>CM067553.1:34770109-44770109 GCA_034509755.1 Anisodus tanguticus
GTTCGAAAAATAAAAATAAGAGGCTCGAACCATTTCTTCTGCCTCTTTTTCAAATTCGATAAATATTGGTTGATCGTATATTTCATTATAGTTCTATGATTCAGAGTATCCTTTCCTATTTGATCCCTTTGAATTCCATATTCGAAGTTGCGATCGGATCTATTCATTAAAAAGATACTGGAGTGGGACCCTCCATAACATCAGGTGACCAAGTATGCGATCCTATCTGTGCAGATTTCCCAACAGCACCAATAAAAAGTAAAATACAAATAAGAGTTATGGCATTCAATCTCATATTGCAAGAAATCCAAAAATTTCGGGGGCACTAGCACGAGCAAAAATGGTTGAAAAGTCTCTTTGTTTGAAATAGAGTAAAACAACCCAAAATCCCGGAGCTAATCCAAAATCACCTACTCGATTGACAAGCATAGCTTTTATAGTTTAACTTTATCTGCTGAAGTCGTGTAAACCGAGAAATGAATTAACAAATATGAAGCAAGACCTACTCCTCCCATCCCGGGAATAATTGAAGAGAGTTATCTCCGGTCACCAACATTGGCATAAAAAAAGTAGGAATGGATAAATAACACATAAATCGAGGGCTATGCGGATCCTCAGACATATATGAAATGGAATAAAGATGGACCAAGCTACTTATGAATGTAACCACAATTAACATCACTACGGTCGGGCTATCGAATGAAAAAACGTGATACGCGGAACCTTGGTTCATGAATTTTCCAGTTTGAATTCCTACATTTAGTATTTAGTAGTTTCATTCGACAGCAAAAATTCATGCTTTTGACGTAGCATCGGGTGTTCACTTGGAAAACCTTTCTATAGTGCCCCATTTCCTATGATATCCAAACCCGAAATATAGTGCTTTTGCTGTGCCATTGAGAAACGAAAGCGCACTCAATCAATTACCATGCCGTTGCAATTCTTTTCCTGATAGCGGGTCACATGTATAGGACCAACTGGGGTATTGGTCATGGACTAAAAGATTCAAGAGCTACACCCTAAAAACACCTAAACCCTTCCTTTCTTCCTCTAGCTTGTCGTCGCCGACCCCCCCCCCCCCCCAAATTTGACCGACGGCAAACCATAATTTTTTTTCATTTTTCTTTCTCTTGTCCCTTGTTTTTGTGACTACCATGTCTACTCCCACCTCTCTGAAGGCTTCCGCTTCCTCCACAGTCGTCATAAACTGCCCCCCACTCACCCCGCACCCTCCAACACTTCTTCTTTTTATTCGGCGTTCGCCATCACAAATATCAAAAATTTCATTCCCTTAGTTCTTGATCAAGAAGATGGTCAATATTCAGCGTGGGTTGAACTCTTTCATATTCACACATGCGCGTATAACGTGCTTGACCATATGACGACTCTTTCCCTCGCCCTATCAACATTGCAGGCACGATATGGCATCGTCTTAACGTCATCGTCAAACAGTGGATTTACGTCACCATCTCTAAAGACTTGCTTCATACGATTATGAAAATCGGTGCCTCAGCTCGTGAGTTATGGATACATTTGGAGGAGATATTTCAGGATAACAAACATACTCGTGCCATGTATTTGGATGAACAGTTTAACAATACACGTCTCGAGAATTTTGCCACCATGTACGAGTATTATAAACAATTGAAACTTGTTGCGGACCAATTATCCAATATGGGGACACCAATTTCAGAAACAAAAATAGTCATACAACAAGTTTCTGGCTTACCAAAGGGTGAATACGATACTCTAGCGACTATGATTCAACAAGTTGACCCACTACCGAGCTTCAACAATGCCCGTCCCAATTACTTTTGGAGGAAACTCGGCGTGTCAAACAGGACGAACATAACCAAAAGGCGTTAGCAGTTGAAAATCCAATGACGAATGACGCCACCACAACCCAGCTGCCACCGCCGGACAACTACCAACCCGAGGCAGGCGCAACGGTGGCAGAGGCAACAGAGGCCGCGATAAGGGAGGCAGAGGCCGCGGACGAGGTAGTCGATCAGGCCAGCAACAGCCCAGCTATCCTGCTAACTAGGCTAGGCCAGCCCAAGCTAGTGGCCCAACCAATATAGATGGGCCTCTTTCTCGTTCCAGCAGCAGTCGGCCCAGTATGGCCCTTGGCAGGCGAGTCTTCTAGGCTCTAGACCAGGCCCATACCCAGCGGGTCACTCGCCTCAGCAGGCCCATTTGATGCTGGCCAAGTAGCAGCCAGTTTCCCATGGCTTGGCCCCTACTAATTTGGGCCAAGCATCTACCACCACTTCCGTCGGCTGCCACTGCCACCACCGATAATCTGTCAGACAACTCCCCAACCCGATCCATAGTGGTCTCTCACACCCGCCAGCAAACCAAACCGACTACCTTTGTGTCACCGCCACCTGCCGCCAGTTCTCCCGTCGCCCAAAACAACCCCAAAACCTCGTCACAATACCAGCCCCAGACTGGCCTACCACAACCCCGTCACACTCTTCCCAACCAGTCACCGTCGCTAGACCCGGAATCGAGTCACCCATACCAACTCAATCTGACCCGATCTCCACCCCCACCCTAACTCATTTCGGTCACCCGAAACCAACCACTTTATCCTCTACTCCGTCGACCTTCTCCGAAAACAACCCAATACCATCACTGCCTCACCTACTCCAATGTTACAGTATATCTCTGACCCAACAACCCACCAGTCCACCCAAACTTCCCCTGCCCCCCACACACCGTATGGAAACCCGTGCTCAACACAAGATTTTCAAATCCAAAGTCTATTTTAACCTATCCACACAAACCATAATTCCCAAAAACCTAAAGTTAGTCAAACTTGACCCGAATTGGAATGCGGTCATGCGTGAGGAAATTAATGCTTTAACGAAACAACACACTTGGGATTTGATTCCTAGACCGGATGAGGTAAATGTGATCCGATGCATGTGGCTATTTCATCATAAATTCAGAGATAGTGGTGACCTTGAGCGATATAAGGCGAGACTTATTGTCAATAGTACTAATTAGAGGGAGGGTATTGATTGTGGTGAGATATTTATTCCGGTGGTTAAACCGGCTATCATTGGCACGGTTCTGAGCATAGCTATGAGTAAGCATTAGCTGATTCATCAGCTAGATGTGAATAATGCATTCTTACATGGGGACTTGAACAAAACTGTGTTACATGCACCAGCCACCAGGCTTTGTCCATCCGGAGGCCCCTCAGTATGTCTGTCGTCTTCGTAAGTCACTATATGGTTTAAAACAGGCCAGAGCGTGGTATGAACATTTTGCTAATTACATTATGCAGATTGGGTTTGTATGCAGCAAGTGTAATCATTTTGTCTTTATATTTCATTATGGTAGTAACATTGCATACTTGTTATTATATGTGGATGATATTTTTCTCACTGCCTCATCTGATGTGTTGAAAACTGAGATCATTGCTATGCTGAAATCCGAATTTTCTATGGCTGACTTGAGGAAGTTGAGCTATTTCTTGGGGATATCAGTGACTAGATCTGCAGTTACTATGTTCTTCTGTCTGCGTAAGTGTGCAGAAGAAATTGTGTACATGGCTAAAATGGCGAACTGCAAGATCATGCTACTTTGGTTGACTCAAAATCGAAGCTCAGTGTTGTTGATGGTGATCCAGTATCTGATCCCACTCTTTATAGGAGCCTTGCAGGTGCACTTAAGTATCTTACTTTCACCAGGCCTGATATTGCATATGATGTTCAGCAAGTGTGTTTGTTTATGCATGCCCCTAGGGAGCCTCGTTTTACAGTTCTTAAACGTATCATTCGATACGTTAAGGGCACACTTGATTATGGATTGCATCTCTAACCCTCTACACCGACCAGATTGGGAAGGCTGTCCAGACACGCAATGCTCCACCTCTGGCTACTGTGTGTTCTTAGGAGATAATCTCATTTCGTGGTCTGCCAAGAGGTAAGCCACCCTATCCCGATCGAGTGCAGAAGCATAGTATAGAGGCGTTGCAAATGTTGATGCTGAGTTATGCTGGCTCCGAAACCTTCTTTTGAAGCTTCAGTGTCCCTTACGTAAGGCGTCTATGGTGTACCGTGATAACATATCCGCGATATACTTATCTCATAACCCAGTTCAGCATCAGCGAACCAAGCATATTGAGATGAATATACATTTTGTTCGTGAGAAGGTTGCTATAGGTCATGTTAAGGTGTTGCATGTGTCTTCTTCATATTAGTATGCACATATCTTCACCAAAGGACTTCTAGACAGCTATTCCTAGACTTCAGATCCAGTCTCAACGTCCGGCCTCCTCCCTCTCCGACTGAGGGAGTGTATTAGTGAATATTACAATATATTCACCATATAATTTGTAATTATTAGTAGTGTATAATTATGATAAATACAGAATCCTTATTCTAGTAGGATTCAACATTGTACGCACTATATATATTTGTATTAATGAGAAAAACTCCCAAGGGAGATTAATACAATCTTATAATGAAGATATGTCATTCTTGTCCATCTCATTATACCCTTGATTGTACCATTAAGACTGGCTACAAGTTCATGGACTTGATAAAAATTTGTGATAGTCGCATCATCACTCCATTTGTTTTGGTCCTCTTTTGTATATATATATATATACTAGTCTCTATAGATATGCGTAGTCACGTTAATCTTTAGAAATTTTGTCATTTGTTAAAGACTTTTTACGTAAAAAAATAGTAAAATTTTAACCACATTAATATGCAGATAACATCTAGTTGCAGTATGAAATAAAAATTTTAAAAGTACAAATCTAACTTCAATTTGCGCACATTTAAATTAATGGAAGAAGGTATGTGCTTGTTTCCTTACTTGGTATATAGTTCCTCACACTATATTTGTACCAAAAAATATGAAGACTTGTACCCTCTCCACCTTTACTTTTCCCAAAAACAAGAATCCAAATGAAAACAAGTAATCAATGACAAAAAAATAAATGCATCACAAAGCTACAAAGCAAAACAAAATCACGTAAAGAAAAACTAAAGGAGTTCAGCAGTCTAAAGGAATTGAAAACTTACAAACTGTAGTTGAGTGGAAGAAGAAGATATACGGCTAAATTTATACAAATTAAAATTTGCAATAGTTCCTAGTTGAATTGGAACTCCTAAAGGAGTTAAACCATACCAAATTTGACATAATATAGCGGTGAACACACAACTAAAATTTTTGGAACTTCCATTAAGCTTAGAAGTTTATTCGTATTAGGAGAAGTTACAAAATTTACAATTTTATCCGGTATGAAATTATTTTATTAAGACATAATTTATGTATGAAGAGCATAAAAATTGTTTAATATATATATATATATATATTCCTTCGGTTTCTTTTTATGTGTTAGTGTTTGTTTTTGCACGAAATTTAAGAAGCCAAGAGATACTTTAATATATATCAAAAGTGACAAAACCCATGCCTCCTAACTAGTCGGACTATGATCAAACTTCTAAAAACTTCAAATTCGTTTTCTTAGTAATTTCTCAGTGAGTTGGTTCAATAGGAATGAATTGAAAAATATATTTTATAACACAAATTTTCCATTGAATATCAGTAGAAAAATTCTTTATTTCTAGTAGTGTGTCAAATTTGACTTTCGGAAGATAACATTGCTCGTTAGCGGTGACTCTTAGAATGCATATTTCACTCCTTTTGTCTCAATTTATATGATATAGTTTGACTTAGCTCAAAGTTTAAGAAATAAATAATGACGTTTGAATCTTGTGGTATAAAACAAGTAAAAAATATTTGTGTGGTTATAGATCATCTCGTTAAGCGTAAAATGTAAAATTTAAAATTAAATTGTTGTCAAAAAAGGAAATGTGTCATTCTTTTTTTGGCTGACTAAAAAGAAAAATGTGTCATATAAATTGAGACATAGGGAGTATTAAACAATACTCCTATAAATGATTTTCACCCAAAGAATTATTATTCTCCCGGTGTATCTTTATTTTGTATAATTATATGATATTCAAAAGTTACGTTAGATTAATTCAAATTCATATTACTTAAAATTTATTAAAGAGAAAAATGTCGCCCACTAGAAATTTCTGTATCTGCATTGCTCAAATTCGTGACTACTGCTAAACGTGAAAATATTTTATCCGTTCCACCACACCTGTTAACGATTTCATTATCTCTTTGATTTTTCTTATATTTATTCATCTTTCTCTCTAAGTCTTCTATCCATCTTTCGTCCATCAACGAAAGCCAAGAAATATAGGCACATTAAAATCTAAATGTTACTAAGTTTATGTCTTTGAGTTTATATTTTATACACGAACAATGAAAAGAAATTTTACGTATCATGTAAAAGCTAATAACATGTACTTTAAATAGCTTGGCAACCTTTTGTTACAGTTAATAAAATATTTATTGTAAATTCACTATCAGTATATATAAGTTAAATTAATTTTATTATTACTTTAAGTATTAGAAAAACACATGTGATCATTCCCAATTTTCCACAAATGAGTTACTACATCACTCTTGAGTGTTTGATTAAAAATTCTCTGCAAGATAATGTTACGTGTTTATCCCGATTCTCTTATCATAATTTTTTTTTTCTAAAAGAAAAATATAAACTTTATTTATATTGGGCTAATCCTTTTTCTTGAAAGAAAAAGTTCTGGACTCTATAAATTGAGGCTTTTTCCTTCTCAACATTAGTCCACATCCATATTGTAGCCTTAAGGGCTTTGAAAGTCTTGCTTAGAGGGGGGGGGGGGATTTGTGAGACACGAGTGTTATCCTGTCATTTGTGTGACAAACCTCATTTTTTCTAAGTGAATTTTGTGAGCTTATTTCTCTCAATATTTTGTACTCTCTTTTATATAGTGGATTGCTCATTTCCTCCTGTGGATGTAGGTCGCTTGACTGAACCACGTTAAATTATTGTCTCGTTTGGTATATTTCTGTTTTGTTATCTAATTTATCATTTTTCGAGATTTATTTTGTTAGCTTCTTGATTATTTCGATCCTAACAAATACAACATCAATTGTTTCATTTGTTTTCTATTTCCATGTTTTACCTAGTACTTTCTTTACCTCTTTGAATGACTAAATTTTATTCGAAATCAATAAATTTGGAAAATGAACCCTTTTAATGAGTACATCATCTTCATCTAACAAAAGAAAAGATTTTACTATATTTCTAATGTTTCAAATTTAATAGTGACTCGATATATATCAATGGATCAGATTTTAAGAGTAATGTCATGTCATCTACTACTCAAACTCTTGTTCCTATAGGCTATACCAAGACCCTATTGATTAACTGCATTATTATTTAATTTATAATATAATTGTCTTGTGTGTGCTGTTTATTAACTAGAGTTTTACTTCCCTCACGTTGTCTTTTTATGGGCAATTTGTTTATTTAAGTGATTGTCTTTAAAAAGAGTATTCACCGCTATTCTTTTATTATTCCCCCATGTGAGGCATGCCAAGGACCCATAATTTATAAAATAGGACCTGAAATTATTGTATTTGTCCAATCGTGTTTTGGTTTTAAATTCTTGCAACATTAGTAGATAAGATTGAAGTGAACGAGTTGAGCTCTTTTTCATTAAATCAATTAAAATCAATAGGAAAATTAAGTAAACTAAACAATGGTATGTCATGTATGTTGTCGTATAAGGAGCATTTCGTCTTGAGAATTTTTAATTAGAACTCACCAGAAGCTTTTTTCATTTAGTATATATATATATATACAAAAATTATTCTAAGTCACAAAAGAAAATTAAAGGAACATACCTAGAACAACTTCCTATAAAACTTTTGTGGTACGAATTCGAATTAATCGAATTTCTGATTTCGCGTACCCCTAATGCTTAAAGAGAAAGAAAGAAGAGACCTTTCTTGAAAGTCTGTGTTGTCTATCAATTGTTGGGTTAAGCTTATATGATTTTCTCAAAAGATTTTATATTATTAAGAGTATTTTTACGTCTTAGACAAATCATTTTCTTTTCATTGTTTGTACATCTAATAATCTTCCTCTCGAATTGAGTTTTGCATGATCCTTCTATTATGGTTTGCCCTAAATTTTTTACCTTACTTGAATTTTATCATAATTGTATTTTACTTTAAAAATATTTTCTTGGTGAAAAATGTTTTCTTTGTAAAAAAGGATTCTACCATATTTATCCTTTTTTAGGAGAAGTTTTGGACTTCTATAAATAGAAAATCTTTTATTCTCATAGACAACACAATAGCATCCACAATGTAGTCGTTTAGAGAGATATTTTTCTCTCAATATATAGTTTTTATGCTATTTTAGTCTCAACAAGTGGTATCAAAGTCAATGGTTCAATGAGGTTGAAGACAGGTTCAAGGAAAATCAACTTGCAAATCAAGTTCACGATAATGAAAAATTTATCCAGAGTACTACATGTGGAGATGAATTTTCAACCATATTTTCAACATCCTTGCTGATGCATCTTTAAAAATAAAGCAAAATATTTTTAAAATTATTTTTGTATTTTTAACCATGACAAGCAGCAATGATGAAGATTATGTGAAGAAGAAGAATCAATGTTATTTTGCCAGAAAATTCAGGCCAAGGGTAGATTTGTTATGGTTTTCCCTGAATTTCATAACTTACTTGAATTTTACCATAATTGTATTTTACTTTATAAAGATTTTTTTGGTAGAAAATGTTTTCTTTATAGAAAAGGATTTTACCATATTTATCTTTTTCTTGGAGGAAAAGTTTTGAACTTCTATAAATAGAAGATATTTTATTCTCATACACAACACAATAATATCCAATATTTTTCTCTCAATAATTTTTATGCTATTTTAATCCCAACACCTTCAACAAGCTCAAACAAAGTTTCACCTATTATGTTACCACGATCCACAAATCAGTTATCGAGATTCACTCTGCATCCACATGACGAGCATGTCTAGGTACCGAACCCTAGCTAGAACTAGCTTCTTCTTGTGCACGGGCATCTCCTAGATATCTTTAGCATGCTAATTTAATAAACTGAACCCCATGACATAACTAACATCATTCCCATACTTTTTGTTGGAAATTAGCCTTTGGCGGGAGTTGCGACCAACCAACTTTAACGGCTTAAACACTAGTGTTACGTATGTTGGAGAATCCGGTTCTTCACACATGCATGATGTACTAAGTACGTAGATAACCGTAGGGCCAAGAATCGTCAAATTTCATTGAGAAATGAAAGAGATATTGGTTCACGAAGTAAGGTTGTTTGAAGCATGGAAAAGTGTGGTATGTGATCAATTCTCCCTCATCGGTAGAGGAAGAAAGAATTGTTGTGTATATAATACTCGAAATTGGTTTGGGGTCTGATATTATCTTTTTGGGCCAAAAAAACTTTGCCAGAAGTACAGTTTGATCCCAGAAGTTTCAGATGTGCAGTTTGGACCAGAATTCTTTCAGATGTACAGTTCGGTCCCTGCTGAATTACACCTCCTATAATGGCCAATCCGTTGGCAATTTTCTCCATTTATGTGGTGGCTTTACTACCTCCATAATGGTCATTATTTGGCCAATAATGGCTGTTATGGAGGCAGTCAAATAGTCCCTCTTCCTCCTATATAAACACCCCTTACACCATTGTTGAGGCACACTTGATATACACGAAATTACACAAAGCAGAAAGCAAAGCAGTTTCTTCCTAAATCTTCCAAGCATCATTTCGTTATTCAATATTCTTCACGGTAGCTTTTGAGTTTACTTTGCTCAATAGTTCCATTGCTGTTTTATCTTGGGAGACGAATTGTCCAGGACGTATAAAGGATACATACGGGGCAATATTGTCTTAAGGACAGAGTGCCACACTCGACTCAAAAAAAACCGCTTTCCGTTTTCTTGTTCAACAAAATAGTAATTTCAGTTTTGTTGTTATATTGTAATTTTCAGTTTTATAGTTGAATTGTAATTTCAATTCTTACATACGCAGTTACTTGTAATTTCCGTTCCTGCAATCCTTGTAAACACCAACAACTTAAGACAATAGTTTGCTTACGGTAACTGCAATAACATGGCTGGAAATATGACCGATGTTGCTGCTACTGCTGCTGCCTCTCGAGGCAATGTTGCTGCCTTCCCCGCCACTGCCGCTACTGCCCAAGGCAGTAACTCCGCCGGCTTCACTGCTGCTGCTGCTGCTCCTGTTCAAGGCGTGACACTGCTGCGCCTTCCCGACTGTTGGAGCTCCACCCTCTTCATCACACCACCATGATCGCCCTGAAAAATTCATGGGATCAGAATTCAAAAGATGGCAGCAAAAGATGTTGTTTTACTTAACAGTTATGGGCATGGCCCGGTTCCTTACGGAAGATCCTCCACAAGCTGGAGATGAAATGGACTCTTCGCCCAATGAAACGGGTGAAGGGGGCCTTGGTATCCATGTCATTAATGGCATGAAGATGGTTCGTGACGCATGGAATCATAGCGATTTCATATGCAAGAACTATATACTGAACTGCTTAGCAGACCCTCTCTACACGGTCTATTGCACCGTTGGCACTGCCAAAGAGCTGTGGGAAAAATTGCAAAAGAAGTACAACGCACAAGATGCGGGTACTAAGAAGTTCATCGTTGGGAAATTTCTAAAATTCCAAATAGTGGACAAGAAGACAGATGATGTCCCAAGTCCGAATTCCAAATGATTTTACATCACCTGGATTTGGAAGAGTTTGAAACCAAATGAGCGAGTTTTTGGTTGCATCGTTTGATTGAAAAGTTACCTCCTTCATGGAATGAGTTTATGAGTTACTTGAAACTCAAGACAAAGGAGATGACCTTTGAAGAGCTTGTTATCAAACTGCAAATCCAGGAAGATAATAAGAAGACCTTGCCAAAGGGTAGACAACATCTTTGAGGCAAAGGCGAATCTGGCCGAGGCCAAAGGGAACTCAAGCAAGAAGCGGAAGTTCCGGAAAGAGACGGCAAAGCCCCCGCAGAGAGATGTTCGAGAGGTAATTGTCATCACCGTGGGAAACCTGGTCATAGGATCAAGGAATGCCGCAAGCTCAAGACGAGCAACAACAAAAGCCAAGTCAAAAGGCAAGGCTCAAGCAAACGTCGTCAAGGACACGCTCTGGATGACATGATCGAGGAATTCTCTTCGGTGGTGCTAGAAGCCAACTTGGTGGAGAATCCGATGCGGTGGTGGGTGGACACACAGGTGCAACAAGACACATCTGTTCCAACAAAGATGCCTTCTCCACGTACACTCCGGTCTCCGACAAGAAGGCGTTCATGGGCAACAACGCTTCCTCGGACGTGCTAGGGGTTGGAAAGGTGGTCCCGAAGATGACTTCCGCAAGGAACTCACTCGAAGGAAATGATGCACGTCCCGAGATATTAGAAGAAATCTAGTTTCGGACCTTTATTGGTTAATGCTGGTTTTAGGCTAGTGTTTGAATCAAATAAATTTGTACTCACTAAAAATGGCACATTTGTGGGGAGGGGCTTCGTCTGTGAAGGCCTCTTCAAAGTGAATGCCATGTCTCAGTATTGCGTCAAGGAAATAAAGTTGAGTCTTCTTCTTATTTGCTTGAGTCTTCTAATTTATGGCATCATAGATTAGGACACGTAAACTACAAGTCTATTCAAAGGTGGTAAAGATGGAGTTGTTGCCTTCTATCGACATAAACCCTCAACATAAGTGTGAGGTGTGCGTAGAGGCAAAACTCACCAAGCTTCCTTTTCGATCCGTCGAAAGGAATACCGCTCCTCTAGAACTTATTCACACGAGATATATGTGATTTGAAGTTTGCACAAACTAGAGGGGGAACAAGTACTTTGTGACATTTATAGATGATAGCACAAGGTATTGTTACCTTTACTTGTTGAAAAGTAAGGATGAAGCCTTTGAAACGTTCCGACGTTACAAAGCAGAAGTTGAGAATCAACTTAGCCTACGGATTAAATCCATTCGTAGCGATAGAGGGGAGAATATGTAGCGCCTTTTGAGGAATATTGTGCCCAAGAAGGCATTATTCATCAAACGACGGCTCCATACTCACCTCAATCAAACGGTGTGGCGGAACGTAAGAACCGCACATTAAAGGAAATGATGAATGCCTTGCTTATCAATTCCGGACTTCCCCAAAACATGTGGGGAGAAGCCGTTCTTACCGCTAATACGATTCTGAACAGAGTCCCACATAAGGGTAAGGACAAAACTCCATATGAATCATGGAAAGGAAAGAAACCCACCTACAAGTATTTTAAGGTGTGGGGTTGTCGGCAAAGGTTGAAGTACCTAAGCCAAAGCGAGGTCAAGATTGGGCCTAAGACCGTAGATTGCATATTCATCGGATATGCAAATAACGATAGTGCTTATCGCTTCTTAGTGCATAAATCAGATATTCCAGATATCCACCAGGGTACAATAATGGAATCAAGGAATGCTCTATTCTTTGAAAGTACCTTTCCTAGAAAGGAGAAATACATAACCTCTCGCAAGCGAAGTTATGCACAAAGCTCTCAAGAACCGGGAGTCCTTGATTGCCCGGATCTAAATGGTTCGAGATCTAGCGAATCTCGAGGTGGTCGAACATCCGGAATCTAGTGTTCCGATTCTCGAACTTGGAGACTCCGAGAGATTGATCTAAGGCGAAGTAAAAGGGCCGGGAAGGATAAATCCTTCGGTCCTGACTTTGTAGCTTATATGGTTAATGATGAACCAAGGACAATTGCTCAGGCGTTGTCAACTCCAGAAGCACCGCTCTGGAAAGAAGCTATTGAGAGTGAAATAAGCTCCATTCTGCATAACCATACTTGGGAGTTGGTTGATCTTCCTCCGGGAAATAAACCGTTGGGTTGTAAATGGATACTCAAACGGAAATACAAGGCAGATGGGTCTATAGACAAGTACAAGGCCAGGTTGGTAGTCAAGGGCTATCGACAGACAAAAGGCTTTGACTACTTTGACACATACTCTCCGGTATCCCGGATGACATCCATACGGGTATTTATTGCGATCGCAGCTTTGCGTGACCTTGAGATACACCAGATGGATGTTAAGACAGCCTTCCTAAACGGTGATTTGGAAGAAGAAATTTATATGGACCAACCCGAAGGGTACGTGGTTCAAGGGCAAGAGAAAAAAGTCTGTCGACTTATCAAATCTCTGTACGGGCTGAAACAAGCGCCGAAACAATGGCACTCAAAATTTGATAGTACTCTACTATCGAAGGGGTTCGCCATTAATGAGTGTGATAAATGTGTTTACACGAAGGGTAACTCTGACTCATTTGTTATGATATGCATGTATGTAGACGACATGTTGATCACAGGAAGCAGTCCTAGGGTAATCCTAGAGACTAAGAACATGTTGAAACAATGCTTCGACATGAAAGATATGGGTATCGCAGATGTCATCCTAGGGATTAAAATCTCTAAGACGTCTGACGATCGGTCTTATCTCAGTCTCACTACATCGAGGATGTTTTGAGAAAGTTCAAGATGTTAGACAGTTCTCCGATAGCGTCACCAATGGATACAAATCAAAAGCTTGATAAAAATCTTGGTGCACATGTATACCAGGAGCGATATGCACAGGTGATCGGTAGTTTGATGTATATCACAAACTGCACCCGACCTGATATTGCTTATGCAGTCAATAAGTTGGCTAGGTTCACCCGTAATCCAAGTGATAATCACTGGAAGGCGTTGAATCGGGTATTACAATACCGAAATACACGTTAAATTTCGGGTTGCACTATTCGAGATATCCAAATTTGTACTAGAGGGGTACAGGTGATGCAAACTGGATATCGATATAGAGAACACCAAGTCCACCGGTGGGTATATATTTACAATTGGTGGTGGGGGCCGTGTCTTGGAAATCCTCTAAGCAAACTTGCATCGCCCGGTCCACGATGGAATCGAGTTTATCGCTTTAGACAAAGCGGGAGAAGAAGGCCGAGTGGCTTCATGACTTCTTAGAGGATGTTCCGTGTTGGAACAAACCCGTACCTTCGGTAATGATCCACTGCGACGCCATCGGTCGGCTCTAGGAAGGGCACGGAATGCTATGTACAACGGCAAGTCTCGTCATATTCGACGGAGGCATAAGACCGTTAGGCAACTGATCACCACGGGTATAATATCCATTGATTTCATTAAGTCAAAGGATAATATAGCAGACCCATTGACAAAGGGCTTACCCAAAGATCGGATGGCTTGCTGTCTAGGGGAATGGGCTTAAAACCCAAAATATAAGGACCAATACGGTGGTAACCCAACCTTACGAACCTGGAGATCCCGGTAATTTGGTTCAATGGGAAAACGAAGTTGTAAAGGTTCAGTTGATCGCTTCAGTGGAAGTATGAGCACTTCGGATAATGATTTCTGAAAAGAAACACTAAATCCAAAGCCGTTCCCGCGATAGACGTTAAGTGCTATCTACGGTATGGGTAAAGGTTAAGTTTTCAAAACTGTAATGATCCTCAACGAGTTGAGGTTAGGTTCTTGGGAAACTTTTAATGGTTCCTAACACTTGTGAAGTGGGGTATAGCAGATACCTTGTAGGAGACCACCTATTTAAGTGCGAGGACAGGCCGCCTCAAAATGAACGCACTTAAGAATCCAAGACGTTGTCCATGGCCAAAACGGACAAAACATTACGAAGAAGAGAGTAAGGGAATTTGTTGTGTTGGTATCATTGTCTTGGCTTACACTAAACACTGACGGTTCAAGACATCACGTTCACCGCGCAGTAAGTAAGTCCGATGGTATTCAACTATGGCGGGTTCAAAGCCGAGGCTACCTCTCCTTATGCAACATCGGTCCGCCGAAATATTGCTTTGAAATGAAAAGACACCATGTGAGTGCGCCAAAATCTCTTTCAAGAGGGATTGTTGGAAATTAGCCTTTGGCGGGAGTTGCGACCGACCAACTTTAACGGCTTAAACACTAGTGTTACGTATGTTGGAGAATCCGGTTCTTCACACATGCATGATTTACTAAGTACGTAGATAACCGTAGGGCCAAGAATCGTCAAATTTCATTGAGAAATGAAAGAGATATTGGTTCACGAAGTAAGGTGTTTGAAGCATGGAAAAGTGTGGTGTGTGATCAATTCTCCCTCATCGGTAGAGGAAGAAAGAATTGTTGTGTATATAATACTCGAAATTGGTTTGGGGTTTGGGACCCCAAGGGGTATCCCATGTGTTTAAAGGAGGGAAGACATAGATGTGCTTCGGTTCAAGGAAAGACCACAGCCGCCGCCGCCCGCCCGTCCGGTCCGGTTCCGGTTCCGAGTTCCGAGTTCCGAGTTCCGTGTTCCGTGTTCCGTGTTCTCGGGTTCACGGGTTTACGGGTCGCGGGTCGCGGGTCGCGGGTCGTGGGCTGTGGGCTGTGAGCCTTCTGATATTATCTTTTTGGGCCAAAAAAACTTTGCCAGAGGTACAGTTTGATCCCAGAAGTTTCGGATGTGCGGTTTGGACCGAATTCTTTCGGATATACGATTCGGTCCCCGAAGTTTCAAGATGTACGAGTTTGGTCCCCGAAGTTTCAAGATGTACGAGTTTGGTCCCCGAAATTTTTCGAAAAGGCGAGAATTTCGACGGTCCGAACGAAACGTCCGGCACTCAATTCACCATTTATTTTGGCCGAATTACACCTCCTATAATGGCCAATCCGTTGGCAATTTTCTCCATTTATGTGGTGGCTTTACTACCTCCATAATGGTCATTATTTGGCCAATAATGGTTGTTATGGAGGAGCGATCAAATAGTCCCTCTTCCTCCTATATAAACACCCCTTACACCATTGTTGAGGCACACTTGATATACACGAAATTACACAATGCGAGAAAGCAAAGCGGTTTCTTCCTAAATCTTCCAAGCATCATTTCGTTATTCAATATTCTTCACGGTAGCTTTTGAGTTTCCTTTGCTCAATAGTTCCATTCTTTGTTTTATCTTGGGAGACGAATTGTCCAGGACGTATAAAGGATACATACGGGGCAATATTGTCTTAAGGACAGAGTGCCACACTCGACTCAAAGAAAAACCGCTTTCCGGTTTTCTTGTTCAACAAAATAGTAATTTCGGTTTGTTGTTATATTGTAATTTTCAGTTTTATAGTTGAATTGTAATTTCAATTCTTACATACGCAGTTACTTGTAATTTCCGTTCCTGCAATTCTTGTAAACACCAACACTTTTGTTGTGAAACTATAGGCTCTTATTTCGGTTGCTACGCTAAGTCAAGCCAAAGAAATTCTTAACATGGTGCATAATTTTCTTTAAAAACCTCACACTATTAAGAATTTACTATACATTATGTATACCTCCTTTTTTCCACCTATGAAAAATTTTATTCGCATGTCCAATTTACTTATAAACTAATGACCCAATGGAAAATATAAATCAACCTGCCCTTTCGTGCAATATATAATAGGACTCCAAAGAAGAGTAGATCTAATGTCCCTAATAATAATTTCTTATCATAAGGAGGAGTTATTAATCATTGCATTGCCTCGACTATTTATCTTTTTCTTTTTGTAGTGAAGCATGCGTTGTCGATGCTAAATGCACTTATGTTTCATTTTTATTTTATGCACTTATAATATTGAAATTTGAAAGTGGTGTAGAGCCATCTATTTCTTCACATCAAACAGAGTAACAGACTATGACGGCTTAACCGTCCAAGAGGATGTGTCATGACTAGTACGTTGAATTTAATATTTAGGATTTTTTTTCATTTTCTATTTCAAGTTAACTTTTAATAATTCATTTCCATTTATTACTACTATAATTTGGTTTCACTAATACATCTACTATATTTCAAAAGAAAAACGCTTAATTTCTCTCTATTTACTGTAGATATTTAATATGTGCAAACAAGGAACACTCTAATTTCGAAAAGGTAACATTAACCTTGGTCAAGAAATTCGGATTACTTGCGTATGACACCAATGGATACAATTCTGGAAAAATCCGAACAAAGCGCCACATATTGGGGTCATTGGCACTTTTCCTCCTATTTTATGCCGGTCTTAATTTTTGAGTTAAAATTTATATTTTCATATTTTAATATTTAATAAGTTATGCCCCGCATTCTTTAAAAACTTATGTCCCGTTAGGCCTAAGTTCAATTGCTAAAGACAAAAATTAAAAATCAATCCATTTGAAAAGTAAAAATTAAATTAAAGACCAATCCGTTTGAAAGGCAAAAGTGTATTTTTTTCAACATATATAGTAAATGATTCCCTGTTTAATGGACCGTTGACTTATATACCAAGTCCAAGAGTGTTCAGGGATTGAATATTAAGGATCTCTATACATATGATCTTTTAAGAATTAGTTAGAAGCTTATAGAGAGGGAGGGGTGGGGGGAGGGGGTATTCAAGATTCGAAGTTGGATATGTGATGTCGTGGCCTAGCTCACAAGGAAAAAGTTGTATATTCTGGTGTCTCATATACGTTGAGGCCGTAGCCTCAGAGCTTTTATTGCTCATTAGAGATTTTAGGTAATGGCCTCAACTTGAAGGTAAGAGTCTCACATCGGATATGGAATGAAAATATGGACTTCTTATATTCTCACCTTACAAGCTAATTTTTGGGTTGAGGTAGAGCCAATATCCATTCTTTACATGGTATCAGAGCTAGACTCATTCCAATTATTTGTTCACCGATGTTGGACACCCAAATTATATTATCCAAGTTTCAGTTATCGATGTCTGGATATGCGGGAAGTGTTAAGAGTCTCACATCGGATATGGAATGGGAACCTGAACTACTTATATGGAATTGGACAATCTCCACCGTACAAGTTAGCTTATAGGGTTGATTTAGACCCAATATCGATTATTTACACCGGCCATGGCTTTACAAGGCTGGCGAGTATTTTAATTAACGGTAGGGTTGTCCTTTAGCACACTTTATAAGCAATTATACATTAGAAGGTTAGATCGTTTTCATAGCTAGCTGGTTTTTGCATATAATTGAGAAACTAGAAAATTTTTTTTGACAGAGAATTGGATTTCTTGGTTCACTTCAAGTTTGGATTGCCTATTTTCAAGAATTTAAATTCTAAAGGGTAATCTTCCCTTTTTCGTGTCTGGAGTTCTATTTTATGGTTCTTTGAAAGCGACCTGGTTCATTTGTTGATTGTTACGAGAAGTATCCATCTAGATTTCTATATTACTTTGTTGTTTGATTATTCAGATTATTTTCGATTGGATTCTAGCTTTAATTTATTTTATTTTCACTTATTGTTATTTAATCGTTTGCAGCCGTTTGTTATTTAATCGTTTGTTATTAATTTCAATATTGAAAAACATCCTTCCACTAAGATAATCATTACATAACAAACTTTAGATAAAAATAATAGAGTTATAATGATAGAATTGATAACTTGATATGCCTCACTTTAATATGCTTGTTGCAAACCTTGAAAATCTAAGAAGGAACAAAAAAAGAATTCTAATTCACTTTGTTCGACACTTCTCGACTATCGACTATTTGATTCTTATTTTTTTACAAAGTATTACTCTAACTTATAAGAGATTTGAAGAAAGAGAATACAAAAGAAGTTAAGAAGAATAAAATAATGTGAGTGCTAGCGGATAGAATGTAAGAATGCAAAACAAGTTTTTGATTTCTTTTATTTGCAAAAGGTTAAAAAAATAAAATAATATAAATTTATAAAAATATTGTGTTTTTTATCATAAATATTATATTTTCTTTAAGAAAAAATTAACACATAACTTATTTTTGGTAAAATTTGAGGCCCCTCAAAATTGGGGTCTAAGGCAATTGCCGTACTTGCCTAGCCAAATAGGTCATTTTAAATATAAATCACCTAATGCTTATTAACTAAATTTGAAAAATAAATTCCCCTTATCATTTTCCCTTTTCTTGCGCATAAACGACATCGTCTTGCTTAGCTACTTTACGGATTCAACTACAAAAGCTCTCCTTTTATTACTTCATCTTCAACAATGAGAAGAAAAAAAAAGAAAGAAGTTTGAATGGTTTATTATAAACAATTAAGTTGTATATTTTATGGATGAATCGAGAGCTCTCGGCGCACGATAAGACAAAAAACTCTCGGCGCACGTCAAGTAACGTTTGCTAACGTGCACCTAGTAGCAATGGCTCGACAACGGAGGGCTCAAGTTCAACAACCGGCACCGCCGAATGAACACAAAGGGAGGACGGTAACCCCAGACTCTTGAATACCTCATACACTGGCACCATTGAAGCTTGGAAGCTGGATACTGGGCAAGGGAGTGTTGCTACAGTGACACCCATACCGAAGGAAGGTGAAATTAGGGCAGAACATATTGAAGAGGAACCGGAAGGTTCAAATGCGGTTCAAAAATTGACCTTTTCTGTGGGTTTACAGGCTACGCCGCCGACTACGGAAGTGATTCGTACTACGCCGCCACCAGCTACCGAGGTGGTTCAAGTGAATCGACAAATCCAAAATGGTATGAATCTAAACTACTTCCCTCCTGCTATTAAAGATGGTAGGATAGTCGTAAAGATAAACCCTCATGAGTTGGCATTTGAATGTGAAAAATGGAAGAATGCGTTGATTTGTCATGTATTGCGGGGAATACCTAGTTTTAAAGATATGCTAAAGTTTGTATACAGCATTTGGAATTTCGTATCAGCTCCTAGGGTTTATCTTCAAGATGAAGGATATTTCATAATCTTGTTCAATACAGCAGAGGCTAAAAGTTCCATTATGCAGAGTGGTCCATACACGTTCAATAATCGACCTATGATTCTTCGAAACTGGGTGAAGGACTTCAAATTTCATCCTGAGATGTTAAGGATCATTCCCTGTGGGTCTTGTTCCCTGGATTGCCAGTACATTATTGGGCGGAGGAAAATTTGGGTAGGATCTCTAGTTTCATTGGAAAACCTATATGTGTTGACAAACTGACTGCTGAAGTTGATAGGATTTCTTATGTAAGAGTACTGACGGAAGTTGATATTACCCAAGAATTTCCAGATAAGCTATATATTGAAGTTGTTGATGGTTCAATCATAACACAAGCAATTGACTATGAATGGACCCCTAAGTTTTGCTATGATTGTATGAAAATGGGGCATGAACAACGGGTTTGTAAGAAAGGCAAGAAGAAAGTGCAGAATGGGCCTGAACCTGAAGGAAAAAAGGGTATCTAGAAAGAAGCCTTATCAGACTAAATGGGCTCATAAAGAGCCTAAACAAGTGCAGGCAAGCACTAGTACAGCTCATCCTGGAACAGAAGAAGTAGATGTAGAGAAAACAGAAGGAACTACAGTGATAAATCAAGAAGATTTCCCTGCATTGACTAGAACATCCACACAGGCTCAAACCAGCAGCAAAATGAGTCAACTGTGACAAATGATTCTGCTACTCAACAAGGACCACCAGAGGGTACACACAGGGCTAAAGCACCTGACTTAACCACCCCTACATAATATTTAGCTCCTAGAACATAAGAGGGCTTAATAGGCCCTTTAAGCAGAAGGAGTTAAAAACCTTCTTGCTAAAGTATATTGTGGATTTAATAGGATGTTTTGAGACAAAAATAAAGATTCATAAGGCTGATAAAATTTAAAAAGTGTCTGGTCCAGAGTGGCAAGTTTATACTGATTATCCAACCACTCTTATGGTAGGATATGACTATTATGGAAACATGCTTCAGCAGATGTGAATATTTTGGATTCCACAGCTCAGTTATTGCATTGCAGAGTCCAAAACAAGGATTCTTCCTTTGGCTGCTTGATGACCTTTATATATGGGCTCAATACTGCCACTGCTAGGATAGGGTTATGGGACCGGTTGAGAGTTCTGGGTCAAAATTACACCATGTCATGGATCATATTGGATGATTTTAATGCTATATTATCTCATGAGGATAGAATCAATGGTGATCCAGTAATACCTCAAGAAACAGCTGACTTTCAGAGTTGTATAGAAGATATTGGAGTTGGTCAATTGTTAAGGAGAGGTAGACACTTCACATGGTGTAATAAAAAGGATGAAGCTGAGAGGATTTATACACACAGACTGGGCTTTTGGCAACAAAGAGTGTTTTTTGCAGTATAATCATATAGAGGCAGATTTTTTGGATCCTGGATGTTCTGACCATTCTCCTATTATGTTGACTACTAAAACTGCTCACGCTCAGCTTAAGAGGCCATTTAGACTATTGAATGTGGTGATGCAGCAAAGTAACTTTAGAACACTGGTTGAAACTACTTGGAAGCAGCATATATATGGGTTTACTATGTTTGTTATATGGAAGAAACTACATATGGTTGCCTATCAACCAGGACACTTATAAAAGGAGTACTCTTCACTTGAGAAGATGATTGAACAATTGAGAGGAATATTGTAGGACATCTAAGAGTCCATGTCTACTGACCTATTCAATCAAGCTCTAATTACTGAGGAGAGGAGGTGCTTCAGAGTATTGAGACATGGGATGCAGTTAATGAAAAAATGTTAAAGAAAAAATCTAGAGCAACATGGATCAAGTATGGAAACAGGAACTCAAAATTTTTCTTTGCTCATTTGAAGGATAGGCAAGCTAGAAACAAGATTTCATCTATCTATAATGAACAGGGCATTAAACTTACTGATCCAGACTTTGTTCAGCAGAAATTTGTTACTTTCTTTCAAAAGCTACTTGGGCAAGCAGTTGACACATTACACTGCATCAACATTTGCATTGCAAGAGATGGTCCTTGTTTAACATTGGAGCAACAACAACACTTGTTACAGCCAGTCACAACTACTGATGTAAATCAGGCTCTTAAGGATCTCCCAACAGACAAGTCCAGGAGTAGATGGTATTAATGTTATTTTTCGAACTCCACTGGGATGTGATAGGAGAGGAGGTTATAGAGGGGGTCTTGCAATTCTTTTCAACTGGCATGCTGCTAAAGGGGGTGAATGTCACTACAGTAACTATTGTACCAAAGGTTATTGCACCTTCTTATGTGAGAGAGTATAAGCCTATTGTATGCTGCACTACCCTATAAACTCATATCCAAGATACTCATTGCTAAACTAAAGGAAGTGGTGGATTATATAGTTGGTCCATATCAATCAGCATTTATAGAGGGGAGAAAAATATTGGATAATGTCCTGATAGCACATGAATTGGTAAAGGGATATTCTCACAAAAGAGTATCTCCAAGGTGCACAATAAAGGTGGATATCAAGATAGCCTGTGATTCAGTTGAGTGACCATTTTTTAAGATGGTTTTGTTAGAGTTTGGGCTTCCTACAAAATTTGTGGAGTTGATTATGGAATGTGTTACTACAGTGTAGTATTCTTTGTTGGTAAATGGTGGATTGACTCCTATTTTCAAGGCAAAAAAGGGGCTCAGATAGGGAGACCCAATGTCCCCATACTTGTTTATTTTAGCTATGGAATATTTGCATACAACCTTGCAGCAACTCAGACATAACCCTCAGTTTCAATACCATCCCAGGTGCAAAAAGTTAAGTACAATTCATATATGCTTTGCTGATGATTCCAATGAGTTGTAGGGCTGATGAGGTCTCCATAAAACTGTTGTTCAATACTTTCCAACACTTCTCAGAGGTATCAGGATTGCACGCCAATATGGAAAAAAGTTCTCTGTATATTGCTGGAGTCTCAGATGATTTTAAGGATCAAATATTGTATGATCTTCATCTCACATTGGGTGAGCTCCTATTTAAATATTTGGGGGTGCCACTCTCAACTAGAAAGTTATCAGTTCATCAATGTTTGCCTATTGTGGAGAAAATGATAGCTAGAGTCAAGTGTTGGTCTTCTAAACTGTTATCATACAGTGGCAGGTTACAACTAGTTAAAAGTATCTTGTTTGAGATGCAGACTTATTGGGCACATATTTTTCTTTTGCCTAAGAAGATTATTTCTATGGTGACCACTGTGTGTACAACATTTCTCTGGACAGGGAGCAATAACTGTTCTAAGAAAGCTCTAGTAGCTTGGGAAACTATATATATGCCTAAATCTGCTGGAGGGCAGAATGTGCTGGATATACTAACATGGAACAAGGCAGCAATCTGCAAGTTGCTTTGGGCCGTGGAACAGAAAAAGGACAAACTATGTGTGTTATGGCCACATACATTCTATATAAAAGCAAATGATCTAGAAACAATGCAAACTCCAAAGCAGGCTTGCTGGATTCTAAGGAAGATATTTGATGCAAGAAGTTGGCTACCTAGTTCCTTAACTATGCATAATGCTCTTAAGGCATCAACTAAGTCAGGTGAATTCAGTATAAAGAAATAATACTTTCATTGTGGCCCCAATTTCCTAGAGTACCTTGGAGCAAACTTTCACTAGTCAGAGGGATTTTGCCGAGACAACACTTTATTTTGTGGATGGCTCTGCACAAGAGACTGTCTACTGTGGATAGGGTCAAGAAATGGGGAATAGATGTGCAAACAGATTGTGTGCTTTGCAATACACAACTAGAGGAGAACTTTGATCACTTGTTCTTCACATGTCCTTATTCAAAGCAAGTGTGGGATACTCTGCTGAAATGGTTGGGCTTTCATAGACAATTAGGCAATTGGGAACAAGAAGTTACATGGTTGAGTAGTTGCATGAGCAACAATACCAAAAGCCTGTATACTGGGGTTCTGCTTTGCAGCAGCAGTGTATCAAATCTGGGCTGAGAGAAATGATAGAAGGTTCCAAAAGAAGACCATTAGCAATAGGAATAGAATCAGAGATATTATTATTCAACTGCATCTTGAAGGTCAAAGGCATGGCAAATGGGGAGGTCAACTACAACAATTGAATTCATATCCAGTTTAGACTATGGATCATTGTAATAGTTGACTAGTGAATTATTAGTTTTACTTGAGATGTAAATAATTGTATAGGAAAGATGTGAGAGTGAGGTGACAGATTTGTAATGCTGATACTGTTGGTTGAATGAAAAAGTTAACTTTTGACCCAAAAAATATACTATTTAACTAACTTTAATATGAAATTCAATGCGGCAATGTATTCAAGAAGATCAAATTTATTCATATATATACTCTACCGCATTAAAATCCAAAATAAGTAATCAGACCTTTTCCTCCTCATCAATATATAAAAGCTGGTAAACTGCTGAATGCAAATTTCGGGAACCACATTGTCAGGCTTACCACTTGAAAGTTGCAAACTAAGTGAAAGAGATAATTGTCCAATAGACAACAATTTGTCCTGGAAAATTAATTTAAAATGTTTGCAATATTAAAACTATTCTAAACCAAGATATCCTTACATATAGATATTGCAACATGTTATATTCGGCAATTTTTTGTTATAAGTTTATCATATGTTCTCTTTTTTTTCTTCTTGTGAAATAAAATTTTCACATATAGAAATATCATAAATTCTTGAATTGTTGGATATTGGGCTTGGGTCGCTCATGTGAACGTCCCGACCCGACCCGACCCGACCCGACACGTTATTTAAAGATTAAATTCCAGGAAGTTACAAGAAGTTATCAAAAAAGAATAACTCCTCCACAATCGCCGTACAACTTTGTGTGGCTAGGTATTGGGAAAACATTCGGTAACCGACTTTCTCTTTTATAAGGGATACACAGTTACTTTCTCTATGATGAAAAAATCAGCAAGGAAATTCTTCCATCTCTACACATATAGATAAAATGATATTTAGTTCATGAATACTAACTTTATTTCGTGAAAAATCAAAGTTTGACTTGGAGTGATTCTTTGGTGGCAAATTCAATAATTAATCTTCCACGTTAACAGGTGCACAATTGTTGACTCGTCCCGTTAGTGATTTCTAACAATGGCATAAGAGCCTAGGTTAATTGTTCCTAGTCTTGATTTGTTTCGGCGCTTTTGTTACTGTCAAAAGACGTAAAACGAACTAAAATTTTGTTCAATCGTGTCTTATGGTAAATAGGCTTGCAAGAATTCAGTTCTTTTTTGTCATGGAAATTTTCTCATTACTGAAGTTGGGATTATGCGCCGTAACAAACAAGTTCTTTTGTCCATTTTTTATGCAAATTTGAAATTCTTGGTTGATGATGTTGGATATGTAAAGCACGTACGAGAATAGTAAATAACTATTACAGTGATTGAAAGGATAAACAATAAAGAGTACAACAACAAGTTGTCAATATCTTGATCTTGAATTGGAACTTCAAATATGGATCTTGTATTCGGAAATACAAGAACATGAACTGCTACACTTGTGGCTTGTAGATCCGCTGAGAATCCGAACGGTTAGAGTCCTTTGAGATTCTAGTTCACACCTGAAACACTTAGCAACTAATTAGATAATCACAACACCACCGGCTGAGTCGAGAGATGACTCTCTGTCTTTAAGACAAGATTGTCCCCGTATATAGGCTTTACGGAAGTGTGGACAATAGTCTCCCAAGATGAAACAACAAACTATCAAATGTGCAAAGCCTACACAAATGATCCCAGCGAAGAACACGAATAATTAAGATTGTTAAGAGAAGGATTGCTTATAAAAAAACTGATCTCTTTGTGGTATTGTATGTCTCCTGTTTTATTTCTGTTCTTGTTCATCTATAGATTTGAGCCAAATGACTCAATTTATAGGTGTGCAAGATGGCCCCTTCAAGTGCCCATGTAATGGTCATTTAAATGTCATGTAATGGCCCTTTAAACCATCAACTAATGCAGCCAATAATGGCTTAGTTATGGAGAAAAAACTGACATGTTAATGCTCCAAAACCTCTCCATAATCAGCTAAATTTTTGGACTTCCGTCGAGCACTCACTGTCTGGGAAGCGTCGCGGCTCCAGTGGCCAAACAGGGAATTAGCGTCGCGGCGCTGCGGTCCAGTTCGGGAGGCGCCGCGGCCCTTCTCGGCTTCGCGGCCCTTTCCGACCCGTTCCATCTTACACCTCGCACAATCCTTCCTTCGTTTACCAACGTAGAACACTTGTTATTTATCCAATAACCGTCTATCATTCTATGTCTCAAACATTTCACTTACGTACCAATATCTCTTTCATTAACGAAATTTACGATACTTGGCACTAAGATTGCACGTGTGTGGAAACGACACTTCCGACGTACGGGGCCTCAATTATTTGAGTTATAAATAATGAGATAAATTTAATTCACATTAGTAAATTTCCAACGGATGAAATTTCATTTTGAAGTGATTGCAGTCAAGTTTTTTTCTCCTCTCTGTTTTTTGATGGCTTTTCTTATATGAAAACCAAAGATATTCAGATTATGTTTAACAGTTTGGATTTAATAGAATAATGCATAGTCTCACTGTTCTATATAAAATAGCGGTGTACATGTGTCATGACTGCAGCAATTAAGATGTATTTGTTGTCACATTTTTGTCCCATGTTTCAAAAGAAGTATGATCCACCATATTTATTTGAAGCCACGTTGAATGGAATGGCAGAGCTTTCAATTAAGGATCAATCAAGATTTGCTTGATATTTATTTTTTAAAACTTTCAACAGTAAGGCTACAGAGATATATACTAGTAGATCTTGTAATCATATTTGTTGTTAAATAAGTGGGGTCCACATGACATGATTTGAGTCATGAATGCTATTATGTGATAAAATATGATTCTTTTTTGAAATGAGGTCACATATTTTGGGAGACAAAAAATTCTTTTACAGTTTCTGAATAACTGTAACTTAATCAGTGATCTCCTATTTTTTTTGTTCAACTGTTAAGTGATTTCTTCACCATGTGTCATCGTAATTGTCGACTTATATTTTTTTAGCAAATTGGCCTTAAAACATATATATGAGTCTCTCTCCTCAGTGTAACAAAACTTTGTTTAGTCCCGACGATCTTTTCAAGTAATTTTGTCTTCTACGAGTCTTGTAGCGTATGTTGTCATTGAATGATATGTCCATTCTTATTGTTTCTTTGATCCCATTTCATATATGACTGCACAGGAACAAGCTCGAATTATTCCAAGTGAGAGTGGTGATAGAAGTCAAGCAAAAGAACAATGAAGAAGAACGCGTCGTCGAAGGACTATATTCAATAATGATGTCTGAAGTCATCACGAATGTCCCAAGAATGCTACAAAATATCTTTAGGGAGGAAAGGGTTGTGCGAAGGAAAGGAGAAAGAAAATTTGAAGAGTTTAAAAAAATCAAAATGGACACATCTGCATACCAAGCCATTTTCATCTTTTTGGAAGGAAACGGTTAGAGATAATGTTTCAACATTTTAAATATGTTCCGAATTGGGATGCCTTGGGTATATTGGAGCAATCCTTATCAGATTATTGGAAGGGTCAATTGGCTGATATTTATCACAAGTTTGGTCTCAATGAGCATATTTGGGTATACACTACGGAACTTCAAGCCAAGTGGGAGAAAGAGAAAATATCCACTAAGATTAAGAAATCTTGGCTTTTAAAGACTTGTTCTAGACCAAGATTAAGTCTGATAGTTCCTAAGTCTCAGTTTTCTCGAGTTTCTCCCATAGATAAATTGATTAAATTTGTGGCTGAAAGTGTTGTAGATCCAAGTCACTTGCGTAATGAGAACATATCCATAGACGAGTAGTATATGACTTGTAATTGTATAAATTTCTTGTATGAATATATGTTTGTTTGTCTCCCCTGTTATATGTATATTCTTTTATGGATTGAGACTTAATTGAAAGTCATTAAAATAAAATTCACACTAAGATTTTTTTTTCCATTTTGATTAAACGTTTAGATTGTAGATGATGATCGGAAACTTTGTGACCTTTCGATTTTACACTAAATGTGAAGTCATTTATGAAAATTAATTTGCTTATCTGTGAATATCACATGCATAAATTTGTTGAAGTAAATATTGATGAGTAAACTTACTTAAATTATCTCATTTAACAGACATGACATCGAAAAGCATCATTGCTGATCTAAACAAAGGTGAGAAACTGAACGATGAGAATGACGACATCTGGAGTCGTAAGATGTGGTATGTGCTGGAAGAGCAAGATGCTCTGGAAGGTATTAACCACAGTTTGGTTCACCCAGGAGAGGGTAACACTGCTCAATACATAAGAGATCTCGAAGCTTACAATGTATGGAAAAAGACAGTTTCCACTGCATGTAGAATTATTGTAAGTTATGTTGTTGATGATCTCATTAAAAATATGAGGAATATCCAACTGCTCATTCTATGTGGGCACACTTACGAGAGACATATGGGGGTACTACTGTGACCCGCCTTAGACAATTGACTATCAAATTTGACACTTACAAGAAATGTCATGATCATAATGTCAAGCAACACCTTAGGGTGATGTCTAACATGATTGCTCAACTCAAAAGTTCTGGTCATGTTCTCTCTGATGAGCGGCAGGTTCAGGCAGTGATCCAATCTCTTCCCAATAGTTGGGAACACTTGAAGGTTAACTTAACCCATAATGATATCATCAAAACCTTTTCTGATGTTGTCCGTCATGTTGAGCTTGAAGACGAGTGACTTGATGCTGCTAAAACTATATCTAGTGCCTATGTGGCAAAAACAAGTGGTATGAAGTCTTCAGGCTTCAAGTGCAAGAAGAATTGGAAAAATGACGGAAAGGGTAAGGATACTAGAGAATGACCCTCCAAGAAAAAGAAGAAGGCAAATTCCAAGAAGGAAAACTATTTTTTCAAGAAGAAAGACAAGAGTAAGATGAAGTGCTACAACTGCCATGTTCCAGGGAAATTTTCTCGTGAATGTCCCGAGCCAAAAAAGGTAGCGTTGCAAAACGCATCTGTAAGTGCTATATATGTCCCTAGAACTATTTTAATAAGTGAATCTTATCCTTTGTGGATTGTAGACTTAGGGGCTACCGACCATGTGAGTCGTGATCGAGAAGTGTTTGTGGAGTTCCATCGAGTTTCACCTGGATCAAGGTGGATATATGTAGGAAATAATGCAAAGCTTGAGGTCAAAGGGACAGACACTTGCAAAATGGACTTGTGTGGTGGCCGATCTTTGATGTTGCATGATGTCCTATATGCTCTAGAGCTTCGACAAAACTTAGTATCTGTGTCTATTCTTCTAGATCTTGGGTTTTGTTTAAATTTTAGTCGCAATGGTGTTAGAATTACTCAAGACAATTTTTTATGGTTTTGGACTTCGTTATGATGGTTTTATCGTTTTTAGATTGTAATCCTTCAACTTATGATTATTATATTGACTGTTGTGTAATGATATGTTATTCTAGTAACAATGGTGTTGATGTTATTTCATGACACGCAAGATTAGGTCACATAGGGCAAGATCAAATGAATAGATTGGCAAAGGAAGGGCATTTAGGTCCTTTCTCAAAAATTAAAATGCCAACTTGTGAAAATTATCTTACTGGAATGATTACACGTAAATCATTTGGGAAGGCTAAGAGAGCTAATTTCCCATTGCAATTAATCCATTCTGATATCTATGGTTCAATAAATGTGAAGACGAGGTCTGGTGCCTTGTATTTCATTACGTTTATTGATGATTTCACGCGCTTTGGTTATGTTTATTTGATTTCTCATAAATCTGAAGCAGTTGAGTGCTTTAGAAGATATTTGAATGAAGTTGAGAATCAATTAGATAAAAGTATAAAAAATTTAAGAACCAATAGGGTCCGTGAATATTTATCAAAACAGTTTGAAGAATTATGTAATGAAAGGCATTATGAGACAGTTAACTACTCCTTACACACCTCAACAGAATGGTGTAGCAGAAAGGAGAAATAGAACACTATTGGACATAACAAGGTCCATGATGGCGCCGACAAATTTACCTATCTCTTTCCGGAGAGACGTATTGTTGACTGTGGCCTATATATTGAATAAAGTGCCACGTAAATCAGTTACTTCCACTTCCTATGAGCTATGGACTGGTCATAAACCAAACTTGAATGATCTACAACCTTGAGTTTGTGTTGCATATGTAAAAGTTTGTTTTGGCAAGTTTGAAAAATTGAGCCCAAATGGAAAGAAATATATCTTTATAAGATACTCCGAATACTCCAAAGGGTATGCGTTCATTGGTGAATGAAAAGATGGAAGTATAACTGAAATTGAATCGCGAGATGTCACATTTCTAGAAAATGAGTTTTCAAAAAAAAAGGCAAAATAAAGGAAGGAGAGCCTCTTTACGAAATGTTGAATTCAGATGATCAGACAATACCTTCAGACATGTTTGACAATCAAATAGATCAAGGATTGGTTCCTGATCCAAGTAGGAGTTTTGAATCTCAAAATACTTTAGAGGAATCTAAATTGCAGCTACATAAGAGTAGCAGAAAAGGTGTACCTAAACGATCTTATGAGATTGAAGATTACATTTTTTTTGGTATCTCCCACATAATTAGATGAACCTAATTCTATGACTGAGGCTTTGGCAAGTCCTGGAAAAGATGAATGGATGAAAGCAATGAAAGAAGAATTGGAGTCCATGAGAACCAATAAAGTCTAGGATATGGTTGACCTTCCTTCTGGGCGTAGAGCTATTGGGAACAAATGGGTTCTCAAAGTTAAACTCAAGGCATACGGGTAAATAGAAAGATACAAGACACGATTGGTCGCAAAATATTTTACCCAATAAATTGGAATAGATTATGAAGAAACATTTTCACCAGTTGTGAAGTTTACCTCAATTTGCTTACTTTGGGCTATTGTTGCATGTTTTAATCTAGAATCACACCAAATACACGTGACAACAACTTTTCTAAATGGAGAATTAAACGAGAAAATCTACATGCAACAACTTGTTGGTTTTGTCGTTAAAAGGCCAAGAAAAGAAATTATGTCAATTAAAAAGATCTATTTATGGCCTGAAGCAGTCTTCAAGGCAGTGATATTTCATATTTCACAAGGAGGTGATTTCATATGATTTCACCATGATTGATGAAGACCATTGCATCTATGTGAAGAAGTCCAATGAAATATTTGTAATTCTTTCCCTTTGTGTGGATGATATTTTATTAGCCGGAAATAATTTGGAGTATGTGAAAACTATCAAGTCATGGCTCTCAAAGTCATTTGACATGAAAGACATGGGTGAAACAAACTATATATTGGGTGTTAAGATCCAAAGAGATCGTTCCAAGATGTTTTTAAGTCTATCTCAAGAAACTCCTATCATCTGTATAATGGAGTTCGTCATTTATTGACGGATTTTTCGGGATTTTGCTTTCTTAGAATTGGAAGAAAAAGATTGAAATGATTGTTCCAAATTTCACCTATACCTTTCTTTATGTAAAGAACCTTTTGGAATGCTTCCGAATAAATAGTTGCAAACCCATGGATACTCCTATATCTAATGGATACTCCTATATCTAGAGGTGAGACTTTAAGCCTTGAAATGTGTCCAAAGACTGAAAAAGAAAAAGAAGACATGTCTCGAGTTTCATATTCAAGTGTTGTCGGGAGATTGATGCACGCTATGATGTGTACTCATCCAAACATTTGTTATGCCGTAAGTTTGGTTAGCATGTATCAGTCCAATCCTGGAAGAGATAATTGGAAGGTTGTGAAGAGGATCTTTCGATACTTGAAAGGAACTATTGATTATTCACTATGTTATAGTTGAAATGATTTACACTTGAGATGGTATACAAATGCTGATTTGGCTAGTGACCAGAACGATGGAAAATCGACATCCTGCTATGATTTCTTATTTAATGGTGGTGTTATTTCATGGAGAAGTAAGAAACAAACTTGCACGGCCCTTTCGACTACGAAAGCTGAGTTCGTTGCTTGGCATCTGCAGTACAAGAAGTCGTTTGGTTAAAAAGATTCTTTGAGCATTTTGGAGTTGCAAAGAATTGTCAATGTTGAATGATTTTATATTGTGATAGTCAAGTGGCTATTGCATACATAAAGGATTTTAAGTATCACATCAAAACCAAACATATCGACATTAAGTATAACTTTGTAAGAAATGCAGTAGTAAATGGAGAAGTAACTTTACAATACATATCTACGTGAGAAATGATAGCTGATCTTTTTACAAAGGCGATATCTAGAGAGCTGTTTGAGAAACATGTAAGGGCTCTAGGTTTGCGTCGGATATGATCATATTTCTGTATTGTAAAATGACTTGGTTGTTATAATATTATCATCAATATTAGACTCTTGAATTTATATTCATATCCTGTATGCATGTGATAATGTATTTTTATTGATAAAGTGTGTCGAACAAGTCTTGAGATTGGATCTCTCACACAAGCAATAGCCTCTTATGTTGAGTAACGTGAAAAGATGAATTACACCACCATGTTATGACTTATTTTGTAAGTCAATTATGAGTTTCTTTAAGAAAATGAATTTGAGGATCATTGAAGAGAGAAGCTCGAGTTAGACATCTGGAGATGTCTAGACCAAGATATGTACGGTGTTGAATGAGTAAAATAATGAGACACACACGTCAATGTAAGGTGTGAACACCGTAGCACATGTTTTCATACCACTTGTACTTAGAGATCAATGTGTTAATGAAAGAATGGATCCCTGATTGTTTATTGTGTGAGACTCATAAAGTAATATTGACTTTCTACTGAAATGCGCTTTGACTTTTTACTGTTTCTTGAAGTACAAATCAGTGTTGCTACTGTAGCATGTCATTAATAGCTATGAGTGATTCGGCAATGCAGTGCATGTCTAGGAAAGCAATTGATCTGTGATGGATAGTTTCAAGTAGAAAGGGAAGACAATTAAAATTAGTAATTTAACTTGTATACACATGCCGACCATTACACTTACCATAAGGGTGTCAAATGTAATTGTGGATATAAAGTTAAACATGAAGTCGAGTTCACCTCTTTTGAGGACGAGGGATCAGATAACTAGCTACTGGAGTAGCGAATGATGTCTGGGTATTGCGAGTAATAAGATTCTCATGTTAGTAGATAATTTTTTCCACATGTGATTGAATTCCTATGTAGAGCTCTTGTAAGACCTTAGTAGGTATTAACTCTTGATGCTCGTTGGTCGCACGAACTATTTGTCTGTATGAATTATGTGTGCTATTAGCATGGTACTGGTTTGGGTCTAGGCCATCATGTGCGAAATGGGAGATGTTGAATATTGGGCTTGGGTCGTGGGTCGCTCATTTGGACAGACCCAACCCGATCCATTATTCAAAGATTAAATTCTAGGAAGTTACAAGAAGTTATCAAAAAAGGAATAACTCCTCTACAATTGTCGTACAACTTTGTGTGTGGCTAGGTAATGGAAAAACTTTTGGTAACTGACTTTCTCTTTTATAAGGGATACATAGTTACTTTCTTGTTAAACATACATATGATATACAATATATCATATGTATATTTCGGATTTTGTATATTAGTTTAGATTAGTATTTGAGTGTAATTAGTATTGTATACTTACCATAATTGTATTACCATAATTATATAGTTAGTGTCCAAGTAGAATAAGGTTTTAGGAGTAGAATAAGAATAGGATTCTCCTATTATGGAAATATGTAAACTGTATATAAACTCTTTCAATCAATAAAAATAATCAGGGGATTATTTCTTTCATGGTATCAGAAGTCTAGGACTAAATTGCTTCCGCTCTTCTCCAAAATTTCTCTCGATTTTTCGTGCCCCTTCTCAGCCAAAAACTGCATCGATTTTCGTGCCCCTTCCTCTGATTTCATGTTATATTTTACCTCATCTCTTCCCAAATTTTCTACAAAATCACATATTGTTCTTTCGTTATGTCGATGACAAAGAGCACGTTTTATCCTGCCCGTGTTGTTTCTAACATCAATAATCACATACCTCTCATTATTGAAATAGAAAACGTCCAATACGCGACGTGGGCCAAGTTGTTTAAAATTCACGCTCGCTCGCATCAAGTCATCCATCACATAATCCCCGCGGCTCCTAAGGATACGGAGGTGTCTTAACGTGAGGATGATCCTAAGTTATGGACAACGTTTGATGCCACCGTCCTTCAGTGGATTTATTCCACTATCTCTACTAACCTGTTGCAGACGATTATTGAGCCAGACGTTATGGCAATGGCTGCTTGGGATAGGCTGCATGACATATTCCAAGATAATCAAAATTCCAGAGTTGTTACTCTTGAGCAGGACTTTTCCCACGTCAACATGGAAAATTTCCCGAATGTTTCAGCGTATTGCAAATGGTTGAAAGAATTGGTGGACCAACTCCGCAACGTTGGTGCGCCCGTTAGTGAAGATCATCTGGTTCTACAGATGGTTGGTGGCCTCTCCGAGGCATTTAGTGGCGTTGGGACCCTACTTCGTCAAAGTAACCCTCTCCCAACGATCTATCAAGCCCATTCCATGATTACTTTGGAAGAAGCCGGATTGGCTAAAAAGGCGGCTACTGGGGCAAGTTCCGTGGTCATGATGACGTCCTCCACAAATTCTCCAGGTGTATTGATAATTCGGGCCAAAATCGTGCTCAGGGTGGCGGCAAGAATACTAGGAAAAAACCGCGGTGCCAAACACGATGGTAACGTCAGCAGTACCGGCGGCAGTAGACCTCACCCCATCAACAGTGGGCCTCAGCCCCACTGGTCCCAGCCTTGGCCCCCCTGGCCATGGGCCTGGATCAGTAGGTAATGGCCCAACAATCTCGGCTTTACCGTGCCTCTAGCCCACGGTAATTGGGCCCACTTTTAGCCTTCTTTTCAGCCCAGCTACTCCAGCCCAATCTCGGTCCAATGATCCAGCGGGGTACCGGGTCAGCAGGGAGGCAGGCCTGGGCCCCACCAGGCCCATCATGCAGCGGACCCTACTTCTACCAACATCGAAGCCGCGATGCACACGCTTGGAATAAATCCTTCGAACCCAAATTGGTACATGGACACCGGCGCTACTACTCACATGACATCCGATTCAGGTACTCTCTCGTCTTATTCCAATTTGAGCAACAATCGTGGTATAATTGTTGGTAATGGTAATTCAATTCCAATTCGTGGTTATGGTCATACAACATTGTCTCCTCCTCATCCACCCCTTATTTTGTAAAATACCATTCACGCTCCAAAATTGATTAAAAATTTGGTGTCTGTCCGAAAATTCACCCCACTGATAATTCCGTGTCCATAGAATTTGATCCATTTGGATTCTCTGTGAAGGATTTTCAAAACGGTGAGTCATCTCATGAAGTGTGATAGTAGGGGAGATCTTTATCCTATTACGCCATGTTCTGGTCCATCGAGTCAAGCCTTGCCGTCAGCGTTTGCAGCCCTTGCTCCTTCCTTGTGGCCTTCCTCGTCTAGGTCATCCGGGATCGTCTATTTTGTCTTCCTTAGAGAAAAACAATTTTATTTCTTGTAAGGGTGAGCGTAGCACTCCGAATTGTCAATCTTGTTCTTTAGGAAAAATAGTTAAGTTGCCATTTGTAGACTCTAATTCTCATACTTTAATGTCATTTGATATTATTCATAGTGATCTATGGATGTCTCCTGTTCTTAGTTCTTTGGGTCATTGGTATTATGTTCTCTTTTTGGACGATTATTCTATATTTTTGGGGACTTTTCCAATAGCAAAAAAATCTCAAGTTTTTTTCACCTTCTTAAAATTTAGAGCATTCATTAGAACCCAATTCAAACGTGAAATAAAAAAATATCCAATGTGATAATGACAAAGAATATGACAATGGGGTGTTTTGGGAATTTTGAGCAAATAATGGGATCAATTTTCATTTTTCTTGCCCTCATACGTCTTCACAAAATGGGAAAGCCGAACGCAAAATTCGTACCGTTAATAATATTGTCCGCACTTTACAAATCCATGCTTTCATACCCCCGTCTTTTTGGCATCATGCTCTACAAATGGCTACATATCTTCTTAACATTATTCCTTCCAAAGGTTTGACATATTCGTCCCCCCTTCAAATTTTATATAACAAGACTCCTTCGTATTCCCATCTTAGGGTCTTTGGGTGCTTATGTTATCCACTTTTTCCGTCCACCACAACAAACTTCATGCATGTTCTACCCCCTGTGTGTTCTTGGGTTATCCGTCCAATCATCGTGGTTATAAATGTTTTGATTTATCTTCTAATATAATCATCATTAGTCGCCATGTAATTTTTGATGAATCCCAATTCCTGTTTGCTAAGGTTAGTACTCTCGTGCCTAGTTCGTATAATTTTTTGGATGATGGTATATCCCCGTATATTATTCACCATTTTTCAGACGTCTCCCGCACCCACAATTCTCCAGCGGGCCCACTGCTCACTGGCCCCACTGCCCCATCACGAGCTACAGTACCCAGTATAGTCACTGGGCCAATTTCAGGGCCAGTCCAGCCCAACTCTGAAACTGGTCCAGTTCTTACACATGTTTACCGTAATGGGCCAGCAGGTCCACTTAGGGATGGCAACGGATCGGATCTGGACCGAATTCTACTAGATCCAGATCCAGATCTATTTTTCATACCTGGATCCAGATCCATCGGGTCCATAAAAATCATATCCAATCTGGATCCATAGGATCCACGGATCGGATGTTGATCCACATGTAAAAATTTTGCCTTGCTAAGAATTTTTTTTGAACTGACAAACGATTTTTACTTAGCTAACAGTTTATTGTGTTTCAATTTTGAAATTTTCATATGAGATATTTTGTTCGTTGTCTCATTTTGATTGTGAGCAATTAATTAAAAATGTTGGACAATGACAATAGTTGTGGAAAATGCTGATTAGTATTTCCACAATGGAGAACTTGCATGTGCTTGGAATCTTCACAAATGAAGTGAATATAATTTTAACTACTTGTCTATGGAGATGTTCGTCATTCACTAATATAACATTGATTTTATTACTGAAGTTACCTCTTTATTTTTTTATTTTTGAGTTAATGCGGGGATAAGTTAAACTTGTTTTGAGAATTAAACTTGCAAGGATATGCTTAGCAATTTTAAGAAAATACTTATAAAATTTTATTCTAGGTTATGAATATATTTAATAAAAAACGGATTCACGGGTCGGATTTGGATCGGTTACGGATCTCAAATACAAGATCCAGATCCAGATCCGATCCGCTAAAAATGGATCCGGGTCCGATCCAGATCCGTCGGGTCCAAATTTTGAAGATCCATATCCTATAAAACGGATCTGGATCCACTGGGTCCAAGATCCACTGCCATCTCTAGGCCCACTGCCTGCTGGCCAGTCCATCCCGAGTCTAGAAAATTCTCAAAATCCGTCCAATTCTTCCTCGAGTCATAGACCGGTCACTCGTAGTCAGCGGGGTGTTTTCAACCAAAAAGACATTTTAATTTACATTCTAATGTTCTTAAATCACCTTTACCCCGTAATCATGTGTCTGCATTAAAATGACCCGAATTGGAAAATTGCTATGACCGATGAATATAATGCTATTATTGATAATAAGACGTGGGAGTTGGTACCCCATCCATCTGGTATTAATATTCTAAGGTCTATGCGGATTTTTGCTCATAAGGACAATTCGGATGGTACATTTGCCCGACATAAGGCGCGGCTTGTGGGTGATGGTAAGACTCAGCAGGTTGGTGTGGATTGTGGTGAGACGTTTAGTCTGGTGGTCAAGCCGACTACCATTCACACTGTCCTTAGCTTGGCTCTTTCGAAAGCATGGCCTATTCATCAGTTAGATGTAAAAAAGGTTTTCCTACATGGTGATCAAAAGGAAACAGTCTATATGCATCAGCCTTTGGAATTTAGGGATCCCAAACATCCTCATCATGTCTGTTTGTTGAAGAAATCTTTATATGGGCTTAAGCAGTCTCCACGGGCCTGGTATACGGGGTTTGCCGACTATGTTTCGATTATTGGGTTCACTCACAGCAGGTCAGATAATTCATTGTTCATCTACCGTCGTGGTTCGTCCTTGGCCTATATTATGTTATATGTGGATGATATTATTTTGACTGCCTTTTCTGATGCCTTACGGCAGTCTATCATGACAATGCTCAGCTCTGAGTTTGCTATGAAAGACTTGGGGCCCTTAAGTTATTTTTTGGGGATTGCTGTCACTTGTCATATCGGTGGGTTGTTCTTATCCCAAAGGAAGTATGCAGCTGAGATCATTGAGAGGGCTGTGATTTCATCCTGTAAGTCCACTTCCACTCCAGTTGATACTAAGCCCAAGCTTAGTGTCGCGGCCGGCGTACTATACGAGGATCCGACCCGCTATCGCAGTGTTGCAGGGGCCCTTCAGTATCTTACATTCACGAGACCTGATATTATGTATGCCATACAGCATGTGTGTTTGTTTATGCATGATCCCAGAGTTGAGAACATGAATGCGCTCAAACGCATCCTTTGGTATATTCAGGGTACGCTTGACTATGGCTTGCATTTATATCCTTCATCCACGTCGACACTTGTCTCATATACAATTATTGATTGGGGTGGCTGTCCGGACACCAGATGGTCTACGTCTGGCTATTATATGTTTCTGGGTAATAAGTTGATCTTATGGTCTGCGAAGCGTCAGTCGACTTTATCCCGTTCCAGTGCAGAGACCGAGTATCGAGAGGTAGCTAATGTGGTCTCTGAATCATGTTGGTTACGTAATTTGTTGTTAGAGCTTCATTCTCCCATTCAGAAAGCGACCTTAGTTTATTGTGATAATATTAGTGCCATCTACCTTTCTGGTAATCCGGTTCAGCATCAGCGCACTAAGCATATCGAGATGGACATTCACTTTGTTCGTGAAAAGATTGCTCGTGGTCAAGTTCGCGTCTGTCATGTACCGTCCAGGTATCAAATTGCCGACATCTTTACAAAGGGTCTTCCCTCGGTCATTTTTGAAGATTTTAGGGACAGTCTCAGCGTTCGAAGACCGCCCGCTATGACTGCGGGGGTGTGTTAAATATACATATGATATACAATATATCATATGTATATTTCGGATTTTGTATATTAGTTTAGATAGTATTTGAGTGTAATTAGTATTGTATACTTACCATAATTGTATTACCATAATTGTATAGTTAGTATCCAAGTAGAATAATATTTTAGGAGTAGAATAGGAATATGATTCTCCTATTATGAAAATATGTAAATTGTATATAAACTATTTCAATCAATGAAAATAATCAAGAGATTATTTCTTTCATTTCTCTATGATGAAAAAATCAACAAGGAAATTCTTCTATCTCCCAAAAAGAACACGTATAGTTAAAATGATATTTAGTTCCTGAATACTAACTTCGTTTCCTGGAGAATTGAAGTTCGACTTGGAGTGATTCATTGATGGCAAGTTCAACAATTAATCTTCCGCGGTGTTAACAGGTACACAATTGTTGACTCGCCCAGTTATCAATTTCTAACATGAATCGTAGCATCAAAAAATTAGATGTTAATTATATAGAAAGGAATTTAAGATTTGGGCACTGATAATGTATAATTTATTTGTACCACAGTTAAATTGCCTGATAATAACAAGTAATTCTTCATATATGATAATTAGGAAAATAAAGTAATAACCTATCATAGCAGATTAAATTAAGTTGAAAAAACCTCTAGACTCAAAAAATCAATTGACTAGAGAAGTCAATTAGAGTGGAGTGGTACATAGGATAACCAACACTTTAACATGGCAAGACATTCCACAGGTTTCCACTCGGGGGCAGTATGCCCTGCTCCCTGAATTCAAAAGGCATTAAATAGAATTAAAAAAGTTACTTAAACGAGTGAATGGCGGTAAATATATACTCACACTTAATATTTATGTTAAATTAAATAATTTTATTTGGCAGTTAAAAAAAAGTGAAAATAGATATTACTTAACTATGATTAACTGATAATGAAGTTAGTTTCTTACCTTGACCGTAGCGAACGTCAGTTGGTTGGAGTAGCTTCTTGTGTAACTATATGCAACAATAAAGCATAAGTAATTATTTAATTTACTCTTTTACACAACAATGATTATCCGATGAATAATTGAAGAAATATTTAGGTTAGGAACTCACCCTGCAACCTGACCATCGACAATCCATGACTTCCAATCATCAATAATTGAGTAGTTTAGTGATTTAATCCATGTTTGTGTTGAAATAAATGGCATAACCATGTCATGATCACCACTACTCCAAAAAGAAAAACAATTAAAAAACCAAAAGAAAATATTTATGCTCAATACATCTATAATATGTCTAGAGAATTATTACTAAGTTTATTAACCTCAAAATACAATAGTATAATACCTGTAAATAAGAGACCTGAAGCCTTTACGGCTAAGATTTGCATGATATGGTATAGTATTGTTAATAATTGTTGCAAAAGACAAGTTACTCCTGCATCGCTCCCATGCTCCAGTAGTTCCCTGAGTTTAATTTAATTTATATTTTAGTAATTAATAACATTAACATCTAAGTTTCAATTTTACAAACTTTTATTATTAAAATTTCTTACCTTTCGAACATGAAGAGCTTCTTTAACATTCTCATCATTGGCCCAAATCACAGAGAGTTCGTGCCATTCTTCCTAAAACAAAATTACGAAGGGAGCAAATTGTTAGATGTTTAATGGGAGAATTAAGTCTAATTTGTTTTTGTATTCGAAACTATTCAATTTTATCCTTCGTTACAATTAATTGGTTCGTTCATATTTTTGTTAGCAAATCTTGTATATTTGTCTGTCATTAATGGAGCTTCGACGTGAAATAAGTGAATTTCATGTGTCCAAAATTTTCAGGAAAACGGTTCAAATTTACCCATCAACTTGTGATGATAGTTTCAAATTACCTGCAAATTGGAGATGTTGGAAATTTGCCTTTGGTGGGAGTTGCATCCACCCATCTTTAATGACTTAAATATTAGGGTTTCGCATGTTGGAGACTTTGATTCTTCACACGTGCATAATCTACTAAATGAGTAGATGACCGTAGGGCCAAGGATCGTCAAATTTCGTTGAGAAATGAAAGAGATATTGGTCCACGAAGTGAGGTGTGAAGTATGAAAATGTGGTGTGGAACAATTCTCCCTCATCGGTGGGGAAAGTAAGATTTGTTCTTTTTATAAGTCTAACAAATGGCTAAGGGTTTGGGACCCCAAGGGGTAACCCATGTGTGCCGCCGCCCGCCCGTCGGGTCATTGGCTTCTTCTGATATTATTTTTTTGGACCCAAATTGCTTAATATTTACAGTTTGGTCTAGAGCTGGCCAGTGGGCCGGGACGACCCGGTCCCGCCCCGACACCGCCCCGGACCCTAGTAAAAAAAAATTGGTATCGGGACTCGAACCGGGACGGGACAATGTCTCGTCCTGACCAGTCCCGGCCTGCCCCAGTCCCGCTAATCCCGACCCTATCCCGATCCTGATCCCGCCCGTAACCCCCCATTTGCAAAAATAGTTGTTGCACCAACGACCTTTTTACATTTTGGCCGTTGCGCAACGGCCATTTTTGGCCTCCCCCCCTCCCCCCTACCCCTTAATATTTATTTTTAACCCATAAGTTATTATATTTACACTTTAACCTAATTTTCCAACTATAAATATTCGTTTTCTCTTCATCTTTCTCACAAATCTTCCTACAATCTCTCAATCTATCTCTCTACAAGTCTACATTGTTTACTAAATATTCAATTTTATTTATTCATTTGGAAATTGGGAGTGAAGTTGGCAACTAGCTTGAGAATCTTCCATTGATCAAAGTTTCAATTTTCAACCTCTCGATTACACGTCGACGTTACGTTGGCGTTTGGTACATTCGTTCATTCATTAAATTATTATTGTCTGTTTATTTTATTTAGCGCACTTAATTTTATTATCTTTAATTATTTATTATCATAATTAGAATGGAAGGATTAAGAGGTATGTTTAAGGGTAAGGGTGCTTCTTCTAGTAGGGGCAACAAGGGCAAGAGTACTTCTTCTAGTCATCTTATTCCTACACAAGATGATTTTGTTGATACTGAACATTTTCCTACAATACCATTAGATTTAGACGAGGAGTTATTTTCTGGAAATCAAGAAGACTTTAATTTAGACGATGATCTAGATGATACACCCACTAATATTGATGACAACACACCCACTAGTGCAACTTCAACTGAAATGCCTCCTATTCCCCCAAGTATGAGACGAGGTCCAGCAAAATGATCATTAAAATCAGATACATGGGTATTTTTTTATAGGGACGTAGAGAATCAAGTAGCTAGATGTAAAATTTGTAAAGATGTTTTAAAATTTAAAACTGAAAAAGGTCACGGTGGGACGGGGGGTTTAATGAGACACGTAGTAAGGGCTCATCCAGCTAGGTATGCCCAATACCAGGCTTCAAAACCAGGTGCGCAAACGCCCGCTCCATCGGGACAAGGTTCACATACTGATACTGTCCCGGACCAAATACAGGGTCAAATTAACCCTATGACGGGGGGAATTGTAGGCCCTAAATACAATAAACATAGAGATAGGGGAAGCAATATCAAAATTAGTTGCTATGGAGGGTTTGCCTTTTTCATTTCCTTCATCTCCCGGTTTTATTCATTACATTAGAGATATATATAATCCTACTTTTAACGGTTTTCCTAGATCAACTGTTAAGAGAGATGAATTTAAATTCGCACATGAATATCAACAATATTTACGTTATTCATTATATCATTTTAATGGCAAAGTATCTATCACGACTGATATAGGTCGTAGTACTAACGGCCATGATTATTTAACGGTAAGTTGTCATTGGATAGATTATAAATGGTCTATGCAAAAACGTATCTTAGCGTATAGATATATAGATGATAGGCACACTGGTACTTTTATTGCAGAAAATATTTATCAAGTGTCATTATTATGGAATAACCGATAAAATTATGACTATTACATTAGATAACGCTTCTTCTAACAATTACGCTATTACAATTTTAAAAAATAGTTTAACTCCATCTTTTCCAGATCATTTTCATATAAAATGTGCGTGCCATATATATAACTTAATTGTAAATGATGGTCTATCACTTTTTGAAGACATTCTTAGTAAAATACAATTTGCTATAAACTTTATTTTTAAAAGTAATAGAATACAACGAAGAAAAGAATATAAAAAAACTTGTCACGATTGTCAACTACCTTATAGAAAAATTCCAGAAGAAGTACCCACTAGGTGGAATTCTTTATACGAGCAACTACTTGTTGCTTATGACTATAGAAAACCTATAACTTTATTTTTTAACTCTCATAATCAAAATCCAGCTGATATGGTTGTAGATAGTGATTGGGTAAAAATTTCCGAACTTATTGTATTTTTAGAGAATTTTTTTCAAGCAACAAAAGAATTTTCCGATATATATTATCCTACTATTTCAACTATGTTGTTTTATATAACTCTAATATTTTTATTACTTAGTGAATATATGAAAAAACCAGCTTATATTGCAGCTATTAAAAAAATGTTTATCAAAATAAAAAAATATTTTATTCCTATTCCCACTATTTATATTATCGGTGTTGTATTAAATCCGACTATTAAAATAGACGGTACTAAATCACTTATTGAAACTATTTACGATTGTATAGAAGTACTACCACCTCCAAGTCCAAAAAATCCAAATCACCCACCACCTATTGAACAAACTAAAGAAGAAGTGTTGTCTAGCGTAGAAGACCAATGCAAAAAAAAATATAGGTTTTACCAACAAGAAAGTGCTAGTAACCTATCGGCTTCCATACCATCTTCTTCATCTTCAACACAACCTCACAAAAGACATGTTGTTTCTGCGGCTAGTATTGAAAGCATCAGAAATGGAATGTGCGGTCGTACCGCTACTAACCAAATTAGCGAGTTTGATATTTTTGTTTTGCAGGGTTCTGTACCATACCAAGAAGTTCTCAATGAAGAAGGACGTGAAGACTTACTGAAATATTGGAGGGGGAATGAGAAGACCTTTCCGACACTTTCAATGATGGCCCGAGATGTTTTGAACATTCAAGTGTCATCAACTGCGTCTGAAAGCGCTTTTTCTGCCGGCAGATATCAAATAGAAGACCATAGACACTCATTAGCCGGAGACAGCTTGGACATTGCAGTATTATTCAGAGATTGGATACGAGCGGAGCGGAGAAGGTGCGGTCAACCAGAGATCAACGAAGAAGAAAACGAAAACTACAACGAAATCTTATCCGAAGGTGGTGAAAGCGACGTGGATCAATTTGACCAACAAATACCAATTCCAACCGAAGAACCACAGGAAATTATCAAGAAATTAGAACAGGTTTTTTTCAGAATGTAATTTTTTTAATTGCAATTTTATAATGTAATTTGCAACTTTTGGACAACACCACAAAGTTGCAATTTCGACAATTGTATTTGTATTACAAAAAAATCATATGTCTATTAAATAATATAAGAGGCACAAAAACAGTCTTGGGATGTTTTTATTACACTATCTTGTCTTGTTTAATTATTGAGTTTTTTTTATACATATGTTATTAAAAAAAAAAAGGAAAACCTGCCGGAATCTGATCCCGATCCCGCCCCCAACCCGATCCCGCCCCAACCCGATTCCGACGGGATCGGGACGGGACTTCGGCAAATCCCGCCAAACCCGATCCCGCCTGACCCCACCAGCCCCGATCCCGCCCCCTTCACCCGTCCCGCCCCGACCCAACCCCGCCAAACCCGGCCCGCCAGACCCGAGCCCGACCCACTGGCCAGCTCTAGTTTGGTCCATGGAATTTCAGAAAAGATAAAACTGGGAAGAGAACTCTCGACGGAAGGCAGAAAATTTCTGTCTTTTGCGTTGGTTTTGGAGCGTTGAGTTTCCATTACTTTGCACATAAATTCAGTTATTTACTTGGCTGAATAACTCTCTATTACTTTGCACATAAATTCAGTCATTTACTTAACTGAATAACTCCTCACTAATTGACATTACATGGCTATTAACAACCATTAGTTGGACAGTTGAGAAGTCACCCTCCTTACACTATATATTGAAACCTTTGGCTCAATTGTTGAGAATAGAGACATAAAGAAAAAACAGAAATCTTCTTCCTACTCTCCAGCATCATTTTGTTACTCTAAGTTCTTCAAAGTAACACTTGAGTTTCCTTTGCTCATTTGTTAAGTTGTTGTTTTATCTTGGGAGACTATTGTCCAGAACGTAAAAGGATATATACGGGACAATCTCGTCTTAAAGACAGAGTGCCATCACTCGACCCAACAAAACAACAAATTAGTTGTAATTACAGTTTGTTGCAATTTCAGTTTGTTGTAATTTCAGTTTGTTGTAATAGTTAGAAGTTAATTATTTCCCGTTTCCTGCAATTGTTGTAACCCACACGACATCCATTAGGGTTCAAGGGGGGAAATTTAATTGTTTCCTAATGTCAGAGATAATATTAAACCACAAGTTTAAGGGAGGACAAAATTGTTCAATTTCAATTAATATTGGTGAAAATTTAACCCTTTTCTGTAGAATACTACTTATCCAAAAGGGAAAACATACCGGAAATATGAACTGTAAGATTACAAAAAGTGTAAATAAAAATTGATGTTAACTTACTCGACATTTTACTCCAGGATATGTAGCAGGATTTTTGAGCTTTTGAACATTCTCATACAACGATCTTCTTGAATCATATGATACAGGATCACAAGGGGACTCTAGGATATGATATTGATAAATATCCTTGATTAACTGCAATAATAAATGGCACTTATTAACTTGGTAATAAAAAAAAAAACCTATATTCAAATTATGTTGCTCAGACCCTCTCCAAAATTTTTAATTCATCCGAATCGAATCTTTAAAAAATGCATTACTTTTTTAGAATTCAACACACCTATTAATATTTTTAAAAGATCCAACTACATAATTTCTAAAAGAAATGACTGTGAGCTTACCCAATCGAAAGTATGCATGTCCCTCGAACAAAGTGAATTGGTTGGACCATTATGTTTGTACTCTCCTCCACAGTTAGTCACTAATGACTGTTTAAGAAATTAAGAACACTTAATTAATTAGTCAATAGTTTTCGAGAAAGGAATGTGATAATTTCACGGATGATCACTTAATTTTCATGTTATTGCACCAAATAACAAAATTACTTTTTTTTTTCAAAAAAAGTCATCACTTAGTGTAAGTAGCACAAAAAATCATTAAGCTTCTTTTTTAAACCAAAAGGTTACTCATGTTTGCTTAAATACCAGTGCAATTTTATTATGTCCATGGAACATGTTTTTTTTATTTGTTTCGTCGTAATGATTTTTTATGATTCATAGACAAAGTTAAGTAATTTTTAATTATAAAAATATTTTATTTAATTTATATTATAATAATTAAAGTAAAGTTAAATAAATTAATTATTAGAAAAAATAATTTAATAATTTTAATGCAATGAAATAAAAGTTAAATAATCATTTATGAAATTAACTACAGAAAGAAATGTGAATGCTTGAAAGGAAAAAGGGAGCATTGTGAATAAGCCCATACCTTGTATAGTTCGTCAGGAATTAGGCCCATCCCATGAGAAAAAGGGATCTTATAGTAATCTTGACCAGAAAATGTAACTGGATTGCCAAGAATGTATCCCTGCCAATACCATTACTGGACATAAATGCATAACAAAATAATGAATAGTAGGATCCTTCACTTTTAATCAAAAGTCTCGAGTTTGAGTTCTAGATATAGGAATAATCTTGTTAGGAAGCGTTTTACCCTTTAAATAGGCGTTGCGTGGCAAAACCAGATTAAACGGGGTCCCATCGCGAATTCCAAACCCCAGCTAGTAACCAAAAAAATAAATCAAGAACAATGTCATGTCGTGAAAGGTGCAACTATTGTAAGGTCACTGAACATTAAAATATTTATTAGTACTAAGATTAACTCGGGTTGATTTTATGTAAGGTCTTGAACATTATTCACTATAATAGTGAAGTTATAAAAAAAATAAATCATATTAAAGTAATTGAATTTTACTCGCTATAATGGTAAAGTCACAATTTTTTTTTATTAAAGTATCACTTACAATAACAATAAATTACCTTGATAGATTGTTAATTTTTTGTTATGATAATTTTTTTAAAATAAAGCTTACTCATATTGTTGGGCAGTGTTATATTAATATAAAGAGGGGGGATATACCTCTCTATATAAGACACAACTGGTGCTTCAATCACCCCAAAAACGGAAGGTTTGCCTAATGGACAAAGTCCTTCCTACCTAGCAAAAGTCTATACAATCAACTGACTTTAAAGTTAGCTTTGTGATACCTAGTCCTAAGACTTGGCATTTAAAATCTATCTAGTTGAAATGGTCCCTTTAGAGTCTTTAGGGAGCTGATCAAAAGTGTATAACATCTTGTTGTGATTCAAGTTAGCAGCAACCTGATTTCCTTCTCTGTAGCTGTGAAGAAATGTGACATTGTTATGCTCAAGTCCTCTGATGATTCTGTCAATAATCATTTCCAGCTTGAGGTTGTTATTTATCTTTGCATTGAGCATGTTGGCAATAACTTGGCAGTCAAGTTCAATTGACAAATTAGTGTATCCTTGTAAATTACACCATTTTCCACCAAACTCAGTAGCTAAAGCTTCAGCCATGTTGTTACTGTTAGACTGTACAACTATAAAGAAGGCCATGATAAGGTTTTCACCTGAGTCCCTTTACTATGACTCTAATACCAGTGTTACCATTAGTGGTATTACAACTACCATACACTACTAAAAATAGAATAAACGACGGATTCCGTCATTTTTTTGATAATTTTTTAAAAAGAAAACTGACGTACTTCCGTTGCTACATTTTATTATTTTATTAAAAAAAAAAAACCGACAGAGTCCGTTGATTTTAAAAAAAAAATTGCAAAAACCGACGAATCCCGTCGGTTTCGCAAAAGCGAAGCGACCTAAACCAACGATTCATAGTCCGTCGGTTTTTGGTCGGTTTTCACTGAAAAACCGACGCAGTCCGTCGGTTTTTGGTCGGTTTTCACTGAAAAACCGATGCAGTCCGTCGGTTTTAGCCCTCGATTTTGGACATTTTCTTAATAGTGATAAGTATTTACTTTGATGGTGCCTTGAAGAGGAGAACTTGTTTAATTATAGGAGTAGGTCTAAGGATTTCAACCATTTAACACAGGAAAGGCTTGTGTCAAGACTTGGGGCTAACTTGTGAGTAACATATTTGATATAGCAAAGACATTGTTGTTCCGTCCTTGTATGCTGAAATATCTTTTGTGTTCCATGTATGAAAGCACAACTCTGCTTCTAAATTTCCCAGTATATAGGGATTGGAGTGATCTGCATGACCATCTTGTGGACTTTATTTTTTTTATTGTTGCTTCCCACCATTTCCTCAAAAACATAATAGGCAGATCCATTAGTGTGTTGAATGCTCAGAGGTCTGCCTAGGCTATTACATAGCCTTTTAACTGCCTCACTAGCTACAAAAGCATGGTGGCTGATTTCATTCACTGAAATTTTGCAGCAAGAGCAATCAAATCTCAAATTATTATCAAATCTCCCAACAGTATCACTAAAGGGTAGCTTATTCCTTAAGAGTCTTCATGCATTAAAGGAAATCTCAAAGGATAAAATATTATGATAGACATTATTGAGAAAATAATTTTGTTGTTGTTAGCGTTTAAAACATTCCAAGCAGAATAATGACTGAGGTGACCATTGTCAGTTAAATTCCATATTGGACAATTTGGCATATTACAGTTACCAATAGGAATATTTTCAATATGCTGAGTCATCTGGTGTGCAAGAGTAGTGTTGAGCTTATTAATGTCCAAGATCCATTTAGGATAAAGAATTTAACACAAAGTTTAGCAGTCTTACCTAGTCCCCATTTCAATTCTTTGTTTATTGATGTTGGGCCCCCAAATTATATTATCCACGTTCCAGTTAACAAGGTCTGAGCGTGCGGCGAATGTTTAAGAGTCCCACATCGGATATGAAATGAGAACATGAACTCTTTATATGGACTTGGACAATCCTCATCCAACAAGCTAGCTTTTGGGGTTGAATTAGACCCAATATCCATTCTTTACCGTTTGGCTAAAGTACCCATACCTGTCCAATTGTCCCACCAGAAGCTTGAGTCACCTTTTTTATTCATTTGAATCATTAGAAATAACAACTTTGCCCACTGAATATTCCCTCTTACAATATTTAGATTTGAGGAAAGTGTCCCAGAGAGTAGTTTGAATCTATTAGCGAATATTCTCAGAATATTCTCCGTATATTTTGTAATAATGGTAGATGTATAATTAAGGTAACTTAGGATTCTAACTGTATTAGGAATCAACCTTTGTAAGGTAAGTTAGGATTCCTACCATATTAGGAATCAACCTTGTACAGCTATATATATTGTGAATAATGAAAGGAATCCCCAAGGGAAATTATTCCATCTTTCATGGTATCAAAGCCTAAAACCTAAATCTCTCCTCCTCCTTATTCTTGGCCGAAATTAGCAATTTTTTTTCTGATTTCGCAGAAAAAAAAAAAAAATTCTGCTTTCTTCCTCTCTTTCTCGGCCAAACCAGAAAATTCCCTTCCCTCGGCAGGCGGCAACCATGTCTTCCCCCCCAAATTCCGGTTCATCCACTGGCACAATTGACAACCCCTCTCAACGTTCAGTATCTTCTTTTCATCCGGCATTCGCCGTTAACAACATCAAGAATTTTATCCCTATAATTCTTGACCAAGAAGACTGTCAATATTCCATGTGGATGGAACTATTCTACATTCATGCATGTGCATACAACGTGCTCGATCATATTGACGAATCTGCTCCTCGTCCCACCGATGTTACGGACTCAATCGGCGTCGTCTTGACGCCATCGTCAAACAATGGATCTACGGCACCATCTCCAAAGACACATTGTGCACTATCATGAAAACATGTGCTACGGCACGTGAACTTTGGGTCCGGCTAGAAGAAATCTTTCGGACAATAAAAATACTCGGGCCGTATATTTGGAAGAGCAATTCAATAATACCCGCCTCGAGAATTTTAACATGTCCGAATATTGTAAGCAACTGAAACTCATAACCGATCAACTATCCAACGTCGGGACTTCTGTTTCAGAAACCAAGATGGTGCTTCAACTTGTTGCGGGTTTACCAAAAGGTGAATATGACACACCCGCAACAATGATTCAACAAGCCGACCCTCTCCCAAGTTTCAACAAGGCACGTTCACAACTATTGTTGGAAGAAACTAGACGTGCTAAACAAGAGGAACATAATCAAAAGGCGTTAGCCGTTGACGGGATGGCAACACACTGCGACCGGCGGCGTTCCGGCGCAGCGACGACGAGAGTGGCGGAGGTCGTGGCGGCGAGAGGTCGCAACAACAAAGGCAAGGGCCGCGGAAAGGGCCAACGCACCCGGTGGACGGACCGACGGCAACGGCGGCACTGCGGCGGTGGCCCAACCAGGCGAAGCGGGCCTCGCCTGCATGCCCGTGGCCGACCGCAGGGGCCCGTTCCGGCGGCCTTGGTCGGCGGCCTCTTGGGCCATGCCCCGGCCACCGAGCGAGCCCACCAGGCGACGAGCAGGCCCACCTGATGGCGGTCCGACGCGGCGGCTACGGCGGCCCACGCAATCCAATCCGATACTGCAAGCGGCACTGCGCAGGCACGAACCAGCGGCCAACGGCCCCAGCCGGCCCCACCGATTTGGGCCAAGCATACACCACCGTAAACCTTCAACACCGACGAAAATTGGTACATGGACACGGAGCCACATCTCACCTCACCCGGTCGTCAGGTAACATATCTCAACTACGTCGGCTAAAGTGTCCTCAATTTATTACTGTCGGCAATGGTCATCGCATTCCAATTAAAGTTACGGTAACACACACACCAAACATCCACACCCACCTTTCTCCCTAAACCACGTCCTATACACACCTAACATCATTAAAAACTTAATCTCTGTTAGAAAATTCACTAGCAATAATTCTGTGTTTGTCGAATTTGACCCTTTTGGCTTTTTTGTGAAGGAACTCAATACGGGGAAAATTCTTACACGCTGCAATAGTGTGGGAGATCTCTACCCATTCACTCAATCTTCCGCTGACAGACCGCAAGCACCTCTATCCCTTGCGGCGATCTCTCCCTCAACTTGGCACAATAGACTCGGACACCCGGAGACCCGGTTTTACTTTTCTTAGGACTTCTAAGCGTATTCAATGTAATAATGGGAAAATTACCCAACACTGTTTTTCTTGTCCACTAGGCAAACATACTCGTCTTCCCTTTATGTCATCAAATAATGTTACTTTTTCTCCATTTGATATTGTTCATGCTGATTTGTGGACATCTCCGATTGCTAGCTCTTTGGGTCATAAATTCTATCTAGTATTCTTGGATGATTTTTCACATTTTGTCTGGATTTACCCACTGAAATTCAAATCTGAAGTTTTTGCAAAATTCCTCGAGTTTAAAAAATTCATTAAGACACAATTTGAAAAACCTATTAAATCATTCCAATGTGATAATGGACGTGAATTTAATAACTCGGCATTTCACAATTTCTGTTCTAAACAAGGCATGGTTTTCCGTTTTTCTTGTCCCTATACTTCTTCCCAAAACGGAAAGGTTGAAAGAATTATACGTACCATCAATAACATGGTCCGCACACTTTTTCATGCACTGCCTACCACCGCCTTTTTGGGTCTATCTTTGTCAAAATGGTAGAATCCCTTCTAAATATTTTACCAACTAGCACACTCCAAAACAAAACTCCTACGAAATCTTATACCGTAGGCGACCATCATATGATCACCTACGTATTTTTGGATGCTTATGCTACCCCAACATAGCCTCCACTACACTCCACAAACTTGCCCCTCGCACTCTTCCATGTGTCTTCCTTGGTCTATCTCCTAATCATCGGGGCTACTTGTGCTATGACATTGCTACTCGCAAAATCATCGTCTCCCGTCACGTCACCTTTGACGAGACAACCTTTCCTTTTTCAAATCTCCGAAAATTTCGGACCACCGATTACATCTTTCTCGATGAACCAAGTCTCGTCCCCGGTCATCCAAAATCTATACCAACGACGGACCACTGTTCCGACGGTCCCACTTTGTCCGGCACCACCCCACCGACTCCTGCTCACCCCTACGGCCCCCGGTCGAGTCACTGCGCCACCGGCGACACTTGCGCGCCGCAGGTCCCGAACCGGTGGACCGGCAACCTCACGGCCCGACCCTCCACCACCGCCCTCACATCGCATGGAGACTCGTGCACAACACGGGATCTTCAAATCCAAGGTTCAATTCAATCTCTCCACACAAACCTTATCACCCATTCCAAATAATCCAAAACTAGCAAAACTGGACCCAAATTGGAATGCGGCCATGTGCGAGGAATTTAACGCTTTAACCAAGCGAAACACTTGGGATTTGGTACCTAGACCGGTGGTGTGAATGTTATCCGGTGTATGTGGCTATTTCGTCACAAGTTCAAAGACAGTGGTGACTTAGAGAGGTATAAGGCAAGACTAGTTGCTAATGGCACTAATCGGCGGGGAGGGTATTGATTGTGGTGAGACATTCGATCCGGTTGTTAAACCGGCCACTATTCGGACTATTCTCGGTATTGCTATGGGCATGCATTGGCCGATTCATCGACTTGATGTCAAGAATGCGTTTCTTCATGGGGATTTGAAAGAGGCGTGTACATGCGTCGACCTCACGGCTTTGTTCATCCGGCGACTCCGCGGTTTGTGTGTCGTCTCGGGAAATCATTGTATGGATTGAAACAGGCACCCGTGCTTGGTATGATCGGTTCGCCGGTATCTTCTGCAGATTGGTTTTGTAAGTAGCGGGTGTGATACATCTCTCTTCACGCTTCACCGAGGTAGCGACCTTTGCATATTTGTTATTATATGTCGATGACATTGTTCTTCTTGCCTCATCGACGGGTTGAAGAATGAAATCATTGCTCTACTCAAAACTGAATTTGCTATGACCGAATTTGGGCAAGCTAAGTTATTTTTTGGGTATATCGGTGACAAGATCTGCGCCACTATGTTCTGTGTCGGCGTAAGTATGCGAAAGAGATAGTGTACGGGGCCAAGATGACAAATTGTAAAATTATGCCAACTCCGTGGACTCAAAATCCAAGCTTAGTGCTAATGACGGTGCGCCGGTTTCGATCCCACTCTGTATCGGAGTCTAGCGGTGCTCTTCGATATCTTACATTCACTAGGCACGATATTGCATATGCGTTCGGCGGTGTGTCTGTTCATGCACGACCCCGAGAGTCCCATTTTGCCGCCCTCAAACGTATTATCGGATATGTTAAGGGCACACTAGACTTTGGTTTACATCTATACACCTCTCGCCCCACCAAGTTGCTAGCCTACACGGATGCGGATTGGGCGGGATGCCCCGACACACGTCGCTCCACCTCGAGTCTTGTGTATTTCTAGGGGATAATCTTATCTCATGGTCCGCCAAGCGGCGAGCCACGCTATCCGTTCGAGTCTTTGAAGCGAGAATATCGCGGAGTTGCTAATGTTGTCGCTGAGATCTGTTGGCTCCGAAATCTTCTTTTGGAGCTCCAGTGTCCATTGCGCAAGGCGTCTATAGTCTATTGTGACAACATATCTGCTATCTATATGTCTCATAATCCAGTCCAACATCAGCGGACTAAGCATATTGAGATGGATATCCACTTTGTGCGAGAGAAGGTTGCCGTGGTCGTCGTCAAAATTTTACACGTGCCTTCCTCTTATCAGTATGCAGACATTTTCACAAAGGGACTACCGCGACATCTCTTCACCGACTTCCGATCCAGCCTTAGCATTCGGCCTCCTCCCGCTCCGTCTGAGGGGGAGTATTAGCGAATATTCTCAGAATATTCTCCGTATATTTTGTAATAATGGTAGATGTATAATTAAGGTAACTTAGGATTCTAACTGTATTAGGAATCAACCTTTGTAAGGTAAGTTAGGATTCGTACCATATTAGGAATCAACCTTGTACAGCTATATATATTGTGAATAATGAAAGGAATCCCCAAGGGAAATTATTCCATCTTTCAGAATCCTCAACCGTCACCATCTTTTGAGAGTGAAAGTTTCTAAGATGTCATGCATTTTCCTAAGTCCAAGATCTCCTTCATCTTTGGGATGACAAACGTTATTCAAAGAACTCCAGTGATATTTATTAATTCCTTCTTTCGAGCCGCAAAGGAAATTACGTAAGTGTTGCTCCATAAGCTTTATAATTCCTTTAGGGGCTTCATAGCTAATAGAATATAGATAAGAAGAGCTTGCAATACACTTTGATGAGAACAATTCTTCCACCAAAAGATAACATATTCCCTGCAAACCACTAAGCATTTTTGTAACCTTGGACAACATGCTATCAAAGTAAGAATTTCTTTTCCTCCCAAAACAAATGGGGCATCCCAAATAGTTAAAAGGAAATTCTTTGTTCATGAATCCAGTAGTACTTTTCATCCTATTGATCCTGTCAGCACATGTATTTAGAGCTGCTATAAAGAAGTTTTTATTAAAGTTGATCTTCTATCCTAATGATCTTTCATACTCTTGACTTGCTTCTGGATAAGCTTGATTGATTTGTTGTTGCCACCAGTGAAGATAACTATATGATTAATGAGTGTTCTATTGGGGTTCAGGCTGAAAGGAATAAACTTTTCATTATAGTGCAAATTGTTGGGTAGTCTTGAGGATACCTCTGCTCCAATAATGAAAAGAGAAGGAGATAATGGATCTCATTGTTTCAAACCTTGAGAAGAAGGTAAAGAAGCCCCTTCTTTATCCATTAATTATACCTCAGAGATGAGTCTCCAAATAATGTTATTCCAATTATCAGAGAAATCAAATTTGCTCATAACAGCCAATGAAAAATTTCATGATATTTTATCATAGCCTTTTGCCATATCAAGTTTGATGATCATGTTACCTCCATGGTTGGTTTGAGAAACGCCTTGGGACAGTTCTTGTGCCAAAAGAACATTTTCAGTAATTAGTCTGCCTTTGACAAAGTCAGACTGATTCTCAAATATGAACTTATCCCGAAGAGGATTTAATCTAAAAGAGAAGATCTTAGAAATAATTTTGACAGATAAATGGCCCAAACTGATTGGTCTGAATTCCCCAAAGTTAGAAGGAGATTCCACCTTGGGAATCAAAATTAAACAAGTGTGAGAATAGAACTTGGTAAGATTTTTCCCTTTGAAGAAAGCCTGAACCATGTTCTTGACGTCCTCCCGAATGATTGAACAGCATTTATAAAAGAAAATATTACTATATGTTACACCCCGTACTTTGTACATTGTTTTCATCGTGGGTTAACTAACATAAGCTTAGTAAGGTTGAGATCCCTTCACAAGGTTACAAAGGTTTAGATGAGTGTTAAGTATGTTTCGTAAGAGCTCAGGGCTAAATGAATCGAAGAAAGTAAGTTCATTGAAATTCGGGAAAAACTATGCAAAGTTTTGGACAGAATTTTCCCCCATCTATTTGGGGGTATATCTTTTATCATGTAAGTAATTATGGAGTCCATGGAATATTTAAATTCAAGTTCAGAGAGTCTATTTTCCGACGCAATAAACCGTTCATCAATCGGAGCTCTGTACAAAATGTTATGTATATTTTAAGAAAATGTGTTTCGGCAGAAATACAATGCGCGGCACTGCATTTGGCTAGCATTTTGGACGTTTTTGGGCATCCCACTGCCTAGAGAATGCGATGAACTTGCGGTGAAACAAGTAGTAACTTGCGGCTACAAGTGCCACCGCAAACTCGAAGCGGAGGGGCGGTTCTATGGGTTTATAACCCAACGAAGGCCTCATTTTCACCCCACACTTCCCAAAACTCTCTCAAACATTGCTCCAAGATTCCTACATCATATAGGAGCTATCTCACATCAATCCAAAGGCAAATCATCCATAGGTAATCACTAAAACACTTGGGAATCTCCATAGGAGTAACAAGGAGTGAAGGATCCTTTTGATGCTTGGAAAGAAGGTTATGGTGCAAGCTCTCTTGGCTAATTTAAGGTAAGGTATCGGTGCTATTGATAGTCTTAAGCTTCTCATAGCTTTGTTGAGATTGTGGATGTAGGGAACTTGTGAGAGTTGAGATAGAACTCCATGAAAGAAATCTTATGAACCTTGATTGTTTCTTAGAGTCAACTTGGTTGATCATAGCTTGAATTGAAGGATATGGTGTTAGAAGTTATGGATGATATAGGGTGATCTTGGGGTTGTTGATATTGTTGTATTGTTGTGTGATGGTTATTGTTGTTATGGTTGTTGTTAGTGTTATTGGTATGGTGTTGGAGAGGAATAGATGGCATGGATAGTATCCATGAGCATGATAACTAAAGGGATATGCACTCTAGGTGCTCGTTGAATTATTCTAGCAAATCGATTCTTAATTATCGATCGTGTCTTAATCCAAAACCTCTATATTGTGCAGATAATCATTCATACCACGTGCAAGGCTCTGTGGAACATAATCAGTTTTATCGACAAGGTATGTAGGGCAAACTTTCTTTTTTGGCATGACTCAATGTATCGTTTCTTTGAATAGAATTCTCTCTTGCAAAATTGAGTAGCGAAAAGCCATTTTTGACAAATTGATCCTAATCTTTGGGTATTTCTAATCTGTATCATCTTTCAGAATCTATTGAGATCCAAATTGATTGTATTGAGATTCTTGAACGCAGTGCCAATAACAATAGTCGGAGGATAACAATGATAGGTCACTCACTCCGTCTGCTTATGTCATCCATTGAAGTTTGTTTTGCATTGCACTTATATATATGTAGTTATTTTCTTACCGAGCCGTGTTATAGTCAGCCGGGTATGACACCTATTTGTGCACACCACTGCAGTTGATTTTGATATTACTGAGTCCCACATCTGGGTCGGGTACGACCAAATCCTAATCGAGGCCAGGTAAAATATATATATTATGATATGAACTTCCCCACAAAACGGATTGATTTACAAACATGTATATATATTTTCACACTTGTGATAGGGTATGCCCTCATAGGCTTTTTATGAGTTTCAGGTTGACTTCTGTATTCATATCTCTTACGTTATATCTTCTATTTACCTTTGTTAGCTGCCTTACATATTCAGTACATCTTTCGTACTGATGCCCTCTCTCTGGGGCACTGTGTTTATGTCCGCAGGTACAGATAGACATAATTGTGCTCCTCCGCAGTAGGTTGCTGGTTCAACTGTGATCGTTGCACTTCTCTCTCTCAGAGTTGCTCTATATGAGTCTTTAGGTACTGTCATATATGTTACTAGCATTTTGGGTATGGCGGGGCCCTGTCTCAACCTGTTGACGTATTGTATCACCCGTAGAGGCTTGCAGATTTGTGTATAGTGGGTTTGTGTATGTCGTGGCCTTGTCAGCCCCATTTTGTTAGTAGTGTACTCTTCTTATGGCCTTGTCGGCCTTGGTTGTCTGTATATATATCATGTTGGGACTTTTCTGCATGTAGGTTGTCATCTATTTTTGTCCCACACAGTATTATGGAGGCCTTGTCGGCCCAAGTCTTGTGTTATAGGTTCCTGATACTACAATGGTTCGCCCAGGCCTTTGGGTGCTGGGTGTCGGCCACACACCCCATGTTTGGGGTGTGAAAAATTTAGTATCTGAGCAGGTTTATCCTACGGAGTCTGAAAGCCGTGTCTAGTAGAGTCTTGTTATAGGTGTGTTGTGCACCACACTTATAAATAAGAGGCTCTAGGGCATTTAGGGATGGTTTCGGTTCTTTCATCTCATAGATCGTGCAGTAGAGTTTAGTTGTAAGAATTCGAGTATAACTCATGCTTTATACAATTCTAGTACTTTCAGTTACCATAAAGACTCCGACTAGTCTGTATTCATAGCGAGTAAATGAAAGCCCCCCCTCAACGGGTTATTGATACGCTAGAGGTGCGAGTGTAATAATATCGCCTCGGAGTATGGACATTTGAGATATGGAAGAGATAATAAATACCTGGAAAGGTAAGACATTGGTTGTAGGATGCAAGAGAAGTAACGTAAAGGAGGCGCATAGTACATTCATACAGAAGGTTATAAGGAAACTGACATTCGGATGAGATAATGTAAGTATTGTTACCCTCTTTTTCCATAAAGGCAGAATCGCTATGAGAAGAACCTATAGAGATCGGGACTTAGTAGAGGTTAGAATAGTCCTTAGTTTGGGAAGTACGAGGAAAATAGTATAGTTATGTCAAAGTTACTCATTTGGACCATGTATATTTGACATACCCAGGAATTGTGAAACGAATATGACTTTCAAACAATCTTGATGCTCCGAGGGCCACATATTGATTTTCTTGTATATAAGATAAATGTTTTCCTCAGGAAGGTTTTTCTCTGGAGTAAGCAGAAATAGAAAGTACCTAGGAGACAAGGCCCTTTAAAGGAGGGAAAGTTATAAGAAATGGAATATTTATTGAAACCAGGATAAGAAATGAGATGTATAGCAAAGGAATGATATCAATGCAACTGGGACACCTCGACAAATATGAAGAGCGATTGAGAGTCATACAATAAAAGTATGGTAATACGATATAGTTTGTAGTTAAGTAAGACAGAAGACTAGGACAAGTAAATGCTAAGTTGTGAAGAGGAATGCGATATGAAACTAAGTACCTGCGATGAGATTCGAATGGCCACATGTTAATCGAATATACCGATCAGACGATCTAGCCTCATGAACTAGGAAATATCGACATAAAAAAGTCCCCTTTGGTTAGTCATCCTTCTAAATGATTATGCTAGGTGAATCTTGGATTTATGATATTAAGTTACTCTCATGACTTTACGATAGTCCAAGTTTGGTGGAAAACATGACACAACGAAAATAAGCTATGTAGCTAGGATGAAGGAAGTTTTGTTGGAGAATTAAAGAAGATTATGATAACTTACCGTCTCACAACGAACCTTGTTGACGTAAACAATAAGGTATTTTATGAACTCGCGACCCAAATGGTTAAACTTTGCTCAAGAGAGTGGGGATGACCCCATAACATTGCTAATGAGGATGGGTCATTCCAAATAAGTTTTATTAAAGTTGATTATGGAAACCTTTAACGAGAATACGTAGAACAACGCATCCAAAATAATGATCTCGAGTTACAAGGGCGAATACCCATGGTAATAGAAGGCGGTATAAGTCATTTGTCTAGTCATAACGAAATTATATTGTTTACCGTTGAAAGTTACTTATCGAGATGTTAGTAAGCCAAGCATGTTATGAAAGATGAAGTGAAAAGACCTTCGAATTTATTAAAAAATGTGTCATAATTCTAGATACCCCCAGATAAGAATAGTTATTGAAACCAAAGATGGCGAGAACCTGAAGATGACTGAGCAATGAGTAAAGAAAAGCAGAATATCTAATTAGTATAAATGGAGTGACATAATGAACTGTTGAGGCAAGGGTAGGTATGCTAACGACAAAAAGATGAACTATAACGAAAGGGATAAAGGTGGACGAAGTTATGACTATAAAAGTTCTATTAAGGTGTGATTACGCCAAAGTGATATAAGAACCCACTATGGGAAAGGGGCAGTAATGATTTCATTAACCAAAGGTGTTAGACTATAAGGACAAGAAACCCCCCTGATAAATGGAAGTGGGGAAATGAGAATAAGATGATTGAGTAATTGGATGATGAAAGGCCGATTATGGCTGAATGAGATGATTTAGAGGAACTTTTGGATTATATAAAGCTGCAAATTGAACTGAACTATGTGACGACTCGTAGGAAGTGGATAGATGGGAATGATTAGGGGTAAGGCGCGATGAACTCATACAAGGAAGCCAGAAAAGGGATGATAAGCCTAAGGGTATCGGGAAGGCGTGAGAAAGGTACGTTAAGGTGTAGCGACCTAATGAAAAAGGTGAAATGTCATACAAGCAACGATAACTGCAAGCATCTTCAAATTGACAAAAAGATATCTTGCGTAATATAAATGAAGTAGGAGCCTATGACTCAATATAACTAAGAAATCCATTCTTAAGCGTTATTGACGGATTTTAGTACTAGCATAAATGCTTAAGAGAAAATAATAGTAACCCCGGACCAGAAATGTCAATTGACGGTGGGTGTAACTGAACATTCGAGACTCATAAGACTAGTGTGAGGCATGGATAAATACAGGAGGACAAAGGCCCCTGGCGATGTCACTCGAAGCTAAGGTATAAAAGAAGAATCGATTCAGGCAATTAGTAGCGGACCACGTGTGTATACCAGGGTGTTTCAGAATGAACAACGTAAGGTGAGTAAGCAAAGAAAAAAGGGCAAGTGTTAACAAGAGTAAGAAGAGAAAGTAGCTTATAATTGCGAGTACTAAGAAAATAAGATAAGATTTTGTTTTAAAATCCTGAATAAAAGTTTCAATAATGACAGTTATGGGATGTTCATGATTGGGATAACGTAAACAATAAGAATCCAACACTCTGACCGTTGAGTGAGGCCAAGTTTATAGAAGAAAGAAGGGCTTAATAAAATTTGAAAAGGGGTACTATGTATCTATAGTTCTATCATTTAGAAAAGTATGGTATTAGTCGTAAAATTGTAAGCGGATTAACTAGTGTGGAAATTGAAAGGACAAGAATTAGTCTTGGGAATGTATCAATAAATCAAATAGACGCTTGACTAATACTTCAGAAGACGCCGCTCTGAGGATTCACAACCTGATAGAGTCACCCTATTAAGAAGGAAATTGGAAAAGATACCTAACAAAAATATATCATTGGAGGCTATAACCACAGGTATGTTTTGAAGTGGCAGAGCCACGAAGCAAGACTTCGATGATAATTCATCATCCGCAATACTCTATCTACTTGGAATGTACCAACATATATCAAGCGGTTGAATGGATATAATAAGGAAATGACATGAGAAGGAACTTTATAGAGGGTGTAGCCAGTGTTCTAATTATCAGCAAGTATGGTTGAGTACTAGAAACTGAGAAATAAGCTCAGGACCCTAAAGACCCGATGAGAATGGGAGACAGCTACTATGGGATTCTTATCTAAGAATTTCCTCTCTATTAACATGAATTGGTTTAATATTCACGGTTACCTGTGTAATTGAGGATTTTGCAAGATTGTACGATTAAAAAGATGATTCACCTTCATGGTGTCTTTGGTTGTATAACCTTCGACAAGGATACCCAATTTATAACTAAGTTCAGAAGATTGTTCGAAAGGAGTTTTAGGTACTCCGGTAAGCCTCATCCCCTATCAAGTATTCAAATCAAGAAATTTAGTTAGACACTCGAGGGCATGTTATGGAATTGCAAAATAAATACTAAAAGAAGTCTGGATGACCACTTATCTCATAATGAGTCGGGTCTGACAGTGATTATCGCGTTGAGCACCAGAATGGTAGCATACAAAGCTCTGAATATGTGAAGAAGTTGGACCTTTCCTAGATGATTAGAAATAATCAAACCAAGTCAACAAAATCAGATTTAAAGTATTATATGACAGAGGATATCGATCGCCTAAGATTGTCAGTAATTGGCGCTTAATTGGATGGTGACTGAACTCAGAATTTTGAGTTAGTACTTTTTAAGAAAGAAAATGTTGTCTCTGAAAGATAAGGTAAAAAAAATCAGAAAGAGAGACAAGTCTAACCTCGGGTACGTCGGACCATATAAGAATGTTCAGAAAATCTACCAGATGGACTATGAGACAAAATTACTCTTGGAAATTTAGAATAGCTCATTTAGTGTTTTATGTGTCGAACGCTTTAGGAATGTATAAGAGATTTTTTAGTATTAACACTGTAGAGGATGTCTAGATTACAGAGAACTTGTCGTACGAAGAAATCTCAGTAAATGATAACGTCGAGGAAATAATGTGGGAGGCTAAAGAGAATATGGAGTCCAGACACCCCCATTTATTTCAGACTTCGGGTCTTTTATCGATACTCGCACAATACAATTCCTTCATTTCTATTCTATCTATCAAACTTGACCTATATCACTTACTTAGGTGATAACGTTGGGATAGGTATGGCAGGCGCAACTCAGGTTATAGCATATGATAGATGAGGTAAGTTATGTCTAACCCTTTTTGAATTTCGTATAAATATGCAGTCGTGGGAGGCCAATTAGATGTTATTATGCTATTCTATAGCCTTGTGTGGCATTGGATGTATGTTTGGGCTACCTGACAGGTTTTGGATAGTTCTGTTTAAAGAGGAAACTCTGTCGAAATTTTTAAGAATCATGAGAGTTGGAATTCCTAAGTTGATGTCCTCAACATTCGAGGACGAATGTCTCTAAGGGGGGGAGGGAGGGAAGGATGTTACACCCCGTACTTTGTATGTCATTTTCATCGTGGGTTAACTAACATAAGATTAGTAAGGTTGAGATCCCTTCATATGGTTAAGAAAGGTTTAGATGGGTGTTAAGTATGTTTCGTAAGAGCTCGGGACTAAACGAACCGAAGAAAGTAAGTTCATTGAAATTCGGGGAGAATTATGCAAACTTTTGGACAGAATTTCGCCCCATATATTTGGGGGTATATATTTTATGTAAGCAATTATTGAGTCCATGGCATATCTAAATTCAAGTTCAGAGAGTCTACTTTCCAACGCAACAACCCGTTCGTCAATCGTAGCTCTATACAAAACGTTATGTATGTTTTTAAAAATGTGTTTCGGCAGAAATAGAATACGGCCGCAAACTGAGTTTGTGGCACCGCATTTGGCTCGCATTTTGGATGTTTTGTGGCATCCCACTACCTAGTGAATGTGATAGACTTGTGGTGCAGAAAGTGGTAACTTGCGGCCGCAAGTACCACCGCAAACTCGAAGCGGTGGGGCGGTTCTATGGATTTATAACCCAACTAAGGCCTCATTTTAACCCCAACACTTCCCAAAACTCTCTCAAACATTCCCTTAGGATTCCTACATCATCTATGAGCTATCTCACATCAATCCAGAGGCAAATCATCCATAGATAATCACTAAAAAACTTGGGAATCTTCATAGGAGTAAGGAGGAGTGAATGATCCTCTTGATGCTTGGAAAGAAGGTTATGGTGTAAGATTTCTTGGCTAATTTAAGGTAAGGTATTGGTGCTATTGATAGTCTTAATATTTTCATAGCTTTGTTGAGATTGTGGATGTAGGGAACTTGTGAGAGTTAAGATAAAACTCCATGAATGAACTCTTTTGAACCTTGATTGTTTCTTGAGTTTACTTAGAGATGATCATAGCTTGAATTGATAGATATGGTGTTAGAAGTTATGGATGATATATGGTGATCTTGGAGTTGTTTATATTGTAGTGTTATTGTGTGATGGTTATTGTTAGTGCTATTGGTATGATGTTGTATAGGAATAGATGGCATGGATAGTAGTCATGAGCATGATAACTAGAGGGATATGCACTCTAGGTGCTCGTTGAATTATTCTAGGAAATCGATTCTTAATTGTCGATCATATCTTAATCCAAAACCTCTATATTATATAGATAATCATTCATACCACGTGCGAGGTTCCGCGGAATGTAATCAACTTCATCGATAATGTATGTCGGACAACTTTCTTTCTTGGCATGACTCGATATATCATTTCTTTGAATAGAATTCTCTCTTGCGAAATTGGGTAGTGAAAAGCCTTCTTGACAAATTGATCCTAATCTTTAGGTATTTCTAATTCGTAGCATCTTTCAGAATCTATGTGATCCAAATTGATTGTATTGAGATTCTTGAATGCAGCGCCAATAACAATAGTTGGAGGATAACGACGATAGGTCACTCACTCTGGCTCTGCTTATGGTATCCATTGATGTTTGTCTTGTATTGCACTTATATAAATGTAGTTATTTTCTTACCAAGCCACGCTATAGTCGGTCGGGTACGACACCTATTTGTGCACACCACTGCAGTTGATTTTGATATTACCGAGTCCCATATCTGGGCTGGGTACGACTAAGTCCTCATCGAGGCCAGGTACAATATATATTATGATATGAACTGCCCCACATAGCGGATTGATTTACAAACATACATATATATTTTCACACGTGTGATAGAGTATGCCCTCAGAGGCTTCTTATGCATTTCAGGTTGACTTCTGTATTCATATCTCTTATGTTATATCTTCTGTTTACCTTTATTACCTGCCTTACATATTCAGTACATCTTTCGTATTGATGCCCCTTCTCTGGGGCATGTTGTTTATGCCCGAAGGTACAGATAGATAGAGCGGTGCTCCTCCTCAGTAGGTTGCGGTTCAGCTGTAATCATTGAACTCCGCTCTCTCAGAGTTGCTATACAGGAGTCTTTAGGTACTGTCATATATATTACTAGCATTTTGGATATGACGGGGCCCTGTCCTGACCTGATGACGTATTGTATCACTCGTAAAGGCTTGCAGACTTGTGTATAGTGAGTTTGTGTATGTCGTGGCCTTGTCGCCCCCCTTTTATTAGTAGTGTACTCTTCTTATGTCCTTGTCGGCCTTGATTGTCTGTATATATGTCATGTTGGGACTTTTCTGTATGCAGGTTGTCATCTATTCTTGTCCCATACAGTATTATAGAGGCCCAAGTCTTGTATTACAGGTTCTCGATACTACATCGGTTCGCCCAGGCCTTCGGGTGCTGGGTGCCCCAAGGTTGGGGTGTGAAATTATATCCATCAGATCAAGTAGCACTAGAAGGGTTCATATTGGAAACATTTCTGATCTCTTCTACACTAGGGATGGCAATGAGTGGATCATTATCTTCCTGGTTGATACATTCAGGGATCACATTCAAAATATCATGATCACTGGAGTTGTGATTAAGATTGAACACATGCTCAAAGTGATGAATAGCAGCCTTGGAAATGTCCTCATCACCTTGCACCTAATTGTCATTACTTTTCTTGATTCTGTGCAGTTGAACTTTCCTCCTCCTATCTCTGATCAGGCAGTGGAAATATTTACTATTATTGTCTCCTTCCTCAGTCCATTTGATATGAGCTTTTTGTTTCAAAAGCTTGTCTTGCATATCCAACCATCTAATATATTCAGCATTGTCTTTGTTTAACTCCTTTCTAGACTGCTCAGAGTTGTGAGTGCAGTCCAGATCTTGTAGATCCTTCATTTTGGCCTCCCATTTGTTGACTTCATCATAGACATTTCCAATAACTTCCCTAGATTATTAAGTTTCTTGCTGAGAATCTTTAATAGATGCATAATGTGTTTTGTGACTTTACTTTCATATATAGCGTGGAAAAGTGTTGTGACTTTAATATATATATATATATATATATATATATATATATTAATACATTCACGAAAATCAAGTTAACATAATTAAACGAGCTTTGTTTAATTTCCATCTAACATGTACATGTTCTCCTTATCGAAAATAACATGTATGATTACCAACCTTAAGATTGATCCATGGCTTGATTCCCATATCAATACCTGCATTGCATAATTTGCATCAAACATATATAAGAAAAAGAATGGGAAAGTGGACAGCTGTAGCTTTTGACAATTTTTGTATAAAAGAAAAACTATATATAGTAACAAACTACATTTATTTATTACCATTTGATATCACTTGAGTAACAATAGGAACTGTAATTCCACTATAAGAGTCTCCAGCAACATAAAAAGGATTATTGAGATATTCTTGGTGCTCAACTAACCACTGTAAATTATTTAAGAAAATTAGTAAATCAAAAGAACTTTTAGATTTAGATTTAAATACTTAAGGTAATGAAATAAAATCAATTTACTTACCTTACGAAGAAATTCATAAGCATGATCAGCTGATTGTAAGTCATCTGAGTGATTTGCCTTTTGTGTTGTGGCATAGGAGTATCCACTCCCTACTGGCAAATCTACAAAAATCATGTTTGCTACCTATAATTTAATCATTATCAGTTGCAATATCACTTAAAAAAAATAGGAATTAATGACGGATTAAATTTTGTAGTTAAAGAGCAAAATTCATCTCTAATCATATTTAACGATAGATTAACGACGAATTATAAAAAAAATTGTTAGCTACAAGCAATTTAGCGACGAAGTTCATAGGGGATTTACTGAAATGGTCTTGTTTGAGACCATTATTTAAATTTGTCCCCGTTAGCCTAATGAGTTACAATAACCAAATTTATCAGCAAAGAAGAATACATCATTACAACAATTCTTTTGTTTCTCACCTTTGTGTATGCATATGGATTTAAAAACAATGCTGGCAAACTCCCATTATACGCTCTAACATCCAATTCAACAGGCCCTGCAGGTTTTAGCAAGAAAATTAAAATAATATTACTTCCTCCGTCCAAATATATGTAATGATGCATTTTGACTAAGTATTGAACATAAAGAAAATAGACTTTGGAAACTTGTGATATAAAACAAGTACTCAATCCGTCCTAATTTATGTGATGCATTTTAATTTGACACGTATTTTAAAAAATAAAAGAAGATTTTTGAATTTTATTATCTAAAATAAGCCAAAAATATTTGTGTTGTTATAGATCATCTCGTTTTGAGTAAAATGTAAAGTTTAAAGTTAAATTATTGTTAAATAATGAAATATGTCATTCTTTTAGGACGGACTAAAACTGAAAGTGAACCATTCTTTTTGGGACAGAGCGAGTAATAAATATGTGTGTGTCCAAATTATCTCATTAATGGTGAAATGAGAAATTTAAAATTAAATTATTTCTAAATATAAAAAAATAAAAATTCGAACAACTAAAAAAAAAAAGTAAATCACATACATTATCTCACGATCCCAAAAAAATGTTTTTCTTTCACCTTCCCCGATTTCCAATATAATAAAAAAGGAAAATAATATCACAACAACTTCAACTAACATGGGCCATTATGATAGAACGATAAAAGATGAATGATTTACCTAATTCAAATAGAATCGCGTTTAATGGAGAGCAACCAGGACCTCCCGTAAACCAATAAATAAGAGGATCAATTTTAGGATTGGATTGTGACTTTATAAAGTAGTAGAAGAGTTGCACCTCATCTGCTTCGCCCACTCCTATATACCTGATAATATAATTCACATCACTTTGGGAATTATCAAATTGAGAGATCATGCTTATCTCTTCAAAAGCAAAAAGGAAGAGAAACATGACAGATTATCTCAACTTATTATTAGTGAAACTAGTGATATCGGAAAAGGGAGTGTACCTCACGGACTAAAAAGAATTTACTCTTTCACTTAATTGTTAACAATTGTCTTTTAGTGAACTAGTAAAAAGTAGGGCGGTAAACGGGCGGGTTGAAAATTGGTTAAACAAAAACAGATCAATTATTTGATCCTAAAGGAATATGTTCTCCTGCGTTTCATTGATTATTGTATACAATATATATAGTGTTACATAATTATTTACATGACTACAAACTAGGAAACTAATCTTTCTAATTACAATCGGAATATAAATTTACCTAATATAAAAGATATACAAAGATACGGGAATATTCTAAAAATATTCTATCACACCCCCGAAGTCGAAGCGGGAGGTTCTCGTACGCTGAGACTGGCTCGGAAATCATCAAAAAGTATGAGTGAAAGTCCTTTAGTAAATATATCAGCAATCGGATACCTGAAAGGAACGTGAAGGACACGAACTTGTCCACGAACCACTTTTTCATGTACAAAGTGAATATTCATTTCAATTTGTTTAGTGCGCTAATGTTGAACGGGATTGCCAGAGAGATATACCGCACTGACATTATCACAGTAGAGCAATGTAGCCTTGCGGATTGGGCAGTGAAGTTCCAGCAGAAGGTTGCGTATCCAACAAGACTCAGAGACAACATTTGCGACTCCTCTGTACTCGGCTTCGGCACTGGATCGAGACAGAGTAGGTTTTTTTTAAAAGACCAAGAAAGCAAGTTGTCTCCGAGGAAGACACAGTAACCTAACGTGGATCAACGAGTATCCGGACAGCCACCCTAGACCAGAGAGTGTGGAATTGTACAAGTGCAGGCCGAAGTGAAGAGTGCCTTGTACATAGCGCAAAATACGTTTGAGCGTATTCATATGTTCATCCGTCGGTCAGTGCATATGTAAGCATATTTATTGCACGGCATAGGATATATCTGATCTCGTGAAAGTGAGATATTGTACTGCTCCTGCTAAATTGTGATAGTGAGTCGGGTTGGCATACAGAGACCCTGAAGAGGCATTGAGTTTGGAATTAGTGTCTACCGGTGTGTGGGTTGGTTTACAAGATGTTATGCCTGCTCGGTCAAGAATCTTTTTGGCGTACTTCCTTGACAAAGAAATAAGATACTTGCATGTCTCGTAACAGCAATGCCAAAAAAATAGCTTAGGGCCTCCAAATCTTTCATAGCAAACTCAGAGGCAAGGAGTGATATGATGGATCGGCGAAGGGCATCAAAAGTTGTAGTGAGGTTGATATCATCAACATATAGTAAGATGTATGTCATGTCATTACCCTTGCTATAGATGAACAATGAATGATCATATTTGCTATGTGAAAAACCGATAGAGAATACAAAATCAGCAAACCGTTGGTACCATGTAGAGGTGAGTACAGGTACAGGGTACCCAGATACCCGATCGGAATCGACACTAACGGGTAGGTTCCGGGTAGATATATTATAATAACGGGTAGGTTTCGAGTAGATATATTATAATAACGGGTAGGTTCCGGGTAGTAAAATTAGGAACCGATCAATGTCGGGTTCGATTCTGATTCTAGCAAATTGAGACAGGGTACCCGGATCCGAAACCGATACCCGGAACCTGTGAAATATTAAATATTTTTAATTTTTTAATTCCATTATTTTTTAATTAATAAAAAAAACTGGCGGATTATATGGAAGATGCAGAAAAATATGAGGAAGGTAAGTCACTAAGTCTTTCTTTATTTTTGTTTTATGAATTTGGGTTCTTTAGAATTTTTATTTTTGTAGAGCTTAGTTGTGTCACGGAAGACATAATGGCGGATTAGTATGCAAGTGGACATGTGGCATTTGTGGGCGTTTTTTTTCAGCATCTCTTGTTTCTTTAGAAGATGTATTTTTGTTTATGTTTATTTGGAGTTTTGTAATGAATGAATCAGTACTAGATATATCTTTAATCTTGTGTTTTCTTTCATGTAATGAATCGGTTTTGTCTTGGAACATTTATTTTTGTTTATTTGAACTTTATTTTGGAATATTTTCTTTCATATAATGAATGAATCAGTATCAGATTAAGGAACACTTTGGATGAGGCTACTGCCTGTGATAATCAGATATATCTCTTTAAGAAACACAAAACTTTACAGGGTACTCGGGAACCTACTCGAAACCGCATGGTCTGGGTAGGTTCTGGGTAATGATTGCTACGGGTAGGTTCCGGATAGTAAATTTAGGAATCGATCTTTTACTGGGTAGGGTTAGGGTAGTTCAAAAAAGTTAGGGTACTCGGACCCGCTCACCCCTAATACCATGCACCAGGAGCTTGTTTCAGTCCATAGGGTGATTTCTTCAAAAGACACACATAATCTATATGAATCGGATCCCTGAATCTCATAGGCTGATGCATATATACAGTTTCATGAAGGTCCCCATCCAAGAAAGTATTTTTGACGTCAAGCTGATGAATAGGCCAAGATTTGAACAAAGCAATACTAAGAACGGTCTGAATAGTCGTCGGTTTCACCACCGGCCTGAAAGTTTCATCATAATCCACTCCCATCTATTGAGACATGTCATCACCTATAAGACGGGCCTTGTGCCTCTCAAAAGAACCATCAGATTTATTTTTATATAGAACGAATAATATTAGCATCAGGAGGACGATGTACTAGATCACGCGTCTTATTTTCAAAAAAAGCATTATATTTGTCAATCATTGCATTTTTCCAATTAGGATCAGACAAGGCATCTGTCGGATTACGAGGAATAGGGGAAGGGGCAATCGAAGTGGACAAGTTAAATAGCCGTTTGGGTTTGGAAATACCATGCATAGCACGAGTTTCCATTATCCGTCGGGGTGCGGCTGGGGGTTGGACGAGATCGATAAGGGGTGGCCGATATGTGGCAGCGGGATTGGGAATAGGTCTGGGAGTGATGGGTGGTGCTGAGACGGGGCAATAGTGTCGGGGAGAGGGGGGATGGCCGAGAGGCAACCGAGAAGGGCTGTTCTGAAGCTCCCGTTGCGGGGCTGGGTGGATTGCCCACCTCGGGATAGTGGTGATGGGGCTGGTTGCCATTATTTAGGAAGTCATAGGAATTTGGAGGTGGAGAATTGAGTTTGGCAAAAGGGAATTGTGACTCATCAAATATGACATACCTAGAAACGATTATTTTTTGGCTTGACAAGTCGTAACAATTGTAACCTCAATGATTGGAGGGTAACCAAGAAAGACACACGGGGATAATCGAGGTTGCAGCTTGTTGATTTGAGTGGAGGGATGAAGGGGTAGCATAGACATCCGAAAGTTCATAAATGCTTATAAATCCCGAAGATAGAGAACTTGAGTGGGTAACTTGTGTTTGAGAGACTTGTTTGGGAGAATATTCCGGAGATATGTTGTCATTGAGAGGGTGCAATGCCAAAAATAAGGGGACAGTGGCGTGGGCAAGGAGTGCATGAATTAAGTTGTTTATGGTTCTAATTTTTCGTTCGGCTTTTCCATTTTGTGGAGAGGTGTGTGGACAAGAAAAATGAAAAACAAGGTCGTGTTTGGTGCAGAACAGTTTGAAATTGAATTGGTGATTAACGAATTCCCTCCCGTTGTCACATTGAAGACATTTGATATTCTTTTCAAATTGTGTCTTTATTATAGCACTAAAGGAAGAAAAAATAGAATAGACCTCGGACTTATTAGCAATGGAAAAAGTCCACATAAAGTTGGAATAATCATCGAAAAACAACACATAATATCTATGCCCGGTCGTGCTTAAAATAGGAGAAATTTATAAATCACTGTGTATTATATCAAATGGCATTAAAGTACAGGTGGGTGAAGAATAAAATGGCACATTGACATGTTTCCCAAAATTGCATGATTCACAAACAGGAGTATTGGAGACATATTTGCAATCAATAAATTTATTTTTGCTAAGGGAGCGTAAAACATAATCTCTGGGATGTCCTAATCTATTATGCCATAAAATAGATGAAAGAGTTCCAAAGGTTGATGGAGAATAGGATGGATAGCCGACGGTGGTGGTGATAGGATAAAGGTCCCCGGTGTTGTCACATCTCATTATTCGCATCACTGTCATACGGTCGTTCACAGAAAAACCAAAAGTATCAAATTCAAGGGAAACATTATTGTCGGTTGTGAAACGATGCACATAGATTAGATTTTTGGTAAGTTTCGAGGCATGAAGGACATTTTTTAAAACTAACGACAGATATGGTAGGGAGATGGATGATTATCCGTAACCTCAAATGGGAATGTCTTGTCCACTACCAATAATAATATTTTGATTTAAATTGCTCATATTGAAATAAGATGAGATAGTACCTTGGAATGCCGTCATATGAGATGTGGCACCAGTATCCATGTACCAACTGTCGTCTGGAACGTTGAGAGACATCATATTCAAAGTCGCCTCAATATCCGTCGATGCGAAGGTTGAAGGAGGAGAGACTTGTTCACTTTATGCCTGTTGTGGACGTACATCAAGAATGTTAGGCTGGGGTTGTCGGGCCAAAGGTGGGGCCCAGGAGGACATCGGGTAGGGGCAAGGTAGAGCAGCCCAAGCCAACTGGGCCCACGCAGCCCATGGTGGGTAGGCAACCCGTGACAGAAGCTTCTGCCACTGTTGTTGTCGCTACGTGTGGATGCCAGTTGGTGAGGGATGTCGTCTGCCGCCGCTGCTACTGTTTTCGATTCGGCCACTGCGGTTTCAGCCGGAATTTCTCCCTTTGTTGTTATTCCGGGATTGTGAGCCACGTTTTGGATCGTGGGCTTGTCAGTGTGGCGGGGTAAAGGTTGAGCCCCTCGAGTCGGCAATGGTCCCTTCGTTGGTCATGAGGGCAACGTCGGCGGTATTTGCGTTGGCCGCGGCTCGCTTGGTTTTTCGGGTTTCTTCAAGGATGAGCCTCGAACGGGCCTCATAAAATGGAGGCAATGGAGTGCTTTGTTGGAGGATGGTAGCGACACCATCATAGGATTCATTCAAACTCGCAATGAGTTGCATCACCAATCATTGATTGGTGACCGGTGTACCGACGTTGGAGTTCTTGACAATAGGCCAACACATTAGGAAAATCATCCTACTGAATGTCCTTGAATTGATTTTCCAAATACAAGGCACGTTGTGTCTTGTTATCATTAAAAAATACTTTCCAAGCGCTCCCACATTTATCGTGCAGTGACGTCGATTTTAATAATTGTATGCAATAGATCATTCGAGATCGTTCCGTAGATCCATTGTAGGACAACCGCATCTAAGCGGGACCAAAGTTCATCATCAGAATCATCAGATTTTTCCAGGGGCTTTGATTTTGGAGGGATGATATGGTCGATGACTTTGTACACATGACAATGAATCTTAAATTATTTCGCCAAGATGAATACAGAACCTTTTTCATCTCAAGAGTTATGGGAATGAAATTCTTGATGTTGTTAACTGCAAGAGCAGGATGGAATTTAGGTTGTTCAGCCATTGAAAATTGGAGAAGAATAGAGGAAGTAGGCTGCCGAGAAGTTGAAGAAAGAAGGAGGAGGGCGGTGGAAAAAGGGGAGGGCTGTCGAGGGGGGAGCAGCGGCTGGAGAGAAAAAGTTAGGGTTTGGCTTCTGATACAATAAATGAATATGTTCCCCTGCATTTTATTGATTATTGTGTATAATATATATAATGTTACACAATTATTTACATGGCTACAAACTAGGTAATTACATGGCTACAAACTAGGTAATTAAACTAGGTAATTAATCTTCCTAATATACGAGAATATTTTAAAAATATTCTATCAGATCCGTCCATGTTTAACATGGATAAAAAATGGGTTAACCCGACAGATAATATGGATATCCATATTATCAAAGTTACTTTAAAGATGTTACTTCATGTAGCTAATATGTAGAAGATTAATTTACCTCCATGTCCACAAATCCAATCCGTCGTACATAGTTACACCTTAACATTTGAGGGAAGAATAGAACTTCAAAACTTTTCAATGACACGACCTCCAAGAAAACATATTTCGGAAAATACCCACCCAAGATCCACCATTCCCATCCTAACTCCACCCACCATCCACCACCCCACCCCACCCCAAGCACCCACCCTCCACCACCACATCTCACCCATTCCCCAACCAAATCTCACCCCCACCCTCGAATGCACTTCGTCTTCACCCACCCATATCCCACTCCACCACCCACCCCAACATCACCCCACCCCACCCCACCGCTCCCCTTACCCTCCCTTCTACCCCATCCCTAAACCACAACCCACAACCCATTCCACACCAAATTTAACCACACAAATTTTTCATTTTTATTAAGTTTTATAAAAGTAAAATAAAATATATGAAGTGGAAAATTTTGGAGGGAATAAGGATGCGGGGGTGAGGCGTAGGGGTGGGTGTGTGGATGATGTAGAAAATCAAAATAAAATCTTTTTTAAAAACAAAAATTGGAAGGGTGGTAGGGTGTTGGGGTCGAGGTGAGGGGTGGGTCGCAAGGAGTGTAAAAAGCTTAATTTTTGAAGGGTGATGGGGTGTGGGTGAGTGGTGTAGAAAACCAAAAAAAGATATTAAAAACTTTTTAAAGAAAACCTTTTTTAGGGGATTAGGGTGGAGGGTGAGTTCGGTGTGTGGGGGGGGGGGGGGATTGTATGGAGGGAGTTGGGGGATGGGTGGTTGGTGAAATGCCACTTGTGGGGCTTTTCCCTAATGTTATTAGGGAAGTCATTTTTTCGCATTTTTAAGGAACTTATTTTTCAAACTAGCTAGTACTCCCTCCGTCCCAATAAGATTGACCTACTTTCCTTATTAGTATATCCCAAAAAGATTGTCTCCTTTCTATATTTAGAAATAATTTAACTTTATGAGATCATTTACAACTACACAAATATCTAAGATTTGTTTTGGACCACATATTTCAAAAGTCTTTCTTTATTTCTTAAACTTTGTGTCAAGTTAAACTAAACCAATCTTTTTTAGTAGGAGGGAGTACAAGTTTACATTAATGTTTTTGTCGGATTAGCTAAATCCTCTTCTTCATATTTTCCTTACACAAATGTAGAGAAGTGGAACCCTATGAGTTGACTAACAGACACATAAAGACAACATGAGAAAACTGTCACAGCTACTCCATTATTATCCCGGATGTTTATGGAAGATTTAACTTTAAACATTCAATTTTATTCTTTATATCATGTACCTATGAGATCACAAATTTTTATAGTGTTTATGACATGAGCTAAAAATCTTTTTTTTCTTTCTAAATCATATATCAATCTAACACCATTATATAAATTAAACCGACGAAGTAAATAGTTAATTTGCCTCTCAACTAAGAGATTTGTAAAGGAGAAAGTTACCCGGTTTCGAGTTCAAATGGAAGTGGGCCTTCAAATCCAGGAAGATACTTTACCGGCGAACCAGCAAGAGCAAGGTGCGGGAAGATCTCAAATACAAGAATTAAGAAGAAAATCAGGAGCCAACACATCTTCATAGTGATGGATCCAGAGTATTAGTTGCGGGTTTATGGAACGTTAATTATTACTATATTGAACTCATAAACTTCAAATTTTGAATCGTCTCTGATATTCGAGGATTCTGTTCTTCTCTGTTGAACAACTTGCAAATGGAGAATACGAGAGAGCAATTTATGAATGGTCAGTGAAAAGTGAAAACTAGATAAATAAAATACTGTGGTTTGCGGGTCTCAATTTTGTTAAATGCTACATTCTATGTATAGAGGTCATTCTTAATTGGTGCTACAGAATCGATCACGTGAGGCTACGTGGATATTTATTGATTTCTTTGTGTTATAATGTTAATCTAGAAGTCGATACATCATTAATGGTTTACATTAATGTTATACTCCATGATAACGGGGTAAAAAGAAAGTACATATAACATATTGGTAATTATGAGGTTTTATTAATTAAACGAGTCACTAGAGCTATCAAAACGAGTTGGCTCAGTCCACACGGGCTTCGTAATTTAACAGGTCAAGTCGAGTTGACCCATCTTTTTTATGGGTAGCGGGCATGGCCGGGCCAACCAACCTTTTTATTTTTTTTTGATAATTAATTCAAATTTAAATTTGAAAATGCTAATATAAATATTTACAAGACAATATCACATGGTGTTACTATTTGCTAACCAAGTCTCAAATAGTGTTTTAAAAGGCGTTTTTAAGCGAGTTTCGAGGCGTGGGCGCAAATGAAATGTGTAGATCCAAAGGGCGTACACCCTAGAGTTTGTGGCGTAAGTTCTGGGTGCAAAAGCGTAAGCTCTAGGAGTAAAAGCCTACTCCTTGGGGGCTAAATTTAATGTTTGTTCTTTTAAAAATATTTTTGCTATAGATCATGTTATATGTTATTGGTGCAATGATATTTATACCCAAAGTAGCTCAAGCCCATAGACCAGCGAGCTTTTTCAGGTCGGGCTAAAAAGTCTCTTTCTCAAATGGGCTCTAAAAATCTTAGCACAACCCTATCAAATCACGGGCTGGGTTGGGTCAGCCCAACGGGCCTAGCCCATATTGATGGCTCTACGAGTCACCATCTAATTATTTTTACAGTGAATTATGCACCTATTTACTAACTAACACTACAAGAAGAAAGACATTTGCCAACATTTTTTGTTGTCATATGTTGGATGTTGTTGCCAAAAGTACTTTTCGCAACAATATTAATTGTTGCATGCCGTTGCAATAACCTCCGATGCGAAAAGTTTTCGCAACAACAACATATTAAAGTTATTGCCATTTACGTTTTTTAGCAACAATATATTAAATTTTTGTTGCCATTTACGTTTTTTTGCAACAATATATTTTTTGTTGCTAAAGTTTTGTTGTCAATTCTATACCTTTTTTTTATATCCAGCTTCCCGGCTTACGCCAGACTATTCCTGGAGATAGGAGTCCCGGTCCCTCAGCACTACTACCAGTAAATCGCGGGATGTGCCTGAATGACCAGGGTTTGAGAACAAAGCAACTGATATCACCTACAAGGTCCTACCACAGAAGAGAGCAAATTGCTTCCATCAGGATTCGAACCCACATTGCAGGCCTCCCGGGGGACTCAATTCTATACTTTCTTGTAGTGTAGCCTAACATTAATTCCATTATTGGTCTACTTAATTTAAAATTCTGGGCAATGGGTTCATTAATCCTAAAGGGACGTAGTTAGACATCCCTTAAAATCCGTTAAGTATGATTAACCGATCAAATTTAAATTAATTATTGTAAAGCTAAATGGGCGTACAACACATCACTAGTAAAATAATTAAAACAATTATCTAATTTGGGCATTGACTTAATGCCTCAATTTGAAAAGACATTAATTTATTGTGGATTAATTAAAGAACTTGGTCCCTGGGTAGTGTTATTGTCATAGCTTTGTTGATGATTGCAGGAAACATATTAAACCTATCAGGTTCCTGTATCTAGTCAATTATAGGGTTGCAATGAATGAAAGGTGAGACCGTAGTATAAATGTTTGTCATCATCAAAAAGGAAAATTTGTTAACTTGAGCTTAAATTGGTTTTAATGATTAACAAATAACTATAAAAGAATCAGGTCTTTTCAAAATAATTTCTATGCTGACAACTGGGTTGCAAAGTGTTATGTAGATATCAAAAGAACCAGGTCTGCCGGATACTATTGAGCAGAAGCTGCAAAGCTGATTCTATTGCAAGTTGAATTCAATGAAGAATTTGGTTCATGGGTTAAATGCGTTGCAATAAAGAATTCGTTAAAAACAAGGAAATATTGTTGCACTTGCATAAAAGGAAAGATTTTAGGAAATAGAAGAAAACATGTGGAGGTCAAAACAAAAAGGAAACCAAGTCCAAGAAGAATTGAATTTCTTAACCGAAATAAAATTGTAGAACAATTCGATCAACTTCCCTCCTATATAAATCACCACATTGCTGCTATTGAGGACTATGCTATTTCGCACAAACATTGAGATTACTCTTGGCAAATAGAAACTCATTGCAAGAAGGTGCTGTGAAGAATTCAAGCTACTCAATGAAATAATCTGTTCCAAGAGACGAAGTTGCTTTAGTTCTTGAGTTGGTTAGGCTTGAATTGTGTTCTTATATTGTAATCTATTTTGCTTTTAAGAAGTACTGTTGTAGGTGATCACTTGTGAAGTTTGTTTAGCTTTCTAGACTAGGAGTATAGCCTTGAATGGGTTGATCGTAGGGGTTTAAGGTACTAGAGTTTATAGTCCTTTCGTTATTTAGTTGTAACCTAAAAATGCCTATTACGTTTGTGAAGTTTTGAAGTAAATCCTATGAGGATGGATAGGTTATGACATTTTACTCCCGCGCGCAAGAAAGTTTTCTTGTATAACTGCTTGTGTACTTTGAATTCCACATTCTTTTTTGTTTGTCTAGTTTACTGACGCTAAAAAACCAAGTTTTTAACTCATGAAAATTAGACATAACTCACCCCCTATTCTGTCTAGGTTCATTACTAAAATAACATTGGATTATGACCCGAGGGGCTCAAATAAATTTTAGAACAAGTTGAGTTTAAAAATCAGCTGCAGATTTTGTTGGCATTGAAGCCTCGCAAAAGCAAAGATTTGTTCGTAAATGCGAACTCTTGAGGGTTGCAAAAATGAAGTCAATGCTCGCAAACGTGGAGGTTAGGACCGAGGTTCAGCTTCGCCAAAAAAAAAAGGTCTCCGCAAACAAGAAACACCAGATATTTAAGGATGATTATTCAAAAAACCAGAATTCTTTCCAAGTTTTGTGAGCCTTAAGGTATCGGAATTGCACTCTTTTTGAAGAGGAATCATCATGGATTATTTGAGTGAATTATATAAATATCCATGAATTTAAGATCTAAACTACAGGATTATTTACTTCTATAATAGAACAAAAAAGATTATACTGAATTACTGATAGCTCTTACAAAATTTCTCTTTAGTCTCCTGTAGAGTCCTACTAGGAGAGTTTTTCTTCTCTGATAGAAGCTTCAGTCTTCCCATCCGTGGAAGGAGTTCTTTTCAATTTCAAATTCAAATTCCAATTCTTACCATCACTTGGTAAAAGCAACAAAAAAAAAACAGATTCCTCCGTACGGTTATATACAGAATATCTCATGTGTCATAACGTAGAGTATTAATAAAGCTATACTTTGTGTTATTGTCACCTAAAAAGGGCGGATGAGGTTACAGAAAGGCCAAGAAAAATCATCTTATCTTCTGATGAGGAAAATGTTGTTAATTTAGGGGTACAAGATGTAGCCAGTAGGGAGGAAGAATGTGCAAGAAGTCTCTTGGGGAAAGTCATTTCAGATAAACTGGTGAACTTGCAAGGTATTAAAGAGACGATGGGTTTGGTTTGGGGGAATGCTAGATCTTTAAAGGTGTAAGTTGTTGGACCAAATCTATTCCAGTTTGTGTTTACCACAAAAATTGAAGTGCAACGCGTGCTGGCCAAAGAACCATGATTGTACGATCAGTTTTTGCTTACTTTAAGGAAATGGTGCCCGGGAATTGAAAGTAACGCAGAGCTTTTCAATGTGGATGCAACTATAGAATATACTAGTGCACTGTATGACGGAAGACTTTTTTTGACTTTATTTAATTGTTTAAAGAATGAGACCTGTACAAGCGGTGGAGCATGTGATTTAATTCGATACAATGCGGAAGACGTAGGGAAACGCCATAGGTGGTACTGTTGAGGTTGTAATACCGACAAATGGAGGCCGAGAAGGAAGATACATAAGGGTCTGAGTTGTGCTAAACATCAAAAAGCATATTCCTAAAGGTAGAACGATTACCTTGGGAAATGAAAATTGTTAGGTTAAATTTAAGTATGAGAATTTACCATATCTGTGTGTTAACACTCAAAAGTAAATTAAGTGTTTAGCCGAATTCAGTGACAACCGAACTGTTCCAGAGCCGAATTTACTCCTAGCCCTCGACTACAAGAACTCCATCGGCTACTAAGGCATCTTAGACGAGTTGTTAGTTAGAGGTACGACTGGGATCCACTCAGATGCAGACGCCTCAACGACCAAGTCAAAAGGGTTTCCGGACCCCTAGAAGAGATAACGGCCAACAACAGTTAGAAGAAATGGTCATTATCCGAGCAAGAGGAGTAGAGGGCGAGAAAATCGGCACCACCTCCCCCATAGTCGGCCACTAAACTTAGGGGGTTACTTGATGGCTGACATGGGGGGATCACGTTGTACGGTTTTTTTCTTTTTTCATACTATAAATAGGATCATTTTTTGTATATACAAACACAACCAATCAATCAAACAACTCAATTTTTTATCTATCTTTATCCTTTACTTTACTGTACGTAGTTGTATTCATGTTTCTTACCTCTTAGTTTACTTATACCACCATCCTAACGCTTTCTGGAGTAGTTGGAGAACTTATTGCTGGAAATTAGAGTTCCGTTTCCAACCCAAATTGCTTAAGTTAAGGAATCAATTTGTCTCCTGAATACGGTCAGCCGATAAAACGTCAGAGAACATAATTCGGGGCGAGAACAAATTTGACACGCCCAGTGGGACCATAGGTGAATTAATAGCAAAGTTTGATTCTCCAGGTCAGGATCATTCTTGGCGTATGCGCCTAAGGTCCGGTAAGAAAATGAACCCCGAGTCCAGTCCACATCCTAAACAAAATCCTTCCAGAAGGAACAACGAACCAACATCCTCCTCGGGTATGCCTACATCGGTTGATACTCATCCACTTCCTCCATCAACCCAAGCTGTGGAAGAATTTAGCCAATCTGAAGGTCCAACCATAATGACCACGTCTTTTATTAGACAACAAATCGACTTGGGCATCCACGATATTATGTACCAAGTTTCTAAACCGTTAGCTGACATTGTGAAGCTGATGGTACATAATGAAGTTCAGCAAGTGAGGGAGATGGAAACCAACGAATGCACCCAGGAGAATGTTCGGCTAGTTCTGCCATCCCTCTGACGAGTGGTGCTGTTAAACATGAGACCGTGACTTCCGATGTTGTTCCTCAGCCGCACGTGCATCAGCTAGTGCCTACTTAGGTGCAGCCGGTAGCGCACCAAGGAACACAAGCCTCATCGTCTGGCAACCAACACACTGCATGGTCGCCGCTGAACCTTGGGGGCAAAATGTGCCACTTAACCAAGCGAGTCTGCAGTATAGTCAGATCAACATGGCTCGGAGACCAGTTCAGGCTCTAGGACACTTTGTATTGCCGCCTGTTATGCCGTACGTTTCTATGAACGACCCTATGATGCAGGCGAACAATGTTAGCCAGGTGAATTGGCAGTCGATGGCCCCTGGCTATGACTTAGCTCGGCTATCTGGTGACGTTGTTTATAGTGGAATACCATTCCAGCAATCATTGCCAGTACCCAGTCCATATCTTCTAGGAAGAGTAATTTTTTTAAGAACGGCCGACATCCGAGGAGAGCAGTCATGGAATACTGTTCCACCTTATCCTCAGACTCCGTTAGCCGATCCAGGAGCTCAGGTTGCAGGCTTTGGTGGCCATACCCAACAGCAACAATGGGGCATTATCCCACCTATTGGTAATGGCCAGCAGACCACTTACAACGTTCAAAACCCTGTCCAACAAAGTGCAGAATGGAGGCCGCCAGTGCAGAATGCTTACCAGCCAAATCCAGTCGAGAATCGGCAGGGGATGTCACAACTGATAAACTCGGAAATTATTGCTAATACCATGCGAAAGTACTTCGGCATCCAACTGAAACCTTTGGACAGGCCTGTTTATAAGAAGCCTTACTCCGATTGGGTAGATCGGATAATACCTTTGCCGAGGGGCTTCAAAACACTGGAGTTTGCCCTCTTCTCTAGCAACGATGGCAAATCCACTATCGAGCACATCGGTGGATTTACTGCCTAATGCGGAGAGGCTGGCCAGAATGAGTATCACAAGTTGCAGTTATTCCCTCTCTCTCTAACGGTAACAACCTTCGCATGGTACTCATCTTTGGCTCCTAATTCCATACAGAGCTGGGCTGACATGAAGGGTTGCTTCCATGATAAGTTATATTGCCCCCTACCTCAGGTTACCGTGACTGATCTAACGAATCTCAAGCAACAGGTCGATGAATCTGCTACCGATTTTATCGAGATATTCAGAAAGAAGGTTGGGAAATGCGTCGTACACTTTCCAGAGTCTGGGTGCACCCATATGCTAATCAAAAACATGCACCCTCAGTTAAAGGAGAAGTTGGTGGGACAATCCTGCTCTGACCTGAGCCAGCAAGCCGAAAAAGCTAGCCAAATAGAGCAGTACGTCCAAGAGAATGAGCGTAGAAGATCTAGCCGAAACCGAGGCTCCCACTTGGTATCTATCATTAAAGCGGATGAGTTTGACTCCGAGTCAGCCGACTGCATGGCAAATGCAATAGTTGCCGAGATTGTTAGGGGTAAGGTTTACTCTTGCCCAACCTTGAAAGCCGTAAAAGTCAAGGAGACGAGTTCATCCGACGACAGGGTTGGTAACTAATTTGACATCACGAAGGAAGATCAGATCTTTGATCATCTACTCAAAGATAAGCAGATTCGACTATTTGATGGTCATCTGATTCCGCATGTCGAGGAACTCAAAGATAAGAAGTACTGCAAGTGGCATAATTTATACAGTCACTCTACTTCTAATTGTGTGGTCTTCAGGAAGGCTATCCAAAACGGCATCAGGGAGGGGAGGTTCAAGTTAGCCGACAAGAGCATGGCTGAAATATCTATTGATACCGACCCCTTTCCCGCGGTATCAATATATATGGTATCTTTTGCTAATCCCGATGATTCAAGGGACACCAAAGGAAGACAACCGATGAAAAGGGTGTGGGTCCCAAAGAAACCCACAGAATGGGAGAAGGCCACAATGACCTCTGTGTTCAACTGGTTAGGCAGCCTACATGAAATTCGTAATGACAGCCAGCCAAGTAGGAGCAGTTTTCATGGCCGCCCTAAATACTCAAGGGACATTGAACGAGAACTTCAGGAACAAACCATGAGGTTCAGAAAGGTCCCTATCGATGCCAGGCATAGGCCTTGGGGGCAAGTATAGATGCCAACCAATCGGCAGCCAAGCATGCCTCGAATAGATGAAGAACCACTCTCTAAAACCAAACAGAGGGTGGTCAAGTTTAACGTAAACAAAGGTGTTTCATCCTTACGTATCACGATGAGAAATGAGGACCAGACGAGAGCCTGGAGAATGATTAAACCAGCCACCATACAACAGAGGGGGAGTGGTCTGTAAATCAGGCTCCCGAAAAGAAAGAGGCACCACCGAGAGTCGCATCCAGGACTCAGAAAAGAAGGATGCAACGTGCCAAGGCCTTGCGTAAGATGCAACAGACATTGCATCTAATCTCTAACACCAAGGCAGCCAAAAATTATGAGATTCCTAAGTCTGTCGTAGCCAAGGCTATCGAGCGGGCATTCGACTCAGTTAATTCAGGTGCAATATCGCTTGAAGGAGAGACGTCGGGTCAACCAGAGCTGAATGAACAACCTACCGACAATCCGATGGAGGAACCCTGGCAAGAGAACATGGCCTCAGATAAACCTCTAACTGAGGCAATCCCACATGTCATGCAGAGGATTCAGTCAGAGGATCCGCAGTCAATCCCCATTTGTCTCTAGGAAATGGAAGATATGAGCTTCTGGTCAGCCGAATTGGACAAAGAAGGGGACTCCATCCTCGATTTATTTATCCATGACATGGTTGATGAGATGTGGGCAGACATTGAAATGGTCAACCTAATCCCATGTGAGTTCTGGGCCAGCTGCTCCGTGCTGGATAGCCTAGAAGGTGATGTTTGCATAGAAGACGCGGAATGGGCAACAATAGCTGATACCGTGGCTATGGACACTTTGAGCACCGTATTTGGTGCATCTACAGAAGATATGGTTAAACATCTCAAACCCCTTTACGTCAAGGCTTACATTAACGACAAAATTATTAGTTTGGTGTTTGTCGACAATGGGGTTGTGTTGAATGTGATGCCGTTGCTTACCTTGAAGGATCTTAACAAAACAAAGGAGGATCTCATCTCAACTAACATGAAAATGGCTAGCTTTATGGGAGAAGCCCCTGAAGCATTGGGGATTCTAGTAGCAGAAAGCACTGTAGGTCCTAAGACGGTCAGGTATGCCTTCTTTGTAATAAATGGAAAGCTGTCCTACATCATTCTGCTGGGCAGAGACTGGAGTCTTCCTTCTACCATGCATCAAAAGCTCATCTTTTGGGAAGGAGACAGGATAGAAATCGTCCCAGCGAATGATAACCCATTCCGACTAGAGGTTCAGAACGTAGAGGTTGTCCTCTATTCATCCTATGTGGCTCCCATAGCCATCATGGAGCAGTATGAAGAAGGATCTTGAGAATCATGTAATCTTACCTCGTGAGGGTTTGAAATAAAATAATTAGTTGAACCACAGCTTACCTTGGAGTATTTAAATAGTTGAGGAAACCCAAATCATACGTGACCTGTGGCATCGACTGCCCGCCCTAAGTTCTGAGGCAAGGATAGCCGAGGCATCGCAGATGGAGAACCACGACAACGAACCAACGCTTGCAGCCAATGGAACTTGGATCGCCCATAAGAAGGGCTATGCCCAGTTTTGAGTCTCAGGATCCTTTGGAAGATATCAACTTGGGAACTGAAGAGATCCCTCGTCTAACACATATTAGTGGTTTGCTGAAGAAAGAAGACAAACAAGGTATAACGGCCCTTCTACTACAGTATAAAGACTACTTCACATGGGATTATCATGAGATGCATGGGATGGCACGTACTTTGGTAGAACATAGATTGCAAATCAATGAGGGTTTCAAACCCAAAAATAGTCACCTAGAAGGTATCACCCTCAGCTGATACCTCAAATCAAAGCCGAGATCGAACGACTGCTAAAAGTCGAATTTATTAGAACGGCTAAGTATATGGAATGGTTGGCAAACGTCGTACCAGTCAAGAAGAAGAATGGCAAGGTTAAGGTATGTATTGATTAGAGGAACCTAAATCTAGCCACTCCTAAAGATGAGTACGTCATGTCGATAGCCGACATGCTAGTCGACTCAGCAGCCGCTAAAGGTGTATTAACCTTCATGGATGGATACTCTGGCTATAATCAGATACCGGTAGTCGAGGTCAACATTCACAAAACTGCCTTCAGATGTCCATAAGCGCTGGGCAGTTATGAGTGGGTAGTTATACCATTTGGTTTGAAGAACACTGGTACCACTTATTAAAGGAAAATGAACACTATTTTTCATGACTTGATCGGCAAGACTATGGAGGTTTACATCGATGATGTGGTAGTGAAGTCTAAGGATTTCAAGGATCATTTAGCCGATCTCGAACAAGCATTAAAAAGAATGAGGATTCATAATCTCAAAATGAATCCAGCCAAGTGCATGTTCGGAGTATCGGCTGGCAACTTCCTTGGCGTTTTGGTACACAAGAAAGGCATCGAGATAGATCATAACAAAGCCAAGGCAGTAATGGGATCTGCACCACCAAGACAAAGAAGGAGTTACAAAGCTTATTGGGAAAGATCAATTTCTTAAGGAGGTTCATATATAACTCGGCTAACAAGATGAAGGCTTTATCACCTTTGCTCGGACTTAAAGAGTCAGAAGAGACAGTATGGGGTCCGGAACAACAAGAGTCCTTTGATCAAATTAAAAAGGTCTTAGCTACTTCCCCCGTACTGGTGCCTCCCGTGCCAGGGAAGCCATTAAAATTGTATATTTCGACTGCAGAATTATCTATTGGATGTTTGCTAGCACAAAAGGCCGATGATGGAACTGAAAGAGCGGTTTATTATCTTAGACGAATGCTCAACGATGCTGAAACTAGATATACTCATTTGGAGAAGCTTTGTCTGTGTTTGTTCTATACTTGCACAAAACTCAAATATTATCTAATGCCTCGCATTATATACGTCTTGTGCAAAGTTGATATTGTCCGGTACTTACTAAATAGACCTGTCTTGCAAGGTCGATTAATCAAATGGGCCATCAAGCTTACCGCATTTTCTCTCGAGTATAGGCCACTTAGGGTCGTCAAAGGCCAAGCGGTAACCGATTTCTTGGCACAACACCCTTGTGTAGACATGGAGGATTTATGTGCCCCTCCTACTGCATGTAGAGACGTCGTGCCGTGGGTACTAACCTTCGACGGGTCTAGAACCCAGAAAGGAGTTGGAGCCAGAGTCACGATAATAAATTTAAGAGATAAAACTTAGAGGCTCTCCTATCGGCTAGATCCTGAATTGAAAACACAATCAAGCCGAATACGATGCTCTCATCATGGGACTCAAACTCCTAGTTTCTATGAAGGCGAGGTGCATCGAGATCCGAGGAGACTCTCATCTGGTGATCAAACAGCTGGCAGGGGAATATGACTGCAAAGACCTAAATTTGTTGGCACGTCACAGGACGGCTAGCAGATTGCTTAGTGGGTTCGTATCATCCACGTTAAGTTATGTTCCCAGAGGCATGAATGTGAGGCTAACGACTTAGCACAAGAAACTTCAGGTTTTAGGAAGTTTCTACTTACCCTAGAGCACGATGAATTACTAGCTGAAGTGTTAGCCGTTGATCAAATCGACTCATGGAGGCAGTTACTAATTGACTACCTAAAAGATCCCTCTAGTTGCAAGGACCTCAAGGCTAAAAGAAGAGCCTTGAAATACGTGCTCATTAACGATGACCTCTATAAAAGGAGCGTGAATGGAGTACTACTCAAGTGCATTGCCAAAGCAGAGGCCTTGAGGGTCATGAGAGAGGTCTATAAAGGAGTATGTGAATCACACAGAGCGGGGCCAGCGATGAAGTGGTTGATTTACATCCATGGCTATTATTGGCCTATTATCATAGTTGACTGCTTCCAGTATGCAAAAGGACGAGAAGAATGTCAGAAACATGGACCAATACAACGGGTACCAGCCGAGTTGCTGCACCAAGTCGTAAAACCTTGGCCCTTCAGAGGATAGGCTATGGACCTCATCGGCAAGATTCACCCACAATCAGCTAAAGGCCACAATTTCATTATCGTGGCTACCAATTACTTCACTAAATGGGTGGAGGCTCAGCCGATGAAGAGGGTCCATCAAACAGATGTCATTCAGTTTATCCAACACCAGATCATATACAGATATGGTATTCCTGAGATGATTACCACCAATCAAGGGATGATGTTCACTGGTTCTAAGGTGACAGCCTTTGCTGAGAAGTTCGGTATCAAGATGATCACATCTTCGCTTTATTATGCACATGCGAATGGGCAAGCCGAGGCAGCCAACAAACTTATTGTGGACACTGTTGATACCCAATTTTGTCCCATCTTTTCTATTTTTTAGTTACAATTTTAAATATTTTGACACCTCAAAATAATTTTAATATATAGGCATATACATATATATATATATATATATATATATTATTCTCAATATCATTATTTATCATTATTATTATTATTATTTGCATTTTTTTTGTCATTTGCATTTTAATATCATAATCATAGTTTTTATCCTAATATTATATGTTATTTTATTTTCGCAAAACGGCATTTTTTTATTTAAGCACCAAGCATTTCGCAAATATTATATTTTTATCATATTGTCATCTTTACAATTTATAAATTTTGCAAAACTTTCTTTTTTATATAATAGAACCCCTTTTTATATTTTAAACCCATAACCCATTTACTTCCCAATACAAACACCCATTTTAAAAGGAGTAGCTCATTTGGCCAACCCCATTTTCGGCCAAAGCCCAACCGAAACAGCCCACAATCCCCCAAGCCCAATCCCTTTCTTTATTTCCCCCCATTTTAACCAAACCAACCCTAACACAACACTATACAAAAACCAAAACTCTTCTTTTCTCTCCTTCACAAAAAACCCCAATCGGCCGCACACCCAAAAAAAAAAAAAGCGAACACCCCCCCCCCCCCCCCACACTTTTTCATTTCCCCAAAATCGACATCACCGAAAAACCCCACACCCTCTCCCAAAATCCGGCAAACCACCACCATACCCCTCGCCGACATTGCCGCCACCCCATACCCGTGACCCAGGCCTTGCATCCATCACCTCAACCCCACTGCTTCAATAAGGAGATTCTAGCTCCGATGAACCCGGAGCGAACCACCACCAACATCACTGCTAGCCCATCACCGTGGGAACTACGATGATACTTGGTTTTTGTTGTGCTCTTCGCTTTTTCCAGATCTGACCGGAGGTCGAGCTCCGGCGACACTACGGTCGTTTCTATTTCTCTTGTGGTTATATTATTGTGTGTTTTGTTCGACTGATTTAATCTCTTTTTGACATACTCCAGCGAGTATGTTTTCCGGTGTGCTGGCTTATTTTGGACTTTCCTTAATATTTTACTAATTTGTGATAGTTTCTAATCGGATAATTACTTCGGCGTTTGCCTCTGTTTGATCCGTTGATTATTTCTCCTTTTTGGGACTTTGCTCCAGTTTTGGCTATTTTCGCCACTGTATTACCATGGTTGTGGTCCACTGTCGTCTGCCTATTTTGGTTTCTGGTCGGGTCACCGATCCGGGTCAGAACCCGGTTTGAGTAAAATTTTCCAGAATTCGGTTTTTACATTTTTATTGTTGGTTATCTGAAAATCTGAGAAAAAACTTATTTAGGTCGGGACTTTCGATCCGGGTCGGGTCATCAATTCGGGTCGGGTCACCCCGGTTCAAGTAAAATTTCCGGATTTTGTGTTTTATATCTTGTTGTTGGTTACCTGAATTTTGGGGGGGGGGGAAATTGATTCGGGTCGGAACCTCTTATTCGGGTCGGGTCACCGATCCGGGTCGGGTCGGGTCAGCCCAGTTTGGGTTAAATTTCCAGATTTTTGTGCTTAATATTCTGTTGTTGGCTATCTGAAAATCCAAGAAAAAAATATTTTGGGTCGGATTTCTGTTTTGGGTCGGGTTTTGTTGATTCGGGTCGGGTCAGCCTGGGTCTGGTAATAATTTCAGATTTTTTTGTGTTTAATATTTTGTTGTTGGTTATCTGAAAATTCCAAAAAAGAAGTGTTTGATTTCGGGTCGAGTCACCGCTTCGGGTTGCATTTCTTGGGTTTGTTTTTCAGAATTGGGTCGAAATACCTAATTTTATGTACTGTTTCGACATCTATCCGGGTCTGGTCGACCCGAAATACGGGTCGGGTCATTGTTCAGAACTCGAGTCGAATTTTCAGAAACATTCCGAATCCTATTTCGGTTCAAAATTTTAGAATTCGGGTCGGACATTTTAATTGCAAACTGTTGGTTTATTTTGGCATTTGAACATCCGTTACGCGGCTATGTTGTTGTTTTACTGATTTGAATAAACACTGCATTATTGCCAATGAAATTAAATTTGAGGTCGTGTCACTTCGGACATCATTTCTCGTTTCTGTTTTTTTACTGTTTTCGGTACCATTTTGCTTATTTGAACATGATACTACACTTTGGCCGATGAAAAAATATCCGTGGATTTTTTAGGCCTCCACAGTTGGAAAGACGGAAAATAAAACTTCTGGGCAAGGATGAAACTTAAATCTTTTTTTCACCCGAGAGACCAACATGTTCGGTAGGCATGGAAACTAAAATGACCAACGAGTCATATGTTCTCAGCCACGACGTGATTGGAATGATCTTTTCAAAATTTAAGTCTGAGCCCTCCGTAATCAAAACATTTATTGTTTTGGATACGGATCCGAAGTTATTTATATTCAATTGTTTCTAACCGTTTGTTCTTGACAGCTTGCAAGGGATAAAGTCAAAAAAGGCAAATACCCCTCGGAGATTATTTATTTTGTTGTTTTTACTTTCTTTAATTCAGCTTTATTTCATTTTGTATTGTAATATTATTGTACTCGTGAAATTATTGAAATGTTTAGAATAAGTAGACTTAGAATTAATTAATAGGGTAGTCTAAAACTGGAAACTCATCGCTAGTTTATTTATTTTTAGGCTCGGTTAGTTTTAAAATCAAAAATCGCTAGTTTATCTATTATTAGGCCCGTCGCCCATAAATAATCACCTTGCATATATTTTATCAATTTTCATACAAATGCATACTTTTTTTCAACTTTACATGTATTTTAATGACCATACAAATGCATACTTGTACAAAATGCATCATTTTATTAACTACTTGCAACATTATTTTTATACTTGTAAAAACATGCATTTTTCTTAGCGTAATTAATTAACCTGAGTTTGATCGGATAACCGCAAGTTAGCGGATCTTAAATGATGCCTAACCCCTTCCCTTTAGGATAATAAAGAACTCTTACCTAGAATCTCATTAGTTTCGTAGACCACAAAATTGGAGTTATTTTGCAGCTTTTAGTTAGCATTTAGGTGTCCTAATTCACCTTAGAATAATTAGGTGGCGACTCTTCAAAGCAAGCATTTTTATCCAATCCAGAGGGAATCAACCCATCACGTCGTGAGCCGCGGGTAAAAAACGGGCGCGACAGACACAATTAGTAAGAACGTGGAGGATAAATCAGGAATGTGGCATCTCACTCTGGATGAAGCCGTTTGGGCGATCAGGAATTCTAAATCTACAGCTACCGGGACGACACCTTATCGACTAACCTATGGCCAGGATGTAGTGTTGCGGTTGGAAATTAATGTCAAATCCTTACGGGTGACCAAGCAAAACTCTCTGAGTTTAGAGGAGTATCAATAGGCCATGCTAATGGAGTTAGACCAGCTAGATGAAGATCGACTGATGGCCCTAGAGAAAATCGAAGCCGACAAATGTTAAAATGGCTAAAGCATACAACAAACATGTTAAGCCTAAGAGGTTTGCCGAAGGAGATTTAGTTTCTCCATTTCCAAGAATTCCCAAATCCACCATCTCGTGAACTCCCTTATCAAAATTGTTCAAATAAATCTTCTCATCAAACCGAGTCACACTTCGTACTACCGATACTTGATGAGTCCCTTATGTTGCACGAGCCAATAAGTGCATTTTTACTAGAGGTATCCAGAAAAACTCGCAGGATGGTGGTCATTATGACTCTCTAATGGCTCATGTTGTTCACGACATGGTTTTTATACCAAATGTGGAGGGCTATTGTTTTAATTAGTTTTTATACCAAACACTGAGGGCTATTGTTTTAATCCCTCGTCCACTTTTATGGTAAGTTCACAACATCACGACAACGTTGTGTGACTCAAACAACTCCGGACTAATTGAAGAGTACAAAGCTTCACCAATAGAACACCTTATTTTTCAATATAAATTTTCCTCTTTTGTAGTGAATAAGTTGGAGAATTAAAATAATTTCCTTTCTCTCAACTCTTTCACTGCACCAATCTCAAGTTATCAAGTTATAAACACAATACAATGTTCTTTTTCATCTACAACATAATGTTTCTCATTCTTTTCTCCCCTACCTGACACAAGGAAGAAATCATACTTTATATAGGTGTAGGATTCTACCATATAGTAAATATCAAGATAATACATACTCCATCTGTCCCAAAAAGATTGTCCTACTTTCCTTATTATTTTGTTCCAAAAAGATTGACACATTTCTATATTTAGAAATAATTTAATATTAAAATGCTCTAACTCCAACGAAAGGTAATTATAAAAAGAACCAAAAAGAATAAAAAAGATAGTACTACTACTTTGATGGAACAAAAAGGTCATCGTATCCACGTGTACCAAGATTGTTTTGTTCAAGTTGGGAAAACGTTCACTTGCAAAATAAGTAGCGAATTAAGCCGTTAAGGAAGGAGAGGAGAGGAGAGGAGAGGAGAGGTAGAATAATGAGAGAAATGAAAGTATGTATGTCTTAGAGACAATCATTATTAGGGACAAATGTATTTGAACACATTCGTATTATTAATAAGATTAATATTTATGGAATTTGCGATTATTGAATTATTGTTTGATTGTTTGTAATTATTCATTAATGTGCATCCCTTGAGCTTACGTTTATGGACCTTAATTGGATTAGTGTCGATATATGAAGGCTTATAGGGTCACACTATGTCGATTGTCTCTTCGATCTAAGAGTGTATTGAGAAAGTATTAAATATTCGATTTGGGATTGAGATATTTAAATTGATAATAACTATGGGATAATTTCTATTAGATGAAAATTATTTAATTAAATCAAAATTAAATTTTGAATTTAATGTGCTGAATATATATATTAAATGAAAAGGAAAAATTGAAATTTACGTAAGGCGTCGCGGCGACCCGGCAGTGGGCCCAGTCAGACTGGCCCACTGCACCTCGGTTTTTGGGCCATGCTTGGAGCCCAACCCCAATCTGATTTGTTGTCCTAATTTCAACTATAAATACAGCACTCCCCATTGTTAATTTACACACCAATTCTATAAACTTTCTAGACTTAGAGTCTAGAACGAAACTCTCTCAAACCTCTGCCAAGATTTCCTGACTTTCTTGACAGAGGAATACACCGTAGCATAGTGCTTGCAGTCGAAGGGATAGTCGCGTGTACTCCCTAAGTAAAGACTCCAGATAATACAACATGTAAGTGTTCTAGTTTTATGTTACAGGTTTTGATTGTCATATAACCATACCAGAGGAAATTATTGGGGTAAGTAGAACAAAATTTTAACTTCTGATGTGCCTACTTATATGTTTTGAACCCAACAAAATCCTACAGTGGTATCAGAGCCCACGCTGGTTCAATGGTTATATAACAATTGAATAACATAATAATATGGGTTAAACATAAAATTAGATTAAAACAATGCTTCTTGAAATCCTACATATCTTGACCGAATGTTAACCTTTTGATATTATCCTAAATTATCTCCTGCGCTAACTCGAGGAAGTTATTCCGTTCTTACTCGAACTAAGCCAAAAGTGCAGATATCCGGCTCATTGCACGGTGCACGGCGAACAACGAGTATGAATGAATGATGGTTGATATGTGCGTTATTGATAATGGTGGGTGAGGATAAAAGGATCTGTGATTTGATCCCTAAATTGGATTTAGGGCTCGAACGATTTTAGAAAATCAACACAGAAATATTTTGTCAAGACGTCAGCGTCGCGACCCTATGGTAGGGCATTGCAGCGCGTGCTAGGGTTTCTAGGTGACGCCTGGCTCCATGGTGGAGCGTCGCGGTCCTAATGCTTCATTTTTTAAATTCCAGACTTTCTGGACATTAGGCGTCGCGGCTCCATGGTGGAGCGTCACGACCCTAGTGCAAGCCGAAGGTTTCTGCCTTGCCAGCGTCGCGGCTCCATGGTGAAGCACCTCGGCGCTAATGCATTGCAGAAGCAGAATTTTAGCTTCTGCCTCACTGGCGTCGCGACCCTAATGATTAGTGTTGCGGCCCCATCGGTCCGAAAAAACATTCAGAATGTTTAACCCATGATTATTATTATTATACAGTATATTTGATAAGTGTAGTGTTTATGTGCTAAATGATTGTCATTTAAATGACTAGAATAACATCCACAAATAACTGTCTGGGTAGGCGGCACCCAGTATGTGTTTAAACCGCTTAATATCATGCTTGGGCAAGCGGTACCCAATAAGTGCTTAATAGACTTTGCATGATATTTAAGATGTTATATTTGATATAGCATACTATAGTTCATCTTGGTTAAAACCCTAAATTAAAATGTTCCCCAAAATTTAATACAAGTCTCATTTAAAATGAACGTGTCATCCGTTATAATTGAGTGTAGTGCAAAATCCTTTTCGGCGAGATGAGTATTTATGCCACATCATTTTCTCTAAGTCTACGAGGACTCAGACTCTTTCATAGATGCATGTTAAATGTAGAAATGGGTGATAAACCTTCATGAGTATTTACACCACAGTGTTTGCTCTATAAGGCAAAACTCACTTAGATACATAATTGCAGTCGCATAACGGGGTTGACTTGCTAGGTGGTCTTGGGGTCACAGTGTCGGACAAGCTGAGGGACGCGGATCGATTGTTTAGAACATTCAGTCAAACATGAGTTACAAATTGTTTGTAATTGATTTAGAGACCTACCAGGTTGTGCTGTTGAAGTTATCAGCAACAACAAACGCGGAGATAGCATGGACCTGGATCATGGCCCATTATGACCATATTTGATATGAGTTTGTATTCTTCCATGGGGTCGAAGAGTGTATTAAAATAGTGGGAGCTAATTAAACTAAAGGCCATGTTAATTAGTTAACGAATGTGTTCAATAGAAATTATATTATAATTTAATTTCAAGTCTATCTATATCTTCAGTATATACAAAATGTCGAATCTGTCACTGAAAATGTTGGTCGATACAAACAAGTTGACTGGAGCAAATTACCCTGACTGGTTAAGAAATCTGTGATTGGTGTTAAGACTACAAAGAATTGAGTATGTGTTAGACACAGTATTCCCCACAGTCCCTGCTGAAAACTCTGATGAGTATGCCATATTTGACAAGGTGGCTTATCAGAAACATTTGAACAATGCTATCTTGGCAAAATGTGTAATGTTGTCTTCCATGACTATGGAGTTATAGAGGCAACAAGAAAACATGGGCCCCAACGAAATGCTAGAACACTTGAAGAGTCTCTATGAAAAATAGTCTCAGACAATGGAGTATGAACTGTTGAGAGACCCTTTCAAATGTAAGCTGGACGAAAGGGGACAAATGTCAGTGCATGTTTTAAAGAAGGACTACACATCTCCAAGAGGAGGGAAAGCACTAAGTGTTTCTACCTCTACTGGACAATGTATGTTTGTCATTGAAATAAATATGTCTATAAGTAACTCCCACTGTTGGGTATTGGATACCGCTTGTGGCTCGCACATTTGTAGTAATGTGCAGGGCCTAATTAACAGCAGAAAGGTTGGACCTTGGGAGGTAGACCTGCACGTTGGAAATGGAGCACGAGTGGATGCTGAACATGTGGGAACTTATAGACTAGATTTACCTTCAGGCTTTTGTTTAGAACTAAATAATTGTTATTTTGTTCCCTCATTAACGAGGAATATCATTTTTATCCCAATGTTAGACATTGATGGATTTTCCTCATGTATTGCCAATGGCAGTTATGTACTATCTTTTAATGGTTTTGTTTGTGGAAATGCTCCGCTTGTGGATGGATTGTATATTTTAAACTATAGTTGTGAAATTTTCAATGTGCAAAATAAACGAGCTAAGATAAGTAATCCAAGAAACCCCACCTATTTATGGCATTGTAGACTTGGTCACATCAATGAATCAAAGATAACAAGATTAAGAAAGTTAAACTACCTCGAACCATTTGACTTGGAGTCCTATGGTAACTGTGAATCTTGCTTGAGAAGAAAGATGACCAACAAGCCACTTTCTGGGAAAGGGGTGCGAGCCAAAGAGGTACTTGAGTTGGTCCATACTGATGTATGTGGGCCATTTTCAACTCAAGCTAAGGGAGGCTTCCCGTACTTCATCACTTTTACAGATGATTTCACAAGGTTTGGGCATGTGTATCTTATGAAACACAAGTCTGAAGCCTTTGAGAAATTCAATGAGTACAAGTCAGAAGTAGAAAGCAACTTGAAACAAGTATCAAGACCCTTCGTCCAGATCGAGGAGGTGAATACTTAAGTAAAGAATTTCTGGATTACTTGAAGCTTCATGGAGTCCAATCACAATGGACACCTCCTGGAATGCCACAGATGAATGGTGTTGCTGAAAGGAGAAATCGAACACTATTAGATATGGTTATATCCATGATGAGTTTCTCAGCTCTACCAACATACCTTTGGGGCTATGCATTGCAAAGCCCAATTTATATTCAGAACATGGGTTCCTTCAAAGTCGGTAGAGAAAACTCCATATGAGATATGGAATGGCAAGAAGCCAGCACTTAAACACATGCGACCTTGGGGTGCCCTGCATATGTAAAGAAGATGCTTACTGACAAGTTGGAATCTAAAAGTGAGAAATATTATTCTGTGGGGTATCCAAAGGAAACTAGGGTATACTATTTCTATCTTCCTTGAGAACATAAGGTCATTGTTTCCAGAAATGCAACTTTCCTTGAAGAAGAATATGTCTACAAGGAACAGAGCTGCAATGAGATAGAACTCGAAGAAATTCAAGAACCACAAGATAACACAAAAGTTGAACCCTTGTTGAATGACCTAAACAAGGATTAAGTGGGAGTATCTGGTAAAGATTGGGTACTTAGAGTACGTCATTCAGCTAGTGGGAATGCTGTGAGAGATAGTGCAGAAATACAAGGCTCTCATACACAACCAATGGAAGATGATACAATGGTTGTACATCATTCCATTCAGGGAATACATGAAAATGACATTCCTGAAAGCTCTCAAGGTGATGGATTGTCCAGCACACAAAGACCTTCGCACAATCAGAATGCAACAAACACTGAAATGCAGAATAATCAACTCCGCAGGACCACTAGGACTCATCGTCCGCTTGAAAGACTTAATCTCCTAATTGAAACACACAATGAGATAGATATTCCTGATGACGATGAACCTACAACCTACATCGAATCTATGTTAGATATTGATTCGCAGAGATGGCAAGAAGCCATGAAATCTGAGATGGACTCGATGTACATCAATCAAGTTTGGAACTTGATTGATTTGCCAACAGGGATTAGACCCATATGATGCAAATGGTTCTTCAAGAAGAAGATTGATGCATATGGCAAGGTACAGACTTATAAGGCAAGATTGGTGGCTAAAGGTTATAATCAACGGCCTGGGGTCGATTATGATGAAACATTTTCACCTGTTGCGAAAATTATGTCCATTCGGATTTTGCTTGTAATAGCCGCATACTATGATTATGACATTTGGCAAATGGATGTTAAAACTGCTTTCCTCAATGGTAACCTAATTGAGGAGGTGTATATGATATAACCTGAGGGTTTTACATCCAAGAATAAGCCCAAAGCAGTGTGCAAGCTATAGAAGTCCATTTATGGACTTAAGCAAGCCTCAAGGAGTTGGAATATTTGGTTTGACAAAGCAGTCAAATCGTTTGACTTTGTTAGAAGCAAAGAAGATCCCTGCGTTTATAGTAAGAGCAATGAAGGGAGTATTGTCTTCATTGTTATATATGTATATGACATATTAATAATGGGAGATAATAAGACTCTCATGCAATCAGTCAAAGAATGGTTATCCAACACCTTCATGATGAAGGACTTGGGTGAAGCCTGCTACATTCTTGGAATTAGGATCTATAAAGATAGACCAAATAGATTGTTGGGGCAGTCACAGTCCACATACATAGAAAAACTGCTAAGACGATTCTCTATGGAAAACTCCAAGAAGGGAAGTCTTCCTATGGGTCAAGGCATCAAGTTATCAAAGAAGGATAGTCCTTCTACTGTTGCAGAACTTGAACGCATGAAAAGAATCTCATATGCTTCAACTATAGGATCTATCATGTATGCCATGACCTGTACGAGGCCAAATGTGGCCTATGCACTTAGTATGACTTGCAAATTCCAGCAGAATCCTAGGGAAGAACACTGGAAAGCAGTCAAGAGTATTCTTAAGTATCTTAGACGAACTAAAGAATATTTCTTAGTCTATGGTGGACAAAAGAAGCTAGTGTGTACTGGGTACACTGATGCTAGCTTTCAGACAGATCTTGATAACTTCAAATCTCAATCTAGATATGCCTTCATTTTCGATGGCGGAATAGTGAGTTGGAAAAGTTCCAAGCAAGCTACAACTGCTGATTCGACAACTGAAACCGAGTACATTGCTGGATCGGAAGCTGGTAAAGAAGTTGTCGCGATATCTGAATTCCTGAAGGAACTAGGGGTTGTTCCAAGTGCCACTTGTCAAATAACGATCTATTGTGACAACACTGGTGCGATTGCGCAAGCTAAGGAACCAAGATCAACAAAGAGAAACAAGCATGTACCGAGGAAATACCACATGCTCAAGGAGATGGTGAAAACTGAAGAAATAAGATTAGACTATGTTCCCAAAGATGATAATCTAGCCGACCTGTTTACTAAACCATTAAGCTTAGTTGAGCATAATGGTCATTTTGAAAACATGGGTATTAGATACATCAGAGATTGGTTGTAGGACAAATGGGAGATTGAAAGTATGTATGTTCTAGAGACAATCATTATTAGGGACAAATGTACTTGAACACATTCGTATTATTAATAAGATTAATATTTATGGCATTTGCGATTATTGAATTATTATTTGATTGTTTGTAATTATTCATTAATGTGCATCCCTTGAGCTTACGTTGTCATTAATAGAGTGAGATATTGATGATAGAGCGTAACTCTAAAATAGCCTCGACTAATGATCATCGAGAGTGGGATATCGATGATATATTATAAGTCGACATGTGGTCTGCATCACATTCTTAGAGAATGTAGTATGTCTCACCTGCTACTAGTAATGGTTACTAGTGATGGACACATGGATACTTTTGGAAAGTATTGGTATACCCTGCTGATAAATTATTTGTTAGACATGTCTAGAGTGTTATCAGCGTGTGGGATATAAAGGTCATTTGACTTGAGGTCAATACACACCTTGTTTACAGAGTAATGTACTTTGACCCTGTCCTAAGCTTAAACTTCTTATAGGATAAGACACAACTTGTATTGGATACATTATGATGTGAATTAAGGTGGTAATTGAGCCAAGAATAGGATTCATTCCTCGATTGGTTATTCGAGAGAGCACTCAACTTCTCAGTGATATTAGGTCGACCAAGTCATTGGCCAATGCAAGAGACATATTTAGAATATGGTCTAGTTGTCGACTAATATAGATGAGATAAAGTGATCAAGCCATTTGGATAGACACATGGCAAATCCTAAGCTTGATCGAGTGTGTCGCGAATGAAAGGAATTTATCATCTCACATAAAGGTTATGTTTGTTGGATTCATGTAAACGTATTTCATATATTGAGTTCGTTGTACGACGCAATCTAGGAGTTCCGTATGGACCTTAATTGGATTAGTGTCGATATATGAAGGCCTATAGGGTCACACTATGTCGATTGTCTCTTCGATCTAAGGGTGTATTGAGAAAGTATTAAATATTCTATTTAGGATCGAGATAATTAAATTGATAATAACTATGGGATAATTTCTATTAGATGAAAATTATTTAATTAAATCAAAATTAAATTTTGAATTTAATGTGCTGAATATATATATTAAATGAAAAGGAAAAATTGAAATTTACGTAAGGCGTCGCGGCGACCCGGCAGTGGGCCCAGTCAGACTGGCCCACTGCACCTCGGTTTTTGGGCCATGCTTGGAGCCCAACCCCAATCTGATTTGTTGTCCTAATTTCAACTATAAATACAGCACTCCCCATTGTTAATTTACACACCAATTCTATAAACTTTCTAGACTTAGAGTCTAGAACGAAACTCTCTCAAACCTCTGCCAAGATTTCCTGACTTTCTTGACAGAGGAATACACCGTAGCATAGTGCTTGCAGTCGAAGGGATAGTCGCGTGTACTCCCTAAGTAAAGACTCCAGTTAATACAACATGTAAGTGTTCTAGTTTTATGTTACAGATTTTAATTGTCATATAATCATACCAGAAGAAATTGTTGGGGTAAGTAGAACAAAATTTTAAACCTCCGTTGTGCCTACTTATATGTTTTGAACTCAACAAAACCTACAAGAAATCTGTTAAAGAAAACTTGGTCTCTACCCCTATTTTTTCTTTTTACAATTTGGATTACTTAATTGATACCACAAACTTGGTCTCTACTCCTATTTTTTCCTTTTACAATTTGGATTACTTAATTGATACCACGTTGCTTCCTAATTCTAATGGTATCCTCGTACAATAAATTGCGATTCGCGTAAATCTTCTTTATTGTCTTAAAAGAAAATATATTCAAATGTCAAACAAATGCATAGAGGTTTCTTTCGGTAAAAATTTGTGTGCATCGGGAGTTTATATCAAATCAATTGACACATAATACGTCTTTGAATATAAGAATTATCACTTAACCAGAACTAACAAATGTATGTATTCACTTCATTAAATTACTTAATCACGATAAATTACATTGATTTAATATAAATAATCCGGTGCGAGTAACTAGTTACCGCTTCTAGGCCAAAATCAAGGGGAAATAAACAGAGGTGTGCTTTTAGGACCCTATTACTACTATTTAAAGAGTAATAGAAATTTATAAAAAAAAATTACGGGAGTTTAAAAGATTTGCTTGACTTCTCTATGAAAAGTGTTAGAATAGGAATAGGATTACATATATAGTATTTTATGGAAAATGATTGTAATGTAGAATATGAATAGAATTTCATATATAGTATCATACTAGGAAAATGATTGTAATAGAATGTCTATAAATAAAGCTCAGTGTAATCATGACAACAATTCAATAATATATTTTCTCCCATAATTTCTCAAATGGTATCAGACTCAGGCTCATTCCAATTCTTTGTTCACCGATGTTGGGCCCCCAAATTATATTATTCATGCTCCGGTTAACAAAGTTTGGGCATGCGGAGGAGTGTTAATAGTCTCACATCGGATCTGGAATGGGAACATGTACTCCTTATATGAACTTGGACAATCCTCACTCTACAAGCTAGCTTTTGCGGTTGAATTAGGTCCAAAATCCATTCTTTACAAAAAGAATAGTCCAAATGTATAAAGTTTTTAAAGTTAATTGCCTCATAATCAACTTTAAATTTTAAAATGTTAAGAGTCTGAAGTTGAAATAGCAGTTTTGAAGTTTAAATTAAGTAAATTCAAACCACTCTAGCAAAGCCTAAAGGCGGTCTGAAGTTAACCTCAAGGTTTGAACAAGTTGAAGAAACGCAACATCAACGATCTGAAGTTGGTCAAATCTGGCTACACTTTAAATAATTTTTAGAAACTGGATATGTTCTAAATAGGAAGAAAAAATATCAGAGAGGAAAAATAAAGAAACAGCATAAAACTAAAGAGAGCTCACATTAACCCTCCGTGAAATAATGGTGCTTTCACTAGCTAGAATCTTTCAGGCACATGATAGTATTTAGAGTTTGATAAATTGAAATATAGAAAGAGTGAGTGTGGAACAACCAAGCAAGTCATTTTCTTGAGTATGTAATAACTTTACTGTGGAAATGTTAAGGGCTCTATCACACACTATCTAGTGGTATAAATTCGCCAACAAAAACAAACACACTATCTAGTGGTATAAAATTCGCCAACAAAAACAAACAGAGGGCAAAAATGGTGGCATTAACGATTCTTTCGCGGAAGATCATTAAGCCCTCCTCTCCCACTCCTTCTTCACTTAGACATCACAATCTCTCTTTCAAAGATCACATAACTGCTCCTGCATATGTTCCAATTGCCTCCTACTCCATACCTAAATATTATAACATAATCCAAATATCACACGTTCTTGAAAACTCCCTTTCAAAAGTATTATCCCTTTGCCGTTAGAATCATGGATAGTAAGTACGTCGATTGCAATGACATAGGCGCGGAGTATTTAAATGTACGAATCAATTGTCTAATGTCTGAAATTCTCAACCACCCTTATAATGATGCTATAGATATAGTCTTCCCACGAGATTTGCCTTGGATAGTTCCTTGAACGAAAGAAGTCTACTAGTAGTCCAATTAAGTCTGTATGCATATCGCACAAGATTGCTAACGGATAGTCTTTGTAAATTCCTTAATGATTGGGCTGCCACAACTCGAGAATTGGATTTCAAACCATCTCCTCGATTTGATGCAAGTTCTCTCTTCCCACCAATGGATGATCCTCCAGTTGTGCATGAACCACAACGATGTGTATCCAGAATGTACCATTTCTCATCCTCTAGTTTGGACCAGCTCAAGAATATTGTTGCAATAAATTCAGAAGTGCAGAATCCAACTAGCGTTGAAGTTGCCACTGCACTTCTTCATAAATGTGGGAGGGAAGCATCAATGGTGAATTCTGTTAGAATATTATGTTATTAATATTATGATTTTGTATTAATGTAGTATCATATTATATATGGTAGGTAGTACAATGTTAATTAGGAATATTATGTAAATTAGGTAGAAGATTATTAGGAAGATTAGGCATGATTGGCTCTTCCTAATTGATGTATATTGTGTATATATTGGACCTTTGAAAGATGAATAAAGTGAGGAAAATATTCTACTTACCCTAGAATTCTTACATGGTATCAAGAGCTTAAGGAAAGATCCAAAATTAGTTTAATTTCTTCCAATTTTTTGGTCATCTTCCTCCCTAGTAAAACCTAGTGGACGAAAATTTCATTACTTTTTTCTACTCCATTGTTGATTATCCTTCATCATAACTAGTTATGTCTGAATCAAAATCATCTTTTCACCCTGCCCTAGCTGTCTCAAACATCAAAACACATGTTTCCATCAAACTAGAAATGGAAACCGTTCATTATGCGACGTGGGCAGAATTATTCAAAATATGTTGTCGTGCTCACAAAGTTCTTCATCATATAGTTCCTTCAAAAGACGGTAAAGGGAAATACATAACAAACGATGAAGACAAGGAATTGTGGGATACACTTGATGCCACAGTCCTTGGTTGGATTTATGCGACAATCTCCACAGACTTGTTGCATACGATAATGGAACCGGATTCCACAGCCATGGCGGCATGGGAACGTTTGCGAGATATATTTCAGAATAACCAAAACTCTCGCGTTGTTTCATTGGAACATGAGTTCTCAACCATTGACATGGCGGATTTCCCTAATGTTTCTACATATTGTCAAAGCCTCAAAGTGTTGGCCGATCAACTACGAAACGTTGGTTCACCGGTTACTAATAACCGGTTAGTCTTGCAATTGGTCGTTGGTCTCACCGAAGCGTATAGCGGCGTGGGAACTCTCATTCGTCAAAGTAATCCTCTACCACAATTTTATCAAGCAAGGTCCATGCTTGTTCTTGAAGAGTCGGGCTTGGTGAAAAAGGCCTCAACTACTTCAAATTCCGCCATGATTGCCACTCCTTCGCATGATGGTAATTTTTTTTGACCCTTCTCAACAAAATAAGAGACAAAAAGGACGTCATAACAATAAAAATAAGGGTGGAAATCGCGGAAATAACAAAGGTGGAGGCCACCAAAATTCCGGTGGCGGCGGTAATGGCGGCACCACCAACTACGGTGGTGGACAATGGCGGCGACAGAAGCAGGCGGGGGGCGGCGGACGGTGGCGAAACGGGGCGGCGAGGCGGCGGACGAGTGGCGAAAGCGGCAGTGCAGCCCCGGCGGTGGACTTGGGCGCACCACCCGGCCCTAGCCCCGGCGAGCAGGTGGGCCGAGCGACCCCTAAGGCCCACGGCGGCCAAGCAAAGAAAACAATGGCCCAAATAACTTGCAGCAGTGGCAGCAGCGCAACAGGCCCATCAGGCCCATTTCGTTGGGTCTGTTGACCCATGCAGTAGCAGTGGGCCTCAGCCGACCCAATGGCATGAGGCCCATTCAACAGGGGCCCACCCCACAGAAATTGAGTCTGTCATGCACACTCTTGGACTTAATCCACCGGATTCAAATTGGTATATGGACTCCGGAGCGACGTCACATATGTCGTCCTCCCAAGGTAATCTCTCGTCCTATTTTAATTTGAGCAGTGATAATGGAATAATTGTCGGAAATGGCCATTCAATTCCAATAAAAGGTTATGGTTCTAGCAAATTGTTACCGCCAAACCCACCCCTAATTTTAAAGAATGTCCTTCATGCTCCCAAATTAATCAAAAACTTGGTTTCTGTTAGAAAGTTTACAACTGATAATTGGGTATCTGTCCGGTTTGACCCCTTTGGTTTTTCCGTGCATGATTTTCAGACGGGCAAGCTTCTCATGAGATGTGATAGCAAGGGGGAGCTCTATCCAATAAATCCGTCAATCCAACAATCCAAGTTTCCTTCTGTTTTTGCTGCCTTGGCACCATCTTTATGGCACCAACATTTGGGACATCCGGGAGAGGCTGTTTTGGCTTCTCTTAAACAAAATAATTTTATTTCTTGTACCCAGATACGGACTCTAAATAAGTGTCAGTCTTGCACACTTGGTAAACATGTTAAGTTGCCTTTTATTTTCTCTACTTCATGCACTCTCTTGCCATTTGATATTTTACATTGTGATATTTGGAAATTCCCTGTTTTGAGTTCCTCTGGTCATAGATATTATTTGCTTATACTTGATGACTACTCTAATTATTTGTGGACATTCCCTTTATCGAAAAAATCACAAGTGTATTCCACGTTTCTCACTTTTAGAGCATTTATCTGAACTCAATTTGAACGTGATATCAAAAATATACAATGTGACAATAGGGGGGAGTTTGACAATAAACAGTTTTGAGATTTTTTCAAAACAAATGGTCTTGAGTTTCGTTTTTCTTCTCCTCATACTTCATCACAAAATGGGACGGCGGAACGTAAAATTAGAACCATTAACAATATTGTTAGAACATCTCTTTCTCATGCTTCTCTTCCCCCTGCATTTTGGCATCATGCACTCCAAATGGCAACATATCTGTTGAATATCCTTCCTCAGAAAAATTTATCATACCAAGCTCCCCTAAAAATGCTTTACCTACGAGAGCCCACATATCATCACTTACGAGTGTTTGGTTGTCTTTGCTACCCTCTCTTTCCATCCACCACAATCACAAAACTCCAAGCCCGGTCTACTCCATGTGTGTTCTTAGGATACCCTACTCATCATCGCGGTTACCAATGTTACGACATTTCTTCCAAAAGAATCTTTATAAGTCGTCATGTAATTTTTGATGAAACAATATTTCCTTTTGCTAAGTTACATGCCACCGGGACCCCTAACTATGATTTTTTGGATGATGATAAGCTCTCGTATCTAACACATTTTTTCACAGCCCGGTACCTTATACTAGTGTTGAACACCGTAATTCAGGCCATTGGGCCAGGCAGCCCCAACGGGCCCAATTCAAACTCCGTCAGTACAGCCCACTGGCCCCTCGGTTTCTCACTCCTCGGTCAGTGGCGTCCAGTCCACTGGCCCAACAACCCGTCCAATCACCCGTATTCAACATGGGATTGTCAAACCCAATGCAAAATATAGCCTTCACACCCAGGTCTCAAAATCACCCTTGCCTCGTAATCCAGTATCTGCTCTAAAAGACCCGAATCGGAAAATGGCCATGGATGATGAATATCATGCTCTAATTACAAATAGGACATGGGATTTAGTACCTCGTCCATCTAATGCTAATATAATTCGATCTATGTGGATTTCCAGCCCTAAAGAAAAATCTGATGGAACTTTTGAGCGGCATAAAGCCCGTCTTGTAGGTGATGGAAAGACACAGCAGGTTGGTGTAGATTGCGGGGAAACATTCAGTCCAGTGGTCAAACCTGCAACTATCAGAACAATTCTTAGCTTGTCTCTCTCAAAAGGATGGTCACTTCATCAATTGGATGTCAAAAATTCCTTCCTCCATGGACACCTTAATGAGACTGTTTACATGCACCAACCATTGGGATACAGGGATCCTAAATATCCCAACCATGTGTGTTTGCTCAACAAATCCTTATATGGCCTCAAGCAGGCCCCCAGGGCTTGGTATACACGGTTTGCAGATTTTGTGTCACGCATGGGTTTCTCGCACAGTCGTTCAGATAATTCCCTGTTTATCTATCGTCAGGGTAATCATACTGCTTATCTTCTTATTATTCTAACAGCATCTTCAGACTCTCTTCGCAAGAATATCATGTCACAGCTTAGTTCTGAATTTGCTATGAAAGATCTTGGCCCACTCCACTACTTTCTAGGGATTGCTGTGACCCGACATACAGGTGGATTATTCCTCTCCCAGAAGAAGTATGCATCAGAAATCGTGGAACGAGCTGGGATGGCTTTCTGCAAACCTTCGGCAACTCCAGTCGACACAAAGTCAAAATTGAGTGTCATCTCTAGCAAACCTTTTGTTGATCCAACGTTATACCGCAGCCTAGCAGGAGCTTTACAGTATCTCACATTCACCAGGCCAGATATTACCTATGCAGTGCAACAAGTGTGTCTATTCATGCATAATCCAATGGGAGAATATATGCATGCTCTGAAACGCATTATGCGATATATTCAGGTCACTCTGGAGTATGGATTACATCTATACCCGTCCTCTATTTCCAAACTTGCTACTTACACTGATGCAGATTGGGCAGGCTGTCCGGATACAAGACGATCCACCTCCGGGTATTGCGTTTTCCTTGGTGACAATTTAATCTCATGGTCCTCAAAAAGGCAGGCCACGGTATCACGCTCAAGTGCTGAAGCAGAATATTGTGATGTGGCCAATGTTGTATCTGACTCATGTTGGATTCGGAACCTATTACATGAACTTCATTGCCCTATTCCGACTGCAACAATAGTATACTGTGATAATATTAGTGCAATCTACCTCTCAGGGAATCCCATCCACCATCAACGCACTAAACATATTGAGTTAGATATTCACTTTGTACGTGAGAAGGTGGCTCGCGGACAGGTTCGGGTGCTGCATGTCCCAACGCGACATCAAATCGCAGATATCTTCACAAAAGGACTTCCGCTGATATTATTTGAAGATTTTAGGGACAGTCCAGCATTCACCGCCCTCCAGCTTCGACTGCGGGGGAGCGTTAGAATATTATGGTATTAATATTATGATTTTGTATTAATGTAGTATCATATTATATATGGTAGGTAGTACAATGTTAATTAGGAATATTATGTAAATTAGGTTGAAGATTATTAGGAATTAATTAGGAAGATTAGGCATGATTAGCTCTTCCTAATTGATGTATATTGTGTATATATTGGACCTTTGAAGGATGAATAAAGTGAGAAAAATACTCTACTTACCCTAGAATTCTTACAAATTCCACCTCCTTCAAACCATCTGTATTGTGCCACGTAATGAATTTACGCACACCATTGCTTCTAAATACCATCGGAAATGTTTGTTCTTTCTTCGGCTCAACAGTAACGACAGAAGATGAGATACAACTACCGCGCCTCGTAAATGAGTCAGATGCACTTTGAGAAAAACAAAACAGGTACAAACATATCAGAGATTTTGGATGGACTCTAGCAAGACATCCAAATGACCTAATAATACTACTTAACACTCCATATTACATAACATAAGGATACCCAATTGCGTCCACATGGGCAGCTCAATTGGTTTCAAGGGGGATATTTGGAGCAAAGACCATGGATCGAATCCCGTCAGCGGCAGTGTGGGGGTTTCTTCTTGAAATAAAGGAGGGCCCCTTGTGCGCAGCGTGGTACTGGTCTAACCTTTGAAATCAATTGAGTCACCATGATTTACCTCCTTCACAGACCTGTCGGACCGAGGTGTGGGGGCTCCTGGGGTGGGAGATTCCACCTTTTGGAGCAGGATACCCAATTGCGATCGATTAATAGTAACAGTGAGAAAGCTTTCTAGTATTGAAGTTTCCAAGATTGACTCTTCCCAGGCATTAATTTCTCTTTCTTCGGCAGTTGATGATGTGTCAATCTCTCGTTCTACAACTGAGCGGCAAAACAGGGAAAATTTGTGTGAAATTTTAAGTTCTACGCGAGATTTGAAGCGTGGTTTTTTCCAAATTTCTAAGCGACTTTGTATGAAAATTGTATATTAAGTTTTCTATGTTGTTGTATTAAATTTGAATGAATATTGTACAAAGTTGTACACAATGTTATTGTAGTTGTTTTAAATTTCTAAAAAGCTAACATGAACTTTATATAAAGTTTACACAGTTATATACATATTTCATATCATTTTTATATAATTTTCATATACGAAAAATGTGAGAATTCTAAGCATTGAACGAGCTATACATATTTCATACACAAATTTTTGAGCAAAATTATTAAGCCTTGAGCGGATATACACATTTCATACATTTTTCACACAAATTTTAAGACTTGAGCGATGTATACACATTTCATACACAATTTTAAGCGAAAATTTTCGTATATGCTTTATAAGAAATCTATCGTTATATTTTGTAAACTGAAAAGTATCGTCATATTTTATAAATATACCCTATTCTTATGTATATATACGTCATTCTCCCATGAAGAATAGCTTTGTTTTCTTGGATGATCCAAGTGGAGAGAAGCTGATATGTTAGTATTTCAGAGTAACAAAGAGCTCCTAGAGTTTTCTTCTCCAGTTGTTCAGTCGCTGGAATAAGTTAAAGGCTATCATTGCCAATTGATTGTGTGAGAACTTTATATCGTAAGTGCTTAATTTTTTTTTTATTTCCTTGAATTCTAAGGAAGTTGTACAATTATTCAAGTAATTTTTTTTTCATATTAGCAGTTGTTATAAACTTTTATGGCACCTATATATGCTTCTATGCAGATTTTAGAACAATTCCTGGTACTACTGATGGTGTACCGGGACTAGCTTAAGTGCTACTAATAGCACTCTTGTAGGTATGCATAGTGCTAATATTATTTAATAATACCATTTGTTATTTAATTCCTCGGGAATATATATGATGGAACTATATTTACATTTAGCCAGTATCATAAACAGTGTATAACTATTAGAAAAGAGAATAAAATAATACGTCTTGTCCTCTAGTCTCTGGTTATATGCGGCTGAAGATCACTTTCATTACGACTTAGTATTCCTCGCTCCCTTGAATAATCCGCTCTGCCAGCATGAATTTTTTATTTGGTTTAACCATCCGTCATTCCAAGCATACTGATTTGACTAATCAAAATTCGAATAGCGTAGGATTACTGAAGCAGAAAAACCTTATTATTAGGAGTTTATCCCTTTTCAAAATTGAAATATTATCTCATTCATCTCACCACATTCCTTGATAATTCAACTGACATTAAGACTCTTCGGGCATGAAGTTGAAGGTCACTTTCATTACAATTTTTGGGAATCTCTTAACCTCACTCTGTTCTGCTTATATGAAGACAAAGGTCCACTTTCATGAAACATAATATGGATACTATTTTCTGCTTATAAACAATTCTTTGATAAAGTCGAAAGTTGTACAAGCAAACTAAATCAACAAATCCTCAAGGGGGAATGGATATCAAAGTTGAGATTATCTCCAAAGAAATAATCAAACCTTCTTCTCCAAGTCCAAAGAGCCCTAAAAGCCACAAGCTTTCTCTTTTAGATCAAAAGGCTCCAAATTGTTACACTACATTCATTCTCTTCTACCACAAGAACTCAAGCAGTAGTGATTTGGTAAATGTTCTAGATTCTCTTAAGGTATCCCTCTCGAAAACCTTAAATCACATGAACCAGCTTGCAGGAAGAGTTAAGGATGGATTCACAGTTGAATGCAACGGCCAAGGTGTTGCTTTCTTATGCGCCAAGGTTCACGAAGACATGTCAAGTGTGCTTGAGAACCTTAAAATTCAAGTCCTCAGAAAATTACTACCATTGAATCCATTGACAAGATCAGATGACTATGTCTTATTGGCACTACAAATAACCTGTTTTGTTTGTGGTGGAATTGCTATAGGCATTTGTATTAGTCACCTTATAGCTGATGGTTCTTCCGTGGCTACTTTCCTCAACACTTGGGCATGCATTAGTCGCGCAAAAAATGATAGCATTAATATTTCAGACAATTTGTTCATGGATTGTACTTCCATTTTTCCACCGAAAGAGGTCCACAGTTTTTCCGTGTTTCAATTTGGGGGAAAAGATCAAATTCCACCAAAAATGGCAGCAAGAAGATTCGTGTTCGATGAATCCAATATTTTGGCTCTGAAAACGAAAGCAGAACGTTCAACTTCTCGGGTAGAGGCCGTGCTAGCCTTTGTATGGGAAGCAGTTATTGCAGCCATGCAGAAAAGGAACAATAACAGTGCTATCAAAAATTCTGTGATAAGAATTCCAATAGACTTGAGGAGAAGAATTCAACCTCCATTACCTCAACAAACTATGGGAAATATCATACATATGGCAGAGGCAAATTGGGAAGTCTCGGAGGGAGCTTTGGATTATAAGTCATTAGTGAAAAAAGTTCAAGATTCAATAAAGAATGTGACTAAACATGGCTATGATGCAAAGAATATGGATGATAGGGTAACGGCACTAAATAAAGAAGTGGGAATACTTAGCTCCACTAGTTTGTGTAAGCTTCCCTTCTATGACATTGATTTTGGGTGGGGTAGGCCAAAATGGGCATCTGTTGGAGCCATAGCTACAAATTTGGTTGTTTTAATGGACACTAGGGATGGGAAGGGAATAGAAGTATGGCTTGGGTTGGTAGAGGAAGACATGGCCATACTTGAGACAAATCAAGAATTCTTCAAACTTGTTTCTCTAAGTCGATCTATTTTCTGAAATCAATGTTTCGTTCATTCACATATTTTCCAAAGGAACACCTCAAATACCTATTTATGTCAATTGTGGTCGACTTCTCAAATCAACGCGGAGGCGACATCTGTCCAAATTTATGTTGCTTTATAGAAAGATAGCTACAGAAATGCAATATTATGAAGTTTATTTTTCCTTTTCTATTTCATACCTAACCAATTGGAAAATGCAATAGTGGGTTAAGGGCAAACACAAAATGAAAATCATACTAATAAATACAAAACTTTCCCAAGCACCTCTCCAAAATTTTCTGAACCAAAGAAACAAAACCACCACGCAATAATAGTGTTACATACTCAAAAGAATGCCCCTGCCAACCATTTTGTTGAGAATTTTCTGTCTAAGACTCCTCCTTGACACAATTCTTCTCTTTTGTGTCCAAAAGTTCAGGCCATTTAATCTTCTCCTAAAATTTACTACCGGCGGCGTGAAAATCAACAACTATATCGTTGTTCCACCACAGAATAATGGAGACGGAAGAGCTCAAGAGTGTCTTACTTATGTTCGACAGGAATGGTGATGCCAGGATCACAAAAAAGGAGCTGAACGATTCGTTAGAGAAAATGGGGATCTTCATGTCCTGTTCAGATTTGGCGCAGATGATCAACAAGATCGACGTGAATGGTGACGGCTACATCGATATTGACGAATTCGGTGCTCTATATGAGACCATAATGGAAGAGCGAGATGAGGAGGAAGACATTCGAGAGGCCTTCAATGTGTTCGACCAAAACGGGGACGGATTCATTACTGTGGACAAATTGAAATCCGTCTTGGGATCGCTTGGTCTCAAGCAAGGGCGGACCATCGAACGACTGCAAGCGGATGATTAAGAAAGTGGATGCTGACGGAAGATGGAATGGTGAATTTTACAGAGTTTAAGCAGATGATGAGAAGTGGCGGATTTGCTGCATTGGGTTAAAGAAAAAATTCAGCAAGACCTTGGAAGTTGGAATCTTGCTACTCTTAAACAAAGGTCTGGGGGTTGGTTGTTAGAAATTTTTTGGTATTTCTGTATGGAGTCTTTATCACCTTAATAGACCAATTTGACGCTAATGTTAATTAATCAATCAAGTGAACTTGGAATACTAGATGACTAAACCAGAAAAGGAAAAGAAAAATAGAGAGAAAAATACCCATTTTCCACTGTTATGTTTGTTTGAATAGAAGGGACACAAATAAAAAGGAGTTTTCCTGCTCTTTTCGTAGGTTGTGACTTGTAAATAGTTTGTTATATTTTCTAATATTTATATTATTTTCTTTGGCTCCTCCCTTGAAGAATCTTGATATAAAAGCATTACTCCCTCATTTTCATTCTACGAGTCTCTGTGAACGCATATTGTGCAGATTAGGATTACCTCCAGTATTTAATCCCCAGTAATGTTCAATAGAGGCTTTGATTGAAGCCACCAGTCCTCTTGAGATCTAAAGGTTTATATTGTATCTCTTATCCTCTATTCTGCTCAACAGGTGATGTGAAGAGAAAGATTTTCATTCTTCTTTTCTTCTTATTTGCAAGTTGATGAAAGAAATCCCCCGACTTAAATTTCTTCTTTCTGTTCTATTACTCTTTCCTTAACCCGGTTTTAATATCTATCTCTTGAAATCACAAGAACGCAGTTTCTCACAGAAGCTTTTCCTTGCTTCTATGCCATTCTCCATTGTGATCTTCTTTACGTGTGAGCGCTCATAAAATTTCTCATTATCAGCATTTTCTAATTTGTTTTTTGGATTTTCCAAATTTTCTCCTTTCTTAGAAGCATGTTTCACTTTACACTATTATGATTTGGGTTCAGAAGTTCAGGAATAACAACCAGAAGGCTTCAATGGACCCTTAGATTGAAGCCGCGTGTTCATCTGAATTTGAAGGCTTAGATTATATCTTCTTTCCTCTCTTTTCTTCTTCACCTTGTATTTTCCACCATTACTGTTACTGACCTTTCACAATTCCTCTTTGGTTGATTAAATTATCAATCAGTCTCTTTCTATATTACTTTAAAGAATACTAATAACCATTCACAAAAAACAGTACAAAAAGACTAGCTGCCTCATTCCCCACATCTGGAGATAAGGGGGAACAAAAGAATAAGACCAACCTTCTATCAAAGTCAGATCCAGCGTAATCCTCACCTCATGATTTTAGGAAGAAGGGCGTTTACTGGTAATGCTTCCAACACATCTTCCTTTGTGCCAATGAAAACTAGCATAGGGTGGACAGTTGGGAAAAAGCTGAGATAAAGGATCAAGATCAATGAATTATTTCTATGAAATATAACTAGGTTGGGGTGAAACTAGAGGTGTTCATTACCCTCATGATCTAAAGCCGCAGAGTTCCGATCGAGTGACACAAACTAGTTTAGAACAAACAGCAAAGAAGTGCAAAGTTTTAACAATGAGGCATAACTACAAAGGAAATTTTTTTAAAAAATGGTATTCTAGCTGAATGAAAACTAGATACCGTTAAACAAATTGGCCTGACCTCAAATAAATTATTCTCTTGAATACAGAATAGAGGAACCGCCTGCAGAATGTCACAAATCAGTTAGGAAAGTGAGATAAAAGACTCCACAAATGCATGATTTAAAGAGTTCGAACTAAGCATGATGCATGATATACCAAACAGTTAGGAAATCAAAAGATATTTTGAGTGCCACATTATCGGATTTCTTGAAATTTGGTTGAGCAAACAGCATGAAACTAAAAACCTTCAGTAAACTTCTTGATTTTATCAGACTAACTCTTCAATCTACATGACAAACTGTTTCAGCTGAAATCTACTCAAATGGAAGTGTATGACATGTGTCCATTCTTAGGCACTCACGTTCAAGAAAAGCTTTTGAGAAATTTAGAGCTGAATTAACATGTTTGCTGAATGGACGATAAAGTTAATAGGAAACGGGAGGAAACAACATCGAGATGCAGGACTCAAGAAACATAATTTATTCACCTCGTGAACTAATCAAAGTTGAATTTGAGGATTTGTACTTACAAGAATATGTATGTTGTACACCAGTACTGAGAGTTTAATATTACATAGGCAGATCTCTAACACTTAGGAACTCCATGCCACCAGTCGCTGCACAAAAAGTCAAATTAAAAGATATTTTATCTATATATATACAAGGATAAGCAAGTATCTTCTGGTAATGGCACAGAAGGTGATATTTTTAAGTGGGGAGGACGTTTAGAGTTATTTCTTTTGAGGCAAACAAAAGGGTTTCAAAGAAGCAAATTAGAAGAATGTACCATAAAGTATGTTAACACATTTAGGCTGGTAAAAAAATTACTGCTGTATAAAACCCTACTTTACTAGTACAACAATTGATTTATGATACAAAGCTCTGCATTAATTCAACACCTCTGCATTTCTAATACAATGTTTAGATTCTGATATGACACTCCACGAAAAATAATGTCTACAAAATTTGTGCGGAAACCTATGTATTATTTTACACATAATAGAATGTGGAATATCAATATGTGTGCCAATGGAACTTGCTTTAGTAAATAAAGAATAAACTCTTGAGCCGAGGGTCTTTCGAAACAGCATCCCTACCTTCCAAGGTAGGAGTACGATCTGCGTACACTTTACTCTCCCAAGATCCCACATTTTGGGATTTCACTGGGGATGCTGTTGTTGTATAAAAAAGAAAATTCATGATAATTATATGGCAATATCTTAATATTTTGTATAAAATAATTTTGTAAAGAAAACGTTTAAAAGTTGTTAAATTCTCTTTTAGTTTTTTTAAAAAAAACGTCTAAAAGCATACTACAGAGTAAATTTAATTCTTGAATTTGGTATCGCAATTTTGCATGACAATCCATGTACTATAAATTTACAGCATAATTATTCATGCATATGTCTAAGGTTCTTCCATTGTCGTATCGTTTACGGGAAGCTAGCTATCAGGTCTATAATCGACGCTCGGCGCCCTGGCGCCCAACTCAGTTGCAGAGGCCTAGCCTATCTTCCTCTAGTTGCCCCCCACCCAATAGCCAATAACAACAACATATCCAGTGAAATCCCACAACGTGGGGTCTGAAAAGGGTAGAGTGCACGCAAACCTTACCTCTACCTTGGTAGGTAGAGCGGTTATTTCCGAGAAACCCTCGGCTCTAGACAAAGCACAAGCACAAGAAAAGCAAGAGAAACAGTCAGACGCGGACAAGAAATTTAAAGCAGTATAAAAATGCTGATAGCGCATTCTAAAAAAAGAAGCAGTAACTAACGCAGGAAAATAAGATAAACAAAGTACACTAGAGAACACATAGCAGCAGAAATCAAACGACAGGGGACTAAAAAGCAATACTGCGTCAACTAGTATGATAGGCTAAGCGGGCCTAAAATAATAACACTACAACTACCAGTTTGTAAGCGTAAGTAGGACTACGCTGGACTACCTACTACCCTAATCCGTGTCCTCCATAACCCCCTATCTAAGGTCATGTCCTCGGTAAGTTGCACATGCACCATATCCCGTCTAATCACCTCCCCAATACTTCTTCGGCCTACCTCTACCCCTCTTGAACACGTCCATAGTCATCCTCTCACACCTCCGCACTGGGACATTTGTCTCTCATCTACACGTTCCCGAACCATCTCAACCTCGCTTCCCGCATCTTATCCTCCACCGAGGCCACTTCCACCCTTTCCTGGATATCATCATTTCTAATGATATCCCTCCTTGTATGCCCACACATCCATCTCAGCATCCTCATCTCCGCAACTTTCATTTTTTGGGTGTGCGAAATCTTGACCGGCCAACACTCCCCCCATACAACATAGTCGGCCTAACCACCACCCTATAAAACTTGCCTTTAAGTTTTGGTGGCACCTTTTTATCACACAAGACTTCAGATGCGAGCCTCCATTTCCTCTACCCTGCCCCAATACAATGTGTGACATCGTCATCAATCTCTCAATTCCCTTGGATAATAGACCTGAGGTACTTGAAGCTTCCTTTCTTTGGAATGAATTGAGTACCAAGCCTCACCTCCACGCCTGTCTCAAGGTCGCTCCCGTTACTGAACTTGCAATCCAAGTATTATGTCTTGATCCTACTCAGCCTGAACCCTTTAGACTACAGACTCTGTCTCCAAACCTTCAGCTTAGTGTTTACTCCGCTACGAGTCTCATCAATCAGGACTATGCTATCTGCGAATAACATACACCATAGCACAACCCCTTGGATTTGTCGCGTCAGTCCATCCATCACTAAGGCAAATAAGAATGGGCTAAGAGTTGATCCCTGGTGCAGCCCAATCATGATTGGGAAGTGCTCCGAATCTCCGTCTAATATATGTACCCTGGTCTTGGCTCCATCATACATATCCTTGATCGCCCTAGTGTACGCCACAGGTACACCTCTAACCTCCAAACATCTCCATAGAACCTCCCTAGGGACTTTATTGTATGCCTTCTTGAGGTCGATGAAAACCATATGTAAATCTCTCCTCCTCTCCCTATACTACTCCACCAACCTTCTAATAAGATGAATGGCTTCTGTAGTCGAACGCCCCGGCATGAATCCAAACTGTCAATAGGTCGAAAAAGGTCGCAGCCAGTTGCCCTTCCCGTTATCATCGAGCTTCTTCTAGTTGCGGGACGAAATCCGATAGTCAATTGTTGGCTCTGAATAACCAGCCCAGCAATAGGTTCAATTGTTCCATAACTTGCTCCCCCATTTGGGAAAAGCCTTGCTTATTCAAGAGTACCAGGAAGGACAAAATAAACATTACCCATTATTATTTACGGAAAAGGGTCAGATTTGCAAAAAAAAAAAAGTTATATATGCCCGTTATACTTTTTTGATATATTTACCCTTCCCATCCTAATTTGGTTCATACTTACCCCTGGACAGTTAGGTCTCTTGTCCTCGCCTTTATTATCATACGTGGCGCCTACATGGTGCCTACGTGGATATTTATTTCTCACCAATTAAATTCAATCCAAATAAAACCCAACCCACCCAGCAAATAACACCCAACTTGCAAATGTGATCCTCACTCCAATAGAGTTTCTCAGATTTCTCACAATTTCTCTCTTTCTGGGCATATAGGGAGAAGCCTCTTGAGGTTTTTATCTTTGTCTAACAATAACTTTACCGGCAATATTAATCCCATTCTTGCCCAAATACCTAGCTTGAGGGTGATTGATTTGAGTGAGAACAGTTTGTAATGGTCAATCTCTGATGAAGTTTTTCGACAATGTGGGTCTATACAATCTGTTTCTTTGCCAAGAACAATCTCACTGGCGAAATCCCTCACTCTTTAACCTCTTGCTTAGCAATGCAAAGGGTTAAATTTTCATGGAATCGGCTCTCAGGTCAATTGCCCTCAGCGTTATGGTCCCTAACCTCTCTCCGATCCCTTGATGTTTCTAATAATTTATTGGAGGGTGAGATTCCTAAATTAATTGAGGGTTTATATTCTTTGAGGTAATTAATTTACAGAAAAACAAGTCCACCGGTTGGCTGTCTGAAAATATTGGCAACTGTGAGTCAATCGATTTCAGTGAAAATTTGCTTAGACCTTAGTGGAGGCCTTCCTGAATCTATGAGAAGACTGGGTTTATGTACTGTTGGTTATACAAAGGTTGCAGGAAACGGGAATTACAAGTAACTGCAAAGTAATTCAAGAACTGAAAATTACAATAGAACAACAAAACTGAAATTACAATTTTGTTGAAGAAGAAAAACTGGAAAACTGTTTTTGTTTGCTTGCTGAGTCGAGTGTGGCACTCTGTCCTTAAGACAATATTGCCCCGTATGTATCATTTATACGTCCTGGACAATTCGTCTCCCAAGATAAAACAGCAATGGAACACTTGAGCAAAGGAAACGCAAGAGCTACCGTGAAGAATATTGAGCAAGAAATGATGCTTGAAAGTTGTAGGAAGAAAACTATTTTGCTTGTGTATTTTCATGTATTGTAAGTGTATGTTAAGTGTGCCTCAACAATGGTGTAAGGGGTGTTTATATAGGTGAGGGAGGGTTGTTTAACTGCCTCCATAAAAGCCATTATTGGCCAAATAATGGCCATTATGGAGGTAGTAAAGCCACCAAAATAAATGGTGTAAGACCAACGAATTTGGCTGTTCTCTTCTGTTCTGGAATCTTCAGGGACCAAACTGTACATCTTGAAACTTCAGGGACCAAACTGTACATCTGAAACTTCTGGGATCAAACTGTACTTCTGGAAAAGTTCTCTGGCCCAAAAAGATAATATCAGAAGGCCCACGGCCCGGACGGGCGGGCGGTGGCGGCGCGCGTGTGGTCTTTCCTTGAACCGAAGCACATCTAGGTCCTCCCTCCTTTAAACACATGGGATACCCCTTGGGGTCCCAAACCCCAAACCAATTTCGAGTCTTATATACACAACAATTCTTTCTTCCTCTACCGATGAGGGAGAATTGATCACACACCACACTTTTTCATGCTTCAAACACCTTACTTCGTGAACCAATATCTCTTTCATTTCTCAATGAAATTTGACGATTCTTGGCCCTACAGTTATCTACGTACTTAGTAGATCATGCATGTGTGAAGAACCGGATTCTTCAACATACGTAACACTAGTGTTTAAGCCGTTAAAGTTGGTCGGTCGCAACTCCCGCCAAAGGCTAATTTCCAACATGTACCACTATGTATTTAAATTTGCAAGCTGAGTCGGTCTGGATGGGTCGGGTTTGATTTTGACTGAATTTAATTTTCAAAAAACAAAATTGTGAGAATTAGATATCCACGTAGGCGCCACGTAGGATAATAAAGGTGGGGACAAGAGAACTAATTGTTCAGGGGTAAATATGAACCCAAAGTAGGATGGGAAGGGTAAATATATCAAAAAAGTATAACGAAGGGAAATATAGCTTTTTATGAGAATACAGGGGCAAATCTGACCCTTTTTCGCATTATTTATGGCATAAAATCTATGTATCATTCGTAGAAAAAAAACTCCATGTACTAAAGAGCTAACTTTTCTAAGGTCTCCCCTTCGACCACTTGACATATGAGGATGAGGATTAGGAATCAGAAACCTAAGGATATCCCTGACCTCAGAAACCAGAAACGGGGGAGCAGATCCCCTCCAGTGAGCATCTGCTCCAGTACGTCGGTAGTGCCTCTAAATTCTTACACGTCTCTTTTTATTTCAATGGACCAGATTTATTTATTAACCAAAGACACTTTAACCATGGTCAAAGGAAAAACTTCACTGCACAATAGTAGCAGGTCTTGCACTTTATGTCGCCGGAACACCGCCATGTATTAAACATCCACAAAATTTTCGAATCTGAAAAACTTGCAATCGAATTGCAATTCAAACATCCAAGACAACTTAAACAACAGAAAACGATTTCCTCAAAAATGGTGCAGATCATACTGATGATTTTAATGTTACCAATTAAATAACTATTGACTTCATTCCGTGGAAACAATCGGGAAGGACAAATGGATGGCAAGTTATTTGAAGTGGTCATTGGTAACATAGGAGCAACCAATAATGCATCTATAACTTTAATTTGCTTCTACATGTGATCAAACCTGAATTACTGAGCACTTTTTATAATGAAGAAAAAAGCTAGAATTTATTTCCAAGTTAAAAAGCCTGAGAGACCATCCCTCCAGACTCTAGAGCAGTTCTCTCTTACAGTGAATAATAGTTGACTATCTTTCTTTTGAGATGTTTGGAAGAAAGAGGGAAAGAGTTCTGGTCAGACAATCGAGACCCAAGAGGAGAGAAAGGAGGAAGAAAGAGGACTGCTGACCATGGTTAAAGTGTCTTTGGTTAATAAATAAATCTGGTCCATTGAAATAAAAAAAAATGTAAGAATTTGGAGGTACCGCCGAACGTACTGGAGCAGATGCTCACTGGAGGGGATCCGCTCCCCAGAAACGGATGTGACCGGTCTCCCCCGGTATAACAAAAAGAAAGTAAGAAGGGTTCCAAACCATTAAAAGTCTTGGCCCTTAAAATATATTGTGAAGACCCCTAATTTACTAAGGCTGGAAAGAATGCTCACCTAACAACCGACTAGAGTAACAACTCCTCACAGTGGAGTCCTAGAAGATTTCACCTGATCACATATACTCATTTATAGACAATATGATGCACTGAAGAAGAATTATAGTAGACAAATTTGAGATCCAAGGAGGTGGATAATGGATCACATTACTATGCCATATGTGGAGGTCTCTGGAGGGGAGTTATAGACATGGACCATGGGGTTAAACAAGGATATCATTTTACAATAGGCAATGCGATAGAATCAACATCTAAAGACAGAGGAGCAGTGATGTCCTTTTTTCCCCCAACATTTCAGCATTTTGACTGTTAAGACAGTACAATATTTACATAATATTGATTTGATCAAGCATCTGATTTAAGGATTTGATTGGACTTTGTAATTATAATTTATACACCTACCAAATTGTATACACACTTGTAATCACTATAAAAGCTCGAGGGGATAATCAAGCTTCTGAATTAAATTCTCTCTTTTTGTACTAGCTGGACACAGGCTTTTCCCACTTAGCTACTGTATAAAAGCTGCTTCTCAAAACAAAAGGAGAAAGGTAAAATACAATCTCACCCTACATCTCGTTCCTCCTCCAGTCTGCTTTATGGTTAAGAGCGACATGTTGAAATGGCTAAGTTGTGAGTGGATCTCCCTTTTTTTACTCAGTGTGCGAGGATATCATCTTTTACATATCATATGATAAAGAACGGTGACAGCAGAAAGTAATGGTACAGTACCAGGTTGCTCAATATTCCAACCCTTTTACTAGTCCAACTTCCAGTCAAGAATGTTAGATCATATAAGGATATTCCAACCCTTTTACTAGTCCAACTTCCAGTCAAGAATGTTAGATCATGTAAGGTGTCTGTTCATTATTGAATTCGAGAACCAGGTTCAATCCATTTGCTAATTCACTTAGTCAATTTAACGAGCAAACACTAAAGCAACAACATTAAATGCAAACCTTAGAGACAAGACGAATAGATCTTCTAGGACGCGTTGCACTTCTCAAAATTCTCCCATCATTACAATGATGACCATCATCAGATTTACCGTCATGCCTCTTTCTCTTCTTCCCTCCATGGGATAATTGCTCCTTCTTCTTCTGAAGCTCTCTGCAAGTGTACAAGTCCAAAAATAAAATTTCATCCTTGTGTCATCAGATTCTAAAATTCACAGCATCTTAATTTAGGAAGAGAGATTACTTTGACGCTTCTGTTCTGTTGGCATGGCTGTCCCTTGCCTGTAAAAAGAAAGACATCATGACGTTAACTTGTTTCAGGTTTTCATGAAAGAAACAAAAGAAATATATTATAATAAGACAATCACAAAAACAAATGTCTACATGTCTAGTGATCATTTCTAATCACATGCAAAGAAGAAGAGGATAAATATAGGAAGTAGGCAAACTGAGAAATGGAAGAGCTGTAAAATATGTAACTTCCACTTAGTCAAGCCAATAGTGGTCAAAAAGAACAGTCACACAAACATCAAAGTGGAAGTAGAACAAATACAAATTTGATCAAAACCGATAGACCCACATTCATTCCCAATTATCTAATTTTATCCGTGGTCACAGCCACCACCATTTCACCTTTGCTTCTCTCACCTCTGGAGCCTCCCCCGCCCAAATGGCGTCCCTCACGGGAACCACCACCACTGGTTCCGCACAATTGACTTTCAATCAAGGTTCGGGCCATTCATATTCTCTATCACGGCCCTCATAGCTTGCTCAGCCTTGAAGGTATGCAGCCAAAAACCCTAGAGCTACCGGTCTCGTGGTCGTTGGTGATCTTTGATTTGAGTATTTCACTAATCTGAGCAAAAGCCTTCGCAGTGGTTTGATTGGAGGTAGCCCATGCAAGCCCACAGACACCTGTACTCCACATTGGCAGATGACTTCTTTTTTTCTTTCTGGGGACTCTCGAGCGGGAAGAGGGGGGGCACAAACTATTCCAATATTTAATACTACTATCATTTTCACAAACTATCAGACCAGTAATAAGCTTATCAAAGTGGATATAGCCCTACTATCAAAGTGGATACAACCCTACTAATGAATGCCATGTCACAAGCTAAGAAACATGTCTACAAAAAACAAAAACAAAGAGAAGAAAGTAGCCTCGAATAAAGCTGGTAAGCTCAGATTACCAACATGTTGACAAATACGTGTAATGAGGAAACTACATAAAACATAAGAATATCCTTTACATAGTCCTCAAAAGTTAAAATCTAACCATTCGTAGAGCAGAAACTATATTTCAGACTGGTCGGACATCCCACTACTTAGAAAATCTAGATAGGAATGATGGGCTACATACAATCACGTTCGCAAAGCAATGACCTAGAAAGCTACCATAGAAAAATGCACCAGATTATGCTGAGAAGATATTACCCCTCCATCAGCAGATGAAGGCGTTTCATCCACGAAAATGCTACAGCTATCCTCACAAGAATGGGGTAGTTGACTTCTGAGGCTCTCTGCTGCATCAACCAAATTACCAAGGAAATCTTTTCCAGAAAAAGAATATGATGAATGATGATGATGACTGCCGATTTCTGAAGCCTCTATCTCTGTAAAATCAGTTTCCGAAGAGAGATGAGATAGCACTATAAGCTTCTCTGAGACACAACTTCTCTGCCTTTCAGAATTGAGACAACTTACATCACAGAGCCTCGTATTCTGATTTTCATTTTTATTATGTTTTAGCTCTGGCACATCTGCAAGGGAACTGATAGCTACTTTCTCCAACGATGCATGAAAAGATTTACATAGCCTAGTATTGAAGGCCTCTGTAGTGTTTTCTGGGTTATAAGCCTCAACACTGACAGTTTCATTAATAGCCACTGGTCTTTCTGAAGCTTGAAAGGTATTCAGACCAATACAGTGTATCTCCTCTGCCATACAAGCATTTACATCAGTGAGATTCATGTTCTGTATACCACAAATGGTTCTAAATGACGATGCACTTCCCTTTTTTCCTTCTGAACGTGTAAAATTTTCTACAGAAACATCACATGATTTTGTCGTTGCTGAAAATCCCAAAGATGCATCATCTGTATTTTCTGTATGACATACAACATCAGCAGTACCACATAAACTTGAGGAAGAAACAGTTTGTGCATGGCCACTGTTAAATCTACTGTCTGAATCTGTTTTCCAGAGAAATGAACTTGTCATTTGTCTGTTATTTCCTAGGTATTGAATCTCCTGACAGAAACTTTGAAATTTGTGATTCTGCGGATTATGACATACACACACCTTCTTTTCCAATCTTTTAAAAGAGTCTGATGGGCATGAATCCAAGTCAACGTAAAGGTTGATTCCATCTTCTGATGAGACAGAAAACTCAAAAGAAGGCCCATGCATTGACTTTATGTCAGAAGTAAATGTATTCTTGGAAAAACTTATTTGTGGACTGTGAAGTCTTTGATTGAAACCCTTCTCATCACACTGAGCAATGAATCTTGAAAACAATATCTCTCCAGAAGAATCGAGAACGTTGTACCCATTGCCTTCAGAAGTTTCTATATCTGCTTTCTGCATCAAGACAAACTTGTATTTCAGAGATCAACCCAGGGCATCTAAGCACGTGATGTAATAACAAACAAACCTTTATAAAGTATTTTTGAGATGATCGTGTCACAATACAAATTCATAATGAACTCATCATCATGTATCTCTCCCCCTAATTTTCAAATTCATTCATCACAAAAGTAAGATTGTCTATCATAAACCCGAAAGCCAACATTTACCTTGAAGTAATTGATCAAAGAACTCACGAGATTGGGTTTTGTCTTATAAGGAGACAAACCGTACTTCTTACACAATTCTTGAAGCTTTTTCTTGGGTATGCTGTAAATGGAATTCCCACTGTCCTTCGTCTTCATCTCTTTAAAGGAAAAATTCTCTGCTCCCTGCATCACGACAAACTGACACTTCAGTGATCAATCCAGGCCATCTAAGAAGGTCGTGTGACAACCAAGAAACTTAAATCAGGCATTTTCTAGATGATCATATCAATAATACAATTACCAATGAATTCAGTTTCATGTATGAGATGTTCAATCTCACCCAAATGTTCATTTTATTCACCAAAAAATAGTATCTTCTTTAACATCTACCTTGACGTAAGTGATCAAAGAATTTATAAGATTAGGCTTTGTCTTATAAGGAGATAACCCGTGTTTCCTGCACAAATCTTGAAGCTCTATCTTAGGTAGCCTGCTAATGGAATTTCCACTGTCCTTTGTCTTCATCTCTTTAAATAAAAGCTCATCTGCTCCCTGCAGCAAGACAACTTGTATTTGAGTGGTCAATCCAAGTCCGCTAAGCAGGTTACAAAACAATCAAGAAACTTGAATAAGACATTTTCAATATGATCACATCAAGAATACAATCTCCTAATGAATTCATTTTCATTTATCAGATGTTTAATCTCACCAAAATATTCACTTTTAACACCACAAAAATAAGATTGTTTACGACATTTACCTTGATGTAAGGGACCAAAGAACTCACAAGATTGGGTTTTGTCTTATAAGGAGATAACCCGTGTTTCCTGCACAAGTCCTGAAGTTTTTTCTTGGGTAGGGCCGGTAGGCTGCGAATAACATTTCCATTGTCCTTCATCTTCATTTCTCTGAATGAAAATATATAACCATCATGCAGTTGTCCATAGTTGCATTTACGTTTCTTGAAATGAAAACTACAGATTAACAAGTAAACATAATCTAGAAAACTAGAAGCTCTTTCTGTCATAGGTTGCAAAACAAATTCTCAACTCTGAATCTTTTTCAGTTAACTGGAACAGTGATTATCTCACAATAAATGAATTTCAAGAGACATGGGAGATCAAGATGAAATATCAACAACAACAAACCCAATGTAATCCCACAAGTGGGGTCTGGGGGGATAGGATGTACGCAGACTTTACCCCTACTTCGTGGGATAGAGAGGTTGTTTCCGATAGACCCTCGGCTCAAAAGAATCAAGATGAAATATCATTGTATTTAAACCAAACAAAAAAGAACAGTCTTTTTCTTTTCTTTGTACATGAGTATTGTGTAACATCTTTTCATCCATTGCATTTCAAGTGTCCCCTTAGGAGTATGAGTATAAGTGTTATCTGAATATATCTGGTTTTTGAATGTATCACAGCATAAAAGTAGACAAAGTTCATTCTATTAGTAAATTCTAACTTTAATGGTGTAAATGTTACCGGTTCCGCATATAAAGCTCAGATGCTCAACTGCACAGAGCTTCCGAAGTAAGAAGGCAGTTGGAAACTTAAACTAGTAATAGGGGGATTATCTCTTTCGGTACAATAACACATGTTACGGGGATGATTTGGCATTAGATCTGTGCATAAGAAACTAGAAAGAGAAAGGTCTAATGCTCAAAGTTTCTCTCAGATTTCCTCTTTCTCATGCAAATGTACCAACATCACATCTTTGGCAGAAATCGAAATATACTTCTAAGTGAAACTTTCTGAGACCCTTAAGTTTATCCTCTTATTGATTGCTCATTCATGAGACTTACCAGGGCGAAAAATGAATCATATAACTCCGGGTCGATCTCTAAAACTCGCAGTAAATGTTGTCAATGTGGATACTTCCATCTAAGAAAAATATAGGAATTTCCAACACTGAGTTTATGGTCTCCTTTTACCAAGGACAAGCAACCACATATACGAGCTAACAAATCGCCTCAGAGATCAACACAGCTTTTGCTACAGTTAGAAAATATTATGCTCCACGTAGCAGGAAATAGAAGTTTCTAACTTTTTATCAATCTCCATTCCCTTCGAATTACTGAGATCACAATATACACCCAAAATCAAAAACCAAGTCCAACGCCTTTTTAAACTAGAAAGAAAAAATTGACATTTTACTCACCCACTTTGTACTGGCGACACCAAACAAAGTGAATACTCAACATTTTATAAATCCCTAAAGAACAAGACATGCACAAACTTTGTGCTCATTACACTTTTCACTTTCCTAACTTTCTCTCCAGGACTCCTCCACGCCAAATGAAAACAGGTAGAGCACCCACCACATATTAAAAGTTCACAGTTGTAAGGAAGTAATTCCAGTGAGTTCAGAGGCGTTTTCGGGGCGAGTCCCAAGGCGAGCAGGGGCGGGGCGTACCAGAAACGCTCCGGGGTGCAAATGAAAGGCGTAGATCCGGGGTGCAAATGAAAGGCGTAGATCCATAGGGTGTACGCCCTAGAATTTGGGGCGTAAGTCCTGGGCGCAAAAGCGTAAGCCCCGGGCGTTAAATTTGATTTTTTTATTTTAAAATATTTTTGCTATAGATTATAATTTTTATTATTGGTGTAATGAGATTTATACTTTATGTTATCATGTTTTCATGTTGTAGTTTTTCCTAAAATATATAAATAACACATTCATAAATAATATTTTTAAATGATTATGTCTGAAATTGGTAGGATAGAGATTTCATAGCACTATGTTCCTGAAGCAACTTTTTTTCATTTTTGTCGTTGCTATTACACTTTTTATCCTTCTCCTTTCTTGAAATATATAAATGAAATGCAAATATCAGTTAAGGGTGGAATGGACTAATAGATGTGGAGATTAATGATGAAGTGGATGAAGATTTTATTGTAAAGATTATCTAGGCTATTTTTTGTGTTATTATAATAATTTCTTTATATTATTGGTGATTAATTTGAATTTATTTGCAGAATTTTAATGAAAAATTTACTTTTACTTAATTTTTTAGTAATAAAATTATAAAATTGAAGAAACATGAGACATACGCCATGTAGATCCATGGGACTTACTCCCCGTGTCTTGGGGCTTACGCCTCGCCCCGTGCTGCATAAAACGCCATGCCTTTAGTAACATAACTAATGTGAATAGTTTCCCTTAGTGATGACATAATTCACCAATACAACCACCTCTACATGAGAAATCAAAAAAGGGAAACCTTATCCACACCCTTCTTTACAAAGTCTTATCATATCATTCTCCTAATTAAAAAATTCAATTTACTGATGAAGTAAGGGAATTTCATTACATGGCATCAAGAAGATGCACAGCAAAAAGGGAGTGTCTGCTCCTATACAAAAAAAAAAGTCAACTTTTTAAACAATTAAATAGCACCATGCACTACTGAATTCTACCCAGAATACATTAAAAATCAGTTGAACATTCAATTTGAAGGACTGACCGTTTTCAATCTTTTAAGTAGGTAAACACTTTCAAGGTTCAATTACCATTAGGTAAGAGAACACTTACTACCAAGGTAGAGGTAAGGTCTGCGTACACTCTACCCTCCCCAGACCCCACGTTGTGGGATTTCACTGGATATGTTGTTGTTGTTGTTAAGAGAACACTTCCAACCTGGGAAAGTCTATGATTACGATAAAAAGCTTTGTAATCCTTGCTAAGAAGATAGAGAAGGACTGATGTAGTTGAATAAAATCTTGAAAGAAGATTTTCTATTGAACTGAACCTCGACCAAGAAAGTAACCAATTTCTCCTTGCTATCTTCCATACTTCCAACCTCCTGATATGCTCCTTTAACATGAGGAATTGGAAGCTTTCATCTTTAAAACACTGATGGAAATTAGGATCATACATGTTCTTATGCTCAAGGTTCCCCTCTGCTAGGCTTTCTAAATTTCCTTGTGGTTTTGACTGTTATACCTTTCTCCTGACCACATATAGATGTTACTTCTCAGAAAATATGAGTATTCCATTGTTGACTAATTATAGCGCGAAGAAATAAAATAACTTTTTTTCATATGAAACATCCACGTGAATCGCTAAAAACATGTGAAGTGTATAGCTAACCCAATAACGGTAGTCTCGTAAGGGGACAGGAGCAGGCTACATTGGACAAAACTTTCAAAAGATCTTTCCAAAGAGATTACATTTGGAACTCTTATATGTCCAAGGGCCGAAATTGAAATACTCCCTCCGTCCATTTTTACCTGTTCATGTTTGACTTGGCACACCCTTTAAGAAGTAATTGATAAAATGATAAGTTTACTATATCACTCATTGTGGAGATTTGGGGTTGAGGGAGAAGCTTTTTGGAGAGGGGTGATTGCGGATAAATATGCGGAGCTGGAAGTGGGATGGAGAACAAATGCGATCAATATGCCTTTCGGATGTGGTGTGTGGAGGAATATAATGAAGGGGTGGGATAACTTTAACGATAAGATTAGGGATGGGAGTAGAGTTAGTTTTGGGGGGCAAAAGTGGTGTGAAGGTTTGGTGCTTAAGGAGGAATTTCCGGTGTTGTATAGATTCTCTTGTCAAAGGGAATTTTCAGTTCATCAAGTTAGGGGGACTCAAGGAGATGGGACTTTTTGGGATCTGAGGTTTAGGAGGAATTTTCAAGATTGGGAGGACCGACCTTCAAAGATTTCTAGTTTTACTTCAAAAGCATTGTGAGCCAGTTGACAGACCCGATGCTTTGAGTTGGGAGTTGGGAGTTGGGGAATAACAAATTGTTCTCAGTTAAGTCCTTTTATGAGAAGCTTTTGGTTAGGCCAGAGGTCAGTATTCCACATGTCTCGGTCTGGATTCCTAAGATGCCAAGGAAGGTGTGCTTCTTCACGTGGTTGGCTACTAGAGGGGCGATTTTGATGGCGGAAAATCTAAGGAAATGAAAGGTTTTCTTCTTTGAGCTGGTGTTTCCTTTGTAAGGAGACGGTGAGGACGTGGATCATATTATGTTACACTGCAAGGTAGCCATAAGGTTATGGGAGGATATGTTTAGATGGTTTGGAGTTTCTTGGGTAATGCCAAGATCGTTGAAAGAGTTGATGTTCAGCCGGAAGAGTGGAGTTAGGAGAAGAAGGCACAAGGCTTAGAATGTTACTCCTCTTGCTTTAATATGGGTCATTTGGAAATAGCAAAATAGTAGAGCTTTTGAAAGGGTGGAGATGAGCTTTGCTCAATTGAGGAGTAGTCTCTGATCCATCATTTTCTTTTGGTGCACCCATGTAGTTCTTGTTTGTTTAGAGGATTGGGTGGCTTTTGGAGAGAATCATATTTTGTAGGTTTCTCCTTTGTTTGGTACACCACTTGTATACGGCCAAGTTGGCCTTGTAATTAATGAAATCTTTTACTTGATAAAAAAAACTATATCACTCATTGAATATAATAAATTCAATGTTTTGGGAAATGATTATAGTTAATAATAAGGTTAAAAAAAGGAACTGAGTGATAAATTCGTCTTGGTTTGCTAAACTGGACAAGTAAAAGTGGACATGTATTTTTAATATAGTGGACAAGTAAAAATGGACGGATGGAGTAATTTCAGAGGTTTTCCCTGTTAAGGGAAGTTTTTACTTATTACCTTTGCTAACCATTTGGTTATGGCATAGTTTAAGTAAGCAGTTGAACAAGTACTCCCTCCGTCCCGTAATACTTTGTCATGTTTCACTTTTCGAGAATCAAGCTATATTATCTTTGACCAACATTTTTAAATATATTTTCTCACCGTATTGATATGAGAAGAATTGCAACTTATTGTACTTTTTGTATAGTTTTTTAATATCTAATTGAAATTTTCAAATACTCCCTCTGTCCCAATTTATATTACACACTTTTCTTTTTAGTTCGTCCTAAAAAGAATAACACATTTCCTTATTTGTCAACAATGTAACTTTAAACTTTATCTTTTACGCTTAACGAGATGATCTATAACCACACAAATATCTTTAGTTTGTTTTACACCACAAGATTCAAAAGTCTTCCTTTATTTCTTAAATTCCGTGTCCAGTCAAACTACATCACATAAATTGGAACGAAAGGAGCATTAAATTAATCTAATCTGATTTAGCTCCAAAAATTAGTCGAATTGACTCTCGAGAAGCGAAACTGTAAAGAATAAATCTTGGGCCTAACTCAACTCAAAAGCTAGCTCATGAGGGAAGGATTAACCAAGTCCATATAAGAAAACCACCCATTCCTTAAACCATTGATGTGGTACTCTTCAACACCCAACCTCACACTCAGGGCCGGACATCTGGTGCGTGGGCAATTTAATATGGGAAACAACATCGGGAAACAATAATTTGGATGGGCCCTACTCGAATATCATGTTGAAGTATGTAACCGTCTCATCTAAAATCTTAAACTGTTAGAGAGACCACACTTTTAATATTTGATTATATTCTCAATACGTCCCTCACGTGCGGGGTTGATTCTTGTCATTTTTTTTATAATGGGTGGCCAAGACATTGGCTACTCTGATACCATGAAAAGAATGTGGATATGACAAGTAATATGGGACAGAGGGTAGTACCACATAACAAGAGCCAAAAAAACAGTTCAGATTTGGTCATTCCCTTCAATCAAAAGAAGCCACTATGCTTTAGTTCTAATTTAGCAGATCAATATCTAGAATAAGGTAAGTTAATTTTTAACTATTAACAAAGAGAAAAAGACAAAAATAGTCCTAATTCAAAACTCAAATCCTGAAAAGCGCCAAAACTTAAATCTGCAAAAGGATAAAACAAAGTTCTTCCTAAAACTAGGCATTGTAAGCAAATATAATGTTATGTACGAACGAACGAACAATGAGTTAATTTGCTTAATAAGGGGAGCTCTAACAAAACGAAGAAGCTTTTCGCTTTTCTCTGAGTTTACTGCGAAAGCGAAACGAGGAAATAGTGAGTTTGGATTTGTTACCTTTTTTAGTATCAATAATGGAGAGTTCTTAAGTAATAGAATCAGATTTGTGAGCTGAGAAGGTTCTAGAAATGGAGTGGTACCAGATGCTGAGCTATGGAGTTGGGACTTGGGAGTGGGGGGAGAGTGGGAAAGTTGTTTAGGGTCATCGGGTTTTAAATATCTACACTACACTAGACCCGGGACCTCCGGATTCGGATGTTTAAGTACTAGCATTAGTTTGAAAAAAAAAAATCTAACTGGTCCTTTTTTTCGAATTCAATTTCTAATACATTAGTTCTTATTTTCATATTCAATTAAGATGGCGTTTGGACATAAAAAATATAACTATTTAGAAAAAAAGTTGAAAATGTATTTGAAAATCTAATTATGCTTGAACACGCATTTCACTTGAAAAAATCAAAATTTTATAACCAAAAAAAAAAAAGATTCACTTAAAAAACTAGTCAAGAGTCAAGACGTCTTTCTCAAACTTAAAATGCATGTTCAAAAGAATAAAAAATTCAATCCATATATAACTAAACGTTGTTTAAAAAAAATTGAAAACAAGTAAAAACATTATAGACAACGGATCCTAAATATTGTATACTTGATACTAACTGCGGATTTATGATTTTTACTTAGAGTGTTCTAAAAAAACAACAAAAGTTAAATATAAAAAATAATATTGTCCTTGAGAATCAACCCTAGGATGCTAGGGACAATTTTGAACATCTTGGACCACTTGAGCTAATATTTTACATTTGTTCAGGGTGTTCAAAAGTTAATATATGTACATAAACATAGAAAATATATCTTATATATACACTGTAGTTTTTTGTCACCCTGGCCCCCAACTAAATCCACCCCTGATAGTATATGTTCTTTTTAGTTTAATATTGAGATAAGGGTCAAAAACATACCTCAAGTATCACATTTTTTTTACTTTCCTACCTGAACTATCAGGTGAGAGTTTCCTACCTCAACTATCAGGTAGGAAAAGTGAACAAATGATTTGCTAACTAGTTGGTGATAATCTAGGTAGGAAACTCAAAAAAATGTGATATTTGAAGTGTGTTTTAAATCCTCTTAACTCTTTAATCTTTGATACATAGGCTACTAGCTCACATTATGTTTACTCTATTTTTTAAGAGGGAGAGCCCACCATCGTAGCTTGCTATCGAGGCTCTCACTTGGTTAATCCTAACTTGTTTGAAATTGAGATGTAATTCTTGTAGTAAATTAATATATCACTAATAATGTCAGGTTTTAGCTTTGTTCTCAATCTCTTTGCTTGTAAGAAGCAAGATGATTGAACTTGCAAAAGGTAGCTTCACAGAATAAGTTTTGCTTTAAAATAGTTGTGTGTTTCGAGGGAATCAAATTTTTGTAGGCAAAAGTTGCTAAAACATCTCTAAACTTGGCATGAATTGCAACTTTAGTCTTCAAACTATGACTAATTTTAAAAACATTCATAAGCTTGGTTAAGTGAATTTTAATACATCCCTGAATTATCACATGGCACAGCAAGTGTACTCAAACTCTTTCACGCGCGTCAGACCTGCCGCATCAGCTTCCAAACGGTAAAAAATACTCATTAGCTGAATTGACTCTCGAGAAGCGAAACTGTAAAGAATACATCCCTGAATTATCACATGGCACAACAAGTGTACTCAAACTCTTTCACGCGCGTCAGACCTGCCGCATCAGCTTCCAAATGGTAAAAAATACTCATTAGCTGAATTGACTCTCGAGAAGCGAAACTGTAAAGAATACATCCCTGAATTATCACATGGCACAGCAAGTGTACTCAAACTCTTTCACGCGCGTCAGACCTGCCGCATCAGCTTCCAAACGGTAAAAAAACTCATTTTTACATTTTCCCTTTATTTTTTCCTTTTGCAACAGCTAATAAGTCTCATTTCTCATCTATTTAATTCATCATCCATTAAAATCCACTCAAGTTGAATTTAAGTTTTTTTTTCACTTTCTTCTCTAATTGCTAAAGTTCTTAGACATATCTGTTAATTTCTCTCTCAATTGTATCCATGACTAGAGTTTATAGACATGGATTTCCTATGATGGTGAGGATTTCATGATCCGATGATAATCCGAGAAGGAGATTTTGGGATTGTCAAACCTACAAGGTATGTAATTTTTGTTTTGGTATATCAATAGTAGTATAATTTTGTTGGGTTTGTTCTATTTAGAAGGATCAATTTTGCATCTAATTTTGCTGGGTTTATCACTGATTTTCGTTCACTTTGTATAGGTGAGAGGTCGATGTTCTTGTAATTTTTTTGAGTGGTATGAACGGCGCACTACTAAAAAACTGTTAAAACCCACGGATTGCATCACATACAAAACCAACGGAAAACCGACGTTGTGCGTCGATTTGTGTGTTTTATAATTTTATTTCAATTTTTTAAAATAAAAATTCAACGAAACATGTCATTTTTTTTCACGGATTTTTGCGCGTAAAATCTGCCAAAATTGATTGTTAAAAATCGACGCATTCCATCAATTTTATTAAAATTAAAATATTTCAAACCGATGGAAATTATCGGTTATTATTCTAAAAATATAAAAAATATTTTATAATTCAATTCGTTTTTAAAATTAATAAAAGAAATTAATTTTGGTTTTTTAAGAAACCAACGGAATCCGTCGGTTTTATAATTTATTAAGTTTCTTTTTAGTCAAACCGATCAAATGTAAAAGAAATCAACGGACATTCCGTCCGTCGATTTTCTAATTTTAAGTGACCCAAAACGGGTCTTGAAAGCTATTTCTCCCAAAACAAAAACAAAACCCATCAAAGCTCCGCCAGCCCTCCACCAGCCCTGCGCCTCCGACGGAAATCTTTCCCCGTCGCCGTCACCCAGCACGTCACTGTCACCCACCCCGTTGTTGTCACCCATCTCCATTAATTTCTCCCAAAAAATGAGGTAAGCCTCAAATTAGGACTTTTAAATTTCTTGAATTTTATTGTTATCTTTAGATTGTAGGTTCAATGTTAATGCATTGTAGGTTAGTTTTTCATTAATTTATGATTTTATAGTAATATTGATGTTTAGAAACTTGAATTTGTGATAAAAAAAATAGACTTCTTTGCCAAAGATTTTTTTTGATGATTTCTTTTGAATTTTTTGTGGATAATCTTAGTTTGTAGCTTTAATGTGTATGTAATTAGTTTATTTATGCATTGTTTGTAATTTATTGATGTGTATGGATTTGAATTTGACAAAAAAAGTGGACTTTATTTGTCAAAAATGTGTAGGGACCACTTTAGATTATTATTTTGGTTGAAATTGGCTATATTTATGTTCAATATCAATTTAAATGTAGATTTCCCTAGTTTTGAGAAATTTCGTTAACCATTTGTAAATTCTTAGTTATTAAGGATGCCTTTTAATTAAAATAATTCTGTAAATCAAGCATAATTACAAAGAATATGCAATAATTAAAATTAACTTTTGAACCACAAATTAGTTATAGTTTAGTTAATAATATAATGCAATTTAACTTTTAATTTAATAGTTATATTTGTGAATATTTTTGTAGATGGATCATCATATGTGGATATATAATATAACTAATAGTGAACGTGTGGGTGTGAATGATGAATTTGTTGAAGGTGTTAAAGGGTTTATCATACATGCAATGTCACTTGATCCTTACCAAAGTGAACGGGAAATTAGGTGTCCTTGTTTGAATTGCAAGTGTGTGAAGTATTTGAAACTGAAAACGGTTAAGCTTCATTTATATCGTTAAAGGTTTAAGGAGAAATATTTTATTTGGACTGAGCACAGAGAGGTTGATGGGGTTAATGGTATATATTATAACTTGGTTGCTGGTGAAAGTAGTAGGTCGCAGAAAACTATTCATGTCCAATATGCTAGAGTTAACGATATGGTTAATGATGCTTTTGGAATACATTTTGGGTTTGAACCTGAACAAATTATTGAGTAACATTCCGATGATGCTTGGGCTTCTATCAAGAATTAGAATAGGCTAGTCATTCACTTTGGGTCGAGAGTCCTCATTCTAAGTTGTCTGTTACAGTTAGAATCATTAATATCAAATCAGATTGGAGTGTTGCTGAAGTTGCTATGGATTCTATGATTACGCTTGTGGGAGAACGAGTTAGTCCTGAATTTGACATACCTAAAAATTACTATCAGGCAAAGAGACTGATTTTCAAATTAGGATTGACGTATGATAGAATTCTTTGTTGTCCAAACAGTTGTTGTTAATGAATTTAGGGTATGTATCTTATTTTTAACTTTATAAAATTTTAATTTAGTTATGTATATCATCTAACTTTAGCAATTTGGTTTGAATATGATGTGTACATGGGATCCAAAAGACAACAACATGGTTGCTAAGAACTTCGAGAGGAAGGGAAGTGGAAGATTGTCCGATTGATTTTCGAAGGCTTGAAAGTATAATATGAAGCCCGAGTGGCTAACCGACGGACAATGGGATCAACTTCAAGCGATTGGCGATATCTTGAGTTGATCGCCAAATCTAAGTAGGCAAAGGTTGCCTCGTACGTCCCAAGAAAGTGACTCATTACACATTGCGTGTGCAAGAACTCAAGGGCATGTAGCTAGGAAAATGGTAAGAAATTTTACACTTTTAAAGTTATAAATGATCAATATGTTATTATTGAGTTATAAATTCTTTTTTGTAGAAAGATAAGACAGGAGTTTTTCTCAGTCGTGATAATCTCTTCCTAAATACCCACGTGAAAAAGAAGAACAAGTCAGAACCGGATGAATGGGTCGAAGGTAGGGCTAAAGACACTTAAGTAATTCTTTTAGTCTTTGAATAATTATGGTTTAAGTTTAATTGTTATATGTTTGCTATATACTAACTTTTATTTTTTAAATGTACAGATTGAGTATAAAGAAGTGATCAATATAGGCAAACTCAGCCTGAAGGCGAGTCGGCCCAGCCTCTACCTAAATTGGAGATTGAAATATGGTGTAAAGTAGTTGGGTCACAAAAGGGTAGAACATACGGTCTAGGCCCGAGGAACAACTTTCAGCGCCTCCGGTCAGGACTGCGAGGTGAAGGGATTTCCCAACAGGGCGAGGGCATTGATGGTGTCCAATTCGCAGCTATGGCGCAACAAATTGAAGAACTTAATTGGCAATTAACAACGACTAAAGCAAAATGATTGGAGGGAGAGAGGGTCATGAAAGAGAGTTTGAAATCACTTGAGGCACAAGTTCTAAGCCACATTGCATGTGGATGATTTGGTGTGCTCCGCTATCCCTCCTCACCCTGAAGATGATGATGACATGGAACCGAAACAAAATGGTGAATTCGTAGACCGTACACTGAATGATGGGATGCCTTAGTACTCAAGATCGACCTTATGTTATATTGATATTTTGTAGAAGTAATTGTATTTTTGGCTGAAAATTTTGAAAATTTTGAATTTTGGTGAAATTTTTTTATTGTGTTTTGATGTGTTTAATATCGTATTTGATGTGTTTGATTGATAATTAGGATGTTATTTATGTTGTAGCACGTTTAGAACTGTTTTGGCAGCATTTGGTACTGGTTTGTAGCTAAAATTGAAATATATTTGGTTTAGATGTTTTTGGCAGGTGTGGTTGCTGAAAAATTAGCAGAATTCTGCTGTTTTTTCTCATAAAATCGACGTATTCTGCCAGTTTTATTTTTTAAAGAATTAAAATTAAATTAAATAAAATCAATGAACTTCGTTAATTATATATATATATATAATTATAATTATATATTATTGAAACCGACAAGCAAAAATTGACGAACCGATTTCCATCGGTTTGACGGACTGTGTCCATTTTTCCGTCGGTTTTTATCCTTTTTTTTAGTAGAGACCTTTTTCAGAGCAAGTTAATATTGTTATTTAGGGTTTGTTGAAGAATAAGAAGAAGAAGAAATATGAGCAAGAGTTGACGTGATCAAGATCATTGAAGATTTGCATATATATTAGTTTGCTCTTTAACTCGATGCTTTATCTTTGAACACAATCTAGTTCTAGGCTAAAATCCTAAAATTTTCATGAAAATCAAAGGGAGACGGAGACTGTTTTAAAGCGGTGGAGAGTGTTTTGTGAGAACTGAAGAGTTTTAGAGTGTTTATGGTGATTTAATTGACCGGCGGGTTATCAGGTCAGAGTTGTTGCAGTTCAACCAATGGTCCAAAGGCTAAGGTTTTGTCACTTCCACTCACTCCTCATATATAAACAACATGTTCCAAGTGAAAAACATAATCTTGCACAATTCAAAATATTCTCATCTCATCTGCAAGCTGCTGGCACCTCAAGTTCTCTCAAGAACAAAGCTACAACAAACAGAAGGACTAGTTCCCAACCACTGAAGATGCTTTAAGTCCGTAGGTTTGTTGAGTCTTTGTCTTTTGTTCTTAATATTGTATTCCTACATTACTTTCAAAAAGTGTCATAGTAGGACATATTTTCAACCTTTTTAGTTGTTCTCTTGGCTAGTGTTAGTCAATGTGTGTTCTTTGCAATAGAGTTATCGTAAAAGTCTTGTAATAGAGGTATTATAACGGAGAGGGATTAAGAGTTTAATCCTTAGGTTGCAATAGGTTTCAACCTTTTGAGTTGTTCTCTTTCCTAGAGTTAGTCAAGGGGTTTTCTTTGCAATAGAGTTATTGTAAAGGTCTTGCAAATGAGGTATTGTAAGAGGGAGGGGTTAAGAGTTTGATTTTCTAGGTTGCAATAGGTTGTAATCTGAATATTGCTCAGTTATAGTGAAGTTTGAGGAAATCCTACTGCACTAGGTCGTAGTTTTAATACATTGAGCAATGAGTTTTCCACGTAAATATCTTGTGTTATTTACTTTCTGTTGAACTTAAGAAAACAGATAGAGAACCTGGTTCTCTATACTGTTTGGTGGACTCATATATTCTATCACGTCATCAATCCTTCTCCTTCTCCTTAGACCACTCATGTTGACCCAAACTGTTATTCCCACTATTGTAACCCACATTTTGACATCAAAGCGTCCTCCCCAAAGAATGAACTAATCAATTCCCCTTTCTATCTTTGCATAGCATAAAAATAGATTCAAATTGACAAATCACCAAATGATTATGGTTGAATAGATAAATTCTCTTCCCACATAGCGCTAAGAAGGAAGTTCCGAAGCGTATGATGAAATAACACAAAAAGGGCTACACCAATAATAGTATTAGTAGTTCGTGATGTAGGGATTTGTTGGGTTCAGAACACATAAGTAAAGCACATCGAAAGTTTAAAATTTATTTCTTACCCCAACAATTTCTTCTAGTATGGTTATATGACAATCAAACTTGTAAAGTAAGCTTGAACATAACACCTACATGTTATAAAAATCTGGAGTCTTTTACTAAAGGGCGAACACGCGATTGCCCTTTCGACTGCAAGCACCTTGCTACGGTGTATTCCTATGTCAAGAAAGCCAGGAAATCTTGGCAGAGGTTTGAGAGATTTTATCCCAGACTCTAAATCTAGGATAATTTTTATAGAATGAGCATGTATTAACAACGGGGTAGTGCTGTATATATAGAAAATTTTAGGTCAAAATCTGATTAGGGTTGGGTTCCAAGCCTGGCCCAAAAACCGAGGTGTTGTGGGCCAGTCTGACTGGGCCTACTGCCGGGTAAGCGCCACCGCTCAGCCTAGTGGGTGTCGCGACGCCTTACGTCCAATAACGACTCTCGCTTTCATTAATATATATTCATCACATTTAATTAAATTCAAAATCCAATTTTGACTCAACTAAATAATTTCCATCTAATAGAATTTTTTCCATAATTATTATCAATTTAAATATCACGATTCCAAATCGAATATTTAATACTTTCTCAATACACTCTTAGATCGAAAAGACAATTGACATAGTGTTACCATATAGGCCTTCGTATATTGACACTAATCCAATTAAGATCCATATGGAACTCCTAGACTGCGTCGTACGATGAACTCAATATGCGAAGTACGTTTACATGAATCCAGCTAACATAACCTTTATGTGAGATGATAAATTCCTTTCATTCGCGACACACTCGATCAAACTTAGTATTTGTCATGTGTCTATCCAAATGGCTTGATTACTTTATCTCATCTATATTAGTCGACAACTAGACCATATTCTAAATATGTCTCTTGCATTAGCCAATGACATCGTCGACCTAATATCACTGAGAAGTTGAGTGCTCTCTCGAATATCCAATCAAGGAATGAATCTTATTCTTGGCTCAACTACCACCTTAGTTTACATCATAATGCACCCAACACAAGCCGTATTTCTTATTCTATAAGGAGTTTAAGCTTAGGACAGGGTCAAAGTACATTACTTTGTAAACAAGGTGTGTATTGACCTCTAGTCAAAGGACATTTATCTCTCACACGTTGATAACACTTTAGACATGTATAACAAATAATTTATCAGCAGGGTATACCAATACTTTCCAAAAGTATCCATGTGTCCATCACGAGTAACCATTACTCGTAGCAGGTGAGACATACTACATTCTCCAAGAATGTGATGCAGACCACATGTCGACTTATAACATATCATCGATATCTCATTCTTGATGATCATTAGTTGAGGCTAGTTTAGATTTATGCTCTATCATCAATATCTCACTCTAATAATGACAATGTAAGCTCAAGGGAAGCACATTAATGAATAATTACAAACAATCAAATAATAATTCAATAATTGTAAATGCCATAAATATTAATCTTATTAATAATACGAATGTGTTCAAGTACATTTGTCCCTAATAATGATTGTCTCTAGGACATACACACTTTAAATCTCCCACTTGGCCTAGAGATAATCTCCAATGTATCTAATACCCATATATTCAAAATGACCATTATGCTTAACTACGCTTAATGGTTTAGTAAACGGGTCAGCTAGATTATCATCTGTGGGAACATAGTCTAATCTTATTTCTTCAATTTCCACCATCTCCCTGAGTATGTGGTATTTCCTTGGTACATGCTTATTTCTTTTCGTTGATCTTGGTTCCTTAGCTTGCGCAATCGCACCAGTGTTGTCATAATAAATCGTTATTGGACAAGTGGCACTTGGAACAACCCCTAGTTCCTTCCGGAATTCAGATATCGCGACAGCTTCTTTACCAGCTTCCGATCGAGCAATGTACTCGACTTCAGTTGTCGAATCAGCAGTTGTAGCTTACTTGGAACTTTTCCAACTCACTACTCCACCATTGAAAATGAAGGCATATCCAGACTAAGACTTGAAGTCATCAAGATCTGTCTGGAAGATAGCATCATTGCACCCAGTAGCCACTAGCTTCTCTTTTCCACCATAGACTAAGAAATATTCTTTAGTTCGTCTAAGATACTTAAGAATACTCTTGACTGCTTTCCAGTGTTTTTCCCCAAGATTCTGCTGAAATTTGCAAGTCATACTAAGTGCATAGGCCACATCTGACCTCGTACAGGTCATGGCATACATGATAGATCCTATAGCTGAAGCATATGTGATTCTTTTTATGCGTTAAGGTTCTGCAACAGTAGAAGGACTATCCTTCTTTGATAACTTGATGCCTTGACCCATAGAAAGACTTCCCTTCTTGGAGTTTCCCATAGAGAATCGTCTTAGCACTTTGTCTATGTATATGGACTGTGACAGCCCCAACAATCTATTAGGTTTATCTCTATAGATCCTAATTCAAATAATGTAGCAGGCTTCACCCAAGTCCTTCATCATGAAGGTATTGGATAACCATTTCTTGACTGATTGCATGAGAGTCATATTGTTTCCTATTATTAATATGTCATCTACATATATAACAATAAAGACAATACTCCATTCCTTGCACTTATTATAAACGCAGGGATCTTCTTTTCTTTTAACAAAGTCAAACGATTTGACTGTTTTGTCAAAGAAAATATTCCAAATCCTTGAGGCTTGCTTAAGTCCATAAATAGACTTCTGGAGCTTGCATACTGCTTTGGGCTTAGTCTTGTATGTAAAACCCTCAGGTTGTATCATATACATCTCCTCAATTAGGTTACCATTGAGGAAAGCATGTTTAACATCCATTTGCCAAATGTCATAATCATAGTATGCGACTATTGCAAGAGAAATCCGAATGGACTTAATTTTCGTAACAAGTGAAAATGTTTCATCATAATCGACCCCAGGCCGTTGATTATAACCTTTAGCCACCAATCTTGCCTTATAAGTCTGTACCTTGCCATATGCATCAATCTTCTTCTTGAAGATCCATTTGCATCCTATGGGTCTAACCTCTGTTATCAAATCAACCAAGTTTCAAACTTGATTGATGCACATCGAGTCCATCTCAGATTTCATGGCTTCTTGCCATCTTTGCGAATCAATGTCTAACATAGCTTCGTTTTAGGTTGTAGGTTTATCGTCATCAGGAATATTTATCTCATTGTGTGTTTCAACAAGGAGATTAAGTCTTTCAAGTGGATGATGAGTCATGGTGGTCCTACGGAGTTGATTATTCTGTGTTTCAGTATTTATTGCATTCTGATTGTGAGACGGTCTTTGTATGCTGGACAATCCACCACCTTAAGAGCTTTCAGGAATGCCATTTTCATGTATTTCCTAAATGTAATGATGTACAACCATTATATCATCTTCCATTGGTTGTGTATGAGAGCCTTGCATTTCTGTATTATCTCTCACAACACTCCTACTGGCTGAAGGGTGTACTCTAAGTACCCAATCTTTGCCAAATACTCCCACTGAATTCTTGTCTAGGTCATTCGACAAGGGTTCAACTTCTGTGTTATCATGTGGTTCTTGAATTTCTTCAAGTTCTATCTCATTGCAGTTATGTTCCCTGTAGACATAGTCTTCTTCAAGGAAAGTTGCATTTCTGGAAACAATGACCTTATGTTCTCCAGGAATATAGAAATAATATCCCTTAGTTTCTTTCGGATTCCCCATAAAATAATATTTCTCACTTTTAGATTTCAACTTGTCAGTAAGCATCTTCTTTACATATGCAGGGCACCCCAGGGTCGCATATGTTTAAGTGTTGGCTTCTTGCCATTCCATATCTCATATGGATTTTTCTCAACTGAATTTGAAGGAACCCTGTTCAGAATATAATTTGAGCTTTGCAATGTATAGCCCCAAAGGTATGTTGGTAGAGCTGAGAAACTCATCATGGATCTAACCATATCTAATAGGGTTCGATTTCTCCTTTCAGCAATACCATTCATTTGTGGCATTCCAGGAGGTGTCCGTTGTGATTGGACTCCATGAAGCTTCAAGTAATCCTGAAATACTTTACTTAAGTATTCAACTCCTCGATCTGATCTAAGGGTCTTGATAGTTGTTTCAAGTTGCTTCGTTACTTCTGACTTGTACTCCTTGAATTTCTCAAAGGCTTCAGACTTGTGTTTCATAAGATACATATGCCCAAACCTTGTGAAATCGTCTGTAAAAGTGATGAAGTAAGGGAAGTATCCCTTAGCTTGAGTTGAAAATGGCCCACATACATCAGTATGTACCAACTCAAGTACCTCTTTGGCTCGCACACCTTTCCCAGAAAGTGGCTTATTGGTCATCTTTCCTCTCAAGCAAGATTCACAGCTACCATAGGACTCCAAGTCAAATGGTTTCAGGTAGTCTAACTTCCTTAATCTTGCTATCCTTGATTCATTGGTGTGACCAAGTCTACAATGCCATATGTAGGTGGAGTTTCTTGGATTACTTATCTTAGCTCATTTATTTTGCACATTGAAAATTTCACGACTATAGTTTAGAACATATCCATAAGTGGAGCATTTCCACAAATAAAACCATTAAAAGACAGTACATAACTGCCATTGGCAATAAATGAGGAAAACCCTCAATGTCTAACACTGTGATAGAAATAATACTCCTCGTCAATGAGGGAACAAAATAACAATTATTTAGTTCTAAACAAAAGCCTGAATGTAAAGCTAATCTATAAGTTCTCACACATTTAGCATCCACTCGTGCTCCATTTCCAACGCGCAGGTCTACCTCACATGGTCCAACCTTTCTGCTGTCAATCAGACCCTTCACATTGTTACAAATGTGTGAGCCACAAGCGGTATCTAATCCCAACAGTAATAGTTATTTATAGACACTTTTATTTCAATGACAAACATACCTTATCCAGTAGAGTTAGAAGCACCTAGTGTTTTGCCTCCTCCTGGAGTTGTGCAATCCTTCTTCTAGTGCCCATTCTTCTTGCAATTGAGGCACACATCTGAAGCTATCTTTGCCTTCTTCTGAACACCTACTCTACGTTTTAAAACTGTGGGTCCGGCAACTGCCTTACACTTCTTCTTATGCATGTTCTTACCCTTGGGTTTTAACTTGCTAGATGAGCCCACCATGAGCACAACTTTTCCTCTAGAGGTAGATAATTCAAAGGTCTCCAACATGTTGTGAAGCTCTGGAAGACTTGCCTTGGTCCCATTCATATTGAAGTTCACAATGAAATTCTCAAATGAACCAGGAAGTGAATTCAGGATCAGGTTGACAGAAACATTTATAGGCAGCTTCGTTCCAATCGAAGCCAATATTTCTATTCACCCAATCATCTTCAGAACATGCGCTGACACTTGACCCCATTTGTTTAGCTTACACTTGAAAAAGTCTCCCAACAGTTCATACTCCATTGTCTGAGACTATGAGTGATAGAGACTCTTCAAGTGTTCTAGCATTTCGTTGGGGCCCATATTTTCATGTTGACTCTGTAACTCTACAGTCATAGAGGACAACATTACACACTGTGCTGAGGTAGCATCGTCTAGATTTTTCTGATAAGCCAGCTTGTCAAACAGGGCATACTCATTAGAGTCTTTAACAGGGACTGTGGGGAACATTGTGTCTAACACATACTCAACTTTTTCTTGTCTTAACACCAATCACATATTTCTCAACCAGTCAGGGTAATTTTCTCCAGTCAACTTGTTTGTCTCGACCAACATTCTCAGTGATAGATTCGACATTTATATAGACTGAAGAAATAGATAGACATGAAATTAAACTATAATATAATTTCTACTGAACACATTCGTTAACTAATTAACATGGTCTTTAGTTTAATTAGCTCTCACTATTTTAACATATTCTTTGACCCCATGAAAGAATACAGACTCATGTTAAATATGGTCATAATGGGCCATGATCCAGGTTCATGCTATCTCCGCGTTTGCTGTGGCTGATAACTTCAACAGCACAACCTGGTAGGTCTCCAAACCAATTAAAAACAATTTGTAACTCATGGTTGACCGAATGTTTCAAACAATCGATCTGCGTCCCTTGGCTTGTCCGACACCGTGGTGCCAAGACAGCCTAGCAAGTCAACCCCGTTGTGCGACTGCAATTATGTATCGAAGTGAGTTTTGTCTTATAGAGCAAACACTGTGGTGTAAATACTCATGAAGGTTTATCATCCACTTCTACATTTAACATGCATCTATGAAAGAGTCTGAGTCCTCGTAGGCTTAGAGCAAATGCTGTGACATAAATACTCATCTTGCCGAAAAGGATTTTGCACTACAATAAATTATAACGGACGACATGTTCATTTTAAATGAGACTTGTATTAATTTTTTGGAACATTTTAATTTAGGGTTTTAACCAAGATCAACTCTAGCATGCTTTATCAAATAAAATATCTTAACTATCATGCAAACTAAGCACTTATTGGGTACCACATTCCCAAGCATGATATTAAGCGGTTTAAACACATACTGGGTGTTGCCTACCCAGACATGCATAATGCGGTCCAACAAATACTGAGTGTCGCCTACCCAAACATATATAATGCGGACACTATACTAATTGTTTAAATGACAAATAATTTGGCATTTAGCACATAAACAATATTCTTATCAAATAATATATTGTTATAATAATAATCGTGGGTTAAAAATTCTGAATTTTTTTTATTTTTTATATTTTCTAGACAAGTAGAGTCGCGACTCTGATCATTAGGGCTGCGGCGCCAGTATGGCAGAATCTTTTCGGCTTCTGCAATGAATTAGCGCCGCGACGCTGGTAAGGCAGAAGCCTTTCGGCTTCTGTTGTGCATTAGGGCCGCGACGCTCCACCATGGGGCCGCAACGCCTACTGTCCAGTAAGTCAAGAATTTAAAACGAAACTTTTAATCGTGGATTTTGGACAGGAGCCGCGACCCCTACCTTTCACCGTGACAGGCATCGTGGCGCTCCACCATGGAGCCGTGGCGCCACTTTGAAACCCTAGCAAGCGCCGCGACACCCTACTATAGGGCCGCGGTGCCGACGTCCTGACAGATCATTTCGGTGTCGATTTTCTAAAATTCACCCAAACCCTAAATCCAATTTAGGGATCAGATCACAGACCCTTCATCATCACCCACCATTATCAATAACGCGCATATCGACCATCATCCAATCTTACCCGTTCTTCATCGTGCACCATGTTCGCAATGAACCAGTTGTCTGCACTTGGCTAAGTCCAAATTAGAACGGAATGACTTCCTCAATTTAGCGTAGGTGATAATTTAGGGTGATATAAAAAGGTTAACTGTTCAATCAAGATAAGTAGGATTTCAAGAAGCCTTGTTTTAATCCAATTTTATGTTTAACCCATATTATTATGTTATTCAATTGTTATATAACTATTGAACCAGCTTGGCTCTAATACCACTCTAGGGATTTGTTGGGATCAGAACACATAAGTAAAGCACATTGGAAGTTTAAAATTTATTTCTTACCCCAACAATTTCTTCTAGTGTGGTTATATGACAATCAAACCTGTAAAGTAAGTTTGAACATAACACTTACAGGTTATAAAAATCTAGAGTCTTTTACTAAAGGGTGAACACGCGATTGCCCCTTCGGCTGCAAGCACCTTGCTACGGTGTATTCCTCTGTCAAGAAAGCCAGGAAATCTTGGCAGAGGTTTGAGAGATTTTATCCTAGACTATAAGTCTAGAATCATTTTTATAGAATGAACATGTATTAACAATGGGGTAGTGCTGTATATATAGTAAATTTTAGGTCAAAATCTGATTAGGGTTGGGTTTCAAGCCTGGCCCAAAAACCGAGGTGAAGTGGGCCAGTCTGACTAGGCCCACTGCCGGGTCGGCGCCTTACGTCCAATAACGCCCCTCGCTTTCGTTAATATATATTCAGCATATTTAATTAAATCCAAAATCTAATTTTGACTTAATTAAAAAAATTCCATCTAATAGAAATTTTCCCATAGTTATTATCAATTTAAATATATTTAATACTTTCTCAATACACCCTTAGATCGAAGAGACAATTGTCATAGTGTTACCCTATAGGCCTTCATATATTGACACTAATCCAATTAAGATCCATATGGAACTCCTAGACTGCGCCGTACGATGAACTCAATATGTGAAGTACGTTTACATGAATCCAACAAACATAACCTTTATGTGAGATGATAAATTCCTTTCAGTCGCGACACACTCGATCAAGATTAGGATTTGTCATTTGTCTATCCAAATGGCTTGATTACTTTATCTCATCTATATTAGTCGACAACTAGACCATATTCTAAGTATGTCTCTTGCATTAGCCAATGACATCGTCGACCTAATATCGCTGAGAAGTTGAGTGCTCTCTCGAATATCCAATCAAGGAATGAATCTTATTCTTGGCTCAACTACCACCTTAGTTTACATCATAATGCACCCAACACAAGCCGTATTTCTTATTCTATAAGGAGTTTAAGCTTAGGACATGGTCAAAATACATTACTTTGTAAACAAGGTGGGTATTGACCTCAAGTCAAAGTACATTTATCTCTCACACGTTGATAACACTTTAGACATGTATAACAAATAATTTATCAGCAGGGTATACCAATACTTTTCAAAAGTATCCATATGTCCATCACGAGTAACCATTACTCGTAGCAGGTGAGACATACTACATTCTCCAAGAATGTGATGCAGACCACATGTCGACTTATAACATATCATCGATATCTCATTCTTGATGATCATTAGTCGAGGCTATTTTAGATTTACGCTCTATCATCAATATCTCACTTTATTAATGACAATGTAAGCTCAAGGGACGCACATTAATGAATAATTACAAACAATCAAATAATCAAATAATAATTCAATAATTATAAATGCTATAAATATTAATCTTATTAATAATAGGAATGTGTTCAAGTATATTTATCTCTAATAATGATTGTCTCTAGGACATATATACTTTCACGTGAGACTAATTTTGAGCTAGATAGTGGACAAATGTACTCCTTGATGTAATCATTTTTTATTTTTACTCGTGGAGTATAATGTAATTAGCTTAAGGGTTGCTTAAAATGTACTTGGAGTAGTGGAGATGCCACGAGAGAGCCAATAACTCTTAGTTATGTAATGAGGGGTTGGTTGGCCTTGGACCACACCCAAAGGTTATGATAACTCCTATTGATAGCTATAAAGTGGAGTAAATAAATTGAGCTCGTAGATGTTCTATTAGACTCATATCTCGAAGATCACAAGGTAGGACTTAAGGTAAGTGGAGATCATTATTATCAGTAGTCGATCGATTTGCGAAGACCATTTGAGTAACTCAATCCTATTATGAATCATGTTTAAATCATGTTTAGACCATTTGATCGACGACTAGCGATTAATTCATATGATTTTTAAATAATCTAAACATGATTTTGCTTGAGAGATTAATTCATGTTGTTTGGTAAAACATGATTTTTAAATTATATTATAAAAAAAAAACAAAATTCATTTGGCCTAAATTTCACTCATTTTTAAAGTGGAAATTTCAATAATGTAAATCCAAAGTATAAAATTACATTTGCGTAACCAAATTTTAAATTACACCCACATAAACACTTTTTCACGATATACAATACTACACAGTAATATACAACTTTATACACCTAATGTAGCCAATATATCAACATTGTATAAATGTGTATAATAATGTATAAGAGGTATTTATACGCACTTTTACACTGATATATAATATTATACAAACTTATACAAGAGGTGTTTATACATAAAAGGTGTTTATACACACCTCTACATTATATATAATTGTATAATAATGGAGATCCGGTGGAGATCTGATGGAGAGAGTGAAAGGATGTTGGTTGATATTCAAAGGAGGCGTAGTCGCTAGTAGCAAAACAATCAAGAAGAAGAAGAAGCCATTTTCGATGAGCCTTTGACGGGAGATGACCTCTCCGGTGGAGATCTGGTGGTACAACGACGAGGATGAAGGAAACGACCTCTCCACTGACCTCTCCAGTGAAGATCTGGTAGTACATTAGAGAGGATGAAGGAGATGGTGGAGATCCGAAGGTACAACGGCGGGAGGATAAAGAAACGCTCTCCGGTGGCTCTCCAACAGCTACAATGGGTAAAACAAATCGGCTTAACCGGGTAAATATTTTACCCTAATTGGCATAGAGTGTTATTTCCCCCCTTTTAAATGCTTGAAAGAGAAAACATTTAACTTAAAATAATAATAATAAGAAGAAGAATAAATACAAATATTAATATATATTATACATGAATTGGCCCCTATACATGATTTATAATATTTCCTATTGTAAAAATCAAAACGAAAAAATAAATACAAATATTAATACATACACTTTTATGACCATGGTATTTATTATTTTTAGTTTACTATTTTCATATATAAATCTAATATAAATATGAATATATGAATTAATCCCTCAAACAAATATAAAATGTGATGTAAATGAGGAAGGAGACCGGATGGATTTCGTATCCTTTGTAAAAACAATGAAATGATTAAGAGACATTTGATATTTTGACCAATTTTTCTTTGCAAAGGGAATAAGGGACAATAACCTCCCTTCTTGACAATTTCTCGACGAAAATTCTCGACAAATAACCGCAAACTTTTAGTGGCTCCTAGACTAATGTTATGGGTATATGTTTATGCTTTTGGGATCTACATTGTTACGTTATTTGACATGACTTACTTTATTACCATTGATATACGATCACGAATCCTGTCATGTGGCAATCCCCGCCCCTGGTTTGGGTTGTGACTTTTTAAACCGAAGCACTTTATTTTGACTATCTAGGCTATGATTAAGTTAAATCACAAACTAATTTGATGAGATTAGAGTAGATTCCAATCCTCTTAAGAAATTTCCATTATTGGGTTAGCCATTTCTAATTTGAAAAAAGAAATCTTCAAAATAAATCAAAGGTTAATTCAATGACGAGAATTCATGTAACCCCATGTTTTGTTATGAATTGAGATACCCACGGCTTAGGTAACCTTAACTTTCAATGAGCTAGTTTACCTAATGGAGTGTTATAAAAAAAAATCTAATTGAGATATTAATAATCTTAATTTGAATGATCGATATCTAAGAGTTAATATATGATTGTAGACTATAGAAGAAACGATTAATTATTAACTAATTTGAACTAAACTTGACTTCTGAGTTCTTAGCCAAAATTGACGAGGAATGATCCATGGGGTTAGGATTATTACCTGATAATGGATCAGATTGTACCAATATCAACCCCTTTTCTTCCATTCATTCCTATTTTGGTTCAATTGCTGATGTTGTTTCTGTATTTTTTTTTATCTACTAGGTCTGATTAGTTCTTTACACCTAATTTTGGTGAGACGGATAGATGGCTCGGGATCTTCATGTTTGAAATATTTGACACTAGTAAGTAAGTGATAATTCAAACACTTCCAAGATAGTTGTCATTATATACGAATGATCTATGAGGTTGGGTGCACAAGTAGGAAATTAGGATGTGCCAATTCGGTGAGAATAACAACTCCTCTAGAAGAGCTTCTAAACTTTGGGTATATCCAACAACAAAGTAGAGATGTATCCCATCCAACAAAACCTTGTGACAAGCAACATGTGTCGCAGCTAGGGGTGTCAAAATTAGCCCAAACTCAAATGACCCGTCCAATCTGCCCAAGATTTTATGGATTTGGGCAAAAGTGATTTTGATGATGGGTTGGTTTGAGCTAGCCTAAATTGACTCATCATAAATCAATAGCCCAAATGACTATAATGATGCCCAAACTTGACCCACGAAAATGCTTAATCTTAATGATTAGAACTCCACTCTAAATTAAGATTTTTATTTATGAATAATTACTTAAAAAATTCCTTTATTATTTCGAAAAAATAAAAATACACCAACGCACCCCAACCACACACCACACTATCCATCCACACTACCCCTCCCCTACACCAACCCCATCCAAGCACTGAATCACCCTCACATCTCTGCCCCCTACCTTGCCTACTCCACCCCACCCCTACCTCCCTACCACCCCTACCCACATCTACCCCACCTACCCAACCCCTGCACTAAAAATATTATTCTTGTTTTAAAAATAAAGATATGGAAAAATCAAATATCATACAAAATAAAATAACATCATAGAAGCTAAGTTTATAATTTATAAAAGTAATGAGTCAAGTTGGGCAAGTGGAGTATGACCCATCATTTAGTCCATCTTGATCCGCCCATCATAGCCCATGTAAGCTTTGGACGAGTTGGACATTGACCCATCTATTGATTCAGCCCATCTTGACCCGCCCAATTTCAGCCCAAACGACCCATCTAACTCTCCTAGCTGCAGCCTGCACAATAGTTAGGTAGTAAACTAGATCCATTTTCTCTGACAAGAAACAATTCACAGTAATGTTCATCCGTCATACAAGAATCCCCAAAGCACACCGGCAAACAAACAAGTGAAATAACATAACCTCTACATGATGAACAAAATTATTCCACGACTACTCATCATTTTGTTTACTTGCTAACTTGTGCACTATTTCATCGGATACTTGGCTACTTGCTAATGTTTACCAACATAAACTAGTAGAAATAACCTGATGTTTTTGTCTCTTCTAGAATTTGAACTCTTTCTCCAGCTGCTACTGTATTAATACTAAATACACTGCATTTGGTCGACATTACAGAATTTCGTGGCAAGATTGCTCATCAATAGGTGAACAATGTAGCAATTTCAAGATACCTCAAACGTAATGGGCACACAGTATGCATAGGAGAACAGAAGCACAAACAATTATAATAAATAGAGTCCAAAATATGGAAATAGTCTTCCAGTTAACAAGTACCAATCAAATTTCCAGAAAATTAGTGAAATGAAGAAGAAATGTAAAGCAAATCTGGATATTCTTAATTAGGAAATAGTTCAAACACAATAAAACACTCACATTAACTATTTGATAATAACAATATCGTCATTCGTCCATCGTATCTGTTATCGTTGAATCTCTTCAATAACAGAGACAAAACCTCAATTTCAAAGCGAAAAATTACGAGCTCAACAAAAACTCTATAACTTTCCTATCTCAGAACCTAAGCTTAGTACAAAAAAACACCGATTTTCCCCTGTTTTAAACCTTTCCTCAAGCCGACCCTTAATCTCTATCGCAGCAGTTACTGTCATCATATCAATTATAATATGTAATTAAATCAAATTAATTATTAGGTAATTAGATTTGTAAGATGATTAAAATATTCGTAGGATAAGTCTTCCTAAATAGTTGTCATAGATTGATCTTACATACTTGTATATATATTGTATTATTGAGATGAAATAAAGCAAGAGATTAGTTTTCTTCATAGTATCAAGAGCCTCAAATTAACTCTCCATTTTTTGCCCTATTTTTCTCATCGGCCGCCCCACCCATACCCTACCCGAAAACCATTTTTGGTGTGTCGAAACCCTAGTCGAAACCACCATTTTCGGCCTTCTCCAAAACCTAACCCTAACCCTAAAACTACCCTAGCCAAAAATTACCCTCCCACCATATTTTGTTTTCGACACTCTTCAAACAAACCCTAATTAGGGCTCTTCATCTCCCTTATTCTACACACCAAAAAAATTATTTTCTTTACCTTTTCTTGTATTTTCTTGGGCAACAATGGTCGGCAAAAAAAAAATTCATCTCGCTCTTGCCGTAAACAACGTCAAAAACTTTATTCATGTTTCCCTGAGGTGGAAAAAGGGCAATACTCTTCTTGGGCGGAGTTGTTTAAAATCCATTGCCGAGCATACGAGGTCATATACCATATTATTCCTTCTAAGTCTTCACCGGAGACCACCGTTGTAGACCCAAATTTACGATCTCGTTTAGATGTTATAGTCATTCAGTGGATTTATGGCACAATCTCCAATGACCTTTTGCACACCATTTTGGAACCGGACTCTACGGCTCAACAGACTTGGGAACAGCCCACCATGGCAACAACCCAACGAGCCGGCGGGCAGGCAGTACCCACCGTGGGCCTGGTAGCCGCAACAGTGGGCTGCCCCACCCTGCCCGTATCCCACGGCTCAATGGCCCCTACCTCTTCCCACATCTAGACAGCCCGGGGTTCTCGACTTTCATCCGCAACAAGTTTTTGCAGCCCAAGGACTATCTTCCACAGGTTATGCTCCCACAGATATTGAACATGCCATGAACAACATGAATCTAGAAATAATAATTTTGTTGATTGTAACAAATATATGGACTCTTCTATTTGCCAGGCTTGTGTGTTTGGGAAGCATGTTAAACTTCATTTTTCATTATCTACTTCAAATACGCCTATGCCATTTGATCTTATGCATTGTGATTTGTGGACATCTCCGATTTTAAGTTCAGCATGTCATAAATATTATATGCTTATTTTAAATGATTAGTCAAATTTTCTGTGGATATTCTCCTTAGGACATAAATCGTAGGTGTTCACCGTTTTAAAACAATTTTGTGTTTTTATCAAAATCCAATTTGAGAAATCCATTAAATATTTTCAATGTGACAATGGGAGGGAATTCATAAATGCCCGATTTAAAGAATTTTGTCACCAGAATGGTATGTCCTTGCATCTTTCATGTCCACATACTTCTCATCAAAATGGAAAAGCCGAAAGAAAATTTTGAACAATCAACAATCTAATTCGCACACTTCTTGTGCATTCGTCCACACCACCAGTCTTTTGGCATCATACACTTCAAATGACCACATATCTTTTAAACATTCTTCCTAGAAAGCTACTCTCAAACATATCACCCACACAAATGTTGTACCATCGTCTTCCTTCTTATGCACATTTGAGGGTTTTTGGGTGTTTGTGTTATTTTTTGTTTTCGTCCACAGCACATAACAAACTGCAAGCCCGTTCCACTCCTTGTATCTTTTTGGGATACCCATAAAATCATAGGGGATATAAGTGTTATGATATGACGAATGGAAAATTATCATCTCTCATCACGTTATTTTTTATGAGTCCATATTCCCATTTACTAAATCTCGCGTGGCATCCCCACCTTCATACGAATTTTTGGACGACGGAATACATCCAATTTTAAATCACCACCTCAATACCCAAACTCATACTGGACCAGCCCACAATACACCACCAATTATGGCAGCCCAAAAATGAAATGGGACTGGGCCTGTCCAAGTTGAGGAGCCCACTGCCTCCTCCTCGTCGGCCTCGGCCCAATCCACTTTTCGTGACTAGCAGGCCCACAAGATGGATCCCACTGCTCCCTCATTTGTGTCCCCAACCAGGACAATAGGCCCAACTCCTCTGGCCCAAAATCTTACCCCCCTCAGCTCAATTCCCAAACCGCAAACCCACTGACCCAGCCTTCTGTCTTAGCCCAACCTCGAACCTCCCCTCGGCCCAATTCACAAACCGAATGCCCATTGCCCCAACCTTCGATCTTAGCCTAACCTTGGACCATTGAAACCCGTGCCATGCACGGGATTTTTCAGCCCAAGCATTATTTTAACCTAATATCTTCGGTCCAACCATCTCTACTTCCAAAAAATCCAAAAGCGACCCTATCAGACCCGAATTGGAAAGCCGTCATGTTAGATGAAATTGATGCTCTTATTAAATATAATATGTGGGAATTAGTGCCCCACCCATCTAATGTTAACATCATACGGTCTACGTGGATTTTCTTTCATAAAAAGAATTTTGATGGCTCTTTTGCGAGACACAAAGCTCGTCTTGTTGGTGATGGCAAATCTCAGCAAGTTGGAGTGGATTGTTGTGAAACATGCAGTCCAATAGTTAAACCAACAACTATCAGGACTGTTCTTAGTCTGGATTTGTCCAAATCATGGTCCATCCATCAGCTAGATGTCAAGAATGCCTTTTTATATGGTCACCTACGGGAAACAGTTTACATGCACCAGCTATTGGGTTTCTAAGATCCTACTCATCCGGATTTTGTTTGCTTAATTGAAAAAATCATTATATGGGTTGAAACAGGCCCTAGGGCGTGGTACGACAGGTTTTGCAGGGTTCATTTCCACACTGGGATTCTCACATAGCAAATCTGATCAATCTTTGTTTATTTACATGAAGGGAAATTACATGACATATATTATTCTCTATGTGGATGGCATCATTCTCACAGTGTCATCCGAGTCACTTCGCTAGTCTATTATGTCCTTTCTTGCTTAGGAATTTGCTATGAAGGATTTGGGCTCGTTAAACTATTTTTTGGTCATCGCTGTCACTCAATATGCAGGTGGTTTGTTTCTATGTCAAAAGAAATATGCCGAGGAGAATATTGGCAAAGCTGGTATTTCCTCGTGCAAACCGTCACATACGCCGGTTGATACAAAGGCAAAACTAAGCAACTCTACAGGTACTCCATACAGTGATCCAACACATTACCGCAGCCTAGCAGGGGCATTGTAGTATCTTACATTTATGAGACCAGATATCTCCTGTTCTTTTGTTTACATAGGCATGATCCGAAGGAAGAACATATGGGGGAACTTAAACGAATTCTGCGGTATGTCAAGGGTACTCTTGATTTTGGATTGCATCTGTATAAGTCCATCATTTCTGGTCTCACAGCTTATACATATGCCGATTGGGGTGGCTGCACAGACACACGGAGTTCCACCTATGGTTATTGTGTGTTTTTAGAAGACAACCTCATTTCATGGTCGTCGAAACGCCAGCCGACACTATCTCGGTCGAGTGCTGACGAAGAATACCGAGGGGTAGCTAATGCGGTATCTTAATCATAATGGCTCCGTAACCTCCTATTAAAACTTCATTGTCCGATCGAAAATACTGTGATAATGTGAGTGTGATATTCTTATCAGGCAACCCTGTCCAACATCAACGCACAAAACACATAGAAATGGATATCTTGTTTGTTAGTGAAAAAGTTGCACGAGGACAAGTCTGGTTTCTTCATGTCTCGTCCCGTTCCGTTATCAGATTGCAGATATTTTCACGAAAGGTCTTCCGCGCATACTGTTTGACGATTTCAGGGACAGTCTCAGCATACGAGAACCTCCCGCTAAGACTTCGGTCCATAATTATCTCCATCATATCAATTATAATATGTAATTAAATCAAATTAATTATTAGGTAATTAAATTTGTAAGATGATTAGAATATTCTTAGGATAAGTCTTCCTAAATAGTAGTCATAGATTGATCTTAAATACTTGTATATATATATATTGTATTTTTGAGATGAAATAAAACATGAGATTAATTTCCTTCAGTTATCTTCTTATCTCTCGATTAGGGATGGCAACGGATAGGATCTGGACCGGATCCTACTAGATCCAGATCCAGATCCATTTTTCATACCTGAATCCAGATCCGGATTCAGATCCAGCGGATCCATAAAAATCATATCCAAATCCGGATCCACGGATCGGATCTGGATCCACATGTAAAAAAAATTACCTTGCTAAGATTTTTTTTTTGAACTGACAAACGATTTACTTAAGTAACAGTTTACTGTTTTTCAATTTTGAAATGTTCATATGAGATATTTTGTTCGTTGTCTTATTTTGATTGTGAGCTATTAATTAAAAATGTTGGACAATGACAATAGTTGTGGAAAATGCTGACTAGTATTTCCATAATGCAGAACTTGCATGTGCTTGAAATCTTCATAAATGAAGTGAATATAATTTTAACTACTTGTCTATGGAGATGTTAGTCATTCACTAATATAACATTGATTTTATTATCGAAGTTACCTCTTTATTTTTTTATTTTTGAGTTAACGAGGGAATAAATTAAACTTGTTTTGAGAATTAAACTTGCAAGGATGTGCTTAGCAATTTTAAGAAAATACTTATAAAATTACATTTTAGGTTATGAATATATTTAATAAAAAATGGATCCACGGGTCGGATCTGGACCGGATACGGATCTCAAATACAAGATCCAGATCCAGATCCGATCCGTCAGAAACGGATCCGGGTCCGATCCGGATCCGTCGGGTCCAAATTTTGAAGATCCATATCCTATAAAACGGATCTGGATACACCGGATCCGGACCGGGTCCAGGATCCATTGCCATCTCTACTCTCGATTGAAACGAATCAGGATTAACGACATACTTAAGACCCACATCGAGTGTGTAACGAGTAGGCATTATGTGATTGTAGTTCACGAGCTTAATAAAAACCACGGATTTTCCCAGTCTTAAACCTCCTGAAGCCTTCCTTTAATCTCTTTCGCAGTAGTAACTTTCTTATCTCTCGACTATAGCGAATCAGGATTAACAACATCCTTTAAATATACATCGAGTGTGTAACGAGTAGGCATACTGTGATTATAGTTAACGAGCTTGATGGAAGTCTTAACACGTGATTTCTTAGCTTGTTTCTTTGCTGAATCCTTTCGAATTACTTTCTTAGGGTATTTGCCGATTCCGGCGACTAAACAGTGACCGTAAGGTCTGTCTCTTGTTCCTTCATCGTATGCTTTGATGATTACTGCTTTCCGTCCGGCGAATCGGTCTTGAAGAAGGATAACGGTCTGTTTGGTTTCAGGAACTTCACCATCGTCGCCGTCGCCGATGAATGCAATAAAGGGAAGAAGTTAAGTATGTAGTTTTCGCGTTGTTATGTAAATAATGTTATATGAAATTATTGCTCTTCAAAATTGAAATTATGTCTATAGACCATAAGTTCTTTACATAATTTGTAAATATTATGATGCATAACTTATGCTTCTCTATGCATAATTTTAATTTTAAAAGGCAAAAATTAATGACCAGCCCATTTGAAAGGCAAAATTAAAGACCAGTGCATTTGAAGAGCATACCGTGCAATTACTTGGCTCCCACAATTGGGATACAAAAAGCATTTGTTTTTTTGCACGGATTTCCATTCAAACGCACGGGTCTTTAAATTTTTTTCTCTCTATATGTGATCTTTAATTTTTATCTCTGCTATTTATTTAATAAAAATATCCTAACCTATTTTGCAAGATATGATTTCTATAACATTTGTATATTCGGAAACTGAACTTTTGCTTCTCTCAGCATAAATTTTGTAGGAATTAAATTATGCGGCATAAGTTGTGTACTATTTTTCAAATTGTGTTGGGTGTTTAAAACTATGTCCTATCCAACATAATTTTTGTGGATGTTATGATACATATACCGAATTAAATGTAAACTATGCTGAGTGAAATCTCAAATTATGTCATTTTTAAGATTATGTTGAGTGTTGAAAGTTTTGTCTTGTCCGATGTAATTTGTGGGGATGTTATGATACATGTTCCGAAGTTAAACGTAACTTGCGAAATCTAAATTTTGCAGCGCCAAAAAATATTAAAGGGTAAAAATTAAAGATTACAAATTTGAGGGACAAAAATTAAAGATAGACGACTGTTATGTCAATTTCTCAAAGAATTTTATCGAACATGCTATAATATGTATATGGTAAATCCGCCTTAATCTACGTATCATGTATATTTAAGTATGGAATGTTATCCCAAAAAGTTAAAAAGATAATATCTTTAACTCATGTCAATGCGTCAAGATCACTAGAAATAGGTCCTGGAATCTGGATTCTGGAAATAGTTTAAAGTAACAAATGTTATACGTCCAATACTATTAGTTGATGAATTAAACTTTTGATCCTTCTTGACAATCTTTTTTATGGTTGTTTTTTCCATTAGTTTAATAGGACTTGATATAAAATAAAACTATAGATGTTCAAAGATAATTTCATTTATTTTTTGGCCAGCTCCTTAAGTAGTTTTCGTCGAGGTTATTTTTGACACTATCATGAATTAACAAAGTCGAGCATTAAAACTTCTCTCTAACAAATGTTCAATAATATGATAGTATTTGGAACACCTTTTAAAACATGATAATTCTAATATTAGATGGAGAAAGGTTTTGACGTTTCATTAATTTAGAAGTCGGACTCCTTTTGACTTGGAAAAAAAAGGTGGGAGAACTTCTTTTAATATGACAATCCTTGTAAGATTAGTGATATGTTATACGAGTCCACCAAACAGTGCAGAGAAAATTTTCTTAGTTAAAGCAGTATGTAAATGACACGAGATATTTACGTGAAAACCACCTTGCTCAAGGGGGTAAAATCACGACCTACCTTAGTAGGAGTTTTTCAAAACTTCACTAAAAACTGAGCAATGTTTAGATTACAACATCTTGCAATCTAGGAAACAAACTCTTAATCCCTCACCCTTACAATAACTCTATTGCAAGATCTCTACAATACCTCTATTGCAAAGATACACATTGACTAACTCTAGCCAAGTAAATAGCTCAAAGACTTGAGAAAACAAATGACCTACAAACAACTTCTTATAAGAAGAGTGGGTTTACAAGTTCAAAAACAAAGAAACAAAGACTCAACAAACCTAGGACTTAGACATCTTCATTTGTGAGAGAATTGATCCTTCAGTTTGTTGCAAAATTGGTCCTGACTGGAGTTCTAAAGAACACGAGTGCTTGCAAGATTAAAGTGTGAACAATTTTGATTTGCAAGATTAGATTTTCACTCCTTAACATGTTGTATATATATGAGAGATAAAGGAAGTGACAAAATCTTAAACCTTGGACCAATAAAAAGGCCACAACAACTCTGCAGCAGTGCTGCGACACTGCCACTGTGTCTACAGCTTTACAACTGTAGAGTTGACTTACAACGGTCGAAACTGGCTCCTCTAACAACGGAATTGGTTCCTTGTATATGTTTGTCAAATCATCAAAATAAGGCATAGCATTACATTATCAATTTCCCCTTTTTTTATTATGACAAACTCAGAATTCAAATTTCCCATGAGAACTAGATGCCCGCTTGTTCCCCCCGAGACTCATACCCTTTTCAGCACAATAAAAATATTAGCAAGACATCCCCTGCATATTTTCCTTTTACCCCCTACATATCTTTCCCCTTTTGGCATCATAAAAAAGAGTAAAGCAGTAACATGAAGAGAATGAATTAAGGCAATGTTAACTCATGGCCACTGGGCAACACTAACATGAGCAAAATTAAAACTAGCTTGGTTAAGAAATATTGCACAAGTATTAAGATAATTGCCCAAGTTAATTTATCAGATAAAAATATAGTAGATCCATATGTACCAGCAAAATAAACAAGGAAACAATGTCAATTTTCAATTATAAGCCAAGAGATACTACAGAAATACAAAGAGGACAAAGCAAGATAAGGATTAAGGGATTCAAAGAGTATAGAAGAAGACATAAGAGGACCTTTGAAGTACGAGAGAAGAGGCTGGAATAGGGAACTGCTCATATTCTGGCCAGAAGCTTATCAAACCTCTCACTCGCAACCCTTTGATCAATGAGCATCTGTTGGGTCAGGTCCCGCACTTGTCTCATCAGATCAACTACTTCATCCTTAAGCTGAGCATTTTTAATTTTTAGTTCCTTTGAGGTACCCGATCCCTCTTCTCATGAGTATCCTGCTGAAGCTCAACCTTTAAAATAGCAATTTCAGAGTCCTTATGAGCCAATAGCAGAGTCAGGTTGTTAATCTCTTCAGTCCCATTTTCCTGAGCATCTATCAAGTTTGAGATCATGGTGTTATTCCCAACTCCTCCATTTCTGGGCACACATTCACACTTCTCTAGAGTGTTCATTGTAAACATCTACTTCCTTGTACACATTGTCTCCTTGAGTGCCTTGATTCCAAAGTGCTTGAAGACCTTAGTGAGGAGAAAATCATAAGCCAACCCATATCTGTCATCTTTAACAGAGACTATTTTCAATATGTGTTCTAACATTAGAGCAGGCAGACTAATTGAAGTAAAGAATACCAGGTTTTCCATGAGATATAGGTCTGTTACAACATCAATTGATTTTTTTTCAGAGCGAGGTAGCAACACTTTTATTAACAAATTCAAACAGAAGCTAAAATTCAGGCCTTAACTGTTTCTTGAGGACTCGTTCCCTTGTAAGGTTCCTTTCCTACTTGGCTATCATTTTCAGAAAATCCATAGTGGAAGTTTTCTCGAATATAATTGACATACCCTAGTTGGGACTTCCAAAATTCTTCCAAGTGTCTCCCCATCCAATGTGAAGTTAGTGCCATTTACACTAGCAACAAGTGCTTCACTACCATCAGTGAAAAATAAAGATCCATAGAACTCTATTACTTCAGATTTAAACAGCAAGGCCACTGAGGGCTGAAATAGATTTCGCCACATTTGTTCCTCCATCATCTCTAACACATCTTGCATCCCTGGTTGATTATCAATGTCAGGGTAAAAAACCTTTCCATTTAGTACTTTCTGAATTCTTAGAATCGTTTTTATTTCATCCTCAGTTAACTCCACTTTTTGGTTCTTTAAAGAGAAAACAGGTTCCTCATCCTCAATGGCCTTTCTTTTTCTTAGAGAATGAAGGCTTTTCTTCATTTATTTGGACCCCCGATCCCCAGTATCAGTTGCATATGCAACACCAGGTTTCTTAACCTATACTGATTTCCCTTTTCTCATAGCTTCTTTCCTAGATTTTCTTTTCACAGGTAGAGTGTCCTCCACCTCAGGTTCATTTTCACCACTGTCAAGCTCCACCACCTTATCTTCAAAGTCGTTATCCTTCTTCTTTTCACGGTCTTTGCTCTATTTTCTTTCAAGACTGAGTCCATTCGAGCCTTGACTTTGTCTATTGTGAGTGGCCCTCTATTGGACACTTCCTTTTTGCTCACTTTTTCGCTAGAGGATGACCCTATGCTCCTCTTAAACACTAAAGTCATAGGGACTTCATCATCGTCAACCCCCTCAGTAGGAGTGATAGTCACCAGCGACTCACTAGCAGAGATATCCCTTAAAGGCACAATAATAATAGGTACTTGATGAGAATTCCTGGTGTCTCATCACATTTAGGAGTAGTTTTGAAAATAGGGGAAGTTTCTTCCCCGTGTGTAGGAGAACCAGATTCCTCAAAAGACCCCCCTTCCTTTAACATAAACACAGCATAAAAAACCCCAACCACAATCTCATATTTACTCTCTAGACTATTGGACCTCCCTTTATCCCCATTAGGAAGGTTACCCTCAAACAGATGGTCAACTGAGGACTCATAATGTCCTTTGTCTATCTCAACAACCATTTTACCCTCTAAGGGAGTGGGGTTACATGATTTAGTAGTAGTTCCTTCAGATCTCGCCTTTTCTATTTCCGACACCTGCTCCTCTGAAGCACTTTCCGATGGAGCCGTTTGCACTGCCTGAGCCTCAGTATCCCCAAATTCAACCTTGTTTTCCTCCTCTGCACCCACTGTTTTGACTTGAAACCTCATAATATTTTTCTTTTTCCTCTATATCAACTGTGTTGCCGGAGATATCGGACGTAGACACAGAGTCATCCCTGATATTTGAAGTTGTAATTCTTTATGAGCAGTGGGTTTAGGTTTCGAGACAAACTTCTTGGGGGTTAAATTTTTATTGATAAAAGTTACTCTAGGAATAACAATTTAATATTTACTTTCCTATCTTAGAACCTAAGCTTAGTAAAAGACCACCGATTTTCCCAGTTTTAAACCTTTCCTCAAGCCGACCTTTAATTTCTTTCACGACATTTGCCTTCTTATCCCTAGACTGAAGCGAATCAGTATTAACAACATCCTTTAGATCTACATCAAGTGTGTAACGAGTAGGCATTATGTGATTGTAACTAACGAGCTTAATGAATGTCTTAACACATGATCTTTTCGCTTGTTTCTTTGCTGAATCCTTTTGAATTACCTTTTTTTAGGTATTTTCCAATTCCAGTTACTAAACAGTGGCCATAAGGTCTGTCTCTTGTTCCTTCTTCGAATGCTTTGACGATTACTGCTTTACGGCCGGCATATCGGCCTTGAAGAAGGATAACGACTTTGTTTGGTTTTAGGAACTTCACCATCTTCGATGTCGTCACTGTCGTAGATGAATGCAATAAAGGGAAGAAGGTAACGTTTGTAGTTTTTGCATTGTTATGTAAATGATGTTATATGCAGAGTGTAAATTTTCAGCCTTATGAGTTGGACTTGGCCTCAGAATGTTGGGCTTGACCTCGCCTTATTAATCGGACTTTTACTTGGGTAATTTCTTTGCGCAATTGGGATAAACTTTTAACATTTTTGGCGTGGATTTTCCTTCATGGTCTTTAATTTTTCCCCGTCAATTCGTTGGTCTTTAATTTTTGTCCTTATTTCTCATTTAATGAATATTTGTGAGCCAAAGTATTCTTATTCGCTGGGGAGATTCTGGGTTCGATCCCCAATAGAGTAAAAAATAATACTCGCTCCGTCCCAATTTATATGATGTAATTTGACTGGACACGAAGTTTAAAAAATAAAGAAAGATTTTTTAATCTTATGGTCTAAAATAAGCCCAAGATATTTGTGTGGTTATAGATCATATCGTTAAGCGTAAAAGATAAAGTTTAAAGTTAACTTATTACCAAATAAGGAAATATATCATTCTTTTTTGGACTGACTAAAAATGAAAGTGTGTCATATAAATTGGGACAGAGGGAGTAATAATTTTGCAATATGTAGTTACATAGAAACTATGCATTAAGGCATAGTTCTGTAGGATAACTTAAATTTCTGCATAACTATGCCAAATAATGCATATTCTACATAACTATGCCTTAAGGCATAATTTTATGTAGTTACATAGAAACTATGCCTTAAGACAAAATTCTATAGGATAACTTAATTTCTACAAATTTCTATGTAATTTTGCGCGTATACGCATAGTTTCTATGAAACATTTGTCTTGTGAAATTATTTGCTTTTTCTTGACTCTGCCACGGTTCGAATCCAGAATGCGAATTCTTTTTTTTTTTTTTACTGTTGGGGTATTTTCAGCCACTTTAAAGTACCGAAGGGAAAAATTAAAAATCAGCAATTTGAGGGGAAGAAATTAAAGACCACCCTGAAATAGGGATATTCCTGCAAATGACCCAAAATTTAAAGGACAAATGTTTAGTAAATAACTTTTTTTTTATTTTTTTTACAACATATGGACCCTTTTAGATCGCAGTTTAAAGATCCTTTTTATCAAATTAAAAATCATATGAGAAGACATTAGACCATGATTTAAATTTTTTAAGTTATTGAAACGTTAAACGAGTCTAATGTTTTATCTGTAAGAGTGAGAATTATATGAAAAAACATTAGGCGCGAGTTTAATGTTATCTCATTGGTTGGTTTGATGCGTTTGAGGTTCATCCTTTGGGTACCAATTTGTTGAGGGATTCCTTAGAGAGGGTGAAGGTGATTCAGGACAAGCTCATGGTAGCACAGAGCTGATAGAAGGAATATGCGGACCGAAAGATCCGAGACATAGAGTTTATGGTTGGTGACAAGGTTCTTCTGAAGGTCTCACCCATGAAGGGTGTGATGAGGTTCGACAGAGGGTTGGAGAGGTGGCATATGAGTTAGCTCTACCACCAGGTCTTTCTGCAGTCCATTCGGTTTTCCATGTGTCCATGTTGAAGAAGTATCATGCCGACGGTTCCTATATCATCCAGTGGGACTCCGTATTGCTTGTCCAGAATTTGAAGTTCAAGGAGGAGCTTCTGGCTGTTTTGGACATGCATATGAGGAAGCTGAGATCGACGGAGATAGCTTCCATGAAGGTTCAGTGGAAGCATCGCCCTTTGAGGAGGCGACTTGCGAGACAGAGTCCGATATGCGGAACAAATATCCTTCCTTGTTTACTACTTCTAGTATGTTTCCCTTGTTCATTTCTTGCTGTTTGAGGACGAACGTTGCTTTAATTGGTATCTGATGTAATGATCCAACTGGTTGTTTTTAGCTAAAGACTCTTATTTACCAATTTTACCCAACTTATTGTCCTTATGTGGGGTTTGTGATGCGCGGGAATGAGTGGTACGGATCCCGAGGTCTAGTTACATAAGTTTTGGATAAAAATCCAAAACTAGAACCTTAGAGTTGGATAGTTTGACTCAAGGTTGACTTTTGAGTAGATGGGTGTGTTTCCAGATTTTTTCGCTTTCGATAGCTCCGAATGATCATTTATGACTTAGTCGAGTCATTGGTTTGCTTCTCGAGACAACCAGATGTATTTTGTGGTCTTATTTGTAATATTTGGGTTTTTGGTTATTCCGGGCGATTCTTTAGAAAATTAGGTATTAGCTCAATTAAATGGGAAATATGAGGGTACGAGTAAGTTTGTAGCACTTTTTACTTTAGATGAGCATGTCTGGTTTGTGTTCGGGAGGTTCGGGAGTGTTTTGGGTGGTTAATGGGAGTTTTGCTTGATTCATGATTTTCTGGTGTCTGGTGCCCGCCTTGGCGACATCTCTGTTCGCTCCTATGTGTCCGCGTCGTTGGGAGGTTGGCTCGCAGAAGCGGGGGTTGGGAAAATTGTGAGTTTCCGGTTTGGCGGAGGAATTGTCGCAAGGGTGAGTTCGCCTCTACGGGATCGGGTTCACTGTGGCACTGGGGTGAGCTGTCAAGTGACTGCCCCCCAGCGAGTGATATGTTCGCGGCAGCAGATCTGCGCCAGCGGGGTCGAGTGTGCTGGGGCGGAATCACTGTATCATGTGTCTTATTTAAATTCTCTAGGTTAGAATTCATTTCCCAAATTAGAAACCCTTGAACCTAGAGCCGCCAGAGAGCATTTTCAGAAGTTTAAGAGCAATTTCATCTTTGCGGTAAGAAATTATTTCCTTTGTGATTTGAATATATGTTACTAAGTCCTTTAATGGTGATACAACAAGTTTATAAGTTGGAGAAGATAAGTTATAAGTTCTTTGAGATTAAGAGAGTTAGATTATTGATTTAAGGGGTGTTTATGGGTTAGATTACTTGAATTATTGTGAACTAGTGATGGAATATGTCATGTAATCATGTTGTATAGCTTAATTTGAGTGTAGAAACCTATTTAATGTGGGGGTAAATTCTAGGGTTTCAAATTGGGGCCTTTTGTATATTGTTAAATTGAAAGTCCAAATGCGAATAGTTTTCTAATAAACTTAAGGATATGATTACCTAGTATGTATTGATGGTTTTATAGTAACAAAGTTTGAGTTTTGGAAATGTTGGCCTGAGGTTGGTACTTGTAGTCTTGCTTGTTAAGGTTTATGTCCTTGTTTGTTGTATAAGTCATATATTAACGAGTAGTATATGCGTGAATAGACTTCGATTATCATGAGGCGCGAATGACGGGCAAGGCTATCACCGAGGCTTGATTGTTGGCGCTCCTGTTCATCCGAGAGGTAGGCTATGGTTTAGTTTTTTTAGACTTCGATAGAAGTGTGTAATTAGTTATAAATATTAAGGGGTGTTGGGCGTGTTTGGGGGTCCCACTCAAATGGTTGTTATGAACGGTTGAGTGGGTACCGGTGTTGAACTGTGATGATGGATGATTTGTGTCACACCCCCAACTTTGAGGGGTGTGGCTGGCACCCAGCTCTTGGACAGCCCGAGTGAACCACCTGCATATCATCGCACAAAGATAACCCCATCTAGGCCGCTTTGAATAATAATTTTAATGTATGTAATATGAAACCCTAAAATCAGGAGATCCAATCCTAACATACATATATACATACCAAGGTCGACGAGGTCTTACTGAACAATTGTACAACATATAACCTGTCTACAAAGCCTCTAGAAGGTTGTCAATACCAAACATAAGTCGGGATAGGGCCCCCGACATACCCAAAATAGCAAAAGAGATATATACATGACCCGACTCAGAATACTCCAGAAGGAAATGGAGCTCACCAACAAACGTTGATATCTGCACACGATCTATGAGAGTGTGTCCTCTCCTCCCCCATTTGAACCTGCACGACATGAAACACAGTGTCCCCAGACAAAAGGACATCAGTACAAATAATGTACAGAATATGTAAGGCGAAAATAAAACATAATAGTGCATAATCATAAAAGAAAAAGGAGGTTCGAGTCAACTTGTATCTCTGAAATACCTCTGAGGCTATAACATATACCAAGATCTCTCTTATCATATATCCTTATCTATACCTTTACATAAACACCCTAGATCTACTTGCTTGACTACCCGACTAACTAGTGGTAAATAACATGTCTGCCCAGCCAATGGTATCCAACGATACGTAACTGCCCAACTGGTGGTAATTATATGACTGCCCATCCGACCATAGCCCGGTGGTGGATACATATTTGCCCAAACATGGTCAATATCATAGCGTACCCTACCCTAAGGAGGGACTCGGTCATACCCGATCCATATACGGGACTTGGTGTTATCATACCCAACTGTAGTGGTGATGCTCATCTGCCCAGCCAGTCGTAGCTCGGTGGTATGCATAACTAGCATATCCATTCCCTTATAGGTGTTTCCTAAATACATACATACATGAAAAGCCATCCTAATCTACTAGGTCTATGAGCTTATTAAAATACTTAGGATCATTACATTTGTTACCTTCTTACTTAGCGTTCAGGGACCATCATTATGATAATAACATACCCATCTTCTTTCACCCTTTTATAAGAATTAACAAGGCAACCCACACAATATCTAGCCTTCAACAAGTTAACCCAAGACCATCAAGGACCAGGGAATCCTTTCAAAAGTAAGGAACAACATATCTCGTAGAGGACGTTTCATAAAATGTTGACACTTCAACAATCATGCCAAGAAAAGAAGGAATGAGCATTAACATACCTTGTCGATTAAGCTAGTTGCATTCCACAGAGCGTCGCACGTACTGTGGATGAGTATCTATATTAAATGAGTGATTGTATCAATATCAAGCTTACATCCAAGAAGAGGTTTCACTTAGGCAATTCGTCGAACAACTTGCATACATAAAGTTCTAGAGTTATTCTATCATGGATTCTTACTCAACTTAACACCACCATATTCTATAACTCTTTTCTTAGCTTCACAACCTCACCAACATGATTCAACACCTCTATTGAATCTTAATTTCAATCAACAACCCCAAACAATAAGTTACCACAACTTCATACAACAAGAGTTAATTATCTAAAGTCATGTTTACAATACTTCCATAACTCATAAGTTTTCTTCACTAAACAACCAATCGAAACTAAGAGGGACTAAAGAACATATATAGGGGATGAAACCTTACCTTAACTAACCAAGGAATCCCTCACAACAAGCTTTACTTCAATCTCCAAGAAGCTCACAATTTTGCTGAGTCAACTAACGAGGATTTTGATGTGTTCTTGATTCTTAGCAGGAGAAACCACCTTAGATACTTGGAGAGATGTTCTTCAATGGTGTAGAGATCTTTGGAGGGTATTTGAGAGTGTTTTGGAAGCTCATGGGTCGAAAATATGAGATAAGAATAAAACTGGCTGGCCTTAGGACTTAAATAGCCGACTAAACTGCCTCACATACACGGCCCCATATGCGGCGCAATTCTCATATGCGGCCGCATATGCCACCGCATATGGTGGCAGTGACGTGGTAAAAAGTTTCCTTGATGTATGTCTACATCCGCAAGGTAGAATAGCATTCGCAATGTGAAACGCATAACATATCATCAAAAGTTCATCAATCTTCGTCGAGTTGTACTTCATTTAATCCAATTGACTTCCAATCTTCCGTATACCTTCGTAATACTTATATAGGTAATACATGATCCTCGGGAAGGGTATTAGGTTGCCAGGACTCAAGTTGGCTAACTACGCTCTCATTCGCATACAAAACTTTAGGGTGTAACATCCTTCCCCCTTTAAAACATTCATCCTCGAATGTTGGAATATCGTAACCCGAAGACTTCAAACTATGGTCCCTTTCAAAAACTTTAACAAAACTTTATCTGTACACAAGACTCTCTCAACCTATTGCACCACCTAAGAATACATCTATTATCTCATAGACTAGATAACACTACTCTTAATATGACACTGGCCTTCCATGACCGCACCATTATCTATAGCATCATAGAACATATCATAACCTCCACCCTCCCCAAAATATCAAACCGTACTGGGACATTTTTATCTTAACCTTTGGACTTCCGACTATCACAACTCACATACGGAAGAACAAATGAGAAAACCAATGCCTCCAGCCCCTCTAGTGGAGACTTATGACGAGGACATGTATATACGGAGCAAGGTGCAATTGCTGACTCACTTAGTGGCCGCTCAGGCCCAGCGTCAGGGTGTGAGTATTGGATCTTATAATAGGGAAGTCAATGCGAGGGTCCGGGACTTTATTAATTTGGATCCTCCGATGTTTACGGGGTCTGACCCGAATGAAGATTCGCAGAACTTCTTGGACTAAATGTACCGGACATTACAGAAGATTCATGCTATATATACTGAGGCAGTGGAACTGGATTCATATAGGTTGAGGGATATTGCGGTTGTATGGTATAAGCCGTGGGTACAGACTAGGGGATCGAACACACCATCAACAGTATGAAAGGAATTTTTTAAAGCTTTTCTGCAATATTACCTACCAGTAGAACTTCGAAGGGCCCGACAAGATAATTTTCTACTCCTACAGCAAGGTGATATGAGTGTATTGGAGTACAACCTTCAGTTTAATTTGTTGGTTAGATATGCCCCTATAGTTGTGGCCGAAATGAGTGACCGGGTGAACCTATTTGTAAATAGTTTGGGACCACATCTGGTTAATTAATGTAATATGACCTCCTTGAATGTGGGTATAGATATCTCTCGCATCCAGGCATACACTCAGAATCTGTAAGAACGAAAGCGGCAACAATAGGAGGCGGGCGAAAAAATTCAACCTAAGAGGGATAGATCGACCAGCCAAGTGGAGCATGATTGGAATAACCCTAGGCCTTCAGTTGGTTCTATAGTTAGTACTCCTTCTCAGTCCTAGAGGTTGTAGTAGTGGAGAAGATATGCACAAATGAGACCACCCCATCCTTCATGTGATCAGTGTAGTAGATCCTATTTCGGCCGATCTCGTCATAACTCTAGTGTTTGTTACACTTATGGGGATCCCAGTCACTTTATACAAAACTGTTCGATAAGGAACAGAAGTAGTATAACTCAACCAACTGAATCAGTAGTGGCTTCGTCATCCTCAATGCATCCCTTAGAGCGGGGGCCTGACAATATCTGGTAGATGTCGAGGCAGGGGTGGGGCATCTGGCCCAGGTAGTGGGAAACACCGCAATTATGCCTTTGTAGAACGATCGGATCAGGAGGTACCTGACATTGTTGAAGGTATCCTAACGATGCTCCATTCATTCTTTATATAGAGTAGGTATTGACCGTTTCACATTCTAATTCTTTATGCATGCTATTCGGTGTATAGGTCGAGTGTGAATCCTAGATTGTAAAATGGGCTTTAGAATGTAACCTCACCCGCAGTTTCTAAGGGAATAAAAAACATGAGCTCTCGGATGACCAAGTCTACTATGCCACGTTGATGGAGATATTGCAGCTAAAGCGGTAGGAGGAGTGACATGGGCAGTGGGCGTGGATAGGATAGGATAGAGGTCCCCCTCACTATTGCATCTTGTAAGAAGTTTCCTCGTACGTAGGTCCGTTATAGAAAAACCAAATGGATCAAAATTGATGGATACGGAATTATCGGTGACAAATTTTCTAACAGAGATTAGATTCTTGATAATATTAGGGGCATATAGGACATTTTTAAGGGAGAATTGGGGATGCGATGGTGGGGTTAGTATGTGGTCAAACCCTTGTATTAGAATGCGATGACCATAATAGATTGAGAAGTATTTAAATTGCGCAGTTGAGGAAGATTACCAGAATTGTTGGTGAGGTGAGACGTGACACCCATATCCATATACCACGCATCAGCAGGCCGCTGCAATTTTAAAGAATCGAAAGTAAGGCCCAAATCCGATGGATTGAGGCTGGACGACTGCTGCTGGGCCGCTGTGTAGTGGGCCTAGTGGCTTGGGCCTGCTTGGCAAGCTGTTGGATGGGGTGCCAGGATACTGAGCCTTGGTTTAGCCCACTGAGAGTGCTGTTTTTGGGCCACTGAAGTGCTGCTGGAAAGGCAGGCCCAGTTCGAATTGTCCCATTATTGCTGGAATACTGCCGGAACGCAATTGGGCTGCTATTGTTGGGCCACTGGAGTGCTGCTGGAAGGGTAGGCCCAATTCGAATTGGCCCACTGTTGTTGGAATGTTGGGCCTGTTGTGAACAGTACGTATTGTTGGCCCAATTTCCATGAGGAGGATTTTTTGACGTCGGGAGTTGAGGAAGCGGAAGCGAGAGAATCCATGAGGGTTACCATAAATTTGTGGAAGAATATCAGTTGAGAAGCTGCCGTATATCGACTGTATATCAGCTGTATATCGGGCTGCTTATGTGATAAGTGTATTGGGCGGTGTATACTGCCTATATACTTGATGTATACGGGCTATAAAACAAGGAATGTGAGGGCCGGTACTGAGTATATCGATGTATATTAGCGGTATACAAATTGGTATATCTGGAGTATACATGTTTATAGGTAGAGGAGAGGCAGTATATCACTGAGGAACAGGGTATACAGATTGTATATCACGAAAGAGCAGTGGTATACGGGGTGGTATACTGATGTTTATCCACTGAAAGAGGGAGGCGGGGGGGGGGGGGGGGGGGTACGATGGCCAAAGTAAGATTTAGGGTAGAGAGGGATTTTTGGCTCTTGATATCGTGTAAGATTGTATTAATCTCCCTTGGGGAGTCTTTCTCATTAATACAAATATATATAGTGTGCACAATGCTGAATCCTCATTGAATAAGGATCCTATTTTTACCATAATTATACACTACTATTAATTATAAAATATATGGTGAATATATTATAATATTCACTAATAAGGACAAACAAACAAATCGTTATAATTACAATAGTGTGTAATTACTAGACTGTGTAATTACTACCCTAGTAATTACATCAATTCCAATTACCAGGCGGCTTTCCAAATAGACCCTTAGTTTGGCAATCCTTATAGCATTAGGAAAGAGAATATTAATATTAGGCATCATAAATAAATCTATAATGTTACAAGGTAAATCCACCTCAATCTATATATCATGTATATATATCTAAGTTTGGAAAGGTATTCTAAAAGTTAAAGATAATAATTTGTCTCGGTCCGATGCATCAAGATCATCATAAATAGAACCTGGAATCGTCTATTCTGAAAATAGTTTAAACAAATGTTACATGATCAATGTTTGATCAGTATCCTGTACCCTTTAACTCTTCTTTCTGCTCTCCATCTTGTAGCAAATCCAACTATAAGTTGATGAATTAAAGTTTTAATCCCTTTTCACAATTTTTTTGTGTGGCTGTTTTTGCCCCTTGATATCCTAGGAATTGATGTAAAAAAACCCTATATGTTAATAGCTTCATTTCTTTGGCTAGCCCCTTACGTAGTTTTCTTCGAGGTTTATTTTGACACTTCATCATATATAAATAAACAAAGCAGAGTATTAAAGCGCCTCTTTAACAAATGCTCAATAAATATAGTGGTTTTGGAAAAGAAAAGGTGGGAGAACTTTTGTTCCCAATTTGACAATTCTTTTTATAAGAATGAAAGAAAATATTAATATTAGGCACCATAAATAAATTTATAATGTTAGAAAGAGTAAATTTAACCTCTTTAATATTTTTTATAACATGTACATGGCAAATTTGCCTCAATCTCTACATCGTGTATATTCAAATCTGGAATGTCATCCCAAAAGAAATTAAAGTTAACATTTTTATCCCATGCCAATGCATCAAGATCATCAGGAATAGGTCCTGGTATCTCGTATTCTGAAAGTGATTTAGGGTAACAAATGTTACACGGTTGAGCAATCCCTTTTAAATCTTCGTTTCTTCTCTCCGTCTTATAGCCGATCCAAGTAGTTGATGAATTAGACTTTTGATTCTTCTCACAATTATTTTTTATGATTGTTTTTGTCCTTGGTTTCCTAGGAATTGATGTAAAAGAAAACCCTAGATGTTCAGTAACACCTTTATCTTTTTTAGCTAGCTCCTTACGTAATTTTCCTCGAGATTTACTTTGGCCCTTCATCATGAATAAATCGAGTAGACTATTAAAGCTTCTCTCTAACAAATGTTTAATAATGAATTCTTTTTATAAACATAATAATCCTAATATTAGATGGAGAAAGATTTTGATGTTTCATTCATTTAGAAGACGGAATCCTTTTGGCTTAGGAAAAGAAAAGGTGGGAGATTTTGGTTTTTAATATGACAATCCTTATAAGATTAGGAAAGAGAATGTTAATATTAGGCACCATTAACATTACCATATTTTGGCAAACTCGGTTCCAGATTTTATAATATGTGGAAATTGAATTATACTGTATTTAATAGCATGTGAGGTGAACACTTCAAGTTAACGCAATGGCTTAGGGAGGAAGTAACCACGAGATTAAACTTAAATAGAGTACTTTGAGTTACAATAATAAACTAAAGGGAACTCATTATAATGAATAATCAATAACTACCTTTGCTTGTTGAAAAGGTCCATAATAGTTGCATGCATATAAGACTGATAAATGCTTGCAAAGAAGAGAAAAAAAAAGAATAAAATTCTAAGTACTATGCCTTTTAGGTATTAAAGTCGACATTGACTAATCACTATTGATTGCTTCAAGAGAAACATCTTGCTAGGTATTCACAGCTCATGCATGTTTGCGATCTAAGGAATTAAGATTATTTTTTAGTACGCAAATTGGTAAATTGAAAATGTTTCAATATATAGTTAGTGGTGAAGTTTTCAGATTTGAATTACAAATTGCTCTGGGAATTGAGAAAATCCAGTATATAATTATATATGAAGCATTTTCCCCTTTTAATGGACCATGGTAAGTCCAATTTGAATTAATTGAATGAACGAGTGTTCTGATATATATATATATATATATATATATATATATCATTGTTACACTAATTACATATATATTTTTATATATATTCTTCGATAATGCACTCAAACCAACCAATAAAGAAAAGTGGTCTGAGTTGATATTTAAAAGAAGAAGTTTGTCCATGGACAAGAGGGATTTATACACACATAATTGTTAGGGGTTGTTTGGTTTGTGGGATAAGATGGGATATTCCAGGATTAAATTTCAAACTTAATTATAAATATTCCACCTTATTTAATCAAACTATGTGTTATTTTATTCAATCCCTCCCAAATAAGATATATTAATAATTTGAAAATAACTTTATCCGCAAACCAAAGAAGCCATTAAAGTTTTAATACTTTGGTAAAACCATTTTGATATCTCTTGAAAGTTTAAAACTCATGTTTGATAATTCTCACATGGAACTTGACTAATACTTTACTACAATTGTATCCTTTCGGTGCATAATTCAATCTCCTAGGCCTTTCTCTTTTCCCTTCCACCTTGGCTCCCAAACCCAAAAACATATACTACTATACTTACTCGGTTTCAATTTAAGTGACTCTTTTTTTTTTAGTCAATCAAAAAAAGAATGACATCTTTCTATATTTAGTAAATTTAATTTTAAAATATCCATTTTATCATTAATGAAATGATTTACAGTTACACTGAAAGATGGAATAATTTCCATTGGGGATTCCTTTCATTATTCACAATATATATAGCTGTACAAGGTTGATTCCTAATATGGTACGAATCCTAACTTACCTTACAAAGGTTGATTCCTAATACAGTTAGAATCCTAAGTTACCTTAATTATACATCTACCATTATTACAAAATATACGGAGAATATTCGCTAATACTCCCCCTCAGACGGAGCGAGAGGAGGCCGAATGCTAAGGCTGGATCGGAAGTCGGTGAAGAGCTGTCGCGGTAGTCCCTTTGTGAAAATGTCTGCATACTGATAAGAGGAAGGCACGTGTAAAATTTTGACCTCGACCACGGCAACCTTCTCTCGCACAAAGTGGATATCCATCTCAATATGCTTAGTCCGCCGATGTTGGACCGGATTATGAGACATATAGATAGCAGATATGTTGTCACAATAGACTATAGACGCCTTGCGCAATGGACACCGGAGCTCCAAAAGAAGATTTCGGAGCCAACGGATCTCGGCGACAACATTAGCAACTCCGCGATATTCTCGCTTCAAAGACTCGAACGGGATAGCGTGGCCTCGCCGCTTGGCGGACCATGAGATAAGATTATCCCCTAGAAATACACAAGACACGAGGTGGAGCGACGTGTGTCGGGGCATCCCGCCCAATCCGCATCCGTGTAGGCTAGCAACTTGGTTGGGGCAGAGGTGTATAGATGTAAACCAAAGTCTAGTGTGCCCTTAACATATCCGATAATACGTTTGAGGGCGGCAAAATGGGACTCTCGGGGTCGTGCATGAACGACACACTGCTGAACGGCATATGCAATATCGTGCCTAGTGAATGTAAGATACCGAAGAGCACATGCTAGACTCCGATATAGAGTGGGATCAGAAACTGGCGCACCGTCATTAGCACTATGCTTGGATTTTGAGTCCACCGGAGTTGGCATAATTTTACAATTTGCCATCTTGGCCCCGTACACTATCTCTTCGCATACTTACGCCGACACAGAACATAGTGGCTGCGCAGATCTTGTCACCGATATACCCAAAAAATAACTTAGCTTGCCCAAGTCACCATAGCAAATTCAGTTTTGAGTAGAGCAATGATTTCATTCTTCAACCCGTCGATGAGGCAAGAAGAACAATGTCATCGACATATAATAGCAAATATGCAAAGGTCGCTACCTCGGTGAAGCGTGAAGAGAGATGTATCACACCTGCTACATACAAAACCAATCTGCAGAAGATACCGGCGAACCGATCATACCAAGCGCGGGGTGCTTGTTTCAATCCATACAATGATTTCCCGAGACGACACACAAATCGCGGAGTCACCGATGAACAAAGCCGTGAGGTCGATGCATGTACAAAGTCTCTTTCAAATCCCCATGAAGAAACGCATTCTTGACATCAAGCCGATGAATCGGCCAATGCATGCCCATAGCAATACCGAGAATAGTCTGAATAGTGGCCGGTTTAACAACCGGATCGAATGTCTCACCACAATCAATACCCTCCTCGCTCGATTAGTGTCATTGGCAACTAGTCTTGCCTTATACCTCTCTAAGTCACCACCGTCTTTGAACTTGTGACGAAATAGCCACATACACCGGATAACATTCACACCAAATGGTCTAGGTACCAAATCCCAAGTGTTCTCGCTTGGTTAAAACGTTAAATTCCTCGCACATGGCCGCATTCCAATTTGGGTCCAGCTTTTGCTAGTTTTGGATTTTTTGGAATGGGTGATAAGGTTTGTGTGGAGAGATTGAATTGAACCTTGGGTTTGAAGATCCCGTGTTATGCACGAGTCTCCATGCGATGTGAGGGCAAAGTGGTGGTGGGTCGGGGCCGTGAGGTTGCCGGTCCACCGGTTCGGACCGGTGGGCGCAGCAGTCGCCGCCGGTGGCGCAGTGACTCGACCGGGGGCCGTAGGGGTGAGCAGGAGTCGGTGGGGTGGTGCCGGACAGTGGGACCGTCGAACAGGGGGGCTGCTGTTGGTATAGATTTTGGATGACCGGGGACATACTTGGTTCATCGAGAAAGATATAATCGGTGGTCTGAAATTTCTGGAGATTTGAAAAAGGAAAGGTTGTCTCGTCAAAGGTGACGTGACGGGAGATGATGATTTTGCGAGTAGCAATGTCATAGCACAAGTAGCCCTGATGATTAGGAGATAGACCAAGAAAGACACATGGAAGAGTGCGAGGGGCAAGTTTGTGGGGTGCAGTGGAGGCTATGTTGGGGTAGCATAAGCATCCAAAAATACGTAGGTGATTATATGATGGCTGCCTACGGTATAAGATTTCTGTAGGAGTTTTGTTTTGGAGTGTGCTAGTTGGTAAAATATTTAGAAGGGATTATACCATTTTGACAGCATAGACCCAAAAAGGCGGTGGTAGGCAGGCATGAAACAGAAGTGTGCGGACCATGTTATTGATGGTACGTATAATTCTTTCAGCCTTTCCGTTTTGGGAAGAAGTGTAGGGACAAGAAAAATGGAAAACCATGCCTTGTTTAGAACAGAAATTGTGAAATGCCAAGTTATTAAATTCACGTCCATTATCACATTGGAATGATTTAATAGGTTTTTCAAATTGTGTCTTTATGAATTTTTGAAACTCGAGGAATTTTGCAAAAACTTCAGATTTGAATTTCAGTGGGTAAATCCAGACAAAATGTGAAAAATCATCCAAGAATACTAGATAGAATTTATGACCTAAAGAGCTAGCAATCGGAGATGTCCACAAATCAGCATGAACAATATCAAATGGAGAAAAAGTAACACTGTTTGATGACATAAAGGGAAGACGAGTATGTTTGCCTAGTGGACAAGAAAAACAAGTGTTGGGCAATTTTCCCATTATTACATTGAATACGCTTAGAAGTCCTAAGAAAAGTAAAAACTGGGTCTCCGGGTGTCCGAGTCTGTTGTGCCAAGTTGAGGGAGAGATCGCCGCAAGGGATAGAGGTGCTTGCGGTCCGTCACGGAAGATTGAGTGAATGGGTAGAGATCTCCCACACTATTGCAGCGTGTAAGAATTTTCCCCGTATTGAGTTCCTTCACGAAAAGCCAAAAGGGTCAAATTCGACGCATACGTAATTATTGCTAGTGAATTTTCTAACAGAGATTAAGTTTTTAATGATGTTAGGTGTGTATAGGACGTGGTTTAGGGAGAAAGGTGGGTGTGGATGTTTGGTGTGTGTGTTACCGTAACCTTCAATTGGAATGCGATGACCATTGCCGACGTAATAAATTGAGGACACTTTAGCCGACGTAGTTGAGATATGTTACCCGACGACCGGGTGAGGTGAGATGTGGCTCCGGTGTCCATGTACCAATTTTCGTCGGGCTGTTGAAGGTTCACGGTGGTGTATGCCCGGCCCAAATCGCCGGGGCCGCCGCCGGGTCTGGGCTCTTCTTTGGATTGCGGTGGATGCAGTGGGCCGTCAGTAGCTTCTTCGCCGGATCGCCATCGTGGGCTCGTTGTTGCTGCCGGCCGGTGGGCCTTCCTGGTGGCCGGGGCATGGCCCAAGAGGCCGCCGACCAAGGCCGCTGGAACCGGGCCCCCGCGCCGGGTACGGGCATGCGGGCGAGGCCCGGTTCGCTGGTTGGGCCACCGCCGCAGTGTCCGCCGCCGTCCGTCCGGGTTGGCCGTTGTCCGGTCCCACCGGGTGCGTTGGCCCTTTCCGCGCTCTTGCCTTTGTTGTTGCGACCTCTCGCCGCCACGACCTCCGCCACTCGCCGCTCGCTGCTGCCGCCGCCGGAATCTATTGGTTGCCGCCGGTCGCAGTGTTTGCCATCCCATCAACGGCTAACGCCTTTTGATTATGTTCCTCTTGTTTAGCATGTCTAGTTTCTTCCAACAATAGTTGTGAACGTGCCTTGTTGAAACTTGGGAGAGGGTCGGCTTGTTGAATCATTGTTGCGAGTGTGTCATATTCACCTTTTGGTAAACCCGCAACAAGTTGAAGCACCATCTTGGTTTCTGAAACAGAAGTTCCGACGTTGGATAGTTGATCGGTTATGAGTTTCAGTTGCTTACAATATTCGGACATGTTGTTAAAATTCTCGAGGCGGGTATTATTGAATTGCTCTTCCAAATATACAGCCCGAGTATTTTTATTGTCCTGAAAGATTTCTTCTATCCGGACCCAAAGTTCACGTGCCGTAGCACCTATTTTCATGATAGTGCACAACAGGTCTTTGGAGATGGTGCCGTAGATCCATTGTTTGACGATGGCGTCAAGACGACGCCAGATTGAGTCTGTAACATCGGTGGGACGAGGAGTAGATTCGTCAATATGATCGAGCACGTTGTATGCTCATGCATGAATGTAGAATAGTTCCATCCACATGGAATATTGACAGTCTTCTTGGTCAAGAATTATAGGGATAAAATTCTTGATGTTGTTAATGGCGAATGCCGGATGAAAAGAAGATACTGAACGTTGAGAGGGGTTGTCAATTGTGCCAGTGGATGAACCGAAATTTGGGGGGGAAGACATGGTTGCCGCCTGCCGAGGGAAGGGAATTTTCTGGTTTGGCCGAGAAAGAGAGGAAGAAAGCGAGAATTTTTTTTTTCTCGCGAAATCGAAAAAAAAAATTGCTAATTTCGGCCAAGAATAAGGAAGAGGAGGGATTTAGGTTTTAGGCTCTTGATACCATGAAAGATGAAATAATTTCCCTTGGGGATTCCTTTCATTATTCACAATATATATAGCTGTACAAGGTTGATTCCTAATATGGTACGAATCCTAACTTACCTTACAAAGGTTGATTCCTAATACAGTTAGAATCCTAAGTTACCTTAATTATACATCTACCATTATTACAAAATATACGGAGAATATTCTGAGAATATTCGCTAATATACACAAATATATATAACTCATTTTATTAGACCACAAGTTTTAAACGTATTTTTAAAAAAACTCCGTGTCAAATCAAATACCTTCATATAAATTAGTACGGAGGGAGTAGTATATATTTGCACCCAATTTGAAGGCCCCTAATAAAACCTTATAGAGTATATATGATGTATATTAAGCAACCTGATCTTGAAATTCTTAAATTATAATGCTAAGGTTTAATGATCACATTACATGCATTTAAATTCTCAAACGTACTAATACTTCTACGGAAGCATAGTTTCTTTTTTTTTTTTTTTTTTTTAACTGCCTCCATTGACCATTAATGAGCAAAAGTACATATTGAATTTGGTATCCCAAACTTTTTACAAGATCATTGAGAAGAGACTATCCTAGAAGGTTAGCAACTATTGTTAACACCAAAAATTGAGCTCACAGCTTGATATACATACAAAGATGTGACTAAAAGGCTAATCCTTAAGGTGGATCATATACAAAAAGAGCAGGTTTGACTGGTTTGGTTCTGAAACTAGAAGCATAGTTTCTTGAATACCAATTACAAAGGAATAATCAACCCATGTTTCTAACTTCTTACAAATAATATTCATCTTTGGTATACTATATCTAAAATAGGGTATGTAATTTTGGAATCTCAGGGTACAAAGGGCAGCTCGGTGCATTAAGCTCCCGCTATGCGCGGGGTCCGGAGAAGGGCCGGACCACAAGTGTCTATGGTACGCAGTCTTATCTTGTATTTCTGCAAATTCTTAATATATAATACGAGTTTAAGACTTTACGTTTTATATGCTGCCAGTGTAAACAAATATTTACACCATAACGTCATTCAAAGTATATCTACAATTAAGCCCTCCTTAAGATGTGGGATTAATTTGAAGTCTTCAAAATAAAATCATGTGTTACCTGCTATATATACCATAGATAAAGATGACATGACGGTATGAATTTTATTTACACTAACATTATATATTACTTATTAAACTCTATTAAATACATGACTAGAGAATAATGGCATGGTTGTGTTCTTAGCGGACAACTGCAGTAAGAAATAGCTCTGAAATATGAAAGTCTTTCTAAAACATCACCAGAGACTTTGGAATTTGAAATTTTACTTAAGCCAATTTGATATACAAGGTTCAAAATCTATTACTATATTTATACTTATTTCGTGCAAAGCCAGAGCTAAACTACTGTGCTAGGATGAATCCATAATTCTAACAATCCGCTCCTATTAGGACAAAATAAATCATCCAAATGTAGCTATTACTCCCTTCATCTAAATTTATGTGATACTTTTCACTTTTCGAGAGTTAATTTGACTAAACTTTAAAGTTAAATTGTATTACAGTAACTCAATATTTTAAGATTAAAATTTAAATATTTGAAAACTACATGAAAAGTACACTATAAGTTACTTACTATTTTTCTTATATCAATTGGGTAAAAAATACATCTTAAGATGTTAGTTAAAGTTCATATCGTTTGAATCTCGATAAGCGAAAAATATCATATAAATTGGGACAGAGATAGCAAATGTAAATACGTCAAACAACAGATAGATAACAATCTTAGCAGTAGCAGCTTAAAATTTTTGAACGAATAAATTCACAAAGAATTTCTAGTTTTCAGCAAGACATTCTAAAATTGCACAAATTGGCTCATCTGCACAAAAGAACCATTAACAAAAACAATACTATATCAGTACACACACTCTTATCGTAGCATCAATATCCTTGAAATTACTACATCAATATTTGGATGAATCATTAAGTAAATAATCGTGTATAATCATGTTCTTGAGGGTGAACCACTAATTAACCAAATGTGGTTGTTTATTCATAACATTAATAATATGAACTTATATTATAAATTGCCAAACCTTAGGCGTAATCACACAAGCCATAAAAGCAGTATCCACCAGTCATGCACCTGTTGTTGCAGTATCCACAATGCCTCTTATCATAAGATAAATTCACACATTCACCTCTGCAACAAGTCTCAGTAAAAGGACACTTCTTCTTACACGCACCACAGTTCTTGTCATCGTACTTTAAATCGATACACTTGTTGTTGCAGCATGTTGTGTTCGTGCCCCCGATTTCAAGTGCCTGACAGATTTCATGGTCCTTGTGGCAGTGATCGGCTGCCCTAGGGTTCTTCGGTTTCTGTTGTTCCGCGAGAAAACGGCTCCTCTTCAACGGAGGCAAACTCGGAGTTGAGAGCGTTTTTTCTGCATCCACGTTGACCGATTTTTCAACCGTTTGAGTGGTGGTGATTATGGAGATGGCGAGTGTCATGGCAATGGCGAGAGGGATCAAGATTTGCATCACCTTCATCTTTTGGAGAAGGTGAAATGTACGTTGAAGTTCTTATGGTTATTATTGTTGAGGGGTAGGAAAGAAGAATGAAATGTTGAGATTGGTAATGAGGTTGGGAGACTTGAAGGGTTATATATATATAGTCCCTCCCAACTCATTTTATATTGAAATATATATTTGACGGGAAGTCATGGAGTATACAAAATAAAAAAATAATTTTAAAGACATATTCAAGATTTGAACTTCAAGTTAATAGTAACTAGTAATAGCTAGGTTCACAATTAAATATTTAATAAATATTTTAGTATATATGCACAATTCAGGCAGAAGCTATTGGGTTCCCCACATAAGTTACACTTTGGATCCAACGATGTCATTGGATCTTCCCAATGGTTCGTTTTATAATGATTTTTTGTGAATATAATTGCATGTCATTAAGAGTACATGAAAAGATAAACGTTACATCGATACCGAATATAGAAAATGTGATCTTTATCACGATAAATTAAAATGAAAAAGTGATATAAAATAAATTTAACTTATCCTCTGCATAAAATAAATTTTATAATCTTAAAAATAAAACAAAGTTACATATTATAACATCATACTAATAGATAAAGATGATGATCTGATAGTGTAAAATTATTTACCTAATATTAGTCAAACTCATAAGTAAAACTGAAGGAGTATACTTTAATTTATCGTGAAATAAGTTGGGGGTTGACCTTTGAAAGAGCTGGCGGAATGTGAATAAGCAGCAATGCAAACTTAGGAAGGAATTGAAGAAATAATTCATGATTAATTAATCAATAAATAGTACCTTTGCTTGCTACAAAAATTGCCGACTTGAAACAGCTTATGTGCATGCATGGTTTTGCATGTTTTAAAAATGAAGTTAAGTACAATTATAGAGTTATTATAGACAAATACAGGCATTGTTGTCTTTAATTTGAAGGCTCTAGCTAGTTTACTTCTTAAAGTTGCTTGGATGGGTTCTAATTAAAGTGGTTTAGAGGAAAATTTACACGTCTAAATAAAGAGTGTACATTGTTTTCTACTGTTGCAAAATTGATTATTACAGAAGTAAAACAAAGTCATGTGATGAAATCCTAGTTGCCTCAAGATCGTCTATGTGGAGTTAAAACCATGAGCTTCAAGCTTCACGAAGGTTGCACAAGAGGATGGACATTAGAAAGCATACTTTAGTGCAATTCCGAGGATTTCGAGTGTGGATGATTGCATGGGAAGGAGAAAAGGGAAAGAATGTCAAGGATGACACCAACTGCGAACCGCACATGATGCCACATATGGTGTTTGTGAACCGCAAACCAAACGCAGAATCTGACAATCCAAAGAGGCAAAAGAGCACTACCTGCGATTCGTAGATGGTGCCACAGATGATATCTGCGAATTGCGGGTCTTCCACAAATCATGACAACTCAGCGTTTTGGGCTACTTTTGCAATCCAAAGGTGTCACCTTTGGGACTTTGTGTAATAACCTAGCCTAAGACTATAAATAGAAAGCTTAGATCATTTCATTAGCTAGATTATTTTGACTATTGATATTGTGATACTCTATTGAAAGTTTGAGTATTGAGGGCTTGTTGAAGACATTGATTGTTCCTTTATTTGAGATGATTGGTTTCTAGGGACAATAGTTCCCTATTGGTCATCTTAAGAGATTTGGTTCTGGTTTGTCTAATCAATTGTGTGTTTAGATAATCTAGAGCCTTAGTTCTCAGTTGTTGGCTTTCTTGGGTCAATATATCTATTCTTTACTTCCTTGTATTTCCTTTCCGCAATTTGGTATGTATCCATTGGTATTAGAGCTTGATTGAAGGGTTGTTCCAACAATCATTGTCTTGAATATTATTAGTACAAAAAAATTAAAAATCAAGAATTATTTTGAATCCTTCTTTGTTTGTTCTTTTGACACTAGATTTGCATTTTCTGGTGTTATTTGAGTTTAGATCCAAAATTTCAAGTTATTTGGAGTTGACTTGAGTCATCCACCATTGTTGAGTTGAAGAACTTGAAAAATTTGAAGTTGGGCCTTGAAGAATTTGTAGTTGTTTGAGCTTAAAAAGTATTTGGGACCATTTCAAGTTGTTTTGAAGGGTCCACTATTGTTGGGTTTGAAGGTTTGAAGAACTTGAAGAACAAGTTGGTGGGTCTTGGAGATTGAGTTAAAATTGAAGGCTCAAACCTATTGGGATTTGTTTATCTAATAATGGAGGCTCAAGATTCGAAGTTTGAAGGAAGACGGAATTGAATTGAAGCATCTAGAAATTTGAAATTTCAAGGTGTTCTTAAGGATCTTCATATCTTCTTGGTGAAGAAGAAACAAAAAGTACAACTTTGATCCAAAAATCCTTGATGAAAACTTGGGCAAAAGTGTTATAAGACCCAAAATAGGAAGTTTCTAGGTTAAGTGATTGTGAGATTTATTTTCACTAATTTAATGTGTTTGCTTGTTTTGTTGATTGTTCTACATAGGTAATCATGGATTACAATTAATGTGATGGTGACTTTGGTGGTTGTAATAACGAGGAATATGGTTATAATGATGAGAGTTATGGCTACGATGAAGAGTGTGAAGCTTCTAATGAGGGTTGTGAATATGATTATGGTCACTACAATGAAGAACATGAGGCAAGGAGTACTCATGGATCCCATGTGGAGGCTAATGACTCGGAAGAGCCTTATGATGATCATCATGAGCTTAAAGGTACTTCAACGTACAACTATTACCCTTCTTGTTATGAACGTAGTGATGAAGGTATTGGTCTTAAGTATGATAATAGTGAAGTGTCAAGTTCTTATGATGAAGGTGAATCTCAAGGTCAAAAGAAGCTGATTTATAGCCATGCTATAGTTGTCGGTGGTGGTTTTACTTGCTCATCCTCAAGTGGTACCAACAAACAATCTTATTATGGAGGCATGAGACCACACCTCACCAATAATCCTCAAAGTGTTGTGAGATGAGCTCAACCCAAGGTCAAGATGAAAATTGAACCTAACAAGAGATTCCATCGCATGTTAGTGAGAGTACGTGATGATTTGGGAGTTTTTCTTGAAATTAATGAACATCGTCATGGTTGCTACATATCTTCTCAAGCCGCACGCCGTCTAGGATTACAATAGACTAGGGAAGAAGATCCTTACACTGGCAAAATGGGATGTGTGGTTGATATGGTGAATGTATCATTTTCTCATGGGAACTATCAAGAGAAAGTGTGGTGTATAGTACTTTCCGTGGGAACATGTGACTTGTGTTTAGGATATTCTTAGTTCGAAGACCAGGGATTGCTTATGAGCGCTATTGGCATATGTATGTCGTAGATGAAAGGGAAAACCTTCTATTCCACCTATACCTCCTAAGATATTTCCAAGTGTGAGAGTTAGAGAGCCTAATGTGAAATGGCCTACCTTGCGTATGGCATCTAGCGGCGAAGAATACGACAAATGAGAATTCATTATGGATAGCATCTTTGCTAACCACAACTACTCACAAGGAATGAAGTTGGACTTGGCTTTTAAGACTTTTGAAAGGAGGCTCGTAGATCATTGGTTGGACTATATTACAAGATAGAAGATGACGGGAAGTCCAATTAATACTTGGGGTGCATTGAATAAATGTTTGAGATACCATTATCCCGAACCACATGAAAAGGGGTATAAAACCAAAGACAAGTCCCAAAAGAAGAAGCCAAATTAGATGAAGTAAAATGGCCCTTGTGAGATGGTCAGACCCTTCCACAAGAAGGGGAGATTACAGTACCATTCCATATGGTGAAGAAGAAAAAGACTCATTATGAAACCATGTAATCTAATGATCTTGAGAGAAAACATATTGAGAGGAGCAAGGGAGTGCAAAATGGCAACTCAAGAGTGGAAAAATGATAGGATGTGTGGAGTGATGTGAGAGAGTTGCCACAAATTCAATCTAACCCTTCTACTTATTCATCTTGTGGAGATGATTCTTTTGTAGGTACTCAAGCAAACGAATTGCTAAATGAATCTTCCTGTGAAGAACTCTCGTGCTTGAAAGAGGAAATAGAGGATAAGATCATCTTTTTGATTTGTCAAGTGAGCTCTCCATTTATAGCTCGTGGTAAAGAAGATTCTTCATGTGAACGTCAAGGTACAATGGCTAAACTTAATACTTCAAAGTCTTTAAATGAGCATGTTTGTGATGTGAGTGTGAGTATTAGCTTATTTTTATGTGATCTTAATGATTATTTGTCATCTAATGATGATGTCATTATTGAGAGTGATCATACACTAGTTGATCATATTGATGACCGAATTAATTCTTCTTGTAAGATCGATTTGTGTCCACCTAGTGTTGGAACTTGTGATTTGAATGCTAGTACATTATCATGTGATACGGATGATCTATTTGAGTGTATTGATAATCCACTAGTCGAGGTATCTTGTGATATGCTTAATGAACCTCCAATTAGTGATGATGTAAATGTAGTTGATCATTTGACTGAGTGTGACACCCCACCCTTGTTTGATAAATGTGAAAATGTGTCTCTTGGTCTTGTTTTTGTGTCAAGTGATGAGTCCCAAGAGTATGATGGTGATGTGTGTCGTATGGATAGTCACGGAGATATTACATGTTTAAATTCTTCATCATTGATTGATTGATTGCTTTGTCATTAAAGATAATATCTTATTTGATGATGAGATGACTATCGAGGAGGATGTGCATAGTGGCATATTTTGTGAGGTTGAAAATATAGCTAATTTTGGGGGCTACAAGATCTATGGGAACCTACTATGGGAGATTGACACCCTTCCCTTAGATGGAAGCCTCGTCTTGAGGGATTGTAATTCAATCGTAGGAGTGGAATATTTTGATGTTCTTAAAGAATCAAAAGAAGAGGCATACATATTTGAGCGGAAAATTGACTTGCTTGATTGTTTGAGAAACCCAACTAGTCATCACCTTTCCTCTAATGAACTTAATTATGAGCCTTTGTATGATTCTCCACCTATCTATCACAGTGATATGCATGCTAGGCTTGAATCAAGTGACCTTTATGGATTTGATTCGTACTTTGATAAAAATTCAAGTGAGGAGTGTTATATTGGTGATATTGCTTTGTTAGATATTTTCCTTACTAAATTATCTTCTTGTGAGATCACATATTTGAATATGGAGGCGTATGTGTTCCTTAAAGATTTTCTACTTGACTTTACATTAAGGGACACTTTCCTCTACTACTTATTTTCTTATGATGACACTCATGCTTGTGTTAAGGGTGGTGCGTCTTATGTTGGCAAGGGTCTTCATGGGATATATGGGGGTGTTCTTGTCCAAGATGTGTGGGTGTTCTTTATTTTTGACCCAAGTGGTGTTATAGATGGTATTACATTGATAAATGCTATCCATACAATATTGTTTTCTTATGGTGTTCCTTGTACATGTGATGAGGCTTTTGTGTCTAATTGGGATTTTAGACTTGAAGTTGAATTAAGAGACACTTTCCTCTACTATTTGTTTGCTTATGATGATTGTCATTATGAGATGATCCTCGCGGATCTCTCTTAATGAATCTTATAGTGGTAGCATTTTGTCTTCTTGGTTGATGTGTGTAGGTGACCCTTTAAATTTGAGGAAAAATTTCTTTCAAGAAGGAGAGAATGATGCAATCCTAGTTACCTCAAGATCGTCTATGTGGAGTCAAGACCATGAGTTCCAAGCTTCACGAAGGTTGCACATGAGGATGGACGTTAGAAAGCATACTTTAGTGTAGTCCCGAGGATTTTGAGTGTGGATGGTTACATGGGAAGGTGAAAAGGCCAAGAGTGTCACGGATGACACCATATGTGAACCGCACATGATGCCACATATGTGTCAGCGAATCACAAACCAAATGCGGAAGCTGGCAACCCAAAAAGGCAGAAGAGAACCACCTGTGATTCGCAGATAGAGCCACGGATGATGCCTGCGAATTCAAAGGTATCACTTTTGGGTCTTTTGTGTAATAACTTAGCCTAAGACTATAAATAGGAAGCTTAGGTAATTTCATTAGCTAGATTATTTTGACTATTGATATTGTGATACTCTATTGAGAGTTTTAGTGTTGAGGGTTTGTTGAAGTCATTGATTGTTCCTTTGTTTGAAATGATTGGCTTCTTGGAACAATCGTTCCCTATTGGTCATCCTAAGATATTTGGTTCTTGTTTGCCTAATCAATTGTGAGTTTTGGCTAATCTAGAGCCTTAGTTCTTAATTGTTGGCTTTCTTGGGTCAATCTATCTAAATACTTTATTGTATTTTCTTTCCGCAATTTGATATGTATCAGGTTCTATGAATGGAAGATGTTTGCATATTTTTATACGGTTCTTATATACAAAATTACAAAAGAGAGATGTTCATCATTTTGATTTGACGCGCGTAATTTGAAAAAAAAAGAGGACTTGGTTGCTAAGAGAATTGAAAGAAATAATCTATTGATTATTTTCATTAATGAATGAGTATATATACAATTTACACTTTTCATAATATGGAAAATCTTATTCCTATTCTATTCCCAAAATCCTATTCTATTTGTACAAAAATACTATAATTATGGCAAGTGTACAATGCTTAATTAATTACAACTAACCTATTACAATTATGGGTATACACGGTTTATAGGTATACACGACTTAGCTTGTCAATCTTTGATATATACGGTATACACAAGGCAATGTATATACCATGTATATCACAGATATATTTATCACACCTCTGCAGTCATAGCGGGCGATCTTCGTACGCTGAGACTATTCCTAAAATCTTCAAAGAGAATCGAGGTAAGACCTTTAGTAAAGATGTCTGCAATTTGATATCTGGAAGGGACATGGCAGACGCGTACTTGTCCACGAGCTACCTTTTCTCGAACAAAGTGGATATCCATCTCGATGTATTTAGTGCGTTGATGTTTAACCGAATTACCAGAAATATAGATGACACTAATATTATCACAATAAACCAAGGTAGCTTTCTGAATGGGACAATGAAGTTCTAAGAGAAGATTATGTAACCAACATGACACATTGGCTACCACACGATACTCGACCTCCGCACTAGAGCGTGACAATGTAGACTGTCGCTTCGCAGACCATGAGACCAAGTTATTTCCAAGAAACATGCAATATCCAGACGTGAAGCGTCTGGTATCTGGACAACCACCCCAATCGACATCCGTATACAAGACAAGTGTAGAAGTCGACGACGGATAAAGATGCAAGCCATAGTCAAGTGTTCCCTAGATGTAGCGGATAATGAGTTTGAGCGCATTCATGTGTTCAATCCTAGGATCATGCATAGACAAACATACCTACTGTACGTCATGTGTAATATCCGATCTGGTGAAAGTAAGATATTGAAGGGCTCCGGCAAGACTGCATAGCGGGTAGGATTCTCGTAAGGTGAGCCAGCCGCAACACCCAGCTTGGATTTAGTATCAACAAGAGTGGAAGTAGACTTACACGAGGATATACATCTCTCTCAATTATCTCAGTGGCATATTTCTGTTGTAATAAGAATAACCCACCGGTATGACGAGTGACAGCAATCTCCAAGAAGTAACTCAAGGGCTCCAAGTCTTTCATAGCAAACTCAGAACTGAGCATGGTCATGATAGACTTGCGCAAAATATCCGAAGAGGCAGTCAAGATAATATCATCCACATATAATATAATATAAGCCAGGGAAGTACCACGATGATATACGAACAATGAATTATCAGACCTGTTGTGAGAAAACCCAATAGACGAAACATAATCTGCAAATCTCTTATACCAAGCCCGTGGGGCCTACTTAAGCCCATACAAGGACTTCTTCAATAAACAGACACGATGAGGATATTTGGGGTCTCGAATACCTAAGGGCTGATGCATGTAAACGATCTCCTTAAGATCACCATGTAAGAAAGCATTCTTCACATCTAACTGATGAATGAGTCATGCCTTTGAAAGAGCCAGTCTGAGAACAATGCGAATGGTAGTCGGTTTGACCACCGGACTAAATGTCTCACCACAATCCATGCCAACCTGTTGAGTCTTACCATTACCTACAAGACGAGCCTTATCTCTCGCAAAAGAGCCATTAGAATTATCTTTATGAATAAAATCCACATAGACCGAATAATATTAACACCAGAAGGACGGGGGACCAACTCCCACATCTTATTTTCAATAAGAGCATTATATTCGTCGGTCATAGCCAATTTTCAATTCGGGTCATTTAAGGCAGACACGGGGTTACGCGGTAAAGGAGATTTAGAGACATTAGAATTGAGATTAAAATGATGTTTTGGTTTAAAAATACCCTTTTGACTACGAGTGACTAGCCCATGACCTAAGGAGGAAGCAGGTGGATTTTGGGCAGTGGATGGGTTGGTGACGGACTGGCCAGCAGGCAGTGGGTCTGCTGGCCTAAAACTGGAAACAATAGTTGGGTCAGCAGCAGAACGTGAAGCAGAAGCAGTTTCGGTATTGGGATGGGCAACCGACCCAATAACCGAAACTGGATCAAAAATAGTGGGTCCAACGGGTAGTGGGCCCGATGGTGGATAGTAGGTGCGGAACAAATCTGATAAATGGTGGATAATAGACCTCATAGTCTAAAAATTTATACGAACTAGGCCCGGGACTACTCAGTTTAGCAAACGAAAATTGGGTTTCATAAAAAATAACATGACGACTAATTATGATTTTATTGGATGATAAATCAAAACATTTGTACCCACGATGATTCGATGGATAACCCAAAAACACACAAGGGGTATAACAGGCTTGAAGTTTGTTAATTGTAGTTGACGAAAATAGTGGATGACATAAGCACCCAAAGACCCTAAGATGTGAATACGAAAGAGTCTTATTATAGAGGAATATAAGAGGGATGAATATGCCAATCCTTTGTAGCGGATGACATAAGCACCCAAACAATAGACGACCCAGGGTGACCCAAACGTGCATGCCATAAGGAATGAGCTAGAGCAGCAAAAGTATATGGCAACGCTTGACTCGAGAGACTGGATGCAGGCGTGATAGGATAAAGATCTCCCCTACTATTACATCTCATGAGAGGTATCCCCGTCTTGAAATCTTTCATAGAAAACCCAAAAGGATTAAAATTAACAGAAACTCAATTATCAGTGGTGAATTTATGGACAGACACCAAATTTTTAATTAAGTTAGGGGCATGAAGGGTGTTTTTCAAAATAAGAGGTGGATGTGGGGGATACAAAGTTGTATGACCATAACTGCGAATTGGAATATAGTTGTCATTACCAACAATTATGCAATGATTTTTGCTCAAATTGGAATAAGACAAGAGAGTACCGTGGTCGGACGTCATGTAAGAAGTGGAGCCGATGTCCATGTATCAATTCGCGTCGGGAGGATTTAATCCAAGTGTATGCATGGTGGCCTCAATATCTGTCGGAGTCGGGATCAGATTTGGACCCATAGCATGGAAAGCCTACGGGGGTCGAGGCCCAAGTTGGCCTTCCCGCTGTCCATGTCCAGTATTGTGTCAAAATCCACTAGGCTGTGAAACATTGGGCCTGAAGGGCTGCTGAGAAGCCCACTGCCCTTGGTACGCTGAAGGAGGAAAATAGGGGTTGTTGGGCCATTTCCAACTGGCCAGCCCCACTGCTACGGGGCCTATGGTTGGGACCAGTTGGGCTGCGACCCACTTTGTTACACCTCGTAAGATTAAAACGATAATTAAGAACGTCATTAAGGAAGAATATAAAGAACACTTACATATGTTAATACGGAAAATTAGTGTATAAACGGATGTTATTCCGGAATAGTTTTTCTTTAGTGCTATACATGTGACGACGAGAATTAATCCTAGTAGTTGAATTTATTCCAATGGAGTTATGGAATAGTATTGTATTATAAAATTATGACATTAAGGATACGAGGCTTTATGAAATTCTCGGGAATTAAAAGAGGTGAGTTTAAGATTTATTAATTGAAGAACTTGGGGGCCAAAGTGTAATATTAAAAATCCAGATTTTTTTTAATTAACCTACATTCTTTCATCTTCTTCATTCAAAACATAAAACAAACTCTCCTCTCCTCTCTTCTCTTCCCCCATACCCCACCCGAGAACCCCCCAACCCATAGCCAAATTTGAGGTTTTTATCTTCTCTTCCTAGACTACATTTTTCACCAAAAATTAGAAGCAAAACAACACCAAAAATAGTGGCAAAAACAACCACTGCTGGCTGAGACTTTAGCCCAGAAATTTCGAGATTTTTGGATGAAATTTTGGAAGAAAAACGTGTACGGATGATGGCTTAACATTGTAGAACACTTGCATGTCAATTGGAGTTGAAGAAGTGAACAAAAAAAAGGAGAAAAATTACAAAACAGTGGGTAATTTTCGGACAAGGCAGTGACAAATTGTGGGGGCTGTTTTGGGATGAATTTGAGGTATAAAATTCTTCTTTCTGTGATATAATTGGAATGCATGTTGTTAGAATTAAGGTAATTAATTTGTGTTAAGGAAAAATTGGAATTTAAGCGTTGCATGTGACAATTTTGGTCTAGTTGCCGATTTGGGACAGATTTTGGTGTTATTGGATTCGTTGGTTATTGTTGTTATTATTGTCACTAATTGCATGATGAAATTGAAAGGAAACATTGATATTTAGTTGGAATTAGTTATATGGAAGTATTGAAATACGAAATTGGGTTTTAGGAATTAAGATAAGAGTTATAGAATTATGACATGTTGTGGCCAAGAACTTGCATGAAATTGTTGGACATGTTGTGATGTATATGGACTGTTTTAGGGTGTTATAATGCTGAAAATTTAGTTACCATTATGCAAATTTAGGTGTGGTAATTGCTAATGTAAGTCCTAAAGGAATAAAGGTATATAAAGGCGTAGAAAGGCTTCACATTCTACCCTCGTTGTTGTTGGAACATGGACTGTTTTGTGGGCTATTTTTAATGTGGATTAAGAGGCTAAATTTACATGAGAAGTTGGTGTGTAAATTCCCTTTATTTTTGTTTTGGTTGTGCCCTTAATTGGTGCTTGGTACTGATGTTATTAGCCTCGTTTGGAAGTTGTGGAAACATGTATAAAGGGGGGAAGTACTGCCCGAATTTTTATAGAATAAGAAGTCGTTATTCGATATAAAGTATGCTAGTAATCATAGAATTAATGAACGTATTACCATTATTATTGGTTGAAGTTCTATAACGAGGCATATTCTAATATTGGGTGGATTAGTTCGTCTAAAAGGTATGTGAAACCCTTACTTCTTTCTTTTGGCATCATTTAATGAAAGTATGGCGGACGTACTTGATTCTTATACAATTTAATTCCTAAAGAGGATTGTTATGAGAAATGCCTATGATTTTTCAGCAAAGAGTTTATTATGACATTATTATAATGATTTTATTGAGAGTTAAATGATAATTTTTACTTGTATATGGTTACTCATGATATCTACTCGTGCTAAGTGTTACTACTTCACCTCACCGAGTCCCGGGTCGGGTTATGTTCGTGCACAGCCTTGCATTTTTCACCGAGACCCTCACTAGAGGGCTGGGTTACGTAGGATGGATCCATAGATGAGATATGACTTTACCGAGTCCCAGCATGGGCCGGGTTACGATATGACTTCACCGAGTCCCAGCATGGGCCGGGTTATGATATGATTCCACCGAGTCCGCACTAGTGGGCCGGTTACGTTACGTATATATATATATATATATATATATATATATATATATATATATATATATATGTATATGGACAGGCACTCATGTTTTCTTGACTTGACTCTCATTTTTATAAGGCACAACTGACTTTTATTATTTATGGCACAATTGGATTTGAATCCTGATTTTTATACTGATCTCCTATTTTCTGTTGGCCACTTATGACCTCTTTTACAGCATTTCATGTTTTACATACTTAGTACATTATTTCGTACTGACCCCCTTTCCTCGGGGGGCTGCGTTTCATGCCCGCAGTACAAGTTTTCAGTTTGGTGAGCCTCGTGCCTAGGTTCCTACTCACGGTTGGGAAGCTCCTTTGATTCGAGCTTTGTCATTTTGGGTACGAGAACCCTATTATTTTGACTTTTGTATATTTAGGGGCACGACGGGGCCCCGTCCCGTCATATGTCGTTATCCTTCTTGTAGAGGTCTCGTAGACAACAGTGGGTTGTACTTATGTAAAGGTCATAACTCTGTTTTGGTCACTCATGCTATTGTACTCTGTGTTGGGGTGTCCCCGTGTATATATGATATTATCTAGTGGCAGCGTTGTCGGCTTGCCTATTGTATTGTGTTGGCTAGTTGTGACTCCTCAGGAGCCAGGTACATTCGGGGGTAAAGGCACCTTGTCGGCTTGCCTACCCCGGCATATGTTGTTATTGCGGCGTTATGCCGCCGGATTTCAGACTCATTAAGTGTTAATTGGATTATGTGTGACAGGTTAGTATAATGACGTCATTAGGGCGGTTAGTCGCGGCCCGTCGGGTCGGGTCGTGACAAAAGTTGTATCAAAGCAGTTAGTCCTCGGAATGTCTACAGACCGTGTCTAGTAGAGTCTTGCGTATGGGTATATTGTGCACCATACTTATACGCAGGAGGCTGCATGGCATTTAGGATTGGTTTCTATTCTTTCATCTCTTAGATCGTGCAATAGAGCTATGTTATTAGGATAATCCCTTTCTGACGACTTACTATGTTTACAGCTATGCCTCCGAAGAAGGCGATAGCAGCCCAGAAGGGCAAGCCTACAGCAGGAGATACTAGTCGGATTCAGAGAGTTACCAGGTCCCGTACTCAGTCTATGCCGGAGACTGTGCCCCAGTCGACGAGCTCTGCTTTGTCACCACCACCAGAGGCTCCAGTTTATGGGGCAACATCACCGCTTTCGAGGCCCCGACTCGAGCCTCCGGCCTCCTCGGCCCGGGGGCAGAGGACAGAGCCATGAGAGATGCAGTTCAGCTGCTGACTAGATTGGTGGCAGGGCAGAACCGTAGACAGGGACTAGGAGTCGACCCTAGGTCTGACAGTTTGAGGGTTCGTGATTTCTTGAGTTGTAACCCTCCAGAGTTTTTTGGGTCTCTGCCCGAGGAGGACCCGCAGGAGTTTATCCGGCAGATGCAGCGTACCTTGAGGGTAATCAGGGCTTCGGAGACTGAGTCTGTGGAGTTGGCTTCGTATTGGATGCAGAATATAGCTACAAACTGGTATGAGTCTTGGGAGTTGTCCAGGGGAGAGGATGTTTCTCCAGCTACATGGGATGAGTTTACAGAGGCCTTCCTTGGTCACTTCTTGCCTCCGAGAGATGAGGAGAGCTAGAGTGGACAGATTCTTACAGATGAGGCAGAGTGGCAGGACCATTCGTGAGTATAGCATGGAGTTTGATTCATTGGCCAGATACGCACCCACTATTGTAGCAGATATGACAGATAGGGTGTATCACTTTGTGATGGGGCTGGACCATTATCTGATAGATGGTTGTATGGCGGTGGCTCTTCAGTCGGGTATGGATATTGCTCGTATCCAGGCATACACACAGGGGGTTGAGGACCGACATAGTGGGCGACATCCAGACAGAGGTCATGACAGGGACCAGCATAAGAGGGCTAGGTCGGCAGCTTATTCCGGTGAGTCTCGAGGCGAGACGGGGCCCAAAGCAGCGGTCGATATTCATCTCAGCCAGCATAGAGTGCTCCTCTACAGTCTACGGGTAGGAGGTTCGACCGTCCCGGGTATTCAGGAGCCAGCGAGAGCTTCAGGGCTTCGGGTTCTCAGCGGAATAGGGGCTCTAGTCGGGCCGAGGCCACCTTATCCTCGGTGCTCTCAGTGTGGTAAGTTTCATATTGGGGAATGCCGTTCGACCACAGGTGCTTGCTTCTCTTGCGGCCGTCAGGGCCATATGATGAGAGAGTGTCCAAACATGGGTGGTTCAAGTGGGATGGCTTGGCCTACGGGGTCGGGTGCTGGTTCGTCATCATCTATAGCTATGCGCCCCACCGGGTAGGGTATTCAGACACCAGTAGGCCATGGCAGAGGTCGTGGCAGAGTTTCTAGTTCCGGCGGTCCTTCGAACCGCATGTATGCTTTGGCCAGTAGACGTGATCAGGAGGCGTCCCCAGATGTTGTTACAGGTATATTATCGATCTTTTTCTGTAATGTATATGCTTTGATAGATCCGGGTTCCACTTGTCCTACATATCTCCTCTTGTTGCTAATAGAATAGGGATAGAACCTGAGCCGATAGAACCACTCGAGGTAGCTACACCAGTAGGGGATTCGGATATAGTTGAGCGTGTGTATAAAAATTGTTCAGTGGTGATATATAGCCATCATACCTTAGAAGATTTGATAGAGTTGGATATGACCGACTTTGATATCATTATGGGCATGGATTGGTTGGCTTCTTGTTTGCCAACGTTGATTGTAGAGAGAAGTTGGTTAGATTTAAGTTCCCAGGCGAGCCAGTTATAAAATGGAAAGGGAATGAAGCATCGCCGAGGGGTAAGTTTATTTCATACCTTAAGGCAAGGAAGATGGTCAGAAAAGGTTGTATCTATCATTTGGTTTGGGTGCATGACACAGAAGCGGAGGTACCGGCTCTTCAGTCAGTCTCGGTAGTTAGTGAGTTACCGGATGTATTCCCAGATGATCTTCCAGGTCTTCCTCCAGAGCGGGAGATAGATTTCAGTGTAGATGTATTGCCAGGTACCCAACCTATATCTATTCCTCCTTATAGAATGGCACCTGCAGAGCTGAAGGAGTTGAAGGAGCAGGTGAGAGACTTGTTGAAGAAAGGCTTTATTAGGCCGAGTACATCTCCATGGGGAGCACCAGTGTTATTTGTGAGAAAGAAAGATGGTTCGTTATGGATGTGTATTGATTATAGGCAGCTGAAAAAGGTAACCATCAAGAATAGGTACCCCCTTCCCAGGATTGACGATTTATTTGACCAATTGCAGGGTGCTAAGTGCTTTTCAAAGATAGACTTGCGGTCAGGTTATCATCAGGTGAGGGTAAAGGAGGCAGATATTCCAAAGACAACATTCAGAACCCGATATGGACATTATGAGTTTAGGGTGATGTCTTTTGGACTGACCAATGCTCCAGCAGTGTTTATGGATTTGATGAACCGGGTATTCAGGCCGTTCTTAGACATGTTCATCATTGTATTCATTGATGATATCTTGGTTTATTCCCGTTCAGAGCAGGAGAATGCAGACCATTTGAGGACGGTACTTAGGGTCCTCCAGCACCAGCAGTTGTATGTCAAGTTTTCCAAGTATGAGTTCTGGTTGACTTCAGTGGCATTCTTGGGGCATATTATCGGGGCTGATGGTATATGGGTGGATACACAGAAGATTGAGGCGGTGAAGACTTGGCCCAGACCTACGACACCTACTGAGGTACGTAGTTTTCTGGGGCTAGCAGGGTATTACAGAAGGTTTGTGGAGAAGTTTGCTTCGATCTCAGCGCCTTTGACTAGGCTAACCCAGAAGGCAGCTAAGTTTTAGTAGACGGATGCTTGTGAGCACAGTTTCCAGTTATTGAAGGATAAGTTGACTACGGCTCCAGTTCTGACTCTTTTCGAGGGACTGGATGGTTATGTCATCTATTGTGATGCTTCAGGTATTGGGCTATGTTGTGTGTTGATGCAGCATGGAAAATTTATAGCTTATGCCTCCCGACAGCTCAGGAAGCATGAAAAGAATTATCCCACTCATGATTTGGAGCTAGCAACGGTGATTCATGCCCTGAAGATTTGTCGACATTATTTGTATGGGATTCATGTTGATATTTATATGGATCACAAGAGTCTCCAATAAATCTTTAAGCAGAAGGAGTTGAACCTACGGCAGAGGCGGTGGTTAGAGTTGCTAAAGGACTATGATGTTGATATCTTGTACCACCCGGGGAAAGCCAATGTTGTGGCAGATGCTCTTAGCCGTAGATCCATGGGTAGCTTGACGGATGTGCAGTCAGACAGAAGGGAGATGGTTCGTTATATACACAAGCTAGCTAGTCTTGGAGTCCGGTTGGTGAATTTGGGAGATAGCGGGGTTCTTATTTGGGATGTTGTTGAGTCCTCTATCGTGGAAGATGTAAAGAAACGTCAGTATGAGGATCCAGTTCTGGCCTGATATAGAGATGCAGCTCTCCGAAAGGGAAAGACTTTATTTGAGGTTACACCTGATGATGTGCTGAGGTATGAGGGCAGATTATGTGTACCTGATGTTGCAGGGCTACGACAGCAGGTTATGGGAGAGGCACACAATGCCCATTATTCCATTCACCCAGGGTCGACGAAGATGTACCATGACCTTAGATGCTTGTATTGGTGGGATGGCATGAAAGGAGACATCGCAGAATTTATTGCCCAGTGCCCGAATTATCAGCAGGTTAAGGTTGAGCATCAGAAGCCTGGTGGATTATTACAGGAGATCGAGATCCCGACTTGGAAGTGGGAAGTGATCAATATGGACTTCATTATAGGCTTACCTCGCACTCAGCGGAAGTGTGATTCCTTATGGGTTATCGTGGATAGGTTGACGAAATCAGCCCATTTTCTTCCAGTTAGGACTACTTACTCAACTGAAGACTATGCTAGGCTGTACATCAGGGAGATAGTGAGACTGCATGGGGTTCCCACATCTATTATATCAGACCGAGGATCTCAGTTTACAGCTAACTTCTGGAGATCATTCTAGAAGGGATTGGGGACACAGGTGAGTCTCAGCACAACATTTCACCCTCAGACGGACGGGCAGGCAGAGCGTACAATCTAGACATTAGAGGATATGCTGAAGGCCTGTATTATTGACTTCAGAGGTAGTTGGGATGGCCATTTACCACTCATTGAGTTTGCTTATAACAACAACTACCATTCTAGCATCCAGATGGCACCGTATGAGGCTTTATATTGGAGGAAGTCCAGGTCACCTTTTGGTTGGTTTGATGTAGGTGAGACTAAGTTGATCGGCCCAGACATGGTTCAGCAAGCTGTTGATAAGGTGAAACTCATTCAGGAGAGGTTATTAGCAGCACAGAGTCGACAGAAGTCATATGCTGATAATCGGCGTCGACACTTAGAGTTTCAGGTTGATGATTGGGTGTTCCCAAAGGTGTCACCCATGAAGGGTGTGATGAGGTTTGGCAAGAAAGGGAAGCTTAGCCCAAGGTACATCGGGCCTTACCAGGTCATTCGTAGGATAGGCAAGGTTGCCTATGAGTTGGATCTACCATTTGAATTGGAGGCGGTACATCTAGTCTTCCATGTATTTATGCTGCGTAAGTGTATTGGTGATCCTTCCAGAGTCTTTCCAGTAGATGATGTCCAGGTGACAGAAGAGATGTCTTATGAGGAAAATCCCATAGCCATACTTGATCGCCAGGTCAGGAGATTACAGACGAAGGATGTGGCTTCCGTCAAGGTGTTGTGGCGAAACACCAATAGGGAGGAAATGACTTGGGAGACAGAAGATGAAATGAAGAAGAAATATCCTTACTTGTTCCCTATGACTCCAGGTAATGTAATTTAACTCCTTATTTGATTCTGGTAATTGGGAATTGTATATGAGTGATATATTGTGGCCCTGTGTGACATCTGTTGGTTTGCTGAATATAGGCGGATAGGCATAGTTATAAAGGAGACTCTGCCGAATTTTTTTGAGCATAAGACTTATTATGAACATTCGAGGATGAATGTTTCTGAGGGGGGAAGAATGTTACACCTCGTAAGATTAAGACGATAATTAAGAACGTCATTAAGGAAGTAAGATTCGGATGTTGAATATAAGGAACACTTACATATGTTAATACGGGAAATTAGTGTATAAACGGATGTTATCCCGGAATAGTTTTTCTTTAGTGCTATACATGTGACGACGAGAATTAATCCTAGTAGTTGAATTTATTCCAATAGAGTTATGGAATAGTATTGTATTATAAAATTATGACATTGAGGATACGCGGCTTTATGAAATTCTCGGGAATTAAAAGAGGTGAGTTTAAGATTTATTAATTGAAGAACTTGGGGGCCAAAGTGTAATATTAAAAATCCAGATTTTTTTTAATTAACCTACATTCTTTCATCTTCTTCATTCAAAACTTAATACAAACTCTCCTCTCCTCTCCTCCCCCATACCCCAGCCGAGAACCCCCCAACCCCATAGCCAAATTTGAGGTTTTTATCTTCTCTTCCTAGACTACATTTTTCACAAAAAATCAGAAGAAAAACAACACCAAAAACAGTGGCAAAAACAACCACTACTGGCCGAGACTTTAGCCCAGAAATTTTGAGATTTTTGGATGAAATTTTGGAAGAAAAACGTGCAGGGTTGATGGCTTAACATTGTAGAACACTTGCATGTCAATTGGAGTTGAAGAAGTGAACAAAAAAAAGGAGAAAAATTACAAAACAGTGGGTAATTTTTGGACAAGGTAGTGACAAACTCTGGGGGCTGTTTTGGGATGAATTTGAGGTATACAATTATTCTTTCTACGATATAATTGGAATGCATGTTGTTAGAGTTAAGGTAATTAATTTGTGTTAAGGAAAAAATAGAATTTAAGCGTTGCATTTGACAATTTTGGTCTAGTTGCCGATTTGGGACAGATTTTGGTGTTATTGGATTCGTTGATTATTGTTGTTATTATTGTCACTAATTGCATGATGAAATTGAAAGGAAACATTGGTATTTAGTTGGAATTAGTTATATGGAAGTATTGAAATACGAAATTGGGTTTTAGGAATTAAGATAAGAGTTATAGAATTATGACATGTTGTGGCCAAGAACTTGCATGAAATTGTTGGACATGTTGTGATGTATATGGACTGTTTTAGGGACTGTTTTGTGGTGTTATAATGCTGAAAATTTAGTTACCATTATGCATGTTTAGGTGTGGTAATTGCTAATGTAAGTCCTAAAGGAATAAGGGTGTAGAAAGGCGTAGAAAGGCTTTACATTCTACCCTCGTTGTTGTTGGAACATGGACTGTTTTGTGGGCTGTTTTTAATGTGGATTAAGAGGCTAAATTTACATGAGAAGTTGGTGTGTAAATTCCCTTTATTGTTGTTTTGGTTGTGCCCTTAATTGGTGTTTGGTACTGATGTTATTAGCCTTGTTTGGAAGTTGTGGAAACATGTATAAAGGGGGGAAGTACTGCCCGAATTTTTATAGAATAAGAAGTCGTTATTCGATATAAAGTATGCTAGTAATCATAGAATTAACGAACGTATTACCATTATTATAGGTTGAAGTTCTATAACGAGGCATATTCTAATATTGGGTGGATTAGTTCGTCTAAAAGGTATGTGAAACCCTTACTTCTTTCTTTTGCCATGATTTAATGAAAGCACGGCGGACGTACTTGATTGTTATACAGTTTAATTCATAAAGAGGATTGTTATGAGAAGTGCCTATGATTTTTCTGCAAAGAGTTTATTATGACATTATTATAATGATTTTATTGAGAGTCAAATGATAATTTTTACTTGCATATGGTTACTCATGATATCTACTCGTGCTAAGTGTTACTACTTCACCTCACCGAGTCCCGGGCTGGGTTATGTTCGTGCACAACCTTGCATTTTTCACGGAGACCCTCACTAGAGGGCCGAGTTACGTAGGATGGATCCATAGATGAGATATGACTTTACCGAGTCCCAGCATGGTCCGGGTTACGATATGACTTCACCGAGTCCCAGTATGGGCCGGGTTATGATATGATTCCACCGAGTCCCGCACTAGTGAGCCGGGTTACGTTACAGATATATATATATATGTATATGGACAGGCACTCATGTTTTCTTGACTTGACTCTCATTTTTATAAGGCACACCTGACTTTTATTGTTTATGGCACAATTGGATTTGGATCCTGATTTTTATACTGATCTCCTGTTTTCTGTTGGCCACTTATGACCTCTTTTACAACATTTCATATTTTACATACTCGGTACATTATTTCGTACTGACCCCATTTTCTCGGGGGGCTGCGTTTCATACCCGCAGGTACAAGTTTTCAGTTTGGTGAACCTCAGGCCTAGGTTCCTACTCAGCAGGTTGGGAAGCTCCTTTGATTCAGAGCTTTGTCATTTTGGGTACAGAACCCTATTATTTTGACTTTTGTATATTTAGGGGCACGACGGGGCCCTGTCCCGTCATATGTCATTATCCTTCTTGTAGAGGTCTGTAGACAGTTGTGGGTTGTACTTATGTAAGGGTCATAACTCTGTTTTGGTCACTCATACTATTGTACTCTGTGTTGTGGTGTCCCCGTGTATATATGATATTATCCAGCCTTGTCGGCTTACCTGTTGTATTGTGTTGGCTAGTTGTGACTCCTCAGGAGGTAGGTACATTCGGGAGTAAAGGCAGCCTTGTCGGCTTGCCTACCCTGACATATGTTGTTATTGCAGCGTTATGCTGCCGGATTTCAGACTCATTAAGTGTTAATTGGATTATGTGTGACAGGTTAGTATAATGACGTCATTAGGGCGGTTAGTCGCGGCCCGTCGGGTCGGGTCGTGACACACTCCTACCGTACCGAGGCCAGCACCATTATTTTGGCCACCTCCACCACCGCCGGTACTACCATGATTGCCACTGCGATTTTTGCCATTATTTTTCTGATTCTTCTTTCCGCCATCGTGAGCAAGGTTTGGGCCCGAATTATCAACAAAACCTTGAGAACTATCGGAGGACGTCATCATCAACACGAGACTAGCGTCGGTAGACACCTTTTTTGCCAAGCCGGCTTCTTCTAACGTGAGCATTGAATGGGCTTGATAAAAAGGTGGAAGTGGATTACTTTGACGGAGGAGGGTCCCAACGCCATTATAGGCCTCAGATAGGCCTGCAACCATTTGTAAAACAAGACGATTATTGGTAACAGGAGCTCCGACATTACAGAGTTGGTCTGCTAATTCCTTGAGTCGCTTAAAATAAGCAGAAACATTCGGAAAATCTTCCATACTGACTTGGGAAAATTCCTGCTCAAGGGTGACAGTACGAAAGTGTTGGTTATCCTGGAATATATCACGCAGTCTATTCCAGGTAGCCATAGCCGTAGTGTCTGATTCAATGATCGTCTGTAAAAAGTCAGTAGAAATAGTGGAGTAAATCCACTGAAGAACGGTAGCATCAAGAGTAATCTATAACTGAGGATCCTCCGCGGGGGGAGGGATAGTGGGAGGAATTATGTGATTGAGGACTTGATGAGAGATTGCGTGAATTTTGAACAATTCCGCCCACGTCGCATATAGAACGTTTTCTATCTCAAGAACAATAGGGATGTGGTCTTGATATTGGAAACAGTAAGGGCATGATGAAATACATTCTTAGACATAACGAAGAACGAAGGGAATGAGATGAAAATTTGGGAAGAGAGGAGGTAAAAAATGGCACGAAATCCGAGGAGGGGCACAGATTCCGATGCAGCTCGCCCGAGAAGGGAAGAGGAGGAAAACCGAGAGAAAATTGCGGAAGTAATTTAGACCTAGATTTCTGATACCATGAAAGAAATAATACATTGATTATTTTCATTAATGAATGAGTATATATATAATTTACACCTTCCATAATATGGAAAATTCTATTCCTAAAACTTTATTCTATTTGTACAAGAATATTATAATTATGGTAAGTATACGATGCTTAATTAATTACAACTAACATATTACAATTATGGGTATACACGGTTTAGCTTGTCAATTCGTGATATACACGGTATACACAAGACAGTGTATATACCGTGTATATCACGAATATATTTATCAAGAATATTATAGAACTTGTGTCCCTGAGTCACCTCTCCAATATATCGAATTTGTGAAGAATATGATTTAAGATATGGACGGATAAAAGTAGTTGTTTAGGTTGCATATATAAGAATGGAAATTTAATCCACAACTATTGATAAATAAATTCGATGTTCTAAAAAATATAAAAAAATAAATGCATGAAGGAATATATATATATATAGAAAGGACGGTTTCTCAACATGGCTGCTTATCACTCAATTACTTTGAAATGATGGGCAATTTAGAATTTTGAAGCACACACTTATATTGCATGTCTTTTAAGGAGAAAGGGAACAACCACGGCGATAAAGCATATCGTCTTCGTCTCTCTTTTTCTAGGTTCCACTGATGCTCTGTCTTATTATTGTCTGGTTCATCGCCTTCAAGTTCAAGGTACATAGTTGACTGGATAATTTGTAGGAAGCTTTTCGTCTGGATGATTCTAATCTAATTCTTCCTTTTTGCACGATTCATTATTTGTGCTTTTATTCCACCTATCAGTTCATTTACATCTCAACTTTTCGGTCTCTCCACGGTATACAGTTTCGTTGGATTTCTTTCTTTTATTTGCGCTTGTGCTCTGTAACAATTATATTATTCTTTATTCGTTCTCTAAGTTTTGTTCGCACCTAATTCTTGATTCTGCATTTTTCTTCCCCGTTCTCTTATTTTATTGAGAGGTTTAGCGTTTGTGTTTTTGATTCACCATTTTCCCTCTAGGTGTTTGAGTTGCAAGTGCTTCTGTTGGGTTCTCGCTTCTTCTTCCCCTTCAATGGTTGGTTGAGTCTTTAGCTTAGCAAGTGTTATTTTTCAGCTATCATGTGTGTTGCTCCCTTTTCTGTTTGCAGGTGTACACCCAAATATATGTGTGTTTATTCTGGTTTTACGAGTAGTTTTGTCTTTCATCTGTTGCAACAGAAAATAAATTCACCATCCACCCCTTTATGAACATATTTTTTTGGTTGGAAGGAGTAATCTATTTGTAAAACAGCTTGCATACTTGAATGTGAAGTTAGTATTATATCAACATATGTATCAACATACAAGATATGTAAGAGTGTAGACAGATAAAGGTGATCAAAACTATATTTTGGCTGTCTTGATGATTATTTGTTTTTTGCAAATTTGGTCCACACTTTCTTAACCAATCCATTATTATTCCATTTTGGAATAAACAGAGTCAAGTCAAAGTATTTAGAAGAATAGTAACTTTATTTTTCTATAGTGATTTCTACAATGTATTTTCATGCGTTCATAATTCGTTATATACTGTTTTCGGAGAATAAGCCAATTGATGTTTTGTTATCTTTTGCAGGTTATTGATATATTTCAACTTAAAGTTCCCTTATTCCAAAGTAAATATTTGTTTCTCTGATTCTGGTTTTGATTCACTGCCATTTTTGAGTAACAACATATTGAAACCACCTCTTTTCATATTATATATAATGAAATTTTTCACCAGCATGTCTGATAATTTTTCATGGTTGGTGTGTCCAATGGATATGTTCTTCAACATAACCTTAGGAAGGCTTTGTTTGCACCATTTGTCCTATCTTTGTAGCATGCATTATCATCCGTGTCGCAACTGATTTGGTAAGCTATCACTAATTCTTTTACCCTTTTGTTTCTTTTACATGACCTGAGGGGAATTCAAAATATTGAGTGATCTTGAGTCACTTTGATGTGGACTGTTGCCATACTTGAGGCAAAACCAATGCACATTTGAGGCCAAACAGATACTACTCTTGATGAACAACGGCAACACTTTAAAAGAAAACTATGGTTACATTTGATATGGGCTGATTGTTGCATTTTGAAGAACTGCTACTACACTTTTAAATGTTCAAGATGCTGCTGTACCTGATGAGCAGATGCAGCGGTTAGAATGTTCAGATGTTTCACTTTGAATGCTCTGCTGCTACACTTGATTATTGCACCCTAATGTGCCTGTTGCTACATTTTTATATGAACATATATTACATTGTGATGTTGGACTATGTTACACAGCTACTGCATTTTTGAAGTTCAAAGTGCTAACTATGTTGAATAGCTGCTGCATTTTCTTTCACAAATATTGTACATATCCTATATCATTTAACAGCATCTTTAGAACACCTTCCCAAAATGAAAATGAAATATCTAAATTCAATATGTTGGGCCCGTGCCAGCACGGGCCATTGTCCCCTGATATATTTATATATGTAGTTGTTAAAAATTTGCCTTTGGTGGGAGGTGCGTCCACCCGTATTTAATGACTTAAACACTAGGATTCCGTATGTTGGAGGCTGTCTCTTCACACGTGCATAATCTACTAAGTGAGTAGATGACCGTAGGGCAAAGAATCGTCAAATTTCATTGAGAAATGAAAGAGATATTGGTCCACGAAGTAAGGTGTTTGACTTGTTGGATATGTAAAGCGGTACGGGAAGTAAATAAATATTACAAGTGTTCGAAAGGATAAACAAACAAGCCAATATTCAGAACTGTCGCAAGCTTGTTGAGTCTTGAATCTTGATAACCTGAAATCAAGAAACACTAAATCTGGATTGTTACAACTGTGGGCTGAGTCGAGAGATGGCTCTCTGTCTTTAAGACAAGATTGCCCCGTATGTATGTTTTTACGTTAACATGCAATAGTCTCTCAAGATAAAACAACAACTAATCAACACTACAAAGCAAATAGGTTGATTCTGACGAAGAAAACAAATACGAAATGACTTGCTGAAGAATGGAAAAGGAAAGAAGAGCTTTCTGTTTTTGTCCCAACGTTTCTGCTCACGTTTTGGACTGAATTTATGTGTTTTACTCTTCTGTTTTGTCTCTGTGTAGTATATTGTATTCTTCACAATTGTGACCAATATATAGAATAAGGAATGGACTCCTCAACTGCCAAGTAATGGTTGTTTATGGCCATTAGTGAGGGAGTTAATCAATCAAGTAATGGCCATTAGTGAGGGGAGTTAATCACTCAAGTAATGGTTGATTTAATGTGCAACATAAAGGAGTTGTTAGGGAGGTTTAAGGTGCAGATTAATGGAGTTTTAACGCTCCAAAAGTCAACTCCAACGGCAGACAATTGAGGTCCAAAGAGATAAGCACACGTCCCACGACCCGTGACCCGAGCCCGGACCGGACCGGACGGGCGCGCGGCGGCGCGCGTGTGTACTTAGCCTTGAACCCAAGCACATCTAGGTCCTCCTCCTTCAAACACATGGGTTACCCCTTGGGGTCCCAAACCCTTAGCCAATTTTGAGACTTATAAAGAGAACAATTCTTCCTTTTCCCACCGATATGGTAGATTTGTCCCACACCATATTTCCATGCCTCAAACACCTTACTTCGTGGACCAATATCTCTTTCATTTCTCAATGAAATTTGACTATTCTTGGCCCTACGGTCATCTACTCACTTAGTAGATTATGCACGTGTGAAGAGACAAGGCCTCCAACATACGGAACCCTAGTGTTTAAGTCATTAAATATGGGTGGACGCACCTCCCCACCAAAGGCAAATTTCCAACAATAGTTTGATGACTATTTACAATGATGCAGCTACAGTTTGGATGGTTACCATTCGTAGCTACTGTTCATTTATTATCTGCCTATATCAACAGTATTCATTCACTCTAATTGGTTGTATCAACACATATAATTTTGGAGTTGTATTTGTTTACTTATGTATCTGTTCGCTCAACCTAGTTGTATCAACACATAATTTTGTTGGATACATTATATTAGCATATACATCGCACTTCAATAAATTTTACAACCATCACCCCAAAATGCCAAACAAACAACCTACATGCATACAAACATACACATTACATCCATACAATATACACTTGTATTTTTTTGTGTAAGCACCATATATGCATCAGAATTGAGCTTCTAATACATGTATGTACCATTCCTTTTCCCCTCTTTTTGACAATTGTGGGCTTTAGACATTGATTTGTTACTTTATCATGAAATGTTTTAGTAAATGCATCATTATTTATTGTTGATACACGAGTATAGTTGAACTCATCAATACAAGTATGTTTTTGATGGATGCATAATCGAACTTCTTTATAATTGTCATTCGTTGTAACAACATTTCACTATAAGGCATGATTTTCTTCGGAATCGATTTTTCATGTTATATTTTATTTTTCTATAATAGCATTCTACCTATAACAACAGTGACATTCATTATAGTGGTACACTATTTGTAAAATTATCTCTCTATAACAACCATACTCAAATATTGTATAATAATATTTTATAAGAAATATATTATGTATAAAAATAAATTACAATATTAAAATATATGTGTTAAGCTCTTAGAGACCTTCAAGGGAAAGCTATTGAATTCTCTTTTGCTGAAAGTTTGGACAAAATTCTTCGTCAATTCGAGCGTTATATTATCACTAAGAGATTGAAATTTATGAAACGACCTACAATTGTACAATTCTTATGTCAAATTTGAAATATTTGAATTCTCAATTAATTTTAAATGCATATGTTCCTTAAATTTTAATTCTTTATCGGTATGGTACAACTAGTTATGTATTTATTAGTCTTTTAAATTTTTAATTAATGAATTATGAAAATCAATTGAGGTTTTAAAATTAACAAGTATATTATTATTTTCGTTTATAACATAAAAAATATAAAAAAATAATTATTTGCGTACTTTTATTTATAACAGTTAAATGAGATGTCAATATCAAATGTCAGTATACATACATAACAATACCTCACTATAGTAGTCATGGAATTTTCGGACAAAGCTGCCATTATAGGGAGGTTTGACTGTCTACATCCTTTTATTTTAGTTATATTTCAGTAAATGCATCATTGTTAATTATTGATACAGGGGAATAGTTGAACTCATGAATACAATTTTTTTTTGCGTGTATATCACTACTAAAAAAGAACGAAAATCGATCAAAAATATCGACCTCATGAGGTCAGATTTTATAAAAAATCAATCTAAAAACCGACCTCAAACGCAAGTCGCAAAAGGCTTGGTCGATTTTTGAAAGTGACCAGCTAGCTCATTAAGTTGCAAAAAACCAACGTCACTAGGTTGCAAAAAACCAACCTCAGAAGATCGGTTTTTTAAAAAAATGGAAAAAATCAACTTTGAATTCTATTTTTTTAACTTTATTTTGGAAAATACCGACTTCATGAGATCAGACAGTTATAAATGCACCATCCGGGAATCGAACCCCGTCTTGACCGTGGTAGGATACATTTCTACCGCTAGTAATTGATACTTGTTAGTTTAAGACTTTGTTTTTTTACTTATACTGTTCAAATTTATTTTTTCGCCAAAATACCGACCACACAAAGTCGATTTTTCATAATCTTTTTAAAATAATACCGATCGTGAGGTCGCTATAAATAAAATAATTTCTAATTTTTTTAATTATCTTTTTCGACCTGCTGAGGTCGGTATCCTAAATTTCTTTTTGAATTTTTTAAATAGTTACCGACCTCATGAGGTCGCTATAATTTAATGGAATTTAATTTCGGCCTTAGGGAATGAGATGTTAAGTTTTCTTGATGCTTACTCTTGATACAATCAAATAAGGATGAATTCGGAGGATCAGGAGAAAACTTCTTTTATAACTAGTAGGAACTTATTGCTATAATGTAATGCCATTTGGTTTATAAAATACCTGAGCAACATATCAACGCTTAGTTAATCACATATTCGAAAATCAAATATGTAATACGATGGAAGTTTATATTGATGATATGTTAGTTAAGTCCCTGGAGATAGAGGACCATTTAAAGCATTTGCAGGAAATATTTGATATCCTCCAGAAGTATAACATGAAGTTGAACCCGGAGAAATGCGCCAAATGAGTTGGCTCTGGAAAATTTCTAGGTTTCTTGGTTTCAAACCGGGGAATAGAGATCAATCCGGACAAAATCAAGGGTATTGATGAAATACCGGATGTGTTAAAAGACGTAAAGACAGTGCAGAGTTTAACCGGGAGATTGACCGCTTTAAGTCGGTTCATTTCTCGATCTTCGGAGAAGAACCACAAGTTCTTTTTATTGCTGAAAAGGGAAAATGACTTTGAGTGGACTCAGGAATGTCAACAATCATTGAGGAATTTGAAGAAGTACATGTCCACTCCACAATTATTGCATAAACCGAAGGCGGATGAGCATTGTTCTTGTATCTGGAAGTATCTGAAGTAGTTGTAAGTGATGTCTTGGTTCAAGAAGAAAAAGGTACGCAATTTCCTATCTATTATGTAAGTAGAACATTAGCTAGTGTAGAAACTAGATATCCTCACTTGGAGAAATTGACATTAGCTTTGATAACGGCTATGAGAAAATTAAGGCCATATTTCCAGTGTCATCCTATTTGTGTAGTAACAACCTATACGTTAAGGAACATAATGAATAAACCGAAACTATCAGGTAGGATAGCCAAATGGGCGGTAGAAATTAGTGGATATGACATAGAATATAAACCTAGAACGACTATAAAGTCACAGGTTTTAGCAGACTTCGTAGCAAATTTCACTCCCGGAATGATTCACAAAGTGGAAAGGGAAATAATAACTTCGGGAGCAACCTCGAGAGTTTGGACCTTATATACGGATGGAGTGTCAAACGTAAAAGGGTCCGGATTAGGGGTATTTATCAAAACACTTGCGGGGGATGTTATTAGGGAGGCGATAAGAAATATGAAATTAACTAACAATGAAGCCGAGTATGAGGCTATGATTGTAGATTTAGAATTGGCAAGGAGTTTGGGAGCAGAAGTTATTGAAGCAAAGTGTGACTCGCTTCTGGTTGTAAATCAAGTGAACGACATATTCGAACTAAAAGAAGAAAGAATGCAAAAATACTTAGACAAAAATCATGTATTGTTGCACCAGTTCAAAGAATGGACCATGGAGCACGTATCACGTGAGCAAAACAACGAAGCAGATGCTTTGGCAAACTTGGGATCTTTCGTGGAGCCAACAGTGGTGCAACTATTGAACTCCGCAATTGATGGTGGACATGGTGAGGTGAATTCCACAAGCTTGACTTGGGACTAGCGAAATAAATACATTGATTATCTTTGAGATGAGAAACTGCCTAGTTATCTGAAGAAATCAATGGCTCTTCGTACAAAGGTAGCAAGATATTGCATGTTTGATGGCCAGTTATACAGAAGGTCCTTCTATGGTCATTTAGCAATGTGTTTGGGCCCCGGTGAAATAGATTATGTGATGCACGAGGTTCACGAAGGAACTTGTGGCAATCACTCAGGAGCGGAGCTGTTGGTCTGAAAATTGATTAGAGTCAAATACTACTGGGCACAAATGGAAGAGGACACCAAAAACTTTGTTCAGAAATGTGACGAATGTTAAAGGCATGCTTTTATGACTCATCAATCGGCTGAATTAATGTATCTGATCTTGTCACCGTGCCATTCATTAAATGGGGAATTGACATTGTAAGACCACTACCATGGGTAGCCGGAAAGGTACGCTTTATTTTATTTATGACTGATTATTTTTCTAAGTGGGTCAAAGCAAAGGCTCTCAAGAAGGTTAGAGAAAAAGAGGTCATCGATTTCATTTGGGACCATATTATATGCCGGTGCAGAATATCAAAGGAAATTACCTACGACAATGGCCGTCAGTTCGTTAGAAAGACGATAACAGGATTTTCTCGATGGATTAAAGATCAAAAGGATAGTGTCGACTCCGCACCCAAGTGAAAATGGGCAAGCAGAGTTAATGAATAAAACAATCATTCAAAACTTGAGGAAAAGACTGAAGACGGCAAAAGGCAAGTGGAGAAATATCCTTCCAGAGGTATTATGGACATACGGGATGACACTGAAATCTAGCACCATGGAAACATCATTTTCTTTGGTTTACGGTGTAGAGGCTCTAATTCAGGTGGAAGTTGGGGAACCGAGCTTAAGATTCAGCCTAGCAAATGAAAAGTCAAGCAATGAGGCTATGGTGGTCAAGCTCGACTTAACGAAAGAACATTGAGAGCTAGCGTTGTTACGACTGGTAGCTCAGAAGCAAAGAATGGAAAAATATTACAACCGACAGACAAATCTTAGGCACTTTCAGATAGGGGACTTGGTTCTACGAAAAGTAACCCCAACACTAAAAACACCAATGAAGTGAAGTTGGGTACGAATTGGGAGGGACCCTATAAAGTCTCTGGAATATCCGGAAAAGGCTCGTATCAGTTGGAAGCTGAAGATGGACAAAAGTTGCCGAACAATTGAAACATCAGCCATTTGAAGCGGTATTATTGCTAAGGTACATGTTCGTTAATTGTTTGAATTACACTTGTTTTGGAATTACTAATTTTTGCAGGGAAGAAGTCGGAGTTACAAGGTGATACTTGGAGGATTAGAACTAGGTCAGAAAATACGTGTTGCACTCTTTTTCCCTTAGCTCGGATTTTATCCCGAAAAGGATTTTTCAGATAAGGTTTTTAATGAGGCAACAATGTAAAACGTGTTACTAAATAAAAGGTGTGAATTAGCATCGGATGGAAAAACTGGGGACTGCACGACAGTTGAAGATCAAATAGTGTTTGAGTTCTTATACTTCAAGCACAAACACTTAGGGAATACCCTCAGATGATAATCGAAGGCAGTTTGCAGTTGTTTCGAAGGCTTTTGAAATTTCTAGATGAAATTTTGTTGCTTTGAAGGCTTTTGAAATTTTTAGATGAAATTTTATATGGGTAAAAGATCGAATCAATCTTGCCCAAGTATTAATGTTTACAAAGAAAATGTGTAAATGCAAAGAGGCCAATTGGATCTTGCCAAGTTATTTTTCAAAGCAAAGCATAAATGAAAGTATACTTCATCCAAAATTTTGCCTCAAAAAGTTTATCTTCGTGTTTTTACTTGCCGGTATCTCTCTGGATTATTGTTAAAATCGTTAAGCTTACGAGCTAAAAATTATTAAGTCTTTAATTGGGGACTGTTGTCAATAAAAGAAGCCGGAACAAAATGAATAATGTTCTAAGGCATGTTTCAAAGGTATCAGATCAAAATAATCTAGCATATTTTAAAGGTATTGAATTGTCTAAAAAGTTGACAATAAGTAAATATTCCAACAACTATGTCCGATGTGAATAAGAGACATTTTGTTCATAAACATAACAATAAGGCCCTTATATCTAGTCATCAAATGACCCAACACCAGAAGAAATTTTGGCCGGTTTATAACAAACTAAGTAAACGTTTGTTAAAAATTATTTAAAGTCCAAAACCGGAAGATCTTTTACCGGTTCAAAGTAAATTTAGTGATGGGTTGTTTGTTAAGAGTTTTCTAAAGTCCAAAATCGGAAGCAATTTGTCCGGTTTGGATTAAATTTATTTTGTTATCTAAAATGAGAAAACAATAACGGATACAAAAAGATAAGAAAATATCAATTAAGTCAAAAGAAAAGTCGATATATTTTCATTCATAGACAAGGCCGATGGCCCAAAAATAAAACATAAAAAAAACAAAGGCTTAGAAGCCTGCAAATCAATCGAACTCGGGGTCAGAGTCCTCTGGTCTTCCTCAGAACTTTCACCATTCATCTTGCGGAAGGCTTTGATTTTGAGGTCTTTGGCCTCTTCAATTCTTTCATATAAGTGTGAGAGCCCATCTTGAACTTGCTCCAGGGTAAACCTACGGATATTCCAGGTTATATGTTCAGTTTTCAGCATTGTCCGGGCTTCTTCGGCCTCTAGATCGATGCGGGCTTGTTCCCGTTCGGCCAAGGCCTGGTCCCATTGACAAAAAATCTCAACATTTATAGTGGCATCGAGCTCAGTTTTCAGCTGTTCAATTTAATTGAGTTTGCAGACGGATTTGATCTTGAGACATCTCTAAGTCTCATTCAAAGTTCTGCTTGAAAATTAACAAGGGTTTCTGGCAGTTTAATTGAACGGAAAAGGGTTGAAGATCGAGTAAAGATGAGGATTAGTTGGAGAAGATAAACCAGAGATGAGTTTTGAAGAAGAATTTGCAGCAGAAGAATGAATTGAAGAAGATAGGAAGGGTTTTATAGGGCACCTGACATCATTACGAAGACATTTTGGTATACGAACCGATAGGGCGGTTCAATTAAAGAGTGACGCGTGTCCAGATTTTCAAAGAGATGGGATGTGATTCAGAGTTTGGAGAAGAGAAAACGTTTCATTTTCCCTCTTCTTTTGGAGTAATTTGAAAAGAAATTTCCAAGAGAAGACACGAAAAGATCATTTCCACTTCCCGTCACTTCGGTAATTGTTGATTCGAAAAGTGTGGGAACTATCTGTATACAATAAAATTCGGCATGACATGTGGCAATATTAGAATGAGAGTTTGAGGTTGATGGATGAACCTAGGGCTAGATGCAATTCGAGGTCGATGTGAGATAGCAGTTGAGACATGTTCGGATAAGACCGAGCCAGTTGACACCGGGTGAAGTTTCAGAGGCATCCAACGTATATTCAATACCGATATGGCGCCAGCCATTACTCTTTTGTCATTAATATGTCATTATTAGCATTGATGATATTTAATTTGAGAGGAAATCTTAGGCTTCAATGCTTCTATTTTATAGCTATAAAATAAGCCTAACCTTTATGTTGGAAGGACATCATATTCTCACAATTTGTACCTTCAATTTATAAATCCAAAAGTTCTGCTTATTTTTCTTCATTGTTCTTGATTTTCATTCGTAATCGAAGTTATATTATTAGAAGGCTCAGCCAACTCGGACCAATCTTGCTCAGAGGATTCATTCGAGCCCAAGGCGGTCCACGCTGACTTCTTACTTATTATTTCCATTTGTTTACTTATTACTAATTGTTCATTATCTTATATAACAAGCCAGTCCACGTATCTTTAAAACCAGTAACAAGTTCAACTGTACATTTTTTGGGTAAACACCATGTTCACAAAATGACTCCACATTTACCAATTACATTTTTTCTTTCCAAGAATCACCATGACAACAACTTCAGCTGTTCTAAGGAGCTTATTCTCCCCAATCTCCATTACCCAATAACTCTCTCTCAATAAAGCTCAAACTTTACAAAACCCACTTAGAATCCTTTCTCTGCAATCCAATTTGACCTATAATGGAGTCCCTATCAAGAGAAATTTCATCTAAAATTCACAATCCCATAAAATGGGTGTTAAGAGAACTCACTCTAGTAGAAGATTTATTGTAAGATTCATGGGATCGGACAATACTATTACCTCCATAGGGTTATCAAACAAGAAAAGACATAGAAAAAAAAGATGAGGATTGAGGAGCAGACGATGAGCTTAAGAGGCCGGCGACTGACGACGGGGGCCGACGACTACTTCAACATTGAGAACCTGTGCAATCACCTCAGATCTGGAATTTTCCGGTGTAACAGATCTAAGAGAAGGAGACAATATTTTCCCTTTTCATTTAGTCCATGGAAAGAGGAAAAGTACAGAGTGGCAATGAGGAAGGGGAGCGAGTAGTTCAGAGCTCATTGGAGTTGGCGAGAACGGAGAGAGAGAGGGAGTTCGCCAGAGTTGACAAGAACGAAGAAGCCCATCGGCTTTGATGAAGATGAAATCAAAAAATTTATTGTATAATACACATATCACAGCGGCCCCGTATTTTTTATTAATTACGCGCTTTTATTTTATTTTTTATTTTGCCACATCAGAATTTGGGGTTGTATTTATTTCATTTCAAATTAGTATAGGGGGGAGGGTAAATAATGCTCGTAAAGTTTAATTGCTAAAGTGAGTTTTCGAGACAAGTTTATGGGTGAAAAGATGTATTTTCTCTAGTTTAAATAGTTTTTAAATTTAGAATGATGGCATTCTTTTCGAAATAGACTAAATGAAGATTGTTATATAATGGTGTTATGAAATAATAATAAAAATACAAGACAACAAGAGATATAATCAAAGAACATGGGGAGAGAGGTTTTATTTTTCTTGAGATTGATATACAAAATGAATTGATTTAGCTTCCTATTTACAGAAGAAAGGAAGTTGTTGTGAGGTTTTTTTAAATTGCAATCAAGCAAGCAGCTGACAAGAGCTCATGCAGGCAGCTCCCAGAAAAGTCTTACAACAGCTTCCTGAAGAGGCTCATGAAGGCAATTGTAATTGCATGTATAAACTACTTGACACCTGCTTGCTTGATTGAAACCCTCTTCTGAAAGTCGCTGCAAGGCTTTTCCAGGAGTTGCTTGCAAGCTACTTGTTTGATTGCAAACTTTTTCAGGAAGATGAAGGAGTACTAAATGGATACCTATAATTCAACGTATTCATAATACTCCTCCTTGAATGTTCACTAATAGATAATGTGCCTCGTTAAAATCTTACTAGGAGATCATTCGTGGAAAAAAGTCACAGTGAAAGAAAAAGAGGACATATATTTAGTAATACATATAGTTTGCTGCCTCCTTAGTACCCTTACTAGAAAAATCTAGTGGAACAAAATTTTGGTCAAGGGAAGAGGCATACAACGCGTATTAAGACATCACATAATTCTTGATGATGATTTATGACATTTTGTATACTAACTTACCATATGTTGAGTTTGGCAGCGCCTTTGTGATCGAGTTTGTCAAATTATTATTTAACGAGCTGGTCAATAATTTGTATCTTTAAATGTATGGGTATGAAATTGAGGATGGTAAAGCCTAACTTCAAACCTAAATGCCTGAAAGTAATAAGTCAAATTTAGATATTTGAGTTTGAAGTTAGGTCTTAAATAACGGTGCTCCAAGAAGCTATCTGTGCACTTGTCTAGATACCTAAAATGAAAATGACAAAAAAAAATTGGGCTGGATTAGGCAATACGAAATTCAAACTAACATGCCCCAATCCCTTCTTGGGATAAAAATTAGGCGGGATGGCTTATTTTTGAGCTGACATTCAAAGTTTAGCCACCATTTCATATGTAATTAGAAAGTAACCACTTTTTAACCATTTTTTAACATTGAAATAATATCTGAATAAAATACTCCTAGCAAAACAAGAAACAACCCCAATACACGATATCAAAATTTGAAACTTCAGGAACTTTTCAAACTCCAAGGACTTTTCATGAAGTTTGAAATATGTACCATGAGTGAAAGATAAAAATATTTTAAAATAGGTATCATAAAATATATAAGTATTAAAGTTGGTATGTTGAGTGGAAAAACAGTATTTCATTCATGGTACCTCTTTTAAACTCACGAACAATATCCGAAGTTTCAACTTCTACAAGTTTAAAATTTATAGTGTGTGGAGTTCAAAAGAGATACATAAGTGAAATACTCTATAATATTGTCTTTGCGTTAAAAAGAAGTACCGCGTCGTTCTAACAAGCACAACTATAGAGATTCTAACATGAAATTTTTCAAAACACTTGGTCACAATGTGTTGGAGTTTCATTTTTAGGAGCTTCAAACTCCAGGATACCATGCTGAGATTTCCGAACTCTAATATAGCATGTTGGGGTTTCACTTGTCAAAACTTTGAAATCTAGCACTGATTGTTGGAATAGTTCCATTTTGTTGTTAAGGGTATTTTTATGTACAAAAAATTCCGTATTAAATTAGTAATTAAAAGTTAATAGCTTTTAAAATAGAGAAATTGACATAAATAGTTGCTAACAAAAATAATTGCCAGCAGACGTAATACAACAACTACATACCTAGTGAAATCCCACAAAGTGGGAGTCTTGGGAGGATAAAATGTACGCAGATTTTACCCCTATCTTGGGAGGTAGAGAGACTGTTTCCGAAAGGCCCCCCCTCGTCATAAGGACAAGCAAATTAAAGCAGTATAAAAAGTCATGACAAAATACGATAAGAGAATAATAAAGTAGTCCGAGATAAAAGAGAAGTAACTACCACAAATTAATATGACAATAGAAGTACAAGAATCAACATATAGTAGTAGAAATCGAAGGATAAGAAACTACAAGAGTAATACAACGACTACTAGTATGAACGAATAAGTAAGATAACGCCCAACTACCTACTAACCTTCTACCCTAGTCCATGTCCTCCATAACCTCCTATCTAAAGTTATGCTCTCGATAAGTTGGACTTGCGTCATGTCATGTCATGTCTAATCATCTCTCTGAATACTTCTTCGGTCTACCTTTACCCCTCCTAAATCCGTCCATAGCCAACCTCTCACACCTCCGCACTGAGACATCCGTGCATCTCCTCTTCATATGGCCAAACCATCCCAACCAGAAGATGTAATAATTCTTATATATTAATATATGATATACATAAAATATATATGTTTGATACAAAATAATGTACATTCTTTGTATATATAGCTAGCGAATGTAATTATGTTTAATAGACGAATCAAATGTGTAACTTACCCTAGAATGATGTATATATACATAAAAATAGAATATATTTACAAAATATGACGATACTTTTCAGTAGACAAACTATGTTGTATGTGGCGGAGTGTTGGCCAGTCAAGACTTCGCACATCTAAAAGATGAAAGTTGCGGAGATGAGGATGCTGAGATGGATGTGTGGGCATACAAGGAGGGATATGATTAGAAATGATGATATCCGAGACAGAGTGGGAGTGGCCTCAGTGGATGATAAGATGTGGGAAGCGAGGTTGAGATGGTTCGGCCATGTGCAGAGGAGAGGCACAAACGCTCCAGTGCAGAGGTATGAAAGGTTGGCTATGGACGGGTTCAAGAGGGGTAGAGGTAGGCCGAAAAAGTATTGGAGAGAGGTGATTAGACGGGATATGGCGTATGTGCAACTTACTGAGGACATAATCTTAGATAGGGGTTGTGGAGGACACAAATTAGGGTATAAGGGTAGTATGTAATTAAGCGTAGTCCTACTTACGCTTACATACTGGTAGTTGTAGTGTTATTATTATAGCCCTGCTTAGCCTATCTTATTAGTAGGTGCAATATTGTTTTATAGTCCCATGTCTTTTGATTTGCTGCTGTATGTTCTTTCGTGTACTTTGTTTATCTTATTTATCTGTGTTAGTTACTGCTTCTTTTTTCAGAATGCTTTATCATGGCTTATTCACTTTTGTTACTCTCAATTTCACGCTGCTTTAAATTTCTTGTCTAGATCTGACCGTTTCTCTTGCTTTGCTTGTACTTATACTTTGTTTTGAGCCGAGGGTCTTTCGGAAACATCCTATCGACTTAACAAGGTAGAATTAAAGTATGCGTACACTCTACCTCCAAGATTTCACGTTGTGGGACTTTACTAGGTATGTTGTTGTATGACGATACTTTTCAGTTTACAAAACATAACGATAGATTTCTTATAAAATATATACAAAAAATTTCGCTAAGTCTTAAAATTTTGTGTATGAAAATTATATGAAATGTGTATATCTCGCTCAAGGCTAATTTTTTTTTGTTGTATAAAGTTCATGTTATCTTTTTGAAAATTTAAAACAATTACAATAATATTGTATACAACTTTCATACAAATTTAATACAACACCAACATAGAAAACTTAATATACAATTTTCATACAAACTGTCCGCATACAATTATCATACAACTTCAATACAAATTTGAATCTCGCTTCGAAATTTGGAAAAAAACCATGCTTCAAATCTGCATTATTGGTGTTTTCCAGATCTGTGATTTTTTAGACATGCCGCCGGAGCGTGGCCTGAACTCGCCAAAGAAAACGTCGGAATTTGAGGTTACTAATAATCGATCGCAATTGGGATTCTCCTTTTCGGAGTCGTCAATCTATACTTTAACAGAAATAGAGAACGGGGAAAAGGAGAAGGAAAGAGTTTAGAATGGGGAAAGGGAAAGGGAAGGGTGGGCACATATCTGATGTAGAAGGGCGCTTTTAAAGCTTGTACTCCAATCGCATGGAGCCCTAATCTATACATAACCCTTGTAAGGGGGTATTCCACGGCGTACCCTTGAGGCATTGCGTCAGGGAAATTGCAACTGGACTGTAATGCGGTGGAACACGCCCACTGTTAGGGGAATGCTTCAGCAGGTTTAATAGCGGGCTTTTAATTTTTTTTCAAATCTGATATATTTAGTAATTTTGTTGGTATGATTTGCAAATAAGAAAAAATATACTTATGTTTTGTAATATAGAGTGTTAAGTAGTATTATTAGTACATTTTCACTTACAATAATGATTACTATCTAAAACGGTGGTTAACCACTAATAACAGGCCCAAAAAGTGGTTAGCCACCTAATTCTTACATCTTGGGCAACCCAAATTCCAATTTCTGACCCACTTCAGTTTACAGCTACGTTTTCTTGCTCCGCACCACTCTACCTTGGCGTGCGAACTTGCTCCGCCGCTGTAAGTTCACAGCAAATTGCGTAATCTCTATTTTCCAATGGAATTGTGTATTGTGTTACAATGCTTTGTTTCTGCTACCGATACTTGGTGATATTTTACTAGTTAATTCGCCCCCCCCCCTTGTTTTGGTACTATAGCTATTTGGAATGTTTCTCTTGAAAACGCAAAAGAAATAAGGTCATGAAAGAGGAAATATATTTATAACTTGCCATTTTTCTGCTTTGGTGTTCCACTATGCAGTTTGTTTGTGTTTAATTGTACATATCTCTGGTTTCGGCTACTTTTGTTTCTAGTCCTTAAATAAGTTAACAAGTCATGTTGGTGTATGATGTGCAGTTGCATAACTTGTAATTGTATCAATCATCCTTGATGTGTAGTATGCGTTCTTTTATTTTGTGAGAAATTTAGGAGAAATTTTATTGAATTGTGTGTCTACATTATTACACCGAGTCCTATTTATAGAAACCACATCCTGATCCTTTTCCATGTAACATATTATATATAAATCCTATTCCTATTCTAACACTCCCCCCTTAAGCTGCTGCATATAAGTCATATGTATCGAACTTGTTATAGAAGTAACTAATACGAGGATCAGTGAGAGAATTGGTGAAAATATTGACTTTACAAATTTTGTAATAATATCCCCGAAGAGTATCTTTTCTCTGACAAAGTGACAATCTCAATGTGCTTAGTCCTCTCGTGAAATATCAAATTTGATGCGATATGAAGGGCCGCTTTGCTATCACACACGAGTCCATCTGACCGATTTTTTTAAATTTCAGTTCTCTGAGCAACTGTTTAATCAAAACTAGCTCACAAATTGCTACAACCATTGCTCGATATTTTGATTATGTACTAGATCGAACAACCACACTTTGTTTTTTACTCTTCCAGGACACCAAATTACCTCCTACTAAAACACAATATCCAGATGTAGAACGTCTATCAGAAGGTGATCCTGCACAATGAACGTCTGTATATCCAACGATCTGCTCATGGCCCTCGATCCTCGAAGAGTAGTTCTTTCCCTGGAGCTGATTTTATATATCGCATAATGTGGACAACTGCATCCCAATGACTATCACATGAAGAATGCATAAACTGACTTTTAACACTCAAAAGGAAAAGAAATGTCAGGTCTAGTCACTGTGAGATAATTTAACTTGTCAACCAACTGCTTATATCTTCCAGGATCACTGAGTGGCTCCCGTGTCTTGGTAGGAGTTTAGCATTCAGATTAATAGGAGTGTCAATAGGTCTACATCCCATCATTCATGTCTCCTCAAGAATGTCTAAGTCATACTTGCGTTGTGAAATAACAATACCTGTTCTGGATTGAACAACCTCAATACCTAGAAAATACTTCAGTATGCCGAGATCTTTAGTCTGGAATGCTGTAAGAGATGTTCCTTTAATTAGTGATACCATCTTGATCATTGCCGGCAATAACGATATCGTCAACATAAACCACCAAATAAATACATAGATTTGGAGCAGAATGTCGAGAAAACACAAAAGTGATCGTCTTTCCTATGAGTCATTCCAAATTAATGTTCAACTTAAGAAAAAAATAGAAGGTTATTAAAAGTGTTCTTTATTTGATGTAACACATTTTCAATCCCTTTATTCATCATTATAGATTACTGCATGACTGTACTTTTAAACTGTATGCGACTATGAGTACCTTTAGTAGGTCTCTTTCGGTGTTGGATAATTATTCTGCAACCCTTTTTGCAGTCTTCATACACTTGTTCTGAGACTTTTGCCAGTGCAAGTTAAAAATCATCCTAACATCTTGATAGATCACTGAGATGGTCAGTATTTCCAGCTGGCGTTCGGATCTAGTTACAGGTTCCATTCTCCATCACACATGTTGTTCGGCTCTTCGTGGCTTCAATTAATCTAACTAAAATCAATTTACTTTAGGTGTCTTCTGCCCCAAAATTGGTGGAGTCTATCCAAGATTACCATCCCATATTGTGAGTTATACGAGGAGCACGCTCAGAAGGCATGATTTCGTTCAGCCCATGTCTAGAAAGGTTTATTTAATTTTTTTGAATAGGTTGAAGGGTTTATCTAATTTTTCTTCTTTTGTAATGATAAATACATCTTTAACTTGGATTTCTGGTATTCGCAGGTGCCTGGTAGAAGCATTGTACATTTATCTCTAGCTGGTCATGCTGTCAAATGTGCTTCATTTGTAGAAAGAAACTATCAATCTAGTGTCAATGATGACGAGGATCCATTTTTGATAAATGCTACGAAGCAAGCTATCTGGTACGTCAATTACAGATGTGTGTATGTGTGTAAACTAGAGCATCGGCTTAACACATTTTCTGCAAGTGAAACCATATAGGTGGGTGAGATAGTAGATCTCAACTTACCTGATGTTAGACCTTTTCTTTTGCTCAATATTTACTTTCTGGATCTACAGGCTCCAATCTTTTCTCCTTGGCTTGGATATCCATTTTCAATAAATAATTTGCATCAATATTTTAAGATCCTCTAATAATATGAATTGTGAAAGTTTAACTAGATAAAATGTTTTTGATGATGTATTGATACTGTTCTGAAATACCATTTGTTAATGGCTCAGGGGTGCAAAATCTATACTACTATTCTTGGCTGAGCAGCCAAGTCAGCTGAAGTATATAGAATGGCCTGGATTTCAAAGCACGGTTAGTATGTAAAACTTTTTCTTTCTATTTGGTAATTATCATTTCCCTTTTGTTGTGTGTATGTGGCCAATACAATGTGCTGATAATGTGTGATTCACCAAGTTGTTATCATTCTGTGTTCTTGTTGCATTGTAGTAACTAGCTCTACATTACATTTTGCTCGTTACTCCGGCATACTCAACTCTTAGTCATCAAGACAAAACCACAAATGCTAAAAATAGTTGATGGCCTTTGTAGGGCTAACTGTCGGACTTGACACGTGGAGGCAATGTAATGTTTATTTTAGATTCAATACAATAATAGTAAATGCTCTTGTACATTTCCTAGTATATTTTCACAACCCATTACAAACACCGCAATTAAGGGCCATGAGATGGCCAAGGGTGGGACCAAGTGGACAAGGCAACCATGGAGTGTAACGGAGTGCGGGCATGCACAGCGACACGCCTGAGGTAAGGCATCTAGGGAGTGAGGGGCATGCTTAAGTGTTTGCATTTTGCACTCCTAATGTATGTCCTGTTTCTTTGGTTTGTACATATTTTTTTGTTTCTTTTTTACGACTTGTCCTTAGTGTATATGACTTTCTGTTATGCACCTATCCTAATTCCTTTTAGGTTTGCCACCTAATATATGCACCATTTTTCAGCTTGCACCCTATCTATTCATTCATATTCACATTCAAAAGGGAATAATACGGTTCTCTCAAGTTTTCAACCGTCGTTTTTATCTTCACCTCACTAACTCCGTCAACCTCTTAATCCAAATCCACATTTAATTGCAATATTTGAATTTCCAAATCCTTTGGAATTCACACCTCAGCATAAATTCATCATCTTTTTATTAGAGGCATTTCTATCTTCACAAGTACATAATCGACCTCAAAAACAGAATATTTAGCATAGTTTAAATTGAGAAGTCCTTGAACTTTGTGAAAAAAGAGTTGGAGATGATACAAAGGGAATATGATATTGACCTATATATTTCTATAGTTCTCAGTAGTTGCTACAATGACATTGATATGCATTATTCCTATCTTGTATTCTTGTTCTTGAAATATGAAGTGTTTTGTGGATACAGTGCAAATAAAAATAATGCTGCATACATTACGTGACATATTAGAACAAGTATGAATGATATCGTGCAAATAAAAATGATGTATGCATTAGGGGAAAAACACAGAATGAGGTGCAAATAAAAAATGGTGCATACATTAAGGATGAAAAAAGTGCAAAGAACTTAAATTTTTCTTTTCTCAATGAAGTCCATGAGGTGGCCAAGGGTGTGTGACGCCGGAACGTCAGGGCTGTGCCAATATTGGCGAGGTTAGGAACCCCACTATGACACGATAGCCAAAAAAAGAGGCCACCTTAGTTGGCTATTTCCAAGATGACTCACTTATTCTTAAGAGGAAACACACTTTATAAAGGAAGCAAATTAAAGCCCAAAGCTTTACATAAAAGATTTACTCAAATTCAAGATGATTCGTATTAAGGCTTAAGGCCTTTATATAGGCTTACAAAAGCTAAGGGTAGATGTTCACTAACCAATGTGGGACTAAAGACCTATTAAAAGATAATGATACAATTAAGAGATAATGATACAATTAAGAGATAATGATGACAACTTAGAAATAGCCTCTCGACCTTCACAAGGTACAAGGGTAAGGTTTGCGTTCACTCTACCCTCCCCATATCCCACCCGGTGGAATTATACTGGGTATGTTGTTGTTGTTGTTGATGATGATGACAACTTAGAAGATAGGGATAACAATTAAGAAATAAGGATGACAACAAAACGAGAAGGTGATAAGCTTTTACATCATTATATGGTAAGCGACTACATTAGCAAGAAATAAGCTCCCGTGTCAATGTGCCATGTAAAATGAGCTATCCATGAAGTGCAAGGGTGGTGTTGGCCTTAGAATATTGTGCCAAGGAGGAACACACATGATGTAAGGCAACTTTGGAGGACAAAGTGCATGCATGAGGTACTTTGCTCAAGCGCCCCTTAGCTCAATTGGCAAAGGTTGAGGGAATTGCGTGTTTGGTCACACGTTCGAGCCTTGCGCCAAGCGAACTAACTCTAGTATTTAAGTGGATAAGGGTAGAGGGACGGGTCTATCATCCCTAAGTTTCTAAAGAAACGAGGCACTTTGCGCAAGCATTGCATGTTGAAGGCATTGTGCCATAGCAAGGTGAGACACAAACAAGAGGTATGGTGCATGAACAAAGAGGCATTTGGCATGTGGAATGGTTTAGAACTATTTATGGAGTCCATGAGGGTACATAAAGAAGACGAGCCAGAGGAGTGCTATGGGCTCACAAAGCGTTAAATGCACCAGGTGAGTCATTAGAAAGTTCTAGATGGCTCAAAAGAGCACTTGAATGTATAGTAGGAATACCATGGAGCAAAGAAGTTGTCTTGAGTTAAAGTTGGACATTAATTTCCTTCATACTCATTGACGTAAGAGCTTGTCACTTGCTGATGCAGTCGCTTACCATATGATGATGGAACAACTTATCACCTTATTTTTTGTTGTCATCCTTTTATCTTACTTGTTATCCTTATCCTCTAAGTTGTCATCCTTATCTCTTAGTTGTATCCTTATCTTCTAGTAGGCTTTTAGTTCCACATTGGTTAGTGAACATCTCCCCTTAGCTTTTGTAAGCCTATATAAAGACCCTTAAGCCTTGATGTAAATCATCATGAATTTGAGTAAATCTTTGATATAAAGCTTTGAATTTTAGTTTGCTTCTTTTAAAAGAGATTGTTTTCTCTTAAGAAGTGAGTTATCCTTGAAAATAGCCAACCAAGGTGGCCTCTTTTTTTGCTATCGTATCATAGTGGGGTTCCTAACCTCGCCAATACCGGCACACCCCCGACGTTCAATATCACACATTCTTGGCCACCTCTAGATTTATAGCCTTTTTCACGTTGCATTAGAGTTGGGGAGAGGTTATTAGGCAAAATATAACACAACTTCAGTTTTCTGAGGACATGACCCTTGATAGGAGGTCGAGTATAATGGTAGAGGGTTAGTAGGTTGCCGCGTGGATTTCTTTTCAGCACTAGGAGTATTAGTCTCTTTTTACCATTTGCTTATTCTTAGATCCCTAGAACTACCTAATTGTTTCTTTCACTTCGTTATTGTATTATGTTGCTGCTATTACTGCTTATTATTATTTTTGCCTTTTCATCTCTCCTTGAGCCGAGTGTCTTATCAGAAACAACCTCTCTACCGTCACTTGGTAGGGGTAAGGTTTGTGTATACTCTACCCTCGGGATTATACTGGGTAAATAGTTGTTGTTGTTTGTGCCTTGCATTAGAGTAGTCAAGTTAATCCAACATCTACAAAAGCTTCCTAACATTGTGGGGGCAATGCATAATTTAGGTTTAAGTTGTTGAGTGAGTCTACTTGTCACAATAAAAAGAAGTGCTTGAGTGAGTCAAAGCCACGCTCTGGAAGAGGTTGAAGCTAGGTCTATTACGAGATAGTATCTACCAGAGGGGGTATACTGGTTAGGTGCCTCATGTGAGCTTAGATTCTATCAAGGTCTGTGATAACATGCTCTCCTTTGTCTTCTTCGAGCTGGGTTTCGGTTGGGGTGACGTAACCTCCCCTCAAGGTAAGGGGGGGACTAAGAGTCTGTTTTGCTAGTGATTACGCGGTAATCAAATAGAAAGGTAAGTTTTGACCTATGAAGTAAAGTTCACATTTCTTCAGTTTCACGTTGGTTGCTGTTAAGTTATATGGTGTCCCATATCTAGTATAAAAAGCATCCAAAAGGATCTATAAATATCATTGGTCACTTCACCCATTATCTCAAGATTTTAGAGCCAACCTCTGGTTGTCTCATTTTCACTCTTGTAAGTTGCCGTTGAAGTCCATGTGTTTAATCACATAATTGGGCTTCAAGTGAGGAAATATGATGAGTTAAATATAGGTCTAATATCACCGGAAGATAACTTTGATTCGTCCAGCCAGCAGGTGGGCAGCGTGCTCACTTTGGGTGACCAATGTTTAGGATGGCGAGAGGCGAGGCGTGGCGACAAGGGCTTGCCTCACGCCTCATAGCGAGGCGTGGCGAGCGCCTTTTAGAAGCGAGGCGAGAATTAACACAAAAAATTAAAATATTAAATATGCATATATAAATACCCAAAAACTCAAATACTCAACAAAATACTAGTAAAAATGATGACATGATTGAAATCTTTTTATATAAAAGGAAAATATTCATATAACTTAAATAAATAACAAAATTGAAAATGAAAAAAAAAGCTTTCGGAATTGGGTCATCGGAATTGCTGCTAGAAAAGTTAGATCTGCCTGAAAAAGGCCAATCTGACTGCCAGCGGCGCCGGAAAAGTGATGGCTGCCAGCGGTGCTGGAAAAGAAAGAAAGAAAGAAGAAGAAATAAAAGGAAGGCACCAAATAACTTACATGAATTACGCCGGAAAAGAAATGGGATCGCAGCAACAACGGTTGAAAACCCTAGCGGACGAGACAACTGAATATTTTGCTCTTTTTTTAGGTTAAGACTTGAGTTTACACAATTTTTTTTTAAAAATCAAAAGGTGTCGCCACAGCTCGCATCACGCCATGGTCGCCTTTCTCGCCTTACACTCGCCTTTTGAAAAATGCAACGCGTAGGTTGTTTGTGGCGACGAAGGCCCGCCTTGCCACGCCTCGCGCCAAAAGGCGTAAGGCGGTCGCCTTTCAGAACACTATGTGTGACTACACTGCATAGCGAGCTGTTCACTCCAAGAACACCCATGGCGGCACACAATAAGGAAGGGAAGATAACATATTCATATTTTTATGTTTTGCTATACCCGAGACATCACATTGTATATCCATAGTACGACCACATTTATATTTAATAGCAGCAACTCTTAATTTCATATAGTTGTGATCTAAGGGGAGCCTTGGAGTAACTGGTAAAGTTGCTGTCATGTGACCAAGAGGTCATGGGTTCAAGCTGCGGAAACAACCTCTTGCTGAAATGCAAGGTAAGACTGCATACAATAGACCCTTGTGGTTCGGCCCTTCCCCGGACCCCGCACATAGCGGGAGCTTAGTGCATCGGGCTGCCCTTTTTATAGTTGTTATCTAAAATATTTTCTTCTAGCCATGAATTAACCCAAGTGATTAGGAACTAAGAAGTTGAAGAAGGGGATCAGAATGGAGTGTATCTTGGGATACTTTAAGTCATCAATTTCCATTCAGTTTTTCTCCCTTTCCTTTACCGTACAGCTTTAGATCTCTCCACTACTTGCTGGTAGAACCTATTCTGGCCACCAGACTGTCCTAATGTCCCTATCATGCCTTTATTCCATCTTTATTTAGTCGTTTCAGCTTGGTTTATGTTGTTTTGCATTAAATTCGATTGGATTTAGAAGGAAAAATTATGTATCAGACCTATGCTGTAGTTATTTTCATCATTCGGTGAATGTGGGATCCTATATTTACTTAAAAGGCAATTGTTGACAAGAAGATTTGGAAAGAAGAGTTAGAGATATATGATATAGTAAGGGGTGGATCTAATAAATGATATGTGGTATGAGAGGATTTGTGGGGAGAGAATTTATGATCCTTTGCTTCCTGTAATTTACTTTTTACTTCATTTTGTCAGATATATCATGTCTCATTCTAGGATCATTTTAATGTTGTCAAAGATTTGCTTCTGTTGAAAATGTAGAGAATTTCTAGTATTAAACCACATAAGTAGTTGAGTATTTAAATGACAGGGGTCCAGATGGTGATATCCAAAGTTGCAACAACTATAGGGGTATCAAACTGCTGAGCCACACTATGAAAGTTTGGGAAAGGGTCGTGGAGATGAGGGTGAGGAGATGCGTGTCTATTTCCGAGAACTAGTTTGGATTCATGTCGGGGCGTTCGACTACTGAAGCCATTCATCTTATTAGGAGGTTGGTGGAGCAGTATAGGGAGAGGAAAAGAGACTTACATATGGTTTTCATCGTCCTCGAGAAGGCATACGACAAAGCCTATAGGGAGGTTCTACGGAGATGTTTGGAGGTTAGAGGTGTACCTGTGGCGTACACTAGGGCGATCAAGGATATGTATTACGGAGCCAAGACTAGGGTACAACCAGTAGGAGAAGATTCGGAGCACTTTCCAGTGATGATGGGGCTGCACCAGGGATCAGTTCGTAGCCCATTCCTATTTGCCTTGGTAATGGACAGACTGACGCGACAAATCCAAGGGGAGGTACCAATGTACCATGTTGTATGTTATTCACAGACGACATAGTCTTGATTGATGAGACTCGCAGCGGAGTGAACATCGAGATGGAGGTTTGGAGACAGACTCTAGAGTCTAAAGGGTTTAGGTTGAATAGGACCAAGACAGAATATTTGGAGTGCAAGTTCAGCAACGGGAGCGACCCTGAGACAGGCGTGGAGGTGAGGCTTGGTACTCAGGTCATTCCAAAGAAAGGAAGCTTCAAGTACCTAGGGTCTATTATCCAAGGGAATGGAGAGATTGATGACGATGTCACACATCGTATTGGGCCAGAGTGGATGAAATGAAGGCTCACATCTAGAGTTTTGTGCGACAAAAAGGTGTCACCAAAACTTAAAAGACAAGTTTTATAGGGTGGTGGTTAGACCGACTATGTTGTATGGGGCGGAGTGTTGGCCAGTCAAGACTTCGCACATACAAAAGATGAAAGTTGTGGAGATGAGGATGCTGAGATGGATGTGTGGGCATACAAGGAGAGATATAATTAGAAATGATGATATCTGAGATAAAGTGAAAGTGGCCTCGGTGGAGGATAAGATGCGGGAAGTGAGGTTGAGATGGTTCGGACATGTGTAGAGAAGAGACACGGATGCCCCAGTGCGAAGGTGTGAGATGTTGGCTATGGACGGGTTCAGGAGGGGTAGAGGTAGGCTGAAGAAGTATTGGAGAGAGGTGATTAGACGGGATATGACGCATGTGTAACTTACTAAGGACATGACCTTAGATATGAGGTTGTGGAGCACACAGATTAGGGTAGAAGGGTAATAGGTAGTCGAGTGTAGTCCTACTTACGCTTACAAAATGATAGTTGTAGTGTTATTACTGTAGGCCCGATTAGCCTATCACACTTATAGGTACAATATTGTTCTATGGTCCCCTGTAGTTTGATTTTTGCTGCTATGTGTTCTTTAGTGTACTTTGTTTATCTTATTTAGCTGTGTTAGCTATTGCTTCCTTTTGTTAGAATGCGCTACCATGACATATTCGATTTTGTTATCAGCATGTTCATACTAAGGGTGGCCAACGGGGTGGGTTCCGGCGGGGCGGGACCCGATGGGATGAGGGGGTAGGGCGGGCCGGGACCGGGTCTCTGGCGGGACTGGCGGGCCGAGACCGGCGTGATCCGCCGATGTCTCTTCCCGTTCCCAGTCCCGTCGGAAAAGGGGACTGGTATTATCGAGTCGGGGTGGGACGAGATCGGGTTTTTCCGTTTTTTTTGCACTTAATTTAAAAAAATAATATATATAGAAACACTTCAATAATTGAACAAGATAGTGTAATAAAAACATCCAATGTTGTTTTTGTGCCTCTTATATTATTTAATAGAAATATGATTTTTTTTATAATACAATTGTCAAAATTGCAACTTTGTGGTGTTGAAGTTGCAAATAACATAGTAAAATTGCAATTAAAAAATTATATATTTAAAAACACCTTTTCTAGTTTCTTTATAATTTCTTGTGGTTCTTCGGTTGGTATTTGTTGGTCAAATTGCTCGATGTTGCTTCCACCTCCGTCGGATAAGATGTAGTTTTCGTCTTCTTCTTCGTTGATCTCCAGTTGACCGCACCTTTTTCGCTCAGCTCTTATTCAATCTCTGAATAATACTGCAATCTCCAAGCTGTCTCCGCTAATGAGTGTCTGTTCTCTCCTATTTGAAATCAGTTGGCAGAAAAAACACTTTTAGACGCTGTTGATGATGCTTGAATGTTCAACACATCTCGGGCCATCTTTGACAGTGTCGGAAATGTCTTTTCATTCTCCCTCCAATATTTTAGCAAGTCTTCACGTCCTTCTTCATTGAGAACTGCTTGGTACGGTACAACACCCTGCAAAACAAAAACATCAAACTCGCTAACTTGGTTAGTAGTGTGACCACTATACATTCTATGTCTAAGGCTTTCAATACTAGTCGCAGAAACGACATGTCTTTTTTGAAGTTGTATTGAAGAAGAAGATGGTATGGAAGCCGGTTGGTTGCTAGCACATATATTTTTTTGCATTCATCTTGTATGCTAGACAACACTTCTTCTATAATTTGTTCAATAGGTGGTGAGTCATTTGGATTTTTTGGAGTTGGAGGTGGTTCAATTAGTGCTTTACAACCGTCTATTTTAATAGTCGGATTTAATACAACATCAATAATATGAATAGGGGGAATAGGAATAAAATGTTTTTTTAATTTGATAAACATTTTTTTAATAGGTGCCTTATAAGCTGGTTTTTTCATATATTCACTAAGTAATAAAAATATTAGAGCTATATAAAACAACATAGTTGAAATAGTAGGATAATATATATCGGAAAATTCTTTTGTTGCTTGAAAAAATTTCTCTAGAAATACAATAAGTTCTAAAATTTTATCCCAATAGTTATCTACAACCATATCAGTTGGATTTTGATTATGGACGTTAAAAAATAAAGTTATAGGTCTTCTATAATCATAAGCAACAAGTAGTTGTTCGTATAAAGAATTCCACCTAGTCGCTACTTCTTCGGAAAATTTTCTATTAGCTAGTCCACAATCGTGACAAGTTTTTTTATATTCTTTTTTTCGTTATATTCTATTACTTCTAAAAATAAAGTTTATAGCAAATTGTATTTTATTAAAAATGTCTTCAAAAAGTGATAGATCATCCTTTACAACTAAGTTATAAATATGGCAAGCACATTTTATATGAAAATGATTTGAAAAAATGGAGTTAAAAGATCTTTTAAAATTCTAATAGCATAATTATTAGAAGAAACATTATCTAATGTAATAGTCATAATTTTACCAGTTATGCCATAATAATCACAAACTGAATAAATATTTTCTGAAATAAAAGTACCAGTGTGCCTATCATCTATATATCTATACGCTAAAATACGTTTTTGCATAGACCATTTATAATCTATCCAATGACATGTTACCGTTAAATAATCATGGCCGTTAGTACTACGACCTATATCAGACGTGATAAATACTTTATCAGAAAAATGATATATGAAATAACGTAAATACTGTTGATATTCATGTGCAAATTTAAATACATCACTCCTAACAGTTGATCTAGGAAAATCGTTAAAAGCAGGATTATACATATCTCTAATGTAATGAATAAAACCAGGAGAGGATGGAAATGAAAAAGGCAAACCCTCCACAGCAACTAATTTTGCTATTGCTTCCCTATCTCCATGTTTATCGTATTTAGGGCCTACAATCCCCCCGTCATAGGGTTAATTTGATCCTGTATTTGGTCCGGGACAGTATGTGAACCTTGTCCCGACTGAGAGGGCACTGGCGCACCCGATTTTTCAGCCAGGTATTGGTCCCACCTAGCTTTGTGAAAGTTTTGTACATGTCTCAGTAAACCTCCCGTCCCACCATGACCTTTTTCCATTTTAAATTTATAAACATTTTTACTAACTACTTGATTCTCTTCGTCCCTATAAAAAAAATCCATGCATCTGATTTTAATTATCGTTTTATTGGGCCTCGTCTCATACTAGGGGGAATAGGAGGCGTTCCAGTTGGAGATGTACTAGTGGCTGTGTCATCTAGATTAGTGGGTGTGTCATCTAGATTATCTTCTAAATTAAAGTCTTGTTAAGTTGTAGAAAATATCTCCTTGTCTAAATCTAATGGTATTTCAGGGAAAAATTCATTTTCAAGCAAATCATCATGTCTAGGAATAGGATAACTAAAAGAAGTACCCCTACTCTTGTTACCCCTACTAGAAGAAGCCTTACCCTTACCCTTAAACATACCTTTAAATCCTTCTATTTTAACTATATGCTAATAAATAATTAAAGATAATGAAATTAAGTGCGCTAATTAAAATAAAGAAATAATAATAATTTAATGAAGGAACGAACGTACCAAACGCCGACGTGTAATCGAGTGGTTGAAAATTGAAATTTTGCTCGATGGATGATCCTCAAGCTAGTTGCCAACTTCACTCCCAAATGAATAAATAAAATTGAATATTTAGTAGACAATGTAGACTTGTAGAGAGATAGATTGAGAGATTAGAGAGATTGTAGGAAGATTTGTGAGAAAGATGAAGAGAAAATGAGGTATTTATAGTTGAAAAATTGGGTTAAAGTGTAAATATAATAACTTAGGGGTTAAAAAGAAATATTAAAGAGGTTGGGGGGGGGGGGGCAAAAATGACCGTTGCACAACGGCCAAAATATAAAATGGCCGTTATGCAATGGTTATTTTGTGCATAGGGGAGGGGAGGGACAGGGGGCGGGACCGGGGTTATCGGGACTGGGGCGGGACGGGCCCGGGCGGGACGAGCCCAGGTCCTGTCCAGGTTCGAATCCTGTTATCAGTATTTTTTTAAGCGGGGTCGGGTCGGGACCGGGCCGACCCTCCCCGTTGGCCAGCCTTAGTTCATACTGCTTTAATTTCTTGTATGAGCCTGACCGTTTCTCTTGCTTTGCTTTGCTTGTGATTATGCTTTGTCTTGAGCCGAGAGTCTCTCGTAAACAACCGCTCTACCTACCAAGGTAAAGGTAAGGTCTGCGTACACTCTACCCTTCCCAGACCCCACATTGTGGGATTTCGCCGGGTATGTTGTTGTTGGGTCAAGATGGAGTGAAATAGACAGTGAAGATCATATGGCAGACCCGAACTAGCTTCGGATTGAGGCATAATTGTTGTTGTACAATATTTATCCCATACAGAATAGCATTTTCAGAACTCACGTTCCTTATTGTTACTGTCATGCAACTAATTCTGTGCTGAATTCATCTATTTTTTGATTGTTTGATAAGTATTACACTGTTGAATCAGAGGCGGATCTAGGATTTAAGTTTTATGGGTTCAACCTTTAAGTTCTTAGGATTGAACCCATTATATTCTTAAGGTTATCGGTTCATATATACTATTTGTTGTAATTTTAAGTGGATTTTACACATAAGTTTATGATCCGCGTCGAAAATATTGGGTTCAGATGAACCCGGTAACATCAAGCTACATCCGCCTTGTGTTGAATTAAATAACCTTGTCTCAGGTTGGACAAATATCAAGTAACGGCAATCATAAAATAGTGAAGATTGATTTCAATTATCAAGAAAGTGGAGAAAGCTAACCACGCTGTGTCACATATTGACATGTGCTATTAAAACTAGTTCTAGTTGGTGATTCAGAGACAAAACTGCGGAGTTAGCATGCTACTTTTATCTTACCTTAAAAAAAATGAATAAGTAATTTGAATGCTACTTCTGTCCTTTCCTTTCTGCTGGTTTCTACCTTTCTCATTCTATATAAACATTAGTAACAGTGATCGCTTCTCGAAACCAGCCTATATGTTGGATTGCATTTGCTAATGATTGTTCATTCTTCATTTAACCACTGCGGTATGTGACTCTGTGGCAGCATTGGTACTTTTTTGTTTTTCTGAAGGGAGATAATGTGCATTTAACCCCTGAGTTGAATCATTATGCTGGTAGTTTCAGTAAATTTTCCCTTCTCTAGAGTAAAGTTGCTCATTTCATTTGTTGCACTACGTATATGGCTTATTACAGTTCAGTGTGTTAAAATCCAAGTTTACCTGAAAATAGCTGGATCCAAAGTTTTTCAAATAGAAGGACTTTTGGATAAGTTTGGCGCCTTTTGAAGTTTCTGTGCTGCTGTATTTTGACTTTCAGAAGCTAATTGTTACAAATCATCTAGATTGAACAGTATCTTCCATTTTGTCTGAAGAAGGGAAAATTATTGTGACCAATATTTTTAGTCCTTGAGATTCTATTATGGGATAAATACGATGTTGATTTGCACTGATTTGATTGAGTCAGAAATTAAGCATAGTTCCAAAGAATGTTCATTTTTTTTGGTTGAGATCAATACATGCAGTAAAACTAATCCTTTCTCCAATTGCTGCAGCTGAAGACTGCAACACTGGCACTTGTTCTAGTTGGGCTGTTTATCATTGCTTTATCGTCAGTTGATTCTGCCTTGTCTTACATGTTGGCTCTATTTTTGCGGAGAACAGCATGATTCAGGAAACGATACTTATTTTCTGGCTTCAGGTGAAGCCAACTCATGCAAATGGTGCTCTATGTACTTCTTGCTTCTGGCGTAAGTCTGCCCGACACTACAAGATTGGCCAAACTTGAGCAGCATGAGACCTGCAGCTTTTTGAGCATCTGCTGAATATGTCACCACAGAGAAGACCATTAGGAGAACTACTGTATGGTGGTGTGACGAGTGTACATCTATGTCTATTTGCATTGATACAGTCAATGTTGATTACTCATTTGTACACTTGATTTAATTGTAGACATGTTGAACAGATTAATGGTTCTCTTGATTGGTTCTTTGCATCATGTTTACTAGAATTAGCTTCTCTTCGTGAAATGAGAAGGTGGTCGTCTCGCATTACGTTATTTTATACAGAATTGGGATAATGATTCCATCTTGGATTGTGTGTGTAGCCTTATAACATCAAGCGCGATCAACACTAATTAGGGAAACAAAGCTCACACTCATTCATATTGGTCATTGTCCTAGGTGGCAGAAGATGTAGTGTTGAAATGGTTTCTTGATTAAATAAAAAGGGAAGATATCAGCTGCTTCATTCCCATGCTATTGTTTATTCCATTGCAAAAATAACAGGGTGCAACTGATAAACTAATATTGGGAACTAGGAAAACACAACCTTGAATGAAAACAAACATTAGATATTCAATATAAATAAATGCAGTAGTAATTTTCAAGACATTCAAAAGCTAAATATCTCAACTAAGGTCTCCACCTCGATTCCTTCCAACACAGTCTGAAGCTGGCCTTTGTCCATGACACAGCTGCAATCCCTTTGGACAAGTGAGACAGTTGTGCACAAAACTTCCCCGAACTCCTTCGGATGTCCTGTTGACCTCCTTGGGCACAGATCCCTCCAGATAATTATATTCCAAGTTAAGACTTCTCCACAAAAACGCGAGTCTTCGCCAAAACTCTGCTGGAATTTCACCCGAAAACAGGTTATGTCCAAGGTTTATCTCCGTCAAGTTCGGGTAAGTAATCAAGTTCACAGGCAAATGACCACAAAGACGATTGCCATGTACGTCCAGCATGTGAAGCTGTGATCCTTTATCAGAAAATTCCACCACCTCCAACGTTGTGAACCGGTTGGCTGAAACGTTTACGTGACTTATGTCAGGTAACATGAAGATCCGCTTGTCGATTCCTCCTGAAAATCTGTTATCACTAAGGTCTAATGTTCTCAAATGTCTAAGTTTATTCACAGGTGTAATGTGGCCAGAGAGCAAGTTGTGACCAAGTGATAATGTTCTGATCTTCAATGGAAACTGTGGCAAATTTCCATAAATCTGGTTATTTGAAAGATCAAATGAACTAAGCTGCCATAATCCATTAAGTTGAGGAATTTCCCCTGTTAACTCATTGTTAGACAGGTCTAATTGAGTCAAACTCTAAAGTGCTGTAAGTGATGTAGGGATTGAATAGCCTATTATTTGACACATCAAGAACTTCAAGTTTTCTTAGCACACCAATGCCATTGATTAGACTGCCAGAGAAATAATTCTCACAAAGTTGAAGACTTGTGAGTTTCTTCAAATTAGTGATAGTTTCTGGCAGCCCTCTGAATTTGTTCCTGCCTAGATTTACGGAAACAAGTTCTGTTAAGTTCCCGATTGACGGTGTCAAGAACTCCTCGAGTTCGTCTCCTTCTAGATAGATTTCCATTATGCGGCTCGTGGTGTTAGTGTCCAGAGGAATTGTGCAAAGAATTCCCAAGAAACTTGTCCCCGTCATCTCACAAGGGTCCAAGTTGAAATCCCAACTGCTGAGGAACGAATCCGTGGAGATTGAAACGGGGTCTATCGACGTCTTGATGACCTCTAGAACTTGAATATCAGATTGCAAAGTTGTTGCATTGACAGAAAGGGTATATATGAAACTTATGTACAGGAAGGAGAAGAAAATTGGGTTAAGTAATCTGGTCATTTTGTTTAGAGAGATTTGGAGTGACTGACTATATCTGGTTAACAGCTACTTATATGAAGTTCTAAAGTTAGAAATGGAATTTTTTAGGAAGGTCAGGCAAAATGGATTCTTGGAAGTAGGTCACAAGTTGAAGAGTGCTTCATTAGTCCTGTGACAAGCCTCAAGATGTATAAGTTGATCATTGAAAAGTTGTGAACATTAAGTATCTAAAGCAAGCATAAAGGGAACCAGATAAAGAAAGTGAATTAAAAGAGAGTTAGAGGACCTGAAGAACTTTCTTTCTTAGCTACTAAACATACATGTTGACAATCATGAGGTCGCTAATCATTAGGGGTCGTTTGGTTGCTGGTTAGGAAGAGAGCTATTCATGTATTAAAACCAACATAACTAATACCATGTTCGGTAGCTTTTTGGTTGATTTGTTTAAAATACAGCACACCAAGTACGTTGTTCGGTTACCGGTTTACAATCTCGCGTAATTAATACATTTATAAGTTATGAGGAAATTATGTATTATTTATGCAGGGTAGAAGATGGAATAACTAATACATGAATAACTACACCCTGCATTACTAATACCTGCATAAATCTAACCAACAACCCCTTAATACACACAAACACGTTTACATATTTTCACAAATTTTCCATAGTGAAACCAATGCTAACATATTGTAACATATACTAACTTCTTAATATTGGAGTTCAACCAAGATTTGGGATGGTAGAATACTCATCGTCATCTGGGATTTCTATTCTGGGCTTTTTATGAGGCGTGTAGAACTTGGTCGGCTTGTATGAATTTTCATTGCTTGATTGAGATATTGACAACTCAGGTACTTCAGCTACTGGTCGTTCGCCAAAAAGAATAATGTCTTTAAACCACTTAAGTTGTTGCTCCTTCTGTAGAGAATGAAACAATTTATCAATATTTGTCAAAATGCATATCCAAAAGAACAATGAGATAGTTCTCTTGAATGACGGGAAGCCACAATAGTCAGACCTCTCTATAGCAGCCATCATCTATAACAACATTTCACTAGTTTTCTTTGGAACCGACTTTCATATTATGTTATATTATATGTTCTCTTTATCAGCATCTCGCTATAGCAGCCAAAAAGTATCCGAACAAACGACACCGTTACAAAGAGGTTTGACTGAACTTCATGTAAGTATGTCTCAAATTTGATGAGCTGGTATACCATGGAGATCAACTAGTTTAGGCTTCTTGATGTAAAATGTCCTCTAGAAGGGAAGGGGCATAGCATAATGACAACAACTACACCTCAGTCCCAAACAAGTCCAGGTCGGCTATATGAATCCTCATTATTCCATTTAAGGTCAGCTCATGTCATCATCACACCAAATAAAAATAAAATTGAGCAAGTCTTTCTAACCTTGTGATTTGACTTGTATTCTGAAAGACCTACTAGGTCATCAAGAGTCCAAGAAGGCGATGTGATATTTGACGAAGGCTGCAGAGATGTTTTCTAACTCGGATTTTTAGAGCATCATTATTGCAGCTTGAGGTCAAACCTACAAGAATTCCAGTGGCTAGGAAGCGTTGGTGCTTTGCAGATAAGCTGCTTGCTGAATGAATTGGCTCGTCGCATTTATTACAAAATAGAGCTCTATCCTCTACACAGAAAATGAAGGCTGTGTTCTCCTACATTCAAGAATAGTTTAACATAAATGTTGATAATTAAGTCCTTCACAGGGCATGTCAGAAATGCTTAACAAATACACTTTGTATTTATTCGGACTGCTAAACACCTCAGTTTTACTACTTTCAGGAAAATCATTACCTTCGAGTAGGAAATTCAACTTTTAGCAGCAGCTTTTATGTTAACATGTGTTACAGAGGCACCAAGAGGGCAAATTTCAAAATTCGAAATACAGATCAGCACCTATATATGCATGGTGATTTAAGAGATATTCAACAACCACCCAAACAAAGATTTTTCCTTTCAATTCCAAACCTATTTGGCATTTCTTATTCGCTTCTCCACAATCTGAGAACCTTTCATTGGTCAGAATATCCAGATCGCGTTATTGTTTCTCTTATCTCTCATAACTCATTTCACTGCTAGCCTAAAAGACTCTTCAGCAATTAGGACACATTGCTCGCTTCTCCAATTTGTTACAGATCAGAACTTTACACTTAAAACTTCCAAACTAACATTTTTGGCAGGAATAGAATAATCTAGAACCTCTAGAAGTACAACAAGATATCTGTAGCAGGGGAAAATATGCCTTTTCTTTTGATATTCATAGCATTTCACTATTGATCAATGCAAAACAATGACAGCATCAAAAATCCATATGGTAATAAGGCAAAACCATCAACTATTGTCCTCTCCATTCTACATGTTAGATCGTCCCACATTGGTTGAAAATGGGTTATGTCACCTTATATGATCTTGGAAATCCCCATCCCATAATTTGGTAAGTTAGGTCCAAGGTCTATTTTCTTAACACGGTATCAGAGTCAGACTCGTCCATGTTATTAGGTTTCCTAATGTCGTATATCATCCGTGCTCCAGTTAGCCTGAATGTGCTAAGGGGTGTTAAATTGTCCACATTGGTTGAGGCAATAACTATTGTTTCCTTATATGATCCTGGACAGTTCTAAGCTTATAAGCTAACTTTGGATGAGTCAGGCTCAAAGTCCATTGGCTTAACATTACATAAGCCGACAATGAAAAAGATCAAGTAGCCCTTAGCCATCAAACAAATGCTGCTAATCCCAATCTGACTAGTTTCTTTAACTATAATAATTCTAAGCAGATATTTAATCAAGAAACAAGTTAAAATTCAAATAGTCAAACACCAATTAACAACATAATGATATAACAAGAAATTACTTAATTCCATCTAAGGAAAATTTGCTTACTTGGCAAATGTCACAAAGAGGAAGTTTGTTGCAGAGGGATTGAAGAAGAAGCCTTTGGTGTTTACTAGCCAATTTGTTGGCTGCATGCACTTCTATGTCACATTTTGTGCACAAAGCTACCTCATCAGCACAGCATATCACACTAGCTCCAGCTTTCTCACACACATCACACTGTATCTTCATCTTAATTTGATCTCCTTTAGGTCTCAACTAATTCCCCTCTTAAATGTAATAAGTACCTTTTTGGACTTAAAAAACAGGAATATGGAAAGGGGGTTGTTGGGGTGGCCCTATGACATAGGTACACAAAATAGTGCTTGTATGAGCATTAAAGGTGTGTTTGGTATAAACGAAAAACATTTAAAAAATTTCGTATTTAATTGGTTAAAATATTTTCTTCCCTAGTAAGAATGAGAAAAATAAGTTTTATAAGTGTTATTCCATATTGATTGTCTCCTCTTTACCCCAATACCCCACCCCAACCCTTCACCCTCACCACCACCCTTACTCCTTCCATTCCTTACCCACCTCATAGTATTTGACTAGACTATATATAAATATTTAGATAATATTATTTGTTTACTTATAAATATTTGTTTATTTGGCGTAACTGGTAAAGTTGGTGCCATGTGACCAGGAGGTCATGTGTTCGAGCTATGAAAACTGCCTCTTGCATAAATGTAGGGTAAGTACAATAGACCGTTGTGGTCTGGTTCTTCTCCAGACCTCACGCATAGTGGAGCTTAGTGCATTTGACTGTCCTTTTATTTATATTTTAGTAAAATATTTTTAATTTTTTTTTCCCACATATTTTCCCTAATACCAAACACACACTCTGAAGACTATGATCCAAGAAGACTATCCGAAACTTGAAAATGAGTTATTGCAAGAAAAAGACATAAAACAGAGAGATTAAATGACTAGAGGAGAATTTAAGAGGATTTAAGACATGAGTAGAGATAAGATTTGGATTTGCGTATCAAAAACTACAACATGGTTGAGTCAGATCAGTACAGCCAATCCCCACCTACTGCATGTGTGCGTTTGTGCTGGCCGTTAGTATTTGTCAACTCCAAACATTTGGGGCCTTGTCCATTCACTCATAAATGTTGTGTTGATGACTTGTGTACTTAGCTCATTCATTGCCTATACAAAAGTTTTGTGATGCTTCGGGCCCATTTCCACACTCTACAGATCCCTCACTATGCTCCTGAATGCTGATTAAGAATTTAAAATTTATGAATTTTTATAATAATTTTAAATATATATATGATATAATTGAGTTTGTAATTACATATTTATAAATATTTAATAAATATTTTAATATATAGCTTTTGTTCAAACTAGATCAACAAGCTCGACTCACCCCTTCGGCCCACCCCTCTTCTTCTTTCATTATCTTGTTCTTCTTATCTCTAACCAATATCCAGCTCCCATCCATTGACCCATATTGCTTCTTTAATCATGACCTAATGCAATTCTTCAGGAATTGAAAGATGAGACAAGCAATAGAAAAGGTACTCGCTCTGTTTTAATATAAGTGTCTTGATTTAATTGGGTACGAAGTTTAATAAAATAAAGAGAGATTTTTTAATATTGTGGTTTTAAATTAAAGATGTATGTAGTCCTTTAAATCTTATGGTATTAAACTTATCAGGTAAAATATATTGAAATTGAAAAACTTACTAAATATAAAAGTAGACTTTTTGTGAGACAGACAAAAAAAAAAAGAAGTAAAACACTTAAATTAGAATTTAAGTAGTATTTTGCAGAACCTGTGAAGACTGCTGCAGTCACCAAGAACTCTAAGACCTTCCTTATGAACCTGCAGATCAGTGTCAACCTATGACTCATAATAAACTGCACCACATGATTATTGTTTGAAATATAGCATAATTTACTGCTGGTGTCTATGCCATCCCATGCAGAAAGTGTACCTGCAATAAAGAAAACCAAGTTAGTAGGCCTTGCCACCATACTATCTTCCTTTAGGATTTGGGCATGATGATATGCAGCTCTCGACTTCCCAGCAATAGTGATACAATCAGCAAACATCCTGCTGCCTTCTTGTTTAAGACCAATGCACTTTCTACTTATTTTCACTCTCTCAGCAGAATGAGCACTAGGTGCTAATACCACACACTGAGACCATGTCAATAAGTAGATCATGTAAGGTCTATCTCCACCTCCTAGAAACAGCAAACCAATTGCATTGTTTGAAAACACTGCAGTTGTGCACCACACATGCACCAGATTTCCAGATTTCCTATTCCTTCTGTATTGCACCATATACCTTATCTCCATATCATCTCCTGTCTAAATAGGATCAATGGGACAGTAGATATATTCACTTTTGAAACAAGTCTGCATCAAGTCATATCCATAGAAGAATGGATCCTTGATACATTCAGCAAAAATCCCTGCAGATCTGCTGATGTTGTTGTTTACTGCATTACAATCTCCATCTAGCATTAGGAAGTGACCTGCAAAAAAGAAAACTAAGTTAGTTAAAACATCTATCCTCACACTCTCCCCCAAGGGATCTGAGTATGAAGATAGTATAGTAGCACTACACAGCACCGAGATCCATAGCACTGTGCAGTATCCACCAACTTATTTCCTTTGCATTTCCTTGTTGCTGCAACTCTAGTTAAGTACCCTTGCTTCCACCTTCTTTTACAAGGTTCAAAATACTTCCCATATATTGTCACATTTCCAGTAGAATGAGCATAATATGCTAATAGCACACACTGAAAACTAGTCAATAAACAGATCATAGCTTCCCTTGTATCAGGTATGAAGTTAAGCCAATTCCTTGCAGCAGTTGTATCTTGCATATGTACCAGACTCCCCTCCTTTAGGATCTGAGCATGGTGGGAAATTGTTCTCCTCTCCCCACCACCAATAGTCAGCATCCACCATATTTGCATCATAGCTCCTGATCTGGTATATTCTCCCTTTGGATCCATACACTTTCTATCAATTGTCCTTATCTCAGTGGAATGAGTACATAGTGCTAATACCACCCTCTGAGACAAAGCCAATAAGTAGATCATGTAAGATCCCTTTCCTATTCTCAGTACCAACACCTCATCTGCAGTACATGAATTGTACTGCACTATACTTATTGTTACCAAATCATCTCCTGTGCATATTTGAACCAAATCATTTCCAAAGTTATTAAGATCATTGGTACAAACAGTAACATTATTACTTGAAATCCTGGTATTCTTGATTTTCCATATAGCATGAGTTACATCCAGCACCATAATGAGAATGCAACCTACAAAACAGAAAGCAAGGTTAGTAGAAAATGATACCACCTTACTCTCCTCCCTAAGGACTTGAGTATGATGATTAACACCCCTCTTATTCACCACAAACACCAGTATCCTTTTCTTCTTTGACATCAATTTTTCTTGGATTTTGTAGACTTTGTTAATGTGGTAGGGCCTGCCACCTTTTGCTTTGCCTATCTCATTGGTATTTGTCTTGGAACAAATGGATCAACCACTTTATCATCCCAACTATGATTTGTACCATGAGATTTGTTTTTGTTTTTCCCTATAACTTTTTCAACCTGTTTAGGAGATAAATCCCCTTCCCTTGCAGCATTAAAGAAATTTTGTGCAGTTGACTCCTCATCCATGTCAATTTTACTTTCATCTGCAACTGGTATATCCACTTGCATATTCCCAATGCTTTCTGAATGTTTACAATTTAAGTCTGCTTTTTTGCATTAGAAGTAGACTCAATCTGTTGATTTTGCTGCATTACTGCATTCTCTTTGCCCCCTGGGTTGCCTAGATTAGCATCATGTTTCTTTGCACTACTCCTGATTTCCTGAACTGGCATAAGTGTATCAATTCTTTGTTGAACACTTATCCTTGGTGCATGCTCATGACTATCAGGAACTTGTCCACCTGTTTTGGTCTGAGAACCTGTATTTTCTTTCTCATTCGATCTAGGCTCCTGCTGCTTAACCTGCTTCTGTGAACCTGCAGTGCTTTTATTCTTTAAGTGCTGATTATTCTGAGATTCTGCATTTCCTTTGCCACTTGAATTGTCCTGATTGGATACTTTACATTGCTTCCTAACACTGCTCCTAGACTTGGACTTGGGAGTCAAGAATTCCTCAGTAACATTTGCCAAAGGCAGTCCTACACCAGGACTTTTGTTAACCTCTTCACTGCATGCATATAAACTTGTGCTATCCTTAATTTGATCCTGCACTTTGGCATCAGCATCTGGTACCTTGATGACAGGATCTACATGATCAACACCTATGTTTGCCTGCATTGCATTAGTACCACCATCTGCAGATTCAACTATAGCATTGCTTATCACCTCTACATCATCTGCAGCATCTGCAGCCGTGGCAAACATATCCTGGACCTGCTGTGAAGATGCAACTGAGTCAAAGATGGTTCTTGATCATTTGCATTATCACCTCCATCCTCTTCCATCTGCTCACTCCACATTCTCCTATCACCCACCGATTCAGGACTAAAAGTATTGAAGGAACCTCCTTACATGATTGATTTGTAGTTACCAACAGCTCAGCATTTTTGGAAAAGGCCTTATCCGCCCACTGTTTAGTAGAAGTAGGTGATTTAGTCTTTTTTCCCAGGGGTATAGACCTTAGCATTGGGATTCAAAGGCTTCTCAACAATAGGAATTGCAACTTCAATAAGTTGTCCACTAGCATCATCATTCACCTGCTGAACATCTCCCACTGTTGCATCCCCCTTCACAGCATCTGTGACAGCCTTAGGATCCTTAGGCACATCATCTACACCATCCTCAACTCTATATTCCTGACTTACACTCCCCTCTCCTAATGAAGCAAATTGATTATGCAGAACACTAGGATTAGGAATAACTGTAGAATTAGGATTCACTGTTGCAGTAGCATTAATTCCATCCTTTTCACCATGCATTGTCAACTGTTTTTGGTTATTGACATTATCATTCCTTGGCTTCTTCCCTCTTTGAGTTTGCCACTTATAAATATCATCCACATTACCAACTACTTCCCACTTTGTAAAATTTTGATAGCACCATTATTAGGATTTGCGTTACTGTTAGAGATAGGATTTGACTTCTTACCATTATTAATCCCACTGTTTTTGCCCTGGAGCTTACCCTTGCCTGTTTCATGTGCCTTGTTAATGTCTGCATCTTGTTGACTACCTTCTCCATTGCTCGCATCATTGTTTTCCTTTGCAGGCAACAATTCTGGGTGTATATTCCAAGAACTATCTTCATCATGATCCTGTAAAGATCACTCTTTACAATACTTGGGCATATAATCGTATTGTATCTTGATCCATCTCGATTTTATATCACCAGTAACACTATCAACTGCTTGGATTTGTACTCGTTTAGGGTGCTCTGCCAAAAGATCAACCTCCACTTCACACGAGCATAACTAGGTCACGTTTTGTTTTTAGTTGCTACATCCACTGTTAAGGGCTTCCCCACTGCCGACGCCATGGAAAATAATGCTGCTTAAACAAAATAATTTGGCCCCAACGTCAGAAAGGATATCCATGCAATCGCAATACTTGCTTCTTCGTCGGGATTGAACCAAGGGTCCCATTTAAGGGTTCACATTGAATAATATACCCCTTTTTCTTTAATCCAATGAGCTGGTTTCGATATAAGTGTAACGTAATTCTCCAATAAGCTACAGCTAATCAACACATGCCGATTACAAAGAAGACCAATGGTGCACTTACCCTTGAGCCCGCATTGTTTTGGAATTGACGTACGCAACTCATTAATCTCTGGCCAACCATAGCTGAACTTGCCAATAATTGTGTACTGTAAATTTTCAAGGATAATCATCCGTTCAATCTCAGCCATATCCCATTGCACCGTAGGTTCCATATGCAAATAAACGATAGACTTAATTGGAATAGGAAAAACAGTCGCAAGTGAAGAACTGTTGACTCATAGAAATAATATACATTTACCACATAATCGTAAATAAGCATGGGTCACGAGGGCCGTCACGAGGTAACCTGCTGACTCATAGAAATAATAAGCTGAAAAGGTGCAAGACCGACAATGCATATATGTACATACATAGATGATGGACATGACCGTACGAGCCAACAAGGCTACTGTAGATGACTATACAACAAAACATAGGCCGAGGAGGCCACATAACATCTGACTGCATCATAACTGTCTACAAGCCTCTACTGGAGTACGTGACATCATAAGGCCGGGATAGGCCCCGCCATACCTATATGCATATAAAAAATATAGTACCAAGACTAGACTGCAACTCTGAAAAAAGTAGAGTGGTCCAATATGAGCTGAATAGGAAACCTACTGGTGCGGTCCGTCGCCCTGTTTACCTGAACCTGCAGGCATGAACCGCAGCATCCCCAACAAAAGGGACGTCAGTACGAGTAATGTACCGAGTATGTAGGGCATGAAAATAACACGAGACAAGAGAGAATCAACATGTACTGAATACCTTTGAGGGCCATAATATGCATAAGTATCATACATGTGCGTATATAACGCCATTAAGCCTCTGTGGGCATCCCATCATATCATATCCGTCCATGTGGACATAATCATCATCATATACCAGCTGATCAGGTGGTGGTGCGTATATATCGCCTTCCATTTCCCATACCCCATATACATATATATGCATATCATATAGTAGCATATATAACGCTTTTGAGGTCATGAATGTTACAAAGACACTCTGAGTCTATCAGAGTGACGTATGGTCATTGCACATCCGATTAACATTATGGAACTAACATATAAACTGACCTTTCATTATGAGTCAATAAGACAATATATACATGAATCAACAAACTTCTTCAATAGAGTGAAGGACATATACATTTCTAGCTTTCAAGAGTAGAGTTACTCTGGACGGACATTCGTTTACGTTCGTTTACATATGGGGCATGCCAAAAGAAGGAAGAGTTTAGCCTTTTCATACCTTGACGTGAATTTTTATCAATGATACTTGGGCCCAGCTTCCCATACACCTTAATCTCGAATCTAACTTTGAATTACCACAACGAGTCAATCACCCGTGTCGACGTCGACCATAGATGCTCATATGAGCTCAAATAACTCAACGTAGAAGGTTTAGTACTCAAGTACTAGACTAATTGATTCTCGCCCGCATAAGTCGGTTTTGTGTACATGTACGTTGCTATAGATCTATGGTATTTATTGTAAAATTTATTACTCTTTAGAAATGAAGTCCAAAATGGTCATCCATTGAATTGAAGACTAGTGCGCCTATATGTTGCTCTTTCTTCACAAACAAAATCAAAGAGACCTTAAACATATATCCTTTATATTCCACATGTCCAATCTAATTTTATAAATCAATCTTACCTACACGTTTCACTAACTTATTATATTAGTATGTAATAGTCATGTATTGTCTTTCTTGCCATGATTCCACGTGGCCTTGTCCATTTGATCCTTGACTAAACACTTCGTCTCCTTGTACAATTGCTAATTAATTCTTGATCTCAATTCACTCAAATAATAATTATTTTCAACACACTTCCTATACTCAATTTCATAATCATGTGATATAACACTAGTCCATAACCTCTTTTGACACACTCAATATTATTTCAAATTACTGCGGTCACACTTGTTAAATCTTAAATTGTTTTGGGACTTTGCCCATTTATACACTGAGCACTTGATCCTATGACCAAAATTCTATTCGGTCTTTTATAATCTTCTCCATATTTCGAATTTTGATGAAACTTATTTCTCTAATTTGTTTAACCTCCAATTCCCGTGTAACCTCTTCAACATTGATATGAATCTTCTAAAACTTCATGAATGACCTCAATCTTATTAAACTCATGTGTGTTTACCCCAATGTATCCTAAATATAAAGTACGGGGTGTTACATCATCTCCCCTCGAAACATTCGTCATCGAATGAGAAGTATACATAAGGGACCCATTAATCCTCAAGGTTTTCGAATATTTTTTTACCGAATTTCCCCTATAAATGGGATTATCCAAACCCCGTCAAGGCGAGTAGAAGATATCCAAACTTGCCTCATACGGCCATACAACAACATATACATATCAACGGGCTTCATGTGGCCGTCAAACATCTAATATAAATATCTAAAGTGGGAACTCACCTCATGTATCCATACGTCAGCTCTTGGTTAGGTTATGCTTCACTTGGAACATCGGCTTTAGTCTGAAATAAGTGAGGATACTTATACTTCATCTCCTCTTCCGCCTCCCACGTCATTTCTTCTTCATTCTTATTTTGCCATATAACCTTCATGGAGGCTACTTCTTTAGTTCTCAACTTGCGGACTTGACGATCTAGGACAACAATAGGAACCTCTTCATATGATAAGTCTTCTGTAACTTTCACATCGTTAATTGGCAAAATCTGGGAAGGATCTCCAATACACACTCTCAACATAGAAACATAGAAGACCAGACGAACAAATTCTAACAAAGGAGGCAGGTCCAATTCGATAGCCACTTGGCCTATTCGTCGAATTATGCGATATGGCCCAATGTACCTTAGGCCGAGCTTTCCCTTTTTCCCAAATCTCATTACACCCTTCATAGTAGAAATCTTCAAGAAGACCCAATCATCCACTTGTAACTCTAAGTCCCGCTGCCGCACATCTGAATACGACTTCTGACGACTCTGAGCGGTTAACAATCGTTCTTGGATAAGCTTCACCTTCTCTATGGCTTGGTGCACCATGTCAAGCCCAAATAATTTTGATTCTCCTACTTCGAACCATCCGATAGGAGATCTACATTTCCATCCATACAAAGCTTCATATGGAGCCATTTTAATACTAGCATGATAACAATTATTGTACATAAATTCAATAAGGGGTAGATTCTCATCCCAACTTCCCTTGAAGCCCAATACACAAGCTCGTAGCATGTATTCGAGCGTTTGAATCATACGTTCGGCCTGCCCATCTGTCTGAGGGTGGAAATCTATGCTAAGATTAACTTGAGTGTCCAAACCTTTTTGAAATGATCTCCAGAAATTAGTTGTGAACTGCGCACCTTGGTCAGATATAATAGAAATAGGCACACCATGAAGACGAATAGTCTCCTTAACGTACAACTTCACGATGTCTTCGGTTGTGTAGGTAGTTTTGACCGCCAAAAAATGAGCCGATTTGGTCGGTCTATTAACAATCACCCAAATAGAATCAAACTTATGATATGAGCGAGGTAAACCCGTAATAAAATCCATATTAATCATCTCCTATTTCCACACTGGGATCTTAATGTTCTGAGTCAAGCCGTCGGACTTTTGGTGCTATACTTTTACTTGCTGACAACTAGGACACCGAGTTACAAACTCCGCAATGTTCCTCTTCATGTTGTTCCACCAATACATACCTTTGAAATCATGATACATCTTAGTAGATCTAGGGTGAATGGAATATCGTGAGCAATAGACCTCTGTCATAATCTTGCCTCGTAATCCCTATATATTTGGAACACACAAACGACCCTGGTTCCTGAGAACCCCATTTCCATCAATCTCAAAGGCTGTGGTCTTCTTTTGTTGAATACCCTCTTTGATTTTTTCTAAAATGGGGTTTTCACATTGACGTTCCTTAAATTCCGATACGAGGGACGACTCGATGTATTCGAATCACAAAGCTACCATCTTCCGAACACATTAATCGACTCCCAACCTAGCTAACCGATGGACCTCTCTTATCAACTCTTTCCTCTCGGCTCGTACCGGCATCGAGCGACCATAGACTTGCGACTAAGCGCATCTCGCTACAACATTAGCTTTACCATGATGGTAAAAGATGTCCACATCGTAACCCATCAATAAATTAAGCCACCTTCTTTGTCTCAACTTCAACTCTTTCTGCTTAAATACATACGCGTAGACTCTTATGATCCATGAACATGTCTACATGAACACCATACAAGTAGTGCCAACAAATTTTCGGTGCATAGACCATCGCGGCTAACTCCAAATCGTGCATCTTATAGTTCTTCTCATGTTTCTTCAATTGCCTTGAAGCATAGGCAATCACCTTACCATAGTGCATCAACACGCATCCTAAACCCGTTCCCGAGGCATCACAATACACATCAACCTTATGGTCCCTATGGGAGAATAAGAATTGGTGCCGATGTTATTCTCGTCCTTTAACTCCGGAAACTCGCTCACGGGCATCGGACCACCGGAACTTTATGGCCTTCTGTTTAAACTTTGTCAATGGTGCTAATATGATAGAAAATCCTGCTACAAACCTCCTATAATAGTTGACTAAGCCTAAAAGCTACGAACATCTAATGAAGTCGTGGGCCTCACCAATTCTTCACCGCTTCTATATTATAAGTGTCAACTCTTATACCTTCATCTAACACTATATGACCAAGGAAAGCCACCGAATTCAACCAAAACTCACACTTGGAGAGCTTAGCATACAACTTATGATCTCGGAGCGTCGTAGTACGCCCGCAAGTGATCCACATGCTCCTCCTCCGAGTGAGAATAAACCGAATATCATCTATAAATACTATCACAAATACATACGAAATGGGCGAAACACGCTATTCATTAGATCCATAAATGTTCTTTGGCGCGTTCGTGAGCCCAAATGACATTACTAAGAACTCGAAGTGCCCATACCTTGTTCTGAAAGCTGTTTTCAAAATGCCCTTCTTCTTGACCCTTAGCTGATAGTACCCTAACCTTAGGTCGATCTTTGAAAAAAACAAGTCATCAATTCTGGGAAGAGGGTACTTATTCTTAATAGTGACTTTATTCAACTACCGATAGTCAATACACATTCATAACGAGCCATCTTTCTTTCATACAAACAATACCGGCACACTCCAAGGGGATATCTTTGGGCCTAATGAAGCCTTTCTCAAGCAAATCCTTTAATTGCTCCTTTAATTCTTTCAATTCAGTTGGAGCCATTCTATAAGCAGGGATAGATATCGGCTGAGTGTTTGGAAACACATCTATATTGAACTCAATCTCCCTCTCGGGAGGAAGGCATGGAAGTTCGTCTGGAAATACATAAAGAAAATCATTAATCACCGAAATTGATTAAAGAGTAGGTGGTTCAACATCGGCATCTCTGGCCCGAACAAAATGGTATATACAACCTTTGGAAATCATCTTTTTTGCCTTAAGGTATGAAATAAACCTACCATTTGGAGTCGCCGTATTTAGGGATGGCAACGGTTCGGATCGGACCGGATCCTACTAGATCCAGATCCAGATCCGTTTTTCATACCTAAATCCAGACCCGTCGGGTCCATAAAAATCATATCCAAATCCGGATCCATCGGATTCACCAGGTCCATGGATCGGATCTGGATCCACATGTAAAAAAAATTGCCTTGCTAAGAATGTAACCTTGATAAGAATTTTTTTTGAATTGACAAATGATTTTTACTTAGCTAACAGTTTAGTGTGTTTCAATTTTGAAATGTTCATATGAGATATTTTGTTCGTTGTCTCATTTTTATTGTGAGATATTAATTGAAAATATTGGACAATGACGATAGTTGTGGAAAATGCTGATTAGTATTTCCACAATGCAGAACTTGCATGTGCTTGGAATCTTCACAAATGAAGTGAATATAATTTTAACTATTTGTCTATGGAGATGTTAATCATTCACTAATATAACATTGATTTTATTATCGAAGTTACCTCTTTATTTTTTGGTTTTTGAGTTAACGCGAGGATAAATTAAACTTGTTTTGAGAATTAAACTTGCAAGGATGTGCTTAGCAATTTTAAGAAAATACTTATAAAATTACATTCTAGGTTATGAATATATTAATAAAAAAAGATCCACGAGTCGGATCTGGACCGGATACGGATCTCAAATACAAGATCCAGATCCATATCCGATCCGTCAGAAATGGATCCGGATCCGTCGGGTCCAAATTTTGAAGATCCATATCCTATAAAACGGATCTGGATCCACCGGATCCGGACCGGGTCTAGGATCCACTGCCATCTCTAGCCGTATTACCCTTCCATTCAAGGACTGGATCACCTGGAAACTAAAATCTAACAATCTGATTCGGATCCGTCGGGTCCAAATTTTGAAGATCCATATCCTATAAAACAGATCTGGATCTACCAGATCCGGACCGGGTCTAGGATCCACTGCCATCTCTAGCCGTATTACCCTTCCATTCAAGGACTGGATCACCTGGAAACTAAAATCTAACAATCTTTGTTCGGCAATCAACATTAACGTAGCACGATGCCATCCAATCCATGCCCATATTAATATCAAAATCAACCATTTCTAACTCTACCAGATCCGCTAGGGTTTGATGGTTACAAATTAACACTACACAATTTTGATAGACCCATCTAGCTACTACCGACTCACCAACCGGTGTAGTTACTACAAATGACTCTCTTATCAACTCAAGCTCCATACCAAACTTACAGGAAATGAAAGGGCTGACATATGATAGATTGGAGCCTGGATCTAACAACGCATATACATTATGTGAAAAGACTGATAATATACCTGTAATAACATCAGGTGAAGACTTCTGATCTTGTTGACCCATCAATGCGTAAATGCGGTTCTAGCTACCACCGAAGCTAGTTGTTCCACCCCTACCTCTGCCTCACCTGGATGATATCTGATGACCTTGCCCTGACGGGAGTGCCGAAGATGATGAAGCTGCTACAGATTCGGTCGGCTGGGCCCTCACACCTCCACCTCTTGTCGAACATTCATACATAATATGATCGGGATAACCACAAGAATAGAACACATCTAATCCTCATTGGCATGGCCCGAGATGGACCTTACCACACTACTCACATCGAATAAAAGGCGGCCTCATCTTACTAGAATCCCCTGTATAATAAGACCATGATGCTCGTGAACTCTGACCTAGTCCAGATTGAGCAAACCGATCAACCCTTGACCTCAAAAACTGTGATGGTGTACTAGCTGTTGGGTAGGATGGACGCCTATAAAACTATGGCTTAGGCCCACCTCTGAGCTCTCCTATGTCACCTACGGCTTGGCCCTTATTGTGTTGGCCCCTATCACATTCTCGATCTACTCGATATTGTCTCTTATGATCCTCTAGATTCGTGCATAATCTTGAATGCGAGCAATATCCATATCCGGGTTTAGAGAAGCCATATTACACTCATTAACCAAGTGCGGTCCCAAGCCATTAACAAACTTATGTACCCGATCACTCATCTCAACTATGATCATAGGAGCATATCTGGCCAACGAATTAAACTGCAAGCTATATTCCCGAACACTAATATTACCCTGCTCAAGATGTAAAAATCTATCCTACCTGGCTTGACGAAGCTCGATAGACAGAAAATGTTGTAAGAAAGCCTCTGAAAACTCTCTCTATCCTGCTGGCGGGGCACGAGGTCCCCTAGAATGCTCCCATAGCTTATACCAAGTCATCGCGACATCCCGCAATCTATAAGAAACAAACATTACTGACTTAATAACTGTGGCACCCATTACCCGCAAGGTACGCTGCATCTGATCCAGAAAATTTTGTAGGTCCATGTTTAGGTCTGATCCCATGAATATTGGAGGGTCCAAGTTGATGAAATCTCGAGCTCTCGCACTAAATGCTCAATCAGAAGGACCGGTAGTATGACGTTGGGCCTAAGAGGCCACCAATCGAGTCAATAAATGTACAACACTTCGCATATCAAGATCTTTATCTAGAGTATTATGTGGAGGAACTGGGGTACTGCAGCCCCACTAAGCTTCTCTGGAGGTGGTGGAGTCAGGGAGCCATGCGGAGGAGTCATACTATGGGCCTTACTTTAGCCCACACTAGCGGGGGGCACTCGGCTGGTACACATTCAATGTCCTCATACTCTGGAACTTATTCCTTGTTGTAGGCATTGCTGGAATCATAAACATGAGACGGATTAGGAGTGGAATGCTTATAACTTAGCTCTAATGCACGATATAGAACATGAAGGAGAGGTAACCATCCTAGATGTCTCATAACCTCGTGTTTATAAGTGTGGTGCACAACACACCCATTAACAAGACTCTACTAGGCACGACTTGCCGACTCCCTAGGATAAACCTGCTCTAATACCAAGTTTGTCACGAACCAAACCGGAGGGCCATGATGGGCATTAGGGCCTTACTTGCTGAGAACCACTAGACATACATTTACCGTATAATCATAAATAAGCATGGGCCACAAGAGCCGTCACGAGGTAACCTGCTGACTCATAGAATAATAAGATGAAAAGATGCAAGATCGATAAGGCATAGATGTACATACATAGATGATGGACATGACCGTACGAGCCGACAAGGCTACTGTAGATGACTATACAACAAACATAGTCCGAGGAGGCCACATAACATCTAAATGCATCATAACTATCTACAAGCCTCTACTGGAGTACGTGATATCATAAAGCCGGGACAGGCCCCGCCATACCCATGTGCATATCAAAAATATCATACCAAGACTAGACTGCAACTCTGGAACAAGTAGAGTGGTCCAATATGAGATGAATATGCAACCTACTAGTGCGGTTCGTCGCCCTGTCTATCTAAATCTGCAGGCATAAAACGCAGACATCCCACAACAAAAGTGACGTCGATACGAGTAATGTACCGAGTATGCAGGGCATGAAAATAACACGAGACAAGAGAGAATCAACTTATACTGAATGCCTTTAAGGGACATAATATGCATAAGTATCATACATGTGCGTATATAATGCATGGTCATACATATATATGCATATATAACGCCATTAAGCCTATATGGGCATCCCATCATATAATATCCGCCTATGTGGACATAATCATCATCATATACCAGCTGATCAGGTGGTGGTGCATATATAACGCCTTCTTTTTCCCATACCCCATATACATATATATGCATATCATATAGTAGCATATATAACGCTTTTGAGGTCATGGTATATACATGTATATAATGTAGGAATGTTACTAAGACACTCTGAGTCTATCAGAGTGACGTATGGTCATTGCACATCCGATTAACATTATGGAACTAACATATAAACTGACCTTTCATTATGAGTCAATAAGACAATATATACATGAATCAACAAACTTCTTCAATAGAGTGAAGGACATATACATTTCTAGCTTTCAAGAGTAGAGTTACTCTGGACGGACATTCGTTTACGTTCGTTTACATATGGGGCATGCCAAAAGAAGGAAGAGTTTAGCCTTTTCATACCTTGACGTGAATTTTTATCAATGATACTTGGGCCCAGCTTCCCATACACCTTAATCTCGAATCTAACTTTGAATTACCACAACGAGTCAATCACCCAGTGTCGACGTCGACCATAGATGCTCATATGAGCTCAAATAACTCAACGTAGAAGGTTTAGTACTCAAGTACTAGACTAATTGATTCTCGCCCGCATAAGTCAGTTTTGTGTACATGTACGTTGCTATAGATCTATGGTATTTATTGTAAAATTTATTACTCTTTAGAAATGAAGTCCAAAATGGTCATCCATTGAATTGAAGACTAGTGCTGCCTATATGTTGCTCTTTCTTCACAAACAAAATCAAAGAGACCTTAAACATATATCCTTTATATTCCACATGTCCAATCTAATTTTATAAATCAATCTTACCTACACGTTTCACTAACTTATTATATTAGTATGTAATAGTCATGTATTGTCTTTCTTGCCATGATTCCACGTGGCCTTGTCCATTTGATCCTTGACTAAACACTTCGTCTCCTTGTACAATTGCTAATTAATTCTTGATCTCAATTCACTCAAATAATAATTATTTTCAACACACTTCCTATACTCAATTTCATAATCATGTGATATAACACTAGTCCATAACCTCTTTTGACACACTCAATATTATTTCAAATTACTGCGGTCACACTTGTTAAATCTTAAATTGTTTTGGGACTTTGCCCATTTATACACTGAGCACTTGATCCTATGACCAAAATTCTATTCAGTCTTTATAATCTTCTCCATATTTCGAATTTTGATGAAACTTATTTCTCTAATTTGTTTAACCTCCAATTCCCGTGTAACCTCTTCAACATTGATATGAATCTTCTAAAACTTCATGAATGACCTCAATCTTATTAAACTCATGTGTGTTTACCCCAATGTATCCTAAATATAAAGTACGGGGTGTTACATCATCTCCCTCGAAACATTCGTCATCGAATGAGAAGTATACATAAGGGACCCATTAATCCTCAAGGTTTTCTCGAATATTTTTTTACCGAATTTCCCCTATAAATGGGATTATCCAAACCACAATCGAGTAGAAGATATCCAAACTTGCCTCATACGGCCATACAACAACATATACATATCAACGGGCTTCATGTGGCCGTCAAACATCTAATATAAATATCTAAAGTGGGAACTCACCTCATGTATCCATACGTCGACTCTTGGTTAGGTTATGCTTCACTTGGAACATCGGCTTTAGTCCGAAATAAGTGAGGATACTTATACTTCATCTCCTCTTCCGCCTCCCACGTCATTTCTTCTTCATTCTTATTTTGCCATATAACCTTCATGGAGGCTACTTCTTTAGTTCTCAACTTGCGGACTTGACGATCTAGGACAACAATAGGAACCTCTTCATATGATAAGTCTTCGTAACTTTCACATCGTTAATTGGCAAAATCTGGAAGGATCTCCAATACACACTCTCAACATAGAAACATAGAAGACCGACGAACAAATTCTAACAAAGGAGGCAGGTCCAATTCGATAGCCACTTGGCCTATTCGTCGAATTATGCGATATGGCCCAATGTACCTTAGGCCGAGCTTTCCCTTTTTCCCAAATCTCATTACACCCTTCATAGTAGAAATCTTCAAGAAGACCCAATCATCCACTTGTAACTCTAAGTCCCGCTGCCGCACATCTGAATACGACTTCTGACGACTCTGAGCGGTTAACAATCGTTCTTGGATAAGCTTCACCTTCTCTATGGCTTGGTGCACCATGTCAAGCCCAAATAATTTTGATTCTCCTACTTCGAACCATCCGATAGGAGATCTACATTTCCATCCATACAAAGCTTCATATGGAGCCATTTTAATACTAGCATGATAACAATTATTGTACATAAATTCAATAAGGGGTAGATTCTCATCCCAACTTCCCTTGAAGCCCAATACACAAGCTCGTAGCATGTATTCGAGCGTTTGAATCATACGTTCGGCCCGCCCATCCGTCGAGGGTGGAAATCTATGCTAAGATTAACTTGAGTGTCCAAACCTTTTTGAAATGATCTCCGAAATTAGTTGTGAACTGCGCACCTTGGTCGGATATAATAGAAATAGGCACACCATGAAGACGAATAGTCTCCTTAACGTACAACTTCACGAAGTCTTCGGTTGTGTAGGTAGTTTTGACCGCCAAAAAATGAGCTGATTTGGTCGGTCTATTAACAATCACCCAAATAGAATCAAACTTATGATATGAGCGAGGTAAACCCGTAATAAAATCCATATTAATCATCTCCTATTTCCACACTGGGATCTTAATGTTCTGAGTCAAGCCGTCGGACTTTTGGTGCTATACTTTTACTTGCTGACAACTAGGACACCGAGTTACAAACTCCGCAATGTTCCTCTTCATGTTGTTCCACCAATACATACCTTTGAAATCATGATACATCTTAGTAGATCTAGGGTGAATGGAATATCGTGAGCAATAGACCTCTCGTCATAATCTTGCCTCGTAATCCCTATATATTTGGAACACACAAACGACCCTGGTTCCTGAGAACCCCATTTCCATCAATCTCAAAGGCCGTGGTCTTCTTTTGTTGAATACCCTCTTTGATTTTTTCTAAAATGGGGTTTTCACATTGACGTTCCTTAAATTCCGATACGAGGGACGACTCTGATGTATTCTGAATCACAAAGCTACCATCTTCCGAACACATTAATCTGACTCCCAACCTAGCTAACTGATGGACCTCTCTTATCAACTCTTTCCTCTCGGCTCGTACCGGCATCGAGCTGACCATAGACTTGCGACTAAGCGCATCTGCTACAACATTAGCTTTACCATGATGGTAAAAGATGTCCACATCGTAACCCATCAATAAATTAAGCCACCTTCTTTGTCTCAACTTCAACTCTTTCTGCTTAAATACATACTGTAGACTCTTATGATCCATGAACATGTCTACATGAACACCATACAAGTAGTGCCAACAAATTTTCAGTGCATAGACCATCGCGGCTAACTCCAAATCGTGCATCTTATAGTTCTTCTCATGTTTCTTCAATTGCCTTGAAGCATAGGCAATCACCTTACCATAGTGCATCAACACGCATCCTAAACCCGTTCCCGAGGCATCACAATACACATCAACCTTATGGTCCCTATGGGAGAATAAGAATTGGTGCCGATGTTATTCTGTCCTTTAACTCCTGGAAACTCTGCTCACAGGCATCGGACCACTGGAACTTTATGGCCTTCTGTTTAAACTTTGTCAATGGTGCTAATATGATAGAAAATCCTGCTACAAACCTCCTATAATAGTTGACTAAGCCTAAAAGCTACGAACATCTAATGAAGTCGTGGGCCTCAGCCAATTCTTCACCGCTTCTATATTATAAGTGTCAACTCTTATACCTTCATCTAACACTATATGACCAAGGAAAGCCACTGAATTCAACCAAAACTCACACTTGGAGAGCTTAGCATACAACTTATGATCTCGGAGCGTCTGTAGTACTGCCCGCAAGTGATCCACATGCTCCTCCTCCGAGTGAGAATAAACCAGAATATCATCTATAAATACTATCACAAATACATACAGAAATGGGCGAAACACGCTATTCATTAGATCCATAAATGTTGCTGGCGCGTTCGTGAGCCCAAATGACATTACTAAGAACTCGAAGTGCCCATACCTTGTTCTGAAAGCTGTTTTCAAAATGCCCTTCTTCTTGACCCTTAGCTGATAGTACCCTAACCTTAGGTCGATCTTTGAAAAAAACAAGTCATCAATTCTGGGAAGAGGGTACTTATTCTTAATAGTGACTTTATTCAACTACCGATAGTCAATACACATTCATAACGAGCCATCTTTCTTTCATACAAACAATACCGGCACACTCCAAGGGGATATGCTGGGCCTAATGAAGCCTTTCTCAAGCAAATCCTTTAATTGCTCCTTTAATTCTTTCAATTCAGTTGGAGCCATTCTATAAGCAGGGATAGATATCGGCTGAGTGTTTGGAAACACATCTATATTGAACTCAATCTCCCTCTCGGGAGGAAGGCCTGGAAGTTCGTCTGGAAATACATAAAGAAAATCATTAATCACCGAAATTGATTAAAGAGTAGGTGGTTCAACATCGGCATCTCTGGCCCGAACAAAATGGTATATACAACCTTTGGAAATCATCTTTTTTGCCTTAAGGTATGAAATAAACCTACCATTTGGAGTCGCCGTATTTAGGGATGGCAACGGTTCGGATCTGGACCGGATCCTACTAGATCCAGATCCAGATCCGTTTTTCATACCTAAATCCAGACCCGTCGGGTCCATAAAAATCATATCCAAATCCGGATCCATCGGATTCACCAGGTCCATGGATCGGATCTGGATCCACATGTAAAAAAAATTGCCTTGCTAAGAATGTAACCTTGATAAGAATTTTTTTTGAATTGACAAATGATTTTTACTTAGCTAACAGTTTAGTGTGTTTCAATTTTGAAATGTTCATATGAGATATTTTGTTCGTTGTCTCATTTTTATTGTGAGATATTAATTGAAAATATTGGACAATGACGATAGTTGTGGAAAATGCTGATTAGTATTTCCACAATGCAGAACTTGCATGTGCTTGGAATCTTCACAAATGAAGTGAATATAATTTTAACTATTTGTCTATGGAGATGTTAATCATTCACTAATATAACATTGATTTTATTATCGAAGTTACCTCTTTATTTTTTGGTTTTTGAGTTAACGCGAGGATAAATTAAACTTGTTTTGAGAATTAAACTTGCAAGGATGTGCTTAGCAATTTTAAGAAAATACTTATAAAATTACATTCTAGGTTATGAATATATTAATAAAAAAAAGATCCACGAGTCGGATCTGGACCGGATACGGATCTCAAATACAAGATCCAGATCCATATCCGATCCGTCAGAAATGGATCCGGATCCGTCGGGTCCAAATTTTGAAGATCCATATCCTATAAAACGGATCTGGATCCACCGGATCCGGACCGGGTCTAGGATCCACTGCCATCTCTAGCCGTATTACCCTTCCATTCAAGGACTGGATCACCTGGAAACTAAAATCTAACAATCGATTCGGATCCGTCGGGTCCAAATTTTGAAGATCCATATCCTATAAAACAGATCTGGATCTACCAGATCCGGACCGGGTCTAGGATCCACTGCCATCTCTAGCCGTATTACCCTTCCATTCAAGGACTGGATCACCTGGAAACTAAAATCTAACAATCTTTGTTCGGCAATCAACATTAACGTAGCACGATGCCATCCAATCCATGCCCATATTAATATCAAAATCAACCATTTCTAACTCTACCAGATCCGCTAGGGTTTGATGGTTACAAATTAACACTACACAATTTTGATAGACCCATCTAGCTACTACCGACTCACCAACTGGTGTAGTTACTACAAATGACTCTCTTATCAACTCAAGCTCCATACCAAACTTACAGGAAATGAAAGGGCTGACATATGATAGATTGGAGCCTGGATCTAACAACGCATATACATTATGTGAAAAGACTGATAATATACCTGTAATAACATCAGGTGAAGACTTCTGATCTTGTTGACCCATCAATGCGTAAATGCGGTTCTAGCTACCACCGAAGCTAGTTGTTCCACCCCTACCTCTGCCTCACCTGGATGATATCTGATGACCTTGCCCTGACGGGAGTGCTGAAGATGATGAAGCTGCTACAGATTCGGTCGGCTGGGCCCTCACACCTCCACCTCTTGTCGAACATTCATACATAATATGATCGGGATAACCACAAGAATAGAACACATCTAATCCTCATTGGCATGGCCCGAGATGGACCTTACCACACTACTCACATCGAATAAAAGGCGGCCTCATCTTACTAGAATCCCCTGTATAATAAGACCATGATGCTCGTGAACTCTGACCTAGTCCAGATTGAGCAAACCGATCAACCCTTGACCTCAAAAACTGTGATGGTGTACTAGCTGTTGGGTAGGATGGACGCCTATAAAACTATGGCTTAGGCCCACCTCTGAGCTCTCCTATGTCACCTACGGCTTGGCCCTTATTGTGTTGGCCCCTATCACATTCTCGATCTACTCGATATTGTCTCTTATGATCCTCTAGATTCTGTGCATAATCTTGAATGCGAGCAATATCCATATCCGGGTTTAGAGAAGCCATATTACACTCATTAACCAAGTGCGGTCCCAAGCCATTAACAAACTTATGTACCCGATCACTCATCTCAACTATGATCATAGGAGCATATCTGGCCAACGAATTAAACTGCAAGCTATATTCCCGAACACTAATATTACCCTGCTCAAGATGTAAAAATCTATCCTACCTGGCTTGACGAAGCTCGATAGACAGAAAATGTTGTAAGAAAGCCTCTGAAAACTCTCTCTATCCTGCTGGCGGGGCACGAGGTCCCCTAGAATGCTCCCATAGCTTATACCAAGTCATCGCGACATCCCGCAATCTATAAGAAACAAACATTACTGACTTAATAACTGTGGCACCCATTACCCGCAAGGTACGCTGCATCTGATCCAGAAAATTTTGTAGGTCCATGTTTAGGTCTGATCCCATGAATATTGGAGGGTCCAAGTTGATGAAATCTCGAGCTCTCGCACTAAATGCTCAATCAGAAGGACCGGTAGTATGACGTTGGGCCTAAGAGGCCACCAATCGAGTCAATAAATGTACAACACTTCGCATATCAAGATCTTTATCTAGAGTATTATGTGGAGGAACTGGGGTACCGCTTGCGCCCCACTAAGCTTCTCTGCGGAGGTGGTGGAGTCGGGGAGCCATGCGGAGGAGTCATACTATGGGCCTTACTTTAGCCCACACTAGCGGGGGGCACTCGGCTGGTACACATTCAATGTCCTCATACTCTGGAACTTATTCCTTGTTGTAGGCATTGCTGGAATCATAAACATGAGACGGATTAGGAGTGGAATGCTTATAACTTAGCTCTAATGCACGATATAGAACATGAAGGAGAGGTAACCATCCTAGATGTCTCATAACCTCGTGTTTATAAGTGTGGTGCACAACACACCCATTAACAAGACTCTACTAGGCACGACTTGCCGACTCCCTAGGATAAACCTGCTCTAATACCAAGTTTGTCACGAACCAAACCGGAGGGCCATGATGGGCATTAGGGCCTTACTTGCTGAGAACCACTAGACATACATTTACCGTATAATCATAAATAAGCATGGGCCACAAGAGCCGTCACGAGGTAACCTGCTGACTCATAGAATAATAAGATGAAAAGATGCAAGATCGATAAGGCATAGATGTACATACATAGATGATGGACATGACCGTACGAGCCGACAAGGCTACTGTAGATGACTATACAACAAACATAGTCCGAGGAGGCCACATAACATCTAAATGCATCATAACTATCTACAAGCCTCTACTGGAGTACGTGATATCATAAAGCCGGGACAGGCCCCGCCATACCCATGTGCATATCAAAAATATCATACCAAGACTAGACTGCAACTCTGGAACAAGTAGAGTGGTCCAATATGAGATGAATATGCAACCTACTAGTGCGGTTCGTTGCGCCTGTCTATCTAAATCACAGGGCATAAAACGCAGCATCCCACAACAAAAGTGACGTCAGTACGAGTAATGTACCGAGTATGCAGGGCATGAAAATAACACGAGACAAGAGAGAATCAACTTATACTGAATGCCTTTAAGGGACATAATATGCATAAGTATCATACATGTGCGTATATAATGCATGGTCATACATATATATGCATATATAACGCCATTAAGCCTATATGGGCATCCCATCATATAATATCCGCCTATGTGGACATAATCATCATCATATACCAGCTGATCAGGTGGTGGTGCATATATAACGCCTTCTTTTTCCCATACCCCATATACATATATATGCATATCATATAGTAGCATATATAACGCTTTTGAGGTCATGGTATATACATGTATATAATGTAGGAATGTTACTAAGACACTCTGAGTCTATCAGAGTGACGTATGGTCATTGCACATCCGATTAACATTATGGAACTAACATATAAACTGACCTTTCATTATGAGTCAATAAGACAATATATACATGAATCAACAAACTTCTTCAATAGAGTGAAGGACATATACATTTCTAGCTTTCAAGAGTAGAGTTACTCTGGACGGACATTCGTTTACGTTCGTTTACATATGGGGCATGCCAAAAGAAGGAAGAGTTTAGCCTTTTCATACCTTGACGTGAATTTTTATCAATGATACTTGGGCCCAGCTTCCCATACACCTTAATCTCGAATCTAACTTTGAATTACCACAACGAGTCAATCACCCAGGTCGACGTCTGACCATAGATGCTCATATGAGCTCAAATAACTCAACGTAGAAGGTTTAGTACTCAAGTACTAGACTAATTGATTCTCGCCCGCATAAGTCAGTTTTGTGTACATGTACGTTGCTATAGATCTATGGTATTTATTGTAAAATTTATTACTCTTTAGAAATGAAGTCCAAAATGGTCATCCATTGAATTGAAGACTAGTGCTGCCTATATGTTGCTCTTTCTTCACAAACAAAATCAAAGAGACCTTAAACATATATCCTTTATATTCCACATGTCCAATCTAATTTTATAAATCAATCTTACCTACACGTTTCACTAACTTATTATATTAGTATGTAATAGTCATGTATTGTCTTTCTTGCCATGATTCCACGTGGCCTTGTCCATTTGATCCTTGACTAAACACTTCGTCTCCTTGTACAATTGCTAATTAATTCTTGATCTCAATTCACTCAAATAATAATTATTTTCAACACACTTCCTATACTCAATTTCATAATCATGTGATATAACACTAGTCCATAACCTCTTTTGACACACTCAATATTATTTCAAATTACTGCGGTCACACTTGTTAAATCTTAAATTGTTTTGGGACTTTGCCCATTTATACACTGAGCACTTGATCCTATGACCAAAATTCTATTCAGTCTTTATAATCTTCTCCATATTTCGAATTTTGATGAAACTTATTTCTCTAATTTGTTTAACCTCCAATTCCCGTGTAACCTCTTCAACATTGATATGAATCTTCTAAAACTTCATGAATGACCTCAATCTTATTAAACTCATGTGTGTTTACCCCAATGTATCCTAAATATAAAGTACGGGGTGTTACATCATCTCCCCCTCAGAAACATTCGTCATCGAATGAGAAGTATACATAAGGGACCCATTAATCCTCAAGGTTTTCTGAATATTTTTTTACCGAATTTCCCCTATAAATGGGATTATCCAAACCCTGTCAGCGAGTAGAAGATATCCAAACTTGCCTCATACGGCCATACAACAACATATACATATCAACGGGCTTCATGTGGCCGTCAAACATCTAATATAAATATCTAAAGTGGGAACTCACCTCATGTATCCATACGTCAGCTCTTGGTTAGGTTATGCTTCACTTGGAACATCGGCTTTAGTCTGAAATAAGTGAGGATACTTATACTTCATCTCCTCTTCCGCCTCCCACGTCATTTCTTCTTCATTCTTATTTTGCCATATAACCTTCATGGAGGCTACTTCTTTAGTTCTCAACTTGCGGACTTGACGATCTAGGACAACAATAGGAACCTCTTCATATGATAAGTCTTCTGTAACTTTCACATCGTTAATTGGCAAAATCTGGGAAGGATCTCCAATACACACTCTCAACATAGAAACATAGAAGACCAGACGAACAAATTCTAACAAAGGAGGCAGGTCCAATTCGATAGCCACTTGGCCTATTCGTCGAATTATGCGATATGGCCCAATGTACCTTAGGCCGAGCTTTCCCTTTTCCCAAATCTCATTACACCCTTCATAGTAGAAATCTTCAAGAAGACCCAATCATCCACTTGTAACTCTAAGTCCCGCTGCCGCACATCTGAATACGACTTCTGACGACTCTGAGCGGTTAACAATCGTTCTTGGATAAGCTTCACCTTCTCTATGGCTTGGTGCACCATGTCAAGCCCAAATAATTTTGATTCTCCTACTTCGAACCATCCGATAGGAGATCTACATTTCCATCCATACAAAGCTTCATATGGAGCCATTTTAATACTAGCATGATAACAATTATTGTACATAAATTCAATAAGGGGTAGATTCTCATCCCAACTTCCCTTGAAGCCCAATACACAAGCTCGTAGCATGTATTCGAGCGTTTGAATCATACGTTCAGCCTGCCCATCTGTCTGAGGGTGGAAATCTATGCTAAGATTAACTTGAGTGTCCAAACCTTTTTGAAATGATCTCCAGAAATTAGTTGTGAACTGCGCACCTTGGTCAGATATAATAGAAATAGGCACACCATGAAGACGAATAGTCTCCTTAACGTACAACTTCACGAAGTCTTCGGTTGTGTAGGTAGTTTTGACCGCCAAAAAATGAGCTGATTTGGTCAGTCTATTAACAATCACCCAAATAGAATCAAACTTATGATATGAGCGAGGTAAACCCGTAATAAAATCCATATTAATCATCTCCTATTTCCACACTGGGATCTTAATGTTCTGAGTCAAGCCGTCGGACTTTTGGTGCTATACTTTTACTTGCTGACAACTAGGACACCGAGTTACAAACTCCGCAATGTTCCTCTTCATGTTGTTCCACCAATACATACCTTTGAAATCATGATACATCTTAGTAGATCTAGGGTGAATGGAATATCGTGAGCAATAGACCTCTGTCATAATCTTGCCTCGTAATCCCTATATATTTGGAACACACAAACGACCCTGGTTCCTGAGAACCCCATTTCCATCAATCTCAAAGGCCGTGGTCTTCTTTTGTTGAATACCCTCTTTGATTTTTTCTAAAATGGGGTTTTCACATTGACGTTCCTTAAATTCCGATACGAGGGACGACTCTGATGTATTCTGAATCACAAAGCTACCATCTTCCGAACACATTAATCTGACTCCCAACCTAGCTAACTGATGGACCTCTCTTATCAACTCTTTCCTCTCGGCTCGTACCGGCATCGAGCTGACCATAGACTTGCGACTAAGCGCATCTGCTACAACATTAGCTTTACCATGATGGTAAAAGATGTCCACATCGTAACCCATCAATAAATTAAGCCACCTTCTTTGTCTCAACTTCAACTCTTTCTCGCTTAAATACATACTTTGTAGACTCTTATGATCCATGAACATGTCTACATGAACACCATACAAGTAGTGCCAACAAATTTTCAGTGCATAGACCATCGCGGCTAACTCCAAATCGTGCATCTTATAGTTCTTCTCATGTTTCTTCAATTGCCTTGAAGCATAGGCAATCACCTTACCATAGTGCATCAACACGCATCCTAAACCCGTTCCCGAGGCATCACAATACACATCAACCTTATGGTCCCTATGGGAGAATAAGAATTGGTGCCGATGTTATTCTCGTCCTTTAACTCCTGGAAACTCTGCTCACAGGCATCGGACCACTGGAACTTTATGGCCTTCTGTTTAAACTTTGTCAATGGTGCTAATATGATAGAAAATCCTGCTACAAACCTCCTATAATAGTTGACTAAGCCTAAAAGCTACGAACATCTAATGAAGTCGTGGGCCTCAGCCAATTCTTCACCGCTTCTATATTATAAGTGTCAACTCTTATACCTTCATCTAACACTATATGACCAAGGAAAGCCACCGAATTCAACCAAAACTCACACTTGGAGAGCTTAGCATACAACTTATGATCTCGGAGCGTACGTAGTCTTTGCCCCGCAAGTGATCCACATGCTCCTCCTCCGAGTGAGAATAAACCAGAATATCATCTATAAATACTATCACAAATACATACGAAATGGGCGAAACACGCTATTCATTAGATCCATAAATGTTGCTTTGAGCGCGTTCGTGAGCCCAAATGACATTACTAAGAACTCGAAGTGCCCATACCTTGTTCGAAAGCTTTGTTTTCAAAATGCCCTTCTTCTTGACCCTTAGGCTGATAGTACCCTAACCTTAGGTCGATCTTTGAAAAAAACAAGTCATCAATTCTCGGGAAGAGGGTACTTATTCTTAATAGTGACTTTATTCAACTACCGATAGTCAATACACATTCATAACGAGCCATCTTTCTTTCATACAAACAATACCGGCACACTCCAAGGGGATATCTTTGGGCCTAATGAAGCCTTTCTCAAGCAAATCCTTTAATTGCTCCTTTAATTCTTTCAATTCGGTTGGAGCCATTCTATAAGCGAGGATAGATATCGGTGAGTGTTTGGAAACACATCTATATTGAACTCAATCTCCCTCTCGGGAGGAAGGCACCGGAAGTTCGTCCGGAAATACATAAAGAAAATCATTAATCACCGAAATTGATTAAAGAGTAGGTGGTTCAACATCGGCATCTACGGCCCGAACAAAATGGTATATACAACCTTTGGAAATCATCTTTTTTGCCTTAAGGTATGAAATAAACCTACCATTTGGAGTCGCCGTATTTAGGGATGGCAACGGTTCGGATCCGACCGGATCCTACTAGATCCGGATCCGGATCCGTTTTTCATACCTAAATCCGGACCGTCGGGTCCATAAAAATCATATCCAAATCCGGATCCATCGGATTCACCAGGTCCATGGATCGGATCCGGATCCACATGTAAAAAAAATTGCCTTGCTAAGAATGTAACCTTGATAAGAATTTTTTTGAATTGACAAATGATTTTTACTTAGCTAACGCTTTAGTGTGTTTCAATTTTGAAATGTTCATATGAGATATTTTGTTCGTTGTCTCATTTTTATTGTGAGATATTAATTGAAAATATTGGACAATGACGATAGTTGTGGAAAATGCTGATTAGTATTTCCACAATGCAGAACTTGCATGTGCTTGGAATCTTCACAAATGAAGTGAATATAATTTTAACTATTTGTCTATGGAGATGTTAATCATTCACTAATATAACATTGATTTTATTATCGAAGTTACCTCTTTATTTTTTGGTTTTTGAGTTAACGCGAGGATAAATTAAACTTGTTTTGAGAATTAAACTTGCAAGGATGTGCTTAGCAATTTTAAGAAAATACTTATAAAATTACATTCTAGGTTATGAATATATTAATAAAAAAAAGATCCACGAGTCGGATCTGGACCGGATACGGATCTCAAATACAAGATCCAGATCCATATCCGATCCGTCAGAAATGGATCCGGATCCGTCGGGTCCAAATTTTGAAGATCCATATCCTATAAAACGGATCTGGATCCACCGGATCCGGACCGGGTCTAGGATCCACTGCCATCTCTAGCCGTATTACCCTTCCATTCAAGGACTGGATCACCTGGAAACTAAAATCTAACAATCTGATTCGGATCCGTCGGGTCCAAATTTTGAAGATCCATATCCTATAAAACAGATCTGGATCTACCAGATCCGGACCGGGTCTAGGATCCACTGCCATCTCTAGCCGTATTACCCTTCCATTCAAGGACTGGATCACCTGGAAACTAAAATCTAACAATCTTTGTTCGGCAATCAACATTAACGTAGCACGATGCCATCCAATCCATGCCCATATTAATATCAAAATCAACCATTTCTAACTCTACCAGATCCGCTAGGGTTTGATGGTTACAAATTAACACTACACAATTTTGATAGACCCATCTAGCTACTACCGACTCACCAACTGGTGTAGTTACTACAAATGACTCTCTTATCAACTCAAGCTCCATACCAAACTTACAGGAAATGAAAGGGCTGACATATGATAGATTGGAGCCTGGATCTAACAACACATATACATTATGTGAAAAGACTGATAATATACCTGTAATAACATCAGGTGAAGACTTCTGATCTTGTTGACCCATCAATGCGTAAATGCGGTTCTAGCTACCACCGAAGCTAGTTGTTCCACCCCTACCTCTGCCTCACCTGGATGATATCTGATGACCTTGCCCTGACGGGAGTGCTGAAGATGATGAAGCTGCTACAGATTCGGTCGGCTGGGCCCTCACACCTCCACCTCTTGTCGAACATTCATACATAATATGATCGGGATAACCACAAGAATAGAACACATCTAATCCTCATTGGCATGGCCCGAGATGGACCTTACCACACTACTCACATCGAATAAAAGGCGGCCTCATCTTACTAGAATCCCCTGTATAATAAGACCATGATGCTCGTGAACTCTGACCTAGTCCAGATTGAGCAAACCGATCAACCCTTGACCTCAAAAACTGTGATGGTGTACTAGGCTGTTGGGTAGGATGGACGCCTATAAAACTATGGCTTAGGCCCACCTCTCGAGCTCTCCTATGTCACCTACGGCTTGGCCCTTATTGTGTTGGCCCCTATCACATTCTCGATCTACTCGATATTGTCTCTTATGATCCTCTAGATTCGTGCATAATCTTGAATGCGAGCAATATCCATATCCGGGTTTAGAGAAGCCATATTACACTCATTAACCAAGTGCGGTCCCAAGCCATTAACAAACTTATGTACCCGATCACTCATCTCAACTATGATCATAGGAGCATATCTCGGAAAACGAATTAAGCGCAAGCTATATTCCCGAACACTAATATTACCCCGCTCAAGATGTAAAAATCTATCCTACCTGGCTTGACGAAGCTCGATAGACAGAAAATGTTGTAAGAAAGCCTCTGAAAACTCTCTCTATCCTGCTGGCGGGGCACGAGGTCCCCTAGAATGCTCCCATAGCTTATACCAAGTCATCGCGACATCCCGCAATCTATAAGAAACAAACATTACTGACTTAATAACTGTGGCACCCATTACCCGCAAGGTACGCTGCATCTGATCCAGAAAATTTTGTAGGTCCATGTTTAGGTCTGATCCCATGAATATTGGAGGGTCCAAGTTGATGAAATCTCGAGCTCTCGCACTAAATGCTCAATCAGAAGGACCGGTAGTATGACGTTGGGCCTAAGAGGCCACTAATCGAGTCAATAAATGTACAACACTTCGCATATCAAGATCTTTATCTAGAGTATTATGTGGAGGAACTGGGGTACTGCAGCCCCACTAAGCTTCTCTGGAGGTGGTGGAGTCAGGGAGCCATGCGGAGGAGTCATACTATGGGCCTTACTTTAGCCCACACTAGCGGGGGGCACTCGGCTGGTACACATTCAATGTCCTCATACTCTGGAACTTATTCCTTGTTGTAGGCATTGCTGGAATCATAAACATGAGACGGATTAGGAGTGGAATGCTTATAACTTAGCTCTAATGCACGATATAGAACATGAAGGAGAGGTAACCATCCTAGATGTCTCATAACCTCGTGTTTATAAGTGTGGTGCACAACACACCCATTAACAAGACTCTACTAGGCACGACTTGCCGACTCCCTAGGATAAACCTGCTCTAATACCAAGTTTGTCACGAACCAAACCGGAGGGCCATGATGGGCATTAGGGCCTTACTTGCTGAGCACCACTAGACATACATTTACCATATAATCATAAATAAGCATGGGCCACAAGAGCCGTCACGAGGTAACCTGCTGACTCATAGAATAATAAGATGAAAAGATGCAAGATCGATAAGGCATAGATGTACATACATAGATGATGGACATGACCGTACGAGCCGACAAGGCTACTGTAGATGACTATACAACAAACATAGTCCGAGGAGGCCACATAACATCTAAATGCATCATAACTATCTACAAGCCTCTACTGGAGTACGTGATATCATAAAGCCGGGACAGGCCCCGCCATACCCATGTGCATATCAAATATATCATACCAAGACTAGACTGCAACTCTGGAACAAGTAGAGTGGTCCAATATGAGATGAATATGCAACCTACTAGTGCGGTTCGTCGCCCTGTCTATCTAAATCTGCAGGCATAAAACGCAGCATCCCACAACAAAAGTGACGTCAGTACGAGTAATGTACCGAGTATGCAGGGCATGAAAATAACACGAGACAAGAGAGAATCAACTTATACTGAATGCCTTTAAGGGACATAATATGCATAAGTATCATACATGTGCGTATATAATGCATGGTCATACATATATATGCATATATAATGCCATTAAGCCTATATAGGCATCCCATCATATAATATCCGCCTATGTGGACATAATCATCATCATATACCAGCTGATCAGGTGGTGGTGCATATATAACGCCTTCTTTTTCCCATACCCCATATACATATATATGCATATCATATAGTAGCATATATAACGCTTTTGAGGTCATGGTATATACATGTATATAATGTAGGAATGTTACTAAGACACTCTGAGTCTATCAGAGTGACGTATGGTCATTGCACATCCAATTAACATTATGGAACTAACATATAAACAGACCTTTCATTATGAGTCAATAAGACAATATATACATGAATCAACAAACTTCTTCAATAGAGTGAAAGACATATACATTTCTAGCTTTCAAGAGTATAGTTACTTTGGACGGACATTCGTTTACGTTCGTTTACATATGGGTAATGCCAAAAGAAGGAAGAGTTTAGCCTTTACATACCTTGACGTGAATTTTTATCAATGATACTTGGGCCCAGCTTCCCATACACCTTAATCTCGAATCTAACTTTGAATTACCACAATGAGTCAATCACTCAGGTCGACGTCTGACCATAGATGCTCATATGAGCTCAAATAACTCAACGTAGAAGGTTTAGTACTCAAGTACTATACTAATTGATTCTCTCCCGCATAAGTCAGTTGTGTGTACATGTACGTTGCTATAGATCTATGGTATTTATTGTAAAATTTATTACTCTTTAGAAATGAAGTCCAAAATGGTCATCCATTGAATTGAAGACTAGTGCTGCCTATATTTTACTCTTTCTTCAGAAACAAAATCACAAAGATCTTAAGCATATATCCTCTATATTCCACATGTCCAATCTAATTTTATAAATCAATCTTTCACTAACTGATTATATTAGTAAGTAATAGTCATGTATTGTCTTTCTTACCATGATTCCACGTGGCCTTGTCCATCGTGACATTTGTCCCTTTGATCCTTAACTAAATACTTCGTCTCCTTGTACAATTGCTAATTAATTCTTGATTTCAATTCACTCAAATGAATAATTATTTTCAACACACTTCCTACACTCAATTTCGTAATCATGTGATATAACACTAGTCCATAGCTTCTTTTGACACACTCAATATTATTTCAAATTACTGCGGTCACACTTGTTAAATCTTAAATTGTTTTGGGACTTTGCCCATTTATACACTGAGCACTTCATCCTATGACCGAAATTCTATTCGGTCTTTATAATCTTCTCCATATTTCGAATTTTGATGAAACTTATTTTTCTAATTTGTTTAACCTCTAATTCCCGTGTAACCTCTTCAACATTGATATGAATCTTCTATAACTTCATGAATGACCTCAATCTCATTAAACTCATGTGTGTTTACTCCGATGTATCCTAAAGCTAAAGTACGAGGTGTTACAAACTACGTTAATTGTTGCTGGCTTTAAGATATGAATGTAGTCTAGTGGTGGTGTTTTGGGCTGAGAAATCTCAGGGGGAGGTTGCCCAGCAGCCGGAGCCGCCATTAATGGACGACAAAAGCTTTGGGATGAAGGAGTGTTGTTGGTCGCCTATCACCATAGATCTCTGGAGGCGTGTTATTTTTCAGTTTAAGGTTTTGGGTTCAGGTTTTTTTTTTGTGAATAGGATCAATGATACACCAATAAGTCCAGCTCCCTACATCACATACTTGCCCATATTATAGAGTTGTCCTTTTTATTTTATATGATGAAATTTAAAGTACGAGAAACAAAATGCTTAATTCTAGTAGTTGATGCAATAGACTGAGCTTAAAATCTTGAACAAATTCAATATATCAAAGAGGATGCACATCAAAACATGGATATTCTTGTTTTGGTTCTAATTACACGTGTACCAATAAATTAAACTAATTTTATATATTTAATTAAAAAGATTACATTTTTCACATCAGCCTACAAGGAGGGGCATAAATTTAATGTTAAGGGAAATATGGTCCAATAGGTGAGAGGAGGATAGTTAATTTTAAATTATTTCCAATATGTTAGGGGCATTTATCACCGTTTTTCGTACTTCAAATAGGTATTTCTTGAATTATTTGAGGTGTTATTGCCGTTGCTTTAATTTAGGCTTCGAAATAGACAAAGGCCGAGCTAGATTAGGTTAAGTCTTTGATATTTATTTCCTTGTTCATATCATAACAATTTTATAAACTTAATATACAAGGTTAACTTACTACATACTGAACTAGCTATAAGGTTACGTTGAGAAGTTTGCAGTTATGTGGTTTTATTTTGAAAGACACATGTGAGTACTTAAATTTCACTTCTTGTCAGTACCGCCTTATTTTTTTAAAAGGAAAGATTATCATACATATTTTTATTTAAAGTTTACTTTTCTAATTTTTTTAGATGCGAAGTCATTAATTATTGTTCTATAATCTATTTGTTCTAACAATTCCCTTTTAATGATAATAAAGTTAATCCATTCAATCTCTCTTGAGACATTGTTGATCTTAGATAAGATTTTATCAATTTTAGTTATGAAAAACTTTGTTTGGCCGAGACAACAGTTATATATATATATATAATACATCTTAAAAAAAATGAGGCCCCAAAAAAATTGAGGCTCAAACGATTGCTTTATTGGCCTTATAGTCGAGTTGCCCCTGCTTCTTGTGCATGAATATTTATTAAAATATTTACTTATAGTAGTATTTCTCGAGAGCATAACAACAAAAGATCAAGATCTTGTCATAGATTGTAGAAAAGGAAACACTGCGTTAGAGAATCCGATCCGTTAAAAATTTATGATCGTAACTTTTTGTGAAATTGAAGGAATCATGAGTTTCACGAAGAAAGAGTATGATTTCTTCAAGGAGATCGGAATTGTCCCTAAAAATATTGGTTGTTATGTTAATGGCACATGGAAAGCTAGTGGCCTCGTCATCTCCACTGTTAATCCTGCGAACAATCAAAGTTGATTTTGAAATTAAATGGTGTTTCGCTGGTGGTTTCAAAGTTATCCGATGACGGTAGTGGGTGGAACTACGACGGAAAGAGATCGGAGAATATCAGTGCTCTCTTTTGACTATGGTCTTACAAGTAGCTATCCGGCGGTTTGATGGAAGATCTAGGATGGTTTCGGTGGTGCTGAGTTTTTCCAAAGCATACAAATGCCCGGATTATCTTCATGTTGGATACAATGTTGGTACAGTTGATTCCAAATGTAGATTTTAATCATCAAAACTAAAAGGACGATGATAAATTGGGAGAAGTAGATACACAATATGTGTATTGAGTGAAAAACGCGCTCGGAGGAGCTCGTGTGACTGGGTGCTCCGAGCATCTGGTGGATCTCTATAGTTGGCTCCCACTTCTACCAACCCGGGTCACATCTGTCAGCTTTGATTAGAGCGTCGCATCATATATGCACGTGGAGCCATAAAGAGGTTACATCACCCGTACTTTAGGGTTTGAAAAGTCCAACTTTGGCTTATATAATGATAACTTAAGATAGAAGGAAGGATATTTTGCTCACACTTTGTAACCCTAGCTCTCTTTTCTCTCTAAGTAATATACATAAGAATATCCATTACTTTACATACACTTTATTGAATCATTTCTTGCTTTTTATCTTACGTTGTTTTTAACCATACCAACTATTTATTAGCAAAATTGAACTCGTAAAGGAGTTTCCAGGATCAGAACAACTCACTTGTCTACAAACCCTATTAAAACAAATCTCTAATTGATTTTTTGTTGTCCTGATTCGTCACTTGAGACTCTGAAACTTACACTTATTCAGAGCTATTCCGTTAAACAACACCTAGTCATGGCTGAACCAGCTAGCTGCACCTTAGAGAGTAGTGTTCCAGTCGGAATAAGAGACCCATAAGGTTTGCGACTCATGGATTGACATGACTCTAACTGGGAGAACAACCCGAAGTTATATAGACGGGAAGAAAGAGAGGAGATAGCACCACCCCCGGTGAAGGCTCACAACAAGATACCTAATGAGGAAAATTATCTTGATCATTCGACAGAGAGTAGGAAAATGCTTATCAAAGGGCATTACTCCAGATAAAGGAAAAAACGCCTTCACTCTAGGGTGTAGGGGATGTATAAAGAAGAAGAATCCCATTCAGAAGTAGCTTTGGCCGCGGTCCTGGCATCAAATAATGTCATGATGGAGCATATGGAAAAACTCACAAACTCTCTATCTGGGGTAACATCGGTTAGTTGCTCGTCAAGTAACCCGGAGGTTATCGAGGAACTTGGTACTTCCATAGTGGACTTCATTTTTTAACTCCCATAATCGAAATCCAACTAATATGGTTATGGATAACGATTGAGAAAAAATTTCAGAACTTATTGTATTTTTAGATGCAGAAAAGATTGGGATGGAGCCAGCTGTGCAAATGCAGACTTAAAGAGGATTACCATGTTAGAAAAATGAGCTCCATGGATGAATGAGTCAGATAATGAGGCCCCTATCTTGAATGGAGCAGGAGCAAGAAAGTATGGAAATATACCTTACAGACTAAGCGCGGCTCCTGAACCTATCCTAACGAATTTCAAAATGACAGGCATACCCAAATATGACGTTAGCACGAACCCAGAAGAACACATAACAACCTTTAAAATAGCCATCACCTGGAATGATCTAAAGTAGCATGAGATTGAACCAGTCATGCTGAAGAAATTCAATAAGACGCTCATAAAAGGGAGCACTTTCTTGGTATACTCTTTTACCCAAAAATTCTATTGACTCATTCGCAGCTCTTGCAGATACATTTGTAAAGGACCATATAGGGAGTCGAAGGGTCAAAACACACAAAGAAATATTTACCATAAAGCAAAGGAAGGATGAGTTTCTTCGCAACTACGTGGAGAGATTCTAGTAGGAGAAGATGATGTTGCCTACTATCCCTGGGGACTAGGCTGCTACAGATTTTGCAGATGGTTTAAACGCCAATAATTTGGATGCATTAATAAAACTAAAGGAAAGCCTGAGGGAGTTCCCATCAAAGTCTTGAAATGAGGTGAAAAATAGGTACACTTCCAAAATGAGGATATAAGATGGCCTCAAAGCTGATACCCGGATTGAGATAAGGGGTAGGCTATAGAAAAGATCTAGAAATGCACCCCCAACCAGGCAAAGGAAATTGAGGGATTGGTATGAGCCATACTCAGCTCGCCTACCTCCAAAGAGCGAGGTAAGGACAAACAAGTCACGATATGACCAAGGCCAACCCAGGAAAGACAAGGTGACGCCATAAAAGAAGTCACCAAACAAGCCAGGCCCACTGAGCTTGGTGTATTGCAATTTCAAAGTAGAGGTTGGGGAGTTGGTCATGGCAATAAAGAACATGAACGAAGCAACATTTTTGGTAGTCACACGATCTAATCTTGATAGACGAGAAATTGAATTTTGGTGTGAGTATCACTGCATCCCGGGATACTCAACCGAAAACTATAAACATTTACGCTATGAGGTGGCAGACATATTTCAAAGAGGACACCTGAATGAATTCTTTAACAGTTGGTCCAAGCACGCTCGGGAGAAAGGGGTCGGGACTTCACGTGAATAATCGTCACCTCCGAGAATGATCAACGTGATCTTTGAGGGGAAGATAGTTGAAGCAGTATCTCAAGAACCACGAGACAGGTAGCCCCCCTCCGCCTACAGAAAAAGAGGAAAGATCATCCAAAAGATCTCATCACATTCAATGATGTGGAATGGAGAAGCATCGGGGGATCACATGCCAATGGCGTTGTAAATGTAGTGCAACTCCGAGTTCTCAAGGAGATTCCACTGACAGAACAAGTGATCCGGTGATCAAAATCTTGATCGAATTCAACCTATCCAGCGAGACCACCTGGGGAAAATTGAGTTGACCACTCATATGGAAGGGATTTCCTCGAAAGTATTATTTGACATCCTCGAGGGAGATATGCCCTTCAACTTGGTGATAGGGAGGCCTTGGTTGCATGCCATGAAGGCGGTCCTCTCTACCTTTCATCAGGTCATGAAATTTCCAACCCATGGGGGATCGCTAAAATCCAGGGAGACTCGGATTCTAGCCATGGGAATATATCTTTGGTGGCCACTAAAGATGAACAAAAAGATGACGGCCGGTAGCAATTACAGAGGTCCGACCCAGGTACCAAACCAATGGGCAGACACAAGGGAGAGCAGGTAAAACACCCATCCCCGTAGGATTTACAAGACTGGATACCAGAGGGATTTGTCACGCCGAAAGAGACATACGCAGGGAGAACCACGACAAAGGATCTTAAGCTAACCGCTTGCTGTCCAGAACTTCCAAAGGAGTAGGTATACCTGGCCTCGGGCTTGGACTTAGAGTTTCGGGGAAAACTAATTAAATTTTTAACAGATAACATTGATAGCTTTACTTGGTCAGGGTTGGATATTACATGCGTCCCTTCGGAGTTGGCCACCCATAAGTTGAGCGTAAACCCGAACTATCAGCCCATTAAGCAAAAATAGTGTACAGTATCGGTGGAATGTAGTTAGTTCATTAAGAAGGAAGTAGCCCGACTCATCAATTTAGGAGCGGTTCGAGAGGTGAAGTATTCTGACTGGCTAGCTAATGTAGTGGTACTACCTAAAAAGCCTAATAATTTTCAAATGTGTTTAGACTTAAAAGACCTAAATAAGGCATGCCTTAGGAGCTCGTACCCCATGCCTCGCTTAGATAAGACTGTCGATTTGGTGGTTGGGCATGAGTTGCTCAGCTTCTTGGACATTTTCTCAGGGTTCGACCAAATTTGATTAGATCCGGAGGATCAGGAAAGACTTCGTTCATCACAGAGCATGGGACCTAGTGCTATAATTCCATGCCTTACAACTTGAAGAATGCAGGGACCACTTTCCATCAATTGACTAATCAGATGTTCCAAAACATCAGTAAGATCAACGTGTGGAAGTTTATTTGGATGACATAATTGTTAAGTCCATGGAAATAGAGGAACATATAAGACATTTACAGGAAACGTTTGATATTATTCACAAATACAATTTAAAGTTAAATCTGTAGAAGTGTGTTTTCGAAGTGGGCTTCGAATTTTTTTTAAGGTTCATAGTGTCAGAGGCATTGAGGCTAACTCGGACCACATTCGAGCAATCGAGCAAATATCAGACATACTTGATAATGCCAGAGCGGTATAACGAATGATTGGAAGAGTAACTTTTCTGGGGAGATTCATATCGAAGTCGTCTAAACGTTGCCAGAAGTTCTTCAGCATGCTGAATAGAAAAAGGACTCAAGTGGACCCAAGCATTCTAGCAGGCACTGAAAGACTTGAAGAAGTACATATCAAACACGCCGCTGCTCTCCAAACTAGATGTGGAAGAGCCCTTGCTGATCTATTTGGCAGTTTAGAGACTGCGGTAAGTGCTGCATTTGTCTGAGATAAAAAAGGTACGCAATCGCCTATATACTATATAGTAAGGCCTTATCCGAGGCCGACGCTCATTATCTGCATCTTAAAAAACTGGCCCTATTTTAGTAGTCGCGGCTCAAAAGCTGAGACCATATTTTCAATGACATCCGGTCTGCGTGGTAACAACGTTCCCTTTGAGGAATATCTTGCACAAACCCGAGCTTTCAAGCAGGTTAGCAAATTGGTCAATCAAAATATGCGGATACGATATTACTTACTGACCCCGGATTGCCATCAAGTTGCAAGACTTAGCAGACGTCATGGACGATTACAGTCCAGGCATGATGCCATATGCTAAAAAAAGTTTGGGAATCCGAGGCTGATTCGGAGAATGTGTCATATATACGGACAGAGATGCTAATGTAAATGGTACATGGTTGGTGATTGTCTTGATTACCATGTCAGGGGAAATAATTAGACAAGCTATTAAATGTTTATCTTTAACTAACAATGAGGCCGTTTATGAGGCCGCAATTGCAGGTTTAGAGTTAGCTCAAGGGCTCGGGGCTGCAAATATAGAATTAAAAAGTGGTTGTCAACTAATCATAAATCAGATCCTCGGCAAATATGAGGCTAATGATGGACGGATGTTGGAATATTTAAGCAGAATCATGACGTTGTTGTCTCATTTCAGATGATGGTAGCCACTTAAATTCCTCGAGACATGAACACATATGCTGATGTCTTGGCGAACCTGGTTCTTCATCCGGGACAACTGGGGTGGGGTTAGACTCCATAGTCCATCTCTTGCATTCGTCATGGATCCTAGATTACACGAGGTAAACTCCACCAGTTTGACATGGGACTGGCAGAACGACATCATGAATTATCTGCAAAATGGGACTCTCCCCGAGGATAACAAAGCTGCATGAGCCATGAGAATCAAAGCTGCATGATATTATATACATGAAGAAGAGTTGTATAGAAGGTCTTACCTCGGCCAACTAGAAAAATATCTAGGACCCACAGAGGCAGAATATGTAAGGAAGGAAATACACGAAGGTAGCTGCGAGAACCATTCCGGGTGTGATTCACTAGTCAAGAAGAGAATAAGCGTTGGATACTATTGGTCCCCGGTGGAGGGAGATACGAAAGCCTTCGTTAAAAAATATGACAAGTGTCAAAAATATTATCCTATAGTCTACCAACCTGCAAAATTACTCCACTCGATAGTAGGCCCATGTCCATTCTTAAAATAGAGAATGTATATTGTGGAACCGTTGCCAGGAGCCGTGGGGAATGTAAGATTCCTGCTGGTGCTAACAAACTATTTCTCAAAGTGGGTGGAGGTGAAAGCATACAAAAAGATTTGGGAGAAGGAGGTGGTAGACTTCATTTGGGATCATATTATATGTAGGTTCGGGGTGCCAAAGGAAATAACATGCGATAATGGTCCTTAGTTCATTGAAGCAAAGGCCACCAAGCTTCTGGAAGGGTTGAAAATCAAGCGAATAACCTCTTCGCCATACCATTAGTGTACAAATGGAAAAGCGTAGTCAACCAATAAATTTTTAATCTAGAACATCAATAAGAAGCTGGAAGATGCCAAAGAAAGATGGCAAGAGGAATTGCTAGTGGAATTATGGGACTATTGAACTACAACTAAGACAAGCACCGGAGAGACTTCATTTTCCCTCATGTATGGGGCCGAAGCCTTGATACCTTTGGAAATCGGGGAGCCTAGCCTCCGATACACCAAGACCACGGAAGAGTCCAACAAAGAAGAAATGGTGGTCGGGTGGAGCTATTCCAAGAATGCAGAGAGATGGACCTCGTACGGATAATGTCACAAAAGCAGAGGGTCGAAAGATATTTTAATAGAAAAATAAATTTGAGACATTTTAAGATTAGAGACTACGTTCTCCAGAAGGTTATGCTCACAACATGGGATGCCAGTGCAGGCAAGTTGGGGTCTAACTAGGAAGGCCCATACTAGATAGTAGGGATCACATGCAAGGGATCTTACCGGATCAAATATGAACATGAAAAGGAGCTAAAAATATCTGGAACGTTAGCCACCTAAAAAGCTTTTATCTTTGAAAGGGCAACATGTATGATTGCATTCAAGTACCGGGGGAGAGAAGAGGGTCCAGTGAAATTAGTGAGGCCGCCAATCATAAATCTTTTTGAAGACATACCCATGCGAGTTGGGACTGCTGATAATTGACGTTTGCGCTCGGTTCTTTCTTTTGTACATCTCATCAAGATTCTGTAAAAGTCCCAAAAGGCCTATTTATCAACAGGATGAGTCGTCCCTTAAAACTTCAAGAATGAAATAAGAATCCTCACTTATTCCTCAATTATTGTTAACAAGACATCTTTTGAACTCAAAACATTCGGGGCAAAACCGAACTCGGAAGCCACATGACCCCGTAAAACTGCTTCGAACACATGGCATAGCCTCAAATCCTTAGAGCGTGCAGGTTCCATGAACCTTTGTGCCATTAAATGAGGTCGAGACGTCCTCCTCATCAGTACTAAAATTAAAATTCCATAATTTACTGCAAATTAGATGATTAATAAGAAGTTCCCAAATCGCAAAAAATATTTCTGGAAGTGACATGCCCGAATTGAGTTAAGGGTGATGACCTCAAATATAAAATGCAAATAAAAACAAAGCGTACACCGGTCAACATTTCCTAACTTAAACACCAGCACCCAATAGTTCCAAAAGATGGGCATAGCGGTCGCGCCCTAACGGTTAAGTGTTAAAAATAAAAAGCCAACATGTTACTCATAACCATAATTGTTGCAAGCAAAACGCATGTCAAAGTGTAAAAATAAACACAAGACTGAAAGCGAATAGACATATATCATTCATCATAAAATAAAAAGTGAAAGAGCACGAGGGCTCGAGAAGAAACATACAATATGCCTGGTAGGATGAGTAAAAGTAAATAAACATGAGCGGCACACAGGACAAAACATTCAGAAAAAATGCGAAGGCCCGCAAAATATTGACATAAGCTAAGCAGGGGGAGAAGCATCTTCATCACTCGAGGAGCTAGCAGAGGCATCGAAAGAAGAGGGTGTCTCATCACAAGGTCGTCTAGATTCATTTCAGTAGTACCCAAGTCTACTTTGGCATCCATTAAAGATGAAGGGACATCAATCCGACCTTCATCTGCCACCCAGAGAATTTTGACGAGGGTATGAAGGAAGACATAGTTCTAGAGCAACACGACCCTATCCTGATTAGCTGCCTGGTGAAGCCTCAAACGATTATTATGAACCCTGAGTCGAACATGAGAGGCCTCTAATGCCTGCACTCATCCCCGGGCGATGGCTCACTCTGCCTCTACCTGAGCCAACTGATACGCTCAAATTACATCTATTAATTAGCATAAAGCGAACATTGTCAAATATAGTAATCCAACTAGGTTGTGATCGAATCCCACAGGAAATATGGTGTGAAAAGATTACTTTATGTAGTGTGATGCTTGACTCTAGTCGTAATCCTATTCCTATAAAGGGTGATGGAATACTAAAACTATTTCGATAAAATAATTAGCTATAATGATTTAAGATTGATAAGATTATTGAGAGAAACCAAGGTTGTGTTCCCTTTATGATAGAGTGTAATGCTATAAGTGTTAATATGATATATTTCTAATGGGTTATTACATTGTTTGCATATAATCTCTTAGTGACTCTCTAATATTTCCCAATAATTAGAGAGTATCTCCTCTTTATGATTTTTTCAAATACAAAAGAGTTAACATGGAATATGATTAATTATGCCAAGTAAATTCCTCTTATTCCTAAGTGAGTTTATTAAATGAGGGTTAGCACCTCGAGTTCTTGCTATGTATTTCTACCAAACCCTAGCTCACTTTTCCAAGTAAAGAATGGTTTATGGCATAGGTTAATGTTTGCAACCACAAATCCACTTTAAATCACAAGAAATAAATAGAAACTAACAGTCCATTATACATATATTCAAAGTTAAACACTCATTTACATAACACTAATCATTTGGGTTCACAACCTTAGTATAAAACTTAGCTACTCATAATATTTGTTACAAAAGAAAGTAATAAAGCATTCATTAGAACTTACAATTATATTAGGAATATGAAAAGATGAAATTTTTATCCTCCAAATCTTCTAAAAATGCTAAGTACTCAATACACTAAAATTTAGTCTAAAAACAGCTGAATAATAACTCACAAAACTCTAAAGAGTATTTATACAAGTCTAAAAACTCAGAATTAAAAGCTGACAAAATTGTCCTATCGCTACAAAGTACGGACAATACAATTACATATGGTCCGTATAAACTTATACGGTCAAGTTTTACGCTAAGTTTGTATGGTCCGTACAAATAGGCACGGTCCGTACAAATCCATTGTAGGCATCTTCTTCAACCTCCCAACATTCTTCATCAGCTCCACCGATTACACTCCAATTGTATGGTCCATATAAATATGTACGGTATGTACAACTCTGAATCCAGGGGACTGATGAAATTTCCTCGTTCTTGCCTTTTTGTTGTCATTTACCAAAAACATAAACAAAACACATCAAAATGACACAAACTTGCTTAAAAACAAGTAAACCTTATCGTCAAAAGGTACCAAATGTGTCGTAATTCTATAACACATCAACACTCCCAACTTAAAGTATTTTCTTGTCCTGAAGAAAGTAACACAATACACAAACTAATACAAATGCTCAGATATCACAAAGTAAGAATGTCTACAGTGGTTTTGGCAAGTAACTACCAGCATATGTCTCGTTCAAGCATGACTCCCTCCATATCCTCATTGTCGCACTCGTTTTTGACCCGCGAGCTTCGCGACGTGATGGATCGATTCCCTCTGGATTGAATAAGAATGCTTGCTTTGAGGAGTCGCCACCTTATTATTCTAAGGTGAATTAGGGCACCTGAATGCTAACCAAAAAAATGCAAAATAACTTCAATTTTGTGGTCTGCGAAACTAATGAAATTCTAGGTAAAGATTCTCTATTATCCTAAAGGGAAGGGGTTAGGCATCCTTTAAGATCCGCTAACTTGCGACTATCCGATCAAACTCAGGTTAATTATTGTACTAAGAAAATGCATGTTTAAAAATATAAAGTTAAAATGACGTTGCAAGTATTTAATGAAAGGATGCATTTGTACAAGTATACATTTGTATGGCATTAAATATACATATAAAGTTGAAAAAAAGAATGAAAATTGATAAAAATATATGCAAGGTAATTTTTTATGGGCGACGTGCCTAAAGATAGGTAAACTAGCGATTTTCGATTTTAAAACTAATCGAGCCTAAAAAAAAATAAACTAGCGATGGCTTTGCAATTTAAGACTACCCTATTAATTAATTCTATGTCTACCTATTCTTAACATTTCAATAATTTCAGAGTACAATACTATTACAATACAGAATGAAATAAAGCTGAATTAAAGAAGGTAAAAAACAACAACAAAATAAATAATCTCCGAGAGGTATCTTGTCTTCTTTAATTGTGTTCCTTGCAAGTTGTTATGAACAAACGATTAGAAACAATTGAATATAAATAACTTCGGATCCGTATCCAAAACAGTAAATGTATTGATTACGGAGGGCTCAGACTTAAATTTTGAAAAGATCATTCCAATCAAGTCGTGGCTGCGAACATATGACTCGTTGGTCATTTTAGTTGCCTTGACGACCAAACATGTTGGTCTCTCGGGTGAAAAAGATCTAAGTTTCATCCTTGCCCAGAAGTTTTATTTTTCGTCTTTACAACTGTGGAGGCCTAAAAAATCGACGGATATTTTTTCATCGGCCAAAGTGCAGTATTTATTTAAATGAGTAGAATTTTCAGAATATTGCAGTTGTTTTCAGCCGAGAAAACAACAATAATTGGGTTCAAAAATACAGCAGGAGTGGGCTTGAAAACACAGCAGTGGGCTCTCCGAAACAGTCTTAAAGAAATAGTTTTCAGCCAAGAAACCATCAGTAGTTTGGCTGAAAATCACAGCAGTGATAAACACCAAATATGCCCCCAAAATGCAGTAGTAGTAGGCCAAAAATGCAGCAGCTCACGGGCCAAAACATGGTAGAAAAATCATAGAAAATGCAGCAGCAAAAATGGCAAAAAAATGCAGCAGAAAGTGTACTTAATGTGTGGTATCTTTCACCCCCAAAATGGGGCAATTAGACTCCTCAAAGTGCCACGGCCAAGTGCATAATCGCAGCAGCAGTTGGCCTTAAAAACACCGAGGATTTCAGTCCGAAATGGATGTAAAAATGCAGCAGCAGGATCACTAGATTGAACTGAAGCACAACCACTGTTTGCCTTGAATGCAACAGTTTTTTTTAGCCTAGAAACAGTAGAAAATCAATCCAATATTGTAGCAAGCAACTCGTCTCAAGAATACATATCTTTTAACCTTAAATGCAGCAACATTCGGCCAAAAATGCAGTAGTTGGCTGCCTTAAAAGTGCAGCAAAGCAGCCATCAAAATGCAGCAGCAATAGCTCTTGAAATGCAACAACAACAGCCCTCCGAACACAGCAACAACCCTTAATATAGATATTTGGTCACCAAAGTGTGGCAACCAATTTATAATGAAACAGTAGCCAAAAAAAATAGCAGGTTCGACATTTTAAAAGAGAGTAACAATTTGGGTAGAATGCAGTGTCAAACAATAGCAACCAGTAGCATCGAACAGTAACCATAAATGGCATAAAAAAATAGTAGCAGGTGTAGCAGTCGTTAACCTCGAAAATGTGGTAGTAAATATGCCAATAATTTGGCATCAAGATGTTGTAATTGCTCAAAACAGTATCATTTGTAGTACCAACAAGCAACCATAAGAGGCAGCCGCAACAACCAGCAACAAAGAAGAATACAAGAGCAAGAAATCTTACCTTCCCGATGGTACCAAAGTAGCCTTAAAGTGCAATCGAACAATGACAACACTACCTCGGAAAAGCAGTCGCAATGAGCCAAGAAATACAGTGAGTAAATCATCACAAATCTACAGCTAAGTATGGCATTTTGGACTCGGGTCCGACCCGAATTCTGACCCGACCCGGAAACAAAAGGATTTTTGAGAAATTGAAACTAGTATTCTAAGAGGATTTCCGGATTTGGATTTATGAAGCAAGTAGAAGTATTTTAACCCCAAAATTTAAGAACAAAACTCACCCTTTCTTTCGGATTCTTGAACCCGAAATCCGACCTCCCAAATCCCCTCTCCAAAATGAAGAACAAATGGGGTATTTATAGATGGATTCGGACCCATAAAATCAAGTTCAAATTTCAAACCAAAGGGGTAAAAAATCCGATTTTGGGGCGGATTCTTGGGGTATGGGTTGCGGATTTTAGGGGATAGGGGTATGGGGTATGTCGGGTTGGTGGCAGGGGTAAGGTGGTGTCAGGGGTTCGTTGTGGCAGTGGAGGTGAGGTGACCGTCGTAGGTGGCAGAGTTTGGTGGCGGGTCATCGGCGGATTTTCGGGGCGGCCCAGTTGGGTTGAGAGAGAAAAGGGTTTTCTTTATTTATAGTGTTGTGTTTTTTAGGGTTAGGGGATAAAAGAGGGAAATAAAAGAAAGGGATTGGGATTGGGGGTTGTGGGCTGGTCGGTTGGGCTTGGCCGAAAATGGGGGTGGCCAAATGGCCTGCCCCTTTTAAAATGGGTATTTGTTTTGGGTTGGGAAATAAATGGGTTATGAGTTTAAAATATAAAAGGGATTTTATTATATAAAAATAAAGCTTTGCAAAATTTATAAATTGTAAAGATAACAATATGATAAAAAAATATGATATTTGCGAAATGCTTGGTGCTAGAAAAAATTAAAATGCGATGCCGTTTTTTTGCAAAAATAAAATTAACATATAATATTAGAATAAAAGTATGATTATGATATAAAAAATGCAAAATAATAATAATAATGACGATAAATAATGATATTGAGAATAATATATATATATTAAAATTATTTTGAGGTGTCAAAAACAATCAAAATTGCAAATAAAATCAGAAAAGGTGGGACAAAATTGGGTGTCAACAGATGCCCCACTTTGGCCGGAGACGATGAAAGAGTTTTCAGCCAAAGAAGTTGACAGAGTAGCCAATTTTGTCTTGATCATCAGGACTCGAGGGAAGGTTAGGGATGCGTGGGAAGAAATAGAATCCCGAGGGAGAAGAAATAGAAAAAGTTGGTGCAGATTCAAGAAATATTGCCACAATGTCAAGTTATGATGACACTGGTTTCAAATATGGCGAGATACTGGGGGAAGGGCAGTACAACGTTCGAAGTACTTCCCCAATGCAGATGATGTCGTAGCATATACATAAGGAGATGACGTCGTTGCTTAAACATTATGCAGATGGCGCCGCTGCATAGGCGTGATTGAAATTAAAATACCCGCATTAGAAAGTGGGCGCCTGACTGAAATTAAAATACCCGCATTAGAAGGTGGGCGCCTGACTGAAATTGAAATACCCGCATTATGAGGTGGGTGCCTGACTGAAATTTAAATACCCGCATTATGAGGTGGGTGCCTGACAGAAATTAAATACCCGCATTATGAGGTGGGCGCCTGACTGAAATTAAAATACCCGCATTGGGAGGGGGGCGCTTGACTGAAATTAAAAAACCCGCATTATGAGGTGGGTGCCTGACAGAAATTAAAATACCCGCATTAGAAAGTGGGCGCCTGACTGAAATTAAAATACCCGCATTAGAAGGTGGGCGCCTGACTGAAATTGAAATACCCGCATTATGAGGTGGGCGCCTGACTGAAAATAAAATAACTGCATTATGAGGTGTGCGCCTGACTGAAATTAAAATACCCGCATTATGAGGTTGGTGCCTGACTGAAATTGAAATACCCGCATTATGAGGTGGGTGCCTGACTGAAATTAAAATACCCGCATTAAGAGGTGGGCGCCTGACTGAAATTAAAATACCCGCATTAGGAGGTGGGCACCTGACTGAAATTAAAATACCCGCATTATGAGGTGGGCACCTGAAATGACGTCGTTGTATTGACGTGATGCGTTTGTGACCCGCATGGGTTGAAATTACGTCATTGCATAGACGTGGTGCGTTGAAAACGTTATTGCGTAGATGGTTGTGCAGATGACACCGTTGCATAGGTGTGTTGCTGATGACGCCATTGTATGGGCGTGTTGCTGCCGTTGTAATGTTGTGAAAGATGTAAATGACGTCATTGTCGTCAGTTTGCTGTTATATGATTCCACGTTGTGTTGAATCTTCTGCCAATTCAAACTCCTGTGGACTGTGAATTGAAATGTCGTCCTTGCACGAACGAAAATGTGATGCGACATGCCGAATTAAACACACATGTTGCGGCTTCCTTGCCTTTGTCAACCTGAAGACCTGCACTCGAAGAAATTTGTGAGTTTGAGGGGAGGGGCGATTGATTCGCGTTGACTTTGTAGCTTTGGCTCTGGACGCTCGCAAGTTCAGACTTGTTTGGATTGAAGACGTTAATTGTCTGGCATTTTTCTAGGTCCATTGGCATATTCTTGTAGTGAACCCTTAAAATTTGCCCCAGTTTGTGGTATATATGAAGATGCTGAACTTCCAACTGGACAAAACCGAGTTTGTGTGGGCAACTTGCTTGTCCTGTTAAGGAGATCATGTGAGCCTATTGCGTTGTGTGCAAGATAATGGAAGAAAATTTCCAATGGTGTGACCGAAGTCGATATAGGCCGCCTACGTATTTCGACAAGGGAAATCATGTCATAACGTAGTTCGCTGCAAGCAAAAAAAAGGATTGTGAAGTTTTTCAAAATGGGACTGAAGCCGATGTGGCCGCCTACGTATCCCGCCGAGGGAATCAGGTCATAACGTAGTTCGCTATAAGCAAAAAAAGATTGTGAAGTTTTTCAAAATGGGATCGAAGCCGATGTGGCCGCCTACGTATCCCGCCGAGGCAATTAGGTCATAACGTAGTTCGCTATAAGCAAAAAGGATTGTAAGGATTTTCTAAAAATGGGACCGAAGACAATGTGGCCGCCTACATATCCCGCCGAGGGAATCAGGTCATAACGTAGTTCATGTGGCAAAAGAGATTTGTAAGGATTTTCTAAAAATTGGACCGAAGCTGTTGTGGCCGCCTACGTATCCCGCCAAGGAAATCAGGTCATAATGTAGTTCATGACAAAAGGAATTTGTAAGGGTTTTCTGGGTTATTTATTCGAGACTCCGTGGGAAAAAGGAATTTGAGTTTGTAAAAAATGTTTTTTTTTGTGAAAGAGAGTGATTAGATTTTGAAAAGCAAATGATGCAATATATTTTGCTATGTTTTTGATTATTTTTTTTTTAAAATATGAAAAAGACATAATCATATTTTGACTTCAGTTGATACCAACCATTAGTAATGTGCTTAGGGTTCCCATTATTGCTTTCTGTATAACCGAGATCGACTCCAGGGTAATTCCTATAGCTTCAGATGTTACCTCAGACATACCTTAGTATCGACACTTGCTTCAAGCAAAGGTTTTGACATATATGCATCCTCATGTTTCAAATGCCTCACTGAAATAAAGTCCCTTCCTCACATGTATTTCAGTATTTTGAACTTTGGGACGTCTAGAGAAATACACTCACCCTCAGAAAGATGTTCAATGCATTTAATTGTGATACCATAGGCTTGGTCGTCATGTGAGTATCCACTAATGTGAGAACCCTCTGTATAGGATCATGTAGGGCTTGTTATGGGTTTGTAATGTAGGCTTGGGGAAAGGAAATGATATCATTTGGGTAAGGAGTGACTAATCCTTCCTTGAGTGTTGGAATATGTCTGCGCTTGTGTGCCTTGATGCTGATTTGTTTATCTTTGCGCCCCATTTGTTTTGTACCGACTTCTTTTGAATATTTCGTTTGGAGCTTCTTCCCCTTTTTTCGGAGTTATTTCCTTTTTTTGTTGTTGTTGTTGTTGGGGCTTTTTGACTTCTTTTTTTTGTGTGAAGTTGTCATTTTGTTTTGTTTTCTTTTCCTCTTTTGGGAACATTGCAACTTCAACTCGGATCTTTTTCAACAATTTGCACATTTCTGATGCGCTCAAGGAGGTCGGGCCAAGAGAGGGATAGTGCGTGTACGCACTCAGAAAGGGTATAGGAATAAGATGTGGTTGTTAAAAAAAATAGGCTTCAGGCTCAAAGGGGAAGTACTATGGATAATGTTATTTGGTATGCTGGAAAGGCTCAAACGGATCAAAGAAAGCCTACAATCTTTTCCTATACCAAGTGTTACTCAGGATTTCGCCTCAACAAACATTCGAGCCAAGTTCTAGATCATAATGCAATGCAATTGAACTTATTCTAAAACTCACCACACAATGCAATGCAATTGAACTTATTCTAAAACTCACCACACAATGCAATGCAATTGAACTTATTCTAAAACTCACCACACAATGCATATGAAACGATGAGGTTGGATATGATCTAAATATGATCTAAACATACCATGTTTAATAGAAATAAAAACCCTCAGGAAAAGAACCATGGAAAGGAAAATCCAAGGGTGTCCTAGATATCTATATACAACACAACATAAATACAAATCAAATAGCCCCACTCCCAACAAAAAAATCATGCAGTGTCCCCCAATGCATCAAAATAAGTACAAGAGGGTCAGAACTACCTAAGGCGCCCTAGGCATACTACTCATGTCAAGACTTTGAGTAGGATTTGGAACTGGTAGGGGTAGCGGTTGAGGCAAGGTCACTCCAGCCGGTAGGCTATGAGATGAGGCACCCACAGCCTCGTTGGTGAGTGATGCGGGGAAACTATCAAAGATGGGCTTCTGCAAGGCTATTTGTACATTCTACTCCTCCTCTCGGCGCAGCCTAGTCCTAGTCATCTCTAATGTCCCATCATCCGATAGATCCAATATATCTCATTTCTTCTTGCCCCTGGTATTTATGGGAGAATCCTCATCATCTATCTCGACACGGATTAAAGAAGCTATGTCATCCTATGTCGTAGGAGTGGGATCCTCCAAAACAATCTAATATCGAGCCTATACTACCTGAACTACACCCCTCAACTATCACAGATCCTCTCTAAGAGATCCCACATCACCACCCAAACTAGATCTCTCAAGTGCGGTTAGACTGATCTCAAAACCATCCAGTCGGGTGTGGAGAAACTTATGAGACTCCTTTGTGGACTTCTTCAAAGGCTCAATAGCTGTACTAATCTCCTTTGACACGAACTTACAAATCTTCCCCATGATAATGGTTGTCTACTTATCAGCCCTTTCTTCTTTGATGGTAACCTATTTGAAATTTTCTTTATTGAGGGCAAATGGATTAACCACCCTCAACGCAACCTATGGTTGAGTGGCCGGATGAGTCCTACTCGTTGAAGGATTGGGTGCACTAGAAGGCGGTGGCATAGTAGTGGTGGCAGGTGCAGCCTCACTAATTGGGACAGTAGTGGCAAGTGATACCTCTGTGGTGGCATCATATGCAGCCCCAGAAGTCGGATCGGCCTGAGTCACCTCATGACTCTGAAGCATTGTTGGCAACGCATCTTCAACATCGTGGCTTTCCTTGAGGGTTTCATCCTTACTCTTCCTCAGGTCATGCACATGTACAACTGGGATGTAGTGCTTTATGTGAGGTATGCTCAGAATTTCAAATAATGAAGTAGCCGGCTGGGGTGCTCTCAATTGAATCTCTCCAGCAATATGCTTCCCAAAGTTTACTGGATACCGGGATATAAGTGTTATGACTAGCATAACTCAATCCAGTGTGAGTGCGTTATCGGTTTGAGTAAGAACTACCCTGAACTGCACAACACTCCACCGAAACTTAGCTTCAAGAGTCAAGGTCATTTTGAAGATCTTTTCCTTTGTATTCATTAACCAAATCGGTGGATTATTATTCGCTATCACCGTAGCCACCCACTAAAGCACAACTTGCAACTTAATCTGATTCAGTTTATCATCCAGCTATGCCTCCTATGATGGTGAAACTTACTCATTTCTGAAGTAGACTCTGTTTATGGCATTACTAGACATATCCATTTTGACACCTCAGACCTCAATTTCATCAATTTGCTTAACATGCTGTACTTGTTGGTTTGGTTTTTTTATTTTGTTTAACATGGAACCATATGCAACATAGAACTCCCAAACCAGCTCTGGGAAATACTCATAAGGAGGGTCATTGTGAAAGGCAATATTGTACCAATCCAATGTCTCAACCGTGTGAGGTATGACTTATAACCCAGAGAAGCTGATCCACCACTCCTCGTATATACACTGATGCGGGTTCTTCCCCCTTTTATTCAGTTGTATCCCCTGGTCAAATAATGCTTTGGCCCCTGCTATAGTAAACTGAAAGTTATATTCCTCCACTTGCTTACTTCTTATTTCACGAGTTGTCCCATCTTCATAACTATTCGGGTCTGGAAAGGTAGCATAAGATTTAGCAGCTGACTTCGTTGCATGTTCAGTTTCCCCATCACTAGAGTGAGATAAGGATGATTCCTTCTCTTCAGATTGGGAGGAATCGGATGAAGATATTTCCTAGCTAGGTATGAGTGGTGCTTGGTGAGGTACGATTGTTGTGGAGGCTCTGTTTTTCTTTCAAGGAATGATTTCTTCTTCTTGGTCAGAGGCCTCATCACGCAACCATGTTTGGAATTCAGTTATGCCTCTACCCCTGCCTTTCTCTGTTTGTTGGGACCCGATACCTCTCTTGTTATTATTTTTTAGAGGAATACCTAAAGAGGAACAACTATTAGTCACCAAACAATAAGAGAAAAAGCAAAACGAACATCATTTTAATGTTTGCAAGACTTTTGCAGTGATACAGGACGTAAGAATTTATATGGTCCCATACTTAGGTGTTTGTACAAACCTGCATCAAACCAAACACAACACATTCACGATTTTCCAACTTTCAATTTTGCTTGATTTAGGATGTCAGGGCTCGAGTGACTCAGACTTCACCCCTTTTCACATGATTACTCTCATTGGTAAGCTATCTGACTATTGGTGGGTATAACAATTTCAAACTTCAAGGTTGAAGTTGTCTATCAGAATTCTCTCCGACCTAGTAGAAGGTACTCAGACTTCACTCGTATTTATCATCATTCTTCTCACAGTCAAGTTATCGAACAATTGGTTGGGATGATGATTCAACAAGATTATTGATCAAAATGTCCTCCGGCTCAATGGAGATACGATATGTTTGTTCCCATGAGCCCTATTCTACAACAAACATATCAAATCCCCACCCCAACCAAACAATTCAATAGGTTTCAAATCAAAGCAAAAATCCCATCTCAATTTGTAAACCTTAGGTGCATTTTCTTCTACCCATTGTAAATAATCAACAACAACTCAATTCGTACTATTAGAATGAATCAAGATGGAGAGTGAAATATCAATATACCTGATTGAGGATGATTGTGATGAACTCCAATTCAAGACAAGTGAGATGAATCGGTTTGGCACTGCTAGGTTCCACTTTGTGCGAGTACATAGAGCGTAGTGTGCATGGTGTTAGGATTAATGAAAGGTTTCTGGGGATTAAGGGACATTGATGGTGGTCGGTTATGAGAGACTTTCTAGCTAGATGTTTGAATTTGAGATGAAGTGGGGAAGTGGGTGTTTGGTGAAGGTTTTAACCCTTTTCCCTAACCCTTCGTGACAAAAATATGCTCCGTACATTTTTATAAGTTGCGTACAATTTTGAACGATTCCCCAATTTTAAAATGTACCTGAATTCATTAAATGAAATGCCCAAAAAGTACGAACCATAGAAGTCACCGTACAATTTTATACGGTCCGTATAATTATGGCATCATTAATGCCTATCAAAATAATGATCTCCTTTTACCTCCTCACTTGTTACGGTGAAAAATATGGTCTGTAAAAAATTGTACGACCCATATTTTCTCTGTTGCACCTAATATTTTTCTCCCAGTAATTCTCTTTCTTTGGGATATCGAAATCGTAACACACCAGCTGTCACACCCCAACTTTAGGGGGTGTGGCCAGCACCTGAGCTTGAGCAGCCTGAGCGTACCACCTGTATATCATAGCGTGAACATATAACTGTCTGGGCCGACAAGGCCTCAAAAGGACAATCACAAGAGAAACTAGAAATAGCAACCTGAACAAGTGACAACAAAATCAATATGTGTACATATCTTGTAAGGCCGACAAGGACACAACTAACCTCAGAAGACCGGAAAGGTCATACAAATTGTACTATCATACTGATAAGAAGGCAAACTAGGCCATACAAAATAACAATGCATAACCCACTAGTCTACAAGCCTATAAGAGTCATATAACAAACAATCAAGTCTGGATAGGGCCCCGCCATACCCATAATATATACATAAATGCATACCCAAAACTCAGATAGCAATTCCGGAATAAGAGGAGTGCTCCAACTCAAGATGAATAGTGATCCTACCGAGGAGGCTCATCACATCATCTATATGTACATGCGGGCATGAACATATCGCCACCTGCAAAGGGACATCAATATGAAAGATGTACTGAATATGTAAGACAGGTAAACATGTATAAGAATATAATATATGAGAAAGGTACAACTGTCATAACATGATGATATGCATAGTAGTAAAATCGGGCCACTCAATGGAGTCATATAATATAGTATCAAGCCACTATGTGAGAAATCTAATCATCACCAAGCCACTCTCTAGGGCTATATAACTACCTAACTGCAGTGGTGTTCACATATAACTGCTTATCCGGCTGACTATAGCGCAATCCGGTAAGAAAATTAATACATATATATAGGTGTCATGCAAGAAAGACCTCATGGGACATCATGTACAGAGTCGGAGTGTTCTATGGTCGTTATCCTCCAACTATCGTTATGGAATCATATAAAGCGAACGTTACAATCCAAGCATAGTTCTCTGAATCAAATGTATCTGAAGGAATATCATAAGATGTGAATGAGAGTTCCGACAAGGAATATACTAGAATCATAAGCAATCATGGAAGGGAAACACAAAGTAACCAAACTACTAGGAATGGAATCGTTTTACTATATTTCCTTTTACTTTTGGGCTAAAACAAGATCATGTCAAAGAAGGGAAAAGTCCTACATACCTAGTCACCTTATTTTAACAGGCACCACACGTCCTCATATGCTCTACGAACAATTATCTAAATTATGCGAGTGATTTGTATCAATATCAAATCCATTGCTTATGGAGAGGTTCACTTAGACATTTTGTCGAACAATTTGTGTGTGTAACTTTATAAGATCATTTGTAGTTTCAATTCTATGTGTCTCATCACAATAACCTCCATTAGCATTCCTACTCTTCACCATAACTCTACCTATATCTTTACAACTTCATTAATAACTTAAACCATATAAAAACAGCCCATACCACACAACTTAGCTTCAAGGTTCATGAACACAAAATTCTTCTAAATACATATTCCTTAGCTTTAAAACAAAAACCACAAACCAAACAACAAGGTCACAATACATATTTTATAATCTCTACTACCACACCCTTCAATTTCTAGCCAAGAACATCTCAAAATTTAATCAAGAACAATCCAAGAATCATAACAACTCCTTCATAGAGTTCACCTTATATTTTATGAATTTCTTCCACCAATTCAATCAACCAAGCTACGAGAAGCTAAAGACCATTAAGAAGTATCAAAATCTTACCTCAATCCAACAAGGATGACTTACACCAAAAACCTTGCTCCAAGCTTCAAGAAGATTCTCAAATTTACCTTGCTACTAAGAAGGTTTCCAAGATTAATTTGGCTCAAACCACTTTTGATTCCCTCTAGGATCATAGGAATACCTTGGGAGATTTTTTTGGGGGTGTTTAGGGTCTGATTTTGGGAGAAAATGACTGAAGAAAATGAAGCTTCTCATTTTAAGAAAACCCAAAATTTCACTGTTCATCCCATAAAATTTATATGGTGGCATTGTTCATCCCGTAAAATTTATGCGGTCCGTATTTTCCTACCGTAAAGTAGCACCTCAAATACCAACATTCTGTTTTAGCTCTTCTAGTTACGGTGTTACTGTTCATCCGTACATTTTTGTATGATGGCACTGTTCATCCATACAATTTGATACGATATTACTGTTCATCTTTATGAAATTGTACAGTCCATAATTTATTTTACAATCAACTCTGCAGCACTTTCTTAAAACATACATAACTTCTTGTACAGAGCTCTATTTAATGAAGGGTTTGTTGAGTTGGAATGTGGACTCGATGAACTTGAATGTAGGTAATCTATGCACTCCATATCACCTTATATACGATAAGATATACCTCCCAAACTTTGGGCTAAAAGTCTATCCAGAATTATACCTAATTTTCCCTGAATTTCGATGAACTTAATTTCTTTGATTCGTTATCTCTGAACTCTTACAAGACATATATAATACCCATTCAAACCTTTATTAACATTGTGGAGGTATCTCAACCTCACCAAGCTTACCTTAGTTCACCTACAATGGAAATGACGTACAAAGTATGGGGTGCAATATCCTTCCCTCCTTAATAACATTCATCCTCGAATATTGAGGAAATATTCTAACTTTTAGGATTTCTAAAAACATTCACAGAGTTTCCTCTATAAACAGGACTATCCAAAATGTGCCAAGCAGCCAAAACAAATATCCAATGCCACACAAGGTGACAATATAGCATAATATCACCATATCGGCCATATACGACTGTCTATCTATCAAGAAATCAAAAGAGTTAGTCTTAACTCACCTTAACTGTCAAATGCCGAAGTCTAGCTGCATCTTCCACATATGTTTCCACAATATCACCTAACCAAGATATATAAAATAAGCTTGATAGATAGGATAGAAATAGAGAAGTCGTTTGGCGCAAGTGTCGGTATAAATATAAATTCTGAAATGAATTGGGATATCAAGATTTCACGTTCTCCAAAACTTCCCATGCCATTTTTTCCACATTATTATTCCTTTACAACACTTTAACCAAAGCTACTTCTTTGGTCTGCAACTTACTAACCTGATGATCTAAGATGGAAATAGGAATTTCCTCATATGATAAGTTCTCTTTGATTTGGACATTCTCTACAGGGGTAACACGAGAGAGATTACTTATGCATTTCTGAGACGTTTAACATATGAAATACTGGATGATTTGTTCTAAATTCTGGAGGTAATTCAAGTCTATAGGTCACCTGACCACTTCTCTGAACAATCTCATAAGGTCTGTCATAACTGAAGCTAATATTGCCTCTCTTTATGATTCTCATCACGCCCTTCCGAGACCACACTTTCAAGAATCACTAACTTGGAATTTTAAATTTAATCGCCATTAATTTGTACACAAATTACCAACGATCCTTTGTAGTCAGCATCTTCTACCGTGAGACTTTATCGGCTTTATAACCCAATACCTTAAATTAGATCTCATTGAATTTGGTTTACTTACTTCTTACAATCCGACAGGGGTTATACGTCTTCGCACCTTCAGAGCTTCATATAGTACCATGCTGGTGCTCAATACGATAGCCGTCGTTGTATGCAACTTATTATGAGATAGGTGGTCATGCATACTTTCTCTAGGATCCGCTATGCAATTTTATAATATGTCATTGAGCGCCTGAATCATATGCTTAACTTGCATATCTTCCTGAGAATGGGGCTAACTGGAGTACCCAAAACCCCTTTACGAAATGATGCTTCAGAACTTAATTATAATCCGAGTATCTTTATCTAGTATCATAAAATCGGAGACACCATCAAGGTGAACCTTCTTCTTAATTATGGAATCTTGCGTAGTCTTTAGCTGTATAGATAATTTTGTTCGGCGAGAAACAAATCGGCTAGCCAGCTTATTAGCAATCACTCGGATAATCAACTCATGATAACGGCAAAATAAATCTTTAGTAAGGTCTATATTACTTATCTCCCACTTACATCGAGCCCTTAATGTTTTGTATCTTCTTACTGGCTCCTGGTGCTTAATCTTTACCTGCTATTAATTAATACACTTGTCACAACCTCTATAAGGCTCTTTTTCATGTCGTCCCATTAATACATTCATGAAACGTCTTAATGTATCATAGTACATTATCCATGGATATTGTGATCAGAGGATCTTTATCATGGCGTTCTTTTTCTTTGTGTACGCATTATCACTTTATTGAGTCCCGAATCATAAGAGTACTATCTTCTTAATTCATTAGTTAGACCTCCACTTGATTAAATGATACATTCTTTAGACTAATTCATTTTTATTAACCTTCACATTATTCAATGCGCTTGCGGGTACATGGTTGGTTGTACTGGTTACGATATTACTCACTTCCAATGATATAGGCTTATTGATACATGGAATCTTTAGAATACTTAAGCTATCGCTCTCTTCATAACTTAGCCTCGTTATCAGTCAAAGTACTAGAACTCTTATGGCTGCAGTGCCTCCACCTTGAATACTTCATAGATCATATTATTGAAATTCTCATTTAGGATCTAAAAGAAAAACCCTTTTTCGTACTCCTATTTCTCGAGGTTGTAAGTGACTTTCTCCATCCTTCCTTATTTTAACACTTGTCCACTCATTCATTTACGTATCATACCTCATTTAGTATAAAACATTTGGGCCTACTTTGGTTTTTGAAGTTTTAAACATTACGGTCGGTCTTTATATTTTGATAGCACTTACCTTTAAAAGAACAGGTGGTTGACTTGCTCCCTTATAAGGTCCAAGCTAGATTCTAGAAGATTTAATATTACGTATCATTGTTCAGCTATATCAAAATCTGGTCGTCATACTTATCCGAGTTTTTTTACTGGCCTTATGGTTAAGACTTTCTGTTGATGGCGCTTTGGGAAAAGATTTCCTTAATGTTGTTGAACTGTAAGGCCGTTACTACACTTATCTTATATAACCTTTAGTCGATTCAAGGATATTTGCAGTATCTTTATTTGCTCGATATTTTATCTTCTCTATGAGGTCATTTTCCCTAGAAGTACCTTTCCAACGTCTACTTTGTTTTATTAAGCTTGTTGGCCCTTCCTCTCGCGTCTTTATATACTTAGCTCAAACATTTTACTCACCGTTACCTCCATTTACATACTTTTTGAGAATCATCACACATTCAGTCCAATTTGCTGCGTACAAGATCAAATTTTCAAATCTCTATGTCTTGCCATAATCAGGTCTTCCATCGTCCAATTACTCAACCGTCTTACTCTTACTTTCCTGTTTCAGGTTATCGGGGGGGGGGGGGGTCTTATCTTTGATATACTTCTCATACCAACCTTTTTAAACATTGAAGGTTTGCCACCTCTAGTCGAAATTATTATTGCTCCTTTCCCACATTGGGTTCTTACATTGTCTTAGTGTAATCGCATCTTAATGAAACCTATATAATCATAACTTCATTCACTTTTATCCTCCTCATTAAAGTCCGCCTTTCTGCTGATGGTATATGTACTTCTACTTCAACTTTTCATCATGTCCTTCCATTCACACTAATTAAATTTTTCGCTTTTCTTTACTCATCCCTCGGTTGTTACAAGGTTCGCGCCATCTTTTTTTTCCAATTATTCTTATCCCGAGGTATCTAGGATTATGACACGCCATCTGATAAATTTGAGGGTTCCTTCAGTCTATTGTCTATAACATGCTTTTGCTTACTAGCACCCCAATAAGTAACTTTCAACAGTAAGCGATAAGACTTCTTTGTAACAAAACAAAGGGTTTATACCGCCTCCTAGTATCACGGGTAACTAGACATTATATATCTTGGGGTCATTATTTTGAGCACATCATTCTACGCATTTCCCTCAAATGTATCCACATTTAGTCTTAATGTAACCCATTTGAGAATCCATTCGCATTATTAACAACCTGGGTCATTTTCAAATCTCTTAAGAAAGGTGTGTCATTTGGGTCACGGATTTATAAAACACTTTCTTGTTTATGTTGACTAAAATTACCATGAAACATATGGGTTCTTATAACTTTCTTAAGTCTTACAGCAATGCTCTTCACATCCCACTTTCATAACTATTTATCGGCTCACCATTCATCTCATAAAACTTGGGCTTTTGTAAGATTATCAGGGTAACGTAACTTCACAACTCATCCTCAATCGCTCTGCTATCCATAGTTCTGCTGTAAGAAGACATCGTTATATTAAAAAACACAATAAGGGTTACGGAAAGAACTCTTATGAATCATCTCTATAGCACAATTCTAGATCAAGAAGAAAAGTAACAACTCTAAATACCCTGTAGCCTCCTGTTTATAAGTGTGGTGCACAACACACTATAAACAAGACTCTACGAGACACGACTTTTAGACTCCCTAGAACAGACCTGCTCTGATACTAAGTTTGTCATAGCCCATCTTCAGGGGTGTCACCAAGCATACCTCATGTATATCATAGCGTGAACATATACGTATTTGGGCCGACAAGGCCTCAGAATGACTTTCACAAGAGGAACGGGAATTAGCAACCTGAACAAGTGACGGCAAAATCAACATGTGTACATATCTTGTAAGGCCAACAAGCCACATCTAACCTTAGAAGACCGACAAGGCCATATAAATAGTACTATCAGACTGACAAGAAGACCGACCAGGCCATACAAAATAACAATACAGAATCCACTATTCCACAAGCCTTTAAGAGTCATATAACAAACAATCAAGTTTGTATAGGGCCCGTCATACCCATAATATATACATAAATGCATACCCAAACTCAGACAGTAACTCCAGAAGAAGATGAGTGCTCTAACTCAAGTTGAATAGTGAACCCACTGAGGAGGCTCGTCATATCATCTATCTGCACCTCAGGCATGAACATATCATCACCAACAAAAAGACGTCAGCATGAAAGATGTGCTGAATATACAAGACAAGTAAAACATGTATAAGAATGTAATACATGAGAAGGGTACATAAATCAACCTAAAACTCAGAACTGCCACTAAGAGCATACAACTGTCATAACCATGATCATATGCAAAGTAGTAAAATCATGCCCCTATGAAGCCATATATATAGTATTAGTGTACTCGATGATTGAAGGACCTATCGACTTGTATTAACTTCCCGTGGCTAGTAGGGGAACTTTAATGTAATTGCGGGTCCATTAGAATAGTACTTTATGTGGGAAAAATTATCATCATCAACAAGCCGCTCACTGGGCTATATAAGTGACTTTTTTATAGTCGAAATAAAGTTAATTTTTTTTATTATTAATTTTTTCTTGATTTATTTCATGAATTTCAATTTAATCAACACTGGGATACCGCGCATTCCGTTTAGATCTATTTTAGTTGCCAATGAAATGGAATATGGGGAACTCTCCGTTTAAGTGGTTAATCTGATGAGTCAATTCTCAATGCGATGCATCCGTGAAATGGGACGGAGATCTTCCCGAACTTAGGCATAGCAAAACCACCATATTTCGGGTCTAGATATTATAAGAAATGGGGCACTATAACTACCCAACTGCAGTGGTATGCACATATAAGTGCCTACCTGGCAGAATATAGTGCGACTCGGTAAGAAAATAGATACATATATATAGGTGTCATGCAAGACAGACCTCATGGGACATCGTGTACAGAGTTGGAGTGACCTATGGTCATTATCCTCCGACTATCGTTATGGAATCATATACAACAAACGTTATAATCCAATCATAGCTCTCTAAATCAAACGTATCTCAAGGAATATCATAAGATGTGAATGAGACTTCCGACAAGGAACATACTAGAATCATAAGCAACAATGGAAGGGGAATCATTTGATGATATTTCCTTTTAATTTTGGGCTAAAACAAGATCATGCCAAAGAAGGGAAAAGCCTTACATACCTTGTCGTCTTAGTTTAATGGGCACCACACGTCCTCATATGCTATACGAATAATTATCTACATTATGCGAGTGATTTGTATCAATATCAAATCCATTGCTTATGGAGAGGTTCACCTAACATTTTGTTGAATAATTTGTATGCGTAACTTTATAAGATCATTTGTAGTTTCAATTCTATGTGTCTCATCACAATAACCTCCATTAACATTCCTAATCTTCACCACAACTTTTCCTATATCTTTACAACTTCATTAACAACTTAAACCATATAAAAACAGCTCAGACCACACAACTTAGCTTCAAGGTTCATGAACACAATTTTTTTCTAAATACATCTTCCTTAGCATTGCAACAAAAACCAACAACCAAAAAACAAGGTCACAATACATATTCTATAATATCTACTACCAGACCCTTCAATTTCTAGTCGTGAACATCTTTAATCAAGAACAATCCAAGAATCATAACAACTCTTTCATAGAGTTCAACTTGTATTTTATGAATTTATTCCACCAATTCAATCAACCAAGCTAAGAGAAGATAAAGACCATTAAGAAATATCAAAATCTTACCTCAATCCAACAAGGATGACTTACACCAAAAACCTTGCTCCAAGCTTCAAGAAGATTCTCAACTTCACCTTGCTACTAAGAAGGTTTCCAAGCTTAGTTTGGCTCAGACCTCTTTGGATTCCTTCTAGGATCATAGGATTCCCTCTTTGGGTGTTTTGGGTATGATTTTGGGAGAAAATGGTTGAAAAAAATGAAGCTTCTCATTTGAAGAAAACCTAAAATTTCACTATTCATGGCATTGTTCATCCCGTAAAATTTATATGGTGCTACTGTTCATCTCGTAAAAATTTATACGGTCAATATTATCCCACCGTAAAGTAGCACCATAAATACCAACATTCTGTTTTAGCTCTTCCAGTTACGGTGTTATTGTTCATCCGTACATTTTTTTACGATGGTACTGTTCATCTACAATTTTATACGATGTTACTGTTCATCCATACAATTTTATACTATGTTACTGTTCATCCATTTAAAATTGTACGGTCCGTAATTTATTTTTTACAGTCAGCTTTGCAACACTTTCTTAAAATGTACATAACTTCTTGTACAAATCTCTGATTAACAAAGTGTTTGTTATGTTGGAACATAGACTCACTGAACTTGAATGTAGGTAGTCTATGAACTCCATATCACCTTATATACAATAAGATGTACCTCCCAAAAGTTGGGCCAAAAGTCTGTCCAAAATTATGCCTAATTTTCCACAAATTTTGATGAACTTAATTTCTTCAATTCGTTTAGCCTCCCCCCGAACTCTTACAAGACATACATAACATCCATTCGAACCTTTCTTAACCTTGTGGAGGTATCCCAATCTCACCAAGTTTACGTTAGTTGACATACAACGGAAACTACGTATAAAGTATGGGGTGTAATATCCTTCCCTCCTTAAGAACATTCATCATCGAATGTTGAGAAAATATTATAACTTTTAGGATTTCTAAAAAATTGGCTGAATTTCTTTGATAAGCAGGACTATCTAAAACCTGTCAAGCAACCAAAAAAGATATCCAATGCCACACAGGGTGACAAAATAGCATAATATCACCATACCGGCCCCACACGACCGTTTATCTATCCATAAATCAAAAGAGTTAGCCATAACTCACCTCAACTTTCAACTGCCGAAGTTTGGTTACATCTGCTACGTCTGTTTCCACAACATCACCTAAGCAAGATATATAAGATAAGCTTGATAGAGAGGATAGAAATAGAGAAGTCGTATCGCACGAGCGTTGGTATAAATCGGAAGTCTGAAATAAATTGGGATATCTGGATTTCATGTTCTCCTCAACTTTCCATGCCATTTCTTCCACATTATTATTCCTCTATAATACTTTAACCGAAGCTACTTCCTTTGTCCGCAACTTACGGACCTAACGATCTAAGATTGAAATAGGAATTTCGTCATACAATAAGTCCTTTGTGATCTAGACATTCTCTATAGGGTAACTGATTTATGTACGGAGGGCTTTGATTTGGTAAGTGGTTCGGGTCTTGGTGAGATTCAGGTTGATCCAAAAATAGGCATGGAATGTGGGTTTTCTCGAGTTTTGGGTACGTCAAGATGTGGGGTGTTTGGCGACAGTTTCAGGTAGAAGTAGAAGGAGTCGGGTCAAGGCACTTTATGTGATGGTCACGGGTGTTATGAGGGTTGGGATGATGGTCGGCGTTTGGTATTTTAGTGGTGGTAGGGTCGTGGAACAAAGCCAAAATAGTGAGGTTCTGAGAAGTGGACTCGGTGGGGATGTTAGGATGTTTATTTGGACTGGCGGGTGTTTGTGAAAGGTTGCGGGCAGTGAGCTTTGGTGGGGGTGTTTGTGGAGTGTTATAGAGGATTGGGGTGTAACCAAACAAGTAATTAGAACAAGGATTGTGTACGGGTTTTTGGAAGCAATCAGAGACACAAACCAAGTCTCAATTCGATCGATATGCGGTTCTTGGATGGTAACACGAGGTTGAGGTTTGCTGACCGCGAGGCTCAACACTAACCAAGCAAGATTGACCGAAACCTTATAAAATATAGGTGGTTCTCCCAGAGAACCAAGCTACCCTCTCGGAGGATCAACTAAGAACTTACAATCCCAGATTGAAAGATATAGCAAAATGAGTAAACACTAAAGTTTTATATCAAACAACAACCGCCTCATACAATATCCTAAGGGCTCCTTTTATAGTTGAGCAAGGACCCTTCTAGAAGGAAAACATAAAGACACAAACTATACAATTAGTATACTAGGTGGGAACGAGAGGGGGAAAGGGAAAGGTCCTCGGCCGAGGGAGCTTCACGTCCAAATCCATTGTGCTTCTAGAACCTCTTTGATAGCTTCCATACACGGTTGGTTAGTACTTGAATGAGCTCCTTGGAGTGTGTTTGAGATACATGGCCCTTGGCCGATTGTCGAGATGGAAGTCAAGCAACCCTTCGATTTCTCCAAACCGTGTATTGGTATTCTCCATTTGATGAAATCTAAACACGGTTTATCCACTTTGAAGTTCCCATCTTCTAGATGGTGTATTTATCCCTTGTAGTCATGTACATGCCTAGCCATGTCACCATGTGATGAGGATTCTCTCGGCTTAGTCATTTTTCCCTCATTGAATGTGTCCCATGAGTAGCTAAGGGTTATTACATCCTTTTAATATGTCCTAAGTAACTAGCACTTAACTAAGAATTTAAAGACAATAGCTAAACAAGGCCTCGACCAAGACCAACATGTAAGACCGAATAAAGTACAACTCTCTTAGATGATCAAGTGTTGTCACCTACGTCATTCCATACTCCATACATCTTCATGCTATGAGCCGTGTGTTGAAGGCTGACCTTGGGCAATTCTGGAGTCCTACTTCTTGTCTCGACGTTAGGGATTAGGTAAGGGGTTTGATTTATATCATTCTCCCTTTCTTTGGAAGAATTTTCCCTCAAATTCTTGGGGATCACGTATGCGAACAACTCTTGAATTTACCATATTGTATTCATGTTTTCATTTGGACTTGGTTTCTTTAAAGAGTTTTCTTGGAACTCGGCTAACCATTTGAAGGGACTATTCTTCAAATATGTTTCCCATTGGACCATGGAATCATATGTCCAATGATTATGATGTTCATCATTCAATTACGCACCATAGGCATCCACGGCTTGCAGTTCTTGGACTAGGTCGGCATCCATTCCTTGCTCCTTTTGAAAGAGTTCTCCCATAGTTGTGATAGGAGAATCAATTTGTCCGTGGACTCGGAATACCAGAGAGTAAGGTACATCCGAACTATGGTCTCAGATAGTTTTTGAACTCTCAGACCAACCTCTTTAGCCTCTTATGTCTCTCGGATAGCCCAAATAAAATACGTCCCAAGCGATCCCACAATCCATTTGGACTCGTAAAGTTGCCCCTTGAGAACCATCGCTTGATCTTCTCTCAACGTTATATTGGAAAGAGCTTTAGTTCGACTCCAACATCCAACCGCTCTCGGTATTAGGGGGTCGTACCTCAAGACAAATTTGAAAAACTTATGATCGTAGACACTCATGAACCAAGTGTCACTTCATTATCACGCCATCTCAATCAGTATTGACATGTTCCACGGTCTCCCCTTCTTTACTTCTTCCTATTTTCATTGCCCCTTAATTAAGAGAGCCTCAGGTTCGGCTCTACACTCTCTTGCATTTTAAAGTTTCATCCTTCTTACTTGGCTAGGTGGCAACGGTCATAACCAGAAATCCCTACCATCTTTATGGAATGAGTAGGTGTTGTTCTCCCTCTCATTCAATGTCCCTCGGTCGAATTGCCATGGCCTTACCAACAATATGTGACACGTATCCATCGGAAGGACGTCGCACCATAATTCATCGACATATCCACCGATCTTGAAGTTGACACGGGCTTGAGTTGATATGGTGACCCCATTTCCTTTATTGACCAATCGAAGATAGCGAGGTCTAGGAAGTATACAGATTGGTAATTTCAACTCGCCGATTATCCCGTTGGAGTTCAAATTGGTAGTACTACCTCCTTCCATGATCATAGTGTATACCTTTTCATTTACTTTGCAATGGGTGTGGAATATCTGCTCCCGTTGGGATTCTTCATGCTCCCCAGTTGACTTCTTAATACATGTTGGAGCATCAAGCTCACACCATCTTCCATAATGGCGTCACTCATTTTCTCGAAGTAGGAATCATAGACTTAATGGATAGGTGGTGAACTCTAGGGAGTTATTTCCTTGTTATATGTAGCATCTCCCGCCAATGGTGGCACGATAACATCCGTACACGCACCCTTCACCAATTCCTTCACGGGTTCTTTCGGGGCCGTATCCTTAACCGTGTCACTTGCGATATCGTTCTTGCCTACCAATGAGTCTAGAAGACTCCTCTCTTGGCTTCTTCTTCTATTCCTTGCAGATTGACTAATAAAGCGTCGGTTTTGCGCTTCGTTTCACTCCGGATTCTCATATCCCTTACTTCACTAGGGGACATCGGCACCAACCATATCTTTTTGTTGTTCTTCCGAAAGGAATAAGTATTCCTTCTCTCATCATGTTGTTCGTTACAGTCAAGTTTCCATGGTTGGTCCAATAGAATATGGCAAGCATCCATCGGTAGGATGTCACACCAAATGCTATCTTCATATCCTCCAATATGAAAACTTACAAGAGTTTGTCTTGTTACTCGTAGTTATTCATCTTTGGTTGGCCTTTGAAGAACATACGACCGAGGATGGTTGCGGGAAGGTAGATCCAATTTGTTTACCATCTCCATTGAAGCCGCATTGATATGACTTTTCCCATCAATGATCATGTTGCACACACGATCTTTCATTTACATCGAGTGTGAAAGATATGTTCAATTTGCGTCTCCTCGTGTGCATCAAGTCGATCATTCGGTACATGTTGGTGTAGTAATACCTCATACTCCCCCACAAGAAGAACATCGACTTCTAAGAACTCCTTGCTCATGGATTTCTCCATAACAATTGAATCCTCCTGTTCTTTTCCATACAAAGGAATTATTAAATGATGTACCATCATCTCCCTCATTGTACAAGGGTTTAAGGAACAAGGTATGACCTTTCTCATGCCTTTGATATTTTGGTAGAGGCTCGGTTTTGGTAGATCCGACAAGTTCCTTTTTCAAGGCTTGCAATCGGTTAGTCAAAATGTCATACATAATCCTCCGTAGTTCTTTCTTGTGAGAGGCATAGCGTCAAAGCGTGGGACGGGATTGCCTTACTATGATACCAATTTGATGTAAGTACGGAGGGCTTTTAGTTGGTAAGTGGTTTGGGTCTTGGTGAGATTCAGGATGATTCAAAAATAGGCAAGAAAGGTGGGGTTACTCGGGTTTTTGGTAAGTCGAGATGTGGGGTGTTTGGCGACGGTTTTGGGTCGAAGTAGAAGGAGTCGGGTCAAGGCGCTTTATGTGGTGGTCATGAGTGGTATGAGGGTTTGGATGGTGGTCGGGGTACGGTAGTTTAGTGGTGCACAAAGCCAAAACACTGAGATTTTGAGAAGTGGACTCGGTGGGGATGTTAGGATATTTGTTTGGACTGGCGGGTGTTTGTGGAAGGTTGCGGGTAGTGAGCTTTGGTGGGGGTGTTTGTGGAGTGTTGTGGAGTATTATAGTGTAACCAAACAAGTAATTGTAACAAGGATTGTATACGGATTGTTGGAAACAATCCGAGACAAAAACCAAGTCTCAATTCGATCGATATGTGGTTCTTGGATGGTAACATGGGGAGTTAATTGCTCGTGTAGACTCCAAGGATGTTGTGGTCAATTGCACAAGGACTACGTTGAGGTTTGCTGACCGCGAGGCTCAACACTAACCAAGAAAGTGTGATCGAAACCTTATAAAAGATAGGTGGTTCTCCCGAAGAACCAAACGACCCTCCCGGAGGATCAACTAAGAACTTACAATCCCAGATTGAAAGACTTAGAAAAATGATTAAATACTCAAGTTTTATATCAAACAACAATTGGCTCATACAATATCCTAAGGGCTCTTTTTATAGTTGAGCAAGGACCTTTCTAGAAGGAAAACATAAAGACACAAACTATACAATTAGTCAACTAGGTGGAATCAGGGGGGAGGGGAAAGGTCCTCGGCCGATGGAGTTTCACGTCCAAATCCATTGTGCTTCTAGAACCTCTTTGATAGCTTCCATACATGTTTGGTTAGTACTTGAATGAGCTCATTGGAGTGTGTTTGAGATACATGGCCCTTGGCCGATTGTGGAGATGGCATGTAGAGAAACCCTTCGGTTTCTCCAAATCGTGTATTGGTATTCTCTATTTGATAAAATCTAAACACGGTTTATCCACTTTGAAGTTCACATCTTCTATATGGTGTATTCATCCCATGTTGTTGTGTACACACCTAGCTATGTCACCATGTGATGAGGCTTCTCTCGGCTTAGTCATATTTCCCTCATTGAATGTGTCCCCATGAATAGCTAAGGGTTATTACATCCTTTTAATATGTACTAAGTAACTAACACTTAACTAAGAATTTAAAGACAATAGCTAAACAAGGCCTTGGACAAGACCAACATGTAAGGCCGAATAAAGTACAACTTTCTTAGATGATCAAGTGTTGTCACCTACGCCATTTCATACTCCATACATCTTCATGCTATGAGTCATGTGTTGAAGGCTGACCTTGGGCAATTCTGGAGTCCTACTTCTTGTCTTGACTTGAGGGATTAGGTAAGGGGTTTGATTTACATCAGTAACAAGGGAGAGATTCCTTATGAATTTATGAGGCGTTTAACATATGAAACACTAGACGATCTGTTCTAAATTTCGAAGGTAATTCAAGTTTATAGGCCACCTGACCACTTCTCTGAACAATCTCATATGGTATGTCATAACTGAAGCTAATCTTGCCTCTCTTTCTGATTCTTATCACGCCCTTTCGAGACCACACTTTCAAGAATCACTAACTTGGAATTTTAAATTCAGTCGCCATTAATTTGTATATAAATTACTGATGATCCTTGGTAGTCAGCGTCTTCAGCCGTTAGACTTTATCTGCTTTATAACCCAATACCTTAAATCAGATCTCACTAAATTTGGTTTACTTTCTTCTAACCATCCGACAGGGTTCTACGTCTTCGCACCTTCAGAACTTCATATGACACCATGTTGGTGCTCAACACGATAGTTGGCATCATACGCAACTTACTATAAGATATGTGGTCATCCAGACTTCCTCTAGGATCTGCTACGCAATTTTGTAGTATGTTATCGAACGCCTGAATTATATGGTTAACTTGCATATCTTCTTGAGAGTGGCAACGTTTCGCTAGTTTCTCGCGTAGAGTTTGAAAAAGACGGATTCTTCCACTTCCTTGGCTCATACCATGGAGGTCCCGTAAAGTGGGGGACTATCTATATTGGGTGAAAATCACACTCGTAGGAGCTCGCGTGACCGGGTGCTCAGAGGATCCGGGGGATCTCTACAACTGGCTCCCACTTCTACCAACCCGGGTCATATCTGTCAACTTCGATTAGAGCGTCGCAGCATATACGCACATTGGAGCCACAGAGAGGTCACATCACACATACTTTAGGGTTTGAAAAGTCCAACTTTGACTTATATAAGGATAGTTTAGGATAGAAGCAATGGCATACTGCTCACACTTTGTAACCCTAGCTCTCTTTTCTCTCTAAGCAATATAGGGAAGAATATTCATTACTTTGCATACACTTTCTTGAATCGTTTCTTGCTTTTTATCTTACAATGTTTTTTAACCATACCCATTGGTTATTAGCAAAACCGAACTCGTAAAGGAGTTTCCAGGATGGACATAACCCACTTGTCTTCAAACCATGTTAAAACAAATCTTTAATTAATTTTCTGATTGAATTCATTTTCACCGGAAAACAATGTGGCAACAGATTCATCATTGATATATCAACTGAAAAATTCATAATGAAAAGAGAATAAACCTAGGAAGGAAGACGAACAAAAGAGAAGAAAGCTATCCAACAACCCTGAATAAAAGTTGCTGGAAATGGATTGTCTTCCATAACGTGATTTTTTTCCAAATGTCGAAGGAGATTTAAAATTGTATGATAATTGTATGTTTAGTTTGTATCAAAATTGTATTTTGAGTTTTGCTACCAGTTATTTAGCAACAAAATTTATAGCTAATTTCAGATTTATTTTGCTTTTTTGCCGAATAACCCTATTAGACCCTTGTATTTGTTCCTTTTTGTCATCCTGATCCCTGTACTTCACGAATTTTAATCTTAACACCTGAACCTAGAATTGAATGCAATTTGATTCCTTCTCGAAAATATATTTTTCTTGTTTTATTTATGTTAAATTTTAAGGACCTAAAATAATTTGATTCCTTTTTGAAAAAGGTAATTTCCTCTAATGTTTACATTAAAAGGGATTAGGATTAGTTTTTCTTTACCTTTTTTGTTTACGAAAGGAACTATAGGAATAATCTTTTTTTTTTAATCTGAATTTTGAACACAACTTAAATCTTTTTTGTAACGTGTCAAGTTTATTTTAGTTTCATGTAGGAAGTTTGATTCCTTCTTGAAAATGTATTTTTCATTTCTTTCAGTTACGATTTTTAGGAAAAAATTCTTACCTTCCTTTTACTTACGTTATACATTTTAGGAAAATAATATTTTTATTTTGAACATAACGTATTGTATTTCAGGGATATTATGTTATATTTAATCCTCTTTTCTCTGATTTTTGTCACAAGCAGGCAAGAAAAAGCAAACCAGTAAGTAGTTGGAGAAAAACCTAGAATCTCTCCTTGTATTACTACGGCAGGAGGAAGGAGAAAGACCCTAAAGGTATATGTTGGAATAATGATATTGGTTCGGATTCACTCATAAGGTGATAATTAGCTAGTCGTCCTCCTAAAATCCTACTTATAGATACACCATTATAGGTGTAAACAAGAAATTAATTTACCAAAGTTTATTGTGGCAGTTGCGAAGCTGCATGAAATAAATGGGATAATTTCTTCGACGGAAAGCTATATTGTACGTACAATTGGGTAAAACTAATTTTTAAAATTTGTACAAGTTTTTGAACCCTTTGAGATAAGTGAAATAAAGGGTCAGGTGTGACAATTTATATTATTTTAAATCTTTTTGTTAGAATTCTTGACTGCACCATTAATTATGGGACGGCAAGGGTTTAACAATAGTGGAATATCTTAATCATTCTAGAAGAGTTTTTACCTTGTGGAAATAAGGAATTTAACCATTGGTAATTCAAGTCGTGATCGAAAATTGATATGAAGTTTTTAATCTATTGGCTATTGGTACAAAAAAATGGATAATTGTGGAACTTTAATAAATGAAATACAACAACATATCCGTGAAATCCACAGTTTGGGGAGATAGTGTATTCCGGTAGATATTATTAATATGGGCTTTTTGTTCCTCCTTTCAACCTATTGATTATGGAAAATTAGCTTTCTTAACATCCTATAATGAAATTTCAAGATTCATGTGTATGATTTGAATCGATTCAGGTTATTCAAGAATGGTTTGGTGCGATTATTGTGCAAAATCCACTCAAACCGCCAATTGTGGTTCCAAAGTGTAAGCTTTTATTCTCATGCAAAATTGTTTTTTTTTTCTTCATATGCATTGTACTCTTCATGTTTAATTCTAAGTGTTTTTTTTTTTGCTTCACATTTTTAGATGCTGTACTTTATGTGGGAAAGTCCTATATGAAGATTATTGTATAGCTGAACCCACTTTTGTCGGAAACATCACACTACAGGTTTGTCTTTGACGCAGATTGGTTCAATTGATTTTATAAAGTCCTGTGTTTTCAAATCCTTAGTTTATTTAGATGTACTTAATAACCTTTGAATGTCATTGCTATTATTTGTTATTGTAGTTGGTTCATCGTAAAAGGTTAGATCTAGAATTTTGAGATTATGAATTTTAGATTCTAAGAATATGCCGCTAATAGGATTTTGATAAATTTTAGAGTTAATAGTCAAAAACACAGTACACCTGAACTATCACATTTTTGCAAGTTTCACGCCCCAACTAGCTGATTAGGCCAACTATCAGTTGGTTCTTTTTCCTTCCTGAACTATCAACTAGGTGTGTTTTGATACATAAATAGTGATAGTTCAGGTAAGAAAAGGTAACAACGAATAGTTTAGGTGTGAAACTCGCAAAAAAGTTATAATTCAGGTGTGTTTTTTACCATTACCACTAAATTAATTTTACATATTAACAACAACAACAACAACAACATACCCAGTGAAATCCCACAACGTGGGGTCTGGGGAGGGTAGAGTGTACACAGACCTTACCTCCACTTTGATAGGTAGAGCGGTTGTTTTCGTGAGACCCTCAGCTAAAGACAAAGCATAATCACAGGCACAGCAAAGCAAGAGAAACGGTCAAACTCAGACGAGAAATTAAAGCATTATGAACATACAAATAATAAAATTGAATATGCCATGGTAGTGCATTCTAACAACAGGAAGCAGTAGTTAACACAACTAAATAAGATAAACAAATTACACTAAAGTACACATAGTAGCATGAATCAAACTACAGGGGACTATAAAGCACTAATGCGTCTATAAGTGTGATAGGCTAATCGAGCCTATAGTAGTAATACTACACTATCATTTTGTAAGCATAAGTAGGACTACGCTCGACTACCTACTACCCGTCTACCCTAATCTTTGTCCTCCACAACCCCCTATCTAAGGTCATGTCCTCAGTAAGTTGCACCTGCGCCATATCCCGTCTAATCACCTCTCCCCAATACCTCTTCGGCCTACCTCTACCTCTCCTGAACCCGTCCATAGCCAGCCTCTCACACCTCCGCACTGGGGCATTCGTGTCTCTCCTCTGCACATGCCCGAACCATCTCAACCTCGCTTCCCGCATCCTATCCTCCACCGAAGCCACTCCCACTTTATCCCGAATATCATCGTTTCTAATTCTATCTCTCCTTGTATGCCCACATCCATCTCAGCATCCTCATCTCCGCAACTCTCATTTTTTGTATGTGGGAAGTCTTTACTGGCCAATACTCCGCCCTATACAACATAGTCGGTCGAACCACCACCCTATAGAACTTGCCCTTAAGTTTTGGTGGCACATTTTTATTGCACAAGACTCCAGATGAGAGCCTCTATTTCATCTACCCTGTCCCAATACGATGTGTGACATCGTCATCAGTCTCTCCATTCCCTTGGATAATAGACCCTAGGTACTTGAAGCTTCCTTTTTTTGGAATGACCTGAGTACTAAGCCTCACCTCCACGCCTGTGTCAAGGTCTCTTCCGTTGCTGAACTTGCACTCCAAACATTATGTCTTGGTCCTACTAAACCTAAGCCCTTTAGACTCCAGAGTATGTCTCCAAACCTCCAGCTTGTCGTTCACTCCGCTGCGAGTCTCATCAATCAGGACTATGTCGTCTGCAAATATCATACACTATGGTACCTCTCCTTGGATTTGTCGCGTCAATCCGTCCATCACCAAGGCAAATAGGAATGGGTTAAGAGTTGATCCCTGGTGCAGCCTCATCGTCACTGGAAAGTGCTCCGAGTTTACATATTAAGTGGATTTTAAACACAAATATAGAGTTTGAGCCAAAGCTACTGAGTTCAACCTAACACGTAGTCGAACCTCTAGCTCCTCCACTGTTCACAGTAGACGCTAATATAAATTCACCGAAGTTTAAGGTTTAAGAAAACCTCAGATGATTTGGAGTTATGATTTGAAAGGAAATGAGAATTTGATCTACACAAATTATTCTCCACATATTCTTGTTGGAGATATATTAAGTAAATAAAAGTGTGACTTTTCTAACAGCCTGAGTTTTTAGATGAGATGATCACGCAAGTTCGAGTCTCACCGCCACCTATTATCAAAAACGATTTTACATAATGTGAAAGCTTAGTAGCTTAATCAATTACACATATGTTGTTCGAACTTTCTAAAGACGTTGTCGCACTCGTATCAGATCCTCCAGAAAGGCATTATTTATCGAGGATCTGACACGCACCTATTTGTCGAAGATCTGACACGCACCCGCCGACATTTTTGAAGAGTCCTTCAACAATTTTTTTTGTTTCCCTTTTTCTAGCTGATCACCAAGAAGCCTTCTTTCAAAAATTTCTCATGTTTTTCCTCATTCTTTATATTCTTTTTGTTGTCCATTCATTTGAAAAGAGGAGAAAGCAAACGAGCGGTACATGCAAGGAAAAATTAAACACAACTAATAGAACATAAGAGTAACATCTATTTCTCCAACATGCAGGATTTTATTTTGAGGTAATAAAATCATTCATTTTTAAATTTTTACTTATTATCCCACTAAATTACTCTTGCCGGAAAAATTCTTTTTCTCACCGGAAACAAAATTGCCTAATTCCCATAACTTGAATGATCATACAAGTGACTTTACTAGGTAATTTCTATTTCTCTGACAAGCAGGATTTTACTTTGTGGTAATAAAATGTCTCTAACATTGTGAGGATTTTGTTATGCATTTGGTTCAATAAATATATATATATTTATTAGTTTTTCTTGGAGTAACTGGTAAAGTTGTTGCTATGTGACCAGGAGGTCACGGGTTCAAGCCGTGGAAACAACCTCTTGCAGAAATGTGAGGTAAGGCTGCGTATAATAGATCCTTGTGGTCTGGCCATTCCCCGGACCCCGCGCATAGCGGGAGCTTAGTGCACCAGGCTGCCTTATTATTTTTTCTTGTTGTTATCGGTGTAGCTTTTTAGTTGCTACAATCACTCCATTTTGCAACTATTTCAGAAAATTGATCCTGAAATAATAGAGGATAACTACGAAGATGAAGCAGTTGAGGAAGACATGGAGTATGGTGAGGATTATACAGATTCCACGGAGGAAGAAGAATGTGAGTACGATCCAGTTTATGATTAGGATGGCTATTGAATTAAGCGAGAATGCAACTAGTTTTCTATTTTTTCAAAAAATGTTCTTTCGGTACAATTGGATAATTATGGAAGTTTAGTAAACGGAAATGACTTTTCTTGTGGAAATTCGCCTTCTTGACATCCTGTTGAATTGATTCTCAGGTTATTAAAGAAATGTGGTGCGATTATTGTGAAAAATCAATCAGTCAACCCCAGTTTTTCGCTAACAAAATGTAAGCCTTTATCTCATGCAACATTGCTTTTTATTCTGTATTGTAGTACTCTTTATATGAGCTTAAATGACGAGATTCATATAGCTGACCCCAACTTATATGGGACTGACGCGTAGTTATAGTTGTTTACTGTACTAGTACTATTTATGATTCACTCTAAATGTTTTTTTTGCTTCACAATCTAGATGTTGTTCGGACTGTGGGAAAGTCCTCCTTGAAGATAATTTTGATTTTATCGCAAAACAGGTTTGTCTTTGATGCAAATCCGTATTTATTTTCAAATCCTAGTTAGTTCTGAAGATGTATCTAAAGGTGATGTCCAGAGTTGCAATAATTATAGGGGTATCAAGCTGCTGAGCCACACTATGAAAGTTTGAGAAAGGGTCGTGGAGATAAGGGTGAGGAGAGACGTGTCTATTTTCGAGAACCAATTTGGATTCATGTCGGGGCGTTCGACTACTGAAGCCATTCATCTTATTAGAAGGTTGGTGGAGCAGTATATAGAGAGGAAGGGAGACTTGTATATGGTTTTCATTGACCTTGAGAAGGCATACGACAACGTCCCTAGGGAGGTTCTATGTAGATGTTTGGAGGTTAGAGGTGTGCATGTGGCGTACACTAGGGCGATCAAGGATATGTACAATGGAGCCAAGACTAGGGTACGGACAGTAAGAGGAGACTCGGAACACTTTCCAGTGATGATGGGACTGCACCAGGGATCAACTCTTAGCCCATTCCTATTTGCATTGGTGATGGACGAACTGACATGACAAATCCAATGGGAGGTGTCATGGTGTATGTTATTCGCAGATGACATAGTCCTGATTGATGAGACTCGTAGCGGAGTGAACGCCAAGCTGGAGGTTTGGAGACAGACTCTAGAGTCTAAAGGGTTCAGGTTGAGTACGACTAAGATAGAATATTTGGAGTGCAAGTTCAACAACGGCAGCGACCCGAAGACAGGCGTGGAGGTGAGGCTTGGTACTCAGGTCATTCCAAATAAATGAAGCTTCAAGTACCTCGGGTCTATTATCTAAGGGAATGGAGAGATTGATGATGATGTCACACATCATATTGGGGCAGGGTGGATGAAATGGAGGCTCACATCTTGAGTCTTGTGCGACAAAAATGTGTCACAAAAACTTAAAGGCAAGGTTCTATAGGGTGGTGGTTAGACCGGCTATGTTGTATGAGGCGGAGTGTTGGCCAGTCAAGACTTTGCACATCTAAAATATGAAAGTTACGGAGATGAGGATGTTGAGATGGACGTGTGGGCATACAAGGAGAGATAGGATTAGAAATGAAGATATCTGGTAAAGAGTGAGAGTGGCGTCGGTGGAGGATAAGATGCGGGAAGCGAGGTTGAGATAGTTCGGGCATGTGCATTGGAGAGACATATATGCCAAAGTGCGGGGGTGTGAGAGATTGGCTATGGACGGGTTCATGGGGGGGTGGAGGTAGGGCGAAGAAGTATTGGGGAGAGGTGATTAGATGGGATATGACGTAGGTGCAACTTACTGAGGACATGACCTTAAATAGGGGGTTGTGGAGGACACAGATTAGGGTATAAGGGTAGTAGGTAGTCGAGCGTAGTCCTACTTACGCTTACCAAATGATAGTTGCAGTGCTATTACCATAGGCCCGATTAGCATATCACACTCATAGAAGCGGTATTGCTTTATAGTCCCATGTAGTTTGATTTATGTTGCTATGTGTTCTTTAGTGTACTTTGTTTATCTTCTTTATCTGCGTTAGCTATTACTTTCTTTTGTCAGAATGCGCTATTATGGCGTATTCGATTTTGTCATTAGCATGTTCATACTACTTTAATTTCTTGTCTGAGTCTGACCGTTTCTATTGCTTTTCTTACTTTGCATGTGATTATGCGTTGTCTTGAGCTGAGGGTCTCCCGAAAATAGCCGCTCTACCTACTAAGGTAGAGGTAAGTGTTAAATATCCACAGGATATACACGATATACACGTGTCTATCCTATGTATATTGGCCTCGGTTTTTGTATATAATTTAGGTAATATTTTAGTCTCCTAGTTTAAGTAATGTTGTGGTGTAATTAGTATTGTACACTTACCATAATATTTGTATTACCATAATTGTATAGTTAGTGTCCAAGTAGAATAAGGTTTTAGGAGTAGAATAGAAATAAGATTCTCCTATTATGAAAATATGTAAATTGTATATATACTCTTTCAATTAATGAAAATAATCAAGGGATTATTTTTTTCATGGTATCAGAAGTCTAGGTTTTTTATTCCTCTCTCCAAAATTTATGTTGACCTCCTCCTATTTGCGGCGATCTGCCTCGATTTCCGAGCTCTCTTTCTCGGATTTCGTGCCCGACGGTCTATCCTCTCTTCCCAAAATTTTCTTCTAAATCCCTCAATCACATATTGTTCTATCAATATGTCTACATCAAGGAACACGTTTCATCCTGTCCTTACAGTTTCTAACATCAAGAATAACATCTCTCTTGTTCTTGAAATAAAAAATGTCCAATATGCGACGTGAGCCAATTGTTCAAAATTCACGCACGCTCGCATCAAGTCATCAATCACATAATCCCCACGGCTCTCGAGGATACGGAGGTACCACGACGTAAGGATGATCCTAAGTTGTGGACGACTCTTGATGCCACCGTCCTTCAGTTGATATATTTCAAAATATCTACCGACCTTTTGCAAATGATTATTGAGCCCAGCGCTACAGCGCAGACGGCTTGGGATAGACTACTTGATATATTTCAAGATAATCAAAATTATAGAGCTGTTACTCTTGAGCATGATTTCTCCCACGTAAATATGAAAGATTTCCCTAACGTTTTGGCTTATTGCAAAAGATTGAAGAAATTGGCAGACCAATTCCGCAACGTTAGGCCGCCGGTTTCGAATGATCGTTTGTTCCTCCAAATGGTTTCAGGCCTCTTCGAGGCCTATAGTGGTGTTGGCACGCTTCTTCGTCAAAGCAATCCTCTTCCGTAATTTTATCAGGCTCGTTCTATGCTTACACTCGAAGAAGCAGGCATGACTAAAAAGGCGGCTATCGGTGCTAGTCCCGTGGTCATGATGACCGAGTCCATTGTTCATCCTACCGGTTCCAACAACTCAGGCCAAAACCGCAACAACGGTGGCAGCAAAAATGAAGGAAATAAGAAAAATAATGGCAAGAATCACGGCGGCAACAATGGTGACAGCCGGAACAGTGGTGGTGGCGGTGGTGGCCCTCACAGTGGTCAGCAGCAGCAGCAGTTTTGGGCCTCGCAGTGGGCCCTATGTAGTGGCAGTGGGCCCCATATTCACAGTTTGGGCCAAACAGTTTTCAACCTCACTGGCAGTGGGCTGCCCAACAGCAGTCGAGGCCCAACACGAGCTGGCCCACTTTCAGTAATTCTTCTGGGCTGAGGCAGCAAGCAGGGGTACTTGGGCCTCGGCCCCCGCAGGCCCATCACGCAGTGGCCCCCACTTCTACCGACATCGAAGCTGCAATGCACACACTTGGTTTAAATCCTCTGGACCCAAATTGGTATATGGACACCGGTGCCACTACCCACATGACATCCAATTCTGGTACGCTCTCGTCTTATTCCAATTTGAGCAACCCTCGTGGCATAATTATTGGTAATGGTAATTCTATTCTAATTTGTGGTTATAGTCATAAAACTTTCTCCCCCCAATCCACCCTTTATCTTGAAAAATACCCTACATTCCCCCAAATTGATTAAAAACTTAGTGTATGTCCGTAAATTCACCACTGACAATTCTGTTTCTATTGAATTTGATCCATTTGGTTTCTCTGTGAAGGATTTCAAGATGGGGAGTCCTCTCATGAGGTGTGATAGTAAGGGAGATCTTTATCCTATCACGCCAAGTTCCGGTCTATCGAGTCAAGCCTTGCCGTCAGCGTTTGCAGCCTTTTCTCCTTCCTTGTGGCATGCTCGTCTTGGTCATCCGGGATCGTCTATTTTGTCTTCCTTAGATAAAAATAATGTTATTTCATGTAAGGGTATGCGTTGTACTCCGAATTGTCATTCTTGTTCCTTAGGAAAAATAGTTAGGTTGCCGTTTGTAGACTCTATTTCTCATACTTTAATGCCATTTTATATTATTCATAGCGACTTATGGACATCTTCTGTTCTTAGTTCTTTGCGTCATCGGTATTATGTTCTCTTTTTGGATGATTATTCTAAATTTTTATGGACTTTTCCAATAGCAAAAAAATCTCAAGTTTTTTCCATCTTAAAATTTAGAGCTTTTATTAAAACTCAATTCGAATGAGAAATAAAAAATATTCAATGTGATAATGGCAGAGAATATGACAACGGGGTATTTCGGGAATTTTGTGCAACTAATGGGATCAATTTTCATTTTTCTTTCCCTCATACGTCTTCACAAAATGAAAAAGCCGAACGCAAAATTCGTACCATTAATAACATTGTCCGAACATTATTGATTCATGCTTCCGTACCCCCTTCATTTTGGCATCATGCTCTACAAACGGCCACATATCTCCTTAACATTCTTCCTTCCAAAGGTTTGACATATTCTTCCCCTCTTCAAATTTTATATAATAAGACTCCTTCGTATTCACATCTTCGGGTCTTTGGGTGTTTATGTTATACGCTATTTTCGTCCACCACAATTAACAAACTTCAGGCTCCGTCTACCCCGTGTGTGTTTTTGGGCTATCTATCTAATCATCGTGGTTATAAATGTGTTGATTTGTCATCTAATAAAATCATCATTAGTCGCCATATAATTTTTGATGAATCTCAATTTTCATTTGCTAAGGTTAGTAATCTCGTGCCTAGTTCGTATACTTTTTTGGATGATGGTATATCCCCGTATATTACTCACCATGTTTCAGACATGTCCCATACCCCAAATCCGCCAGCGGGCCCACTGCCCGCTGGTTCTACAGTCCTGATTCCACCCTCATTTTCCAGTTCTGGACTTGGGCTAGGTTCTACCCCAGTTTCCATAACTGGACCAGTTGCCGAGCCCAACCAGAATTTGGGCCAGTCTTGAAGTCAAATTCAATTTCTGAGTCCAGATCGGGGCCAGCAGGCCCACTGCCTGTTGGCCGGTCCTTCCCGAGTCCAGAAAATTCCCAAAATCTGCCCAATTCTTCTTCGAGTCATAGACCAGTCAGTCGTAGTCAACGGGGTATTTTTAAATCGAAAATATATTTTAATTTACATTCTATTGTGCTTAAATCACCCTTACCCCGTAATCATGTGTCTGCGCAAAATGACCCGAATTAGAAAATTTCTATGACCGATGAATATAATGCTCTTGTTGATAATAAGATGTGGGAGTTGGTGCCCCGTCCATCTGGTATTAATATTATTAGGTCTATGTGGATTTTTGCTCATAAGGAAAATTCAGATAGTTCATTTGCACGGCATAAGGCGCGGCTTGTAGGTGATGGTAATACTCAACAGGTTGGTGTGGATTGCGGTGAGACATTTAGTCTGGTGGTTAAGTCGGCTACCATTCGCACTGTGCTTAGCTTGACTTTTTCGAAAGCATGGCTCATTAATCAGTTAGATGTGATGATTTCCTACATGGTGATCTCAATGAAACAGTCTATATGCATCAGCCTTTGGGTTTTAGGGATCCCAAATATCCTCATCATGTATGTTTGTTGAAGAAGTCCTTATATGGGCTTAAGTAGTCTCTACGGGCCTGGTATAAGAGGTTTGCCGACTATGTTTCGACTATTGGGTTCACTCACAGCAGGTCGGATAATTCCTTATTCATATATCATCATGGTTCGTCCTTGGCTTATATATTATTATATGTGGATGATATTATTTTGACTGCCTCTTTCGATGTCTTACGCCAGTCTATCATGACAATGCTCAGCTCTGAGTTTGCTATGAAAAACTTAGGGCCCTTGAGTTATTTTTGGGGATTGTTGTCACTCACCATGCAGATGGATTGGTTTTATCACAGAGGAAGTATGCAGCCGAGATCATTGAGAGGGTTGGGATGTCATCCTGTAAGTCCACTTCCACTCCAGTTGATACTAAACCCAAATTGGGTGCTACGGTCGGCGCTCCATACGAGGATCCAACTCGCTATCGCAGTCTTGCAGGGGCCCTTCGGTATCTCACATTCACGAGACTAGATATTACGTATGTCGTACAACATGTGTGTTTGTTTATGCATGATCTCAGGGTTGATCACATGAATGCGCTCAAACGCATCATTCGGTATATTCAGGGTACACTTGACTATGGCTTGCATTTATATCCTTCATCGACGTCCACACTTGTCTCATATACAGATGCTGATTAGGGTGGTTGTCCGGACACCAGACGGTCTACGTCTAGCTATTGTATGTTTCTTGGCAATAACTTCATCTCCTGGTCTGCGAAATGTTAGTCGACTTTGTCCCGCTCCGGTACCGAGGCCGAGTATCGAGGGGTAGCTAATGTAGTCTCGGAATCGTGTTGGTTACATAATTTGTTGTTAGAGCTTCATTGTCCTATTCAGAAGGCGACCTTGGTTTATTGTGATAATGTTAGTGCCATCTACCTTTCTGGTAATCCGGTTCAGCACCAGCGCACTAAACATATCGAGATAGACATTCACTTTGTTCGTGAAAAGGTTGTCTGTGGTGAAGTACGCGTCAGCCATGTCCCGTCCAGGTATCAAGTTGCCGACATCTTTACAAAGGGTCTTCCCTCGGTCCTTTTTGAAGATTTTAGGGACAGTCTCAGCGTTCGAAGACCGCCCGCTATGACTGCGGGGGTGTGTTAAATATCCATAGGATATACACGATATACACGTGTATATCCTATGTATATTGGCCTCGGTTTTTGTATATAATTTAGATAATATTTTAGTCTCCTAGTTTAGGTAATGTTGTGGTGTAATTAGTATTGTACACCTACCATAATATTTGTATTACCATAATTGTATAATTAGTATCCAAGTAGAATAAGGTTTTAGAAGTAGAATAGGAATAGGATTCTCCTATTATGAAAATATGTAAATTGTATATATACTCTTTCAATTAATGAAAATAATCAAGGGATTATTTCTTTCAGTAAGGTCTGCGTACACTCTACCCTCCCCAGACCCACGTTGTTGGATTTAACTGGGTATGTTGTTGTTGTTGTATGTATCTAATTAACTGTGAACGTCGTTATTATTTGTTACAGTAGCAGCTAATTTTACAGAAGTTAATGAAGAGAAGTTTAAGAAAAACTCGGATAATTTTTGAGTTATGATTAGAATAGAGGAATTAACAATTTGATTTACACATATTATTCTCCACATATTCAACATAGCCTAATTAAAAACCTAAGACAAAAGGAGTTATGGTTAGAGAAGCATAGCCTAAATTTGCAGCAACAGAGTGAACTTTTTTTTTCCAAGAACAAACAATGGTTGGAAATTTTTAAAGAGGTCAATTGTTTTGTGCTTTGTAAATAATAGTTGTAAATTTATATCCTCACACTATTAGCATCAGTTGATGGCTTTTTGTTTGCAGCATGTTTTAGCTTTTCTTGTTGTTATGGGTGTATTTTTTCATGTTGCTTGGACTCTTCAAAAATGTTACTACACCCGTGTCAGGTCTCTGACACGCACCCATCGACGTTTTTGAAAAGTCCGAGCAACATAGATTTTTTGTCTTATTTCTGGAAGATTTTGGTGTCCCAAAAGCAAAAGAAAGTATGATTACTTAGTAGTTGAGGAATAAATAGAGACATAAAATTTGAGGGAAAGCTATAGCTTCTTCTGATCGACGTTAAACCTTTAGGGTGTGTTTGGTATGAAGGAAAATGTTTTTCACGAAAAAAGATGAAAAAACATTTTCCAGAAAATAAGTTTCTTATTTAAATTTCTAGTGTTTGATGAGCAAGTAGAAAATACTGTTCCAAGAGCATTTATGTATGGTCTAGGCCAACACTATGGGTGGTGACGAGTGGAGGTGGGGGTGGCGGGGTGTGGGGGTGGGTGTTGGAGGGTGCGAGGAGATAATCAACGTGGAATGCCACTTATGGTACATGTTTTCCCTATTCCCACCAAGAACTTCACTTATACTCTTATATTGCATGCTATTTCTTGCTTCTTTGCATTGATTATTATTTTTCGGCCAAAATGTTTGCCATAAATACTTTAATGCATGGGAATCGGATTGTCGTTTATAAGCTGTCATAACTGGTGAATTTGTTAAACATGCAGAGCATGAAAATAGGTCATGAAACAGAGGAAATTTATGAAGAAGCAGTTGACAATATGGCGAGGATGCATATCGCCGAGGTAGGAGGATGTGACTATTATCCAGTTTATGATTATGATGACTATTGAATTAAACTATGCACTAGTTGTGATCAATTGAGGTTGCAACAAGTTTTCAAAAAAAAAAAAGTACTAATAATATTTTTGGAGGATGGAACAAGGTATTATCATTGGTATTTTCCATCACTAGATTATTCTTCCTGATTTTAACCCTTTTATTCTTTCTCCTTTGCATGCTATATAGAATGCTACTTCTTACTTCTTTCCCTTGATTATTAGTTTTAAACCACTGGTGCTTGAAAGTGGAAGAGTATTACCTCTCCGTCTCAATTTATATGATACTTTTTCGCTTCTCAAGATTCAAACCGTGAACTTTGACCAATATTTTAAAATGTATTTTTTCTCTTCATTGAAAATTTGAAAATTTGGATAGAGGGAGTAAGAAATATTGAAAATACTCTAAGTCATAGGTAGCAATCTGAACTAGAGAAGACATCTCCAGGCACTTTTAATTGATAAAACCACTGTATTCTTTTCACTTATCATCGTTGTTTAGAAAAAAGTCGTAACTGTTGACTTTGTTATAATTGCAGGAGATTCCCGCGAACCCAAAGAACAGTGTGGTTGATGCACACGATAATATACTTGTTCAGAGCAGGAAAATTAGTCATGAAATAGAGGAAATTTATGAAGAAGCAGTTGAAAATATGGCGAGGATGCATATCGCCGAGGTAGGAGGATGTGACTATGATCCAGTTTATGATTATGATGACTACTGAATTAAGCTATGCACTAGTTGTGATCAATTGAGATTGCAACAAGTTTTCAATAAATAAAAAAGTAGGAGTATATTTTTTTGAGGATGCAACAAAGGCATAAGTCGTATTTTTCTGACACTAAATTACTGGGGATCTTTTTAGGTCTAATTTTAGAATTACAGGAAATGAGGCCTTTTGACTTCCTGGCATTATTGATATATTTAGTTCTAATACTAACAATTTATTGGTTTTACTGATGAATTTCTTATTTCATCAGGAAGCGAGTGCCCAAAAAATAAACTGCTTTCTTAAACTATAGTCCAACCATTTCCCGAATTTCAAGGGTGGGATTTGTATTTTTTTTGGATATCTCCATTGGTGAATCGTGCTAAGTTATGAAATACGTCTTTTTGAGATGTGGATGAAAGTTTGATATCAATGTCTCCCACAAATGATTGTTGTGATGTTACAAAGGCACACTTATTTTGGAACTCAAAAAATTATTTTTTCGTACCCTCATAAAAGTTAAATTTTGAATTATTATTTGATTGTTTGTAATTATTCATTAATGTGCATCCCTTGAGCTTACATTGTCATTAATAGAGTGAGATATTTTATGATAGAGCATAACTCTTAAAATAACCTCAACTAATGATCATCGAGAATGGGATATCGATGATATGTGATAAGTCGACATGTGGTCTGCATCACATCCTTAGAGGATGTAGTATGTCTCACCTGCTATGAGTAATGGTCACTTGTGATGGACACATGGATACTTTGAAAGTATTGGTATACCCTGCTGATATACTGTTTGTTATTCTTGTCTAACATATGATCAGCGTGTGGGAGATAGAAGTCCTTATACTTGAGGTCAATACACACCTTATCTACAAAGTAATGTACTTTGATCCCGTCCTAAGCTCAAATGCCTTATAGGTTGAGATACGGTTTGTATTGGGTACATTACGATGTGGATTGAAGGTGGTAGTTGAGCCAAGATTAGGATTCATTCCTCGAATGTATATTCGAGAGAACACTCGGATTCTCAGTGATATTAGGTTGACTAAGTCGTTGGCCCACGCAATAGACATAATTAGAATATGGTCTAGTCGTCAACTAATATAAATGAGATTCAATGATTAAGCCATTTGGATATACACTTGACAAATCCTAAGCTTGATCGGGTGTGTCATGAATGAAAGGATTTTATCTTACCACATAAAGGTTAAGTCCACTGGATTCGCATAAACGTACTTCACATATTGAGTTTGTCTTCCGGAGCGCCATCTAGAGTTCCGTGTAGACCTTAATTTGATTAATGTCGATATGAGAAGGCTTGTAGGGTCACATTATGTCGATTGTCCATTTCGATCTAAGGATGTATTGAGAGAGTAATTAAAATGTTTGATTTGGAATCGAGACATTTAAATGAATAATGATTACAATAAATAAGTCAAAATTAGATTTTGGATTTAATTACGAATGCACGGAAATTAAATCGAGGCAGTGCAACTGCACGTCGAGTGCCGTGGCGTAATACCCTAGGGCCATGGCACAGTGCAGGAATTCATCAAGCGCCGCAGTGCCTCTGCGTCGATTTTGGGCCAGGCCCAAGGTCAAACCCTAATCCATTTTTTGACCTAATTTTCAACTATAAAGAGAGGCATTCATTTTCATTATTCTACATCAATTTTCAGAATAACATTCTAAGCCTTAGAGACTTAGAATAAAATACTCTCTCGAACCTCTGTCGGATTTCCTAGCTTTCTGAAGGAGGAATACATTGAAGTTTGGAGCTTGCAAATTGGAAGGGCAATCGCGTGTGCACCTAACGGTAGATAAAGACTCCAGATTATTGTAACTTTTAAGTAAATGTTTTATGTTACAAGTTTCATTATTGTATGACCATATCAAAAATTATTGTTGGGGTAAGTAAGAAACAAATATTTTAAAACTTCCGATGTGCCTTACTTATGTGATTTGTACTCAACAATTCCCAACAGTGGTATCAGAGCTCAGGCTGGTTTAATGGTTATATAACAATTGAGTAGAATAATAATATGGGTTGAACATAAAAATTAGATTAAAATGAGGTTTTTTGAAATCCTATGTATCTTGAACAAATGTTGACCTTTTGATGTTACCCTAAATTATCTCCTATGCTAACTCGAGGAAGTCATTCTAATCTAACTCGAACTAAGCTAAAGTGCGTTGTCCGGCTTCATTGCATGGTGCATGGGGATATGAACGAGTAAGAATGGATGATGGTCGAATGGGCATTATTGATAATGGTGGGTGATGATTAAGGACCTGTGAATTGATCCCTAAATTAGATTTAGGGGTTAAATGATTTTTTGAAAATCAACACAAAAACGTTTGTCGTCGGCGTCGCGACGCTGGCTAGGGTTTTAAGGTGGCGCTGCGGCTCCGTGGTAGAGCGTCGCGGCACTGATACATCGTTTTGGAAATTATGAACTCACTGGACAACGGCGCGTCGCGACTCCATGGTGGAGCGCCGCAGCGCTGCATTTGCTAGGTGGAGCACGGCGGCGCGCTAATGCAAATTTCCGCGCTAAAGGCAAAAATTTCCGCCGAAAGGCTATCGCCTCGGTGGCGCGCGCGATCAACAAGGTCGCGGCCCCACCGGTCCAGAAACAAAAAAAATATTTCAGAGTTCAGAATGTTTAATCCAAGATTATTATTATACAGTATATTATTTGATAAGTATATTGTTTATGTGCTAAATGTCAAAAATGTTTGTCATTTACATTTCTAGAATAGTGTCCGTTATAACTGTATGGGCAGGGGCGCCCAGTGTTTGATTAAACCTTTTCTATCATGCATATTGGGTTGACGGTTCCCAAACTATATGTGTTATTAGTTTTGCATGATGTTAAGATGTCATATTGGATGTATCATTAATGTGTTTATCTTGGTTAGAACCCTTTATTAAAATATTCCCCAAAACTTTAAATACAAGTCTAAATTAAACGCGTCGTCCATTATAATTATTAGAGTGCAAAATCCTCTTCGGCGATACGAGTATTTATGCCAAAGCATTTGCTATAAGTCTATGAGGACCCATACTATTTCATAGATGTGTTTTAACGTAAAAGCAAATGATAAACTTTTGTGGGTATTTACACCAAAGTGTTTGCTCACAAAGGCCAAGTTTGCTTAGATACATAAACGCAATCGTGTAATGGGGTTGACTTGCTTAGACAAATCTTGGCGCCAAAGTGTCGGACTAATCTAATTAAATGTAATAATTTGATCAACCAAGAGTTGCGAATAAGTTTTGTAATTGGTTTAGAACCTACCAAGATATGTTGTTGATGTTATCAGCCAAAGCAAACACGGAGATAACATAGGCTTGGATCTTGGCCCATTATGACCTAAATTTAAGTAGGTCCGTATTCTACCATGGGGTCGTGGAAGTATGTTAAAATAGTGGGAGCTAATTAAACAAAAGGCCTTGATTGATTAGCCTAAATGAATGTGTATAATATGAAATAGATTTTGAATTTGATTTTCGGTCTCTCTAATTCTTCAGATTATAAAAGATGTCGAGCTTGTCGTTGAAAATGTTGATTGAGATGAATAAACTTACTGGACCAAACTACCTTGATTAGTTAAGGAATTTGGGAATAGTGTTGAGACAGGAGAAAATTGAATGTGTTGGACACAGTGTTCCCTACAATTCCTGCGATAGATTCTAAAGAATATGCCATTTCATAAAGTTGCTTACCAGAAACATCTAGATGATGCCAATTCGGCACAATGCGTGATGCTGTCTTCCATGTCTATGGAACTTCAGAGACAGCATGAGAACATGGGGCCCAATGAGATGCTCTAACACCTGAAGAGCCTCTATGACTCTCAATCCCAGACAATGGAATATGACTTGTTAATAGAACCCTTCAAGTGTAAGCTTAATGAAGGGGGCCCGATCTCGCAACATGTGCTAAAGATGATAGGGCTGATAGAGAGGCTTGCTTCGATTGGAACGAAGCTTGAAAATAATGTCGCTACCACACTCATCCTAAACTCTATCCTTCGTTCCTTTGAGAACTTCATAGTGAACTTCAACATGAATGGAACGAATGTGACCTTGCCGAAGCTGCACAACATGATCAAGACCTTTGAGTCCTCCACTTCCAAAGGCAAAGATTGTGCTCATTGTGAGCTCATCTAGCCGACCCAAGCCAAAAGACAAGGATTGGCAGAAGAAAAAGGGCAAGGCAATCATTGTGCCCGCAGCTATGAAGCCCAGAAGAGGTGTGAAGAAGAAGGTGAACCCGGCTAAGGATGAATGCCTCAACTGCCATATGAAGGGGTATTGGAAAAAGGACTGCACGGCACTAGGAGGAGGAAAACACCAGGTGCTCCTGCCTTTGGTGGACAAGGTATGTGCGTCATTGAAATAAATATGTCTATAAAAAACTCTCATTCCTGGGTATTAGATACCACTTGTGGCTCACACATTTGTACAAATGTGTAGGGGCTAACTGATAGTAGGAAGGTTGGACCAAGAGAGGTAGACCTACGCGTTGGAAATGGAGCACGAGTGGATGTTGAGCATGTAGGGACTTAGAGATTAAATTTACCTTCCGGCTATTGTTTAGTGTTGAATGATTGTTTTTATGTTCCCTCGTTAACGAGGAATATTATTTCTATCCCGGTGTTGGACATAGGGGGTTTTTCCTCGTATATTTTTAATGGAAGTCATGTATTGTCTTTTAATAATGTTATATATGGAACTTATCCTCTTGTGGATGGATTATATACACTAAACTGGAGCCGAGAGATTTTCAATCTACAAAATAAATGAGCCAAGACAAGTAATATAAACTCTACCTACCTATGGCACTGTAGACTTGGTCATATAAACGAATCAAGGATAGCAAGATTGAGGAAGTTAGACTATCTCGAACCATTTGACTTGGAGTCTTATGGTAACTACGAATCTTGCTTGAGAGGAAAGATGACCAATAAACCACTTTCTGGGAAAGGTGTGCAAGCCAAGGATGTGCTTGAATTGGTCCATACTGATATATGTGGGCCATTCTCGAGTCAAGGTAAAGGAGGATTCTCATACTTCATCACTTTTACTGACGACTTTACAAGGTATGGATATGTGTATCTTATGAGACATAAATCCGAGGCCTTTGAGAAGTTCAAGGAGTACAAATCGGAAGTAGAGAAACAACTTGCAACAAGTATCAAGACTCTTCGATCAGATCGAAGAGGTGAGTACTTGAGCAAGGATTTTGTAGATTACTTAAAGCTACATGGAGTCTAATCTGAATGGACACCTCCAGGAACGCCACAGATGAATGGTGTTGCCGAAAGAAAAACAAAACCTTATTAGATATGGTTCGATCCATGATGAGCTCCTCACCTCTACCGACATACCTTTGGGGACATGCTATACAAACCGCTATATACATTTTGATCAGAGTTCCCTCCAAATAAGTAGAAAAGACACCCTATCAGATATGTTGTGGCAAGAATCCAACTCTTAAACATATGAGACCCTGGGGTGCCCTGCATATGTTAAGAAGATGCTCACTGACAAGTTGTAATTCAAGAGTGAGACATGTTACTTCGTGGGGTATCCAAAGAAAACTAAGGGATACTACTTCTATCTTCTTGGAGAATATAAGGTCATTATTTCCAGGAACGCAACTTTCCTTGAAGAAGAATATGTCTACAAGAAACAGAGCTGCACAGAGATAGAACTTGAAGAAATTTAAGAACCACAAGATAACATAGGAAATGAACCCTTGTTAAATGACCTAAACAAGGATTCAGTGGGAGCATCTGGTGAAGATTGGGTACTTAGAGTACGCCCTTCAGCTAGTGGGAGTGCTGTGAGAGATAGTGCAGAAATGCAGGGCTCTCATACACAATCAATGGAAGATGATATAATGGTTGTACATCATTCCATTCAGGAAATACATGAAAATGACATTCCTAAAATCTCCCAAGGTGATGGATTGCCCAACACACAAAGACCTTCTCACAATCAGAATGCAACAAACACTGAAACGCAAAATACTCAACTCCGTAGGTCCACTAGGACTCATCGTCCACCTGAAACACTTAATCTCCTTGTTGAAACACATAATGAGATATATATTCCTGATGATGATGAACTTACAACCTACAACGAAGCTATGTTAGACATTGATTCGCAAAGATGGCAAGAAGCCATGAAATCTGAGATGGACTCGATGTACATAAATCAAGTTTGGAACTTGGTTGATTTGCCAACAGGGGTTAGACCCATAGGATGCAAATGGCTCTTTAAGAAGAAGATTGATGTATATGGCAATGTATAAACTTATAAAGCAATACTGGTGGCTAAAGGTTATAATCAACGGCCTGGGGTCGATTATGATGAAACCTTTTCACTTGTTGCTAAGATTAAGTCCATTCGGATTTTACTTGCAATAGCTACATATTATGACTATGATATTTCGTAGATGGACGTCAAAACTGCATTCCTCAATGGTAATCTAGTTGAGGAAGTGTATATGAAACAACTTGAGGGTTTTTCAATTGAGTCAAAACCAAATGACTATTGCAAGCTATAGAAGTTCATTTATGGGCTTAAGCAAGCCTCAACGAGTTGGAACATTTGCTTTGACAAGGATATCAAATCGTTTGATTTCGTCAGAAGCAAAAAGATCCATGTATTTATAGTAAACGTAAGGATGGGAGTATTGCTTTCATTATCATATATGTAGATGACATATTAATAATGGGAGACAATAAGACTCTCCTGCAATTAATAAAAGAGTGGTTGTCCAGTACTTTCATGATAAAGGATTTAGGTGAAGTCTGCTACATTCTGGGGATTAGGATTTATAGAGATAGACCTAACAGATTGTTGGGGCTATCACAGTCAGTCTACATAGACAAAGTGCTTAGACGTTTTTCTATGGAAAATTCCAAGAAATGAGGTCTACCTATTGGACAAGGCATCAAGTTATCTAAGAAGGATAGTCCTTCTAATTCTATAGAACTTGAACGAATGAAAAGGATCCCATATGCTTTGGCTATAGGATCGATCATGTATGCCATGACCTATACTAGGCCAGATGTGGCCTTTGCACTTAGTATGACTTGCAAGTTCCAGCAGAATCCTGGGAAAGAACACTGGAAATCAGTCAAGAGTATTCTTAAGTATCTTAGACTAACTAAAGAATATTTCTTAGTCTATAATGGATAAGAGAAGCTGGTATGTATTGGGTACACTAATGCTAGCTTCCATACAGATGTTGATGACTATAAATCTAAATCAGGTTACACATACATTTTCAATGGTGGAGCAGTAAGCTGGAAAATTTCCAAACAAGCTACAAAAGTTGACTCGACAACAGAAGTTGAGTACATTTCTAGATCGGAAGCTGGTAAACAAGTTGTCGCGATATCTGAGTTCCTGAAGGAACTAGGGGTTGTTCCAAGTGCTAATTGTCCAATAACGGTTTATTGCGACAACATTGGTGTTATTGCGAAGCTAAGGAACCATGATCAACCAACAAAAAACAAGCATGTACCAAGGAAGTACCACATACTCAGGGAGATGGTGGAGACTGAAGAGATTAGATTAGACTATGTTCCCATAGACGATAATCTAGCCGACCCATTCACTTAAACATTAAGCTTAGTCAAGCATAATGGTCATTTTGAGAATATGGGCATTAGATATGTTGGAGATTGGCTCTAGGCCAAGTGGGAGATTGAAAGTATATTTATGTCCTATAAACAATATGTATTAGGACAAATGTACTTTATACACATTCATGTTATTATTAATGGAGATTAATATTTTAGCATTTACAATTATTGAATTATTATTTGGTTGTTTGTAATTATTTATTAATGTGCATCCCTTGATCTTACGTTGTCATTAATAGAGTGAGATATTTTATGATAGAGCGTAACTCTTAAAATAACCTCGACTAATGATCATCGAGAATGGGATATCGATGATATGTGATAAGTCGACATGTGGTTTGCATCACATCCTTAGAGGATGTAGTATGTCTCACCTGCTACGAGTAATGGTTACTCGTGATGGACACATGGATACTTTGGAAGTATTGGTATACCGTGCTGATATACTATTTGTTATTCTTGTCTAATGTATGATCAGTGTGTGGGAGATAGAGATCCTTAGACTTGAGGTCAATAAACACCTTATCTACAAAGTAATGTACTTTGATCCCGTCCTAAGCTCAAATGCCTTATAGGTTGAGATACGGCTTGTATTGGGTACATTACGATGTGGATTGAAGGTGGTAGTTGAGCCAAGATTAGGATTCATTCGTCGAATGTATATTCGAGAGAACACTCGAATTCTTAGTGATATTAGGTTGACTAAGTTGTTGGACAACACAATAGACATATTTAGAATATGGTCTAGTCGTCAACTAATATAAATGAGATACAATGGTTAAGCCATTTGGATAGAAACTTGACAAATCCTAATCTTGATCGGGTGTGCCATGAATGAAAGGATTTTATCTTACCACATAAAGGATAAGTTTACTGGATTCGGATAAACGTACTTCACATATTGAGTTCGTCTTCCGGCGTCGTCTAGGAGTTCCGTGTAGACCTTAATTTGATTAATGTCGATATGAGAAGGCATGTAGGGTCACACTATGTCGATTGTCCATTTTGATCTAAGGATGTATTGAGAGAGTAATTAAAATGTTCGATTTGGAATCGAGACATTTAAATGAATAATGATTACAATAAATAAGTCAAAATTGGATTTTGGATTTAATTAAGAATGCATGGAAATTAAATCGAGGCAGTGCAACTGCACGTCGAGCGCCGCGACGTACCCTAGCGTCGTGGCGCCCATACCCTAGGCCAATACGCGGGCGCTCTACGTCGATTTTGGGCCAGGCCCAAGGTCAAACCCTAATCCATTTTTTTGGCCTAATTTTCAATTATAAATAGAGGCATTCATTTTCATTATTCGATATCAATTTTCAGAATAACATTCTAAGCCTTAGAGACTTAAAATAAAATATTCTCTCAAACCTCTGCCGGATTTCCTAGCTTTTCGAAGGAGGAATACATTGAAGTTTGGAGCTTGCAAATTGGAAGGGCAATCGCGTGTGCACCTAACAGTAGATAAAGACTCCGGATTATTGTAACTTGTAAGTAAATGTTTTATGTTACAAGTTTCATTGTTGTATAACCATACCAGAAATTATTGTTGGGGTAAGTAAGAAATAAATATTCTAAAACTTCCGTTATGCCTTACTTATGTGATTTGTACCCAACAATTCCCTATAGAAAGAACGTTGAAAAGTATCTGGCAAGAGAAATACTCTTGGAAAGATAGTTATTTTCTATTTTTTTTGTAACTGTATATATTTTATTACCAGGCAAAATCTGTACAAGTGAAGAGCAAAAACCCCAAGAGGCCTAACAAGCTAGGCTTCAGTGAACAACAAAAGAACCACAACTATTAATGACCTCTCATCTAATCTACTGCCCACCCTATTACAATTGTTGATCAAATAGGATAGTAATCAAGTCTTCTCAGTAATCCTACACTCTTGGCAAAGTGACTCTCTCTACTATGCACCTTCTGGACAATAGTCTTACATAATTGCCTCATAATACGTTTCTTTCCTTGGAACTGTCTGTGGTTCCTTCTATCCATAAATTGTTGGGATCAAAATAATCAGGGCGTCATGCGGAAGCTTATAATTGCAAACCTTGAACGACGATAAATCAGACAACGAAGAAAAACTATAAAAAAGACTTTATAATATGATATGAATTTGGTCAATTGACCTACATTTTGAAAAACTAATATAAAAAGTGAAAGACGCGAGAATATACACGGGTGGGACCATGTATATCACTTAAGTATTTTGTTAATAATTTACCATATTTGTAGAATTCTTGTACAAGTGTAATTATGGTAGTAGTATTGTTAGGGAAATGTAGATTTATTTTCCATAATTAGATATTGTATATCATGTATATATACCTCTTCATTAATGAAAATAATCAAGAGATTATATTCTTTCATGGTTCAGAAGTCTAGGGAAAAATTTCCTTCTCCCAAAAACACATTTCGCCGCCCACTTCCCTTCTCAGAATCTGAGACTCCGGCCGACGACTAATTTTTCCTAAATTTTCTTCTTAATCCCTAATTCTCCTCTTGTTCTTTCATCATGTCTTCCTCAAAGAACACGTTTCATCCTGCCCTTGCAGTCTCCAACATCAAGAACCGCATCCCTATCGTTCTTGAGATGGAAAACATCCAATACGCGACGTGGGCAGAAATATTTAAAGTTCACGCGCGCTCTCATCGAGTCCTTCATCACATCATCCCCTCGGAAACAGGCAATGAGAAGGTTCCCACCACCGATGATGACACTGAGTTATGGTTAACTCTTGATGCTATGGTACTCTAGTGGATTTATTCCACTATTTCTAAGGATCTCTTGCAGATTATTATTAAACCCGACGCTACGGCAATGGACACTTTGAATAAGTTGCGTGATATATTCTAAGATAACAACAATTCATGTGTCGTGACCCTTGAGCAGAAATTTTCTCACATCAACATGGAGGATTTTCCGAATGTCTCCGCTTATTGTAAAAGGCTCAAGAAATTGGCGGATCAACTTAAGAACGTTGGTGCGCCCATCATGAATGATCGTCTTATTCTTCATATGGTTGCAGGACTATCTGACGCTTATAATGGTGTTGGGACGCTTCTTCATCAAAGTAATCATCTCCCGTTGTTCTACCAAACACGTTTCATGCTTGCCTTAGAAGAAGCCAGTTTGGATAAAAAGGCGGCTACCGGAGCCACTTCTGTCATGATGATGGCCACATCAGATGACCCTCAATCCTACGTAGACAATTCTAGCCACAACCGTATTAATGGTGGCGGCAAAAGGGCCAAAATTGGGAAAATAGCGGTAAAAACTACAGCGGTCGCGGCAGTGGCGGTGGCAATAGCGGTAGAAAGGGAGGCAGTGGCAGAGATCGTGGTGGCGGTGGCCAACCAGCTAGGCCACAACACCACTGGTCGCAACCTTAGGCTAGTGCATAATGGTCGTGGGGCTGGGCCAGTGGCAGTGGCCCAATTTCCAGCAACAACCCCCAGTGAATTGGGCCAGCTATTCCCAGTAGTTCCAGCGGCCCACATCACAGCAGTTTCAGAATAGGCAGTCTGTTGGGCCTTGGCAACAGGCTAGCCTGCTTATGCCTCGGCCTCAGCAAGCATTCGTTGTTGCGAGCCCAGCAGCAGTCTCGATACCTACGGATATCGAGGATGCGATGCATACACTTGGATTAAATCCCCGGATGCAAATTGATACATGGACACTGGTGCCACTTCTCATATGACGTATGCGCCAGGTAATCCCTTATCTTATTTAAATTTGAGCAAAAATCATGGCATAATTGTTGGTAATAGTAATTCAATTCCAATTTGTGGTTATACTAACACACAGTTATCTCCCTCGTATCTACCTCTAGTCTTGAAAAATGTCCTTCATGCCCCTCACTTAATTAAAAATTTGGTGTTTGTCCGAAAATTCACAACTGATAATTGGGTGTCTGGTAACTTTGACCTTTTGGATTTTCTATGAAGGATTTCAAGATGGGGATACCTCTAATGAGGTGTAATAGTCGGGGAGAGCTTTATCCAATCACCACCACCACCACTTCTTTTAGTCAAGCCACTCCATCAATGATTGCCACTCTAGCACCTTCCTTATGGCATGTTCGGTTGGGTCATCGGGGGGCGTCTGTTATTTCATCTCTTACGAATAATAATTTTATTGATTGTAATAGTACATGTAGTACTAATGTTTGTCCTTCTTATCTCCTAGGGAAACATGTTAGATTGCCGTTTGTAGCCTCTACTTCTAGTACTTTGATGCCTTTTGATATTATTCATAGTGATTTGTGGACATCTCCCGTTTTCAGCTAGTTGGGCCATCGTTATTATGTGTTATTTTTGGATGATTATTCTAATTTTTTGTGGACCTTTCCTTTGTCTAAAAAGTCTCAAGTTTTTTCCACACTCCTAAGTTTAGAGCATTCATCTGTACTCAATTTGAACGGGAAATTAAAAACATTCAACGTGATAATGAGAGGGAATTTGCTAATGGGTTGTTTCGAGAATTTTGTGACACTAATGGCATCATTTTTTAGTTTTCTTGTCCTCATACGTCCTCACAAAATGGGAAAGCCAAACGAAAAATATGTACCATTAATAATAGTCCGAACTTTACTTATCCATGCTTCATTACCCCCCTTTTTTTGCATCATGCATTACAAATGGTCACTTACCTCCTTAACATACTTTATAGCAAAGGGTTAGCATATCAATCTCCCCTAAAATTATTTATCATAAATACCCTTCGTGTTCTCATCTAAGGGTGTTTGTGTGTTTGTGCTATCCACTTTTTTCGTCCACTACAATTAACAAATTTTAAGCCCATTCTACCGCTTGTGTGGTTTGGGTTATCCGTCTAATCATCGTGGTTACAAATATTTTTATTTATCTTCTAATAAAATTATAATTAGTCGTCATGTTATTTTTTATAAAACCCAATTTTCGTTTGCTAAATTGTATAATTATGTGTCTAATTCTTATAACTTTTTGGATGATGGGATCTCGATGTATATTATCCACCATTTAACTGGGTTGTACCATGACCCATATCCGCCAGCAGACCCACTTCCTGTTGGCCTAATAGTCCCCGATCCAGCGTCAGTTTCTCGGACAGCAGGCCCACTGCCTACTGGCCCAAATTTATCCCTCTCAGTTCTTGAATCTCGGCCAGTAGGCCCACTGCCTGTTGGCTTAATTTCTTAACAACCTGGCCCAAATTTGTCGTCCATACGTCCTGTTACTGGGTCGGCAGGCCCACTGCATGTTGGCCAGTCCCGAGCCAACCCGACACCTACCCAAAATTTATCCACTTCTATTTCGAGTTAAGGGCCCGTTACTCGTAGCGAACGAGGTATTTTTAAACCTAAAAGACATTTTAATCTCAATTCTAATGTCACTAAATCACCCTTGCCACGTAACCTAGTGTATGGCCTTCATGACCCGAATTGGAAAATGGCCATGGATGATGAATTTAATGCTCTTATTGAAAATAAGACGTGGGAGTCGGTGCCCTATCCCCCGGTATCAATGTTATTCGTTCTATGTAGTTTTTTACTCATAAGTAAAACTCTTATGGTTGTTTTGAGAGGCATAAAGCCCGTCTTGTAGGTGATGGTAAAATTCAGCATGTTGGCGTGGATTGTGGTGAGACATTTAGTCTGGTGGTCAAACCGGCTACCATTCGCACTGTTCTCAATCTAGCTCTCTCGAAAACATGGCCCATTCATCAGCTAGATGTGAAAATACTTTCTTACATGGTGATCTCAAGGAGACAGTATACATGCATCATCCCTTGGGTTTCAGGGACCCCAATTATCTTAATTATGTATGTTTTCTCAAGAACTCCTTATATGGGCTTAAGCAGGCCCTACAGGCTTGGTATAAGAGGTTTGCAGATTATGTGTCTACTATTGGGTTTTCTCACAGCTGATCTGATCATTCTCTGTTCATCTATCATCGTGGTACTTCTCTGGCATACATTCTGTTATATGTGGATGATATTATATTGACTGTCTCTTCTGATAATATGCACAAGTCTATCATGTCTCTTCTCAGTTCAGAATTTCTATGAAAGACTTGAGGCCCTTGAGTTATTTTTTTGGTATAGTTGTCACACGTCATGCATGTGGTCTATTTTTATCACAGAGGAAGTATGCGGCTAAGATTATTGAGAGAGCTGGCATGTCATCATGTAAGTCCTCATCTACTCCGATTGATACCAAGTCGAAGCTGAGTGCTACTTCCAGCACACCTTACGATGATCCCACCCACTATTGCAGTCTTGCAGGGGCTCTTCAGTATCTTACTTTCACGAGGCCCGACATTACATATGTAGTGTAGCAAGTGTGTTTATTTATGCATGATCTGAGGGACGAGCACATGCATGCTCTCAAACACATTATACGATACATACAGGGCACACTTGATTATGGTATGCATTTATATCCATCCTCTGTCTCTACTCTCGTGTCTTATATAGATGCTGATTTGGGTGGATGTTCAGATACCAGACGTTCGACATCTGGTTATTGTATGTTTCTTGGTCATAACTTGGTCTGTTGGTTGGCAAAATGCTAGGCTACTTTATCGCGATCCAGTGCGGAGGCCGAGTATTGAGGGGTAGCCAATGTGGTGTATGAGTTGTGTTGATTGCGTATTCTTCTATTAGAGCTTCACTTTCCTATTCAGAAAGCTATCTTGGTCTATTGTGATAATGTTAGTGCAGTCTATCTCTCTAGGAATCCGGTCCAACATCGGTGCACTAAACATATCGACATGGATATTCATTTTGTTCGCGAAAAGGTAGCTCGTGGACAAGTTCGTGTCTTGCATGTCCCTTCGTTGTACCAAATTAATGACTTCTTTACTAAGGGTCTTCCCTTAGTTCTGTTTGAAGATTTTAGGAACAATCTCAATGTACGACAACCACCCGTTATGATTGCGGGGGTGTGAAAGACACGAGAATATACACGGGTAGGATCGTGTTTATCACTTAAGTATTTTGTTTATAATTTACCATATTTGTAGAATTCTTATACAAGTGTAATTATGGTAGTAGTATTATGTGTTAGTCACGTGATTATGATGAGTCGGTTAGAATAGTATAAGTTCCTCATGTATGAAGCCTTTTCGGTATAACTAAAAATGTGAAATAAAAGTCATCTTCTTCCTCTCTCAATTTTCTCTCTGTATGAAAATATCTCTTAGCTTATTACTGCATTCCAATGCCTTTCAATTCTGCAACAGTATGCTTGAAATTCATCATGGTACTAGAACTTTGTGTTGATATCGGGAAGCATTAACTTCGTTGAGATCGATAAAAACAAAGTAGAAGTTCAAAGTCACCATTGTTGAGCTCGCAAGCTTGCGATTATGGCGGGTTTACAAAATACACCTCAAATAACACAAACAAAGAGCACCGACAATAACGATCCACTACATTTACAGAATACTGATATTCCAGGTACTGCATTAGTTTTGATAAAGCTTACAGGTCCGGAAAACTATAATTTGTGGAGTAGATCTATGCGATTAACATTTTTTATCAAAAACAAATTAAGTTTTGTGGATGGAACTTGTCTTAGAAGTACTTACAAATGTAGTAGAGAAACACAATGGGATAGGTGTGATGCGGTTGTTCTATCATGTAGTAGTGCGACTGTAGCTCCAGAATTGATGACTAGCATAGTTTATACATCTAGTTCTAGAATAATCTGGAAGGATTTCAAGGAAAGGTTTGATAAATCAAACTTGAATAGAATTTTTCATTAATGGAAGGAGATAGGTGCTCTTACTTAAGGTATTGATACAGTTATAGTTTATTATACCAAAATGAGAGACTTATGGGATGAGTTGTAAGTGATGATACCTCCTGGATGTGGTTGTTATGAGGCTAAACCATTCCTGGAGTATATGAGAAATTTGAGAATGTTACAGTTTCTAGTAGGCCTGAATGAGAGTTATGGACAAGTAAGGAGTGTTATATTGCTTAGGTCACCTACACCTAATGTGAATAAGGCATATTCTATAGTGATCCAGGAAGAAAGTCAAAGGAAGCTATGTGTGGCTGAATCTGGAGGAAGTTTTGACAATGATGGCAGGGAGAAATTAAGGTTTTCAGAAAAATCAACCATCAGTCATTTTCACAAGGAAGTTATCAAGGTATGTGTGAATATTGTGGTTTTAAGGGGCATCCATCTAACATGTGTTATAGAGTGATAGGATATCCTCCAGATTTTTAAAGTAAGAGGGCATCAGATTATCAGAATAAGAAGAAGTCACCTTATGCAAATCAGAAGGAAAGAAGTAATAATGTAACTAGGCAAGCACAATATGGAGAATCTAGATCACAAAACATGCCACAAGCACACAATTCAACCTGGGAAACAAGTGGTACATCAGGACAGCATTTCCATGGAGGAGGACACTTCTCAAAGGATCAATACAATCAGATGGTGGAGATGATGAACAAAAATTCAACAGAGGAGTGTAAGTCTAATATGGCAGGTATGGCTACTACATTGCAAAGTAGTGCAGAGAAAGTAAAATGGATAATTGTTTTAGGAGCAACACATCACATAACACGCTACAAGAAAATCTTAAATGACATTAGTTTAGTGAGTAATGAAAAGTTTAACAAAGTTTAAGTTCCAACATGCAACAAAATACAGATAGCATACACAGGCTCTGCAGACATACTAGGGAATTTTTCTTTGAAAAATGTTTTGCATGTCCCATACTTCAAATTCAACTTGTTTTCAGTATCAAAATTGACTAGGGAGCTCAGATGTGCAGTACTTCTCTACCCTGACTTGTGTGTGCTGTAGGAACTTCTTACTGGGAAGGTGATTGGGATTGGTAAAGTGTTTGAGGGGCTTTGCATCCTAAAGAATCATGCCACCTCAGTAGTTGGAGCAGTGTTGAAAATAATGATGATTTGAGTAGATGGCACATGAGACTTGGTCATACTTCCTTTAGGATCTTGAAGCAAATTCCAGAATTGCAGAATAAAATGATTCAAGCAGAACACCAGCATGACTGCTTGATATGTTCCATGGCAAAACAGTGCAGATTGTCATTTCCTGTTAGTAGTACTAAAACTTCTGATATTTTAGATCTCATTCATGTAGATATGTGGGGTCCTCACAAGCATCCCACATATGATAGAAAACATTACTTTGTGATAATAATTGATGACTTTTGTCGCACCCGTTTTTGACCAGGGGGCTTCACGACGCGATGGCGTCGATTCCCTCTGGATTGGACAAAAATGCTTGCTTGAGGAGTCGCCACCTACTTATTCTAAGGTGAATTAGGGCACCTAAATGCTAACTAAAAATGCAAAATAACTCCAATTTTGTGATCTGCGAAACTAATGAGATTCTAGGTAAGGGTTCTCTATTATCCTAAAGGGAAGGGGTTAGGCATCCTTTAAGATCCGCTAACTTGCGGTTATCCGATCAAACTCAGCTTAATTATTGTACTAAGAAAATGCATATTTAAAAATATAAAGTTAAAATGATGTTGCCAGTATTTAATGAAATGATGCATTTGTACAAGTATACATTTGTATGGCATTAAAAATATATGTAAAGTTGAAACAAAGTATGCATTTGAATGAAAATTGATAAAAAATATATGCAATGTAAATTTTATGGGTGACGAGCCTAAAAATAGGTAAACTAGCGATTTTCGGATTTAAAACTAACTGAGCCTAAAATAAATAAACTAGCGATAGGTTTCCAGTTTTAGACTACCCTATTAATTAATTCTAAGTCTAACTATTCTAAACATTTCAATAATTTCACAAGTACAATAATATTACAATACATAATGAAATAAAGCTAAATTAAAGAAAGTAAAAACAATAATCAAATAAATCATCTCTGAGAGGTATCTTGTCTTCTTTAACTTTCATAAATATGCCTTGCAAGCTGCCAAGAATAAACGGTTAGAAATAGTTAAATATAAATAACTTCAAATCCGTATCCAAAACAGTAAATGTTTTTATTACGGAGGGCTCGGACTTAAATTTTGAAAAGATCATTCCAATCACGTCGTGGTTGCGAATATATGACTCGTTGGTCATTTTAGTTGTCTTGCCTACCGAACGTGTTGGTCTCTCGGGTGAAAAAAGATTTAAGTTTCATCCTTGCCCAGAAGTTTTATTTTCCGTCTTTCCAACTGTGGAGGCCTCAAAAATCGACGGATATTTTTTCATCGGCCAGAGTGCATTATTTATTTAAATCAGTAGAACAATAAGGAAAACAGAAACTGAGAAAACAATTTTCGAAGAGACACGGCTTCGAATTTAATTTCATTGGCCTAAATGCAGTATTTATTCAAATTAGTAAAATACCAAAATAGCAAACTGAAACGGAGAAGCAATTTTCGAAGGGGCGCAGCCTCAAATTCAATTTCATTGGCCTAAATGCAGTATTTATTCAAAGCAGTAAAGCAGTAAAACCAAAAACCGAGAAATGATGTCCAAAGGGACGCGGCCTCCAATTCAATTTCATTGGCCTAAATGCAGTATTTACTCAAAGCAGTAAAACCAAAAACCGAAAAATAATGTCCGAAGGGACGCGGCCTCGAATTCAATTTCATTGGCCTGAATGCAGTATTTATTCAAAGCAGTAAAACAATAAGATATCCGTGTACGGATGTTTAAATGCCAAAAACAACCACAGTTCGCAAAAATGTCCGACCCGAATTCCGACAAAAAAATAGTAAAGAAAATTAGGTATTTCAACCCAGTTCCGAAAAATAGACCCTGATAGATGACCTGGATTTCGGTCAGACCCGACCCGAGAAATGCAACCCAAAACAGTGGTGACCCAAAATCAATATATTTTATTATTTTCAGATAACCAACAACAAGATATAAACACAAAATCTGGAAATTTACTCAAACCGGATCGACCCGACCCGAATCAGTTACCCGACCCGAATCAGTGACCCGACTCGAATCGGATGTTTCAACCCGAATCGATTTCTTTCCAAATTTCAGATAACCAACAACAAAATATCAAACATATAAATCAGGAAATTTGCCCAAATCGGGTTGACCCGACCCGAATCGAAAATAGGCAGGCGACAGTGGACCACAACTATGGTAAAACAGTGGCGAAAATAGCCAAAAACAGAGCAATGTCCCAAAAATGAGCAATATTCAACGGAGCAAACAGAGGCAAACGCCGGAGTAATTATCCGGTTAGAAACTATCATAAATTAGCAGCATATTAAGAAAAGTCCAAATAAACCAACACGCCGGAAAACATACTCGCCGGAGTATGCCAAAAATGAGATTAAATCAGTCCAACAAAATACACAATAATATAACCACAAGAGAAATAGAAACGACCGTAGTGTCGCCGGAGTTCGACCTCCAGTCAGATCTGGAAAAAGCGAAGAGCTCAACAAAACCAAGTATCATCGTAGATCCCACGGTGATGGACTGGCAGTGATGGTGGTAGTGGTTCACTCCGGTTCATCAGAGCTAGAAGCTCCTCGCCGGAGCAGTGAGGGATGAGATGACGGTGTTAGTGGTGGGGGTGTCGGCGACTGGTCGGAGGATGAAAATAAAAGTGGGGGGTGCCGGTGATTGGTTGGTGGCAGGGCTACTGTCGGCGGCGAGTTGAGAGAGAGAGAGAGAGTTTCTTTTTTTTTGTGGAGTGCGGCCGATTTTGTTTTTTAGGGAGATGGGTTTTTTTTTTGGGAGGTGTGCGGCTGATGGGATGAAAAGAGGGTTTGGGTGCTTTTTAAAATGAAAAGTTGGGTTTTGGTTTGGGTATTAGGTTAAAGAAGAGGGATAAATGGGTTGGTCGAATGGGCTGGCCGGTTGGGCTTGGGGTGTGGGCTGACCGGTTGGGCCTGGGGCGAGTTGGGATTGGGCCTCAGATGGGGTCCGAAAATGGGGTTTTGTTTTGGGGAAAATGGGTTTGGGTTAAGATATAAAAAAGGGGTTTTATTATATATTAAAAAAGCTTTGCAAAAATTATAAATTGTAAAGATGATAATATGATAAAAATATAATATTTGCGAAATGCTTGGTGCCAAAAATAAAAAAATAAAAATTCAATGCCGTTTTGCGAAAAATAAAAATAACATATAATATTAGGATAAAAAGTATGATTATGATATTAAAATGCAAATGACAATAAAAATGCAAATAATAATAATAATAATAATGATAAATAATGATATTGAGAATAATATATATATATATATATATATATATATATATATATATATATATATATATATATATATATATATGCTATATATTAAAATTATTTTGAGGTGTCCAAAACATTTTAAAAAGCAAATAAAAATCAGAAAAGATAGGACAAAATTAGGTGTCAACAGATGCCCCTCTTTGGCCGGAGACGATGAAAGAGTTTTCGGCCAAAGAAGTTGACTGAGTAGCCAATTTTGTCCTGATCATTGAGGGAAGGTTAGGGATGCGTGGGAAGAAATAGAATCCCGATGGGGGAGAGAAGTTGCAAAAGATGGTGCAGATTCAAGAAGCATTGCTCTAGTGTCGAGTTATGATGACACTGGTTGCGGATGTGACGAGATACTGGGGAAGGGCGGAACAACGTTCGAAGTACTTCCCCGATGCAGATGACGTTGTTGCATAGGCGTGACGAGATGACGTCGTTGCTTAGACGTTATGCAGATGGCGTCGTTGCATAGAAGTGATTGAAATTAAAATACCCCGCATTAGAAGGTCGGCGCCTGACAGAAATTAAAATACCCGCATTGGAAGGTGAGCGCCTGATAGAAATTAAAATACCCGCATTAGGAGGTGGGCGCCTGACTGAAAATAAAATACCTGCATTAGGAGGTGGGCGCCTGACTGAAAATAAAATACCCGCATTAGAAGGTGGGCGCCTGACTGAAATTTAAAATACCCGCATTAGAAGGTGGGCGCCTGACTGAAATTTAAAATACCCGCATTAGGAGGTGGGCGCCTGACTGAAATTAAAATACCCGCATTAGAAGGTGGGCGCCTGACTGAAATTAAAATACCCGCATTAGAAGGTGGGCGCCTGACTGAAATTAAAATACCTGCATTAAAAGGTGGGCGCCTAACTGAAATTAAAATACACGCATTGGAAGGTGGGTGCCTGACTGAAATTAAATACCGGCATTATAAGGTAGGCGCCTGACTGAAATTAAAATACCCGCATTATGAGGTGGGCGACTGACTGAAATTAAAATACTTGTATTAGAAGGTGGGCGCTAGACTGAAATTAAAATACCCGCATTGGAAGGTGGGTGCCTGACTGAAATTAAATACCCGCATTATGAAGTGGGCGCCTGATTGAAAATAAAATACCTGCATTGAAAGGTGGGCGCCTGACTGAAATAAAAATACCCACATTATGAGGTGGGCGCCTGAAATGACTTCGTTGTATTGACGTGATGCAAAGATATCGTCGTTGCTCAAACGAAATGTAAAATGACGCCATTGCTTAGACGTGATACAGATGTCCTCGTTGCTCAGGCGAAATGTAAAATGACATCATTGCTTAGACGTGATGCAGATGTCGTCGTTGCATAGACGAAATGTAAAATGATGGCATTGCTTAGACGTGATGCAGATGTCGTCGTTGCATAGATAAAATGTAAAATGACGTCGTTGCTTAAACGCGATGCAGATGTCGTCGTTGCATAGACGAAATGAAATGACGTCATTGCTTAGACGTGATGCAGATGTCGTCGTTGCATAGACGAAATATAATGACGTTGTTGCTTAGACGTGATGCAAAGTGTGACCCTAAGGTCGAATTGTTATGTCATCAATCTAGATTAAAAGTTAATGTGCGGACATAAGCGATGTAAAAGGAATGGATAAGGATGAGAATATGACCCGGTGAGTTGAAATAATGTCCTTGTACGGACATAGCAGCTGGGACCCTGTAGGTCAAGATGATGTTTTTGTACGGACGCCCAATAGGAACGTCATCCTTGTAGGGCCTAAACTATGATGCCAGAGTTCTTTGCCAAATTAAACACACATGTTGCGGCTTCTCTGCCTTTGTCAACCTGAAGACCTACACTCAAAGAAATTCATGACTTTGGGGGGCAGGAGCGGTTGATTCGCGTTGGCTTTGTAGTTTTTGCCCTTTACGCTCGCAAGTTCAGACTTGTTTGGATTGAAGACATTAGTTGTCTGGCGTTTTTCCAGGTCAATTGGCGTATTCTTGCAGTGAACCCTTAAAATTTGCCCCAGTTTCTGGTATATATGAAGATGCTGAACTTCCAACTGGACAAAATCTAGTTTGTGCGGCCAACTTGCTTGTCCTATTAAGGCGATTATGTGAGCCTATTGCGTTATGTGCAAGATAATGGAAGAAAATTTCCAATGGTGTGACCGAAGCCGATATAGGCAACCTACGTATTCCGACAAAGGAAATCAGGTCATAACGTAGTTCATTTCAAGCAAAATGGCGATTGTGAAGTTTTCCAAAATGGGACCGAAGCCTATGTGGCTGCCTACGTATCCGTCGAGGAAATCAGGTCATAACGTAGTTCATGTAAGAAAAAAAGGGATTGTGAAGTTTTCCAAAATGGGACTGAAGCCGATATGGTCGTCTACGTATCCGCCGAGGAAATCAGGTCATAACGTAATTCATGCAAGCAAAAGGGGATTGTAAGGACTTTCTAAAAATTGGACTGAAGCTGTTGTGGCCGCCTACTTATTCCGACAAGGGAAATCAGGTCATAACGTAGTTCATGTTAGCAAAAGAGATTGAAAATCAAATTATGGGTTGTTTATCCGAGACTCTGTGGAAAAAATGAATTTGAGTTTGTAAAAAATGTTTTTTTTGTGAAAGAGAGTGATTAGAATTTGAAAAAAATGATGCAATATATTTTGCTAGGTTTTTGAATTATTTTTTTTTTGAAAATATGAAAAAGACATAATCATATTTTGACTTCAGTTGGTACCAACAATTAGTATTGTGCTTAGGGGATCCCGTTATTGCTTTCTGTATAACCGAGACTGACTCCAGTGTAATTCCTACAGCTTCAGATGCTACCTCAGACATACCTGAGTATCGACACTTGCTTCAAGCCAAGGTTTCGACATATACGCATCCTCATGTTTCAAATGCCCTCACTAAAAGAAAGTCCATTTCTCACATGTATTTCAGTATTTTGAACTTTGGGACATCTAGAGAAGTACACTCACCATCAGAAAGATGTTCAATGCATTTAAATGTGATACCATAGGCTTGGCCGTCATGTGAGTATCCACTAATGTGAGAATTCTTGGTATAGGATCATGTAGGGTGAGTATCCACTAATGTGAGAATTCTTGGTATAGGATCATGTAGGGCTTGTTATGGGTTTGTAATGTAGGCTTGGTGAAAGGAAAGGATATCATTTAGGTAAGGAGTGACTAATCCTTCCTTGAGCGTGGGAATATGTCCGCGCTTGGTATTTGTGTGCCTTGATGCCGATTTGCTTCTTTTTGCGCCTTTTGTTTTTTACTAACTTCTTTTGAATATTTCGTTTGGAGCTTTTCCCCCCTTTTTTTTTATATATATTGTCGGGGCTTTTTGACTTCTTCTTTGTGTGAAGTCGTCATTTGTTTTGTTTTTCTTTTCCTCTTTTGGGAACATTGCAACTTCAACTCGAATCTTTTTCAGCAATTTGCACATTTCTGATGCGCTCAAGGAAGTCGGGCCAAGAGAGGGATAGTGCGTGTACACACTCATCAGAAAGGGTATAGGCATAAGATGTGGTTGTTAAAAAAAATAGGCTTCAGGCTCAAAGGGGAAGTACTACGGATAATGTTATTTGGTACGCTGGAAAGGCTCAAACGGATCAAAGAAAGTCTACGATCCTTTCCTATACCAAGTGTTAGTCAGGATTTCGCCTCAACAAACATTCAAGCCAAGTTTTAGATCACAATGCAATGCAATTGAACTTATTCTAAAAACTCACCACACAATGCACATGAAACGATGAGGTTGGCTTTGTTCATATCTTGGAAGCATGCAAAACAATTTTTAAGTGTCAACACAGGCGTGAATGAGAGGTACCAGAAGAATCAATAGTTTAACACGAAGTCAGTCTTCTCCACTTGTTCGTTCCTATGCACACTCCTAACTGTGTTGGTATCAACCAAGTCCATCAATGATTCTTAAAATATATATAATTTTTTTTTGTATTTTTGAATAAAGGGTACCGAACCCAAGTAGGGTTGCCTACGTATCTCATCTTTGACGAGAATCAGGTGTGCGTAGTTCGTTCAGATAGGTTATAAAAATGTATGCTTGAAAAAGAATTCATCCACGATAGGATAGTAAGTAAAAACTGTATAAAATAGATGATTGTCCACTATGGGACGAATGCAAAGTAAAAATGACTGTCCACGATAGGATAATAAAAGTAAAAACAGATGATTGTCCACTATGGGACGAATGCAAAGTAAAAAATAATTGTCCATGATAGGATGGATGCAATGAAAAAATGATTATCCACAATAGGATGAATGTAATGAAAAAAAAATGATTGTTCATTATAGGATGAATGAAAAGATTGGAAAACCAGATATGTCCCTTTCTAAGGTGGATGCGGAGAAGTGCGTCCCTTAGACAAGTTCGTTCTACTTTCGTTGGGTAGCGTTCCCCAAGGTCTAGATTGACTTTTTTTTAAGTGGTGTCGAACCCGAGAAGGGTTACCTACGTATCACACCGTATGGTGAGAATCAGACACTTGTAGTTCGTGAGGATATGTTGTAAAAATAGTATGATATAAAGGAATTATGTAACGAAAATTAAGCATATCAATTGAATTTGCAATTATGTAAAAAAACAAAAGTATAAACAAACTAGAGTGATGCCTCATTGAATCTAGTGTTGGCTGACTTTTTCTAATCAAAACATCTTTCGGTCATCTTTGTGAAAACCTTTTACTTTGTTCTTTCCTGGAGTATATCCATGGATAATGTTTTAGAACGACCGCCCCCGACTGTTCGCGAATACGATCTTCCTGCAAAAATAACAGCACCGGGTGAAAGGAGGAAAGTCACAGAAAGAATAATAAAATGTGGAAGTGTGATAGTATAGTCAAAGACTCCCCTGATTGATTTGTTCGGACTGGAGGTTGGATGACTTCTTTCAGTCAAAGTATCTCCCGGTCATCTTTGTAAAGACTTTTTTTTATGGTGTATTTCAGGGATGATGTTTTATAATGACCGCTCTTGACTGTTTGCGAGGACGGTCTTCCTGCAAAAATGAAAGACATGGGTGAAAGTAGGAAAGTCGCAAAAATAACAAAATGTAGGAGTGTGACAATATGGTCAAAGACTCCCCTGATTGCTTCACAAGGTCCGAGTCTTGATGTTCAAGAATGCTTTATCCTCTGGCAGTGACACAATTTATGTCCCGAGGACCAAAAGATATAGCGTTGCCATAGTAGAAGTCTTGATTGTAGTGCGATAACCCAAAAGTGCGAAAGACAAATGTTCATGCCCAGAGTTGAGAGCGACATGGCATTATACGTATAAAATTGAAGCAGGAAATTATTGCATTGAATAATATGTACAGAGTTAAAAGAAGAACAATAGCAAACAAATTATGCGGGAATTAAATGTGTGTCCTAACTTGCACGGGGCCTCTCTTATGCCAGAGGTGAGCCTAAACGCCAAATATGAGAGATTATGACAAATTAATCCAAGTTGTCGAACTGCAATGCTTTTGTTGGAAATGAAGACAAAATGTATGTACATTTTCCAATTTTGGCATGTCATGATTAGGCTTGGATTCATCTATCATTATCACGCTACACATAACATGCTGATGGTTCGTTGGGTCGTGAGACCCGTCAACAATTTGGTAGATTTCTTAATTGTAGAGTCGATGCCAAGTATCGACCCACCTAAGGTGTATGTATGCATGACTTAAGATGAAGGGTGGTATAGCTCTATCTTAAATTTTCTAAGATTTGGCTGACTAGACTCAAGGTTCCCGAGCGGACTACTCGAGTGAGAAGGCTATGCGGCCACCGGATGGTCCGGACACTCCACGCATAACAATGTCTTGTGGTTCTTCGGTTGGAATTGGAATTTGTTGGTCAAATTGGTCGACGTCGCTTCCAGTTTCGTCAGACAAGATTTCATTGTAGTTTTCGTCATCTTCTTCATTGATCTCTGGTTGACAGTATCTTCTATGCTCCGCTCGTATCTAATCTCTGAATAAAACTGCAATCTCTAAGCTATCTCCCGCTAATGAGTGTATGTGCTCTCTTATTTGAAATCTTCTGGCAGAAAAAACACTTTCAGACGTTGTTGATGACGCTTGAATGTTCAACACATCTCGGGTCATCTTTGCTAGTGTCGAAAATGTCTTCTTATTTTCCCTCCAGTGTTTAAGCAAGTCTTCATGTCCTTCTTTATTGAGAACTGTTTGGTACGGTACAACACCCTGCAAAACAAAACTCGCTAACTTGATTAGTAGTGGAACCACTAAACATTCTATTTCTAAGGCTTTCAATACTAGCCGCAGAAACAACAGGTCTTTTATAAGGTTGTATTGAAGAAGAAGTCGGTTGGTTGCTAGCACTTTCTTGTTGGTAATGCGTATATTTTTTTTTGAATTCATCATGTATGCTAGAAAAAACTTCTTCTTTAGTTGGTTCCTTAGGTCGTTGTTCATTTGGATTTTTTGGAGTTGGAGGTGGAAGTACTGCTATACAATCATAAATAGTTTCAATAAGTGCTTTACAACGTAAATATTGTAATGCCATGTTATAGTTAAATAATTATGGTCGTTAGTACTACAGCCTATATCAAAAGTGATAGATATTTTTCCAGGAAAATGATATAATGCATAACGTAAATATTGTTGATATTCATGTGCAAATTTAAAAACGTCTCTCCTAACAGTTGATCTAGGAAAACCGTTAAAAGCAGGATTATACATATCTCTTACGTAATGAATAAAACCAGGAGGGGAAGGAAATGCAAAAGGAAAAACCTCCACCGCAACTAATTTTGCTATTGATTCCCTATCTCTGTGTTTATCGTATTTAGGACCTACAATTCCCTCTATCGTCGGGTTAATTTGACCTTGTACTTGGTCTGGGACACTATTGGAACCTTGTCCCGACTCAGAGCGCATTGGCACACCCGATTTTGTAGCCCGGTGTTCATTCCACCTAGCTTTGTGGAAATTTTGTAGATGTCTTAATAAACCTTATGTCCCACCCTGACCTTTTCCCATTTTAAATTGATAAACATTTTTTACAAAATTTACATCTAACTACTTGATTCTCTTGGTCCCTATCAAAAAAATCTCATGCAGCTTATTTTAATTTTCGTTATGTGGGTCCTCGTCTCATACTAGGGGGAATAGGAGGCATTCCAATTTCAGTTTGAGGTGCACTAGTGAGTGTGTCATCTAGATTAGTGGGTGTGTCATCTAGATTATCTTCTAAATTAAAATTAGGTTCAGTTGCAGAATATATTTCATCATCTAATGGTATATCATTAAAAAAATTCAGTGTCATTTATATGAGTGTAATCAATCAAATCATCATGTCTAGGAATAGGATGACTAAAAGAAGTATCACTGCCCTTGTTACCCCTACTAGAAGAAGCACCCTTACCCTTAAACATACCTCTTAATCCTTCCATTTTAATTATGCAACTATATAATTAAAGATAATGAAATTAAGTGTGATAATTAAAATTAAGTAATAATAATAATTTAAAGAAGGAACGAAGGTACCAAACGCTGACGTAATGTCGACTTATAATCGAGGTTGAAAATTGAAATTTTGTTCGATGGATGATCCTCAATCTAGTTACCAACTTCAGTCCCATTTTTTTTAACTTTGATACAGTTATGCAAATGAGAAAATAAAATAAAATATTTAGTAGGCAATGTAATTGTAGACTTGTAGAGAGATAGATTGAGAGATTGTAGGAAGATTTGTAAGATAACATGAAGAGAAAATGAGGTATTTATAGTTGGGTGTAAATATAGTAACTTAGGGGTTAAAAATAAATATTAAGGGGGGTAGGGGGTTTATGGGGTGGGGGGCCAAAAATGGCCGTTGCACAATGGCAAAAAATGGCCGTTGCACAATGGCCAAAAATGGTCGTTGCACAATGGTCAAAATATAAATTGTCGTTGTGCAATGGTCATTTTTGCAAAGAGGGGGTCGGGGTCGGGATGGGGTCAGGTTAGGGCGGGGTGGGTCTGGGGCGGGACGGGCTTGGGTGGGACGAGCCAGGTCCCATCCCGATTTCGAGTCCCGTCACTGGGTTTTTTTTTTGGGGATCGGGGCTGGACCGGGTCGGCGCACTGGCCAACCTTAGAATCGACTGAGATCTACTGGTTATGCATCAGTTCTACAAAACTATCTAGCAATAGTTAACTTAACCCTTGGCTTGTATACTATGAATGACTTAGTTCACAACTCATATAATATATACTAAGCACTATGGAGAAAGTAAATCTGAATCATGTCTAAGTATATTTACTAGGTGGTGCGAGTTTACTATACCTGCGGTATCATCTGGAGGAAACTCAGATTCCCGTCGACCGGCTAAATCGTAGATACGGTTCTGACTACCACCTGAACTAGAGGTTCCACCTCGACCTCGACTCGCGGAAGATTGGGACCCTCGACCTGGGGGGCATATTGAAGCACATGATCCTGCTACTGAGTCTGTTGGCTGGGCCATGCTACCTTAACCTCTGTCCGGACAGTCCCTCATCATGTGACCATCAAGACCACACGTATAAGAAATGGTCGATCCTAGCATGCACCTTCCAAAATGCCATCTGTCGTAAGTACCACAACACGGAGGGGCAGATCCCATCTGATTTAAACTCCGTTGCCTCTACGAGCCTGATACTCGTGAGCTTTGACCTGGTCCCAATATAATATAACCATGTGACTGAGAGCACTGTTATGTAGGTGGGAGTCTGAACTATCATGTCCTGGAATTGACATGGGGCTGCTTCTGAGGCCCATTAATTCTTTCCCTTTTATGTTGCTCTCTTTCCATCCATTCAGTAATCGATTGCTGAAGGAGACACTCTTCCAAATTCTGAGTGAAGGCTTGTATGTGAGAGATATCCATATTTTCGTACACAACAGTTGTAGTACATGCCTCAACATACTTCGGTACTTGACCTGATATGAATTAGTGAGTCTGAGCATGCATAGTATCAACAAAAGTTGGGCCATACCTTGCCAAGAAATCAAATCGGAGACTATACTAAAAAATGCTCATATTTCCCTGCTGAAGAGTAAAATATTGGTCGACTCGAGCCTCTCAGATCTCCAAAGGCAGAAAATGGTCCAGAAAGGCATCTACAAATTCTTCCCAAATATCCAGCGGGGCATCATCTCCCCTACACCACTCTCATGCCTCATACCAGAAGACAACAATATCTCACAACCTAAAGGCCGCTAACTCTACTGCTTCCTTCTCTGTAGCATGCATAACTCTGAAAACCCGGTGAAGATAGTCCGTGAAATTCTGTGGATCCTCATTTGCATTTGACCCTGTGAACTCTGGAGGGTTCAATAGTATGAACTCCCTAACCCTTAAACTTCCGGGCCTTTCTAGAGCTCTGGTGCTAGCTAGCACTCCAGACTATCTTTGTGTCGCTACTATCTGAGCTAGCAAGTGCACCACACTTCTGATATCCTGATCAGGGGGTACATGAGGAGGGAGTGGAGGCTGAACTGGTGGCGCTGCATCTCCGAAAAGCTCCTACGGGGGTGGAGGAGGTGTTGGTGGCTGAGGAGATGTCTCTCCCTAGAACTTAAGTCGGTTGTCATTGTCAGGCGGTGCCCGATTCATGCTATCTCCTACCTCTGCACCAATTCTTTTAGTAGTTGAAGCTCACCTAGTATTAGTCATCTCTGAACAATCTGTATCGAAAAAATATATTTGACTTGACTTGCTTATACTCAGCTCTATAGCACGATCTGAGATCATAAAGAATGGTAATCAACTCCTAAATGCCCTGTAGTCTCTTGTCTATAAATATGGTGCACAACATATGTATAAACAAGACTCTACTAGACACGGCTTGTAAACTCCCTAAGACTGACCTGCACTGATACCAATTTGTCACACCCCAACCAAGGTCAGGTGTGGCTGGCACCCGGTACCTTGCTAGGTCCGAATGTACCGAACTGAACCATAATCTGAGCCTTAAAGATGGACTGGGCCATGGAGGCCCTATTGTAAAAGCAATCTCGACTTAGGCCGACAAGGCCGTATACTGAAATATCTGTAAATAGGAATCAACTTGACTAAAATGGGATTGTCCCCGCTCACATATATATATTTGACTGGGCAGCCTTGTCTACCCTAGTCCCTGCATGCAGCAAAATCCAAAACATACTATATACAAGGGCCGACTAGGCCACATATTGACACTATTATATATACAACACGTCTACAAGCCTCTAACGAGTCATAACTGTATTATGATCGGGACAGGGCCCCAGCATACCCCTGATCTGTAATCTATCAAACGCTAGACCTAGCAACACTGAATGATCTAGAGCTTACCACAAAAGTTGATACTCGGTAGGTCCTACTGATGTGATCCTTCTTGCAACTTGTCTGAACCTGCGACATGAACACAGTGTCCCAGGAAAAGGGACATCAGTACAAGATAATGTACTGAGTATGTAAGGTGACTGAAACTAAACCGAATTAAAATGTAATGTAATCTGAAAATATATAAACTACAGAACTGTTAAAGGAAAACTGGCTAGGCATACCTGTATTTGTAGTCTATTAACTACACAGCCTATATTCATTACTTAGCCTCTTATAAGGCATGTAGATATAAATAAATAGCCCCGAAGGCAAGTTGTGTTTGTATAGCCCCGAAGGCAAGTTGTGTTTGTATAGCCCCGAAGGCAAGTTGTGTTTGTATAGCCCCGAAGGCAAGTTGTGTTTGTATAGCCCCGAAGGCAAGTTGTGTTTGTATAGCCCCGAAGGCAAGCGCACGACTATAAAGCCCTAAAGGAAACTTGTATATGTGTAGCCCCATAGGCAATCTGTATGGCCAATAACCCCAGAGGCAATCTGTTATAGCCCCGAAGGCAAACACCATAGCCCCGAAGGCAACTCTACTTCTCTATAGTCTATAGTCATGCTTTCTATTATATTACGTACTTGGCTAAACATGGGTAACTATAACTCGTTCTCATTAAGGAAGGACTACTAGGATAGGGTCATGGTAACCCAATTACGACTTCTGTAACTAGCATATCTTTGTGCGATGGAGTCGGAACTAGCTCCTTAAGGAAATTATGCCAAAAACAAAGAAGAGGGATCGCCTTCACATACCTTGGCATATTTGTCCCGATCAAAGCGATGAAACCAGCCTGCAACACACCTCAATCTATGCCAAAACAAGTACACAACATCACTATCATAGCTAGCAGCAACTACAATCATCGACAAGTTCGATTCATAATTAAACTTAGCTTTCTTCCTCATTTCTTTAACTCCCACCTCCATCAATAACCTAATACATGGAAAATCATGGTAACCACTATATAAACATCATACTCAATTTATTTTTAACAATCTCTAGCCACAAGGGCAACAACAACTCTTTTATTTTGTCGCAACACCCTCCTATGGCTTTCAACATGAGTTCTTTATCAATACTCAAGAATTTGTACTCTTACAACTTAATTATAACTCCCAAAATCTCAAGAATATAAAGGAGGTGGGATTCCTTACCTTCAAGCTCAAGACCAGCTTCTAACCCGGGCTTATTTTCTCGCGAAGGATCCACCAATTCAAGCACAAAAGAGAGGAACACGATCTACCGAGCTTTACAACTTCTTCGACACTTGAATCACTTTCTAAGCCTTGAATTTCACTCTACAACCCTATGATAACCTTGGGAGAACCCTAGGAGAGCTTTAGGACTTATCTAGGGTTTGATCTAGTGAGAAATGAAATAACAAACGAAGTCACCGCTCAAGGCTATTTATAGAAGTTTCCCACCGCCTCTGATATGCAGTGGGTTTCGCATTGCAAACCACCATATGAGGCCGTATATGCCACCGCATATGGTGGAAGAAACTCCATAAAATGGTCAGGCTTAAAATGCGGCCATGTTCTGCGATGCAGAATGGATATGCGATGTGAAACACTTAGCGTATCACCCAATCTTCGCCAAACTTCGTCAAAATGTGATTCCTTTGATTCCAATGGTATATAACAATCCATAAACCTTCTAAACATCCATTCATGTCGTAAATGACCCCGGAATGGCGCTTGGGTCATCGGAGGTCGATTCGATTAATCATACGCTTAAACGTGCACAAAATGATGGGGGTAACTCAGATTCTTTTAGCTATCCTTCCAATCTCTGCCCTAGGCTTTCCTTGACCATTTACGGCCAACGTAACTCTTCTCATCTCACCTCGGTTCAACACGATGTACACCATGTAAAGATTGCAAGTACGAAGGGCTTTACCCTAGCTTAGATTAGAGTAACTGCCCCAGAAGGTCAGTGAGGTTCCTGCTATGGTGAAGTGAAAGATCTTTCACTATAGTGGGAAGAAGACAGGTGGGAGTGAGCGGAGCGAGAGCAAAGCAAGCTCTAGTGGTGGGTTGTCTTCGCAGTCCCATTTCATCGACATAGTCAGAAGTAATGGATGTTGTAAACGCACAAGTGAAAGACAAACTAATAAGATACGTAGAGCGTGAACCAAGGTTCATAGGCAGATCAAAGTCGAAAGGCAAAACAACTCATACTCTCACGACTTCTTCGATTTTCAACTCGACCTTCCTCAATCTTCCCAAGGGAACCATCTTCCTTAGTTTAGGCTCCCTACCTTAAGGTATACTTGACATATGAAATTACGGGGTGTAACATCAAGTATCATGGTCTGCTCCTCTACAGAAACACCTCCAAAAAAGATTGAGTTTTTTTGCTTGTTTAATGTCAGACTAGAGGTATAAGAGAAATGTTGAAAACAAGAAAATAGTAGGTTCACTGATCCCAAATCACCTCTACATAACAAAAGAAGATCATCAGCAAATCCTAGTTGGACCAGTTCCAATTTCTCACATCTTGTTAGGTAATTAAAATCTGGGATGAAGCTCAAGTTGTTGACCACTCTAGTGAGGTATTCCATAGCAAGCACAAACGGTAATGGATAGAGGATCCACCTACCTAAGTCCCCTCTTTGCAAGAAATGGTTCAGTATCTCTCTGTCTAAGTCCTCATTCAAAAATTATTTTTAATAAAGATCTGTGTGTTTCTTTTACTAAAACCTTTTAAGTTGTTTTTATTAGTAACAAATTTCGTTTTTAAAAAGCAATCAAGATATCTTTTTTCTGGAGAAATTTATCATTCCAAATGCTAAAATATGAGATTTAGATGACATTATGGTCTGTAATTTGAAACATGCTTCTTTTTTACAACATTGACACATGAAATAATGCACTAGTGGAAATGAGTGGTATATATGGAGATTTTAACAACTCCACATTTCCTGCTAACATCTCATGTTACTTTGAGCTAGTTGAAATTGCATGCCCATTTTCAAGAACTAAATTTGTTTCCATAAAATGTGTCAACAAAGATTATAAAATATTATGAGACTGAGTTGATTATTCACAAGGTCACTCGACTAATAGAAATGACATACCTTCTGAGTAATTTAATTACTCCTACGAGACCATGTATGATAGTCCTCTCCGTGGATAAGGTCTCCCTCATGCGACAATAACACCCAAGTTCAATTTTATGTTGTTGAATTATTGTTTTGAAATTGATCCAAGAGAATAAATCTCAAATTATCATTTTTCACTTAGACTAATTGGGACTCATACTATGAACTAATGAATGAATGTCCCAAATCGAACTAATGAACTAATGAATGAATGTCCCAGATCTCCATGAGATGATTTGGATCTCAAATATGTGTACTTCCATAAATAGGGCAAATGGTTTACACATTTTAGTCCATGTATCATGTATGCCTAAACATTTATGTCAAGCACTGCAGTAGCACTTTTCATGTTCGAATTTAAGGTAAGTGAAGATCTTCCTTAAATGCTTGTTCCCTAAAATTGGAGTGGAGCGTGATTGTCATCTGACACTAACTAACCGTTGAGTGAACGTTATCTGATTTAAGGAGAAATGCCAACGTAATTAGTGATAACTAATTAATCAATCATGAAATTGAATACTAAAATTGAGACTGCAATCCATAATACTCACTAGGCTAAGTCACGAGCTTATAAGAATATGAAACACATAATCATTCTCGCGACATTTCCCAAGTTACTGAAAAGTGTAAGATAAATAGTAAAGATTGAACACTGTAGTAGATGGCGGAGCTAAACTGAGATGAGGTTTGAATCTAGCTAGTTGTTTCAGTAATGTAATCAACCATGTCTGCATCCAAGAATATGTAAGCAAGTCTTCACCGGATAAATACCACTGATATGATATTCAATAAGTCTCGTAGACTACCTCCTAAAAGGTGAAGCAACACTTTCTGGGGTAAAACATAATTAAACAGGAATGTACAATTCACAAGTAAGCATATAAATCATTCAATATTTGAAAAATGATGTAAGCTGATAACTTAGACTAGAAGTTGATAGTTAATAGTTGAAGTTGAAGTTGGAGATTATGTTACCTTAAAAAAGTATGTCTTTTCTGAAAAAGAATTACACACAGTAACCCTGCATACGTGAGATCTAGTGATACATACGGAGAAGTGTCGGTCTATATATCTTCCCAACAAAAAATAGCCCCTAAAAGCGTGGGGTAGCTAACCTTGACCCTCATGGCACTCAAGCAAAGGCAGATCGGCTAGCTCTTCCTTCTGAGGCTGGATGTGATCACACTATTAGTTGAACATGAACTGAGCATAAATATTACAAGCAATTGCACATAACAAGCAGTGAAGCACATGAGCATATATATTTTTAAAAACTAAGCCAAATAACACACGAGTTACGTAAGACGATATATATCACATGTATTTATGTTATTTTCTTTCTTTAAATCTCAACTGAGTAAAAACATGATGAACTAAGTGTTAGAAAAAGAGATCTGTATGATAAGAAATGAATTGTAGAAACTAGATTAGGACGAGATGATTCTCTGTCCTTAGGATAATATTAGCCCCCACTATATTGCTGATGGGATTAACTTGCTAATTACCCCCAGGATTCCCTAATCTTAAGAACGAATTTTACAGCAACTTATTCGTTCTTCATGAACATGAATTGCTTGAAAGAAAGAAGGTTTTCTTGGTTGGAAGTTATAAATTGCAAGTGATCTTTTAATCATGTGCCATTCCATATTTAAAGGAATCAAGTACCCTTTCATGAACAATTGTAATCTTTCATGAAACAATGTAATCTTTCATGAAATCAACGTTTTTTTAAAAAAAAAAAACAGCAAAAGATTAAATGATATTTAAGCTCGTGTTCGTGCACGTGCAAAGTGCTAAGTGCTAGTCTTTGATTAATAATATATTAGCATATTATTAATCCAATTATAAGCACATCCAAGCCCAATGCATGTTTGGCCCAACTAAATGAACTCTTTTCAATTTAATATACCAAGTACAAAAGTACTTATAAACACATCAAGCTTTTCTTATTCTTCCAATGTGGGACAAACTCCCATACACATCTTCCTAACAAACACAATTGAAGACTATATACAACAATCCCCCACTTAGTCTTCAATTTAACAAAAGTGCTTAGATGAAAGTATCTTGCGATTTGAACTTTCACTTAGTTACAGTTCTTCAAAATCCTAACGAAATTAATGGCGGCTTAAAGCGTTTGAGCCAAAATTCCTTATGCTAGAATCGGAAGACTGAACACACAATTATTCTTTTCCATGTTCATATCGAGGTAGCACCATTATGGCCATGTGCTCTACCTGGTTTCATAGACATTTACAAAAGTTCGACCCAAAACTCTTGTTAGAAGCAGCACCACTTCTTATGTCTATATAGGTGAAATTCTTCCATTACCTGAATTTCATTAAGAGTATATTACTCACCCTATAAAACATACACTAGAACAATAGTTACACTAGAGTGACCTAATCAGTCATCAACAACTTGTTATTACCACATTGAACCTTTTAACCATGGGTATTCATAGAAAAAGGTTGGGTTTCCATTGTTGCTGATTAATTCAAACTGGTCGCAAGCCCATTTCTTGACTTGTTCCATAAATCATTTCTCTTGGAAGTCCTTTAGTAAAAGGATCTCGCCAAATTGTTACAAGACCTTACATAAATCACAGTTACAATCCCGTCGGATATTAACCGTCTCACATACGCATGTCTCAAACGATGTGTCTAGACTTATCATTATAAATCTTATTATAAGCCCTAGACAGAGTTGCCTCACTTTGTCACAAAGGCAAAGAAATGGTGGCATCGGTTGTGGCCACAACTTTATATCCAATAACATATTTCTCGACCACTCGCTTCTTTGCTCTTCTTGCCAAAGCTAAAAATTCAGCTTCCATGGTAGAATGTGTGATACATGTCTGTTTCTTTGAGGCCCAAGAAACAAGACCACCACCGAGCATAAAAATCCAACCACTTGTGGATTTATTATCTCCATCACTAGATATCCAACTAGCATCTGTATATCCCTCAAGTACAAATTGGAAAATTTCCATAATGCAAAGCATAACTTTTGGTTCTTTTCAAATAACCAAAAATTCTTCCAATTGCTCGCCAATGTTCTGTACCCGGATTACTAGTAAATCTAGAAAGTTTGCAAACTGCAAATGCAATATCAGTCCTAGTACAATGTGTAGCATACATCAAGCTACCTATTGCACTAGCATACTCTAGCTGAGCCACAGACCTTCCACTGCTCATACTTCATACTAAGTTTGCATGATATTTCATATGGAGTGTTAGCTTCCTTGAAGTTCAAATGTTCAAATTTCTTAAGCATCTTCTCAACATAATGAGACTGACTCAAGGAATAACCCCCACTATTTCTTCTAACTTTGATACCCAATATGGTATCAACCTCATTTAAGTCCTTCATTTTGAAACAGGAACTCAAATAGGCTTTGACTTCATTTATGCCATTTATGTTTGTTCCAAAGATTAACATATCATCTACATAAAGGCACAAGATTACACCATAATCTTTTGTAAACTTAGAATATATACACCTGTCAGCAGAGTTATGTATAAAACCATTAGACAAAACAACATAATCAAATTTCTCATGCCATTGCTTCGGAGCTTGTTTTAAACCATACAATGATTTAACTAACTTACAAACTTTATGTTCATAACCCGGAAGGATAAAACCTTCAGTTGTCTCATGTACACCTCTTCATCTAAATCACCATTTAGAAAAGCAGTTTTACATCCATTTGATGAATATGCAAATCATACGAGAGAGGCTAAAGCTATCAATATTCTTATAGATGCAATTCTAGCCACAGGAGCATAAGTATCAAAATAATCTACTCCTTCCCTTTGGCTAAATCCTTGTCCAACAAGCCTAGCTTTGAAAACTTTGATTGATTCATTATCCACACTCTTCTTTACCCTGAAAACCCACTTACATCCTATAGCCTTTGAGCCAGGAGGCAAGTCTGACAAAACCCAAGTCTTATTAGCCATTAAAGACTCCATCTCGTCATCTATTGCTTCTTTCCAAAAAGCTGAATTTCTAGATGCCATTGCTTCTTGAAATGTCTTTGGGTCATCACATTCATTCTCAACATTGAGAACGATTTGGATTTTATTGGTAACAACTTCTCTATTTCCTTCCACAAGAAAGGAAATTGCTTGGGAATTTATGAAATCTGAATCCAAATTCTTCTCCTTTCTAACTCTTACACTCCTTCTAAGTTCACTAGAAGCATTAGGATTTAACATATCACTGTTAAGAGAAGCATTAGAACTTGTTTCTGTTTGAGGTATTTGCAAGGACTCATTAACACGGTTGGAATCACTCCGGAACTTATTCTCAAAGAACTCTACGTCTCGAGATTCCACAATTACATTTGAGTCTAAGTCTAGCAGCCTATATGCTTTTGAATTTTCTGCATATCCTACAAATACACTTTTCAAAGCTCTTGGACCTAATTTAGTTTTCTTAGGATCTGGGACCTTATAATAGGCTAAGCACCCCCAAACTTTAAAATAACTAATGTTAGGTTTTCTTCCTTTCCAAATTTCATATGGTGACAGTTTTATCTTCTTGGAAGGAATTTTATTATGTACATGACATGCAGTTAGTAAAGCTTCACCCCATAAGTTCATAGGTAAGTTTGAGTTAATAATCATGGCATTCACCATATCAACTAGAACTCCATTTTTTCTTTCTGCCACTCCATTTTGTTGAGGTCTATAGGGTGCACTAACTTGATGAACAATGCCATTATTTTCACAAAAAGAAGTAAATTCAGTAGGGAAATATTCTCCACCCCTATCACTTCTCAAGATTTTCAGTTTCTTATCTTTTTGTGTTTCTACCATAGATTTGTAAACTTGAAACATGTCAAAAGCTTGATCTTTTGATTTTATTAAATAGACATAGGTAAATTTAGAACAATCATCAATGAAAGTAATAAAATACCTACATCCACCTCTAGTTAAAAAACCATTTAACTCACAAATATCGAATGTACAAGTTCTAAAATTTCGATTGTCTATCAACCTTTGGAAAAGGTTTTCTTTTCATTTTTGCTTGAACACAAACTTCACATTTTTCTTTATGCTCATTGCTATAAGAAATAATTCCGTCTTTGCACATATATTTCATTGTTTGATAATTAACATGTCCCAAACGATTATGCCAAAGATTAAAAGTTGTACTTTCTATATTAAAACTTAAATCAAAAGATTGCACACAAGAATAATTGGAACTTTCATCTTTATTGATACTTAGTTTGAACATTCCATCGGATACATAACCCTTTCCCACAAAGGCACCACCTTAGACGGGATGATCTTATCGGACTCTATTACAACTTTGAGTCCTTTCTTACATAGCACAAAACCGAAACCAGATTCTTCCTAATGGAAGGAACATGCGATACATTAGTCAACACAACTTTCTTTCCGAAGTGAACCGGAGTATCACACTTCTGTTCCAAGAACCTTGCTAGTATGATGGTCTCCCAACAAATTTCATGACCATCCACCGCCTCGGTGTAATCTTTGAAGAGTGAGCGATTGTTGCAAACATGGGTGGTAGCACCGAGTCATACCACCAATCATCGCTTGTAGTGATTCCAGCCATGTGCAACTCTTGGATCATTCCAATATGCATCTCAGAAAGCATGGCAATGATCTCATTGGTATTTTGCTCAACAACATTAGCAATCGCCTTCTCTTCAGTGTTCCTTTTCTGGTTTTGATTATGCTCCTTCTTAGGGTTTCTGCAGAAACGTTTGAAATGGCCTTTCTTTCTACAATTGTAACAAACGATTTCAGACATGTCCTTCTTAACCTTTTTATTCGGGTTAGAAGCATTGGAGTAAATATTTGCCTTTCTCTTACCCTTTAGATTCTTCTGAGTGACATAGTTCACTTTAGAACTAGAAGCATCATTCAAAACCTTCTCACGATTTCAAGTTTCCTCTTCAATTCGTAAGTGTTTCTGAATCTGTTTTAAAGTGAACTCCTCAGAAGTGTGCAACAACTTCTTCCTGTAATTATTCCAGGAAGGTGGTAATTTGGCAATAATTCCTCCAACAATTAATTTTTCCGGTATGGTTATGTCCAGGTCTTTAAACTTAGAAATCAATATTAGAAATTCATGCACTTGATCAAGTATAGAGGTGCCATCAACCATAGAAAATTCAAAGAACTTAAAAGTAACAAACTTATCTGCCCCTTGTTTTTCTGCATCATATTTGAACTCCAGGGGCCTTCCACATCTCCTTTGCGGACTGAATTGGAGTGTAGAGATCATACGGACGATCGAGAGGGAATTCGAATAAACCCTCGCACAACGTTTCATCTTCGACACGCTTCTTGCGTTCGCTATCTTTTCTTCAGTGTCATCGTCGCTAGTTCGCCAAAGCCCCCAAATTCGGATCTAGAATATAGAAGATCTTCAAAGCAGTGAGTAGGAACGACATCTTCTCCTTCCAACGTAGGAAATTGGTTCCATCAAAACGATCTAGTTTCACAGTATCATTACCAAACATCTTCATAGTGTTCTCCATAATATTATCCTAAGATTGTTAGAAAAAGAGATCTATATGATAAGAAATGAATTGTAGAAACTAGATTAGGACGAGATGATTCTCTGTCCTTAGGATAATATTAGCCCCCACTATATTGCTGATGGGATTAACTTGCTAATTACCCCCAGGATTCCCTAATCTTAAGAACGAATTTTACAGCAACTTATTCGTTCTTCATGAACATGAATTGCTTGAAAGAAAGAAGGTTTTTTTGGTTGGAAGATATAAATTGCAAGTGATATTTTAATCATGTGCCATTCCATATTTAAAGGAATCAAGTACCCTTTCATGAACAATTGTAATCTTTCATGAAACAATGTAATCTTTCATGAAGAATTGTGACTTTTCATGAAATCAACATTTTTAAAAAAAAAAAACAGCAAAAGATTAAATGATATTTAAGCTCGTGTTCGTGCACGTGCAAAGTGCTAAGTGCTAGTCTTTGATTAATAATATATTAGCATATTATTAATCCAATTATAAGCACATCCAAGCCCAATGCATGTTTGGCCCAACTAAATGAACTCTTTTCAATTTAATATACCAAGTACAAAAGTACTTATAAACACATCAAGCTTTTCTTATTCTTCCAATGTGGGACAAACTCTCATACACATCTTCCTAACAAACACAATTGAAGACTATATACAACACTAAGCACTCGTTTGCTCCCGTAAATACACAAGATACAAAAATGGTGTATCTTTGACACGTTTTTTACAAACGTTGGAGTGTAAAGGCTGACGCGTAAATGAGGGATATATAAAAAGGATTTGATAACAAGCTCATAACGTAAACTATTAAGTAACTTGTTTGGCCAAGCTTTTGAGAAGCCGAAAGTGTTAATATTTTCCTTTTTAAAAGGTGTTTATTTTAGAAAATTGAGGTTTTGTCCAAGTTGCTTTTCTTTTTGTCTAACTCACTTCCTTTTTTCTGTGTGAGTTTCGGAAATATCCCCATTCACAGGTCCGAGATCTAGATCTATGAATCCAGATCAAATATGGGCTTCGGTGCCATCGTGAAAGGCCCTACCCTGTACAGAGGATATCGACTGCCTTTGGGCTTTCCTTCTTTCTACGGGTCAGCTACCCTTATTCGTATCCGTTTAGGTAGGGCTATGTCCCTGACCTGAGACTAATGCAATCAGTTCATTCCTCCGCTCTAGCTAGCTCAACAGCCCCTCCTAGTTCGAGAAAGAAAGGGAAGAAAGTGAAGAGGTGTCCTCACAGCTTCCCATTTCCAAATAAGTGGTACCCTTTCTTTAGAGTCCGGTAGGTCAATGTTGTTGCCTTAATCTCTTCCTTATCTGCTGCTCTGTAGCTGCCGTCCTCGCTTCGTCTTCGACTTTCAGGAAGGAGGATATTCAAAAAAAGAAAACTCCGGGAATGCAAAATTCTCTATTTTTCTAGTTAGAATGGATTGTATAAAAGCATGAATCTTGACCCTAGTGAGGGCACTCGATGAGAGGAATAGGTGCTTTCAAAAGGTGGGATAGAAGGCTGGTTGTTGAGGGCAGATGCGGCGTAGCTTCCTCTACTTGCTTTCTCTACGGCTAGGCCTTCTCTACTCTTGCCTTTAGTTGGTAGCCGGTTCAAGCTCAAAGTGGACTCTTCGATCTACTATCGATTTGCATGTTTTCAAATTCGAAAGACGAGAGTAGGCTCGAGGAGAATCAAAAGACTGATTTTCGGTCCCCTAAAGTTAGAAAGCTGGTTATTTATTACTTTTTTATTTACAAATTTATAAATAAAATTTGAAATACTAAATAATCTAAACTAAAATAATCGAAATAAATTCAATTGGGTCAAGGGCTCCTTCTCCCTCCCCTTCTTCAAACTCCGATTCATATTTTTCATAGAGAAATCTCTGATCAAGGATAGAACAAGAGCCCTTTTGCATCATATCTAAGGGATTCCTCATTTTATTTCATATTTATTCATTTCTCTCAGTCTTACGAGGAGAAAAACACGTGATTCGAGAAAAAAATCTGCTGCTATCCGCCGCCGAAGCGCTCAAGAGATTCGTGCTTGAATGTCGAGATCAGGGGACATCTTTTTCTGAAAGCACTTTAAATCTTGATCAAATATAAATTGTTGCTCTAGTATTAACAAATTTTTAAAAAAAAATTGATTAACTAAACATAAAATGCTATTACCAAAAACATTTCTTCTTTTTTTTTCAAAATAAATTAAGTTTTAAAAGTTTGTCCAAAATCAAGAAGCTCTTGTGTATTAAGTAAGGGTGGCCAGTGGGCCGGGACGGCCCGACCCCGACCCCGCCCCTAGCCCGCCCCGACCCCGCTTAAAAAAAACGGTGGCGGGCCTCGAACTTGGGACGGAACAATGTCTCATCCCGCCAGACCCGAGCCCGCCCCAGGCCCGCCCCGACCCCGCCCTTTGCCCCCCTTTGCAAATATGACCGTTGCACCAACGGCCATTTTAGATTTTGGCCGTTAGCCAACGGCCATTTTAGGCCTCCCCCCCTCCCCCAACCCCCTACCCCTTAATATTTATTTTTAACCCATAAGTTATTATATTTACACTTCAATCCAATTTTCCAACTATAAATAACTCATTTTCTCTTCATCTTTCTCACAAATCTTCGTACAATCTCTCTAATCTCTCAATATATCTCTCTACAAGTCTACATTATTTGCTAAATATTCAATTTTATTTATTCATTTGGAAATTGGGAGTGAAGTTGGCAACTAGCTTGAGGATCTTCCATCGAGCAAAGTTTCAATTTTCAACCTCTCGATTACACGTCGACGTTACGTCGGCGTTTGGTACATTCGTTCCTTCATTAAATTATTATTGTCTGTTTATTTTATTTAGCGCACTTAATTTCATTTACTTTAATTATTTGTTAGCATATAATTAAAATGGAAGGAATTAGAGGTATGTTTAAGGGTAAGGGTAAGACTTCTTCTAGTAGGGGCAACCGGGGCAAGGGTACTTCTTCTAGTCATCTTATTCCTACACGGATGATTTTGTTGATACTCAACAGCTTTCCTACAATACCATTAGATTTAGACGAGGAGTTGTTTTCTCGGAACTCAAGAAGACTTTAATTTAGACGATGATCTAGACGATACACCCACTAATGTTGATGACAACACACCCACTAGTGCACCTTCAACCGAAATACCTCCTATTCCCCCTAGTATGAGATGAGGTCCAAGAAAACGACCATTAAAATCGATGCATGGACATTTTTTGATAGGGACGTAGAGAATCAAGTAGCTATATGTAAAATTTGTAAAAATGTTTTAAAATTTAAAACAGAAAAAAGGTCACGGTGGACGGGGGGTTTAATTAGACACGTAGTAAGTGCTCATCCAGCTAGGTATGCCCAATACCAGGCTTCAAAACCGGGTGCGCAAACGCCGCTCCATCGGGACAAGGTTCACATACGATATCGTCCCGGACCAAGTACGGGGTCAAATTAACCCTATGACGGGGGGAATTATAGGCTCTAAATACAATAAACATAGAGATAGGGAAGCAATTTCAAAATTAGTTACTGTGGAGGGTTTGCCCTTTTCATTTCCTTCATCTCCCGGTTTTATTCATTACATTAGAGATATATATAATCCTGCTTTGAACGGTTTTCCTAGATCAACTGTTAAGAGAGATGTATTTATATTCGCGCATGAATATCAACAATATTTACGTTTTTCATTATATCATTTTAATGGCAAAGTATGTATCACGTCTGATATAGGTCGTAGTACTAACGGCCATGATTATTTAACTGTAACTTGTCATTGGATAGATTATAAATGGTCTATGCAAAAACGTATTTTAGCGTATAGATATATAGATGATAGGCACACTGGTACTTTTATTGCAGATAATATTTATCAAGTGTGCCATTATTACGGAATAACCGATAAAATTATGACTATTACATTAGATAACGCTTCTTCTAACAATTACGCAATTACAATTTTAAAAAATAGTTTAACTCCATCTTTTCCGATCATTTTCATATAAAATGTGCGTGCCATATTTATAACTTAATTGTAAAGGATGGTCTATCACTTTTTGAAGACATTCTTAGTAAAATACAATTTGCTATAAACTTTATTTTTAAAAGTAATAAAGTACAACGTAGAAAAGAATATAAAAAAACTTGTCACGATTGTGGACTACCTTATAGAAAAATTCCACAAGAAGTATCCACTAGGTGGAATTCTTTATACGAGCAACTACTTGTTGCTTATGACTATAGAAAACCTATAACTTTATTTTTTAACTCTCATAATAAAAATCCACCTGATATGATTTTAGATAGTGATTGGGTAAAAATTTCCGAACTTATTGTATTTTTAGAGAAATTTTTTCAAGCAACAAAAGAATTTTCCGGTATATATTATCCTACTATTTCAACTATGTTGTTTTATATAACTCTAATATTTTTATTACTTAGTGAATATATGGAAAAACCAGCTTATAAGGCAGCTATTAGAAAAATGTTTGTCAAAATAAAAAAATATTTTATTCCTATTCCCTCTATTTATATTATTGGTTCTGTATTAAATCATACTATTAAAATAGACGGTACTAAATCACTAATTGAAACTATTTACGATTGTATAGAAGTACTACCACCTCCAAGTCCCAAAAATCTAAATCACCCACCACCTATTGAACAAACTAAAGAAGAAGTGTTGTCTAGCGTAGAACACCAATACAAAAAAAAATATAGATTTTATCAACAAGAAAATGCTAGTAACTTACCGGCTTCCATACCATCTTCTTCATCTTCAACACAACCTCACAAAAGACATGCTGTTTCTGCGGCTAGTATTGAAAGCCTCAGAAATAGAATGTGCGGCCGTACCTCTACTAACCAAATTAGCGAGTTGGATATTTTTATTTTGCAGGGTTCTGTACCGTATCAAGAAGTTATCAATGAAGATGGACATGAAGACTTGTTTGAAATATTTGGAGGGGGAATGAGAAGACCTTTCCGACACTTTCATTGATGGCCCGAGATATTTTGAACATTCAAGCGTCATCAATCGCGTACGAAAGCGCTTTTTCCGCCTACGATATCAAATAGGAGACCACGTACACTCATTAGCCGGAGACGACTTGGAAATTGCAATATTATTCAGAGATTGGATACGAGCGGAGCGGAGAAGGTGCGGTCAACCGGAGATCAACGAAGAAGAAGATGAAAACTACAACGAAATCTTAACCGAAGGTAGTGGAAGCGACGTGGATCAATTTGACCAACAAATACCAATTCCAACCGAAGAACCACAGGAAATCATCAAGCAATTAGAACAGGTTTTTTTGAGAATGTAATTTTTTTAATTGCAATTTTATTATGTAATTTGCAACTTTTGGACAACACCACAAAGTTGCAATTTAGATTTTAGACAATTGTATTTGTATTACAAAAAAAATCATGTCTATTAAATAATATAAGAGGTACAAAAACAGCCTTGAGATATTTTTATTACACTATCTTATTTTGTTTATTGAGTTTTTTTTATACATATGTTATTTAAAAAAAAAAAAAAGGAAAACCCGCCCGACCCCGCCCCGACCCCGACCCGACCCGATACCGACGGGATCGGGATAGGGACGGGACTGGAGCAGGTCCCGCCAGACCCGGCCCACCAGATCCGAGCCCGGCCCACTGGCCACCCTTAGTATTAAGCCAAGGAAAAATCAAAGAAAAAACAAGGAGGAGAAAGAAAGCAAAAGATCTAACAATAACAAAACCAAAACAAAGCTCGTTGTGTCCTCTTCTTCTACCACTTTCCCCTTTCTATCAACCGCCGAAACCCTAATTATCTTCCTCTACCCGACCCGCACATATTCATTTCACTTCTCTCTCTAAATCCACATATTTCTAATTTCAAGCCTATATGCACATATAGATATAGTAGCAACGTCGATATATAATTATATACTTACATGTATAGAGATCGAGGAGGTGGTGGTGGTGGTTCATCGAAGTCAGAGATGGTAGGTGGACCGTTCGATCGGAAACGAATCAACGAGGCGTTGGATAAGCATTTAGAGAAGTTATCGCCATCTACATCTAGGTCGTTGAAGGATAAGGCTGTTCCTTCCACGTCAGCTGGTGGTGGTGGTGCTGGAAAATTGCATTTCGATCATCGAAACACTAATAAAAGCAAGTGCTCCGATGGTTAGGATCTATTTAAACATTTTACATTTTTAGAAGCATTGGATTTTGCTTTTATATTGGGTAAAAGTTGTAGTCTTTAGGTGTCGTTTAGTTGTTGGTTAAAGTTATGCAGGGATTAGTTATAACAACTAAAATGCTAACAAACATGGTACTAGTTATGCTGATTTTAATACATGAATACTTCATTTCCTAACCAGCAAATGTGAAATCATATTTTGATCATCGAAATACCAATAAAAGCAAGTGCTTCGATAGTTAGGATCTATTTATGGGAAAATTACATTATTAGAAAGCACTGCATTTGCTTTTAATGGGTAAAAGTTGTAGTCTTTATGTGTCATTTGGTTGCTGGTTAGAGTTATGCAAAATTGTAAGCCGGTAAACAAACACCGTACTTCATGTACTGAATTTTATACATAGCAACTAAAATGCTACCAAACATGGTACTAGTTATGCTGATTTTAGGATCTATTTATGGGGTAACAAATTTCCTCTTTCCGCGATTTTAACATTTTACGTTATTAGAAATCGTTGCATTTTGCTTTTATTTGGTAAAAGATTACTCCGTCCGTCCTAATTTAAGTGTTTTAGTTTGATTGGACACGGAGTTTAAGAAATATAGTCTTTTTAATCTTGTGGTTCTAAATTAAAGATGTGTAATGTATTAAAATATATCCTTTTGATTTTGTGGTTTTAAACTTTCCATGTAAACTTACTAAATATAGAAAGAGACATTCTTTTTGGGACAGGCCAAAAAGAAAAGTAAGACACTTAAATTGGGACGCAAGAAGTAGTATTTAGGACTTAACTATATATGATAATTCATTTCCTGACCAGCAACCAAACGACCCTTAGTGGTTAACTATTCATATCATTTTCTGTTGATGGATTAGAGGATTCCAGCTGTTTTGCTTTAGCATGTTTTAATAGACATGTGATTTTGGGAGTAATTGGTGTAAATGAGTTTTTTACCTTTGAACTCAAAACTAGGGAGAAGGGTCAAATTTGCCCTCCATTTTAAAAAAAATCCTTAATTGCGTGACACACGGCATCACCGGGTGCTAAGCTTCCACTGTTTAAAAATAAGGGCAAATTTTTTCCATTTCACGTAGTTCAGGGCAAATTTGACCCTTTTCCCTAGATAGAATAAGAGTTAATGAGTTTTATCTGCTAAATTTGGGTAAAAGTTGTTGTCTTTACGGGACGTTTGGTTGCTGGTTAGAGTTGTGCAGAATTATAAACCGGTAACCAAAACACCGTACTTTGTGTGGTGGATTTTATACATAGCAACTAAAGTGCTACCAAACATGATTACTAGTTATGCTGATTTTAATACACGAGTAATTCATTTCCTACCCAGCAAATGTGCTGGAAAATCGCATTTCGTTCATCGCAATACCACTAAAAGCAAGTGCTCCGATGGTTAGGATCTATTTATTGGAAAAAAGTTTCCTTTTCCGCGATCAAACATTTTACATTTTTAGAGAGCATTGGATTTTTTTTTTGTTGGGTAAAAGCTGTAGTATTTAGTGCTTAAATATTCATATCATCTATGCTGAAAGATTAATGCCTAGATGATCCAGCTGTTTTGCTTTAACATGTGTGATTTTGGGAGTAACTGCTGGGAATGAGCTTTTTAGGCTTTAGTTGTGATTTAATACCATGTTTTTATCTAGTTCCTTCTCTCTTTTTTTCTTTAACTAATGGTTTTGACTGTTGTTGGTCATGCTTAGAAGCAGGAAAGATATACCATTTTCTTTTTTATTGCAGCTTTGGCTGTAAAGTGTTTTTTTTTGGGAGCTTAATCCGTTTTTACCTTTGCATTAATATGAAATTAGTAATAGAACTGATCAAGATCCACTTTTTGCATAGATATGTATAGGGGCATCTTTGGTGCGTTTTAGTTGTTCTTGTAGAAAAATTGCTTTCGTTCCCCTTTCTTTGAAATAATATAGTACTTGTTTGGAAGTAATAGATGTATTCCTTTTATCCAAAAAGCATCATGGAATGAATTCAGATAAAGCTTTATCAAGTGACAAAGGGTGAACACTGAACATGGATGAAATGAGTGTGACCCAAAAATCTACTTTGGTTGTGGTTCTTTGTGGATGTTTCCGAATTGTATTTCCGATGTTATTAGATTCTCCACATGACGATAGAAAGATTATCCTTGTGGTTTCATATGTAATTTTCTGGTTTGCACAAAGTTGATCCTTATTGATGGCTTATAAAGTTAAGTTCTTTTCTAAAGATCTTTTGTGACTTTGTGTTGTGATATGCAATCATAAGTTTAGGCTAGACTTCTATGGTATTTTTATGCTAGTATTAGTGAACATAAATAGCTTCAGTATCAATCACTTGTAATCTTGATACTTCATATGGTGTATTTCCATAACTTATTACTCTAAGATTATGTATATTTTTTCTGTCTTGAATTATTTATCCTGTTTAACCTTGGCCTTTTATGTTTGGATTAAAAAAACTTAAGCCTTTTAAGTAGAAATATTTGTCTTTTACTTATAGTTCGTCCTTGATGTTAAGTTGTGGAAAGCTTGTAGTAAACATTTTCCTGAACAAAATACATATTTAAGTTTCTCGAGACGCACTCCTTTTTGTTTTGTGTAGTATGACATACTATGCAGACCCATAACTCACTATGACACTATCATTGCATTTAAAAAGCGATGGGAGTACATTCTCATGTTTATGTACTTTGTAGAGGAATCTGAAACGGACAGTGAAGAGTCTGGTGTTAGTGGTTCTGATGGGGATGATACTTCATGGATTTCTTGGTTTTGTAACCTGCGTGGTAATGAGTTCTTCTGTGAAGTTGATGATGATTACATTCAAGATGATTTTAACCTCTGTGGATTAAGCAGTCAAGTTCCCTACTACGACTATGCACTTGACCTCATCCTTGATGTTGAGTCCTCCCATGGTACGTATTTTCTCTGTTGTTTATATTACTTCATACTTTATTATGAATTTCCAGAGAAATGATTTTGGGTCTTATCTTTTCAATTGAAGGATATATTTTTTTGGTCTTCTGAATCTATTGGGTTCATTTTTTTTGTTTCCTTTGGACTATCTCCACAAATTAGTATCTGTAGTTAAGTGAAATGTGGAGAACTACTCAGGTTTACTTGATATGCTTTAGGTTGATTGGGACAACTTTATATAAAGACTAGACCTGTCCAAAGGTCGGGTCGGGCCGGGTCAGGGCCGGGTCGGGTGGCTTTTTTTTTCCTCCTTGCCCGACCCTGGCCCGACCCTGACCCTATATTTTTTTAAAAATTCCGACCCTGGCCCTGACCCTTCGGGGACCCTACGGGTCACGGGTCGGCCCTGACCCGACGAATTTTTTTTGGCAGGCAGGGTCAGTTCGGGTCGGGTCGGGTCGGGTTGGGGCGAGTTTTTTTTTTTTTTTTTTTAAATTGAATTTTCAAAACTGAAATTGGTATTCACCCCTACATCACCACGAAATTTCGACGTTTAAATGTATTGTATATCGTGAAATCTTGACTAAAGAAAAAGAAAATTAGAAATCGATTTGGGGAAAAACACAAATTGATTGGCAAAACTGACGTTTTTCTAAAAATTGGCTGCGCCAAACCGCCTTATGGCAGTTTGACCGGCCCTGTCTCGAAAAAATATGCAAATTCAAAAAAAAACCCGGATAAAACGGACATCCGAGCGCAGAGTTATGACCATTTAAAGTTTCACCAATTTACAACTACTTTATCTCCCTACATTATGCTTCCGTGATATTAACAAAATGACTAATAATATATAATTAATAATCAGCTACCGTTTTAATCTTATTTTATCATTTTATGTCGAGCTAAATGTAGATTAGAGCAATATATATATATATAAACAGGCATTATATCACTTATTAATGACAAAAATATAAGTACAAAATAAATATTAATGAAGGAAAAATAATATAAATTATATTAAAAAAATATGCGGGTCGGGCCGAGGCCGGGCCGGGCCGGGCCGGGTCAGACGGGTAATTTTTTCTGACCCTGGCCCGACCCTGACCCTGCTCGGGTCGAGTGGCTCTCGGGTCAGCTAAAAGCTGACCCTGGCCCTGTTTTTTTCGGGCCGGGTCGGGCCGGGCCGGGCGGGTCCCCGACCCTATGGACAGGTCTAATAAAGACTGACAGAAATAAGTGAGTTAAAATTGAGTCACGGTCCCATTCTGGAAAAAATAAATAGATAAATAAATTTTTGAGTCACGCTATACCAGGTTCATCCAACTGGTGTAGGCTATATCCATCTTATTATGACATGTAGAAATGCTCATATATAGATATTTGTATAAATTTAATTGTTAGGTATGGTTTTGGAGGAATGTTTTTTTGTCATTGCCCATGTTTGATGTGACATTCATGCCACATATGCAGCAATTTTAAGTTAAAGCCAGTGAACATTTACTTGATAGATAGAAATAGTCGTGCCCTATGTCTCAGCAAGTCTTGTATTCTATCTCCCATCTCATTGGAAAGTAAAAAAAGAAAAAAGCAACACCCCCCATCGAGATTGGCTTGGTGTTCAGTGACTGGCCTTTCTCTTGTTGTTTCTATCAACATAAAGGAAATGTTTTAGTCACCGCCCCACAAAAAAAGCGTATGTGAACAAAAGCAAAAAGTACGAAGTATGAGAAAGGGGCAAGGGTCTGTCTTGGGTTCAATTCCCAAAGCTCCTCCCCCAACCCCCAAAAAAAGATGGGAAGAAGGGGGGGGGGGGTCCTGTTTACCTTCGCTAACTGCTGATAGAACTTACAATGAGCTGCTTCTTTTCAATTAAGAAATCAAAATTTCCTCTGGTATTATGGCATGTTTTGCAATGAAATTTTGTTATATACTTTTTATCTGCTCTCTTTTTTCCCCCTTCTCTTTTGTGTATTTTCTTGTTTGATGGTGCCAAAAGTTGAAGGGAATCCCTTTTCTTTGTTTTAATTTATGTTTAGTCTCTTCCGTGGATGGACAGATTTAATTTCTGTCAGTTTTCTAGCTTATCAGTGCCAGTTCTTAATGACTTGCACTAGAAAAACAATACTCCTTCCACTCCCAATGTACATTACTTGTAATTTTCAGACATCCAAAATTGTTTTGACGCCTATCTATTTTAATACCACAGTTATAAAATACAAGAACTCATTCATGAAATTGTTCACATTTTAACATTTGATGTGATACCTTTGCAAACTAACTTCTCAACATCAATATTAATATTTTCTTTTCACTAACTCTAATGTAATATTTATATCATATTAGTATCTTAAACTATGTGTCCAGTCAAATACCATCACATGAAACGGAATAGAGAGTAACTAAAACTACAAGTTGATTACAACACCCCCTTTTTGTGTATTCTGATGATCCAATTGGAGCTATCAGCAGAAACAAATTAATTTAGATTATCCAAAACAAAAATAGTGGTATTTGCTAGCAACAACTTGCTCCAATCACACTGGGGAATTTTGTGGTGTTCTCGGTTGTTTTCAAAACTCGATCTTCAATGGGCGGTGTGGAGCTCAATGTGTTTAAAGGAATCCAGTTGGTGATCGACTAATAGCACCTGAAACAGTAAACATAAATCAGTTACAGTTCTCAATAAATGCATTAGAAAACTGACCTGTATTTGTCTTAAAACTCACGAATAAGTATCAAACATGTAATGCTGCGTATGTATGGGTGGTGACATTGCTAGTTGGGGCCTAGGGTTTGAAATAGTTGGCCTACAATTTTGGGATAGGCCAAGAAAAGCTGGATCAGATTAGAAGAAATTTTCTTTGGGAAGGCAATAGCAAGGATCATAAATTCCACCTGGTTAAATGGCCCAAAGTCATACTCCCTAAACTTCAAGGAGGTTTAGGGGATGTCACCATTCACAACAAGTGCATGTTGCTTAAGTGGCACTGGAGATTCAATATGGTGAATCTTAGAATATGGAGAGAGGTGATCATACCTAAGCATGACATGCTTAATCACTAGTGTACTAAGCAGTCAAGAAGTCCTCATGGTACAGGCCCATGGAAACACATTTCTCAGCTTGGAAGGATTTTGCCCCCAACATTCACATAAACTTCTAGCATAACAACTGGCTGGGCAATCCCCTAAAGAATGAGTTCCCACATCTCTCCCTAATCGCAAGAAATCCTAATTCAACAGTGGCTGAAAACAGAGAAGGAAATGCCTGGAATATACAACTAAGAAGAAAACCTCAAGACTGGGAAATAGAGAGTTTCATGGAGCTACTATCAAGGTTGGAAAATTGCAGTCCGAACCCTCAGGTGAGGGACTCTATAGCCTGGGACAACTCAAATGATAAAGTGTATTCATTCAAGTCAGGTTACACTCACTTCATTTCTAGGAATAATTAACTCATGGCCATGGAAGTTTATCTGGAAAACCGAACTCCCCCTAAAGTAATCTGCTTTAGTTGGACAGCCTTACATGAAGCATGTTTGACCCAAGACAATCTGAGAAGAAGTAAATTACAATTGGCAAATAGATGTTACATGTGTCATTCCAACCTAGAAAGTGTCAATCACCTACTGTAGCTTCTGAGATCTGTAGTATGTTCTTCTCACTCTTTGGCTTAAGTTCGGCCATGCCTCGCAGTATCAAAGAAGCCTGCAGCAGCTGGAGTTCATTCAAAGTTGAAAAGACCATCAAGAGTATTTGGTTAATGGTTCCTGGAGCTATTTTTTGGTGCATCTGTTCAGAGAGAAATAGAAGATGTTTTGATGGAATCTCAACTTCAAGTATCTCCCTAAAGTCAACGTGCTTGATACAACTTTTTTGCTTGCTCAAGCTGACTCCTGTGTCTAGCATTGAACTCTTTTTGGATTTTGTCAGTTCCATAGATTTAGTCTCTAGTTGATAGAACTGACTGCTATACTTTTACTTCCGAGTCATTGTACTCAGCTCTGTAAATTTATGCATCTTCTTGATGCTTTTAATGATATATTTTTACTTCATCAAAAAAAAATTGGGATAGGAAAAAGAGGTAGATGTGTTAGGTGAGGGCTAGATGGAGGCTACTGTGAGGAGGAGGAGAGCCAACGGAGATTAGGAATTGGTACTTCCTTGTTGAAAGCTGAGGAATCTGTGCTGAGGAAGCAGGTATTCCAGTTATTGTATTAATACTTTTGGTGAATATCTTCTGCATTTTAAGGTTGGCATAATTGGAGAATTTATTGTAACTAAGGTGCGATTTATACACAGTCAGAGAGAGGTTGTAGTGCTCATGTCATTGATAGATGTAGACTTTGCTTTGCATATGATGCAAACAATTGTTAAAGGTGCAAGCTGGCGTTTTAGCTTCTGTGGGTTTACTCATCCCTTTTAAAAATCCACCATTTATTGATTTTTCTTAGGAATGTGTTTTTGTTTTTATACTTATTTTTCCTTTAGGAACATATTAGAAAAGAAAAGTAATGCAAGGGGTACTGGGTAGGGAAATTGGGTGTTTTTTCACAAGTGATAATGCCCGATTTGAATCACTTCGTTATCAGTACATCCTTGGACTTATGGGCAGACTAAGCTCAATGATTTGTTTATTTTACTTTCATGTTAGAAACACATCCTTCATTATAATCCAAGTAAACTTCCTTGTCTCTATTTTATGCGACCAAGAATATTGTCATATATCCAAAATGCAGCATCATCTTTCATTATTAAGACAGTTGCAGTTTGTCAATTTTTGCCTGCTTTGAATAGGTGATATGTTCACAGAGGAGCAGAATGAATTGGTTGAATCGGCGGCAGAGATGTTGTATGGTTTGATTCATGTTCGGTACATTTTGACTAGCAAGGGAATAGCCGCAATGGTAATTTCTTGTCCATATTTCTCTAGTTTACTTTAATATTTTCCTCTTGGTCTTTCATTTTTTCCTCTAGTTTACCGTGCAACATGTCCATGAAATGGTAGTACCTAATATGCCAAACCTTTCAGTTGGAGAAGTACAAAAACTACGACTTTGGAAGATGCCCGCAAGTTTATTGCAGTGGACAGCCTTGTCTTCCTGTTGGTCAATCGGATATTCCGCGCGGAAGTACTGTAAAAATATACTGTCCGAAGTGTGAAGACATTTATTACCCTCGATCAAAGTACCAAGGCAGTATCCTTTTCTGCTGCCACTTTTTGATGCGCTCTCTCTCTCTACACACTAACCTAAATTGCATATCAATTTTGAGATTAGGTCTGCTCATGAATGCATATTGGTGTTTGTTTGCTTGCTTGAGTAGCATATTTCTATTTTGGATACGATTTCCTCAACTGTTCAAGATATTGATGGAGCTTACTTTGGGACAACATTTCCTCATCTCTTCTTGATGACTTGCGGACACCTCAAGCCGCAAAAACCAACACAAAATTATATCCCCAGAGTGTTTGGTTTCAAGCTCCACAAGACTTGACAGTAAAGCCCGTTATGATGTTGTGAACAGATCAAACTTTATGCCAGTAATGATTCTTGCCAGGTGACATTGATGTACAATTCGTTGCGGTAAAGACAGGTGAAGCAGAAGACTTCTTGATAATTATGAAACGTTCATTGATGAAAAGGCAGCTTGAGCAATCTGTCAGGTGAAATTTGTTCCTTAAATATCTTCATGAAATTTTTTACAAGAGCATTTGTAAGCTTGTTTCATTACTAGTTTGAGAATTGATTTATAATTCCTCATCGACCACTTTTCATGGCCCTGCGATGATCCTTTCATCCCTCTTCAGTACTTACCTCTACCATTTTCCAACAGAGGGTATTCATCAGGATTATAGACTAGGGTCTCCTTTCTTTCTAGGACAATTTCCAGTTGTAATGATGTGTGATGGTATTAAAAAGGTTGTCCAAGCTGAAGAAGATGTATTCCAAGACATAAATTATGGGACTTTTAGTGAAGCTACAACCAACCTCTTAATCCAAAAAAGAAGAGAAAAACAACCTGGAAATTCCTACTACTTTCTATTACATTGAGGAGTGAATAATGAATACATTAAATTATTGGTAGTTCTAAATTCTAATTCACATTAAAAGTGTCTATATGGTTCGGTTTGAGTAAATTCTTCTCAAAAAAAACATTAAACCAACTATGCTAGTTTGCTAAATTTATAAACTAATCAAACGAACATAAAAGTCGGTTTTTACGATTGTGATTTTTTTGGTTTTCTTTTCAATCACATTAATAATTGGTGCATGTCAACTGGAAGTTGCTAATACAAATTAAAATTAAAAATATTCCCACTTTTTGTATATAGTTGAGCTAATGAATTCAATATCTCAATGTAGATGTTCTACACTGTCGACTCAGCATTTTTTCGTCCAACACCAAATTGAATCAAATCAGACTTCTCTTTAATAGTCATCATTTATATCAACATTTTACTATAACAAAAATTAGCACCAAATCAAGCCGAGTCAAACCCTGGGTTGAATTTTTGGTAGGGTTTAGCTTAATTTTCACTTCAATTTTTTGTTCTTTTGGTTTATCTTGTACACAATATATAAAGGTTGAATTCATCGCGGCCCTTGTGGTTGACAATTTTTTTTACTTAAACACCTCAAGTAAGCTTTGTTCTATTTAGACACTTTATTTTTTTCGGTGAACTTTTCTAAAATTTTCAGATCTATTTTTAGGCTGATTTATTGGGCCCGTCTGCCACTTTTTTTTTTCACTCTTTTTTTTTTTTTAATTTAATTAAAGTATACGTCCATGAAAGAGAAAAGATGAAATGTTTTTCGAAAAGTATTATTATTTGAGATCATTAACGTCTTGTGGGGTGATTTTTTTTCTTTTTCTTGGCATCATTTTTTCTAAAAAAAATAAAAATTCATTTTTGATATTGATTTTATACAGAGAATAGTGACGATCTTCATTTTTTCAGTGAGTAAGATAGCAATGGTGGAAGATTTGTTAATAGTAGAATATTAAGCAGAGAAGAAAGAAAAAAATAACAACATACCCAGTGTAATCCCACGAAGTGAGGTCTGGGGGATAGGATGTACGCAGACCTTACATCCATCTTTGTAGGGCAAAGAGGTTGTTTCCGATAGACCCTCGACTCAAAAAGAATGTAGCCAATGCAAGATTGCAAGAAAATAAGACAACATAAAATATCAAGATATAGAACAAATGAAGTAGTAATCACATAAAACTAATGATCTACACAATACCTAAATACTATTACTAAGAAAATGAGGAGATGGAAAGGCTAGCCCCCCCACCTCCCTCACATACAAACTCAACTACCTACTAACCTTCTATCATAATCTTCGACCTCTATAACTTTCTATCTATGGTCATGTCCTCAATCAGCTGGAGTTGCGTCATGTCCTATCTAATCATCTCCCCCCCCCCCCCCCCCGTCCGTTCTTCTTCGGCCTACATCTACATCTACTAGTCCCTACGACCGCCAATCTCTCACACCTCCTAACTGGCGCATCCACACCCCTTCTCTTCACTGCCCGAACCATCTCAGTCGCTCTTCTCTCATCTTGTCGTCCACGGAGGCAACTCCAACCTTATCCCGTATAACTTCATTTCTAATCATATCTCTCCTGGAATGACCACACATCCATCTAATCATCCTCATCTTTTACCTTCATCTTCGGAACGTGTGTGTTCTTAACTAGCCAACATTCTTCCCCATATAACACTGATGGTCTAACTACCACTCTGTAGAACTTACATTTCATCCTAGGCGACACTTTCTTATCGCAAAGCACAGGCGAGCCTCCATTTCATCCACCCTGCTTCAATACGGTGTGTGACATCATCATCAATCTCATCGTACCTTGTATTATGGATCCTAAATACTTGAAGCTCCCTCTTTTCGGTATAGCTTATCCCTCTATCTTCACTTCCACATCTTTCTCGTGTGTCACTTCACTAAACTTGCACTCCGTGTACTCAGTCTTAGTCCAACTCAACCTAAAATCTTTAGACTCTAAAGTCGTTCTCCGAACTTTCAGCCTATCGTTAACGCCACTACGTGTCTCATCAATCAAAATTATGACGTATGCAGATAGAATACACCACGGCACCTTCTCTTGAATATATCGCGTTAATTCATCAATCACTAAGGCAAATAAAAATGGGCTAAGGGATGATCTCTGATGCAACACCATCACGACCGAAAAGTGTTCTAAATCACTTCCCACTGTCCTAACCCGGGTCTTGGCACCCTCGTACAGGCCCTTAATTGCCCTGATGTAGGCCACAAGCACGCCCCTAGACTCCAAGCATCTCCAAAGGACCTCCCGAGGGACTTTATCATATACCTTTTCTAGATCAATGAACAACATGTGTAAGTTTCTCTTTTTGTCCTGATACTGCTCCAACAATCTCCTGACAGATGAATAGCTTTTGTAGTCGACCGCCCTGCATGAATCAGAACTTTTTTTCGGATATCTTCACATCCCTCTTCATCCTCATCTCGACCACTCTCTCCCAGACTTTCATAGTATAGCTTAGCAGCTTAATACCCCTATAGTTATTGTAGCTCTTAACATCACCCTTGTTCTTGTACAGCGGGATCATTGTACTCCACCTCCAATCGTCTGGCATCTTAGTTGTCCTAAGTATGACATTAAACCACCTAGTCAACCACCCTATACATGTCTCCCCTACACATTTCCATAAGTCTACCGAAATCTCATATGGCCCAGTCGCTCTCCCCTTCTTCATCTTGCAGATAACCCCCCTAGGACCTCCTCATTCCACCACCATGCCCCTTCACGTCCACCTAATTTGCCCCTCGAGACCCCTAGCACCTCTCTAGTTGCTTTCCTAATGTATTCGGATGTCCTAGACCACATATTATCAGCGTCCCCACTACTCTCCAAATCCCCCATAGCCTCCAACTTCTCCCTCATCTCCTGATATTTGACCTTAGTCAGGCCTCCCCATCTAATCAGTGGTCGATCATCAACAACCCTCTTCCTCTTCTTTATCTTGATCTCTAAGTCCATAACTATGAGCTTATGATGGGTTGTAAGATTCTCACTCGAGATAACCTTGCAGTCCTTGCAAACACTTCTATCACCCTTCTTAAGGAGCATGTAATCTATTTGGGTCTTAGCTACCGCACTGCGGTAGGTCATCAGGTGATCCTCCATCTTTTGGAAGCTCAGATTAGCAATGACCAACTCAAAAGCATTCGCGAAGTCTAAAAGGGAGACTCATCCCTCATTCCTATCCCCAAAACCGAACTCGCCATGCACATCATCATGTCCTCCGGATGTAGACCCTATGTGACCATTAAAATCTCCTTCTATCACTAGTTTCTCGGACTACGGGATACCCCTCACAACCTCGTCCAACTCCTCCCAAAAATACCTTTTGTACTCCCCCGCCAAACCCGCCTGAGGATCATATGCACTAATTATGTTAAAAGTTGTCCCTCCCAAAACTAGCTTAATGGACATCATCCTATCATTCACCCTCATATCCCCGACTACGTGATCCCTGAGATCTTTGTCCACTAAAATACCTACTCTATTCTCACCCATCGAGCGCTCTGAGTACCACAACTTAAAACTGTCTCCTCCAAAGCTTTAGTTCCTACCTATTTGGTTTCTTGGACACAAGCTATATTGATCTTCCTCTTCTTAAGAATCTTCACTAATTCTATCAACATGCCCGTCAAAGTCCTTATGTTCCAAGACCCTACTCTCAACCCATATGCTCCCCTGTTCCTATTACCACTTCTGCCCCCTCCCCCGCCCCCGACCGAGAACACGACCTCAAACTACCATCATATTCGGAAGGCACTAATGTCGTATATAAAAGTAAAAGTAAAAATGGTAATCACCACGCCTAGAGAATAAGAAAAGATACATGAAAATAGACAGGAAACAAAAATTGAGAATACAGGGGTAGGCAAACACTGAAATTTAAACAATGCAGCAAAACAATAAAGCAAAACTATCTAATAGAAAGAGATGCACAACTATGTAATGCAACAGATACTATCAAATATGTTTCTCCAAATATTATGGTGCACTTACTAACAGAAAAAAAGCAAGCAGTAACCAGAGAACAAGAAATAGAGGAACACACAATGAAGAGACGAACACTTCACAAAGCAGATTACCCTAAAATCACTAACTAGAACAAGAAATATAGAGGAAACAAGAAAGGTACAGAGATGAAACAGGAATACGTTGATTTAAAAAATAGTACACGAAAAGGATTTTAGAATTCGTAGCAAGAACAAGAAATAAGAAGGAAAAGAGCGATAGAACCTGGTAGACGGCGTGACGGTGATGCAAGTGGGTTTGTCCCTTCGAACTGGAGATTCCAGCCGATGAGACAGAGAAATTGCAGCGAGCAATTATGGCTGGGTATTATCCGGTGTGTTCTAGGGTTCCGTCTCCGGCTAGGGTCACAAGAGATAATACCTGCTGGAAAGGAAAAAGGAAAAAAAGGTGTTATGCCTCATAATTTCACGTCTAGTCGTGTCGTCGATTGACACCGGCATCCCGAGATGATATGTGACTTTACAGAAGGGTAATGAGGATTCACAACTTGTTTATAGAAGTATCGGGATGAATAGAAGTTAAACGGATCGAAAAGAATACGTTTCGACGAAATCAGCAAGTTTCCCAAAATTACGACCTAAAGGTACGGACCGTATAATATTTTTACGAACTGTACAAATTGGAATTTCCACCGTAATTTCTCTACAGAAATTCAGGCTTCAGTTCTTATTATACGGTCCAAATATACAATTCGTACAAAAATGTACGGACCGTATATTTGCACTGTATAAAAAGGCGGTGCATATTTCTTTTCTTGTATATAAATTATGTCCTCGGCTTTGGGTCCTCATTTAACATCCATCCAGACCTTATAACACCCCTAACATTCTCCTATGGGCTCTCCATCAACTTGAAGCTAAATCCAAAGATAAACCACGCAAGTTCGACGTAAAGAATCATGTGGCTGCCACTAACTTCCTTTTCTTACTTGTTGTGATGACTTAAGAGGTGTATTGGTGTTGAAGTAAGCTAAGGAATAGAGGTTTATTCATATATAAAAGGTAAGTCTTATCTTCTATATCCTAATCTTAAGTTTATACAAATGCTGGATTGAATTTTGTTGGAGGATTCTTGAAGAAATTAGTAACTATTAAACTTGAACTTAAGCTATGTTGTGTGGGCTGTTTTTACATGATGTAAGCTACCAAACGGAATTGTTAAAGCATGGACAAGATTGTGGTGATGAGTAGGGGTGGTAATGAAGGTTGCTGTGCTTGGATATGTTAAATTTGAACTATAAACGACCCTATGAAGTTATGCACACAAGTTGTTCGATAAAATGTCTAAATGAATTTCTCTATAAAATATGAAGTCGATATTGTACCAACCCTTTGTCTAATATAGATAATCGTCTGTAGAAGGTGTGAGGTCTTGTGGAACGTAAATAGCTTCGTGGATAAGGTATGTAAGGCTTACCTTTCTTTCTATCGGCATGATCATAAAGAAAATGTCAAAGGATAACAGTTTCGTATTCAAATTCAATTATTGATCAAATTGAGGTATAAGAAGCATGTTCATTCTTAGTATAAAGAATCTTATTCGTTCTTTTATTGTGATGAAATTCCCATACTCTATAAAGTCACTCTCATTTTGATGTATTATGATTGCTTGTAGGTTCCTGAAAGCTAAAGAAAATGGTAAGTGTTATTCCTTTGTATTAACTCATATAGAAAGGTACAATGATACGTTATCCGCATAAGGATAGTCGGAGGTGCAACGATTGTACGTCACTTTGACAGGCTTACAGAGTAGTCCATATTCCTCAAATGGTTCTCACATATATAGATATGATATTGATGATATTTCCCACATTGGCCTATGGTGTTATTTACGCAGCTTATATAGATATGATATTGATAATATTGCCCAAAGAGGCCTATGACATTATTTTTGCAACTTATAATGTTGATGATATTGCCCACAGAGGCCTATGACATTATTTACACAGCTTATATAGATATAATATTAATGATATTTCCCACAGAGGCCTACAGTGTTATAAATACGTGATTATATCCCATTTATGTACAGTATGGTCCTTAGCGACACTTCTAAGTTACAGGTTGTTGCTTTCAGTTTCCTTTTCACATTGATGCCTTTACTTACATCTATTTATGCCTTACATATTCAGTATATTCTTTCGTCCTGATGTCCACTTTCTGGGGCGTTGCGTTTCATGCCCGCAGGTACAGATAGCTGGACGATGCTCATTTCTAGTAGGATCTTAGCTCGGCGGTAATATAAGAACTCTCCACTTGTTTCGGAGATGTTAGTCAGAGTTGGTATGTTTATATATATATACATTTACGGGTATGGCGCGTCCCTGTCCCGATTCTCAGAGGCTTGTAGACTAGTGGGTTATGTATTGTCGTTCTTTATGGCATGGTCGACCTTCTTATCAGTCTGGTAGTACTATTGTTATGGCCTTGCCGGTGTTCTGAGATTAGTTGTGGCGTTGTCGACCTTACGATATATATACACATATTGGTTTTACTGTCATTTGTTCAAGTTGTTATTTTCAGTTTCTCTTATGATTGTCATTCTGAAGTCTTGTCGACCCAGACAGTTATATGTTCACGCTATGATATACATGTGGTACGCTCGGGCCGTTCAAGCACCGGGTGCCGACCACACCCAATTCCTACCGTAATGAATATGAGCGCAATTGAAATTCCTGAGGAGATTCCTTTCTTGTACGATAAAAAATGAATTTCACTCAATTACATTACTCTTAGAGAAACCCCAGCTTCCCCTCGAAGTTGGGGTGTGACAAACTTGGTATCAGAGAAGGTCTGTCCTAGGGAGTCTGCAAGTCGTGTCTAGTAGAGTCTTGTTTATAGGTGTGTTGTGCACCACACTTACAAACAGGAGGCTACAAGGCATTTAGGGATGGTTTCTATTCTTTCATCTCATTGATCGTACAGTAGAGTTGAGTTGTAAGAATTCGAATCTAACTCGTGCTTTATACATTTTTGGTACTTTCGGCTACCAGAAATACTCCGACCAGTTCGTATTCATGGCAAGTAAATGAAAGCCCCCCCCCCCCCAAACTTGCTATTATTATGCCAGATGTGCGAGTGTTATACTATAGTCTTGGGGAATGGACCTTTGAGATACAGAGGAGATGATAAATACTTGGAAGGGTAAGGAGTTGGTTTTTAGGATGCAAGAGAAGTAAGGTAAAGAATGTGCAGAGTACCTGCATACAGGAGGTTATAAGGAAATTGTCATTCCGATAGGATAATGTAAGTATTGTTACCCCACTTTGCATAAGGACAAAACCGCAATGAGAAGAACATATAGATATTGGGACTTGGTAGAGGTTAGAATAGTCCTTAATATGGACAGAACGGGGAAGATAACTACAGTTATGTCAAAGCCACTCATTTGGGCCATGTATACCCGATGTACCCAGAAATTGTGAGACGAAAATGACTTTTAAATAATGTTGATGCTCTAAGAGCCCAGAATTGACTCCATTATATATAAGGTAAATGTTTTCCTCAGAAAAGTTTTTTGCCTGGGGTAGGCAGAAACAGTAAGTGCCTAGGAGATAAGGCTAATTAAAGAAGAGAAAGTTATAAGAAAGGGAATGTTTATTTGAACTAAGATAATAAATGAGATGGATAGTAAAGGAATGATATCAATATAAGTCGGACACTTTAGCAAATATGAAAAAAGATTGAGAGTCATACAATAAAGGTATGGTAAAATGACATAGTTCGTAGTCGAGTAAAACAGAAGACAAGGACGAGTAAATGCTAAGTTGTGAAGATGGGTGCGTTATGAGACTAAGTGCCTACAATGAGACACGGATAAATGAATGTTAACTGAATATACCGATCAGCCGATCTAACCTCCTGAATTAGGAAATATCAACATCAGAAAAGTTCATGTTGGTTAGTCACCCTTCTAAATGATTATGCTAGGTGAATCTTGAATTTATGTTATTATGTTACTCTGATGACTTTACTAAAGTCCAAGTTTGGTGGGAAACATGATGCAATTAAAATAAGTTATGAAGTTGGATGAAAGAAGTTTTGTTGGAGGATTAAAGAAGGTTTTGAGAACCTACCGTCTCACGGTGAACCTCGTTGACATAAATAAGAAAGTATCTTATAAACACTCAACCCAAATGGTTACACTTTGCTCAAGAGAGTGGGCATGACCCTATAACGTTGCTAATAAGGATGGATCATTTCAAATAAGTCGTATTAAAGTTGGTTATGGAAACATTTGACGAGAATGCGTAGAACGATGAGCCTAGAATAATGACCTCGAGTTACAAGGGCGAGAACCCGAGGTAATAAAAGGTGGCATAAGTCGTTTTCCTAGTTATCAATAAATTATATTGCTTACCGTTGAAAGTTACTTATCGAGATGTTAATAAGCTAAGCATGTGATAAATGATGAAGTAAAAGGACCTTCAAATTTATTGAAAGATGTGTCATAATTCTAGAGACCTCAAGATAAGAGTAGTTGTTGAAACCAAAGATGGCAAGGACCAAAAGACAACTGAGGAGTGAGTAAAGAAAAGCAGAATATTTAATTAGTGTAAATGGAGTGATGTGATGAAATGCTGAGACAAGGGTAGGTATGCTAACGACAGAAAAATGAGCTATAACGAAAAGGATAAAAGTGAACGGAGTTATGACTATAAAGGTCTCGTTAAGGTGTGATTACGCCAAGGAAATTTAATAACCCAATGTGGGAAAGGGACAGTAATGATTTCATTGACCAGAGGTGTTAGACTATCAACGTTTGAAAGGATCAGTATAAGAATGGTATTAAGGACAAGAACCCCCCCCCCCTCCTTGCTGAGCTAAAGTGGGGAAATAAGAATAAGATGGTTGAGTGATTGGATGATGAAAGGCCCGATTATGGCAGGACGAGATGATTTAGAAGAACTTTTGGATTATGTAAAGCTGCAAATCGAACTAAATTGTACGACGACTCGCAGGACGTAGGTAGATAGGAATAATTATGGGTAAGGTGCAAGATACTTATACAAGGAAACCATAAAATGAGCTGATAAGTGTAAGAGTATTAGGAAGATGTGAGAATGGTACATTAAGGGGTAGCGACCCGATGAAAAAGGTAAAATGTCATGCAAGGAAGGATAACTGCAAGCATCTTCGAATCGACAAAAATATATTTTGCATAATATAGATGGAGTAGGAGCCTATGGCTCAAAATGATTAATAAGTTCCTTCCTAAGCGCTATTGACGAAAAATAGATGTAACCCCGAACTGGAAATGCCAATTGAAGGTAAGTGTAACTGAACATTTGAGGCTCAGAAGACTAGTATGAGGCATGAATAAACACAAGAGGACAAAGGCCCCAAGGGAAGTCACTCGAAGCTAAAGTGTAAAAGAGGAATCGATTGAGGCAACTAGTAATAGACCATGTATGTGCACTAGGGTGTTTCAGAATGAATAACATATAGTGAGTAAGCAGAGGAAAAAGGGCAAGTGTTAACAACAGTAAGAAAAGGAATTCGTTTCTAGTTGTCAGTAATGAGAAAGTATGATAAGGTTTTGTTTCCAAATCCTGAATAAAAGTTCAATGATGACAAATATGGGATATTCATGGTTGGGATAATATAAACTATAAGAATCCAATACTTTGAATGTTGAGTAAGGCTAAGTTTATGGAAGAAATGAGGGCTTAATGAATTTTGAAAGGGTCTTATGTATCGATAATCTTATCATTAGGAATAGATAGTATGGAACCAGTCATATAACCGTAAGCAGATTGACAAGTGCGGAAGTTAAAAGGACAGGAATTAGTCTCGGAAATGTATCAATAAATAAGATAAATGCCTAACTAATAATTCGGAAGACAGTGCTCTTAAGATTCACAACATGATAGAGTAACCCTTTGGATTGAACAATAAGGGATGTAAGGGTCAAGATCCCACTTTTAAAGGATTGTTAGAAATCATAACCGTTGGTGTATTCTGAGGTGGCAGAGCCACAAAGCAAGACTTCGATCGCAATACTCTATCTACTTGGAATATACCAAGATATATTAAGGGGTTGAATGGATATACTAAGGAAATGACGTGAGAAAGGACCTTATAAAGGATGTAGCATGTGTGCTAATTACCAACAAGTATGGTCGAAATACACAAGCTCGTAGCATGACCTCGAGTGTCTGGATCGTACTCTCGGTCTGCCCGTCTGTCTGAGGGTGGAAAACTGTGGTAAGATTAACTTGGGTGCCTAAACCTTTTTGAAATGACTTCCAGAAGTTAGTTGTAAACTGAGCACCTCGATCAGATATAATAGAAATAGTCACACCATGAAGGCAAACAATCTCCTTAACGTATGACTTCGTGTAGTCCTCGGCTGTGTAGGTAGTTTTGAACGGCAGAAAGTGAGTCGATTTGGTCAATTTGTCGACAATTACCCATATAGAATCAAACTTACGATAAGAGTGAGGTAAACTCATAACAAAATCCATATTAATCATTTCCCATTTCCACATCGGAATTTCAATATTCTGAGTCAGACCACTGAGCTTTGGTGCTCTATTTTTACTTGCTGATAATTAGGACACTGAGCTACAAATTCTGCAATGCTTCTCTTCATGTTGTTCCACCAATAAATGCCCTTAAGATCATGATACATCTTAGTAGATCCAAGGTGAATGGAATATCGTGAGCAATGGACCTCCGTCATAATTCTATCTTGTAATCCCGCTACATTTGGAACACATAAACTGCCCTGGTGCTTGAGAACCCCATGTTCGTCAATCTCAAAGGTTGTGGTCTTCTTCTGTTGAATGCCTTCCCTCAGTTTTCTCAAACTGGGTCTTCCCACTGCCGTTCCTTAACTTCCGACGTGAGGGACGACTCTGAAATATTTCGAATCACAAAACCACAATCCCCCGCATCCATTAGTCGGACTCCCAAACTAGCTAGTTGATGGAGCTCTCTTACCAACTCATTCCTTTCGACCTGCACCGGAGTCGAGGACTTACGACTGAGCGCGTCTGCCACAACATTAGCTTTACCGGGATGATATAAGATGTCCACATCATAATCCTTCAACAATTCAAGCCACATTCTTTGTCTCAAGTTCAACTATTTCTGTTTAAATATGTATTGCAGACTTTTATGATCCGTAAAAATGTCTACATGAACACCATACAATTAGTGCCGCCAAATCTTCAGTGCATAAATCACTACGGCCAACTCCAAATCATGTGTCGGATAGTTTTTCTCATGTTTCCTCAATTGCCTTGAAGCATAGGCAGTCACTTTACCATGTTGCATTAGCACGCATACTAAACCTACTCCCGAGGTATCACAATACACAACATAGCCTTCTGGACCCTCGGGGAGAGTAAGGACTGGTGCCGATGTTAGTTTGTCTTTTAACTCTTGGAAGCTCTACTCACAGGCATCGGACCACTGGAACTTTATGGCCTTTTGTGTCAACTTTGTTAATGGTGCTGATATGGTAGAAAACCCTTCTACAAACCTCCTATAATAGCCGGCTAAGCCTAGAAAACTGCGAACCTCTGATGGAGTCGTGGGTCTCGGTCAATTCTTCACTGCTTCAATCTTCTGAGTGTCAACTCTTATGCCTTCATCTGACACTATATGACCAAGGAAAGCCACTGAATTTAACCAAAATTCACACTTGGAGAGTTTCTCGGAGCGTCTGTAGTACTATCCGCAAATGATCCACATGCTCTTCTTTCGAGTGAAAGTAAACCAGAATATCATCTATAAATACTATCACAAATACATCCAAAAATGGGCGAAACACGTTGTTCATTAGATCCATAAATACTGCCGGTGCATTTGTAAGCCCAAATGACATCACTAAGAACTTGAAGTGCCCATACCTTGTTCTGAAAGCCGTTTTCGGAATGTCCTTCCCTTTGACCCTTAGCTGATGGTACCCCGACCTTACGTCGATCTTTGAGAAATATTTTGCACCTTGTAGCTGGTCAAACAAATCGTCAGTTCGGGGAAGAGGGTACTTGTTCTTGATAGTGACTTTGTTCAGCTACCGATAGTCAATACACATCCGTAACGAGCCATATTTCTTTCGTACAAACAATATCGGCGCACCCCAAGAAGATATGATGGGCCTAATAAAGCCTTTCTCAAGCAGATCTTTTAGTTGCTCCTTTAATTATTTCAATATAGCTGGAGCCATTCTATAAGGAGAAATAGATATCGACTGAGTGTCCGGCAACACGTCTATACCGAACTTAATTTCCCTTTCGGGAGGAAGGCCTGGAAGTTCGTCTGGAAATACATCAAGAAACTCATTAACCACTGGAATTGATTGAGAAGTAGGTGGTTCGGCTTCGACAACCCTAGGCCGAACGATGTGGTATATACAACATTTAGAGATCATCTTCCTTGCCTTAAGGTATGGAATAGATCTACCTTTTGGCGACGCCGTATTACCCTTCCATTCAAGGAATAGCTCGCCTGGAAACTGAAATTTAACAATCTTTGTTTGGCAATCAACATTAGCGTAGCACGATGCCAGCTAATCCATGCACATAATAATATCGAAATCAATCATTTCTAATTCTACCAAATCTGCTACGGTCTGATGGTTACAAATTAATACTGCACAATTTCGATAGACCCGTCTAGCAACTACCGACTCACAAACTGGTGTAGATACCACAAATGGATCTCTTATCAACTCGGGCTCCATACCAAATTTACAGGCAATGAAAAGGGTGATATACAATAAATTAGAGCCTGGATCTAACAACGCATACACATTACATGAAAAGACTGACAATATACCTGCAATGACATCAAGTGAGGACTTTTGATCCTGTCGTCCTATCAATGCATAGATGCGATTCTGGCCCCTACCTCTGCCTCGACCGGATGATGTTTGATGATTTTACCCTGACGGGCGTACTGAATGTGATGAAGCTGCTGCAGATCCAGCTGGCTGAGCCTAATACCTTCGCTTCCTGTCGGGCATTCTCAACTAATATGACCAGATTCACCACAAGAATAACACACATTTGGTCCTTGTTGGCACGACCCTGGATGGGTTCTACCACACTGCTCTCATCGAGCCAACGATGGCCTCATCTAAATAGAATCCCCTCTATAATAAGACCCTAACGCTTGTGAACTCTGACCTGGTCCCGATTGAACATACCGATCATCCCCCGACCTTGAAAATGGTAATGATACGCTAGCTGCTGGGTAGGATGGGCGTCTATTAAGCTATGGTCTGGGCCCACCTCTTAACTCTCTTATGTCACCTACGGATCGAGCCTTCTTATGCTGGCCTTTTTAACGCTCTCGATCTATCCGTTGTTGTCTCGTACGATCCTACAGATTATGTGCATAAGTCTGAATTCGAGCAATAACTATATTCGGATACAGAGAAGCCGTAGTACACTCGTCGACTAAGTGCGACCCTAAGCCAGTAACAAACCTATGTACATGGTCACTCATCTCAGTTATAATCGTAGGAGCATATCTGGCCAGTGAATTAAACTGCAAGCTATATTCTTGAACGCTTATATTGCCCTGCTCAAGACGTAGTAATCTATCATTCCTGGCCCGTCGAAGCTCGACCAGCATAAAATGCTATAAGAAGGTCTCTGAAAACTCTCTCCATCATGCTGGTGGAGCAGGTCCCCTAGATTGGTCTCATGTCTCATACCAGGTCACTGCAACGTCACGCAGTCTATAAGAAGCAAATTTTACTGACTCAATATCGGTAGCATCCATTACCCGCAAGGTACGTTGTATCTGATCCAGAAAATTTTACGGGTCTGCATTCAGGTCCGATCCTGTGAATACCTGAGGGTCTAGATTGATGAAATCTCGGGCTCTCGCGCTAGTAGCTCTATCAGAATGACTAGAAACCTGACGTTGGGTATGAGCGGCCATTAATCGCGTCAATAACTATACAGCACTTCGCATATTAAGATCCACATCTGGAGTATCAAGTAGAGGAACTGGGGGTATTGCAGCTCCACTAATTTCCTCCGGGGGTGGTGAAGTCAAGGAATCATACGAAGGAGTCGCACTGTGGGTCTCACTCTGGCCCTCGCTAGCGGGTAGCAATCGGTTAGTACTTTCGCCTGCAGCCGTATCCAACGCCCTCATACTCTTGAATTTCTTCCTTGCTATAGGCATTGCTGGGATCATAAACATGAGACATATTAGGAATGAAATGCTTATAACTCAGTTCTACCGCACGATTCATGAGATGAAAGAATGAAAACCATCCCTAAATGTCAGGTAGCCTCCTGCTTATAAGTGTGATGCACAACACACCCATAAACAAGACTCTACTAGACATGGCTTGTAGACTCCCTAGGCCAGACATGCTATGATATCAAGTTTGTCACGACCCAAACCGGAGGGTCATGACGGTCACCCGGACCTAAACTGCCGAGTACCTCAAATCCTACATTAACATCTAATCATAATTATCCGTGGCCACAAGGACCGTCACCCAATACCCTGCTGACATATGAAATAATATACTAGAAAAGACACCATGTAACATCTTAACTCGAAATTGTGGCATAGATCCACTGGAGGACCATCGCATCAAGGGTCAACCATAATTCATTCTCATCCTCCTTTTTTGGAACCTTTTCTTTGTCTTTTTACGGCGGAATTATGTGATGGATAACCCGATGTGAGCGATAATGAATTTTAAAAAGTTTCGCTCATATCGCGTAATGGACGTTTTTTTTATCTCAAGGGTGATGGAGATATGAGATTTGATGTTGGAGACAACTATGGCTGGATGAAAATTGGATTTCGAGTCAGACATGGCTGTCGGAAGAGAAGGAGGTGGTCGGCGGCGCACATGGAAGAGGGGAGGGGGCGACGGTGAATAGAAAAAAAAATAGGATTTAGGAACTTTCCCTAGAATCTGATACCATGTAAGAACTATTCTTCCTTGATTATTTCATTCTAAAAGTGGTAGTAAATATATTATAATACAAACATAATCCTAGGCTATAATTACGGTAAGTAATGACTAAATATACACTTGCCATATACAAATATACATAATTATGACCAAATATCTTATAAGAGGTAAACCAAATATAACTGCAAAGAGTATAATCTTGTAATTCAGGAAAATCAGAAAAAAGAAAAAAGTATAAAATATGAAGCAATCCGGAAGAATATCATTAAGGAATTATAAACAAAATAGAACATGGCCTGAAAAGAATGTCATTGGCTTTTCTAGGAATGAAACTGTCATATGCCCTGTGAGGTTTCGGAGTTAAAGAGTTCCTGAAGATATTGAAAAATAATTCTCAAGAAAGATGGCCAAACAGAAAGGAAAGCAATAATCCCTAAACTCAAACAAAGCAAAGATTTCTCCGTCAATTTTTTGGGTCTCAAAACTGGATAGTCATGATAAATATTAGCTATACTCTTTTCGAACAAATTAGAAAAAAATGCAAGCAATAGAAGAAAAAAAAGTTGAAAATCTACCTGTTCAAAACAACACAGAAATAATTACACTGAGGCCGACCTTCTTAAGTGGAATTGAACCAAATTGTGGAACGCCAAGAAGTAGCAACAACTAATAATCAAAGAACAAAGGTAAAAGTTTTTTTTAAAAAAAATTGAAGAATAAAAGAAGTGAAGTGGTTAGAAATTAGAATACGAAAGGTTTGACTTGAATATATAAATCCCTTCACTTTGGCAGTTTATGTTACGGGATTCCGAAGGACCACATCCCTTTAATTCTTTGAAGGAGTAGACATTCGTACTGAAGCGACGTTTTAAGACTCTATGCGGCAGTTTTCTTTTCAAAAAATAGGGTAATTAGATTTTTAAGTTGATAGGGGTATTATGGTAATTTGACTTTTATGTTTAGTAGTTCGTGCTTTTAATATACTATAGATAGATACATTTACGGGTACGGCTAGGCTCTGTCTCGACCTAGTTGTTTGTTATATGACTCTTAGAGGCTTGTAGACTAGTGAGTTATGTACTGTCGTTTTGTATGGCCTGGTCGACCTTTTTGTCAGTCTGCTAGTACTATTGTTATGGCCTTGCCGGCCTTCTGAGATTAGTTGTGGCCTTGTTACCTTACGATATATATACACATGTTGGTTTTGATGTCATTTGTTCAAGTTGTTATTTCCAGTTTTTCTTGTGATTATCTTCTTGAGGTCTTGTCGGCCCAGACAGTTATATGTTCACGCTATGATATACAAGTGGTACGCTCGGGCCGTTCAGGCGTCGGGTGTCGACCACCCCCTCCCCCCCCCCGAAGCTGGGGTGTGACAGAAGGAGTGGAAGAGAAGGGAAAAATATAGGGGAAAGGAGGAAAGATAGAGAGAGAAGAGACATACCTTACCTGGACGCCGGAAACGGGGAGAATCGTCGTTGCCGGTGGTGGGCAGATGAATGTTGTTGTGTGAAAATCACACAACTTGCCAAGTCTATAAAAAAAAGTGTCTAAATGGAACAGTAGGAGCCCACCTGAGGTATCTAAATGAAACTAACGTTGTCCAAGGGGCGGGTCCGGTGGGACGGGACCAGGCGGGGCTGGGGAAAAGGTCGGGACCGATCCTTCGGCGGGACCGGCAGATGTCCCGTCCCCAGTCCCGCCGGAAAAGGGGACCGGTGTTGGCGGGGCGTGGTCGGGTCAGGTTCGAGATTCCATTTTTTTAGACACTTAATTTTTAAAAAGCTGTGAATATAAACACTTAATAATTGAACAAGATAGTGTAATAAAAATATTCCAATGCTGGTTTTGTGCTTCTTATATTATTTAATAGAAATATAATTTTTTTGTAATACAATTTCAAAATTACAACTTTGTGGTGTTGTTCAAAAGTTGCAAATCACATAGTAAAATTGCAATTAAAAAAATTATATAGTTATAAACACCTTTTTCTAATTTCTTCACAATGCCTTGTGGTTCTTCGGTTGGAATTGGAATTTGTTAGTCAAATTAATCGACGTCGCTTCCAGTTCCGTCGGACAAGATTGCGTTATAGTTTTCATCGTCTTCTTCATTGATCTCAGGTTGACATCACCTTCTACGCTCCGCTCGTATCCAATCTCTGAATAGAACTGTAATCTCCAAGCTGTCTCCCGCTAATGAGTGTATATGCTCTCCTATTTGAAATCTTCCGGCAGAAAAAGTGCTTTCATACGTTGTTGATGACGCTTGAATGTTCAACACATCTCGAGCCATCTTTGCTAGTATCGGAAATATCTTCTCATTTTTCCTCCAGAATTTAAGCAAGTCTTCTCGTCCTTCTTCATTGAGAACTGCTTGGTACGGTATAACACCCTCCAAAACAAAAAACATCAAACTTGCTAACTTGATTAGCAGTGGAACCACTAAACATTCTATTTCTAAGGCTTTCAATACTAGCCGCAGAAACAGCATGAAGAAGAAGAAGAAGAAGAAGAAGAAGAAGAAGAAACAGCATGAAGAAGAAGAAATGCAAAACAAAAAACATCAAACTTGCTAACTTGATTAGCAGTGGAACCACTAAACATTCTATTTCTAAGGCTTTCATTACTAGCCGCAGAAACAGCATGAAGAAGAAGATCAAACTTGCTAACTTGATTAGCAGTGGAACCACTAAACATTCTATTTCTAAGGCTTTCAATACTAGCCGCAGAAACAACATGAAGAAGAAGAACAACAACATGAAGAAGAACAACATGAAGAAGAAGAAGAACCAGAAAATTCTTTAGTTGCTTGAAAAAATTTTTCTAAAAATCCAATAAGTTTTAAAAAAAATTCTCAACCATTATCTACAAACATATCAGTTGGATTTAAATTATGGGCGTTAAAAATAAAGTTATAGGTCTTCTATAATCGTAAGCAACAAGTAGTTGTTCATATAAAGATTTTCACCTAGTCGCTACTTCTTCAGGATTTTTTCTAAAAGGTAATCCACAATCGTGACAATTTTTTTATATTCTTTTTTTCTTTGTATTTTATTACTTCTAAAAATAAAGTTTATAGCAAATTGTACTTTATTAAGAATGTCTTCAAAAAGTGATAGACCATCCTTCACAACTAAGTTATAAATATGACACACACATTTTATATGAAAATGATTAGGAAAAGATGGAATTAATAGATTTTTTAAAAGTCTCACAACATAATTATTAGAAGAAGCATTATCTAACGTAACAGTCAAAATTTTGTCAGTTATACCATAATAATCGCAAACTTCATGAATATTTTGTGCAATAAAAATTCCAGTGTGCCTATCATCAATATATCTATATGCTAAAATACGTTTTTGCATAGACCAATTATGATATATCCAATGACATGTTACAGTTAAAATAATCATTGTCGTTAGTACTACGGCCTATATCAGAAGTGATAAGGTCAGGAAAATGATATAATGCATAACGTAAATACTGTTGATATTCATGTGCAAATTTAAAAACGTCTCTCCTAACAGTTGATCTAGGAAAACTGTTAAAAGCAAGATTATACATATCTCTTACGTAATGAATAAAACCAGGAGAGGAAGGAAATGTAAAAGACAAACCTCCACCACAACTAATTTTGCTATTGATTCACTATCTCTGTGTTTATCGTATTTAGGACCTACAATTCCCCCGTCGTCGGGTTAATTTGACCTTGCACTTGATCCGGGACACTATGTGAACCTTGTCCCGACTCAGAGCACATTGGCACACCCGATTTCATTCCACCTAGCTTTGTGGAAGTTTTGTACATGTCTTAATAAACCTTCCGTCCCACTCTGGCCTTTTCAATTTTAAATTGATAAACATTTTTACAAAATTTACATCTAACTACTTGATTCTCTTGGTCCCTATAAAAAACCATGCATCTGATTTTAATTTTCGTTGTGTATGGCCTTGACTCATACTAGGTGGAATAGAAGGCATTCCAGTTGCAGTTTCAGGCTGAGACTCAGTTTGAACCTGAGGTTGAGGTGCACTATTGGGTGTGTCATCTAGATTATCGTCTAAATTAAAGTCTGATTCAGTTGCATAATATATCTCATCATCTAATGGTATATAATTAAAAAAAAAAAAATTCATCTATATGAGTGTAATCAATCAAATTATCCTAACTAGGAATAGGATGACTAGAAGAAGTACCATTGCCCTTGTTACCCCTACTAGAAGAAGCACAATTACCCTTACCCTTAATCATACGTCTAAATTCTTTCATTTTAATTATTCAAATAAATAATTAAAGATAATAAAATTAAGTGCGATAATTAAAATAAAGTAACAATAATAATTTAAAGAAGTAACGAAGGTACCAAACGCCGACATAACGTCGACGTGTAATCGAGGTTGAAAATTGAAATGTTGCTCGATGGATGATCCTCAACCTAGTTGTCAACTTCAGTCCTAATTTTTGAACTTCGATACAATTATACAAATGAGCAAATAAAATAAAATATTTAGTAGGTAATGTAAACTTGTATAGAGTTAGATTGTAGGAACATTTGTGAGAAAAATGAAGAGAAAATAAGGTATATTTACAGTTGGGAAATTGGATTAAAGTGTAAATATACTAACTTAGGGGTTAAAAATAAATATTAAGGGGGTAGTGGGGTTTATGGGGTGGGGGGGCCAAAAATGGCCGTTGGAACCGTTGCACAATGGCCAAAATCTAAATTTGGTCATTGTTGAAACGGTTAGTTTTGCAAAGGGGGATCGGGGATCGGGATTGGGACAGGGTTGGAGCGGGGCGGGTATGGGGTGGATCAAAGCGGGACAGGCCTGGGCGGGGCGAGCCCAGGTCCCGTCCCGGGTTCGAACCCCGACTTCGTAATTTTTGAGTAAAGTTCAGTTACTTTAATATAACAAATAATAGTTTTGTAATTTTACTGTTATGGTGGGTAATATGGAAGGTTGAAAAGTGAGAAAAAAAGAAATTAAAAGGAAAAAGTAAAAAAGTAATAATATAATTAAAAAATAATAGATAATTTAAGTCCCGTTTGCGCCTGTGTTCCAGCTACTTACCTGAATTCAACTCTCCTGGACTAGTTTTTTACCCTTATTTGTTCACGGTGTGATATTTTTTTTTTGGCACCATATATATCTTAGCACTGATATGGCAGAATTAAATTCTTCACCCATGCCCGTCCATAATGTGCAATCTCTTCACAGAGCCTGTTTGAATTGACTTATTTTATGTGTTTTTAATTCAAAATAGCTTTTAAGTACTTTTATAGTGTTTGAGCAAAAAAAAAATATTTTTAAACACTTGTTTTTATGTCAAAATAATAAAAATAAGCCAAAATCATAAGTTAGAATTCTTAACTTATGACTTTTGACATTCAAACGAGATCATATTTGGCACCATATCCAAGTGTCAATGTGGCAGAACTAATTAGGGCTGACCAATGGGACGGGATTAGGAGGACGGGGATTTAGGGGATGGTGGAGTGGGTCGGGATCGTGATTAGGGGGCGGAGGGGGACGGGATTAGGGGGATAGGAAGTGGTCCCATCCAGTCCTACATCCCACTATCATAGGGAACATGATTTGGGGGGACGAGATGGGACGAGAAGGGGAATTTGGGGGGGACTTTTAAAAACTTTTTTTTAGACACTTAATTTTTAAAAAATATTTAAACACTTAATTAATTGAACAAGATAGTGAAAAAATATATCAAGGATAATTGCCTCTTATATTATTTAATAGAAATATAAAATTTTTTCTAATACAATTTCAAAATTGCAACTTTGTTTCGTAGTTCAAAAGTTGCAAATCACATAGTAAAATTGGCATTAAAAATTACATATGCAACCATACTTTTTCTAATTTCTGACAATCTCTTCAGGATCTTCTGTTGGAATTGGAATTTGTTGGTCAAAATTGTTCAACGTCGCTTCCTGCTCCCTCGGATAAGATTTCATTGTAATTGTAGTCGTCTTCTTCATTGATCTCTGGTTGACCGCACCTTCTACGCTCCGTTCTAATCCAATCTCTAAATAAAACTACAATCTCTAAACTGTCTCCCGTCAATGAGTGTCTGAGCTCTCCTATTTAAAACCTTCCAGCACAAAAAGCGCTTTCAGAAACTGTAGATGACGCTTGAATATTCAACACACCTCGGCCCATCTTTGATAGAGTCGGAAATGTTTTTTCATTCTCCATCCAGTATTTCAGCAAGTCTTCACGTCCATTTTCATATTGATTCGAACGGTACAACACCCTGCAAAACATAAATATCAAACTCGTTAATTTGTGAAGCACTTGAACCACTATACATTCTATTTCGAAGGCCTTGAATACTTGAAGCAGAAACCACATGTTTTTATAAGGTTGAAGTGAAGTAGAAGAAGATGGTACAGAAGTCGGTTGATTATTTGCACTTTTCTCTTGGTAATACATATACATAGTTTTGCATTGTGTTTGTATGCTAGAGATAACATCTTCTTTAGTTGGTTCTGTTTCAAGTATTTTTAGGCATTCATAAATCGTTTCAGTAAGGGCATTACAACCTTCTATTTTAATAGTAGGATTTAATACATCACCAATAAAATAAATAGTGGGAATAGAAAAAAATATTTTTAAAATTTTACAATCATCTTTGTAATAGCTGGAACATAAGTTGTTTTTTCTTATATTCATTAAATAACAAAAAAAAATATAGCTATGTAAAATAACATAGATAAATAGTAGGATAATAAATACCAGAAAATTCTTGGTAGCTAGAAAATTTCTCTAAGAATACAATAAGTTCCCAAAATCTATCCCAATCATCATCTACAAGCATATCTGAAGGATATTGATTATGTGCGTTAAATACTAAAGTTATAGGTCTTCTATACTCGTGAGCAACAACTAATTGTTCATACAAAAAAATCCACCTAGTTGCAACTTCTTCTGAAATTTTCCTATAAGGTAATTCACAATCATGACATATTTTATTAAACTCTTTGCGTCTTTGTATTTATTACCCTTAAAAATAAAGTTGATAGCAAATTGTACTTTATCAAGAATAGAGCTAAAAAGTTTTAGGTCATCCTTTACAACTAAGTTATAAATATGACATGCACATCTAACATGAAAAATATCAAAATCTGCCAGTAGCAGTTCCTATCCCAGTTCCCATTCAACATTCATTCAAAGTATTCTCCCCTTGCCATGCTTCAACCAGCTGCTTTGCAGACTGCTCTTGCTTTTACTACTCTTTCCTATGCTTCATGCTTCTGACTACTTGCCTTTCCCTCGAAAAAAGATGGAGTCCATCGAGTTTTTAAAATGTTTAGAGCATAATCATTACAAGAAGCATTATCTAACGTAATAGTCATAATTTTATCAGTAATACCATAATATTCACTAATATCATAAATATTTCTTGAAATAAAAATTCTAGTGTGCCTTTCATCAATATATCTATATGCTAATATACGTTTTTGCATAGACCAATTGTGATCTATCCAATGACATGTAACTGTTAAATAATCATTAATTAGTACTACGGCCTATGTCAGAAGTGATAGCCACTTTTCCCTAAAAATGATACAGTGCATAACATAAAAATTGTTGATATTCATGCTCAAATTTTAAAAAATCTCTTTTAATAGTTGATCTAGAAAAACTGTTAAAAACAGGATTATATATTTCTCGAATGTAATGAATAAAATCAGGAGAGGAATGAAATGAAAAAGACAAACCCTCCATAACAACTAATTTTGCTAAATTTTCCCGATCTTTGTGTTTATCATATTTCGAAGCTATAACCTCCCCCGTCATCAGGTTAATTCGACCCTGTACATGGTCGGGGACACTATATGAACCTTGTCCCGAATTAGAAGGTATTTGCACGCCCGTTTTTTCAGCCAAGTATTGGTTCTACCTTGCTTTGTGATCCTTTTCCACACGTCTCATTAAACCTCATGTCCCACCTTGACCTTTTCTAGTTTTAAATTTATAAGCTTCGCGACAAATTTTACAAATAGCTAGTTGATTAGGAATGTTCCTTTCAGAAAAATCTCATGCAGGTGATTTTAATTTTCGTTGTTTTTTGCCTTTTCTCATACTAGGGGGAATAAGAGGGGTTTCAGTTTCAGCCTGAGACTCAGTCTGAGCCTGAGGCGGAGCTGCACTAGTGGGTGTGTTATTCAAATTATCTTTTAATTCATTTTCTAAATCATAGTCTGGTTCAGTAGTTGGAGATGCAGAATATACCTCATGATCTAATGATTGCACATTTGCATTAATATCAACATTAAAAAGTTCAGTTTCATCTACATGAGTGAAGTTATCATAATTAATATTACTAAAAGATGCACCCTTACTCCTGTTACCCCTAATACCTCTACCAGAAAAACGTCCACCTCGTTCCATTATAATTATGCAAATAAAGAATTAAAGTTAAGAAAATTAAGTACGATAATTAAAATTAAACAATAATAATTTAAATAAAAGAAGGAACGAGTGTACCAAACGTCGACGTAACGTCGACGTGTAATCAAGGTTGAAAATTGAAACTTTGCTCGATGATCCTCAAGCTAGTTGCCAACTTCACTCCCATTTTTTTAACTTTGATAGAAATTAGCAAATACAATATAATATTTAGTGTGCAATTTAGACTTGTAGAGAGAGATTAGAGAGATCGTAGGAAGATTTGTGAGAAAAGTGAAGAGAAAAATGAGGTATTTATAGTTGAGAAATAAGGTTAATGTGTAAATATACTAACTTAGAGGTTAAAAATAAATAATAAGGGGGTAGGGGTTTATGAGGTGTTGGGGGGCCAAAATGGCGGTTTGTAGCCGTTGCCAACGCCTAGAATTGCAAAAAGTCGTTTGTGCAACGACTACTCTCCGGAACGGGATCAGGATGGGGCCGGGGCGGGATCGGGACGGGTTGGGCGGAATCGGGACGGGGCGTGACCGGGATAGGCGGGACATGCGCTTGTCCCATCCCGATTTCGAACCCGACTAGAGTCAATCCCTATATCCTAATTTAGGTGTTGGGGGGCCAAAATGGCGATTTGTCCCGGTCCACTGACTTGCCCTAGAACTAACTTCTTTATCCATATTAATTCATCATGATGTAGGAACCCTTGCTCATACTCCCTCACACCGGGGCGGCTATGTGATGGAATTTACTGTTCATTTTTCATCACATTCGAGTGGCGGCACATATGTCTAGGTGGACATGTCCTAAATATTTGTATTATGAGAATTTATCATGAATTAATATATTTTATATTGAGTGTTAGCCTACATAAACCCTCCTTTTCTACTTGGACTTGAGGTCAATGTACAATGCAATATTATTTTTTTAATCTATCTAGAACATAAGCTAGATATAGAATTATTGAAAACAACAACAAAATTTCAATATAATTCTATAAGTGGGGGTCTGAAAAGGGTAAAGTGTAAGCAAATCTTACTTTTACTTAAGAAGTAGAAAAATTGTCTCTGATAGACCCCGACCTAGGATAAAATTGTTAAAAATAAATATAAATCATAATACTATTGTCAAACTCTCATAATCACTAATCAAAATTCAATCAGACAAAATATTCTTTTTACCAAAATACAAAAAGAAAAAAAATACATTTTAAATACAAAAGCATTATTCAAAAGCAAAAGAAATTAAAAGAAAAAAGAAGTATAAAATAATGATATAATTAAAAAATTTAAAAATTCACTTTACAATAATTTTATTTACTGACCATTAATTCTCATATTTTGCTTGCGAATTAATTTTTTAAATCATATCTAATTTTATACTATTAATGAAATAATTACATTACACCCAAAGCCAAATCCAGTATGTCTTTGCAAACAGATCCAGCGTTCGATTTTGTGTAACACTATAGCATAGCACAAAATGTTGCTTTCCCGGCACCTCCTCCGCAAAACCCTAAAACCCTATCTCCGATCCATTTCCACCACCACCGCCGCCATAAAATCGCATCAGAACAACCACGAGTTCCTTCCACCAAGCGACTACTTGAATTCATGGACAACACCTAAGGATCCTAAGGAAGCGGAAGCTAAACTCGCTCGATTACGGCGTGAATATGCGAAGAAAGTGAAGGAAGTGAGGAAAGAGTACATACATGAAATGGAGCTTCAAAGGATTGAGAAGATGAGAAAAGATGAAGCTAAAAAGGAAGCACAAAGGATTGCTAATGAAGAGAGGCAAGCTACTAAGGCTGCTGAGAAGAAGGCGAAGGCGAAGGAACGAGAAGCTGCTGAACAGGAGTTCCGCAAAACCTTGGTATGTGATTAAAAGAAAATTAATTATTTTTTTCAGTAATTGTACTTGCATTGTTTCGATATTACTTGAGTATACTGATTTTCGTTGTTAATATTGTTCTCTGCGTTTTGTATGGAGGAGAATGTTGTCTATTTGACACTAACTAGTAGTACATGTCTATTAAGTAGTTATTATTCTTAGAGATAAACACACTAAGTATCACTTTTTTGTGAGTTTTCTACCTGAACTATCATGGTTTCCTACTAAACTATCAACAACTATTTATTAAAACACACATAGACTAGTATCTTATAGTGTGTGGTGTACACTCCACGCGGATAATTAAAGGAATTCATTGAAATTTTTAAAAAACATTAAGAGATAATGGTCAAAAATCCGTCTGAAGTATCAACTTTTTGTGAGTTTTGTATCTGAACTATCAATTATTTGTGTTTTCTACCTGAACTATCACTTTATCGAAACACACCTGAAGTATCACTTTTTTGCGAGTTTCCCTGAACAATAAGATGCAAGATGCAGGGTTCAGGAAAGTGGGCGCGAAGCAAAGCGGGGTCCGGCGCTTCAGATAGTTGAAGAGAGAGGTGAACAGAAGCGGGCGCTTCAACCCCTGAAGCGCGAAGCGGAGGAAGCGAGCGAAGCGTACGCTTCAACTCATTTTTGAAGAAAAAGATACCGACTAGGGTTATTTGGTGCGACTTCTTCAGCGACACAGACTAGGGCTCTTCTTTCTTCAGATTTGTCTTCTCTTCTTCTTCTTTTCTTCTCCTCTTATCTTCGTCGATGGCACACTACTAGGGAGGTGCTGGCCAATTTTTTTTCCATTCTTGATCCTAGTTGCTGGAGTCGCTGGGAGGGGCTCTGTTTTTTTGCTTCCTTTGTTTTTCTTTCAGTTGGAGAAGGGAGACAGTAACTGGTGGTCTGGATTGTTCCTCTTATTTTTTTGCCATTATTTCTTTCTTTCTGTCTTGTTTTAGTTTTTCCAATTTATTAATTTAATTGTACAAGTATAAGTACCTGGCAGTTCATTAGTTGGACAGTGCAGTTTTTAGTTTCCTTCTGGATTGTGAATTAGATTAGTTACATTTTTCCTGATATTTTATTTATTTTAAGCAGTTCATTAGGTAGTTTTCTGATTTTTATCTATTAAGAAGTTCATTAGGTAGTTTTGCTTTGTACTTTCTTAGTTTTAAAATTGAAACATTTGCTTATATATAAAGTCTTTGGGAAAGGTTTATTTTGGTCTGTTTTTAAAAATTGTGCTTCACTTGCTTCGCTTAACTTAAAGCGTGAAGCGGGGCCTTGTCGCTTTTTTCCGCTTCGCGCTTTCCTGAACGTTGATCAGGCGTTTGTATTTTCTACCTGAACTATCACTAACTAATTAACAGAACATACCTCGAAATTAATGAGTCAAATGCCATGTGGACGAAATTTTATGGGCAAATAAGATGTCACACGCCTTTTGGCGATTATATTCAAACACTTGGCCTAGTCAGCCTTGAGGTATGTTTTGATAAATAGTTGGTGAGAGTTCAGGTAGGAAACACAAACATCTAATAGTTCAGGTAGGAAACTCATAAAAAAGTAATACTTCAGGTGTGTTTTTGACCATTATCTCTTATTCTTATTATATTAAATTCTTTGGTCAGATTGTCAGTTCCAGGTTCAAGTTAGGAGGACATTTATGGTTGGTTGATGGTCACCGTAGAACTAGTCGTCTTATGGAAAATCCTTGATATGTCTTATTTTATAAGGTAATGTGCCAATTTGCAAGCAGCTTTACTAGGTACCTAGGTACCTGTTACCTCTTACCAACAAAGGTATTAGCTACTGTACCCACCAAGATTGTTTAGGCTAATGGGATGAATTCAACTAGTCTTGTTGATACTATGATTTAGAGTTTGATTCCCATGGTTATTATTCACACTCTTCGACCAAGTGGCTAATTCAAAATTTAGATGTTGTAGGTTTGAGTTGGGGATATAGATATCTAACTCTATCTATATTTTTTGTTCATTCTCTCTCACAAACACATAGTGTTTCTGTTGAGAACTGTTGGTGCTGTCGAACCCGCAAAACTCATGTTGAATCTCCCAGAGCTTCCTCCGCTGGCAATCCTCACAATATTATAGGGCCAAAATCAATGGACCGAATTAGATGTAAAGGATTCATTTAGCCAAACTAACTAGTTAAGATTGAGGTATATAGTAGTAGTAGTTATTGTGATTTTTACTGCTCGAAGTAGCTCATAGGTGATGGTAGTTTTTATGAAGAGATGATAATTTCCATCAGTGAGGAGACTCTATGCAAGTATTGGAAGTTCCAAACAGTTGTTTAGGATGTAAGTGTAAATGAAAAGGAATAAGGTAATGTACTAATAGCCAACATTTTCTGTATGTTACTCAATTGTTGGATATGGATAGATTTTGGGCTTTTCTTTACTATTGTGTTACTAAGAAGTGTCACACGACACTTCCATTTAGGTTAAAGGATTTATATGGATACCATTACTAAAAGCACCAAAGAGGCGGAGAATAATAATGTGGACTTGTTCTTGTGGCTGATAAATACAGATAAGCGAAGTTGATTGATGCATCTAGGTATCCTCTGTTTTGAGCTTTGATTGTCTTCAAATAAGTTTTGTTTCATAAATATAACTAGAAATACGAGTTTTGGTTATGCATTTAAAGGCATGGAGTTGCAGAAAATATTAACACAGCAAGGAATGAGAAAGAGATACGAAGTTATGCCTTAGAATTCTATAATGACATGTGGACAAAGATCTCAGATAGCTTATTGCCTGTGCGCTTCGTTGCTTAAAGCAAGGAAGCGATGCGAAGTGAGGGGCTATCACTTCAGAAAAGTGTCTGCTTCAAATAATGATGTGTTGTCAGTTCTTTGAATATCAACTTTTGAGGAATTTGATAATATCGGTACCATTGTATATTGGGTGCTGAAAGTAGTTATTTTAATTACAATTTGATTAGTATAGTACTAAATTCACACACACACACACACACACACATATATATTTGGTATTTTTAGTTTTCCATAAAGTTGGCGCTTCACTTCAAAAAAAATGTGTTTCAGTTCACACCTTTTGTTTCAAGCTACATTGACCTTGTCGCTTCTTTGCGCTTATTGCTCTGAAAAACACTGTTTTTTACAACTTTTGCTATGACTTGATAACATATGAACTGAGGCATGGTTAAAAAATCTTTTTCACTGAGCTGTTGGGTTTAGAGCAGACATTATTTAGTCTGAAGGACCTCTAGATTTGTGCTCAGGTGTTCCTTGAACCAAAGCCACCCTCTTGCGGTTTATCAAACCCTAAGCTTAACTTGTCGGACAAAAAAATGCAAATGCAAACTTGGCAATCAACTTGTGTGCCTAGCTATTTATAAGACCTCTCAAATATCACGAGTTTACTTGAATTTCCGGGTACCTGCAAATTTCATTAGTCATGAAAATTATGGGGCTATATCGAGACTGAAATACCTTGGACCTATTGATTCTGAAAATACCTGGGTACAATCAAAGAACGCTGGAGATGAATGTCAAAAGATGCTAAAGCATAAGCAGAGTGATTGTGAAGTTCACCAATAGCTTCTTGTTTATGCAAGTTTTCACTCATGGTTCTTAGTTTATTCACACAACCAGAAGATGCTTATATTGGCTTGCCTCTGTAGAGCTATCTCAGCTGAATTAGTTGAATAGAAGCTGTCTGTAAAGGATCATGCATGATGCTAAATTAGTAAGCATGGTAAATGTTGAAGCGCACCAGTCGCTTCTGCTTAATGAACTCTTCCCAAACCGACCTTTTATGAGAGAGAAACTTGCAATTCCTGCAACTAGAGCCATCACTAGACTAAGTACCAGAATTGACACAGAGAGAAATGAACTTTAGAGAATGCTAGGACTGTAAGCATATTGCTTAATGAAATTCACCCATAAGCTCTTTTACTGAATCAAGAAGACGACTCTTTCTTTTTTTTTGAAACTGGTAAAGTTGTATTCCTCAGCATTAAGAGCATTAAGGGTATGCTGGCAACCTCCAAAAAGTTGTATCCTAGTTGCTAGTTACGGAGAGCCTAACAAATCTACTAATTGACACAGAGAAATGAACTTTAGAGAATGCTAGGACTGTAAACATATTGCTTGATGAAATTCACCCGTAAGCTCTTTTACTGAATCAAGAAGAGGACTTTTTTTTTTTTTTTGAAACTGGTGAAGTTGTATTCCTCAGCATTAAGAGCATTAAGGGTATGCTGGCAACCTCCAAAAAGTTGTATCCTAGTTGCTAGTTACAGAGAGCCTAACAAATCTACTAATTGAATTGCATCATTTACAAGATCTTCACCAAAGATAAATGGTACTGATACAGTTCCCTTTGAATTCTGAATGGGACTAAATCTATCTTCAAAACATCTCATTTCTCTCTCTCCATATTGTCCACCATATGCAAGCTGGGATTATTCTCCACCAATTCTTTTGACTTTTGCTTCCTCCTCTCCTGATCCAGCAACTCAGAAGGTCTGCAGTATGTTCAGGCATTGACCATTGAATTTGATTGAGGCTAAGAAAAATGGACCATTGTTGAGATGTGACTTTGCAATGTAAAAAGAGGTGGTTGTTTGTCTCCTCTGCTTCATTACACAGGAAGCATCTGTATGCTATTTCCATCCCCCTTCTTTTTAGCCTTTCATGGGTCAAACAAGCTTTCTTTATCACCAGCCAGGAAAAGCATTTGATTTTTGTTGGAGTCTGATTTTTCCAGATCTTCCTCCATGGCCCTTTCTTTCTACCTGGCTGCTCCAATATCTCTTTCTTGTATAGCTTGTTTACAGAGAACTTGCCATCAGTGTCATGCTTCCAGATGATGGTATCAGGGGTTGCATTGATGCCCTTGAAGTTATTAAGATCTTGAAGCATACTTGCCACCATCTCTACCTCCCAGTCAGGTAGATGTCTTCTGAAGCAAATATTTCAGCCTTGAGGGGACCAATTGTCAGCCACAGTTGCTTCAGTAGTTCTGCGTAGAGAGTACATAGCTGGGTAGGTGTTCATTAAGGTCTCCTGACCAATCCAGACATCTTTCCAAACAGAGACTTTGCTGCCATTGCCGACTTTGTAACAGAAGTGGTCTGAAAAGTTGGACCATAAGGCTCTAATAGACCGCCATGCTGAGACACCATAGGTGGTAGTTACTTCGTTGGAGCACCAAAGACTATCTTGGCCATATTTAGTCCGGATAACATTCTTCCAAAGTGCTTGCTCCTCATCAACAAATCTACATAGCCATTTCATCATAAGACACCTGTTTTGTAGTGCAAGGTTCCTAATACCTAGTCCACCAGAGTCTTTGCTTAGTTGAACAATCTCCCATTTGACTAGATGTTGGAAACCTTTATTCTCCTTGTTGCCCAGCCACAAAAAATCCCTTCTTAATTTATCTAACCTCTCTTCTACTTTAGATGGAATTGGGGAGAGAGACATCACATAGGTCGGTAAAGAATCCAGAACTGAGTTTATCAAAATCACTCTTCCTCCAAGTGATAAGTATTGTGACTTCCATTTTGATAGCTTCTTCTCTGTTTTTTCCGCTATCCCATCCCAAATTTTTACTTCCTTATGCTTGTTACCCAGGGGCATGCCCAAGTATGTTGTAGGCAGATGTTCTATCCTACAACCCAGAATGCTGGCCAATCCCTCCATATGTGTCACCTCATTGATGGGAAATAGTTGCTCTTGCTCCAATTTACACTTAGCCCAGAAGTAACCTCAAATGTTAAGAGGATCATCCTGATGTAGCAGCAGATTTGTTCAAATTCAACATCACAAAATATGACAGTATCATCAGCATAGAGTAAGTGACAAATTCCCGTGTCTTCACCCAACCTGCTGCCTATCTTGAAACCATTCAACCACCTATTCTGGATTGCAATTCTCATCATGCTGTTGAAACCTTCCATGACAATAATAAAAAGGAAAGGTGAAAGAGGATCACCTTGTCTAATTCCTCTTTCAGAAGGAAAAACCCACAGGTTCTCCATTTACCAGAATTGAGAACCTGACAGTTTTTATGCAAAAACCAATCCATTTCAACCATCTCACTTTAAAACACATCTGTTTGAGAATGTTAAGTAGGAAGTCCCAGTTGACATGGTCAAAAACCTTCTCTATGTCTAGTTTACACATAACACCAGGGTCATTGCTTCTAGGTCTTGAGTCCACACATTCACTGGCTATAAGAGCAGCATCCATGATCTGCCTTCCTTTTATGAAAGCCATCTGATGTTTGTTGACCAGCTTGTTCACAACCTTTTTCAGTCTTTCTGTCTATCTTTGCTATGATCTTGTTTCCACTTATGAGGCTAATAGGTCTGAAATCCCTGAGCTCAGAAGCTCCTAACTTCTTTGGTATGAGGGCAATATAAGTAGCATTGAAGCTCCTTTCAAAGACCTGATAGGAGTGAAAGTGCTGCAAAGTATTCATGATGTCTGCTTTGATCAGATCCCAAAAGGATTAATAGAAGCTCATAGGAAAACCATCAGGGCCAGGTGCCTTGTCACTGACTCATAGTCTGATGCAATTAATCATCTCCTCCTCTTCAAACTTTCTCTGTAACCATTCTTGCTCTCCATTGTTGATACCTGTAAATCCATGTAACTGGAAGGCAGGTCTCCACCCTTCAGTTTCTTTGTAGAGTTTCTGGTAAAAATTCTGAATAGCTTCTTTGATACAGTCTGGTTCAGTAATGGTAGAGCCCTCGACCTCAAGAGAGTCAATTGTGTTGAATCTCCTATGGGATGTTGCAATTCTGTGGAAGTATTTAGCGTTCTTGTCACCACTTTTCAGCCATTGAACCCTAGATCTCTGTCTCCAAGCAACTTCCTCATTTCTGATTACCTCGTCAAAGTCCATTTCGAGATGCATTTTTTGGAGTACTTCATCTTCAGTGAGGGTTCTATGCTCCTGAATGTTATCCAAAGTGGAGATTTGACTCAGGATAGACTCTTCTTTGTCTCCAGTTATTTCTGTGATCCTTAGACCATTCCTTCAACTTTTCTCTAAGCAGTTTCAGTTTAGATGCTAGAACAAAAGCAGGTGTCCCGGTCACAACAAAAGAGAGCCACCATAATTGAACTGTCTTTGAAACCCTCCACTCATAGCCACCATTGCTCAAATTTGAAATATGACTTTCTGAACTCCCAATCACCACAAGAAAGAATAATAGGGCAGTGATCTGACCCTATCTTTGGAAGGAGAGACTGCTTGATCTGAATGAACTGCTCCTCCCATTGGGAAGAGAAGAGGAACCTGTCAATTCTGGAGGCAGTCATGTGATTTAACCCCCTTCTCCAAGTGAATGATCCTCCAAATAAAGGAGGATCACAGAGTTCTAAATCTTCTATCCATTCTGAGAATTCAGACATAGCCCCCATGATTCTGTGCCCGTTAGATCTTTCAGAGGGATATTTGGTGATATTAAAATCTCCACATATTACCCATGGCCCCTCACATAAGCTCCTTACAGCAGAAAGTTCCCACCATAACTCCCTTCTTTTTACTTTGTCGCATTCAGCATATACTGCACTCAAGAACCATGTCAAGTCTTGGGTGATCCCTACAAATTTGCAGGTGATATCTAATCTCCACGCTCTATTAGATTCCCCTTCCAGTGCCTTTTATCCCACATCATCACTATGGCTCCACTTCTACCTATGGCATCCATGTGAAATTCCCCCAACCATCTGTTGTGCCATAGGTTGTGGAATAAGATTTGAAAAAGAGCTCCCCAGTTTAGTTTCTACAAGGACATTTATATCAGCACCTCATTGTTGTATTACATTCCTAACCGATTTCCTTTTGTTGTCATTGTTCCACCCCCTCACATTCCAAGATAAATTTTTTGTCTTCATAAGCTTTTCTGGGATAAGATCGTCCCTCTGTTTCTAGGTTCACCGTCCTTAAATTTGATGTCAACAGCCAAATTCCTAACCTCCTTGGAGATTGTACCTTTGATGTTGTAATGTTTTCTTTTTTGATCAATCTTCATGAGCAAATCATAAGCGATATGTCCATACCCTTCGAAGGAAGCCCCAATCCTGCCATATATTTATATAACGGAAAAGGGCCAAATATACCCCTCTACTTTGTTTTATTGTTGAACTTTGTCCCCCGTTATACTTTTTGGCTAAATGTACCCTTACCGTTAAGCAAAGTTCTAAATATGCCCCTATTTTAAACGGCTAGACACGTGGAGACTTGAAATCGTTTGACCCAACTTAAAATAAAAAGAACCGGCAGGTTGGGTTTAACCCACGACCCAACTTAAAGACCCACCCCCAATTAAACCCCTAAACCTAATTATCTCTCATTTTAGAAAGAGAAAGAAGACATTGTTGTCAAACCACCATAACTCCCTCACGTAGAATCACTGCCACCATCATTCTCCTCCATTTCTCATCTTTTGATTTCAAGAAAACTCACTATAAAGAGCTACTGTAATGAGAGAACCAACAATAGTGAGTGAGCAACAATAAAATAAATCCGACCAGCAGAGAACACCGGAAAAACATCGAGCTTATTGGAAAATTTATTTTCCGGCGACTCTACACAGCAACCTCCGTCTCCTTTTCTTCTATTCTTCTTTCTTCATTTTAGAAACACCTTAAAAATTTCATGCACATTCAAAAATCAAATTAGACATACACCAAGTTTGATCGAAAATTTTGCCGGCAATTCCAGTTCTGTCAATGATGGGAGATTTGACGGCGCCGACAACGAAGAGGATTTTGAAAGTAATTTAAAAGAGATTTTGATGAATGACTCTTTTGTAATTGTTCTTCTGGGTCTTGTGTGAAAAAATGAAGTTGATAATAAAGGATTGTGAAATTGGTCTCAAAACAAAATCATCGAAAGTTGGTGTTGGTGGTTCTCCTGTGCATATGGTTTCTTCTGGTAATGATGAGAATGGCTTAAAAATTGTGACTATATTTTACTTCAATGTCCAAAAGTTATGGCATGATGTAACCCAACTATATTTTCTTCTAGATGAAGGCGGTGATTCTTCTTTCAGGTTTAAACTAATGGGTATAATGCAGGGGAGGGTGAGATTAATTTGTGGGATGAGACGTATCGGGTTATGGGGCTGAGTTTTTAATTTAAGTTATCTCAATCGTCCACGTGGTGTTTTTGTCAAAGTAAGGGTATATTTAGCCAAAAAGCGAGGGACAAAGTTCAACAATAAAACAAAGTAGAGGGGTGTATTTGGCCCTTTTCCGTATTTATTATATGGGTGGATACTAATTATGGAAATTAAATGTGCCTTGTCATCTGTCTTTTCTTTTACTCTGTATTTTACCTTGAACTAAGCGCTTGATGAATAAATTTGATTTGCCATTGATATATGAGGAGGTCGTTTATCCTTTATCTTTATTTGACTTCAATGTGAGTTTGAATAGAGTGAATCAACCATAATGTGTTTCATTACGGCAAGGTATATTTTTCATCATAGCTTAGTCCTTGGCTATCTTGAACTCCGTCAGTCCTATCAGAAACAACCTCTCTACCTCTCAAGGTAGGATAAGGTCTGCGTACACTCTACTACCCTCCCTAGTTCCCACTTGTGGGATTACACTGGATATGTTGTTGATTTCCTTTTTCTATCCATTCTGAAACAGTGTCCTTTCTTATTAGCCTGATAGTGGAAGTTGTAAATCATGTTATACACAAGTATTGAGATGCGATTTTTTTTTTTACCTAATCCTACTTTTCTTTATTTTAAATCCAACCAAATCAAGTGTTACTTCTGGATCTCGTGTTCGTCCAATTTAGATTAAAACTGTACACATTCTCATCTTAATAGGCACTCAAGCTTAGACATTCAATGGTTAGCAAGGGGGATTGTTTTCCCTCTAGCAACTGTTTTCAAATGCTTACTATCTTTTGATGTGTGGATGGTTTATGTAGAACCTCTAACTCATGTATATATTCATAACGATTCCTTAATAATTAATATATCACATTGTGAGCGATATTAATTGTATAGTGTCGCCTCTTCAAGACAGATCCATGCACGATGAGGTACATGCATTGGAGCCTTCTTTTTTTTAACTTAAACACTCCCCAAGTGAGGCGAAGAGCCTAGGGCTGTGTCTTGTTTAAGGGCTTTAACCCACTCAAGCCAGCTTTTATGGATGTTAGTAGTCTTGTTTGGAGCCTTTTTTATTTATTGAAACACCCCCTAAGTGAGGCGAAGAGCCTAGGGCTGTCTTGTTTTAGGGCTTTAGCCCACTCAAGCCAGCTTTTATGGACGTTAGTAGTCTTTTTTCCTCCTTTTTTTGGAGACTATACATACAGTTCAAATAGCAGGTTCAATTGTAAAGTAGGTGCAAGAGTGTAGTAGTCTGTTATATGTTGAGTATGTCTGAAATGCATATAGCTTTGCTTGCAAATATTCTCGATAAAGTATAACTAACCTATCCCATGCGTGTTTAATTATTATGTTTGCAGCTTAAAGAAAGACAGGGAAAGCTTGAATACTGGAGGATGAGGGAAAAGAACTTCGCGGAGAAGAAGAAAGAGAAAAGCGATCTTCTACGACGGCAAAGTTCCATGTGGATTGATGAGAAAGAGTTGGAGAAAAAGACACTTGAGGCTATTGTTGACACTATTCAACTCTGAATTGTTTTGTTTCTCAAACGATTTTGATCCAAGTGTTGTGTAACTGGTAGGACTGTTTTGAATAAATTCGAAAATGTAATTTGATTACTTGGATATATCATTATCTAGCTTATATTTTATAGTTCATGTACACCCTTGCGGACTCTCCCCCTCTGCGCTGGGAATATTTGAGAAAATAGATTTTTCTTGGCAGGAAATCTACTGTAAAAGACTTGGGTCAGTTCGTAGTGGAAGTGTATTCATTTTCCTTTTGTCACCAAGAAAATTGACTGCCATTTCTACCGCAGGAACAAATTTCCTTTTTACTTCCCTTTTCATTTTGTTGTATCCTACCAACTCAGAGTTTTGACTTTCTAGAATTGATATGGATCAAAATCTCAAAGATTAACATCTCCAATTGATATTCAAACATCACAGATAAATGTGGCGACCAAATCCCAACTTGTAATTCTTTGAGAAGATAGCATTCATACCTACCTTCGGCAACATAATAGAGTAAGGTGTTGATATCGTGTGTAATGCTTCTACATAAATAAAAATGGTCGCTAGTGTTTGAGATAAGTTCAAATAGTCCTTTAAATATATTCCTGATTAATTTTGGTCTTCGGCAAATGTTTAGCAGACAATTTGTTTCACTATCGTCTTTAATCTTAACAAACAGTGTCAATTTAACGGAAGCCAAGAATACTCACTTTTAGCAAAAAACTATTCAGGAGTACATGGACTACTCTCAACCTACCCTCAAATATAAGGGAGCATTTTCGTCAATTTCTCAAATTATCAACCAAAAGCCAATTCCAACATCGGCCGTTGGCCATCACACAGATGAGGGCATGTTGCAAAATCTTTCCTTTCATAGGACTGGGGAAAGTGTGGGGTGTTCAGTGGAAGCACCAAACAGAACCTAAATATTTCCTTTCGACTATCCAGACGTTCTATGCCACATAATGAGCTTCAAAATCTAAAACCACTTTTCCCCACACTTGCATAATAGCAAAATGAAGCTCATGTTATAACAGTTCCTAAAATGTAAAAGCAAAAACATTTGAGAAAAGACTACTAGTTAGTCGCGTCAACCTTCTGTAGGAGTATAAATATATGCTACACCAGGAGACCACTAATTTTACAGTAAAAAAATTGATCACTACCCAAACATTTACATATCTGCAAAATGGAGAAGACAAAATCAGTAGAGCTGGCACTTGCTTCTTGGTGCCATTTCATGTGCCGCTTCTTTTCTTACAGGCTGAGTTCGGAGTAATAACTTGTGCTACTGAGCTTTTGGTTTATGGATCTTTACGTATGGAAAAAATCCGAGGCAGTGCTTGATTTTTGGATTCCATTCTCTTTGCTGAGCACGGCAGTACATCAAGAAAATATTTGCGAAGTATGCATTAAAACCCATAAGGACATGCCATAGTGCATGACCCTGTGGATTGAAGTACCAGCGTGAAATGTCCTTGCAGAATAGACGATCACACAGCCAGCAGACAGCTCCAACTAATAAAGTGGCCACATATAACTTTGCAAGCTGCTTTGCGGATCTGTCTTCTGTATGAATGTAATACTTATATGTGCGAGGAATGCAAAGAAGGCACAATAGTGCATAATGTAGCATGAAACCAATACCAAAGCGAATCTGGGAATGCAGAATCGCAAATGCTGCGCCATAAAGGAACAAAAATGTGGGCATCGTACTCTTGTAATGCCAATCTGGTGAATAAATGATGTAAATATAGAGAAGCATTTCCCAGACCATGGGTGTCTCGTCACCTTGCTGTTGCCTATCAATTTATAGCATGGATCATAATGCATTAGAATAATCATCAAATTCAAACACATCAGCACCAGCAAGTATTATCCATGACAATTATTTTCCTTACAAGTTACATTGTATGCACAAGGCAAAAAACTAATGAAGTGCTTTTATTCAACAAGAAACTTCAATATCAAGCATACACCATTGACAAACAAGCAAGAGGGATACTAACGAAGGTCAACTTGGTATCTAGTTCATAGTCAGCTTTATCCTGTTATGCAGCAAATTGACAAACATGAGATTGTGGGCATTCTTTTATGCAATATTTAATATCCAATGGAGCTACACGGTTCCAGTGCTGAAACATGAGCAACTTGGAGGTTGAGCAAGTGGAACTTGTAGAGGAAAAGTTGTGGAGACTATTCCTTTCTTAATTTTTTTGGATATTATGGAGAGGAAAAAATAGGAGACATTTTGAAGGGACCAAGAGTCCTATGTCAATGGCTAAAATGGAAACGCTAAGTAGATAGGTAGCCATATTTTAGAAGGTTTAATTAATTTGTAAATTAAGACCATCTTGACATAGCCACCCTTTTAGTGTATGTGTTCAACCTATACACTAAGGCAAGCCCAGCCCAAATTGACTCAACTTGGTGCTACTCCAATTAAAAATAGCGAGAACACATATCCCATCTACCCAAGCCTTGGTGACAAAGTTACCAGGGACCTGTGTTGGTGAGACATAGCAGGCACCCAGTGAAATAAGTCGAGGTGCGCGCAAGCTGGGCCAGACACCACGGTTATCAAAAAAATACTGGTTAAAAGTTCTCTTAATTAGTTTTGTGTACTTGTAAAATGGTAACAGCTATTTGAGTATATCGGTAGCTAGATTTTTAGAAGGTTTCATTAATTTGTAAATTAAGACTATCTTGACATAGCCTCCTTTTTAGTGTATATGTACAACTTATACACTAAGGCAAGCCAAGACCCAAATCGACTCAACTTGGTGCTCAGCTCTAATTAAAAATAGTGAGAAGCAGAATACATAATTTGTTCTCATTAGGGAAGACAAATGCCAAAAAATCAAAGAAGTCCGTGAAAAGATAACAGATTGTGTCACTCAAATATTGAAAGATAATACAAGTATTAGATAATGCCTGAATACTATCAGATTGGAGCTACGCATGTCGTCAGAAAGAGGTCCAGCCAGCAAAAATAGCACCATATAGTTCCTAAAGATACAAAATTATAAATACATCCAACGGCAAGGCTAAGGATAAGTTGGGCATCTTTAAGGCTTTACGTCATGGTTTGAACGGAAAACGAAGAAGATGGCCAAAAAGAATCAGAATCATATACAGATATAGATTCCTTCCAACACAAGATGCGACAAAAAGAAAAAGAGAAAAGCTCATCCTAATAATACTATCAAGTTTATTTACCAAAAAGGATAGAAAATGATCTTCTGTCAAGGTTAAACCAATAACTAGGTAGCATAAGCTGCCCGTAAGTACTAAGGTCAAGTTCCTTTTACCAAGCTTTAGGCTTTCAACAATTCCGGTATTCTATTAGCTTCTTCAAAAGTTCAATGTAGTGAATGACACAGTTATTTTCTCATGCATTTAACAATTTTTTTTTTGACAAGGTAAAGTTTTATTAACATAAGTACCAAGCTGGTACAAAAGATACAACAGAAGCAGACAAAGCCTACAGAAATAACCATCCAGTTACATCTTTCCTAGCAAATCTAGAAAATCCATGAACTGATCTATACTCTCCTCTGAGGACCTCTTACACCAATAAAAAGATTTTGAAGACAACCATTTTTTAATCTAGAAATGTGAATCTTTTTGTTCTCAAAGCAAGCACCATTCCTTTCTTTCCAGATGGTCCAAAATATGCATAAAGGAATGGTCCTCCATATTTGTTTCTGATTCCTTGCTTGCTATCTTTTGACCTTGCCAGCTGATAGAAGACTTCTTATATCTGAAGGCATGACCCAAGTAACCCTACACAGGTTCAGGAACAACTCCCGGCATTGCTTAGCAATTATACAGTGAATAAACAAGTGATTCACAGTTTCCATCCCATTCTCACATAAATAGCACCTGTTGCTTAAAGTGAAACCTTCCTTTGCAGATTATCTTGGGTTAAACAAGATTCTCTGGTGACGATCCACCCAAAACAGGCCACTTTGGTAGGCGCTTTGGTACCCCATACCATTTTACATGGCCAATTTGCTTCATAATAATCAGCTTGTTTCTGAAGAATATTATAGCAGCTTTTGACAGAATATTGCAGATCATTGCTGTCCAAGCTATGCAGTCCTCTTTATCTTCTTCGGCCATTGATGTATCCAATAACTGAAGTAGTTGCGCTACTTCTTCCACTTCCCAATCATTAAAATTCCTCCTAAAATTCAGTTTCCACCCATTTGAAGAGTAAAACTCTGCAACGCTTCCTTCTTTGTTAAGTGAGCAATTGTACAACCGCGGAAATCTGTTTTTCAAACTCACATCCCCCACCCAGACTTCAGACCAGAATTTGATTTTTGCGCCATTACCCAACTTCAACTTAGTATAATGATGAAACTCATTCCACAACCTACTAATGTTGCTCCAGATACTGTCAATTGCAGAACTATGAATAATTGTAGGTCTCCACGTATCCTTCCTCATATATTTGGCATTTATAAGCTTCTTCCAAGTTCTCTCATTTCCATCATTATACCTCCATAACCATTTGTATAGTAAACTCTGCCATTTGACTAAGTGGAATTTCCTTTTATCCGCATTACCTTCCCACAAAAATTTACTACTCATGGAGTTCAATTTTTTCTCCACATTCACAGGTAACTGAAACAAGGACATAAAATAGGTTGGAATTCCGTCCAGCACACGGCTTACCAAAGTAAGTCTGCCTCCAAAGGATAAGTATTGCTTTCTCCATGGGGTCAGTTTACTGGAGCATCTGTCCAATACCCCTGCCACATCCTTTGTTCTTTCTTCTTAGCACCCAGAGGGAGCCCCAAATAACTTGTAGGTAGTTGCTCCACCTTACAGCCCATTACTTTTGCCATTTCTTGTACACAGTAATCTGCATTAATGCTAAACAAACTGCTCTTCGTTGGATTCACCCTTAAACCTGTCACAGCTTCAAAGGCTAATAGGATCCCCCTTAAGTACAATAATTGTTCTTTCTCTGCTTAATAAATCAACAAGGTATCGTCTGCATATAAAATGTGGGAAATAGTACAACATACACCACCCCTTCTACCAACATACAAACCTCTCATCCAGCCCAATTGCTCAGATTTCTTCAACATTGTGCTAAGAATTTCCATAACCAACACAAACAAATATGGGACAAGGGATCACCCTGCCTTATCCCCCTAGAGGATTTGAAGAAACTTTGAGGATTCCATTAATAAGGACTGAGAACCTTACTGTGGAAAGACAATATTTGATCCAACTCAACCATTTTCACCAAAGTCCATTTGTCTCATGATATCCAGTAAACATTTTCAATTAACATGGTCATATGCTTTTTTAAGGTCTAATTTACACAAGAACCCGTCTTTTATTCTTAACCATATGATATCCAGTAAAAAAATTATAGGTATTCATGTTAATAATATAGAGCTATAGGTACTCATGTCAATAATATGGATTACCTTCTTCATGCTCTGGCAATGTAGGTATTAAATAACAAAACACCAACTTTATAGATAAAACAAAAATGGGAAATAATGGAGAAAGTGCTTACATCTGCCGCAACGTGGCATGGTATATCATGCTCCCTATGGCAAGTATTATATTTGACATATGAAGGATGCTGAACCTTTTCTCAAACCGCTGTCTGAGGGCATTCACAAGACCAATCAAAGACAAAATAATGCATGGGACATTTGATATGGTATTAAAGAACTCCGCAATATAGGAGGAGCGGACATAATTTAGCTCACACCACTCTTTGGTAGATGTTACAGGACCCCAAAAGTTTGAAATGTCATCTGCCATTTCTCAAGATATATATGTACCTGAAATGAAATACTCAGCTAGTGAGCAGTTGCAATATTTCTTTGATAAAAATGCGATTTCAATAATTTGTGTAATGATAATAGCTCTCAAGCAAGTTAAGGTCGGTGTATCCACTAATTTTATGCCTCAAATGTTTTTTGGCAACGCAAGCGCCCTACAACTCTACGTTTTCTCCCAAATCCAACTCGGCTAGCATCTTCCTCTCAAGGGTAAGGGGTTTCTTTCCTTGAAAGAGGGGGGCTCATGGGGCTTAATTATTAAAAGAAAATATTTTTTGCCCACCAATATTTCTATCTTAAAATAGATAATGACATTTCAAAGAACTAGTCTCTGAGCATTCCTACAATATTAGTCAATTCCTCTCACATGTATACTTGGTGTATAATCTCATCTCTGCACTATCTTTCATCAAAATCCAAAATTGGCAAAAAATGCATCCTTGCTTTGCTTGAAATGGCTGAACTAGTAAAAAACCAACACGTATCGCTTCATAAAAATCCCAGCATACATCAACTTCTTCACCTAAAGATAATTTGTCATCCATACAACTCATGCACACAAGCACTCTATGTCAGATTCAATATCTTGCTTTGCGCCCTAACTAATAATGCATTATGTTATGGTAATTGCCTTTAAACCTAACTAGTAATTCACTCTCCACTAATTCACAATTCGACACTAATTGAGATAGTCAAAATTGATAATAATTAGCAAATATCAACTCAAATATCTGTTTATTTCACCTAATATAAACCTCATTCCCAACTTATCACAAAAAAATCCAGTTCCTACTGAAAATAAACCTTAAGATCACCGTGAGCAAAATGTTCCACTAATTCACATATTCGACATTAATTGAAATACTCAAAAGATTCAAACAACATAAACTTTAACCAATATTTTAAGATAGTATTTTTTCACCAAATTGATATGAGAAAAGTTGCAACTTATACTTACTTTTCATGTAGTTTTCAAATATATAAATTTTAATCTTAAAATATTGAGTTAATCTAATCCAATTTAGCTTCAAAGTTTAGTCAAATTGACTCTTGAAAAATGAAAAAGTATCACATAAATTGGGACGCAGGGAGTAATAATTGGCAAAAATCGACTCCAAACATGTGTTTATTTCACATAATATAAACCTCAATCCCAACTTATCACGAAAAGATCTCATTCCTACCGAAATTAAACTTTAAGATCACCGACGAACAAAATTTAACAAATAATAGAATCCAATAGCATCACATGAAATGTGTGTGTATATATATATATATATATATATATATAAGTGTATGCATTCATATGAGTGATTTATTAGGTACATAAAATCCATGCAAATAAAGTACAAAACTAACCTTTCAAATCAGATGCAATCTAACCGTGAGTTTGCTGTAATCCATAGAGATTTGCTCCCCGCAATATATATAGATATATGTATATGTTTGTATATAATATACATACACAGCGATCTCTCTCTCTCTCTCTCTCTCTGCTAGGGTTAGGAAAAAGCATAAAAATAATTAGATTTGTAAGAATTAAATTATGGAGTTCCTAATTAAAGAAGATGCTAATATAATGGGGCGAATTCGGATCCGGACAATTTTGAGGCGCGTTTAAATGTCACGCGTGTGCTTGAATAACTTCGTGTCAAGGAGTATGAAACATGTCCAAATTTGCTTCAATATTACTCGAAAGTTACTCCCTGTTCACTTTTAGTTGTCCATTATATTGAAATTAAATTTTTATTTTTATTTGTCTACTATAATATATTAAGACAAAGACAAATTTTTCTTTTCTTGTTTTAACCTTAATATTAATTACTCATTTTCAAATCATTTTCTAAGTTTATTGAATTGAGATTATACCCTAGTTAATATGAGTATTATGGAAAAATATATACTTTATTTATTAATTTTTAAGAGGCGTGCAAAATTAAAAGTGGACAAGTAAAAGTAAATGGAGGAATATTAATTTTACGGTAAAGGGTCAACTATGCCCTTAAACTATGTGAAATTAAATAAAAATGTCTTCCGTTCCGTTGATAGGTTAATCTAAAACTGCGTCAGTTGTTAATGATTTGGCTAAAACATGCCCCTATTATTAATTGAGTCAAAAATGCTCTTTTCTTAATAAATATGTTGTTTCTTTTTTTTTTAAACACATTTTTTTCCGAATAAAAATATTATTTTAACGAACTCTTTTCTCATACATGTCTTTATTATTAATTTCACTATGAAATGGGCCTTAATTATTAATCGATTTCAATATGAAATGGATGTATTCCATGTGTCGCAATTCTAAAAAAACAGAACTCCCACAACTTTTAATTATGATTTAAAATTATTTTTAGATTGGAGTTTTATTAGAGCCCAAAGAACCAAAAATAAAAACTTTTGTCCTAAAGTCGAGAGTATTATCAGATCAAAATAAATTTGACCATTTTTCCTTTTTCTTATATTCTTACTTTTAACATAGACTTGTAAAAGACTTTCACTTTTAATGTGGTGAAAGTCAGCCTAATTATTTCTAAGCTCAATATGAGTATGGATTGAAAATTTTATATAAAGAAGGGGATTCAAATATAATAGGGAAACTTTCATAAGTACAATTTTTTTAAAAGTAAATTATATAAACTACAATCACTTTCAATATTACATATTGTACCATCAAAGTAACTTATGACTATTCCTAAAATTTGACATAAATAAATGGTAATGTATTAAACATAATTACTCCTTCCTAAAATCTCTATCTCCCTCCTAGGATTTCGTGGGGTCACACTGTGTAGGAAAGAAAAGACATTTTTTTTGTCAATATATGTTTTTTAATTTAGAAATGACCTTTATTATAAATAAATTCTTTTCAAACTAAAAATTGTAGACATATAGGGGATATTTGCAAATGAATATCTAATATAAATCCTACTTGAAAAAATGTTTTTTCCAAAAAAAAGTCAGATGCATAGGATTGTTAGCTCGTTTCGAATTTATTTTTCCCCCTCTTTTTTATTATTTTACTTTTCACTTTGATGCAATTATCTTTTTGTGAGTAAGAGAAATTGTTGAAATTATTTGAATATATTACTATAGAGAAAAGTGTATAAATAAATATTCATATTAATTAGTAATTATTATTCGCACTTCAACATTAAGAAAACTATTCTTGTAACTTTATATCATCAAAAATAATATATCAAATATATTGTAATATTATATACGGTATAAAATATTAAGTATATTGTTCTATTGTATACGTTATATAATATTAAGTATACTATATACAACATATAACACTTATCAACTATTTTAATGATATAAAATACATATATAAAAAAACACATATGTACACTAATAATATTAATATATTCAACTAATTTCTTTAAGTCATAAAAATTGCATCAATTGAAAAGTAAAAGAATGAAAACAAATAGGATTAATTGCATCAGGTGAAAAATATTTTTTAAATAATTGCTTGGTAAATTATATTGTCTCTCATGCTCTTTTCATTGATTTCGGATGGGATGATTTTGAAAGAAAGAGAAAGTAAAAAGTGGATATGCATTAATGGTAGTAATTCTTAAAATTAAGTATTATTGATATTTTAGGAATGTAAAGAGTTGTATTTTTATAATTATAAAGTTAAAATTTTGAATAAGTTGTATTTATCTAATTTTTAGAAAGTAGAGAATAAGGGCTGTCCTAACGTAATTTGCTACTCTCTCTGTTCCATTTTATGTGAAGGTATTATTGTTTGCGGAGTCAAACAATTTATTCTTTAATTATAATTTTCATTTGTTAATTTGTAGAACTTTTCGTGCAGTTTTCAAATATGTAATTTTATTTTAAATTTTTTAAAGAACTTATACCCGAGTTTATAGTCAAAATTAAGTATATTGACCCTCGTATTCTTAACTCCTTCACATAAATTGGGACAGAGGGAGTATTAGTCCTTTAAAAACTTCTTAACATTAACATTCCCTTAGAATGATAAAGAATTAGCTATAATGAATTATATATAATTAGTCATTGTTAACAACAAAAGATTAGCGTAAATTGATAATAGTACACATATATCCTTTAGTTGTAAAAAGACAGGAAGCTGATAGAAAAGAGAAGCTTTTGTCAATACCATTTCTTGGAATTAACATCATACATACCTTTTTCTGTTTTTGGCACTTCCAACTATTATAAAAAGGGAAACAGATAGAATTTTAGCATTAAGAAAACTCAAAGTTGCTATAGATATGGGTTTAATGAGAAAATTAATTACAACAAGTTTTGTAGTAGTTATTTTCTTTGTATCCACAGTTTTTGCAAGGAACATACTTCAAATATTGAGTGAAAATGAAGATGGTATTTGTACATCTATGGTGGAAACTCAAGGTTATGGTTGTGAAGAACATAAAGTATGGTCAATTAAAATCTTAGAATACTTATTTAATTGGTGATTATATTAGACATTTGGGCATTTGTTGATTTTTTTTTTTTTGGGTTTTTAGGTGATAACAGATGATGGTTATATTCTGAGTTTACAGAGGATTCCTAAGGGAATATCTGGGAAGGCAACAACAAAGCCACCTGTTCTTCTACAACATGGACTATTGATGGTTAACTAATTCTTCACATTGATTTTAACCATGCTCATTATATCTAATCTTTTGCTTGACATAAATTAATTTATAGGAAATTTTAAATATTCTTTTTCAACTTAACTTTAAATATTACTTTTTTTTGTCCTTAATAGGAAAGGGAAATTTAATACATAGGGCGCCACTAAAATGTTACTTTCCATTGTAACCAAAAGATCGCCACTAAAACTATCACTTTGTTAAAGTGAATTATCTTTTTTTATTTTTGAGCCGCCATGAAAAGCTTTACTTGTTAAGGTGCTAGTGTCTACTTTCTATGGCGATCATAAAGATTGCCGCTAAACTAGCACTTTGTTTAGCAAGCTTTTTCATTTTGAGTTGCCGTGAAAAGCCTTATTTGTTGAGGCGCTAGCTACTACTTTCCATGGCGAGCATAAAGATCTCCACTAAAATTATCACTTTTTCAGGCGAACCTTTTCATTTTTGAATATCCACGACGTGATGAAGTCAGGAATTTTGATAGGGTATTAAAGATTTAATATGTATGCAAAAAAAAAGTAATTTTTGACCTATAAAATGTAGTAGTATAATTTTTTGTAGACATATTAAACTTTTCGAGAAATGATGTTCAATTGACCACCCTTCAATATAGCTTTGACACTAGCCATGAAAAGCCTTACTTGTTGAGACACTCACGTACATAAAAGTCGCCACGAAAAATCTCATTTCTTGTAGTGAATTTAATGCAAGCTCAGTGGTTAATTTGTTACAATCGAAGTTAACTTTTTACTATTAATTACAGGACGGAATTACATGGCTGCTAAATCCTCCAGATCAATCATTAGCTTTCATTCTAGCAGATGATGGTTACGATGTTTGGATTGCAAATACAAGAGGAACTAATTATAGCCAAGGACACACATCACTTAGTCCTCAAGATCCAGTTCAGTTTTCATTAATCTTTAATTTGCACTACTATCTCACATATAGATTAAACACTTATTAAATTAACCAAACAACAATTTTTGTAATTTAATCTGTGCGTTTATAATGAACAGGCATATTGGGAATGGTCATGGGATGAATTGGTGGATTTCGATTTACCTGCTACTCTTAAGTACGTTCATGATCAAACTGGACAAAAGTTACACTATGTTGGTCATTCTCTGGTAATTTTCTGCCTCTTTTTTTATTTATTATAAATAGCGTTTTACACATAATTCTTTTCTTGATCCATGGAAATGGGGTTCAATTTTTTGAATTTTTTTTGCACTAAAATTACAAAACTAATTTATATCGTCCACTAGTCATTTTTCAATTCTGCCTTAAAAAATAGCCAATTGTCATAGAGTTTTACCTGTAGTTTTTAAAATTTATGATAATTGCTATTTTTTCAATTATAGAGGCTGAGATATAACTCGTGAATTATATCCCTTAAAATTCCTACTTTGCTTAGAAAATCAAATGTCTGAAAACCCATCAGCCGAAATTGAAAATCCAGATTAAAGTGGCATGCTATTTGGTATCTGGTATAGGCTGATGGATTTATGGGCATTTTGATTTTCTTTTTAGTAATATAGTAAAAGTTCACTGATTTTTAAGTGACAAAATTAGTGTTATGACTTTGATGCAATAAACTGAAAATATATGACGATCGTGAAGTTAACCCTCTCAAAATGTGAACAGAATAGTATGCTGGGGAGATAACTAAATTAATTAAGTTGAAGATTTAACCTAAATAGTTGATTGTTTGCACAACTGCTTATATTAAAAATAGCCGACGGATGTATTATGTATGTATAATCTGTGTAAGATGTGTATAATATGTATCATGTATGTATAATATGAATTATGTATGTCCAACATGTGTATAATCAGTGTATAACAGCCGGATATTTGGGTAAAGATCCCTTTTTTATTTTTTATTTTTTTGGTCTCAGGGGACGCTGATTGCATTTGCTGCCATTTCAGAGAATAAGCTAGTAGACATGTTGAGATCAGCAGCTTTATTAAGCCCTATTGCTTATTTGGGGCAGCTCAGATCACCTCTTGCTAAAAGTGCCTCTGAAGATTTTATAGCTGAAGTAAAAGAGCTATTTTTCTTCCACTTATATGTGATTTTGGTTACACTTCAATATAAAGTTGGTAAATATTTCCTTTTTATATTTGTTTACAGGGTTTGTATTGGTTGGGAATCCATGAATTTGATCCAAGAGGGTAAGATATTCCACCCAATTCATTTGACTAATGCTTGTTTTATTTAGAAGTCTAGAAAGGGAAGAAAAAATAAGGGAGGATAATTTCGTATATGGTCATTCAACTTTTAGTTTATGGTATTAAAGTCATAAAACTACTTTTTGTAATGGTAAATAACTCAACTATGCTAATATAACATAGAAATTAAGAAAAAAGCTCCGGAAAATACTAATATATAGGCGTTTGAACATGATTTGGTTGATACAGTATATGAAGTAATATTTGAAGTTGAAATTGAAAAAGAGTATCTGAAAGTTGAAAATTGTGTTTGAACATGAAAACAAATAATGTTTAGTGAGTTGAAACTTGAAAAACTTATACAACCTATTTTCAAACTTCAAGGTCTAAATTTCTAGTTAGAAGTTGAAATAACGGACCAATTTGATAACATTTGAGATAATCTCTAAATATTATTTTAAAATTTGAAACTAAAATCTATGGCCAAACGGGGGTCATAAATCCAATCACGAAAGATACAAGGTTGTCACAATGTATAAAATTGTCATGTAAGTGTAATCATGTCACCAATTTTTACCTTACATAATATCCACCTCGCACCATTTAAATAAACAAATAACATTGTTATTGGATATCTCACATCAAAAAAATAATTTCATGATTGTTAAATCCATTTGGAATTTGCACTTATGGCTGAGTGAATTAAACAGAAAGGTTGTTGTCAAACTTTTGGAAAAAATCTGCAAAGATCCAGGCAACAATTGCAGTGACTTGATGTCTTCTTTTACTGGTATCTCAACTCTTCACCTAACTCATTCTTTTCCATTTTCTTTGGATTATTTTTTGTAATTTGTACTATTTGTGATGGTAGGTCCAAATTGTTGTGTGAACTCTTCAAGAACCGATATTTTTCTTGAGCATGAGCCCCAGGCAACAGCAACAAAAAACATGGTCCATATAGCCCAAAGTAAGTTTGCTGATGCAATGCAGATGAATAAATAGAACTTCTAAAATTTGGGCTAATTTCACGTATGATCGTTGAACTTTACTACTATAACGATCGTCACAATTATTTTTTGGTCGAATTAAAGTAACTGAACCATGTGTGAGTTATTTCTCAGCAAAAATGCAAATGACTGGAAGGTCAAAGTAACTTCCAACACCAGGTTATAACATGTCACTCGCCATTTACCGCCTTGTCACTCTGTAATAAATTTCATCTAACATAAATAAAAGAAATTTTCACAATGCAAACTTTTGAATATCCATGTTTTAAAAATAAGACAAAAATATTTTTTTAAAAATATGGATAGTTAAAAAATTTTACATTGTGGAATTCTTTTTCATATTCTATGACGTGGAATTTAAAGAGTGACAGAGCCCTTACAGTGTGGAGAGTAGTGATGCGTATAACCCAACGTAATTTTTTTGACTTTCCGATCATTTGTATATTATGAGCAATTCACTCATAGTTCAGGAAGCATACGTAAAATAACCCTTAAAATTTTATGAGCAGTTCATTTTCATATATGTCTTTGATTGAAGTTGCAATCGGTGACAGAGTTACATAGAGTGAAGGGTGGTCAATCGACCACCTTTCATCAGAAAAATACTACTTATATCAATCAAAATTACTTTTTATTTAAACATATCAAATCTTGAACTCCCTTAGCTAGATTTCTGACTTCGTATTGCTGCAACATATTAATTAATGGTTTTTGAACAGTGACAAGAAAAGGGACCATAGAAAAATTTGACTATGGAAGTGATGAAGAAAACAACAAGCACTATGGCCAGCCAACTCCTCCACAATACATAATGGCAAATATCCCAAATAATATCCCTCTTTTTTTAGCCTATGGAGGTGCAGATTATCTTTCTGATGTAAATGATGTGAAGACTCTACTAGATAAGTTGCAAGATCATGATCCAGACAAACTTGTGGTGCAATACAGAGAAGATTATGCACATGCTGACTTTGTTTTCGGTATAAATGCTAAAGAGGTTGTATATAATCCTATAATGGCCTTTTTCAAGCTTAATTGAGAAGAGATTATAAGTTTGATGTAGAATTTGTTGCTGTTGTTGTTATTAATTCATTAAGTAGCAAAGTTGAATAAGTAGTATGCACATTATGTATATGTCAGGTCATAGGTGGCATTATTAACCTTTTGTTGGTAATGCAAAAATAAAGGATTTGCTTATGTGATAGATGAAAGTCTCATATGAAAAATGGACAAAGGTGTAAATATACCCCTCAATTTCGCGATTTAGAGCAGATATATCCTCAGTTAAAAAAATGGTGGATATATACTCCTGCCGTTAAAAAATGGTGCAAATATACCCTTTTCGCTGACGAAAATTTCTAAAAAATCATTTAGCATTATTTAACTAAAAAAAGTATCTCGTTGCTTTTTTTAAAAAAAGTTTACCATTTTTTTTAGTAGACATATTTTTCTAAAGCCACATGGTAATTTTTTTCTGATGGATCGGGTCTGATTTGTTTAAAAAATATCTCTGTGGCTTTAAAAGATTAAATCTACCTATTTTTTTAAACGAACCAGACCCGACCCACCAGGAAGATTACCATATGTCTTTAGAAAAATATGTCTACTCAAAAAAAATGTGTAGACTATTTTTTAAAGCTCCGTGGCAAAAATAAGATAAATATTTTTTTTTTAAAAAACCCGGCAGCAAAAAGAGTATATTTGCACCATTTTGTAACGGCATGGATATATCTATGTCCACCAGTTTTTTAACGGGGATATATCTGCTCTAAATCGCAAAGTTGAGGGGTATATTTACACCTTTATCCTTAAAAAATTAAAGTCATTTTGAACACTTTATATACAAACTTCTTTTTTATGGATTTTGTTGAGTTTCCTCCATACTTGTTGAGTTGAAACTTGACAATTACTATCACCACCATTCATTTGGCTCGTGTCACGTTGCAGTTAACACGTTTGTGGTCAAATACTGTAACAATCGAGCTTAAATTCTAATCATTTCTGTAACAATTCTGGCAGCTTGACAGACTCCAAACTTCTATGATTGTTTGGAAGTGTGGTGGAACCTTGAAAAGCAATCAGTCTTAACAATTTGCAATCTAATCAAATCGAAATCACTTTCAAAGGCAATAATTCAATTCGCCACAACACAATATTTTATTTTATTCAATAAGTTACTTTTGTTTATTATTAATATTGGGAAAAAGGTGCAAATATATCCATCAACTTTGCGATTTAGAGCAGATATAGTTGGAAATTTGCCTTTGGTGGGGAGGCGCGTCCACCCATATTTAATGAATTAAACACTAGTGTTCCGCATGTTGGAGGCTTTGTCTCTTCACACGTGCATAATCTACTAAGTGAGTAGATGACCGTAGGGCCAAGAATCGTCAAATTTCGTTGAGAAATGAAAGAGATATTGGTTCAGGAAGTAAGGTGTTTGAGGCATGGAAATATGGTGGGACAAATCTACCACATCGATGGGAAAATGAAGAATTGCTCTCTTTATAAGTCTCAAAATTAGCTAAGGGTTTGGGACCCCAAGGGGTAACCCACGTGTTTAAAGGAGGGATGACCTAGATGTGCTTGGGTTCAAGGCTAAGCCTACACGCGCGCTGCCGCCGCCCGCCCGTCCCGTCCGGGCTCGGGTCACGGGTCACAGGTCACGGGTGGGACTTGGGACTTCTTCTGATAGTCCCCCAAATTGTTTAATATTTATAATTTGGTCCCTGGAGTTTCTGGAATGTTGAATTTGAGAACGACGGAAGGCAGAAAGTTTCTGCCTACCGTTGGAGTTGATTTTTGGGGGCGTTATTGTGCATTAACCAGCCATTACTTGGATAATTAACTCCCTCCATTAACAACCATTACTTGGCTGAATTACACCATCCTTCAATGGCCATAAACAGCCATTACTTGGCTGTTTAATTCCCTCATTCAATGGCCATAAACAACCATGTCTTGGCAGTTGAGGAGTCCCTCCCTTATGCTATATATTGGAGCCTTTTGGCTCAATTGTGTGACACAGAAAAATGAGACTAAGATATATACACAGAGACAAAACAGAAGAGTAAAACACAGTCCAAAATGAGAGCAGAAACGTTAGGACAGAAAACTCTTCCTTCCTTTTCTATTCTTCAGCAAGTCATTTCGTGTTTGTTTTCTTCGTCAGAATCAACCTATTTGCTTTGTAGTGTTGATTAGTTGCTGTTTTATCTTGGGAGACTATTGCCCGTTAACGTAAAAGCATATATACGGGGCAATCTTGTCTTAAAGACAGAGAGTCATCTCTCGACTCAGCCACAGTTGTAACAATCCAGATTTAGTGTTTTTTGATTTCAGGTTATCAAGATTCAAGACTCAACAAGCTTGCGGTAGTTCTGAACATTGGCTTGTTTGTTTATCCTTTCGAACACTTGTAATATTTATTTACTTCTCGTACTGCTTTACATATCCGACAAGTTTAAGACATATTCTATTAGTGTTCGAAAGATGTCGGTCAAAAGTTGTGTGATCAAATCTGGATATGGCTGTGGTTTTCTGGTAGAAGAGAGTGATGATTATGTTGTTAAAGGTCAACGTGTTCATGGTGTCACCGCTCCCGAGAGTGGTGGGAACAAGCGCCCATGAGAGGCTGGGGATGTCAACTGGGACAAGAGGAGAAGGCTGAAGATGTGGTTCTATCTTGTAGCAGAAGGCCTATATATGTCCTAGACAAAGGATCCGAATTATGGTAAGGAGGAAATGGGCACTCAGTCCGATGAAGTGACTGAAGTGGGCCATAATCCGAAATTGGGATAAGTATTTTTTCTTCCTTGTCAAGAATAAGATTAAATGATGTCTGATTAAAAAGAGCTTAAAGTAAGGAGGATAATGAAAATGTTTTCACGAAATAATTTATATTCCTTACGCTTTAAAATCAGAAGTTTAATCTCACATTCCTTCCCGTTTAAAGATTGGATTTTGCAAATGACTTAAAAAGATCCGTTCTTTTAAGTGTAATTATTAAAAGTGTGTAAAGTATGTTCGCACATACGAGGGAGAAAGATCCACTAACTGTGCGAAAACTGTTACCACTCTTAAGTAAGCGCCAAAGAAAGTAATGGACACCTAGTGTGGTGGGCCAGAGTTTCCAGGTCTTAAATGATCTGAAGGCCTAAGAAAGGCAGAAAAGAAATTGGACACTCAGTCTGCCAAAGCAACTGGAGTGGGCCAGAGTATCCATATCACATATGATTCGATTACGCCCTAACCACGGGCAAGAGGTTGTTCATGTGAAGCAACACCACCTCTAAAGTAGAAGGGGTTGGAGAGGCTGTCCTCAATAGGATTTCAGGGAATGAGTTCACTCTAAAATGAGGTGATGCATGTCCCAAACTTGGTTTAAGGGAAGCTGTTGGTCAAGCTGGTTTGAGACTAATCCAACATGTCTGTAATAACTAAGAATGGTACAGTATGTCTGTAGCCAAATGAATGATATATTTGTAATCCGTGCATCTATGCCATCATAGATTAAGACACGTTAAATAGAAAGTCATTCAAAAGCTAGCGAAGTTGAGATTGTTGCCTTCTTTCGACATAAACCCTCAAAATAAATGTGAGGTAGGCGAAGAGGCAAAATCACCTTCCAAGTTCCGTCAAAGGAATAGCGAAAGAAACACCGCTCCTCTAGAACTTAGTCACACTTACATGGGTGATTTGAAGTTTGTACAAAATAGAGGGGGGAGACAAGTACTTTGTGACCTTCATTGATGATGGTACAACGTAGTGTATCATTTGTCTGTTGAAAAACAAAGATGAAGTTGTTGAAGCGAATAAGCGCTACAAAGCAGAAGTTGAAAATCAACTAAGCCTACGGATTGAGGAATTCATAGTGATAGATGGAGAGAATGTGAAGCATCATTCATTAAACGACTGCTCATTACTCACCTCACTCCAATGGTATTAGCCAAGCGCAAAATCGTACGCCCAAATTATGTGGGACAAGGCGATCCTTACCGCTAATGCGATTCTCAACAGAACTCCGCATAAGGATAAGGATAACCCCCCGTGTGAGACATGAAAAGGATCTCACATACAAGTGTTGTGATGTGGGGTGGCTTGATAGAAGTTGGAATACCGAATGAGGTCAAGTTGGACCTAAGACTGTAGATTGCATATCCACTAGATCTGTAAATAACAATAGTGTTTATCGCCTCTTGGTGTCAAAGAATGATGAATTCTTTGGGGATAACTTTCCTTGAGAAGGAAAAAGAAGTAATTGCTCGAGGTTAACAAGAACCCGCGAGGGCCTGATTGTTTAGAACTAGACATTCCGTATCTATAGGACTCGGAAGTTGCTGACTATTCGAAACTTACTATTCCAGATCTGCAGAACTCAGAGATTCTAGATGTTGAACCGAGACGGAGCAAAGAGGGGACAAAGACTTGTTCCAGGCATTCTAGATTGTATGGTTGAGAATGAACCATGGACAATTAACAAATAATTGTCATCTCCAGAAGCGCTGCTTTGGAAAGAAGCTACAAAGAGAGAAATATATTACATCATATAGAACCATACTTGCGTAATGATTGATCTTCCTCAGGGAAAAGAACCTTTGGGTTATGAAAAAGGATACTCAAAAGTGAGTACAAAGTAGATGGATCTACTGACGAGTATAAGGTCTCGGCTACTTGTATATGTGCTTCTCTGTGAATAGCTTAACATCTAGGGCCATTGCAGTCTTGCGTGACATGAATGTTGAAGCAACCTTCCTAACCGAAGAGTTGGAAGGGGAGAATCAGAGTTAGTTTGCTGGACTGTTGGGTTTCTTCCTGAACTTTCATTTTGGTCCCTGAAATGTTTATATTTTGGTCCTGGAAGTTTCAGATAAAACTGAAATAATAAATCTGACCACATAAACATTGACTCTGAAGTTAGAAAGCCAACAGTTGGAAAACAAACAGTCTGAGAGTGGAAGTTATATTGAAACAAAAGATATGTGTACCAGAGATGACATCTTAGGAATTGGATTTCTAAGACATCTAACGGACTGGTCTAACTCCAAAATCAGTTATGAGATAGTTGACAGTCTCGTTGAAGCCACCAATGGATATGAATCATATAACTGATTGAAATCATGGTGCACCAATATACAAGAAGCAATATGCGCAGGTCACATGTAGTTCAATGTATGTTACACACTACAATCGACCTGGTATCGGCCTACAAAGCAGATCAGTTGAACTAATGTTCATTGATAATTTTAATAAATGATCAATAGAAGGCGTTGAGTCGGATATGACGATATCTGAAATATTCGCTTATCTACGAATTATGGTATTCTGGATGTCCAGAGGTTTTGGGAGAACACAGTGATGCAAACTGGACATCAGATGTGAAGAACATCAAAGACACAAGTAAATGTGTATGGTGGGTCTTGGAAAATCCTCTAAGCAAACTTGCATCGGCCGATTCATGATGGAATCAGAGTTAATCACTTTATACAAAGCATGAAAGGAGTTGAGTTAGAGGACGTCTCTTATTGAGAGAAACCCGTGCCTTCAACAGTTATGCACTGTGGCTAGCCGATCGGCTCCAGAAAGGACATGGATGACGACGTCTGGACATATCTGTCAGGATCTGTCGGAGACATAAGACCGTATGGCAGTTGATCATCATATGTGTCACTTCTTTGATTACAAATTAAAGGATATAGCAAACCCTTTTAACTAAGGGACTACCCGAAGATCAAATGTTCTGCATGTCTAGGGGAATGGGCTTAAAACCCAAACAAAACGAACCTTTGCGGTGGTAACCCAACCATACTGACTGGAGATCCCAAGAATTTGGTTCAATGGGAAAACTAAGCTGCAAAAGGGTTCAGTTGAGCGCTTCGGTGGAAGCAAGAGCACTTTGGATGATGATTTTTGTAGGGAAACATAAATCCAAAGCTGTTCCCGCGATAGACATTAAAGTGCTACCTGCATGGTGGGTAAATGTTAAGCTTCTAAACCTTTAACAATCCTCAAACGGTTGAGGTTAATGTTGGGGAAACTTTTAATGATTACTAACACTTGTGAAGTGGGGTATAACAGGATACCTTGTAGGAGATCACCTATTTAAGTGCGAGGACAGACCACCTCAAATGAACGCACTTAAGAATCCAAGTGTGTCCATGGCCACAACGGACAAAACAATAAGAAGAAAACGAATAAGAAGAGTTATTGTGTTGGTATCATTGTCTTGGCTTACACTAAACACTGACGGTTCAATACATCACGTTCACCGCGCAGTAAGTAAGTCCGATGGTATTCAACTAAGGAAGGTTCAAAGCAGAAGCTACCTCTCCTGATGCAATATCTTTTCGCTGAAAGATTGCTGAAAGTAGGCACCATGTGTGTGCGCCAAAATCTCTTTCAAGAGGGGATTGTTGAAAATTTGCCTTTGGTGGGGAGGTGCGTCCACCCATATTTAATGAATTAAACACTAGTGTTCCACATGTTGGAGGCTTTGTCTCTTCACAATGCATAATCTACTAAGTGAATAGATGACCGTAGGGCCAAGAATCGTCAAATTTCGTTGAGAAATGAAAGAGATATTGGTCCACGAAGTAAGGTGTTTTAGGCATGGAAATATGGTGTGGGGCAAATCTACCACATCGGTGAAAAAATGAAGATTTGCTCTCTTTATAAGTCTCAAAATTAGCTAAGGGTTTGGGACCCCAAGGGGTAACCCATGTGTTTAAAGGAGGGATGACCTAGATGTGCTTGGGTTCAAGGCTAAGCCCACACGCGCGCCGTCGCCGCCCGCCCATCCCGTCTGATTCGGGCTAGGGTCACGGGTTACGGGTCACGGGTCGTGGGTCTTCTTCTGATAGTTCCTCAAATTGTTTAATATTTATAATTTGGTCCCTGGAGTTTCTGGAATGTTGAATTTGGGAACGACGGAAGGCAGAAAGTTTCTGCCTACCGTTGGAGTTACTTGGATAATTAACTCCCTCTATTAACAACCATTACTTGGCTGAATTACACCCTCCTTCAATGGCCATAAACAACCATTACTTGGCTGTTTAATTCCATCATTCAATGGCCATTAGTAGCCATGTCTTGACAGTTGAGGAGTCCCTCACTTATGTTATATATTGGAGCCTTTTGTCTCAATTGTGTGAGACAAAAAAACAAGACTAAGATATATACACAGAGACAAAACAGAAGAGTAAAACACAGTCCAAAACGTGAGCAGAAACGTTGGGACAGAAAACTCTTCCTTCATTTTCTATTCTTCAGCAAGTCGTTTCGTGTTTGTTTTCTTCGTCAAAATCAACCTATTTGCTTTGTAGTGTTGATTAGTTGTTGTTTTATCTTGGAAGACTATTGCCCGTTAACGTAAAAGCATATATACGGGGCAATCTTATTTTAAAGACATATAGTCATCTCTCGACTCAACCACAGTTGTAACAATCCAGATTTAGTGTTTCTTGATTTCAGGTTATCAAGATTCAAGACTCAACAAGCTTGCGGCAGTTCTGAACATTGGCTTGTTTGTTTATCCTTTCGAAAACTTATAATATTTATTTACTTTTCGTACTGCTTTACATATCCGACAGATATACCACCGTTATAAAAGTGGTGAATATATACTTCTGCCGTTACAAAATGGTGCAAAGATTTCCTTTTTGGTAACATATTTAAAAAAAAAATCAATTTATCTTATTTTTGAATTAAAAAAAATACCACGGGCCTTTAAAAAAAGACTATCTATTTTTTTTGAGTAGACATATTTCTCTAAAGTCACATGGTAATTTTTTTTCATGATGAATCGGGTCTGGTTCATTTAAAAAAATGGGTAGATTTTTTTTTAAAGCCACAAAGATATTTTTTAACAAATCATACCCGATCCATCAGAAAGAAATTTAACATGTGGCTTTAGAAAAATATGTCTACTAAAAAAATGGGTAGACTTTTTTTAAAGCGACGAGACATCTATTTTAATTAAAAAATAAGCTAAACGATTTTTTCAAAAATTTTCGTCAGCGAAAAGGGTATATTTGCATAATTTGTGTAATGTCGGGGTATATTTACACCATTTTTAACGACATGTGTATATATCCACCACTTTTATAATGGGGATATATCTGCTCTAAATCGCAAAGTTGATGTGTATATTTACACATTTGCCCTTAATATTGTAATACTTTTCCAACAAATGTAAAATAAAGGGGAAAATGTCAAATATATCCCTCTACTTTCTTTTATTGGCTAATTTTATCCTCCGTTAGCGATTGTGAAAAAAAATACCACTGTCCTTACCAAACTTCACACTTATACCCTATTTAGATGGAAACCTCCAAATTCTCTTAAATTACCCGATTTTAAAAAATTACCCACTTCTTTTCTTGACCCGACCAGCCCCAATTAAACACAACCCTCACCACCCCCCCTAAAAAAAAATAGCAGCTTCAGGTCAATGTTGCTGTCCATTCTCAGTTATTATTTGAAGGGAATGAAGAGATAGTTTATCCTCAATATTAATCAACAAACAAGCAACCATACTTATTCAAGGATCTTTTAAATTTTGGTGACTTTGAAGAAAGAAAAAACAATTCTACTGAAAGTCAGTGTGTCAACAACCTATATGTTACGGGGGTCCTTCATTTATCTTGATGTACCTTCATCGAACGGGTCTAACTTAATATGACATTTTAAATGTCATATTCGGAATTCACAGCCACAGATTTGCACTTCATCTTGCAATATCAACGGAGCTTAATTGTTCTCCAAGAACATATGCTTTTAAAAAAAAGATATATACAAAAAGCACTATTCATCACGGCTCATTCTTTACTAGAGAAGTGGGTGATTGGCGGGTCGGGGCGGGTCAATAAAGGAAATGGATAATTTTTTAAAATCGAGTAATTTAAGAGGATTTGAGAATTTCCATCCAAATAAGGGTATAAGTGTGAAATTTGGTAACGGCAGGAGTATTTTTGTTCACAATCGTTAATGAAGGATAAAATTAGCCAATATAAGAAAATAGAGGGGTATATTTGACCCTTTACCCTAAAATAAATCATTGGGACTGTGTTAAAAAAATTACTTATCAAATTTGGACGTTGTTATAGAGATCTACTTTTTGAATGTGGTAAAAGAATTGCATAAAGAAAGAAACGGGCATTAACGTTTAGGTTATTTATGATTAAAAAGAAAAGAAACGTAACCTTGAACTTAATGGGAAACTCAAGTTTTTTCCTTTATAATTTTCCCACTCATCGCCAAAAGGGTAAAAGGAAAAAGGGCAAGAACAACAAGAACAGGACGTTAAATCTCTATTAAATGACTAGGGGTTAATTAAAATTACAAATTACTGGAATCACCAAGATATGTTAAATTAAAAAGAAAAAAGAAAATAAACACTGATAATTTCACAAAACCTTTTGGGAGTGTACCATGAGAAGCAAGGAGGTCAACCTCTTTCAAATATACAACATGAATTCTGACAATTTAAGTGATTGACAGACTAATCATGACAAATGCTTAAATTGTTAAAAAAAGAAAAAGAAAAATCGGTTCTAAATTTCACAAAATACATAATCTAAGATTCCAAGAGTCGAAAATCATAAATCAAAGAACAAAAAAAAACATATAAAAGGGTACCTTCGTGACTTCATGGAGAGGCGGAGTCAGTTGAAGTTTATGGGTTTAAAATTCTAATCATTTTAAGTTATTGAATTCTAATAGGGGCAGCTCAATGAATTTGATGGTCTAAAGCCAAAATATATTAGAAGGCCTTAATTTTTTTTTATAAAACTCATATAATAAAGAAATACAAAAAAAGCCCACATAACCTCTATCTAGTGGCAAGAACACAAAGTGCGATGTGTGAATTAGGCATACGCCACATTTTCAAATTCTCCCATATACAAAAACATCGTATTTAAGTGGAAAAGAGCATATAGGTGGGCCTATAATTCACCAAATGTCAAACTTTGCGCCACTTTCCCTCAGGGATCCTTAGTAATTAAAAATATGGGACATAAAATAACTTATTTTCTGATGTGTGAATCAATCCAATATTGACAAAAAGAAATATCTAATTCAGAGAACTAAGTTGAAATTAGAAAGTGAAATTGTCAAAAACATGAAAAATAAGAGTATATAAAGTAAAATATTGGAATTGATGAGAAAGTAACTATTTAATTTAACGAGAGAGAAAATTTATCGTCATTTACTCATTCAACCGTACAACATCGACCCAATTAAGAAATATTAAAATTTAAAATCTTTTATTAATAACAAATATATAAATTATATATTATAATTTAATAATGTAGTAATTTCTATTAGGGGGGGGGGGGGGGGGGGGGGCTTTAATAATTGGGGGCATAAGGCAAAGGCTTTAGTTGCCTTAGCTTAGAGCCGGCCTTGGATTCTAAATTAATTATTTATACATACTCAATGAATTTCTTAAGACAAATATAAAGTTTAAATCAAGACTAATAAATTTAACCAAATCCGTAACCCATATTCTAACTCTGCTCTAATTTCATGTATGCATAGAATATAGTGTTGTTACATTGATGAAAATATTGGGGTCGAAATAATTAGGATGTTATGCGGAAGCTTATTATTGCAAACCTTGAACAACGACACGTAAACTATACTAAAAGAAGTATAATATTTAAATATTTGGTCAAGGACCTACATATTGAAAACTAATATGAACAAGCATAAAAACTAATAGGGAACAATCTCTCCCTAAACAAAACTCTCTAAATGACTACATTGTGGATACTATTGTGTTATTGAATGAGAAGAAAATATCTTATATTTATAGAAGTCTAAAACTTCTCCTCCAAAAAAAAGATAAATATGGTAGAGTCATTTTCAACAAAGGAAAACTTTTCCACCAATAAATTCTTTTTGAAGTAAAACACAATTATGGTAAAATTCAGATAAGGTAGGAAATTTAGGGCAAACCCTAACAAATTTTCCCTTGGCCTGAATTTTCTGACAAAATATATTGATTCATCTTCTTTACATAATCTTCATCACTGTTGCTTGTCATGGTTAAAAACAAGGTTAAAAATATTATGATTAAAAATTGATTTAAAAAATATTTTACTTTATTTTTAAAGATGCAACAATAGAGATGTTGAAAATATAGTTGAAAATTCATCTCCACATGTAGTACTCCGGACAAAATCTTCATTGTCGTGAAATCTGTTGCAACTTGATTTGAACCAGCAGCCTTATTGTCTTCAACCCCTTGAACCATTGGCTCTGATACAACTTATTGAGATCAAAATAATCAGGGCGTCCTGCGGAAGCTTATAATTACAAACCTTGAACGACGACACCTAAACTATACTAAAAGAAGCATAATATTTAAATATGATTTGGTCTAGGACCTACATATTGAAAACTAATATGAAAAAGTATAAAAATTAATAGGGTAAAATCTCTCCCTAAATAAAACTCTCTAGACGACTACATTGTGGATGTTATTGTGTTATTGGATTAGAAGAAAAGATCTTATATTTGTAGAAGTCTAAAATTTCTCCTCCAAGAAAATGATAAATATGGTAGAATCATTTCTATAAAGAAAACATTTTCCACCAATAAATTATTTTTGAAGTAAAACACAATTATGATAAAATTCAGATAAGGTAGAAAATTCAGGATAAATTCTACCGGAAAATAGTGGGAGAAAAGGCATTGACAAGCATGTTGTTACTCATTAGTACAAAATCATTTAGAATACACTAAGGAGCAGCAAAATGCTTGTCAAATTCTTTTCCCCACTATGCATATTGATATTGTTGATGAAACAAAGGTTTTAGAGTTTTAATAGTTAGTAGCTATATATAAGCACCAAAGAAGCAAAAGCACCGCCATGCAAAAGGCAATATATGGAAAGTTATTTAATTAGTACAAATTAAACCAACTTCTAATTGATTTCGTTTTGTTATGACTTCTGAAATATGGAAACTTCTATAATTAAGGAAAAATCAGAGCAAGAAAAAGGAAACTTGCCAAATAGTACTCGTGTCTTTTATTTATTTTTAAATGCCTATTGTTTACTGTGCACATAATGGAGGAAGAAGTAGGAGGGAATATAAAAATAGTCAAAATATAATATATTTTTTAAATATATGAATCAATAATTTAATTAATTGAAAGTTAAATGTGCATATCACAACAATTAAAATTAAAAATTTTCAATAATTGAGGACTATATAGCATTATAGCTATGATACAAAAAAAAAAAAAAGATTGTTGGGGGTAACATTGAATTTAATAGGAAACTCAAGATTTTCCTTTAATTTTCTCTCATCTCTGAAAGGGTAAAAGGAAAAATAGCAAGAACAAGAAGCTAAATCGCTATTAAATGGGAGTTTAATTCACATTACAAATTATTGGAATCACCAAGATATGTTAAATTAAAAAAATGAATAAGAAACTAAACGCTGATAATTTCAGAAAATATTTCAACCAATTGATCGAATCATGAAAAATGGTTAAATAGTTAAAAAAAGCCAAAAGACATAATCCAAGATTAGAAGAGTCAAATATCATAATTAAATTGAAAAACAAAAAACAAATCGAAGGATACCTTCGTGATTTCATGCCATGGCGGAGTCAGAATTTAAAGTTTATCGATTCGAGAGTATTCTAAATTAATTATTTATAAATACTCAATAAATTTCTTAATAAAAATATAAGATTTGAACCAAAACTATTAAATTTAACAAAATTCGTAACTCATATTCTAACTCCGTCCCTAACTTCATGTATGGTGTAAAACATAGAATATAAATATAGTGTTGATACGTTGATGAAAATAGTGGGAGAAAAGACATTGACAAGCATGTTGCTGCTCATTAGTACAAAATCATACTATTAGAATAATACTAAGGAGCAGCAGAATGCTTGTCGATTTTTTCCCCACACTATACATAATAATATTGTTGATGGAACAAAAGCTTTAGGGTTCTATCTATTTATAAGCAACAAAAATAAGCAAAAGTATCGCCATGCAGAAGACAATATAAAGAAAGTTATTAAGTACAAATTAAACCAACTTCTAATTGGTTTCGTTCTGTCACTAAATATGAGAACTTTTATAATTAAAGAAAAAATTGAGCAAGAAAAGGGAACTTACCAAGAATACTCAAAGTGCACATTGTTTCTTTTCTTCTTATTCTTTTATTTATTTTTAAATTTCTGCAGTATTGTATTTCGTTTTCTTTGAATTGTTTACTTTGCATATTTTCGGAAACGTGAAAGAAAATCAAGATTCTAACTGGTTCTGAAATTCCACCACCAACACATCTTGCAGAAGAAAATATAAAAACAGAACTCCAAAAATTCATGGTTATAAAATCTGGAATTTTAAAACGTAGTTACAACATAATATTTTATCCCCAAAAAGGTACATTTGAATTTGTAAGTGATTTTAAGGATACGTGGATAGATTTGCAAATAAGTTCAATAAACAAATAACAATAAATAAGTAAATAAAAATAATAAGCAAGTAATTAGCCTGGAATGTCACAATCTTGATTGAAATTGAACTGAGAGTTTGATCCGATCCTAAGCTAAATTGATTCGGTTCCGAGCAAATAACAAGAGCAAACAAGAGCACTTTTGAATGTAATTATGCAAGTATCAGCAATGAGAATGAGATGCTCTTCCAACATGAAGGTTGGACTCATTTTATAGCTAACAATATAAGACATTTATGCCCAAGAATCACTCCCTCATTAAATACAATTAAATGATAAAAACGGTCACTTAATGAGCAAATAGTAATGGATAGCGCCATATCCGTAATGGGTAGGCGCTAACCTCCTTTGTTCTTCTACCCGATGTCAGCAGGTCCAATCTCCATTCGGTGTCATCTGGCTCGGCCGTCAATCGATCTTGCTATGACACCCGAACTCTCCACTGATACAAATTGCTACTTCCTTCAATTTCAATTCCCAAACCATGACATGTGTCGTGCTAATTTTCACCGTATATAGATAGTCCCCACACTTCCCGGATCAAAGTTTACCGAAGTGATGGGAAGTGGAAATGATTTCTTCGATATCTTTTCTTGCAAGCTTCCTTTAAAATTACTTCGAAACAGTCGAAAAAATGAAACGCTTCCTATTCTCAAAATCTAACTCACGTCTTATCACACTACAACTTCAGACACGTGTCACCCTCTGATTGAACCATTATTTCAGTTTATGAACCGAAGCATTTCATAATGATGACCAAGCCCCTATAAAAACCCCTCTTCTTTCTTTTCTCAACTTTTACCTTTTGCTAAATTTTCTTTAATCCTTCAAGCAATCTCCAAACCTCCCTCAAATCTTCAAATCCTCAAAGCCTCAAATCTTCATACCTTTAAACCTTCATACCTTCAAATCTTCAGACCGTCATACCTTCAAAACATCATATCTTCAAAACGATGGCCCAAACTATCCGTTCCTCTTCAAGAAACTCCTCTCCAACTCCTTCACCTCCGCCGGTCGTTGATGACATCATCGACACTGATGAATCTTCTAATGCTCAGGCTGCTGCTGAACCTAGATCCTTCGATATGCTCCCATAAACTTTTCACTTTGACACTGAGTTCGCCGTTCAAATGGCCTCCAAGAAATTCGACCGGGGGGAAGAAGCTAGAAACTGGCCAACTTCTATCAAAACCTCCGACCTTAAGAGAGTCCGAGATGACTGTGCTTGGACAAATCTCTCCAGGATCATTATTCCTAGCCCAGACGAAGACATCACCACTTATAGGTCCGGGTATTCCAACATATACACCTACTCCTTCACTTTCAAACTTGACCCTCCAATTGACAACGTGATCCTTAAGATGTGCAGGACTTACAATCTGTGTCTTGCACAAATTGGTCCGTCCATCTGGAGGATCATAACTTGCCTCCGTTTCTTGGCCAATTTTTTCAACGAGTGTTTCACTTTGGACCATTTAATCCATTTATATGTGCCTCGATTCGTTTGCGGAGGGATCGTCCAACTGTCCAAACGGGGGAAACTTCCCATCATTTCCAATGTCGATGAGAATTGAGACAAGGGTCGGATGGAGCATTTTGTCGCGGTCCCTACCGCAGAAGTTATCTCGACTAGGTACATGCCTTTCCTGGAGGAATGGAACATGCACCGTACGTACTCAAACTCTTCTTCTTTCAACTTAAATGTCTTACCTTTTAATCTTCCATTTTCCTATCTTTTCAGCCATCCAATGGATTCTGACTCACGTGGACAATCTTCATTCATGGGTTGAGAAAATAATCAACACTTATCCGCATAAGAAACAGACATGAAAAGAACTTTCTGATAAACGATGGGTAGTCCAAAATCACGGTTAGTATTCGCCTAACTCTTTTTTTTAACATTAATAACAACCTTATGCACTTTTTCACTTTTTCCATTTTTCGAACTCGCAAGTTTACCGAAGGGCTCCTAGACCACGAGGTCCAACACTTCAACTGCTCCAGTTGTCCCTGATCCGGTTTTTGATCCGGCCGCATCAGTTCAGCGCATCACCAAAGTACCAAAGAAAAAGAAATCCTCCAAACCCAAATCCTCGAAGCCTCTGAAATCACATTCAGTTGGCTTAAAGATAAAAAGAGCTTCAGAAGTGGGTGGCCCTTCCATAAGCTAAGACACTGTCATCTTACCAAAAGATGTTTGGGTGAGAAAGGCTACCACCACCATTACTTCGGCGGAAGACACTCCTGTTGAAGTTAGAGAAGAGCATGTTGCCACTGAACCAGCCGGACCGATTTTGCTGCCAACCGATACCGCAACTACACTTGCCACCACGCCATCGGCCACCGAGCCATTCATCATCGAGGATGACTATGAAGCCACATACGAGGAGCCGTTGGCTAAGAAAACTAAATTTTCCACTTCAACTCCTCCCCCATCATCACAACCGACCTAAAGCTTTAGGCAAGAAGAACTTGAGTGCTTATTTGAGGAAGCTGAAACCTCGGTTAATTCAATCGAGAAGGAGTACACCTCCGGGTTTGCTCATCTGGTCATACCACAGAAATAGATCAAGTCTACCCTAACCCCGAAGAACCATGCCAACTTCCACTCCAAACTCGTGAGTGTCTTCCTGATCCCAAGTGTGGACCCAATGAAAGTGCGATCTGGCACTATTTCCTTCTCCGAGGGTACCAACTTCTTATACCGACTGGTTGGGGTTGCCAACTGCTTGAGGCCTCGAATATCGAAGTCCAATAGGGAAAAAATAAAGAATGTTTCTTGGCAATGTCTCTTTAATGAGGGTATGCATGCCTCCAACCGGGTATGCATATTTCCTGCTTTATTTAAGCTTATACTTGTTATTAATTTTCATTTCTAACCTTCATCCGGTTTCCCCTTCTACAGTCATCCGTTTTAGTCGGTGAGGGCTTCATCCATTGCATGGATGAAAATGAGCACATCAAAAGGCAACTGGATGCCCAAGATGAAGAGATCTAGTACCTCAAAGGGCTTTTGCAACAAAATGAGATTCAACTGCAACGAACCAATGAGCTTCCTACTATCAAGTAAGAATTGGACCGCATCAAAGGCACCTTCATGCTATAAATGACATCGAGCTTGCCAACGAAGAAAAGAAGGCCTTGGACGAAGAAAATGATGAACTCTACGACATTGTACAAGCCTTAAACTTAGAGCTCGAAGATCGAGAGGATTTCCTTAACTCCAAAATTGATCGCCTCAACATCGAGCTTGTCGAGGTTAATGCATAGGACACTAACGAACACGCTGTTTTGAAGGTAGCTCAGGATCATACCAACCAACTATCACGACCCCAAACCACGAAGTCATGAGGGCACCTACCATTTCCCACCTCGGTAGGAGAACCCTTCCATTAAATAATAATTTAATCAATAATTAAATTAATCAAACGGAATATCAGAAAGTCTAACTCATATCATAATATAAAAGATGCAAAAATAACAAAATCATACAACCTTGAGGAATAATGGTCTGAATCGTACAAGAGCGACTACTATAATATATAAGTCTGAATAATATAAAGGATCAACTAAAAATACTATCTAAGAAACCAAAATAAAGACAATAGTAGGAAGGAGTCTCTGGGCAGCAGAACATCCATCATGCTCACCCTAACAGACTCTACATGTATTCTCGGAATCAGCCGCGAGGAGAAGAAGTGGTACCAGTCTTGTACTTTGCACTCAAAAGAATGCAGCAAGGTAGTATCACTAAAAACACTATGTACTGGTAGATATCATATGCCGTCAACAATTAGCTAACATATGCATAAGAAAGAAATTGAAAGATAGACATGCTCACATTCAAGTACAAGTAATATCACAGTCCAAGAATAACTAGCCAAGTATAACAAGTCAATTCAGGATCCAAATATATGGATGAATAATGAATAAATATGCATATGCAATACAATGCAGTGGCCACATGATCAATCCGTACATACATGCTCCGAGCGATATAAATCATCGTCCCAATAGTCATGACCCAAGGGGGACCCGCGATGTCCATGTACAAGTCATTCCGTATCACACAACTTAGAATGACTCTTCCATCCAAACTCCCCGCGAGTCATTCTGTATCACTTAGCATAGAGATGTCTACGTGATATAGTAATGCCATATGAATCATAAATACTCTCCTTCTCATTTATCACCGTCACGCCAATAGCAACATCACAATCAATAGATCATGAAATTAGAGTATATGCAATGATAATATTAGGTATATCATATAAACTCCCAGTCATGTTACACAAGGACACTTATTATAATGTCAGTATCACATTAATTTCCTTCCTTATACATGAGCATGCCATGATAGGTGAGATACAACTACAACATAATACAACATGGTATATCATAAAAGTTCGATAACCATAAGAAAAATCAAATCATACTTAGTCACAGTGACCGACCTAAGTATTCCATCCCAACTCCATACCCGAAGGCTTACATGCTTTCTCCAATAGAATCTAACTACACATACGCTTCACTAATCGAAGTCTAACCAGAAGGTAAGCCATAACCTACTTGGAAATTGAGCGGGAGTCGCACTACCACACTTGCGCCTTGCCCTTTCATGGATCACAATCGTACTCGAAGTCTAATATTATCAAAATCTAAGTTAGAGCATGAAATTAACAACACTCATAACATTAAACTATCCTTCCAACCGAATCCAACTATGAGAGAAAGGAGGAAACTGGCTTCTAGGAGTAAAACAGTCATTTCAAAAGTGGAATATAAAATTCAACGTTCTAGGTGTTCAATACTACTCATCAATCGCTAAATTAACTCAAGACTAGGTCAATTTTATCATACAAGCAAAATCCCCAAATTTAGGTATGAACCCTAGTTTTCCAACCCTCAATTTCATCACATAAATGGAAGATTCGGGCTTAACAACTACTAATTAGTGGAATTCATACTTAGATTAACAAAACATATCATTTATCAGAAAAAGTGAAAAAGTGCACAAAGCTGTAATTAAAGTTAAAAAGGGTTAGGCGAATACTAACCGTCGTTTATCAGAAGAAGTGGTACCGGTCTCATACTCTGCCCTGGAAAGAATGCAGTAAGATAGTATTAGTATAAACACTATGTACTAGTAGATATCATAGGCCATCAACAGTTAGTTAACATATGCGTAAGAAAGAAACTGAAAGATAAACATGCTCACATTCAAGTACAAGTACTATCGCAGTCTAAGAATAACCAACCAAGTATAACAAGTCAAGTCAGGATCCAAATATATGAATGAATGATGAATAAATATGCATGTGCAATGCATTGCAGTGGCCACATGATCAATCCATACATACATGCTCCGGGCGGTATAAATCATCGTCCCAACAGTCATGACCCATGGGGGATCCGCGACATCTATGTACCAGTCATTTCATATCATACAACCTAGAATGACTCTTCCACCCAAACTCCCCGCTAGCCACTCCGTATCACTCAACATAGAGATGGCTACGTGATATAGTAATGTCATATGAATCATAAATACCCGTCTTCTCATTTATCACTATCACACCAATAGCAAGATCACAATCAATATATCATGAAATGAAAGTATATGCAATGCAATGATAATATCAGGTATATCATATCAACTCCCAGTCGTGCCACACAAGGACACTTATCATAGTATCAGTAACACATCAATTTCCTTCCTTATACATGAGCATGCCATGATAGGTGAGATACAACTACAACACAATACACCATGGTATATCATAAAAGTTCGATAACCATAAGAAAGATCAAATCATACTTAGTCACAGTGACCCACCTAAGTATTCCATCCCAACTCCATACCTGAAGGCTTACATGCTTTATCTAATAGAATCTAACTATACATACGCTTCGCTAAATGAAGTCTAACCAGAAGGTAAGCCATAACCTACTTGGAAATTGAGCGGGAGTCGCCCTATCACACTTGCGCCTTGCCATTTCGTGGATCACAATCGTACTCGAAGTCTAATATTATCAAAATCTAAGTTAGAGCATGAAATTAACAACACTCATAACATTAAACTATCCTTCCAACCGAATCCAACTATGAGAGAAAGGAGGAAACTGGCTTCTAGGAGTAAAACAGTCATTTCAAAAGTGGAATATAAAATTCAACGTTCTAGGTGTTCAATATTAGTACATCATAGCTAAATTAACTCAAGACTAGGCCAATTTTATCATACAAGCAAAAAGCCCAAATTTGGGTATGAACTCTAGTTTTCCAACCCTCAATTTCATCACATAAATGAAAGATTCAAGCTTAACAATTACTAATTAATGGAATTCATACTTAGATTAACAAAACCCATCGATTTATTCTCACTTTTAAGCTTAAAAATTAAGCAAACCCTAACTAGGTTGAACTCATCTTCCCCAACTAGATTCTAGGTTAATTCCATCATTAAATCAATATAAAGAAGCTAAGTGAAGGTAATACAAGGTTAAGAAAGCATACCATAAGAAGAAATCACTTAAAGATGCTTGGAATCGCCTCAATGATGCTTTGGAGAAGTGTTTTTGAAATGGATGAAGTGTAGGTTTTTTAACCCACTTAAAAACATTCTGGAATCCCATCGTCTGCTGCACAGGCCAGCTACAGCGAACCCACGCCCGTGAAGCCTACCCAAAATCTCAACCTTTCGCTGTAGCGGATTGCCGTCCGCTGCAGCGCTCTCGGTCCGCTGGGGCGCACTGAGGCTAGTCCCAACGAGAACACCAGAAACCAGAAATTCCCATTCTTTTACAATTTCAACCTGAAATCCGATAATCACATGAGACCTCCATGACACGAACCAGATATGTGCACATATGTAAAAACACGTTATGGACTCACTCGCAGTCTCGAAATTTCCATCGGCGGTCTAATTCTTCAGGTCAACACCCAATGATCTACACTAATTTTTCAACCAATAACCAAACTCCTGAGGACCTCGGGATCTGAACCAACTATCCCACCAAGTCATAAACGACCATCCAAACCTCACAGAAGCGACAGAATTCTGAAGAAGGTCCATTTACACAATAGTCAACTATAGGTCAACACTTTCACTCCTTAAGGTTATAATTCTGAACTTCTACTACAATTGTCTAATAACTTCGGGATTTGAGTTAATAGGGGTAAAATAGTCAAAGTACATATAACGATGGAACATGTCATCACATCAGATATCAATTAAACAATCGTTTATCCCTAAATGAAGAAAGAGAGTATGAAAGCTGACGGTAACCAAATAATCTTTAATATAACAACACGGAATCCTCTACGGCACGAAGTGCGCCAAAATCACTGATCTCTCACCTTATCAGTCGAAACTCCCTCTAACTTAGCTAAAGACCTAATTTCCATACTCAAATTTCTCTCATCATCGACTCCCAAATATAAGAACTGCTTTTGCTGGAATTATCTGATTCGATATAACCATTACTCTGAATGTGATCGCTAGATCTCACAAAAATCCCTCAAAATAACACAAACCTTTAGATATGGGCACAATCAAAGCCCATTCTGAACCGGTAAAATACTCTGATTCCGCTAACCTTTATTTCACCATTCTACAGTCGTCCTTTACACCACCATTTCTTAGAAACACATAACGCAAGCCCGAACCCATGACTTACTCTTGCCAGAAAAGAATTCTTGCACTATTGGAACAAGTTTAAGCAATTCCATTGAATCGATCTTACTCATAGATGACTTCACTAGTTCCAAGTCTTCTTAAACCTTCAAATTACAATACATGAAGCATACCACTGATCACCCCGCCGACCCAAGTCTGTATGAAAACATATGACCACTTTAAAGACCTCTCACAACCATAGTGCCTTCTCAAATCATAACCAAGCACCAACGTAACCTACTACATATGTCTGAGTAGTTTCTCTTGGTAAAGTATTATCAGCCTACTCGCAAACCCTGACAAAGCTTGGTAACCTGTTATACCTCAAATCTGAACTGAAACTCATTGAATTAGTGAAGGTGATTTACTGGGAACTAATAAGTCCTCATGGATATATAAACATAGTCCATCATACTCTATTCAAACAATTCTAACCTGGAATGAATCGACAACCCCTGAATACTATCAATAGTCTCTCAAACTGACTCTAACTTTCTGAAACCAATAACAGTCCTACCACACATCTATGGTGGCCAATTCCAGTCTCTTCCTCATGCGTAATCAAGCATGTCAGTCACCCTCAACTCCAAAAGCTGAGTCCTATCCAAGTTGTCCACTTAGTACCAAAGAACTATACCTTATGATTGCAATCTTCATATTTCTCAACTTTTACTCGATACACAAATCTGATACAACCCCGAACGTTTCGACGTAAAACCTGTAGCCTCATATAGTACCCCATTAACCATTGAATCTCCCATTGTAACACCTCGTTATGCCTATAACAGTTATGAAAGTATCAAATCTTACAACTACCACTCTAAATCTCACACAACTACTCCCAAGTCCTTAATATCCAAAAGTGCTCACCCCATCTGTCCAGTCAATATTACTTGCAACATAATGTACTACCACGAATACGGTCTCATCTCGAAAATATAACTCTAGCCTCCACATAACAGAGATTTCCACAACTTCTTTCCCTCAAACCACACTAACTCATCCAGGGAAGAGTATTACAAAATTTCCCAACAGTGCACCACCCAAGCCACTTCCATAAGCCTTAACATGTCGATTATCTAAAATTTGCTTCTCACTAGTCGCTGATCACAAAACCCCACTGAACTTTGTCATATTACTTAGTACATTTCTGTGGACTCCATTCTTTACGCATACTCAATAATCACACCTTGGCTGAAATACGTAAGACAACACCACAACCCAAAATGACTAAAGTAATCCCAAAGATGTATCTTATTTTATCGATTCTCTATCAATTATACTTTTCTTGACAATTCAATTCACTAATTCCGATCAAATCACAATCATCATCACCGTCTAACCCTTTCTCAAACCCACTCAACTCTAAAACAAAATACTTTCTAAATCCAGCGTATCACATACATAGTCCTCCTAACGTCCTTATGTATCTCCACTAAGGTTCATTTACTCAAATTCCCTTAACTCAAATTTCAAAATATTCTCTACAACTCAAATTAATTCAAACCTCATAATTGATTTACCACTTCGAACATCCCAATTGTTGAACCATAACACCTCTAGCCCTTTGTGCGATTATCCCTTTTATCCAATTAACTCAACTGAATAGTACACCAATAGTAGCAGGAATTAGCCGAAACTCACACAATAGGTACAAGGCCCTCAACACTAATTCAATATTAGATGCAACACCCGATAACTCCTTGAGTACTAAAGCTTCGCACTTGTCCAACACTAAAGTCATTCTTACTCGTCAACCACTGGCTCCCATTGGTCCACGGCATAACCAAACATACAAACATAACAATGAACCCTTATGTCGATTCTACCATGTATAACCACAAGATAACTATCAAATCAACTAGCTCTTGATCCCACACTACTTTTATCATTCCTCTAAACTCAAAGACCCAATGAACATACCCTTACTGAAGGATCAGGACCACAACTGCCCAACATCTTAAGTCTCCACTCATCACAAGCAGCATTGTGTTATGATCTGGAACTGATAACCACTTTACTGAAAGAACCCACAACCACTACCATATAATCACGTCGAAGTCCAACTTAACTTTTCATGACCAAAGACGAAATCCACTCTCACACCAATTGTAACCTTATCCTGACAAACACGTCATATACCAATTTATCCCTTCATAATAATGGATTAGTCTATCCAAATCCTCTTCCTTACACCTCCATCCCATTAACACGAAAAGTACTCATACCAAAATACCAAAAAAAAAAAAATTACTTCACTACGCATTTTCTGCAAAGTCGTCCTTAATGTCCTTATTCTCAACTGCTCCTCTTTATTACACGCGGTCACTATACTTTTGCCAAATCTGATGATCCTTACTAAACTTATACTCATCCCCGTATATCGACATCTAATACACTGCTATTGACGAATCGTAGACCTGCCATTGGTAGACCCGTGCCTTGCAAACTATCATAATACCCTGATGATGTTGAAACTTTTCCTAACAAATTATATCATCGAACAAATCACTTTTATCAAGCCATAATTGCACTTTTTTCCACTTTCGATCAATCCAACGCTAGAAACATGGAGATCATGTGACCCTTTATACTATCTCTCCCAATTCTCAAGAGAACCCCCACAATGAACGAGTCTAACCACGACCCTACACAACTAAATCCTAAAGCCATCGCTAGAAACTAAACTTGGCCACGCATCTGAATCAGGATATCATATCTCATACAATACCACAACACGTCAAAGACAACCATTCACATAAGAATTTAAGGACGAGCTCCCACCTTCTGTGGGTGATTAAGATAAGAAAATTCAGATACCAATTGGAATCGATTAGATACCAATTCAAATGAAGTAGCACGAAGGAATGAAAGAATTTGAAGTTCCCTAAATGTCATATAGCCTCCCAATTATAAGTGTGGCGTGCAACACACCCATAAGTAGGACTCTACTAGACATTGCTCTTGTACTTATAGACCGAGTAACCTAGGGCTCTGATACCAACCAGTCACATCCCAAATTGGAGAATGCGCGAGCACCTACCATTCCTCATCTCGCTAGGAGAATCCTTCCATTAAACAACAATTTAATCATCAATTAAATTAATCCAACAGAATATCATAAAGTCTAACTCATATCATAATATAAAAGATGCGGAAATATCAAAATCATACAACCTCGAGGAATAATGGTATGAATCATACAAGAGTGACAACCATAATCTATAAGTCTGAATAATACAAAGGATCAAATGGAAATACTATCTCAGAAACCAAAATAAATACAATAGTAGGAAATAGTCTCCGGGAAGTGGATCATCCATCATGCTCACCCTAATAGACTCTTCAGGTATTCTAGGAATCAACCACGAGGAGAAGACGTGGTACCGGTCTCGTACTTTGCACTCAAAAGAATGAAGCAATGTAGTATCAGTATAAACACTATGTACTGGTAGTTATCATATGATGTCAACAGTTAGCTAACATATGCGTAAGAAAGGTGAGATACAACTCCTTTCTCATTTATCACCGTCACACAAATAGCAAGATCACAATTAATATTTCATGAAATGAGAGTATATGCAATGTAATGATAATATAAAGTATATCATATCAACTCCCAGTCATGTCACATAAGGACACTTATCATAATGTCAGTATCCCATTAATTTCCTTCCTTATACTTGAGCATTCCATGATAGGTGAGATACAACTACATCACAATACAACATGGTATATCATATAAGTTCGATAACTATAAGAAACATCAAATCATACTTAGTCACAGTAACCGGCCTAAGTATTCCATTCTAACTATATACCCGAAGGCTTACATGTTTTCTCCAAAAGAATCTAACTACACACACGCTTTACTAACTGAAGTCTAATGTGAAGGTAAGCCATAACCTACTTGGAAAACCGAGCGGGAGTCGCACTATCACACTTGCGCCTTGCCCTTTCGCGGATCATGATTGTACTCGAAGTCTAATATTATCAAAATCTAAGTTAGAGCATGAAATTAACAACACTCATAACACTAAACTATCCTTTGAACCGAATCCAACTATGAGAGAAAGGGGGAAACTGGCTTCTAGGAGTAAAACTGTCATTTCAAAAGTGGAATATGAAATTCAACGTTCTAGGTGTTCAATATTACTCATTAATCGCTAACTTAACTCAAGACTAGGCCAATTTTATCATACAAGCAAAACCTCTAAATTTTGGTATGAACCCTAGTTTTGCAACCCACAATTTCATCACATAAATGGAAGATTCAAGCTTAACAACTACTAATTAGTGGAATTCATACTTAGATTAACAAAACCCATCGATTTATTCTCACTATCAAGCTTAAAAAGTAAGCAAACCCTAACTAGGTTGAACTCATCTTTCCCAACTAGATTCTAGGTTAATTCCATCATTAAATCAACATAAGGAAGCCAAGTGAAGGTAATACAAGGTTAAGAAAGCATACCACAAGAAAAAAATCACTTAACGATGCTTGGAATCGCCTCAATGGTGTTTTGGAGAAGTGTTTTCGAAATGGAGGAAGTGTAGGGTTTTAACCCACTTATGACCGCAAACCCGCACCCGCGGTCAACCCATCTGCGCTTACGACCGCTAGGCGCACTAAGGCTCGCCCCAGAGAGAACACCAGAAACCAAAAATTCCCATTATTTTATAATTACAACCTGAAATCTGATAATCACCCGAGACCTCTTTGACACAAACCAAATATGTACACATATGTAAAAAATACACTACAAACTCACTCACGGTCTCTGAATTTCCATCGAATGTCTACTTCTTTGGGTAAACCCCCAACAACCTAAACTAACTTTTCAACCAACAATCAAAAATACTCCCGAGGGTATCGGGATCCAAACTAACTATCCCACCAAGTCATAAACGACCTTCCGGACCTCATGGAATCGACAAAATTCTAAAGAAGTTCCATTTACACAAACACCAACTATAGATCCACACTTTCACTCCTTAAGATTTTAATTCTCAACTTCTACTAGAATCATTCGATAACTTTGGAATTTGAGTTAATAGGGTAATATAGTCAAAGTACACTTAACGACGAAATGTGTCATACACCAACAAGATCATACCATTGAAGGGATAAGAAATGAGATCAAGGCCTCTGCCCAAAATAATGCTGAAATCTCTGCCCAACTTACTCAAGTCTCGACTGAACAAGACCAGGCTTTGGTTGATGTGGAGGCTGAGGTTGCCTGGACAATACTAAAAACCGAGTGCATAAAATGGAATGTCCATAGGTACATATTTTGGAGCAGGTTCAAAATGATATCTCAGGGATTGATTACAAGATTGAGAAGGCCAAAGAGGTCGAGCTCAGAGCCTACCACAAGTTGAACGGAGATAGCTCCGAGGATGACCCCGAGGACTATGGATCCGAGTCCGATTAAGATCTAGACTTTCATGCTAATGTATTTATTTATTTTCTTTGAACATATTTTGCTCTATCCATTCACCGACCTTGTATATAAAATGAATATCCCTTCTATTCATGCTTTTTCTATCTTTCAGCTTATGTTATTCCTTTCTTATTTTCAATAACTTAGCCACATAAAATCTCAACCCAATTCGGGGTAATTGCCTCTAACTTTGGAGTCTTAGTTAAACAAAACATCACTTAGTTTGTGTCAAGCCAAATGAAAGTTCGTTTCAGTCTTAGAAATAACTTAAGTAAGTTGTAGGACCTTATTTTTATGCTATGAATAAGACGTCTCCTATTCACTTCAGGCATGAATATTGGAACTTTATTTATTTCTAATTTCTTAGACTATTTCAAGTGTCTTTAAGAATAGGCTGGATTCATTTTGAACTGGTGCCTTAGAAGTGTACTCTAGGAACTTCACTTAATTTTATTCCGGATTGACGACAGTCCCCAGTTAAGGACTTTAACAAATTCATTAACTCGTAAGACTAAAGGTTTTATTGATTGTACAAAAACAAGAATATGCAAATGAGTATAATGGAGGCAAATTTTGGATGAAAGCTTTTTCAGTCAAATTTTGCATCAGTCAAATAACTGGGTAAGATTCATTCGATTTTTTTTCCTTTATATATTTTTCCGTAACGTTAAAACTACTTGGGCAAGATTCATTTGATCTTTTAATCCTTACAATAGTCCTAAAAAACTTTTAAAAAATCTTAGAACTTCAAATTTCATTATAGCTTTGAAACTTCGAACTTCTTTGCCTTCAAACTGTCGAGGGTATGGCAATCCCCTAGTGTTTGTATTCGAAGTTATGAGAATTCAAATACTACTTGCTTTTCAATACCGGGCAGTCCCGAGTCCCTAGTGCTTTTCCGATCTTCAGCTACTTAGTAACACGTTTTATATTGCTGCCTCATTAAAAACCTTACTGGGAAAATCTTTTTTGGGTTAAAAACTGTACTAAGGAAAAAAGAGTGCAACACGTGTTTTCAGACCTAATTCTAACTTCTGCTCGGTCTTTAACCCATGACTCCGACTTTGCTCCTGTAAGAGTTGGTTTTATCGAAACAAATGAAGCTAAAATAAATAACTTAGCAGTAATATCGCTTCAAGTGTGCAATATTCCAGTTGTTCGACAACTTTTTACCATCTTCGACTTCCAACTGGTATGAGCCTTTATCGGTTATTCCCGACACTTTGTAGGGACATTCCCAATTCAGTCCCAATTTCCCCTCATTGGGATTTTTGGTATTGAGAGTTACTTTTTGTAGAACCAAGTCCTCTACTTGAAAGCGCCTAAGATTAGCCATTCGATTGTAGTATCAACCCATCATTTGATTTTGGCCCACTAACCGTAGCAATGCCAACTCACGGTATTCATCCGTTAAGTCAAGCTTGACAACCATAGCTTTGTTGTTTGATTCTTCAGAGTCAAGGCTAAACCTTAAGCTCGATTGACCAACTTCCACCGGAATTAGTGTTTCTACACCATAAACCCAAGAGAACGGTGTTTCACCGATACTAGATTTTGGCATTGTTCTGTATGCCCACAACACCCCCGATAAAATCTCTTTCAACTTACCCTTTGACTCCTTTAGTCTCTTCCTCAAATTCTGAATAATTATTTTGTTTTTTGACTCTGCTTGCCAATCTTGGGTGGTACGGATTAGACACTATCTTCTTAATTTTCAACCCTTTAAGGAAGTCGTTCACCTTCTTTCCAATGAACTGACGTCCATTATCGCAAGTGATCTCCATTGGTATGCCAAACCGGTAAATGATGTGCTCCCAAATAAAATTGATGACTTGTTTTTCTTTAACTTTCTTGAAAGCCTTTGCTTCAACCCACTTAGAAAAATAATCAGTCATAAACAAGATACAACGTACCTTTTTTCGGTCCCCATAGGAGTGGCCCCATAATATCCATCCCTCATTTCATGAATGACCATACTGATACAATCGGATGCATTAATTCTATCGATTGATGAATCATGGGCGCGTGCCTTTAGCATTCGTTACATTTTCGGACGAAGTTCTTTGTGTCTTCCTCGATCTAAGACCAATAGTACCTGGCCCTAATCAATTTTTGGACCAATAATTCTGCTCCTGAATGATTGCCACAAGTCCCTTTGTGAACCTCGCGCATCACGTAATTAGTTTCCCCATTTTAAGAACCTTGCTAAAAACCCATAAAAAGACATTCGATATAATTGACCATCAACCAAACAAAATCTAGCTACTTTAGTATGAAGGGCCCTCGACTCCTTTAGATCTGTAGGCAACTTTCCATCCCGAAGGTAGTCAATGTATTTACTGCGCCAATCCCAAGCCAAGCTTATTGTATTTACTTCGGCATGACTACCATCAATCGTGAAATTAAGCAGATGCACAACTGTTCCCGAATTAAACTCATCTGCTTCCATTGATGACCCCAAATTAGCCAAGGCATCTGCCTCATTATTTTTCTCCCAAAGCACATGCTAAATTGTCCATTCTTTGAACTTATGAAAGTATTTTTGCATCCTTTTTTCCTTTACTTCAAACACCGCATTTACTTGATTAACAACTAGGAGCGAATCACATTTTGCTTCGATGACTTCTGCTCCCAGACTCCGTGTCAATTCTAGACCTGCAATCATAACCTCATACTCGGCTTCATTGTTAGTTAATTTCACAGTTCTTATTGACTGCATAATAATAACTCCCGCAGGTTCCTTAAGCACTACCCCGAACCTGGACCCTTTCACGTTCGAAGCTTCATTAGTGTACAAGGTCCAGACTCCTGATGTTTTTCCCAAGGTTAATAATAATTCTCTTTCTACTTTGGGAATCATTCTGGGTGTATAGTCTGCTACGAAGTCTACTAAAACCTGAGACTTTATAGCGGTTCTTGGATTATATTCTATGTCATACCCACTAATTTCTACTGCTCATTTGGTTAGCCTACCGGACAATTCTGGTTTATGCATTACATTCTTTAGCAGGTAAGTTGTTACTACACATATAGGGTGACATTGAAAATATGGTCTCAATTTTCTAGCAGCTGTTATTAATGCTAATGCCAATTTTTCTAAATGAGGATATCTAGTTTCCGCACTAGCTAGTGTTTTACTCACATAGTAAATGGGAAATTGTGTACCTTTCTCTTCTCGAACCAAACTGTACTTACAGTTACTTCGGACACCGCCAGATAAACAATTGCTCGTCTGCCTTTAGTTTATGCAACAACGACGTACTAGACAAGTACTTCTTCAAATCCCTTAAAGCTTGCTGACATTCCGGTGTCCACTCGAAGTCATTCTTTTTTTTAATAGAGAGAAGAACCGATGACTTTTTTCCGAAGATCGAGAGATGAATCTTCTTAGAGAACTATCCTCCCAGTGAGTTTTGGTACCGCCTTTACATCTTCAAGTATCTCTGAAATCTCCTAAATGGTTTTGACCTTATCCGGATTGATATCTATTCCTCGGTTTGAAACCAAGAACCCCAAGCACTTGCCTAAGCCAACTCCAAAAGCACATTTTTTCGGATTCAACTTCATATTGTATTTTCGGAGTACGTCAAATGTTTCTTGCAAATTATTTAAATGGTCCTCTACTTCCAGGGACTTAACAAATATATCATCAATATAAACCTCCATAGTGTTACCTATTTGATCCTCGAATATGCGATTAACTAGGCATTGATATGTTGCACCGACATTTTTTAAATCAAATGGCATTACATTATAACAATAGCTCCCGTATCTAGTTATAAAAGAGGTTTTCTCTTGATCCTTCGGGTTCATCCTAACTTTGTTATACCCAAAGTAATCATCAAGAAAACTCAACATCTCATGCGCTGCCGTATCGATCGATGTGCAGCAAATAAAAATAATCTTTTGGGCATGTTTTATTTAAATCTTTAAAATCTATGCACATTCTCAGTTTATTGCCTTTTTTAGGCACGACCACTATGTTTGCTAACCAATCCAGATATTCTACCTCCCAGATGGAACATATATTAAAAGCTTTGTTATCTCCTTCTTGATGAACTTATGTTTGAAGTCGGCCATAGGCCTCCTTTATTGATTTACCGGGGGGAAACTCGAGTCCAAACTCAATTTGTGAGTTGTAATCTCCGGTGGGAAACCTGTCATATCTAAGTGGAACTAGGAAAAGCAATCGGCGTTAGCTTTAAGAAATTCAATTAATTTAAACCTGAGCTCCGTGGTTAATCCAGTGCCCAGATATACCTTTCTATTTAGTAGATGCACGAACAAGATGACTTGCACTAACTCCTCTACAATCGGCTTCATGGCATCTGAATTATCTGACAACTCAAATGACCTCAGAACGCGAAAGTAGTCTTCTTTATCCTCGTAATTTGTCTTTTCTTGCTCTTTATTTTTTGGACTAAGCGAGCTCGAACCCTGTGATTGCTATTTCACTTCCTTGCCTCTAGCCGCGTCCTTCATTTCTTTCGGTGTTTGTACTTATTCTTCCATTGTGAACATCTCCCTTGTCGCCAGTTGTTCCCCTCGGATTGTCTTGACTCTCTCCAGTGTTGGGAATTTCAACATCATGTGTAAGTCGAAGGTACAACCTTCATGTCATGTATCCAAGACCTGTCGAATAAAGCGTTATACCTCATTTAGTCTTCTATGACATAAAACCTCATTTTGCTGAATTATCCAGGCTGCATTGATTTGACGAACGATCTCCCTTTTCGTGGTCTCACTTGCCATGTTAAAACCATTTAGAACTCAGGCATCCGATACAATTTAGTCCAACAACCCCAATTTCTCCACCACCTTCCATCGGGTGATGTTGGCCGAGCTACCTGGATCAATTAAAATCCGCTTAACCTGAAATTTATTAATACCAGTGCATCATTGTGGGGTTGAATGATGTCCTCAGCGTCTTCATCATTAAAAGATATTGATTTCTCCAATTCATAATTTTTGGATCTTTTCTCTCGAGTTATTGATACTTTCGTCTTCTTTGCTGTCATGATATCTCTCTTCGGAATATCCATCCCTCCGATAATCATATTTATGACATGCTGGGATTCAATCGGTTCTGTGTGCTTATTTGTTTTTCTATTTCTGTAATTTCCCTTTGCACGATCACTTAAGAACTCACGTAGATGGCCATTTTTCAATAACCAGGCAACTTCATCCCTTAACTGGCGACAATCCTCAATTCGATGACCATGAGTTCTATGGTAATCACAAATCAAGTTTGGATCTCTTTGAGTCGAGTCTGTCCGAAGTGGTCTTGGCCACCCTGTCTCATTTATATGTCCAATGGCTGAAACGAGACCAACTGCATCAATGTTGAAATTGTATTCGGATAGCCTCGGGCTTTCCACAATGTTTGAAGAAGATCCACCTGTATTATTTTTAAATAGCAAACCCCTACTAGTGAACTCCCGGTCATTATGCCTATCTCATATGTCCGATGGAAATTGCGATTGTTGCGACCCTGATTCAATCTAAAATTTGACCTCACCGATTTCCCGTAAGGTTAATATCTATCCTTTGAAGATTTTGTCTCCGACTCGACTACCCTATTTGATTTATCAAAGTTCTTGTTCCGTCTTGCTGACCCCGGTGGAAGTTCAAGCTGATCATCCTCCACCCTGATTTTAGACTCGTACATGTTATGCACATCTGCCCATGTTACTGCTGGGAATTCCAACAGGTTCTCATTTAATTTGAATAAGGAACTAGAGCTCCTAGGATTTAGCCCCTTGGTGAAAGCTTCAGCTGCTTATTCATCTGGTACCCGGGGAATAAGCCTCCACTCCTTTTGAAACTTTGTCACGAACTCCTGCAGCAACTCCATATATTTTTGAGCAATTTTGAATATATCTGCTTTTCTTGCTTGAACTTTTCGAGCTCCGACATGCGCCTTTATAAAATCATCTACAAGAATTTCAAATGAATTAATGGAATGTTTAGGTAATATAGAATACCATGTCATTGCTCCATTGGAAAGCATTTCGCCGAATTTCTTCAGCAGCACCGATTCAATCTAATTCGGATGCTTGCCATTGCCCTTTATTGCACTAGTATATGACATCACATGCTCTTGTGGATTCATTGTCCCATTGTACTTTGGGAGGTCGGGCATTTTAAACCTCTTCGGTATCAAATTTGGTGTTGCACTTGGTGAGAACAACAACTGGGTGTATTTCTTCGAGTCTGACCCCTTCAATATCAGAGGTGCCCCAAAAATCTGGTCTACCAGTGAATTATAGATTTCAACCTTCTATTCATTGGTGTCAATTCGTTTAGTTAAGGCTTCAAGCATTTTCAAGACCTCCGGGGATTCATTAGTCCCTGAACCACTGACGTTCTCATCGACTCGATCCTCTTTCCATCCTGGTTCGTTATTACAAAGGGGATGAGCTTCATCCACCGCACTTGCTCCGCTGCTTTTCTTTTGCAACTGAGTTATAGCCTCTTGTTGCTCCTTTAGCATATAAAAGATTCGAGCCAAATTTATTTCACCATCCTCATCACCGTCTTGTGTCTTCTGACGTGATCTTCTGGACGATTGAGCTAAAATTACAGGGTTGTTGTTATTCATTAGATCAACACACGGAATTTCGTTCAGCGGAACACTGTTTGGTAGAGCGACAAACGGAATGCCCTTTAGTAGATCAACCAGTGGAATGCCAGGTGGAACACCGTTGTTGTTATTGACGTTATGAGCACCATTGTCACCACTGTTGTCCTCGTGGTTGCTAACCTCAACGTTGATTTCACTAGCCACTGTTAGTACTTAGTATTGACATGTAACCACAAAAATCTTGAAAGAAATAAGTGAAATTTGAGTTTGAATTAAATCACAACTATTATTCTTAGCCCCACGGGTAGGGCCAAACTGTTTACCCCCAAAAAGGTACAGTTGAATTTGTAAGTGATTTTAAGAATATGTGGATAGATTTGCAGATAAGTTCGATAAACAATTAACAATAAATAAGTAAATGAAAATAATAAGCAAGTAATTAGCATGGAATGCCACAATCTTGATTGGAATTGAACTGAGAGTTTGGTCCGATCCTTAGCTAAATTGCTTTGGGTCCAAGCCAATAACAAGAGCAAACAAGAGCACCTTTGAATGTAATTATGCAAGTATCAGCAATGAGAATGAGATGCCCTTCTAACATGAAGGTTGACCTCCTTTATAGCTAACAATACAAGGTATTTATGTCCAAGAATCACTCCTTCATTAAATGCAATTAAATGATAAAAACGGTCACTTAATGAGAAAATAGTAACGGCTGACGCCATATCCAGAACGGGTAGGCGCTAAGCTCCTTCGGTCTTCCACCCGATGTCATTAGGTCCGATCTCCATTCGGTGTTATCTGGCTCGGCTGTCAACCGGTCTTGCTATGACACCGGAACTCTCCACCGATACAAATTGCTCTTTCCTTCAATTTCAATTTCCAAACCATGCCACGTGTCATGACGGTTTTCACCGTATACAATAATATTCAATATAGACAAGATTATGCCCATGTTGACTTTGTTTTTGGTATAAATGCATTTCTTTAAGCTTAATTGAGAAACATTATAAGTTTGATATGGAATTTGTTATTGTTATTTCATTAAGTAGATGCACTTGTGAGTCAAAGTTGAATAAGTAGTATGCACATTATGTATGTTAAATAGATCACTGGATCCTTGTAGAAAGATTTTTTACCTCATGATCAAGTTTGGTCGTAAATTTCTTTTTGAATGTGGTTAAAAGAAAATGCATAAAGAAGGAAAAAGGCAATAAAATTTGGATTACTTATGATAAAGGATTAATAAAATCGTTGGTTCCTTAATTATTGATAAATTATAATTTTAGTTCTCGTGATGTCTCACTAAGTATATTTAACTTTCACTAAGTTAAATGTGCACCCTTTGATCCCTTTGTTGATGAATATTAACAAATTTACCAAAATTATTAAGTTTCAAATTGTTCTAACATTTAATTACTGATACAATATTAAGTTAAACTTGTACGCTTTCTCCATATATATTTGATTTTATGTAGTTCTAAAATCAACTGAGCGATATATCCAACATTGCTATTATCCCTATGAGTAAAGAAAAAGGGGGGACGTAACCTTGAACATAATAGGAAACTCAAGATTTTCCCTTTAATTTTCTCTCATCGCCGGAAGGGTTAAAGAGCAAGAACAAGAACAACAAGACGATTATTCCCTATTAAATAGCGTTGAATATTTAAAGTAACAAATTACTGGAATCACCAAGATATATTAAATTAAAGATAATTTTGGAAAACGTTTCGGCCAAATGATCGACAGACTAATCCTAACAAATAGTTAAATTGCATGTTAAGGAAAAAAAAAGTTAACCAGTTGTAAATTTCTAAAGAAACCTTCATAAGACATAATCTAAGATATACGAAGAGTCAAATATCAGATAAACAAAAAACACATAGAAGGATACATGACAATTGAGATGAAATCAGAATTTGAAGTTAATAGATTTGAGATTCTAGTCCTTTTAAGTAATTGAATTCTAATTAATTATTTCGACATATAATTTAATGAACTTTACAAAACAAATACAAGATTTAGACAAAAACTATTTAATTGGACTAAACTCGTAACTCATATTCTAACTCCTCCGCTAACTTCATGTATGGTGTAAATTAAGTGTTGTTGATGAAAATAATGGGAAGAAAAGGCACTGACAAGCATGCTGCTGCTCATTAGTACAAAAACATATGCAGTAGAATAACACTAAGGAGCAGCAGAATGCTTGTCAAAGTCTTTTCCCCACTATATGCATAATGATATCATTGATGAAGTTGTGTACTTGTGTGGAACAAAGGCTTTGGAGTTGTAGCTATATATAAGCAACAAAGAAGCAAAGGCACCGCCATACAAAAGGCCATTATGGAAAGTTATAAACCAACTTCTAATTGGTTTCGTGCTGTTACGGAAACTTTTTTAATTAAGGAAAAATAAGAGCAAGAAGAAGGGAACTTACCAAATAATACTCGAAGTGCACATGGTATTCCTTTTATTCTTTTTCTTTTGTTTATTTCTAAATTTCTATGACAGTGTTATTTCATTCTTTTGAATTGTTTACTTTGCACATTTTCAGAAAATTTGAAAAAAAATCAAGATTCTAACTAGCTTCCTTATAAAAGAGACAAATACTAATTTCCTTCTATTGCATATTTGAAATGAAAAATTACATTCAAGAGTTTTTATGCGTTTCCACGCCCTTTGAGACCCGTCCCCCCTAAGAACCGCACGTGCAAGTTCCCCGCATACGGCTCAAGTGGCGAAAGCCCTTTCCTTCGCGCTTGGTAAGGGCTTCGCTGTAGCCAAGCTTACCATATATATATAATTTGAATCACATATTGGCCTGGTAAGAAATAATCCAACTCCCCTCTTATTAGCCCCTTGTAACAAATGTTAATAATATTAGGAAAAATTACGTGATATAACGAGTAAAGCTCAATTACTCAATTTAGCCATAGTTTTAAATTATTACCTAATATAGTAGTTTACAAAATATAGCAATTAATCCCTTGAATTTAAGCTTTAATTTTGGTAAACCCAGTCCATTTTTGAAACCACCAACTCCATTTCTGCTACAATATAACATTCACCAAGCACTTTTGATCTCTTTGCTCGTGAATCACAAATAATTCACAAATATATTTATCAGAATTATTAATTATTTTAATATTTATATCCATGCATTAAGTTAACTTTGTACTGACAAATATAATAAGGGCAATAATAGAGGCCGAAGTAGGAAGGAATTGAACAAATGACCGACTCTCTTGATTTTTTACTCCATATTTGAGGGGAATATATTTCTAAAAATATAGCATATTCTTTAATATATGGACCAATTCACACATTTAATTAATTAAAAGTTAAATATAATAAAACTTTACCCATAATTGATGGACCAAATTTACTAATATCCCTATGACACAAAAAGAATAGGGGGACGTAACCTTGAACTTAATAGAAAACTCAATATTTTTCCTTTAATTTTCTCTCATCACCGAAAGGGTAAAAGGAAAAAAGAGCAAGAACATGAAGAACAAGAAGATAAATCCCGCTATTAGCTGGGATTGAATTGAAATTACAAATTATTGGAATCACGAAGATCTATTCAATTTAAATAAAAAACACAGATAATTTTCAGAAAACGTACTTCAGCCAATTGATTGAATCCTGACAAATATTTCTACATATAATTCAATGAACTCTCAAAACAAAGTGCAAGATTTAGACAAAAAATATTGAATTTAACCGAACCCGTAACACTTATTCTAACTCCGTCCCTAACTTCATGAATGGTGTAAAGCATAGAACATAATATAGTGTTGTTGATAAAAAATAGTGGGGATTTAAGGCACTGACAAGCAGGTTGCTGCGCATTAGTACAAAATCATGTAGAATACAATACACTAAGGAGCAGCAGAATGCTTGTCAAAGTCTTTTCTCCACTATGAATAATGATGTTATTGAAACATCACACGGTAGTCCGTGTATATCGGTTTCCTCCGTTGTATATATTTTATCATAATTAGTAGAATTTTTATATATGTATAATTGTTGCAGTAGTCTTATATTGGAAAAAGCTAGTAATCATGTATTAGGAAAAGATAGATTTAATTTCCTTAATTATATATTGTATATCATGTATATATACCTTTTTATTAATGAAAATAATCAATGGATTATTCTCTTTCATGGTATCAGAAGTCTAGGGCAAACTTTTCCTTCTCAAAACCACATCTCTTCCGCCGCCCTCTTGACTACCGAACCTCGGCCACCGGTCGATCAACTCCTCCCTTCACAAATTTTTCCGAATCCCTAATTCTCCTCTTGTTCTTTCAATATGTCTACCTCAAAGAACACCTTTCATCCTATCCTTGCAGTCTCCAACATCAAGAACAACATACCTATCGTTCTTGAGATGGAAAATGTCTAATACACGATGTGGGCAGAACTATTTAAAGTTCATGCACAGTCTCATCGAGTTCTTCATCACATCATCCCCTCGGCAACAGTCATGATGAAATAGAGTTGTGGGCAACTCCTGATGCTACAATACTCCAGTGGATTTATTCCGCTATCTCTACGGGTCTCTTGCAGACTATTATTGAACCCAACGCCACGACATTAGATACTTAGAATAGGTTACGTGATACATTCCAGGATAACAAAAATTCCCGTGTCGTGACCCTTGAGCAGGAATTCTACCACATCAACATGGAGGATTTTCCAAATGTATCAGCCTATTGTAAAAGGCTCAAGGAGTCGTCGGATCAACTAAAGAACGTTGGTGCGCCCGTCACGAATGATTGTCTTGTTCTTCAGATGGTTGCAGGCCTATCCGAGACTTATAATGGCGTTAGAACTCTTTTTCGTCAAAGCAATCCTCTCCCTCCGTTCTACCAAGCACGTTCCATGCTCATCTTAGAAGAAGCTAGGTTGGCTAAAAAAGCGGCAACCGGAGCCAATTCCACCATGATGGTAGCTACGTCCAATGACCCTCACTCATTATCGGACAATTCTAGCCAAAATCGTAACAATGGTGGTGGAAAAAAGGGCCAAAATTGGAAATATGGTGGCAAAAATCGCGGCAACAGCGGTGGCGGCTGCAGTGGTGGCAGATCGATGGGTGTAGACGGCAGGCAGGGCACCGGGCCACTAAACCCATGGCAGCAGGCTTGGGCCACTGGGCAGTGGCCCATGCCACCCTGCCTAGTTCTAGAAAATTGGGCCAGACCAACTACACTCAACCAAAGCGGGCCGGGCCGGTGAACGATGAATCGGTAGCAAGGCGGCACTGCTTGGGCCTCAGCCTCAGTAGGCCTTCACTGCTGCCAGCCTAACATCAGTTCCTACCCCTACAGATATCGAGGCAGCGATGCATACACTTGGATTAAATCCTTCGGATGCAAATTGATACACGGACATCGGGGTCACATCTCATATGACGTCCGCGCCAGGTAATCTCTCGTCTTATTTCAATTTGAGCAAAAATTATGGCATAATTATTAGTAATGGAAATTTAATTCCAATTCGGGGTTATGGTCACACAAATTTATCTCCCCCGAACCCACATTTATCCTTGGAAAATGTCTCCTTAATTAAAAATTTGGTGTATGTTCGAAAATTTACAACAGATAATTGGGTTTTTCTTGACTTTGACCATTTTGGATTTTATGTGAAGGATTTCATGACGGGGATACCTCTAATGAGATGTAATAGTTGCGGAGAGCTTTATCCAATCACCACCACCACCACCACCACCACCACTTCCACTACACAAACCACACCGTCAACGTTTGCCGCTCTAGCACCTTCCTTATGGCATGCACGTTTGAGTCATCTAGGGGCGTCTGTGATTTCCTCTCTTAAAAACAATAATTTTATTGCATGTAATAGTACACGTAGTACTAATATTTGTCCTTCTTGTCCGCTTGGAAAACATGTTAAATTACCGTTTGAAGCCTCTAATTCTAGTACTTTGTTGCCATTTGGTATTATTCGTAGTGATTTGTGGACATCTCCCGTTTTGAGATCTTTGGGCCACCGTTTTTTGGATGATTATTCTAATTTTTTGTGGACCTTTCCTTTATCTAAAAAGTCTCAAGTTTTTTCCACACTCCTAAAGTTTAGAGCATTCATCCATACCTAATTTAAACGGAAAATTAAAAACATTCAATGTGGTAATGGAAGGAAATTTTATAATGGGTCGTTTTGGGAATTTTGTAACACTACTGGCATATCTTTTTGGTTTTCTTGTACACATACGTCCTCACAAAATGGGAAAGCCAAAAGAAAAACTCGTACCATTATTAATATTGTTTGAACCTTACTAGCCTATGCTTCATTACCACCTTCTTTTTTGGCATCATACATTACAAATGGCTACTTACATCCTTAACATACTCCCTAGCAAAGGATTAGCATATCAATCCCCACTAAAAATTCTTTATCATAAAGATCCCTCGTATTCTCATCTTAGGGTTTTTGGGTGTTTGTGCTATCCACTATAATTAACAAACTTCAGGCATGTTCTACACTTGTGTGTTTTTGGGTTATCTGTCTAATCATCGTGGTTACAAATATTTTGATTTATCCTCTAATAAAATCATAATTAGTCGCCATGTCATTTTTTATGAAACCCAATTTCCGTTTGCTAAATTGTATAATTCCGTATCTAATTCTTATAATTTTTTGGATGATGGATTCTCATCATACATCATCCATCATTTAGCCCAGCAGTCCCGTGACCCAAATCTGCCAGCAGGCCCACTGCCTGCTAGCCCAATTGTCCCGTGTCCAACTTTGGTTTTGCAGCTAGCAGGCCCACTATCTGCTGGCCCAAATACCTAGTCTCCCAGTCCAGTGTCTCGGCCAGCAGACCCACTGCCTGCTGGCCCAATGTCTATGTCCCTAAGTCCAGTCCATGGGCCAGCAGGCCCACTACTTGCTGGCAAGTCCCGAGCTGACCTGACACCTACCCAAGTCCCACTTCTATTTCGAGTCAAGGGCCCGTTACTTGTAGCCAACGAGGTATTTTTAAACATAAAAGACATTTTAATCTCAATTCTAATGTCACTAAATCACCCTTACCACGTAACCTAGTGTCTGCCCTTCATGACCCGAATTGGAAAATAGCCATGGATGATGAATATAATGCTCTTATTGAAAATAAGACGTGAGAGTTGGTGCCCCGTCTGCCTGGTGACAATGTTATTCGTTCTATGTGGATTTTTACTCATAAGGAAAAATCTAACGGTTGTTTTGAGAGGCATAAGGCCCGTCTTGTAGGTGATGGCAAAACTCAACAGGTTAGCGTGGATTGTGGAGAGACATTTATTCTGGTAGTTAAACCGGCAACCATTCGCACTGTTCTTAGTCTGGCTTTCTCGAAAGCATGGCACATTCATCAGTTGGATGTGAAAAATGCTTTCTTACACAGTGATTTTAAGGAGACAATATACATACATCAGCCCTTGAGTTTCAGAGACCCTGATCATCCTAACCATATCTGTTTGCTGAAGAAGTCCTTGTATGGGCTTAAACAGGCCCCTCGGGCTTGGTATAAAAAGTTTGCAGATTATGTGTCTACTATTGGGTTTTCTCACAGCAGGTCTGATCATTCTCTGTTCATCTATCATCATGACACTTCTCTGGCATACATTCTGTTATATGTGGATGATATTATATTGACTGCCTCTTCTAATAACCTGCGCAAGTCTATCATGTCTCTTCTCAATTCAGAATTTGCTATGAAAGACTTGGGGCCCTTGAATTATTTTTTGGGTATTGCTGTTACTTGTCATGCAGGTGGTCTTTTTCTATCCCAGAGAAAGTATCCAGCTGAGATTATTGACTGGGCTAGCATGTCATCCTGTAAGTCCTCTCCTACTCCGGTGACACCAAATCGAAGCCGAGTGCTAATTCTAGCACACCTTACGAGGATCCCTCCCACTATCGCAGTCTTGCAGGGGCTCTTCAGTACCTTAGTTTCATGAGGCCCGATATTGCATATGTAGTGCAGCATGTGTGTTTATTTATGCATGATCCGAGGGATGAGAACATGTATGCTCTCAAACGCATTGTGTGTTACATTCAGGGCACTCTTAATTATGGTTTGCACTTATATCCATCCTCCGTATCTACTCTCGTGTCCTATACTGATGCATATTGGGGTGGATGTCCAGATACCAGATGTTCGACATCTGGGTATTGTACATTTCTTGGTGATAACTTGATTTCTTGGTCGGCTAAACGCTAGGCTACTATCGCGATCTAGTGCTGAGGCTGAGTATCGAGGGGTAGCCAATGTGGTGTCCGAGTCATGTTGGTTGCGTAATCTCCTATTAGAGCTTCACTTTTCTATTCAGAAAGCTACCTTGGTCTACTGCGATAATGTTAATGCAGTCTATCTCTCTGGGAATCCGGTCCAACATCAGCGCACTAAAGATATCGAGATTGATATTTACTTTATTCGCGAAAAGGTAGCTCATGGACAAGTACGTGTCATGCATGTTCCTTCACGGTACCAAATTGCTGACATCTTTACTAAGGGTCTTCCCTTAGTTTTGTTTGAAAATTTTAGGTACAGTCTCAGCGTACGACAACCGCCTTCTATGACTGTGGGGTTATGAAAGATTACAGTGTATATCACATGGTAGTCCGTGTATATCGATTTCCTCCATTGTATATATTTTACCATAATTAGTAGAATTCTTGTGTATGTATAATTATGGTAGTAGTCTTGTATTGAAAAAAATTAGTAGTTTTGTAATAGGAAAAGGTAGATTTAATTTCCTTAATTAGATATTATATATTATGTATATATACATTTTCATTAATAAAAATAATTTAGAGATTATTCTCTTTCAGTTATTGATGAAGTTGTGTGGAGTAAAGGTTCTAGGGTTCTAACTACATATTAAAGGGGGATATTTGGAAAAGAACCGCCATACAAAAGGCAATTTTTGGAAAGTTATAAACCAACTTCTAATTGGTTTCGTTCGGTTACAATATATGGAAACTTTTACAATTAAGGAAAAATTGTCAAGAAAAAGGAAACTTGCCAAAGATACTCGTATTTTACATGGTATTCCTTTTCTTTTATTTCTTTTATTTATTTTTAAATTTCTGCAGTATTGTTATTTCATTCTTTTGAATTGTTTTATTTGCACATTTTTAGAACTTGAAAGAAAATTAAGATTCTAACTATTTTTCTCATAAAAAGAGACATTTCAATTCCTTGTATTGCATATGTGGAAACGAGAATTGATATATAGATATAGCTAGGTTCAATAGTCCAACTCCCTCTTATTAGCCTTGTGTGACAAATGACAATGTTAGTAAAAAATTAGCAAACTAAAGACACATCCCCGTATCTTTTCTTCCCCTTCTATCCTCTCTATCACCCACCCCCCTATCTATTCACAAATATACAAAAATTATTAATGTGTTCCAACATTTACTCACTTAATAGGAAAGTAACATTGAGCTTAAATACGAAACTCAAGATTTCCCTCTAATTTTCTCTCATCTCCGAAAGGGCACGTAAAAGGAAAAAAAGAGCAAGAACAAGATATATTAAATTAAAAAAAAGAAAATAAACGCGGATAATTTTCGGAAAACGTTTCAGCTAATTGATCGAATCATGACAAATAGTTAAATTGTTAAAAGAGAAAAGAATAACCTGTTCTAAATTTCTAAAGTAATCTTGAAAATACATACTCTATGATTCGAAGAATCAAATATCAAAAAAGAATAAAACAGATAGAAGGATACCTTCATGACTTCACGCTGAGACAAAACCAGAATCTAAAGTTTATAGGTTTGAAATACTAGTTTTTCTTAAGTAATTGGGTTCTAAATGAATTAGTTATATATATTTAATGAATTTCTTAAGAGAAATACAAAGTTTGAACTAAAATTACTGAAGTTAACCGAACTCGTAACTCATATTCTAACTTTACCTCTAATGTCATGTATGGTTTTAGCATAGAATATAGTGTTGTTGATGATGAAAATGTAAGATTGAAATAATTTCCTTTCTGAATTTATTTCATTAATCACAATATATATAGTTGTATAAAAGTTGAATCCTAATACAGTAAGAATCCTAACTTGCCTTAAATGGTTGATTCATAATATGATAAGAATCCTAAGTTGCCTTAAATATAAATCTATCATAATTACAAATATACAGTAAATATTTGCTAATACTCCCCCTCAGACGGAGCGGGAGGAGGCCGAACGCTAAGGCTGGATCGGAAGTCGGTGAAGAGCTGTCTCGGTAGTCCCTTTGTGATGATATCTGCATACTGATATGAGGAATGTACGTGTAATATTTTGACCTGACCAAGGGCGACCTTCTCTCGTACAAAGTGGATGTCCATCTCAATATGCTTAGTCCGCTGATGTTGGACCGGATTGTGTGACATGTAGATGGCAGATATGTTGTCACAATAGACTATAGACGCCTTTCGCAGTGGACACTAGAGCTCCAAAAGAAGATTTCGGAGCCAACTGATCTCAGCAACGACATTAGCAACGCCGCAATACTCTTCTTCAGCACTCGACCGAGATAGCGTGGCCTGCCGCTTGGCGGACCATGAGATGAGATTATCCCCAAGAAATACACAGTAGCCTAAGGTGGAGCGACGTGTGTCTGGGCATCCTGCCCAATCTGCATCCGTGTAAGAGAGCAACTTGGTCGGGGCAGAGAGGGTAGAGATGTAGTCCAAAGTCCAGTGTGCCCTTAACGTATCTGATAATACATTTGAAGGCCGCAAAATGGGACTCTCGAGGGTCGTGCATAAACAGACACACCTACTGAACAACATATGCAATATCTGGCCTAGTGAATGTGAGATAATGAAGGGCACCTGCAAGACTCCGATATAAAGTGGGATCAGAAACTGGCGCACCCTCATTGGCGCTGAGCTTGGATTTCGAGTCAATCGGAGTTGGCATAATTGTACAATTTGCCATCTTAGCCCTGTATACTATCTCTTCTGTATATTTACGCTGACACAAGAACATAGTAGCTGCAGATCTAATCACTGATATACCCAAAAAATAACTTAGCTTACCCAAGTCAGTCATGGCAAATTCAGTTTTGAGTAGAGCAATGATTTCATTCTTCAAACCATCGGATAATGCAGTAAGAACAATTTCATCCACAAATAATAGTAAATAAGCAGTGCTGCTACCGCGATGATAAGTGAAGAGAGAGTTATCACACCTGCTACATATAAAAGCGATCTGCAGAAGATACCTGGCAAAGCGATCATACCAAGCGCGGGGTGCCTGCTTCAAGCCATACAATGACTTCCTAAGACGACATACAAACTGCGGGACTGCCGGATTAACAAATCCCGAGGGCTGATGCATGTACACAGTTTCTTTCAAATCCCCATGAAGAAATGCATTCTTGACATCAAGCTGATGAATCGGCCAATGCATGCCCATAGCAGTACTGAGAATGATCCTACTAGTAGTCGGTTTAACAACCGAGCTGAATGTCACACCGCAATCAATACCCTCCTGCTGATTCGTGCCATTGGCAACTAGTCTTTCCTTATACCGCTCCAAGTTACCACTGTCTCTGAACTTGTGACGAAATAGCCACATACACCGGATAACATTCACACCGTCTGGTCTAGGTACCAAATCCCAAGTGTTCTGCTTGGTTAAAGTATTAAATTCCTCGCACATGGCCGTATTCCAATTAGAGTCCAGTTTGGCTAGTTTCGATTTTTTTTGGAATGGGTGATATGATTTGTGTGGGGAGGTTATAGTGAACCTTGGGTTTGAAAATCCCGTGTTGAGCACGAGTTGCCATATGGTGTGTAGGCAGTGACGGCGGAGCAACAGGTTGAGAACCTGATGGCGGTGTCGGGGAGGTATCGGTGACGGGTGCTGGTGGTGACCTGGGTATTGTCGATGTCAGTAGGTTAGGTGGCGAGTTAGTGCAGCTGGGTAGTAGTGGCAGATTTACGATGGGTGGGTGGATCGGAGATATGTCGGTGATAGGGTTTTTGGGTAGCCTATTGAGAGATTGGTGGTTTGGTGGTGGTGGTGACTGGTCGGCATGCGAAGAGGAGATAGGGGCAGACTGGTTGGACGAGCGTCGTCGGTGACGGTCGCTGGTGGAGGCAAAACCACCTGCGCCGGCAATGATGACGCATGAACAGTGGTCGAAAATCGGAACAGTGATTGGACTGGTGGGGACAAATCTGTGTCATCAAGAAATGTGTAGTCCGTGTTTTGAAATTTCTGAAGATTTGAAAATGGAAAATACATCTCGTCAAATGTGACGTGGCAGGAGAGAATGATTTTACGAGTTGACATGTCATAGCACAGATAACCCCTATAGTTAGACGCGAGACCAATGAAGACACAAGGCGTAGTTCGTGGTACTAATTTGTGAGGGGCAGTGGAGGCTAGATTGGGGTAGCATAGGCATTCAAATATTCTGAGTTGGTCATAGGATGGGATCCTACGATATAGAACTTCAGCGGGGGTCTTGTTTTGAAGAGTGTTAGTGGGTAAAATATTAAGGAGGGATTCTACCATTTTAACAGCATGACCCAAAAAGGTGGTGGAAGACAGGCATGAAACAGGAGGGTGCGAACCATGTTATTGATGGTTCATATAATTCGTTCAGCCTTTCCATTTTGGGAGGATGTGTAGGGACATGAAAAATGGAAAACCATGCCTTGTTTAGAGCAGAAAGTGTGAAATACCGAGTTATTAAATTCACGTCCATTATCACATTGGAAAGATTTGATAGATTTTTCAAACTGTGTTTTAATGAATTTTTGAAATTCAAAGAATTTGGCAAACACTTCAGATTTGAATTTTAGAGGGTAGATCCAGACACAGTGTGAATAATCATCTAAAAATACTAGATAAAATGTGTGACCCAAAGAGCTAACAACCGGAGATGTCCACAAATCAGCATGAATAATATCAAAAGGAGAAAAAGTAACACTGCTGGATGACATAAATGGAAGACGAGTATGTTTGCCGAGCGGGCAAGAAAAACAGTGTTGGGCAAATTTCCTATTATTACATTGAATACGCTTAGTAGTTCTAAGAAAATTAAAAATAGGTTCTCCGGGTATCCGAGTCTGTTGTGCCAAGTTGAGGGAGATATAGACGCAAGGGATAGGGGTGCATGCGTTCTGACAGAGGAAGACTGAGTGAATGGGTAGAGGTCACCCACACTATTGCAGCGCGTAAGAATTTTCCCCGTATTGAGTTCCTTCACAGAAAAACCAAAAGGGTCAAATTCGACAGACACAGAATTATTACGAGTGAATTTTCTAACAGAGATTAAGTTTTTAATGATGTTAGGGGTGTAGAGGACGTGATTTAGGGAGAAAGGCGGGTGGGGATGTTTGGTATGTGTGTTACCGTAACCTTCAATATGAATGCGATGACCATTGCCGACAGTAATAAATTGAAGAGACTTTAACCGAAGTAGTTGAGATAAGTTACTTGACGACCGGGTGAGGTGAGAGGTGGCTCCGGTGTCCATGTACCAATTTTCATTGGGCTGTTGAAGGTTCACGGTGCTGTAGGCCTGGCCCAACTCGGTAGGGGCCAAGCTGTTGCCTTGCTGCTGATACTAGACCGAGGTCATATGGGCCTGATGTTGCTGCTGATGGGTCATCCTGTTGGCTGGGGCGGAGCCCAGAAGGCCGGGTGACCAAGGCTGTTGCTGGAACTGGGCCGCTGCTGTTGGGTAAGGGCAGGCAGGCGAGGCCCAGGTCCCGGTATTGGGCCATTGTTGCGGTCCAGCCTACTGGACGTAGGGCGTATGCATTGGGCCTGGTTGTTCATTTTTGTGGCCTTTGTCGCGACCCTTACCTTTGTTATTATTGCCGCGGCCTCTGCCGCCTCGCCCTCTGCCACGGGACTGCTGCTTCTGGTGGTCTTGCGGTGGTGGCGGGGTGGTGTTGGCCGCCGGTGATATCATTCCGTCAACGGCTAACGCCTTTTGATTATGCTCATCTTCCGTAGCACGTCGTGTTTCTTCCAACAATAGTTGTGACCGTGCCTTGGTGAAACTTGGTAGGGGGTTGGCATGTTGAATCATTGTTGCAAGTGTATCGTATTCACCTTTCGGTAAACCAACAACCAATTGAAGTACCATCTTGGTTTCAGAAACAGATGTTCCGACGTTGGAAAGTTGGTCGGCTATGAATTTCAGTTGTTTGCAATATTCAGATATATTGTTAAAATTCTCGAGAGGCGTATTGTTTAATTGTTCTTCCAAATACACGGCCTGAGTATTTTTATTATCCTGAAAAATTTCTTCCAATTGTACCCAAAGTTCACGTGCCGTAGCACATATTTTCATGATAGTACACAACAAGTCTTTGGAGATGGTGCCGTATAGCCATTGTTTGACAATGGCGTCAAGGCGGCGCCATGTTGAATCGAAAATATCGATGGGGCGAGGAACGGAGTCATCAATATGGTCGAGCACGTTGTACGCACATGCATGAATATAAAACAGTTCTGTCCACATGGAATATTGACAGTCTTCTTGGTAAAGAATTATAGGGATAGAATTCTTGATGTTGGTAACGACGAAAGCCGGGTGAAAAGAAGACTATGATCGTTGAGAAGGGTTGTCAAAAGTGCTAGTGGAGGAACCATAATTTGTGGGGGAAGACATGGTGGCAACCAGGTGTGCCTTCGCCGAGAAGGGAGAAGTTGAGGGGGGGGGGGGTCGGCGGCTTTGGAGAGAAAGAAGAGTAGGAATTAGGGTTAGGCTCTTGATACCATGTAAGATTGGAATAATTTCCCTTCCGGATTTATTTCATTAATCACAATATATATAGTTGTACAAAGGTTGAATCCTAATACAGTAAGAATCCTAACTTACCTTAAATGGATGATTCATAATATGATAAGAATCCTAAGTTGTCTTAAATATGCATCTATCATAATTACAAATATATAGTGAATATTCGCTAATAGAAAATAGTGAGAGGAACATTGACGAGCAGGCTGCTGCTCATTAGTACAAAAACATATGCAGTAGAATAATACTAAAGAGCAACAGAATGTATGTCAAAGTCTTTTCTCCACTATGAATAATAATGTTATTGATGAAGTTGTGTAGAATAAAGGTTCCAAGGTTCTAACTCTTGGTTGCTATTGTAAAGCAGTACGGGAAGTAAATAAATATTACAAGTGTTCGAAAAGATAAACAAATAGGCAATGTTCAGAACTGCCGCAAGCTTGTTGAGTCTTGAATCTTGATAACCTGAAATCAAGAAACAACTAAATCTGGATGGTTACAACTGTGCGCTGAGTCGAGTGATTGCACTCTGTCCTTAAGACAAGATTGCCCCGTATATATGCTTTTACGTTAGCGGGCAATAGTCTCCCAAGATAAAACAACACTTTAATCTCAACACTCAAAGCAAATAGGTTGAGTCTGACGAAGAAAACAAATACGAATCGACTTGCTGAAGAAATGGAAAAGGAAGAAAGAGTTTATGTTTTCGTCCAACGTTTTTGGACTGACTTTCTCTTCTGTTTGTCTCTGTGTATATAAATGTTGTCTCGTTTTTGCTGGCTGTTTTTCGTCACTGTATGTGCTGCTATTTTCGTGTTTATGTGTCTTCAACACAATTGAGCCAAAAGATATCAATATATAGCATGGAGGAGGGACTCCTCATCAATTACCACAAACATGGCTGTTAATAGTCATTAGGAGGACTGTTAATGGTATTAGAAAGGGCAGTTAATGGCCATTAGAGAGGCTGATTATGGTCATTGAAGGAGGGTTGTTTATGGAGTAGTTAACAGAGCCAAGTAATGGCTGGTTAATGCTCCAAAAAAATAGCCCAAACGGTAGGCAGAAAGTTTCTGCCTTCCGTCATTCCCAAAATCAACTTTTCAGAAAACTCTAAGGACCAAACTGTAAATATTAAGCAATTTGGGGTCCAAAAAGATAATATCAGAAAGTCCCCACATCCCCCGACCTGAGCCCGGACGGGACGGGACGGGCGGGCGGCGGCGGCGCACGTGTGGGCTTAGCCTTGAACCCAAGCACATCTAGGTCCTCCCTCCTTTAAACACATGTGATACCCCTTGGGGTCCCAAACCCTTAACCACTTTAGAGACTTATAAATAGAGCAATTCTTCATTTTTCCACAGATGTGGTAGATTTGTCCCACACCATATTCCCATGCCTCAAACACCTTACTTCGTGGACCAATATCTCTTTCATTTCTCAACGAAATTTGACGATTCTTGGCCCTACGGTCATCTACTCACTTAGTAGATTATGTATGTGAGAAGAGACAAAGCCTCCAACATGCGGAACACTAGTGTTTAATTCATTAAATATGGATGGACGCACCTTCCCGCCAAAGGCAAATTTCCAACACTAACTATATATATATATATATATATATATATATAAAACAATAAAGCAAACGCACGGTTTCGTTCTGTTTCAATATATGGAAACTTATATTTAAGGAAAAATCAGAGCAAGAAAAAGGGAACTGATGACCTAAAAATTACTTGAAGTGCACATGGTATTCCTTTTCTTCTTTTTCTTTTATTTATTCTAAATTTTTATGATAATGATATTTCATTCTTTTGAATTGTTTACTTCGCACATTTTCCAACAATTTGAAAGAAAATCAAAATTCTAACTAGCTTTCCTTATAAAAAAAGATAAAATTTAATTCCTTGTATTGCATATGTGGAAACGAGAATTGGTATATAGATATATAGCTAGGTTCAATAGTCCAACTCCCTCTTATTAGCCTTGTGGGACAATAACAACAACAACACCATACTTAGTGTATCCCACAGAGTGAGGTTTTGGAAGGGTAAGATGTATATACACCTTATTTCTACTTTTGTGGGGTAGATAGGTGGTTTTTGATATACCCTCGGCTAAAAAAGAAAGTAGTCGGTGCAAGATTACAAGGAAAATAAGACACCAAAATATGAAGATACAAAGCAAATAAAGCAACACGTATTAATACACACCTAAAGAGTAGAGATCTATGCGCGTAAATAATACTACTAAGAAGAGGAGATGAAGGAGCTAGCTGCGACAAAACTCAACTATCCACTAACTTTCTACCCTAATTCTCAACCTCCAAATCTTCCTATCTAAAGTCATGTCCTCAGTCAGTTGAAGTTGTGCCATGTCTTGTCTAATCAACTTCCCCAGTTCTTCTTCAGCTTACCTCTACCTCTCCTAACTCCTGCTACCACCAATCTCTCACACCTTCTAACTGGCGTATCCTCAAACCTCCTATTCACATATCTGAAACATCTCAGTCTCGCTTCATTCATCTTGTCCTCCACGGAGGCTACTCCAACCGTGTCTCGTATAACTTCGTTCCTAATCATCTAATAAAAAATTAGCAAACTAAAGCCACCACATCCCCGTATCTTTTCTTCCCCTTCTTTCCCCTCTCTCTCTACGTTTCCCTCTTTGGCTCTTTCTCTCACCACCCCGTATCTATTCACAAATATACCAAAATTATTAATGTGTTCCAACATCACACTTAATACGAAAGTAACGTTGAGCTTAAATAGGAAACTCATGATTTCCCTTTAATTTTCTGTCATCTCCGAAAGGGCACGTAAAAGGAAAAAAAGAGCAAGAACATGACGCTAAATAGCTACTAAAATGGGGTTGAATTAAAGCTACAAATTACTGAAATCACCAAGATATATTAAATTTAAAAAGAAAATAAACGCGGATAATTTTCAGAAAACATTTCAGCCAATTGATCGAATCATGAAAAAATGGTTAAATTGTTAAAAAAGAAAAGAATGACTGGTTCTCAATCTAAAGCAACCTTCAAAAGGCATAATCTAAGATTCGAAGAGTCAAATACCCTAAATAGAAAAAGAAAAAAAAAATGAAGGATACATTATGACTTCATGAACAAATGGAGTCAGGATTTGAAGTTTATAGATTATAGTCCTTTTAAGTTATTGAATTCTACATTAATTATTTATATAAATATATAAATTAATAAATTTCTTAAGATAAATACAAAATTTAAACCAAAATTATTGAATTCGATCATCTATTCTAACTCCGTCCCTAGACTTTTTTTTTTTTTTGGTTGGATGAAGGTTAAGCATAGAATATAGTGTAGTTGATGAAAATAGTGGAGAGAAAAGGCATTGACAAGCATGCTGCTGCTCATTAGTACAAAATCATACAGAATAGAATAATATTAAGGAGCAGCAGAATGCTTGTCGAAGTCTTTTCCCCACTATGCATAATTGATATTATTGATCAAGAAGTTGAGTTGGGTAGAACAAAGGTTCTAGGGTTCTATCTATATATAAGCAACAAATAAGCAAAAGCACCGCTATGCAAAAGGCAATATATAGAAAGTATTTAATTAGTACAAAATAAATCAACTTCTAAAAGGTTTCTTTCTGCTATGAATATGAAAACTTTTATAATTAAGGGAAAATCAGTGCGCAAGGAAAAGGGAATTTGTCAAAAAATATACTCGTAGTGTGCATCGTATTCCCTTCTTCTTTCTCTTTTATTTATTTTTAAATTTGTACGATATTGCTATTCCTTTCTTTCTTTTGATTGTTTACTTTGCACATTTTCGAAAAATTGAATGAAAATCAAGATTCTAACTTGTAGTTTCTGTTGGTTATACAAAGGTTGCAGGAAACGGGAATTACAAGTAACTGCTAATGTAAGAATTGAAATTACAATTCAACTAGAAATCTGAAAATTACAAAGATTAACAAAAAAAACTGAAAAACTGTTTTTGCTGAGTCGAGTGTGGCACTCTGTCCTTAAGACAATATTGCCCCGTCTGTATCCTTTATACGTCTTGGACAATTTGTCTCCCAAGATAAAACAGCAATGGAACACTTGAGCAAAGGAAACTCAAATGCTACCGTGAAGAATATTGAGCAATGAAATGATGCTAGGAAGATGTAGGAAGAAACTGTTTTTCTAGTGTATTTTCGTGTATATTGCAAGTATGTTAAGTGTGACTCAACAATGGTGTAAGGGGTGTTTATATAGGTGAGGGAGGGCTGTTTAACTGCCTCCATAACAGCCATTATTGGCCAAATAATGGCCATTATGGAGGTAGTAAAGCCACCAAAATAAATGGTGAAAGACCAACAGATTTGGCCATTATAGGAGGAGTAATTTAGCCAAAATAAATGGCTAAATTGAGTGTTTGGCGTTTCTGCTTTGACCATCGAAATTCTGACTTTCTGAAAACTTCAGGGACCAAACTGTATTGAAACTTCAGGGATCAAACTGTACATTTGAAAGAATTCTGGTCCAAACTGTACATCTGAAACTTCTGGGATCAAACTGTACTTCTGGCAAAGTTCTCTGGCCCAAAAAGATAATGTCAGAAGGCCCACAGCCCACAGCCCACGACCCACGACCCGTGACCCGAGAAACCGAGAACCCGGAGCCCGAAGCCCGGAACCCGGAACCCGGAACCGGACGGACGCGCGGCGGCGCGCGTGTGGTCTTTCCTCGAACCGAAGCACATCTAGGTCCTCCCTCCTTTAAACACATGGGATACCCCTTGGGGTCCCAAACCCCAAACCAATTTCGAGTCTTATATACACAACAATTCTTTCTTCCTCTACCGATGAGGGAGAATTGAACACAATACCACACTTTCCATGCTTCAAACACCTCACTTCGTGAACCAATATCTCTTTCATTTCTCAATGAAATTTGACGATTCTTGGCCCTACGGTTATCTACGTACTTAGTAGATCATGCATGTGTGAAGAATCGGATTCTCCAACATACGTAACACTAGTGTTTAAGCCGTTAAAGTTGGTCGGTCGCAACTCCCGCCAAAGGCAAATTTCCAACAATCCCATCTTGAAAGAGATTTTGGCGCACTCACATGGTGCCTTTTTCATTTCCAGCAATATTTCAGCGGACCGATGTTGCATAAGGAGAGGTAGCTTCAGCTTTGAACCTTCCATAGTTGAATACCATCGGACTTACTTACTGCGCGGTGAACGTGATGTCTTGAACCGTCAGTGTTTAGTGTAAGCCAAGTCAATGATACCAACACAACAAATTCCCTTACTCTCTTCTTCGTAATGTTTTGTCCGTTTTGGCAATGGACAACGTCTTGGATTCTTAAGTGCGTTCATTTTGAGGCGGCCCGTCCTCGCACTTAAATAGGTGGTCTCCTACAAGGTATCCTGCTATACCCCACTTCACAAGTGTTAGGAACCATTAAAAGTTTCCCAAAACCTAACCTCAACTGTTGAGGAGCATTACAGGTTTTGAAAATTTAACCTTTACCCACGCTGCAAATAGCACTTAAAGTCTATCGCGGGAACGACTTTGGATTTGGTGTTTCTTTTCAGAAACCCCTATCCGAAGTGCTCATGCTTCCACTGAAGCGATCAACTGAACCTTTACAACTTAGTTTTCCAATTGAACCAAATTACTGGGATCTCCAGTTAGTAAGGTTGGGTTACCGCTGTATTAGTCCATATATTTTGGGTTTTAAGCCCATTCCCCTAGACAGGCAAGCCATCTGATCTTTGGGTAAGCCCTTTGTCAATGGGTCTGCTATATTATCCTTTGACTTAATGTAATCAATGGATATTATACCCGTGGTGATCAGTTACCTAACGGTCTTATGCCTCCGTCGAATATGACGAGACTTGCCGTTGTACATAGCATTCCGTGCCCTTCCTAGAGCCGACTGACTATCGCAGTGGATCATTACCGAAGGTACGGGTTTGTTCCAACACGGAACATCCTCTAAGAAGTCATGAAGCCACTCAGCTTCTTCTCATACTTTGTCTAAAGCGATAAACTCCGATTCCATTGTGGATCGGGCGATGCAAGTTTGCTTAGAGGATTTCCAAGACACAACCCCACTACCAATTGTAAATACATACCCACTGGTGGATTTGGTGTTCTCTATATCAGATATCCGGTTGCATCACTTTGTACCCCTCTAGTACAAATTTGGATATCTCGAATAGTGTAACCTCGAAATTCAACGTGTATTTCAGGTATTGTAATACCCGATTCAACGCCTTCCAATGATTATCACTCGGATTACGGGTGAACCTAGCCAACTTATTGACTGCATAAGCAATATCAGGTCGGGTGCAGTTTGTTATATACATCAAACTACCGATCACACGTGCATATCGCTCCCGGTATACGGTGCACCAAGATTTTTATCAAGCTTTTGATTTGTATCCATTGGTGACGTTATCGGTGAACTGTCTAACATCTCGAACTTTCTCAAAACATCCTCGATGTAGTGAGACTGAGATAAGACCAGTCCTTCAGACGTCTTAGAGATTTTAATCCCTAAGATGACATCTGCGATACCTATATCCTTCATGTCGAAGAATTATTTCAACATGTTCTTAGTCTCTAGGATTACCCTAGGACTGCTTCCTGTGATTAACATGTCGTCTACATACAGGCATATCATAACAAATGAGTCAGAGTTACCTTTCGTGTAAACACATTTATCACACTCATTAATGGCGAACCCTTTCGATAGTAGAGTACTATCAAATTTTTCGTGCCATTGTTTCGGGGCTTGTTTCAGCCCGTACAGAGATTTTACAAGTCGACAGACTTTCTTCTCTTGCCCTTGAACCACATACCCCTCGGGTGGGTCCATATAAATTTCTTCTTCCAAATCACCATTTAGGAAGGCTGTCTTAACATCCATCTGGTGTATCTCAAGGCCACGTAAAGCTGCGATCGCAATAAATATTCGTATGGATGTCATCCGAGATACCGGGGAGTAGGTATCAAAGTAGTCAAAGCCTTCTGTCTACCGATAGCCCTTGACTATCAACCTGGCTTTGTACTTGTCTATAGACCCATCTGCTTTGTATTTCCGTTTGAGTATCCACTTACACCCCAACAGTTTATTTCCCGGAGGAAGATCAACCAACTCTCACGTATGGTTATGCAGAATGGAGCCTATTTCACTCTCAATAGCTTCTTTCCAGAGCGGTGCTTCTGGAGTTGACAACGCCTGAGAAATTGTCCTTGGTTCATCATTAACCATATAATCTACAAAGTCAGGACTGAAGGATTTATCCTTCCTGGCCCTCTTACTTCGCCTTAGATCCATCTCTGGAGTCTCCAAGTTCTGAGAATCTGGAACACTTGATTCCGGATGTTCAGCCACCTCGAGATTCGCTAGATCTGAACCATTCAGATTCGGGCAGTCAAGGACTCCTGATTCTTGAGAGCTTTGTGCATAACTTCGTTTGCGAGAGGTTATGTCTTTCTCCTTTCTAGGAAAGGTACTTTCAACGAATAGAGCATTCCTTGATTCTATTATTGTACCCTGGTGGATATCTAGAATATCTGACTTATGCACTAAGAAGCGATAAGCACTACTGTTATTTGCATATCCGATGAATATACAATCTACAGTCTTAGGTCCAATTTTGACCTGCTTTGGCTTGGGTACTTCAACTTTGCCAGACAACCCCACACCTTAAAATATTTGTAGGTGGGTTTCTTTTCCTTCCATGATTCATATGGAGTTTTGTCCTTACCCTTATGTGGGACTCTGTTAAGAATCGTATTAGCGGTAAGGACGGCTTCTCCCCACATGTTTTGGGGAAGATCGGAATTGATAAGCAAGGCATTCATCATTTCCTTTAATGTGCGGTTCTTACGTTCCGCCACACCGTTTGATTGAGGTGATTATGGAGCTGTCGTTTGATGAATAATGCCTTTTTGGGCACAGTATTCCTCAAATGGCGCTACATATTCTCCCCCTCTATCGCTACAAATGGATTTAATCCGTAGGCTAAGTTGATTCTCAACTTCTGCTTTGTAACGTCGGAACGCTTCAAAGGCTTCATCCTTACTTTTCAACAAGTAAAGGTAACAATACCTTGTGCTATCATCTATAAATGTCACAAAGTACTTGTTCCCCCCTCTAGTTTGTACAAACTTCAAATCACATATATCTGTGTGAATAAGTTCTAGAGGAGCGGTATTCCTTTCGACGGATCGAAAAGAAAGCTTGGTGAGTTTTGCCTCTACGCACACCTTACACTTATGTTGAGGGTTTACGTCGATAGAAGGCAACAACTCCATCTTTACCAGCCTTTGAATAGACTTGTAGTTTACGTGTCCTAATCTATGATGCCATAAATTAGAAGACTCAAGCAAATAAGAAGAAGGTTCAACTTTATTTCCTTGACGCAATACAGACATGGCATTCACTTTGAAGAGGCCTTCACAGATGAAGCCCCTCCCTACAAATGTGTCATTTTTAGTGAGTACAAACTTATTGGATTCAAATACTAGCCTAAAACCAGCATTAACCAATAAAGGTCCAGAAATTAAATTTCCTCTAATCTCTGGGACGTGCATCACTTCCTTCAGAGTAAGTTCCTTGCACGAAGTCATCTTCGGACCACCTTTCCAACCCCCATCACGTCGGAAGAAGCGTTGTTGCCCATGAACGGCTTCTTGTCAGCGACTGGTGTGTACGTGGAGAAGGCATCTTTGTTGGAACAGATGTGCCTAGTAGCACCTGTGTCCACCCACCACTGCAGAGAATTCCTCGATCATGTCATCGAGGAGCGTGTCCTTGACGACGTTTGCTTGAGCCTTGCCTTTAGACTTGGCTTTCTGCTGTTGCTCAGTCTTGAGCTTGCGGCATTCCTTGATCCTATGACCAGGTTTTCCACAGTGATGACAATTACCTCTGAACATCTCTGTTGCAGGGGCTTTGCCGTCTTTCTGGAACTTCCGCTTCTTGCTTGAGTTTCCTTTGGCCTCAGCCAGATTCTCCTTCGCCTCAGCAGGTTGTCTACCCTTTGGCAAGGTCTTCTTATTATCTTCCTGGATTTGCAGTTTGATAACAAGCTCTTCAAAGGTCATCTCCTTTGTCTTGAGTTTCAAGTAACTCATAAACTCATTCCATGAAGGAGGTAACTTTTCAATCAGCGATGCAACCAAAAACTGCTCGTTTGGTTTCAGTCCTTCCAAATCCAGGTGATGTAAAATCATTTGGAATTTCTGGACTTGGGACATCATTGTCTTGCTGTCCACCATTTGGAATTTTAGAAATTTCCCAACGATGAACTTCTTAGTACCTGCATCTTGTGCGTTGTACTTCTTTTGCAGTTTTTCCCACAGCTCTTTGGTAGTGCCAATGGTGTAATAGACCGTGTAGAGAGGGTCTGCCAAGCAGTTCAGTATATAGTTCTTGCACATGAAATCGCTATGATTCCATGCGTCACGAACCATCTTCATGCCATTAATGACATGGATACCAAGGCCCCCTTCACCCGTTTCATTAGGCGAAGAGTCCATTTTATCTCCAGCTTGTGGAGGATCCTCCGTAAGGAACCGGGCCATGCCCATAACTGTTAAGTAAAACAGCATCTTTTGCTGCCATCTTTTAAATTCTGATCCCATGAATTTTTCAGGGCGATCATGGTGGTGTGAAGAAGAGGGTGGAGCTCCAGCAGCCGGGAAAGCAGCGGTGTTACTGCCTTGAACAATAGCTGCAGCGAAGGCGGCGGTGTTACTACCTTGAGCAGTAGCAGCAGTGGCGGGGAAGGCAATAACGTTGCCTCGAGAGGCAGCAGCGGTAGCAGCAACATCGGTCATATTTCCAACCATGTTATAGCAGTTGTAGTAAACGAATATTGTCTTAAGTTGTTGGTTATACAAAGGTTGCAGGAAACGGAAATTACAAGTAACTGCTAATGTAAGAATTGAAATCACAATTCAACTAGAAATCTGAAAATTACAAAGATGAACAAGAAAAACTGAAAAACTATTTTTGCTGAGTCGAGTGTGGCACTCTGTCCTTAAGACAATATTGCCCCGTATGTATCCTTTATACGTCTTGGACAATTTGTCTCCCAAGATAAAACATCAATGGAACACTTGAGCAAAGGAAACTCAAATACTACCGTGAAGAATATTGAGCAATGAAATGATGCTAGGAAGATGTAGGAAGAAACTGTTTTTCTAGTGTATTTTCGTGTATATTGCAAGTATGTTAAGTGTGACTCAACAATGGTGTAAGGGGTGTTTATATAGGTGAGGGAGGGCTGTTTAACTGCCTCCATAACAACCATTATTGGCCAAATAATGGCCATTATGGAGGTAGTAAAGCCACCAAAATAAATGGTGGAAGACCAACGGATTTGGCCATTATAGGAGGAGTAATTCAGCCAAAATAAATGGCTAAATTGAGTGCTTGGCGTTTCTGCTTTGACCATCGAAATTCTGACTTTCTGAAAATTTCAGGGACCAAACTGTACATCTTGAAACTCCAGGGATCAAACTGTACTTCTGAAAAAGTTCTCTGGCCCAAAAGATAATGTCAGAAGGCCCACAGCCCACAGCCCGTGACCCGAGAACCCGGAACCGGACGGGCGGGCGGCGGCGCGCGTGTGGTCTTTCCTCGAACCGAAGCACATCTAGGTCCTCCCTCCTTTAAACACATGAGATACCCCTTGGGGTCCCAAACCCCAAACCAATTTCGAGTCTTATATACACAACAATTCTTTCTTCCTCTACCGATGAGGGAGAATTGAACACAATACCACACTTTTCATGCTTCAAACACCTCACTTCGTGAACCAATATCTCTTTCATTTCTCAATGAAATTTGACGATTCTTGGCCCTACGGTTATCTACGTACTTAGTAGATCATGCACGTGTGAAGAACCGGATTCTCCAACATACGTAACACTAGTGTTTAAGCCGTTAAAGTTGGTCGGTCGCAACTCCCGCCAAAGGCAAATTTCCAACAGTTTCCTTATAAAAAATATAAATACTAATAATTTCCTTGTATTGCATATATGGAAACGAGAAATTGACATATAGATACTATCCGGTCCACTTATTGGAAAGAAATAGTCCAATTTTCCCCCGGTTAACTGGATATTTCTAATTATATAGTAATGTTAACAAAACACATTGTTTGGGCCATTTTCCAACTATGAAATCAAAGCCATTTTGACAGCCAAAGCGGCATTAGTACTCTCCATTTCTTAAAAACTCGACCATTTGATAATACTGCAAGAAACACAAAGCAGAAAACTACCGGGAAATGGAAATACACAGGAACAACAACAACATCGCTGACAGCGCTAAGAACGCCACTTCATCAACGTCATCGGTTCCGAACATGAACTACATAGAGCCGCCGACGAAGCAGTCGTGGACAAATTATTGAACTCATGCAAGTAACTTTCAAACAAGCAAGAAAACATTTAACCCGTGCTTAATAGCAACTGAAACAAAAAGGAAGACAGAGAGTGAAGGATCCAAATTTAGTATAGGTAAATCGGTAATTTAGACGATCAAGGTGAGGAATGCAAGTTTTATATCCTAAAAAGAAGGAAAAAAGTAAAAACAGCAGAAATACGGTGCTGATTAAGCAGTTGTAGGTTCTCGCCTTTGAAGTTTGAACCCAAAGCAGAACTAGATCCGGTATAGAATACGACGTAGAATTTGTTTTGAAACAAAGACCAGAAAAATATCATTAAAGACCATTAAAGCTTCGTTTGATTTTTTTTTAATACGCTATTTCGATTGGGTGATATTGGTTTTCTCGAATATATATATATAAACTTTGGAAGTGTTTGGAGATAAATTGAGGCAGATTTGAGATCACTCCATGGGTGTATCCCCTCATGTATATTTGTGTATATCCATGAAAACATTGTGTGATATACACTGATATACATGATATAAATATACAATTTTTTTATTTTGTTGAGGTTATACATATGATTTGGCAAATAACAGTGAATTTCTCTCTCTGTAAGTATAGTTTCCTCCCTCTTTAATTTTAATTTTTCCTCCTCTTAAGAATATATATTCATTTTCCTTTTTTATATTTTTTACGATTTCACTTTCTAAGTACTCCAAATCACCGTCTCTGAATTAGCTACTTTCTTCCATATATCAAAAAACATATTCTTTTGTATCTTTTTGTATCTCATTATTATATGAATTTTTCTTTCTTCACTAAAAGCAATCCACTATAATGACTCCTCCCACAACAGCCTCAATCTCTTTTGTCGTCACCCCCTGTCATACCCACATCATCCTTTTCACCCTCTGTTCATCCAACACTCACCGTAACCAATATAAAGAACTTCATTCCTATGGTTCTTGATAAAAAAATGATCAGTATTCTCTGTGGGTTGAACTTTTCCGTATCAATGCATGTATCTATAACGTGCTTGATCATATCGACGACTCATTCCCTCGCCCCATTGAGGTTGATGATCCAACATGGCGCCGTCTTGTCGCCAGTGTCAAACGGTGGATATATGACACCATCTCAAAGGACTTGCTCCTTACAATAATGAAAACCGGTGCCTCTGCTCGTGAGTTATGGATTCGGTTAGAGGAGATTTTTCAGGACAACAAGCACACCCGTGCTGTATACTTGGAAGAATAATTTAATAATACATGTCTTGATAATTTCTCCAACATGTCCAATTATTGTAAGCAGTTGAAGATGGTTGCAGATCAATTGTCTAACGTGGGAATGCCTGTTTTCGAAATAAAGATGGTTCTCCAACTAGTTGTCGGTCTACCTAAGGGTGAATCTGACACTCTCACCACAGTGATACAACAGGCCGACCCACTACCCAGCTTCAACAAGGCACGTTCCTAATTATAGTTAGAAGAGACTAGACGTGCCAATTAGGACAAGCACAATCAAAAGCGTTAGCAGTTGAAACCTCCAGGCAGACCACACCGCCGCCGGCCAGCCTCCACCGCTAGAAAACCATCAACTGCAGAACAACCGCGATGACGACATGAGCGGCAGAGACGCGATAACGATCGCGGAGGCAAAGGGGGAACAGCCTGCCCCAACCCAACAGTTTCTGTGGCTCGGCCCATATTCCTAGTCCAATTCAGGAAATTGGGCCTCAGCCTACGGCCACATCTCGCGGCCACATCCCGCGGCAGGTGTACAATACCCGCAGGCCTGGTAACCCGATATTCTGGGCCAGGGACCATGCCCACGACAACCAACACCGAAGGCCTAGCAGACCCATTTATCCTCAGCCAGTCCTGCCCAACAGAACTACGGTTTGGCCCAAACTGATTTGGGCCAGACTTTCGGTACTTTAAACTTGCAGCAACCCGATGAAAATTGGTACATGGACACGAGTGCCACATCTCATCTCACCCGCTCGGCAGGTAATCTTCCCAAACTGATTTGTTTAAAGTATCCTCAATTTATTACTATTGGCAATGACACTCGCATTCCAATTTAGGGATATGGTATAACATACACCTAACAGCCTCACCCATCCTTCTCCCTAAATAACGTCTTGTATGCTCCCAACATTATTAAAAACTCAATATCTGTCCGCAAATTTATTCGTAATAATTCCGTCTCTGTTGACTTTAACCCTTTTGGTTTTACTGTGAAGGATCTTCGTACGAGGACACCTCTTACGAGATGCAATAGCACGGGGGATCTCTATCCTTTCCCATCCACCTCCGCTGCCAGCTCATGCTCTCCTATATCTCTCGCTGCTATTTCTCCGTCAACTTGGCATAATAGGCTTGGGCACCCAGAAGCTCATGTTTTTAATTTTCTTAGAGGCAATAACTTTATTAGATGTAATAGTGGGGAACTTGCCTAAAATTGTGTTTCTTGCTCTTTAGGTAAACATGTTCATCTTTCGTTTAAGTCATCTTTAAGTGTTATGTTTTCTCCTTTTGACATCGTTCATGCTGATTTATGGACATCTCTCATTACTAGCTCAATGAGTCACAAATATTATCTAGTATTATTAGATGATTTCTCTCATTTTATTTGAATTTACCCACTAAAATTTAAGTCGGGAGTTTTTGCCAAGTTTCTTGAATTTCGTATTTTTATCAAAACTCAATTTGAAAAAGCAATCAAATCTTTTCAGTGTGATAATGATCGTGAATTTAATAATTCCAAGTTTCGCAAAATTTCCTCAAATAATGGCATGATTTTTCGGTTTTCGTGTCCCCATACCTCCCCTCAAAATGGCAAAGCAGAACGAATCATTCGTACCATAAACAACATGCCTCCCTCCTTCCCTCTTTTTGGGTCTATGTACTTAAAATGGTAGAATACATCCTTAATATTTTACCCACTAGTACTCTTCATAACATGACCCCAACCGAAATTTTATACCGTCGGATCCTATGATCACCTTCGGATTTTCGATTGCCTTTGCTACCCCAATAATACAATCTTACACATATGTTTGAATTATGTCAAGACTCAAGTTGGCTTACAATCTCAAAATATAATATAAAGGCTAAAATCACTTATGTTAACTTTTTTATCTCATATTATAGGGTGCATCTCACATTTATAGTGGTGTATCCGAAATAATAGTGAAAATAAGAGGCTAACTTACACGAATGGTAGACCCTCGTAATTTAGTTGTTACCATTGAATTTTCTTTATCTTCTTTCAATATCTTAATATATCATTTTAAAACATGGGAGCCACCTCCCTTTTTTATTTTATTTTTACCCGTAAACTGATACAGTTGAATTTGTATACGTGGTCAAGGATACGTGGATCTCAAGTGACACATTAGATAGGAATATTAGATGAATTATACTAAAAATGAATAATAACAAGATAAGTTAAAGTAAAGCTTAGCCTGAGCCTTATGACAATTTCTGAGAAAAGTGACATTAACTTGTATAAAAGCACATAAATCAAGAGAATAACAATAAGGCTATTGTAATAGCTAGAATCTGATGTGTTACAATGGAATGAATTGTCCTAGTTATAGATGAGCTACATGGGTACACAACCCACGAAATATGCCCTCATAAACACAGGAGAATGAATGTTGTAATAATTGGACAATCAATCTCTCAATAAATGCCATTAAAAAGTTGTTGAAAGTCATATGACCGGCTTTAGTAACGGTCATCTGCTACGATGCAAATGACTCTTAGCCTTCTTTATTATCGGCCTTGCTTGTGTCACTCCCGGTACCATGCATGCCAAACCAGTAGTGTAATCTATCGTGGTCTGACTCAGCATCATGCTACACCATAATTTGTACAGTTGTCTTATATGAATTTTTCCCTATATAGATAGTCCCCGCACTTTCAGGCCGCGACTCTTGTGCAACTAGGAAGTGGATTTGAACTATCGGCCTGCAAGTTCCTCATACTTTGGTGGGAAAATTTGAGGAGCAATAACTGCAAGTCATTTCAAGCGTCACATCTATTCAATGCTTCTAAAATGGCGGCACTATCCAACTGCCTGAACGTCGTGAACCATGATAATGATGATACGAGTATTTTCATCTTTCAAACGTTATATTATTTTAGCATAAATAGGAGGCCAAATCTTTCACATAAGGCAACTGCACCATTTACAAGTTTCTTTCCATAACTTTGCTTTCCTTCGTTCTTCCCAACTTTCTCAATAATGTCTTCCACTAATTCTTCTCAAGACTTCGTCGGTAGGAGTTTGAAACCAATGGTGAATGGACAAGTGTACGTCATGGAAAACCCTTCAACATGATAATGCACTCGGTCGACATGATTGACCGTTCTGATAACTATATCAAAGGAAAAACCAAAATCCTTTACGACGCCAAGGAGAATCTTAGCGGTTATTTTGGATTTAAAATTCTCGACTTGTTCAAAGTTGCTTTAAACATGGAGATCTCCTGAGAAGTCAAAGCCCGAATGAAGGATTTCCGTAGTAGTAGAGTATAAGTTGATTTTTAGATTTGTATGCGAAATGGGATCCTTCCCATGGCCGCGCTTGGAGGGTTGTCATTGCCCTCTAAGGAGTGAAAATGAGAAGATTTGGTGGAAGACATTGTTGAAGAAATTTTTTAAGAAGGAAAAAAGGCAAAGTTTTCAAAGAATTCTGCAAAGTTTGTGGGTGCCTTTGGTGAAAGATTTGGCCTCCTATTTATAGTAAACAATATAACGTTTTGGAGGTGAAAAGACGTGCACCATCATTGCTGCAGTTCACGTCGTTCAGAACAATGGTTCAGTTGCCGCCATGTTAGAAGCATTGAATGGATGTGACATTTGATAGATTTTGTAATCATTACGATTAAATTTCCCGCTGAAGTATTAGGGTTATTCGAAGGGAGTTCAAATCCACTTCTCGGTTGCACGAGAGTCACGCACGGAAAGTGTGGGACTATTTGAATAAGGAAAAACTCATATAAGACAACTGTATGTATTATAATATGATACGTGGAGTACGATGGTGAGTCAGGACCACGTCATTTTATAATTCATACAGCTGTCTTATATGAATTTTGCCCTATACAGATAGTCCCCACACTTTTCGGGCGTGACTCTCGTGCGACCTAGAAGTGGATTTGAACACCCGACTGAATAAACCTAATACTTCAACGGGAAATTTGAATCATAATGATTACAAAACCTGTCAAACGTCACATACATTCAAGGCTTATGAAATTGCAGTAACTGAACTATCGCTCTGAACAACGTGAACTACAACAATGATGGTGCACGTTTATTCACCTCCAAAGCATTATATTTTTACTATAAATATGAGGCCAAATCTTTCACAAAAGGCACCCACAAACTTTGCAGAATTCCTTCAAAACTTTACCTTCTTTCCTTCTTAAAAAATTTCTTCAACAATGTCTTCCACCAAATCTTCTTTTTTTCACTCCTCTGAGGGCAATGAAAACCATCCAAGCCACCTCCATGTGAAGGAACCCATTTCTCCTACAACTCAAAAAACTGACTTAAACTTTACTATTATCAAAATCCTTCCTTCGGGCTTTGACTTCTCAGGATATCTCCATGTTCAAAGCAACTTCGAACATGTCAAGAATTTTAAATCCAAAATAACAGGCAAGATTCTCCTTGATGTCGTAAAGGATTGTGGTTTTTTCTCTGATATAGCTATTAGAACAGTCGATCCTGTCGATCGAGTGCATTGTCATGTTGAAGGGTTTTCCATAAAGTACACTTATCCATTCACCATTTCTTTCAAACTCCTCGGTATAGGATCTGCTTAGGCCAAGTTGCTCCGTAGATTTGGAAATTAGTCTTCTGCATTCAGATGTTAGCCAACACTGTCGATGTTCCGTTCACTATCGACCATCTTCTCCTCCTCTAATACCCTAAGGTTTTATGAGGTGGAATTATCCATCTGTACCCTCGGGGAATCTGCAGCCTTATTAATGTGGAGGATGACTACGACTGGGGCTGGTTGACCCACTTTATTTTAATCAAGACAAATCCATCAACCTTCCTCAGATTCTTTCCCAGAAGAGTGGTATTCTTCCCGTGAGTATTTGTTTCTAGACAAACTTATTTGCATGGTTTTCCAAATAAAGGAAAATTCCTTCCTAATGCAAGTGTTCTAACTTTTCAGCCATTTTATTTGAGCCGCAACTGATTAAGGGATTTTTGAATGGGTGGTAAGTCTTTTTCATGCTTCCCCCAACGTCACTAGGATGTGGAAGAGTATTACATCCATATGGTGGAAGGGGAAATACCACAGTAAGACTTAACCTTGACTCTCCCTTAAGAATTTCATCCCCGATTCCCTGGGACTCCTTTTCAACCATCTCTTCTCCATTCGCAGGGCTCCCGATACGAAAGTTCTCAACCCAAAAAGTGCGATATTGTGCTGCTGCTCTGTCGAACATCCTATGATCTGCTTTAGCTCGCAAGACTCCAGTGGGAATCGATTCTCAAGTGAGAAACTGCCACCGACTCACGGAGTACTAGAAAGAGCTGCAGGAGGAGGATAAGGCGGGTGTTATTAAAATTGATGATGAGGAGAATGTGACCAAAGAAAGCACCAGCCCAGGTAATCTCCGACAGGATACTCCGGTGGCGGAGACGTTCGCTCCCCCTAAGGACCCTTCTAGGCACAGCTCTGTCACGACCCAAATCGGAAGGCCGCAACGGGCACCTGGATCCGACCCGTCGGGTACCGCCATTCTTACCATGAATATCTACTCATAATTAATTACAGACTAAGCCGAAAGAAAATTATGAAACTAGGTAACCAACTGATATATATATACATATACCAAGGCCGATAAGGCCATACAAGACTACTACATATGACACATCACTTTTACCGAAGCTAATTCCTTAGTCTTCAACTTGCGGACTTGTCGATCTAGGATAGCAACATGAATTTCTTCATATGACAGATCCTCTGTAATCTGCACACCCTCCATTGGTACAATCCGAGAAGGATCTCCAACACATGCTTTCAACATGGAAATATGGAAGACTGGATGAACACACTCCAACTCTGAAGGTAAGTCCAATTCATACGCTACCTGGCCAATTCATCGAATTATGCGATATGGCCCAATATACCTTGGACTAAGCTTCTTTTCTTCCCAAATCTCATTACACCCTTCATCGGAGAAATCTTCAAAAATACCCAATCGTCTACCTGAAACTCTAAGTCTCGCCGTCGCACATCTGCGTATGACTTCTAACGACTTTGAGCTGTTAACAATCGTTCTTTGATAAGCTTTACCTTTTCTATGGCTTGGTGTACCAAGTCAGGTCCAAATAACTCTGATTCGCCTACCTCAAACCATCTAATAGGAGATCTACATCTTCGTCCGTATAAGGCCTCGTATGAAGCCATTTTAATACTGGTGTGATAGATGTTATTGTACGCAAACTCAATAAGGGGTAAGTGATCATCCCAGATTCCCTTAAAGTCTAACACACAAGCTCGTAACATGTCCTCGAGTGTTTGAATCGTTCGCTCAGCTTGACCGTCTGTCTGAGGATGGAAAGCCGTACTCAAATTAACTCGGGTGCCTAACCCTTTCTGAAACGATTTCCAAAAGTTAGCTGTAAACTGAGCACCTCAGTCAGATATAATAGAAATAGACACACCATGAAGTCGAGCAATCTCCTTAATATATAACTTCGCGTAATCTTCGGTAGTGTAGGTAGTTTTCACCGGCAAGAAATGTGCTGGTTTGGTCACTCTATCAACAATTACCCAAATAGAATCAAATTTCTGATAGGAATGAGGTAATCCCGTAATGAAGTCCATAATAATCATTTCCCATTTCTATATCGGAATCTCGATGTTTTGAGTCAAGCCACCAGGCTTTTGGTGTTCTATTTGTACCTGATGACAATTGAGGCATTGTGCTACAAACTCTGCTACGCACTTCTTCATGTCATTCCACCAATAAATACTCTTGAGATAATGACACATTTTAGTTGATCCTGGATGAATAGAATACCATGAACAATGAACCTCCGTCATAATTCTATCCCACAATCCTACTATACTAGGAACACATAGACGACCCTGATGCCCGAGAGTTCCATGTTCATCAATATCAAAGGTCATGGTCTTCTTCTGTTTAATGCTCTCTCTTATCTTCTTCAAATTAGGGTCTTCCCATTGACGCTCCTTAATTTCTGATATAAGGGATAATTTTGACACATCCTGGACCACAAACCCACCATCATCCGAATCCACTAGTCGGACTCCCAAACTAGCTAACTGATGAAGCTCTCTTACCAATTTTTTCCTTTTGACTTGCACGGGCATCGAACTGACCATTGACTAATGGTTGAGCGCATCTGCTACAACATTGGCTTTGCCAGGGTGATATAAGATGTCCACATCATAATCCTTCAATAATTCAAGCCATCTTCTTTGTCTCAAATTCAGCTCTTTTTGTTTGAATATGTACTGCAGACTCTTGTGATCCGTAAAAATGTCCACATGAACACCATATAAATAGTGCCACCAAATCTTCAGTGCATAGACTACCGCGGCCAACTCTAAATCATGTGTCGGATAGTTCTTCTCACGTTTCCTCAATTGCATTGAAGCATAGGCAATCACTTTACCATGATGCATTAGCACACATCCTAAACCTGCTCCCAAGGCATCACAATACACAACATAACCTTCTGGACCCTCTGTGAGAGTAAGGACTAGTGCCGATGTTAATCTATCTTTTAACTCCTGGAAACTCCGCTCACAAGAATCAGACCATTGAAATTTTATAGCCTTTTGTGTTAACTTCGTTAGTGGTACTGATATGGTAGAAAATCCTTCTACAAACCTTCTATAATAGCCGGCTAAGCCCAAAAAGTTGCGAACCTCTGTTGGAGTCGTAGGCCTCAGCCAACTCTTCACCGCTTCAATATTCTGAGTGTCAACTCTTATACCCTCGTCTGACACTACATGACCAAGAAAAGCCATTGACTTCAGCCAAAACTCACATTTGGATAGCTTTGCATATAACTTATGGTCCTAGAGCGTTTGTAGTATTATCCGCAAGTGATCCACATGCTCTGTTTTCGAGTGAGAGTAAACCAGAATATCATCTATAAATACTATCACAAATATGTCCAGGAATGGGTGGAACACGCTATTCATTAGATCCACAAATGTTGCTGGTGCATTTGTAAGTCCAAATGACATTACTAGGAACTCGAAGTGCCCATACCTTGTCCTGAAGGCCGTCTTCGGAATATCCTTCTCCTTAACCTTTAGCTGATGGTACCCCAACCTTAGGTCAATTTTTTAGAAACATCTCGCACCTTGTAACTGGTCAAACATATCATCAATTCGGGGAAGAGGGTACTTGTTCTTGATAGTAACTTTATTTAGCTGCCGATAGTCGATACACATCCGTAATGAGCCATCTTTATTCCGTACGAACAATACCGGTGCGCCCCAAGGAGATATGATAGGCCTAATAAAGCCTTTCTCGAGCAAATCCTTTAATTTCTCCTTCAATTATTTCAACTCAGCTGGAGCCATCCTATAAGGAGGAATAAATATCGGTTGAGTGTCTGTCTATACATCTATACCCAACTCAATTTCCCTTTCAGGAGGAAGGCCTGGAAGTTCATCTCGGAATACATTAAGAAATTCACTGACCACCAGAATTTATTGAGAACTAGGTGGTTCAACATCGACATCTCTTGCCCGAACAAGATGGTGTATACACCCTTTGGAGATCATCTTTCTTGCCTTAAGTTATGAAATAAACCTACCTTTTGGCGTCGCCGTATTACCTTTCCATTCAAGGATTGGCTCGCCTGGAAATTGGAATCTAACAATCTTTGTTCGGCAGTCAACATTAGCGTAGCGTGACGCTAACCAATCCATGCCCATAATAACATCGAAGTCAACCATTTCTAATTCCACCAAATCTGCTAGGGTCTGATGACTACAGGCCAATACTGCACAATTTCGATAGACCCGTCTAGCGATTACTGATTCACCAACCGTTGTAGATACCACAAATGGATCCCTTATAAACTCAGGATCCATACCAAATTTACAGGCAACGAAATGAGTAATATATGATAAATTTGAGCCTAGATCTAACAACGCATACACATTATGTGAAGGACCGATAGCGTACCTGTAATGACATCAGGTGAGGATTCCTGATCTTGCCGCCCCATCAGTGCATAAGTACGGTTCTGGCCCCTCCCTCTGCCTCGACCAGATAACGTCTGCTGACTCTGCCCTAACGGGCGTACTATTTGGGATAAAGCTGCTGCAGATCCGACCGGCTGGGCTCTACCACCTTAACTTTTTATCAGAAAATCTTGCACTATATGACCACACTCCCCGAAGGAATAGCACACTCTTCCATCTTGTTGGCATGACCCTATATGGGTCCCACCACACTGTCCACATCAAGCCAATGACGACCTCCTTTGCATAGAATTCCCTCTATAATAAGATCCTGCTGCTCGTGAACTCTGGCCTAGTCCCGTTTGAATATAGTGATCAACCCTCGATCTTGAAGATAGTAATGATGCGCCGACTGCTGGGTAAGATGGTCATTTTTAAGGCTGTGGCCTGGGCCTGCCTCCGAAGTCCCTCACGCCACTTATAGATCGAGCCCTTTTATGTTGTCCCCTATCATGCTCTCGATCGATCCGCTGTCGCCTCTTGCGATCCTCCAGGTTTTGTGCATAATCGTAGATGTGAGCAATATCCATATCCGGATTCAAGGAAGCCGTAGTACACTCATTGACCACGTGTGGCCCCAAGCCAGTAACGAATATGTGTACCCTGTCACTCATTTCAGCTATAATTGTAGGAGCATATCGATCCAAGGAATTAAACTGCAAACTATATTCTCAAACGCTCATGCTGTCCTGTTCAAGATGTAGGAACCTGTCTTGTCTGGATCGTCGAAGCTCGATTGGTAGAAAATGTTGTAAGAAAGCCTCTGAAAATTTGCCCCATACTACTGGTGCAACACGAGGTCCCATAGATTGCTCGCATATATCAAACCATGTTACTGCGACATCCCGCAGTCTATAAGAAACAAACTTTACCGACTCGATATCGGTAGCATCCATCACCCACAAAGTGTGTTGTACCTGATCTAGAAAATTTTGTGGGTCCGCGTTCAAGTCTGTTCCTGTGAATACCGGAGGGTCTAGATTGATGAAATCCTGAGCTCTTGCGCTAGAAGCTCTATCAGAAGGACTGGGAACATGATGTTGGGCCTGAGCAGCCACCAATCGTGTCAACAACTGAACCGCACTCCGCATATCAAAATCCACGTATGGAGTATCATGTGGAGGAATAAGAGGTGCTGCAGTTCCACTAATCTCATCTGATGGTGATGTACCGGGAGAACTATACGAATGAGTCGTACCGAGGGTCTCACTCTGGCCCTCGCTAACGGGTGGTAATCGACTGGTTCCTTCAGCCGCAGCCGTATTTAATTCCTTCATACTTTTGGACTTCTCCCTTGCGGTAGGCATTGCTGGAATCATACGCACAAAATGGATTAGGAGTGAAATACTTATAACTCAGTTCTATAACACGATTTATGAAATGAAAAAACGTAAACCACCCATAAATGTCAGGCAGCCTCTTGCTTTTGGGTATGGTGCACAACATACGCATAAACAAGACTCTACTAGACACGGGTTGTAGACTCCCTAGGACAGACATGCTTTGATACCAAGTTTGTCATGACCCAAACCGGAGGGCCGCAACGGGCACCCGGATCCCACTCGCTGAGTACCGCCATTCTTACTATGAACATCTAATCATAATTAATTACGGACTAAGCCGAGAGAAAATTATGAACAACCAGGTAACCAACTTATATATATATATATATATACATATACCAAGGCCGACAAGGCCATACAAGACTACTACACACTGAACACCTGTCTACAAGCCTCTAGGAGTAGTAACATCAAAGGTCGGGACAAGCCCCCGCCATACCCATATAGACACGCAAAACTGTATCATACCAAAATCAGACCAACACCCCAGAAAGAGAGGAGTGCTTCCAAAAATCCGCTAAAATATGCAACTTATTCACGTAGGTCGTCGCCTTGCCTATGCGAACCTACGGGCATGAAACACAGCGTCCCCCGACAAAAGGGACGTCGGTACGACTGATGTACTGAGTATGTCAGGCATAAATAACAACATAACAGGAATATACCAGTAACTGAAACATAAACCACTGACCAATAGTAATTGCCTCTTAGGGCCCTAATACACTTGCCTACATGTTATGCACAGTGCAGTGTCCATATTCATTGGCCTCATCGGGCAATTTCCTTACCATGACAACGTTTGTGGGCATCATACCATGTAATGGTTAACTAATATATATATGATGCAAGTGCGGTATATATATATATATATATATGTCAGTGTGGCGGATCGTGCAACCCGTCCTATTATATGTTAGTGTTGCAGATCGTGCAACCCTTCCCAATAAGCCATACATGCATCACATCACATCATATTGGCCTCTTCAGGCTCTTTTGTGATAGTATGCACCAGCTGCAGGTGGTGTGCCTATATAACACCTTTGCCTTCTCCCATATCCCCTACATATATATTATTTACCATATAGTAGAGCATAGCATCAGTGGTCCAGGGTAATATATGAATGTAATGCAAGTGAAAATGCATGAATGACAATAAAATACCCCGAGTGACATAATATCCTTGCACCTTTGGCTAACACTATGAATATCAACACATTTTTCGTATTCCTCAATAAGGACTTAGAAACATATTTAGACATGCTTTTAGCATAGGAATCAATAACATGAATATTATTAACTACTAGGAGTAGAATAAATTATGGAGCAATATCACGATTTTATTTTGTTACGTGGAACATGTCAAAATAAAGAAATAAGTTGTCTTAACATACCTCGATTTAACTTAATACTGTGTTGAATCCGCTGTGACAATTTGTTCTACCCCACGGATTACTCACTGGTCACGTTCACCTTTGCATCATCTCCAAAGCATTAAAAAGTTTACCAAAATGAAATGTTAGGATGTTTAGAATGTTAGGCTAAGTATACTATCTATTTTCTAACCCAAAGCAAAACGAAATGACTCTCTATTTTCTAACCCACAGCAAAACGAAATGATTCTATTTTCTAACCCAAAGCAAAACAAAATGCTTCATAACTCCTCTTAAAAAAATGCTTTAGATGGAACTTTAATTAACCTTAAATGGCTATCATGATTCGGTCTCCCACCAGCCAATTCTTGGCGGTGAAGTCCTCCAAATTGAGGCCACATACCACCAACGTGTCACTTCACTTAATTAAGTGACCCGCCTTCGCATAATTTATCAATCACATACATAAATTAATTTCGTGATCCCAATTCACTTAAACCTTGATAACTTATATGACCTTCATAAACTCAATGTTATAATTTGTGATATGACACTAGTCCATAACCTCTTAATGCACGTATCAAATTTATTTTTTGACTTACGTCGTTACACTTGTTACGTCCAAAATTATTTCAGAGTTTAATCCTTTTATATACTAATCTCTTTATTAGCATAAATAAATATAACATAATTTTCCCAATGCTCGGGTCTATTTACACATGCCTAGCAATTTTATATACGCTTAGTGATTTAAACCGTAACTCGAAAGGACGAGACGTTACAAGCTCAATCCCTACTTCCGTCATTGAGGCCGAGACATCTGCTTCTTCCCCTTGGAATCTCCCCATGCTACCCTCGAGGCTTCTCTTGCTCATCTTGCAGATTTGTTTCTAGAGGTAAAATACTCTATCTTTTTACTGTTCTTTACAGACTTGCTCTCTTTTACCAGTTGCAATCCTTTCATTCGGGGTTACACCTCTGCTATCTCCAATGCAGATTTAGCTAGTGATGGGCCATGTCCCTTAAGAAAAGAAGTTGAAAGAAGAAATCCAGCATCTTAGGGTAGAAGTTGAAGACCTCCGAGTTGATCTTAGAGACTCGAGCCCTCCTTAGGCCTCCCTATAGCTTTGATTGCAAGATGTTATTAACTCTCTGTGGGACTGAAAGAATTCCCTTTAGTCTTTAACCATCACTTATATGACCCTTCTATGGAGGACACCAAGGTTAGCAAACGACTTGTCGGAAGCCCAAGGGTTGCTGCATGCCTTCGAGCACACCATCCACGAGCTCCAAGCTAAATGTCAAAGATGGAAGCTTCAGAGAGACTTGGATTTCCTAAAGAGTCGGGTGGACACCCTGAAGAAGACAGCAAGTCAGGGATTAATATCCCTTATGAACTCCTACATACAGAAATTGACCTCTACGATCCTGAGTTATCATTGGAAGCTCTACGATGATATATAGAGGATTTAGATGCGGAAGCTGGCGGAGAGACTGATGATTATGATTCACCCCCTTAACTGATCTTTTAGATCTTTTTGTTTTTGTTGGAAACACCCCCGGCGGACAATGGAGCAGGAAGGCTATAACCTTTCGCGCGAGATTATTTTCAGTTTTAGTTTTCATTATCGGGTCACTTTTGGGCTCAATTAGTATCCTTTGTATCCGGGCTGTTTTCAGTCCGAAAAATATGAATGAATAAACTTTTCCCTTTTCTGTGCAATTCTACATAAGATTTTCATTTTTTACTTATTTCCATAAGCAATAATTAGTTACAAACTCTATTTTTTTTGCTTTATGAACTAGAACCTAACTTTAAGGTTCATTTTACCGAAACATGCTAAGCTCTGAAGTTTAACCTTAATTTACTTCCAAAAATGTATTGTTAGTTTCATATTTAAATCAGGGCTTCTCATGGCCTCCAAAGTTTATTCCAGACTTAATCTGACCCCGAACAACTTAAACCTCCAGTACTTCTTGTATTCGGAGCATTAACTTTTTTGTTAAAGTTTTAATAAGAGAGGGTCGTTATTTTTAATGGTGCTATAAAGGAGGACGTCTCCTGTTCATTATGGCACTGGATTTTTGATATGTTTAACATAATAACATACGTTTTTACGCTTATGATGGAAAAGAATTATCAATCATAAAAGATATTGTTACTGATTCATTTGACTTACAAATGTGAAGATAATTGCAAGATTAATTTGGATGCTATCTAGTGTGGTCAGTTCGTTTACATATAGTTTGAATATCTTGTGACTTTATTACAGTCCGGTGCCTAAATTCAATGTCAAATTCACTTAATTCTACCACCCATCTATCCAAGCGCCCGGAAGTTCGAGCTTATGCAAGATATTTTAAAGAGAAAATGCAGCTACTATGACAATTGGGTGGCACTGAAAATATGGTCAAAGCTTTCACGATGACATTACTAATGCAAAAGCCAATCTTTCGAGTAACGGGTATCGAGTCTCGGCCCCTGACATGACTCTACTTACATAATAGACATGAAATTGTGTACCTTTTTCCTATTGTACCAGCACTGCACTTACTGATGCGTCTGAGACTGTCAGGTATATGAATAGTTATTCTCCGTCCTTTGGCTTTGACATGAGAGGAGGATTGGATAGGTAATTTTTCAAGTCCCTTAAGGACTTCTAGCACTCGGGTGTCCAAATAAAATCGTTCTTCTTCTTTAAAAGTGAAGACTTGGTGACATTTTTCAAGGATCGGGATATAAACCTGCTCAGGGCCGCCACGGGCCCGGTCAGCCGTTGCACTGATTTAACATCTTCCAGCGTGTCTCGTATATCCTTGATAGCCTTTATTTTATCAGGGTTTATCTCGATCCCCCTCTGGGAAACCAAGAAATCTAAAAATTTACTAGAGCCAACCCCAAAAGCACACTTGTCAGAGTTTAGCTTCATATTATATTTTCTCAGCACCTCAAAGATTTCCTGCAAATGCCTTAAATGGTCTTCTACACGAAGACTCTTAACAAGCATAATATCTATAGATACTTCTATTGTTTTACCAATTTGTTTATCAAATATTTTATTTACTAACCTTTGATACATGGCCCTGACATTTTTTAGACCAAGAGGCATAACGATATAGCAATAAGTACCGAAGGTAGTTAAGAAAGATGTTTTTTTCTTGGTCTTTTGGGTGCCTCCTTATTTAGTTATACCCGGAATACACATAAAAACTTATTATCTCATTCTCAATCGTTGCATCACTCTTTTTGTCTATGTTCGATAGAGGGAATGAGTCTTTAAGACATGCTTTATTTAAATCCTTGTAATCAATGCACATTCTAAATTTGTTTCCCTTTTTAGGTACTACGACTATGTTGGCTAACTAGTTTGGATATTTTACTTCCCAAATTGACCCTATATTAAGTAATCTAGCTATCTATTCTTTAACAAACCAGTTGCAGAGTTCGGCGATCAGCTATTTTTCTGTCGTACCGGAGGAAAATTGAGATTCAGGCCCAACTTATGAGTTGTGACTTCTGGAGGAATGTCACTCATATCTTTATGAGACCATGCAAAACAATCAATGTTAGATATATGACATTTAAGAATTAAATCCCTAAGCCCCGAGGTTAGTCCGTTGCTCAGGTATACCTTCCTATCGGGGGTTTTCGGATGCAGTGCAATCTGCTCCAACTCCTCTGTAGTGGACTTGATGGCATCTGATTCATCCAGTACCTAAAAATATATGAGTACTTGATACCAATCCGAAAAGTCCTCCAACGGATAGGCTGTTGCTGATTTTATCAGCGAAACCTGGTGTACATCTTTCGGTACCAGCTCCACTTCCTATAATTTCTATTTGAGGTCTGCTTCCACCTTTGGTTTCTCTATGGCGTACATTTCCTTGGCAGTGGGTTGTTCACCTCGAATTTTCTGAATCCCCTCTAGCATATTGAATTTCACCAACAGGTGCAATATAGATGGGACCGCCTTCATATCATGTATCCATTGTCTTCCAAATATTGCGTTATACCTCGTGTCCCCATTGAGAATATAGAATTTTATTAACTTAACAACTCTCATCGCGTCCACCAGTAGATCCACTTACATTTAAAAGTCTTGCTTGTCATGTAGAAACCTCAAAGTGTTTTGGCAGCTAAAACTATCTTATTTGTCATATTCCTTTCTTCTACCACCTTCAGCCGGATTATATTAGTTGAACTTCCGGGGTCAATTATGACTATGTTCACCTGGAAGCAATCGATGGGTACCGTGACTACCAGTGTATCATTGTGAAGGAAGATTACACTTGAGGCGTTTTCTGCGATGAATGTAATAGTATATTCATCAGCTATCTCCCGGAACCTCTTCTCTCGAGTTACAGAGATCTTCATATTCTTCGCCGCAATGAGAGACGTAGTGGCAATCATTGATCAACAATAGATCATATTTATAACATGAGGTGGAGCAGCCAAATTTGACTTATTTTCTGCAAGTGGTCGCCTCTCATAATTATTTCGAGTTCTCTCACTCAAATATTCCAGGAGGTGGCCCCTGCTTAGCATTCCTTCCATCTCTTATCATAAATGTCTGCAATCCACAGTTTTATGTTTGTGAGTGCCATGGAAATCGTACCAAACAGATTGATATCTTTTATTAGGATCAGACTGCATTGGTTTTTGTGGTCGGGATGTCGAATGAGTTCTTAACACCGCCACCATTTGTTCTTCATCAATATTAAAGTTGTACTCGGATAACTTAAGATATCCGGTACACTTGGATGAGTTACATTTCTCTGAATTCACCAATCCTTAACTGTTTTGTCCAGAACCTCCCTTGTTATTTGATTTTTCAAAGGAGCGGAAACCCTATCCATATCCCTGCTTTCCGAAGGTAGGATAAGGTTGGTAACAGTTCTTCAAACAATTCCCTTTATCTGATTTTGCAAAGATATTCCCGACTTTAGATCTAAGCATATCATCCTCAATCCGGATCTTGGATTCGTACCGGTTGTGCATGTCCTCCCAAGTCGTATCTTGGAATTCCAAGAGATATTCTTTGAGCTTTAGTGAAGCATCTCAACTTGAAGGGTTCAAACCCTTCGTGAAGGCCTCTGCAGCCCATTCATCCGGGACTGCAGGTAGTAGCATCCGTTCCTTATGGAACCATGTAACAAAATTCCTATGGATTTCTATTTCTCCTTGTGCAATGCAGAAGATATACACCTTGCGTGTCTTTACTTTCTGAACCCTCGCATGAGCCTTAATGAACATGTCGGAGAGTTGGGCAAATGAACTAATCGAATGCTCATGGTGTTGTGAATACAATGTCAGAGCTCCCTTAGCAAGTGTTTCAGCAAACGTTTTGATCAGAACCGATTCTATTTTGTGTTCTCATAGGTCATTTCCTTTCACGATCATAGTGTAGGCCATTATATTTTCCTGTGGATCAATAGTTCCATCGTACTTGGTTACAAAAGGCATTTTGAACCTTTTGTAGATCAGTTCGGGCGCAACCTCTAGATTATATGCTAATTGGATGTATTTATTTGCATCCGGACCATCAACCACCGGAGGAGCCCCTAGTATTTGACTAAACTGGCGTCGAAACTCCTAGGGTTTTTTTTTCGCCTTCTCTGCATTGGTATCAACTTTGCTTGTCATGTCCTTCATGAATTTTAAGACATTTTCCTGGAATGAATTTTCAGGGGCGGCATCTCTCTCTAAACCATCATTTTCTAATCTGCCTTGATCGTTACCAATTTCTCCTTATGTATTCTGTGGAGGTACCGATTCATCTGTTGGAGTACTGCCGTCATTTTTGGACATGAACTCCTCTTGAAATAGCTTCAGATGCTTTAACTACTCACTCATTGCAGCATTCTGAGCCTGAAGATTCTGTATGGCTTCTTTAGGTGTTTCATCAGTAGGAACATCTCCATGCTGAGTTTGACCGTCTCCGAAAGTGACTCCGTCCATATGCATTGGGTCTTCGAGTGTCGTGGTTCTTATTATCAAACCATCCAACCCAAGATTATTTGTGTTGTCCCCGACGTTGCGACTACTTTCTTCTATTTCTGTCATCTGTCCGTTTTGAACAAAGAATAACACTTAAAGAAAAAAATTAGATTAGTAGAGGGGTCACTTGTGACACTACAATTGTCCAGGCCCCACGGTGTGTGCCAAACTGTTTACCCGTAGTTGGTACAGTTGAATTTATATACATGGTCAAGGACACGTGGATCTCAAGTGAAACATTAGATAAGAATTATGGATGAATTATACTGAAAATAAATAATAATTACATAAAGAAAAGTAATGATTAGCCTGCGCCTTGTGACAGCTTCTGGGCAGAGCGTCGATAACTTGTGAAAGCACAGAAATTGAGAGAATATAAGCAAGTATCTTGTAATAACTAGAATGTGATGGGTTATAATGGAATAACATGTCTTATTTATACACGAGCTACACGGGTAAACAACCCATGGAATATGCCATCATTGATACAGGAGAATGAATGTTGTATTGATTGGACAATCAATATCTCAATAAATGTCATTAAAGCTTCTTGAAAGATGTATAACCGGTTTGGTAACGACTGTCCATTAAAATTCAAACGGCTTTCAGCCTCCTGTATTATCGGTATCGGTTATGCTTGTGTCGCACCCGGTACCACGCGTACATAATCGGTAGTTCCTTAAGCTGATGTGGTGCTGACTCAGCACCGTACTCCATGTGTCATATTATAATTTGTACAAGTTGTCTTATACAATTTTTGCCATATACAAACATCATCCTTATCCTCCGGTATACCAGTTGATATTTTAAACGTAACGTCCTACATAAGGTTATTATACTAAAACAAAAACGAAGATATGGCTTAGTCTTGAATGATTTTTCTTGTATGCTTTTTTTAATGTGATATACTATATTTATACCAACTTGCAAGATACATGATCCACTTAAAAGAGAGATCAACTAGCAGATAAAAATTAGTCGTTAAAGAGTAGCATATTCATTATTATCGTATTGTTGTCGTCGCTTCTATTACTGCATTAAATTTTATCGAGTTTAACTTCTATACTCGAATAATGTAAAAAAAAAAATATTATCAAATCGTCTAAATAATTACAAGTATAACTTATATAATAAGCCAAAAAGTAAGGTAAACAACACACAATAATAAATTAAGTTACATAATAGTACAATTTGTGAATCCAGCTCCTCTCCGGTACTTCATCCATCCATTTTGTTCAGTGCATTATTAATTTTATGACACATGTTCATTTAATGATTTAAGGGTCAATACCAATTGTATATGGCAATGTATATAAGGAAGTTGTACGAATTGTGATGTGACATGTGGCAGTCGATGCTGAGTCAAGTCCAGGTCAGCCTGAGGTGCTACCGGTAGACGCAAGCAACACCGGGGGTGTCAAAAGCGCGTGTGGTACCTGTAATTCAGCAGGTCGGAAGAGCCATTTGAATCATAATGGACGACAATTACTGAACCGGTTGTACGTATTCTAGTAGTGTATTAATGGCATTTATGGAGATAATAATTGTTTAATTATTATAACATTCATTCTCCTGTATTAATGAGAGCATATTTTGTGGTGTGTGTACCCGTGTAGCTCATGTATAAATAATACACATAGCTTCACTGTAAGGCATCATATTCAAGTTATTACAATATACTTTCTTACTTTCTCTCCATTGTTGTGCTTTCATACAAGTTGCGGTGATTTTGCCCAGAAGTTATCACAAGGCTCAGGTCAATTATTGCATTACTCTTCTTTAGTATTATTTACTTGCAATATATTTTATTTAGCATTTTTGTCAAACTAATCACTTGAGATCCACGTGTCCTTGACCACGTATACAATTTAACTGTAACGTCTTACGGGTAAATAGTTTGGCGCCCATCGTGGAGCCTAGACAATTGTGGTGTCACAAGTGACCCCTCTCTCTACTAATCTAATTTTCTTTCCAAGTATGGTTTTTATCTTTTAAAAACAGATGACAGGAGTAGGAGAACACGGAAGCAGTCACAACATCAAAGACAACGCAAACAACATCCCACTTGGACCAGATAGCTTGCCGATAGGAACTTCAGCACCAGAGGACCCGATAGTTGTAAATGGAGCCTCTTCTGGAGGTGGACAAACTCGACATGAGGATATTCCGAATGAAGAAACGCCCAAAGAGACCATACAAAATCTAAGGTCACAGAATGAGACTATGAGATAACAGTTGGACCGCCTAATGTGATTTTACTCAGAATATATGCCCGTGAATTCTGGCGGTACTCTAATAGATGTACCGGCACCTCCACCAAATACCAATGGAGATACCGAAAATGATCAGAGTAGATCGAGAAATGATAGTGCTTCAGAAAGTGAAGCCATTCTTGAAAATCCTTTCCAGAAATAGGTTTTCAAATTTATGAATGACATGACGAACAAAGTAGATGTCAACGTAGAGAAGGCAGATAAAAATACCAAGGGGTTTCAGCACCGATTAAATCAAATATTGGGTGTCCCTACTGTGGTTAAATGGTCAGACACAAAGAGATATATTCAGTTGGCGTATAAGCCAAAGGTTGTGCGTGAACTGATCCCTAAAAGGTTCAAAATGCCATTTGTACTCAAGTATGATGGGACTACTGATCCACATGAGCACATAACGACCTATACTACGGCCGTAAAAGGAAATGATATATGGGAATACGAAATAGAATCAGTTCTGATCAAGAAGTTTGATGAAACACTTGCTAAGAGAGCCTTGACATGGTATTCACTCCTCCTTGAGCATTCAACTGGATCGTTCGCCCAACTCTCCGATATGTTCATAAAAGTTCATGCGAGGGCATAGAAGGTGAAGATGCGCAAGGAGGATATCTTTCGCATTATGCAAGGAGAAATAGAGCTCCTTAGGGACTTCATTTACCAGTTGCAGAAGGAACATATATTGCTACCCACAATCCCGGATGAGTGTGCTGCAGAGGCTTTCACAAATGGTTTGAATCCTTTAATTTCAGACGCTTAACGAAATCTCAAGGGAGAATCTCTTAGAATTCCAGGCTACAACCTGGGAAGACGTAATCGATAAGAGTCCAAGATTTGGATAGAAGATGATATGCTGGGGAATCAGGCCGAAAGTATTTTTCAAAAGTCTGACAAAGGAGCCGGAGTAGACCAAAATTCCTTGAAGAACCGCTTTTAACCTTATCATACTCCCAGAAAGCAAGGAGGCGGATACAGTTTTTGCTCATTTGAAAAGAGAAATAACAAGGGAGGATCCGAATGAAACAAGCAAGGATTGGTGAATGCCAACAAAGGAAATTCATCTAACTAAACTAAGGATACTGGATACTCAAAATTATCTGAATACAACTTCAATATCAACAAGGATCAAATGGTGGCGGTATTGAGAACAATCTGGCGTCCCGACCTCCAAAACCATTGTAATTTGATCTTAGTAAAAGAGATCAGTCTATTTGGCGGGAATGCTAAGCAGGGGCCACCTTTAAAAATATTTGAGCAAAAAAGCTCGCAATAATTATGAGTTGCGGCCACCCGCCGAAGATAAACCTAATACGGTTGCACCACCCCATGTTATAAACATGATCTTTGGTGGGTCAATGATTGTCGATACGTCCTTTATAGCGTCTAAAAAGACAAAAATCTCATTAACCCGAGAGAATAGATTCCGAGAGATACCTGATGAGCATATTATCACATTCACCGAAGAAGATGATGTCGGTGTGATCTTCTTTTACAATGATGCACTGGTGTTCACGATGCCTATCGATTGCTTCCAGGTGAAGAGAGTCATGATCGATGCTAGGAGCTCGGCAAATATTATCCGGTTGAAGGTGGTAGAAGAGATGAATATGGCAAACAAGATAGTTTCGGTTGCCAGAACCCTCTCGGATTTTAATATGTCAAGCGAGACTACAAAGGGGGAAATGGATTTACCGGTGAACGCGATGAGAGTCATTAAGGTGACGAAATTCTATGTCATTAATGGAGACATGAGATAAAATGCAATATTCGGGAGGCCATGGATACATGATATGAAGGCGGTCTCATCAACGTTACATATATTGGTGAAATTCCCTACACTGGATGGAATCCAACAAATTTGAGGGGAACATCCCACCCCAGAGAGATGTACGCCATAGAGGAACCAAAGATGGTGACAAATCCCAAATAGCAACTACAGAAAGCGGAGCCAGCAACGACAGATGTTCGTCATGATCCGTTGACAAAATCAGATTCAACCTATCACGAGGAGGAGTTTTTGGGCCGGTACTAAGTGTCTAGATATTTTCAGGTACCAGATGAGTCAGATGCCATTAAATCCACTGTGGAGGAACTTAAGCAGATTGTACTACATACAGAAACTCTTGACCGAAACGTATACTTGGGCACTGGGTTAACCCAAGGCTCAGGAATTTAATTCTTAAATATCTTGCATATAACCTTGATTGCTTTGCATGGTCTCACAAAGATATGGCATTCATCCCTCCAGAAGTCACAACTCATAAGTTGGGCATGGATCTCAGTTATCTTTCCGTGCGGCAGAAAAGATGGCCAATCCATGAACTCCGCATTATGTTTGTTAAAGAAGAGGTAGCTAAGTTACTTAATATAGGGTCAATCCAGGAAGTAAAATACCCGAACTGGTTAGCAAATGTAGTTGTAGTGCCTAAAAAGGGGGAAAAGATTAGAATGTTCATTGATTACAAGGATATAAACAAAGCATGTACAAAAGACTCATTCCTATTTCTGAACATAGATTAGATGATCGACGCTACGGCCGGCACGAGATAATGAGTTTCCTCGATGCATATTCTGGGTATAACCAAATAAGGATGCACTCGGAAGATCGAGAGAAAATATCTTTTTAACTACTTTCGGCTTATTGTAATAATTTTATGCCTTTCAGACTGAAAAACGCCAGAGCTACATATCAGAGGTTAGTAAAAAAAATGTTTGAAAAGCAAATAGGAAAATAATGTAAGTATATATAGATGATATTCTTGTTAAAAATCTTTGTGCAAAGGACCATTTAAGTCATTTGCAGGAAACCTTTGAGATGCTAAGAAAGTATAATATGAAGCTAAACCCTAAGAAATGTGCTTTCGGAGTGGGCTCCAAGAAATATTTGGGTTTCTAGGTTTCTCAAAGAGGAATCAAGATAAACCCTGACAAAATAAAGGCTATCCAAGACATTTTAGACACACTGGAAGACGTGGAAGTAGTTCAACATTTGACCGGGCGAGTAGCAGTCCTGAGTAGGTGTATTTCCCGATCGTCTGAAAAATGTCACAGATTCCTTTTGCTTCTAAAGAAGAAGAATGATTTCATTTGGACGCCCTAATGTCAGCAGGACTTACGGGACCTAAAAGGCTACTTATCTAGTCCTTTGCTAATGTCAAAACTGAAAGACGGAAAATAATTACTTATATATCTTGCGGTATCATAGGTAGCGGTAAGTGCAGTTCTGGTATGGAAATAAAAAGGTACGCAATTTCCTATCTATTATGTAAGTAGAGTAATGTCAGGGACTTAAACCCAGTACATCTTACTCGAAAGACTAGCTTTTGCTTTAGTTATGTCGTCGCAAAAGCTTTGACCATATTTTCAATGTCACCCAATTACTGCAGTAACCACATTTCCACTTAAAATGTGTTATATAAGCCTGAACTTTCCAGGCGCCTGGCTAAATGGACGGTAGAATTAAGTGATTTTATATCGAATATAGACCCCGGACTACGATAAAATCGCAGGTCCTTATGGATTTTGTGGCTGATTTCAGTCCAGGAGTTACCCCTCAAGCGGAAATAGAGGCCATCTTAGTCTCGAGGACTGCACCCGAGTTGTAGACGCTCTATACGGATAGGGCCTCCAACTTCAAAAGGACTGGTCTAGGAGTAGTATTGCATACTTCCACTGGTGAATTTTTAAGACATGCAATACGTAGCACTCTTTTCACTAACAATGAAGCCCAGTATGAGGCTTCGATTGCAGGTCTGGAATTTGGCCGAGGCTTGAGCTCTTATGTTATTGAAGTCAAGTGTAATTCGCTGCTAGTGGTGAACCAAGTCCATGTGGTATTCGAGGTAAAAGAAGAATGCATGTCAAGATACCTCGAGACAGTTCTGGAGATTTTGTCCTGGTTCCAAGAATGGAAGGTGGTACATAAACCCTGTGAAGAGAACATATAGGTAGATACACTCGTGAATTTAGGCTCCAGCACGAAAGTCAAGGATTCTAAAACTGAAGCAATTGTTCAACTGTTGCACTCAGAATTAGACCCTATAGGTTACGATGAGGTGAATTCAACCAGTCTAAATTGGGACTGGAGGAATGAATTCTTGGATTACCTCATAAACGGAAAGCTCTCGAAGGACCCAAAATCATCCAAAGCTCTGAGGACTAAAGTTGCCCCATACTGTGTCGTAGACGGAAAACTTTATCGACGGTGTTTTATGGTCCCCTAGACCGGTGCGTAGGCCTCGATGAAGTTGAGTATGTAATGAGGAAAGTACATGAATCCTTAATGAGGAAACTCATGAGGACCGGTTATTATTAGCCCCGAATTGAGGAAGATACAAAAATGTTAGTGAAGAAATGTGACAAGTGTCAGCGCCATGCACAACTGTTATACCGACCGGGAGAAGAATCTTGCACCTAATTTTATCCACATGGCCATTCATTAAATAGAGGATGGATATAGTCGGACAATTTCCAGTGGCACCAAGACATATATGTCAAATTATATTTATGACTAATTATTTTTCTAAGTGGGTTGAAGCTATAACTTATACAAAGCTTCGGGAGAAGGAGGTGATGGACTTCATTTGGCAACACATCATCTGTCGTTTTGGCATTCCAAAAGAGGTAGCTTGTGACAACGGCCGAAATTTTATTGGGGCCAAAGTTACAAAGTTCCTCGATGACCTGAACATTAAGCATATCACTTCCACTCCCTACCATCCCAGTGCGAATGGTCAAGCGGAATCAACAAATAAGACCATAATCCAAAACTTGAAAAAGAAGCTGGAAGCTGCAAAGGGAAACTGGCCTTCTATGCTATCAGAGATTTTATGAGCATATAGAACCACGTCAAAAATGAGTACCGGGGAAACTCTCTTTTCCTTGGTCTATGGTGTAGAGGCTTTAATTTCGGTAGAAGTTGGAACCCTATGTTTGAGATATCTAGGGGCAGAGGACAAGTCAAATGCATAATCAATGTCCGTGCATCTAGATTTGCTCGAAGAACGTCGAGATCTTGCATATATCAGGATGGTACCCCAAAAGCAAATAACAGAATGATACTATAACCGGCGCACAAACCTCGGACATTTTAAACTCGGTGAATTAGTACTCCGGAGGGTAACATAGAGTACCCGGGAATCTAATGCGGGAAAGTTAGGCGCCAATTGGGAAGGTCCATACATCGTCACCGGTATCACCGGTAAAGGAGCTTACCAACTAACATACCAACAAGGAAACAAACTTCCTAGTAATTGGAATGTAAGCCATTTAAAGAAGTACTATGTGTAGTAAGATGAAACATGCACTGCACTTAGGAGTGGTAAAATTAGCCCAAACGCAAATGACCCGTCCAAGGTTTCATGGGTTTGGGCAAGAGAGATTTTAATGATGGGTTGGTTTGGGCTAGCCAATTTGACCCATGATAAATCAACAACCCAAATAAACTCATGATGATGCTCAAATTTGACCCACGAAAATGCTCAATCTTAACGATTAGAGCTCCACTCTAGATTACGATTTCTATATATAAATATTTTTTTTACTATTATTTCGGAACAATAAAAATACATCAACGCACCTCAACCACCCACCACACTATCCATCCACCCTACCCCTCCCCTACACCAACCCCCACCCATGCACTGAACCACCCTCACATCTCTGCCTCCTACCTTGCCTACTCCACCCACCCCTACCTACCTCTACCCCATCTACCCCCACCTCTCACCCTACCCCTCACCCCCATTTGCCTTATCCCATTCTCAAATTTCTATTTCATATTTTTTTTTACTTTTATAAAAAACATGAATTTTTTTCTTACCTACCCCCCCCCCCTGCCCTACCCACACCTACTCCTCCTCCCCCACCCCATTGCCCCTACCCCATCCTCAAAATTCTATTTCATATTTTTTTTACTTTTATAAAAATATAAAATTATTTCTTACCTTCCCCCTATCGCCCTAACCCCCACCTACCCCCTCCACCCCAACCTCAAATTTCTATTTCATATTTTTTGTTACTTTTATAAAAAAAAAAAATTTAAACTATGAAAAAGAATTACCTTCCCCCTTAGCCCCCCCCCCTCCACCCCCACCCCATGCCCTACCCCTATTCTCAAATTTCTATTTCATATTTTTTTACTTTTATAAAAAAATTACAAAAGATATGAAATTTTTTCTTACCTCCTACCTCCTACCCCCTCCACCCCATGCCCTACCCCATCCTCAAATTTCTATTTCATATTTATTTTACTTTTAAAAAAAAATTATTAAAAATATGAAATTTTTTCTTACCCCCCCCCCCCAACCCCCTTGCCCTTCCAGACCACCCCCGAAGTTTTTATTTTATATATTTATTTTGCTTATATAAAATTTTATTAAAAAATGAGAAATTTTTCGTACCCCATCACCCAACCCCCCTCCCTCCACTGCCCCCCGCCCTCCAAGCCCACCCTAAAATTTTCTATTTTATATATTTATTTTACTTTTATAAACTTTTTATAAAAAATGAGAAAAATTTCCTTACCCCATCCTCACCCCCCTCCCCCCAACCCGAAGTTTTTATTTTATATATTTATTTTACTTATACAAAATTTTTAAATGAGAAACTTTTCTTACCCCACTACCCAGCTCCCCTCTCACCCCCCACTACCCCATGCCCCCACCCATTATTTTATATATTTAATTTGCTTTTATAAAAATGAAAAGAAATTTAAAAATATTATTCTTATTTTAAAAATAAAGATATGGAATAATAAAATATCATACAAAATAAAATAACATCATAGAAAATAAGTTTGAAATTTGTAAAAGTAATGGGTCAAGTTGGGCAAGTTGGTTTATGACCCATCATTTAGCCCATCTTAGCCCATGTAAGCTTTGGCGGGTTGGGCATTGACCCATCTATTGATTCACTCCATATTGACCCGCCTAACTTAAGCCAAATGACCCATCTGCCACCCCTAGCTGCACTATTTTTCCCTTCGTCTGATTTTTGTCCCAATTTGGTTTTTACGACAAGGTCTTTAATGAGGCAACACCTACAAATAAGCATGTTGATAATCTTTCTACTGAAGAGAGCTATCTAGTGTCGGGTCTTCTTAGCATGAACTTCCAGACACTAGGTGACCATATACACCCGGATAGGAGTAAAGAATACTTTTTAGAAATCTCAACGCTCCAAGGAAAAGCACCCGATGCTAGGGACTTCCAAGATTTATAAATGACATGTAATCAGACTAACCGCACTAGATAGCAGTCGGGCTATTCTTGCATTTGTCTTCATATTTGTAAGATGACCTTAATGACAACAAAAGAAGTGCGTGCATTTCCTAAGAGGAATTAATGAAATTTTCCTTTTATGATTAGTAAATCTTTGTCATCATGAGCATAAAAATGTATGTTTATTTAAACATATCGAAATTTCGTGCCATAATGAACAGGAGACGTCCTCTTCTACAGCACCATTAAAAATAAGGGCCCTCTTTTATTAAAAAAGTTTAACAGAAGATAAAGTTAAGGCTCTGGATACTAAAAGTACCAGATTTTTAAGTTGACCGGGACCAAGGCGAGTTCGAAACCAACTATAAAGGTCACGAGAATCCCCGGTATAAGATGAAAAAATACATATTTCGGAATGAATTCAAGTTTGATGAAAAGTTATCAAAATTTCCTAAGCTCAATGTTTTACCAATGGTAAATTAAGATTTAAAATAAAATTTCAAATTATGAAACAAAGAAGTCATAATGAAATAGACTTGCAAAAGTAATAAAGATTTTCTTCTGCATGTAAACGTAGAATGGGAACCTTAAGCAGAATTGTGAAAAAGGAAAGTTTTTTCATTCATTTTTTTGGGCTGGAATCAACCCAGTTACAAAAGATAGCAACTGTGCCTAAAAGTGATCCGACGATAGATAAAACACAGAACAGAAATTTAAACATGCATGAAAGTTACGGTACGCCCGCTCCATGGTCTTTCAGTGGTGTTTCAAATGTTACTAACAAAATAAAATATTAAAATATCAAGCATGAGGGGGGGGTTCATCAGCTTCTACATCCGAATCCTTCATATCTCTACGAAGAGCATCTAAGGACAACTCAACATCAGTGAGGTTAATCTCCGCATAAAGAATTTTAAAAGAGATGTTGAACCCTGGTTTGTTGGCTTCTTCAAGGGTGTCAACGCAACTCTTCAGAATGGCTAGGTCCCTACGAAGTTTCCATCTTTGGCACTTAGCCTGAAGCTTATCGATGGTATTCTCGAAAGCATTTAGCTGTCGTTGGGGCCAAGACTGCTGCTAGTCTAGTTGTTCTCTCTTGGAGGGTCACATATAAAGTGGTTAAGACCTGAAGTGAATTCTCTCAATTTTTTAATGAATCAAAAACATCCTGCAGACGTTACCGGATGAAGGCCTGAAGAGATACTGAATCCCTGAGATCAGTCCTGAGGTCTTCAACTTCGGCTCAAAGATGTTGAATTTCATCTGTCAGCTTTCTTCCTTCCTGAGAAGGACCCATCGCCCTAGCTAAATTCGCAGTGGAGAGGGCATTGGCTTGTCCCTGAACAAAGGGAGTGCTTACGGTAAAGAAATAAAGGACTTTAAAGAATGATTAGTAAGAAGAAATATTGTACCTACAAGAGTAGGTAAGCAAGATGATAAATAGAAGCTTATAGAGTAGCATTGGGGGATTTTCGTCGAGAAGTAGCAGATGTCTCGGCAGCAGTACCCGAAGTAGGGACTGAGTAGCCCTTAGAAGGGTCAACCGGAGGAATAGGAGTTTCAGAATCCAGAATGTCATGTAAAGGGCTCACGGGGGTAACACCTTCGTCATCTGATTCTTTTCATCGATAAGTTAGATGACACCCGCTTCTTCCTTTAGTTGCACCTCTTTCCAGTATTCAGTGAGCCGACGACGATTCCTAACCCTAGAACTAACACCCATTGGGGTCACGAGAATTATTTCTTACATTTTGCACTTTCGGTTAATAGAAGCATATTAAAGGATGTTGTACATAGAGGTTGTACGGGTGGGCACCTTTTGGGCGACTGGTTTTCTTTTCGGGAGCCCTGCAGATAAAGTACAAAAGGTATATGGAGTCCCGGGAAAATTAGGGAATAAACTGTTATAAGGGATCAAGTTAGAGTTAGAGCTTACCGTGGTATTTTTCCTTATACCACTTGGAAGTAATACTTTTCCAGGACCGAGTGATGTCAGGGGAGGAACGAAGAAGATCAACAACCCACTCAAAGATTTCCTCAATCAATTGTGGTTCGACTAAAACGACTGTAAAGTTACAATATTCGCATAAGAAAAGGTGATTCATTTATTCGAAAGAAAAATAAACAAGTTTGTGGCTGAAGATACTTACGGGAGAGGTTCTACTCTTCTGGGAAAGGATTTGAAAAAGGTTGGTGGATTTGGTCGGTATTGATCAATATAAAACAGGTTAACCAACCTCGGTCAAAATCATCTTCAGCATTGATGAGACTACGGATTCCGTAGGGGTACAAATGGATAATTCCACCCCGAAAAATCCTAGGGTAGTAAAAAAGGAAAAGGTGATCGACAATAAATAGAGTGTTGGCATTATCTGCCAACATTTGTATGCACTAGACCAATCTCCAAATTTGCAGGATAACTTGTCCCAAGAAGGCTCTATATCAACGACAAATGTCTACGATGATTTTTGAGATAGGAATTTTGAAACCAATAGTAAAAGGATATGTGTAAGCCATGGTAAACCATTCAACATGAATGTGTACTTGGTTGACTAAGTCAAATATTCTAATGACTATGTCAGAGTTGAAGTTACAGTCTTTCAAAACATCAGGAAGAACATTAGCAGTTATCATGGATTCAAATTACTCAACATGTTCGAAATTTTCTTGAACACGGAAGTCTCCTAAAAAATCAAAGCCATAAGGAATAATTTCTGCAACAGTGGAGTGCAGGTCAACTTCTTGAGTCTTAGGGGAAATAGGTTCTTTCCCAGGACGACAGTTTTGAAGACCATCATTGTTGTCAGTGGAACGTGAAGGATAAGACTTGGTGGACGACATTATGAAAAAAGATTTGAAGAAGGAAAGAAAGTTTATGAAGGTTGTGAATTTGATGAAGGTTGTAGTTACCTTCTATGTAGAGATTGGGCCTCCTATTTATGGTATGAGAATATAACATTTGGAAATGAAAAGACTTGCATCATCATTGCAAAATTTCATGTCGATTAGAACAATTGGACAGTTACTGCCGTTTAAGAAGCATTGAAGAGATGTGACGTTTGATATGTCTTCATTCATTGCGTTACAAATTTTCCACCGAAGTATATGGTTTTCATCCACTTCCCGGGCGTGCAAGGGATACACCCGAAAAGTGCGGAAACTATTTGTATAGGAAAAAATTCATATAAGGCAGTTGTACGAATTGTGATGTGATACGTGGCAGTTGATGCTGAGTCAAGTACAAGTCTGAGGCGCTACCGGTAGAAGCAAACAACATCGGGGGTGTCAAAAGTGTGTGTGGTACCGGTAATTCAGCAGGTCAGAAGAGCCATTTGAATCATAATAGACTACTGTTATTGGACCGGTTGTCTTCTAGAAGAGTATTAATAGGGATAATAATTGTCTAATTATTACAACATTTATTCTCCTATATTAATGAGAGCATATTTTGTGGGGTGTACCCATGTAGCTCATGTATAAATAGGACACATAGCTCCATTGTAAGGCATCATATTAAAGTTATTACAATACACTTTCTTACTTTCTCTCGATTGTTGTGCTTTCATACAAATTGCGGTGACTTTGCCCAGAAGTTATCACAAGGCTCAGACTAATTATTGTGTTACTCTTCTTTAGTATTACTTACTTGCAGTATATTTTATTTAGAATTTTTGTCAAACTAATCACTTGACATCCATGTGTCCTTGATCACGTATACAAATTCAACGATACCGTTTTACGTGTAAACACTAATTTAATTAAAATAACACGTTAAACCATGGTTAAGACCCAATGACTTACGGATGATTTCCAACTGCCTAAAATCAATTAAATATTAGTAGGTTGCAACATACTTGGTTTAAATAATGAATTCACATTTAGACCCATAGTAAGTTGGCAAAATAACTTATGGAGAATCTAGAAGTACTTTTCTTGGTAACAGAATGGATGGTTAATTAGCACTTCAGACTAGTGCATTGTTCTGAAGTATCATATGCATGTACAAAAACAAAACAAAACCAAGAAAAAATAGAAATAGCTAGTGCATCATATGGAAAAAAGTATCTGCAAAAATATAAAGTGACAGAGAGGTGTGGGAAAATTTGATAGTTGGTATGAGCTTATGGGATGTTAAACAAACCTGAACCACTAAGACCAGTTATCCATATAACACAACCCCTTTGCTGAAGAAAATCATGTCTGTCACTTTTCTCCACAGAGCATTTGTGCCAAACAAACTATTTCATATAAATTTGAGTGACATGTTTCTATTAACTTGTTGACATAAACATACGTATTCGTAGCCGAAAAAATTCCTTTCCTCTGTTAATTAAAAAATAGATTACATTGTGATATCTAAAAGTATATATGTCTTAGAGACAATCATTATTAGGGACAAATGTACTTGAACACATTCGTATTATTAAAAAGATTAATATTTATGGCATTTGCGATTATTGAATTATTATTTGATTATTTGTAATTATTCATTAATCTGCATCCCTTGAGCTTACGTTGTCATTAATAGAGTGAGATATTGATGATAGAGCGTAACTCTAAAATAGCCTCGACTAATGATCATCGAGAATGGGATATCGATGATATGTTATAAGTCGACATGTGGTCTGCATCACATTCTTAGAGAATGTAGTATGTCTCACCTGCTACTAGTAATGGTTACTAGTGATGGACACAGGATACTTTTGGAAACTATTGGTATACCCTGCTGATAAACTATTTGTTATACAAGCCTAAAGTGTTATCAGTGTGTGGAAGATGAAAGTCCTTTTACTTGAGGTCAATACGCACCTTGTTTACAGAGTAATGTACTTTGACCCTGTCCTAAGCTTAAACTCCTTATAGGATAATATACGGCTTGTGTTGGGTTCATTACGATGTAATTTAAGGTGGTAGTTGAGCCAAGAATAGAATTCATTCCTCGATTGGATATTAGAGAGAGCACTCAATTTCTCAGTGATATTAGGTCGACCAAGTCATTGGCCAATGCAAGAGACATATTTAGAATATGATCTAGTTGTCGACTAATATAGATAGGATAAAGTGAGCAACCATTTGGATAGACACATGGCAAATCCTAAGCTTGATCGAGTGTGTTGCGAATGAAAGAAATTTATCATCTCACATAAAGGCTATGTTTGCTGGATTCATGTAAACGTACTTCATATATTGAGTTCATCGTACGGCGCAGTCTAGGAGTTCCGTATGGACCTTAATTGGATTAGTGTCGATACATGAAGGCCTATAGGGTCACACTATGTCGATTGTCTCTTCGATCTAAGGGTGTATTGAGAAAGTATTAAATATTTGATTTGGGATCGAGATTTAAATTGATAATAACTATGAGATAATTTCTATTAGATGAAAATTATTTAATTAAATCAAAATTAGATTTTGGATTTAATGTGCTGGATATATATATTAAATAAAAACGGGAAACAAAATTTTACGTAAGGCGCCGCGGCGCTGACCCAGCACTGGGCGTAGTCAGACTGACCCACTGCACCTTGGTTTTGGGCTAGGCTTGGAGCCCAACCCTAATCAGATTTCCCCCTAATTTCAACTATAAATACAACACTCCCCATTGTTAATTAACACACTAATTCTCATAAACAAATTCTAGACTTAGAGTCTTGGATAAAACTCTCTCAAACCTCTGCCAAGATTTCCTAGCTTTCTTGACAGAGGAATACACCATAGCAAAGTGCTTGCTGTCGAAGGGATAGTCGTGTGTACTCCCTAAGTAAAGACTCTAGATAAAACAACCTGTAAGTGTTCTAGTTTTATATTACAGGTTTTGATTGTCATATAACCATACCAGAAGAAATTGTTGGGTAAGTGGAACAAAAATTTTGAACTTCTGTTGTGCCTACTTATATGTTTTGAACCCAACAAAACCCTACAGTGGTATCAGAGCCCAGGTTGACTTAATGGTTATATAATAATTGAATAACATAATAATATGGGTTAAACATAAAATTGGATTAAAACAAGGCTTCTTGAAATCCTACATATCTTGACCGAATGGTTAACCTTTTGATATCACCCTAAATTATCACCTACGCTAAATCGAGGAAGTCATTCCGTTCTATCTCGGACTAAGCTAAGTGCAGATAACCGGTTCATTGCGAACATGGTGCACGGCGAAGAACGAGTATGAATGGATGATGGTCGATAAGTGCGTTATTGATAATGGTGGGTGAGGATAAAGGATCTGTGATTTGATCCCTAAATTGGATTTAGGGCTCGAACGATTTTAGAAAATCAACACAGAAATATTTTGTCAGGACTTCGTCACCATGGCCCTATGGTAGGGCAACGCGACATGTGATAGGGTTTCAAGACGGCGTCGCGGCCCTAATGCTTCATTTTTTTAATTTCGGACTTTCTGGACAATAGGCGTCGCGGCTTCATGGTGGAGCGTCGCGGCTCCATGGTGGAGCGTCGCGGCTCCATGGTGGAGCGTCGCGGCTCCATGGTGGAGCGTCGCGGCTCCATGGTGGAGCGTCGCAGCCCTAATGCAAGGCGAAGGTTTATGCCTTGCCAGCGTTGTGGCTCCATGGTGGAGCATCATGGCGCTAATGCATTGTAGAAGCAGAATTTTGGCTTCTGCCTCACTAGCGTCGCGGCCCCATCGGTCCGAGAAAAAAAAAATTTGTTTGTTCAGAATGTTTAACCCATGATTATTATTATACATTATATTTATAAGTATACTATTTATGTGCTAAATGATTGTCATTTAGATTACTAGAATAGTGTCCGCAAATAATTGTCTGAGTAGGCGGCGCACAGTATTTGTTAAACTGCTTAATATCATGCTTGGGTAGGCGGTACCAATATATGCTTAGTCATTTGCATGATAATTAAAATGTTTTGTTGGACATAGCATGCTAGAGTTGGTCTTAGTGAAAATCCTAAATTAAAATGTTCCCCAAAATTTAATACAAGTCTCATTTAAAATGAACGCGTCGTCCGTTATAATTGATTGCAGTGCGAAATTCTTTTCGGTAAGATGAGTATTTATGCCACAACATTTGCTCTAAGTATACGAGGACTCAGACTCTTTCATAGATGCATGTTAAATGTAGAAGTGGGTGATAAACCTTCATGAGTATTTACACCACAGTGTTTGCTCTATAAGGCAAAACTCATTTAGATACATGATTGCAGTCGCATAACGGGGTTGACTTGCTAGGCTATCTTGGCGCCACACTGTCATACAAGCCGAGGGACGCAGATCGATTGTTTAGAACATTCGGTCAAACATGAGTTACAAATTGTTTGTAATTGGTTTAGAGACCTACCAGGTTGTGTTGTTGAAGTTATCAGCCATAGCAAATGCGAAGATAGCATGAACCTGGATCATGACTATATTTGATATGAATATGTATTCTTCCATGGGGTCGAAGAGTTTAAAATAGTGGGAGCTAATTAAACTAAAGGTCATATTAATTAGTTAACGAATGCGTTCAATAGAAATTATATTAGAGTTTAATTTCAAGTCTATATGTTTCTTCAGTCGTATAAAATGTCGAATCTATCACTGAAAATGTTGGTCGAGATAAACAACTTGACTGGATCAAATTACCCTGACTGGTTAAGAAATATGCGATTGGTGTTAAGACTAGAAAGAATTGAGTATGTGTTAGACACAGTGTTCCCCACAGTCCCTGCTGAAGATTCTGATGAATATGCCATTTTTGACAAGGTGGCTTATCAGAAACATCTAGACGATGCTACCTCGGCACAATGTGTAATGTTTTCCTCCATGACCTTGGAGTTACAGAGGCAACATGAAAACATGGGCCCCAACAAAATGCTAGAACACTTGAAGAGTCTCTATGACTCACAGTCTCAGACAATGGAATATCAACTGTTGAGGGACCTTTTCAAGTGTAAGCTGAACGATGGGGGTCAAGTGTCAGTATATGTTCTGAAGATGATTGGGCTAATAGAAAGGTTGGCTTCGATTGGAACGAAGCTGCCTATAAATGTCTCTGTCAACCTGATCCTGAATTCACTCTCTGGTTCATTTGAGAATTTCATTGTGAACTTCAATATGAATGGGACCAAGGCAAGTCTTCCAGAGCTTCACAACATGTTAAAGACCTTTGAATCGTCTACTTCTAAAGGTAAAGTCATGCTCATGGTGGGCTCTTCTATCAAGTTCAAACCCAATGGTAAGAACATGCAGAAGAAGAAGGGTAAGACAGTTGCTGCACCTACAGCTATGAAACCTAGAGGTAGTATTCAGAATAAGGCAAAGGTCGCTTCGGATGTGTGCCTCAACTGCAAGAAGAAGGGGCACTAGAAGAAGGACTGCACAGCTCCAGGAGGAGGCAAAGCACTAGGTGCTCCTGGCTCTACTGGACAAGGTATGTTTGTCATTGAGATAAATATGTATATAAATAACTCTCACTGTTGGGTATTGGATACCGAATGTGGCTCACACATTTGTAATAATGTGCAGGGTCTGATTGACAGCAGAAAGGTTGGACCTTGAGAGGTAGACCTGCGCGTTGGAAATGGAGCACGAGTGGATGTTGAACGCGTGGGAACTTATAGACTAGATTTACCATCATGCTTTTTTTTAGAACTAAATAATTGTTATTTTGTTCCCTCATTGACGAGGAATATTATTTCTATCACAGTGTTAGACATTGAGGAGTTTTCCTCATTTATTGCCAAAGGCAGTTATGTACTATCTTTTTAATGGTTTTGTTTGTGGAAATGCTCCGCTTGTGGATGGTCTGTATATTCTAAACTGTAGTCGTGAAATTTTCAATGTGCAAAACAAACGAGCTAAGATAAGTAATCCAAGAAACCTCACCTACTTATGGCACTGTAGACTTGGTCACATCAATGAATCAAGGATAGCAAGATTAAGAAAGTTAGACTACCTGGAACCATTTGACTTAGAATCCTATGGAAACTGTGAATCTTGCTTGAGAGGAAAGATGACCAACAAGCCACTTTCTGGGAAAGGGGTGTGAGCCAAAGAGGTACTTGAGTTGGTCCATACTGATGTATGTGGGCCATTTTCAACTCAAGCTAAGGGAGGCTTCCCTTACTTTATCACTTTTACAGACTATTTCACAAGGTTGGAACTCTACAGATGAATGGTGTTGTTGAAATGAGAAATTGAACCATATTAGATATGGTTAGATCCATGATGAGTTTCTCAGCTCTACCAACATACCTTTGGGGCAATGCATTACCAAGCTCAATTTATATTCTGAACAGGGCTCCTTCAAAGTCAGTAGAGAAAACTCCATATGAGATATGGAATGGCAAGAAGCCAGCACTTAAACACATGCAACCCTGGGGGTGCCCTACATATATAAAGAAGATGCTTACTGAGAAGTTGGAATCTAAAAGTGAAATATTATTTTGTGGTGTATCCAAAGGAAACTAAGGGATACTATTTCTATTTTCCTAGAGAACATAAGGTCATTGTTTCCAGAAATGCAACTTTCCTTGAAGAAGACTATGTCTACAAGGAACGGAGCAGCAACAGGATAGAACTTGAAGAAATTCAAGAACCACAAGATAACACAAAAGTTGAACCCTTGTCAAAAGACCTAGACAAGGATACAGTGGGAGTATTTGGTAAAGATTGGGTACTTAGAGTACGCCCTTCAGCCAGTGGGAGTATTGTGAGAGATAGTGCAGAAATGCAAGGCTCTCATACACAACCAATGGAAGATGATACAATGGTTGTACAACATTTCATTCAGAAAATACATGAAAATGACATTCCTGAAAGCTCTCAAGGTGATGGATTGTCCAGCACACAAAGACCTTCTCACAATCAGAATGCAACAAACACTAAAACGCAGAATAATAAACTCCGTAGGACCACTAGGACTCATTGTCCGCCTGAAAGACTTAATCTCCTTGTTGAAACAGACAATGAGATAGATATTCCTGATGACGATGAACCTACAACCTACAATGAAGCTATGTTAGTTATTGATTCGCAGAGATGGCAAGAAGCCATGAAATCTGAGATGGACTCGATGTACATCAATCAAGTTTGGAACTTGGTTGATTTGCCAACAGGGTTAGACCCATAGGATGCAAATGGGTCTTCAAGAAGAAGATTGATGTATATGGCAAGTTACAGACTTATAAGGCAAGATTGGTGGCTAAAGGTTATAATCAACGGCATGGGGTCGATTATGATGAAACCTTTTCACCTGTTGCGAAAATCCATTCGGATTTTGCTTGCAATAGCCGTATACTATGATTATGACATTTGGCAAATTGATGTTAAAATTGTTTTCCTCAATGGTAACCTAATTGAGGAGGTGTATATGATACAACCTGAGGGTTTTACATCCAAGACTAAGCCCAAAGCAATATACAAGTTGCAGAAGTCCATTTATGGACTTAAGTAAGCCTCAAGGAGTTGGAATATTTGCTTTGACAAAGTAGTTAAATCATTTGGCTTTGTTAGAAGAAAAGAAGATCCCTGCATTTATAGTAAGCGCAAGAAAGGGAGTATTATCTTCATTGTTATATATGTAGATGACATATTAATAATGAAAGATAATAAGACTCTCATGCAATCAGTCAAGGAATGGTTATCCAGCACCTTCATGATGAAGGACTTGGGTGAAGCCTGCTACATTCTTGGAATTAAAATCTATAGAGATAGACCTAATAGATTGTTGGGGCAGTCACAGTCCACATACATAGACAAAGTGCTAAGACGATTCTCTATGGAAAACTCCAAGAAAGGAAGTCTTCCTATGGATCAAGGGATCAAGTTATCAAATAAGGATAGTCCTTCAACTGTTGCAGAACTTGAACGCATGAAAGAATCCCATATGCTTCAGCTATAGGATCTATCATGTATGCCATGACCTGTACGAGGCCAGATGTGTCCTATGCACTTAGTATGACATGCAAATTCCAGTAGAATCCTGGGGAAGAACACTGGAAAGTAGTCAAGAGTATTCTTAAGTATCTTAGACAAACTAAAGAATATTTCTTAGTTTATGGTGGAAAAGAGAAGCTAGTGTGTACTGGGTACACTGATGCTAGCTTCCAGACAGATCTTGATGACTTCAAATCTCAATCTGGATATGCCTTCATTTTCAATGGCGGAATAGTGAGTTGGAAAAGTTCCAAGCAAGCTACAACTGCTGATTCGACAACAGAAGCCGAGTACATTGCTGGATCGGAAGCTGGTAAAGAAGTTGTCGCGATATCTGAGTTCCTGAAGGAACTAGGGGTTGTTCCAAGTGCCACTTGTCCATAACGATTTATTGTGACAACACTGGTGCGATTGCGCAGGCTAAGGAACCAAGATCAACAAACAGAAACAAGCATGTACCGAGGAAATACCACATACTCAGGGAGATGGTGGAAACTGAAGAAATAAGATTAGACTATGTTCCCACAGATGACAATCTAGCTGAACCGTTTACTAAACCATTAAGCTTAGTTAAGCATAATGGTCATTTTGAAAACATGGGTATTAGATACATCGGAGATTTGCTCTAGGCCAAGTGGGAGATTGAAAGTATGTATGTCCTAGAGACAATCATTATTAGGGACAAATGTACTTGAACACATTCGTATTATTAATAAGATTAATATTTATGGCATTTGCGATTATTGAATTATTATTTGATTATTTGTAATTATTCATTAATCTGCATCCCTTGAGCTTACGTTATCATTAATAGAGTGAGATATTGATGATAGAGCGTAATTCTAAAATAGCCTCGACTAATGATCATCGAAAATGGGATATCGATGATATGTTATAAGTTGACATGTGGTCTGCATCACATTCTTAGAAAATGTAGTATGTCTCACCTGCTACTAGTAATGGTTACTAATGATGGACACATGGATACTTTTGGAAAGTATTGGTATACCCTGCTGATAAACTATTTGGTATACATGTCTAAAGTGTTATCAGTGTGTGGGAGATGAAAGTCCTTTGACTTGAGGTCAATACGCACCTTGTTTACAGAGTAATGTACTTTGACCCTGTCTTAAGCTTAAACTCCTTATAGGATAATATACGGCTTGTGTTGGATGCATTATGATGTAAATTAAGGTGGTAGTTGAGCCAATAATAGGATTCATTCCTCGATTGGATATTCGAGAGAGCACTCAACTTCTCAGTGATATTAGCTCGACCAAGTCATTGGCCAATACAAGAGACATATTTAGAATATGATCTAGTTGTCGACTAATATAGATGAGATAAAGTGAGCAAGCCATTTGGATAGACACATGGCAAATCCTAAGGTTGATCAAGTGTGTCGCGAATGAAAGAAATTTATCATCTCACATAAAGGTTATGTTTGTTGGATTCATGTAAACGTACTTCATATATTGAGTTCGTTGTACGGCGCAGTCTAGGAGTTCTGTATGGACCTTAATTGGATTAGTGTCGATATATGAAGGCCTATAGGGTCACACTATGTCGATTGTCTCTTCGATCTAAGGGTGTATTGAGAAAGTATTAAATTATTTAATTAAATCAAAATTAGATTTTGGATTTAATGTGCTGAATATATTTATTAAATGAAAACGGGAAACTGAATTTTATGTAAGGCGTCGCGGCGCCTGCTAGGCTACGCCGCGGTCCGACCCAGCAGTAGGCCCAGTCAGACTGGCCCAATGCACCTTAGTTTTGGGCCAGGCTTGAAGCCCAACCCTAAACATATTTTTGCCCTAATTTCAACTATAAATACAGCACTCCCCATTGTTAATTAACACACTAATTCTCATAAACAAATTCTAGACTTAAAGTCAAGGATAAAACTCTCTCAAACCTCTGTCAAGATTTCCTGGCTTTCTTGACAGAGGAATACACCATAGCATAGTGCTTGCAGTCGAATGGATAGGCGCATGTACTCCCTAAGTAAAGACTCCAGATAAAACAACATGTAAGTGTTCTAGTTTTATGTTACAGGTTTTGATTGTCATATAACCCTACCAGAAGAAATTGTTGGGGTAAGTAGAACAAAAAATTTAAACTTCCGTTGTGCCTACTTATATGTTTTGAACCCAACAAAATCCTACAATATTATCCCCTCTATTACTTTCATATGTTTTATGATTCATTCTTTAGACTTGCTTTTTGATTAATTTTCTTAAAATTACAGTTTTTTAAAAATAAAATCCAAGATTACAGATTATGTTATTTCATGTTGTGCCTTTTTTGTAGATTTATGGAGATTGCATCTAGTGAGTCTCAAAGTGGACGTAACGTGTCCATAAGACTGTTGGAAATTTGCCTTTGGCTGGAGTTGCGTCCAACCATATTTAATGGCTTAAACACTAGTGTTCCGCATGTTGGAAACTTCGGTTCTTCACACGTGCATAATCTTCTAAGTAAGTAGATAACCGTAGGGCCAATGATCATCAAATTTCGTTGAGAAATGAAAGAGATATTGGACCACGAAGTGAGGTGTTTGAAGCATGGAAAAAGGTGTTAAAGACCAATCCTCCCTCATCGGTGGAGGAAGAAAGATTTGTTTAGTTTATAAGTCTCAACATTGGCTTGGGGTTTGGGACCCCAAGGGGTATCCCATGTGTTTAAATGAGGGAGGACCTAGATGTGCTTCGGTTCAAGGATAAGTCCACACGCGCGCCGCCACCGCCCGCCTGTCCCGTCCGGTCCGATCGTGGATCGTGGGCTTCTTCTGGTATTATCTTTTTGGATCTAAATTGCTTCATATTTACAGTTTGGTCCCTGAAGTTTCTGGTAAGTTAAATTGGGCAGAGAACTTGTGCTTTTTGCTGTCTGTTGATTTCTGGAACGTTAACCAGCCTTAATATGCACTCAATTCAGTCATTTATTTTGGTTGAATAACTCTCCCTAAAGGCTAATCCGTCGCACATCAATTCACCATTTATTTTGGTCGAATTACTACCTTCATAATTGACAATACTTGGCCAGTAACAGCAATTATGTGGGCAGTTGGTAAGTCCTCTCATACAACTATATAATGAAGCCTTTGTCAATTGTTGTGAGGAGACAAAACATACAAACAAAATTAGATTCTTCCTACAACTATCCAGCATCATTTCATTACTCAAAATTCTTCAAAGTAACACTTGAGTTTCCTTTGCCCATTTGTTGAGTTGTTATTTTATCTTGGGAGACTATTGTCCAGAACGTAGAAATGATATATACGGGGCAATCTTATCTTAAAGACAGAGTGTCATCACTCGACTCAGCATATCAAAACTGTTCCAGTTCATTGTAATTTCATTGTGTTATAATTCTTAGTAGTTACTTATTTCCGTTTCCTGCACCATTGTAACCAACAAAGACTTGGCATGAAATTTGATTCAGATGAGTATGCATAGGAGTATTACAATGAATATACAAACAAACAGAGAGTCAAGGGGTATGTGACTTCAAGAAAAATCGTTTCTTATAAAGAAGGCTATCAAGACAAAGACAAACGAGAGCCGACGATTCAAAAACATAGAATTGAAACAAGGACGGGGTGTCTAGCTCATATCAATATTAGTCGTCAGCCAAATGAAAAGTTTCGCATCATTTCATTTAAAGAAAAACATAAGCATCCTCTAGTTGATTCTTCATTGGCTCATATGTTACGTTCAGAAAGAAAGATAAAAGTTGCTCAAGCATATGAAATTGACTTATTAGATGATTCTGGAATACGTCCTAAAGCTTCATTTGAATATGTTGCTCGTCAAGTTGGAGGACAATGTTTTCTGGGTTACACAAAGAGAGATTTCAATAACTATCTTAGGGAGAAAAGAACATCCATAATTATCTTCATCACATCATACTTATCTCCATCATATCAAATCATACTTATGTAATTAAATCAAATATTATGTAATTAGGATGATTAGTATATTCTAAACCTAGATTAATTTTGTATGTAGGTATATATATTGTAATCCTGGAATGAAATGAGATATGGAAAATATTTACTTCATGGTATCAAGAGCCAAAAACTAATCCCCAAATTATTGCTATTTCGGCCGACCCTCCCACCCCCACCCCCCAAACTGAATTTTCTTTGTTCTCTTTCTCGGCATTCTTCATCAACCCTAATTAGGATTAGGGTCCTACCAACCCTCCTAGCCGACAACTCCTTTTGCTTTCTTTTCTTACCAAAACCTACACTCTCCTTTCGGTTTTTCATCCCTCTCAACACAACCAATGGCCGAACAACAAATTCCAACTCACTCTTGCCGTAAATCACGTCAAGAACTTTATTCCAGTTACTCTTGAGATGGAAAAAGGGAAATATTCTTCTTGGGCGGAGTTATTCAAAATCCATTTCCGAGCATACGAAGTTATAGACCATATTATTCCTCCCAAGTCTTCATCGAAGACCACCGTTGTTGACAAAAATCTATGGTCTCGCTTAGATGCAATTGTCCTTCAATGGATTTACATCACAATCTCTATTGACCTTTTGCACACCATTTTGAAACCAGACTCTACGGCTTAATACGCTTGTGAGTGTTTGCAAAATATATTTCAAGATAATAAAATTTCACGGGCGGTATATCTTGAAAATCAATTCACCAATGTCAAATTGGATGATTTTTCAAACGTCTCTGTATATTGTCACGAGTATAAAATGTTTGCCGATCAACTTTCAAATGTTGGTGCGTTGGTGATGAATCAAAGGTTAGTTCTACAATTGATTGCGTGATTGAATGAATAATTTGATGGTGTTGCTACGTTCATTCAACAAAGCAATCCCTTACCACCATTCTATGAGGCTTGTTCGAGATTAATTCTTGAAGAAACCCGGGAACAAAAACAGGTGATGGGGGCGGCAACCAATGCCGGCACCGTTCTTATTTCCACTAACAATTATACCAATGATTTTGGCACTCAAAATTCTAGTTCCGGTGGTGGTTTGAACCGACAAAATAATGGGTCAAAAAGGGATTAAAATTGTAACAATAACAAAGAAAAAAATAATAGTGGAATAGGATGGGGTCGGGGTGGCGGCAACAGCCGTGGCCAGAAGGGCCAAAACAGACCCCACGACAGCAGTCCAACCTGCCAGTCAACGGGCAGTTGGGGCGGTATCTACCGTAGGAATGGCAACTGCAACAGTGGGATACCCCTCCCTGCCCGTACCCCACGGCTCAGTGGACCCAACCTCCTCCAACATCTAGGCAGCCCAGGTTTCTCGGTTCTCATCCGCAGCAAGCTTTTTCAACACATGGACCATCTTCCACAAGTTATGCTCTCACGGATATCGAGCAAGCCATGAATAACATAAATCTCAATATTCCCGATGATTCGTGGTACATGGACACGAGGGAAACATCACACATGATGGCATCTCAAGGTAATCTCTCATCTTATTTTAATATGAGCAGTAATAAAAATATTGTCATTGGTGGTGGGTAAGAAATTTCAATTCGTGGTATTGGTCAATTAAACCTTCACCCCTCACCCACCTTTACATTTGAAAAATGTCCTACATGTACCCAAACGTATTGAAAACTTGATATTTGTACGTCGTTTCATCACTGACAACAATGTTTCTGTTAATTTTGATCCATTTGGGTTTTCTCTGAAGGATTTTCAGACGGGGATGCCACTAATGAGATGTAATAGCACTGGTGATTTGTATCCCATCACCGCCACCATCAGCCAAGTCACAAATCCATCAACCTTTGCTATTATTTCTCTTGTTTTATGGCATAACCGATTGGGACACTCGGGAGCACCGGTGTTCAATTCTCTTAGAAAGAATAAAGTTACTAATTGTAACAAACTTGTGGACTCTCATGTTTGTCAGGCTTGTGTTTTTGGGAAGTATGTTAAATTTCCCTTTTCTTTAACTGCTTCCAATACTATTAGGCCGTTTGATCTCATGTATAGTGATTTGTGGACATCCCCGATTTTAAGTTCGGCTGGTCAGAAGTATTATACGCTTATATTGAATGATTATTCTAATTTTCTGTGGACATTTTCCATTGGAAAAAAATCGCAGGTCCTTCTATTTTAAAACAATTTAGTGTTTTCATCCAAACCCAATTTGAGAGGTCCATTAAATATTTTCAATGTGACAATGGGAGAAAATTCATAAATGACCAATTTAAGGAATTTTGTCACCAAAGTGGTATGTCATTGCGTCTTTCATGTCCACATACTTCTCCTCAAAATGGGAAAGCCGAAAGAAAAATCCGAACAATCAATAATTTACTTCGCACACTTCTTGCGCATTCGTCCACACCACCGTCTTTTTGGCATCATGCTCTTCAAATGGCTACATATCTTTTAAACATTCTTCCTAACAAGCTACTCTCAAACGTATCACCAACATAAGTTTTGTACAATCGCACTTCTTAATTTACACATTTGAGGGTTTTCAAGTATTTATGCTATCCATTATTTCCTTCCACAACAATAAACAAACTTCAAGCCCGTTCCACTCCATGTGTCTTTTTGGATACCTGCAAAATCATATGGGATATAAGTGTTATGATAAGTCTAATGCGCAAATTATTGTCTCTCTTCACGTTGTTTTCGATGAGTCCACATTCCCATTTGCTAATTCTCATAAGGCGTCCCCGCCTTCATACAAATTTTTGGATAAGGGGTTACACCCATTTTCCATTACTATCTAAATCGTCCATCTTTCCAAGCCCAACCGAGGGGGCCCACTACCTCCTCGGTCCCGACTGGACCAGCCCAAAACATCACTACCTAGCCACAAAATCGAAATAGGCCAGACCGAGTCAGGGAGCCTACTACCTCCTCCTCCTCGGCCTCGGTCCAGTTACGTCCTCACCACCAGTTGGCCCACATGAGGGAGCCTAATGCTCCCTCATCTACTTCACTGACCCAACATACCGGCCCACTGATACAAGCCCAGTTGGGCAGCCCCTCTCGGCCCAGTCCTATTACTGAATATCCACAACTCTAGCCCAAGTCTCGGCTGCCTCTCGGTCCATTGAAACTCATGCCATGCATGAGATTTTTTGGCCCAAGCGTCATTTTAATTTAACCTCATCAGTCCAACAATCACCAATTCCAAAAAATCCAAAAGTTGTTCTATCAAACCCGAATTGGAAAGCTGTCATATTAGAAAAAATTGATTCTTATGAAAAATAAGATGTGGAAGTTGGTGCCCCATACATCTAATGTGAACATCATACGTTCTATGTGGGGTTTCTGTCATAAAAAGAATTTTTATGGTTCTTTTGCGAGATACAAAACTCGTCTTGTTAGTGATGGTAGGTCTCGGCATGCTGGCGTGGATTGCAGTGAAACATTCAGCCCAGTAGTTAAACCAGCAATTATCAGGACCGTGCTCAGTCTGGCTCTATCAAAATCATGGTCCATTAATTAGTTGGACGTCAAGAATGTGTTTCTACATGGTCACCTACAGGAAATAGTTTACACGCACCAGTCTTTGGGTTTCTGAGATCCTATTTACCCTGATTATGTTTGCCTGTTGAGAAAATCATTATATGGTTTAAAATAGGCCCCCAGGGCGTGGTATAACAGGTTTGCGGGTTTTTTCTCCACACTAGGGTTCTCACATAGCAAATCTGATCAGTCTTTGTTCATTTATAAGAAAGGGAATGGCATGACATATATTCTTCTCTATGTGGATGGCATCATCCTCACAGCATCATCTGAGTCACTTCGCTAGTCTATTATGTCTTTCCTTGCCTCGAAATTTGCTATGAAGGATTTGGGCCCTTTAAACTATTTTTCGGGTATTGATGTAACTCAATATACAGGTGGTCTATTTCTTTTTAAAAAAACATGCTGAGGAGATCATTGAAAAAACTGGTATATCCTATTGCAAACCGTCACACACGCTGGTTGACACCAACGCAAAATTGAGTAACTCTGCAGGTTCTCCCTACCTGATCCCACACATTACCGCAGCTTAGCAGGGGCATTGTAGTATCTCACCTTCACGAGACCTGATATCTCCTATGCAGTTCAACAGGTTTGTTTACATATGCATGACCCAAAGGAAGAGCATATAGGGGCTCTCAAACGAATTATGCGATATGTTAAGGGTACCTTTGACTTTGGGTTGCATCTATATAAGTCCACCATTTCTGGCCTCACATCTTATATAGATGCTGATTGGAGTGGCTGCCCGGACACACGGCATTCCATCTCCGGTTATTGTGTATTTCTAGGAGACAACCTCATTTCATGGTCGTCGAAACGCCAACCGACACTATCTCGGTCAAGTGCTGAAGCAGAATATCGAGGGGTTGCTAATGTAGTTTCTGAATCATGTTGGCTTAGAAATCTTATTTTAGAACTTCATTGTCCAATAGAAAAAGCAATTGTGGTTTATTGTAATAATGTAAGTGCGATATATCTATCAGGTAACCCTGTCCAGCATCAAATCACAAAACACATAGAAATGGATATCTTGTTTGTCAGTGAAAAGGTTGCATGTGGACAAGTCTGGGTTCTCCATGTACTGTCCCGTTATCAGATTGCATATATTTTCATGACAGGTCTTTCGCGCGTACTGTTTGATAATTTCAGGGACAATCTCAGCATACGAAAACCTCCCGCTAAGATTGCGGGGGACTGTTAAGATAATTATGGATTATCACATCATACTTATCTCCATCATCAAAATTATCTCCATCATATCAAATCATACTTATGTAATTAAATTAAATATTATGTAATTAGGATGATTAGCATATTCTTAGCCTAGATTGATTTTGTATGTGTGTATATATAAGGTAATCTTGGAATGAAATGAGATATGGAAAAAATTTCCTTCAGATTAGATTTACATGATCCCTGCGGGGGACTGTTAAGATAATTATGGATTATCACATCATACTTATCTCCATCATCAAAATTGTATGTTTGATAGCTAATGTATTTTGGGCTGACGCAAAGATGATAAGTGATTTTAAGATTTATGAAGATATTGTGTCCTTTGATACAACCTATAGACAAATAAAGAGTATCGACCATTGGCATTGTTTGTTGGTTTAAATAATCATAGAAAAAATGGTTATATTTGGTGCAGCCCTTCTATACGAAGAAACAACTGAATCTTTTGAGTGGCTTTTCAATTCATTCTTAAGGATTATGTCTGCAAATAAACCGCAAACATTCATGACCGATCAAGATCCTACAATATTTGTTGTTGTCTCATCAGTAATTCCAGAGACATATCATCGCCTGTGTGTATGGCACTTAGAGAAAATGTATTTAAACATGTTAATCATATCTTTAGAGCTAATGCATCATTTCCAAGAGATTTTAGCAAATTGCTTTATGATGATTATGTGTATGAGGAGGATTTTTTAAACGCATGGCAGGAAATGCTCGAGAAATTCTTGAGGATAATAGTTGGTTGAAGAACACGTTTGCTATAAAAGAGAAATGGTCCATGACATATGGTAGGAATACATTCTCAGCAGGTATGCGAAACACACAATTAAGTGAGAATTTTAATGAATCTTTGAGGAGGTATTTAAAATCTGATTTAGATATTGTTAAATATTTTAAGCATTTCCAAAGGTCAGTTGACGATAAGCGTGTCAATAAAAATAAATTAAATTTTCACATGACTGAAAAATACCTGTTTTGAAGGTTAAACTTCCTTTATTGATTCATGCTGGGGAAGTATACACCTCAACTATATTTGACAGGTTTCAAAATGAATGGGAACGGTCATTGCCAGTAACAATAAAAGATTTATATGATGAAGGATAATTATGTACATATAATGTTAGCACTCTTGGAAGTGTTAAGGAGCATGCAATAACCGTTAAGAGATCAAAGACTCAAGTTTCATGTAGCTGCAAATTGTTTGAGTTTAAGGATATACTATGTAGACATGCTTTGAAGATCTTGTATATACTGAATATAAAGGATGTGATTCCTGCACATTATACATTAAAGAGGTGGACAAAAGTTGTTACCAATATGAATGAAATAGATGTTAGTCTAGTAGTGAAAGACTCTGATCCGAAAGTTGAAGTTACTGTGAGGTATAGACACTTATGCCAGACCTTTGTCCTGTTGGATATGTAAAGCAATACGGAAAGTAAATAAATATTACAAGTGTTCAAAAGGATAAACGAATTGTCAATATCCAGAACTGCCGCAAAGTTGTTGAGTCTTGAATCTTGATAACCTGAAATCAAGAAACACTAAATTTGGATTGTTACAACTGTGGCTGAGTCGAGTGATGACACTCTGTCCTTAAGACAAGATTGCCCTGTATATATGCTTTTACGTAAACGGGAAATAGTCTTCCAAGATAAAACAACAACTAATCAACACTACAAAACAAATAGGTTGATTCTGACGAAGAAAACAAACGCGAAGCGACTTGCTGAAGAAATGGAAAAGGAAGGAAGAATTTATGTTTTTGACACTGTTTCTGCTCACTGTTTGTGTACAGAATGTGTGTTGTTTTTCTCTTCTGTTTTTCTCTATGTATATAGTGTAGTCTCATTTCTGGTCTTTTTTATCTCTCTCACAACAATTGAGCCAAAAGGCATCAATATATAGCATAAGTGGGGGACTTCTCAACAACCAAGAAAATGGTTGTTTAAGGCAATTGAAGGAGGGAGTAAACAGACAAGTAATGGCTGAGTTAATCAGCCAAGTAATGGATGGTTAATGCACAATAACGCCCCCAAAAATCAACTCCAACGGTAGGCAGCTTTCTGCCTTCCGTTGTTTCCAATTTCATCTTTCCATAAACTCTAGGGACCAAACTGTAAATATTAAATAATTTGGAGTCCAAAGAGAAAATATCATAAGAAGCCCAAGTCCCACAACCCACAACACGCGACCCGAGCACGAGCCCGGACGGGACTGGTGGGCGGCGGCGGCGCTCGTGTGGGCTTAGCCTTGAACCCAAGCACATCTATGTCCTCCCTCCTTTAAACACATGGGATACCCCGTGGGGTCCCAAACTCTTAGCCAATTTTGAGACGTATAAAGAGAGCAATTCTTCTTTTTCCCACCGATGTGGTAGATTTGTCCCACACCATATTTCCATGCCTCAAACACCTTACTTCGTGGACCAATATCTCTTTCATTTATCAATGAAATTTGATGATTCTTGGCCCTATGATCATCTACTCAATTAGTAGATTATGCACGTGTGAAGAGACAAATCCTCCAACATGTAGAACCCTAGAGTTTAATTCATTAAATATGGGTGGACGCACCTCCCTACCAAAGGCAAATTTCCAACAATCCCCTCTTGAAAGAGATTTTGGCGCACACACAAGGTGCCTACTTTTAGCAATCTTTCAGCGAAGAGATATTGCATCAGGAGAGGTAGCTTCTGCTTTGAACCTTCCCTAGTTGAATACCATCATATTTACTTACTGCGCGGTGAACGTGATGTCTTAAATTGTCAGTGTTTAGTGTAAGCCAAGACAATGATACCAACACAATAACTCTTCTTATTCGTTTTCTTCTTAGTGTTTTGTCCGTTGTGGCCATGGACACACTTGGATTCTTAAGTGCGTTCATTTGAGATGGCATGTCCTCGCACTTAAATAAGTGATCTCCAGCAATGTATCCTGCTATACCCCACTTCACAAGTGTTAGGAATCACTAAAAGTTTCCCCAACCTTAACCTCAACCGTTTGAGGATCGTTAAAGGTTTGGAAGCTTAACCTTTACCCACCACGCAGGTAGCACTATAATGTCTATCTCGGGAACAACTTTGGATTCATGTTTCCCTACAGGAATCATCATCCGTAGTGCTCTTTCTTCTACCGAAGCGCTCAACTGAACCTTTTGCAACTTAGTTTTCCCATTAAACCAACTTCTTGGGATCTCCAATCAGTATGGTTGGGTTACCACCGCAAAGATTCATATTGTTTGGGTTTTAAGCCCATTCCCCTAGACAGGCAGAACACTTGATCTCGGAGTAGTCCCTTAGTTAATAGGGTCCGCTATATCCTTTGATTAGTAATCAAGGATGTGACACCCGTGATGATCAACTACCATACGGTCTTAAGTCTCCGACAGATCCTAACAGATATGTCCAGACGCCGTCATCCGTGTCTTTTTTGAAGTCGACCGGCTAGCCACAATGTATAACTGCTGAAGGCACGAGTTTCTCCCAATAAGGTACGTCCTCTAAGGAGTCGTGAAGTTACTCAACTTCCTTCATGCTTTGTATAAAGCGATAAACTCTGATTCTATCATGAATTAGCTGATGTAAGTTCGCTTAGAGGATTTTCCAAGACCCACCAATACATATTTACTTGTGGCTTTGGTGTTTCTTCATATCTGATGTCCAGTTTGCATCACTGTGTTCTCCCATAATCACTGGACATCCAGAATACCATAATCCGTAGATAAGCATATATTTCAGATATCGTCATATCCAACTCAACGCCTTCTATTGATCATTTATTAAAATCATCAGTCAACCTTAGTTCAACTGATCTGTTTTGTAGGCCGATACCAGGTCGGTTGTAGTGTGTACAATACATTGAAATACACGTGACCTGCACATATCTCTCCTTGTCTATGGGTGCACTGTGATTCCAATCAGTTCTATGATTCATATCCATTGGTGGCTTCAACGAGACTGTCAATTATCTCATAACTGAGTTTGGAGTAAGACCAGTCTGTTAGATGTTTTAGAAATCCAATTCCTAAGATGTCATCTGTGATACCCGTATCATTTGTTTCAATAGAACTTCCACTCTCAGACTGTTGGTTTTTCAAATGTTGGCTTTCTAACTTCAGAGTCAATGTTTCTGTGGTCAGATTCATTGTTTCTGTTTTATCTGAAACTTCCAGGACCAAAATGTAAATATTTCAGGGACCAAAATGAAAGTTCAGGAAGAAGCCCAACAGTCCAGCAAACTAACTCTGATTCTCCCCTTCCAACTCTCCGGTTAGGAAGGCTGTTTCAACATCCATGCTACACAAGACTGCAATAGTCCTGGATGTTAAGTTATACACAGGAAAGCACATGTACAAGTAGTCGAGGCCTTATACTTATTAGTAGATCCATCTACTTTGTACTCACTTTTGAGTATCCTTTTTCACAACCCAAAGGTTCTTTTTCCCGGAGGAAGATCAACCAGTACACAAGTATGGTTGTATATGATGTAATCTATTTTTCTCTTTAGCTTCTTTCCAAAGAAGCGCTTTTGGAGATGACAATTCCTTGTTAATTTTCCATGGTTCATTCCTTACCATACAAGCTAGAAGGCCTTGAACAAGTCTTTATCCCCTTTTTCCTCTATCTCGGTTCAACATCTAGAATCCCTGAATTCTGTAGATCTGGATTATTAAGTTCCAGATAGTCAGCAACTTCCGAGTCTTGTAGATGTGGAACGCCTAGTTCCTGATAGTCAGGACCTCGCGGGTTCTTGTTAACCTTGAGCAATTACTCCTTTTTCCTTTTCAAGGAAAGTTATCTTTAAAGAATTCAGCATTCTTTGACGCCAAGAGGCGATAAGCACTACTGTTATGTACAGATCCAGTGGATATGCAATTTACAGTCTTAGGTCCAACTTGACCTATTTCGGTATTCCAACCTCTACCAAGACACCCCACATCACAATATTTGTATGTGAGATCATTTCTATATTTCACACGGAGAGTTATCCTTATCCTTATGCGTATTTCTGTTGAGAATCACATTAGCGGTAAGGATCGCCTTGCCCCAAATATTTTGGGCGTACAACTTTGCACTTGGCTAACACCGTTGGACTGAGGTGAGTAATGAGCACTCGTTTAATAAACGATGCTTCACATTATCCCCCTCTATCACTACGAATTCCTCAATCCGTAGGCTTAGTTGATTTTCAACTTCTGCTTTGTAGCGCTTATCCGCTTCAACAACTTCATCTTTGTTTTCCAACAAGCAAAGGATACAATACGTTGTACCGTCATCAATGAAGGTCACAACGTACTTGTCTCCCCCCCCCCTCTATTTTGTATAAACTTCAAATCACCCATGTAGGTGTGACTAAGCTCTAGAGGAGCGGTGTTTCTTTCGCTATTCCTTCGACGGAACTTGGAAAGGTGATTTTGCCTCTTCGCCTACCTCATATTCATTTTGAGGGTTTATGTCGACAGACGGCAACAATCTCAACATCGTTAGCTTTTGAATGACTTTCGATTTAACGTGTCTTAATCTATGATGGCATAGATGCACTAATTACAAATATATCATTCATTTGGCTACAGACATATTTTACCATTCCTAGTTATTATAGACCTGTTGGACTAGTCTCAAACCAGCTTGACCAATATCGTCCCTTAAACCAAGTTTGGGACATGTATCACCTCATCTGAGAGTGATCCCATTCCCCGAAGTCCTATTAAGGACAACCTCTCCAACCCCTTCTACTTTAGAGGTGGCGTTGCTTCACATGAACAACCTTTTGCCCCTGGTTAGGGCATAACCGGATCATATGTGATATGGATACTCTGGCCCACTCCAATTGTTTTGGCAGACTGAGTGTCCAATTTATTTTTTGCCTTTCTTTAGGCCTTCAGATCATTTAAGACCTGGGAACTCTAGCCCACCACACTAGGTGTCCATTATTTTTCCTATGAAGTGAATTTTGGCTCCACTCCAGTCGCCCGTAGATTTGGTATGACTGAGTGTCCAATATCATCCTATGAAGGATCTTCTGCCAAATAGTATGACAGGCTCAACGTCTTTAACTTTTAGTTTTCTTCCCTTATGATTGGTGCCTAGGGAAATCCCTGGCGCTCACTTAAGAGTGGTAACAGTTTTCGCACAGTCAGTGGATCTTTCTCCCTCGTATGTGCGAACATACTTTACACACTTTTAATAATTACACTTAAAGGTACAGATCTTTTTTAAGTCGTTTACACAATCCAATCTTTAAATGGGAAGGAAGATGGTATTAAACTTCTGATTTTAAAGCGTAAGGAATATAAATTATTTCGTGAAAATATTTTTCATATTCCTCCTTACTTTAAGCCTTTTTTAATCAAACATCATTTAATCTTATTTTTGACAAGGAAGGAAAATTACTTATCCCAATTTTGGATTCTAGCCCACTTCAATCACTTCATCGGACTGAGTGTCCATTTCCTCCTTACCATAATTCGGATCATTTGTCTGGGACAGATATAGGACTTCTCCTACAAGATAGAACCACATCTTTAGCCTTCTCCTCTTATCCCAGTTGACATCCCCAGCCTCTCGTGGGCGCTTGTTCCCACCACTCTCAGGAGCGGTGACACCATGAACACGTTGACTTTCAACAGCATAATCAAAACTCTCTTCAACCAGAAAACCACAACCATATCCAGATTTTGTCACACAACTTTTGACCGACATCTTTTCGAACACTAATATGATCTTGTCTTAAGCTTGTTGGATATGTAAAGTAATACGGAAAGTAAATAAATATTACAAGTGTTCAAAAGGATAAACGAATTGCTAATATTCAGAACTGCTGCAAAGTTGTTGAGTCTTGAATCTTGATAACCTGAAATCAAGAAACACTAAATCTGGATTGTTACAACTGTGGCTGAGTCGAGTGATGGCACTCTGTCCTTAAGACAAGATTGCCCGGTATATATGCTTTTACGTTAAAGGGCAATAGTCTCCCAAGATAAATCAACAACTAATCAACACTACAAAGCAAATAGGTTGATTCTGACGAAGAAATCAAACACGAAAATGACTTGCTGAAGAAATGGAAAAGGAAGGAAGAGTTTCTGTTTTGACATTGTTTCTGCTCACTGTTTGTGTACAGAATGTGTGTTGTTTTTCTCTTTTGTTTGTCTCTGTGTATATAGTGTAGTCTCGTTTCTGGTCTTTATTTATCTATCTCACAACAATTGAGCCAAAAGGCATCAATATATAGCATAAGGGGGAACTTCTCAACTACCAAGAAAATGGTTGTTTAAGGCCATTGAAGGAGGGAGTAAACAGTGAAGTAATGGCTGAGTTAATCAGCTAAGTAATGGCTGGTTAATGCACAATAATGCCCCCAAAAATCAACTCCAACGGTAGGCAGCTTTCTGCCTTCCGTTGTTTCCAATTTCATCTTTCCATAAACTCTAGGGACCAAACTGTAAATATTAAATAATTTGGGGTCCAAAGAGATAATATCAGAAGAAGCCCAAGTCCCACAACCCACAACCCGAGCCCGAGCCCGGACGGGATGGGCGGGCGGCTGCGACGCTCGTGTGGGCTTAGCCTTGAACCCAAGCACATCTAGGTTCTCCCTCCTTTAAACACATGGGATACCCCTTTGGGTCCTAAACCCTTAGCCAATATTGAGACTTATAAAGAGAGCAATTCTTTCTTTTCCCACCGATGTGGTAGATTTGTCCCACACCATATTTCCATGTCTAAAACACCTTACTTCGTGGACCAATATCTCTTTCATTTCTCAATGAAATTTGACGATTCTTGGCACTACGGTCATCTACTCACTTAGAAGACTATGCACGTGTGAAGAGACAAATCCTCCAACATGCGGAACCCTAGTGTTTAATTCATTAAATATGGGTGTACGCACCTCCCTACCAAAGGCAAATTTCCAACGATCCCCTCTTGAAAGAGATTTTGGCGCACACACAAGGTGCCTACTTTCAGCAATCTTTCAGTTAATAGATATTGCATCAGGAGAGGTAGATTCTGCTTTGAACCTTCCCTAATTGAATACCATCGGACTTACTTACTGTGCGGTGAACGTGATGTCTTGAACCGTTAGTTTAGTGTAACCAAGACAATGATACTAACACAATAACTCACCTTATTCATTTTCTTCTTATTGTTTTGACCGTTGTGGACATGGACACACTTGGATTCTTAAGTGTGTTCATTTGAGGCGGCCTGTCCTCGAACTTAAATAGGTGATCTCCTACAAGGTATCCTGTTATACCCCACTTCACAAGTGTTAGGAATCATTAAAAGTTTCCCCAACCTTAACCTCAACCGTTTGAGAATCGTTAAAGGTTTGGAAGCTTAACATTTACCCACCATGCAGGTAGCACTTTAATGTATATCACGGGAAAAACTTTGGATTCAAGTTTCCCTACAGAAATCATCATCCGTAATGCTCTTGCTTCCACCGAAGTGCTCAACTTAACCTTTTGCAGCTTAGTTTTCCCATTGAACCAACTTCTTGGGTTCTCCAGTCAGTATGGTTGGGTTACCACCGCAAAGGTTCGTATTTTTTGGGTTTTAAGCCCATTCCCCTAGACAGGCAGAACACTTCATCTTCGGGTAGTCCCTTAGTTAAAAGGGTCTGCTATATCCTTTGATTAGTAATCAAGGATGTGACACCCGTGATGATCAACTGCCATATGGTCTTAAGTCTCTGACAAATCCTGACAGATATGTCCAGACGTTGTCATTAGTGTCCTTCCTAAAGCCGACCGGCTAGCCACAGTGTATAACTGCTGAAGGCACGGGTTTCTCCCAATAAGGGACGTCCTCTAAGGAGTCGTGAAGTTACTTAACTTCCTTCATGCTTAGTATAAAGCGCTAAACTCTGATTCCATCATGAATCGGCCGATGCAAGTTCGCTTAGAGGATTTTCCGAGACCCACCATACACATTTACGTGTGGCTTTGGTGTTTCTTCATATTTGATGTCCAGTTTGCATCACTGTGTTCTCCCAGAACAGTTGGACATCCAGAATACCATAATCCGTAGATAAGCGAATATTTCAGATATCGTCATATCCGACTCAACGCCTTCTATTGATCATTTATTAAAATCATCAGTGAACCTTAGTTCAACTGATCTGCTTTGTAGGCCGATACCAAGTCGGTTGTAGTGTGTACAATACATTGAACTACACGTGACCTGTACATATCGCTCCTTGTCTATGGGTGCACTATGATTCCAATCAGTTCTATGATTCATATCCATTGGTGGCTTCAACGAGACTGTCAATTATCTCATAACTGAGTTTGGAGTAAGACCAGTCCGTTAGATGTCTTAGAAATCCAATTCCTAAGATGTCATATGTGATACCCGTATCATTTGTTTCAATATAACTTCCACACTCAGACTGTTGGTTTTCCAACTGTTGGCTTTCTAACTTTAGAGTCAATGTTTCTGTGGTAAGATTCATTGTTTCTGTTTTATCTGAAACTTCTAGGACCAAAATGTAAACATTTCAGGGACCAAAATGAAAGTTCAGGAAGAAGCCCAACAGTCCAGCAAATTAACTCTGATTCTCCCCTTCCAACTCTCCGATTAGGAAGGCTGTTTCAACATCCATTCCACGCAAGACTGCAAAGGCCCTGGATGTTAAGCTACTCACAGGGGAGCACATGTACAAGTAGTTGAGGCCTTGTACTCGTCAGTAGATCCATCTACTTTGTACTCACTTTTGAGTATCCTTTTTCACAACCCAACGGTTCTTTTTCCCGAAGGAAGATCAACCAGTACACAAGTATGGTTGTATATGATGGAATCTATTTCTTTCTTTAGCATCTTTCCAAAGGAGCGCTTTTTTCCCCTCTTTGCTCCGTCTCGGTTCAACATCTAGAATCCCTGAGTTCTGTAGATCTGGAATATTAAGTTCCGGATAGTCAGCAACTTCCGAGTCCTGTAGATGCGGAACGCCTAGTTCCTGACAGTCAGGACCTCGCGGGTTCTTGTTAACCTCGAGCAATTACTCTTTTTTCCTTTTCAAGGAAAGTTATCTTCAAAGAATTCAGCATTCTTTGACGCCAAGAGGCGATAAGCACTACTGTTATTTACAGATCCAGTGGATATGCAATTTACAGTCTTAGGTCCAACTTGACCTATTTCGGTATTCCAACATCTACAAAGCCACCCCACTTCACAATATTTGTATGTGAGATCATTTCTATGTTTCACACGGAGAGTTATCATTATCCTTATGCGTATTTCTGTTGAGAATCACATTAGCAGTAAGGATCGCCTTGCCCCAAATATTTTGGGCGTACAGCTTTGCGCTTGGCTAACACCGTTGGACTGAGGTGAGTAATGAGCAGTCGTTAGGCTTAGGGGAGAATGTGAAGCATCGTTCATTAAACAACTGCCCATTACTCACCTCAGTCTAACGGTGTTAGCCAAGCGCAAAGCCGTATGCCCAAATTATGTGGGGCAAGGCGATCCTTACCGCTAATGTGATTCTCAACAGAAATACGCATAAGGATAAGGATAACTCTCCGTGTGAAACATGGAAAGGATCTCACATACAAATGTTGTGATGTGGGGTGGCTTGGTAGAAGTTGGACTACCAAAACAGCTCAAGTTGGACCTAAGCCTGTAAATTGCATATCCACTGGATCTGCAAATAATAGTAGTGCTTATCGTCTCATGGCGTCAATGAATGTTGAATTCTTTGAAGATAACTTTCCTTGAAAAGGAAAAAAGAATAATTGCTCAAGGTTAACAAGAACCCGCGAGGGCCTGACTATCCGGAACTAGACGTTCCTTACCTACAGCACTCGAAAGTTACTGATTATCCGGAACTTAATATTCCAGATCTACAGAACTTAGAGAATCTAGATGTTGAACTGAGACGGAGCAAAGAGGGGACAAAGACTTGTTCCAGGTCTTCTAGCTTGTATGGTTGAGAATAAACCATGGATAATTAACAAATAATTGTCATCTCCAAAAGCTTTGCTTTGGAAAGAAGCTACAAAAAGAAAAATAGATTCCATCATATAGAACCATACTTGTGTACTGGTTGATATTCCTCCGGCAAAAGAACTTTTGGGTTGTAAAAGTGGATACTCAAAAGTGAGTACAAAGTAGATGGATCTACTGACGAGTACAAGGCCTCGGCTACTTGTACATGTGCTCCCCTGTGAGTAGCTTAACATCCAGGGCCATTAGAGTCTTGCGTGGCATGGATGTTGAAACAGCCTTCCTAACTAGAGCATTGGAAGGGGAGAATCAGAGTTGGTTTGCTGGACTATTGGGCTTCTTCCTGAACTTTCATTTTGGTCCCTGAAATATTTACATTTTGGTCCTGGAAGTTTCAGATAAAACAGAAACGATGAATTTGGCTACAGAAACATTGACTCTGAAGTTAGAAAGCCAACAGTTAGAAAACCAACAGTCTGAGAATGAAAGTCATATTGAAACAAAGTCTCGATATGAAAGATATGGGTATCACAGATGACATCTTAGGAATTGGATTTCTAAGACATCTAACGGACTGGTCTAACTCCAAACTCAGTTGTGAGATAATTGACAGTCTCGTTGAAACCACCAATGGATATGAATCATATAACTTATTGAAATCATGATGCACCCATATACAAGGAGTGATATGTGCAGGTCACATATAGTTCAATGTATGTTACACACTACAACCGACCTGGTATCGGCCTACAAAGCAGATCAGTTGAACTAAGGTTCACTGATGATTTTAATAAATGATCAATAAAAGGCGTTAAATCGGATATGACGATATCTGAAATATTCGCTTATCTACGGATCATGGTATTCTGGATGTCCAGCGGTTCTGGGAGAACACAGTGATGCAAACTGGACATCAGATATGAAGAACACTAAAGCCACAAGTAAATGTGTATGGTGGGTCTGGGAAAAACCTCTAAATAAACTTGCATCGGCCGATTCATGATGGAATCGGAGTTTATCGCTTTATACAAAGCATGAAAGAAGTTGAGTAACTTCACGACTCCTTAGAGGACGTCCCTTATTGGGAGAAACTCGTGCCTTCAGCAGTTATACACTGTGGCTAGCCGTTCGGCTTTAGGAAGGACACGGATGACGGCGTCTAGACATATTTGTCAGAGACATAAGACCGTATGGCAGTTGATCCTCACGGGTGTCACTTCCTTGATTACTAATTAAAGGATATAACGGACCCTTTTAATTAAGGGACTACCTGGAGATCAAGTGTTCTGCCTGTCAAAGGGAATGGGCTTAAAACCCAAATAATACGAACCTTTGTGGTGGTAACCCAACCATACTGATTGGAGATCCCAAGAATTTGGTTCAATGGGAAAACTAAGCTGTAAAAAGGTTCAGTTGAGCATTTTGGTGGAAACAAAAGCACTTCGGATGATGATTTCTGTAGGGAAACATGAATCCAAGGCTATTCCCGCGATAGACGTTAAAGTGCTACCTGCATGGTGGGTAAAGGTTAAGCTTCCAAACCTTTAACGATCCTCAAACGGTTGAGGTTAAGGTTCGAGAAACTTTTAATGATTCCTAATACTTGTGAAGTGGGGTATTTCAAGATACCTTGTAGGAGATCACCTATTTAAGTGCGAGGACAGGACGCCTCAAATGAACGCACTTAAGAATCCAAGTGTGTCCACGGCCACAACGAACAAAACCATAAGAAAAAAATGAATAAGGAGAGTTATTATGTTGGTATCATTGTCTTGGCTTACACTAAACACTGACGGTTCAAGACATCACGTTCACCGTGCAGTAAGTTAGTCCGGTGGTATTCAACTAGGGAAGGTTCAAAGCGGAAGCTACCTCTCCTGATGCAATATCTTTTCGCTGAAAGATTGCTGAGAGTATGCACCATGTGTGTGAGCCAAAATCTCTCTTTCAAGAGGGGATTGTTGGAAATTTGCCTTTGATGGGGAGGTGCGTCCACCCATATTTAATGAATTAAACACTAGGGTTCTGCATGTTGGAGGCTTTGTCTCTCAACATGTGCATAATCTACTAAGTGAGTAGATGACCGTAGGACCAAGAATCATCAAATTTCATTGAGAAGTGAAAGAGATATTGGTCCATGAAGTAAGGTGTTTGAGGCATGAAAATATGGTGTGGGACAAATCTACCACATCGGTGGGAAAAGAAAGAATTGCTCTCTTTATAAGTCTCTAAATTTGCTAAGAGTTTGGGACCCCAAGGGGTATCCCATGTGTTTAAAGGAGGGAGGACCTAGATGTGCTTGGGTTCAAGGCTAAGCCCACACGCGCGCCGCCGCCGCCCGCCCGTCTGATCCGTGCTCGGGCTCGGGTCTCGGGTCTCGGGTCACGGGTCACGGGCTTCTTCTGGTATTATCTCTTTGGACCCCAAATTGTTTAATATTTACAGTTTGGTCCCTGGAGTTTCTGGAATGTTGAATTTTGGAACGACGGAAGGCAGAAAGTTTCTGCCTAGCGTTGGAGTTGATTTTTGGGGGCGTTATTGTGCATTAACCAGCCATTACTTGGATGATTAACTCTCTCCATTAACAGCCATTACTTAGCTAAATTACACCCTCATTCAATGGCCATAAATATGTCATTACTTGGCTGTTTAATTCCCTCATTCAATGGGCCATTAACAGCCATGTCTTGGCAGTTGAGAGGTCTCCCCTTATGCTATATATTGATGCATTTTGGCTCAATTGTGTTACATAGAACATACAGAATATTACACAGAAAAACAGAAACAGAGAATACACAGAAAAACGAGACAGAAATATATACGCAGAGACAAATAGAAGAGTAAAGCACAGTCCAAAACGTGAGCAGTAACGTTGGGACGAAAAATAGAAACTCTTCCTTCTTTTTCCATTTCTTCAGCAAGTCGATTCATATTTGTTTTCTTCGTCAGAATCAACCTATTTGCTTTGTAGTGTTGATTAAAGTGTTGTTTTATCTTGGGAGACTATTTTCCGTTAACGTAAAAGCATATATACGGGGCAATCTTGTCTTAAAGACAGAGTGCGATCACTCCACAGTTGTAACAATCAAGATTTAGTGTTTCTTGATTTCAGGTTATCAAGATTCAAGACTCAACAAGCTTGTGGCGGTTCTGAACATTGGCCTACTTGTTTATCCTTTCGAACACTTGTAATATTTATTTACTTCCCGTACTGCTTTACAAAATCCAACATATTAAAGCAAACTTAGGAAAACAACGTATTCATGCATATAATCACACATACATACAAACTAGTAAACATACATGTGATTCGCGCAGTCACAAATAACATCATTAAACTCATACTTATTATATATAAATTTTCTCATATTATCTAAATAAATTTAAATAAGATGTATGCATATCGGAAAAAAATATTTTTATATTTTACAACAATACCCAGTGAAAATCCTATAACGTGGGGTCTGGGGAGGGTAGAGTGTACGCAGACCTTACCACTACCTTTAGAGGTAGAGTGGCTATTTTCGAGAGACGCTCGGCTTACGAAAAAACCTAAGCATAGGTAGAGCAAGAAAAAAGGTCAGATCCAGGCAAAAAATTTAAGGCAGTATGAAAATGCTGGTATCAAAAGTGAATGGGTCATGCCAGCGCATTTTGAAAAGGAAAGGAACTAACATAGATACATAAGTTAAACACAGTACACTAAAGAACACCCAGAAGCAGAAATCGCACGCTACTATACAACAATATTGCGCTTACTAGTATGGTAAGCTAAGCGGACCCATAATAATCGCACTACACTACCAGTATGTACGCGTAAGTAGTACTACACTCGACTACCTTCTATCCTTCTACCCTAATATGTGTCCTCCACAACCCTCTATCTAAGGTCATGTCCTCAGTGAGCTGCACCTTCGCCATATCCCTTCTAATCACCTTTCCCCAATGCTTCTTCGGCCTACCTCTACCTCTCCTAAACTCATTCATAGTCAACCTCTCACACCTCCGCACATGGGCATTTGTGTCTCTCCTCTGCACATGTTCGAACCTTAGACTCCAGAGCCTGTATTCAGACCTCTAGATTCGCGTTCACCCCGTTGGGGGTCTCATCAATCAATACTACATCATCCGCGAATAACATATACCATGGCACCTCCCCTTGGATTTATCGCGTTAGTCCATCCATCACCAATGTAAATATTAATGGACTAAGAGTTGAACCTTGGTGCAGCCCCATCATCACTGGGAAATGCTTCGAGTCCCCTCCTACTGTCTATACCCTGGTATTGGCTCCATCATACATATCCTTGATCGCCCTAGTGTACGTTATAGGTACACCTCTAACCTCCAAACATCTCCAGAGAACCTCCCTAGGGACTTTGTCGTATGCCTTCTCGAGGTCGATGAAAACCATATATAAGTCTCTCTTCATCTCCCTATATTTCTCCATCAACCTCCTAATAAGATGAATGGCTTTTGTAGTCAAATTCCCTGGCATGAATCCAAAGTGGTTCTCAGACATAGACACGCCTCTTCTCATCCTCATCTCCACGACTCTTTCCCAAACTTTCATAGTGTGGCTTAGCAGCTTGATACCCCTATAGTTGTTGCAACTTTGGATGTCACCTTTGTTCTTGTGCAGAGGAATCATTGTACTCCACCTCAATTCGTCGGGCATTCTTGCCATCTTAAAAATGACCTTAAATAATTTAGTCAGCCACTCCAAACCTGCCCTGCCTACACTCTTTCAATAGTTAACTGTAATTTCATCAAGCCGGTAGCTCATCCCCTATGCATCCTGCGGACAACACCCTTAACCTCCTCAACCTTAATGCTCCTACAATACCCAATTGCTCTAGGTCTCCCGGTACAATATCTCTATCTCCTTCTTCGTTCAAGAGTTTATGGAAGTAAGACTGCCACCTCCGCCTAATATGCGCGTCCTCTACTCCCTCGCCTTAGCTAGTATGTACAACTTCTTATCCCCTCTTTTTTCCTCTAACTCCACATACATGCATTGAAAAGCTGCTATGTTTGCCATCGTAATAGCATTATTTTCCTCTTTCCTCGCCATCTTATACAATTCCTTATTCGTCCACTTCTCCATCTCATCCTTGCTATCTACCAAGTATGCATACACCATTTTTTTCGCTTCCACCTTCTCTCAAACTTCACCATTACACTACCAGTCCCCTTCATGCCCACCACGACGACCTCGCGAGACTCTTAGCACTTCTATGGCTACCTTCCGAATGCAACTGGTCGTCCTATCTCACATACCGATCGCATCCCCACTACTTCATCAGCCCCCCTTAGCCATCAGCCTCTCCCACATCTCCCATGCACTAGCCTCGTTCAAACTTGCCCATTTAATTCTTAACCTGTCATCCCCAACCCTCCTTTTTTTATCCATCTTGATCTCCACATCCATCACCAAAAGCTTATGTCGGGTTGTAAGATACTCATTCGAAATAACCTTGTAGTCTTTACAAAGACCGTTGTCAACCTTCCTAAGGAGCAAAATGTCTATCTGAGTCTTAGTCACCGAACTACTAAAAGTCACCAAGTGCTTCTCCTTCTTCAAGAACCTCGAGTTAGCTATCACCATCCCAAAAGCTCTAACGAACTCCAACAGTGAGACGCCTCCCCCATTCATGTCCCCGAGTCCATAGCCTCCATGCACATCGTCATACCCCACCCACCCACCCACTTCTTACCCCCCCTAAAGTGACCCAATACGTCGTCATACCACCCACCACTTCATCCAATCCTCCCAAAAGCGTCTTTTCTCCTCATCGTCCAAGCCCACTTGGGGCGCGTAAGCACTAATAATGTTTATATTGGACCCTCTGACTACCAACTTAATCATCATCATCATGTCATTGACCCTCCTAACCTCTACCACATTATTCATAAGTTCGCTGTCTACCAAAATTCCTACCCCATTTCTATACTTTAACCTACCCGAGAATCATAACTTATAACCATCAACATCCTTAGCCTTAGGACCTACCCATTTGGTCTCCTGGACACAGGCTATATTAATCTTCCTCTTCTTAAGGATATTAACTAGCTCTATGGACTTTCCCGTCAAAGTTCCAATGTTCCAAGACCCTATTCTCAGCCTAGCACATCTCTTACCTCACTTCCCCCCCCCCCCTAAACCTCACCCCCGTTCCTGACCGAGAACATAAATCTAGTCTACCATCACTCACCAGAGCCACTAAAGTTGTTATAAACTAATGGACTAATCAAATGTTTACACCTAAAACTGGGACGCCAAGAATGATATATCTAAAGACAAGAAGAGTAAATGCAAGAACGTAAAGGCAAGAATCAATACAGTGGAATGTCAAAATTTAAACACAGGGATAAATGCATAGTGTAGGTATTTTAATTGCAAAAATAATAGGCAGAGTAACAGACAAATAATGAAATACAGCCACCGGAGGTACCAACTCCAGGTGGATAATACTTGTCCGCCGTCAGAAATCCCGCTGGAAAACCTTGTCGGAGAACCTTGCTCACTGCCGTAGTTCATTGTTCAATACCGGAAATCACTGTTCACCATCGGAGGTACCAACTCCAGGTGGATAATACTTGTCCGCCGTCAGAAATCCCGCCGGAAAACCTTGTCGGAGAACTTTGCTCACTGCCGTAGTTCATTGTTCACTACCGGAAATCACTGTATAGGTTTGTGCGTTCTCGGCTTCTGGGTCTATTTTAGGGTTCCGACGAGACAGGATGCAGCTCGCCAAGAGGGTACCCGCCGGAGAACGAAATCAGAAAATAGAAAGCAGAGAAAGGGGAAAGGGGTGGAGAGAAGAAAAAGAAAGAGGAGAGAGTAGGGCCTGACCTGCGTTTATCGACGCCGCCGACCGCCGGAACAAAACCAAACCAAACTCAGAAACAGAAAACGGAGAAGAAAGGGGGAAAGAGGTGGAGAGAAGGAGGAGATAGAGGAGGGCTTCACTTGCGTTTACCGGTGCCGACAGTCTTACATATTTCTAAAATATTTATTTTTATGCATGTGTAGAACAGTACCTATAGAATCACATAATATACCGATAATATTTGTTTTGTTTATATCAATGTGTTATTTTCATAATAATATTTGTACTAGATGTTACTCTTTTAAGATTGAAAACTGTTCAATTTGCATTCTCACCATTTTATAGTTCCTTCTTTGATCCTAAAAAAAGTCAGAATATGTGTTGAGTGTGATCTTAGAAAATTAATATGGTGAGGACTAAGGAACTACGATGCACCATCACTAAATATATCACTACAGTAATAATAAATTGTAAGCCAGAAAAAATTAATTCAAGAAACTACAAAAATATTTTGCAAGTTGATTTCCCCCCCCCCCCCCCCCAATAAATTTATTTAACTAATTAAATAACATAAAACACCTAATAAGTTTCCAATTCTAAAGTCATAGAAAATAATAAAATATAACTCAAGAGAACAAACATTATAATTTTAATGAACTATACATATGAAATATAGTCATACACATATATATATAACAAAATATGTATTATGAAAAATAACACGTACTTTATGCCAAATTTCAATCAATCAAAAGTATTGATCACTCCCGAATAATGAGCCATATATGTGCAAGCCGCGTCCATAGCTTAAAATTGTAATTTTGTTCATAATATCATTCCGTCCCAAATTCAAGTAGAGCTGCAAGAGAATATGTCTTTAAGATGTAAGTAGATTTGTAATACTCATTTCACCTTCGTATAGTTGCATTGTAATTACAAATAGCCTCATACAACTCGAGAAATAAAAAAGATATTAACATCATATTAAAGCTATTCTAAATACTCTAAACTGAATCTCAATTGCAAGAAAAGATAGAAACGATAATAATTCTCATAATATATATTCACTTTTCGCAACAATAAATATTATCAAGACTTCATGTTTATATCACAAAAAGTAATATACACACATACCGTGCTACTGCAAAAAAAAAAAAAAAAAAAAATTGCTACACATAAGAAAAAAATAAAATAGATATAGAGAGAGTACATTACTTCAATGTATAAGCACCGCCTTTACTGCAATTTTTACATCTTCAGATCTCTACAATTTTTGTCTTCACTCCATATTGCTCATGATAATATAATTATATATCCAAAATTCTAGTATTTAAAATAAAACCTAAGAATTTCTTCAAATACATACAACGATAAGATACAAAGGTATTCCAAAATGTTGAAAATTACATACTTACATATAGTTTAATAGAAAAAGAATAATATTCAAAAGCATAGTAATTCATGTGTTATGTTATATAAAACTCACAAAAGTAGGATAACCTCTATTTTTCAAATCTGACTCCTCATGCTGGCCACGGATATCTGGGCATTCATACCTGCCAACCATATAATAATATATTTAACAAAAAATGATATGTTAATAATATACTATCTAATAAATAAGCAATTATGAGGATGGAGAAAAGTTTGAAACATTAGAAAAAGAATACATAAATAAGTATTAAAGTTTATGGTAAATAAACAATTACAGGAAGGCAAAAAGTTGGTTAATCAAGAGAGTTAAATGTAGCATATTTAACATAATTTAGAGATAATTAAGAGTGTTAAAGGAGTAATATTTTAGTTTTTAACACAACACATAAATTACAAAAAAAAAATAGAGAAAAAAAAAATTAACAAAAAAGATAAATACCAATAGAGGCCTAAGAGGGGTGCCACGTCACCTTCTCAATACCTAACTTTATATTATATATAGATTTAATCGCGCTTCGCGGCGTGATTATTTTTAATTGGATTTATGAAATTGTTTTTTATGATATTAAAACTTTTTAAGATTCTTTTTCGATCTCCAAATCCAAATAAATTAGGTTCTAAATTTTAACACTTCAAATAGTATTTTAACTTGGTTCCTGGGATATTTAGATTTATCCAAAAGGAAAAAGATTCCTTAAATTAGCACCATCTAATACCTATTCTTTTATGCCACAGTAGTAACAATTGAAAATTAATATTTTTTATCCAAACAATACAAATTTGCAATAAACAAATTAAACTACAAGCTCTTATCATTGTAAATAAATGGGATAGTATCAACAGAATGGTATTAACCCATTTTGTTCATTGAGGGTCACCGTGGAAAAAGACAACAGTCGGAGGACACGTTCAAAATTAATAGCAATACATAGTCATTCTGTTGTTGCAATTAAAAAGTAGCTTGATTCACAAAATATCACCCATTAGTAGAATTTGGGTGAAGAACCGCACCCCAAGGGACATTCTATCATAATGCAAACATTACTTACTGCCTCCACGATTTAAACTTATAACCTATAAATCCCACGGGAACAACTGTATTATTCCTTCAAGACTCCCCTTTATTCTCATGTTACCACTACGGCTAGATAAAGATTGCAGTAAATTTCTTCAAGAATGCAAATTTCAAATTTTTCTTCTACAGAACTATCGGATGAATTACAAAAATTCAATGATGTTATGTTTCACTACTATATTAAACATCTTTATTTTGAAACCGCATCATTGAACATAGAAAAAGGTAAAAATATGAAGAAAAAAGATATACTACTAAGCAATACATTTGTTGTTGCCTTCCTCCTAAGTTTATTGTTAAGAGTCTCACATCGGATATGGAATGTGAACATGAACTCCTTATATGGACTTGGACAATTCTTACCCTACGAGCTAGCTTTTGGGGTTGAGTTAGGCCAAAGATCCATTCTTTACATGGTATCAGAGTCAGGCCGATTCCAATTCTTTGTTCGTCGATGTTGAGCCCCCAAAATTATAACACGCTCCAGTTAACGAGGTCTGGGCGTGCGGGGGAGTGTTACGTAAAGAATGGATCTTGGGTCTAACGCAACCCCAAAAGCTAGCTCGTAGGGTAAGGATTGTACAAGTCCATATAAGGAGTTCATGTTCTCATTTCATATCCGATGTAGGACTCTTAACATTTATCGGCTATAGATCATTACCGTGAACTTCTCTTCCCAGGTTGCAGACCAAATGACAACATTTGATTCTGCTGCCTTTGCATGCTTGATTTATCATTCATGAACATAATACAATGTTTTTATAAAGTGGAAAACGTGAAAGTAGTAAGGGGTAAAGTTTATTCATGAATCATATTATGATTCATTAGCTATTGTTTCACCAAATAGGAAGAGTACTAAATGATGCTAAATTTTCAACGCCAAAAAAAAGATGCTAAGAAGTTACAACAGGGAAAAATGAAGGTTTCTATGAGTAAAATTCTAACAGTGAAACAAATAGCCTCAACTTTGGTAGGAGAAGGCACGATCTAAGAAGTTAAAAGCTGATGGTGGCTTTTCAATTCTCCATTAGTATATACAATAATTAATAATTAATATAGTAACTTACACAAAATGAATGAATACGGTTGTTACATAATTTAATGAAACTTAATAAATTGGGGAAAATATGAATAATTCTTTAATTAAAAAATAAGAAAAAATAGAGGAAAATATCAAAAAAAAAAATGTCATTCTTGGCTTTAGAGGCATGACACATGGCGGCTGAAGATCAGCCTCATAAAAACCTTATATTCCCTGAGGTCACCTCTTCCATTCCTACCTTTAATATATATATTGATGTGTTACAAGTTATCTATTTAGATGCAAGCAGGCTCTTAATGCCAATTGATGAAATACATGCATAAACAGCGAAATCAAATAATCAGGATCGAACTTGCATGTAATATAGTTAACAAATAATCGCATATTTTAATCAAATATAAAACGATACTAATCTCTTTAAGCGTGACTGCGACCACAAATCTAGCCTTCAATAATCAGCAAAAATCGTCCAACGGGATCGTACTCCAGTTCCACGATCTACAGTCTTCTTCTATTGATTTAAGTATTCTATGAACAAAAATACTCAAGTGGCGAGTATTACGGCTAGGAAAAGTTTATGTCTCTTAGGGCTGAAAAGCCTTGTATATATAACCACGTTTGGGAGCAAAATCCTAGCAAAAACGTGTGGGCTCAAGGTAGAAAAAATCGCTGGTATGGAGCGCTTCCCCCCGAATGGGCCCTATGCAGCGCGAATTCGAATATAGTCGGGCTCCAATGCGGGTACCGGACACGGGTGGGAAACCAAAAAAAAAGTTAATAATTTCTTCATTGGAATCATTGTAAAAATGTAATTAGAGGCCTGGTTTACGTATTTCCTACCCCTTGATTAAAACGTGTTTCATGTCTTAGCTTTAACTGATAATTAGGCAAGTGTCGACATAAACAAGAGTTTAATTAGATAAAGCTAGAGTAAAATAAGGGTAAAAACTTACCACATTCCATATCTGCACTATAAATCATACTAATAATACTATGGTTAAGATATGATTAAGGTGAAAATGCATATCAATTGACTACGATTTAATGATAACAGTATTATAAATATATATATATATATATATATATATATATATATTAATTGATATAAACACTAATGCTAGTAAATTTTATGAAAAATTAAGGCTACAAAACATATATAGTGCAGAACCATCTCGGGATATTCTTTAGATTTCAGGAATTGCCTCATTATGTGAAAATTTATGGTAAAGCTAGACAAGAAGTGTCATATAATGCCTAACTATAGAATCAGATCAGCTAAGAATATGTTTTATATTCGACCAAAGACAAAAGAATATGTTTTATAAATCTACATCATATTCCTAAACTATTGGTAACCCTCTTATATCGTTAAAAGGAATCTCATCCTATCTTTTAATTTATTTTCGGTTCCTTAATTGTTGGTAAACTTCGATTTTGGTTCTCGTAATATATATTTTATGATATACTTAATCTTCAATTCATTAAAATGTGTTTTTGTATCTTTATGTAAGAAATATATTATATTTGGACTAGTTTTAGAAGTATATTACCCTCAAATATGGAGTAACTCAACACAATTTAATCTTCAATTAATTAAAATATGTTTTTGTATTTTTACATAGAAAATATATTATATTTGAATTAGTTTTAGAAGTATATTACCCTCAAATATGAAGTAAAAGTACAAAATTCATATTATACGTAATTAAATGATGGAACAAGTAATAATTCTAGAAAGGGATTGAAGGTTAATTGCTTAATCAAATATTATAAGAACTAAAATTGCTATTAGCCCTTATGAGAAAATAAGAAACTTCGGCTTATTTTTCTTGTTTTAAGTTTCTTTTTTTATAAACTAATAATATACTGTTAGAGGTACACATCAAACCACCCTCCTTCCCCGCAAGATCGTTAATTATCAACAAAAAGAATTTAAACAAGCAATTGATATTAACTCGATTTGTGATTGGTATTGTTTAAGTCGTCTTAGGCTTGATTTGTTAATGAATCATACATTATAAGACATCATCAAAGTTCAAATTTTTATTTAATTTCACTTGGCTTACTTGCACGACTTTCTCTTTGCTTAAAAAGGGGCAAAAGTATTTTTGGGGTTAAAATAGTGAAAGAGACTTGTGATTAACTTGTGATCGTAAAATTTATTATTCCTTTTTTATTAAGTTTATTGTTTTTCTTAAAAAAAATATTTTTATTACATAGGGATAGGGAAAGAGGAACGGGGAGGATTACAATGTGGGGATTCAAATCTTCACCAATAAGATGAAAGTTTAGGTAACCAACCAACTGAGCTACTAGATCCCTACTTTTATTAAGATTATTGCATATATTATATAACGAACAAATCTAGCTAGATTAAACGAATCAAAAGAATTGATAAATTAAGTATATCACGGCGTCAAATGTCAATTCAAGTCGCAAAAATTAAGGTTTAATAATTTTACAAATCCTGTTAATTGGTTCACATGGCTTTTCAGAATCTAGAAAGCTATGAGGTTACGTCGTGAACTTTTATATTACTAAATTGAGAACTGGGAATAATTAACAAAGTTTAATGACAATGACTTAGAATAGTAACTTGAATTCTTTACTAAAATTAGTCATTAAGATAATGTTTTTTTTTCTTTCTAAATTGACAAGTACATAATGATGTCAAATAAAGCTCCATGCAAACCCCATGGGCATTAAAATATTAAGGAAAAGGGTGGCAAGGTGGCCTACTTAAGCACATTTGGCATTAAAAATTTTATGATTATTGTACGATAACGGTATGAAATACTAAATTTGATTAGGTAAATCCATAAAACTAATTGCCATATCTTTGATTCGAGACGTTGAATAATTCTTCACATGAAAAAGATGTATTATTCCTAAACAACCTAGCCTATCGCCGCCGGCCAATATGGCCACCGCGGCCGGTGGTCAACCCCCCCCCCCCCCCCCCCCACGGGTTGTGCCACCTATAATCTCACAACCTCCAATTATCATCACAGCAATTTCACCAATATCGACTGACCTAAACATAATCGTAGCTACAACCTCTTCAATACCATCTACCTCCACACCTCCTAACCCATCTACTAATGAAGCCAATAGCCCAAACCCTAGTAATATGCCTACAATGAAAATGTGAATTTATTAAAACCTATAGTGACAGTAATTACACAAGTGGTTCCGCCAAAACCAGTTGTGTATGTCAATGGAGAGCCACATGTGGCTTGGAATTCATGAGAAATTAAACAACTGATTCTCCAGGAGGATTTACAATATGCTGTTTAGGGGAAGTTTTCATAAGATATAATTGACATAAAAGAGTTGAGGACTGCCATTCCAGAACAGTGTGGAATCAAAGGTAAATGTACAATTGGTCTAATTGATGATAGACATATACTCATCAGATTGTCCTTATTTGAAGATTATGTAAAAGTTTTATCTAGTCCAGCATATTACATCAAAGTTCATTCTAGATATTGTCAAATGAGACCCATAATTTGGAATCCTTGGTTCAAATCGAATGAGGAGACGTCAATTTCAGTAGCTTGGATTAGCTTCCCTGAACTTTCACCAAATTTCTTTGTAAGAGAAGCAGTGTTTTCAATGGCCTCAGCAGTGGGCAAACCCCTTACAGTAGACCTTGCAACAGCTAACAGAACCAGACCTAGTTGGGCAAAAGTAAAAAATGGAAATAGATCTTTTAGCAGAACATCCTAAAAGAATAAATATTGCAGAAGTAGATGAGGAAAAAGGGTAGATTAATTCAAAATGGATTACAGTACAGTATGATTACCCGCCTAAATATTGCAAACATTGCAAATTTCAAGGCCATGCTAAAGTTGAATGTAGAGCATTGCTCCCAGAATTGAAAAAGCAATACAGAGAACAAATGAGACATGATAACAAGGAAAATGAAAAAGCAAATGAAAGTGGACCTGGTGTTAATCAGAAAAGGATGGTACAGAATGGGAAAGGTGCAGGTAATGTACAAGCAAAGTAAGAATGGATAAAGAGAAGAAAAAACAAATACATAAGGGATGCAAGTGGGATTATATTAGGTGAAATGTCAGAGAATAATAAACAAGAAGAGGAAGACAAGGTTAAAACTCACAATGCTTTTGATATCCTGACCATGTTTGAAGAAGAGGAGAAAGAGAACGGTGAACCTGCAGAAGAACAACAAGAACAGGACAATGAGAAAGAGGAAGAGAATGTAAATAGCCCAGGGAAAAATAAACATGGCAAAGATAAGAATACAAAGCAAAAGTCAGCACACAATTCAAGTACTAAGAAGAGTAAAATTGCCAAGAATGAGATGTCACAAGGAGAAACCTCACAGATGAGCAAAAATGATAGTAGTAGCAAAGGAAAAGGTAAAGGAGAAGAAGATGAAATTAGCTCAGTCATGAAAATTAATGTTGAGAAAAAGCAAACTCCAATAGCCAGTCATGGGTCCAACAATAAAAAGAAAAATAATAGCTCCCAGAAGGAGAGGGACAGTTCAAAGGGAGAATCACATATACAACAGGGGATACAGCAGCAAAAATCAGCTCAGTCATCAACAAAATGCAAGAGTCATACAGGAGATAATCAAATCAAGGGAGGAGAAATAACACCAGTCAGTTCTTCAAAAGATGAGGCACATGGTACAGTTTGTGAGAAGACAGTACATATCAATTCATTGGAGGTGATCAATACCAAGCATGATGCAACACAGATAAAAACAATTAGTTTTGGAGCTCAAATAGAAATACATGATCTTGACACACATCCTATTAGTCATACCTTACAGGCTGTAGCTAGGAAAGGTGATCTTTCACCTAAACAGGTGGAAAAAGCATATGGAAGAGGCAAGAAAAAGACCATCAGGGATACCAGTCTCACCAAGGGGTGGGGTTCAAATTAGAAGAGTTATTCATAAATCTAGTGTTACTCAATGAATGCTATCATTTGGAACATTAGGTCTGTGAATACAATGGAGGCCTTTACAAGGCTACTTAAAATGCATCAGAAGTATCTGTTTGGTTTCATAGGTTTGCTTGAACTTTTTCAGGATGCAGACAAAGTTGAAGTATATAGGAGAAGAATTGGGCTACCTACTACTATAGTAAATAGCTCAGGGAAGATATGGGCATTCATAGAGGACATTTTTGAAGTTCAAATCATGGTGAATCATCATCAACAGCTTACACTTAGGCTGAAGCTACAAGGTGATCAAGACAGAGTTAATAATTACTATGGTCTATGTAAAATGTTCACAAGTGGAGAGAAAATAACTTTGGGAGTCACTGGAAGACATGGATATGAATATAACACAAACCTTGAAAGATAGGGGGATTTTAACGTTATAATGTCAGAAGAAAAATATGGAGGAGTACCAGTCACTATCAATGAGATATATGATTTTAGAGGGTGCGTGCAGAATTGTGGAGTTCATGATTTGGGGTTTACATGTAGCAAATTCACTTTGTGAAATGAGCAAAGTGGAGAGGAATGTATCTTCAAAAGGCTAGATAGATGTTTAGGCAACCAAGAGTTGATGGATAGATATCCTGGACTATCAGTTAATCATCTAATCAGAACAGGATCTGATCATGCTCCACTATTATTATCATATTCAAGGGAGGTGAGACATACAAAAACCTTTCAAGTTTCTCAACTTTTGGGCTACTCATGATTCATTCTTGAATACTGTAAAGACACACTGGATAGCTAACTATATGGAAAACCCCTTTATTCTTTTTCATCACAAAATGAAAAAGCTGAAGGCAGTGTTATCACAATGGAGCAAAGAAACCTTAGAAGAGGTGGTGAAAGTCCATAAAGTTCAATTTGAGATACAACCTACTCCAGATAACAGAGAAAGGCTTCATAGGGTGCAAGCAGATTTGAACAAATATTTACATCTAGAAGAGGAGTTTTGGAAACAGAAGGCACCATATTTACATCTAGAAGAGGAGTTTTGGAAACAGAAGGCACCATGTAGTGGTTTAAAGATGGGGATAGAAACACAAAAAAAAGTTATGCATATGTACAAGGAAGAAGAAGAAGACTACAGTTGAAGAGGATTCAGGATCACAATGGAGATGGGTAGAATCCAATGAATAAATAACAGAGGAGGCAATAAGGTTCTACAGAGAACAATCCACAAAAGAGGCAGATCCTACTGACTTTGAAATTCTAGATCATTTTCCAAGGCTGATCACTGAGGAGCAGAACTGCAGAATAAGGAGCATGCCAACTGAAGAGGAGGTAAAGAAGATAGTTTTCAGTCACAAAGGGAAAAGTGCTGGAGGACCAGATGGATTCACTGGGATTTTTTATCAAAAATGTTGGGAGATAATCAAAGAAGACATTATTAATATGGTCAGAGCTTTCTTTTGTGGAGCTAAGTTATCAAGATTCATCATTCATACTAATTTGGTTTTATTACCTAAGAAAGATATCATCAATACTTTCTCAGATATGAGACCAATTAGTTTGAGAAACTTTATCAACAAAATCTTCTCAAGATTACTCCATGAGAGACTGGTAAATATACTGCCTAACATTGTGTCACTTAATCAAGCTGGCTTTGTGAAAGAGAGGAGTATAGTGGAGAATGTTCTTCTTACACCGGAAATCATTACAGATATAAGGATGAGAACCGATAATGCAAATGTAGTGATGAAGCTAGATATGGAAAAGGCTTATGACAGGTATCTTGGTTATTTCTGACCAAGGTATTAAGAAAGGTGGGCTTTTCTAAAAGATTGATTCACATGCTATTCAGAATTATTAACAATTGGTATTCTGTGTTAATCAATGGGCAACAACATAGATTCTTCCAATCATCAAGAGGGGTAAAGCAATGGGATCATTTATCCCCTACTTTGTTCATCATAGCAGGAGAGGTACTATCAAGGCAACTTAATGCCTTATATGAGAACAGACAATTCAAAAGATTTGGAATGCCCAAATGGAGTCCTAAAATTACTCATCTAGCATATGCTGATGATATGATTATTTTCTCCTCAACAGATGTGTTGTCATTACAATTGATTATGGAGGTGTTGAGAAAGTATGAGAAGACATCAGGTCAGAAAATTAATAGAGAAAAAAGTTATGTATATATGCATCAAAATGTCTCAAGAGATGTGAGTATTACAGTGGAGATTGTGACTGGAATTAGGAGGAAAGATTTTCCATTTACATATTTAGGATGCCCAATCTATTATAGTAAAAAGAGAAAAGATCCTTTTCAAGAATATTATGTTGAAAATAATCAACAGACTGCAGAGTTGGAAGGGCAAAATGTTATCTTTTGGTAGAAGGGCAATTTTAATTAAGCATGTGCTACAAATTATGCCAATTCACCTTTTGTCTACAGTTAATTCACCTGATTGTGTCATTAAACAAATGCATAGGATGTTTGCTCAATTGTTTTGGAGCAATACAATAGGAGAAAAGAGTAGACATTGGACTTCTTGGTATCACTTGTGTGTACCAGTCAAGGAAGAGGGTCTAGGTTTTAGATCTATTCATGATGTGTCCCTTGCTTTATATTGTACGCTTTGGTGGACTTTTAGAACCAAACCAAGTTTATGGAGTGATTTTCTGAAGAATAATTATTGCAAGAAGGAGAATGTTGTTGTGGTGCAATGAAAATATGAATCTCAGAACTGGAAAAAAATGCTACATGCTAGAGATCTGGTTGAACATCAGATATGGTGGTAAACTGGAAAGAGCAACTCAATGTTTTGATATGATAACTGGACTGGGATTGGTGCCTTATATCATGTGATGGAAGGGGCAGAATATGATGATAAAATTCAGAAGGTAGCTGACATGGTGGAGGAGGGGCTTTGGAATATGGATAAACTATCTGCTTTGCTCCCTGTTGATATTGTATAGCATATATCTAGTATAATACCACCATCTCAGAAGAACAAAAGGGAGGACAAGCCATGGTAGATATTGGATACAAAAGGAGAATTCAATGTCACATCAGCATGGGAATTTGTGAGACTAAGGGGACAACAAATAGAAGCTTTCAAATACATGTGGCTGAAAGGATTGCTTTTTAAAATATCATTCTTTCTTTGGAGGTGTTGGAAGTATAAGTTGTCATTGGATGATGTTTTGAAAAGGGTGAATTTCAACATGGCTTTCAGATGTTGGTGTTGTTCAAATCCTCAGGAGGAGACAATCCACACCTGTTTGCCACTTGTTTTACTGCTAACAGGATCTGGTCCTACTTTTGTTCTTTTGCAGGTATAAACATGCAAGGATTACAATTACATCAAATGATAATCAAGTGGTGGCAAGCACCAGTAACAGGAAGACTGAATCATATTTTTCAAGCAGTTCCTGCTATTATCATTAGTCATCAAGCATGAAGAAAAAAGAATAGAGGAGAAGATCATTTATCAGGTGTATAATACCATCCAGAGACTGGTTCAAGTTAGAAATCCTTCTATTAGGCAAATACCTAATAGACGGGAGAGTATGATCCAGACACTTGAAGAAGGAGGGCACAATTGAAGATCACTAAGGTTATTTGGGAATATCCTCCTATAGGAAGGGTTATGTGCAACACAAATGGAGCCTCAAGAGGCAACTGGTAGAAGTTCTTATGATTTCTGCCTAAGAAATGCTGAAGGAAACTTAATGTATGCACAGATAGAGAATATAGAAATTACTACAAACACTGAAGCTGAGATAAGAGCAATCACCGAGGCTATGAAGTATTGTAAAATGCAACAGATTGATCATGTTATAATACAAACTGACTCAGAAATGATTCAGAAAAATCTGGCAGAGGGATGAAAACCACTATGGAGTATATCAACATGGGTAGAAGAAGTAATGGAGCTAAGTATAGGAATGGAGGTTAAATATACACATATTTTAAAGGGAAGGGAACAAGATCGCAGATGCACTAGCTAATCAAGAACTTGATACAGGATCATTTCAGTGCAATAACTTTCAGGAGTTGGAAATTGTATAAAGAAAGATCCATAATAGCGACAAATCTCAAATTCCTTATCTAAGGATCGGGCAAAAATAGTGAAATCAACAATAACATGCAGCAAACAGAAACAGTGGTAGAAATCATGGATGCACAGAGATCAAACACATCAGAGAATAAAAAAAATGGGAACAAAGAAACTAAAATTTACTCGTTGTGCAGCTGGGAAGAAGGATCAAATTAATTCATATTTCTTAAATTATCCGAAAAAAGTCTAATCTTAACTTTTCTTTCATCTATTTCCTTCAGCTTCTTCTCTCTCCTTCTAACTTCTCTTTCTTCTTCTCTGTTTCTCTCTCTTTCTTCTAACTCTCTCCCTCCCGCTTTGAAAACAGTCGCCTGAGCCTTTCTTCTCAGGCGAGACGAGCTCCGATCACTACCACAACCACCAGCCATCCCGACCACCTCTCTCTTCCTCGCTCCCTCTCCTTTCTCATCTCCCTCAAGCTTCCGGAGCTCTAGCCAAGCCTTCTTACTCATCTCCTCCAGCCACATACCCCAACACCACTGCTTCACCATCGCGACCCCGTTTCTCCCTATTCACCCTCCGTTCTCCTCCCCACTGTTCTGGCGAGAAGGTCCAGCTTCGGTGAACCGGAGTAGCCACTGTAAAATCAGCCAGCTCCTTTCTCTCTTCCATCGGTGAACCACGCCACTGCCTACGAAACTACTAGACCTCTCATCTCCGTCACTCTCCTCCATTTCCGGCCACGCCCTTTAAACTCCAATCCTAAAACCACCACCGCTATCTTCCTCCACTGTAATCACCTCGAACCACCACCACATTGTTGTTGCTTCACCCCATCACCCTTCTTCGGTGAAACCCAAAACACCCCTCACCACAAAGCTCCTGCTATCGCCCCATCCCCATTTGTTCTCTTCACTGCTCCGGCTAGGAGCTTCTGGTTGCGATGAACCGGAGCAACCAACAACACCACTTGGTTGTCCTCCTCCCCGTTCGCTTTAGTTCTTTCTATCTCGGGCGAGTTAGGTTGAATTTGTTTGTATGTATATTTGCTTATTTCTCCGCAGATCTAGCTGAAAACCTGTATTTTCCGGTGACCTTTGACTATAATGACGGTAAGGCTAAAACACAGAATATAGCCAGATCTGGCCGAGGATTTGAACTCCAGGGAAGTCACTTTTGTAACGTTTAACGCTGCTGTGTTTTCTCGCCGGAGCTCCGACTCCGGCGATCTCATTTTGCTATTGTTTCCTCAATTCTCGGACAAATTGGCGTTGTTCTTTATTCCTTCATTATTGTGGGCTGATTTTGCTTTGTTTCTCAACTTTTTGGGTGATCTTTTGGTTTAACAGGGAACAATATTTATAAGGTAGGGGTAGCAGCAACACAGAAAAAATGATTTAGCAGTGGCGGTGGCGGTGGCGGTGGCGGTGGCGGTGGCGGTGGCGGTGGCGGTGGCGGTGGCGGTGGTCGGTACAACGATACAGGGGGAAGAAACATTGTATAAGTTTCTATAATTTTGTATAACAGTGTCAAATTGGGTTTGAACATATCTTATACATTATTATAAACTTTTATATACGGTGAATACATTATCTTCGGACTATTAATAGTATTAATATTATTATAATCTGTTTTTGTAATTTGAAAGTGAAATTTATTTTTTATTTTATCCTTTCCGTACAAAGTTATATATTATTATATAATATTATATATACAAGATTGACACATTATCTACTTAAGTATATACTGTTGTATAATATGTATATCATAAAATGTGGTTATGTAAATATAAATTAAAAATATGACTATAAAAATGTAATTTCTTAGGTTGGATTGTATATTATTGAAATTATATTTATTAAATAAGCATTATATAAAATGGTAAAGAAATACTTTAAAAGTTGGTTTAAAATAGATACATCTCATTGAACATTACAAAGTGATTAATTAAATTAATTTAATTCTTAGAGGTTATGAAAGTGTAAGTATTATTATTATTTATTATTACTACTACTATTATTACTGCCATCACTACTATTACAGCTTACACTATATTGAATATGTTATTTTTATTGTTATATTATTATTATTACTATTACTATTAAAAGAATACTATTATACATTTTGGAAAAATTTTAAAATAAGTAGTGTTAAATTGGATTTTGTTTTCAAAAAGTTGAGAATTCTTTTCAAAAACTTGTTTTTTCGATAAGTTTTAAAAGTTCAGGAAGAAAAAAAAGAACTACTATCATTCAAGCACGACTTCATTGTTGTAATTTTTTCTTCAAGAAAATGTCATCAAGCTTTAGTCTAGTTGTATAAATGTAACACGTGATGTTAAATTAGATGCATGTTACGAATCTAAACTTTTTATAATAAATAAATTGATATGCCAATGACGAATAATAAAAAGGTGGGCTCATACCCTGTCCCAATTTCAATCTGTGTGCTAGGCTTTTTTGAATTTCTAAGTTATAAGTAGACTCAGAGCACTTTTCAGTGATAATGGGGCTGCACCATGGATCAGCTCTTAGCCCATTCTTATTTGTCTTGATGATAGATGGACTGACGCGACAAATCCAAGGGGAGGTGTCATGGTGTATGTTATTCGCATACGACATAGTCCTGATTAGGGGTGTCCAACGGGGCGGGTTCGGGGTGGGTCGAGATCCAACGGGGCGGGTTCAGGGTGGGTCGAGACCCAACGGGACTGGGGGAAGGTCGGGACCGGTCCTCCAGCGGGCCTGGCGGGACTGGCCAATGTCCCGTCCCACATCCCACCGGAAGGGGGGCCGGGATTTGGCAGGACCTGGCGGGGTTAGGTTGGGTCGCGGGATTCGGGGGATTTAAAAAAAAATGAATTTTCAACACTGAAATTGACATTCACACCTACATTACCACTTAATTTCAACGTTGAAATCTATTGTATATCGTGAAAATCTTTACTAAAGAAAATGTAAAATTAGAAACTGATTTGGGGGAAAACACAAATTGATTGGGAAAACGGACATCCGAGCGTAGAGTTATGACAATTTAAAGTTGCACCAATTTACAACTACTTTATCTCCCTACATTTTATGTCAATGCTTCCATGATATGTTAATTAAGTTCATGCCGCATTCGACTTTCATAAAAGATTCATAGATTGGCTTCAATCTATCTAACCACTCAAAGACAAATATACCATTAAATGCCAATAAGGCTACATAAATTGGCGTTCATAACACATCTCATGTTGCTACTTTATTTGTTCATAATATGATTATTGCATGGTGTTCTGTAAACAATTCTTACATGTTATTCAAGTTTCCCGAGTCCTCGTAAGCTCTACGAACAATTATCTACATTATATAAATGATAGCAATACTGGAGTCAATAATTTATCTCAAAAAAAATGAAAAGTTCACTATTCACAATTTTACCGCTTCTGAGATGGTAGGAACATTTGTGAGAAAAGAAAATGAGGTATTTATAGATATACTAACTTAGGGGTTAAAATAAATATTAAAGGGATAGAAAGAGTTTATGGGGTAGGGGGCCAAAAATATTAAGGGAGGGGGGGGATTGGGACGGGGTCGGTGCGGGATCGGGGCGGGTCTAGGGCGGGACGAGCCCAGGTCCCGTCCCGATTTCAAGTACTGACACCGTCAAAAAAAAAATTAGGGGGTTCGGGAAGGAGTCGGGGCCGGACCGGATCGGGAAGCTGACCCGACCCACTAGCCACCCTTAATCCTGATTAATGAGACTCGCAACGGAGTAAATGCTAAGCTAGAGGTTTGGAGACATACTATGGAATCTAAAAGGTTTATGCTAAGTAGGACCAAGACAGAAAACTTCGAGTGCAAGTTCAGTAACGGGAGCGACCTTGATACAAGCGTGGAGTTGAGGCTTAGTACTGAGGTCATTCTAAGAAAGAAAGCTTCAAGTACCTCGGATCTATTATCCAATGTGATGGAGAGATTGATGACGATCTCACACATCGTATTGGGGTAGGGTGGATAAAATTGAGAATCGTATCTGGAGTCTTATGCGATAAAAAGGTGCCACCAAAACTTAAAGGTAAGTTCTATAGGATGGTGGTTAGATCGACTATGTTGTATGGGGTGGAGTGTTAACTAGTCAAGACTTCGCACATCCAAAAGATGAAAGTTGCGGAGATGAGGATGCTGAGATGAGTGTGCGGGCATACAATGAGGGATAAGATTAGAAATGATGATATCCGGGACAGAGTGGGAGTGGCCTCGGTAGAGGATAAGATGCGGGAAGCGAGGTTGAGATAGTTTGGGCATGTGCAGAGGAGAGACATGGTGATTAGACGAGATATGACGCAGATGCAGCTTACTGAGGACATAACCTTATATAGGGGGTTGTAGAAGACACAGATTAGGGTAGAAAGGTAGTAGGTACTCAAGCGTAGTCATATTTACGCTTGCAAAGTGGTAGTGTTATTATTGTAGGCCCACTTAGCCTATCATATTAATAGGCGCAATATTGCATTATAGTCTCATGTAGCTTGATTTCTGTTGATATGTGTCTTTAGTGTACTTTGTTTAGCTTATTTATCTGCGGTAGTTACTGCTTACTTTTTCGTGATGCGCTATCATGTTTTATTCGCTTTTGATACCAGCATTTTCATACCGCTTTAAATTTTTTCTAACCGTTTCTCTTGCTTGCTTTATTCTTGGTTTGTTTGTGCTTATGCTCTGTCTTGAGCTGAGGGTTTCTCGAAAACAGCCGCTCTACCTACCAATGTAGAGGTAAGGTCTGCGTACACTCTACATTTTTCAGACCCCACGCTGTGAGATTTCACTGAGTATGTTGTTGTTTTTGTGTATGTATATGTATATATATATTAAATATTAATTTGATGATATTTGGCTGGGCACATAGGAGTATATGAGTTATGAGTAAATTTATATATTATATTATATAGAGTAAAAAATAAAATAAATAATTAAACTTTTCATAACTACAAGTGTAATTAATCTCTACATTAATAGCATAACTCTAACCAGCAATCAAACCCACCTTATTATTATAATTATTATTATATTTTAAAAATGAAAACGTTGATAAATTTGATAGAACCCTCATTTGCCTATTCAAAATGACACTATTACCCTTTCCCTTCCAGATCTTCATATATGATGTAAATCAAACCCAAAAAACATACACCCAAAACAAAAAATAGCCAAAAATCTTCAAATCCATTCAAGAAAGAGAAATGTGGTGCAACTCCCATGGCTTAATAATAATCCCTAGAAGCGACCTTCGCTTCCCCCTTTTCCCCACCCACCCACCCTCAATTTCCCCTTATCCCCATATATATTTCCCTAAATACCCCTCAAATCACCAAATTTTACGAACCAAATTCACTTCACTCAAACCTAAATCAAACTTAAACGACGTCGTTTCATATACCGACCCGAATAACACCACCTTTTACGAACTTCTAGGTATACCGGAAACCGGGTCGTTATTAGAAATTAAACAAGCGTACAAGCAACTAGCAAGAAAGTACCACCCGGATGTATCACCACCGGATCGGGTCGAAGAGTATACCGAGAGGTTTATTCGGGTTCAAGAAGCGTATGAGACGTTATCGGATCCTAGAATGAGAGCTATGTATGATAGAGATATGGCTAAAGGAATTCACTTGGCTTTCATTGCTCGTAGGCGTTATCAAAATGATGAGGTATATATTTTCGTTCCCAATTTATATGATGTAGTTTGACTGTGCACGAAGTTTAAGAAATAAAGTAAGACTTTTGAATCCTGTGGTCTAAAACAGGCTAAAGATATTTGTATATTTATAGATATCTCGTTGAAGTGAGCCTTGGAGTAACGAGTAAAATTACTGCCATGTGATCATGAGGTTATGGGTTCAAGCCGTCGAAACAACCTCTTGCAGAAATGCAACGTGTTTGTGTAAATAGATCCTTGTGGTCCTGCCCTTCCCCGGATGCCGCGCATAGCCGGAGCTTAGTGCACCGGCTACCCTTTATAGATTATCTCATTAAGCGTAAAAGGTAAAATTTAAAGTTAAATTATTGACAAATAAGGAAATGTGTCATTCTTTTTGGAACTGACTAAAAAGTGTGTCATATAAATTGGGACATAAGGATTATAAGTCTATTGGGAGAAAATATTTAGGCCATGTAGCCCATATTTTGAGTTTGTTACCATGTTTAGCCCATTTGAGAGTAAGTTTTTGGGAATATTTCTATGTCTATTGGGAGAAAATATTTGCGCCACGTAACCCATATTTTGAGTTTGTTACCAGATTTATCCCATTTGAGACTAATATTTTTTGGAATATTACTATGTCTATTGGGAGAAAATATTTAGGCCATGTAGCCCATATTTTGAGTTTGTTACTCGATTTAGCTTATATTTGTGTATAAACACCTTTTATATACTATTTATACACTTTTATACAAGGTTGATACATGATGTATAATGCTTTCCCTCTAGGTATATAATGTTGTACAATATTGTATATTGGGTTACGTGGTGTAATTTTTTATGTTGGGTTGTATAATTTTGATAATTTCCGGGGTTAATTTTGTGCCTTTTATGAGTTATTCAGGAATTTGTTTATTATTATTTTTTTGAAAATGCATGAAAATTGTCCTGTAGTTTCTTGTTCTTTGATTTATGTTATTATTTACTGCCTCGTGTTCTTTGCTTGACATATTGTTTTGTTGTAGCTATTGCTCCTACCTTACTATTAGTTGTAGTATTTCTCCTGTAGTTTATTATTTACTGTCTTTTGTTCTACGCTCCTCTTTCCTATTTAACCTGCTCTGGTAGTGCTTTATTCTGAGCCGAGGGTCTATCAAAAACAACTTCTCTAGCTCCTGAGGTAGAGGTAAAGTCTGCGTACACTCTACCCCTCCCCCGACCCCACTTGTGGTATTTCACTGGGTATGTTGTTGTTGTTGTTATGTTTTAGTTGGTGTTTGGACATAAAAAAATGTGAAATTTGAAGGGGAAAAAGTAGTATTTGGAAAAAAGTTGGAAAAATGGTATTTGAAAAATTAGAGTTGCGTTTGGACATGAATACAACTTGGAAGAATGTTGAATTTTTGTGAGTGATTTGGAGTGAAAAATGTGAAAACTTGTATTTGGAGTTTTTCGAATTCGTGAAAATTGTAACAATTAATACAATTTCGGAAAAAAGTGAAAATTATCCATGACCAAACATGCCATAGTTTGTGTAATTCTAGGGTTTCATTTATAATTTTGTCAGGTTAGGCATGATTGGGGTATTGTATGCTGAAATATAATTGCTGATTGGTGAAAGGATTAAGGGTTATTTTGCACATAAAGGTCAATTGAAAAAACACCTTTTGATTGGAGTAGCATAGTATCTTTTTTATGGTTATGCCGGCGATGACAGGTGGATCTGGTAATTGGTCTGTTCCGATTCTGATAGCCTGACATGGCATTTCCACAATTAAATAATATGTCATTCTGGTTGTTGCCTCCAAGTCTCTTGCTCCTATTAAGCTCAGCCTTAGTAGAAGTGGTAGAGTATGCTAACATGAAGATTCATCAGTTTGCATACTGTTTTTGTTATATTTGTTCTTTCTTTTTTAATAGTGATATCCGGGCAATTCGCATGCACCTCGACTGATCATACATGTGTGTCCTACCTCTGACCAGCACAGACACTAGGTGACTCTCTCCACCAAGGCTTGGGCAGATGAGAACAACTGGTGTCGTCTTACGGGGATTCATACCTTGGTTACCAGGGTCATGACACTTATTCACATCATAAAGGCTAATATGCTGAAGATAAGAATTTGCCTACATGTTCAAGAAAGTAGAATCTTAGTATATTTGGCTAACTGTTCTGTTCAAAAAAGAAATAATGTAAAGATTAGTGGAATAACTTTTGGGAAGTAGCCTGGAACTCTTGTCTTTCAATTGTCATATCTAGATGCCTGGGGCATCTTAAGTCCTAAAATGATTGTGGTTGGGGTCAACTTCAGTGGCTTCTCCATTTGGTTAGATGAGTGCATAGTACAACAGAAAAGAAACGTTATTGAGGCATCCAAAACAATTTAGCATTAGTCCGGGAATTACATGCATCTAACTGGTAATGACAGAACTGTTGGAAAGTAGGAACAGATGGTTTAGTTATCGGTCTTTCTCATATTTACTTAGGTGTTCGATGGTGGTGTTTTCTTGCACTGTTGACACTTGTAATCTTTGCCGTTTCCCATGTCTTTTCCATTTGATGGACTTGATGAATGTTATCAAGAGACTTCAATATTCAATGTTCTTTGCTCAAATGATCAAGTTGTTCGACCTTTGCATACCCTGCTTCTGCCACAATATCTAGACCACTTTCAATTCTCATTTATCTCATCAAAACTTGTCATTCTTATGTGCATCACATGAACATTAGTTTCTCTGCTACTGCTTGGGAGTAGTAGGCTAATTTTTAAAATAGAGAATCACTCCATTTCTTTCACATTCATGTAAATGGTTTCTCTTTGTTTGTATGATTTAATAACAAGTCTTTTGTTCTTGATTTCTTGTTATCCCCTTGCTAATTTGGGTTTTTTCTTGTGCATTTAGTCCATGGTGGAGAAAGGTGAGTGGAAAAATCGTTGGCAGTCTCAGCTATCAGAGCTAAAGAGAAAAAGCATGCACAAGGACAACGGTATGTCTTGGGGAGCACGGATGCGCAGGCAAAGGAACAAAGCATCATCTTAATCGATAGTAATTAATACATTTTATATTATTTTGTATATATGGGAATTTTTTCTCTCGTTTTGTTTTAGTGCTCCGCTAGTACTAACCATATATGAATCACACCTAATAGGCAAGTGGATATTGTATATAGTGTAAATGTAAATCAAGAATCCATTTCCAGTAATATACTCCTGCTTCTGGTACCATATTACCTACAGAAAAGGCGGTGTTTATATCATATTAAGCAAGTTTTGGTGGCTTTCATTGCTGTTGGCTATTATATGCCTATATCATTTGCCAGAAAAGAGAGTGAAACTGCCTACTAATTCTACTACATGTTGTGAAAGGTCCTACTGACTGAACCTTTTTTTTGGTTTTGCTTGTCCATGCTCCTGTCTTTCTCCAAACAGCTCCACCCACCCACGCCCACCCCCACCCCCCACCTACACTACAAAGTAAAAGGAAAAGTCTGAACAAAGAGAGAAAACACAGTGGTGGAGTGACCTTTTGATGAGGCCTATTATATGCACTGCCCCAAAAATTAATTTCATTTTATGTGAATAATATTTGTTTTTAAGAAAGACATGTGCATATACACTGTTAAGACCACTTGAAATTCGTATAAACGCCACTAAGAGCACATATAAGCTGCGTATCCTTATTATGTTGAATCCATCTAAAGGGCTTGTGAATTGTGGTGTATGTTGATGGTGGAACAATCAAAGGTAGAGTGGTTTAGTGGTCAATGAAGTAGTTCAACAATGAGTCCAGGTTCAAATTTGTTCATGTTTTTGTGGGGATAGAGTTATCCGGTACCTAGGTTGGTGATAGACAACAAGTAACTTGTGAAATTAAATCGAGATGCATGCAAGTTGATCCAGACACCACGATTATTAAAAAAAGAAGGGGGTAACAATAGCTTTTCATTTTTAGATGATGAAAATGGGAGTAAGCAAGATGTCAATTCATGAAGTCAATTTTGGGTCATTTTCATTATCATCTTGTATTACTCAATCTGGTGTTTAGCAGAGTTAGACAAAGTATTCCGTAAATAAAGACCACAATTACAGAATGTGGCGCTTGGGCCATTCAACCCTCTCATTTACCCAAGAAAGAGACACCCCACAATTTGCTTTTGAGTAATTGGTTTGTTCCCCAAAGAGAACCAAAAATATGTTGCTTTCTGCAATTTGTCCTGTGATATTTTTTTCTAGTAGATCAATGGAGCACTGTACACTTGTTGTCTAGCAAGCCTAAGGACTGAGAATTTTCTTTCAAATCTTGCTCATATTTTTTCTTTATATTTTCAGCCAATCTTTTTGGAATGTGTCGAAGACACTATTTATTCGACATGTTATGACGGGACCTGTCTTATTCTCAAAGTTTGAAATGTGTCGAAGACACTATTTATTCGACACTATTCTTAATGATATTTTGATGTAGGCGTACTCCCATAAAATTCAACAAGAGGAGAAAATCTAGTAGTTTTTTTTTTTTTAATATGACTCGAATTGAGCCTAATATATTTCTCGTCTCGTAAGGAGGGCAAATCCATCAATTTTGACTTTCAGTACATTTCTCGTGGGGCAAGCTCAATTCCTTAACTTTGTAAAAGCTCAATAAAGTATGACATTTCATCAAGTGAATGGAAGGAAAAAATATCTTTAAATAATAAGTGACCTTCTCTTTTAGAATACTGTACACAATATTTTTTAATAAGAAATAGTATGGATCGTGTAAGAGTGTATTAATCTCCCTTCGATATCCTTTTTCATTAACACAAAATATATATAGGTGTACAATGTTGATTCCTTCTATAATAAGGATCTAAATTCTATCATAATTAGACAACACAAAATATGGTAAATACTGCCTATGTACACGTGCTAATACACCCCCTCAGTCTGAGCGGGAGGAGGCCTGAAGCTTAGACTGGATCTGAAGTCAAGGAAGAGCTGTCTAGGGAGACCTTTTGTGAATATATCCGCATACTGATAAGAGGAAGGCACATGTAATACTTTGATATGACCGAGAGCAACCTTCTCACGAACAAAGTGTACGTCTATCTCAATATGCTTGGTTCGCTGATGCTGAACTAGATTATGAGATAGATAGATGACAGATAAGTTATCACAATAAACCAAAGACGCCTTACAAAACGGACACTGAAGCTCCAAAAGAAGGTTTCAGAGCCAACAAATCTCAGCAACAACATTAGCAACACCTATGTACTCTTCTTTTGCACTCGAACGAGATAATATGACTTGTTTTTTAGCAGACCAAGAAATGAGATTATCCCCCAAGAGCACACAATAGCCAGAGGTGGATCATCGCATGTCCGGACAGCCTGACCAATCAACATCTGTATATGACAACAATCTGGTGGGTGCTGAGGGGTAGAAATGTAATCCATAATCAAGTGTTCCCTTTACGTATCGAATGATACGTTTAAGGGCAGTAAAATGAGGCTCCTTGGGGGCATGCATGAATAAGCATACATGTTGAACATGATAAGCAATATCAGACCTGGTGAAAGTAAGGTATTGTAGGGAACCTGCAAGACTTCGGTAGAGAGTGGGATCTGACATTGAATCACCACCAAAGCACTGAGCTTTGATTTAGAGTCAACTGGAGTAGACATGATCTTTCAATTTGTCATTTTAGCCCTATACACAATCTCCTATGCATACTTACGTTGACAAAGAAACAAGTGTCTGCGGATCTAGTCACTGAAATCCCCAAAAAATAGCTCAACTTCCCCAAGTCACTCATAACAAATTCTGTTTTGAGCAGTGCAATGATCTCATTTTCAACAACTCAGATGAGGCAGTGAGCACAATATAATCCACATACAATAATAAATATGCAATGCTACTACATCTATGAAAAATAAATAAAGAATTATCATACTTGATGCATACAACTGCAAAATATACAGTGCAAAACGATCATACCACGCTCGAGGGGCCTGTTTCAAGCCATAAAGTGCATTACGGAGACGACATACATACTGAGGGGCAGCAGGATGGACAAGGCCAGGCGGCTGGTGCATATAAACAATTTTTTTCAAATCCCCGTGTAGAAAAATATTTTTCACATCAAGCTGATGAATCGGCCAATGCTTACCCATAGCAATGCTCAGAAATATGCGAATAGTAACCGGTTTGACAACCAGACTTAATGTCTCACGACAATCAATACCCTTCTGCTGATTAGTGACATTAGCCACAAGCCTCACCTTATACCTCTCGAACTCACCACTGTCTCTGTCTGTATTTGTGATAAAAAAGTCACATGCATCGGATCACATTCACCCCCTCCGTTCTAGGAACCAAATCCCAAGAGTGCTATTTCGTTAAAGCATTAAATTCTTCACACATGGTCGCATTCCAATTAGGGTCTAGTTTGACTAATTTTGGGTTTTTGGGATTTGGTGAAATGGTTTGGGTGGACATGTTAAACTGGACTTTGGGTTTGAAAATCCCGTGTTGAGCACGGATTTCCATGCGGTGAGTAGGGGCAGGGGTACTGTTGGTATTTGGGTAAGGGGTTGGGTTCTGGTTACTGTTCGACGAGATTGGTGGGTAACTGGGTTCGACGGGGTGGGATGTCGGTAATGGGGATTCTGGGTGTGACATTGGGTGTGGTGGTGGCGGCGATTGGGGTAGGTCGACGCCATTTGGGTTGTGGATGGTGGGGTACGACGTCGGTGGTAGGGCGGGGCGGGGCGGGGCGGGGTTGGGAGTATGGTTTGGTAGTGTGAGTATGACGGTCTGGGGTGGGTATGTCCTAGGGTTTTGATGACAGGTGGGGAGGCGACGGGGTCATTTTGGCTAACTGAAGGAGTGGCGGTTGGTGACACAGCGAGTGGTGGTTGATTCAGTCGGCTCGGAGGAGAGATAGTGACAAGGGGATGCCTGGTAGCTGTTCCGGCAGTCGGCGAGACTGGATGGTAAGTCGATCGGATTCTGACGGTAGCAGATGGTGACTGGACAATGGAGGTGGTGGTGGTGAACTGACGCAGTTCATGAAGTATGACGGGGGATGTGTCGGACTCGTCTAGAAAGCTATAGTCCGTGTTTTAGAATTTTTGAATATTTGCAAAAGGAAAAATCGTCTCATCAAACGTAACGTGACGAGAGACGTGAATTTGCAGAGTAGACATGTCATAGCACAAATAGCCCCTATGATTAGACGGGAAACCTACGAAGACACATGGAGTGGTTCGGGGTGCTAATTTATGAGGGGCGGTGGATGCAAGGTTTGGGTAACACAGGCAACCAAAAATACGAAGGTGATCATAGAAGAAAATCCGACGGTATAAAATTTCGGTTGGGGTCATATTATGAAGAGTACTAGTAGGTAAAATATTAAGGACATATTCTACCATTTTGACTGCATAAACCCAAAAGGATGAAGGGAGAGAGGCATGAAACAGGAAAGTATGAACCATGTTATTTATGGTGTGAATGATTCGTTCTATTTTGTCATTATGAGGGGAGGTGTGGGGACACGAAAATCAAAAAACCATGCCATTATTTTTACAGAATTTGTGAAATATAGAATTATTAAACTCACGACCGTTATCACAATGAAAAGATTTAATGGCTTTTTCAAATTGCATTTTGATAAAAGTGCGAAATTCCAAAAATTTGGCAAAAACTTCCGACTTGAACTTTAGTGGGTAGATCCAAATAAAGTGAGAGTAATCATCTAATAGGACTAGATAATATTTATGACCCAGAGAGATAGTAATGGGAGACGTCCACAAATAGCATGAACAATATAAAAAGGAGCAAACTTAATACTAAGAGATGATTTAAACGGAAGGCGAATATTTTCCTAACTGACAAGAAACACAATTTTGGGCAAGTTTTCCATTATTACAATGAATAAAATTATTGCTTCTAAGAAAATTAAAAATAGGGTCTCCTGGGTGTCCAAGCCTATTACCAACAGTGATATATTGAGGATACTTTAAACGAAATAGTTCTGGAAAATTACCTGCAGACCAGGTGAGGTGAGATGTGGGCCCCGTATCCATGTAACAATTTTCATCGGACTGTTGCATATTTAGGAAGCTGAAGGCCTGGCCCAAATCAGTGGGGGCCAGCCCACTAGAACCTGTTGCTGCAACGTGAAGTGTGCCTATTGCTAGCCTGGTCCAGGTGCGGAAAAGGGCATCTGCCTTGGGTCTGGTCCGGGGCCCAACAGACCCATAGAAGGGTAAGGCTACTGGGCCAGTGGAGCTGGTAGCTGGAACGCAGCCCAGCTCGGGTTGATGGGCCACTGGCATGTGGCGACCTACTAACCAAAAGTAGGGGCATATTGTTGGCCCTTTCCACCGCGGCCACGAAAATTCATCCGCATGAAAAGAAGAAGATGATTATTCACTAGATACCGTCATTGCTTCTTCTCCGGGAAAAGAAGTTCATGACCTTCCACTGTTTCTGTCGTGGCCGCATTTGCCACCGCGGTCGTCCCGCGGCTAGCTGTCTGGGGGTGGCGGCTAGTTGGTAGCGGTGTTATGTTGCGACGTGTTTTCAAATGCTAACGTCTTTTAGTTGTGTTCGTCCTGTTTGGCATGTCTGGTTTCCTCTAAAAGTAATTGGGAGTGTGCCTTGTTGAAACTTAGTAGTGGATCGGCTTGTTGAATCATGGTTGCGAGAGTATCAAATTCACATTTCGGTAAACCAGCAACAAGTTGTAGGACCATCTTAGTGTCGGAAATGGGCGTCCCCACGTTGGATAATTGGTCTACAACTAATTTCAATTGTCTGCAATATTCGGACATGTTGGAAAAAAATCAAGACGTGTATTATTGAATTGTTCCTCCAAATACATTGTTAAAGTATTTTTGTTGGCCTGAAAAATTTCTTCCAATCGAATCCATAATTCATGAGCCGTGGCACCTGTTTTCATGATCGTATGGAGGAGGTCTTTAGATATGGTTCCATAGATCCACCGTTTCACAATAGCGTCAAGATGACGCCATGTCGAGTCTGCAATTTCTACGGGGCAAGGGATAGAGTCGTTGATATGATCAAGTACGTTGTACGCACAAACGTGGATATGAAAGAGTTCAACCCACGAAAAGTATTGACTGTCTTCCTGATCAAGAATTAATGGGATGAAATTCTTGATATTTGAGACGGTGAAAGCATGATGGAAATGGGATGTAGATGAGGGAGGGGGTGGCGGATGGGTGAGTAACGCGTAAGAACCTGCCCTTGGGAGGGGAACAACAGCTGGAAACGGTTGCTAATACCCCGTAGGCTGAGGAGCAAAAGGAGGAATCCGCCCGAGGAGGGGGGGGGGGGTTATCCACGACGGTTGTGGAGGATGCGGAAGCATTAGGAGATGTGGGAGGAGACATGGTGGCTTAACGAAACACAGAAACCCGTGAAAGAAAAAAATTCAGCCGAGGGGGGGTTCCGGCGACGGTAGGTGAGGAATTTTTTTTTAGGGTTTAGGTTTTGGCTCTCGATACCATGTAATAATGTATTAAACTCCCTTTGGAGCCCTTTCTCATTAATACAAAATATATATAGGTGTACAGTGTTGAATCATTCTATAATAAAGATCCCAATTCTACCATAATTATACAACACAAAATAAGGTAAATATTGTCTATGTACATGTGCTAATAGATCGAACTTACATCTATTGTGTAAGAGATTGATAAAATAATATAAGAGAAATTGCAAATTTTCAATCATAAGATAGATAAGATTAGGAAATTAAAGGAGGAAAATTCTCTTGCAATGGCTTTGTCTTCCAATGTGATATTTTCTTCACTTTTTTATTCACACTCCACTACTTTAATATAGTCGACTTCCAAATACTTTTTTAAAAATTATAATTACTGGTTTTTCTAAATACAAAATTTGTACACAAAATGTATCCTCAGGACATAAATCGCAGTCAATAGAATATCCCAGAAGTTTCAATTAGGAAAGTGATTTAAGGTTAGGAATTTCCATGGTGTTAAAATACGAAGGTCTATTATAGAGTAACACTAATGCATCTATGGTGCTTGAGATTTCTAAAAAATGATCTCAACTTTAAGAAGTCCGATAGACAAAACTTGTGTTGTCACCACACATAAATTTTAGTTGTAACCAGGGCGGCTCAATGATATTTATGATCTAAAGCAAAATTTCAATAAGAGGTCTTATGTTTTTTATTAAAAATATATCATATTTAATTTTATTTGTCCATCTTCTATTAATATATCTCTCAAATTTGTATCTATATTAGTCCATTGACAAAGATCATATATGTTCTTAGGAATGCAATTATTCAATTCATTTAGAATGTCTTGATTTTCTTGAGGATATGTATGGTTTCTCACAGACTACTTCTTCTTTTTGTATTTTATTATCGTCTAACTCAACTATATGTGATTTGTCCATCTACAATAAATTCTCCCATATTTTCTTATTCTAAATTTTTATTGTTTATTAAAAATTTATCAAGGGCTCTTTTGTGGGATTGCATTTAAAATTTCAATCTTTTTTAATTTTGAATATCCAGATTTATACTTTTTAGTTGACATATTAAATTCTAGGAAATAATTAAAAAGACAATATAAACTATAAGGAAAAAATAATAAAATCTAAATACAGAATATTAAATATAAAAACAATCAAACCTGGTTTGGCATATAGAAATTTGCTACATTATTTTCACTGCTCGAGTATTTTTGATGCAGCTCTATGACTTGAGAAAAAATAAAAGATTTAACACTTAACGTTTATGCAATGAAAATCAAGATTTGGAATTTGAGAATTGGGCAAGGCCGAAGTGAAACTTGAAATGTAAAAGTAAAAGTGAAGTACAAGTAGGAAGAAAGAGTAATAAAGAAAAAAAAAATGTGAGCCCTGTAATAATGATGATTATGTATAAATGAGGAACAAAGGCTCTTCAAACGTAAGTGTTGGAAAGAGATTCTCCAAAATATAATTTAACTTCCTAATTCATCTCAAATGGTCTCATTTTTCTTTTAAATTATACTTTTAATTTATTTTTAAAAAATAATATATACCTAGTCTTAAAATAATTTGGGGCCCCTAAGGTGATGGGGCCTAAATAGGGATGTCAGTAGGGCGGGTAAATGCGGGTACCGCATCGTACCCGCTTCAGTTGGGTCAGGTATGGGGATGATTTGGTGGGTGGTGGGGTGGGTATGGGTATCAAAAGTGCTACCCGCCATGGGTAGTGGGGCGGGGATGGATTTCATATAAGACCCGCATCGTACCCGCACCGCACCCGCTACCCACACCGCCTAAAATCATCAAGTCATCATCAAAGATAAGGTGAGTCAATTTTGAGAGTTTACACATAGGATGTAAATGAAAATCAGATAGTTCACTCATTTCTTGTAGAGTTCTAGAAAGATATTCCATCACCAATACAAACAATAGTGGTTATATGGGATCTCTCTGCCTAAACAAATCATGACATATCAAGATATTATGAACCAATGATCTTCCAGCTACAAAAGTTGTTTGATTCTCAGCCACAACAGTAGGAATGATGTTCTTTAATCTCATTCAAATTAATTTAGAAATGCATTTATATAGGACATTGCAACAAGATATGAGCCTATATTAACTAACATATTGAGGGGCTGCCACTTTGGGGATCAGAGATATAATGGTAGAATTTACTTGTCTTAATAATTTACCATTTTCAAATAACTCCAGCACAACACTTGTCACCTCCTGCCCAATAATACTCCAAGCATCTCCAGTGGGACGGATAAATGTGGGTACCGCCCCGCATCCGCTCCAGTTGGGTCGGGTATGGGGATGGTTTGGTGGGTGGTGGGGCGGGTATGGGTATCAAAAGTGCTACCCGCCATGGGTGGTGAGACGGGTATAAGGGTGGGTTTTAGGTGGCGAGTACGGGTATGGGGTATCCTTCCCCTACCCCCGCCCCCGCCCCGTTGACATCCCTAGGCCTAAAGCAGTTGCTTGGCTGCTTGACCCTTGGGCCGCCCCTGGTTGTAACGTGAGCAAAGGTTGGTTAGTTTCTCTTAGGAGGCAAGAGTTTCGGACATTTCAATAAATTATAGAGATGGAAGATAACATAATGTGTTACCTATTGGACATGATTTTTCAGTTGTGTTGACTGACTTCTATTTTAAACAATTAATCATAATCAAATTAATTGTATTTTTCAATAATAATTTAATCAATATACATCTTTAATTAAAAACGTGCAGAGAATTATTTTGTGAATTATAAGAATGTCTCTTTATAAAGTAGAGGAAAAAATGGTAAACAATTGAACAATACATGTACTTCTCTAATATATCACAACTTATGACCAATTTAACACCATGAATAGAACGAATGGTACCAAATCTTGCTCGTTTATCATACCTTGTGAATAATTGAGCAATATATGCAAAAAAATTTCTATGAGGCAGAATTTGTAGCCAATTGAGCAGATTCACTATATCTGGCTTATCATAGACTCCTATCATATTGACAAAACTAAGACACAAAAATTTTTTGCCATCAAATATTCTTAAGCGGATGTCATCTTTTAAGACAAAAAATTATGGGTATCATTCTTGTAGATCACTCAATTACGCCATCAAATTACTAGTAATTTTACATTTTCTTAAAAATTAGAGAGTGAATACTCCTCAATATTTTAATTTCATATTGATCAAGTAATTATTTGTAAAAAGTTTTACAGGATAGCCTACTTAGATATTGCTATTATTTGTACTCATTTTTTTTAAAATATCACGTCTCTCCACTTTAAAATAACTTCACACAAAATGACTGAAGTTTAGGTAAAATTGGCTAAAGAAGTTCATACAAAAATGACTTAACTTCAGCCATATATGCCTAAACTTTAGCCAGGGGCGGAGCTAGCCCATCGAGCGTGGATTTAGCCGAACCTAATAACTTTAGTCCAAATCATTTATTTGAATTAATTTTTTTGTCAAATATATACGAATTATTAATTTAAAATCCAATAACTTTAAAGAATTAGAACCCCGAACCCACAAGCTTCAAATCTTGACTCCGACTCTGACTTCAGCCGTACGTTACTTCAAACATTTTGTTTCTGAAGTTGTTGTGAAGTAACTTTTAATATTTTACACCCTGTGATTATGGCTTACAGATTGTATGTGCACTTCTGCTTAATTACTTGACAAGACAATCAATCTACATTATATATACTTGCACACTATTACAACCGAATCTAAGGATAGCATCCATAGAAGCCATTGAACACCAATGATGAATCTAGAACGCATATGACAAGATCCAATACAGATGAACTTCAAGACAAGCTCATTGAGTTTCATTTTAAAATTACACTTTTCTTGTATATGAATAAGAGTCCAAGCCATGAAAGATTTATTGTGTGGCCCAAATTGAAGTCCACAAGACAAATTTTAGAGGCCAAAAATTCTGCACTTAAAATTCCAGAAATTTCAAAGTCAACAATGATGGGTTCAATTGGGCTCCTAGAAAGCTTTAAAAAAGGGGAAATTCGCGCAAAGAGATAACCAAAATCAGCCTATAAAGAAACCCTTTCTTCCTGCCTAAGTTTGAAGTTTTTTCTAGTCAAAATTGAAATAAATAATTTATTGATTATTTTTATTAATGAATAGGGTATATATACAATTTACAATCTTCAAATATGAAAAATCATATTCCCACTATACATCTAATATCATAATTGTACTTGTACAAGAATTCGACAACTATGGTAAGTTTGTACACTAATTTGATTACAACAATAAACCCATTGTTTCCGTGATATACAATGTTGTGTATATCACGGGTTCTGTCACACCCCACAGTCATAGCGGACGATTGTCGTACGCTGAGACTGTCCCTAAAATTTTCAAATAGAACCGAGGGAAGACCCTTAGTAAATATGTCAGCAATTTGGTACCTGAAAAGGACATGCAAGACGCATACTTGTCCACGAGCTACCTTTTCGCGAACAAAATGAATATCCATTTCGATATGTTTAGTGCGATGATGTTGGACCGGATTCCCCGTAAGATAGACTGCACTAACATTATCACAGTAGACCAAGGTAGCTTTCTGAATAGGAAAGTGAAGTTATAATAGAAAATTACGCAGTCAACATGATTCAGACACCACATTGGCTACCCCTCGATACTCGGCCTCTACACTGGATAACGATAATGTAGCCTGGCGTTTTGCAGACCAAGAGACCAAGTTATCACTAAGAAACATACAATAACCAGATATCGAGCGTCTGGTCTCAGGACAGTCACCCCAATCGGCATCTGTATAAGATACGAGAGTAGAGATGAGGGATGGATATAAATGCAATCTATAATCAAATGTGTCATGTATGTATCGTATAATGCGTTTAAGCACATGCATGTGCTCAATCCGTGTATCATACATAAATAAACACAACTGCTGAACTGCATAAGTAATATCGGACCTTGTAAAAGTAAGATACTGAAGCACCCCCGCAAGACTGCGATAGTGGATGGGATCCTCGTATGGTGTGTTAGACGTAGCACCCAACTTCGATTTGGTATCAACCAGAGTAGAAGTAGACTTACAAGATGACATACCAGCTCTCTCAATGATCTCAGTCGCATACTTCTTCTGTGACAAAAATAAACCACCTGCATGACGAGTGACAGCTATACCCAAGAAATAACTCAAGGGCCCCAAGTCTTTCATAGCAAATTCTAAACTGAGTAGTGATATGATATACTTGCGCAGATTATCAGATGAGGCAATCAATATAATATCATCCACATACAATAAAATGTATGTCATAGAAGAACCACGACGATATATGAACAGAGAATGATCAGACATGATGTGAGAAAACCCAATAGTAGATACATAATTTGCAAACCTTTTATACCAAGCCTGGGGGGGCCCTGCTTAAGCCCATATAAGGACTTCTGCAGTAAACAGACATGATAAGGATAGTTGGGGTCTCTAAAACTCAAGGGTTGATGTATGTATACTGTCTCCTTAAGATCATCGTGCAAGAAAGCATTATTTATATCTAACTGATGAATGGGTCATGTTTTTGAGAGAGCCAAACTGAGAACAATGTGAATGGTAGCCGGTTTGACCACCGGACTAAACGTCTCACCACAATCCACGCCAACCTGATGAGTTTTACCATCACCTACAAGACGAGCCTTATGCCTTTCAAAAGAACCATCAGAATTTTCTTTATGAGTAAAAATCCACATAGACCGAATAATATTAACACCAGATGGACGGGGGACTAACTCCCACGTCTTATTTTCAATAAGAACATTATATTCGTCGTTCATAGCCAATTTCGAATTTGGGTCATGTATGGCTGACACAGGGTTACGTGGTAGTGGGGATTTAGGGACATTAGAATTGAGATTAAAATATCATTTTGGTTTTAAAATACCCCATTGACTATGAGTAACGAGCCCTTGACTCGAGATAGAACTGGGTGTATTACAGTCAATGTGTGGGGTGGTGACAGACGTGCCAGCAGGCCGTGGGCCTGCTGGCCCAATAACTGAACCCGGGATCGAGGCAGACACTGAACTGGGATGGGATTGCGAAACAGTACCGAGATCGATATTGGGCCGTGATTCTGGCCCACTGGGCAGATTGTTAGGACCTGCGGACATGATATTTTATGGGCTAGCAGGCAGTGGGCCTGCTGGCGTATTTCGGTCACGGGATAAGTCAGATAAATGATGGATAATATAAGGCGAGACATCATCATCCAAAAAATTATACGAACTAGGCACAGAACTACACATTTTAGCAAACGGAAATTGAGTTTCATAAAAAATAACATGGCGACTAATTATGATTTTATTAGAGTATAAATCAAAATACTTGTAACCACGATAATTAGATAGGTAATCCAAAAACACAGAAGGAGTAGAACATGCTTGAAGTTTGTTAATTGTACTGGATGGAAAAAGAGGATAGCATAAACACTCAAATACTCTAAGATGAGAATACGTCAGATCTTTATTGTAAAGAAGTTTAAGTGGAATTATATGCTAGGTTTTTGTAAGGAAGTATGTTAAGGAGGTAAGTAGTCATTTGTAGGGCATGATGCCAAAAAGAAGGGGGTACGGAAGCATGGGCTAATAAAGTTCGGACAATATTATTAATGGTACGAATTTTTCGTTCGGTTTTCCCATTTTGTGAGGACGTACGAGGACAAGAAAAATGAAAGACTATGCCATTAGCATCACAAATTTTCCGAAACAACCCATTATCATATTCTTTGCCATTATCACATTGAATATTTTTAATTTTCTGTTCAAATTGTGTATGGATGAATGCTCTATATTGTAAGAATGTGGAAAAAATTTGAGATTTTTTAGCTAAAGGAAAGGTCCACAAAAAATTAGATTAATCATCCAAAAATAGAACATAATAATGATGGCCCAAAGAACTTAGAACAGGAGATGTCCATAAATCACTATGAATAATGTCAAAAGGCATCAAAGTACGAGAAGTAGAGGCTACAAATGGTAATCTAACATGTTTCTCTAACGGACAAGAAGGACAAAGTGGAGTACTACGCGTACCTTTACAAGAAATAAAATTATTTTTATGTAAAGAAGAAATAACAGATGACCCCGGATGACCCAAACGTGCATGCCACAAGGAAGGAACAAGGGCAACAAAGGTAGATGGTATGGCTTGACTCGTGAAAATGGTGGAGGTTGTGAGTGGATAAAGCTCTCCCCTACTATTGCATCGCATTAAAGGTATCCCCGTCTTGAAATCCTTCACAGAAAACTCAAATGGATCAAAATTAACGGAAACCCAATTATCAGTGGTGAATTTTCGGACAGACACCAAATTTTAAATTAGGTTAGGGGCATGAAAAGTATTTTTCAAAACTAGAGGTGGATGTGGGGAGACAAAGCTATATTCCATAACATCGAATTTGAATTGTGTTGTCATTACCAACAATAATACCGCGATTGCTGCTTAAATTAAAATAAGACGAGAGAGTACCTTGATCAGATGACATATGAGAAGTGGAGTCGGTGTCCATGTACCAATTCGCGTCCGGAGGAGTTAATCCAAGTGTATGCACTGTTGCCGCAATACTATAGGTGCCGCGATCTATTTTGGGCCCCGCAGCAGGAAAAGCCTACGAAGGCTGAGGCCCAAGCAGGCCTTCCTGCGGCCCCAGCCCAGAAGAGTACATTCCGCCACTGTTTGGACTCGAGAAGCTGGGCCTGGACTGTTCCTGAAACTGGGCCCAGTTACCCAGATATGGACTGGGCGAGAAATAGGGGTTATTGTGCCAATGGCCACTGGCCCAGCTCCACGGCCAGGGAGCCCATGGCTGGGACCAGTTAGCTTGTGGCCCACTGCCCCGAGGCCCACTACTGCTTCCACCACTGTTCCGTCCGCTGTCGTTTCCACCGCGATTGCCACCACGATTTTTGCCATTATGTTTACGATTTTGCCCTTTTTACCGCCATCGTTGCTGCGGTTTTGGCTTGAATTTTCAGATAATAAGTGAGGGTCGTCTGACCTTGTCACCATCACGACTGAATTTGCTCTGGTAGCCGCCTTTTTAGCCAAGTCGGCCTTTTCTAACATGAGAAAGGAACGGGCTTGATAAAATGGTGGTAGAGGATTACTTTAACGAAGCAGTGTGCCAACGCCATTATAGGCCGACAACTATCTGGAGAACAAGACGATCATTGGTAACAGGCGCACCAACGTTGCGGAGTTGATCCGCCAATTCCTTGAGTCATTTATAATAGGCTGAAACGTTAGGAAAATCTTCCATGTTAACATGTGAAAATTCCTGCTCAAGAGTGACAGCTCGGGAATTTTTGCTATTTTGAAATATATCATGCACCATATTTCAAGTGTCCATCGCCGTAGCGTTGGGTTCAATAATCGTCTGTAAGAGGTCTGTAGAGATAGTGGAGTAAATCCACTGGGAACGGTAACATCAAGGGTTGTCCATAACGTAGAATCATCCTCGGGGGTAGGCACCTTCTCCACGCCAGGTACCGATGGGATTATGTGGTGGAGGACTTGATGCGAACGTGCGAGAACCTTGAATAATTCAGTCCACGTTGCGTATTGGACGTTTTCCATCTCAAGAACAATAGGGATGTGATTCTTGATGTTGGAAACTATAAGGGCAGGATAAAACATGCTTTTTGACGTAGAAATAACGAAAGAATAATAGGTGAATTAGGGATTGAGAAGAAATTTGAGAATAGAGGAGGAGAAAAAAAAATAAACGGAATCTGAGAGTAGGTCACGGAAACCGAGAAAAGAATGGGGCAGCGGAAGTGTTTGAGAGAAGGTATTTTAGCCCTAGACTTCTGATACCATGAAAGAAATAATCCCTTGATTATTTTCATTAATGAATATGGTATATATACAATTTACAATCTCCAAATATGGAAAATCCTATTCCTAATATACATCTAATATCCTAATTGTAATTGTACAAGAATTCTACAACTATGATAAATTTGTACACTAATTTGATTACAACAATAAACCCACTGTTTTCGTGATATACAATGTCGTAGATATCACGGGTTCTGTCAAAAATCAATTCAAGAGTTAGCAAGATTTTAAGATCCTTGCCTATTGATTTTGACTTGTAATGCTAATTTGTTAGGACCATGCTTATTGCTTTCCAAGGTAATTATGATTTACTCTTTTTTTTTCCTTTTTCATAAGGTTCGGGTGTCGGTCATACCCCTCCGATTTGAGGTGTGAGAGAATTACTCCTCAACTTTCAATTTCATGTTGACCAAATAATTATTTGTAAAAGCTTTATAGGATGCCCTACATAGATATTGCATTTGTATCCGTTTTAAAAATTATTCACGTCTCACCACGTTAAAATAACTTCACACAAAAATGACTTAAGTTTAGACTAAAATGGCCGAACAAGTTTATACAAAAATGATTTAATGTGCCTAAATTTCAGCGATATAATACTTCAAATATTCCCGAGAGAAAACAGACGTTCTACCTACCAAGTTAGAGGTAGGGTCTGTGTACACTCTACCCTCCCCATACCCCACGTTGTGGGATTTCACTGGGTATGTTGTTGTTGTTATTGTTGTAGTTTGTTTATGAACTTCACAATTTCTAAAACCAGACATTCAGACTTAAAATATGTTAGACTTGAAATATGTTAGTGTTGTTTTACAAGGATTTGCAGGAAACGAAAATTACAAGTAACTGCTTATGTAAGAATTGAAATTACAATTCAACTATAAAACTGAAAATTACAATATAACAACAAACTGAAATTACTATTTTGTTGATCAAGAAAAACTGGAAAGTTGTTTTTGCTGAGTCGAGTGTGACACTCTGTCCTTCAGACAATATTGCCCCGTATGTATCATTTATACGTCCTGGACAATTCGTCTCCCAAGATAAAACAAAGAATGGAACTATTGAGCAAAGGAAACTCAAAAGCTACCGTGAAGAATATTGAATAACGAAATGATGCTTGGAAGATTAGGAAGAAACTGCTTTGCTTTCTGCTTTGTGTATTTTTCGTGTATATCAACTGTGCCTCAACAATGATGTAAGGGGTGTTTATATAGGAGGAAGAGGGACTGTTTGACAGCCTCCATAACAGCCATTATTGGCCAAATAATGACCATTATGGAGGTAGTAAAGCTACCAAATAAATGGAGAAAATTGCCAACGGATTGGCCATTATAGGAGGTGTAATTCACTAAAATAAATTGCTTTGAATTGAGTGCTTTGACGTTTCGTTCGGGACCGTCGAAATTCGACTTTCTCGAAAACTTCGGGGACCAAACTGTACATCTTGAAACTTCAGGGACCAAACTGTACATCTTGAAACTTCAGGGACCAAACTGTACATCTTGAAACTTCAGGGACCAAACTGTACATCTTGAAACTTCAGGGACCAAACTATACATCTGAAAGAATTCTAGTCCAAACTGCACATCTGAAACTTCTGGTCCAAATTGCACGACCCATGGACCCGTGGACCCGTGAGCCCGAGAACCCGGAACCCGAAACCCGGAACTCGGAACCGGAACCGGACCGGACGGGCGGGCGGCGGCGGCGCGCGTCTGGTCTTTCCTCGAACCGAAGCACATCTAGGTCCTCCCTCCTTTAAACACATGGGATACCCCTTGGGGTCCCAAACCCCAAACCAATTTTGAGTCTTATATACACAACAATTCTTTCTTCCTCTACCGATGAGGGAGAATTGATCACACACCACACTTTTCCATGCTTCAAACACCTTACTTCGTGAACCAATATATCTTTCTTTTCTCAATGAAATTTGACGATTCTTGGCCCTACGGTTATCTACGTACTTAGTACATCATGCATGTGTGAAGAATCGAATTCTCCAACATACGTAACACTAGTGTTTAAGCCGTTAAAGTTGGTCGGTCGCAACTCCCGCCAAAGGCTAATTTCCAACAATCCCCTCTTGAAAGAGATTTTGGCGCACTCACATGGTGTCTTTTCATTTCCAAAGAATATTTCGGCGGACCGATGTTGCATAAGGAGAGGTAGCCTCAGCTTTGAACCTTCCATAGTTGAATACTATCGGACTTACTTACTGCGCGGTGAACGTGATGTCTTGAACCGTCAGTGTTTAGTGTAAGCCAAGACAATGGTACCAACACAACAAATTCCCTTACTCTCTTCTTCGTAATGTTTTGTCCGTTTTGGCCATGGACAACGTCTTGGATTCTTAAGTGCGTTCATTTTGAGGCGGCCCGTCCTCACACTTAAATAGGTGGTCTCCTACAAGGTATCCTGCTATACCCCACTTCACAAGTGTTAGGAACCATTAAAAGTTTCCCAAGAACCTAACCTCAACTGTTGAGGATCATTACAGTTTTGAAAACTTAACCTTTACCCATACTGCGATAGCACTTAACGTCTATCGCGGGAACGACTTTGGATTTAGTGTTTCTTTTCGAAATCACTATCCGAAGTGCTCATACTTCCACCGAAGCGATCAATCGAACCTTTACAACTTCGTTTTCCCATTGAACCAAATTACCGGGATCTCCGGTTCGTAAGGTTGGGTTACCACCGTATTGGTCCTTATATTTTGGGTTTTAAGCCCATTCCCCTAGACAGCAAGCCATCCGATCTTTGGGTAAGCCCTTAGTCAATGGGTCCGCTATATTATCCTTTGACTTAATGTAATCAATGGATATTATACCCGTGGTGATCGCTTGCCTAACGGTCTTATGCCTCCGTCGAATATGACGAGACTTGCCATTGTACATAGCATTCCGTGCCCTTCCTAGAGCCGATCGACCGATCGTCGCAGCGGTGGATCATTACCGCGGGTTTGTTCCAACACGAAACATCCTCTAAGAAGTCATGAAGCCACTCAGCTTCTTCTCCTGCTTTGTCTAAAGCGATAAACTCCGATTCCATCGTGGATCGGGCGATGCAAGTTTGCTTAGAGAATTTCCAAGACACACCCCCACCACCAATTGTAAATATATACCCACCGGTGGACTTGGTGTTCTCTATATCGGATATCCAGTTTGCATCACCGTACCCCTCTAGTACAAATGGATATCTCGAATAGTGCAACCCGAAATTTAACGTGTATTTCGGTATTGTAATACCCGATTCAACGCCTTCCATTGATTATCACTTGGATTACGGGTGAACCTAGCCAACTTATTGATCGCATAAGCAATATCGGTCGGGTGCGCTTTGTGATATACATCAAACTACCGATCACCCGTGCATATCGCTCTGGTATACAGTGCACCAAGATTTTATCAAGCTTTTGATTTGTATCCATTGGTGACGCTATTGGAGAACTGTCTAACATCTTGAACTTTCTCAAAACATCCTCGATGTAGTGAGACCGAGATAAGACCGTCCGTCGTACGTCTTAGAGATTTTAATCCCTAGGATGACATCTCGCGATACCCATATCTTTCATGTCGAAGCATTGTTTCAACATGTTCTTAGTCTCTAGGATTACCCTAGGATCGCTTCCCGTGATCAACATGTCATCTACATACAGGCATATCATAACAAATGAGTCAGAGTTACCTTTCGTGTAAACACATTTATCACACTCATTAATGGCGAACCCCTTCGATAGTAGAGTACTATCAAATTTTTCGTGCCATTGCTTCGGAGCTTGTTTCAGCCCGTACAGAGATTTGATAAGTCGACAGACTTTCTTCTCTTGACCTTGAACCACGTACCCCTCGGGTTGGTCCATATAAATTTCTTCTTCTAAATCACCGTTTAGGAATGCTGTCTTAACATCTATCTGGTGTATCTCAAGGTCACGCAAAGCTGTGATCGCAATAAATACCCGTATGGATGTCATCCGGGAAACCAGAGAGTATGTGTCAAAGTAGTCAACGCCTTCTGTCTGTCGATAGCCCTTGACTACCAACCTGGCCTTGTACTTGTCTATAGACCCATCTCGCCTTGTATTTCCGTTTGAGTATCCATTTACAACCCAACGGTTTATTTCCGGAGGAAGATCAACCAACTCCCAAGTATGGTTATGCGAATGGAGCTTATTTCACTCTCAATAGCTTCTTTCCGCAGCGGTGCTTCCGGAGTTGACAACGCCCGAGCAATTGTCCTTGGTTCATCATTAACCATATAAGCTACAAAGTCAGGACCGAAGGATGTATCCTTCCTGGCCCTTGTACTTCGCCTTAGATCCATCTCTGGAGTCTCAAAGTTCTGAGAATCAGGAACACTATATTCCGGATGTTCACCACCTCGAGATTCGCTAGATCTCGAACCATTTAGATCCGGCGCCAAGGACTCCGGTTCTTGAGAGCTTTGTGCATAACTTCGTTTGCGAGAGGTTATGTCTTTCTCCTTTCTAGGAAAGGTACTTTCAAAGAATAGAGCATTCCTTGATTCTATTATTGTACCCTGGTGGATATCTGAAATATCTGACTTATGCACTAAGAAGCGATAAGCACTACTGTTATTTGCATATCCGATGAATATGCAATCTACGATCTTAGGCCCAATCTTGACCTCGCTTTGGCTTAGGTACTTCAACCTTTGCCGTACAACCCCACACCTTAAAATACTTGTAGGTGGATTTCTTTCCTTTCCATGATTCATATGGAGTTTTGTCCTTACCCTTATGTAGGACTCTGTTAAGAATCGTATTAGCGGTAAGGACGGCTTCTCCCCACATGTTTTGGGGAAGTCCGGAATTGATAAGCAAGGCATTCATCATTTCCTTTAATGTGCGGTTCTTACGTTCCGCCACACCGTTTGATTGAGGTGAGTATGGAGCCGTCGTTTGATGAATAATGCCTTCTTGGGCACGCATTCCTCAAAAGGCGCTACATATTCTCCCCTCTATCGCTACGAATGGATTTAATCCGTAGGCTAAGTTGATTCTCAACTTCGCTTTGTAACGTCGGAACGCTTCAAAGGCTTCATCCTTACTTTTCAACAAGTAAAGGTAACAATACCTTGTGCTATCATCTATAAATGTCACAAAGTACTTGTTCCCCCTCTAGTTTGTGCAAACTTCAAATCACATATATCTCGTGTGAATAAGTTCTAGAGGAGCGGTATTCCTTTCGACGGATCGAAAAGGAAGCTTGGTGAGTTTTGCCTCTACGCACACCTCACACTTATGTTGAGGGTTTATATCGATAGAACGCAACAACTCCATCTTTACCAGCCTTTGAATAGACTTGTAGTTTACGTGTCCTAATCTATGATGCCATAAATTAGAAGACTCAAGCAAATAAGAAGAAGACTCAACTTTATTTCCTTGACGCAATACGTACATGGCATTCACTTTGAAGAGGCCTTCACGACGAAGCCCCTCCCCACAAATGTGCCATTTTTAGTGAGTACAAATTTATTTGATTCAAACACTAGCCTAAAACCAAAGATTAACCAATAAAGGTCCGTAAACTAGATTTCTTCTAATCTCTGGGACGTGCATCACTTCATTCAGAGTGAGTTCCTTGCCGGAAGTCATCTTCAGGACCACCTTTCCAACCCCTAGCACGTCCGAGGAAGCGTTGTTGCCCATGAACAGCTTCTTGTCGGAGACCGGATTGTACGTGGAGAAGGCATCTTTGTTGGAACAGATGTGTCTTGTTGCACCTGTGTCCACCCACCACTGCATCGGATTCTCAACCAAGTTGGCTTCTAGCACCACGGCCGAGAGATCCTCAATCATGTCATCCAGGAGCGTGTCCTTGACGACGTTAGCTTGAGCCTTGCCTTTCGACTTGGCTTTCTGTTGTTGCTCAGTCTTGAGCTTGCGGCATTCCTTGATCCTATGACCAGGTTTCCCACAGTGATGACAGTTACCTCTGAACGTCTCCGCTGCGGGGGCTTTGCCGTCTTTGTGGAACTTCCGCTTGTTGCTTGTTTTCCCTTTGGCCTCAGCCAGATTTGCCTTTGCCTCAGCATGTTGTCTACCCTTTGGCAAGGCCTTCTTATTATCTTCCCGGATTTGCGCTTTGATAACAAGCTCTTCAAAGGTCATCTCCTTTGTCTTGAGTTTCAAGTAACTCATAAACTCATTCCATGAAGGAGGTAACTTTTCAATCGCCGATGCAACCAAAAACTCGCTCATTTGGTTTCGGTCCTTCCAAATCCAGGTGATGTAAAATCATTTGAAATTCCCGGACTTGGGACATCATCGTCTTCTTCGTCCACCATTTGGAATTTTAGAAATTTCCCAACGATGAACTTCCTAGTACCCGCATCTTGTGCGTTGTACTTCTTTTGCGCTTTTCCCACAGCTCTTTGGCGCGCAACGGTGCAATAGACCGTGTAGAGAGGGTCCGCATGCGCAGCTTCGGATATAGTTCTTGCACATGAAATCGCTATGATTCCATGCGTCACGAACCATCTTCATGCCATTAATGACATGGATACCAAGGCCCCCTTCACCCGTTTCATTGGGCGAAGAGTCCATTTCATCTCCACTTGTGGAGGATCTTCCGTAAGGAACCGGGCCATGCCCATAATCGTTAAGTAAAACAAGATCTTTTGCGCCATCTTTTGAATTCGATCCCATGAATTTTTCAAGGCGATCATGGTGGTGTGATGAAGAGGGTGGAGCTCCAACAGTCGGGAAGGCAGCAGTGTTACGGCCTTGAGCAGGAGCCGCAACAGCAGCAGTGAAGGCGGCGGAGATACTGCCTTGGCCAGTAGCGGCAGTGGCGGGGAAGGCGCAACGTTGCCTCGAGAGGCGCAGCAGAGCAAGAAATCGGTCATATTTCCACCCATGTTATTGCAGTTACCGTAAGCAAAATATTGTCTTAAGTTGTTGTTTTACAAGGATTTGCAGGAAACGAAAATTACAAGTAACTGCTTATGTAAGAATTGAAATTACAATTCAACTATAAAACTGAAAATTACAATATAACAACAAACTGAAATTACTATTTTGTTGATCAAGAAAAACTGGAAAGTTGTTTTTGCTGAGTCGAGTGTGGCACTCTGTCCTTAAGACAATATTGCCCCGTATGTATCATTTATACGTCCTGGACAATTCGTCTCCCAAGATAAAACAGCAATGGAACTATTGAGCAAAGGAAACTCAAAAGCTACCGTGAAGAATATTGAATAACGAAATGATGCTTGGAAGATTAGGAAGAAACGCTTTGCTTTCTTGCTTTGTGTATTTTTTGTGTATATCAAGTGTGCCTCAACAATGGTGTAAGGGGTGTTTATATAGGAGGAAGAGGGATCGTTTGATCGCCTCCATAATGACCATTATTGGCCAAATAATGACCATTATGGAGGTAGTAAAGCTACCAAATAAATGGAGAAAATTGCCAACGGATTGGCCATTATAGGAGGTGTAATTCAGCCAAAATAAATGGCTGAATTGAGTGCTGGACGTTTCTGTTCTGGACCGTCGAAATTCGACTTTCGAAAACTTCGGGACCAAACTCGTACATCTTGAAACTTCAGGGACCAAACTGTACATCTTGAAACTTCTGGGATCAAACTGTACTTCTGGCAAAGTTTTCTGGCCCAAAAAGATAATATCAGAAGGCCCACAGCCCACGCCCGTGGGCCCGTGAACCCGGAACCCGGAACCGGACGGGCGGGCGGCACGCGTGTGGTCTTTCCTCGAACCGAAGCACATCTAGGTCCTCCCTCCGTTAAACACATGAGATACCCCTTGGGGTCCCAAACCCCAAACCAATTTCGAGTCTTATACACACAACAATTTTTTCTTCCTCTACCGATGAGGGAGAATTGATCACACACCACACTTTTCCATGCTTCAAACACCTTACTTCGTGAACCAATATCTCTTTCATTTCTCAATGAAATTTGACGATTCTTGGCCCTACGGTTATCTACGTACTTAGTACATCATGCATGTGTGAAGAACCGGATTCTCCAACATACGTAACACTAGTGTTTAAGCCGTTAAAGTTGGTCGGTCGCAACTCCCGCCAAAAGCTAATTTCCAACAGTTAGTAGTCCACCACCAAGAATATCATTTTTGTTAGACTATAAAAAATAAGAACTAAAACTAAATTTAAACCCTTCAACAGAAAAAATGTCAATCATCATGTCACACATTGTTTTTAAATCAATCTTTAATGTGAGAAATTTTATGTGATATGATGTTGTGACTTACACTACTACAGTTCACGGGTAATGTTGAGAAGGCTCAAAAGGTGTTTAATGAGATGTGGGGGCTGGCGTACTTCCCTCTGTTGCAGCTTATAATGCTCTAATACAAGTTTTGTGTAAGAAAGATAGTGTGGATAATGCTATTTTAGTGCTCAACGAGATGTTGAGGAAAGGTTATTTTCCGAATGCCAGAACTTATAATGCCATTATCAGGGGATTGTGTAGTGCTATGGAGTATATGGATAAGATGAAAGAGGATGGGTGTGAACCAAATGTTCAGACTTATAATGTTGTCATCCGATACAGCGATACTATTGTGATGAAGGGGAAATTGAGAAGGGTTTGAGGGGATGAGTACCGGGGGTTGTTTACCTAATTTGGATACATACAATATCTTGATAAGTGCAATGTTTGTGAGGAAAAAATCAGATGATTTATTAGTGGCTGGGAAATTATTGACAGAGGATTTCTTCCTCGAAAATTTACCTTCAAACGGGTCCTAAATGGTCTTTCGCTAACTGGTAATCAAGATTTTGCAAAGGAGATTGAGGTTGATAAGCAAATTTGGTCCCACATCGGATATGGAATGGAACATCAACTTCTTATATGGACTTGAACAATCCTCACCTTACAAGCTAGCTTTTGGGTTTGAGTTAGATCCAAGATCTATTCTTTACATGTATCAGAGCCAGAGCCAGACCCATTCCAATTCTTTGTTCACCGATATGGGCTCCCAAATTATATTATTCACGCTCCAGTTAACAAGGTCTGAGCGTGGCCCAAGATCCATTCTTTATAGCCTCCCAAACTAAGTGCCCTTTTGAAGCTTAATGAAATGGTAAAGCTCTAAATTTGAGATGAGCGTGCACTTGCCGCAAAATTCAATATTGGAGTGTGGTAAGACGTGGATAAGTATGATGAAAGTGAAGAGCTTGAGATAAAAATGACTTAAAATTCATGCCATTATCTTTATGCAGCAGCTCGTGAACATAGAGACTTGGCATTTGAAAGGACTTGAGTTGTTTAGCAGGATGCTCTGACTTTGGTCCATGACTTGAAGGAGGCGGAGTTGCAAATAAAGTGTATCATGCAAATGGAGACATGGAGATGCACAATTTCATTGAGCGATCTCAAAGTGTTTCATTTTTGCTTCTACCGGGTAATTTAGTACTTGTTATTGATATGTATGGAACACCGAAAGGACAGCGACATCCAGTCAAAACCAAATCCGTGTATACAGCTTCTATTTCCCCTCCTTTATTCCTGTTGAAGGCAAAATGAAGGTTAGAAAATAAATAGAGTTAAACATTTACTAAATTACCTGAAGTCCAATAACCTCAGCAACTCCGCAGCCAAAGGCAGATCCAACATTTGAACTATATGAGTTCAAGTTCGGACTTCTACCAAAATTCATTTGATTTACCAGGTTCGATAATCTTATTGAACCTTTGCAGTTTTAAGTTTAAGAATATGAGTTCATAATTGCTAAGTTGATGAATGACTTTGATGATGTTGATTTTAATTCTGTCTCAAGTTTCATATGTGGTCTCTTCAACTACTTGATCCCAAAGAATATGGTTCCCTCTTTTTTTTCATAATGAATTCTGGTGTGTTTGGCTACCCATGTTGTTTCTGAAGGTAGTCAGGCTGTTACTAAGTTTACTAGTTCTTAGATAGGTTTTGGGGTTGTTGGTATTTTTGGGAATGTTAAGGTGGTGCTTTTGTTGGGTTGAAAAAAACTTAAGATCTGTAGCTGGTTCTTGAGTGATGAATGGATATGAATATGAAAGAATATGTTTTTATGAAGAAAAAAATAGCTTCCTTTTATCTAATGTAATTATTTTTGTCTTCTTTTGCCTACGATAGCAAGGGATTTGTCTTTTCGGTTGAGCTCATCCTACGGGACTTTGCCTAGTGTGAGTTATCTCTCTGGTATGTTTTGCAGGCTATTATACAAGAGCAGGGTTTACCCTGTGCGCACCCAAAGACAGTGATTGCGGATTCCCTCGTCATAAAAAAAAATTATCATCTTTTGTAAGATGTTGTAAACCTAGGCTGGCACTATGGTTCATCTAATGTCCAAGCTGTTGGAAACAGATTTGTTTTTTGGGTTACACGATTAGAATTTAACGACCTTCGATAACTGAATTCTTTGTTCTTTTTGTAAGTAACCAAACATAGGGAAACTTACACAATTACTAGCAAATACGTATTAAATTATATAATCTACAACTATTTTCTAATTTACAGAATTTACGATATACCCTATAAATGAGTAAGGATAAAATCTTTAGATATGACAATTTTCGTATAAATTAGGTAACTAAATTTGATAGGTTATTTTTTTTTTCTTTATTTAAGTAATTTATCCCTACAATTTTTTTGTTCCTACCTATCAATAAGAAAACATTATCATCAAACTCTAGAAATACTCCATTAACAGAAGCTACAAATCTCATATACTCCATCTTACGTTAGGTATATTGTAATATTGTGTACTATATATATATTATATAGAAGATATCATTATACTATATATTATATAGAAGATATCATTATACTATATATTATATAGAAGATATCATTATACTATATATTATATAGAAGATATCATTATATACCCCACAAATATTTTATTATCATCTTTTCAATTACATTTATCAATTGATTATACCATATACATGATATTATTATATTATATACGGTATATAATATGAAAATTAAATATACTAATTCTCACTATTATACCCACAAATATTTTATAGAAGATATCAATTACACTAACAATATGGAATACCATATTCATTTTTAGTATTTTGCCTTTAGAAACAAAAATAGTGTGAAAAGGTGGTAACACAAAATAAAAAAAATATGAAAAGCTTAAGTAAAAAAATTACAAATACAAAATGCTGAGGAGTAGTGCAAATATGTATATAAACGTAAAGTTTGAGAAATTGTATTTTTAGGAGCTTGAGGAAATGGATATGGAAGGAGAGAGCATGAAATTGAAGATTAGAGCATCTTTTGATTAATAAGGTAAGTTTTTAGGAGACAGAATTAGATTTTATTGTGTATTTAATTAGGAGAAATATTTCAGGAATATGAAAGTTGGTATATAATATAATTAAAAGTTAAAAAATTAGAATAAGTTGTATTAATGTAATTTTTTTAAAAGTAATTATAACTTTAGAAAATTACTTTTTAAAATCTTGTATATGTGCAGTTTTCCCAAAGATGGGTTGAATTGGGCTCCTAGAAAGCTTTAAAAAGGGGGGAAATTCATGCAAAGATATAACCAAAATCAGCCTATAAATAAATTCTTTCTTCCTGCCTAAGTTTGAAGTTTTTTCAAGTCAAAAAGCAATTCAAGAGTTACAAGATTTTTAAGATCTTTGTCTAGATTGATTTTGACTTGTTTAATGCTAATTTGTTAGGATTATGCTTATTGCTTTCCTAGGTAATTAGGATTTACTCTTTTTTTCCCCCTTTTTCATAAGGTAGTTACAAATTATTTTTCAAGATTTGACTTAGATTTACTGCTAGTTACTTTTCCTATTTCTTTATCACTTAAGAAATCTTATTTGAGTAGATTTTTGGGCTAAATTCTGTGACCCATATATAGGAGTGTTCTCTCTTTTATTTAGAGAATATTCAGATTATTAATAAAATCGAGAGGTTTTCTCTTTTGTACCTTTGTGTGTGACAATTATGAATTTATCTTTCAACCTTCAAATCTAAAATTCTAAAAGGTAAGATAATCCTGTTTTTTTTTTTTTTTCATATCTTAGATTATTTTTAGATATTCAAGAAAGGTGATAAGTTTCGATTCATTATTATTCTTGTTACTCTAAAAGGGGTCGGATTTCATAATCTAACTCTTGGATTCTCTACCAGCAATTAGTCCTCTTAGGCTAGTTATTGTTACAAATCAATTTTAAGAACTTAACTTAACTTGAAGTTCAAGTCTTGATCCATTCTTGAATTCAACAATCACTTTCTTGAATTCATTCTATCGTCATTTTTAATTTATCTTCATTTCTTCATAATTCTTTTCAGCTTTCATACGTTTCTTTATTTTCTTTAAGTTCTTGATTTTTCTTTATCAAATTCTTGGATCCCTGTGATTGTTATCATCCAATTAAAAGGCAACTTTCCAAACATTCTCTAAATAAATCGATGTGCTTTGCTATCATATAGGGTGTGTTTGGTAGGGAGGAAAACCGTTTTCATGAAAAATGTCTTTTTTAAAATATATTTTTTTACTTATTTTTTTAATGTTTGATATATAAACAAAAAAATATTATCTTAAAAGCATTTATATGTAATCTAAAAAAACTATGTTGGTGAGATATGGTGAAGAGTGGGAGTTTGGAGGTGGCGGTGATAGGATGATCAATGGGTGGGAGTTAGGGGCCTTGAAGGGGTAAAAAGGAGATAATAAGCTTGGAAGTCCACTTATGAACTTATTTTTCATACTTCCATTAGGGAAATCATTTTTCACGTTTTCAAGGAGCTTTTTCTAGAAAAATATTTTTCAAAATACTTTAACCAACCAAACATAAAAAATTGGAAAAACTACTTCTAGGAAATATCAATCACGCCCATAATGTGACAAAGTTTCCTGTTTTCTTACCATGTAGAAAAAATGCTTTAAGAAATTGGATAGTTACCGAACAGATAGAAAATCTATACATTCAAATTGAAACTGTTTATCAAGATTTCAAAACTAAGGAAACTCAGTGTTTCAAGAACTACTTTTAAGTTTTAAATACTAAAACAAAAACCCTAAACAAGAAAGGGCCTACTACTAATGTACATCCCATAATTTTCGTCGTAATTAACTTGAAACCTCATGTTATATGTGGTATTTTCCAGAATGTTGGAAATCGATTATAGACTACACTTCGTATCTCAGTGAATCAAATGAATGCAACTACTACTTTTTTTAACTTTTGTTTGTCCTTTTTATCCCCTTCTATCTTACAACTATAGTAATACTATGTTACAAATCAAAACTGTGGAGTTGTAAAGACCACAAAAGCTAGTTCTTTTACACTCCATTAGAAAGAGCATCCCAAGCTTTTTAAGCAAATAGAATAAACTTGCACAAGCTTATGCATCTTCCTAGACACACTCCCGTTTCCATCGCCCCTCCGTCTAAGCTACCGCAAGGTACAGCCGTGGTGATTGATAACTCTTAGACATCCTTTTTCTTTTGGGAATATAAAGGAGCAAAACAATCAACATATTGTGAATGAAGGTCCACGACAGGTCTTCCAATGTATCATTTATGGGTCGATGGAATTCATAGGTATAGGAAGAAGCCCTAATCGAGATTTTGAATCAATTTCAGAACTGTCATCAGCATAACCACCAGAGCTAGGTGACAGAGAATCCTGACCAAAAACCGAGTATGGGCCTCTAGAAGCCGGATGCTCGTTGCTGCAAAGGTGAAAGAGCTTCGTCTTTGGGAACTCATCGCATCAGATCATGTTAACAGCATTCAATAAGGTATAACATATGGCAGAGCACAAACATCAGCAGGGTCTATTTGCAAAGCTTCAGACCATACACAATGTTCCTTACTGACTTCATCTGGACACATTTCGGCATCCTTAGCCGGAGTTCTTTTGCTTCCCAACAACCATTCCTGGTCATCAAATCCAGACCAATCGTCCATCTTAGGAACTAAGAGTATCTGGCTTAAATACTTGGAATCGGGATGAGGTCTTTTAGATGCTTCAGCAATCTGATCAGCACCAGGAATCACGGAAGACGCCTTTGCCTTAACACTGAACAATGGCTTTTTAGATGCTTCAGCAATCTGATCAGTAACTTTTGCCTTAGCACTGAACAATGGCTCACCTTCTACACTACCATTCACCTTCTGCTCCTTGCTTTCCACTTTAGTATCAGTAGCAACTCCCTGTTTAATAGAGGAAAACAAGTCTGCTTTTGGTTGAGTATCCAATTTCTTTCCATTCTGTGTTGGCTGCTGAGAGGATGAGGGCCGCAGCAATTTAGCAGGCCTGACTTCACTCTCTGTATAGCAGAACAGAAAAGAAGCAACACTAATCAGCCAAACCAAAAAGGTTAAATAGAGCTGAACACGCTTGTTTTAATTCAACCAATTTGCATTAGAAGTACAGCAAAATATGGTGGCTATAAATTCCCTAACAGACTACTACACCCAAAATCACAAGAACTCAATCAAGGCAATCTAATCAGATACATAACTCGCATAGCTTTGATGCATCCACAGGGTATGAAGTAAAGTCAATACAATGGGAAATAGCAGCTTAATAGTTTTTTAAACTCACCATGCAGGAAACCATTACTTTCAACATTCTTTCTCTTTTTGACAATTCCCTCGGTGACCGTGCCAGCAATGTTTTCCTTGGATACAAGTGGAAGTTTATTGTTATTACTAAGAACAACAAAATCATTCTTTTTGTTGTCTTCTGATTTATCCTCTTGACTTTTCTTGTGTTCACTTTTATCCTTCACCTTCTCTTCCTTTTTCTTCTCTTTTTCCTTGTCTTTATGCTTTCCATGACTGTGTTTTTTCCTTTCTTTATCCTTGTTTTTCTCTCTTGGTTTTTCATCACGTCTTTCTTTAGGTTTCTGTTTTCCCCCTCTCTTCTTCCCAACATTTTCTTTCAATGGTCGAGGAATTCCTTCAGAATTGCTTTTTGCCATTGCAGAAAGGCTGGGAGGTATTGCATTAGCTCCAATTTTATGTTCACCCCTGAATGCTTGCACATCCATCTTATTGTTATTAGATCCTTTCTCCTTGTTTTGTTCCTTGTCTTCAGCCAAATTTCCAATAACTTTGATGCCCACCCTGTCTGACTTTTCATCTCTTTTCCACTCAACTGGAAATCTCTCCGCCAACTGACTTTGCGCACCCGTCTCTTCATCTCTGATCCTCCTGCCCAACTCCTGCACAAATTTTGAGTCCTCTGCCTCAACAGCAGAGAGGCTGGTCTTAAAGGGCTTCTCTCCATGCCGGACATGAAACTGATCGGGGAGTTTGGCTTTCTCTGAGCTAATGTGTCTATCTTTATGTTCATCTATCTCATGAAGCTTCCCTCCACTAGAAGCCCCGGGTGGAATGGCAACTCTTGCCTCCTCAGAGATGCTGCTTTTCTCTTTATCCTTGTCCTTGTCCTTGTCCTTTTTGTCCTTGTGCTTTTCCTTCTTGTCCCTGTGTTTATCCTTTTTCTCTTTCTTTTCTCTGTGTTTCCCATCACTTCTGTCTTTATCCCTTTTCTCTTTACCTTCTCTCTTCTCCTTTTCTTTCTTTTCCTTTTTATGCTTTTTCTTCTACACAACATGATAAGGAAAATGTTAGTTTATACCAAACAGATCGAGTACAATTTCTTTTATAAGTAGGTCAAGTACACAACTATTGTCAACATCCTTATGCAAGAAAAGAGAAACACTGAACAAAAGCATACAATCACATTGACTAAACCTGGTGCCCCATATGTAAAGCTATAACAACAAAGTAAAGTACAAGATATCGGCAACCACAACAACATACCCAGTATAATCCCACCAGGTGGGGTCTGGGGAGGGTAGATTGTACGCAGACCTTACCCCTACCTTGTGACGGGTAGAGAGGCTGTTTCCGATAGACCCCCCGGCTCAAAGAGAGATGAAAAAGAGCAGTAATAATAAGCAGTAATAGACGCAAGATAATAAGATAACAAAGTGAAGAGACATAGGCGAAACAAACAAATTAAAAAGCAATCACATCTCTCCATGGCTCCAGCTTAATTAGCAGGACCCAAAAGCAATACAAAAAGTATTGCTTCTTGAATATGCTTAGGCGTCATGATGGAAACATTTGAAAATCATACAGTTGCTAATCATTCTCCTTTTTGAGAGTCATCGTCATAGAAGAAGTCCATAATTAACTTCTCCAGTCTCCAGTAGGTGCCATGCAAAATGCCTTTATAGTGAATTATGTTCCATAAATGGCAACGGCATGTCAGCTACAAAGTTATAACAACTATTACTATGCCTCATTCCCAAACAAGTGGAGGTCGGTTACAAGTGGCAATGCCAAAAAGAGCCTCACTGTTCACCTCAGAACACAAAAATCACTGATGAACTTATTCCAGCATCATGAATTCACCCACTAAACCGAGGTTGTACAACAGACCATTCATACACCTGATCAAAAGTGAGACGCACAAAACCAGTTTCTAAGATCCCTCAAAAACAAGAAATCAACCACCTTACTTTGGACGAAGGAGGGCCAATCTGAACACGAAAAGCAAGACAGTTCAACCCATCAACATGCAAATCTCGCATTAGTCACTTTTTAAGGCCAATCTGAACTAAACCGATATGAATGGAAATCCCCATAAGGGCATCATGAACAAAGGTCCTCCTCATCTTGGTATACAATACAAATGCTCCACTAACAAAAAACGGCAAAGGGAAGCCCGGTGCACTAAGCTCCCGCTATGCGCAGGGTCCGAGGAAGGGCCGGACCACAAGGGTCTGTTGTACGCAGCCTTACCTTGCATTTAAATGCTTCACTAACAAATAAAAGGAATTTATCAATAAATTAAATGTTCACATGTTTTACAAAATAATACGACCACAAGTATTATCAAATGAAATGCAGCTGATTCGTAACAAGTTCTCTTGTCACTTCACATTTTCAAAGGACACTATCACCACAGAAAACTTTAAAGAAAAATATGGCATCTCTCTATTATATAAAACTAAAGCAATATCACCTACAATAACTCTGCCGGTTTGAGCTTGTTCACATTAGGGGTTCCAAGTCTGAATAAAGGATGAGAATTACGACTTGCAAGTGGGTTACGGCCAGCATAAAACTATTATGAACATTGCACTCGTATTAGTTCATCCTACCTATGGATGAGCTAACTAACAATAAATACAAAATATAAGGTCTCATGGTGTATGATATTTGGTTTGAACTATAGAGCACCCGTATTAGTTCATCCTACTTATGGATGAGCTAACTAACAATAAATACACAATATAAGGTCTCATGGTGTATGATATTTGGTTTGAACTATAGAGAAGCACTCTAAATAGCAAATGTTTAACATAATTAGAAGATTGACTATATGTCCCTCAAGTATAGCCAACATCAAAAGAGTAAAGCTGAGGTGGGATTCGTCAGGATTGAGGTACCCAAATGCAAACAAATCAAATATATAAGCTCAAAGTTCTAGGAGAATGGTATAAGACATAAGGATGTTACACATAGGACCAAACTAGGATGGTTGAATAGAAGAAGTGTTACCAGGGTGTTATGCAATAAGAGGATGCCTACCATAGTGAACTGCAAGTTCTACAGAATGGTCGTAAGACAGGCAATTACAATGCTATATGGGAGTGAATGTTCGGCCTCTAAGGTCCAACATATCCACATGACAAGTGTCGCACAAAAGGTTAATGTTAAGATGGATGTGCAGTCATATAGTGATTAAACAATGTTAGAAATGATTTGATTATGTTGAAGGTGCAAGTGGCACACAGGGGATAGAATGAGATAAGGTTGCTTGAGACGGTTTGGTCATGTCCTACATCAACTTCCAGATGCATCCGTCTGTAGGAGTGAAACCATGGTGTTTAAAGGTGTTGAGACAAGCTAGACCTAAATCATATGGAAGGAAGTTGTTTGCATAGACCTATAAGATATTCTTAAGATCTAATGGATACTGTTTTTGGTAAGGATTCATAATATATAATGGATAGTGAGATGTGCAATTTGCATAGAAGAAGATGAAGCAAAGCATCAACAAGAATATACTGTAATGATTTCTTCATCTTTATGTCCCTGAGCAGGTCATATCTTAACGGTGAAAGGCAAAGCACTGATATAAACCAGAAAAGGCAACAGCAAACCACAAAATATTTCTGAATCAAATGGGAGAGCGTTGCCCCACATCCCCACCCCCAATGGGGGGCGCACAACTTGCACATGTTTCTTGCATGATGGAGGTCATAATATGTTTGCAGGAAAAATACATCCAAGATCAGTAACTCTACTTTTAAAAGATTGACAAAATGAAGAAAAAATTTCCATCAAATATACAAGAAACACCAACCAACATCAAAATACAGGACCGGTCCTAAGGAAATGCTAGCTTACCTCCTTTAAAGGAAAAAGATACTAGTTAACTGAAAATTCTCATATTCCCAAAGGGGAACAAAATCAATATTAAAGTCAAATGAGAAAAATACCAAAATAAATGGAAAAGGAAGACACAGTTAAAGCAATACCTATGTCAAGTTACTTATGAAACTATAATATGAAGTGCTTGATAAGAATACCATGAATTCCTACTATAATACAATGCTCACCCCATGAACTCATTTTTCATTTTTTTATAATCGTGGTGTTCGGGCCAATATGCACGTGCCTGGACTAATTCCACGGGGTACTTTCTATCTCCCACCAGCACAGGTACCGAGTAACTCATCCACCAAGGTTTGGACAAATGGGAAGAAATTACCTAGTGTAATTTGCCTCCGCTGGAATTTGGAATTTGAACCAAGTTCATGATTTTCGACCCACTTCATTGATCATTAGACCACATCCTTGGGTGCAAATCACTCCATGAACTCTAGCCTTAGTAAATGTAGTCATACTATCTTAAATTAACCAGATTAGCCTGTCTCCACGCTTGTCTTCTCCCATAAATCAAGCAATTGCCCAAAACATGGACTTCTATGGACATAGTCCTATAAATTACTAATCTAAATGGATTCAGATGATTATTAGTTTACACATGCCCCAATCTAAGATTCTGCAACAAGATCATTCAACTGAAACCACATATATGAGTAAAGAGCCTTTGCAAATAACTAAATTATGTAATCACGTCAAGTACTGATAGGAGGAGTCATCAACTCCACATTAAGGATGAAAAACATGACCAGCACCCAGCACAAATTTCACCAACATGATTGAGTATAATGCATCAACAGGAAGAAAATTGACATACCATTCAATTAAGAAAAAATGTTACCGGCTCATACAAGTTATAGCGTTTTCACTTTAAGATAACTAAAGATGTCAACAGTCTATTTATACAGCACATGTACTAAACAAAACAAAAGGCAGATGCCTTTATATTTCCTTTAAACAAATTTACACTATTTTTCAGCAGTGCTTTTAGAATGTCTTATCCCAGTATATTAAAGACAATAGCTTTTAGAATGTCGTCTCCCGATATATTAAGACAATCACACTAGTCACTTCAGAAGCATCCACGCTTTTAAATTTCCAAGCAATTCAATGCCATTAAGTACCATGTGAAAGAAAAATAACTCGAATAGTCCACAATAGAGCACATCCACACAATGATAATAGTATAAACTGAACGAACCTCTTTTAATAAGTCAGCCTCTTCTGGTCTAAGCTTCTCTTCATATCCTGGTGGTGGAAACTTAAAGCAGCGAGACATTGCACACGATTCTACTCCAAGATAAAAATGCTCGGTTTAGAACAAAACAATTATACTCTCCAATTAATAATTGTTCCAATAACGGAACGAACCACCAATTATACTCCCTTCCATACACCATATCCCCACATTCCTTTCCACCTTCAATTTGCTTCCATTTAATCCTCACTCAATCAATCCAATAACTTAAAAACTCGCTCTTCACTTCAAATTTTACAAACAAGATTCAAACACAGTAATTCGAAACCCCGTCAAGGTAGTAAACTGCTAACAATTCTAGTAATATCTACAGTCCTCTTCCATGGCCTAAATCATTCTATTTTCCAGTGTTAAATGCCCCGACAATTCGCTCCCATTAACAAGCGATCCACCAATAAATTCCCACTTATAACTCTTCAAAACCCTAATTAGCTGTCAATATCGGGTCAATTGAGTACCCGATCCGATTAGGTAGCCCTAGAAAATTCCACCAAAGGCAATGTCTCAGTAATAAAAAAAATACAAAATAATTCCAATTCCAAGAACAAAAAGTTCAAGAAAATCAAAAGGGTGTTCAAATTCGACACTTTTTTCCTTTTTATAAAAAAACCAAAAAATGCTGATATAAACCCAAAATGGGTAACTTCAAGCTTTAATCAAAATCACTCAAATCGGATTAAAAATTATTTCTTGATTTTTTTTCTTTTAGTTGAGTGTATAAGTATATATATATATATTTACCTTGTCCTCTACAAAGTGAAGAACATTGTAGGAGGGACAAGATCTCAATAATAATAACAACAAATATATATCACAACCATTAATAGTACTAACTGATTTGTGCACCTCAAGTAATAAGGGGTTTGAGAAGAAATGGGGGTTTTTGGTTGTGAGCTGTGTTTGGGAAATAGACGAAAAATGGGGGTAAAAGAGGAGACAAAATGTTTTTGTATAAAGAGAAGGATTGAGATTGAGATAGAGAAAGAATCTATGACCGTTGGATTGAATTCTCTCCCTCTTCATTAATTTTTTTGTCTATCAAGATTTTGATAATAAATACGTTTTTTTTTTTTAAGAAATACACTTATTTAACCTAATGAATGTGATATGTCAAGTTTTTAACTCTATAGAGGAATTAGTAATTTTATTTTCTTTAGTTTTTAAACGGAAGTTGTCTGTATTTTTTTTCATAATTGCTTTGACCGGCTGAAATTGACCTGAGGGTCTTTTGTGCGACCCGTCTCTCTACATCTTTGAGGTAAGGTGTAAGGCCTTACTCGATCCTCTCAAAATCTCACTGGTAAAATTACACTAATATATCATTGTTGTTATTATAGTTTTTAAGCAAAAGTTGAGAATATAACTTCTCACATAAATAAGTTGATTTGTACGAAATATGATGGAGTAAATGAAATCCTCTTATTATTAACTAGAATCTCAAATTCACGCAGTAAAAGTGAGAAAATCTATGATATGGAGTGTTTTTCTCTTAACAAGCTTTATGTTTCTCCTTACTAGTAGTACTCCCTCCATCACAATTTAAGTGTTTTATTTTTCTTTTTAATTTGTCTTGAAAAGAGTGTCTCTTTTTATATTTAGTAAGTTTTTCAATCCCAAGACAAGTTTAAGACCACAAGATTTAAAAGACCTCACACATATTTAATTTAAGACCACAAGATTCAAAAGTCTCCCTTTGTTTCTTAAACTCCGTGTCAAGTCAAACTAAGACACTTAAATTGGGACGGAGAAAGTATTATTTAATAATCGCGTAGTTTCTTTGTTCTTTAGTGTTTATTATTGTCTGTTGCTTCGTTTGTTTTATATCATTTTATTTTGCCACCTTATTTTCTTGCAACCCTGCTTCAAATTCTTTTTTTCTTTTGAGTCGATGGTCTATCTAACACAGCCTATCTACACCATAAAAGTAGGATTAAGGTATGCGTACATCCTACTCTCTCTAGACCCCACTTATGAGATTAACTAAGTATGCTATTATTGTTGTAAGCTCCACACGATGTAAATTTAGACTAAAACAACTCATTTGTATGATGTGTGCATCAAATTACATGTGAATAAGTGTTGAGTTGAGGCATAATACAATTTTTTTTGGATTCATATTATCTATCATTCAATTTTGTACAATGTCTAAAAGACGTTGAGATGCTCACTTAACTATTTCTTCTAGCGTGACTTTTATTATAAATTTATACATTATTATCGTACAATTATCCTCGTCAATTATCTCCACCATCAGTTATCACTGCACAAACACTGAAGTCAATCTCTACCACAAGTAACTAACCACTTCCACCCCCAATCATAATTATCATCATCACTAGCACCTCTACTAGCAACCACAACCGTATAACAATCGCAACGAACCACGTTTATCACTAGTAACCACTACCAACTCTCTCTCTATTACCGACCTCCACCTATGACTATCACTACTAACTATCACCACTGATTGTGCTCACTGTCAACTATCACTAGCCATCACCGTAAATAACCTTCATGTCAGACTATACCACCACGGGACAACCATCATCTTTAGTCATCTTTGTACAATCACCACCAGTTATTGATATAGAATTACTAATCTTCTCCACTAACCACGATCCTCACCTTACAACCATTATCACCGACTATCATCATTAGCTTTTAGAGTTTACTTCATAAAAATAAATAATTAATATGAAATGGTATAAATTAAGATTATTTTCAAGTATTTCGTGAAGTTAATATTTAAAATTTATATTTATTGCTGGTATTTTAAAATGAACATAAACTACGCATATTATAAGCTGAAATAATAATAGTCTAATTATCAAGTGTTCTAATACATATAGATAGATAGATAGATAGATACAATTCAAATATAGTGAAGGGTGTAAAAAGCTACTAAAAGTAAACAAGAGATGAAATAAATCGAATGCCAGTAACAATACTTTAGCAAAATAGTAACTTTAAAGAGTAAATGCAGCGGAATTTAATGAACACAAAGGTTTAAAATTCTCATCAGTTATATATATTATATAACTTATATATATTAAATAACTTATGATGGTCAATGACTAAATGTATTGTATATATATTATATACAAAATTACAAATTTCTTTCTTTATAAATTTACAATATAAAATGGAAAGGAATTAAAAGTTGAAGTCGCAGATGACTTCTGCCTGAAAAATCTAACTACGTAGACATAGACAACTTCTCATTACAATCGCTCCATATAAAACTAATCTAGAATCTAGACAACAATTGTAATATTGGACAGAATTTTGTCGACACACTCAGTCAACACTTGTGATCCAGATTTCTGAGTTGAAATCCCGAGAGCTCTCTTGGTATTTTTGCAATCTAATTCTGGATATAGATTAACTGCAGTAGCCTCTCTATTTATAGTAGAGAGTCTTCCTTGAAAAGCTCATCGATTGGTTGTGGAGGTTGAGGGAAATGTGGGCAGCTGATAGGGTTTGTTGGAGACGATCAAGGAGAAAAATCCTCTAACAACTTTGACTTGTTTCTTACTCGACTTCTTCCCCAAGCTTTGACTCTTTCTCCCATGTTTTACACATCTCCAATTTACCACGCCTAAGTCATTTTTACATCATAGTAAAATATTACTACTTAGCGTGAAGTAAGGCAAAACTGTTTTTCGAAGATGTTGGTCCGAATGTTATGACATTTGTCCCAACATCTTTATATATTTAAATCAGTACTTCAGAGGATATGTTGGGTCAAATGTCACAACACCAAACCCAACATTAACAATCTCCCTTTTTTGTCTTTCTTCACAAAACACATTACAAACTATTCAAACGACTTAGTGCATTGTCACAGATGTTGTCCAACACATGTGATTACGAACATGCTCCCCATTAACCTGTGATTTCATACAAGAAAGACTTGTATGTACCAGTGTATACCAAGTCATATGATTAGAAAATGATATGTGCACCTATATATGCACATCTTATCCAATATAAACAGCACAAGGAAAAAAGACATTGTCAGAAATTTACATCCACGTCAACCATTACCAAAACAGCCAAAAATAATAATAATAATAATTCAAACACTCATAAACATTAACAAATCTTGGTGCATCACATCAGTCCGCTTCTCCCTTGCTCATTATGCATCAGTAGTAGCTTCCAGCAACTTTCTACTTCTTCATAATAGCTTCAGCTTCAGCCTCAGCCCTCAGCTTTTGTCTTTTTAGCAGCACCTTTCTCCCAACTGTTTCTTCCCTTTGCACATAAGTATCAATAGCTTCTTCAACAACAGCAACAACAACAACATTAGTAGCAGCACTATGTTCACTTCCAACCTCTTCCCCTTGCTCCCCCTGCATAACATCTCCCCCTTTTTGTGAAGAAAGTAAGAGCAAGAAATGGTCTTGGGCCTGAACCAAGGCATCACTGGCAGCATCAACCTCTGAAATTTATTGGTTTAATTTTTTTATTTGACCCACTAGCCAGTCTATTGATAGTGTTGACTGTCCTAAACCGGTGTTGCCCTGAATGTTGGTGACATTTCTGGCAACATTCTCATCTTTTGCTTCCTTTTTCCAGGCCAGGTCAATCACTGTTTCTTTGCTCTTTAAAATTGCTTTATTTACTATATACAGTTCAGGAGTCTTTCCTATAATATCCTCTCTCTTAGATTCAAAGCCTTGGGTGGTCAAGATTTTGTAGATTAGATAGGGAAATGGAAGGATTAAAGTTGATTCCTTTTCAGCCAAGTTGGAAACTTGATAAAAAATCATTTTTCCCAAATCAAATTTTAAACCTTTCCCAATTTTAAAAAATAGGGAAGCTTGTTCAAATGTTACAACTGACTCATTCAATGAAGGAAGCCAATTGTGAATAACAATTTTGTGGAGGGTGGAGAATAAGGCAGTTAGTTTGAAGCTGGACATCTAGGGATTCACTTTTTCATTATACCCCTCCCAGTGAGGTATTCAATTATTCTATCCCTATTTTCTGTCACTAATACTGCATCTCTAACTCTCTCTGCAGTATCAAGTCTCATACATTAATTTATGACTGAGGGTGTAAATTGATATATCTTGTTATAGAGATATACCTTCCCACAATTTTTTTAGGAGACATTTTCTATAGCAGGACTCAGATTAGCATAGAATAACTTAATCACCTCATCAACATAGGGTACTTTTTCTGTGACAGTTTTGAGAAGCTGTCTATCTTCAAGGAATTCTATTAAGCTATATTCAGCACATGAATTAATATCCAACACTTTCTTAGGTCTAATTACTCTATTCTTGTACCAGTCCCATTTATCATACTTAGCTTTAGAATAGAATTTTTATGAAAAAGTAGATACATCAGTGTCTGAATCAGACATGGATGCACTCTCAGATTATGTACTGCTGGAGGATGAAGGTATTTGTGTCTCTTCTGATGTTGGCTGAAATGTTGCTTGAGATATTGTGGCATCTGGGGCAATATTTGGAGCAGCACTTGACTTTGCAGATCTGGGAACTCCCTTCGGAAGGAATTGTTTCAATAGGGTTTCATCAGGGATTTCCTCTTCTTGAGACACATTTGGTTATACTGAAGCAGATGATTCTTCATCAGTTGAGAAACAGAGTACGTACTTTCACTGCTCGAGTAGGCGGGTTTAGATGTTTCACATTTTGTCCTTTTGCTACTCGAATCTTCTTGGACTATTTTCTCTAACATTCTACTAGATCGGCGAGTAGGAAAGGTAGATGATCTGGACCTCTTACCCAAAGATGTAAAATCAACAGTTTCATCGACATCTATACAGTTGTTATTGTCTTCATGGTAGCTAATGTCTAAAGGTTCATCAAATCCTTTAAACACTAACACCATAGACAGATCCTCTAGGGGGTTTGAGGAAGAAGATTGGCCCGGTTGCTGAGGTTTAAAATGCTCGAAAGATTCAGTGTTTATTGGAGGGCTTGTACTCATAGGGGTGTTGGTTGCAGTGTTGGCTGACATTGGTTCTGTCATTGGAGAAGTTTCCATTGGTGAGAATTGAGGTGAAGGTTTTAAGGAATTAGGGTTTGAGGTTGAGGTTAGAGTTTGATTTGGAGATGATTCCATCGGGTAGGTAGGGTTATACCCGATGTATGATGTGATTTCCCCTCTTTTTATTTTATGTATTTAGGGAAAATCTGATATGATAAAAAAGATGCAAATGAGAGGAATTTATATACATGGCAAATCTTTCTATGCAACAAAAAATCCCTTAGTTTTAGGTGTTTCATTTTTACTTAATAACTTACATCTATAATATTGGGATAAAAAAGATGAACATCACGGTAGGAATTCAAGTTAGTCTTATCATATTGAAATTTAAAATTCTTATTACAACGAGGCATAAAAAGGGAGAAAAATCTGATTTTTCTGAAATCCTTTAAGATAACATCCCAACAAATATCACAATCTGAAAATGTCAACAGTAATGTTGGCAATATTTTGGACAACACATGTATTTTGATCCCTCAAGAATTTTTCATTTTGGCAACAAATCAAGGCATATTTTATACGTATTTTTATGAGTTTAACCACTGGACCAATGTAATATCTTTTCATCGTATCCTTGATAAAACACATACAAAAGGATTTTTTTTGTGTAAAAAATAAGAATACTTATTTGGTATTCTTAAAATTCTTTTAAGCACTCGATACTCCTATAGAATAAGAATGGTATCTTTTTAAGGGCTTTGCCCATTTTGTACAGTTGCCAAATATTTGTAAAGGTTTTGCCTTATTTTGATACTCCTTTTTAATGATATATATATATATATATATATATATATATATATATGTGTGTATTTATATATATATCATCGCAGAGAATGATATCACGTTGGATTCACATTCTTATTGAAGGATCATGGTTGTGTGACCAAAATTTATGCACCATACAACAACAATAATCAGTCAATGATATTACATAGGTAAATGTCACCCGAAATATTAGACAACGTTTCAGCCGACATTCACCAAAAATGCCTTCTTTTTAGAGATTACAAAGACCAAGAGATTTCTTCAAACTAGAAAATCTCTCATGGTCCAAAGCTTTTGTAAAAATGTCAGCTAGTTGATGAAGAGTGTCAACATGTTCAATTTTAACTAGTTATTTTTCAACTAAATCTCTCAAAAAGTGATGTCTAATATCAATATGTTTTGTACGTGAGTACTGAACTGGATTTTTGGAAATATTTATAGCACTCAAATTATCACAATACAAAATCAAAATGTTGCTAGTAAATCCATAGTCATCTTACATATGTCTTAGCCATATTAATTGAGAGCAACAACTTCCAGCTGCTACATATTCAGATTCAGCAATTGAAAGTGAGACACAGTTTTGTTTACGACTATACCATGAAACAAGATTATTGCTGAGATAAAAATATCCTCCACTTGTACTTTTTCTATCATCCACATCTCCATCCCAATCCGAGTCACTGAATCCTATTAAGTTAGGATTAATGTCTTTGGAATACCAAATTCCCAACTCACATGTGCTAGAAACATATCGAATAATACGTTTCACGGCATTTAAATGGGATATTTTGGGACATGCTTAAAAACAAGCACACACACAAACGCTAAACATAATATCTGGGCGACTAGCAGTAAGGTAAAGAAGGCTACCTATCATATATCGATATAATGTTGGGTCGACATTTTCACCAACATTATCCTTACATACCTTCTATGACGAACTCATTGGCATTTCATTTGTTTATCATTCTCCAAACCAAATCTCTTAACTAGATTCTTGGTATATTTACTCTGTGAGATGAAAATTCCATCATCACTTTGCTTTAGCTGCAAACCTAAGAAAAAAGTTAGTTCCCCAATCATGCTCATTTCAAATGTTGATGACATAACTTCAACAAATGAATTAAGGTACGATTGTGAGGTCGAACCAAAGACTATATCATCTACGTAGATTTGAGCAATTATAATATCTACACCGTGTCGTTTAATAAATAAAGTACGATCAACTTCTCCACAGTTAAAACCAAATTCAAGAAGAAAGTTAGTTAAACGACCATATCATGCTCGAGGAACTTGCTTCAACCTATACAAAGCATTTTTGAGCTTGTATACATAGTGTGGATGGTAAGGATCTTCAAATCCTTTTGGTTGTTCAACATAGACTTCCTTATCTAGATAACCATATAGCAATGCACATTTCACATCCATCTGGTGTAAAGTGATTTTCAGATAACAAGCAATAGCAAATAAAAGTCTAATGACTCAATTCTAGCCACATGTGCGAAGGTTTCGTCATAATCGATTCCTTCAACCTAAGTATAGCCTTGTGCAACTAGACGAGCTTTGTTTCTGACAACCGTTCCCGATTCGTCTGATTTATTTTTAAAAATCCACTTAGTTCCAATAACATTTGTATTGTTTGGACGTGGAACTAAGTCCCAGACTTCATTTCAAGAGAATTGTTCAAGCTATTCTTGCATTGCTTGAATCCAAATATTATCTTTGCGTGCTTCTAAAACATTTTTTTATTCTAACATAGATATAAAACAAGAAAGACTAACCTCTTGGTAAATGGTAGACATACACACATAACTCACCATATCTCTGTAGTTGAGTGGTTCTTTCCCTCTTGTTTTATTTCCTTCAAAAACTCCCCCTATCACTTGGCCTGTTGGATGATTCTTCCTAATCATTGATGAGTGGTCCCTTCGAACTTGGTCTAACAATTCAGCACTTGACTCCTCATCTGGGCCTCTGTGGTCTCTATTTCAAGTTCAGATGTTGCTTCGGGTGTGGTAACATTTGTGGCAATAACTGATTCTTCTGCAATCTGTGGACTTTCCATTGTATCTATAATGTTATTTTCAATAGTTTTTTCTAAAACATTAGAAAGATCATCAAAGATAACATTTACAGACTCTTGTATTATTCTGGATCTCAGATTGTATACTCGATAAGCATGACTATTTTTTGAATAGCCAACAAAAATCCCTTTGTCACTCTTAGGGTCAAACTTTGCCAAATAATCCCTATCATTTAAGATATAACAAATACACCCAAAAACATGAAAGTAACGCAAGTTTGGTTTCTTTCCATTTATAATCTCATAGGGTGTCATCTTTGTTCATGGCCTTAGATAAACTCTATTAGCTATGTGATTAGCAGTATTCAATGCATCTGCCCATAAACGTTTTAACAAATGTTTAGAACTAAGCATTACGCTAGCCATTTCTTGCAATGTCCTATTCTTCCATTCTGCAACCTCATTCTATTGAAGAGTTTTGGGGGCAGAAAACTCATGAAAAATTCTCTTATTAGCATAAAAGTTTGTGAATGAACTATTTTCAGATTCTTTTCCATGGTCGGATCTAATTCGAAAAATATGAGAATAGACCAAATTTCTAATTCTAGAATGCAATATTTTAAACATATCAAACGTTTGTGATTTTTCTTTCAAAAAATATATCCAAGAATATCTAGAAAAATCATCTACTATCACAAAGGAATACCTCATGCCTCCTAGACTGTCAAATTCAATTGGACCCATTGAATCCATATGTAGCAATTGAAAACAGTGAGACATACCTGAATGTTGTCCGTCATGTTGGACAACATTATGAGAGACACGAGTTTGCTTACCTTTCAAACAGTCTTCACAGACAGTTTTACCTTTATGGCTAAGTTTGGGTATGCCTCTAACAGCTTCATATGAGACTAATTTTTCTAAATTGCGGTAGTTGACATGCCCCAACTTATAATGCCATAGTGTTGTGTCATTGATCTTAGCACTATTGCATGTTTCTTGTCTTACAACAAGATAGCAATTATCGTCTGTTCTTGTACCTGTCATGACACATATATTAGCTTCATTCGTAACTTTACAAGCATTCTTATTAAATTTTACATCAAGGTCGTTATCACACAGTTGACTAATACTAATCAAATTAGTCATTAAACCCTCAACGTGTAAGACATTCCTTAAGGCTAGAAAACCAGGAACATCCAAGATCCATTTTCCAATTATTTTTCTTTTACTGCCACCTCCATAAGTCACATTTCCTCCATTGAATGACTCATTGTTCCTTAGAAATCCTTTTGTACCTGTCATGTGGCGAGAACATCTACTATCAAAGTACCAAGAACCTGAAATGTTAGTTCTTAATGCAGTTATACAAACATTACAAGTTAAATTCATTTTAGGAACTCAAACTCTCTTAAAACATTTTTTACCTTTTGGTTCAGAAATGTAGCTCCGATTGTTATCTGAAATGTTGGACAACAATTAATGCAACATTTTGCTCACAAAATTTTGAAGTTTGAAATAGTATGGTTTTAAGTGTCCAGGGGAGTTACAATGATGGCATACAAACTGCATATTCTTTGACATATATGAGAACTTATTATTTATCCTTTTTTCTTTTACAAAGCATATTTTCTCATTTTTATCAAAGAGATTAGAGCATATGGATTTAAGAGAGTTTTTGTGCCCAATACCTGCATGTGGAGGTTTACTAAAGTTGAGTATCTCATTCAATTTTGAAGTACATGTGTTGAGTTTGCGGAAGGTTGCTTCGGCTAAATCCAGTTTTGCACGAATCTTACCAATTTCGGTATCCTTTTTGGTAAGTGCAACCTCTAGTCGAGTTATTTTGCCTTTCAAATTTATATTCTCACGAGTTAAAGATTTTACCTTTGTGTCAAGTTGCTTGGATTCTATGATTAAGGCTTTACAAATACTTTGTAATTCATTAATCATATCATTTTTGCATTCAACTTGATTCATACAATCAGCCTTACTAACAGAAATAGAACCACTAAAGCAATTAACATCAGAATAGTTAAAGAGTTCATACCTTTCGGATGTCGCTGAGGATGTTGATATCGTTGCTGATGTTGGAGCAAATGTCGTGACATCTGAGAGAATATTATAGATGACATCTTCATTATCCAATAGAGATTGTTCGTTAACAGTGGCCAGCATTGCTTGTGCTTTAATTTTACGATCTCCTTCCTCTTCTTCTTTATCATCACTAAAAGAAACCCATATGTTCTTACCAAATTTTCTAAGAGTGTTTGCACATTCGTTGGCATAATGACCCCAACCCAAACATGCATGACATTGCACAGACTCAAGTTGTTTGGGATCAAATTTAGTATGATCTGAGTTGGTTCTTCTTAGTTGATTTCCTTTTTGTACATTTGGAAGAAATCTAGTGGGCTTTTGAATAAAGACTTGGTTTTGGTGCTCTTTAGATTTAGATTGATTTATCTCATTGTTGAAATTCCTCACTATCGAATTGTATTTTTTAGTAAGGAAACATTTACACCTTCACCAATTTCTTCAAGATTCGCATCCTCTTCTTTGATTTGACTCTCCGATGATTGAACTTGAAGTGCCACATTCTTGCTTTTATATAATTCCTTTTGATTCACAATGTTCATCTCATAAGTTTTGAGTATGCTCATCAAGGTATGAAGGTCCATTGTGGCAAGATTGTGAGCTTCTTCAATGGCACAAATCTTTAAATTGAACTTTTCAGGAAGAGAACGGAAAGCCTTTTCCATAAGTTAAGTGTTGGTTAATGGTTCACGAAGCACTTGACACTCATTTGAGGTTTCAATCAATTTTTCAAAATATGATTTAATATCATTCGCTTCTTCCATCCTTAAACATTCATATTTACTTATAAGCATGTGTAGCTTTGTTCGACGAACACTTGAGCTACCTTCACAAGGAATTTATAAAGTATCCCATGCGTCCTTAGCCGTGAGGCAGTTTTGAATGAGTTTGAACATGTAGAGATCAATGTCGCGCCCGTTTTTTTTACCTTCGACCCCGCGGGAGGTCGGAGCGGAGCACAGACTTATTCGGGTGATTCCTGGGTAAAAAGGGTTAAGGAGTCGCCACTTAATTATTTTTTACGGTGAATTAGGACACCTAAATATTAAACTAAATGCTGCAATGTAACTCCAATTTTAAGGTCTGCGAAACTAATGAGATTCTAGGTAAGGGTTCTTTATTATCCTAAAGGGAAGGGGTTAGGCATCCTTTAAAATCCGCTAACTTGCGGTTATCCGGTCAAACTCAGGTTAATTATTGCTTAAGAGAAAATGCATGTTTAAAAGTATGCTAGATTAAAAAGATGTTTGCAAATATAGTAAATGATGCATTTTATACAAGTGTACACTCGGATGACATAAAAGAAAGATACATGTGAAGTTTGAAAAATATGCATTTGTAACAATTGATATTTATAATGCCAAAGAAGTAAAAAAAAAAAAAAAAAAAAAAAAAAATTGAAAATCATTGAATTGCAAATTGACAAAAAGATAAACTTGTTTGTAAGATTTAATAAATCGAATAAAAGATGACCAACGTTATTTTGAAAATCTTGAATATGCGTGACGAGCCTAAAATAAATAACTAGCGGAGGGTTTCTAAGTTTGAAGTTACCCTATTAATTAATCCTAAGTTTGCCTATTCTAATCATTTCAATAATTTACATAAGAGCGATAAATAATTATTACAAAACTGAGCGAGATAAAACTGAATTAACAAAGGGCAAATAAATAGACTCCGAGGAGTATGCCTTTGTTTACTTTATTCCCTGCAAGCTATCAAGAACAAACGGTTAGAAACAGTTAAATACGAATAACTTCGAATCCGTGTTCAAAACAGTAAATGTTTTGATCACGGAGGGCTCGGACTTAAATTTTGAAAAGACCATCTCAATCACGTCGTGGCTGCAAATATATGACTCAGTGATTATTTTGATTGTCTCGCCTACTAAACATGTTGATCTTGGATGAAATAAAAAGGTTTAAGTCTCATCATTGACCAGAAGTTACATTTTCCGTCTTTACAACTGTGGAGGACTCAAAATCGACGGATATTTTTCATCGGCCAGTGTAGTATCGTGTTCAAATCAGCAAAAATTAAATTGAAAATAGTAGGCAGCAGTAGTAGGCAAGAAATGAAACAGAGAGGCAATTCCCGAGAAGACGGGTTGTTTAAAAAAAAATAGTAAATATCCGTTGCCCGGATGTTTAAAACAGTGCAGAGAACGGAGAATCGAAACGAAAGAAAAGCGCGGCCTCGAATTTGATTTCAAATTCATCGGCCTAAATGCGATATTAGTAAAATAATAAAACAGTAAAAAAAATAGTAAGATATCCGTTGCACGGATGTTTAAAACAGTAAATATAAATAAAAAAAGTAATATGAAATCGAGCAATGAACTGAAACAGAAAAATAGTACCCGAACATGCGCGGTATTTGTTTAAAACAGAAAAATAGTAAAACAAGAAGATATCCGTTGCCCGATATTTAAAACAAGGTCTTGAAAAACAGAGAAAACGAAATAAAAGCGCGGCCTAATTCAATTTCATCACCTTAATGCGGTATTTATTCAAAGCAAGAAAATAAACAACATAGCCGCATACAATAGTAAGTAATTAAATGTCCGACCCGGATCATGAACAAGTGACCCGAATGAAAAAGTGAACCGCTTCGAAAACGGACCCGAGATCGAATCAAAATTCAGATTTTTCAAATAACCAACATGATGTGAAAAATGCCATAATCTGGAAATACACCAAAAATGGGTCGACCCGACCCGGGTCAGTGACCCGACCCGAAATCCATGTCAAACCCGAATCAGATTTTTGCACCAATTTCAGATAACCAACATGCAAAAATGCGAAATGCAATAATTCTAAAAAAATACCCAATTCGGGTCGACCCGACCCGAAATCAGTGAAGAACAACAAAAACGCAAGCAGATTTTTTTTGGATTCAATTTACAAAACTGAATAGAAGTATTTAAAACCCAAGTTCAAGAACGAAACTCACCTCTTTTCTTTCGAATCTTGACCTATTTTTCGGACTTGTATCTTGAACAACAAATAAGGCAAATACTTTAAAATCAAGAACACAACAAATATTTTTTGTATATATGGAATAGTCTTCCCAAAATCCCCTCGAAAAATTCCTCCCCAATGTAGAACAAAAAGGGGGTATTTATAGGTGGATTCGCACCCCTTGGGTGTTCAAAACGAGTTCGAATTTTAAAATAAAGGAGCCAAAAATCACGGATTTGAGGGGCATGGGTTGCGGATTTTTGGGGTATGGGTCGAAGGGTTGGTGGCAGGGGAGTTAGTGGTGGCAGTGGGCGAGGTGACCGGCTTGTGGGGTCGGGGGTATGGGGTGTGCGGCGACTAGGGTGGAGGGGTGTTAGGGTTTGTAGTTTTTTTTGTTTTGTTTTGTTTTGGTTTTGTTTAAATGGGGAAATGTTGGGAGTTTTGGGCTGGTCCGGTCGGGTTTGGGGTGTGGGCCGACCGGTTGGGCCTCGGATGGGGTTTGGAAGTTGGGTTGATTTTGGTTAGGGGAATAAAAAGGGGATGGTTGTTGGGCTTCCGGGAGTTGGGCTGATTTAAATTGAAATTTGGGGTGGCCGGTTGGGCTTGGGGGAAATTGTTTTTGGGTTGAGAAATAAGAAAATGAGTTATGGGTTTAAAACATAAAAGGGGTTTTAATATTAAAAAATGCATTGAAGAAAAAATGTAAATTATAAAAAATAAGAATATAACGATGTGATAATAATAAAAAATATAATATTTGCGATATGCTTAATGCTTGATAAAAAATGGAAATGCGATGCCATTTTGCGAAAATAAATAACATAGAATATTATGGATAGAACTATGATTATGATAAAATGCAAATGACAGTAAAAAATGCGAATAATAATAATAATAAGAGCATAATAATATATATATATATATATATATATATACGCGTGTATGTATATAGATTAAAATTGTTTTGGAGGTGTAAAAAATATATAACATAGCAAATAAATTGGAAAAGATGGGACAAAATTGGGTGTCAACAATCAACCCATCCAAAAATTACATTTAAGGCCTTTCGTTAAAGCTAGCACTATTGGTTTCTTTTGTAGTCCATTCAGGTTTAGCAATAATGCCACCTTCCTCATCCTATGGCAACATTGGAACAACATACCCATTGGTTATAGATCTCCATGCACGAATATCAATTGATCTGATATGTGAACGTAGGCGAATCTTTCAATAGGCATAGTTTGATCCATCTAAAATAGGAAGTCCATCAATAGTCAGATTTACCGGATCCATAGCTTATGACAACAGGACCAAACACTTATTGTATTAAGTGTAGGCTCTGATACCACTTGAAGGGTGTCAAATGCTACTGAAAGTTAAAACAAGAGATGAAATAAATCGAATGTCAATTACAAATTCATTTCTTTACAAATTTACAATATAAAATGGAAATGAATTAAAAGTTGAAGTCGCAGATGACTTATGCCTGAAAAATCTAACTATGTAGACATAGACAACCTCTCATTACAATCGCTCCATACAAAACTAATCTAGAATCTAAACAACAATTGTAATGTTTGACAGAATGTTGTTGACACACTCAGGCAACACTTGTGATCCAGATTTCTGAGTTGAAATCTCGAGAGCTCTCTTGGTATTTTTGCAATCTAATTCTGGATATCGATTCACTGCAGTAGCATCTCTATTTATAGTAGAGAGTCTTCATTGAAAAGCTCATCGATTGGTTGTGGAGGTTGAGGGAAAGATGGGCAGCTGATAAGATTCGTTGGAGACGATCAAGGAGCAAAATCCTCTAACAAATTTGTCTTGTTCCTTACTCGACTTCTTCCCCAAGCTTTGACTCTTTCTCCCACGTTTTACACAACTCCAATTTACCACGCCTAAGTCGTTTTTACCTCACAGTAAAATATTACTGCTTAGTGTAAAGTAAGGCAAAACTGTTTTTCGAAGATGCTGATCTGAATGTTATGACATTTGTCCCAACATCTTTATGTATTCAAATAAGTACTTCAGAGGATATTTGGGTCAAATGTCACCACACCAAACCCAACATTAATAGTAAGATAGCAAATAAGACCTTAATAGTCTTAATTACAGACTATCATTTGTCCCTTCCTAAATATTTCACTAAATTAAGAGTAGAGATAGTTTTCGAAAAAAGAGGTACTAAATGATTTCTTATTATTTTGAAGCGTCTAACATTTTAAAAGAAACACTCCGTTTGTTGAAATGACTAGCATTTAAATCGAAGGTAATGTTAATTATTTATAGTTAAGTGATAAATTTAAGCAGAACAATTATGTTATGTGTACCATTCACGTACTGGGAAGGTGAAAAATCACAAAGTATATTTGGTTTGAGTGAAGAATAGAAAAGTTGATGCATGTTGGACTTCGATTTCTAAGAGAGAAGAAGTCGTGCACGCCAAGTTTCTATGATGTCGTCTTCTGATATTCTAATTCATGTCAGTTAGAAGACAATCTTCAAATCAAGTCTTTATGTTTTGCATAGAGGGTGTTGACATCTTTCTCTCAAGAAATACTAATAACAGTATGTCTTGTTGATCCAGTGCTTGCACTGACACACAAAATACGCTTCTACTTGTTGAGAAGGCACTATTTAAAATCTTAGGTAAAGTGAAAAGATTCAAATTATAAGACATAATTCAGATTTGTCCTCCCTTAATACTTTGGGTTAAATCTACTCGTTAAAGAATGAACTAGATTTTTTCTTATTAACTAATTGTAGAAGCTTACTCTCTAATGATATTCTTTAGCATCTGATATTGCCACGTGTTTAATATGTGGCCTTCTTTTAAGAGAGAAAAATGAATTCAAGTTAGTCTTGAACAATGTGAAATGATCAAAATTTACCATTATGTATTATGTGAATAATGATGAAAGAAAATATTAATGAGATGGTAGAAGTATTCATTTTAGAAGTGTTACATCGAAAATTTGAATTCTTAATATTGTGAAATATTGTTATTGCTTTATTCCCAGCCGATGGTCTATCGGAAACAACCTCTCTAACTTTCAAGGTAGATGTAAGGTCTGCGTTCAGTCTATCCTCATAGGCCCCACCTGTGGAATTACACTGGATATGTTGTTGTTGTAATATTGTGAAATATGTGTAGAAGAATATTAATAGAATAAGATGGAATATTTTAGTACTTCTTGAAATTGAAAGAATGTCATTAGTTGAAATAAAATAATATTTTATATAGAATGGGCAACAAAATACTATAACTTAAATTCAGAAGTTCCATTAAAGTGCCCTATAATTTATCATAATGCTTATTTTTCAAAAAATTTAAATGATTTTCTTAAGTTTTGGAAGATAATAGATATATTTGATTATGTTGAAGTTAGTCACTTAATAAGCAATCTTCAAAGAGTTTTATGTAAAAAATGTTGAAATGTCAAATTCTATATATATATATTATGGTGATACGCGTGTATCTTTAGTATTTGCAAATTGCAATAAGCTGTGCAAATAAAATAAATTAATTGTACCTTTGTGCCATATTACGGTTCTTAAAAGTTATTTGAGAGATTTGGACAATTATTGTTTATATAAGTTATTATAATAATATTTGACTTTCCGTTTGTCATGATCAATAGTGTTGATGTAAATATAAAAGATCAAGTTAAAGTTATTATATTAGAACTACACTGCGAAAATCATGTCATATTTTATGCAATACCAATCTATTCTAGATCATCTTGTCCTACTTAGTACATAGTATTAATGCTCTAAAAGATAAGATTGAAATTTCTTGTCTCTTTTTTAATGCGCGATCTCATACTAATTATGCGGGAGTTATGAAATTTAGGGATACTTTACAAGAAAATTAATAGCAATAGGATCATTATGCATGCGGTGATCATAATTGGGAGATTGTTATATATGAATTATATATTTTAGAAAGACATTCTCGTCTTTGTTTACCTCAAAAAAGGTACAGATGAATTTGTAAGTGGTTTTAGGGATATAGGGATTGATTCGTAAGCTAACGTAAGAAATGATTAGAAATAAATCAGCAAATGTAAATAAAAAATAATAGAAATAGACTAAATTGATGGAATCTTGATTGAAACTTGACATTGAGATTGATCCGGTCCTTAGCTGAATTGCTTTGAACCCGAGCCAATACTGAGAGCTTGAGAATCTTAAGTTCACAATGAAATCGTGCAACTATATGTAATAAGAATCAAATGGCCTTCCAACATGAAGGTTGGACTCCTTTTATAGTAGATAATAGAAGGCATCAACGCCCAAGAATCACTCCCTAATTAAATGTACATAAATGACAATAATGATCGCTTAATGGCTAAAATGTAACGGTTGGCACCGTATCTGCAACTGATACGTGTTGAGCCTCTTCGGTATCTTGATCCCTCGATCTCCTGGCTCGGTCGCTACCTGGTCTTGCTCAAACATCCGAACTCACTCTGACACCTAGTCTCACCCCGAGGCAATTCACATCGGGTGCACACCATCCTTACTCCCTTTGACCTCACACCTAAACCATGCCGCGTGACATGCTGGTTTTTACCGTATACATATAGTCATCATACTTCCCGGATCAATGTTTACCATATTAATGGGAAGTGGAAATTATCCCTCCGATGTCTTCTCTTGTAAGCTTTCTTTCAAATTACCCCGAAATAAGCGGAAAAATGAACTGTTTAACCTTCCACATGATCTGACTCACATCTTATCACTCTGCCACTTTGAACACGTGTCTCCTCCTGATTGAACCGTCGTCTTAGTTCACGAACCAAAACGTTTTGCAATGATAACTTCACCCCTATAAAACCCCTTTTTTCACTTCATTGATTTTACCTTTTGGTAAATTTCTTTTCATCCTTCGACTAACAACTTTCAATTCTCTAGAATTTTTTCAAATCTTCCAATTTTCACTCTTTTTAACCTTCAAAACTTCACATCTTCAAACATTCAAATACTCAAAATCATGACGAAATTTGCCCGATCGTCTTCCCGACAATCTTCTCTGGCTCCCTCTTCACCACCGATTTCTGATGAAATCACTGGTGCTGGAGACCCTTCTGAAGCTCAGGCCACCACCAAACCTAGAGCATTCGATATGCTTTCACTAACTTTCACCTTCGACACTGAATTCGTCGTTCAAACGACCTCCAAAAAATTCGACCGAGGGGAAGAGGCTAAAAGTTGGTCGTCCTCTATCAAAGAGTCTGATCTCTAGAGAATCTGAGATGATTGCGGTTGGATAATCTCTCCGAGATCATTATTCCTGGCCCAGACAAAGACATCACCACCTTCAAGTTCGGATACTCCAATGTTTACACCTACCCCTTCACTTTCAAATTCAACCCACTGATTGACCGTGTGATCCTCGAGATGTGCAGGACATACAATCCGTGTCGTCTGTATGGAGGATCGTTACTTGCCTCTGATTTTTGGCCAATTTGGTCAAAGAACCTTTCACCTTGGATCACTTGATCTGCTTATATTCACCTCAATTTTTTCGTGGTGGGGTCGTTCAGCTATCCAAACAAGGGGAATTTCCCATCCTCTCGAGCATCGATGAAAATCGAGACCGAGGCTGGTTAGAACATTTTGGTGTGGTCTCGACTGCAAAAATTATCTCAGCTAGGTTCATGCCTTTCCCGGAGGAATGGAACATGCACCGTAAGTACTCAAAAACCCCTTCTTTGTTTAGTAAATTAAGATAACTTGCCTTTTAATCTTCTCTTTATTTTTCAGTCATTCAATGGATTTCGACTTGTGTGGACAATCTTCATACTTGGGTTGAGAGAATAATCAGCAATCATCCGTACAAGAAGCGGACATGGAAAGAACTCTCCGATAAACAATGGGTAGCCCAAAACCACGGTTAGTACTCGACTAACTCCTTTGTTTTACATAATAGCCTTTTGCACCTTTTCATTTCATTTTTTAAAAATCGACATGTCTACCGAAGGGCTCCTCAACTCTGAGGTCCAACCCCTCTGTTGCTCTAGTTGTCCCCGATTCGGTATCTGATTCGGCCGTATCAGTTTAGCGCATCACCGAGGTACCCCAAAAGAAAACATCTAAGTCCAAATCCTCGAAGCCTCCAAAGTCACCTTCGGCCACCAAAAAAAGGAAAAGAAGCTCAGAGGTAGGAGGCTCCTCCCAAGCTCAAGATTCTGGCATCTTTCCAGATGATGTCTGGGTTAGGGGAGTCTCCACCACTGCTACCAGCACTCCGGCGGGGGTCACTCCACCAAAGTACGAGAAGAGAATGCTACTACTGAGTCAGCCGAACTAATTTTTCCTCCAATCAAGGTGCCTACTCTTGATTTCTCACCCCTGGTCGTTGAATATGTCATCATTGAGGATGACGATGAATCCACAGATGAGGATTCGTTGGCTAATAAATTAAAATACTTCTACTTCAAATCCTCATCCACTATCACAACCGGCCCAAATCTTTAGGCAAGACGATTTTGACCACCTTTTCGAAGAGGATGGCACCTTTGCAAGTCGGGCTGAGCAGGCTCATACCGTCGGGTTCTCCCATCTGGTCATTCCTCAAAAATTGACCAAGTCTTCTAAAACTATGAGGAACTATGAAAGCTCTCTGGCCAAGCTTGCGAATGTCTTCCCGGCCCCAAGCACAGATCCGAGAAATATGACGACAACCATAATTTCTTTTCCTGAGTACACCAATTTCTTGTCCTGTCCGGTAGGGGTTTCTAATTACATGAGGCCACTCATATCGGACTCCGACAGTGAGAAAATACGGAATGTGTCTTGGCCATGCCTCTTTAACGAGGGTATGCACGCTGTCAACCGGGTATGCAATCTCACTGATTCGTTAATTGATAATTGTTTTATCTCTCATTTCTAACTTTCCCTTGATTCTTAATTTCGCAGTCCTCCATTCTTGTTGGCGAGGGACTAATATGGTGTTTGGATGAAAACGACACCATAAAGGGTAGTTGGACGCCTAAGAAAAAAAATTCAACATCTCAAAGGGCTTCTTCAAGTAAAGGATGACCAACTGCAGTAAGTCGGTGACTTGTCCGATGTCCAAGCTAAACTGGATCAGGTGAAATGCAACTATCTCCACGCAATGAATGACCTCAAGCTTGTCACCGAGGAGAATAAGATTTTTGAGGAAGAGAATGAAAAACTCTTCCATGACGTCGAAATCCTCACTCAGCAGCTCAGAGCAAGAAGTGATTCAGCATTATCAAGTAGAATTTCTGAATGTTGAACTCAATCATCTCAGCACTGATGCTGAGAGGGTCGCCGACCTTATCGTGCTGAAGATGGCTCAAGTCCAGGCCTACCAACAAGCCCAAACCAATGAAGGCATTAGAAATGAGCTTGAAGCTTCGAACCAAAGGTATGTTGAGATTTCAGCCCAACTCGCTCAAATTTCAGCTGAACGAGACCAGGCTCTGGCCGAAACAGAGGCTGATGTGGTCCGGACAGTACTAAAAATTGAGCATATCAAATGGAATGTCTAGAGGTACACTTTGGAGCAGGCTCGGGATGGGATCTCAGATATAGATATTAAGATCGAAGAAGCCAAAGAGGTCAAGCTCCAAGCCTACCGCAAACTGAACGGAGATAGTTCCAATGATGACCCGGAGGACTCCGAATATAAATCCGATTAAGATTTAGGCTTTCATGCCTTTTGTACTTATTTCTCTTTTTTTCTTAATATGTTTTGCTTTGTCCGTTTACTGGCCTTGTAAATAAAGTGAATATTTTTTTTGTTATGACTTTTCTACCATACGGCATGTGCCACTATTTTCTTATTTCTAACACTTAGCCAAATAAGCTTCGAACCCAATTTGGGAAAATTGCCTAGCTTCAGAGTTGTAATAAAACAACCATCACTTAATTTGCGTCAGGCCGAATGAGCGTTACCTTCGGTCTTAAAAATGACTTAAGCAAATCTCTTAAGAATGATTTAAGTAACTTGAAAAAACTTTTTTTCTTTAGCTTGCTGTACACCAGGTAATTTTCTCCGGTTTGAGTCATTAAATGACTTATATATAAGGATATTATTTTTATGCTTGTGAATAAGATGTCTCCTATTCACTTCGGGCATGAATATTGGATCTTTAGTTATTTTCATTTTTTTAGACAACTTCAAGTGTCTTTAGAAATAGGTTGGGTTCATTCTGACCTATTGCCTTTAGAACTTTACTTATTTTTATTTCGGGTATTTTTATTACGACAGCCCCAGTTAAGGACTTCGTTAGTTCGTAAGCCTAAAAATTTCAATGGTTACCCAAAGATAAAAGTATGCAAAAAAATATAATCAAAACAAGTTTCGGTCAAAGCATTCTTTATTCAAAATATTTATTTCGAGCAAGCAACGGGGTAAGATTCATTCGATATTTCTACCATTACATGCTTTTTCGTAACAAAGAAACTATTCGGGTAAGATTCATTCGATTTTTTAACCATTACGATGATAATCCTAAAAAGATTTTAAAAATCTTTGAACTTCTCGAACTTGAAAAATCTTTGAACTTAACGAACTTGCCTCGAACTTCCTTGTCGAACAGTACCCTAGTGTTTTGTGTTCGAAGCATGAGAACTCAAACATTATTTACTTCTTCCATACTGGGCATTCCCCAGTCCCCAGCGCTTGGATGGTCTTCAACTCTGAAGTAAGTAATACGCATTACATTATTGCCTCATTAAAATCTTGCCAGAAAAATCCTTTTTGGGATAAAAACCATGCGAAGAGAAAAAGAGTGCAACATGTGTTTTCAGACCTAATTCTAACTTGGCTCGACTTTTTGAATGATTGCTTCGAGTTGAACTTGCATGGGTTAACCATAACGTAGTAATATCTACGAAATAGAATTGATTAATAAAATTATACATTAGCAATAATATTTCTTCAAGTGAGCGATGTTCCAGTTATTCGATAATTTCTGACCATCTTCGGCTTCCAACTAGTACGAGTCTTTACCGGTGATTCCTGACACTTTGTAGGGACCTTCCCAGTTCAGACCCAATTTTCCTTCGTTAGAATTTTTGGTGTTAAGGGTCACTTTTTGCAGAACTAGGTCTCTTACTTAAAATTGCCGAAGATTAGTCATACGGTTATAATATCTTCCATCATTTGCTTTTGAGCAACTAGCCGAAGTAAAGCCAATTCATGATGTTTATCCATCAAGTCGAGCTTTAAGGACATCACTTCATTATTTGAATCTTCGGTTGCATTATTGAACCTTAGACTCAGCTTGCTCACTTCCACCAAAATTAAGGCCTCCGCACCATAAACCAAAGAAAATGGAGTCTCCCCGGTGCTAGATTTTGACGTTGTCATGTATGCCCACAACACCTCTGGTAAAACTTCGTTTCACTTGCCTTTTGACTCCTTCAGTCTTTTCCTCAGATTCTGACTAATTGTTTTATTTGTTGACTCCGCTTTCCCATTTGCACTTGGGTGGTACGAAGTCGACACAATCTGTTTACTTTTCAACTCTTCAAGGAAGTTATTCACCTTCTTCCCAATAAATTATCGCCTATTATCGCAAGTGATCTCCGTCAGTATGCCGAATCGGCAAATGATATGATCGTATATAAAATCAATGACTTGTTTTTCTTTAACCTTCTTGAATGTCTTCGCTTCAACCCACTTAGAAAAATAATCAGTCATAAATACGATAAAACGTACCTTTCTGAGTGCTCATGGGAGTTGCTCCATGATGTCCATCCCCCATTTCATGAATGGCCATGGCGACAAAACCGGATGTATTAATTCCACCGGTTGGTGAATCATCGGAGCATGCCTTTGACACTCATCGCATTTTTGGATGAAGTTCTTCGCGTCTTCTTCCATCTGAACCCAATAATATTCTGCCCTAATCAATTTTTGGACCAAACGTTCTGCTCCTGGATGATTACCGCAAGTCCCCTCGTGAACCTCGGGCATCACATAATCAATGTCTCTGGACCCTAAGCACCTTGATAAAGAACCGTAAAAAGACCTTCGGTACAACTGACCATCAACTAGACAAAACCTGGCCGCCTTAGTCCGAAGTGCTCTTGATTCCTTCATATCCGAAGGCAACATCCCATCTCGAAGGTAACCGATAAACTTCTTACGCCAATCCCATGTTAAGCTCGTTATGTTTACTTCGGCATGACCACCATCAATCGCGGAGTTTAGCAGTTGCACAACTGTCTTCGAATTAAATTCTTCCGCATTTACGGATGACCCCAAATTAGTCAAGGCATCCACTTTATTGTTTTTCTCACGAGATACATGCTCTATGGTCCATTCTTTGAACCGATGCAATATCTCTTGAATCTTCTCTAAGTATTTTTGCATCCTTTCCTCCTTTACTTCGAACATGTCGTTAACTTGATTAACGACTAGAAGTGAGTCATATTTTGCTTCGATGACTTCAGCTCCTTGCTAATTCTAAACCTGCATTCATAGCCTCATACTTGGCTTCATTGTTAGTCAATTTCACAGTTCTTATCGATTGCCAAATAATATCTTCTGTAGGTGCCTTAAGCACTACATCGAGCCCGGACCCTTTCACGTTCAAAGCTCCATCCGTGTACAAAGTCCAGATCCCCAAAGTTTTCTCGAGGTTAACATAAGTTTTTTTCTACTTCAGGAAACATGGGTGTAAAGTCTACTAAAACCTGAGACTTTATAGTTGTTCTCGGTTTATACTCACACCCACTAATTTCTACCGCTCATTTGGCTAGCCTACCGGATATTTCCAATTTATGCATCACATTTTTAATGGATAAGTTGTTACTACACATATGGGATAGCATTAAAAATACGATCTCAATTTTCTAGAAGTTGTTACTAATGCTAAAGCCAATTTTTCTAAGTGTGGATACCTAGTCTCTGCACTGGCCAAGTTCTACTCACATAATAAATTAAAAATTATGTACATTCTTCTCGCACCAACATTACGCTTACCGCTACTTCGGATACTATCAGGTACATGAACAGATGTTCGTCTGCCCTCAGTTTATGTAATAACGACGGACTAGACAAGTACTTCTTCAAATCCCTCGAAGCCTGCTGACACTCCGGTGTCCACGCGAAGTCATTCTTCTTTTTCAACAAAGGGAAGAACCGGTGGCTTTTCTCCGTTGACCAAGAGATAACCTGCTTAAAGTGGCTATCATTCCGGTGAGTCTTTACACTGCTTTCATATTGTCAAGCACCTCCGGTATCTCCTCGATGACTTTGATCTTATCCAGATTAATCTCTATTCCCCGGTTTGAAACCATGAAGCCTAAGAACTTGTCCGAGCCCACTTCAAAAGTACACTTTTTAGGATTCAACTTCATGTTGTATTTTTGGAGCATGTGAAATATTTCTTGCAAACACTTTAAATGGTTCTATGCTTCCAGGGACTTAACTAACATATCATCGATGTAAACTTCCATTGTGTTTCAATTTGATCTTCGAACATGCGGTTAACTAAACATTGATATGTCTCCATGGTATTTTTTAAACCAAATGGCATTATATTATAGCAATAAGTTCCGTACCTAGTTATGAAAAGAAGTTCTCTTTTGATCCTCCAAGTTCATCTGAATCTGGTTGTACCCGGAGTAAGCGTCAAGAAAACTTAGCATTCCATGCGTTGCCGCGGCATCAATCATTCGATCGATGTTCGGCAAAGGAAAAGAGTCCTTCGGGAATGCTTTGTTTAAATCTTTAAAATCTATACACACTCTCAACTTATTACCCTTCTTAGGTAAGACCACTACGTTAGCTAGTCAATCCGGGTACTCTACTTCCCGGATGGAATCTATAATTAAAAAATTTGTTACCTCTTCCTTGACGAATTTATGCTTGAATTCAGCCATTGGCTTCCTCTTTTGCTTTATCAGGGGAAAGCTTGAATCCAAACTCAGCTTGTAAGTCATGATCTCCGGTGAAAAACCTGTCATGTCTAAATGGGACCAGGCAAAATAATTGAAGTTAGTTTTAAGAAATTTAATTAATTTAAGCATGAGCTCCGGGGTTAACCCAGTGCCTAAGTATACCTTCCTATCTGATAGATTCACGAAAAATATGACTTGCTCCAATTCCTCTACGGTTGACTTTATGGCATCTGAGTCATCTGGCAGCACAAATGAACTCGGGACACAAAAATAATCTTATTCGTCCTCGAAGTTAATCTTGACTTCCATCGGACACATAGGGCCTAAATCCTGTAATTACTATTTAACCTCTTCTCCTTTACTTGAATCCTTCACTTCTTCCGGTGTTTGCACCACTTCTACTACCGCGAACATTTCCCTTGTTGTCGGTTGCTCACCACAAACTATTTTTATTCCCTACAGGGTCAAGAACTTTAGCATCATGTGTAACGTCGAAGGCACGACGCCTCATGTCATGTATCAAAGGCCTGCCAAACAGCGTGTTGTACCTCATTTCACCTTTAATAACATAGAACTTCGTTTGCTGAACTATTCCGGCTGTATTAACTGGAAGAGTAATTTCCCCCTTCGTAGTCTTGCTTGCCATGTTGAATCCATTGAGAACCAGGGCTGCCGACACAATTTGGTCCAACAAACCTAACCTCTCTACCACTTTCCAAAGGATAATGTTGGCCAGGCTACCTGGATTAATTAAAATACGCTGAATCATAAATTTATTGATAAAGACAGAAATTACCAATGCATCATTGTGAGGTGGAATGATGCCCTTTGCGTCTTCATCATTGAAGGAAAGTGTACCCTTCATCACATAATCTCTGGATCTTTTCTCTCGAGTAATTGACATTTTCGTCTTCTTTACCATCATGACCGCTCCTTCGGAACGTCCATTCCCCCAATAATCATGTTGATAATATGCTGGGGCTTGACTGAATCTGCTTATTTGCTTACTTCCCTATTTCTGTAGTTCCTATTTGCTCGATCACTTAAAAACTCACGCATGTGGTTATTTTTCAACAACTGAGCCACTTCATCCCTCAACTGATGACAGTCTTCAGTCTGATGACCATGAGTTCCATGATAATCACAAACCAAATTTGGATTCCTTTGAGCCAGATCTAACCGAAGTGGTCTTGGCCATCTTGTTTCCTTGATATGCCCAATAGCCGAAATGAGTCCTGCAACATTGATGTTCAAGTTATATTCAGATAACCTTGGGTTCTCAACATTATTGGAAGAAGACCCACCGGTATCATTCCTGAATTGCAAGCCTCTACTGGCAGACCCTTGATCATTTCGCCTATCACCCTTGTTCGACTGAAAATTGCAACTATTTTGACCTCTATCCGACCTAAAATTAGACCTCTCCAGTTATCCGTAGGGTTGATATCTATCTTTCAAAGATTTTGAATCTGACTCAACTACCCTCTTTGATTTATCAAGATTCTTGTTTCGACCTGCTGACCCCAGTGGAAGCTTGAGTTGATTATCCTTCACTCTGATTTTGGATTTGTACCAGTTATGCACGTCTGCCCAAGTTACTTTTGGAAATTCCAACAAGTTTTCCTTCAACTTGAATGAGGCACTAGAGCACCTGAGATTCAACCCTTTAGTGAAAGATTCAGCTACCCATTCATCCGATACCCGTGGAAGAAGCATCCGTTTCTTTTGAAACTGCGACACGAACTCCCGCAGCAAGTTCGTATCCTTCTAAGCAATTTTGAATATATCTGTCTTTCTTGCTTGAACCTTCCATGCTCTAGCATATGCCTTTATAAAAGCATATGCAAATATTTCAAACGAGTTAATAGAATGTTCAAGCAATATAGAATACCATGCCATTGCTCCTTTAGATAGCATTTCGCCTAACTTCTTCAGCAACACCAATTCAATCTCGTCCGGATGCATGTCATTTCCCTTTATTGCACAAGTATACAACGTCACATGCTCATTTTGATCTATTTTCTCATCGTACTTCGATAGTTCAGGCATCTTAAAGCTCTTCGGGATCAGTTTTGGTGCCGCACTCGGTGGAAATGGCAGTTGGATATATCTCTTCGAGTCTGATCCTTTTAAGATCGGATGGGCTTCTGGAATATGGTTTACCTGTGAGTACTAAGTTTCCACCTTCTTTTCATTAGTGTCAATCCATTTGGTTAAGGCCTCAAGCATCTTTAAAACCTCTGAGGACTCATTAGTCCCCGAACCATTGGCATTCATCAACCCGATCCTCTTCCCAATCCGGATCATCATTGCAGACTGGCCGAGGCTCATCCGCCACACTCGCTCCACTGCTTTTCTTTTGCAACTGAGTTATTGCCTCATGTTGCTCCTTAAGTATGTGAAAGATCCGGGCCAAACTAATTTCTTCCTCTACAGCATCCGGTGTTTTTCGACATGACCTCCTGGACTCTTGGGGTGAAATCACGGGGTTGAGATTCAACGGATCAATGGGCGGAACACTGTTGTTGTTATTGATGTTGTTAGCACCATTTTCCCCATTGTTATTGTCATCATGGTTGCTAACCTCAACTTGAATGTCACTAGCCATTGTGCAACATTTAGTTTTAACTTGAAATCACAAAATCTCGAAAGAAACAAGTAAAATTTGAGTTTGAACAAATCACCACTATTATCCTCAGCCCCCCAAAAAAGATATATTTGAATTTGTAAGTGGTTTTAAGGATACGTGGATTGATTCGTAAGCTAACGTAAGAAATGATTTGAAATAAATCAGCAAATGTAAATAGAAAATAATAGAAATAGCCTGAATTGATGGAATCTTGATTGAAACTTGACACTGAGATTGGTTCGGTCCTTAGCTGAATTGCTTTGAACCCGAGTCAATATTGAGAGCTTGAGAATATCAAGTTCACAATGAAATCGTGCAAGTATATGAATGAGAATCAGATGCCCTTCCAACATCAAGGTTGGGCTCCTTTTATAGTAGATAATACAAGGCATCAGCGCCCAAGAATAACTCCCTAATTAAATGTACATAAATGACAATAATGATCACTTAATAGCTAAAATGTAACGGCTAGCACTGTATCCGCAACGGATACGTATTGATCCTCTTCGGTATCTTGATCCCTCGGTCGCTATCTGGTCTTGCTTAAACATCCGAACTCACTCTGACACCTAGTCTCACCCCGAGGCAACTCACATTGGGTGCACACCATCATTACTCCCTTCGACTTCACACCTAAACCATGCCACGTGTCGTGTTAGTTTCCACCATATACGGTCTTTAAATAATCTAATTCCTGCATTGTTGGTATACATATTCTTATTGTATATTATATTTCATATAAAATAATACATCCACATAACTTAATGTAGGGTTTATTTAATACCACCGACCTAACATTGCATTAGATATGCAATAATTATATTTTTCTTACGAGAATAACCAAACATTGTGTATTATCTTATGCGAGATTTCATATTATGATAATCATTTTAAGCCATCAACCAAACGACACTTACGCATTTTGACTTGTTTTTCCAACTGTTCTAAATAATTGGGAAAAAGTTTAAATTTTGTCCTTGAACTTTGTAAAATGGTATAAATTTACCCTCGTTGATAGTAGGGGTAATGTCCGTACCCTCGACATTATAAAGTGCGTTATTCTTATTGATTAATGGGAGAAGTTTTTAACATATACTACTTTTTTACAAGGGGGAGAATCAAACTTTCCGTTGAGTTATACAAAATGATCTAAATTTATCCCTGAATTTTAAGAAATAATATTGTTTTGACCATCATTTACAGTCACCAGCCCTCATTCCTCTAAATCGATGACCACCTACCGATTGATTCTCTCCCCTCGAAGAAAACACCACTTGAAGATTATCGTTACTAGGGGATCCTTCGCCTGTTTTTTAGTTTTCTTTCTCCCTTCTTATTTTTTAGATGTAAATTAACACCTCAATGTTATTCCGACATCAATAATACGTACCATTTCAAAACAAAAAGTTTAAATACACAAGCGATCGCTTAAACTTGTTTGATTCTTTCATTTTAACACCTTATATTAATGGACCTTTTTTTCTTATAAGACACTCCGATCTTATTAAATGTATAGCTACTAAACATAAAATGACGATCATTCTAAGAAATATTATGTGTATAACTCACACACAAATGTTGTGGCAAAGAGACGAATAAAATAACGAAATGTGTTTGAGCTCAGTATAATTATAAAATATTGCAGCACAACTAGAAAAGAAAAAACTTATCTAACCCCCCCCCCCCCCCTCCTCTTCTTCTTCCCACTCAGAATCATAACCATAAGAAAGACATACACAATATAAGAATTTTCAAACTGAAAGAAAGTTTTTTGTGTATCTGTACAAAGTTGCAAAATCAATCTCCTATTCATATAATTGATATACAACTTACAGGATAAATTATAGAGAGTGTGAACGAGACTTAACTTAACTTAAGTAGAACTCCTATCCTATTTATCTACAAACTGGAATTCAAGTATCAAAACTAGCTAGGCTTTATACACAGATCATGTTTATCCTTAACGCCCCCTTCTAAATGCAGTTGTAGTGCATGCAACAACAACAACAAACATTTTACATAAAAAATTGAACCTCCCTGAGGATAAATGCTTGATCAGAATGTCAACTAGTTGAATAAGAGAGCTGATGTAGTGCACAATTAACTCTTTGGCAGCAACTTTTTCTCTTACAAAGGGAGAGCTGATGTAGCGCACAATTAAATCTTTGGCAGCAATTTTTTCTCTTACAAAGGGAAATTCTGGTTCAATATGCTTTGTACGTGCATGGTAAATAAGATTAGCCGTCAAGTACGTGGCTAACAAATTATCACACCACAATATGGGAGCAGTAAACAACAACACATGCATTCTTATAAAAGATTTTGAATCCACGTAATTTTAGTTGTAGCTGCAAGACCACAATATTAGATTGTGTGCTCGATTTAGCAATAATATTACTTCCTCTGTCCCAATTTATATGATGCATTTTCCTTTTTAGTCCGTCTCAAAAAGAATAATATATTTTTCTAATTTTGCAACAATTTAACTTTAACTTTTATTTTTTACGCTTAACGAGATGATCTATAACTACACAAATATATTTGACTTGTTTTAGACAACAAGATTCAAAAGTGTGAGAATGTATTAATCTCCCTTTAGAAGCCTTTGCATTAATACAATGTATATATAGTAGTACAAGATGAATCCTAATACAATACAAATCTAGGTTTACCATAAGTATCCTAGATTTACCATAATTGTATGTAACTACACAAATATATTATGTTGATGAGATTGTACAGGGACTCTACTACTGTTAATACTCCCCCTCATTCGAAGCTAGAGGAGGCCGAATGCTGAGACTGGATCGAAAATCGATGAAAAGTTGTCTCGGTAAGCCTTTGGTGAAGATATCAGCGTCCTGATAAGAGGAGGGAACATGCCTTATCTTAAGTTGGCCACGAGCAGCCTTCTCACGAACGAAGTGAATGTCCAATTCGATATGTTTGGTACGTTGATGCTGAACTGGATTGTGAGCAAGGTATATGGCTGATATATTATCGCAGTACACAAGAGACATTTTACGTAAAGGGCATTGAAGCTCCAAAAGAAGGTTTCGAAGCCAACAGGTCTCAGCAACAACACTAGCAACTCCTCGATACTCAGCTTCTGCACTCGAACGGGATAACGTGGCTTGCCGCTTGGCAGACCATGCAATGAGATTGTCTCCCAAAAATATGCAATATCCAGACGTAGAGCGGCGCGTGTCCGGACATCCATCCTAGTCTGCATCTGTATATGATACTAACATGTTCGTTGTTGTGGGGGTAGAGATGTAGTCCATAATCAAGTGTACCCTTAACATATCGAATGATACGTTTAAGGGCAGTAAGGTGAGGCTCCCTAGGGGCATGCATGAACAAGCATACTTGTTGAACAGCATAAGCGATGTCTGGCCTGGTGAAGGTGAGGTTTTTTAGTGCACCTGCAAGACTCCTATACAAGGTAGGATCTGTTATTGGATTACCGTCTATTGCATTGAGCTTAGATTTAGAATCAACTGGAGTGGATATGGGTTTGCAATTTTCCATTTTAGCCTTGTACACGATCTCTTCTGCATACTTGCATTGGCATAGGAATATATTGTTGGCAGATCTGGATAATAATATCCCCAAGAAGTGGGTTGGGATGGTGTCGAGGGCTGAGCCGATGGCTGGGATGCAATCGGAACTGCAGGACTAGTGGTGTTAGGTGAAGAATCGATGGACTGACACAGTTCTCGGAGGATGACGAGAGATAAGTTGGACTCGTCCAGAAAATTGTGGTCTGGTTTTCAGAATTATTGGATATTCGAAAACGGGAATGTCGTCTCATCGAAGGTAATGTGGCAAAAGACATGGATTTGATGAGTAGACAAGTCATAGCACAAATAGCCCTTATGATTAGGTGGAAAGCCAATGAAGACACACGGATGGTTCGGGGTTTTAACTTGTGAGGGGCGGTAGAGGCAAGGTTAGGGAAGCATAGGCAACCGAATATCCGGAGGTGGTCATAGGACGGGACTCGACGGTAAAGTATTTCAGTTAGGGTCATGTTATGGGGAGTGCTAGTGGATAAAATATTGAGGACATATTATACCATTTTGACATAATAGACCCAGAAAGATGGAGGTAGGGAGACATGAAACAGAAAGGTACGGACCATATTATTGATGGTACGGATAATGCGTTCTGATTTTCCGTTTTGAGGAGAAGTATGAGGACACGAGAATCGAAAAATCATGTCTTATTTTTGCAAAATTTGTGAAACGCATAATTATTAAATTCACGACCATTGTCACATTAAAAAGATTTTATGACTTTTTCGAACTACGTTTTTATTAAGGTGCAAAAATCAAGAAATTTGGCGAAGACTTCCGATTTGTATTTAAGTGGGTAAATCCATATATAATGGGAATAATCATCAAGTAGGACAATATAATATTTGTAACCCAAAGAGCTAGTAATGGGAGAAGTCCACAAATCAGCATAAATAATATCGAAGGGAGCAAACGTAATACTAGTAGAAGAATTAAAAGAAAGACGAGTATGTTTGCCTAATTGACAAGAAATGCAATTTTGGGCAAGCTTCCCATTACAATTAATAAAATTATTACTCTTAAGAAAATTAAAAACTGGAATCCCTGGGTGTCCAAGTCTATTGTGCCAAGTTGACGGAGACAGAGCAACAAGAGAGGCGTGGGAGCGGAAACTGGCAGCGAAAGAAGGTGTGAATGGATATAGGTCCCATGTGCTATTGTAACTCGTGAGAGGAGTCCCCGTATGCAGACCCTTCACAGTAAAATCAAAAGGATCAAAGTCAACAGACACAGAATTAGTACGAATAAATTTTCGAATGGAAATTAAGTTTTTGATGATGTTTAGGACATATAGGACATTATTGAGGGAGAATAGAGGGTGAGGTGGTTGGGTATAAGCATGAACATAGCCCTTAATTAGAATGTGGTGACCATTGCCAACTGTAATAAATTGAGGATGCTTTAAATTAAACAACTGGGAAATATTACATATAGACCGGGTGAGATGAGATGTGCCTCCTGAGTCCATGTACCAATTTTCATCGGGCTGCTGGAGGTTCATGCTGTTAAAAGCCTGGCCCAGATCTGTTGGGGTCAGGTTATTGGATTGCTGCGGATTGGGTTGCTGGATGAGATGGGCCTGCTGGTTCTGATGATTAAAATTTCGTGGACCTGGGCCTTGGCCCAATATCCCCTGTTGCGTACCATTATATTATGCCATAGGATTCAGGCCATAATTAGCCCAATGTGGATGTTGCTAAAATTGGGCTGGTCCGGTCTAGTACTAGTTCGACGGTAACAGTTGCGGCTACGAGTTGTTAACCAACGACTGGCCGCCTCTGTCGCCCCGTCCTCGGTCGTGACCACCTTTACCGTTTTCTCTTCCTCGACCGCCTTTGCCTCCCCCACGCCCGCAATTCTGGCTGCCTTCTGTCGATAATTGGCCGGCAACGGATGTGGCAGTGTGATTTGCGGTGTCAATGGTGAACACTTTGTGCGAGTGTTCTTCTTGTTTGGCACGATGAGTTTCTTCGAGCAATAACTGAGACCGAGCCTTGTGAAAACTTGGAAGAGGATCGGATTGTTGAATTACCATTGCTAGTGTGTCGTATTCGTCTTTGGGGAGGCGAGCAACGATTTGGAGCACCATTATTGTGTCAGAAACAGTTATCCCAACGTTTGAAAGTTATTCCGACAGGAGTTTCAGTTGCTTGCAGTAGTCAAACGTATTGGAGAAGTTTTCAAGACGTGTGTTATGGAATTGTTCTTCGAGATAGACAGCACGGGTATGTTTGTTGTCTTGAAAAATATCTTCTAAACGTAGCCAAAGATCGCGTGCAGAGGCACCAGTTTTGAAGATGGTCAGGAGTAAGTCCTGAGAAATTGTGTCATAAATCCATTATTTGACAACACCGTCTAGACGGTTCCAGAGTGTATCATCAACCTCACTTGGTCGGGGAACAAAATTGTCGATGTGATCCAGCACGTTATAGACACCGGCATGAATACGGAACAGTTCAACCCATGGGGAATACTGCCCATGTTCTTGATCAAGAATTATGGGAACGAAGTTCTTTGATGTTTGTGATCATGAGAGTTGGGTGAGTGGAGGGTGTAAAGAGGGTTTGGGATCGACAACAGATGAGGAGGAGGCTGATTGTGAAGACATGGTAATGGATTATTGTTCGTTGGGTAGAAAACATGAATGAAGAGAAAAAAAAATATGATTTATTAGCCGAGAAAGGAGAGGAACGACGCAAATGAATAAAGGGTTTAGGGTACTGGCTCTAATATCATGTGAGAATAGATTAATCTCCCTTGAGGAGACTTTACATTAATACAATGTATATATAGTAGTACAAGAGAAATCCTAATACAATACAAATCTAGGTTTACCATAATTGTGTAATCTAAATATATACAAAATATTTATAATTATGGTGATGAGATTGTACAGGGATTCTACTACTGTTAATAAAAAGTTTTTCTTTATTTCTTAAACTTTGTGCCGAGTCTATATCATATAAATTGGGACGGTATGCATCTGAATAACCAATAATGGATAAGGATGATGTTGGTTTAAGAAACAAACGGTTATTCATTACACGTATTAAATATCATAACAATTTATTTTTTTTGCATTAAAGTTAACTTCACTAAGTTGACGCATGAATTGACCTAACTAATTTACAATAAAGTTAATATCAGGTTGTGTGATTGTAATGTATTGCAAGACATTTGCAATGCTTTTATAAAGAGAAGGATCATGAAAAATAGTATAACCATGTTGATATAGTTGCAATTACTGATCATTGAAGTAGATATCGATTTTGCACCATCCATAAAGAGCCCATTAAGAAGATCTCGAATATAGTTAGCTTGACAAAGAACCAAACCATGTCAGGTAAAGGATGTTTCATCGCCAATAAAGTAATGACGAGGACCTAAGATGATAAATGAGCAATGACTTGAGAAACAAGTTCCTGAGATCTTAAGCGTTTGAACCATGCCTTAGCGTCTTGTTTAAGTCCACAAAAAAGCTTTGTGAAGTTTACAATATAATGAAAAATTTGAGATTCAAAAAGCCTATTAGTCGAATCATGTAAACTTCTTCATTTAATTCACTTTGCAATCCAGTCTTGACACCAAGTTAACTCGAACTGACCACCTTCTTGATAGTGTCAATATCAAGACAAATAGATTTTACAACTAGACTAATTATATCATGATAATCCACCCTGCCTCTTGATTAAATTCCCTAGCTACAAGTGCTTGTAGCGTTCAATGGAATCATATCAGATTTCGTTTCAGCTTATATGCATAGAGGTGGACCTAAGCGGTAGGGAGAGGGGTAACCGGCACCCGATAACTTCGGACAAGAACTCTGCTCATTTGATTTATTATATTGGTGTGACTCATCTGAAATAAATATTTTCTAAATAAATATGAAAATTCCAACGAATCCCTAATTGTCTTTTTTTTTTTATAGCCTATCGATAATTATATACCTCAAATATCTTCAAGAATCAGTCATATATTATCGGAGGCACTTGTATTCACAAAAGACAAATTGGTGCACCGGTTGAAATAGTGTCTTTTTTGTCCCTTCCTGGCCCTAAGCTCAGGTTTGAATGCACAAGAATATAGTTCAAGTTTTCATGTTTTTTTTTTTCTCCTCCCCTCCCTTCGCCCACACCAATTTTCTTTTCTTTCATTTGGTCTAATATCCTTTTTTTTTCTTTTTGTTTTTTTTCTCTTAATCCTTTTGTTGTACTTTTTTCTTTTGTTTTTGTTTTTGTTCTTTTATATTTTAATGTTGCCAACTCCTTCTGCCTCAATTTAGAATAAGAGAATTCAATTGCTACAGGATGCTCTAATCCCAATTGTGATGTGTTGCTAATTTGTCTTTGAATATTTGTCATACTTTTAATAGGGCGTAATAAAAAATAAATTAAGCCTAAAAAAGTTACACCATCTAACAATCAAAATCGAACTATTTATATGATTAATATGAATATATTTCTTATTTTCTGACATTATATTTCCCCATTTTCTTTAAATTTTACTCAACAAAATGAAATTGGGAGAGAAAGCCTTATCGAATTTTAAATTTATTGACTGATTTAGGTATTTAAAAAATAAAAATTATATTATATTGAACTAAATTAATTCATAATAGATCCAAAGGATTATATCCTTATTATCAAACTTTATGAGCAAGCGACAAATACATTAATGTAATGGTGCTTTTCCGATGGGCCCACCTCTGAATATGGATGACCATAAGCATGGTAACAATTGATGATTGAGTATCCGAACTTTGAACAAACCTGACAATGGACAGATTCAATGTAGGAGCTTGTGTTCGAGTTTGCAAATTAACCAACCTGATAAGGTTTTTACTGTGTGTTCGTATCACAATCTTTTCCTCCCTTTTCATCATTGAACAAATTGGAGTTGTTGAAATTCTTCACAAACAATTTGGATGGACATAAATCAAAGTCAACGACATTTATCTGCTCCAATCAAAATTCATTACAAGGAGTAAGTCATGGAGCTCAACTCTAAAGGTGACTACCAAGAAATCGTAATCAGGTCCAACTTCTCTCAAAATATAAAGAATCAGACCATCATCTAAATAAGCTTAGTTGATGTTGCTAGGTTGCACCAAAAAAATCATTTTTTTGCAAATAATTAATGTTAAAACAGAGCAATATACATGTGATATACACTGAATATACAGGCAGTGTATATCACATATATATCACTAGGAGCTAATGAAACAGTGGGCTGTCCGCCACTGCCAGTTGGGCCTCTCGGCCGGCCGGTTGGGCCTCACGGCCGATTAGGCCTCTCGGCCAGATTGTATATATCCAAGGGATATTAGGATAGTGTATATATGGTATATATATTTGTAGTATATTGTAATAAATAGGATACCATAATTAGTGTTATACACCTACCATAATTGTAGAGTTAGAATTATGGTAGAATAAGGATTTAGAATTAGAATAGGAAAAGGATTTGTAGAATTGTAACTTGTATATATATCTATTCAATCAATGAAAATAATCAAGGGGATTATTTCTTTCATGGTATCAAGAGACTAGGTCTAAACAAAAGTTTTCTTCTCTCAAACTTTTGCCTCCTCTTTGGCCGAGAACCACCCCCCCCTCCCTCGGGTTTTTCTCTCCAAATATCTCGTCTTCCGCTCTAAAAAAAACCTCTCTTAAATTTATCCTCCTTCTTTGTTCTTTCAAATATGTCTAAGAACAATTTTCACCCTGCCCTCACAGTTTCCAATATCAAGCTCAGTGTCCCTATTGTTCTTGAGATGGAAAACGTTCAATATGCAACGTGGGCGGAGTTGTTTAAAATTCACGCTATCTCTTATCAAGTTCTTCATCACATAATTCCTCCCGCTAGACCCCGTCCTGCGGAGGATCCTGAGGTGTGGATTACACTTGATGCTACCGTTCTTCGGTGGATATACGTCACTATTTCAGTGGACCTTCTACAGACGATTATGGAGCCCGATACCACGGCTATGGCTGCATGGAATAGATTGCGTGACATATTCCAAGACAACCAAAGCATTCCCATATCGTCACACTCGAGCAGAATTCTCTCTCGTTCGAATGGACGTATTTCCGAACGTTTCGCATATTGCAAGAAACTAAAGGAATTGGCGGATCAACTCCGTAACGTTGGCGCACCAAGAACAAATAATCGTCTAGTTCTACGGTTGGTTGCCGGTCTTTCGAGGCCTATAATGGTGTTGGCACTCTCCTTCGCCAAAGCAACCCTCTTCCCGACTTCCATCAAGCCCGCTCCATGCTTACGTTGGAAGAAGCCGGTTTGGCTAAAAAGGCGGCTACGGAGCGAGTTCGGTTGTCATGATGGCATCCTCTCCGAATCCGTCGCTTTTTGTTAATAATTCGGGCCAAAACCATAATAATGGTGGAGGCAAGAATAATCGCAAGAATAATAAAAACCGCGGGGGCAAACGCGGTAGTAATGGTGGAGGTTCCGGTAGTCGGCAAAACATCGGTGGGTCCCATCCGATGAACAAGGTGGCCCACCACCCCATGGGCCCAAAGAAGCGGGGGGCCCATGGCAAGTGGAGCGAGGGCAAGGACCGTGGGCCAACAGCCCATACCAAGAAGCGGCGAGAAATCCCGGCCGGCCGGGGGTCGGCCAACAATCCAGCCCAATGCCCGGCAGTGGCGGCCCACCGGCCGCCGGTGGGCCACAAAGCGGCGGTAGAGTAGCGATTACGGGCCGTGTCCAAGACGGCCGGGAGTTCTTGGGCCCCGACCTCCACAAGCCCATCATGCAAACAGGCCCTACTCGGACCGATATCGAGGCCGCAATGCACACGTTGGGATTAACTCAACCGGACCAAAATTGGTACATGGACACCGGGCCACTACTCACATGACTTCCGAATCAGGTACTCTCTCATCTTATTACAATTTGAGCACCCCTCGGGGAATAATTGTTGGTAATGGCGCTCTATTCCAATTCTAGGGTATGGTCAGAAAACGTTATCTCCTCCCAATCCACCTCTCCTCTTGAAAGATGCTTTACATGCTCCTAAATTGATTAAAAATTTAGTGTCTGTCCGAAAATTCACAAATGACAATTCTGTTTCTGTTGAATTTGATCCTTTCGGTTTCTCTGTGAAGGATTTCAAGACGGGGAGTCATCTCATGAGGTGTGATAGTAGGGGAGATCTGTATCCTATCATGCCCGCTTTCACCCATCGAGTCCACCTTGCCATCGCTTTTGCACCATCTCTCCTTCCATGTGGCATGCTCGTTTGGGTCATCCGGGATCTTCTATTTTATCGCTTTTAGATAAAAATAGCTTTATTTCTTGTAAGGGTACGAGTCGTACTCCAATTTGTCAGTCTTGTTCATTAGGAAAAATTGTTAAGTTACCATTTGTAGACTCCAATTCTCATACTTCTATGCCATTTGACATTATTCATAGCGACTTATGGACATCTCCTGTTCTTAGTTCAATGGGTCATCGATATTATGTTCTCTTCTTAGATGATTATTCTAGATTTTTGTGGACGTTTCCAATTGCGAATAAATCACAAGTGTTTTCCGTCTTCATAAAATTTAGAGCGCTCATTCGTACTCAATTCGAAAGAGAAATAAAAAATATTCAATGTGATAATGGGAAGGAGTATGACAATAGGGAGTTTCGAGAATTTTGTGCTACTCATGGGATAAATTTTCGGTTTTCATGTCCTCATACATCTTCACAAAATGGGAAAGCCGAACGCAAAATTCGTTCCATCAATAACATTGTCCGAACTCTCCTAATCCATGCCTCCATACCTCCGTATTTTTGGCATCATGCTCTACAAATGGCCACTTACCTTCTTAACATAATTCCGTCTAAAGGTCTGACATATTCTTCCCCTCTCAAAATCTTATATAATAAAAACCCGTCTTATTCTCATCTCCGGATTTTTGGGTGCTTGTGTTATCCATTATTCCCATCCACCACAATTAACAAACTTCGTGCTCGGTCTACTCCATGTGTATTTATGGGTTATCCGTCGAATCATCGTGGTTATAAGTGTTTTGATTTATCCTCCAAGAAAATCATTATAAATCGTCATGTCATTTTTGATGAAACCCAATTCCCTTTTACGAAAGTTCATACTCCCGAGCCTAAGTCGTATAATTTTTTGGATGACCAAATATCCCCGTATATTATTCGGAATTTTTCGGACAACTCCCGTGCCCAAAATCCTCCAAATGGGCCCACCGCCCGCCGGTCCCACAAGATCGTCGCCCCCGCTCGTTCCAGCCCACCGGAACAGCTTCCGGCTATTGGGCCGGTCCCACCCACTCGGAACCGGTCCAAACCGAGCCCAAAGATCTACCGATTTGGGCCGGCGGGCCCACCGCCCGCCGGCCGTCCGTCCCGAGCCCGTAAAATTCCCAAAATTCCATTAATTCTTCCTCGAGTCATAGACCGGTCACTCGTAGTCAGCGGGGCATTTTTACACCTAAAAGACATTTTAATTTACATTCTAATGTCTCTAAATCCCCCTTGCCCCGCAATCCTGTGTCCGCATTAAATGACCCTAATTGGAAAATTGCTATGACTGATGAATATAATGCTCTTATTGATAATAAGACGTGGGAGTTGGTGCCCCGTCCATATGGTACTAATATTATCAGGTCTATGTGGATTTTTGCTCATAAGGAGAATTCAGATGGGTCCTTTGCTCGACATAAGGCGCGACTTGTTGGTGATGGTAAGACTCAGCAGGTTGGAATTGATTGTGGTGAGACGTTTAGTCCGGTGGTCAAACCGGCTACCATTCGCACTGTGCTTAGCTTGGCTCTTTCAAAGACTTGGCCAATCCATCAGTTGGATGTCAAGAATGCCTTTCTACATGGTGACCTCAAGGAAACAGTCTATATGCATCAGCCGTTGGGTTTCAGGGATCCCAACCGCCCTCATCATGTCTGTTTGTTGAAGAAGTCATTATATGGGCTTAAGCAATCCCCACGTGCCTGGTATACACGATTTGCTGGATTTTGTTTCGACTATTGGGTTCACACACAGCAAGTCAGACAATTCTTTGTTCATCTACCGCCGTGGTTCGTCATTGGCCTATATTCTTGTTATATGTGGATGATATCATCTTGACCGCTCCTCCGATGCTTTGCGTCGGTCTATCATGGCCATGCTCGCCTCCGAATTTGCTATGAAGGACTTAGGGCCGTTGAGTTATTTTTTGGGGATTGCCGTCAAACGTCATTCAGGTGGCTTGTTTCTGTCTCAACGGAAGTATGCTGCTGAGATCATAGAGAGGGCTGGGATGTCATCCTGTAAGTCCACTTCCACACCGGTTGATGCAAACCCAAAGCTGAGTGCCGCAGCAGGTGCACCATACGAGGACCCGACCCGGTATCGCGAGCCTCTTGCAGAGCCCTCCAAAGATCTTACATTTACCAGACCAGATATTACGTATGCGGTTCAACAGGTGTGTTTATTCATGCATGACCCCAGAATTGAGCACATGAATGCGATCAAACGCATCATTCGGTATATTTAGGGGACACTGGATTATGGTTTGCACTTGTATCCCTCATCTACATCCACACTGGTCTCGTACACGGATGCTGATTGGGGTGGTTGTCCCGACACCAGACGGTCGACTTCTGGCTACTGTATGTTCCTTGGCAACAACTTGGTCTCCTGGTCAGCAAAGCGGCAGGCAACTTTATCACGCTCAAGTGCCGAGGCAGAATATCGAGGGGTCGCAAATGTGGTCTCCGAATCATGTTGGCTACGGAATTTGCTGTTGGAGCTTCATTGTCCCATTCAGAAGGCAACCTTGGTATATTGTGATAACATTAGTGCCATCTACCTTTCCGGTAACCCCGTTCAACACCAACGCACCAAGCATATCGAAATGGACATTCACTTTGTCCGTGAAAAGGTTGCAAAGGGTCAAGTTCGCGTATGCCATGTCCCGTCTCGTTATCAAATTGCGTACATCTTTACAAAGGGTCTACCAAATGTTCTCTTTGAAGATTTTAGGGACGCCTCGGCGTTGAAAACCGCCCGCTATGATCGCGGGGGTGTGTTAAAACAGAGCAATATACATGTGATATACACCGAATATACAGGCGTGTATATCACATATATATCACTAGGAGCTAATGAAACAATGGTCCGCGCCATCACCGGTTGGGCCTCTCGGCCGGTTGGGCCTCACGGCCGATTAGGCCTCTCGGCCAGATTGTATATATCCAAGGGATATTAGGATAGTGTATATATGGTATATATATTTGTAGTATATTGTAATAAATAGGATACCATAATTAGTGTTATACACCTACCATAATTGTAGAGTTAGAATTATGGTAGAATAAGGATTTAGAATTAGAATAGGAAAAGGATTTGTAGAATTGTAACTTGTATATATATCTATTCAATAAATGAAAATAATCAAGGGGATTATTTCTTTCAATTAACAATCGGGGTAGTTTTCTCGTTTGTAGTTTGAAGTAGCAAATATTGTTGCATGAACAAGTTCTCTAGAACCTACCAAACCTTTCTCGATGAAGAAGTTCCGGGGATATGGGTATAGATTGAATTCTATTCACTCTTTATGAAATGGAGTGCACTCCTTATATCATAAATCAAAAAGTCAGTATGGTAACATTCAATAACTTGAGCAAGGATTCCTTCAGATAATAATAACAAAAGCTAATTGAGAAGAAGTTGATCTTGTTTCTTCCAAGCTAAATAGATGAGGATTAACCACTAGGTCAATCATAATTGCCTTATTCGGACTGCCCAGAACGTCTTTTGATGACATTCATTAAACACATTAACATAACCTTTTAGGTTATAACCTCTAACCTAAGAAGGACTTGAGACTTACACAAATGTAATTGTTTCTATTCAACTTGATAAAGTGTGAATGAGAAAAATTTAGGGTAAAATAATTGTTATTGTTAGTCACGGTAGAGCAGAGAGGCTGGTAAATGACGATAAAGTCATCGGACGTGTGTATTGATTTTTCTATCATATATATCATATACGAGTTTGTAAGCTGAAGAAATTTTTATATGTATTAATACGAAGTAGGAGAGTTACTCTTCTATTTATATAAGTGATATACAATATGTAGGATAAGCAATAAAGAATTTGAAGGAGACTCAACTTAACTAGAACTCCTATCCTAATATACCTACAATTTGAAATTCAAATACTAGTAACTGACTAAACTTTACACACAAATTATGTCTATCCCTAATCCGTCCTTTATAGTATAGTCGTAAAGGATTTTATAAAAAAGTAAGATACCAGTTACTAGCTAGGCTTTATACACAAATTATGTCTATCCCTAACAAAGAGGACAATTTCCACTAAAAAGAAACTCAACAATAGAAAATACACTTACACGAGCCTACTCTCCTCAAACACATTTAACCATCCTTTATTAGGATTCAACAAAGATGAGTAATTCAACCGTCGATGAATTCCCAAGGGAAATGCACTGACATGGATTTTCTAAACATTTTTATGTTCAAAACTCGGTGGTCAACTCAATGGGTAGGAAATTCTAGTTTAAATTTGCAAATGCCCAATGGATGGGTCCTTCTAAATGTCTCTGATATATGATTTGCTCTGAATTGTTATCATTAGACCAATAATTGAAGAAAAAATTGAACTCGGCACAAATAGTAGAGATAAAGTGAGAAATTGTCTACCATGATAATCGGAGATATGATGTATTAATTGTGACATGTGTGCAACAATGGTGCTATTCTAGAATGGCCAGATGAAAAGGAAAGAAATGGAAAAGAGAAAGAGATAGAAAAAAGAAAGAAAAGAGAAGAATGTTTTAACCATTTTTTGAGATACCCAACATACTAAAAAAAAAAAGTGGAAAATGCACACTTAAACATGTCAGTAAAATGTAACGAGTAAATACACTTCTTATTCAATAGCTATTAGGCCTAATACTCGTATCAAAATGAAAGAATCATAAAAGTTTACGGGCACTTATATATTTGGCCTAAAATATTAGGCAAAATGGTGTGGGAGGACCCTTTATTTGTCTGGACTTGTCATTTCCGTGTCACTACTTACCACTTTGTCAACTGAACCTTTTTCGGCCCGATCATGGTGTGTGTTGTTTAATTGCCTCCACGTTGATTGCCACGTCAAAAAATAACAAATTCTAATTTCATAAATTAAAAACAGAAAAAGGAAAATATTTTAAAAAGAAAAAAACAAAAATAATTTAAAAAAATAAATCCAAGCCCCACCCATGTTCATCTTCTACCTCCTCCCCTGCCCCTTTTTGCATCGATCCCCCCAAACCCACCCACCCCCCACCCGCCATTTCGTTTCCCTAAAAAAATTACTCTTCATTTTATAAGACTAAATTTGCACTTTCTTTCAATTTTCATTCTTCAAAAATCACAGAGAAATTTATCAAATTTTAGCATTATTTTAATTGATCGTCCTTTAGATGAAAAATGTGTAGAGGAAAAGAGGGGAGCTCCAACAGTATATTTGTACACAACTTTATGTCCTTTGTGATTCTTTTCATGTCGAATTTGAAATAGGGGCGGATTTGAAGAAGAAGAGAGAGAGGGGGGGGGGGAACGAAGGGGATGGGTATTAATTTTTTTATGTATTGTATTTTGATTTTGATTTTTTTTAACAAAGTAAAATCGCCTTACTCACATCAAATGTGCATGTAAATCACACATTTGATCCACTGCAGGAGCAATGTCATTTTAAAAGAGAAAAATTCAATTGATAAAATTATAAAGTAGGAACATCAGAATGACAAGCTGAAGAAGTAAAAGGACCTTCCAAGCCATTTCGTCAAAAAATTATAACTTTCAAATCTCTCTACTTAAAAGGTACAACACCTCTAAGCAGTCACATGAGGCTATAAAATACCAAAGATACTACTTATCCTATGAGACCGCTTTTATTAACCTAACAACAACATAATAAGTTGTGGATTTGAAAAGGTTAGAGCGTACACAAAATTTAACATATATTATTATCTGTAAGTTGTTAGGTAGAGCAGCTTGTTTTCGGAAGACTTCTGCTCAACACAAAGCATAAGCTAACACAGCTGAATAACCCTTCTCCATATATCTATATCTGAGAAGTGGCACCCGAAAGGGTAGCCAAGTTGGTGTAGCAGTAGAGCGCGGGACCGCAAGATCACGAGTTCGATCCCCTGCATAAACCTTCTTGGTTGAGTCTGTCACACATGGCTTGCCAAGTGTGGTTAATCGGCTGACGTGGTTTGCAGGCTATTGCGTCAGTCCGGAGTTTACCCTGTGCGCACTCGAGAGAGTAGCGGCTGCGGATTCCTTCATCAACAAAAAAAAAAAAAAAACTGAGAAGTGGCTTCTTAAACCCTAGCCGCTCCTCTTCATTTTGTTTCTCTTTCCTTAAACCCTCAAACTCCCTTTCATCAGGTATATGTTTTTTTCCTCTTTCTAATGATTTGTGTCTTCTTGTTTTCATGTACACATGGTGGATTAAATCTTCTTTTTCCCTTTTTTTATTTAATGTTTTGTTTAGTATATATAGTTTTATGTGTTTGATCTGTGTTCCTTGATAAGGTTTATTTGTTGGATCTCTTAGGGGTCGTTTGGTATGACAGATAGACCTGTCCACCGGGTCGGGGACCGGCCCTATCCGACTCAAAAAAATCAGGGCTAGGGTCATCTTATAGCTGACCCGCGAGCCACTCGACCCGAAAAAGCGGGGATCCGATCATGGTCAGGCTAGGGTCATAATATTTTATCCGTCTGACCCGGCCCGACCCCGACCCGCATATTTTTTTAATATAATTTATAGTATTTTTCCTTCATTAATATTTATTTTGTACTTATATATATTTTTGCCAATAATAAGTGATATAATGTATGTTTTTATAATATATGTATTGCTCTAATTTACATTGAGCTCGACATAAAATAAGATAAAAACGGTAGCTGATTATTAATTATATATTTATATTATTAGTCGTTCTGTTAATATCACGGAAGCATAATGTAGGGAGAGAAAGTAGTTGTAAATTGGTGAAACTTTAAATGGTCATAACTCAGCGCTCGGATGTCCGTTTTACCCAAATTGTTTTTGATTTTGCATATTTTTTCGAGACAGGGCCGGTCAAACAGCCATAAAGCGGTTTGGCGCAGTCAATTTTTAGAAAAACGTCTGTTTTCCCAATCAATTTGTGTTTTTCCCCAAATCGGTTTCTAATTTTCCTTTTCTTTAATCAAGATCTCACGATATACAATACATTTCAACGTTGAATTTTCGTGATAATGTAGGGGTGAATGTCAATTTCAGTTTTGGAAATTCTATTTTTTAAAAAAAAAAATCATCGACCCGACCCGACCCTGGCCTGCCAAAAATTCCAACGGGTCAGGTCCAGGATCGGATTTTTAAAAAAAAAATAGGGTTAGGGTCGGGCCAGGATCGGGCCAGCAGAAAAAAAAAAAGTCACCCGACCCGACCTTTGGACAGGTCTAATGACATTTAAGCAAAAATTGTCACGGGATAAAATTTTAGTGGAATAAAATTCTGGGATAACTAATCTCCAGATTTGTAGTGTTATTTTATCCCACATTGATTGAGGGTGGAATAACTAATCCCGTAATAATTTGTTTCCCAAGCAAACTAGCCCTTACTCTTTAAAACTTTGTTCTGATCCTAATTTCAAAACTTCTATTTGAAGTTTTGACCTTTGATCCACATGTTATGATTTGCTTATGATTGGTATTTTTGCAATTGTATGCTAGGTTAATATTAGTGTCTATTTATTGTGATTTCTTTTGTATTCTTTGTCTAAAAGACCCTTGGATGCTATGGTGTCAAATATTTTGTAAATACTCTCTTGGTTTAACTTAAAACTTTTTATTTTACCCATAATGAGACTTTTTTTATAACCACTCAGATGTTATGGCATGTTTAAAGTTATAAATTCAAAGAAGTTCCATTTTTTCTTAAACCTCGTGTCTAGCATAAATTGAAACAGAAGGAGTAGAATAAAAGTAGAGGTTTAAGGTTTGTAGACTCATATTCTTTGAATTAATACACCAGGTCAGATATGTTAGGAATCAATTATGCGATGAACAAAACAAAAGTCTAATTTCCACAATTAGTGCTATAGTATGACATAGAGGTGGCAAAAGGGCGGGTTGGGTTAAATTTGGGCGGGTCAACACGTGTTAAGTGAACAAACAGGTCAAGACCCTACCCGCCCAGTATTTGGGTCAATATGAGTTGGGTTAAAATGGGTCAAACAACGGGTCATACTATGACATATATTCAGTTGCTGAATTATTGTTCATAAATTTATTTTTTCTTACCGTTGATGATCCTTATGCTCTTTAAGTCAACTAGCCTGATTATCACTTGATCTGAAAACATGATTTCTTGATATCTTGTTAGTCATTTTTAAACGATTTTGTCTCCCTGGATTTTCATATGCCTTGACTGTAACTGTGTGCGCAGATTTGTGAATTTGTCTGCACAAATGGCTTTCTACAACAAACACGGTGGTCTGTTAAGGCAGATGCACGTCATCGAAGTTTTAATTGGTGGTACATGCAAATTGAATAGTGTTTGGTTATAGTAACTGATTGGAAACCTCTTGCAACTTTATAGATATTTGATTTTTTTCATTCATGTATTTTATGTTGGAAATTTGCCTTTGGTGGGGAGGTGCGTCCACCCATATTTAATGAATTAAACACTAGGGTTCCGTATCTTGAAGGCTTTTTCTCTTCTCATGTGCATAATCTACTAAGTGAGTAAATGACTGTAGGGCCAAGAATCGTCAAATTTCGTTGAGAAATGAAAGAGATATTGGTCTACGAAGTAAGGTGTTTGAAGCATGGAAATATGGTGTGGGACAAATCTACCACATCGGTAGAAAAAGGAAGAATTGTTCTCTTTATAAGTCTCTAAATTGGTTAAGGGTTTGGGACTCCAAGGGGTATCCCATGTGTTTAAAGGAGGGAGGACCTAGATGTGCTTGGGTTCAAGGCGAAGCCCATACGCGCGCCGCCGCGCGCCAGTCCCGTCCGGGCTCGATCACGGGTCACGGGTTGTGGGCTTCTTATGATATTATCTCTTTGGACCCCAAATTGTTTAATATTTACAGTTTGGTTTCTAGAGTTTCTGGAAAGATGAATTTGGCAACAACAGAAGGCAGAAAGTTTCTGCCTACCGTTTGGGCTGATTTTTGGAGCATTAACTAGCCATTACTTGGCTATTAACTCCTCCATAAACAACCCTCCTTCAATGGCCATAAACAGCCTCACTAATGCCCACATAAACATGTCATTAACAGCCCTCCCTAATGGCCATTAATAGCCATGTTTTGGCAGTTGAAGAGTCCCTCCCTCATGCTATATATTGATGCCTTTTCGTTCAATTGTGTTACACGAAAAAACGAAACACCCAGATACAGTAAAGAGAGACAGAAATATATACACAGAGACAAACAAAAGAGTAAAATATAGTCCAAAACAAAAATAAAAAGTGGGATGAAAAACAGAAACTCTTTCTTCCTTCCTTTTCCATTTCTTCAGCAAGTCGATTCGTATTTGTTTTCTTCGTCTGACTCAACCTATTTGCTTTGTAGTGATGAGATTAAAGTGTTGTTTTATCTTGGGAGACTATTGCCCGTTAACGTAAAAGCATATATACGGGGCAATCTTGTCTTAAAGACAGAGTGCAATCACTCGACTCGGCACACAGTTGTAACAATCCAGATTTAGTGTTTCTTGATTTCAGGTTATCAAGATTCAAGACTCAACAACTTTGCGGCAGTTCAGAATATTGGCAATTCGTTTATCCTTTCGAACACGTGTAATATTTATTTACTTCTGGTACTGCTTTACAATATCCAATAAATTTAAGACAACATTGTATTAGTGTTCGAAAGATGTCGGTCGAAAGTTGTGTCACCAAATCTGGATATGGCTGTGGTTTTCTGTTAGAAGATAGTGATGATTATGATGTTGTAGTTCAACGTGTTCATGGTGTCACCGCTTCTGAGAGTGGTGGGAACAAGCGCCCACGAGAGACTGAGGATGTCAACTGGGACAAAAGGAGAAGGCTGAAGATGTGGTTCTATCTTATAGCAGAACGCCTATATCTGTCCCAGACAAAGGATCCGAATTATGGTAAGGAGGAAATGGACACTCAATCCGATGAAGTGACTGAAGTGGGCCAGAATCCAAAATTGGGATAAGTATTTTTCCTTCCTTGTAAAAAATAAGATTAAATCATGTCTGATTAAAAATGGCTTAAAGTAAGGAGGAATATGAAAATATTTTCTAAAATAATTTATATTCCTTACTCTTTAAAATCAGAAGTTTAATCTCATCTTCCTTCCCGTTTAAAGATTGGATTTTGTAAACGACTTAAAAAGATCCGTTATTTTAAGTGTAATTATTAAAAGTGTGTAAAATATGTTCGCACATACGAGGGAGAAAGATCCACTGACTGTGCGAAAACTGTTACCACTCTTAAGTAAGCACCAAGAATTGTTTGGGCACCAATCATAAGGGAAGAAGACTAAAAGCTAAAGACGTTGAGTCTGTCACACTATTTGGCAGAAGACCCTTCATAGGATGAAATTGGGCACTCAGTCATACAAAGCCTCCGGCCGACTGGAGTGGTCCCAAAATTCCTTTGATATGATGATATTGGACACTCAGTCATATAAAGCCTCCGGGCGACTAGAGTGGGGCCAAAATTCCTTGATAGGATGATATTGGACACTCAGTCATACAAAGTCTCCGGGCGACTGGAGTGGGGCCAAAATTCCTTTGATAGGATGATATTGGACACTCAGTCATACAAAGCCTACGGGGGACTAGAGTGGGGCCAGAATTCATTTCATAGGAAAAGTAATGGACACCTAGTGTGGTGGGCTAGAGTTTCCAGGTCTTAAATGATCTGAAGGCCTAAAGAAAGGCAGAAAAGAAATTGGACACTCAGTTTACCAAAGTAATTGGAGTGGGCCAGAGTATCTAGATCACATATGATCATGTTACGCCCTAACCACGGGCAAAAGGTTGTTCATGTGAAGCAACGCCACCTCTAAAGTAGAAGAGGTTGTCCTCAATAGGACTTCAGGGAATGGGATCACTCTAAAATGAGGTGATACATGTCCCAAACTTGGTTAAAAGGACGTTGTTGGTCAAGCTGGTTTGAGACTAGTCCAACAGGTCTGTAATAACTAAGAATGGTACAGTATGTCTGTAGCCAAATGAATGATATATTTGTAATCCGTGCATCTATGCCATCATAGATTAATACACGTTTAATAGAAAGGCATTCAAAAGCTAACGAAGTTGAGATTATTGCCTTCTGTCAACATAAACCTCAAAATAAATGTGAGGTAGGTGAAGAGGCAAAATCACCTTTCCAAATTCCGTCAAGGGAATAGCGGAAGAAGCACCGCTCCTCTAGAACTTAGTCACACCTACTTGGGTGATTTGAAGTTTATACAAAATAGAGGGGGAGACAAGTACTTTGTGACCTTCATTGATGATGGTACAATGTATTGCATCTTTTGTTTGTTGAAAAGAAAAGATGAAGTTGTTGAAGCGGATAAGCGCTACAAAGCAGAATTTGAAAATCAACTAAGTCTACAGATTGACGAATTCGTAGTGATAGAGAGGGAGAATGTGAAGCATCGTTCATTAAACAACTGCTCATTACTCACCTCAGTCTAACGGTGTTAGCCAAGCGCAAAGTCGTACCCAAATTATGTGGGGCAAGGCGATCCTTAACGCTAATGTGATTCTCTACAGAACTCAGCATAAGGATAAAGATCACTCTCTGTGTGAGACATGGAAAGGATCTCACATACAAATGTTGTTATGTAGGGTGGCTTGGTAGAAGTTGGACTACCAAAACAGGTCAAGTTGAACCTAAGACTGTAAATTGCATATCCACTAGATCTGCAAATAACAGTAATGCTTATCGCCTCTTGGTGTCAAAGAATGCTGAATTCTTTGAAGATAACTTTCCTTGAAAAGGAAAAATGAGTAATTGCTCGAGGTTAGCAAGAACCCGCGAGGGCTTGACTGTCTGGAACTAGACGTTCCGTATCTACAGGACTCGGAAGTTGTTGTCTATCCGGAACTTAATATTCCGGATTTACAGAACTCATGGATTCTAGATGTTAAACCGAGACAGAGCAAAGAGGGGACAAAGACTTGTTCCAGGCCTTCTAGCTTGTATGGTTGAGAATGAACCATGGATAATTAACAAAGAATTGTCATCTCTAAAAGCACTGCTTTGGAAAGAAGCTAAAGAAAGAAATAGATTCTATCATATAGAAACATACTCTTGTAATGGTTGATCTTCCTCCGGAAAAAGAACCTTTGGGTTGTGGAAAAGAATACTCAAAAGTGAGTACAAAGTAGATGGATCTACTGACGAGTATAAGGCCTCGGCTACTTGTACACGTGCTTCCCTTTGAATTGCTTAACATCCAGGGCCATTGCAGTCTTGCGTGGCATGGATGTTGAAATAGTCTTCCTAACCAGAGAGTTGGACGGGGAGGATTAGAGTGGTTTGCTGGACTGTTGGGCTTCTTCCTGAACTTTCATTTTGGTTTACATTTCAGTCCTGGAAGTTATAGATAAAACCAAAACAATGAATCTGACCACAGAAACATTGACTCTGAAGTTAGAAAGCCAACAGTTGGAAAACCAACAGTCTGAGAGTGGAAATTATATTGAAACAAAAGTTATGGGTATCACAGATGACATCTTAGGAATTAGACTTCTAAGACATCTAACGGACAGGTCTAACTTCAAACTCAGTTGTGAGATAGTTGACAGTCTCGTTGAAGCCACCAATGGATATGAATCATATAACCGATTGAAATCATGGTTCACCCATATACAAAGAGCGATATGTGCAGGTCACATGTAGTTCAATATATGTTACACACTACAACCGACCTGGTATCGGCCTACAAAGCAGATCAGTTAAACTAAGGTTCACTGATGATTCTAAAAATGATCGGTAGAAGGCGTTAAGTCGGATATGACGAAATCTGAAATATTCGCTTAACTACGGATCATGGTATTCTGGATGTCCAGCGGGTCTGGGAGAACACAGTGATGCAAACTGGATATCAGATTTGAAGAACACCAATGCCACAAGTAAATGTGTATGGTGGGTCTTGGAAAAACCTCTAAGCAAACTTGCATTGGCTGATTCATAATGGAATTGGAGTTTAGCGCTTTATACAAAGCATGAAAGAAGTTGAGTAACTTCACGACTCCTTAGAGGACGTCCCTTATTGGGAGAAACCCGTGCCTTCAGCAGTTATACACTGTGGCTAGCCGATCGGCTTTAGGAAGGACACGGATGACGACATCTGGACATATCTGTCAGAATCTGTCGGAGACATAAGATCGTATGGCAGTTGATCATCACGGGTGTCACTTCATTTATTACTAATCAAAGGATATAGCTGGACTACCAGAAGATCAAGTGTTCTGCCTGTCTAGGGGAATGGGCTTAAAACCCAAACAATACGAACCTTTGCGGTGGAAACCCAATCATACTGATTGGAGATCAATTTGGTTCAATGGGAAAACTAAGCTGTAAAAAGGTTCAGTTGAGCGCTTCGCTGGAAGCAAGAGCACCTCGGATGATGATTTCTGTAGGGAAACATGAATCCAAAGTTGTTCCCGCTTATAGACATTAAAGTGCTACCTGCATGGTGGGTAAAGGTTAAGCTTCCAAACCTTTAACGATCCTCAAACGGTTGAGGTTAAGGTTGGGAAAACTTTTAATGATTCCTAACACTTGTGAATTGGGATATAGCAGGATACCTTGTAGGAGATCACATATTTAAGTGCGAGGACAGACCGCCTCAAATGAACGCACTTAAGAATCCAAGTGTGTCCACGGCCACAACGGACAAAACCATAAGAATGAAAATGAATAAGGAGAGTTATTGTGTTGGTATCATTGTCTTGCCTTACACTAAACACTGACGGTTCAAGACATCACGTTCACCGCGCAGTAAGTAAGTCCGGTGGTATTCAACTAGGGAAGGTTCAAAGCAGAAGCTACCTCTCCTAATGCAATATCTTTTAGCTAAAAGATTGCTGAAAGTAGGCACCATGTGTGTGCGCCAAAATCTCTCTTTCAAGAGGGGATTGTTGGAAATTTGCCTTTGGTGGGGAGGTGCGTCCACCCATATATAATGAATTAAACACTATGGTTCCGTATGTTGAAGGTTATGTCTCTTCTCAAGTGCATAATCTACTAAGTGAGTAGATGACTGTAGGGCCAAGAATCGTCAAATTTCATTGAGAAATGAAAGAGATATTGGTCTACGAAGTAAGGTGTTTGAGGCATGGAAATATGGTGTGGGACAAAACTACCACATCGGTAGGAAAAGGAAGAATTGCTCTCTTTATAAGTCTCTAAATTAGCTAAGGGTTTGGGACCCCAAGGGGTATCCCATGTGTTTAAAGGAGGGAGGACCTAGATGTGCCTGGGTTCAAGGCTAAGCCCACACGCGCGCCGTCGCCGCCCGCCCATCCCGTCCGGTCCGGTCCAGGCTCGGGTCTCGGGTCACGGGTCATGGGTCACGGGTCGTGGGCTGTGAGTTGTGGGCTTCTTATGATATTATCTCTTTGGCCCCCAAATTATTTAATATTTTCAGTTTGGTCCCTGGAGTTTCTGGAAAGATGAATTTGGCAATAACGGAAGGCAGAAAGTTTATGCCTACCGTTTGGGCTGATTTTTGGAGCATTAACTAGCCATTACTTGGCTGTTAACTCCTCCATAAACAACCCTCCTTCAATGGCCATAAACAACCTCACTAATGCCCACATAAACATGTCATTAACAGCTCCCCCTAAGGGCCATTAATAGCCATGTTTTGGCAGTTGAAGAGTCCCTCCCTCATGCTATATATTGATGCCTTTTGGCTCAATTGTGTTACACGAAAAAACGAAACACCCAGATACAGTAAAGAGAGACAGAAATATATACACAGAGACAAACAGAAGAGTAAAATACAGTCCAAAACAAGAACAAAGTGGGATGAAAATCAGAAACTCTTTCTTCCTTCCTTTTCCATTTCTTCAGCAAGTCGATTCGTATTTGTTTGCTTCGCCAGACTCAACCTATTTGCTTTGTAGTGTTGAGATTAAAGTGTTGTTTTATCTTGGGAGACTATTGACCGTTAACGTAAAAGCATATATACGGGGCAATCTTATCTTAAGGACAGAGTGCAATCACTCGACTCAGCACACATTTGTAACAATCCAGATTTAGTGTTTCTTAATTTCAGGTTATCAAGATTCAAGACTCAACAACTTTGCGGCAGTTCAGAATATTGGCAATTCGTTTATCCTTTCGAACACTTGTAATATTTATTTACTTCCCTTACTGCTTTACAATATCCAACATTTTATAGGTCTATCATGGGTAACTGATGATCAGTCACTTAGGGATGCCTTTGCTAGCTTTGGTGAGGTTGATGGTAAGGTCCAGATGCAGATGTTTTCTGCTTTATTTTCAATATTTTATCTTGTCTGGTGACATAGTTTGAATAAACACGGCGAAAATCAAGTCCACATGAATAACATGGTGTTATTCTACTTTATGAAGAATGGTAGATCATGCTTTGTCTGTCCTCTTATACATATCATATAATTTTTATTACATAAATATCTTGCTGGTTGCTCCGTCTAATTAGGCATTGCAGAATGGTTGACTCCCATATCTCGATGTTACCCAGTTCATTATCATTGATTTTCTCCTCAAACATGTTCTAAATCTATCATTCTCTGGCCTGCTTGCTGGAATTGGTGTGGTTTGAGTGCTCAATACTGATGTAAAATTGATGGGTTCTCAGCAGCACTTGAACACTGTTTTTGACACACACACACAAACACATATATATTTTTTAATTTGAGTAGTTCACATTTGTTAATGATTAGTTTCTTAGTAGCTCTTGAACAGGGGTTTTGACACACACGCACACACACATATTTTTTCATCATTAGTTTTACGTTATGGCATACCTAGTGATTGGGCAGGGGATCACTGCAGTAATATGGTTTGTTTTGAATTTTTTCTGTCAGGTAAGTTATTACCTCAGTTTCTTGGTTGATATGGGGTAGGAATAAAGTAGGATTGTTAAAAGTGGAATTGCACTAGTAGTTTTTTCCTCTGAACTGTTATTTTTAGTTTGCTGCTCAGATTGTGCTTGTGTTTATTGTTTTTTTTTGTTTGTTGGAACATCAAGGGTTATCGTTGACAGAGATTCTGGCAGATCAAGGGGATTTGGGTTTGTGAACTTCCAAGATGAAGAAAGTGCAAAAGAGGCTATGACCACAACGGACAGTCAGGTAAATCATCACGAGGAATATCATAAATATTATTATTTGTGTTAACTGCTTTACTGTATCGGTCATGACTGACGATACATTATGTCCTTGAAGCAACTCCAGGGAAGAAACATTTGTGTTAATATAGCAACCGAGGGCTCCTCGAAGTGGTGGATTTGGTGGCGGCTCTGGTGGCTATGGTGGTCAATCTAGAGATAACGATGGATTCTAAGTCACTTTTTAATCTTTTTGCTATAAGCTGTCAATTTGTGCATGGTAATACTTATCTAAGTAGAGGACCTGGTGTGATAGCTTTGTTGAATTTATTTGTGTTTCAAAACTTGTTTTTGTGCAAGGTTTAAGTATCAAAAAAATTCCAGATTTATCACTAGTCTTCTTGTCCTAGTCTTTGTTTATTGTTAGCACACAACCTTGTGTGTTGCTGAACACTACGACAATCAGTATAATGAATGGCAATTGACAAATTTGCATTGTAAATCTTAGACATGTAAGCATCATCTATAGGAATATTCACCTTACATGCTGTGAAATTGATTGTTGTGTACAATATCATGAAGAGCTCAATACATTTGCAATAGTGCAGCATATGTAGAAGATGATCAGATTTAGCTAATTCAGGAAGACATTAGAAGATGAACAGATGAAACCATCAAATATGACAAAAAAATTGTATATTGAAGCACAGATGCTCCTACTTCAAATAATTAGTTTGATGCTAGTTTTCGGGATCCTAATTTTTTGACATTGTCACAACCAAATTTTGCACGATAGGTTCGTCCAATTTATCAATTTAGTTGAGTTGAGAGATCAAGTTTTGAATGCACATAGCTAATCAGTTGAGCTACTAGTTTGGCCCTTTAACATGCCATTCCTTCATTTTTGGCCTATATATATAGTCTACGTAGCTTATGAATTCTTGACTTAACATAAAATGTTTTGAAGGAACTTCTTAGATGAATTAGTGGATATTTGCTTACCTTGATTGGAGGCGTCATCTCTTAAACCACACATGCAAATGTGGGATTAGAAAGTCAGCCAAATGTTAGGGACGGATGCATGGTGTGCAACACCAAAACCATGATGCGTATGTTGGTTTTACTAGTTATGTTATCGTGTATGCACGATGATCGCACATAGATGTATCAAATGAATGGATTGAGCTGAATTTGAACGTGTTAAAATGAGTTGAGTTAATAAATGGACGGGTCATGACCCACCCAAAAGTTACTTAGGATGAAATGAAGTGGGTTGAAATGGGCTAAAAAGCGGATCATAACACAACCCGCACAATTCTTACTAAGTTCTAATTTCTTTGTTTGTTCTTTTATGAGTTTTTAGTACCTAATAAAATTATTTTCTTTCTTTATTAAGGCTATATAACATATAAAATGTATTTTTTAGAATATTTTGACAAGATTTCTCATGGGTCATTTTGAGATACATATTAGCCCGATTTTTATGGGTTGAGCTAATAAATGGACGGGACAATGATCCTTCCAAACTTGTACAGATTGGGTGAATCATGTTTTTATGAATGGGTTTTACCACCCCTAATCCGCTAATCGCATGCTTATGTATTAGTAAAACAGTTTTACGAATAAATGTTTACTCCAAAGTGGCACGTTTTTTTAAATGACTTGTCAAGATTTTTTAGAAAAGCTCGCTTTCTTATCTGATGATATCTCTTATCCCCTGTGATTAGGGGTGTTCATGGTCCGATTTGATTTGATTTTTGGTTAAGCCAAATCAAATCAATTAAGTCGGTTTTTTTTAATATTCAAATTAAACCAAATCATTATAGTATAAATTCTATCAGTTTGATTCGTTTTTTGCGGATTTTTAAGAATGTATTTTAATTATAATGCAATTTTTTTTTTATACAAGTGATGTACATAATGAAAATGAGATACAATAATTATCTCAATGAGTACTTATCTTTAATTCAATTTGATTCTTACCAATGGAGATATTATTATATGCTTAATAAATAATTAATATTATGATGTTTTAGTTTATTTTCCCTTGTTTATTCATCTATTTAACAACTTCTTTAAGATTACATGAAATTGGTGACTTTCTCACTGAATGTAATTTTAATGATATACTTGCTCATCTATTATACATGTATTTAGATTTTTAAATTATTTGTTGAAGTGACATACATATAATAATTGATCTTTAATCTTGATTTTGAAATTGCATTAGGCAATATTTTCATTATGTGCGTCAAAGAGTCAGGCATGCCATACTTATTTGAGTTCCAAAAATCATTGGTAATTTGAGTTACTCAACTTAATTTAGAGAGATGTATGTGCATTGTTACGGCTAAATTGCTACTTTTCTACCCCTAAATGTTATGCACACACAGATTACCAATGTCTAGCATCATAATAAAAAATTTAAATTATTTGATTCATTTATTCATTCATGAATACAATAATTTTTAGTATGATAAAAAAATCGCCCAATTTCTCTATTTTTCCTATTTCTACAAACACATCAAAAAAATAAACTGAAGCAACTGAAAAATTACAACAATGTGAAACTTAGGTTGAAACTTCAAACTTTGTGTTCGCCGAGAAAGCTTTGCTAGTTCGCTGAAATGAATAGTTTGACAATTTTCATTTAGACTAGGGATTTAACTTTTGTCTTCTTTAATTCTATTTTAACTTCAGGAAAAAAATCTATTTTAACTTAAACGTAAATGAGCTAGGGGGGACAAATGGACTTGACCTTTCTTTCTAATTATTTGAATTAGTATTGGACTTGCAAATTGGAATGAGCCAAAATTATGAAGAAGACAGATAATTTTTAATTAATTATATGTACAATATAAACACACACACAATATTTTATATATGTATATACTTATCAGTTCAGTTTGGTTCGGTTTGGTTCGATTTTTTATTGAGTTTGTTGGAAATTTACTAATGTGGAATTAAGTATATCCCATTATTTATGACTCAACAATTGGGGGCCCGCACGTCGGAAACGTCGTTTCCACACACGTGCACACGTAGTGCCAAGTATCGCAAATTTCATTAGTGAAAGAGATATTGATACGTATGTAATACGTTTGAGACATAGAATGATGGACAGTTATTGGCTAAATGACAAAGTATTCCACGTTGGTAAACGAAGGAAGAAGTGTACGAAGTGTAAGATGAAACGAGTCGGAAATCGTCGCGGAGCCGTGAAGGGCCGCGGCGCCCGAGCGCCGCGGCTGTAACATCCCGTACTTTCGGGTCACGGTTTGAATCGCTAAGTGTATGTAAAATCGCTAGGCGTATGTAAATAGACCCGAGCGTTGGAAAATTTATGTTATATTTACGTATGCTAATAAAGAGCTTGACATATAAAATGATTAAACCCCGAAATAATTCTGGACGTAAGAAGTGTGACAACGGGGATCGGAAATAAATTTGGTGTGTGCATGAAGAGGTTATGGACTAGTGTCATATTACAAAATTATGACATTAAGTATATGAAGGTCTTATAAGTTATCAAGGTTTAAGTGAATTGAGATCACAAAATTAATTATGTGTATGGTTGATAAATTATATAGATGAAGGTCACTTAATTAATTAAGTGGGGTGACACATTGATTGTAATATGGCATTGATTTAGGCCTCTCCACCGCCAAGATTAGGCTGGTGGAAGACAACATGATGAGCCATCATTAAGTGCACTAAGACATCATTTAAAAGGGAATCTATAATTTGGCAAAGAAACAACATGGAAAAATTCAGCAAACTTTTAACATTTCAATTGGGGCCTTTCGATTCGTTGGTGTAAGACCAAAAGAAGCAGCCCTCATTTCGTTCATTTAGAAAAAACACAGTGCATCGTTTCTTTTTAATGAGCTAAGTTATCATTCATACCATTTAGTAAATAAAAAAAACCAAAGAAGCAGTCCCTTCATTTTTTGTCACTTAGAAAACAAAATTATCCCTTTTCATTATTTCAAATTCGATGTGATGCTTTGGAAATTCATAGAAGCCATGTTGTTTCTACGTTAGCAAAACGAAGGTATGTTAAGACAAATTATTTCTTTCTTTTGGCATGTTCCATGTAACGAAACGTAACTGTGATATTGTTCCATAAATTGTTCTACTCCTAGAAGTTAAGAATATTCTTGTTATTGATTCTTATGTTAAAAGCATGTCTAAATATGTTCCTAAGTTCTTATTGAGGCATACAGAAAAGATGTTGATGTTCCCACTTTTAGCCGAAGGTATAAAGGTATTATGTCATCCGTTGAGGTTGGAATATGGTGTTACCATTCATGCATTTTCATTTGCATTGCATTCATATATAACCCTGGACCACTTGTGCTATGCACACTACTATATGATAAATATTATATATATATATATATATATATATGTGTGTGTGTGTGTGTGTGTGTGTGTGTGTGTGTGTACGGGGAATGGGAAAAGGGAAAGGCGTTATATACGCACAACACCTGCAACTGGTACAGACTATCACAAAAGAGCCCGAAGAGGCCAATATGATGTGATGATCTGATGCCCTTATGTGGCGATATAACTTGATGCCCACAGAGGCAGTTATTGGGAGGATTCCTGTGTGGACATTAGTATACTGCATTTGCATTATGCATACATTCATTAATCATTACATGGTATGGTGCCCACAGAGGTTGTTTTGGAAAGGAATGTGCCCTATGAGGCCAATGTGTATGTATACTGCATTGTGCATAACATTTAGGCATATGTATTAGGGCCCTTAGAGGCATTTACTGATGGTCAGTTGTTTCTGTTTCAGTTGTTGTTATATCCCTGTTATACTATTGTTCATGCCTGGACATACTCGGTACATCGGTCGTACTGACGTTCCTTTTGTCGGGGGACGCTGCGTTTTATGTCCTCAGGTTCAGTTAAAGAGGCTGACGGTTCATGCTAGTAGGTTGCTGGTTCAGCTGATGTTGAAGCACTCTATTTGTTTCAGAGTTGCAATTAGTCGTGGTACAGTATTTTTGCATCCGCATATGGCTATGGCGGGGTCCTATCCCGTCCTTATAATGTCTTGTATTCTTTAGAGGCTTGTAGACATGCGTCTTGTGGTTAGTTGTCATGTGTGGCCTTGTCGGCCTTGGTATGGGTATGTATGTATGAAAATTGGATTTCTGGTTAAGATTTTCTATAATTTTTTTCGACTTATTTCGTATTCAATTATGATTAGAAGTTGGTTGTACGATAAGCGGTACCCGGCAGGTGGGTCCGGGTACCCATCGCGGCCCTACGGTTCGGGTCGTGACAACAGCGCTAATTGGTTGGTCAGTTACTGGAGCTGCGATACTAATTCACATAGCCACAACACTTCGGAGGCAGAATGCTGCGACGGGAAGTTGGAAAGTTCTGACCTTTAGGCTAGTTTTGGAGCATTGAATCTCCATTACATGGCACATGAATTCAGCCATTATTTGGTTGAATGTAACCTCTCAATAAGTGTCATTACATTGCCTATTGAAAGCCATTAGTTGGCTAGTTGAGGGGTCATCTCCTTACACTATAAATTGAGGCATTTGGCTCAATTATTGAACACTACACTTAGAAAATACTACAGAATTTCTGAATTCATCTTCTTCTTCTCTAGCAAGTTTACTATGCTCAAAGTTCTTCAAGAGTAACACTTGAGTTTTCTTTGCTCAATTATTAAGTTGTTGTTGTATATTGGGAGACTATTGCCCTATAACGTAAAAGGATATATACGGGGCAATCTTGTCTTAAGAACCGCGCATTAAAGGAAATGATGAATGCCTTGCTTTTCAATTCCGGTCTTCCCCAAAATATGTGGGGAGAAGCCGTCCTTACCGCTAATGTGATTCTTAACAGAGACCCACATAAGGGTAAGGACAAAACTCCATATGAATCATGGAAGGTAAAGAAACCCACCTATAAATATTTAAAGGTGTGGGGTTGTTTGGCAAAGATCGAAGTACCCAAGCCAAAGTAGGTCAAGATTGGGCCTAAGACTGTAGATTGCATTTTCATCGGGTATGCAAATAACAGTAGTGCTTATCGCTTCTTAGTGCATATGTCAAATATTCCAAATAACCACGGGGGTACAATCATGGAATCAAGGAATGCTCAATTATTTGAAGATACTTTTCCTAGAAAGGAAAAAGACATAACCTCTCGCAAATGAAGTTATGAACAAAGCTCTCAGGAATCGGGAGTCGTTGACTGCCCGGATCTAGATGGTTCAGATCTAGTGGACTTCGAAGTGGCTGAATATCCGGAATCTAGTGTTCTAGATTCTTAGAACTTGGAGACTCTAGAGATGGAACCAAGGCGAAGTAAAAGGGCCAGAAAGGATAAATCCTTCGGTCCTGACTTTGTAGCTTATATGGTTGATGACGAACCAAAGATAATTGCTGAAGCATTGTCAACTCCAGAGGCACCGCTCTAGAAAGAAGCTATTGAGAGTGAAATAGACTTCATCTTGCATAACCATACTTGGTAGTTGGCTGATCTTTCTCTGGGAAATAAACTGTTGGGTTGTAAGTGGATACTCAAACGGAAGTATAAATCATATGGGTCTATAGATAAGTACAAGGCCAGGTTGGTAGTCAAGGGCTATCGACAGAAGGAAGGCCTTGACTATTTTGACACGTACTCCCACGTGTCTAGGATGACGTCCATACGAGTATTCATTGCGATCGTAGCATTGCATGACCTTGAGATACATCAAATAGATGTCAAGACAGCCTTCCTAAATGGTGATTTGGAAGAAGAAATTTATATGGAACAACCTGAGGGGTACTTGGTTCCAGGGCAAGAGAAGAAAGTCTGTCGACTTGTCAAATCTATGTATGGGCTGAAACAAGCCCCGAAGCAATGGCATGAAAAAATTGATACTACTCTACTATCGAAGGGTTTATCCATTAATAAATGTGACAAATGTGTCTACACGAAAGGTAACTCTGACTCGTTCGTCATGATATGCATGTATGTAGATGACATGTTGATCACATGGAGCAGTCCTAGCTTGATTCTAGAGACTAAGAACATATTGAAACAATGCTTTGACATGAAGGATATGAGTATCGCATATGTCATCTTAGGGATAAAAATCTCTAAGACATCCGACGAACTGGTCTTATCTCAGTCTCACTATATCGATGATGTTTTGCGAAAGTTTGAGATGTTTGACAGTTCGCCTATGAAGTCACCACTGGATAGAATCAAAAGCTTGATAAAAATCGTGGTGCACCCGTATGCCAGGAGCAATATGCACAGGTGATTGGTAGTTTGATGTACATAACAAACTGCATCTAACCTGATATTGCTTACGCAATCAACAAGTTGGCTAGGTTTGCCCGTAATCCGAGTAATGATCATTGAAAGGCGTTGAATCGGGTACCACGATACCTGAAATACACGCTAACTTAGGGGTTGCATTATTCGAGATATCCAGTTGTACTAGAGGGGTACAGTGATGCAAACTGAATATCTGATATAGAGAACATCAAGTCCATCAGTGGGTATGTATTTACAATTGGTGGTAGGCTGTGTCTTGGAAATCCTCTAAGCAAACTTGCATCGCCTGATCCACGATGTAATCGGAGTTTATCGCTTTAGACAAAACAGGAGAAGAAGATGAGTGGCTTTACGACTTCTTAGAGGATGTCCCTTGTTGGGACAAACCCGTACCTTCTGTAATGATCCACTACGACAGTCAGTCGGCTCTAGGAAGGGCACAAAGTTCTATGTACAATGGCAAGTCTTGTCATATTCGACGGAGACATAAGACCGTTAGACAGTTGATCACCACGGGTATCATATCCATTGATTACATAAAATCAAAGGATAACATAGCGGACCCACTGACAAAGGGCTTACCCAAAGATCAGATGTTCTGCCTGTCTAGGGGAATGGGCTTAAAACCCAAGGTATAAGGACCAATACGGTGGTAACCCAACCTTACTGACTGGAGATCCCAGGAATTAGGTTCTATGAGAAAACTAAGCTGTAAAGGTTCAGTTGAGCGCTTCGGTGGAAGCATGAGCACTTCGGATGGTGATTTCTGTAAAGGAACATCAATCCAAAGTCATTCCCGCGATAGACGTTAAGTGTTATCTGCAGTGTGGGTAAAGGTTAAGTTTCCAAAACCTTTAATGATCCTCACCAGTTGAGGTTAGGTTTGGGGAAACTTTTAATGGTTTCTAACACTTGTAAAGTGGGGTATAACAGGATACCTTATAGGAGACCACCTATTTAAGTGCGAGGACAGAGGCCTCAAATGAACGCACTTAAGAATCCAAGAAATGTCCACGTTTACAACGGACAAAACATTATGAAGAACAGAGTAAATGAAGTTGTGTTGGTACCGTTGACTTGGATTACACTAAACACTGACGGTTCAAGTTATTACATTCACCGCATAGTAAGTAAGTCTGATGGTATTCAACTATGGAAGGTTCAAAGAGGAAGCTACCTATCCAGATCAACATCGGTCCGCTGAAAGATTGCTGGAAAAGGCACCATGTGTGTGTGCCAAAATCTCTTTCAATAGGGGATTGTTGGAAATTTACTAATGTGGAATTAAGTATATCACATTATTTATGACTCAAATAATTGGGGGCCCGCACGTCGGAAATGTCATTTTCACACATATGTACACGTAGTGCCAAGTATCGCAAAGTTCATTAGTGAAAGAGATATTGGTACGTATATAATACGTTTGAGACATAGAATGATGGACGGTTATTGGATAAATGACAAAGTATTCCACATTGGTAAACGAAGGAAGAAGTGTACAAAGTGTAAGATGAAACGAGTCAGAAATCACCGCGGAGCCGTGAAGGGCCACGACGCAACACCATCGGAGGGCGCCGCGGCACCTCCCAGGCAACGCCGCGGCGCTAATTGGTTGGTCAGTTACTGGATCCGCGACGCTAATCCACAGAGTTGCAGTGCTCCGGAGGTAGAATGCTGCGACAGAAAGTTGGAAAGTTCTGACCTTTGGGCTGGTTTTGGAGCATTGAATCTCCATTACTTGGCACATGAGTTAAGCCATTATTTGGTTGAATGTAACCCCTCAATAAGTGTCATTACATTGGTTATTGAAGGCCATTAGTTGGCTAGTTGAGGGGTCATCTCCTTACACTATAAATTGAGGCCTTTGGCTCAATTGTTGAACACTACACTTAGAAAATACTACAGAATTTCGGAATTCATCTTCTTCCTCTCTAGCAAGTTTACTATACTTAAAGTTCTTCAAGAGTAACACTTGAGTTTTCTTTGTTCAATTGTTAAGTTGTTGTTGTATCTTGGGAGACTATTGCCCGACAACGTAAAAGGAGATATACAGGGCAATCTTGTCTTAAAGATAGAGTGCCATCACTCGACTCAGCAAATCACACAAGGAGTTTGTTTCGTTCTTGATTTCCAGTTTTGTTGTAATCTTTAGTTTATCCATTCTAACAATTGTAATATTTACTTACTTCCCATTCCCTGCAATTGTTGTATCCCATAGAGTTAACACCAAACCAAACCAAATGTTATCGATTTTTTAAAATTTAAAACCAAATCGAGTTGATTTTCAGTTCACTAAGTCGATTTGACTCTATTTATCAGTTCAGATCGATTTTTCGATCTCATTTAAACACCCCTACCTGTGATGAGCCCCACTTCTGATCGATGGTGTTATTTTTATTCTTTCGCACAATTGGGCTTGGGCTTCATCTTACTTTCTTATTGTATTTTTCAGGCTAGTAGAAGCTCTAAGATGTACCCTGTGACTCATATGTTCTTGCGTACTTTGACTGTCATAATTTATATGACACGCTTTCTTTTTTAGTCAATATAAAAAAGAATGACACATTTCCTTATTTGATAATAATTTAAATTTAAATTTTACCTTTTACGCTTAACGTGACGATCTATAACCACACAGATTTTTGACTTGTTTTATATCACAAAATTCAAAAGTCTTTCTTTATTTCTTAAACTACATGCCCAATCAAACTATATCATATAAATTGGGATGTTGGAAGTATTTTATGTTACGAAGTCCCTTGTCAACACTTAATTTGATATTACAATGTCTTTAGGCTATTTATTATTAATACGATACTATTCGACGTCCTAATTGATTTTTTCTTTATAAAGTTAAAGTTTTTGTTCAACGAGCGTGGAGCTCGTCGATAAAGTTTTGATCACACCGCTCTAAGTTTGGGTCGTGGCACTAAATCTCACTACAATCAAATATCTCTATAATAACAACGTTTGTCTAAAAATTTCATGGTTGATATAATGAGGGGTTGTTATATATATATACTAACATTTGATGTTTAGATCTCATTTAACCATTATAAACAAAAGTACGCAAAAACATATTTTTTTGTACAAACAAATAATTTTTAAATCTCAATAGATTTTCATATTTAATTAATTAAAAATTTAAAAATATAATAAATAACTAATAAATTCATAACTAGTTGTACCATATTGATAAAGAATTAAAAATGAAAGGAACATATGCATTTAAAAATAATTAAAATTTTAAATATTTCAAGTTTGACGTAAGAATTCTACAATAATTGTAGGTTGTTTCATAAATTCAATCTCTTAGTGATAATATAACGCTCGAATTGACGAAGATTTTCATCCAAACTTTCAACAAAAGAGAATTCAATAGCCTTCTCTTGAACGTTGTCTAAGAACTTAATAGTTGACTCTTCTATCTCACCCTAAATAGCAGTAGATTGAGACTTTTCATCAGCATTTTCGTTCTCACCTTCTGCATCTGTTGTCTATTGTTCTTCCACTATAATGACTTGTGCAATAATCTCTTCAACAATGTAAGTTTAAAGGATTAAAAGTGTTGCGTCAAACTCCATATAAGTGGATCATCCATTGCTTGATCGGTGTTATGAGATGGACTTGTGCTATAAGTGATGACACACTACGAACATCTTCAACAAATTCTAAACTTTCACTATTAACATTGGGCTTGTTAATCTGTAGGTAGAATTCCGGTGTTTCTCCAACAATGAAGAATGGTAAAGGTCTTAACATCATTCCATGCTTCTACAAGAGTGCTAATTGCTTGTCGTAAGTTGAACTTATTGTCATTAGATGATGGGTGGCTTCCATTATCAGATTACTATGATATTTTTTTATCTTTTAGATATTCATATTTGAAATTTACTATGTGCATGACATTAATGATGATTATCATAAATATTTTAATATTTTATTTTTATATATAATATATTTCTTACAAAATATTATTTCACCATATTGAGTATGACAGTTATAGAGAGGTAATTTTATCAAGAGTGTACCACTATAATGAATATCAATCCTGTTATTGGTAGAATGTTGTTATAAATAAGTAAAATATAACATACAAAATTGGTTCTGGAGAAAATTAGGTCGTTATAATGAAATGTTGTTATAACAAATAAAAATTATAGAGATTTTAACTATATTTCCACCTGATTTAAGATAAGCTTATTGTTAATTTTAAAAAAAAATATTCCTTGTTATAAAATAAAGACTATAGAGTAAATACATCAGAGACAAATATAAAGAGAGACTGATATATTATTCAAGTTCAAATTGATATACAAATGAGTAAATGAACCTCCTATTTATAGGAGGAAAATACCTTGGTGGCCAAGTAACTTGGTGGCCAAGTTAGCTTGGTAGCCAAGTCATCTTAGTGATCAAGTTAACACACTTACTTTCTTCAATTAATGGATATACATTAATATTTACAACACTCCCCCTTAGATGTCCATTAATATATAATGTGTCTCGTTAAAACCTTACTAGGAAAAATTCAGTGGGAAAAAGAGTACACATCTAATAATACGCATTACAAGTTGCCTCATTAAAATCCTTACCAGGAAAACTCAAATGGAAAAAAAACTTAAGGAAAAAAGAGTACAACGTGTATTTCACTCCCCCTGATTAGAGCATCACATAATTCTTGAAGATGATGCACTCCGATCTTGTATACCAACTTATCATATCTTAAGATTGACAGTGCATTTGTGACCAAATATGTCAAATGATCATCTGGCGAACTGGTTGATCATTTGCATTTTCATTCCTTAGATAGATTGCATTATCACCATATAATACTGTTAGAATCACGCCAAGTACATTCTTGGCTTGCTTTAAAAATGGTTGTTATCTTTCTATGATTTGACTGTCATGTAAAATAACATTGTATAACAGTAATCCTTCATGAAAATAGATAACATGTCTGGATCAAATTCTTATGTCGATCAGATGAATGTCATGTATATCCAAAACACTTGAAAATATTTGTTAGGATAAACACATTCATGTCAGGCACTTCATTTGCAATATGCATTTTGTCTTATTTCAATATCCCTATGAGAGAAATTATATCACGCTCATAGTTATAGCAAGATAAATAAATGCATCAATTGCACAATATGTGGTACTTCAGGACCAATTTAACTTTCTCATTTCAACTTCTTTTAGCAGGTAGTGTACTATTTTTCAAAAATTCTTCAAGAGCTCCAATAATATTCAAGTCAGCAACTTGCACAATACTATGAAAGATTCTGAATATCATAAAGAGATAAGAGTAAACAGAGTCATCTTTGTACCCTTCATCAATAAATATTTATTAAGGTGATTTCATTACATCAGTCTTAGTTCATTTAATCCATTTAAGGATTATAGACTAGTTTTCCAATAACTTGTATATGCTTTAGGCATTTGGATCCTTCAGAAATTTTCATATAAAATTTATCAAGTGAGCCATATAGGCTGTGACAATATCCATCAGTATAAATTGTGACATGTTCTGATGTTTGGACTGCAGGTCCAATAAACTTTACATTTACCAAGATGCATTATTTTATTTGGTAATTATTTCTACGTCAACATTCTTTAAGAGATGTAGAATTCAGATCCTCTCAATCTGATACAATATTACGTGTCATATTATATCAAATATATCATCGACGAGATATCATTTCATATCGGTTTGCAATTCGACATAACTTACTGAGATCTCATCACTTCATTATTTTCAGGCACATGAACCTCCACATGAGGTTTTATGAAGTGTTATGTCGTAGGCTCTACAAGTGCCCATTGCCTCCTTATGATGCGAGTTTAATTTACCGCATATTTCGCTATCTTTACTTTAATTTTTGTATTATTTATTGATATTTATGATGCTATTATGGTGTGTATTGCTATTGTTTTAGATATATTTAGTTATGAAGTGAATTGGGATGGAATCAAGTGAAAACAAAGCAAAACATAGCTCAAACAAATAAAAGACAAAATTGGCAGTGAATTACCCTTCGTTGTCGGTTTGGACCCACGTGATCGCGTGGTCTATGAAGTCAACTGCTCTTCGCTATCACGAGGCGTTGACCGCAACTACGACAAAGGTTAACTCACCTTGATCGCGAGGATGGTTGTTGCGATCACGATGATCATTTTCTGGGCAGAACTGGGAACAATCGGGATTTCAGAAAGATATAAGGCCAAACTTATGGCTAATGGCACTAATCAGCAGGCATGTATTGATTGTGGTGAGACATTCAGTCCAGTTGTCAAACCGGTCACTATCCGCACAGTTCTGAGTATTGTTATGGGTAAGCATTGGCCCATTCATCAGCTTGATGTGAAAAATGCGTTTCTACACGGGGATCTGAAAGAAACTGTTTATATGCATCATCCACCTGGATTTGTCCACCCCGCCGCCCCTCAGTATGTCTGCCATCTTCGTAAGTCACTATATGGGTTGAAATATGTCCCTCGAGCGTGGTATGATCATTTTGCACCGTACATTATGCGAATTGGGTTCCTCTGCAGCAAGTGCGATAATTCTCTTTTTATTTTCCATCGAGGTAGTAGCATTGCTTATTTATTGTTATATGTGGATGATATTGTGCTCAATGCCTCCTCTGATGTGTTAAAGAATGAGATTATTGCACTCCTTAAAACTGAATTTGTTATGACTGACTTGGGGAAGTTGAGCTATTTTTTGGGCATATCAGTGACTCAGTCTATAGATTCTATGTTCCTGTGTCAGCGCAAGTATGTAGAGGAGATAGTGTACAGGGCTAAAATGGCGAACTGCAAAATCATGCCCACTCAGGTTGATTCTAAATCAAAGCTTAGTGCTGATGATGGTAATCCAGTGTCCGATCCCACTCTTTACAGAAGCCTTGCAGGTGCACTCCGGTATCTTACCTTCACCAGGCCTGACATCGCTTATGATGTTCATCAGGTATGCTTGTTTATGCATGCCCCCAGGGAGCCTCATTACACTGCCCTTAAACGCATCATTCGATATGTTAAGGGTACCCATTGATAATGGATTACATCTATACCCCTCAACACCGATCAAATTGTCAGCCTACACGGATGCTGATTGGGCAGGCTCTCCGGACACACGACGCTCCACCTCAGGCTACTACGTGTTTTTAGGGGATAATCTCATTTCATGGTTTGCCAAGAGGCAAGCCACATTATCCTGTCCGAGTGCAGAAGCAGAGTATAGAGGAGTTGCAAATGTTGTTGCTGAGATCTGCTGGCTCCGAAACCTTCATTTGGAGCTTTAATGTCCCTTGCGTAAGGCGTAAGGCGTCTATTGTGATAACATCTCCGCTATTTATTTATCTCATAATCCGGTTCAACATCAGCAGACCAAGCATATTGAGATGGATATACACTTTGTTCGTGAGAAGGTTGCTCTCGGTCATGTTCAGGTGTTGCATGTGCCTTCCTCATATCAATATGCGGATATCTTCACGAAGGGTCTTCCTCGACAGTTGTTCCTCAACTTTAGATCCAGTCTCAGCGTCTGACGTCCTCCCGCTTAGGCTGAGGGGGTATATTAACGTGTACCAATAGGTTTAGAATCTCAATTCAATCCCACCTCCATAATTAGAATATATCCCATATATTTTGTATATAGAATTATAATAAGTAGAGGATTCATTATTGTACTAGGGTTCTACACATTATACACTATATATATTTGTATTAATGAAAAAGCCTCCCAAAGAAGATTAATACTATTCTACACTATCACTTGTTACTACCTATTTTTCTTTTCTCGATGCCAATTTTAGATGTCGATCATTTCTTGTCTCCTTGTCTTTTCACGTGGGTTTTTGAAGGATTTATATACTGAATACATAATACAACCAATTTAAAATTAGAGATTGCATTGTCGATCTTGAACGAATATTGTGTTTTTTTTAAGTAATCTGAATTGTTATTGCAAAGTAAAAGATAATAATTGTAACGTTTAGGCATTGGTGAAAGCAAGTAGCAAAAAGAAGAGGATAGGATAGTTCGCTCTGTAAAGCACTTTTAGCCTTAAAAAATCGGTTATTTTAATTTAAAAAGTTTAGTAATTTAAATAACAAGTGGTTTCACACCAATAAAAAAATTACTATAATTAGATGATTTATAAAGTAAAAATATACATTAATTTATTAGGGTTAAGTGCTAATTGTGTAGTTCCAAAATATTTAGTTTTGTGTAAATACCTGATGCGAGTAAGTTTTTACGATACTTGCCTACACATGATATTTTCACGGTAAATATCCACACCCAATCTTAACTTTGTGGTTAACAATTTAGGTGAGAAAGAATATTACTAATTAATCATGATTACTGTAGGCATGGTCAAAGAGTCGAGCCGACTCGGGACTCGGCTCGGCTCACCTGCATTTAGCTCGGCTCGACTTCAGTTGAAATTTAGCTCGACTCGGCTCGGCTCGACCCGGTTAAATCTCAGTCAAAGCTCGACTCGTTAAAGTTTGGGTTCGATTGAGCCGGCTCGACTCAACTCGGTTGACCCGTTTTGGTCTTGTACTGATTACCTTAAAACTAAAATTCATCCATTAATCTTAATTAATTTAGTAAAATGTTAATTTAATAAATATTATTATTGTAATAAATTCATAATTTTGTATTTATTTAATTAATTTGATGTAATTAAACTTTTTTATAGATATCGTTACTTAAGAATATTTTATGGGTGGTGCAAAATGTAATCGATATTTTAGATTTAGTAGTTCAAAAATTAAAGAATTTAATATTGTACAAATTTCTTGAATTCAGTATTGCTTTAGTTCTATTATTATTTTTTGCATGAAAGTTTATTATGTGTTCAATATTAAGTTAATGCCATTTAAATTTGAGTTCTTGTTTAAATTAATAATGTATATATTTCATTTACACTCGAATGCAGTTACCAAATTAAACTAGTTAATGTTTATATTTTTCTTAATTAACCAATTTATATGTTATAAATTTATGTCTTAATGGCGTAGCTTTGCGTAGAACGAAACATTAAAGAGTTGATTCAGGCTCGACTCAGCTCGAGCTCGGTTATAATTTGAAAAAGCTCAGTTGAACCCGGCTCGGACTTGACTCAACTCGATATTATAATCGGTTGAGCTGGCTCGATGCCCAAGCCTATGTGAAAAATAAATATATTGCATTCATTAATTAGATATAAACACTGGGGGCGAGTTTACCGTCTTTATATATATGTTCGTGCACAGGGGAGGAGCCAGGTAGGGCTTAGGGGTTCATTCGAACCCTTTCGGCAGAAAATTATACTATCTATACATAGTTAAAATTATTTATATATATATATATAATAGATATTAAACCCCATATTACTTTTTTACGTGTTTACTTCCTCGTATTCTAAACCTTCTAAGTTAAAATCCTAATTCTGCCACAGTTTGTGGACGAAATGAAAAAACTATGGACACAAAATCTTAGTAAAAGTTCTAATTCTATTTGACTATTTGTACTAGGGAAGGATTCAGCTATATATAACTAACCTATCTTCCAGCAAATCCTAAAGCTATATCTTACTCCATTTTCCAATAATTCCTTTGTACATCATTCTTTCTTTTTTTTTTTAAGTAGACCCTTTAAATTTTTGATATATTTCACTTAGATCCTCCCATTGAGACCTTCAACACGTGAACCCTTCGACAAACCGTGCGTGCATTACACTTTCTCCTCTGGAGTGCGAACAATTTCAAATTATGATTTTCTTTTTTTTTTTCAACTTGGAAATATGTCACTCTAAATAAATAACCAAAGAAAAAAATACAACGAATTAAATGAAGACACGTGTCATTTGAATTCAAAATAATTATTAAATCTATTTAACTTATTAAAAATATTGCTCAAAAAGAAAATGACGTACCCACCCCAACCCAAACAATCATCCCTTTTCTTTCGTCTTCCTCATCAAACCCCCGCCGCCGACCGTCGTTCCCCCCACCCTCAACTGCCGTCCCTCCACCCACCAACTCCGACAAATATAACAAGCTCAAAAAAATCATAAAAACCAGCAAACATAACAAACGCAAAAACAGACACATCAGTCCGGAATCTATGGAGTTCCGCTGGAAAACGAACAAATTCGGTCAAATAAAGTGCAAAAACAATCATAAAAATAAAAAACGACTCAAACAGAGACATATCTTGTAACAAAAGAAGAGACCGAGGTCGGAGAAGGAAAAACAATGCTCAACGGCGTTGCTTCGACAGAAATCACTGGAGCAACGCCGGAGACAAGTGTTGAAAGTTTCCATTGAAAAGAACAATTGTGATGCCTGGATCAAGGTGTACTATATATTTTGTCCTAAGAAATCTCCATGGGGATGTTGTGTGCATTATTGCATTAGCTGGTGCCTGCAGGGTTAGAAGAAGAAAGATGGGAGGGGGGATGGGCTGTTTTTTATTTTTTGTTTTCTTGTATTTTTTTTTTGCGGTTTGTAGACAAACTCTGGAGTAAAGGTTCAAGCTGAGTAGGAATACATAATAATTGGAGTGCAAGTTCAGTAACGGGAGCGATCTTGAGACATGCGTAAAGGTGAGGCTTGGTACTTAGGTCATTCCGAAGAAAGGAAACTTCAAGTATTTCGGGTCTATTATTCAATGAAATTGAGAGATTGATGACGATGTCACACATCGTATTGGGGCAGGGTGGATGAAATGGAGGCTTGCATCTGGAGTCTTGTGCGATAAAAATGTGTGTTGTCAAAACTTAAAGGCAAGTTTTATAGGGTGGTGGTTAGACCGGCTATGTTGTATGAGGCGGAGTGTTGGCCAGTCAAGACTTTGCACATCCAAAAGATGAAAGTTGTGGAGATGAGGATGATGAGATGGATGTGTGGGCATACAAGGAGGGATATGATTAGAAATGATAATATCCGAGACAGAGTGAGAGTGGCCTTGGTGGATGAAAAGATGCGGGAAGCAAGGTTGAGATGGTTCGGGCATGTGCAGAGGAGAGACACAAATACCCCAATGCGTAGGTGTGAGAGGTTGGCTATGGACGGGTTCAGGAGGGGTAGAGGTCGACCGAAGAAGTATTGGGGAGATGTGGTTAAACGGGATATGGCACAGGTGCAACTTACTGATGACATGACCTTATATAGGGGGTTGTGAAGGACACGGATTAGGGTAGTAGGTCGTCCAGCGTAGTCCTACTTACGCTTACAAACTGGTAGTTGTATTGTTATTATTGTAGATCCGCTTAGCCTATCATACTAGTAGGCGTAATATTGCTTTCATGTCGTTTGATTTCTGATGTTATGTGTTCTCTAGTGTACTTTGTTCATCTTATTTACATGCTTTAGTTACTGCTTCTTTTTTCATGCTATCATGGCTTATTCGCTTTTAATACCAGTATTTTCATACTGCTTTAAATATCCGGGTTTGACCGTTTCTCTTGCTTTGCTTGTGCTTGTGCTTTGTCTTGAGCCGAGGGTCTCTCGGAAACATCCGATCTACCTATCAAGGTAGAGGTAAGGTCTGCGTATACTCTATCCTCCCTAGACCCCACATTGTGGAATTTTATGGGTATGTTGTTGTTGCAAGGCAAGGTGAATGAACAAACTCAAGTGCAGTTAAATAATGCTCAAGTGGAAACACATAAAAGTAAAACTTAACAAGGATGAAGAATGAATGGAGCCTAGTGGCAAATTTGTAACCAAGTCTATTAAGAGGAAATATCACCAGTAATGTTGACTACAAATGTTTATATACCACTGGTAGAACCTGCACACGAGCCAGTTAGGTTGGACAACCAAGAATTAAGACATGCATGTAGCTATATTGAGAAAGACAGGGGACCATATATAATATTCATTTATTCCAGTATGTATCATAGCATGGAATGTTAGATGAATAAAGAGTATAAATAAAGGAAACACAAAGTGTTTATATAGGAGAATAAAGTTGACCTACTGCTTATTATAGAATATAGAGCCAAAAAAGAAGAATGTTCGTTTTAAGTACTACAGGTTCACATGCAATGTATAGATGGATCTATCAATGTTAACCACTTGGGAATGGAGTTTCAATTCGCTACAATATATGTGTGCCAGAAACTCTGCTAAACATAGTGAGAGACTATATAGATATACCAGGGATAGGCTGACTAATTGAGGACTAACTACAAGCTTAACATGCCCTATGTGTAATGAAGATAATAGTAACATAGAATATATATTCTTTTAGTATCCCATATCAGGAGAAATTTGGAAACAGACTGTTACATTGGCAACAAACTATTAGCAGTAGTGGTAGATCCGGGAATTTGGGGAAGGGTGTACAAAATTAAATATATACCCATAATAGCTAACATATAACTTATACACCGCGTAATTTTCGGGTGAAGAGTGTGCACCTGACCATCCTTCGTCTGAGGTGGCTCCGCCCATGATTATCAGTCACATGTGTTGACAGAAGGAAATAAAATGAGCTGAACAGTGTTGTAAAGAGAGTAGCACCAAAATTAGCATATGCAAAATGTATCTAGCAACTGCAATGTATTACATATGGCTAGAAAGAAACCATAGAATTTTTCAGAATAAGAGGAAAACAACTGATTCCATCATCAAATTGATAGGGTGGGAAGTGTATTTCAAAGCTTGTTTAAAACTTAAAATGGTAATGTCTCTACAAAATTCAATATACTTTTAATCCTTAATAACCCAGGCTCGTTTGGTTGGGAAACAAGTTATCTTAGGATAACTAATTCCGGGATTAGTTATTGCACCTTCAATGTGGGATAAAATAACATTACAATCCCGAGATTAGTTATTCCGAAATTTTATTTCAGCCAAATATGGGATAAGGAGGTACTTGATATATACTACGTATATTCCCTGATATTATTAGAAATCTTGTTTAGTAAACTGTAATTATGGTAGTAGTCTTGCATTAGAAAAATGTATATTTGATTTTCGTAATTACATGCTATGTTTACTATTGTATATCATGTATATAAATCCTTTACATTAATAAAAATAATCAATGGATTATTCTCTTTCATAGTATCAGCATTATAGGGCAAACTTTTCCTTCTCCAAAAATACCCACCTTCTGCCGCCCTACTCCTACCCGTGGCCGTCGGCTGCCCTACTACATCCCTTCAAAAAAAAAATCACACCCTAATTCTCCTCTTGTTCTGTCATCATGTCTACCACAAAGAACACATTTCATTATGCTCTTGCAGTCTCCAATATCAAGAACAACATACCTCTCGTTCTTGAGATAGAAAACGTCTAATACGCGACGTGGGCGGAACTATTTAAAATTCATGCAAGGTCTAATAGAGTCCTCCATCACATCGTCAATCCGGAAAAAGGCAAGGAGAAGGTACCTAACACCGATGATGAAATATAGTTGTGGGTAACTTTTGATGCTACGGTACTCCAATGGATTTATTCAACCATCTCTACGGACCTCTTACAGACTATTCTCGAACCCGATGTCACGACAATGGAAGCTTGGAATAGGTTGCGTGATGTATTCTAAGATAACAAAAATTCTCGTATCATGACCCTTGAGCATGAATTATCCCACATAAATATGGAGGATTTTTTGAATGCCTCCGTCTATTGTCAACGGCTTAAGGAGTTGTCGGATCAACTCAAGAACGTTGGCGCGCCCGTAACTAATGATAGTCTCGTTCTTCAGATGGTTGCAGGCTTCTCAGAGGCGTATAATGGAGTTAGAACTCTTATTCGTCAAAGCAATCATTTCCCACCGTTCTACCAGGCACGTTCCATGCTCACCTTAAAAGAAACAAGATTGGCTAAAAAGGCGGCTACCGTAGCCAATTCCATCATGATGGTGGTCACATCCCGCGAAACTGATGACTCTCAATCATTCTCCAAAATTTATGGTCAAAACCATAATAACGGGGGTGACAAAAAGGGTCAAAACCATGGGAAAATCGTGGTGGCGGACGTGGCGGTGGCAAGAGTGGTGGAAACAACGACAATGACGGAGGTAGTGGCAGACGATAAACGGCGGCAGTGGTGGTCAACAGGGGACCGGGCCACTGAACCCTTGGCAGCAGGCTTGAGCCGCTGGGTAGTGGCCCTAGGCCAACGGGCAGTGGCCTATGTCGCCCTACCCCTTTCCCTCTTCTAACTAGGTCAGGCCCACTGGACAAAACAGGCATTAGCAGCCTAGGCCGAGAAATAATTTGGCTTGGCAACAGGTTGGCCTGTTTGGGCCTCGGCCTCATCAGGACTTCGCTACTGCGGACCCAATAACAGTTCTGACCCACACGAACATCGAGGCAACAATGCATATATTAGGATTAAATTCTTCGGATGCAAATTGGTACATGGACATCGGTGCTACTTTTCACATGACATCCGCACAAGGTAATCTCTCGTCTTATTCCAATTTGAGAAAAAATTGTGGCATAATTGTTGGTAATGGTACTACAATTCCAATTCGTGGTTATGGTCACATTAATTTGTCTCCCCCGAATCCACCTTTAGCATTAAAAAATATCCTTCATGTTCATCACTTAATTAAAAATTTGGTGTTTGTTCGGAAATTTACAACTAATAATTGAGTTTCTGTTGACTTTGACCCTTTTGGATTTTTTCTGTGAAGGATTTCTCGACGGGATACCTCTAATGAGATGTGATAGTCGGGGTGAGCTATATCCCATCACCACCTCCACCACTACTACCACTAATCAAGCCACACCGTCAACGTTTGCCGCTTTAGCACATTCCTTATGGCATGCGCGTTTGAGTCATTCGGGTGTATGTTCTTTCATTCCGTAACAATAATAAATTTATTGAATGTAATAGTACATGTAGTACTAATGTTTGTCCTTCTTGTCCGCTTGAGAAACATGTTAAATTACCGTTTGTTGCCTTCAATTCTAATACTTTGTTGCCATTTGATATTATTCATAGTGATTTGTAGACATCTTCCGTTTTGAGCTCTTTGGGCCAATTATGTGTTATTTTTTAATGATTATTTTAATTTTTTATGAATATTTCCTTTATCTAAAAAATCTCAAGTTTATCCACATTTCTATCATTTAGAGCATTTATCCATACCCAATTTGAATGAGAAATTAAAAATATTCAATGCGATAATGGAAGGGAATTTGATAATGAGACATTTAGAGAATTTTGTAACGTTAATGGTATATCTTTCCGGTTTTCTTGTCCACATACATCCTCACAAAATGGGAAAGCCGAGAGAAAAATATGCACCATTAATAATATTGTTCGGACATTACTAGCTCATGATTCATTACCACATTCATTTTGGCATCATCTATTACAAATTACTACTTACCTTCTTAACATACTCCCTAGCAAAGGATTAGCATTTCAATCTCCACTCCAAATTATTTATCATAAAGACCCTTCGTATTCTCACATTACGATGTTTGGGTGTTTATGCTATCCTCTCTTTCCATCCACTATAATAAACAAACTTCAAGCCCGTTCTACCGCTTGTGTATTTTTGGGTTATCCGTCGAATCATCGTGGTTACAAATGTTATGATTTATCCTCTAATAAAATTATAATTAGTCATCATGTCATTTTCGATGAAACCCAATTTTCGTTTGCTAAGTTGCATAATATCGTGTCTAATTCTTATAATTTTCTGGATGATGGGCTCTCACCGTATGTGGTCCAGCATTTGGTCCGGCCCACCTCTCGAGATTTGGACTAATAAACACCGACAGGCCTGATGCCTACTGGCCTAGACCCTTCCCGTAACCAAATTCAGCCAGCACGCCCATTGCCTGCTGGCCCAGTTTTCATCCCACAGTCCTCTCGGCCAACAGGCCCACTGTCTGCTGGCCCAACACGTGACCACCCTCTCGGTCCAGTCAGTTCCGACGTCCCTACACTGACCTAGGTCTGCCCCACTTATATTATGAGTTAAGGGCTCATTATTCGTAGTCAATGGGGGTATATTTAGACCAAAACAATATTTTAATCTCAACTCTAATGTCATTAAATCACCCCCTACCACGTAACCCAATGTCTGCCATTAGTGATCCTAATTGGAAAATGGTCATAGATGATAAATATAATGCTCTTATTGAAAATAAGAAGTGAGAGTTGGTGCCTTGTCCGCCTGGTATCAATGTGATTCGTTCTATATGGATTTTACTCATAAGGAAAAATCTGATGGTTATTTTGAGAGGCATAAGGCCCGTTTTGTAGGTGATGTCAAAACTTAACAGGTTGGCGTGGATTGTGGAGAGACATTTATTTCGGTGGTCAAACCGACAACTATTCGCACTGTTCTCAATTTGGCTCTCTCGAAAGCATGGCCCATTCATCAGCTGGATGTGAAAAATGCTTTATTACACGGTGATCTCAAGGCAACTGTATACATGCATCAACCTTTGGGTTTTAGGGACCCTGATCATCCTAACCATGTGTGTTTGCTGAAGAAGTCCTTGTATGAGCTCAAACAGGCTCATCGGGCATGGTACAAAAGGTTTGCAGATTATGTGTCTATTATTGGATTTTCTCACAGCAGGTCGGATCACTCTCTGTTCATCTACCATCGTGGTACTTCTCTGGCATACATTCTATTATATGTGGATGATATTATATTAACTACCTCATCTGATAAACTACGCAAGTCTATCATTTTCTTCTCAGCTCTGAATTTGCTATGAAAGACTCGGGGCCTTTGAGTTATATTTTGGGTATAGTTGTAACTCGTCATGCAGGTGGTCTATTTCATTCCCAGAGAAAGTATGTAACTAAGATTATTGATCGGGCTGGCATGTCCTCATGTAAGTCATCTCCTACTCCGGTTGACACCAAACCGAAGCTGAGTGCTCATTCTAGCACACCATACGAGGATCCCTCCCACTATCATAGTATTGCAGGGCCTTTCAGTATCTTACATTCATGAGGCCCGATATTACTTATGCAGTGCATCATGTGTGTTTATTTATGCATGATATGAGGGAAGAACACATGCACGCTCTCAAACGCATTATGCGTTACATTTATAGCACTATTGATTATGATTTACACTTATATTTATCCTCAGTAACTACTCTCATGTCTTATACATATGATGATTGGGGTGGATGTCCAGATACCAGACACTCGACATCTGGTTATTATATGTTTCTTGGTGATAACTTGGTCTCTTGGTCAGCCAAACGCCAGGCTACTTTATCACGTTCCAGCGCAGAAGCCGAGTATCGAGGGGTAGCCAGTGTGGTGTCTGAGTCCTGTTGGCTGCGTAGCCTCCTCTTAGAGCTTTATTTTCCTATTCAGAAAGCTACATTGGTATACTGCGATAATGTTAGTGCGATATATCTCTCTAGGCAATCCGGTCCAACATCAGCGCACTAAACATATCGAGATGGATATTCACTTTATTCGCAAAAAGGTAGTACGTGTCTTGCATGTCACTTCACTGTACCAAATTGCTGACATCTTTACTAAGGGCCTTCTCTAATATACTACGTATATTTCCTGATATTATTAGAGATTTTGTAATTATGGTAGTAGTCTTGTATTAGGAAAATGTAATTATGGTATTAGTCTCGTATTAGAAAAATGTATATTTGATTTCCGTAATTATAGACTAAGTTTACCAATTGTATATCATGTATATAAACCCTTTATATTAATGAAAATACTTAAGGGATTATTCTCTTTCGGTACTAAAATTTTATCCCGAAACTATTTTTACTTATCCATTATACCAAATGACCCCTTGGTGGATGGATATATTTTAATGGGAAGGAGATGTGAGTGGAAATGTGGCATGCATCAGAGTTTTTGGGCCTCGTGTTTAGTTTTGGTTTTGAATCTATTTGTTTTTTTTTTTTTTTTTTTGAGTTGAAATTTTCATTTGATCCACGAGTAGAAGTTCCTCTCTTGCCACACCTTTCATTCACTAGCTTGAGTCAGATTCAATCACTTTTTGAGTTTGGGGATCGAGTCTAATTTGCTTTTGTTTCTATTTGCTTGTTTTCTTTCTTTTCTTGAGTTAAAAATTTCAGTTAGTAATAAAAATTAGTATTTCGTTATAAAAAAAAAAATACTCTCTCCATTTTAATTTAAGTGTCTTATATTCCTTTTTGGTTTGTTTAAAAAAAATTATCTCTTTCTATATTTAGTAAATTTTTCAATCTCAACACTCTACTCTCTGTGTTCACTTTTATTTGTCCACTATACTAAAAATAAATTTTTACTTTTACTTGTCAAATTTAGCATATCAAGACAAAAACAACTTCTTTTTCCTGTTATACCCTTAACATTAATTACTCAATCCAGACCATTTTTCAAGTCTAGATTATACATCAATTAATATGAGTATCATGGTCAAATATGCACTTCATTTATTATTTCTTAAGAAGAATGCAAAGTCAAAAGTGGCCAAGTAAAAGTGAACAGACGGAGTACATGACAAATTCAAGACCACAAGATTTAAAGAACTATACACATTTTTAATTTAAGATCACAAGATTCAAAAATCTGTCTTTATTTATTAAATATTGTGTCAAGTCAAATTAAGACACTTAAAATAGGACGAAGGGAGTAATTATATACTCTCTCCGTCCAGTTTTACTTGTCCACTATACTAAAAATAGTTGTCTAATTTTACTTGTTCACTTTAGAAAATCAAGAAATATTTTACTACTTCATACCTATTTTACCCTTATCATTTATTATTGGGTTAACAAGTTCAAAGAAATTTTAGTGGATGCATAACTTTTAAAATATGTTTTATTTATTTTAATCATTAGGTTACTTAGTAATAAGTAATAACTAGAGTGATATAGTAAAATTATCATTTTATTTTTGGTTCCTTAATAAGCGTGCCAAGTTAAAATGTGACAAGTAAAAATAAACGGAGAAAATATTATGTTAAGCTTATATTATTATTTTACATTTAAAGAGAATATAATTTTGAAAATAATTAAATGTAACATACTTTTTATATAAATAGATCAAAATCACGTATAGACTTCTTGAAACGGTAAGTCAATTTTAACTAACCAATACTTTGTATTTGGATTGACGCATACCTCTATGGATGAATTGCAAAGTGCTACTAATATCTATAAAAACTTAATGTTGAATCTTGAAATTTCATATTAGCTCTAATAATTACGTATGAAAATTTGTTTTCAATTATTGAGTTTTTTTATCTATTAATAGGAGTATTGTGGTAAAATATCTATATCAATTATTGTTTATTAAGGGGCGTGAAAAATCCAAAAGTGATAAGTAAAGGTGATCGAAGGGAGTACATGATAAGTTTAAGACTACAAAGGTAAAAAATTACACACATACACAAAATTAAAAAATATTCATTTATTTCTTATACGCCTGATTAGAAGGACGCAAACAGTAATATTTTAAAAGAAAACACCAAAAGGGCAAAGCCTGAGATTTTCTTAAACCCTCCTCAATGGGCAATGCAAAATTGCGGTGGACGGTATAAACAAAGATGAGCACTGTAGATAAGATGCTGATTAAGGGCATCCGAAGCTTTGACCCGGAAAACAAAAACGTCATCACCTTTTTCAGGCCATTAACACTTATCGTCGGCCCTAACGGCGCCGGAAAAACCGTAATCACAGTCTCCCTCTATTTAATTGTTATTTTCCAATGACAGTGTAATTTATGCATCAAATGTTCATAATTTTGTTGCTCGACTCCATTAATATTTTAATTTTATTCCAGTATTAGTTCTCTAATGGTGCCGGAAAAACCGTAATCGCTACATGAATTGTTATTTGGAAAAATCAAGCCTTATATCTATTTTTGAAAATATTTACGCCACGTAGCCTATGCTTTGTATTTTCAACATATATTTGTGAATAAACACCTTTTATACACTTTATACAAGGTTGATACATTATGTATGGTGCTTTTGCCCCGGTATAATGTTGTATATTGGGCTACATGGCGTAAATATTTTCAAAGATGTATATTTTTGAAATATTCCTATTAGAGTGTAATTTCTTCATAAAATGTTTGTTCCTTAGGTATTAGTCGTTGCATAAATTCGTTGCTCAACTCCATTCATGTATTTACTTTCTTTTTAAAATTTTAATTCTAGTTTTTTTTCGCATAAATTTGTTGCTCAACTCCATTCATGTATTTACTTTTTTTAAAAAAATTTTAATTCTAGTTTTTTTCCGAGTATAAGTCCTATTTTAAATGAGTAGTTCTATGAGCTGATGGTGTAATTTTTTTTATACTATTAGCCATTAGGTAACTTAAAATGACATTGCTGGTAATTCTCTAAGCTCAGGCTGGGCACTTTGTCTCGCTTAGGTGCTATAGTGCAAGCTTTAGTTGGCAAAGCTATTTGCTATAAGAATTTACACTTTAGTTCCTTGCTGTATAGAGGATTGGGTGGAGTTTGTAGAGAATCATATTTTGTAGATTCTTTACCTTTTGGTATATCCCTTGTATACGGCTGTTTGTTTGGCCATGATTATGAATGAAAATACTTTTACTTGATAAAAAAAAATTAGACTTTTAGTGTAAAAAACCTGATCATTACAGAATCTAAACATGTTTCTTAGTTTGTATATTTGGCTTGATTATAGCATTTCAATTGATGAATCAATTTTTTTTTTCCAACTTTTTTGTCCAAATAATTAATGTTTGTGTTTACATTATTTATTATTCATGCATCAAATATATAACTTAGTTTTTTCTTCAGTAGCACCTTTCTTTAATAAAGTCCACAATTTAGTTGTGCTTTGATCCATCAGAATGTTTCTATGCTTTTCAAGACGTCTCTGGGTAGAATCCAGTTAAGTAGTTTAAGATAACCTTCATGTGATTAAAAAACAGGCTTTTCATTGCCAGAGTAATTTGTATGCTCATTTCTTTTTGTAATTATTTTTCTTGCTGTGGGCAGACTATAATTGAGTGCTTGAAGGTTGCCTGCACTGGTGAGATGCCTCCAAATGCTCGCTCTGGTCATAGCTTCATCCATGACCCTAAGGTGCTCATCTCTTTGGACTTGCTTGAGAAGGAGTAAATAAAGTTTTGGGATCTTTACACAAATAGTTGGCTGGATTCATTGTTCAGTTTCGTAGCCATATACATCTTTATACACTGATTATATACATATTATACATTCGCTGGCTATTTTTAGTTTAATCGGTTGGGTGGGCAGCTGTTTAGGTTAATTCTTCTAAATTTGTAACAACCTGGTCTCAATATCAATGGTCACCCAAAAGTTCAAAATCGTGTTTTAAATAGCAGATTATCCAAACCCGATAAATCAGTCAATGATCCCATAAATGATATGAACTGGATAGTTTGTTTAAGTTATCTTCTGTTTACATTATTTAAAGTTTGTGGTTAAAACTGAACACTATGGTGGTGAAGGTGGCTGGAGAGACGGAGACAAAGGGGCAGATAAAGCTGCGGTTCAAGACAGCAGCAGGGAAAGATGTGGTGTGCATTAGGTCTTTTCAGCTAACTCAGAAGGCAACAAAGATGGAGTACAAGGCCATTGAGAGCGTTCTGCAGACTATCAATCCTCACACTGGAGAGGTATCAGTAATTTATATGACGATGTTGGTCAATTTTTGTACTTGTCCCTGTCTTCTTAATTGTGATGTTTTATCTGACGTGGAAATTCATTGAAAGGATAGTAGAATTATTCGAGGTTATATGGCTGGTGAATAGGTAAATTTGACCATCCAGGGCAGTGATATTATCTTTGTATTCATATAGATCACATAAGACTGTTGAGGGTCATATATTTATGCATGATAAGGATAAATGACAACTGAATGCATCTTCTGTTAGCTATTATGTTCAAGAGATAAACCATGAATAAAATATTGATTAAATGGTTGGGTACGTGAAGTCTATAGTACTCTTATAAAGTTTTTCCGTCAGTTTAATTCATTGAAGGAAGGACTTGGGCTTGTCAATGTTGGGGTCAAAGGGAAGGAAATATTGCTACACAAGGAGGATTGGTAATGAGTCATTCAATCTTTGAGTTTGGTTCGCCAATTTGAATCTTATATATATTAGAAAGAGATACCAGGACGGCTTCTTCTTTGACATATCTGGAATTCAAGTGGATAGTCGGTGTCATGGAAATTTGGAAATGTAAGAAGTTAGGTTTTTCTTTTTGTTGGGGTTGGGATGGGGTGCATATCAGCATGTCAAGGTTATGAAGAAGTGTTTATGTGGGGAATGGCGGGAGCTAGTCGAGAACTTGTGATTTATGGAGGATGCGAGAAGCGAGACTGGGGTGGTTTGGGCATGTGAAGAGGAGATGCATAGATGCCCCGGTGAGGAGGTGTGAGAGGTTGGCTATGGACATCATTAGAAGAGGTAGAGGTGGGCCGAAGAAGTATTGGGGAAATGTGATTAGAAAGGACATGAGGCTGTTCCAGCTTCCTGAGGACATGACCTTAGATAGGAGGTTATGGAGGACAAATATTAGAGTAGAAGGTTAGTAGGTAGTCGAGCATTGTTCCACTTATCCTTCCATACTAGTAGTCGTAGTATTACTCTAGTGGTTTCTTGCCCTTTGATTTATGTTATTATTTGTTGTTTCCTGTTCTTTGACTATCGCATTACTTTGTGGTTGTTATTGCTCTTTGTGGTCGTTACTCCTCTATCATGCTTTTCTAATATGTTGCCATGGATTATTCATTTTCGCTGTTTCTTTTTTCATACTGCTTTGAATTGCTTGTCCTTATGCCAAGGGTCTTCCTGAAACAGCTGGTCTGCGTACACTCTACCCTCCCAAGACCCCACTTTGTGGGATTTTACTGGGTATATTGTTGTTGTAACCAGATTACCTCATTAATAGGAAAATTGGAATGACAGGGTAGAGGTTTAAAGACCTAGTTTGTGGAAAAACCTCGTGTCCAATTTACAAGAAGTGGTTCATTATAGTGCTGTGTATTGGTCAGAGCCTCAGAGGACGAGCAGGAGCTGATTCAAACCTATCTAAATGTTGCATGGCTTGAAACATTAAAGAAAAATAAAATTATAGACTTATAGTGACATTTTAGATTGATCAGATTTGGTGGAGGACCTGATAGCACAACAATAATTGGTGTTTCAGGAAAGGAACAACAACAGGGAGAAGGCTTGTTATCTAATATTTAAAAAGAAAGAAAAAACCACGGAGTTACTTTCATTACTAGTCGAACCTACTGCCCAGCTCTACCAAGATATACCCTACCATGCTCTCAAGTCTCAACCATTTTCTTTGCTTTCCCTCTAATTTCATTCTAAAAGTGTTGCCGAAGAAAACATAGTTGAATGATGATAAACAGGTTATGCATATTTTCACATGCACAATTGAAAGAAACATGACATGTGGATGATATAATAACCAACAATGAGGTCCCCCCCTTCCCTCCAACCAAAAGAATATTATTACCTTATCCAGTAGACTCTAAAAGAGATGGGGATCAAGGATATCAAATGGAAACTAAAGAAGTTATAAGCACATGATGATTTTAAGTTTCCCCTTCTTTGAAGGCTCAAAAGTTGCAATCATTCATAAAACCTCTCCTTTCCTGTTTTTCATAACCTAATTTGACCACGCATGGAGATAAGGGAGTAATGTATGCAATGTAGTTTTCAACCCTTACCTCCTGGGATTATTTGTATTTTAGCTACCATTGATCAAGTCAATATGTGTTAAAAAAGAGAAGTTCAAAGAAACAAAACTACTCCAAGTACAAATTCATGTAAAATATTTTCATTGTATGTGGATTTGGACTTGAAATACATCAGTCTTTATTTCTCAAAATAGAGACAGGATCATACAACTTTTAAGCACATCTCTTTGTTTTCTTGGCATTGGTACATCTTTTTGGATAATCGTGGTGTCTGGGCCAGCTTGCGCGCACCTCAAGTGATTCTATGGGGTATTTGCTACCTACCACCAACACTGGTACCGGGTAACTCTATCCTCCAAGGCGTGGACAGATGGGAAGAAACCACCTAGTGTTTTTTGCCTCCGCTGAATATTGAACCTGAGACCTCATAGTTCTCAATCCAATTCATTGACCACTAGGCCATACTCTTGAGTGCTTCTAGGCATTGGTACATATTGTTTCTTTTTCTTTTTTATTCGCACAGGGGTAGTTGTAATTTGTATTTTTGGAATATATGCGAGCTCCCTCCCTGTCCCCACTTTTGGGATTACACTGGGTATTTTGTTGTTGGGGTATGTGTGAGCCAGATAAAAAAAGAATCTACCTGAGTCAGATTAGCTGCTCTGCTTTGTCTTTGTTATACTTGTCCAGGTAATTTTTATATCTGTGCAGCTTGTGATATTGTCTATCTTTTCCCATAAGTGTACTGTATCATATTCAATTATAGTTCTTAGGATTTTGCTTAACAAAAAAAGTTCTTAGGATTTTTCTAGGCTGATAGTAGAGGCTAGGAACAATTGGTTGGACAGGGAACATGTTTCTTTCTGAATTCTTAGCTTATTCACTTGCAGAAAGTTTGCCTAAGTTATAGATGTGCCGATATGGACCGCGAAATCCCTGCTCTCATGGGTGTGTCAAAGGCCATTCTTGAAAATGTGATATTTGTTCACCAAGATGAGGCAAACTGGCCATTACAGGATCCGTCCACACTGAAAAAGAAGTTTGATGATATCTTCTCCGCTACTAGGTATTCTTCTGTAATAACCCATATAACTGTTCTTTCTTGAATATGCTTGAAAATTCCAGCCCGACTTCATTTTACTCAGTCAAGAACATTAAAAATAAGACTAGTTTTTGCCTCAGCCTTCCCAACATTCCTCATTTTTTCATTTACTACACGTATTTCGTGGTTGATCATTAGTGTTTTCACGGGAGAAGGTCCCAAAAGGGTGTCCAGTTGCAGTGTCAAGAATCACATATGCACCAGTTAGTACGATCTTTTATTGTGAAAATTGCACAAAACATGGAATGGAATTTTCAATCTTCCTCCGTTCAAAGCTCTTTGAATCTAATCCATTTTCATCTGTATGATTCTTTCTGCAAATTGCTAGAGATACTAATGCTTACAATTTGTGGGTAGGTTCTTTCGGATTTACCGGATTTGACATTATGTAAGCTACATTTTTGGTCCAGTAGTTCTCAAGTTAGGGTATCTAAGGTTTAATGGGTTTACCTTGGTTCAGGCATGCCTTGGTTCTATCAAACTACTAACTTAGTTCTCTACGAAAGAAGGTTATTTGTTAACCACTTATTGAGTCATCATCATCAGTGGATTTGAAATTAGTATGAGATTTCAAGCTCAATACCAGAGAATCATGGTTTGCGAGGGTAACCTTTCACTAAATTTGGTGCTTAATCAGCAGGTGGAAATACTAATACGAGATAATTCAAGCTTTACAGAAATCTTGGATGGTTGTGCTTTCATGGTATATTTTCCTAAAATATCAAATGTGTCCTCGCTGCTGAGAGCTTTTCTTTTGATTGGAAAAGCAAGGAATATTATTGATGTAAAGACACCCGCATTAAGAGAATGCGGGGAGAAATTACATCCGAAAGGAAGAGCTTAAAGTGTATGTCTAGCTGCTGATTTAGAGCTTAGTTCATCATCCTAGAGTGAAACTGGTATCTTGATATTCAAATCCATACTTCATTGATCATCTTCATCTTCCTCAAAAATGTCTTACTTGGTGTTCCCTGAGAGGCTGAAGTCTGTCAAGAGTTAACTAATTTGGTGCATCTCTCTGTTAGTTAGAGGTCTTTCATGATTATGGTCTAAATAGGTAGGTGATTTTCATGCAATATCAATTTCTGATGTGCAGTGGTTGAGCTGATAGAAGCCAAAATGTTTCTTGCATTTTTACCGCTTTTCCTGCTTGGTGTATATTGTTTTTGGTCTCTCCAAAGGCCCAAAAATGGATAACTCAATGTCGGTACAGTTTAGTCCTGGGGATATAGAGCTATTGGGCATGATAACTTATTTAATCCACTCTGTGCGTTAACTTCTGCTTTGTTTTACTGTTTAGATACACAAAGGCATTGGAGGTTATCAAAAAGCTTCACAAGGATCAATCTCAAGAAATAAAGACATACAAGTTGAAATTGGAGAATCTTCAGACATTGAAAGATTCTGCTTACAAGGTTTTGAAGTGACCTCTATCGGAACTTTCTTCAGACCCAAAACTATGTTTTTCTTCTGTCTCTTCCCCTTTTTATTTACTAGGCAGTTGTCCAATGTTCTAAAAGCTTTCACTTTAATCAGTTCTTTCCTTGATCCTAGTTCAGTGTAATTGATAGAACTTATGCTTGTTGATATTTACTCATTAATTTATGATCTTAGATCCTTTGCTTGAGAATGGAGGAACTATACCTTGAATCCCTTGTTTTCGACTAGATTATATAGTAAAACGAATAGAAATTTCTACTCTGAAAACCAAGAGGAATTTCAAGAGAAATTTCCTATTCTGAAAATGAAGAGGAATTTGTTGTGCATGGTGGATAAGTTATCAAGATCGCCCCCCCCCCCCCCCCCCCCCCGCCCGCGCGCACGCTTCTAGAAAGGTAATTTGACAGATATTTTCTTGAAGGTCTGTTAATGAGCACCACCGTCTTCACTGGTTCTCTGTCATACATCAATACTGCCGTCCACTCCATCAAAAGAATTCCAATGAACAGAAATACTCCGCTTGCTAGGTCTACTGTCTGTCTTTCAGCTAGTGGCAAGTGGGGCTGTTCACTGCTTCCCCTCTTACTCTGTTGTTAGCAGTTAGATTCTTCTTATGTACCCAAAAGGATCGTCATTCCTGTGTATGTGAATACTTGAAACAGGGTAACAACGTTTGACTGAAGTTTTTGTTAGTGCTTAATCTTGATTTTGAGATTGTGATTTCCAATGTACACACATTTGTTTTACCGTGATTCTGCAGAAATTAATACTATGTTGTTTTTATCATTTTTATTTTCTGACTGTTGAGCGATGTGAATATGTAATTCTGATACAATTGTTTTTACACTTTAGTTGAGGACTGCACGGGATAAATGAATACTATACTTAAAACATGTGCCAGAGGCAAACTTGTAGTAATTTGATCTTGTGTTTTGATCTAGTTGAGGGAAAGCATTGCCCAAGACAAAGAGAAAACAGAGGCACTGAAAAGTCAGATGGAGGAGCTTGAAAAAGAGATTCAAACTCTAGATAGTAAGATCCACCATACTGAAGCAACTTTAAAAGACCTTCTTCAATTGCAGCGAGACATAGCCACCAAAAATGCTGAAAGGAGCACATTGTTCAAGGAAAAGGAAAAACAGTATGCAGCACTTGCAGAGGAGAATGAAGGTTTACTGAACTGAATACACTATAGATATTCTTCTCTTCTTTCAGCATAGAAGTAACGGCCAAATCATATTAGAAATGCATCAAGCTGAACTTAATTCACCTTGTTAATATCCTAAAGTTAAAATTCTTATTTTGTGTATGTTTGCGTATTCATCCACTGAAATACTTTAAAATTGATGTATTCAAATATTTTCATTTTTAATTGTTAGACACTGATGAAGAGCTGAGGGAATGGAAGACTAAGTTTGATGAAAGGATTGCACTTCTGGAATCAAAGATTAGCAAGTTGGAGAGGGAAATGAATGACTCAGAGGCAAAGAGTTCCTTCCTTAAGCAGTCCATGACAGACTATATCATGGAGATCAGCAAGCTTCAAGCTGAGGCTGAGGTAATTCCACTCATCCTACGTGCTGGTTTGTTTCTTAAAGTTCTCTTACATCTTGCTTCACGTTCTTAAGGTTCTTTTTTCTGTTACTTTTTTGTGCCTTAGGCTCATGCGGTGTTAAAGAATGAAAGAGACTCCACTCTCAGGCAGCTTTTCGACAGACATAACTTAGGGGCTGTTCCAAGTGGGTCACTCAGTGATGATGTTGCTTCGAATTTAACAAATCGTATAAAACTACGATTAACACATTTCGATGAGGATTTACAAGATAAAAAGGTGATTCTTTCATTGTACCAGACTATATATACATATATTTAGCTATGCTATGTTGCTTTAACTTGTTAGTTTATGATTTGTTATTACTTTGATTTAACTATATTGTGTAAGGCTTGAATGCCCTTCTCTCTTTGTTCCATTTCTGTTGATTATTCTATCCAATGGTGTATACCTGGGGCTTAAGTGTGCAGTCTTGCTGTTAACAGTGAGTCGAGTCTTCATTGAAATGAAGTTTAGCTTTGGCAATATTTCATTAAATTTATCTTGTTAGTCATTGATCTTTTACTTCAATTTAAAGTAGTCATCTTTGGGTCTAAGTTTTAGATATTTTTTCCCACTATATGCTGTTTCATATAATGCCTTGTCCAACTATTGATGTTAAACAACATCATACTCGAATTCTTAATCTCTTAGATGCAGTCAATTGATCCTGTAAATGCTTGATGTTAGTGCTCCTGTAATGATTCTATGTGGTCATCTTGAAGGCTCCTCTATGTGCAGTTCAAATATTGTAACTTGGATGGATTTGATCATGTGGCCATACCATGATATTTCTGCTAAATGGTTGTTTTATTTGGCTTGGGTACAGGGGATTATGGTATTGAACCTTAATAACAGAATAAAGGGATTCTAGTGTTGATCCTTGCCATTTGTTAATTATAAGTGTAGGTTCAACCATCAGGTAATATTTTATTATGTATATACTTTTGTAACAAATTGAACTTACGCGTTAAATTAAATATTAACAACTGTTTTACCCCTATTTCAAGATTAACAAAACTCATATATGTGTAAGCAGTTATTCCAAACTTCAACTATCAAATTGTACAAAAGCCAAAGTTTGTTCAAAGGTGTAGGTTTCCAATAACTAAATGGGCATCTTCTAATGCTGAAGTTGCTACTGGTTCTGCATTATTTTTTCCATGAATTAAGCTGTATGCTGGTTTTTTAATAAAGTAATAAATTATTATGTGAAGAAAACTTCCGGTATATAAGTTGTATGTAAAAAGTAGAGCATCTGGACATCATATGGTTCTCTAGGAAAGAAACACAATTGCCAATTATCTATTTTGACAGGAACTTCGTTAGTGCATCAAACTTCAATCAGAAAACAAAAGATTAGCTCTCAGCTGTCCAAAATCTAAGCTGTATGCGCATGAAACTGTGATCTTTTTTCTACTGAGTTTGATCATTATAACAAATGGTTTTTCTCTCCTCTCATCTCTCTTTTCTCACTGGTATCAGAGTTAACATTTGGTAAGCTTTGCAGTTATGCTTGTACGTTCGTATTAAAGTTAAAGTATGAACCTCAAAAACGAGTTGCGTGCGCGCGAGAGGGTAGAGTTATATAGTTGTCCCATACGGGTCGTGTAAAGGCTTCCAAAGTGATGTATAAAGTTATATAGTTGTCCAACCTGTGTTGTGTAAGGGCACCCAAAGGGGTTATATATGTCTTGTGCTGCTCCACCTATTGCTTTAAGGTTTTGGGTTTGGATGCTCAGATTCTTTCATATGGTATTAGAGCCAGGAAGAGAAACCACTGTGATTTAGGTCAATATAGTCGCTTGATAAGTTTTTCTGGAAGTTCGTGTAGCGTGTTGTTACTTCCTTGATATGACATTCTTGGCTTCTCGCATTTTTGTTTTATCTGAAATTTTACTGACATCATATGAAGAAGCTAACTTTCGCTTGGAGTAACATTGTTCTAGAAATCGAATGAGGCAAAAATTGCAGCTGCATGGCATCAATATGACATGGCAAATCGCGAATGGAGCGAAATGGAGGCGCAAAAACAGGCTAAAGCAGATATTAAGGTTTATTCTTATGAGTAACATTATTTTGTATGTTAATGATGTTGGAATTGGCATTTTTACACATGTTTGGGTTCCATAACTGGATGCAGATCGGCCTTTTGAAGCGCATCAAAGAGAAAGAGAAGGAGCGTGATGACCTTGAACGTCAGATTTCTGATGTTAATGTGGCTCATCTTGACGAGAGGGAAAAGAAAATGGTTTGATGTCTCCGCTTAATATTTCAACTCCTTTTGACGAACATTTTGGTATTGCGGCTAACACATCTTTGCCTTTCAGCAAATTGAATCTGAGAGGAAGTCTAAGCAGCTTGCAGAAAGAGAATTTGACTCAAACATAAGGCAAAAGCAGACTGAAATGTACACCGTAGACCAAAAGCTAAAAGATCTTCGTGCTGAAAAAGATCATATGGCTGCTGAGTCTGAGGACAGAATTAAGCTCTCTCTTAAGAAGGCAGAGTTGGAAATTCTCGAGAAGAAACATAAAAAGATGTAAGTCACATTTCATTTTCATAATGTTACATCCACAATTTTTATTGTGTTTATTATAGCTAAGAAGAAACAGAAAAAAATGCGAGTCACATTTTCCTTTTTTTTTTATTATTGATAAGTGTATTACTTCCACATTTTAAATTGTGTTTATTATGGTTTTATTCTTTTTTTCCACAAGAGATGATGCTTTCTTTCCCATGAAACTAACAGAATGAATGATAACAAGGATAAGATAAAAGGAGTGTTGAAAGGAAGGCTTCCATCTGACAAGGACTTGAAGGAAGAAATTACTCAGGCACAAAGGTTTGTTTTCCTCGTCTCGTGTACTGTTAAGGTGTATATAATCTTTTGCTTTTGTTTCTTGAAATTTGGTTACCAGACTCGTGGGAAGTATTTTTCTTTTTGATATATGAAACAAAGGCGTGACTGCAATTGTTGTCAGTTACGAAGCAAAACACGGCCATCAAAATGTACTCCACATTGTTTAAAGTGTCTACACTTGATAAAAAGAAATAAATCAAAATGTACTTCACAGTGCTCGGGTAGAAAGTGTATTATTGGATGTTTCTTTTTTGTATTTTCTTTTGAAAAATATGCACTTAATAAATCCCACTTGGGCCTGTATATATATATATATATATATATATATATATATATATATGTATGTATGTATATAATTTTATTAATGAAGTAGCAAAAACACTTTATACCAGTATACCAAAAAGTGAAAGACCTTACAAAAGAACATGATTTTGTGCGAATGATACCCAATCTTCTATACATATAGGAATCTCGTGGGTGCACCATAAAGAAAAAGGAATAAGGGGCTATTCCTCAAATATACGATGTTATTTACTTTTCCAAGGGCTCTCCTGTTTCTTTCCATAGGATCCATATGAGTACTAATGGAGCAACATGACATATCCTGCATCTTCTCTTCCGTCTTCTAAGGGTCCATTTGAACATTGCTTCTTTCAGGACCTACCATTACCTGCTGAATGTATAATGAGATGGTTCACGCCTTTATTGAGCATTTACACACGAAACACCAATTGATATATGTAATTGTCCTCTTCCTCAAATTCTTGGCCGTCAAGATTACTTTTCTAGCAGCTAGCCAAGTACAACAACAACAACATAACCAGTGTAATCCGACAAGTGGGGTTGGGGAGGTTGGTGTCTACGCAACCTAACCCCTACATCTTGTGAAGGTAGCGAGGCTATTTCCGATAGACCCTCGACTCAAATAAAGCATATCAAAATCAGTAAGAAGAAATAAGTAGAAAAACTAGCCAAGTGACAAGTGAAAAACACTCATTTCTCACCCTATGGATCCAAATTGTAAATATAGAAAAAATATCTCCTACCTTACCAGAAGCATCTAAGTAGAACTAACATAAAATACTCCATCGTTCCCGCCCCCATCTCCATACATCATGGTTATACCGTGTAGTGCTTTATTTGTGATGTAACTCATCTAGATTTTAGAATTCTGCAATTTCCCCCTCCAAATCTCAAATCTCAAATCTCAATGGACTTCTCGACCTTGTAGCCTTCATTGTTGGTTTGACATCTCTTTTAGGCATGAAATTTTGTACATGTTTGAAAATGTAATACTTAAATTATGTTCCCGCATCAGTAGTAACCCCACAAATTCAAAGCATATGATCACATCAATTGGGAGTTTTTGTTTGGAATGCTACACCAAATGGGGTTTGGAAGGAAATGGACCAGCTGGATGAGATCATGCATAACCACAGTAAACTTTTCAATACTCACCAATGGGTCTCCTGAAGGCTTTTTTGGATTTCAAAGGGATTGAGACAAGGTGACCCTCTGTCACCTGTTTTTATTCATTATTGCGATGGAAGGCCTTAGCAATATGATAAGAACAACACAAAGGAATGGATGGATCAATGGACTCAATGTGGCACAAAAGCATGAATATGGGATGGAAGTCACCACCTACAATGCTCTGATGACACTCTGATTTTTTGTGATGCTGAAGATAGTCAACTGAGATACCTAAGGATCATCCTGATCCTCTTTGAAGCTACCTCAGGACTACATATAAATTGGAGGAAGAGTCAGATTTCTCTGTGAATGTAGTGGACGGAATGCAACAGAAGGTAGCGCTCTCGGGGGGGGGGGGGGACTGTGAAGCGTCCCTACTATGTATCTTGGAATGCCTCTAGGGGCAAAGAGCAAATCCAAAGACATTTGGGCTGAGATCTTAGAAAGATGTGAGAAGAGGTTGTCAAGATGGAAATCTCAGTACCTCTCTTTGGGAGGCAGACTGATCCTTCTAAACTCAGTTTTGGATGCAGTACCTACTTATATGATGTCTTTTTCCCCTATAACAGTAAATGTTGAAAAAAGGCTAGATGCATTAAGAAGGAACAATTTATGGCAGGGTAACAAAGAAAAGAGAGGTTTTCACCTGGTTAAATGGGAGAAGTTGACCATCAGCAAAAAAGAAGGGGGTTTGGGAATCAGGAGTTTGAAGAAGCAAAATAAGTGCCTTCTAATGCTATGGAGATTTACCAAGGAAGAATACACACTATGGGGGATAGTTATTAAAGCAAAGTATGGTAAGGAGAGCTGTTGGATGACTAAAAGAGTGACCACTCCTTATGGAATGAGCCTGTGGATATCAATCAGGAACCTTTGGATCAGTTTCAAAGACAAAGTGGGCATTAATGTGATGGATGACAGGAATACTTTATTTTGGGAAGATGTTTGAGTGGCTAATTAGAGTCTGAAGATGATACTTCCAGATATATATGATATAAGTCTCCAACAGAGCCACTTCGTACGAGGCTTGGTCTTCAAAGGGGTGGAACCTCAATTTCAGAAGATTATTACAAGATTGGGAGGTGCCAAGGATGACTGAGTCATTTAGCACTCTGGAAAAAAATAAGGGGTTACAAGAGGGAATTGATTCCCTTAGATGGAAAAAGCATTCCAGTGGAATATTTACAGTTAGATAAGCATACAAAGATCTAAATCAGCAGGGATCTCAACTGACCTTTTGGCCATGGAAACACATTTGGAGAGGTAAAATACCATACAAGGTTGCATGCTTTCTTTGGTTGGGTGCTAGAGACTCAGGACAACCTGAGGAAGAGGGGGATACAAATATGCTCAAGATGCTATGTGTGGACAGGAATCAGAGACAATTAACCATCTTTTTTTACACTGCAGAATTACTAGTCAGCTGTGGGATATGTTCATTAATCTTGGAGGTATCAACTGGACAATGCCAGGAAAAACAGTTCAAGTTCTAGCAAGCTGGAAAGAAGGGAGGGAGCTGCACAACAACAAAGATGGGAAATTGTCCCAGCAAGCATTTGGTGGACAATATGAAAATAAAGGAACTCTAGATGTTTTGAAGATACAAGTAGTACTTTACAGAAAATTAAATCAAGTTGTATTCTTCTTTTTGTTTTTGGTGCAAGTCTGAGTTTAGGCTTCTTGTAAGAAGAGCAAGGATGATGTGACAAGCCTGTATATATATACACAAAATATGTTACTATTTCAAAAAAAAAAAGTAACCCCACAAATGTATCCTACTCCTGCACCTATCCCCCAACCCTTCAAAATATTCCTCAGCAGACCGCGCCCATAAAGAAGTATGATATTCTTTTCTCCTTCATCCCCCGCCCAAGACCCTATATTTCTCCTCAAATCACCTCTCTCCGAGAGCATTCTCATCCCAAAATGTCCATAATCACTTTCCTTTGAAGACCTTTAAATATTTAATCCAGTTCTTCCCAAACTGTTGGTGTTATAACAGTCTCTCAATTTACCAAGTGAAACTTCCTTGCCCCGTTTGTCGAATTCCAGACTTCCTTTGAGCTTTCAAAATGCTAGACAGCTAGAGAACTTGATAGTTCAAGAAAATGAAGCAGAATGCAGACCCATGATATTGTAGGTTTTCTACTTCTTGTATATGAGTGCTTCGTTTGCACACATTTCCTTTTTTAATTAAATTATTACTTTATAAGAAAAAGTGAAACAGAGATGATTTATCTTGGGAAAATTCCCTATCTACTGATAAAATGGCCCTGCTTGGTTTACAGTTGACCTGTGAATTTTTTCCCCCTCTGGATATGCAAACCCCATCCCCTACACCACTTCACTCCCTTGGTTGGAGGTGGAAGTCCTTTCACTATACGATGATCAGCGAATCTTACACTTCTATCTTTCGATCTCTTTTTCTCTGTGCATCTTTATGTTTTTCTTTTATAGTCTTTTTAAGCTGTACCTTCCTTCCACAGGTCTCTCCAGAGAGAGGTTGATGACTTGAGTGTCAAAGCCCGTGAAGCTGAGAAGGAGGTCAATATGTTCCAGATGAAAATAGAAGAAGTTAAGCATAACTTGACCAAATATCACAAGGACATGGACTGTAAGATTCATACCTTTGCTTTTCTAATCTGATTCATGGAAAAATGTTTTTTCTTAGTGATTGGTAAGAAGCTTCTATGGAAAATTCTCCGATTGCAACTTGATAAAGTTCAAATAGTGTCCTCTATCAGATTCTATCTGAATTGTATAATCTGGTTAGTACTATATTCACAGAGATCGAGAAATTCTTCATGAAGAACTACTTGAGCTTAACAGTCATTTCAATCGTGACTTGTCAAAACAATAGCAGTCGTGTCAGTCATATATTCACAACCTGTATTTTGAGTCATGTTTAAAATCTTTAAGAGTGATACCAGAGTTAATGTTTTTATTGTAACTTTGGTAAGTCCCTCAAAGATAATTCTCTTAACCACTATATAGCTGGACATAAGGGGTTGTTGACATAGCAAAATAGCAGTATTGAGGCTCTTTCTTCCCCGTCTTCTTTATTCCTTCCATGCAAGTTAATTAATCTCTTCAATAAGGTATATTATCTTGAGTTCTTTTGTTTCCATTAATCTATGCGGTGATAATCCTTTGTCTAGAGGCCTTACATAGATCTTTTCCCTACTGCGCTGCAGCAAGAAAGAGATTTTTGGAATCAAAGCTCCAGTTGATGCACCAGGAATTTGCTGGTATAGAGTCCTATCCCAAAATTATGGACTCAGTCAAAGAGAAAAGGGATGTCCAGAAAAGGTGGGCCCATTTTCCTTTTACGTCTTCTGATATTCAATCGTCAAATTTTCACTTTTTGCTAAAATAATCACACATGAAAGATTATGTTTTGTATAACTCGTCAGAGTTATCAGTTCCATGCTATGTTGCTCGGACACTCCAAAAATATTGCCGCACGTGTCGGATCCTCCAAAAATGCACTACTTTTGGAGGATATGACACGCACTCAGCGGTACTTTTGAAGAGTCCGAGCAACATAGGTTCCATGAGAAACTCTTTTTGGTTCTTCTATTTTCGAAACATAGTATTATGCTTAGATGAATGTGGTTGTGTTTTCAAATTTCATGTAATGACGTGCAGCAAGTTCAACATTGCCGATGGTATGCGGCAAATGTTCGATCCATTTGAAAGAGTTGCTCGTGCTCATCATATTTGTCCTTGCTGTGAGCGTCCTTTCTCTGCTGAAGAGGAGGATGAATTTGTTAAAAAGGTCATTCTCTTACTAAAATTTGTCATACTTTCTGTTGGAGGGCCATCTTCTTACTTCTACTTTCCCGACTCATTTTTTGTTGGTCACTGCAGCAACGAGTAAAAGCCGCAAGCTCTGCTGAGCATATTAAAGTATTGGCTATGGAGTCTTCAAATGCTGATTCTTGTTTCCAACAAATAGACAAGCTTCGTTTGGTTTATGAAGAGTATGTTAAAGTTGGAAAGGAGTCAATACCTCAAGCAGAGAAAAATTTAAATGAGCTAAATGAAGAATTGGACCAGAAAAATCAGTCTCTTGATGATGTAACTTCAGATCCTGTTGTATTTTATATTCTGGCATTGGGACTTTATTAGTATATTCAACTGTTACTGTGACTGCTTCAGTAATGACTTGTTTGATCCACCCTCCACCATTTTGGCCCTCCTCCCGACCATTTTCTACATAATTTGCTCCTCTTTTGTTTTCTGATCCTCACCCCCCCCCCCCCCGGTTCTATGTCAGTAGAGATGATAAGTTAGGACTCAGCAAAACGGATATACCTGCTCCTAAGGAGATATCTCCTGTGAACAGTTCCGAACTACATACATCAGTGCATGAATAATAGGTGATGGAGGATGTCCATCCTTTAGTATCTTATATTACATACATCAATGCATCAATATAGGTGTTGGAGGATGTCCATCATTGGACATCCTTTAGTATCTTACCACTAAAATTGGCCAGCATATTGTCTATGTTCTTGTTTGGAAGACAAATATGCTTATATATGTTAGCTGTAGATCTTACCGAGTTTCAAACAGTGCGTGACTAGCCCTCATGGATTCCTCGGTTATCAAAAATATATTAGCTGTGGATGTTGTCTTGGTGTTTATGTTCACAATATATAAGATGATCTCTAGATATCCTTTGATGTTAATTTCACTGATTTGTCTTACGATGTTTTGCATACTCTCGTCATGATATCATATATTTCTCATCTGCATGATTTCTCATTATCAATTTAAGTTGTTTTATTGCATGATTGTTGTTGATGTTGATATATGATCTGTGTCATTTCTGGAAAACCTTAGCTTTAGGTATAGAAGTTAAGATAGTCATCAAACTCTGAAAATATTGATCTCCCTATCAACTCCATTAGAGATCAAGGACAGCACAAACAAGTTGACCAAGGTCATCCCACAAGTGGCTGCCTGCTTTGCTGGAACATCCTTTACTTGCCTATGCTTTGTCCCTCTCCAACTTCTCTTTATGCTTCCCTTTTTTCTGAGAAACTTTTTATGCTTCCCTTTTTCTGGTACATTGTTGCTCTTTCTGTTGTTGTCGAATATCCACCCTTTTGTAGTGTGTAAGTTGAACCGCGTATCAGGATCTGCTCGATTAAGTTCTGTTTCATGCTGATTTGAATAGCTTTCTATATGTTGATTTTTTGTTTTCTGCTATTTGCAATTTCCAAAAAGCTCCTGCATTTGATTAGTTGGGTGCTCCGCTGTATGTCTTAACAGAGTTTTGAAATGCGGATTTGGCTGAGTTATATCTGAGTTTCCAATGTTGCTGCATTGATGTTTCGAGATTCCTGAGCTCCCTCAAGGCTTTGCTTTATAGCTTCCAGCTGCTGTTAAGCCACAAATTATTAGGAGTAGTGAATCCCAACCTAAGTTCACACCTAGATATCAAGTAGTCAGGCGTTTGCTTCCTTGGCTGGTTTCAGCCATGTTCTGTGGTTGCTTTGGACTTCCATGCAATAGAACTTTAAAATAGTGCCCACCAAGCTTGAGGTTGAGGTTTTCGTGATAACGCTAATCGTTATTAGATAAACGACATATTACGTCTTCTTTTTACTCCACTGCTTATCATGTGTAGTTCTAGTCACAGCATTTCTGTATTAACATGCCTGTAACCTCCCCTAGTTTCTTACCTGTTCAATTGTCTATAAGTTTTCTTGATTGAGGAGTTCCTAGCATAGTTTTGACAAGTTTTAGGCATCTTTGGAGTTTTATTCTGCTTGAGATTTGGCAGGGTAGGCATATTCTAATTGAGTACTAAACTACTGATTTTTGTTGGGCCTAGAAATATTTCAAAAGGAGTTGATTGAAAAAAAAGACTTATTTCAGAAGGTGTTAATGAACTCAGTGGCATTGACAACCAAAAGTGATGGTCACTGCTTAAAGAAATCCAAGGAGCTTCTTTTGGAGATCCTATTTGATGCGCAATAACTTGTTATTGCTGCTTCCACTTTGTGGTCAACTTTAGCTGAGAAGGCAATATTGTCCAGCATGACTATGTAGGTTTTGAAGTAATGAAATCAATCAAATAGCGTTATCAACAATCAAATAATGTTATTTGTGATATTGGGCACACATTTCTCAGAGGTTGCAAGAGAAAGGGAACTAATGTTCATGCATATATTCTATTGACTTTTTGTAATTGTTCATGATAATCCTTTTTGCTGGCAGGTGTTGGGTGTCTTGGCTCAGATAAGGGCTGAGAAGGATGCAGTTGATGTGCTAATACAACCTGTAGAAACATCTGACAGACTTTTCCAAGAAATTCAAGCTCTGCAGAAGCAGGTTGATGATTTGGAATATGGTCTTGATATGTGTGGGAAAGGCGTAAAATCTATGGAAGAAATTCAATCAGAATTGGATGAACTGCAGAGCAAAAAGTATATAGTTATTTTTTGATTGTAGCAAGAAGTAAATAGTTATTTCTGTCTACTAAACTGCATCTTTTTTCTTCTTCTCTGTATGTTATACCAAAGTTGTGATCATTTCATAAACTCTATTTTTGAATACTCATTTCTCAATGTGTATGCATATCAGTACTAGTTTGTAGTATACTTCCTTACACTTTAGACTGTAACTATTATCATGTCCTATAACTGACAACCAGAGACAATTTGTATACGGAGGTGGAGAAGCTGAGAAATGACCAGAGATACATGGAAAATGAATGTGCAAGTTTCCAATTAAGATGGGCTAATGTAAGGGAAGAGAAGTCACGAGTAGCAAACATATTGGACCAAATTAAAAGGGTCGAAGAGGAATTGGATCGCATTGCGGAGGAGAAAGATCAAATTGAGCTTGAAGAGAAGGTAATTATTTCACTATCAATATTTTATTAGGTTAATGATTATCATAGTTGCATTTAGCTAGCCAATAGCATATAGTTTCATATGTTTAGGGCATGTAATCTTCTTCGTTAGTCCTTTTTCTTTAAACTGGTAAGTTGTTTTGCTCCTAACATGTATCATGATGTCTCGTAAAGGAGCAGTATATTCATAGTTATATGAAAATAGCACCTGTAATCTGTCACTTCTGTACTTGCTCCATGTTTGTCTCTAGTGTAACAGAAACTTGCAAGGACTACTCTTCTTTTTGTATTAAAAATAACTGAGAAAAGGGCACATATGACATGCACCTTTAGTCAGTACCTAAGTTGAGAGAAACTGATACATTTGTAACCTTTCTCTAAATAGGTGATGGGTAATATTGAAATAAGGCTCAAATTCTTGAAACATATCGTTTACATTGACAAAAGATCTCGTGGTGGGAGGATGAAAAAATTTGTAATCTTTCCGTGTCGGAAAATACCAATGGAAACACATTTAACGGCTCTAGGATCATGTTTTCAAGCATTCCTCGTGTGGACGAGGTAGCCACAGCCAAACATCTTTGGAGGAACAATATATTCATTCTTACCCTTTAAAGTTACAGAAGGGCTCTGAAAATCGAGGGTTTTAAGTGGCATTATATTGAAAAGATATACAACTATTAGAATGACACCCCAGTAAGGTTTTGGTAGGTTCATAGTAAACATAAGATTTCTTGCTACTTCTAACAAATGCCTATTTTTTCTTTCAGCAACCCCATTTTGTGCACTAGTGTAAGGACAACTACTTTGATGGACTATCTTATTGGATTTCAATTAAGTACCAAATCTTTTATCCACGTATTTTGTGCCATTGTCAGTTCTCAAATTTTTTATTATAGCCTCAAATTGAGTAGAGACCATTTTATGAAATGACTGAAAGCAAGAGAAAATTTCACTTTTAGCCTTTAACAAATGCACCCTAGTCATCCTCGTTCGACAATCAATAAAAGTAACAAACCATCGTCTACTAGGCAAATACTATTTGAGTAGGACTCCATACATCAGAATGAATAGTCATAAAGGGAGTCATACTTCTAATATCACTCAATGATTAGAGTTTCTAGTATGTTTGTCATATTCACTACCATTACAAAATAAAAATTCAGAATGAGTTCTTGAAAATAAACTAGGGTTTAACTTCTTTAAAACAATAAATGATGGGTGCCCTAACCGTCCACCAGTTATTTTGACATATTCCGCTTTGGGACATGGATAGTAGTTTGAGAAGTCCTTGGAAGAGCATGTCTGTGTCTATTCACGCCATTCACGCCAGAACCAATAATCAACAACAACACACCCATGTGATTCCACAAGTGGAGTATGGGGAAGGTGGAGTGTACCTAGACTTACTCCTACCTTGTGTTAGGTAGAGAGGGTGATGACACAACCAACAACCCAAGAAGAAAATTAAGGTGAGCAGTAAAAGTAGTACCTGATTACACATAATTGGATGTGGCAACAGCAGATGAGTTTAAGTTTGGGAGATGCTGAATTTCATCAGAAGACAAGGTTTCTTCGTAGTCTGGCTCCTTGGATGTCTAGACATTTTCTGCCATATATGCTTGACCCCTTGATATACCTACTTGTTTTCTCCCGCGACCTCTAATTAGTCTTCATGAGAAGACAAGGTTTCTTCGGAGTCTGGCTCTTTGAATCCTAGACACTTTCTGCCATATTTGCTTGACCCCGTGATATATCTACTCGTTTTCTCCCACGACCTCTAGTTAGTCTACCATGTAGCTTCCAGACTGTCTCCTTTTTATGAATTGACTTCCCACAATAATCACAGAGCAAGTGATATTTATTAGGAGCAATTGCCTTTGGTTGTTCATAAGAGGCAGTTAACCCAAATTTCTTGTTTGGCTCAGGATAAAGCATGATACCTGATCGGCTTTCTTCCTACTGGATATAAGGGTATGCATCGTCGAGAGAATGAAAAAGGTTTTTATCAAGAACTTGAACCCTGACCTGAGCAGAAAATCCTAGATTCCCTCCCTTTTTAACCAATTTTTGAAACAGGACTGTATCCTCAGTACAGATTTTTAGAGGTCATGATTGTACTCTATTTCTGCCATAGCCCACTTAATTAGAGTAATAATCAGTGATGATCAACTCATCTTGCTTTGTGTCATTGATTTTATACCGAATTTTGAAGGTGGGGGGGTGGGTGGGGGGGGGGGCATCATTTCCCTTGAGAGAATAAGTGCATTTGTTTCAATTTCATATTTTTCCAGCAGTGTCAAGCAATAAATACAGTTTAGAAATTCGATGGTGCATAGTATTCAAAAGCCATGTCAAAACAAGAAAATTATCAAGATTCCATTGCCCATAAATAGCATCAATCAGGTCAGGTGCTTTTCTCTCCAATTATATAACCAAGTAATTTTCAAGTTTTGATATCTTGTTTCACAAAACTGATTTGTCTGAATTATTATATACTACTTTTGTGTCCCCCCATCCTTTAATTAACAATCCGAGCAACTTTTTTTTAGGAATAAGAACTCCTTTAGGGAAGAAAAAACTTCCGGAGAAGAAAATTTGCAGAATTTGAAAGCCTAAGATAAAATCTTGAGAGAAGAAAATATGGCTGGAAATAGGATCTGATACATCTCGAAAATTGCTAAAACTGGGCTGGGTAGGCTCGAGATGGGCTGGAAACCCCCGATGGGTAATGTTTTCCCTCTAAAAGTCGCTGGAAAAAGTTCTACTCGCTGGCATGTGAAGTTAATGCGTCACGAGAACTGGAGCTGTTGGTGCGTAACGGCGCATATGGCAGTCTTTGGCAGTGCTACTTGTTGGGTTTGGTCACTAGAGATAGAGGAAGCATGTGGTGTTGATTTTTGCACAACACTGATAAAAAATTATTTTGATGCGAACAATATAAGAAGGAAGTTAACTCGACCTCTTGAAACACAAATGGAAGCCTTGTGCAACATAGGAGATAAATCAACTAAAAAGAGACAGCAACGACTCTGATATCATGAAGATTCTGACGGAAGAATTCCTTGTATTTCTGTATGTCTTACATCCCATGAGCAAGGGTACTTATACAAGAAGTCTTATTACTAATTTACGAAAGACGATCAATCGCAACACACCAATTACATATAATTACAACTAAATTAAATAGCTTAAAATCAAGCTAGTAAACACACATAAATTGATTTAAGACAGATTTTATTCATAATTGTATTGTTTTTAGTTTCTTGTTAATTTGATCTAACCCATTGCAGACCTACTTTTGAAACTTTTACATGAACTATTTTTTTCCGATGAAGAATTTTTACATGAACTACTTTGCCTGTACTTTAATGTCTGCTATTTAAAACTAGAAATAGTATGGATATCCCAAGTTCACATTGCATACATTGTGAATTTCAGCATCTTCCAGAGGCTTTTCCCTTGTCGAAGGAAAAGGACAAACACTTTAAGGACCACGAAGAACTGAAAGAGAAACTTGGTAAAGAGTTGGAAAAGCAGGCAGAAATTAGAAGAGATTATCAACAGGAAGTAGATACACTTGACAAGATTACCTCCAAAATTAAAGAGTATGTTTAATTAATTAAATGGAGCAAAAGATCATTCTCTAATTGATCATATTGATAATTAGTTTTCTTGCAGGTATTATGCGTTGAAGAAAGAACGAAGATTGAATGAAATACAGGAGAAGCGAAGCCTGTCAGAATCTCAGCTTCAAAGTTGCGAGTCCAGAAAGCATGAGATTTTGGCTGAAGTGACGAAAAGTAAGGATTTGATGCGGAACCAGGATCATTTGAGACGCAACATTGAGGATAACTTGAACTATAGGAAAACTAAGGCTGAAGTTGATGAGCTTACCCATGAGATTGAATTACTGGAAGATAAAGTGCTGACATTGGGTGGCTTCTCCGCTGTTGAATCTGAGCTTAAAAGGCTTTCACACGAAAGAGAGAGGCTACTTTCTGAGGTATAAGTTGATCTCTCTGTGAATATATTGGGGAATTATTTTTGGTATAAATGTCCAACCGATAGACATCATCTGCTAGCTTTCGACTCTCGATGAACGTGTTACACTCTAGAACTTTTCTCTTCTGGCTTCCATATGACTTTCAGTAAAGGATGGCATATATACAAAGCTTAAAGATGATGGAAAGTTTAATTTAAAGGTCAATAATCTGGTCTGGTTTACTTTTCCAGCTAGAACAGCAGTGTATCTGAAAGTGGATTCTTTCTTACACAATTGAGCTTTAGCCATTAGGACAAGAGACATGATTTCTTGTAGTTGTTATGCGACATTTTTCACTTGTATACTATTCATAATGAGTCTTGTAGTTGTTATTCGACATCTCACTTGGATACTGTTCCTTTATTCCTTGGTAGTTGTCATGGCTCTTGTATTATTGGCTGAAACGTTCTTTGTTTTGATATTCCTTTCTTTCAGTAAGGCACAGTACATGTTTCAGATTCAATTCAAACCTCTGTATCCGGCAAATTATTGTCCTTCAAATTTACATGGTTACTCTTATTGCAGTTAAACAAGTGCCACGGCACTGCCACTACTGTCCTTCAAATTTACAGGGTTACTCTTATTGCAGTTAAACAAGTGCCATGGCACCCTATCTGTTTATCAAAGCAATATCTCCAAGAACAAAGTCGATCTTAAGCAGGCACAATACAAGGATATTGACAAACGCTATTTTGATCAGCTAATCCAGCTTAAGGTAATATCATAGTCCATTGATGCAAGTATATGAAGCTCATGGCTTAGTCATTTATGACATTAAAGTATCTAATAGTGTCATTGATGTACCTTTGGACAGACTACGGAGATGGCAAACAAGGATCTGGACAGATATTACAGCGCCCTTGACAAGTGAGCTCCTTGTACTTTAGCCATTATATTCTTAACGTATTTTATGTTGGTTTACGTGCATTCTCACTAACAACACGTGCTTCTAGCACCCAACATTTTCTTCTAACTTGTTAAAAATATTCAAGATGATATATCAATTGGAAAAGTTCAAATATATTGTGTTTTCACGAACGGAGTGCAAAGATTTTTAATACTCTTTTCTTAAAACACTTATAGTATTATCTTTCTTGATAACCAAAAAATCCCCGAGGGATTGTGGCACACGGAACGTGGTCAGTTATTAGCCTGCTTGATCTTGCAACTACACTTTGCTTCTTACTTCTCTAAGTAACTAGGTTCCCTCCTACAAGTTTACAGTAACCGGATGCAGATCTTCTGTTATCTAATGATCCAACTCAATCTGCGTCTGTAAAAGCTTCTATTTGAAGGTGCCATGTTTAGAGAAAGCAAACCTTTCCTTGGAGCAGACTCCAGATACCGCACAATATGAAAAACAACTTGCATATGAGGATCGGGGATCATGCATGAATTGACTCACCAGGATGACTAAATACGCTATGTGTGGTCTAGTGTGAAAGAGATAAATGAGTTTTCCAACCAACCCTCTGATATCTCTATTCATTAATTGACCCTCCAACCCCTATTTATAACTTGGGATTGTTTTCAATAGGGTATTCTGCTGGCTTGGAACCTGTCATCTCAGTTTCTTTCAAGGGATCTTAAATGTACTTCCTTTGAGAAATAAAGTTCTCTTTTTGATCTAGCAACTTCAATATCCAAGAAATACTGCAACTTAACTAGATCTTTGATCTCAAATTCTTGTGCTAACAGTTTCTTCAATCGGGTCATCTCCTAATTGTCATCTCCTATCATTACTATGTCATTAACATAAACTATGAGAGGAGTGGGTTTACCTTTTTGATATCTTATGAAATGGGTGTGGTTTTATTGCTTTGCTGGTAACTGAAAAAGATTGTTGATTTGGAAAATCTGTCAAACCAAGCTCTAGGGAATTGCTTCAGTTTGTGCAAGGCTTTCTTTCGTTTGTACACCTTTCCCTGACTTTGTTAGGTTTCAAATTCAGGAGGCATCTATATATATACCTGTTCTTGTAAGTCTCTATGAGGAAATACATTCTTAACATACAACTGTAGTAAGTCCTAATCAAGATTAAATGCACAAGACAAAAGAATTTTGATAATGTTCATCTTTGTAACTGGGGCAAATGTCTCCTGATAATCATCTCTGTAAGTTTGAGTGAATCCCTTAGCCACTGATCTTGCTTTGAATATTACAATCGAGCCATCAATTTTATGTTTCACAATGAAGACCCATTTGCAGCCAACCAACTTTTTATCTGCTGGTGAAATGACAAGTTCGTAAGTCTAATTCTTTGATAGGGCCTTCATTTCTTCAATCATAGCTTGCTTCCATATACGATCTAGAAAAGCTTCCCTCCAATTTTGGGCAATAAACACATAAAAAGTAGTTAAGGCAAATGCTCTATAGGAGGGATACAAGGGATAATAGGAGAGAAAGTTAGATGAACAATTTTTGGTACAAGATGTGACTCTTCTATGAGCAATAGGCAAATTTAACTCAGAAAATGTAGATAACTCACCAGTATAATTCAGCTTTGGCAGATTGCATAATCTCTTCTTTTGTTCTATTTATCCTTGAGTAATCAAATTAAGTCTATCCAAACGCCCGACAGTCTCCTCTTGGGTCGTCTTCCGACTTCACTTTCCCTTGTGGTAGTAGTTTCAAAAGTGGAACTCTAGAGAATGATGTCTTCCTACTTATTACTCTTTTCTTTAAAGAGGTGATGGTGTAATACCGAAATAGAGTTTAGAGTCTCAAAAGGTAACATACATGCTGACAAAGGATTTCCGGGAGGGAGAGTGACATTCTATTGATAAGATAGGTAGCAACTAGAATGATAAAAAAGGGCAGCCCGATGCACTAAGCTCCCGCTATGCGCGGGGTTCGGGGAAGGGCCGGACCACAAGGGTCTATTGTACGCAGCCTTACCTCACATTTCTGCAAGAGGCTGTTTCCACGGCTTGAACCCATGACCTCCTGGTCACATGACATCAATTTTACCAGTTACTCCGAGGCTCCCCTCCGCAACTAGAATGATATCCTCCCAATAGTTTGTGTGTGGATACATGGTAAACATAAGAGATCTTGCCTTCTAATAAATGCCTATATTTCTTTTTAGCAATCCCATCTTGTGCACCAGGTAGATCTATCTCGCTAGAAAACTAGGGTTGCCTCGCTGGAACCCTAGCTTCGGTGATCTGAAAATTCTGAGAGGGAGAAAATTTCACCTCAAAAGGCATCAATGACTTTGATACCATGTGGAATTGAGAAAGAAGAATGGTCTTTTTGTGTTTCAGTATGTCTTTACATTTAATGAGAATGAGTATCTATACAAGTGAATCCTGACTGATTAAGGAAAGACAATCAATTACAAATTATGTTCCTATAATCATGCTAGGTGTCTAGGAGTCCCACATCGGATGAAAAAGGGATGTGTGGTCCCCTTATATGGACTCGGACAATTTCCCCCTTATGAGCTGGCTTTTGGATGTGAGTTGAGCCAAGATCAATTCTTTACATGGTATCAGAACAGAACCTATTCCAATTATTGTTTACTGATGATGGGCTCCCATATTAAATTGCCCACACACTAGATGTCTAGTCCTGGGTGTTGAGGTGGGGTGTTGAAGAGTCCCACATCGGATGAAAAGGAATGTGTGGTCTCCTTATATGTATTTGGACTATCCTCCCTTCATGAGCCGACTTTTGAGGTGTGAGTTAAGCTCAAGATCCATTGTTTACCCTAGGAAAAAGAAAAATAAAGCCTCCTAAAATCATGCAGATTAATTAACACAATCAACATATCCCCTTACATTTTTTATAATTTCTAAAATACCCTTTACTAAAACAAAACACTATTTTAATTCTAATTTTAATTTTAATAATTCTATTCTTCCAAAGATAAGAACTTATGTCCATTGCAGCATGACTTCAGTTTATAAAGAGTTCTAGCGTCCAGAGGATGTTTACAAATTATGCCGCAGGGCATAATTTAAAATTCAAGCTGTTGAATTCTTCCAAAGATAAGAATATGCCCAAGGGAGCATGACTTCAGTTTTTAAAGAAAATTGATTCCATCTCCATTTTGAACCCCATTATTGGTTTTCAGAAGCTAAACCCCCATGTCTACGCATTCTTTTTCATTTCCATATCTGACCTATCTCCGCGTCATACATCTAATCTAGTTGTGATTCATCCAACTTAAAGAAAATTTAGGGTTGAAGTTGTCAGTATTAAAACTTAATCATACTTATTTGGTATTTTGTGACCCTACCCCTTTTCCGTAAGTCCTAGTTCATTTTGAACCTAGTTTTCATTCTTGAATGTAGAGGGAGATGATGACAATTCAGATAATGTTTCTTTTTAAGTTTTTATTTTTCGGTACCTTTTCAATGTATCCTTCTTAATAACTTCAATCAAATCATCCAAGTATGTTTTTTTCCTGCACTTTCTCTATATGAATTATTTCACTATTTACGTCTGTTTTTTATCCAAATTTTTTTCACTGAAATTATTAATTATTACTCCCTCCCTCCCAATTTAAGTGTCTTACTTTCCTTTTTGGTCTGTCCCAAAAAGAGTGTCTCTTTCTATATTTAGTAAGTTCTCCAATCCCAAGTCAAGTTTAAGACCACAAGATTTAAAAGACCCCACACCTCTTTAATTGAAGACCACGAGATTCAAAAGTCTCCCTTTATTTAAACTAAGACACTTAAATTGGGACGGAGGGAGTACGTGTTAAAATATAATTCTTATTAATAAAAGTTGGGACAAACAAATTTGTTGTATTTGAATCAATTCAGAATTAAAAGTCTTGCAATAATCAACTCTTTTGTCATGTTAACAATTTTAAGGGTAATTAAGTCATTTTAAAAAAAGGTATTTATTATCACTTTTGTACCGAACACATTGACGGCTTATTTTTAGTTTCTTCACTGCCATCCAAACGTGCAAGTGGTTATTCATAAAATCATTCCAACCCTCAAGAAGTGCTTTTCAATACTTGAGTGCTTAAAATTTACTTTAATTCAGCTAAGCCAAACAAGCTCTAGGTGATTTCTTCTCATTTTTCTAAGCTGTGGTATACACGTTTATCCGACACTTGTGCTGGTGGGAGGTACAAGTATCTGACGAAATAGTTGAGATTGCACACAAATTGGCTCGGACAATGCTATTATATGGAAAAAAGATATTGCCCCTAAATCTGCCTCCTTATAGTATAATGACTCTGGAAATCTATCTCGCAAAATTATCTGTCTTTCGGGAAATTGTGACCAAATGAACCCAAGTGATTGCAATTGTGCATGCCGCAAAATCACGCCTACCTCCTGAAACATAATTTCCATAGGAAAAGGCATTATCAGATTGTCACCAAGCACAACAAACTCTCTTGATGGCTCCTTGGATACAAGCAAGTTAAGAACATACGTAACAATGAGTCTCATTATGTATCATGCATATAGTGTGCACGTCTGAGGATAGGGTAAGCATGTAATTTGTCTTAGCTTTTAGTACCACAGACCAAAAGGAAACTTTCAACTTAAAGCAAATCTTTGTTTTTCAGATGATAGTGCTAATAGAAAAGAAAGTGGGCTTCTGAAAATGAATTAAGGGACTGGAAAAATCTCTTGAGGATATACAGAGTAACATATTATCATTGGATCCAACTGTCTGGTTGTACAATCTCAAGATCGCCAACATGTAAATACTGTTTGTTTTCTGGAATTAGAATTTGATTCATATCTAGTGTCTTCCATAATCTCTATGTAATGTCCATGTGGGACACTGATATAACCTATATGAGTTGGCTTTAATCACCTAAACTATGGATGCCTATTGAAGCTTAGAAGTTAACTTGGTCAAAATTGGTCAACAGCTACTACAACCTAGTAAGGAAGGACATAAGTCTTAAGTGGCGTATCTGAGTCATACTTGTTCTGATGCCAACACTAGTGAGCACCATGGACATGAGTCCCTCACCATGTGTAACAAACTTCTGTTTATAGGTTTTGATTCAAAAATTGTGTGAATACATTGGAGAATCTTGTCACTTTGTTGGAAACCAATGGACTTCTTTCTCTAATAAATAAACATATTGAGATTTCTGACCATGCTTTCTTGTCAACATCCAATGAAGTGATGGGTCATGGGTATACTCCAATGGTGACGAAAGTCATACTTCAGTGGGATACAAAACATCTTTTCTTTCTCAGCTATAGTCCAGCTTTCAGTAAACATCCAATCATCTATGAAACCTGAATGATCGGTGTAATACAAAAATAAACAGAAGCAATAGAGTTTTTCTGATGTATTCTGTGTTTTGTAATCCTTCGACGCCATGCTACTGTTAAGATAAATAATGAGATTCTACTTCCTCATATGTTGCTTTTGTTATACTTCTTTTCAGGTGTACATAAGAGAGTTAAAATAAAAAATGAGGTCCTCTTATGGTAAACTAAATTTTATTAAAGAAACATAATCCCCCGTTGTCTTCATTTGGCCAAGCCGTAAATCAAGAAGAAAAAGGAGATTCTGCTGATAGATTTAAACATTCATTATTGCTTTTATGATGTGTATGGAACTGCTGTATTGCTTTTCTGATCTTTGTTAGCTGGTGTTTACTAAGTTGATTCTACTCTATGCATGTCCCTTGTGGTCATATAATGTTTGTTTCCTAGATCAAGGTTATACAAATTTTAATTCTGTGTCCAACTCTTTCGAGTTCCCCTGCTTAATTTTTGTTGGTCTTGTACGGACCATGACCGGTACAACCATTTTTGTATGTTGATTCTTTTCAGGTGTCTCCTGTATACCTTATGAGTGTGGATTCTAAATACTTTTATGTTCTATTTGGTTTCTCTTGTTTCAGAGCACTGATGCGTTTCCACACAATGAAAATGGAAGAGATAAATAAGATTATCAGGGAACTGTGGCAACAAACATACAGGGGCCAGGACATAGATTACATAAGCATTCATTCAGATTCTGAAGGTTCTGGCACTCGATCTTACAGCTATAAGGTACTAGTCTTTAAAACCTGCTGTTACTAGCTTTAGCTGCTGAAAAAAATTAATATGTTATGGTATTTGAGAAGGTAAGATGAATAGAAGGAATTCTAGCGTGAATGGTTATCTTCCTGCTTATATTATGCGAAGAAATGGATTTTGAGCCTAACTCAACCTCAAAAGCTATCTCAAGCGGTGAGGATTGTCCAAGTCCATATAAGGAGACAACATCATATTTCCTCCTTCAATGTGGGACAATTAACATGCCCCTTATGCACAAGACATTTGGAGCATGGACAACATAACATGAACCCCCAGGATTGGGAAAACCAAAAATAAGAATGAGTCTAGCTCTGCTATCATATGATAAACAAGGGAAATTGAGAAAGAACATTGCTTGATTATCCCTCAAACTATTAGGGTTTAAATAATAACGCCTACATGTCTAAGAAAGTAAAGAATACCAATTACATGATTACAAGATATCAACCTAAATGATTGTAACCATTTTTACATAATCCTAGCAATATTAACAAGATCCTAACACTCCCCTAAAGATGGCGGATAAAATGTGTAGTACCAAGCTTGCAACATATATAACTTGTTCTTGGACTCATGACTTGGTGAATATATCTGCTACATGATCATTTGACTTCACGAACTTTGTGACAATGTCTCTTGAGAATATCATCTCTGACGAAATGACAATCAATTCCTGTGATCTTGGTTTTCTTATGAATGTTGGATTTAGCAATATGAAGTGCAATCTGATTATAACATAGGTTCAATTTGATCTGTCTCTAAATATTAAAATATATCAATTTAAAATGTTGGAAGATTATAGAAGGGTATACATTAACTTGGGGAAACACCGAATAAAATAATTGCACAGTTTTACCCTAGGGTCTAACCGTAACAAATTGGAATAACAAGTAATTTTTTAGCATAACTAGGGATAATCTTTTTTTTGGGTGAATTATTAAAGTTCTTGTGACCGAATGTATCAATTTAAAATGTTGGAGGATAATAGAAGGGGGTATACATTAACTTGGGGAAACACCGAATAAAGGTCATATAATTGCACTGTTTTACCCTAGGGTCTAACCCTAACAATTTGGAATAACAAGTGATTTTTGAGCATAACTTGTGACCAAATGTATCAATTAATAAAGTGGGATGACCATAGAGGGGGTATAATATTAACTTGGAAAAAATCCTAATGTCAAATAATTGCACTACTTTACCCTAGTGTCAAACCGTATCAAATAGGCATAAAGGTCTTGCGCAAGTAATTTATGAGCATAAGCTTTTCGGTTAATTATTAAAGATCTTGTGACCAAATATATCAATTTAAAATGTTAGAGAATTATAAAAGGGTATACATTAACTTGGAGAAACACCGAATAAAGGTCATATAATTGCACTGTTTTACCCTACGGTCTAACCGTGTCAAATAGGAATAACAAATAATTTTTTAGCATAACCTGCTACTTCATAAAGAAAATAATTGGGTGGATTATTGGAATAACAAGTAGGTTTTGAGCATAACCATGGATATTCTTTTTTGGGTGGATTATGAAAATTCTTGTGACAAAATGTATCAATTTAAAATGTTGGAGGATTACAGAAGGGGGTATACATTAACTTGGGGAAACACTGAATAATGGTCATATTGTTCCAAAGTTTTACCCTCGGGTCAAACCGTATCAAATAGGCATAAAGGTCTTGTTCAAGTAATTTATGAGCATAAGCTTTTCGGTTAATTATTAAAATATATCAATTTAAAACGTTGGAGAATTATAAAAGGGTATACATTAACTTGGAAACACCGAATAAAGGTCATATAATTGCACAGTTTTACCCTAGGGTCTAACTAACAAATTGTAATAACAAGTATTTTTTTTAGCATAAGTAGGGATATTTTTTTTTGGGTGGATTACTAAAGTTCTTGTGACCGAATGTATCAATTTAAAATGTTGGAGGATTATAATAGGGGGTATACATTAACTTGGGGAAACACCAAATAAAGGTCATATTATTCCACAGTTTTACCCTAGGGTCATAGATTATCGCCATTCTGAATGAGAGATCTCTTCACCCGTAGATTTAGGGATAGAACATAGGACAAAGAAGACAGAAAGGCATAATGGTTTGGGTGATAGACGATGATAACTCATGACATAATTGAGATTAGGATTAAGAGTGGAGCGAATACCTTTGCAAAGAGCAATCGCTGAACTAGCAGGAAACAAGTTCGCATTGGGTGAAATATATGATGCTAGAGAATAATCATTTGGACCTGATGTTGGACACTGACGATGATGATAAGTCAAGAATGGTGAAGTTGTAGAAGGTGGAGTTTTAGGTGGTGGAACTATGGTGGAGCTGTAGATTGGAGAAGATGAATCCCAAAAGATGAAACTGGTACATCTCAGAAATGCATAGGTGTTTACCTGAACTCCTGATTTTCGCTCCTGTTTTAGCCTCTTTTTTGGTTCGTATCTGTATTATGACTGAGTTGGGCTCTAATTTTAGCCCATAAAAACTGGCCCTGACGGTTCCTTCCATTTTATTTTGGACTCTTCAAAATTAGAACTCTTATCATTATTATTTTGTGCCCGCACGTGTCCTGATACCATTTAAGCTCTAGAATTCCGTGGGTTGTTGAAATTACATTTTAGTGTTATTTAGTTTGTGTTGTCGGGATGAATATTGTCACTGTTGTATATAGGATGTTGCTAATCTTGATTGTATAATTACTAGATACCCATATATGGTAATTTGTAACTTTTTTTTTGTGAATTGTGCGCTCTGCACTTAAATCCCCTGAACATTGTTTATTTTTTTGCACTTTCCTTTTTAAAGTAATGCCTGTGATTCACAGGTTTTGATGCAAACTGGTGATACTGAACTAGAAATGCGAGGGAGGTGTAGTGCTGGCCAAAAGGTGCGCAGTCATCTCAATTTTAGTTTTTTCTTTAGCGTGTTAACTTGATTTATGGGCCAATAAAGCTTTGATTTGACCACTCCTTTTGCTTAGCTCAAATGCAAACCCCAACAGAACCTTCACTGATTTTCTGTTCTTTTTTTCCTTTTCTTTTGAGCTGGTCTTTTACTGGGGGTATTGTTATCCTTCAGGTCCTTGCATCACTTATCATACGATTGGCATTGGCTGAAACTTTTTGTCTCAACTGCGGAATTCTAGCATTGGATGAACCAACCACAAACCTAGATGGCCCCAACAGTGAGAGTCTTGCTGCAGCTCTGTTAAGGTATGTGCTGTTCATTTACTAATTATGAGCTCCTTCTCAATGTGTATTCTTAAGGTTGCCTCTTTGTCCCTTCAACATCACTAGAATTATGGAGGACAGAAAAGGCCAAGAAAACTTTCAACTAATTGTTATTACACATGACGAGCGATTTGCTCAATATATTGGTCAGCGCCAGCATGCAGAAAAGTATTATCGCATCACAAAAGATGACCAGTAAGCCTCTGGTCACCATTCCCTTGATATATTTGTTTATTATCATTATGCTGCATTATTTAACGCTCAGTCTTTCTTTTTCGTCCCTTTTCCAGTCAGCATAGCATAATTGAAGCTCAGGAAATATTTGATTGATATCACATGATTTCAGCCTCCGACAGTTGTATATATTAGAAGCTTCACAGCTTGACCCAAGTACATATTGGGAAGCTAATAGTCCACCATATGACAAACTGGATAGGATAATTTCATTCACAGCTTGACCCAAGTACGTATTGGGAAGCTAATAGTCCACCCGCCATATGACAAACTGGATAGGATAATTTCATTCTTCCAGTGGTTATATATTTTATCTGCTCTTTCTTGTATTATATATTCTGTTTAGTGTTCATCTAATCTTAAATGATCTATCCTGAGCCTCTCTTCTTTGTAAAATCTTCAACTGCATTTCCTGGCATTCTGGGGATCCTTTGCAAGGCACAAGTGAAACAAGCTGGAACTCTAATGTATCAGAATTCTGCAAGGAACAAAAAAGAGATGTGCAGTGTTTGTTTAGTCTATTAAAGAAATGCCGAATTGCTAAAGTAATAGAACCACCAAATTGTGTTATTAAAAAAACGGTGATAGTTATGGATTTAGTCGAATAGTGGTAATGAAACAAGGCTACTTGGAAAATGATGCTGAGTCCGACAAAGTCTTGAGTGAGTTGCTTTCTGATTTTACGGTGTAGACGCTTATGACCCCCTCTATGCCTTGATTCCTCCTGCGTTACGACATTACCACAACGCTGTCCATGAATTCATTTCTGTTCGGTTTTGGGAAAATTTGAAGTTGAACTATTTTCAGAAATTTTATTTAAGTTTATTAAAATCTTTCTTCACCTGAACTGCTATTTTTTCACCAGACTTTAAAAATAATAACAATACTCCATATCAATATTTATGAATAAACGGAGTACTTTTGAGCGTCAGATCATCTCTGTTTTAATAGCACTACTAGTAATAAGAGATAAAGCTACTTCCTAGGCAGTGAAAAGTCACCCTGAACTAATCAAATATTTGTTCCGACTATTCCGCACCTAAGCGAGCATGATGTAAACATCTTGCATGTACGACGCTCCAATCAGCAAACATAATGTATACATCTCGCATGAGCTGCAAATCTGAAAAATTCTGCGTATGCATTAAAATTTACAAAATATTCACAAAATTTAGCCGCCTTGGTGAAGCTTGGATGCACTTCAAATTTCAGATCTTCTGGCTGAAGGTTTTGAGTTTTGACAATTCAAAACTTCGCTCCTGAGAGTCTGAAGAGGAAACAATGCAAAACACAACGTATGTCGATTGAAACATAGGCATTTCATATAGCATGTAAATAAGCTGGGGGAGGTTCCTACCATGGTTAACATGGACAGAATAGTAGGAATGCTAGCAACCCAGTCTTACGGCACGACACTAGTGTGTTATATCAGAGATTATCCAAAAAACAATACTCCTTCCGGATCAAAAAGAGTGTCCACTTATCAAATCAAGAAAAAATTAACCTTATTTTTTTAGATTTGCCCTATTAAGTGCTATGTGATCAAATTTCAATACATATTTAATTAGGGGCAGTTTAGTCCAATTACCTATTTTGTCTAGAAATTAGTATTTTCTAAGGGGTGCAAATGACTAAGTGGACACTCTTTTTAATCCGGAGGGAGTACTACACAGAAGAGGGGATTGAAAAGGAAAAGATAGATATTGTGTAGGATAGGAGGCTACAATAGCGCAACCAGGAGTTTTGTTAAGGGTGTTGAAGATTTCTTATTAAAAATAATATAATTTTTCGATGAAGGATGCTCAACTAACCAACTTTCAGTGTATGTATTTAAAAAGTAATTTTTGTCCTATAACAGTATAATACATAATATATTTTTCGACAAAAAAAAAATCTAACTGAATGGAGAATGTTCAGAAGTTGGAGGGATAAAATGATTGTCATTCCAAAAGTGAGTTAAAACCTATTTTGATCGCGTCATTTAAGTAATATCCGCCTTGTATTTTTTATTTTTGCACGAATATCCACTTATTAGATCATTTAGACAAAAGTGACAGCTTCTTTGGCTTCTTCTTGTTCATAGGCAAATACTTAGAAATTTCAGCAATTTTTACATGTAGTTCAATCATGTATGCATGACTAAAGTGCAAACATATTTGAAAAAATTAAAAGGGAGTTAAATGAGTTTGTTAGATTTGTTGTGGTTTTGACAAATTGATAATTGATGTTTGTTCTTTATTAATATGTGGAACTAATGTTTCAAAATTCAGCTTATTTAGAGTAAATTTGGGTGTTGAATCGTGTGTTGGGTTGTTGAAATTCGAAGTATAATTTTTTTTGTTAATTTCAACCTATTTTTATATGTATTTTAGTCAAGTATAACTGAGGTGCAGACATACATGAAAAATATGTTTTTTGACAAACAAATCGACATACATGAATGAATTGTTAGCCTATTTTGCATGTACTTTTGTCATGTGCGACTGAAGTTCAGACATACATGAAAAATTCATACATAAATGACTGAAATTTTTACATGTACCTCAGTAAAAAATGTCTGAACTTTGTCTTGGCAAGTCATACCAAAGATCAGGTGAAAACGTTTGATGTTTGGCCTTCACAAGGCCACACTTTCAGACATGAATGTCTGAAGTTTCCAAGCTTCAGACGCGATGTCAAGTTTCATACGCGACTGTTTGAATTTTTATCCGAAGAGGGTAAACTTGCAAAAAAAAATACAAAGAGGGTACAAATAAATGGTGACCCCAAGATCGGGTATTTGTACACTTCGCCCTATAAATGAGTTTATAAAAAGAATGTTTTTTTTTTTTTGAAACGCTAATCTTTTGTGCGCAGGGTTTTAGCTAATTTCTAGTTTCCGTTGGTACTGCTGCAGATAAAGAAAAGTAATTTCCTCAGAGATTAAAGTACATTTTCCTTCTCTCATTTTACTTTGCCTTTCGCTTCTTTTCTTAGTTATCAAATGAATGATTAGTATCAGTGTAAGGAAGTTTTGCACCAAAATTGCTATGACTAGTTGGTCTTATTTGACTTTGTACACATAATATTAAGTGAAAAAGTGCTTAGTAAGCTAAAACCCTCGACTTTCTACCATGCAAATTGGAATTAGAACATAATTCCAACCTAGTTCAAACCTTAAAATCCTAGGAATAGGATTAGGTTCATAACATACTCCATCCTAGTAATAGACATGGACCTATTTGCTGGACACATAAAATTTGGGACATCAGATTTATCAAAAGCCAGTGAAGATATGTATTTAGTTCGATCAATTGTTCAAGATTTTAACTGAACCCAAAAATATTGCTCACAGTGATAGTTCTTGGAGATTTCATTTATTGTTGTAAGATTCCTATTCAAGATCGGCATCTTATCTCAATAGTGTTAGAGTTTGTCCTGAATTTCTAGTGTAACTAGAATTACTTTTCTTGATAGAAAATGTTGCAATCGAAATAACATGCAAGTCAGAAATGTAAATCTTGAATGACATACGATAAATCAGACAATATAAAGAAATATATCAAAAGAGACATAATATTTTAATATAATTTAGTTTGCAAGTCACTTCGCCGCCATATTAATTGTGGTTCTCCGCCAGTCACTTCGCCGCCGCCTCGCCACCACCACTTCTTCACCAACAGTCCACCAAACCAACGACGAAAAATCACCATTTACACCACGATAACGCCGACCACCCCATCTCCAATCTCCACCAACCATTTCACACCATCACAGCCCACCACCGGCCACTGCTCCACCACAACACTACCACCACAACGAACCACCACCATCTCAGCCATACCACACTGCCACCCCACTGCTTCAGAACTGAATCCAACAACTCAAACTATCAAATCCACCATCTCAGCCATCTCGTCACTACCACACCGGAGCTCCGATGAACCCCGTCAAACAGACAACCCACACAAACCACCAGATCCGGTTATATGCTACTGTTTACTGTTAATGTTATCAATATTGGACTGATTTTATATTATTCCTAAGTTAAAATATATGTTGGTTTTGTGCCTGGAAAATACTTTTGACGTCAACGGTACTGCTACATTTTATCGTATTTATTTAAATTCATTTGGGGCGAATACTGCTCCCTATATATCTTCCCTTTTCTCTTTGTGTTTTTCTTTGCTTTGCTTTTGTAGGTACCAACAAATATATACCCAATGCATCAACTGCCGGAACACGACCGTCGAGAATAGATCTGTCACGACGCGCATCTGGGCTCTATCTCTCTCCGGTCTCCCGCCAAACATTCGGGTTCTATTTCTCTGGTCTTTATTCTTGTTGCCAATTTATCTTTGCTTGGCTATCAAATTTGTTCCATAATATATTGATTCCTGTCCTTAGTATATTACGTTCTTACATTTACTCTTTTTGCCTTTAGTTATAGCATTCATGTTTTAGGTGTAAACCTTTGATTAGCCTATTAGTTTATATCCGCTTTAGTGACTTGGTGACTGATGGTAGACTAGGATCATGTTCTCGGTTGGGAATAGAGGCGAGGATTAAGGGGGTAACTGGGGTAAGGGAGATGCTAGGCTGAGAATAGGGTCTTGGAACATTGAGACTTTAATGGGGAAGTCCATAGAGCTAGTTAAGATTCTTAAGAAGAGGAGGATTAATATAGCATGTGTCCAGGAGACCAAATTGGTAGGACCTAAAGCTAGGGATGTGGACGGGTATAAGTTATGATTCTTGGGTAGGTCGAGGTATAGGAATGTGGTAGGCATTTTGGTAGACATGGATCTAAGGGATCATGTGGTAGATGTTAGGAGGGTCAATGACAGGATGATGACGATTAAGTTAGTAGTTGGAGGGTCCACTATGAAAATTATTAGTTCTTAAGCGTTGCAGGCGGGCTTGGACGAAGAGGAGAAGTTTTTGGGAGGATTTGAAAGAGGTGGTGGGAGGTATACCACCCATCAAGAAGTTATTTATAGGAGGGAATTTCAATTGACATATTGGGTCACTTCTAGGTGGTTATGACGACGTGCATGGAGGCTTTGGCCTCGGAGATATGAACGGGGGAGGCGTCTCACTCTTAGAGTTCAGCAAAGTTTTTGGGATGGTGATAGCCAATTCGAGGTTCATGAAGAAGGAGGAGCATTTGGTGACTTTCCGTAGCTCGGTAGCTAAGACTCAGATAGACTTTTTGCTTCTTAGGAAGGTTGACAACGGTCTTTGTAAAGACTGCAAGGTTATTCCGAGTGAGTATCTTACAACTCAACATAAGCTTTTGGTGATGAATTTGGAGATCAAGATGGAGAAGAAGATGAGGGTTGTGGATGACATGCTAAGAATCAAATGGGGGAGTTTGACCATGGCTAGTGCAAATGAGATGAGGGAGAGGTTGATGGACAAGGGGGCTTGGAAGAGTAGTGGATATGTGACCAGTATGTGGGATAGGACGACCAGTTGCATCCGGGAGGTAGCTAAAGAAGTGCTAGGGGTCTCGCGGGGTAGCCGTGGTGGGCACCGAGGGGAATGGTAAAGTTCAATAGAAGGTGGAAGCAAAGAAAGCGGCGTATGTGAAATTGGTAGAAAACAAGGATGAGATGGAGAAGTGGACGAACAGAGAATCGTATAAGATGGCGAGGAAGGAGGCAAAACTAGCGGTTACAGCATAAAAAATAATGGTTTTTGAACGCATGTATGTGGAATTATAGGAAAAAGGCGGGGATAAGAAGTTGTACAGACGAGCCAAGGTGAAGGAGAGGAAGGCTCATGACTTGGATCACCTGAGGTGCATCAAGGATGAGGACGACAAAGTACTGGTGGAGGACACACATATTAGACGGAGGTGGCAGTCTTACTTCTATAAACTCTTGAACCAAAAAGGAGATAAATACATTATGCTGGGAGATCTGGAGTAATCTACAAGGTATCAAAATTTTGGTATTTGTAGAAGCATTAAGGTTGTTGTTCGCAGGATGTGCAGGGTACGAACGACCGGGCCTGATGAGATCCCAGTTGAATTTTGGAAGAGCGCAGGCAGGGCAGGTTTGGAGTGGCTGACTGAGTTATTTAATGTCATTTTTAAGACGACGAGAATGCACAAAGAATGGAGGTGGAGTACAATGATCCCTTCTACAAGAACAAAGGTGACATCCAGAGTTGCAACAACTATAGGGGTATCAAGCTGCTAAGCCACACTATGAAAGTTTGGAAAAGAGTCGTGGAGATGAGGGTGAGAAGAGGTGTGTCTATTTTCGAGAACCAGTTTGGATTCATGCCGGGGCGTTCGACTACAGAAGTCATTCATTTTATTAGGAGGTTGGTGGAGCATATGGAGAGTAAGAGAGACTTACATATAGTTTTCGTCGACCTCGAGAAGGCATACGACAAAGTCCCTAGGGAGGTTCTATGTTCTATGGAGATGTTTGGAGGTTAGAAGTGTACCTGTGGCGTATACTAGGGTCATAAAGGATATGTATGATGGAGCTAAGACCAGGGTACGGACAGTAGGAGGAGACTCAAAGCACCTTCTAGTGTTGATGGGGATGCATCAGGTATCAACTCTTAGCCCACTCTTATTTGCCTTGGTGATGGACTGACGCGACAAATCCAAGGGGAGGTGTCATGGTGTATGTTATTCACATACGATATAGTCCTGATTGATGAGACTCGCAGCGGAGTGAACACTAAGCTGGAGGTATGGAGACAGACTCTAGAGTCTAAAGGGTTTAGGCTTTGTAGGACCAAGACATAAACTTGGAGTGCAAGTTCAGTAACGAGAGGACCATAAGACATGCGTGGAGGTGAGACTTGGTACTCAGGCCATTCCAAAGAAAGGAAGCTTCAAGTACCTCGGGTCTATTACCCAAGGGAATAAAGAGATTGATGACGATGTCATTCATATTGGAGCAGGGTAGATGAAATGGAGGTTCACATCTGGAGTCTTGTTCGATAAAAAAATGCCACCAAAACTTAAAGGCAAGTTCTATATGGTGGTGGTTAGACCGACTATGTTGTATGGGTGGAGTGTTGGCTAGTCAAGACTCCGCATATCCAAAAGATGAAAGTTGCGGAGATGGATGTGTGGGCATATAAGGAGGGATATGATTAGAAATGAGGATATCCAGGATAGAGTGAGAGTGACCTCGGTAGAGGATAAGATGCGTGAAGCGAGGTTGAGATGGTTCGGGCATGTGTAGATGAGAGATACAAATGCCCCAGTACGGAGGTATGAGAGGTTATTGTCTAGAACTTTAAGTCAATTTAAAAATTCCTTATTCATATTTTTTTTGGGTACTATGGACGGGTTCAAGAGGGATAGAGGCAGGCCGAAAAAGTATTAGGGAGATGTGATTAGACGGGATATAGCGCATGTGAAACTTACTGAGGACATGACCTTAGATGGGAGTTGTGGAGGACACAGATTAGGGTAGTAGGTAGTTGAGCGAAGTCCTACTTACTCTTACAAACTGGTAGTTGTAGTATTATTATTGTAGGCCTGCTTAGCCTATCATACTAGTAGGCGCAATATGCTTTATAGCCTCTGTCGTTTGATTTATGCTGCTATGTGTTCTTTAGTGTACTTTGTTTATCATATTTACCTACATTAGTTACTGCTTCTTTTTTCAGAATGCGTAATCATGGCTTATTCGCTTTTGTTATCATCATTTTCATACTGCTTTAAATTTCTTGTCCGGGTCTGACTGTTTCTCTTGTTTTGCTTGTGCTTATGCTTTGTCTTGAGCCGATGATCTTTCGGAAATAGCCGCTCTACCTACCAAGGTAGAGGTAAGGTCTGCATACACTCTACTCTCTCCAGATCCACGGTGTGGGATTTCACTGAGTATGTTGTTGTTGTATAGTTTAGTTAATTGACTCACATACTAAAATAAAAGAACAAACTATCGAAATATGATCTCCTCCTAAACAAGATTTTTAACCCTAAAAGAATATATTGTGGATGATATTGTGTTGTTTAATGAGAATGAAGGATCTTTAATTTATAGAAAGTTCAAAACTTTTCCTCCAACGAAAGGGTTACCCAAATGTGAAAGATTTATATTAACTTTTGGAAAAAATAAATAAATTATGGTAAAATCTTTTCCGTTCCTCCAATAAAAGTAAAATTTAAATATAATAAGAAAATTAGGGTAAAACGTAACAGATAAATACGCTTCCATATATATCTTTTTTCTTAGAGAAAAGGTTTTGTACTTCTATAAATTGAAGATATTTCCTTCATACAACAACAATAATATCCAAAATTTCATTAAAAGAGTCTTGTTAAGGGGAGATTATTTTCTCGTTAGCTTTTATACTTTTTATTATATTAATTTTTTATATGTAAATCAATTGATCAAATCATAGTAAAATATTATGTCTCTTTTAGTATAGTTCTTTATGTTGTCTGATTTATCGGTGTTCAAGGTTTACAATTATTAGATTCTACATGATGTCCTATTTTTTTTATCCCAACAAGTCACTACTAAAAATAGGTAAAACTGACGGACTGCGTCGGAAAAAAAATAGACGCACTCCGTCAGTTTTAATAATTTTTAATTTTTAATTTTAAAACCGATGGATTACGTTGATTTATTTTGGCAGAATTTTGCGCCTAAAATTCAGTCAAAATAAATATAACGAAACTGACGCTATCCGTCAGTTTTTTTAAAAATTAAATAACAATTATTATATAAAAATCAACGAATTACGTTTGTTTATTTTTAAAAATAATAAAATGAATTTTTAATTTTAATTCATTTTTAATTATTAATAAAATGAAATATTTTTAATTTATTTTTTATAATACCAACAAGGTCCGTTTGTAGCTAGGAAAATGGTTTCACGGGTGCAAGATGTCAAGTAGGGGTGGGCGTATATCGATTCATATCGGTTTTGTATCCGGAAAATATGAACCGAATAAAAATCATTTTATTTAAAAAACGAATCAACTTTTAAAAAAAAATGATATGTTCGGTTTATATCGCTGAACGTATCGGATTATATTGATTTTTTCTAGTGGGGCGGGTCGGGTCATGGAATTTCTTCTTTTTTTTTAAATTGAATTTCCAACACTGAAATTAGCATTCACGCCTACATTACCACGAAATTTCGATGTTGAAATGTATTGTATATCGTGAGATGTTTACTAAAGAAAAAGGAAAATTAGAAACCGATTTGGGGGAAAACACAAATTGATTGGGAAAACTGACGTTTTCGTAAAAATTGGCGGCGCCATGTCTCAAAAAAAATACGCAAAATAAAAAAAAATCGGGTAAAACAAACATCCGAGCGCAGAGTTATGACCATTTAAAATTTTACCAATTTACAACTACTTTCTCTCCCTACATTTTATGTCAATGCTTCCGTGATATGTTAATCAAGTTCATGTCGCATTCGACTTCCATAAAAACTTCATAGATTGACTTCAATGGCTATGATTCAAGAGATAGTAGTGGCCTAAAATAAAAATAAGATTAATTACATATTTAATTCGGTTTTTTGATTCGGTTCGTATCCAAAATTAAAAAACTGAACCGAATCATTAAATCTTGATTTGGTTCGATTTTTCAAAAAATCATTTTATTTTTATAAAAACCGATCCGACCAGCCGGTTCGGTTCGGTTTTTTCGATTCTCCGGATTTTTTCACCCCTAATGTCAAGGGTATGTAGCTAGAAAAATGATAAATAATTTTACACTTTTAAAGTTATAAACTACCAATATGTTATTATTGAATTATAACATATCAGAAATGTTTCAAAAATGCCTCCATCCACCTTTGAGCCTCAAAATGACCTCGTCCTTCACCTTTGGGGGCCTAAAATGCCCTTATTTCTAACGGACATAACTCACTTATTACGTGGCAAATTTTCATTGGCCAACCATTTAATTAACTAAAATTAATTAGTATCTAACCTATATAACCGCCAATTAGCCCCGACCCGCCCTAACTTAAATTAACCCCGCCCGCCCCAAATTAATTCCTCCTTTACTAAAAATTACACCCATTTAAGTGTCTTCTTCTTCCATTCTTATTTGGGTTCTTAGAAAATTCTTCAATTCTTCTTAGTTTTCCTACATCAATTGCTATTTCTTGCATTATCTTTGTTAAAATGTCGGTATCCTCTTCTGTTTCTTCTCCTCATGTGTTCCTGGATCAAACTCTTGTGGTTATTGGGATTGGATCGATGATAAAGTTCCACCTCATGTGTCAACGACCAAAAAATTGAATTGGATTAAATTCGGAAGGAAAGAAACCATTTGAAGAAGATCGTGGAGGGTATGGGTGGTATTGAAAGGCAAACAATCAACTAAGTGTCCAACGTTGATGCGGAGTGGAAGGATATAACTGCTACTGAATATTCAGATTTGAAGAAAGTTTTTACTTTGGAGGATAAAGTGTCAATCTTGGAGTTGAAGAGTGGTATTGAAAGTTCAAATTTGAAGAACGTGGAAATTTTGGAGTTTAAAAAGTACATCAATTGATAAGCTTGCTTCTAATGTCTTGGGCTGTTATTGTTGGTATTTGTAGTTGCCAAGATGATGTAGTGTAATTGTTGGTAGCGGTAGCTGCCAATAAAATGCAGAATTGTAGTGTAATTTCCGTTGTTTCTTTGTGTTAATGTTGGTTAGGTTAGGAGTTGTTGTTGATGTCAACTAAACTTGTGAGTTGGTTGGGTTAGTTTTTGTACAAGAAACGTAATGTAATGTAATGTTGGTTGTTTGGGTTACTAATGTGAATTCTGCATTTTGCTTTGCTACTGCAGCCCTAAAAATCTGCATTTTTTGGTCATGTAAATTATGCATTTTGTAGCCTAAAAATTATGCATATATGCAGGGTTCAGTTCTACATTATTTCTGCATATCTATCTGCATGGTGCATTTCAACATTCTGCATTTCACACAAGTACATCAACATTTGTAATGTAAATCAACCAATACAAGACAACATGAATAACTAGCAATGGCATTTTCATATATTTGTAAAATGTTCAACCACAAGACCACTTCATTGTCATTCACATACATGTCAACCCACAACAACTAAGCACCCATAAATATTTTGAAGTGAATCAATACAACCACTTGCAAGACTGATTCACAACAAAAAAAAAAAATATGAAGTTTAATTGTGCCATTACATAACATTTAAAAACTGAAAAATCACACAACTACTTCTGCTCTAATGTTTGCCACTCTTTGCCTTCAACTTTCCAAATTTTTTCTCCTTCTCTGCTGCCAACTGATTTGTACACGTTCCGTCGTTAAAGTATGAAAGTGTTGGCCAATAGTTGACTTTTATGTGAATGGACCTTTTTCGGAATTTCATCAATTCCATGATGTCCGGAGGGTCGTTTATAACTGGGTGGGATGGTTGGTTCAGTTCCCGAGGCCCTCGGGAGCATTTTTGGTTATTGGTTGGAAAACTAGTTTAGCCCGTTGAGGGTTGACCCGTATAATTAGAACTCCAATGGAAATTTCGAGACCACGAGTGAGTCCGTAGCGTGCTTTTACATGTGTATATATCTGCTTTGTGTCGGAGAGGTCTGGAGTGATTATCGGATTTCGGGTTGAAATAGAATGAGTATGGAATTTCTAGTGTATTCGCTGGGGCGGGCCTCGGTGCGCCTAATGAACAGGGATTGCTGCAGCATATGGCGGGTTTGCTCCAGTGAGCATTTGAGTTTTGGCGTGGGACCGTAGGCGCGGGTCTGCCTCTAACCGTTGTAGCGGACGACGGGATTTCCAGATTGCTTTTCAAGTGTCATTAAACCCTACACTTTTTCATTTCGAAAATACACCTCCAAAGCACTTATAGGGCAATTCCAAGCATCCTTAAGTGATTTCTTCTTGTGGTTAGCTTTCTTAACCTTGTATTACCTTCACTTAGTTTTCTTATGTTGAATTAATGGTGGAAACAACCTAGAAATCTAATTGGGGAAGAAGAGTTCAATTTAGTTAGGATTTGTTTGATGATTACGCTTAAAAAATGGAAATTGATTGATCGGTTTTACTATTCTAAGCTTGGGGTTCACTAATTTATAGTTGTTAGGCTTGAATTAGAGATGACAGTGGATCCTGGACCTGGTCCCGATCCGGATCCGGTGAATCCAGATCCATTTTATAGGATATGGATCTTCAAAATTTGGACCCGACGGATCCGGATCGAACCCGGATCCGTTTCTGACGGATCGGATATGGATCTGGATCTTGTATTTGAGATCTGTATCCGATCCAGATCCGACCCGTTGATCCATTTTTTATTAAATATATTCATAACCTAAAATGTAATTTTATAAGTATTTTCTTAAAATTGCTAAACACATCCTTGCAAGTTTAATTCTCAAAACAAGTTTAATTTATCCCCGCGTTAACTCAAAAACTAAAAAATAAAGAGGTAACTTCGATAATAAAATCAATGTTATATTAGTGAATGACTAACATCTCCATAGACAAGTAGTTAAAACTATATTCACTTCATTTGTGAAGATTCCAAGCACATGCAAGTTCTGCATTGTGAAAATACTAGTCAACATTTTTCGCAACTATTGTCATTGTCCAACATTTTCAATTAATAGCTCACAATCAAAATGAGACAACTAACAAAATATCTCATATGAACATTTCAAAATTGAAACACAATAAACTGTTAGCCAAGTAAAAATCATTTGTCGGTTCAAAAAAAAATTAGCAAGGCAAAATTTTTTACATGTGGATCCAGATCCGATCCGTGGACCCGGTGGATTTGGATATGATTTTTATGGACCCGACGAATCTGGATCCGGATCTGGATTCAGATATGAAAAACGGATCTGGATCTGAATCCGATCCGTTGCCATCCCTAGCTTGAATCTTCCCTTTTTTTATGAAATTGATTGTCGGAAAAACTAGGCTTCATACCCAAAATTAGGGGTTTGCTTGTATGATGAAATTAACCTAATCTTGAGTTGTTCTACCCAAAATTATCATTGCATTGCATTCATCCTCATTTTTATGATATATTGATATGACTTATGATTGGCATGACATTGATAAAGGAGAAGGAAACATTTATGATTCATATGACAAACTATATTGTGTAGCCATCTCTATGTTGTGTGATACGGAGTGGCTAGCAGAGTGTTCGGTGGAAGAGTCATCCCTATGTTGTGTGATACGAAGCGACTGGTACATAAACATTGTGGGTCCCTCATGGGTCATGACTGCTAGGATGATATATTCCTCCCGGAGTATGTATGTACGAATATTTCATGTGGCCACTGCATTACATTGCATACTTATTCATCATTCATTCATATATTTAGATTCAGACTTGATTCTCTACACTCGACGGATCATTCTTGGATCGTGACATTACTTGTACTTAATTGTGAGCATGTCTATCTTTCAGCGTCTTTCTTATACATATGTTAGCCAACTATTGTTGGCCCATGATATGTACCGGTACATAGTGTTTGTATTGATACTACCTTGCTGCATTCTTTTGAGTGCATAGTATGTGATTGGTTCTACCTCTACCCTCAAGACTGATCTGAGGTTGTTGCGGTCTTTTAGGGTGAGCATTACTGATAGGTTCGCTGCCCGAAGACTCCTTCATATCCACTTGTCTTACTTTGATTCTAACACATTATTTGATATTCGAAGACTTATGTACTATTCGGATTATGTTATTAGTGGCTCTTGTGCTATTCATACCATTTTTCTTTGGGGGTTATATTAGTATTCGTATCTTCCGTACTTTGATATTTATGACATGAGTTTAGACTTTATATTATTTCCGCTTAATTTACTTGAAATATTGTTGGATGGTTGATTAATGGAAGCGTTCTCTTACCGAGCTGAGAAATGGTAGGTGCCCTCACGACTTAGGGATTTGAGGTCGTGACATTTGAGGTCACACACGCTTTACCTTTCTATGCCAACTTTCTTGGTGAGTATGACAAATTAGTAGGCATACTAACACCATTCTCATCTCCCTTGAAGCCAATTATTCATGAACCAGTTGGTGGTTGTTGCATCTTCTTGAGTTGAAGCCTAGTTTTAGCTTTAGATATCACCTTAGGCCTTAGAATGGGCTGCTCATCATCATCAACAAGGGCTCTTGAAGGTGGAACTTGTTGGTTAATTGATTTTGAAGGTCCAACAATGTTTCTGGCAGACCTCTTTGAAGGTGCAGCTGGTTTGTCCTTTGCTTTTCTCTTTGATTTTGAAGGTCCAGCAGCTTCTGAAATTTGTTGGCTTGATTATTGGGTGGTCTGTTGACTGGAAGAGGCATTAAAGCCAGGGTTGGGCATGAAAATAAATCTAGAATCTTGACTAGGTTGGGGTGCTGAAGCTGACACATCTTCAACTGTCTGTGCACCTCTTTGAAGCTATAAAAATTGTCAAAATAGTTGACATATAAATAGGATAGTGTAAATATTGAATCACTTAAGAAAATTTACTTTACCATAGGACATCTTCTTTTGTTGTGGCCTGTTGCACCGCATTGTCCACATGTCATCTTCAGACCTTTTCTTGAATTCTTCCACAACCTCTCCCTCTTCCTTGCCTCATTCTTTTCCCTTGTTCTTTTAACCTTTGGTTTACAACCATTTTATGTATTTCTGGAGGCTCCATAGCATGAGAAGGATCAACATTCCATAATTTTTTACCTCTTAACAGGTTATATGTTATGCATGTACATCAACATATAAGTCTCTTTTGAATACCACTAATGCATCTCATTCAATGATTTTTGTTTGTCATGAAGTAAAGCTTTAATGGCATGAAGACATGGAATTCCTGTCAAGTCCCATGTCCTACATGTACACTTCTTCCTAAGTAAATTCATAACATATTTATCTCCACCCTCAACCACCTCATACCCTAAGTCTCCATTACCCTTAACTTGACAGCCTTGTGCAATGATTCTGAAATCATTATACAAGTCCATAGCATATAGGCTGAAATCTCCAGTCCAATTTCTGGCCTCATCTTCAAGATTTTTCAACCTAGTCATTATCTATTCATAACATTCAGAATATATGACAAACAATAAGCAACAATGAGACATGTATGAAAACACATGGAGTTGTATATGAAAAAAACAGTAACTGTACATGAAAAGAAATAATTAACTGTACTTAAAAAAAATAGTGACAGATCTTACCTTAATTTTAATATCTTCCAACATCTTGATTATTGGTTTTGTCCTTGTTTCTAGAATCCATTTTGTTGAATGATTCAGTAAAATTATTTTCAACTGAGAAGTTCTTGCAAACTGTGTCAAAATAGACCCTACACCAATGTTGTGCTTGATACCACACCAAATCTTTGAAAGCTTGTTCAGACACAACACCCATAAAACTCAATTGGTCATATAATTCTTCTTCATATGTGCTCTAAGCAGACCACCACAACTTCTTCATCTCTACACCCCTTCAATTTTTGCTCCAATTGGCTTCAATGTGCCTTACACATCATTTATGATGTGCTTTGGGGAGCACATGACTAAAATCATCAATCTGTCCCTGTAAGAATAATTTGCATAATTAGTTAAGGTATCAAACAAATAATATAATACCAAGTTAAAGTGCAAAACAAAAAATCAGAAACTAATACCTTTTGCATATCAGACATAAGTGTCAATCTTTCACCATCTGCCAGCTCTAAAGAATTTTTCAGCAACTCAATGAACCATTTCCAAGTTCTGGATGTTTCTCTATCTACTACAGTCCAAGCTAGAGGATAACAGTGTTTTTCTTGATCTTGTCCAAGGGAAACCAACAAAATTTCCTTACACTTCCCTTTTAAGAATGTGCCATCCACCCCTGTAAATGGCATCAAACCTCCCCTCCAACTACTTTTCAAAGCTTGAAAGCACAAATACATTCACAATAATCTTCTTTTACTTTGTTCAAGAGCATTTTTTTATATGTTTATCACCACATCAGTATCAGGATTGATGTCCCTCAATTCTGAGCGTAAGCCTCCAACCTATTGAAATCATCAATGTAGCTACCATTCAATTTCTCTAAAACAAGCCTCTTAACCCTCTTCATCTTTGAAACACTAATATTAAGTGAAAACTGATCATCCAAATCCTGCTTCATGTGTTTGACCTTGTACTTAGGATTATTCTGCACTTTGTTCTTGAAGTAGTGTGCTAAAGCTTGTTGAGTAGCTCTTCTACTCTTAAATGCTAGCTGACATGTATGTTCTATTTTCAAGGTCTTAATCTTAAATTCCTGATCTTAGTTATCTTCAGAAATCAAACACACAAAAGGACAACCAACATCACACCTATATCTAACTCTAGTAGTGTCACTTTTATCAACTCTGTCCTCTCTTATTAGAGACTGCATAAAAGCTCACAACTCTTTTAGCTTTTTCAAGATTCTTAAAGCTCATACCCTTTTCTAACACAAAAAACCTGTCTAGTTTCTCATTCACTTTCCTACTCTTCTCCTTCTTAAAAAGTTTCAATTCTTCATTGTCATAGTCACTAGGAACTGGTTCATTGTCGTCCTTCTCTTCCTCACCTGACTCACAATCAGTTCCTACATCTACTGATACAAAACATGGTTCTTTATGCTGAATGACATTAGGAGCTGAAACACTATCCTCACCTTCATCTACAGCAAAGAATTGAAGCACAGAAAATTGACTAGACAGTGAGGATTGTAGTGTTCTAATACCTGCATCACTCTCAATCAAATAATATCTCCCAGATGGACCTGTGACCAGCAGCTGTTTTACCACCCTAAACTCTAATTTTTCAATGTATTCTTTACATATGTCTATATAAGATAGCAAATCCGGATCATATCCCTCCCCCACATGATTATATTTTTTTATATAGACAACTTGAGAATTCAAGACCCACTTGCCACCATAGATAAAGACTAAATCAACCATCCTACAAACAAAAGGCACATGGCACACATAAAATACAGGGAAAGGGACCCATTAGAAACATTAAAGAAAAAGAATAGAAAGCTGCAAACACAACAATTGAATAGGGAAAAGGAAATCTACCAATATTTATGTGAGGACAATGACAAGGGAAAAGGGACCACATGCTTAAAAAATAGTATACATACACAAAAGCATTGAATAAAATACCAAAAACAAACAAAAAATTAGCTACACATGAAACAAAATACACCTAACATTCATATATACACCTAATCGATACACATATACACAATAGCATACATAGATAAAAGCATTGAAAAAATACTAAAAACAAACAAAAAAATGAGATGTACATGAAAAATAAAAACCTACACCTAACATTCATACATACACCTACTCGATACACATATACACAATACCAAAACAGAAAAAACAAGAAGAGGAAAAAGCATAAAGTAGTCTGACCCATAAAATCTTACAACATGAAACAACAATAAAAAAATCCTAACTTGTCACACTTCATATAGTGCTATTCAGTAACAACAACAATAAATGACTAAAACAAGAATATAAAACATGGAAGATCAATAAAAATTGTAAAGTAACATCAAATCGCAAACACAATAAAAAATCCCTAACTGAAAATAAATAAGCAACAAAATCTTACTTGAAGAAGAATATCACTCGTACAACCAAATCTTCACCCAACAAACGCTACTCTATCGAGTGCGCACAGGGTAAACCCCGGACTGACGCAATAGCCTGCAAACCACGTCAGCCGATTAACCACACTTGGCAAGCCATGTGTGACAGGCTCAACCAAGAAGGTTTATGCAGGGGATCGAACTCGTGACCTTGCGGTTCCGCGCTCTACTGCTACACCAACTTGGCTACCCTTGCGGGTGGGTTCGAATGGGTGTTGTTCCAGTAAAGGGGGGATTTAATTTGGAGCGGGTTGGGGTTAATTTAAGTTGGGGTGTATCGGCCTATCGCGGTTAATTGGGTAGACCGGTTATATGAGTTAGATTATAATTAATTTTAGCAATGGAAATTTTCCACGTAATAAATGAATTATGTCTGTTAGAAATAAGGGCATATTAGGCCCCAAAGGTGAACGGCAAGGTCATTTTGAGGCTCAAAGGTGAATGGAGGGTATTGTTGTACCATTTCAGATAATTTAAAGGTATTTTAGGCCCTTTTTCGTAAATTTGTGTGGTAGAAAGAAAAGACGAGAGTTTTTTCCAGTCAGCAAGATGAACTCTTCCTAAAGACCCATGTGAAAAAGAAGAAGAACGAGACAGATGAGGATGAATGAGTCGAACCCAGGACTAAAGTCACTTATGTAAGTAATTCTTTTAGTCTTTGAATAATTATGGTATAAGTTTAATCCCGACAAAGACCTCGGGCAGCGGACACTCTCACGATCCCGACAAAGACCTCAGGCATCGGACACTCATCTCTCTTTTACGCTCTCCGGCAAAGACCTCGAAAGCTACACTCTCTCACTTATAATCATTTCCAATCACAGTTCATAATAACTCATCATATGAAATAAGAATGTATGCCATGCATGATATCAATTCCACTTGTTATAAAGTACACTTCACACTTTCAAGCCATTTTTATTATCCTTTCATTTTTTATGATAAGCGACATATTTGGTATATACTAACTTTTATTTTCAAATGTATATGTTGGGTATAAAGAAGTGATCCATGAGTAAAGGCAAACTCATCCGGAAGGAAAGTCGGCCAAGCCTCCACTAGAATTAGAGATTGAAATGTGGTGTAAAGTAGCTATGTCACAAAAGGGTAGAACATACGATCTAGGTCCGAGGAACAAGTCACATCTATGGCATTGATGGTGTCCAAGTCACAACTATGGCGCAACAAATCGCAGAATTTAATCGACAATTAGTAGTTGCTGAAGCTAAACGATTGGAGTGAGAGAAGGTGATGCAAGAGAGCCTAAAATCGCTTGAGGCACAAGTTAGGAGACACATTGCATGTGGATGATTTGTTATGCCCGCTCTCCCCCTCCTCACCCTGATGATGATGATGATGATGACATGGAGCCGGAAGACGACGTTAAATACGTAGATCGTACAACAGATGATCAGACGCATTAACACTTAGAATTTCACTTATGTTATATTGGTACTTTGTAGAAGTAATGATTCTTTTCGTTGAATGTTTCAAAAAAATTGAACTTTGATGGACTTTTTAAATTGTATTTGACGTGTTTAATATCGTATTTGATTGATAATTAGGATTTTATTTATGTTGTAGCTCATTTAGAACTGTTTTGACAGCATTTATTGTTGGTTTGTAGCTTAAATTTAAATATATTTATTTTGGATATTTTTGACAGATGTGGCTTCTGAAAAAACCAGCAGAATTATGTTGGTTTTAAAAAAAATTGAAAAAATCCGTCGATTTTTAATAATATATATAATAATTTTTTTAAAAATCGATGGAATTCGTCTATTTTTTAATTAAATTATTATTTCAAATTAAAAATTGACGGAGACAGAGAACTATACTGACGCAGTCCGTCGAGATTTTTTACCTCAACGAACATGTTTTCGTCAATTTTTTTTAAAAAGCCGACGGATCGCGTCATTTTTTTTTACCTTTTTTTTAGTAGTGAGTGGTATATCAGAGTCAATGGTTCAACGAGTTTCTGCGAGGTTGAAGACATGTCCAAAAGTGTATTCATATCAAATTGCAGCCAATTTGATGATAATAAAAATCTTTTGTAAAAAAGAAAAAGACTGAAGTACTACATGTGGAGACACAGTTTCCACCGTATTTTCAATATTCTTGTTGCTGCATTTATAAAAGCAAAGAAAACATTTTGTTAATTATTTTAAACCTATAATATTAATCATGACAAATAATAGTGATGAAGATTATGGAAAAAAGACCGATCAAGTTTACAAGGGGAGATTTGTTCGAGAAGTATATATATTTTAAACAAATCATTCAGTTTGAATTAAGGGTGGCCAGTGGGCCGGGCTCGGGTCTGGCGGGCCGGGTCTGGCTGGGTCGGGGTGGGACGGGACGGGAGAATGGGTCGGGGTCGGGGTCTGGCGGGGTCGGGTCTGGCGGGACTTGCTCCAGTCCCGTCCCGATCCCGATCCCGTCGGTATCGGGTCGGGGCGGGGTACGGCGGGTTTTCATTTTATTTTTTAAAAAAATAACATATGTATAAAAAAAACTCAATAAACAAAACAAGATAGTGTAATAAAAACATCCCAAGGCTGTTTTTGTGCCTCTTATATTATTTAATAGACATATGATTTTTTTGTAATACAAATACAATTGTCTAAAATCTAAATTTCAACTTTGTGGTGTTGTCCAAAAGTTGCAAATTACATAATAAAATTGCAATTAAAAAAATTACATTCTCAAAAAAACTTGTTCTAATTACTTGATGATTTCTTGTGGTTCTTCGGTTGGAATTGGTATTTGTTGGTCAAATTGATCCACGTCGCTTCCACTACCTTCGGTTAAGATTTCGTTGTAGTTTTCATCATCTTCTTCGTTGATCTCCGGTTGATCGCACCTTCTCCACTCGTATCCAATCTCTGAATAATACTGCAATTTCCAAGCTGTCTCCGGCTAATGAGTGTCTGTGGTCTCCTATTTGATATCTGCCTGCGAAAAAGCGCTTTCAGACGCGATTGATGACGCTTGAATGTTCAAAACATCTCGAGCCATCAATGAAAGTGTCGGAAAGGTCTTCTCATTCCCCTCCAAAGATTTCAAAGCAAGTCTTCATGTCCATCTTCATTGATAACTTCTTGATACGGTACAGAACCCCGCAAAACAAAAATATCCAACTCGCTAATTTGGTTAGTAGTAGAGGTACGGCCGCACATTCTATTTCTGAGGCTTTCAATACTAGCCGCATAAACAACATGTCTTTTGTGAGGTTGTGTTGAAGATGAAGAAGATGGTATGGAAGCCGGTAAGTTACTAGCATTTTCTTGTTGATAAAATCTATATATATTTTTGCATTCGTGTTCTACGCTATTCAACACTTCTTCTTTAGTTTGTTCAATAGGTGGTGGGTGATTTAGATTTTTGGGACTTGGAGGTGGTAGTACTTCTATACAATCGTAAATAGTTTCAATTAGTGATTTAGTACCGTCTATTTTAATAGTAGGATTTAATACAGAATCAATAATATAAATAGAGGGAATAGGAATAAAATATTTTTTTATTTTGACAAACATTTTTTTAATAGCTGTTTTATAAGCTGGTTTTTCCATATATTCACTAAGTAATAAAAATATTAGAGTTATATAAAATAACATAGTTGAAAAGTAGGATAATATATACCGGAAAATTCTTTTGTTGCTTGAAAAAATTTCTCTAAAAATACAATAAGTTCGGAAATTTTTACCCAATCACTATCTAAAATCATATCAGCTGGCTTTTTATTATGAGAGTTAAAAAATAAAGTTATAGGTAATTTATAGTCATAAGCAACAAGTAGTTGCTCGTATAAAGAATTCCACCTAGTGGATACTTCTTGTGGAATTTTTCTATAAGGTAGTCCACAATCGTGACAAGTTTTTTTATATTCTTTTCTACGTTGTACTTTATTACTTTTAAAAATAAAGTTTATAGCAAATTGTATTTTACTAAGAATGTCTCCAAAAAGTGATAGACCATCCTTTACAATTAAGTTATATATATGGCACACGCATTTTATATGAAAATGGTCTGGAAAAGACGGAGTTAAACTATTTTTTAACATTGTAATTGCGTAATTGTTATTAGAAGCGTTATCTAATGTAATAGTCATAATTTTATCGGTAATTCCGTAATAATCGCACACTTGATAAATATTATCTGCAATAAAAGTACCAGTGTGCCTATCATCTATATATCTATACGCTAAAATACGTTTTTGCATAGACCATTTATAATCTATCCAATGACAAGTTACGATTAAATAATCATGGTACATTAGTACTACGACCTATATCGGACGTGATAGATACTTTGCCATTAAAATGATATAATGAAAAACGTAAATATTGTTGATATTCATGCGCGAATTTAAATACATCTCTCTTAACGTTGATCTAGGAAAACCGTTAAAAGCGAGGATTATATATATCTCTAATGTAATGAATAAAATCGGGAGATGAAGAAAATGAAAAAGGCAAACCCTCCACAACAACTAATTTTGATATTGCTTCCCTATCTCTATGTTTATTATATTTAGAGCCTACAATTCCCCCCGTCATAGGGTTAATTTGACCACGTACTTGGTCCGGACGAGTATCGGTATGTGAACCTTGTCCCGATGGAGCGGCGTTTGCGCACCCGGTTTTGAAGCCTGGTATTGGGCATACCTAGTTTGGATGAGCACTTACTACGTGTCTAATTAAACCCCCGTCCCACCGTGACCTTTTCCAGTTTAAAATTTTAAAACATTTTTACAAATTTTACATATGGCTACTTGATTCTCTACGTCCTTATCAAAAAATGTTCATGCATCTGATTTTAATGGTCGTTTTGCTGGACCTCGTCTCATACTAGGGGGAATAGGAGGTATTTCGGTTGAAGGTGCATGATGGGTATGTTGTCATCAACATTAGTGGGTATATCATCTAGATCATCGTCTAAATTAAAGTCTTCTTGAGTTCCAGAAAATAGCTCCTGGTCTAAATCTAATGGTATTGTAGGAAAATGTTGAGTATCAACAAAATCATCATGTGTAGGAATAAGATGACTAGAAGAAGTACCCTTGCCTGGTTGCCCCTACTAGAAGAAGCACCCTTACCCTTACCCTTACCCTTAAACATATCTTTTAATCCTTCCATTTTAATTATGATAATAAATAATTAAAGACAATAAAATTAAGTGCGCTAAATAAAATAAACAGACAATAATAATTTAATGAAGGAACGAATGTACCAAACGCCGACGTAACGTCGACGTGTAATCGAGAGGTTGAAAATTGAAACTTTGCTCGATGGAAGATCCTCAAGCTAGTTGCCAACTTCACTCCCAATTCCCAAATGAATAAATAAAATTGAATATTTAGCAAACAATGTAGACTTGTAGAGAGATATATTGAGAAATTAGAGAGATTGTAGGAAGATTTGTGAGAAAGATGAAGAGAAAATGAGTTATTTATAGTTGGAAAATTGGGTTAAAGTGTAAATATAATAACTTATGGGTTAAAAATAAATATTAAGGGGTAGGGGGGTTGGGGGAGGGGGGGGGGGGGCTAAAATGGCCGTTGGCCAACGGCCATAATCTAAAATGGCCGTTGGTGCAACGACCATATTTGCAAAGGGGGGAAAAGGGCGGGACGGTCTCGGGGCGGGGTCGGGTCGGGCGGGCCTGGGTCGGGCTCGGGTCTGGCGGGACGAGACATCGTCCCGTCCCGAGTTCGAGTCCCGCCCCCGTTATTATTTTTTTTTAGCGGGGTCGTGGCGGGACCGGGGCGGGCTCGGGACGGGGTCGGGTCGGGGTCGGGCCGTCCCGGCCCACTGGCCAGCCCTAGTTTGAATTCAATTAACTCTAGTAACATTTTTTAAATGTTTTTTCATATTTCTAAAGCAACAACTAAACATTAAATATCAAGGTCCAAATATAAAGGAAAACTATATAAACTGTCACTGAAAAGAAAGTATTTACACGAAGTTGGCCACACGAAGTAAAATATTTACCCGAGCTATTCCTTTCAAGTTTTGTCACTATGTCAGGTTAAGTACAATGACAACTATGCTTTATCAACATCAGTCACATCAATCACATGCTAGCTTGTCCTTCCCTTATGCTACTTTTTTTGATCATTTTATTTTCTTGTTTCTTTATGTCTTCTTTTCTCTTTATCTTTTTCTTCTTTTTGGTAACATCTTTTTATTATTTCTTGTCTTTTAAAAAAAAATAGTTAACTATTTTAAAATTAATAAAATATAAAAATATTATTAATAATTAAAATATAAAAACTATTTACCTGAGTTAGTAGTTTTTTCAAAATTACTATTTGTTAAAAATGATATAAAAAATAAAATATCAAAATTAAACACTTTTTATTATATTTTTCTTTTATAATTTTTTTTCTTTTGAAAGCATGAACTTGTCATCTATGATATTCTATCAGCATATGATATATATCATGTGGTATCATAGAGGACTGGTATCTTCTTATTTTTTGTCCCTTATTTGTTTTTGTCATTTTTAAAAAAATAAAAAAATATTAACAAACAACTTGTAGATTAATAAAATATAGAAAAAAAGAAGAAATTAGACTACAACAAGAACTAATTAAGAAAAATACTAAAGTCACTTTTAGTTTTGTCTTTTTCTAGTTTTATTTTTTAATTTGTTTTTGTTTTTTTTCTTTTAATATAAAAATTTAGAAAAAATAATAAAATAAAATCTAAATAATCAAACCACAACAAGAAATAATTAAGATAAATGCTAAATTAAGTAATTTATTTATTAAAATTAAAATTAATAAAAATATATTCTTATGAATTTTTTGCTTTTGAAAATAAAATGAAACTTGTATTTAATTTTGACTTTAACTTTTTGTAATTTTGTTTTTGTAAAATTAACTTGATATGTATCATGTATGTATCATAGAAGATGTAGTTGTATTTTTCATGAAAGAATGGATCATTCCTTTAGACAGGAGCATACCTACATGGTGGGGGTGGGGGCACGTAGTTCCGTTAACTTCGGAAAAAACTTTATGTGTGTGTATATATATATATATATATATATATATATATAAATATATTTGTGTGTATATATATATATATATATATATATATATATATATATATATATAATATATATTTGTGTGTATATATATATATATATATATATATATATATATATATATATATATATATTTATTTGTATATACTTTGAAAAATTAACTATCATATATTTTAAGAGTACCTCTTAAATATATTGTTGAAGTGGGTCAATCGGTCATTGTGCCCCTTAGCTCCTTCGACATAAGAGCGCGACCCAAGTTCGAATTCGGATTGCAACATTTTTTAAGCTGACAGTTAAAAAACAAAATGTGTTACTAGCCGGTTTGAACAAGGAACCTAATATGTATAACTTGAGACCAAACCATCAGACCAATGAGCAAGCTCTAAACAATTATGTCATTTCATTTATATTTATTTTACATCAGTTCTATGGTGTTTAACAAATTTTCGAATGATGCGCTATTGCATGACATTGTGATTAAAAATGGATCCAGGATTTGAAATCGATGTTTCGACTAATGTGCATCTTTCTTTGATAATGCCCCAGCCGTCTTAAAATTCTGAGTCTGCCTCTGCCTCTAGATACCCTATGAGTATATAGTATATAATATATATCATCTCAGTATATTTGTATACCATGATAGTACCAAGGACCGTTGAAGTGTGTTTGAAGGACTACAACAGTCCTGCATGATACCATCTCAGTATATTCTTATACCATGATGGTATCATGGAGGACTAGAGACTTTTATTCAAGGACTTCAATGGTCCTTCATGATACCATCATGGTATATACCATCTTAGTATATTTTTATACCATGATAGTATCATGAAGGACTGTTGAAGAGTGTTTCATTGAAGGACTACAACAGTCCTGCATGATACCATCTCAGTATATTTTTATACCATGACGGTATCATTGAGGACTGTGGATTGTTTCATTCAAGGACTTCAATAGTCCTTCATGATACCATCATGGTATATATCATGCACGTCATTCATTTATGATATCCTGTTAGTATGTGATATATACCATGTGAATATCATATATATGACTGATTTGTGTTTTTATTGAATGAGTGAAACAATCCTCTATGATACCCTCTCATTATATGATATACCATGTGGGTATCATAAAAGACTGATTAATATTTTTTTGAAGGAATGAATCAATCTCCTATGTCGGTATATGATATATATATATATATATATATATATATATATATATATATATATATATATATATATATATACCACGTGAGTATCATAGATGATTGAATTATTTTTTTATTGAAGGGAAGAATCAGTCCTCTATGATACTTTGTCCGCATATGATATATATCATGTTGGTGTCATAGAGGACTGAGTTGTTTTCTTGAAGGAATGAACCACAAGTTATATATGATACCTTCTTAGTATATGATATATGTTGACACCCAATTTTGTCCCATCTTTTTATTATTTATTCGCATTTTTAATATTTTTGACACTTTAAAACAATTTTAAAATATAGGCATATATATGTATATATATCATTATTATTATTATTATTTGCATTTTTTATTGTCATTTGCATTTTATATCATAATCATACTTTTATCCTAATATTATATGTTATTTTATTTTTCGCAAAACGACATCACATTTTTTTGTATTTTTTATTTGCGCATCAAGCATTTCACAAATAATATATTTTTATTATATTATCATCTTTACAATTTATAAATTTTACAAAGCTTTATTTTTATATAATTAAAACCCTTTTTATATTTTAAACCCATAACCCATTTATTTCCCAATCCAAAACAAACACCCATTTTAAAAGGGGCAGCCCATTTGGCCACCCCCATTTTCGGCCACGCCCAACCGACCAGCCCAAAATCCCCCAAGCCCAATCCCTTATTTATTTCCCCCCCCCCCCCCTTTTAACCAAACAAACCCTACAACAAAAAATATCTAACTCCACAAACAAAAACATTTTTTTCATTCCACATATCTCACTCTCTCTCTCTCTCCATCAGCCGCACACCCCTAAAAAATAAAACCCCACACTTTTTTTTTCTCTCCCAACCCAAACACACCGGCGACCCCACGTCGCCGGTCACCTCGTCGACGCCACCCTACCCCACGACGCCGACACCACCCTAACACCACTACGCCGCACCCATCACTTCACCCATACTTACGCCCCCAAAATCTGAAACCCATCTATAAATACCCCATTTTCGTTCACTGTTTTGGGGGTCGATTTTGTGGATTTTTTTGTCCGAAAATAGGGAGTTTTGGTCGGAGCTTATGTCGGAAATCGGGTATTATTTTGCTTTTTTGCTCACTGTCGAGTCGGGTCGGGTCAACCCGATTTAGGTAAGTTTTCCATATTTTTTATGCTTTTATATCTTCTTGTTGGTTATCTGAAGATTTGGGAAAAAAGCTGTTCCGGGTCGGGTCACTGTTCCGGGTCGGGTCACTGTTCCGGGTCGGGTCGACCCGGTTTGAATGAATTTCCAGATTTTTATGTTTTATGTGTGTTGTTGGTTACCTGAAATTTGGAGAAAATCGATTCGGGTTGAAAAACGTCCGATTCGGGTCGGGTCAATAACCCGGTTCGGTTAATTTCCAGATTTTTGTATGTTTATATTGTGCTGTTGGTTACCTGAAAATTTGGAAAGAATTTGATTCGGGTTGAAATTTCCGATTCGGGTCGGGTCATCGACGGCCGGGTCGACCCGTTGGAATGAATGTCCAGATTTCATGTTCTATATTTTGTTGTTGGCTATCTGAAAATCTAAAAAAAAAAAAATTTGTTCCGGGTCGGTTCACTGTTCCGGGTCGGGTCGACCCGGTTCGAATAAATTTTCAGATTTTGTGTTTTAATATCTTGTTTGTTTGATATCTAAAAAATCCAAAAAATATTTGATTCCGGGTCGGGTCAACCCGAAATCCGAGCCGGATCGCTGTTCAGGATCCGGGTCGGGTAAAATTTCAGAATTCGGGTCGGTCGTTTTAATTGCGAACTGCTGCTGTTTTTTTTGGCATTTTAAACATCTGTTACACAGCTATTTTACTGTTTTATCATTTTAACTAATACTGCATTTTGGCCGATGAAATTAAATTCGAGGCCGCACTTTTTTGCTGTTTTATTGTTTTATTGTTTTACTGTTTGAATTAAATACTGCATTTTAGGCCGATGAAATTAAATTCGAGGCCGCACTTTTTTTTCTTTCTTTCGTTTCTGTTTCAGTTTATTTTTTTTTTGGCATTTAAACATCCGTGCACGGATTGTCTTATTGATTTACTGATTTATATAAATACTGCATTTAGGCCGATGAAATTGAATTCGAGGCCGCGCTTTTTTCGTTTCTGTTTCAGTTTATTTTTTTTTTGGCATTTAAACATCCGTGCACGGATTGTCTTATTGATTTACTGATTTATATAAATACGCATTTAGGCCAATGAAATTGAATTTGAGGCCGCGTCCCTTCGGTATCATTTCTCAATTTCTGTTTTTCTTTTACTTTTTTTCGACACCATTTTGTCTTTGCTTTGAATATTATACTTGCATTGGCCGATGAAAAAATATCCGTCGATTTTTGAGGCCTCCACGATTGTAAAGACGGAAAATAAAACTTCTGGGCAAGGATGAAACTTAAATCTTTTTCACCCGAGAGACCAACATGTTCGGTAGGCAAGGCAACTAAAATGACCAACGAGTCATATGTTCGCAGCCACGACGTTATTGGAATGATCTTTTCAAAATTTAAGTCGAACCCTTCGTAATCAAAACATTTACTGTTTTGGATACGGATCCGAAGTTATGTATATTCAATTGTTTCTAACCGTTTATTCTTGACAGCTTGCAAGGGATAAAGTCAAAGAAGGCGAATACCCCTCGGAGATTATTTATTTTGTTGTTGCTTTTTACATTCTTTAATTCAGCTCTATTTCATTATGTATTGTAATATTATTGTACTCTTGAAATTATTGAAATATTTAGAATAGATATAATTAATTGATAGGGTAGTCTAAAATTGGAAACCCATCGCTAGGTTATCTATTTTTAGGCTCGTCACCCATACAATTTACATTGCATATATTTTTATCAATTTTCATACAAATGCATACTTATACTTTTTTTCAGCTTTATATGTATATTAATGCCATACAAATGCATACTTGTACAAAATGCATCATTTTATTAACATCTTGTAACATTATTTTTATATTTGTAAAAATATGTATTTTTATTAACATAACAATTAACCTGAATTTGATCGGATAACCGCAAGTTAGCGGATCTTAAAGGATGCCTAACCCTTCCCTTTAGGATAATAAAGAACCCCTTACCTAGAATCTCATTAGTTTCGTAGACCATAAAATCAGAGTTATTTTGCAGCATTTAGTTAGCAATTAGGTGCCCTAATTCACCTTAGAATAATTAGGTGGTGACTCCTCAAAACAAGCATTTTTTAATCCATCCGGAGGAAATCGACACCATCGCGTCGCGAAGCCCGCAGTCAAAATCTGCACGACAAAGATGGCGACTCCACTGGGATACTTTCGGGTTCTTAACCATAGCAAATTCAGTTAATTATTATTTTGCTTTATATTGCTCCTTATTTGATTTGTTTTTAATTATTTCTTTTTTGAAATTTTGTATGTTTAACTGCTTTAATTGTTATATTCTTTTACTGCCTTCCTTAAATTGACATTCCACTCATATTTCTTCCATTATGGAAAGTTGACACTATCACACATTACACGTGAGGTGTGTTTTGCGCACCCGCAAATTCTTTCAAATTACCAAATTTTAGGAGAGTTGGCGTATGCGCGGAGTGACCGGACCATCCGGTGGCCGCGTAGCCTTCTCACTCGAGTAGTCCGCTCGGGAACCTGGAGTCTAGTAAGCCAAATCTTAGAAAATTTAGGATAGAGCTATACCACCTTTATTTTAAGTCATGCATGCATACACCATAGGTGGGTCGATCTTTGGCATCGACTCCACAATTAAGAAATTCACCATAATTGTCGACGGGTCTCGCTCCCCCAACGACCATCAGCATATTATTTGTAGCCTGATAATGATAGACTAATCCAAGCCTAATCATGACATGCCGATATTGGAAAATGTACATACGTTTTGTCTTCATTTCCAACAAAAGCATTGCAGTGACAACTTGGATTATTTTGTCATAATCTCTCATATTTGGCGTTTAGGCTCACCTCTGGCATAAGAGAGGCTCCATGCATGTTTAGGACGCACATTTAATTCCCGCACAATTTGTTTGCTATTTTTCTTCTTTTAACTTTGTACATATTATTTAATGCAATAAATACCTGCTTCAATTCTTTACATATCATACCATGTCGCTTGCAACAAAGGGACAGAAATTGAGTCACTTCCCTAGGATAAAGCGTTCTTGAACATCCAAGACTCGGACCTCGTGCAGCAATCAGGGGAGTTTTTGACTATACTGTCACTTTCCTACATTTTATTATTCTTTTAGTGACTTTCATCCTTTCACCCGGTGCTCTTATTTTTGCAGGAAGATCGTCCTCGCGAACAGTTGGGGGCGGTCGTTCTAAAACATTATTCCTGGATATACTCCAGGAAAGAACAAAGCCAAAGGCTTTCACAAAGATGACCGGAAGATGTTTTGACTGGAAAAAGTCAGCCAACACCAAAGTCAATGAGGCGTCACTTTAGTTGTCTATACTTGTTTTATATATATTTTGCAAATTCAGTTGAGATGCTTAATTTTCGTTACATAATTTTTTTTTATATCATGCATTTTTTAACATATCCTTACGAACTACGAGTGTCTGATTCTCACCATACGGTGTGATACGTAGGTAACCCTTCTCGGGTGCGACACCCCTAAAAAAAAAAAATATCAAATCAAATCAAATCAAAAAAAATAAAATGATTCTGGTTTATCAATCTTTTTTTTTCATTATATCCTAATGGGTAATCTCTTTTTTTCATTACATCCTAATGGACAATTTTTTTTTTTCATTACATCCTAATGGACAATCTTTTTTTTTTTCATTACATCCTATTGTGATAATTATTTTTTCCATTGCATTCATCCTAATGTGGACAATCATTTTTTTTCATTACATTCATTATATCATGGACAATCATTTTACTTTGCATTCGTCCCATAGTGGACAATCATTTGTTTTATGCAGTTTTTACTTACTATCCTATCGTGGATAAATCATTTTTCAATCATACATTTTTTATAACCTATCTGCACGAACTACGCACACCTGATTCTCGTCAAAGATGAGATACGTAGGCAACCCTATTTGGGGTTCGGTACCCTTTATTCAAAAAAAAAAAAAAAAAAAAAAAAATACAAAATATATATATATTTTCTAAGAATCATTGATGGACTTGGTTGATACCAACACAGTTAAGAGTGTGCATAGGAAAGAACAAGCGGAGAAGACTGACTTCGTGGTAAACCATAGATTCTTCTGGTACCTCTTATTCACGCCTGTGTTGACGCTTAAAAATTGTTTTGCATGCTTCCAAGGTATGAACGAAGCCAACCTCATCGTTTCATATGCATTGTGTGGTGAGTTTTAGAATAAGTTCAATTGCATTGCATTGTGATCTAGAACTTGGCTCGAATGTTTGTTGAGGCGAAATCCTGAGTAACACTTGGTATAGGAAAGGATCGTAGGCTTTCTTTGATCCGTTTGAGCCTTTTCAGCTTACCAAATAACATTATCCATAGTACTCCCCCTTTGAGCCTGAAGCCTATTGTTTTTTAACAACCACATATTATGCCTATACCCTTTCTGAGTGCGTGCACGCACTATCCCTCTCTTGGCCCGACTTCCTTGAGCGCATCAGAAATGTGCAAATTGCTAAAAAGATCCGAGTTGAAGTTGCAACGTTCCCAATAGAGGAAAAGAAAACAAAACAAAAGGACGACTTCACACAAAAAGAAAGTCAAAAGCCCCGACAATATCAAAAAAAAAAAAAAAGAAAAAAAAAGAAGGAAATAACTCCGAAAATGGGGAAAACTCCAAACGAAAAATTCAAAAGAAGTCGGTACAAAACAAAACAGGGGCAAAAAGAAGCAAATCGGCATCAAGGCACACAAATATCAAGCGCGGACATATTCCAACGCTCAAGGAAGGATTAGTCACTCCTTACCCAAATGATATCCTTTCCTTTCCCCAAGCCTACATTACAAACCCATAACAAGCCCTACATGATCCTATACCGAGGATTCTCACATTAGTGGATACTCACATGACGGCCAAGCCTATGGTATCACATTTAAATGCATTGAACATCTTTCTGAGGGTGAGTGTACTTCTCTAGACGTCCCAAAATTCAAAATACCGAAATACATTTGAGAAAGGGACTTTCTTTCAGTGAGGGCATTTGAAACATGAGGTTGCATATGTCAAAACCTTGGCTTGAAGCAAGTGTCGATACTCAGGTATGTCTGAGGTAGCATCTGAAGCTGTAGGAATTACCCTGAAGTCAGCCTCGGTTATACAGAGAGCGGTAACGGAACCCTAAGCACATTACTAATTGTTGGTACCAACTGAAGTCAAAATATGATTCTGTCTTTTTAATATTTTCAAAAAAAAAAAAAAAAAAACAAAAAGAAAACCTTGCAAAATATATTGCATCGTTTTTCAAACTCTAGTCACTCTTTTACAAAAAAAAAAAAAAAAAAAAAACTTTCTACAAATACAAATCTCTTTTGCTGCATGAACTACGTTATGACCTGATTCCCTCGGCGGGATACGTAGGCGTCCACATCAGCTTCGGTCTCATTTTTAGAAAACCCTTACAAAATCCTTTTGGCATGAACTACGTTATGACCTGATTCCCTTGGCGGGATACGTAGGCGGCCACATCGGCTTCGGTCTCATTTTCAGAAAATCCTTACAATCCCTTTTTGCTTGCATGAACTACGTTATGACCTGATTCCCCGATGGGATACGTAGGCGGCCACATCGGGTTCGGTCCCATTTTGGAAAAGTTCACAATCTCTTTCGCCGCATGAACTACGTTATGACCTGATTCCCTCGGCGGGATACGTAGGCGGCCACATCGGCTTCGGTCCCATTTTTTGCAAAACTTCACAATCCCTTTTTACTTAAAGCGAACTACGTTATGACCTGATTCCCTTGACGGGATACGTAGGCGGCCACATCGGCTTCGGTCCCATTTTCAGAAAATCCTTACAATCCCTTTTGCTTATCATGAACTACGTTATGACCTGATTCCCTTGGCGGGATACGTAGGCGGCCACATCGGCTTCGGTCCCATTTTCAGAAAATTCTTACAATCCTTTTTGCTTATAGCGAACTACGTTATGACCTGATTTCTTTTGTCGGAATACGTAGGCGGCCTATATCGGCTTTGGTCACACCATTTGAAAATTTTCTTCCATTATCTGGCACACAACGCAATAGGCTCACCTGATCGCCTTAATAGGACAGGCAAGTTGCCCGGACAAACTCAGTTTTGTCCAGTTAGAAGTTCAACATCTTCATACATACCAGAAACTGGGGCAAATTTTAAGGGGTCACTGCAATAATACGCCAATGGACTTGGAAAAATGCCAGACAACTAAGTCTTCAATCTAAACCAGTCTAAGCTTGCAAGCGTCAAGGGCAAAAACTACAAAGTCAATGCGAATCAACCGCCCCTGCCCCCCAAACTCACAAATTTCTTTGAGTGCAGGTCTTCAGGTTGACAAAGGCGGGAAGCCGCGAAATGAGGCTTAATTTCGCAAAGAATTCCCGCATCGCCGCTCTCCACAAGGATCACGTTCCTATTGGACGTTTGTACAAAAAAAAATCATCTTGACCTACAGGGTCCCAGCTGCTATGTCCGTACAAGGACGATATTTCGACTCACAGGGTCATATTTCTCATCCTTATCCATTCCTTTTACATCGCTTATGTCTGCGCATTCACTTTCAATCTAGATTGATGACATAGCAATTCGACCTTAGGGTCACACTTTGCATCACGTCTAAACAACGACGTCATTTCATCTCGTCTATGCAACGACGACATCTGCATCACGTCTAAGCAACGACGTCATTTCAGGCGCCCTCCTTCTAATGCGGGTATTTTAATTTCTGTCAGGCGCCCACCTCCTAATGCGGGTATTTTAATTTCAGTCAGGCGCCCACCTCCTAATGCGGGTATTTTAATTTCAGTCAGGCGCCCACCTCCTAATGCGGGTATTTAAATTTCAGTCAGGCGCCCACCTCCTATGCGGGTATTTTAATTTCAGTCAGGAGCCCACCTCCTAATGCGGGTATTTTAATTTCTGTCAGGCGCCCACCTCCTAATACGGGTATTTTAATTTCAGTCAGGCGCCCACCTCCTAATGCGGGTATTTTAATTTCAGTCAGGCGCCCACCTCATAATTCGGGTATTTCAATTTCTGTCAGGCGCCCACCTCTTAATGCGGGTATTTTATTTCAGTCAGGCGCCCACCTCCTAATGCGGGTATTTTAATTTCGGTCAGGCGCCCACCTCCTAATGCGGGTATTTAATTTCAGTCAGGCGCCCACCTCCTAATGCGGGTATTTTATTTTCAGTCAGGCGCCCACCTCCTAATGCGGGTATTTTAATTTCAGTCAGGCGTCCACCTCCTAATGCGGGTATTTTAATTTCTATCAGGCGCCCACCTCCTAATGCGGGTATTTCATTTTCAGTCAGGCGCCCACCTCCTAATGCGGGTATTTTAATTTCTATCAGGCGCCCACCTCCTAATGCGGGTATTTCATTTTCAGTCAGTCGCCCACCTCCTAATGCGGGTATTTAAATTTCAGTCAGGCGCCCACCTCCTAATGCGGGTATTTCAATTTCTGTCAGGCGCCCACCTCCTAATGCGGGTATTTCAATTTCTGTCAGGCGCCCACCTCCTAATGCGGGTATTTTATTTCAGTCAGGCGCCCACCTCCTAATGCGGGTATTTTAATTTCTGTCAGGCGCCCACCTCCTAATGCGGGTATTTAAGTTTCTGTCAGGCGCCCACCTCCTAATGCGGGTATTTTAATTTCTGTCTGGCGCCCACCTCCTAATGCGGGTATTTCATTTTCAGTCAGGCGCCCACCTCCCAATGCGGGTATTCATTTTCAGTTAGGCGCCCACCTCCTAATGCGGGTATTTTAATTTCAGTCAGGCGCCCACCTCCTAATGCGGGTATTTAAATTTCAGTCAGGCGCCCACCTCCTAATGCGGGTATTTTAATTTCAGTCAGGCGCCCACCTCATAATGCGGGTATTTTATTTTCAGTCAGGCGCCCACCTTCCAATGCGGGTATTTTATTTTTCTGTAAGGCACCCACCTTCTAATGCGGGTATCTTAATTTCAATCACGTCTAAGCAACGCCGTCTTTTCAACACGCCTATGCAACAACGTCATCTACATTGGGAAATACTTCGAACATCGTTCGTCCCTTCCCCCAGTATCTCGCCACATCTGCAACCAGTGTCATCATAACTCGACACTGGGGCAATGTTTCTTGAATCTGCACCATCTTTTGCAACCTCACTCCCCCCCTCGGGATTCTATTTCATCCCACGCATCTCTAACCTTACCTTGAGTCCCGATGATCCGGACAAAATTGGCTACTCAGTCAACTTCTTTGTCCGAAAACTCTTTCATCGTCTCCGGCAAAGAGGGGCATCTGTTGACACCCAATTTTGTCCCTTCTTTTTATGATTTATTCGCATTTTTAATATTTTTGACACTTTAAAACAATTTTAAAATATAGGCATATATATGTATATATATCATCATTATTATTATTATTTGCATTTTTTATCGTCATTTGCATTTTATATCATAATCATACTTTTATCCTAATATTATATGTTATTTTATTTTTCGCAAAACGACATCACATTTTTTTGTATTTTTTATTTGCGCATCAAGCATTTCACAAATATTATATTTTTATTATATTATCATCTTTACAATTTATAAATTTTGCAAAGCTTTATTTTTATATAATTAAAACCCTTTTTATATTTTAAACCCATAACCCATTTATTTCCTAATCCAAAACAAACACCCATTTTAAAAGGGGCAGCCCATTTGGCCACCCCCATTTTCGGCCAAGCCCAACCGACCAGCCCAAAATCCCCCAAGCCCAATCCCTTATTTATTTTCCCCCCCTTTTAACCAAACAAACCCTACAACAAAAAATATCTAACTCCACAAACAAAAACATTTTTTTCATTCCATATATCTCACTCTCTCTCTCTTCATCAGCCGCACACCCCTAAAAAATAAAACCCCACACTTTTTTTTTCTCTCCCAACCCAAACACACGGCGACCCCACGTCGCCGGTCACCTCGTCGACGCCACCCTACCCCACGACGCCGACACCACCCTAACACCACTACGCCGCACCCATCACTTCACCCATACTTACACCCCCAAAATCTGAAACCCGTCTATAAATACCCCATTTTCGTTCACTGTTTTGGGGTCGATTTTGTGGATTTTTTTGTCCGAAAATAGGGAGTTTTGGTCGGAGCTTATGTCGGAAATCGGGTATTATTTTGCTTTTTTGCTCACTGTCGAGTCGGGTCGGGTCAACCCGATTTAGGTAAGTTTTCCATATTTTTTATGCTTTTATATCTTCTTGTTGGTTATCTGAAGATTTGGGAAAAAAGTTGTTCCGGGTCGGGTCACTGTTCCGGCTCGGGTCGACCCGGTTTGAATGAATTTCCAGATTTTTATGTTTTATGTGTGTTGTTGGTTACCTGAAATTTGGAGAAAATCGATTCGGGTTGAAAAACGTCCGATTCGGGTCGGGTCACTGACCCGGTTCGGTTAATTTCCAGATTTTTGTATGTTTATATTGTGCTGTTGTTTACCTGAAAATTTGGAAAGAATTTGATTCGAGTTGAAATATCCGATTCGGGTCGGGTCGACCCGGTTCGAATGAATGTCCAGATTTCATGTTCTATATTTTGTTGTTGGCTATCTGAAAATCTGAAAAATAAAAATTAAAAAAAAAAAAATTCTGTTCCGGGTCGGGTCGACCCGGTTCGAATAAATTTTCAGATTTTGTGTTTTAATATCTTGTTTGTTTGTTATCTAAAAAATCCAAAAAATATTTGATTCTGGGTCGGGTCAACCCGAAATCCAAGCCGATCGTCGTTCGGATCCGGCCGGGTAAAATTTCGAATTCGGGTCGGACGTTTTAATTGCGAATCGCTTCTTTTTTTTTGGCATTTTAAACATCTCGTTACACGCCTATTTTCTTATCGTTTTATCATTTTAACTAATACTGCATTTTGGCCGATGAAATTAAATTCGAGGCCGCACTTTTTTGCTGTTTTATCGTTTTACTGTTTGAATTAAATACTGCATTTTTGGCCGATGAAATTAAATTCGAGGCCGCACTTTTTTTCTTTCTTTCGTTTCAGTTTCAGTTTATTTTTTTTTTTGGCATTTAAACATCCGTGCACGGATTGTCTTATTGATTTACTGATTTATATAAATACTGCATTTAGGCCGATGAAATTGAATTCGAGGCCGCGCTTTTTTCGTTTCTGTTTCAGTTTATTTTTTTTGGCATTTAAACATCCGTGCGGGATTGTCTTACCGATTTATCGATTTATATAAATACGCATTTAGGCCAATGAAATTGAATTTGAGGCCGCGTCCCTTCGGTATCATTTCTCAATTTCTGTTTTTCTTTTTCTCGTTTTCGACACCATTTTGTGCTTTGAATATTATACTGCATTGGCCGATGAAAAAATATCCGGTCGATTTTTGAGGCCTCCACGGTTGTAAAGACGGAAAATAAAACTTCTGGCAAGGATGAAACTTAAATCTTTTTCACCCGAGAGACCAACATGTTCGGTAGGCAAGGCAACTAAAATGACCAACGAGTCATATGTTCGCAGCCACGACGTTATTGGAATGATCTTTTCAAAATTTAAGTCTGAACCCTTCGTAATCAAAACATTTACTGTTTTGGATACGGATCCGAAGTTATGTATATTCAATTGTTTCTAACCGTTTATTCTTGACAGCTTGCAAGGGATAAAGTCAAAGAAGGCGAATACCCCTCGGAGATTATTTATTTTGTTGTTGCTTTTTACATTCTTTAATTCAGCTCTATTTCATTATGTATTGTAATATTATTGTACTCTTGAAATTATTGAAATATTTAGAATAGATATAATTAATTGATAGGGTAGTCTAAAATTGGAAACCCATCGCTAGGTTATCTATTTTTAGGCTCGTCACCCATACAATTTACATTGCATATATTTTTATCAATTTTCATACAAATGCATACTTATACTTTTTTTCAGCTTTATATGTATATTAATGCCATACAAATGCATACTTGTACAAAATGCATCATTTTATTAACATCTTGTAACATTATTTTTATATTTGTAAAAATATGTATTTTTATTAACATAACAATTAACCTGAATTTGATCGGATAACCGCAAGTTAGCGGATCTTAAAGGATGCCTAACCCCTTCCCTTTAGGATAATAAAGAACCCCTTACCTAGAATCTCATTAGTTTCGTAGACCATAAAATCAGAGTTATTTTGCAGCATTTAGTTAGCAATTAGGTGCCCTAATTCACCTTAGAATAATTAGGTGGTGACTCCTCAAAACAAGCATTTTTTAATCCATCCGGAGGAAATCGACACCATCGCGTCGCGAAGCCCGCAGGTCAAAATCTGGCACGACAGCATGGCGACTCCACTGGGGATACTTTCAGGTTCTTAACCATAGCAAATTCAGGTTAATTATTATTTTGCTTTATATTGCTCCTTATTTGATTTGTTTTTAATTATTTCTTTTTTGAAATTTTGTATGTTTAACTGCTTTAATTGTTATATTCTTTTACTGCCTTCCTTAAATTGACATTCCACTCATATTTCTTCCATTATGGAAAGTTGACACTATCACACATTACACGTGAGGTGTGTTTTGCGCACCCGCAAATTCTTTCAAATTACCAAATTTTAGGAGAGTTGGCGTATGCGCGGAGTGACCGGACCATCCGGTGGCCGCGTAGCCTTCTCACTCGAGTAGTCCGCTCGGGAACCTGGAGTCTAGTAAGCCAAATCTTAGAAAATTTAGGATAGAGCTATACCACCTTTATTTTAAGTCATGCATGCATACACCATAGGTGGGTCGATCTTTGGCATCGACTCCACAATTAAGAAATTCACCATAATTGTCGACGGTCTCGCTCCCCCAACGACCATCAAGATATTATTTGTAGCTCGATAATGATAGACTAATCCAAGCCTAATCATGACATGCCGATATTGGAAAATGTACATACGTTTTGTCTTCATTTCCAACAAAAGCATTGCGTGACAACTTGGATTATTTTGTCATAATCTCTCATATTTGGCGTTTAGGCTCACCTCGGCATAAGAGAGGCTCCATGCATGTTTAGGACGCACATTTAATTCCCGCACAATTTGTTTGCTATTTTTCTTCTTTTAACTTTGTACATATTATTTAATGCAATAAATACCGCTTCAATTCTTTACATATCATACCATGTCGCTTGCAACAAAGGGACCAGAAATTGAGTCACTTCCCTAGGATAAAGCGTTCTTGAACATCCAAGACTCGGACCTCGTGCAGCAATCGGGGAGTTTTTGACTATACTTGTCACTTTCCTACATTTTATTATTCTTTTAGTGACTTTCATCCTTTCACCCGGTGCTCTTATTTTTGCAGGAAGATCGTCCTCGCGAACAGTTGGGGGCGGTCGTTCTAAAACATTATTCCTGGATATACTCCAGGAAAGAACAAAGCCAAAGGCTTTCACAAAGATGACCGGAAGATGTTTTGACTGGAAAAAGTCAGCCAACACCAAAGTCAATGAGGCGTCACTTTAGTTGTCTATACTTGTTTTATATATATTTTGCAAATTCAGTTGAGATGCTTAATTTTCGTTACATAATTTTTTTTTATATCATGCATTTTTTAACATATCCTTACGAACTACGAGTGTCTGATTCTCACCATACGGTGTGATACGTAGGTAACCCTTCTCGGGTGCGACACCCCTAAAAAAAAAAATATCAAATCAAATCAAATCAAAAAAAATAAAATGATTCGGTTTATCAATCTTTTTTTTTTCATTATATCCTAATGGGTAATCTCTTTTTTTCATTACATCCTAATGGACAATTTTTTTTTTTCATTACATCCTAATGGACAATCTTTTTTTTTTTCATTACATCCTATTGTGATAATTATTTTTTCCATTGCATTCATCCTAATGTGGACAATCATTTTTTTTCATTACATTCATTATATCATGGACAATCATTTTACTTTGCATTCGTCCCATAGTGGACAATCATTTGTTTTATGCAGTTTTTACTTACTATCCTATCGTGGATAAATCATTTTTCAATCATACATTTTTTATAACCTATCTGCACGAACTACGCACACCCGATTCTCGTCAAAGATGAGATACGTAGGCAACCCTATTTGGGGTTCGGTACCCTTTATTCAAAAAAAAAAAAAAAAAAAAAAAAATATATATATATTTTCTAAGAATCATTGATGGACTTGGTTGATACCAACACGCTAAGAGTGTGCATAGGAAAGAACAAGCGGAGAAGACCGACTTCGTGGTAAACCATAGATTCTTCGGTACCTCTTATTCACGCCCGTGTTGACGCTTAAAAATTGTTTTGCATGCTTCCAAGGTATGAACGAAGCCAACCTCATCGTTTCATATGCATTGTGTGGTGAGTTTTAGAATAAGTTCAATTGCATTGCATTGTGATCTAGAACTTGGCTCGAATGTTTGTTGAGGCGAAATCCTGAGTAACACTTGGTATAGGAAAGGATCGTAGGCTTTCTTTGATCCGTTTGAGCCTTTTCAGCTTACCAAATAACATTATCCATAGTACTCCCCTTTGAGCCTGAAGCCTATTGTTTTTTAACAACCACATATTATGCCTATACCCTTTCTGAGTGCGTGCACGCACTATCCCTCTCTTGGCCCGACTTCCTTGAGCGCATCAGAAATGTGCAAATTGCTAAAAAGATCCGAGTTGAAGTTGCAACGTTCCCAATAGAGGAAAAGAAAACAAAACAAAAGGACGACTTCACACAAAAAGAAAGTCAAAAGCCCCGACAATATCAAAAAAAAAAAAAAAAAAAAAAAAAAAAAGAAGGGAAATAACTCCGAAAATGGGGAAAACTCCAAACGAAAAATTCAAAAGAAGTCGGTACAAAACAAAACAGGGGCAAAAAGAAGCAAATCGGCATCAAGGCACACAAATATCAAGCGCGGACATATTCCAACGCTCAAGGAAGGATTAGTCACTCCTTACCCAAATGATATCCTTTCCTTTCCCCAAGCCTACATTACAAACCCATAACAAGCCCTACATGATCCTATACCGAGGATTCTCACATTAGTGGATACTCACATGACGGCCAAGCCTATGGTATCACATTTAAATGCATTGAACATCTTTCTGAGGGTGAGTGTACTTCTCTAGACGTCCCAAAATTCAAAATACCGAAATACATTTGAGAAAGGGACTTTCTTTCAGTGAGGGCATTTGAAACATGAGGTTGCATATGTCAAAACCTTGGCTTGAAGCAAGTGTCGATACTCAGGTATGTCTGAGGTAGCATCCGAAGCCGTAGGAATTACCCCGAAGTCAGCCTCGGTTATACAGAGAGCAGTAACGGGAACCCTAAGCACATTACTAATTGTTGGTACCAACTGAAGTCAAAATATGATTCTGTCTTTTTAATATTTTCAAAAAAAAAAAAAAAAACAAAAAGAAAACCTTGCAAAATATATTGCATCGTTTTTCAAACTCTAGTCACTCTTTTACAAAAAAAAAAAAAAAAAAAAACTTCTACAAATACAAATCTCTTTTCCGCATGAACTACGTTATGACCTGATTCCCTCGGCGGGATACGTAGGCGGCCACATCAGCTTCGGTCTCATTTTTAGAAAACCCTTACAAAATCCTTTTGGCATGAACTACGTTATGACCTGATTCCCTTGGCGGGATACGTAGGCGGCCACATCGGCTTCGGTCTCATTTTCAGAAAATCCTTACAATCCCTTTTTGCTTGCATGAACTACGTTATGACCTGATTCCCCGATGGGATACGTAGGCGGCCACATCGGGTTCGGTCCCATTTTGGAAAAGTTCACAATCTCTTTCGCCGCATGAACTACGTTATGACCTGATTCCCTCGGCGGGATACGTAGGCGGCCACATCGGCTTCGGTCCCATTTTTTGCAAAACTTCACAATCCCTTTTTACTTAAAGCGAACTACGTTATGACCTGATTCCCTTGACGGGATACGTAGGCGGCCACATCGGCTTCGGTCCCATTTTCAGAAAATCCTTACAATCCCTTTTGCTTATCATGAACTACGTTATGACCTGATTCCCTTGGCGGGATACGTAGGCGGCCACATCGGCTTCGGTCCCATTTTCAGAAAATTCTTACAATCCTTTTTGCTTATAGCGAACTACGTTATGACCTGATTTCTTTTGTCGGAATACGTAGGCGGCCTATATCGGCTTTGGTCACACCATTTGAAAATTTTCTTCCATTATCTGGCACACAACGCAATAGGCTCACCTGATCGCCTTAATAGGACAGGCAAGTTGCCGGACAAACTCGGTTTGTCCGGTAGAAGTTCAACATCTTCATACATACCGAAAATCGGGGCAAATTTTAAGGGGTCACCGCAATAATACGCCAATGGACTTGGAAAAATGCCAGACAACTAAGTCTTCAATCTAAACCAGTCTAAGCTTGCAAGCGTCAAGGGCAAAAACTACAAAGTCAATGCGAATCAACCGCCCCGGCCCCCCAAACTCACAAATTTCTTTGAGTGCAGGTCTTCAGGTTGACAAAGGCGGGAAGCCGCGAAATGAGGCTTAATTTCGCAAAGAATTCCCGCATCGCCGCTCTCCACAAGGATCACGTTCCTATTGGACGTTTGTACAAAAAAAAATCATCTTGACCTACAGGGTCCCAGCTGCTATGTCCGTACAAGGACGATATTTCGACTCACAGGGTCATATTTCTCATCCTTATCCATTCCTTTTACATCGCTTATGTCTGCGCATTCACTTTCAATCTAGATTGATGACATAGCAATTCGACCTTAGGGTCACACTTTGCATCACGTCTAAACAACGACGTCATTTCATCTCGTCTATGCAACGACGACATCTGCATCACGTCTAAGCAACGACGTCATTTCAGGCGCCCTCCTTCTAATGCGGGTATTTTAATTTCTCGGCGCCCACCTCCTAATGCGGGTATTTTAATTTCGATCGGCGCCCACCTCCTAATGCGGGTATTTTAATTTCAGTCAGGCGCCCACCTCCTAATGCGGGTATTTAAATTTCAGTCAGGCGCCCACCTCCTATGCGGGTATTTTAATTTCAGTCAGGAGCCCACCTCCTAATGCGGGTATTTTAATTTCTGTCAGGCGCCCACCTCCTAATACGGGTATTTTAATTTCAGTCAGGCGCCCACCTCCTAATGCGGGTATTTTAATTTCAGTCAGGCGCCCACCTCATAATTCGGGTATTTCAATTTCTGTCAGGCGCCCACCTCTTAATGCGGGTATTTTATTTCAGTCAGGCGCCCACCTCCTAATGCGGGTATTTTAATTTCGGTCAGGCGCCCACCTCCTAATGCGGGTATTTAATTTCAGTCAGGCGCCCACCTCCTAATGCGGGTATTTTATTTTCAGTCAGGCGCCCACCTCCTAATGCGGGTATTTTAATTTCGGTCGGCGTCCACCTCTGTAATGCGGGTATTTTAATTTCTATCGCGCCCACCTCCTAATGCGGGTATTTCATTTTCAGTCAGGCGCCCACCTCCTAATGCGGGTATTTTAATTTCTATCAGGCGCCCACCTCCTAATGCGGGTATTTCATTTTCAGTCAGTCGCCCACCTCCTAATGCGGGTATTTAAATTTCAGTCAGGCGCCCACCTCCTAATGCGGGTATTTCAATTTCTGTCAGGCGCCCACCTCCTAATGCGGGTATTTCAATTTACGTCGGCGCCCACCTCCTAATGCGGGTATTTTATTTCGATCGGCGCCCACCTCCTAATGCGGGTATTTTAATTTCTGTCGGCGCCCACCTCCTAATGCGGGTATTTAAGTTTACGTCGGCGCCCACCTCCTAATGCGGGTATTTTAATTTCTGTCTGGCGCCCACCTCCTAATGCGGGTATTTCATTTTCAGTCAGGCGCCCACCTCCCAATGCGGGTATTCATTTTCAGTTAGGCGCCCACCTCCTAATGCGGGTATTTTAATTTCAGTCAGGCGCCCACCTCCTAATGCGGGTATTTAAATTTCAGTCAGGCGCCCACCTCCTAATGCGGGTATTTTAATTTCGGTCGGCGCCCACCTCATAATGCGGGTATTTTATTTTCAGTCAGGCGCCCACCTTCCAATGCGGGTATTTTATTTTTCTGTAAGGCACCCACCTTCTAATGCGGGTATCTTAATTTCAATCACGTCTAAGCAACGCCGTCTTTTCAACACGCCTATGCAACAACGTCATCTACATTGGGAAATACTTCGAACATCGTTCGTCCCTTCCCCCAGTATCTCGCCACATCTGCAACCAGTGTCATCATAACTCGACACTGGGGCAATGTTTCTTGAATCTGCACCATCTTTTGCAACCTCACTCCCCCCCTCGGGATTCTATTTCATCCCACGCATCTCTAACCTTACCTTGAGTCCCGATGATCCGGACAAAATTGGCTACTCAGTCAACTTCTTTGTCCGAAAACTCTTTCATCGTCTCCGGCAAAGAGGGGCATCCTGACACCCAATTTTGTCCCTTCTTTTTATGATTTATTCGCATTTTTAATATTTTTGACACTTTAAAACAATTTTAAAATATAGGCATATATATGTATATATATCATCATTATTATTATTATTTGCATTTTTTATCGTCATTTGCATTTTATATCATAATCATACTTTTATCCTAATATTATATGTTATTTTATTTTTCGCAAAACGACATCACATTTTTTTGTATTTTTTATTTGCGCATCAAGCATTTCACAAATATTATATTTTTATTATATTATCATCTTTACAATTTATAAATTTTGCAAAGCTTTATTTTTATATAATTAAAACCCTTTTTATATTTTAAACCCATAACCCATTTATTTCCTAATCCAAAACAAACACCCATTTTAAAAGGGGCGACCCGTTTGGCCACCCCCATTTTCGGCCAAGCCCAACCGACCAGCCCAAAATCCCCCAAGCCCAATCCCTTATTTATTTTCCCCCCTTTTAACCAAACAAACCCTACAACAAAAAATATCTAACTCCACAAACAAAAACATTTTTTTCATTCCATATATCTCACTCTCTCTCTCTTCATCGACCGCACACCCCTAAAAATAAAACCCCACACTTTTTTTTTCTCTCCCAACCCAAACACACGGCGACCCCACGTCGCCGGTCACCTCGTCGACGCCACCCTACCCCACGACGCCGACACCACCCTAACACCACTACGCCGCACCCATCACTTCACCCATACTTACACCCCCAAAATCGAAACCCGTCTATAAATACCCCATTTTCGTTCACTTTGTTTTGGGGTCGATTTTGTGGATTTTTTTGTCCGAAAATAGGGAGTTTTGGTCGGAGCTTATGTCGGAAATCGGGTATTATTTTGCTTTTTTGCTCACTTTGTCGAGTCGGGTCGGGTCAACCCGATTTAGGTAAGTTTTCCATATTTTTTATGCTTTTATATCTTCTTGTTGGTTATCCGAAGATTTGGGAAAAAAATTTGTTCGGTCGGGTCAACATTAGTTCGGCCTGGTCGACCGGTTTGAATGAATTTCCGATTTTTATGTTTTATGTGTGTTGTTGGTTACCCGAAATTTGGAGAAAATCGATTCGGGTTGAAAAACGTCCGATTCGGGTCGGGTCAACCGACCGGTTCGGTTAATTTCCGAGATTTTTGTATGTTTATATTGTGCTGTTGTTTACCTGAAAATTTGGAAAGAATTTGATTCGAGTTGAAATATCCGATTCGGCTCGGGTCGACCCGGTTCGAATGAATGTCCAGATTTCATGTTCTATATTTTGTTGTTGGCTATCTGAAAATCTGAAAAATAAAAATTAAAAAAAAAAAAATTCTGTTCCGGGTCGGGTCGACCCGGTTCGAATAAATTTTCAGATTTTGTGTTTTAATATCTTGTTTGTTTGTTATCTAAAAAATCCAAAAAATATTTGATTCTGGGTCGGGTCAACCCGAAATCCAAGCCGGATCGCTGTTCAGGATCCGGGTCGGGTAAAATTTCAGAATTCGGGTCGGACGTTTTAATTGCGGACTGCTGCTGTTTTTTTTTGGCATTTTAAACATCTGTTACACAGCTATTTTACTGTTTTATCATTTTAACTAATACTGCATTTTGGCCGATGAAATTAAATTCGAGGCCGCACTTTTTTTCTGTTTTATCGTTTTACTGTTTGAATTAAATACTGCATTTTTGGCCGATGAAATTAAATTCGAGGCCGCACTTTTTTTCTTTCTTTCGTTTCTGTTTCAGTTTATTTTTTTTTTTGGCATTTAAACATCCGTGCACGGATTGTCTTATTGATTTACTGATTTATATAAATACGCATTTAGGCCGATGAAATTGAATTCGAGGCCGCGCTTTTTTCGTTTCTCGTTTCGGTTTATTTTTTTTGGCATTTAAACATCCGTGCGGGGATTGTCTTACGATTTACTTGATTTATATAAATACGCATTTAGGCCAATGAAATTGAATTTGAGGCCGCGTCCCTTCGGGTATCATTTCTCAATTTCTGTTTTTCTTTTACTTGTTTTCGACACCATTTTGCTTGCTTTGAATATTATACTGCATTGGCCGATGAAAAAATATCCGTCGATTTTTGAGGCCTCCACAGTTGTAAAGACGGAAAATAAAACTTCTGGGCAAGGATGAAACTTAAATCTTTTTCACCCGAGAGACCAACATGTTCGGTAGGCAAGGCAACTAAAATGACCAACGAGTCATATGTTCGCGACCACGACGTTATTGGAATGATCTTTTCAAAATTTAAGTCTGAACCCTTCGTAATCAAAACATTTACTGTTTTGGATACGGATCCGAAGTTATGTATATTCAATTGTTTCTAACCGTTTATTCTTGACAGCTTGCAAGGGATAAAGTCAAAGAAGGCGAATACCCCTCGGAGATTATTTATTTTGTTGTTGCTTTTTACATTCTTTAATTCAGCTCTATTTCATTATGTATTGTAATATTATTGTACTCTTGAAATTATTGAAATATTTAGAATAGATATAATTAATTGATAGGGTAGTCTAAAATTGGAAACCCATCGCTAGGTTATCTATTTTTAGGCTCGTCACCCATATAATTTACATTGCATATATTTTTATCAATTTTCATACAAATGCATACTTATACTTTTTTTCAGCTTTATATGTATATTAATGCCATACAAATGCATATTTGTACAAAATGCATCATTTTATTAACATCTTGTAACATTATTTTTATATTTGTAAAAATATGTATTTTTATTAACATAACAATTAACCTGAATTTGATCGGATAACCGCAAGTTAGCGGATCTTAAAGGATGCCTAACCCCTTCCCTTTAGGATAATAAAGAACCCTTACCTAGAATCTCATTAGTTTCGTAGACCATAAAATCGGAGTTATTTTGCAGCATTTAGTTAGCAATCAGGTGCCCTAATTCACTTTAGAATAATTAGGTGGCGACTCCTCAAAGCAAGCATTTTTTAATCCATCCGGAGGAAATCGACGCCATCGCGTCGCGAAGCTCGCAGGTCAAAATCGGGCGCGACAATATATACCATGTGTGTATCATAATATACTGTAACAGAAGTATACTTCAACTGCTACTGATTTGATATAATATATGCTAGAATAAATTATTTTTTTGAGATATAAAAAAATAAAATAAATAGAAAAGATAATATATAAGTTATCATTTTTATTAAAAAAGATAAAGGAGCCAAAAGGTTTGTAGAATTAGATTATAGAAAATTAAAAAACAAATTGGAAAATAAAATTAGAAAAGGAGAAAAAAATAAATGAAAATCATATGAAATTAAAATTAAAAATATAAAAAGGTGTATGAAATTAGATTATGCTAAACTAAGTTGTTTTGAGGTTTAGAAAAAAATAAAAAAATATGTACTATATTAGTTATCTTTTTTATTTATATAAAAAATAGTCAAATGATGTGTAGAATAAGATTATAAAAAATAGAAAATAAAGAAAAAAAATAAAAAATTAAATGAAATTAGAAAGGGAGAAAAAGAAAATTTTGATTTTCTATTAATTTTGATTTTAATAAATAAGCTAGTGAGTTTGTATTTTTCTTAATTACTTCTTGTTGTAGTTTAATTATTTAATTTTTAAAATATTTTTATCAGTCTAAATATAATTACTTAGTATAATTTCTTTATATTTAATTTAATTTTTAAAAAGTAAGACAAAAAAATAAGATAGAAAGAAAAAATTAGCAAAATAGTTAAAAGTAACAAAATAGAAAAAGAAGAAGACGAGAAAAAGCAACAAAGCAAAGCATTGTATAAAACAAAGCACATCACTTGTGAGCGTCAATTAATGCAGCACTGACATCATAATGATGTGAGTTCGAAAAATAGAATAAAAAATGAGGGATACATATAAATATTTTAGATGACATAAAAAATAAAGGGATATATGTGTTAAATACTTTGCTTTCAAGGGTACGTTTCCCCGAAAATAAATAGAACCCACAATTTTTATCAACCCATTATCAAATCAATTTACACGAAGGAAATTTCGTATTAGTAATCCGAGGAATTGTCTAGACACTCGTGCCTCAGAAATATTTAAATTGTGTTCTAAATGGTCTATTTAACTTATTAATGATACTAAATAAGGAAAGGATTACTTTCTTGCCCATCGACCATAGTGACTCTTCTATATTATAAAAACAAAAACATGTGAAATCTTGTTGGACCAAAAGAGAGTAAATGCCAAAAATTGAAGAGACGGGAGGTGAAATTATTTATATTCACGCTTTAAAAATCAACCTCCTTTTTAAAAAAAACATTGTTAAATAATAGTCATTCTTACCTTTTTTATCGTAGTTAAGTTTCTTAAATATCTTTTTTACATTCTAGATTATCAATCGTATTTTATTTCATTTATATTTTTTATTTTATAGGTAAAACATCTAGTTAAAAAATAAAATATCATAAATAATATAAAACTATATTACATAGAAATTTAATTGAAATGTCAAGGGCAAAATAGATGTTTGGGAATAGAATAGGAGGGAAAGAATGTCTATTATTCAAAGGTACAAGAGAAATTTGATTTTAAAAACAAATTTAGGGGCGTATGTAATTTCAAAGCGCCTATATTTATCGCCATAATTCATAGGCCACCATAGCTGATTTATTTAAATTACATACAAAAAATAGGGTTGTTTACTAGGTTTACGAATTGCTAAATATGTATGATCCTTATTTAAATTTAGGGACGTAAATAAATCACTTTTATTTCATTTGTAAAGTGTAATTGACTTCAAAGATTCTCTTTTAAAAATTGAATTCTTAAGTGTAGATAGAGTTAATAGGATTTTTGGTCCTTCAATTACTGGTAAATTCTAATTTTAGTTTGGTAATATTGAACTAGACATAATTAACCTTGTAGAAATGTGCACTTTTGATCTCTTTGCTTATGAATATTCACAATTTTCACGATTATTAAATGTTTTATCTCTTAATTACCCATGTATTGTATTAAACTTGAATTGTTACTATATATATATATACTTCTAAAAATAGTCCAAATATAACATATTTCCTACATAAAGAAACAAAAAGCACACATTTTAATTAATTGAAAAGTTAAATGTTTTAGTCTCTCTCACTCTCTATCTCTCTCACACACATATATATACCTCTTTAAATGTGGATTTAAAATCTTAAAAGATAGGATATATTACCTGTAAAAATTATTTAGACGGATGATGTATATATTACTTGAACTCTTCTGTATATACATATGCATGCTTCATCCACTTCTTTAGCTTAGATATCCAAAGACACCAATGATAAATGGGAAAGATGAAGGATAATTGCCATGTCAAGGCCAAGATGACAAGGGATACACAGACCATTTGATTCATGTATCCAAGCAAGACAGGTCTAGAAGGGTCATTTTATCCATATTATTTTAGTCTCAGCTAAATAAGATGGACAAGTCAAAACTATAGCAATAACCAAACAGATATCAGGGCACATTGTACCTTATACTAGAGGTAGATAGGTTATCAAGTTTGGAGTGAAAGTCACCTTTTCCACAAGTCTATCAGCAATGAACTGCGTAATTGTCCCTCCATTGAAGGCTTAACGTTTGCTCCATTTTCTGATGGCTATGACAATGGTTACCCCAACGTTACCAAATCTCTCGATAAGTACCGAGAGTTCTACGCTTCCTTCATCGCTCTCGGGTCCGAATTTCTGGCCAAAATCTTCACGGCCAGGTACTATAGTCAGTGGTATACACAGAATTTTTCATAAATTATGCCGATATTCAATGAGCAAACCACTTTTTATGATTACTCTTATGGTTTGAATTTTATCAACTTAACTGATATCCCTCCGTCTCAGTTTATGTGGTACCTTTCAGATTTCGATAGTCAATTTTTTTTCTTGTCAATTATTTCATAGGCTTTTTAAATACTATAGTATTTTAACATAATTTTTATATATATATATATATATATATTTTATTTTAAAATACTTAAAGCTTCTATGTCTGAATCCCCAATCAAAATTAATTACTTGACTCTCGAGATGTGAACGTTACCACATGAATTGAGACAAATGAGTACATAAGTTAAATAATGCTTTTAACGAGTGAATCCAGAAGCTTGCTTCGACTAGGGGGCGCCATTTATTCACATATATATAATACTATAATTTTTCGATGTAGAGGTTGTCGGATGATACCACTTTATTCAATGTGCATCCGCCTTTGACAATAGCCCATTGCTAAATAGATTTTTTGATAATTTGTCACTAATTCATTGCTGAATTAAATTCTCTCGATAATTTCTATTTTTTTGTAGGGCTAAAGAGAGGCGCCCATTCTCGTGTATTATATACACGAGTGTACTCTCTTGGGTTGGCATAGGGGCTAAGAAGCTCAATGCCCTGGCCACACTTCTATGGATTCAACCAGCCACACTTTTAGATATCTACTATTATTACTTTACTGACTATAGATATGATCTCAAGAATTGTTTATTAGATGATCAACCAATTGAGCTTCCTCGGCTTCCTTTTCTCGTGGGTACTCGTGAGATCCCATTATTTTTATTTTCGAGTGGTAACCTTATGGACTGGTTAATTCAGACAATGAAAGAACATGTTGAGTCAATAAATAGTGAAACTAATGAAAGTGTACTTGTGAACACTTTTGATGTTTTGGAACTTGAGGCATTGAGATCAATAAAGAATAATGTGAATATGGTAGGGATTGGCCCTTTAATTCCGTCATATTTTCTTGATGGAGAGGACCCTTTAGATACTTCTTATGGAAGTGATTTACGACATTGTTCGAAAGATTATATGGATTGGTTAGATTTTATGCCTAATGCATCCGTAGTTTATGTAGCATTTGGTAGCTACTCTGAATTATCAAACCAAATGATGGAAGAGATTGCTAAAGGATTGGTAAAAAGTAAAAGGCCATTTTTGTGGATAATTAGGGATGGTGAATTCAAATCACTTACAAATTTGAGTTGCAAAGAGGAACTTGAAAAGCAAGGGAAGATAATGTCTTGGTGTAGTCAAGTGGAGGTATTACAACACCCTTCTTTGGGTTGTTTCTTGACTCATTGTGGATGGACTTCGACCCTAGAGAGCTTAGTTTCTAGAATTCCTATTGTGGCATGTCCGCTTTGGACGGACCAAGGTTGCAATTCTAAGTTTTCTCAAGATGTCTGGAAGATTGGCGTGAGAGTGAATGCAAATGAAGAAGGCATCATCGAAGGGGATAAGTTCAAAAGGTGCGTAGAAATTGTCAAGGGGGTTAGAAAGGAAGGAGAGGAATTGAGAAAAAATGTTAAGAAATGGAGGAATTTGGCTAAAGATGCTATAAAGGAAGATGGTTCATCTAATGTGAATCTCAAAGCTTATGTTCATGAGGTTCTTGGTAACATTGTATAATGGATTAAGAGAGATGCACAAACCCTAGATTCTGTTTGGATGGTTGTTACCCATGGTTTCATAATGTATAATATCGTATTGTATAGTATCATATTGTATTGTATATTGTATTATGAATACAATGTTTGGATAGACTGTATCGTTTGTTGTGATTTAATAACATTTTTGTTTGTTTGTTTTGATTGTATGGTACTGTATTATGATAGGCTCCTCTGTCATCAGGTCACCAACTTCCTTGACCTTCCCACTGGGCAGGCGTCAGCCCCCATACATAGTCTTATGACTTTGAGGAGACCTGTGTTTTTGGTAAACAGTCGTCCGGGCATGGTCACTACGACCCCCTTTGTGAGGAGGCACCCCTTCCCCTACCATTGAGCTAATAGCCCGTCATGCGAGCCTCCCACTGGGGGCTCGCTATGCCAAAAGCGAGAGAAACTCCATCCCTCTCCTTCCTTTTTTCGCCCCCATGTCGTCACACGGGGGGGGGGGGGGGGACATGAGGACGTAAAAAAGGGGGTCCTATCAACTTGTTCCGACCTAGGATAGTACGCTCATGAGCTTGGTCTTACTTCACCGTCGAGAAAGGAAAGAAAATCTTAACCCTTAATTACAAACTAGTTTATATATATTTATTAATAAATTAAAACTAAAGTAAAGGATAATAGAAACTTTAAAAAATAAGTAGGCGGTGGGTGAGGTGGTCATTGGTGGGTGGTTGTAGGGTAGTGGTGGGGTGGTCGGTGGTAGTGAGGGGTAGTGGGTGGTGGTGGGTGATAGGATGGGGGTGGGTGGAAGAGGATGGGGGTTGGGGTGAATTTGGGTGTGATGGAGGTGGGGTGATGGATGATAACGTGGGGTGGGGTGGGTGGGGGTGGATTTGGGTGCGATGGGGGTGGCGTGGGTGGCGTAGGGTGAGGGTGGGTGTGATGGAGGTGGGGTGGGGGTGGAGGTATAATGGGGAAATGAAAATACGTAACCACACAAAAAACTAAGGCTGGCCAGTGGGCCGGGACGACCCGACCCCGTCCCGACCCCGTCCCGACCCCGCCCCGGTCCCGCCCCGACCCCGCTCTAAAAAAAAAAAAAAATTTAACGGGGGCGGGACTCGAACTCGGGACTGGACGATGTCTCGTCCCGCCAGACCCGAGCCCGCCACAGGCCCGCCGGACCCGAGCCCGCCCCGAGCCCGTCTCGACCCCGACCCTTAAACCCCCTTTGCAAAAATGGCCGTTGCACCAACGACCATTTTAGATTATGGCCGTTGGCCAACGGCCATTTTAGGCCCCCCCCTCCCCCAACCCCCCCTACCCCTTAATATTTATTTTTAACCCATAAGTTATTATATTTACACTTTAACCCAATTTTTCAACTATAAATAACTCATTTTCTCTTCATCTTTCTCACAAATCTTCCTACAATCTCTCTAATTTCTCAATATATCTCTCTACATTGTTTGCTAAATATTCAATTTTATTAATTCATTTGGGAATTGGGAGTGAAGTTGGCAACTAGCTTGAGGATCTTCCATCGAGCAAAGTTTCAATTTTCAACCTCTCGATTACACGTCGACGTTACGTCGGCGTTTGGTACATTCGTTCCTTCATTAAATTATTATTGTCTGTTTATTTTATTTAGCGCACTTAATTTTATTGTCTTTAATTATTTATTATCATAATTAAAATGGAAGGATTAAAAGGTATGTTTAAGGGTAAGGGTAAGGGTGCTTCTTCTAGTAGAGGCAACCAGGGCAAGGGTACTTCTTCTAGTCATCTTATTCCTACACAGGATGATTTTGTTGATACTCAACATTTTCCAACAATACCATTAGATTTAGACGAGGAGTTATTTTCTGGAACTCAAGAAGACTTTAATTTAGACGATGATCTAGACGATACACCCACTAATATTGATGACAACACGCCCACTAGTGCACCTTCAACTGAAATACCTCCTATTCCCCCTAGTATGAGACGAGGTCCAGCAAAACGACCATTAAAATCAGATGCATGGACATTTTTTGATAGGGACGTAGAGAATCAAGTAGCCATATGTAAAATTTGTAAAAATGTTTTAAAATTTAAAACTGGAAAAGGTCACGGTGGGACGGGGGGTTTAATTAGACACGTACTAAGTGCTCATCCAGCTAGGTATGCCCAATACCGGGCTTCAAAACCGGGTGCGCAAACGGCCGCTCCATCGGGACAAGGTTCACATACGATATCGTCCCGGACCAAGTACGAGGTCAAATTAACCCTATGACGGGGGGAATTGTAGGCTCTAAATACAACAAACATAGAGATAGGGAAGCAATATCAAAATTAGTTGCTTTGTGGAGGGTTTGCCTTTTTCATTTCCTTCATCTCCCGGTTTTATTCATTACATTAGAGATATATATAATCCTGCTTTTAACGGTTTTTCTAGGTCAACTCGTTAAGAGAGATGTATTTAAATTTGCGCATGAATATCAACAATATTTACGTTTTTCATTATATCATTTTAATGGCAAAGTATCTATCACGTCGATATAGGTCGTAGTACTAACGGCCATGATTATTTAACTCGTAACTTGTCATTGGATAGATTATAAATGGTCTATGCAAAAACGTATTTTAGCGTATAGATATATAGATGATAGGCACACCGGTACTTTTATTGCGAAAATATTTATCAAGTGTGCGATTATTACGGAATTACCGATAAAATTATGACTATTACATTAGATAACGCTTCTAATAACAATTACGCAATTACAATGTTAAAAAATAGTTTAGCTCCATCTTTTCCGGACCATTTTCATATAAAATGCGCGTGCCATATATATAACTTAATTGTAAAGGATGGTCTATCACTTTTTGAAGACATTCTTAGTAAAATACAATTTGCTATAAACTTTATTTTTAAAAGTAATAAAGTACAACGTATAAAAGAATATAAAAAAACTTGTCACGATTGTGGACTACCTTATAGAAGAATTCCACAAGAAGTATCGACTAGGTGGAATTCTTTATACGAGCAACTACTTGTTGCTTATGACTATAAATTACCTATAACTTTATTTTTTAACTCTCATAATAAAAACCCAAATTTGATATGATTTTAGATAGTGATTGGGTAAAAATTTCCGAACTTATTGTATTTTTAGAGAAATTTTTTCAAGCAACAAAAGAATTTTCCGGTATATATTATCCTACTATTTCAACTATGTTATTTTATATAACTCTAATATTTTTATTACTTAGTGAATATATGGAAAAACCAGTTTATAAGGCATTAAAAAAATGTTTGTCAAAATAAAAAAATATTTTATTCCTATTCCTTCTATTTATATTATTGGTTCGTATTAAATCCTACTATTAAAATAGACGGTACTAAATCACTAATTGAAACTATTTACGATTGTATAGAAGTACTACCACCTCCAAGTCCCAAAAATCTAAATCACCCACCACCTATTGAACAAACTAAAGAAGAAGTGTTGAATAGCGTAGAACACCAATGCAAAAATATATATAGATTTTATCAACAAGAAAATGCTAGTAACGTACCGGCTACCATACCATCTTCTTCATCTTCAACACAACCTCACAAAAGACATGTCATTTCGCGGCTAGTATTGAAAGCCTCGAAATAGAATGTGCGGCCGTACCTCTACTAACCAAATTAGCGAGTTGGATATTTTTGTTTTGCGGGGTTCTGTATGCGTATCAAGAAGTTATCAATGAAGATGGACAAGAAGACTTGCTCGAAATACTTTGGAGGGGGAATGAGAAGACCTTTCCGACACTTTCATTGATGGCTCGAGATGTTTTGAACATTCAAGCGTCATCAACTGCGTCGGAAAGCGCTTTTTCTGCGGCGGATATCAAATAGGAGACCACGACACTCATTGGCCGGAGACGACTTGGAAATTGCGGTATTATTCGAGAGATTGGATACGAGCGGAGCGGAGAAGGTGCGGTCAACCGGAGATCAACGAAGAAGATGATGAAAACTACAACGAAATCTTAACCGAAGGTAGTGGAAGCGACGTGGATCAATTTGACCAACAAATACCTATTCCAACCGAAGAACCACATGAAATCATCAAGCAATTAGAACAGATTTTTTTGAAAATGTAATTTTTTTAATTGCAATTTTATTATGTAATTTGCAACTTTTGGACAACACCATAAAGTTGCAATTTAGATTTTAGACAATTGTATTTGTATTACAAAAAAATCATATGTCTATTAAATAATATAAGAGGCACAAAAACAGCCTTGGGATGTTTTTATTACACTATCTTGTTTTGTTTGTTGAGTTTTTTTTATACATATGTTATTTAAAAAAAAAAAAAAACCGCCGTATCCCGACCCGAGCCCGAGCCCGCCCCGACCCGAGCCCGACCCGAGCCCGCCCGCCCGATACCGACGGATCGGGATCGGACGGACCGGAGCAGTCCCGCCCGCACCCGACCCCGCTAGGCCCGCTAGTCCCGATCCCGACCCCCGGATCGTCCCGCCCCGACCCCGACCCCGCCGGACCCAGCCCGCCAGACCCGAGCCCGGCCCACTGGCCACCCTTACAAAAAACACCAAATTCGTGGTTTAAAAAATCATAAATTTTCATGGTTATATAAGCAGAGAATTACAACGGATTTACAATATCATACAACATAATTTTAAAAATAATGAAAACAAACATGATTTTCTAGAAAATAATATAATAATGAAGCATGGGAAACAACCATCCAAACAGGGGGTTAGGGTTTGTCTCATTTAGTGATGAGTTATGTAAAGATTAATAATGTGACGATTACAATACATCAATTATCAATAATTGATTTGTTGTATTAAAAACTAGTATACAATGTATAAATAAATTTTTTGCTTACGTTTGTTTGCTACTTTGAATTATTTTCGTCACTTATTTATTTTAATTCATATATTACTAATACTCATAATATAGTAATTAAACATCATTTTCATAATTCTAGACTTTAAGTGAAGATTAAATCTTCTTATCAAACCAGCCAAACCACTCTCCACTAATTGTCGCAGGTTATTCAAAAGATGCAGTTCTTGTCTAAAATATATACTAATGAATATACAATTGGAAAATCACCCTCCATAATTAAATAAGATCCTATATTACTACACATAAAGTTATTTTTTCTTATTACTAAAAATAGCAATATTTTACATTTTATAGCAGATTTGAGAGAAAATCCCCTTGTGCGTAGCCCTTTCTTTGTGTGCAGCCCCCTTCTCCTTCATCAACAAACAAAAAATACCAACAAAGTCTTGTTGGGGTTTTAAGAGATGTGAATGGGGAATGAATTGTGACTACTCCGATAAGATACAATTGCACATGTTCATACTATCCTTTGTTACCTATAAATGCATGTTCGTTTCCTTACGAAAATTTTGATTCTCTTCTTCTTTCTTTCTGCACTTCAAATAGATTATGTGTGATTTGTTGCCGCTTGTTGCGTTCGTCGTTCATCTGTGTTTGAGGTACCACTACACTGGTGAGTTAATTCATTCTATCCTGAGATGATATATTCCATTACCTCGGGTACATTGAGGAGAATATTTTTTTTAATGAACGACTGTGAATTCGGTTGTCTCAAATTATTCCTTTTATATTCATTTTTCAGATTTTGTTCAAGTTATATTCGAATACAGATTGATAACAAGTCTCGCCAAGACGACGTGCTCTTGTTGTATTCTTGCTGTTGCGGCTTCAATACAATTCTGGTTATCCTCTCTGCCAATCTGGGAGCTTTCCATCTCCATGAGCCAGTACGATTGTTGTTGCTCCCAAACACACACACAAGTATACATGATCGCCAAGTAATATAGTGACTTGTAAAAGTCGGATATCGATCCCACATAGACTTATGATCAGCGATTATAGAAGAATTCACTATTACTACTAATTATGTAAGTATGAAAGAGAATGTTTATTTTGTTTTCTAACAGAAAAGTAAATAATTATAACAGATTGCAAATAACAGCTGTTAAGGCTGGAATTTATCATAGGAGAAAACATCCCAAGGTCATGGCACATTTCGTAATCATGTTGCGCTTTTACTTTCATGACTTGCTTAATTACCGTGTTATTGATTGACAAGATTAATTATACAACTACAAATATCTCAAGAACCTCTAGTCACCTATTCGTATTACTTTCACGTCTATATCTCTGTAGTCATGAAGATTAACACAAATGCATTTATAATTCCTGTATTTCAACCAAGCAGGGCGATCTAGGTATATTTCTATCCTAGCCACAAACCCTACCCCGGTTTTCCGGTGGTGAGATCCTACTCTACTCAATATTCATTATATCTTAGTATTCCTCTTTCGAGTTCAATCTAAGAATTAAAATTTTATCCTATTGGTCACGAAGCAGTAAAATAGTTGTGTACAAAATCAAGTAAATAACTCATACGATAATTTAGCAACGTCAATTCAAGTTTATACGTCAACAATCATAATACGGCCACAACCCCAGAACAAGGGAGTTTAGCCACATATAATTCTGTCAAGAACATAAGAATTCATGATAAAACTAGAATTTAATTGAAGGAAGGAAAATAATAAGTCAAGAAGAATAACGCCGGCTTACAAAGTCTCCCAAAATATTTCAACATATCTCTAAAAACGTCTCATAGGGTCTATTTATAGTCAAGGGTAAAAACTAAAACAAGAAAACCAAATCCTAACAAAAATAGGAAAATCGCTGGTACGTTGTGCGATGCATCCGAACGCATATGCATCGAGGGTGTGTCTGCAGAGTTGTGAATTCCAAACTTCAGAGAGGCAACATTCCTGCGCTGGACGTGCGACACATGTCCATCGCATCTGGCTTTTCTCAGCTATCAGACGAGATCTATAGAGGAAATCTACGTGCCTTAGACGTGCGACGCAGATGCATAGCAACTGGTTCTGTCAGGCTAGTTCTTCCAACTTCAGAGAGATGGTATTCCTTCTTTGTGCATGCGACACACAAGCATAGCATAAGTCCTTCAGTGATTTATTTCTTCGCTAACTGCTGCGTAATATTTTCGTCGTTCACCCTTTGTACACTTTCATCAAAGACCCACAAAAATTTCTCGATTTTATATCGTTTGTTTACCTTGATACATAAATAACACTAACATAAGCTAGAATACAATGATTTCATCATAAAATACGCAATTAAAATACTAAGATATGAGGTAAAGTGACGCTAAATATTAGATATTTGTGCCAAATATCACCACCCCACACTTAGACTTTGCTCGCCATCGAGCAAACCACTAGCAACTACTACATTCACCAGACACAATAACTATCAATCAGAACATGTCTACTCGGGCTTCAGCTATCACGAAATTTCAAAAATTATTTTTCAAACCACAAATCGAGCAAATTTTCACTATACTCATGTCAACACATTTACACACATAAACCACAATCAATCTGCTCAAAACAACTCAACCTCAAAGACTAACTCAACGACACCACATTAACAGAATCACCGTAATACCCCTAGAGAAACCAACACTTCACCTATCCTAAGTCAATTATGTACCCTCACCGAAAGAGAGTTGTCCATATCTCACATGATTTTCACGTTGAACTAACTTAAAGGGACAGAGTCAATCAACAATTTACGCTCACTCTCACAAAGAAACTCACGTGCAATATATGACGAACCATAGGCTTGCCCTTAGTGTAACCGCTTCATTAATACAAGTATGTTAAATCTAGAATCAAGGAGAACTTAACGGGTTGTAATGTAGGCTAAGGGACGGGTATAATACATTTTGGATAAAATAGTGACTATCCTCCCTAAGCACTTTAATACATACAACATGATAATTATTTTCACTCCTTTACTAACCAAACACAACCCAATTAACCAACACCCATTTATTCCCCTCATGCCTCCAATATTAAGCACCAAATATATTTTTATTACATACACCAGCTAGCAGGAACAAATTATTTCAGTATTTCAAACTTTCTCTTTTTTATACTTATCAACATTCCCAACCAGCAAGTTCTAAATTTAATACTTAAGTGCACCTATAAATATATTTTTAGGCATCAACTAGCAAACCATCCAATGTCCTTTCTTTTTCACCTTTTGTACTGAGCCCCTTTATATCAATTACATCATTAAAGTGCCCAAGGAGTAAGAAAGATCAAATTAAAGTCAAATAGAATAAATGGGAATAGGCTTGTTAGTAGTTATAAAAGATAAAATCTAAAGGCTCGACGAGGCTGACTAGGGAATTTATTCACAGGTAGGCTATTTAGGAAAATTGTCTGCTAGCAAAGAAGGCCACTATCATTTTCTAGATGAACAACTTCATTTCGCTTCGCGAACACACCATGCAAGTTCTAGACACTAATACACAACACGGAGTACATACAAATACCTTACACACATGACACATAATTAACTCGAGATGGATCCACATCAGTCCTCAATTTAGGCAAACATAAGATAATTCACATTAAACTCAAATGGGTCATCTAAGAGTCATGAAAACGACCCTAAGTATCTCAAGGAAGGTTATTTTCTTTCTTTCTTTTGTTGAGCATGCTTTAGATTTTAAATACAGAGAATTACTCCTTATCATCTTTCACCTAACCCGAGTACCTAGCATTCGACTGGCTTTTGGACTTGGTTTCTAAAAAAACTAATACCCGGTTCAAAGGCTCCCCCTCGGGAAAGAACCGAGACCATAAGAAAACTAAAGGGTGCGGGTGATGTATGCCACTAATGAGGGACTTAAGTAGTTAGAAAATAAAATAAAAGAAATAAAAATCTTTTTGAAGTTTTTCACTTTTCTATTTTTTTCTAAGACTCAAAAACTACTAAAAAAACAAAATCCTACGGCATAGTTGTCATCATCCTTAACCTCAAAATTTTACAATACACAGGGACATATTTCCCATCCCACACTTAAAATATGTAGCGCTCAATGCATTTACAATCAATTAAACGCAAAGTAAAGTAAGAAATACTCTCTACGGTCCACTAGGGCCTAGACCTCATCATCAATGTCCTCGCTATCTTCCGACTTGGACCTCTCTTCTTCTTCTTCTTCTTCCTCATCATTATGGTCGCTCTGTGTATGCGACTCCACTTTTTCACCAGCTTTCAAATCTGCCAGCATAAGATCCACCGAACACATATCCTCATCCTCAAGCAGATGTGCATCCTCACCAAGCAATGCCTTGGAGTAGACAGTATGCGGGGCCTCGACATACACACTCGAATAATCCAATTGGAAATGCTCTCCCTGAATCACATCATCTTGTGCATTTGGGTGATCAGGGTAGATTGGCCCGAGTATTCCTCAGTGGGAGTGAGGTTGTGCTTCACTGACTTCCCCGGTGCCAAAACTTTGGAGATATCAATTGTGCTATCAATTGGGTCAAGAACCCTGTCAAGCGGATGAACCAAATCACTGTTCAACCGCATCAGGAAAGTGAATATTTTTTGCCATAACTCAACCTTTTTGCCTTATTATCGCTCATCCACATCATCTCTTTAATCATCCAGCACCCAATATTAACCAACAACCCTTTCATAAAAAAATACACTATTCACACCCGTACCTTACTCACACTTGAGAAATGATCCAGAGGCATGATCCTATAGTTCAGTAGTCGTAGTCAAACATGATCCCCCCTGCAAAAGGTGCTTATCTTCAAACTTTTGTGCCTTATATACTTGTCATCAAAGCATGCCCATATTTCTCTAGAATTCGGTCCATATAAGGTCTCTCGTATAGCTTTGTAGTCGGGCTTCGCAATAAAGTCATTCAGTGGTGATATAAGATGATCATGCAACCCTAGTATGGCCACAAAGTAGACGGCTGTAATGGGAGATGATCCATTCGTATATGAACCGATGTATGCTTATCATCAGATCGTGCCAGAGCAAAATTAGCATACAACTCTAGAATCAAATCAATGTTTGTAGGCCCTGGCTGCTCGAAGACTAACTTCGAACCTATGTCGATAATCTTGTTATAAATATCCCTGAAGTTCCTCTTCAATAGGCCAGGATTCATAGCCCTCTCATGTATGTACCCGTCCGACAAATCAAACTTATTATACCATTACTTCGTGTACCCGCCACCAAGCTAGAAATATAGGGGTGAAAGGTTAGCTGCTCTACAAGAAACGGGGATAGTTGGGTTTTTGCCCACCCAGTTTTGAAGCTTGATTCTTCTTCGGAAGGTTTCGAGAGCTCCCTCTTTTAGTGTCCTGGGATGAGGATGTTGCCGTTGTCTTTCCTTTCGATTTCAGGTTAACCAACAAATATAAGCAATCAAATAATAAACATCTATAATCCATAAGAAGGATCGTGGAATGACCTCACACTTATTTCACACTATCTATTTTTGAACTACTTGACGTTCCACATTAGGGCACATTCATGGCTCGTTACTTTGGGGTGGAATCGGCCCCACACTTACTACAAACTAGGTGTTAAAATAGAAAATAAAGAAATTATCTACTTTATGTTACATCTAAGAAAGCAATAAAAACCATGTTGAAGGACTTAGGACGTTTTCAAGCTCATTGTTAAAATTTCTCTCAACTCCTCAATTTTGTGTGTTTTTGGATGCCCAAGGATTATTGCTACTCAAGATATCACAATTTTCACCAAAAACACGGTTCAAGCAATTTATCAAACACCTTGTGGGCATAGAATCATCCCTTTGATTTTAGCAATAATAGGGGTTGTAGAATCCTCCCTCTTTTAATAGGAAATCATATTCTAGCCCTAGCAACCAAGATTCAAGCACACAATACCAAAACCCCGCCCAATTTTGCCCAACCCCAACAACCCTAACTTTCAATTTCAACTTCAAACTCAAGAACAACGTAAATAATGAAGGAAACAATTATGGATTGATGATGAAATTAACTTATCTTGTAGTGTTAATGAGGCATGAGATGATTCTTGAGTTTAATTAAAATTTAAAATGAGTTTTGGAGGGTTTACGTTTGGGCTTGAGAGGTTTTAGAGAGAGATTATTTTTCTTGTTTTTGCAAAGTATGACATAATAGGGTTGGGTTAGCCATTTAACTTAAAAAAAATCGAACTAGTCTGACTCGTGCTTTGTACGTGCGTCGCAGGAGCAGGGCGTGTCAAGGTACTTTCTGGAGTTTTGGTATGAAATTTCTTAGACCCCTTTGCTCTGTACATGCGATGCACCAGCAGCGCACGTCAAAGGCTTCTCTGAACTTTTGGTCTGAAAAATCTCAGAACCATGTGCTCTGCGTGCAAACCTGGAGTGATTTCTTTTTAGTTTCTATGCATCCCATGATTCCTCATTTCGCATTCCCGCTCCTTCCTAGTCCTGTAACAAGAATAAATGTGACACTATAAAAGGTTGGGTTGCCTCCCAATAAGCGCCTTAGTTAACATCGTGACACGACATATATTTTTTTTTTCATATTCTAGTTACAATAACATGGGTTGCCTCCTGTGAAGGTCCTGATTTAACATCGCGGCACGACGCCGGTTACCTCATATCAGTCATTGGTCAGCTTCATTGAGGTCTTGTGTCTGTCCATGTCCTTAGCCCAATAATGCTTCACAAGCTGACCGTTCACCAAGAAGTTTCTTCAGAATTGGGTTTTTGAAGTTCCACCGCCCCATGCTATGTCATCTTTATTACCTCAAAATGGCCCGACCACTTGGACCTAAGCTTTCTCGAAAATAATTTGAGCCTAGAGTTGAACAACAACATGTGTTGTCCTGGATCAAACGACTGCTATTGGATATGCTTATCATGCCATCTCTTGGTCTTTTCTTTGTATAACTTTGCATTCTCGTAGGCATGCAATCTGAATTCCTCAAGATCATGCACATGCAGCATCCGCGCTATCCCTGCTAACTCCAAGTCTAAGTTGAGCTTCATGATAGCCCAATATGCCTTGTATTCCAATTGGACTGGTAGATGGCACGCTTTTCCATAGATCATCCTATAGGGAGAAGTCCCTATTGGGGTCTTGTACGCAGTTCGGAAGGCCCATAGTGCATTATCAAGTTTCACAGACCAATCTTTTCTCTAAGGATTCACAGTCTTCTCTAGAATCTGCTTCACTTCTCTATTTGAGACCTCCACCTGCCCATTAGTTTGCGGTGATATGTAGTTGTCACTTTTTGCCTGACCCCATACTTAGCCAAAAGTGTCTTCATCAAGTTATTACAAAAATGCAACCCTCCATCACTAATAATGGACCTTGGGGTTCCAAACCTCATAAAGATAGACTTCTTATCAAAATTTACCACCATCTTGGCATCATTGATAGGTAGAGGGACTACCTCCACCCATTTAGGCACGTAATCCACCGCCAAAATAATATATTTGTTCCCGTAGTATGGTGGAAGGGACCAATAAAATCAATGCCCTAGACATCAAAGATCTCCACTTCAAGAATATTGTTCAATGACATCTCGTGTCTTCTCGATATGGTCTTTGTTCGTTGGCACATGTAACAATATTGAGCAAAGGCATATGCATCCTTGAAGAGGATGGGACGGTAGAACCCCGATTGCAAAACCTTAGTTGTTGTACGATCACCACTATGATGTCCCTCATATAGGGAGGAATGACAGCTTTCTAAGACATGCTTCACTTCGGTCTGCGGAATGCACCTCCTTATCAGCTGGTTAGGACCCTTCTTGAATAAATAAGGCTCATCCCATATATAAAATTGTGAGCCATGATACAATTTTCTTCTCTGTGGGTGGTAGTCTCAGGTGGGTAAATTCCACTCACCAATAAGTTCACGATGTTCGCATATCATGGTACGTCTGCCTCTGGAATTGCAAAGAGTTGCTCATCAGGGAACACCTCTCAAATTTGCCCATCTTCCACCACATGTTCGTGACTCTCTAAGCTCAACATATGGTCAGCCACCTGATTTTCAGTTCCCTTACGATCCTTAATCTCCACATTAAATTCTTGAAGTAATAGAATCCACCGAATAAGCCTTGGTTTCAAATCCTTCTTATTAAATAAGTACCGGATTGCAGCATGATCTGTATACACAATGACACTTGTTCCCATAAGATATGACCGAAATTTATTGAAGGTGTACACAACCACTAATATCTCTTTTTCAGTGATAGTGTAATTTAATTGAGCAACATCAAGAGTTTTGATGGCGTAATAAATTGATGGAAAATCTTCTCCTTCCTCTGACCTAGTATAGCTCCCACGGCAGTGTCACATGCATCACACATTATTTCAAACGGAAGCGTCCAGTTAGGCACTATTATTATTGGAGCAATTACTAACCTTTTCTTCAACTCTTCGAATACCCGCAGACATGCTTCGCTGAACATGAACTTCACCTCTTTCTCGAGCAGCTTACACATATGTTTGGATATTTTGGAGAAATCCTTGATGAATTGTCTGTAAAATCCTGCATGCCCAAGAAAACTATGCACACCTTTTACTAAAATAGGGGGCGGTAATTTCTCAATCACTTTCATTTTCGCACGATCCACTTCCAACCCTATTTTTTGAAACCCAAGGACGATGCCTTCTTGGACCATAAAGTGACATTTTTACCAATTCAATACCAGGTTGGTCTCCTCGCATCTGGCAAGTACACGATCTAAGTTCTGCAAGTATACATCAAAATACTTCCCAAATACAGAGAAATCATCCATGAAAACCTCTACGAAGTCCTCCACAATCTCCAAAAATATAGCCATCATAAAACGTTGAGATGTTGCTAGTGTGTTACACAACCCGAACAACATGTGTTTGGAAGAATATGTACCATAGGGGCATATGAAAGTAGTCTTCTCCTGATCTTCAGGAGTAATCGCGATCTGGTTGTAGCTCAAATATCCGTATATGAAAAATTAATATTCCTATCAAGCTAACCTGTCAAACATATGATCAATAAAGGGGATTGGATAATGGTCTCTCCTGGTGGCCTCATTCAACTTACGATAATCCATACAAATACACCACCTTATTACTATTCATGTTGGGATGAGTTCGTTCTTCTCGTTCATCACCACTATCATCCCCTTTCTTCGGAACACATTGTACGGGGCTGACCCATTTGCTATCAGAAATTGGAAAAATAATGCCTGAGTCCAACCACTTAATTACCTCTTTCTTCACCACTTCCTTCATGATAGGATTCAAGATTCTTTGATGCTGAACACTTAGCATATGATCTTCTTCCAAGAATATCTTGTGCATGCAAAACGCTGGGCTAATTATTTGAATGTCTGATATCTGTCACCTAAGGTTCTCTTTCGATTCCGCAACAACTTTAATATTTATCAACCTCTTCACATGTGAGCTTGGCAACTAGAATGACCGGCAATATCTCACCCTTACATAAGAACGTATACTTGAGATGAGCAGGTAAGGGTTTTAATTCAAGATTCGGGGCCTCCTCTATTGATAACTTGGGCAGTGGCCCGAGAGGTCTGTCAAGGGGTTTGAATTCACCCTTTTTCACATAAATGCTTTCCAAGTCTAATATCTGTACCATTTCATTAGCCTATGTATCTCTAAAAATATTATCACTCACTAAGACTCTCTCCAAATGATCTCTAGATGTGATAAGAGGCGATTCAGAATCAATATCCGCCATGGTGATAGCTGACAACTCCTCATAAATGTCTGGTAGCTTATGGCACTTGTACACATTGAACATTTCAACTTTATCATGCACCCTCATAGTTAGCTGCCCTGCAGTCACATCAATCAAAGCTCTGCCCGTGGCTAAAAATGGACCTCTCCAAAATAAATGGGACCTACGGATCAGGCTCAAAATCTAGTATGATGAAATCTACCAGAAATATAAGAGACCCCACTTGCACTAAAATATCTTTAATAATGCCCTCTGGTCGTGGCAATGATTTGTCTGTCAGCTGTAGAACAATAGTAGTTGGTCGCAAATTTCACAACCCCAATTTTCTGAACATAGACGACGACATCAGGTTGATACTCACACCAAGATCACACAGTGCATGAGCAATGACTTGCTTTCCAATAGTAATTTAAATAGTGAAACTACCCAGATCCTTCAGCTTTGTATGCAGTTTATTTTGAATTTGAGATGTGCACTCTTCAGGTAGTGCAACTGTGGCATACTTTGTGAAACGAATCATGTTGGCTACAATGTCCTGGATATACTTTGCGTATTTCAGAATTCCCTACAACATGTCAACCAAGGGAACATTCACGTGTACCTGTTTCAACAACTCAAGGAACTTTTTTCACATTGTCTCTTCTTTCCGCTTTGCCAATCTTTGAGGAAACGGGGGTGGTGGTTTGGCAACAATTGGTTGTGGTTGCTTTACCAATGACTTCTTTGGTACCTTCTCTATCTCGATAACCTCATCTTCTTTAACTACCTCTATCTCTGCTTCCTCCCGAGTTGCTTTCTTTGACACTAACTCCTACAATTGCCTCCCATTTCTGAGAGACACAACTGCACATGGTTTCAGGTTTGGATCTGTGTTACTTGGAAGTCCTCCTTGTGGTCTGGTATTCTAAGCACCTACTATCTGCCCCATCCGCCTCTCCAAATTTTGTACCAATAGAGCACGAATTTGATTTTCACCCATTATCTTTTGCTCGAATGCTTGTTGACTCGCCATGATCTTCTGCATATCCCCATCATTTGTTTCATCATGTCTTCCATACTACTCTGAGGTGATTGGGGCTTGGGTTGATTTGCCTGATTCTACTGATATTGCCCCTGTGCCCTGTTCTGGTTACCGCTACCTTGATTACCATCCCAAGAGAAATTTGGGTGATTCTTCCAAGAAGGATTATACGAGTTGTCGTATACATTCTGGTTACCCTGGACTCTGGCTGCATTGCTCATGAAAAATACAGACTCTAGATTTTTTGGACAAACATCACTAGTGTGCCCTTCACCGCACACCTCACAAAACACCTGGGCTTGATGCACTGGTTGCACCTATTATTGAGTCCTTCTTATTACGAAGTCCTTGAATTCTTTGTGCATAACTTAAATCTATGCTATCATGCATATGTACAAGTCTACCTCCAGTGCTCCTGGAGTATTTTTAACAATATTATCACGGTGATCACCCTGCCGCTCTAAGCTGCTCTGAGAGAACCTGTTCAATAAAATGAATAACTCATTATAGCTCAAATCAAGAGCTTGCCCTCTAGCTGCAGTATCAACAATACTTTTCATGGTGATCTAGACTCTCTATAAAGGTGTGTGATAGAACTTCATTCGATTAATGATGATGAGGACAATCTCTAAGCAATTCTTTGAACCTTTACTATGCCTGATATAGCCCTTCTCCCTGTTTCTTCCTAAAATACATGATTTCCCTCCCGAGCCTCGTTGTCTTTCCAGATGGAAATAACTTAGTCAAAAATTTCCTTTCTAGATTATCCCAAGAGGTGATGAAGTTCCCTGGTTCTTCCTGTAACCACTTCTTGGCATCCCCAAGTAAAGAGGATGGGAACAATGTCAACCTCACATAATCAACAGTGACCCTGGTAGTCATATAAATGTCTGCAATCTCTAAGAAGGTTTGAATCAGTCACTGAGGATCCTTGTATGGTAGACTAGTGAACTTCCCATTGGAGTGAAGCAAATGAATCATAGGATGGTTCAGCTCAAAGTGACATTACCCACAAGAGGTACTGTCACCTCTCGAACTGTCGGTGGTGGTGTGTTAAATGCCATTACTTTAGGTACCACAACGATAGCTTCTCGATTGCCTAAAAATAAACTTCCCTCCTTCGTTGGTTGAAAAATTGTTTAGGCTCATGGCGGAATTCCTCAAGATTATTTTGATTAGCAGATCTTCGCGTTCTATTGTTCTACCTGAGTTCAAATAACAACTAAGATCAAGACGTTAATACTTGGATAACTAAAGAAGTAATAGATTATTCTAATAAAACCGTTAATTTCTAAGTCCCCGAAAACGGTGACAAAAAATTGTTGCTCCCAAGCGCACACACAAGTATACATGGTCGTCAAGTAATATAGTGACTTGTAAAAGTCATATATCGATCCCACAGAGACTTATGATCAATGATTATAGAAGAATACAGTATTACTACAAATTATGCAAGTATGAAAATGAATATTTGTTTCGTTTTCTAACTAATGCAAAAAAGTAAATAATTAACTAATGTATGCTAACAGATTGTAAATAACAGTTGTTAAGGATGAAATTTATCACAGGAGAAAACATCCCAGGGTCATGTCACATTCGTAATCATGTTGCGCTTTTACTTTCGTCGGCTTGCTTAATTACCGAGTTATTTATTGACGGGGTTAATTATACAACTACAAATCTCTTGAGTCCTCTAGCTGCATATTCGTATTACTTTCACGCCTATATCTCTATGATCATGAAGATTAACATAAATGCAGTTATAATTCTTATATTTCAACCAAGCAGGGCGATCTATGTATATCTCTATCCTAGACACAAATCCTTATCCTGATTTCCCGGTGGTGAGATCCTACTCTACTAATTAATTTGTATTAAAGTTGTATTATAACTGTAATTGTATTTTAAGTTTGTATGTTATTGTGGTTGTATTAAATTTGTATGAATATTATATGAATGTTGTATTAAATTTTCAGAAACCAACATGAATTTATAAATGTTATACAATTATATACATAACTTATACAGATTTTATACATGAAATCGTAAGTGTGGTTCGAAGCCCTGAGCGAGATACGAAGCGTGGTATTTATTAGAAACCTAACAAAAACTTATTGGTACTCTATGGTACTTTATAAAGCAGTACGGGAAGTAAATAACTATTACAAGTATTCGAAAGGATGAACAAATATTCAATCTTCAGAAATTGAATCTTGTTGAACAAATAGACCAATCTTTAAAACTGCCGCAAACTTGTTGTGTCTTGAATCTTGATAACCTGAAATCAAGAAACAACTAAATCTGGATGGTTACAACGTTGTGTGTTGAGTCGAGTGATTGCCCTCTGTCCTTAAGATAAGATTTCCCCGTATATATGCTTTTACGTTAACGGACAATAGTCTCCTAAGATAAAACAACACTTTAATCTCAACGCTACAAAGCCAATAGGTTAAGTCTGGCGAAGAAAACAAATATGAATCGACTTGCTGAAGATATGGAATAGGAAGGAAGAGTTTCTTTTTACTCTTCTCTTTTGTCTCTGTGAATATAGTGTGTCTCTGTAGTGTATATCTTGTGTATATAAGAGGGTTTGGTCACTGTTTTTCACAGTTTTGTGCTATTTTTGTGACTGTTTTCAGTCATCTGTGTGGTCACGAATTGAGCTAACAATAGCTCAATATATAGCATGGAGGAGGGGTTGTCCAACTGCCAAAAACATGGTTGTTAATAGCCATTAGGAGGGCATTAAAACAGCCAAGTAATGGCTGTTAATGGCCATTGAAAGAGGCTGCCCAACTGCCCAAGTAATGGGCTGTTAATGGAGGAGTAAATCAGCCAAGTAATGGCTGATTAATGCCTCAAAAAATAGTTCCAACGGAGGCAGAACCAACTTTCCAGAAACTCTGGGGACCAAACTGTAAATATTGAAACTTCAGGGACCAAACTGTACATATGAAAGAATTCAGGTCCAAACTATGCATATGAAACTCCAGGGATCAAACTGCACATTTGACAGAGTTCTCTGGTCCAAAAATATAATATCAGCAAGTCCCCACAGCCCACAGCCCACAGCCCACGACCCACGACCCGTGAACCCGTGAACCCGAGAACCCGGAACTCGGAACCAGAACCGGACCGGACGGGACGGGCGCGCGGCAGCGGCGCGCGTGTGAGCTTGGCCTTGAACCCAAGCACATCTAGGTCTTCCCTCCTTTAAACACATGGGATACCCCTTGGGGTCCCAAACCCTTTACCAATTTGAGACATATATAGAGAGCAATTCTTCTTATTCCCACCGATGTGGTAGATTTGTCCCACACCACATTTCCATGCCTCAAACACCTTACTGCGTGGACCAATATCTCTTTCATTTCTCAATGAAATTTGACGATTCTTGGCCCTACGGTCATCTACTCACTTCGTAGATCATGCATGTGCGAAGAGACAAGGTCTCCAACATGTGGAACACTAGTGTTTAATTCATCAAAGATGGGTGGACGCATCTCCCCGCCAAAGGCTAATTTCCAAAAATCCCCTCTATGAAAGAGAGATTGTGGCGCACATACAAGGTGCCTACTGTCAGCAATCTTTTAGAGAAAGAATATTGCATCAGGAGAGGTAGTTTCTGCTTTGAACCTTCCCTAGTTGAATACCACCGGACTTACTTACTGCACGGTGAATGTGATGTCTTGAACCGTCAGTGTTTATTGTAAGTCAAGATAATGATACCAACACAATAACTTTCCTTATTCATTTTCTTTTTATTATTTTGTCCGTTGTGGTCGTGGACACACTTGGATTCTTAAGTGCGTTCATTTGTGGCGGCCTGTCCTCACACTTGTATAGGTGATCTCCTACAAGGTATCCTGTTATACCCCACTTCACAAGTGTTAGGAATCATTAAAAGTTTCCCCAACCTTAACCTCAACCATTTGAGGATCGTTAAAGGTTTGGAAGCTGAACCTTTACCCACCATGCAGGTAGCACTTTAATGTCTATCGCGGGAACAACTTTGGATTCATGTTTGCCTACAGAAATCATCATCCGAAGTGCTCTTGCTTCCACCGAAGCGCTCAACTGAACCTTTTGCCGCTTAGTTTTCCCATTGAACCAAATTCTTGGGATCTCCAATCAGTATGGTTGGGTTACCACCGCAAAGGTTCGTATTGTTTGGGTTTTAAGCCCATTCCCCTAGACAGGCAGAACACTTGATCTCCGGGTAGTCCCTTAGTTAGTAAACAAGGATGTGACACCTGTGATGAACAACTGCCATACGGTCTTATATCTCCGATAGATCCTGACAGATATGTCCAGACGCCGTCATCCGTGTCCTTCCTGAAGCCGACCGGCTAGCCACAGTGTATAACTGCTGAAGGCACGGATTTCTCCCAATAAGGGATGTTCTCTAAGGAGCCGTGAAGTAACTCAACTTCTTTCATGCTTTGTATAAAGCGATAAACTCCGATTCCATCATGAATCGACCGATGCAAGTTTGCTTATAGGATTTTCCAAGACCCACCATACACATTTACTTGTGGCTTTGGTGTTCTTCAGATCTGATGTCCAGTTTGCATCACTGTGTTCTCCCAGAACCGCTGGACATCTAGAATACTATAATCCGTAGATAAGTGAATAATTCAGATATCGTCATATCTGACTTAACGCCTTCTACCGATCATGTATTAAAATCATCAGTGAACCTTAGTTCAACTGATCTGCTTTGTAGGACGATACCAGGTCGATTGTAGTGTGTACAATACATTGAACTACACGTGACCTGAGCATATCGCTCCTTGTCTATGGGTGCACCATGATTCCAATCAGTTCTATGATTCATATCCATTGATGGCTTCAACGAGACTGTCAACTATCGACCAATCCGTTAGATGTCTTAGAAATCCAATTCCTAAGATGTCATCTGTGATACACATATCTTTCATATCGAGACTTTGTTTCAATATGACTTTTACTTTCAGACTGTTGATTCTCCAACTGTTGGCTTTCTAACTTCAGAGTCAATGTTTCTGTGGTCGATTCATTGTTTCTGTTTTATCTGAAACTTTCAGGACCAAAATGTAAACATTTTAGGGACCAAAATGAAAGTTCAGGAAGAAGCCCAACAGTTTAGCAAACCAACTCTGATCCTCTTCTTCCAACTCTCCGGTTGGGAAGGCTGTTTCAACATCCATGCCAGGTAAGACTACAATGGCCCTAGATGTGAAGCTACTCACAGGGGAGCACATTTTACAACCCAAAGGTTCTTTTTCCGGAGGAAGATCAACCATTACAGAAGTATGGTTCTATATGATGGAATCCATTTCTCTCTTTAGCTTCTTTCCAAAGCAGTGCTTTTGGAGATGACAATTCTTTGTTAATTGTCCATGGTTCGTTCTCAACCATACAATCTGGAAGGTATGGAACAAGTCTTTGTCCCCTCTTTGCTCCTTCTCGGTTCAACATCTAGAATTCCTGAGTTCTGCAGATCTGGAATGCTAAGTTCCGGATAGCTAGCAACTTTCGAGTCCTGTAGATACGGAATGTCTAGTTCTGGACAGTCAGGCCCTCGCGGGTTCTTGTTAACCTTGAGCAATTACTCCTTTTTCCTTTTCAAAGAAAGTTATCTTCAAAGAATTCAGCATTCTTTGACACCAAGAGGCGATCAACACTACTGTTATTTGCAGATCCAGTGGGTATGCAATCGACAGTCTTAGGTACAACTTGACCTGTTTTAGTATTCCAACTTTTACCAAGCCACCCCACATAATTTGGGAGTACGACTTTGCGCTTGGCTAACACCGTTGGACTGAAGTGGGAAATGAACAGTCGTTTAAAGAACGATGCTTCACATTCTCCCCCTCTATCACTACGAATTTCTCAATCCGTAGGCTTAGTTTATTTTCAACTTCTGCTTTGTAGCGCTTATCCGCTTCAACAACTTCATCTTTGCTTTTTAACAAACAAAGGATTCCATACGTTGTACCATCATCAATGAAGGTCACAAAGTACTTGTCTCCCCCTCTATTTTGTATAAACTTCAAATCACCCAAGTAGGTGTGACTAAGTTCTAGAGGAGCGGTGCTTCTTTCGCTATTCCCTTGACGGAATTTGAAAATATGATTTGCCTCTTCGTCTACCTCACATTCATTTTGAGGGTTTATGTCGACAGAAGGCAACAATCTCAACATCGTTAGCTTTAGAATGACTTGCTATTTAACGTGTCTTATTCTATGATGGCATAGATGCACGGATTACAAATATATCATTCATTTGGCTAGAGACATACTGTACCATTCTTAGTTATTACAGACCTATTGGACTAGTCTCAAACCAGCTTGACCAACAGCATCCCTTAAACCAAGTTTGGGACATGTATCACTTCATCTTAGAGTGATCCCATTCCTTGAAGTCCTATTAAGGACAACCTCTCCAACCCCTTCTACTTTAGAGGTGGCGTTGCTTCACATGAACAACCTCTTGCCCGTGGTTATGGCGTAACCGGATCATATGTGATCTAGATACTTTGGCCCACTCTAGTTGCTTTGGCATACTGAGTGTCCAATTTCTCTTCTTTCTTTCTTTAGGCCTTCAGATCATTTAAGACCTGGAAATTCTGGCCCACCTTACTAGGTGTCCATTACTTTTCCTATGAAATGAATTCTGGCCCCACTCCAGTCTCTCGGAGGCTTTATATGACTGAGTGTCCAATATCATCCTATGAAGGATCTTCTGCCAAATAGTGTGACAGGCTCAACGTCTTTAACTTTTAGACTTCTTCCATTATGATTGGTGCCCAGATAATTCTTGGCGCTTACTTAAGAGTGGTAAGAGTTTTCGCACAGTTAGTGGATCTTTCTCCATCGTATGTGCGAACATACTTTACACACTTTTAATAATCACTTAAAAGAACAGATCTTTTTAAGTCGTTTACAAAGTCCAATCTTTAAACGGGAATGAAGAAAAGATTAAACTTCTGATTTTAAAGCGTAAGGAATATAAATTATTTTTATATTCCTCCTTACTTTAAGCAATTTTTAATCAGACATCATTTAATCTTTATTCTTGACAAGTAAGAAAAATACTTATCCCAATTTCGGATTCTTTGTCTGGGACAAATATAGGCCTTCTGCTGCAAGATAGAACCACATTTTTAGCCTTCTCCTCTTGTCCCAGTTGACATCCTCAGCCTCTCGTGAGCGCTTGTTCCCACCACTCTCGGGAGAGGTGACACCATGAACATGTTGAACTTCAACAATATCATCATCATTGTCTTCAAGTAGAAAACCATTGCCATATCCAGATTTGGTCACACAACTTTTGACCGACATCTTTCGAACACTAATAGTAATACAATACAATCTTGTCTTTATTTGTTGGTACTCTATGGTACTTTATAAAGCAGTACGAGAAGTAAATAACTAATACAAGTATTCGAAAGGATGAACAAATATTCAATCTTCAGAAATTGAATCTTGTTGAACAAATAGGCCAATCTTCAAAACTGCCGCAAGCTTGTTGTGTCTTGAATCTTGATAACCTGAAATCAAGAAATAACTAAATCTGGATGGTTACAACGTTGTGTGTTGAGTCGAGTGATTGCCCTCTGTCCTTAAGACAAGATTTCCCCGTATATATGCTTTTACGTTAACGGGCAATAGTCTCCCAAGATAAAACAACACTTTAATCTCAACGCTACAAAGCCAATAGGTTGAGCCTGGCAAAGAAAGCAAATATGAATCGACTTGCTGAAGATATGGAATAGGAAGGAAGAGTTTCTCTTTACTCTTCTCTTTTGTCTCTGTGTATATAGTGTGTCTCTGTAGTGTATATCTTGTGTATATGAGAGGGTTTGGTCACTGTTTTTCACACAATTTTACTCACTGTTTTGTGCTATTTTCGTGACTGTTTTCAGTCCTCTGTGTGGTCACGAATTGAGCTAACAACAGCTCAATATATAGCATGGAGGAGGGGTTGTCCAACTGCCAAAAACATGGCTGTTAATGGCCATTAGGAGGGCATTAAAACAGCCAAGTAATGGCTGTTAATGGCCATTGAAAGAGGCTGCCCAACTGCCCAAGTAATGGGCTGTTAATGGAGGAGTTAATCAGCCAAGTAATGGCTGATTAATGCCTCAAAAAATAGTTCCAACGGAGGCAGAACCAACTTTCCAGAAACTCTGGGGACCAAACTATAAATATTGAAACTTCAGGGACCAAACTGTACATATAAAAAAATTCAGGTCTAAATTGTGCATATGAAACTTCAGGGATCAAACTGCACATTTGGCAGAGTTCTCTGGTCCAAAAAGATAATGTTAGAAAGTCCCCACAGCCCACATCCCACAGCCCACGACCCGTGAACCCGAGAACCTGAGAACCCGGGAACCCGAGAACCCGGAACCTGGAACCTGAAACCCGAAACCCGAGAACGCCGCGTGTGGGCTTATCCTTGAATCCAAACACATCTAGGTCTTCCCTCCTTTAAACACATGGGATACCCCTTGGGGTCCCAAACCCTTTACCAATTTGAGACATATATAGAGAGCAATTCTTCCTATTCTCACCGATGTGGTAGATTTGTCCCACACCACATTTCCATGCCTCAAACACCTTACTTCGTGGACCAATATCTCTTTCATTTCTCAATGAAATTTGACGATTCTTGGCCCTACGGTCATCTACTCACGTCGTAGATCATGCATGTGCGAAGAGACAAGGTCTCCAACATGCGGAACACTAGTGTTTAATTCATCAAAGATGGGTGGACGCATCTCCCCGCCAAAGGCTAATTTCCAACAAAACTTTATGCAAAATTTATACGTGTGTGTGTATATATATATATATATATATATATATAGATTTCATACTAATTTTATACATAAAATTGTAAGCAAAATTCTAAGACTTACGAGATTTGTGGTGCAATTTCGTATATGTTTTTTTTAAAAACTCCTGCTATGTTTGCTAAACGGATATATGTTTGTGTGTGTAGATGTGGATGGTCTTGTGACACCCGCACATTCGCGTGATCTCTGAACCAAACCTTATGCCTAAAATTAGATAAAGGTAGGGATGTCAATGAGGCACTATGGAATGGGCCAGGACAGGGCAAAATCTTAATAGGACAGGTCGGGGATATCTAAATGAGGCCCAATAAACCTAGGGTTTAGCAGATAGAACTTCATTTTTGACTTTTTATCTCATTTTTCTGGTTAATAGGTATTCATAAATTAATGAAAAAACAGTCGAGAATGGTGGTTGTCGTTACAACTTTTCATAATTAATATTTATGGACCATTACAATCTTTCATAATAATGAATATTTATATCACATTTACATACATACAATAAATGTGTCAATTTATGAATTGTAATAGGAATAATTACTTGACATAACTATCTCTAAAAGATAATTATTCTTTTAATTTATTTATATTTAATAGGTATAGTGATTTTATAAATTATCATTCATAGTTATACCAAAATACATTAGGTTTATGACTTATATTTATCCATCATTCCTCTATTCTCCAACCTCTCTCTCCGGCCAAATACCTTTCCCTCTCTTCCCTTTTTTTGTGCCTCTCTCCGATCAGATCTGACTCCGCCTCTTCACACATGGCAAGAGAATTTCTATTGCTTGTCATCGGATCTGGAAGATCGGAGGTAGTTACATGAATGGCGTGTTTGGTATGGAGGAAAATATTTTCCCAAAATTTACCGTCATGCCAAACACGCGCGAAGTGTAAAAGTTTGCCATTGATGAACGTCACTAGCCAAAGAACAAGAATAAATACTATTAATCCTGAAATTAATATCCACTTTTTCACTTCATTTCCGTTGATGTTGGGTTTGGTGTTGTGACATTTGACCCAACATATCTTCTGAAGTATTGATTTGAATGCATAAAAATGTTGGGACAAATGTCACAACATTCGGACCAACATTTTTTAGAACAGTTTTGCCTTACTTCACGCTAAGCAGTAATATTTTACTGTGAGGTAAAAACGACTTAGGTATGGTAAAATTGGAGCTGTGTAAAACTTGGGAGAAAGAGTCAAAGCTTGGGGAAGAAGTTGAGTAAGGAACAAGTCAAAATTGTTAGAGGATTTTGCTCCTTGATCGTCTCCAACAAACCCTATCAGCTGCCAACCTTTCCCTCAACCTCCACAACCAATCGATGAGCTTTTCAAGGAAGACTCTCTACTATAAATAGAGAGGCTACTGCAGTGAATCGACATCCAGAATCAAAATGTAAAAATACCAAGAGAGCTCTCGGGATTTCATCTCAGAAATCCTGGATCACAAGTGTTGCTGAGTATGTCGACAACATTCTGTCCAACATTACAATTGATGTTTAGATTCTAGATTAGTTTTGTATGGAGCGATTGTAATGAGAAGTTGTCTATGTCTACTTAGTTAGATTTTTCAGGCAGAAGTCATCTGCGACTTCAACTTTTAATTCCTTTCCGTTTTATCTTATAAATATGTAAAGAAATGAATTTGTATATAATATATACACAATATTTTCGGTCATTGACCGTCATAGGTTATATAATATATATAATCTATGATTTTAAACCTTTGTGTTCTTTATTTTTCCGCTGCATTTACTTTTTAAAGTTTCTGTTTTATCGAAGTGTTGTCACTGGTGCCGGATGACATTGTCGCCGATATTCGGAAACTGAATTGGCATTCGAGTTAGTTTATTTCCAGTTTGTTTTTATTGTTTCATAGCATACCCGGACAATTTCGACTACTTTTACAGTATACTAGGAAAAGTTGTAACTCCATGCTGGATTTTTACTAAGAAGCCATAACCATTTGTAAGTATTTTTAAGCGGGGAAACAACTGTTTCTTTATGCCCAGACGTTGTCAACCCTAGCTGAGATATTTGGGTGACTCGAAGTGAGAAAAATTTGAAAATCCATTTGAGTTCACCATTTTCATCTGAAACGATGGCGGCTGCAGCGGCAAACCGATCTGAGTTTTCATTTTTTAGGAGTGGAGACAATCTCAGGCTTGATATAGCTCCTAAAATACAGTGTATCTGACAATCTCATGCTTGATATAACTCTAAGAGCTCCTAAAATACAGTGTACATAGCGAATTCCTCATTTGTTTTTAGTATAAGTACAATGTATTTTAATTTATAGATCTGAGTGTATTCGTCTGGCCGGAATCCATGGCTTCTTCTCATTCTTGTATCTCAGATCTGAGTCTATTTAAATGTATTCGTCGTTTTTGAGTATAAATAACTTATATGTATTTGGTTGATTATATTTTTGGGCAAAACTAGATGTATTTGATTGTATGTGTTGTTTGAATGATCTATATACAATTTTCTTTTAGTAAATACAGTGTATCTGAAATTTTGTCGTTTGTATGCAAATTTACCTCTGTCATTGTTTCATACATTCAAATACAACCAAAACAAAAGGGTACATCAAATACACGCGACATCAGATAAGATTGAATACAACTAAACAGTGTATTCAAATACACTCAAATACAGTGAATTATCATAAACTATCTATGAATTGTAAATTGATAAAGCGTAGCTACTAATTGTAAGGTAGTTATTAGTGTAAGTTACCCATCGTAATATATGGATGTCCATTACAATGTGGTAATCTTACACAATTCTTTAGGAATCACATATACCACCTGAGGCAATTATTGTATTTATCATCATATGAGTTTACGTTCAATATTCTCCACTCATTCTGAACTTTTTTAGTCCATAACTTAGGTGGTTGTAGTCGAATTTATGTTTTTGAGTTTGTATGTTTCAATTTCAGATATTTAAACTTAAATATGTAATTTCATATTTAAACTGAAATAATTTTTTCCCAGGCCTGTCAAATAAGTTTTTATAAAATGTTAAAAGAATTATGAAGTTACTTCTGCTTCTCAACATAATGGGACTAAAATTTGTGTTGACTAGGTTTTACATTTGGTTTTCTTGATTTAGGTCTATATATATGTACTAAATGAAAGTACCAGAAATGGTTGATAAACAGAGGTTCTGAGAATGACATTTGAAACAAATCAATGATACTAACAGATGTATAGCAATATGTATGAAGTTGGGTAAAATGACTTTAATGAGCAACTTTGATAGGATCCACCTGTCTTTTGAAAAGCATAACAAATTAGTAGATATTACTTTAATACAGATATATGAAGTTTAAATATTTGAGAAAGAACGATCAACCTTATGCAAATATTTATTTCAAAGCGTAATTCATAGTGTTATGACTTTAAATTATACAAAAAAATAGTTGGTCAAAAAGAGTATCACCTCCGACTAGGAGTGGCCAGTGGGCCGGGCTCGGGTCTGGCGGGCCGGGTCTGGCGGTGTCGGGGTCGGGGCGGGACGGGAGAAGGGGCGGGGTCGGGTCGGCGGGCTCACAGGCGGGGTCGGGTCCGGCGGGATCGGAGCAAGTCCGTCCGATCCCGATCCGTCGGGCTCGGGTCGGGGCGGGCTCGGGGCGGGCTCGGGCTCGGGTCGGGATACGGCGTTTTTTTTTTTTTTTTAAATAACATATGTATAAAAAAAACTCAATAAACAAAACAAGATAGTGTAATAAAAACATCCCAAGGCTGTTTTTTTGTGCCTCTTATATTATTTAATAGACATATGATTTTTTTGTAATACAAATACAATTGTCTAAAATCTAAATTGCAACTTTGTGGTGTTGTCCAAAAGTTACAAATTACATAATAAAATTACAATTAAAAAAATTACATTCTCAAAAAAACCTGTTCTAATTGCTTGATGATTTCATGTGGTTCTTCGGTTGGAATTGGTATTTGTTGGTCAAATTGATCCACGTCGCTTCCACTACCTTCGGTTAAGATTTCGTTGTAGTTTTCATCATCTTCTTCGTTGATCTCCGGTTGACCGCACCTTCTCCGCTCCGCTCGTATCCAATCCCTGAATAATACTGCAATTTCCAAGTCGTCTCCGGCTAATGAGTGTCTGTGGTCTCCTATTTGATATCTGCTCGTAGAAAAAGCGCTTTCGAGACGCGATTGACGACGCTTGAATGTTCAAAACATCTCGAGCCATCATTGAAAGTGTCGGAAAGGTCTTCTCATTCCCCCTCCAAGTATTTCAAAGCAAGTCTTCATGTCCATCTTCATTGATAACTTCTTGATACGGTACGAAACCCTGCAAAACAAAAATATCCAACTCGCTAATTTGGTTAGTAGTAGAGGTACGACCGCACATTCTATTTGTGAGGCTTTCAATACTAGCCGCAGAAACAACATGTCTTTTGTGAGGTTGCGTTGAAGATGAAGAAGATGGTATGGAAGCTGGTAAGTTACTAGCATTTTCTTGTTGATAAAATCTATATATATTTTTGCATTGGTGTTCTACGCTAGACAATACTTCTTCTTTAGTTTGTTCAATAGGTGGTGGGTGATTTAGATTTTTGGGACTTGGAGGTGGTAGTACTTCTATACAATCGTAAATAGTTTCAATTAGTGATTTAGTACCGTCTATTTTAATAGTAGGATTTAATACAGAACCAATAATATAAATAGAGGGAATAGGAATAAAATATTTTTTTATTTTGAGAAACATTTTTTTAATAGGCTTTGCCTTATATAAGTTGGTTTTTCCATATATTCACTAAGAAATAAAAATATTAGAGTTATATAAAATAACATAGTTGAAATAGTAGGATAATATATACCGGAAAATTCTTTTGTTGCTTGAAAAAATTTCTCTAAAAATACAATAAGTTCGGAAATTTTTTCCCAATCACTATCTAAAATCATATCAATGGCTTTTTATTATGAGAGTTAAAAAATAAAGTTATAGGTAATTTATAGTCATAAGCAACAAGTAGTTGCTCGTATAAAGAATTCCACCTAGTGGATACTTCTTGTGGAATTTTTCTAAAAGGTAGTCCACAATCATGACAAATTTTTTTATATTCTTTTCTACGTTGTACTTTATTACTTTTAAAAATAAAGTTTATAGCAAATTGTATTTTACTAAGAATGTCTTCAAAAAGTGATAGACCATCCTTTACAATTAAGTTATATATATGGCACGCGCATTTTATATGAAAATGGTCCGGAAAAGACGGAGTTAAACTATTTTTTAAAATTGTAATTGCGTAATTGTTACTAGAAGCGTTATCTAATGTAATAGTCATAATTTTATCGGTAATTCCGTAATAATCGCACACTTGATAAATATTTTCTGCAATAAAAGTACCGGTGTGCCTATCATCTATATATCTATACGCTAAAATACGTTTTTGCATAGACCATTTATAATCTATCCAATGACAAGTTACGGTTAAATAATCATGGCCGTTAGTACTACGACCTATATCGGACGTGATGGATACTTTGCCATTAAAATGATATAATGAAAAACGTAAATATTGTTGATATTCATGCGCGAATTTAAATACATCTCTCTTAACGAGTTGATCTAGGAAAACCGTTAAAAGCGGGATTATATATATCTCTAATGTAATGAATAAAATCGGGAGATGAAGGAAATGAAAAAGGCAAACCCTCCACAAACAACTAATTTTGATATTGCTTCCCTATCTCTATGTTTATTGTATTTAGAGCCTACAATTCCCCCCGTCATAGGGTTAATTTGACCTGTACTTGGTCGGGACGATATCGGTATGTGAACCTTGTCCCGATGGAGCGGGCGTTTGCGCACCCGGTTTTGAAGCCTGGTATTGGGCATACCTAGGCTGGATGAGCACTTACTACGTGTCTAATTAAACCCCCCGTCCCACCGTGACCTTTTCCGGTTTTAAATTTTAAAACATTTTTACAAATTTTACATATGGCTACTTGATTCTCTACGTCCCTATCAAAAAATGTCCATGCATCGATTTTAATGGTCGTTTTTGGACCTCGTCTCATACTAGGGGGAATAGGAGGTATTTCGGTTGAAGGTGCACTAGTGGGTGTGTTGTCATCAACATTAGTGGGTATATCATCTAGATCATCGTCTAAATTAAAGTCTTCTTGAGTTCCGAGAAAATAGCTCCTGGTCTAAATCTAATGGTATTGTAGGAAAATGTTGAGTATCAACAAAATCATCCTGTGTAGGAATAAGATGACTAGAAGAAGTACCCTTGCCCTGGTTGCCCCTACTAGAAGAAGCACCCTTACCTTTACCCTTAAACATACCTTTTAATCCTTCCATTTTAATTATGATAATAAATAAATAATTAAAGACAATAAAATTAAGTGATCTAAACTAAATAAACGAGACAATAATAATTTAATGAAGGAACGAATGTACCAAACGCCGACGTAACGTCGACGTGTAATCGAGAGGTTGAAAATTGAAACTTTGCTCGATGGAAGATCCTCAAGCTAGTTGCCAACTTCACTACCAATTCCCAAATGAATAAATAAAATTGAATATTTAGCAAACAATGTAGAATTGTAGAGAGATATATTGAGAAATTAGAGAGATTGTAGGAAGATTTGTGAGAAAGATGAAGAGAAAATGAGTTATTTATAGTTGAAAAATTGGGTTAAAGTGTAAATATAATAACTTATGGGTTAAAAATAAATATTAAGGGGTAGGGGGTTGGGGGAGGGGGGGGGGGCTAAAATGGCCGTTGGCCAAAGGCCATAATCTAAAATGGCCGTTGGTGCAACGGCCATTTTTGCAAAGGGCGGGGTCGGGGTCGGGGCGGGCTCGGGTCTCGCGGGCCTAGGGCGGGCTCGGGTCTCGCGGGACGAGACCTCGTCCCGTCCCGAGTTCGAGTCCCGCCCCCGTAAATTTTTTTTTTTTTTTTTTTTTTTTTTGGGGTCGGGGCGGGACCGGGGCGGGCTCGGGACGGGCTCGGGTCGGGGTCGGGCTGTCCCGGCCCACTGGCCAGCCCTACCTCCGACATCACCAATTGGAGGTCTTAGAGATATGTGACACTACAAATTTTTATATATTTTACATTTTATTGCAGGACACATGTAATTAAAGTATGATTTTCCTGATATTTTTATTACCGTGCGGACAACTTTTTTGATTTTATATATAAATTGAAATACTTTTTCACTCATCAACAAACATTAGAAAATATTAATTTTTAACTCCTTTTCTCCTCTTTTCTTTGTAAATTCTTGTACACAGGTAGTAAAGTTATCCTTACTTTTTTCATTTGAATTAGGATTAAGAGGAGAAAATCTCATAACCTCCACTATTGGAATTTTGAAGTTCATTTCTTTAGAGTTTAAATTTTAAAATTGTGATTCTTATTAATTGTTAGTCAACAAGCTTGAATTATTATTGAACTAGGTGTGTATGGCCCGTGCCAGCACGGGCTCAATATTGTGAAATAAGTACATATTAGTATAAAATCAAATAAGGTGATATTATTTACATATTAAGATAGGCAACACATGCTAATTCCCGGACATTATTTACATGCATTTTGAATAAATGTATGTTGTATGATTGGATGCACTTTTGTCATTAGTAATAGTAATCTGATTCTTGACGCCAACAATGTTGGCACATTCGGAATACAATTGACATCAATTTTCAAACAGATTAATCTGTGGCACTCCTCTTGGTGCTGGTGGAATAATATCCTTCTGCTCAAATTTACTAAGAAGGTTGTTGTCCTTGGTCATTGGACTTTCTCCTTCATACACCTGAATAAGCACACACCTGGTTGATTGCCAGAGTCAGCAGATTTGCTCTTTCTAGTGTTTCCTGGAATCAAGACTGTCATCACACCACCAGCAGTTATCGAGGCATCTTGAAATACCTCTAATTTAGAGGAGAATCATATGAACCTCACATTTCATTGAGTGCTCTAATATTTAGCTTCAGAGCACACTGGTAGTGCAATAAAGAGGAAAAAGGACTTCGCCTGTAAATATATAGAGAGCAAAAGGAAGGAGGAAGTAAACTGAGAATTAGACAATGATTAGCAAATTGATATCTCAAACACTTCATTGTTTTCAATTTATTAGATAGAATTTATATTACATCGATCCAAGTACGAAGTTGATTTTTTAAAAATAGTGGTGGTTAGACCAGCATTGTTGTATGGAGCAGAATGTTGGGCAGTCAAGAACGTGCACGTTCAAAAGATGAAGATAGCGGAGATGAGGATACTGAGATGGATGTGTGGTCATACTAGGAGAGATATAATTAGGAATGAAGTTATACGGGACAAGGTCGGAGTGACCTTCGTGGAGGGTAAGATGAGTAAAACGAGGTTGAGATGATTCGGACATGTGAAGAGGAGGTGTGAGGATGCGCCAGTTAGGAGGTGTGAGAGATTGGCAGTAGCAGGAGTTAGGAGAGATAGAGGTATGCCGAAGAAGAATTGGCGGAGGTGATTAGACAGGACATGACACAACTCCAGCTAACTGAGGACATGACCCTAGATAGGAAGATTTGGAGGTCGAGAATTAGGGTAGAAGGTTAGTGGGTAGTTGAGTTTTTGTCACATTGTGTGGGTGAGGTTGGGGGCTAGCCTCTTCTTCTACTCGTCTCTCTTTCTTAGTCGTATTGTTTAGGCATCGCGTAGATCCTTACTCTTTTTGTGTGGATTACTATGTATTGCTCTATTTTCTTTCTATTTGAATATTTTGTGATCTTATTTTCCTTGCAATCCTTCATCTACTACTTTCCTTTTGAGCCGAGGGTCTATCGAAAACAATCTCTCTACCCCATAAAGGTCGAGGTAAGGTCTGCGTGCATCTTACCCTCCCCAGACCCCCACTTTGTGGGAATACACTGGGTATGTTGTTGTTGTTGTAGTGATAGAAATCCAAAACAGAGAATTTTTCAAGGTCATCTATTAGAACCTTAAAATCATGGAAAATTCAAGCCAAAAGAAGTATTTAAATTTGTAGAAATTAACTGGATGTATGTTTAACACCCCAAAGATGTTTTGTCCTAAGAACAAAGGGAGCATAAAAAAATGACAAACGACAGTAAGAAAAAGGTAAATTCCAATGTAATAGAGTCATTTATTGATTTAACAACAAAGCCTCTGAGATTAGTTTCAATTCAAGGAACTTACCGTAAGGAAGATTGTTCCATTCTAATCGGGATAACTAAAAATGATTAGGTAAACATAATATTTTCAGAAAACCCAACATTAAAAACACCAAATAGCTATCACATATCTCAAATCTTCTTAAAGTTAAGTCATTACTTGTAGATCTATAGTGACTTATCCAAATACTCAATCAATCAATGCAACTGCAAGATCAAAGTTATTTGGTCAGTAGAGTAGGGCTTCGGAACTCTATTGGTATGATAACAAAAAAAACACCAGATATTGAATACACGTTAGATCTTTTTCATGCTCATTGATGAATGATATGCCACGAATAGTACCAACCAACCAAAAATTCAAGAGAAGATAACATAACCCCTATGCCATCACTCATCAATATACCTTTGACGTCAAGCACACAACAGGAAAATATGGGTACTTTGATTAAAAATCACAAGGAAATGAAGATTACATCACAGAATCCGGTTGAAGTATGTTCCCCACCTTGGATATGCATTGCTGATCTCAAACTGACTTGGCATCCTTGGGCTTTAACACTGTCCAGGAACTCTCTCGTTTCCATTGAGTGCTCCCTATTTCAGTTAAACCAATCACTAAGCACACCAAATAAGGCTAGACTGAAGCAAAGTAATAATGGCTCATGACATAAGAGGGAAAAAACTATAAGAACACTTGCTCGGAAGTAATTAACGTCAAGATGCAAGGAAAATCACAGAGAACATTAAAGTGATAAACACAACTGGACTGAAGCTCACATTGCGTAGGAATGTTATATGATTTAAACGTAAGGATAAATCTTTCAAACGACTTCAAGGATGTTCGGAGACTGGAGAGAAGCTCACATTGGGTAGGAATACTGAAGAGAACCCATGGGAAAAGAATCCATCTATAAAAGAATGTGATGCCAACTTAGAATTCAGCAGAAGCACACACGAAAACATAGATACAGATGCTGACAATTACATATGAAGGCAAAGGAAGGCCGAAGAGTACGGAATTAGTGAGGAAGACAAAAAAGGAGAGATAATCAGTAAGACTCATCAATAAGAAGCAGTGGAACAACACAAATATCCAGGCGAGTGTAACTGCTCAAAAGCACCAAGAACAACTCAGTGTCGAAACAAACAGGAAGGAGAAAGATAATAAATGGTTATTTTGATCAAACAAATCTTTAGAAATTTATTACTTATGAGTAACCTGCAAAAACAATACCGAAGTAACTATAAACTTAGAAGTGACATGTGTATACTTACTGTAACTAAATTGATACCTGAGAAGCCGAATCTTTTAAGTCATCTTCGGAAGAAGTCAATGAAAGTTGTAGAAGGAGTCCTTGTCAATGCTCCAAAACCTGTTTCTGGCGATCTGTGTTGTTCAGGAGATACTGCAAATAAAAGTAACCAGAATGACTAATGAAAAATAAAGTAACCCACATATGAATACAATCTATCAATTCATATACCCATTCAATTACCAGAACAAAAAAGATAAACGGAAAAATGTATAATTATCTTATGAGATTGATATTCTCCAACCGTCATCATATCATGTCCCTTACAATTGAAGTAAAACCCTACTTGGGTACATGACTCTCTCGTTATCTCAAAACAGAAAGTACGGATAAAACTGAACACCAAAGATAAATTTTGAACAACAATCAAGAAATTAAGGGCAAAAATAAAAAGGAAAAGAAACAAAATATGGAGAATCGCAGCATACATGAAGGAGAATCCGGAGCTTCTTGTGGTATACGCATGGCCAAATAGGAGCACAAATTGGGACTAAAGCCCAAAAATATAACCCTAAAAGGGAGAAATAATAACCAAAAACTGAAAATTACATGGCATAATCCATTGATAAACAAAGAAACATACACCACAACCAGAGAAGAGATACATAGCTTGTAAATTATGCTTGCCTGTCCTTTTCTATACGACGAAGACGCAGAAGATACGATTAAAGCGGTCTAGTAATGTGAAGTGGTGTTATGAAAAGCAGTATTAACAAATGGGCCAGTGGAAATATTGCATAGGAGTCTCGGACAGAAGCAACTCAACACCATATTAAGTGGCTATAGGGTGATAATATAGTGGGTAGTTTGGGTACGTTACATTGGTGCTTCATTGCTCGTTCTCCATGGCTCATGGGTGTCTCCAATTTTCTGGCAATAAGCCGGTTAAAATCGAGTTGTGTCGCTTTAGCGGTGATTCCGATCCCGACTTAAGTGTTTTTCAGGCAGAACAATATTTCAACATCTATGGCTTTTCTAAGGATATCTGGCTATCTCTTCCTTTCATTTACTTCGTTGGTGAAGCCCTCGCTTGGTTTAATTGGTTGTATCGTAACAACCAGTTCTATGATTGGAAACATTTCACAGAGAAATTGGCTTGCCATTACCGTATACAAAAAACTACAAAAGTTGGCTTGTCTCCCATTACTGATCTACCGTTGAAAATGGATGCGAATTACTCTCGTATGCGCAACCACCTGGACAACTACGGAGGAATTTATGGTCCATTTACAGGTTATTCAGTATAACCTTCCTCCTCCATTTAATTGCTTTGTGCAAAACTCACCTAGCATTGTAGCTTATATTGTGCACGTAACGACTCTATGCATTATATGTGCACCAAATCTGAAGGAAGTCTTTAAAGATATATTGTGCGCAAGTGGTTTCAACTTTCAGTTATGTCAATGGTACGACACTGGACAGAGACCCCATAATGTATTGCTCTGTAGAGCTGCTACACTGAGGAGAAACAAATATTGAGAAGGTATTAAACCTTCGGGTTCTCTTATTAGGATACATTTGTTACACTATATATTTGGATCCGTGGTTATTGTTTTTGACTCGATAATCTTCTACAAAGATAGTTCATTCGACTTTGAGTTTGCTTTGTCTCTTGTTGTTGGTGAAGTATTGTTTTATGTGAGACTTGGCAACATTATTAGCGTTCCTGATCTATATATGGTGTGTGCTCACCAATGTGCTGCATTAAGTAAACTCCCACACGACACATTTGTTGGGTATTTTTGCTGTATGGTACTTTATAAAGCAGTACGGGAAGTATATAACTATTACAAGTATTCGAAAGGATAAACAAAGATTCAATAATTCAACTAGAAATCTGAAAGTTACAATAGAACCACAAAACTGAAATTACAATTTTGTTGAAGACGGAAAAATGGAAACTGTTTTTGCTTGAGTCGAGTGTGGCACTCTGTCCTTAAGACAATATTGCCCCGTATGTATCCTTTATACGTCCTGGACAATTTGTCTCCCAAGATAAAACAGCAATGGAACACTTGAGCAAAGGAAACTCAAATGCTACCGTGAAGAATATTGAGTAACGAAATGATGCTTGGAAGTTGTAGGAAGAAAAGATTTCTGCTTGTGTATTTTCGTGTATCATATGAACTGTTATTCGTAGTCATATCTTGCTCAACAATGGTGTAAGGGGGTGTTTATATAGGTGAGGGAGGGGACTAGTAAAGTCACCAACATAAATGGTGAAAGACCAACGGATTTGGCCATTATAGGAGGAGTAATTCAGCCAAAATAAATGGCTGAATTGAGTGCTTGGCGTTTCTGTTCTGACCGTCAAAATTCTGATTTTCTGAAAACTTCAGGGACCAAACTGTACTTCTGGCAAAGTTCTCTGGTCCAAAAAGATAATATCAGAAGGCCCACAGCCCACAGCCCGTGGCCCGTGAACCCGGAACTCGGAACTGGACCGGACGGGCGGGCGGCGGCGGCGCGTGTGTGGTCTTTCCTTGAACCGAAGCACATCTAGGTCCTCCCTCCTTTAAACACATGGGATACCCCTTGGGGTCCCAAACCCCAAACCAATTTCGAGTCTTATATACACAACAATTCTTTCTTCCTCTACCGATGAGGGAGAATTGAACACAATACCACACTTTCCATGCTTCAAACACCTTACTTCGTGGACCAATATCTCTTTCATTTCTCAATGAAATTTGACGATTCTTGGCCCTACGGTTATCTACGTACTTAGTAGATCATGTATGTGTGAAGAACCGGATTCTCCAACATACGTAACACTAGTGTTTAAGTCGTTAAAGTTGGTCGGTCGCAACTCCCGCCAAAGGCTAATTTCCAACAATCCCCTCTTGAAAGAGATTTTGGTGCACTCACATGGTGTCTTTTCATTTCCAGTAATATTTCAGCGGACCAATGTTGTATAAGGAGAGGTAGCGTCAACTTTGAACCTTCCATAGTTGAATACCATCGGACTTACTTACTGCGCGGTGAACGTGATGTCTTGAACCGTCAGTGTTTAGTGTAAGCCAAGTCAATGATACCAACATAACAAATTCCCTAACAAATTCCCTTACTCTCTTCTTCGTAATGTTTTGTCCGTTTTGGCCATGGACAACGTCTTGGATTCTTAAGTGCGTTCATTTTGAGGCGGCCTGTCCTCACACTTAAATAGGTGGTCTCCTACAAGGTATCTGCTATACCCCACTTCACAAGTGTTAGGAACCATTAAAAGTTTCCCAAAACCTAACCTCAACTGTTGAGGATCATTACAGGTTTTGAAAACTTAACCTTTACCCATACTGCAGATAGCACTTAACGTCTATCGCGGGAACGACTTTGGATTTGGTGTTTCTTTTCGAAATCACTATCGAAGTGCTCATGCTTCCACCGAAGCGATCAACGAACCTTTACAACTTAGTTTTCCCATTGAACCAAATTACTGGGATCTCCAGTTCGTAAGGTTGGGTTTCCACTATATTGGTCCATATATTTTGGGTTTTAAGCCCATTCCCCTAGACAGGCAGAACACTTGATCTCTAGGTAGTCCCTTAGTTTGTAAACAAGGAAGTGACACCCGTGATGATCAACTGTCATACGGTCTTATGTCTCCGACGATCCCGACAGATATGTCCGACGCGCGTCATCCGTGTCCTTCCCGAAGCCGACCGGCTAGCCACAGTGTAGAACTGCTGAAGGCACGGGTTTCTCCCAATAAGGAACGTCCTCTAATGAGCCGTGAAGCTACTCAACTTCTTTCATGCTTGGTATAAAGCGATAAACTCCGATCCCATCATGAATTGATCGATGCAAGTTTGCTTAGAGGATTTTTCGAGACCCACCATACACATTTACTTGTGGCTTTGGTGTTCTTCTGATCTGATGTCCAGTTTGCATCACTGTGTTCTCCCAGAACCACTGGACATCCATAATACTATAATCCGTAGATAAGCGAATAATTCGGATATCGTCATATCCGACTTAACGCCTTCTATTGATCATGTATTAAGATCATCGGTGAACCTTAGTTCAACGATCTGTTTGTTGGACGATACCGGTCGGTTGTAGTGTGTACAATACATTGAACTACACGTGACCTGAGCATATCGTTCCTTGTCTATGGGTGCACCATGATTCCAATCAGTTCTATGATTCATATCCATTGGTGGCTTCAACGAGACTGTCAACCATCTGTGATACCCATATCTTTCATATCGAGACTTTGTTTCAATATGATTTTCACTCTCAGACCGTTGGTTTTCCAACTGTTGGCTTTCTAACTTCAGAGCCAATGTTTCGTAGTCGATTCTTTGTTTCTGTTTTATCGAGACTTTTAGGACCAAAATGTAAACATTTCGGGGACCAAAATGAAAGTTCGGGAAGAAGCCCAACAGTTCGGCAAACCAATTCTGATCCTCTTCTTCCAACTCTCCGGTTGGGAAGGCTGTTTCAACACCCATGCCACGCAAGACTGAAATGGCCCTAGATGTTAAGCTACTTACAGGGGAGCACATTTTACAACCCAAAGGTTCTTTTCCCGGAGGAAGATCAACCATTACTCAAGTATGGTTCTATATGATAGAATATATTTCTCTCTTTAGCTTCTTTCCAAAGCAGCGCTTTTTGGAGATGACAATTATTTGTTAATTGTCCATGGTTCATTCTAAACCATACAAGCTAGAAGGACTGGAACAAGTCTTTGTCCCCTTCTTTGCTCCGTCTCGGTTCAACATCTAGAATCCCTAAGTTCTGCAGATCTGGAATATTAGGTTCCGGATAGCCAGCAACTTTCGAGTCCTGAAGATACGGAACGTCTAGTTCCGGACAGTCAGGCCCTCGCGGGTTCTTGTTAACCTTGAGCAATTACTCCTTTTTCCTTTTTCAAGGAAAGTTATCTTATAAGAATTCAGCATTCTTTGACGCCAAAAAACGATAAACACTACTGTTATTTGCAAATTCAGTGGATATGCAATCTACAGTCTTAGGTCGAGCTTGACCTGTTTCGGTAGTCCAACTTCTACCAAGCCACCTCACATCACAACTTTTATATGTGAGATCCTTTCCATGTTTCACACGGAGGGTTATCCTTATCCTTATGCGGAGTTCTGTTGAGAATCGCATTAGCGGTAAGGATCGCCTTGCCCCACATAATTTGGGCGTACGGGTTTGCGCTTGGCTAACACCGTTAGACTGAGGTGAGTAATGAGCAGTCGTTTAATGAACGATGCTTCACATTCTCCCCCTCTATCACTACGAATTTCTCAATCTGTAGGCTTAGTTGAATTTCAACTTCTGCTTTGTAGCGCTTATTCGCTTCAACAACTTCATCTTTGAATATCAATAAACAAAGGATTCCATACGTTGTACCATCATCAATGAAGATCACAACGTACTTGTCTCCCCCCTCTATTTTGTATAAACTTCAAATCACCCAAGTAGGTGTGACTAAGTTCTAGAGGAGCGGTGCTTCTTTCGCTATTCCCTTGACGGAATTTGGAAAGGTGATTTTGCCTCTTCGCCTACCTCACATTCATTTTGAGGGTTTATGTCGACAGTAGGCAACAATCTCAACATCGTTAGCTTTTGAATGACTTGCTATTTAACGTGTCTTAATCTATGATGGCATAGATGCACGGATTACAAATTTATCATTCATTTGGCTACAGACATACCGTACCATTCTTAGTTATTACAGACCTGTTGGACTAATCTCAAACCAGCTTGACCAACAGCGTCCCTTAAACCAAGTTAGGAATATGTATCACCTCATCTTAGAGTGATCACAATCCATGAAGTCCTATTGAGGACAACCTCTCCAACCCCTTCTACTTTAGAGGTGGCATTGCTTCACATGAACAACCTTTTGCCCGTGGTTAGGGCATAACCGGATCATATGTGATCCAGATACTCTGGCCCACTCCAGTTGCTTTGGCAGACTGAGTGTCCAATTTATTTTCTGCCTTTCTTTAGGCCTTCAGATCGTTTAAGACCTGGAAACTCTGGCCCACCTTACTAGGTGTCCATTACTTTTCTTATGAAATGAATTCTGGCCCCACTCCAGTCGCCCGGAGGCTTTATATGACTGAGTGTCCAAATATCATCATATCAAAGGAATTTTGGCCCACTCTAGTCGCCCGGAGGCTTTGTATGACTGAGTGTCCAATATCATCCTATGAAGGATCTTCTGCCAAATAATATGACAGGCTCAACGTCTTTAGCTTCTTCCGTTATGATTGGTGCCCAGATAATTCTTGGCGCTTACTTAAGAGAAATTTTGGCCCACTCCAGTCGCCCGGAGGCTTTGTATGACTAAGTGTCCAATATCATCCTATGAAGGATCTTCTGCCAAATAATATGACAGGCTCAACGTCTTTAGCTTTTAGACTTCTTCCGTTATGATTGGTGCCCAGATAATTCTTGGCGCGTACTTAAGAGTGGTAACAATTTTCGCACAGTCAGTGGATCTTTCTCACTCGTATGTGCGAACATACTTTACACACTTTTAATAATTACACTTAAAAGAACGGATCTTTTTAAGTCGTTTACAAAATCCAATCTTTAAACGGAAAAGAAGAGGAGATTAAACTTCTGATTTGTTAAAGCGTAAGGAATATAAATTATTTTTATATTCCTCCTTACTTTAATCCATTTTTAATCAGACATCATTTAATCTATATTCTTGACAAGTAAGAAAAATACTTATCATTTAATCTTTATTCTTGACAAGTAAGAAAAATACTTATCCCAATTTCGGATTCTGGCTCACTTCAGTCACTTCATCAGACTGATTGTCCATTTCCTTCTCACCATTATTCGGATCCTTTGTCTGGGACAGATATAGGCCTTCTGCTGCAAGATAGAATAACATCTTCGATCTTCTCCTCTTGTCCCAGTTGACATCCTCAGGCTCTCGTGAGCGCTTGTTCCCACCAGTCTTGGTAGCAGTGACACCATGAACACGTTCATCATCATCAATCTCTTCTACCAGAAAATCATTGCCATATCCAGATTTGGTCACACAACTTTTGACCGACATCTTTCGAACACTAATAGTAATACTATACAATATTGTCTTAAGTTGTTGGGTATTTTTGCTGTATGGTACTTTATAAAGCAGTACGGGAAGTATATAACTATTACAAGTATTCGAAAGGATAAACAAATATTCAATAATTCAACTAGAAATCTGAAAGTTACAATAGAACCACAAAACTGAAATTACAATTTTGTTGAAGGCGGAAAAATGGAAACTGTTTTTGTTGAGTCGAGTGTGGCACTCTGTCCTTAAGACAATATTGCCCCGTATGTATCCTTTATACGTCCTGGACAATTTGTCTCCCAAGATAAAACAACAATGGAACACTTGAGCAAAGGAAACTCAAATGCTACCGTGAAGAATATTGAGTAACGAAATGATGCTTGAAAGTTGTAGGAAGAAAAGATTTCTGCTTGTGTATTTTCGTGTATCATATGAACTGTTATTCGTAGTCATATCTTGCTCAACAATGGTGTAAGGGGGTGTTTATATAGGTGAGGGAGGGGACTGAAAAACTGCCTCCATAATAGCCAAATAATGGCCATTATGGAGGTAGTAAAGTCACCAACATAAATGGTGAAAGACCAACGGATTTGGCCATTATAGGAGGAGTAATTCAGCCAAAATAAATGGCTGAATTGAGTGCCTGGCGTTTCTGTTCTGACCGTCGAAATTCTGATTTTCTAAAAACTTCAGGGACCAAACTGTACATCTAAAAGAATTCTGGTCCAAACTGTACTTCTGGCAAAGTTCTCTGGTCCAAAAAGATAATATCAGAAGGCCCGTGAACCCGGAACCGGACGGGCGGGCGGCGGCGGCGCGCGTGTGGTCTTTCCTTGAACCGAAGCACATCTAGGTCCTCCCTCCTTTAAACACATGGGATACCCCTTGGGGTCCCAAACCCCAAACCAATTTCGAGTCTTATATACACAACAATTCTTTCTTCCTCTACCGATGAGGGAGAATTGAACACAATACCACACTTTCCATGCTTCAAACACCTTAATTCGTGGACCAATATCTCTTTCTTTTCTCAATGAAATTTGACGATTCTTGACCCTACGGTTATCTACGTACTTTGTAGATCATGCATGTGTGAAGAACCAGATTCTCCAACATACGTGACACTAGTGTTTAAGCCGTTAAAGTTGGTCGGTCGCAACTCCCGCCAAAGGCTAATTTCCAACAACATTTGCTTTGGTACTCTTACAGGGGCTTAGAATGGAAAAAGTTGCTTCCGTGGATGCCTTGATTTACACGGCTGACACTTTACTTTCCTCCACTCAGATGCCATATTTTTTCCTCTTTTCTTCGCTTGTGACTTGCATAATCATTATATTGAGTTCCTTCACCATTTCTGACACATTCTTCCAGTTTCGCGTGCCTATGATAGTACGAATTATCTATCAGAAGGTCCCTGAGGAGTTTAAGTCAAGTGTGGTTTTTGTGCATCCCTTGAATTACTCTATTGACCTTGTTCTTAATAATGTCATATTAGATTGTGGGTATTAGAAATGGATATTGGACGAGCCACGATGCTTGTGTGTTTGCTGAAGAATGCTTCTACCAGAGCTGTACTTGGGTTGTTGGAACGTTTCCCAGTCTTGCAAGTTACACGTGAAACTATAGTGAGTGTTTTATAGGGAGTATTTCGTTCTGTGAGGCAACAAGGTGGAAGAGCTCATATTCTGCTGGGTTTTGCTTGTGCTCTTCTAGTTGTTAAAAATATGGACATGAAGAGTAGGCTCGCCATACTACGACACATACTGCATTCTTGTCTTAGTGGCTTAGAATCTGATGTACCTCTAAATTACAAAGCATTTCTTAGTTGGTTCACTATGCCGAAAATGTTAAAGGAACCATTGCTTTGGCCAAATTACATCTACTATGGAGCTTCAGGAGTTTTGTTGCTTTTCGGCTTTAGAAACTTAGAGTGACCAACTTCTCCAATTCAAGCTTCCTATATTTTGTGGAGTTCTAAGTATATATGACAGAATATGCACAAGTATTATGGAAAAAATTACAGTTGGTGATTCGTTAAAGAGTTTAGTATGGCATGAGCTTTTGTTGTCTTTAGAATCAACTTTTTACTGCGGTTCTCCATGGATCCCTGCTGAAGCTCATATTACAGCTATTGGTGATGTTTGCCAAGTGATACACTTGAAATCTCCTATAACAGTGTTAGAAGGCACATGTATTTTTTTCTGTCAGCTCGTACAATTTGTAGGACTTCCTATGATACTGATAAAGTGGGGATCGAGTCAGTTTCCCTTGCCTAAAGCTTATAGCGTGGCTGCTGGGATGTTTTTAGGTTGGCTTCAACATAAGGTCGTAATAATGCTTGAGCATGTGAACTGGTTGGAAACTCTGGTTGCTATTGCGCTACAGATCTTGCAGGTTCAGGTTCTCAAAAGAGTCATCTCAAATGTTTTTTTTCACCTATGTAGGGAAATGGGGCTTGGAATGGCATTATGCCATATGGACTTTTGGTTATGGTTTCGGGAGCAAGGTATCAACAGAGCAAGGTATCTACACACACTCTTGTCGTTATAGAATATAGTTAAGGTGGTTTCTTTTTGGTATGCATATGGATCTTGGGCGCTATGATATTAGAGTTAGCTCCACTCGAACCTTGAGGACAAGGTTCTTTTATCAAATGGGTCAGTGGAAATATTGCATAGGAGTCTCGGACAGAAGAAGCAATCCAACACCGTATTAAGTGGTTATGTTTGGAATCTAGGGTGATAAATAGTGATGTGTAGGAGCAACTTGGGTTATACCTATTATGATTATGCTTAAGCAAAGACTATACTTCTCATCCCTAATTCTCTACTATCTCTAGTTACTTTATTTCTGCTATTCTCCATTGTAATTTAATAGTTTTAGTATTGCAAGTACTATTTAAAAGTGCAATTGTATTCCAGTTCTTAATATAGTGGGTAGTTTGGGTATCGTTACAAGTGGTGGTTACGTGTCCATTCAGTTGCAGGATTTAAGACTATCAACTTATAGACTTGAATGACTATAGTTTCCTCAATTAGCAATTATATTCCACTAAGCACACACGTTGAAACCACTCTTTCTATAATATAGAAATTTGGAGCTCAAATCATGGTTAGAAACTAATTTTGTAATATTTGAATGGTACAACTCAATATTAGAAAGGTAATCCATCATTGTTATACAAGTTTAAAGAAGTGGATTTAAGTTTAGGATTTGACTTTTGTGAGAAATTTGGAGAAAGTAATTTATGCTTGTTGAAAATAGTCTAAGAAGGTTGTCTATAAACTTTTAAGTTGTTTAATTTGGTGAAAATTTGGATCGATTTTGGACAAAAAATTGCAACTGAATCGTAGAAAAAGTTAGTTGTTGTAGCTAGCGTCAGTTATTTTATACGAGGTTAATACATTTTTTAAAACTATTATATCCCTTTGTACATCATGTACCTTTCCTTTGGCTTAATATACCGACAGCCCCTCAATTGTCAACAAATATTATTTAGACACTATGAGTTGTTTTAATTGAACACTTGAACACATAAAAAAATATTTTTTGTTAGACAATTCTGATTCAAATTATGAAAAAGCTTTACACATGATCTCAAATGCTCATTACGTAAATAAGTAAATCACTTAAAATATATGATCTCATTTAGTTATATAGTTAATGGTTAAAATCACACCTGAACTATTAGTTTTTCGCGAGTTCACACCCAACTATCAGTTGTTTCCTTTTCCTATCCGAATAATTATCATCTATGTTTTAACGGACACCTCAACTATCAGTTGTTCCATTTTCTTAACTAATAGGTTAGGTTTTCAGATAGGAAAAGGAACTCAACTATCAACTGATAGTTGAGAAGTGTTTTAATATATAGATAGTGATTGTTCAGGTAGAAAAGGGATCAACTGATAGTAATTAGGGTATGAAACTCGAGAAAAAAATAATAGTTCAGATGTGTTTTTGACCATTACTCTTAATTATACTATCACGACCCAAATAACGAGTCATGATGATACATACACTATCTCACCAGTAGGCGAACTATCCCCAAATCACGAGATACGAATTTAAATTTAAAGCAAAAAAGTTAAATAAGCAAGATTCTATTTAAGTCTCAATAACATAAATACTGGATAAAGTAAAAGTACAAGCCATATCCCAAAACCGAATATATGTCATACAAGAGCGCTAATCATAAGTTTGATACATGTCCCGTAGGACGAAATAAATTGTCTGTGGAAATCGAATACAAAAAGCCAGTAAAGATGAGATTTCAGGGTCCATGGGTCGGCCATGTATTTCACCTTGAAAGTCTCGGAAGCCGTCTCTCGGGATCAGCCACGAGATCTCGAACTGAAACACGGATTTGTACCGCACAAAAGTGCATCAAATGTAGTATGAGTACAATACTAATACCCCGTAAGTATTATAGACCGACAACGAAGAAACACGCATAAACAATATAAATATTGACGGTCCACACAGTGAAGAAAGTCATTTATTCTCTTAGATTACGAGATTGTCAAGTTCACATCCAATTCAGGTCATAAAGCTTAATTCTTTCCTGACTTAACCATAAAAACTTAGTTTTATCAAGTTCAAGTACAAGGCTTATGTCTTTTCATTAAATCATAAGAATGTATCATGGAACAACATAGTCAAGTAAGGATGACATGAATGCAAGTGATATATAATGAAACTGGCCAGTACAAATTCGGTATACACATGCTAAGGGCTTTTCCACATAGTCATGACCAATGAGGGATTCGCGAGGTCCATATACCTCTCACTACGATATGACATTTTCTCCTCGGAGGCTGAGAACCATATCATATCAAATAATATCATAACACCCGAAAACATTTTTCCTCGGACTGCAAAAGCATCATTCTTACCTCTATTCCGGCCTCATCAGATCATCTCGTACTTCAATCAATGACTTATTTCAACAATATGTATGTATGAATGAATGGAGCATGCATGGTATCATATGTCAATAATATTAAGAGAGTACGAAAAGGGTAAGCGAGTGTCATATCATCTCATAATAGCAATTCAATTGCAAGAATGATCATTTTCTCACGGTATTAACAAGATGTAGAATGATGAACATGAATCGGAACCTAAAATCACAAGTAAAACTCAAACATGACTAACATAGCCCACAAAAGAAACAACTATACCAAGCTAGTGAATTTATCACCACCTCCAATTCCCGACGGCTCACATGCATATCCCGTCAACATTTATATTCTATATACGCGTCTCCAATCAGACTCTAAAAGAGTAGCCATAACCTACCTCGAAGTAGAGTAAATATATTAACATTCAATCCTTGGTCTTTCCCTTCCGGTGTGCCTCTGAACGTACAAAGTCTATCAAATATAAATTATATGTTAATATACGAGTTTGTAGACACCCATATCGCTATACTAATATTCCGGACCCAAAAAGTCATTCAAAAAGGCAATATCAATCCCCGAAGGGCAAAACTATAATTGTGCCCCAAAATTCAGTTCAATCTAGTCAAAATAGTACTCTACGAGATTAAACTCAATGATACTCATATTGATATACTTTAGTTTGAAACTCAAAAGCGAACCCAAAAAGGTAACCCCAAGCGTCTAAGGGAAAAACTGAAATTTTATTGAAAAAATCAGTTTATTCATAACCCGTAGGTTCTAAATTCAGAAAATCAACCAAAACCAATCATGAATCGACCTCTAATTTAAGAAATTATCATTTCTCAACTTTGAGGCTCAAATCCAATTTCTACTATCCAAACACGAGTAAAAATGATAACCAATGGAAGTAATCATGGAAAAATACCAAAATATAGGTTAGATACTTACCCCTCGTTGAAACAAGAACAACGCCTCAGAAATCACCTCAAATGGAGCTCTAGAACTCAAGATATGATGAAAATACCAAATGGACGAAGTCTGAAATTTTAAACTTAGTGATTCTGCTTCCGAGGCAAAGCGTCCGCATCTGCGGCCTGCCACATGTCTCTTTCGCACCTGCGGACCATTTTCCGAACTTGCGGCTTCGCAGATGCGGTTTTTTTTTCTGCATCTGCGATCACACCAGCACAACAATTTCCTCCAACACTAAAATGAGCATAACTCTCTGATACGACCTCCGAATCAAATTCTTTTTGCTACAGTTCCATAATTACGATACAAATCTAATGGTTCAATCGAAACACCATTAGGAGCTCATTTTCTCAATGTGATACCCATTATGCCCAAAGAAACGACGTTTAAACATTAAATATGAACGCGTCATAACCTAATTCCATCAGAACTCATCGGAATCTCACAGAAACTTGTGGACAAGTCCAAAATCATCACACAAACCTGATGTAACTTTCAAAACGTCATAAGGAGTCGTCTTGACCCGATGTTGACCGTGGTCAACTCAAATCCTTTAATTAAACTAGTTTCTCAACCAAAGGTCCAAATCACCCTCGAGCCCCTCGGGATCTTTCCCAATGACTCGATTAAGTAATTATTTATTGCTCCGAACCTAATGGAATTGACGAAACTCCGACACGGACCCATCACACAAACCTGATGTAACTTTCAAAACGTCATAAGGAGTCGTCTTGACCCGATGTTGACCGTGGTCAACTCAAATCCTTTAAATAAACTAGTTTCTCAACCAAAGGTCCAAATCACCCTCGAGCCCCTCGGGATCTTTCCCAATGACTCGATTAAGTAATTATTTATTGCTCCGGACCTAATGGAATTGACATAACTCCGACACGGACCCATTTACATTTGATGTTGACTTTGGTCAAACTTTCTTATTTTCTTACTTAAGGACTTCCAACTTTACTATATTTGATCTGAAACTCACCCGATTGCCTCGGGAGCCATGCCACACATCCCCATAAGTCACAAAAGATCATACGAAGCTAACGAAATCAACAAATTTTCAACCCAAGTCTTATTTCTTTTCGTGATCATCTTTTTACCATGACTAGACATATTAAATACTAAAATCGACTTAATTATCAAAACCAACCAAACAGATTCTAAAATTAGTTCCGTAAATTTCAACAGGTCATAAATAATATTACAAATCCAACGAAAACTTAAGGTCGCCAATCAAAACACGTTTTTCCAAAATGAGTAATTAATCCAATAATTAAATATTTGAATTTTCAAAATGAAACCTTCTCCCAAAGTGAACCAAATGATATTCGTTTGATTTCAAATTTGTAAGAAATCCAAAATAATTACTATAGAGCTTCAGAAATAAACGACACGCAAAACAGAGTATCAGTTCTCAAAACGACCGAGAAGATCATTACATATACATATCATCTTCAAATGGGACATGCGTAAAGTTTTATGACTTGAAACTAATTAGTATAATGAAAAGAGATCATATATTTAATCTAAGTGTTCAACTTATTTACATGAGTATTTGAATACGAGTAAAAAAAAAAATTTAAATAAAAAATGTCTAATAAAAATACTTTATCATGTATCAAATGTTCAATTAAAACAAACAGTAATTTAAATGTCTAAACGAAATATTTGAGGGCTGTCATGTATTAAGCCTTCTTCTTTTCATGAAAAATTTACCTTTTAAACAATAACATGAATTATCCTTGATCGGAATAAAGATACATCATGTAATTGGTAGTTTCATGAGAATTCATAAGAATGTACCATGAAAAATATGTGTACTCCCACTGTCAGCTGAATAAATAATTATGAAAAAGAAAATACCATTTTTATCAGTATGCGTAGGAAGCGATCAATCATACATAAGAAATGAACATTGTTTGCATTACTAATATATAAGAAATGAAACAAACATACATTCTTGGTCTTATTCCTTTTGGACACTACAATCGTTGGTAATTTTAGATGCCAAAAAGGCCACTTAAGAACTCCCTTGTAATACAAGAACAAGATCCAAAATCTACAATACCAAGTGCAGAATTAAGAGGTAAAGCCATCATTTTTTTGGTCTAAATTGAATTAACTCGTTGAGAAAAAAATTCTTCCATCCAAACAAAAGAAACAAACCGGGAAACAGAGAGCAGTTGTGATGCATACTGCAATTTTAGTTCTGGTACTTCATCTCGGACATATTGAACCCAGGCATGTCAAAAGAGGATGAGAATTTCTCAACGTCAGCCTTAAGTTCTTCGATTTCCTTGTTGTTAACAAGACCCTTGTTGAAGTCCTTTAAAAGCTTTCCGTACTCCTTCTGGATGTTCAAGGTGATGGTAACAGCCCTATGGAGGAACTCAGCGATCTGCTCAAAGTCCTTCTCAACCAATCCCCTTGATGTCATGGCAGGAGTACCTACCAATAGGAACTTCAATTAGTTAATTCATGGAACCAAAACATTTAGGAAATTATGATAGTTGAAGAACGCCCTCCCACGTGTATAACCATAGAGTGCACGACTTGAATGTAAAATTGGCACAGAAGACGGTACAAGTAGAAACACAATGCTGTCAAAGTAAATTTAAGGCAGGCTTTGTCTCTTTCCACGTCATTTAGGGTGTGTTTGGTATGAAGGAAAATATTTCCATGAAAAATGTTGTCTTGAAAAACAAGTGAGTTTCTTACTCTTTTTTTTTGGATCAATAGTAAAAAAAATGTGATGGTGTTTGGAGGCGAACTTGTGAACGAAAGAGTCTTTAAGTGAGTACTTCTGAAAAGCAAAAATTAGCTCAAAAAAGAGGAACAAAAATCCACTTAGTACTGCAAAAAATCCGTTAAACTTAAGATGTCATTTTTCATTTGCTGTCAGAAAACCTGTTAAGTATTTCAGAGCTATATTTCAGAAGCTCTCCCCTATTTTGCAACCCAAAGCCCTTCTCAGTTCATCGAACTTAAAATTCCACAAAATAAAACCCAACAACTGAAGATTAGCAAAGGTAAGATGAGAAAAGACGATCAGAACCTTTCGGAACCACAATCAGATTTAGAATGGTGTTATAGCTTGCTTCTTACTTATTTTCTAGTATTTGGTAAGTAAGCAAGAAAATATTATCCCAAGAGAATTTATATGTAATCTAGCAAAACACTATGAGTGAGTTTGGTATGAACGGAAAATGTTTTCCTATTTTTCCTTGTTTGGTTGCACTAAATATCTTGGAAAATGTTTTCCTCAAAATAGGAGAAATGTTTTAAGTTTGAGGGAAAACATTTTCCGGATGAATAAAAATACACCAACGTATACCCAACCCTCCCACCTACCCCCTTTCTACCCCACCACCAGAAATTGCACTTTGAATTCAAAAAATCTCAAGTGTTTTGCTTTGCATATACACAAATGCTCGTAAAGTGACATTTTCCAACTTGCGTACCAAACACAAGAAAATGAGTAGGAAAATCGCTTATTTTTCGAGAAAATATTTTCTTGAAAAACATTTTCCCCTTTACTAAACACACCCTATAAGGTGGGATGGAGTGGGGAGGGAGTGGAGGTTCGGGAGTGGTGGGGTGGTATGGTCAAGGAACGGGGGTTAGGGGCATTGGGTGAGTGGAGAGGAGACTATAAACTTGGAATGTCACTCTTGTGGAACTTGTTTATCTACTTTCATTAGGAAATCGTTTTCCTAATTTTTAAGGAACTTGTTTTCCTAGAAAAAATGTTTTCAAAACATTGTGACCAACCAACCAAACATGGGAAAATTGGAAAATATCTTACAGAAAATTATCCTCCATGCCAAATACAGCCTTGAGCTTTTCTTCTTTCCAAGATCCAACATTTTATATCAAGCTCAAGATTTTGAAAAGGAAACTTCTAATTTACTTCAAATCACCCTTTAATCATTCGGATGTAACAAAGTTCAAGGGGAACTTCTCGGGTCTATGGACATTAAAATAGAAATAGTGAATAAGAAGATATCCAAAGTGTCTGGGCTCTTACCAATACGAACACCTCCTGGGGCCAAAGCACTGCTGTCACCAAAAACAGCATTCTTGTTAACAGTGATGTTGGCAAGGTCACAAAGCTTCTCAACCTTGTTACCTGCAAAAAGAAACAAAATGGTTAAATTTGTATCAATCACTATAAAAGATTTAGAAGACTTCTCCAGATGATCGAGAATAAGAAAGAACTTTTACCAGTCAAACCAAGAGGTCTAAGATCCCACAGGACAAGGTGGTTCTCAGTCCCACCAGTTACAAGCTTGTATCCTTTGCTCATCAAGTAGTTACCGAGAGCAACTGCATTGGCTTTCACTTGCTTAGCGTAAGCCTTGAAACCAGGAGTCGCGGCCTGTTTCAGGGCAACGGCAAGAGCGCCAATTTGGTGGTTGTGGGGACCACCCTGGAGGGAGGGGAAAACAGCAAAGTTAATCTTGTCTTCAAATTCATAAACTGCATCCTCAGGCTGGCCCTTCTTGGGTGGCTTAGGGCCCTTACGGTAGAAAATCATACCAGCCCTTGGACCCCTCAAACTCTTGTGTGTGGTGGTAGTGACCAAGTCACAGTATTCAAAGGGATCCGCGGCTTCCTGTGTCCAGAAATAATGAGATTCAGCTCATTAGAATACAACATAATTTCCAAGATTCAACAGAAAATAACATAAATAAAGGGCAAGTTACACATTTGGCCAGTCGGCCTTAAATATTTATTTTCGTTAGCAGTATATACAAAAAAATATACAATATTTTGAATCAAAAATGTATATTTTATGTATATTATACATTAATATACAAAAAATATACATTTGTTGGCTATTATTTTGGTCGGCAACTATTTATGTCAATTTCTGTCCGTGTAGTCACCAAGACTAGTATCAATTCACCGACATAGTTCTAACATCAAATGATAAGGACATCTTGAAAGAATTGAATTCTTGAAACCATGGACAGGGGCACATGCACTTTTCCCTCCTATATCACTTAAAGAATTGACTGCATGTTAATGACAACATATTTCCTGGATTATACTCCCATTTCTTTGATACATTTCCAAGTTAGTATAAGCAATAGGACCTGTACCTACTGAAATCCAAATGGAAATTAGAATGTAAATTTTTTTTTTTGAAGGACCAACATACCCCATTTACCGGAAAGGTGAAAACAAGAAAGGTACCAGCTAGCATCTTAAAAACAAAGCATCCCATTTTTGTTCAATTTTCTTAGATCCGTAAAATATCAGTAATATTCTAACAAAAAAAGAACATATATCATATTGAAACAACCTCTATACCTCCCAAGGTAGGCGTAAGGTCCGCGTATACTCTACCCTTCCCCAGATCCCACTTGTAGGATTATACTGGGTATGTTGTTGTTGTTGTTTCCTTAATGAAAGACAACAAGAAGACCTAGTGAAGTCACCCCAACTAAAAATACACAGACCTGACATCACACACAGAGATCTCGGATCGCATCAATTAAAACGAATGCTAATGATTCACATCAAATTCAAGTGGTATCAGAACTATTATATCGAGTACAATTGAAATCATCGGTCCACATTAAGCCTCATAATGCTCATGTAAAGAGAACAATGAAAGCACCAGTTCAACCAATTCTAGTTCCCACATTATAATCACTAGATCCACTTGTTAAAGAAAAGATCTTTAAAATTTTCACATCAAATCATCCCAAAAAACAATTAATCGAAATGAAAACATAGATCACGAAACACTAGTTCAAATCAATTCTAGTCCCCACATTATAATCTCAGATCCACATTGTTAAAAAAAAGATGTTCAAAAATTTCACATGAAATTATCCCAATAAACAATTAATCAAAACAAACACTTGGATCACAAAGCAAGACATATAGGATGTACAAAACAGACGAAGCAACAGATAAAATAATACACACTGAAAAGTAAGTAACTGCATCCAGATCTATAATACTTTAATACAATTCACATAAGATCTAAATTAAATACAGATCTATAAATCAGTGATTTACAAAATAGATTATTATTATTATTACCTGAGCAGCAACAAGGCCACTAATGTGAGCCATATCACAGAGCAAAAGGGCCCCACATTTATCAGCGATTTCTCTAAACCTCTTATAATCCCAATCTCTAGGATAAGCACTACCACCACAAATAATCAATTTAGGCCTAAAATCTAAAGCTTTCTCTTCCAACCTATCATAATCAATATACCCATTTGTCGAATTCACCTTATAAGGTAAACTTTCAAAATAGATAGAAGTCGCAGATATCTTCTTACCACCAGAAGTATAATACCCATGAGTTAAATGCCCACCAGATGGTAAATCCAACCCCATAATCCTATCATGTGGGTTTAATACAGCTGTATAAGCAGCAAAATTAGCTGGACTACCTGAATATGGTTGAACATTAACACCCCATTTAGTTGGGTCTAAATGAAAAGCGTGCAAAGCACGTGATCTTGTTAGATTTTCGATTTGGTCTATGTATTCATTACCACCATAATAACGATTTCCAGGAATACCCTCGGAGTATTTGTTGGTTAAGGCACTACCTAAGGCTTCGATAACGGCGAATGAAGTGAAGTTTTCAGATGCGATGAGTTCGATGCCACGGCATTGACGGCGTTTTTCTTTTTCGATGAGGTCATGAATCTCTGGATCGACGGTGGATAGAGGTTCATTACCCCAAACTGTAACGGGATCCATGAGGGGCAAAAATATGGGAGAAGAAATGTATATATATATATATATATATATATATAGAGAGAGAGAGAGAGAGAGAGAGAGAGAGGTATAAGGGCGGAGGACGAAGAGGAATGGGAATGAACGGGGGATATTTAAAGAGGTGAGGATGAACTAGTGGCCAATAGTGCCCTTGTTCGCCCCTTCCTTTTAACAAAAAAAATAAAATTAAATATGTCATTAAACTATCATAAATAATTCATTTATACCACTTGTCAATTTTATAATATTAGTTTTATGATATGGTGTCTCCAACTAAATTATGGTTGTGAGGTATCAGGTGTATGAGTCAGGTTTTTTATTAATTTGAAATTTAAAATTGAGTTGATTTAATTAAATAACATGAACCTCTAATTGGAGGCCACATGTTATGTTTGATATTGTAAAATTAACATTAATAAAAAAATAGCATGAATGAGTCATTTTTATAACGGTGGTGACATAAATGAATCAACCTATTGACGAGTGACATAAATGAGTCCTTTCCGATAATTCGATGACATATTTGAGCCTTTTACACTTTTTTTATAATAAAAATTTATTCGAGAAGAGCTCAAATATGTCATCTAACTATCGAAAATGATTTATTTATGTCACTCGTCAATTGTTTGACTCATTTATATCATTGTCGTTACCAAAATGACTCATTCATCCCATTTTTCATTAACGCTAATTTTTACAGTTCCGGCGTTAATGAAAAATGACATGAATGAACCATTTTGATAACAAAATGACATGGAATAACCATTTTGATAACATCAATGACATAAATGAGTCAAACTATTAATGAGTGTCATAAATGAGTAATTTACAATAATTTGTTGGTATATTTGAGTTTTTTTCTTTATTTAACAAAATAAAAATACAAGTTAATTAATACAATAATTAAATACAAAAAGTTTATATTCAAACACTAACATACACGTATTAATTTGATATAATATATATATATATATTGTTTTTGTTGGTGAAGTTGATGTGGGGTTGGTGAATGGAGGGACAGAAAGGGGAATGAGTACTGTTAGGTAGTTGAATGTTTTTGTTAATGGAGGGATATAGTATCCGGCTAAGGCTCAACCATGGATAAAAATGGTAAAAGACCCAGTCACGGGTAAAAATGGCATAGATAATAGATATTCATTTCTTGTACGCGATAATTAATGGGCCGGTATACTCATTAACTCACTTTATTTGTTTATCTTGCATTATTGTATTTGCTATGTGTAAAACTCTAAATGATTAATGGAACCCCTAATTGGGACTTGATTATAATAGAGTTGCTAGTCTTTAAAATAAAAATGAGTTTTTGGGTTTTTTGATAAAAAATTGGATTTTCTTAGCCTTTAATTAATTCTCAGTTTTTATTAACACTTGATTAACAAAAAATAATAATAATTCGGTTGGAATTTCTAAAGAAAAGATAATGATTCTTCTCCAATTTGACATGATTAATATTTTGCAAGCTAGTTTGTAATTGTCTTTAAATAAAAGTGTGAATTTTCTTTATTAATTAAAGTTCGAGTAGGGAAACAAACTCCTTTAAATGCTTGACCTCATGTTATATTTTAATAAAAAAAACCTTATTTTGTTGAAATTGTTGCTAAAGAGACAAGTGTTGTATTTTTTCAAAAAAGACAAAGGAGGTATATTTGCTAAAAGGAGGGATTTAACGAAAAAGGATTTTTGTGCATCAAAACTTTAAAAGTGTCTCTGTGTAAATCTTTTGACAGAAAATGATTTGAAATGACTATTATACTTGCAATATTTTTAAACACATAAACAATTTTAAGTAATATTATATTATATAAGACCGAGATCAACCATATTTTATGGATCCTTAATATCGGGGTGCCTAACACCTTCTCCGAGGGATCATTTGAATTCTTATCCGAACTCTGGTTGATATTAGATTTTTATCTTGTTTTGAAAAACCCTTTTAAACATGGTTTTCCTATTTTTTTCTTATAAAGTAGGTGTCGACTCGTCAAAATAAAATAATCTCAAGAGTTCACAAGTTATCCAGTAGTTTTTATGTCCCGCGTAAAAGTGAGCCGCATCAGTACATTGTTCACAAAATTCACATCTTTCTCTTGCTCATTATACCCTTCATGATCACAAGGTACCATCTCGGTTGCACCTTGCTTTGGACTCATACTTGTTACCGCATTCACTTTCCTGATCTATTTCTCTATCATATGCTTAATAAGGACTGCCATTTGGGTCACCAATTGTGTCATAGTCTCATCCCTCTCTTCTTCCTTCTTCAATGTCTCTTTACACAAGACTTCTGAGGACCTACCCCAACTATCTCCGACACTCTAGTGTGCTAAGCATGATTCATGTTTGTTAGCTTATCAAGAAGCTCACTCACCACGGTAAATGAATTGTCTATCAAGACACTTTCTGCTATATTGTTGGTCACTGACTTGTTGACCGAATCAAGCACTCGATAGAATGTTTGGATCATCATCGTTCAACTCATGGTTATAACATTGTTTGATCATCTTTTTAAATCTTAGCCATGCTTCATGCAAAGCTTCACCCGTATTTGGGGAACATCAAGATCTCATCTCGGAGTTGGAGCATGCGAGCCGACGGGAAGAACCTCTCGAGGAATGCTTCTACTAATTCAGTTCATGTAGTGATGGACTCAGAAGGCAAGTCATCCAACCAAATAGATGTCTCCCCCATTAGAGAGAAGAGGAAGAGCCCCAGCTTCACAACTTCCCCAAACACGTTGGGATGACGAAAGGCAAAGCACACCTTGTTTGAAGTTCGTCAAGTGCCTAATCGGGTCATCGGATGCTGGTCCCCCCGAATAGGCCCTTGTTGTTGAGCATATGGAGCATAATGGAGGTTATGTGGGAACTCACATTTTCCGAAATTTAGGGTGGTCGGATGACATTAGCAAAGGTGGACATCTCTATGTTTCCCTCATCATCGGATAACTCCGACATAACACCTATACCACAAAACAACAAGTACACATAAATTTAGAAATAAAGATTTAGCAAAATAATAACACTACAATTAGGAAATTTCAAGACTGTATTCCCCGACAACAAAGGCAAAATTTGATCTAGCCCAAATTACACCATGAAACGGTATAACGTGGTCGTTGTCAAATATAGCAATCCAACTAGGTTGAAGTCGAATCCCACAAGAAATAAAATGAGAAATTAATTCTAGTCGCGTTGTATCATTGCTTTACTAAGTTCTTTACTTCCATGATAACCAATTTTTGCTTGTTTTAACTATTCAGTTAACGACTTTGATTAGCAAATAATATATCAAATAAGGTGGAGAGCTAGGGTTGTGATTTAATACATGGAAGTGATGTTGGGTTATGCTAAGGTTGGGTGTAATAGGAGTGGTATGGGTCATGTGGACTGCTTTTTAGGTGGAGATTTCTCAATTGACCCCCATAATTTCACTTTAGGCTTTCTCAAGCTCTAAAGTGTGGAATATTAGGATGCTCATTATTTACCCTTAGTTGATTCTCTTCTTATTAAAGTTCATTAAATGATGTTTAAAGCTTCAAGTCCTAATTAATATACCAATTTCCTAGACTCTAGCCTCATTTTTCAAGTTTGACTAGAGACAATATGCATTAAAGGGGTGTTTTCGACCATCTCTTAAGCATTAATCATGAGAGGTAATTAAATGTCACATTCTTTACACTATTTCATGTTTATAAGCTACCCCAACTATCACATTCCATATTTTTGGTCACAACCGCAATATAGGTTCTAGCCACACATGTTAAACAATAAATGAAACACAAAGCAATAAATGAAATGCAACATAAAAAATATTAAAGAAAGTTTACAATGATATTATATTGATAATGGAGTATGTTTCTACAAAATAAAACACGAACCAAGATTCTTGAAATAAATGAACTAGAGATGAATAGTGAAGAGAATTTTTGTTGTCTACTCAAAGACAAGACATAAAGTGATATATGATATGTTGTCTCATCATAAAACCCTAGGTACATATATATAGAGACTCAATTTTTGAATTTGACTTAATTACAAAATTACCACTGTCTGACCACTCTGCGACCGTAGAGTAGGACCGTAGAACTGATCTGAGGTCCGCAAAACAGAGCTAGAATTCATAGAGTGGGTCTTGATATGGACTGTCTAGAATTGTAGCATGAAGTGCGATACGCAGAACTGAACTATGGTTTTTAGAAGCGCTCTTAAACTTCGCAATCTGAGTTGGACTTGAAGTGGAGTAGTGGTTCGCAGACCAGACTACGGTTCGAAGAATGGAAGTGCAAACCGCATATTGGATCGTACTTCGGGGCTCCAGAGTCTTTTATTCACTGTTGAAATCTGCGAGGTGATAAAAATCAAAACCACTCCTCAAAGAGAAAGTGTACACGGCCGTATGCAATAAAATTTACCCAACTATGAGTCGGGGTCGAATCCACATGGAATAATATAATAGGCAATCAAGCAAGTAAGAAATTATCACTTTTTAAGCTAAGCCAACCACCTTTTCGATATTTGATTTTTGATTTAAAAACTAACAAAGATAATACTAACCTAGAAAGCAGGAAAATGCTCAATGGCCACAAGCATGGATACAAGGGAAAGTATTCTCAAGTAACTATCCAATGTATTTTAAGATTTTACAACTATGAGTGAGTTTATGTCATAGATAATGATTTCTAAGATCTCATTGAAAGCCTTCCAACCAAATCAATGAATTTCACTCTAAGCTTTTACAAGCCTTAGAGTATGATATTAAACACAATCAATTGAATCTTAAGTTAACTTTTATATTCCTAGCTCAAGTTATTAAATGAGGTTTAAAGTCAAATCCTTGCTATTTACTCTTTTCCTAACTCTTACTCTCTTTTCCAAGCAAAGTAAAAGTAACTAGGAACAATTAATGTTGACCACCATTAAAAGACATTAAAGCACAAAGAGTAAATAGTAAACATCAACCCTCGTTCAATACATAAGCAAAATTAGAGATTCAATCCAAACTTTAACAATGTATATTTCCATAAAAAAGTTTCAAGCTTTGGAATGAAATACTACACACTTAAATATTCAATACATAACAAGGAATTGAAGAAAGGGTTAAGAATTTGCTCATTAAAGTGCTTCAATCTTCTCTTCCAAAGTGTGGTTGGATGAACCCTAGTTTTCAAGACTTGAAAATGCCAAAGATGAGGATAAAGTTCTCCAAGTCTTGCTTTTGTATACCCCAATTTTCTCACATGAAAATATGACCAAAACTACCCTAGATTTGCAAATCAGTCAGTTTTTGTGCTTATAACCACTTTTTTCATTTTAACTCCGTTTTGACTTGTTTTCACTTGGTTTCTTTCTCAATCACTTCTAAATCATATAAACCTGTAAAGTAAAGTAAATTATAGTAAATGCACTATTTTTGAATCAAACATTGCATAAATCTAAGATTAAAGAAGAGATAAGTTGGTATTTTACTATCTTATCACGAGGTTGCTTACTCTTCTGCGATCCACAGTCTGATTTTGTGGTCCGCAGAAGCGGTCTTCTCAACACTTCTTCCTTTTTTCATTACTTTTGTCCACATTTCCACACTTTTGGTGTCCCAAGGCAAAAATCCTACAAAAACTAAAATTACATAAGAAACATGTACTATGAATGCATTAAGGATGGCAATAATTCATGAAATTAGTATCAAATGTGCCGTAATTTCTCGGCACATCAACACCCCTAACTTAAACTATTGCTTGTACTCAAACAACCTAAACATCACCAAATTATGACTAATGACAAATAAAGATGACTATAGTTGGTTCTACTAACGAGTCTACAAGCATGTGTTTCACAATACCGACATCCCCTCGTATTTCTTAAAACAAAGTTTCAAGAGTGCATTCCTACAATCAATGAGCCTATGAAAATCAAGCCTCAATAGGTGTCTAAATGCTACTAGTGACTAGATGCGCTAAGACATTCAACTAGAAGAGTTTTCATTTCACAAGGTTCATGCAATTCAATGTGCCCTCACAACAAGGAAAGTCTCATACTCACACAAAAATTTCTTTTCAAAACAGGGGACAAATAAGATCACTCACACTTGCAAGGAATGTCAAGTATCACAAGTGCTATGTCATAGGCTTGCCTTATTTTAGTCACTACTACTCAAAGTGTGCTCGGTTTCAGATCTCTAAGGACTTTCTCAATATTATAATGTAGGCTTAGGGAAGAGTAGGATATTTCATTTAGGTACAAGTGACTTTTTCCTTATTCTGCACTACATGTTCTTCATTCAATTGCTCAACTCCTTTTGTTTTCCAACTTCTTTTTCCACCCCTTTTTATTCAAGTATCCCTACTTTATTTCATTCTTTTTGTGATTCATTTTTTCTTTTCTTTTATATTATTTTTGCATTTCAATTTCTTCTTTTTATCACTTCTTTTCTTTTCTCTTTTTGTAGAACCATTCACATCACAATCTTCTTCTCTTCTGTTCTCTTGTATCCCACCCTCAACTTAGGCTTTTGACCTCAATTAACACTTTTCATGCATCCAAGAAGGGATTTGGTTCAAAAGATGATTTATTTCAAAAAGGGTTTCAATTTGTATTGTGGTACCCAAAGAAAAAGTTAAAAAGCTCAAAAGGGTACAACTAGTTCTCTCAACTCACGGATAGATCAAAGCAGTCTTTAATCAAGAAGGTTCATTCTCATATGAAGGCCTAAGATTATTTCCTCAACCAAGCAACTCTAGTTTCGTGGTGACAAACCAACGAGGTATGTTCTAGATAACACAAGCAAACACAAGATAGCAATAGAATCCTCACCACTCTATACATATGAACTACAAGAATCGCTATATTTTATACTCTCTATCGAACACAAAGCTATCATCTCATGAGATTCAAACACAAGTAGACATAGAGTCACAAAATAAGACATGCTTTCATAGAACAATCATTTAAAGTGTTATGCTACTCTTGTTTTCAAAATTCAATTTTTAGGGGTGTTACCAAAACCAAAAAGAGCTACACATGCTAGAAACTACATACAAGCACCAACCGAGTCAAAATATTCTATCACTAGGCCATGATTACTGAACATACACCCTTGAAAAAGAACCAGGCAAAGAAAACCCAAGGGGAACAAAATATTAACTAAACACATATATACAAGCTAATTGTCACTTCATTTCTAAAAACATACAAGGTACCCCTACCCCCAACTTTAAAAACATGTGTTGTCCTCAATGTATAAAATAATATAAAGTACAAGGACAAAAAGTTTGAGGGTCTCCCTGAGGTGCACTAAGCGCCCTCCTGAGTCTGGGTCACTAATGTGGCCTCTGTTGGGGCATTAGTGCCCTATGATTGTGGAGCAAGGATGAGTGCCTCTGTATCACGCATCACGGGCTTACTCTGTAGTGGTGGTGGTGGACTGGTCTCTGGAGCTTGTAGAGTGGTTCCCACAACTAGTGGAGGAGTAGGACCTCCAGTGTCAACATCTGTCTGTGGCTCTTGGGCCACTCCACTAGTACCAATCATTGAGGTTTCCTCATAAGACCGTGCCACCACCGTATCAAGAACTGCATGCTCTATCAATTGAAGGTCTTCCTCAACTCGCTCAGCTATTGCACGGGGCTTCTCAAGCCCTCATCATTGTTCTCATCATCCTCATCATAAACCTCTCCCTACCTCTATAATTCATCTATAGTCTCACCAGTATCGTCTTTCTGACCCTCCAACCCGAGCTCACTCATCTATTATGGCTCTACACTCTATGGCTGAAGTGGGATACCCAGGAGGTCATCGATCTCAGCAGTCTTCAAGTTCTCTACTTCATTATTCAGGCTGTCTAAGTCTGTCCAAAGTGAAGAAACATCACTGATGCTATCGACCTCCAACCTCTGTACCTAGCATGTCAAGAGGACAAGTGCATCAACATGCTCTTTCTGCCTCTGTTGCACCATACCCAAGGCTTCCCTAATCGGGTCTAAGGAACTTCTAATCAACTCCGGGATTCTTGCCTCAATATGAGAGGATCGAGCATCGGTAATCGCAATAATCTGGCCTATCCTCACTATCCCGACCCTCAATAGAATAAGAGCTGATCTCGTAGTATCTGAAGGGGCAGGAGGAGTAGGGGCTGCTAGAGCAAAAGTACCTGTCGGTGTAGAAGTGTCGGTTGTGGAAGGAATAGATAAAGTGGGGTCGATCGAAGTGGTGGCCTATGTCTCTATCCGCTCATATGCGGATCCCTCCAAATCAACTAACTCAATATGTGGAGATGTGTCTACTGAGGCACTAGTGGTCTTCTTTTTCTTTCTTCCTTGATTTTCCTCAGTATGAACCCTAAAAATATCACATGTCAACAAGGCATCGATGACATTATCAACTCGATGTAATTCAGGAACCTTGTCTAGATGACACAACTCTGTAATTAAGCAAGGGAAAGGGAATTATGTTTTATTTTGTTGAGCTTTCTTGTCAAGCTCCTTTTCAATCACATCACCCATATCAATTTGGACCCGACTCATTATGCAAGCAATAAGAATAATCTTCTCCAGCCGGATGTCTGTTTCATTGTAGGATGGCTGCAACCGACTACTCACAAAGCTTAGCCAAAATTTGACTTCAGTGTTCATGGTGTTCTTGTAAATCTTCTTGCCCACAACTATCCATTCTATTATCTCATTAGTCACAATTTCCACTGCCCATGGGCGCTCATCATATTACCGACCCGTGATTTTGATAGAAAACTCATTATGATCACGCTCAATGCTAGGATGAATGGCGTTGTTGATTGCGGTGCTTCCATAAGGAATGGTGACCCCACGAACAACTACCTCCTTAAGCAATGCCTTGGGTTTCCCTTTTGTTTTCTTTGGCACGGAGGCAGCATAAGAAGTGTAGAATTGATTGCCTCCTCGTTGTATTGAGGCAATGGTTCAAGAAAGCACCGCCACCCATGGAAGACTATCAAGTCTCGAACTTTCGAGAATTGGTCCGTCAAACCATTCATGTATATCCTCTTCTCCTCAATGATAGTCTTCTCCTTACTCTTTTAATAGAGTTCTTTGGACCCTTTCACACTGAACTGTTTGACCTCTTAGGCCCTCTTCTGTCTTAACTCAGCCGTTCAGGCACTTTCCTCTGAGAATCCCCCTCATCAGAATGAGAGGATGAATGCGTTGTGGCATAACAGGTTTAGGACCCCTCATCACTAGGGACAATAGTGTTGGGACACTTTCTTTTATTGCCCAGCTCGACGGTTGCTTTGTGAGTCCGCAATGTTAGTTGTCCTTGGCTTTGGGGTATTAGCTGGGCCAAAGTGGGCCTCAAAGATCTAGCCGCTTGTGCTGGCTCATTAATGGCAATACCCTTTTGCACTTGAGTTTTCTTTGGAGCCATATCTGCAAACAAGAGACGTGATGAGTCTTGGACTATGGTATGAAAAGCAAAATATAATATTTTTGTATTTTTCCTAAAGTAATTGCAAGAATAAAACACACAAAACAAACAAGAAGTTATACTACAAATTTAAAAAGAAAGAACAAATGTAAAATCTAGAAACAAGCTTCAGTACGCAGACCTGGTCTGCGGGTCGCAGTCCAGGTTTGTGACATCGGAAACCCAAATTGTGGTCCACAGACCGCGAATGCACTTTTTCCCAGAAATTTCAAGGTCACTAGGAAATTATGCGATACACAGATACATTTTGTGACCTTAGGGTTTGCATGGGAGGTGGGGTCCACAATTTTCACAGTATCAGCTGCATGTAACTTAGATACTATACCATCAGGAAAAAGGCATCGTTGAATTGCCTTTCAATTTTTTTATTCCACTGGGTAATTTTGCGAACTGGGGTGCCCTTCTGCGGCTCACAAAAGGGTGCCCAATCAGCGCATTTTGGGTATTCTCAAGGATTTCACCTCAATTTTTCAAAATCCGATGTTGCCACACCCATATCAGCATAATACACATAGATACCACCCAATACATGATTTTAATCAACGCTCGTAGGTACTTAGACTTTACTACGACTTCAATCTAGACACATTTAACCATTATAGGCATGCATAGGGACTTTTTTCAATTATGATCAATTCACACTCTTCCCACACAAACCTACGATCCCAATTCAAGAATAGTGCAATTAAACCCGAGATCAACCTTTCTATATCATCAACTTCACAAATTTCATGCATGTACAAATTCTCGTTCTCAGTGATTTTGAATAAAAAAGGATCAAATAGGGCAACAATAGGTGATTACATCATCAAAGGGCTACATACAAACACCACACAATCCTCAACCCAACCCCTACAAGTTAAAGTTCATGAATATCACCTCTCTTTTACCTTTCATTGCGAGAAAAATAATAAGGAGAGGCGAAATATACCTTTTTATCGTCTAAGAGACGTTAGGGCTGAAAAGCCCTTTATATACCTTTTTGCCTAATTTTCGGTGCGAGTTGGGTTGTATTTCCAATCTGTGGTCCGCAAAACTGGACTGCGGGCCACTTACCTTTGCCCTAGCTTAGCTGATGTGGCACCCACTTTGTGATTGCAGAACCGATCGCAGAATCGGACTGGGATCCGTACAAAGGGTCATTTTCTCTATAATTTTGATCGAAAACTCCCAGGTACACTGTGTAATTCTGTGAACCAAAGTGCAGTCCGCAGTTCAGTAATGCAATTCGCAATTTTGTCGCAATTCCACCTTTTTCTGAGTATACTTTTTGTGCAGTTTTACGGTCTATTATGCGATCCGCAGACCGTGATTGTGGTTCGCAGAAGAGGCCGCACAATGGTCTCTCTTTTTCATTCAATTTGTTTGCATATAATTCTATATTTTCTCCCTGTTTGCCTGTGTTTCTAGATCCTACACACTCAACAAACTATCAAACAATAAAACAAAGAAAACAAAACTAAAACTTTGGGTTGCCTCCCATTAGCACTTGATTTAATATCGCGGCACGACGATTGTTACCAAATTTTCTTCAAGGTTCATGGTGGTGATGATTGTGTTCACCCTATGATCATCCACACTTCCCAAATAATGCTAAACTCTTTGGTCATTCACCTTGAAGAGGTAGCCGACTTTGCTCTCCAATTCAGTAGCACCATAAGGGAATACCTTCACCATTTTGAAAGGGTCGAACCATCTTGACTTCAACTTTCTGGAGAACAATTTGAGTCTAGAATTGTATAGCAAAACCAAGTCTTCGGGCGAAAATTCCCGCTTCAATATCCTCTTATTATGGAGTAACTTCATCATCTCCTTGTAAAGAATGAAACTTTCATAAGCTTGGAGACAGAACTCATCTATCTCATTAAGTTGATCTACCCTTAACCGCGAATCATTTTCCCAATCAATGTTGAGTTTCTTCAATGCCCAAAGTGACTTGTATTGTACCTCTACCGGAAGATGATATGCCTTGCCAAATACCAACTTGTATGGTGACATACCAAAAGGATACTTGTATGCCATTCTATATGCCCACAAAGCATCATCTAGCTTTCTCGACCAATCCGTCCTCATGAGATTCACCATCTTTGTCAAAATGCTCTTGATTTCACAGTTGGACACTTCCACGCCTGTCTCATGGTCTCTCCCGTTACTTAACTTACACTCTTAAGTATTCTGTACCCTTTACACTTCTATGTCCAGTATGATTATCAAACTAGCATGTGATCACTTTTGTGCATGAGTGTTATTGTAAATCCATGGTGTGTTATGTCATGTTTTATCTTAGGTGTTAGGTGTCACCATGTCAACATAAAACAAGTGATCCCAACTCCCTTTACATCTATGGTTTATTCCTTAAGTTGGCATGCAATACATATTGTTGGTACTTAACTAAGACTAGCATTTGTTAGGATAAGACATGGGATCCAAACTGTACTCATGCATGATCATTGTCACTTATTATTTATATTTTGGCTGCATAATCATATTGCTCATTTGCATGTTTGGGAAGGGAAAATGTCAAGCATGTTTCTTTGGTACTAAGTCTACTTAGGTCCCTGTTTGTCTCCATTTGGTAGGGGAACTAGATTGTTGCTCATGAATGGGCATAGATATAAATTGTTAGGTGATATGGCTGTCTGAAAATTTGTTGGACAAATGAATTGAATGTAGGTTACCACTCTCTGTTGGGATAAGTGTGATCTGTCCTAGCTGTCTAAGTTTATTGTGTCAAAAGCATGAGTTCATTCCTTTATCTTGGCCTTTAAGTTAGCCATATGTGCATTTTGTTTATTTTAAGTACCACTGTATCAAATGATATAACATGAAAATGGACTCTACATATTAGAATTCTAGTTTAGATGACTCTGTATGCTTAAGGTATGGCCCTCATATGATTGTATGTGTGTTTTCTAGACTCCTATATTCTTCCAAATCTGTCACTTGCTTAGACTTGCTTGCATCATTATTTGGCCTAGCCCTCCCCCCCCTCTTTTAAAACTTGAATCATTTGGGCCTGCTTATCCTGTATGATTGCGCCATATGGGCTGTTTGAGTCCAAATTTGAATTAGTCGGTAGAGATATTATCTCTTGGGTCTACTGTCTATCTAGTTTGACTAAGTAATTACATGGGATAAGTATTTAAGTTTATTTTAAAATGACTCTTTATATATGGTATATTTGGATGCGTTCTAACTAAAATACTTGTTTTCTCCCTCCCTTTGCATGACCTGGGGCTGATATCCTTTTGCCTCTGCCGATCCGTTTTGAGCCGTTGGGCCTACGAGGCCAAGGGGTGGGGGTTCGCATTCGCATAGAAGAAATAGGGTGGGCCAGCCCAAGCACGAAACTCGCGATCGTGATACCTCAGATCGCGAATGCGATGACTAACTTACTGGGTCGGGTCACGTGACTTCGCGATAGCGATGTCTCAGACTGCAAACGCGATTCTGGCCTTTTTTGTTTAGTTATAGATTCCAAAAATCGAAGGGGAGATTTTATTTTCACATATTCGGGGATTCTAGAGCTCGATTTTTGGTGATTAAAAGTACTATATTCGAGATTCTTCCATGGGGTGAGCCTCTTATCATCTTTTTATGTTTATATCTTTGATTAAGTAGGGGTTTCATATTAGAATCATGTATTAGTGGGAAGGTTTTTGGTGATAAACCCTAAGTTAAAATTGATTGTTCTCCTACTTTATATCTTAAGTGTTTGTGAAGACGTTTGGAATTTAATCACCTATTTATTAGGAAAGACTAGTTGCTAAGCTTGAATCTCCCTTTTATTATGAAAAGGGTTATGGATTTTCCTAATTAAATTGGTAGATGTTTTGAAATAATTTTAAGACTTGTGGCTTGGGTTGAGTATTTCTGTACTTCAAATTTGCTTTCTAAACAAGCTCCAAATGGATTGAAATGTGAGTTTTCTTATAGAATTGGGGGAGAAATTCTAGGGTTCATAAATTGTGGCTTTTCTTAAATTATGCAATTGAAGGTCCAAATGAGTATAAATCTCTAATTAACTTAAGGATATGACTACTTAGTATATATTCTTGATTTTCGGGTATTAACGTTTGAGTCTTGGTGACGTGGGCCCGGATTGGTATTTTAAATTCTTGTTTGTAAGGTTTATATCCTTGTATATTGTGTAAGTTTTATAATAACGAATAGTGTATATACGTGGATAGACTTCGACCATCACGAGACATAAAGGAAGGGTAAGGCTATCACCGAGGCTTGATCGTGTAGAGCTCCTGTTCGGTAATGAGGTAGACTACGATTTTGTTTTTCGAGATTCTAATAGAAGTACATAGTAGTTATAAATGCTGAGGGGTATTGGGCGTGTTTGGGGGTCCCACTCAAACGGTTGAGTGGGTACCAGTGTTAAATTGTGTTGATGAGTGATTTGGGAATCCGCCTTAAGCTAATTCTGACCACCATATTTGATATTGTCATGTTTATTCATCACACATGCTTTGATATGATATCCTGATTGTACTTTGATTATTGTGGTTGGACTTTTAAATATGATATCCTGATTATACTTGAATTATTGTTGTGAACTCTGAAAGCATGTGGTATTCATTTCCTATACTTGGTTGCATCCCATACATTCTGGTTTCTTGCATTATATTGTCATTTGCATTCATACACTCATGGTTATGATGATATTGATATGAGAGAGGTATGAAATTTTTGTGGGTTCAAGAGATCAGGAAGATAATGTACTTATGAGATTTTGGCAAACATTGAGATGATGATATCAGGTCTGCATGGGGTCCTATCAGACTTGCATATCGGGTGGAAGTTGAGAAACATGAAGGTTACAATCAAAGGTATAGTTCTTCGGTGCTAAATTTATGACTTTGATAGAATCCAACTTTTGAAGTTGTGGGTGATGGAACATGATTGATTGTTCATAAGGAAGATAGATATGTGAGGTCATAACATGCTTATGGAATTCCTATCAGTCATCTATGGAATAAGTTCGGATGACTATCGATGATTTAGAGTTTCAACATTTAATTCTGAGTCAGATTTGTTCATTTAGGATCGGGCGGCCCGTATTTATATTACCTGGAGGACTTATAGTATTCTAGTAAACCACCGACAGGGGTTCAATGGATTTCAACTCAGAATGGAGGCATGCCAGTGTTACTAAATTCTCATTGAAATTTGCAAGTAGGATTTATGATATTTTTCGGATGGCAATGATTCAGACAGTTCTAATGGTTTACACGGGTACTTGGTATGTATTGAGGAGGTACAAATGGTTATGAGAAGTGTTCAAAGTGATTAGTTGATTTTCTATGGATCTGGCACGACAAAGTAATTAGTAGGTATGCTTATAGTATGGTGATTTGGATATTTGAAGAGAATTGGGCTTGAGATGTGTGTCTATGTGGTTTTTAAGGGATTTTGGTGCAATGATAGCATTGATAGTTGAGGGGGAAGATTAGTAGAGTCAGACTATGTTATCAGTACATGTTGGACTATGGTTGTGGCCAGAACTAAGGGATGATGGTGGGTATTGTTATAATTCATAGATTCAATCAGACTCAGATAGAAGTATAATAATGATCAAATCAGGAAATTTGAGTGGAGTCAGTTCGTACATTTGAGAATCAATTATGAAAGAAATTTCGGTTGAAGGAATACAGATATGGGGTGTTTAGGTAAGTTATAGTAGATTCTACTAGTTAAACGAACATGCGGTGCTATCATGTCATTTCTAGTTTGTTGGGGCTCTTATGAGGTTATTTTTGGATTCCTTGGTTGTTCGTCGTCTCCCATATTTTATTTCTCTCCGTTCGAGGATGAACATTTATTTAATTGGGATCTGATGTAATGACTCATACGGTAGTTTTTAAATAAAGACCCTTACTTGACTATTTTACTCTTTCCGTAGACTCTATGTGGGGTTTTGGATTGCGGGGATGGATGACACGGATCTTGAAGTCTATTTATGTGAGTTTTGGATGAAAAATCCAAAATAAGAATCTTTGAGTTAGATAGTTTGACTCTAGATTGCTTTTGAGTATATGAGTTCGTTTGCGGGTTCCGTAGCTTCCGGTAGTTTCGGAGGGTCACTTATGACTTGGTCGAGTCATTGGTTCTCTTCCTGAGGTAATTGGATGCACTTTGTGGCTTAAATTGTGAATTTGTGATATTTGAATATCTTGGGCGATTCTTTAGAAAAATGTATCTTAGCTCGATCATATGAGAAAGTCGAGTGCGTGAATGAGTTCGTAGCGCGTTTTATGATACGTGTGCATATTTGGTTGTGTTTGAAAGGTTCCATTTGTATTTCAAATGTTTAATCGAGTTTGAGAAAGAACCTGGAATTCTGGTTTCATTGGCCTGGTTTCCCTCCTTCGTTTTTGCAAAGAAGGTCGCGCGTTCACGAGGATGGGGACCAGATGGGACACGTTCGCGAGGTGAGGGCCACATTCGTATAGAATAAATGGGGTGGGCTGGCCCAGGCGTGAAGCTCGCAATCGCGATGCCTCAGACCGCGAACGCGATGAAGGCCTTTTCTGTTCAGTTATAGATTCTGAAAATCGAATAGGAAACTTCATTCTCACATATTTGGGGTTCTAAAGCTCGGTTTTTGGTGATTTTAAGTCCTATATTCGAGATTGTACCTTTGGGTGAGCCTCTTATCATCTTTTTATGTTTATATCTACGATTAAGTAAGGGTTTCATATTAGAACATGTATTAGTAGGAAGGTTTTTGGTGATAAACCCTAAGTTAAAATTTATTGTTCTCCTACTTTATATCTTAAGTTGTTGTGAAGACGTTTGGAATGTAATCACTTATTTATTGGGAAAGACTAGTTGCTATGCTCAAATCTCCCTTTTATTATGAAAATGGGTTATGGATTTTTCTAATGGAATTTTCTGACTTGTGGCTTGGGTTGGCTATTTCTAAACTTCAAATTGGCTTTCTAAACAAGCTTCCAAACAGATTGAAAATTCTAGGGTTCATAAATTGAGGCTTTTCTTAAATTATGCAATTGCCGGTCCAAATGAGTATAAGTTTCTAACTAACTTAAGGATATGACTACTTAGTATGTATTTGTGATTTTTGGATATTATAGTTCGAGTCTTGGTGACGTGGGCCCGGGTTGGTATTTTAAAGTCTTGTTTGTAAGGATTATATCTTTGTATATTGCATAAGCTTTATAATAACGAATAGTATATATACGTGGATAGACTTCGATCATCACGAGACGCAAAGGAATGGCAAGACTGTCACCGAGGCTTGATCGTGTAGCGCTCCTGTTCGGCAATGAGGTAGGCTCCTATTCGAGTCTTGGTGATGTGGGATTGTCGCCATTATGTGTGCTCATCGCCATATTTGATATTGTCGTATTTATTCATCACATATGCTTTGATATGATATCCTGATTGTACTTTGATTATTATGTTTGGACTTTTAAATATGATATCCTGATTGTACTTGAATTATTGTTGTGAACTCTGAAAGCATGTGGTATTCATTTCCTATACTTGGTTGCATCTCATACATTCTGGTTTCTTTCCTTATATTGTCATTTGCATTCATACACTCATGGTTCTGATGATATTAATGTGAGAGAGGTATGAAATTTTTGTGGGTTCAAAAGATTAGGAAGACAAAGGTACTTATGAGATTTTGGCAAACATTGAGATGATGATATTATAGATGGCTCGGGTTGCACGCCACAACAGATATGATACGCCAGGATAAGAGTTGCACCCATGCAACATGATATTAATACAGCCAAGAGCTTGGCTCCGTGATCCGATGAGTTATTCTAGAATGGAAGGGTATATGGACTTTGCGGGTCCCCCCATGGGTGTACGGATCATAATAAAATATTGACGTACTGTATACTGGATTGATAAAGGTACCTGACTTTTGCATTTGCATTTATATCGTACATACATCTATACATTGAATAATTGTGGTTTGGTAACATGATATGGTTGGATATTGGAACTTGGATGAACCCTGATTTACTTGGATTAGATTTGTTGAATTGGAGCAGAATGGTCGCTATGATTGAGCTTGTCTCTGTGAATACATAGAAATATAATTGATTCTACTGGATTGGATTGATGGTCATTATTAGGCTGGTCTCTGAGAATACTTGGATAAATGGGTTGATCTTGTTGGCTTAAATTGGTTGCCATGTGTGGCTTGATTTCTTATGCATGGATTTTGGGGTTATAACTTGTAAGTCTAAGTCTTTGATGTCTACTGCTACGGTGGTCTGAAGTGTCAATATGTCGAGACTATTATCTAGATTCAGGGAAAATATGTGCATTGTGTGTTGTATGTTAATTAATCGTGTGATTGAATAATGAGTCTAGTAAAGAACATGTGATAAAGTGTTGTTATGGGGAAGATATACGTTGAATGATCTGTGTGTGTCCTATTGTAACTGTATAGAGACTTAACTGTTGACTTGTTTATTGATGTGTTAAGGTTAGGGAAGATAACTTTTGTCATGGCTAGCCTAAGTATAATACTCTCGAAAAACGTTTTGAAAATGGTTGTTATGATCTAACTGTTGACTTGTTTATTGATGTGTTAAGGTTAGGTAAGTGGGGTTAAGCTTAAATATGACTTGGACAAGAGAGTACTAGTCGTGGGTACTAGGATAGTAAGGTACATGTATATGTGAATGGATAAATTGTACTTAACTGTGTATGGAGTCGTATGTGAACATTGTGACTTGTTGAATTAGTGTATCAATATGTGTATAACATGACTTATATAGGCTACTGAACAATCTAATATAGGCTTATCTGGCGTCAACTTGATATTTATCTCTGTTACGTATCTTCCGTCGTTGTACTGTCTACGGAGTACGTTGTGTACTCATGCTATGTTTGCTGCATCTTTTCTAATGCAGATACAAGTGCCTCTACCAGTTTGCGAGCTCGAGTGTGAGTCCGAGCAGGTGGATTTCTGCATTCCATGGTGAGGATGCTTCTTCCGGCATGCCTTGTATTTATTCTCTTACTCTGTCTTTACATTTGGATTCGAATGACGTAGTTAGACATTTTGGTGTTGTTATTCAGTTTTGGCCTATGTTGTCTTTTGTGCAGACTTGTATTCTGCATTAGTGCTCTTGTATCACAGACCATATTTTGGGGATGTATTGATGTATTTGATTATATTTTCATATTTCTTATATATTATTTTATGTATATGAAAAGTGGTTCGCCTACCGGGGGAATGTGTAGGTGCCACCATGATTTCTGAAAAAGGGTTGTGACAGCTGAACTCATAGAATTTAAATCTTAATTCCATCTTTGATTATGAATTGTTTACGCCTCATTTGTGTTGAAATGTAAACCTTGCCTTGGAAGAAGAAAAATATGTTTTGATTTGTGTGATACATGAATCTCTTAGTTCATGTATGAGAAAAATATTAAGATACATGTATTATTTTATTCATGAACTAGGGAATAGAAAAAAATTAGAGTTAAATTATTATACATATACTAGAATATGTACATGTTAGAAGAGTCCTATAAAAACCTAGGTACTACAACATTTATTTAAGTAAAGTTGGTGGAAGAACATATTCCCCACTTCTCTTCAAGAGAATGAGTAATTATACAAGTCAAGTTGATTGAACCAAAGAAGAATTGTTGCCTCATTTGTTTTCAAGAGAGAATTTGAGTGATTGAGAGTGCGTCTCCTCCCCCGATTATTCAACATTTGGTATCAGAGCCACTTTTCTTAAGGGACCTATGGTGAGCCCAAATTTTTAAAAGATCTGAAAGAATGAATTTTCATATTGAGATGAATATGAAATACGAGATTAGCTACGATAGTTAAGAGAATGATGTGCTAGAGAAACATAAGCTGAAGTAATTATTTTGGTAGGTGTGGAACTACCAAAACTTCAAAAGTTAAACAACTTTTGAATGATGTTTTTTAGGACAATGAGTCCAACAAAAGTGTTAACCTTGATGAAGCAATTGCATTTGAAAAAGTTGCACGACGAAGAATCTCGAGTAGAGAGGTAGCGAATGATATTGCTGCCATGAGAAAGATGGATATGAAAATCCACACTCAGATTGATGACGAGATGTCAGCGAAGGTTTCTTTTTATGAAACCCGGGATGAAGATAATTATGATTACAACCATGAGAAAGCATGTTGTCGAATCTAACAACACTAGCTTTAATGAAGTTTAAGAAAATGATTTATGAAAAAGTGAACGCTTCTAAAATATTATCAATTGTTGTAGAATCTAAGAAGGGTTTTACAATAAATATGATAATTGAGAAATGATGAAAAAGAACTGTTCATGCTATTGAGAAATCTCTAAAAGGGGAGAGTAGTGGTGAAAAAGAAAGATATGAAGAAACCGATGATGAAAACCTCAATCTCATGAAGGAAACATCTTCTGAGAAGATAAGAGAATCTGAGAAGATGAAGATCTTTTGAAGAATGATGAGATCATATAACGAATATGGTATGAGCTAGCTTCGTAAGCCAAGGCTGTGATCGACTCAAATTCCTCGAAGAAGAAGAAGTTGACCGCAAGGTTCAAGGGGGAATGTTGAAATGTGAACCTTGCCTTGGAAGAAGAATTTTTTTTTTGATTTGTGTGATACATGAATCTCTTAGTTCATGTATGAGAAAAATATTAAGATACATGTATTGTTTTATTCATGAACTAGGGAATAGAAAAAAATTAGAATTAAATTATGATACATGTACTAGAATATGTACATGTTCGAAGAGTCCAATAAATACCTAGGTACTACAACATTTTATGTAAGTTAAGTTGGTGGAAGAATATATTCCCCACCTCTTTTCAAGAGAATGAGTAATTATATAACTCTAGTTGAGTGGAACAAAGAAGGATAGTTGGCTAACTTGTGTTCAAGAGAGAATTTGATTGATTGAGAGTGCGTCTCTTTCCCCGATTTTCCAACAATTTGTTTACACTTAATTAAGGTCTTAATTTGAATTTTTTAAATCTTAATTATTAAGTTCTCTAGTTGTTTTTTTATTTGAAGCTTAATTATTTAGATTTCAATCATTAAATATATTTAATTTTTGTATATTATAATTATTTAATATGTCTAAATAGATCTTAAATTAAGTCTATTCTTTAGGAAATGGGAGTGACTCGCCCACGTTTGAGCATCCAAATCCAATAACCGACACTACCCAAGCAGATATTTTTGCGATTCGTCTACTTTTGTGAGTTCAGCACCACCGACAGCCTTAAAATAAGCAGTGCCTAATTGCGGTGGTCTACAGTTAATGAAGATCCACTACGTACTCTATAGATCTACTAGTTATTGTTTGGACTCCTCTTAGTTTATGGAAATTAAAAATAAAATTTGGTCGCTTAATTATGTTTAAGACCTCCAAAGGATGTGTTCTGCTTCACTAGCTCTTTGAGAAAACTCATTTGAGTATTATAATGTAATGTAAGCCATAGTTATCACAATGTGGAAAGCTTATTAGGGGCAACTGCACATATAGTTGTTTGGAGGACTGCTATTTAAAGCATAGTCCAAAATTACACAAGTAATATTTAATTGTTGCAGAATTAACTTTAGACCTATGAGATTGAGATTGAAATTGAAATATTAAATCTGAAGTTACAAAAATTCAAATATACGGGTCTGTAGTTAGGCTTGCAAAACTTAACTATCTGAGCTTGGCATATTGCTTGTATAATTCACACCTTAAATATTTATGTCTGAAATTAGATTTGATAGATCCTAATTTCATGACTTGCTTGAATAGAATAAATTCTTGTGTAGCATTCATTCAACAAAAAGACAGATTAAATAGAATAAATTCTTGTGGCCTAGACGATCTATGTTGATGAAAATTCTAACATTTGTAGTTAAGGATATAATTCATATCTTTCATCTACGCTGAATGTATTGTTCTATATATGAGGGCTATTCTACCATTAGTAATGTCAGTAATTATGTAACCAATCTAAATCAGTTTTCTGTCCTCTTTTATGATCTTTACAAAACATAGATTTTCGAAAAAGTCTCGTTAATTCCAGTCGACGACATTCAGGTAAGAGATTTTGGTATTTGGACTTTATTTGATAGGTTATACTTCTGAAACAATATTTGGCTTGGCGGCCTGAATCCTTACATCCTATATTCGCAAGTTCTTTGGTTAATGACAGAGTGTATTAATTAGTAGCAATTGATCTCAATTTTAAATCCTAGTTACAACAATTATTGCTATCACAAAATTAAATTACTACGTGTATCAAAGTTTTAACTCAAATATTGTACTTCTATTTTTGTGTCTTGATCTATTCGGTGACCTTAAATTATGAGTAATCTGTTTGGCTAAATTTTTAAATCTGTTTATTTTGAAAAATATTTTTTATTAGAAGTGCTTATTTTTGGACAGTAGCAGTGTGTGTTTGTCTAATCCATTTCAAAAACACTTTTGTTAATATTAGAGCAGTAAAGTATTTCTAAGAAAAACTATTTTTTAGTTTATGAAAAACAACTTCTGCTACTACTCAAAAATACTTATTTTATTTTTAAACGTTGTCCGAACACCTTAGCTTTTTAAAAATAAAAACTTTTTTATTTTTTCGAAATGAAAGAGCACTTTTGACTTTCCGTAAACTTGGCCAAACAGACTTGTATGATGTTCGTAGAAACAAATATAATTAGTAATTTCATTTTCTTAATCCATGTTTGGATTTTCCCATTTTGGTAGGTGAAGGACCAGTAGTCTACAACTCTACAACAACAATACTTGTGTTTTCCCCCATTTTGTTTAGGTAACAAATGTATTGATCTATAGGAGTATATTGTTATGACGTTAATATCTCATACCAACCGCATTTTCCCACCACGCTTCTGAAAAGTATTTAAAAAATATTCTCTCCGTCCTAAAATACTTATCATGTTTTTCTTTTTTAAAAGTAAATTTGACTAAATTTCAAAATTAAATTATATTAAATTAATTTAATATTTTAAAATTAAAATTTAGATATTCGGAAATTATACGAAAAATACTATAAATTTCAATTCTTCTCATATTGATATGATGAAAAAAATATAGCTTAAATTATTAGTCAAAGTTTATATAATTTGATTTTGAAAAAACGTAATGCGATAAATATTTTGAGACGGAGAGAGTATTGCTTAAGTTGAAGTCTTCTCTCACCACAATAGAAACCGAAGCTATTATATTCTTTTTTTCCAAGGAAAAATGGTTGCTTAAGAAATTCAAAGCTTTTGATCTCAACCACTACGACCTACTTTTTCAACTTGTCTAATCATGGATGAACTAGTAATTCTTTACCAAACAAGGTTATATTAATTAATTTGGATCAAACAAATATTCCCATACATGGGAAAGTTGGTGGCAGCCCGATGCACTAAGTTTTCGCTATGCGAGGGGTTCAAAGAAGGACCGGACCACAAAGGTCTATTGTATGCAATTTTATCCTACATTTCTGCAGAAGACTGTTTCCACAGTGTGAATTCATGACCTCCTGACAAATGACAACAACTGTACTAGTTACGCCGAGGCTCCCCTTCATATAGGGAAGTTGGTGAGAGTAGACAAATTGTTGTAGTAATTAAGATGGGAAAATAAAGGGAAAAGGACGTTGTTCAAGTGAAAATGTACTGAATAAAAACATGTAAGTTACCTAAAGAAAAAAAGGACATGTAATAAGTTACCTGCAGGGCAAAAAGACCTGTAAATTACAATGGTCCTTTAAGGATAGTTTTTAAGTTTTTTCACTACAAGAAAATTGTGAATTATATTTTGCGCAAAATGAGTACTTGCGAAACTATCTGGGGAAACTTATCGGCAGATACACTATCTGTAGGTAATCATATATCTGGACAAGAAAAAATAAAAGTCTTAATCCATAGAAAAATTCCCAGAGCGTTTTCGCAATTTTAGTCACTTTTCTCATTTTCTTCAATTTGATCTCTTTTGACTTGTTTTTCACTTGATTTCTTCTCGATCACTTCTCAATTATATAAACCCTTTAAAACACCAAAAAAAATTATAAGTACTAATTTTCTCACTACTATTCACAAAAGTCTAAGTAAAAAGAAGTACCAACTTATCATATCCACCCTACGAATTTACCCAGGAACCTGAAAATTTTGTGTATTGTTTTGTTGCGAGTTTAGGTAGGGATTTATACTTGGGGACTAATTAAGAAATTTTATTATTTGGGGAAATCCTTGGAGATTTTGTTGTTGCGATATTAGTTGGGAACTTTTTCTTGCAGCTTTACCTAGGGATTTTGTGACCTGAGGATATTGTTGCTGTGTTTAATTGAAAATTTTTCTGGCAATTTCCTTAGCTGTGAATTTTTTCTTGGAGATTTACCTATAAACTTTTTGACTTGGGTATAATTTTTTGGGAGTTATCTGCAAATTTATTACATAGGGGAGTACGTAGATGTTTTGGTGGAGATTTTGTTAGTGAGATAATTAATAATAGCAGATTCCAAATTAAACAATTACATGTGAAAGAAATAATCCCCTTGATTATTTTCATTAATTGAAAGGCTATATATACAAGTTACATATTTCCATAATAGGAGAATCATATTCCTATTCTATTCCTAAAACCTTATTCTACCATAATTTTAACTATACAATTATGGTAAGTGTACAAGACTAATTAAGGTAACCTTTACACTACAATATTACAACAATATATACCAAATATACACAACACGTGATGGGCCAACCCGAGATGGGCTTGCTGCCTTCTTCCGTGTTGGGTTGTTACCGAGAGTTACCGAGAGCACCCGTGATATACACTTATGTATATCAAGTGTATATCACTGGTATATATACCTTGTTTAACACACCCCCGCAGTCATAGCGGGTGGTCTTCGAACGCTGAGACTGTCCATAAAATCTTCAAAAAGGATCGGAGAAGACCCTTTGTAAAGATGTCTGCAATTTGATATCTTGATGGGACATGACAGACGCGTACCTGACCCCGAGCAACCTTTTCGCGGACAAAGTGTATGTCCATCTCGATATGCTTAGTGCGTTGGTGCTGAACCGGATTACCAGAAAGGTAAATGGTACTAATATTATTGAAATAAACCAAGGTTGTCTTTTGAGTGGAACAATGAAGCTCTAAAAGCAAATTACGTAACCAACATGATTCCGAGACCACATTAGCTACCCCTCGATATTCAGCCTCGGCACTTGAGCGGGATAGAGTCGACTGACGCTTCGCAGACCAGGAGACCAAGTTGTTACCAGGAAACACACAATAGCCTGATGTAGATCGTCTGGTGTCGGGATAACCACCCCAATCAACATCTGTATACGAGACAAATGTGGATGTCGAGGAAGGATATAAATGCAAATCATAGTCAAGTGTACCTTGAATATACCGAATGATGTGTTTGAGTACATTCATGTGCTCAATTCTGGGACCATGCATGAACAAACACACCTGTTGGACATATTATGTCATATCCGGTCTCGTAAAGGTAAGATATTGAAGGGGCCCTGCAATATTGCGATAGCGGGTTGGATCCTCGTAGGGTACGCCAGCCGCGACACTAATCTTGGGCTTTGTATCGACTGGAGTAGAAGTGGACATACAGGATGACATCCCAGCCCTGTCGATGATCTCAGCTGCATACTTTCGTTGAGACAAGAATATTCCATCGGAATGACGAGTAACGGCAATCCCCAAAAAGTAACTCAAGGACCCTAAGTCTTTCATAGCAAACTAAGAGCTGAGCATGGTCATGATAGACTAGCGTAAGGCATCTGTAGAGGCAGTTAAAATGATGTTATCCACATACAACAGAATGTAGGCCAACGACGAACCATGACGGTAGATGAACAAGGAATTATCCGACCTGCTGTGAGTGAACCCAATAGTCGAAACATAGTCAGCAAACCTTGTATACCAGGCCCGTGGAGATTGCTTAAGCCCATATAAGAACTTCTTCAACAAACAGACATGATGAGGATGTTTGGGATCCCTGAATCCCAACGGCTGATGCATATAAACTGTTTCCTTGAGATCACCATGTAGGAAAACATTCTTTACATCTAACTGATGAATAGGCTATGCTTTAGAAAGAGTCAAGCTGAGTACAGTGCGAATGGTAGCCCGCTTGACCACCGGGCTAAATGTTTCACCACAATCCACCCCAACCTACTGAGTCTTACCATCACCCACAAGTCGCGCCTTATGCCGTGCAAATGAACCATATGAATTTTCCTTGTGAGCAAAAATTCACATAGACCTAATAATATTAATACCAGAAGGATGGGGCACCAACTCCCACATCTTATTATCAATAAGAGCATTATATTCATCGGTCATAGCAATTTTCCAATTTGGATCATTTAACGCAGACACAGGAGTACGGGGTAAGGGTGATTTAAGAACATTAGAATTTAAATAAAAATGTCTCTTTGGTTTAAAAACACCCCGATGACTACGAGTGACCGGTCTATGACTTGAGAAAGAAGTGGGCGGATTTTAAGAATTTTCTGGGCTCTGGATGGACTGGCCAACAGGCAGAAGTGGGCGGATTTTGGGAATTTTTTGGGCTCGGGATGGACTGGCCAGCAAGCAGTGGGCCTGCTGGCCCAAGACGGTAAATCGGCACTGGAACTGGACCAGTTCCAGAATTGGGCTGGACTGGCCCAATCGCTGGAACTGATCCAGTGATGGTAGTTTGTGATGGACCAGTGGGGTCAGCGGGCAGTGGGCCCGCTGGAGGATTTTGGGTGCGGGACATATCCGAAAAATGGTGAGTAATAAATGGGGATATACCATCATCCAAAACATTATACGAACTAGGCTCGGGAGTATGAACTTTAGTAAATGGAAATTGGGTTTCATAAAAAATTACATGGCGATTAATGATGATTTTTTTAGGATAAATCAAAGCATTTGTAACCACGATGATTAGACGGATAACCCAAAAACACACAAGGAGTAGACCGGGCCTGAAGTTTGTTAATTATGGTGGACGGGAATAACGAATAACACAAGCACCCAAAAACCCGAAGATGAGAATAAGAAGGATTCTTATTATATAAAATTTGGAGGGGAGAAGAATATGTCAGACCTTTGGAAGGAATTATGTTAAGGAGATATGTAGCCATTTGAAGAGTATGATGCCAAAAATATGGGGGTACGAAGCATGAATTAAGAGAGTGCGGACAATGTTATTTATGGAACGAATTTTGCGTTCGGCTTTCCCATTTTGTGAAGATGTATGAGGATAAGAAAAACAAAAATTGATCCCATTATTAGCACAGAACTCCCGAAACACCCTATTGTCATATTCTTTGCCATTATCACACTGAATATTTTTTATTTCTCTTTCGAATTGGGTTCTAATGAATGCTCTAAATTTTAAGAAGACGGAAAACACTTGAGACTTATATGCAATCGGAAACGTCCATAAAAACTTAGAATAATCATTCAAAAAGAGAACATAATACCGATGACCCAAAGAACTTAGAATAGGAGACGTCCATAGGTCGCTATGAATAATATCAAATGACATTAAAGTATGAGAATTTGAGTTTACAAATGGCAACTTAACATTTTTTCCTAAAGAGCAAGACTGACAATTTGGAGTACTATTCGTACCCTATCGAGGTCGATGACACTACATGGCGTTGCTTTGACGCTATCGTCAAGTAGTGGATTTATGACACCATCTCTAAGGACTTGCTACATACAATTATGAAGACCGGAGCCTCAGATCGTGAATTATGGGTCCGGTTGGAGGAGATATTTCAAGACAACAAAGACACACGTGTTGTGTACCTTGAGGAACAATTCAATAACACGCATCTTGAAAACTTTGCAAACATGTACGACTACTGCAAACAATTGAAATTGGTTTCCGACCAGCTGTCCAATGTGGGAAATCCGATCTCGAAAACTAAGATGGTGTTGTAACTAATTAATGGATTAACAAAGGGCAAATACGACACCCTGACAACAATGATACAACATGTCGAATCACTGCCTAGCTTCAATAAAGCCCGGTCACAATTACTTTTGGAAGAAACCAGACGTGCTAAACAGGATGAACACAACCAAAATGCATTAGTGGTTGACGCACCTGAAAACACCACCGCACCCGTTGCCCCTATCGACAACCAACAGCAGCGGGGCAGCCACAACGGGGACAGAGGTCGAGGTCACGGTGATGGATGCGGTGGCAGAGGCAAATGCGGCTTGGGTGGTGTTCAGCCGCAACTGGCTCGGTACCCGATCCAATGGGCCGACCCAATGCCATGGTAGTTTCCCGACGGATGGGTGGCACCACCCCGCCCGTACCCAACTACCGGGACCTACTCGAAGCAGCCCGATCTTTTGGCCTTGGATCCATCTCCTCGGATCTCGGGTCCTGCACAACAAGCCCATATTACAGAGGCCCAACCGAGGCAGTTCCAGTCCGGTTTGCTTACCCCGACGAAATTGACCGAGGCCTACAACACGATGAACATACAACAGCCCGACGATTCTTGGTAAGCTTCCCACCTCATGCGCAACCCTGGTAAGCTTCCCACCTCACGCGCAACTCTGGTAAGCTTCCACATATTTTTAATTTGCACACTCCTCAATCTATTGTGGTCAGAAATGGCAATCGCATTCCAATTCATGGGTATGGAACCACATATGTACCAAAACCTGACCCTCCCTTCTCCCTCCGCAACGTCCTATATGCCTCTAATATCATCAAAAATTTAATCTCTGTTAGGAAGTTTACTATTGATAATTGGGTATCTCTTGAGTTTAACCCCTTTGGTTTTTCTGTGAAGGACCTATGTACGGGGACACCACTTACGAGATGCAACAGTGTGAGGAATCTCTATCCATTCTCATCCACATCCACATCCGCTGCCAGCATCAACCCTCACACATCCTTTGTTGTGATCTCTCCATCCACGTGGCATAACAGATTTGGACACCCAAGAGCTCTCATTTTTAATTTTCTTAGAAGTCACAATTTTATCTCATGTAATAAGGGGAACCTTGCCCCAAGTTGCTTTTCTTGTCCTTTAGGAAAACAAGTTAGACTTCCGTTTATGTCTACTTTAAGTGTTGCTTTTTCCCCTTTTGACATTATTTATGCGGACTTATGAACATCTCCTGTTGCTAGCAAACTTGGTCATAAATATTACTTGGTGTTGTTAGATGATTTATCATATTTTCTATGGGTCTATCCGCTCAAATTTAAGTCACAAGTCTACCCTACGTTTCTTGAATTCCGCACATATATTAAAACTCAGTTTGAAAAAGACAAAATCATTTCAACGTGATAATGGTCGTGAGTTTAATAATTCACTCTTCCACAAATTCTGTTCGGATCATTGCATGGTGTTTGAATTCTCATGTCCTCACACCACTTCTCAAAATGGTAAAGCCGAAAGAATCCTACGTACCATTAACAACATGATTCGTACCTTACTCCTTCATGCTTCTCTTCCACCAACCTTTTGGGTATATGCATTAAAATTGCGAGAATACATATTTAACGTATTACCTACTAGCACTCTCCGAAATCGAACCCCGACTTAAATTTTATTTCGTCGTATCCCTACATATGGTCACATACGTACGTTTGGATGTTTTTGCTACCTTAATATCGCCTCCACAACATCTCACAAGTTAGCGCATATGTCCACTCCTTGCGTCTTCTTGGGCTTTCCGCCCAACCATAGGGGATATCTCTGATTCGATCCGTCCACAAACAAAGTCATTGACTCTTGTCACGTCACATTTGAGGAAAATATCTTCCCTTATTCCAACATCTGTCAGTTTACCATATCCGACTACAGATATCTTGACAATTCAGACACATCTCCTATCTTACAACATATGATACGTGGAACTCCCCATCCGTCTCCATGACCACCACATCCAGCAAACCTCCCGCCACTGACCACCTTCATTGTGCCACTTCCTGCCTCCCTCCTGGCACACCCACCCACCCCGCACAATGCCGCATCACTACTTTTGGTCACGCATACACCCGCACCCACCCGATACCCATCCAGTGTTCCCGCCACCACACCACACTGCCATATCCTATCACTGCCTTTGGCTGCCCTCCCGCCACTGCCTACCCCCTCCTCTCCAAACAACCCGCCATCTCCTGCAGCCTAACACCCAAACCCACAAACACCCGCACCCTCCCGCAACCCACTGCCTAGCTCCACACCATACTGCCTCATCCCACAAGCCCTCATCCATCACACTGCATGTGCTACACCACCCGCAATCCACTGCCCAGCCCCCATCCTTATATACCGAATGAAAACCCGTGCTTAACACGGGATATTCAAACCAAAAGTCCACTTCAACCTATCCACACAATCCATATCACCAATATCTAATAACCCCAAACTAGCAATACTTGACTCGAATTGGAATGTGGCCATGCGTGAGGAGTTTGATGCGCTTACCACTCAGCGTATGTGAGATCTTATTTCGACACTAGAGGGGGTGAATGTGATTCATTGTATGTGGCTCTTTCGTCACAAGTTCAGAGACAGTGGTGATCTTGAACGTCACAAGGCCAGACTTGTGGCAAATAACACAGGTCAACATGAGGGTATTGTTTGTGTTGAGACTTTCAGTCTAGTCATCAAACCGGCTACCATTCACACTATTCTGAGCATAGCCGTGGGTAAGAACTAGCCGATCATCAGCTTGATGTGAAAAATGTGTTCCAACATAGGGGTTTGAAAGAACAGTCTACATGCACCAACCGCCATGCTTTGTACATCCAGAGGTTCCTCATTATGTATGTCATCTTCACAAGTTACTATATGAATTGAAACAGACCCCTAGGGCTTGGTATGAGCGCTTCGCCAATTACATTAGGCAGATTGGATTCATGTGCAACAAATGTGACCATTCACTTTTTATTTTTCATCGAGGTAATGACATTGCATACTTATTATTATATATGGATAATATTGTTCTGACTATCTCGTCTGATGTATTGAAAAATGAGATCATTACGCTGCCCAAATACGAATTCTCTATGACATACTTGGGAAAGTTGAGTTACTTCTTAAGGATTTCTGTGACTAGATCTGCAGATAATATGTTCATGTGTCAGCGTAAGTATGTGGAAGAAATTGAGTACAAAGCTAAAATGGAAAACGACAAGATCATGCCTACTTCGGTCGACTCGAAGTCGAAACTCATTATTGTTGATGGTGATCCAGTGTCTGATCCCACAATTATTGAGAATTTGAAATGTTTGGAATTTTGTGAAATTGATTGCATACATGGATTAGGCTCGAGTTAAATTTCATGACTCTTGAATTTGGGTACTTAATTTGTGCGAGAAGGTTGTCAATTGAGTGAAGTTGTGAAAAATTGCCTATAATTGTTAAATTTGATTGAATTGAGCTGTAGTGAAGTCTGAGTACCTACGAGCGTTAATTGCAAGCATGTTTTAGATTGGCAATGTGTGTGTGGTGATAGTGTGGGTGTGGCAACATCGGGTTTTGAAAATTGAGGCAACATCCTTGAGAAATACCTAAAATGCACTGATTAGGTGCCCTTTTGCGAACTGCAGAATGGTTCTGCAGACCGCAGAAGGGCACCCCAGTCCATAAAATGACCCAATGATCCAAGATGATTAAAAGGCAATTTTATGATGCCTTTTTGCGGGCCACATAATAGTTATGTGAATCGCAAAGTAGGCCGTAGAATTATCTAGTGAATTTGAACTTTTTGGGCAAAATTGTGATCGCGGTCTGCGGACCGCAGTCTGGGTTTGCAATGTCACAGATCTGTACTGTGGCTTTCATACCAGGTATGCGATCACTGAAGCTGTTTCCAATCTTGTATTTTTATTCTTTCTTTTTTGCTTTCTTGTATAACTTCTTGTTTATTTAGCGTGTTTCATTCTTGCAATTGCTTTATGAAAAATACAAAAAATATTTTACTTTGTTTTTCGTATCATAGTCCAAGACTCATTAGGTCTCTTATTTTCAGAAATGGCTCCAAAGAAATCGCAAGCACAAAAGGGTATCGAAATCAACGAGTCGACACCCCCGACTAGATCTTTGAGGCCAACCATGACCCGAATTATACCCCAAAGTCAAGGAAAGCTAAATGTCTGCACTTACAAAGCAACTGTCAGGCTGGGTAATAAGAGAAGGCGCCCCAACACAGTTGTATCTAGTGATGAAAAGTCTTAAACTTCTCATGCGATTGCACATTCATCCTCCTGGTTTAATGAGGAGGTTGTTGGGTAGAAGAATCTCGGATGGCCGAATTGAGACAAAAGAGGGCCCAAGAGGTCAAGAGGTTCGGTCTTAAGAGTTCCAAAGAGCAATATTAGAAAAGCAAAAGACGAACCTTCATTGAAGAGAAACTGATCTCTATGAATGGGTTGCGGGACCAGTTCTCTAGAGTGTGAGATTTGATTGTCTTTCATGGGTGGAAATGCTTCCTCAAGCCATTACCCCAATACAACGAAAAATTGGTTCATGAATTCTATGCTTCTTATGTCGCATCCGTGCCCAAGAAAACAAAAGGGCAACCAAAACCATTGCTAGATGAGGTAGAGGTTCGGGGAGTCAAGGTGCAATGTGGAAGCCTAGCGATTAGTAAAGCACTTGACCCCAACCTCTCATGTGATCATAATGAGTATACAATCAAAATCTTGGGTCAGATAGAAGATGAGCGTGCGTCGGCAGCCAGAATTGTAACCAATACAACCCCGAAGTGGATTGCCGCAGGTACAAAGATTTACAAGAACACTTTGAGTACGGAAGCTAAGTTTTGGCTAAGCTTTGTGAGTAGCTTATTGCATCTATCATTCAATGAGATGAACATTCGGCTAGAGAAGGTTTTGTTAATTGCGTGCATTATGGGCCAGCTTCATGTAAATGTCGGTGTTGTGATTGAGAAGGAGCTTGTCAAGAGAGCTCAACAAAATGAGACCTCATTCCTATTTCCTTTCTTGATTACTGGGCTGTGTCGTAGGGCTAAGGTTTATGAGTTACCTCGTGTGGATAATGTAGTCGATGCCTTGTTGACATGTGACATTTTGAGGGTACAGGCCAAGGAGAACCAGAGTAGAAAGAAAAGAAAGACCACCAAATGCCTCGGTAGATACTACACAGGTTCACTCGGTTAAATTGGAGGGATCCGCATCTGAGCAGACATAGACACATGCCACCACATCGACTGACCACACTTTGTCTATTCTTTCCACAAATGGCATATCTACTCCGGTAGGTACTCCAGCTTCAACAACCCCTATTCTTCATGCACCTTTTTTTGCTGCCAGATCAGAGCCCATCTTATCGAGGGTCGTTATAGTGAATGTCGCACCCGTTTTTGACCTGCGGGCTTCACGACGGGATGACGTCGATTCCCTCTGGATCGGTTAAAAATGCTTGCTTTGAGGAGTCGCCACCTAATTATTCTAAGGTGAATGAGGACACCTAAATATTAACTAAAAGCTGTAAAATAACTCCAATTTTGTGGTCTACGAAACTAATGAAATTCTGGGTAAGGGTTCTTTATTATCCTAAAGGGAAGGGGTTAGGCATCCTTTAAGATCCGCTAACTTGCGGTTATCCGATCAAATTCAGGTTAATTGTTATGCTAAGAAAAATGCATGTTTTTATACATATAAAAAATAATATTGCAAGGTGTTAATAAAATGATGCATTTTGTACAAATATGCATTTGTATGGCATTAATATACATGTAAAGCTGGAAAAAAAAATATAAGTATGCATTTATATGAAAATTGATAAGAATGTATGCAAAGTGATTATTATGGGCGACGGGCCTAAAAATAAATAAACTAGCGATGGGTTTCCAATTTTAGACTACCCTATCAATTAATTCTATGTCTACCTATTCTAAACATTTCAATAATTTCACGAGTACAGTAATATTACAATACAGAATGAAATAAAGCTGAATTAAAGAAAGTAAAAGACAACAACAAAAATAAGTAATCTCCGAGAGGTATTTGCCTTCTTTGACTTTATCTTTGCAACCTGTCAAGAATAAACGGTTAGAAACAATTGAATATACATAACTTCGGATCCGTATCCAAAATAATAAATGTTTTGATTACGGAGGGCTCAGACTTAAATTTTGAAAAGATCATTCTAATCACGTCGTGGCTGCAAACATATGATTCGATGGTCATTTTAATTGCCTCGCCTACTAAACATGTTAGTCTCTCGGATGACAAAAAGAAAAGATCATTATAATCACGTCGTGGCTGCGAACATATAACATGTTGGTTATTTTAGTCGCCTCGCCTACTAACATGTTGATCTCTTGGATGAAATAAGAAAAAGATTTAAGTTTCATCCTTGTCCAGAAGTTTTATTTTACGTCTTTACAACTGTGGAGGCCTAAAAAATCGACGGATATTTTTTCATCGGCCAAAATGCAGTATTAGTTAAAATGATAAAATAGCAAAATACAAGATATCCGTGTATGAATATTTAAATGCCAAAATAAACCAACAGTTTGCAATTAAAACGTCCGACCCGAATCCTGAAATTTGACCGACTCGGACCCTGAACAGTGATCCGACCCGAATCGGATGTTTTCAACCCAAATCGATTTCTTTCCAAATTACAGATAACCAACAACAAAATATAAACAAAAAAATCTGGAATTTAACCCAAATCGGGTCGACCCAACCCGGATCAGTGACCCGACCCGAATAGGATGTTTTTCAACCATAATCGATTTCTTTCCAAATTTCCAAAACCAACAACTAAATATAACAACACAAATATCTGGGAATTTATTCGAATCGGGTCGACCCGACCCGGATCAGTGACCCGACCCGAATCGGATGTTTCAACCCGAATCGATTTTTTCTCAAACTTTCAGATAACCAACAATAAATTATTGAAACAAAATTCAAGAAATTTTACCCGTCGGAACAGTGACTCAACCCGGAACAGTGACCCGACCCGGAAACCTTGATTTTTTGATTTCTATTTTGGATTCCGACCCGTAAGAACCCAAAAAACAACTTTGATTTTGATTTTCGGACCTTCAAAAACTGGCCTCGATTTCTTTTTTTCGGACCCCCTTTTTTTTCGATTTTTGCTTCGAATTTTGGACTGTACTCGAACAAAAACAGGCCCCTTTTCGTTTCAATTTTTCGGACTTCGGACCCCCCCCCCCAAAAAAAACCCTCAAAATGAAGAACAACGTGGGGTATTTATAGATGGCTTAACCCCCCAAGAACGAGTTTGAAACTTGAATAAAAGGTTTAAAAAATCTGATTTTGGAAGCGGATTTTGGGGGTATGGGTTGCGGATTTTCGGGGATAATGGAGTGGGTTGAAGTGATGGGGGGTGTGGCGGTGTCAGGGGTTGGTGGTGGCAGGGTATGGGGTGTGCGGCGATTTTTGGGAGAGAGAGTAAGGGTGTAGGGTTTTTTGGTTTAGGGGGTGTTTGGTTATGGGGGAGAAATAAAGGGGAAGTGGGTTTGGGCTTGCGGGTCGGCCGGTTGGGCCTGGGGCGGGTGAAGGGATTGGGCTGTTGGGCTTGGCCGAAAAATGGGTATTTGTTTTGTGGTGGGTTTGGGGGATATGAGTGAAAACAAAGGGCTGTTGGGCTTGGCCGAAAATGGGTTTTAGTTTGGGTGAAAATTGTTTTGGGTTGAGTAGAAGTTGTTTTGGGGGGAAATGGAATGGGTTATGAGTTTAAAATATAAAAAGGGGTTATTATATAAAAAGAAAGCTTTGCAAAATTTATAAATTGTAAAGAAGATAATATGATAAAATATAATATTTGTGAAATACTTGATGCTTAAAATAAAAAAATAAAAATAAGATGTCGTTTTGCGAAAATAAAATAATATATAATATTAGGATAAAAGTATGATTATGATATAAAAATGCAAATGACAATAAAAATGCAAATAATAATGATAATAATGATATATATACATATATATGTCTATATTTTAAAATTGTTTTAAAGTGTCAAAAATATTAAAAAATTGTAAATAAAATCATAAAAGATGGGACAAAATTGGGTGTCAACAGTGAAGATAGGCTAGATTGTGGCCATTACTGATGCTAGATCACCCAAACCTGGGATGAGTATTACAGAGATAATCTAGACTGCCTTAGCCCCGATTAGATATACTTTGAGTGTGGTGCAGCAGAGGAAGAAAGAGCATAGGGATGATCTTATACTCTTGACATACTGGATACACAGACTTAAGGCCGGTAGCGGCGGTGATGTCTCTTCACTTCAGGCAGACATAGACAATTTGAAGATGGATGTGGAGAGCCTGAAGACTACCAAGATTGATGACTTCTTGGGTATCCTGCTCCAGCCACTGAGGGTTGAGCTACAGCAGGTGAGTGGCCTCAATGTGGAGGGCCGTACATAGGGTGCATGCGAGACCCCGGATGACTCCTAGAGGCAGGAACATATAGATGTTGATGATTATGAGACAAATTAAGAAGGGCTTGATAAGCCCCGAACAGTTGAGCAAGTTGATCTTGATGAAGACCTACTATTAACAGAGCATGTAGTGTTTGATGCAACGGTGGCACAATCTCGTGAGGAGACCTCTATGATAGGATCAAGTGGAGTGGCTTAGGAGCCACATGTAGATATTGATATTAGAGGTCCTACTCCTCCACCAGTTTGTGGGCACAACTCCACCAGCTACCGAAACCACACCACCACCACCACCACAGAGTGAGCAAGTCATGGGAGATGCAGAGTTACCCGCTCCCACTCTACAGTCACAGGGCATTGATGCCCTCGTAGAGGCCACGTCCGTAAGCCAGACTCAGGAGGGTTCCTAGTGCACCTCAGGGAGACCCCTCAAACTTTTTGTCCTTGCTCTTTATATTATTTTATGCATTGAGGACAACCCATGTTTGTAAAGTTAGGGGTAGGTTACTGTGTATGATTTTGGGGAAAATGACAAATAGCTACTATCGTATTTTGTTATGTTTTGTATTTTGTTAGTTTTTGAATTGTATTTTGTTAATTTTCGTATTGTGTTTTTATTTTGTTCCCTTTGGTTTTTCTTCACCTGATTCATTTCAAAGGGTGTATGTTCAATAACCATGGCCTAGTGATAAAATAGTTTTGACTTGGTTGGTACTTGTATATAGTTTCTACCATGTGTAGCTCTTTTGGTTTTAATGACACCCTTTGAAAAATTGTATTTTGAAAACAAGAGTTGCATGATCCTTCAAATGATTGTCCTATGAAAGCATGCCTCATTTTGTGACTCTTTGTCTACTTGTGTTTGAATCTCAGATGATAGCTTTGTGTTTAATAGAGAGTATAAAATATAGTGGTTCTTATAGTTTATGTGCATAGAGTGGTGAGGACTTGATTGCTATCTTGTGTTTTCTAGTGTCATTTAGAACATGCATCATTGGTTTGCCACCGCGAAATTAGAGTTACTTGGATGAGAAAATGATCTTAGGCTTTCACATGAGAGTGAACCTTCTTGATTAACAACTTCTTTGACCTACCCGTGAGTGAGAGAACAAGTTTTTCCCCTTTTGAGCCTTTTGATCTTTCTTTGTCTACCACATTACAAACCGAAAATAAACTATTTTTTAAACCAAATCCCTCATCGAATGCATGAAAAGTGATGAATGAGGCCAAAAGCCTAGGTTGGGTGTGGGATGTGCAAAGAAGAAGGGAAGGAGAATGTGATGTGAGTGGTTCTAAAAAAAGAGAGAAATAGAAAATTGAGAAAAAGAAGAAAATTAAATGCAAAAGCAATAAAAAAAGGGAAAGAGAAAATGAACCACAAAAAGAATGAAATAAAGTGGAAAAATTCATGAATAAAGGGGGTGAAGAAGGAAGTTAGAAAACAAAAGAAGGAGTTGAGCTATGAAATGAGAAACATGTAGTGCAAAGGAGGAAAAAGTCACTTGTACCTAAATGAATACCATACATATCCCTAAGCCTACATTACTAGCTGATAAAGTCCTTAGAGATCCGAAACCGAACATTCTTTAAGTAGTAGTGACTTAAAGTAAAGGTAAGCATATGGCATGATACTTGTGGCACTTGAAATTCTTTGTGAGTGTGAGTGATCTTATTTGCCCCTTGTTTTGAAAGAAAATCTTTGAGTGAGTATGAGATTTCTTTGTTGTGAGGGCAGATTGAATTGCATGAACCTTGTAAAGTGAAAGTTCCTCTAGTTGAATATCTTGGTGCATCTAGTCACTAATAGCTTCTAGACATCTCTTGAGACTTGAAGTTCATGAGATAATTGATAGTAGATACACACTCTTGTACTTTTGTTTTGGAAAACATGAGGGGTTGTCAATTTTGTGAAGCATATGCTTGTAGACTTGTAGGTAGAACCAACCATAGATATCTTTGTTTTGTCATTAGTCGTACCTTAGTAATATTTAGGTTGCTTGAGGACAAGCAATGTTTTAAGTTGGGGTTTTGATGTGCCTAAAAATTACGGCACATTTGATACTATTTTCATGGATTATTATTGTCCTTTATGCATTTGTAGAAGTCTTTTCTTATGTTATTTTGGTTTTTGTAGGATTTGATGTTGGGACACCAAGAATGAGGAAATGTGATGAAACATAGTAAAAAATTATGAAAAATGGAAAAAGTGAATGGTAACCAGAGCCGCAGAAATCAACAGTGAAATAAAAATTATGGAGCCTCGAAGTGCGACCCAAACTGCAGTCCGCACTTTCGTTATGCGGACCGCAGTCCGGTCTGTGAACCACAGCTTCAACTCGAGTTCAACTTAGATTGCAAAGATCTAAGACATTTTTTGCGGACCACAGTTCAGTTTTACGGACCGGACTTCTAGGCGTAGTTTCAGACAGTCTAGATCAAGACCCACTCTATGAACCCTATGTCCATTTTGTAGACCGCAGACTTGTTCTGTTGTCCCTTTCTGCGGTCGCAAAGTGGTGTGCGGTGGCATTTTTTAAAAATAATTATAATCTAAAAATTGGGTCCATATATACACACACCTAGGGTTTGTGATGGGACGCATGATTCCATTCATAGATTCTAAAAGTTCAGAGCCACCTTTTGAATATTCCTTATCCCATCTTTACTATTCATCTCTTAGTTATTCAAGAAAAGATTCTTGACCCATTGTGTAAAGACAAGTTTTATTCTTCATTAATTATTGTAAACGTCTTTTTATATTTATTATGCCTTGAGTCATTTATTATTGTGTTGCGTATTTAATATTTGAAATGAGTGACTAGATTTAGGTTGGGGTTATGATTAAATAATGAAATGTGATAGTTGGGGTATTTAATAAACAAAGAAAAATGTGTGTTAATGTGGGATTCAACTATCCCTCATACTTAATGTTAAAGGGTTGATTGCAAACATCTCTTTCTTGCATATTGTCTCTAGTCAAACTTAAGAAAGGAGACTAGAGTCTAGGAAATGAGTATGTTGATTAGGACTTGGGCCTTTAAACCTCATTTAATGATTTTCAACTTTAATTAGAAGGAATCAACTAAGGGTACATAATGAGTGTTCATAAATGTCACATTTTAGAGCTTGATAAAGCCTAAAGTGAAATTAGGTGGTTCAATTGAGAAATCCCACCAAGACACAAGTCCCCATTACCCATACCACACTAATACACCTACTTAAACCTAAACCCAACACCACTTCCATGAATTGAGTCACAACTCTAACATTCCAATTACTTGATAATTTGAACATCTTTTAAGTTGATATTTTGAAGTACATAAAATAAACAAACAAACAAACAACTTGGTTACTATAGAAGTAAAGTAATTAGTAAAGTTATAATATGTGTACAAATAGACTAGTTTCTCATCGTATTCCTTGTGCGATTCGACCCCATAAGTTGGGTTACTATATTTGACAATGAACGTGTTATACCATTAAAGGTGTAATTTGGACGAGATCATATGTCCCATTTCTGATCATTCACTATAGCATTAGGTCCCAATTAGTAGCTTAAAAATCTTTCCTGCGCATCAATTTCAAGAGTCTAGACCAAAGGCCCCTTGTGAATGAACATTCTGCTAATAGATGATCTCTATATTTCAACTGACTACTGCATAAAGTGCATATATGATCAACATTGATTCCCCAGTGAATGAGCCTATCTATTGTAAGAACTCTACCATGTAACATGAGCCATAGAATGAACTTTGCTTTAGGTCGAGCATCATTGCTAAACATCATGGTTTTCCATGCAACTCTAGGAATATCTCCAATCAGTACCAGGTAGATTCGTCTGATTAAGTTGTACTTGTTGAAAACACATCATCATTCTGACACGATATACTTCTAGCCTCCATATTTTCCTGATCATTCAACTTGCTTATTGTGGTACAGGCGGATTAGTCAAGTCTTGGCCTTTAATATAATAACTATGAATCCACAATTTATCCTCTTTGTGTGCAAGGTCCCAACAATTTTTAGCAACTGCAACTTTGTTCTAGAGCTTCAAATTAGTCAGATTCGAACCCCCAGCATATTTAGGAGTACAAATCTTATCCCAAGAAATCAAAGCTGCCTTAGTGATAGTGTTAACTCCAGACCACACATAGCTTCTATAGTTTTTAACACTTCAGAAGACAGTAAGAACATCTGTGCCCAGTAGGATTGAATACCAAACAAGACTAGCTGAACTAATTGCACTCTATCTGCATAAGACAACTTCTTTGCAGTCCATCCAGAGATTTTAGAGGTCATCTTTTCTATGAGTGGTTGCCATTGAATCAAAGTGAGCTTTTTGGAGGATAATTAGACACTCAAATATCTAAAAGGGAGAGTACCTTTAGTGTACCCAAGATAAGTGAGTATTTTGTTTTGTTTAGGTTAGGACACCCCCCCCCCTCCCAAAAAAAACACTCTTGTCAAGGTTAGCTTGCAAACCAGATACCTAAGAGAATATATGATGCACAATTTTGTTGAGCCGAGGGTCTCCCGGAAACAGCCGCTCTACCTACCAAGGTGGAGTTAAGGTCTGTGTACACTCTACCCTCCCCAGACCCCACGGTGTGGGATTTCACTGGGTATGTTATTGTTGTTGTTGATGCACAATTTGTACAAATTGCAAATCTCCTCTAGAAAAAATTATAAAGTCATCTGCAAAACATAGATGTGTTAGTTGTAACTTTGAACATCTAGGATGAAATATGAACCCTTGACCTTGATTTACTCCTTTCAAGTTTCTTCTCAGATACTCCATAACAATGGTAAAGAGGTAAGGTGAAATGGGGTCACCCTGCCTCAATCCTTTGGCTGCATTAAAAGGAGGAGTTGGTTCTCTCCATTAACAATTATAGAATAGTGGATAGTTTGTATGCATTCCATTAGCCAAGCAATGAACTTCTCAGGAAAGTGTAGCTCCTCTAGGACTTGTCTAAAAAAAAACCATTCAACAGAATCTTAGGCTTTCTTGAGATCTATTTGTGCGCGCCGTTTTTAACCCCGGCGTCTGCACCCGGCCGAATTCCCTGTGCTTTTAAAATTAAAACGCTAGCTTCTAAAGCTTGTTTTTGGAGTCGCCACCTAATTTATTTCATGGTGAATTAGGGCACCTAAATTTTAGCACAAATGCTACAAAAATAAATTTCAATTTATGGTCTGCGAATTTATAAGATTCTAGGTAAGAGTTCTTTATTATCCTAAAAGGAAGGAATTATGCATCCTTTAAGATCCACTAACTTACGGTTATCCAGTCAAACTCAGGTTTAGTTATTATACTAAGAAAATGCATGTTTAAAAGGTACGAAGTTTAAGGAAAGGATATTGCAAATAATTGATTTGAAAGATGCATTTTTGCCAAATTGGCTTTGTTTATAAAAATACATATAAAATGAATTTGTTAGTAAAAGTATGTATTACATGGCATAAGTGTATGTAGGATAAAAAAAAGAATGCATTTGTGAGATATGGCTTATAAGATGCATGTAGAATAAAAGTGCATACACTTGTATAACATCGTTTATAAGATGCATGTGAATTGATTTTGATGAAAAAAATGCATTTGTATGTAAAATTGGTTTTGATGAAAAGTAGACATTATACACAAAGTATGCATTTTGTATATATGTGAAGTTGATTTTGGAAAAGGGCATTCAGTTGTTTTTAGAATACATGAAAGCATACATTTGTAAAACATTATTTATAAAATACATGCAGAGTTGAGAAAATATGCATTTTATATGACATTATTCATAAAAAATAGATGTAAAGTTTATTTCACTTACAAAAATACGTATTTGACGATTTGATAATAATAGAAGAAGAAACTTTTATTTTATAATGTGAAAAGATGATTTGATAAAAATCTTTCAATGTTACAAATCGAATAAAATACAAACCTTATTTTTTAGGATTACAGAAAGTGAATAAGAGATGGCCAAATTATTTTTTGAAAGAGATTAAAGAATGCATAACGAGCCTAAAAAATAGAATAAAGTAACTAGCGGCTAAGTTTGGAACACACAAGACAACCCTAAACAAATAAAGCTAGCGATGGGTTTCCAGTTCAAACGAGCCTAAGAAATAAACTAACGACAGTTAGACTATCCTATTCATTCATCTATTCGCAACCTAATTATTCTAAGCATTCTAATGAGAGTACAAAATTAAATAATTATTACAACCCGAATAATAATGTCAAGCAAATTAGACAATAAATAAAAGCAGCAACTAGGGCGAATGACGATATCATCACACCCTATTTGTTTTGAAGTTCTGAGGCTGGAGAATGCAATGAACGCGAATGTGGTTCTTCATTTTGGACAAAATCATGATGAATCTCATAACGAGACTCTTCGTTACTCCCAATGCATTTCATGTAAATAATAATAAAAAAAGGATTAGTAGACAAAACGAGAATATAAACACATGAATATTCCCAATATATATATATATATATATATACGCAAAATATACAACTTAAATGTACATAGGAATTGCATACTCATGTCCGTATATTTTATATATCTTTAAGACATCATTTTTCAGATTTGGCACGTTAAAGTAGCCGAAAAAAGGGCATGTGCTAACACATCCAATTCCAAATTCAAACAGGAATAAAATAGGCAAGGAAGACCAATGTATAAGTTATGTAAACAAACATGATAAATTCAGTTGAACCCATCCTAATCTCAAAGAAACATGATATTCATAAACTTAAACCAAGCCAAACCCGGAACTGACCTGACCCGGCAGTGACCCGACCCGGAATCAAATCAAACCCAAATTGAGCGAAAAATATGAGAAATGAAATGGAATTTTCAGATTGCAAAATTAAAGGCTAAAAGTAGTGTTTCGGATTCGAAAATCTAAGATACAAAAGGGGTATTTCGGATTTGGGAATTAAGAAACAAAATGGGTGATTCGTAACCAAAATTAAGAACAAATAAACTTGAATTTATAATCTTTAAACCCAAACTGAAAATCTGATTTTTACCCGGTTTCGACCCGACCCGGAACCCGAAAAACAGGAAAAAAAGAAGAAGCAAAATTTCAGATTCTTCAACACCAAAAACCAATAATTTCGACCTATATTTGAGGAATCTTTAAGTTGAAGAACACATGCAACAAGAACAAATACTCTGAAGAAGATTTCGGATTTTTGAAATCCGGATTTCTCAATAGTGAAGAACAACACAAAGAAATACAATACCACCCTTAAGAAGATTTCGGATTTTCCAAACTTAAACCTAAATTTTGGACCTAAAATCGACAGAAAAAACCTCAAAAACGGACCCGAAAAATCCCCTAAAATCCGACCCCAAAATCTGTGAACAGAGGGATTTTTTTTATAGATACACACCCCAACGTTCACCCCCCATACCCCTTACAAAAAGAATTCGAATTTCAAACAAAAAAAGGTGGTGTGGGGGGGGGGCAAAATCTAATTTTTGGGGTATGGGTTGGTGAGGTGATGGGGTAGGTTGGTGGTGTCAGGCGGCGGTGTCAGGGGTATGGGGGTGTTGTAGGTCGGCGTGGGGTAGGGGTAATATCGGGTGCGGCGCCGTTGGGGTTTCTGTTGGGGGGCGGGGTTTGGTTAGGGTTTTTTTTTTTTTTGGTTTGGGGAGTTTGGTTTGGGGGATGTTATGTTTAGGGGTGGATAAGGGTATTGGGCTCGGGTTTGGCGTTGGGCCGACGGGTGGGGGGCCGATTTGGGGTGTTTCGGTTGGGCCTGGTCGGGTTTGGCCGACTGGGCCCTATTTTTTTAAAAATAAAATTGGATTTGTTTGAGGGTTAGGGATAAAAATGAGTATTGAGTTTAAAATATAAAAAGGGGTTTAATAAAAATGATTTGAAGAAATGTAAATTATTTAAAATAAGATATAACGATGTGATAATAATAAAAATAATTTTTGTGAGATGCTTAATGCTTATTTTAAATAAAAAAAGTGGTGTCATTTTGCGAAAAAATAAAAATACATAGAATATTACGGTAAAAATTATGATTATGATATTAAAAGGCAAATGATAGTAAAAATGCGAATAATAATAATAATAGTAATAAATAATGATATTGAAAAATAGAAGACGATATTAAAAGCCTTATATATAAATATATATATATAAAAATTATTTTTGAGGTGTCAAAATATTTAAAATTGTAAATAAATATCGGAAAAGAGTGGACAAAATTGAGTGTCACCAGATGCCCCTCTTTGGCCGGAAACGATGAAAGAGTTTTTGGACAAAGAAGTTGACTGAGTAGTCAATTTTGTCCTGATCATCGGGACTCGAAGGAAGATTAGAGATGCATGGGTAGAAATAGAATCCCGATGGAGAGAGAAGTTGCAAAAAATGGTGCAAATTAGAGAAATATTTGCCCCAGTGTCGGGTTATGATGACACTGGTTGCAGGTGTAGCAACATATTAGGAAAGAGCGGTTCAAAGTAGGCCACTGACCAAATTGCCTCGGTTCGCCGTAAGAAATAGTTCCACGTTATGCTGAAAGCTTCCGTCGATTCAAACTCCTACGGACTAAAGCTAAGATAAAAAATTAGTGCACAACTGTTGCATACAATGGGTATATGAGAATACGACTTTGTAAGTTGAAATGACGTCGTTGCCTAGACGTTATGGAGATGACGTCGTTGGTGGGCGCTTGATTGAAATTAAAATACCCGCATTAGGAGGTGGGCGCCTGATTAAAATAAAATACCCGCATTAGGAGGTGGGCACCTAATTTAAAATAAAATATCCGCATTATAAGGTGGGCGCTTGATTTAAATTAAAATACCCGCATTAGGAGGTGGGCGCATGATTTAAATTATAATACCCGCATTAGGAGGTGGACACCTGATTTAAATTAAAATACCCGCATTAGGATATGAGCTCCTAATTTAAATTAAAATACCCGCATTAGGAGGTGGGCGCCTGATTTAAATTAAAATACCCGCATTAGGAGGTGGACGCCTGATTAAAATAAAATACCTGTATTACGAGGTGAGCGCCTGATTTAAATTAAAATAACCGCAATATGAGGTGGGCGCCTATTTTAAAATAAAATGCCCGCATTAGGAGGTGGGCGTCTGCTTTAAAATAAAATACCCGCATTAGGAGATGGGCGTCTGATTTCAATTAAAATACCCGCATTAGGAGGTGGGTGCCTGATTTAAAATAAAATACCCGCATTAGGAGGTAGGCGCCTGATTTGAATTAAAATACCCGCATTAGGAGGTGGGCGCTTGATTGAAATTAAAATACCCGCATTAGGAGGTGGGCGCTTGATTGAAATTAAAATACCCGCATTAGGAGGTGGGCACATGATTAAATTAAAATACCCGCATTAGGAGGTGGGCGCCTGATTTAAAATAAAATACCCGCATTATAAGGTGGGCGCTTGGTTTAAATTAAAATACACGAATTAGGAGATGGACGCCTGATTTAAATTAAAGTAGCCGCATTAGGAGGTGGGCGCATGATTTAAATTAAAATATTCGTATTAAAAGGTGGGCGCTTGATTTAAATTAAAATACCCACATTAGGAGGTGGGTGCTTGTTTTATAATAAAATATCCGCATTAGGAGGTGGGCGCCTGCTTTAAAATAAAATACCCGCATTAGGAGGTGGGCGTCTGATTTGAAATAAAATACCCGCATTAGGAGGTGGGCGCCTGATTTAAAATAAAATACCTGCATTAGGAGGTGGGCGCTTGATTTAAAATAAAATACCTGCATTAGGTGGTGGGAGCCTGATTTAAAATAAGATACCCGCATTAGGAGGTGAGCGCCTGATTTAAAATGAAATATCCGCATTAGGAGGTGTGCGCCTGATTTAATATAAAATACCCGCATTAGGAGGTGGACGCCTGATTTAAAATAAAATACCCGCATTTGGCCATTTTACCCCCGTAGACTCAATTCCTGGAACTTTTAGAAAATTCTAGTTGAAGTTGTGAAATTAGAACCTTAAAACATGGAAACATTGATTGAAAGTTAACTTTTGAGTGAACATACCTTTTTTGGAATTTCTCAATTCTGGGAGGTCCAGTGGTCGTTTGTGACCTGGGGGATAGTTGGTTCAGTTTTCGAGGCCCTCGGGAGCATTTTTAACTATTGGTTTGAAAACTAATTTAGCCCGTAGAGGGTTGACTCGTAGAATTAGAACTCTGATGGAAATTCCGAGGCCACGAGTGAGTTCGTAGCATGTTTTTACATATATGTACATATCTAGTTTGTGTTTGGAAGGTCTCGAGTGATTATCAGATTTCAGATTGAAATTGCATAAGACTTGATTTTCTGGTTGCTGGTGTACTCGCTGGGGCGAGCTTCAGGGTTGTGATTGAGTTTTTGTAATGGACCGCAGGTGTAGAGAGGGTCCACGGGCGCAAGTCCGCTGCAACGGACGTTGGGAATTTCCAGAATCTTTAAGTGTCTTTAAAATCCTAACTTCCCCTCATTTCGGAAACAAACTTCCCAAACACCATTAGGGCGATTCTAAGCATCCATAAGTGATTTCTTCTTGAGGTAACATTTTTTAACCTTGTATTACCTTTACTTAGCTTCATTATGTTGATTTAATTGTGTTCATGACCTAGAATCTAATTGGGGAATAAGAGTTCAACTAAATTAGGGCTTGTTGATTTGTTAAGCTTAAAAGATTAGTGGTTTTGTTAATCTAAGCATGGTGAATCTTTATTTAGTACTTGTTAAGCTTAAATCTTCCATTTATATTTGATAAATTGAATATTGAAAACTAGGGTTCATACCCAAATTGGGGGTTTTGCTTATAAGGTGAAATTAGACTAATCTTGAGTTGATTTAATAATTATTGGGTAGTATTGGACTCCTAAAATGTCAAAATCCATAGTTCACCTTTAAAATGACCGTTTTATCCCTAATGGCCCATTCCCCTCTTCTTTACTAATCGATTTGGAACCAAATGGCTAGTGTAATGATATGTGTTGTGAATTCCTTATTCTAACTTAGACTTCGATAATACTAGACTTTGAGAACGATCGTGATCCGCGGAAGGGCAAAGCGCAAGTGTGATTGTGCGACTCCTGCTCAGCTTTCAGGTAGGTTATGGCTTACCTTCTGGTTAGACTTCGGTTAGCGAAGCGTATGTGTAGTTAGATTTTGTTGGAGAAAGCATGTAAGCCTTCGGGTATGGAGTTGGAACAAAATACTTAGGTAAGTTAATGTGACTAAGTATGACTTGATGCTTTTTTTGTGGTTATTAGACTTATATGAAATACCATGTCGTATTGTGATGTAGTTGTATCTCACCTATCTTGGCTTGCTCATGTATAAAAGAAGGAAATTAATGTGATACTGATATTATGATAAGTGTCCTTGCGTGGCACGACTGAGAGTTGATATGATATGCCTGATATTATCATTGCATTGCATATACCCTCATTTCATGATATATTGATTGTGATCTTGCTATTGGCGTGATGGTGATAAATGAGAAGAGAGTATTTATTATTCATATGACATTACTATATCGCGTAGCCATCTCTATGCTGAGTGATACGGAGTGGCTAACGGGGAGTTTGGATGGAAGAGTCATTCTAGGTTGTGTGATACAGAATGACTGGTACATGGACGTCGCGGGTCCTCCATGGATCATGATTGTTGGGACGATGATATATTCCGCCTGAAGCATGTATGTACGGATTGATTATGTGGCTATTGCATTGCATATTTATTCATCATTCATTCTCATCATCTCATTTTACATATATGGTTCATACTTTTTGATTTTACTTGTGGTTGTGATTGTTCTGAGGAATTATGGAAAACTTGACAGGCTTGGGATTAGGTGCTTCACCATAGGCTATGATTTGGTTACTGATCTTTCTGTACTTGAGTGGTTATTCTTGAACTGCGATATTACTTGTACTTGATTGTGAGCATGTCTATCTTTCAGTTTCTTTCTTGTACATACGTTAGCTAACTGTTCTATGATACCTACTAATACATAGTATTTGTAATGATACTACTCTTGCTACACCCTTTTCGGGTGTAGAGTTATTGCAGGAACTTCAACGAGGTTCAATTAGCCTTCAAGGGTCTCGTGGAGTTCATCTAGATTTTCTGTTTAACTTTCATTTTAAACAGAAGTTGTATTCAGGTTGTGGTTGTATATTTTATTCAAGTTGTATACCTAGAAGCTCTTGTACTATTCAAACCAGATCCATTGGGTAGTTGTTGTATCCCGCACTTGATATTTATGATATGAATTAGACTTCTATTTATTCTGCTTTATTTACTTTATTGTGTTGAATTATTGGTTATGGAAAGGGTTTGCCTATCGAGATAGGAAAAGATAGGTGCCTGCCCGATTTAGTAATTTGGGTCGTGATAATATTGATGAATGGACAGGATGATACACCAAATTAACGTTATAAGAAGAGAACTGTAAAGTAAAGATGAGAATTACCTGTATTGCATATATTATATTTTGTTTGATAATTGATCTTCAATTCTTTTTACAGACCAATGATATTGTGTTGGAATTGATCCATTGCTAATGCTGCTAATTTATATCTCGAGTTTGTGATGATTTATTCACTGTGAATGACGTACTTAAATTTTTTTATTCTACTTCTATAGACACAAAAATTCAAAAGATTTTTTGTTTGAAACTCTATTTGATTGATTATTTTTAATCAGAATAGCCTATAAATTAGCGTTAGAAATTAGAATTAGACTAAAAAGGTGTTGGTCCTTCAAATAAGGATCCTTATAACGTAAAATGTTTTTATCTTTTGCTAAAACATAAAGGCAGGTTTTTATTGGGGTTGTTGTTTTGAAGGGACCCCTGGCAGTGTTAGACTTACAGACAGATTTTCTTTTGCCAAAGATAAGGCAGTTTTTTTTTCTCAAAAATTTAGGTGAAATATTATAAAGATAATTAAATAATAATTTGAAAAAATAGTAAATTATAATTTTATCTATTATAGAGTCTTTTAATGAAGGGCGAAAAATTTAATTAACATATCTAAGGACTTCCGTCTTTTTAATATAATATAAATTATTGCAATATGAACAATTAGTAAGCTGACAAGACATCACTTTTGATGCATTTCATAAATGTAACATCAAAAACTGATCATTAGAATTTTAACACTCTTAAAATATGGTATGAAGCTCTAGTTAGAATCCTAAATTTTCAAGCACTTTAAGAAAATAATTAATTCTTTCAAATTCAAATTGTCCAAATAAATTTATAACCAAATTATCCAGATTTTCTTGAAATCATTTACTATATGGTATTATCAAGTCCCATTTATATACATTTCAATGGTCATCCTCTATCTTCATAAATAGGTATATTTATTCATATATTTTACTCTCAAATAAAGTGTTTCTTCTTCTTTTTGTGTGTGTGTGTCACCAAACATGACTAGGAATTCAGGTGAAAGCCAAAAGAAAGCCAAGAAAATAGCTAGTTTGTCTAAACAAGCCAAAGAACTGTCTATCTTATGTGATATACAAGTGGCCCTAATTGTTTGTAGTCATGGAGAAACTATTCCTAGTATTTCGCCAAATGAAGATGAGGCTAGGGTTATAGTTAACAAGTATTTAAGTCACTCTGAGGAAGAAAGGTCAAAAAAGTTAATTACACTTGAAACCTATCTTTCAAAGAAATTGGAGGAAGAAGAAGAAAATAATACTAGGAAAATTGAGGAGAAGAAAATAGAAATCCTGTTCAATCAATTATACGAGGCAAATTTTAATTTATATAAACTTAATGCTCAAGAAATTAAAGAATTGTTAAAGCAATGTGCTATTACAAAAGCTGAACTTGAAAAAAGAATGAAGGAATTTGATGAACAATCTCAGCCTCCATCACTTGTCTCTAATTTCAAGGCAGCAACAGAAGATGGTCATGCCGGAGGTGCATCAACAAGTTTGGTGGGTGAAAGCGATGCTAGTCGTGGACCAATAAAAGGTCATGATGAATGAGCATACAAGTTTGTTTTCATAAATAGTATTCCTTACTTTTATTTTGTCGCAGATTATTATTAGTTCATATTGTTTTAATGATATGTGAAAGTTATCTTATGTTAGTAGGAACAAGTGTAGTAGTTTTAATTCGGCCATCTTAGATATATGTGTAATGTTTGGAGATCTATTACATTTCAATTATATTCTACTTCTTTTCACATTATAAAATTTTATTTAGTATAATGAGTACTTTATTTCAAGTTTAGATTTATTTCAATACATTTACCACATAAATATTAAGTTGCGTGTTACTTTAATTAATATCAAAGAATAGTACAAAGGAAAAGGAACACTTCGTAAGGAATAGCACGCAAAAGACAGCCTAGAAAGACAAAGACATGATTTCAATATAAAAAGCGGTGGATGAACGGTAATGGCTGGGCTAGTTACACTCACGGATTTTAATCTAACTTCAATATCTATGAATTTTTGTGTCTAAAATGAACAACTTTGATTTAATTTTAAGCTCATATCACGTCAACATTTCTCAATATTATATATAACTCCTCCTCTTCTTCTAATTCTTCTTTTAATTTTAGGTGCTCTATTTTTCACTCTTTTTCTATCATGAGAATTTTCATCCTTGTATAATAGAAACTTGTATTATAAATTGTATATTTGAGTTTTAATGGATGCATATAAGAATTAATTTGAAGCTCAATGGTAAAAGTACAATAACAAAAAAGGACAGCGTTGTGCACTAAACACCTACTATGTGCGAATCCGGGAAAAGGCCTTTTGTACGGTCTTTTAGAATCTTATTCAGGTTCCACACATCAAGAATATTCTTCTAAAATAAATTATGTGGTTATAAGGATCTATAGATATTTTAGAATGGTAATATCATAAACTAAATTTATTTTAGCCTTAGGCGATTATTACTTCAAATATCTAAATAAGAAAATTAGTAATACATTGATTCATGAAATTAGATGAAATAGATTTATTTTTTCAACTAGTGAGTCAGCTTGACTTCACCCTGAATACTTCAAATATGCAACGTCACAAGCTGATCATTTGTATTTTTCCCTTTCAAAAATATGCATCATGAAGTATGGTTTCTCAAGTTCTAGTTATTGAATTTAAAATTTTCAAGCATTTTAAAAAATACTTAATTCTTATACCAAATTCTCCTAATCAACTGAGATTATCAAAATCCACTTGAACCCTTACGGCATTTATACTTGCTCCAAATGCTACTTTTCTACCTTAACAGGTAGGTACTCGACTATGTATTTTTCATTCTTTTATGATATAGTAGGACGGGTCAACTTCTGCTTACCTTGACTATTCCATCGGGAGGTAACGTTATGTACTGAGGGTTACACAGATAAGACTAAATCATCTGTGATTTTTTTTCTTCTGAGGGATGTGAAGTTCAAGATCTTATTGTCTCCTACCATTACAATGAAACTAAAATTAGATACGACATTCGTTGCTAAGTAGCCATAGCTAGCATAATCTTTTTATAATCCATCACCAATTCATTGTTTCGTTGTTTAATGACGGAAGTTGCCCAATTTCTATTTTTTTGTAATATGCTTTATTGATCATTAAATTACACCTTTGAGTATTTAGCCTCTCACCCCCTTCCCCCACCCCTAAGCACCAAAGTGTCTTCCCTTTACTTTCACTTGCATCAGGTGTCTAGACTGGCTAGCTGCTTCTATAAGATCAAGATTTATCCAAGACTTCTTCCTAAAAAGGAGTTTTTCTGGATGAAGGAACTTTATCAACTACATTAAACTTCTCAACCTTCATTTCCTTCCTCTAATTTAAAGTCAACAAACTTCACAAACCTTCATTTTCTCCCTCTAATTTAAAGCCAACAACTGAGAATGTTATAGATCAAAGTAGCAACTTTTCTATTGACGCCGAATCACAAGTTTAATAATTTACCGAGACTGCAATGCCAAGAAAAATTATTTGGATTTGGAGGGTGGAAGTGATATTACTGGGCATGTAGGTTATGACACCAATGAGGAACATATAAGAATGATGGACTTCCTAATGACCTTGATTGATCAATGTTTATCAGTTCATGTTATCGTACTCCTTATTAATGTGCACGTGCAATGGCGGATCTATTTAAGAATGTATAATTTCAGTTGAACTCAGTATCTCTGACAAAAAAGCTTAGATATATATGTGAAAACCACTAAAAAGTTAAAATTGGTAAGTATACATCAAATTGTTTATGTAAAGAAAAAATACACATTTGAGATTGTCACTAACAACAGAACTAAACAAGATTGGAATATTGTCGTGATCCAGGCCATCATGATAGGCACGCAACAAGCATCACGCCTCCGAAGCGAAGCGAACCCTTAATCATAACACGGCAAGAAATTATATAGCTTATAAATGAAAATTCAGCCTTCTCCAAACCATCTTTCAATCATTTATACCTCACGCCAAAGGATATAAGGCAACAGCATATAAGAATAAGTCCCCACAAAACCACAACAAACATCACAATAAAAAAAACTCAAACACATGTACATGAACCCACAAGGATAGTTAAAGAGCCTCTAAGAGTATCAAAATACATCAACTATGCAAGATGCAGCCCGACTATGCAAAAAGAACTAGAATAATCAAAATGCCGTTATAGAGTAATAGATGGGCCTCACCGCTAGAAGCAAATGGGGTGGTGTATAACTCGTAGTGTATAGAGGGACATCTATATCTGTAAGACATGAAATAGATGGAGTGAGAAACTTGTTGGTAGAACCTTTAAAAGGTGGCACAAGTGTTAAATAAGAATCAATATTCAATAATCATGATGCTCGTATGTCTCGTGAAGTCATGGGCAACTCAGATACTTTATCATAGCTTAGCACACTATGCACGCACCATACAAGCTATATTGGCTCAAGCTCTCAACATGAACTCGTTGGGCAGACACAGACAATACACAATGGCTTAACATTGCCTAAAGGTCTAATCAAATTGTGCGACCATCAGAAAGTCAACAACCTGTTTATATGCTTAACATCATTTCATAAATAATGCATCATGAATGTTGAATTGATTAATTGAGCATTTAAACTTAGCATATATGCATTATCAAGCACTTGATGTCATAGAACTTGCATGAAAAGTTTATAGCACATGTTTACCATCTCGAAAAACATCTATTGTTTAGTTTCCATGCATACGCTCATCCCGACATAGACTTGGTCATATATAGACATATAACTCACCATTTAAAACACTTACTGAACATGTATGTCATGCATATTTTATGAGAAATGTACATTTGGAGGGTAAGGTATCCACTTAGGTCAAGCCTATCTATCTCCTAACCTTTGGGTCTCCACTTGCGTCAATTCTAGTTGTCTGCTAACTATAACCTTAACCCAGAAAGTCATTTATTCACAAGATATTGAATGCATCTCCTAATCCTAAAGTAAATCACTTATATACTATAGATATATCTCTTAACCCTAGCCTTAACCTTATTGAATCAATTTTGTACTACACATTTGATGCAGAATCTCCTAACTCTAACCCTAGAAAGTTAATTAACAAACAATATTAAATGCACGACCTCTGAACCCCCACATAGAACCTAGAAATTCACTTATAGATCTATTAATTAGAGAGTAACTTTATCATCTCCAAATCCTAATCATAATTATAGATAATCAATTATCTACTAGAGCTTATATGCACTATCTCTTCATCGTACTCCTAATCTTAGAAAGTACTTATCACAAAGAGCTTGAATGTACAGTCATCAAACATAAATTTAACATAAATAATCACTGCTAGAGTTCGATACATAATTTCCTAATCCGAATCTTCTTCTTTTTTTCTTAACAAGAAGCTACATTTATAGTTTCCTAATCCTAATCTTAACCTTAGACAATCACTTATTACTAATTATTTTAAAGAATATAGTTTTCTAGATAAGCATTTAGATATGTTTAATTACTAGAGATACGCAAAACTAGCGAGTAAACCTAAATTTATAGCCAACAAATATGACTTAAACGAAATTGCACTCAATAAGTTTTTGCTTATCAGAATTCAATTTCAAGAAGTAAAATGCGTTTCCCCAGAAATGTGATTTTTCCAGTCTATTTACACTATTAGATAATTAATGCTTTCACAAATCATAGATCGTTAATGCTTAAAGACATCACTCATCTACTAGTCTGAATGTAGCATCTCTAGCTTGTTGACCTTAGCCTTAATATGTGGAAATCACCAATCACTAATCATTTTCAAAAAGGAAAATACTCGACCAATCTTTGGCAATCACCAAACCACTAATCATTTTCTAGAAGGAAAATACTCGACCAATCTTTGGCAATCACCAAACCACTAATCATTTTCTAGAAGGAAAATACTCAACCATATACTTAAAATAGTTTTCAAGAAAAACAAAAGAAAGAAAATGTCAAGATTCTTATTATTGGACGTTGATAATGCTTCCTTCCTTTCTTTCTTCTGTATCTTTTTCTTTAGATCTGGCAACAAGAGCCTTAAAAGATATTATGCGAGTTAATTAGACCTAAACAGAGTGAAATATATAAGAGTTCATATAATCATGCCATCTAATTCAGAATTGAGTACTTTATCAACAATTAATGGCAAGCTGAAAGGTCAATAATGAAGATTAATTAGATTAATTTCATGAATGATCACTCAATTTTTTCTTTATTGCACAAAAGGTACAAATTTATTTTGTACCAAAATATTATCTCAACTTTGCATAACTATCACAGGAAGTCGTTAGACAATTATTTGTAACCAAAAAGATACTCAACTTTGCCAAGTATTATAGAAATAATTATTTTGAAAATGAGTATTATAGAAATAATATTATGTTCATTATTACCATGTCTCCCTTTCCTAGTGACTTTATGTGGTACTTACTCGAAATAGAGCACATTTACCCTCCGTTGATTTTGGTATCAAAACTACCCTTGTCGTCTAACAAAGGGACCACAAATGCCCATATTTTTAACGGGTTGCCGTTAGAGCTGACTAGGCATCTTACATGTAAAAAGCCCGATAACCCACTGACCCGACCGTTTATTATCCCCGACCCAACATCTAATTAAAGGGTAAAATCAAATTATCCCTCATTTCACACTTAACCAAGATGAATGGTTTAACAATCGTTTGTATCACTCAAACAAATTTTGTACTTCTTTCCCTTGCCCAGCCGACCCAAACAGAAAAAGGAAAAACAAACTTAGGTGTTAAAAATGTACTTTGACTAAAAAATAAAAGATAGTAAATAATCTGTCTGGAAAATAAAAGGATAGCAAATAATAAATAAGAGAGAAGAATCTGGCGCCATGGATCTAAACATGTAGCTCACCTGAATCTTCACAAGCAAAGCTCAACAGGTGGAGAAGTCTCGTGCACCGCTAAAATTAGGAACCAAATATGCACACAAAAAGAGTGCAGCAAGTGTAGCATGAGTACGGTAAATACGTGTACTCAACAGCATCGTCGATCGACCCTAAATAAAACGGAGACGAGGGATGACTGTCCGAATACCACTTTCGCACTAAATCAATAAACTCCAATAATAATACAGTCCACCTTATGAATTCAAGCCTAAACCTAAGAAATTCTTTTCCGTTGTCACTTATTTCACAAAACCACCTAGCAATTTATGAGGATAGACAAGTAACAAAAAATCTATATTTCTCCATACACGCATAATTATCACTCTAAGTCATAGAATAAAACAACAGAAAATTTTTCAAAGATCAAGTCAATATCACCAATATGAAATGTATGATGTGAAATGTTATGCAAATGCAATGCAAGACCTGTCTATACCCGTATACACATGCTTAGGACGATGTCCACTGAGTCATGACCCATGGGGGACTCGCGAGATCAGTATACCGTCCGGAACCATTTCCCATCGGACATCAAAATATATCATATTTGTGCATCATTCCGCCTGGAACAATTTCTCATCGGGCCATAAATTAACCGTCCGGAACTATTTTCCATCGGACATCAAAAGTAACTCAAATCTGTGACGTACCAAATTCAGAACAATTTCCCATCGGACTTCATATGTATCATCAAGTAACATATGCATGTGATGCTATGTGAAAATGAATGTAGCAAGCATAGCAAATCAGAATCCAAAGAAACACCACAGAATTACCACTTTAAATCATTTTATGTCATAGTAAATCTTTGCTTCTTTTCTCATTTCCAAAGGAGTATACCGGAGTGATGAAATCATTTGCACATATAAAACAGTCATGTAAAAATCAATATAAGTACAAGCATCATACCCCAATCACAGATCTATAGGATAATACTATTCTATCAGCTAATGCCCAAAGCATGACATTCAGTCTATCTATACCGTTTAAATTTCACAAGTACCCACAATATGATACCGATACCGATACCCGATACAAGTGTTCGTCACCTCACAAATATCGGGACCCCTATTCCCATTTCACCCTCTTAATTAGTTTATTTGACCAACCACAATGCTTTAAATAAGGTACAAGATCTCAACATGCCTGATTTAGTAGTCCGACGGACACCGCAAAGTCTTGCCATTCCATATAATCTCCGAATGATCCAAATCTATTCAAATACAGAAAATACGTCAAATTATGATTCCGTAGACACTCACATTGCTATAATAAATCCGGAACCAAAATTCATCCGAAAAGTTAATTTTCGAGCCTCGGGGGTAAAATCATAATTTATTTCGAATATCATATTTTTACTATCAAAATCATACTCTATGTTATTTAACGAGTCCAATGACACTCATATTGTCATATAAATTTTTGGACTCAAAATACGCAATCCGAACAGTGACCTGGGGCCTACATGACAAAACTAAAATTTTATTTCAGAAACTGTTGCCCATAATCTCAGGGTTCTATGTTCCTAATTTTAGCGAAAATCATCCATGAATCGACCTTCGAATATAAGAAATACTAAAATTCAAAAAACTCTAATTGTTCATCCTAAATCATGATTTCTACCATGAAATCTCAATGTAATCAAAGATATAATTGTAGTAAGATGATTAGAGGCTTACCCCCTTGAAGAATCTTGAAGAACCTCGCAAAAATCGCCCAAATTCGAGCTTCCAAGCTCCCAAAATCGAAAAATGAAGAAATGAAGAAAAAAAACAAATATATACTCCAGATCTAGTCGCTAAAGACCAAAATCTGGTCGCTACAAGTTAGCAATCTGGTCGCTAAAAGTCGCACCAGAAAACTCCTTGCACCAGCCATCTTCTAATTTGGTATTTTGATCAAAACTCCCTCACACGACCTCGGAATTTAGTGATTCCAGTTGCTATAGTTCTGAAATTACAATACGGATCTAACAGTTCAATCGAAACACAAATCAAAGGTCGTCTGCTCAATATGGTACCCTTCTCAAAGAAACGACAATCATCAAATACAAGCATGCCATAACCCAAATCTATCCGAAACTCGTTGGAATCTCACCAAAACTTGCGGACAAGTTCAAAATCATCATACGAACCTGCTCGAACTCTCAAAACACTAATCCAACATCGTTAAGATACATTTTTCCCCGGAAATCTCTTAACTTTCTCAAATTCTAAGTTTATGCAACTTGCGTTCCAAAACACACCCGAATGCCTTCGGACCCAAACCAAAGGCTCAATGAAGTCATAAACGATGCTCCGACCTCATGTAATTGACGAAACGCAGTTTTGGGCATGTTTATTTAAAAGTCAACTTTTGGTCAAACTAATCTTATTTTTCAACTTAAGAACTTTTAGAATTTCACTTTCTTATCCGAAACAAACTCAAATCACTCTGTACCCATTATAATAATCCTTCTAAGTCAAAGGTCACGTTCCGGATCTAACGGAATCATCAAAAATCAATTCCGGATGCATTAACTCCAAAAGCCAACTCTCAATCAAACTTCTTAACTTAGAACTTTCAATTTTTCAAAACTTAGATTTTCTTCCACGATATTCATTTGATTGCCCTGGTAATCATGCCACCTATCCCCACAAGTCATAAACATCAATACGAAGCTAACAGAATCAACAATTATCCAATCTCATTTTTATTCCTTCCACTGACCATCTTTTCACCATAAATAGACATTAAATACCAAAATCGACTTAATTGTGAAAAATCATTTCTACCGGTCACAAATATTATTACAAATCCAACAAAATCTTCAGATTGTCAATTAGAGCACGTTTTCCCCAAACTATCAATTTTTCTAGATAATTAAATATCGAGATTTCCAAAATGAAACCTTCTCCCATAGTAGATCAAATGCTATCCGTTTGACTTCAAATTTTGCAAGCTAGTCAAAATAATTATTACGGAGCTTCTGGAATAGGCGACACATAAAATGAAGCATCGGTTCTCAAAATGACCTATCGGGTCGTTACAACTAAGATCGGTGAAGTTTTCATATCTTCTCTAGCTTAGCCGTACCTATAGGATTATCAGTACTTTCAGGCATAGTTTTATACTCTTTTCGTCAAGAAAGCTATTAAGATTCTAAAGGCATGTGAACAAATTTTGACATTTGTCTTTGAAGAGCCTGCGCACAAGATACGAAAAAAGATAGAGAAGTCTATAGGTAACTAATGTTTCCTTTCTTACTCTTTTATTCTTTCTCCATGTCATCTATTATTAGGATTTTCTTTTTTGTTTTGCCCATCAAATCACTTTTCAAGGTTTTCAATTTTGATTTGGTTATTATTGAGTATGGTATTCAGTCGAGAAAATAAACTATTTGGCATGATCAGCAAATGTGGTTGATTGTAGCGTGTCTTTTGTAGGTATTCGATGAAACATTTACCACAGATGATAAATCGGTTATAGATAACAGGAAAGAAAAGCATATGACGGATAGATAGAACATTTAGTTTGGCTTGTTTATAGTAACAAATATTCCTTAATGCTTCAAGTTTCTTCATAACCACACCTTTTAAAATTTCTATAACTTCTCATGGTGAAAATTATTTTTTGCCATCTTCATTTCTAATATGGAACCTAAACAACTTCAAATGTTTTAATAAGATATGAAATATGGTGCAGGGAATAGCATTGGCTCGTGTATTATTACAACTTATGTTCCGTTTTGTCCCTTTCTACCAATTAGTAAATATCTCTTTTAAGAGATCGACAAAATAATGTTGCATGAACCAATAGGCAGCCTGCTTATTGGTATATTAGTTCAAAAAAAAGAAATTAATATTGCATGGACTTTTAGATTCGTTGTCTTCACATATAATTCCACCATTGCTTATTACTTGGTTGAGTTAGCTAACAAAGATCAACACTCATCATTTTTCATAAATTTGCACTTTCTCGTTAATCTTTCTTTAACAACTCAAACACAATTTATAATATTATCTATGTGAGTTTTATTTTTATTTTTATTGATAATTGATAGGAGGTCAACGCGCAACACGCATTTCAAGAAGTTAGTTGATATATATATTAAAAAAAAAAAGTGCACACAGAGACATATAAATCCAACATATACATATTATCTCTGGCGTGAATTTTTTCAACACTGACAACTATTTAATAACTTTTTACCAACTTGATGCAAATTTATATTCTGTCTACAAGGAAAGTACCTGATCAGACCTTTGATGATTAGACCCATTAGAATCCCGACTTATCGATCCCGGAGGCTTTGGGGTACCCATCGTACTCCAGTCTGATATTCGGCGTTGCACAAACAGATTTAAATTTCAATCTCAAGGAATCAATAATATCAGTAGCAGACTCGTCTTCTGGGTCAGAGAAGGGGTATTGGCACATCAATTCATCCATCTGTTTGATTCCTTTCTGCACCCGGGATGAGAAACAGGTTGGCTCTGATAGGATTGCAGCATTCCAGACATCAATACAACCTCTGTAAAACCCCAATTCTTCGCCTATTCTGAATCCCATTTTGAGCCCCACCTGGTTGCCTTCCTCTTTACCAGAGGCTGCCATCCAAATAGCCTCCAGAGTAGCCTTCCTTCTAATGAGTGTCCTCTAGATTCAATGACGAGTCAAAAATATCTTCAACTGAATTAGTGCTCTGAGAACTCATGGATGCTACACCAAGACTGTAAAATGTTGGAAAATTCTGTTAGGGAAGAAAACATGGAATCATGAGATGTTAGAAGTTAAATACCACTTGACAGAAGGTAATAAAATCAAAATATGGCAACAATCTGCTCAAAACCCTTCCAACTATAAAAAAACCTGATAATCCAATATATTTTGGTTCAACGACCAAATTTTTTCAGTTTGGATTGAAAATAAAAGTCATTACTTTCCAAGCAATAGAAAAGATAAATAGTAAGAGCACAGAGATGCCCAAAGGCTGACTTAGCAAATACCACCAAATCAATATATACATTAGAATAATAAAAGAAGCAGAAAAACAAGGAAGCAAATCAAAATAACCTCAATATTTAACCAAAAGAAGAGGTTGTGGCAGCATTCAAGGGAACATTTTTGTCAGCTGCCCACACAAGCAATTAAAGATAGTTTCTTTCTCAATAAGCTATGTATGTGGATACACTTGGATGTCCATTCTGAAGCAGCCTATGCAAGGCCAAGACTGAAGTATTGACTTGTGTCCATGCTCTCTAAATACTACTCCATACCACATACCACAAATTAAAAAGTAAGTCTAGTTGCTACTAACGATACACTAGAATGGTTGTTGTCTTGGTAGTATACAAATTAATACAAGAAAACAGATAGCTTCGGAAGTTTGAATTAGAACAGAGACTTTAACGTGTACATGACCTTTTTCTTTCTTTTTTTCTTTATGTATATCACCATTCAAAACTTGATGAAAGTATGCAACTTCATTCAAAAGAAATCGCTTCCTTTTCAACTTTTGAATGATGGTGTTTGTTAGAATATCATACTTTTGGTAATAAAACAAATTAAAAAGCCATGACAAACATAGTATGAACTTTATTTATTATAAGTTCAAGTCATTAAAAATGATGACTAAAATAATAATCAAGGAAAGACATTATACTTTTGATAGAACATCGCTTAAGTTCTTCTGTGATTTGCTTCCCAGAAATTCTTTATTTATTTGAGAGCTTGAAACACTGTAAGAAAAATATTGTTTTCTGCTAACCAATGGTCAACTCAAATAGTGTGAGTCTTCAAGTCCCGTCTCTCCGAGACGTATTCATTTTAAATCCTCACCACATGAGCTAGATTTTGAGGATGGGTCAGACTCAAGGTCCATTTTCTTTAATAGAGGAAAAAGAATTTCCATAGACATGTCAAGGCACCAGAATTAGATTTTGGATACAAAGATGGCGGGGGAGATGCCCCCCCTCATGTGTGATGCATTCCCTGCCACATTAAGTACATTTTGCTAGCAAAAGGAAGCAACTGTTGATACATATAGGGAGCAGGAAAGGGGACTTTGTGGAATATATAAGAGTTCATATAATTCTACCTCGCTCCAGAGCTCGCTGGGCGAGCTCCAGTGTCCAAATGACAGCGGGTTTTAAAGTCCAACTCCGTTTTGGGCTAGTTTTAGAGGGTTTTTTCCCAACACTATAAAAAGACCCTTTGCACGATTTTTACACGAGTTTGGACCTAGAGAGAGCTTAGGGCCACTGTGGAGTCCGGAGGAATTTGTTTTTATCTTTTCTTCTCCTTACTACTAGTTTTTATATTTTCTTTAGATGATTTATTGTATTTTCTCCATGTGGAGCTAAACTTCTCGTTCTAGGGTTATGGTTCGTTCATGAACGTTGTTATTCATATTAGTTTATTTATTTAATCCTGCACTTAATTATTTGGTTGTTTGGTCACCAATCGAACACTATCTACAAATCTTAGCTTGAACTTGAGAGAGGAATTGTAGGATAGGGATAGGATTAAATAGAGCAGGATCTCAACCATGGGCATCGGGGAGCAGATTTACGTCTAGGATAGAGATATACCTAGTTCGCCCTGCTTGGTTAATATACAGGAAATATAAATGCATTCGTGTTAAGATTCATGACCATGGAGATATAGGCTTGAAAGTAATATGAATAGGCGGCTAGGGGACTCGAGAGATTCGTAGTCGTAAAATCAACCTTGCCAATCAGTAAACTGAATAAATTAAGAAGTTAAATCAATTGAAGAATACAACGTGATTGTTAGATAGTCCATATCCCTAGATCAATTTTATCTCATTGATAATATAAAAATTCGCTCTTTCTTTGTCGAAGTTCATTATTTATTTTCTTTTAATTTTTAGATAGTTTATAATTAAAATGTTCACATCTCATCTCTTGTTTAGATAATTAGGATCGTTTGATTAAGTAAATAGTTAATCACAAGTCCCTATGGTTCGACATCCGATTTCTAAAATCACTATATTACTTGTACGACCGTGTATACTTGCGTGTGCATTTGGTAGCAACCGACATCTCAAAAACATTTACACCATTTCACTACTAATAATACTTTATACAACTTTCAAGAGTTTACAATCATTTAAGTACTCAAATTTAAACTTCAATGTGATATTTTGTCTACCAAACTAACTTTTCTACCATCATTTCACATGTTTTCTTTCGGCTATTAACATTAAGTATAAGTTTACATCTAATATTTCATATCGAGTCAAACACCATTGTAGAGGACGGAGAGAGCAGAAACACCAAATCTCAAATACAAAGATGGAGAATGGGAGGATATCAAGCAGGTAAGAGAATTCTTTGTTTCCTCTTTTTAAGAAAAAAATGATTGAAAAGACACAACAAAGCAAAGAAAGATTTAAACATTTCTTTCAAATCTCAATAAAAAGATTCACCTAGCAACTTATTGAAGTCTGTCTAGTTGTGCACTTAGTAGGCGTTTGGCCATGCGTTTTCATAATTTGATTTCAAATCACCGTTTGTTTATGCAATTTGGACAAAATTTCAACTTCAACTTCATATCATGATTTGTAATCCCAAATCATCCAAAAATTTCAATTTTTTAAAAATATAAATCTTGACCCATAAGTTGATATTTTGTAAAAAAAGATCCATAAGTTGGTAGATATATTTACTAATCATGTTTACCGATCATTTTATCAAATATTAAAAGATCTGCAAGTTGGTAGTATATTAAGAGATTATCCACACCATGTGGGAGATTATATTAAAGAATAGTTACACTACAACTCAAGTTCAATTTTCCTTTTTATTGAACTAAAGTTCGATTAATTGATGTTGTATTTTTTAAAAGGTCTTTCTAATAGAGTATTAATTTTGTTATGAACTATGATTTGCTCATTTGGTAAGATTGTACGAGAATTAGAAAAGTTTTGATTGTTTTAACAACTTGTGGGTTTTTATGTCTGAGAAAAAATACAACTTAAGAAATCCAAATTGCATGTCCAAACAAAATTTCAAATTCAAATCATCATAATTTCAAATCACTGATTTCATATCATAATTTCAAATTATGTCCAAACGGCTCCTTAATCTATAAAAGATAATGCTTGTATAGCATTCAAATGTAAAATGCATCTATAAACTAAAGTAGAACCCCTACGACTACGAGTAGGGCCTTGAATAATTATTGTGGAGGAAAGGCAGTGCTGAAAGTAAACAGGAATCACGATTAGTCGAAAAAGAATGAAATTATGTTGAAAGGCGTTTAAATTTGATTCTTAATATGGCCTGAACTTATTCTAGGCTTGTATACTTCTATTGTCTTTTTTAAAAAGATAATCATATTCACATACAGGTTTCTAGGAGTTAACATATCACTCTTAGCAAAGCTAACATTCATTTAACTCAAACACAGAAGGAAATTGAATCGCAAATTGGTACCAAACAATATGGGCACAAAAATATTAGATTTTCAAAATCATTGAGGATTCTTTGAGTACAGTACAAATACGAAGGAGATAGAGAGAATAAAAACTTACCACTCGATTTCGCCGAAAGCCTAGAGTCGTGAGAGAAGCTAATCATCTGATGAAATCGATTTCGAAATTCAAGGTAGCCAGAATCTGGAGAGTATCGGCCACCGTTGTTGTGTTTTTTGCTTATGTATTACTCGTCGTCAGCTATGCGCGGATCCGGAAAGAGGCATGCCGCATTTCTGCTAAGCCTTTCTATGTATTACTCCCTCTGTTGCAATTTAATGAGGTGGCTTATGCTTCAAAATAAGTACATTCCTATAGATATTATGGCTTTAAATTATTTTTCTAAAAGTAAAAGAAATGTTTTAAGTTAAATTAATTTTAAATATAAAAATATATTATTTTTTTTAAATAAATTTAAAAAATATATATAAAATAAATTGAGAAAGGGGGAGTAGAAACATCTATTGTTTAGTTTCCATACATACGCTCATCCCCACATAGACTTGGTCATATATAGACATTTAACTCACCATTTAAATCACTTACCAAACATATGTCATGTATATTTTATGAGAAATGTACATTTGGAGGGTAAGGTCAAATTTATCTATCTCCTAACCTTTAAATCTCCACTTACGTCAATCTTAATTGTCTGCTAACTTTACCCCTAACTTAAAAAGTCATTTATTTACAAGATATTGAATGCATCATTCCTAATCCTAAGTTAAAATAAATCACTTATATACTATAGATCTATCTCTTAACCCTAGCCTTAACCTTATTGAATCAATTTTGTATTAAACCTTTGATGCATAATCTCCTAACTTTAACCCTAGAAAATCAATTAACAAACAAGATTAAATGCACGACCTCCGAACCCCCACATAGAACCTAGAAATTCACTTATATATCTATTAATTAGAGAGTAACTTTATATCTCCAAATCCTAACCATAATTATAGATGATCACTTATCTACTACAGCTTAAATGCACCATCTCTTCATCGTATAGAAAGTACTTATCACAAAGAGCTTGAATGCACCGTCATCAAACATAATTTTTAACATAAATAATCACTGCTAGAGTTCGATACATGATTTTCTAATCCGAATTGACTTGTTTCCATGCTCTCTAAATACTACTCCATACCACAGACCACAAATTAAAAAATAAGTCTAGTTGCTACTAACGATACACTAGTGTAACATGATATTAATCTTCCTTAGGAAGTCTTTCTCATTAATATCAATATATATAGTGTACAATATACAATCCTAATACAAGAGGAAAGAGGAATCCTAATCTAATAATGGGTAGGGATTGTAGTGTTATACTTGTACACGTTTACACACCCTCTTAGTCGGAGCGGGAGGAGGCCTAACGCTAAGACTGGATCTGAAATCAAGGAACAACTGTCTTGGGAGGCCCTTCGTGAAAATATCCACGTATTGAAATGAGGAAGGCACGTGCAATACCTTAATATGCCTGAGAGCAACCTTCTCGCGAACAAAGTGGATGTCCATCTCAACATGCTTGGTTCGCTGATGCTGAACCGGATTGTGAGACAGGTATATGTCGGATATGTTATCACAGTAGACCAGAGACGCTTTACTTAAAAGACACTGAAGCTCTAAGAGAAGGTTTCGGAGCCAACAGATCTCAGCAACAACATTAGCAACTCCTCTATACTCAGCTTCTACACTCGAACGGGATAATGTGGCTTGTCGTTTGGCAGACCAAGAGATGAGATTATCACCCAAAAATACAGAGTAGCCGGATGTAGAGCGGCGGGTGTCTGAACAACTTGCCCAATCTGCATCGGTGTAGGATAATAGCGAGTTCGGTGCGGAGGGGTATAAGTGTAGTCCATAATCCAGTGTTCCCTTAACATATCGAATGATACGTTTGAGGGCAGTAAAATGAGGTTCCTTGGGGGCATGCATAAACAAGCATACCTGCTGGATAGCATAGGCAATGTCAGGCCTGGTGATGGTGAGATACTGAAGTGCACCTGCAAGACTCCGATACACAGTAGGATCAGTCACTGGAGTACCGACCATTGCACTAAGTTTGGATTTAGAATCAACTAGAGTGGCCATGATTTTGCAATTGTCCATCTTAGCCCTGTGCACGATCTCCTCTGCATACTTACGCTGGAAAAGAAACATACAATCAGCGGATCTAGTGACTGAGATCCCCAAAAAATAGCTCAACTTTCCCAAATTAGTTATGGCAAATTCAGACTTGAGATGTGCAATAATCTCATCTTTCAACACAGCAGTAGAGGCGGTAAGAACAATGTCATCCACATATAACAGTAAATAAGCAGTATCACAACCTCGATGTAAAGTAAAGAGAGAGGTATCACATCTGCTGCATGTAAACCCGAGACGTATAATGAACTGTGCAAAACGATCATACCATGCTCTGGGCCCCTGTTTTAGGCCATAGAGTGACTTACGAAGATGACACACATAATGTGGGGTTGTTGGGTGGAAAAACTAGGCGGCTGGTGCATGTAGACAGTTTCTCGTAAATCCCCATGAAAAAATGCATTCTTCACATCTAGCTGATGAATCGGCCAATACTTTCCCATAGCAATCCTTAGAACAGTGCGGATGGTGGCCGATTTAACAACCGGACTGAATGTCTCGCCGCAATCAATGCCCTTCTGCTGGTTAGTACCATTTGCCACTAGTCTTGCCTTATATCTTTCTAAGTCACCACTATCCCTGAACTTATGACGAAAAAACCACATGCAACAGATCACATTCAACCCCTCTGGTCGAGAAACCAAGTCTCAAGTATGTTATTTCGTTAAAGTATTAAACTCCTCACACATGGCCGCATTCCAATTCGGGTCTAGTTTGGCTAATTTAGGGCTTTTTGGTATAGGTGAAATTATTTGGATGGTCAAGTTAAATTGGACTTTGGGTTTGAAAATCCCGTGTTGGGCACGGGATTCCATCCGGTGTGTGGGTGCTACTGGGTAAGGGTATTGGTCGACTGGTTGGGTGGACTGGGTGAGGACAGATTCGAGTGTGGTGCATATTGTGTTGTCGGGACTAGGTGGCTATCGAGGGTGGCTATCGAGTGGTGTGGAATAGTGACGGTGTTTGGGGTTGGAGTCGAGTGGGTCTGGTCGTTGGTTGCCGGTGAACTGTGGTAGAGAGTTGTGGGGTCTCGGTATGCCAAAAAGGGATGAGGTTTGTAGGGTAGGGTACGATGTCGGTGGTGTATTAGGTCCGATATCTAGGTTTTCTAGGTGGTGGTTGATGGTCGGCATGGTGGTGAGACTGTTGGGACGGCACAGTGGATGGGACGGTGATCGGTGAGTTGGTGGAACCTGGAGGCAGAATTGTGCTAGAGGTGGAAAGAAACGACGACGGGGGGGGGGACGCAGGTGGCAGGGATGCCGACGGCAGGTGATGTATGGTGGTAGATGGAGGCGGTGTAGTGGTATTAGTCGGGCACAGTTCCCGAAGGTGGACAGGAGAGAGAGTTGATTCATCTAAAAATTCGTAATCCGGTTTTTGAAAATTTTGGATGCTGGAAAAGGGGAATTGCGTCTCGTCAAAACTGACATGACACGAGACGTGAATTTGACGAGTGGATAAGTCATAGCACATATAGCCCTTATGGTTCGACGAGAAACCTAAGAAGACACACGGAGTGATGCAAGGAGCTAATTTGTGAGAGGTTGTGGAAGAGAGATTGGGGAAACATAGGGAACCAAATATCCGTAGGTGATCGTAGGAGGGAACCCTACGGTGTAAGATTTTGGTTGGAGTCATGTTATGGAGGGTACTAGTGGGTAAAATATTGAGGACGTATTCTACCATTTTGACCGCATAAACCCAAAAGGATGGAGAGAGGGAGGCATGAAACAAAAAAGTGTGGACCATGTTATTTATTGTACGGATGAGACACTCGGCTTTGCCATTTTGAGGGGACGTGTGGGGACACGAAAATGGAAGACCATGCCATTATTGTTGCAGAATTTTTGAAACACAGAGTTGTTAAATTCACGACCATTGTCACATTGGAAAGATTTAATGGCGCGTTCGAATTGCGTTTTGATAAATGTGCAAAATTCAAGAAATTTGACAAAAACTTCAGACTTAAATTTTAATGGGTAGATCCAAAGAAAGTGAGAGTAGTCATCTAATAACATGAGATAATATTTATAACCTAGGGAGCTAGTAACGGGGGAAGTCCACAAATCAGCATGAATGATATCAAATGGAGAAAACGTAATACTAAATGAGGAATTAAACGGAAGACGAACATGTTTACCTAATTGACAGGAAATGCAGGCCTGGGCAAGTTTCCCATTACATTGAATAAAATTATTACTTCTAAGAAAATGAAAATCAGGAGCTCCTGGATGTCCGAGCCTATTGTGCCAAATTAACGGAGATAGAGCAGCTAGGGTAGTGTGTGGGCGGGAACCAGCAGCGGACGAGGATGTGAATGGATAGAGGTCCCTTGTGCTATTACATCTCGTAAGAGGGGTCCCCATACGTAAATCCTTCACAGTAAAACCAAAGGGATCAAAATCAACCGACATATAATTATTACGAGTAAATTTCCTAATGGATATTAAATTTTTGATGATGTGGGGGGCATGCAGAACATTATTTAGGGAGAAGGGTGGGTGAGGTTTCGGAGTGTGAGTGTGACCATAGCCCTGAATTAGAATGTGATGAACATTGCCAACTGTAATAAATTGTGGAGACTTTAAACGAAACATTTGGGAAAGATTACCTACGGACCGGGTGAGGTGAGAGGAGGCTCCGGAGTCCATATACCAATTTTTGTCGGGCTGCTGCAAACTCATACTGCTGAATGCCTGACCCAAGTCGGTGGGGATTTGATTTAAGGGCTGCTGTGGGAACTAGGCCTGCACGACGTGGGCCTGATGTTGCTGAAATACTGGTGGGCGCGGAGCTGGAGCCTGGCCCAGCAACCCTTGTTGCTGAAAAGGGTACTGGGCTGGATGAAAGCTGGAAATTGTGGCCTAGTTCTGATTTAGGTAGCCAGAGACTGGGCCGGCCCATGAAGCATTATTGCTGATCTGTTGTGGCTGTTGTCCTCGACCTTTTCCGCGGCCCTTGCCACCCCTGCCGCCGCGGTTGGATGTTTTTCGGCAGAGGTTGTTGGCCTGTGGTGGCCTGAGGTTGTGCAGGCGTTTCAACTGCTAAAGCCTTCTAGTTATGCTCGTCCTGCTTCGTACGTCGAGTCTCCTCCAATAACAATTGCGAGCGTGCTTTGTTGAAGCTTGATAGGGGGTCAACCTGTTGTATCATCGTGGCTAGGGTGTCATATTCACCCTTAGGGAGGCCTGCAACTAATTGTAACACCATCTTTGTTTCGGACATGGGGTACCAACATTGTACAGTTGGTCTGCCACCAGTTTCAGCTGTTTGCAATATTCTGACATAGTAGAGAAGTTTTCAAGATGAGTGTTGTTGAAATGTTCTTCCAAGTACACCGCACGAGTGTTCTTGTTGTCTTGAAAAATTTCTTCCAAACGTGTCCATAGATCACGGGCAGAGGCACCCATTTTCATGATTGTGTATAGTAAATCCTTGGATATAGTGCCATATATCCAATGTTTGACTACGACATCGAGGTGACGCCATGTGGTGTCGTCCATATCGGGGGACGAGGGAATGAGTCGTCTATATGATCAAGCACATGATATACACATGCATGGATACGAAATAGTTCCACCCATGACCAATATTGGCCATCTTCCTGATCAAGAATTATAGGGATAAAATTCTTGATGTTGGTAACGGCGAGAGCCGGATGGAAAGATGGTGAGGAGAGGGTAGTGGGTGGTTGGATGACGACTGCGTTAGAAGCGGAAGCATTGGAAGAGGTGGGAGTAGCCAAATTTTCCATTAGAATGGTGGAAATTTAGGAATTTTTTCTAGATTAGGGTTTTGACTCTTGATATCATGTAAGATGATATTAATCTTCCTTAGGAAGTCTTTCTTATTAATATCAATATATATAGTGTACAATATACAATCCTAATACAAGAGGAAAAAGGAATCCTAATCTAATAATGGGTAGGGATTATAGTGTTATATTTGTACACGTTTACAACTAGAATGGTTGTTGTCTTGGTAGTATACAAATTAATACAAGAAAACAGATAGCTTCGGAAGTTTGAATTAGAACAGAGACTTTAACGTGTACATGACCTTTTTCTTTCTTTTTTTCTTTATGTATATCACCATTCAAAACTTGATGAAAGTATGCAACTTCATTCGAAAGAAATCACTTCCTTTTCAACTTTTGAATGACGGTGTTTGTTAGAATATCATACTTTTGGTAATAAAACAAATTAAAAAGTCATGACGAACTTTATTTATTTTAAGTTGAAGTCATTAAAAATGATGACTAAAATAATAATCAAGGAAAGACATTATACTTTTGATAGAACATCGCTTAAGTTCTTCTGCGATTTGCTTCCCAGAAATTCTTTATTTATTTGAGAGCTTGAAACACTGTAAGAAAAATATAGTTTTCTGCTAACCAATGGTCAACTCAAATAGTGTGAGTCTTCAATTCCCGTCTCTCCGAGACATATTCATTTTAAATCCTCACCACATAAGCTAGATTTTGAGGATGAGTCAGACCCAAAGTTCATTTTCTTCAAAAGAGGAAAAAAGAATTTCCGTAGACATGTCAAGGCACCGGAATTAGCTTTTGGATACAAAGATGGCGGGGAGATGCCCCCTCATGTGTATGCATTCTCTGCCACATTAAGTACATTTTGCTAGCAAAAGGAAGCAGCTGTTGATACATATAGGGAGCAAGAAGGGGGACTTATGTGGACAAAAATCAGAAGATGGTAGAACTTTATTGTCTGGTTATGTATTGGATAATGCATGCCAATACTAGAGAAATGATCTCATGATGGAAACTCATGAGGAAGGACGCGGTACATAGAGCATTGGATGTAGGCACTTCAATGGACTACTTACGACGTTTGTGTTCCTTGTAAATATTTGGAGCACCTCTATGCTCTATGATAATTATCAGATAGTAGACTAGGAAAAGTGAACAAATGATAGTTGAGGTGTGTTTTGCTAATTAGTTGGTGATAGTTTAGGTAGGAAACTCTCACACCTGATAGTTCAGGTAGAAAACTAAAAAAAAAATGATACTTGAGGTATGTTTTTGACATTTAATTCTTAAGGTTTTCATAGATCTTTACTTATGTATGCATCTCATAGTTTTATCTTCAATTGCCATATTGTATCCATAAAAGAAAATGACCAAAGAGAGTAACTTATTTCCTTTTTAAACAATAATTTATTTCCTTTTTAATGTAATGAATATTTTCCAGTATCATCCTTTCAACTGGCTTGATCTGAGCTTATGTGAGTTGAAGTAATAGGATACTAGGAGTAAATTGATTCGAAGACTCAAGATTCAGTATCTATGGATAACATGTCTGCATCACTCATCTTTTTACTTGGATCGGCTGAACTGTCCCAATGTTTATCACTCAACTTTTTCCTGTACTTTGCTATACTTTCTCCTGAGCACCTCAATAGATAGCATTTGATTCAGAATATCTATCTGTTCATAAGGACACAAAACTTTAGAGAGGACTAGAATGGACGGAGAGATGCAAAAGATAAACTCTGTCAATTCCAATTTATATGGTATCTTTCCATTTGGGACATCTCAAAAACATTTATACCATTTTACTAATAAAAATACTTTATACAACTTTCAAGAGTTTACAGTCATTTAAGTACTCAAATTTAAACTTCAATGTGATATTTTGTCTACCAAACTAACTTTTCTACCGTCATTTCAATATTTTCTGCCGGCTACTAATGAAAGTATATTTATGTCCTGGAGACAATCTGTATTAGAATAAATGCACTTTATACACATTCGTATTATTATTAATGGAGATTAATAATTTGGTGTTTGCAATTATTGAATTATTAATTAATTGTTTATAATATTCTATAATATACATCCCTGGAGGTTACGCTGTTATTAATAATGTGAGATATTAATATTATAACGTAACTCTTAAATAGTCTCGACTAATGATCATCGAGAATAGGATATCGATGATATGTGATAAGTTGGCATGTGGTCTGCATCACATCCTTAGAGGATGTAGTATGTCTCACCTGCTACGAGTAATGGCTACTCGTGATGGACACATGGATACTTTGGAAGTATTGGTATACCCTGCTGATATATTGTTTGTTATACTTGTCCAAAGTATGATCAACGTGTGTGAGATAGAAGTCCTTAGATTTGAGGTCAATACGCACCTTGTCTACAAAGTAATACACTTTGATCCTGTCCTAAGCTCAAATGCCTTATAGGTTGAGATACGGCTTGTATTGGGTACATTACGATGTGGATTAAAGGTGGTAGTTCAGCCAAGATTAGGATTCATTCCTCGAATGTATATTTGAGAGAACACTCAGATTCTCAGTGATATTAGGTTGACTAAGTCGTTGGCCAACGCAATAGACATATTTAGAATATGGTCTAGTTATCAACTAATATAGATGAGATACAATGATTAAGCCATTTGGAAAGACACTTGACAAATCCTAAGCTTGATCGGGTGTGTCGTGAATGAAAGGATTTTATCTTACCACATAGAGGTTAAGTTTACTGGATTCGTGTAAACGTACTTCACATATTGAGTTCGTCTTGCGGCGCCATCTAGGAGTTTCGTGTAGACCTTAATTTGATTAATGTCGATATGTGAAGGCATGTAGGGTCACACTATGTCGATTATCTTTTTGATCTAAGGATGTATTGAGAGAATATTAAATATTCGATTTAGAATCGAGATATTTAAATGAATAATGATTGTTTTAATTAAGTCAAAATTAGATTTTGGATTTAATTAAGAATGTGCGGAAAATAAATTGAGACAGTGTAGGGCCACGTCAAGCGCCGCGGCACCCACACCAAAGGGACGCGATGCCTACACCATAGGGTCGTGGCGCTAATGACCTAATCTGTCTCGATTTTTGGGCCAAGCCCAAGGTTAAACCCTAATCCGGTTTGACCTAATTTTTCACCTATAAATACAGATATTCACTTCATTTTTCAATACACTTAATTTCATATTATTATTCTAAGTCTTAGAGACTTAGAATCAAAACACTCTCTCGAACCTCTGCCGGGTTTCCTAGCTTTCCAAATGAGAAATACATTGAAGCTTGGAGCTTGCAATCAAAAGGGCTTTCGCGTGCGAACCCACAGTTGATAAAGATTCCAAATAATACAACCTGTAAGTGTTCATGTTTATGTTACAATTTTTTTATTGTCATATAACTATACCAAAAGTAATTGTTGGGGTAAGTAAGAACAAAATTTTAAACTTCCGTTGTGCCTTACTTATATGTTTTGAACCAACAAAATCATACAGTGGTATCAGAGCCCAGGCTGGTTCAATGGTTATATAACAATTGAATAACATAATAATATGGGTTAAACATAAAATTGGATTAAAACAAGGCTTCTTAAAATCCTACATGTCTTGACCGAATGTTAAACCTTTTGATATCACCCTAAATTATCTCTTACGCTAACTCGAGGAAGTCATTCCGCTCTAACTCGAACTAAGCCAAAAGTGCGTTGTTCGGCTCATTGCACAGGTGCACGGAAAAAAATGGGTAAGAACAGATGATGGTCGATATGTGCGTTATTGATAATGGTGGGTGATGATAAATGATCTGTGATTTGATCCCTAAATTGGATTTAGGGCTCGAACGATTTTGAAAAATCAACACAGAAATGTTTTGTCATGATATCGGCGCCGCGACCCTATGGTAGGGCGTCACGACGCTTGCTAGGGTTTTCAAGGTGGCGCTTGCTAGGGTTTTCAACACTTGAAGAGTCTCTATGACTCACAATCCCAGACTATGGAATATGAGTTACTAATAGAACTTTTCAAGTGTAAGCTCAATGAAGGGGGACATGTCTCGCTGCATGTGTTGAAGATGATAGGGCTGATAGAGAGGCTTGCTTCAATTGGAACGAAACTGGAAAAGAATGTCGCTACCACCCTCATCCTGAACTTTTTGAAAACTTCATAGTGAATTACAATATGAATGGAACGAAGGTGAGTCTGTCGAAGCTGCACAACATGCTCAAGACCTTTGAGTCTTCCACTTTCAAAGGCAAAGTTGTGCTCATGGTGAGCTCTACTAGCCGACCCAAACTGAAAGGTAAGGAATGACAGAAGAAGAAGGGCAAAGCAGTCGCTGCGCCCTCAGCTATGAAGCCTAAGGGAGGTGTGAAGAAGAAGAAGGTAAATCTGGCTAAGGATGAATGCCTCAATTGCAATAAGAAGGGGCATTGGAAGAAGGACTGCACGACACCAGGAGGAGGAAAAGCACCAGGTGCTTCTACCTCTGGTGGACAAGGTATGTACGTCATTGAAATAAATATGTCTATAAATAACTTTCATTCCTGGGTATTGGATACCGCGTGTGGCTCACACATTTGTACAAATGTGCAGGGGCTAACTGATAGCAGGAAGGTTGGACCAAGAAAGGTAGACCTACGTGTTGGAAATGGAGCACGAGTGGATGCTGAGCGCGTAGGAACTTATAGATTAAATTTGCCTTCTGGCTATTGTCTAGTGTTAAATGATTGCTACTATGTACCCTCGTTAACGAGAAATATCATTTCTATCTCTGTTTTGGACATAGAGGGTTTTTCCTCATATATTTATAATGGCAATCAAGTACTGTCTTTTGATGATGTTATATATGGAACTGCTCCTCTTGTGGATGGATTATATACACTAAACTGTAGTCGAGAAGTACTCAATGTACAAAATAAACGAGCTAAGATAAGTAATAGAAACTCTACCTACTTATGGCATTGTAGACTTGGTTATATCAACGAATCAAGGATAGCAAGGTTGTTGAAGTTAGCCTACCTCGAACCATTTGACTTGGAGTCTTATGGTAATTGCGAATCTTGCTTGAGAGGAAAGATGACCAATAAGCCACTTTCTAGGAAAGGTGTGCGAGTCAAGGAGGTGCTTGAGTTGGTCCATACTGATGTATGTGGGCCATTTTTTACTCAAGCTAAAGGAGGCTTCCCATACTTCATCACTTTTACTAACGACTTCACAAGGTATGGATATGTGTATCTTATGAGACACAAATCCGAGACTTCTAAGAAGTTCAAATAGTACAAGTCGGAAGTAGAGAAGCAACTTGCAACAAGTATCAAAATCCTTCGATCGGATCGAGGAGGTGAATACTTGATCAAGGATTTTCTAGATTACTTAAAGTTACATGGAGTCCAATCAGAGTGGACACCTCTTGGAACACCATAGATGAATGGTGTTGTTGAAAGGAGAAGCCGAACCTTATTAGATATGGTTCGATCCATGATGAGCTCATCAGCTCTACCGACATACCTTTGGGGACATGCTATACAAACCTCAATTTATGTTCTGAACAGGGTTCCTTCCAAGTTAGTAGAAAAGACACCCTATGATATATGGTGTGGCAAGAAGCCAACTATTAAACATATGAGACCCTGGGGGTGCCCTGCATATGTTAAGAAGATGCTCACTGACAAGTTGGAATCTAAAAGTGAGAAATGTTACTTCGTGGGGTATCCAAAGGAAACTAAGGGATACTACTTCTATCTTCCTGGAGAACGTAAGGTCATTGTTTCCAGGAACGCAACTTTCCTTGAAGAAGAATATGTCTACAAGGAACATAGTTGCACAAAGATAGAACTTGAAGAAATTCAAGAACCACAAGATAACACATAAATTGAACCCTTGTCGAATGACCTAAACAAGGATTCAGTGGGAGTATCTAGTGAAGTGTGGGTACTTAGAGTACGCCCTTCAGCCAGTAGGAGTGTTGTGAGAGATAGTGCAGAAATGCAAGGCTTTCATACACAACCAATGGAAGGTGATACAACGGTTGTACATCGTTCCATTCAGGAAATACATGAGAATGACATTCCTGAAAGCTCTCAAGGTGATAGATTGTCCAGCACACAAATACCTTCTCACAATCAGAATGCAACAAACACTGAAACGCAGAATAATCAACTCCGTAGGACCACTAGGACTCATCGTCCGCCTGAAAGACTTAATCTCCTTATTGAAACACACAATGAGATAGATATTCCTGATGACGATGAACCTACAACCTACAACGAAGCTATGTTAGACATTGATTCACAGAGATGGCAAGAAGCCATGAAATCTGAGATGGACTCGATGTACATAAATCAAGTTTGGAACTTGGTTGATTTGCTAACAGGGGTTAGACCCATAGGATGCAAATGGGTCTTCAAGAAGAATATTGATGCATATGGAAAGGTAAAGACCTATAAGGCAAGATTTGTGGCTAAAGGTTATAATCAACGGTCTGGGGTCGATTATGATGAAACATTTTCACCTGTTGCGAAAATTAAGTCCATAGACGTCAAAACTGTTTTCCTCAATGGTAATCTAGTTGAGGAGGTGTATATGAAACAACATGAGGGTTTTTCGCTTGAGTCCAAACCAAATGTTGTATGTAAGCTACAAAAGTCCATTTATGGGCTTAAGCAAACCTCGAGGAGTTGGAACATTTGCTTTAACAAGGATATCAAGTCATTTGATTTTGTCATAAGCAAAGAGGATCCATGTGTTTATAGTAAACGCAAGGATGGGTGTATTTCCTTCATTATCATATATGTAGATGACATGTTGATAATGAGAGACAATAGGACTCTCCTGCAGTTAGTCAAGGAGTGGTTGTCCAGTACCTTCATGATGAAGGATTTAGGTGAAGCCTGCTACATTATGGGAATTAAGATTTATAGAGATAGACCTAATAGATTATTGGGGCTGTCACAGTCAGTCTACATAGACAAAGTGCTTAGACGTTTTTCTATGGAAAATTCAAAGAAAGACGGTCTACCTATGGGACAAGGCATCAAGTTATCTAAAAAGGATAGTCCTTCTAATTCTATAGAACTTGAACGCAAGAAAAGAATCTCATATGATTTGACTATAGGATTGATCATATATGCCATGACCTGTACTAGGCCAGATGTGGCCTTTACACTTAGTATGACTTGCAAATTCCAGCAGAATCCTAGGGAAGAACACTGGAAAGCAGTCAAGAGTATTCTTAAGTATCTTAGACGAACTAAAGATTACTTCTTAGTCTATGGTAGGGAAGAAAAGCTAGATGCTATTGGGTACACTGATGCTAGCTTCCAGACAGATCTTGATGACTTCAAATCTCAGTATGGGTACACGTTCATTTTCAATGATGGAGCAGTAAGCTGGAAAAGTTCCAAACAAGCTACAACTGCTGATTCGACAACAGAAGCTGAGTACATTGCTGGATCGAAAGCTGGTAAAGAAACTGTTGTGATTTCTGAGTTCCTGAAGGAACTAGGGGTTGTTCCAAGTGCCACTTGTCCAATAATGATTTATTATGACAACACTGGTGCGATTGCGCAAGCTAAGGAACCAAGATCAACAAACATAAATAAGCATGTACCAAGGAAGTACCACATACTCAGGGAGATGGTGGAGACTGAAGAGATTAGATTAGACTATATTCCCACAGACGATAATCTAGCTGACCAATTCACTAAACCATTAAGCTTAGTCAAACATAATGGTCATTTTGAGAATATGGGCATTAGATATGTTGGAGATTGGCTCTAGGCCAAGTGAGAGATTGAAAGTATATTTATGTCCTAGAGACAATATGTATTAGGACAAATGTACTTTATACACATTCGTATTATTATTAATGGAGATTAATATTTTGGCATTTACAATTATTGAATTATTAATTAATTGTTTATAATATTCTATAAAATGTATCCCTGGAGGTTACGCTGTTATTAATAATGTGAGATATTAATATTATAACGTAACTCTTAAAATAGCCTCGATTAATGATAATCGAGATTAGGATATCGATGATATGTGATAAGTTGACATGTGGTTTGCATCACATCCTTAGATGATGTAGTATGTCTCACCTACTATGAGTAATGGCTACTTGTGATGGACACATGGATACTTTGAAAGTATTGGTATACCCTGCTGATATATTGTTTGTTATACTTGTCTAAAGTATAATCAGCGTGTGGGAGATAGAAGTCCTTAGACTTGAGGTCAATACGCACCTTGTCTACAAATTAATACACTTTGATCTTGTCCTAAGCTCAAATGCCTTATAGGTTGAGATACGGCTTGTATTGGGTACATTACGATGTGGATTAAAGGTGGTAGTTCAGCCAAGATTAGGATTCATTCCTCGAATGTATATTTGAGAGAACACTCAGATTCTCAGTGATATTAGGTTGACTAAGTCGTTGGCCAACGCAATAGACATATTTAGAATATGGTGTAGTTGTCAACTAATATAGATGAGATACAATGATTAAGCCATTTGGATAGACACTTGACAAATCATAATCTTGATCGGGTGTGTCGTGAATGAAAGAATTTTATGTACCACATAGAGGTTAAGTTTACTGGATTCGTGTAAACGTACTTCACATATTGAGTTCGTCTTGCGTCGTCGTCTAGGAGTTTCGTGTAGACCTTAATTTGATTAATGTCGATATGTGAAGGCCTGTAGGGTCACACTATGTCGATTGTCTTTTCGATCTAAGGATGTATTTAGAGATTATTAAATATTCAATTTAGAATCGAAATATTTAAATGAATAATTATTGTTTTAATTAAGTCAAAATTGGATTTAATTAAGAATGTGCGGAAAATAAATCAAGACAGTGTAGGGTCACGTCAAGCGCCGCGGCACCCACACCATAGGGCCGTAACGCTAATGACCTAATCTATCTCGATTTTGGGCCAAGCCCAAGGTCAAACCCTAATCCGATTTGACCTAATTTTTTACCTATAAATACAGATATTCACTTCATTATTCAATACACTTAATTTCATATTATTATTCTAAGTCTTAGAGACTTAGAATCAAAACACTCTCTCGAACCTCTGCCGGATTTCATAGCTTTCCAAATGAGAAATATATTGAAGCTTGGAACTTGCAATCAAAAGGGCTTTCGCGTGCGAACCCACAGTTTATAAAGATTCCAGATAATACAACCTGTAAGTGTTCATGTTTTATGTTTTATGTTTTATGTTACATGTTTTTTTTATTGTCATATAACTATACCAGAAGTAATTGATGGAGTAAGTAAGAACAAAATTGTAAACTTTCGTTGTGCCTTACTTATATGTTTTGCACCCAACAAAACCCTACAACTAACATAAAGTATGAGTTCACATCTTTGTAACGACCCGCTTGGTCGTTATGATCTTTCCATCCGATTTCTTGTTATAACTCTTCTCCCGGCTTTCATCGATGACATTTCTAATATAAATCATGAGTTGAGTAATTCCCACGGATGAGAAAGAAGGTTATTCAAAATGAGAAATTCTGGAAATAGTCATTTCTGCCTCAACGAACTCGTTTCCGCCCCAACAAAGCTAGCTCCAGAGTGAATTTGTCCGCCCCGACGCAAGCGCGATGTGTCAAGTAACTCCGCCTCAGCGGACCCTTTCTTCAATATAGTGCATACGTCCCAACGGAATCGAATCCACCGTTGCTGAAACGCTGGCAGTCTTGTGTATAAATAGTTAATGATAAGCACACTTTCTCAAATCAGAAATTCTCGAGCTGGGGGCTAACCTAATCATTTTCTATTCATTCTTGGCCTAATATTCCTCTATGCAAGGTAATATATTCCTTCCACTTGGTTGTTTCCTTAATGTTTTAATAGTTGGGGGAAATGGTTTGGAATGAAGGGTTAGTGGCAAGAACTCCTTAATAGTGGAAACCTTCTAAGATGATGTTTTGTAATGAAATTGAATGGGTAAGGATTGATTTCTTTAAAATAAGCTATTTTGGAGGTAAAACAACTTGGTTGTATGATTAATGTGATTATTTAAAACCCTTTCTTAAATTGGGGAAGAACCTAGTGTTGCAAAATGGATTTTCTATGGTAACATGGAATTGAAGGACTAAATGAAGTTGTTTTTCAAATTAACTTTGGGTTGTACCTAGTAATCACGTTTAAAGCCTTTTTGAATAATAAAGTATGGATTTTGACACCGTGGGCCCGAGATGGAGGTATAGGTGTCTTATGTTGATTGAGGACTAAGTGCTTGTGTGCTTGTTGTGATTTTAGTACATAGAACTTATGTGTTACATTAATTATGCTATTGGGAGTTCCAAGGAGTCAAACACGCGCGTTAAGGATAGACCGTTCGTGGTTTCCGTTCAGCGCTGAGGTAGGCTACGGTTTAGCTTTTCGAGACTCCGATAGAAATACATAATTAGTTATAAATATTAAAGGGTATTTGACATAATTAGTTATAAATATTAAAGGGTATGAGTTCACATCTCTGTAACAGTCCACTCAATCAATCATCATGAAAATCAATGCAACAATACGAAAAGTTAACCCAAACACAGAAGGCAATTGAATAGAAAATTGGTACCAAACAATATTGGGCACAAAAATATTAGATTTTCAAAATCATTTAGGAATTTTTGGGTACAGTACAAATACTAAGGAGATAGAGAGAGAAAAAAACTTTACCACTCGATTTCGCCGAAAGCCTAGAGTCGTACGAGAGAAGCTAATCGTCAGATGAAATTGTTTGTTAAATTATTTATATATATAAAAATATACTTACTATTTCATAATAAGTGTTGTTTTTAGTTTATGCATATCCCTTAATAAATTGATCACTTCTAAAAAATTACGAGTTTGTACTAACTTACCCCTAACTAATGCCTAGAAAAAGAAAAGTTAATTTATGATTTTTTATTATGTAAATAAGGAATTTTGGAAGAATAATGTCAATTTCTTCATGAAATTTTAAAACACTATTTATTTTGAAACAAGCTTAAAATACCATTTATTATGAAATGGAGGGAGTATTGTTCCTTTTGAAATATACTAAAAAAAAAGGTGTATCACATGAATTGAGATAGAGGGCATAGAATTTTGAAAAAATGTCCAAATTTATCATGAAAAATTCAATTCGTTTTTGAGGTCATTTAAATGTTTTATCCTTTTTAGGAACATTGCAAATACAACTTCCCATTTGATTATTCGACAAAAGCAGCCTCTCCTATAACTTGGTTGATTTATGCAATTTTGTTTTTTGAGATTTTTTTTTTAAAAAAAACAATTGTGTAATATAACTTTTTTTGGTGAACTGTAATATAACTTTAAAAAAATTATTCTTCTAAACAATGTAGATTCAAATTTAATGTTTGTTCATATGTCACTTATTATAATTGTACAGGCATCTCCGAGATCTCATACGCAGGGATTTAAAAATGCCACACGCACATTCTAAGATTTAATCGCCATTTTTATTTCTAAAAACGCCGTTTATTTTTTCTATTATTGGATGCTGAAATATCAATATTAAATTTATAGATATCATAGAGGATTGCCATTTCATATAAATCTTGTAGTCCTCTTTTAATAAAGAGAACTATTAGTTAGAAGGATATATATCTTACGCGTAATAACATTATCCGCATTTTTCATAATTTTTGATTTTTTGAATTTTTGAATTGGTTATATTTTAGTTAGTCAAATTTATTTTTTTCAGAAAATATTATAGCCAACAAAACTTTACTCTTGATACATTTCATATATGCATCGTCACACACTGGTCATTAGAATTTTACAACACTCAAAATAAGGTCTGAAATTCTGAAATTTTCAACCACTTTAACAACATACTTAATTCTTCTAAAATCAGACTGTTCTAATAAATTTATTGCCAAATTCAAATCAAATTAACTCGATTTATTTAAAATCATTTTACTAAATAATATTAACAAGTCCCATTATGCATTTATATACATCTCAATGCTTCTTCCAAAATCAGATCATCCTAATAAATTTATTACCAAATTCAGACCCAATTAACTAGATTTACTTGAAATTATTTTACCATATGGTATTAATAAGTCTCATTATGTATCTATACATAAATCTCAATGCTCCCAATGAAAGTATTTTCTTTGTTCTTTTCTTTTTTGTGTGTGTACCCAAATATGGCTAGAAATTTAGATGAAAGCTAGAGAAAATTTAAAAATAGTTAGCTTGTTTAAAAAAAGCCCAAAAGTTGTCTATCTGTGATATACCATTTTCCCTCATTATTAACACAGGTTGGAGCAGTTGGTGACATTCAAACTACGATTGGACAAATTTAAAAAGTTGCAAAATGTAATATTCTGGCCGAGCGATTGAAATTGATTTGAATGTTATCCTTAAACCAGATGAGCGGGAGAGTTCTCGAACTCATTAATTAATATGAAAATAATAATCAAAGTTCTTAAATTTGTAACTAGTGTTTGGAGGAGAATTATCAGTGTGTCTTTATCGAGTCTTTTAATTTAATCAATTATGTTGTTGTCTTTGTTATTAAGTCTATTGTTGTAAGTCTTCTGTCGCCAAGAAAGAAGTTTATGGAGTTCTTACAACAACTGACAAAAAAAAGACTAAGAAATCTATAATTTTTTTTCTGATGATAAAAAACTTACAACTTAATTATAAAAAAGACTTAGAACTCCATAAATTTCTTTTCAGATGATAAAAAACTTATAACTTGAAAAAAGGACTTAGAAGACTAAAGACTTACAACAACTAACTTAATAACAAAGACAATAACATAATTGACTAAATTAAAAGACTCGATAGATAATTCTCCTCCGAGCACTAGATCCAACTCAAGAACTCCAATTACTATCTTCACATTAATTAATGAGTTTTAGAATTCTCCTCCTTATCTTGGTCAATGACAACATTCGAACCAAATTTCAAATGCTCGGCAAACATATCACCTTTTGCTTCTTTTTTAACTTTGTCCAACTGTAGCTTGAATGCCACTAACTGCTCAAACCTGATGCAAATCGAGGTATCATGTTAATATCAAGAGTGAGGGTCTGAGCTATATTGGATATGAAAACTTTCAATCACCCACGAAGAGCTTAAAGTATCACGGAAGAGTCATTAAAAGAGCTTTTAAACTTCTTACTTAAGATATAGCCTAAGTTTATAATATTTGTAAGTTTAACCAGTTAAAAAAATTCGGATTTGAAGATACAAACTTCATATTAAGGTCTGAAATTTGTCAAAAATTAAATTTCAGATAATTTGAGGGCAAGTAAACTTTAGACTTTTTATCTGAAGTTTAGCTTTAAAGTTAAAAACTTCATACTCTTAAAAATGTCTAAACTTGGCATCAATTACATAATATTTCAGATTACTAAATATTTTATCGTGTATGAACTCCATAGGTAACAATAAGCTCATACATAAATACATTGAAAACAAACACCAAAATAGATATCGTACGCTATAGTTTTAGGACATCTTAATTCAAGATTTTTTAACTATAGTCCTAAACAAAGCGGAGGCAACCCTTCCTTTAGCTACGGATTTGGAAGAATTCAATAATTTTGGCTCAAATATTAGATTTATGTTAAAAAAATATTTGATGTGTATATTGCACCAATAAAAAGGGATGAAATGTGTATTTCTTGAGAAAACATGAAAACATAGTGCTTCTATATACTTCCCCTGTACAAAGTAAAGTGAATATTGTGACATCAACTGAAAATACCAAAATAATTACAATAACTAACCTATTTCTTTAGGCACCTAAATTGAAAAAGTCATTTCAATCCAAGATTCAGAAATGCCTCACAAACTCTTTAAAAACTTGATCAAATTATTATTTGAGGAACCTCCCACTTTCACAGCATCCATAGCCAAACCTCTATAGTTCTTCACATTGCTTCTGATCTCTTTGCCTCTCTCTCCATCCCCCATTAAAATTTCCAAACAACTCTTTAACTCTTCTCTTTTGACAATTCCTTCTTCTGCTCTCGCTCTCACTCCTGTTCCCCAAACTTCCGCCACCATCTTGATGTTCGTCACTTGGTCGGAGAACTGTGGGTATCCGACTAGCGGCACGCAAGCTACCATGCTTTCCAAAGTCGAATTCCATCCACAATGACTCACGAAACACCCAATCGATTTATGAGAAAGTACCTGTTGAAAATATATCATTAATTAAGCAAATCATAGTATACACTCTCTAACGATTTAAATTTTTAAATGAGATGATCATACAATTTATTAATTAAAATAATAAAATTACAATATTATTTTCTGTTAGATTAAAATAACTTTAACCATAATAACAGTAAAATCACTAAATTTTAACGGTAGTAAAGTTAGAAAACTATTATTTTACCCACTGTAATTGTAAAATCAATGATATATTCCCATGATTTTACTGTTACTGTGAATTTTTTTTGTCACTTTATTGTTTTAGTATGTAAAGTTTAGTGAAATGTGACAGAAAATGTGTTGGGATACAATTGTTGCAGGGAACGGGAAATAGGTAACTATTACAATGGTAAGAAATGATAAACTAAATATTACAATAAACTGGAAATCAAGAACTTAACAAACTGCTTGTGTGATTTGCTGAGTCGAGTGATGACACTCTGTCTTTAAGACAAGATTGCCCCGTATATCACCTTTTACGTTGTCCGGCAAAAGTCTCCCAAGATACAACAACAACTTAACAATTGAGCAAATGAAACTCAAATGTTACTCTTGAAGAACTTTGAGTATAGTAACTTTGCTAGAAAGGAAGAAGATGAATTCAGAAAATTTTGGAATATTTTCTAAGTGTTGTGTAGTCTTCTTCAATTGAGCCAAAGGCCTCAATTTATAGTGTAAGGAGAAGACCCCTCAACTAGCCAACTAATGGCCTTCAATAACCATGTAATGACACTTAATTGAGGGGTTACATTCAGCCAAATAATGGCTGAATTCATGTGCCAAGTAATGGAGAATCAATGCTCCAAAACCAGCCTAAAGGTCAGATCTTTTTAACTTTCCGTCGCAGCATTCTGCCTTCGAAGCGCCTCAGCTCTGTAAATTAGCGTCGCGGCTCCAGTGACTAGCCAACCAATTAGCGCCGCGGTGCAGCATGGGAGGCACCACGGCGCTCCGACGGTGTGGCGCCGCGGCCCTTCACGGCTCCGCGGCGATTTTCGACTTGTTTCATCTTACACTTCGTACACTTCTTCCTTCATTTACCAACGTGTAATACTTTGTTATTTGGCCAATAACCGTCCATCATTCTATGTCTCATACGTATTACAAATGTACCAATATCTCTTTCACTAATGAAATTTGCGATACTTGACACTACGTGTGCACGTGTGTGGAAATGACGTTTCCGACGTGCGGGGCCCCAATTGTTTGAGTCATAAATAATGAGATATACTTCATTCCATATTTAGTAAATTTCCAACAATCCCCTCTTGAAAGAGATTTTGGCGCACACACTTGGTGCCTTTTTCAGCAATATTTTAGCGGACCGGTGTTGCATCTGGATAGGTAGCATACGCTTTGAACCTTCCATAGTTGAATACCATCGAACTTACTTACTGCGCGGTGAACGTGATGTCTTGAACCGTCAGTGTTTAGTGTAAGCCAAGTCAATGGTACCAACACAACAACTTCCTTTACTCAGTTCTTCGTAATGTTTTGTCCGTTGTGGCCGTGGACACTTCTTGGATTCTTAAGTGCATTCATTTGAGGCGGCTTGTCCTCGCACTTAAATATGTGGTCTCCTACAAGGTATCCTGTTATACCCCACTTTACAAGTGTTAGAAACCATTAAAAGTTTCCCCAAACCTAACCTCAAACGGTGAGGACCATTAAAGGTTTTAGAAACTTAACCTTCACCCACACTGCAGGTGGCACTTATTGTCTATCGCGGGAACGACTTTGGATTTGGTGTTTCTCCACAGAAATCACTATCCGAAGTGCTCATGCTTCCACCTAAGCGATCAACTGAACCTTTACAACTTAGTTTTCCCATTGAACCTAATTCATGGGATCTCCAGTCAGTAAGGTTAGGTTACCACCGTATTGGTCCTTATACTTTGGGTTTTAAGCCTATTCCCCTAGACAAGCAGAACATCTGATCCTTGGGTTAGTCCTTTGTCAGCGGGTCAGCTATGTTATCATTTGATTTTATGTAATCAATGGATATTATACTCGTGGTGATCATCTGCCTAATGGTCTTATGTCTGTCGAATATGACGAGACTTGCCGTTGTACATAGCATTCTGTGCCCTTCCTAGAGCCGACTGGCTGTCGCAGTGGATCATTACAGAAGGTACAGGTTTGTTCCAATAAGAAACATCCTCTAAGAAGTCGTGAAGCCACTAAACTTCTTCTCCTACTTTGTCTAAAGCGATAAACTCTGATTCCATCGTAGATCGGGTGATGCAAATTTTCTTAGAGGATTTCTAAGACACAGCCCCACCACCAATTGTAAATACATACCCACTGGTGGACTTGGTGTTCTCTCTATCAGATATCCAGTCTGCATCACTGTACCCCTCTAGTACAACTGGATATCTCAAATAATGCAACCCGTAAGTTAGCGTGTATTTTAGGTATTGAAGTACCCGATTCAACGCCTTCCGGTGATCATCACTCGGATTACGGGTAAACCTAGCTAACTTGCTGACTGCATAAGCAATATCAGGTCGGGTGCAGTTTGTTATGTACATCAAACTACCGATCATCTGGGCATATCGCTCCTGGTATATGGGTGCACCACGATTTTTATCAAGTTTTTGATTTCTATCCATTGGTGACTTTATAGGCGAATTGTGTAACATCTCGAACTTTCTCAAAACATCCTCAATGTAGTGAGACTGAGATAAGACCAGTCCGTCAGACGTCTTAGAGATTTTTATCCCTAAGATGACATATGCGATACCCATATCCTTCATGTTGAAGCATTATTTCAACATGTTCTTAGTCTCTAGAATTATGCTAGGACTGCACCCTGTGATCAACATGTCGTCTACATACAGACATATCATAACAAACGAGTCAGAGTTACCTTTCATGTAGACACATTTGTCACACTCATTAATGGCGAAATCCTTCGATAGCAGAGTACTATCAATTTTTGCGTGCCATTTCTTAGGGCCTTGTTTCAGCCCGTACAAAGATTTGACAAGCCGATAGACTTTCTTCTCTTGCCCTTGAACCACATACCCCTCGGGTTGGTCCATATAAATTTCTTCTTCCAAATCACCATTTAGGAAGACTGTCTTTACATCCATTTGATGTATCTTAAGGTCACACAACGCTGCAATTACAATGAATACCCATATGGATGTCATCCGAGATATCGGGGAGTACATGTCAAAGTAGTCAAGACCTTCTTTCTGTCGATAGCCCTTGACTACCAACCTAGCCTTGTACTTATCTATAGACGCATCTGCGTTATACTTTCGTTTGAGTATCCATTTACACCCCAACAATTTATTTCCCGGAGGATGATCAACCAACTCCCAAGTATGGTTATGCAGAATGAAGCCTATTTCACTCTTAATAACTTCTTTCCAGAGCGATGCCTCTAGAGTTGACAATGCTTCAACAATTGTCCTTAGTTCATCATCAACCATATAAGCTACAAAGTCAGGATCAAAGGATTTATCCTTCCTGGCCCTTTTACTTCGCCTTAGTTCCATCTCTGGAGTCTCCAAGTTCTGAGAATCTGGAACACTAGATTCTGGATATTCAGCCACCTCGAGATCCACTAGATCTGGACCATCTAGATCCGGGCCGTCAACGACTCCTGGTTCCTGAGAGCTTTGTTCATAACTTCGTTTGCGAGAGGTTATGTCTCTTTTCTTTCAAGGAAAGGTATCTTCAAAGAATTGTGCATTCCTTGATTCCATGATTGTACCCTCGTTGATATCTGGAATACCTGACTTATGCACTAAGAAGCGATAAAACACTACTGTTATTTGCATATCCGATAAATATGCAATCTATAGTCTTACGTCCAATCTTGACCTGCTTTGGCTTGGGTACTTCAACCTTTGCCAAATAAGCCCACACCTTTAAATATTTATATGTGGGTTTCTTTCCCTTCCATGATTCATATGGAGTTTGTCCTTACCCTTATGTGGGACTCTGTTAAGAATCGAATTAGCGGTAAGGACGGCTTCTCCCCACATATTTTAGGGAAGACCGAAATTGATGAGCAAGGCATTCATCATTTTCTTTAATGTGCGGTTCTTGCATTCCGCAACACCGTTCGATTGAGGTGAGTATGGAGCCGTCGTTTGATGAACAATGCCTGATTCGGCATAATATTCGTCAAATGGAGCTACGTATTCTCCCCCTCTATCGCTATGAATGGATTTAATCCGCATGCTTAGTTGGTTTTCAACTTCTGCGTTGTAATGTCGGAACGCTTCAAAGGCTTCATCTTTAATTTTCAACAAGTAAAGGTAACAATACCTTGTGCTATCATCAATTAATGTCACAAAGTACTTGTTCCCTCCCCTAGTTTGTGAAAACTTCAAATCACATATATCTGTGTGAATAAGTTCTAGAGGAGCGGTATTTCTTTCGACGGATCGAAAAGGAAGCTTTGTGAGTTTTGCCTCTACGCACACCTCACACTTATGTGGTTTACGTCGATAGACGACAACAACTCCAACTTAACCAACCTTTGGATGGACTTGTAATTAACATGTTCTAATCTATGATGCCATAAATTAGAGGACTTAAGCAAGTAAGAAGAAGCTTCAATATTATTTATTGCACGTATTACAGACATGGCGTTAACTTTGAAGAGGCCTTCACAGATGAAGTTTCTTCCCACAAAAGTTCCACTCTTGGTGATTACAAACTTATTGGACTCAAATACTAGCCTAAAACCAACATTAACCAATAAATGACCTGAAATTAAATTCCTTTTAATCTCAGGGACATGCATCACCTCCTTCAGAGTGAGCTCCTTTCCAGAAGTCATCTTCAGGATTACCTTTCCTACCCCCAGCACGTTAGAGGAAACGTTGTTACCCATGAATAGCTTCTTATTTGTAATTGGTGTATAAGTGGAGAAGGCATTTCTATTGGAACAGATGTGTCTGGTAGCACCCGTGTCTATCCACCATTACATGGGATTCTCAACAATATTTGCTTCAAGCACCACCGCCGAGAACTCCTCAATCACGTCGTGAAGAAGTTTGTCTTTGACGACGTTAGCCTGTGCCTTGCCCTTAGCCTTGGCCTTTTCTTGCTGCTCAGTTTTGAGCTTGCGGCAGTCCTTGATCATATGACCATGTTTTCTGCAGTGGTGACAGTTTCCTTTGAACTTCTCCGCTGCTTGGGTCTTGCCATCTTTCTGGACCTTGTGCTTCTTGCTTCGGTTCCCTTTGGCCTTAGCCATATTTGCCTTTGCCTCAGCGGGTTGTTTACCCCTAGGTAAGACCTTCTTATTATCTTCCTGATCTTGGAGTTTGATAATAAGTTCTTCAAAGGTCATTTCCTTTGTTTTGAGTTTTAAGTAACTCATAAACTCATTCCACGAGGGAGGTAACTTTCAATCAGTGATGCAACAAAAAACTGCTCATTTGGTTTCATACCTTCTAAATCCAGGTGATGTAGAATCATTTGGAATTCCTGGACTTGGGACATCACTATTTTACTATACACCATTTGAAATTTCAGAAATTTCCCAATGATGAATTTCTTAGTGCCTGCATCTTGTGCGTTGTACTTCTTCTGTAGTTTCTCCCACAACTCTTTGGCAGTGCCTACGGTGCAATACACCGTGTAGAGAGGGTCTGACAAGCAGTTCAATATGTAATTCATACACATGAAATCACTATGACTCCATGCATCAAGAACCATCTTTATGCCATTAATGATATGGATACCTAGGCCTCCTTTAGCCGTTTCAGAAGGCGAAGGGTTCATTTCATCTCCAGCTTGTGGAGGATCTTCTGTTAGGAAACGTGTCATTCCCACAACAGTCGGATATAATAGCATCTTCTGTTGCTATATCTTGAAGTTTGAGCCCATGAACTTTTCAGGGCGTTCATGGTGGAATTCAGCGGGTGGAGGAATGACAACGTTCCCTTGAGCGGCAGTAAAGGCGTTGGATGAGCCTTGAGCAACTGGAAAGACATTAGTTGTGCCTTGAGCAATGAGGAAGGCAGAGGGATTTCCTTGAGTAGCAGCAGTAGCAAAATCAGAAGCAATTTGTTCTCTTCCAGTCATCTTTCTAGGTACTTACAACAAAATCTTGTCTTAAAATTATTAGGATACAATTGTTGCAGGGAACGGGAAATAGGTAACTATTACAATGGTAAGAAAGGATAAACTAAATATTACAATAAACTGGAAATCAAGAACTTAACAAACTGCTTGTGTGATTTGCTGAGTCGAGTGATGGCACTCTGTCTTTAAGACAAGATTGCCCCGTATATCACCTTTTACATTGTCGGGCAATAGTCTCCCAAGATACAACAACAACTTAACAATTGAGAAAATGAAACTCAAGTGTTACTCTTGAAGAACTTTGAGTATAGTAACTTTGCTAGAGAGGAAGAAGATGAATTCAAAAAATTCTGGAGTATTTTCTAAGTGTTGTGTAGTCTTCTTCAATTGAGCCAAAGGCCTCAATTTATAGTGTAAGGAGAAGACCCCTCAACTAGCCAACTAATGGCCTTCAATAGCCATGTAATGACACTTAATTGAGGGGTTACATTCAGCCAAATAATGGCTGAATTCATGTGTCAAGTAATGGAGAATCAATGCTCCAAAACCGGCCCAAAGGTCAGATCTTTCCAACTTTCCGTCGCAGCATTCTGCCTCCGAAGCACCGCGGCTCTGTAAATTAGCGCGGCAGCTCCAGTGACTGGCCAACCAATTAGCGCCGCGACGCTGCCTGGGAGGCGCCGCGGCTCCGACGGTGTGGCGCCACGGCCCTTCACGGCTCCGCAGCGATTTCCGACTCGTTTCATCTTACACTTCGTACACTTCTTCCTTCGTTTACCAATGTGGAATACTTTGTTATTTGGCCAATAACCGTCCATCATTCTATGTCTCAAACGTATTATAAATGTACCAATATCTCTTTCACTAATGAAATTTGCGATACTTGATACTACATGTGCACGTGTTTGGAAACGACATTTCCGACGTGCGAGGCCCCAATTGTTTGAGTCATAAATAATGGGATATACTTAATTTCACATTTAGTAAATTTCCAACAGAATGTTGACTAAAACTTTCTAAGAGCTTCAACTTTAGACCAAATTGTTACACAATATCTTCTCTGTTCCAAGTTTTGGAAAGAACTACATGAATATTTCCTTATCAGTATGTTCTACAAGAATCACACTATTCTAAATATTCAAACTACTATTTAAGTTGAACTTCTCATTATACCCGTAACGATAAGCTTTATAGTTAAATGTCAAATTTCAAATGTTTGATACCAGAGCATACTTAAAACACAAATATGAGATCCATCTTTTATTTTTAAACTTCGTTGCTGATCAAACTATATTATATAAATTCAAACAGATACATTGGCAATTTAAATAGTACCTTCATTTGTGAACACCAAGAGACAATCATCCCTTTTCCATTCAACTCATCATTTTCTTTCTTGTTTTCGCCATCTTCATTACTTGATCTAATTACCCACAAAAATGGTCTTTCACTTTCCAATAAACCCTGCAAAACCTCTTCCGTCTGCTCCACCTTTAACACCGCTAAGCTCCCAAATGATACATAAACAACCGAACCCTCATCTTTCGAGTCCAACCACTCCCAATAATCTTCAGTTTAATCAAACAAATCACACCCAAATGACTTGTCTTCTCCTCCTTATCTTGGTCAATGACAACATTCGAACCAAATTTCAATTGCTCGGCAAACATATCACGTTTTGCTTCTTTTTTAACTTTGTCCAACCGTAGCTTGAATGCCACTAACTGCTCAAACCTGATGCAAATCGAGGTATCATGTTAATATCAAGAGTGAGGATCTGAGCTATATTGGATATGAAAACTTTCAATCACCCACGAAGAGCTTAAAGTATCACGAAAGAGTCATTAAAAGAGCTTTTAAAGTCCATAACATGCTCAAATGAATTTATGAGGGAAGTGGTGACAGCCAAGGAGGTCATCAAGGTTGTTGGATCATTCCAACCACCATGAACTTGAAGGACTTAAATAAAGAATGGAAGAAAGATTCCAGGACCATCAATATGCTCAAGTGGTTGTTTTTATAAACTGATCATTCTTGTAATTTAACTATTTTTGTAAAATTAGTATAAATAATTTATAAGTCTTTTACATTAGGGCTAAATAGTTTTTGGATATTGAATGATTCTTTTGTGAGCTTAGGGATGTTTCCTTTTTCCTTTTTATGAACCCTTCTTGAATTCTTGGTAAGTATTCCATTATATGAGTTTATTCTCTTCCCCTTTGATTGAATCTGATGATTAATGTATTTTGATTGTTCGATTGTTTCTTATTTTCTTCTAAATTCTATTCCCTTCATTTCTATTTTTGTTTCATAATCATATCCTTATCTTGCTTGTTTGATTAAGGTTCAATTTATTGTTCTTGTATCTCGAATTATATCACAATTTGTGCTAATATCCCAGGCAACAGATAAATCACATGGATAAACTTATTTTTGTATTAATTTCTACACATATAGGAAGATACTGTCAATTCTTTTCTCATGTGTTCGACCTATCACCAATGGGATAATTGATTGGAGAAAATAATATTAAGTCATAAAATAAGGTCATGGGAAGAAGAGAACTCGTATATGGGGAAAAGAAAGAATTTAGTAGAAAACGAAGAATAAAGGAAAGAAAAAAAATATTTTTTAATTATTGGAACCTACGCTTATTTTATTATTAAGGACTCGCAGGTCTGAGTCATGAAATTGATTTGCATTTGATAAGGAATATTTTACTCTTAAAATGGAAGTTCAAGTTGGAAATTCAAATTAATCAACTTTTGATAAAAAGCCCATTAATTCGACATTCATCAGAAATACAATTACTTGATTGGACTTTAAGCAATAACAATTAATCTTCTTAACTTGATAGAAAACAAAACTTCTTGCCACTATGGTCAACTGAGTCTGCCCACTCATATGTGAGAACGGCGCAAGTGCACGGGTTGCCAATTTTAAACTTCTTACTTAAGATATAGCTTTAAAGTAAACTTTAGACTTTGACAATTACTTAAGATATAGAAAACAAACTTCATATTAAGGTCTGAAATTTGTCAAAAATTAAATTTAAGATAATTTGAGGGCAAGTAAACTTTAGACTTTTTATCTGAAGTTTAGCTTTAAAGTTAAAAACTTCATACTCTTAAAAATGTCTAAACTTGGCATCAATTACATAATATTTCAGATTACTAAATATTTTACCGTGTATGAACTCCATAGGTAACAATAAACTCATACATAAATACATTGAAAACTAACACCAAAATAGAAATCGTACGCTATAGTTTTAGGACATCTTAATTCAAGATTTTTTAACTATAGTCCTAAACAAAGCGGAGGCAACCCTTCCTTTAGCTACGGATTTGGAAGAATTCAATAATTTTGGCTCAAATATTAGATTTATGTTAAAAAAATATTTGATGTGTATATTGCTACAACAAAAAGGGATGAAATGTGTATTTCTTGAGAAAACATGAAAACATAGTGCTTCTATATACTTTCCCTGTACAAAGTAAAGTGAATATTGTGACATCAACTGAAAATACCAAAATAATTACAATAACTAAGCTATTTCTTTAGGCACCAAAATTGAAAAAGTCATTTCAATCCAAGATTCAGAAATGCCTCACAAACTCTCTAAAAACTTGATCAAATTATTATTTGAGGAACCTCCCACTTTCACAGCATCCATAGCCAAACCTCTATAGTTCTTCACATTGCTTCTGATCTCTTTGCCTCTCTCTCCATCCCCCATTAAAATTTCCAAACAACTCTTTAACTCTTCTCTTTTGACAATTCCTTCTTCTGCTCTCGCTCTCACTCCTGTTCCCCAAACTTCCTCCACCATCTTGATGTTCGTCACTTGGTCGGAGAACTGTGGGTATCCGACTAGCGGCACGCAAGCTACCATGCTTTCCAAAGTCGAATTCCATCCACAATGACTCACGAAACACCCGATCGATTTATGAGAAAGTACCTGTTGAAAATATATCATTAATTAAGTGTTAAACAAAGATAATATACCTGTGATATACACTGAATATACAACAATATATATCACAAGTATACAAAGCAGTGGACTGGGTAGCAGCCACAGATTGTTGGGCCTTGGTAGTGGGCCTCTCGGCCAGCAGCCACAGATTGTTGGCAAACACAATCTTGTATATATGGTATATAAATTTTGTGTATATTGTAGTGTATTTGTTACCTAAAGTAGGATATACACTTACCATAATTGTATAGTTAGAATTATGGTAGAATAAGGTTTTAGGAATAGAATAGGAATAGGATTCTCCTATTTTGTAACTTGTATATATATATCTATTCAATCAATGAAAATAATCAAGGGGATTATTTCTTTCATGGTATCAAGAGACTAGGTCTAAAACAAAAGTTTTTCTCTCCCAACTTTTGTCCTCTCTTTGTGTGGCCGAGACACCCCACCCCCCTCGAGATTCTCTTCCACTATTTGTCTTCTGCTCTCCAAGACCTCTCTTAAATTTCCCTTCCTTCTTTGTTCTTTCAATATGTCTAAGAACAATTATCACCCTGCCTTCACGATTTCCAATGTCAAGAGCTGTATCCCTATTGTCCTTGAGATGGAAAACGTCCACTATGCGACGTGGGCAGAATTGTTTAAAATTCACGCTATCTCTTATCAAGTTCTTCATCACATCATTCCTCCCGCTAGACCCCTTCCTGCGGAGGATCCTGAGTTATGGATTACACTTGATGCTACCGTTCTCCTGTGGATCTACGCCACTATTTCGGTGGACCTTCTACAAATGATTATTGAGTCGGATACCACGGCTATGGCTGCATGGAATAGATTGCGTGACATATTCCAAGACAACCAACATTCATGTGTCGTCACACTCGAGCAGGAATTCTCTCTCGTTCGAATGGATGAATTTCCGAACGTTTCTGCATATTGCAAGAAACTAAAGGAGTTGGCGGATCAACTCCGTAATGTTGGCGCACCTATAACAAATAATCGTCTAGTTCTACAGTTGGTTGCCGGTCTTTCGAAAGCCTATAATGGGGTTGGAACTCTCCTTCGCCAAAGCAACCCTGTCCCTGACTTCTATCAAGCCCCGTCGTCATGGTGGCGTCCTCTCCTAGTTCTTCGGGTTTTGTGAATAATTCGGGCCAAAACCATAATAATAGTGGCGGCAAGAATAATAACAAAAATCGCGGGGGAAAACGCGGCGGTTCTGGTGGCGGTTCCGGTGGTCAACAAGCAGGCGGTGGGTCCCATCCAGGGAACAGTGGCCCACCACCTCCTAGGCCCAGCAGTGGGCCCCATAGCAGTGGGGCTGGGGCAGTGGGCCGTGGGCCAACAACACTTACCATCCAGCAGCAAGTTTCAGCGGCCAGTGGGCTGGCCAATAGTCCAGGCCCAACACCCAGCAGTGGCGGACCACTGGCCAGTGGCCCAGCAGCGGCAGCAACAACAGCTACGACCCAACTCCATTACGGACAGGAGTTCTTGGGCCCCGACCTCCGCAAGCCCATCATGCAGCAGGCCCCACTCAAACCGATATCGAGGCCGCGATGCACACGTTGGGATTGACTCAACCGGACCTAAATTGGTATATGGATACCGGGGCCACTACTCACATGACTTCCGAATCAGGTACTCTCTCCTCTTATTCCAATTTGAGCACCCCTCGGGGTATAATTATTGGTAATGGAAACTCTATTCCAATTCACGGTTATGGTTAGAAAACGTTGTCTCCCCCCAATCCACCCCTTCTCTTGAAAAATACTTTGCATGCTCCTAAATTGATTAAAAATTTAGTGTCTGTCCGAAAATTCACTACTGACAATTCCATTTCCGTTGAATTTGATCCTTTTGGTTTCTTTGTGAAGGATTTCAAGACGGGGAGTCATCTCATGAGGTGTGATAGTAGGGGGGATCTATATCCTATCACGCCTGGTTTCAGTCCATCGAGTCAAGCCTTGCCATCAGCTTTTGCAGCCATCTCTCCTTCCATGTGGCATGCTCGCATGGGTCATCCGGGATCTTCTATTTTATCAGTTTTCGATAAAAATAGCTTTATTTCTTGTAAGGGTACGAGTCGTACTCCAATTTGTCAGTCTTGTTCATTAGAAAAAATTGTTAAGTTGTCATTTGTAGACTCCAATTCTCATACTTCTATGCCATTTGACATTATTCATAGCGACTTATGGACGTCTCCTGTTCTTAGTTCAATGGGTCATCGATATTATGTACTCTTTTTAGATGATTATTATAGATTTTTGTGGACGTTTCCAATTGAAAATAAATCACAAGTGTTTTCCGTCTTCATCAAATTTAGAGCGTTCATTCGTACTCAATTCGAAAGAGACATAAAAAATATTCAATGTGATAATGGGAAAGAGTATGACAATAGGGAGTTTTGGGATTTCTGTGCTACTAATGGGATCAATTTTAGGTTTTCGTTTCCTCATACATCTCCACAAAATGAAAAGGCCGAACGCAAAATTCGTTCCATCAATAACATTGTCCGAACTCTCTTAATTCATTCCTCCATACCTCCATATTTTTGGCATCATGCTCTACAAATGGCCACATATCTTCTTAACATAATTCCGTCTAAAGGACTGACATATTCTTCCCCCCTAAAAATACTATATAATAAGAACCCTTCTTATTCTCACCTTAGGATTTTTGGATGCTTGTATTATCCGTTATTCCCATCCACCACAATTAACAAACTTCAGGCTCGGTCTACCCCGTGTGTATTTTTGGGTTATCCGTCGAATCATCGTGGTTATAAGTGTTTTGATTTATCCTCCAAGAAAATCATAATTAATCGCCATGTCATTTTTGATGAAACCCAATTCCCTTTTACGAAAGTTCATACTCCCGAGCCTAAGTCGTATAATTTTTTGGATGACCAAATATCCCCGTATATTATTCAGAATTTTTCGGACCTCTCCCGCACCCAAAATCCACCAGCGGGACCACTACCCGCTAGACCCACGGTCCGCCGATAGCACGGCTTCGGCCATCGGAACAGTTCCGGCAATTGGGCCGATCCGGCCCCAGGTTGCACCCCGGAACCGGTCCGGACGACGAGTCCGATTCTGCCGATTTGGGCCAGCAGGCCCACTACCTGCTAGCCAGTCCGTCCCGAGCCTAGAAAATTCCCAAAATTCCCTCAATTCTTCCTCGAGTCATAGACCGGTCACTCGTAGTCAGCGGGGTATTTTTACACCAAAAGACATTTTAATTTGCATTCTGATGTCTCTAAATCCCCTTTGCCCCGCAATTCTGTGTCCGCATTAAATGACCCTAATTGGAAAATTGCTATGACTGATGAATATAATGCTCTTATTGATAATAAGACGTGGGAGTTGGTGCCCCGTCCATATGGTATTAATGTTATCAGGTCTATGTGGATTTTTGCTCATAAGGAGAATTCAGATGGGTCATTTGCTCGACATAAGGCGTGACTTGTTGGTGATGGTAAGACTCAGCAGGTTGGGATAGATTGTGGTGAGACGTTTAGTCCAGTGGTCAAACCGGCTACCATTCGCACTGTGCTTAGCTTGGCTCTTTCAAAGGCTTGGCCAATTCATCAGTTGGATGTCAAGAATGCTTTCCTACATGGTGACCTCAAGGAAACAGTCTATATGCATCAGCCGTTGGGTTTCAGGGATCCCAACCGTCCTCATCATGTCTGTTTATTGAAGAAGTCATTATATGGGCTTAAGCAGTCTCCATGGGCCTGGTATACGCGATTTGCTGAATTTGTTTCAACTATTGGGTTCACTCACAGCAGGTCAGATAATTCCTTGTTCATCTACCGTCGTGGTTCGTCCTTAGCCTACATTCTGCTGTATGTGGATGATATCATCTTGACTGCCTCTTCCGATGCCTTGCGCCAGTCTATCATGACCATGCTCACTTCTGAGTTTGCTATGAAAGACTTAGGGCCTTTGAGTTATTTTTTGGGGATTGCCGTCAAGCATCATTCAGGTGGTTTGTTTTTGTCTCAACGAAAGTATGCTGCTGAGATCATAGAAAGGGCTGGGATGTCATCCTGTAAGTCCACTTCCACGCCAGTTGATGCAAACCCCAAGCTGAGTGCCACAGCAGGTGCACCATACGAGGACCCGACCCGCTATCGCAGTCTTGCAGGGGCACTCCAGTATCTTACCTTTACCAGACCGGATATTACGTATGCGGTTCAACAGGTGTGTTTATTCATGCATGATCCTAGAGTTGAGCACATGAATGCAATCAAACGCATCATTCGGTATATTCAGGGGACACTGGATTATGGGTTGCACTTGTATCCTTCATCTACATCCACACTTGTCTCTTACATGGATGCTGATTGGGGTGGTTGTCCCGACACCAGACGGTCGACTTCTAGCTACTGTATGTTCCTTGGTAATAACTTGGTCTCCTGGTCGGCAAAGCGTCAGGCAACTCTATCACGCTCAAGTGCAGAGGCAGAATATCGAGGGGTAGCGAATGTAGTCTCCGAATCATGTTGGCTACGTAATTTGCTGTTGGAGCTTCATTGTCCCATTCAGAAGGCAACCTTGGTATATTGCGATAACATTAGTGCCATCTACCTTTCAGGTAACCCAGTTCAACACCAACGTACCAAGCATATCGAAATGGACATTCACTTTGTCCGTGAAAAAGTTTCAAAGGGTCAAGTTCGCGTATGCCATGTCCCGTCTCGTTATCAAATTGCAGACATCTTTACAAAGGGTCTACCAGCGGTTCTCTTTGAAGATTTTAGGGACAGTCTCAGCGTTCGAAGACCGCCCGCTATGACTGCGGGGGTGTGTTAAACAAAGGTAATATACCTGTAATATACACTGAATATACAACAATATATATCACAGGTGTACAAAGCGATGGGATGGCGCGCGACCACACGATTGTTGGGCCTCGGCAGTGGGCCTCTAGGCCAACAGCCACAGATTGTTGGCAAACACAATCTTGTATATATGGTATATATATTTTGTGTATATTGTAGTATTTGTTACCTAAAGTAGGATATACACTTACCATAATTAGGATATACACTTACCATAATTGTATAGTTAGAATTATGGTAGAATAAGGTTTTAGGAATAGAATAGGAATATGATTCTCCTATTTTGTAACTTGTATATATATCTATTCAATCAATGAAAATAATCAAGGGGATTATTTCTTTCATTAAGCAAATCATAGTATACACTCTCTAACGATTTAAATTTTTAAATGAGATGATCATACAATTTATTAATTAAAATAATAAATTACAATATTATTTTCTGTTAGATTAAAATAACTTTAACCATTATAACAGTAAAATCACTAAATTTTAATGGTAGTAAAGTTAGAAAACTATTATTTTACCCACTGTAATTGTAAAATCAATGATATTTCCCATGATTTTACTGTTACTATGAAATCTTTTTGTCACTTTATTGTTTTAGTGTGTAAAGTTTAGTTACATGTGACAAAGAATGTTGACTAAAACTTTCTAAGAGCTTCAACTTTAGACCAAATTGTTACACAATATCTTCTCTGTTCCAAGTTTTGGAAAGAAATACATGAATATTTCCTTATTAGTATGTGAAAGAAATAATTCCCTTGATTATTTTCATTGCTTGAATAGATATATATACAAGATACAAAATCTTCCTATTCTATTCCTAAAATCTTATTCTACCATAATTCTAACTCTACAACTATGGTAGTGTATAATCCTACTTTAGGTAACAAATACATTACAATATACTACACATATATTCCAAATATACAATATTCTTACCTACAAAATCAGCCACAAAACCGAGATCACTAATGGCCATAAATCGTGGCACTTATTATGGCAATATACACTTGTATATTATGTGTATATTGCCATATTTAACACACCCCCGCAGTCATAGCGGGCGGTCTTCGAACGCTGAGACTGTCCCTAAAATCTTCAAAGAGTACAGAGGGAAGACCCTTTGTAAAGATGTCTGCAACTTGATATCTTGATGGGACATGACATACGCGTACCTGCCCCCGAGCAACCTTTTCACGGACAAAGTGAATGTCCATTTCGATATGTTTTGTGCGTTGGTGCTGAACCGGATTACCTGATAGGTAGATGGCACTAACATTATTACAATATACTAAGGTCGCCTTTTGAATGGGGCAATGAATTTCTAACAACAAATTACGTAACCAACACGATTCTGAGACCACATTAGCTACCCCTCGATATTTTGCCTCTGCACTTGAGCGGGATAGAGTCGCCTGGCGCTTTGCAGACCAGGAGACCATGTTGCTGCCAAGGAACATACAATATCCTGAAGTAGACCGTCTGGTGTCTGGACAACCACCCCAATCCGCATCTGTGTATAAGACAAGGGTGGATGTAGAAGAAGGATACAAGTGCAACCCAAAGTCCAGTGTCCCCTGAATATACCGAATGATGTGTTTGATTGCATTCATGTGCTCAACTCCGGGATCATGCATGAATAAACACACATGCTGAACAGCATACGTAATATCCGGTCTGGTAAATGTAAGATACTGGAGGCCCCCTGCAAGACTGCGATATCGAGTCGGGTCCTCGTATGGTGCACCTGCCGCGGCACTAAGCTTGGGTTTTGCATCAACTGGAGTAGAAGTGGACTTACATGATGACATCCCAGCCCTCTCGATGATCTCAGCTGCATACTTCCGTTGAGACAAAAACAAACCACCTGAATGACGTTTGACAGCAATCCCCAAAAAATAACTCAAGGGCCCTAAGTCTTTCATAGCAAACTCAGAACTGAGCATGGCCATGATAGACTGGCGCAAGGCATCGGAAGAGGTTGTCAAGATGATATCATCCACATACAACAAAATGTAGGCCAATGACGAACCACAGCGGTAGATGAACAAGGAATTATCTGACCTGCTGTGAGTGAACCAATAGTCGAAACAAAGTCAGCAAATCGCGTATACCAGGCCCGTGGAGACTGCTTAAGCCCATATAATGACTTCTTCAACAAACAGACATGATGAAGGCGGTTGGGATCCCTGAAACCCAACGGCTGATGCATATAGACTGTTTCCTTGAGATCACCATGTAGAAAAGCATTCTTGATATCCAACTGATGAATAAGCCAAGTCTTCGAAAGAGCCAAGCTAAGCACAGTGCGAATAGTAGCTGGCTTGACTACCGGGCTAAATGTCTCCCCACAATCTATCCCAACCTGCTGAGTCTTACCATCACCCACAAGTCACGCCTTATGTCTAGCAAATGACCCATTTGAATTCTCCTTATGAGCAAAAATCCACATAGACCTGATAACATTAATACCATATGGACGGGGCACCAACTCCCACGTCTTATTATCAATAAGAGCATTATCTTCATCAGTCATAGCAATTTTCCAATTAGGGTCATTTAATGCGGACACATGATTGCGGGGCAAGGGGGATTTAGAGACATCAGAATGTAAATTAAAATGTCTTTTAGGTGTAAAAATACCCCCCTGACTACGAGTGACCGGTCTATGACTCGTGGAAGAATTGAGTGAATTTTGGGAATTTGCTGGACTCGGGACGGACAGGCCAGCAGGCAGTGGGCCTGCTGGCCCAAATCGGGAAACTGGGATGTCGTCTGGACCAGTTCTAGAATTGGGCTGGACTGGCCCAATTGCTGGGACTGATCCAGAAACTGGAATTGTGGATGGCACAGTGGGTCCACCGGGCAGTGGGCCCACTGGAGGATTTTGGGTGCGTGAGATGTCCGAAAAATGCCGAATAATATACGGGGATATTTGTTCATCCAAAAAATTATACGACCGAGGCTCGGGAGTGTGAACTTTCGCAAAAGGAAATTGGGATTCATCAAAAATGATGTGGCGATTAATTATGATTTTATTGGAGGATAAATCAAAGCATTTATAACCACGATGATTAGACGGATAACCCAAAAATACACACGGGGTAGACCGAGCCTGAAGTTTGTTAATTGTGGTATTTGTAGAGCATGATGCCAAAAATATGGAGGTACGGAGGCATGAATTAAGAGAGTTCGGACAATGTTATTTATGGAATAAATTTTGCGTTCGGCCTTTCCATTTTGTGAAGATGTATGAGGACACGAAAATCGAAAATAGATCCCATTATTAGCACAGAATTCCCTAAACTCCCTATTGTCATACTCTTTCCCATTATCACATTGAATATTTTTTATTTCTCTTTCGAATTGAGTACGAATGAACACTCTAAATTTGATGAAGACGGAAAACACTTGTGATTTGTTCGCAATTGGAAACATCCACAAAAATCTAGAATAATCATTTAAAAAGAGAACATAATATCGATGACCCATTGAACTAAGAACAGGAGATGTCCATAGGTCGCTATATTGAAGTATGAGAATTAGAGTCTACAAACGGCAACTTAACAATTTTTCCTAATGAACAAGACTGACAAATTGGAGTACGACTCGTACCCTTACAAGAAATAAAGCTATTTTTATCTAAAACTGATAAAATAGAAGATCCCGGATGACCCAGACGAGCATGCCACACAGAAGGAGAGATGGCTGCAAAAACTGATGGCAAGGCTTGACACGATGGACTGACACCGGGCATGATAGGATACAAATCCCCCCTACTATCACACCTTATGAGATGGCTCCCCGTCTTGAAATCCGTCACAGAGAAACCAAAAGGATTAAATTCAACAGAAACCGAATTGTCAGTTGTGAACTTTCGGACAGACACTAAATTTTTGATCAATTTATGAGCATGTAAAGTATTTTTCAAGAGAAGGGGTGGATTTGGGGGAGACAACGTTTTCTGACCATACCCTAGAATTGGAATAGAACTGCCATTACCAACAATTATCCCCCGAGGGGTGCTCAAATTGGAATAAGATGAGAGAGTACCTGATTCGGAAGTCATGTGAGTCGTGGCACCGGTGTCCATATACCAATTTGGGTCCGATTGAGTCAACCCCAACGTGTGCATCGCGGCCTCGATATCGATTTGAGTGGGGCCTGCTGCATGATGGGCTTGCGGAGGTCAGGGCCCAAGAATTCCTATCCGTGATGGAGCTGGGCCGTAGATTGCTGGAGCTGCTGCTGTTGGGCCACTGGCCAGTGGGTCTCCACTGCTGGGTGTTGGGCTCGAACTGTTGGCCACCCCACCGGCCGCTGGAAGTTGCTGCTGAGTAGAAGGACTGCTGGCCCACGGCCCACTGTCCCAGCCCCACTGCCATAGGCCCCACTGCTGGGACCAGGGGGGTGGTGGGCCACTATTCCCTGGATGGGGCCCACCGCCTGCTTGCTGACCACCGGAACCGCTGCGTTTGCCCCCGCGGTTTTTGTTATTATTCTTGCGATTATTCTTGCCGCCACCATGATTATGGTTTTGGCCCGAATTATTAACAAAACCCAAAGAACTAGTAGAGGACGCCACCATGACGATGGGGCTTGCTCCGGTAGCTGCCTTTTTAGCCAAACCGGCTTCTTTCAAAGTAAGCATGGAGCGGGCTTGATAGAAGTCGGGAAGAGGGTTGCTTTGGCGAAGGAGAGTTCCAACACCATTATAGGCCTCCGAAAGACCGGCAACCAACTGTAGAACGAGACGATTATTGGTTATCGGTGCGCCAACATTCCGGAGTTGATCCGCCAACTCCTTTAGTTTCTTGCAATATGCAGAAACGTTTGGAAATTCATCCATTCGAACTAGAGAGAATTCCTGCTCGAGTGTGACGACACGTGAATGTTGGTTGTCTTAGAATATGTCACGCAATCTATTCCATGGAGCCATAGCCATGGTATCCGGCTCAATAATCGTCTGTAGAAGGTCCACTGAAATAGTGGAGTAGATCCACCGGAGAACGGTAGCATCAAGAGTAATCCATAACTCAGGATGCTCCGTAGGCAGAGGTCTAGCGGGAGGAATGATGTGATGAAGAACTTGATAGGAGATAGCGTGAATTTTAAACAACTCCGCCCACGTCGCATATTGGACGTTTTCCATCTCAAGGACAATAGGGATACAGTTCTTGATGTTGGAAACCGTAAGGGCAGGATAATAATTGTTCTTAGACATAGTGAAAGAACAAAGAAGGAAGGGAAATTTAAGAGAGGTGTTTTTGAGAGCGGAAGACGAATTTTGGAAGAGAAACCCGAGGGGGGGGGTTCTCGGACGAGAGGGGTCAAAAAACTTAGGGAGAGATTTTTTTTTGTAAAACCTAGTCTCTTGATACCATAAAAGAAATAATTCCCTTGATTATTTTCATTGCTTGAATAGGTATATATACAAGATACAAAATCTTCCTATTCTATTCCTAAAATCTTATTCTACCATAATTCTAACTCTACAATTATGGTAGTGTATAATCCTACTTTAGGTAACAAATACATTACAATAAACTACACATATATTTTCCAAATATACAATATTCTTACCTACAAAATCAGCCACAAAACCGAGATCACTAATGGCCATAAATCGTGGCACTTATTATGGCAATATACACTTGTATATTGTGTGTATATTGTCATATTTAACTACTATTTAAGTTGAACTTCTCGTTATACCCGTAACGATAACCTTTTATAGTTAAGTGACAAATTTCAAATGTTTGATCCCGTAGCATATTTAAAACACAAATATGAGATTCATCTTTTATTTTTAAACTCCGTTGCTGATCAAACTATATCATATAAATTCAAACAGATACAATGACAATTTAAACAGTACCTCCATTTGTGAACACCAAGAGACAAATCATCCCTTTTCCATTCAACTCATCATTTTCTTTCTTGTTCTCGCCATCTTCATTACTTGATCTAATTACCCACAAAAATGGTCTTTCACTTTCCAATAAACCCTGCAAAACCTCTTCCTTCTGCTCCTCCTTTAACACCGCTAAGCTCCCAAATGATACATAAACAACCGAACCATCATCTTTCGAGTCCAACCACTCCCAATAATCTTCAGTTTAATCAAACAAATCACACCCGAATGACTTGTCTTCGACGTCTTTCCCATCGCAAAAAGCTGAAGGAATCAAAGGCCCAATCGAACATATCTCAAAATAATTGGTCTTCGACGTCTTTTACCCTTAATGAAATGATTTATATTCACACAAATGTCTAAGCTAGCGATTGGCTATAGATTTTGGATTTTAAAAGTATGTGTTTAAAAATATTTCAAGTTCCAAAAACTGGAGTTTCGGAACTTCTACTCACAAAACTTTAAATTTTTTCCAAGTAAAATTTATGTTCAAACACAACTCAAGTTTTAAAACTCAAATTTTCAAATTTTAACTTCAAAATGTATGACTAAACGGGAGCTTAAGATTTGTCTTAAACCATAAAAAAAAAATCATTTCCTTCTAATATTATGTCTAGTCCAACAATGTCACATAAATTGAGATAGAACGAGTATTAGTTTAATGTCAATTGTGTATCAAAAGTCTATGTTGGTATTTTATAGGTCAAACTAGTCTGCCGACAAGTATTAATTGGTCTCCTTTCTTATTCATATTTGAGAAAAATATTGATTTTATTCATCACCCACTATTTATAATTTTGCTTGAACTTGTCAAGAACATGTGCTTGTATGATTGTTAAGACATGGCGTTATTATGCCAACATTAGAGGGACTTGAATCACATTGTCTATCTAGAGATGTAGTAGAAAGTATAGAATTGACAATAAAAATTTAGTAATAATAAATATATTATTGTTAAAAAATGTAACTGGCAATAAAAATTATTATTGTGAAAACTTTTCGCATCGAATGTTATTGTAACGACATGCAACAATTTTTGTTATTGCGAAAAATACTTTTGACAACAACATCCAACATATGGCAACAAAAATATTGTTGGCAAATGTCTTTCTTCTTGTATGGGATGGAATTTGAGCCTTAGCAGAGATAAAAAAGTTAAATAATTTTTTTTATTTGTCAAATTTTAATAGATATTATCCGATATATTTATGCTAATGAAAGACAACAAATTTCCAATAATTTCATTAAGGTATGCGCAATCTAAGTTATATTATCATGTCATTATTATTTGTTTTGGGTAATATTTTTTATTTTTAAATTAAAAATCTTAAATGATTGAAAAAAATTAATTACATTGATGGTGTATAAAATTTGAATTCTTTTTTAAAAAATTTACTTTCCTGGAAAAAGTTGAAGGAAAAAACTAAATAAGGAGTTTGAATTGGAGAACATAAGAAGTTCAAAATTCAAAAGTTGTTGGAGTAACTGGACTCCTTATATGGTCTTGAATAATCATTCCCTCATGAGTAGCTTTGGATCATTTACACTTTTACCCCTATTTTGTGTTGGTATTTAATTTTTGCCCTCAAATAAAATTTATGCCTATTGGGACATATGTTCTTTAAGGAATCCGACACAACTTGTATTGGATCCTTTAAAGAACTTTATGTCCCAATAGGATAAGTTTCATTTGAGGGGAAAAATTAAAGACCAACCTATTTGAAGGGAAATCGTGCAATTAAATGAGTAGCTTTTGGGGTTGAGTTAGGTCCAACATCCATTTCTTTATTATGGTATCAAAGTCAAACCCATCCCAATTCGTTGTTTTCAATATTGGGCCCCCTGTCTTATATTGTCCACGTTCCAGATGCCGAGTTTTAGACATACGGGGGAAGGGGGTGTTGGAGTCCCACCCACTTATGGGATGGAAACGTGGACTATTTACATGATCATGGACGATACTCCCCTTATGAGCTAGATTTTGCGGTTGAGTTAGACCCATGATTCATTTCTTTATCATGGTATCAGAGTCATGCCCATTCCAATTCATTATTTTCAATGTTGGGCCTCCTGTCTTATATTGTCCACGCTCTAGATGTACAGTCTTGGGCGCACGGGGGAGGGGGTGTTGGAGTTCCACATCGCTTGTGGGATGGGAACATGAACTCCTTATATCGTCATGAACAATCCTCTCCTCATGAGCTAGCTTTTACGGTTGAGTTAGACCCATGATTCATTTCTTTATTTTTTTTCAAAAAATATTATAGTCAGCAAGACTTCACTCTTGATACATTTCAGATATGCATCATCACCCACTGATCATTACGATTTTAAAACACCCAAAATAAGGTATGGAATTTTAGTTGAAATTCAAAAAATTTAAGCACTTTAATTCTTCGAAAATCAGATTGCCCTAATTAATTTATTACCAAAGTCGGACCAAACTAACTAGATTTATTTGAAATTATTTTACCATATGGTATTAACAAGTCCCATTATGAATCTATATATACATCTCAATGCTTCTTTCAAAATCAGATTGTCCTAATAAATTTATTATCAAATTCGGACAAAATTAACAAGATTTACTTGAAATTAGTTTACCATATGCTATTAACAAGGCTCATTATTCGTCTATATATACATCTCAATGCTCCTCTTCTAACTTCACAATCAATTCATATTTTGCTCCCAAAGAGAGTGCTCTTTTGTTCTTCTTTTTTTTTTTTGTGTGCACCCAAATATGGCTAGGAATTTAGATGAAAGCCAGAGAAAAGTATAAATAATAATAATAAAATAGCTAGTTTGTTCAAAAAAGCACAAAAATTGTCAATCCTATGTATAATGTTCCTAATTATTAGCACATGTTGTAGCAGTTGGTGGCATTCAAGCTACGGTTGGACGAATAAAAAAAGAAGCAAAAGGTAATATTTTGGCCGAGTGCTTGAAATTAATTTGAATGTTGTCCCTGGGCCAGATGAGGGGAGAGTTCTGGAACCCATTATTTAATGTGAAAATGGTAATGAAAGTTCTTGAATTTGTAACTAGTGTTTGAAGGAGAATTACCTGCGCATCTATATCCAGTCATTTAGTTTAATCATTTATGTTTTTGTCTTTGTTATTAAGTCTATTGCTGATTTCTTTTCTAATAACGAAAGACTTACAACAACTGACTTAATAACAAAGACAACAACATAATTGATTAAATTAAAAGACTCGATAGATGCACTGATAATTCTCCTCCAAACACTAGTTCCATATTCAAGAACTCCAATTATCATTTACACATTAGTTAACGAGTTTCAGAATTCTCCCCCTTATCTAGTTCAGGAACAACATTCGAATCAAATTTCAATCGCTCGGCCAAAATATCACCTTTTACTTCTTTTTTTATTTTGTCCAACCGCAACTTGAATGCTACCAACCGCTCCAACTTTGATGTTATCAAAGTACTAAGGTCAATATCAAGAGGGAAGGTGTGAGTTATCTCGGATATTTAAAAAGTTATAAAAATAACATTAATATTATATTATATCAATTACGAAGTAAAAAAAAAAATACAAAATCAACTAAATTAGGCACGATCGCATATGTACATAGCACTAAACAAATTGTAAATAGAGCATTTGCGTGTATAGCACATATTTGTTTTCCAAAACATGCGCTATGTATTTTTCTAAAAAAATCTATTATAACATGGGACGTTTGCCCATTCATATACATGTATTTTTTGTTCTTTTCTTTTTACACATTAGTTAGGTTCTTCGCAAAATATACATTATTTTGGTTCCGAAATCATAAAAATTATTTTTCACTACGTCTCAACCCTTGTAGTTGCGCAAGCATCTCCTAGATCTTGTACCGGTGAATTTAGGAACCACACATACATCCTAAGATTCAATCGCTATTTTTAATTCTAAAAACACCACTTATTTCACCATTGAATTCTAAAACCTGAAGTCATCAATATTGAATATATACCTATCATTCTCAGAGGGTTGCTACTTCACTTAAATCTTGTAGTCCTCTTGCAATAAAGAGAACTATTAGTTAGAAGGATGTATTTCATATAACGCATAATGACATTTTCGGCATTATCCATATTGTTTGGATTTTATTTATTTTTTGTTAGCTAGATTTATTTTTTCAGAAAATATCATGTAGCAGTTGCAACACGACATATTAGTGAGCCGACAAGACTTCACTCTTGATACGTTTCATATATGCAACACCACTCGTTGATAGTAGATTTTACAACACCAACTGATCATTAGGATTTTACCACACCCAGAATATGGTCGGATATTTTAGTTGTAAATTTTGAATTTTCACTACTATTTAAGTTGAACTTCTCGTTATACCCGTAACGATAAGCTTTTATAGTTAAGTGTCAAATTTCAAATGTTTGATACCGTAGCATATTTAAAACACAAATATGAGATTCATCTTTTATTTTTAAACTCCGTTGCTGATTAAATTATATCATATAAATTCAAACAGATACAATGACAATTTAAACAGTACCTCCATTTGTGAACACCAAGAGACAATCATCCCTTTTCCATTCAACTCATCATTTTCTTTCTTGTTCTCGCCATCTTCATTACTTGATCTAATTACCCACAAAAATGGTCTTTCACTTTCCAATAAACCCTGCAAAACCTCTTCCTTCTGCTCCTCCTTTAACACCGCTAAGCTCCCTAATGATACATAAACAACCGAACCCTCATCCTTCGAGTCCAACCACTCCCAATAATCTTCAGTTTAATCAAACAAATCACACCCGAATGACTTGTCTTCGACGTCTTTCCCATCGCAAAAAGCTGAAGGAATCAAAGGCCCAATCGAACATATCCCAAAATAATTGGTCTTCGACGTCTTTTACCCTTAATGAAATGATTTGTAGTCACACAAATGTCTAAGCTAGCGTTTGGCTATAGATTTTGGATTTTAAAAGTATGTGTTTAAAAATATTTCAAGTTCCAAAAACTGGCGTTTCGGAACTTCTACTCACAAAACTTTAAATTTTTTCCAAGTAAAATTTATGTTCAAACACAACTCAAGTTTTAAAACTCAAATTTTCAAATTTTAACTTCAAAATGTATGACCAAACGGGAGCTTAAGATTTGTCTTAAACCATAAAAAACAAAAAAAATCCTTTCCTTCTAATATTATGTCTAGTCCAACAATGTCACATAAATTGAGATAGAACGAGTATTAGTTTAATGTCAATTGTGTATCAAAAGTCTATGTTGGTATTTTATAGGTCAAACTAGTCTGCCGACAAGTATTAATTGGTCTCCTTTCTTATTCATATTTGAGAAAAATATTGATTTTATTCATCACCCGCTATTTATAATTTTGCTTGAACTTGTCAAGAACATGTGCTTGTATGATTGTTAAGACAGGGCGTTATTATGCCAACATTAGAGGGACTTGAATCACATTGTCTATCTTGAGATGTAGTAGAAAGTATAGAATTGACAATAAAAATTTAGTAATAATAAATATATTATTGTTAAAAAATGTACATGGCAATAAAAATTATTATTGTGAAAACTTTTCGCATCGAATGTTATTGTAACGGCATGCAACAACTTTTGTTATTGCGAAAAATACTTTTGACAACAACATCCAACATACGGCAACAAAAATATTGTTGGCAAATGTCTTTCTTCATGTATGGGATGGAATTTGAACCTTAGCAAAGATAAAAAAGTTAAATAATTTTTTTTATTTGTCAAATTTTAATAGATATTATCCGATATATTTATGCTAATGAAAGACAATAAATTTCCAATAATTTCATTAAGGTATGCGCAATCTAAGTTATATTATCATGTCATTATTATTTGTTTTGGGTAATATTTTTTATTTTAAATTAAAAATCTTAAATGATTGAAAAAAATTATTTACATTGATGGTGTATAAAATTTGAATTCTTTTTTAAAAATTTACTTTTCTGGAAAAAGTTGAAGGAAAAAACTAAATAAGGAGTTTGAATTGGAGAACATAAGAAGTTCAAAAATCAAAAGTTGTTGGAGTAACTGGACTCCTTATATGGTCTTGAATAATCATTCCCTCATGAGTAGCTTTGGATCATTTACACTTTTATCCCTATTTTGTGTTGGTATTTAATTTTTTCCCTCAAATAAAATTTATGCCTATTTTGACATATGTTCTTTAAGGAATCCGACACAACTTGTATTGGATCCTTTAAAGAACTTTATGTCCCAATAGGCATAAGTTTCATTTGAGGGGAAAAATTAAAGACCAACCTATTTGAAGGGAAATCGTGCAATTAAATGAGTAACTTTTGGGGTTGAGTTAGGTCCAACATCCATTTCTTTATTATGGTATCAAAGTCAAACCCATCCCAATTCGTTGTTTTCAATATTGGCCCCCCTGTCTTATATTGTCCACGTTCCAGATGTCCAGTTTTAGACATACGGGGGAAGGGGGTGTTGGAGTCCCACCCACTTATGGGATGTAAACGTGGACTATTTACATGATCATGGACGATACGCCCCTCATGAGCTAGCTTTTGCGGTTGAGTTAGACCGAAGATTCATTTCTTTATCATGGTATCAGAGTCATGACCATTCCAATTCATTATTTTCAATGTTGGGCCTCCTGTCTTATAGTGTCCACGATCTAGATGTACAGTCTTGGGCGTACGGGGGAGGGGGTGTTGGAGTTCCACATCGCTTGTGGGATGGGAACATGGACTCCTTATATCGTCATGAGCAATCCTCTCCTCATGAGCTAGCTTTTACGGTTGAGTTAGACCCAAGATTCATTTCTTTATTTTTTTTCAAAAAATATTATAGTCAGCAAGACTTCACTCTTGATACATTTCAGATATGCATCGTCACCCACTGATTATTACGATTTTAAAACACCCAAAATTTGATATGGAATTTTAGTTGAAATTCTAAAATTTTAAGCACTTTAATTCTTCCAAAATCAGATTGCCCTAATTAATTTATTACCAAAGTCGGACCAAACTAACTAGATTTATTTGAAATTATTTTACCATATGGTATTAACAAGTCCCATTATGCATCTATATATACATCTCAATGCTTCTTTCAAAATCAGATTGTCCTAATAAATTTATTACCAAATTCAGACAAAATTAACAAGATTTAGTTGAAATTAGTTTACCATATGCTATTAACAAGGCTCATTATTCGTCTATATATACATCTCAAAGCTCCTCTTCTATCTTCACAATCAATTCATATTTTGCTCCCAAAGAGAGTGCTCTTTTGTTCTTCTTCTTTTTTTTGTGTGTGCACCCAAATATGGCTAGGAATTTAGATGAAAGCCAGAGAAAAGTAAAAATAATAATAATAAAATAGCTAGTTTGTTCAAAAAAGCACAAAAATTGTAAATCCTATGTATAATGTTCCTAATTATTAGCACAGGTTGTAGCAGTTGGTGGCATTCAAGCTACGGTTGGACGAATAAAAAAAGAACCAAAAGGTAATATTTTGGCCGAGTGCTTGAAATTAATTTGAATGTTGTCCCTGGGCCAGATGAGGGGAGTGTTCTGGAACCCATTATTTAATGTGAAAATGGTAATGAAAGTTCTTGAATTTGTAACTAGTGTTTGAAGGAGAATTACACCTATGCATCTATATCCAAATCATTTAGTTTAATCATTTATGTTTTTCTCTTTGTTATTAAGTCTATTGCTGATTTCTTTTCTAATAACGAAAGACTTACAACAACTGACTTAATAACAAAGACAACAACATAATTGATTAAATTAAAAGACTCGATAGATGCACTGATAATTCTCCTCCAAACACTAGTTCCATATTCAAGAACTCCAATTATCATTTACACATTAGTTAACGAGTTTCAGAACTCTCCCCCTTATCTAGTTCAGGAACAACATTCGAATCAAATTTCAATCGCTCGGCCAAAATATCACCTTTTACTTCTTTTTTTATTTAGTCCAACCGCAACTTGAATGCTACCAACTCGCTCCAACCTCGATGTTATCGAAGTACTAAGGTCAATATCAAGAGGGAAGGTGTGAGTTATCTCGGATATTTAAAAAGTTATAAAAATAACATTAATATTATATTATATCAATTACAGAAGTAAAAAAAAGTACAAAATCAACTAAATTAGGCACGATCGCATATGTACATAGCACTAAACAAATTGTAAATAGAGCATTTGCGTGTATAGCACATATTTGTTTTCCAAAACATGCGCTATGTATTTTTCTAAAAAAATCTATTATAACATGGGACGTTTGCCCATTCATATACATGTATTTTTTGTTCTTTTCTTTTTACACATTAGTTAGGTTCTTCGCAAAATAGACATTATTTTGGTTCCGAAATCATAAAAATTATTTTTCACTACGTCTCAACCCTTGTAGTTACGCAAGCATCTCCTAGATCTTGTACGGGTGAATTTAGTAACCACACATACATCCTAAGATTCAATCGCTATTTTTATTTCTAAAAACACCACTTATTTCACCATTGAATTCTAAAACCTGAAGTCATCAATATTGAATATATACCTATCATTCTCAGAGGGTTGCTACTTCACTTAAATCTTGTAGTCCTCTTGCAATAAAGAGAACTATTAGTTAGAAGGATGTATTTCATATAACGCATAATGACATTTTGGCATTATCCATATTGTTTGGATTTTATTTATTTTTTGTTAGCTAGATTTATTTTTTCAGAAAATATCATGTAGCAGTTGCAACACGACATATTAGTGAGCCGACAAGACTTCACTCTTGATACGTTTCATATATGCAACACCACTCGTTGATAGTAGATTTTACAACACCAACTGATCATTAGGATTTTACCACACCCAGAATATGGTCGGATATTTTAGTTGTAAATTTTGAATTTTCACTACTATTTAAGTTGAACTTCTCGTTATACCCGTAACGATAAGCTTTTATAGTTAAGTGTCAAATTTCAAATGTTTGATACCGTAGCATATTTAAAACACAAATATGAGATTCATCTTTTATTTTTAAACTCCGTTGCTGATCAAACTATATCATATAAATTCAAACAGATACAATGACAATTTAAACAGTACCTCCATTTGTGAACACCAAGAGACAATCATCCCTTTTCCATTCAACTCGTCATTTTCTTTCTTATTCTCGCCATCTTCATTACTTGATCTAATTACCCACAAAAATGGTCTTTCACTTTCCAATAAACCCTGCAAAACCTCTTCCTTCTGCTCCTCCTTAAACACCGCTAAGCTCCCTAATGATACATAAACAACCGAACCCTCATCTTTCGAGTCCAACCACTCCCAATAATCTTCAGTTTAATCAAACAAATCACACCCGAATGACTTGTCTTCGACGTCTTTCCCATCGCAAAAAGCTGAAGGAATCAAAGGCCCAATCGAACATATCCCAAAATAATAGGTCTTCGACGTCTTTTACCCTTAATGAAATGATTTGTAGTCACACAAATGTCTAAGCTAGCGTTTGGCTATAGATTTTGGATTTTAAAAGTATGTGTTTAAAAATATTTCAAGTTCCAAAAACTGGCGTTTCGGAACTTCTACTCACAAAACTTTAAATTTTTTCCAAGTAAAATTTATGTTCAAACACAACTCAAGTTTTAAAACTCAAATTTTCAAATTTTAACTTCAAAATGTATGACCAAACGGGAGCTTAAGATTTGTCTTAAACCATAAAAATCAAAAAAATTCCTTTCCTTCTAATATTATGTCTAGTCCAACAATGTCACATAAATTGAGATAGAACGAGTATTAGTTTAATGTCAATTGTGTATCAAAAGTCTATGTTGGTATTTTATAGGTCAAACTAGTCTGCCGACAAGTATTAATTGGTCTCCTTATTCATATTTGAGAAAAATATTGACTTTATTCATCACCTGTTATTTATAATTTTGCTTGAACTTGTCAAGAACATGTGCTTGTATGATTGTTAAGACAGGGCGTTATTATGCCAACATTAGAGGGACTTGAATCACATTGTCTATCTTGAGATGTAGTAGAAAGTATAGTATTGACAATAAAAATTTAGTAATAATAACTATATTATTGTTAAAAAATGTAAATGACAATAAAAATTATTATTGTGAAAACTTTTCGCATCGAATGTTATCGTAACGGCATGCAACAATTTTTGTTATTGCGAAAAATACTTTTTGACAACAACATCCAACATATGGCAACAAAAAAATTGTTGGCAAATGTATGGGATGGAATTTGAACCTTAGCAGAGATAAAAAAGGTAAATAATTTTTTTTATTTGTCAAATTTTAATAGATATTATCCGATATATTTATGCTAATGAAAGACAACAAATTTCCAATAATTTCATTAAGGTATGCGCAATCTAAGTTATATTATCATGTCATTATTATTTGTTTTGGGTAATATTTTTTATTTTTAAATTAAAAATCTTAAATGATTGAAAAAAATTATTTACATTGATGGTGTATAAAATTTGAATTCTTTTTTACAAAATTTACTTTCCTGGAAAAAGTTGAAGGAAAAAATTAAATAAGGAGTTTGAATTGGAGAACATAAGAAGTTCAAAAATCAAAAGTTGTTGGAGTAACTGGACTCCTTATATGTTCTTGAATAATCATTCCCTCATGAGTAGCTTTGGATCATTTACACTTTTACCCCTATTTTGTGTTGGTATTTAATTTTTTCCCTCAAATAAAATTTATGCCTATTGGGACATATGTTCTTTAAGGAAACCGACACAACTTGTATTGGATCCTTTAAAGAACTTATGTCCCAATAGGCATAAGTTTCATTTGAGGTGAAAAATTAAAGACCAACCTATTTGAAGGGAAATCGTGCAATTAAATGAGTAGCTTTTGGGGTTGAGTTAGGTCCAACATCCATTTCTTTATTATGGTATCAAAGTCAAACCCATCCCAATTCGTTGTTTTCAATATTGGCCCCCCGTCTTATATTGTCCACGTTCCGTATGTCCGAGCTTTAGACATACGGGGGAAGGGGGTGTTGGAGTCCCACCCACTTATGGGATGGAAACGTGGACTATTTACATGATCATGGACGATACTCCCCTCATGAGCTAGCTTTTGCGGTTGAGTTAGACCCAAGATTCATTTCTTTATCATCGTATCAGAGTCATGCCCAATCCAATTCATTATTTTCAATGTTGGGCCTCCTGTCTTATATTGTCCACGCTCTAGATGTACAGTCTTGGGCGTACGGGGGAGGGTGTGTTGGAGTTCCACATCGCTTGTGGGATGGGAACATGGACTCCTTAAATCGTCATGAACAATCCTCTCCTCATGTGTTAGCTTTTACGGTTGAGTTAGACCCAAGATTCATTTCTTTATTTTTTTTCAAAAAATATTATAGTCAGCAAGACTTCACTCTTGATACATTTCGGATATGCATCATCACCCACCATCATTACGATTTTAAAACACCCAAAATATGGTATGGAATTTTAGTTGAAATTCTAAAATTTTAAGCACTTTAATTCTTCCAAAATCAGATTGCCCTAATTAATTTATTACCAAAGTCGGACCAAACTAACTAGATTTATTTGAAATTATTTTACCATATGGTATTAACAAGTCCCATTATGCATCTATATATACATCTCAATGCTTCTTTCAAAATCCGATTGTCCTAATAAATTTATTACCAAATTCAGACAAAATTAACAAGATTTACTTGAAATTAGTTTACCATATGGTATTAACAAGGCTCATTATTCGTCTATATATACATCTCAATGCTCCTCTTCTATCTTCACAATCAATTCATATTTTGCTCCCAAAGAGAGTGCTCTTTTGTTCTTCTTCTTTTTTTGTGTGTGCACCCAAATATGGCTAGGAATTTAGATGAAAGCCAGAGAAAAGTAAAAATAATAATAATAAAATAGCTAGTTTGTTCAAAAAAGAACAAAAATTGTCAATCCTATGTATAATGTTCCTAATTATTAGCACAAGTTGTAGCAGTTGGTGGCATTCAAGCTACGGTTGGACGAATAGAAAAAGAAGCAAAAGGTAATATTTTGGCCGAGTGCTTGAAATTAATTTGAATGTTGTCCCTGGGCCAGATGAGGGGAGAGTTCTGGAACCCATTATTTAATGTGAAAATGGTAATGAAAGTTCTTGAATTTGTAACTAGTGTTTGAAGGAGAATTACCTGTGCATCTATATCCAGTCATTTAGTTTAATCATTTATGTTTTTGTCTTTGTTATTAAGTCTATTGCTGATTTCTTTTCTAATAACAAAAGACTTACAACAACTGACTTAATAACAAAGACAACAACATAATTGATTAAATTAAAAGACTCGATAGATGCACTGATAATTCTCCTCCAAACACTAGTTCCATATTCAAGAACTCCAATTATCATTTACACATTAGTTAACGAGTTTCAGAATTCTCCCCCTTATCTAGTTCAGGGACAACATTCGAATAAAATTTCAATCGCTCGGCCAAAATATCACCTTTTACTTCTTTTTTTATTTTGTCCAACCGCAACTTGAATGCTACCAACTGCTCCAACCTGATGTTATCGAAGTACTAAGGTCAATATCAAGAGGGAAGGTGTGAGTTATCTCGGATATTTAAAAAGTTATAAAAATAACATTAATATTATATTATATCAATTACAGAAGTAAAAAAAAAATACAAAATCAACTAAATTAGGCACGATCGCATATGTACATAGCACTAAACAAATTGTAAATAGAGCATTTGCGTGTATAGCACATATTTGTTTTCCAAAACATGCGCTATGTATTTTTCTAAAAAAAATCTATTATAACATGGGACGTTTGCCCATTCATATACATGTATTTTTTGTTCTTTTCTTTTTACACATTAGTTAGGTTCTTCGCAAAATAGACATTATTTTGGTTCCGAAATCATAAAAATTATTTTTCACTACGTCTCAACCCTTGTAGTTACGCAAGCATCTCCTAGATCTTGTACGGGTGAATTTAGGAACCACACATACATCCTAAGATTCAATCGCTATTTTTATTTCTAAAAACACCACTTCTTTCACCATTGAATTCTAAAACTTGAAGTCATCAATGTTGAATTTATACTTATCATTCTCAGAGGGTTGCTACGTCACATAAATCTTGTAGTCCTCTTGCAATAAAAAGAACTATTAGTTAGAAGTATGTATTTCATATAACGCATAATGACATATTCGGCATTATCCATATTGTTTGGATTTTATATATTTTTTGTTAGCTAGATTTATTTTTTCAGAAAATATCATGTAGCAGTTGCAATACGACTTATTAGTGAGCCAACAAGACTTCACTCTTGATACGTTTCATATATGCAACACCACTCGTTGATAGTAGATTTTACAACACCAACTGATTATTAGGATTTTACCACACCCAGAATATGGTCGGATATTTGAAAGAAATAATCCCCTTGATTATTTTCATTGATTGAATAAATATATATACAAGTTACAAAATAGGAGAATCCTATTCCTATTCTATTCCTAAAACCTTATTCTACCATAATTCTAACTATACAATTATGGTAAGTGTATATCCTAACTTAGGTAACAAATACACTACAATATACACAAAATATATATACCATATATACAAGATTGTATTTGTCAACAATCGTGGTCAGGCGTGGCCGAGAGGCCCACCGCCGAGGCCCAACACGAGGCCCACCGCCGGCCACCGCCGCTTTGCCCGGTCCATCGTTTGTATACCTGTGATATATATTGCTGTATATCACAGGTATATTTCCTTTGTTTAACACACCCCCAGTCATAGCGGGCGGTCTTCGAACGCTGAGACTGTCCCTAAAATCTTCAAAGAGAACCGCTGGTAGACCCTTTGTAAAGATGTCTGCAATTTGATAACGAGACGGGACATGGCATACGCGAACTCGACCCTTTGCAACTTTTTCACGGACAAAGTGAATGTCTAATTTGATATGCTTGGTACGTTGGTGTTGAACTGGGTTACCTGAAAGGTAGATGGCACTAATGTTATCGCAATATACCAAGGTTGCCTTCTGAATGGGACAATGAAGCTCCAAAATCAAATTACGTAGCCAACATGATTCAGAGACCACATTCGCTACCCCTCGATATTCTGCCTCTGCACTTGAGCGTGATAGAGTTGCCTGACGCTTTGCCGACCAGGATACCAAGTTGTTGCCAAGGAACATACAGTAGCTAGAAGTCGACCGTCTGGTGTCGGGACAACCACCCCAATCAGTATCCGTGTAAGAGACAAGTGTAAATGTATATGAAGGATACAAGTGCAACCCATAGTCTAGTGTCCCCTGAATATACCGAATGGTGCGTTTGATTGCATTCATGTGCTCAACTCTGGGATCATGCATGAATAAACACACCTGCTGAACCGCATACGTAATATCCGGTCTGGTAAAGGTAAGTTACTGGAGTGCCCCTGCAAGACTGCGATAGCGGGTCGGGTCCTCGTATGGTGCACCTGCTGCGGCACTCAGCTTGGGGTTTGCATCAACTGGCGTGGAAGTGGACTTTCAGGATGACATCCCAGCCCTCTCTATGATCTCAGCAGCATACTTTCGTTGAGACAAAAACAAACCACCTGAATGACGCTTGACGGTAATCCCCAAAAAATAACTCAAAGGCCCTAAGTCTTTCATAGCAAACTCAGAACTGAGCATGGTCATTATAGACTGGCGCAAGGCATCGAAAGAGGTAGTCAAGATGATATCATCTACATACAGCAGAATGTAGGCCAAGGACGAACCACAGCAGTAGATGAACAAGGAATTATCTGACCTGCCGTGAGTAAACCCAATAGTTGAAATAAAGTCAGCAAACCTCGTGTACCAGACCCTTGGAGACCGCTTAAGCCCATATAAGGACTTCTTCAACAAACATACATGATGAGGACGGTTTGGATCCCTGAAACCCAACGGCTGATGCATATAAACTGTTTCCTTGAGATCACCATGTAGGAAAGCATTCTTAACATCCAACTGATGAATTGGCCAAGTCTTTGAAAGAGCCAAGCTAAGCATAGTGCGAATGGTAGCCGGTTTGACCACCGGACTAAACGTCTCACTACAATCAATTCCAACCTGCTGAGTCTTACCATCACCCACAAGTCGCGCCTTATGTCGAGCAAATGACCCATCTGAATTCTCCTTATGAGCAAAAATCCACATAGACCTGATAACATTAATACCATATGGACGGGGCACCAACTCCCACGTCTTATTATCAATAAGAGCATTATATTCATCAGCATAGCAATTTTCCAATTAGGGTCATTTAATGCGGACACAGGATTGCGGGGCAAGGGGGATTTAGAGACATCAGAATGTAAATTAAAATGTCTTTTAGGTGTAAATATGCCCCGCTGACTACGAGTGACCAGTCTATGACTCGAGGAGGAATTGAGGGAATTTTGGAAATTTTCTGGGGTCGGGACGGACGGCGGCGGGCGGTGGGCTCCGCCGGCCCAAATCGAAAAATTGTGTCATCGACTGGACCAGTTCCAGAATTGGGCTGGACTGGCCCAATTGCTGGGACTGATCCAGTAACTGGAGCTGCTGCTACTGGTGGTACTGGGGGTCCAACGGGCAGTGGGCCCGCTGGAGGATTTTGGGTGCCGGAGATGTCCGAAAAATTCTGAATAATATACGGGGATATTTGTTCATCCAAAAAATTATACGACTTAGGCTCGGGAGTATGAACTTTCGTAAAAGGGAATTGGGTTTCATCAAATATGACATGGCGATTAATTATGATTTTCTTGGAGGATAAATCAAAACACTTATAACCACGATGATTCGACGGATAACCCAAAAATACACACGGGGTAGACCGAGCCTGATAATTGTGGTGGATGGGAATAATGGATAACACAAGCACCCAAAAATCCGAAGATGAGAATAAGAAGGGTCCTTATTATATAGGATTTTGAGGGGGGAGGAATATGTCAGACCATTAGAAGGGATGATGTTAAGAAGATATGTGGCCATTTGTAGAGCATGATGCCAAAAATATGGAGGTATGGAGGCATGAATTAAGAGAGTTCGGACAATGTTATTTATGGAACGAATTTTGCGTTCGGCTTTCCCATTTTGTGAAGATGTATAAGAACACGAAAAATGAAAATTTATCCCATTATTAGCACAGAATTCCCGAAACTCCCTATTGTCATACTCTTTCCCATTATCACATTGAATATTTTTTATTTCTCTTTCGAATTGAGTACGAATGAACGCTCTAAATTTGATGAAGACGGAAAACACTTGTGATTTATTCGCAATTGGAAACGTCCACAAAAATCTAGAATAATCATCTAAAAAGAGAACATAATATCGATGACCCAATGAACTAAGAACAGGAGACGTCCATAAGTCGCTATGAATAATATCAAATGGCATTGAAGTATGAGAATTGGAGTCTACAAATGGCAACTTAACAATTTTCCCTAATGAACAAGACTGACAAAGTGGAGTACGACTCGTACCCTTACAGGAAATAAAGCTATTTTTATCTAAAACTGATAAAATAGAAGATCCCGGATGACCCAGACGAGCATGCCACATGGAAGGAGAGATGGCTACAAAAGGCGATGGCAAGGCTTGACTCGATGGACCGAAACCAGGCATGATAGGATACAGATCCCCCCTACTATCACACCTCATGAGATGACTCCCCGTCTTGAAATCCTTCACAGAGAAACCAAAAGGATCAAATTCAATGGAAACGGAATTGTCAGTAGTGAATTTTCGGACATACACTAAATTTTTAATCAATTTAGGAGCATGTAAAGTATTTTTCAAGAGAAGGGATGGATTGGGGGGAGACAACGTTTTCTGACCATAACCCTGAATTGGAATAGAGTTGCCATTACCAACAATTATACCCCGAGGGGTACTCAAATTGGAATAAGAGGAGAGAGTACCTGATTCGGAAGTCATATGAGTAGTGGCCCCGGTGTCCATATACCAATTTGGGTCCGATTGAGTCAATCCCAACGTGTGCATCGCGGCCTCGATATCGGTTTGAGTGGGGCCTGCTGCATGATGGGCTTGCGGAGGTCGGGTCCCAAGAACTCCTGTCCGGGATGGAGCTAGGCCGTAGCTGTTGTTGCTGCCGCTTCTGGGCCACTGGCCAGTGGGCCGCCACTGCTGGGTGTTGGGCACCGGACCGTGGCCAACCCATCGGCCGCTGGAATTTACTGCGTGATTGTAAGGGCTGCTGGCCCACAGCCCACTGCCCCAACCCCACTTCCATGGGCCCCACTGCTGGGCCCAGGGGGGTGGTGGGCCACTGTTCACTGGATGGGACCCACCGCCTACTTGCTGACCACCGGAACCGCCACTAGAACCGCCGCGTTTGCCCCCGCAGTTTTTGTTATTATTCTTGCGATTATTCTTGCCGCCACCATTATTATGGTTTTGGCCCGAATTATTAACAAAACCCGAAGAACTAGGAGAGGACGCCACCATGACGACTGGGCTTGCTCTGGTAGCCGCCTTTTTAGCCAAACCGACTTCTTTCAACATAAGCATGGAGCGGGATTGATAGATGTCGGGAAGAGGGTTGCTTTGGCGAAGGAGAGTTACAACACCATTATAGGCCTCCGAAATACCGGCAACCAACTGTAGAACGAGACGATTATTAGTTATCGGTGCGCCAACATTACGGAGTTGATATGCCAACTCCTTGAGTTTCTTGAAATATACAGAAACGTTTGGAAATTCGTCCATTCGAACTAGAGAGAATTCCTGCTCGAGTGTGACGACACGTGAATGTTGGTTGTCTAGGAATATGTCACGCAATCTATTCCATGCAGCCATAGCTGTGGTATCTGGTTCAATAATCGTCTGTAGAAAGTCCACCAAAATAGTGGCGTAGATCCACCGGAGAACGGTAGCATCAAGAGTAATCCATAACTTAGGATCCTCCGCATGAAGGGGTCTAGCGGGAGGAATGATGTGATGAAGAACTTGATAAGAGATAGCGTGAATTTTAAACAACTCCGCCCACGTCGCATATTGGACGTTTTCCATCTCAAGGACAATAGGGATACAACTCTTGACATTGGAAACCATGAGGGCAGGGTGATAATTGTTCTTAGACATATTGAAAGAACAAAGAAGGAAGGGAAATTAAAGAGAGGTGTTTTTGAGAGCGGAAGATGAATATTGGAAGAGAAACTCGAGGGGGGGTGGGGTGTCTCGGCCAAAGAGAGGACAAAAGTTGAGAGAAAAACTTTTGTTTAGACCTAGTCTCTTGATACCACGAAAGAAATAATCCCCTTGATTATTTTCATTGATTGAATAGATATATATACAAGTTACAAAATAGGAGAATCCTATTCCTAAAACCTTATTCTACCATAATTCTAACTATCCTAATTATGGTAAGTGTATATCCTAACTTAGGTAACAAATACACTACAATATACACAAAATATATATACCATATATACAAGATTGTATTTGTCAACAATCTGTGGCTGTTGGCCGAGAGGCCCACTGCCGAGGCCCAACACGGGGCCCACTGCTGCCCAGTCCACTGCTTTGTATACCTGTGATATATATTGTTGTATATTCAGTGTATATCACAGGTATATTACCTTTGTTTAACAGTATTTTAGTTGTAAATTTTGAATTTTCACTATTATTTAAGTTGAACTTCTCGTTATACCCGTAACGATAAGCTTTTATAGTTAAGTGTCAAATTTCAAATGTTTGATACCGTAGCATATTTAAAACACAAATATGAGATTCATCTTTTATTTTTTAAACTCCGTTGCTGATCAAACTATATAATATAAATTCAAACAGATACAATGACAATTTTAACAGTACCTCCATTTGTGAACACCAAGAGACAATCATCCCTTTTCCATTCAACTCATCATTTTCTTTCTTGTTCTCGCCATCTTCATTACTTGGCCGAGTGCTTGAAATTAATTTGAATGTTGTCCCTGGGCCAGATGAGGGGAGAGTTCTGGAACCCATTATTTAATGTGAAAATGGTAATGAAAGTTCTTGAATTTGTAACTAGTGTTTGAAGGAGAATTACCTGTGCATCTATAACCAGTCATTTAGTTTAATCATTTATGTTTTTGTCTTTGTTATTAAGTCTATTGCTGATTTCTTTTCTAATAACGAAAGACTTACAACAACTGACTTAATAACAAAGACAACAACATAATTGATTAAATTAAAAGACTCGATAGATGCACTGATAATTCTCCTCCAAACACTAGTTCCATATTCAAGAACTCCAATTATCATTTACACATTAGTTAACGAGTTTCAGAACTCTCCCCCTTATCTAGTTCAGGAACAACATTCGAATCAAATTTCAATCGCTCGGCCAAAATATCACCTTTTACTTCTTTTTTTATTTAGTCCAACCGCAACTTGAATGCTACCAACCGCTCCAACTCGATGTTATCGAAGTACTAAGGTCAATATCAAGAGGGAAGGTGTGAGTTATCTCGGATATTTAAAAAGTTATAAAAATAACATTAATATTATATTATATCAATTACAGAAGTAAAAAAAAGTACAAAATCAACTAAATTAGGCACGATCGCATATGTACATAGCACTAAACAAATTGTAAATAGAGCATTTGCGTGTATAGCACATATTTGTTTTCCAAAACATGCGCTATGTATTTTTCTAAAAAAATCTATTATAACATGGGACGTTTGCCCATTCATATACATGTATTTTTTGTTCTTTTCTTTTTACACATTAGTTAGGTTCTTCGCAAAATAGACATTATTTTGGTTCCGAAATCATAAAAATTATTTTTCACTACGTCTCAACCCTTGTAGTTACGCAAGCATCTCCTAGATCTTGTACGGGTGAATTTAGGAACCACACATACATCCTAAGATTCAATCGCTATTTTTATTTCTAAAAACACCACTTATTTCACCATTGAATTCTAAAACCTGAAGTCATCAATGTTGAATTTATACTTATCATTCTCAGAGGGTTGCTACTTCACTTAAATCTTGTAGTCCTCTTGCAATAAAGAGAACTATTAGTTAGAAGGATGTATTTCATATAACGCATAATGACATTTTCGGCATTATCCATATTGTTTGGATTTTATTTATTTTTTGTTAGCTAGATTTATTTTTTCAGAAAATATCATATAGCAGTTGCAACACGACTTATTAGTGAGCCGACAAGACTTCACTCTTGATACGTTTCATATATGCAACACCACTCGTTGATAGTAGATTTTACAACACCAACTGATCATTAGGATTTTACCACACCTGCATATGGTCGGATATTTTAGTTGTAAATTTTGAATTTTCACTACTATTTAAGTTGAACTTCTCGTTATACCCGTAACGATAAGCTTTTATAGTTAAGTGTCAAATTTCAAATGTTTGATACCGTAGCATATTTAAAACACAAATATGAGATTCATCTTTTATTTTTAAACTCCGTTACTGATCAAACTATATCATATAAATTCAAACAGATACAATGACAATTTAAACAGTACCTCCATTTGTGAACACCAAGAGACAATCATCCCTTTTCCATTCAACTCGTCATTTTCTTTCTTATTCTCGCCATCTTCATTACTTGATCTAATTACCCACAAAAATGGTCTTTCACTTTCCAATAAACCCTGCAAAACCTCTTCCTTCTGCTCCTCCTTTAACACCGCTAAGCTCCCTAATGATACATAAACAACCGAACCCTCATCTTTCGAGTCCAACCACTCCCAATAATCTTCAGTTTAATCAAACAAATTACACCCGAATGACTTGTCTTCGACGTCTTTCCCATCGCAAAAAGCTGAAGGAATCAAAGGCCCAATCGAACATATCCCAAAATAATTGGTCTTCGACGTCTTTTACCCTTAATGAAATGATTTGTAGTCACACAAATGTCTAAGCTAGCGTTTGGCTATAGATTTTGGATTTTAAAAGTATGTGTTTAAAAATATTTCAAGTTCCAAAAACTGGCGTTTCGGAACTTCTACTCACAAAACTTTAAATTTTTTCCAAGTAAAATTTATGTTCAAACACAACTCAAATTTTCAAATTTTAACTTCAAAATGTATGACCAAACGGGAGCTTAAGATTTGTCTTAAACCATAAAAAACAAAAAAAATTCCTTTCCTTCTAATATTATGTCTAGTACAACAATGTCACATAAATTGAGATAGAACGAGTGTTAGTTTAGTGTCAATTGTGTATAAAAGTCTATGTTGGTATTTTATAGGTCAAACTAGTCTGCCGACAAGTATTAATTGGTCTCCTTTCTTATTCATATTTGAGAAAAATATTGATTTTATTCATCACCCGCTATTTATAATTTTGCTTGAACTTGTCAACAACATGTGCTTGTAAGATTGTTAAGACAGGGCGTTATTATGCCAACATTAGAGGGACTTGAATCACATTGTCTATCTAGAGATGTAGTAGAAAGTATATAATTTTCAATAAAAATTTAGTAATAATAAATATATTATTGTTAAAAAATGTAAATGACAATAAAAATTATTATTGTGAAAACTTTTCGCATCAAATGTTATTGTAACGGCATGCAACAACTTTTGTTATTGCGAAAAATACTTTTGACAAAAACATCCAACATATGGAAATAAAAATATTGTTGGCAAATGTCTTTCTTCATGTATGGGATGGAATTTGAACCTTAGCGAGAGATAAAAAAGGTAAATAATTTTTTTTATTTGTCAAATTTTAATAGATATTATCCGATATATTTATGCTAATGAAAGACAACAAATTTCCAATAATTTCATTAAGGTATGCGCAATCTAAGTTATATTATCATGTCATTATTATTTGTTTTGGGTAATATTTTTTATTTTTAAATTAAAAATCTTAAATGATTGAAAAAAATTATTTACATTGATGGTGTATAAAATTTGAATTCTTTTTTTAAAAAATTACTTTCCTGGAAAAAGTTGAAGGAAAAAATTAAATAAGGAGTTTGAATTGGAGAACATAAGAAGTTCAAAAATCAAAAGTTGTTGGAGTAACTGGACTCCTTATATGGTCTTGAATAATCATTCCCTCATGAGTAGCTTTGGATCATTTACACTTTTACCCCTATTTTGTGTTGGTATTTAATTTTTTCCCTCAAATAAAATTTATGCCTATTGGGACATATGTTCTTTAAGGAAACCGACACAACTTGTATTGGATCCTTTAAAGAACTTATGTCCCAATAGGCATAAGTTTCATTTGAGGGGAAAAATTAAAGACCAACCTATTTGAAGGGAAATCGTGCAATTAAATGAGTAGCTTTTGGGGTTGAGTTAGGTCCAACATCCATTTCTTTATTATGGTATCAAAGTCAAACCCATCCCAATTCGTTGTTTTCAATATTGGCCCCCCTGTCTTATATTGTCCACGTTCCAGATGTCCAGTTTTAGACATACGGGGGAAGGGGGTGTTGGAGTCCCACCCACTTATGGGATGGAAACGTGGACTATTTACATGATCATGGACGATACTCCCCTCATGAGCTAGCTTTTGCGGTTGAGTTAGACCCAAGATTCATTTCTTTATCATCGTATCAGAGTCATGCCCAATCCAATTCATTATTTTCAATGTTGGGCCTCCTGTCTTATATTGTCCACGCTCTAGATGTACAGTCTTGGGCGTACGGGGGAGGGTGTGTTGGAGTTCCTCATCGCTTGTGGGATGGGAACATGGACTCCTTATATCGTCATGAACAATCCTCTCCTCATGTGTTAGCTTTTACGGTTGAGTTAGACCCAAGATTCATTTCTTTATTTTTTTTCAAAAAATATTATAGTCAGCAAGACTTCACTCTTGATACATTTCAGATATGCATCATCACCCACTGATCATTACGATTTTAAAACACCCAAAATATGGTATGGAATTTTAGTTGAAATTCTAAAATTTTAAGCACTTTAATTCTTCCAAAATCAGATTGCCCTAATTAATTTATTACCAAAGTCGGACCAAACTAACTAGATTTATTTGAAATTATTTTACCATATGGTATTAACAAGTCCCATTATGCATCTATATATACATCTCAATGCTTCTTTCAAAATCCGATTGTCCTAATAAATTTATTACCAAATTCAGACAAAATTAACAAGATTTACTTGAAATTAGTTTACCATATGCTATTAACAAGGCTCATTATTCGTCTATATATACATCTCAATGCTCCTCTTCTATCTTCACAATCAATTCATATTTTGCTCCCAAAGAGAGTGCTCTTTTGTTCTTCTTCTTTTTTTGTGTGTGCACCCAAATATGGCTAGGAATTTAGATGAAAGCCAGAGAAAAGTAAAAATAATAATAATAATAAAATAGCTAGTTTGTTCAAAAAACAAAAAAAAAATTGTCAATCCTATGTATAATGTTCCTAATTATTAGCACAGGTTGTAGCAGTTGGTGGCATTCAAGCTACGGTTGGACGAATAGAAAAAGAAGCAAAAGGTAATATTTTGGCCGAGTGCTTGAAATTAATTTGAATGTTTTCCCTGGGCCAGATGAGGGGAGTGTTCGGAACCCATTATTTAATGTGAAAATGGTAATGAAAGTTCTTGAATTTGTAACTAGTGTTTGAAGGAGAATTACCTGTGCATCTATATCCAAATCATTTAGTTTAATCATTTATGTTTTTGTCTTTGTTATTAAGTCTATTGCTGATTTCTTTTCTAATAACGAAAGACTTACAACAACTGACTTAATAACAAAGACAACAACATAATTGATTAAATTAAAAGACTCGATAGATGCACTGATAATTCTCCTCCAAACACTAGTTCCATATTCAAGAACTCCAATTATCATTTACACATTAGTTAACGAGTTTCAGAACTCTCCCCCTTATCTAGTTCAGGAACAACATTCGAATCAAATTTCAATCGCTCGGCCAAAATATCACCTTTTACTTCTTTTTTTATTTAGTCCAACCGCAACTTGAATGCTACCAACTGCTCCAACCTGATGTTATCGAAGTACTAAGGTCAATATCAAGAGGGAAGGTGTGAGTTATCTCGGATATTTAAAAAGTTATAAAAATAACATTAATATTATATTATATCAATTACAGAAGTAAAAAAAAGTACAAAATCAACTAAATTAGGCACGATCGCATATGTACATAGCACTAAACAAATTGTAAATAGAGCATTTGCGTGTATAGCACATATTTGTTTTCCAAAACATGCGCTATGTATTTTTCTCAAAAAACCTATTATAACATGGGACGTTTGCCCATTCATATACATGTATTTTTTGTTCTTTTCTTTTTACACATTAGTTAGGTTCTTCGCAAAATAGACATTATTTTGGTTCCGAAATCATAAAAATTATTTTTCACTACGTCTCAACCCTTGTAGTTACGCAAGCATCTCCTAGATCTTGTACGGGTGAATTTAGGAACCACACATACATCCTAAGATTCAATCGCTATTTTTATTTCTAAAAACACCACTTATTTCACCATTGAATTCTAAAACCTGAAGTCATCAATGTTGAATTTATACTTATCATTCTCAGAGGGTTGCTACTTCACTTAAATCTTGTAGTCCTCTTGCAATAAAGAGAACTATTAGTTAGAAGGATGTATTTCATATAACGCATAATGACATTTTCGGCATTATCCATATTGTTTGGATTTTATATATTTTTTGTTAGCTAGATTTATTTTTTCAGAAAATATCATATAGCAGTTGCAACACGACTTATTAGTGAGCCGACAAGACTTCACTCTTGATACGTTTCATATATGCAACACCACTCGTTGATAGTAGATTTTACAACACCAACTGATCATTAGGATTTTACCACACCCAGAATAAGGTCGGATATTTTAGTTGTAAATTTTGAATTTTCACTACTATTTAAGTTGAACTTCTCGTTATACCCGTAACGATAAGCTTTTATAGTTAAGTGTCAAATTTCAAATGTTTGATACCGTAGCATATTTAAAACACAAATATGAGATTCATCTTTTATTTTTAAACTCCGTTGCTGATCAAACTATATCATATAAATTCAAACAGATACAATGACAATTTAAACAGTACCTCCATTTGTGAACACCAAGAGACAATCATCCCTTTTCCATTCAACTCATCATTTTCTTTCTTGTTCTCGCCATCTTCATTACTTGATCTAATTACCCACAAAAATGGTCTTTCACTTTCCAATAAACCCTGCAAAACCTCTTCCTTCTGCTCCTCCTTTAACACCGCTAAGCTCCCTAATGATACATAAACAACCGAACCCTCATCTTTCGAGTCCAACCACTCCCAATAATCTTCAGTTTAATCAAACAAATCACACCCGAATGACTTGTCTTCGACGTCTTTCCCACCGCAAAAAGCTGAAGGAATCAAAGGCCCAATCGAACATATCCCAAAATAATTGGTCTTCGACGTCTTTTACCCTTAATGAAATGATTTGTAGTCACACAAATGTCTAAGCTAGCGTTTGGCTATAGATTTTGGATTTTAAAAGTATGTGTTTAAAAATATTTCAAGTTCCAAAAACTGGCGTTTCGGAACTTCTACTCACAAAACTTTAAATTTTTTCCAAGTAAAATTTATGTTCAAACACAACTCAAATTTTCAAATTTTAACTTCAAAATGTATGACCAAACGGGAGCTTAAGATTTGTCTTAAACCATAAAAATCAAAAAAATTCCTTTCCTTCTAATATTATGTCTAGGTCCAACAATGTCACATAAATTGAGATAGAACGAGTATTAGTTTAATGTCAATTGTGTATCAAAAGTCTATGTTGGTATTTTATAGGTCAAACTAGTCTGCCGACAAGTATTAATTGGTCTCCTTATTCATATTTGAGAAAAATAATGACTTTATTCATCACCCGCTATTTATAATTTTGCTTGAACTTGTCAAGAACATGTGCTTGTATGATTGTTAAGACAGGGCGTTATTATGCCAACATTAGAGGGACTTGAATCACATTGTCTATCTTGAGATGTAGTAGAAAGTATAGTATTGACAATAAAAATTTAGTAATAATAACTATATTATTGTTAAAAAATGTAAATGGCAATAAAAATTATTATTGTGAAAACTTTTCGCATCGAATGTTATCGTAACGGCATGCAACAACTTTTGTTATTGCGAAAAATACTTTTTGACAACAACATCCAACATATGGCAACAAAAAAATTGTTGGCAAATGTATGGGATGGAATTTGAACCTTAGCAGAGATAAAAAAGGTAAATAATTTTTTTTATTTGTCAAATTTTAATAGATATTATCCGATATATTTATGCTAATGAAAGACAACAAATTTCCAATAATTTCATTAAGGTATGCGCAATCCAAGTTATATTATCATGTCATTATTATTTGTTTTGGGTAATATTTTTTATTTTTAAATTAAAAATCTTAAATGATTGAAAAAAATTATTTACATTGATGGTGTATAAAATTTGAATTCTTTTTTTAAAAAATTACTTTCCTGGAAAAAGTTGAAGGAAAAAATTAAATAAGGAGTTTGAATTGGAGAACATAAGAAGTTCAAAAATCAAAAGTTGTTGGAGTAACTGGACTCCTTATATGGTCTTGAATAATCATTCCCTCATGAGTAGCTTTGGATCATTTACACTTTTATCCCTATTTTGTGTTGGTATTTAATTTTTGCCCTCAAATAAAATTTATGCCTATTTTGACATATGTTCTTTAAGGAATCCGACACAACTTGTATTGGAACCTTTAAAGAACTTTATGTCCCAATAGGCATAAGTTTCATTTGAGGGGAAAAATTAAAGACCAACCTATTTGAAGGGAAATCGTGCAATTAAATGAGTAATTTTTGGGGTTGAGTTAGGTCCAACATCCATTTCTTTATTATGGTATCAAAGTCAAACCCATCCCAATTCGTTGTTTTCAATATTGGCCCCCCTGTCTTATATTGTCCACGTTCCAGATGTCCAGTTTTAGACATACGGGGGAAGGGGGTGTTGGAGTCCCACCCACTTATGGGATGTAAACGTGGACTATTTACATGATCATGGACGATACGCCCCTCATGAGCTAGCTTTTGCGGTTGAGTTAGACCCAAGATTCATTTCTTTATCATGGTATCAGAGTCATGACCATTCCAATTCATTATTTTCAATGTTGGGCCTCCTGTCTTATAGTGTCCACGATCTAGATGTACAGTCTTGGGCGTACGGGGGAGGGGGTGTTGGAGTTCCACATCGCTTGTGGGATGGGAACATGGACTCCTTATATCGTCATGAGCAATCCTCTCCTCATGAGCTAGCTTTTACGGTTGAGTTAGACCCAAGATTCATTTCTTTATTTTTTTTCAAAAAATATTATAGTCAGCAAGATTTCACTCTTGATACATTTCAGATATGCATCGTCACCCACTGATTATTACGATTTTAAAACACCCAAAATTTGCTATGGAATTTTAGTTGAAATTCTAAAATTTTAAGCACTTTAATTCTTCCAAAATCAGATTGCCCTAATTAATTTATTACCAAAGTCGGACCAAACTAACTAGATTTATTTGATATTATTTTACCATATGGTATTAACAAGTCCCATTATGCATCTATATATACATCTCAATGCTTCTTTCAAAATCAGATTGTCCTAATAAATTTATTACCAAATTCAGACAAAATTAACAAGATTTACTTGAAATTAGTTTACCATATGCTATTAACAAGGCTCATTATTCGTCTATATATACATCTCAAAGCTCCTCTTCTATCTTCACAATCAATTCATATTTTGCTCCCAAAGAGAGTGCTCTTTTGTTCTTCTTCTTTTTTTGTGTGTGCACCCAAATATGGCTAGGAATTTAGATGAAAGCCAGAGAAAAGTAAAATTAATAATAATAAAATAGCTAGTTTGTTCAAAAAAGCACAAAAATTGTCAATCCTATGTATAATGTTCCTAATTATTAGCACAGGTTGTAGCAGTTGGTGGCATTCAAGCTACGGTTGGACGAATAAAAAAAGAAGCAAAAGGTAATATTTTGGCCGAGTGCTTGAAATTAATTTGAATGTTTTCCCTGGGCCAGATGAGGGGAGTGTTCTGGAACCCATTATTTAATGTGAAAATGGTAATGAAAGTTCTTGAATTTGTAACTAGTGTTTGAAGGAGAATTACCTGTGCATCTATATCCAGTCATTTAGTTTAATCATTTATGTTTTTGTCTTTGTTATTAAGTCTATTGCTGATTTCTTTTCTAATAACGAAAGACTTACAACAACTGACTTAATAACAAAGACAACAACATAATTGATTAAATTAAAAGACTCGATAGATGCACTGATAATTCTCCTCCAAACACTAGTTCCATATTCAAGAACTCCAATTATCATTTACACATTAGTTAACGAGTTTCAGAACTCTCCCCCTTATCTAGTTCAGGAACAACATTCGAATCAAATTTCAATCGCTCGGCCAAAATATCACCTTTTACTTCTTTTTTTATTTAGTCCAACCGCAACTTGAATGCTACCAACTGCTCCAACTTTGATGTTATCGAAGTACTAAGGTCAATATCAAGAGGGAAGGTGTGAGTTATCTCGGATATTTAAAAAGTTATAAAAATAACATTAATATTATATTATATCAATTACAGAAGTAAAAAAAAGTACAAAATCAACTAAATTAGGCACGATCGCATATGTACATAGCACTAAACAAATTGTAAATAGAGCATTTGCGTGTATAGCACATATTTGTTTTCCAAAACATGCGCTATGTATTTTTCTAAAAAAATCTATTATAACATGGGACGTTTGCCCATTCATATACATGTATTTTTTGTTCTTTTCTTTTTACACATTAGTTAGGTTCTTCGCAAAATAGACATTATTTTGGTTCCGAAATCATAAAAAATATTTTTCACTACGTCTCAACCCTTGTAGTTACGCAAGCATCTCCTAGATCTTGTACGGGTGAATTTAGGAACCACACATACATCCTAAGATTCAATCGCTATTTTTATTTCTAAAAACACCACTTATTTCACCATTGAATTCTAAAACCTGAAGTCATCAATGTTGAATTTATACTTATCATTCTCAGAGGGTTGCTACTTCACTTAAATCTTGTAGTCCTCTTGCAATAAAGAGAACTATTAGTTAGAAGGATGTATTTCATATAACGCATAATGACATTTTCGGCATTATCCATATTGTTTGGATTTTATTTATTTTTTGTTAGCTAGATTTATTTTTTCAGAAAATATCATATAGCAGTTGCAACACGACTTATTAGTGAGCCGACAAGACTTCACTCTTGATACGTTTCATATATGCAACACCACTCGTTGATAGTAGATTTTACAACACCAACTGATCATTAGGATTTTACCACACCCAGAATATGGTCGGATATTTTAGTTGTAAATTTTGAATTTTCACTACTATTTAAGTTGAACTTCTCGTTATACCCGTAACGATAAGCTTTTATAGTTAAGTGTCAAATTTCAAATGTTTGATACCGTAGCATATTTAAAACACAAATATGAGATTCATCTTTTATTTTTAAACTCCGTTACTGATCAAACTATATCATATAAATTCAAACAGATACAATGACAATTTAAACAGTACCTCCATTTGTGAACACCAAGAGACAATCATCCCTTTTCCATTCAACTCGTCATTTTCTTTCTTATTCTCGCCATCTTCATTACTTGATCTAATTACCCACAAAAATGGTCTTTCACTTTCCAATAAACCCTGCAAAACCTCTTCCTTCTGCTCCTCCTTTAACACCGCTAAGCTCCCTAATGATACATAAACAACCGAACCCTCATCTTTCGAGTCCAACCACTCCCAATAATCTTCAGTTTAATCAAACAAATTACACCCGAATGACTTGTCTTCGACGTCTTTCCCATCGCAAAAAGCTGAAGGAATCAAAGGCCCAATCGAACATATCCCAAAATAATTGGTCTTCGACGTCTTTTACCCTTAATGAAATGATTTGTAGTCACACAAATGTCTAAGCTAGCGTTTGGCTATAGATTTTGGATTTTAAAAGTATGTGTTTAAAAATATTTCAAGTTCCAAAAACTGGCGTTTCGGAACTTCTACTCACAAAACTTTAAATTTTTTCCAAGTAAAATTTATGTTCAAACACAACTCAAATTTTCAAATTTTAACTTCAAAATGTATGACCAAACGGGAGCTTAAGATTTGTCTTAAACCATAAAAAACAAAAAAAATTCCTTTCCTTCTAATATTATGTCTAGTACAACAATGTCACATAAATTGAGATAGAACGAGTGTTAGTTTAGTGTCAATTGTGTATAAAAGTCTATGTTGGTATTTTATAGGTCAAACTAGTCTGCCGACAAGTATTAATTGGTCTCCTTTCTTATTCATATTTGAGAAAAATATTGATTTTATTCATCACCCGCTATTTATAATTTTGCTTGAACTTGTCAACAACATGTGCTTGTAAGATTGTTAAGACAGGGCGTTATTATGCCAACATTAGAGGGACTTGAATCACATTGTCTATCTAGAGATGTAGTAGAAAGTATATAATTTTCAATAAAAATTTAGTAATAATAAATATATTATTGTTAAAAAATGTAAATGACAATAAAAATTATTATTGTGAAAACTTTTCGCATCAAATGTTATTGTAACGGCATGCAACAACTTTTGTTATTGCGAAAAATACTTTTGACAAAAACATCCAACATATGGAAATAAAAATATTGTTGGCAAATGTCTTTCTTCATGTATGGGATGGAATTTGAACCTTAGCAGAGATAAAAAAGGTAAATAATTTTTTTTATTTGTCAAATTTTAATAGATATTATCCGATATATTTATGCTAATGAAAGACAACAAATTTCCAATAATTTCATTAAGGTATGCGCAATCTAAGTTATATTATCATGTCATTATTATTTGTTTTGGGTAATATTTTTTATTTTTAAATTAAAAATCTTAAATGATTGAAAAAAATTATTTACATTGATGGTGTATAAAATTTGAATTCTTTTTTTAAAAAATTACTTTCCTGGAAAAAGTTGAAGGAAAAAATTAAATAAGGAGTTTGAATTGGAGAACATAAGAAGTTCAAAAATCAAAAGTTGTTGGAGTAATCGGACTCCTTATATGGTCTTGAATAATCATTCCCTCATGAGTAGCTTTGGATCATTTACACTTTTACCCCTATTTTGTGTTGGTATTTAATTTTTTCCCTCAAATAAAATTTATGCCTATTGGGACATATGTTCTTTAAGGAAACCGACACAACTTGTATTGGATCCTTTAAAGAACTTATGTCCCAATAGGCATAAGTTTCATTTGAGGGGAAAAATTAAAGACCAACCTATTTGAAGGGAAATCGTGCAATTAAATGAGTAGCTTTTGGGGTTGAGTTAGGTCCAACATCCATTTCTTTATTATGGTATCAAAGTCAAACCCATCCCAATTCGTTGTTTTCAATATTGGCCCCCCTGTCTTATATTGTCCACGTTCCAGATGTCCAGATTTTAGACATACGGGGAAGGGGGTGTTGGAGTCCCACCCACTTATGGGATGGAAACGTGGACTATTTACATGATCATGGACGATACTCCCCTCATGAGCTAGCTTTTGCGGTTGAGTTAGACCCAAGATTCATTTCTTTATCATCGTATCAGAGTCATGCCCAATCCAATTCATTATTTTCAATGTTGGGCCTCCTGTCTTATATTGTCCACGCTCTAGATGTACAGTCTTGGGCGTACGGGGGAGGGTGTGTTGGAGTTCCTCATCGCTTGTGGGATGGGAACATGGACTCCTTATATCGTCATGAACAATCCTCTCCTCATGTGTTAGCTTTTACGGTTGAGTTAGACCCAAGATTCATTTCTTTATTTTTTTTCAAAAAATATTATAGTCGAAGAAAGACTTCACTCTTGATACATTTCAGATATGCATCATCACCCACTGATCATTACGATTTTAAAACACCCAAAATATGGTATGGAATTTTAGTTGAAATTCTAAAATTTTAAGCACTTTAATTCTTCCAAAATCAGATTGCCCTAATTAATTTATTACCAAAGTCGGACCAAACTAACTAGATTTATTTGAAATTATTTTACCATATGGTATTAACAAGTCCCATTATGCATCTATATATACATCTCAATGCTTCTTTCAAAATCCGATTGTCCTAATAAATTTATTACCAAATTCAGACAAAATTAACAAGATTTACTTGAAATTAGTTTACCATATGCTATTAACAAGGCTCATTATTCGTCTATATATACATCTCAATGCTCCTCTTCTATCTTCACAATCAATTCATATTTTGCTCCCAAAGAGAGTGCTCTTTTGTTCTTCTTCTTTTTTTGTGTGTGCACCCAAATATGGCTAGGAATTTAGATGAAAGCCAGAGAAAAGTAAAAATAATAATAATAATAAAATAGCTAGTTTGTTCAAAAAACAAAAAAAAAATTGTCAATCCTATGTATAATGTTCCTAATTATTAGCACAGGTTGTAGCAGTTGGTGGCATTCAAGCTACGGTTGGACGAATAGAAAAAGAAGCAAAAGGTAATATTTTGGCCGAGTGCTTGAAATTAATTTGAATGTTTTCCCTGGGCCAGATGAGGGGAGTGTTCTGGAACCCATTATTTAATGTGAAAATGGTAATGAAAGTTCTTGAATTTGTAACTAGTGTTTGAAGGAGAATTACCTGTGCATCTATATCCAGTCATTTAGTTTAATCATTTATGTTTTTGTCTTTGTTATTAAGTCTATTGCTGATTTCTTTTCTAATAACGAAAGACTTACAACAACTGACTTAATAACAAAGACAACAACATAATTGATTAAATTAAAAGACTCGATAGATGCACTGATAATTCTCCTCCAAACACTAGTTCCATATTCAAGAACTCCAATTATCATTTACACATTAGTTAACGAGTTTCAGAACTCTCCCCTTATCTAGTTCAGAACAACATTCGAATCAAATTTCAATCGCTCGGCCAAAATATCACCTTTTACTTCTTTTTTTATTTAGTCCAACCGCAACTTGAATGCTACCAACTGCTCCAACCTGATGTTATCGAAGTACTAAGGTCAATATCAAGAGGGAAGGTGTGAGTTATCTCGGATATTTAAAAAGTTATAAAAATAACATTAATATTATATTATATCAATTACAGAAGTAAAAAAAAGTACAAAATCAACTAAATTAGGCACGATCGCATATGTACATAGCACTAAACAAATTGTAAATAGAGCATTTGCGTGTATAGCACATATTTGTTTTCCAAAACATGCGCTATGTATTTTTCTAAAAAAATCTATTATAACATGGGACGTTTGCCCATTCATATACATGTATTTTTTGTTCTTTTCTTTTTACACATTAGTTAGGTTCTTCGCAAAATAGACATTATTTTGGTTCCGAAATCATAAAAATTATTTTTCACTACGTCTCAACCCTTGTAGTTACGCAAGCATCTCCTAGATCTTGTACGGGTGAATTTAGGAACCACACATACATCCTAAGATTCAATCGCTATTTTTATTTCTAAAAACACCACTTATTTCACCATTGAATTCTAAAACCTGAAGTCATCAATGTTGAATTTATACTTATCATTCTCAGAGGGTTGCTACTTCACTTAAATCTTGTAGTCCTCTTGCAATAAAGAGAACTATTAGTTAGAAGGATGTATTTCATATAACGCATAATGACATTTTCGGCATTATCCATATTGTTTGGATTTTATATATTTTTTGTTAGCTAGATTTATTTTTTCAGAAAATATCATATAGCAGTTGCAACACGACTTATTAGTGAGCCGACAAGACTTCACTCTTGATACGTTTCATATATGCAACACCACTCGTTGATAGTAGATTTTACAACACCAACTGATCATTAGGATTTTACCACACCCGAATAAGGTCGGATATTTTAGTTGTAAATTTTGAATTTTCACTACTATTTAAGTTGAACTTCTCGTTATACCCGTAACGATAAGCTTTTATAGTTAAGTGTCAAATTTCAAATGTTTGATACCGTAGCATATTTAAAACACAAATATGAGATTCATCTTTTATTTTTAAACTCCGTTGCTGATCAAACTATATCATATAAATTCAAACAGATACAATGACAATTTAAACAGTACCTCCATTTGTGAACACCAAGAGACAATCATCCCTTTTCCATTCAACTCATCATTTTCTTTCTTGTTCTCGCCATCTTCATTACTTGATCTAATTACCCACAAAAATGGTCTTTCACTTTCCAATAAACACTGCAAAACCTCTTCCTTCTGCTCCTCCTTTAACACCGCTAAGCTCCCTAATGATACATAAACAACCGAACCCTCATCTTTCGAGTCCAACCACTCCCAATAATCTTCAGTTTAATCAAACAAATCACACCCGAATGACTTGTCTTCGACGTCTTTCCCACCGCAAAAAGCTGAAGGAATCAAAGGCCCAATCGAACATATCCCAAAATAATTGGTCTTCGACGTCTTTTACCCTTAATGAAATGATTTGTAGTCACTCAAATGTCTAAGCTAGCGTTTGGCTATAGATTTTGGATTTTAAAAGTATGTGTTTAAAAATATTTCAAGTTCCAAAAACTGGCGTTTCGGAACTTCTACTCACAAAACTTTAAATTTTTTCCAAGTAAAATTTATGTTCAAACACAACTCAAATTTTCAAATTTTAACTTCAAAATGTATGACCAAACGGGAGCTTAAGTTTTGTCTTAAACCATAAAAATCAAAAAAATTCCTTTCCTTCTAATATTATGTCTAGTCCAACAATGTCACATAAATTGAGATAGAACGAGTATTAGTTTAATGTCAATTGTGTATCAAAAGTCTATGTTGGTATTTTATAGGTCAAACTAGTCTGCCGACAAGTATTAATTGGTCTCCTTATTCATATTTGAGAAAAATATTGACTTTATTCATCACCCGCTATTTATAATTTTGCTTGAACTTGTCAAGAACATGTGCTTGTATGATTGTTAAGACAGGGCGTTATTATGCCAACATTAGAGGGACTTGAATCACATTGTCTATCTTGAGATGTAGTAGAAAGTATAGTATTGACAATAAAAATTTAGTAATAATAACTATATTATTGTTAAAAAATGTAAATGGCAATAAAAATTATTATTGTGAAAACTTTTCGCATCGAATGTTATCGTAACGGCATGCAACAACTTTTGTTATTGCGAAAAATACTTTTTGACAACAACATCCAACATATGGCAACAAAAAAATTGTTGGCAAATGTATGGGATGGAATTTGAACCTTAGCAGAGATAAAAAAGGTAAATAATTTTTTTTATTTGTCAAATTTTAATAGATATTATCCGATATATTTATGCTAATGAAAGACAACAAATTTCCAATAATTTCATTAAGGTATGCGCAATCTAAGTTATATTATCATGTCATTATTATTTGTTTTGGGTAATATTTTTTATTTTTAAATTAAAAATCTTAAATGATTGAAAAAAATTATTTACATTGATGGTGTATAAAATTTGAATTCTTTTTTTAAAAAATTACTTTCCTGGAAAAAGTTGAAGGAAAAAATTAAATAAGGAGTTTGAATTGGAGAACATAAGAAGTTCAAAAATCAAAAGTTGTTGGAGTAATCGGACTCCTTATATGGTCTTGAATAATCATTCCCTCATGAGTAGCTTTGGATCATTTACACTTTTACCCCTATTTTGTGTTGGCATTTAATTTTTTCCCTCAAATAAAATTTATGCCTATTGGGACATATGTTCTTTAAGGAAACCGACACAACTTGTATTGGATCCTTTAAAGAACTTATGTCCCAATAGGCATAAGTTTCATTTGAGGGGAAAAATTAAAGACCAACCTATTTGAAGGGAAATCGTGCAATTAAATGAGTAGCTTTTGGGGTTGAGTTAGGTCCAACATCCATTTCTTTATTATGGTATCCAAGTCAAACCCATCCCAATTCGTTGTTTTCAATATTGGCCCCCCCTGTCTTATATTGTCCACGTTCCAGATGTCCAGTTTTAGACATACGGGGGAAGGGGGTGTTGGAGTCCCACCCACTTATGGGATGGAAACGTGGACTATTTACATGATCATGGACGATACTCCCCTCATGAGCTAGCTTTTGCGGTTGAGTTAGACCCAAGATTCATTTATTTATCATCGTATCAGAGTCATGCCCAATCCAATTCATTATTTTCAATGTTGGGCCTCCTGTCTTATATTGTCCACGCTCTAGATGTACGATCTTGGGCGTACGGGGGAGGGTGTGTTGGAGTTCCTCATCGCTTGTGGGATGGGAACATGGACTCCTTATATCATCATGAACAATCCTCTCCTCATGTGTTAGCTTTTACGGTTGAGTTAGACCCAAGATTCATTTCTTTATTTTTTTTCAAAAAATATTATAGTCGACAAGACTTCACTCTTGATACATTTCGGATATGCATCATCACCCACCGATCATTACGATTTTAAAACACCCAAAATATGGTATGGAATTTTAGTTGAAATTCTAAAATTTTAAGCACTTTAATTCTTCCAAAATCAGATTGCCCTAATTAATTTATTACCAAAGTCGGACCAAACTAACTAGATTTATTTGAAATTATTTTACCATATGGTATTAACAAGTCCCATTATGCATCTATATATACATCTCAATGCTTCTTTCAAAATCCGATTGTCCTAATAAATTTATTACCAAATTCAGACAAAATTAACAAGATTTACTTGAAATTAGTTTACCATATGGTATTAACAAGGCTCATTATTCGTCTATATATACATCTCAATGCTCCTCTTCTATCTTCACAATCAATTCATATTTTGCTCCCAAAGAGAGTGCTCTTTTGTTCTTCTTCTTTTTTTGTGTGTGCACCCAAATATGGCTAGGAATTTAGATGAAAGCCAGAGAAAAGTAAAAATAATAATAATAAAATAGCTAGTTTGTTCAAAAAACAAAAAAAAAATTGTCAATCCTATGTATAATGTTCCTAATTATTAGCACAGGTTGTAGCAGTTGGTGGCATTCAAGCTACGGTTGGACGAATAGAAAAAGAAGCAAAAGGTAATATTTTGGCCGAGTGCTTGAAATTAATTTGAATGTTTTCCCTGGGCCAGATGAGGGGAGTGTTCTGGAACCCATTATTTAATGTGAAAATGGTAATGAAAGTTCTTGAATTTGTAACTAGTGTTTGAAGGAGAATTACCTGTGCATCTATATCCAGTCATTTAGTTTAATCATTTATGTTTTTGTCTTTGTTATTAAGTCTATTGCTGATTTCTTTTCTAATAACGAAAGACTTACAACAACTGACTTAATAACAAAGACAACAACATAATTGATTAAATTAAAAGACTCGATAGATGCACGATAATTCTCCTCCAAACACTAGTTCCATATTCAAGAACTCCAATTATCATTTACACATTAGTTAACGAGTTTCGAACTCTCCCCCTTATCTAGTTCGGAACAACATTCGAATCAAATTTCAATCGCTCGGCCAAAATATCACCTTTTACTTCTTTTTTTATTTAGTCCAACCGCAACTTGAATGCTACCAACTGCTCCAACCTGATGTTATCGAAGTACTAAGGTCAATATCAAGAGGGAAGGTGTGAGTTATCTCGGATATTTAAAAAGTTATAAAAATAACATTAATATTATATTATATCAATTACAGAAGTAAAAAAAAAGTACAAAATCAACTAAATTAGGCACGATCGCATATGTACATAGCACTAAACAAATTGTAAATAGAGCATTTGCGTGTATAGCACATATTTGTTTTCCAAAACATGCGCTATGTATTTTTCTAAAAAAATCTATTATAACATGGGACGTTTGCCCATTCATATACATGTATTTTTTGTTCTTTTCTTTTTACACATTAGTTAGGTTCTTCGCAAAATAGACATTATTTTGGTTCCGAAATCATAAAAATTATTTTTCACTACGTCTCAACCCTTGTAGTTACGCAAGCATCTCCTAGATCTTGTACGGGTGAATTTAGGAACCACACATACATCCTAAGATTCAATCGCTATTTTTATTTCTAAAAACACCACTTATTTCACCATTGAATTCTAAAACCTGAAGTCATCAATGTTGAATTTATACTTATCATTCTCAGAGGGTTGCTACTTCACTTAAATCTTGTAGTCCTCTTGCAATAAAGAGAACTATTAGTTAGAAGGATGTATTTCATATAACGCATAATGACATTTTCGGCATTATCCATATTGTTTGGATTTTATATATTTTTTGTTAGCTAGATTTATTTTTTCAGAAAATATCATATAGCAGTTGCAACACGACTTATTAGTGAGCCGACAAGACTTCACTCTTGATACGTTTCATATATGCAACACCACTCGTTGATAGTAGATTTTACAACACCAACTGATCATTAGGATTTTACCACACCCAGAATAAGGTCGGATATTTTAGTTGTAAATTTTGAATTTTCACTACTATTTAAGTTGAACTTCTCGTTATACCCGTAACGATAAGCTTTTATAGTTAAGTGTCAAATTTCAAATGTTTGATACCGTAGCATATTTAAAACACAAATATGAGATTCATCTTTTATTTTTAAACTCCGTTCTTGATCAAACTATATCATATAAATTCAAACAGAGATACAATGACAATTTAAACAGTACCTCCATTTGTGAACACCAAGAGACAATCATCCCTTTTCCATTCAACTCATCATTTTCTTTCTTGTTCTCGCCATCTTCATTACTTGATCTAATTACCCACAAAAATGGTCTTTCACTTTCCAATAAACCCTGCAAAACCTCTTCCTTCTGCTCCTCCTTTAACACCGCTAAGCTCCCTAATGATACATAAACAACCGAACCCTCATCTTTCGAGTCCAACCACTCCCAATAATCTTCAGTTTAATCAAACAAATCACACCCGAATGACTTGTCTTCGACGTCTTTCCCACCGCAAAAAGCTGAAGGAATCAAAGGCCCAATCGAACATATCCCAAAATAATTGGTCTTCGACGTCTTTTACCCTTAATGAAATGATTTGTAGTCACTCAAATGTCTAAGCTAGCGTTTGGCTATAGATTTTGGATTTTAAAAGTATGTGTTTAAAAATATTTCAAGTTCCAAAAACTGGCGTTTCGAACTTCTACTCACAAAACTTTAAATTTTTTCCAAGTAAAATTTATGTTCAAACACAACTCAAATTTTCAAATTTTAACTTCAAAATGTATGACCAAACGGGAGCTTAAGCTTTGTCTTAAACCATAAAAATCAAAAAAATTCCTTTCCTTCTAATATTATGTCTAGTCCAACAATGTCACATAAATTGAGATAGAACGAGTATTAGTTTAATGTCAATTGTGTATCAAAAGTCTATGTTGGTATTTTATAGGTCAAACTAGTCTGCCGACAAGTATTAATTGGTCTCCTTATTCATATTTGAGAAAAATATTGACTTTATTCATCACCCGCTATTTATAATTTTGCTTGAACTTGTCAAGAACATGTGCTTGTATGATTGTTAAGACAGGGCGTTATTATGCCAACATTAGAGGGACTTGAATCACATTGTCTATCTTGAGATGTAGTAGAAAGTATAGTATTGACAATAAAAATTTAGTAATAATAACTATATTATTGTTAAAAAATGTAAATGGCAATAAAAATTATTATTGTGAAAACTTTTCGCATCGAATGTTATCGTAACGGCATGCAACAACTTTTGTTATTGCGAAAAATACTTTTTGACAACAACATCCAACATATGGCAACAAAAAAATTGTTGGCAAATGTATGGGATGGAATTTGAACCTTAGCAGAGATAAAAAAGGTAAATAATTTTTTTTATTTGTCAAATTTTAATAGATATTATCCGATATATTTATGCTAATGAAAGACAACAAATTTCCAATAATTTCATTAAGGTATGCGCAATCTAAGTTATATTATCATGTCATTATTATTTGTTTTGGGTAATATTTTTTATTTTTAAATTAAAAATCTTAAATGATTGAAAAAAATTATTTACATTGATGGTGTATAAAATTTGAATTCTTTTTTAAAAAATTACTTTCCTGGAAAAAGTTGAAGGAAAAAATTAAATAAGGAGTTTGAATTGGAGAACATAAGAAGTTCAAAAATCAAAAGTTGTTGGAGTAATCTGGACTCCTTATATGGTCTTGAATAATCATTCCCTCATGAGTAGCTTTGGATCATTTACACTTTTACCCCTATTTTGTGTTGGCATTTAATTTTTTCCCTCAAATAAAATTTATGCCTATTGGGACATATGTTCTTTAAGGAAACCGACACAACTTGTATTGGATCCTTTAAAGAACTTATGTCCCAATAGGCATAAGTTTCATTTGAGGGGAAAAATTAAAGACCAACCTATTTGAAGGGAAATCGTGCAATTAAATGAGTAGCTTTTGGGGTTGAGTTAGGTCCAACATCCATTTCTTTATTATGGTATCCAAGTCAAACCCATCCCAATTCGTTGTTTTCAATATTGGCCCCCCGTCTTATATTGTCCACGTTCCGGATGTCCAGATTTTAGACATACGGGGGAAGGGGGTGTTGGAGTCCCACCCACTTATGGGATGGAAACGTGGACTATTTACATGATCATGGACGATACTCCCCTCATGAGCTAGCTTTTGCGGTTGAGTTAGACCCAAGATTCATTTATTTATCATCGTATCAGAGTCATGCCCAATCCAATTCATTATTTTCAATGTTGGGCCTCCTGTCTTATATTGTCCACGCTCTAGATGTACGAGTCTTGGGCGTACGGGGAGGGTGTGTTGGAGTTCCTCATCGCTTGTGGGATGGGAACATGGACTCCTTATATCATCATGAACAATCCTCTCCTCATGTGTTAGCTTTTACGGTTGAGTTAGACCCAAGATTCATTTCTTTATTTTTTTTCAAAAATATTATAGTCGACAAGACTTCACTCTTGATACATTTCGATATGCATCATCACCCACTGATCATTACGATTTTAAAACACCCAAAATATGGTATGGAATTTTAGTTGAAATTCTAAAATTTTAAGCACTTTAATTCTTCCAAAATCAGATTGCCCTAATTAATTTATTACCAAAGTCGGACCAAACTAACTAGATTTATTTGAAATTATTTTACCATATGGTATTAACAAGTCCCATTATGCATCTATATATACATCTCAATGCTTCTTTCAAAATCCGATTGTCCTAATAAATTTATTACCAAATTCAGACAAAATTAACAAGATTTACTTGAAATTAGTTTACCATATGGTATTAACAAGGCTCATTATTCGTCTATATATACATCTCAATGCTCCTCTTCTATCTTCACAATCAATTCATATTTTGCTCCCAAAGAGAGTGCTCTTTTGTTCTTCTTCTTTTTTTGTGTGTGCACCCAAATATGGCTAGGAATTTAGATGAAAGCCAGAGAAAAGTAAAAATAATAATAATAAAATAGCTAGTTTGTTCAAAAAACAAAAAAAAAATTGTCAATCCTATGTATAATGTTCCTAATTATTAGCACGGGTTGTAGCGATTGGTGGCATTCAAGCTACGGTTGGACGAATAGAAAAAGAAGCAAAAGGTAATATTTTGGCCGAGTGCTTGAAATTAATTTGAATGTTTTCCCTGGGCCAGATGAGGGGAGTGTTCTGGAACCCATTATTTAATGTGAAAATGGTAATGAAAGTTCTTGAATTTGTAACTAGTGTTTGAAGGAGAATTACCTGTGCATCTATATCCAGTCATTTAGTTTAATCATTTATGTTTTTGTCTTTGTTATTAAGTCTATTGCTGATTTCTTTTCTAATAACGAAAGACTTACAACAACTGACTTAATAACAAAGACAACAACATAATTGATTAAATTAAAAGACTCGATAGATGCACTGATAATTCTCCTCCAAACACTAGTTCCATATTCAAGAACTCCAATTATCATTTACACATTAGTTAACGAGTTTCAGAACTCTCCCCCTTATCTAGTTCAGGAACAACATTCGAATCAAATTTCAATCGCTCGGCCAAAATATCACCTTTTACTTCTTTTTTTATTTAGTCCAACCGCAACTTGAATGCTACCAACTGCTCCAACCTGATGTTATCGAAGTACTAAGGTCAATATCAAGAGGGAAGGTGTGAGTTATCTCGGATATTTAAAAAGTTATAAAAATAACATTAATATTATATTATATCAATTACAGAAGTAAAAAAAAAGTACAAAATCAACTAAATTAGGCACGATCGCATATGTACATAGCACTAAACAAATTGTAAATAGAGCATTTGCGTGTATAGCACATATTTGTTTTCCAAAACATGCGCTATGTATTTTTCTAAAAAAATCTATTATAACATGGGACGTTTGCCCATTCATATACATGTATTTTTTGTTCTTTTCTTTTTACACATTAGTTAGGTTCTTCGCAAAATAGACATTATTTTGGTTCCGAAATCATAAAAATTATTTTTCACTACGTCTCAACCCTTGTAGTTACGCAAGCATCTCCTAGATCTTGTACGGGTGAATTTAGGAACCACACATACATCCTAAGATTCAATCGCTATTTTTATTTCTAAAAACACCACTTATTTCACCATTGAATTCTAAAACCTGAAGTCATCAATGTTGAATTTATACTTATCATTCTCAGAGGGTTGCTACTTCACTTAAATCTTGTAGTCCTCTTGCAATAAAGAGAACTATTAGTTAGAAGGATGTATTTCATATAACGCATAATGACATTTTCGGCATTATCCATATTGTTTGGATTTTATATATTTTTTGTTAGCTAGATTTATTTTTTCAGAAAATATCATATAGCAGTTGCAACACGACTTATTAGTGAGCCGACAAGACTTCACTCTTGATACGTTTCATATATGCAACACCACTCGTTGATAGTAGATTTTACAACACCAACTGATCATTAGGATTTTACCACACCCGAAATAAGGTCGGATATTTTAGTTGTAAATTTTGAATTTTCACTACTATTTAAGTTGAACTTCTCGTTATACCCGTAACGATAAGCTTTTATAGTTAAGTGTCAAATTTCAAATGTTTGATACCGTAGCATATTTAAAACACAAATATGAGATTCATCTTTTATTTTTAAACTCCGTTCTTTGATCAAACTATATCATATAAATTCAAACAGATACAATGACAATTTAAACAGTACCTCCATTTGTGAACACCAAGAGACAATCATCCCTTTTCCATTCAACTCATCATTTTCTTTCTTGTTCTCGCCATCTTCATTACTTGATCTAATTACCCACAAAAATGGTCTTTCACTTTCCAATAAACCCTGCAAAACCTCTTCCTTCTGCTCCTCCTTTAACACCGCTAAGCTCCCTAATGATACATAAACAACCGAACCCTCATCTTTCGAGTCCAACCACTCCCAATAATCTTCAGTTTAATCAAACAAATCACACCCGAATGACTTGTCTTCGACGTCTTTCCCACCGCAAAAAGCTGAAGGAATCAAAGGCCCAATCGAACATATCCCAAAATAATTGGTCTTCGACGTCTTTTACCCTTAATGAAATGATTTGTAGTCACTCAAATGTCTAAGCTAGCGTTTGGCTATAGATTTTGGATTTTAAAAGTATGTGTTTAAAAATATTTCAAGTTCCAAAAACTGGCGTTTGAACTTCTACTCACAAAACTTTAAATTTTTTCCAAGTAAAATTTATGTTCAAACACAACTCAAATTTTCAAATTTTAACTTCAAAATGTATGACCAAACGGGAGCTTAAGCTTTGTCTTAAACCATAAAAATCAAAAAAATTCCTTTCCTTCTAATATTATGTCTAGTCCAACAATGTCACATAAATTGAGATAGAACGAGTATTAGTTTAATGTCAATTGTGTATCAAAAGTCTATGTTGGTATTTTATAGGTCAAACTAGTCTGCCGACAAGTATTAATTGGTCTCCTTATTCATATTTGAGAAAAATATTGACTTTATTCATCACCCGCTATTTATAATTTTGCTTGAACTTGTCAAGAACATGTGCTTGTATGATTGTTAAGACAGGGGCGTTATTATGCCAACATTAGAGGGACTTGAATCACATTGTCTATCTTGAGATGTAGTAGAAAGTATAGTATTGACAATAAAAATTTAGTAATAATAACTATATTATTGTTAAAAAATGTAAATGGCAATAAAAATTATTATTGTGAAAACTTTTCGCATCGAATGTTATCGTAACGGCATGCAACAACTTTTGTTATTGCGAAAAATACTTTTTGACAACAACATCCAACATATGGCAACAAAAAAATTGTTGGCAAATGTATGGGATGGAATTTGAACCTTAGCAGAGATAAAAAAGGTAAATAATTTTTTTTATTTGTCAAATTTTAATAGATATTATCCGATATATTTATGCTAATGAAAGACAACAAATTTCCAATAATTTCATTAAGGTATGCGCAATCTAAGTTATATTATCATGTCATTATTATTTGTTTTGGGTAATATTTTTTATTTTTAAATTAAAAATCTTAAATGATTGAAAAAAATTATTTACATTGATGGTGTATAAAATTTGAATTCTTTTTTTAAAAAATTACTTTCCTGGAAAAAGTTGAAGGAAAAAATTAAATAAGGAGTTTGAATTGGAGAACATAAGAAGTTCAAAAATCAAAAGTTGTTGGAGTAACTGGACTCCTTATATGGTCTTGAATAATCATTCCCTCATGAGTAGCTTTGGATCATTTACACTTTTACCCCTATTTTGTGTTGGCATTTAATTTTTTCCCTCAAATAAAATTTATGCCTATTGGGACATATGTTCTTTAAGGAAACCGACACAACTTGTATTGGATCCTTTAAAGAACTTATGTCCCAATAGGCATAAGTTTCATTTGAGGGGAAAAATTAAAGACCAACCTATTTGAAGGGAAATCGTGCAATTAAATGAGTAGCTTTTGGGGTTGAGTTAGGTCCAACATCCATTTCTTTATTATGGTATCCAAGTCAAACCCATCCCAATTCGTTGTTTTCAATATTGGCCCCCCTGTCTTATATTGTCCACGTTCCAGATGTCCAGTTTTAGACATACGGGGGAAGGGGGTGTTGGAGTCCCACCCACTTATGGGATGGAAACGTGGACTATTTACATGATCATGGACGATACTCCCCTCATGAGCTAGCTTTTGCGGTTGAGTTAGACCCAAGATTCATTTATTTATCATCGTATCAGAGTCATGCCCAATCCAATTCATTATTTTCAATGTTGGGCCTCCTGTCTTATATTGTCCACGCTCTAGATGTACAGTCTTGGGCGTACGGGGAGGGTGTGTTGGAGTTCCTCATCGCTTGTGGGATGGGAACATGGACTCCTTATATCATCATGAACAATCCTCTCCTCATGTGTTAGCTTTTACGGTTGAGTTAGACCCAAGATTCATTTCTTTATTTTTTTTCAAAAAATATTATAGTCAGCAAGACTTCACTCTTGATACATTTCAGATATGCATCATCACCCACTGATCATTACGATTTTAAAACACCCAAAATATGGTATGGAATTTTAGTTGAAATTCTAAAATTTTAAGCACTTTAATTCTTCCAAAATCAGATTGCCCTAATTAATTTATTACCAAAGTCGGACCAAACTAACTAGATTTATTTGAAATTATTTTACCATATGGTATTAACAAGTCCCATTATGCATCTATATATACATCTCAATGCTTCTTTCAAAATCCGATTGTCCTAATAAATTTATTACCAAATTCAGACAAAATTAACAAGATTTACTTGAAATTAGTTTACCATATGGTATTAACAAGGCTCATTATTCGTCTATATATACATCTCAATGCTCCTCTTCTATCTTCACAATCAATTCATATTTTGCTCCCAAAGAGAGTGCTCTTTTGTTCTTCTTCTTTTTTTGTGTGTGCACCCAAATATGGCTAGGAATTTAGATGAAAGCCAGAGAAAAGTAAAAATAATAATAATAAAATAGCTAGTTTGTTCAAAAAACAAAAAAAAAATTGTCAATCCTATGTATAATGTTCCTAATTATTAGCACAGTTGTAGCAGTTGGTGGCATTCAAGCTACGGTTGGACGAATAGAAAAAGAAGCAAAAGGTAATATTTTGGCCGAGTGCTTGAAATTAATTTGAATGTTTTCCCTGGGCCAGATGAGGGGAGTGTTCTGGAACCCATTATTTAATGTGAAAATGGTAATGAAAGTTCTTGAATTTGTAACTAGTGTTTGAAGGAGAATTACCTGTGCATCTATATCCAAATCATTTAGTTTAATCATTTATGTTTTTGTCTTTGTTATTAAGTCTATTGCTGATTTCTTTTCTAATAACGAAAGACTTACAACAACCGACTTAATAACAAAGACAACAACATAATTGATTAAATTAAAAGACTCGATAGATGCACCGATAATTCTCCTCCAAACACTAGTTCCATATTCAAGAACTCCAATTATCATTTACACATTAGTTAACGAGTTTCGAACTCTCCCCTTATCTAGTTCGGGAACAACATTCGAATCAAATTTCAATCGCTCGGCCAAAATATCACCTTTTACTTCTTTTTTTATTTAGTCCAACCGCAACTTGAATGCTACCAACTGCTCCAACTGATGTTATCGAAGTACTAAGGTCAATATCAAGAGGGAAGGTGTGAGTTATCTCGGATATTTAAAAAGTTATAAAAATAACATTAATATTATATTATATCAATTACAGAAGTAAAAAAAAAGTACAAAATCAACTAAATTAGGCACGATCGCATATGTACATAGCACTAAACAAATTGTAAATAGAGCATTTGCGTGTATAGCACATATTTGTTTTCCAAAACATGCGCTATGTATTTTTCTAAAAAAATCTATTATAACATGGGACGTTTGCCCATTCATATACATGTATTTTTTGTTCTTTTCTTTTTACACATTAGTTAGGTTCTTCGCAAAATAGACATTATTTTGGTTCCGAAATCATAAAAATTATTTTTCACTACGTCTCAACCCTTGTAGTTACGCAAGCATCTCCTAGATCTTGTACGGGTGAATTTAGGAACCACACATACATCCTAAGATTCAATCGCTATTTTTATTTCTAAAAACACCACTTATTTCACCATTGAATTCTAAAACCTGAAGTCATCAATGTTGAATTTATACTTATCATTCTCAGAGGGTTGCTACTTCACTTAAATCTTGTAGTCCTCTTGCAATAAAGAGAACTATTAGTTAGAAGGATGTATTTCATATAACGCATAATGACATTTTCGGCATTATCCATATTGTTTGGATTTTATATATTTTTTGTTAGCTAGATTTATTTTTTCAGAAAATATCATATAGCAGTTGCAACACGACTTATTAGTGAGCCGACAAGACTTCACTCTTGATACGTTTCATATATGCAACACCACTCGTTGATAGTAGATTTTACAACACCAACTGATCATTAGGATTTTACCACACCCAGAATAAGGTCGGATATTTTAGTTGTAAATTTTGAATTTTCACTACTATTTAAGTTGAACTTCTCGTTATACCCGTAACGATAAGCTTTTATAGTTAAGTGTCAAATTTCAAATGTTTGATACCGTAGCATATTTAAAACACAAATATGAGATTCATCTTTTATTTTTAAACTCCGTTCTTGATCAAACTATATCATATAAATTCAAACAGATACAATGACAATTTAAACAGTACCTCCATTTGTGAACACCAAGAGACAATCATCCCTTTTCCATTCAACTCATCATTTTCTTTCTTGTTCTCGCCATCTTCATTACTTGATCTAATTACCCACAAAAATGGTCTTTCACTTTCCAATAAACCCTGCAAAACCTCTTCCTTCTGCTCCTCCTTTAACACCGCTAAGCTCCCTAATGATACATAAACAACCGAACCCTCATCTTTCGAGTCCAACCACTCCCAATAATCTTCAGTTTAATCAAACAAATCACACCCGAATGACTTGTCTTCGACGTCTTTCCCACCGCAAAAAGCTGAAGGAATCAAAGGCCCAATCGAACATATCCCAAAATAATTGGTCTTCGACGTCTTTTACCCTTAATGAAATGATTTGTAGTCACACAAATGTCTAAGCTAGCGTTTGGCTATAGATTTTGGATTTTAAAAGTATGTGTTTAAAAATATTTCAAGTTCCAAAAACTGGCGTTTCGGAACTTCTACTCACAAAACTTTAAATTTTTTCCAAGTAAAATTTATGTTCAAACACAACTCAAATTTTCAAATTTTAACTTCAAAATGTATGACCAAACGGGAGCTTAAGCTTTGTCTTAAACCATAAAAATCAAAAAAATTCCTTTCCTTCTAATATTATGTCTAGTCCAACAATGTCACATAAATTGAGATAGAACGAGTATTAGTTTAATGTCAATTGTGTATCAAAAGTCTATGTTGGTATTTTATAGGTCAAACTAGTCTGCCGACAAGTATTAATTGGTCTCCTTATTCATATTTGAGAAAAATATTGACTTTATTCATCACCCGCTATTTATAATTTTGCTTGAACTTGTCAAGAACATGTGCTTGTATGATTGTTAAGACAGGGCGTTATTATGCCAACATTAGAGGGACTTGAATCACATTGTCTATCTTGAGATGTAGTAGAAAGTATAGTATTGACAATAAAAATTTAGTAATAATAACTATATTATTGTTAAAAAATGTAAATGGCAATAAAAATTATTATTGTGAAAACTTTTCGCATCGAATGTTATCGTAACGGCATGCAACAACTTTTGTTATTGCGAAAAATACTTTTTGACAACAACATCCAACATATGGCAACAAAAAAATTGTTGGCAAATGTATGGGATGGAATTTGAACCTTAGCAGAGATAAAAAAGGTAAATAATTTTTTTTATTTGTCAAATTTTAATAGATATTATCCGATATATTTATGCTAATGAAAGACAACAAATTTCCAATAATTTCATTAAGGTATGCGCAATCTAAGTTATATTATCATGTCATTATTATTTGTTTTGGGTAATATTTTTTATTTTTAAATTAAAAATCTTAAATGATTGAAAAAAATTATTTACATTGATGGTGTATAAAATTTGAATTCTTTTTTTAAAAAATTACTTTCCTGGAAAAAGTTGAAGGAAAAAATTAAATAAGGAGTTTGAATTGGAGAACATAAGAAGTTCAAAAATCAAAAGTTGTTGGAGTAATGGACTCCTTATATGGTCTTGAATAATCATTCCCTCATGAGTAGCTTTGGATCATTTACACTTTTACCCCTATTTTGTGTTGGCATTTAATTTTTTCCCTCAAATAAAATTTATGCCTATTGGGACATATGTTCTTTAAGGAAACCGACACAACTTGTATTGGATCCTTTAAAGAACTTATGTCCCAATAGGCATAAGTTTCATTTGAGGGGAAAAATTAAAGACCAACCTATTTGAAGGGAAATCGTGCAATTAAATGAGTAGCTTTTGGGGTTGAGTTAGGTCCAACATCCATTTCTTTATTATGGTATCCAAGTCAAACCCATCCCAATTCGTTGTTTTCAATATTGGCCCCCCTGTCTTATATTGTCCACGTTCCAGATGTCCAGTTTTAGACATACGGGGGAAGGGGGTGTTGGAGTCCCACCCACTTATGGGATGGAAACGTGGACTATTTACATGATCATGGACGATACTCCCCTCATGAGCTAGCTTTTGCGGTTGAGTTAGACCCAAGATTCATTTATTTATCATCGTATCAGAGTCATGCCCAATCCAATTCATTATTTTCAATGTTGGGCCTCCTGTCTTATATTGTCCACGCTCTAGATGTACAGTCTTGGGCGTACGGGGGAGGGTGTGTTGGAGTTCCTCATCGCTTGTGGGATGGGAACATGGACTCCTTATATCATCATGAACAATCCTCTCCTCATGTGTTAGCTTTTACGGTTGAGTTAGACCCAAGATTCATTTCTTTATTTTTTTTCAAAAAATATTATAGTCAGCAAGACTTCACTCTTGATACATTTCAGATATGCATCATCACCCACTGATCATTACGATTTTAAAACACCCAAAATATGGTATGGAATTTTAGTTGAAATTCTAAAATTTTAAGCACTTTAATTCTTCCAAAATCAGATTGCCCTAATTAATTTATTACCAAAGTCGGACCAAACTAACTAGATTTATTTGAAATTATTTTACCATATGGTATTAACAAGTCCCATTATGCATCTATATATACATCTCAATGCTTCTTTCAAAATCCGATTGTCCTAATAAATTTATTACCAAATTCAGACAAAATTAACAAGATTTACTTGAAATTAGTTTACCATATGGTATTAACAAGGCTCATTATTCGTCTATATATACATCTCAATGCTCCTCTTCTATCTTCACAATCAATTAATATTTTGCTCCCAAAGAGAGTGCTCTTTTGTTCTTCTTCTTTTTTTGTGTGTGCACCCAAATATGGCTAGGAATTTAGATGAAAGCCAGAGAAAAGTAAAAATAATAATAATAAAATAGCTAGTTTGTTCAAAAAACAAAAAAAAAATTGTCAATCCTATGTATAATGTTCCTAATTATTAGCACAGTTGTAGCAGTTGGTGGCATTCAAGCTACGGTTGGACGAATAGAAAAAGAAGCAAAAGGTAATATTTTGGCCGAGTGCTTGAAATTAATTTGAATGTTTTCCCTGGGCCAGATGAGGGGAGTGTTCTGGAACCCATTATTTAATGTGAAAATGGTAATGAAAGTTCTTGAATTTGTAACTAGTGTTTGAAGGAGAATTACCTGTGCATCTATATCCAAATCATTTAGTTTAATCATTTATGTTTTTGTCTTTGTTATTAAGTCTATTGCTGATTTCTTTTCTAATAACGAAAGACTTACAACAACTGACTTAATAACAAAGACAACAACATAATTGATTAAATTAAAAGACTCGATAGATGCACTGATAATTCTCCTCCAAACACTAGTTCCATATTCAAGAACTCCAATTATCATTTACACATTAGTTAACGAGTTTCAGAACTCTCCCCCTTATCTAGTTCAGGAACAACATTCGAATCAAATTTCAATCGCTCGGCCAAAATATCACCTTTTACTTCTTTTTTTATTTAGTCCAACCGCAACTTGAATGCTACCAACTGCTCCAACCTGATGTTATCGAAGTACTAAGGTCAATATCAAGAGGGAAGGTGTGAGTTATCTCGGATATTTAAAAAGTTATAAAAATAACATTAATATTATATTATATCAATTACAGAAGTAAAAAAAAAGTACAAAATCAACTAAATTAGGCACGATCGCATATGTACATAGCACTAAACAAATTGTAAATAGAGCATTTGCGTGTATAGCACATATTTGTTTTCCAAAACATGCGCTATGTATTTTTCTAAAAAAATCTATTATAACATGGGACGTTTGCCCATTCATATACATGTATTTTTTGTTCTTTTCTTTTTACACATTAGTTAGGTTCTTCGCAAAATAGACATTATTTTGGTTCCGAAATCATAAAAATTATTTTTCACTACGTCTCAACCCTTGTAGTTACGCAAGCATCTCCTAGATCTTGTACGGGTGAATTTAGGAACCACACATACATCCTAAGATTCAATCGCTATTTTTATTTCTAAAAACACCACTTATTTCACCATTGAATTCTAAAACCTGAAGTCATCAATGTTGAATTTATACTTATCATTCTCAGAGGGTTGCTACTTCACTTAAATCTTGTAGTCCTCTTGCAATAAAGAGAACTATTAGTTAGAAGGATGTATTTCATATAACGCATAATGACATTTTCGGCATTATCCATATTGTTTGGATTTTATATATTTTTTGTTAGCTAGATTTATTTTTTCAGAAAATATCATATAGCAGTTGCAACACGACTTATTAGTGAGCCGACAAGACTTCACTCTTGATACGTTTCATATATGCAACACCACTCGTTGATAGTAGATTTTACAACACCAACTGATCATTAGGATTTTACCACACCCGAATAAGGTCGGATATTTTAGTTGTAAATTTTGAATTTTCACTACTATTTAAGTTGAACTTCTCGTTATACCCGTAACGATAAGCTTTTATAGTTAAGTGTCAAATTTCAAATGTTTGATACCGTAGCATATTTAAAACACAAATATGAGATTCATCTTTTATTTTTAAACTCCGTTGCTTTGATCAAACTATATCATATAAATTCAAACAGATACAATGACAATTTAAACAGTACCTCCATTTGTGAACACCAAGAGACAATCATCCCTTTTCCATTCAACTCATCATTTTCTTTCTTGTTCTCGCCATCTTCATTACTTGATCTAATTACCCACAAAAATGGTCTTTCACTTTCCAATAAACCCTGCAAAACCTCTTCCTTCTGCTCCTCCTTTAACACCGCTAAGCTCCCTAATGATACATAAACAACCGAACCCTCATCTTTCGAGTCCAACCACTCCCAATAATCTTCAGTTTAATCAAACAAATCACACCCGAATGACTTGTCTTCGACGTCTTTCCCACCGCAAAAAGCTGAAGGAATCAAAGGCCCAATCGAACATATCCCAAAATAATTGGTCTTCGACGTCTTTTACCCTTAATGAAATGATTTGTAGTCACACAAATGTCTAAGCTAGCGTTTGGCTATAGATTTTGGATTTTAAAAGTATGTGTTTAAAAATATTTCAAGTTCCAAAAACTGGCGTTTCGGAACTTCTACTCACAAAACTTTAAATTTTTTCCAAGTAAAATTTATGTTCAAACACAACTCAAATTTTCAAATTTTAACTTCAAAATGTATGACCAAACGGGAGCTTAAGCTTTGTCTTAAACCATAAAAATCAAAAAAATTCCTTTCCTTCTAATATTATGTCTAGTCCAACAATGTCACATAAATTGAGATAGAACGAGTATTAGTTTAATGTCAATTGTGTATCAAAAGTCTATGTTGGTATTTTATAGGTCAAACTAGTCTGCCGACAAGTATTAATTGGTCTCCTTATTCATATTTGAGAAAAATATTGACTTTATTCATCACCCGCTATTTATAATTTTGCTTGAACTTGTCAAGAACATGTGCTTGTATGATTGTTAAGACAGGGCGTTATTATGCCAACATTAGAGGGACTTGAATCACATTGTCTATCTTGAGATGTAGTAGAAAGTATAGTATTGACAATAAAAATTTAGTAATAATAACTATATTATTGTTAAAAAATGTAAATGGCAATAAAAATTATTATTGTGAAAACTTTTCGCATCGAATGTTATCGTAACGGCATGCAACAACTTTTGTTATTGCGAAAAATACTTTTTGACAACAACATCCAACATATGGCAACAAAAAAATTGTTGGCAAATGTATGGGATGGAATTTGAACCTTAGCAGAAAGGTAAATAATTTTTTTTATTTGTCAAATTTTAATAGATATTATCCGATATATTTATGCTAATGAAAGACAACAAATTTCCAATAATTTCATTAAGGTATGCGCAATCTAAGTTATATTATCATGTCATTATTATTTGTTTTGGGTAATATTTTTTATTTTTAAATTAAAAATCTTAAATGATTGAAAAAAATTATTTACATTGATGGTGTATAAAATTTGAATTCTTTTTTTAAAAAATTACTTTCCTGGAAAAAGTTGAAGGAAAAAATTAAATAAGGAGTTTGAATTGGAGAACATAAGAAGTTCAAAAATCAAAAGTTGTTGGAGTAACTGGACTCCTTATATGGTCTTGAATAATCATTCCCTCATGAGTAGCTTTGGATCATTTACACTTTTACCCCTATTTTGTGTTGGCATTTAATTTTTTCCCTCAAATAAAATTTATGCCTATTGGGACATATGTTCTTTAAGGAAACCGACACAACTTGTATTGGATCCTTTAAAGAACTTATGTCCCAATAGGCATAAGTTTCATTTGAGGGGAAAAATTAAAGACCAACCTATTTGAAGGGAAATCGTGCAATTAAATGAGTAGCTTTTGGGGTTGAGTTAGGTCCAACATCCATTTCTTTATTATGGTATCCAAGTCAAACCCATCCCAATTCGTTGTTTTCAATATTGGCCCCCCTGTCTTATATTGTCCACGTTCCAGATGTCCAGTTTTAGACATACGGGGGAAGGGGGTGTTGGAGTCCCACCCACTTATGGGATGGAAACGTGGACTATTTACATGATCATGGACGATACTCCCCTCATGAGCTAGCTATTGCGGTTGAGTTAGACCCAAGATTCATTTCTTTATCATCGTATCAGAGTCATGCCCAATCCAATTCATTATTTTCAATGTTGGGCCTCCTGTCTTATATTGTCCACGCTCTAGATGTACAGTATTGGGCGTACGGGGGAGGGTGTGTTGGAGTTCCTCATCGCTTGTGGGATGGGAACATGGACTCCTTATATCGTCATGAACAATCCTCTCCTCATGTGTTAGCTTTTACGGTTGAGTTAGACCCAAGATTCATTTCTTTATTTTTTTTCAAAAAATATTATAGTCAGCAAGACTTCACTCTTGATACATTTCAGATATGCATCATCACCCACTGATCATTACGATTTTAAAACACCCAAAATATGGTATGGAATTTTAGTTGAAATTCTAAAATTTTAAGCACTTTAATTCTTCCAAAATCAGATTGCCCTAATTAATTTATTACCAAAGTCGGACCAAACTAACTAGATTTATTTGAAATTATTTTACCATATGGTATTAACAAGTCCCATTATGCATCTATATATACATCTCAATGCTTCTTTCAAAATCCGATTGTCCTAATAAATTTATTACCAAATTCAGACAAAATTAACAAGATTTACTTGAAATTAGTTTACCATATGCTATTAACAAGGCTCATTATTCGTCTATATATACATCTCAATGCTCCTCTTCTATCTTCACAATCAATTCATATTTTGCTCCCAAAGAGAGTGCTCTTTTGTTCTTCTTCTTTTTTTGTGTGTGCACCCAAATATGGCTAGGAATTTAGATGAAAGCCAGAGAAAAGTAAAAATAATAATAATAAAATAGCTAGTTTGTTCAAAAAAGAACAAAAATTGTCAATCCTATGTATAATGTTCCTAATTATTAGCACAAGTTGTAGCAGTTGGTGGCATTCAAGCTACGGTTGGACGAATAGAAAAAGAAGCAAAAGGTAATATTTTGGCCGAGTGCTTGAAATTAATTTGAATGTTGTCCCTGGGCCAGATGAGGGGAGAGTTCTGGAACCCATTATTTAATGTGAAAATGGTAATGAAAGTTCTTGAATTTGTAACTAGTGTTTGGAGAATTACCTGTGCATCTATATACAGTCATTTAGTTTAATCATTTATGTTTTTGTCTTTGTTATTAAGTCTATTGCTGATTTCTTTTCTAATAACAAAAGACTTACAACAACTGACTTAATAACAAAGACAACAACATAATTGATTAAATTAAAAGACTCGATAGATGCACTGATAATTCTCCTCCAAACACTAGTTCCATATTCAAGAACTCCAATTATCATTTACACATTAGTTAACGAATTTCAGAATTCTCCCCCTTATCTAGTTCAGGGACAACATTCGAATCAAATTTCAATCGCTCGGCCAAAATATCACCTTTTACTTCTTTTTTTTATTTTGTCCAACCGCAACTTGAATGCTACCAACTGCTCCAACATGATGTTATCGAAGTACTAAGGTCAATATCAAGAGGGAAGGTGTGAGTTATCTCGGATATTTAAAAAGTTATAAAAATAACATTAATATTATATTATATCAATTACAGAAGTAAAAAAAAATACAAAATCAACTAAATTAGGCACGATCGCATATGTACATAGCACTAAACAAATTGTAAATAGAGCATTTGCGTGTATAGCACATATTTGTTTTCCAAAACATGCGCTATGTATTTTTCTAAAAAAACCTATTATAACATGGGACGTTTGCCCATTCATATACATGTATTTTTTGTTCTTTTCTTTTTACACATTAGTTAGGTTCTTCGCAAAATAGACATTATTTTGGTTCCGAAATCATAAAAATTATTTTTCACTACGTCTCAACCCTTGTAGTTACGCAAGCATCTCCTAGATCTTGTACGGGTGAATTTAGGAACCACACATACATCCTAAGATTCAATCGCTATTTTTATTTCTAAAAACACCACTTATTTCACGATTGAATTCTAAAAGCTGAAGTCATCAATGATGAATTTATACTTATCATTCTTAGAGGGTTGCTACTTCACATAAATCTTGCAGACCTCTTGCAATAAAGAGAACTATTAGTTAGAAGGATGTATTTCATATAACGCATAATGACATTTTCGGCATTATCCATATTGTTTGGATTTTATATATTTTTTGTTAGCTAGATTTATTTTTTCAGAAAATATCATGTAGCAGTTGCAATACGACTTATTAGTGAGCCCACAAGACTTCACTCTTGATACGTTTCATTTATGCAACACCACTCGTTGATAGTAGATTTTACAACACCCACTGATCATTAGGATTTTACGACACCCAGAATATGGTCGGATATTTTAGTTGTAAATTTTGAATTTTCAAGCATTTTAAAAAATACTTAGATCTTCCAAAAATTAAATTATCTAAAAATTTATTACCAAATTCAGACAAAATTATCTAGAATTACTTAAAATTATTTTACTATGTGGTATTAAAAAGTCTCATTATGATATATATATATATATATATAGGTAATTATTCAATGCTCCTACTCTATCTTCACAATCCCAAAGAAAGTGTTCTTTTCTTTTTCTGAATTTCGTCGATCCCATGAGGTCCGGAGGGTCATTTATGGTTTGGTGGGATAGTTTGTTCAGTTTCCGAGGCCTTCGCGAGCATTTTTGGCTATTGGTTGGAAATCTAGTTTAGCCCATTGAAGGCTGACTAGTAGAATTAGAACTCTGATGGAGATTCCGAGACCACGAGTGAGTCGGTAGCGCATTTTTACATGGGTCTACATATCTGGTTTGTATAGGGGAGGTCTCGGGTGATTGTCAAATTTCGGGTTGAAATTGCATAAGTTTGGAAATTTCTAGTTTCTGGTGTACTCGCTGGGGCGGGCCTCAGTGCACCCCATCGGAAAGGGTCTGCTGCATCGGATGGCTATCCGCTGCAGCAAGCATTTTGGATTTTGGCTTGAGACCGCAAGCGCAGGCTTTGGCCGCGGGTGCGGGGTCGCTGCAGCGAGCCAGACGACGGGATTTTCATATTCATTTTAAGTGTCATTAAAACCCTAGACTCCCCCATTTCGAAAATACTCTTCCAAAGCACCTTAGGGCGACTCCAAGATATTTCAAGTGATTTCTTGTGGTAAGCTTTCCTAACCATGTATTACCCTTTTTTAGTTTCTTTAAGTTGATTAAATCATGGAAACAACCTAGAAATCTTATTGGGGAAGAAGAGTTCAACCTAGTTAGGGTCGGTTTGATGTTTAAGCTTGAAAGTGATAATTAATTGGTGAGTTTTGTTAATCTAAGCATGGGTTATCACTATTTAGTACTTGTTAAGCTCAAATCTTTTATTATTGTTGATAAAATTGAATGTTGAACACTAGGGTTCATACCCAAATTTGGGGGTTTTTCTTGTAAGAAAAAATTAGTCTAATATCATTTTTAGCATGTAATTAGTAATATTGAACTCCTATAGTTGGTTGGATTTGAAGGATAGTGTAATGTTTTGGGTGTTGTTAGGTTCCTTCTCTAACATAGACTTCAATAATATTAGACTTCGAGTATGACCGTGATATGCAGAAGGGCAAGGCACAAGTGTAATTAGTATGACTCCTGCTCAGCATTCCAGGTAGGTTATGGCTTACCTTCTAGTTAGACTTCGGTTAGCGAAGCGTATGTGTAGTTAGATCCTACTGGAGAAAACATGTAAGCCTTCAGGTATGAAGTTAGGATGGATTACATAGGTTGGTTACTGTTGACTGATTATGATCGGTTGCCTCTTTGTGGTTACTGGACTTTTACGTAATGCCATGTCTCATTTGTGATGTAGTTGTATTTCACTTATCTTGGCATGTTCATGAATAGAAAGCAATGAGTTAATATGATATGTGTCCTTGTGTGACATGATTGGGGATTGTTATGTTACACTTGATATTGTCATTGCATTGCATTCATCCCCATTTCCATGATATATTGATATGACTTGTGATTGGCGTGATAGTGATAAAGGAGAAGGAAACATCTATGATTTATATGACATACTCTATTGCGTTGCCATCTCTATGTTGTGTGATACAGAGCATCTAACAGGGTGTTCAGTGGAAGAGTTATCTCTAGGCTGTGTGATACGGAGCGACTGGTACATGGACATCGCGGGTCCCCCATGGGTCATGACTGTCGTAATGATGATATATTCCGCCCGGAGCATGTATGTACGGATATTTCATATGGCCACTGCATTGCATATTTATTCATCATTCATTCACTTATTTTGATCCTGACATGATTTCCTATACTTGGTAGATTATTCTTGGATTGTGATATTAGTTGTACTTGATTGTGAGCATGTATATCTTTCAGCGTCTTTCTTATACATATGTTAGCTAACTGTTGTCGGCCTATGATATCTACCGGTACATAGTGTTTGTACTGATACTACTTTGCTGCATTCTTTTGAGTAAACGGTACATGAACAGATCCACATCTTCTCCTCGAAGCTGATCCCGAGGCTACCTGTTGAGTATGTAGGGTGAGCTTTCTGGACGATCTGTTTCCCCGAGACTCTTTCCCTATTATTGTATTTACTTTGACTTCTGAGAAAATATTTCCATTTGATCCTATGTATTATTCAGACTCATTGATTTTGGTAGTAGCTCTTGTGTTGTTCAGACCATGTTCCTTTGGGGGTTGTATTCGTATTCGTATATTTCGTACTTTTACATTTATGATATGCGTTAGACTTTATTTATTCCATTTAATTTACTTTAACTGTTGATTGAACTGTTAATTAATGGAAGGCATCTCGTACCGAGGTGGAAAAATGGTAGGTGCCCTAACGACTTAGTGATTTAGCGCCGTGACATTAATGTATGACAAAAGTGATCATTTTAGTCCTTCACATATAACACGTGCTAAAACAGTCTTTAATGGATGAAAAAATGATCATTTTAGTCCTAAACCTTAAAAGTAATGGTACAAATAAAAAAAATCTATTAAGTTTAATTAGCAACTCACGTGAGTTGTATAAAAACATAAAAATTGGGCGCTCGATGAATTTCTGCACTGTCTCAATTTATTTCCCGCGCATTCTTAATTAAATCCAAAATCCAATTTTGACTTAATTAAAATAATCATTATTCATTTAAATGTCTCGATTCTAAATCGAACATTTTAATTACTCTCTCAATACATCCTTAGATCGAAACGGACAATCGACATAGTGTGACCCTACATGTCTTCTCATATCGACATTAATCAAATTAAGGTCTACGCGGAACTCCTAGACGGCGCCGCAAGACGAACTCAATACGTGAATTACGTTTACGTGAATCCAGTAAACTTAACCTTTATGTGGTAAGATAAAATCCTTTCATTCACGACACACCCGATCAAGCTTAGGATTTGTCAAGTGTCTATCGAAATGGCTTAATCATTGTATCTCATCTATATTAGTTGACAACTAGACCATATTCTAAATATGTCTATTGCATTGGCCAATGACTTAGTCAACTTAATATCACTGAGAATCCGAGTGTTCTCTCGAATATACATTCGAGGAATGAATCCTAATCTTGGCTCAACTACCACCTTTAATCCACATCATAATGTATCCAATACAAGCCGTATCTCAACCTATAAGGCATTTGAGCTAAGGACGGGATCAAAGTACATTACTTTGTAGACAAGGCGTGTATTGACCTCAAGTCTAGAGACTTCTATCTCCCATACACTGATCATACTTTAGACAAGTATAACAAATAATATATCAGCAGGGTATACCAATACTTTCAAAGTATCCATGTGTCCATCACGAGTAGTCATTTCTCGCAGCAGGTGAGACATACTACATCCTCTAAGGATGTGATGCACACCACATGTCGACTTATCACATATCATCGATATCTCATTCTCGATGATCATTAGTCGAGGTTATTTAAGAGTTACGTTATAATATTAATATCTCACACTATTAATAACAGCGTAACCCTCCAAGGATGCATATTATAGAATATTACAAATAATAAATTAATAATTCAATAATTGCAAATGCCAAAATATTAATCTCCATTAATAATAGTACGAATGTGTATAAAGTACATTTATCCTAATACAGATTGTCTCTAGGACATAAATATACTTTCTCGCACATCCTAAGATTTAATCGCCATTTTTATTTCTAAAAACACCGTTTATTTTTTCTATTATTGGATGCTGAAATATCAATATTAAATTTATAGATATCATAGAGGATTGCCATTTCATATAAATCTTGTAGTCCTCTTTTAATAAAGAGAACTATTAGTTAGAAGGATATATATCTTATGCGTAATAACATTATCCGCATTGTTCATAATTTTTGAATTGGTTATATTTTAGTTAGTCAAATTTATTTTTTCAGAAAATATTATAGCCAACAAAACTTTACTCTTGATACATTTCATATATGCATCGTCACACACTGATCATTAGAATTTCACAACACTCAAAATAAGGTCTGAAATTCTGAAATTTTCAACCACTTTAACAACATACTTAATTCTTCTAAAATCAGATTGTTCTAATAAATTTATTACCAAATTCAAATAAAATTAACTAGATTTATTTAAAATCATTTTACAATATAATATTAACAAGTCCCATTATGCATTTATATACATCTCACTGCTTCTTCCAAAATCAGATCATCCTAATAAATTTATTACCAAATTCGGACCCAATTAACTAGATTTACTTGAAATTATTTTACCATATGGTATTAATAAGTCTCATTATGCATCTATACATAAATCTCAATGCTCCTTTTCTGTCTTCACAATTAGGTATTTATTCAAATTTTGCTCCCAATGAAAGTATTTTCTTTGTTCTTTTTTTTTGTGTGTGTACCCAAATATGGCTAAAAATTTAGATGAAATCCAGACAAAATTTAAAAATAGTTAGCTTGTTTAAAAAAAGCCCAAAAGTTGTCTATCCTATGTGATATACCATTTGCCCTCATTATTAACACGGGTTGGAGCAGTTGGTGACATTAAAACTACGATTGGACAAATTTAAAAAGTTGCAAAATGTAATATTCTGGCCGAGCGATTGAAATTGATTTGAATGTTATCATTAAACCAGACGAGCGGGAGAGTTCTCATTAATAAATGTGAAAATAATAATCAAAGTTCTTAAATTTGTAACTAGTGTTTGGAGGAGAATTATCAGTGTGTCTTTATCGAGTCTTTTAATTTAATCAATTATGTTGTTGTCTTTGTTATTAAGTCTATTGTTGTTGAAAGTATATTTATGTCCTAGAGACAATTTGTATTAGGACAAATGTACTTTATACACATTCATATTAATATTAATGGAGATTAATATTTTGGCATTTGCAATTATTGAATTATTATTTGATTGTTTGTAATTATTCATTAATGTGCATCCCTTGAGCTTACGTTGTCACTAATAGAGTGAGATATTTTATGATAGAGCGTAATTCTTAAAGTAGCCTCGACTAATGATCACCGAGAATGGGATATCGATGATATATGATAAGTCGACATGTGGTATGCATCACATCCTTAGAGGATGTAGAATGTCTCACTTTCTACGAGTAATGGTTACCCGTGATGGACACATGGATACTTTGGAAGTATTGGTATACCCTGCTGATATATTGTTTGTTATACTTGTCTAACGTATGATCAACGTGTGGGAGATAGAAGTCCTTAGACTTGAGGTCAATACGCGCCTTATCTACAAAGTAATGTACTTTGATCCCGTCCTAAGCTCAAATGCCTTGTAGGTTGAGATACATTGAAAGAAGCATTGATTTTGGATTTATTTAAGAATGCACGAAATTAAATCGAGGCAGTGCAACCGCGGCGCCCATACCCTAGGGCTGCGGTGCAGTGTAGAAATTCATCAAGCTCCACGGTGCCCATACCCTAGGGCCGCGTCGCCTCTGCGTCGATTTTGGGTCAGGCCCAAGGTCAAACCCTAATCCGGTTTTTTGACATAATTTTCAACTATAAATAGAGACATTCATTTTCATTATTCTACACTAATTTCTGAAAACATTCTAAGCCGTAGAGACTTAGAATCAACTACTCTCGAACCTCTGCAGGATTTCCTAGCTTTCCGAAAGAGAAATACATTGAAGCTTGGAGATTGCAATCGGAAGGGCAACCGCATGTGCACCTCACAGTAGATAAACACTCCAGATAATACTAACTTGTAAGTAAATATTTTAGGTTACAAGTTCCATTGTTGTATGACCATACCAGAATTATTGTTAGGGTAAGTAAGAAACAAAACTTTTTAACATCCATTCTGCCTTACTTATGTGCTTTGTACCCAATAAAACCTTACAGTGGTATCAAGAGCTTAGGCTGATTCAATGGTTATATAACAATTGAATAAAATAATAATATGGGTTAAACATAAAATTGGATTAAAATGAGGTTTCTTGAAATCCTACATGTCTTGAACAAATGTTGACCTTTAATATCACTCTAAATTATCTCCTACGCTAACTCGAGGAAGTCATTCCTCTCTAACTGGAACTAAGCCAAAGTGCGTTGTCCGGCTCATTGCACGGTGCACGGCTAAGAACGAGTAAGAACGGATGATGGTCGATATGGGCGTTATTGATAATGGTGGGTGATGATAAGGGACATGTGATTTAATCCCTAAATTGGATTTAGGACTCGAATGATTTTAAGAATCAACATAGAAACGTTTTGTCAGGATGTTGGCGTCGTGGCCCTATGGTAGGGCACCGCAGCTCTTGCTAGGGTTTTAAGGAAGCATCGCGGCTCCATGGTGGAGCGCCGCGACCCTAATGCTTCATTTTTTTTATGTTTCGGACTTTCTGGACATTAGGCGCCGCGGCCCTAATGCAAGCCGAAGGTTTCTGCCTTGCAAGCGTCGTAGCCCATGGTGGAGTGTCGCGGCTCTAATGCAATGCAGAATCAGAAAATCGGTTTCTGCCTTGCAAGCATCGCAGCCCATGGTGGAGTGTCGCGACTCTAATGCATTGCAGAAGCGGAAATTTGGTTTCGCCTCACTGGCACCGCGGCCCTAATGATTAGAGCCGCGGCCCCGACTGTCGATTTATTTTTTTGGTTCAGAATGTTTAACCCATGATTATTATCATACAATATATTATTTGATAAGTACACTGTTTATGTGCTAAATATCAAATTATTTGTCATTTACATTTCTAAAATAGTGTCCGCTATAACTGTCTGGGCAGGCGGCGCCCAGTGTTTGATTAAACCATCTTCTATCATGCATATTGGGTTGACGGTTCCCAAACTATATGTGTTATTAGTTTTGCATGATGTTAAGATGTCGTATTGAATATGGCGTAAAAGTGTTGATCTTGGTTAGAACCCTAAAATTAAAATGTTCCCCAAAATTTTAATACAAGTCTCATTTGAAATGAATGCGTCATCCGTTATAATTGATTGTAGTGAAAAATCTTTTTCGACGAGATGAGTATTTATGCCACAACATTTGCTCTAAGTCTACGAGGACTTAGACTCTTTTATAGATGCATGTTAAATGTAGAAGTGGGTGATAAACCTTCATGATTATTTACACCACAGTGTTTGCTCTATAAGGCAAAACTCACTTAGATACATAATTGCAGTCGCATAACGGGGTTGACTTGCTAGGCTGTCTTGACGCCACAGTGTTGGACAAGCCAAGGGACGCATATCGACTGTTTAGAACATTCGATCAAACATGAGTTACAAATTGTTTGTAATTGGTTTAGAGACCTACCAGGTTGTACTATTGAAGTTATCAGCCAGAGCAAACACGTAGATAGCATGAACCTGGATCATGACCCATTATGACCATATTTGACATGAGTCTGTATTCTTCCATGAGGTCAAAAAGTATGTTAAATAGTGGAAGCTAATTAAACAAAAGGCCTTGTTGATTAACCTAATTGAATATGTATAATAGGAAATATATTTTAAATTTGATTTCCGGTCTATCTAATTCTTCAGATCACTAAAGATGTCGAGCTTATCATTGAAAATGTTGATTGAGATGAATAAACTTAATGGACCAAATTACCCTAACTGGTTAAGAAATCTGCGATTGGTGTTAAAATTAGAAAGAATTGAATATGTGTTAGACACATTATTCCCCACAGTCCATGTTGAAAACTCTGATGAGTATGCCCTATTTGACAATGTGACTTATCAGAAACAGTTGGACGATGCTACATTGGCAAAATGTATAATGTTGTCTTCCATGACGATGGAGTTATAGAGGCAACATGAAAACGTGGGACCCAACGAAATGCTAGAACACTTGAAGAGTCTTTATGAAAAATAGTCTCAAACAATAGAGTATGAACTGTTGAGAGACCCTTTCAAATATAAGTTGAACGAAAGGGGACAAATGCCAGTGCATGTTCTAAATAAGGACTACACAGCTCCAAGAGGAGGCAAAGCACTAGGTGCTTCTACCTCTACTGGACAAGGTATGTTTGTAATTGAAATAAATATGTCTACAAGTAACTCCCACTACTAGGTATTGGATACCACTTGTGGCTCGCACATTTTTAGTAATGTGCAAGGCCTAATTAACAGTAGAAAGGTTGGACCTTGGGAGGTGGACCTGTACGTTGGAAATGGAGCACGAGTAGATGCTGAACGTGTGGGTACTTATAGACTAGATTTACCATCAGGCTTTTGTTTAGAACTAAATAATTGTTATTTTGTTCCCTCATTAACGAGGAATATCATTTCTATCCCAATGTTAGACATTGAGGGGTTTTCCTCATTCATTGCCAATGACAGTTATGTACTGTATTTTAATGGTTTTGTTTGTGGAAATGCTCCGCTTATGGATGGATTGTATATTTTAAACTGTAGTCGTGAAATTTTCAATGTGCAAAATAAACGAGCTAAGATAAGTAATCCAAAAAACCCCACCTGCTTATGGCACTGCAGACTTGGTCATATCAATGAATCAAGGATAGCAAGATTGAAGAAGTTAGACTACCTCGAACCATTTGACTTGGAGTCTTATGGTAACCGCGAATCTTGCTTGAGAGGAAAGATGACCAACAAGCCACTTTCTGGGAAAGGGGTGCGAGCCAAAGAGGTACTTGAGTTGGTCCATACTGATGTATGTGTGTCATTTTCAACTCAAGCTAAGGGAGGCTTCCCTTACTTCATCACTTTTACAGACGACTTCACAAGGTTTGGGCATGTGTATCTTATGAAACATAAGTCTGAAGCCTTCGAGAAATTTAAGGAGTACAAGTCAGAAGTAGAGAAGCAACTTGAAACGAGTATCAAGACACTTCGATCGGATCGAGGAGGTGAATACTTGAGTAAAGAATTTTTGGATTATTTGAAGCTTCATGGAGTCCAATCACAATGGACACCTCCTGGAACACCACAGATGAATGGTGTTGCTGAAAGGAGAAATCGAACCCTATTAGATATGGTTAGATCCATGATGAGTTTCTCAGCTCTACCAACATACCTTTGGGGACATGCATTGCAAAGCTCAATTTATATTCTGAACAGGGTTCCTTCAAAGTCAGTAGAGAAAACTCCATATGAGATATAGAACGACAAGAAGCCAACACTTAAAACACATGCGACCCTGGGGATGCTCTGCATATGTAAAGAAGATGCTTACTGACAAGTTGGAATCTAAAAGTGAGAAATATTATTTTGTGGGGTATCCAAAGGAAACTAAGGGATACTACTTCTATCTTCCTGGAGAACATAAGGTCATTGTTTCCAGGAACGCAACTTTCCTTGAAGAAGAATATGTCTACAAGGAACATAGCTGCACAAAGATATAACTTGAAGAAATTCAGGAACCGCAAGATAACACAGAAAATGAACCCTTGTCGAATGACCTAAAAAATGATTCAGTGGGAGTATCTAGTAAAGATTGGGTACTTAGAGTACGCCCTTCAGCCAGTGGGAGTGTTGTGAGAGATAGTGCAGAAATACAAGGCTCTCATACACAACCAATGGAAAATGATATAATGGTTGTACCTCATTCCAATCAGGAAATACATGAAAATGACATTCTGAAAAGCTCTCAAGGTGATGGATTGTCCAACACACAAAGACCTTCTCACAATCAGAATGCAACAAACACTGAAACGCAGAGTACTCAACTCCGTAGGACCACTAGGACTCATCGTCCACCTGAAAGACTTAATCTTCTTGTTGAAACACACAATGAGATAGATATTCCTGATGACGATGAACCTACAACGAAGCTATGTTAGACATTGATTCACATAGATGGCAAGAAGCCATGAAATCTGAGATGGACTCGATGTACATAAATCAAGTTTGGAACTTGGTTGATTTGCCAACAGGGGTTAGACCCATAAGATGTAAATAGGTCTTCAAGAAGAAGATTGATGCATATGGCAAGGTATAAACTTATAAAGCAAGATTGGTGGCTAAAGGTTATAATCAATGGCCTGGGGTCGATTATGGTGAAACATTTTCACATGTTGCTAAGATCAAGTCCATTAGGATTTTGCTTGCAGTAGCTGCATATTATGACCATGACATTTGGCAGATGGACGTCAAGACTGCCTTCCTCAATGGTAACCTAGTTGAGGAAGTGTATATGAAACAACCTGAGGGTTTTTCAATTGAGTCCAAACCAAATGTTGTATGCAAGCTAAAAAAGTCCATTTATGGCCTTAAGAAAGCCTCGAGGAGTTGGAACATTTGCTTTGACAAGGCTATCAAGTCATTTGATTTCGTCAGAAGCATAGAGGATCCATGTGTTTATAGTAAACGCAAGGATGAGAGTATTGCCTTCATTATCATATATGTAGATGACATATTAATAATGGGAGACAATAAGACTCTCCTACAGTCAATCAAGGAGTGGTTGTCCAGTACCTTCATGGTGAAGGATTTAGGTGAAGCCTGCTATATTCTGGGGATTAGGATCTATAGAGATAGACCTAATAGATTGTTGGGGCTGTCACAGTCAGTCTACATAGAGAAAGTGCTTAGACGTTTTTCTATGGAAAATTCTAAGAAAGACGGTCTACCTATGGGACAAGGCATCAAGTTATCTAAGAAGGATAGTCCTTCTAATTCTATAGAACTTGAATGCATGAAAAGGATCCCATATGCTTCGGCTATAGGATCGATCATATATGCCATGACCTGTACTAGGCCAGATGTGGCCTTCACACTTAGTATGAATTGCAAGTTTCAGCAGAATCCTGGGGAAGAACACATGAAAGCAGTCAAGAGTATTCTTAAGTATCTTAGATGAACTAAAGAATATTTCTTAGTCTATGGTGGACAAGAGAAGCTGGTATGTACTGGGTACACTGATGATAGTTTCCAGACAGATGTTGATGACTACAAATCTCAATCAGGTTACACATACATTTTCAATGGTGGAGCAGTAAGCTGGAAAAGTTCCAAACAAGTTACAACTGCTGACTCGACAACAGAAGCTGAGTACATTGCTGGATCAGAAGCTGGTAAAGAAGTTGTCGCGATATCTGAGTTCCTAAAGGAACTAGGGGTTGTTCCAAGTGCCACTTGTCCAATAACGATTTATTGCGACAACACTGGTGCGATTGCACAAGATAAGGAACCAAGATCAACCAACAAAAACAAGCATGTACCAAAGAAGTACCGCATACTCAGGGAGATGGTGGAGACTGAAGAGATTAGATTAGACTATGTTTCCATAGATGATAATCTAGCTGACCCCTTCACTAAACCATTAAGCTTAGTCAAGCATAATGGTCATTTTGAGAATATGGGCATTAGATATGTTGGAGATTGGCTCTAGGCCAAGTGGGAGATTGAAAGTATATTTATGTCCTAGAGACAATCTGTATTAGGACAAATGTACTTTATACACATTCATATTATTATTAATGGAGATTATTATTTTGGCATTTGCAGTTATTGAATTATTATTTGATTATTTGTAATTATTCATTAATGTGCATCCCTTGAGCTTACATTGTCATTAATAGAGTGAGATATTTTATGACACAACATAACTCTTAAAGTAGCCTCGACTAATGATCATCGAGAATGAGATATTGATGATATATGATAAGTCGACATGTGGTCTGCCTCACATCCTTAGAGGATGTAGTATGTCTCACCTGCTATGAGTAATGGTTACTCGTGATGGACACATGGATACTATGGAAGTATTGGTATACCCTGCTGATATACTGTTTGTTATACTTGTCCAAAGTATGATCAGTGTGTGGGAGATAGAAGTCCTTAGACTTGAGGTCAATACGTGCCTTGTCTGCAAAGTAATGTACTTTGATCCCGTCCTAAGCTCAAATGTTTTATAGGTTGAGATAAGGCTTGTATTGGGTACATTACGATGTGGATTAAAGGTGGTAGTTGATCCAAGATTAGGATTCATTCCTCGAATGTATATTCGAGAGAACACTAGGATTCTCAGTGATATTAAGTTGACTAAGTCGTTGGCCAACGCAATAGACATATTTAGAATATGGTCTAGTTGTCAACTAATATAGATGAGATACAATAATTAAGCCATTTGGATAGACACTTGACAAATCCTAAGCTTGATCGGGTGTGTCGTGAATGAATGGATTTTATCTTACCACATAAAGGTTAAGTTTACTGGATTCACGTAATCGTACTTCACATATTGAGTTCGTCTTCCGGCGCCGTCTAGGAATTCCGCGTAGTCCTTAATTTGATAATGTCAACATGAGAAGGCCTGTAGGGTCACACTATGTCGATTGTCCATTTTGATCTAAGGATGTATTGAGAGAGTAATTAAAATGTTCGATTTGGAATCGAGACATTTAAATGAATAATGATTACATTAATTAGGTCAAAATTGGATTTTGGATTTAATTAAGAATGCACGGAAATTAAATTGAGGCAGTGCAACTGCACGTCGAGCGCTGCGGCACCCATACCCTAGGGCCGCGATGCAGTGTAGAAATTCATCAAGCGCCGCGGCGCCCATACCCTAGGGTCGTGACGCCTCTGCGTCGATTTTGGGCCAGGCCCAAGCTCAAACCCTAATCCGATTTTTTGACCTAATTTTCAACTATAAATAGAGGCATTCATTTTCATTATTCTACACCAATTTCTGAAAACATTCTAAGCCTTAGAGACTTAGAATCAAATACTCTAACCTCTGCCGAATTTCTTAGCTTTCCGAAGGAGAAATACATTGAAGCTTGGAGCTTGCAATCGGAAGGGCAACCGCGTGTGCACCTCACAGTAGATAAAGACTCCACATAATACTAATTTGTAAGTAAATGTTTTATGTTACAAGTTTCATTGTTGTATAACCATACCAGAATTATTGTTGGGGTAAGTAAGAAACAAAACTTTTAAACTTCTGTTGTGCCATACTTATGTGTTTTGAACCCAACAAAACCCTATAGTTGTAAGTGTTCTGTCGCCAGGAAAGAAATTTACGGAGTTCTTACAACAACTGACAAAAAAAGACTAAGAACTCTATAAAAAAATTTCTGATGATAAAAAACTTACAACTTAATTATAAAAAAGACTTAGAACTCCATAAATTTCTTTTCAGATGATAAAAAACTTACAAACTGCGGAACTGCCGGAACCCAAGACTTTGCCTTGAACCCAAGCACATCTAGGTCTTACCTCCTTCAAACACATGGGTTACCCCTTGGGGTCCCAAACCCTTAGCTAATTTTGAGACTTATAAAGAGAACAATTCTTCCTTTTTCCACCGATGTGGTAGATTTGTCCCACACCACATTTCCATGCCTCAAACACCTTACTTCATGGACCAATATCTCTTTCATTTCTCAATTAAATTTGACGATTCTTGGCCTTACGGTCATCTACTCACTTAGTAGATTATGCACATGTGAAGAGACAAAGCCTCTAACATACGGAACCCCAGTGTTTAAGTCATTAATTACGGGTGGACGCACCTCCCCACCAAAGACAAATTTCCAACAAATATTTCCTTATCCGTATGTTCTAAATGAATCGCACCATTCTAAATATTAAAACTACTATTTAAGTTGAACTTCTCATTATACCCGTAACGATAAGCTTTTATAGTTAAGTGTCACTTATTATAGTTGTACATGCATCTCTGAGATCTCATACGCAGGGATTTAAAATGCCACACGCACATCCTAAGATTTAAACGCCATTTTTATTTCTAAAAACGCCATTTATTTTTTCTATTATTGGATGCTGCAATATCAATATTAAATTTATAGATATCATAGAGGATTGCCATTTCATATAAATCTTATAGTCCTCTTTTAATAAAGAGAACTATTAGTTAGAAGGATATATTTCATATTACGCGTAATAACATTATCCGCATTGTTCATAATTTTTGAATTGGTTATATTTTAGTTAGTCAAATTTATTTTTTCAGAAAATATTATAGCCAACAAAACTTTACTCTTGATACATTTCATATATGCATCGTCACACACTGATCATTAGAATTTTACAACATTCAAAATAAGGTCTGAAATTCTGAAATTTTCAACCACTTTAACAACATACTTAATTCTTCTAAAATTAGATTGTTCTAATAAATTTATTACCAAACTCAAATCAAATTAACTAGATTTATTTGAAATTATTTTACCATATGGTATTAACAAGTCCCATTATGCATCTATATATACATCTCAATGCTTCTTTTAAAATCAGATCATCCTAATAAATTTATTACCAAATTCGGACCCAATTAACTAGATTTACTTGAAATTATTTTACCATATGGTATTAATAAGTCTCATTATGCATCTATACATAAATCTCAATGCTCCTTTTCTGTCTTCACAATTAGGTATTCATTCAAATTTTGCTCCCAATGAAAGTATTTTCTTTATTGTTTTTTTTTTTTGTGTGTACCCAAATATGGCTAGAAATTTAGATGAAAGCCAGAGAAAATTTAAAAATAGTTAGCTTGTTTACCATTTGCCCTCATTATTAACACACGTTGGAGCAGTTGGTGGCATTCAATCTACGATTGAACAAATTTAAAAAGTTGCAAAAGGTAATATTCTGGCCGAGCGATTGAAATTGATTTGAATGTTATCCTTAAACCAGACGAGCGGGAGAGTTCGCGATCTCATTAATTAATGTGAAAATAATAATCAAAGTTCTTAAATTTGTAACTAGTGTTTGGAGGAGAATTACCAATGCGTCTTTATCGAGTCTTTTAATCTAATCAATTATGTTGTTGTCTTTGTTATTAAGTCTATTGTTGTAAGTCTTTTGTCGCCAGGAAAGAAGTTTATGGAGTTCTTACAAGTACTGACAAAAAAAGACTAAGAACTCCATAATCTTTTTTCTGATGATAAAAAACTTACAACTTAATTATAAAAAAGACTTAAGAACTCCATAAATTTCTTTTCAGATGATAAAAAACTTACAACTTGAAAAAAGGACTTAGAAGATGAAAAACTTACAACAACTAACTTAATAACAAAGACAATAACATAATTGACTAAATTAAAAGACTCATGCACTGATAATTCTCCTCCAAGCACTAGATCCAACTCAAGAACTCCAATTACTATCTTCACATTAATTAATGAGTTTTAGAACTCTCTGCCTTATCTTGGTCAATGACAACATTCGAACCAAATTTCAATTGCTCGGCAAACATATCACCTTTTGCTTCTTTTTTGACTTTGTCCAACCATAGCTTGAATGCCACTAACTGCTCAAACCTGATGCAAATTGAGGTATCATGTTAATATCAAGAGTGAGGGTATGAGCTATATTGGATATGAAAATTTTTAATCACCCACGAAGAGCTTAAAGTATCACGGAAGAGTCATTAAAAGAGTTTTTAAAGTCCATAACATGCTCAAATGAATTTATGAGGGAAGTGGTGACAACCAAGGAGGTCATCAAGGGTGTTGGACCATTCCAACCACCATGAACTAGAAGGACTTAAATAATGAACGGAAGAAAGATTCCATGACCATCAATATGCTCAAGTGGTTGTTTTTATAAACTGGAAATTCTTGTAATTTGGTTATTTTTGTAAAATTAGTATAAATAATTTATAAGTCTTTTACATTAGGGCTAAATAGTTTTTGGATATTGAATGATTCATTTGTGAGCTTAGGGATGTTTCCTTTTTTCTTTTTATGAACCCTTTTTGAATTCTTGGTAAGTATTCCATTATATGAGTTTATTCTCTTCCCCTTTGATTGAATCTGATGATTAATGTATTTTGATTGTTCGATTGTTCCTTATTTTCTTCTAAATTCTATTCCATTCATTTCTATTTTTGTTTCATAATCATATCCTTATCTTGCTTGTTTGATTAAGGTTCAATTTATTGTTCTTGTATCTCAAATTACATCACAATTTGTGCTAATATCTCAGGCAACAGATAAATCACATGGATAAACTTATTTTTGTATTAATTTCTACACATATAGGAAGATACTGTCAATTCTTTTCTCATGTGTTCGACCTATCACCAATGGGATAATTGATTGGAGAAAATAATATTAAGTCATAAAATAAGGTCATGGGAAGAAGAGAACTCGTATATGGGAAAAAGAAAGAATTTAGTAGAAAACGAAGAATAAAGGGAAGAAAAAAATATTTTTTAATTATTGGAACCTATACTTATTTTATTATTAAGGACTCTCAGGTCTGAGTCATGAAATTGATTTGCATATGATAAAAAGCCCATTAATTCAAATTAATCAACCTTTGATAAAAAGCCCATTAATTCGACATTCATCCTTTGCAAATCCAGCAGAAATACAATTACTTGATGGGACTTTAAGCAATAACAATTAATCTTCTTAACTTGATAGAAAACAAAACTTCTTGCCACTATGGTCAACTGAGTCTGCCCACTCATATGTGAGAACGGCACAAGTGCACGGGTTGCCAATTTTAAACTTCTTACTTAAGATATAGCCCAAGTTTATAATATTTGTAAGTTTAACCAGTTAAAAAAATTCGGATTTGAAGATACAAACTTCATATTAAGGTTTGAAATTTGTCAAAATTAAACTTCAGATAATTTGAGGGCAAGTAAACTTTAGACTTTTTATCTGAAGTTTAGCTTTAAAGTTAAAAACTTCATACTCTTAAAAATGTCTAAACTTGGCATCAATTACATAATATTTCAGATTACTAAATATTTTATCGTGTATGAACTCCATAGGTAATAATAAGCTCATACATAAATACATTGAAAACAAACACCAAAATAGATATCGTACGCTATAGTTTTAGGACATCTTAATTCAAGATTTTTTAACTATAGTCCTAAACAAAGCGGAGGCAACCCTTCCTTTAGCTACGGATTTGGAAGAATTCAATAATTTTGGCTCAAATATTAGATTTATGTTAAAAAAATATTTGATGTGTATATTGCACCAATAAAAAGGGATGAAATGTGTATTTCTTGAGAAAACATGAAAACATAGTGCTTCTATATACTTCCCCTGTACAAAGTAAAGTGAATATTGTGACATCAACTGAAAATACCAAAATAATTACAATAACTAACCTATTTCTTTAGGCACCTAAATTGAAAAAGTCATTTCAATCCAAGATTCAGAAATGCCTCACAAACTCTTTAAAAACTTGATCAAATTATTATTTGAGGAACCTCCCACTTTCACAGCATCCATAGCCAAACCTCTATAGTTCTTCACATTGCTTCTGATCTCTTTGCCTCTCTCTCCATCCCCCATTAAAATTTCCAAACAACTCTTTAACTCTTCTCTTTTGACAATTCCTTCTTCTGCTCTCGCTCTCACTCCTGTTCCCCAAACTTCCGCCACCATCTTGATGTTCGTCACTTGGTCGGAGAACTGTGGGTATCCGACTAGCGGCACGCAAGCTACCATGCTTTCCAAAGTCGAATTCCATCCACAATGACTCACGAAACACCCGATCGATTTATGAGAAAGTACCTGTTGAAAATATATCATTAATTAAGCAAATCATAGTATACACTCTCTAACGATTTAAATTTTTAACTGAGATGATCATACAATTTATTAATTAAAATAATAAAATTACAATATTATTTTCTGTTAGATTAAAATAACTTTAACCATTATAACAGTAAAATCACTAAATTTTAACAGTAGTAAAGTTAGAGAACTATTATTTTACCCACTGTAATTGTAAAATCAATGATATTTCCTATGATTCTACTGTTACTGTGAATTTTTTTTGTCACTTTATTGTTTTAGTATGTAAAGTTTAGTTACATGTGACAAAGAATGTTGACTAAAACTTTCTAAGAGCTTCAACTTTAGACCTGTAAGATAGAATAATTTTTCTTAGGGATTCCGTTCATTATTCACAATATATATAGCTGTACAAGGTTGATTCCTAATATTGTACGAATCCTAACTTACCTTACAAAGGTTGATTCCTAATACAATTAGAATCCTAAGTTACCTTAAATATACATCTATCATAATTACAAAATATACGGAGAATATTTGGAGAATATTCGGAGAATATTCGCTAATACTCCCCCTCAGACGGAGCGGGATGAGGCCGAATGCTAAGGCTGGATCGGAAGTCGGTGAAGAGTTGTCGCGGTAGTCCCTTTGTGAAAATGTCTGCATACTGATAAGAGGAAGACATGTGTAAAATTTTGACCTGACCACAGTCAACCTTCTCTCGCACAAAGTGGATATCCATCTCAATATGCTTAGTCCGCTGATGTTGGACTGGATTATGAGACATATAGATAGCAGATATGTTGTCACAATAGACTATAGACGCCTTGCGTAATGGACACTGGAGCTCCAAAAGAAGATTTCGGAGCCAACAGATCTCAGCGATGACATTAGCAACTCCGTGATATTCTGCTTCAGCACTCAAACGGGATAGCGTGGCCTGCCACTTGGCGAACCATGAGATAAGATTATCCCCAAAAAATACACGGTACCCTGAGGTGGAGCGACGTGTGTCGGGGCATCCTGCCCAATCTGCATCCGTGTAGGCTAGCAACTTGGTTATGACAGAGGGGTATAGATGTAAACTAACGTCTAGTGTGCCCTTAACATATCTGATAATACGTTTGAGGGTGGCAAAATGGAACTCTCGGGGGTCGTGCATAAACAGACACACCTACAGAACGGCATATGCAATATCAGGCCTAGTGAATGTAAGATATTGAAGAGTACTTGCAAGACTCCGATATAGAGTGGGATCAGAAACTGGCACACCGTCAGTGGCACTAAGCTTGGATTTTGAGTCGACCGGAGTTGGCATAATTTTACGAATTGCCATCTTGGCCCTGTACACTATCTCTTCTGCATACTTACGCTGACACAGGAACATGGTGGCTGCAGATCTGGTCACCGATATACCCAAAAATTAACTTAGTTTTCCCAAGTCAGTCATAGCAAATTCAGTTTTGAGTAGAGCAATGATTTCATTCTTCAAACCGTCAGACGATGCAGTAAGACTGATGTCATCGACATATAGTAGCAAATATGCAGTGCTTCTACTTTGATGAAAAGTGAAGAGAGAGTTATCACACCTGCTACATAGAAAACAAATCTGCAGAAGATACTTGGCAAAACGATCATATCAAGCGCGGGGTGCCTGTTTCAATCCATACAATGATTTCCTGAGACGACATACAAACTGCGGAACTGCCGGATAAACAAAGCCAGGGGGCTGATGCATGTACACAGTATCTTTCAAATCCCCATGAAGAAATGCATTCTTGACATCTAGTTGATGAATCGGCCAATGCATGCCCATAGCAATACTGAGAATTGTCCGAAGAGTGTCCGGTTTAACAACCGGACTGAATGTCTCACCACAATCAATACCCTCATGCTGATTAGTGCCATTTGCAACAACTCTTGCCTTATACCTCTCTAAGTCACCACTGTCTCTGAACTTGTGACGAAATAGCCACATACACCAGATAACATTCACACCAGCTGGTCTAGGTACCAAATCCCAAGTGTTCTGCTTGGTTAAAGCGTTAAACTCCTCGCACATGGCCGCATTCCAATTAGGGTCCAGTTTGGCTAGTTTTGAATTCTTTGGAATGGGTGATAAGGTTTGTGTGGAGAGATTGAAGTGAACCTTGGGTTTGAAGATCCCATATTGTGCACGAGTCTCCATTCGGTGAGATGGCAGCAATGGGAGGTCGGAACTGGGAGGCTGCATGTCCACTTGTTCTGGACTGGAAAACTGTAGAATTACGGGACTGGTGGCTGGACAGAGGGGCAGCAGAGTTACTGGAGGTGCAGTAGACTCGGCTGGAGGAAGTATGGGTGGTGTTTAGGTATTTAACCGAGAGCATGGAGTTGGATTGGGTGGCAGCAGTACTGCTGGGGGGCCAGACAACACTGCTGAAGACAGCAGTGGTGTTGCCGACCGAGAGCAGTTGGCTAAAGGCAGCAATGGTGAGGACGATGCTGTCGGGACAATGGGCTGCTGTTGGTATAGATTTTGGATGATCGGAGACAGACTTGGTTCATCGAGAAAGAAGTAATCGGTGGTCTAAAATTTCCGGAGATTGGAAAAAGGAAAGGTTATCTCGTTAAAGGTGACGTGACGGGAGACGATGATTTTGCGACTAGCAATGTCATAGCACAAGTAGCCCCGATGATTAGGAGATAGACCAAGGAAGACACATGGCAGAGTGCGAGGGGCAAGTTTGTGAGGTGCAGTGGAGGCTATGTTGGGGTAGCATAAGCATCCAAAAATACGTAGGTGATCATATGTTGGTAGCCTACGGTATACAATTTCGGTAGGGGTCTTGTTTTGAAGTGTGCCAGTTGGTAAAATATTAAGAAGGGATTCTATCATTTTGACAGCATAGACCCAAAAAGGTAATAGTAGACAGGCATGAAACAGTAGTGTGCGAACCATGTTATTGATGGTACGTATAATTCGTTCAGCCTTTCCGTTTTGGGAAGAAGTATAGGGACAAGAAAAATGGAAAACCATGCCTTGTTTAGAATAGAAATTGTGAAATACTGAGTTATTAAATTCACGCCCATTATCACATTAGAATGATTTGATAGATTTTTCAAATTGTGTTTTAATGAATTTTTGAAACTCGAGGAATTTTGCAAAAACTTCAGATTTGAATTTCAATGGGTAATCCAGACAAAATGTGAAAAATCATCCAAGAATATTAGATAGAATTTATGACCCAAAGAGCTAACAATCGGAGATGTCCACAAATCAGCATGAACAATATCAAAGGGAGAAAAAGTAACACTGTTTGATGACATAAATGGAAGACGAGTATGTTTGCCTAGTTTTAAGAAAGACAGTGTTGGGCAATTTTTCCATTATTACATTGAATACGCTTAGAAGTCCTAAGAAAAGTAAAAACTGGATCTCCGAGGTGTCCGAGTCTGTTGTGCCAAGTTGAGGGAGAGATTGCCGCAAGGGATAGAGATGTTTGCGGTCTGACAGCGAAAGATTGAGTGAATGGGTAGAGATCTCCTACACTATTGCAGTGTGTAAGAATTTTCCCTGTATTGAGTTCCTTCACAGAAAAACCAAAAGGGTCAAATTCGACAGACACATAATTATTGCTAGTGAATTTTCTAACAGAGATTAAGTTTTTAATGATGTTAGGTGTGTATAGGACGTGGTTTAGGAAGAAAGGCGGGTGTGGATGTTTGGTGTGTGTGTTACCGTAACCTTCAATTGGAAAGCGATGACCATTGCCGACAGTAATAAATTGAGGACACTTTAATCGACGTAGTTGAGATAGGTTACCTGACGACCGGGTGAGGTGATATGTGGCTCCGGTGTCCATGTACCAATTGTCGTCGGGCTGTTGAAGGTTGGCCCAAATCGCCGGGGCCGTGGCTTTGGGTGCTTCTGCTTCGCTGCCGCGGTGGGCTCGCTCGGTGGCTGGGGCAAGGCCCAAGAGGCCGGTCGACCAAGGTTCTGGACCAGGGCCCCTACAGTCGGGTATGGGCTTGCAGGCGAGGCCCAGTTCTACTGGTTGGGCCACCCCGGCGCTGTCCGACCCTCTTGAAATTCGCAGGCCGCGGGACTGGCTGTTGTCCAGTCCACTGGTTGCGTTGGCCCTTTCTGCGGCCCTTGCCTTTGTTGCCGCGACTTCTGCCGCCACGGCCTCCGCCGCGGGACTGCTGCTGCTGATTGTCTTGCAGTGGTGGCTGGTTTCTGCTGGCCGCAGGTGTTGCCATCCCGTCAACGGCTAACGCCTTTTGATTATGTTCCTCTTATTTAGCACGACGGATTTCTTCCAACAACAGTTGTGAACGTGCCTTGTTGAAACTTGGAAGAGGGTCGGCTTGTGGAATCATCGTTGCGAGTGTATCGTATTCACGTTTCGGTAAACCCGCAACTAATTGAAGTACCATCTTGTTTTCAGAAATAGAATTCCCGACGTTGGATAGTTGGTCGGCTATGAGTTTCAGATGTTTTCAATATTCGGACATGTTGTTAAAATTCTCGAGACGTGTATTGTTGAATTGCTCCTCCAAATACACTGCCCGAGTATTTTTATTGTCCTGAAAAATTTCTTCCAACCGCACCCACAGGTCGCGTGCCGTAGCACCTGTTTTCATGATGGTACACAACAAGTCTTTAGAGATGGTACCGTATATCCACTGTTTGACGATGGCGTCAAGGCGACGCCATGTCGATTCAGCAATGTCTGTGGGACGAGGAACAGAGTCATCAATATGGTCGAGCACGTTGTATGCACATGCATGAATATAGAACAGTTCTGTCCACATGGAATATTGACAGTCTTCTTGATCAAGAATTATAGGGATAGAGTTCTTGATTTTTGTAACGGCGAAAGCTGGGTGAAAAGAAGACGATGAACGTTGAGAGGGGTTGTCAAAAGTGCCAGTGGAGGAACCGGAATTTGTGGGGGAAGACATGGTGGCTGCCTTGTTGAATTTCTGTTTGGCCGGAAAAAAAAATTATGTTTGGCCGAGAATTTCTGGTTTTTGGCCGAGAAATAGAGAGAGAAGGGAGAAGAGTAGGGTTTAGGTTTTAGGCTTTTGATACCATGTAAGATAGAATAATTTCCCTTAGGGGTTCCGTTCATTATTCACAATATATATAGATGTACAAGGTTGATTCCTAATATGGTACGAATCCTAACTTACCTTACAAAGGTTGATTCCTAATACAATTAGAATCCTAAGTTACCTTAAATATACATCTACCATAATTACAAAATATACGGAGAATATTCGAAAAATATTCGCTAATAAGACCAAATTGTTACACAATATCTTCTCTACTACATGAATATTTCCTTATTAGTATGTTCTAAAAGAATCGCACCATTCTAAATATTCAAACTACTATTTAAGTTGAACTTCTCATTATACCCATAACGATAAGCTTTTATAGTTAAGTGTCAAATTTCAAATGTTTGATACTGTAGCATATTTAAAACACAAATATGAGATTCATCTTTTATTTTTAAACTCCGTTGCTGATCAAACTATATCATATAAATTCAAACGGATACAATGACAATTTAAACAGTACCTCCATTTGTGAACACCAAGAGACAATCATCCCTTTTCCATTCAACTCATCATTTTCTTTCTTGTTCTCACCATCTTCATTACTTGATCTAATTACCCACAAAAATGGTCTTTCACTTTCCAATAAACCCTGCAAAACCTCTTCCTTCTGCTCCTCCTTTAACACCGCTAAGCTCCCAAATGATACATAAACAACCGAACCCTCAGCTTTCGAGTCCAACCACTCCCAATAATCTTCAGTTTTAGCAAACAAATCACACCCGAATGACTTGTCTTCGACGTCTTTCCCATCGCAAAAAGCTGAAGGAATCAAAGGCCCAATCGAACATATCCCAATTTTCTCGAGAATTGTCATTGATTTCTCTTCTAGTGCATCGAAACTGTTGATGAGAACACGAGGATTAGGATCGTGCTCGAGATTCTGTATGTGTTCTCTCATCACAGGGATCATGAAAGAAGAGCTAGGATCGCCATGCAGTAGGAAAGTAGGTATATCATCGCGCGAAAACAGGGGCAATTCCGGTAATTCCATTGGGAATGAAGGATTAATTTCAGTATTAGAGCTATAAACTCCGTTATCATTGATGGTAAACAAATGGTGATAAATTGCAAATGCAGTAGCACATTGAATGGCTAGAAAAGCAGATGGCGCGTTACATTCACGCGCTACTTCTGCAACCCAAGGGCAGAGCATTGTGTATACAAAGAAAGTAACTGGATGGCCGTCGTCGCTAAATTGCTGAACAAGTTTTTTGATATTTTCCGATCCCACGCGCTTTAACTCTTGCAGATAGTCACCGAAGTTCGTTTTAGGCATGTTGTCGTCGTATCTATCTGAGAAGGAGGCGTAGATTAAACCGTCGATGGTCGGAAGGTTGTTCATTTTGTGGAAGCCATAGACGGTAGTGGCGAAGGTGCAGCGAACTCCGGCGCGTGCGAGGTTTTTAGTGAGCTGGAGAGTGGGATTTATGTGCCCTTGAGCTGGAAGAGAAATGATAAGGAAATGATGCTGCTTCATTATGCTATTTTTGACTAATGTTGGAGATAATAATCACGGGACTATTCGATACTTATAGAGGTGGGTCTCACTTTCTTGGTGTCCAAGTATTTTTTGTTAGAAGTATAGCTGGCCAGAGGGCCGGATTTGGCGGGGTCGGGGTCGGGGCGGAACGGGCGAAGGGGGCGGGGTCGGATCTGGCGGGGTATGGCGGGGTTGGGTTTGGCGGGACTTGCTCCAGTCCCGTCCCGATCTCGATCCAGTCAGAATCGGGTGGGGGTGGATTCCGGCGGGTTATCCTTTTTATTTTTATTTTAATAACATATGTATAAAAAAAAAACTCAATAAACAAGACAAGATAGTGTAATAAAAACATCCCAAGGCTGTTTTTGTGCCTCTTATATTATTTAATAGACATATAATTTTTTTTGTAATACAAATACAATTGTCTAAATTGCAACTTTGTGGTGTTGTCCAAAAGTTGCAAATTACATAATAAAATTGCAACTAAAAAAATTACATTCTCAAAAAAAAACTGTTCTAATTGCTTGATAATTTCCTGTGGTTCTTCGGTTGGAATTGGTATTTGTTGGTCAAATTGATCCATGTCGCTTCCACTACCTTCGGATAAGATTTCGTTGTAGTTTTCGTCTTCTTCTTCGTTGATCTCCGGTTGACCGCACCTTCTCCGCTCCGCTCGTATCCAATCTCTGAATAATACTGCAATTTCCAAGTCGTTTCCTCGGCTAATGAGTGTTTGTGGTCTCCTATTTGTTATCTGCCGGCAGAAAAAGCGCGTTCAGATGCAGTTGATAACGCTTGAATCTTCAAAATATCTCGGGCCATCATTGAAAGTGTCGGAAAGGTCTTCTCATTCCCCTCCAAAGATTTCAAATAAGTCTTCATGTCCATCTTCATTGATAACTTCTTGGTACGGTACGAACCCCGCAAAACAAAAATATCCAACTCGCTAATTTGGTTAGTAGCGGTACGGTGCACATTCTATTTCGAGGCTTTCAATACTAGCCGCGAAACAACAAATGTCTTTTGTGAGGTTGTGTTGAAGATGAAGAAGATGGTATGGAAGCCGGTAAGTTACTAGCATTTTCTTGTTGGTAAAACCTATATATTTTTTTGCATTGGTCTTCTACGCCAGACAACACTTCTTCTTTAGTTTGTTCAATAGGTGGTGGGTGATTTAGATTTTTGGGACTTGGAGGTGGTAGTACTTCTATACAATCGTAAATAGTTTCAATTAGTGATTTAGTACCGTCTATTTTAATAGTCGGATTTAATACATCACCAATAATATAAATAGTGGGAATAGGAATATAATATTTTTTTATTTTGATAAACATTTTTTTAATAGCTGTCATATAAGCTAGTTTTTCCATATATTCACTAAGTAATAAAAATATTAGAGTTATATAAAACAACATAGTTGAAATAGTAGGATAATATATACCGGAAAATTCTTTTGTTGCTTGAAAAAATTTCTCTAAAAATACTATAAGTTCGGAAATTTTTACCCAATCACTATCTATAATCATATCAGCTGAATTTTGATTATGAGAGTTAAAAAATAAAGTTATAGGTTTTCTATAGTTATAAGCAACAAGTAGTTGCTCGTATAAAGAATTTCACCTATTGGATACTTCTTCTGAAATTTTTCTATATGGTAGTCCACAATCGTGACAAGTTTTTTTATATTCTTTTCTTCGTTGTATTACTTTTAAAAATAAAGTTTATAGCAAATTGTATTTCACTAAGAATGTCTTGAAAAAGTGATAGACCATCATTTACAATTAAGTTATATATATGACACGCGCATTTTATATGAAAATGATCTGGAAAAGATGGAGTTAAACTATTTTTTAAAATTGTACTAGCGTAATTGTTAGAAGAAGCGTTATCTAATGTAATAGTCATAATTTTATCGGTTATTCCATAATAATGACACACTTGATAAATATTATCTGCAATAAAAGTACCAGTGTGCCTATCATCTATATATCTATACGCTAAGATACGTTTTTGCATAGACCATTTATAATCTATCCAATAACAAGTTACCGTTAAATAATCATGGCCGTTAGTACTACGACCTATATCAGACTTGATAGATACCATGTCATTAAAATGATATAATGAATAACGTAAATATTGTTGATATTCATGTGCGAATTTAAATACATCTCTCTTAACAGTTGATTTAGGAAAACCGTTAAAAGCAGGATTATATATATCTCTAATGTAATGAATAAAACCGGAAGATGAAGGAAATGAAAAAGGCAAACCCTCCACATCAACTAATTTTGATATTGCTACCCTATCTCTATGTTTATTGTATTTAGGGTCTACAATTCCTCCCGTCGTGGGGTTAATTTGACCCTGTACTTGGTCCGGGACAATATCAGTATGTGAACCTTGTCCCGATGGAGCGGTCGTTTGCGCACCCAGTTTTGAAGCCTGGTATTGGGCATACCTAGCTGGATGAGCACTTACAACGTGTATAATTAAACCTCCCGTCCCACCGTGACCTTTTCCAGTTTTAAATTTTAAAACATTTTTATAAAATTTACATCTAGCTACTTGATTCTCTACGTCCCTATCAAAAAATATCCATGCATCTGATTTTAATGGTCGGTTTGCTGGACCTCGTCTCATACTAGGGGGAATAGGAGGCATTTCAGTTGAAGGTGCACTAGTGGGTGTGTTGTCATCAACATTAGTGGGTGTATCATTTAGATCATCGTCTAAATTAAAGTCTTCTTGAGTTCCAGAAAATAGCTCATCGTCTAAATCTAATGGTATTGTAGGAAAATGTTGAGTATCAACAAAATCATCCTGTGTAGGAATAAGATGACTAGAAGAAGTACCCTTGCCCTGGTTGCCCCTACTAGAAGAAGCACCCTTACCCTTAAACATACCTCTTAATCCTTTCATTTTAATTATGATAATAAATAATTAAAGATAATAAAATTAAGTGCGCTAAATAAAATAAACAGACAATAATAATTTAATGAAGGAACGAATGTACCAAACGACGACGTAACGTCGACGTGTAATCGAGAGGTTGAAAATTGAAACTTTGCTCGATGGAAGATCCTCAAGCTAGTTGCCAACTTCACTCCCAATTCTCAAATGAATAAATAAAATTGAATATTTAGTAAACAATGTAGACTTGTAGAGAGATATATTTAGAGATTAGAGAGATTGTAGGAAGATTTGTGAGAAAGATGAAGAGAAAATGAGTTATTTATAGTTGAAAAATTGGGTTAAAGTGTAAATATAATAATTTATGGGCTAAAAATAAATATTAAGGGGTAGGAGGGATTGGGGGAGGGGGGGAGGCAAAAAATGGCAGTTGCCCAACGGCCAAAATCTAAAATGGAGTTGGTGCAACGGTTATATTTGCAAAGGGGGGACTACGGGCGGGATCGGGGCGGGCTCGGGACGGGTCGGGACGAGACATTGTCCCGTCCCGGTTCGAGTCCCGCTACCGAATTTTTTCTTTTTTTAAGACTAATCGGGGTCGGGGTGGTGTCGGGGTCGGGTCGGGGTCGGGGCGGTGTCGGGTCGGGGTCGGGACGTCCCGGCCCACTGGCCAGCCTTAGTTAGAAGTCGGAATTTAAAGTTTATGTGATTTAGATTCTAATTTTTTTAAAGTATTAAATTTTAATACATATTCAATAAATTTATAAAGAAAATATAGAGTTGGATCAAAGTAACTGAATTGGCGGAACTCATAAATTATATTTTAGTTCTCCCCTGCTCATCAACTAGTACTAATTTTAGTTAAATTAGTAATTATTTTGTTTCAATTTATGTGATACATTTTTTCTTTTTAGTTAGTCCAAAAAATAATGTCACTTTTTCATAATTACAAATAACTTAATTTTATAAAAAAAATATTTTACCCTTAATGAAAGGATTTATAGTCACATAAATGTCTAAGCTAGCGTTTGGCTATAGATTTTGAATTTTAAAAGTCTGTGTTTAAAAATATTTCAAGTTCCAAAAACTGGCGTTTCGGAACTTCTACTCACAAAACTTTAAATTTTTTCCAAGTAAAATTTATGTTCAAACACAACTCAAGTTTTAAAACTCAAATTTTCAAATTTTAACTTCAAAATGTATGACCAAACGGGAGCTTAATATTTGTCTTAAACCATAAAAATAAAAAAAACTCCTTTCCTTCTAACATTATGTCTACTCAAATAATGTCACATAAATTGAGATAAAACGAGTATTAGTTTAATGTCAAATGTGTATCAAAAGTCTATGTAGGTATTTTATAGGTCCAACTAGTTTGCCGACAAGTATTAATTGGTCTCCTTTCTTATCCATATTTGAGAAAAATATTGATTTTATTCATCACCCGCTATTTATAATTTTGCTTGAACTTGTCAAGAACATGTGCTTGTATGATTGTTAAGACAGGGCGTTATTATACCAACATTAGAGGGACTTGAATCACATTGCCAAAATAGAGATGTTGTAGCGATACTGGTACTACAAGAAAGTATAAAATTGATAATAAAAATTTATTAATAATAAATATATTATTGTTAAAAAATGTAAATGGCAATAAAAATTATTGTTGTGGATTTTTTTTCGCATCGGATGTTATTGCAATGGCATGCAACAACTTTTGTTATTGCGTAAAATACTTTTGACAACAACATCCAACATATGACAACAAAAATGTTGTTGACAAATATCTTTCTTCTTGTATGAGATGGAATTTGAACCTTAGTAGAGACAAAAAAGTTAAATAATTTTTTTTATTTCTCAAATTTTAATAGATATTATCCGATATATTTATGCTAATGAAAGACAACAAATTTCCAATAATATCATTAAGGTATGCACAATCTAAGTTATATTATCATGTCATTATTATTTGTTTTGGGTAATATTTTTTATTTTTAAATTAAAAATCTTAAATGATTGAAAAAAATTATTTACATTGATGGTGTATAAATTTGAATTCTTTTTAAAAAAAATTACTTTCCTGGAAAAAGTTGAAGGTTGAAGGAAAAACTAAATAAGGAGTTTGAATTGGAGAACATAAAAATTTCAAAAATCAAAAGTTGTTGGAGTCCCACATTGCTTGTGGGATGGGAACTGGACTCCTTAAATGATCTTGAATAATCCTTCTCTCTTGAGTAGCTTTGGATCATTTATACTTTTACCCCTATTTTGTGTTGGTCTTTAATTTTTGTCCCTCAAATAGAATTTATGTTTATTGGGGCATATGTTCTTTAAGGAATCCGACACAACTTGTATTGGATCCTTTAAAGAACTTATGTCCCAATAGGCATAAGTTTCATTTGAGGGGGAAAATTAAAGACCAACCTATTTGAAAGGAAAATCATGCAATTAAATGGTATCAACGCCAAATCATCCCAATTCGTTGCTTTCAATATTGGGCCCCGGTCTTATATTGTCCATGCTCCAGATGTCTAGTTTTAGACATATGGGGGAAGGGGTGTTGGAGTCCCACCCACTTATGGGATGGGAACGTGGACTATTTACATGATCATGGACGATACTCCCCTCATGAGCTAGCTTTTGCGGTTGAGTTAGACCCAATATTCATTTCTTTATCATGGTATCAGAGTCATGCCCATCCAATTCATTATTTTCAATGTTGGGCCCCATGTCTTATATTGTCCACGCTCTAGATGTACAGTCTTGGGCGTATGGGGGAGGGGGTGTTGGAGTTCCTCATCGCTTGTGGGATGGGAACATGGACTCCTTAAATCGTCATGAACAATCCTCTTCTCATAAGCTAGCTTTTACGGTTGAGTTAGGCCCAAAATTCATTTCTTTGTATTTTTTCAAAAAATATTATAGTCAGCAAGACTTCACTCTTGATACATTTCATATATGCATCATCAACCACTGATCATTACGATTTTAAAACACCCAAAATATGGTATGAAATTTTAGTTGAAATTCTAAATTTTTAAGCACTTTAATTCTTCCAAAATCAGATTGCCCTAATAAATTTATTACCAAAGTCGGACCAAACTAACTAGATTTATTTGAAAATATTTTACCATATGGTATTAACAAGTCCCATTATGCATCTATATATACATCTCAATGCTTCCTTAAAAATCAGATTGTCCTAATAAATTTATTACCAAATTCAGACAAAATTAACAAGATTTACTTGAAATTAGTTTACCATATGCTATTAACAAGGCTCATTATTCGTCTATATATACATCTCAATGCTCCTCTTCTATCTTCACAATCAATTCATATTTTGCTCCCAAAGGGAGTACTCTTTTTTTTTTTTTTTTTTTTTGGCGTGTACCCAAATATGGCTAGGAATTTAGATGAAAGCCAGGGAAAAGTAAAAATAATAATAAAAAAATAACTAGTTTGTTCAAAAAAGCACAAAAAATATCAATCCTATGTATAATATTCCTAATTATTAGCACAGGTTGTAGCAATTGGTGGCATTCAAGCTACGGTTGGACGAATAAAAAAAGAAGCAAAAGGTAATATTTTGGCCGAGTGCTTGAAATTAATTTGAATGTTGTCCCTGAGCCAGATGAGGGGAGAGTTCTGGAACCCATTATTTAATGTGAAAATGGTAATGAAAGTTCTTGAATTTGTAACTAGTGTTTGGAGGAGAATTACTTGTGCATCTATATCCAGTTTTTTAGTTTAATCATTTATGTTGTTGTCTTTGTTATTAAGTCTATTGCTGATTTCTTTTCTAATAGCGAAAAACTTACAACAACTGACTTAATAACAAAGATAATAACATAATTGATTAAATTAAAAAGACTCGATAGATGCACTGATAATTCTCCTCCAAACACTAGTTCCAAATTCAAGAACTCCAATTATCATTTACACATTAGTTAACGAGTTCCAGAATTCTCCCGCTTATCTAGTTCAGGGACAACATTCGAATCAAATTTCAATCGCTCGGCCAAAATATCACCTTTTACTTATTTTTTTATTTTGTCCGACCGCAGCTTGAATGCTACCAACTGCTCCAACCTGATGTTATCAAAGTACTAAGGTCAATATCAAGAGTGAAGGTTAGGGATGGCAACAGATCAGATCTGGACCGGATCCCGCTAGATCTAAATCCATATCCGTTTTTCATACCTGAATCCAGATCCATCGGATCCATAAAATCAGATCCAAATCCGGATCCACGGATCGGATCTGGATCCACATGTAAAAAATTTTGCCTTGCTAAGAATGTAACCTTGCTAAGAATTTTTTTTGAACTGACAAACGATTTTTACTTAGCTAACAGTTTACTGTGTTTCAATTTTGAAATGTTCATATGAGATATTTTGTTCGTTGTCTCGTTTTGATTGTGAGCTATTAATTGAAATGTTGGACAATGACAATAGTTGTGAAAAATGCTGACTAGTATTTCCACAATGAAGAACTTGCATGTGCTTGGAATATTCACAAATGAAGTGAATATAATTTTAACTACTTCTCTATGGAGATGTTAGTCATTCACTAATATAACATTGATTTTATTATCGAAGTTACCTCTTTATTTTTTGGTTTTTGAATTAACGCGGGGATAAATTAAACTTGTTTTGAGAATTAAACTTGCAAGGATGTGCTTAGCAATTTTAAGAAAATACTTATAAAATTACATTCTAGGTTATGAATATATTTAATAAAAAACCGAATACGGATTTCAAATACAAGATCCAGATCCAGATCCGATCCTTCAGAAACGAATCCGGGTCCGTCGGGTCCAAATTTTGAAGATCCATATCCTATAAAATAGATTTGGATCCACCGGATCCAGGATCCACTGCCATCTCTAGTGAAGGTGTGAGTTATCTCGGATATTAAAAAAGTTATAAAAATAACATAAATATTATATTATATCAATTACAGAAGTAAAAAAAATACAAAATAAACTAAATTAGGCACGATCGCCTATGTACATAGCACAAAACAAATTGTAAATAGAGCATTTGCGTGTATAGCACATATTTGTTTTCCAAAACATGCGCTATGTATTTTTCTAAAAAAATCTATTATAACATGGGACGTTTGCCCATTCATATACATGTATTTTTTGTTCTTTTCTTTTCACACATTAGTTAGGTTCTTCGCAAAATAGACCTTATTTTGGTTCCGAAATCATAAAAATTATTTTTCACTACGTCTCAACCCTTGTAGTTACGCAAGCATCTCCTAGATCTTGTACGGGTGAATTTAGGAACCACACATACATCCTAAGATTCAATCGCTATTTTTATTTCTAAAAACACCACTTATTTCTCCATGAATTCTAAAAGCGGAAGTTTGGAAATTTCTAAAAACACCACTTATTTCTCCATGAATCAATGATGAATTTATACTTAACATTCTTAGAGGGTTGCTACTTCACATAAATCTTGTAGTCCTCTTGCAATAAAGAGAACTATTAGTTAGAAGGATGTATTTCATATAACGCATAATGACATTTTCGGCATTATCCATATTGTTTGGATTTTATATATTTTTTGTTAGCTAGATTTATTTTTTCAGAAAATATCATATAGCAGTTACAATACGACTTATTAGTGAGCCAACAAGACTTCACTCTTGATACATTTCATATATGCAACACCACTCATTGATAGTAGATTTTACAACACCCACCGATCATTAGGATTTTACTACACCCAGAATATGGTCGGATATTTTAGTTGTAAATTTTGAATTTTCAAGCATTTTAAAAAAAATACTTAGATCTTCCAAAAATTAAATTATCTAACAAATTTATTACCAAATTCAGACAAAATTATCTAGATTTACTTAAAATTATTTAACTATGTGGTATTAAAAAGTCTCATTATGCATATATATATATATATATATATATATATATATATATATATAGGTAATTATACTCTATCTTCACAATTAGGTAATTATTTATATATTTTGCTCCCAAAGAAAGTGTTCTTTTCTTTTTCTGTTTCTTCTTTATTGTGTGTGTACCCAAAGAGAAAATGATCAAAATGGTCCTTATTGTATGGAGGTGGACTATTTTAATCCTTTATATATACTACGCAGCCGTTGAGGGCTGACTAGTAGAATTAGAACTCTGATGGAGATTCCGAGACCACGAGTGAATCCGTAGCGCATTTTTACATGGGTGTACATATCTGGTTTGTATAGGGGAGGTCTCGGGTGATTGTCAATTTTTGGGTTGAAATTGCATAAGTTTGGAAATTTCTAGTTTCTGGTGTACTCACTGGGGCGGGCCTCAGTGCGCCCCAGCGGAAAGAGTTTGCTGCATCGGATGGCTATCCGCTTCACTGAACATTTTGGATTTTGGCTTGAGATCTCAGGCGCAGACTTTGGCCGCGGGTGCGGGGTCGCTGTAGCGAGCCAGGCGACGGGATTTTCATATTCATTTTAAGTGTCATTAAAACCATACACTCCCTCATTTCGAAAATACTCTTCCAAAGCACCTTAGGGCGACTCCAAGAAATTTCAATTGATTTCTTGTGGTAAGCTTTCCTAACCATGTATTACCATTTTTTAGTTTCTTTAAGTTGATTAAATCATGGAAACAACCAAGAAATCTTATTGGGGAAGAAGAGTTCAACCTAGTTAGGGTCGGTTTGATGTTTAATCTTGAAAGTGATAATTAATTGGTGAGTTTTGTTAATCTAAGCATGGGTTATCACTATTTAGTACTTGTTAAGCTCGAATCTTCCATTATTGTTGATAAAATTGAATGTTGAAAACTAGGGTTCATACCCAAATTTGTGGGTTTTTTTTGTAAGAAAAATTTAGTCTAATATCATTTTTAGCATGGAATTAGTAATATTGAACTCCTAGAACCTTGAATTTCACGTTTCACCTCCGAATTGACCGTTTTACCCCCATAAGCTCGTATTCCCCTTTCTCCCATAGTTGGTTGGATTTGAAGGATAGTGTAATGTTTTGGGTGTTGTTAGTTTCCTTCTCTAACACAAACTTCAATAATATTAGACTTCGAGTACGACCGTGATGCGCAGAAGGGCAAGGCGCAAGTGTAATTAGTGTGACTCCCTCTCGGCATTCCAGGTACGTTATGGCTTACCTTCTAGTTAGACTTCGGTTAGCGAAGCGTATGTGTAGTTAGATTCTGTTGGAGAAAGCATGTAAGACTTCAGGTATGAAGTTGGGATGGATTACATAGGTTGGTTACAGTTGATTGATTATGATTGGTTGCCTCTTTGTGGTTACTGGACTTTTACGTAATGCCATGTCTCATTTATAATGTAGTTGTATTTCACTTATCTTGGCATGTTCATGAATAGAAGCAATGAGTTAATATGATATGTGTCCTTGTGTGACATGATTGGGGATTGTTATGTTACACTTGATATTGTCATTGCGTTGCATTCATCCTCATTTTCATGATATATTGATATGACTTGTGATTGGCGTGACGGTGATAAAGGAGAAGGAAACATCTATGATTTATATGACATACTATATTGCGTTGCCATCTCTATGTTGTGTGATACGGAGCATCTAGCGTGTGTTCAGTGGAAGAGTTATCTCTAGGCTGTGTGATACGGAGCGACTGGTACATGGACATCGCGGGTCCCCCATGGGTCATGACTATCGTGATGATGATATATTCCGCCCAGAGCATTTTAGTCCTTCACATATAACACGTGCTAAAACAGTCTTTAATGGATGAAAAAAATGATCATTTTAGTCCTAAACCTTAAAAGTAATGGTACAAATAAAAAAATCTATTAAGTTTAATTAGCAACTCACGTGAGTTGTATAAAAACATAAAAATTGGGAGTTAAACCTCTCGGCCATAACCAAATCTTATATGATGAAAAGAAAGGTCAGCTTTTGATATCTTTAATGGAAACTCTTGAACCAATAATCAACATATGCTTCTACCTTTGAAATCATAATTAAATTGTTTCTCTTGCTGCAAGAACGAAAATTATGTTGTAAAGAAAGCAAGAAAAATGTGTACTTTTGTCAAATCTCAAATCAGGGAACACGCGGGCACCTACCTTTTTCCCACATGGTAGGTGAACTCGTCCCGTACAGATTCATCTAACAACATAAATAAGTAATAAGAGCAATAGAAGTCTAAAAATATAGGTACATGATAATGTGGAACACAACACTACCCTAGGAATCTGGTCTGAATAATACAAGAGCTTCTAAGTATACAACTGGAAAAAAAATTAAAACCACAACCTGAATACGACTTCTATTTAGAATGAGAATTAAATAGAGAAGTCTAGATGAACTCCACGGAATCCTTGAAGGCTAATCATACCTCTCTTATGTATCTACAACAACTATACACCCCGAAAGGGTGTAGCAAGAGTAGCATCAGTACTAACACTATATACTAATAGGTACCATAGACCGACAACAGTTAGCCAGCATATATAAAGTAAGAGTCTGAAAAATAGACATGCTCGCAATCAAGTACACCACAACATAGTTCAACAATAACCACTCAAGTACATAAATATCAATAGCTGAATCATAGCCTATGGCGAAGCACCTAAACCCAAGTCTGCCAAGTTTCCCACGATTCCTCAGAATAATCACAAAGACAGGTACAATCAACAAATCCGATCCATAGATGTAAAATGAGATGATGGGATGAATGCATATGTAATGCAATGCACTGACCAAATGTATCTCCGTACATAATACTCTGAGCGGAATATCTCTACGCCTCGGAAGTCATGACTCATGGGGGACCCGCGAAGTCCATGTACCAGTCACTCCGTATCATGCAGCCTAGAGTGACCCTTTCACCGATCACCCTGCTAGCCATTCTGTATCACTCAGCCTAGAATGGCTACGCAATCAATATTTCATAAGAATCACTATTTTTTTCTTCTCACTTATCACTGTCACTCTAATCACAGATAATATCAATATATATCATGGAAATAAGGATGAATGTAATGCAATGACAATATCAAGTGTATCATATCAAACCTCCAACTGTACCACACATGGACACATATCATAATATCAATATCAAGTCAAGTCCTTTTCTCTATCCATGATAATACCAAGATAAATGAGAGACAATTATATTACAAGTATGGTATGGCAACTAAGTACAAGTCTAGTAATATAAAAGAGGCACAAGTCACATTCAATCAACAGTAACCAACCTAAGTAATCCATCTCAACTTCATACCCGAAGGCGTACATGCTTTCTCCAACAGTACCTAACTACCTATACACTTCTTTAACCGAAGTCTAACCAGAAGGTAAGCCGTAACCTACCCGGATGTCGAGGTGGAGCCACGAAAAATCAAACCTTAGCCTTGCCTTTCCACTTCGGAGAGCATCAGAACGATTAAAATCTATCAAATATGAATTCTACGTTATAATGCGAATCTAAGGATACCCATATCGCCATAGTTTTACCCAAAACCCAAAAGTAGACCAAAATAGCCAAATTCGAGCCACAAGGGAAAAACTGTAATTTTATTCAAAAATCAGGTTCAATATAGTAAAAATAATACCCTATGAGTTTAAACGAGTCCAACAATACCCATATTTCTATACCTTATTTCGAAACCCCAAAACAAACCCAAAAAGGTAACCCCAAGCCCGCAAGGGTAAAACTTGAAATTTATGCTAAAATTAGTTTACCCATAACTTAATTAGTCTAGACCCAGAAAATCCATTCAAAAAGTCATCATCTTGATCTTCAAAACCATAATTTTCCACTTCTCAACTTTTGGGTTCAAAACCCCAATTTTCCCCAATCAAACTTGGATAAAATCGACAACCAACGAACATAACCTTGAAGAAATGTCAAAATAAAAGTTAGATACTTACCCCCTTAATGATACGAGAACAACGCCATGAAAATCGCCTCAAACAGAGCTCTAGAACTCAAGATATGCTCAAAATAAGAAAGGAATGCAATCAGATTTTTTATACACATAATTTTTGCCCTGGCGGCACAGAAGCCCGCCCCAGCAAACCCACCAGAACCAGAAATTTTCCTCGAAACTAAAATGACTATAACTCGCTCATACGGCGTCGGAATTCGACGATTCAAGTTGATACGGATCACAAATTTTGATACGCATCTATTCCAACAATCGAAACTCAATTCCAACATTAATTAAATATAATGGTATATTGAAACGTCGAAGGGGAGCGACTTAAGCCCATGACTCAAACACCCTAGCTTGACCAAATAAAATTCAAATCCAATTCCGAAAGTTCCTACAAGTCACAAATGATCATACGAAGCTGTTCGAACTCTCAAAACACCCAAATATATATGTCTTGACCCGACGTTGGCCGTGGTTAACTCCAAACCACCTCAAAAGCTAGTTCCTCAACCAACTACCTTAATCACTTCCGTGACCATCTTTTCACCATAATTAGTATTCTTAAACTGATTTAATTGTCAAAACAAACCAAACGAACTCTAAAATTAGCTCCATCAATTTCTACATGCCATAATAATATTTCTACTCTAACATAATCTTCAGGTCGCCAATCAAAGCACATTTTTCCAAAATAAATAATTTATCCAAATAATTGAATGCTTGAATTTCCATAGTGAAACCTTCCCCCAAAGTGAACCAAATGACATCCGTTTGACTTCAAATTTTGCAAGCAGGTCAAAATAATTACTACAAAGCTTCTAGAATAGACGATACGCCAAAAAGAGAATCAGTTCTCTAAACACCGATCGGGTCGTTACATCAGATACCAATTAAACAATCGTTCGTCCTCGACCGATAAAGAAGAGTACGATCGCTGACGGCAACCAAGGAATCTCTATTACAAATCTCATGAAAGCCTCCACGTGCCATAAATACGCCGATAGTACCGCTTATTTACTTTATCTGTCAAAACTTTCTCTAACTTAACTCAATGACTCAAATTTCTACCTTCCCATACCCGAAATTTCTTCAACCGATGATTCCCATATATTTGAATTGGCTCCGCCGAATTCCCTGATTTGATCACCACTATACCTCTTTATGCGTCCGATTGGATCCACAATCATTACCATAATCACCATCATCCTTTAGTTATATCCACAAACAAGATCCAACATGTATCTAATAGCATAGTATGATTCCACTAGCATTCCTTCTCAACTATCAAGGTCGTCATTGCACAAAATCCCGTAGAAACACATACATACACGTCACACATTCAATTTTCCTCGAATCTCCAAATCACCATACTATAGAATACCTACTGATTACCTTGCCGTGCCAGATTCGTGGAAAATCAACTGATTACTCTACAGAATTCTCATAACCATTTGTACCTCCTCAATACATCACCAAGTACCCATGTAAACCATTAGAACTGTCCGAATCAATGCCAAATGAAAAGTAACATGAATCATACTTGCAAACTCCAATGAGAACCGGTAACACTATCATACCTCCATTCCAAATTAAAATCCATCGAACCCCCGTCGGTGGTTTACTAGAATACTATAAGTCCTTCAGGAAATATAACCATGGGCCACCCGACCCTATATGAATACATCTGACTCAGAATGAAATCTTGAATATCTAAATCATCAATAGTCATCCGAACTGATTCCATACATAACTAATAGGCTTGCCATAAGCATGCAATGACCTATTCCGTCCCTTTTCTTGTGAGTAATCAATCATGTGCCATCAACCACGACTCCACAAGCTGGATAACATCCAAGTCATCAACTTAGTACCGAAGATCCATACCTTTGATTGTAACCTTCATATTTTTCAATTTCCACCCGATACACAAGTCTGATAGGACCCGTGGAACTCTAAATACAATAAATCCTCATTGTACTTTCTCTTAACTAGCCAACAACTTGGAACATTTCGACGCAAAGCCTACGGTATCATTTACTACACCTCCACCCATCAAGTCTCTAATAGTAAGACCTCACTATCCTTTATCAATCCAGAAGGCATCAAATCATTCAACCCTCGCGTCTTACCAAAATCCTAACGTTTCTACTATACGATCCATGCACCTTACCTTGCACAATTACTTCCAAGTCCTTACTACTTGGAATACTCACCCGTGCCATTACTCAATTACGCTTCAACACAGTCTACCACCACGATCACATAATCTCCTTACCTTCAAACTGAAGAGATTCTCAAGATTCCCTCTTATTAATCCACTGTATACCATTCATTCAAAAATGCCGTGAGATTACCCATTTTGATACAACGCCAACCGCCAATCCATAGATATTATCACATCTGTCACCCAAAATTCACTTATCACCGGTCGCCAATCACAAACCCCATGGAACATTCATCATAACACTTAGTTAATTACCATATACCTACTCCTCCGAGCATACTAAAAATTTTACTCGATTTGAAAACAGTGCCACCGTAATTCGCATCCGGCTCAAGAATTACCATTGTTTGAATCCTAATTCTCCCCTTTCTCGAAGAGATACCTTACTCATTCCAAATTATCTTAATATCTCAATTCACACCTTTCATTCAAATCCTAACCACTACTAATGACCGATCACTTCTCAAACCTGCTGACATTCTCATATTGTTTCATCGAAGTACCTTTGCTACAAATTCCTAACCAAAATAATCCTTCTTCTATATTGGTTCATAAGTTCACTAACCTGATCATTGATATCTGAAAAGCTTTCACCCCTAGTATTAGTCACACCGTCGTAAACAACCCTATTGACCAACATTTTATTCTATAGTCCTTACATGATGCTCACCCGCGAAGAACCAACATTTACCTTATTTTGACGAACCATACACATCCAACTAACCATGCACTTTTTATTCATGTCCTTTGGCCAACTCCCAAGTCATCATACCAGTAATTATAGAACTTCTCAAGTATCAAACTTTACATACCAATGCCCACGAATCTCATCCCAAAAACTAGATGCAGAACCCGGTAATCCTTCAAATATACCTCCACACTTTCACTGACTCTCATTAGCCTACGACGAGTCCAATCTACCAACGCATATACGACTTTCACACTCACTCAATACTAAACAACTGCGAATACTTACAAATCAACAATCTCTTTGTTTCAAAAATCCCCTATCATCACTAACCTCAAAAATGCCACGTGAACCTACAAACACACTTTTTAGGTGAAGAAATGAGACCGTCTATTCCACTAAGCTTCACTCATCACAAGTAACACTGCCACCTAATTTTGATCAAAAAATCATTCCCTGAAAGAACTCACAACCCCTAATTCTACTCTGTTATCACAATGTTGTCTTATCGAAGCTAATTAATCATTTCATAGCCTATACGACATCCACCCGCATACACCTTGCAACTTATCCCAACAAGCACGTCAGTTACCAATTGTTCCCTTTCTATAGCGGAGATAGATCTATCCAATTTATCTTCCTTATGTCTCCGTCCCATAGGAAAAATAGGTACTCCTACCATCCGACCCTTAGAAGTCTTACTTTCTCACACCTTATCACCAAGAGGTTGCCCTTCAAGTCCATATTCGTAACTTCTCTTCGCAGTCTTAGCACGGTCACCATACTCCTTGTTAAATCAAATTATCTTTCCCAAGTTTACGCTTGTCTTCAGATATTGACATCTATACTCTTCCATTGTTGAATTGTTGACTAGCCATTGATACACTTGTTCCACAAAACTATCATACTAAGCCTTGATGATGCTGAAACTTTCCCACTCCATGCACACCTCGAGCAACCCTTCTTGTTAAGACATAATTACATTTCCCCCATTTATGAGAAACCAACCGTCGAAGACATTCCGATCATATAATTTCCCTCATTAAGGACATAAATGGTGAAGGAGTTTCAGATACTAATTGGAATCGACCAGATACCAATTTGAATGAAGTAATACGAAAGAATGAAAGAATAGAAATTTCCTAGATGTCCTTTAGACTTCCAATTATAAGTGTGGTGTGCAACACACCCATAAGTAGGACTCTACTAGACATTGATCTTGTACTTATAAATCGGGTATGTCACGACCAAAACCGGAGGCCGCGACGGGCACCCGGACCCTACTCACTGGGCACCACAGTTACTTTCTACCCTTAATCATATTTAAACACGGACTGAGCCGTGATAGATAATATGAGGTTTCAACCCAACAGCCCCAACTTACACATTTATATACCAAGGCCGACAAGGCCATACATGACAACTAACCACATGACACCTATCTATAAGCCTCTAAAGAGTAAACATACCACGACTAGACCGCGACTCCAAAATGAATAGAGCGCTCCAAATACCAGCTGAACTAGCAACCCACTAGGGCGAACTGTCACTCTCGTAATATGAACCTGCGGGCATAAAAGGCAGCGTCCCCCGACAAAAGGTACGTCAATACGATTGATGTACTGAGTATGTCAGGCATAAGAAATAACATAACAGAGATATATCATAGTCTGAGACAGAAACAATTGAACATCAGTAAATGCCTCTGAGGGCCATAATACACATGCCTAAATGTTATGCACAATGCAGTATACATATACATTAGCCTCTTCGGGCATCTTCCTTACCATAACAGCCTCTGTGGGCATCATACCATATAATGATTAATGAATGTATGCACAATGCAAATGCGGTATACTAATGTCCACATAGGAATTCTCTCATAACCGCCTCTGTGGGCATCAGGTTATATCGCCACACAAGGGCATCCCATCATATTGTCCTCTTCGGGCTCTTTTGTGATAGTCTGTACCAGCTACAGGTGGTGTGCGTATATAACGCCTTTTTCCCTTTCCCCAATTCCCATACATATATATATATATATATATATATATATATTTACCATATAGTAGTGTGCATAACACAAGTGGTCCAGGATAACATGTGAATGTAATGAAAATGAAATGCATGAATAACAATAAAACATCCGGAGTGACATAATATCCTTTACACCTTTGGTTAACATTGGGAACATCAACATCTTCCCCGGTGTGCCTTATTAAGGTCTTAGAAACATGCTTGGATATTCTTTCAACATAGGAGTCGATGACTTGATCGTCCTTAACTACTAAGAGTAGAGTAATTTATGTAGCAACACAATAGTTATGTTTCGCACATAGAATTATGCCAAAAGAAGGAAAGAGCCTTGCATACCTTGTTGTCGAAATTATCTAAGTTCCGCGGATCCTTGTAAGCTCTATGAATGATTATCTACATCACACAGATGATTTAAATCATAATCGAATCAATATAATAGAAACAGATTCATTGAGAAATCCTAGCTAACACCTTGTATGCGTAGAACCTATATTCCTTCTATGTCGAAACCTATGCATGTAGCAAAACACCCAACCCAAACTTAGAATTTTTGATAATCTTTTTAGAGCTAACGACAAGAATCATGTTCTGAAATTGTATAAACTTTAGGAACAAGAAAGATTACCTCTGTTAAACATAGTGACGAGAATCGTCGGAAAACCTTTCGCCCAAAACAGTTTTTGACAAGTAGAAACCGTAGAAACAAGACCCCTCAAAAAATGATTCTGGGTCACGGCTTGGGTTTCCGAGTTCTTAAACTTGTTCAAGGCTTCAATTCATTGCGAATCACGGTTCAGGACACCATGAATTTCCCTCCTTTTTTGTCTATGTGAAAGCTTACGGAAATCCCCAAATTCGACCGAGAATTTCAGAGAGTTTTATTGATTGAGATATTACTCCCTCTGATAGAGCTATGAGAATTCTTTCTCCAGAAGAGCTTTCTACAGAAGCTTGAAATGATGGAGGAATTTGTAGAGATGAAGATTGATTAGTAATGGAGAAGGATAAATGTGGGAGACTTGAGGAGCTGCCATCGGTCGACTACTTTGGGCTTAGTCACCCCACAGTATTTTATAAGAGTACACGTAATGTTTCACTAGGTGCTATCCCCCTTTTAATTAATTGATCTCACAACTAATTAATTATACACACAATTAATTTCCCGATCTCAATTCACTTAAATTCCGACGACTTATAAAATCCTCTTATACCTAATGTCATAATTCCTGTAATATGACACTAGTCTATAACCTATTCGGGGATACACAATTATTATTAATACTCCCCGTCATAGCATTATTAAATCTAAAATCATTTCGGGATCACCTCCTTTCATATACTAATTCCTTTATTAGTATACGTAAGCACAATATAAACTTTTCAGGGTTCGGGTCCACTTGCCTACGTTTATGTGCCCAAACCATTACCCGGAAATACGGGGTGTTACAGGGTAACCTAGAGCTCTGATACCAACTTGTCACATCCCAAATCAGGGAACAAGCGGGAACCTACCCTTTTCCACTTGGTAGGCAAACATATCCCATACAGATTCATCCAACAACATAAATAATTAATAAGAGCAATAAAAGTCTAAAAAGATAGATACACGACAATGCAGAATACAGCACTACACAAGGAATCTGGTCCGATAGTACAAGAGCTTCTAAGTATACAACTGGAATAAAAATTAAAACCACAACCTAAATACAACTTCTATTTAGAATTAGGATTAAACAGAGAAGTTTAGATGAAATTCATGAGATACTTGAAGGCTAAACGAACCTCGCTCATATATCTGCAATAACTCTACATCCCGAAAGGGTGTAGCAAGAGTAGTATCAATCCAAACACTATATACTGGTAGGTATCATAGGCCGACAACAATTAGCTAACATATTTAAAGTAAGAGACTGAAGAACATACATTCTCGCAATCAAGTACAACAAAACACATTTCAATAATAACCACTCTAGTATAAAAAGATCAATAACCGAATCATAGCCTATGGTGAAACACCTAAACCCAAGTCTGCCAAGTTTCCCATGATTCCTCAAAATAATCACAAAGACGAGTACAATCAACAAATCTGATCCATAGATGTAAAATGAGATGATGGGGATGAATTTAATACACTGGCCAAATGTATCTCCGTACATACATGCTCTGAGCGGAATATCTCTATGCATCGGCAATCATGACCCATGGGGGATCCGCGAAGTCTCTATACCAGTCACTCTATATCACGCAGCCTAGAGTGACTCTTCTACCAAACACCCCACTAGCCATTCTGTATCACTCAGCCTAGAATGGTTACATAATCAATATGTCATAAGAATCATTGTTGTATCCTTCTCACTTATCACCGTCACGCTAATCACAGACAATATCAATATATATCATGGAAGTAAGGACGAACGCAATGCAATGACAATATCAAGTGTATCGTATCAAATCTCCAACCGTGCCACACATGGACACATATCATATTATCAATATCAAGTCAAGTCCTTTCCTCTATCTATGATAATACCAAGATAAATGAGAGACAGTTATATTACAAGTACGATATGGCAACTAAGTACAAGTCTAGTAATCACAAAGAGGCACAAGTCACATTCAATCAATAGTAACCAACCTAAGTAATCCATCTCAACTTCATAACCAAAGGCGTACATGTTTTATCTAATTGTACCTAACTACACATATGCTTCGCTAACCGAAGTCTAACCAGAAGGTAAGTCGTAATCTACCTGGATGACGATCTAGATCCACGAACAATCGAACCTTAGCCTTGCCTTTCCACTTCAATGAGCCTTGGAACGATTAAAGTCTATCAAATATGAATTCTACGTTAGAATACGAATCTAAGAATACTCATAACGCCATAGTTTTACCTAAAACCCAAAAACAGACCCAAAATAGTCAAATCCAAGCTTCAAGGGAAAATATAATTTCATTGAAAAATCGGGTTCAATATAGTCAAAATAGTACTCTATGAGTTTAAATGAGTCCAACGATACCCATATTGCTATACCTTAATTCAAAACGAACCCAAAAAGGTAACTCCGACGCAAGGGCAAAATTAGAAATTTATGCTAAAATCAGTTTACCCATAGCTTATTTAGTCTAGACCCTGAGAACCCATTCAAAATCCATCATCTTGATCTTCAAAACTATGATTTTCCACTTTTCAACTTTTGGGTTTAAAATTCCAATTTTTCCCAATCAAACTCGGATAAAATCGACAACCAACGAACATAAACTTGAAGAAATGTCAAAATGAAGGTTAGATACTTACCCCCTTATTGATACGAGAACAACTTCGTGAAAATTGCCTCAAACGGAGTTCTAGAACTCAAGATATGCTCAAAATAAGAAAGGAACGCAATCTGATTTTTTATACACAGAATTTTTGCCCTGGCGGCACAGAAGCCCGCCCCAGCAAACCCACCAGAACCAACAATTTTCCTCGAAACTAAAATGGCCATAACTCACTCATACGGTGTCGAAATTCGACGATTCATCTTTATACAGATCACAAATTTGTATAAACATCTATTCCAACAATTGAAACTCAATTCCAACATCAAATGAATATAATGGTATATTAAAACGTCGAAGGGGGGAGACTTAAGCCCACGACTCAAACACCCTAGCTTGACCAAACGAAATCCAATTCCAATTCCAAAAGTTCCTACAAGTGACAAATGATCATGCAAAGCTTCTCGAACTTCAAAACACCCAAATTGATTAGTCTTGACCCGATGTTGACTGTGGTCAACTCCAAATCACCTTAAAACCTAGTTTCTCGACCAACCACCTTAATCACATTCGAACGTCTCAAGAACCGAACCAATAACTCGACTAAGTCATAAATCACATTCCAGACCTAACGAAATCAATGAAACTTTGAAAAAGATGCATTTGCCCCTGATATTGACTTTAGTCAAACGTCTTCATTTCTTAACTTAAGGATTTTCAAAATATCCTTTTTCTTATCCAAAACTCCTCCGAAAGTCTCTAGAATCACTCAACTAATCTCCTCATGTCATAACTACTGAGTAAAAGCTAATGGAAACAACAAATTTCTAATCCATGTCTTATTTCTTCTGTGATCATCTTTTCACCATAATTAGGCATATATAATTCTAAAACCGATTTAATTGTCAAAAACCAACTAAACGAACTCTAAAATTAGCTCTGTTAATTTCTACATGCCATAAATAATATTTCCAGTCTAACAGAATCTTCAGATCTCCAATCAGAGCACATTTCCCCAAAATAAATAATTTATTCAAATAATTAAATGCTAGAATTTCCATAGTGAAACCTTCCCCAAAAGTGCCAATGATACACATTTGACTTCAAGTTTTTCAAGCAGGTCAAAATAATTACTATGGAGCTTCTGGAATAGACGATACGCCAAAAAGAGAACCGGTTATCAAAACGACTGATCGGGTCGTTACAACTTTATTGTTGCAGGAGCACACGTTGGTGACGGGAGGGAAAGGGTAGTTTTTGCTTCCTTCACATGAGTGGTTGGTTAAATTAAACATGTTTTTAACTTGCATTGTTACTTTTAAGGTTTAGGACTAAAATGATCATTTTTATATATTAAGATTTTTTTTTAATTATGTGGTATTATAAAGGATTAAAAGGCCAAGTGATTGAAATTTGATATGAATGTTATCTCTGAGCTAGATAAGGAGGAGAGTTCTGGACCTCGTTAACTAATGTGAAAAGGATAATTGGAATACTTGAATTTGAAAGTAGTGTTTGGAAGAGATTTACCAATGCATCTATCGAGTCTTTTGATTTAATCAATTATGTTGTTGTCTTTTTTATTAAATCTGTTGTTATAAGTTTTCGGTCGTCAGAAAAAAAACCTTCATACAAAATTCTTTGTTTATTTTATGGTACGTGTTGGATGTGTGTGTCTTTCCTCCTTTTAAAGTCACATTGCACATGTAACAGGTCATAAGTTTATTGCAGAATCCATTGAATACCGTAAGAATCCATTGCAGAATCTATGACTTCTTTGCTTATTACAAGTTAACATTGCAGAATCCATTGAATACCGTAACTTGTAAAAAATAAACTTAAGACATGTTTACACGTGCAAGGCGACTTCTCAAAAGGCGGAAAGCCACACACATCCAACACGTACCATAAAATAAGCAAAGAATTTTTTCACATATTTTTCTACTTTCCAATCATTTTTCGAGTTCTCTTTTGCAAAATTTCCACATATATCTTCACAAATGAGTAGAAAGTTGACTAACTTTTGCTTGTGAACATTACCAACTCTAGAGGTTTTATGAAGAAAACAAAAGAGTGGCAAAAAGTCATAGCAACGGAAGTCACAACAATTGCATAGATGATAGAGGTGCATTAGCGTTTGTGTCCTATTTTATATGTACAAGTAAGAGATCTAACTATAGCACCATCAGAGGTTATGATAGGATGATAAATATCTTTCCATTCCTAATCAGAATTCTCACACTATACGTTTAAAGTGGAAATCTTGAAAATGAAATTTTTTCAAGCAATTGAATTTTTACTATTTCAACTATGTTATTTTATATAGCTCTAATATTTTTGTTACTTAATGAATATATGAAAAAATCATCTTATAAGGCACCTATTAAAAAATGTTTATCAATTTTTTTTCCTATTTCCACTATTTATATTATTGGTGTTGTATTAAATCCGACTATTAAAATAGACGGTTGTAAAGCGCTTATTGAAACTATTTATGGTTGTATAGCAGTACTTCCAACTCCAAAAAATCCAAATGAACAACCACCTAAGGAACCAACTAAAGAATAAGTTTTGTCTAGTATACACGATAAATGCAAAAAAGTATATACGCATTACCAACAAGAAAGTGCTAGCAACCAACCAGCTTCCATACCATCTTCTTCAATACAACCTCAAAAAAGACATGATGTTTCTACGGCTAGTATTGAAAGCCTTAGACATAGAATGTTTAGTGTTACCACTACTAATCAAGTTAGCGAGTTTGATATTTTTGTTTTGCAGGGTGTTGTACCATACCAAGCAGGTCTCAATGAAGAAGGACGTGAAGACTTGCTGAAATACTGGAGGGAGAATGAGAAGACATTTTCGACACTATCAAAGATGGCTCGAGATGTGTTGAACATTCAAGTGTCATCAACAGCGTATGAAAATGCTTTTTCTGCTGGAAGATTTCAAATAGGAGAGCACAGACACTCATTAGCGGGAGACAGCTTGGAGATTACAGTTTTATTCAGAGATTGGATACGAGCGGAGCGTAAAAGATCCAATTCATGGTACCTGAAGAAGGAGGAGAATTTGGTGACTTTCCGTAGTTCGGGGACTCATATAGACTTTTGCTCATTAGGAAGGTTGACCAAGGTCTCTGTAAAGACTGTAAGGTAATTTCGAAGGAGGATCTTACAACCCGACATAAGCTTTTAGTAATGGATTTAGAGATCAAGATGGAGAAGAAGAAGAGGGTTGTGGATGACAGGTTAAGAATCAAATGGGGGAGTTTGACCATGGTTAGTGCCAAAGAGATGGGGGAGAGGTTGATGGCCAAGGGGGCTTGGGGGAGTAGTGGGGATGCGACTCGAATGTGGGACAAGATGGCCAGTTGCATTCAGGAGGTTTCTAGAGAAATGCTAGGGGTCTCGCGAGGTATCCGTAGTGGGCATCGAGGGGACTGGTGGTGGAATGTTAAAGTTCAAGAGAAGGTGGAAGCAAAAAAGCGGAGTATGCAAAATTGGTAGAAAGCAGTATAGGGAGAGGAAAAGAGTCTTACATATGGTTATCATCGACCTCGAGAAGGCATACGACAAAGTCCCTAGGGAGGTTGTATGGAGATGTTTGAAGGTTAAAGGTGTACCTGTGGCATACACTAGGGCAATCAAAGATATGTATGATGGAGCCAAGACTAGGGTACGGACAGTAGGAGGAGACTCGGAGCACTTTTCAGTGATGATGGGGCTGCACCAGGGATCAACTCTTAGCCCATTCCTATTTGCCTTGGTGATGGATGGACTGACGCGACAATTCCAAGGGGAGGTGCCATAGTGTATGTTATTCACAGATGACATAGTCCTGATTGATGAGACCCGCAACGGAGTGAACGTTAAGCTGGAGGTTTGGAGATAGACTCTGGAGTCTAAAGGGTTCAAGCTGAGTAGGACCAAGACAGAACACTTGGAGTGCAAGTTCAGTGATGGGAGCGACCTTGAGATAGGCATGGAAGTGAGGCTTGGTACCTAGGTCATTCCAAAGAAAGGGAGCTTCAAGTACCTCGGGTCTATTATCCAAGGGAACTGAGAGATTGATGACGATGTCACACATCGTATTGGGTCAGGGTGGATGAAATGAAGGCTCGCATATGGAGTATTGTGTGATAAAAAGGTACCACAAAAACTTAAAGGCAAGTTCTATAGAGGGGTGGTTAGACCGACCATGTTGTATGGGGCGGAGTGTTGGCCGGTCAAGACTTCGCACACCCAAAAGATGAAAGTTGCGGAGATGATGATGCTAAGATGAGTTTGTGGGCATACAAGGAGGGATAGAATTAGAAATGATGATATCAGGGACAGAGTGAGAGTGGCCTCGGTGGAGGATAAGATGCGAGAAGCTAGGTTTCGATGGTTCGGACACGTGCAGAGGAGAGACATAAATGCCCCAGTGCGGAGGTGTGAAAGGTTGTATATGGAAGAGTACAAGAGGGGTAGAGATAGGCCGAGGAAGTATTGGGGAGAGGTGATTAGACGGGATATGGCACAGGTGCAACTCACTGAGGACATGACCTTAGATAGGGGGTTATGGAAGACACGTATTAGGGTAGAAGGATATTAGGTAGTCCTACCTACGCTTACAAACTGGTAGTTGTAATATTATTATTGTAGGCTCGCTTAGCCTATAATATTGCCTTATATTCCCTTGTCGTTTGATTTATGCAGCTATGTGTATTTTGTTTGTCTTATTTACTTTCATTAGCTATTGCTTCTTTATTTTTCAGAATGCATTGTCATGACTTATGCACTTTGTTTGTCTTACTTTTCTTGGGCTTGTGCTTTGTATTGAGCCGGGGGTCTCTCAGAAACAACCGCTTTACCTACCAAGGTAGAAGTGAGGTTTGTGTACACTCTACCCTTCCCAGACACCACATTGTCTAGGCTTGTTCGTCCAAAACATCCTCTCAATTTATTCTTTAAGTACTTATTTCCTTTTTGCAGTTGAAAGAAAAACGAGTAGGGTTAGGAAAAAGATTTAAATGAAGTCGGTTGAGTCTAAGAAAGCACACTGTGTTACCTTCTCAAAAAGGAAGGTGAGTTTGTTCATGAAAATGACTGACCTTTCAACTCACCTGGTGGAAAACCATATTTCCTATGATTCCACCAATATAGAGAAAATGACTGATAAATTTCTTGAATGGGAACTAGATAATTGTCAAGTTGTCGATCCAGCTGATGTGGAAAAATCAAATGTCTTTAAGGCATTTGACAATATCTATAAAGTATTACAAGTAGAGAACGAGAAGGAAAAAAAGGTATAAGATCATGTATCCTCGTTCAAAAATACCGCTTGATAAACACATGTTGGAGTAGTTGGTGACATTCACGTCGCGGTTGGACAATTAAAAGAATTTACACTAACATTTTTAATTAAAAGAATTTAAAACTAATAACTTTGAGAAGATTACACTGCAATAAAGCATATACAGTATTTATTTGTAGTTGGACACTAGCAAAAAAGATTAATTATTCTTGTACGTTGTTGCTTTAAAACTTTATCATATGTATAAAAGTTGATGCGGAGAGCTCATATTCGTCTTCAAAATTTTCAAATATGTGGGATCATATAAGTTTATTTTGAAATTATTTTAGATTATCTTCAAAACTAATTTCATTACAACAACCATACACCCAACGACAAAAATATCTTACATTTGAATCCCTGCATTATTAATATTTGTTTTATATAATTCTTGCATAATTAAATTTTTCATAATTTATATTTGAACCAAAAGGTTAGTGAAATATATCAAAAGAATATAATTCTTGCTTTTTAGACACTTTTTGTTGTTCTAGAGGAATCATCCTTTTTGCATTATAAAAAAATAATTTTATAAGGGAAAATTATCCTAAACAAATTATGAATAAAGCACATTAAAACAAATAACTTCTTTTAAGAACTGAATGTGTTCTCATAGGACGTCAGCCGACGAATTTGTAAAAAATAATATTAATTCATAACAAATAAAAAACTTAAAAAGAGTTAAATACAAAAAAAATATAAAAATAACATTAATATTATATTATATCAATTACAAAAGTAAAAAAAAATACAAAATCAACTAAATTAGGTACGACGACATATATGAATAGCACTAAGCAATTTTGAATTGAGCATTTGCGTGTACAATGCATATTCATTTTTCAAAACATGCGCTGTGTATTTTTGTAAAAAAAATCGATTAACAGGTTTAACATGGGACATTAGCCCGTTCATATATATGTATCTTCTTCTTTTAATCTTACACATTAGTTTGGTTCTTTGCAAAATAAAATACCTCATTTTGGTCCTGAACTCGTAAAAATTGTTTTCCACTTTAATGTAACGACTCGCTTGGTTGTTTTGAGCTTTTGCCTTATTTTTCTCAAAATACCCTTTTCGTAATTTCATCTTGGTGTTTATGACTTGGGGGGTGGGTGGTGTGATTCCCGAGACAATCGAGTGAGTTTCAGACCATTTATAGCAAAATGAGAAGTTCTTAAGTTAAGAAATCAAGAAGTTTGACCAAAGTCAACATCAAGGATAAATGCTTCTTTTTCAAAGTTTTACCGATTCCATTAGGTCCGGAATTTATGACTTGTTCGAGTCGTTAGTTCGGATCCCGAGGTGTTTCGGGTGTGTTTTGAGTCATTGGTTGAGAATTTAGTTAGGTTAAGAATTTGAAGTTGACCTCGGCCAACATCGAGTCAAGAAAATCTCTTTTGTGTGTTTCGAATGCACGAACATGTCTAGAATGTATTTTATGACTGAAAGACGTATTTAATTTCTATTTGGGAGGTCTCACATGAGTTTCGGGTGTTGAATCAAAATTTGGGAGACACCAGAAAAATCAGATGCCTAGTGTCTGATTTTCTTCTACGTGATCACGTAGAAGGGATCGCATTCGCAATGTTTTGGAGTCCAAGGGACCGCGATCTCGATCAGTGGCTCGCGTTTGTGAAGGGGAATCAGGGTCTAGACCGAGTCACGTGAGCACATTTCAATCGCGATGGTCACATCATGCTCGCGGTAGGATGGGCAGAGTATGATCGCGTTCACGAGAGAGGGTCCGCGTTCACAAAGAGAAACTAATGCCTGGACATAATAAATTCCTATTTTGAACCTTCATGTTCATACTTTAATTTTGGGAGTTCGGATTTGGGTGATTTCAAGGGCATTGTTGATGATTTGGTTCGGGGTTAAGATTCTAACCTTCATCTAAGTATTTCCCCATAATTTCATCCAATATTTGATGATTTCTTTCATGCTTGAACTTAAAAATAAAAGTTTTCCATGGAAATAGATTTTCAAGTAAAATATCAAATTGAAGGTCGATTTATGATTTGATTTTAATTATTTTTGAGATTCTTAATCTTTAGGTAATGGGTAAACTGATTTTAAAGTAAAATTCCAATATTGCCCTTGGGGGTTCGGGATTACCTTTTGGGTTCGTTTTTGGATTTCAAAATTATGTATAGTAATATAGGTATCGTTCGATTCGTCTAACCTGGTAGATAACTATTTTTACTAGGTATTTCTATTTTGGACGCGGTAGAGCTTCTGGGAGGCGTAATTCTCACTCAGATTGAGTTTGGGATCGTTCGGAGACGTCGAGGAAGGGCAAGACCGTTCATGAGCTTTGGGCTTCAATCTAAGGCAAGTTGAGACTTACTAGACACTTTATGAAGTGTTAGTATTGTTTTAAGTAAATAAGGGGCCTAATGGGGAATTAGGGTCCCGTACTCCTGAGTTGACGAGCACTTGTGCAGGTACCGGTGTATTTGTATAGGTAATTAATGAAAATAATATAATCTTGTGACGGGGTTATGCGCATTGGAGCTGGTGATAAATCTACTTGATTGGTATGGTTGTTGATTATGTGAGCTTTGATAGCCATGTCTAATTTATACTTGTGATTATGCATTCATCACTCTACATCTCGTCTAAATCATGAAAAAAAACTATACTTGACATTGAAGTGATATTATGCAATTGCATGTTGTACGCATAACCCATTTCATACATCTATGATATTATTGGCATGATATTGATGCATCATTGGGAATGGTCCGTAGAGACCCGATTAGATATGGTACATGGTTGGAGTGATGATGATATAATAGCCTATGAGCTTATACCCGATGTGGTGTAGGACCTAGCATTCCAGGTGAGTACATGATATGATAGATTGTTGGTTTATACCCGACGTGATTTGGATGATTTGTCATACCAGGTGAGTATATAGACCACATGAGTCCCCATAGATCACGTAAAACCTACTGCATGAGTGTGTGCATATTGGTGCATTATGGCTATGACAATGCATTGCATTACATCTCACCATTACATGATTTGATTGATATGGTTTGTTTGGTTCATGGGTTCCTAAAAAGAACTGGTCTTATCCATGTACTTGAGGGAAAACTTGTGGAAATGGTTAACCTTATCGTTGGATTCTTGGGGAGAACCGGGTTTAGATTGCTTACTTACTGATTCATGGAACTTCATGTAGTGTAGAAACATTTCTCATCTTAATTGTTGGCTTTGGTTGTTTACTTGATTCGTAGACTTTCTGTTCATTATTTGTTGAATTGGTCACTAACAAAATATGGAGGTAAGTATCGGAAAGACCAACCCTCGCCACCAACGATGCTGCTGAGTACATGAGCTTTCCCGTACTCACTCTACACTTGTTGCATCATTTTTGCGTGCAAGAGTTGTTCCTAGTTTCAGTATCGATCGAGTTGTTCCAGATCGTTGACGCATACTTCGTGGAGTTCAAGGGTGAGCTTCTGGTTGTTTCATGGTGCTAGACTTCACCTCTATCTTAATTTCTATCTTTATTTTTGACAATATTTTTTAATATTAAGAGCTATATTATTCATACAGTGTCTTTTGTACTTGTGACTTCCGGATTTTTGGAGATGTATTGACTTAGTACTTTCCGCATGTTCGAACTTTTGACACTTATTAGCATTATATTGGATCTTCTTACTTTGTTTTCGTTTTTATCGTATTTTGTATTACTTGAGTTTTCCTTGGGTTCACCTTAGGGCTAGGGAATGTGAACTCACGGACTTTAAAATTTTTGGGTCATGACATATAATTCTCAACCGTTGTAGTTATACAAGCATCTCCGAAACCCTGTACGGATGGATTTAAGAATGCCAAACGTACATCCTATGATTCAATTGCCACTTTTATTTCTAGAAACATCACTTATTTCTCCTATTATTGGATTCTGAAAGGTGGAGCCATCAATGTTGAATTTATAAATATCATTTTTAGAGGGTTGCCAATACACATAATTCTTGTAGTCCTCAAGCAATAAAGAGAACTATTAGTTAGAAGATAGTATTTCATATTACTTATAATGACACTATCGGCATTGTCCATAATTTTTGAATTAATTATATTTTTAATCAGTCAGATTTATTTTTCAGAAAATATTATAACCAGCAAGACTTCACTCTTGATACATTTCATATATGCATCATCACCCACTGATCATTAGGATTTTATAACACCCAAAATATGGCCTGAAATTTTAATTGAAAATCTGAATTTTCAAGCATTTTAAGAAAATACTTAAATCTTCCAAAATCATATTGTCCTAATAAATTTATTATCGGACCAAACTAACTAGATTTATGTGAAATTATTTTACCATATGGTATTAGCAAGTCCCATATGGATCTCTCTCTCTCTATATATATATCCCAATGCTTCTTCCAAAATCAGATTGTTCTAATAAATTTATTACCAAATTTTGAACCAAATTAACTAGATTTACTTGAAATTATTTTACCATATGCTATTAATTAACAAGGCTCATTATGTCTATATATACATCTCAGCGCTCCTCTTCTACCTTCACAATCAATTCATTCATATTTTGCTCCCAAAGAGAGTGCTCTTTTGTTCTTTTTTTTTTTTTGTGTACCCAAATATTGCTTGGAATTTAGATGAAAGCCAGAGAAAAGTAAAAGAAAAAAGAATTGCTAATTTGTTCAAAAAAAATACAAAAATTGTCAATCCTATGTATAATGTTGCTCTAATTATTAGCATAGGTTGTAGCAATGGGTGGCATTCAAGCTACGGTTGGACGATAAAAAAAGAAACAAAAGGTAATATTTGGCCAAGCACTTAAAATTAATTTGAATGTTGTCCCTGAACCAGATGTGGGGGACAATTTAGGAACTCATTAACTAATGTGAAAATGGTAATAAAAGTTTTTGAATTTGTAACTAGTGTTTGGAGGAGAATTTCATGTGCATCTATATCGAGTCTTTTTATTTAATCATTTATGTTGTTGTCTTTGTTATTAAGTCTATTGCTAATTTCTTTTATGATAACGGAAGACTTACAACAACTGACTTAATAACAAAGACAATAACATAATTGATTAAATTAAAAGACTCGATAGATGCACTGATAATTCTCCTCCAAACACTAGTTCCAAATTCAAGAACTCCAATTACCATTTACACATTAGTTACCGAGTTTCAGAATTCCCCCATCCCCCTTTATCTGGCTCATGGACAATATTCGAATCAAATTTCAATCGCTCGGTCAAAATATCACCCTTTACTTCTTTTTTTATTTTGTCCAACCGCAACTTGAATGCTACCAACTGCGCCAACCTAATGCAAATCGAGATACCAAGGTCAATATCAAGAGTATAGGTGTGAGCTATCTTGGATATGAAAAAAGTTATTAAAATAACATCAATATGATATTATATCAATTACATAAGTAAAAAAATACAAAATCAACTAAATTAGGCTCAATGGCATATATGCATAGCACTAAACAAATTGTAAATAGAGAATTTGCATGTACATAGCATATTTGGTTTTCAAAACATGCGTTGTGTATTTTCCTAAAAATAAAATCTATTATAACATGGGATGTTAGCCTATTCATTTATATATATTTTTGTTCTTTTCTTTTTACACATTAGTTTGGTTCTTCACAAAATAAAAGACCTCATTTTGGTTCTAAACTCATAAAAATTATTTTTCAACTGCATGTCAACCCTTGTAGTTATGCGAGCATTTCCGAGATCTGATACGGGTGAATTTAGAAACCACACGTACAATGTCACGATCCCCAATCTCATTTGTGCCGTGAGGGAACCTACCCTAACCCGTAGGCAAACCCAACCAACATTCATATGAATAAGCGGAAATTAAATGTGAAAATAAAAGAGTAAAAGAGGAATAACTAACAAGTCTAAAGATATAAATACATAGTCTGATATAAACCCCTAAGTGATCCGGTAGTCATGAGTATCAAGCTCTGCAACTGAATACAAGTCTGGATAGTAGAGATACATAAAAATGTCTGAAAGTAAGAATATGACATAGTCTGAGAGTAGCAAAACATAATATCAAGGAAGAATGGAGTTCCAGTGCCGGGGAAGAAGCTGCAGTTCACCCTGGACTCCAATATCACAATCTCTGATGAGGGGATCAAGCTGCTCCGGTGCCACCTCCTGGCTCTGTACCTGCACATAGAGTGCAGCAAGTGTAGAGTGAGTATGGAAAACACGTATACTCAGCAAGCATCGTCGACCAACCCTAGTTATAACGGTGGCGAGGGGTGGTACTTTACAATAACTCTCTCTACTAGTTAGTCACTTAAACATAAGAATGAACCAGTTAACCAACCTATAATGAATCTACAGTTCAGTCAACTATAAGTACTCTCAAGTCACACATCATACAAGTCCAACCTAACAACATTCAGGGTATTTAGATCCCGTAAGTCACTCTACTCAAGTCTCACACCATATCCAGCATAATCTGACAGTATCCCCTCTAGCAACTAAAGATCATGTGTATGATCGAGTTCAGTCATGGAACATAATACGTCAATCACATATCATAATGTAAATGAATGCAATGCAGAATAATATGTATGAATGCAAGTGGCCACAAATATCTGGTACACACACGCTGATGCAGTAGCTGTCACGTGACCCATAGGGGACTCATGAGGTCCATATACCCCATCTGATCCTATGGGATACCATCTCTGCGGCTGAAGTGTCATATCGGTCATCACTCTCATAAACATGTATCATATCCCTTAATCTGACTTCCCAAGTCATTCTTAGTGATTTACCAGTATCCAATGTCAAGTATGTATATAATGTATGAATGAGATGGATATGAATACACCATACAACCAACAAAAATAGTTTTCAGTATTAATCAAGTGTCCAGACGTGGTGTAGAGTGATGAATGCATGACAATCAAATCAAGATATAATATCAATGGCTACAAGACCAAGTAAACAACAAGCATACTAACTAAGCAGACTCTTGCACCGCCCATCGTGGCCCGAAGGCTAAACACATAATCTCCTTCACTTGCTATACTATTAGTTCATAAACTCCGTCATGGAAACTCTCTTATTCATGGCAACTCTCTTATTCTCCACAAAGTATTTCTACCTTTTCCCCTATTTATTACACATGCTTAAGATCTAATATACTAGTAGACATTAATAGAAGGGAGAATAATTACCTTAATTGTGAAAAATCTCTTGAATTCTTCACTATCGTACTTCCCAAGCTCGAGTCTCAAGGAAGAATAAGTGTGGGGAATGCAATGAATGCTAGGTCAAATCTCATATTAAAATAGCATAGTGGTCCGCTCCGGTAGACTCAATTCTGCTGGAGCAGACCCACTCTGATGGAAACCTATCCACTGGGACGAAAGTCACTAAAATCCCCACTTTCACTTCGGCGAGCCAAGACTCCGTTGAGGCAGACCCGCCGAGGCAGACAACTGGTCGTTGGTGTGGACACCAGCAAACATCAATAGTCCAAGCTTTTCAAACCTCTATCAACCACCCGAAACACTTTCAGGATCTCCCGGACACAAACCAAACATGCTACTCTATCAAAAAACACATTTTAGACCTGTTCTCGCTCTCGGATTTCCCGAAAAAGGTCTCTAAAGTTATGGTTTGACGAAATTCAACACTTAAGTTCTATTTCCACAATTTAGCAAACTAACCCCCAAAACGCACCGGGTTGCCTCGGGACCCGAACCAAAGGCTCGAGTAAGAAATAAAGATCATTCCGGAGCTAATGGAACTGACGAAATTACGAACAGAGTGTGTTTACCCAAAAGTCAACTATGGGTCAAACTATTCTATTCTCTTAACTTAGGATTTCTCAAACTTCGCTAAATGGGTCCGAAACCTACCCGATCACCTCGGGAACCATGCCACTCATCCCCCCAAGTCACAAGCAAGCATATAAGCATCGAGAAGGGTAATTTAGGGGTTTTAGGCAAAACAAGTAAAATGACTTTTCGAGTCGTTACATACCTCCTAAGATACAATCACTATTTTTATTTCTAAAAACACCGCTTATTTTTCCTATTCTTGAATTCTAAAAGGTGAAGTCATCAATGATAATTTATACTTATCATTTTTAGAGGGTTGCCACTTCACATAAATATTGTAGTCCTCTTGCGATAAAGAGAACTATTAGTTAGAAGGATATAGTTCATATAAAGCATAATGACATTTTCGACATTGTCCATATTGTTTGACTTTTAAAATTGATTATATTTCTAGCTAGCCAAATTTATTTTTTCAAAAAAATATCATATAGCAATTGCAATACGACTTATTAGTGAGTCAACAAGACTTCACTCTTGATACATTTCATATATGCAACACCACCCGTTGATCAGTAGATTTTACAACACCCACTGATCATTAGGATTTTACAACACCCAAAATATGGTCCGAAACTTTGAATTTTCAAGCATTTAAAAATAATACTTAAATCTTCAAAAAATCAAATTATCTAATAAAGTCAAACAAAACTATCTAGATTTACTTAAAATTATTTTACTATGTGGTATCTAGACAAAATATTTATATATATATATATATATATATATATATATATTTCAATGCTCCTACTCTATCTTCACAATTAGGTAATTATTTATATATTTTGCTCCCAAAGAAAGTGTACTTTTCTTCTTTTGTGTACCAAAGAGAAAATGATCAAAATGGTCCTTAATGTATGGGGGTTGAACTATATTAATCCTTTATATATACTACGTTATCCGTATTATATCAATCTCAACAATATCAGCAATATACAATCAACAAGTACATGTCATATTACATTCACGGTTCAATTATCAATATGACCCACCCATTTCATGAGATATGTGAGCTATCATGTGACAGAGATACAAATACTCCCTCTATCCCAATTTAAATGATACACTTTCCTTTTTAGTCAGTCCCAAAAAGAATGACACATTTCCTTATTTGGCAACAATTTAACTTTAAACTTTACCTTTTATGCTTAACTAGATGATCTATAACCACACAAATATATTGAGTTGTTTTAGACCACAAGATTCAAAAGTCTTTCTTTATTTCTTAAATTTTGTGCCCAGTCAAACTACATCATATAAATTGGGATGGAGGGAGCACGTAATAATCACAGAAAATAACATATATGGCGACAAGCCCACATAATAGCTGACAGATCCAACCTAATTGGAAATCACCTCTGTGTCATGCTCGAAGGCCCATCATGCCATATCCATCAATTTCTACAACTACATATGATTCTCTAATCGCGAGGCCCCTCCCACGAACGCGAAGCATCGCGACTCACCTGGACCCAATGCGCATGCACGCGATAACGGAGACCTTTCACGTGATCATGAATCACAGCTCGGTTACTCAACTTGAACGTTGTACATTCTTTGCGATCACGAAGAAGGAAACCAACAACTGAACACCAGATTTTTCTAGTGTTCCCCGAACTTGGGTCTGACACCCGAAACTCATCCAGAACCCCCTAGACACAAACCAAACATGCTAACGAAGTGTAATCAGTGCATGGACTTGCTCACGCACTGAAAACACCCATCCGACATCATTAGAACACATTTGACCACAAAATCACCAAACTTTCACACATTCCAATTTTAGCCAACTAAGTAACCAAATCCAGCATGAATGCCCCAGGACTCAAACCAAGGACTCGACTAAGTCATAAATAACGTTTTGGACCTAATGGAATCGACAAAACTCGATAACGGATATGTTTATTCAAAAGTCAACTTTTTGTCAAACTTATCATTTTAAAAACTCAAGAAAGCTCTGACTTAGGATTTTTATTCTGAAACGAGCCTGATTTACCTCGGGAAGCATGTCGTCCCATCCCGCAAGATGAAAACACCAAAACAAAGGTTATTAAAGGACATTTTAGGTATAGTAATACCAAGAAGGACTAAACGGCCAAATGGGTCGTTATAATATCATAATTACGTTTTTATTTATCGACTCGTCTAATATTAAGTCATCTCATGTCAGTATCATTCTACCACTCTTTCTGACCTCATCAGACCAACCTGCATATCATATCAAGATCTATCTCAATCATAGTATTGGTATGAATGAATGTATGGGTGCAATAAATAAAATAATTATCATGAAAGCATGAGATGTGTAATCATGTACATATGAGATCAATAATCAAGTGCCTTAATACCAACATTTCCACAATGATTTTAAAGATAAACTTTTCCATATTTATGAGACATAGAGCGATGAGATAAGACAATTCACAAAAAAGTATAAGTTCAATCACGGCTATAATAGCCCACATAAATAGTTGTCAATACCAATCTAAGTGGAATTTATCACCACCATCACGCCCGTAGGCTCACATGTTTCTCGGATATTCTAAATACCCAATCATATACACTGATACCCACCTAAGTGCTCATCGCAGTCACTAAAGTGGGACCCCCGTTATGCCCAATACCCCTTAATAATTATAAGTTATACATGCACTCTATTAGAGTCTAGAAAATAAACAATAGCCTACCACAATGCCGAGCGGGTGCCACGAACCCTCATGCCAAATATTTACTCTTCTGGAGTGTTTCCGAATGATCTTAGTCTAGATATTATAGATTCTACATTAAAATACAAATCTAAGGACACCTATAAACCTATGCTTTCAAATGAAATCCAAAAATGCAACTCAAAAATGACCACGAGCGCAAGAGGGAAAAATCAGAAATTTAGTTTAGAAGTATGTACCCAATAGTCTAGATAGTCATATTTTTAAATTTGATGAAAAACTCCTATTTCATTAATTATAAAAAAACCTCAATTATGGGAAAACCCTAAATCTCATATCAAAATCATGGATATAAATTGGAAATTCAAGCCTAGGAATAGTTTACACATACATTAAACAATCTAAATCCAAATGATCAATATACAAAGCCTAGGTCCTGGCATTTAATTCCATGAAAACGCCCTTTTTAAGAAGTTGGGTTAAAACCCTAGGTTTCAGCAATTTCTACTTCTAATTTCAGTGATTTCAGAGACTTAGAATCAAAACACTCTCTCGAACCTCTGCTGGATTTCCTATCTTTCCAAAGGAGAAATACATTGAAGCTTGGAGCTTGCAATCGAAAGGGATTTCGCGTGCGAACCCACAGTTGATAAAGAATCCAGATAATAGAACCTGTAAGTGTTCATGTTTTATGTTATAGTTTTTTTTTATTGTCATATAACTATACCAGAAGTAATTGTTGGGGTAAGTAAGAACAAAATTTTAAACTTTCGTTGTGCCTTACTTATATGTTTTGAACCCAACAAAACCCTACAACTAACATAAAGTATGAGTTCACATCTTAGTAACGACCCGCTTGGTCGTTATGATCTTTCCATCAGATTTCTTGTTATAACTCTTCTCTCGGCTTTCACCGATGACATTTCTAGTATAAATCATGAGTCGAGTAATTCCCACAGATGAGAAAGAATGTTATTCGAAATGAGAAATTCTGGAAATAGTCATTTCCGCCTCAGCGAACTCGTGTCCTCCCTAGCGAAGCCCGCTCCAGCGTGAATCTGTCCGCCCCGACGTAGGTGCAATGTGTCAAGTAACTCCGCCTCAGTGGACCCTTTCTTCGCCACAGTGCATCCGCCCCAGCGGAATCGAATCCGTCGTGGCTGAAACGATGACAGTCTTGTGTATAAATAGATAATGATAAACACACTTTCTCAAATCAGAAATTCTCGAGTTGGGGGCTAACCTAATCATTTTTTATTCATTCTTGGCCTAATGTTCCTCTATGAAAGGTAATATATTTCTTTCCCTTGGTTGTTTCCTTAATGTTTAAATAATTGGGGGAAATGGTTTGGAATGAAGGGTTACTGGCAAGAACTCCTTAATAGTGGAAACCTTCTAAGATGATGTTTTGTAATGAAATTGAATGGGGAAGGAATGATTTCTTTAAAATAAGCTATTTTGGAGGTGAAACAACTTGGTTGTATGATTAATGTGATTATTTAAAGCCCTTTCTTAAATTGGGGAAGAACCTAGTGTTGCAAAATGGATTTTCTATGGTAACATGGAATTTTAGGACTAAATGAAGTTGTTTTTCAAATTAACTTTGGGTTGTACCTAGTATACACGTTTAAAGCCTTTTTGAATAATAAAGTATGAATTTTGACACCGTGAGCCCGGGATGGAGGTATAGGTGTCTTATGTTGATTGAGGACTAAGTCCTTGTGTGCTTGTTGTGATTTTAGTACGTAGAACTTATGTGTTACATTAATTATGCTACTAGGAGTTCCAAGGAGTCAAACACGCGCGTTAAGGATCGACCGGTCGTGGCTTCCGTTCAGCGTTGAGGTAGGCTACAGTTTAACTTTTCGAGACTCCGATAGAAATACGTAATTAGTTATAAATATTGAGGGGTATTGGACATGTTTGGAGGTCCCACTCAGCATATTGTGATGAACGGTTGAATGGGTATTGGTGTTGAACTGTGATGATTTGAAGAATCAGCCTTAGGCTGGTTCGATTGCTGATTATTTGGGGTTATCGTCATATATGGGCTTGTCGCCATGTTTGCTATTATTTATTTACTCATCACCCATGCTTTCGAGTGATATCCTGATCGTAGGAAATCCATCCCCCTATACTGCACATAGAACAACTAAGAAACTCTGAATACTGTTGTGTAACAGTCCACTCAATCAATCATCATGAAAATCAATGCAACAATACGAAAAGTTAACCCAAACACAGAAGGCAATTGAATAGAAAATTGGTACCAAACAATATTGGGCACAAAAATATTAGATTTTCAAAATCATTGAGGAATTTTTGGGTACAGTACAAATACTAAGGAGAGAGAGAAAAAAAAACTTTACCACTCGATTTCGCCGAAAGCCTAGAGTCGTACGAGAGAAGCTAATCGTCTGATGAAATTGTTTAAGTTAAATTATAATACGTGTTGTTTTTAGCTTATGCATATCCCTTAATAAATTGATCACTTCTAAAAAATTACGAGTTTGTACTAACTTACCCCTAACTAATGCTTAGAAATAGAGTTATTTTATAATTTTTGATTATGTAAATAAGGAATTTTGGAAGAATAATGTCAATTTCTTCATGAAATCTTAAAACACTACTTATTTTGAAACAAGCTTAAAACACCATTTATTATGAAATGGAGGGAGTATTGTTCTTTTTGAAATATACTAAAAAAAGGTGTATCACATAAATTGAGATAGAGGGCGTTTTTGAAAAAATGTCCAAATTTATCATGAAAAATCAAGTCGTTTTTGAGGTCATTTTAAAATTTTATCCTTTTTAGAAACATTGCAAATACAACTTCCCATTTGATTATTCTACAAATGCAGCCCCTACTATAACTTGGTTGATTTATGCAGAAAAAAAAATTGAGATTTTATTTTTATTTTTAAAAATCGTGTAATATAACTTTTTTTGGTGAACTGTAATATAACTTTTAAAAAATTATTCTTCTAAACAATGTAGATTCAAATTTAATGTTTGTTCATATATCACTTATTATAGTTGTCCATGCATCTCCGAGATCTCGTACGCAGGGATTTAAAAATGCCACACGCACATCCTAAGATTTAATCGCCATTTTTATTTCTAAAAACGTCGTTTATTTTTTCTATTATTGGATGCTGAAATATCAATATTAAATTTATAGATATCATAGAGGATTGCCATTTCATATAAATCTTGTAGTCCTCTTTTAATAAAGAGAACTATTAGTTAGAAGGATATATTTCATCTTATGCGTAATAACATTATCCGCATTGTTCATAATTTTTGAATTTTTGAATTGGTTATATTTTAGTTAGTCAAATTTATTTTTTCAGAAAATATTATAGCCAACAAAACTTTACTCTTGATACATTTCATATATGCATCGTCACACACTGATCATTAGAATTTTACAACACTCAAAATAAGGCTGCAAATTTCAACCACTTTAACAACATACTTAATTCTTATAAAATCATTAATAAATTTATCCGCATTGTTCATAATTTTTGAATTTTTGAATTGGTTTTATTTTAGTTAGTCAAATTTATTTTTTCAGAAAATATTATAGCCAACAAAACTTTACTCTTGATACATTTCATATATGCATCGTCACACACTGATCATTAGAATTTTACAACACTCAAAATAAGGTTTGAAATTCTGAAAATTTCAACCACTTTAACAACATACTTAATTCTTATAAAATCAATTCTAATAAATTTATTATCTAATTCAAATCAAATTAACTAGATTTATTTAAAATCATTTTACTATATAATATTAACAAGTCCCATTATGCATTTATATACATCTCAATGCTTCTTCAAAATCAGATCATCCTAATAAATTTATTACCAAATTCGGACCCAATTAACTAGATTTACTTGAAATTATTTTACCATATGGTATTAACAAGTCTCATTATGCATCTATACATAAACCTCAATGCTCCTTTTCTGTCTTCACAATTAGGTATTCATTCAAATTTTACTCCCAATGAAAGTATTTTCTTTGTTCTTTTTTTTTTTGTGTGTACCCAAATATGGCTAGAAATTTAGATGAAAGCCAGAGAAAATTTAAAAATAGTTAGCTTGTTTAAAAAAAGCACAAAAGTTGTCTATCCTATGTGATATACAATTTGCCGTCATTATTAACACAGATTGGAGCAGTTGGTGGCATTCAAACTACGATTGGACAAATTATAAAAGTTGCAAAAGGTAATATTTTGGCCGAGCGATTGAAATAGGTTTGAATGTTATCCTTAAACCAGACGAGCGGGAGAGTTCTCGAACTCATTAATTAATGTGAAAATAATAATCAATGTTCTTAAATTTGTAATTAGTGTTTGGAGGAGAATTACCAGTGCGTCTTTATCGAGTCTTTTAATTTAATCAATTATGTTGTTGTCTTTGTTATTAAGTCTATTGTTGTAAGTCTTTTGTCGCCAGGAAAGAAGTTTATGGAGTTCTTACAACAACTGATAAAAAAGACTAAGAACTCCATAATCTTTTTTCTGATGATAAAAAACTTACAACTTAATTATAAAAAAGACTAAAGAACTCCATAAATTTCTTTTCAGATGATAAAAAACATACAACTTGAAAAAAGGACTTAGAAGACGAAAGACTTACAACAACTAACTTAATAACAAAGACAATAACGTAATTGACTAAATTAAAAGACTCGATAGATGCACGGATAATTCTCCTCCAAGCACTAGATCCAACTCAAGAACTCCAATTACTATCTTCACATTAATTAATGAGTTTTAGAATTCTCCTCCTTATCTTGGTCAATGACAATATTCGAACCAAATTTCAATTGCTCGGCCAACATATCACCTTTTGCTTCTTTTTTGACTTTGTCCAACCATAGCTTGAATGCCACTAACTGATCAAACCTGATGCAAATCGAGGTATCATGTTAATATCAAGAGTGAGGGTCTGAGCTATATTGGATATGAAAAATTTTAATCACCCACGAAGAGCTTAAAGTATCACGGAAGAGTCATTAAAAGAGCTTTTAAAGTCCATAACATGCTCAAATGAATTTATGAGGGAAGTGGTGACAACCAAGGAGGTCATCCAGGGTGTTGGACCATTCCAACCACCATGAACTTGAAGGACTTAAATAAAGAATGGAAGAAAGATTCCAAGACCATCAATATGCTCAAGTGGTTGTTTTTATAAATTGCTAATTCTTGTAATTTAACTATTTTTGTAAAATTAGTATAAATAATTTGTAAGTCTTTTACATTAGGGCTAAATAGTTTTTGGATATTGAATGATTCTTTTGTGAGCTTAGGGATGTTTCCTTTTTCCTCTTTATGAACCCTTCTTGAATTCTTGGTAAGTATTCCATTATATGAGTTTATTCTCTTTCCCTTGGATTGAATATGATGATTAAGGTATTTTGATTGTTCGATTGTTCCTTATTTTCTTCTAAATTCTATTCCCTTCATTTCTATTTTTGTTTCATAATCATATCCTTATATCTTTAAATTGCTTGTTTGATTAAGGTTCAATTTATTGTTCTTGTATCTCGAATTATATCACAATTTGTGCTAATATCTCAGGCAACAGATAAATCACATGGATAAACTTATTTTTGTATTAATTTCTACACATATAGGAAGATATTGTCAATTCTTTTCTCATGTGTTCGACCTATCACCAATGGGATAATTGATTGGATAAAATAATATTAAGTCATAAAATAAGGTCATGGGAAGAAGAGAACTCGTATACGGGAAGAAGAAATATTGGCTTGAGACCGCAGGCGCAGGCTTTGGCCGAGGGCGCAGGCTTTGGCTGCGGGCGCGGGCTCGCTGCAGCGAGCCGGACGACGGGATTTTCATATTCATTTTAAGTGTCATTAAAACCCTACACTCCCTCATTTCGAAAATACTCTTCCAAAGCACCTTAGGGCGACTCCAAGAAATTATAAAGTGATTTCTTGTCGTAAGTTTCCTAACCATGTATTACCATTTTTTTAGTTTCTTTAAGTTGATTAAATCATGGAAACAACCTAGAAATCTTATTGATAATAAAAAATTATTAATAATAAATATATTATTGTTAAAAAATGTAAATGCAATTACCATTTATTGTTGTGAAATTTTTTCGCATCGGATGTTATTGCAACGGCATGCAACAACTTTTGTTATTGTGAAAAATTCTTTTGACAACAACATCCAATATATGGCAACAAAAATGTTGTTGACAAATGTCTTTCTTCTTGAGATGGAATTTGAACCTTAGTAGAGACAAAAAAGTTAAATAATTTTTTTTATTTGTCAAATTTTAATAAATATTATCCGATATATTTATGCTAATGAAAGACAACAAATTTCCAATAATATCATTAAGGTATGCACAATCTAAGTTATATTATCATGTCATTATTATTTGTTTTGGGTAATATTTTTTATTTTTAAATTAAAAATCTTAAATGATTGAAAAAAATTATTTAAATTTATGGTGTATAAAATTTGAATTCTTTTTAAAAAAATTTACTTTCCTAGAAAAAGTTGAAGGAAAAACTAAATAAGGAGTTTGAATTGGAGAACATAAAAAGTTCAAAAATCAAAAGTTGTTTGAGTCCCACATTGCTTGTGGGATGGGAACTGGACTACTTAAATGGTCTTGAATAATCCTTCTCCCATGAGTAACTTTGGATCATTTACACTTTTATCCCTATTTTGTGTTGGTCTTTAATTTTTGTCCCTCAAATATAATTTATGCCTATTGGGTCATATGTTCTTTAAGGAGTCCGACACAACTTGTATTGGATCCTTTAAAGAACTTATGTCCCAATAGGCATAAGTTTCATTTGAGGGGAAAAATTAAAGACCAGCCTATTTGAAGGGAAAGTCATGCAAATAAATGGTATCAAAGCCAAACCATCCCAATTCGTTGTTTTCAATATTGGCCCCCCTGTCTTATATTGTCCACGCTCTAGATGTCCAGTTTTAGACATACGTGGGAAGGGGTATTGGAGTCCCACCCGCTTATGGGATAGGAACGTGGACTATTTACTTGATCATGGACGATACTCCCCTCATAAGCTAGCTTTTGCGGTTGAATTAGACCCAAGATTCATTTCTTTATCATGGTATCAGAGTCATGTCCATCCCAATTCATTATTTTCAATGTTGGGCCCCATGTCTTATATTGTCCACGCTCTAGGATTTTACTACACCCAGAATATGGTCGGATATTTTAGTTGTAAATTTTGAATTTTCAAGCATTTTAAAAAATACTTAGATCTTCCAAAAATTAAATTATCTAACAAATTTATTACCAAATTCAGACAAAATTATCTAGATTTACTTAAAATTATTTTACTATGTGGGATTAGAAAGTCTCATTATGCATATATATATATATATATATTTCAATGCTCCTACTCTATCTGCACAATTAGGTAATTATTTATATATTTTGCTCCAAAAGAAAGTGTTCTTTTTTCTGTTTCTTCTTTTTTGTGTGTGTACCAAAGATAAAATGATCAAAATGGTCCTTATTGTATGGAGGTGGACAATTTTAATCCTTTATATATACTAAGCAGCCGAAATGACCCTAAATGTATGAAAAAAATTATCATTTTAGTTCTTCAAACACCACGTAAATGAAATAGTCCTTAATTATAATGAACTATTCCGTCGTTACTTGTACTTTGACCATTTTAACCCCGTAACTCCAATTCCGAAGTGATCGGACGATTCTAGTAGAGGTTGAGAAACTAGAACCTTAAAGTATGAAAGTATTGATCAATAGTTGACTTCTGTGTGAACAAACCTTTTTCGGAATTTCGTCGATCCCTTGAGGTCCGGAGGGTCATTTATGGATTGGTGGGATAGTTTTTTCAGTTTCCGAGGCCCTCCGGAGCATTTTTGGCTATTGGTTGGAAATCTAGTTTAGCCCGTTGAGGGTTGACTAGTAGAATTAGAACTCTGATGGAGATTCCGAGACCACGAGTTAGTCCGTAGCGCATTTTTACACAGGGGTACATATCTGGTTTGTATAGGGGAGGTCTCGGGTGATTGCCAAATTTCGGGTTGAAATTGCATAAGTTTGGAAAATTCTAGATTCTGGTGTACTCGGTGGGGCGGGCCTCAGTGCGCCCCAGCGGAAAGGGTCTTCTGCATTGGATGGCTATCTGCTGCAACAAGTATTTTGGATTTTGGCTTGAGACCGCAGGCGCAGGCTTTGGCCTCGGGGGCGGGGTCGCTGCAGCGAGCCAGACGACGGGATTTTCATATTCATTTTAAGTGTCATTAAAACCCTACACAACCTCATTTCGAAAATACTCTTCCAAAGCACCTTAGGGCGAATCCAAGAAATTTCAAGTGATTTCTTGTGGTAAGCTTTCCTAACCATGTATTACCATTTTTTTAGTTTTTTTAAGTTGATTAAATCATGGAAACAACTAGAAATCTTATTGGGGAAGAAGAGTTCAACCTAATTCGGGTCGGTTTGATGTTTAAGCTTGAAAGTGAGTGTTATGCTTTCGATGGACCCAAAACATTACTCTACTTTATTTCATTAAATAAATAAAAAAAGATTTACAAAATTAAATTTGCAGTTGTTTGTGATAAACTCAAATCTTATAAGTTCTTATATAATAAGCAGCAGTTACTAATATTTTCTGAAAAGTGAATATTTCTACTTTTATTTACAATGTCAAATTGTTTTTTACTTATTTTTAACTACTAGTGTAAAATTTGTACTTAATTATAATATACTTTTTATATGTGCTAGATATTACGTAATTTTAAAAAGTCAACTTTGTACTTAAAACTAGTAGTACTAATTTTAAGTCTATGTTGGTATTTTATAGGTCAAACTAATCTGCCGACAAGTATTAATTGGTCTCCTTTCTTATCCATATTTGAGGAAAATATTGATTTTATTCATCACCCGTTGTTTATAATTTTGCTTGAACTTGTCAAGAACATGTGCTTGTATGATTGTTAAGACAGGGCGTTATTATTCCAACATTAAAGGGACTTGAATCACATTGTCTATCTAGAGATGTTGTAGCGATACCGGTACTACAACAAAGTATAAAATTGATAATAAAAAATTATTAATAATAAATATATTATTGTTGAAAAATGTAAATGGCAATAAAAATTATTGTTGTCAAAATTTTTCACATCGGATGTTATTGCAACGGCATGCAACAACTTTTGTTATTGCGAAAAATTCTTTTGACAACAACATCCAACATATGACAACAAAAATTTTTATTTGTCAAAGTTTAATAGATATTATCCGATATATTTATGCTAATGATAGACAACAAATTTCCAATAATATCATTAAGGTATGCACAATCTAAGTTATATTATCATGTCATTATTATTTGTTTTGGGTAATATTTTTTATTTTTAAACTAAAAATCTTAAATGATTGAAAAATTATTTACATTGATGGTGTATAAAATTTGAATTCTTTTTAAAAAAATTTACTTTCCTGGAAAAAGTTGAAGGAAAAACTAAATAAGGAGTTTGAATTGGAGAACATAATAAGTTCAAAAGTCAAAAGTTGTTGGAGTCCCACATTGCTTGTGGGATGGGAACTGGACTACTTAAATGGTCTTGAATAATCCTTCTCCCATGAGTAACTTTGGATCATTTACACTTTTACCCCTATTTTGTGTTGGTCTTTAATTTTTTCCCCTCAAATATAATTTATGCCTATTGGGGCATATGTTCTTTAAGGAGTCCGACACAACTTGTATTGGATCCCTTAAAGAACTTATGTCCCAATAGGCATAAGTTTCATTTGAGGGGGAAAATTAAAGACCAGCCTATTTGAAGGGAAAGTCATGCAAATAAATGGTATCAAAGCCAAACCATCCCAATTCGTTGTTTTCAATATTGGCCCCCCTGTCTTATATTGTCCACGCTCTAGATGTCCAGTTTTAGACATACGGGGGAAGGGGTGTTGGAGTCCCACCCGCTTATGGGATGGGAACGTGGACTATTTACATGATCATGAACGATACTCCCCTCATAAGCTAGCTTTTGCGGTTGAGTTAGACCCAAGATTCATTTCTTTATCATGGTATCAGAGTCATGTCCATCCCAATTCATTATTTTCAATGTTGGCCCCATGTCTTATATTGTCCACGCTCTAGACGTACAGTCTTGGGCGTACGGGGGAGGGGGTGTTGGAGTTCCACATCGCTTGTGGGATGAGAACATGGACTCCTTATATCGTCATGAACAATCCTCTCCTCATAAGCTAGCTCTTATGGTTGAGTTAGGCCCATGATTCATTTCTTTATATTTTTTCAAAAAATATTATAGTCAGCAAGACTTCACTCTTGATACATTTCATATATGCATCATCACCCAATGTTCATTACAATTTTAAAACACCCATATTATGGTATGAAATTTTAGTTGAAATTCTAAATTTTTAAGCACTTTAATTCTTCCAAAATCAGATTGCCCTAATAAATTTATTACCAAAGCCGGACCAAATTATTTTACCATATGGTATTAACAAGTCCCATTATGCATCTATATATACATCTCAATGCTTCTTTCAAAATCAGATTGTCCTAATAAATTTTTTTACCAAATTCTGACAAAATTAACAAGATTTACTTGAAATTAGTTTACCATATGCTATTAACAAGGCTCATTATTCGTCTATATATACATCTCAATGTTCCTCTTCTATCTTCACAAGCAATTCATATTTTGCTCCCAAAGAGAGTGCTCTTTTGTTCTTCTTCTTTTTTGTGTGTACCCAAATATGGCTAGGAATTTAGATGAAAGCCAGAGAAAAGTAAAAAACAAAATAAAAAAATAGTTAGTTTGTTCAAAAAAGCACAAAAATTGTCAATCTTATGTATAATGTTCCTAATTATTAGCACAGGTTGTAGCAGTTGGTGGCATTCAAGCTACGGTTGGATGAATAAAAAAAAGAAGCAAAACGTAATATTTTGGCCGAGTGCTTGAAATTAATTTGAATGTTGTCACTGAGCCAGACGAGAGGAGAGTTCTGGAACCCATTATTTAATGTGAAAATTGTAATGAAAGTTCTTGAATTTGTAACTAGTGTTCGGAGGAGAATTACATGTGCATCTATATCCAGTCTTTTAGTTTAATCATTTATGTTGTTGTCTTTGTTATTAAGTCTATTGCTGATTTCTTTTCTAATAAGGAAAGACTTACAACAACTGACTTAATAACAAAGACAATAACATAATTGATTAAATTAAAAGACTCGATAGATGCACTGATAATTCTCCTCCAAATACTAGTTCCAAATTCAAGAACTCCAATTATCATTTACACATTAGTTAACGAGTTCCAGAATTCTCCCCCTTATCTAGTTCAGGGACAACATTCGAATCAAATTTCAATCGATCGGCCAAAATATCACCTTTTACTTCTTTTTTTATATTGTCCAACCGCAACTTGAATGCTACCAACTGCTCCAACCTGATGTTATCGAAGTACTAAGGTCAATATCAAGAGTGAAGGTGTGCGTTATCTCGGATATTTAAAAAAGTTATAAAAATAACATCAATATTATATTATATCAATGACAGAAGTAAAAAAAAAATACAAAATCAACTAAATTAGGCACGATCGCATATGTACATAGCACTAAGCAAATTGTACTATCAATTCGCATATTACAAATAGTCTTTTTTTCTGAATATCGTATCGTATATAGTGTAGTTAGTATATATAACATACTTTTTGACTTTATTTAATTGTTTAAAGAATAATTGTTGGTTTTCCGCTTACTCCGATTCACATGCTGGGAAGGGGTTTATCAGCTACATAAAGAGTGAAGTGATTCCCGGGTGGGGGAACACGTGCGTGTAGAACATTTGCATGTATAGCACATATATGTTTTCCAAAACATTCGCTATCTATTTTAACGTAAAAAATCTATTATAACATGGGACGTTTGCCCATTCATATACATGTATTTTTTGTTCTTTTCTTTTTACACATTAGTTACGTTCTTCGTAAAATAGACCTTATTTTGGTTCCGAAATCATAAAAAATATTTTTCACTACGTCTCAACCCTTGTAGTTACGCTAGCATCTCCTAGATCTTGTACGGGTGAATTTAGGAACCACACATACATCCTAAGATTCAATCGCTATTTTTATTTCTAAAAACACCACTTATTTCTCCATTGAGTTCTAAAAGCTGAAGTCATCAATGATGAATTTATACTTATCATTCTTAGAGGGTTGCTACTTCACATAAATCTTGTAGTCCTCTTGCAATAAAGAGAACTATTAGTTAGAAGGATGCATTTCATATAACGCATAATGACATTTTCGGCATTATCCATATTGTTTGGATTTTATATATTTTTTGTTAGCTAGATTTATTTTTTCAGAAAATATCATATAGCAGTTGCAATACTGAAAGAAATAATCCCCTTGATTATTTTCATTAATTGAAAGGCTATATATACAAGTTACATATTTTTCATAATAGGAGAATCGTAATCCTATTCTACCATAATTCTAACTATACAATTATGGTAAGTGTATAACACTAGTTAAGGTAACCTTTACACTACAATATACTACAAATATATATACCATATATACACACTTGTATCTTCCTTATTCAGCCCGAGATGGGCCTTGTTGACAACTGCTGGGCTGCTGCCGAGGCCACTGCTGGGCTGTTGCCGAGGCCCACTGCTGGGCTGCTGCCTAGGCCACTGCTGGGCTGCTGCCGAGGCCCACTGCTGGGCCAGTCCAGTCCACTGCTTTGCCTGTGATATACACTACTGTATATTGGGTGTATATCACAGGTATATTGTTCTGTTTAACAAATACGACTTATTAGTGAGCCAACAAGACTTCACTCTTGATACATTTCATATATGCAGCACTACTCGTTGATAGTAGATTTTACAACACCCACTGATCATTAGGATTTTACTACACCTAGAATATGGTCGGATATTTTAGTTGTAAATTTTGAATTTTCAAGCATTTTAAAAAATACTTAGATCTTCCAAAAATTAAATTATCTAACAAATTTATTACCAAATTCAGACAAAATTATCTAGATTTACTTAAAATTATTTTACTATGTGGTATTAAAAAGTCTCATTATGCATATATATATATATATATATATATATATATTTCAATGCTCTTACATAGACTTCACAATTCGTTAATTATTTATATATTTTGCTCCCAAAGAAAGTGTTCTTTTCTTTTTCTGTTTCTTCTTTTTTGTGTGTGTACCAAAGAGAAAATGATCAAAATGGTCCTTATTGTATGGAGGTGGACTATTTTAATCCTTTATATATACTACGCAGCCGAAATGACCCTTAATGTATGAAAAAAATGATCATTTTAGTTCTTCATACACCACGTAAATGAAATAGTCCTTAATTATAATGAGCTATTCCGTCGTTACTTGTACTTTGACCATTTTAACCCCCTTAACTCGAATTCCGAAGTGACCGGACGATTCTAGTAGAAGTTGAGAAACTAGAACCTTAAAGTATGAAAGTATTGACCAATAGTTGACTTCTGTTTGAACAAACCTTTTTCGGAATTTCGTCGATCCCGTGAGGTCCGGAGGGTCATTTATGGTTTGGTGGGATAGTTTTTTCAGTTTCCGAGGCCCTCGGGAGCATTTTTGGCTATTGGTTGGAAATCTAGTTTAGCCCGTTGAGGGTTGACTAGTAGAATTAGAACTCTGATGGAGATTCCGAGACTACGAGTGAGTCCGTAGCGCATTTTTACACGGGTGTACATATCTGGTTTGTATAGGGGAGGTCTCGGGTGATTGTCAAATTTCGGGTTGAAATTGCATAAGTTTGGAAAATTCTAGATTCTGGTGTACTCGCTGGGGCGGGCCTTAGTGCGCCCCAGCGGAAAGGGTCTGCTGCATCGGATGACTATCCGCTGCAGCGAGTATTTTGGATTTTGGATGAGACCGCATGCGCAGGCTTTGGCCGCGGGCGCGTGGTCGCGGCAGCAGGCCAGACGACGGGATTTTCATATTCATTTTAACTGTCATTAAAACCCTACACAACCTCATTTCGAAAATACTCTTCCAAAGCACCTTAGGGCGACTCCAAGAAATTTCAATTGATTTCTTGCGGTAAGCTTTCCTAACCATGTATTACCATTTTTACTTTTTTTAAGTTGATTAAATCATGGAAACAACCTAGAAATCTTATTGGGGAAGAAGAGTTCAACCTAGTTAGGATCGGTTTGATGTTTAAGCTTGAAAGTGAGTGTTGTGCTTTCGATGGACCCAAAACATTACTCTACTTTATTTCATTAAATAAATTTAAAAAAATTTACAAAATTAAATTTGCCGTAGTTTGTGATAAACTCAAATCTTATAAGTTCTTATAGAATAAGCAGCAGTTACTAATATTTTCTGAAAAGTGAATATTTCTACTTTTATTTACAATGTCAAATTGAATATTTCTGCCGACAAGTATTAATTAGTCTCCTTTCTTATCCATATTTGAGCAAAATATTGATTTTATTCATCACCCGCTGTTTATAATTTTGCTTGAACTTGTCAAGAACATGTGCTTGTATGATTGTTAAGACATGGCGTTATTATACCAACATTAGAGGGACTTGAATCACATTGTCTATCTAGAGATGTTGTAGCGATACCGGTACTACAACAAAGTATAAAATTGATAAAAAAAATTATTAATAATAAATATATTATTGTTGAAAAATGTAAATGGCAATAAAAATTATTGTTGTCAAAATTTTTCGCATCGGATGTTATTGCAACGGCATGCAACAACTTTTGTTATTGCGAAAAATTCTTTTGACAACAACATCCAACATATGACAACAAAAATGTTGTTGACAAATGTCTTTCTTCTTGTATGAGATGGAATTTGAACCTTAGTAGAGACAAAAAAGTTAAATAATTTTTTTATTTGTCAAAGTTTAATAGATATTATCCGATATATTTATGCTAATGATAGACAACAAATTTCCAATAATATCATTAAGGTATGCACAATCTAAGTTATATTATCATGTCATTATTATTTGTTTTGGGTAATATTTTTTATTTTTAAATTAAAAATCTTAAATGATTGAAAAATTATTTACATTGATTGTGTATAAAATTTGAATTCTTTTTAAAAAAATTTACTTTCCTGGAAAAAGTTGAAGGAAAAACTAAATAAGGAGTTTGAATTGGAGAACATAAAAAGTTCAAAAGTCAAAAGTTGTTGGAGTCCCACATTGCTTGTGGGATGGGAACTGGACTACTTAAATGGTCTTGAATAATCCTTCTCCCATGAGTAACTTTGGATCATTTACACTCTTACCCCTATTTTGTGTTGGTCTTTAATTTTTGCCCCTCAAATAGAATTTATGCCTATTGGGGCATATGTTCTTTAAGGAGTCCGACACAACTTGTATTGGATCCTTTAAAGAACTTATGTCCCAATAGGCATACGTTTCATTTGAGGGGAAAAATTAAAGACCAGCCTATTTTAAGGGAAAATCATGCAAATAAATGGTATCAAAGCCAAACCATCCCAATTCGTTGTTTTCAATATTGGCCCCCCTGTCTTATATTGTCCAAGCTCTAGATGCCCAGTTTTAGACATACGGGGGAAGGGGTGTTGGAGTCCCACCCGCTTATGGGATGAGAACGTGGACTATTTACATGATCATGGATGATACTCCCCTCATAAGCTAGCTTTTGCAGTTGAGTTAGACCCAAGATTCATTTCTTTATCATGGTATCAGAGTCATGTCCATCCCAATTCATTATTTTCAATGTTGGGCCCCATGTCTTATATTGTCCACGCTCTAGATGTACAGTCTTGGGCGTACGGGGGAGGGGGTGTTGGAGTTCCACATCGCTTGTGGGATGGGAACATGGACTCCTTATATCGTCATGAACAATCCTCTCCTCATAAGCTAGCTTTTACGGTTGAGTTTGGCCCAAAATTCATTTCTTTATTTTTTTTCAAAAAATATTATAGTCAGCAAGACTTCACTCTTGATACATTTCATATATGCATCATCACCCAATGATCATTACGTTTTTAAAACACCCAAAATATGGTATGAAATTTTAGTTGAAATTCTAAATTTTTAAGCACATTAATTCTTCCAAAATCAGATTGCCCTAATAAATTTATTACCAAAGTCGGACCAAATTAACTAGATTTTTTTGAATTTATTTTACCATATGGTATTAACAAGTCCCATTATGCATCTATATATACATCTCAATGATTCTTTCAAAATCAGATTGTCCTAATAAATTTATTACCAAATTCGAACAAAATTAACAAGATTTACTTGAAATTAGTTTACCATAGGCTATTAACAAGGCTCATTATTCGTCTATATATACATCTCAATGCTCCTCTTCTATCTTCACAAGCAATTCATATTTTGCTACCAAAGAGAGTGCTCTTTTGTTCTTCTTCTTTTTTGTGTGTACCCAAATATGGCTAGGAATTTAGATGAAAGCCAGAGAAAAGTAAAAAATAAAATAAAAAAAAGCTTGTTTGTTCAAAAAAGCACAAAAATTGTCAATCCTATGTATAATGTTCCTAATTATTAGCACATGTTGTAGCAGTTGGTGACATTCAAGCTACGGTTGGATAAATAAAAAAAAGGAGCAAAAGGTAATATTTTGGCCGAGTGCTTGAAATTAATTTGAATGTTGTCCCTGAGCCAGATGAGAGGAGAGTTTTGGAACCCATTGTTTAATGTGAAAATGGTAATGAAAGTTCTTGAATTTGTAACTAGTGTTCGGAGGATAATTACATGTGCATCTATATCCAGTCTTTTAGTTTAATCATTTATGTTGTTGTCTTTGTTATTAAGTCTATTGCTGATTTCTTTTCTAATAAGGAAAGACTTACAACAACTGAATTAATAACAAAAACAATAACATAATTGATTAAATTAAAAGACTCGATAGATGCACTGATAATTCTCCTCCAAACACTAGTTCCAAATTCAAGAACTCCAATTATCATTTACACATTAGTTAACGAGTTCCAGAATTCTCCCCCATTATCTAGTTCAGGGACAACATTCGAATCAAATTTCAATCGATCGGCCAAAATATCACCTTTTACTTCTTTTTTTATTTTGTCCAACCGCAGCTTGAATGCTACCAACTGCTCCAACCTGATGTTATCGAAGTACTAAGGTCAATATCAAGAATGAAGGTGTGAGTTATCTCAGATATTAAAAAAGTTATAAAAATAACATCAATATTATATTATATCAATTACAGAAGTAAAAAAAAATACAAAATCAACTAAATTAGGCACGATCGCATATGTACATAGCACTAAACAAATTGTACTTTCAATTCGCATGTTACAAATAGCACTTTTTTCTGAATATCGTATCGTATTGTTGGGTCCGGAGTTACGGATAAGCAAGAATATGTATGAATAAAACAGTAACAGCTAAAGCAATTAAAACAGTTTCGGGATGTTGCCTTCAATGTTGTGTCAACATCTGAGGCAACATTGTGATAAAACAGTTATAAATCTTTATAGAGTAAATGCAGCGGAAATGTAAAGAGACACAAGGTTTATATTTTCAAGGGTATATATTAATATATCCCTTGATGGTCAATGACCAAAGAATTGTATAAATTATATACAATTACAAATGAATTTCTTTTTACAAGATTGAACAATAAATGCGAAAAAGAAATTACAAACAAAAATGAAGTCGCAGATGACTTCAGCCTAAAGTTAAAAGATCTAAAAAGATAAATACACCATCTTCATTACTATTGCTTGAAATATAAGCTTGATCTAGAATCTGAGCAGCAGTAGTAATGTGGGACTAGATGTTGTTATACAACTTTAGGCTAAGTGTGTTGATCCAGTTTCTAAGGTGAATATCCGAGAGCTCTCTTGGTAATTCTTCTCATTCAATTCTGGGATATCGATACTCTGAAGTTCCCTTCTATTTATAGTGTGGAACTTCCCTTGAAATCCTCACTGGTTGGTTGCGGAGGCTGAGTAAAAGAAGGCTTCAGCTTGGACCGGTTCTTGCTCCTTCAAAAGCTCAACGTTCTGGACATGGTCTTCACGCTGCTTCCTCTCCAAGCTTTGACTGTTTCTTTTACCACGTTTTAAACACAACATCATTGTTAGTTTGCCTAGCTCATTTTTTACTCACAGTAACACAACCTGTTTTGGCCGGAAGAATAGGCCAAATCGTTACATGGATGTTGTCAGGAATGTTGTCACAACATCGCAGGCAACATTCTTATTTTCATAAGATGTTGTCCTGAGAATTTACAGATGTTGTCACAACATTCATCCAACATCAACAATCTCCCCCTTTTTGCCTTTCTTCACAAAACTCCATACGAAGCGAAAATGACTAGGATACTGATTCCCGATGTAGTCCTTACATTCCAAAAATCAGTAGGATCAGTGTTATGCTCCCCCTTAACCTGCAGTAGCAAATTTCTAGCAGTGTTGTATCGATGATTTGATCAGATAGGAATTATGTTCTGTTAGTCGTGACTTACTTACGACAACTGCGTAATCAGTCTACAGTAACCATTCATAACAATACACATCAGGCAAACATATATAAAGAACTTTTGAAAGCAGTCACAATGTCTGCAAGAACAGACCAAATGTCTCATAGTAAAAAAATACAAACACAAATAATATTCCAAATGTCAGTAATGTCAGTATAGTCCACTATTCAAATAAACATTCATCATTGAATCAACACTCCATCAGCATAATCATCATTGACTAGAGTAATCAAGTCACAATAGCTTTCAGCCGCTTTTTGTGATCAATCACTCTGTGCAGCACTATCTTCATCTCCATGGCTTCAGAAGTAGTTAGTAATCAATCATCTTACCTCCTCTCCCCTGCATCATTTCCTGCACCCTTATCAGTAGCAGCTCCCCCTATCTGTCTGCTTCCAACAGCAGCATCAGCATCAGCATCATCTCCCCTTTTTTGTGAAGAAAGTAAGCCCATGTAATAGTTCCTCACTTGCACTAGTTCTTGAATTTGTCTGTCAAGTTCAGCAATGTGTTATTTCTTTGGACATTGGGACCTGTCCTTGAGCAATGTTGCCAGGAATGTCGGCAACATCCTTTGATGTGTTAGTGTCCCATTCATCTTTCTTCCAAGGCAGGTCAATAACCCTGTCCCTGCTGTTAACAACTGCTCATTGTACTGAGTAAACCTCTAAGGCTGGACTCAACTTTTCTCCTTCTGGTGTCTTAAAACCTTGGTTGAGCAGGATTTGAAAAATCAAGGAGGGGTATGGAAGGGCAGAGTTGCTTTGTTTTTCTGCCAAGTTGACAACATGGTTGAATATAAGTATTCCTAAGTCAACTTTCTGATTCCTTCCAATCTTAAAAAGCAGTGATGCTTGATCAAGGGTCACTACTGTCTCATTGAGAGAGGGTAGCCAGTTGTATATAGCAAGTTTGTGCAAAGTGGCAAACAAGGCAGTGAGTTTTGACACAGGGCTGCGAGGAGCCAAAACAGTGATCAAATTCCTTGTAAGGTACTTGATCATTGAATTGAGTTCCTCCACAGTGGGGTTTGGTTGAGGTTCTCTTTTACTAATAATTATCCCAAGGGTGGAGTTGATGATATTAGGTGTAAAATTGTACACCTTGTTGTATAGGTACACTTTTCCAAATTTCTTTGAGGTTGTGTCCTTAACAGCAAGCATCAGATTAGCATAGAACACCCTAATCACCTTCTCACAATAAGGATTCTTACCAGATACAGAGCTTAAGATGTTTCGACTACTTCAGAAATCAACTAAACCATTTTTGGAGAATGAAGTTAGGTCAATCACCTTCTCCCCTCTAAATCCTCTATTCTTAAACCAATTCCAGTTGCTGGAGCATGATTTAGTTTGAAACATGGAAGAGTAGGGAATTACCTCAGAATCTGAAACAGATTCTGTGTATACTTGATCGGATGAGGTGGCTGCAGGTGTTGCCTCGGATGTTGGGGCAACATAGTCTGGGTCCATTTTCTCGTCTGTTGCCTTTGATGTTGAGGCAACATATTTATCAAAATTTCAGTATGTTCTATGGACCCCTTTAGGAAAGAAGTTTCATAGAGGTGTGTCATCAGCCATCTCTTCTTCTTCTTTTTCCTTCTCCGTTTCTGCTTGTGGAGTGGAAGTTGATGGAGTTCTGGAGGAACTGGCACACTGAAATTGGTGTCAGTGCTGCTGATTGTGGTAGTATCAACAGCGAAAGTCGACTCTTCCCTGGATCTTTTGGCAGACTGGTATTCACCTAATTGGTTTTCGAAAACCCTCTTTGACCTTTGCATCGGAAATGTCGATTTTGAGGCAAGGTTCGAGAAATCAGATATTGCATCAACATCGATTGGGTTTTCATTATCACCTGGGTAGCTCACATGTAATGGCTTATCTGAACCAAACAGGATCATAGCCTGTGTGCAGTCCTTCTCAACAGGTCTCAAGTCATTGATGGAAGTATAATGCTTGTAAACCTTGTCGTTATTTGCTAGACTAGTCGACATTGGAGAATAATCTTTGGTGTTTGTTGATTTTGGGGACACAGACATGGGAGAGGGTTTTGAAGGATTGGGCGTGTTGGAGAAGCTTTGGGTTTTGAGAAATGACGGTGTTGTTTGGGCTGCCATGGTTTGATGGGTTGGTAGTCGGCTGATGTGACAATTCCAAGAAAAAAATGGAAGGTTTTATTATGGCAAAGTATACTTACACTTAAACTGTTTTTTCTTAAATTTAGATTGTATAGAAGAATAAAAACTCTTTACACACCTAAAATAGGATTGTCATAGCACATATCATCATTTAAAAAAAAACTGTCATCTAGAATTTTTGGACTTCCAGTTAAAAACAGAGACGTTTTAAATACCAAAAACATGAATAAAATAAGATAAAGCAGATTAATCAATGTACTGAAACACGATGTTGTTGATGATGTTGGCAACATTTCAAAGTTAAACAAGCATTATGAGTCTCCAAGGATTTTCTGATTTGGCAGATGAAATTTCTGTATATGTTCCCTGTGAGACTGATCGCTGGACTAATGTAACATTTTACCATTGTCCTTAATCAACTTAGTTGAACACATACAGATTAAAAAAAATATTGAGGAATTTTCAACCTTTTTGAACACGTGGTACTCCTATAGAATAGGAACGATACCAATCTTAGAGCTTTACTCTTTTTGTATACATCCAAATCTTTTAGTAGAGGCTTCGCCTTCATATATTGTCCTTTTAGAGTCATGCTTGAATCTTTTTTTTAAAAATGCAACATCACTACAACACTTAATCCTGTATATTGACTCAACAGTAAATGTTACCTAGAAAGTTAGGACAACATTTCGGACAACATCTACGTAGTCTGTCTTATTTTCAAAGAAAATAGAGACCAAGAGACTATGTCATATCTAATAACTCTCATGATTTAAAGGTTTGGTAAAAATGTTAGCCAGTTGAAAAAGAGTATCAACATGTTCGATTTGAACTAGCTATTTTTCCACTAAGTCTCTTAAAAATGATGTCTTATGTCTATGTGCTTTGTACGTGAATGCTGAACTGGATTTTTGGAAATATTAATAGCACTCAGATTATCACAGTACAAAATCATGGAGTTATTAGATATGCCATAGTCATCTAGCATATGTCGTAACCAAATCAGTTGAGCACAACAACTTCCGGCTGCCAAATATTCAGATTCGGCAGTCGAGAGTGATAAACAATTTGTTTACGACTGTACCATGAGACTAGATTATTGCCAAGATAGAAATACCCACCACTAGTGATTTTTCTATCGTCTACATCACCGGCCCAATCCGAGTCACTATATCCTATTAGATTAGGATTAGTGTCTTTGGAGTACCAAATTCCCAAGTCACTTGTACCAGCAACATATCGAATGATACGTTTCACAATATTAAAATGAGATACCTTGGAACTGGCTTGGAACCTGGCGCAAACACATACGCTAAACATGATATCGGGGCAACTGGCGGTAAGGTAGAGAAGGCTACCTATCATAGATCGGTATAATGTTGGGTCAACATCTTGTCCAACATCATCTTTACATACCTGTTGCGCAGAGCCCATTAGAGTCTTCATGTGTTTAGCATTTTCCAGACCAAATCTCCTATCAAGATTCTTGGCGTATTTTCTTTGAGATACAAAGATCCTATCTTTATTATGTTTAATCTGCAAGCCTAAGAAAAATGTTAGTTCTCCAATCATGCTCATCTCAAATGTTGTCGACATTGCTTCGACAAAAGACTTTACTAGTGATTCTGTAGTCGAACCAAAAACAATATCATCAACATAGAGTTGAGCTATTATTACATCTACACCGTGTCTTTTAATGAATAATGTTCTGTCAGCTTCTCCACGGGTAAAACCAAACTCAACAAGGAAGTTAGTTAGACGACCATACCATGCACGTGGTGCTTGTTTTAGTCTATACAAGGCTTTCTTGAGCTTGTACACGTGATGTGGATGGTGAGGATCCTCAAATCCCTTTGGTTGTTCAACATAAACTTCTTTGTCCAAGTATCCATTGAGAAAGGCACATTTAACGTCCATTTGGTGCAAGGTAATCTTTAGATAGCAAGCAATAGCAAGAATAAATCTTATTGACTCAATTCTAGCCATAGGAGCGAAGGTCTCGTCATAGTCGATACCTTCTACTTGTGTATATCCTTGACCAACAAGTCGAGCTTTGTTTCTGACAATCTTCCCTAACTCATCTGATTTGTTTTTGAATATCCACTTGGTCCCAATAACATTTGTGTTGTTGGGTCATGGTACCAAGTCCTAAACCTCATTTCGGGCAAATTGTTCAAGCTCTTTTTGCATGGCTTGAATCCAAAAATTATCTTTTAATGCTTCCCCAATATTTTTAGGTTCCAAAGTAGATGTAAGATAAGAGAGACTTACCTGTTGATATATGGTGGACATGCACACATACCTTACCATTTCTCGGTAATTTACTAACTATTTCCATCTTGTACGCCTCTCCTCAAAAACTCCCCCTATCACCTGGTCGGATGGATGGTTCCTTCTAATCCTCGATGGAGGGTCTCTTCTCACTTGATCATTCAGTTCAGTAGCAGATTCCTCCTCGATTTTTTCCCCTGTGTTCTCTTTTTGAGGTTCAGATGTTTCTTATGATGTTGGGACAACATCTGGGACTACATTTGTTTCTTCGGTAGGTTGCTCCTCTTCAACTGTAACCACAATGTTGTTTTCTGAAGATCTACCAGATATATCCAAAGAGTCATCGAAAATAACATTGATCGATTCTTGTATGGTCTTTGTCCGAAGATTGTATATTCGATAAGCATGGCTATTTTGAGAGTAGCCAACGAATATTCCCTTGTCACTCTTAGAGTCAAATTTGGCCAGTTTATCCCTGTCATTAAGAATATAGCACACACATCCAAAGACATGAAAGTACCACACAATAGGTTTCTTTCCATTTAACAGTTCATAGTAAGGGTGGCCAGTGGGCCGGGCTCGGGTCTGGCGGGCCGGGTCTGGCGGGGTCGGGGCGGGACGAGCCAAGGGGTCGGGGTTGGGTCTAGCGGGGTCTGGCGGGACCTGCTCCAGTCCCGTCCCGATCCCCATCCCGTCTGTATCGGGTCGGGGCGGGGCGGGGTCGGGTCGGGGTCGGGGTCAGGGCGGGGTCCGGCGGGTTTTCCTTTTTTTTTAAAAAAAATAACATATGTATAAAAAAAACTCAATAAACAAGATAAGATAGTGTAATAAAAACATCCCAAGGCTGTTTTTGTGCCTCTTATATTATTTAATAGACATGATTTTTTTGTAATACAAATACAATTGTCTAAAATCTAAATTGCAACTTTGTGGTGTTGTCCAAAAGTTGCAAATTACATAATAAAATTGCAATTAAAAAAATTACATTCTCAAAAATATTTGTTCTAATTGCTTGATGATTTCCTGTGGTTCTTCGGTTGGAATTGGTATTTGTTGGTCAAATTGATCCACGTCTCTTCCACTATCTTCGGTTAAGATTTCATTGTAGTTTTCATCTTCTTCTTCGTTGATCTCTGGTTGACCGCACCTTCTCCGCTCCGCTCGTATCCAATCTCTGAATAATACTGCAATTTCCAAGTTTGTCTCCGGCTAATGAGTGTCTCGTGGTCTCCTATTTGATATCTCGCCGGCAGAAAAAGCGCTTTCGGATGCGATTGATGACGCTTGAATGTTCAAAACATCTCGGGCCATCAATGAAAGTGTCGGAAAGGTCTTCTCATTCCCCTCCAGTATTTCACAAGTCTTCATGTCCATCTTCATTGATAACTTCTTGATACGGTACGAACCCCCGCAAAACAAAAATATCGAACTCGCTAATTTGGTTAGTACAGGTACGGCCGCACATTCTATTTCTGAGGCTTTCAATACTAGCTGCAGAAACAACATGTCTTTTATGAGGTTGTGTTGAAGATGAAGAAGATGGTATGGAAGCCGGTAAGTTACTAGCATTTTCTTGTTGATAAAATCTATGTATTTTTTTGCATTGGTGTTCTACGCTAGACAACACTTCTTCTTTAGTTTGTTCAATAGGTGGTGGGTGATTTAGATTTTTGGGACTTGGAGGTGGTAGTACTTCTATACAATCGTAAATAGTTTCAATTAGTGATTTAGTACCGTCTATTTTAATAGTAGAATTTAATACAGAACCAATAATATAAATAGAGGGAATAGGAATAAAATATTTTTTTATTTTGACCAACATTTTTTTAATAGCTGCCTTATAAGCTGGTTTTTCCATATATTCACTAAGTAATAAAAATATTAGAGTTATATAAAACAACATAGTTGAAATAGTAGAATAATATATACCGGAAAATTCTTTTGTTGCTTGAAAAAATTTCTCTAAAAATACAATAAGTTCGGAAATTTTTACTCAATCACTATCTAAAATCATATCAGCTGGATTTTTATTATGAGAGTTAAAAAATAAAGTTATAGGTTTTCTATAGTCATAAGCAACAAGTAGTTGCTCGTAAAAAGAATTCCACCTAGTGGATACTTCTTGTGGAATTTTTCTATAAGGTAGTCCACAATCGTGACAAGTTTTTTTATATTCTTTTCTACGTTGTACATTATTACTTTTAAAAATAAAGTTTATAGCAAATTGTATTTTACTAAGAATGTCTTCAAAAAGTGATAAACCATCCTTTACAATTAAGTTATAAATATGGCACGCGCATTTTATATGAAAATGATCTGGAAAAGATGGAGTTAAACTATTTTTTAAAATTGTAATTGCATAATTGTTAGAAGAAGCGTTATCTAATGTAATAGTCATAATTTTATCGGTTATTCCGTAATAATGGCACACTTGATAAATATTATCTGCAATAAAGTACCAGTGTGCCTATCATCTATATATCTATACGCTAAAATACATTTTTCACAGACCATTTATAATCTATCCAATGACAAGTTACAGTTAAATAATCATGGTCGTTAGTACTACGACCTATATCAGACGTGATACATACTTTGCCATTAAAATGATATAATGAAAAACATAAATATTGTTGATATTCATGCGCGAATTTAAATATATCTCTCTTAACAGTTGATCTAGGAAAACCGTTAAAAGCAGGATTATATATATCTCTAATGTAATGAATATAACCGGGAGATGAAGGAAATGAAAAGGGCAAACCCTCCACAGCAACTAATTTTGAAATTGCTTCCCTATCTCTATGTTTATTGTATTTAGAGCCTACAATTCCCCCCGTCATAGGGTTAATTTGACCCATTACTTGGTCCGGGACAGTATCAGTATGTGAACCTTGTCCCGATGGAGCGGGCGTTTGCGCACCCGGTTTTGAAGCCTGGTATTGGGCATACCTAGCTAGATGAGCACTTACTACGTGTCTAATTAAACACCCTGTCCCACCGTGACCTTTTCCTATTTTAAATTTTAAAACATTTTTACAAATTTTACATATAGCTACTTGATTCTCTACGTCCCTATCAAAAAATGTCCATGCATCTGATTTTAATGGCCGTTTTGCTGGACCTCGTCTCATACTAGGGGGAATAAGAGGTATTTCAGTTGAAGGTGCACTAGTGGGTGTGTTGTCATCAACATTAGTGGGTGTATCGTCTAGATCATCGTCTAAATTAAAGTCTTCTTGAGTTACAGAAAACAACTCCTCGTCTAAATCTAATGGTATTGTAGGAAAATGTTGAATATCAACAAAATCATCCTGTGTAGGAATAAGATGACTAGAAGAAGTACCCTTGCCCTGGTTGCCCCTACTAGAAGAAGTCTTACCCTTACCCTTAAACATACATCTAATTCCTTCCATTTTAATTATATGCTAACAAATAATTAAAGTAAATTAAATTAAGTGCGCTAAATAAAATAAACAGACAATAATAATTTAATGAAGGAACGAATGTACCAAACGCCGACGTAACGTCGACGTGTAATCGAGAGGTTGAAAATTGAAACTTTGCTCGATGGAAGATCCTCAAGCTAGTTGCCAACTTCACTCGCAATTCCAAAATGAATAAATAAAATTGAATATTTAGTAAACAATGTAGACTTGTAGAGAGATATATTGAGAGATTAGAGAGATTGTAGGAAGATTTGTGAGAAAGATGAGGAGAAAATGAGTTATTTATAGTTGGAAAATTGGGTTAAAGTGTAAATATAATAACTTATGGGTTAAAAATAAATATTAAGGGGTAGGGGGGTTGGGGGAGGGGGGGAGGCCTAAAATGGTCGTTGGCCAACAGCCAAAATCTAAAATGGCCGTTGGTGCAACGACCATATTTGCAAAGGGGGGACAAAGGGCGGGGTCGGGGTCCGGCTCGGGACGGGGTCGGGCTCGAGACGGGGTCGGGGCAGGGTTGGGGTCGGGCTCGGGACGGGGTCGGGGCGGGCGGGCCTGGGGCGGGCTTGGGTCTGGCGGGATGAGACATTGTCCTGTCCCGAGTTTGAGTCCCGCCACCGTTCTTTTTTTTTTTTTTAAGCGGGGTCGGGGCGGGCTCGGGACGGGGTCGGGCCGTCCCGACGCACTGGCCACCCTTAGTTCATAGGGTGTCATCTTGGTCCCTGGCCTTAAATAAATTCTATTAGTTATGTGACATGCCGTGTTCAAGGCTTCTGCCCAAAACCTCTTTGACAATTCCTTAGAACTTAACATAACTCTAGCCATTTCTTGTAGAGTTCTGTTCTTTCTCTCGGCAACCCCATTTTGTTGTAGTGTTTTTGGTGCCGAAAATTCATGGAATATGCCTTTCTTTTCGCAGAATTTTGCAAAGATTTGATTTTCAAACTCCTTTCCATGATCAGATCTAATTCTGAAAATCGAAGAACAAAACAGATTTTTAATCCTAGAGTAAAGTGTTCTAAACATCTCAAAGGTTTGTGATTTTTCTTTTAAAAAATGGATCCAAGTGAATCTGGAAAAATCATCTACTATCACATAAGAATATCTCATTCCTCCTAGGCTATCTACCTCGATTGGACCCATAAGATCCATATGCAATAATTGGAAACAATGACGTACCTAAATGTTGTCCGTCACGTTGGACAACATTATGAGAGACTCGGGTATGCTTTCCTTTCAAACAAGCTTCACACAGTGTTTTATCTTTTGGATCCAGTCTGGGAATGCCTCTGACAGCTTCAAATGAGATCAGCTTCTCCAAGGTGCCGTAGTTGACATGTCCAAACTTTTGATGCCAAAGTGTCAGGTCACCTACCTTTGCGGAGTTGCAAAACTCTTGTCTACCGACTAGATAGCAATTATCTCCTGTTCGGGTTCTTGACATGACACATTTATCTGCAGAATCTGTAACCTTGCATCCAAGCTTGTTGAATTTCACCTCGAGATCATCATCACATAGTTGGCTTATGCTAAGAAGATTAGCAACCAAACCTTCTACATGAAGAACATTTTTCAAGGCTGGTATATCCGGAACATTAAGAGTTCATTTACCAATTATTTTACTCTTACTTCCTCCTCCAAAGGTCACGTATCCTCCATTGAATGCTCCATACTCCTTCAATAGGCTTTTGGTACATGTCATATGATGTGAGCAGCCACTATCGAAATACCAAGACCCTGTAATGTTAGTACGCAAAGCAGTTATGCACACATTACATTTCAGATTCAATTTGGGTACCCATTCCTTTTTCTTCCTTCTGCTTTCAGGCTGGTTGCTTTGAATGTTGTCAGTGATGTTGGGCAACATTGCTGATGACATTTTAGGCAATATTCTGAGTGCAGAGTTTTGAAGTTTGTAGCAGTAGGGCATAAGATATCCTAACTTTTTACAGAAGCTGCATACAAACTTCGATCCAATTTCAGTGATCTGAGAGTTGCTCGTATTTTCTTTGACAAATTTTATCCTCTTAGTTTGACTATGGATTCCGGAAGTATTTGTTTTTCTAGGAGATTGGAACCCAAGCCCAGCCCTTGTAGGTTTATTGAAGTTTAATATTTCATCCAGTTTGGAGGTTCCCATGTTGAGCCTTTGAAAGGTGGTCTCAGCTACGTTCAATCGTGCACGAATCTTACCAAGCTCTAGGTCCTTCTTGGTAAGTACCACCTCTAATCAGTTGATTGTGCCTTTCAGATTGCTATTCTCAAGAGCCAATAATTTTGCTTTTGAGTTTAGTTGCTCAGATTCAGTGATTAAGGCTTTACAAAGATTTTGTAGTTCCTTTATTACGTCATCTTTGGAGTCAACTAGATCCAAATTTATAGCCTCAGATGAAGAAATAAGTCCACTAAAACAATTTACATAAGAATGGTCAAAGTATACATACCTCTCTGATGTTGAAGACATTCCAGGTGTTGAGTCTGATGTTGTCGCAACATTGTCAATAACATCTTCATCGTCGGACAGTGAATGTTCGAACATGGCTGCCAGCATTGCCTGTGGTTCTTCTTCTTAATCTCCTTCCTCCTCTTCATTCTCATCATCACTGAGAGTTACCCACATAACCTTACCAATTTTTCTAAGGGTGTTTGCACACTCAGTAGAATAGTGTCTCCAACCCGAGCATGCATGACACTACACTCCCTCGAGTTTCTTGGGATTGAAATTGGTACTGTCGGAGTTAGATTTCCTCAGTGGATTGTGATTTCTTTGCTCAGAAGGTGACCTATTCAGCTGTTTATTGAAGAGTGGGTTTTGATATTGTTTGTATTTGGCTTTATTGCGATCAATGTTGATCTTTCTCACCATCGAATTGAATCGACGAGTAAGTAAGGCAACAGTTGCACCATTTCCCAGGTCCTCCAAGTGTTCTTCCTCGTTTTCCAATTCAGTTTCGAGGTTTGTCCTTAGAGTGCCAAAGTCTTGTCTTTATACATATCTCTTTGGCTCTTCATGTTCATCTCATATGTTTGAAAGATGCTCATCAAGGCATGTAGATCCATAGTAGCAAGATTATGGGCCTCTTCAATAGCACAAATATTAGTATTAAACCTTTCAGGAAGAGATCTGATAGCTTTATCCACAAGTTGTGTGTTGGTTAAAGGAGAACCAAGCACTTGACACTGATTAGCAATGTCAATTAACTTTTCAAAATAGGATTTTATGTCTTCAGATTCTTCCATCCTTAAGCGTTCGTATTGGCTCAAAATCATGCGAAGCTTTATACGTCGTACACTTGAGGTACCTTCACAATGAGTTTGTAAGGTCTCCCAAGCGTCCTTGGCCATAGTACAATTCTGTATTAGTTTGAACATATAGAGATCTACCCATCCAAATATCACATTTAGGGCCTTTTCATTGAAGCTCGCACTGTTGATCTCTTCCGCGGTCCATTCAGATTCGGGTTTGGTAAGTACATCACCATCCTCGTCTGCTGGGTACTTGGGAATCACATAGCCTTCGAAAATTGATCTCCAAGCTCGAACATCAATGGATTTGATGTGCGAACGTAGTCGGATTTTCCAATAGGTATAGTTAGTTCCGTCAAGAATTGGAAGTCTACCAACGTTTTGTATAGCTGAGTCCATAGCCGTAATATTCAGAATCAAACACTTATTGTATCAAGTGTTGGCTCTGATACCACTTGTTGGGTCCGGGGCTACGGATAAGCAAGAATATGTAAGAATAAAACAGTAACAGCTAAAGCAATTAAAACAGTTTCTGGATGTTGCCTTCAATGTTGTGTCAACATCTGAGGTAACATTGTGATAAAACAGTTATAAACCTTTATAGAGTAAATGCAGCGGAAAAGTAAAGAGACACAAGGTTTATATTTTCAAGGGTATATATTAATATATCCCTTGATGGTCAATGACCAAAGAATTGTATAAATTATATACAATTACAAATGAATTTCTTTTTACAAGATTGAACAATAAATGCGAAAAAGAAATTACAAAAAAAAAATGAAGTCGAAGATGACTTCAACCTAAAGTTAAAAGATCTAAAAAGATAAATACAACATCTTCATTACTATTGCTTGAAATATAAGCTTGATCTAGAATCTGAGCAATAGTAGTAATGTGGGACTAGATGTTGTTATACAACTTTAGGCTAAGTGTGTTGATCCAGTTTCTAAGGTGAATATCCAAGAGTTCTCTTGGTAATTCTTCTCGTTCAATTCTGGATATCGATACTCTGAAGTTCCCTTCTATTTATAGTGTGGAACTTCCCATGAAATCCTCACTGGTTGGTTGCGGAGGTTGAGTAAAAGAAGGCTTCATCTTGGACCGGTTCTTGCTCCTTCAAAAGCTCAACGTTCTGGACTTGGTCTTCACGCTGCTTCCTCTCCAAGCCTTGACTGTTTCTTTTACCACGTTTTAAACACAACATCATTGTTAGTTTGCCTAGCTCATTTTTTACTCACAGTAACACAACCTGTTTTGGCCGGAAGAATAGGCAAAATCGTTACAGGGATGTTGTCAGGAATGTTGTCACAACATCGCAGGCAACATTCTTAATTTCATAAGATGTTGTCCTGAGCATTTACAGATGCTGTCACAACATCCATCCAACATCAACACGTATATAGTGTAGTTAGTATATATAACGTACTTTTTGACTTTATTTAATTGTTTAAAGAATAATTGTTGGTTTTCCGCTTACTCCGATTCACATGCTGGGAAGGGGTTTATCAGCTACATAAAGAGTGAAGTGATTCCCGGGTGGGGGAACACGTGCGTGTAGAGCATTTGCGTGTATAGCACATATTTGTTTTCCAAAACATGCGCTATGTATTTTTCTAAAAAAATATATTATAACGTAAAAAATCTATTATAACATGGGACGTTTGCCCATTCATATACATGTATTTTTTGTTCTTTTCTTTTTACACATTAGTTAGGTTCTTCGCCAAATAGACCTTATTTTGGTTCCGAAATCATAAAAATTATTTTTCACTACGTCTCAACCCTTGTAGTTACGCAAGCATCTCCTAGAACTTGTACGGGTGAATTTAGGAACCACACATACTGTTGGAAATTAGCCTTTGGCGGGAGTTGCGACCGACCAACTTTAACGGCTTAAACACTAGTGTTACGTATGTTGGAGAATCCGGTTCTTCACACATGCATGATGTACTAAGTACGTAGATAACCGTAGGGCCAAGAATCGTCAAATTTCATTGAGAAATGAAAGAGATATTGGTTCACGAAGTAAGGTGTTTGAAGCATGGAAAAGTGTGGTGTGTGATCAATTCTCCCTCATCGGTAGAGGAAGAAAGAATTGTTGTGTATATAAGACTCAAAATTGGTTTGGGGTTTGGGACCCGAAGGGGTATCCCATGTGTTTAAAGGAGGGAAGACCTAGATGTGCTTCGGTTCGAGAAAAGACCACACGCGCGCCGCCGCCGCGCGCCCGTCCGGTCCGGTTCCGGTTCCGAGTTCCGTGTTCCGGGTTCTCGGGTTCTCGGGTCGCGGGTCGCGGGCTGCGGGCTGTGGGCCTTCTGATATTATCTTTTTGGGCCAGAAAACTTTTCCAAAAGTACAGTTTGATCCCTGAAGTTTCAGATGTACAGTTTGGACCAGAATTCTTTCAGATGTACAGTTTGGTCCCTGAAGTTTCAAGATGTACAGTTTAGTCCCTGAAGTTTTCAGAAAGTCAGAATTTCGACGGTTTATTTTGGCTGAATTACACCTCCTATAATGGCCAATCCGTTGGCAATTTTCTCCATTTATTTGGTGGCTTTACTACCTCTATAATGGTCATTATTTGGCCAATAATGGTCATGTTATGGAGGCGATCAAACAATCCCTCTTCCTCCTATATAAACACCCCTTACACCATTGTTGAGGCACACTTGATATACACGAAAATACACAAAGCAGAAAGCAAAGCAGTTTCTTCCTAATCTTCCAAGCATCATTTCGTTATTCAATATTCTTCACGGTAGCTTTTGAGTTTCCTTTGCTCAATAGTTCCATTGCTGTTTTATCTTGGGAGACGAATTGTCCAGGACGTATAAAGGATACATACGGGGCAATATTGTCTTAAGGACAGAGGGCCACACTCGACTCAGCAAAAACAACTTTCCAGATTTCTTGATCAACAAAATAGTAATTTCAGTTTGTTGTTATATTGTAATTTTCAATTTTATAGTTGAATTATAATTTCAATTCTTACATAAGCAGTTACTTGTAATTTCCGTTTCCTGCAAATCCTATGTAATACCCAACACATACATCCTAAGATTCAATCGCTATTTTTATTTCTAAAAATACCACTTATTTCTCCATTGAATTCTAAAAGCTGAAGTCATCAATGATGAATTTATACTTATCATTCTCAGAGGGTTGCTACTTCACATAAATCTTGTAGTCCTCTTGCAATAAAGAGAACTATTAGTTAGAAGGATGCATTTCATATAACGCATAATGACATTTTCGGCATTATCCATACTGTTTGGATTTTATATATTTTTTGTTAGCTAGATTTATTTTTTCAGAAAATATCATATAGCAGTTGCAATACGACTTATTAGTGAGCCAACAAGACTTCACTCTTGATACGTTTCATATATGCAGCACTACTCGTTGATAGTAGATTTTACAACACCCACTGATCATTAGGATTTTACTACACCCAGAATATGGTCGGATATTTTAGTTGTAAATTTTGAATTTTCAAGCATTTTAAAAAATACTTAGATCTTCCAAAAATTAAATTATCTAACAAATTTATTACCAAATTCAGACAAAATTATCTAGATTTACTTAAAATTATTTTACTATGTGGTATTAAAAAGTCTCATTATGCATATATATATATATATATATTTCAGTGCTCCTACTCTATCTTCACAATTAGGTAATTATTTATATATTTTGCTCCCAAAGAAAGTGTTCTTTTCTTTTTCTGTTTCTTCTCTTTTGTGTGTGTACCAAAGAGAAAATGATCAAAATGGTCCTTATTGTACGGAGGTGGACTATTTTAATCTTTTATATATACTACGCAGCGGAAATGACCCTTAATGTATGAAAAAATGATCATTTTAGTTCTTCATACACCACGTAAATGAAATAGTCCTTCATTATAATGAACTATTCCGTCGTTACTTGTACTTTGACCATTTTAACCCCGTTATCTACAATTCCAAACTGATCGGACGATTCTAGTAGAAGTTGAGAAACTAAAACCTTAAAGTATGAAAGTATTGACCAATAGTTGACTTCTGTGTGAACAAACCCTTTTCAGAATTTCGTCGATCCCGTGAGGTCCGGAGGGTCATTTATGGTTTGGTGGGATAGTTTTTTCAGTTTCCGAGGCCTTCGGGAGCATTTTTGACTATTGGTTGTAAATCTAGTTTAGCCCGTTGAGGGTTGACTAGTAGAATTAGAACTCTGATGGAGATTCCGAGACCACGAGTGAGTCCGTAGCGCATTTTTACACGGGTGTACCTATGTGGTTTGTATAGGGGAGGTCTCGGATGATTGTCAAATTTCGGGTTGAAATTGCATAAGTTTTGAAATTTCTAGTTTCTGGTGTACTCGCTAGGGCGGGCCTCAGTGCGCCCCATCGGAAAGGGTCTGCTGCATCGGATGGCTATCCGCTGCAGCGAGTATTTTGGATTTTGGCTTGAGACCGCATGCGCTGGCTTTGGCCGCGGGCGCGGGGTCGCTGCAGCGAGCCAGACGACGGGATTTTCATATTCATTTTAAGTGTCATTAAAACCCTACACAACCTCATTTCGAAAATACTCTTCCAAAGCACCTTAGGGCGACTCCAAGAAATTTCAAGTGATTTCTTGTGGTAAGCTTTCCTAACCATGTATTACCATTTTTTAGTTTTTTTAAGTTGATTAAATCATGGAAATAACCTAGAAATCTTATTGGGGAAGAAGAGTTCAACCTAGTTAGGATCGGTTTGATGTTTAAGGTTGAAAGTGAGTGTTATGTTTTCGATGGACCCAAAACATTACTCTACTTTATTTCATTAAATAAATTAAAAAAGATTTACAAAATTAAATTTGCAGTTGTTTGTGATAAACTCAAATCTTATAAGTTCTTATATAATAAGCAGCAGCTACTAATATTTTCTGAAAAGTGAATATTTCTACTTTTATTTACAATGTCAAATTGTTTTTTACTTATTTTTAACTACTAGTGTAAAATTTGTACTTAATTATAATATACTTTTTATATGTGCTAGATATTACGTAATTTTAAAAAGTCAACTTTGTACTTAAAACTAGTAGTACTAATTTTAAGTCTATGTTGGTATTTTATAGGTCAAACTAGTCTGCCGACAAGTATTAATTAGTCTCCTTTCTTATCCATATTTGAGGAAAATATTGATTTTATTCATCATCCGCTGTTTATAATTTTGCTTGAACTTGTCAAGAACATGTGCTTGTATGATTGTTAAGACAGGGCGTTATTATACGAACATTAGAGGGACTTGAATCACATTGTCTATGTAGAGATGTTGTAGCGATACCGGTGCTACAACAAAGTATAAAATTGATAATAAAAAATTATTAATAATAAATATATTATTGTTGAAAAATGTAAATGGCAATAAAAATTATTGTTGTTAAATTTTTTCGCATCGGATGTTATTGCAACGGCATGCAACAACTTTTGTTATTGCGAAAATTTCTTTTGACAACAACATCCAACATATGGCAACAAAAATGTTGTTGACAAATGTCTTTCTTCTTGTATGAGATGGAATTTGAACCTTAGTAGAGACAAAAAAGTTAAATAATTTTTTTTATTTGTCAAATTTTAATAGATATTATCCGATATATTTATGCTAATGAAAGACAACAAATTTCCAATAATATCATTAAGGTATGCACAATCTAAGTTATATTATCATGTCATTATTATTTGTTTTGGGTAATATTTTTTATTTTTAAATTAAAAATCTTAAATGATTGAAAAAATTTATTTACATTGATGGTGTATTAAATTAGAATTCTTTCTTAAAAAATTTACTTTCCTGGAAAAAGTTGAAGGAAAAACTAAATAAGGAGTTTGAATTGGAGAACATAAAAAGTTCAAAAATCAAAAGTTGTTGGACTCCCACATTGCTTGTGGGATGGGAACTGGACTCCTTAAATGGTCTTGAATAATCATTCTCTCATGAGTAGCTTTGGATCATTTACTCTTTTACCCCTCTTTTGTGTTGGTCTTTAATTTTTGCCCCTCAAATGGAATTTATGCCTATTGAGGAGTTCGACACAACTTGTATTGAATCCTTTAAAGAATTTATGTCTCAATAGGCATAAGTTTCATTTGAGGGAAAAAATTAAAGACCAGCCTATTTGAAGGGAAAATCATGCAAATAAATGGTATCAAAGCCAAACCATCCCAATTCGTTGTTTTCAATATTGGCCCCCCTGTCTTATATTGTCCACGCTCTAGATGTCCAGTTTTAGACATACAGGGGAAGGGGTGTTGGAGTCCCACCCGCCTATGGGATGGGAACGTGGACTATTTACATGATCAAGGACGATACTCCCCTCATAAGCTAGCTTTTGCTGTTGAGTTAGACCCAAGATTCATTTCTGTATCATGGTATCAGAGTCATGTCCATCCCAATTCATTATTTTCCATGTTGGGCCCCATGTCTTATATTGTCCACGCTCTAGATGTATAGTCTTGGGCGTACAGGGGAGGGGGTGTTGGAGTTCCATATCGCTTGTGGGATGGGAACATGGACTCCTTATATCGTCATGAACAATCCTCTCCTCATAAGCTAGCTTTTACAGTTGAGTTAGGCCCAAGATTCATTTCTTTATTTTTAAAAAAAAAATTAATAGTCAGCAAGACTTCACTCTTGATACATTTCATATATGCATCATCACCCAATGATCATTACGATTTTAAAACACCCAAAATATGGTATGAAATTTTAGTTGAAATTCTAAATTTTTAAGCACTTTAATTCTTCCAAAATCAGATTGCCCTAATAAATTTATTACCAAAGTCGGACCAAATTAACTATATTTATTTGAAATTATTTTACCATATGGTATTAACAAGTCCCATTATGCATCTATATATACATCTCAATGCTTCTTTCAAAATCAGATTGTCCTAATAAATTTATTATCAAATTCGGACAAAATTAACAAGATTTACTTGAAATTAGTTTACCATATGCTATTAACCAGGCTCATTATTCGTCTATATATACATCTCAATGCTCCTCTTCTATCTTCACAAGCAATTCATATTTTGCTCCCAAAGAGAGTGCTCTTTTGTTCTTCTTCTTTTTTTGTGTGTACCCAAATATGGCTAGGAATTTAGATGAAAGCCAGAGAAAAGTAAAAAATAAAATAAAAAAATAGCTAGTTTGTTCAAAAAAGCACAAAAATTGTCAATCCTATGTATAATGTTCCTAATTATAAGCACAGGTTGTAGCAGTTGGTGGCATTCAAGCTACGGTTGGATGAATAAAAAAAAGAAGCAAAAGGTAATATTTTGGCCGAGTGCTTGAAATTAATTTGAATGTAGTCCCTGAGCCAGATGAGAGGAGAGTTCTGGAACCCATTATTTATTGTGGAAATGGTAATGAAATGTAAAGTCCTGGAAAAAAAAAACACATAACAGACCACTCCCTCACGTCCCATTTTTCATGGGCATATCTTGCACTTGGACACACACGACACAACACACACACAACACAACACACACATACACTTTTATATAAAACACAACAAAAAGGGAAATACAAAAAAAAAACAGCAAATCAGAAACAAAGCAAAGAGAGGAAAAAAAATAATTAAAGAGAGCAATTAAGGAGTTCCAAAAAGGTTTGGTTGAAGTTGAGGTTTTGTTCGTGGTTACGAAGCAACAAAGGTGAGTTTTCTCACTCAAAGTTCTAAGTAAACTCCTTTATTTTTAAGTTACAATACATGTTAGAATATAATGCGGTTATTGAAAGAATGAGCATGAGATTTATGATTGTTTAATAACTAGTTTGGATTGTGCAATTGTAATCTGTTATACTTGGATATACTTGTTAGAATTGGATGAAATTTTACAGAGTTGTACATATTTCTGTTACGGTCAGTTTGAGACTTTACGGGGATAAATCCGACTTACGGTTTGAGATTTATCGCTATTTAAACTTTCTGCCTCGGATCAACCGAAATCTGGAAGGGCAGAATGTATAACGTAAAAACTGTACAAATAGGTAACGCACATGAAAGATTGTGCTGAACAAAAGTTCTAGATTACTATGTCCTCGACAACTTGAGACTTTACAGGTATAAATCCAACTTACGGTTTGAGAGTTGTAACCCTTACAAGTGGAAAGGGCGAAATATTGAAGGAAGGAAATACTATTTGAGCCTTTTGAACATATGACATATTTATACAAATAAATATAAATGCATTGGATCGGGTTGCACGGACCGCAACAAATAAATAAGTGCATTGGATCGGGTTGCACGGACCGCAACAAATACATAAATGCATTGGATCGGGTTGAACGGACCGCAACAAATATATATAAATGCATTGGATCGGGTTGCACGTACCGCAACAAATATATAAATGCACTGGATCGGGTTGCATGTACCGCAATAAATATATAAATGCACTGAATCAGGTTGCACGTATCGCAACAAATGTATAATATGTTATATGGGAAAAAGTAGGAGTACTGATTAAACTAAGTTGTTTTTTTTAGACGAGTGGGGAGAAAATTTTGCACGTGAATATTTATTGATTTATTTGATAAAAGGGTTGTAATATATTTATTTCAACATGCTTATTATTTTCTTATAATGTGATTGTAATTAAAAATATTGTGAGGTTACTTTGGACTGTAAGGTGAGATTCCCACTCAGCCCCGGATGGTAGGGCTGACTCTTTTATTTAACATATTTCAGGAAGGCGCGATAGAGGAAAAGCTCCGCAATAGGGCTAGCGATCGTCCCACAGCCTCATCGTACCACCAATCCATTATTTCGGATTTGGTGAATGTTACTCTAGACTAAGTTTGTTTAAAGAATTAAGTTTTATTATCTCGGGGAATGCCCCACATGAGATTGTTCTTCGTAAACCTCAAATTGATTATTATATATATTATTTTCGCAAATACCTGTCTAATTTAGGAAGAAAATGAAGTAAATGGTTCGCCTGGAAAGGGATAGTTGTCCAGGTGCCATCACGTCCTAAAGAAAGACTTGAGAAAAGTCGGGGCGTGACAAGTTGGTATCAAAGCTAAATCAGGTTAAGAGATCTTAGGAACTTTCTTTGAGTTGGGTGTTTGAACGATTACTTATTGCGATGGTGTGCGCGCCACCTTAGTAATAAGTGAACGGAATAACATCCTAAACTGTTTCCCTTCTTTCGTACTCTTCTCGTGCCTATCTTGAGTCTTTTTAAAGACTTGGTTCTTGTACTACCTCTTTAAAAGGGTCTTGGGGAAGGAGATGGTACAACGATAAACTAATTGACAAATGTTTTGTAAATGGTGGTTATAAGACGAGTTCCAACAAAGAAGGAAGTGCGCATGGAACAAGAAAGGGAAATGAGAGCTCAGAAGGAATTCATGCACCGTAAGATGGACTCGAGAGACGATTTTGACGAGTATATAGACAACACAATCGTACTTTGTACGTATTTGCTTAGGGCTAGAAAAAAGAGGCGTTCATACGACCCGACCTTCTTCAACATCTCAATTGGGGTCATATTACAGATAATAGTCAACTCCGTCCTGGAAAATTTCCATTCCTCATTCAGAGGGGCAAGGATGCTAAGAGGAGATATTACAGAAGATTTCTTGTCCAAATTTCTTTGCCAGGTAAGAGGAGTAAGGGATAGAATGAGCGATATGGAAAGGGAAGCAAGAAAGAAGGTTCACAGGGAGTTGAATGCCAACCTGCAGAATAAGCGAATCATGCGGTTAAGCCCTTTAGAACGTGTTGTAGTAGGTGCATGTTCGAGTGAGAGAGCTATGGTGGGTGGCAGAGAATGATTTGATGTGATTTATTGTAATGTCATGCCATATATATATTTTGAATATGATGAATGAAGTGTTATGAATGCAAGAAAGAAAGGATATGTTATTATTAATTCAATTTGCATATTGTGGTGTTGCATGCTTATAAAGTATAAGAAGATTTTGAGGAATTAAAAGTAGACATACTGCCTTCTAAAAATATGGATGTGTTGTATTTACAGAAAAAAATGGAAAATGCACAAATATCAGTGGTGCGCAGGTCCACTAGAACTACTCGGGGAGAGGGAGGATACAATGGCAACCCCAAAGAGTCCGGGTATAGGAACCAAGGGTTAAAGAGGAGGTTTACTACGAAGCTCCTATACCTCCAGTTGACGTAGCAATGTCTGAAGATATCGTGCAAAATGTGGAAGAAAATGAGAGCCAAACGTCTCAGGAAATGGTAGGACAAAAGTTGGATAGACTTATAATGTTGATGACAGCTGCAGTTCCACAAATGGTTCAACCTACACCTGGTGTCTCAATCCCAACCGAAAACCTGCCGGCCCAGGAAACAGTTGTGACTGCACCACTAGGCGAAAATGTAGAAGCTCAGGCAGTCCCGGATAGGCTATGGGCGAATTTTATGAGAAGAAGGTAACATATCTACTCAGGGAAGGACTCCAAGTCCGACCCGATAGTGTTCCTCGACGAGGTAGAAGATCTAATGTTTACCCTAGGATGTGTGGAGACGTATGGCGTTAATTTGGTGAGTGCATATTTAGTGGATGATGCAGGGGTGTGGTGGAGGAATTTTAGAAGAAATCATCCCCCGATGTCACCACCAATGACGTGGGGGGAGTTCAGGGCTGCATTCATTGAAAAATTCATGCCTAATACGCGCAAAGATGCGCTCAGACAGGAATTTGAACAGTTAAAGCAAGGGGACCGCAGTGTGCAAGAATATGATACGCAGTTCGTGAGATTGTTAGCATACAACACACATGTCATTCCTACAGAAAGGGAGAAGGTCAAAAGATTTGTTGAGGGTTTAAACCCAAACCTGGCGGAGAAGGTAGTGGCATTAGCCAATGATCGGACCTATCTTCAGGTCGTCGACATGGCTATGAAGGTAGAAAGTTTTGCTAAAGCAAAAAGAGAGTATTCGCAGAAGAGGCTTCGATCGTTAGGATCCTTTAATCAGAATCAAAACCTGAGGCAAGAGGGCAGCAGGGGTTCGTCAAAACTGAACCAGTTAGTAGGCCAGTCTCATTTCAGGCCTCATGGGTATAGATGGGTCAATCATCAATGTGGCAAGGTCAAGGCCACCGGCCCTAACACAGGAGGTGACAACCCGATTTGTAAGGTTTGTTAGAAGAAACATATTGGAGAATGTTGGTTCTCACCAAAAGGATGTTACAACTGTGGAGAACCAGGCCACCATGCCAGGGATTGCAAGAGGAGAGTCCAAACTCAATTTTCTCATGGGAGGTCAGAAGCAACCACAGCCGCCTACAAGGGAAATCAGGGAAACCAGTCCCGACAGGGTCAGGGAGGTCAACTGTCCAACAATTCTAATCGGCTCTACGCTTTGCCCCAGAGGAATGAGGCAGAGGCATCTAATGCGGTGGTCACAGGTATTTTGCTAGTCTCGAGTATTCCTACATTTGTATTATACGATCCCGGCTCTACATTTTCGTATGTGTCAATGGGTTTTGCTAAGAATTTACATGTAGAACCTTCCTGTTTAAGTGAACCTTTTGAGGTTATGACACCCGTAGGGGCCTCAGTTTGGGCCTCTCGAGTAGTTAAAAATATCTCATTAGAAGTGAATGGCAGAGGAACAATAGTAAATCTAGTACTACTTGATATGATAGATTTTGACATCATTTTGGGTATGGATTGGTTGTCAGCATGTTATGCCATGTTAGATTGCCGGCGAAAGATAGTGAAACTATCTTTTCCCGGGGAACTAGAAGTTGTTATAAAGGGTAAGATTGGAATATCCTCACGTCAGCTTATTTCCTATCTTAGGGCTCAAAAGTTATTAAGAAATCATAAAGTGGAGTACGCATATCTGGCTAATATAGTAGATACCCAAAAAGAATCCCCAGCGGTGCAAGATGTCCCTATTGTTCGAAATTTTTCGGAGGTTTTTCCTGAAGATCTTCCAGGCCTTCCTCCGGATAGAGAAGTGGAGTTCGCTATAGAGTTAATTCCAGGTACAAGAACTATTTCTATTCCTCCATATCGAATGGCCCCAACTGAATTGAGAGAGTTAAAACAACAGTTGAAGGATCTTTTAGATAAAGGTTTTATAAGGCCTAGTGTTTCCCCCTGGGGTGCACCAGTCCTTTTTGTAAAGAAGAAAGATGGATCGCTCTGAATGTGCATTGATTATCGACAACTCAATAAGGTCACGATCAAGAACCGATACCCATTACCAAGAATTGATGATCTTTTTGACCAACTTCAAGGAGCCAGTTATTTTTCCAAGATTGATCTTCGTTCAGGATATCACCAACTGAAAATAAATCTGGATGATATATCCAAAACAGCGTTTAGAACCCGATATGGTCATTATGAGTTCTTGGTCATGTCTTTCGGGTTAACCAATGCTCCAGCAGCTTTTATGGATCTCATGAACAGAATCATCAAACCATTCTTAGATTTGTTCGTGATTGTATTCATAGATGATATCCTAATTTACAGCAAGAGTGTTGAAGAACATCTGAAGGTAGTGCTTCAAACCTTGAAACAAGAGAGATTGTACGCTAAATTTTCAAACTGTGAATTTTGGTTGGAAAAAGTAGCCTTCTTGGGCCATGTAGTGTCAAGGGATGGAATTATGGTAGACCCCCAAAAGATAGAAGCAATGAAGAACTGGACAAAACCTATCACTCCGACAGAAGTTAGGAGTTTCTTGGGTTTGGCTGGGTATTATAGAAGATTTGTAGAAGGCTTTTCTAGTCTTGCTGCTCCCTTGACCCGATTGACTCAAAAAGCGATTAAGTACCAATGGTCAGATGCATGTGAAACAAGTTTTCAGAAACTAAAGAAGTTGTTGACTACTGCACCAGTCCTAACCTTACCATCGGGACAAGAAGGGTTCACAGTCTATTGTGATGCCTCTAGGGTTGGGTTAGGATGTGTCTTGATGCAATTTGGAAAAGTTATTGTGTATGCATCTCGACAATTGAAGATACATAAGAAGAATTATCCAACTCATGACTTGGAATTGGTCGCGGTAGTGTTTGCCTTACGAATATGGAGACACTATTTGTATGGGGTGCATGTAGATATATTTACAGATCATAAGAGTTTGCAATACATAACCATGCAAAAGGATTTGAATCTCCGACAAAGAAGATGGTTAGAGTTACTTAAGGATTATGACCTTAGCATTCTTTACCATCCTGGAAAAGCTAACGTGGTGGCTGATGCACTCAGTAGGAGATAAATGGGCAGTTTGGCCCACTTGGCGGTACAAAAGAGAGGTATTGTTCGTGCAGTACAAAAATTGGGGAACCTCGGGATTAGTTTAACTGAGGTCGGTGAAGGTAGGGTGGTGGTACGTGATACCTCGCAGTCTGCCTTAACTTCAGAAATAAAAGAGAGTCAATTTGAGGATATGGAATTTGTTAGGTTTCGGGAGAGGATTCAACAAGGAAAACCTTCACAATTTACATTAGGAGGAAATGATAGTACCCTTCGATATAAGGGTAGGTTATGTGTTCCTAAGGTAAGGGATCTAAGAAGAAGGATCTTAGACGAATGTCACAATACCAGGTATTCCATTCATCCAGGATCAACGAAAATGTATCATGATCTCAAGGCAAATTACTGGTGGAAAGGAATGAAGAGAGATGTTACAGAGTTTGTCGGAAGATGTCTTACGTGTCAACAGGTGAAAGTCGAACATCAAAAACCCGGCGGCCTACTTCAGGACATTGGCGTCCCCATGTGGAAATGGGAGGCAATTCATATGGATTTTGTGACCGGTCTACCAAAAACACGAGAAGGTTATGATTCTATATGGGTGATTGTAGATCAACTTACAAAGTCAGCCCATTTCCTACTAGTCAAGACTACATATCGGGCACCGCAGTATGCACAAATTTATTTGAAAGAAATAGTGAGGTTACATGGGATTCCATTGCAAATTATTTCGGATAGGGGTTCCCAGCTCACCTCACACTTTTGGAAATGTTTCCAGCAGGGCCTCGGGACAAAGGTCAAGTTGAGTACGGCTTTCCATCCGCAAACCGACGGACAAGCTGAACGAACAATTCAAACATTGGAGGACATGATTCGGTCTTGTGTGTTGGACTTCCGGGGCAACTGGTTGGACCATCTATGTCTAATTGAGTTCGCCTACAACAACAGTTTTCATGCTAGTATACATATGGCTCCGTTCGAAGCATTGTATGGGCGAAAATGTAGATCTCCACTTTGGTGGTTCGAGGTGGGCGAAACACTACTGTTCGGACCTGAAGTCATTCAAGAAACAAACGATAAAGTTCAGATAATTCAGAAGCGGATCAAGACAGCTCATAGCCGCCATAAGTCTTATGCAGATCATCGCAAAAGAGATCTCGAATTTCAAGAAGGGGAGAAAGTGTTTTTAAAAGTCTCTCCAATGAAGGGAGTGATGCGATTTGGCAAGAAAGGAAAATTGAGCCCAAGGTTTATTGGACCATATGAGATCTTACGAAGAGTGGGAAATGTGGCTTACGAACTAACCCTTCCACAAGAATTAGAAGCGGTGCATCCGGTGTTTCATGTGTTAATGTTACGAAAATACTTGCATGATCCAAGTCACGTCATCCAACCCCAAGAAATAGTCCTGAATGAAGAGCTTCAATATGAATAAATGCCGGTAGAAATACTGGATAGACAGATTAAACATCTTAGGAATAAAGATATTGTATCTGTGAAGGTCCTATGGGGAAATCACTCCACAAAAGAAGCAACCTGGGAAGCCGAACACGCGATGAAAATGAAATATCCTTTCCTGTTTGAGTAAGGTAATAAAATGTGTTAAGTTGTGTTTCATGTGTGTGCAGTTTGCGTGTCTATGTGCATGTGTTATGACCTTATTCACATTCGAGGACGAATGTAGTTTAAGGAGGGGAGAATGTAAAGTCCTGGAAAAAAAAAACACATAACAGACCACTCCCTCACGTCCCATTTTTCATGGGCATATCTTGCACTTGGACACACACAACACAACACACACACACGACACAATACACACATACACTTTTATATAAAACACAACAAAAAGGGAAATACAAAAAAAAAACAGCAAATCAGAAACAAAGCAAAGAGAGGAAAAAAAAGATTAAAGAGAGCAATTAAGGAGTTCCAAAAAGGTTTGGTTGAAGTTGAGGTTTTGTTCATGGTTATGAAGCAACAAAGGTGAGTTTTCTCACTCAAAGTTCTTAGTAAAATCCCTTATTTTTAAGTTACAATACATGTTAGAATATAATCCGGTTATTGAAAGAATGAGCATGAGATTTATGATTGTTTAATAACTAGTTTGGATTGTGCAATTGTATTATGTTATATTGGGATATACTTGTTAGAATTAGATGAAATTTTACAGAGTTGTACATCTTTCTGTTACGGTCAGTTTGAGACTTTACAGGGATAAATACGACTTACGGTTTAAGAGTTATCACTGTTTAAACTTTCTGCCTCGGATCAACTGAAATCTGGAAGGGCAGAATGTATAACGTAAAAACTATACAAATAGGTAACGCATATGAAAGATTGTGTTGAACAAAAGTTCTAGATTACTATGTCCTCGACAACTTGAGACTTTACGGGTATAAATCCAACTTACGGTTTGAGAGTTGTAACCCTTACAAGTGGAAAGGGCGAAATATTGAAGGAAGGAAATATTATTTGAGCCTTTTGAACATATGACATATTTATACAAATATATATAAATGCATTGGATCGGGTTGCACGGACCGCAACAAATATATAAATGCATTGGATCGGGTTGCATGGACCGCAACAAATAAATAAGTGCATTGGATCGGGTTGCACGGACCGCAACAAATAAGTGCATTGGATCGGGTTGCACGGACCGCAACAAATACATAAATGCATTGGATCGGGTTGCACGGACCACAACAAATATATATATAAATGCATTGGATCGGGTTGCACGTACCGCAACAAATATATAAATGCACTGGATCGGGTTGCACGTACCGCAACAAATATATAAATGCACTGGATCGGGTTGCACGTACCGCAACAAATGTATAATATGTTATATGGGAAAAAGTAGGAGTACTGATTAAACTAAGTTGTTTTTTTTAGACGAGTGGGGAGAAAATTTTGCACGTGAATATTTATTGATTTATTTGATAAAAGGGTTGTAATCTGTTTATTTCAACATGCTTATTATTTTCTTATAATGTGATTGTAATTAAAAATATTGTGAGGTTACTTTGGACTGTAATGTGAGATTCCCACTCAGCCCCGGATGGTAGGGCTGACTTTTTTATTTAACATATTTCAGGAAGGCGCGATAGAGGAAAAGCTCCGCAAGAGGGCTAGCGATCGTCCCACAGCCTCATCGTACCACCAATGCATTATTCGGATTTGGTGAAAGTTACTCTAGACTAAGTTTGTTTAAAGAATTAAGTTTTATTATCTCGGGGAATGCCCACATGAGATTGTTCTTCGTGAACCTCAAATTGATTATTATATATATTATTTCCGCAAATACATGTCTAATTTAGGAAGAAAAAATGAAGTAAATGGTTCGCCTGGAAAGGGATAGTTGTCCAGGTGCCATCACGTCCTAAAGAAAGACTTGAGAAAAGTCGGGGCGTGACATGAAAGTTCTTGAATTTGTAACTAGTGTTCGGAGGAGAATTACATGTGCATCTATATCCAGTCTTTTAGTTTAATCATTTATGTTGTTTTCTTTGTTATTAAGTCTATTGCTGATTTCTTTTCTAATAACGAAATTATAACAACAACTGACTTAATAACAAAGACAACAACATAATTGATTAAATTAAAAGACTTGATAGATGCACTGATAATTCTCTTCCAAATACTAGTTCCAAATTCAAGAACTTCAATTATCATTTACACATTAGTTAACGAGTTCCAGAATTCACCCCCTTATCTAGTTCAAGGACAACATTCGAATCAAATTTCAATCGATCGGCCAAAATATCACCTTTTACTTCTTTTTTTATTTTGTCCAACCGCAGCTTGAATGCTACCAACTGCTCCAACCTGATGTTATCGAAGTACTAAGGTCAATATCAAGAGTGAAGGTGTGAGTTATCTCGGATATTAAAAAAGTTATAAAAATAACATCAATATTATATTATATCAATTACAGAAGTAAAAACAATACAAAATCAACTAAATTAGGCACGATCGCATATGTACATAGCACTAAACAAATTGTACTTTCAATTCGCATGTTACAAATAGTACTTTTTTTCTGAATATCGTATCATATATAGTGTAGTTAGTATATATAACGTACTTTTTGACTTTATTTAACTGTTTAAAGAATAATTGTTGGTTTTCCGCTTACTCCGATTCACATACTGGGCTGGGGTTTATCAGCTACATAAAGAGTGAAGTGATTCCCGGGTGGGGGAACACGTGCGTGTAGAGCATTCGCGTGTATAGCACATATTTGTTTTCCAAAACATGCGCTATGTATTTTTCTAAAAAAATCTATTATAACGTAAAAAATCTATTATAACATGGGACGTTTGCCCATTCATATACATGTATTTTTTGTTCTTTTCTTTTTACACATTAGTTAGGTTCTTCGCAAAATAGACCTTATTTTGGTTCCGAAATCATAAAAATTATTTTTCACTACGTCTCAACCCTTGTAGTTACGCAAGAATCTCCTAGATCTTGTACGGGTGAATTTAGGAACCACACATACATCCTAAGATTCAATCGCTATTTTTATTTCTAAAAACACCACTTATTTCTCCATTGAATTCTAAAATCTGAAGTCATCAATGATGAATTTATACTTATCATTCTTAGAGGGTTGCTACTTCACATAAATCTTGTAGTCCTATTTCAATAAAGAGAACTATTAGTTAGAAGGATGCATTTCATATAACGCATAATGACATTTTCAGCATTATCCATATTGTTTGGATTTTATATATTTTTTGTTAGCTAGATTTATTTTTTCAGAAAATATCATATAGCAGTTGCAATACGACTTATTAGTGAGCCAACAAGACTTCACTCTTGATACGTTTAATATATGCAGCACTACTCGTTGATAGTAGATTTTACAACACCCACTGATCATTAGGATTTTACTACACCCAGAATATGATCGGATATTTTAGTTGTAAATTTTGAATTTTCAAGCATTTTAAAAAATATTTAGATCTTCCAAAAATTAAATTATCTAACAAATTTATTACCAAATTCAGAAAAAATTATCTAGATTTGCTTTAAATTATTTTACTATGTGGTATTAAAAAGTCTCATTATGCATATATATATATATATATATTTCAATGCTCTTACATAGACTTCACAATTCGTTAATTATTTATATATTTTGCTCCCAAAGAAAGTGTTCTTTTCTTTTTCTGTTTCTTCTTTTTTGTGTGTGTACCAAAGAGAAAATGATCAAAATGGTCCTTATTGTATGGAGGTGGACTATTTTAATCCTTTATATATACTACGCAGCCGAAATGACCCTTAATGTATGAAAAAAATGATCATTTTAGTTCTTCATACACCACGTAAATGAAATAGTCCTTAATTATAATGAACTATTCCGTCGTTACTTGTACTTTGACCATTTTAACCCCGTTAACTCCAATTCCGAAGTGATCGGACGATTCTAGTAGAAGTTGAGAAACTAGAACCTTAAAGTATGAAAGTATTGACCAATAGTTGACTTCTGTGTGAACAAACCTTTTTCGGAATTTCGTCGATCCCGTGAGGTCCGGAGGGTCATTTATGGTTTGGTGGGATAGTTTTTTCAGTTTCCGAGGCCTTCGGGAGCATTTTTGACTATTGGTTGGAAATCTAGTTTAGCCCGTTGAGGGTTGACTAGTAGAATTAGAACTCTGATGGAGATTCCGAGACCACGAGTGAGTCCGTAGCGCATTTTTACACGGGTGTACATATGTGGTTTGTATAGGGGAGGTCTCGGGTGATTGTCAAATTTCGGGTTGAAATTGCATAAGTTTGGAAATTTCTAGTTTCTGGTGTACTCGCTGGGGCGGGCCTCAGTGCGCCCCAGCGGAAAGGGTCTGCTGCATCGGATGGCTATCCGCTGCAGCGAGCATTTTGGATTTTGGCTTGAGACCGCAGGCTTTGGCCGCGGGTGCGGGGTCGCTGCAGCGAGCCAGACGACGGGATTTTCATATTCATTTTAAGTGTCATTAAAATTCTACACTCCCTCATTTCGAAAACACTCTTCCAAAGCACCTTAGGGCGACTCGAAGAATTTTCAAGTGATTTCTTGTGGTATGCTTTCCTAACCATGTATTACCATTTTTTAGTTTCTTTAAGTTGATTAAATCATGGAAACAACCTAGAAATCTTATTGGGGAAGAAGAGTTTAACCTAGTTAGGGTCGGTTTGATGTTTAAGTTTGAAAGTGATAATTAATTGGTGAGTTTTGTTAATCTAAGCATGGGTTATCACTATTTAGTACTTCTTAAGCTCGAATCTTCCATTATTGTTGATAAAATTGAATGTTGAAAACTAGGGTTCATACCCAAATTTGGGGGGTTTTTTTGTAAGAAAAAATTAGTGTAATATTATTTTTAGCATTGAATTAGTAATATTGAACTCCTAGAACCTTGAATTTCATGTTTCACCTCCGAATTGACCCTTTTACCCCCATAAGCTCGTATTCCCCTTTCTCCCATAGTTGGTTGGATTTGAAGGATAGTGTAATGTTTTGGGTGTTGTTAGTTTCCTTCTCTAACATAAACTTCAATAATATTAGACTTCGAGTACGACCGTGATATGCAGAAGGGCAAGGCGCAAGTGTAATTAGTGTGACTCCCGCTCGGCATTCCAGGTACGTTATGGCTTACCTTCTAGTTAGACTTCGGTTAGCGAAGCGTATGTGTAGTTAGATTTTGTTGGAGAAAGCATGTAAGACTTCAGGTATGAAGTTGGGATGGATTACATAGGTTGGTTACTGTTGACTGATTATGATCGGTTGTCTCTTTGTGGTTACTGGACTTTTACGTAATTCCATGTCTCATTTATGATGTAGTTGTATTTCACTTATCTTGGAATGTTCATGAATAGAAGCAATGTGTTAATATGATATGTGTCCTTGTGTGACACGATTGGGGATTGTTATGTTACACTTGATATTGTCATTGCATTGCATTCATCCTCATTTTCATGATATATTGATATGACTTGTGATTGGCGTGACAGTGATAAAGGAGAAGGAAACATCTATGATTTATATGACATACTATATTGCGTTGCCATCTCTATGTTGTGTGATATGGAGCATCTAGCGGGGTGTTCAGTGGAAGAGTTATCTCTAGGCTGTGTGATACAGAGCGACTGATACATGGACATCGCGGGTCCCCCATGGGTCATGACTGTCATGATGATGATATATTCCGCTCGGAGCATGTATGTACGGATATTTCATGTGGCCACTGCATTGCATATTTATTCATCATTCATTCACTTATTTTGATCCCGACATGATTTCCTATACTTGGTGGATTATTCTTGGATTGTGCTATTAGTTGTACTTGATTGTGAGCATGTCTATCTTTCAGCGTCTTTCTTATACATATGTTAGCTAACTGTTGTCGGCCTATGATATCTATCGGTACATAGTGTTTGTACTGACACTACTTTGCTGCATTCTTTTGAGTGCAGAGTACATGACCAGATCCACATCTTCTCCTCGAAGCTGATCCCGAGGCTACCTGTTGAGTCTGTAGGGTGGACTTTCTAGACACTCTGTTGCCCCGAGACTCTTTCCCTATTATTGTATTTACTTTGACTTCTGAGACAATATTTCCATTTGATCCTATGTATTATTCAGACTCATAGATTTTGGTAGTAGCTCTTGTGTTGTTCAGACCATGTTCCTTTGGGGGTTGTATTTGTATTCGTATATTCCTTACTTTTACATTTATGATATGAGTTAGACTTTATTTATTCCATTTAATTTACTTTAACTGTTGATTGTATTGTTAATTAATGGAAGACATCTCCTACTGAGGTGGAAAAATGGTAGGTGCCCTAACGACTTAGTCATTTAGCGTCGTGACATTAATGTATGATAAAAGTAATCATTTTAGTCCTTCACATATAACGCGTGCTAAAACAGTCTTTAATGGATGAAAAAAATGATCATTTTAGTCCTAAACCTTAAAAGTAATGGTACAAATAAAAAAATCTATTAAATTTAATTAGCAACTCACGTGAGTTGTATAAAAACATAAAAATTGGGAGTTAAACCTCTCGGCCATAACCAAATCTTATATGATGAAAAGAAAGGTCAGCTTTTGATATCTTTAATGGAAACTCTTGAACCAATAATCAACATATGCTTCTACCTTTGAAATCATAATTCAATTGTTTCTCAACTTTTGGGTTCCAAACCCCTATTTTCCCCTATCAAACTTGGATAAAATCGACAACCAACTAACATAACCTTGAAGAAATGTCAAAATAAAAGTTAGATACTTACCCCCTTATCGATACAAGAACAACGCCATGAAAATCGCCTCAAACAGAGCTCTAGAACTCAAGATATGCTCAAAATAAGAAAGGAACGTAGTCTGATTTTTTATACACAGAATTTTTGCCCTGGCGGCACAGAAGCCCGCCCCAGCAAACCCACCAGAACTAGAAATTTTCCTTGAAACTAAAATGACCATAACTCGCTCATACGGTGTCGGAATTCGACGATTCAAGTTGATACGGATCACAAATTTTGATACGCATCTATTCCAACAATCGAAACTCAATTTCAACATTAATTAAATATAATGGTATATTGAAACGTCGAAGGGGAGCGACTTAAGCCCACGACTCAAACACCCTAGCTTGACCAAACAAAATCCAAATCCAATTCCGAAAGTTCCTACAAGTCACAAATGATCATACGAAGCTGCTCGAACTCTCAAAACACCCAAATAGATATGTCTTGACTCGACGTTGGCCGTGGTTAACTCCAAACCACCTCAAAAGCTAGTTCCTCAACCAACTACCTTAATCACTTCCGTGACCGTCTTTTCACCATAATTAGGCATATATAATTCTTAAACCATAATTAGGCATATATAAGTCTTTTCACCAACTACCTCAAAACAAACCAAACGAACTCTAAAATTAGCTCCATCAATTTCTACATGCCATAATAATATTTCTAATCTAACATAATCTTCAGATCGCCAATCAGAGCACATTTTTCCAAAATAAATAATTTATCCAAATAATTGAATACTTGAATTTCCATAGTGAAACCTTCCCCCAAAGTGAACCAAATGACATCCGTTTGACTTCAAATTTTGCAAGCAGGTCAAAATAATTACTACGAAGCTTCTGGAATAGACGATACGCCAAAAAGAGAATCAGTTCTCTAAACACCGATCGGGTCGTTACATCAGATAGCAATTAAACAATCGTTTGTCCTCGAACGATAAAGAAGAGTACGATCGCTGACGGCAACCAAGGAATCTCTATTAAAAATCTCAAGAAAGCCTCCACGTGCCATAAATACGCCGATAGTACCACTTATTTACTTTATCAGTCAAAACTTTCTCTAACTTAACTCAATGACTCAAATTTTTACCTTCCCATACCCGAAATTTCTTCAACCGATGATTCCCATATATTTTAATTGGCTCCGCTCGAATTCCCTGCTTTGATCACCACTATACCTCTTTATGTGTCCGATTGGATCCACAATCATCACCATAATCACCATCATCCTTTAGTTATAGCCACAAACAAGATTTATCATGTATCTAATAGCATAGTCTGATTCCACTAGCATTCCTTCTCAACTATCAAGGTTGTCATTGCACAAAATCCCGTAGAAACACATACATACACGTCACACGTTCAATTTTCCTTGAATCACCAAATCACCATACTATAGAATACCTACTGATTACCTTGTCGTGCCAGATTCATGGAAAATCAACAAATTACTCTACAGAATTCTCATAACCATTTGTACCTCCTCAATACATCACCAAGTACCCATGTAAACCATTAGAACTATTCAAATCAATGCCAACTGAAAAGTAACATGAAACCTACTTGCAAACTACAATGAGAACCGGTAACACTGTCATACCTCCATTACAAATTGAAATTCATCGAACCCCCGTCGGTGGTTTACTAGAATACTATAAGTCCTTCAGGAAATATAACCATGGGCCACCCGACCCTAAATGAATAAATCTGACTCAGAATGAAATCTTGAATCTCTAAATCATCAATAGTCATCCAAACTGATTCCATACATAACTAATAGGCTTGCCATAAGTATGCAATGACCTGTTCCGTCCCTTTTCTTGTGAGTAATCAATCATGTGCCATCAACCACCACTCCACAAGCTGGATTCCATCCAAGTCATCAACTTAGTACCGAAGATCCATACCTTTGATTGTAACCTTCATGTTTTTCAATTTCCACCCGATACAAGTCTGATAGGACCCCTGGAACTCTAAATACAACAAATCCTCCTTGTACTTTCTCTTAACTAGACAACAACTTCGAATATTTCAACGCAAAGCCTGCGGTCTCATTTACTACACCTCCACCCATCGAGTCTCTAATAGTAAGACCTCACTATCCTTTATCAATCCAGAAGGCATCAAATCATGCAACCCTCGCGTCTTACCAAAATCCTAACGTTTCTACTATATGATCCATGCACCTTACCTTGCATAATTACTTCCAAGTCCTTACTACTTGGAATACTCACCCGTGCCATTACTCAATTACGCTTCAACACAGTCTACCACCACAATCACATCATCTCCTTACCTTCAAACTGAAGAGATTCTCAAGATTCCCTCTTATTAATCCATTGTATACCATAACCATTCATTCAAGAATGTTGTGAGATTACCCATTTTGATACAACGCCAACTGCCAATCCATATATATTATCACATCTGTCACCTAAAATTCACTTATCACCAGTCGCCAATCACAAACCCCATGGAACATTCATCATAACATTTAGTTAATTACCATAAACCTACTCCTCCGAGCATACTAACAATTTTACCCGATTTGAAAACAATGCCACCGTAATTCGCATCCGGCTCAAGAATTACCATTGTTTGAATCCTAATTCTCCTATTTATCGAAGAGATACCTTACTCATTCCAAATTATCTTAATAGCTAAATTCACATCTTCCATTCAAATCCTAACCACTACTAATGACCGATCACTTCTCAACCCTGTTGACATTCTCATATTGTTTCATCGAAGTACCCTTGCTAGAAATTCCTAACCAAAATAATCCTTCTTCTATATTGGTTCATAAGTTCACTAACCTGATCATCGATATCTGAAAAGCTTTCACCCCTAGTATTAGTCACACTGTCGTAAATAACACTATTGACCAACATTTTATTCTATAGTCCTTACATGATGCTCACCCGCGAAGAACCAACATTTACCTTATTTTGACGAACCATACACATCCAACTAACCATGCACTTTTTAGTCATGTCCTTTGGCCAACTCCCAAGTCATCATACCAGTAATTATAGAACTTCTCAAGTATCAACCTTTACATACCAATGCCCACGAATCTCATCCCAAAAACTAGATGCAACACCCGGTAATCCTTCAAATATACCTCCACACTTTCACTGACTCTCATTAGCCTACGACGAGTCCAATCTACCAACGCGTATACGACTTTCACACTCACTCAATACTAAACAACTGCGAATACTTACAAATCAACAATCTCTTTGTTTCAAAAATCCCCTATCATCACTAACCTAAAAAATGCCAAGTGAAACCACAAACACACTTTTTAGGTGAAGACACGAGACTGTCTATTCCACTAAGCTTCACTCATCACAAGTAACATTGCCACCTAATTTTGATCAGAAAATCATTCCCTGAAAGAACTCACAACCCCTAATTCTACTCTGTTATCACAATATTGTCATATCGAAGCTAATTAATCATTTCATAGCCTATACAACATCCACCCGCGTACACCTTGCAACTAATCCCAACAAGCACGTCAGATACCAATTGTTCCCTTTCTATAGCGGAGATTGATCCATCCAATTTATCTTCCTTATGTCTCCGTCCCATAGGAAAAATAGGTACTCCTACCATCCGACCCTAAAAAGTCTTACTTTCTCACACCTTATCACCAAGAGGTCGCCCTTCAATTCCATATTCCTAACTTCTCTTCGCAGTCTTAGCACGGTCACCATACTCCTTGTTAAATCAAATTATCTTTCCCAAGTTTACACTTGTCTTTAGATATTGACATCTATACTCTTCCATTGTTGAATTGTTGACTAGCCATTGATACACTTGTTCCACAAAACTATCATACTAAGCCTTGATGATGCTGAAACTTTCCCACTCCTTGCACACCTCGAGCAACCTTTCTTGTTAAGACATAATTACATTTCCCCCATTTCTGAGAAACCAACCGTTGAAGACATGCCGATCATACAATTTCCCTCATTAAGGACATAAATGGTGAAGGAGTTTCAGATACCAATTGGAATCAACCAGATACCAATTTGAATGAAGTAACATGAAAGAATGAAAGAATATAAATTTCCTAGATGTCCTTTAGACTTCCAATTATAAGTGTGGTGCGCAACACACCCATAAGTAGGACTTTACTAGACACTGCTCTTGTACTTATAAATCGGGTATGTCACGACCAAAACCGGAGGCCGCGACGGGCACCCGGACCCTACTCGCCGGGCACCACAGTTACATTCTACCCTTAATTATATTTAAACACGGACTGAGCCGTGATAGATAATATGAAGTTTCAACCTAACAACCCCAACTTACACATTTATATACCAAGGCCGAAAAGGCCATACATGACAACTAACCACATGACACCTATCTACAAGCCTCTAAAGAGTAAACATACCACGACCAGACCGCGACTCCGAAATGAATAGAGCGCTCCAAATACCAGCAGAACCAGCAACCCACTAGGGCGAACTGTCACTCTCATAATATGAACATGCGGGCTTAAAAGGCAGCGTCCCCCGACAAAAGGGACGTCAGTACGACTGATGTACTAAGTATGTCAGGCATAAGAAATAACATAGCAGAGATATATCATAGTCTGAGACAGAAACAATTGAACATCAGTAAATGCCTCTGAGGGCCATATTACACATGCCTAAATGTTATGCACAATGCAGTATACATATACATCAGCCTCTTCGGGCATCTTCCTTACCATAACAGCCTCTGTGGGCATCATACCATATAATGATTAATGAATGTATGCACAATGCGAATGCGGTATACTAATTTCCACACAGGAATCCTCTCATAACCGCCTCTATGGTCATCAGGTTATATTGTCACACAAGGGCATCACATCATATTGGCCTCTTCGGGCTCTTTTGTGATAGTCTCTACCAGCTGCAGGTGGTGTGCGTATATAACGCCTTTTTCCCTTTCCCCATTTCCCATCCATATATATATATATATATATAATATTTACGATATAGTAGTGTGCGTAACACAAGTGGTCCAGGACAACATGTGAATGTAATGCAAATGAAATGCATGATTAACAATAAAACATCCGGAGTGACATAATATCCTTTACACATTTGGTTAACATTGGGAACAACAACATCTTCTCCGGTGTGCCTTATTAAGGTCTTAGAAACATGCTTGGATATTCTTTCAACATAGGAGTCGATGAATTGATCGTCCTTAACTACTAAGAGTAGAGTAATTTATGTAGCAACACAATAGTTATGTTTCGCACATAGAATTATGACAAAAGAAGGAAAGAGCCTTGCATACGTTGTTGTCGAAATTATCTAAGTTCCGCGGATCCTTGTAAGCTCTATGAATGATTATCTACATCACACGGATGATTTAAATCATAATCGAATCAATATAATAGAAATAGATTCATTGAGACATCCTAGCGAACACCTTGTACGCGTAGAACCTATATTCCTTCTATGTCGAAACCTATGCATGTAGCGAAACACCCAACCCAAACTTAGAATTTTTGATAATCTTTTTAGAGCTAACGACAAGAATCATGTTCTGAAATTGTATAAACTTTAGGAACAAGAAAGATTACCTCTGTTAAACATAGCGACGAGAATCGTCGGAAAACCTTTCGCCCAAAACAGTTTCCGACAAGCAGAAACCGCAGAAACAAGACCCCTCAAAAAATGATTCTGGGTCACGGCTTGGGTTTCCGAGTTCTTAAACTTGTTCAAGGCTTCAATTCATCGCGAATCACGGTTCAGGACACCATAAATTTCCCCCCTTTTTTGTCTATGTGAAAGCTTACGGAAATCCCCAAATTCGACCGAGAATTTCAGAGAGTTTTATTGATTGAGATATTACTCCCTCTGATAGAGCTGTGAGAATTCTTTCTCCAGAAGAGCTTTCTACAGAAGCGTAAAATGATGGAGGAATTTGTAGAGATGAAGATTGATTAGTAATGGAGAAGGATAAATGTGGGAGACTTGAGGAGCTGCCATCGGTCGACTACTTTGGGCTTAGTCACCCCACAATATTTTATAAGAGTACACGTAATGTTTCACTAGGTGTTGTCCCCCTTTTAATTAATTGATCCCACAACTAATTAATTATACACACAATTAATTTCCGGATCTCAATTCACTTAAATTCCGGCGACTTATAAAATTCTCTTATACCTAATGTCATAATTCTGGTAATATGACACTAGTATATAACCTATTCGGGGATACACAATTATTATGAATACTCCCCGTCATAGCACTTATTAAATCTAAAATCATTTCGGGATCACCTCATTTCATATACTAATTCCTTTATTAGTATACGTAAGCACAACATAAACTTTCCAGGGTTCGGGTCCACTTGCCTACGTTTATTTGCCCAAACCATTACCCGGAAACACGAGGTGTTACAAGGTAACCTAGAACTCTGATACCAACTTGTCACATCCCAAATCAGGGAACAAGCGGGAACCTATCCTTTTCCACTTGGTAGGCGAACCTATCCCATACAGATTCATCCAACAACATAAATAATTAATAACAGCAATAAAAGTCTAAAAAGATAGATACATGACAATGCAGAATACAACACTACTCAAGGAATCTGGTCTGATAGTACAAGAGCTTCTAAGTATACAACTGGAATAAAAATTAAAACCACAACCTAAATACAACTTCTATTTAGAATGAGAATTAAACAGAGAAGTTTAGATGTAATCCACGAGATACTTGAAGGCTAAACGAACCTCGCTCATGTATCTGCAATAACTCTACATCCCGAAAGGGTGTAGCAAGAGTAGTATCAGTACAAACACTATATAATGGTAGGTATCATAGGCCGACAACAGTTAGCTAACATATTTAAAGTAAGAGACTGAAGAAAAGACATTCTCGCAATCAAGTACAACACAACACATTTCAATAATAACCACTTAAGTATAAAAAGATCAATAGCCGAATCATAGCCTATGGTGAAACACCTAAACCCAAGTCTGCCAAGTTTCCCATGATTCCTCAAAATAATCACAAAGACGAGTACAATCAACAAATCTGATCCATAGATGTAAAATGAGATGATGGGGATGAATTTAATGCACTGGCCAAATGTAACTCCGTACATACATGCTCTGAGCGGAATATCTCTATGCATCCGCAATCATGACCCATGGGGGATCCGCGAAGTCTCTGTAACAGTCACTCTATATCACGCATCCTAGAGTGACTCTTCCACCAAACACCCCACTAGCCATTCCGTATCACTCAGCCTAGAATGGCTACACAATCAATATGTCATAAGAATCATTGTTGTTTCCTTCTCACTTATCACTGTCACGCTAATCACATACAATATCAATATATATTATGGAAGTAAGGATGAATGCAATGCAATGACAATATCAAGTGTATCGTATCAAACCTCCAACTGTGCCACACATGGACACATATCATATTATCAATATCAAGTCAAGTCCTTTCCTCTATCTATGATAATACCAAGATAAATGAGAGACAATTATATTACAAGTACGATATGGCAACTAAGTACAAGTCTAGTAATCACAAAGAGGCACAAGTCACATTCAATCAATAGTAACCAACCTAAGTAATCCATCTCAACTTCATAACCAAATGCGTACATGTTTTATCTAGTTGTACCTAACTACACATACGCTTCGCTAACCGAAGTCTAACCAGAAGGTAAGCCGTAATCTACCTGGATGTCGATCTAGAGCCATGAACAATCGAACCTTAGCCTTGTCTTTCCACATCAATGAGCCTTGGAACGATTAAAGTCTATCAAATATGAATTCTACGTTAGAATACGAATCTAAGAATACTCATATCGCCATAGTTTTACCTAAAACCCTAAAACAGACCCAAAATAGTCAAATTCGAGCTTCAAGGGCAAATATAATTTCATTGAAAAATCGGGTTCAATATAGTCAAAATAGTACCCTACGAGTTTAAACGAGTCCAATGATACCCATACTGCTATACCTTAATTCAAAACCCCAAAACGAATCCAAAAAGGTAACTCCGGCGTAAGGGTAAAATTGGAAATTTATGCTAAAATCAGTTTACCCATAGCTTATTTTGTCTAGACCCAGAAAACCCATTCAAAATCCATCATCTTGATCTTCAAAACTATGATTTTCCACTTTTCAACTTTTGGGTTTAAAATTCCAATTTTCCCCAATCAATCTCGGATAAAATCGACAACCAACAAACATAAACTTGAAGAAATGTCAGAATAAAGGTTAGATACTTACCACCTTATTGATACGAGAACAACACCATGAAATTGCCTCAAACGGAGTTCTAGAACTCAAGATATCCTCAAAATAAGAAAGGAACGCAATCTGATTTTTTATACACAGAATTTTCGCCCGGGCGGCACAGAAGCCCGCCCCAGCAAACCCACCAGAACCAGCAATTTTCCTCAAAACTAAAATGGCCATAACTCACTCATACGGTGTCGAAATTCGACGATTCAAGTTTATACGGATCACAAATTTGTATAAACATCTATTCCAACAATCGAAACTCAATTCCAACATCAAATGAATATAATGGTATATTGAAACATCGAAGGGGCGAGACTTAAGCCCACGACTCAAACACCCTAGCTTGACCAAACGAAATCCAATTCCAATTCCAAAAGTTCCTACAAGTCACAAATGATCATGCAAAGCTTCTCGAACTTCCAAACACCCAAATTGATTAGTCCTGACCCAATGTTGACTTTGGTCAACTCCAAATCACCTCAAAACCTAGTTTCTCAACCAACCACCTTAATCACATTCGAACATCTCAAGAACCGAGCCAATAACTCGACTAAGTCATAAATCACATTCCAGACCTAACAGAATCAATGAAACTTTAAAAAAGATGCATTTTCCCCTGATATTGACTTTAGTCAAACTTCTTCATTTCTTAACTTAAGGATTTTCAAAATATCCTTTTTCTTATCCAAAACTCCTCCGAAAGTCTCGAGAATCACTCAACCAATGTCATAACTACTGAGTAAAAGCTAACGGAAAAAACAAATTTCGAATCCATGTCTTATTTCTTCTGTGATCATCTTTTCACCATAATTAGGCATATATAATTCTAAAATCGATTTAATTGTCAAAAATCAACTAAACGAACTCTAAAATTAGCTCTGTCAATTTCTACATGCCATAAATAATATTTCCAGTCTAACAGAATCTTCATATCTCCTATCAGAGCACATTTTCCCAAAATAAATAATTTATTCAAATAATTAAATGCTAGAATTTCCATAGTGAAACCTTCCCCAAAAGTGCCAATGACACACATTTGACTTCAAGTTTTTCAAGCAGGTCAAAATAATTACTACGGAGCTTCTGGAATAGACGATACACCAAAAAGAGAACCGGTTATCAAAACGACTGATCGGGTCGTTACAACTTTATTGTTGCAGGCGCACACGTTGGTGACAGGAGGGAAAGGGTAGTTTTTGCTTCCTTCACATGAGTGGTTGGTTAAATTAAACATGTTTTTTAACTTGCATTGTTACTTTTAAGGTTTAGGACTAAAATGACCATTTTATATATTAAGAATTATTTTAATTATGTGGTATTATAAAGGATTAAACGGATCACTTTTTATACATTAAAAATTATTTCAGAATGTGACATATATGAAGGTCTGAAATGATCTTTTTTCTATATGTTAAGGATTATTTCTATTACGTGGTATATATACAAAGTCACTTACTGATTATTAGGATTTTGCAACTCCAAAAATATGGTCTGAAATTCTAGTTGGAATTCTAAATTTTCAAACACTTTAAAAAATATAAATTTTCCAAAATCAAATTGTCCTAATAACGTTATTATCAAATTCGGACCAAATTATTTAGAGTTACTTCAAATCATTATACCACATAGTATTAACAAGTCTCATTATGCATTTACATATACATTTTGTTGGAAATTTGCCTTTGGCGGGGAGATGCGTCCACCCATCTTTAATGAATTAAACACTAGTGTTCCGCATGTTGGAGGCTCTGTCTCTTCACACGTGCATAATATACTAAGTGAGTAGATGACCGTAGGGCCAAGAATCGTCAAATTTCGTTAAGAAATGAAAGAGATATTGGTCCACGAAGTAAGGTGTTTGAGGCATGGAAATATGGTGTGGGACAAATCTACCACATCGGTGGGAATAAGAAGAATTGCTATCTATATAAGTCTCTAATGTGGTAAAGGGTTTGGGACCCCAAGGGGTATCACATGTGTTTAAAGGAGGGAGGACCTAGATGTGCTTGGGTTCAAGGCTAAGCCCACACGCGCGCCGCCGGCTCGGGCTCTGGCTCGGGTCGTGGGCGGGTCGGGTCGGGTCGTGGGCTGTGGGGACTTTCTGATATTATCTTTTTGGCCCCCAAATTGCTTAATATTTACAGTTTGGTCCCTAGAGTTTCTGGAAAGTTGATTTTGGGAAAGACAGAAGGCAGAAACTTTCTGCCTACCGTTTGGACTGTTTTTTAGAGCATTAACCAGCCATTACTTGGCTGTTAACTACTCCATAAACAACCCTCCTTCATGACCATAAATCAGCCTCACTAATGGCATTTAACATGCCATTTTCAGCCTCCCTAATGGCCATTAACAGCCCTCCTAATGGCTATTAACAGCCTTGTTTATGGCTGTTGGGAAGCCTCCTCCATTCTATATGTTGATGCCTCATTTGGCTCAATTCGGGATAGAGAAAAAAAAATAGCAATGTAGACAACATGTACAGCACAAAACAGTTACGAAATACACAGCAAAAACAGTGACGAAAAACAATGTTGAAATACACACATATACACAAGATATACACATCAGGGACACACTATATACACAGAGACAAAAGAGAAGAGTAAACAGAAACTCTTCCTTCCTTTTCCATTTCTTCAGCAAGTCAATTCATATTTGTTTTATTCGCCAGGCTCAACCTATTAGTTTTGTAGCGTTGAGATTAAAGTGTTGTTTTATCTTGGGAGACTATTGTCCGCTAATGTACAAGCATATATACGGGGCAATCTTGTCTTAAGGACAGAGGGAAATCACTCGACTCAACACACAACGTTGTAACCACCCAGATTTAGTTGTTTCTTGACTTCTGGTTATCAAGATTCAAGACACAACAAGCTTGCGGCAGTTTTGAAGATTGGCCTATTTGTTCAACAAGATTCAATTTCTGAATATTGAATATTTGTTTATCCTTTCGAATACTTGTAATAGTTATTTACTTCCCGTCCTGCTTTATAAAGTACAATAGAGTACCAATAATTTAAGACAAAATTGTATTGTAAGAGTATTAGTGTTCGAAAGATGTCGGTCAAAAGTTGTGTGACCAAATCTGGATATGGCTGTGGTTTTCTGGTAGAAGAAAGTGATGATGATGCCGTTGAAAGTCAGCGTCTTCGTGGTGTCACCGCTCCCAAGAGTGGTGGGAACAAGCGCTCACGAGAGCCTGAGGATGTCAACTGGGACAAGAGGAGAAGGTTGAAGATGTGGTTCTATCTTGCAGCAGAAGGCCTATATCTGTCCCAGACAAAGGATCTGAATAATGGTAAGGAGGAAATGGACACTCAGTCCGATGAAGTGACTGAAGTGGGCCAGAATCCGAAATTGGGATAAGTATTTTTTTCTTACTTGTCAAGAATAAAGATAAAATGATGTCTGATTAAAAATGGATTAAAGTAAGGAGGAATATGAAAATATTTTCACAAAAATAATTAATATTCCTTACGCTTTAAAATCATAAGTTTAATCTCATCTTCTTTCCCGTTTAAAGATTGGACTTTGTAAACGACTTAAAAAGATCCGTTCTTTTAAGTGTAATTATTAAAAGTGTGTAAAGTATGTTCGCACATACGAGGGAGAAAGATCCACTAACTGTGCAAAAAACTGTTACCACTCTTAAGTAAGCGCCAAGAATTATCTGGGCACCAATCATAACGGAAGAAGACTAAAAGCTAAAGATGTTGAGCCTGTCACACTATTTGGCAGAAGAACCTTCATAGGATGATGTTGGACACTCAGTCATACAAAGTCTCCGGGCGACTGAAGTGGGCCAAAATTCCTTTGATATGATGATATTGGACACTCAGTCATATAAAGCCTCCGGGCAACTGGAGTGGGGCCAGAATTCATTTCATAGGAAAAGTAATGGACACCTAGTAAGGTGGGCCAGAGTTTCCAGGTCTTAAATGATCTGAAGGCCTAAAGAAACGCAGAAAAGAAATTGGACACTCAGTCTGCCAAAGCAACTAGAGTGGGCCAGAGTATCCAGATCACATATGATCCGGTTACGCCCTAACCACGGGCAAGAGGTTGTTCATGTGAAGCAATGCCACCTCTAAAGTAGAAGGGATTGGAGAGGTTGTCCTCAATAGGACTTCAGGGAATGAGATCACTCTAAGATAAGGTGATATATGTCCCAAACTTGGTTTAAGAGACGCTTCTGGTCAAGCTGGTTTGAGACTAGTCCAACAGGTCTGTAATAACTAAGAATGGTACAGTATGTCTGTAGCCAAATGAATGATATATTTGTAATCCGTGCATCTATGCCATCATATATTAAGACACGTTAAATAGCAAGTCATTCAAAAGCTAACGATGTTGAGATTGTTGCCTTCTGTCGACATAAACCCTAAAAATAAATGTGAGGTAGATGAAGAGGTAAAATCACCTTTCCAAATTCCGTCAAGGGAATAGCGAAAGAAGCACCGCTCCTCTAGAACTTAGTCACACCTACTTGGGTGATTTGAAGTTTATACAAAATAGAGGGGAGAGACAAGTACGTTATGACCTTCATTGATGATGGTACAACGTATTGTATCCTTTGTTTATTGAAAAGCAAAGATGAAGTTGTTGAAGCGGATAAGCGCTACAAAGCAGAAGTTGAAAATCAACTAAGCCTACGGATTGAGAAATTCGTAGTGATAGAGGGGGAGAATGTGTAGCATCGTTCATCAAACGACTGCTCATTACTCACCTCGGTCTAACGGTGTTAGCCAAGCGCAAAGCCGTACGCCCAAATTATGTGGGGCAAGGCGATCTTTACCGCTAATGCGATTCTCAATAGAACTCCGCATAAGGATAAGGGTAACTCTCCGTGTGAGACATGGAAAGGATCTCACATACAAATGTTGTGATGTGAAGTGGTTTCGTACCTAAAGTTGTAGATTGCATATCCACTGGATCTGCAAATAACAATAGTGCTTATCGCCTCTTGGTGTCAAAGAATGCTGAATTCTTTGAAGATAACTTTCCTTGAAAAGGAAAAAGGAGTAATTGCTCAAGGTTAACAAGAACCCACGAGGGCCTGATTTTCCGAAACTAGACGTTCCGTATCTACAGGACTCGAAAGTTGCTGGCTATCCGAAACTTAATATTTCAGATCTGCAAAACTCAGGGATTCTAGATGTTGAACCGAGATAGAGCAAAGAAGGGGACAAAGACTTGTTCCAGTCCTTCTAGCGTGTATGGTTGAGAATGAACCATGGACAATTAACAAATAATTGTCATCTCCAAAAGCGCTGCTTTGGAAAGAAGCTACAAAGAGAGAAATAGATTCCATCATACTTGCGTAATGGTTGATCTTCCTCCGGGAAAAGAACCTTTGGGTTGTGAAAATGGATACTCAAATATGAGTACAAAGTAGATGGATCTACTGACGAGTATAAAGACTCGGTTACTTGTACAAGTGCTCCCCTGCGAGTAGCTTAACATCCTGGGCCATAGCAGTCTTGCGTGGCATTGATGTTGAAATAGTCTTCCCAACCGGAGAGTTGGAAAAAGAGGATCAGAGTTGGTTTGCAGAACTGTTGGGTTTTTTCCTGAACTTTCATTTTGGTCCCTGAAATGTTTATATTTTGGTCCTGAAAGTTTCAGATAAAATAGAAACAATGAATCTGACCACAGAAACATTGACTCTGAAGTTAGAAAGCCAACAGTTGGAGAATCAACAGTCTGAAAGTAAAAGTCATATTGAAACAAAGTCTCGATATGAAAGATATGGGTATCATAGATGACATCTTAGGAACTGGATTTCTAAGACATCTAACGGATTGGTCGATAGTTGACAGTCTCGTTGAAGCCACCTATGGATATGAATCATAAAACTGATTGGAATCATGGTGCACCCATAGACAAGGAGCGATATCCACAGGTCACGTGTAGTTCAATATATTGTACACACTACAACCGACCTGGTATCGGCCTACAAAGCAGATCAGTTGAACTAAGGTTCACTGTTGATTTTAATACATGATCGGTATAAGGTGTTAAGTCGGATATGACGATATCTGAAATATTCTCTTATCTACGGATTATAGTATTCTGGATGTCCAGCGGTTCTAGGAGAACACAGTGATGCAAACTGGACATCAAATCTGAAGAACACCAAAGCCACAAGCAAATGTGTATGATGGGTCTTGAAAAATCCTCTAAGCAAACTTGCATCGGCCGATTCATGATGGAATCGGAGTTTATCACTTTATACAAAGCATGAAAGAAGTTGAGTAACTTCATGACTCCTTAGAGGACGTCCCTTATTGGGAGAAACCCGTGCCTTCAGCAGTTTTACATTGTGGCTAGCCGGTCAGCTTTAGGAAGGACACGGATGACGGCGTCTGGACATATCTATCAGGATCTGTCAGGAGACATAATACCATATGGCAGTTGATCGTCACGGGTGTCACTTCCTTGTTTACTAACTAAGGGACTACCCAGAGATCAAGTGTTCTGCATGTCTAGGGGAATGGGCTTAAAACCCAAACAATACGAACCTTTGCGGTAGTAACCCAACCATACTGATTGGAGATCCTAAGAATTTGGTTCAATGTGAAAACTAAGCGGCAAAAGGTTCAGTTGAGTGCTTCGGTAGAAGCAAGAAGCAAGAAGCACTTCGGATGATGACTTCTGTTCGAAAACATGAATCCAAAGTTGTTCCCGCGATAGACATTAAAGTGCTACCTGCATGGTGGGTAAAGGTTAATCTTCCAAACCTTTAACGATCCTCAAACGGTTGGGGTTAAGGTTGGGGAAACTTTTAATGATTCCTAACACTTGTGAATTGGAGTATAGCAGGATACCTTATAGGAGATCACCTATTTAAGTGCGAGGATGGCCGCCTCAAATGAACGCACTTAAGAATCCAAGTGTGTTCATGGCCACAACGGACAAAAACGTAAGAATGAAAATGAATAAGGAGAGTTATTGTGTTGGTATCATTGTTTTGGCTTAAACTAAACACTGACGGTTCAAGACATCACGTTCACCGTGCAGTAAGTAAGTCTGATGGTATTCAACTAGGAAAGGTTCAAAGCGTAAGCTACCTCTCCTGATGCAATGTCTTTTCGCTGAAATATTGCTGAAAGTAGGCACCTTGTGTGTGCGCCATAATCTATCTTTCATAGAGGGGATTCTTGGAAATTTGCCTTTGGTGGGGAGATGCGTCCACCCATATTTAATGAATTAAACACTAGTGTTCCGCATGTTGGAGGCTCTGTCTCTTCACACATGCATAATCTACTAAGTGAGTAGATGACCGTATGGCCAAGAATCGTCAAATTTCGTTAAGAAATGAAAGAGATATTGGTCCACGAAGTAAGGTGTTTGAGGCATGGAAATATGGTGTGGGACAAATCTACCACATTGGTGGGAATAAGAAGAATTGCTCTCTATATAAGTCTCTAATGTGGTAAAGGGTTTGGGACCCCTAGGGGTATCCCATGTGTTTAAAGGAGGGAGGACCTAGATGTGCTTGGGTTCAAAGCTAAGCCCACACGCGCGCCGCCGTCGCTCGCCCATCCCGTCCGGTCCGGGCTCTGGCTGTGGCTCGGGTCGTGGGCTGTGGGGACTTTCTGATATTATCTTTTTGGCCCCCAAATTGCTTAATATTTACAGTTTGGTTCGTAGTGTTTCTGGAAAGTTGATTTTGGGAAAGACGAAAGGCAGAAACTTTCTGCCTACCGTTTGGACTATTCTTTGGAGCATTAACCAACCATTACTTGGCTGTTAACTACTCCATAAACAACCCTCCTTCATGATCATAAATCAGCCTCACTAATGGCATTTAACATGCCATTTTCAGCCTCCCTAATGGCCATTAACAACCCTCCTAATGGCTATTAGCAGCCTTATTTGTGGCTGTTGGGAAGCCTCCTCCATGCTATATGTTGATGCCTCCTTTGGCTCAATTTTGGACAGAGAAAAAAAAAACAGCAATAAAGACAGCATATACAGCACAAAACAGTCACGAAAAACACAGCAAAAACAGTGACGAAAAGCAGTGTTGAAATACACACATATACACAAGGACAGAGGGACAATCTTGTCTTAAGGACAAAGGGCAATCACTCGACTCAACATACAACGTAGTAACCACCCAGATTTAGTTTTTTCTTGATTTCAGGTTATCAAGATTCAAGACACAACAAGCTTGCGACAGTTTTGAAGATTGGCCTATTTGTTCAACAAGATTCAATTTCTGAATATTGAATATTTGTTTATCCTTTAGAATACTTGTAATAGTTATTTACTTCCCATACTGCTTTATAAAGTACAATAGAGTACCAACACATTTCAATGCTCCTCTTCTGTCTTCACAATTAGGTAAGTATTCATTCATATTTTGCTCCCAAATAAAGTGTTCTTTGTGTGTACCAAACATGAATAGTTATATAGATGAAAGCCCAAAAAAGTAAGAGAAAACAAAAAGAATAGCTAATTTGTCCAAAAACGCACAATATGTGTTTGTACTATGTGATTTATCTGTTACCCTATTTGTTAGCATAACTTGGTGCCGTTGGTGGAATTCAAGCTACGGGTTGGAAAAAATAAAAGAAGAAGCAAAAGGTGACATTCCGGCCAAGTGATTGAAATTTGATATGAATGTTATCTCTGAGCTAGATAAGGAGGAGAGCTCTGGACCTCGTTAACTAATGTAAAAAGGATAATTGGAATACTTGAATTTGAAAGTAGGGTTTGGAAGAGATTTACCAATGCATCTATAGAGTCTTTTGATTTAATCAATTATGTTGTTGTCTTTTTTATTAAGTCAATTGTTATAAGTTTTCGGTCGTCAGAAAAAAAAAACCTTCATGCAAAATTCTTTGTTTATTTTATGGTACGTGTTGGATGTGTGTGTCTTTCCTCCTTTTAAAGTCACATTGCACATGTAAACAGGTCATAAGTTTATTTTTTTTACAAGTTAACGTTGCAGAATCCATTGAATACCGTAACTTGTAAAAAATAAACGTAAAAAATCCGTGCATCTAGAGGTTTTATGAAGAAAACAAAAGAGTGACAAAAAGTCATAGCAACGGAAGTCACAACAATTGCATAGATGATAGAGGTGCATTAGCGTTTGTGTCCTATTTTATATGTACAAGTAAGAGATCTAACTATAGCACCATCAGAGGTTATGATAGGATGATAAATATCTTTCCATTCCTAATCAGAATTCTCACACTATACGTTTAAAGTGGAAATCTTGAAAATGAAATATTTTCAAGCAATAGAATTTTTATCCTACTATTTCAACTATGTTATTTTATATTGCTCTAATATTTTTGTTACTTAATAAATATATGAAAAAATCATCTTATAAGGCACCTATTAAAAAATGTTTATCAAATTAATTTTTTTTCCTATTTCCACTATTTATATTATTGGTGTTGTATTAAATCCGACTATTAAAATAGACGGTTGTAAAGCACTTATTGAAACTATTTATGATTGTATAGCAGTACTTTCACCTCCAACTCCAAAAAATCCAAATGAACAACCACCTAAGGAACCAACTAAAGAATAAGTTTTGTCTAGCATACACTATAAATACAAAAAAGTATATACGCATTACCAACAAGAAAGTGCTAGCAACCAACTGGCTTCCATACCATCTTCTTCAATACAACCTCAAAAAAGATATGATGTTTCTACGGCTAGTATTGAATGTCTTAGACATAGAATGTTTAGTGTTACCACTACTAATCAAGTTAGCGAGTTTGATGTTTTTGTTTTGCAGGGTGTTGTACCGTACCAAGCAGTTCTCAATGAAGAAGGACGTGAAGACTTGCTGAAATACTGGAGGGAGAATGAGTAGACATTTCCGACACTATCAAAGATGGACCGAGATATGTTGAACATTCAAGCGTCATCAACAGCGTATGAAAGCACTTTTTCTGCCGGAAGATTTCAAATAGGAGAGCACAGACACTCATTAGCGGGAGACAGCTTGGAGATTACAGTTTTATTCAGAGATTGGATACGAGCGAAGCGTAAAAGATCCAATTCAAGGTACCTGAAGAAGGAGGAGAATTTGGTGACTTTCCGTAGTTCGGGGGCTAAGACTCATATAGATTTTTTGCTCATTAGGAAGGTTGACCAAGGTCTTTGTAAAGACTGCAAGGTAATTTCGAAGGAGGATCTTACAACCCGACATAAGCTTTTAGTGATGGATTTAGAGATCAAGACGGAGAAGAAGAAGAAGGTTATGGATGACAGGTTAAGAATCAAATGGGGGAGTTTGACCATGGCTAGTGCCAAATAGATGGGGGAGAGGTTGATGGCCAAGGGGGCTTGGGAGAGTAGTGGGGATGCGATTGGAATATGGGACAAGATGGCCAGTTGCATTCAGGAGGTTGCTAGAGAAGTGCTAGGGGTATCGCGAGGTATCCGTGGTGCGCTTCGAGGGGACTGGTGGTGGAATGGTAAAGTTCAAGAGAAGGTGGAAGCAAAAAAAGCAGAGTATGCGAAATTGGTAGAAAGCAGTATAGGGAGAGGAAGAGAGACTTACATATGGTTTTCATCAACCTCGAGAAGGCATACGACAAAGTCCCTAGGGAGGTTCTATGGAGATGTTTGGAGGTTAAAGGTGTACCTGTGGCATACACTAGGGCAATCAAAGATATGTATGATGGAGCCAAGACTAGGGTACGGACAGTAGGAGAAGATTCGGAGCACTTTCCAGTGATGACGGGGCTGCACCAGGGATCAACTCTTAGCCCATTCCTATTTTCTTTGGTGATGGATGGACTGACGCGACAATTCCAAGGGGAGGTGCCATAGTGTATGTTATTCACAGACGACATAGTTCTGATTGATGAGACTCGCAACGGAGTGAACGCTAAGCTGGAGGTTTGGAGATAGACTCTGGAGTCTAAAGGGTTCAAGCTGAGTAGGACCAAGACAGAACACTTGGAGCGCAAGTTCAGTGATGGGAGCGACCTTGAGATAGGCATGGAAGTGAGGCTTGGTACCCAGGTCGTTCCAAAGAAAGGGAGCTTCAAGTACCTCGGGTCTATTATCCAAGGGAACTGAGAGATTGATGACGATGTCACACATCGTATTGGGTCAGGGTGGATGAAATGAAGGCTCGCATATGGAGTATTGTGCGATAAAAAGGTACCACCAAAACTTAAAGGCAAGTTCTATAGGGTGGTGGTTAGACCGACCATGTTGTATGGGGCGGAGTGTTGGCCGGTCAAGACTTCGCACACCCAAAAGATGAAAGTTGCGGAGATGATGCTAAGATGAATTTGTGGGCATACAAGGAGGGATAGAATTAGAAATGATGATATCAGGGACAGAGTGAGAGTGGCCTCGGTGGAGGATAAGATGCGAGAAGCTAGGTTTCGATGGTTCGGACACGTGCAGAGGAGAGACATAAATGCCCCAGGCGGAGGTGTGAAAGGTTGGCTATGGAAGAGTACAAGAGGGGTAGAGATAGGCCGAGGAAGTATTGGGGTGAGGTGATTAGACGGGATATGGCGCAAGTGCAACTCACTGAGGACATGACCTTAGATAGGGGGTTATGGAAGACACGTATTAGGGTAGAAGGATATTAGGTAGTCCTACCTATGCTTACAAACTGGTAGTTGTAGTATTATTATTGTAGGCTCGCTTAGCCTATAATATTGCCTTATATTCCCTTATCGTTTGATTTATGCAGCTATGTGTATTTTGTTTGTCTTATTTACTTGCATTAGCTATTGCCTCTTTTTGCTTCTTTCTTTTTCAGAATGCATTGTCATGACTTATGCACTTTGTGTGTCTTACTTTGCTTGGGCTTGTGCTTTGTATTGAGCCGAGGGTCTCTCAGAAACAACCGCTTTACCTACCAAGGTAGAGGTGAGGTCTGTGTACACTTTACCCTTCCCAGACACCACATTGTCTAGACTTGTTCGTCCAAAACATCTTCTCAATTTATTCTTTAAGTACTTATTTCCTTTTTGCAGTTGAAAGAAAAACGAGTAGGTTTAGGAAAAAGATTTAAATGAAGTCGGTTGAGTCTAAGAAAGCACACTGTGTTACCTTTTCAAATATGTGGGATCATATAAGTTTATTTTGAAATTATTTTAGATTATCTTCAAAACTAATTTCATTACAACAACCATACACCCAACGACAAAAATATCTTACATTTGAATCCCTGCATTATTAATATTTGTTTTATATAATTCTTGCATAATTAAATTTTTCATAATTTATATTTGAACCAAAAGGTTAGTGAAATATATCAAAAGAATATAATTCTTGCTTTTTAGACACTTTTTGTTGTTCTAGAGGAATCATCCTTTTTGCATTATAAAAAATAATTTTATAAGGGAAAATTATCCTAAACAAATTATGAATAAAGCACATTAAAACAAATAACTTCTTTTAAGAACTGAATGTGTTCTCATAGGACGTCAGCCGACGAATTTGTAAAAAAAAAATTAATTCATAACAAATAAAAAACTTAAAAAGAGTTAAATACAAAAAAAATATAAAAATAACATTATAATTATATTATATCAATTACAAAAGTAAAAAAAATACAAAATCAACTAAATTAGGTACGACGACATATATTAATAGCACTAAGCTAATTTGAATAGAGCATTTGCGTGTACAATGCATATTCATTTTTCAAAACATGCGCTATGTATTTTTGTAAAAAAAATCGATTAACAGGTTTAACATGGGACATTAGCCCGTTAAAATATAGGTATCTTCGTTCTTTTAATCTTACACATTAGTTTGGTTCTTTGCAAAATAAAATACCTCATTTTGGTTCTGAACTCGTAAAAATTGTTTTCCACTTTAATGTAACAACTCGCTTGGTTTTTTGAGCTTTTGCCTTATTTTTCTCAAAATACCCTTTTCGTAATTTCAACTTGGGGTTTATGACTTGGGGGGTGGGTGGTGTGATTCCCGTGACAATCGAGTGAGTTTCAGACCATTTATAGCAAAATGAGAAGTTCTTAAGTTAAGAAATCAAGAAATTTGACCAAAGTCAACATCAGGGATAAATGTTTCTTTTTCAAAGTTTTACCGATTCCATTAGGTCCGGAATTTATGACTTGTTCGAGTCGTTAGTTCGGATCCCGAGGTGTTTCGGGTGTGTTTTGAGTCATTGGTTGAGAATTTAGTTAGGTTAAGAAATTGAAGTTGACCTCGGCCAACATCGAGTCAAGAAAATCTCTTTTGTGTGTTTCGAATGCACGAACATGTCTAGAATGTATTTTATGACTGAAAGACGTATTTAATTTCTATTTGGGAGGTCTCTGATGAGTTTCGGGTGTTGAATCAAAATTTGGGAGACACCAGAAAAATCAGATGCCTAGTGTCTGATTTTCTTCTACGTGATCACGTAGAAGGGATCGCATTCGCAATGTTTTGGAGTCCAAGGGACCGCGATCTCGATCAGTGGCTCGCGTTTGTGAAGGGGAATCTGGGTCTAGACCGAGTCACGCGAGCACATTTCAATCGCGATGGTCACATCATGCTCGCGGTGGGATGGGCCGAGTATGATCGCGTTCACGAGAGAGGGTCCGCGTTCACTAAGGGAAACTAATGCCTGGACATAATAAATTCCTATTTTAAACCTTCATCTTCATACTTTAATTTTGGGAGTTCGGATTTGGGTGATTTCAAGGGCATTATTGATGATTTGGTTCGGGGTTAAGATTCTAACCTTCATCTAAGTATTTCCCCATAATTTCATCCAATATTTGATGATTTCTTTCATGCTTGAACTTAAAAATAAAAGTTTTCCATGGAAATAGATTTTCAAGTAAAATATCAAATTGAAGGTCGATTTATGATTTGATTTTAATTATTTTTTAGATTCTTAATCTTTAGGTAATGGGTAAACTGATTTTAAAGTAAAATTCCAGTCTTGCCCTTGGGGGCTCGGGCTTACCTTTTGGGTTCGTTTTTGGATTTCAAAATTATGTATAGTAATATAGGTATCGTCCGATTCGTCTAACCTGGTAGAGTACTATTTTTACTAGGTATTTCTATTTTGGACGCGGTAGAGCTTCTGGGAGGCGTAATTCTCACTCAGATTGAGTTTGGGATCGTTCGGAGACGTCGAGGAAGGGCAAGACCGTTCGTGAGCTTTGGGCTTCAATCTAAGGCAAGTTGAAACTTACTAGACACTTTATGAAGTGTTAGTATTGTTTTAAGTAAATAAGGGGCCTAATGGGGAATTAGGGTCCCGTACTCCTGAGTTGACGAGCACTTGTGCAGGTACTAGTGTATTTGTATAGGTAATTAATGAAAATAATATAATCTTGTGACGGGGTTATGCGCATTGGAGATAGTGATAAATCTACTTGATTGGTATGGTTGTTGATTATGTGAGCTTTGATAGCCATGTCTAATTTATACTTGTGATTATGCATTCATCACTCCACATCTCGTCTAAATCATGAAAAAAAACTATACTTGACATTGAATTGATATTATTTAATTGCATGTTGTGCGCATAACCCATTTCATACATCTATGATATTATTGGCATGATATTGATGCATCATTGGGAATGGTCCGTAGAGACCCGATTAGATATGGTACATGGTTGGAGTGATGATGATGTAATAGCCTATGAGCTTATACCCGATGTGGTCTAGGACCTAGCATTCCGGGTGAGTACATGATGATTTGGATGATTTGGCATACCAGGTGAGTATATAAACTAAGGGTGGCCAGTGGGCCGGGACGGCCCGACCCCGACCCCGCCCCGACTCCGCTAAAAAAAAAAAAAAACGTTGGCGGGCCTCGAACTCGGGACGGGACAATGTCTCGTTCCGCGAGACCCGAGCCCGCCCCAAGCCCGCCCGACCCGACCCCGTCCCAAGCCCGACCCCGACCCCGCCATTTGTCCCCCCTTTGCAAATATGGCCGTTGCACCAACGACCATTTTAGATTTTGGTCGTTGGCCAACGGCCATTTTAGGTCTCCCCCCCTCCCCCAACCCCTTAATATTTATTTTTAACCCAATTTTCCAACTATAAATAACTCATTTTCTCTTCATCTTTCTCACAAATCTTCCTACAATCTCTCTAATCTCTCAATATCTCTCTCTACAAGTCTACATTGTTTACTAAATATTCAATTTTATTTATTCATTTGGGAATTGGGAGTGAAGTTGGCAACTAGCTTGAGGATCTTCCATCGTGTAAAGTTTCAATTTTCAACCTCTCGATTACTCGTCGACGGTACGTCGGCGTTTGGTACATTCGTTCCTTCATTAAATTATTATTGTCTGTTTATTTTATTTAGCGCACTTAATTTTATTGTCTTTAATTATTTATTATCATAATTAAAATGGAAGGATTAAAAGGTATGTTTAAGGGTAAGGGTAAGGGTGCTTCTTCTAGTAGGGGCAACCAGGGCAAGGGTACTTCTTCTAGTCATCTTATTCCTACACAGGATGATTTTGTTGATACTCAACATTTTCCTACAATACCATTAGATTTAGACCATGAGCTATTTTCTGGAACTCAAGAAGACTTTAATTTAGACGATGATCTAGATGATACACCCACTAATGTTGATGACAACACACCCACTAGTGCACCTTCAACTGAAATACCTCCTATTCCCCCTAGTATGAGACGAGGTCCAGCAAAACGACCATTAAAATCAGATGCATGGACATTTTTTGATAGGGACGTAGAGAATCAAGTAGCTATATGTAAAATTTGTAAAAATGTTTTAAAATTTAAAACTGGAAAAGGTCACGGTGGGACGGGGGTTTAATTAGACACGTAGTAAGTGCTCATCCAGCTAGGTATGCCCAATACCAGGCTTCAAAACCGGGTGCGCAAACGCCCGCTCCATCGGGACAAGGTTCACATATTGATACTGTCCCGGACCAAGTACAGGGTCAAATTAACCCTATGACGGGGGAAATTGTAGGCTCTAAATACAATAAACATAGAGATAGGGAAGCAATATCAAAATTAGTTGTTGTGGAGGGTTTGCCTTTTTCATTTCCTTCATCTCCCGATTTTATTCATTACATTAGAGATATATATAATCCTGCTTTTAACGATTTTCCTAGATCAACTGTTAAGAGAGATGTATTTAAATTCGCGCATGAATATCAATAATATTTACGTTTTTCATTATATCATTTTAATGGCAAAGTATCTATCACGTCTGATATAGGTCGTAGTACTAACGGCCATGATTATTTAACTGTAACTTGTCATTGGATAGATTATAAATGGTCTATGCAAAAACGTATTTTAGCGTATAGATATATAGATGATAGGCACACTGGTACTTTTATTGCAGATAATATTTATCAAGTGTGCCATTATTACGGAATAACCGATAAAATTATGACTATTACATTAGATAACGCTTCTTCTAACAATTACGCAATTACAATTTTAAAAAATAGTTTAACTCCATCTTTTCCAGATCATTTTCATATAAAATGCGCGTGCCATATATATAACTTAATTGTAAAGGATGGTCTATCACTTTTTGAAGACATTCTTAGTAAAATACAATTTGCTATAAACTTTATTTTTAAAAGTAATAAAGTACAACGTAGAAAAGAATATTAAAAAACTTGTCACGATTGTGGACTACCTTATAGAAAAATTCCACAAAAGTATCCACTAGGTGGAATTCTTTATACGAGCAACTACTTGTTGCTTATGACTATAGAATACCTATAACTTTATTTTTTAACTCTCATAATAAAAATCCAGCTGATATGATTTTAGATAGTGATTGGGTAAAAATTTCCGAACTTATTGTATTTTTAGAGAAATCTTTTCAAGCAACAAAAGAATTTTCCGGTATATATTATCCTACTATTTCAACTATGTTGTTTTATATAACTCTAATATTTTTATTACTTAGTAAATATATGGAAAAATCAGCTTATAAGGCAGCTATTAAAAAAATGTTTGTCAAAATAAAAAAATATTTTATTCCTATTCCCACTATTTATATTATTGGTTCTGTATTAAATCCTACTATTAAAATAGACGGTACTAAATCACTAATTGAAACTATTTACGATTGTATAGAAGTACTACCACCTCCAAGTCCCAAAAATCTAAATCACCCACCACCTATTGAACAAAGTCAAACTAAAGAAGAAGTGTTGTCTAGCGTAGAACACCAATGCAAAAAAATATATAGATTTTATCAACAAGAAAATGCTAGTAACTTACCGGCTTCCATACCATCTTCTTCATCTTCAACACAACCTCACAAAAGACATGCTGTTTCTGCGGCTAGTATTGAAAGCCTCAGAAATAGAATGTGCGGCCGTACCTCTACTACTAACCAAATTAGCGAGTTGGATATTTTTATTTTGCAGGGTTCTGTACCGTATCAAGAAGTTATCAATGAAGATGGACATGAAGACTTGCTGAAATACTGGAGGGGGAATGAGAAGACCTTTCCGACACTTTCATTGATGGCCCGAGATGTTTTGAACATTCAAGCGTCATCAACTGCGTCTGAAAGCGCTTTTTCTGCCGGCAGATATCAAATAGGAGACCACAGACACTCATTAGCCGGAGACAGCTTGGAAATTGCAGTATTATTCAGAGATTGGATACGAGCGGAGCGGAGAAGGTGCGGTCAACCGGAGATCAACGAAGAAGAAGATGAAAACTACAACGAAATCTTAACCGAAGGTAGTGGAAGCGACGTGGATCAATTTGACCAACAAATACCAATTCCAACCGAAGAACCACAGGAAATCATCAAGCAATTAGAACAGGTTTTTTTGAGAATGTAATTTTTTTAATTGCAATTTTATTATGTAATTTGCAACTTTTGGACAACACCACAAAGTTGCAATTTAGATTTTAGACAATTGTATTTGTATTACAAAAAAATCATATGTCTATTAAATAATATAAGAGGCACAAAAACAGCCTTGGGATGTTTTTATTACACTATCTTGTTTTGTTTATTGAGTTTTTTTTATACATATGTTATTTAAAAAAAAAAAAAAAAAAAGGAAAACCCGCCGGACCCCGCCCCGACCCCGCCCCGCCCCGATACCGACGGGATCGGGATCGGGATCGGGACGGGACTGGAGCAAGTCCCGCCAGACCCGACCCCGCCAGACCCGGCCCGCCAGACCCGACCCCGCCAGACCCGGCCCGCCAGACCCGACCCCGCCGGACCCGAGCCCGGCCCACTGGCCACCCCTAATATAGACCACATGAGTCCCCATAGATCACGTAAAACCTACTGCATGAGTGTGTGCATATTGGTGCATTATGGCTATGACAATGCATTGCATTACATCTCACCATTACATGATTTGATTGATATGGTTTGTTTGGTTCATGGGTTCCTAAAAAGAACCGGTCTTATCCATGTACTTGAGGGAAAACTTGTGGAAATGGTTAACCTTATCGTTGGATTCTTGGGGAGAACCGGGTTTAGATTGCTTACTTACTGATTCATGGAACTTCATGTAGTGTAGAAACATTTCTCATCTTAATTGTTGGCTTCGGTTGTTTACTTGATTCGTAGACTTTCTGTTCATTATTTGTTGAATTGGTCACTAACAAAATATGGAGGTAAGTATCGGAAAGACCAACCCCCGCCACCAACGATGCTGCTGAGTACATGTGCTTTCCCGTACTCACTCTACACTTGTTGCATCTTTTCTGCGTGCAAGAGTTGTTCCTAGTTTCGGTACCGATCGAGTTGTTCCAGATCGTTGATGCATACTTCGTGGAGTTCGAGGGTGAGCTTCTGGTTGTTTCATGGTGCTAGACTTCACCTCTATCTTAATTTCTATCTTTATTTTTGACAATATTTTTTAATATTAAGAGCTATATTATTCATACAGTGTCTCTTGTACTTGTGACTTCCGGATTTTTGGAGATGTATTGACTTAGTACTTTCCGCATGTTCGAACTTTTGAGACTTATTAGCATTATATTGGATCTTCTTACTTTGTTTTCGCTTTTATCGTATTTTTGTATTCCTTGAGTTTTCCTTGGGTTCACCTTAGGGCTAAGGAATGTGAACTCACGGACTTTAAAAATTTTGGGTCATGACATATAATTCTCAACCGTTGTAGTTATACAAGCATCTCCGAAACCTCGTACGGATGGATTTAAGAATGCCAAACGTACATCCTATGATTCGATTGCCACTTTTATTTCTAGAAACATCGCTTATTTCTCCTATTATTGGATTCTGAGGGTTGCCACTACACATAAATCTTGTAGTCCTCAAGCAATAAAGAGAACTACTAGTTAGAAGATAGCATTTCATATTAGGCATAATGACACTATCGGCATTGTCCATAATTTTTGAATTTTTGAATTAATTATATTTTTAGTCAGTCAGATTTATTTTTCAGAAAATATTATAGCCAGCAAGACTTCACTCTTGATACATTTCATATATGCATCATCACCCACTGATCATTAGGATTTTACAACACCCAAAATATGGCCTGAAATTTTAATTGAAAATCTGAATTTTCAAGCATTTTAAGAAAATACTTAAATCTTCCAAAATCATATTGTCCTAATAAATTTATTATCGGACCAAACTAACTAGATTTATGTGAAATTATTTTACCATATGGTATTAACAAGTCCCATTATGGATCTCTCTCTATACATATATCCCAATGCTTCTTCCAAAATCAGATTGTTCTAATAAATTTATTACCAAATTTTGAACCAAATTAACTAGATTTACTTGAAATTATTTTACCATATGCTATTAATTAACAAGGCTCATTATGTCTATATATACATCTCAACGCTCCTCTTCTACCTTCACAATCAATTCATTCATATTTTGCTCCCAAAGAGAGTGCTCTTTTGTTCTTCTTCTTTTTTTGTGTGTACCCAAATATTGCTTGGAATTTAGATGAAAGCCAGAGAAAAGTAAAAGAAAAAAGAATTGCAAGTTTGTTAAAAAAAAAGCACAAAAATTGTCAATCCTATGTATAATGTTGCTCTAATTATTAGCACAGGTTGTAGCAGTGGGTGGCATTCAAGCTACGGTTGGACGAATAAAAAAAGAAACAAAAGGTAATATTTGGCCAAGCACTTAAAATTAATTTGAATGTTGTCCCCGAACCAGATGAGGGGGACAATTTAGGAACTCATTAACTAATGTGAAAATGGTAATAAAAGTTTTTGAATTTGTAACTAGTGTTTGGAGGAGAATTTCATGTGCATCTATATTGAGTCTTTTTATTTAATCATTTATGTTGTTGTCTTTGTTATTAAGTCTATTGCTAATTTCTTTTATGATAACGGAAGACTTACAACAACTGAATTAATAACAAAGACAATAACATAATTGATTAAATTAAAACACTCGATAGATGCACTGATAATTCTCCTCCAAACACTAGTTCCAAATTCAAGAACTCCAATTACCATTTACACATTAGTTAACGAGTTTCAGAATTCCCCCCTCCCCCTTTATCTGGCTCATGGACAATATTCGAATCAAATTTCAATCGCTCGGTCAAAATATCACCCTTTACTTCTTTTTTTATTTTGTCCAACCGCAACTTGAATGCTACCAACTGCTCCAACCTAATGCAAATCGAGATACCAAGGTCAATATCAAGAGTATAGGTGTGATCTATCTTGGATATGAAAAAAGTTATTAAAATAACATCAATATGATATTATATCAATTACATAAGTAAAAAAATACAAAATCAACTAAATTAGGCTCGATGGCATATATGCATAGCACTAAACAAATTGTAAATACATAATTTGCATGTACATAGCATATTTGGTTTTCAAAACATGCGTTGTGTATTTTCCTAAAAATAAAATCTATTATAACATGGGATGTTAGCCTATTCATATATATATATATATATATATATATATATATATATATATATTTTTGTTCTTTTCTTTTTACACATTAGTTTGGTTCTTCACAAAATAAAAGACCTCATTTTGGATCTAAACTCATAAAAATTATTTTTCAACTGCATGTCAACCCTTGTAGTTATGCGAGCATTTCCGAGATCTGATACGGGTGAATTTAGAAACCACACGTACAATGTCACGATCCGCAATCTCATTTGTGCCGTGAGGGAACCTACCCTAACCCGTAGGCAAACCCAACCAACATTCATATGAATAAGCGGAAATTAAATGTGAAAATGAAAGAGTAAAAGAGGAATAACTAACAAGTCTAAAGATATAAATACATAGTCTGAATACAAGTCTGGATAGTAGAGATACATAAAAATGTCTGAAAGTAAGAATATGACATAGTCTGAGAGTAGCAAAACATAATATCAAGGAAGAATGGAGTTCCAGTGCCGGGGAAGAAGCTGCAGTTCACCCTGGACTCCAATATCACGATCTCTGATGAGGGGATCAAGCTGCTCTGGTGCCACCTCCTGGCTCTGTACCTGCACATAGAGTGCAGCAAGTGTAGAGTGAGTATGAAAAACACGTATACTCAGCAAGCATCGTCGACCGACCCTAGATATAACGGTGGCGAGGGATGGTACTTTACAATAACTCTCTCTACTAGTTAGTCACTTAAACATAAGAATGAACCAGTTAACCAACCTATAATGAATCTACAGTTCAGTCAACTATAAGTACTCTCAAGTCACACATCATACAAGTCCAACCTAACAACATTCAGGGTATTTAGATCCCGTAAGTCACTCTACTCAAGTCTCACACCATATCCAGCATAATATGACAGTATCCCTTCTAGGAACTAAAGATCATGTGTATGATAGAGTTCAATCATGGAACATAATACGTCAATCACATATCATAATGTAAATGAATGCAATGCAGAATAATATGTATGAATGCAAGTGGCCACAAATATCTGGTACACACATGCTGATGCAGTAGCTGTCACGTGACCCATAGGGGACTCATGAGGTCCATATACCCATCTGATCCTATGGGATACCATCTCTGCGGCTGAAGTGTCATATCGGTCATCACTCTCATAAACATGTATCATATCCCTTAATCTGACTTCCCAAGTCATTCTTAGTGATTTACCAGTATCCAATGTCAAGTATGTATATAATGTATGAATGAGATGGATATGAATACACCATACAACCAACAAAAATAGTTTTCAGTATTTATCAGTATTATTCAAGTGTCCAGACGTGGTGTAGAGTGATGAATGCATGACAATCAAATCAGGATATAATATCAATGGCTACAAGACCAAGTAAACAACAAGCATACTAACTAAGCGGACTCTTGCACCGCCCATCGTGGCCCGAAGGCTAAACACATAATCTCATTCACTTGCTATACTATTAGTTCATAAACTCCTTCATGGGAACTCTCTTATTCATGGCAACTCTCTTATTCTCCACAAAGTATTTCTACCTTTTCCCCCTATTTAATACACATGCTTAAGATCTAATAAACTAGTAGACATTAATAGAAGGGAGAATAATTACCTTAATTGTGAAAAATCTCTTGAATTCTTCACTATCATACTTCCTAAGCTCGAGTCTCAAGGAAGAATAAGTGTGGGGAATGCAATGAATGCTAGGTCAAATCTCATATTAAAATAGCATAGTGGTCCGCTCCGGTAGACTCAATTCTGCTGGAGCAGACCCACTCCGACGGAAACCTATCCGCTGGGACGAAAGTCACTAAAATCCCCACTTCCACTTCGGTGAGCCAAGACTCCGCTGAGGGAGAACCGCCGAGGCAGACAACTGTCCGCTGGCGCGGACACCAGAAAACATCAATAGTCCAAGCTTTTCAAACCTCTATCAATCACCCGAAACACTTTCAGGATCTCCCGGACACAAACCAAACATGCTACTCTATCAAAAAACACATTTCAGACCTGTTCTATTTCTCAGATTTTCGGAAAAAGGTCTCTAAAGTTATGGTTTGACGAAAGTCAACACTTAAGTTCTATTTCCATAATTTAGCAAACTAACCCCCAAAATGCACCGGGTTGCCTCGGGACCCGAACCAAAGACTCGAGTAAGACATAAAGATCATTCCGGAGCTAATGGAACTGACGAAATTACGAACAGAGCGTGTTGACCCAAAAGTCAACTATGGGTCAAACTATTCTATTCTCTTAACTTAGGATTTCTCAAACTTAGCTAAATGGGTCCGAAACCTACCCGATCACCTCGGGAACCATGCCACTCATCCCCGCAAGTCACAAGCAAGCATATAAGCCTCAAGAAGGGTAATTTAGGGGTTTAAGGCAAAACAAGTAAAATGACTTTTCGAGTCGTTACATACCTCCTAAGATACAATCGCTATTTTTATTTCTAAAAACACCGCTTATTTTTCCTATTCTTGAATTCTAAAAGGTGAAGTCATCAATGATGAATTTATACTTGTCATTTTTAGAGGGTTGCCACTTCACATAAATATTGTAGTCCTCTTGCGATAAAGAGAACTATTAGTTAGAAGGATATAGTTCATATAAAGCATAATGACATTTTCTACATTGTCCATATTGTTTGAATTTTAAAATTGATTATATTTCTAGCTAGCCAAATTTATTTTTTCAAAAAAATATCATATAGCAATTGCTATACGACTTATTAGTGAGTCAACAAGACTTCACTCTTGATACATTTCATATATGCAACACCACCCGTTGATTAGTAGATTTTACAACACCCACTGATCATTAGGATTTTACAACACCCAAAATATGGTCCGAAACTTTGAATTTTCAAGCACTTAAAAAAATACTTAAATCTTCAAAAAATCAAATTATCTAATAAAGTTAGACAAAACTATCTAGATTTACTTAAAATTATTTTACTATGTGGTATCTAGACAAAATATTTATATATATATATATATATTTCAAAGCTCCTACTCTATCTTCACAATTAGGTAATTATTTATATATTTTGCTCCCAAAGAAAGTGTAATTTTCTTCTTTTGTGTACCAAAGAGAAAATGATCAAAATGGTCCTTAATGTATGGGGGTTGAACTATATTAGTCCTTTATATATATTACGTTATCCGTATTATATCAATCTCAACAATATTAGCAATATACAATCAACAAGTACATGTCATATTACATTCACGGTTCAATTATCAATATTACCCACCCATTTCATGAGATCTGTGAGCTGTCGTGTGACAGAGATACAAATACTCCCTCTGTCCCAATTTAAATGATACACTTTCCTTTTTAGTCACTCCCAAAAAGAATGACACATTTCCTTATTTGGCAACAATTTAACTTTAAACTTTACCTTTTACACTTAACTAGATGATCTATAACCACACAAATATCTTTGAGTTGTTTTAGACCACAAGATTCAAAAGTCTTTCTTTATTTCTTAAATTTTGTGCCCACTCAAACTACATTATATAAATTGGGATGGAGGGAGCATGTAATAATCACAGAAAATAACATATATGGCGACAAGCCCACATAATAGCTGACAGATCCAACCTAATTGGAATTCACCTCCGTGTCATGCTCGAAGGCCCATCATGCCATATCCATCAATTTCTACAACTACATATGATTCTCTAATCGCAAGGTCCCTCCCACGAATGCGAAGCATCGCGACTCACCCGGACCCAATGCGCATGCACGCAATAACGGAGACCTTTCACGTGATCATGAATCACAGCTCGGTTACTCAACTTGAACGTTGTACATTCTTCGCGATCGCGAAGAAGGAAACCAACAACTGAACACCAGATTTTTCTAGTGTTCCCCGAACTTAGGTCTGACACCCGAAACTCATCCAGAACCCCCTAGACACAAACCAAACATGCTAACGGAGTGTAATCGGTGCATGGACTTTCTCGCGCACTGAAAACACCCATCCGACATCATTAGAACACATTTGACCACAAAATCACCAAACTTTCACACATTCCAATTTTAGCCAACTAAGTAACCAAATCCAGCATGAATGCCCCGGGACTCAAACCAAGGACTAGACTAAGTCATAAATAACGTTTTGGATCTAATGGAATCGACAAAACTCGATAACGGATATGTTTATTCAAAAGTCAACTTTTTGTCAAACTTATCATTTTAAAACTCAAGAAAGCTTTGACTTAGGATTTTTATTCTGAAACGAGTCTGATTTACCTCGGGAAGCATGTCGTCCCATCCCGCAAGATGAAAACACCAAAACAAAGGCTATTAAAGGACATTTTAGGTATAGTAATACCAAGAAGGACTAAACGGCCAAATGGGTCGTTATAATATCATAATTACATTTTTATTTATCAACTCGTCTAATATTAAGTCATCTCATGTCAGTATCATTCTACCACTCTTTCTGACCTCATCAGACCAACCTGCATATCATATCAAGATCTATCTCAATCATAGTATTGGTATGAATGAATGTATGGGTGCAATAAATAAAATAATTATCATGAAAGCATGAGATGTGTAATCATGTACATATGAGATCAATAATGAAGTGCCTTAATACCAACATTTCCACAATGATTTTAAAGATCAACTTTTCCATATTTATGAGACATAGAGCGATGAGATAAGACAATTCACAAAAATGTATAAGTTCAATCACGGCTATCATAGCCCACATAAATAGTTGTCAATACCAATCTAAGTGGAATTTATCACCACCATCACGCCCGTAGGCTCACATGTTTCTCAGATATTCTAAATACCCAATCATATACACTGATACCCACCTAAGTGCTCATCGCAGTCACTAAAGTGGGACCCCCATTATGCCCAATATCCCTTAATAATTATAAGTTATACATGCACTCTATTAGAGTCTAGAAAATAAACAATAGCCTACCACAATGCCGAGCGGGTGCCACGAACCCTCATGCCAAATATTTACTCTTCTAGAGTGCTTCCGAACGATCTTAGTCTAGATATTATAGATTCTACATTAAAATACAAATCTAAGGACACCTATAAACCTATGCTTTCAAATGAAATCCAAAAATGCAACTCAAAAATGACCACGAGCGCAAGAGGGAAAAATCGGAAATTTAGTTTAGAAGTATGTACCCAATAGTCTAGATAGTCATATTTTTAAATTTGATGAAAAACTCCTATTTCATTAATTATAAAAAAACCTCAATTATGGGAAAACCCTAAATCTCATATCAAAATCATGGATATAAATTGGAAATTCAAGCCTAGGAATAGTTTACACATACATTAAACAATCTAAATCCAAATGATCAATATACAAAGCCTAGGTCCTGGCATTTAATTCCATGAAAACACCCTTTTTAAGAATCAATTTCCACTTCTAATTTCAGTGATTTCAGAGACTTAGAATCAAAACACACTCTCGAACCTCTGCCGGATTTCCTAGCTTTCCAAAGGAGAAATACATTGAAGGGGTTTATCAGCTACATAAAGAGTGAAGTCATTCCCGGGTGGGGAACACGTGCGTATAGAGCATTTGCGTGTATAGCACATATTTGTTTTCCAAAACATGCGCTATGTATTTTTCAAAAAAAATCTATTCTAACGTAAAAAATCTATTACAACATGGGACGTTTGCCCATTCATATACATGTATTTTTTGTTCTTTTCTTTTTACACATTAGTTAGGTTCTTCGAAAAATAGACCTTATTTTGGTTCCAAAATCATAAATATTATTTTTCACTACGTCTCAACCCTTGTAGTTACGCAAGCATCTCCAGGATCTTGTACGGGTGAATTTAGGAACCACACATACATCCTAAGATTCAATCGCTATTTTATTTCTAAAAACACCACTTATTTCTCCATTGAATTCTAAAAGCTGAAGTCATCAATGATGAATTTATAGTTATCATTCTTAGATGGTTGCTACGTCACATAAATCTTGTAGTCCTCTTGCAATAAAGAGAACTATTAGTTAGAAGGATGCATTTCATATAACGCATAGTGACATTTTCGGCATTATCCATATTGTGTGGATTTTATATATTTTTTGTTACCTAGATTTATTTTTTCAGAAAATATCATATAGCAGTTGCAATACGACTTATTAGTGAGCCAACAAGACTTCACTCTTGATACGTTTCATATATGCAGCACTACTCGTTGATAGTAGATTTTACAACACCCATTGATCATTAGGATTTTACTACACCCAGAATATGGTCGGATATTTTAGTTGTAAATTTTGAATTTTCAAGCATTTTAAAAAATACTTAGATCTTCCAAAAATTTATTATCAAATTCAGACAATTATCTAGATTTACTTTAAATTATTTTACTATGTGATATTAAAAAGTCTCATTATGCATATATATATTTTTCAATGCTCCTACTCTATCTGCACAATTAGGTAATTATTTATATATTTTGCTCCCAAAGAAAGTGTTCTTTTCTTTTTCTGTTTCTTCTTTTTTGTGTGTGTACCAAAGAGAAAATGATCAAAATGGTCCTTATTGTATGGAGGTGGACTATTTTAATCCTTTATATATACTACGCAGCCAAAATGACCCTTAATGTATGAAAAAAATGATCATTTTAGTTCTTCATACACCACGTAAATGAAATAGTCCTTAATTATAATGAACTATGCCGTCGTTACTTGTACTTTGACCATTTTAACCTCGTTAACTCCAATTCCGAAGTGATCGGACGATTCTAGTAGAAGTTGAGAAACTAGAACCTTAAAGTATGAAAGTATTGACCAATAGTTGACTTCTGTTTGAACAAACCTTTTTCGGAATTTCGTCGATCCCGTGAGGTCCGGAGGGTCATTTATGGTTTGGTGGGATAGTTTTTTCAGTTTCCGAGGCCCTCGGGAGCATTTTTGGCTATTGGTTGGAAATCTAGTTTTGCCCGTTGAGGGTTGACTAGTAGAATTAGAACTCTGATGGAGATTCCGAGACCACGAGTGAGTCCGTAGCGCATTTTTACACGGGTGTACATATCTAGTTTGTGTAGGGGAGGTCTCGGGTGATTGTCAAATTTCGGGTTGAAATTGCATGAGTTTGGAAATTTCTAGTTTCTAGTGTACTCGCTGGGGCGGGCCTCAGTGCGCCCCAGCGGAAAGGGTCTGCTACATCGGATGGCTATCCGCTGCAGCGAGCATTTGGATTTTGGCTTGACACCGCAGGCGCAGGCTTTGGCCGCGGGCGCAGGGTCGCTGCAGCGAGCCAGACGACGGGATTCTCATATTCATTTTAAGTGTCATTAAAACCCTACACTCCCTCATTTCGAAAATACTCTTCCAAAGCACCTTAGGGCGACTCCAAGAAATTTCAAGTGATTTCTTGTGGTAAGCTTTTCTAACCATGTATTACCATTTTTTAGTTTCTTTAAGTTGATTAAATCATGGAAACAACCTAGAAATCTTAATGGGGAAGAAGAGTTCAACCTAGTTAGGGTCGGTTTGATGTTTAAGCTTGAAAGTGAGTGTTATGCTTTCGATGGACCCAAAACATCACTCTACTTCATTTCATTAAATAAAAAAAAAATATTTACAAAATTAAATTTGCAGTTGTTTGTGATAAACTCAAATCTTATAAGTTCTTATATAATAAGCAGCAGTTACTAATATTTTCTGAAAAGTGAATATTTCTACTTTTATTTACAATGTCAAATTGTTTTTTACTTATTTTTAACTACTAGTGTAAAATTTGTACTTAATTATAATATACTTTTTATATGTGCTAGATATTACGTAATTTTAAAAAGTCAACTTTGTACTTAAACTAGTAGTACTAATTTTAAGTCTATGTTGGTATTTTATACGTCAAACTAGTCTGCCGACAAGTATTAATTGGTCTCCTTTCTTATCCATATTTCAGGAAAATATTGATTTTATTCATCAACCGTTGTTTATATTTTTTCTTGAACTTGTCAAGAACATGTGCTTGTATGATTGTTATGACAGGGCGTTATTATACCAACATTAGAGGGACTTGAATCACATTGTCTATCTAGAGATGTTGTAGCGATACCGGTACTACAACAAAGTATAAAATTGATAATAAAAAATTATTAATAATAAATATATTATTGTTGAAAAATGTAAATGGCAATAAAAATTATTGTTGTTAAATTTTTTCGCATCGGATGTTATTGCAATGGCATGCAACAACTTTTGTTATTGCGAAAAATTCTTTTGACAACAACATCCAACATATGACAACAAAAATGTTGTTGACAAATGTCTTTCTTCTTGTATGAGATGGAATTTGAACCTTAGTAGAGACAAAAAAGTTAAATAATTTTTTTTATTTGTCAAATTTTAATAGATATTATCCGATATATTTATGCTAATGAAAGACAACAAATTTCTAATAATATCATTAAGGTATGCACAATCTAAGTTATATTATCATGTCATTATTATTTGTTTTGGGTAATATTTTTTATTTTTAAATTAAAAATCTTAAATGATTGAAAAAAATTATTTACATTGATGGTGTATAAAATTTAAATTCTTTTTAAAAAAATTTACTTTCCTGGAAAAAGTTGAAGGAAAAAACTAAATAAGGAGTTTGAATTGGAGAACATAAAAAGTTCAAAAATCAAAAGTTGTTGGAGTCCCACATTGCTTGTGGGATGGGAACTATACTCCTTAAATGGTCTTGAATAATCCTTCTCTCATGAGTAGCTTTGGATCATTTACACTTTTACCCCTATTTTGTGCTGATCTTTAATTTTTGCCCCTCAAATAGAATTTATGCCTATTGGGGCATATGTTCTTTAAGGAGTGCGACACAACTTGTATTGGATCCTTTAAAGAACTTATGTCCCAATAGGCATAAGTTTCATTTGAGGGGAAAAATTAAAGACCAGCCTATTTGAAGGGAAAATCATGCAAATAAATGGTATCAAAGCCAAACCATCCCAATTCGTTGTTTTCAATATTGGCCCCTCTGTCTTATATTGTCCACGCTCCAGATGTCTAGTTTTAGACATACGAGGGAAGGGGTGTTGGAGTCCCACCCGCTTATGGGATGGGAAAGATTCATTTCTTTATCATGGTATCATAGTCATGTCCATCCCAATTCATTATTTTCAATGTTGGGCCCCATGTCTTATATTATCCACGCTCTAGATGTACAGTCATGGACGTACGGGGGAGGGGGTGTTGGAGTTCCACATCGCTTGTCGGATGGGAACATGGACTCCTTATATCATCATGAACAATCCTCTCCTCATAAGCTAACTTTTACGGTTGAGTTAGGCCCAAGATTCATTTCTTTATTTTTTTTCAAAAGATATTATAGTCAGCAAGACTTCACTCTTGATACATTTAATATATGCATCATCACCCAATGATCATTACGATTTTAAAACACCCAAAATATGGTATGAAATTTTAGTTGAAATTCTAAATTTTTAAGCACTTTAATTCTTCCAAAATCAGATTGCCCTAATAAATTTATTACCAAAGTCGGACCAAATTAACTAGATTTATTTGAAATTATTTTACCATATGGTATTAACAAGTCCCATTATGCATCTATATATACATCTCAATGCTTCTTTCAAAATCAGATTGTCCTAATAAATTTATTACCAAATTCGGACAAAATTAACAAGATTTACTTGAAATTAGTTTACCATATGCTATTAACAAGGCTCATTATTCGTCTATATATACATCTCAATGTTCCTCTTTTTCTGTTTCTTCTTTTTAGTGTGTGTACCAAAGAGAAAATGATCAAAATGGTCCTTATTGTATGGAGGTGGACTATTCTAATCCTTTATATATACTACGCAGCTGAAATGACCCTTAATGTATGAAAAAATGATCATTTTAGTTCTTCATACACCACGTAAATGAAATAGTCCTTAATTATATTGAACTATTCCGTCGTTACTTGTACTTTGACCATTTGAACCTCGTTAACTCCAATTCCGAAGTGATCGGACGATTCTAGTAGAAGTTGAGAAACTAGAACCTTAAAGTATGAAAGTATTGACCAATAGTTGACTTCTGTGTGAACAAACCTTTTTTGGAATTTCGTCGATCCCGTGAGGTTAGGAGGGTCATTTATGGTTTGGTGGAATAGTTTGTTCAGTTTCGGAGGCCCTCGGGAGCATTTTTGGCTATTGGTTGGAAATCTAGTTTAGCCCGTTGAGGGTTGACTAGTAGAATTAGAACTCTGATGGAGATTCCGAGACCACGAGTGAGTCCGTAGCGCATTTTTACATGGGTGTACATATCTGGTTTGTATAGGGGAGGTCTCGGGTGATTGTCAAATTTCGGGTTGAAATTGCATAAGTTTGGAAATTTCTAGTTTCTGGTGTACTCGCTGGGGCGGGCCTCAGTGCACCCCATCGGAAAGGGTCTGCTGCATCGGATGGCTATCCGCTGCAGCAAGCATTTTGGATTTTGGCTTGAGACCGCAAGCGCAGGCTTTGGCCGCGGGTGCGGGGTCGCTGCAGTGAGCCAGACGACGGGATTTTCATATTCATTTTAAGTGTCATTAAAACCCTAGACTCCCCCATTTCGAAAATACTCTTCCAAAGCACCTTAGGGCGACTCCAAGAAATTTCAAGTGATTTCTTGTGGTATGCTTTCCTAACCATGTATTACCATTTTTTAGTTTCTTTAAGTTGATTAAATCATGGAAACAACCTAGAAATCTTATTGGGGAAGAAGAGTTTAACCTAGTTAGGGTCGGTTTGATGTTTAAGTTTGAAAGTGATAATTAATTGGTGAGTTTTGTTAATCTAAGCATGGGTTATCACTATTTAGTACTTCTTAAGCTCGAATCTTCCATTATTGTTGATAAAATTGAATGTTGAAAACTAGGGTTCATACCCAAATTTGGGGGGGTTTTTTGTAAGAAAAAATTAGTCTAATATTATTTTTAGCATGGAATTAGTAATATTGAACTCCTAGAACCTTGAATTTCATGTTTCACCTCCGAATTGACCCTTTTACCCCCATAAGCTCGTATTCCCCTTTCTCCCATAGTTGGTTGGTTTTGAAGGATAGTGTAATGTTTTGGGTGTTGTTAGTTTCCTTCTCTAAGATAAACTTCAATAATATTAGACTTCGAGTACGACCGTGATATGCAGAAGGGCAAGGCGCAAGTGTAATTAGTGTGACTCCCGCTCGGCATTCCGGGTACGTTATGGCTTACCTTCTAGTTAGACTTCGGTTAGCGAAGCGTATGTGTTGTTAGATTCTGTTGGAGAAAGCATGTAAGACTTCAGGAATGAAGTTGGGATGGATTACATAGGTTGGTTACTGTTGACTGATTATGATTGGTTGCCTTTTTGTGGTTACTGGACTTTTACGTAATGCCATGTCTCATTTATGATGTAGTTGTATTTCACTTATCTTGGCATGTTCATGAATAGAAGCAATGAGTTAATATGATATGTGTCCTTGTGTGACACGATTGGGGATTGTTATGTTACACTTGATATTGTCATTGCATTGCATTCATCCTCATTTTCATGATATATTGATATGACTTGTGATTGGCGTGACAGTGATAAAGGAGAAGGAAACATCTATGATTTATATGACATACTGTATTACGTTGCCATCTCTATGTTGTGTGATATGGAGCATCTAGCGGGGTGTTCAGTGGAAGAGTTATCTCTATGCTGTGTGATACAGAGCGACTGATACATGGACATCGCGGGTCCCCCATGGGTCATGATTGTCGTGATGATATATATTCCGCTCGGAGCATGTATGTACAGATATTTCATGTGGCCACTGCATTGCATATTTATTCATCATTCATTCACTTATTTTGATCCTGACATGATTTCCTATACTTGGTGGATTATTCTTGGATTGTGCTATTAGTTGTACTTGATTGTGAGCATGTCTATCTTTTAGCGTCTTTCTTATGCATATGTTAGCTAACTGTTGTTGGCCTATGATATCTATCGGTACATAGTGTTTGTACTGACACTACTCTGCTGCATTCTTTTGAGTGCAGAGTACATGACCAGATCCACATCTTCTCCTCGAAGCTGATCCCGAGGCTACCTGTTGAGTCTGTAGGGTGAGCATTCTGGACGATCTGTTGCCCCGAGACTCTTTCCCTATTATTGTATTTACTTTGACTTCTGAGACAATATTTCCATTTGATCCTATGTATTATTCAGACTCATAGATTTTGGTAGTAGCTCTTGTGTTGTTCAGACCATGTTCCTTTGGGGATTGTATTTGTATTCGTATATTCCGTACTTTTACATTTATGATATGAGTTAGACTTTATTTATTCCATTTAATTTACTTTAACTGTTGATTGGATTGTTTATTAATGGAAGACATCTCCTACCGAGGTGGGAAAATGATAGGTGCCCTAACGACTTAGTGATTTAGCATCGTGACATTAATGTATGATAAAAGTGATCATTTTAGTCCTTCACATATAACGCGTGCTAAAACAGTCTTTAATGGATGAAAAAAGGATCATTTTAGTCCTAAACCTTAAAAGTAATGGTACAAATAAAAAAAATCTATTAAGTTTAATTAGCAACTCACGTGAGTTGTATAAAAACATAAAAATTGGGAGTTAAACCTCTCGGCCATAACCAAATCTTATATGATGAAAAGAAAGGTCAGCTTTTGATATCTTTAATGGAAACTCTTGAACCAATAATCAACATATGCTTCTACCTTTGAAATCATAATTCAATTGTTTCTCAACTTTTGGGTTCAAAACCCCAATTTTCCCCAATCAAACTTGGATAAAATCGACAACCAACGAACATAACCTTGAAGAAATGTCAAAATAAAAGTTAGATACTTACCCCCTTATTGATACAAGAACAACGCCATGAAAATTGCCTCAAACAGAGCTCTAGAACTCAATATATTTTCAAAATAAGAAAGGAACGTAGTCTGATTTTTTATACACAAAATTTTTGCCCTGGCGGCACAGAAGCCCGCCCCAGCAAACCCACCAGAACTAGAAATTTTCCTCGAAACTAAAATGACCATAACTCGCTCATACGGTGTCGGAATTCGACGATTCAAGTTGATACGGATCACAAATTTTGATACGCATCTATTCCAACAATCGAAACTCAATTTCAACATTAATTAAATATAATGGTATATTGAAACGTCGAAGGGGAGCGACTTAAGCCCACGACTCAAACACCCTAGCTTGACCAAACAAAATCCAAATCCAATTCCGAAAGTTCCTACAAGTCATAAATGATCATACGAAGCTGCTCGAACTCTCAAATCACCCAAATAGATATGTCTTGACTCGACGTTGGTCGTGGTTAACTCCAAACCACCTCAAAAGCTAGTTCCTCAACCAACTACCTTAATCACTTCCGTGACCGTCTTTTCACCATAATTAGGCATATATAATTCTTAAACTGATTTAATTGTCAAAACAAACCAAACGAACTCTAAAATTTGCTCCATTAATTTCTACATGCCATAATAATATTTCTAATCTAACTTAATCTTCAGATCTCCAATCAGAGCACATTTTTCCAAAATAAATAATTTATCCAAATAATTGAATGCTTGAATTTCCATAGTGAAACCTTCCCCCAAAGTGAACCAAATGACATCCGTTTGACTTCAAATTTTGCAAGCAGGTCAAAATAATTACTCATTTGGTTAACATTGGGAACATCAACATCTTCTCCGGTGTGCCTTATTAACGTCTTAGAAACATGCTTGGATATTATTTCAACATAGGAGTCGATGACTTGATCGTCCTTAACTACTAAGAGTAGAGTAATTTATGTAGCAACACAATAGTTATGTTTCACACATAGAATTATGACAAAAGAAGGAAAGAGTCTTGCATACGTTGTTGTCGAAATTATCTAAGTTCCGCGGTCCTTGTAAGCTCTATGAATGATTATCTACATCACACGGATGATTTATATCATAATCGAATCAATATAATATAAATAGATTCATTGAGACATCCTAGCGAACACCTTGTACGCATAGAACCTATATTCCTTCTATGTCGAAACCTATGCATGTAGCAAAACACCCAACCTAAACTTAGAATTTTTGATAATCTTTTTAGAGCTAACGACAAGAACCATGTTCTGAAATTGTATAAACTTTAGGAACAAGAAAGATTACCTCTGTTAAACATAGCGACGAGAATCGTCGGAAAACCTTTCACCCAAAACAGTTTCCGACAAGCAGAAACCGCAGAAACAAGACCCGTCAAAAAATGATTCTGGGTCACGGCTTGGGTTTCCGAGTTCTTAAACTTGCTCAAGGCTTCAATTCATTGCGAATCACGGTTCAGGACACCATGAATTTCCCCCTTTTTTGTCTATGTGAAAGCTTACAGAAATTCCCAAATTCGACCGAGAATTTCAGAGAGTTTTATTGATTGAGATATTACTCCCTCTGATAGAGCTGTGAGAATTCTTTCTCGATAAGAGCTTTCTACAGAAGCGTGAATGATGGAGGAATTTGTAGAGATGAAGATTGATTAGTAATGGAGAAGGATAAATGTGGGAGACTTGAGGAGCTGCCATCGATCGACTACTTTGGGCTTAGTCACCCCACAGTATTTTATAAGAGTACACGTAATGTTTCACTAGGTGTTGTCCCCGTTTTAATTAATTGATCCCACAACTAATTAATTATACACACAATTAATTTCCGGATCTCAATTCACTTAAATTCCGGCGACTTATAAAATTCTCTTATACCTAATGTCATAATTCCTGTACTATGAAACTAGTCTATAACCTATTCGGGGATACACAATTATTATTAATACTCCCCGTCATAACACTTATTAAATCTAAAATCATTTCGGGATCACCTCATTTCATATACTAATTCCTTTATTAGTATATGTAAGCACAACATAAACTTTCTAGGGTTCGGGTCCACTTGCCTACGTTTATGTGCCCAAACCATTACTCGGAAATACGGGGTGTTACAGGGTAACCTAGAGCTCTGATACCAACTTGTCACATCCCAAATCAGGGAACAAGCGGGAACCTACCCTTTTCCACTTGGTAGGCGAACCTATCCCATACAGATTCATCCAACAACATAAATAATTAATAAGAGCAATAAAACTCTAAAAAGATAGATACATGACAATGCAGAATACAACACTACTCAAGGAATCTGGTCTGATAGTACAAGAGCTTCTAAGTATACAACTGGAATAAAAATTAAAACCACAACCTAAATACAACTTCTATTTAGAATGAGAATTAAACAGAGAAGTTTAGATGAAATCCACGAGATACTTGAAGGCTAAACGAACCTCGCTCATGTATCTGCAATAACTCTACATCCCGAAAGGGTGTAGCAAGAGTAGTATCAGTACAAACACTATATACTGGTAAGTATAAAAAGATCAATAGCTGAATCATAGCCTATGGTGAAACACCTAAACCCAAGTCTGCCAAGTTTCCCATGATTCCTCAAAATAATCACTAAGACGAGTACAATCAACAAATCTGATCCATAGATGTAAAATGAGATGATAGGGATGAATTTAATGCACTGGCCAAATGTATCTCCGTACATACATGCTCTGAGCGGAATATCTCTATGCATCGGCAATCATGACCCATGGGGGATCCGCGAAGTCTCTGTACCAGTCACTCTATATCACGCATCCTAGAGTGACTCTTCCACCAAACACCCCACTAGTCATTCTGTATCACTCAGTCTAGAATGGCTACACAATCAATATGTCATAAGAATCATTGTTGTTTCCTTCTCACTTATCACTGTCACGCTAATCACATACAATATCAATATATATCATGGAAGTAAGGATGAATGCAATGCAATGACAATATCAAGTGTATCGTATCAAACCTCCAACCGTGCCACACATGGACACATATCATATTATCAATATCAAGTCAAGTCCTTTCCTCTATCTATGATAATACCAAGATAAATGAGAGACAATTATATTACAAGTACGATATGGCAACTAAGTACAAGTCTAGTAATTACAAAGAGGCACAAGTCACATTCAATCAATAGTAACCAGCCTAAGTAATCCATCTCAACTTCATAACCAAAGGCGTATATGTTTTATCTAATTGTATCTAACTACACATACGCTTCGCTAACCAAAGTCCAACCAGAAGGTAAGCCGTAATCTACCTGGATGCCGATCTAGAGCCACGAACAATCGAACCTTAGCCTTGTCTTTCCACTTCAATGAGCCTTGGAACGATTAAAGTCTATCAAATATGAATTCTACGTTAGAATATGAATCTAAGAATACTCATATCACCATAGTTTTACCTAAAACCCAAAAACAGACCCAAAATAGTCAAATCCGAGCTTCAAGGGCAAATATAATTTCATTGAAAAATTGGGTTCAATATAGTCAAAATAGTACCCAACGAGTTTAAACGAGTCCAATGATACCCATACTACTATACCTTAATTCAAAACCCCAAAACGAACCCAAAAAGGTAACTCCGGCGCAAAGGCAAAATTGGAAATTTCTGCTAAAATCAGTTTACCCATAGCTTATTTTGTCTAGACCCAGAAAACCCATTCAAAATCCATCATCTTGATCTTCAAAACTATGATTTTCCACTTTTCAACTTTTGGGTTTAAAATTCCAATTTTCTCCAATCAAACTCGGATAAAATCGACAACCAACGAACATAAACTTGAAGAAATGTCAAAATAAAGGTTAGATACTTACCCCCTTATTGATACGAGAACAACGCCGTGAAATTGCCTCAAACGGAGTTCTCGAACTCAAGATATGCTCAAAATAAGAAAGGAACGCAATCTGATTTTTTATACACAGAATTTTTGCCCTGGCGGCACAGAAGCCCGCCCCAGCAAACCCACCAGAACCAGTAATTTTCCTCGAAACTAAAATTGCCATAACTCACTCATACGGTGTCAAAATTCGACGATTCAAGTTTATACGGATCACAAATTTGTATAAACATCTATTCCAACAATCAAAACTCAATTCCAACATCAAATGAATATAATGTTATATTGAAACATCGAAGGGGTGAGACTTAAGCCCACGACTCAAACACCCTAGCTTGACCAAACGAAATCCAATTCCAATTCAAAAAGTTCCTACAAGTCACAAATGATCATGCAAAGCTTCTCGAACTTCAAAACACCTAAATTGATTAGTCCTGACCCGATGTTGACTGTGGTCAACTCCAAATCACCTCAAAACCTAGTTTCTCAACCAACCACCTTAATCACATTCGAACATCTCAAGAACCGAACCAATAACTTGACTAAGTCATAAATCACATTCCAGACCTAACGGAATCAATGAAACTTTAAAAAATATGCATTTTCCCTTGATATTGACTTTAGTCAAACTTCTTCATTTCTTAACTTAAGGATTTTCAAAATATCCTTTTTCTTATCCAAAACTCCTCCGAAAGTCTCGAGAATCACTCAACCAATATCCGCATGTCATAACTACTGAGTAAAAGCTAACGGAAACAACAAATTTCGAATCCGTCTTATTTCTTCTGTGATCATCTTTTCACCATAATTAGACATATATAATTCTAAAACCGATTTAATTGTCAAAAACCAACTAAACGAACTCTAAAATTAGCTCTGTCAATTTCTACATGCCATAAATAATATTTCCAGTCTAACAGAATCTTCATATCTCCAATCAGAGCACATTTTCCCAAAATAAATAATTTATTCAAATAATTAAATGCTAGAATTTCCATAGTGAAACCTTCCCCAAAAGTGCCAATGACACACATTTGACTTCAAGTTTTTCAAGCAGGTCAAAATAATTACTACGGAGCTTCTGGAATAGACGATACACCAAAAAGAGAACCGGTTATCAAAACGACTGATCGGGTCGTTACAACTTTTTTGCTTCCTTCACATGAGTGGTTGGTTAAATTAAACATGTTTTTTAACTTGCATTGTTACTTTTAAGGTTTAGGACTAAAATGACCATTTTATATATTAAGAATTATTTTAATTATGTGGTATTATAAAGGATTAAAAGGATCACTTTTTATACATTAAAAATTATTTCAGAATGTGACATATATGAAGGTCTTAAATGATCTTTTTTGTATATGTTAAGGATTATTTCTATTACATGGTATATATACGACGTCACTTACTGATTATTAGGATTTTGCAACTCCAAAAATATGGTCTGAAATTCTAGTTGGAATTCTAAATTTTCGAACACTTTAAAAAATATAAATTTTCCAAAATCAAATTGTCCTAATAACGTTATTATCAAATTCGGACCAAATTATTTAGAGTTACTTCAAATCATTATACCACATAGTATTAACAAGTCTCATTATGCATTTACATATACATTTTGTTGGAAATTTGCCTTTGGCGGGGAGATGCATCCACCCATCTTTAATGAATTAAACACTAGTGTTACGCATGTTGGAGGCTCTGTCTCTTCACACATGCATAATCTACTAAGTGAGTAGATGACCGTAGGGCCAAGAATCGTCAAATTTCGTTAAGAAATGAAAGAGATATTGGTCCACGAAGTAAGGTGTTTGAGGCATGGAAATATGGTGTGGGACAAATCTACCACATCGGTGGGAATAGGAAGAATTGCTCTCTATATAAGTCTCTAATTTGGTAAGGGGTTTGGGACCCTAAGGGGTATCCCATGTGTTTAAAGGAGGGAGGACCTAGATGTGCTTGGGTTCAAGGCTAAGCCCACATGCGCGCCGCCGCCGCCCGCCCGTCTGGTCCGGTCTCGGGCTCGGGCTCAGGCTCGGGTAGTGTCGTGGGTTGTGGGGACTTTCTAATATTATCTTTTTGGCCCCCAAATTGCTTAATATTTACAGTTTGGTCCCTAGAGTTTCTGGAAAGTTGATAAGGCAGAAACTTTCTGCCTACCGTTTGGACTGTTTTTTGGAGCATTAACCAGCCATTACTTGGCTGTTAACTACTCCATAAACAACCCTCTTTCATGACCATAAATCAGCCTCACTAATGGCATTTAACATGCCATTTTCAGCCTCCATAATGGCCATTAACAGCCCTCCTAATGGCTATTAACAGCCTTGTTTGTGGCTGTTGGGAAGCCTCCTCCATGCTATATGTTGATGCCTCCTTTGGCTCAATTCGGGACAGAGAAAAAAAAATAGCAATATAGACAGCATATACAGCACAAAACAGTCACAAAAAAGACAGCAAAAACAGTGTTGAAATACACACATATACACACGATATACACAACAGAGACACACTATATACACAGAGACAAAAGAGAAGAGTAAACAGAAACTCTTCCTTCCTTTTCCATTTCTTCAGCAAGTCAATTCATATTTATTTTATTCACCAGGCTCAACCTATTGGTTTTGTAGCGTTGAGATTAAAGTGTTGTTTTATCTTGGGAGACTATTGCCCGCTAACGTAAAATCATATATACGGGGAAATCTTGTCTTAAGGACAGAGGGAAATCACTCGAATCAACACATAACGTTGTAACCACCCAGATTTAATTGTTTCTTGATTTCAGGTTATCAAGATTCAAGACACAACAAGCTTGCGGCAGTTTTGAAGATTGGCCTATTTGTTCAACAAGATTCAATTTCTGAATATTGAATATTTGTTTATCCTTTCGAATACTTGTAATAGTTATTTACTTCCCGTACTGCTTTATAAAGTACAATAGAGTACCAACAATTTAAGATAAGATTTTATTGTAAGAATATTAGTGTTCGAAAGATGTTGGTCAAAAGTTGTGTGACCAAATCTGGATATGGCTGTGGTTTTCTGGTAGAAGAAAGTGATGATGATGCCGTTGAAAGTCAACGTCTTCGTGGTGTCACCGCTCCCAAGTCAACGTCTTCTTTCCCGTTTAATGATTGGATTTTGTAAACGACTTAAAAAGATCCGTTCTTTTAAGTGTAATTATTAAAAGTGTGTAAAGTATGTTCGCACATACGAGGGAGAAAGATCCACTAACTATGCGAAAAACGGTTACCACTCTTAAGTAAGCCCCAAGAATTATCTGGGCACCAATCATAACGGAAGAAGACTAAAAGCTAAAGATGTTGAGCCTGTCACACTATTTGGGAGAAGATCCTTCATAGGATGATGTTGGACACTCAGCCATACAAAGCCTCCGGGCGACTGAAGTGGGCCAAAATTGCTTTGATATGATGATATTGGAAACTCAGTCATATAAAGCCTCCGGGCAACTGGAGTGGGGCCAGAATTCATTTCATAGGAAAAGTAATAGACACCTAGTAAGGTGGGCCAGAGTTTCCAGGTCTTAAATGATCTGAAGGCCTAAAGAAAGGCAGAAAAGAAATTGGACACTCAGTCTGCCAAAGCAACTAGAGTGGGCCAGAGTATCCAGATCACATATGATCCGGTTACGCCCTAACCACGGGCAAGAGGTTGTTCATGTGAAGAAACGCCACCTCTAAAGTAGAAGGGGTTGGAGAGGTTGTCCTCAATAGGACTTCAGGGAATGAGATCACTCTAAGATGAGGTGATACATGTCCCAAACTTGGTTTAAGGGACGTTGTTGGTCAACCTGGTTTGAGACTAGTCTTATAGGTCTGTAATAACTAAGAATGGTACAGTATGTCTGTAGCCAAATGAATGATATATTTGTAATCCGTGCATCTATGCCATCATAGATTAAGACACGTTAAAGAGCAAGTCATTCAAAAGCTAACGATGTTGAGATTGTTGCCTTCTGTCGACATAAACCCTCAAAATAAATGTGAGGTAGATGAAGAGGAAAAATCACCTTTCCAAATTCCGTCAAGGGAATAGCGAAAGAAGCACCGCTCCTCTAGAACTTTGTCACACCTACTTGGGTGATTTGAAGTTTATACAAAATAGAGGGGGGAGACAAGTACGTTATGACCTTCATTGATGATGGTACAACATATTGTATCCTTTGTTTATTGAAAAGAAAAGATGAAGTTATTGAAGCGGATAAGCGCTACAAAGCAGAAGTTGAAAATCAACTAAGCCTACGGATTGAGAAATTCATAGTGATAGAGGGGGAGAATGTGAAGCATCGTTCATCAAATGACTGCTCATTACTCACCTCAGTCTAACAGTGTTAGCCAAGCGCAAAGCCGTACACCCAAATTATATGGGGCAAGGCAATCTTTACTGCTAATGCGATTCTCAATAGAACTCCGCATAAGGATAAGGGTAACTCTCCGTGTGAGACATGGAAAGGATCTCACATACAAATGTTGTGATGTGAGGTGGTTTCGTACCTAAAGCTGTAGATTGCATATCCACTGGATCAGCAAATAACAATAGTGCTTATCGCCTCTTGGTGTCAAAGAATGCTGAATTCTTTGAAGATAACTTTCCTTGAAAAGGAAAAAGGAGTAATTGCTCAAGGTTAACAAGAACCCACGAGGGCCTGATTTTCCGAAACTAGACGCTCCGTATCTATAGGACTCGAAAGTTGCTGGCTATCCGAAACTTAATATTCCAGATCTGAAGAACTCAGGGATTCTAGATGTTGAACCGAGACGGAGCAAAGAAGGGGACAAAGACTTATTCCAGTCCTTCTAGTGTGTATGGTTGAGAATGAACCATGGACAATTAACAAATAATTGTCATCTCTAAAAGTGCTGCTTTGGAAAGAAGCTACAAAGAGAGAAATAGATTTCATCATACTTGCGTAATGGTTGATCTTTCTCCGGGAAAAGAACCTTTGGGTTGTGAAAATGGATACTCAAATGTGAGTAAAAAGTAGATGGATCTACTGATGAGTATAAAGCCTCGGTTACTTGTACAAGTGCTCCCCTACGAGTAGCTTAACATCCTGGGCCATTGCAGTCTTGCATGGCATGGATGTTGAAATAGTCTTCCCAGCCGGAGAGTTGGAAGAAGAGGATCAGAGTTGGTTTGCTGAACTGTTGGGTTTTTTCCTGAACTTTCATTTTGGTCCCTGAAATGTTTACATTTTGGTCCTGAAAGTTTTAGATAAAACAGAAACAATGAATCTAACCACAGAAACATTGACTCTGAAGTTAGAAAGCCAACAGTTGGAGAATCAACAGTTTGAAATTAAAAGTCATATTGAAACAGAGTCTCGATATGAAAGATATGGGTATCACAGATGACATCTTAGGAACTGGATTTCTAAGACATCTAACGGACTGGTCGATAGTTGACAGTCTCGTTGAAGCCACCAATGGATATGAATCATAGAACTGATTGGAATCATAGTGCACCCATAGATAAGGAGCGATATGCACATGTCACGTGTAGTTCAATATATTGTACACACTACAACCGACCTGGTATCGGCCTACAAAGTAGATCAGTTGAACTAAGGTTCACTGTTGATTTTAATACATGATCGGTAGAAGGCGTTAAGTCGGATATGACGATATCTAAAATATTCACTTATCTACGGATTATAGTATTCTGGATGTCCAGCGGTTCTGGGAGAACACAGTGATGCAAACTGGACATCAGATCTGAAGAACACCAAAGCCACAAGCAAATGTGTATGGTGGGTCTTTGAAAATCCTCTAAGAAAACTTGCATTGGCCGATTCATGATGGAATCGGAGTTTATCGCTTTATACAAAGCATGAAAGAAGTTGAGTAACTTCATGACTCCTTAGAGGACGTCCCTTATTGGGAGAAACCCGTGCCTTCAGCAGTTCTACACTGTGGCTAGCCGGTCGGCTTCAGGAAGGACACGGATGACAGCGTCTGGACATATCTGTCAGGAGATATAAGACCGTATGGCAGTTGATCGTCACGGGTGTCACTTTCTTGTTTACTAACTAAGGGACTACCCGGAGAGTAAATGTTCTGCCTGTCTAGGGGAATGAGCTTAAAACCTAAACAATACGAACCTTTGCGGTAGTAACCCAACCATACTGATTGGAGATCCCAAGAATTTGGTTCAATGGGAAAACTAAGCGGCAAAAGGTTCAGTTGAGTGCTTCGGTGGAAGCAAGAAGCACTTCGGATGATGATTTCTGTTCGGAAACATGAATCCAAAGTTGTTCCCGCGATAGACATTAAATTGCTACCTGCATGGTGGGTAAAGGTTAAGCTTCCAAACCTTTAACGATCCTCAAACGGTTGAGGTTAAGGTTGGGGAAACTTTTAATGATTCCTAACACTTGTGAAGTGGGGTATAGTAGGATACCTTGTAGGAGATCACCTATTTAAGTGCGAGGATGACCGCCTCAAATGAACGCACTTAAGAATCCAAGTGTGTCCACGACCACAACGGACAAAAACGCAAGAATGAAAATGAATAAGGAGAGTTATTGTGTTGGTATCATTGTCTTGGCTTACACTAAATACTGACGGTTCAAGACATCACGTTCACCGCGCAGTAAGTAAGTCCGATGGTATTCAACTAGGGAAGGTTCAAAGCGAAGCTACCTCTCTTGATGCAATGTCTTTTCGCTGAAAGTAGGCACCTTGTGTGTGAGCGATAATCTATCTTTCATAGAGGGGATTCTTGGAAATTTGCCTTTGGCGGGGAGATGCGTCCACCCATCTTTAATGAATTAAACACTAGTGTTCCATATGTTGGAGGCTCTGTCTCATCACACATGCATAATCTACTAAGTGAGTAGATGACCATAGGGCCAAGAATCGTCAAATTTCGTTAAGAAATGAAAGAGATATTGGTCCACGAAGTAAGGTGTTTGAGGCATGGAAATATGGTGTGGGACAAATCTACCACATCGGTGGGAATAGGAAGAATTGCTCTCTATATAAGTCTCTAATTTGGTAAAGGGTTTGGGACCCCAAGGGGTATCCCATGTGTTTAAAGGAGGGAGGACCTAGATGTGCTTGGGTTCAAGGCTAAGCCCACACGCGCGCCGCCGACACCCGCCCGTCCCATCCCGTCCGATCTCAGGCTCGGGTCGTGGGCTGTGGGCTGTGGGGACTTTCTGATATTATCTTTTTGGCCCCCAAATTGCTTAATATTTACAGTTTGGTCCCTAGAGTTTCTGGAAAGTTGATTTTGGGAAAGACGGACGGCAGAAACTTTCTGCCTACCGTTTGGACTATTTTTTGGAGCATTAACCAGCCATTACTTGGCTGTTAACTACTCCATAAACAACCCTCCTTCATGACCATAAATCAGCCTCACTAATGGCATTTAACATGCCATTTTCAGCCTCCCTAATGGCCATTAACAACCCTCCTAATGGCTATTAACAACCTTGTTTGTGGCTGTTGGGAAGCCTCCTCCATGCTATATGTTGATGCCTCCTTTGGCTCAATTCGGGACAGAGAAAAAAAAACAATTTAGACAACATATACAGCACAAAACAGTCACGAAAAAGACAGCAAAAACAGTGACGAAAAACAGTGTTGAAATACGCACATATACACAAGGACAGAGGGGCAATCTTGTCTTAAGGACAGAGGGCAATCACTCGACTCAACACACAACGTTGTAACCATCCAGATTTAGTTGTTTCTTGATTTCAGGTTATTAAGATTCAAGACACAACAAGCTTGCGACAGTTTTGAAGATTGGCCTATTTGTTCAACAAGATTCAATTTCTGAATATTGAATATTTGTTTATCCTTTCGAATATTTGTAATAGTTATTTACTACCATACTGCTTTATAAAGTACAATAGAGTACCAACACATTTCAATGCTCCTCTTCTATCTTCACAATTAGGTAAGTATTCATTCATATTTTGCTCCCAAATAAAGTGTTCTTTGTGTGTACCAAACATGAATAGTTATATAGATGAAAGCCCAAAAAAAGTAAGAGAAAACAAAAAGAATAGCTAATTTGTCCAAAAACGCACAATATGTGTTTGTACTATGTGATTTATCTGTTACCCTAATTGTTAGCATAACTTGGCGCCGTTGGTGGCATTCAAGCTACGGGTTGGAAAAAATAAAAAAAGAAGCAAAAGGTGGCATTCCGGCCAAGTGATTGAAATTTGATATGAATGTTATCTCTTAGCTAGATAAGGAGGAGAGCTCTGGACCTCGTTAACTAATGTAAAAAGGATAATTGGAATACTTGAGTTTGAAAGTAGTGTTTGGAAGAGATTTACCAATGCATCTATAGAGTCTTTTGATTTAATCAATTATGTTGTTGTCTTTTTCATTAAGTCAATTGTTATAAGTTTTTGGTTGTCAGAAAAAAAAACCTTCATGCAAAATTCTTTGTGTATTTTATGGTACGTGTTGGATGTGTGTCTTTCCTCCTTTTAAAGTCACATTGCACATGTAAACAGGTCATAAGTTTATTTTTTTACAAGTTAACGTTGCAGAATCCATTGAATACCGTAACTTGTAAAAAATAAACGTAAAAAATCCGTGCATCTAGAGGTTTTATGAAGAAAACAAAAGAGTGACAAAAAGTCATAGCAACGGAAGTCACAACAATTGCATAGATGATAGAGGTGCATTAGCGTTTGTGTCCTATTTTATATGTACAAGTAAGAGATCTAACTATAGCACCATCAGAGGTTATGATAGGATGATAAATATCTTTCCATTCCTAATCAGAATTCTCACACTATACGTTTAAAGTGGAAATCTTGAAAATGAAATATTTTCAAGCAATAGAATTTTTATCCTACTATTTCAACTATGTTATTTTATATTGCTCTAATATTTTTGTTACTTAATAAATATATGAAAAAATCATCTTATAAGGCACCTATTAAAAAATGTTTATCAAATTAATTTTTTTTCCTATTTCCACTATTTATATTATTGGTATTGTATTAAATCCGACTATTAAAATAGACGGTTGTAAAGCACTTATTGAAACTATTTATGATTGTATAGCAGTACTTCCACCTCCAACTCCAAAAAATCCAAATGAACAACCACCTAAGGAACCAACTAAAGAATAAGTTTTGTCTAGCATACACGATAAATGCAAAAAAGTATATACGCATTACCAACAAGAAAGTGCTAGCAACCAACCGGCTTCCATACCATCTTCTTCAATACAACCTCAAAAAAGATATGATGTTTCTACGGCTAGTATTGAAAGCCTTAAACATAGAATGTTTAGTGTTACCACTACTAATCAAGTTAGCAAGTTTGATGTTTTTTGTTTTGCAGGGTGTTGTACCGTACCAAGCAGTTTTTAATGAAGAAGGACGTGAAGACTTGCTGAAATGCTGGAGGGAGAATGAGTAGACATTTTCGACACTATCAAAGATGGACCGAGATGTGTTGAACATTCAAGCATCATCAACAGCGTATGAAAGCGCTTTTTCTGCCGGAAGATTTCAAATAGGAGAGCACAGACACTCATTAGCGGGAGACAGCTTGGAGATTACAGTTTTATTCAGAGATTGGATACGAGCGGAGCGTAAAAGATCCAATTCAAGGTACCTGAAGAAGGAGGAGAATTTGGTGAATTTCCGTATTTCGGGGGCTAAGACTCATATAGATTTTTTGCTCATTAGGAAGGTTGACCAAGGTCTTTGTAAAGACTGCAAGGTAATTTCGAAGGAGGATCTTACAACCCGACATAAGCTTTTAGTGATGGATTTAGAGATCAAGACGGAGAAGAAGAAGAGGGTTGTGGATGACAGGTTAAGAATCAAATGGGGGAGTTTGACCATGGCTAGTGCCAAAGAGATGGGGGAGAGGTTGATGGCCAAGGGGGCTTGGGGGAGTAGTGGGGATGCGACTGGAATATGGGACAAGATGGCCAGTTGCATTCAGGAGGTTGCTAGAGAAGTGCTAGGGGTCTCGCGAGGTATCCGTGGTGGGCTTCGAGGGGACTGGTGGTGGAATGGTAAAGTTCAAGAGAAGGTGGAAGCAAAAAAAAGCGGAGTATGTGAAATTGGTAGAAAGCAGTATAGGGAGAGGAAGAGAGACTTACATATGGTTTTCATCGATCTCGAGAAGGCATACGACAAAGTCCCTAGGGAGGTTCTATGAAGATGTTTGGAGGTTAAAGGTGTACTTGTGGCATACACTAGGGCAATCAAAGATATGTATGATAGAGCCAAGACTAGGGTACGGACAGTAGGAGGAGACTCGGAGAACTTTCCAGTGATGATGGGGCTGCACCAAGGATCAACTCTTAGCCCATTCCTATTTGCTTTGGTGATGGATGGACTGATGCGACAATTCCAAGGGGAGGTGCCATAGTGTATGTTATTCATAGACGACATAGTCCTGATTGATGAGACCCGCAACGGAGTGAACGCTAAGCTGGAGGTTTGGAGATAGACTCTGGAGTCTAAAGGGTTCAACCTGAGTAGGACCAAGACAGAACACTTGGAGTGCAAGTTCAGTGATGGGAGCGACCTTGAGATAGGCATGAAAGTGAGGCTTGGTACACAGGTCGTTCCAAAGAAAGGGAGCTTCAAGTACCTCGGGTCTATTATCCAAGGGAACTGAGAGATTGATGACGATGCCACAGATCGTATTGGGTCAGGGTGGATGAAATGAAGGCTCGCATCTGGAATATTATGCGATAAAAAGGTACCACCAAAACTTAAAGGCAAGTTCTATAGGGTGGTGGTTAGACCGACCATGTTGTATGGGGCGGAGTGTTGGCCGGTCAAGACTTCGCACACCCAAAAGATGAAAGTTGCGGAGATGATGATGCTAAGATGGATTTGTGGGCAAACAAGGAGGGATAGAATTAGAAATGATGATATCAGGGACAGAGTGAGAGTGACATTGGTAGAGGATAAGATGCGAGAAGCTAGGTTTCGATGGTTCGGACACGTGCAGAGGAGAGACATAAATGCCACAGTGCGGAGGTGTGATAGGTTAGCTATGGAAGAGTACAAGAGGGGTAGAGATAGGACGAGGAAGTATTGGGGAGAGGTGCTTAGACGGGATATGGCGCAGGTGCAACTCACTGAGGACATGACCTTAGATAGGGGGTTATGGAAGACACGTATTAGGGTAGAAGGATATTAGGTAGTCCTACCTACGCTTACAAGCTGGTAGTTGTAGTATTATTATTGTAGGCTCGCTTAGCCTATAATATTGCCTTATATTCCCTTGTCGTTTGATTTATGCAGCTATGTGTATTTTGTTTGTCTTATTTACTTGCATTAGCTATTGCCTCTTTTTGCTTCTTTCTTTTTCAGAATGCATTGTCATGACTTATGCACTTTGTGTGTCTTACTTTGCTTGGGCTTGGGCTTTGTATTGAGCCGAGGGTCTCTCAGAAACGGCTGCTTTACCTACCAACCATACACCCAACGACAAAAATATCTTACATTTGAATCCCTGCATTATTAATATTTGTTTTATATAATTCTTGCATAATTAAATGTTTCATAATTTATATTTGAACCAAAAGGTTAGTGAAATATATCAAAAGAATATAATTCTTGCTTTTTAGACACTTTTTGTTGTTCTAGAGGAATCATCCTTTTTGCATTATAAAAAATAATTTTATAAGGGAAAATTATCCTAAACAAATTATGAATAAAGCACATTAAAACAAATAACTTCTTTTAAGAACTGAATGTGTTCTCATAGGACGTCAGCCGACGAATTTGTAAAAAATAATATTAATTCATAACAAATAAAAAACTTAAAAAGAGTAAAATACAAAAAAAAATATAAAAATAACATTAATATTATATTATATCAATTACAAAAGTAAAAAAAATACAAAATCAACTAAATTAGGTACGACAACATATATGAATAGCACTAAGCAATTTTGAATTGAGCATTTGCGTGTACAATGCATATTCATTTTTCAAAACATGCGCTGTGTATTTTTGTAAAAAAATCGATTAACAGGTTTAACATGGGACATTAGCCCGTTCATATATATGTATCTTCGTTCTTTTAATCTTACACATTAGTTTGGTTCTTTGCAAAATAAAATACCTCATTTTGGTTCTGAACTCGTAAAAATTGTTTTCCACTTTAATGTAACGACTCGTTTGGTTGTTTTGAGCTTTTGCCTTATTTTTCTCAAAATACCCTTTTTGTAATTTCATCTTGGTGTTTATGACTTGAGGGGTGGGTGGTGTGATTCCCGAGACAATCGAGTGAGTTTCAGACCATTTATAGCAAAATGAGAAGTTCTTAAGTTAAGAAATCAAGAAGTTTGACCAAAGTCAACATCAGGGATAAATGCTTCTTTTTCAAAGTTTTACCGATTCCATTAGGTCCGGAATTTATGACTTGTTCGAGTCGTTAGTTCGGATCCCAAGGTGTTTCGGGTGTGTTTTGAGTCATTGGTTGAGAATTTAGTTAGGTTAAGAAATTGAAGTTGACCTCGGCCAACATCGAGTCAAGAAAATCTCTTTTGTGTGTTTCGAATGCACGAACATGTCTAGAACGTATTTTATGACTGAAAGACGTATTTAATTTCTATTTGGGAGGTCTCAGATGAGTTTCAGGTGTTGAATCAAAATTTGGGAGACACCAGAAAAATCAGATGCCTAGTGTCTGATTTTCTTCTACGTGATCACGTAGAAGGGATCGCATTCGCAATGTTTTGGAGTCCAAGGGACCGCGATCTCGATCAGTGGCTCGCGTTCGTGAAGGGGAATCAGGGTCTAGACCGAGTCACGCGGGCACATTTCAATCGCGATGGTCACATCATGCTTGCGGTGGTATGGGCCGAGTATGATCGCGTTCACGAGAGAGGGTCCGCGTTCACAAAGGGAAACTAATTCCTGGACATAATAAATTCCTATTTTGAACCTTCATGTTCATACTTTAATTTTGGGAGTTCGGATTTGGGTGATTTCAAGGGCATTATTGATGATTTGGTTCGAGGTTAAGATTCTAACCTTCATCTAAGTATTTCCCCATAATTTCATCCAATATTTGATGATTTCTTTCATGCTTGAACTTAAAAATAAAAGTTTTCCATGGAAATAGATTTTCAAGTAAAATATCAAATTGAAGGTCGATTTATGATTTGATTTTAATTATTTTTGAGATTCTTAATCTTTAGGTAATGGGTAAACTGATTTTAAAGTAAAATTCCAGTCTTGCCCTTGGGGGCTCGGGATTACCTTTTGGGTTCGTTTTTGGATTTCAAAATTATGTATAGTAATATAGGTATCGTCCGATTCGTCTAACCTGGTAGAGTACTATTTTTACTAGGTATTTCTATTTTGGACGCGACAGAGCTTCTGGGAGGCGTAATTCTCACTCAGATTGAGTTTGGGATCGTTCGGAGACGTTGAGGAAGGGCAAGACCGTTCGTGAGCTTTGGGCTTCAATCTAAGGCAAGTTGAGACTTACTAGACTCTTTATGAAGTGTTAGTATTGTTTTAAGTAAATAAGGGGCCTAATGGGGAATTAGGGTCCCGTACTCCTGAGTTGACGAGCACTTGTGCAGGTACCGGTGTATTTGTATAGGTAATTAATGAAAATAATATAATCTTGTGACGGGGTTATGCGCATTGGAGGTAGTGATAAATCTACTTGATTGGTATGGTTGTTGATTATGTGAGCTTTGATAGCCATGTCTAATTTATACTTGTGATTATGCATTCATCACTCCACATCTCGTCTAAATCATGAAAAAAACTATACTTGACATTGAATTGATATTATTTAATTGCATGTTGTACGCATAACCCATTTCATACATCTATGATATTATTGGCATGATATTGATGCATCATTGGGAATGGTCCGTAGAGACCCGATTAGATATGATACATGGTTGGAGTGATGATGATATAATAGCCTATGAGCTTATACCCGATGTGGTCCAAGACCTAGCATTCCGGGTGAGTACATGATATGATAGATTGTTGGTTTATACCCGACGTGATTTGGATGATTTGGCATACCAGGTGAGTATATAGACCACATGAGTCCCCATAGATCACGTAAAACCTACTGCATCAGTGTGTGCATATTGGTGCATTATGGCTATGACAATGCATTGCATTACATCTCACCATTACATGATTTGATTGATATGGTTTTTTTGGTTCATGGGTTCCTAAAAAGAACCGGTCTTATCCATGTACTTGAGGGAAAACTTGTGGAAATGGTTAACCTTATTGTTGGATTCTTGGGGAGAACCGGGTTTAGATTGCTTACTTACTGATTCATGGAACTTCATGTAGTGTAGAAACATTTCTCATCTTAATTGTTGGCTTCAGTTGTTTACTTGATTCGTAGACTTTATGTTCATTATTTGTTGAATTGGTCACTAACAAAATATGGAGGTAAGTATCGGAAAGACCAACCCTCGCCACCAACGATGCTGCTGAGTACATGTGCTTTCCCGTACTCACTCTACACTTGTTGCATCTTTTCTGCGTGCAAGAGTTGTTCCTAGTTTCAGTACCGATCGAGTTGTTCCAGATCGTTGACGCATACTTCGTGGAGTTCGAGGGTGATCTTCTGGTTGTTTCATGGTGCTAGACTTCACCTCTATCTTAATTTCTATCTTTATTTTTGACAATATTTTTTAATATTAAGAGCTATATTATTCATACAGTGTCTCTTGTACTTGTGACTTTCGGATTTTTGGAGATGTATTGACTTAGTACTTTCCGCATGTTCGAACTTTTGAGACTTATTAGCATTATATTGGATCTTCTTACTTTGTTTTCGCTTTTATCGTATTTTGTATTACTTGAGTTTTCCTTGGGTTCACCTTAGGGCTAGGGAATGTGAACTCACGGACTTTAAAAATTTTGGGTCATGACATATAATTCTCAACCGTTGTAGTTATACAAGCATCTCTGAAACCTCGTACGGATGGATTTAAGAATGCCAACCGTACATCCTATGATTCAATTGCCACTTTTATTTCTTGAAACATCGCTTATTTCTCCTATTATTGGATTCTGAAAGGTGGAGCCATCAATGTTGAATTTATAAATATCATTTTTAGAGGGTTGCCACTACACATAAATCTTGTAGTCCTCAAGCAATAAAGAGAACTATTAGTTAGAAGATAGTATTTCATATTACTTATAATGACACTATCGGCATTGTCCATAATTTTTGAATTAATTATATTTTTAATCAGTCAGATTTATTTTTCAGAAAATATTATAGCCAGCAAGACTTCACTCTTGATACATTTCATATATGCATCATCACCCACTGATCATTAAGATTTTACAACACCCAAAATATGGCCTGAAATTTTAATTGAAAATCTGAATTTTCAAGCATTTTAAGAAAATACTTAAATCTTCCAAAATCATATTGTCCTAATAAATTTATTATCGGACCAAACTAACTAGATTTATGTGAAATTATTTTACCATATGGTATTAACAAGTCCCATTATGGATCTCTCTCTCTATATATATATCCCAATGCTTCTTCCAAAATCAGATTGTTCTAATAAATTTATTACCAAATTTTGAACCAAATTAACTAGATTTACTTGAAATTATTTTACCATTTGCTATTAATTAACAAGGCTCATTATGTCTATATATACATCTCAACGCTCCTCTTCTACCTTCACAATCAATTCATTCATATTTTGCTCCCAAAGAGAGTGCTCTTTTGTTCTTCTTTTTTTTTTTTGTGTGTACCCAAATATTGCTTGGAATTTAGATGAAAGCCAGAAAGTAAAAGAAAAAGAATTGCTAGTTTGTTCAAAAAAAGCACAAAATTGTCAATCCTATGTATAATTTTGCTCTAATTATTAGCACAGGTTGTAGCAGTGGGTGGCATTCAAGCTACGGTTGGATGAATAAAAAAAGAAACAAAAGGTAATATTTGGCCAAGCACTTAAAATTAATTTGAATGTTGTCCCTGAACCAGATGAGGGGGACAATTTAGGAACTCATTAACTAATGTGAAAATGGTAATAAAAGTTTTTGAATTTGTAACTAGTGTTTGGAGGAGAATTTCATGTGCATCTATATCGAGTCTTTTTATTTAATCATTTATGTTGTTGTCTTTGTTATTAAGTCTATTGCTAATTTCTTTTATGATAACGGAAGACTTACAACAACTGACTTAATAACAAAGACAATAACATAATTGATTAAATTAAAAGACTCGATAGATGCACTGATAATTCTCCTCCAAGCACTAGTTCCAAATTCAAGAACTCCAATTACCATTTACACATTAGTTAACGAGTTTCAGAATTCCCCCCTCCCCCTTTATCTGGCTCATGGACAATATTCGAATCAAATTTCAATCGCTCGATCAAAATATCACCCTTTACTTCTTTTTTTATTTTGTCTAACCGCAACTTGAATGCTACCAACTGCTCCAACCTAATGCAAATCGAGATACCAAGGTCAATATCAAGAGTATAGGTGTGAGCTATCTTGGATATGAAAAAAGTTATTAAAATAACATCAATATGATATTATATCAATTACATAAGTAAAAAAATACAAAATCAACTAAATTAGGCACGATGGCATATATCATAGCACTAAACAAATTGTAAATAGAGAATTTGCATGTACATAGCATATTTGGTTTTCAAAACATGCGTTGTGTATTTTCCTAAAAATAAAATCTATTATAACATGGGATGTTAGCCTATTCATATATATATATATATATATATATATATATATATATATATATATATATATATATATATATATTTTCTTTTCTTTTTACACATTAGTTTGGTTCTTCACAAAATAAAAGACCTCATTTTGGTTCTAAACTCATAAAAATTATTTTTCAACTGCATGTCAACCCTTGTAGTTATGCGAGCATTTCCGAGATCTGATACGGGTGAATTTAGAAACCACACGTACAATGTCACGATCCCCAATCTCATTTGTGCCGTGAGGGAACCTACCTTAACCCGTAGGCAAACCCAACCAACATTCATATGAATAAGCGGAAATTAAATGTGAAAATGAAAGAGTAAAAGAGGAATAACTAACAAGTCTAAAGATATAAATACATAGTCTGAATACAAGTCTGGATAGTAGAGATACATAAAAATGTCTGAAAGTAAGAATATGACATATTCTGAGAGTAGCAAAACATAATATCAAGGAAGAATGGAGTTCCAGTGCCGGGAAAGAAGCTGCAGTTCACCCTGGACTCCAATATCATGATCTCTGATGAGGGGATCAAGCTGCTCCGGTGCCACCTCCTGGCTCTGTACCTGCACATAGAGTGCAGCAAGTGTAGAGTGAGTATGGAAAACACGTATACTCAGCAAGCATCGTCGACCGACCCTAGCTATAACGGTGGCGAGGGATGGTACTTTACAATAACTCTCTCTACTAGTTAGTCACTTAAACATAAGAATGAACCAGTTAACCAACCTATAATGAATCTACAGTTCAGTCAACTATAAGTACTCTCAAGTCACACATCATACAAGTCCAACCTAACAACATTCAGGGTATTTAGATCCCGTAAGTCACTCTACTCAAGTCTCACACCATATCCAGCATAATCTGACAGTATCCCTTCTAGCAACTAAAGATCATGTGTATGATAGAGTTCACTCATGGAACATAATACGTCAATCACATATCATAATGTAAATGAATGCAATGCAGAATAATATGTATGAATGCAAGTGGCCACAAATATCTGGTACACACACGCTGATGCAGTAGCTGTCACGTGACCCATATGGGACTCGTGAGGTCCATATACCCATCTGATCCTATGGGATACCATCTCTGCGGCTGAGGTGTCATATCGGTCATCACTCTCATAAACATGTATCATATCCCTTAATCTGACTTCCCAAGTCATTCTTAGTGATTTACCAGTATCCAATGTCAAGTATGTATATAATGTATGAATGAGATGTATATGAATACACCATACAACCAACATAAATAGTTTTCAGTATTTATCAGTATTAATCAAGTGTCCAAACGTGGTGTAGAGTGATGAATGCATGAGAATCAAATCAGGATATAATATCAATGGCTATAAGACCAAGTAAACAACAAGCATACTAACTAAGCGGACTCTTGCACCGCCCATCGTGGCCCGAAGGCTAAACACATAATCTCCTTTACTTGCTATACTATTAGTTCATAAACTCCTTCATGGAAACTCTCTTATTCATGGCAACTCTCTTATTCTCCACAAAGTATTTCTACCTTTTCCCCTATTTATTACACATGCTTAAGATCTAATATACTAGTAGACATTAATAGAAGGGAGAATAATTACCTTAATTGTGAAAAATCTCTTGAATTCTTCACTATCGTACTTCCCAAGCTCGAGTCTCAAGGAAGAATAAGTGTGGGGAATGCAATGAATGCTAGGTCAAATCTCATATTAAAATAGCATAGTGGTCCGTTCCGGTAGACTCAATTATGCTGGAGCAGACCCACTCCGATGGAAACCTATCCGCTGGGACGAAAGTCACTAAAATCCCCACTTCCACTTTGGAGAGCCAAGACTCCGCTGAGGCAGACCCGCCGAGACAGACAACTGGCCGCTGGCGCGGACACCAAAGCAAACATCAATAGTCCAAGCTTTTCAAACCTCTATCAACCACCCGAAACACTTTCAGGATCTCCCGGACACAAATCAAACATGCTACTCTATCAAAAAACACATTTCAGACCTGTTCTAGCTCTCGAATTTCCCGAAAAAGGTCTCCAGAGTTATGGTTTGACGAAAGTCAACACTTAAGTTCTATTTCCACAATTTAGCAAACTAACCCCCAAAACGCACCGGGTTGCCTCGGGACCCGAACCAAAGGCTCGAGTAAGACATAAAGATCATTCCGGAGCTAATGGAACTGACGAAATTACGAACAGAGCGTGTTTACCCAAAAGTCAACTATGGGTCAAACTATTCTATTCTCTTAACTTAGGATTTCTCAAACTTAGCTAAATGGGTCCGAAACCTACCCGATCACCTCGGGAACCATGTCACTCATCCCCGCAAGTCACAAGCAAGCATATAAGCCTCAAGAAGGGTAATTTAGGGGTTTTAGGCAAAACAAGTAAAATGACTTTTCGAGTCATTACATACCTCCTAAGATACAATCGCTATTTTTATTTCTAAAAACACCGCTTATTTTTCCTATTCTTGAATTCTAAAAGGTGAAGTCATCAATGATGAATTTATACTTATCATTTTTAGAGGGTTGCCACTTCACATAAATATTGTAGTCCTCTTGCGATAAAGAGAACTATTAGTTAGAAGGATATAGTTCATATAAAGCATAATGACATTTTCGACATTGTCCATATTGTTTGAATTTTAAAATTGATTATATTTCTAGCTAGCCAAATTTATTTTTTCAAAAAAATATCATATAGCAGTTGCAATACGACTTATTAGTGAGTCAACAAGACTTCACTCTTGATACATTTCATATATGCAACACCACCCGTTGATCAGTAGATTTTACAACACCCACTGATCATTAGGATTTTACAACACCCAAAATATGGTCCGAAACTTTGAATTTTCAAGCATTTAAAAAAATACTTAAATCTTCAAAAAATCAAATTATCTAATAAAGTCAGACAAAACTATCTAGATTTACTTAAAATTATTTTACTATGTGGTATCTAGACAAAATATTTATATATATATATATATATATATATATATATATATATATATATATATTTTCAAAGCTCCTACTCTATCTTCACAATTAGGTAATTATTTATATATTTTGCTCCCAAAGAAAGTGTACTTTTCTTCTTTTGTGTACCAAAGAGAAAATGATCAAAATGGTCCTTAATGTATGGGGGTTGAACTATATTAATCCTTTATATATATTACGTTATCCGTATTATATCAATCTCAACAATATCAGCAATATACAATCAACAAGTACATGTGATATTACATTCACGGTTCAATTATCTATATTACCCACCCATTTCATGAGATCTGTGAGCTATCATGTGACAGAGATACAAATACTCCCTCTGTCCCAATTTAAATGATACACTTTCCTTTTTAGTCAGTCCCAAAAAGAATGACACATTTCCTTATTTGGCAACAATTTAACTTTAAACTTTACATTTTACGCTTAACTTGATGATCTATAACCACACAAATATCTTTGAGTTGTTTTAGACCACAAGATTCAAAAGTCTTTCTTTATTTCTTAAATTTTGTGCCCAGTCAAACTACATTATATAAATTGGGATGGAGGGAGCACGTAATAATCACAGAAAATAACATATATGGCGACAGGCCCACATAATAGCTGACAGATCCAACCTAATTGGAATTCACCTCGGTGTCATGCTCGAAGGCCCATCATGCCATATCCATCAATTTCTACAACCACATATGATTCTCTAATCGCGAGGCCCCTCCCACGAACGCGAAGATTCGCGACTCACCCGGACCCAATGCACATGCACGCGATAACGGAGACCTTTCACGTGATCATGAATCACAGCTCGGTTACTCAACTTGAACGTTGTACATTCTTCGCGATCGCGAAGAAGGAAACCAACAGCTGAACACCAGATTTTTCTAGTGTTCCCCGAACTTGGGTCTGACACCCGAAACTCATCCAGAACCCCCTAGACACAAACCAAACATACTAATGGAGTGCAATCGGTGCATGGACTTGCTCGCGCACTGAAAACACCCATCCGACATCATTAGAACACATTTGACCACAAAATCACCAAACTTTCACACATTCCAATTTTAGCCAACTAAGTAACCAAATCCAGCATGAATGCCCCAGGACTCAAACCAAGGACTCGACTAAGTCATAAATAACGTTTTGGACCTAATGGAATCGACAAAACTCGATAACGGATATGTTTATTCAAAAGTCAACTTTTTGTCAAACTTATCATTTTAAAAACTCAAGAAAGCTCTGACTTAGGATTTTTATTCTGAAACGAGTCTGATTTACCTCAGGAAGCATGTCGTCCCATCCCGCAAGATGAAAACACCAAAACAAAGGTTAGTAAAGGACATTTTAGGTATAGTAATACCAAGAAGGACTAAACTGCCAAATGGGTCATTATAATATCATAATTACATTTTTATTTATCGACTCGTCTAATATTAAGTCATCTCATGTCAGTATCATTATACCACTCTTTCTGACCTCATCAGACCAACCTGCATATCATATCAAGATCTATCTCAATCATAGTATTGGTATGAATGAATGTATGGGTGCAATAAATAAAATAATTATCATGAAAGCATGAGATGTGTAATCATGTACATATGAGATCAATAATGAAGTGCCTTAATACCAACATTTCCACAATGATTTTAAAGATCAACTTTTCCATATTTATGAGACATAGAGCGATGAGATAAGACAATTCACAAAAAAGTATAAGTTCAATCACGGCTATCATAGCCCACATAAATAGTTGTCAATACCAATCTAAGTGGAATTTATCACCACCATCACGCCCGTAGGCTCGCATGTTTCTCAGATATTCTAAATACCCAATCATATACACTGATACCCACCTAAGTGCTCATCGCAGTCACTAAAGTGGGACCCCCATTATGCCCAATATCCCTTAATAATTATAAGTTATACATGCACTCTATTAGAGTCTAGAAAATAAACAATAGCCTACCACAATGCCGACCGGGTGCCACGAACCCTCATGCCAAATATTTACTCTTCTGGAGTGCTTCCGAACGATCTTAGTCTATATATTATAGATTCTACATTAAAATACAAATCTAAGGACACCTATAAACCTATGCTTTCAAATGAAATCCAAAAATGCAACTCAAAAATGACCACGAGCGCAAGAGGGAAAAATCGGAAATTTAGTTTTGAAGTATGTACCCAATAGTCTAGATAGTCATATTTTTAAATTTGATGAAAAACTCCTATTTCATTAATTATAAAAAAACCTCAATTATGGGAAAACCCTAAATCTCATATCAAAATCATGGATATAAATTGGAAATTCAAGCCTAGGAATAGTTTACACATACATTAAACAATCTAAATCCAAATGATCAATATACAAAGCCTAGGCCCTGGCATTTAATTCCATGAAAACACCTTTTTTAAGAAGTTGGGTTAAAACCCTAGGTTTCAGCAATTTCCACTTCTAATTTCAGTGATTTCAGATACTTAGAATCAAAACACTCTCTCGAACCTCTGCCGTATTTCCTAGCTTTCCAAAGGAGAAATACATTGAAGGGGTTTATCAGCTACATAAAGAGTGCAGTGATTCCCGGGTGGGGGAACACGTGCGTGTAGAGCATTTGCGTGTATAGCACATATTTGTTTTCCAAAACATGCGCTATGTATTTTTCTAAAAAAATCTATTATAACGTAAAAAATCTATTATAACATGGGACGTTTGCCCATTCATATACATGTATTTTTTGTTCTTTTCTTTTTACACATTAGTTAGGTTCTTCGCAAAATAGACCTTATTTTTGGTTCCGAAATCATAAATATTATTTTTCACTACGTCTCAACCCTTGTAGTTACGCAAGCATCTCCAGGATCTTGTATGGGTGAATTTAGGAACCACACATACATCCTAAGATTCAATCGCTATTTTTGTTTCTAAAAACACCACTTATTTCTCAATTGAATTCTAAAAGCTGAAGTCATCAATGATGAATTTATACTTATCATTCTTAGATGGTTGCTACTTCACATAAATCTTGTAGTCCTCTTGCAATAAAGAGAACTATTAGTTAGAAGGATGCATTTCATATAACGCATAGTGACATTTTCGGCATTATCCATATTGTTTGGATTTTATATATTTTTTGTTAGCTAGATTTATTTTTTCAAAAAATATCATATAGCAGTTGCAATACGACTTATTAGTGAGCCAACAAGACTTCACTCTTGATACGTTTCATAAATGCAGCACTACTCGTTGATAGTAGATTTTACAACACCCACTGATCATTAGGATTTTACTACACCCAGAATATGATAGGATATTTTAGTTGTAAATTTTGAATTTTCAAGCATTTTAAAAAATACTTAGATCTTCCAAAAATTTATTACCAAATTCAGAAAAAATTATCTAGATTTACTTAAAATTATTTTACTATGTGGTATTAAAAAGTCTCATTAAGCATATATATATATATATATATATATATATATATATATATATATATATATATATATATATATATATTTTTCAATGCTCCTACTCTAACTTCACAATTAGGTAATTATTTATATATTTTGCTACCAAAGAAAGTGTTCTTTTCTTTTTCTGTTTCTTCTTTTGTGTGTGTACCAAAGAGAAAATGATCAAAATGGTCCCTATTGTATGGAGGTGGACTATTTTAGTCCTTTATATATACTACGCAGCCGAAATGACCCTTAATGTATGAAAAAAATGATCATTTTAGTTCTTCATACACCACGTAAATGAAATAGTCCTTAATTATAATGAACTATTCCAACGTTACTTGTACTTTGACCATTTTAACCCCGTAACTCCAATTCCAAAGTGATCGGATGATTCTAGTAGAAGTTGAGAAACTAGAACCTTAAAGTATGAAAGTATTGACCAATAGTTGACTTCTGTTTGAACAAACCTTTTTCGGAATTTCGTCGATCCCGTGAGGTCCGGAGGGTCATTTATGGTTTGGTGGGATAGTTTTTCAGTTTCCGAGGCCCTCGGGTGTATTTTTGTCTATTGGTTGGAAATCTAGTTTAGCCCGTTGAGGGTTGACTAGTAGAATTAGAACTCTGATGGAGATTCTGAGTCCACGAGTGAGTCCGTAGCTCATTTTTACACGGGTGTACATATCTGGTTTGTATAGGGGAGGTCTCGGATGATTGTCAAATTTCGGGTTGAAATTACATAAGTTTGGAAATTTCTAGTTTCTGGTGTACTCGCTGGGGCGGGCTTCAATGCACCCCAACGGAAAGGGTCTGCTGCATCGGATGGCTATCCGCTGCAGCGAGCATTTTGGATTTTGGCTTGAGACCGTAGGCGCAGGCTTTGGCCGCGGGTGCGGGGTCGCTGCAGCGAGCCAGACGACGGGATTTTCATATTCATTTTTAAGTGTCATTAAACCCTACACTCCCTCATTTCGAAAATACTCTTCCAAAGCACCTTAGGGCGACTCCAAGAAATTTCAAGTGATTTCTTGTGGTAAGCTTTCCTAACCATGTATTACCATTTTTTAGTTTCTTTAAGTTGATTAAATCATGGAAACAATCTAGAAATCTTATTGGGGAAGAAGAGTTCAACCTAGTTAGGTTCGGTTTGATGTTTAAGCTTGAAAGTGAGTGTTATGCTTTCGATGGACCCAAAACATTACTCTACTTTATTTCATTAAATAAATAAAAAAAGATTTACAAAATTAAATTTGCAGTTGTTTGTGATAAACTCAAATCTTATAAGTTCTTATATAATAAGCAGCAGTTACTAATATTTTCTGAAAAGTGAATATTTCTACTTTTATTTACAATGTCAAATTGTTTTTTACTTATTTTTAACTACTAGTGTAAAATTTGTACTTAATTATAATATACTTTTTATATGTGCTAGATATTACGATAATTTTAAAAAGTCAACTTTGTACTTAAAACTAGTAGTACTAATTTTAAGTCTACGTTGGTATTTTATAGGTCAAACTAGTCTGCCGACAAGTATTAATTGGTCTCCTTTCTTATCCATATTTGAGAAAAATATTGATTTTATTCATCACCCGGTGTTTATAATTTTGCTCGAACTTGTCAAGAACATGTGCTTGTATGATTGTTAAGACAGGGCGTTATTATACCTGTTAAATAAGGCAAAGCCTTATGGCTCTCGGATTTGGCCATATTTGGCTCTCGGATTTGCTGGCCAGATTTGGCTCTAATTCTTTTGGTAATTGTTAATATTAGACAAGGTAAGAATCTTGTATATTAGGAAAATATATGTGTAATATATTGTAATATATAGGTTACCATAATTAGGAATATACACTACCATAATTGTAGAGTTACCATAATTGTAGAGTTAGAATTATGGTAGAAGAAGGCTTTGTAACTTGTATATATATATATCTATTCAATCAATGAAAATAATCAAGGGGATTATTTCTTTCATGGTATCAAGAGACTTGGCCTACACAAAAGTTTTTTTTCTCTCAACTTTTGTCTTCCTTGTGGCCGAGAACCCCCCCCCCCTCGGGTTTTCTCTCCAAAAATTTTGTCTTCCGCTCTCAAAAACCTCTCTTAAATTTCCCCTCCTTCTTTGTTCTTTCAATATGTCTAAGAACAATTTTCACCCTGCCCTCACAGTTTCCAATATCAAGCTCAGTGTCCCTATTTTCCTTGAGATGGAAAACGTTCAATATGTAACGTGGGCGGAGTTGTTTAAAATTCACGCTATATCTTATCAAGTTCTTCATCACATCATTCCTCCCGCTAGACCCCTTCCTACGGAGGATCCTGAGTTATGGATTACACTTGATGCTACCGTTCTTCGGTGGATATACGCCACTATTTCGCTGGACCTTCTACAGACGATTATGGAGCCGGATTCCACGGCTATGGCTGCATGGAATAGATTGCGTGACATATTCCAGGACAACCAACATTCCCGTGTCGTCACACTCGAGCAGGAATTCTCTCTAGTTCGAATGGACAAATTTCCGAACGTTTCTGCATATTGCAAGAAGCTAAAGGAGTTGGCGGATCAACTCCGTAATGTTGGCGCACCAGTCACAAATAATCGTCTAGTTCTACAGTTGGTTGCCGGTCTTTCGGAGGCCTATAATGGGGTTGGAACTCTCCTTCGCCAAAGCAACCCTCTTCCCGACTTCCATCAAGCCCGCTCCATGCTGACGTTGGAAGAAGCCGGTTTGGCTAAAAAGGTGGCTACCAGAGCAAGCCCAGTTGTCATGGTGGCGTCCTCTCCTAGTCCTTCGGGTTTTGTTAATAATTCGGGCCAAAACCATAATAATGGTGGCAGCAAGAATAATCGCAAGAATAATAACAAAAATCGCGGGGGCAAACGCGGCGGTTCTGGAGGCGGTTCCGGTGGTCAACAAGCGGGCGGTGGGTCCCGGCCAGGGTACAGTGGCCCACCACCGCCATGGGCCCAGCAGTGGGGCCAATGGCAGTGGAACCCGTACCATCCAGCAGCAGTTTCCAGCGGCCAGTGGGCTGGCCAACAGTCCAGGGCCCAATACCCGAAGTGGCGGCCTGCGGCGGTGGCCCAGCAGCGGTAGCAACAGCAGCTACGACCCAGGTGCACCACGGACAGGAGTTCTTGGGCCCCGACCACCGCAGGCCCATCATGCAGTAGGCCCCACTCAGACTGATAGCGAGGCCGCGATGCACACACTGGGGTTATCTCAACCAGACCCAAATTGGTATATGGACACCGGTGCCACCACTCACATGACTTCCGAATCAGGTACTCTCTCATCTTATTCCAATTTGAGCACCCCTCGGGGATAATTATTGGTAATGGCGGTTCTATTCCAATTCTAGGGTATGGTCGAGAAAACGTTGTCTCCCCCAATCCACCACTCCTCTTGAAAAATACTTTACATGCTCCTAAATTGATTAAAAATTTAATGTACGTCCGAAAATTCACAAATGACAATTACATTTTTTCGTTGAATTTGATACTTTTGGTTTCTCTGTGAAGGATTTCAAAACGGGGAGTCATCTCATGAGGTGTGATAGTAGGGGGATCTGTATCCTATCATGCCCGGTTTCGACCATCGAGTCCAAATTGCCGTCGGCTTTTGCGACCATCTCTCCTTCCATGTGGCATGCTCGTCTGGGTCATTCGGGATCTTCTATTTTATCAGTTTTAGATAAAAATAGCTTTATTTCTTGTAAGGGTACGAGTCGTACTCCACTTTGTCAGTCTTGTTCTTTAGGGAAAAGTGTTAAGCTGCCATTTGTAGACTCCAATTCTCATACTTCAAAGCCATTTGAAATTATTCATAGCGACTTATGGACATCTCCTGTTCTTAGTTCAATCGGTCATCGATATTATGTTCTCTTTTTAGATGATTATTCTAGATTTTTGTGGACGTTTCCAATTGCGAATAAATCACAAGTGTTTTCCATCTTCATCAAATTTAGAGCGTTCATTCGTACTCAATTCGAAAGAGAAATAAAAAATATTCAATGTCATAATGGGAAAGAGTATGACAATAGGGAGTTTCAGGAGTTTTGTGCTAATAATGGGATAAATTTTCGTTTTTCATGTCCTCATACATCTTCACAAAACGGGAAAGCCGAACGCAAAATTTGTTCCATAAATAACATTGTCCAAACTCTCTTAATTCATGCCTCCGTACCTCCATATTTTTGGCATCATGCTCCACAAATGGCCACATATCTTCTTAACATAATTCCGTCTAAAGGTCTGACATATTCTTCCCCCCTCAAAATCCTATATAATAAGAACCCTTCTTATTCTCATCTTCAGGTTTTTGGGTGCTTGTGTTATCCGTTATTCCCATCCACCACAATTAACAAACTTCAGGCTCGGTCTACCCTGTGTGTGTTTTTGGGTTATCCGTCGAATCATCGTGGTTATAAGTGTTTTGATTTATCCTCCAAGAAAATCATAATAAATCGCCATGTCATTTTTGATGAAACCCAATTTCCTTTTACGAAAGTTCATACTCCCGAGCCTAAGTCGTATAATTTTTTGGATGACCAAATATCCCCGTATATTATTCGGAATTTTTTGGACCTCTCCCACACCCTAAATCCTCCAAATGGCGGGCCACTTGCCCGCCGGACCCACAAGATCGTCTCACCCGGTAATTCCAAAGAATCGGAACAGTTCCGAAATTGGGCCGGTCCCCACCCCCAATTCGGAACTGGTCCAGCCGACGAGTCCAGCAGTTATCGATTTGGGCCAGCAGGCCCACTGCTTGCTGGCCAGTCCGTCCCGAGCCCAGAAAATTCCCAAAAGTCTCTCAATTCTTCCTCGAGTCATAGACCGGTCACTCGAAGTCAGCGGGGTATTTTTACACCTAAAAGACATTTTAATTTACATTCTGATGTCTCTAAATCCCCCTTGCCCCGCAATCCTGTGTCAGCTTTAAATGACCCTAATTGAAAAATTGCTATGACTGATAATATAATGCTCTTATTGCTAATAAGACATGGGAGTTGGTGCCCCGTCCATATGGTATTAATGTTATCAGATCTATGTGGATTTTTGCTCATAAGGAGAATTCAGATGGGTCATTTGCTCAACATAAGGCGCGACTTGTTGGTGATGGTAAGACTCAGCAGGTTGGAATTGATTGTGGTGAGACGTTTAGTCCGGTGGTCAAACCGGCTACCATTCGCACTGTGCTTAGCTTGGCTCTTTCAAAGACTTGGCCAATTCATCAGTTGGATGTCAAGAATGCTTTCCTACATGGTGACCTCAAGGAAACAGTCTATATGCATCAACCGTTGGGTTTCAGGGATCCCAACCACCCTAATCATGTCTGTTTGTTGAAGAAATCATTATATGGGCTTAAGCAGTCTCCAAGGGCCTGGTACACGAGGTGTGCTGAATTTGTTTCAACTATTGGGTTCACTCACAGCAGGTTAGATAATTCCTTGTTCATCTACCGCAGTGGTTCGTCCTTGGCCTACATCCTGTTGTACATGGATGATATCATCTTGACTGCCTATTCAGATGCCTTACGCCAGTCTATCATGACCATGCTCAGTTCTGAGTTTGCTATGAAAGACTTAGGGCCTTTGAGTTATTTTTTGGGGATTGCCGTCAAGCGTCATTCAGGTGGGTTGTTTCTGTCTCAACGGAAGTATCTTTGCTTCTGAGATCATCGAGAGGGCTGGGATGTCATCCTGTAAGTCCACCTCCACGCCAGTTGATGCAAACCCAAAACTAAGTGCCGCAACAGGTGCACCATACGAGGACCCGACCTGCTATCGCAAGTCTTGCAAGGGCCCTCCAGTATCTTACCTTTACCAGACCGGATATTACATATGCGGTTCAGCAGGTGTGTTTATTCATGCATGATCCCAGAGTTGAGCACATGAATGCAATCAAACGCATCATTCGGTATATTTAGGGGACACTAGACTATGGGTTGCACTTGTATCCGTCATCTACATCCACACTTGTTTCCTACACGGATGCTGATTGGGCTGGTTGTCCCGACACCAGACAGTCGACTTCTAGCTACTGTATGTTCCTTGGCAACAACTTGGTCTCCTGGTCGCAAAACGTCAGGCAACCCTATCACGCTCAAGTGCCGAGGCAGAATATCGAGGGGTGACGAATGTGGTCTCCGAATCATGTTGGCTACGTAATTTGCTTTTGGAGCTTCATTGTCCTATTCAGAAGGCAACCTTGGTATATTGCGATAACATTAGTGCCATCTACCTTTCAGGTAACCCACTTCAACACCAACGTACTAAGCATATCGAAATGAACATTCACTTTGTCTGCGAAAAGGTTGCAAAGGGTCAAGTTCGTGTATGCCATGTCCCGTCGCGTTATCAAATTGCAGACATATTTACAAAGGGTCTACCAGCGGTTCTCTTTGAAGATTTTAGGGACAGTCTCAGCGTTCGAAGACCGCCCGCTATGACTGCGGGGGTGTGTTAAATAAGGCAAAGCCTTATGGCTCTCGGATTTAGCCATATTTGTCTCTCGGATTTGCTGGCCAGATTTGGCTCTAATTCTTTTGGTAATTGTTAATATTAGACAAGGTAAGAATCTTGTATATTAGGAAAATATATGTGTAATATATTGTAATATATAGGTTACCATAATTAGGAATATACACTACCATAATTGTAAAGTTACCATAATTGTAGAGTTACAATTATGGTAGAAGAAGGCTTTGTAACTTGTATATATATCTATTCAATCAATGAAAATAATCAAGGGGATTATTTCTTTCAATACCAACATTAGAGGGACTTGAATCACATTGTCTATCTAGAGATGTTGTAGCGATACCGGTACTACAACAAAGTATAAAATTGATAATAAAAAAATAGTAATAATAAATATATTATTGTTGAAAAATGTAAATGGCAATAAAAATTATTGTTGTGTAATTTTTTCGCATCGGATGTTATTGCAACGGCATGCAACAACTTTTGTTATTGCGAAAAATTCTTTTGACAACAACATCCAACATATGGCAACAAAAATGTTGTTGACAAATGTCTTTCTTCTTGTATGAGATGGAATTTGAACCTTAGTAGAGACAAAAAAGTTAAATAATTTTTTTTATTTGTCAAAGTTTAATAGATATTATCCGATATATTTATGCTAATGAAAGACAACAAATTTCCAATAATATCATTAAGGTATGCACAATCTAAGTTATATTATCATGTCATTATTATTTGTTTTGGGTAATATTTTTTATTTTTAAATTAAAAATCTTAAATGATTGAAAAAAATTAGTTACATTGATGGTGTATAAAATTTGAATTCTTTTTAAAAAAAATTACTTTCCTGGAAAAAGTTGAAGGAAAAACTAAATAAGGAGTTTGAATTGGAGAACATAAAAAGTTCCAAAATCAAAAGTTGTTGGAGTCTCACATTGCTTGTGGGATGGGAATTGGTCTCCTTAAATGGTCATGAATAATCATTCTCGCATGAGTAGCTTTGGATCATTTACACTTTTAACCCTATTTTGTGTTGGTATTTAATTTTTGCCCCTCAAATAGAATTTGTACCTATTGGGGCATATGTTCTTTAAGGAGTCCGACACAACTTGTATTGGATGCTTTAAAGAACTTATGTCCCAATAGGCATAAGTTTCATTTGAGGGGAAAAATTAAAGACCAGCCTATTTGAACGGAAAATCATGCAAATAAATTGTATCAAAGCCAAACCATCCCAATTCGTTGTTTTCAATATTGGTCCCCCTGTCTTATATTGTCCACGCTCCAGATGTCCAGTTTTAGACATACGGGGGAAGGGGTGTTGGAGTCCCACCCGCTTATGGGATCGGAAAGATTCATTTCTTTATCATTGTATCAGAGTCATGTCCATCCCAATTCATTATTTTCAATGTTGGGCCCCATGTCTTATAATGTCCACGCTCTAGATGTACACTCTTTGACGTACGGGGGAGGGGGTGTTGGATTTCCACATCGCTTGTGGGATGGGAACATGGACTCCTTATATCATCATGAACAATCCTCTCCTCATAAGCTAGCTTTTACTGTTGAGTTAGGCCCAAAATTCATTTCTTTATTTTTTTTCAAAAAATATTATAGTCAGCAAGACTTCACTCTTGATACATTTCATATATGCATCATCACCCAATGGTCATTACGATTTTAAAACACCCAAAATATGGTATGAAATTTTAGTTGAAATTCTAAATTTTTAAGCACATTAATTCTTCCAAAATCAGATTGCCCTAATAAATTTATTACCAAAGTCGGACCAAATTAACTAGATTTATTTAAAATTATTTTACCATATGGCATTAACATGTCCCATTATGCATCTATATATACATCTCAATGCTTCTTTCAAAATCAGATTGTCCTAATAAATTTATTACCAAATTCGGACAAAATTAACAAGATTTACTTGAAATTAGTTTACCATATGATATTAACTAGGTTCATTATTCGTCTATATATACATCTCAATGCTCCTCTTCTATCTTCACAAGCAATTCATATTTTGCTCCCAAAGAGAGTGCTCTTTTGTTCTTCTTCTTTTTTTGTGTGTACCCAAATATGGCTAGGAATTTAGATGAAAGCCAAAGAAAAGTAAAAAATAAAATAAAAAAATATCTAGTTTGTTCAAAAAAGCACAAAAATTGTCAATCCTATGTATAATGTTCCTAATTATTAGCACAGCTTGTAGCAGTTGGTGGCATTCAAGCTACGGTTGGATGAATAAAAAAAAGAAGCAAAAGGTAATATTTTGGCCGAGTGCTTGAAATTAATTTGATTGTTATCCCTCAGCCAGATGAGAGGAGAGTTCTGGAACCCATTATTTAATGTGAAAATGGTAATGAAAGTTCTTGAATTTGTAACTAGTGTTCGTAGGAGAATTACATGTGCATCTATATCCAGTCTTTTAGTTTAATCATTTATGTTGTTTTCTTTGTTATTAAGTCTATTGCTGATTTCTTTACTAATAACGAAAGACTTACAACAACCGACTTAATAACAAAGACAATAACATAATTGATTAAATTAAAAGACTCGATAGATGCACTGATAATTCTCCTTCAAACACAAGTTTCAAATTCAAGAACTCCAATTATCATTTACACATTAGTTAACGAGTTCCAGAATTCTCCCCCTTATCTAGTTCAGGGACAACATTCGAATCTAATTTTAATCGATCGGCCAAAATATCACCTTTTACTTCTTTTTTTATTTTGTCCAACCGCAACTTGAATGCTACCAACTGCTCCAACCTGATGTTATCGAAGTACAAAGGTCAATATCAAGAGTGAAGGTGTGCGTTATCTCAGATATTAAAAAAGTTATAAAAATAACATCAATATTATATTATATCAATTACAGAAGTAAAAAAAAAATACAAAATCAACTAAATTAGGCACGATCGCATATGTACATAGCACTAAGCAAATTGTACTTTCAATTCGCATGTTACAAATAGACTTTTTTTCTGAATATCGTATCGTATATAGTGTAGTTAGTATATATAACGTACTTTTTGACTTTATTTAATTGTTTAAAGAATATTTGTTGGATTTCCGCTTACTCCGATTCACATGCTGGAAAGGGGTTTATCAGCTACATAAAGAGTGAAGTGATTCCCGGGTGGGGGAACACGTGCGTGTAGAACATTTGCGTGTATAGCACATATATGTTTTCCAAAACATTCGCTATCTATTATAACGTAAAAATCTATTATAACATGGGACGTTTGCCCATTCATATACATGTATTTTTTGTTCTTTTGTTTTTACACATTAGTTAGGTTCTTCGCAAAATAGACCTTATTTTGGTTCCGAAATCATAAAAATTATTTTTCACTACGTCTCAACCCCTGTAGTTATGCAAGCATCTCCTAGATCTTGTACGGGTGAATTTAGGAACCACACATACATCCTAAGATTCAATGGCTATTTTTATTTCTAAAAACACCACTTATTTCTCCATTGAATTCTAAAAGCTGAAGTCATCAATGATGAATTTATACTTATCATTCTTAGAGGGTTGCTACTTCACATAAATCTTGTAGTCCTCTTGCAATAAAGAGAACTATTAGTTAGAAGGATACATTTCATATAACGCATAATGACATTTTCGGCATAATCCATATTGTTTGGATTTTATATATTTTTTGTTATCTAGATTTATTTTTTCAGAAAATATCATATAGCAGTTGCAATACGACTTATTAGTGAGGCAACAAGACTTCACTCTTGATATGTTTCATATATGCAGCACTACTCGTTGATAGTAGATTTTACTACACCCAGAATATGGTCGGATATTTTAGTTGTAAATTTTGAATTTTCAAGCATTTTAAAAAATACTTAGATCTTCCAAAAATTAAATTATCTAACAAATTTATTATCAAATTCAGACAAAATTATCTTGATTTACTTAAAATTATTTTACTATGTGGTATTAAAAAGTCTCATTATATATATATATATATATATATATATATATATATATATATATATATATAGATAGATAGATATATATAGATAGATATTTCAATGCTCCTACTCTATCTGCACAATTAGGTAATTATTTATATATTTTGCTCCCAAAGAAAGTGTTCTTTTCTTTTTCTGTTTCTTCTTTTTTGTGTGTACCAAAGAGAAAATGATCAAAATGGTCCTTATTGTATGGAGGTGGACTTTTTAATCCTTTATATATACTACGCAGCCGAAATGACCTTTAATGTATGAAAAAAATGATCATTTTAGTTCTTCATACACCACGTAAATGAAATAGTCCTTAATTATAATGAACTATTCCGTCGTTACTTGTACTTTGACCATTTTAACCCAGTTAACTCCAACTCCGAAGTGATCGGACGATTCTAGTAGAAGTTGAGAAACTAGAAACTCAAAGTATGAAAGTATTGAGCAATAGTTGACTTCTGTTTGAACAAACCTTTTTCGGAATTTTGTTGATCCCGTGAGGTCCGGAGGGTCATTTATGGTTTGGTGGGATAGTTTTTTCAGTTTCCGAGGCCCTCGGGAGCATTTTTGGCTATTGGTTGGAAATCTAGTTTAGCCCGTTGAGGGTTGACTAGTAGAATTAGAACTCTGATGGGAGATTCTGAGACCACGAGTGAGTTCTTAGCGCCTTTTTACACGGGTGTACATATGGTTTGTTTAGGGGAGGTCTCGGGTGATTGTCAAATTTCGTGTTGAAATTGCATGAGTTTGTAAATTTCTAGTTTCTGGTGTACTCGCTGGGGCGGGCCTCAGTGCTCCCCAGCGGAAAGGGTTTGCTGCATCTGATGGCTATCCGCTGCAGCGAGCATTTTGGATTTTGGCTTGAGACCGCAGGCGCAGGCTTTGGCCGCGGGCGCGGGGTCGCTGCAGCGAGCCAAACGACGGGATTCTCATAATCATTTTAAGTGTCATTAAAACCCTACACTCCCTCATTTCGAAAATACTCTTCCAAAGCACCTTAGGGCGACTCCAAGAAATTTCAAGTGATTTCTTGTGGTAAGCTTTTCTAACCATGTATTACCATTTTTTAGTTTCTTTAAGTTGATTAAATCATGGAAACAACCTAGAAATCTTAATGGGGAAGAAGAGTTCAACCTAGTTAGGGTCGGTTTGATATTTAAGCTTGAAAGTGAGTGTTATGCTTTCGATGGACCCAAAACATTACTCTACTTTATTTCATAAAATAAATAAAAAAAGATTTACAAAATTAAATTTGCAGTTGTTTGTGATAAACTCAAATCTTATAAGTTCTTATATAATAAGCAGCAGTTACTAATATTTTCTGAAAAGTGAATATTTCTACTTTTATTAACAATGTCAAATTGTTTTTTACTTATTTTTTACTACTAGTGTAAAATTGGTACTTAATTATAATATACTTTTTATATGTGCTAGATATTTCGTAATTTTAAAATGTCAACTTTGTACTTAAAACTAGTAGTACTAATTTTAAGTCTATGTTGGTATTTTATAGGTCAAACTAGTCCTTTCTTATCCATATTTGAGGAAAATATTGATTTTATTCATCACCCGCTGTTTATATTTTTGCTTGAACTTGTCAAGAACATGTGCTTGTATGATTGTTAAAACAGGGCGTTATTATACCAACATTAGAGGGACTTGAATCACATTGTCTATCTAGAGATGTTGTAGCGATACCGGTACTACAACAAAGTATAAAATTGATAATAAAAAATTATTAATAATAAATATATTACTGTTGAAAAATGTAAATGGCAATAAAAATTATTGTTGTAAAATTTTTTCGCATCGGATGTTATTGCAACGGCATGCAACAACTTTTGTTATTGCGAAAAATTGTTTTGACAACAACAGCCAACATATGGCAACAAAAATGTTGTTGACAAATGTCTTTCTTCTTGTATCAGATGGAATTTGAACCTTAGTAGAGACAAAAAAGTTAAATTTTTTTTATTTGTCAAAGTTTAATAGATATTATCCGATATATTTATGCTAATGAAAGACAACAAATTTCCAATAATATCAGTTAGGTATGCACAATCTAAATTATATTATCATGTCATTATTATTTGTTTTGGGTAATATTTTTTATTTTTAAATTAAAAATTTTAAATGATAAAAAAAAATTATTTACATTGATGGTGTATAAAATTTGAATTCTTTTAAAAAAAATTTACTTTCCTGGAAAACGTTGAAGAAAAAACTAAATAAGGAGTTTGAATTGGAGAACATAAAAAGTTCAAAAATCAAAAGTTGTTGGAGTCCCACATTGCTTGTGGGATGGGAACTGGACTTCTTAAATGGTCTTGAATAATCCTTCTCTCATGAGTAGCTTTGGATCATTTACACTTTTACACTTTGTGTTGGTCTTTAATTTTTACCCCTCAAATAGAATTTATGCCTATTGGGGCATATGTTCTTTAAGGAGTCCGACACAACTTGTATTGGATCCTTTAAAGAACTTATGTCCCAATAGGCATAAGTTTCATTTGAGGGGAAAAATTAAAGACCATCCTATTTGAAGGGAAAATCATGCAAATAAATGGTATCAAAGACAAACCATCCCAATTCGTTGTTTTCATTATTGGCCCCCTGTCTTATATTGTCCACGCTCCAGATGTCCAGTTTTAGTCATACGGGGGAAGGGGTGTTGGAGTCCCACCCGCTTATGGGATGGGAACGTGGACTATTTACACGATCATGGACGATAGTCCCCTCATAAGCTAGCTTTTGCGGTTGAGTTATGCCCAAGATTCATTTCTTTATCATGGTATCAGAGTCATGTCCATCCCAATTCATTATTTTCAATGTTGGGCCCCATGTCTTATATTGTCCACGCTCTAGATGTACAGTCTTGGGCGTACGGGGGAGGGGGTGTTGGAGTTCCACATCGCTTGTGGGATGAGAACATGGACTCCTTATATCATCATGAACAATCCTCTCCTCATAAGCTATCTTTTACTGTTGAGTTAGGCCCAAGATTCATTTCTTTATTTTTTTTCAAAAGATATTATAGTCAGCAAGACTTCACTCTTGATACATTTCATATATGCATCATCACCCAATGATCATTACGATTTTAAAACACCCAAAATATATTATGAAATTTTAGTTGAAATTCTAAATTTTTAAGCACATTAATTCTTCCAAAATCAGATTGCACTAATAAATTTTTTACCAAAGTCCGACCAAATTAACTAGATTTATTTGAAATTATTTTACCATATGGCATTAACAAGTCCCATTATGCATCTATATATACATCTCAATGCTTCTTTCAAAATCAGATTGTCCTAATAAATGTATTACCAAATTCGGAGAAAAATTAACAAGATTTACTCGAAATTAGTTTACCATACGCTATTAACAAGGCTCATTATTCGTCTATATATACATCTCAATGCTCATCTTCTATCTTCACAAGCAATTCATATTTTGCTCCCAAAGAGAGTGCTCTTTTGTTCTTCTTCTTTTTTTGTGTACCCAAATATGGCTAGGAATTTAGATGGAAGCCAGAGAAAAGTACAAAATAAAAAAATAAAAAATAGCTAGTTTGTTCAAAAAAGCACAAAAATTGTCAATCCTTTGTATAATGTTCCTAATTATTAGCACAGGTTGTAGCAGTTTGTGGCATTCAAGCTACGGTTGGATGAATTTAAAAAAGAAGAAAAAGGTAATATTTTGGCCGAGTGCTTGAAATTAATTTGAATGTTGTCCCTCAGCCAGATGAGAGGAGAGTTCTGGAACCCATTATTTAATGTGAAAATCGTAACTAGTGTTCGGAGGAGAATTACATGTGCATCTATATCCAGTCTTTTAGTTTAATCATTTATGTTGTTTTCTTTGTTATTAAGTCTATTGATGATTTCTTTTCTAATAACGAAAGGCTTACAACAACTGACTTAATAACAAAGATAATAACATAATTGATTAAATTAAAAGACTCGATAGATGCACTGATAATTCTCCTCCAAACACTAGTTCCAAATTCAAGAACTCCAATTATCATTTACACATTAGTTAACGAGTTCCAGAATTCTCCCCCTTATCTAGTTCAGGGACAACATCCGAATCAAATTTCAATCGATCGGCCAAAATATCACCTTTTACTTCTTTTTTTATTTTGTCCAACCGCAACTTGAATGCTACCAACTGCTCCAACCTGATGTTATCGAAGTACTACGGTCAATATCAAGAGTGAAGGTGTGCGTTATCTCGGATATTAAAAAAGTTATAAAAATAACATCAATATTATATTATATCAATTACAGAAGGAAAAAAAAAAATCAACTAAATGCACGATCGCATATGTACATAGCACTATGCAAATTGTACTTTCAATTCGCATTTTACAAATAGTCTTTTTTTTCTGAATATCGTAGTGTAGTTAGTATATATAACGTACTTTTTGACATTATTTAATTGTTTAAAGAATAATTGTTGGTTTTCCGCTTACTCCGATTCACATGCTGGAAAGGGGTTTATCAGCTACATAAAGAGTGAAGTGATTCTCGGGTGGGGGAACACGTGTGTGTAGAACATTTGCGTGTATAGCACATATATGTTTTCCAAAACATTCGCTATTTATTATAACGTAAAAAATCTATTATAACATGGGACGTTTGCCCATTCATATACATGTATTTTTTGTTCTTTTCTTTTTACACATTAGTTAGGTTCTTCGCAAAATAGACCTTATTTTCGTTCCGAAATCATAAAAATTATTTTTCACTACGTCTCAACCCTTGTAGTTACGCAAGCATCTCCTAGATATTGTACTGGTAAATTTAGGAACCACACATACATCCTAAGATTCAATGGCTATTTTTATTTCTAAAAACACCACTTATTTCTCCATTGAATTCTAAAAGCTGAAGTCATCAATGATGAATTTATACTTAGAGGGTTGCTACTTCACATAAATCTTGTAGTCCTCTTGCAATAAAGAGAACTATTAGTTAGAAGGATGCATTTCATATAACGCATAATGACATTATCAGCATTATCCATATTGTTTGGATTTTATATATTTTTTGTTAGCTAGATTTATTTTTTCAGAAAGTATCATATAGCAGTTGCAATACGACTTATTAGTGAGGCAACAAGACTTCACTCTTGATACGTTTCATATATGCAGCACTACTCGTTGATAGTAGATTTTACAACACCCACTGATCATTAGGATTTTACTACACCCAGAATATGGTCGGATATTTTAGTTGTAAATTTTGAATTTTCAAGCATTTTAAAAAATACTTAGATCTTCTAAAAATTAAATTATCTAACAAATTTATTACCAAATTCAGACAAAATTATCTAGATTTACTTCAAATTATTTTACTATGTGGTATTAAAAAAGTCTCATTATGCATATATATATATATATTTCAATGCTCCCACTCTATCTGCACAATTAGGTAATTATTTATATATTTTGCTCACAAAGAAAGTGTTCTTTTCTTTTTCTGTTTCTTATTTTTTGTGTGTGTACCAAAGAGAAAATGATCAAAATGGTCCCTATTGTATGGAGGTGGACTATTTTAATCCTTTATATATACTACGCAGCCGAAATGACCATTAATTTATGAAAAAAATGATCATTTTAGTTCTTCATACACCACGTAAATGAAATAGTCCTTAATTATAATGAACTATTCCGTCGTTACTTGTACTTTGACCATTTTAACCCCGTTAACTCCAATTCCGAAGTGATCGGACGATTCTACTAGAAGTTGAGAAACTAGAACCTTAAAGTATGAAAGTATTGACCAATAGTTGGCTTCTGTTTGAACAAACCTTTTCCGGAATTTCGTCGATCCCGTGAGGTCCGGAGGGTCATTTATGATTTGGTGGGATAGTTTTTTCAGTTTTCGAGTCCCTCGGGAGCATTTTTGGCTATTGGTTGGAAATCTAGTTTAGCGCGTTGAGGGTTGACTAGTAGAATTAAAACTCTGATGGAGATTCCGAGACCATGAGTGAGTCTGTAGCGCCTTTTTACACGGGTGTACATATCTGGTTTGTATAGGGGAGGTCCCGGGTGATTGTCAATTTTCGGGTTGAAATTGCATGAGTTTGTTAATTTCTAGTTTCTGGTGTACTCGCTGGGGCGGGCCTCAGTGCGCCCCAGCGGAAAGGGTCTGCTGCCTCGAATGGATATCCGATGCAGCGAGCATTTTGGATTTTTGCTTGAGACCGCAGGCGCAGGCTTTGGCCGCGGGCGCGGGGTCGCTGCAGCGAGACAGACGACGGGATTCTCATATTCATTTTAAGTGTCATTAAAACCCTACACTCCCTCATTTCGAAAATACTCTTCCAAAGCACCTTAGGGCGACTCCAAGAAATTTCAAGTGATTTCTTGTGGTATGCTTTTCTAACCATGTATTACCATTTTTTAGTTTCTTTAAGTTGATTAAATCATGGAAACAACCTAGAAATCTTAATGGGGAAGAAGAGTTCAACCTAGTTAGGGTCGGTTTGATGTTTAAGCTTGAAAGTGAGTGTTATGCTTTCGATGGACCCAAAACATTACTCTACTTTATTTCATTAAATAAATAAAAAAAGATCTACAAAATTAAATTTGCAGTTGTTTGTGATAAACTCAAATCTTATAAGTTCTTATATAATAAGCAGCAGTTACAAATATTTTCTGAAAAGTGAATATTTCTACTTTTATTTACAATGTCAAATTGTTTTTTACTTAATTTTAACTACTAGTGTAAAATTTGTACTTAATTATAATATACTTTTTATATGTGCTAGATATTACGTAATTTTAAAAAGTCAACTTTGTACTTAAAACTAGTAGTACTAATTTTAAGTCTATTTTGGTATTTTATAGGTCAAACTAGTCTGCCGACAAGTATTAATTGGTCTCCTTTCTTATCCATATTTGAGGAAATTATTGATTTTATTCATCACCCGCTATTTATAATTTTGCTTGAACTTGTCAAGAACATGTGGTTGTATAATTGTTAAGACAGGGCGTTATTATACCAACATTAGAGGGACTTGAATCACATTGTCTATCTAGAGATGTTGTACCGATACCGGTACTACAACAAAGTATAAAATTGATAATAAAAAATAATTAATAATAAATATTTTATTTATGAAAAATGTAAATGGCAATAAAAATTATTGTTGTGAAAAATTTTCGCATCGGATGTTATTGCAACGGCATGCAACAACTTTTGTTATTGCGAAAAATTCTTTTGACAACAACATCCAACATATGGCAACAAAAATGTTGTTGACAAATGTCTTTCTTCTTGTATGAGATGGAATTTGGACCTTAGTAGAGACAAAAAAGTTAAATAATTTTTTTTATTTGTCAAAGTTTAATAGATATTATCCGATATATTTATGCTAATGAAAGACAACAAATTTCCAATAATATCATTAAGGTATGCACAATCTAAGTTATATAATCATGTCATTATTATTTGTTTTGGGTAATATTTTTTATTTTTAAATTAAAAATCTTAAATGATTGAAAAAAATTATTTACATTGATGGTGTATAAAATTTGAATTCTTTTAAAAAAAATTTAATTTCCTGGAAAAGTTGAAGGAAAAACTAAATAAGGAGATTGAATTGGAGAACATAAAAAGTTCAAAAATCAAAAGTTGTTGGAGTCCCACATTGCTTGTGGGATGGGAACTGGACTCCTTAAATGGTCTTGAATAATCCTTCTCTCATGAGTAGCTTTGGATCATTTACACTTTTACCCCTAATTTGTGTTGGTCTTTAATTTTTGCCCCACAAATAGAATTTATGCCTATTGGGGCATATGTTCTTTAAGGAGTCCGTCACAACTTGTATTGGATCCTTTAAAGAACTTATGTCCCAATAGGCATAAGTTTCATTTGAGGGGAAAAATTAAAGACCAGCCTATTTGAAGGGAAAATCACACAAATAAATGGTATCAAAGCCAAACCATCCCAATACGTTGTTTTCAATATTGGCCCCCCTGTCTTATATTGTCCACGCTCCAGATGTCCAGTTTTAGACATACGGGGAAGGGGTGTTGGAGTCCCACCCGCTTATGGGATGGGAACGTGGACTATTTACATGATCATGGACGATACTCCCCTCATAAGCTAGCTTTTGCGATTGAGTTAGACCCAAGATTCATTTCTTTATCATGGTATCAGTGTCATATCCATCCCAATTCATTATTTTCAATGTTGGGCCCCATGTCTTATATTGTCCACGCTCTAGATGTACAGTCTTGGGCGTACGGGGGAGGGGGTGTTGGAGTTCCGCATCGCTTGTGGGATGGGAAGATGGACTCCTTATATCATCATGAACAATCCTCTCCTCATAAGCTAGCTTTTACGGTTGAGTTAGGCCCAAGATTCATTTCTTTATTTTCTTTCAATAATATTATAGTCAGCAAGACTTCACTCTTGATACATTTCATATATGCATCATCACCCAATGATCATTACGATTTTAAAACACCCAAAATATGGTATGAAATTTTAGTTGAAATTCTAAATTTTTAAGCACAGTAATTATTCCAAAATCAGATTGCCCTAATAAATTTATAACCAAAGTCGGACCAAATTAACTAGATTTATTTGAAATTATTTTACCATATGGTATTAACAAGTCCCATTATGCATCTATATATACATCTCAATGCTTCTTTCAAAATCAGATTGTCCTAATAAATTTATTACCAAATTCGGACAAAATTAACAAGATTTACTTGAAATTAGTTTACCATATGCTATTAACAAGGCTCATTATTCGTCTATATATACATCTCAATGCCCCTCTTCTATCTTCACAAGCAATTCATATTTTGCTCCCAAAGAGAGTGTTATTTTGTTCTTCTTCTTTTTTTGTGTGTACCCAAATATGGCTAGGAATTTAGATGAAAGCTAGAGAAAAGTAAAAAATAAAATAAAAAAATAGCTAGTTTGTTCAAAAAAGCACAAAAATTGTCAATCCTATGTATAATGTTCCTAATTATTAGCACAGGTTGTAGCAGTTGGTGGCATTCAAGCTACGGTTGGATGAATAAAAAAAAGAAGCAAAAGGTATTATTTTGGCCGAGTGCTTGAAATTAATTTGAATGTTGTCCCTGAGCCAGATGAGAGGGGAGTTCTGGAACCCATTATTTAATGTGAAAATGGTAATGAAAGTTCTTGAATTTGTAACTAGTGTTCGGAGGAGAATTACATGTGCATCTATATCCAGTCTTTTAGTTTAATCATTTATGATGTTTTCTTCGTTATTAAGTCTATTACTGATTTCTTTTCTAATAACGAAAGACTTACAACAACTGACTTAATAACAAAGACAATAACATAATTGATTAAATTAAAAGACTCGATAGATGCACTGATAATTCTCCTCCAAACACTAGTTCCAAATTCAAGAACTCCAATTATCATTTACACATTAGTTAACGAGTTCCAGAATTCTCCCCCTTATCTAGTTCAGGGACAACATTCGAATCAAATTTCAATCGATCGGCCAAAATATCACCTTTTACTTCTTTTTTTATTTTGTCCAACCGCAACTTGAATGCTACCAACTGCTCCAACCTGATGTTATCGAAGTACTAAGGTCAATATCAAGAGTGAAGGTGTGCGTTATCTCGGATTTTAAAAAATTTGAAAAAATAACATCAGTATTATATTATATCAATTACAGAAGTAAAAAAAAATACAAAATCAAATAAATTAGGCACGATCGCATATGTACATAGCACTAAGCAAATTGTACTTTCAATTCGCATGTTACAAATAGTCTTTTTTCCTGAATATCGTATATAGTGTAGTTAGTATATATAACGTACTTTTTGACTTTATTTAATTGTTTAAAGAATAATTGTTGGTTTTCCGCTTACTCCGATTCACATGCTGGGAAGGGGTTTATCAGCTACATAAAGAGTGAAGTGATTCCCGGGTGGGGGAACACGTGCGTGTAGAACATATGCGTGTATAGCACATATATGTTTTCCAAAACATTCGCTATCTATTATAACGTAAAACATCTATTATAACATGGGACGTTTGCCCATTCATATACATGTATTTTTTGTTCTTTTCTTTTTACACATTAGTTAGTATTAGCGAATATTCTCAGAATATTCTCTGTATATTTTGTAATAATGTTAGATGTATATTTAAGGTAACTTAGGATTCTAATTGTATTAGGAATCAACCTTTGTAAGGTAAGTTAGGATTCGTACCATATTAGGAATCAACCTTGTACAGCTATATATATTGTGAATAATGAAAGAAATCCCCAAGGGAAATTATTCTATCTTTCATGGTATCAGATCCTAAAACCTAAATCCCTCTCTTCCTCATTCTCGGCCGAAATCATCATTTTTTTTTCTGATTTCACAGTGTTTTTTTCTTTTCTGGTTTCTTCCTCCCTTTCTCGGCCAAACTAGAAAAATTCCCTTCTCTCGGCAGGCGGCAACCATGTCTTCCCCCACAAATTCCAGTTCATCCACTGACACACATGACAACCCCTCTCAACGTTCAGTATCTTCTTTTCATCCGGCATTCGCCGTTAACAACATCAAGAATTTTATCCCTATAATTCTTGACCAAGAAGACTGTCAATATTCCATGTGGATGGAACTATTCTACATTCATGCATGTGCATACAACGTGCTCGATCATATTGACGAATCTGTTCCTCGTCCTACCGATGTTACAGACTCAATCTGGCGTCGTCTTGACGCCATCGTCAAACAATGGATCTACGGCACCATCTCCAAAGACCTGTTGTGCACTATCATGAAAACAGGTGCTACGGCACGTGAACTTTGGGTCCGGCTAGAAGAAATCTTTCAGGACAATAAAAATACTTGGGCTGTATATTTGGAAGAGCAATTCAATAATACCCGCCTCGAGAATTTTAACAACATGTCCGAATATTGTAAGCAACTGAAACTCATAACCGATCAACTATCCAACGTCGGGACTTCTGTTTCAGAAACCAAGATGGTGCTTCAACTTGTTGCGGGTTTACCAAAAGGTGAATGTGACACACTCGCAACAATGATTTAACAAGCCGACCCTCTCCCAAGTTTCAACAAGGCACGCTCACAACTATTGTTGGAAGAAACTAGACGTGCTAAACAAGAGGAACACAATCAAAAGGCCTTAGCCGTTGACGGGATGACAACACCTGCGGCCGGCGAAACCGGCAACCGATGTAGGCAGCGGCAAGTCCAAGCGAGCGAGCAGGAGGCCAGTGGCGGAGGTCATGGCGGCAGAGGTCGCAACAACAAAGGCAAGGGCCGCGGAAAGGGCCAACGCAACAAGCGCAAGAATCGGCAAGAAGAATCGCGGCAAGCTGCGGCGGCGGCGGCAGACAACGACAACAGCAGAATGCGGGGGCCCGGTTCCGGCGGCCGTGGTCGATCGGCCTCTTGGGCCCCCCCACCACCGAGCGAGGCCAACCAGCAGCGGCGAGGCGAGCCCACTGGGCTGCGGTCAAAGCGGCAAGAATCGCAAGCAACAAGCTGCAACAATAGCAAGAAGAACATCACTCGCCCCGATCGCTTTGGGCCGGAGCCTACACCACCGTTAACCTTCAACGACCCGACGACAATTGGTACATGGACACGGAGCCACATCTCATCTCACCCGGTCGTCAGGTAACCTATCTCAACTACATCGGTTAAAGTGTCCTCAATCTATTACTGTCGGCAATGGTCATCGCATTCCAATTGAAGGTTACGGTAACACACACACCAAACATCCACACCTACCTTTGTCCCTAAACCACGTCCTATACACACCTAACATCATTAAAAACTTAATCTCTATCAGAAATTCACTAGCAATAATTCTGTGTGTCGAATTTGACCCTTTTGGTTTTTCTGTGAAAGAACTCAATACGGGGAGAATTCTTACACGCTGCAATAGTGTGGGAGACCTCTACCCATTCACTCAATCTTCCGTTGTCAGACCGCAAGCACCTCTATCCCTTGCGGCGATCTCTCTCTCAACTTGGCACAACAGACTCGGACACCCTGGAGACCCAGTTTTTACTTTTCTTAGGACTTCTAAGCGTATTCAATGTAATAATGGGAAAATTGCCCAACACTGTTTTCTTGTCCACTAGGCAAACATACTTGTCTTCCCTTTATGTCATCAAACAGTATTACTTTTTCTTTATTTGATATTGTTCATGCTGATTTGTGGACATCTCTGATTGCTAGCTCTTTGGGTCATAAATTCTATCTAGTATTCTTGGATGATTTTTCACATTTTGTCTGGATTTATCCACTGAAATTCAAATCTGAAGTTTTTGCAAAATTCCTCGAGTTTCAAAAATTCATTAAGACACAACTTGAAAAACCTATTAAATCATTCCAATGTGATAATGGACGTGAATTTAATAACTCGGCATTTCACAATTTCTGTTCTAAACAAGGCATGGTTTTCCGTTTTTCTTGTCCCTATACTTCTTCCCAAAACGGAAAGGCTGAAAGAATTATACGTACCATCAATAACATGGTCCGCACACTTTTGTTTCATGCCTGCCTACCACCGCCTTTTTGGGTCTATGCTGTCAAAATGGTTGAATCCCTTCTAAATATTTTACCAACTAGCACACTCCAAAACAAAACTCCTACTGAAATCTTATACCGTAGGCAGCCATCATATGATCACCTACGTATTTTTGGATACTTATGCTACCCCAACATAGCCTCCACTGCACCCCACAAACTTGCCCCTCGCACTCTTCCATGTGTCTTCCTTGGTCTATCTCCTAATCATCGGGGCTACTTGTGCTATGACATTGCTACTCGCAAAATCATCGTCTCCCGTCACGTCACCTTTGACGAGACAACCTTTCCTTTTTCAAATCTCCAAAAATTTCAGACCACCGATTACATCTTTCTCGATGAACCAAGTCTGTCCCCGGTCATCCAAAATCTATACCAACAAGCACCCACCTGTTCCGACAGTCCCACCGTCCGGCACCACCCCACCAGCTCCCGCTCACCCCTACAGCCCCCGGTCGAGTCACTGTACCACCGGCGACACTGCGCCCACCGGTCCGAACCGGTGGACCAAAGAACCTCACGGCCCGACGCACCACCACTGCCCTCATATCGCATGGAGACTCGTGCACAACACGAGATCTTCAAACCCAAGGTTCAATTCAATCTCTCCACATAAACCTTATCACCCATTCCAAAAAATCCAAAACTAGCAAAACTGGACCCAAATTGGAATGCGGCCATGTGCGAGGAATTTAACGCTTTAACCAAGCAGAACACTTGGGATTTGGTACCTAGACCAGCTGGTGTGAATGTTATCCGGTGTATGTGGCTATTTCATCACAAGTTCAGAGACAGTGGTGACTTAGAGAGGTATAAGGCAAGACTAGTTGCCAATGGCACTAATCATCAGGAGGGTATTGATTGTGGTGAGATATTCAGTCCGGTTGTTAAACCGGCCACTATTCGGATCGTTCTCGGTATTGCTATGGGCATGCATTGGCCGATTCATCGACTTGATGTCAAGAATGCGTTTCTTCATGGGGATTTGAAAGAGACTGTGTACATGCATCAACCTCCTGGCTTTGTTCATCCGGCAGCTCCGCAGTTTGTGTGTCGTCTTAGGAAATCATTGTATGGATTGAAACAGGCACCCCACGCTTGGTATGATCGGTTCGCCAGGTATCTTCTGCAGATTGGTTTTGTATGTAGCAGGTGTGATACATCTCTCTTCACTTTTCACCGAGGTAGCAGCACTGCATATTTACTATTATATGTCGATGACATTGTTCTTACTGCCTCATCTGACGGGTTGAAGAATGAAATCATTGCTCTACTCAAAACTGAATTTGCTATGACTGACTTGGGCAAGCTAAGTTATTTTTTGGGTATATCGGTGACAAGATTTGTAGCCACTATGTTCCTGTGTCAGCGTAAGTATGCAGAAGAGATAGTGTACAGGGCCAAGATGGCAAATTATAAAATTATGCCAACTCCGGTGGATTCAAAATCCAAGCTTAGTGCCAATGACGGTGCGCCAGTTTCTGATCCCACTCTATATCGGAGTCTAGCAGGTGCTCTTCGGTATCTTACATTCACTAGGCCTGATATTGCATATGCCGTTCAGCAGGTATGTCTGTTCATGCACAACCCCCGAGAGTCCCATTTTGCCGCCCTCAAACGTATTATCAGATATGTTAAGGGCACACTAGACTTTGGCTTATATCTATACACATCTGCCCCAACCAAGTTGCTAGCCTACACGGATGCAGATTGGGCAGGATGCCCCGACACACGTCGCTCCACCTCAGGGTACTGTGTATTTCTTGGAGATAATCTTATCTCATGGTCTGCCAAGCGGTAGGACACGCTATCCCGTTCGAGTGCTGAAGCAGAATATCGCGGAGTTGCTAATGTCGAAGATGAGATCTGTTGGCTCCAAAATCTTCTTTTGGAGCTCCAGTGTCCATTGCGCAAGGCGTCTATAGTCTATTGTGACAACATATCTGCTATCTATATGTCTCATAATCCATTCCAACATCAACGGACTAAGCATATTGAGATGGATATCCACTTTGTGCGAGAGAAGGTTGCCCGTGGTCAGGTCAAAATTTTACACGTGCCTTCCTCTTATCAGTATGTAGACATTTTCACAAAGGGACTACCGCGACAGATCTTCACCGACTTCCGATCCAGCCTTAGCATTCGGCCTCCTCCCGCTCCGTCTGAGGGGGAGTATTAGCGAATATTCTCTGTATATTTTGTAATAATGGTAGATGTATATTTAAGGTAACTTAGGATTCTAATTGTATTAGGAATCAACCTTTGTAAGGTAAGTTAGGATTCGTACCATATTAGGAATCAACCTTGTACAGCTATATATATTATGAATAATGAACGAAATCCCCAAGGGAAATTATTCTATCTTTCAGTTAGGTTCTTCGCAAAATAGACCTTCTTTTGGTTCCGAAATCATAAAAATTATTTTTCACTACGTCTCAACCCTTGTAGTTACGCAAGCATCTCCTAGATCTTGTACGGGTGAATTTAGGAACCACACATACATCCTAAGATTCAATCGCTATTTTTATTTCTAAAAACACCACTTATTTCTCCATTGAATTCTAAAAGCTGAAGTCATCAATGATGAATTTATACTCTTCACATAAATCTTGTAGTCCTCTTGCAATAAAGAGAACTATTAGTTAGAAGGATGCATTTCATATAACGCATAATGACATATTCGGCATTATCCATATTGTTTGGATTTTATATATTTTTTGTTAGCTAGATTTATTTTTTCAGAAAATATCATACAATACGACTTATTAGTGAGGCAACAAGACTTCACTCTTGATACGTTTCATATATGCAGCACTACTCGTTGATAGTAGATTTTACAACACCCACTGATCATTAGGATTTTACTACACCCAGAATATGGTCGGATATTTTAGTTGTAAATTTTGAATTTTCAAGCATTTTAAAAAATACTTAGATCTTCCAAAAATTAAATTATCTAACAAATTTATTACCAAATTCAGACAAAATTATCTAGATTTACTTAAAATTATTTTACTATGTGGTATTAAAAAGTCTCATTATGCATATATATATATATATATATATATACTGCACAATTAGGTAATTATTTATATATTTTGCTCCCAAAGAAAGTGTTCTTTTCTTTTTCTGTTTCTTCTTTTTTGTGTGTGTACCAAAGAGAAAATGATCAAAATGGTCCTTATTGTATGGAGGTGGACTATTTTAATCCTTTATATATACTACGCAGACGAAATGACCCTTAATGTATGAAAAAAAATGATCATTTTAGTTCTTCATACACCACGTAAATAAAATAGTCCTTAATTATAATGAACTATTCCGTCGTTACTTGTACTTTGACCATTTTAACCCCGTTAACTCCAATTCCGAAGTGATCGGATGATTCTAGTAGAAGTTGAGAAACTAGAACCTTAAAGTATGAAAGTATTGACCAATAGTTGACTTCTGTGTGAACAAACCTTTTTTGGAATTTCGTCGATCCCGTGTGGTCCAGAGGGTCATTTATGGTTTGGTGGGATAGTTTTTTCAGTTTCCAAGGCCCTCGGGAGCATTTTTGGCTATTGGTTGGAAATCTAGTTTAGCCCGCTGAGGGTTGACTAGTAGAATTAGAACTCTGATGGAGATTCCGAGACCATGAGTGAGTCCGTAGCGCATTTTTACACGGGTGTACATATCTGGTTTGTTTAGGGGACGTCTCGGGAAGCATGTCGTCCCATCCCGCTAGATGAAAACACCAAAACAAAGGTTATTAAAGGACATTTTAGGTATAGTAATACCAAGAAGGACTAAATGGCCAAATGGGTCGTTATAATATCATAAATACATTTTTATTTATCGACTCATCTAATATTAAGTCATCTCATGTCAGTATCATTCTACCACTCTTTCTGACCTCATCAGACCAACCTACATATCATAGCAAGATCTATCTCTATCATAGTATTGGTATGAATGAATGTATGGGTGCAATAAATAAAATAATTATCATGGAAGCATGAGATGTGTAATCATGTACATATGAGATGAATAATCAAGTGCCTTAATACCAACATTTCCACAATGATTTTAAAGATCAACTTTTCCATATTTATGAGACAGAGAGCGATGAGATAAGACAATTCACAAAAAAAGTATAAGTTCAATCACGGCTATCATAGACGACATAAATAGTTGTCAATACCAATCTAAGTGGAATTTATCACCACCATCACGCCCGTAGGCTCACATGTTTCTCAGATATTCTAAATACCCAATCATATACACTGATACCCACCTAAGTGCTCATCGCAGTCACTAAAGTGGGACCCCCATTATGCCCAATACCCCTTAATAATTATAAGTTATACATGCACTCTATTAGAGTCTAGAAAATAAACAATATCCTACCACAATGTCGAGCGGGTGCCACGAACCCTCATGCCAAATATTTACTCTTCTGGAGTGCTTCCGAACGATCTTAGTCTAGATATTATAGATTCTACATTAAAATACAAATCTAAGGACACCTATAAACCTATGCTTTCAAATGAAATCCAAAAATGCAACTCAAAAATGACCACGAGCGCAAGAGGGAAAAATCGGAAATTTAGTTTAGAAGTATGTACCCAATAGTCTAGATAGTCATATTTTTAAATTTGATGAAAAACTCCTATTTCATTAATTATAAAAAAACCCTCAATTATGGGAAAACCCTAAATCTCATATCAAAATCATGGATATAAATTAGAAATTCAAGCCTAGGAATAGTTTACACATACATTAAACAATCTAAATCCAAATGATCAATATACAAATCCTAGGTCCTGGCATTTAATTCCATGAAAACACCCTTTTTAAGAAGTTGGGTTAAAACCCTAGGTTTCAGCAATTTCCATTTCTAATTTCAGTGATTTCAGAGACTTAGAATCAAAACACTCTCTCGAACCTCTGCCGGATTTCCTAGCTTTTCAAAGGAGAAATACATTGAAGCTTGGAGCTTGCAATCGAAAGGGATTTCGCGTGCGAACCCACAATTGATAAAGAATCTAGATAATACAACCTGTAAGTGTTCATGTTTTATGTTATAGGTTTTTTTTATTGTCATATAACTATACCAGAAGTAATTGTTGGGGCTAAATAAGAACAAAATTTTAAACTTCCGTTGTGCCTTACTTATATGTTTTGAACCCAACAAAACCCTACAACTAACATAAAGTATGAGTTCACATCTTTGTAACGACCCGCTTGGTCGTTATGATCTTTCCATCAGATTTCTTGTTATAACTCTTCTCTCGACTTTCACCGATGACATTTCTAATATAAATCATGAGTCGAGTAATTCCCACAGATGAGAAAGAAGGTTATTCGAAATGAGAAATTCTGGAAATAGTCATTTCCGCCTCAGCGAATTCGTGTCGTCCCCAGCGAAGCCCGCTCCAGCGTGATTCTGTCCGCCCCGACGCAGGTGCGATGTGTCAAGTAACTCCGCCTCAGTGGACCCTTTCTTCGCCACAGTGCATCCGCCCCAGCGGATTCAAATCCGTCGTGGCTGAAACGCTGACAGTCTTGTGTATAAATACATAATGATAAGCACACTTTCTCAAATCAGAAATTCTCGAGTTGGGGGCTAACCTAATCATTTTTTATTCATTTTTGGCCTAATGTTCCTCTATGAAAGGTAATATATTTCTTCCCCTTGGTTGTTTCCTTAATGTTTAAATAATTGAGGGAAATGGTTTGGAATGAAGGGTTAGTGGCAAGAACTCCTTAATAGTGGAAATCTTCTAAGATGATGTTTTGTAATGAAATTAAATGGGTAAGGAATGATCTCTTTAAAATAAGCTATTTTGGAGGTGAAACAACTTGGTTGTATGATTAATGTGATTATTTAAAACCCTTTCTTAAATTGGGGAAGAACCTAGTGTTGCAAAATGGATTTTCTATGGTAACATGGAATTGAAGGACTAAATGAATTTGTTTTTCAAATTAACTTTGGGTTGTACCTAGTAATCACGTTTAAAGCCTTTTTGAATAATAAAGTATGGATTTTGACACCGTGAGCCCGGGATGGAGGTATAGGTGTCTTATGTTGATTACTAAGTCCTTGTGTGCTTGTTGTGATTTTAGTACGTAGAACTTATGTGTTACATTAATTATGCTACTAGGAGTTCCAAGGAGTCAAACACGCGCGTTAAGGATCGACCGTTCGTGGCTTCCGTTCAACGTTGAGGTAGGCTACGGTTTAACTTTTCGAGACTCCGATAGAAATACGTAATTAGTTATAAATATTGAAGGGTATTGGACATGTTTGGAGGTCCCACTCAGCATATTGTGATGAACGGTTGAATGGGTATTGGTGTTGAACTGTGATGATTTGAAGAATCAGCCTTAGGCTGGTTCGATTGCTGATTATTTGGGCTTATCGTCATATATGGGCTTGTCGCCATGTTTGCTATTATTTGTTTACTCATCACCCATGATTTCGAGTGATACCCTGATCGTAGGAAATCCATCCCCCTATACCGCACATAGAACAACTAAGAAACTCTGAATACTGTTGTGTAACAGTCCACTCAATCAATCATCATGAAAATCAATGCAACAATCCGAAAAGTTAACCCAAACACAGAAGGCAATTGAATAGAAAATTGGTACCAAACAATATTGGGCACAAAAATATTAGATTTTCAAAATCATTGAAGAATTTTTGGGTACAGTACAAATACTAAGGAGATAGAGAGAGAGAAAAACTTTACCACTCGATTTCGCCGAAAGCCTAGAGTCGTACGAGAGTAGCTAATCGTGTTGTTTTTAGCTTATGCATATCTCTTAATAAATTGATCACTTCTAAAAAATTACGAGTTTGTACTAACTTACCCCTAACTAATGCCTAGAAATAGAAAAGTTATTTTTATGATTTTTGATTATGTAAATAAGGAATTTTGGAAGAATAATGTCAATTTCTTCATGAAATCTTAAAACACTACTTATTTTGAAACAAGCTTAAAACACCATTTATTATGAAATGGAGGGAGTATTGTTCTTTTTGAAATATACTAAAAAAAAGGTGTATCACATAAATTGAGATAGAGGGCATAAAATTTTGAAGAAATGTCCAAATTTATCATGAAAAATTCACTTCGTTTTTGAGGTCATTTTAAAATTTTATCCATTTTAGAAACATTGCAAATACAACTTCCCATTTGATTATTCTACAAAAGCAGCCTCTACTATAACTTGGTTGATTTATGCAGAAAAAAAATTGAGATTTTATTTTTATTTTTAAAAATTGTGTAATATAACTTTTTTTGGTGAACTGTAATATAACTTTTAAAAAATTATTCTTCTAAAAAATGTAGATTCAAATTTAATGTTTGTTCATATATCACTTATTATAGTTGTCCATGCATCTCCGAGATCTCATACGCAGGGATTTAAAAATGCCACACGCACATCCTAAGATTTAATCGCCATTTTTATTTCTAAAAATATTGGATGTTGAAATATCAATATTAAATTTATAGATATCATAGAGGATTGCCATTTCATATAAATCTTGTAGTTCTCTTTTAATAAAGAGAACTATTAGTTAGAAGGATATATTTCATCTTACGCGTAATAACATTATCCGCATTGTTCATAATTTTTGAATTTTTGAATTGGTTATATTTTAGTTAGTCAAATTTATTTTTTCAAAAAATATTATAGCCAACAAAACTTTACTCTTGATACATTTCATATATGCATCGTCACACACTGATCATTAGAATTTTACAACACTCAAAATAAGGTCTGAAATTCTGAAAATTTCAACCACTTTAACAACATACTTAATTCTTATAAAATCATTAATAAATTTATCCGCATTGTTCATAATTTTTAAATTTTTGAATTGGTTATATTTTAGTTAGTCAAATTTATTTTTTCAGAAAATATTATAGCCAACAAAACTTTACTCTTGATACATTTCATATATGCATGGTCACACACTGATCATTAGAATTTTACAACACTCAAAATAAGGTTTGAAATTCTGAAAATTTCAACCACTTTAACAACATACTTAATTCTTATAAAATCAATTCTAATAAATTTATTACCCAATTCAAATCAAATTAACTAGATTTATTTAAAATCATTTTACTATATAATATTAACAAGTCCCATTATGCATTTATATACATCTCAATGCTTCTTCAAAATCAGATCATCCTAATAAATTTATTACCAAATTCGGACCCAATTAACTAGATTTACTTGAAATTATTTTACCATATGGTATTAATAAGTCTCATTATGCATCTATACATAAACCTCAATGCTCCTTTTCTGTCTTCACAATTAGGTATTCATTCAAATTTTGCTCCCAATGAAAGTATTTTTTTTTTTTTTTGTGTACCCAAATATGGCTAGAAATTTAGATGAAATCCAGAGTAAATTTAAAAATAGTTAGCTTGTTTAAAAAAAGCACAAAAGTTGTCTATCGTATGTGATATACAATTTGCCCTCATTATTAACACAGATTGGAGCATTTGGTGGCATTCAAACTACGATTGGACAAATTAAAAAAGTTGCAAAAGGTAATATTCTGGCCTAGCGATTGAAATAGGTTTGAATGTTATCCTTAAACCAGACGAGCGTGAGAGTTCTCGAACTCATTAATTAATGTGAAAATAATAATCAAAGTTCTTAAATTTGTAACTAGTGTTTGGAGGAGAATTACCAGTGCGTCTTTATCGAGTCTTTTAATTTAATCAATTATGTTGTTGTCTTTGTTATTAAGTCTATTGTTGTAAGTCTTTTGTCGCTAGGAAAGAAGTTTATGGAGTTCTTACAACAATTGATAAAAAGACTAAGAACTCCATAATCTTTTTTCTGATGATAAAAAACTTACAACTTAATTATAAAAAAGACATAAGAACTCCATAAATTTCTTTTCAGATGATAAAAAAAACATACAACTTGAAAAAAGGACTTAGAAGACGAAAGACTTACAACAACTAACTTAATAACAAAGACAATAACGTAATTGACTAAATTAAAAGACTCGATAGATGCATGGATAATTCTCCTCCAAGCACTAGATCCAACTCAAGAACTCCAATTACTATCTTCACATTAATTAATGAGTTTTAGAATTCTCCTCCTTATCTTGGTCAATGACAACATTCGAACCAAATTTCAATTGCTCGGCCAACATATCACCTTTTGCTTCTTTTTTGACTTTGTCCAACCGTAGCTTGAATGCCACTAACTGATCAAACCTGATGCAAATTGAGGTATCATGTTAATATCAAGAGTGAGGGTCTGAGCTATATTGGATATGAAAACTTTTAATCACCCACGAAGAGCTTAAAGTATCACGAAAGAGTCATTAAAAGAGCTTTTAAAGTCCATAACATGCTCAAATTTATTTATGAGGGAAGTGGTGACAACCAAGGAGGTCATCAAGGGTGTTGGACCATTCCAACCACCATGAACTTGAAGGACTTAAATAAAGAATGGAAGAAAGATTCCAAGACCATCAATATGCTCAAGTGGCTGTTTTTATAAATTGATAATCCTTGTAATTTAACTATTTTTGTAAAATTTGTATAAATAATTTGTAAGTCTTTTACATTAGGGCTAAATAGTTTTTGGATATTGAATGATTCTTTTGTGAGCTTAGGGATGTTTCCTTTTTCCTCTTTATGAACCCTTCTTGAATTCCTGGTAAGTATTCCATTATATGAGTTTATTCTCTTTCCCTTGGATTGAATCTGATGATTAAGGTATTTTGATTGTTCGATTGTTCCTTATTTTCTTCTAAATTCTATTCCCTTCATTTCTATTTTTGTTTCATAATCATATCCTTATATCTTTAACTTGCTTGTTTGATTAAGGTTCAATTTATTGTTCTTGTATCTCGAATTATATCACAATTTGTGCTAATATCTCAGGCAACAGATAAATCACATGGATAAACTTATTTTTGTATTAATTTCTACACATATAGGAAGATATTGTCAATTCTTTTCTCATGTGTTCGACCTATTACCAATGGGATAATTGATTGGAGAAAATAATATTAAGTCATAAAATAAGGTCATGGGAAGAAGAGAACTCGTATACGGGAAGAAGAAATATTGGATCGAGACCGCAGGCGCAGGCTTTGGCCGAGGGCGCAGGCTTTGGCCGAGGGCGCAGGATTTGGCCGCGGGCGCAGCGAGCCAGATGACGGGATTTTCATATTCATTTTAAGTGTCATTAAAACCCTACACTCCCTCATTTCAAAAATACTCTTCCAAAGCACCTTAGGGCGACTCCAAGAAATTTCAAGTGATTTCTTGTGGTAAGTTTCCTAACCATGTATTACCATTTTTTAGTTTCTTTAAGTTGATTAAATCATGGAAACAACCTAGAAATCTTATTGAGAATAAAAAAGTATTAATAATAAATATATTATTGTTAAAAAATGTAACTGGCAATAAAAATTATTGTTGTGAAATTTTTTCGCATCGGATGTTATTGCAACGACATGCAACAACTTTTGTTATTGTGAAAAATTCTTTTGACAACAACATCCAACATATGGCAACAAAAATGTTGTTGACAAATGTCATTCTTCTTGTATGAGATGGAATTTGAACCTTAGTAGAGACAAAAAATTTAAATAATTTTTTTATTTGTCAAATTTTAAATTATCCAACAAATTTAAATAATACTTAGATCTTCCAAAAATTAAATTATCTAACAAATTAATTACCAAATTCAGACAAAATTATCTAGATTTACTTAAAATTATTTTACTATGTGTATTAAAAAGTCTCATTATATATATATATATATATATATTTCAATGCTCCTACTCTATCTTCACAATTAGGTAATTATTTATATATTTTGCTCCCAAAGAAAGTGTTCTATTCTTTTTCTGTTTCTTCTTTTTTATATGTGTACCAAAGAGAAAATGATCAAAATGGTCCTTATTGTATGGAGGTGAACTTTTTTAATCCTTTATATATACTACGCAGCCGAAATGACCCTTAATGTATGAAAAAAATGATCATTTTAGTTCTTCATACACCACCTAAATGAAATAGTCCTTAATTATAATGAACTATTCCGTCGTTACTTGTACTTTGACCATTTTAACCCCGTTAACTCCAATTCCGAAGTGATCGGACGATTCTAGTAGAAGTTGAGAAACTAGAACCTTAAAGTATGAAAGTATTGACCAATAGTTGACTTCTGTGTGAACAAACCTTTTTTGGAATTTCGTCGATCCCGTGAGGTCCGGAGGGTCATTTATGGTTTGGTGGGATAGTTTGTTCAGTTTCGGAGGCCCTCGGGAGCATTTTTGGCTATTGGTTGGAAATCTAGTTTAGCCCGTTGAGGGTTGACTAGTAGAATTAGAACTCTGATAGAGATTCCGAGACCACGAGTGAGTCCGTAGCGCATTTTTACACGGGTGTACATATCTGGTTTGTATAGGGGAGGTCTCGGGTGATTGTCAAATTTTGGGTTGAAATTGCATAAGTTTGGAAATTTCTAGTTTCTGGTGTACTCGCTGGGGCGGGCCTCAGTGCGCCCCAGCGGAAAGGGTCTGCTGCATCGGATGGCTATCCGCTGCAACGAGCATTTTGGATTTTGGCTTGAGACCGCAGGCGCAGGCTTTGGCCGCGGGCGCAGGGTCGCTGCAGCGAGCCAGACGACGGGATTTTCTATTCATTTTAAGTGTCATTAAAACCCTACACTCCCTCATTTCGAAAATACTCTTCCAAAGCACCTTAGGAAGACTCCAAGAAATTTCAAGTGATTTCTTGAGGTAAGCTTTCCTAACCATGTATTACCATTTTTTAGTTTCTTTCAGTTGATTAAATCATGGAAACAACCTAGAAATCTTATTGGGGAAGAAGAGTTCAACCTAGTTAGGGTCAGTTTGATGTTTAAGCTTGAAAGTGAGTGTTATGCTTTCGATGGACCCAAAAAATTACTCTACTTTATTTCATTAAATAAATAAAAAAAAAATTACAAAATTAAATTTGCAGTTGTTTGTGATAAACTCAAATCTTATAAGTTCTTATATAATAAGCAGCAGTTACTAATATTTTCTGAAAAGTGAATATTTCTACTTTTATTTACAATGTCAAATTGTTTTTTACTTATTTTTGACTACTAGTGTAAAATTTGTACTTAATTATAATATACTTTTTATATGTGCTAGATATTACGTAATTTTAAAAAGTCAACTTTGTACTTAAAACTAGTAGTACTAATTTTAGTCTATGTTGGCATTTTATAGGTCAAACTAGTCTGCCGACAAGTATTAATTGGTCTCCTTTCTTATCCATATTTGAGGAAAATATTGATCTTATTCATCACCTACTGTTTATATTTTTGCTTGAACTTGTCAAGAACATGTGCTTGTATGATTGTTAAGACAGGGCGTTATTATACCAACATTAGAGGGACTTGAATCACATTGTCTATCTAGAGAGGTTGTAGCGATACCGGTACTACAACAAAGTATAAAATTGATAATAAAAAATTATTAATAATAAATATATTATTGTTGAAAAATGTAAATGGCAATAAAAATTATTGTTGTTAAATTTTTTCGCATCGGATGTTATTGCAACGGAATGCAACAACTTTTGTTATTGTGAAAAATTCTTTTGACAACAACATCCAACATATGGCAACAAAAATGTTGTTGACAAATGTCTTTCTTCTTGTATGAGATGGAATTTGGACCTTAGTAGAGACAAAAAAGTTAAATAATTTTTTTTATTTGTCAAAGTTTAATAGATATTATCCGATATATTTATGCTAATGAAAGACAACAAATTTCCAATAATATCATTAAGGTATGCACAATCTAAGTTATATTATCATGTCATTATTATTTTATTTTGGGTAATATTTTTTTATTTCTAAATTAAAAATCTTAAATGATTGAAAAAAATTATTTACATTGATGGTGTATAAAATTTGAATTCTTTTTTAAAAAATTTACTTTCCTGGAAAAAGTTGAAGGAAAAACTAAATAAGGAGTTTGAATTGGAGAACATAAAAAGTTCAAAAATCAAAAGTTGTTGGAGTCCCACATTGCTTGTGGGATGGGAACTGGACTCCTTAAATGGTCTTGAATAATCCTTCTCTCATGAGTAGCTTTGGATCATTTACACTTTTACCCTATTTTGTGTTGGTCTTTAATTTTTACCCCTCAAATAGAATTTATGTCTATTGGGGCATATGTTCTTTAAGGAGTCCGACACAACTTGAATTGGATCCTTTAAAGAACTTATGTCCCAATAGGCATAAGTTTCATTTGAGGGAAAAAATTAAAGACCAACCTATTTGAAGGGAAAATCATGCAAATAAATGGTATCAAAGCCAAACCATCCCAATTCGTTGTATTCAATATTGGCCCCCATGTATTATATTGTCCACGCTCCAGATGTCCAGTTTTAGACATACGAGGGAAGGGGTGTTGGAGTCCCGCCCACTTATGGGATGGGAACGTGGACTATTTACATGATCATGGACGATACTCCCCTCATAAGCTAGCTTTTGCGGTTGAGTTAGACCCAAGATTCATTTCTTTATCATGGTATCAGAGTCATGTCCATCCCAATTCATTATTTTCAATGTTAGGCCCCATGTCTTATATTGTCCACACTCTAGATGTACAGTCTTGGGCGTACGGGGGGAGGGGGTGTTGGAGTTCCACATCGCTTGTGGGATGGGAACATGGACTCCTTATATCGTCATGAACAATCCTCTCCTCATAAGCTAGCTTTTACGGTTGAGTTAGGCCCAAGATTCACTTCTTTATTTTTTTTTCAAAAAATATTATAGTCAGCATGACGTCTCTTGATACATTTCATATATGCATCATCACCCAATGATCATTCTGATTTTAAAACACCTAAAATATGGTATGAAATTTTAGTTGAAATTCTAAATTTTTAAGAACTTTAATTCTTCCAAAATCAGATTGCCCTAATAAATTTATTACCAAAGTCGGACCAAATTAACTAGATTTATTTGAAATTATTTTACCATATGGTATTAACAAGTCCCATTATGCATCTATATATACATCTCAATGCTTCTTTCAAAATCAGATTGTCCTAATAAATTTATTATCAAATTCGGACAAAATTAACAATATTTACTTGAAATTGGTTTACCATATGCTATTAACAAGACTCATTATTCGTCTATATATACATCTCAATGCTCCTCTTCTATCTTCACACGCAATTCATATTTTGCTCCCAAAGAGAGTGCTCTTTTGTTCTTCTTCTTTTTTTGTGTGTACCCAAATATGGCTAGGAATTTAGATGAAAACCAGAGAAAAGTAAAAAATAAAATAAAAAATAGCTAGTTTGTTCAAAAAAATCAAAAACTGTCAATCCTATGTATAATGTTCCTAATTATTAGCACAGGTTGTAGCAGTTGGTGGCATTCAAGCTATGGTTGGATGAATAAAAAAAAGAAGCAAAAGGTAATATTTTGGCCGAGTGCTTGAAATTAATTTGAATGTTGTCCCTGAGCCAGATGAGAGGAGAGTTCTGGAACCCATTATTTAATGTGAAAATGGTAATGAAAGTTCTTGAATTTGTAACTAGTGTTCGGAGGAGAATTACATGTGCATCTATATCCAGTCTTTTAGTTTAATCATTTATGTTGTTGTCTTTGTTATTAAGTCTATTACTGATTTCTTTTCTAATAACGAAAGACTTACAACAACTGACTTAATAACAAAGACAATAACATAATTGATTAAATTAAAAGACTCGATAGATGCACTGATAATTCTCCTCCAAACACTAGTTCCAAATTCAAGAACTCCAATTATCATTTACACATTAGTTAACGAGTTCCAGAATTCTCCCCCTTATCTAGTTCAAGGACAACATTCGAATCAAGTTTCAACCGATCGGCCAAAATATCACCTTTTACTTCTTTTTTTATTTTGTCCAACCGCAGCTTGAATGCTACCAACTGCTCCAACCTGATGTTATCGAAGTACTAAGGTCAATATCAAGAGTGAAGGTGTGAGTTATCTCGGATATTAAGAAAGTTATAAAAATAACATCAATATTATATTATATCAATTACAGAAGTAAAAAAAAAATACAAAATCAACTAAATTAGGCACGATCGCATATGAACATAGCACTAAACAAATTGTACTTTCAATTCGCATGTTACAAATAGTACTTTTTCCTGAATATCATATCGTATATAGTGTAGTTAGTATATATAACGTACTTTTTGACTTTATTTAATTGTTTAAAGAATAACTGTTGGTTTTCCGCTTACTCCGATTCACATGTTGGGAAGGGGTTTATCAGCTACATAAAGAGTGAAGTGATTCCCGGGTGGGGGAACACGTGCGTGTAGAGCATTTGCGTGTATAGCACATATTTGTTTTCCAAAACATGCGCTCTGTATTTTTCTAAAAAAATCTATTATAACGTAAAAAATCTATTATAACATGGGACGTTTGCCCATTCATATACATGTATTTTTTGTTCTTTTCTTTTTACACATTAGTTAGGTTCTTCGCAAAATAGACCTTATTTTGGTTCCGAAATCATAAAAATTATTTTTCACTACGTCTCAACCCTTGTAGTTACGCAAGCATCTCCTAGATCTTGTACGGGTGAATTTAGGAACCACACATACATCCTAAGATTCAATCGCTATTTTTATTTCCAAAAACACCACTTATTTTTCCATTGAATTTTAAAAGCTGAAGACATCAATGATGAATTTATACTTATCATTCTTAGAGGGTTGCTACTTCACATAAATTTTGTAGTCCTCTTGCAATAAAGAGAACTATTAGTTAGAAGGATGCATTTCATATAACGCATAATGACATTTTCGGCATTATCCATATTGTTTGGATTTTATATATTTTTTGTTAGCTAGATTTATTTTTCCAGAAAATATCATATAGCAGTTGCAATACGACTTATTAGTGAGCCAACAAGACTTCACTCTTGATACGTTTCATATATGCAGCACTACTCGTTGATAGTAGATTTTACAACAGCCACTGATCATTAGGATTTTACTACACCCTGAATATGGTCGGATATTTTAGTTGTAAATTTTGAATTTTCAAGCATTTTAAAAAATACTTAGATCTTCCAAAAATTAAATTATCTAACAAATTTATTACCAAATTCAGACAAAATTTTCTAGATTTACTTAAAAAATTATTTTACTATGTGGTATTAAAAAGTCTCATTATGCATATATATATATATATTAGGTAATTATTTATATATTTTGCTCCCAAAGAAAGTGTTCTTTTCTTTTTCTGTTTCTTCTTTTTTGTGTGTGTACCAAAGAGAAAATGATCAAAATGGTCCTTATTGTATGGAGGTGGACTATTTTAATCCTTTATATATACTACGCAGCCGAAATGACCCTTAATGTATGAAAAAAATGATCATTTTAGTTCTTCATACACCACCTAAATGAAATAGTCCTTAATTATAATGAACTATTCCGTCGTTACTTGTACTTTGACCATTTTAACCCCGTTAACGCCAATTCCGAAGTGATCGGACGATTCTAGTAGAAGTTGAGAAACTAGAACCTTAAAGTATGAAAGTATTGACCAATAGTTGACTTCTGTGTGAACAGACCTTTTTCGGAATTTCGTCGATCCCGTGAGGTCTGGAGGGTCATTTATGGTTTGGTGGGATAGTTTGTTCAGTTTCGGAGGCCCTCGGGAGCATTTTTGGCTATTGGTTGGAAATCTAGTTTAGCCCGTTGAGGGTTGACCAGTAGAATTAGAACTCTGATAGAGATTCCGAGACCACGAGTGAGTCCGTAGCGCATTTTGACACGGGTGTACATATCTAGTTTGTATAGGGGAGGTCTCGGGTGATTGTCAAATTTCGGGTTGAAATTGCATAAGTTTGGAAATTTCTAGTTTCTGGTGTACTCGCTGGGGCGGGCCTCAGTGCGCCCCAGCGGAAAGGGTCTGCTGCATCGGATGTCTATCCGCTGCAGCGAGCATTTTGGATTTTGGCTCGAGACCGCAGGCGCAGGCTTTGGCCGCGGGCGCGGGGTCACTGCAGCGAGCCAGACGACGGGATTTTCTATTCATTTTAAGTGTCATTAAAACCCTAGACTCCCCCATTTCGAAAATACTCTTCCAAAGCACCTTAGGGCGACTCCAAGAAATTTCAAGTTATTTCTTGTGGTAAGCTTTCCTAACCATGTATTACCATTTTTTAGTTTCTTTAAGTTGATTAAATCATGGAAACAACCTAGAAAACTTATTGGGGAAGAAGAGTTCAACCTAGTTAGGGTCGGTTTGATGTTTAAGTTTGAAAGTGATAATTAATTGGTGAGTTTTGTTATTCTAAGCATGGGTTATCACTATTTAGTACTTAATAGCTCGAATCTTCCATTATTGTTGATAAAATTGAATGTTGAAAACTAGGGTTCATACCCAAATTTGGGGAGGTTTTTTGTAAGAAAAAATTAGTCTAATATTATTTTTAGCATGAAATTAGTAATATTGAACTCCTAGAACCTTGAATTTCATGTTTCACCTCCAAATTGACCCTTTTACCCCCATAAGCTCGTATTCCCCCATAGTTGGTTGGATTTGAAGGATAGTGTAATGTTTTGGGTGTTGTTAGTTTCCTTCTCTAACATAAACTTCAATAATATTAGACTTCGAGTACGACCGTGATATGCAGAAGGGCAAGACGCAAGTGTAATTAGTGTGACTACCGCTCGGCATTCCGGGTACGTTATGGCTTACCTTCTAGTTAGACTTCGGTTAGCGAAGCGTATGTGTATTTAGATTCTGTTGGAGAAAGCATGTAAGACTTCAGGTATGAAGTTGGGATGGAGTACATAGGTTGGTTACTGTTGACTGATTATGATCGGTTGCCTCTTTGTGGTTACTGGACTTTTACGTAATGCCATGTCTCATTTATGATGTAGTTGTATTTCACTTATCTTGGCATGTTCATGAATAGAAGCAATGAGTTAATATGATATGTGTCCTTGTGTGACACGATTGGGGATTGTTATGTTACACTTGATATTGTCATTGCATTGCATTTATCCTCATTTTCATGATATATTGATATTACTTGTGATTGGCGTGACGGCGATAAAGGAGAAGGAATCATCTATGATTTATATGACATACTATATTGCGTTGCCATCTCTATGTTGTGTGATATGGAGCATCTAGCGGGGTGTTCAGTGGAAGATTTATCTCTAGGTTGTGTGATACAGAGCGACTGGTACATGGACATCGCGGGTCCCCCATGGGTTATGACTGTCGTGATGATGATATATTCCGCCCGGAGCATGTATGTACATATATTTCATGTGGCCACTGCATTGCATATTTATTCATCATTCATTCACTTATTTTGATCCTGACATGATTTCCTATACTTGGTGGATTATTCTTGGATTGTGCTATTAGTTGTACTTGATTGTGAGCATGTCTATCTTTCAGCGTCTTTCTTATACATATGTTAGCTAACTGTTGTCAGCCTATGATATCTATCGGTACATAGTGTTTGTACTGACACTACTTTACTGCATTCTTTTGAGTGCAGAGTACATGACCAGATCCACATCTTCTCCTCGAAGCTGATCCCGAGCCTACCTGTTGAGTCTGTAGGGTGACTTTCTGGACGATCTGTTGCCCCGAGACTCTTTCCCTATTATTGTATTTACTTTGACTTCTGAGACAATATTTCCATTTGATCCTATGTATTATTCAGACTCATAGATTTTGGTAGTAGCTCTTGTGTTGTTCAGACCATGTTCCTTTGGGGGTTGTATTTGTATTCGTATATTCCGTACTTTTACATTTATGATATGAGTTAGACTTTATTTATTCCATTTAATTTACTTTAACTGTTGATTGGATTGTTAATTAATGGAAGACATCTCCTACCGAGGTGGAAAAATGGTAGGTGCCCTAACGACTTAGTGATTTAGCGTAGTGACATTAATGTATGATAAAAGTGATCATTTTAGTCCTTCACATATAACGCGTGCTAAAACAGTCTTTAATGGATGAAAAAAATGATCATTTTAGTCCTAAACCTTAAAAGTGGTACAAATAAAAAAAATCTATTAAGTTTAATTAGCAACTCACGTGAGTTGTATAAAAACACAAAAAATGGGAGTTAAACCTCTCGGCCATAACCAAATCTTATATGATGAAAAGAAAGGTCAGCTTTTGATATCTTTAATGGAAACTCTTGAACCAATAATCAACATATGCTTCTACCTTTGAAATCATAATTGAATTGTTTCTCTTGCTGCAAGAACGAAAATTATGTTGTAAAGAAAGCAAGAAATGTGTACTTTTGTCAAATCTCAAATCAGAAAACACGCGGGCACCTACCCTTTTCCCACGTGGTAGGTGAACTCGTCCCGTACAGATTCATCCAACAACATAAATAAGTAATAAGAGCAATAGAAGTCTAAAAATATAGATACATGATAATGTGGAACACAACACTACCCTAGGAATCTGGTCTGAATAATACAAGAGCTTCTAAGTATACAACTGGAATAAAAATTAAAACCACAACCTGAATACGACTTCTAGTTAGAATGAGAATTAAACAGAGAAGTCTAGATGAACTCCATGGAATCCTTGAAGGCTAATCGTACCTCTCTCATGTATCTACAACAACTATACACCCCGAAAGGTACAGCAAGAGTAGTATCAGTACTAACACTATGTACTAGTAGGTACCATAGACCGACAATAGTTAGCTAGCATATATAAAGTAAGAGACTGAAAAATAGACATGCTCACAATCAAGTACACCACAACACAGTTCAACAATATCCACTCAAGTACATAAATATCAATAGCTGAATCATAGCCTATGGCGAAGCACCTAAACCCAAGTCTGCGAAGTTTCCCACGATTCCTCAGAATAATCACAAAGACAAGTACAATCAACAAATCCAATCCATAGATTTAAAATGAGATGATGGGATGAATGCATATGTAATGCAATGCACTGACCAAATGTATCTCTGTACATAATACTCTGAGCGGAATATCTCTACGCCTCGGAAGTCATGACTCATGGGGGACCCGCGAAGTCCATGTACCAGTCACTCCGTATCATGCAGCCTAGAGTGACCCTTCCACCGAACACCCTGCTAGCCATTCTGTATCACTCAGCCTAGAATGGCTACGCAATCAATATTTGATAAGAATCACTATTTTTTTCTTCTCACTTATCACCGTCACGCTAATCACAGATAATATCAATATATATCATGGAAATAAGGATGAATGTAATGCAATGACAATATCAAGTGTATCATATCAAACCTCCAACTGTACCACACATGGACACATATCATAATATCAATATCAAGTCAAGTCCTTTTCTTTATCCATGATAATACCAAGATAAATGAGAGACAATTATATTACAAGTACGGTATGGCAACTAAGTACAAGTCTAGTAACAAAAAAGAGGCACAAGTCACATTCAATCAACAGTAACCAATCTAAGTAATCCATCTCAACTTCATACCCAAAGGCCTACATGCTTTCTCCAATAGTACCTAACTACCCATACACTTCTTTAACCGAAGTCTAACCAGAATGTAAGTTGTAACCTACCCGGATGTCGAGCTGGAGCCACAAAAAATCAAACCTTAGCCTTGCCTTTCCACTCCAGAGAGCATCAGAATGATTTAAATCTATCAAATATGAATTCTACGTTATAATGCGAATCTAAGGATACCCATATCGTCATAGTTTTACCCAAAACCCAAAAGTAGACCAAAATAGCCAAATTCGAGCCACAAGGGAAAAAATTAATTTTATTGAAAAATCAGGTTCAATATAGTAAAAATAATACCCTATGAGTTTAAACGAGTCCAACAATACCCATATTTCTATACCTTATTTCGAAACCCCAAAACGAACCCAAAAAGGTAACCCCAAGCCCGCAAGGGTAAAACTTGAAATTTATGCTAAAATTAGTTTACCCATAGCTTATTATGTCTAGACCCAGAAAACCCATTCAAAATCCATCATCTTGATCTTCAAAACTATGATTTTCCACTTTTCAACTTTTGGGTTTAAAATTCCAATTTTCCCCAATCAAACTCGGATAAAATCGACAACCAACGAACATAAACTTGAAGAAATGTCAATAAAGGTTAGATACTTACCCCCTTATTGATACGAGAACAACGCCATGAAAATTGCCTCAAACGGAGTTCTAGAACTCAAGATATCCTCAAAATAAGACAGGAACGCAATCTGATTTTTTATACACAAAATTTTCGCCCTGGCGACACAGAAGCCCGCCCCAGCAAACCCACCAGAACCAGCAATTTTCCTCGAAACTAAAATGGCCATAACTCACTCATACGGTGTCGAAATTCTACGATTCAAGTTTATACGGATCACAAATTTGTATAAACATCTATTCCAACAATCGAAACTCAATTCCAACATCAAATGAATATAAGGGTATATTGAAACATCGAAGGGGGGAGACTTAAGCCCACGACTCAAACACCCTAGCTTGACCAAACGAAATCCAATTCCAATTCCGAAAGTTCCTACAAGTCACAAATGATCATACGAAGCTGCTCGAACTCTCAAAACACTCAAATAGATATGTCTTGACCCGATGTTGGCCATGGTTAACTCCAAACCACCTCAAAAGTTAGTTCCTCAACCAACTACCTTAATCACTTCCGTGACCGTCTTTTCACCATAATTACGCATATATAATTCTTAAACTGATTTAATTGTCAAAACAAACCAAACGAACTCTAAAATTAGCTCCATCAATTTCTACATGCCATAATAATATTTCTAATCTAACATAATCTTCAGATCGCCAATCAGAGCACATTTTTCCAAAATAAATAATTTATCCAAATAATTGAATGCTTGAATTTCCAAGTGAAACCTTCCCCCAAAGTGAACCAAATGACATCCGTTTGACTTCAAATTTTGCAAGCAGGTCAAAATAATTACTACGAAGCTTCTGAAATAGACGATATGCCAAAAAGAGAATCAGTTCTCTAAACACCGATCGGGTCGTTACATCAGATACCAATTTAACAATCGTTCGTCCTCGAACGATAAAGAAGAGTACGATTGCTGATGGCAACCAAGGAATCTCTATTACAAATCTCATGAAAGCCTCCATGTGCCATAAATACGCCGATAGTACCGCTTATTTACTTTATTAGTCAAAACTTTCTCTAACTTAACTCAATGACTCAAATTTCTACCTTCCCATACCCGAAATTTCTTCAACCGATGATTCCCATATATTTGAATTGGCTCCGCTCGAATTCCCTGATTTGATCACCACTATACCTCTTTATGTTGATTGGATCCACAATCATCACTATAATCACCATCATCCTTTAGTTATAGCCACAAACAAGATCCAACATGTATCTAATAGCATAGTCTGATTCCACTAGCATTCCTTCTCAACTATCAAGGTCGTCATTGCACAAAATCCCGTAGAAACACATACATATACATCACATGTTCAATTTTCCTTGAATCACCAAATCACCATACTATAGAATACCTACTGATTACCTTGCCGTGCCAGATTCGTGGAAAATCAATTGATTACTCTATAGAATTCTCATAACCATTTGTACCTCCTCAATACATCACCAAGTACCCATGTAAACCATTAGAACTGTCCGAATCAATGCCAACTGAAAAGTAACATGAATCCTACTTGCAAACTCCAATGAGAACCGGTAACACTGTCATACCTCCATTCCAAATTGAAATTCATCGAACCCCCATCGGTGGTTTACTAGAATACTATAAGTCCTTCAGGCAATATAACCATGGGCCACCCGACCCTAAATGAATAAATCTGACTCAAAATGAAATCTTGAATCTCTAAATCATCAATAGTCATCCGAACTGATTCCATACATAACTAATAGGCTTGCCATAAGCATGCAATGACCTATTCCGTCCCTTTTCTTGTGAGTAATCAATCATGTGCCATCAACCACGACTCCACAAGCTGGATTCCATCCAAGTCATCAACTTAGTACTGAATATCCATACCTTTGATTGTAACCTTTATGTTTTTCAATTTCCACCCGATACACAAGTCTGATAGGACCCCTGGAACCCTTAATACAACAAATCCTCCTTGTACTTTCTCTTAACTAGACAACAACTTCGAACATTTCGACGCAAAGCCTGCGGTCTCATTTACTACACCTCCACCCATCGAGTCTCTAATAGTAAGACCTCACTATCCTTCATCAATCCAGAAGGCATCAAATCATGCAACCATCGCGTCTTACCAAAATCCTAACATTTCTAGTATACGATCCATGCACCTTACCTTTCATAATTACTTCCAAGTCCTTACTACTTGGAATATTCACCCGTGCCATTACTCAATTACGCTTCAACATAGTCTACCACCACAATCACATCATCTCCTTACCTTCAAACTGAAGAGATTCTCAAGATTCCCTCTTATTAATCCATTGTATACTATTCATTCAAGAATGTTGTGAGATTACCCATTTTGATACAACGCCAGCCAATCCATATATATTATCACATCTGTCACCCAAAATTCACTTATCACCAGTTGCCAATCACAAACCCCATGGAACATTCATCATAACACTTAGTTAATTACCATATACCTACTCCTCCGAGCATACTAACAATTTTACCCGATTTCAAAACAACGCCACCGTAATTCACATCCGGCTCAAGAATTACCATTGTTTGAATCCTAATTCTCCCCTTTCTCGAAGAGATACCTTACTCATTCCAAATTATCTTAATATCTCAATTCACATCTTCCATTCAAATCCTAACCACTACTAATGACCGATCACTTCTCAAACCTGCTGACATTCTCATATTGTTTCATCGAAGTACCCTTGCTAGAAATTCCTAACCAAAATAATCCTTCTTCTATATTGGTTCATAAGTTCACTAACCTGATCATCGATATCTGAAAAGCTTTCACCCATAGTATTAGTCACACTATCGTAAATAACCCTATTGACCAACATTTTATTCTATAGTCCTTACATGATGCTCACCCGCGAAGAACCAACATTTACCTTATTTTGACGAACCATACACATCCAACTAACCATGCACTTTTTATTCATGTCCTTTAGCCAACTCCCAAGTCATCATACCAGTAATTATAGAACTTCTCAAGTATCAACCTTTACATACCAATGCCCACGAATCTCATCCCAAAAACTAGATGCAACACCCGGTAATCCTTCAAATATACCTCCACACTTTCACTGACTCTCATTAGCCTACGACGAGTCCAATCTACCAACGCATATACGACTTTCACACTCACTCAATACTAAACAACTGTGAATACTTACAAATCAACAATCTCTTTTTTTCAAAAATCCCCTATCATCACTAACCTTAAAAATGCCAAGTGAAACCACACACACACTTTTTAGGTGAAGACACGAGACTGTTTATTCCACTAAGCTTCACTCATCACAAGTAACACTGCCACCTAATTTTGATCATAAAATCATTCCCTGAAAGAACTCACAACCCCTAATTCAACTATGTTATCACAATATTGTCATATCGAAGCTAATTAATCATTTCATAGCCTATACGACATCCACCCGCGTACACCTTGCAACTAATCCCAACAAGCACGTCAGATACCAATTGTTCCCTTTCTATAGCGGAGATTGATCCATAAAATTTATCTTCCTTATGTCTCTGTCCCATAGGAAAAATAGGTACTCCTACCATCCGAACCTAAGAAGTCTTACTTTCTCACACCTTATCACCAAGAGGTCGCCCTTCAAGTCCATATTCCTAACTTCTCTTCGCAGTCTTAGCATGGTCACCATACTCCTTGTTAAATCAAATTATCTTTCCCAAGTTTACACTTGTCTTTAGATATCAACATCTATACTCTTCCATTGTTGAATTGTTGACTAGCCATTGATACACTTGTTCCAAAAAACTATCATACTAAGCCTTGATGATGCTGAAACTTTCCCACTCTATGCACACCTTGAGCAACCCTTCTTGTTAAGACATAATTACATTTCCCCCATTTCTGAGAAACCAACCGTTGAAGACACGCCGATCATACAATTTCCCTCATTAAGGACATAAATGGTGAAGGAGTTTCATATACCAATTGGAATCAACTAGTTACCAATTTGAATGAAGTAACATGAAAGAATGAAAGAATATAAATTTCCTAGATGTCCTTTAGACTTCCAATTATAAGTGTGGTGCGCAACACACCCATAAGTAGGACTCTACTAGACATTGCTCCTGTACTTATAAATTGGGTATGTCACGACCAAAACCGGAGGCCGCGACGGGCACCCAGACCCTACTCGTCGGGCACCACAGTTACATTCTACCCTTAATCATATTTAAACACGGACTGAGCCGTGATAGATAATATGAGGTTTCAACCCAACAACCCCAACTTACACATTTATATACCAAGGCTGAAAAGGCCATACATGACAACTAACCACATGGCACCTATCTACAAGCCTCTAAAGAGTAAACATACCACGACCAGACTGCGACTCTGAAATGAAAAGAGCGCTCCAAATACCAGCTGAACTAGCAACCCACTAGGGCGAACTGTCACTCTCATAATATGAACATGCGGGCATAAAAGGAAGCGTCCCCCGACAAAAGGGACGTCAGTACGACTGATGTACTAAGTATGTCAGGCATAAGAAATAACATAGCAGAGATATATCATAGTCTGAGACAGAAACAATTGAACATCAGTAAATGCCTCTGAGGGCCCTAATACACATGCCTAAATGTTATGCACAATGCAGTATACATATACATCAGCCTCTTCGGGCATATTCCTTATCATAACAGCCTCTGTGGGCACCATACCATATAATGATTAATGAATGTATGTACAATGCGAATGTGGTATACTAATGTCCATACAGGAATCCTCCCATAACCGCCTCTGTGGGCATCAGGTTATATCGCCACACAAGGGCATCACATCATATTAGCCTCTTCGGGCTCTTTTGTGATAGTCTGTACCAGCTGCAGGTGGTGTGCGTATATAACGCCTTTTTCCCTTTCCCCAATTCCCATACATATATATATAATATTTACCATATAGTACTGTGTGTAACACAAGTGGTCCAGGATGACATGTGAATGTAATTAAAATGAAATGCATGAATAACAATAAAACATCCGGAGTGACATAATATCCTTTACACATTTGGTTAACATTGGGAACATCAACATCTTCTCCGGTGTGCCTTAATAAAGTCTTAGAAATATGCTTGGATATTCTTTCAACATAGGAGTCGATGACTTGATCATCCTTAACTACTAAGAGTAGAGTAATTTATGTAGCAACACAATAGTTATGTTTCGCACATAGAATTATGACAAAAGAAGGAAAGAGCCTTGCATACCTTGTTGTCCAAATTATCTAAGTTCTGCGGATCCTTGTAAGCTCTATGAATGATTATCTACATCACACTGATGATTTAAATCATAATCGAATCAATATAAGAGAAACAGATTCATTGAGACATCCTAGCGAACACCTTGTACGCATAGAACCTATATTCCTTCTATGTCGAAACCTATGCATGTAGCGAAATACCCAACCCAAACTTAGAATTTTTGGTAATCTTTTTAGAGCTAACGACAAGAATCATGTTCTGAAATTGTATAAACTTTAGGAACGAGAAAGATTACCTTTGTTAAACATAGCGACGAGAATCGTCGGAAAACCTTTCGCCCAAAACAGTTTCCGACAAGCAGAAACCGAAGAAACAAGACCCCTCAAAAAATGATTCTGGGTCACGTCTTGGGTTTCCGAGTTCTTAAACTTGTTCAAGGCTTCAATTCATTGAGAATCACGGTTCAGGACACCATTAATTTCCCCTTTTTTTGTCTATGTGAAAGCTTACGGAAATCCCCAAATTCGACCGAGAATTTCGGAGAGTTTTATTGATTGAGATATTACTCCCTCTGATAGAGCTATGAGAATTCTTTCTCCATAAAAGCTTTCTACAGAAGCTTGAAATGATGGAGGAATTTGTAAAGATGAAGATTGATTAGTAATGGAGAAGGATAAATGTGGGAGACTTGAGGAGCTGCCATCGGTCGACTACTTTGGGCTTAGTCACCCCCACAGTATTTTATAAGAGTACACGTAATGTTTCACTAGGTGTTGTCCCCCTTTTAATTAATTTATCCCACAACTAATTAATTATACACACAATTAATTTCCCGATCTCAATTCACTTAAATTCCGATGACTTATAAAATCCTCTTATACCTAATGTCATAATTCCTGTAATATGACACTAGTCTATAACCTATTCGTGGATACACAATTATTATTAATACTCCCCGTCATAGCACTTATTAAATCTAAAATCATTTCGGGATCACCTCCTTTCATATACTAATTCTTTTATTAGTATACGTAAGCACAACATAAACTTTCCAGGATTCGGGTCCACTTGCCTACGTTTATGTGCCCAAACCATTACCCGGAAATACGGGGTGTTACAGGGTAACCTAGAGCTATGATACCAACTTGTCACATCCCAAATCAGGGAACAAGCGGGAACCTACCCTTTTCCACTTGGTAGGCGAACCTATCCCATACAGATTCATCCAACAACATAAATAATTATTAAGAGCAATAAAAGTCTAAAAAGATAGATACATGACAATGCAGAATACAACACTACTCAAGGAATCTAGTCTGATAGTACAAGAGCTTCTAAGTATACAACTGGAATAAAAATTAAAACCACAACCTAAATACAACTTCTATTTAGAATGAGAATTAAACAGAGAAGTTTAGATGAAATCCACGAGATACTTGAAGGCTAAACGAACCTCACTCATGTATCTGCAATAACTCTACATCCCGAAAGGGTGAAGCAAGAGTAGTATCAGTACAAACACTATATACTGGTAGGTATCATATGCCGACAACAGTTAGCTAACATATTTAAAGTAAGAGACTGAAGAACAGACATTCTCGCAATCAAGTACAACACAACACATTTCAATAATAACCACTTAAGTATAAAAAGATCAATAGCCGAATCATAGCCTATGGTGAAACACCTAAACCCAAGTCTGCCAAATTTCCCATGATTCCTCAAAATAATCACAAAGACGAGTACAATCAACAAATCTGATCCATATATGTAAAATGAGATGATGGGGATGAATTTAATGCATTGGCCAAATGTATCTCCGTACATACATGCTCTGAGCGGAATATCTCTATGCATCGGCAATCATGACCCATGGGGGATCCGCGAAGTCTCTGTACCAGTCACTCTATATCACGCATCCTAGAGTGACTCTTCCACCAAACACCCCACTAGCCATTCCGTATCACTCAGCCTAGAATGGCTACACAATCAATATGTCATAAGAATCATTGTTGTTTCCGTCTCACTTATCACTGTCACGCTAATCACATACAATATCAATATATATCATGGAAGTAAGGATGAATGCAATGCAATGACAATATCAAGTGTATCGTATCAAACCTCCAACCATGCCACACATGGACACATATCATATTATCAATATCAAGTCAAGTCCTTTCCTCTATCTATGATAATACCAAGATAAATGAGAGACAATTTTATTACAAGTACGATATGGAAACTAAGTACAAGTCTAGTAATCACAAAGAGGCACAAGTCACATTCAATCAATAGTAACCAACCTAAGTAATCCATCTCAACTTCATAACCAAAGGCGTACATGTTTTCTCTAATTGTACCTAACTACACATACGCTTCGCTAACCGAAGTCTAACCAGAAGGTAAGCCGTAATCTACCTCGATGCCGATCTAGAGCCACGAACAATCGAACCTTAGCCTTGTCTTTCCACTTCAATGAGCCTTGGAACGATTAAAGTCTATCAAATATGAATTCTACGTTAGAATACGAATCTAAGAATACTCATATCGCCATAGTTTTACCTAAAACCCAAAAACAGACCCAAAATAGTCAAATTCGAGCTTCAAGGGCAAATATAATTTCATTGAAAAATCGGGTTCAATATAGTCAAAATAGTACCCCACGAGTTTAAACGAGTCCAATGATACCCATACTGCTATACCTTAATTCAAAACCCCAAAACGAACCAAAAAAGGTAACTCCGGCGCAAGGGCAAAATTGGAAATTTATGCTAAAATTAGTTTACCCATAGCTTATTTTTTCTAGACCCAGAAAACCCATTCAAAATCCATCATCTTGATCTTCAAAACTATGATTTTCCACTTTTCAACTTTTGGGTTTAAAATTCCAATTTTCCCCAATCAAACTCGGATAAAATCGACAACCAACGAACATAAACTTGAAGAAATGTCAATAAAGGTTAGATACTTACCCCCTTATTGATACGAGAACAACGCCATGAAAATTGCCTCAAACGGAGTTCTAGAACTCAAGATATCCTCGAAATAAGACAGGAACGCAATCTGATTTTTTATACACAAAATTTTCGCCCCGCGACACGAAAGCCCGCCCCAGCAAACCCACCAGAACCAGCAATTTTCCTCGAAACTAAAATGGCCATAACTCAGTCATACGGTGTCGAAATTCGACGATTCAAGTTTATACGGATCACAAATTTGTATAAACATCTATTCCAACAATCGAAACTCAATTCCAACATCAAATAAATATAATGGTATATTGAAACATCGAAGGGGGGAGACTTAAGCCCACGACTCAAACACCCTAGCTTGACCAAACGAAATCCAATTCCAATTCCAAAATTTCCTTCAAGTCACAAATGATCATGCAAAGCTTCTCGAACTCTCAAAACACTCAAATAGATATGTCTTGACCCGATGTTGACTGTGGTCAACTCCAAATCACCTCAAAACCTAGTTTCTCAACCAACCACCTTAATCACATTCGAACGTCTCGAGAACCGAACCAATAACTCGACTAAGTCATAAATCACATTCCAGACCTAACAGAATCAATGAAACTTTTTAAAAAATGCATTTTCCCCTGATATTGACTTTAGTCAAACTTCTTCATTTCTTAACTTAAGGATTTTCAAAATATCCTTTTTCTTATCCAAAACTCCTCCGAAAGTCTTGGGAATCACTCAACCAATCTCCGCATGTCATAACTACTGAGTAAAAGCTAACAGAAACAACAAATTTCGAATCCATGTCTTATTTCTTCTGTGATCATCTTTTCACCATAATTAGGCATATATAATTCTAAAACCGATTTAATTGTCAAAAACCAACTAAACGAACTCTAAAATTAGCTCTGTCAATTTCTACATGCCATAAATAATATTTCCAGTCTAACAGAATCTTCATATCTCCAATCAGAGCACATTTCCCCAAAATAAATAATTTATTCAAATAATTAAATGCTAGAATTTCCATAGTGAAACCTTCCCCAAAAGTGCCAATGACACACATTTGACTTCAAGTTTTTCAAGCAGGTCAAAATAATTACTACGGAGCTTCTGGAATAGACGATACGCCAAAAAGAGAACCGGTTATCAAAACGACTGATCGGGTCGTTACAATTTTATTGTTGCAGGCGCACACGTTGGTGAGAGGAGGGAAAGGGTAGTTTTTGCTTCCTTCACATGAGTGGTTGGTTAAATTAAACATGTTTTTTAACTTGCATTGTTACTTTTAAGGTTTATGACTAAAATGACCACTTTTATATATTAAGAATTATTTTGATTATGTGGTATTATAAAGGATTAAAAGTGAAAGAAATAATCCCCTTGATTATTTTCATTGATTGAATAGATATATATACAAGTTACAAAATAGGAGAATCCTATTCCTAATCTATTCCTAAAACCTTATTCTAACTATACAATTATGGTAAGTGTATAACACTAATTATGGTAATAATTACACTACAATATTACATCAATATACACTCCTAATATACAACAACTACCTCCTATTCCGTGATGGGCTTACTGCCTTCAGATTTTATCTACTGCCGAGGCCCACCGCCCTTGTCCAGGTCCATCGCTTTGCAGCTCTGCCGCAGCGGTGGCCCACCGCCGAGGCCCACTGCCAAGGCCCTTGTTGCCCAGTCCACTGCTTTGCTAGTGATATATATGTGATATACACTGCTGTATATTCAGTGTATATCACATGTATATTGCTCTGTTTAACACACCCCCGAAGTCATAGCGGGCGGTTTTCGAACGCTGAGACTATCCCTAAAATCTTCAAAGAGAACCGCTGGTAGACCCTTTGTAAAGATGTCTGCAATTTGATAACGAGACGGGACATGGCATACGCGAACTTGACCCTTTGCAACCTTTTCACGGACAAAGTGAATGTCCATTTCGATATGCTTGGTGCGTTGGTGTTGAACGGGGTTACCTGAAAGGTAGATGGCACTAATGTTATCGCAATATACCAAGATTGCCTTCTAAATATGACAATGAAGCTCCAAAAGCAAATTACGTAGCCAATATGATTCGGAGACCACATTCGCTACCCCTCGATATTCTGCCTCTGCACTTGAGCGTGATAGGGTTGCCTGACGCTTTGCCGACCAGGAGACTAAGTTGCTGCCAAGGAACATACAATAGCCAGAATTCGACCGTCTGGTGTCGGGACAACCACCCCAATCAACATCCGTGTAAGAGACAAGTGTGGATGTAGATGAAGGATACAAGTGCAACCCATAGTCCAGTGTCTCTTGAATATACCAAATGATGCGTTTGATTGCATTCATGTGCTCAACTCTGGGATCATGCATGAATAAACACACCTGCTGAACCGCATACGTAATATCTGGTATGGTAAATGTAAGATACTGGAGGGCCCCTGCAAGACTGCGATAGCGGGTCGGGTCCTCGTATGGTGCACCTGCTGCGGCACTCAGCTTTGGGTTTGCATCAATCGGTGTGGAAGTGGACTTACAGGATGACATCCCAGCCCTCTCAATGATCTCAGCAGCATACTTCCGTTGAGACAGAAACAAGCCACCTGAATGACCTGACGGCAATCCCCAAAAAATAACTCAACGGCCCTAAGTCCTTCATAGCAAATTCAGAGCTGAGCATGGCCATGATAGACTGACGCAAAGAATCGGAGGAGGCAAGTCAAGATGATATCATCCACATACAACGAATATAGGCCAATGACGAACCACGGCGGTAGATGAACAAAGAATTATCTGACCTGCTATGAGTGAACCCAATAGTCGAAACAAAATCAACAAATCATGTATACCAGGCCCGTGGAGACTGCTTAAGCCCATATAGTGATTTCTTCAACAAACAGACATGATGAGGGCGGTTGGGATCCCTGAAACCCAACGGCTAATGCATATAGACTGTTTCCTTGAGATCACCATGTAGAAAAGCATTCTTGACATCCAACTGATGAATTGGCCAAGTCTTTGAAAGAGCCAAGCTAAGAACAGTGCGAATGGTAGCCGGTTTGACCACCGGACTAAACGTTTCACCACAATCAATCCCAACCTGCTGAGTCTTACCATCACCAACCAGTCGCGCCTTATGTCGAGCAAAGGACCCATCTGAATTCTCCTTATGAGCAAAAATCCACATAGACCTGATAACATTAATACCATATGGACGGGGCACCAACTCCCACGTCTTATTATCAATAAGAGCATTATATTCATCAGTCATAGCAATTTTCCAATTAGGGTCATTTAATGCGGACACAGGATTGCGAGGCAAGGGGGATTTAGAGACATCAGAATGTAAATGAAAATGTCTTTTAGGTGTAAAAATACCCCGCTGACTACGAGTGACCGGTCTATGACTCGAGGAAGAATTGAGGGTATTTTGGGAATTTTCTAGGCTCGGGACGGACCGCGCCGGCGGGCGGTGGGCTCCGCCGGCCCAAATCGGTAAATGCGGGCTCGGTTTACGGACCGGTTCCGAGTGGGCTGGACGGGCCCAATTGCCGGAACTATTCCAAAGATGGCGTAAATGGTGGATGTGGCGGTACTGTGGGTCCAGCGGGCAGTGGGCCCGCTGGAGGATTTTGGGTACAGGAGATGTCCGAAAAATTCCGAATGATATACGGGGATATTTGGTCATCCAAAAAATTATACGACTTAGGTTCAGGATTATGAACTTTCGGAAATGGGAATTGAGTTTCATCAAAAATGACATGGCGATTGATTATGATTTTCTTGGAGGATAAATCAAAACACTTATAACCACGATGATTTGACGGATAACCCAAAAACACACACGGGGTAGACCGAGCCTGAAGTTTGTTAATTGTGGTGGATGGGAATAACGGATAACACAAGCACCCAAAAATCCGAAGATGAGAATAAGCCGGGTTCTTATTATACAGGAATTTTAGGGGGGAAGAATATGTCAGACCTTTAGAAGGAATTATGTTAAGAAGATATGTGGCCATTTGTAGAGCATGATGGGCTTGCGGGGGTCGGGGCCCAAGAACTCTGGCCGTGCTGGACACGGGCCGTAATCGATGTTGCTTTGCCGCCGCCGGGCCACCGGCCGCCGTGGGCCGCCACCGCTGGGTATTGGGCTTGGGACTGGGCCGCCCCACCGGCGCCGGGAATTTCTGCCCGGTTGTATGGGCCTGGCCGGCGCACGGCCCATCGTGCTCCATCGCCATGGGCCCCACCGCCGGGCCCATGGGGGTGGTGGGCCACTGTTCATTGGATGGGACCCACCGCCTGTTTGCTGACCACCGGAACCTCCACCAGAACCTCCGCGTTTGCCCCCGCGGTTTTTGTTATTATTCTTTCGATTATTCTTGCCGCCACTATTATTATGGTTTTGGCCCGAATTATTAACAAAACCTGAAGGATTAGGAGAGGACGCCATCATGACAACTGGACTTGCTCCGGTAGCCGCCTTTTTAGCCAAACCGGCTTCTTCCAACGTAAGCATGGAGCGGGCTTGATGGAAGTCGAGAAGAGGGTTGCTTTGGCGAAGGAGAGTTCCAACACCATTATAGGCCTCCGAAAGACCGGCAACCAACTGTAGAACTAGACGATTATTTGTTACTGGTGCGCCAACATTACGGAGCTGATCCGCCAACTCCTTTAGTTTCTTGCAATATGCCGAAACGTTCGGAAATTCGTCCATTCGAACGAGAGAGAATTCCTGCTCGAGTGTGACGACACGGGAATGTTGGTTGTCTTGGAATATGTCACGCAATCTATTCCATGCAGCCATAGCCGTGGTATCTGGCTCAATAATCGTCTGTAGAAGGTCCACCGAAATAGTGGCGTATATCCACCGAAGAACGGTAGCATCAAGTGTAATCCATAACTCAGGATCCTCCACAGGAAGGGGTCTAGCGGGAGGAATGATATGATGAAGAACTTGATAAGATATTGCGTGAATTTTAAACAACTCCGCCCACGTTGCATATTGAACGTTTTCCATTTCAAGGACAATAGGGACACTGAGCTTTATATTGGAAACCGTGAGGGCAGGGTAAAAAGTGTTCTTAGACATATTGATAAGAACAAAGGAGGGAAAATTTAAGAGAGGTTTTTGAGAGCGGAAGACGAATTTTGGAAGAGATCACTTTTTATACATTAAAAATTATTTTAGAATGTGACATATATGGTCTTAAATGATCTTTTTTCTATATGTTAAGGATTATTTCTATTACGTGGTATTTATATGACGTCACTTACTGATTATTAGGATTTTGCAACTCCAAAAATATGGTCTGAAATTCTAGTTGGACATTATTTAGAGTTACTTCAAATCATTGTACCACATAGTATTAACAAGTCTCATTATGCATTTACATATACATTTCAATGCTCCTCTTCTATCTTCACAATTAGGTAAGTATTCATTCATATTTTGCTCCCATATAAAGTGTTCTTTGTGTGTACCAAACATGAATAGGAATATAGATGAAAGCCCAAAAAAAGTAAGAGAAAACAAAAAGAATAGCTAATTTGTCCAAAAACGCACAATATGTGTTTGTACTATGTGATTTATCTGTTACCCTAATTGTTAGCATAACTTGGTGCCGTTGGTGGCATTCAAGCTACGGGTTGGAAAAAATAAAAAAAGAAGCAAAAGGTGACATTCCGGCCAAGTGATTAAAATTTGATATGAATATTATCTCTGAGCTCTAGATAAGGAGGAGAGTTCTGGACCTCGTTAACTAATGTGAAAAGGATAATTGGAATACTTGAATTTGAAAGTAGTGTTTGGAAGAGATTTACCAATGCATATATCGAGTCTTTTGATTTAATCAATTATGTTGTTGTCTTTTTTATTAAATCAGTTGTTATAAGTTTTCGGTCGTCAGAAAAAAACCTTCATCCAAAATTCTTTGTTTATTTTATGGTACGTGTTGGATGTGTGTGTCTTTCCTCCTTTTAAAGTCACATTGCACATGTAAACAGGTCATAAGTTTATTTTTTTACAAGTTAACATTGCAGAATTCATTGAATACCGTAACTTGTAAAAAATAAACTTTAAGACATGTTTACACGTGCAAGGCGACTTCTCAAAAGACGGAAAGCCACACACATCCAACACGTACCATAAAATAAGCAAAGAATTTTTTCACATATTTTGCAAAATTTCCACATATATCTTCACAAATGAGTAGAAAGTTGACTAACTTTTGCTTGTGAACATTACCAACTCTAGAGGTTTTATGAAGAAAACAAAAGAGTGGCAAAAAGTCATAGCAACGGAAGTGACAACAATTGCATAGATGATAGAGGTGCATTAGCGTTTGTGTCCTATTTTATATGTACAAGTAAGAGATCTAACTATAGCACCATCAGAGGTTATGATAAGATGATAAATATCTTTCCATTCCTAATCAGAATTCTCACACTATACGTTTAAAGTGGAAATCTTGAAAATGAAATTTTTTCAAGCAATAGAATTTTTATCCTACTATTTCAACTATGTTATTTTATATAGCTCTAATATTTTTGTTACTTAATGAATATATGAAAAAATCATCTTATAAGACACCTATTAAAAAATGTTTATCAATTTTTTTTTTTCCTATTTCCACTATTTATATTATTGGTGTTGTATTAAATCCGACTATTAAAATAGACGGTTGTAAAGCGCTTATTGAAACTATTTATGGTTGTATAGCAGTACTTCCACCTCCAACTCCAAAAAATCCAAAAGAACAACCACCTAAGAAACCAACTAAAGAATAAGTTTTGTCTAGCATACACGATAAATGCAAAAAAGTATATATGCATTACCAACAAGAAAGTGCTAGCAACCAACCGGCTTCCATACCATCTTCTTCAATACAACCTCAAAAAAGATATGATGTTTCTACGACTACTATTGAAAGTCTTAGACATAGAATGTTTAGTGTTAACACTACTAATCAAGTTAGCGAGTTTGATATTTTTGTTTTGTAGGATGTTGTACCATAGCAAGCAGGTCTCAATGAAGAAGGACGTGAAGACTTGCTGAAATACTGGAGGGAGAATGAGAAGACATTTCTGACACTATCAAAGATGTCCCGAGATGTGTTGAACATTCAAGTGTCATCAACAGCGTATGAAAACGCTTTTTCTGCCGAAAGATTTCAAATAGGAGAGCACATACACTCATTAGCGGGAGACAGCTTGGAGATTACAGTTTTATTCAAAGATTGGATACGAGCGGAGCGTAAAAGATCCCATTCAAGGTACCTGAAGAAGGAGGAGAATTTGGTGACTTTCCGTAGTTCGAGGGCTAAGACTCATATAGATTTTTTGCTCATTAGGAAGGTTGACCAAGGTCTTTGTAAAGACTGCAAGGTAATTTCGAAGGAGGATCTTACAACCCGACATAAGCTTTTAGTGATGGATTTAGAGATCAAGACAGAGAAGAAGAAGAGGGTTGTGAATGACAAGTTAAGAATCAAATGGGGGAGTTTGACCATGGCTAGTGCCAAAGAGATGGGGGAGAGGTTCATGGCCAAGGGGGCTTGGGGGAGTAGTGGGGATGCGACTGGAATATGGGACAAGATGGCCAGTTGCATTCAGGAGGTTGCTAGAGAAGTGCTAGGGGTCTCGCGAGGTATCCGTGGTGGGCTTCGAGGGGACTGGTGGTAGAATGGTAAAGTTCAAGAGAAGGTGGAAGCAAAAAAAGTGGAGTATGCGAAATTGGTAGAAAGCAGTATAGGGAGAGGAAGAGAGACTTACATATGGTTTTCATCGACCTCGAGAAGGCATACGACAAAGTCCCTAGGGAGGTTCTATGAAGATGTTTGGAGGTTAAAGGTGTACCTGTGGCATACACTAGGGCAATCAAAGATATGTATGATAGAGCCAAGACTAGGGTACGGACAGTAGGAGGAGACTCGGAGCACTTTCCAGTGATGATGGGGCTGCACCAGGGATCAACTCTTAGCCCATTCCTATTTGCTTTGGTGATGGATGGACTGACGCGACAAATCCAAGGGGAGGTACCATAATGTATGTTATTCACAGACGACATAGTCCTGATTGATGAGACCCGCAACTGAGTGAACGCTAAGCTGGAGGTTTGGAGATAGACTCTAGAGTCTAAAGGGTTTAACCTGAGTAGGACCAAGATAGAACACTTGGAGTGCAAGTTCAGTGATGGGAGCGACCTTGAGATAGGCATGGAAGTGAGGCTTGGTACCTAGGTCGTTCCAAAGAAAGGGAGCTTCAAGTACCTCGGGTCTATTATCCAAGGGAACTGAGAGATTGATGACGATGTCACACATCGTATTGGGTTAGGGTGGATGAAATGAAGGCTCACATCTGGAGTATTGTGAGATAAAAAGGTACCACCAAAACTTAAAGGCAAGCTCTATAGGGTGGTGGTTAGACCGACCATGTTGTATGGGGCGGAGTGTTGGCCGGTCAAGACTTCGCACATCCAAAAGATGAAAGTTGCAGAGATGATGATGCTAAGATGGATTTGTGGGCATACAAGGAGGGATAGAATTAGAAATGATGATATCAGGGACAGAGTGAGAGTGGCCTCGGTGGAGGATAAGATGCGAGAAGCTAGGTTTCGATGGTTCGGACACGTGCAGAGGAGAGACATAAATGCCCCAGTGCGGAGGTGTGAAAGGTTGTCTATGGAAGAGTACAAGAGGGGTAGAGATAGGCCGAGGAAGTATTGGGGAGAGGTGATTAGACGGGATATGGCACAGGTGCAACTCACTAAGGACATGACCTTAGATAGGGGGTTATGGAAGACACATATTAGGGTAGAAGGATATTAGGTAGTCCTACCTACGCTTACAAACTGGTAGTTGTAATATTATTATTGTAGGCTCGCTTAGCCTATAATATTGCCTTATATTCCCTTGTCGTTTGATTTATGCAGCTATGTGTATTTTGTTTGTCTTATTTACTTTCATTAGCTATTGCTTCTTTCTTTTTCAGAATGCATTGTCATGACTTATGCACTTTGTTTGTCTTACTTTGCTTGGGCTTGTGCTTTGTATTGAGCCGGGGGTCTCTCAGAAACAACCGCTTTACCTACCAAGGTAGAGGTGAGGTTTGTGTACACTATACCCTTCCCAGACACCACATTGTCTAGGCTTGTTCGTCCAAAACATCCTCTCAATTTATTCTTTAAGTACTTATTTCCTTTTTGCAGTTGAAAGAAAAACGAGTAGGGTTAGGAAAAAGATTTAAATGAAGTCGGTTGAGTCTAAGAAAGCACACTGTGTTACCTTCTCAAAAAGGAAGGTGAGTTTGTTCATGAAAATGACTGACCTTTCAACTCACCTGGTGGAAAACCATATTTCCTATGATTCCACCAATATAGAGAAAATGACTGATAAATTTCTTGAATGGGAACTAGATAATTGTCAAGTTGTCGATCCAGCTGATGTGGAAAAATCAAATGTCTTTAAGGCATTTGACAATATCTATAAAGTATTACAAGTAGAGAACGAGAAGGAAAAAAAGGTATAAGATCATGTATCCTCGTTCAAAAATACCGCTTGATAAACACATGTTGGAGTAGTTGGTGACATTCACGTTGCAGTCCTAATGATATTACACTAACATTTTTAATTAAAAGAATTTAAAACTAATAACTTTGAGAAGATTACACTGCAATAAAGCATATACAGTATTTATTTGTAGTTGGACACTAGTAAAAAAGATTAATTATTCTTGTACGTTATTGCTTTAAAACTTTATCATATGTATAAAAGTTGATGCGGAGAGCTCATATTCGTCTTCAAAATTTTCAAATATGTGGGATTATATAAGTTTATTTTGAAATTATTTCAGATGATCTTCAAAACTAATTTCATTACAACAACCATACACCCAACGACAAAAATATCTTACATTTGAATCCCTGCATTACAATTCATGCATTATTAATATTTGTTTTATATAATTCTTGCATAATTAAATTTTTCATAATTTATATTTGAACCAAAAGGTTAGTGAAATATATCAAAAGAATATAATTCTTGCTTTTTAGACACTTTTTGTTGTTCTAGAGGAATCATCCTTTTTGCATTATAAAAAATAATTTTATAAGGGAAAATTATCCTAAACAAATTATGAATAAAGCACATTAAAACAAATAACTTCTTTTAAGAACTGAATGTGTTCTCATAGGACGTCAGCCGACGAATTTGTAAAAAAAAAAATTAATTCATAACAAATAAAAAACTTAAAAAGAGTTAAATACAAAAAAAATATAAAAATAACATTAATATTATATTATATCAATTACAAAAGTAAAAAAAATACAAAATCAACTAAATTAGGTACGACGACATATATGAATAGCACTAAGCAAATTTGAATAGAGAATTTGCGTGTACAATGCATATTCATTTTTCAAAACATGCGCTATGTATTTTTGTAAAAAAAATCGATTAACAGGTTTAACATGGGACATTAGCCCGTTCATATATAGGTATCTTCGTTCTTTTAATCTTACACATTAGTTTGGTTCTTTGCAAAATAAAATACCTCATTTTGGTCCTAAACTCGTAAAAATTGTTTTCCACTTTAATGTAATGACTCGCTTGGTTGTTTTGTGCTTTTGCCTTATTTTTCTCAAAATACCCTTTTCGTAATTTCATCTTGGTGTTTATGACTTGGGGGGTGAGTGGTGTGATTCCCGAGACAATCAAGTGAGTTTCAGACCATTTATAGCAAAATGAGAAGTTCTTAAGTTAAGAAATCAAGAAGTTTGACCAAAGTCAACATCGGGGATAAATGCTTCTTTTTCAAAGTTTTGCCGATTTCATTAGGTCCGGAATTTATGACTTGCTCGAGTCGTTAGTTCGGATCCCGAGGTGTTTCGGGTGTGTTTTGAGTCATTGGTTGAGAATTTAGTTAGGTTAAGGATTTGAAGTTGACCTCGGGCAACATCGAGTCAAGAAAATCTATTTTGTGTGTTTCGAATGCACGAACATGTCTAGAACGTATTTTATGACAGATAGACGTATTTAATTTCTATTGAGGAGATCTCATATGAGTTTCGGGTGTTGAATCAAAATTTGGGTGACACCAGAAAAATCAGATACCTAGTGTATTATTTTCTTCTACGCGATCACGTAGAAGGAATCGCATTCGCAATGTTTTGGAGTCCAAGGGACCGCGATCTCGATCAGTGGCTCGCGTTCATGAAGGGGAATCAGGGTCTAGGCCGAGTCACGCTGGACATTTCAATCGCGATGGTCACATCATGCTCGCGATGGGCTGGGCCGAGTATGATCGCATTCACGAGAGAGGGTCCGCGTTCACAAAGGGAAAATAATGCCTAGACAGAATAAATTCCTATTTTGAACCTTCATGTTCATACTTTAATTTTGGGAGCTCGGATTTGGGTGATTTCAACGACATTATTGATGATTTGTCTTGGGGTTAAGATTCTAACCTTTATCTAAGTATTTCCCCATAATTTCATCCAATATTTGATGATTTCTTTCATGCTTGAACTTAAAAATAAAAGTTTTCCATGGAAATAGATTTTCAAGTAAAATATCAAATTGAAGGTCGATTTATGATTTGATTTTAATTATTTTTTAGATTCTTAATCTTTAGGTAATGGGTAAACTGATTTTAAAGTAAAATTCCAGTCTTGCCCTTGGGGGCTCGGGATTACATCTCGTCTAAATCATGAAAAAAAACTATACTTGACATTGAATTGATATTATTTAATTGCATGTTGTACGCATAACCCATTTCATACATCTATGTTATTATTGGCATGATATTGATGCATCATTGGGAATGGTCCGTAGAGACCCGATTAGATATGGTACATGGTTGGAGTGATGATGATATAATAGCCTATGAGCTTATACCCGATGTGGTCTAGGACCTAGCATTCCGGGTGAGTACATGATATGATAGATTGTTGGTTTATACCCGATGTGATTTGGATGATTTGGCATACCAGGTGAGTATATAGACCACACGAGTCCACATAAATCACGTAAAACCTACTGCATGAGTGTGTGTATATTGGTGCATTATGGCTATGACAATGCATTGCATTACATCTCACCTTTACATGATTTGATTGATATGGTTTGTTTGGTTCATAGGTTCCTAAAAAGAACCGGTCTTATCCATGTACTTGAGGAAAAACTTGTGGAAATGGTTGACCTTATCGTTGGATTCATGGGGAGAACCGGGTTTAGATTGCTTACTTACTGATTCATGGAACTTCATGTAGTGTAGTAACATTTCTCATCTTAATTGTTGGCTTCGGTTGTTTACTTGGTTCGTAGACTTTCTATTCTTTATTTGTTGAATTGGTCACTAACAAAAGATGGAGGTAAGTATCGGAAAGACCAACCCTCGCCACCAACGATGTTGTTGAGTACATGTGTTTTCCTATACTCACTCTACACTTGTTGCATCTTTTCTGCGTGCAGGAGTTGTTCCTAGTTTCAGTACCGATCAAGTTGTTCCTAGTTTCGGTACCGATCGAGTTGTTCCAGATCGTTGACGCATACTTCGTGGAGTTCCAGGGTGAGCTTCTGGTTGTTTCATGGTGCTAGACTTCACCTCTATCTTAATTTTTGACAATATTTTTTAATATTAAGACCTATATTATTCATACAATGTCTCTTGTACTTGTGATTTCCGGATTTTTTGAGATGTATTGACTTAGTACTTTTCGCATGCTCGAACTTTTGAGACTTATTAGCATTATATTGGATCTTCTTACTTTATTTTAGCTTTTATCGTATTTTTTATTACTTGAGTTTTCCTTGTGTTCACCTTAGGGCTAGGGAATATGACCTCGCGGACTTTAAAATTTTTGGGTCATGACATATAATTCTCAACCGTTGTAGTTATGGATGGATTTAATAATGCCAAGTACATCCTATGATTCAATTGCCACTTTTATTTCTAGAAACATCGCTTATTTCTCCTATTATTGGATTCTGAAAGGTGGAGCCATCAATGTTGAATTTATAAATATCATTTTTAGAGGGTTGCCACTACACATAAATCTTGTAGTCCTCAAGCAATAAAGAGAACTATTAGTTAGAAGATAGTATTTCATATTACTTATAATGACACTATCGGCATTGTCCATAATTTTTGAATTAATTATATTTTTAATCAGTCAGATTTATTTTTCAGAAAATATTATAACCAGCAAGACTTCACTCTTGATACATTTCATTTATGCATCATCACCCACTGATCAATAGGATTTTACAACACCCAAAATATGGCCTGAAATTTTAATTGAAAATCTGAATTTTCAAGCATTTTAAGAAAATACTTAAATCTTCCAAAATCATATTGTCCTAATAAATTTATTATCGGACCAAACTAACTAGATTTATTTGAAATTATTTTACCATATGGTATTAACAAGTCCCATTATGGATCTCTCTCTCTCTCTATATATATATATCCCAATGCTTCTTCCAAAATAAGATTGTTCTAATAAATTTATTACCAAATTTTGAACCAAATTAACTAGATTTACTTGAATTATTTTACCATATGCTATTAATTAACAAGGCTCATTATGTCTATATATACATCTCAACGCTCCTTTTCTACCTTCACAATCAATTCATTCATATTTTGCTCCCAAAGAGAGTGCTCTTTTGTTCTTCTTCTTTTTTTTTTGTGTACCCAAATATTGCTTGGAATTTAGATGAAAGCCAGAGAAAAGTTAAAAAAAAAAAAAGAATAGCTAGTTTGTTCAAAAAAGCACAAAAATTGTCAATCCAATGTATAATGTTGCTCTAATTATTAGCACAGGTTGTAGCAGTGGGTCGCATTCAAGCTACGGTTGGACGAATAAAAAAAGAAACAAAAGGTAATATTTGGCCAAGCACTTAAAATTAATTTGAATGTTGTCCCTGAACCAGATGAGGGGGACAATTTAGAAACTCATTAACTAATGTGAAAATGGTAATAAAAGTTTTTGAATTTGTAATTAGTGTTTGGAGGAGAATTTCATGTGCATCTATATCGAGTCTTTTTATTTAATCATTTATGTTGTTATCTTTGTTATTAAGTCTATTGCTAATTTCTTTTCTGCTAACGGAAGACTTACATAAACTGACTTAATAACAAAGACAATAACATAATTGATTAAATTAAAAGACTCGATAGATGCACTGATAATTCTCCTCCAAACACTAGTTCCAAATTCAAGAACTCCAATTACCATTTACACATTAGTTAACGAGTTTCAGAATTCCCCCCTCCCCCTTTATCTGGCTCATGGACAATATTCGAATCAAATTTCAATCGCTCGGTCAAAATATCACCTTTTACTTCTTTTTTTTATTTTGTCCAACCGCAACTTGAATGCTACCAACTGCTCCAACCTAATGCAAATCGAGATACCAAGGTCAATATCAAGAGTAAAGGTGTGAGCTATCTTGGATATGAAAAAAGTTATTAAAATAACATCAATATGATATTATATCAATTACATAAGTAAAAAAAATACAAAATCAACTAAATTAGGCACGATGGCATATATGCATAGCACTAAACAAATTGTAAATAGAGAATTTGCATGTACATAGCATATTTAGTTTTCAAAACATGCGTTGTGTATTTTCCTAAAAATAAAATCTATTATAACATGGGATGTTAGCCTATTCATATATATATATATATATATATGTTCTTTTCTTTTTACACATTAGTTTGGTTCTTCACATAATATAAGACCTCATTTTGGTTCTAAACTCATAAAAAATATTTTTCAACTGCATGTCAACCCTTGTAGTTATGCAAGCATTTCCGAGATCTGATAATGTCACGATCCCAATCTCATTTGTGTCGTGAGGGAACCTACTCTAACCCATAGGCAAACCCAACCAACATTCATATGAATAAGCAGAAATTAAATGCAAAAATAAAGGAGTAAAAGAGGAATAACTAACAAGTCTAAAGATATAAATACATAGTCTGAGATAAACCCCCAAGTGATCCGGTAGTCATGAATGTCAAGCTCTGCAACTGAATACAAGTCTGGATAGTAGAGATACATAAAAATGTCTGAAAGTAACAATATGACATAGTCTGAGAGTAGCAAAACATAATATCAATGAAGAATGGAGTTCCAGTGCCGGAGAAGAAGCTGCAGCTCACCCTGGACTCCAATATCACGATCTCTGATGAGGGGATCAAGCTGCTCCGGTGCCACCTCCTGGCTCTGTACCTGCACATAGAGTGCAGCAAGTGTAGAGTGAGTACGGAAAACACGTATACTCAGCAAGCATCGTTGACCGACCCTAGCTATAACGGTGGCGAGGGGTGGTACTTTACAATAACTCTCTCTACTAGTTAGTCACTCAAACATAAGAATGAACCAGTTAACCAACCTATAATGAATCTACAGTTCAGTCAAGTATAAGTACTCTCAAGTCACACATCATACAAGTCCAACCTAACAACATTCAGGGTATCTAGATCCCGCAAGTCACTCTACTCAAGTCTCACACCATATCCAGCATATCTGACAGTATCCCTTCTAGCAACTAAAGATCATGTGTATGATAGAGTTCAGTCATGGAACATAATACATCAATAACATATCATAATGTAAATGAATGCAATGCAGAATAATATGTATGAATGCAAGTGGCCACAAATATCTAGTACACACACGCTGCTGCAGTAGCTGTCACGTGACCCATAGGGGACTCATGAGGTCCATATACCCACCTGATCCTATGGGATACCATCTCTGCGGCTGAAGTGTCATATCGGTCATCACTATCATAAACATGTATCATATCCCTTAATCTAACTTCCCAAGTCATTCTTAGTGATTTACCAGTATCCAATGTCAAGTATGTATATATTGTATGAATGAGATGGATATGAATACACCATACAACCAGCAGAAACAGTTTTCAGTATTTATCAGTCTTAATCAAGTGTCCAAACGTGGTGTAGAGTGATGAATGCATGACAATCAAATCAGGATATCAAATCAATGGCTACAAGACCAAGTAAACAACAAGCATACTAACTAAGCAGACTCTTGCATCATTTAGCCTTCACTTGCTATACTATTAGTTCATAAACTCCTTCATGGAAAATCTCTTATTCATGGCAACTCTCTTATTCTCCACAAAGTATTTCTACATTTTTCCCTATTTAATACACATGCTTAAGATGTAATATACTAGTAGACATTAATAGAAGGGAGAATGATTACCTTAATTGTGAAAAATCTCTTGAATTCTTCACTATCGTACTGCCCAAGTTCGAGTCTCAAGGAAGAATAAGTGTGGGGAATGCAATGAATGCTAGGTCAAATCTCATATTAAAATAGCATAGTGGTCCGCTCCGGTAGACTCAATTCTGCTGGAGCAGACCCACTCCGACGGAAACCTATCCGCTGGGACGAAAGTCACTAAAATCCCCACTTTCGCTTCGGCGGGCCAAGACTCCGCTGAGGCAGACCCGCCGAGGCAGACAACTGACCGTTGGCGCGGACATCAGCAAACATCAATAGTCCAAGCATTTCAAACCTCTATCAACCACCCGAAACACTCTCAGGATCTACCGGACACAAACCAAATATGCTACTCTATCAAAAAACACATTTCAGACCTGTTCTCGCTCTCGGATTTCCCGAAAAAGGTCTTTAAAGCTATGGTTTGACGAAAGTCAACACTTACGTTCTATTTCCACAATTTAGCAAACTAACCCCCAAAATGCACCGGGTTGCCTCGGGACCCGAACCAAAGGCTCGAGTAAGACATAAAGATCGTTCCGGAGCTAATGGAACTGACGAAATTACGAACAGAGTGTGTTTACCCAAAAGTCAACTATGGGTCGAACTATTCTATTCTCTTAACTTAGGATTTCTCAAACTTAGCTAAATGGGTCCGAAACCTACCCGATCACTTCGGCAACCATGCCACTCATCCCCGCAAGTCACAAGCAAGCATATAAGCCCCGAGAAGGGTAATTTAGGGGTTTTAGGCAAAATAAGTAAAATGATTTTTCGAGTCGTTACATACCTCCTAAGATACAATCACTATTTTTATTTCTAAAAACACTGCTTATTTTTCCTATTCTTTAATTCTAAAAGGTGAAGTCATCAATGATGAATTTATACTTATCATTTTTAGAGGGTTGCCACTTCACATAAATATTGTAGTCCTCTTGCGATAAAGAGAACTATTAGTTAGAAGGATATAGTTCATATAAAGCATAATGACATTTTCGACATTGTCCATATTGTTTGAATTTTAAAATTGATTATATTTCTAGCTAGCCAAATTTATTTTTTCAAAAAAATATCATATAACAGTTGCAATACGACTTATTAGTGAGTCAACAAGACTTCACTCTTGATACATTTCATATATGCAACACCACCCGTTGATCAGTAGATTTTACAACACCCACTGATCATTAGGATTTTACAACACCCAAAATATGGTCCGTAACTTTGAATTTTCAAGCATTTAAAAAAAATACTTAAATCTTCAAAAAATCAAATTATCTAATAAAGTCAGACAAAACTATCTAGATTTACTTAAAATTATTTTACTATGTTGTATTAGCAAGTCTCATTATATATATTATTTCAATGCTCCTACTCTATCTTCACAATTAGGTAATTATTTATATATTTTGCTCCCAAAGAAAGTGTACTTTTTTTCTTTTGTGTACCAAAGAGAAAATGATCAAAATGGTCCTTAATGTATGGGGGTTAGACTATTTTAATCCTTTATATATACTACGTTATCCGTATTATATCAATCACAACAATATTAGCAATATACAATCAATAAGTACATGTCATATTACATTCACGGTTCAATTATCAATATTACCCTTCCATTTTATGAGATCAGTGAGCTATCATGTGACAGAGATACAAATACTCCCTCTGTCCCAATTTAAATGATACACTTTTCTTTTTAGTCAGTCCCAAAAAGAATGACACATTTTCTTATTTGGCAACAATTTAACTTTAAACTTTACATTTTACGCTTAACTAGATGATCTATAACCACACAAATATCGTTGAATTGTTTTAGACCACAAGATTCAAAAGTCTTTCTTTATTTCTTAAATTTTGTGCCCAGTCAAACTACATCATATAAATTGAGATGGAGGGAGTACGGAATAATCACAGAAAATAACATATATGGCGACTAGCCCACATAATAGCTGACAGATCCAACCTAATTGGAATTCACCTTTGTGTCATGCTCGAAGGCCCATCATGCCATATCCATCAATTTCTACAACTACATATGATTCTCTAATCAAAGTCTAACTAAAGTAAGTTGTAACCTGGCTCAAGGCCAATCGGGCGACACAAACCCTCACGTCTGTGCCTTTCCTTTCTGAATTGCCTCCGAGCTATCGAAATCTATCAATTACGTATTCTACGTCAAACTACAATTCCATTGACACCCATATCACTATACTTCTCAAAAGGTTGCCAAAAAGACCCCAAATATCCAAACCTCAGCCTGCAGGGCAAATCGAAAATTTTATTTCAAAATCACATTATCCAAAGTCTAATTAGTCTACTTATAAAAATTACGGTAAAAATCCTTGAACTTGACCCTCAATTTTACAAATCCCCTTTTCAAACCTACGGTTTTAAACTCCCATTATTCAACCCAAAAATGATTTATTCTACTAATTAATGAAGGGAAACAACATAAATTGAAGGAAATAAGTTAAGAACTTTACCCCAATGAAGATTCTAGATGGGCACCTTGAAATATCTCCCCAAAACCAAGCTCAAAACATAAAAAGTGAAAATGGGGAAATGACTCTCGGATTCATCTTAAATCACTAGAGCTAAAGTACCCACTTCGCGAACGCGGTCTGAGACTATATGATCGGAAGCACAAGGCTAAGCTGGCCCATCAGGAAAACTTCGCGATCGCGAGGCCCCTCCCGCGAACGCGAAGCACCGCGATCGCGAGGCCTCTCCCACGAACGTGAAGCATCGCAACTCACCCGGACCCAATGCGCATGCACGCGATAATGGAGACCTTTCACGTGATCACGAATCACAGCTCGGTTACTCAACTTGAACGTTGTACATTCTTCGCGATCGCGAAGAAAGGAAACCAGCAGCTGAACACCAGATTTTTCTAGTGTTCCCCGAACTTGGGTCTTACACCCGGAACTTATCCAGAACCCCATAGACACAAACCAAACATGCTAACGTAGTGTAATCGGTGCATGGACTTGCTCGCGCACTGAAAACACCCATCCGACATCATTAGAACACATTTGACCACAAAATCACCAAACTTTCACACATTCCAATTTTAGCCAACTAAGTAACCAAATCCAGCATGAATGCCTCGGGACTCAAACCAAGGACTCAACTAAGTCATAAATAACGTTTTGGACCTACGGAATCGACAAAACTCGATAACGAGTACGTTTATCCAAAAGTCAACTTTTAGTCAAACTTATCATTTTAAAAACTCAAGAAAGCTCTTACTTAGGATTTTTATTCTGAAACAAGTCTGATTTACCTCGGGAAGCATGTCGTCCCATCCCGCAAGATGAAAACACCAAAACAAAGGTTATTAAAGGACATTTTAGGTATAGTAATACCAAGAAGGACTAAACGGCCAAATGGGTCGTTATAATATCATTATTATGTTTTTATTTATCGACTCGTCTAATATTAAGTCATCTCATGTCAATAATTCTACCTCTCTTTCTGACCTCATCAGACCAACCTGCATATCATATCAAGATCTATCTCAATCATAGTATTGGTATGAATGAATGTATGGGTGCAATAAATAAAATAATTATCATGGAAGCATGAGATGTGTAATCATGTACATATGAGATGAATAATCAAGTGCCTTAATACCAACATTTCCACAATGATTTTAAAGATCAACTTTTCAATATTTATGAGACATAGAGTGATGAGATAAGACAATTCACAAAAAAAGTATAAGTTCAATCACGGCTATCATAGCCCACATAAATAGTTGTCAATACCAATCTAAGTGGAATTTATCACCACCATCACGCATGTAGGCTCACATGTTTCTCAGATATTCTAAATACCCAATCATATACACTGATACCCACCTAAGTGGTCATCGCAGTCACTAAAGTGGGACCCCCATTATGCAAAATACCCCTTAATAATTATAAGTTATACATCAACTCTATTAGAGTCTAGAAAATAAATAATAGCCTACCACAATGCCGAGCGGGTGCCACGAACCCTCATGCCAAATCTTTACTCTTCTGGAGTGCTTCCGAACGATCTTAGTCTATAGATTCTACATTAAAATACAAATCTAAGGACACCTATAAACCTATGCTTTCAAATGAAATCCAAAAATGCAACTCAAAAATGACCACGACCGCAAGAGGAAAAAATTGGAAATTTAGTTTAGAAGTATGTACCCAATAGTCTAGATAGTCATATTTTTAAATTTGATGAAAAACTCCTATTTCATTAATTATCAAAAAACCTCAATTATGGGGAAGACCCTAAATCTCATATCAAAATCATGGATAGAAATTAGAAATTCAAGCCTAGGAATAGTTTACCCATACATTAAACAATCTAAATCCAAATGATCAATATACAAAGCCTAGGTCTTGGCATTTAATTCCATGAAAACACCCTTTTTAAGAAGTTGGGTTAAAACCCTAGGTTTCAGCAATTTCCACTTCTAATTTCAGTGATTTCCGCTTCTGCAGATCATTCCTCGTAGAACCAGGCTCGCATCTGCGGAGAAATGACCGCAGGATCTGACTCCACTTAAACTTCAAAAGGGCACAGGAGGGAAATGACCGCATGAGTGGTCTCCACTTAAACTTCGAAAGGGCACAAGAAGGGGGAAGGATTCGCAGATGCGGCCTCCCACCTGCGTGACAACTCCACCAAAGAAGCCATCCATATCCTCAAAAAGCCTTGCATCTATGGACCAACCTCCACAGAAACAGCTCTGCAAGTGCGGCAACTATTCCATAGGGGCAGTTACACTAGAACCAGAAAATTTAAATTTCAAGAAACTCCCAATCCAACACCCGAAACTCATCCGAGACCTCCCGAATACAAACCAAATATGTTACTAGAGTATAATCGATGCTACGGACTATCGCGCACACGCAAAATACCTATCCAACATAGTTACAACACGTTTTTCCATAAATCACCCCTAACTTTCTCAAAACCCAAACTTAGTAATTCAAGTATCCAAAATGCATCTGAACACCTCGGGGTCGAACCAAAGACTCGACTAAGTCATAAATGATGTTCCAGACCTAACGAAATTGACGAAACTTGGAAAGAACACGTTTATCCAAAAGTCAACTTTTAGTCAGCCTTTTCCATTTCAAAACTTAAGAAACTCTTAACTTTAGATTATTTTTTTAAAACCTATACAATTCACTTTGGGAAGAGTGTTAAAACTCTCTGCAAGTCATAAACATCGATAAGAGGCTACAAAAGAGGTAATTTGGTCAAAGCAAGATGAGAAGTTTAAAATGACCGAATGAATTATTACATCAGATACCAATTAAACAAACGTTCGTCCTCGAACGAAAAAAAAAGATGAAGGGGAATAAGTACCTAAATCGGTCAAAATTTGGGGGTATATACTCTGCATATCTACCACTGTCTCCCATGTAGCCTCCTCAACCAGACGGTGCTTCCATTGCACCTTCACAAAAGGAATTTCTTTGGACATCGACTTTCTAACCGCATGTCCATAATGGCCACATGCTCTTCCTCAAATGCCAGAGTTTGATCAAATAACATCAAGTCCCATTGAATGATGTAGGACCCATCAGAATGGTATTTCTTCAATATGGAGACATGAAACACCAGATGAACACCTAATAACCCTAGTGGCAAGGCAAATCATAAACCCCTCACCAACTCACCGAAGAATCTCGAATGGCCCGATATACCTCGAACTCAACTTGTCTTTCTTCCCGAATCTTATCACCCATTTCATGGGTGAGACCTTTAATAGAACCTCATCACCTACCATGAACTCCATATCACGAACCTTCCGGTACGCATACTTCTTCTGTCTATTCTAAGCCGCTAGGAACTTTTCCTGAATCAATTTCACTTTAACCTAGGAGTCTCTCGACAAATCAGCTCAAATGCATTAAATCAACTAATCGTAGAGCGACATATCCTACCATACAAATCCTCAAATAGTGTCATCTCAATATTGGAGTGGTAAACGTTGTTGTAGGCAAACTCTGCCAATGGAAAAAACTAGTCCCAATGACCACCGAAGTCAATCACACATGCCCGCAACATATCCTCCAAAACCTGAATAGTCCACTCAAACTAACCATCCGTCTGCAGGTGAAATGCCATATTGATATCCATTCGAGTCGCCGACTCTTTTTGTAATGACCTCTAGAAATGAGAAGTGAACTGAGTGCCTTAGTCTGAAATGATAGAAATAGGAACTCCACACAACCAAACAATCTCCCTAATGTATATCTTTGCCAACTTTTTTGAATTGTAGGTCGTCTAAACTGAAATAAAGTGCACAGACTTGGTCAACCTATCCACAATAACCCAAATAACATCAAACTTGCCCAAAGTCTTCAGTAGTCTAGCTACGATGTCCATAGATATCATCTCCTATTTTCACTCAAGTATGGACATCCTCTGAGTCATACCACCCGACCTCTGGTACTCATACTTGACTTGCTGGAAATTCAAACACTAAGATAAAATATCTATAATATCCCTCTTCATCCTACACCACCATTAATGTTATTTCAAATCATGATATATATTTGTTGCACTGGGGTGGATGGAATCTCTAGACATGTGAGCCTCCTCTATAATAAATCTAGTCAACCCTCCAACACAAGGAACACAAAAATGCCCCTCAATCCTCACTATCCAAAATTGCCTCCTTGGCTTCTCCTCGCAACACCTTTTCTCTAATCTTACACAAATTTACATCATCAAACTGTTGAGCCTTAATTTGCTCCAAAAGAGACAATCTCTGCTCAACACAAGACAATATTGCCAGATTCTGAAATATCAAGTCTCACCATGCTATTGGCTAAGAACTAAACATCTAACGCCAAAGGATGTTCCTCCACAATCAACCGACTATTGAAAGGGTACTTTATTTTTAGTCAACTTGGTCATATGGAAAGCAATAGATGAAAAATTGGTCACGAATAGCTGGTAGTAACTCGCGAGACCCACAAAACTTTGAATCTCAGTCACCAAAGTAGGCCTAGCCCAATATCTAATTGCATTAATCTTCTTAGGATCCACTATAATACCCTCATTCGACAACACATGTTCTAGAAATCCCACAGAACTGAGCCAGAACTCACACTTCAAAAATTTGGCATAAAGTTTCTTCTCCTTCAACAACCCAAGTACAATCCTCAAATGCTTCTCATGATCCTCCTTACTCTGAGAATACACCAAGATGTCATCAATAAAGACAATGACAAAGGAGTCCAAATAAGGCTTAAAACCCCTATTCATCAAATCCACAAAGGTTGCAGGGGCATTCGTAAGCCCAAATGACATAACTAAGAACTCGTAGTGGACATAACGGATCCTGAAGGCCATCTTTGGAATACCATCTGCTCTAATCTTCAATTGATGGTACCCGGACCTCAAATCAATCTTGGAGAACACGGGCGCACCCTGAAGCTGGTCAAATAAATCATCGATGTGAGGTATTGAATACTTATTCTTGACTGTGACCTTGTTAATTTGCCGATAGTTAATACACATTCACATGGTACCGTCTTTCTTCTTCATAAACAGAATGGGAGCACCCCATGGGGACATACTGGGTCAAATGAATCCTTTACTCATCAAGCCTTTTAATTGCTCCTTTAACTCTGCTAGAGCTATCCGATACGGAGGAATAGAAATAGGGCAAGTGCCCGGCTCCAAATCAATACAAAATTCAGTGTCTCGGTCCGGCGGCATACCAGGCAAATACATTGGGAAAACCTTTGAAAACTCACTCACTACTGGTACAGACTCGAGTGAAGGAGTATCTACACTAATATCTCGTATGTTAGCCAAATATGCTATCTACTATCTTTCTTTCCTGAAGGAATGATATGATCTTCTTTGGTGCAGGGCTAGGAGTACCCTTCCACTCTAACTTTAGAATACCCGGCATAGCTAAAGTGATTGTCTTGTCTTGACAGTCTAGGATTGCATGATAAGGTAACAATTAATCAATACCTAAAATAATATCAAAGTGTACCATATCCAAAATAACCAGATTTACCTATGTCGTACCCCATAAACATACCACACAAGACCGATAGATTTGATCCACTACCACAGAATCATCAACAGGAGTAGAAACATGAATAGTTATATCATGCACATCACATAACATATCCAGACCCATAGAGAAATAAGTGGACACGTAGGAGAAAGTAGAACCCAGATCAAATAACTCAGAGGCAGACCGATGTGTCATACCTCAACCTAGGGAGGTATGGTTAGAACTCGGTACCTTGCTAGGTCTGAGCGCACCAAGATGAACTAAAAGTATGTGCCTTGTAAGCAAGCTAGGCCCTTGAGGCCATACTGTAAAAGACATATCTAACTAGGACGACCAAACTTTTTTTTACTAAAGGTTATTGTAGGCGAAGGAAGTCCCTATAAACATGTATGCTGACATACTGAATAAAACATAAAATAAGGGCCGACAAGGCCACTGACAAACTGTACATACTGAACATGTGTCTATAAAGCCTCTATAGATAACTGACATCAAACATGGTCGGGACATGGCCCCGTCTTACCCATAGTTTATACAGAATATCTTCTATCTGACCTCTAGACTCGACTGTACTCTGGAAGAGATGGAGTCTTACCAATCATTTGTTGAATCCCAATCTACTTGCTAGGCAAACTCGTTGAACTGATTACATGTTCCTGCAAGCATGAAATACACCGCCTAAATAATGGGACGTCAGTACAAAGAAATATACCAAGTATGTAAGACAGAAAATAATCTGAATATATGTAAACTCTGAAGATGAAGAGCATAAGTAAATATACTGGAAGTCTTTACTAAAAAGAAGGGACGATAGCGGACTGAGCACAACCTCTCAGTCAACTTACTTGGTCGATGTTGTTTGGACCGCTTGGCCTCTCTATTTATCTATACAATGGCCCCTCTATTTATCTATACAATCTACTCTGTTTCGGCTCTATGTATTATTCTTACTATTCCTGATTTCTGATCTTTATTACGTTACTATCTAGCATACAATTTGAACACAATATTCTGACCTCACAAGGGATCCAGTGTGTAGGTGTATGGCCCCAAAGGCAGTGTGTCTGAAGTCCCGAAAGCAGTCTATAAATGTATATGCGAAGGGAAACGCGTGTCTATACAACCCCAAAGATATTTGTATGGCCAATAGCCATGAAGGCAATCTGTATAGCCCCGAGGGTAATGCACATGTCTGTACTATAGCCCTGAAGGCAGTTTCAATAGCCCTGAAGGCAACATCATAGCCCTAAAAGTAAGTTCATACATACAACAACAAGACATCCTCTATAAACTATGGACTTGCATCACTAATTTATAGGTCGTACTAGTTCATACGCATCTAGTACTTTCTATAATTCACAACTCATTCTTGCTATTTCTTGATCTCCTTTCGGTAGCTATTAGAGAACTTGAACTATCTTTGGTCACATCCGACCTATCTTATTATATTACTCATCCTATCCTCATGATTTACATATCTCTACTTGAAGTTTAGGGAGTAACTTGCATGACTCGTGTTCTATATTCTTCTAAGTGACTCATCTCGTCGTACTTCGTATTCAATTTCTGTTTGTTTTAGGGAGTCTCTTAGTCTTCCTTGAATATGCGTATGTACTCATCTTGCTAGGCTATTACAATCTGATCTTCTAGCTAGTATGATCTCATCTTTTCTTCACTTATGTCATTCTACTACTAGTTTATTAGTTTGTTCCTTCGGATCTCTCTCTATTCGGAACTCTTAACGTGTATGTGCACAGCTTACGAATGTCTTGTTACTAGATCTATTTCTTAGGACTTTACACGGAAGCTATACTCGCTATCGACTTCTTAACTCTTAGACGGTTTCATTCCATCACCAAGAAACTTAAAGACGAACTAGCCCCATTCAGCTTATAATAAAAGGGGATGGGCTTACAGAATCATGCCATAAAGAAAGAAAGATAGCCCTTACATACCTTTTATCCTTAGCTATATGAATTTCACGAGTCCTCGTATGCTCCATGAGTGCTTATGAGCAATATACAAATAATTTATATCAACGACGGATTTACATCTCATAAGAAAACTCATTCAAACATTCATCGAACACCTATCCTGCATAGTTCTCATGCTTCTATTTCCATGTTCACTAGCCACAATCACTTCCCCTTCATCAACTACTACATAATCAACATTACAACTACCATAGTCTATCACATCCTGACATAAACACCTCAAGAATTCCATTAAAATAGTCCAACAATCATATACTACCAAAATCTACAAGTTTTCAACTATTGCTTCATAATCTCTTAACAATAAAACTTTCATAATCTGTATGAGCTTAAATACATGAAAAAGGGGATGAAGCTTACCTCAAGAACCAAAAATCAATCATTTAGCACTCTTTTCTTTCAACAACCAAGTCTCCAAATCAACAACCACAAGGAGTAGGGAGGTAAAAGATCACACCACGAACTTCCCGGTGAAGTATTGACATTGATTACTTTTGAACTTTTCTTGGATGGTTCAGAGATCATTAGAGAACCTTGTGAGAGTATTTAGAGTTGCTTAGGGCTTGAGAGAGTGATAAAATGAGGCTTGGGTCGATATAGGGACTTAAATTAAAGTCCACCGCCTCACTTTTGTTAGTCTAGCTCGCTGGTCGAAGCCCAAGGTGAGATAAAATCTCACTATGTAGCTCATCGGGCGAGCTCTCTCGGCTATTTGCCAGGCAGTTGCACAGTCCAACGAAACCATAAATATCTTTCAATTTCGATGTCGTATTGATGAACGGTTTGTTGCATTCAAAAAAAGACCCCCTGACCTTGAACTTAGATAGGTTATTCACTCCATAACGTTATATATACGGGGATATATGGCCCTGCCAAGTTGGCCAAAAACGTCCTATCTAAAATTCTTCCTGTTTTTTCCCAGACCAACCCGCATTTCATATCAAGATCCATCTCAGACATAGTATCGGTATGAATGAATGTATGCATGCAATAAGTAAAAAAATTATCATGAAAGCCTAAGATGAGTAATCACGTACATATGAGATGAATAATCAAGTGCCTTAATATCAACATTTCCACAATGATTCCAAAGATCAACCTTTCCATATTTATGAGACATAGAGTGATGAGGTAAGACTATTCACACAACAATTATAACTTCAATCACGGCTATCTTAGCTCACAGAAACAATTGTCAATACCAATCTAAGAGGAATTTATCACCACCATCACGCCTAAAGGCTCACATGTTTCCCTGATATTCTACATACCCAAAAATATACAATGGTACCCACCCAAGTGCTCATCGCAGTCACTAAGGTGGGACCCCACCACGCCCAATACCCCTCAATAATTATAACATATACATGCTCTGTATCGGAGTCTAGAAAGTAAACCATAGCCTACCTCAATGTCGAGCGGGTGTCACGAACCCTCACGCAAAATTTTTACCCTTCTGGAGTTCTTTCGAAGGATCATAGTTTAGATATCATAGATTCTACATTAAAATACAAATATAAAGACACCCATAAATCTATGCTTTCAAATGAAATCCAAAAACACAACTCAAAAGTGACCTCGGGCCCATGTAGGCAAAAATAAAAAATTTAGTTTAGAAACATGCACCCAATAGTCTAAATAGTCATATTCTTATGATGAAAAACTTATCACAATAAGACCTTCAATTTCATTAATTATAAAAAAAAATCAATTATGGAAAAACCTAAATCTCATATCAAAATCATGGATTGAAATTGGAAATTCAAGCCTAGGAATAGTTTACCCATCGATCAAACAATCTTAATCCAAAGGATCAATATACAAAGCCTAAGTCTTGGCACTTAATTCCATGAAAACACCTTTAAGAAGTTGGGTTAAAACCCCAGGTTTTTCTACCCATAAAGATAATTTAATTTATAAATAAATGGAAGGGAACATGATTTAATAAAGAACTCAAGGTTCGAAACATACTCCCAAAGTGAAATAGTCGAATCTCTCCAAAATCGAGCATAAAACGTGAAGTACGTGAGAAATAAGGTCTAAAATTGAACTTGAAAATTTTAAGGGTCCTAATTTCAATGATTTTCGCTTCTACGGACCATTCCTTGTAGAAGCGGCCTCGCATTTGCGGAGAAATGGTCGCGAGAGCGGTGTCCACTTAATTTCAAAAGGGCGCAGGAGCCGAGAAGGACCCGCAAATGCGGCCTCGCACCTGCGCGACAACTCCGCCGAAGCGGCCCTCCCAATCCTCACAAGGCCTCGCATCTGTAGACCAACCTCTTCAGAAGCGGCTCCGTAGGGGCGGTTATATATCTGAATTTCAAGAAACTCCCAATCCAACACCCGAAATTCAACCAAGACCTCCTGGATACAAACCAAATATGCTACCAGTTTATAAACGACATTATAGACTTGCTCACATACTCAAAATACCGATCTGACATCGTTACAACACGTTTTTACACAAATCACCTCTAACTTTTTAAAAATCCAGACATAGAAATTCAAGTATCTAAAATGCATCCGAACGCCTTGGGACCCGAACCAATAACTTGATGAAGTCATAAATGACATTCCGGACCTAACAGAATTGACGAAACTTGAAAACGGATGCGTTTACCCTAAAATCAACTTTTAATCAACCTTTTCTATTTCAAAACTTAAGAAACTTCTAACTTTACATTTTCTTTTCGAAACATATACAATTCACCTCAGGAAGCGTGTCACCCCTCTCCGCAAGTCTTAAACAACGATAAGAGGCTATGGAAAGGGTAATTTGGTCAAAGCAAGATGAGAAGCCTAAAAGTACCGAACGGGTCGTTCTATTTTGCTTCCTTCGCATGAGTGGTTGGTTAAATTAAACAGGTTTTTTAACTTGCACTGTTACTTTTAAGGGTTAGGAAATGACCATTTTTATATATTAAGAATTATTTCGATTATGTGGTATATTTGAAGGACTAAAAGAATCACTTTTTTTATACATTAAAAACTATTTCGGAATGTGACATATATGAAGGTCTAAAATGATATTTTTTCTATCTATTAAGGATTATTTCTATTACGTGGTATATATACGATGTCACTTACTGATCATTAGGATTTTGCAACTCCAAAAATATGGTCTGAAATCCTAGTTGGAATTCTGAATTTTCAAGCACTTTAAAAAAATACAAATCTTCCAAAACCAAATTGTCCTAATAAGTTTATTATCAAATTCGGACTAAATTATTTAGATTTACATAAAATCATTTTACCATATAGTATTACCAAGTCTCATTATGCATCTACATATACATTTCAATGCTCCACAATTAGGTAAGTATTCATTCATATTTTACTCCCAAGTAAAGTATTCTTGTACTCGTGTGTGTACCAAACATGACTAGGAATATAGATGAAAGACAAAAAAAAGTAAGAGAAAACAAAAAGAATAACTAATTTGTCCAACAACGCACAATATGTGTCTATCCTATATGATATATTTGTTGCCCTAATTGTTAGCATAAGTTGAAGCCGTTGGTGGCATTCAAGCTATGATTGGAATTTTTTTTTAAAAAGAAGCAAAATGTGACATTCCGACCAAGTGATTGAAATTTGATTTGAATGTTGTTCCTGAGTTAGATAAGGACGAGAGTTCTGGATCTCATTAATTAATGTGAAAATGGTAATTGGAATTCTTGAATTTGAAATTAGTGTTTTGAAGAGATTTACCAGTCATCTATCGAGTCTTTTAATTTAATTAATTATGTTGTTGTCTTTGTTATTAAGTCAGTTATTTAAGTCTTCGGTCATCAGAAAATTTTTTGCCCTTCATGCAAAATTCTTTGTATATTTTATGGTACGTGTTGGATGTGTGTGGCTTCCCGCCGCCTTGCACATATAAAGTGGTCTTTAGTTTATTTTTTTACAAGTTAACTTTGTAGAAGATCCATTGAATACCGTAAAATAAAATAAACAAAGAAATTTTTCACATTTTTTTGGTTTTTTCAATCATATTTCGAGTTCTCTTTTGCAAACTTTCCACATATATCTTCACAAATGAGTTAATTTTATGATTTGTCAAAAATGAATATACATATTTGAAACATTCATAAACATTACTCTTATTAAATATCTCAAATTTTAAATATTTAAAAATCATTAAAACATATTTAACTAGTTAGAATAATAACCATTTTAAAAATGGGTAAACTTATTTTTTATTAATTTCTACACCTTTGGAAGGTACTGTCGATTCCTTTCTCATGTCTTCGACCTATCACCAATGAGATAATTGACTACAGAAGCTAACATTAAATCATAAAATCTATCAAATTAATCGTTAGGAGAGGTCGTGGGAAGAAGAAAGGATTTAGTAAAAATACGAAGAATGAAGGAAAGAAAAAATATATTTTTTATTGGAACCTACGCTTAAATTCTATTAGTAAGGCCTCTCAAGTCTAAATCATGGAATTGATTTGCATTTGATAAGAAATATTTTCATCCTTAAAATGGAACTTCAGGATGCATATCCGAGTTAATCAACCTTTGGTAGAAAGCGCATTAAATCACAATTGGGCGGGGCGGGGCGGGGCGGGTACCCCTTCTTCGCACCCGTATCCGTTAGAAAATTTTATACCCGTCATTCGTGGCGGGTACATTTTTAACATATATATCCGCCTAGGCGGGTATATTCCTAAATTCATACCCGTTCCACCACCCAAATGGATATCCGCCACCCGCCAACACCCGCCTGTATCCGCCAGCCATATTTTGTAATCAATTCATTTGTCATTTTGTCAACCTGCCAATACATGAGAATTATCTACTACTATATTGTATCAAATTATTTGGGCTTTAGATAAATATAAAGTTGTACAAATAAAAATATAGTTGGCGGGTATAAGGCGGGCGGTTGGATGTGGGGCTGGACAGGCGGGTATGAGGCGGGATAACTGCAAATTCACCACCTACCCATACCCGCCTACTACCTGCCAAAGTTAAACCCATACCTGCACCAACTGAAGCGGGTGCTGTGCGGAATCCGCAAAATTGTACCCACCTGCCATCCCTACATATGAGACGGCGCAAGTGCACGGGTTGCCGATTTTAGGATTCTTATTTAAGGTGTAGCCTAAATTAAGAATATTTGTAAGTTTAGCCGGTTATAAAAAATTAAGGTTTGAAGATACAAGCTTTAAATTTAGGTCTGAAGTTAGGCCTATCAAAATCAAACTTCAGATAATTTAAAAGCAAGCAAACTTTAGACTCTTTATCTGAAGTTAAGTTTTATAGTCCCAAACTTTATACTCTTTAAAATGACTAAACATGGAACCAATTATTTAACATTTGATATTACTAAATGTTTCATCATGGAATGTTGGAAATTTGCTTTTGGTGGGAGTTGCAACCGACCAACTTTAACGGCTTAAACACTAGTGTTCCGCTGTTGGAGAATCTGATTCTTCACACATGCATAATCTACTAAGTAAGTAGATGACCGTAGGGCCAAGAATCGTCAAATTTCGTTGAGAAATGAAAGAGATATTGGTCTACGAAGTGAGGTGTTTGAAGCATGAAAAAGTGTGGCATGGGATCAATTCTCCCTCATCGGTGGAGGAAGAAAGAATTGTTTTGCCATATGTACAGTTTGATCCCTGAAGTTTCATATGTAAGGTTTAGACCATAATTCTTTCAGATGTACAGTTTGATCCCTGAAGTTTCAATATGTACAGTTTGGTCCCTAAAGTTTCAAGAAAGTCAGAATTGGGCAGAGATCAAAAACGTCCACCAGCACTCAATTCGGCCATTTAGACAAAGCAGGAGAATAAGCTGAGTGGTTTCATGACTTCTTAGAGGATGTTCCATGTTGGCACAAACCCGTACCTTCGGTAATGATCCACTGCGACAGTCAGTCGGCTCTAGGAAGAGCACGGAATGCTATGTACAACGAAAAGTCTCGTCATATTCGACGGAGGCATAAGACCGTTAGGCAGCTGATCACCACGAGTATAATATCCATTGATTACATTAAGTCAAAGGATAATATAGCAGACCCATTGACAAAGGGCTTACCCAAGGATCAGATGGCTTGCCTGTCTAGGGGAATGGGCTTAAAACCCAAAATATAAGGACCAATACGGTGGTAACCCAACCTTACTAACTGGAGATCCCAGTAATTTGGTTCAATGGGAAAACTAAGCTGTAAAGGTTTAGTTGATCGCTTCAGTGGAAGCATGAGCACTTCGGATAGTGATTTCTGTAAAGAAACACCAAATCCAAAGTTATTCCCGCGATAGACGTTAAGTGCTATCTGTTGTATGGGTAAAGGTTAAGTTTTCAAAACCTTTAATGATCCTCAACAGTTGAGGTTAGGTTTTGGGAAACTTTTAATGGTTCCTAGCACTTGTGAAGTGGGGTATAGCAGGATACCTTGTAGGAGACCACCTATTTAAGTGCGAGGACGGACCGCCTCAAATGAACGCACTAAAGAATCCAAGAAGTTGTCCATGGCCACAACGGACAAAACATTACGAAGAAGAGAGTAAGGGAATTTGTTGTGTTGATACTATTGGCTTGGCTTACACTAAACACTGACGGTTCAAGACATCACGTTCACCGCGCAGTAAGTAAGTCCGATGGTATTTAACTATGGAAGGTTCAAAGCTGAAGCTACCTCTCCTTATGCAACATCGGTCCGCTGAAATATTGCTGGAAATGAAAAGGCACCATGTGAGTACGCCAAAATCTCTTTCAAGAGGAGATTGTTAGAAATTTTCCTTTGGTGGGAGTTGCGACCGACCAACTTTAACGGCTTAAACACTAGTGTTCCGCTGTTGGAGAATCCGATTCTTCACACATGCATAATCTACTAAGTAAGTAGATGACCGTAGGGCCAAGAATCGTCAAATTTCGTTAAGAAATGAAAGAGATATTGGTTCACGAAGTGAGGTGTTTGAAGCATGGAAAAGTGTGGTATGGGATCAATTCTCCCTCATCGATGGAGGAAGAAAGAATTGTTTTCTTTATAAGTCTCAAAGTTGGCTTGGGGTTTGGGACCCCAAGGGGTATCCCATGTGTTTGAAGGAGGGAGGACCTAGATGTGCTTCGGTTCGAGGAAAGCCCACACGCGCGCCGCCGCCGTCCGGTCCGGGTTCCGGGTTCTCGGGTTCTCGGGTTCTCGAGTTCTCGGGTCACGGGTCACGGGTCACGGGTTGTGCTTCTTCTGATATTATCTTTTTGGACCAGAGAACTTTGCCATATGTACAGATTGATCCCTGAAGTTTCATATGTACGGTTTGGACCAGAATTCGAATTCAGTCTTCCTACAACTTCCAACATCATTTCATTACTCAAAATTTTTCACGGTAACACTTGAGTTTCCTTTGCTCATTTGTTCGCTTGCTGTTTTATCTTGGGAGACAATTGTCCAGGACGTAGAAAGGATACATACGGGGCAATATTGTCTTAAATACATAGTGCAAACACTGGACTCAGCATACCACAAACAGTTCCAGTTTGTTCTTTGTAATTTTATTTTGTTGTTGAATTGTAATTTCAGTTCTTGTAATCCTTAGCAGTTACTTGTAATTTCGGTTTCCTGCACCTTTGTAACCAACAAGTTGAAGGCAATATTCGCTTACTGTTACTGTTGCAACATGGCTGGAAATATGACTGATTCTGCTGCTACTGATGTTGCCACTCAAGGCAACGTTGTTGCCTTCCCCGCTACTGCCGCTACTGGCCAATGCAGCAACTCTGCCGCCTTCACTATCGCTTGCCGCTATCGTTCAAGGCAAAGAACTCCGCCGCTTTCCCGATCGTTGTTTGCTCTACCTTCTGCCGCCCACCATGATCGCCCTGAAAAATTCATGGGCTCAAACTTTAAGAGATGGCAGCAAAAGATCCTGTTCTATTTGACAATTATGGGCATGGCCCGGTTTCTAACGGAAAATCTTCCACAAGCTGGAGATGAAATGGACTCTTCGCCTGCTGAAACAGGTGAAGGGGGCCTTGGTATCCATGTCGTTAACGGCATGAAGATGGTTCTTGATGCGTGGAATCATAGCGATTTCATGTGTAAGAATTACATACTGAACTGCTTGGTAGACCCTCTCTACACGGTCTATTGCACCGTTGGCACTGCTAAAGAGCTGTGGGAAAAACTGCAAAAGAAGTACAACGCACAACATACGGGTACTAAGAAGTTCATCGTTGGGAAATTTCTAAAATTCCAAATGGTGGATAGTAAGACAGTGATGTCCCAAGTCCAGGAATTCCAAATGATTTTACATCACCTGGATTTGGAAGGAATGAAACCAAATGAGCAGTTTTTGGTTGCATTGCTGATTGAAAAGTTACCTCCTTCGTGGAATGAGTTTATGAGTTACTTAAAACTCAAGACAAAGGAGATGACCTTTGAAGAGCTTGTTATCAAACTCCAAATCCAGGAAGATAACAAGAAGGCTTGCCTAGGGGTAAACAACCTGCTGAGGCAAAGGTAAATCTGGCTGAGGCCAAAGGAAACTCAAGCAAGAAGCGGAAGTTCCAGAAAGACGGTAAGGCCCACGCAGCGAAGATGTTCAGAGGCAACTGTCACCACTGTGGGAAACCTGGTCATAAGATCAAGGAATGCCACAAGCTCAAGACTGAGCAACAATAAAAAGCCAAGTCTAAAGGCAAGGCGCATGCTAACGTCGTCAAGGACACGCTCCTGGATGACATGATTGAGGAGTTCTCAGCAGTGGTGCTAGAAGCCAACCTAGTTGAGAATCCGATGCAGCGGTGGGTGGACACAGGTGCTACCAGACACATCTGTTCCAACAGAGATGCCTTCTCCACGTACACTCCGGTCACTGACAAGAAGTTGTTCATGGGCAACAACGCTTTGTCTGACGTGATGGGGGTAGGAAAGGTGGTCTTGAAGATGACTTTCGGCAAGGAACTCACTCTGAAAGAAGTGATGCACGTCCCAGAGATTAGAAGAAATTTAATTTTTGGACCTTTATTGGTTAATGTTGGTTTTAGGCTAGTGTTTGAATCCAATAAGTTTGTACTCACTAAGAATGGCACATTTGTGGGGAGAGGCTTCGTCTGTGAAGGCCTCTTCAAAGTAAATGCCATGTCTGTAATGCGTCCAAGTAATAAAGTTGAACCTTTTTCTTATTTGCTTGAGTCTTCTAATTTATGGCATCATAGATTAGGACACGTTAACTACAAGTCTGTCTAAAGGCTGGTAAAGATGGAGTTATTGCCGTCTATCAACGTAAACCCTCAACATAAGTGTGAGGTGTGCATAGAGGCAAAACTCACCAAGCTTCATTTTCGATCCGTCGAAAGGAATACCGCTCCTCTAGAACTTATTCACACAGATATATATGATTTGAAGTTCGCACAAATTAGAGGGGGAAACAAGTACTTTGTGACATTCATTGATGATAACACAAGGTATTGTTACCTTTACTTGTTGAAAAATAAGGATGAAGCCTTTGAAGCGTTTCGACGTTACAAAGCGGAAGTTGAGAACTAACAAAGCCTACGGATTAAATCCATTCGTAGCGATAGAGGGGGAGAATACGTAGCGCCATTTGAGGAATACTGTGCCCAAGAAGGCATTGTTCATCAAACGACGGCTCCATACTCACCTCAATCGAATGGTGTGGCGGAACGTAAGAACCGCACATTGAAGGAAATGATGAATGTCTTGCTTATCAATTCCGGTCTTCCACAGACATGTGGGGAGAAGCCATCATTACTGCTAATACGATTCTTAACAGAGTACCACATAAGGGTAAGGACAAAACTCCATATGAATCATGGAAGGGAAAGAAACCCACCTACAAATACTTTAAGGTGTGGGGTTGTTTGGCAAAGGTTGAAGTACCCAAGCCAAAGCAGGTCAAGGTTGGGCCTAATACTGTAGATTGCATATTCATCGGATATGCAAATAACAGTAGTGCTTATCGCTTCTTAGTGCATAAGTCAGATATCCACCAGGGTAAAATCATGGAATCAAGGAATGCTCTATTCTTTGAAGGCATCTTTCCTAGAAAGGAAAAAGACATAACCTCTCGCAAACGAAGTTATGAACACAGCTCTCAAGAACCGAGAGTCGTTGACGGCCCGGATTTAGATGGTTCAGATCTAGCGGATCTCGAGGTGGCTGAACATTCGGAATCTAGTGTTCCATATTCTCAGAACTTGGAAACTCCAGAGATGGATCTAAGGCGAAGTAAAAGGGCCAGGAAGGATAAATCATTCGGTCCTGACTTTGTAGCTTATATGGTTACTGATGAACCAAGGACAATTTCTAAGGCGTTGTCAACTCCAGAAGCACCGCTCTGGAAAGAAGCTATTGAGAGTGAAATAGGCTCCATTCTGCATAACCATACTTGGGAGTTGGTTGATCTTCCTCCGGAAAATAAATCGTTGGGTTGTAAATGGATACTCAAACGGAAATATAAAATAGATGGGTCTATAGATAAGTACAAGGCCAGGTTGGTAGTCAAAGTCTATCGGCAGACAAAAGGTTTTGACTACTTTGACATATACTCCACGGTATCCTGGATGACATCCATATGGGTATTCATTGCGATCGCAGCTTTGCGTGACCTTGAGATACACCAAATAGATGTCAAGACAGCCTTCCTAAATGGTGATTTGGAAGAAGAAATTTATATGGACCAACCCGAGGGGTACGTGGTTCAAGGGCAAGAGAAGAAAGTCTATCGACTTGTCAAATCTCTGTAAGGGCTGAAACAAGCCCCGAAGTAATGGCACGAAAAAGTTGATAGTACTCTACTATCAAAGGGTTTCGCCATTAATGAGTGTGATAAATGTGTCTACACGAAAGGTAATTCTGACTCATTTGTTATGATATGCCTGTATGTAGACGACATGTTGATCACAGGAAGCAGTCCTAGGGTAATCCTAGAGACTAAGAACATGTTGAAACAATGCTTCAACATGAAGGATATGGGTATCGCAGATGTCATCTTAGGGATAAAAATCTCTAAGACGTCTGACGGACTGATCTTATCTCAGTCTCACTACATCGAGGATGTTTTGAGAAAGTTTGATATGTTAGACAGTTCACTGATAAAGTCACCAATGGATACAAATCAAAAGATTGATAAAAATCTTGGTGCACCTGTATACCAGGAGCGATATGTACAGGTGATCGGTAGTTTGATGTATATAACAAACTGCACTCGACCTGATATTGCTTATGCAGTCAATAGGTTGGCAAGGTTTACCCGTAATCCCAGTAATGATCACTGGAAGGTGTTGAATCGGGTATTACAATACCTAAAATATACGTTAACTTTCGGGTTACACTATTCGAGATATCCAGCTGTACTAGAGGGGTACAGTGATGCAAACTGGATATATGATATATAGAACACCAAGTCCACCAGTGGGTATGTATTTAAAATTGGTGGTGGGGCTGTGTCTTGGAAATCCTCTAAGCAAACTTCCATCGCCTGATCCACAATGGAATCGGAGTTTATCACTTTAGACAAAGCATGAGAAGAAGTTGAGTGGCTTCATGACTTCTTAGAGGATGTTCCATGATGGAAAAAACCCATACCTTCGGTAGTGATCCACTGCGACAGTCAGTCGGCTCTAGGAAGGGCACGGAATGCTATGTACAACGGCAAGTCTCGTCATATTCGACGGAGGCATAAGACCGTTAGGCAGCTGATCACGACGGGTATAACATCCATTGATTACATTAAGTCAAAGGATAATATAACAGACCCATTGACAAAGGGCTTACCCAAGGATCAGATGGCTTGCCTGTCTAGGGGAATGGGCTTAAAACCAAAAATATAAGGACCAATACGGTAGTAACCCAACCTTACTAACTGGAGATCCCAGTAATTTGGTTCAATGGGAAAACTAAGCTGTAAAGGTTCAGTTGATCGCTTCAGTGGAAGCATGAGCACTTCGGATAGTGATTTTTGTAAAGAAACATCAAATCCAAAGTCGTTCCCGCGATAGACGTTAAGTGCTATCTTCTGTATGGGTAACGGTTAAGTTTTCAAAACCTTTAATGATTCTCAATAGTTGAGGTTAGGTTTTGGGAAACTTTTAATGGTTCCTAACACTTGTGAAGTGTGTTATAGCAGGATACCTTGTAGGAGACCACCTATTTAAGTGCGAGGACGGACCGCCTCAAATGAACGCACTAAAGAATCCAAGAAGTTGTCCATGGCCACAACGGACAAAACATTACGAAGAAGAGAGTAAGGGAATTTGTTGTGTTGATACTATTGGCTTGGCTTACACTAAACACTGACGGTTCAAGACATCACGTTCACCGCGCAGTAAGTAAGTCCGATGGTATTTAACTATGGAAGGGTCAAAGCTGAAGCTACCTCTCTTTATGCAACATCGAACCGTTGAAATATTGCTGGAAATGAAAAGGCACCATGTGAGTGCGCCAAAATCTCTTTCAAGAGGGGATTGTTGGAAATTTGCCTTTGGTGGGAGTTGCGACCGACCAACTTTAACGGCTTAAACACTAGTGTTCCGCGTGTTGGAGAATCCGATTCTTCATACATGCATAATCTACTAAGTAAGTAGATGACCGTTAGGCCAAGAATCGTGAAATTTCGTTGAGAAATGAAAGAGATATTGGTCCACGAAGTGAGGTGTTTGAAGCATGAAAAAGTGTGGTATGGGATCAATTCTCCCTCACCGGTGGAGGAAGAAAGAATTGTTTTTCAATATGTACAGTTTGATCCCTGAAGTTTCATATGTACGGTTTGGACCAGAATTATTTCAGATGTATAGTTTGGTCCCTGAAGTTTTAATATGTACAGTTTGGTCCCTGAAGTTTCAAGAAAGTCTGAATTGGGCAGAGATCAAAAACGTCTACCATCACTCAATTCAGCCATTTAGACAAAGCAAGAGAAGAAGCTGAGTGGCTTTATGACTTCTTAGTGGATGTTCCGTGTTGGAACAAACCCGTACCTTCGGTAATGATCCACTGCGACAGTCAGTCGGCTCTAGGAAGGGCACGGAATGCTATGTACAACGGCAAATCTCGCCATATTCGACGGAGGCATAAGACCGTTAGGCAGCTGATCACCACGGGTGTAATATCCATTGATTACATTAAGTCAAAGGATAATATAGTAGACCCATTGACAAAGGGCAACCCAAGTATCAGATGGTTTGCCTGTCTAGGGGAATGGGCTTAAAACCCAAAATATAAGGACCAATACGGTGGTAACCCAACCTTACTAACTGGAGATCCCAGTAATTTAGTTCAATAGGAAAACTAAGATGTAAAGGTTCAGTTGATCGCTTCAGTGGAAGCATGAGCACTTCGGATAGTGATTTCTGTAAAGAAACACCAAATCCAAAGTCATTCCCGTGATAGACGTTAAGTGCTATCTGTTGTATGGGTAAAGGTTAAGTTTTCAAAACCTTTAATGATTCTCAATAGTTGAGGTTAGGTTTTGGGAAACTTTTAATGATTCCTAACGCTTATGAAGTGGGGTATAGCAGGATGCCTTGTAGGAGACCACCTATTTAAGTGTGAGTACGGACCGCCTTAAATGAACGCACTTAAGAATCCAAGAAGTTGTCAATGGCCACAACGGACAAAACATTACGAAGAAGAGAGTAAGGGAATTTGTTGTGTTGGTACTATTGACTTGGCTTACACTAAACACTGACGGTTCAAGACATCACGTACACCCGCGCAGTAAGTAAGTCCGATGGTATTTAACTATGGAAGGGTCAAAGCTGAAGCTACCTCTCTTTATGCAACATCGAACCGTTGAAATATTGCTGGAAATGAAAAGGCACCATGTGAGTGCGCCAAAATCTCTTTCAAGAGGGGATTGTTGGAAATTTGCCTTTGGTGGGAGTTGCGACCGACCAACTTTAACGGCTTAAACACTAGTGTTCCGCGTGTTGGAGAATCCGATTCTTCACACATGCATAATCTACTAAGTAAGTAGATGACCGTAGGGCCAAGAATCGTGAAATTTCGTTGAGAAATGAAAGAGATATTGGTCCACGAAGTGAGGTGTTTGAAGCATGAAAAAGTGTGGTATGGGATCAATTCTCCCTCACCGGTGGAGGAAGAAAGAATTGTTTTTCAATATGTACAGTTTGATCCCTGAAGTTTTATATGTACGGTTTGGACCAGAATTCTTTCAGATGTATAGTTTGGTCCCTGAAGTTTTAATATGTACAGTTTGGTCCCTGAAGTTTCAAGAAAGTCTGAATTGGGCAGAGATCAAAAACGTCTACCATCACTCAATTCAGCCATTTAGACAAAGCAAGAGAAGAAGGCGACGGCTTTATGACTTCTTAGTGGATGTTCCGTGTTGGAACAAACCCGTACCTTCGGTAATGATCCACTGCGACAGTCAGTCGGCTCTAGGAAGGGCACGGAATACTATGTACAACGGAAAATCTCGTCATATTCGACGGAGGCATAAAACCGTTAGGCAGCTGATCACCACGGGTGTAATATCCATTGATTACATTAAGTCAAAGGATAATATAGTAGACCCATTGACGAAGGGCAACCCAAGGATCAGATGGTTTGCCTGTCTAGGGGAATGGGCTTAAAACCCAAAATATAAGGACCAATACGGTGGTAACCCAACCTTACTAACTAGAGATCCCAGTAATTTAGTTCAATAGGAAAACTAAGATGTAAAGGTTCAGTTGATCGCTTCAGTGGAAGCATGAGCACTTCGGATAGTGATTTCTGTAAAGAAACACCAAATCCAAAGTCGTTCCCGTGATAGACGTTAAGTGCTATCAGTTGTATGGGTAAAGGTTAAGTTTTCAAAACCTTTAATGATTCTCAATAGTTGAGGTTAGGTTTTGGAAAACTTTTAATGATTCCTAACACTTATGAAGTGGGGTATAGCAGGATACCTTGTAGAAGACCACCTATTTAAGTGTGAGGACGGACCGCTTTAAATGAACGCACTTAAGAATCCAAAAAGTTGTCCATGGCCACAACGGACAAAACATTACGAAGAAGAGAGTAAGGGAATTTGTTGTGTTGGTACTATTGACTTGGCTTACACTAAACACTGACGGTTCAAGACATCACGTACACCCGCACAGTAAGTAAGTCCGATGGTATTTAACTATGGAAGGTTCAAAGCTGAAGCTACCTCTCCTTATGCAACATTGGTCCATTGAAATATTGCTGAAAATGAAAAGCCACCATGTAAGTGCGCCAAAATCTCTTTCAAGAGGGGATTGTTGGAAATTTGCCTTTGGTGGGAGTTGCGACCGACCAACTTTAACGGCTTAAATACTAGTGTTCCACGTGTTGGAGAATCCGGTTCTTTACACATGCATAATCTACTAAGTAAGTAGATGACCGTAGGGCCAAGAATCATGAAATTTCGTTGAGGAATGAAAGAGATATTGGTCCACGAAGTGAGGTGTTTGAAGCATGGAAAAGTGTGGTATGGGATCAATTCTCCCTCATCGGTGGAGGAAGAAAGAATTGTTTTCTTTATAAGTCTCAAAGTTGGCTTTGGGTTTGGGACCCCAAGGGGTATCCCATGTGTTTAAAGGAGGGAGGACCTTGATGTGCTTCGGTTCGAGGAGAGCCCACACGCGCGCCGCCGCCGCCCGCCCGTCCGGTCCGGATTCTCGGGTTCACGGGTCACGGGTCACGGGCTGTGCTTCTTCTGATATTATCTTTTTGGACCAGAGAACTTTGTCATATGTACAGTTTGATCCTGAAGTTTCATATATACGGTTTGGACCAGTCAGAATTGGGCAGAGATCAGAAACGTCCACCAGCACTCAATTGAGCAATTTATTTTGGTTGAATTAATCTTACGAAATGGTCAATCCATTGCACATCTTCACCATTTATTTTGGAGGAATTAATACCTCCATAATTGCCATTACTTGGCCAGTAATGACACTTATGGAGGATGTTCATCAGCCTCTCCTTCACCCTATATAAAGACACCCCTTGTCACCATTGTTGAGCTACACTTAACACAGAAAACAGAAACGAATTCAGTCTTCATACAATTTCCAGCATCATTTCATTACTCAAAATTCTTCACGGTAACACTTGAGTTTCCTTTTGCTCATTTGTTCGCTTGCTGTTTTATCTTGGGAGACAATTGTCCAAGACGTAGAAAGGATACATACGGGGCAATATTGTCTTAAAGACAGAGTGCAAACACTCGACTCAGCATACCACAAACAGTTCTAGTTTGTTCTTTGTAATTTCAGTTTGTTGTTGAATTGTAATTTCAGTTCTTGTAATCCTTAGCAGTTACTTGTAATTTCCGTTTTCTGCACCTTTGTAACCAACATGGAATACATACATTATGAAATCCATGGACAACAACGAACTAATACACTGTAAACTAACACCAAAACAGAAATCATACACCATATTTTTAGAACATCTTAATTAAAGATTCTCGAGAAAATACTGTCGTACAGTACTTTCAAGAGTTTCTCTAACAATAATTTGGAAAGATGAGGACTCTAACCAGATATCCCTCCATAAGAAATATAATTTGTGAAGATGAGGAATCTAAATCACAAATTGTTCGATTCCAGGAGAAAAATCAAATTGTCAGAAAAAATTTCTTAGTGGTGGAGGAGGAAAAGAAAAAGAAGCAGAGAGTAGTCACACTTATCTATAAAGTTATCATTGACTACAAACTAAGTATTTTGAAAGGAATGCCTGTCAAGCCCTACTAAGTAAAAGCGGATGCATTGTTGGCCAGTTAAGCAGAGCCTATTAGGCTCGCTTCTCATGAGACTAGGCTTCCAGATGTCTTACAATAAAGGAAGTTTTTACCCGGATTGTCCTTCAAACGCAATGGTCTTCAATTTTTGCGCCTCCTATCGGTAGTCTTTATTTTTTGTCATTGCTGCTCATTTAATGAATATTCATGGACGAAGGTACCCTTACCTATCCAGATCTGCTTCGCTCAGCACACTACAAGAAAAAAGGTCTTTAGCGAGGGAAAATTCAGTCGTTAAGTCCAAATCCGGTCGCTAAAAGTTAATACCAACCGGAAAAAGTTGGTCGTACCTGGTCGTTAAAATCTCCGACGTTAAAAGTTAACCGGATTTCAGGTCCGGTCGTTTAAAGATCAGTTAGGGACGGGATAAACTCCGGATGTTATACTCACTTTTACCGACAAAAAAATTCCTTCGCTAATTGCCACTCCGGTCATTAAAAAGCTTCATATAGAGGGCAACATATCTGATCGTTTGGACTCCTTTTAGCTACCGAATTTTCCTTTCGTTAATGTCACATTTGATAATCCAGTCACTATTCTGTTCTACGAACCACATTACCATTAGTTAACGTGAACTTTTAATGAAAATATCTAAATAATTAGAAGTATATTGTAGCATAAAATCTTTGGTATTTACACAAATAAACCGAGTAGATGAAAGAGACATTACACCATCATTTGACTAAAGAAATTTTACACCAGTACACTAGTAACAAAAATATCTAGACTAAAAGATATCTAGATTAAAATGGGAAGCTTCAACACTTCACATGACAGCATTTGAATTTCACTTCATCTTCTGATTACTAGTTGCAAATCTGTAACCAGCCATAAGTACCACAGAACAAAAGAAATGCCATCTGAGAGCAAATATCAAACACCATAAGAAACAATATTAGCAACCAACACCTACAAAGAGCAGCAACCGTAATAAAAAAAGTTAAAAGTAACAGTACCTGACAACAGATTCTTACAATAGATTTATAAAAATAACTATTCTGCAGACAAATATTCATAACTAGCGTAAGAAGAAAATCAAAACAGGAACACTAATGAAACCTACGAAAAATCACAGAAATTTCCCAAAAGAGAAGGCGTAATTAAGCTGTTAATATTACCTCTAATAATGCAATGTGAAAGTATATTTATGTCCTAGAGACAATCTATATTAGGACAAATGTACATTGCACACATTCGTATTATTATTAACGGAGATTAATAATTTGGCATTTGCAATTATTGAATTATTAATTGATTGTTTATAATATTCTATAATATGCATCCCTGGAGGTTACGCTGTTATTGATAATGTGAGATATTAATATTATAACGTAACTCTTAAAATAACCTCGACTAATGATCATCGAGAATGGGATATCGATGATATGTGATAAGTCGACATGTGGTATGTATCACATCCTTGGAGGATGTAGTATGTCTCACCTACTACGAGTAATGGCTACTCGTGATGGACACATGGATACTTTGGAAGTATTGGTATACCCTGCTGATATATTGTTTGTTATACTTGTCTAAAGTATGATCAGCGTGTGGGAGATAGAGGTCCTTAGACTTGAGGTCAATACGCACCTTGTCTACAAAGTAATGTACTTTGATCCTGTCCTAAGCTCAAATGCCATATAGGTTGAGATACGGCTTGTATTTGGTGCATTACGATGTGGATTAAAGGTGGTAGTTGAGCCAAGATTAGGATTCATTCCTCGAATGTATATTCGAGAGAACACTCAGATTCTCAGTGATATTAGGTTGACTAAGTCGTTGGCCAACGCAATAGACATATTTAGAATATGATCTAGTTGTCGACTAATATAGATGAGATACAATGATTAAGCCATTTGGATAGACACTTGACAAATCCTAAGCTTGATCGGGTGTGTCGTGAATGATAGGATTTTATCTTACCACATAGAGGTTAAGTTTACTGGATTCGTATAAACGTACTTCACATATTGAGTTCATCTTGCGGCGCCATCTAGGAGTTTTGCGTAGACCTTAATTTGATTAATGTCGATATGTGAAGGCATGTAGGGTAACACTATGTTGATTGTCCTTTCGATCTAAGAATGTATTAAGAGAGTATTAAATATTCGATTTAGAATCGAGATATTTAAATGAATAATGATTGTTTTAATTAAGTCAAAATTGGATTTTGGATTTAATTAAGAATGTGCAGAAAATAAATCGAGACAGTGTAGGGCCACGTCAAGCGCTGCGGCGCCCATACCCTAGAGCCGCGGCGCTAATGACCTAATTTGCCTCGATTTTTGGGCCAGGCCCAAGGTCAAACCTTAATCCGATTTGACCTAATTTTCACCTATAAATACAGGCATTCACTTCATTATTCATACACTTGATTTCATATCATTATTCTAAGTCTCAAAGACTCAGAATTAAAACACTCTCTCGAACCTTTGCCGAATTTCCTAGCTTTCCAAAGAAGGAATACATTGAAGCTTGGAGCTTGCAATCGTAAGGGCATTCGCGTGCGCACCTATAGTAGATAAAGATTCTAGATAAATACAACCTGTAAGTGTTCATGCTTTATGATTACAGGTTTTGATTGTCATATAACCATACCAGAATAAGTTGTTGGGGTAAGTAAGAACAAAATTTTAACTTCCGGTGTGCCTTACTTATGTGTTTTGGACCCAACAAAACCCTACACAATTAACAGGTGGATCATCATAGGTTACAAGAGTACAAGTAGGTATGTAGTTTACCTTCAAACGCGATCAAACAAGTGAACATCAAGGCAAAAAGAATAAGAAAGTATCTATCATGCTGTTGACTCTACAAACTCTAATCATATTTTATCTACAAACTTTAGGAGACAGATGAAATGTTCTCTTTACCAAGAACAAATAGACAATAACATGGCATCGATTTTTGCTTTTCACTTTATCCTTTTACATAGAGATATATATACCTAATAAGAAGTCATTTCTGTATAAATCATTACACAAGGAAACTTGAGATCCTAGTGAGATCTAGAATATAGAACAGAGTAAGATTTCCAAATATTTATAACACCTCCAAAGTTAAAGTTGTTTTTTGTAAAATAAATAATTTTAATGACACCCAAACAAACAAAAAATAGTTGAAGGGGGTGTCAAAAGCTACTGAAAGTAAAAACAACAGATAAATAAATCAAATGTTAATTATGTTTTTGAATGTCAACGATAATGTCGTATGACACCAGTAACAATACTTTAGCAAAAACAGAAATTTTAAAGAGTAAATGCAGCGGAATTTAAATAACACAAAGTTTTAAAATTTTCATAAGTTATATATATTATATAACTTATGATGGTCAATGACCATATGTATTGTATATAAATTATATACAAAATTATAAATTCCTTTCTTTACAATTTACAATATAAAATGGAAAGGAATTAAAAGTTGAAGTCGCATATGACTTCTGCCTGACTGAAAAATCTAACTAAGTAGACATAGACAACCTCTCATTACAATCTCTCCATACAAAACTAATCTAGAATCTAAACAGTAACTGTAATGTTGGACAGAATGTTGTCGACACACTGAGGAAACACTCGTGATCCAAATTTCTGAGTTGAAATCCTGAGAGTTCTCTTGGTATTTTTGCAATCTAATTATGGATGATCGATTCACTGTTGTGGCCTCTCTATTTATAGTAGAGAGTCTTCCTTGAAACTCTCATCGATCAATTGAGAAGATTGAGGGAAAGGTGGGCATCCGGTATGTTTGTTGGAGAAGATCATGGAGTCGAAATATCAACAGCTTTGACTTGTTCTTCACTCGACTTCTTCCCCAATATTTGACTCTTTCTCCCACGTTTTACACAACTCCAATTCACCACGCCTAAGTCATTTTTACCCCACGGTAAAATATTACTGCTTAACGTGAATTAAGGCGAAACTGTTATAAAAAATGTTGGTCTGAATGTTGTGACATTTGTTCCAACATTTTTATACATTCAAATCAGTCATTTAGAAGATATGTTGGGTCAAATGTCACAACACCAAACCCAACATTAACAATCTCCTGCTTTTTGCCTTTCTTCACAAAACACATTACAAAATGTACAAACGACTTAGTGCATTGTCACAGATGTTGTCCAACACATGTGATTACTGACAAGCTCCCTCTTAAAATGTGATGGAATACAAGCAAAAATGTGTATACCACTCTATAGGATTAGAAAAAAATGAACATATATACACACATCATCCAATGTATACAAAACTGAAAAATAGAAATAAACAATTGTCAACAAGTATCCACATCAATCCATCAAAACATTTAACAAACATTTATAGCTATGTTTTAGCAACATCCTTCAGCTTCCTCCTTGCTCATCACACAGCAGCAGCAGCTTCCAACAGCTTTCTACTTATGCATAATAGCTTCAGCTTCAGGTCTCAGCCTCAGTCTCTTCAACAACACTTTCCTCCCTACAAATTCTTCCCTTTGTACAACAATATCAACAGCTTCTTCAGCAACAGCAGCAGCTTCACTATCTTGTGCAGCTTCAGTTTCTTCCCCATGCTCCCCCTGCACAGAAGCATCTCCCCTTTTTTGTGAAGAAAGAAAATACATAAAATGGTATCTGGATTGAACCAAGGCATCTCTAGCAGCATAGCCTCTGCAATTTGTTGGTTAATTTTTGCAATTTGATCCACAAGCCAATTTGTAAACAGTGTAGACTGTCTCGCACCAGTGTTGCCCAGAATGTTGGTGGTATTTCTGGCAACATTTTCACTTCCAGGGTAAGTTGATGACTCTTTCCTTGCTCTTAAAAATTGTTTTGTTTATAGTGTAAATCTCAAAAGCCTTCCCTAAAGTGTCTTCTCTCTTGGGCTCAAAACCTTGGATAGTTAATACTTTGTAGATCATATAGGGAAAATGAAGGATTAAAGTTGAATATTTTTCAGCTAATTTGGCCACTTGATAAAAGATCATTTTTCCTAAATCAACTTTGAATCCTTTCCCAATTTTAAACAGCATGGAGGCTTGTTCAGATGTCACAACAGACTTATTTAAGGAAGGAGGGCAATTGTGAATAGTAATTTTGTAGAGGGCGGAAAATAGAGCTGTTAGTTTGGAGGCTGGACATCTAGGGATTCATTTCTTCATTATACCTCCAATGAGGTATTCAATCATTGTATCCCTAGATTATGTCACTCATTCTCTCTTCAGTATCAAGTCTCATACATTGATTTATAATTAAGGGTGTAAATTGATACATCTTGTTATAGAGATATACCTTCCCAAATTTCTTTGAGGAGGTATCTTCTATAGCAGAGTTTAAGTTAGCATAAAACAACCTTATTATATCATCAACATATGGTTTTTTCAGTAACAGAGCCAAGAAGTTGTATGTCCTTTAAGAATTCTATCAAGCCATATTCAGCACATAAATTAATAGCTAACACTCCCTCGGGCCTAATTACTCTATTCTTATAAAAGTCCCACTTATCGTGTTTAGCTTTAGAATAGAATTTATCGGAGAAAGCATATACCTCTATGTCTGAATCGGACATGGCTTCACTCTCTGATTTTGTACTTTCACATTTAGTCCTTTTGCTACTCGAATCTTCTTGGACTGTTTTCTCGAACACTCTACTCAAACAGCGAGTAGGAAAGGCAGATGATCTGGGCCTCTTACCCAAGAATGTAAAATCAATAGTCTTATCAACATCTATGTGGTTGTTGTTATCTCCAGGATAGTTGATATCTAAAGGTTCATCAAAACCTTTAAACAATATTGCTTTAGAAAGATCCTCATGGAGATTTGAGGAAGAAGACTAGCCCGGTTGCTGAGGTGTGTTCGAAGGAGGGTTGATGCTCATAGGGGTGTTGGATTAAATGTTGGCTGACATGGGTCTGACACTGGAGAAGTTTCCATTGGTGAGAATTGAGGAGAGGGTTTTGAGGAGTTAGGGTTTGAGATTGAGGATGGAGTTTGATTTGGAGATGATTCCACCGGATAGGTAGGGTTATACCCGATGTATGATGTGATTTCCCCCTTCTTCTTTTTTTATTTTAATTTAGGAAAATCGGATATGAAAAAAGTTTTGCACATGAGAGGAATATTTATATACATGGCAAATCTTTTTAAGCAATAAATATTCCTTAATTTTAGGAGTTTTAGATTTATCTAATAACTTACAGCTAAAATTTTGGGATAAAAGATGAACATCAAGTAGGAATTCAATATAGCCTTATCATTGTAAATTTTGAAATTCCTATTAAAACAAAGCATACAAATAGCGAGAAAATCTGATTTTTCTGAAATCAGTTAAGACCAACATCCCAACAAATATCAACAACAATGTTGGCAACATTTTGGATGACACAAGTTTTTTGATCCTTCAAGAATTTTTCATTTTGGCAACAACAAGACACGTTATATACATATTTTTATGAGTTTAACCACTGGACCAATGTAACATTTTTCAATCGTGTCCTTGATCAAATCATAAAACACATATATAAGACTTTTTCGTGTCAAAAATATAAGAATACTTATTTACTATTCTTAAAATTCTTTTTAAGCATTTGATACTCCTATAGAATAGGAATGGTATCTTTTCAAGGGCTTTTCCCATTTTGCACAGTTGTCAAATATTTGTATAGGCTTTGCCTATTTTGATACTCTTTTTTTATGATATATATCATCGAAGAGAACGGTATCACATTGAAAACTTATTCTTATGGAAAGATCATGCTTGTGTGACCAAAGTTATGCACTTTACAGCAACAATAATCAGTTAGTGATACTAGATAGGTAAATGTCACCCGAAATGTTAGAAAACGTTTCAGCTAACATTCACCAAAACTGCCTTTTTAGAGATTACAAAGACCAAGAGATTTCTTCAAACTAGAAAATCTCTCACGGTCCAAAGCTTTTGTAAAAATATCAGCTAGTTGATGAAGAGTGTCTACATGTTCAATTTTAACTAGCTGTTTTCAACTAAATCTCTTAAAAAGTGATGTCTAATATCAATATACTTTGTACGTGAGTGTTGAACTGGATTTTTGGAAATATTTATAGCACTCAAATTATCACAATACAAAATCAAAATGTTGCTAGAAAAACCATAGTCGTCTAACATGTGTCTTAGCCATATTAATTTAGAGCAAAAACATCCAGCTGCTACATATTCAGATTCAGCAGTTGAAGACACGGTTTTATTTACGACTATACCATGAAACAAGATTATTGCGAAGATAAAAACATCCCCTACTTGTACTTTTTCTGTCATCCATATCTCCAGCCCAATCTGAGTCACTGAATCCTATTAAGTTAGGATTAGTGTCTTTGTAATACCAAATTCCCACATCATATGTGCCAGCAACATATCAAATAATACGTTTCACAGCATTTAAGTGAGATATTTTGGGACAGGCTTGAAAATGGGCACACACACAAACACTAAACATAATATCTTGGCGACTAGCGGTAAGGTAAAAAAGGCTATCTATCATAGATCGATTTAATGTTGGATCAACATTTTCACCAACATTATCCTTACACACCTTCTGTGACGAACCCATTGGCGTCTTCATTTGTTTAGCATTCTTCAAACCAAATCTTTTAACTAGATTTTTGGCATATTTACTCTGTGAGATAAAAATTCCATCATCACTTTTCTTTAACTGCAAGCCTAAGAAAAACGTTAGTTCCCCAATCATGCTCATTTCAAATGTTGATGACATAGCTTCAATAAATAAAGTAAGGTACGACTGTAAGGTCGAACCAAAGACTATGTCATCTACGTAGATTTGAGCAACTATAATATCTACACCGTGTCATTTAATAAATAAAGTACGATCAGCTTCACCACGGTTAAAACTAAATTCAAGAAGAAAGTTAGTTAAACGACCATACCATGCTCGAGGAGCTTGCTTCAACTCATACAAATCCTTTTTGAGCTTGTATACATAGTGCGGATGGTGAGGATCTTCAAATCCTTTTGGTTGTTCAACATAGACTTCCTTATCTAGATAACCATTTAGGAATGCACCTTTCACATCCATCTGGTGTAAAGTAATTTTCAGACAACAAGCAATAGCAAGTAAAAGTCTAATTGACTCAATTCTAGCCACAGGTGCGAAGGTTTTGTCATAATCGATTCCTTCAACCTGAGTATAGCCTTGTGCAACTAGACGAGCTTTGTTTTTGACAATTGTTCCCGATTGGTCTGATTTATTTTTAAAAATCCACTTAGTTCCAATTACATTTGTATTGTTTGGACATGGAACTAAGTCCCAGACTTCATTTCGAGAGAATTGTTCAAGTTCTTCTTACATTGCTTGAATCCAAAAATTATCTTTGAGTGCTTCTAAAATATTTTTTGGTTCTAAGGTAGATATAAAATAAGAAAGACTAACCTCTTAGTATATGGTAGACATAAACTCATACCTTACCATATCTCTGTAGTTGAGTAGTTCTTTCCCTCTTGTTTTAATTACTTCAAAAACTCCCCCTATCACTTGGCCTGTTGGATGATTCTTCCTAATCCTTGATGAGGGGTCCCTTTGAACTTGATCTAGCAATTCAGCATTAACTCCTCATTCATAGCCTTTGTGGTCTCTATTTCAGGTTCATATGTTGCTTCGGGTGTGGCAACATCTGATTCTTCTGCAATCTGTGGAATTTTCACTGTATCTATAATGTTATTTTCAATAGTATTCCCGAAAACATCAGAAAGATCATCAAAGATAACATTTACAGACTCTTGTACAGTTCTGGATCTCAGATTGTATACTCGATAAGCATGACTATTTTGTGAATAGCCAACAAAAATCCCTTTGTCACTCTTAGAGTCAAACTTTTCCAAATAATCCCTGTCATTTAAGATATAACAAATACACCCAAAAATATGAAAGTAACACGAGTTTGGTTTCTTTCCATTTATAATCTCATAGGGTGCCATCTTTGTTCCTGGCCTTAGATAGACTCTATTAGCTATGTGATTAGCAGTATTCAAGGTTTCTGCCCACAAACGTTTTGACAAATGATTAGAACTAAGCATTACTCTAGCTATTTCTTGCAATATCTTATTCTTCCATTCTGCAACCCCATTCTACTGAGGAGTTTTGGGGGGAGAAAACTCATGAAATATTTCCTTTTTATCACAAAAGTTTGTGAATGAACTATTTTCAAATTCTTTTCCATGGTCGGATGTAATCCGAAAAATGGGAGAATAGAACAAATTCCTAATTCTAGAATGCAAGATTTTAAACATATCAAACGTTTGTGATTTTTCTTTCAAAAAATATATCCAAGAATATCTAGAAAAATCATCTACTATCACAAAGTAATACCCCATGCCTCCTAGATTATCTACTTCAATTGGACCCATTAAATCCATATGTAGCAATTGAAAACAGTGAGACGTACCTGAATGTTGTCCATCATGTTGGACAACATTATGAGAGACACGTATTTGCTTACCTTTCAAACAATCTTCACAGATAGTATTACCTTTATGGCTAAGTTTGGGTATGCCTCTAACATCTTCATATGAGACCAATTTTTCTAAATTGCGATAGTTGACATGCCCCAACTTATAATGCCATAGTATTGTGTCATCGATCTTAGAACTATTGTATATTTTTTGTCTTACAACAAGATAGCAATTATCACATGTTCTTGTACCTGTCATGACACACATATTAGCTTCATTTGTAACTTTACAAGCATTCTTATTAAATTTTACCTCAAGGTCGTCATACACAGTTGACTAATACTAATTAAATTAGCCATTAAACCCTCAACATGTAAGACATTCCTTAAGGCTGGAAAACCAGGAACATCCAACATCCCTTTTCTAATTATCTTTCTTTTACTGCCACCTCCATAGGTCATATTTCCTCCATTGAATGACTCATAGTTCCTTAGAAATCCTTTTGTACCTTTCATGTGGCGAGAGCATCCACTATCAAAGTACCAAGAACCTGAAATGTTAGTTCTTAATGCAGTTATACAAACATTACAAGATAAATTCATTTTAGGAACCCAAAATCTCTTGAAACATTTTTTACCTTTTGGCTCAGAAATGTTGCTCCGATTATTATCTGCAATGTTGGACGACAATTTAGGCAACATTTTGCTCACAGAATTTTAAAGTTTGTAACAGTATGGTGTTAAGTCTCCAGGGGAGTTACAGTGATGACATACAAACTTCATATTCTTTGACATATACGAGAACCCACAATTCATCCCATTTTCTTTTACAAAGCGCATTTTTTCATTTGTGTCAAAGAGATTAGAGCATATAGTTTTAAGAGAGTTTTCGTACCCAATACTTGCATGTGAAGGATTACTAAAGTTGAGTATCTCATTCAATTTTGAAGTTCCTGTGTTGAGCTTGCGGAAGGTTACTTCGGCTAAATCTAGTTTTTCACGAATCTTACCAAATTCAGTATCCTTTTTGGTAAGTGCAACCTCTAGTCGGGTTATTGTGCCTTTTAAATCTACATTCTGACGAGTTAAAGATTTTACCTTTGTGTCAAGTTGCTTGGATTCTATGATTAAGATTTTATAAATACTTTGCAAATTCATTAATCATATCATTTTTGCTTTCAACTTGATTCATACAATCATCCTCACTAACAGAAATAGAACCACTAAAGCAATTAACATCAAAATAGTTAAAGAATTCATACCTTTCGGATGTCATTGAGGATGTTGATGTCGTTGCTGATGTTGGAGAAAATGTCGTGACATCTAAGACAACGTTATAGATGACATCTTCATTATCCGATAAAGATTGTTCGAAAATAGTGGCCAGCATTACTTATGTTTCAATTTCACGATCTCCTTCCTCTTCATCTTCAACATCACTAAGGGAAACTCATAGATTCTTACCAAATTTTCTAAGAGTGTTTGCACATTCATTGGAATAATGACCCCAACCCGAGCATGCATGACATTGCACATACTCAATTGTTTGGGATCAAATTTGGTACGATCTAAGTTGTTTCTTCTTAATTGATTTCCTTTTTGTACATTTCAAAAAAATCTAGTGGGCTTTTGATTGAAGACTTGGTTTTGGTGCTCTTTAGATTTACATTGATTTCTCTCATTGTTGAGCTTCCTCACTATCAAATTGTATTTTCGAGTGAGTAAGGCAACATTTGCACCTTCACCAATTTCTTCAAGATTCTCATCCTCTTCTATTTGACTCTCCGAGGATTGAACTTGAAGTGCCACATTCTTGCTTTTATATAGTTCCCTTTGATTTTCAATGTTCATCTCATAGGTTTTAAGAATGCTCATTAAGGTATGAAGGTCCATTGTGGCAAGATTGTGAGTTTCTTCAATGGCACAAATCTTTAAATTGAAATTTTCAGAAAGAGAACGGAGAGCCTTTTCAACAAGTTGAGTGTTGGTTAAAGGTTCACCAAGCACTTGACATTCATTTGAGATGTCAATCAACTTTTTAAAATAAGATTTAATATCATCTGTTTCTTCCAACCTTAAACATTCATATTTACTCATGAGCATGCGTAGCTTTGTTCGACGAACACTTGAGCTACCTTCACAATGAATTTGTAATGTATCTCATGTGTCCTTAGTCGTGGGACAATTTTGAATGAGTTTGAACATGTAAAGATAAACCTATCCAAAAATTACATTTAAGGCTTTTTCGTTAAAGCTAGCATTATTGGTTTCTTCCGCATTCCATTCGGATTCAGGTTTAACTAGAATGTCACCTTCCTCATCCGGTGGCAACAATGGAATAAAATAACCATTGGTTATAGATCTCCATGCCTAACATCAATTGATTTGATATGAGAACGTAGGTGAATCTTCCAATAGGCATAGTTTGAACCATCTAAATAGGAAGTCTACCAACAGTTGGATTTGCCGGATCCATAGCTTATGACAACAGGACCAATCACTTATTGTGTTAAGTGTCGGCTCTGATACCACTTAAAGGGGGTGTCAAAAGCTACTGAAAGTAAAAACAAGAGATGAAATAAATCAAATGTTAATTATGTTTTCAAATGTCAGCGATAATGTCATCTGACACCAGTAACAACACTTTAGAAAAAATAGAAACTTTAAAGAGTAAATGCAGCGGAATTTAAATAACACAAAGGTTTAAAATTTTCATAAGTTATATAATATATATAACTTATGATGGTCAATGACCAGATGTATTGTATTTAAATTATATATAAAATTACAAATTCCTTTCATTACAATTTACAATATAAAATGGAAAGGAATTAAAAGTTGAAGTCGCAGATGACTTCGGCCTGAAAAATATAACTAAGTAGACATAGACAACCACTCATTACAATCACTCCATACAAAACTAATCTAGAATCTAAACAGCAATTGTAGTGTTGGACAGAATGTTGTCGACACACTCAGGTAACATTTGTGATCCAGATTTCTGAGTTGAAATCCCGAGAGCTCTCTTGGTATTTTTGCAATCTAATTATGGATGATCGATTCACTGTTGTGGCCTCTCTATTTATAGTAGAGAGTCTTCCTTGAAACTCTCATCGATCAGTTGAGGAGGTTGAGGGAAAGGTGGGCAGCCGGTGTGTTTGTTGGAGAAGATCATGGAGTCGAAATCTCAACAGCTTTGACTTGTTTTCACTAGACTTCTTCCCCAAGCTTTGACTCTTTCTCCCACGTTTTACACAGCTCCAATTCACCACGCCTAAAAGTCGTTTTGACCCTACAGTAAAATATTACTGCTTAACGTGAAGTAAGAAAAAACTGTTATAAAAAATGTTGGTCTGAATGTTATGACATTTGTTCCAACATTTTTGTACATTCAAATCAATCCTTTAGAAGATATGTTGGGTCAAATGTCACAACACCGAACCCAACATTAACAGTAGTTTATCCACATATATACACCCCAGAAGCTAAAATCAACACTCCAAAGATTTCCAAGTATTTAAAAAAGACACAGTATTGAGACCCAAATAAGAAAAAATCAGTTTATGCACAAATACTTTGATAAAACTCCACTCCAAAAGCTAAAATCAACAGACTAAGGGCTCGTTTGGCATGAGAGATAATGAATAATTAATTCCGGAATTAAATTTAAGATGAATTTATCTCACGTTTGGTTGGGATAAAATCACGATATAACTAATCTCGGGATTATAGTGTTATTTTTATCCCTATGAGAGGGTGAGATAACTAATCCCGGAATAAATAATTTTGGGATAACTTGTTTCCAACCAAACTACCCTCAGAGTTCAAAACACATACAAACAACTCCAATAGCACAACTTCATGGAAAAAGGAACAATTATATGACATCAAGTCACAAATCTACTTAAAAGAGATATAGGAAGTAAAGTGTAGTCTTCAGGTACATGATTACCATTTTTATTCTATACTTACATTAACAGGTCCATTTGGTAACTGGATAATTTAAAGTCAGATGTAAATTTTGTCAATGGTGCCAATGACCTAAGATACTGGAGGGGGCGTTCAGCCACTTGACTGGTTGGAGAGGGGCGGACGAGAGTTCTAATAATTCTCTTCCTTCCGGTCTGCGAGCGTCCCATCTTTTTCTTACTTTGAATGAAGAAAGACAGAACCTCTCTTTTCGGATATCTACTCTATTAGCAGGGATTTCCTTCACTTGTTTGTCTAACATATTTTCCAACAGTCAAATTCCGGACAGCCTTGATAACATGAGTTCTCACTGTCAAGAGATTATAAATACTGCGCATATTTAGTATATGCATACCAAATTTAAGGGATTCAGACATCGTTAGTTAATCTTGTTTCTTCATATATATTGAAAAGTAGAATGCGTAGCAAGATTAACTAATTCGTCCGTACATATGACATTATATAGAACACACAATACTTATATTGTGTGTCATCGAAGATAATAACTATGTGATATTATAATACATATATCATTAGCTACAAGGTGATAATGAATAACACAATTTCATTCGGATGATGAGACCTCTTTTCGATGAAAGAACAAACTACAAGAGTTGTCGCCAGGATGTAGAACTAGCTTTATAGGACTCTCCGCGCCTTCTTCAATAAACAATTTCCCACCATTGTAATTGAGATCTTTTTTTTCACAAAATAAGCGCTAACTTGTACCTCAGAAATTTATTATTTGCATGGGGGAAGCATGTATAAGTGTAAAAACTTAAGGGTTTGATCACACTAAATCAAAAAATGCAGCTATTGGGAACGTTCTGGTAATTAGCAAGTATTAAGACAATTTAACATAGCAAATCAATATTTTTATAGCTGAAAACGTTAATAGAAAAGATTTGAAAAGAGAGCAGCTTAGTCATTTAAAACCAATAGATATTCATGGTGCTTCAAGAATTAGACCTCATAAACCTTAATCCCCATAAGTCATTTAATTAACTTGGAAAGAGTTAACTCTTACAGAAAGCATAAGCAAATAACAATGAAGCTAATTACCAAATAATTGCAAAGGCAACAGGTTTACTTATGGAATAGAACAAATAAAACTTATAATGTCCATAGCCTAAATTTTAATATAGGTGAGGTAACTGTTTAATACTTGCCTCAAACCAAATAAATGTTCTCTTCTCTGTCCTCTCTCTTCTCCCCTTCTCTCTATCCTCTCTTCTCTTTCTCTTTTTATAAGCTTCATGGTTCCTTGTGACTACGCTCCGATGATATATCCAGATAGATCTCATTTAGACCTGTCTTTTGACAGGGTTAACCTTTCAAAATGAACAGTATTTTCGGCATAAACGGTACTTTCAGAGTGGACAGTATTTTCGACATGAACAGTACTGTAGCATAACCCAGATCTCTGTGCAGTCAAAAAAATCGATTTATATCTGCGTCGGCGACCTTTGTTACAGCCGACGAGCATCACAAACAGTAGAAAACACTTGAGTTGCCTCTATCAGTGACGACTAACACTACCCATCCGAAAAATGCAGGGTTCTAATCTTTTTTTCATCACTGGGGATAAATCTTTCAAACTTACAAATACGGGGGACAAATATTACAACTGGTTTTCGTTAATAGAAAGGGACGAGATACACAAGCAAGATCAACGTGGATATTCATAAGCTGAGATGGGTGTGCGAAGCCCTTATATAAGCACCAAAGGGTTCTGGACGACTGTACAAAAGGTGGAGAAGGAAGCAACAACACAATCTTTTCAGAGTCTACCAAAACTTCAATGTTTATGGTAGATTTGTTCGCATAGAAGTATGGAATGGTTCATTTAAAGCAGCAGTGATCATTCTCGAGATCAACCTCAACAGTGGATGGATAGATATTGCAGAGAAAATCCTTCGATTTCTGGAGAAATTCAGCAAAATAGAGACACAACCTTTTCCTCCCCCATTGACAAAATTGTATCACACGCAGCCAACATTGAGAGATGGTCAGAAGTAAGTCAAAGAGCGTACAAATGAGAGTTGAATGAAAAGGATTCTTTGCACAGAATCTTGGTCATCACATTCAATGATCAATTTCACCACAGTCCCAATCCTGTTACTATTCGGAAATGGTTCATTAGTAGATGGAGAGTAACTATTGGCATCAAAGTCATACCTTTAGACCACAATCAGTTCCTCTTTGAGTTTCCTTCCAGGCAAGGGGCGATAAGAGTAAAGGCAAGGGATTTATTCTAGTGCGGTGGATATCTCTCTTTATCTTGGTGGTCGTATGACATTATCTCTTCACAGTCTGGTAGCATCCCGAAAAATATCTAGTTGAAAGTTTTTGGAATATTAAATGCTTGGTCAATTGACACTTTCGAACATATAGGGGCTCATTGTGGGGTTTTTATCGGTGTTGATAAAGATACGAAGAACAGAACCCATCTGATATGGGCTATGAAGTTTTTAGAAAGTTTGAATTTTGAATTTGATGATAGGTTTTCGAACTACCAATAATTTCCGGAATCCGGTCTTTTCCTTTACCTGTTGGTCCTTCGACTGGTTTGGGTAAGGATGGTAATCATATGAGGTCGAATTCTTTTCCAGTTCCACGTGCAAATACTATTAATGAACCACGTGACACATACGTGGAAAAACATGTGGAAAAAATAAAGAATTCGAAGGATTTAATTATAAGTGGCCCAGCCCAATTCGAAGAATTCAGAGCTTCATCTTCTTTCAATGCTTATTCCTCTTTTGATCTGTTTGAACTAGAAATTCAAGCATCCAGTCTTAGGGAATTAGAACTCATGGAGGGGACACTCTCTCAGCTTGAAGCAGATGATGAAACAAACCATGCAAGACACCCGATTGATATTTATATCCCCAAACTGATTTTCTCAGAACTATTAGGACTTTATGAGCCTAACTCTGGTATTTCATCTCAGTCCTTCGACAGTTTTCTTCCTTTGCCTTGGCATGATGATCCTCAAATTCAAACTGTTGATACCTCTGCGGTGGTGGAAACCTCAAAATAGACTACATTGACAATGATGAAGGCTTGCAAAATATTGGGGGTGAAATTTGCTGGGTTTGGACATGAAATTTTGGATATCATTCTAAGAATAGAGGAAATAAGGAAAGCACAGATTCTTGAGCAAAAAATAAAGCAGAGGAATTAAAGAAAGGGAAAAGCAAAGTAGTTACTGAACTTAAAAAATTGGATTGGGGTCTCCAGGAGGGGAGGGGAAATAAAGGGGCAGGATTCCAAATGAGAGTTAAAACACTTAGCTGGAATATGCAGGTTCTCAACAATAAAGATAAGAGAAGCACTTTGAAATCTCTTATTCACAAGTGGGGAGCTGATATAATTTGTCTGCATGAACCAAAATAGAGGCTTGGAATCCATCTCTAATCAGACGAATTTGGGAAAATAGATGATATCTTGGGCACAAGTCAAATCAATTGGTACCAAAGGAGGGATACTAATCATGTGGGACAAAAGAACTTGGAAATGTGTCGATTCTGATCCAAACTGAATTCTCTCTATCATGCAGATTTGAAAGTCTTGCTGAGGACTTCAAATGGGTTTTTACTGGTATTTATGGTCCTCATACCAGTCCAGAAATGAAGGATATTTGGCTTGAGTTAGCATCTATCAGGGGATTTTGGTCTGACTTATGGGTCATATGAGGGGATTTCAATGTCTACAGATTTGTGGAGGAAAGATTGAATTGTGCTAGAAGATCAAGTGATATGTTAGGCTTCTCTAACACTATTTCTGGATCTTGATTTGATTGATCCTCCGCTTCCGGGCGCCCAATTCACCTAGTCAATAGGGGATGAGTCTCTCCAATCCTCTAGAATTAATAGGTTCTTCATCTCACCAGAATGGAGTGATCAGTTCAATGCTATCAAATAGTGCCCTCTACCTAGAGTATTTTCATATCATAAACCAATTATCCTGGAGAGTGGGGATTGGGAGGCCACACCTTCCTATTTCAAATTTGAAAATATGTGGCTGCAAGATGAGGGTTTCATGGACATGGTAGAATGATGGTGGAATTCTTACACTGTGTCAAGCACACCAGACTTTATGCTAATGCAGAAACTAAGAACTCTCAAGAAATACATTTGTAAATAGAACAATGAGGTTTATGGAATAATTGAGGCACAAATGAACAAGGCACTTAAGGAACTGGGGAAGCTGGATCAGTTAGCTGAACTCAGAATTCTCTCTACAGAAGAGTAAGGCCGGACATTGAATCTTAAACTTGAACTACAACAAATAGCAACTGCTGAAGAGATCTCATGGAGACAAAAATCAAGATGTTTATGGTTGAAAGAAGGGAATAAGAATACAAAGTTTTTCCAAAGAATGGCCAATTCTCATAGAAAGGGCAATTCCATTGACAAACATAAAATAGGGATGAAGTAATTGAGGATAAAGAAAGGATCAAGGATGGTATTATGGAGTACTATCAACAAATCTATAAAGAGACAGAATCTTGGAGATCCTCAGTTGTCTTTGAAGGTTTGCCCAGTCTCAACACAATTGATAAAGAGGACCTTGAACTTCATTTCACTGAACTGGATATCTTAGAAGCTCTCACGACTTGTACTCCTAACAAAGCTCTAGGCTCTGATGGTTTCACCATGGCCTTCTTTCAGAAATCATGGAACTTCATCAAAGAAGACTTGCTTGTAGCTTTTAATTTCTTTCATCAGAATTGTCAAATTGTGAGATCATGCAATGCCTCATTCATTACTATTATCCCAAAGAAGAAAGGTGTTGTAGCACTTAAAGATTATAGGCATATAAGTCTTATAAGCAATCTCTACAAATTGTTGGCCAAAATCTTAGCTAGGAGGTTGAAAAAAGTGGTGGATTCATTGGTTTCTGGACAACAGAGTGCATTTCTAAACAATAGGCAGATTCCTGATGCATCCATGATTGGCAATGAAGTTCTAGATTGTAAAATTAAAAGTGGAGAGTTTGGGATCTTATGCAAATTGGACATTGAAAAAGCTTTTGATCATCTTAATTTGGCTTACTTAATTAACATTTTGAAGCAAATAGGTTTTGGGAAATGGTGGATAAGGTGGATTTATTTCTACATTTCAACAGTGAAGTTTTCAGTTTTGGTGAACAGAAGTCTAGTTGGGTTTTTTCTGCTCAAAAGGGACTCAGACATGGGGATCCACTATCCCATTTTCTCTTTATCATCGCTATAGAGCATTATCTCAGTTGTTAGCTAAGGCCAAAGAACTTCGGTGGATTCAGGGGTTACAAGTGGGCAGTAATCCTCTCACCTCAGTCTCAGTTTCTCATCTATTATATGCAGATGACACCCTTATATTTTGTAGAGCTGATTTTCATCAAGTTTCCAATCTCAACACCACCCTCATGATCTTTGGGGCCATTTTTAGACTTCATATCAATATGCTTAAGAGCATTATCTATCCAGTGAATGAAGTGGCCAACCTAGAAGTTCTTGCTGACATTCTTAGCTGTAAAACGGGCTCCTTTCCCACCACATATTTGGGACTTCCTTTGGGTGTTAAGTTCAAATCATTTGGGATATGGAGTAGAGTCATTGAAAAAAATAGAGAAGATACTAGCCACTTGGCAGATGCAATACCTCTCTTTGGGATGTAGACTCATCCTCATCAATGGTGTCCTAGACAGCATTCCCACTTACTGTATGTCACTCTTCCCTATTCCAAACTCAGTCCTAAAGTAAATTGACAGACTCATAAGAAAATTCTTATGGGAGGGAAACAGTGTTACTCATAAATTTTCTTTGGTCAAATGGCAATCAGTTATTCAACCCAAAGGCCAAGGAGGGCTGGGGATCAGAAATCTTAAGCTTCCTAACAATAGCCTTCTCATGAAGTGGCTCTGGAGATATGGTCAAAATGAGGTACGGTACTGGAAGGAAATCATCAAGGCTAAATATGGTATTCAAGACCATTGGACTGCAAAGAGAAGCAATAAACCTCATGGTGTTGGATTATTGAAGCACATCAGTAGTCTCCAAGAGGAATTCCTCCAGAATGTCTCATTCAAGGCTGGAAATAGGATCAAGATTAGATTTTGGCAGGACAAATGGCTTGGGGACGCTCTAGTAAAAGACTCATTTCCTTCACTATTTCTGATAGCTTCTAACAAAAAAAGCAACATTAGCTCAATATAGAGACAACAATTGTTGGACACCAATTTTCAGAAGAAACTTACAGGATTGGGAATTTGATGAATTTCTTTCTCTCTTACAAACATTGGGACAAAGTAATTTGGTGGCAGAATCTCAAGACAAAATCCTATGGTGAAATTCTAAGGACAATTTTTTTATTGTGAAGGAATGTTACAACTACTGGAGTTCTCAAAATAGCCTTTTAGAGGTTTGGTCGTGAAAACATGTATGGAAAACCAGACAGCCTCTCAGAGTTACTTGATTCATTTATACTGCTTTGAAGAAAGCATGTCTAACACAAGACAATCTCAGGAGGAGAGGTGTAATCATTGTCAACATGTGTGCCATGTGCAAGCAGGCCAATGAAAGTGTCAACCACCTATTTTTGCACTGCCCTACAGCAGCTAGCCTTTGGTAATTCTTCTATTCTATGCTTGGACTCCAATGGGTAATGTCTTCCAACATCAAAGATTCCTATGCTAGCTGGACACTTTGGAGAATTGACAAATCCACCAAAGGATCTGGAGAATGATCCCAGCATTAATTTTTGGAACCTATGGAAGGAGAGAAACAGTAGATGCTTTGATGAAATCTCAACTCCTATTTCCACTATAAAGTCTAGGTGTTTAGTTAGTCTTTTCAATTGGCACTTTTTCCCTTGTAAACAGTGTGGATAACTTTCCGGAGTTTGTTAACTCCATGTCTCTAACATAGTAGAGATGCGGGGATTTCTTTAGACTGTTTTACAGGTTTTGTTTAGTCTGCTTCATGTTTTGTTTGAAGCGACTTTTTGCCCAACTGTAACCTTGCAGCTTCTTGATGCATTTCTAATGAAATTTTATAACTTTACCAAAAAAAAAATTAATATACTTCTCTATATATCGTTAAACTACGCGATCCAATTCAACAAGGGAAGAGCACTAAAGCTTACATGTAGTTATGACTAGCACCTAAGACTAAACTATGCGGACATGAACAAAGAAATAAGGTTTGCTGCATCTTTACCAATTGATTTTTTAATGTCATGATTATTAAAATGATTTCAAATACACAGAGGAATCACAGGAAGGTTAAATGCCAGCAACCAAGTAGTACTCCTACTAATCTAATTGTAGCTTGTAATACCAATTCCTTTGTCAAAGACATACAGGTCAAGACGAAGCATGGAATCTCTCAATACTAAAGTCAACCTAACTTCTAGATACAAAGGACTTAAACAGATAATGCATGTACATTATTCAAGATTCATAAATATTTATGCAACAAGTCCAACTGTACCTCTGAGATTCAACTTCATAAACCCAACTTATACTTATTAGAGACAACAAAAATGAGTCTAATGCAATCTTAAACTTTTCACACAACTCCAGAGTTCCAGCATGATTCTAAAAAAAGGAAATCTAATATATACTTCTGGTTTTTCTTTTTCTCCAAGAAAAAACAACACTTAAAATGACAACAACTAAAATTAAATGCAAGAAATTCCACGAATGACAGCTATGTCATGACTAAGGCATATCTCTCAAACTTAAACAAAAGAGGATCCGGGTATGATTTTCTAGGAAATGAATAGATAACAACTAAACTGGAGCATGGGGACCATATCGAACAATAATTTATGCGTAGCATTTATCAAATTCAAGTTATAACAAATAACTTATAGATATATTTTATACACTGAAGAGTAATTAGATGATGCAGTTAACCTTTATATAGGGATAAAATTTCATTAAACACTAACACGCAAGGATATAACTAACTACACTAAGCCAAGTCTTAAGAATAAACATATAAATACATTCAATTCATCCAATTATTCCGTAGCTCCCGTTTTCATAATTAGTCATTATAATATAAATATAAGCATAGTGAAACTGGATTTTGACGCATTCAGATATCTAAGTCTTGGAGCATTTTCCATAAAGGTACATATCTATAGTAGATACAGAGGAACAAATGGGAGGATTTTATAACTACCAGATAACTGGAGCACTCCCTACTCGGGTAACAACAAAAGTGCGAAAACGAGGATAAACGGTTGGAATGTAGTTGTTTAACACATAAGCAACTAGATATTGTTAACACAAAGAATATATGTAAATCTATGAAACTATTTATACTACAACAGTTTTGATTCAAGTTATCACGTAGATATGCCTCAAGAACCTTAGATATTCAATGAGATAAGAGCAAAATATATAAAGTGAAGTGACCACCCAGAAAAAATAATAAACATTGAATTCCACAATCATTATACCTGAATGATGGATACATGATACTAAAGTCAGGCTATCCTTAGGAAAGATGCCCACAACAAATAAATCTGCATAGATGCGACAAACCATAAACAGTTCCCAATGCTTTCAATTGATAAAGGCCAAATTAGACCCACTTGTTTTTCAATCATCTACTTGAAAAGTAACGGTGCATCAAGATTTCTAATAAGAAGTAAAGTATTCTTGTATTTCTGAATGATTTACATCCCATGAGAATGTGTATTTTTATACCGTAAGTCCTACGATTAAATAAGGAAATAAAATATTACATAATCAATTACAATCAATACAATATCAATCTATAATACTACTCCTAGAGTATGATACAGAATCAAATCAATATCAATCAACACTCCCCCTCAAGTTGGTGCAAAGATGTCACACATGCCCAACTTGCAAACTAGTGTATGAAAAGTTCGTTTATTGAGGCCTTTGGTAAGCACATCAGCTAGTTGTTTTCTTGATGACACATGGAACAAACTCAAGACACCACTCGTAATTTTTTCTTTGATGAAGTGTCGATCAATTTCGACATTCTTTGTTCGGTCATGCTGAACTAGATTATGAGTTATACTGATTGCAGCCTTGTTGTCACAATACAAGAAAATCTTTCCTTTTTCAGAGAATCTCAATTCCTCTAATAGCTTTCGTAACCATAAAAGTTCACAGACACCCTGAGCCATAGCTCTATATTCTGCTTCCGCACTTGATCTAGCAACAACACTTTGCCTCTTGCTTTTTCAAGTGATCAGGTTTCCTCCACGAGTGTACAGTAATCAAATGTAGATTTTCTGTCATCTAGAGATCCTGCCCATTCCGCATCTGTAAAGGCTTCTATTTTGAGGTGACCATGTCTGGAGAAAAATAGAACTTTCTTTGGCACAGACTTTAGATACTACAAAATGCAAAAGACAGCTCGCATATGAGGATCTCGAGGATCATGCATGAACTGACTCACCAGGCTGACTGAATAGGCTATGACTGGTCTAGTGTGAGAGAGATAAATGAGTCTTCCAACCACCCTCTGATATCTCTCCTTATGAACTGACTTTCCAACTCCACTTTGTAGTTTGTGGTTGCTTTCCATGGGTGATTATGATGGCTTGCAACCTGTCATATCAGTTTCTTTCAAGAGGTGCAGAATATACTTTCTTTGAGAAATAAAAATTCCTCTATTTGATATAGCAACCTCAATACCCAAGAATTACTGCAATTTTCCAAGATCCTTGATCTCAAATTCTTGAGCCAACAACTTTTTCAATCGTGTCATCTCCTCCTTGTCATCTCCTGTCATTACTATGTCATCAACATAAATTATGAGAAGAGTGAGTTTACCCCTTTGATGTCTTATGAAGAGGGTGTGATCAGCATTTCTTTGTTGGTAATTGAAAGAGATTATTTCTTTAGAGAATCTATCAAACCAAGCTCTATGAGACTGCTTCAGTCCATACATGGCTTTCTTTAGTCTGCATACCTTTCCTTGACTTTGTTCATTATCAAAATCGGGAGAAATCTCCATATACACCTCTTCTTCTAAGTCTCCATGAAGAAATGCATTCTTCACATCAAATTGATGTAAGTCCCAATCAAGATTAACTGCACAAGAAAAAAGAATTCTAATAGTGTTCATTTTTACAACAGGGGCAAATGTTTCTTAATAATCCACTCCATAAGTTTGAGTGAATCCCTTACCCACCAATCTCGCTTTGAATCTTTCAGTCGAACCATCAACTTTATGTTTCACAGTGAAGACCCATTTGCAGCAAACCATCTTTTTTGTCTAGAGGTGATGTGACAAGTTCTCAAGTCTCATTTTTTGACAAGGCCTTCATTTCTTCAATCATAGCTTGGTTCCATTTGGAATCTGTAAAAGCTTCCCTCCAATTCTGGGGAATAGACATGGAAGAAATAGATAAGGCAAAGATTCTATAGGAGGGAGACATAGAATTATAAGAGATAAAATTAGATAAGGGGTGTTTGGTGCAAGATCTGACTCCTTTCCTGTGAGCAATAGGCAAATCTAACTCATTAGAAAATATAGATGACTCACCAGAGGAAGAAGGTTCGGCTTCGGCAGATTGCATGATAGCTTCTTCTGCTCTATTTCCCCTTGAGTAAGTTATTAAATCAGGCCTATCCAAATGACCAACAGTCTCCAACTGAATTCTTTTTCCAATTTCACTCCCTTGTTTCAACAATGGAACTAGGAAAAACCATCTCTTCTTTCTTATAATTCTCCCCCTGAAGAGGTGATGGTGGAATACTGAAATAGGGCTCAGATTCTCAAAAGGTTACATTCATGCTGACAAAGAAACTCCAGGAAGGAGGGTGATAACACTTGTAACCTTTCTGTGTTGGAGAATACCAAATAGAGACACACTTAAGATGTAAAGTCCCGGATGTTTAATAAAAAAAATATTTAAAAACACTCTCTTATTTTAACTAGAAGAGTTATATCTAACTTAGACTTCTACTAGACCTAGATATCCCTCTAGGTCTTCCTTACTTAGGGGTTTTGTAAGACTCAAACACTCAACTTTTTACTATATGGAAAACCTCTCCTCTCCCCTCACCCTCTTGGATGAAAATTTGCCTTTTTGGTAAAGTTTTTGTCTCCTTTTTTTTTTGGTTTTCGAGGAGCAAGGTTGGGAAAAGATCAAGTGTGCAGGAAGGAGAATAGTGGCAGTGTAATAAAAATTGTGAAGAAATAAAGGTGAGTTCTCTCACTCACAAATTCTTAATAAAATCCTTTGGTTTTGAGTTACAATGCATGTTAAAACATAATATGGATGTTGGAAAAGAAATCATAAAAAAGGGGTGTAGTATAACTTGTGATGAATTATCGATATAGTATTATCTTGTAACAAGTTTGGGTCATGGTGATTACGGATTGTTTTCGCTGAGTTATCCTTGTTATAATGGGACAAAATTTTCCAGGGTTGTATATCTCTCTTTCACGGTCATATTGAGTCCAAACGGGGCCAAAACTGACATACGATTTGAGAGTTATCGTTGTTTAAAGTTTCTACCTCGGATTGATTAAAATCCGGAGGGGCAGAATATATAATGAAAAACTGTACAAATCTCTAACGAATCTGAAAGTTTGTGCTAAATACAAGTTCTATTTTTCTCTGTTCTTGACAGTTTGAGACCTTACGGACATCGATCCGACTTACGGATAAAGAGCTATGACTGTTTTAATATTGTGTCTTTTGTTATAAAAATATCTGGCGAGACAGTTTTCATATGGTTGTTTCTTTCATGAATTTGTACTAATTAAACTAAGTATTTTCATAAGAAACTGGATATAGTGATATGGCATCGTTCTACCTTCAATTCGGCGCAAAAAATACCTTATTTGGGGTTACGGTTTGAGAGTTATGACCCTTGCACGTGAGAAAAAAAAGAGTTGAAAGAATGCAATATTAATTGAACCTTCTGGAAATATGACTAAGTATGGAAGTCTATTATTGTGATATGCATGACTTCGTGATCTTATGTTTCCAGCATTGTAATCATGTATGATGTGATTTTTATTGACATTGAAAGCTTCTTTCTCGTAAAGATTCCCTAGGGTGAGCTGGGGAGGACCAGAAGTATAACTTCCCTCCTCGATAAAGATTCCTGAAGGTGAGTTGGGGAGGAGATTATGCCTGATGTGATTATTGTCGAATTGAAGGCTTCTTTCCAGTAAAGATTCCCTATGGTGAGCTGGGAGAATCAGAAGTACAGCTTCATTGCCCGGTAAAGATTCCTACGGGTGAGTCGGGAGGGTCAGGAGTGGTTTTCCTCTCATTAAAGATTTCCGAAGGTGAGCTGGGGGAGAAGATTTGTGAGTGAAAATTATTATTGGCTTGTACATTGAAGGTGTTGTAAGATGGTTTCATAACGTGTTTATTGTGTTTATAGTATGATTGTACTTAGAACATTGTGAGGTTGCTTTGAATTTGTAACTCAGCCTCGGATGGTAGGGCTGACTCTTTTTATCTAACATGTTTCACGAAAGCATGACAAAGGGAAAGCTCCGCAACAGGGCTAGCGATCATTCCGCAGCCTCACTGTTCCACCAATCCATTGCTTTGGATTTGGTGAATGTCATCCTTGAATGAGTCTTCTGAGGGACTAAGTTTTGTTATCTCGGGGAATGCCCCACATGAGATTATTTTCTTTTAGTTTCGAATTTCTCACTCTATATCTAAAACTTCCATTGAGTCTAGATAGAAATTTTGGTTGCACGAGTATGGGCTCGTGCGTTCATTAAAGAAATACAAAAATGGAGCTAACATGATTATATTATTTCCGCACTTAGATACATGCTTAATTTAGAAAGAATAGATTTTAATGGTTCGCCTGGGAAAGGATAGTTGCCCAGATGCCATCACGCCCTAAGGGAAGACTTGAGATAAGCTGGGGCGCGACAAGTTGGTATCCGAGCACAACCATGTTAGGAGATTCTAGGAAATTTCTTTGAGTTGGGTGTTGAACGGTTACTTATTGCGATGGTGTGCATGCCACCTTAGTAATAAGTGAAGGGGATAACATCCTAAATAGTTTCGCTTCTTTCATACTCTCCTCGTGCCTATCTTGAGTCTTGTCAAAGACTTGGTTCTCGTACTACCTCCTTCAAAGGATTATGAAAGGGGACTGTGCAACGGTAAACTAACTAACAATTATTTTTGTAGATATGGTTACAGTACGAGTTCCAACCAAGAGGGAAGTGCTCATAGAAATGAAAAGGATAATGCGAGCTCGGGAGGAGTTCATGGACCGTAGGATGGACTCAGGAGACGATTTTGGTACGTATATGGATGACATAATCGCACGGTGTACAGATTTGCTTAGGGCTAGACAGAAGAGGCGTTCATTTGACCCGACCTTTTCAATTATCCGATTGGAGTCATACTACAAATAATAGTCAACTCCATCCCGGGAGAGTTCCACTCCTCGTTTAGAAGAACAAAGAAGCTATGTGGAGATAGTAAAGAAGGCTCCTTGCTCAAATTTCTACGTCAAGTGAAGAAAGTCTGGAAGATGAAGAAAAGAATGGACAATAGGGAAAGGGAGGCAAGGAACATGGTTCACAAGGGGTTGAATATCAACTTGCGGAATAGGCAAGTCGCGCGTTTAAGCCCTTTAACACGTGTTGTGGTAAATGCAAGTTTGAGTTGGAGATCTAAATAGGCGACGGAGAATTATCTGATAAGATTTAGTATAATGTTACATTATTTTAGAATAGGAAGGAATGAAGTATTATGAATTTAAGAAGGAAATAATATCGACACTTTTTTTTATTTCTCTTGTGGTGTTGCATTTTTATGAAGTATAAGAAACTTTTGGGGAGTTAAAATAGACGTCTTGTCTTCTAAAATATGAGCGTGCTTGACTTTACAGAAAATGGTAGACTCACAAGTACCGATGGTGCGAAGGTCGATCAGAACTACCCGGGGAAGAACGATGGGACAATGTCAACCCCCAAGAGTTCTGGCACAGGAACCGAGGGCTCAAGAAGAGGCTCATCATAAAGCTCCTATACCTCCGGTTGAAAGAGCAGTGTCTCTAGATAACGTGGAAAATGTTGAAGAAAATGAGAGTCAAACGGCCCAGGAAACGGTGGGACAAAAGTTAGATAGACTCATAGAGTTGATGACAACTGTAGCCCCACATCTGGTTTAGCCTACACCTAGTGTCTAAATGATGGCCCCTACCCAGAACCCGCGGGCCCAGGAACCAGTTGTGACTGCACCACTGGCAAAAAAAGTAGGAGCTCAGTCAGTACCGAATAGACTATAGGTGAATTTTATGAGGAGAATGGAACCTATCTTCACTGGGAAGGACTCCATGTCCGACGCGATAGTGTTTCTGGATGAGGTGGAAGACCTACTCTTTACCCTGGGATGTGTAGAGACGCATGGCATCAATTTTGTAGGCGCACGTCTAGTAGACGACGCTAGGGTGTGGTGGAGAAATTTTAGAAGGAATTATCCCCTGATGTCATCAGCGATGACGTAGGGGAGTTCTGAGCCGCATTCGTTGAAAAGTACATGCCTAACACCCGAAAAGATGTGCTCAGACATGAGTTTGAACAGTTGAAACAAGGAGACCGCAGTGTGCAAGAATACGATACCCAGTTTGTGCGATTGTCGGCATACAACGCACACATTATTCCTACGGAAAGGGAGAAGGTCAAAAGATTTATCGAGGGTTTGAATCAAAACTTAGCTGAGAAGGTAGTGGCATTAGCCAATGATCGGACTTACCTTTAGATCATCGACATGGAAATGAGTGTAGAAAGTTTTGCTACAGAAAAAAGAGAGTATTCGCAGAAGAGGTTTCGATCATCGGGATCCTTTAATCAGAATCAAAACCAGAGGCAAGAAGGTAGTAGGGGTTCTTCAAAGTCGAGCCAATCAGTAGACCAGTCTCATCGCGGGCCCCAAGGACATAAAGGGTTCAATCATCAATGTAGCAATGTCAAGGCCACCAACCCTAACGTGGAAAGTGACAGACCGGTCTGTAAGTTCTGTCAAAAGAAACATTTTGGGGAATGCAGGTTCTCACAGAGAGGTTGTTATAACTGTGGGGAAATAGGCCATTATATCAAAGATTGCAAGAAGAGAACTCAAACCCAGGTTTCTCATGGGAGGTCAGAAGCAACCACAGCTGCCCACAAGGGAAATCAGGGCAACCAGTCACGACATAGTCAGGGAGGTTAAGAGTCCAACAATCCTAACCGACTCTACGCTTTGCCCCAGAGGAATGAGGCGGAGACATCTAATGCGGTGGTCACAGGTATTTTATTGGTCTTACGTATTCCTGCACTTGTATTATATGATCCCGGTTCTACATTTTCGTACGTGTCAATCAATTTTTCTAATGTATAACCTTCTTGTTTATGTGAAACCTTTGAGGTCATGACACCAGTGGGGGCCTCGGTTTGGGCCTTTCGAGTATTTAAAAATTTAATGTTAGAGGTAAATGGTATAGGAACAATAGCAAACTTAGTATTACTCGATATGGTAGACTTTGACATTATTTTGGGTATGGATTGGTTGTCAGCATGTTATGCCACATTGGATTGTCGGCAAAAGGTTGTAAAATTATCTTTTCCCGGGGAACCAGAAGCGTTTATAACGGGTAGTATTGAGACATCCTCGGGTCGGCTTATTTCCTACCTTAGGGCTCAAAAGTTATTAAGGAGTCACGAAGTGGTATACTCTTACCTGGATAATATAGTAAACACCCAAAAAAAAGCCCTAAAGATACATATTGTCCCTATTGTTCGCAATTTTCCAAAGGTTTTCACTGAGGATCTTCCCGGCCTTCCTCCGGACAGGGAAGTGGAGTTCGCCATAGAGTTAATTTTGGGTACAAGGCACATCTCCATTCCTCCATATCGAATGGCCCCAGCTGAACTGAGAGAGTTAAAAGAATAATTGAAAGATCTTCTGGATAAGGGCTTTATAAGGCCTAGTGTTTCCCCCTGGGGAGTACCAGCCATTTTTGTGAAGAATAAATACGGTTCGCTCTGAATGTGCATCGATTATCGATAACTCAATAAGGTCACGATCTAGAACCGGTACCCATTACCAAGAATCGATGATATTTTTTACCAACTTCAAGGAGCTAGTTATTTTTCCAAGGTTGACCTTCGTTCGAGATATCATCAGCTGAAAATAAATCCTGAGGATACACCCAAAACAGCCTTTAGGACCCGATATGGCCATTATGAGTTCGTGGTCATGTCTTTCGGGTTAACCAATGCCCCAGCAGCTTTTATGGATCTCATAAACAGAGTCTTCAAACCATTCTTAGATTTATTCGTGATTGTATTCATCTATGATATTCTAATTTATAGCAAGAGTGTTGAAGAACATGAAGAGCATTTAAGGGTAGTGCTTCAAATCTTAAGACAGGAGAAACTTTATGCTAAATTTTCAAAGTGTGAATTTTGGTTGGATAAGGTGGCTTTCTTGGGCCATGTTGTGTCAAGGGATGGATTCATGGTAGACCCCCAAAATATAGAAGAAGTGAAGAGCTGGCCAAGACCTACCACTCTGACAAAAATTAAGAGTTTCATGGGTTTGGCTGGGTAGTATATTTGTAGAAGGTTTCTCTAGTCTCACAGCTCCCTTGACCCAATTGACTCAGAAATCGATTAAGTACCAGTGGTCAGAGGAGTGCGAGGCAAGTTTTCAGAAGTTGAAGGAGTTATTGACTACTGCGCCAGTCCTAACCTTACCATCGGGACAAGAAGGGTTCACAGTCTATTGTGATGCCTTTAAAGTTGGGTTAGGATGTGTATTGATGCAGTTTGGAAAAGTTATTGTGTATGCATCTCAACAATTGAAGATGCATGAGAAGAATTATCCAACTCATGACTTGGAATTGGCCGCGGTAGTGTTCGCCTTACGAATATGGAGACACTATTTGTATGCGGTGCATGTAGATAATTTACAAATCACAAGAAATTACAATACATAACCAGGCAAAAGGATTTGAATCTTAGACAAAGGAGATGGTTAGAGTTGCTTAAGGATTATGACCTTAGCATTCTCTACCATCCTGGAAAAGCTAACATGGTTGCTGACGCACTTAGTAAGAGATTAATGGGCACCTTGGCCCACTTGGCAATACAAAAAAGAGATATTGTTCGTGATGTACAAAAATTGGGAAACCTTGGGGTTAGTTTAACTGAGGTCGACGAAGGCAGGATGGTGGTGCATGATACCTCTTAGTCTGCCTTAGCTTCGGAAATAAAAAAAGTCAGTTTGAGGATATGGAGTTTGTTGGGTTTCAGAAGAAGATTCAACAAGGAAAACCTTCACAATTTACATTAGGGGACAATGACGGTACCCTTCGGTATAAGGGTAGGTTATGTGTTCCTAAGGTAAGGGAACTAAGAAAGAAGATCTTGAATGAGGGTCACAACACTAGGTATTCCATTCATCCAGGATCAACGAAAATGTATCAGCATCTCAAGGCAAACTATTGGTTGGACGGAATGAAGAGAGATGTTGCAGAGTTTGTCGGTAGATGTCTTACGTGTCAACAAGTAAAAGCCGAACATCAAAAACCCGGCGGATTACTTCAGGACATTGGTATCCCCATGTGGAAATGGGAGGCAACTCATATGGATTTTGGGACTGGCCTACCGAAAACTCGAGAAGGTTATGATTCTATCTAGGTGATTATAGATCGGCTTACAAAGTCAGCCCATTTCCTACCGGTCAATACTACATATCGAGCATCGCGGTATGCGCAGATTTATTTGAAAGAAATAGTGAGGTTACACGGGATTCCATTACAAATTATTTCGAATAGGGATTCCCAGTTCACCTCACACTTTTGGAAAAGTTTTCAGCAGGGCCTCGGGACAAAGGTTAAGTTGAGCACGGCTTTCCATCCGCAAACAGATGGACAAGCTGAACGAACAATTCAAACATTGGAGGACATGTTGCGGTCTTGTGTGTTGGACTTTCGGGGAAATTGGTTGGACCATCTATGTCTAATTGAGTTTGCCTACAACAACAGTTTCCATGCTAGTATACAGATGGCTCTGTTCGAAGCGTTGCATGGACGAAAATGTAGATCTCCACTTGGGTGGTTCGAGGTGGGCGAGGCGCAACTGTTCGAACCCGAAGTCATTCAAGAAACGAATGACAAAGTGCAGATAATTCGGGAACGGATCAAAGCAGCTCATATCCGCCATAAGTCTTATGCGGATCATCACAAAAGAGATCTCGAATTTCAAGAAGGGGAGAAAGTGTTTTTAAAAGTCTCTCCAATGAAGGGGATGATACGATTTGGCAAGAAAGGGAAGTTGAGCCCAAGGTTTATTGGACCATATGAGATCTTACGAAGAGTGGGGAATGTGGCTTACGAACTAGCACTTCCACAAGAATAAAAAGCGGTGCATCCGGTATTCCATGTGTCAATGTTACGAAAATACTTGCACGATCCAAGTCACGTCATCTGACCCTAAGAGATAGTCATGAACGAAGAGCTTCAATATGAAGAAAGTTTAGTGGAAATACTGGATAGACAGATTAAGCGCCTTAGGAATAAAGATATTGCTTTCGTGAAAGTCCTATGGAAAAATCACTCCACAGAAGAAGCAACCTGGGAAGCCGAAGACGCGATGAAAGTCAAGTATCCATTCCTGTTTAAGTAAGGTAATAAGATGTGTTAAGTTGTGTTTCATGTGTGTGCAGTTTGCGTGTCTATGTGCATGTATTACGACCTTATTCACATTCGAGGACGAATGTTGCTTAAGGAGGGGAGAATATAAAGTAAAAAATATTTAAAAACACTCTCTTATTTGAACTAGAAGAGCTATATCAAACTTAGACTTCTACTAGACCTAGATATCCCTCTAGGTCTTCCTTACTTAGGGGTTTTGTAAGATTCAAACACTCAACTTTTCACTATATCTTCAAAAGTCAAAAATTTCAAAGGAAAACCTCTCCTCTCCCCTCACCCTCTTGGATGAAAATTTGCCTTTTTGGTGAAGTTTTTGTCTCCTTTTTTTTGGGTTTTCCAAGAGCAAGGTTGGGAAAAGATCAAGTGTGCAAGAAGGAGAATAGTGGCAGTGTAATAAAAATGGTGAAGAAATAAATGTGAGTTCTCTCACTCACAAATTCTTAGTAAAATCCTTTGGTTTTGAGTTACAATGCATGTTAAAACATAATATGGATGTTGGAAAAGAAATCATGAAAAAAGGGGTGTAGTATAACTTGTGATGAATTATCGATATAGTATTATCTTATAACAAGTTTGAGTCATGGTGATTACGGATTGTTTTCGCTGAGTTATCCTTGTTATAATGGGACAAAATTTCCCAGGGTTGTATATCTCTCTTTCACGGTCATATTGAGTCCAAACGGGGCCAAAACTGACATACGGTTTGAGAGTTATCGTTGTTTAAAGTTTCTACCTCGGATTGATTAAAATCCGGAGGGGCAGAATATATAATGAAAAACTGTACAAATCTCTAATGAATCTGAAAGTTTGTGCTAAATACAAGTTCTATTTTTCTCTGTTCTTGACAGTTTGAGACCTTACGGACATCGATCCGACTTACGGATAAAGAGCTATGACTGTTTTAATATTGTGTCTTTTGTTATAAAAATATCTGGCGAGACAGTTTTCATATGGTTGTTTCTTTCATGAATTTGTACTAATTAAACTAAGTATTTTCATAAGAAACTGGATATAGTGATATGGCATCGTTCTACCTTCAATTCGGAGCAAAAAATACCTTATTTGGGGTTACGGTTTGAGAGTTATGACCCTTGCAAGTGAGAAAAAAAAAAGAGTTGAAAGAATGCAATATTAATTGAACCTTCTGGAAATATGACTAAGTATGGAAGTCTATTATTGTGATATGCATGACTTCGTGATCTTATATTCCCAGCATTGTAATCATGTATGATGTGATTTTTGTTGACATTGAAAGCTTCTTTCTAGTAAAGATTCCCTAGGATGAGCTGGGGAGGACCAGAAGTATAACTTCCCTCCTCGATAAAGATTCCCGAAGTTGAGTAGGGGAGGATATTATGCCTGATGTGATTATTGTAGACTTGAAGGCTTATTTCCAGTAAAGATTCTCTAGGGTGAGCTGGGAGGATCAGAAGTATAGCTTTCTTTCCCGGTAAAGATTCCTACGGGTGAGCCTGGAGGGTCAGGAGTGGTTTTCCTCTCAGTAAAGATTCCCGAAGGTGAGCTGGGGGAGAATATTTGTGAGTGAATAATTATTATTGGCTTGTACATTGAAGGTGTTGTAAGATGGTTTCATAACGTGTTTATTGTGTTTATAATATGATTGTACTTAGAACATTGCGAGGTTGCTTTGAATTTGTAACTCAGCCCCGGATGGTAGGGCTGACTCTTTTTATCTAACATGTTTCAAGAAAAGAATGACAAAGGAAAAGCTCTGCAACAGGGCTAGCGATCGTTCCGCAGCCTCACTGTTCTACCAATCCATTGCTTTGAATTTGGTGAATGTCATTCTTGAATGAGTCTGTCTGAGGGACTAAGTTTTGTTATCTCGAGGAATGCCCCACATGAGATTGTTTTCTTTTAGTTTTGAATTTCTCATTCTATATATGAAACTTCCATTGAGTCTAGATAGAAATTTTGATTGCACGAGTATGGGCTCGCGCGTTCATTAAAGAAATACAAAGATGGAGCTAACATGATTATATTATTTTCGCACTTAGATACATGCTTAATTTAGAAAGAATAGATTTTAATGGTTCGTCTGGGAATGGATAGTTGCCCAGGTGCCATCACGCCCTAAGGGAAGACTTGAGATAAGTCGGGGCGCGACATAAGAGCACTAGGATTAAGTTTTCTAGAGTTCCTAGTGTGAGCAAAGCAGACACACCCAAATACCTTTGAAGAAATAATATAATCATGCTTACCCTTTAAAGGTTTTATGGGACTCTGAAAATCAAGAGTTTTAAGAGGCATTCTATTGATAAGATAGGTAACTACTAGAACGACTCCCCCCCCCCCAGTATGTTTTTGGTAAATGCATGGTAAACAGAAGAGATCTTGTCACTTCTAACAAGTGTCTATATTTTCTTTTGGCGACCTCATTTTGTTCACTAGTATAAGGGAAACTAGTTTGATGGACTATCCCAAAAGAATTCAAATAAGCTCTAAAAGTTTTATCCATGTATTCTGTGCCATTGTCAGTTTGAAAAATTTTCATCTTAGCTTCAAACTGATTACAAATCATTTTATGAAATGACTGAAAATAGGAGAAAACTTCACTTTTGGCCTTTAACAAGTACACCCATATCATCCTAGTGCAACAATCAATAAAGGTAATAAACCATCGACTACCAGACAAAGAAAGTGTTTGAGTAGGACACCATACATCAGAATGAATAGTCGAAAAAGGAATCGTACTTTTATTATTACTCAAAGGATAAGAGTTTTTAATATGCTTGGCATATTCACAAGCATCAGAAAATAAAGATTCAAACTCAATTCTATAAAACAAACTAGGATATAACTTCTTTAAAGCAAAAGAAAAGATGGGTGTCCCAACCATATATGCCACTCCATTATTTCTTGGCTGACATCCTTATTTCTCCCTAAATAGGCCTGACCAAAGTCTCGAGTTCCATCAATCAGGTATAAGCCATCATGCAATCTATCACTGTCAATCTTCTTCCTTATTTGAAGGTCCTGACAAACACAAAAATCATGAAAGAACTTGACACTACAATTTAGTTTTTTGGTAATGGCGCTAACAGATAACAGGTTAATAGGAAACTCAGGCACATGAAGAATGGATGATAATGTAATATCAGGGGTACAAACGATTGAACCTATTCCAGAGACGGCTTAGGGAGCCATTTGCTATTCTGACATAATCCACTTTGGGACTAGGAGAGTAGTTTTGAAAGCATTTTGATGAGCTTGGCATGTGTCTATTCACACCAGAATCAATAATCCAAGAATTAAGCTAAGTATTAAAAGCAATAACTGACTGCACATAATTGGAACTGGCTACATTAGAGGAGTCAAGTTTGTTCAGAAGATGGCAAAGATGTTAAACTTCATCCGAGGAAAAGTCTCTCTAGAAGTAGTGTCTCTGCATGTCTCCACATTTTCTGCAATATTAGCCTGGCCCCTTGATAGACCTACACGCTTTCCTCCCCGACCACTATTCGTTCTACCATGTAGTTTCCAGCATGTGTCTCTTGTATGCTTTGATCTGCCACAATAATCACAATGCAAGTGATCTTTATCAGAAGTGATTGCCTTTGGTTGCTCATGAGACACAACTAACTCAGACTTCTCAGTTGGTGCAGAATAAATCATGACCTCTCGTCGGCTCTCTTCTTGTTGAACATAGGAATATGCATCCTCAAGAGAAGGAAAAGGAATCTAACCGAGAACTTGAACCCTGATCTGATCATACTATTGGTTCAAACCAGCCAAAAAATCATAGACCCTTTCCTTTTCAACTAGTCATTGACAGAGAACTGCATCATCAGTACACTTAGCTTGGAGATCCTGATAGTAGTCAATCTTCTTCCATAATCCAAGTAGCTCGAACTAATAATCAGTGATAGTCAACTCACCTTGCTTAGTGGCATAAATTTTATTTCGAATTTCAAAGATTTGGGCATCATTTTCCTTGCGAGAGTAAGTACGTTTGGTTGAATTTCAGATCTTTTCAGCAGTATCATGCAATAAATATTGTTTAGAAATTTGAGGGTGCATAGTATTCAATGTACCATGTCATAACAAGAGAGTTATCGAATCTCATTGACCATAGCCAGCATCAGTCAGAACAGATGCTTTCTTTTCTCCGGTAATATAACCAAGCAACTTCCTAGATTTAATAAAGAGCAAGCAAGACCTTGACCAAGCAAGATACGTACCATCTCCATCTAGTTTTACAGCACTGATTGGTGAAAGTGAGTGATTTTCCACTGCTTTTGTATCCCCCATAATTTTAAACAAATAAAGATTCAAAAAATAATATTTTTAGACGTGTTCCAAGAAGAAATACCTCATAAACAGATGCCGAGGGTCATCACTGTCGAAAAAGAAAGTGAACTTGAAAAGTTGCCGAAAAAACCATGCAGATCTGCCGGAACAGTAGATGTTGCGGCGGAATTATCATTGCCGGTGGTCGGAAAAATACAAAAATGATATGGGATGGCTCGGAAAAACCAGACAACCCAGTGAAGCAAAAAAAATTCAAAAAAGTTACCGGAAAAAGGTGCACGTGTTGGTGCGTGTCATCGGAGGCCGCCGGATTCTGGTGGCGCGTGGAGGTGCATGGGTAGGTTTTCGATTGTGGGTTTTTTGGGGTTGGGTCAAAAACTACAAATTTACCTATATTTGGTGCTGGTTTTTGTATAGAACTGGCGGAAGGCGGAGAACTAGCTTCGGACAGAAGCTTTGCCGGAAACACTTCAAAGAAAAATGACAAAAAACTCAACCTATTGAACCCTAATGATGTAGAGGGAGAAAACTCACCTCACAAGGGCAGCCATGGCTCTTATACCATGAAGACTTCTAGTAAGAAGAAAATGCTTCTTGTATTTCTAAATGATTTACATCCCATGAGAATTGGTACTTTTATACAGTAAGTCCTACAACTAAATAAGGAAATAAAATATTACATAATCAATTACAATCAATACAATATCAATCTATAATATTACTCCTACAATATGCTACAGAATCAAATCAATACCAATCACAGTGCACAATCTCAAATCATCTCTTTGCTCAACACGTAGTTTTCTACGTAACGTGAAAGCATAATTTAATAAGAATTTTTGCAATATTTATGTTAAAAAACCTATCAAGCCCATGTTGGACTATTACCCGCTATTTAGGGTCTGATTTCATATTTATCTGGCAATACTTTTTGGACTTCTAAAAATTTGAGTCCATGATTCCTTCATCGGAGCTTTTTGTCAAGCGAAAAAGTATAGAGACTGGACGGAGGGAGTGATCAAGCAGTCATCGAAATCGCTAAGTCATTTTATTTGGTCTAGGGTTTCTCCTTTTTTTGTGTTGTTGGTTTCTCTTTTTTTTAAGGGAATGGGTACGTGGGCGGTGGGGGATTGAAAAAAAGAGGGGAAGAGTTGGCGCCTTTTTTTTATTCTTCAATATAATTTTAACGACGGGATATTGGACTTTATAATGAAGGGATGTTATTTTGTTGTTATTGTTTATATTTCAACGATCGGAAAAAACATTGATCGCGATAAGTACACTTATAACAACCGTAATCATATCCCTTCGTTAAGAAGTGGTCGTTAAAGGTCCAATTTCTTGTAGTGGCATAAGTTCTGCGATTTTTATCTTTTGAAATAGAAATTTTGTATGCAACATAAGTTTTGTAGTATTTTCAAAATTTATTGTAGTGGAACCATGTTTTTTGGGGCATGTGTTCTTTATCCTTTTTAGAAAAAAAGATTTAGCAGCTAATGTGGGATGATAAAGTATATGGGTGGGTTTGTGTGTTGTATTTTTTTTTAGGAAATACATTATGTCTTCCCGACATAAATTGTGTAACATTTATTAGGTTTGTTTATCTTCTAAAACTGAACTTTTACTTCATTGGGCATAAGTTCTCTTGAAATTAAGTTATGCAACATAAGTTATGTAGTATTTTGAGAGACTGAAGTTCAATGCTTTTTGGAGCATATGTTTTTTATCCTTTTTGAGTTGAATAAAGTACCTCTTTTGTGGAGTTTGTTGTGTTTTGGCCATTTTTGTGTTGAGTTTTGAAAGGTTTATCGTGTCCGGAATAACTTGTGGAATATGTGATGCGAAAATATAAACTTATGCCCCGCGAAAAGTTATTTGTTATTTCGATGTCAAAGATACTTTCTTCCTCTTATTTTTGACTTAAAAGTGTTGAAGGGCAAAAATTAAAGATCATGTTCGAGGGGCAAAGTTGATTATTTTTTTAGTGAGGGGCAAAAATTAAAGACCACCCAGAAATAGGCACAATTCAACAAGACAACAAGTTCTTGCACAGATTTCCTTCAAATGCACTGGTCTTTAATTTTTTTCCCCTCATATTTGTGATCTTTAATTTTTTTTCCTGCTACTCATTTAATAGAAATTTGTGGACGAAGGTATCCTTACCTATCAAGACTTAATTCGCTCGGTATAAGTTTTATAACATTTATAGAGTTTTATCTTCTAAAACTGAACTTTTGCTCCTCGACATGAGTTTTGTAGGAATTAAGTTAATCCGCATAAGTTGTGTAGTACTTTCAGAATTTATTGTAGTATTCATAAACTAAAGTTATATTTTTCGGGGCATAATTCTTTATCCTTTTTAGAGAGAGAAAATGCGGTTGCTAACGTGGGATGGTAGAGTATATGTGTGAGTCTGTGTGTTGTGTTTTTTTAAAAAACAAATACATTATGCCCGCCCAACATATGTTGTGTAACATTTATATATGTTTTTTATCTTCTGAAATTGTTTTTTTGTCGCTGGGCATAAGTTATTTAAAAAGTAAGTTATGCAGCATAAATTGTGTAGTATTTTAAAAGTTTTGCCGTGTCCGGTATAACTTGTGGGATATTATAATATGAAACAATAAACTCATAACTCACGAAAAGAACTTATGTCGCGTGAAAAATTATTTGTTATTGGTTCAAGAGTGCTTTCGTCCTCTTATTTTTTACTTAAAGTGTTGAAGAATAAATAAGAAACCACAAACTCGAGGGATAAAAATTAAAGACCACCCCAAAATAGGGACATTTGTGCGAATGATCCACAATAAAGAAGCCTCTGTCCTGCTGACTCCAGTATCAAAAATTTGCAAAATTACGTCGTGAGAGTGTCACTATTTAGATTGATCTTCAAATTGTTTCAAGTGGGCTGGAGACAATTTGCGCTAGATCCAGTGTGAAATAAGTGAAGTAATTACGGCCCAATAACCATAAATGATCTAGTTTATTAAAAATTAGCCCAACAATCAATTTCTTACCTTCAATATCCCTTCGTCAATCTAGTTTGCAGCCTAAGACCACCGCTTCATACCTCTCTCTCTCTCTCTCACAGCTCGCCTCTCTTCCTTCTCTTCAGACCACACAAAATCACCAGAAACAGAAGAACCACCAAATTGAAACCCATATTGTTCTTTGAAACCCAATTGCTTCAATCAATTAGAACTCACCAAAAATGTTAGAATTTGATAGGTTTTCAGATCTGAAGTTGAAAAATGCAATTCGGTTCTAATTTTGCTTCACTTTTGTCTTTCATTCAGTATTTGAAGTTTCTAGCATACAAGGTAGAAATACGGTGGTGTTAAAATAGATTTTGTTAGTCCTTTAGGGAGTGCATATATATTGTATAAAAATGTATAAAGGGTGTATATATGCACCATTATACAGCTATACATCATTTCTACAATGTTTATACACCTTTAAACAATACGTAAATACACTGTATAACAATATATAAGAGGTGTATATGCACTTTTATACGATATTATATTTATACACTACATATATATATGTATATTTATATATATATGGATTTATAATTGGTTCTTCATCTCTTCTTCTCTATCTGGATTTCACCTTTTTCCTACATATAAATAATGTATATGTAAAGTTCTAAAAAAAAAAAGTTAAACAATTTATATATAGCTATATATTCAATATACATTATCTATATATTGATGATATAATGGACTACTTGTAAACTAAATGATGAATATACATTATCTATACATCGATGATATAATGGACTACTTGTAAACTAAATGTGTTGGTTGTGAACAGACCATCGACGTTCCTTTCTTTTTATTAGTGATTTGGACTATTATGATGCCATGCATTGGTGCTTCTTGGTTTGGCCCATAGTTTGCAACAGCATACGAGACAGCTATTTAGCCCATGTCGCCTTCTAATGCTCAAATCAAGTTGCAGAACACATGAAGGCTGATGAAAGCTAGTACTAACATTTTAATTAATTAAATTCCAAACAAATACATTGCATTTAATAAGACATTGTTTAAAGGTAGCAACGAACATATTCGCGGGAAAAAAAAGGTAATATAAATCATAAGTATCTCGGGTAAATTCAGCCTGTTTCCTCTCTGCAACATCAATCACATTAACATAACACACAGGAAACAAAATTGTCCACAGATGTATATCGGATACTTTAAATTATGAATGAAAGTCCAAAATAAGCAAATGTTTTCAAAGACTTCCTATCCTTACAAGCCTTAAACCAATAAACTACAACTAAGAATTCAAATACAAAAGCAAACACAAACTCTTTGCCTGATAATAATAACTCACAAAAAAAAAGTTGCCGACATAAACTACCTTCTCATTCAACAACCTGAGGGAACAAACATGCCATTTGACTTAAGACATAACCCCCTTCGCATATATTAACTATAGAGAACAATGAGTCGCGTTACCCTTTATTTTCGTAGGAAGCAAAAGTACCTCCTCGTACCTGAAAGAATGTCATATGTAGTCCTACTTTTCCAAATAATATATGGGTCTGACCTCTCATTTACGTATAATGGGAAGAAAATTATGAACTTCCGACAAGAGGCTGGAAGGATAGATGAGGCAAACTCAATGAGATTTTCACATAATCGAGACAAGCATAAACAATAAAGCTCCATCTTCTTGTGTCAAGAAGATTGCACAGCCAGCCGCTGAAGATGCTCAAAGAACACTTGAAGGCTCACATCATCTGTAAAGATCACGTCTGATCCAGCTGCCATATCATTTGCATTATTGTACGTGGCAGATGGATTCAACTTTGCCAAAAGGAATCTTGCCTGTCCAGCATGAGTGAAATGATGTTATCTCCTAATAATAAACTTACAGTTGATCCTATTTCTCAATAGGCATGTGAACGCTCACAAGGCAACATATTTAAATAAAAATAACCATTTACCTGGGAGCCATGCTGATCACACACTACCAGTCTTGGAACAGGAAACCTCTCACGGATGATTACTTGGGCCTCATCATGGGGAACTTGCAACAGTTGTGCAAATGACTGAAAAAAGGAGAAAGGGAAAAAGAGTACATATTTTTGTTTGACGAATACATTATGAAAATACATCATGCTACTACAGCACAAATTCTGCATGCTTGAGGATGAAGAAAGAGATTTCCAACTCTTCGTCTTTCAAAGTGAGGCTGATGAGAGTGCTAACACACAGGATCTCATCATGAAGCTCTGGCAGACTGAAGCTACCACAAAAAATAAGCCACTCCGTAGATGAGAGAAAAATGTGAGGCATACCTGGTGCTCAGGCTGGTTCTGGTATCCCAAGTTTCTCCATTGAGCTATTGTCATTCCATGGAAAATAACTACACTAAAATAAGCATCCAACAAGAGAATGCGATCAGCAGCAATGGATGCCACATCCAGCAAAGCAGGGGAAGGAAGTGAATTGAATGAAAATGTTGTTAGTGTTGGCTGAATCATGACAGCAGCATTGCTTATGCCCTCCCGATTGAGCAACATGCGGAAGTATGCTGTCTCATCTGGACTATTATTGAACACCTGTGGACACACATACATTAGTGAGAAACAAGATTTGTTATATTAATGACATTGAGAGAAGAAAGAATATCCTGAGCTATATTACTTGTAAAAACTGGGATCGCCGTAAATGAAACATGAATTGAGGGAACAGTGAAAAAGAGGGATTCAAAGTGAATGAGCTGGGGTCATCCTTCCGATAATCACCAAACTTGGCACACAGACGAATGAGATTACGATCTAGCCACCTTGTGGCATCAAAATCTTCCTGAAATCAGTTGGCCAAGATTTATCAATAAACAAAAATGAGAATTATATATTATAAAGTTCAAGCACGAAATTATAAATGAATTTAATCTTTTACCACGATTCATGTTTTAAGGATTAATTCTTCCCTGCTTCAAGCATACTCAAATAAGATTGTTACTTTACTATTTACCATTTACCAAAGAATGACAAGGTTACCATGAGGAATTGAGAAGGCCAACAAAGAAAACGACGAAACTAAGTAGGCATTCACATGCATATCATTACTCTCTTGAGTACTGTAAAAATTTATGCACAATTAAATGATAGTCTATAAAAGTTACCTCCATCTCCATTTTGTAAGAAGCTAATCTAGCCACTACAACCGCAGCAGTCTCTTGATCAAATCCTTGCACCAATTCCTGGAAAAACAGATTTCTTGCAGTGTGAGGATTAACAAACACTTATATGCTGCCCAAAAAGCTCAAACAATGAGATAAAATTCCTCAACTACTTGAAGCAAGAGCAAAATCCAAAAGGGACATTCTCATTCATCGAGATACCCTCGGCAGGAAGCCCTTCTCATAGGACTTTAATAAGAATAAAGAGATTCTTTCAGCATAACAATTTCCATATATATATATATATATATATATATATATATATATATCAACATAGAGATATTATTAAATTATGGGCAAGCCTAACCTTAAGGGCTCGTTTGGTTGGGAAACAAGTTATCCCGGGATAACTAATCCCGGGATTAGTTATCCCGGACTTTTATTCCAACCAAACATGGGATAAGGAGGTACTAAAATTTTATACCGGAACTATTGTTGCTTATCCATCATACCAAACAACCTCCAAGTGTTGGAATTGGAAAAAAGATTTTGATGGGAGAAAATTTAATTGAATTTTCAACTGAATTTGAGATTCTTGGGTGATTACTCATCACTGGTATAGAAATATCAAACATTTAGGATGTCTTAAATTGAAAATTAACTCGCATGAAGTAGGCTGAATAATGTGGCCCCGTTCACATGTTTATAACACATTATAATCTCTCTCTTCAATTTTTCTTTCTATTTTCTCTTGTTTGTGGGGCAGGAGGAATTAAGGGTAATAAAACTCTTCTTTTGTCCTTCTGGAAAGAAATGCAATCTCAAGTAAGCAAAACGAACTGCCTCACAAAGCATGACTCAGAAGATTACCTGAAACCAGCAATAGAATTGAAAGACAGATAACATTACTCTATGCTTGGGGAGAGATACGTTTCAATTTGAAGCAATAGAGAAGAGAACAGCAATGGAATTTATTGCCAAATAAATGATATTTCTAACACAAACTTTTAGTGCCGCACCTCATTGCTAACAGCAGCATCAACCCATCTTCTCGTAATGGTCGTGACTCGTAGTTTTGTTTGACCATCAGGGCTCTGGTAACTGCATTTACATCAAAGCCGACAAATATTAGATGCAGGGTAACTCTTCTTTTTCCACTATATAGACTTGTTCAAGAAGAAAAACAGTGTAAATAAAGTATACATCTCATATCCATTAAGAAAACGTCAGCTTAAAATAAATTTTTTAAAGAAAATATTGAAGGATAAGAAAGAAATAGAGGTGAATGTTCCTAGTCTTCCAAGTACCTCGTGAGAAACTGTATGTACAATTGCGGATTTATATTGCCTGAAGGGTCTGATTTCTCACTAGATGAAACATCAAAGAAAACAGTTAAGCAAGTGTTTTTGTCGAGACCACAGAGCTTCCAAGCTGTAGTATTCCCCTCACCAATAACCGCGTTGGAAACAGCAGGTCCTTTCTGCATAGCACCAAATGATCAATATCAACTGTCAAAACTGTAACTGAAAAAGTTAAATTTTCTTTTTCAGAGGAATAAGTTTTCAGAATAGAACTAAACTGTGCAAATTTAGGTAAAAATAACCATTACTAATAATATGTAAAGTTTGGTGAACCAACCTTCTCTAAAGATGTGCATGGTCCAATTATCCCTTGAATTTTAATATCCTTGGAGCATCTGATCTCTAATGTACCACTGAAACAATTTAATGTATCGGATTCATTGATAAATCACTGAATTAAAAATAAAATGCATCTATAGCAGTAGAGAGTCTCAGAATCCTATGTTACGTAGGCAATATTTATGCTGAACAAAGTATAACTAATATGTAATTTAAATACATACTTCTGTAAGACTACAATTCATGAGAATACCCTGCTTAACGAAAGTTCCTAAATTATCAAGGTATATCCTTTTTGTGTTGGGGATGAATGTGAGGAGAAAGAGTGTTCCAGGGTTTTGCATTTATCATAGTGGAGAATGCAATGAGAACTTTATCAAAGTAGAAGGAAAATCCAACTATACATAGAAAACATCATAAAACTTGCACCAAAACTTCCTCTTCTAAGGTCTACCCACTCTGTCAAGTCCCTTAAGTGTTAACCTAACTAAATCAATCAACTAGAGTGAGGATTTCAACTGGTTGCTTTCAAGCTGCGCTTCTATGAATTATAAGGATAACCAACTAGGTTGTGCAATTTTCTAAAACTCAATCCATCAATGAACTACAATTGATCACAAAACACTAGCATGTAATTTGCTTTTAAAGGCAAATCAGGGGTTCTCGAAACCTTAAGGTTCTCCAAATATCACAGAAGTCTCTACCTGGACCTACTAAAAGTGTAACAACAACTAAACCTTAATCTCAACTAGTTGGTATAGACTATATGGATCCTTGCTTCAATTGTCCTCTAATATTTAGTAAGGATACACTGAGTCCTGTCTTTTGAGATGTTATGAAATCTTAACTCCAAAAAGAAAATCTAACCAAAGTATGAGCAGTCTAATTTCCAACACAATGAAAAAATGAGTAACACCCCCAATGTTTCTATATTATAGTGTCCAACCACATCTTATGGAGTCATTCTCTCACTCTCTCTCAATTTAAGAGATATCTTCTCCTCGTTCCTGATTGTTGCTAAGGATCCATTCCCATAAGGACCTCCATGTTTAGCAGGAACGATCTTTTAAAGGTAGAAAGCTGGACATAAATCTTTCATTCACCTAAAATCAGCATTAACTTGATAATTAGGTACAACACGTCATATTTTTAAATTTTTTCACTAAATTCATTTAATAGATATGAACTGCATCTATCACAGAACTGTTCTTTTTTCAAAAATAATGTGTGAGCTGAATTTGATTATGATGACTTTCTATCAGAACATGTTTACAGGTTAGAAAAAGCTTTAGTTTGATAATCAGGTTCCATCTTGTCAGTTCCTTTCAATTTTTTCATTGAATTCAACTGTACAAGAGATGCACTTCATCTATCGCAATTTGCAAGGCTGATTCTTTTCTGTTCACAATCTCAAATATGCTGAGTACTTTAACCCATTCTCTACTGTTATCAACATAAAATCCCCTCACTGGTATACAGCTTGGACCCAAAAAACAATCTTCAGACAAGTATATCTTATATTATAGATGTTTTTCACTTTAGTGCCTCTTGCTAGAAAAAGTCCCATCCATAAAGTTGGAAATGTTTCCACGGTCAAAACACCCATATTGAAAACATAGCAACATTAGTGTCCTTTGCAAATGAGACATAACAGAATGACATCTCAAGAACTCACTTGAAGGACAGTCCAAGAGACTGTTCACCATCTTCAAAGATGTGCTTGAAAGAATCTTTGAAAACAGAATGACCAAAGCTTTCAGCTAGAACAACTAGTCCTCCTGTTTTTTCAATAGCTACTTTCATCTCAGCAACCCCAACCTGAAACTCAAAATTATTAGTGCAAAACCAAACATGACATCATCCACTGCCAATTTAACAGCAGCATTAATCAGCCTAATGTAACCTCTTAAGTGAGATGCATAATACACCAATACGGAAACAAAATAACAAATACACATGATAGAACTCAACATACTGAAGGTGTGTTTGGTATGAAATAAAATATTTTCCACGGAAAATGTCTTCTTGGAAAATATTTTCCGAGAAAATAAGTTGGTTTTACTTTTTTCTGGTGGTTGCTAAGTAAGCAAAAAATATTAACCCAAAAGCATCTTATATAATTCAGGCAAACACTATGGGGGTGGGTGGAAGGTAGAAGTGTGGGGGGTGACGCAAATGGGGGCTATGGGGGTAGGGGTGGAGTGGGGTGTGTTGGAGGGCGGGAGAAGAAACTTAATGTGAAATACCACTTATGGGAAGTCATTTTCCTCACTTTTAAGGAACTTGTTTTCCTAGGAAAAATATTTTACAAAAATTTTGACCAACCAAACATAGAGAAATTGAAAAATATTTTCCTCCATACCAAACACACTCTAAGAGTCCAAATATATCACACCAAGCATATGATGCTCAGATGTTGGAACATTTGTTCAATCGGTTAATAAAAAGTACAAATTCGCATGTTGTAGCTTTTAAGACCAGCATAACTGTAAACAAAGGTCAGGATCAAACGCATGATTAGTAACTAGTGAAATCCCAGCACCTTCATTTGAAAAATTCAATGACACAGAACACACATGTCACAATGCCAAAGCTATTACACAGACAAACCTGATCAAGTGCTGAAGCAAACACATCCAAGACGTGACCTTGACTAACAAGCTGCTTTGCAAGTTCCTCATAGAAATGGACTGCCTTTTTAAAAAAGGGTGCTGCATCCTTGTGCAGATCCTTATGAGAACGAACTGGTTCTGATAAATCTTTTGACACAATCTGCAAAAACAAGGAGCCTAGTCAAAGAGAAGGAAAATCCATTGGGATTCAACAGTAGTATGAATTCAACTTACCCGGGCAACAAATGGTGGTAGAAACAAAAACAATTGGTTTTTCTTCATTAAGGATCCAATTAAGTGTCATTCTCATGAAGATGCAGGTAAATGTATTCCTGACTCAAATATGTTTCAAAATTATGGCTTTTAGCCTCAAAATTTAGGTCAGCATCAGAGTAACTGCATCTTTTCATGAGCCTTAGGAGAAGGGAAAAAAGAGCAGTGAGGGACCACATATTAATGATAAGACAAAATAAGCTACGAGATTCATTTACAGAAGTGAATTCAGAGAGTTATCCATACTTGCCGAGAATCTCTAAGTATATCACGACATTCATGTGCAATGGATAAACAGAAAAGTTTGCCTAGTACTTTTCCTTGATTATATTAAAGAGAATCTGACATCCCAAAAGCCTTCCCAAATTTATTGAGTTTTGAATTTGATACACAAGATAATGGAAAAACATTTATTTGGAGCAGTAACTGACTCATCCACCATGTCGGGAGAGCACAACCTTGAGCCCAATCCTGAACTGCTCCCCACACAGGGGAGAGAGAGAGTTATGGAGCATATTGGAGCAGATTGATGGTCAAAGTTGAGGCTTGAGAAATTAATATAGAATTTGGAATAAAATTGTAGTAGTAAATCATTTCACATGGGAACTTCACTTGTGTTATGCACTTAGATATTCATTTTGATAATCTATAAAAACGAAAGCAGAATCTCAGGGTTAAACAACAAACATTCAGCTTTGGGCATTACAGTATCATGATTCTGAACTTTTATCTTTCCGCAAGAAGAGTTAAAACTAAGAGTTCTTTTGGTAGGAAGGAAAATGTTTTTCATTAAATATGTTTTCCATGTTCCACCATGAGAAAAACATTTCCGAATCGTCTTCCAGTGTTTGGTAGGGCATAAATGTAGGTACACTAATCGTGCAAAGTAACTTCTAAGAGTGATGATAGTTATCCAGTGATATTTTGAGTATTAAAGATCGACGATAATGCTAACTGTTGGTTGAAGCAAGTAACAAGGAGTAAGAGTCACGATATTTGTGAAGGAAAGTGGCTTACTCCAAAAGCAAGAGAAGTCAATTCTCCATTTTGATGAAAAATATTATTCTTCCAGAAAACATTCTCCACAATTCATAGTACCTAACACATCTTGTAGTACCAGACACACCATAAATAGACATTCAAAACCATAATTACAAGTGTGCAACCATGAAAATCTTAACCTTATCATAAGCATCAACTCAAACAAATACAACCTTTTCTTCCTTGGGTTGGGGAGACAAGTAATCTTGGGAGTCTGGTGATATGATAAGCAAAAAAAGAGCAAAAACATATTTAAAGGCTCACCGTGCCAGGCCCCTCTGTGCATGGACCGCCCACTAAGGCCACGATCCGAGCACCAGCACCAGCCAAACAAGCTCCGAGCAATCCAGCTGCTACACTCAAAGCAACACCTGTGCATCTTAACGCTCTATTCCCCTGTGGTACCGGCCATTGATCCGTACTCAATTCATCTAACAACTACAAACACGACACACGAAAAACAAAGTCAATACAAAAACTACTAAAACCTAGCTACATTGCTACATATCAAATCAAACAGATACATTACAGAATTCAAGGTATATTCACACTCCGAAGCAGGCAATAAGAATCTCGTAACACCAAGATTCGGACCACCCCCAATCGATCCATCACCCTTCTGCATCCCGGGCCCACCGCCAGTCCTTCTACCGAGTCCCAATTGATCCAAAACCGAATCTTTTGACAACTCCTTGGATCCCCGAAAAACATAAACCTTACTCATATCCGAAAACCCCAACTCATGTACCTGCACCTGTGTTCCATATGATATAAACCCTACCATAGCATTATCAGGTAACATCCCAATAGCTCTCTTCAACCCGGATTTCGCAAACTCCAATTCCTCTTCAAGCATACAAGTATCCAACACAAACAAATAAACCGATGAAATCGAATAATCTGGGTTAGGGTTTGGGAGAGTATATTGAATTGTGGTGAATTGAGTATAAAGTTCACCAGGGACATTAGTTTCGGATATACCGGAATAATGTTGAGGGAAATGGTTACGTTGGAAACAAAAGGGACAGATCCAGATTAATGCTTGGAAATCGACACGTGCGAAAGGGTTAAGAATGGATGAACATGTTTTGCATTTGAGTGGAACATATGGGAGGGTAGGTAGATCTGTATGTGGACGGATCAAGTGGATTGAGGTAGCGATTGGGATAACACATTTGCTTGCTTCCACTTTTGTTCGTGGCCAGGAATTCCATGTCATACGAACTCCATCCATTCCTTCTGTCGCCATTGAAATTCACACAACAAGGACCAAATCAGTCAACACTGAAAGAAAGATGGAACAAGGACGAAGGGTTAAATCGGGGATCTTGAATGAATTTGGGCAATAGTTTCTTTTGGTAGGTGATTCATTCAAACAATAGTACATGTTATACTAATTAATGAAAAATATTATTTGTAATTAATGTTTTTTTTTAATATCAATTTGAAATAAATAGTTTGAATTTAAAAAAAAAAAAACTTATTTGACAAGTATTTCTAAGTAGCATTTGGACATGCAATTTCATGTCATGATTTCAAATCGGTGTACGTTTATGCATTTTGCACAAAATTTCAACTTCAATTTTATATCATGATTTCAAATCTCAAATTGTCCAAAATGCATGATTCAGAATTTCAAAAAATGATTTCAAATTTTTAAAATGTAAAACTTGATCATAAGTTTATATTTTGTAAAACAAAAAAACTCATAAGTTTATATTGACTAACAACCAACTCAAAGTAACATTGTTGGTTCGTCTTCTCGGTCATCTAATCGAGAAATGCATGATCAACGCCAAGAAATTGTTCGCAACATGTGAAAGAATTAATTAAAGAGTAGCTACATAACTATTAATGTTAAATTTGTGTGTGAATTGGCGCAACCCCTGAGGGGGAGAGGGATAGGGTGGGTGGGTAGAGAGGAGAGGGGTCACACCTTTATGGATTGGTCCTTCGTGGAATTCTGAATTTGAGGTAACGTAGAGCACAATTTGATTACCATAAACAAATTACATCGAGTGTTTACTCTAAATATATTCTTTCAGTATTTATTTTATTCATATGTGTTCACAATTTTCTACTATCATAACTTGATATTCAGTTTCAACACTAAATGTCGTATCATAACTTTATTTCTCGCTCTTCCAAAATACGTAATTGCCTCAAACTAGAATATAATATTTGTAGGTTGAGTATCTATCGTAACAAAACTCAATTGTCCAATCAGCATATTTGTATCGAACGATCTTTCCATTTCCTCAATCCTAATAAATTAGATTTTTTCTTGTTCAAATTTAAAATACAAAATGATACATAGACGATTGCATATAAAGGAATTTCACATGATAGTATACTAGCTGAAAAAATTAATAGTTTACGCGTGGAGTGTGATATTTAAGTATTTCTCTTGTATCATCTCCTGACATTTAGATTCATGAGAGTATTAATACATTTATAATTTGTAACATCTCATACCTTCGAGCTAAGGCTTGAACCATGTGATGGGAACATAATAAAATCATTATGAGGAGTATAGGAAGTGTTTTGAAAACTAATCAAGTCGTAAGAAGAGTCTTTGGGCAAAATATAGTAGGAAGCTACTCTATGGAGCATGTTTTCGAGTGAGTCTACATCAGGTCTCACTTTCAGCGAGTATTCGTAAAATTTTATAAGGAATTTGGGAACACTTACTTCATGAAAGTCGTAGCTCTTTGAATTACTTTTCCAACAGTTTATAGTAAAGGTCAAACGGACATTTGTGTAAAACGTTATGACAATTTTATTGAAGGGCCGCAGAGCAGTCCGTCGGAGTCGCATATGCGACGTAGAACTCATTCTACGATGCATATCCCGTCGCATTTTGGGCCAAATTTACGTCCTGAAGTTCCCAACCTTCTGTTTTGATGTGCGGAAGCATCCGCGGCCGCAGATGGCCATCCGCGATGCGGATGCCAGCACATATTCCCCCGAAAATTATTTAAAGTCGTGTTTTTTTCTAAATTTTATTCCATATTTCAGTTCTCCAAAGCCCGAGCATGACTTTCTCTCCTCTATTCATCCTCCCACATCAAGGTAAGTCTCTCCCATATATTCCTAAGTAATTCTAACACTTATACATCAATTCTTAACAAGATTTACACGCTATAATCTTAGGGTTTTCAAGAAAACCTTTCTCAAGGTTTCAAGTTCAGAGTTTTGAGTTTCTTCTTCAAAAGTTCAGACTTTTTCTTCAAGTTTTGGAGCAAGTGAGGTATGTAGAGCTTCTATCCACGTGTGAGAATATTCATGTTCTTCCATGAAACTCAAATTCTTCATAAATTTAGGGTTTTGTTCCATTATCGTGATAACCCTAATACATGTAATATTATATGCTATGTCTATATTACAATTCATCAATTGTACTCATGATAGGTCATTATAATTGTCATGAACCTGTCAGTAATCCATGAACGCACGCTTTGAATTCCATTAGTTCTTAAATACAAGTTATAATTATTATTACTCAATTCCCACGAAATTGTACATGCTTTTCATGATTTATGCAAGTTATATGATATATGTATTCACATGTTAAATAATAATTGCAACCCATGTTTTACAAGTTATTTTCATGAAATTCATGGGCTTACAAGCCAACTATTTTCGAGTACATATTTTTTTAAGTTGCATAAATTACCGAGAAGACTCAGATAGCCTGAAACTACGTATGTCAACATAGGATAAGGGTCGCTCAGCCAGAGGACGATACGTTCAGGTTATTGATTGGATCATTTCATGTCATATTCATATATCATACCCGGCAAGATATGAGAGCGCTCTGCTGGTCGGGCCAGGTACCAGACTCCACGTACCCACGTGGTGATTTCATGTTGTCGGTTATACTACTGCTCTCCCCACAGATATACATTTATACAAATTTTATACATGTTATTATTATTATCATATCTATGTCAGATCATGTTCATGTTATAGTTTCAGTTTCATGTTCCTATTATTTCATGTGTCTGCTTATTTTTTATGTTGTTTTACATACAGTATAATTCAAATGTACTAACATCCATTTGCCCGGGGCCTGCACTTCACGATGCAGGTACGAAGTTTCAGGATGATGAATCTGGTCGCTAGGATTTGCCTCAGTACCAACTTTTGGTAAGCCCCATCTCATTCGAGGTGTTAGCTTTTATTTATTTACATTTCATGATTATTAGTAGAGGTATGTCAGGGCCTTGTCCTAGTAAACAATTTTGTAGTCAGACTTATGTTCCAGAGGTTTCATAGACTGGTCTAATTTAGCATGTCACGTCAGATTCAGTATTTCAGACTTATCATATTTTATTCAAATATTTCCGCTATTATATTACAGACTACATTTTCAGCATTATATTTTACATGTTTCAAGTCATTATTAGTGCATATTTTGATGCCTATGTTGATTAGCAAGTCATGTGGTTCGCTCGATCACATGCAGTTAGATACCGAGTGTCGTGTTTTGCTCAGGCCATGGTTCGGGGCGTTACGTAATTTCTCATATGTATCTCCTCAAGTATGTAAAGCATACTTTTGTTGCACAAGAATAATTCATGATTCGATTCATGAACGTATTGATGGTCTATAATTTGTTATATCTACCTCCTCAAGTATGTCGAAGCATACTTTCGTTGCGAAACTATAATGATTGATCTGAACTGAGATAATTTAATACCTTCGTAATACTGTAACTTATCCAATTTTATAGTATGAAACTATAAAAAATGTCATTTTTATGTTATCGTGAACTTTTGACATCTAGTGTGATAACTACACCAATAACATAAACTACTAAATAAATACATACACAAAGAGAGATTGAGTGCTGATAAAATAAAAAGTGATCTATTTCTCCTGAATTATGCCAAACTCATGTATAGTTATGCTAATCTTATTAAATCATGCTCGAAGATCTTGTTTTGAACCATATAAATGTTAATGTAATCCTCATACAAGTCCAAATAGACTCCTCTTAAGAAACAAACCCATCAAATTCTCCATATACATCTAATTCTTAAGATTATCACGAATAAAATTTCATTATATCCCGTTGATGAATGAGTCAATGGCAAATAGCTATCATGGATGCAAAATCCATACAAATGTAAATCCAGAAAATGAGAAAATGTATATGTTAGAAAAGAATAACATGGCAAGAACAACAAATTGTGTACATTTTGATTGCAGCGGAAATTGTTGAATCCACCACCAAACAATTGCCCTAAAGTCGACTTTATCTCTCTAGAAAACGTAGTTCTGTTCACGAACTAGACATCCATTTTGTATGTGTGTTCTTTAGGGAGATTCTAGAAGAAGAGAATATTTTGCAGACTTGCAGTACGTGGAGAAAAAGCGTTATTTTTCCTTTTAAAAGAGAAGCAGTTACAAGAAGTTTTTATCTAAACATCCCACATACACGTATAGATAGCGTAGGAGTTATATTGTGTGTTAACTTCTGAGTAACTCCTTAGTAACTTCCTACAGATTTATTTATTCTAAATGGGTCAGTCGAGTCAATATGGGTGACCTACAACCCAATCTAAAAATTCAACATCTCCCACTTCCCACATGGTTGACTACACCCAAATCGGTACCATGCTAATAACATACATAATTCATACAAATAAATAGTTTGTGCGACATGCGAGCATCAAGAGCTATTATATCTATTAAGGCTTTACAAGAGCTCCACGTAGGAATTCAATCACATGTGGAAAGAATTCATTACTAACATGAGGATCTTATTACTTGCAATATCCCATACATTAATCGCTACACTAGTAGCCATTTATCAGATCTCTCATCCTCTTAAGAGGTGAACTCGAGTTCATGTTTAACTTTATATTCACAATTACACTTAACACCCTTATGGTAAGGGTAATGGACGGCCTGTGAATACAAGTTAAATTGCTAATGTTAATTGTCTTTCCTTTCTACTCGTAACAATCCATTTAGATCACCTGCTTTCCTAGACATGCACTGCATTACCAAAGCACTCATAGCTGTTAGTGACATGCTAAAATAGAAATATTGATCTATACTTCAAGAAAAAGTAAAAGGTCAAAGGGTATTCCCGTGAAAAGTCAATATTACTTTTTGTGTTTCACACAATGAAGAAGCAGGGATCCATTCTTCCATTTAACCCATTGATCGCTAAGCACACCTGGTATGAAACACGTGTTATGGTGTTCTCAGATTATATTAGCGTGTATGTCTCATTCTTTTACTCATTCAACACCATACAAATCTTGATCTAGACACCTCTAGATGTCTAACCCAAGATTCTCTTTTCAATGGTCCTAACATCCATTTTCTTAGAGAAACTCATATATGGCTTACAAAACAAGTCATAACATAGTGGTGGAATTCATCTCTTCATGTTACTCAATGTAAGTGGCGATTGTTCATATGAGAGAGCAAATCTCGAGACTTGTTCGACACACTTTATCAATAAAAAACATCATCACATGCATACAGTATATGAACATAAATTCAAGAGTCAAATATTGATGATAATATTATAAAAATCAAGTCATTTTGCAATATATAAATATGATCATATTCTATGCAAATCTAGAGCCATAACATGTTTCTCAAAACAGGTCTCTAGATATCGCCTGTGTAAAAGGATCAACTACCATTTCTCGCGTATGTATGTATTGTAAAGTTACTTCTCCACTTGCTACTATGTCTCTCACAAAGTTATACTTGATGTCAATGTGTTTGGTTTTGATGTGATACTTAGGATCTTTTGTGTATGCAATAGTCGCTAGACTATCCCAATATAAAATCATTGATCCTTGAGAGTTCTTTAGAACGTTCACAAGCCACGAACTCAGCTTCCATAGTCGAAAGGGTCGTGCAACTTTATTTCTTACTTATCCATGAAATAACACCACCATTAAGTAAGAAAGCATAACCGGATGTCATTTTTCTATCATTTTGATCACTAGCCCAATCAAAGTCTATATACCCTCTCATGTGTAAATCATTTCCACTACATAGTGAATAATCAACAGTTCTTTTCGGGTATCTAATGATCCTTCTTTCCAAAGATCTCTTTCAGAATTCGACTGATACCTGCTAACCAGACCTACGATATAACAAATGTCTGGATGAGTACATATCATAGCATACATTAAGCTCCTAACAACACTTGAATATGGAACTCGAGGCATGTCTTCTTTTTCTTTTTCTATCTTCGGACACATTTCAAAGTTTAAAGTCTCACCTCTTACTATCAGAGTATCCATGGGTTTGCAATTATTTATAAGATAGCATTCCAAAATTTTCTTTATATAAGTTTCTTGAGATAGACTCAAAAACTTCTTGGAACGATCTCTTTGGATCATAACACCTAATATACAGTCTGCTTCACCCATGTCTTTCATGTCAAATGGTTTTGAAGGCCATGACTTGATAGTTTTCACATACTCCAAATTATTTTCGGCTAATAAAATACCATCCACGTAAAGGGAAAGAATTACAAATATTCCATTGGACACATAGAAGCAATGGTCTTCATCGATCATGGTTAAATCATATGAAATCACCTCCTTGTGAAATCTCAAATATCACTTCCTTGAAGACTGCTTCAGGCCATAAATAGATCTTTTCAATTTGCAGACTTTGTTTTCTTGGCCTTTAACGATGAAACCTACAAATTGTTCCATGTAGATTTCCTCGTTTAGTTCTCCATTGAGAAAAGTTGTCTTAACGTACATTTGGTGTAATTTTATGTAACGACATGTTCAGTCGTTACGTGTGTTTTGCCTATTTTTCTCCTGTTGACCCAATTCCCGAAGTTATCTGACGATTCTAGTGAAAGTTGATGAATTAGAATCGTAAAAAGTAAAAGCGTTGACCTACAGTTGACTTATGTGTAAACGTATCTTTTTTGGAATTCCGTCGATTCTGTGAGGTCCTGAGGGTAATTTAAGACTTGGTGGGGGTAGTTAGTTCGGTTCTCGAGGACCTTGAGAGCATTTTTGGCTATTGATTGGAAATCTAGTTTAGCCCATTGAGGGTTGACCCATAGAATTAGAACTCCGATAGAAATTTCGAGACTACAAGTGAGTCTGTAGCGTATTTTTATATATGTGTGCATATCTGGTTTGTGTTGGAGAGGTCTCGGGTGATTATCGTATTTCATATTGGAATTGCATAGGTTTGAAATTTCTGGTTTTCTGGTGTACTCGGTGGGACGAGGCTCAGTGCGCCCCAGTAGAAGGGACTGCTAACTGCAGCGAGCTTTTTGGTTTTGGCTTAGGACCGCATACGCGGGTAACGACTGCGGGCACGAGTCCGCTGCAGCGGACGATGAGATTTTCATATTGCTTTTAAGTATGCTAAAATCCAACACTCCCATTTCTAAAATACTTATCCAAAGCACTCCTAGGGCAAATCCAAGCAAATTTTGGTGGTTTCTTCTTGGGGTAAGCTCCCTTAGCCTTGTTTTATCTTTCTTTATCTGCTTTAATATGATTTAATGATGGAAGCAACCTAGAATCTAGTTAGGGAAGATGAGTTCAATCTATTTAGGGTTTGTTTGATGATTAAGCTTAAAAGTAGAAATTGATTGATGAGTTTTACTATTCCAAGCATGAGTTTCACTAATTAATAGTTGTTAGGATTGAATCTTCCTTTTTCTTGATGAAATTGATTGTGGAAAAAACTAGGGTTCATACCCAAATTTGAGGGTTTTGCTTGTATGATGAAATTGACCTAGTCTCGAGTTAATTTAGTGATTGATGAGTAGAATTGAACACCTAGAACGCTGAATTTCACATTCCACTTTTGAAATGACCATTTTACTCCTGTGGGCATGTTTCTCCTTCTTCCCATAATCTGTTCGGATTCAAAGGAATAGTATTGTGTTTTGGGTATTGTTGGTTCCATTCTATAACTTAAATTTCAATAATATTAGACTTCCAGTACGAGCGTGATCCTCAAAAGGGAAAGACTCAAGTGTGATCGTTGTGACTCCCGCTCGGAATTTCAGGTAGGTTATGGCTTACCTTCTGGTTAGTCTTCGGTTAGCGAAACATATGTATAGTTAGATATTGTTGGAGAAAGCATGTAAGCCTTCGGTTATAAAGTTGGGATGGATTGCTTAGGTTGGATAATGTTGATTGTTTGTGACTTGTTGTCTTTTTGTAATTGTTGGACTTGTACGTAGTTGTCATACCGTACTTGTGATATATTTGTCTATCATTCATCTTGGTATTATCATGGATAAAGAAACAGACTTGACTTAATACTAATATTGTGAGATGTGTTCATATGTGGCACGATTGGGATTTGATTATGATTTACACTTGAGATTGATACATGCACATCATTCATACACATTCTACATGAATCAATATTGTGAATTGTGATTTGACATTAATAATGGAAAGAGGGAAAGTGAAACACACGAGGCTTCCTATTATAGTGTTTTCTACGTGCTTATTCTGTATGGCCTCTCTTGCATGTATAATTATTGTTATCGATGTGGTCTAAAGGGAAAGTGTTCCAGATATGGCATTGTATAGATTTGGAAATGAGGTCAGGTTGGTAATTGATTTACGAATGTTGTTAGGTTTATTCATCTTATGATTAGTGCTGAATTTGACATTCATATATGTATTCATCCTCATTTCCATGATACATTGACATTACATGTGATTGGTGTGATGGTGATACCGCGATACATTGATATTACTTATGATTGGCGTGATGGTGATAAGTGAGAAAGAAACAACATTAATTCTTATGACATATTGATTGTGTAGTCATTCTATACCAAGTGATACGGAATGGCTAGTGGTGTGGTCGGTGGAAGAGTCACTCTAGGATGTTTGATATGAAGTGACCGTTACATAGACTTCGCAAGTCCTTCATAGGTCATGACTATTAGGATGATGATATATTCCGCCCGAAACATGTATGTACGACATGAGATAGTTGGCCAGTGCATTGCATTGCATCACATATACATTCACATTACATCCACTCATATCTCTAATTTTGGTTGTTGTTTTCATTGTGTTGCGTGATGCGGTTCAGCCTTGATTCCTAAATTGTTAATTCACTTGAGATGGTGTTTGCTTGTTAATCTCTTACTTAGATACTTGATGGATTCGAGGATTAGAGAGTCCACCTAGGCTATGACTGTAAAGTACTGAGATCTAATGTAATTCACCTTACTGGAAATCTTACATGAGTGTGCTTAGTAATTACTTTATTTTCGTATCTCTTGGATTATCTATACTATTATTCCTGGATTGTGATATTACTTGTACTTGATTGCTAGTATGTCTATCCTTCAGTTTCTTTCTTATATATATGTTAGCTAACTATTATTGGCCTATGATACCTACCAGTACATAGTTTTTGTACTGATACTACTCTTGCTACACCCTTTTCGAGGTGTAGAGTTGTTCCAGGAACTTCAGCGAGGTTCGATTATCCTTTAAGGATCTCATGGAGTTCATCTAGATTTTATGTTTAATTTTCTTTCTAAACAGAAGCGTATTCAGGTTGTAGTTGTAACTTTTATTCAAGTTGTATACTTAGAAGCTCTTGTACTATTCAGACCAGATCCCTTGGGTAATTGTTGTATTCTGCATTTTCATATATCTATATTTTTAGCCTTCTATTGTTCTTCTTATTTATTTATGTTGTTGGGTAAATCTTTAAGGGACGGGTTCACCTACCGAAGTAGAAAATGGTAGGTGTCAGAGCACGACTTAGTAATTTGGAACGTGACATTCTAGATCCAAACGTGCAACAATAGCCAAAAGTAAGTGTATTAAGGTAAACTTCACAATTGGTGAAAAAGGTTTCCTCGTAGTCTGTTCTAACTTGTTGGGTAAAACCTTTTGCAACCAATCGTTCCTTGTATCTTTCTATTGACCCGTCCGTTTTGCGTATAACTTTGAAAATCCATTGTTTCCAATAGCTCTACACCTAGAAGGAAGGTCAATCAGATCCCAGACTTTGTTGGTTCTCATGGACTCCAATTCTTCTTTTATTGCTTTCATTCATTCATCTTTTCTAGGACTTGACAAAGCCTCAGTCACAGAATTAGGCTCATCCAATTCAAGGGAGATACCAAGAAAACGTAATCTTCAATCTCATAAGATCGTTTAGGTACACCTTCTGGTACTCTTATGTAGTTGCAATTCAGATTTTTCTAAAGGATTTTGGGATTCAAAACTTCCACTTGGATCAGGAACCAATCCTTGATTTATTTGATTGTCAAACATGTCCGAAGATATTGTGTGATCATCTGAATTCAACATTCCGTAAAGAGGCTCTTTTTTCTTTAATTAACCCTTTTTTGGAAAATCATTTTCTAGAAATGTGACATCTCCTGATTCAATTTCAGTTATACTTCCATCTTCTAATTCACCAATGAACACATATCCTTTGGAATGTTTGGAGTGTCTTTTAAAGATCAATTTCTTCTCTTTTGGACTCAATTTTTTAAACTTGTCAAAACGTTCTTTTACATATGCAACACAACTCCAAGGCCGTAGATCATACAAGTTTGGTTTATGACCAGTCCATAGCTCATAGGAAGTGGAAGTAACTGATTTAGAAGGTACTTTATTCAATTTGTAGGCCACAATCAATAATGTGTCTCCTAGAAGGAGATAGGTAAATTTTTCTATGCCATGATAGACATTGTCATGTCAATAGTGTTCCATTCCTCCTTTCTGCTACACCATTTTGTTGAGGTGTGTAAGGGTAGTTAACTGTCTCGTAATGCCTTTTTATTACATAATTATTCAAATTGTTTTGATGAATATTCATGGCATCTATTAGTTCTTAAAGCTTTTATACTTTTTTCTAATTAATTCTCAACTTCATTCATATATCTTCTAAAGTATTCATGTGCTTCATATTTATGAGAAATCAAATAGACATAAACAAAGCGTGTGAAATTATCAATAAATGTAATAAAATACAAAGTACCAGACCTTGCCCTCACATTCATTGGACCATAAATATCATAATGGGTTAATTGCAATGGGGAATCTACTCTCTTGGCCGTCTCAAATGGTTTACGTGTAATCTTTCCGGCAAGACAATTTTCACAAGTAGGCACATCAATTTTGAAGAAATGACCTAAATGTCCTTCCTTTTCCAATCTATTCATTCGGGCTTGCCCTATGTGACATAATCATGAATGCCATGTAATAACATTTGTTACTAGAATAACATGTTATTACTCAACGGTCAACATAATAGTCATAAGTTGAAAGATTGCAATCTAGAATGATAAAAGCATCATAACAAACTCCAAAACCATAAAAAAAATATTGTCTTAAGTAAATCTAACACCATTGCGACTAAAATTTAAACAGAAGAACATATTGTATTCTAATTTCGTCGAATCTCTTAAGCATATAGGACGTCATGCAACATCAAAGATCGACCACCACGCAAGTCCTTCTTTCCTACATATATTCACCTTGATCCAGGGAGACTCAACAGAAATCCACAAACGTTTCTCGATCACGACTCACATGGTCGATGGCCCCTGAGTCTAAAATCCACACAGGATAATATTCAGTGAGTAAAACAGTGCTAGAAACATATGTATCACTTAGAGATGCGTTTTGAAATGGTACATTTTTTGGCTCGGGACATTCACGAGCAAAATGTCCTGAAACATGGCAGTTGTAGCACTTCATCTTACTCTTGTCTTTCTTCTTGAAAAAATGTTTCCCGTCTTGGGATTTGGTTTTTTTTTCTTGGAGGGTCCTTCTCCAGTCTGCTTACCTTTTCCGTTATTTTTTCAATTCTTCTTGTACTTGAAGCCTAAAGACTTCGTACCACTTGATTCTGATACATAGGCACCAAATACAATTTTAGCAACACCAAGCCACTCGTCTCCAAGCTCGACATGACATGCAACATCAGAAAAAGTTTTGATGTTATTATTATGGGTTAAGTTAACCTTCAAGTGTTCTCAACTATTGGAAGAGACCTGATCACTGCATGAAGCTGCTGCTCATCAGAGAGAACATGACCAACACTTTTGAATTGAGCAATCATGTTAGACATCACCCAAAAGTGTTGTTTGACATTATGATCGATATGCTTCTTGTAAGTGTCAAATTTGATAGTCAGCTGTCTAAGGCGGGTCACAGTAGTACCACCATATTTCTCTCGTAAGTGTGCCCACATAGCATGAGCAGACGGGTATTCCTCACATTCATGAATGAGATCATCAACAACATAATTTATAATAATTCCATATACAATGAAATATTTCTTTTCCATGCATTGTAAGCTTCGAGATCTCTTATGTGTTGAGCAGTGTTACCCTTTCCTAGGTGAACCAAAGTGTGGTTAATGCCTTCCAGAGCATCTTACTCTTTCAGTACACACATCTTACGACTCCGGATGTTGTAATTCTCACCGTTCAGTTTCTCACCCTTGTTTAAATCAGCAATGATGCTTTTTGATGTCATGTTGGTAAAAATGAGACAATTTAAGCAAGTTTTACTCATTAATATTTACTTTAAAAAAATTTATGCATGTCATATTCACACTCAAGCAAATTAGTTTCCATAAGTGACTTCACATTTAGTGTAAAATCCAAAAGTAACAGAAATTTCCTATCATCATCTATAATCTAAACGTTTGATCAAATATGGGGGGAAAAAATCTCAATGTGAATATTATTTTAATGACTTTCAATTAAGTCTCAACCCATTAAATATATATATATATATATATATATATATATATATATATATATATATATATAATAGAAGGGGAGTTAAACAACATAACTTCATATATTGAAAAGAAATTCCCAATGCAAATTACAACTTCATAAGGACATGATTTTCCACTCGACTTCAAGTATTCGAACATACACCTCAAAAGGTTGACTTGGCAAAAATCTCGTGATAAATATCAATTTAAATACTACCTCAATGTTCTCGGAGGGAATCTACTAAAATTGCTAAAGCTTATCAATCCGAGATTACAATAAAATTGATCATTTCATCTCATTTTAATCGAAAATGTTTAACATGTTCAGGCACTGAAGCATTAAGAGGCATCTTAAAAACCTCAAACTCTATGAATTTCTTCTATCCTTCTTTTCGTATAGCCCTTTAATCCCTTAGTGGATTTTGCATTTCCCTCGGGACATTATTCCTTATGACTTCACATCTTCGGGAATATGTCCTACGATGATGTAGTCTTCTACATTGTTCCCTTGCTCGATTTCGGAAACTCCCGCTTGAAGTTCTTCGAGCTTGTCCTTGTCCAGCCATGTCTGAAATAGGAACAATGAAACAATAATAATGGACATACCATTCAATATGACAACATATGCCACAATATTCGTAGAAGACAAAATTATGTTTAGGGTTCATATACCGTTGTAATGGTGTGACTGTTAGGAGGTAAAAAAATCTTTTTTTACTTAATTGAACTTCAATACTTCGTAACTCACTCATTCTTTATCCCTCATTTTTAATGGGTAATATATCAAAGAAAAGCTTGTACCAACTAGATTCTGAAAATATATACCACACATTGTAAATCTTAGCATGTAATTTTCAAAAACATAGTTTTTTTTAGTAAACTGTCACAATTTTTCCGCATAATTCAAAAAATCATATCTCACTCGAAGTCCATTTTAATGGGTAATATATCGACAAAAAACTTATAATGAGTAGATTCAGAAAATATAACTCATGCCAAAATTTCATATATGTAATACACTGAAATAAATTTTCAGTCTAAATCATAATTTCGAATCCTAATAAATTGTTTACAGTAATGAGAAGGAAGAATTAAAAAAATAAAATTATTCCCAACTTCACTGGAAACTAATATATCTCTAAAACGTCACTGGACGTGAATTTAACATAGAGCCACATGAATTTCAATCCTCCCAATTACTATGACAACAATGATTACATGTCCACCTCGGTTCATTTAATAAAGCTGAAATGTATAAATATACCTATTAACTTCGCGATTTAAAGCACATATACTCTCATTATAAAAGTGGTGAATATATATTCCTGCCGTTATAAAATAGTATAAATATGCTCATGCCGTTACACAAATTGTGCAAATATGCCCTCTTCACTGACAGAATTTAAAAAAAATTATTAATCTTATTTTTAATTAAAAATAATACCACGGGACTTTAAAAAATAGTCTACCCATTTTTTAGTAGACATATTTATCTAAAGTCACATGGTGATTTTTTTTTTCAGGTGGATCGGATCTAATTTGTTTAAAAAAATATCTTCGTGAATTTTAAAAAATAAGTCTACCCATTTTTTAAATGAACCAGACTCGTTTCATCAGAAAAAAAATTATCATATGGCTTTAGAGAAATATGTCTACTCAAAAAAATGGGTAAACTTTTTTTAAAGCCATGTGGTATTTTTTTAATTCAAAAATAAAATAAATAATTTAAAAAAAAATCGTAAGCAAAAAGGTTATATTTGCACCATTTTGTAATGGCAGGGGTATATTTGCACCATTTTATAACGGCATAAGTATATATCCACCACTTTTATAACGGGGGTATATCTGCTCTAAATTGCAAAGTTGAGGGGTATTGTTGCTCCTAAACGCACACGCAAGTATACACGTCGTACAAATAATATAGGATTGTAAGTCTAGATATTGTACCCACAGAGGCTTATGATTAGCTATTTACTAAATTAAACTAATTCTAATTATCTGAACAAGAAATAGAATCCAAAATTATATTTATAACTAACTAAAAATAAAAGAAAATAAATAATGAACTTCAACCAAGAAACAACGGATTTTTATCGGAGAAAAGATAGATCTAGGACTATGACCACTAACACTCTAGTTGAGTCTTCCAATCGTTATACCTATTTTATTTTCTGGGTTACTAGTTGACGGGTTGATTTTAACTTTATGAGTATCTTCTGAGTTGCTCACAAGCCTGTAAATGCTATTATAATGCATATATTCTTATGGTTGTCAGAGGTAACAAGAACATATTTACATCTCTGTATTCAACTAAACAAAGCTAAAGGGTATATTCCTATCCTCAGTAGCGAAACGTATAAATATGAACAAGCCCTATTTATTCTTATTATGCATGAAAATTTTATATTCCTAGTCCAATTCACACGCCACAGATAGTGTTTAATTAGTGATCAAGTAATTAAACAATTGAACTCAAGAATAAATAAGAAACCCAAAGATAGAAAACTAATAAATATAAACGATAATCAAACGTGAACTTTCATGATAGCGTCAAAACCTTAGAATTAAAGAGTTTCGATCCACATATACAAGGAGTAAAAATAACAAATCATCCGAATAAAAATATAAAAACAAGTATTACAGAGAAGAGAAAGTAAAATCCTGTAACTCCGGCCTCCACAGCGGCTCCAAGCTCTCTCTAGGTCCAAAGTTCTGAACTTAAGTCAAAACTAACCCCAAAATTATGTTAAAATCATATAGAATATGTATTTATAGGGTACCAAAAGACTTATGCTTTTAAAAAAATCTAACTCGGACCGAAAAAATATCACTGGCTCGCGTTAGCCCTGCGTCGCGCATGCAGCGTAGCAGTGCAAAACCAGAGATTGAGAATCCCGCATCGTCAGTGCGACGCCGACTAATGCGCACATCACTTCAGGTACATTTCTCTTTTGAAATTGCAATTCAAATTCTAAATTTTGTTCACATGCTCCTATGATTGGAGTAACGATGATGTTCTCCACCTGTCTCCATTCTTTTTCTTTCTTTCTTTCTTTTGTCTTTTATTTGTTTTCTTTTTCTTCCCATTTTTATTCAATTTTGCTCCAAATCTCTTCATCTTTGCACCGCTTTATTCCTACACAATAAAAGTATAATATTAAGCACAAGTCATTATAATTAATACTCAAAAGACAATTAAAGGTACTAAAATATGAGGCAATAATGACTAAATATATACAATTTTAGATCGAACATCACCACCTCACACTTAAATTTTTGCTCGTCCTTGAGTAATCATTAAAGTCACTCTCAATAAATCAAGCCTAGGACCACCACTTTGGTTGATACCAACAAATAGGTCCTATAGCAACTCACAACATCAAATATACTCTTCCTGATCATCATGCAAGATATACAAACAAACAACAAACTTCTAACCTCCTAACCTCAAAGATTGTCATGACCCCTTTTCAGGAATCGTGGTGACACCTACACATTCCCACAGTTAGGCAAACCGCTTTCCATATAAACAAAACAACATGAAAGAAATGCGGAAATATAATCAAAACGTCAATACAACCTCCAAAATCTAGTCTGTGATACAAGAGCACTAATGCGGAATACAAGTCTGAAAGTCAAAGTCATCAAAGTGCCAAAACTGAATATTAACTGAAAGGTCATACATATCTCTCGAATACAATAAAAGACAAGAGTAAAGATAAGAGTATACAGGGCATGCTGAATGGAAGCATTCTCACCTCGAACCCTAGAAGTCTGTCTGCTCGGACTCAAACTCGAGCTCACGAACTAGTAGCGAGATTTGTATCTGCATCAAGAAAAGATGCAGCAAGTGTAGCATGAGTACACAACGTACCCCCATAGACATCATATGCCGACAATGACGAAAGATACGTAACATAGATAAATATCAAGTTGACACCAGATAAGCTTATACTAGACAGTTCAATAGCTCATATAAGTTACGTTGTACACATATCAGTTCACTGATTCATCAAGTCACATTATTCACATAAGGTTCAATCACAATCAAGTGCAATCAATCCATTCACATATACAAGGACCTTACTATCATAGTACCCACCGACTAGTTCTCTCTTGTCCAAGTCATATTCAAGATTAACCCCACTTATCCAACTTATCACATTAAATAAATGAGTCAAACTTACATCACAACAACCATTTTAGAACGCTTCCAAGAGGGTTACACCTAAGCTAAATATGATGATGTTAATTTCTTTATTAACCTTAGCAGTTACGCTTAGTTCAGTCTTTATACAATTACGGTCTGACACATATAGATCGTTTCACATCTACCTTTCCACTAGTGACACTTATCACAGGTTCCTTACTAGACTCGTTACCCAATCACGTGATCAATTACCGCACAACACACAAATGCACATAATTTCCTGGACATAGACAGTAGTCATGATATAATTTACATTTCCGACCACAGTAGTAGTTGACATCAAACACTTAGACTTACAATTATTAAACCCCAAAAACCTATACACGAGGAAGCAAGCCACACACGACAACCAAATAAATTCAACAACCTCAACCATTTATCCAAGTGTTCATAGAGACCAACATAATAGTTATTTCTAAGTATTCACAGAGACAAGCTCAATCATAGCGATCATTCCGGTCCAATACAATCAGTTAAATCAAAGTAAATCAGGGTTTTACCCAAGTTCCAATAACCAATTATATCACATTACCAAACCATAATTAATCAATGTATAGATGTATGTATGATATGAATGCAATACATATTCAAGGTACCTTTCTCAACCTGGTATATAATTCGTCAAGGTTTATTTATGAATCGTACACCCATGAGGGATCCGCGAAGGTCCATATACCTCTCCTAGCCAGCAGAAATTCCACACATGAATCTAGCTAGAGCCCCAGACTCATTTGTCTGAATAATATCATGGTGCAGGCGTGTAACTCTGTTCCCCGTGTATCAATATCCGTTGCGACATGCAACCTGAGTCATCCGTATCATCATCATCTCAATGTTGTCATAATCTCATATGTTTTCTTACCTTTCTGACCTCTTGGGCCCACAGCATATCCATACCACTCTCATATCAATATCACAGAACCATGAGTGTATAAATGCAAATGTAATATAAGGCAAGTTATCATGATATAATGAGATGCAATCAAGTAAGGAGATGAAATATCACATACTTTTAAGAGTTCAATAACACACATATAATCTAATACACGGGATTTCATATCAAAGTCGTCCATCATTAATAATCCTAGTACAATCAGGATAACATATCAAGCATGTGTGATCAATAAACACAATAATATCAAATATGGCGACGAGCCCACATAATGGCGACAAGCCCAAATAACAGCAGTTAGAATCATCATAAGGATGACCCCCAAAATTACCCATCATCACAGTTCAACACAGCTACCCACTCAAACGTTCATCACAACTGTTTGAGTGGGACCCCCAAACACGCCTAATACCTCTCAAAATTTATAACTACTACATATTTCTATTGGAGTATCGAAAAACTAAACTGTAGCCTACCTCATTGCCGAACAGGAGCGCCAATCAATCAATTCTCAGAGATATCCTAGCCTTTCCGCTGTGCCTCGTGATAATCGAAGTCTATTCACGCATATACTATTCATTAATATAAAGCTTACACAACAAACAATGACATAATCCTTAACAAAGTAATACTACAAATACCAACTTCGGGCCCACGTCACCAAGACTCAAACTTTATCATCCAAAAACCATCAATACATACTAGGTGGTCATACCTTAAGTTAATTAAAAATCTAAACACATTTGAACCCTCAATTGAACAATAATAAAAAAATCCCCAATTTGAAATCCTAGCATTTCCCCCAATTGCAAATAAGTTCCTACAACCAAATTAAGCCTTTAAACATGATAATCTAACATAACCCGACACTAATTCATGATAATACAAGTAAACTAATCAATAAACCTCCATTAATCAACAACACAACTCTTAATCTCATAAACATACATAATTTATCTTCCCCAATCTATATTCATACTATATCACCATTAATGAAGAACTCATAAGCATATACTTAATCCATAATGGAAGAATCACTTATCCCAAGGATGAATTTGCTCCTAGGATTCTGAAAATGCTCTTATGACAGCTCTAATCTCGAGGTTTTTATTTTTGGGAAAGGATTTCTAACCTAAAAGCATTTATAGGCACATGATACAATACTTCTGCTCTGACGGAATCGACTCCGCTGGAGTAGATCCGATGTGGGGCGGTGTCACTTGACAGCTCGCTCATTGCCATGGCAGACACGACTCCGCAGTGGCGGACTCGCCCTGGCAGATAAATCTTCCGTTGCGGAAAAAATCCACTATTACCTAAACTTCCACTTTGGCGAGCCAAACTCTCGCCGAGGCGAACACTGGTGCCGCTGCGGCGGACACCAGAAACCAGCAAAGAAAAAACAACCAAAACTCATATACAACACCGAAACACTCCCGAGACCCCGAGACACAAAACAAATATGCCCGTCTAAGGTAAACAGTACTACGAACTCGCTCGTACCTTCAGATTTCCTATTTAACTAAGCTAAGGCACACCTCTCTAAAAAATCATCCAAGACAAATCAAAATCCAAACTTTACACATAAGACCACAAATACATCTGATTGCCTCGAGAAATGAACCAATGACTTGACTAAGTCATAAATGACCTTTTAGAATTATCAGAAGCGACGGAACCCGGAAAAAACCCGTTTAGCCAAGAATCAACTTTGAGTCAAACTATCCAACTCTAAGTTTCTAGTTTTGCACGTATCACAAACCCCACATAGAGACCACATTAAGGGTAAAATAGGTAGATAGGAGTCTTTAGCTAAAAACGACCATACGGGTCATTACAAAGATGAACTCTAACTTATCAAATTTAAGCTCGCTCACCAACTCTGTCAAAGAAATTTAATAACATCGCCTATCTATCATGAAACAAGTGCCCTCACATGAAGAAATAGTCCATACACTCAAATCAACGAATCAAATATAATTTAAGGACTTAGCATCAAAGCACAACTCTTGCACTCACAAAGAAATTCACATGTATACGCAAAGAACCATAGGCTTGCCCATTATGTACATCTCCACTAATTAAGTATGCTCGAATAGAATCAAATAGGACTTTAACGGGTTGTAATGTTGGCTAGGAGACGGGTAGAAAAACTATATAATAGTGACTTACACTTCCCTAAGCGCTTGCACTTTTAGACTTCATCACCCATTATTTTCATCTCTTAACTTTATTTTTCAGCCCTCTCTTCATCAATTATTTCACAAGTCCCACATATCAAGAATGTTTCAATTTTTTTTCCAGCAAAATTTTTTTCTCTTATTTTTTTCATGTCACGTTCTTTCTAAGAGGGCCTTTTCATCACTTTATAACTATCATTGATCACCTTTTTTCACTCGACCATCCTTTTTCTTCAGATTTATCAATTAATATCACAGTGTAAGCTACAATTCTCAAGGAAGGAGAGTGCAAAAATTAGGGATTCAACAAAAGGATCAAGGCAAAAATACGGCTTCCAAACAAAAGGCTACAGACTCAAAGGGCTAACTAGTGGTACAATATCTGAAAAGGCTGAAATTCAAAAGACATATCAAAGAAAGCTTATTATCATCTTCTAAACAACAACACTTTTCATTTCGCTTCAATAACATGCAGGGCAAGTTCTAGACTAAGATGCAAAGTATAGAATATATGTAAGAAAATCCTCACCACACATGGCACAAGTATCAATCAAGATGGATCAATTCTACTCTAAGACAGACAAAGTCATAACAAATTATAAAATAAGAATAGGCTATATACAGAGTCACATCCCTGAGCCTAGGTGTCAGAAAGTCTCCTATCTTTTTCATTACTCAAGCACTCACAAAAAAATACTGCTCAAGCTCAAGCCTAAATATGGTAAAAATAAACAAGTCACAAATGTTTTTCTTCTCCCTCTTTAATACTCTAAATAAAAAAAATTACTCCTAAAAATAAAATATTATCTGGTTCAAAGGTCCCCCTCGGGAATGAAACGAAGTCATAAGAAAACCCAAGAGGGCGGGTGATATATGCCACTAATGAGGGACTTAAGAAGTTACAAAGAAATAAAAGAAACAAAAATCATTTTTGAAATTCTTTATGATTTTTTAAGACTCTAAGACTCAAAAACTACTAAAAGAAATCCTACGACATATTTGTCATCACCCATAACCTCAAAATTTTATAATTCATAGGGACTTATTTTCCACCCCACACTTAATACATGTAGTGTCCTCAATGCATCTACAAGTGAAATAATTAAAGCAAGGTAAGAAATACTCCCTGAGGCCCTCCAGGGCCTAGTTAGCAGCATAATCCTCAACATCAAGGGTCGGGATGACCCCAAACTTAAGCTCAAACATGATTCTTAGCTTTCAATTACGGGTACTCAGACTTCTCCTAAACTGCAAAACAAAAACAAAATAAAATGTGACACTATATAATAAAAATGTGGGTTGCCTTCCAACAAGCGCCTGATTTAACGCCGCGGCACGACGCCATTACTTTCACTACTTTTCCTTCCATTTTGAACTAATGAATTGTGCCCCCAATTTTGTATCAATTTTTCTGTCACATTGCTGAGACGGTTGTGTGAAAATAAAGGAACCAATCAATAGATATCGCATCTTGCACTTCTTGGCCCTTAAGTGAGGTATGCCATTTTGTTTGTTTGGTATGGTAAATTTTAGAATATAAGAGTCTTATTTCTCATCTATACACTTCTCCAAAGGATTGGAAGGCTCGATTTTTATGTCTTCAACCAAACATAATGTAGAAAAATATTTAGAATGAGGACCAACACGCCCCAACTCCAAAACATTATTATTTTTTACATCCTCACTAATGTACATTTCCTCAATATTGGAATCATCAATAAAGATCTGATCGAATGGTTGGAATTCCTCTTTATGATCCACATGCTAGCCAGTCTCCACAACAATTGGTGGTTGGGCATCAGACGCCTCAACCATTTTATTCAATTGAACCTGCAAGTCATGGATATCTGAGCCAAATTGGTCTATATTTTGTCTGAGCTCAGTTCTGCCTTCTATTAGTTGCTTCGCTATGTTCGTAAGATCATCACGGAGAAACTCATGAAATTTCATTTGTTGAGCTTGTTCCGTTAGCCAAGATTGGCTCACTATATCTGCTTCTTCAAAGCTATCTCCTTGCAGGAACTTGCTCTCTTCTTCTGTTTGAGGTTCTTCTTAGGTATTGGCTAAGCCTGTAACTTGTAGATTGTTACAAGTTTCAACCTTAGCATACATCTCTGTGAGCTTTGCACTAATTCTCTCTATGGCTTTCCTTAGTTCTACGGCCTGCTCATTTATTAATGTGTCGTGCTCCGACATTTGTTTTACCGTATTATTGAACTTGGCCAGATTTTCCGCATTCTCCACTTTGTTACTCATGTCAACATCATAAACAACAAGAGAATCATAATAGGGGATGGGGAATATGAGTTAGGACAACCACTCCAGTGATTGTCTTGACCACCACATATACTACAAACATTCCACTCAAAGGATTGGGGAGGTGCACACAATTCATTCTCAGAATTATTATGACATTGTGTCCACGGGTGGGGTCCTCCACAAATCTAACAAGAAACACCAAAATAGGAGCAACCAATATTCGACCAATTTTTATTCCAAGATGCCATGTCAAGAAAGATAATCAAAATATTAAATTAAGAATAAAAATATAAATAAATAATAATAATAAAAAACTTGAAAAGACAAAAAGAAAAGTCTAATCTAGGTAAACAGTTAATTTCTAAGTCCAATGGCACCAAAAAGTTGTTGCTCCAAAGCACATGCAAGTATACACGGTCGTACAAGTAATATAGGATTGTAAGTGCAAATATCGTACCTACAAGGACTTATGATTAACTATTTGTTAAATTATACTAATTCTAATTATCTAAACAAGAAATAGAATCCAAAATTATATTTATAACTAACTAAAAATAAAAGAAAATAAATAATGAACTTCAACCAAGAAAGAATGGATTTTTATCGGAGAAAAGATAGATCCAGGGATATGACCACTAACAATGCAGTTGAGTCTTCCAATTGTTATACCTATTTTATTTTCTAGGCTACTAATTGACGGGTTTATTTTTAACTTTATGAGTATCTTCCGAGTTGCTCACAAGCCTGTAGATGCTACTATAATGCCTATATTCCTATGGTCGCCAGAGGTAACAAGAACACATTTATATCTCCGTATTCAACTAAGCAAGGCTAAAAGGTACATTCCTATCCTCAGTAGTGAAACGTATAAATATAAACAAGCCCTATTTATTCTTTATTACACATGAATTTTTTTTGTCCCTAGTCCAATTCATAAGTCACATATAGTGTTTAATTAGTGATCAAGTAACTAAAAAATTAAGCTCAAGAATAAATAAGAAACCCAAATATGGAAAACCAATAGATATAAACTAATCAAACATCAACTTTCATGATAGCGTCAAAACGCTAGAACTAAAGAGTTTAGATCTACATAGACATGGAGGAAAAACAATAAATCATTAGGATAAAAATATAAAAATAAGTATTACAGAGAAGAGAATGTAAACTTTTGTAACTCCGGCCTCCATGGAGGCTCCAAGCTCTCTCTAGATCCAATGTTTCGAACTTAGGTAAAAAATAATCTCAAAATTATGTTAAAATAGTATAGAATATATATTTATGATAGAATACCGTGTCTCACGGTTTCTTTACCAAAATTAGAGTATTAAAGTAATGTTGTATAATTACCATAACTGTAGAATTCTTGTACAAGTAGAATTAGAATATTAGAAGTATAGTAGGAATAGGATTTTCCATATTTGGAGATTGTAAATTGTATATATACATATTCATTCAATAAGACTAATCAAGGGATTATTTATTTCATGGTATCAGAAGTCTAGGTCTAAAATACCTTCTCTCACCAACACTTCTGCTGCTCTCGACTTGTCTTAGTTTCCGTGATCCCTTCCCGATTTCCGTACACTTTTCCTCCTCCCTTCCCAAATTTTCTTCCTATTTCTCCTATTGTTCTTTCGTTATGTCTATGTCAAAGAACATGTTTCATCCAGCCCTTACAGTTTCCAACATCAGGAACCACATCCCTATTGTTCTTGAAATGGAAAACGTCCAATACGCGACGTGGGAAGAATTATTCAAAGTTCACGTACACTCGCATCAAGTCCTCCATCACATAATCCCCCAGTACCTGGCGTGGAGAAGGTGCCTACTTCCGAGGAAAATCTTACGTTATGGACAACCCTTGATGTTACCGTTCTCCAATGGATTTACTCCACTATCTCTACAGACCTCTTGTAGACGATCATTGAACCTGACGCTACGGCAATGGATACATGTAATAGGGTGAGTCATATATTCCAGGATAACAAAAATTCCCGAGCTATCGCTATTGGTCCTTTTGGGTTTTTTGTGAAGGATTTCAAAATTGGGATACCTCTAATGCGATGCAATAGTAGGGGAGAGTTTTATTCACTCACAACCACCATCACCACTTCCACGAGTCAAGCCATATTGTCTACTTTTGCCGTCCTTGGTCCTTCCTTGTGTCATGCACGTTTGGGCCATCCGGGATCGTCTATTATTTCTTCTTTGCATAAAAATAATTTTATTTCTTGTAAGGGTACACGTAGTACTCCACTTTGTCCTTCTTGTCCATTAGGAAAATATGTTAGATTACCATTTGTAGCCTCTACATCTCATACTTTGATGTCTTTTGACATTATTTATAGTGATTTATGGACATCTGACGTTCGAAGTTCTTTAGGCCATCGTTATTATGTTCTATTTTAGATGATTATTCTAATTTTTTGTGGATCTTTCCTTTAGCGAAAAAATCTCAAGTTTTTTCCACTTTCTTAAAATTTAGAGCATTCATCCGTACACAATTCGAACGGAAAATTAAAAATATTCAATGTGTTAATCGCAAAGAATATGATAATGAGTTGTTTCGGGAATTTTGTGATGCTAATAGCATAGTATTTCATTTTTCTTGTCCTCATACGTCCTCACAAAATATGAAAGCCGAATGAAAGATTCGTGCCATTAATAATATTGTCCAAACTTTATTAGTCCATGCTTTCGTAACCCCTTATTTTTGGCATCATGCGCTACAAATGGCTACTTACCTCCTTAACATACTTCCTAACAAAAACCTAGCATATAATTCCCCACTTAAACTTCTTTGCAATAAAAATCCTTCGTATTCTCATCTTAGGATGTTTGAGTGTTTATGCTATCCTCTTTTTCCATCCACTACAATTAACAAACTTCAAGCCCATTCTACCCCTTGTGTGTTTTTGGGTTACCCATCTAATCATCGTGGTTACAAGTGTTTTGATTTATCCTCGAATAAAATCATAATTAGTCGCTATGTGATTTTTGATGAAACTGAATTTCTGTTTGCTAAACTGTGTAGTTTCGTTCCTAGTTCGTATACTTTTTTGGATGACGGGGTCTCACCATTTATCTGACTTGTCCCATGACCAAAATCCGCCAGTAGGCCCACTGCCTGCTGGCCCACAAATTCTCATACCCACTGGTCCTACAGGTCGGCCCAGCGGCCCAGTATCGATCTCGGTACTGTTCCGTCGATCTAGCCCACTCGAAGTACAGTTTCAGTCCCATTTCACGTGTTGGGCTAGTAGGCCCATGGCCTGCTGGCCTGTCCGTCACCAGCCCACCAATTGCCCAAAAGCCATCTAATTCTACCTCCAGTCAAGGGCACGTTACTCGTAGTCAAAGGTGTATTTTTAAACCAAAATGACATTTTAATCTCAATTCTAATGTCTCTAAATCGTCACTAACATGTAACCCTGTGTCTACACTACATGACCCAAAGTGGAAATTGGCTATGACTAACAAATATAATGCTCTTATTAAAAATAAGACGTGGGAGTTAGTGCCTCGTCCATCTGGTGTTAATATTATTCGATCTATGTGGATTTTTACTCATAAAAAAAATTATGACAATTCTTTTGAGAGGCATAAGGCTCGTCTTGTAGGTGATAGTAAAACTCAACAGGTTGGCGTGGATTGTGGTGAGACATTTAGTCTGGTGGTCAAACCGGTTATCATTCGCATTGTTCTTAGTTTGGCTCTCTCAAAAGCATGGCATATTCATCAGTTGGATGTAAAGAATAATTTCTTACACGGTGATCTTAAGGAGACAATCTATATGCATCAGCCCTTCATCCTCATCATGTCTGTTTGCTGAAGAAGTCCTTGTATGGGCTTAAGCAGGCCCCGCGGGCTTGGTATAAGAGGTTTGCAAATTATGTATCTACTATTGGGTTTCCTCACAGCCGGTCTGATCATTCTCTATTTATTTATCGTTGTGGTACATCTCTGGCATACATATTCTTGTACATAGATGATATTATATTGACTGCTTCATCTAATAATCTGTGCAAGTCTATCATGTCACTTCTTAGTTCTGAATTTGCAATGAAAGACATGGGACCCTTGAATTATTTCTTGGGCATTGCTGTCACGCATCATTCATGTGGTCTATTTTTATCTCAAAGAAAGTATGCTGCGGAGATTATTGAGAAAGCTGGTATGTCATCTTGTAAGTCTACTTCTATTTCGGTTGATACCAAACCGTAGCTGAGTACTACGTCAGGCACACCATACGAGGATCTCACCCATATCGCAGTCTTGCAGGGGCACTTCAATATCTTACTTTCACGAGACCTGATATTACTTATGCAATTCAGCAGGTGTGTTTATTCATGCATGACCCACGGATTGAGCACATGCATGCGCTCAAACGCATTATACGGTACGTCCACAACACACTTGATTATGGATTGCATTTATATCTTTTTTCCGTCTCTACTCTTGTGTCATACACAGATGTTGATTGGGGTAGTTGTCCTGATACCAAACGCTCAACATCTGGTTATTGTATGTTTCTTGAGGATAACTTGGTCTCATGGTCTGCGAAACGTCAGGCTACATTATCGCGATCCAGTGCAAAGGTTGAGTATCGAGGCGTGTCTAATGTGGTATCTGAATCATGTTGGCTACATAATCTTCTATTAGAATTACACTTTCCTATTCAGAAAGCTACCTTGGTCTATTGTGATAATGTTAGTGCAGTCTATCTTTCTAGCAATCCGGTCCAACATTAGCGCACTAAACATATCGAGATAGATATTCACTTTGTTCGCGGAAAGGTAGCTCGTGTACAAGTACGCGTTTTACATGTGCCCTCCAGATACCAAATTGATGACATCTTTACGAAGGGCCTTCCCTCAATTCTATTTGAAGATTTTATGGACAGTCACAGCGTACGACAATCGCCCGCTATGACCGGTGGTGTGATAGAATATCGTGTATCACGGTTTCTTTACCAAAATTAGAGTATTAAAGTAATGTTGTATAATTACCATAATTGTAGAATTCTTGTACAAGTAGAATTAGAATATTAAAAGTATAGTAGGAATAAGATTTTCCATATTTGGATATTGTAATTTGTATATATACATATTCATTCAATATGAATAATCAATGAATTATTTCTTTCAATTTATAGGGTACCAAAAGGCCTGTGTTTTTAAAAAGTAAATCCAATTCGGATCGAGAAAAATATCGCGGCTCGCGTTAGCCCTGCGTCGCTCATGCAGCCAAGCAGTGCAAAACCAGCAGACTGATAATCTCGCGTTGTCAGTGCGACGCTGACTAATGCGCACATCACTTCAGGTACATTTCTCTTTTCAAATTGCAATTCAAATTGTAAATTTTGTTCACATGCTCCAATGATTGGAGTAATGATGATGTTCTCCACTTGTATACATTCTTTTTTTCTCTTTCTTTTGTCTTTTATTTTTGTTTTCTTTTTCTTCCCACTTTTATTCAATTTTGTTCAAAATCTGTGCACCGTTTTATTTTTATATAATAAAAGTATAATATTAAACAGAAGTCATTATAATTAATACTCAAAAGATAATTTAAAATATTAAAATGTGAGGTAATAATAATTAAGTATATGCAATTTAAAAACTTTAAAAATAATGGACACTTTAATAAATAATTGACACTTAAAAAAACTCTTTTCAATTATGAAGACTTCTTCCGTCAATTAAATGGCCAGAGAAAGAAGACATATTCATGAATCATACTAAATCATTCAATGGGCCCACTGTAATTTGAGATTCTCAAGGTCTTTAACTAAGTCTAGAATCCCATTGTAAATAAAGGAAATATTTGCTATGGACTCCTACATAGCAGTTAGTAAAAAAATTGATAACAGCTCCACATATTTTTTTGAATCAGAAACGTAGAAATTCAACAAAGAAGACTTTATAATCTGTTTACGGCACATTCTTTCAATCTCAAATAACAAATTAGGACTCAACAGTGTATTCAAGAAAAAAAACACAGAATACACAATAAGCTAGTGATTATAAACGTCACTCCACAAATATTGTCCGGTCTAGGATGCAAATTAACATGACTCTCATACCATTGTTAGAAAAGAATAACGGAGAAAAAACAACGAATTATTTATCTTTTAATTGCAGCGGAAATCGTTGAACTCACCATCAAACAATTGCCCCAAAGTTGACTTCGTGTCTCTAGAAAACGTAGTTTGGTTCATGAACTAGATATCCTTTTTATGTGTGTTCTTTAGGGATTTTTTAGAAGAAGAGAATATTTTACAGACTTGGGGGAGAAAAAACGTTCTTTTTCCTTTTAAAAGAGAAGCAGTTACAAGAAGATTTCATCTAAACATATGTCACGCCCCAAATCCGATCCTGGGCGTAACATGCATCCGATTCTATGAACAATACCGGAAGCACCTTATTTAATTAACGAACATCTAATCCTTTATGTTAAACCAACTATCTTAATAAATATAAAACAAGTCATTTATAATCGAATGAAAGCATAATCATACTTAGAGATAATTCAGCGGAAGTCCAATCAAATACTTAGTTATAAAACGCGGAAAAATGCCTCAATAGGTCATATGAGACTCCAACACACTACCTATAATCTGGCAACTAGCTATGGAGCTTCTAAGATAATAAGTAAATGTCTAACCTATTGGGACATATCCCGAAACTAAATAAATAGACAAATAAAGATAGGGCGGTGTCCCACGAACAAGTATGTGGGCTCATCAAATGATCCAAAAGCAGCAAGTTCTCATATCCGGTATGCGTATCATGAACCTGCTCTTCTACGTTATATGACACACCATATAAACAACAATGGTATTCCTGAGTACTGGGTACTCAGTGAGTGTCTAAGGGGCAATAGTTAACAAAACTAAAATAAGATAGTAAATTCAGTAGAAACAGTAAATGAAAACAATTTGAAATCCAAAGTTAGAGTATGATATCAAGCATAGTAAAATTCAACAAAAGCAACCAATAACAAATGATACATCAAGTTAAACTCATTAAGCGTTTACCATACTAAGTCTTTCACTTACGAACCCGAAATCATCAACAAGCTAACTTATGGGCAACCAAAGAATTAACACATGCCAACTCACAGGCGAACAACTATTCATACGCCAGCGGTTTATTCCACGGAGGCTAAACATCATCTGGACTAGCACAACAATAGATACCCGGACTACACGCCTCGAAGGTCAATCGTCCTCTAGACAGACACAACAATACTCACAAGTGATACGTTAGGATTTATAACGGCTAATCGTCCTCTGGACTAGCACAACTTACCCATACATGCCCAAACACAAACAAGTACAAGTCATGGCATGTTAGCCGAATTCACTTCTCAAGTCATCTTCTCAATAATAGAGGTATTTCAAGTCTTAGATCAATTTAGAAACCTTGTTCAAAGAACTTATTCAATTTCATATTCAAGAAAGCTCATTCAATGACGAAACATGTTTAAACCTTTAACCTTTAGAAAATACTTTCAATCATCCCAAAATTAGGCAAAACAAGTTCAATCAAAGTAGTATGTTACGAAAAAAGTTTGATGCGGGCTTGACCCTATACACACATGACCTTGTTTAAAAATCATCTTCCAACCAAAAATAAGTTTAACGAAGAACAACCACCAAATTCAACAATCGTTCTACAATTAATTAGGATAATAAAGATTAGAACTTTAAACTTTTTTCCTAGAATTCATATCCTTTTTGAAAACTAGGGTTTTTAAATCAACATTCATGTTCTTCCTTTCACATGATTTACCCATGGATTCTAATCACTTGCAATAGCCCACACTAGTCTCAACCCATTCAATAAACACCATTATAGGTTAAGTTCTTACCTTTATTGAGATTTTTCCAAAAGTCCTCTTCAATGGTTCGTCCTTCGATTCTCAAGAATCTATGAATTGGAATGATAATCTAGTGTTAATCCTTGTTATTTTGATGAGGTTTAATCATAGTATGGTAAGGAACTCACCTTGGGGTTTGAGAGAGGTCTCTAGGGTTCTTTTCCTCCAAATAGTCATCCAAAACGAAGAGATGAACAACTACAACAAAGTTAGGCTTTTTATAACGTCGTTCCCGTGCGCAATCGCGCAGTTGGGGGCCTACTTCACAGAACTGACCACGCAATCGGGGCAGCAACACTGTTGATGACGTCCAAATCCACTCATCAAAGAGAAAGTGGTAACGGTCGTCACAATATAATTTACCCAACTAGGAGTCGGGATCGAATCCACATGAAATAATATACTAGGACAATAAAGAGAGTTATGGAATTTTTACCAATTAAGCTAAGACCAACTATTTTCAAATATTTGATTTTGTTTAGAAACTACTAAAGATAAAACTAACTAATGAGGAGTACAAGCTATAGAAATCGTGGCTTTGGAACATAGTATTTTAACTTAAACTCAATAATGGTGCATTGTAAGTAGTTATCTAACACTAATTAATCATGTGTCAAGCAAATTAGCCTTGGAATCTTAATTACCCACTAATGCCTCTCGACTATTTAGCGGATTTATCTTAGATTATTATCTCAAATCAAACTAAGAAGCATTAATCACATTCTAATTTTAGGCTACACTGAGGTTTTTCCTATCTAAATGTCAAACCCATTAAATGAGGGTTAAAGCCTCAAATCGTGATAATCAATCTAACTCAAACCCTAATTTCCTCTCTCAAGTTTAATTAAGGATAAATGGGCAAGTCCTAGGGTTAGCTAGTCCCTTTGAAAACATTCAAGAACAAGATTAATTAAATAAGTAAGACACCCATTTCATAAATATCAAGAAATAATCAATACAAAAGCAACAAGAGTTAAATACAAATACTACTCAACAAGTCTTTATAACTTTGTCGTCCAAAGTCATCACCCACACAAAATATAACAATACAATGCAAGGAAATAAAGAGATGAAGTAAGAAATTCTCATTAATGGTTTCAAGTCTTCACTTCCAAGGTGACGGGTGATGAAACCCTAGCCTCCAAAGCATGTTCTCCGTCTTCTAAGCCCTCAAAATGTGATGGAGAATAAGTTGTTGTATTTTGATATGAGTTGGTGTGTTTCTCCTTGTGGCTACAATGACCTAATGTTATATTATAGCCCAAAAAAACATTTTACAAAATCTGGTAAAATGCCATTTTTTTCATTTTGCTACTCATTCTGAACATACACCGTTGGAAAAGAACCAGACAAAGAAAAACCAAGGGGATCAAAGAAAAAAAACTTCAAGGCAAAACTAAACATGTTACACCACCCCAACTTTAAAAGCATGCTATGTCCTCAATGCATAAAATCAAAATGTAAGGACAAAATTTTGAGGGGGTCCCTATGGTGCATTAAGCGCTCTCCTGAGTTTGGATCTGTCTGGGCATCAGTGCTCTCAGACTGTGAAATGGGAGCAGGTAACTCTGAACTACCCTTCTCGGGCTCTAGTGGTGTAGGACTAGAATCACATGCAGGTGAAATGGTGCCCACAAGTAGTGGAGGCATGAGATATACCTATTTTTTTAATCGACTGACTTAGAACCCAAAATGCGATTGCAGAACAGGTAGCGAAACTGTTATGAGGTCCGCACAGTGTATCCTTCTCTTTGCAGTTTGTGCTCAAAACTCCCAGGTGGTCTGTCATCTTTTGCGGACCAAAGTGCGATCCGCAAACTAGGAATGCAGATCGCAGAATGGTCCGCATTTTTGAACGTTTTCAATTTCCATTCTTTAATTAGTCTGGGAGGATTTGCGGATAAAAATGCGGTCTGCAGATTATGTTTGCAGTCTATAGAAGGGGCCGCATAATGATCCTCCTTCTTTTCAGCTCTTTTTTCTTCAACACTTCCATCTCCAACTTCGATACACCAATTTTTCCAGTTCCTACACACTTAAAGTTAATTTCGCCCAAACTTTGAATCAAACTTCCGGTGATGCTCATGAGGCGATGGTAGGAAAGCAAAGAGGCCAACTCTTGGGTGTCGCATCTTACACTTTTTCCCCTTCAAGTGAGGGATGCCATTTTATCGTTTTGGCATGATAAACTTCAAAACAAATTAACCTCGTTCTTCATCTCCAAAATTCTCCATAGGCTCGATTATTTCAACTTCCATATCATCAACCAAGCACAAAGTTGAAAAATGGTTGGAATGCGGTCTAAGACGCTCCATTTTCATATTAGCTCCATATTTGACATCCTCACCTCCAAATGAACTAGAGTCTTCAAAAATGATTTGATAAACTTTTCTTTGCAACTTTAGTATCATTTCTTCAATCTCGGTATCATTCATTAAAGTTGGGTTGGTTGATTGACATTCTACCATTAGCTATGTGAAATTGATCTTGACCTCATTTTCTATGGAACCCAACTCAAGAACACTATCCTTGACCATTTGTTGTTGAACATTCCATGTCTCAACCTTTATATTCAATTCGGCTTCCAAGTCCCGGATAGAGATTCCAAGTAGCTCTAATTCTTGACTTAAATCAACTTTCATCTTTAGAAATTCTTTCATCATTAGAAATTCTTTCATCATCCGTGAAATGCCTTTACGGTGATCCCCATAGGCTCCAACTTGTTGAGCTTGATTCGTTAGCCAATCTTGTCTCACAATCTCTACTTCGTCAAGATTTTCTTCATGGTGGGATTCGTTCAAGGCTTGTAAAAATTTATACATGGTGAAATCCATATTTTTGATAGCTTTGCCATCTCCATGTTGAACATCTTTCCACCAATTGATCAAGACTTTCCCAAAATCTTCATTCCTCCAAGTTATGCTACTTAACATTTCCTCAATTTCTTCCTTTTGAGAGCTAGAGACTTCTGCTTCACAATTTTACTATTCTTCAATTTGAACCACTTCTTCATTTCCTTGACATTCATCATGGTCATAAAAAATTTTGGGCTCATCCCTTGAGCTTGAAGTCTCATCTTCAACCAATCCATATTGAAGAGTAAACAAATCCATACCATTTGAGGAATTGGCTCTCTCAAGAAGTTCATCTGCTCTTTTCAATGCCTCGTTATTTACCAATATAGATTGTAGGAGGATTTTTCTCTCCTCCTCCAATCTTGATTCCCGATCCATGTATGTTTGGAGCATTGCTTGGATGCCTTCAAATCCGACACTTTGTCCTTCATTGGCCATGTCATTATTCCTATCAAACTCAAAAGCACAACTAGCATTCTCGTTAGAACAACTTCGGGGTGGGGGAGCAAAATAGTTGGGATAATCACAGCTATGCCCATCTAGACCACCACACATATTACAAATATTTCCATCATAGGAGTGAGACGGTGCACACATCTCTCTCTCAGGAACATTTTCACAATCTTGCCAAAAGTGAGGTCCTCCACAATATGAACACGGGTCATCAAAATAAGGGTTGCAACCATAAAACTCATTTTCAATCCATGATGCCATGACGACGTAAGTAACAAAAACTAACTAACAAAAAAAAATACGAAAAATAGTAAGAACTAATTAATACAAAAGTAACAAAAGCTAAATACAAATACTACTCAACAAGTCTTTACAACTTTGTTGTCCAAAGTCATCACCCACACCAAATATAACAATACAATGCAAGAAAATAAAGATATGAAGTAAGAAATTCTCATTATTGGCTTCAAGTCTGCACTTCCAAGGTGATGGATGATGAAACTCTAGCCTTCAAAGCTTGTTCTCCCTCTTCTAAGCTCTCAAAATGTGATGGAGAATGATTTTGTTGTATTTTGGTATGAGTTGGTGTGTTTCTCCTTGTGGCTACAATGACCTAATGTTATATTTATAGCCCAACAAAAATATTTTAAAAAATCTGGCAAAAATACATTTTTTCTCATTTTGCTACCAATTCTGCTACCAGAAGAACCATTCTGTCCATTTCGCAACCCATTCTGTGGCCAAGCAAAATGGTTTTGTGGCCAGTAGAATGGTTCTGCGGCCAGCAGAATGGGACTGTGATAGCAAAACTTCATGTCCCATTCTGCTACCAGCAGAATGGTTTGCGGCAAGCAGAATAGTTCTGCGGCCAGCAAAATGGTCACAAAACAGTCTTTTCTCATCTTCTTGCGATTCTTAACACTTCAATTCCAAATTCCTACAAACACAAAATAAACATAAGAAATGACATTAAAACTTACTTAAAGGGCTAGAAACGCTTAAGGAAGGGTATCAAAATCACCTAATTTCACCGCACATCAACTGTCTCTGGTGCGCGGTTGCGCACCTGAAGGGTACTTCGTGCATACTGCATAATGTTTAGTAAAATGCACATACCATTTTACACATAGATCCATTTTATCTCTACAATATATGGCTGGAAAGGTATTTCAAAGACCTACAACTTTCATGTATTGAGTGTTCTCATATTCCTAATGTAACTACTCAAAAACTGAGAATTAATGAGGACTACCTCAGACTTAGACGAATTTTAAGAACTCTTACGAACTTCACCATTTGGTTTGACTTCATAGCGACTATATTTCACCCAAATTCATTCCAAAGGGATTCATGTAGTTAAAATATCACGTTAACACCCATTATAAACATTCACACCTAACTCGGATTTACAGAGTGTTACATTATTCCCTCTCAGGATCATTCGTCCCCGAATAAAAGTCATGGCCTAAGATTTTTCACTAACCTCAAATTTCCAGAATTTCTAGAGTTCTTTTGCAAAATGAGTTATCCCCAAGGATAACACACGACTAATCACACTAAAATTAGATCATTCAAGCCTAAACACAAGAGTGAGGGATTTATACCTCAAATCTAAACTTTCGCAAGAATTAATTAACCAAATAGTTCAATACATATATTCAATAGGGAATAAGCGAGGGTATGTCTTCTTTATATCCTCATCAGCTTCTCAAGTTGCTTCTTCGGTATTCTGATTACGCCATAGGACTTTAACCGAAGCTATATCTTTCATCCTCAACCTCCTAACTTGTCGATCTAAGATTTGCACATGTTATTCTTCATAATACAACCCCTCATTGATTTCAATCTCTTCATGAGAAGGATCAGGTTTATACAATCTCAACATCGAAATGTGAAACATAGGATGCATCATAGCTATCTCAGATGGTAGTTTCAACTCATAAGCCATCTTTCCAATTCTTCTCACAATTTCATAAGGGCCAATAAAATGAGGACTAAGCTTACCCTTTCTACCGAACCACATCACTCCCTTCATTGGTGACACTTTCAAGAATACTCTATCATTCGTATAGGACTTCTGTCTACTCTGAGCTATCTTTAGTCATTGCATAGTAAGATTCACCTTCTCGATTGCTTCGTGAATTGAGTCAAGACCCAATAGTTCTATTTAGGTGGGTTCAAACCACCCAATTAGAGATCTACAACGGCTCTCATACATTGCTTCATATGGAGCCATCTGGATACTTGCTTGATAACTGTTGTTGTAAGTAAATTCCACAAGAGGTAGATGTTCATCCCAGCAACCTCCAAAATCAATCGCACATGCCCTTAGCATGTCTTCCAGAGTTTGTATAGTTCTATCTGCCTTTCCATCCGATTGAGGATGAAAGTCAGTGCTCAAGCTCACTCAGTGCCCAAACCCTATTGGAACGATTTCTATAAATGAGCAGTGAATTGTGTAGCTCTGTCAGATATAATGGATGTCAGAATCCTATGTAGTCTAACTATCTCCTTCAAATATAACTTGGCGTAGTGTGCCACTGTGTCTGTTGTCTTTACGGGAAGGAAATGAGTTGACTTTGTGAGTCTATCTATGATCACTCAAATAGAGTCACACTTGTCATTCGTGTGGGGTAAACCCACAACAAAGTCCATATTAATCATCTCCCACTTTCATTACGGAATCTCGATATTCTGAGCCAAACCACTAGGCCTTTGGTGTTCGGCTTTCACCTGCTGATAATTCAAACACTTAGCCACAAAATTAGAAATATCTACCTTCATGCTCTTCCACCAGTAATGTTGCTTCAAATCTTTATACATTTTAGTGGACCCCGAATACACAGAATACTTGGAACTATGAGTTTCCACCATCAACTCTTGTCGGAGCCCATCAACATTAGGGACACATAGGCATCCTTGCAACCTTAAGACATCATCATCCGCACCAAAGGTGAATAAAGTGTACTCACCCATTTCTACTCCATCTCGAATCTTCACCAGAAGTCCATCTTCATATTGTTTGGACTTAATCCTTTCCACAATATCAGATCGCGCTTGCGTAATTCCTACTAACTCCCTATTTTCAGTTTCATCGAATCGAACTCCAAGACTAGCAAGTCTTCAAATTTTTCTGCCCATCGGCATACCTTGAGCACACAAATATGCTAACGTGACCATAGATTTTTGGCTCAAAGCATCAGCAACAACATTCGCTTTACTCGGATGATACAAGATATTCAATTCATAATATTTCAACAACTCTAACCGTCTTCTCTGTCAGAGATTCAACTATCGCTGCTTGAAGATATATTGCAAGCTTTTGTGATCAGTGAAAACATCATAGTGCTCACAGTACAAGTAGTGACGCCAAATCTTTAAAGCGAACACCACCTCAACCAGTTCCAAAACATGAGTCAGATAATTCTTCTCATGCTTCTTCAGTTGTCGCGAAACATAGACAATCACCTTACCATTCTGCATCAACACACAAACCAAACCAATTCTGGAAGCATCACAAAAAACTACATAGCCCCCAGACCCTGAAGGTAGAGTCAAAACAGGAGCCAAAGTCAATCTTGCCTTAAGTTCTTGCAAACTCTTTTCACATGCCTCAGACCATTGGAACTTAGTAGTCTTCTGAATCAATTTCGTCATTGGCGAGGCTATAGATGAGAAACCTTCCACAAACTTCCAATAGTAATTTGCCAAACCCAAGAAGCTACGAATATCTGTTGCACTCGTGGGTCTCGGCCAGTCCTTAACTGTCAAAATTTTCTGAGGATCAACTTTATACCTTCGCTAGACACTACATGACCCAAGAATGTCACAGAGTTAAGCAAGAACTCACACTTAATTTTTTTTGCATAAAACTTGTTCTCCTCAAGCGTTTTCAAGGTTATTCTCAAGTGGCATACATGCTCCTCACGGCTCTTCGAATACACCAGAATATCATCAATAAGGACAATAATGAAACGGTCAAGGAAAAGTTTGAACACGCTATTCATCAAGTCCATAAACGTAGCACGGGAATTAGTCAGACCAAAGGACATCACCAGAAATTTAAAGTGTCCATAACGAGAACGAAAAGCTATTTTTGGAATATCCTATTCCTTTATTTTTAGTTGATGGTACCTGGACCTCAAGTAAATCTTAGAGAAGAACCTAGCACCTTGAAGTTGATCGAACAGGTCATCTATCCTAGGTAAGGGATATTTATTCTTAATGGTTACCTTATTAAGTTGATGATAATCAACACACATTTCTGATAGAACCGTCTTTCTTTCTGACGAATAGAACAGGAGCACCCCAAGGTGAGGTACTTGGTCGAATGAAACCTTATCCAGCAAGTCCTTTAATTGGTCCTTCAATTCACGTAACTCTTTCGGAGTCATATGATATGGTGGAATAAATATTGGTTGAGTATCGGGAAGGACATCAATTCCAAAATCAATAACTCTATCAGGTGGAATACCTAGAAGGTCTTCTGGAAACACTTCAGGAAATTCATTTACTATTGGAACGGACTGGAATTTGGGTACTATGGCTTGAGTATCATTGACAACAACTAAATGGTAAATACACCCATTCGAGATCATCTTATGAGCCTTAAGATAAGAAATAAACCTACCTCGAGGCTTAGCAACTTCACCCTTCCACACAATAACTGGTTCATTAGGAAATTCGAATTGGACTAGCTTATAGTGGAAATCTACATTGGCATAGCAAACGGATAGCCAATCCATCCCCATAATCACGTCAGAATCTATTATCTCTAATTCAAACAAATCAGATGTAGTTTCACGACCTTTAACTATAACTACACAATTTCTGTAAACTCAAGAAGTAATAACGGGAATACTAGCGGGGGTATCTACAGAGAAGGGTTCTAACAATATTTTGAGCTCCACCCTAAAATCAAGAGCAAAATATGATGTCACATAAGAAAGATTTGAGCCCGGATCAATCAACGAATACGCATCAAAAGAGCAAATAGTGAGAATACCTGTGACCACAACATCTGAGGCTTCAGCTGCCTCCCTACGAGCCAAACCATAAAGTTGAGCATGTCCCTAATTAGTGATGTTAGCAACCACTTTACCAGCACCATTACCACGAGCATTAGGAGTGTTGTTAGCATTACCAACAGATGGATTTTTAGCAACAACCGGACCAAACATATTGTTTCTCTGGCCATAAGAGTTAGCCATTTCACAAAACCATTTCCTGCAATCTTTCTTGATATGACCCCTTATACCACAGTGATGACAGATACGATCCTCTCATCCGGATGAATGTCAGCTACCACTTTGTGAATATATATTCTGATTGTTATTTCTCTGACCTTGTCTACCAGACAGAATACTGACACTAGAATATGTGCCAGACTGAGAAGGTGCAAAATACCTTTTCCTTTGGCCCCATTATGCGAACCACTGAAACCACCCGCAGTCCGGGCTTTCTTATTGTGTTCCCTTTCTAACCTCTCTTCACTCTTCTAGTTTTCTTGTTGTTCAGCGAACCTAACCAATGAAGAAAATGTACAACTAGGAGACATAACAGTCGCATCACATACATACTTAATACATGGTGTCAGATCGTGCACAAACCTGATCAACTTATGCTTTTCGGTTGGAATCATGTACATAGCGTATCTGGCCAGATGGGTAAACTTTAAACTATATTTATGAACAGACATAGTGTCCTACTCAATTTTCTCAAACTTAGTAGCTAAAGCAAACCACTCCTCATCAGACAGGAACCTTTCCATAAATGCCCCCTCGAATTCAGGCCAAGTAGGACCCGGAGCGTTGATACCTCACTCAGCCTCCCACATTTCAAACCAAGCATGAGCAACATCCTTCAACTAATATGTCGCGAATTCCACAACTTCAGAACCATGGGCATTATTGCCCTTAGAGCCTTTAAAGTTTCATCCATAAAGTGTTGGGGATTATTTTCTTCTCACGAACCAAATAACTTAGGCGAATTCAACCCCAAAAGTGCTTAAGTCTCCCTCCACTAGCAAGTGCCAGATTTGCACCCCGATATTGTTGTTGGACTGCCACGAGGGTGGTAAGCATTTGAATTGCATTCTGCATCGACCCAATATCAGCCACGCCTGCAGTAGGAGTCGCAGGGGCAGGTGGAGCCTGAGGTGGTACTTGATTTCCACTATCATTCTCAACCACAACATGTGTTTCAGTAGCGGCATGATTTATGATCTTGACAAGTTGTCCACTAGATGAGGACCCAGAAGTAACATTGTTCCCTTGATTTGAAGCTCCAGCACGAGTTAAAGCCATTTCTATGAGGTACGAATTAACGAACATGTAAGAATGACCCTAAAGAAAGTTCAAGCTCTATAGCACAATGTAAAATCAAGAAGAATGAGCAACACCTATAAATGTCCTGGTAGTCTTAATATCATGCAGGTGATCAGGCAGTACGAGGAAGACTCCACTAGACACAGCTCCACAAATACACACAAATATTAGGAGACATCTGACTTAGGCTCTGATACTAAGCTTGTCACACCCCAAACCCGACTCTGTGTAGCAAGCATCCGATTCTATGAACAACACCGGAAACACCTTATATAATTAACGAACATCTAATCCTTCCTGTTAAACCAACTATCTTAATAAATATAAAACAAGTCATTTATAATCGAATGAAAGCATAATCATACTTAGAGATAATTCAGTGGAAGTCTAATTAAATACTTAGTTATAAAACGTGGCAAAATGCCTCAATGGGTCATACGAGACTCCAACACACTACCCATAATCTGGCAACTAGCTATGAAGCTTCTAAGATAATAAGTAAATATCTAACCTATCGGGATGTAGCCCGAAACTAAATAAATAGACAAATAAAGATAGGGTGGTGTCCCACGAACAAGCATGTGGGCTTACCAAATGATCCAGAAAGCAGCAAATTATCATATTTAGTATGCGTCTCACGAACCTGCTCTTTTACGTTATCTGACACACCATATAAATAATAATGGTGTGTTTGAGTACTAGACTAGCACAATAATAGATACCCCGGGCTACACGCCTCGAAGGTCAATCGTCCTCTGGAATGACACAATAATACTCACAAGTGATACGTTAGGATCTATAATGACTAATCGCCCTCTGGACTAGCACAACTTGCTCATACATGCCCAAACACAAACAAGTACAAGTCATGTCATGTTAGCCGAATTCACTTCTCAAGTCATCTTCTCAATAATAGAGGTATTTCAAGTCTTAGATCAATTTAGAAGCCTTGTTCAAAGAACTTATTCAATTTCAAATTCAAGAAAGCTCATTCAACGGCGAAATATGTTTAAACCTTTAACCTTTAGAAAATACTTTCAATCATCCCAAAATGGGGCAAAACAAGTTCAATCAAAGTAGTATGTTATGAAAAGGGTTCAATGCGGGCTTGACCCTACACATACATGACCTTATCTAAAAATCATCTTCCAACCGAAAATAAGTTTAACGAAGAACAACCACCAAACAATGGTTTCACGTATATAAACAATGAAAGAAGGTTTTTGAAATCTAAACATACCTCAATTTCCGCTCAAACGAATTCCTCCAAATTCAATAATCATTCTATAATTAATTAGTATAATAAAGATTAGAACTTCAAACCTTTTCCCTAGAATTCTTATCCTTTTTGAAAACTAGGGTTTTAAGTCAACATTCATGTTCTTCCTTTCACATGATTTACCCATGGATTCTAATCACTTGCAATAGCCCACACTAGTCTCAATTCATTCAATAAACACCATTATAGGTTAAGTTCTTACCTTTATTGAGATTTTTCCAAAAGTCCTCTTCAATGGTTCTTCCTTCGATTCTCAAGAATCTATGAATTGGAATGATAATCTAGTGTTAATCCTTGTTATTTTGATGAAGTTTAATCATAGGATGGTAAGGAACTCACCTTGGGGTTTGAGAGTGGTCTCAAGGGTTCTTTTCCTCCAAAAAAGTCATCCAAAACTAAGTGAGGAACAACTATAACGAAGTTAGGCTTTTTTTAACGTCGTTCTCGTGCGCAGTCGCGCAGCTGGGGGCCTACTTCGCGCAGCTAACCATGCAACCGGGGCAGCAACACTGCTTCTGGTGCGCGGTCGCGCACCTGAAGGGTACTTCGTGCAGCACTTCGTGAAGACTGTGCGGCGTCTAATAAAATACGCATAACTTTTTGCACCGAGATCCTTTTGAGCTCCACAATATATGGTTGGAAAGGTATTTCAAATATACACATAAAATGTGTTTTGAAATGACTTATACCCGATCTAACAAGTTTAAATGTTGTCAATGACTTACCCTTCACGATAGCGATAGGGTACCTCGTGATCCTGAAGAACAATCCAATAAGGGCCTCACACGACGGCAACCTCAAGCTAAGTAATCCTCCGCAAATGCGACACCCACCTATCGCGAAGCACAAAAACTGCTACACCAGAAAAAATAAAATCTGGTGTATCTAAGATGGATATTAGCACCCGAACCCCTATGTTTCCAATCCAACAGATGCGTACAAGTCCATAACTAATATATGAATCTATAGGAACTTTCAAATCACAAATCTGAATATGTTTAATCACATACTTAATTTTGGTCAGATGTTAACCTTGGAAATCTCTAGTTTTGATTCTAATGCTTTGAAATGCACCCAAGTCCCTCGTGACCCGTGCTACTCATCCCGCAAGTCATAAAACACCAAATGAACCACGAAAAATCTCAAATTGGGGAAAGGAATCCTAAAACTCAAAATGACCTAAATGGTAACTAAAATTCAGTTAGGTCGTTACATGATGTACTTTTCATTTTTTATTTTTGTATAAAGTTGGCTTATGATAAATTTAATGGGAGTACATGATACACGATGATTCACACAACCGATCTTGACTTGTTTGATATTAAGACAAAATTCTTCTTGAAAGATATATAAAGGTTGATTATCTAATTTTAATTAAACTTGATAAATTTGTATCTCTTTTTTCTTTTGAAATTATATCAATTTATATTTTTGGAGTAAATAATCTAAGATGAATTTAAATGAGAAAATGTGATCAGAAAGGATTTATAAACCCGAATTCAGTTTGTTTATAGTTGAGGCATAATAGTTCTTTGTACTAGTATTTATTTTTTGAATAAATATTTGATTTTATTGTAAAATAAAATACACGTAATATGAATTTTGGCTGAACTCTAAGTAACAATATTGTAAAATGAAATATTTCCCTTCATATCAAACATACTCTAAGTAACAACTTATTTGGATGGTTGTTATGTACTTTATATTTATTGTGATTGTTACTTAAATTTTATTATAATATATTATTAAACTAATTCTTATGTATTAACTAAAAGTCCCATTTGATGTAGTTATATTGTTATTTTTTTCCTCTTAAATTTGTAACGATATAAATTATATTATATTTATTAAAATAATATAAGATAATAGTACAATATACTAATATTTTTCTATCTCAAAAAGATTATCTTATTTTTATTATTAGTTTATTCCAAAAAATTGATATTTTCTATATTTAAAATATGTTTTTCTTGCAGTACTAAAATCTTTTTTTTTTTAGTAGTTAAGTAATCTATTTTCCTTGTCTCTCTCTACACCTAACTTGTCAGGTTTATTGTCCAATTTCTTCTTGTGTCTCTTTTTGGTGAATTGGTGCATGAGGATGTTGTCGCTGCAAAGCGATCTTCGGCAGTATCAGTTGATCTCTAGGGTTTCGCACGATGGCGATCCGAGGACCGATTCGTCTTTTCCTTTTTACTCTGACTCCAACTCCGACGGTAAACTATATTTCCACCTCTTTGTTATTTTAATTTAGTTCTTATGCTTAGGTTTTGTTGGATTGACATGTTTTTACGTTTAATTCAATGTTTAGAGAGTTCAAATTACAAATTTGTTAATGTAGAGGATGAATAGGAAGACGAATTTGAACTTATAGAATTTCTGGTGTGAAAGTTGATCGGTAGGGATACTTTTTTTTTTTTTAGTTGCTGTGTTTAGGCTTGGGATTGAGATGTTTTTGGGTTAAAGGTTATGTCTTTACGTTTAATTCGATGTTTAGAGAGTTCGAATTATGAATTTGTTAATGTGGAGGATGAATAGGAAGATTACTTTGAGTGTTAGAGCTTATAGAAATTTTGGTGCGAAAATTGATGGGTAGGGATTTTTCTTAGTTGCTATGTTTAGGTTTGGTTGGGATTTGAGATGTTTTTTCGTTAAAGGTTCCATCTTTACGTTTAATTCGATGTTTAGAGAGTTCAAATTACAAATTTGTTAATGTGGAGGATGAATAGGATTCTTCAAGTTTTTTGAAATTAAAATGTACATATTTGAAAACTACGTGAAAAGTATTATAAGCCAACATAGTTAATAACTCAATATTTAACATGAGTTTGAGAAAATTATAGTCAAGGAAAAAACTGATTGATTCCCCTAATAGTAACAACGTCACATAAAATGGGACAAAGAGAGATTGAAGAAGTTTTGGGAAGTGTCTTACTGGAAATTCATCATAGATTGTCGGAAAAGTGGTCAAAAGGCTGCCAGAAGGATCGCTAAAAGGGGATCTGTGTTGCTGAATGCTCTCTGGTAATAGGAGTAGTTGTGCCACTAGAATGCTGACTGAAAAGATACAATAATAGCAAACTTGTAAAAGGAAGAATTTTTTTATCTGGGTAGGTGACATATGGCCATTCGCTGGTGCAGGAATTTACTTATGTGAATAGCAACATTTCAGAGGCTCTTGTATTACTATTTTAACAAAAAATAAAAGAAAATGAACTTTTTAAAATTGGTTGGTTTTCAACATGCAAGGGGGCTCCAAATATAGGAGTTTTAATTACATGGAGAAGAAAAGTTTCTTAATTCTTGAGATTTTTAATTGCGAGTTACAAATAAATTAAGAATATTCTGCTCAATATTGAAAACTGAACCATATCAAGAAAAAAATAACACAAAAAGAAAAAAAAAGAAAAAGAGAAGTCATTGATTTGTTGATACATGAATTAAGGACTTTTTAATTGTCATCAGCTTCCGGTTTTCAGATAGCTGCAAGGTTGGTATATTTAAATGACTGTCAGCTGAATATTAAATATAGCATGCATTGTTGGGACGCCCACACACTCTCTCTCCTATAAATAGATTTTGACATCTGTATTTCTTGTGCCACAGTTGATGAGGACACTCTTTTAACTCTTGCTCATCAGAACTACAAAGCTGGAAACTATAAACAAGCTCTAGAGCATAGCAAGGGAGTTTATGAGAGAAATCCCCAGCGCACTGATAATCTCCTTCTTTTGGGGGCCATATATTATCAGGTATACTTTCTGGGCAATGTTTATTCACAGTGCCTCCTATATCTTGCATGTACTTATTCCCATAGATCCAACTAAAGCATTTTCTGTTTACTTATCCCCATAAATCTAAGTAAAGTATTTTATTTTTTCTTGTTTTAGTTGCATGATTTTGATACATGCATTGCAAAAAATGAAGAAGCCCTCCGCGTTAACCCACACTTTGCTGAGTGCTATGGAAATATGGCAAATGCTTGGAAGGTATGGTTGTATTAGTTCTTCTAGTTGCTAACTTTTTCTTTTTGTGATTGAGCATTGATATGGTTTGTTTGGCTTCTATTGTTTGCAGGAAAAAGACAATATCGATGTTGCAATACGCTATTATTTGATTGCAATAGAGGTTTGTATGCATCTACATTTGCCTTATCAGAATTTATGATTTTTGTTTATCCTACTTAGATCGATGGTTAATAGCATAACTAAACTTCTGTCTCTTCTGTTGGGGTCAAAGAGGGTTAAATTTATATTTGAGTTTGTACCTCTTCAAGTCACTTGTTCTGTTAAGTTATATTTTCTGGGGTTTTGACTTTTAACACTAAAAGTTGCCTTTCTTTTTGGCTATGCTTAATTTGTTCAAAGAGTTCTGTTTGATAACAGACTAATTCTTGGTGATTAAAAAAAAAACTCTACTTTTCAAATAGAGCTCACTAGGATATGTAAGGGGCAATCTGGTTATCGAAAAAATGAATATATAATGGGCAACTTGGATAGGAAAAGAATATGTATGGGTCAATTTGGGTCCTAGAAATTCTCTGTTGTCTTTGTCTTCTTTCTAAATCGAATGAAGACCTTTCATTTTCCAACGTGATGAAATCTCTCTTTTCCCAAGAATTATGGCAACATGTTTCTCAACTATAAATTTTGCAAGTTTGGCTTTTGGTTTGGAATCTTGATATATATACAGTTAAAGGTGTTTGCTATAGTATTCTGCTATAATATAACAATGGTTCATTATTGTTGGACAACATAATTTAAGTTAATATTTTGGTTGCAGCTGCGTCCCAATTTTGCTGATGCTTGGTCAAATTTAGCTGGTGCATATATGAGGAAAGGAAGGCTGAGTGAGGCAGCCCAATGTTGTCGTCAGGCTCTAGCTTTAAATCCTCGTCTGGTATTCAAGATTACCTTTTTATTTGGCTTCTTTTTAACAGTTCAGTTGATTGGCTTCTTCCTATGTTTCATTCTTAACTTGCTTGTATTCTTTCTAGGTTGACGCACATAGCAATCTTGGGAATCTGATGAAAGCACAAGGTTTGGTGCAAGAGGTAAAACACCGGGTCTTTTGTCACTTTGTTTTGTTTTGCTCTTCCATCGATGGTGGGCCCTATATGTATTTTACGAGTGGCTGTCGGATGGTTGTGGACTTGAACTTTGTATAACATCTACACATGTCTGAGTTAGATATACTCTGCATTTCCCAATTTTGTTATTCTTTGACAGGTTGAGTCTTGAAGTGCAGTTCCTGTGCATTTCTGTTGGCTATAGATTATGCTGGTTGATTTCTGTTGTCTTGATTAATAGTTTTCTGTTAGGCATACAATTGTTATGTGGAGGCACTACGCATACAACCTACATTTGCCGTTGCATGGTCCAATCTTGCTAGCCTCTTTATGGATGCTGGTGATCTTAACAGGGCATTGCAGTACTACAAGGTATGGAGTAACTTATATCGTAGTGTATATTACTTTATTAAATCAGAGTCTTGGATTTGTTTTGATTTTTCCTTCTTTCTTTGTTTATGGGCTATTAAGTTGACTCACTATTTTTTTGGTTCAAACTTCTCATATCCAGGAAGCTGTCAAGCTAAAACCAAAATTTTCAGATGCATATTTGAACCTGGGAAATGTGTATAAGGTAAGCCCTTCTGCATTGTGCTAATATGGTCTGTGGCGCAAGTGCCTGGACAAGAATGTGGGAAATATGTGTATCTGGTTTGTATTTTCCAGGCTCTGGGAATGCCGCAGGAGGCCATTATGTGTTACCAGCGTGCTCTTCTCGTGCGACCTGACTATGCTATGGCTTTTGGTAAGTGCTCCTTTCTCGGTCTTAGCTTCATATCCATTGCTATGAGGATGCTTTCTACTGGGTGACTTACATTTGTACAGTACTCATCTATGCTTATGGATGCCTTTTTCTTTTAGTAGGTGTATTTGTTGATGTCTTTGCACAAATTATCACATCATACTTCTCCCTTTCCTTCTTTTTCCTAAGGGATAAATCATACTATTTTCATTTTTAGCCTGACAATCATTTTGGCAATAGGCTTAAACCTCGACTTTCCGTTTTCCCATGAATTTAGTTTATCCTGTCAACATTGTTGTGAAGGATAAAGTAACAAAAATATATAAGCCTGCTGTTAACTAGCCATTAGCTTCCTCCCCCCAAAAAAAAGGAGAAAAAAGAGGGATGGAGAGCCTCACAAATTAAAAATCTTGGTGATAGCTGGCAGCAGCTCTCACAGTCTGTTGAAATGGTATTTCAGTGGTGTTGCAGCTCATATAAGCCTATTACTGAATTCCTCTTTATCTTTGGGGGAAAGAATCCATAGCGTGGTACTGTTCAATGATGGTGAATGATCATTGTACAGATTGTAAGTTATGTAAAACATGTGCAGGAAACTTGGCTACTCTGTACTATGAACAAGGTAATCTGGAAATGGCCATGCTTAATTACAGGAGAGCTATTACCTGTGATGCTGGATTCTTGGAGGCATATAACAATCTGGTAGGCCTTTATTTCTTCTACAGTGTAGTTTTCCAGTACAAAATTAATTTCTTTGGGTGTTGATTATCTACTCTTCCCACTCTGTTGCTTTTAGGGTAATGCTCTTAAAGACGCTGGTAGGGTTGAGGAAGCAATTCATTGCTATCGTGTAAGCTATATTCACTTTTTCGTGCGGTTAGGTGTTTCTTTTTCCCACTCTATCGGGCTATTTTCTTAATCTAGCTGGTTGGTGCTTGCAGCAATGCCTCTCACTTCAACCTAATCATCCTCAAGCACTGACTAATCTTGGAAACATTTATATGGAATGGTAGGGTTTACTTGATTGAATTAATTATTTTCTTTTGTTTTTAACCCCCCTTTTGGAGGACTGGAAGTAATGAAGCACTCAGATCAAGTAATCTTCAGAATTGTCATTCCTGATTCTCTAGGAACATGATGAGTACCGCTGCACAGTGTTACAAGGCAACTTTAGCTGTGACAACTGGGCTTTCAGCTCCTTTTAACAATTTAGCCATAATATACAAGCAGCAGGTACATGTTTATATGCGGTTTTTGAAGAATCATTAATTTTCATGTCAGTGAAAGAAAAGCTATTCGAAGGGCTGTCTATGATTGCAAAGATAGCTAGAAGGGATTGTTCTCTTGAAAAATCAGTGCGCTCCCCTGTCAGGGGTTTGACTAGACCAATGATTATTTTCTTTTGGTTAACTTACAGGGTAACTATGCAGATGCCATATCTTGCTACAATGAGGTGCTCAGGATTGACCCCTTGGCAGCTGATGGACTAGTCAATAGAGGTAACACATACAAGGAGATTGGTAGAGTTAATGAAGCTATTCAGGACTATACGCGAGCTATTACCATTAGACCCAATATGGCAGAGGCTCATGCAAATTTGGCATCATCTTATAAAGACAGGTTCATTGTCCAGTTCACAAGCTTCAAACAGTTGATAGTCCTTCCTCATGCGTTTGTATATGTCCATTTTGCTCGTTCATAATGCTTTCGTTCAATCTTCTGCAGTGGCAACGTGGAAGCAGCTATAAAAAGCTATAGACAAGCTTTGATGCTACGTCCTGACTTCCCAGAAGCAACTTGTAATCTTCTTCACACGTTACAGGTATCTTCACCCATCAGTTGCCAATGTTTTCTTGGGTGGGTTTTTATCAAAGAGTGCATGTATATTTGTTGCCTTCTTAATGTCAGCTTGATAAACCTTTCCTGAAAATATGAATCTCATTAGATAAATTATCTGTTACTATGCTTAAGATATGTTTCAAAAACTGAACTACTTTATTTAGATGACATTTTCAGGCTGTGCTCTTTTTTCCTCTGTTTTTGTTAAGTTTTATGTTAAGACTTGGATTTGTCTTGTGCTCATTCAACCTCCGATGCCAATTTACCAGTTTGGAAGGAAATACTTATGTTAAGTGCAGTACCCAGTGTTGTAAGAAACTTAGGTAATTTCCATGCATCTCGTGCATGAGAAACAGTAATTAGCTTCATAAGACTATTTTTTTCTTTGAGCTGGTATTCTTAGGTTTCTTTTCAAGTGCTTCTGGAATGAGGCTTAATTTGTACCTGATTAGATGAATGTTTGCTGGATTTCTTTATTCTAGTATGCTTATTGTGTTTGATTTCATACTTCCTAGTGTGTCTGTGATTGGGATGATCGGGATAAGATGTTTATTGAAGTTGAGGGGATCCTGAGAAGACAGATTAAGGTAGTTCAGCTTCTCATTCAAGCATAACAAATTGATACTGTAAGCTATATGTTGATCACAGTGATACTGATTCATATTTCCCTTGATTATTTTAATATTTTCTCTATCGCAACTTTGTTAGATGTCAGTTATCCCGAGTGTACAGCCTTTCCATGCAATTGCTTACCCTCTCGATCCTCTACTAGCTCTAGAAATCAGGTGAGGGATTTTCTTTTGGACCGATGAAAAAGGATGATGTGTGACATTCTAACTAACCTTTCCTTTGATTATACAGTTGCAAGTATGCTCAGCACTGCTCTGTAATTGCATCTCGCTTTTCACTTCCTCCTTTCAGTCATCCTCCTCCATTGCCAATAAAGGGTGGTGGCAGGAGCCGGCTTAGGGTTGGGTAAGTCTCTGACAGCTGTCTACTTGCTTCCATCTTCCTCGAACACTACAGTTACTCACAAATGTTACCGGTATAATGAGATTTTTTAAATGTGTGCAGATACGTGAGTAGTGATTTTGGCAACCACCCACTATCACATCTGATGGGTTCAGTGTTCGGCATGCATGATAGAGAAAATGTGGAGGTTTGGATAACATATTATTTTTAAGATGCTTTGGTGCTGTTAACCTCCCCCCACCCCCGTTCCAGTTAAACCTATAAGGACTTCTGTTCCCAGGTGTTCTGCTATGCTTTGAGTCCAAATGATGGCACCGAGTGGAGGCTCCGCATTCAGTCAGAAGCAGAACATTTTGTTGATGTAGCGTCCTTGACATCTGATGTGATAGCTAGGATGATTAATGAGGATCAAATACAGATCCTGATCAATCTTAACGGTTATACTAAGGTAAGATATCGGTTCCTAACCTTGTTAATCTTAATGAGATCATATTCTTGCTTTGGAGCTGAATTCATTTGTTTGTGAATGCAACCCGTTAAAGAATAAAAGAGAGTAGGAAAAAAACAGAGCAATCATTGTCGGGAATATTCCTCAGAAATGTGAAGATCAGGATCAAACTTGGACAAGCATGAACTTGGTTTAGGAGGATTTGGATCATGTTATCTCACATTTTCCATTGCCCAACTACAGAATTCTGGACGGTCTCATGAACTTTACTTTTGTAACCATATGACCGTGTATTTATTGTTTTGAGCACCATTAAAGTATTACTTCATTCAGTTCTTTCATTTCTAAATTAATTTGCTTTGTGCAAAGCTTTGCATTCGTAAGCGGATACGTTTTGGTGAATGGTTTTAATTATCCGACGCTGCTCATGTTTAACCTTCTAATTATCTTTTATAGGGAGCCCGGAATGAGATCTTTGCAATGCAGCCTGCTCCCATCCAGGTTTCTTATATGGGGTTTCCTGGAACCACTGGAGCTAACTATATACATTATTTGGTTACTGATGAGGTATTTTAGTTATTTTCCATTTTCCTATGATCTTGACATGTTTTTTCTTTTTGTATACATGGCAGTTTCTTTCTCCCACCTATGCAGTACTCACATATTTAGACTTCGCATTACTTGCTCTTCTTTATTGTCCTTGACATTGCTTCTCCTGTATACTTTGTAGTTTGTATCACCTACGCGATACTCACATATTTACTCAGAGAAGCTTGTCCATCTCCCTCATTGTTATTTTGTCAATGATTATAAGCAAGTGAGTTCTTGGGCTTAAGCTTCTGAGATTCTTATCTTGACCTTTTTGCAATTGTTCTCTTTTCCCAAAATGTTGATGGATTTCTTGCCACCTTCTAGAAAAGCCGTGATGTGTTAGATCCAAGGTGCCAACCCAGGCGATCAGATTATGGTCTGCCAGAAGACAAATTCATTTTTGCTTGTTTTAATCAACTCTACAAGATGGATCCTGAGATATTTAAGACATGGTAGTGTTCGGATGGCTTTTATATTGGTATACTGTCCGTTAAGACAACTTGCATTATACACTTGAGTTTGATGTTGCAGGTGCAATATTCTTAAGCATGTACCAAACAGTGCGCTTTGGCTGCTCAGATTTCCAGCTGCAGGGGAAATGAGGGTTCTCGCACGTACGTTCCTCTTTCACATTACTTCTGTTACTATAAGCTTGTCTGATGAGGCTTTTGAAATATTATTCTATGAAATCTGTTGCAGATATCCTTAATGTGATTTTATTTTTTCCAGATGCTGCTGCACAAGGTGTGCAGCCAGACCAAATTATTTTCACAGATGTTGCGATGAAACAAGAGCACATCAGACGCAGCTCCTTGGCCGATCTTTGCCTCGACACGTTAGAATATTACAACTTTCTGGCATCTTGCTTTTTCAATATCCTGTGTTGATTTAACTCATTCATTTTGTTTCTTTTTCTCATAGGCCTCTGTGCAATGCACATACCACTGGAACGGATGTACTTTGGGCTGGTCTACCGATGGTCACCCTTCCCCTTGAGAAAATGGCAACTAGAGTTGCTGGTTCGTTGTGTTTGGCCACAGGGGTTGGTGAGGAGATGGTTGTGAGCAGGTAGGTGTTTTGGACTTACAGATTTCTATGATGGCCTGGACCTGGCAAACATGTTTCTTTCTTAAGTCGATATTTCCACTAAATTGCGTTTTAGAAGCTTTATTCTTGATACACGTGAACTCTTATCTTGTATGGCCAGCGGTCTACTATTGGTATCTATCTAAGAAATGATTGGTACGAACTCAAACTGACTGTAAGACTGAACAATCTAGTATAATTTTATTCTGCTTGCGAAAATTGCATTGTGGAAAGGGCATCTACCTAGTTTAAACCATATAAAGCTATAGTCTCAGACGGGGATAGCCTGTGTTGAAACAAAGAAAAGAAGAGCATACTTTTCTTATCCGTGTATTTCTATCTTTTTGGGCTTTGTTCATTTTGATTTGCTTTATGTTTTACAGTATGAAGGAGTATGAAGAGAAGGCAGTGTCACTGGCACTGAATCGTCCCAAGCTCCAAGATCTCACCAATAGACTCAAGGCTGTGCGCCTGAGTTGCCCTCTGTTTGACACAGGACGCTGGGTGAGTGATCCAACTCCATGATACATGACTTATTCAATGCTTATGACGTCAAGTACCTTAATATTTGCTGAACCGCTATTACAATTGTGTTGCTTTGAGTGCTATGCTTTTACCTAACCAGTGCTTATTCTTTTCTATGCATCATTAGGTACGGAATCTGGAGCGGTCTTATTTTAAGATGTGGAATCTCTATTGCTCTGGCCAACATCCTCGGCCGTTCAAAGTGACAGAGAACGACATGGAATTTCCTTATGACCGGTAAATGTAAAAACAGTAACCTAAACGGGATTGTAGATAAAACAAAGAGAATGTGGAGCTATTTATTCTAAAGGTTGAATCTGCGTCTCACTGTTAGGGATGGTCTCTAATGGTGAGTTTCTATCTTATCTTGTACTATTCTTTATCCTTCCCCAGGAGCTCCCCTCTTTACTCCCTTGGTGACTCGAACCGTAACCTCAAGGTTGGAGGTGGAGGGTGATTACCACTAGCAACCCTCTTTTGTCCTATCTTATCTTGTGATGTTGAGTTATTAGTTGCAATTTGACTATCCATTCTAGCTATCCAAAAAACTCCAGCTTGCCCTTCTTCCAAGGTAAAAACACAGTTACATGACTGCACTATGTCCTTTACCTAAAAAGACCCAATGGTGAAGCAATTACACAATGGTTCCAAAGGAAGGATCAGCTATTCTGACTTGGGGTTTTCAGTTTGCATTTTTGTGGAGGCGAATGATTCGTCTTGATTGTACTTGTTTATCTGTAAGTATTTGTTGACGATTACAACTTGACTTTATGCAGGCCTTCGCTGATGGATGGCCCTAGTAAAATCATTGAACAGTGATTAATTTGTTAGTTGAAAGATGGTACTGAGGGAGGTACACGTTTTCTCGAGTGTGGAAGTAAAGTGAGTTTGAAATTGTTAATTGAAATTAAAAGATGCAGGTATAGTAGTTACTAAATAAAAAAGAATGATGGTTCTTCTGGATTGTCATCGAAATGGCTTGTAATGGCAGATCTCAGATTTAAGTTCTTGAATAGTGAGGGCGTTGAATAAAAATAGTTTTCCGCAAATGGCTTAATGCATGTTTGTGAAGGTCAAGGGGAAAAAGAAAACCCTGAAAAGAGCAATGAGTCCACTGTGCTCTAGTTCTTAAAGCATGGAAAGTGCATAAAGTTGAAAGGGTTCAACCTCAATTGCATCAGCGTCACCCTCAATTGATTGCACTAGACAGTACTTGCCAAGGTAGTGAAAACTGAGCAATTCCTTCTCTGAGATCATGTTCTCGCGTTGACATTTTACTGCTACGTTGTAGTGGAGAGAAAGGTTCCGCAATTTGCGCCTAGTCTGGGCTAGCTTGTTCATTCCATTGAGTATCTTACTTCCCACTAGTATAGGTACTGGAAAATTCTGTCTACCTAGTTTATGTAGAGAAATCACATAGTATTTTTTTTTTCATCCGTTAGGATTTGAACTTGACCTCACGGATGTCCTCCAATTCGTTGGGCACTAGGTTGTACCCTTGGGTGCACAATTCCTTGTTTTTCTTTCAAGGTTTAACGCCAAAGAGTATCAAAATTCTTGGGAATCAGGCTAAAGAGGAAGTTTAAATTCGAGTACTCTGGGGTCGCTGTATAGTTAACAGGGTGGACGGGCTATATTAAGTCAAGTTGCAATGAGAACTGCTGTTCCAACATTTTTTTCGGTTTAACCTTTGGTATCAGGCATCCACCGGCCTGACTAATCCAAAGTTATGTTACATAGGTTCCATTAAGAGGGAAAGGCTTTATATTAGGAGTTTTTGCGTTCTCAAGGCTCAAACTTGAGATCTTTGGTTAAAGGTTAGGGGTTATCATTGATCCCACCACTTGGATAGTGAACTCATTGAACATTGCAACGAAACAAACAATGGATTAGGGCTTTTCTAGCTTTGCAAAGGTAAGTCTCTTGCCGTTTCAATGGAAATGGAGATGAACTCACTGAACATTGCAACGAAACAAACAATGGATTAGGGCTTTTCTAGCTTTGCAAAGGTAAGTCTCTTGCCGTTTCAATGGAAATGGAGATGAACTCACTGAACATTGCAACGAAACGAACAATGGATTAGGGCTTTTCTAGCTTTGCAAAGGTAAGTCTCTTGCCGTTGGACTTGAACAAGAATTTAGGTTACAACCCTCGCAAAGGGTGATGCCCTACCATTGCAACGTGACTAGCCCCGATATGGATCATGTAGTTTCAGAAAAAAACATTGAACTTTGTTTAAAAAAGAAAACATTTCATATTACTGAGCTTGTGTTTAAATGCTGAAACAACAATAATTACATGAGATAAAAACAATAACGATATATCCAATTTAATTTTACAAGTGGTGTCTAGAGAGGATAGGATATACACCAGTCTTATGCTTACCTTTGTGGAGTAGAGAGACTATTTTGATAAATCCTCGGCTCAGTAGTGTAATCAAAATACAATTGAATGTTGCACTAGTCAAACACCTAAAATGATATCACGTGACTATATATACCTACAAAAGATCCGAGAAAATCACTTAATTTGGACTGCACGCTTTTATCACTTAAATTAATAACGACCAAATGCATCACACAGAGCATGAAGTTCAACTAACATCAATAGTTAGATGAAGCATCTGATTTGCTCTTTCACCTAGTTAAAGAAAGGTAATTGTCCCTCTAATAGAGCTTAGCCATGAATAGGCTGAAATAATCTCGCGAAGCCGGTCCCGGAATCCCAGAGACAAAGTCAAACTTAGACTGGTCTGTTCAAAGCTAGCTTTCTAACTCTTTGATTGGTAAATAGCCTAATAAGGTCTTTCACGGGAAAGAGAATCGTCAAAAAATAAGAAAATAAATTAAGCCAAATTTCTCGTGACTATGCAAGAACTTCAATTATTGAATTGAGGTTTCAAACGATAAAAATTATATGATTTTATTTATTTTAGAATTTTTTCTCGAACAAATCATGAATTTTCACGAAGCATACATATTGTATAGGGCTCACGCTTCACTCTTCCCTCAATTAATCCCACAAATCAGGGCGTCATGCGAAAGTTAATAATTACAAATCTTGAAAGATGATAAATCAGACAACAAAGAAGATATACTAAAAATGAATAATATTATAATATGATTTGGTCAACTGACCTAGATATTGAAAAACTACTATAAAAAAATATTAAAACTATGAGAGAATAATTTCCCCCTAAACGAGATTTTTTAATAACTAAATTGTGGAAGATATTGTTTGTGTTGTAGTTGAGAGAATGATGTCTTCAATTTATAGATATTCAAAACTTTTTCTCCAAGACAAGGAATAACCAAATATGGAAGAGAATTATATTTTTCTTTCAGTAAAAGTAAAAGTAATAGTAATTATAGTAATACTTTGACTTTCCTTAAGAGAAAAGTAAAACTCTAATATGGTAAGAAAATCAGAGCAAAACCCCTAACAAATCTCCCCTTTTTGGCCTGATTTTTGGACAAGATTAGATTTACCTTCTTCACGTGCATGATCTTCATCACTGTTACTTGACATGTTTAAAAATGGAACTCTTGCGGGTTAATAGTATTGGAGCCCTTTTGGGTTAAAAGTTTTTGGAGCCATTTCGAGTTAAAAATGAGTCATTTTGGGTTAAAAGTATTGGAGCCCTTGCGGCTTAAAAGTATTGAAGACCTTTCGGGTTAAAAATGAGCCTTTTGCAGGGTTAAAAGTGAGTATTTGTTTTTTAAAGATATCGCAGTAGGATTGTTGAAAATATTATTAAAACTTTTTTTCTCCACATGTAGTAGCTTGGATTTTTTTCCCTCTTATTTGATAAAAAAATCTTCATTATCGTCAAGAGGCTGCAACTTGATATGAATCTGCCTTGAACATGTCGTCAATCTCGTTGAACCATTGGCTCTGATACCACTTGTTGGGTCGAAATAATCAGGGCGTCATGCGGAAGCTAATAATTGCAAATTTTGAAAGACGATAAATCAGACAACAAAGAAGATATACTAAAAATGCATAATATTATAATATGATTTGGTCAAGTGACTTAAATATTGAAAAACTACTATAAAAAAGAAAACATTAAAACTATGAGAGAACAATATCCCCCTAAATGAGATTCTTTAATGTAGTACATTGTGGATGATATTGTTTGTGTTGCAATTGAGGGAATGAGGTCTTCAATTTATAGATGTTCAAAACTTTTCCTCCAAGACAAAGAATAATCAAATATGGAAGAGAATTATATTTTCCTTTCAGTAAAAGTAAAATAATTATAGTAATACTTTGACTATCCTTCAAGAGAAAAATAAAAAACTCTAATATGGTAAGAAAATCAGGGCAAAAACTCTAACACATCTATTGGTGTTTTAGGTATACAAAACATCATTTTCTAGAAAGATATTTTTTTTTTGAAAAGTATTTCCTCTAGAAAAATAAGATCCTTAAAAATGAAGGGAATGACTTCCCTAATAGAAGGTGGGAAAACAAATTTCATAAGTGACATTCTAAGTTCATTGTCTCCTCTCACACTCCCAACTCTCACCTCTTGACCTTCCCACCACCCGCTACCCCCGAAACCCCCAACCCCCGCTTCCCATCTCATTCCACGCCCCCATAGTGTTTTGCTAGATTACATATAAATATTCTGGAATAATATTTTTTGATTACTTACCAAAAACTAGAAATAAGTAAGAGACTCATTATTTTCCAGAAAAAACAAAAATTCTGAAAAATGTTTTCCTTCGTTCCAAAACACCGTAGGTCTCAACTCTCCTTCCGCATCAATATTCTCTCAAAATCAGCATGGCTGATGTTCCTAACGTGGCAGGTATGCCTGACTGCTAGTCGAAGTTCTTGCTGCATCGTTTAGTTTAAGCTGAAATTGAATAAAGTTTGCTGAAAAGATTTTGGCTAGTATATGGCAGTAGTCTTAACTCTTTTTAAAATTCATAGTGTGGATCATACAAAAAAACTTTACTATCATAAAGCTTTGTATCGGCTAAGTTCACGAGTTGGAGATAAGCGGACTCAAACCGCTGACATCCGCCGCAGGGTAAACCACCGCTTCTCAGGTCCCCCGACTGATTCTACCATAATTCTAGTAGAATCACGTTTGTTATGTAATCCTACACAAAATCTTAGTATAAACAAATTCAAAAATATTCTGTTAAATCATGATTTTTTCCAAAGTCCTTGGGGAAAAAGAAACAAGACACATAGACCAATGGATTCATAACAAATAATGTGCTAATAAAGAGATTTTTTCCAAAGTCGATGTGTATTGTTTTTTTTTTCACAAGACTTTAAAAGAAATTATCAGAAAATTTATAATGTGTCATATTTAGAAGAATAATTTTACAAGCGTTTATATAGAATTGATATAACAAAACTCCAAAGAATATGGGAGTGAAAAGACGAAACAATAAGAGTATTAAAAGCAGTTTGAAATATCTTGCTGTCCTTTGCCTGATTCAACTAGAATTTTCTTGGTCATTCGCACAAATGCTCTTATTTCAGGGCGTTTTTTTTTTCCTCTCAAATTTATGTCCTTTAATTTTTATCTTTCAACACTTTTTGCATGGCATAAGTTTAAATTTCGTGGGGGCATAAGTCTTTATTCCACAAGTTATGTTACACATGTCAACTTTCAAAACTCAACATAAATATGGCAAAAAACACATTGAACTCTACAGAAATAGGCACGTTATTCAACTCAAAAACGATAAAGAACATATACCCAAAAAACATAACCTTAGTTTCTGAATACTACAATAAATTATGAAAATATTACACATTTTATGTTGCAGAACTAAAATCCTACAGAAATTATGCTGAGCGAAGCAAAAACTTAGTTTTCGAAGATAAATGTTACAGAACTTATGCCGAATGAAACATGTCTAGATATTTTTATTAAATGAGTAGCAGAGACAAAAATTAAGAACCATGAAACAAAAATTAAAAACTAATGCGGTTGAAGGGAAATCCGCACAAAAACTTCTTCTTGAATAACTTTGCATGATTGTAGCCACTATCTTTGAGTGTTAAAAATAGTTAGGAAAAATGTTGTATACTAAGTCAAAACCTTATAAAAAATGTAAAGAATAGATCTTGGGCCTAACTCAACCCCAAAAGCTAGCTTGTAGGGTGAGGATTGTCCAAGTCCATATAAAGAGTTCATGTTCCCATTCCATTTCAAACGAAAGTATGGGTTGATGATGGAATACCGTGTATATCACGGTTACCGAAAAGTTCTTTACCAAAATTAGATTATTAAAGTAATATTGTATAATTACCATAATTGTAGAATTCTTGTACAAGTAGAATTAGAATATTAGAAGTATAGTAGGAATAGGATTTTCCATATTTGGAGATTGTAAATTGTATATATACATATTCATTCAATAAGAATAATCAAGGGATTAATTCTTTCATGGTGTCAGAAGTCTAGGTCTAACATAACTCCTCCCACAAAAACTTCCGCTACTCTTGGCCTACCTCGATTTCCGAGAACCCTTCTCGATTTCCAAGCCGTTTCTTCCTCCTGCCTTCCCAAATTTTCTTCCACATCCCTAATTCTCCTATTGTTCTTTCGTTATGTCTACGTTAAAGAACATGTTTCATCCAGCCCTTACAGTTTCCAACATCAAGAACCGCATCCCTATTGTTCTTGAAATGGAAAACGTCCAATACGCGACGTGGGCGAAACTATTCAAAGTTTACGCACGCTCACATCAAGTCCTCCATCACATAATCCCCTCGGTCCCTAGAATGGAGAAGGGGCCTACTCCCGAGGAAAATCCTACGTTATGGACAACCTTGATGCTATCGTTCTCCAGTGGATTTACTCCATTATCTCTACAGACCTCTTACAAACGATAATTGAACCTGACGCTACAACAATAGCTACCTGGGATAGGGTGTGTGATATATTCCAGGATAACAAAAATTCTCGAGCTGTCACTCTTGAGCAGGAATTTTCACATGTCAACATGGAAGATTTTCCTAACATGTCAGCCTATTGTAAACGACTCAAAAGGAATTGGCGGACCAACTCCGCAACATTGGTGCGCTTGTTACTAATGATCGTCTTATTCTCCAGATGGTTGCCGACCTATCTGAGGCGTATAATGGTGTTGGCACACTGCTTCGTCAAAGTAATCCTCTACCACCATTTTTCAGGCCACTTCCATGCTCACGTTAGAAGAGGCCGGCTCGGCTAAAAAGACGGCTACCGGAGAAAACTCCGTTGTGATGATGATAATGTCAGACGACCCTCATTCATTCTCTGAAAATTCAAGTCAAAACCACAGCAACGGTGGCGGAAAAAAGGGTCAAAATAGTAAAAATAATGGAAAAAACCGCGGTGGCAATCGCAGTGGTAACGGCGGCGGAAGGAAAAGTGGTGGCGGCAGCAGTGGGCCGCAGGACAACTGGTCCCAGCCGTGGAGCTGGGCCAGTGGCCCAACAACCCCTATTTCTTGCCCAGTCCATATCCGGGTAACTGGGCCCAGTTTCAGCAATAGTCCAGGCCCAGCTTGTCGGGTTCAAACAGTGATGGCATGTACTCTTCTGGGCCGCGGCTGCAGGCATGCCTACTTCGGCCTCGGCCTCCGCAAACGTTTCATGCTGTGGGCCCAAATCAGATCCCGACACCTACAGATATTGAGGCAGCAATGCATACACTTGGATTAACTCCTCAGAACGAGAATTGGTACATGGAAACCGACGCTACTTCTCATATGACGTCTGATCAAGGTACTCTCTTGTCTTATTTCAATTTGAGCAAAAATTGTGGTATTATTATTGGTAATGACAACATAATTCTAATTCGAGGTTATGGGCATACTACTTTGTCTCTCCCACATCCACCTCTAGTTTTGAAAAATACTCTTCATGCCCCTAACCTAATTAAAAATTTGGTCTCTGTCCGAAAATTTACCACTGATAATTGAGTTTATGTTAATTTTGATCCCTATGGGTTTTCTGTAAAGGATTTCAAGACGGGGATACATCTAATCCGATGCAACAGTAGGAGAGAGCTTTATCCACTCACAACCACCACCACTTCCACGAGTCAAGCCATACCCTCTACCTTTGCCTCCCTTTCTCCTTCCTTGTGGCATGCACATTTGAGTCATCCGGGGTTGTCTATTATTTCTTCTTTACATAAAAATAATTTTATTTCTTGTAAGGGTACGCGTAGTACTCCATTTTGTCCTTCTTGTCCGTTAGGAAAACATGTTAGATTACCATTTGTAGCCTCTACTTCTCGTACTTTGATGCCTTTTGACATTATTCATAGTGATTTATGGACATCTCCCGTTCTAAGTTCTTTGGGCCATCGTTATTATGTTTTATTTTTGGATGATTATTCTAATTTTTGTGGACCTTTCCTTTAGCGAAAAAATCTCAAGTTTTTCCACATTCTTAAAATTTAGAGCATTCATCCGCACACAATTCGAACTGGAAATTAAAAATATTCAATGTGATAATGGCAAAAAATATGATAATGGGTTGTTTTGGGAATTTTGTGATGCTAATGGCATAGTCTTTCATTTTTCTTGTCCTCATACATCCTCACAAAATGGGAAAGCCGAACGAAAAATTTGTACCATTAATAATATTATCCAAATTTTATTAGCCTATGCTTCCGTACCCCATTCTTTTTGGCATCATGCCCTACAAATGGCTACTTATCTCTTTAATGTACTTCCTAACAAAAACCTAGCAATAATTCCCCACTTAAACTTCTGTACAATAAAGATCCTTCGTAGTCTCATCTTAGGGTGTTTGGGTGTTTATTCTATCCTTTTTTTTCATCCACTATAATTAACAAACTTCAAGCCCATTCTACCCCTTGTGTGTTTTTGGATTACCCATCTAATCATCATGGTTACAAGTGTGTTGATTTATCATCTAATAAAATCATAATTAGTCGCCATGTGATTTTTGATGAAACTTAATTTCCGTTTGCTAAACTGTGTAGTTCTGTGCCTAGTTCGTATAATTTTTTGGATGATAGGATCTCACTGTATATTATACACCATTTATTTGAATTATCTCATGACCAAAATTCGTCAGCAGGCCCACTGCTTGCTGGCCCACGGATTGAGCACATACATGCGCTCAAACTCATTATATGGTACATCCAGGGCACACTTGATTATGACTTGCATTTATATCCTTCTTCCGTCTCTACTCTTGTGTCGTATACATATGCTGATTGGGGTGGCTGTCCTGATACCAGACGCTCGACATCTGGTTATTGTATGTTTCTTGGGGATAACTTGGTCTCGTGGTCTGCGAAACGCCAGACTACATTATCGTGATTCAGTGCAGAGGCTGAGTATCGAGGCGTGGCTAATGTGGTATCTGAATCATGTTGGCTACGTATACTTCTATTAGAATTACACTTTCCAATTCAGAAAGCTACCTTGGTCTATTGTGATAATGTTAGTGCAGTCTATCTTTTTGGCAATCCGGTCGAACATCAGCGCACTAAACATATCGAGATGGATATTCACTTTGTTCGTGAAAAGGTAGCTCGTGGACAAGTACGCGTTTTACATGTGCCCTCCAGATACCAAATTGCTGACATCTTTACAAAGGGTCTTCCCTCAGTTCTATTTGAAGATTTTAGGGACAGTCTCAGCGTACGACAATCGCCCGCTATGACTACGGGGGTGTGATAGAATACCGTGTATATAACGGTTACCGAAAAGTTCTTTACCAAAATTAGATTATTAAAGTAATGTTGTATAATTACCATAATTGTAGAATTCTTGTACAAGGAGAATTAGAATATTAGAAGTATAGTAGGAATATGATTTTCCATATTTGGAGATTGTAAATCGTATATATACCTATTCATTCACTAAGAATAATCAAGGGATTAATTCTTTCAGCTGAGTTAGGCCCAAGATCCATTCTTTATAAAAAACTTTAGTCAATTTCACCTTAAAAATGATAGGCACCAAACTTGGCTCCCAACAACAGAATTACTATGAGATAAGACCTAAAATGTTGTCTATGAGAATCATGCTATTGCACCCATGTTGTTCATATACTTCATGTATTTTTTTTAATAATAAATTTTAGTTTCATTTGATACAAAATTTAAGAATATTTTTTTTGAATCTGTAATCTTAAATTAAAGATGTATTTAATATATTAAAACACAACTCAATTTTAAACATATCACGTCAGTAGGAAAGTAATTCCTTGATTAATATTCTTCCAATGGTACAATATATACACATCATATTATGCTTGATTAATGAAAGACTAATCTACCTTACCTAAAATATAAGATACTAATTACAATTATCGTAATTACAAGTATTACATTATCATTATAATTAATGAAGAATAGAGGTAATTATGAGATTGCCGCATAATTACTCTAACAGTCCCCCGTAGTCTTAGCTGGAGGTTCTCGAATGCTAAGACTGTCCCTGAAATCATCAAAGAGTACGCGCAGAAGACCTTTTGTGAAGATGTCAGCAATCTGATAACGGGACGACACATGGAGAACACGAACTTGACCACAAATAATTTTTTCTCGGACAAACATGATATCCATTTCAATGTGTTTCGTGCGCTGATGATGAACAAGATTGCCAGATAAGTAGATCACACTCACATTATCATAATAGACCACTGTTGCTTTGTCAATCAGACAGTGTATCTCCAGCAGTAGATTTCAGAGCCAATATGATTCAGCAACTACATTGGCGACCCCTCGATATTCCGCCTCAGCACTTGACCGAGATAGGGTGGATTGGCATTTGGATGACCATGAAATGAGATTGTCACCCAAGAATACACAATAACTGGAAGTGGAACGACGTGTGTCTGAGAAGCCACCCCACTCTGCATCTGTGTAGGCTGAAAGACTCAAGATGTAGGACTTATACTGATGAAGTCCAAAATGAAGAGTAACCTTAACATACCGCATAATCCTTTGAGAGCCCCCATATGTTCCTACTTCGGATCATGCATGTGTAAACAAACTTGTTGAACCACATAAGAAATATCTGGTCTTGTAAATGTCAGATACTGCAAGGCCCCTGCTAGGCTACGGTAATGGGTAGGATCGCTGTATGAAGTTCCGGCATCCTTACTCAATTTCGCCTTTGTGTCAACTGGAGTATGTGAGGATTTGCAGGATGACATCCCTTCTTTGTCAATTATTTCTTCGACATATTTCTTTTAACTGAGAAATAGACCACCTACATATTGAGTGACAATAATGCTAAGAAAATAATTCCACGGGCCCAAGTCCTTCATTGCAAATTCTGCTGCAAGAAGGGACATAATAGACTAGTGAAGTGAAATAGATGATGCTGTGAGAATAATATCATCGACATACAAAAGAATATATGCCATGCCAGCTCCTTTCCTATAAATGAACAATGACTGATCATACTTGCTACGAGAGAATCCCAATTTGGAAACAAATCCTGCAAATCTGTTATACCTTGCCTGATGAGCTTATTTCAAACCATATAAGGATTTCTTCAACAGGCAAACATGATCTGGATGTGTATAATATTGAAAACCCAACGGCTGATGCATGTACACTGTGTCCTGTAAGGTGCCATGTAAGAATGCATTTTTAACATCTAACTGATGAATGGTCCAAGATTCGGAAAGAGGCAAGCTGAGAATAGTCCGGCTAGTTGCTGGATTAACCACCGGACTGAATGTTTCACCACAATCTACCCCAACCTGCTGAGACCTTCCATCACTAACATCTTTGGGATTTTTTGGGTAGAGGTGATGGTTGAACGGAGGATAGTAGGTTAAAGTGACGTTTGAGCCGAAAAATCCCGTGCATGGCATGGGTTTCAATGGTTTGAGGTTGTTCCATCACTGGGTGGGTAGTAGGATTCTCGGGTATGTTATTGGGCTGAGGGGATGGAATGTGGCCCAAGTGAAAAGGTGTAGTAGTTTCGGTATTGGGTTGGGCTCCGGAATTGGATTGGGTTAAGGGTGTAATTGAGGTAGTAGTGGACTGCCCCAATTGGGCCTGCCTGCCATGGAAATGGGACTGGGCCGAGACCAGCGATGAAAATATAGTGGTCTCCGATCCAGTCCCATTTAGTGGTTGAGCCGAAAGTTGTGGGATATTTTGTTGGGTTGGTTCCATATGAGTTTGGACATTTAGGTGGTGGTGTAAAATGAGATGTATTCCATTTTCTAAAAAATCATATGAAGGTGAGGATGCCACATGAGACTTAGCAAACGGAAATGCAGACTCATAAAAAATAACATGACGACAGACAATTATTTTCCAATTCGTCAAATCATAACATTTATATCCCATATGATTTTGTGGGTATCCCAAAAACACACAAGGAGTGGAACGAGCCTGCAACTTGTTAATGGAAGTAGATGGAAACAAAGGATACCACAAACATCCAAACACCATCAAATGTGTAAAAGACGGGAGACGATGATATAACATTTGTGTAGGAGACACATTGGAGAGCAATTTACTAGGAAGAATATTTAAAAGGTATGTAGCCATTTGAAGTGCATGGTGCCAAAACTTTGGTGGTGTGGATGAATGCACAAGAATAGAGCGAATCATATTATTAAGCGTTCGAATTTTTCTTTCGGCTTTCCCATTTTGTGGTGAGGTATGTGGACACGAAATATGCAAAGACATCCCATTTTGATGATAAAAATCATTAAAGTGGTTATTTATGAATCCCCCCCCCCCCCCATTGTCACATTGAAAGCATTTAATGCTTTTGACAAATTGAGTTTTGATAAAAATACTAAATTGTTTTAAAATGGTGTAGGTTTGTGATTTATGTCCTAATGGAAAAGTCCACAAAAAATTCGAATAATCATCTAGAATGAGCATATAGTATTTATGACATGCATAACCCAAAACTAGTGATGTCCACAAATCACAATGCACAAGATCAAATGACACAAAAGTATGAGAATTAGAAGAAGCAAAAGGAAGCTTAACATGTTTACCAAACACACAAGATTGGCAAACAGAGGAGTCCAAAGGTTTATTAAAAGAAACCAAATTATTCTTCCTAAAGTTATTAAAAACTTGTGTTCCTGGGTGTCCCAATCGATTGTGCCATATAGTAGGAGAAATGGCAGCAAAAGCTGATGGTTTGTTCATGCTATTTTTGGAAACAGATGTGATGAGATACAAGTCCCCCGTGCTATTGCATCTCATAAGTGGCATCCCCGTCTGAAAATTCTTCACAGAAAAACCAAACGGATCAAAATTTACAGAAATATTTTTGTCAATTGTAAAATGTCTAACATAAATAAGATTTTTAACTAGATTTGGGGCATGTAAGACGTTTTTCAAGTGTAATGGTGGGTGTGGAGAGGGTAGTGTTACCTGACCAATACCACAAATTGAAATTTCCTGGCCACTACCGACAATAATATTTTTATTATTGCTCATATTAAAATAAGATGAGAGATTACCTTGAGATACCGTCATGTGTGACATAGCCCATGTGTCCATATACCATGACTCATCGGGAACACTTAGATGCATGTTGTTCATGGCTTGTTCAACGTCTGTGGGTGCATAACAAACAAAAGATGGTGGCTGAGCCGCAAACACTTGTTGTGGACGAGATCCAAGAATACCGGGTTGGCGATTTGAAGAGGGAGGAGGCCGGGCCCATGATGAGGTCGGATATGGGCATGGCGGGGCAACCCACTGTGGGGTCCAGGCCCATGGTGGGTACTGCCCCCACTGATTTCCGCCACTGCCAGCTCGTCAGTGCCCGGATTGTCCACTGCCTCATGCAGGCTGGCCACCGCCTCTCCCCCGTCCCTTTCCACTGTTATTTTTTCCTTTATTGTTACGTTTTGAACCCATTTTTTGACCATTATTAGAACAATTAACGTGGCCCCCGAACCAGAATTTTGGGGCTCCAAATCTGTGGAAGATGAGTTGGTGGAGATGAGAGCGGTTTCGATGGTGGTTGCTCTGGAAGATGCATGTTTTGCTTTCTGCGTTTCCTCGAGAATTAACCTCGAACGGGCCTCATAAAAGGGAGGCAACAGATTGCTTTGCTGAATGAACGTAGCAAAACACAATCATAGTGTTCATTCAACCCCGCAATCAACTGAAGGACCAACCTTTGATTTGTCACGGGCGTACCAACGTTGGATAGTTGGTCCGCAAGTACCTTTAATTCTTGACAATAGGCTGAGATGTTGGAAAAGTCATCCAATTTAACATTTGTAAATTGGTGTTCAAGATAAACGGCCCTAGAAACTTTGTTATCTTGAAAAATATTTTGTAACCTTTCCCACGCCTGTTGAGCCATATAATTTGGTTCTAAGATGGTATGAAGAAGATCATTCGAAATTGTGCCATGAATCCATTGAAGGACTATAGCATCTAACCGAGACCATAATTTCTTGTCCACCATAGTGGTATCCGACGGTGACTCGGACTGGATGATATGATCAATTACCTCATAAGCGCGGCAGTGAATTTTGAACAATTCTGCCCAAGAGGTATACTGCCCTTTCTCCATTTCAAGAGTTATGGAGATAAAGTTCTTGACGTTATTAACAACAAGAGCGGGATGAAATATTTATTTTTCGGCCATTGGTCCACAAGAAATCACACTAGAGAATGAAAAGAGTAGTGTTTGATGTTTTGGGAGTGGAAAAACCCTTAGGGTTTCGGATAGTAGGTAGCCGAAGATGGGGTTTTTTTAGATGGCGGCTAGGGTTTTGCTAGGTTGAAGAAGTGGTTTAGGGTTTTTGGTAGGGTTGGCCAAAAAAATTAGGAGAAAGAGAGGAGGAATCGTGTAGAGGGAGTAAAGAATTAGGGCTAAGGATCTTAGACTGTTGAGATCATGTAGGAAAGTAATTCCTTGATTAATATTCTTCCAATGGTACAATATATATATACAATCATATTATGCTTGATTAATAAAAGATTAATATACCTTACCTAAAATATAAAATACTAATTACAATTATCCTAATTATAATATATTACACTATCAATTAATAATATATTACACTATCAATTATAATTAATGAAGAATAGAGGTAATTATGGGATTGCCCCATAATTACGCTAACAACGTCATTTCTATAAGGAAGCTTTTAGCGGTATCCCATAGTTTTCTTGAAATGTAAATTATTAACAAGTAAAGAGTTAAAAACGAATTTAATGTTCGACGTTAAAAGTGCATGTGTTCCGCACAATTGCCTCTGAACAAACTGCTCCTCCGATAACTTTATTCACTTTTTTTGGTTAAGCAAACGATATGTTTTATGCTGCCAAAGATAGAAAGAAATTATAAAAGAGAAGAGTTTAGCAACATGTTCCAAGGTTGTGATTTTTTTTTTTTTTTTTTTTTTTTTTTTTTTTAACTTTGGCAACATTTGCAAGATGTTCTAAGGCTGTGATTGGGTTTTGGGTTACGGGTTTATACGTTAATGAAATGAAATTGGGGCAACTTAAATGGAAACTGTGGGAATTCATTAGGTTTGATGCTAGTTTTATTAATGGTGGAGGTCAATTTGGCCATATATATAGTACAACGAAGAATGAATATGACTAATATTACAAAATAAAGAGGCAACTTGAGAAGATTTGGCAAACATGCCACTTTGAAATTTGAATTTGTCAACAGGTCACCTAATTTCTTTTTGATTTCTTTTTTCAGATTAGGGTTTAGAAAAGGGGTCCGGGGTTACTTTAATAATTTTTAAAAGTTTGAAATTTTAAACTTATACACTTAAGTCTCTTTGTTTTGTATTAAAATATTCAAAAACCCTTCTCTTTCTCTTCAGTTGTTTTCACTTTCCCGATTTCAACTCTCTCAAACTTCCAGCAAACTCTTCGTCTCCCCCAAGCTCGGATACTGTCCAGACGTCGCCCTAGGTATTTTCTTTAATTTTTCAACTCTGTCGGAGCATTTTGAGCTCCATATTGCTATCATTTTTTTCCGATCTTGATAAAACCCTAGTGTTCATAAAGTTCTTTTTTATTTGAAAATTTTGGAAGTTTAGCCTGTTTTTTTGTCAAAATATGAGTCATTTCTACTTATTTTGCTTGTTTCGATCTTACTTTTTGTGTTTCGATTTTTTAAATACATCATGGTCTCTAGTCTATTACTAGACTTTTGATCGATTATTGTTGCTTTAATATTGTGGTTCAACATCACTCTATTATCTGTATGTAGATCATAATAAATTGTTAGAAGTAAAGGAAGAGGAGGAAAAATAATCAGTTGTTCTAGTCATATGTTCAAACCAATTTTAGTGTCAATCCTAATGATAAAAAAAGGTGAAAAAGTTAGACGAGATGAAAAAAGAAAAAGAACCATAGAAGTTGATAATGAGACCTACTCAAACCCCATGCATCAAAATGATGAGTATAGTATGGCTGGTGATGAAGGAGATAGAGTTGAGGGTGATAGTTATGTTTCTGAGGATGGTTCAAAGGAGTCTAGTGCTAATGAAAATAATGATCCTCTGTCCTTTCCATATTGTGCAAAGATAATTAATGTGAAGAAGTATGATTTAATTAATTGGCTGGATGATTATGATGTTTTTCCAGCAAAACTTTCTGTTAGGAGCAGGCTGACGTTGTTATCTGAATTTAAACAAGTGTTGAGAGATCAAAAACTCAAGAAAAAGTTCAAGCGTTCCTGTTTGGTCACTTTAGAAATATGTCAGAACACTTCATCAAATTCAATGGATTGTGGTCCATTATCTGCTTCTTCGTCATGTTAATGAGAAAAAAAATATGAGATGTAGTTTCTCATGAATGTCAAGCCTGTGTGTTTTGGCTTGAAGGAGTTTGCTTTGATCACCAGTTTAGGTTGTGGATCCTATCCCAACCAATTTAGACAGAGCAAGGTAATAAAAAAAGGGTAACATTCTACACAAAGGTTATTCACGACAGAAAAATGTCAGTAGAAAGGCTATACATAGGTGGTTAGAGGGGCTAGGCTAGACAATGAAGAAAAATTTAAATGTTGTCTTGTGTGATTTGTGCATACAATCTTGCTTGTCAGAGATATGCCCAAGTTTGTGGAACATAATTTGATTAAAATGGAGGACGATTTGGAATTCTTCCAGAGCTATCTTTAGTCAAAGGAATCCTTTGATCTCACTTTAGAATATTTGAAGAACAAGGTAGACATTTCAAGGCACCAACAAGTACACGCTGATAAGAAGACTGCATTCTATGAACCCCCCTAGGAATTCATGGTAAATATTATAAATCACTGATGTCGTAGAGTATAGAATGTGTGTTATTTATTTTTATACTCAGTGATAATTTGTGTGATTACATGTCTGAGCATAGAAGTTTTTCCATCACTTGGTATGCTGGAAAATAAGACGAGGATCCTTTGACTATTCCTAAGATGCTTAGGTGGCACACCACAAAAATGGAGCGATTTGCAGAAGGTGATCCATTTAGGACTCGATCGAGAGCTTTAGAGGTATAAATTTGGAGCCTATTCTCAATTTGTTTACAAAAATCTAAGCTACATGTTAATGTTTGCTTATTTATAGACCCTTACATCATCCCTACAGTGCGTGAGATGGAGCATATTTACATGAAAAACTTTTTGCTATATGACGATGAGGTTAATGATCCCATCGTAGATAAATTGAAGCGTGAATCGGAAGGCGTGATTATATTGCTTACATTAAAGTATGCCTCAAAGGATCCTAGTAGGTTTGGAAAGGAGCTCAAGGAGCTTTTTGACGAGGAGGTTAATCATTCTGAAGATTTTGATGGTAATTCAATTGCAAAAGATGATGGAGGACATGTTGGTATTGGGACATCTAGGGATCGTGCGAAACCAAGTGGGGACCCATTAGTGCAATTAGAGCAGGAGAAACTGAAGCAGTGTGTAGAGAATATGGAGGAGTCTTTGAAGGTTCTTTTCACCTATGTGAAGGGGGGGGGGGGGATTTAGAAACACCGAGAAGACGAAGAAGAAGCAGAGGAATCTCAAAGAGAAAGGTGAACATTTTGAATATTTCTGTTGTAATTATGTTGTATGCGATATGCATTATTGTTAATTATGTATACAAAATACAGTGCACGCACCTGTGTAATAATTTGGCATCAACAAGGAGAATGTAGGTGTTGAGCTAACTGATAAGGTCCCTAGATCAGTTGCTGAGGTTGAGAAGGTTGATGTCCCTAGACCAGCTGTTGAACTTGAGAAGGTCGTCCCTAGACCAACTGTTGAACTTGAGAATGTCGTCCCTGTGCCAGTTGGTGAAGTTGAAAAGGCAACAGATGTCCCTGTGCCAACTGCTCATGTTGAGAAGGCAACAGATGTCCCTGCTCAAGTTAATGACAAGGTTGTTTCTGAGACGAGTCAAGGTGATGCTGAGTTTGACACTGAAAATATTGTGGCGGGCGTTCTCACCCAAATTAATGATTCTTTAGACAATTAATTTGATATTTGGGTTATAACAAACAAGTAATTGTTTGGTGGATGTGTGGTGGTCGATGACAAACAATCACTACTAGTCACCTATTATGATTGTTTTAACAAATAATTTATTTGACTATTTTTATTTTTGAATTGTGGCATCTTTTGTATCTAATTGTCTTTTTAATTTGAATCTGCTTAATTATTTTAGATATGTTCAAATATGACTGTTTTTACAAGTTGTTTGTCAATTATTTCGGATGTGTTTAATTATTGTGTATCTAATTGTGTTTTGTTGCCGTTTGAATTCGAATGTGCCTAAATATTTTGAATGTGTTCATATATGTTAATGTTAAATCTTTAAAACACTTTTTATCTATAAGCTACAATCATAGTTGATTATCGACCGTGAATTAGTGTTTACTATTAATAAGTATGAATAAAAATTTATATGCAAATTTTATAGAGATGTTATAATGCTTGAGGACAAACATATATATTTTTTGATGTATAAATATAAGTTGCTTCATATTGTTCATACTTCTTCACACGCCCAATATGAATGACTAAATCACACTACATTCCTATTACACATTTTCAAATAGCTAACATCACTAATAAACTATAGAACAACTTCTTTAGTCCATTCTCTTTTTCTTCAGCCGCCATCAACCTCTGTTTTTAGTTCATCCCTCTCTATTTCGATTTCTCTCAGCATAACTTTAAAGTGATCCCTCTGTTATTCTAATTCTTTAAATAACGACTGTAGCAAATCTCTATCCTCTTCATATTCTTTGAGTCTTTTCAGTATTTCAAACTTGGCTAGACTTTTAGATGTTGGTGTCTCAGGTTCTCTTGGGCTCCTTCTAGGTCATGGACTCATTTTTAATTTCTTTGACAGATTTGCTGTTGTGTCGTGGTGTGACTCAATAAATCATAAATAATCACAACCACCTTATTCCTAAATAAAACACTCATTTATTAGATGCTTTTATACTGAAATAAAATGAAAGAGCATAACTTAAGAATTAGAAACTCACACTTCCAACTACACAACTAGAGAATCTGCGACCTTGATTCTTTGGAGTGTGTGATTCCTTCAAGATAGTGTATTCGCAACAGAAACAAATGTCAGGCTCTTGTGCTTGAGATGTTTCGGATAACTAAGACATTTTAGGGGTTTAGAATAGAGGAGTTTGTTATAGAAAAGTTAGAATGAAGGAATTTGATCAAGAAAAGAGACAATGAAGGAGTTTGAATTTTGGATCTGTTTTCTATAGGGAAGGGTAAGAAGTTACCGTTGTAAATTTTATTTTATTACCGTTGGAAAAAAATTGTGGTCCGTCAGTCGAAATAATGCTAAGTGTACTAGGTCAATTATAAACCAAACTAAAATAAAACATATTTATCTATACTAATTGAAAAACAGTAACCGTCTAGTCTTGATTTTACAAATGGTTAATAATCGGCCGTCTGTTATATATAGATTAGGGCCAATATTTGTGTAAAAAATAATAAATAAAAATAAAATAAATAAAAATACTTTCCACTATATAAACATTATAACAACACTTTAATACATCATACGAGAGTCTCATCCACTATACACATAATCCAAAGAGTTTAGGATAAGTAATGGTCCTTAAATCACTAATATTTGTCTGTAAAAGTAATAAATAAATAAAAAAAACTTGATACTATTAAAATATTATAACAACACTTCAATACATAATATGAGAGTCTCCATCCATTATACACATGATCCAAAGAGTTTCAGAACAAGTAATGATCGTTTAATCATTAATATTTGTCTAAAAAGTAATAAATAAATAAAATAAAAATTTGATACGATTTATACATTATAACAACACTTTAATACATCATATGAGAGTCCCAATCTATAATACGTATGATCCAAAGAGTTTTAGGATAAGTAATGGATGTCTTTACAACATGATTGTGCTTTGAGAACAATAACTTGTTGTGAGACTAATTAGATAATAGTGTTATGATTACCCTTACTTGTGCTAAAACACTTTGGATCATGTGTCTAATCGATAGGGACTCTCATATGATGTATTAAAGTGTTGTTATAATGTTTAAATAGTATCAAATTTTTTTATTTATTCATTATCTTTTTAGACAAATATTAGTGATTTAAGGACCTTTACTTGTCCTAAAACTCTTAATCATGTGTATAATGGATGGGGACTCTCATGTGATGTATTCAAGTGTTGTTATAATGTTTATATAGTGACAAGTCCTTTTATTTATTTTATTTTATTAATTTATTACTTTTTAGACAAATATCGGCCCTGGTCTATATATAACAGACGGTCGATTATTGACCATTCATAAATTCAAGAATAGACGGCTACTATTGGCAATTGACAACAATAGGTTTCTGGTATATCAATAGATGATCACTATAATTTGTGGTTTGGATTTTTTCCGGGTCCGTCAGGCTTGTGCGAATTCAGCAGGCTTCTTATTCCAACGTCACCTTTATTTCGTTGGTGTATCATTGACATATTGGTCTATAATACTCTTGTGCGCTAAGTTAGTATAGATAAAAACGTGGTTTATTATTTATCCAGTACACTTAGAGCAGAAAAGAGAGAAAATTACAAAAATCAAAAGAAGACATAAATGAGATACAACACAAAATATAGAAATCACAAGAAAGATGTCACGACTCCTTTTCAGGAATTGTGGTGGCACCTACACATTTCTACCGGTAGGCGAACCACTTCCCCTATAAGCAGAACAATATGAAAAAAATGCGGAAATAAAATCAAAACATCAAACAACCTCCAAATTCTGATTTGTGATACAAGAGTGCTAATGCGAAATACAAGTCTGATTGAAAGCAACATAGGCCAAAACTGAATATCAAAATCAAAATATCTAACTACATCTTTCGAATCCAAATGTAAAGACAGAGTAAGAGAATAAGCATCCAAGGCATGCCGGAAGAAGTATCCTCACCCTGGAACACCGAAATCCACCTTCCCGGACTCACACTCGAGCTCGCGAACTAGTAGGGGACCTGTATCTACATCAGAAAAGATCCCGCAAGCATAGCATGAGTACACAACGTATCTCTATAGACATCATAGGCCGACAATGACGCAGGATATGTAACAAACATAAATATAAAGTTGACACCAGATAATCCTATACTAGATAGTTCAATAGCCCATATAAGTCACATTGAGACATATCAATTCATTGATTTATCAAGTCACATTGTTCACATAAGGTTATAATCACAGTCAAGTATAATCATTTCATTCACATATACAAGGACTTTACTATCATTGTACCCATCAACTATTACTCTATTGTCCAAGTCTTATTCAAGCTTAACCCTATTTACTCAACATTAACACGTCAATAAATAAGTCGACACTTAGATCACAACAACCCCTTTAGAATGCCTTTCTAGAGCATTACACTTAAACTAACCATGATGATATTAACTCCTTTATACTTCTTAGCCTTAGATTTAGTTAAGTCTCTATACTGTTACGGTCTGACACGCATAGATTATTCAACACCTACTTTTCTAATAGCAACACCTATTACATGCTCCTTATTAGAATCGGTACCCAATCACACGGTCAATTACTGGACAACACACAATGCACATATTTCCCTGAATCTAGACCATAATTCGAACATATTGACACTTTCGACCACAATAGCAGTAGACATCAAAGACTTATACTTATAAATTATACCCAGAAAACTCATGCATAAGAAATCAAGACACACATGACAATAAAATCAATATTTATCCAAATGTTTACAGTTCCAGGTATCCACAGAGACCAACCCAATCATAAAAATTAATTTGATGCAGTAGCATCAATCTAATTATCCAGATAAATCAGGGTTTTACCCAAGTTCCAATAACCAACCATATCATATTACCAAACCATAATTAATTAGTGAAATAAAATATATAGATATATGAATGATATGAATACAAATGCAAATGGCAGGTACCTTTCCATCAACTGGTATACACACTTTACAGGGGTTTGCCATATAAAAGTAACCCATAGGGGACCCGTGAAGTCCATATACCCCTCTGCTCCGGAATAACTAGTCGGATCACGAAGCTGAGCTCTTGGCTGTTATAATATCATATTACAGGCATACAACTTCGATCTCCGCATATCATCATATCCGTTGCAGCATGCAACCTGAGCCATCTGTAATAATATCATCATCTCAATATTATCAATAATCTCATAAGTACCTTGCCTTTCTGGTCTCTTAGACCTATAATATTTTCATAACACCCTCATATCAATATCATCATAATTATGAATGTATGAATTCAAATGACAACATAAGGCAAGAAATTAGAATGCATGAGATACAACCAAGTATAGGAGATATATAACACAAGCTTTAAGAATTCAACAACAAATAATCCAAATAAAATCAGGATATCATATCAAAGCATGTGTGATGAGTAAACACAACAATATCAAATATGATGATGAGCCCACAAAATGGTGACAAGACCACATAACAGAAGTCAGAATCAGCTTAAGGCTAATTCCCCAAATCACCCATCAACACAGTTCAACACATGTACCTACTCAACCGTTCATCATAACCATCTCAGTGGGACCCACAAACATGTCGAATACCCCGCAACATTTATAAATACTACATACTTCTATATGAGTCTCAAAAAATTAAACTGTAGTCTACCTCATTGCCAAACAGAAGCGCTACAAGATCAAGCCTCAGTGACAACCTTATACTTCTTTTACGCCTCGTGATGGTTGAAATATATCTACGTATATACACTATTCATTAATATAAATCTTACGCAACATACAAGGACATAAACCTTACAAACAAAGAGTTTAAAATACTATCCCGGGTCCATATCACCAAGACTCGAACTTTAATACCGAAAAATCACGAATGCATACTAAGTAGTCATATCTTTAAGTTTATTGAAAAACCATGCACATTTGAACCCTAAATTGAATAATATTCAAAAAGCCACAAATTGAAATCCTAGAAATTTTCCTCAATTGAAAATAGAACAATCTTGAAATCCTCCCCATCTGCTCACTCGATCGCACCCCACCCATATTCTACACTGCCGGACTCCAACGAACTCCACCGTCAACCTTCTCTGCTCCCACTAGCCTTTCTCGCCGGCGCCACCAAGTTATCGACGCCACTGCATCAGGAAATCTCCGGCGGTTTTGTTTTTTACAAGTATCACTAGATCTGCAATGTCATCTGGCAGCGAATAGTTCTTTCCGGCAGGAACAACGATTTTAGTCAGTGAACAGTGTTTTCCGGTGTGTGAACAATAATTTCTGGTGTGTGAACAGGTTTTATCAGTCTGGAGTTGGTACCTCCAGTTGTCTGTACTCAATATTTGTTTTTATCCGCGTTCTTCAATTTTGCGTGTTGCATTTTATTGAATTTGAACTTTACATTCTTGCCTATATTTTTGTTGCCCTCTGTTTTATCAGTCAGATCTGTAGTAGCCTGACTTACCTCTAGATTTTTGCTAACTTGTTCTCTAGTATTGCTTCCCGTGTGTGTTAGTGTTAACCTTGGATTATTATTCTTTGTGTCTTTGCTCTAGTGGCTTTGGTGAATGATGGTAGACTAGGGTCATGTTTTTGGTCGGGAACGGGGGAAATGGGTAGGGGTAAGTGGGGTAAGGGAGATTCTAGGCTGAGAATAGGGTCTTGAAAATAATTGGACTTTAACGGGGAAGGCCATCTTAAGAAGAGGAAGAGGAAGATTAATATAGCATGTGTCTAGGAGACCAAATGGGTAGGACCTAAGGCTAAAGATATAGACGGGTATAAGTTATGGTTCTACGGTAGGTCGAAGTATAGGAATGTAGTAGGTATTTTGGTAGACAACGGACTAAGGGATCAGGTGGTAGAGGTGAGGAGGGTCAATGACAAGATGATGGCAATTAAGTTGATAGTTGAAGGGTTCACTATGAACATTATTAGTGCTTATGCGCCACATGCGGGCTTGGACGAGGAGGAGAAGAGACGCTTTTGGGAGGATTTAGACGAAGTGGTGGGAGGTATACCACCTACTGAGAAGTTATTTATAGGAGGGGATTTCAATGGATATTTCGGGTCACTTCCAGGGGTTATGACGATGTGCATGAATGATTTGGACTCGGGGTCAGGAATGGGGGAGGCGTCTCACTTTTGGAGTTCGCTAGAGCTTGTAGGACGGTGATATCCAATTCTAGATTCCTGAAGAAGGAGGAACACTTGGTGACTTTCCGTAGTTCAATGGCTAAGACTGAGATAAACTTTTTGCTCCTTAGGAAGGTTGATAAAGGTCTTTATAAAGACTGTAAGGTTATTCCGAAGGAGGATCTTACAACCCGACATAATATTTTGGTGATGGATTTGGAGATAAAGTTGGAGAAGAAGAAGAGGGTTGTGGATGACAGGTTAAGAATCATATGGGCGAGTTTGACCATGGCTAGTGCAAAAGAGTGGGGGAGAGGTTGATGGCCAAGAGGGCTTGGGGGAGTAGTAGGGATACGACCGGTATGTGGGACAGGATGGCCAGTTACATTCGTGAGGTAGCCAGAGAAGTACTAGGAGAGTTGTTGTGTTATCGTGGTGGACATCGAGGGGACTGGTGGAATGGTAAATTTAAAGAGAAGGTGGAAAATAAAAAAATGGCGTATGTGAAATTGATAGAAATCAGAGATGAGGTGGAGAAGTGGACGAATATGGAACTGTATAAGATGACGAGGAAGGAGGCAAAACTAGCAGTTACGGCGGCGAAAATGACGACTTTCGAACGCATGTATGTGGAATTAGAGAAGAAAAGTGGGGATAGGAAGTTGTAAAGACTAGCCAAGAAAAATGAGAGGAGGGCCCGTGACTTGGATCAAGTTAGGTGCATCAAGGACGAGGATGGAAAAGTACTAGTGGAGGAAGCACATATTAGGCGGAGGTGGCAGTCTTACTTTCACAAACTCTTGAACGAAAAAGGAGATGAAGACATCGTGCTGGGAGATCTGGAGCATTCTGGTAGGAGCGCAGGGGACTAGCGATCAAGCCTGATGAGATCCCAGTTGAATTTTGAAAGAGCGCATGTAGGGCTGGTTTGGAGTGGCTGACTGAGTTGTTTAACATCATTTTTAAGATGACAAGAATGCCCGAAGAATGGAGGTATAGTACAATGATCCCTTGTACAAAAACAAAGGTGATATCCAGAGTTGCAACAACTATAGGGGTATCAAGTTGCTGAGCCACTCTATGAATGTTTAGGAAAGAGTCGTTGAGACGAGGGTGAGGAGAGGCGTGTCTATTTCCTAGAAACAGTTTGGATTCAGGCAGGGGTGTTCGACTACCGAAGCTATTCATCTTATTAGGAGGTTGGTGGAGCAGTATATAGAGAGGAAGAAAGACTTACATATGGTTTTCATCGACCTCGAGAAGGCATACGACAAAGTCTCTAGGGATGTTCTATGGAGATGTTTGGAGGTTAGAGATGTACCTGTGGCGTACACTAGGGCGATCAAGGATATGTATGATGAAGCCAAGATTAGAGTACGAACAGTAGGAGGAGACTCGGAGCACTTCCTAGTGATGATGGGGCTGCACCAGGGATCAATTCTTAGCCCATTTCTATTAGCCTTGGTGATGGACAGACTGACGCGACAAATCTAAGGGGAGGTACCATGGTGTATGTTATTCACAGATGACATAGTCATGATTGATGAGACTCACAGCGGAGTGAACGCTAAGCTGGAGGTTTATAGATCGACTGTGGAGGCTAAAGGGTTCAGGCTGAGTAGGAACAAGACATAATATTTGGAGTGCAATTTCAGCAATGGAAGCAACCCTGAGACAGGAGTGGAGGAAAGGCTTGGTACTCAGGTCATTCCAAAGAAAGGAAGCTTCAAGTACTTAGAGTCTATTAGCCAAGGGAATGGAGAGATTGATGACGATATCACACATCGTATTGGGGCAGGATGGATGAAATAGAGACTCGCATCTGGAGTCTTGTGCGATAAAAAGGTGCCACCAAAGCTTAAAGGCAAGTTCTATAGGGTGGTGGTTAGACAGTGTTGTCCAGTCAAGACTTCTCATATATAAAAGATGAAAGTTGCAGAGATGAGGATGCTGAGATGGATGTGTGAGCATACTCGGAGAGATAGAATTAGAAATGATGATATCCGGGAGAAAGTGGGAGTCGCCTCAGTGTATAATAAGATGTAGGAAGCGAGGTTCAGATGGTTCGGGCATATACAGAGGAGAGACACAGTTGCCTCAGTGTGGAGGTGTGAGAGGTTGGCTATAGACGGGTGCAGAAGGGGTAAAGGTAGGCCGAAGAAGTATTAGGGAGAGGTGATTAGACGGGATATAGCGCAGGTGCAACTTACTGAGGACATGACCTTAGATATGGGGTTATGGAGGACACGAATTAGGGTAGAAGAGTCGTAGGTACTCGAGCGTAGTCCTATTTATGCTTACGAATTGATAGTTGTAGTGTTACTACTTTAGGCCCGATTAGCCTATAACACTTATAGGCACATTATTGCTTTATAATCCATTGTAGTTTGATTTCTGCTGCTATGTGTTCTTTAGTGTATTTTGTTTAGCTTATTTAGTTGTGTTAGCTACTGCTCCATTTTTTCGAATGCACTTTATACTGCTTTAATTCCTTATCTGAGTCTGACTGTTTCTCTTGCTTTACTCTTTACCCTTTACTCTTTACTCTTGCTATACTCTTGCTTTGTTTTGACTGTCTTGCTTGTGATTACACTTTGCCTTGACGAGGGTCTCCCAGAAACGACTACTCTACCTACCAAGGTAGATGTAAGGTCTGTGTACACTCTACCCTCCCCAGACCCCACAGTGTGGGATCTCACTGGGTATGTTGTTGTTGTTCCCTCAATTGAAAATAGGTTTTTATTCTTAATTTAAGGCTTACAGCATGATAATCTAACATAATCCACTCCTAATTCATGATATTAACACAACTTGATCCATACACCTCCATTAAGATCAATATCATAACTGTCTTATTCTCATAGAAACTTACAATCATCTTTTCCCCAACTTAATATCATACTACATCACCATTAATGAACTTAGAAATATAAACTTAAGCCATAAAAGGGAAGAATCTATTAACTCAAGGATGCAATTGCTCATATGAGGCGGGTCTGGTTTCGATGTATGTTATTTGGGGAAACGAATTCTGACCTAATAGAATTTATAGGACACCTGAACAGCGCTTCTACCCCAGTGGAATTGACTCCGCTGGAGTGAACTTACTGCGGCAGAAAAACCTCCGCTGAGGCGGTGTCACTTGACATATCGCCTAAGTGCCACGACGAGCTCGACTCCACAGGAGTGGACTCAGGCTTGTGGATAGACCCTCTGCCATAGTGGAAATCCACAAATCTTACTCTCGCTTTGGTGAGCCAACCTCTCGCCGAAGCGGGCTCCAGACACCAGCAATGGGAAAACAACTCCAAACCTCTACTAACCACCCGTAACACTCCCAAGACCCCTGGACACAAACCAGATATGATCGTCTATGGTAAACATTGCTATGAACTCGCTCGTACCCTTAGATTTCACATTTAACCGAGCTAAGACATACTTTTCTAAATAAACGTCTGGGAAAACCAAATAATCAAACTTTATAAATAAGGCCACAAAATATATCTGATTGCCTCGGGAAGCATACTAATGACTCTACTAAGTCATAAATGACCTTCCGGAACTACTGGAAGTGACGGAACTCGGAAATGAACCCATCTAGCCAAAAGTCAACTTTGAGTCAAACTAACTAATTCTAAGTTTTTAGTTTTGGATTTTCCATCTGAAACTCATATAAATAGACCTCGGGATTCGCGCCACCCATCCCTGTGCATTACAAACTCCACATAGAGACCACATGAAGGGTAGAATAGAAAATTAAGGGTCTTAAGCTCAAAATGACCGGATGAGTCGTTACAAAAGATGTATAGCAAAACAACCCCAATATTTCATTTCATTTCAGTCAACCCCAACAAAAGTAGCAAACCTATATAAAAACTTTCATATATGAAAGCCCAAAAGCTTTGCAAAAACTAATAGTGAAGTGAAATTAAACTAAAAACTAAATAACTAGGGGGTTGTAGAGGGGGTGATGAGGGCATCCGCGTCGACGTTTTTCATTTGAAAGATCATACGCAAAAGGTGCATGATCTTGTGGAGAGCTTATTAAGTACTTTCCTTATCTTCTCTGAGACCCCTGAAGAGCCTCGCAAAATTATTGTAGAGAAGGAGGACATCCAGAGATGGGGCTTGGAAACGTTGGTGTCTCTCTGCAAGACATCTGATTTGTCTCGCCGTTAAAGGGTTGAAGATTTTTGGGACAGTGATGGTGTTTGGGTATATTTCAAAGTGAGAAGAGACTATAGACAATTGTCGATATACAGTTTGTTTCATCGGTTAAGTGAAAGGTCCCCCAATAGATGATCGACGCGTGGCTGGGCGCATGGACATATCGTTTGATATTAAACTGATTAGACGTAATTCTACAGCTTTTTAAGAATTAAATATTACATTTTCAAGTTCAAAATAAATAAGGATTTTGTGTAGGGAATATAGACCGCTTAAAGGGTCAAATAAAAATGGAAAATTATAGTATTATAGAACAACTGTGTGGTATATTATAAACCCATTCTATTATATGATAGACTAAAACAAAGTCGATTAACATTTAACTGTCATTCAAAAACTTAGAATTAATACACGAGTAGAGATAAAAATTCAAAATACAATAAAAATACATTGAAATGAAAAACAACAAGTAGGATGCTCTCTCAAATATCAACATGTTGTTTTCTTGTGGCCACTCCCCTTGTGAATTAAGCACTTTTTTCTTTCCTTTTGTACTTTTCTTAGACTTGAAAGATTCTGGGATGCCAGGAAAACGCTTTGCTTTCTTTCTTCTAGGTTTGGGCATGTAGAATGGTGGAGGAATGTACATGTTCGCATACTGCTCTGACACATCCCATTCTGACTCTAAAGGGACTACATAAGTAGTCTTAGCACATGCAAGAATGTAAGATTGAACTTTATACATAGATGAAGAATACGCTTAGATTCTTGAACTATATCCAGCTCCGTACTTCAATCTCAAGGCTGCCATCGCATGAACGCAAGGTAATTTCACCAAGTCGTACTCTCTACAAGAACATGTTTTATTCAGTATATTGACTTTGGTAGTTGTGCCACTTCCGACTACGGTGTACTCGTTGGCATCCCTATTTATACTATTGATATACAAGGTGTCTCCCTCAGTAATCTTTTCCTTTAGCGTCTTTTCAGTCAAAGGAACAAATATATTGATTGAACCGTTGATATCTGCATGCCTCTTCCCAAAAATCTCAGCAAACCTCCTAGAAACATAATTGATTATGACAGTCACAAGGTACTCTCTTTCATCCTTTAACATTGAGTTTAGCATTTCAACAATATTTATGGTCAGCACATCGTACATGTTTGCTGCAAAATGTTCCATGTTCCACTTGTCTACGAGGCAATTAGCTGCTTCGGGGAATTTATCCCTGAATTGCTGACAATGCTCACTGAATTTCTAGTAACCATATGCCTTTAATGCATTATAGTATGCATGAAGAGAATCTCTACATTGGAAATTCTTTCGAAGGTTTTCACCCAAATGTTGCATGCAAAGTCCAAGATGAGCATGCTAAAAAATCCTGGAACTTTATTGGATATGCCCTTGTGCCTATTAGCGATGATGCACAAGTATGATTCATCAGCGATTATATACTTCAGCTGCTCGAAGAAGTAGATCCAAGATTCATCATACTCATTGTCCCCCACGCAAAATGCAATTGGATAGTTATGGTCCTCAGTATCCTGTGCGAAGGCAGACAACAACACACCTATCACACCCCAAACTGGGGTGTGATGGCCGGCACTCGGTGCCGTACGGGCTCGAGCGTACCACTCTGAAATATAACGTGTGAACGGATGAAACTTTATCCAATAAGGCCATAACAAATGTGAATGATATAGAGGTATAACCAACACAACAATAGGGCTGACGAGGCCACCAACAGTGAATACATGACGTCATTTGGACATTTCAATAAGAAAGGTAAATAACCAAAAGTATATGTGTACATGCATACAAGACTAGAAAGGTCATAGTATAGATTGACTAACCAATATCTAGGCCGGCAAGGCCATAAACAAACAACAGACCATAACATATAAATCTACAAGCCTCTAAGAAGTACAATGGCATATGGTTGGGATAGGGACTCGACATATATATAAATTGTATGTACATAAGGCTCGGCTCATAACTTTTGACTCATTAGGTCCAGAAAAAGAGAAGATTACCAGCCAACAACTGAACTCGAAAGCTCATACTAGGGAGGCCTATCTGTGCCTTTACTTGAACCTGCAACATGAAATACAGCGCCCCCCGACAAAAGGGACGTCAGTATGAATGAATGTACCTATATGTAAAGCATGAAAATCAATATTAAAGCATAAGCTGTAAAAGCAGCGCATAAGAAGCAACCTATTACTTTGATAACCTGGGTCCCACTCAGGGCGACAATACAACTATGAAACTGTACTGAAACTTCTACACATATGTCCTATTATATAATCTTCCCTCGACTTATAGCCTGAGGTGTTCAAATCAGGTACTTCCCTTTGGCAATACTCTGAGGTGTGTGTATGTATGAATATATAGATACATGCCTTATGATTATAGCCCGGGGTGTGTATGCACATAAATAACTACCCATCAATATTAGTTCAGTGGTGTGTATCATATATGTATATATAACTTCCCACCGTTATTAGGTCGGTGATATTTATAAGATAATGTAGTAGTAATGACACTTTTGTCACCTTTGAAACTTATATAGAACATGATAACAATACGATGAAACGCTCCCGACAAGGGACAAACAACATGTGAATATAACTCTTCTTTTGACGTTTCATTTAGAAATCGTCATACATTGGATTTCATGCCTTTGAATGAAAAGGGATATCCTTACATACCTTATATAAATATGTCCAATAACCATGTTTAACTCCACTCATCGCACCTTAATCTATAACAACGATATTGACACTATCATTAAGCTATGAAAGAAACAATTAACGTACAATGAATGACAAGCTTCTTCTATATTAAAACGGGCAACACCTCCCCTATTTTGGTTACATTTCCCCACATTCAATATTGCAGCAACAACCCCCAACAACAACCAGTAACTATACGGAATACAACCAGCACAAACGATATGTCGAGCGGCAAGCTCAGTTCATGTCTAATAAAACCATATTTTCAAACCCTTTCGCTCTTATTTTTTTCAGGAATATGTCAATAGTAACAAAAACAATATACTCAGGTTATTCCCCCAATTTTCCAGCCATTAAATTTAGCATGAACACTTGCCAAATAGTCCAACAATCGACAACAACATTACCATATTTTTGCTCATTACTTGCTTATTTCTAGTCGAATAAGCTAGCCACAACTTCTAAAAGTTAAAATACATGAATAAGGGAGGATTCATTACCTTAGAACTGCAATAACAACTCAAATCCGAGATTACTTCACCTTGACGAAACCCTCAAATCAACTATAACAAGAGAACTCAAGTTCTACAAGCACCACAGGATTTTCGACGCAAGATTTATGTTGTTTGCCTTTGGATTCACTCTAGGATCCGCTTGGAGAGAATCTATGAGCGTTTAGGAACTGTTTTGATCGTGAAAAATGAGTTAAAGCAAGTTAGAAGTGACTTAAATACGAGCTGGACTTTTCCACCGCCTCAAGTGGGTCCCAAAGGGACTGCCTGCGCAGTCTCGCAAAAACTTGAATATCTCTCTACTCTGACGTCGTATCAGTGAACGGTTTAATGCGTTGAAAAATAGACTCATAGAACTTCAATTTCATGGGTGTATCACTCTGTAATTCTTAGTATATTAAGAGAAAATCTCTACTACATCTGACCCAAAGTTTAGCGAACTTATGAACGTAACTTGCGATGACTTTTGTTTTACAACTTGCTTGACATCAAGGCTTATCATACGACTATTTTACGATTCAAATACCTCATAACAAGACCTTCTTATAACATTAAGCACTCTTATTCTTTCCCCGAAAATACGGACTATTACAATCCTCTTTCCTTTGGCGAACTTTATCGAAAAGTATTTTCTTTGATTCGTTTAACTCCGAACTCTTATGAATCTCACTTAGAACTTGTTTAAACTCATTGTCATCAAAATATGGGATCTTAGCCTCACCGGGATTTCATTACATTACTCACGACGCATACTAGTGATGACGTCCAAATCCACTCCTCAAAGAGAAAGTGTAAACAGTCGTCACAATGTAATTTACCCAACTAGGAGTCGAGGTCGAATCCACATGGAATAATATACTATGTCAATTAAGCTAGTTATGGAATTGTCACCAATCAAGACAAGCCAAATGATTTTCAAATATTTGATTTTATTTTAAAAGGAATAAAGATAAAACTAAATAATGGGGAGCACAAGCTATGAGAATTCGGGGCTTTGGATCATAGTAATTTAACTTAAACTCAATAATGATCTATTGCAACTAATTATCTATCACTAATTAATCACGGGTCTAGGAAATTTTCCTTAAAATCTCAATTACCCACTAATGTCTCTCGATAATTTAGCGGGTCTATCATAGTATGTTCTCTCGTAAAACTAAGGAGCATTAATGACATTCCAATTTTAGGCTACACTAGAAATTTTCCTATCTCTAGGTTTAACACATTAGATGAGGTTTAAATCCCCAAATCGTGATAATCAATCTATCTTAAACCCTAATTTTCTCTCTTGAGTTTAATTAAGGATAGATGGGCAAGTCCTAGAGTTAGAGTTAGCTAATCCCTTAGGAAACATTCAAGAACAAGATTAATTAAATAAAAAAGAGACCCATTTCATAAATAGCAAGAAATAATCAATACAAAAGCAACAAGAGTTAAATAAAAATACTACTCAACAAGTCTTTACAACTTTATTATCCAAAGTTATCACCCACACCAAATATAACAATACAAAGCAAGGAAATAAAGAGATTAAGTAAGAAATTTTCATTAATGGCTTCAAGTCTTCACTTCTAAGGTCATGGGTGTTACAGTTCACTTTTACGCGGATAAATGCATAAAAGCTACTATGAACTTGGATGGTGCTCTAAGTCGGATAATGTTTTTAGAGTCGCCATCTAATTTATGGATAAATTAAGAAAACCAGTGTAAAAGAGTTTATTCAAAATTAATTAAAAAATCTTATCTAAACCAGAGTCGAGGTAAGGGTTCTGGTGACCCCCCTGGGAGAGTGTTAGACACTCCGGTATTAAGGATCTATAGAATACGATTGACTTACGAGTTCTATAGCATGCTTTAAATGATTAGAATTGCTTAAAGTGATTAAAATATCCCTAAATACTTGTCATTGATTTATTTGAAATTCAAAAGTTTTATTTGAAAACAAAAGAATTAGACTTCCGTCAAAATAATATGCACGAGGATCAATTTGTTTTCGGACTAAGAACACCCTAATGTTAATTCGAGTAGAACTTCACATTTAGTCCAAAAATATTGTCCGATTCACAGTTGCATCATTTGCAAAATCTTTTCAATGTTTTAAAAACAATATAACTCATTTGAAATGACAAGTTTGGTTTTGAAAAGCGACAGTAAAACGTTTCCTTTGTTTCTTTGCATGCTATATTTCCCTAAAGTCAATTCATATTCTAACTTGTCCAAAAAACATAAATCAACTTTCAAGTTCAAGGTAGGTTTTTAGAAGTCCCACAATCAATTAGTTGGGCTTATCCCACAAACTCAATCTTAAAATGTCAATTTCAGTCCAATTTAAGAATCAACAGCCCATCTCAGTCACTCAGGCCCATATCGGGTCCTTCTCTGTGTTCAACACTTCAAAGTCCAATTTATTTCCAAAGTCTAAAAATGTCCCAAATTCCAGAATTTGTTTTCTTGCCTTTCAGATTTACTACAAGTCCCAAAATAGTCCATTTTTTAATTCAACTTCCAGATTTAGACAAGCTTCGAAATCCATTTTTTTGGCGATCAAAACTAAATGATATGTGTATCGTTTGCCTATCCTATGTCATAACTATAGGGGTTTCAATAATATACAAAACATTTTCATTACAAAGAATACATATATTTATTCAATACATATAAAATTGAATGAGTTGAGTTTAGGCTAGTGGGCCTACCTAATCCCACCAGTTACTATTTTTACCCATAGTTGGGCCTTCAAACGCATAGTAGCTTCTCGGACTCGATCAAAGGAGTTAGTTGGGCCTCAGCCCAACTAGTTGGAAATGAGACGATGGCCCATAGGTCCAAATTGTCACGGGCAATGGAGAGAAGAAAAGGGAAAAAGAGGAATCCAGTTAGAGAGCACCCGACACTTATCAAATAGTACACATGTAATATTAAATTAAACAAACACACACAGTCAAGCCCATACTTGGACAGATTTCCAAACAAAAGGAAAGGAAAATGATTTGGGCTAGGCCCACACTTAAGGAGCAATCAATAGTCATACGGAAGTGCATGCAAGCAGATGGGTTTGGAACTAAGATCAATTTACATAGCAGGTGAACATGAATCAAGGAGAAATCAATTTCCAGAAAGCAAGGAGAAGAGAACAATCATATCAAAGTTGTAAGCATTACACATAGATTCACTTGGCATCTGAACATATAGAGGGCAAACATATGATTTTAACTCCCTAACTTCTCTAAATTTTAAACATGGCAGAGGTAGGCTAGTCCATCAAACTTATTTTATGATCAAATAATGACTAGAAGGACTTATCTAAATCCAGCTATTTTAAAAAGAGACGACACCCATTAGTCTAGAAATGTCACCTAGTCGAAGTTGTGTTGGCGAGCTCTCTTGCCGAGTCTTGTGAAGGAATTTTTGAGACCTTTTAAAAAATTCTGCTCCAATTTTCACCTAGGGGATATTTGAGGCTTTTTGTTTGGTGCGACTGAGCTCAAAGAACGCCTACTTATCCCATCTTAGGAATCAAGTCGAACGTAGTTCAGACATGAATTGTTTACACCACAAAATTAAGATAACACCGTTAGTAGAAAATGCCTTATAAATATAATTGGTAGCGATGTCTTCCCGATGTCATCTCAAATCTTCGAGACAAGTGTCTTGTCGCAGGACAATCCACTTTAGAAATAAGAAGTGTTCCACTTTGACGTGGTTAGCCTAATGTGTGTCACACTTAGAGGGAAGACGAACTGATTTAAAATAAAGGTAAGTGTCACAATTTTAGGGTGGACGTCCCGGTTTGAAATAAAGGTAAGTGTCACAGTTTTAGGGTGATGTCCCTGTTTAGAAAATAAAGGTAAGTGTCACAATTTTTGGGTGGACGACCCTGTTTGTCACAATTTTAAGGTGGACGACCCTGTTTGTCACAATTTTAAGGTGGACGATCCTGTTTTTCACAATTTTAGGGTGGACGACCCTACTTGTCACAATTTTAGGGTGGATGCCCCTGTATGAAATAAAGATAAGTGCATTTCTGTTTTACCACTCCTGCATGGTTCTGTAATCATAACCTCTCGGTTTGATTTTATGGGTGACCTTCTTAGCATAATTTATATGAATGTTTTGCTGAGTAGATTCCTTGCATGTCGTTGAATATTGCGGCTTTTCTGACTGGATTTATATCGTTTTGACTTTGGGAGCAAAGACTGCAGTCTTCCTGATCGAATTTACATTGATTTAACTCTTGGAGTGAATACTGCAACCTTTTTGACCGAAATTACATCACTCTAACTTTGGGAACGAAGACTACGACCTTTTGACCAGATTTACATCATTCTGACCTTAGAGTGAATATTGCTTCCTCCTTGACCAAAAATACATCACTCTGATTTTGGGAAAAAAACTGCAGCCTTCCAACTGGATTTACATCATTTTGACCTTGGAGTAAATACTATAGCCTTTTTGACTGGAGTTATATCACCCTAAATTTGGGAACGAAGACTGCGACCTTTCGACCGGATTTACATCATTATGATATTGGAGTGAATACTGCAATATTTTTTATTGGAATTACATCACTTTGAATTTGGAGTGAATATTGCAGCCTTTTCGACTATAATTATATCACTGTGACTTTGGGAACAAAGACTGCGACCTTCTGACCGAATTTACATCGTTCTGACATTGGAGTGAATACTATAGCCTTTTCGACCAGAATTACATCACTCTGGCTCTTTACGCGACTTTCATGGCTGGATTGCTTCTTCTTCATCTTTTGTGTAGGCTGTGACCCTCTCGGTCTGATTGTTATTTCTTTTGTCTATTCATCGGTTGTGACCCTCTCGATCGAATTACCATTTTGTTCATTCATCGGCTGTGACCCTCTCGGTCAGATAGCCATTTTGTCCTTTTATTGGATGCGACCCTCTCAGTCTGATTGTCATTTTGTTCATTCATAGAACCATATTGGCTCTATTTATGCGGCCCTTGCAGTGCTTTGTCCATTTTGTGGCTCTTTTGGCTCGAGTGCACTACCTTTTAGTGCTCTGTTCATATATAGCCCTCTCAACTCGATTGTGTTGCCATTTGGCGCTTTGTTCATATATAGACCTTTTGGATCGAGTGTGTCGTCCTTTGGCTCTTTTGTTCATATATAGCCTTTTTAGCTCGATTATGTCGCCTTTGTGGTGCTTAGTCCATTTTATATCTCCTTTGGCTCGATGGCGGTTTGTCCACTTATATGGCCCTTCTAGCTAGGTTGTCTCATTTCCTTTGGATATTAAGGGAGGCCATTACTCTGATGCCTTTTGATCTTATGGAAATCATCCTGATGCTTTTCCCAAAGTCCACTATGATATTCATACTAACCTGTACTTAAAGAATATGATTAGTAGCTACGTGGTCGCTTTGCTAGTGACTTTAGTCAAAATAATCATAAATAGAGCCTTTTAGAAAGATTAATGACATATACAAAACCTTTGAGCATCATTTGCTCGTTATAGAGGTAGACCTCGCTTTATGCCAGTTTTGGCGATCTTCGACCGTACTTTATAGTGATGTACATTTCCTACTTCTGCGGGAGGGCTTGTCATTCCTCATCAGCAAGTTGTCCCGATTTGGGGTCAAGGGGATTCATCGATGACTTGAAGTTGACTCTGCAAAACTTAAAAGCAAAGTCGTTAGAGTAGTCCAAGGCAATGACAAAGTAGTTACTAGAAGTAATAGTGGAGTTAAAAAATGCCATCGTTCGACTTATGCCATTGAATAGGCTTTTTGTTCGAGACTTTTGATCGTTATTGAAGACTCGATCTGTTTTGTCCGCTTTGTGATGATTATATTTGGCCAAATGATACCGTTGATCCTTGATACATAGTCTTTATGTGCCAATCTTTGGCAGTGTTAACGACCAATTCCGCATAGTCTTGATTCCTGAGCTCAACTTTACATAATGTTGTCTCCTGCAATATTTTAAGAACAAGTGTTAGTACACATAATGAAGTGAAAGTAATATAATTGAAGGTGAAGTAAGAGGTAAAGCCATTTTGGCTTATAAAGCTGAGGCCGTGGTGGGCCTAATAACACCTTTGATCAAGATTGATGGACTTGAGGTTGACCTAGGGCTTGTCGCCTTGTAGATTTCTTATCCTTGCGCTCAAAGAAAATTTCTTTAGGGTAAAAGTGATTGATTCGTGTTGATCCCACCGAATGTGTCATGATAGACTGATGGCACTGGGAATATGAATCCTAGATAAGCGTTGAGTAGGTCGAGGGATAAATAGTCGATTTATGGACGTAAGGTACGTTCCCATTTAATTGGATTCCCATAAAAATGAGGAGTTGTTTGTCTGATATGTGTAACTTATGTTCCAATTTATCTGGATTCCCGTAAAAGGAGGAGTTGTTTCCTTGATTGGGTAAGTTTGGTGTTTGAACAAGGATAACAGAGTTGTTGAACTTTTTTGAACAAGTTGCCCCGACTTCCAGTCATAGTGTACTTAATTCAAAATGTTCACGATTGAAGATTTGAATAGCTTGACTGATTTAAAGACATGCCCCAGATCCGCTTTGCGAGTCCGTAATTTGAAGCAATGGAAAAATGAAGATTTGAGGACTGATTAAAAAATATGCCTCAGTTCCTTACCGGGGTCCGTAGTTTGAAATAGTGGGAAAACTGAAAATTTGAAGACTGATTCAAAACGTGCTCCAGTTCCTCACCAGGGGTCCATAGTTTGAAATAGTGGGAAGAACGAATATTTGAAGAATGATTAAAAAATGTACCCCAGTTCCTCACTAGGGGTCCATAGTTTGAAACAGTGGAAATACTAAAGATTTGAAGACCGATTCAAAAGCATACCCTAGTTCCTCATCGAGGGTCCATAGTTTGAAATAGTGGGAAGAACGAAGATTTTAAGACTGATTCAAAACTGTACCACAGTTTCTCACCTAGGCTCCATAGTTTGAAACAGTGGGAAGACCGTACCCTTATAAGATCATGATAGCATAGCGCATGGATGGGCTAGAAAGGATCATAACTTAAGTTTCATAATAGATACCCTTTGGCAGTCCCTACGAGTTAATCAAAAGAAATAGAAAAACTCAAAAAGGTAAACGTGTTAGTCCATTGATCATAATAAATATAGCATATAACATTTGTTTTGCTTGAAACAGAATTGTCCAAAATTCGGCCAAAATGTAAGACATTAAAGGACGACCTAAGGGGCGAACTGATCAGATAATATTTGCTGACCATTTGACTGACTTGGAGACTAACAGAGTGGACTAATTTGAGGAAAGATTCGAGCGTTCGTACTTGCATGTGTGTGCATTTGGAGAGCTTTTATGGAGTAAAACATTGTGATTTTGTGATTGACTCTAAACTGATTGAATGTCACTAAAAATAACTGATGACGGGTGTGACTTTGGAAATCATCGGGTGTGAAAATAAATTTTAAGGACGACGTGGTCAACAAGCATTGAACGATGACCCGACTATTTTTTGGGACGTCTGGACTTTGATAGGGTAGGGTGTAACCCTAGCAACCATTTGGATGCAGTAAAATGAGTTTTAGGAACTAAGTGATCAACAATCATTGGCAATACCTGGGCTATTATCCTAAAAACTTTGAAGGTTTCAAACACCCGAGGGGTTTGACTCCAGTATAATTGAGAGTGAAAAAGTGCTTTTTTAGGAACGACGTGGTCCACGTGGATTGGATGATTACCCGGCGATTTTCTGTAAAAACCTAGAATATTTGGATTTTGAAACAAGTATTTGAGGACCTCAGGGGTGCAACTCTAGCAACCATTTGGTTGCGACGTGGTCAACGATAATTGGACGATGACTGGACGACAATTCTGGAAAACTTGGAATTTTTGGACTTTGACGTAAGGTTTCAAGGCCTACCTTGGGATGTGCTTAATGACATTCTAAGATTTTGGAATCGAATAACGGACCATTCATGTTCGAAGAAAAACAAATGTCTTTATACACATAAATCAAAATAGGTATGGCAAAAAAGATTATATAGCACGTAGCACGTAAATAATATATATCGCTTTCTAGCATATATGTGACCTTTTTAAAACCAAAGGTATGCATAATCGTTTAAAGGATGCAGATGCTATTAAGACGTTCTGTTTGCCCTATATTTATACAAAATTTATAAATATCGAATGAGGATACATAATAGGGGAACGGGGTATACAAAATGTCAATCCCACGCAGGGGTACAAATCCTATACTAAACCACCATGGGAGGTCCTCAATTGTCCCTCGGACTTTCCAAACTCCTCTCAGATGAAGTCTAAAAAGCAAAATTTCCCACACCCAGGAGCAAACGATTCGTATAACGACATGTACATACTTCAAATTTTCACATAGTTGGATGCGGTGTCTTCGAGTCATAGACCGCCAAGACATAAGGTTTTTGGTTTTATACTGAAGGATGGTTGCGAAATATGCATACCCGCCTAATTTATGAGTAAATTAGAAAAATCAGTGTGAAAGGGTTTATTCAAAATTAATAGAAAAATCTTATCTAAGCTGGAGTCGAGGTAAGGGTTCTGGTGATCCCATGGGAAGGTGTTAGACACTCTGGTATTAAGAATTTGTAGAATACGGTTGATCTATGGGTTCTATAGCATGTTTTAAATGATTAGAATTGCTTAAAGTGTTTAAAATATCCAAAAATACTTGTCATTTATTTATTTGAAACTCAAAAGTTTTATTGAAAATAAAAGAGTTAGGCTTCTGTCAAAATAGTATGCATGGGGATAAATTTGTTTTCGGACTAAGAACACCCAAATGTTAATTCGAGTAGAACTCCACATTTAGTCCAACAATATTTTACAAAGCATTTTCATTAAAACACACACACACACACACACACTCACACTCACTCACACACACACACACACACACACACACACACATATATATGTGTGTATTCAATACATATAAAATGGAAAGAGTTGAGTTTAGGCTAGTGGGTCTACCTAAGCCCACTAGTTACTATTTTCACCCATAGTTGGGCCTTCAAACGTATAGTAGCTTCTCGGACTCGATCAAAGGAGTTAGTTGGGCCACATCACAACTGGTTGGACCAAGCTAGTCACTTGGAACATAAGGGTATTCAATCCCCGAGCTTCTAGGCCTTGAGAACCGACTTTTGATTTGCTCCTTAGATAGTGAGTAGCAAAGAAGGGTAGGGTTTCAAGTTTAGCGTTTTCACTTCCACGTTAACTCGTGACTTCTCAGATTTCAGAATACATGAATTAATCTTTGGTTCGTTCCGCCATCCTGACCAGTGAATCATTAAGATTCCTTTTTCTATTAGATTCCTTTTTCAATAGAATCTTTTGCACTCACAAGGGAAATCCTAATAGAGACTACCCACATAGTGATCAAAATTCTTCTTTCTCTACTTCACTGTCAATTGATTAGCGCATGAATGAAGTTGTAATGGAGAATGTACATGATGATCAAACACGACTTTGCCAGCTCGTCAGCCCCTACTCCTAAGTTAGAGGAATAAGCAAGGGATTGTGTTTCCCCTTTCTATTAGTAGTAAGGTTATGAAAAGGCTTTCTAGTACAGGGGCGCTAACGTGTACGTAGAGCGCACAAGCGTTTTTAGGCTAGCTCAGTTATCTTATCCATCGGTTTGGGCCATAACCCAACTGGTTGGAAATGAGACGATGGTCCACATGTCCAAATTTTCACGGGTAGTGGAGGGAAAAAAGAATCCAGTTAGAGAGCATCCCCGGACACTTATCAAATAGTACACATGTAATCGTAAATTAAACTATGGGCTTGACAAGTAGATATACGCTCCTCATTTAAGTTGATACATGATATATATATATATATATATATATATATATATATGGAAGGGTATGCATGCAGATGAGCTTGGCCCTTATGCTTTGGTTAAAGAGAAGACAAGAAAGGGTAACCCAAATGGGCTAAAGCCCAATATTTTTCATGGCAGATGACATACAAGAAGATCAATTTACATAGCAGGTGAAAATGAATCAAGGAGAAATCAATTTCAAGAAAGCAAGGAGAAGAGAACAATCATATCAAAGTTGTAACAATTACACATAGATTCACTTGGCATCTGAACATATAGAGGGAAACATAGGCTTTTAACTCCAAAACTTCTCTTAATTTGAAACATGGCGGAGGTAGGCTAGTCCATCAATCTTATTTCATGATCAAATAATGACTAGGACTTATCTAAACCCAACTATTTTAAAAAGAGACGAGACTCGTTAGTCTAGAAATGTCACCCATAACTTCTATCTGGTCAGAACTAAACAACATGATAAGCAAGGTGCAAACAATCATCAAGGGAACATATCACACGAACAAATAACATGTTAGCACTTATGATATAACCTTGCACAGTTGTGATCCTAAGGACTGTCATTTATATATGTTGAGAAGACAAGGGCAAAGGACAGGACACATATAAGATCTAGAACCAAGATGAGTAGAGAAACAAACACAAATGGCAATGTGCAGACATTCCAAGCTCATATTGAAGAATTTTTGAAAATTGAGCGGGGGGGGGGGGGGGATCATGTTATAGATAGAGTCATATCATGAACTAGTAAAACTGATGAAAGAAATCCCGTGAACTTACACATGCAACTTAAGCCGGTAAGTGATTTTCCAAGGGTGCTAACAACTAACCATCAATCTACGGCTAGATGCTTAAAATGACATCGAATATGGAGTGGAATTGAAGACAGCACTTGAAGATGAAAGGAGACACATTTATTTCGGCCTTTATGTAGGTCTTGGCAGAGACAATTTGCTTTTAGCTTGTCTTTAAATTCCCAGCTTAACTACTAGCTTCATTAGGACATAATTAATTGGCCATGTAATAAGGTGACTAGGCCGTGTAAAAGGATCGGGTGACAAGGACAAGAATCATCTAGAAAAAGAGCTTCCAAGGAGATAATTCATGAACTAACAAGTTCATGCACTTATCTGCATTGAAGACATCAAGAATGGCCTAGGGAACATGAAGGGGTGGCCGAGTATTCTCCCCTTTCCATTCGTCCAAGGAACATGCTAAAGATGGAAGATTCCAAACTATTCCAAGGGGATTATTCATGAGTGGCCTAAGTTCATGAATTCATCTATATGAAAGATACAAAGGAATGGCCTAGAGAACCTCAAGACTTGGCCGAACCCCATCCCTTCCCATTCGGCCAAACTCCCTTTCCCATTATGGACAAAGTTGTTCTAGTTTTATGTCTATTGAGTTGTCTTTTAGAAGTGTCCAAATACTAGTATAAATAGGGCATGAAGTTGATGTAAAAAAGTGTGGAAGATTTATGAAAATTATTTGAGTTTTACTCATTTGCTAAGTATTTTAATTTTTGTGTTGTTATGCTTAGTTGGTCCTTTTGTGGGTCATCGATCCTTTTGTGGGTCAAACCCTTGGTGCAAATTTGGTTAGAACTTTTGTGATCTAGCTAAACCCAAGCTAAGGTTTCCTTCGGTATAAGTTTAGTTAGAACTTTTGCGATCTAACTACGCCCAAGCCAAAGGTCCCCCTCGGTGCAAGTTGAAGTTGGAACTTTTATGATCCAACCAAACCCAAACCAGGGCCTATCCGGTTACTATCATAAGGTCATCGGCCTCCATCACTTGGTTTGTTCTCGAGCTTATACTTAGAAACCGCGGTCAAGTCCTTATTCAATTGGCCTACATCACTTGGTGTCGACCCGAGCTTGCCTATAGCAACCTCGCGTCTCTATCCTTATCTATTTCGACCTACCCTCACTTGGTTTGTTCCCGAGCTTGCACTTAGAAACCTCGTGTCCATTCCTTATGCCAACCACCTGATTCTTTTCACCATCATACACTATAACACTTCCCAAATACCCAAACAAAAGGCCATTAATCGAAACCACCCATACATATCCGTCCTACCCCGATAACATTAAACAGTCCGCAAAACACCCCTTACCGATAACCTCCCCATTCCAGCCAGTTTCCGTCACTTTACCACCATCCAACCACCAAACCTCGACCACCAACACAACCATCAACTTGTATAGAACCACCCCACAAAATGCCTTATAGTCCACTTCAATCCTAAACTACCTGTCTAACCCACCAAACACCCCAGCAGAAAACGTCCCACCCGACAACCTACTTTCGACCCCACTTTCATATTAACACGTGTCCAACCAAACTCTGACTAACTTACCCTTACTCACCCTTTTTTATATACATCAGATTGGTATCAGAGTAAGGCAATCCCATTCACGCCTTGACGTTATGGCTCACTCAAATGACGATCTTAGGAGGGTCGTAAGTGAACTTGGTGTGAAATAAATGCAACTCTTTAGAAGAGAGTTTGTAGAGCATGTCGTGATTCATGATGTCGAGTCCGGGGAAGAAGTTGCACAAAACAACTCAAGGAATGTCGAGTCCGGGGAAGAAGTTGCACAAAACAACTCAAGGAATGTCGAGGAAGATGTCCAAAACAATCCGGGGCATGATAGGGAAGATGACCGAAGCCTACAGTTTGATCTTCTAACTTTTGAAGGCAACATGGACCCTGAAGAGTTCCTTGAATGGCTAAGGGCTATTGAGAGTCTTTTCAAGTTCAAACAATATATGATGATCATAAATGTTTTAAGGTTGCTACATTGAAGATGAAGTCATTCGCTTCCGTGTGGTACGAAAACCTCAAAACAAGCCGAAGAAGAAGTGGGAAAATCAAGATTGACTCTTGGGAAATATTAAAGAAGCACTTGAAAAAGCAAATTCTTGACAAGAGAGTATGAATAAGACTTTTACCTTAAGCTCACCAAACTTCATCAAGGAGTTCTTAAGGTTGAGGAATATGTGCAAGAATTCGAGAAGGTCACTATGCTTTGTGATTTGGATGAAAAAGAGAGAAAGAATTACACGGTTCATTGGAGGCTTGAACGTGACAATTCAAGAAAAGGTTGAAGTTGCGACATACAACACATTTGAGGATTTTTGTCACTTAGAAATCAAATTTGAGAGACAACAAAGGAAGGGTACCCCAAGACCTTATGCCAAACCCACTAGTATTAAAGAGAAGGGTAGTACCACTTATTCTAACCCTTTGTATAATCAAGAAGGTGTGGAGAAAGATAAAGGGAAAAAGGTAGAGGTCATGAAGGGGGCGGATAGAAGCCGAAAGAGGTGTTTCAAATGTCAAGGACTCTGAAACTTCGCAAATGAATGTCCTAACCCGCGGATCATGACAATTGAAGAATACCAAGAGTATGCAGATACCTTTTCCATTGAGGAACCCGAAGTCGAGGAGGCCCAAACGGAAGATGTTGCTCTTGCAGAGGACGGTGTAAGTTTGGTACTCCAACATGTGTTGAGTGTTCAACTTGAAGAACATGAGGAGTCACAAAGGGAGCAAATATTCTATACCCGATGTAAGGTAAATGATAGGGTGTGTACGGTAATCATTGACGGAGGAAGTTGTGCCAATATGGCTTCCATAGAAATGGCAGACAAATTGAAGTTGCCTACCCGCAACCATCCCAAGCCCTATACTCTCCGATGGATGAACAAATACAACATGCTAAGGGTAGCAAAACAAGCTCTTACTAGCTTCCGGATTGGGAATTATGAAGATGAGATATGGTGCGACATCCTACCTATGGATGCTTGCCATATTTTGTTGGGTCAACCGTGGCAATATGATATGAAGGTACAACATGATGGAGAGAAGAATATATATTCTTTTCAAAAGGATGGTAAAGAGTTCTGGTTGATGCCATTGCCACCTAGTAAGGTGAGGGAGATGAAAATCCAAAACGCCAAGAAACGCAAAGCCGAGGTCCTCTCACTTGATGCACGATAAATGAAAGAAGAGTCGAAGAAAGGGAGTTCTACCAATGCATTGGTGTGCGAGGGGAAGGAGAGTTTTGTGGAAGACACGATTGAAAATGCCGATGTGAAGGAACTTCCGAATGATCTTGCATCCAGAACACTACCAATGGAAGGTATGGAACTTGCTGTTGATTTATTTTCAAGAAGTTCATTACCTAACCAACAAAACTATGGGTGCCATCCGGAAGAGACTAAGGAATTGCAAGGCCAAGAACAAGAGTTATTAGACAAATGTTATGTCTGCAAGAGCCTTAGCTTCTACACAACACCAGCCTTGTTGGTGCCAAAGGAGGAAGGAACTTGGCACGTGGGTATTGGCAACCAAGCAGTCTACAATATTATGATAATGTACAAGTCTCCGTGTGGCTCCCAACAAATGAGGATACAAGGAAGAGGTGTGTGGATGAAGTCTCTCAAGATCAACTATGGTTTTTGCGAGTGGTTAAGATGACATTCGGAGTGTATGACGCCCCAAGCTCTTCCGTAAGTCTCATGCACAAGGTAATCCGACCATCTATGGGATCCTTGGTCCAAGAATACAAAGTATCACCCGAGGACCTTCATCCATCCGAAGTAGGGACTTCCAAAGTTGGCACGAGAATACGAACATAAGCGTGGTAAAAAGTCTACGTGGGTTGGCTTCCTTTCAATTCATTCGGGATGTTAATGTCCTTGCTACTCCGAACGTTGAGTTACTATTTGAAGTTGAACGTGATGTTAGAGGAGTTGATAGTGGTACCGGCTTAATTCAAGAAAAAGAACTCATTGCCTCCTATAGTGAGAAATTAGGGGGTGCACGACTTAATTCTTTTACCTATGACTCCTTGATCCAATGGGAAAACTATTTGAAATGTGGTCCTTTCAAGGTATTGGCTCGGTTTCGGGAAGGCACTTACAAGGAAGAACTCCCGGACGAAGGTGAAGGTTCAACATTTCATGTTGGAGACTTTTCCTCATATGTAGAGGATGAGAATTTGAGGAAAAATCTTTTAAAGAAGGGGAGATTGAAGAAAGAAAGCCCGTGAACTTACACACGCAACTTGAGCCGGTAAGTGATTTGCCAAGGGTGCCAACAATTAACCATAAATCTACGGCTAGATGCCTAAAATGGCATGGAATATGGAGTGGAATTGAAGACATCACTTGAAGATGCAAGGAGACACATTTATTTCGGCCTTTATGTAGGTCTTGGCCGAGACCATTTTCGTTTAGCTTGTCTTTAAATTCCTAGCTTAACTACTAGCTTCCTTAGGACATAATTAATAGGTCATGTAATAAGGTGACTAGGTCGTGTAATGACTAGGCCATAACAACAAACATTAAGCACAGATATCATCCAGAATAAATCAGCATGATTGACAAACACAAAACATAATAAACTGACATAACTAAAAAAAAAACATGAGGAAGAGATTTTTCAAGACCATTTCCTCATAATACCCTCTCATATACCAACATCACTAAGCCTAAAGCAGTTTAAGAAGAGATATTCGAGGCATCATAGGTTTTCAAACATCATTCCTTCACATACACCAAGTGTTAAACTGAGAACAAACAAAGACACCACACCCTCAAACAACAAGAACTGAGTTCAAACCTATATAACAAGATCTGAAGGTTCAAATAGATTTATCTTTGGCACTATGTTAAGGCATATTATTTTTAAAACCTATTCAAGTCTAAATGCATCCTAAGCAGATCCCAAGTGATTTCTTAAGATACCAACAATTCACTATTTGGATGTGACAACCCTTTTACTACCTTAGAACCTATAGAATTCTCTTAAGCTTATGTTTAAGTTATATTCTGTCATATTTGGATCCTATATGTTCATTTAATTATAACGGATAATCAAACCAGCAACTATATCCATCTCAGGGCTATCAGGTACACCAAACTGTTAAGACTAGCATATTCTCCTACTTTTAAACCATTGGAGGGTCCTAATATGATTATGACAGTATTTCAATGCTAGGTAATACTCCCTCCGTTCCAATTTATGTGACGTACTTTCATTTGACATATACTTTAAGAAATAAAGAAAGACTTTTGAATCTTATGGTATAAAATAAACCAAAGATATTTGTGTGATTATAGATCATCTCGTTTTGTGTAAAAGGAAAAGTTTAAAGTTAAATTATCGTCAAATAAGGAAATATGTCATTCTTTTTTGGATAGACTAAAAAGGAAAGTGAGTCATTCTTTTTGGGATAGAGGGAGTAGTTTCTTTTAGTAAAACAGACTGATTAGGTCAAGTACTAATACATCTTAGCTCATTTCCAGGCTTAAACATATATTAGGTGGGGTAACAAGCATGATATGACACCAAACTAACCAAACAAAACCTTTATGAACTAAGACACGTTTTTAAACTAACATTACAGGCTTCAACAGTCCACACATAGTTAAGCAAACAATATTTTGGCCTTATTTGAGCTCAAATCAATCTCTACATGACTTAACTAACCCCTAAACCAGCATTGTAAGCATTTTTATCTATCTAGTCATGCTCATAGTTACCATAATAGACATCAAACAATGATCAATACCCAGTTAACATAAGTTATAACTAAAATTTAGTCGTGGCCTTAATCTAAACAAGTTATATATACCGGGACTAGTCTTAAATTAACATTACAAAGCATTATATTTGACTAATCATACTAGTAATCACATAGCACATACGAAAATAATAAATTTAAGTAAAAATCTTAAAGGAGGAGCATTTACCTTGTGTGGGGCAGCCGAAAGGTCGAAGGGGAGCTTGTTCATCACTTTGTGGATGTAGAACTTGCAAATCACACAAAAGATGCGGTTTTAGATTGCGAAGGACTAATTAGGCTATGTTTGGGTTATGCCAGAGGGCTAGATCCCAACTTAAGCACAAATTTGTTGAATATAACTTGATAATAGCTCTTAACTATGCAAACGCCAAGAATAGAGTTTCACACCGTTTGAAACTTGTTCAAAATAAAGAGAAGAGGTCTGTATTTATAGGGTGTCAAAACCCTAGTAGACCCAGCAATAATCGATGTGGGAAAACTTGGTTTTGGAGGGAAATTATGGTTCTCAACCAATGAATTGGTTTGTTTGAAATCAAAACGGAAAAAAATCAATTAAGGATTTATATAAAGTACCGCTGAGAGGGGTAACCTCACTTGTGAGGGTGGGTGGGGTATCAGTGGCATACAGAGAGCAGGGGTAAGGGTCATTAATGCCCTTACCCCTTTAGACGAACCAAACTGAGGTGAAGAGGTGTACAATTTGACATTGCCATCTTTGGAAATAGAGGTTGAAAGCGATGCACGGCTAGGGCTTCTTGGAGCCAAATCACAAAAGGGGAACAAAGGGAGGGCTTTTACCCTTTTAACGCTAAGCTTAATGGACCTGGGCTGAGTTCTTGGGCCTTTTGGCCTTAGGCTCGGCCATTTGACATTTAAAATAGCGGCCCAATGTCTTTTAAAACTACCTTAATCAATTGTGGTAACATTTTTTCAAATGTGGTCATATTTTATATCAATTAATGACCAAATAATTTTGTAAATAACCTAATTAAATTAATAGCTTCAAATTTAAGCTTAATTTTGACACTGTTTGGAATTTAGGAAATCAAAATCATGCAGATGTCTTTGTAATTTAAAACCTTACTAGAATTTGAGATGTGATTCTATTATCCTATTTAATTAGACAATTTTCTGATTTTGATGTAGTGGAACATTAATTCCTTTAAATTAAGAATTATTTAAAACAATTAAATTTATAATTGTCGGTTAAAATTCTAAAATTATGATAAATGGTCAAAATTATGTAAAATCAGGACATGATATACATTATATATACCAAGTGATATTTTGTCGAATGAAATGACAAAATACTCCCTGAATAATTTTGTAAAATCATATTCACCATGTAAAAATATTTTTTCACTCTGTTTGTGACTCAAGAACTTTTAATAATTAAATAAAATTATTGGAGGGTAAAAATTAGGTGTTAATAATGGGTGATGAAACCCTAGCCTCCAAAGCTTGTTCTCCCTATTCTAAGCTCTCAAAATGTGTTGGAGGATGATTTTTGTGTTTTTGGTATGAGTTGGTATGTTTCTCTGTAACCCTAGACAAGACTTATATAGGGACCCAAAAATTTAGAGTATAATTAATTATAAAATGCCACCACCATCCACTCTACAACCACAAAATGGGACCGCAATTCGCAAAATTGGATTAGGGTTCGCAGAGTGATCTTCCATCTTGACAGTCTCGAACTGCGGTAGGAAGTGTGGTCCGCATAATAGAACCAAGGCCCGCAGAAATGCTTCGAAGCATCACAATCTAAGTTGGAACTGATGTTGAGCAGTTGTTCACTGACCGGATGGCGGTCTGTAGAACGGAAGTGCGAACCACAGAATGGGTCACACTTCGGGGCTCCAAAATCTTCTATTTATTGTTACAAATTGTGGTTGAGCCTCTCAATCTGCGGCCCACATTCTAGTTATGCAGTCCGCAAAAATTGCTTTTTTCACTTCTTCTTTTTTCAGCACTTTTCCTCATTTTTGGTGTTCCGGGGCAAAAATCCTACAAAAAATAATAAACATAAGAAATGTCATTAAAACTTACTTAAAAGGGCTAGAAAAGCTTAAGGAAAGGGTATAAAAAACGTGTAATTTCACCTCACATCAACACTTCCAACTTAAACTCTTGTTTGTCCTCAAGCAACTAAAACAAAACTAAAAGTTACGACTAACAATAAAGAAAGAATGACTATGGTTGGTTCTACCTATGAGTTCACAAGTATGCGATTCAAAATGTTAAAAACCCCTCAATTTTCTCAAAAAACAACTTGAGAGTGCATAGCTACGAACAATCATTTAATGAAAATCAAGCCTCAATTGATGATTAAATGCTACTAGTGACTAGATGTGCACAAGTACAAAAATTTGAGAAGCTCACATCACAAAATTTATACAATTCATTTGCCCTCACAACAAAGAAAGTCCCAACACTATATATTAAAATCACAACCTGGGACATAGACAAAATCACTCACACTCACCAAGAATGTCAAGTGTCACAAGTATCGTACCATAGGCTTGCCCTTATTTTAAGTCACTACTACTCAAAGAATGCTCAATTTTGGATCTCAAAGAACTTTTTTTCAAGCTTGTAATGTAGGCTTATGGACGGGTAGGATATTCATTTGGGTACAAGTGACTTTTCCCTCCTCTAGCACTACACATTTGTCATTCTTTTTGCTCAATTCCTTTCTTTTTCTTTCCACTTCCTTTTTTCACCCCTTTATTCAAGTTTCCCACTTTATTTCAGTCTTTTTATATTTCATTTTCTTTTCTCTTTTTTATTCTTTTTGCATTTCATTTTTTTGTGTTACTCATATCACGATACTCTTCCCTTCTTTCATATCATGTTCCACCCCAACTTAGGCTTTTGGCCTCAAATTTCACTTTTCATGCATTCAAGGAGGGATTTGATTCAAAAGACAGTTCATTCCAAAAAGAGTTTTGATTTGTAATATGGTAGCCAAGGAAAAAGGTTACAATGTTCAAAAGGGGACAACTAGGTACTCTCATCTGACGGATAGGCTAAAGAAGTTTCAAAAAGAGGTTTACTCTCCTAAGAAAGCCTAAGATCATTTCCTCAATCTAACAAAACCTATAATTGCGGTGAAAAACCAACGGGGCAAGTTCTAGATGATTCAAGCAAGCACAATAGAGCAATCAAATACTCACTACACGATGCACATGAACTACAAGAACTGCTAAATTTTTAGCTCTATTGAATACAAGGTTTTCATCTCATGAAGATTCAAACACAAGAATACATAGAGTCACAAAATGAGGCACACTTTCACAAAAAGAACATTTAAGTGAATGACTACTCTTTTTCAAAATACAACTTTTGAGGGGTGTTATCAAAATAAAAAATTAGTTACACATGCTAGAAACCACATACAAGTACCAACCAAGTCAAACTACTCTATCATTAGGCCATGGTTACTGAACATACACCCTTGTAAAAGAATCATGCAAAGAAAAACAAAAGGGGATCAAAGAAAAAACTACAAGGAAAAAACTAAACATGTTACCCCACCCCCAAATTTAAAAGCATGCAGTGTCCTTAATGCATAAAATCAAAATGTAAGGATAAAATTTTGAGGGGCTCCTTGTGGCGCACTAAGCACTCTCCTGAGTTTGGCTCTTTCTAGGCATCAGTGCCCTGAGACTGTGAAACAGGAGCGGGAAACTCTGAACTACCCTTCTCGAGCTCTGGTGGTGTAGGACTAGTAGCACAAACAGGTGAAATGGGGCCCAAAGGTAGTGGAGGCATGATATACACCTAGTTTTTCATTGGCTGCATAACACCCAAAATGCGATCGCAAAACAGGTCATAAAAATATTCTGCGGTCCTCATAATGGATCTTTTCCATCGTAGTTTTGTGCTTAACCTCCCAGTGGTCTGTCTTATTTAGCGGTTGAAAGTGTAGGCCACATACCAGGAATGTATACCATAGAATGGTTTGCATTTTTTAACTTTATCATGTTTCATTTTTCAATTCGTCTAGGAGGGGTTGCGGATCAAAATGTGGTCCGCATACCGCGTGTGCGGTCCACAGAAGGGGCCGCATAATGATCCTCCTCGTTTTCAGCTTTTTGTTTCTTCATCACTTCCATCTCCAACTTCCATACACTAGTTTTTCCCATTCCTACACACTTAGACAAACGATCAAAGCACCCAATGGAATAAAACAAAATAAAAAGAACAAAAAAAAGTAAAAATTTGGATTGCTTCCCAATAGCGCTTAATTTAACGTCGCGACACAATGTGTGTCAACCTTACCACTTTTTCCTCTACTTGGAGGATATCAATCGTCGCCTCAATTTTAAATCGAAGTTTCAATGATGCTCATGACGCGGTGGAAGGAAAGTGAAGAGGCCAACCCTTGGGTGTCACATTTTGCACTTTTTGACCTTTAAGTGAGGGATGCCATTTTGTTGTTTTGGCATAAAAAAATTTAAAATGAATGCATCTTGTTCTTCATCTCTAAAATTCTCCATAGACTTTATCATTTTAACTTCCATATCATCAACCAAGCATAATGTTGAAAAATAGTTGGAATGCGGTCTAAGACACTTCATTTTCAAATATGCTCCATTTTGGACATCCTCACCCCCAAATGAACTAGTGTCTTTAAAAATGATTCGATGAACTTTTTTTTGCAACTCTAGTATCATTTCTTCAACATTGGCATCATTCATTAAACTTGGATTGGTTGGTTGGCATTTCACTATTAGCTCTCCCAAATTGATCTTCACCTCATTTTCCAAGAACCCAACTCAGGAACATTATCCTTGACCATTTGTTGTTGAACATTGCATGTCTCAACCTTTTCACTCAATTCGGCCTCCAAGTCCCGGATAGCGATTCCAAGTAGCTCCAATTCTTGACTTTGCTCAACTTTCATCTTTAGAAATTCTTTCATCATCCGTGAAATGCCTTCACGGTGATCTCTGTAGGCTCCAACTTGTTGAGCTTGCTTCGTTAAACAATCTTCTCTCACAATCTCTACTTCGTCAAGATTTTCTTAATGGTGAGATTCGTTCAAGGCTTGTAAAGATTCATACATGGTGAATCCAGATTTTTGATAGCTTCATCATCTCCATGTTGAACATCTTCCCACCAATTGGTCAAGACTTTCCTAAAAGCTTCAGTACTCCCAGTTATGCTACTTAACATTTCCTCAATTTCTTCCTTTTGAGAGCTAGAGACTTTTTCTTCATAATTTTGCTCGTCTTCAATTAGAACCACTTCTTCATTTCCTTGACTTTCGTCATGGTCATAAAAATTTTTGGTCTCATCCCTTGAGCTTGAAGTCTCTTCTTCTACCAATTCATAACGAGGAGTAAACAAATCCATGACATTTAAGGAGTTGGATTCTTTAAGGAGTTCATTTGCTCTTTTTAATACCTCATCATTTGCCAAGATAGATTGTAGAAGGATTTTTCTCTCCTCCTCCAATCTAGATTCCCACTCCAAGTAGGTTTGGACCATTGCTTGGACGCCTTCAAATCCGGCACTTTGTCCATCATTTGCTATGTCATTATTTTTATCAAACTCAAAAGCACAACTAGCATTCTCGTTAGAACAACTTGGGGGAGGGGGGGAATAGTTTGAACAATCACACCAATGTCCATCTATACCACCACACACATTACAATATTCCCATCATACAAGTGAGACAGTGCACACATCTCTCTCTCGGGAGCATTTTCACAATTTTGCCAAAAGTGGGGTCCTCCACAATATGGACATGGGTCATCAAAATAAGGGTTGCCACCATCAAACCTATTTTCAATCCATGATGTGATGGTGACACAAATAATAAAAATAAAAATTAACTAACACAAATAAATATAAAAAATCACAAACATATATTCACAAAGACAATTTGGACAAAGCCTTTTCGGTTTACTTCCTAAACTAACTCAATATGCCAATTATTCCCTGGCAACGACGCCAAAATTGATGACGTCCAAATCCACTCCTCAAAGAGTACGTGTAAACAATCATCACAATGTAATTTACCCAACTAGAAGTCGGGGTCGAATCCACAGGGAACAATATACTAGGGCAATTAAGCTAGATATTGAATTGTCACCAGCTATGGGAATTGGGGGCTTTGGATCGTAGTAATTTAACTTAAACTCAATAATGATATATTGCAACTAATTATCTATCACTAATTAATCATGGGTCTAGCAAATTCGCCTTGAAATCTCAATTATCCACTAATGCCTCTCAACAATTTAATGGGTCTATCTTAGTTAGTACTCTCGAATAAAACTAAGGAGCATTAATCACATTCCAATTTTAGGCTACACTAGGATTTTTCCTATCTCTAGGTTAAACCCATTAGATGAGATTTAAAGCCCCAAATCATGATAATCAATCTATCCCAAACCCTAATTTTCTCTCCCGAGTTTAATTAAGGATAGATTGGCAAGTCCTAGGGTTATCTAATCCCTTAGGAAACATTCAAGAACAAGATTAATTAATAAACAAGAGACCCATTTCATAAATAACAAGAAATAATAAATACAAAAGCAACAACAGTTAAATACAAATACAACTCAACAAGTCTTTACAACTTTGTTATCCAAAGTCACCACCCATACCAAATATAACAATACAAAGCAAGGAAATAAAGAGATGAAGTAATAAATTCTCATTAATGGCTTCAAGTCTTCACTTCCAAGGTGATGGGTGATGAAACCCTAACCTCCAAAGCTTGTTCTCCCTCTTTTAAGCTCTCAAAATGTGTTGGAGGATGATTCTTATGTTTTTGGTATGAGTTGGTGTGTTTCTCCTTAACCCTATACAAGACTTATATAAGGATCCAAAAATTTGAACTACAATTAATTACAAAAATGCCACCGCCATCCACTCTGTGACCACAGAATGGGACCACAAAACAGGTATGCGGTCCACAAAATTAGTTTAGGGTTCACTGAGTGATCTTCCATCTTGATTGTCTTTAACTACGACAGGAAGTACGGTCCATAGAACTGAATGTGGCCTACAGAAATACTCTGAAGGATCACAATCTGAGCTGGGACTGATGTGGAGCAATGGTTCGCAGAACGGAAGTATGGACCGCAGAATGGGTCATACTTTAGGGGCTCCAAAATCTTCTATTCACTTCTATGAATTGCAATTGAGTTTCCCTATTTGCGACCTGCATTCTGGTTTTGCGGTCCACAGAAATGCATTTTGTTGCACTTTTCTCTTTTTCAACACTTTTGTCCACGTTTATACACTTTTCCTCATTTTTTGTGTCCCGAGGAAAAAATCCTACAAAAAACAAAATAAACATAAGAAATGTCATTAAAATTCACTTTAAGGGATAGAAAATCTTAAGGAAAGGGTATCGAAAATGTGTTATTTCACCTCACATCAACTAGCACAAAAAACAATACGGGGTGTATTATCCTTCCCATTTTGGAAACATTCGTCCTCGAATGTAAAGGGGTATAGGAGAGAAATAACTCTTAAGTGTATTACAAAAATTTTAACAGAGTCTCCTCTGTTTGCTAGACTATATCCAACCTATCACGCAGCCAAAAAATACAATATATACGACACAGAGCCATAATCAATCTATAACAACATTTGGCTCCACATAGCCATCAACTTTAATAAAAACATCAAAAAGATATAACTTGCCTCATATACATATATCTCTATTTCTGATTTATGCTGCAACTTTTTCAACTCGAATATCCCCTAATCATAGAACACTTCCGTAATATAGATACATGAAAGACTAGATGCATATTCTCTAATTTTGGAGGCAACTCTAACTTGTAGGCCACTTGGCCTATTCCTAGAACAATTTTGTATGACCCAATGTACCTTTGGGCTAAGCTTGTCTTTCTTACTAAATCTCATTATGCCTTTCATTGGTGATAGTCTCGTGAAGACCCAAACATTTACACAAATTCTAGATCTTGGCGTCGCACATTCATAAGTGAATTTTGGCGACTCTAGGTTGACCTTTTCTACAGTCTCGTGGACCAAAATAGGTCTAAGTAACTCTGATCCTCCTGCATCGAATAAATCGATAGGAGATCTGCACTCTTGATCATACAAGGCCTCATAAGGAGCCATCTTGATACATGAATGATAACTATTAATATATGCAAACTCATTAAGGGGTAAATGGTCATTCCAATTCTTTTTGATAACTAGTACACATGCTTGTAACATATCCTCTAGAATTTTAATCGTGCCCTCAGCCTGGCCAGCTCTATGGGGTGAAAACTACACCAGGGTTCTCTTGTATTCCCAAACCTCTGTGGAAGGATCTCCAGAAGTTTACTGTAACCAGAGTTCATCTATCTGAAATAATAGACAATAGAATGTCATGAAGTTGTTCGGTATCCTTAATGTACAACTCTGCATATTCTTTGGCAGTGTGAATGGCTCCATTTATCAAGAAATGAGTCAACTTTATAAGTCTATCGACCATCACACATATGGAGTCATATTTCTAAGAAGAGTGGGTTGACTCCATAATGAAATTCACATGAATCATCTGTCATTTTCAAGTGTAGATTTTTATACTCTGTACTAGCCCTCTAGGCATCTGATGCTCATTTTTAGTTGCTGACAATTAGGACACTATGCCACAAACTCGACAAAAGGAATAGAATAGCGGGAATAATGTACCTCTGTATTGGAGAACTCCGTCTCCCTTAAACTCAAACATTGGGTTCTCTAGCCATGGAACTCTCTTTCGTTATTACTAACTCAGGATCATCGTACTGTCGTTTATCCACCTCTATCACAAGGGACGATACTATTACATTTTTCACTACAACTCCACTATCATCGAAGTCCATAAATTGAACTTTTAACTTGCTACCTGATGGAACTCGTTATCTAACTTTTTGTCTTTTTAGCCTTTAGGTAAGCCAAGCTACCCATAAATCTTATCTTATGATACCTTGAAAGTTGTCACCTCGTTCTGCTGAACTTTCTCTTTAAACTATATGAGGACAGAATCTGTATACTACTACTCTTTCACTTTTACCACTAAGGGTAATACCACTGGATTCTAAATAGTAACTCTATTATTAATCTCAGATTAATGCTCCTTTACCACTTTTGTGGGATACTCTTCCATTTTGGTCTAGCTTCTAAGTCATTTCCCTCTCGAGGTGGGCCATACTCAACTATATCATCTTGGCTCATATTTACTTACTTCTTAATCAAGGATTGTTACTCTATTCAAGAGGACTCACATATCTCTGTACTATCATGACTCGTCCTAGAGGATGCTTTTATTATTAATATGGGAAATCTATCCCAAGATTAGTTACTTCTTCTTAAAGATATACTTGAGGTTCTTATGATTATAAAGATGTCACGCCATATCTCGAATGCGTGCTCAACTGTTGCTGACCCTAAATCATAAGTCTGTAATTCTCCACGGCTTTCCCAACCGCTCTTAAGCATATATGATCTTATTTCCTTATTCACTCCAAATATGCGCATTACAAATGAGTTAACTTTTCTTAGTATCCACTAATCTGGAGTTCCTTATATACATAGTCTCATGTATTATAATGGGTTCTGAATTGGTTCTTTATTCACCCAACATAGCTAAAAATAAGTTGTTGTTGTACTTCCTTATTGGATACATACCCATATTCTAAAGGGACTGGCGTTATGGGTCAATTTTATTCTTGTAACCCACACTTTAAATTATTATACTCGGAGTAAATTCGCATCCCTCATATCTTAGCTAACATCTTTTATCAATATACTTCTATACTGAACTTCTCATTCATATTAAACTGCAACCTCATTATTATATGTCTTTGTAGGATCTTAGATGCTCTTAAACTTCCCACAATTATTCTTAATCACTTCCACTTCCATCCTTACTCTGATAATATCAGTTATGTACACCACCTTTAAATTCTTGCATTAATCCTAGACGGCATGCCCCTTTTAACTTATGAATTGGTGTACACTCAATCTTATTGGTCATTATTCTTGTCTAAAATACCTTCTGAGAGTTACGATCAATTACTTGTTAAATTAAAAATTCTTGGTACAAGAACCATTCTATGATGTATAATTACTAAGGGTGGCCAGTGGGCGGGGCTCGGGTCTGGCGGGGTCGGGTCTAGCGGGACCTGCTCTAGTCCCGTCCCGATCCCGATCCCGTCGGTATCGGGTCGGGGCGGGGTCCGGCGGGTTTTCCTTTTTTTTTTTTTTTTAAAATAACATATGTATAAAAAAAACTCAATAAACAAAATAAGATAGTGTAATAAAAACATCCCAAGACTATTTTTGTACCTCTTATATTATTTAATAGACATGTGATTTTTTTGTAATACAAATACAATTGTCTAAAATCTAAATTGCAACTTTGTGGTGTTGTCCAAAAGTTGCAAATTACATAATAAAATTGAAATTAAAAAAATTACATTCTCAAAAAAACCTGTTCTAATTGATTGATGATTTCCTGTGGTTCTTCGGTTGGAATTGGTATTTGATGGTCAAATTGATCCACGTCGCTTCCACTACCTTCGGTTAAGATTTCGTTGTAGTTTTCATCTTCTTCTTCGTTGATCTCCGGTTGACCGCACCTTCTCCGCTCCGCTCGTATCCAATCTCTCGAATAATACGCAATTTCCAAGCTATCTCCGCTAATGAGTGTCTCGTGGTCTCCTATTTGATATCTGTTTGTGAAAAAAGCGCTTTCGTACGCAGATTGATGATGCTTGAATGTTCAAAACATCTCGGGCCATCAATGAAAGTGTCGGAAAAGTCTTCTCATTCCCCCACCAAAAGATTTCAAATAAGTCTTCATGTCCATCTTCATTGATAACTTCTTGATACGGTATTTAACCCTGCAAAATAAAAATATCCAACTCGTTAATTTGGTTAGTAGAGGTACGGCCGCACATTCTATTTCTGAGGCTTTCAATACTAGCCGCAGAAACAACATGTCTTTTGTGAGGTTGTGTTGAAGATGAAGAAGATGGTATGGAAGCCGGTAAGTTACTAGCATTTTCTTGTTGATAAAATCTATATATTTTTTTGCATTAGTGTTCTACGCTAGACAACACTTCTTCTTTAGTTTGTTCAATAGGTGGTGGGTGATTTAGATTTTTGGGACTTGGAGGTGGTAGTACTTCTATACAATCGTAAATAATTTCAATTAGTGATTTAGTACCGTCTATTTTAATAGTAGGATTTAATACAGAACCAATAATATAAATAGAGGGAATAGGAATAAAATATTTTTTTATTTTGACAAACATTTTTTTAATAGCTTTGCCTTATAAGTTTGGTTTCATATATTCACTAAGTAATAAAAATATTAGAGTTATATAAAACAACATAGTTGAAATAGTAGGATAATATATACCGGAAAATTCTTTTGTTGCTTGAAAAAATTTCTCTAAAAATACAATAAGTTCGGAAATTTTTACCCAATCACTATCTAAAATCATATCAAATTGGATTTTTATTATGAGAGTTAAAAAATAAAGTTATAGGTTTTATATAGTCATAAGCAACAAGTAGTTGTTCGTATAAAGAATTCCACCTACTGGATACTTCTTGTGGAATTTTTCTATAAGGTAGTCCACAATCGTGACAAGTTTTTTTATATTCTTTTCTACGTTGTACTTTATTACTTTTAAAAATAAAGTTTATAGCAAATTGTATTTTACTAAGAATGTCTTCAAAAAGTGATAGACCATCCTTTACAATTAAGTTATAAATATGGCACGCGCATTTTATATGAAAATGATCTGGAAAAGATGGAGTTAAACTATTTTTTAAAATTGTAATTGCGTAATTGTTAGAAGAAGCGTTATCTAATGTAATAGTCATAATTTTATCGGTTATTCTGTATAATGGCACACTTGATAAATATTATCTGCAATAAAAGTACCAGTGTGCCTATCATCTATATATCTATACGCTAAAATACGTTTTTGCATAGACCATTTATAATCTATCCAATGACAAGTTACAGTTAAATAATCATGGCCGTTAGTACTACGACCTATATCAGACGTGATACATACTTTGCCATTAAAATGATATAATGAAAAACGTAACTATTGTTGATATTCATGCGCGAATTTAAATACATCTCTCTTAACAGTTGCTCTAGGAAAACCGTTAAAAGCAGGATTATATATATCTCTAATGTAATGAATAAAACCGGGAGATGAAGGAAATGAAAAGGGCAAACCCTCCACAACAACTAATTTTGAAATTGCTTCCCTATCTCTATGTTTATTGTATTTAGAGCCTACAATTCCCCCCGTCATAGGGTTAATTTGACCCTGTACTTGGTCCGGGACGGTATCAGTATGTGAACCTTGTCCCGATGGAGCGGGCGTTTGCGCACCCGGTTTTGAAGCCTGGTATTGGGCATACCTAGTTGGATGAACACTTACTACGTGTCTAATTAAAACCCCCGTCCCACCGTGACCTTTTCCTGTTTTAAATTTTAAAACATTTTTACAAATTTTACATATAGCTACTTGATTCTCTACGTCCCTATCAAAAAATGTCCATGCATCTGATTTCAATGGTCATTTTGCTGGACCTCGTCTCATACTAGGGGGAATAGGAGGTATTTCAGTTGAAGGTGCACTAGTGGGTGTGTTGTCATCAACATTAGTGGGTGTATCGTCTAGATCATCGTCTAAATTAAAGTCTTCTTGAGTTCCAGAAAACAACTCCTCGTCTAAATCTAATGGTATTGTAGGAAAATGTTGAGTATCAACAAAATCATCCTGTGTAGGAATAAGATGACTAGAAGAAGTACCCTTGCCCTGGTTGCCCCTACTAGAAGAAGTCTTACCCTTACCCTTACCCTTAAACATACCTCTAATTCCTTCCATTTTAATTATATGTTAACAAATAATTAAAGTAAATGAAATTAAGTGCGCTAAATAAAATAAACAGACAATAATAATTTAATGAAGGAACGAATGTACCAAACGCCGACGTGTAATCGAGAGGTTGAAAATTGAAACTTTGCTCGATGGAAGATCCTCAAGCTAGTTGCCAACTTCACTCCCAATTCCCAAATGAATAAACAAAATTGAATATTTAGCAAACAATGTAGACTTGTAGAGAGATATATTGAGAGATTAGAGAGATTGTAGGAAGATTTGTGAGAAAGATGAAGAGAAAATGAGTTATTTATAGTTGGAAAATTGGATTAAAGTGTAAATATAATAAGTTATGGGTTAAAAATAAATATTAAGGGGTAGGGGGGGAGGCCTAAAATGGCCGTTGGCCAACGGCCAAAATCTAAAATGGTCGTTGGTGCAACAGTCATATTTGCAAAGGGGGACAAAGGGCGGGGTCGGGGTCGGGCTCGGGACGGGGTCAGGGCGGGGTCGGGTCGGGCGGGCCTGGGGCGGGCTCGGGTCTGGCGGGATGAGATATTGTCCCGTCCCGAGTTCGAGGCCCGCCACCATTTTTTTTTAAGCGGGGTCGCGGCGGGACCGGCTCGGGGTCGGACCATCCCGGCCCACTGGCCACCCTTAATAATTATTGTATCGTTTAGCGGCTCATCTGGCCTCTTGACTAGCCTATCTCTAGGCCTTACATAAATCATCTCCCGATTTCTAACTCGACTTACCTTTCATTCATTAGTTCTTAATAACCCCTCTTGGGCCTATACACAGAAGTCTTTGTGTATGCTTCATACTATTCTTTTCTAAGCCTCATATATCTGGCTGTTCCTACTATTACTTAACTCCTCTAGCTAACAAGTTACTCTGCTCCTTTCTTATAATTGATACTTACATATCATTCCATTGTCTTGGAACATTCATAGAATTTGGATAAACACAATCTGATTCATCTTAAAACTCTTCGTTGTAACCCTTCTCACTTACTCAATCACTAAACCAACATGTGATTTTGTTTTGAAACTTAATCGTACAATCTCCCCTCTTGAGAGGATGGCCACACCTTGCGCTTGAGGATTTTATTTCTGAAAAGTCATATTGTTACCTCAACACCTTTCGTAATTCTGCGAACTTTAATAACTTAAAACTCGTCTTAGAACAATTTCTTATTCCAGGTACTACTGAATCGTTTACCTTGCAATTTTCACAACACCCACTTTTACAACAATCCTTCATGTTTCTAACTCATTCAGTTTATCTTAGGGTACTTCCCAATATCGATACTTCCTAATTGGGGGAACTAAATCATCTGATTGATATATTCTCTTGACATTTGTCACTTCAAATCTCGTAATGGAGACTTAGTCTTATAACATATTCCTTTTCACAACTCAACGTTTACTTCCTTTTTCCTTTTGTTTTATTTGTCTATAAACTTATCGCATTACCATACTTTATCTTATGACCCTCGGTCGTTTCTCATCTCTATTCAAGTGCCCCACTTATCTTTCTACTAACCTCTTGCTACTATCATCACTTCTTATCTTATTATAGATACTTGTAACAAAATATTTCCTCACTTTTAATTTCTTTCTCTTCAACTGGACTTATCTCTTAGGCACTTACTATTTCTGCTTGCTCTACACAGGTGCCTTTCTGAGGACAACATTCATCTCGCATAGAGAGTTCAATACTTGGCCCCTGTAACTTCAAGATTCCTGAAAAATCATATTCGACTAACAATTGTTGGATATGTCGTGTATACATTTTCTAGAAGGGGTACCTTTGTCATAATTGTACTATTCTTTAGTACTGCCCCTGCTAAGGGTTGTTCTATCCCTTACGAGATCCCAAAATCTCACTTCTTTCTAAAACCACGTCTGTTGACGTTAATAAATCAGAGGCTGGAGTAGGTACTTCTCATTGTAGTTCTATCATTAAAAAGGCAGAAATAACAATACTTACCTTATTTTATCTAAATATCAGCTTCCAATAACCCCTTGCATTCAGGTACTCTGTACTCCTTCTCACTGTACTTCTATTGTATTTTGATACTAGCACTTCACCTTACTAGGTGTCCCTTGTTTCCTCCGTATATAACTATAACAAATGCTCTCATTCTGAAGCTTTAGCATAATATTTGCACCTTGGTATATCAATAATCTCGTGGGGGAATCTTTCCTTTACTTGCCACGAATACGAACTGGCCAAAGTCTTTCTAGTAACCAACAAAACTGAAACAGTATGAAGCACGAGTTAGACTTGAATTCTCACAACTCAACTCTACTGCATGATCTATGAGATAATAGAATAGAAATCATCCATAATTCCTGGCAGCCTCTTGATTATAAGTGTGGTTCACTACACACCCATAAATAAGACTCTACTAGACATGGCTCGTAGACGTATTCATATACACAGATACTTTGGGTTATTTACCCTTCTTATTGAGATGTCTAGATGGCATTATGTATTCATCATTAGTGGCCTCGTCAGCCTTATTGGTGTGTTGGTTATACCGACATACTGTGCACAATTGTTATGGACTTATTGGCCAAAGTTTCATTAGTTCACATGTTATGTTTCAGAGTGGTACGCTCGGGCTAGTGCGGTATCGGGTGCTGGCCACCCCCCCTAATTTGGGGTGTGACAAATTTGGTATCAGAGCTAGGTTAGTCGGCAAGGTCATAGTACGGATCGACTAACCAATATCTAAGCCGGCAAGGCCATAAACAAATAACAGATCATGACATATAAATCTACAAGTCTCTAAGAAGTACAATTGACGTATGATCGGGATAAGGCCCCGACTTACCCATCAATTATATGTACATAAGACTCGGCTCATAACTTCTGACTCAGTAGCTCTGGATGAAGTGAAGCTTACTAACCAACCGCTGAACTCAAAAGCTCCTACTAGGGAGGCCTATCTGTGCCTCAACCTGAACCTGCAGCATGAAATGTAGCGCCCCCGGCTAAAGGAATGTCAGTACGAATGAACGTACTGGTATGTAAAGCACAAAAATCAATATGAAAGCATAAGTTGTAAAAGCAGGGCATAAGAAGCAATCAGTTACTCTGATAACCTGGGTGCCACTCAGGGCGAATAATGAAACTACGAAACTATACTGAAACTTCTACACATGTGTCTTATTATATAATATGCCCTCATCTTATAGCCCGATGTGTTTAAATCAGGTACTGCCCTCAGATAATAGTATGAGGTGTGTGTATGTATGCATATATAAATGCCTGCCCTCCGATTGTATCCCGGGGTGTGCATAGGCATAAATAACTGCCCACCAATATTAGTTCAGTGGTGTATATATATATATATATATATATATAATTGCCCACCGTTATTAGTCCAGTGGTGTTTATAAGACACAATAGTAGTAATGACACTTTTGGCCCCTTTGAAACTTATAAACTTTTTTTACTTTACTTTGGAACGACTCTTGGTCGACTGAACGATTAAATCATTGAAACGCTCCTTATGGAGGTATATGAAACTTAGATATACAGTCAACACCCAAGTTATATAGAACATGATAACAATACAAAGAAACACTCACGACAAGGGAAAAACAACACGTGAATAGAACTCTTCTTTTGACATTTCATTTAGAAATCATTATATGTTGGATTTCATGCCTATGAATGAAAAGTGATAGTCTTACATACCTTATATAAATCTGTCCAATAACCATGTTGAACTCCACTCATCGCACCTTAATCTACAACAACGATAGTGACACTATCGTTAAGCTACGAAAGAAACAATTATTGTACAATAAACGACAAGCTTATTCTTTATTAAAATGGGAAGCACCTCACATATTTTTGTTACATTTTCCCACATTCAATATTGCAAAAACAACCCAACAACAACCAATAATTATACGAAATACAACCAGCACAAATGATATGTCGAGCGTCAAGCTTGGTTCATGTCTAATAAAATCATATTTTCAAACCCTTTCCCTCTTCTTTTTTTAAGGAATGTATCAATAGTAATAACAAAAATATACTCAGATTATTCCCCCAATTTTCTAGCCATAAAATTCTGCAAGAACACTTACCAAACAGTCCAACAATCGAAAACAACATTACCATGATTTCTGCCCATTACTTGCAGATTTCTAGTCGAATAAGCTAGCCACAACTTCTACAAGTTCAAATACATGAATAAGAGAGGATTCCTTACCTTATAACAACAAGAACAACACAAATACAAGCTTACTTCACCTTGAAGAAACCCTCAAATCAACTACAACAAGAGAACTCAAGTTCTACAATCACCACGGGATTTCCGTTGCAAGACTTACGTTGTTTGCCTTTGGATTCACTCTAGGATCATGGTGGAACTTTTAGAGAGTTTAGGAACTGTTTTGTTCGAGAAAAAGTAGTTAAAACAAGTTGGAACCGACTTAAATACGAGCTGGACGTTTCCACCGCCTCAAGTGGGTCCCAAAAGGTATGTCTGCGCAGTCTCGCAAAAGTGTGAATATCTTTTTACTATGATGTCATATCGACAAACAGTTTAATGCGTTGGAAACTATACTCATAGACCTTCAATTTCACGAGTCTATTACTCTGCAATTCTTTGTATATTAAGAGAAAATCTCTACTACATTTGACCCAAATTTCAGCGAACTTATGAACGTAACTTGCTATGACCTTTGCCAACTTTTATTTTACAACTTGCTTGACTTCAAGGATTATCATATGACTATTGTACTATTCAAATACCTCATAAAAAGACCTTATTATAATATTAACCACTCTTATTCTTATCCCGAAAGTACGGGTTATTCCTTTGGCGAACTTCATCGAAAAGTATTTTCTTTGATTCGTTTAACTCCGAACTCCTACGAATCTTACTTAACACTTGTTTAAACTCATTATCATCCGAATATGGTATCTTATACTCACCGAGATTTTATTACATTACTCATTATGCATACTAGCATAAAAAAAATATGGGGTGTAACAACACCCTCGTACTTGTCAAATAAAAATGTGTCGTCAATGACAATAACCTTTCGCATGTGGGTATATCCTCATCATGAAGGCTAAGGAAAATCCTAGAACCTGGATTTAGATTTTGAACCATGTAAAAATAAGTTGGTAAGATTCCATACCGAAGCTCCGGTATCCCCCTAATCATGTTCTTAGCCATTACACCTGCCTTCCAACACATCCCGTAGCTTGGTTTATAACGAAACTCCATGAAAATCGTCCTCTGGATTTACTTTGCCATTGGCCCATTGTTGTCGATATAGTAATTCATCAAAAGTGATTCAAGGACAACTGATGAGATATTAGGGATGGCAGATGGGTATAATTTTGCGGAGTACCCGCCCCAGTTGGGCCAGGTATGGGTATAACTTTGGCGGGTAGTAGGCGGGTATGGGTATTGAAAATGTACCCGTCATGAGTAGGTGGGTAGGTGGTGGATTTGCAGTCATACCTGCCTCCCCCTCCCCGCATCCAACCGCCTACCCGCCCGCCTTATACCCTCCCCAAGCCCAAAATATTAGCAGCCCATAAGTCACGACAAGTCTCTCATTCTCCAACAAAACTCAAAACCCTACGCCTCTTCAGTCCTTCACGCCTCCCTCTCGCTCGTTCCCCTTCACGCCGTCTCCTTTCTCTCTCTCATTCTCGACGTCTATGCCTTTTTCTTTAAAGGAAAATTCACAAACTTTTTTCACGAACCACCTTGACGTCTCTGACTTTTTCTTTAAAGGAGATGTTGATCGAGAAATATTGGAAAATATTATTGTCTTTGCTTTGTGCTTTAGGGTTGTCTTGGCGAGGTCAATTTTTGTGCATTTGTTAAGTTTTACCTATTGGGTTTGTGGAGTTCAATTGAAAAAGTTGAAAAACTTTAGCTTATATAGCTGAAATAATATCTGGGTTTTGTCTACATTTGTAATATATAGCTATTTGGGTGGATAATTTTTGGGTTTTCTTAAAAATTTTGTTTTCTTGATTCTTTGTTGTGCAAGGGGGAAGAGGTGAAAAAATTGGGAATTCTGATGGTGAAAATATCCAGAATTCTCCTCCCTCTCTCCCAAAGAAAATGAGACTGTGACAGTATTGATTCTTGACTCAAAATTTTTGGATAATTTTTGGAATTTGAATTTTTGGGATCATGTTGATCACTAATTGATCACAAATGAATTGATTACAAAATATGGCAGGCGGGTATTGGTGGGTGACAGATATCCACTTGGGTGGTGGAGCGGGTGTGAATTTAGGAATATACCTACCTAGGCGGGTATGGATGTTGAAAATTGTACCCGCCACAGTGGTGGGTATAAAATTTTCTGGCGGATACGGGCGCGGGGGAGGGGTACCGGCACCCGGCCCGCCCAATTTCCATCCCTGTGAGATATGCTTATAAGTGCTCGTAACATGTGTCAACCCCACAAGTGTGATCACCAACCTACTTGTAAATGTGATACCTATTCGAGTTCTCATACCTCTTGTCCTGTAATATCAAGCCACTATTAGGAGAGATGTTTTCCACCTTATAATATTTGTTATAACTATTGTTTGATTTAAAACAGAATGAGGTCTTTACCACAACATTCTTCAATAAAATCTATAAATAAGCTTTGTTATCGAATGTTTGCCCATGGTAAAGACCAGTTCCATTAATAAAGTTGCAGTTGCTTTGTGAACCACTTGGCTGCCCATCACCCTCATCGCCTCTATCATACTCTTTTTTATTACTAACAGGATCATACATATCCATTAAATGATCACCCATTGTCACATCCCAAAACCCACCCTGGGCACAATAGGCATCCGATGCCTCAATAAGTCGTACGAGACTCTCAACATCTACCCACAATCTGAAATTATCCATGTAGCTTCTAAGATAAACAAATGAATATCTAACTACGGTACGCAACCCGAAACTGAAATAATTAAACGAATAAAGATAGAGCGGTGTCTAACGAACAAACATGTGGGCTCACCAAATAAACCTGAAAGTATCAAGTCCTCCTATTCTGTTTGCGTCTCACGAACCTGCCCTTTTACGTTACCTAACATACCATAAAAACAACAATGGTATGCATGAGTACTAGATACTCAGTGAGTATCTCCAAGACAATGGTTAATAGCAGAATATATAAGTAATAAGTGTAATTAAAAAAAAATATTGAGCAACAGTTCAAAACAAATGATAACATCTCATGAACATCCAGTATAAGTTAATGATGAAGAAATAATCACTTTGAATCCTTAAGCCGTTCTCGTTACCTCAAGTTCTTTCAAAATAGTTTGAAATCCCAAAGATAAAGTAAGTTAGAAATCTTACTAAAATCACCAGTAAAAGCCAATGACCAGGAATATATCAATTTCAACTTATTGTGTCATTTATCATGTTAAGTCTTCTCACTCATGAACTCAAAACCATCGCCAAGCAACTCACAGGCAACCAAAGTATAACACATGCCAATACAAGCCTAAATCAATATTATGAAGGGATAACCACTTAAGGTTCCCTAAACTGCATAGAACCACCATACAGAGGCTATCAACCCACGACAGTTAGCTTTCCTCCAGAATAGCTTGGCAATGACAATACCAGGGCTATGAACCCTCAATGATCGTTCTTCTTTCGGAATGGCTAGGCATGAACCACACCTGTGATATTGACTCTCAATGGCTACTCTTTCTCCCGAGTGTCTAGGCGAACCGCACTAGGATTTATAGTGACTACCATTTCTTTCGAGTATCTAGGCCAAACACAACAATAGAAATCATGACATATTAGCCAAATCGCAAATCATGGCGTAAAAGCCGAATCTCACATCATAGCATGGAAGCTGAATAATTCATTATGAATTATGTTCATCATACCGTTAGTATGGGTATACCAACAACAACAACATACCCAGTATAATACACAAGTGGGATCTAGGGAGGGTAGGATATACGCAGACCTTACCTCCACCTTTACAAGGTAGAGAGGTTGTTTCCGATAGACCATCAGCTCAAAATAAACATCCATGATGCATGAATATAGGTAAGAAGAAGAGACAATAAAATAAAAAATGTCCAAAACACACATAGTAACAGATATGAATACACATCAGCAAAAACAAACTACACAACTACCTAAAATATACGACTATATGTATATAACCCTATGTTATCTACTAACCATCTACCCTAATACTCGACATCCACCTAAGATCATGTCCTCAATCAACTGGAGTTGTGCCATGTCATTCTAATCACCTCCTTTAAGTTCTTCTTTGACCTACCTCTACCTCTCATCACTCCTGCTATAGCCAGCATCTCACACTTTCTCACTGGTGCATCCTTACACCTCCTTTTCACTTGCCCAAACCACCTCAGTCTCATTTCCTTCATCTTGTTTGCCACTGAGGCCACTCCCACCTTCTCCCGTACAACTTCGCTCTTAATCATATTCCTCCTAGTATGCCCACACAACCATCTGAGCATCCTCATCTCCGCTACATTCATCATCTGAATGTGAGAACTCTTAACTGGCCAACACTCTGCCCATACAATAATGCTGGTCTAACTACTACTTTGTAGAATTTACCTTTAAGCTTAGGCGACACTTTTGTATCGCACAGTAGCCTAGAGGCGAGCCTCCATTTTTCCTACCCCACTCCAATACGGTGTATGACATCAACATCAATTTCCCTATCTCCTTGAATTATGGACCCAAAATACTTGAAATTGTCCCTCATAGGTATGACTAGTGCCTCAATATTCACTTCCACCTCCGTCTCATACGCCACATCGCTGAACTTGCACTCTAGGTACTCTATCTTAGTCCTACTTAACTTGAAACCTTTTGACTCTAAGGTCTCTCTCCACACTTCCAGTATATTATTAATACCACTACGTGTCTCGTCAATCAATACAATGTCATCAAAGAATAACATACAACACGACACCTCCCCTTGAATATGTCGAGTCAATTTGTCCATCACTAAGGCAAATTGAAATGGGATAAGAGATAATCCCTGGTGCACCCCCATCTCGACTGGAAAGTGATCTGAGTCACCTCACACTATCCTAACTAGAGATTTGGCTCTATTGTACATGTCCTAAATAGCCTTAATATAAGCTACATGTACACCACTAGACTCCAAACATCTCCAAAAGACCTCCCTAAGGACTTTATCATATGCTTTTTCTAGATCAATGAACACCAAGTAGGGGTATGTCAATCTCATTAATAAATTTAAAAACCAAGTTCAATCAATAATCAATGTCAATTCAACAAACACGTTCATAGAGCAAAACACATTAAAGATTAAGCTTTTGAAATCAAGTTTAAACCATCCCTTATAGGGCAAAGCATGTTCTACGATTAAAGTTTCATAACATAGTTCTAGACATCCCTTGATAGGAAAATCATGCATACATATAGCTAATATAATACACGTAAGGTTCAATGCCGGCTTGTCCCTCATGCACACGAACAATTACCAAAAAAACCATTTTTAAGGTTTGAAAAGAGACATACCTTGATTCCCTCTAAAAGCTAGTAAGCGTATCCCTCCAAGTTCAACAATCGCTCTACAATGATTATTTATGATAATGTTTAGAATTTTAACTAATTTCTAAAAGTTCCCACCCTTATAAAAAATTAGGCCTTTCTCGTATCCAAAAATGTGTTCTTGAACACTTCGTGAATAATTCATAGATTCTAATACCATAGGATATCCTACACTAGTCTAAACCCTTTCAATAACATCAGAAAAATCAAGAATCATACCTTTTTGAAGGAATTCTAAACATCTCTTCTTATTATTATTTTATTTCTTGAGTTTCAAAAATCTAAGGGTTTGAGGGATGAACTAGTATTAATTTGATAATAAATTGATGTAGTAATGATGGAGTTTGAGTAGAAACTCACCTTGGATGATCGAGGAACCTTGGAGGAAGTTAGGTTCTTGAGAGCTCCCTTTCTAGAGCAAATTTTTATATTTCGGGTGTAAGGTATGACCTAGGGCTTTTAAAATGATGCCCACTATGCACGGTCTCACAATTGGAAGTCCCAAACGTTCATTGATCATGCATCAAGGGCAGAAACACTGCCTCGAGTACGTGATCGTGCACCCGAAGCTTGATCACGCATCAAATTGCCCAAACTGCGTAGTTTCCAATAAAATGGGTGTAACTCCTAGCATGGAGCTACGATTGAGATGTTCCATATATTGTTGGAAAGTTAGTTCAAATATATACAACTTTCATGTTTTAGTTTTTCTCAAATTCCTAACCAATTAGCACATAAACAAGCTGGAAGCCAGGACTACCCAGACTTAAATGATTTTATCAAATCTTACGCTTGATTTAAAAATGACTGTTTTCACCAGAATTCACCTTGATAATACTTATTACAACTAATATGCACATTAATACTCATTTAACACATTCACACCTAATTCAAATTTACAGAGTGTTACACTCATGCCCTTATGTTGTATTGAATTGTCATCAGTCGACTGATGTGGTAGGGGTGGTGCTGCTGAAGTAGAAGCTTCTTAAGACCTCTCAACAACATTTATTCTTAAAACAGGCCTAGAACCATCAACAACAACATCAAGCATGTATAATCCCACAAGTCTATCATTCATTATGAAAGAAGGATGGATTATTTCCCTAGTGGGCAAAACATTAATCATCTAACTAATGCAGAAGTCATTGGGCTCACAACTTAACTCCTTGCTTTTCATTACTCTCGTAACCAAGTCGTTATACATACCATTGCGATGCACGACAATCAGCATTGTCACTTTGCTCATAGAAATCTAATTTCAATATTTTGGGGTCTCCATGTGATCACCCATGTGATCACCACATATTATAATAAATTCTGCAATCGACGCCATAATAAATCTACAATAGATTAGGATTATGGTGTATGACCGGCCGATGACTCGTAGTTGACTGTGGTCTATGATTGACCGACGAACAGTACCATATTCAGAACCAAAAAGAGTAGAGATAAAGCATTTACCAGTTATGAATGAGGTATTTAAATGGAGAATTGACTCCACAAGAGAATTTATATTCCCAAAATAAACACCAATGTCGGAATGAGGCCGAAATTATAGCCGAAAAAGTGAGCTTTTGCAACAATGGAGAAAGCTCATTTTCAACGATTTCTACGAGCTTTTAGCTACAATGGCAAAAATAGAGAAGCTTTCCGTCGTTGGGGATTGATTTTCCGATGAAAAGCCGAAATGATCGCCGGAAGAAGGACCTGGAAACTAGAGAAATCAAAGGTTTGGAGGAAAACATTTTAGTTTTTATTTCTTTTTCGGGTAATTAAAATGTTGGGATTGGAGACCAAAATGTATTTTTCAAGACTTTGGGGCTAGGGTTGGACGCAACAAACTCTAACATTACTGACGTCATAAATGGTAGCCTTCGGACCAATACTTTAAGACTTGGGGCCTTTTTACAAATTTAAGTTACAGAACAGCCTTTTGGCCGAGAACCCCATATAACTTTGGCCCGTTTCCCAAAAATATGTGTGGCGCAGTCTCATCCACAATGGTAATCACTGTGTCACTGAGGCTTAACATGGTGGCTATACTTACATTTACATATTTTAAAATTCTAAACATATTAATGTAGAAGGGTGTACAACACTATAACATTTTAAAATGATATTTATATATTTAAAAATTATAAAAAATTATCCAAAACTTATTAATTTTTAGGTGAAAATAGATGATTTTACCTATGACTTTTGAAGTATATGTTATTTTCTTTATTTCGTGTTGACATGTATTGAAGCAACGGTTAATTGTTTTTGTGTTACCTAAAGGTTACGGATTTGAGCCGTGGAGGTAGCCATTAATGCTTACATTAGGGTAATATAACGCTAATATAAAGTGCGACGCTTTTCCGGACCCAGTTAATATAACGCGGAATGCTTTGTGCATCGAACTGTCTTTTTTTTATACACCGTTGCAACGGTTAATATTAGGGTTCTCCTGCCTGCTAAATATCATTTAGTTTTCATAACTAATTGAACTAAGAGTAGAACTAAAAAATCATTAACATACTTATTGACAACATTAAGAAGACTGAGAATGAGTTCTGAATCTGAGTTCAAAGTCTGCATAATTAATTAAAAGAAGCCTAACAACTTTTTAAATTTGGTTTATGTATCTGGTACTCAGAACGCACTGACCGAATTAATTCAAATTTACATTGCGTAAGATCTATTTAAGAAAGAAGCGCTCCCTAATTTATTGGTGAACTAGTGTGGTCCTTTTTTTTTTCTTTGCTTCAATTAGGTAAGTTGGGGAAAGAATCTGTTGTTGAGAAAGAAATGATTGTCTTCCATTGAAGTTGTTGAGGAAAGTATATATGTTGTTTTCATTCCATTTGATTTTGTCGTTGATGATATTTGGGGATAGATATTTTAGTTGGAATAAATTTATTGACCAGTTCAATATTCCATTTACTTCCTAATAAGATATTACTGAATTAACTAAGACAAGTACGACGTGTTATAATTGTCCCAATATCATTAAAAGTTGAATCACGATTGGTTTTTAGAACATTAATATTCCAAAATAAGGGAATATGTTCCCTTAATTTTATTAATGAATGATTTACAATATATATAAGGTTACAAGAATATCTACTTTGATACAAACAAGGTAACTAATTAACCTAATTACAAAATGATTATAATTCTACATGAAATAGGAGATATACAATTAATGAAAGAATACAACAACAACATACCCAGTGAAATCCCACAACGTGGGGTCTGGGAAGGGTAGAGTATACGCATACCTTACTTCCACCTTGGTAGGTAGGGCGACTATTTTCGAGAGACCCTCGGCTTAAGACAAAGCATAATCATAAGCAAAGCAAAGCAAGCAAGACAAAGCAAAGCAAGAGAAACGGTCAGACTCAGACAGGGAATTAAAGCAGTATGGACAATATGAACATGCTGATAACACAATTGAAATACGCCATGGTAACGCATTCTAACAACAGGAAGCAGTAACTAACACAACTAAATAAGATAAACAAAGTACAATAAAGAACACATATTGTCCATTAAGGAACACTAAAGTACAATTAAAGAAGGAATATTGGAAATATTCTATTACACCCCTGCAGTTAAAGCGGGAGGTTCACAAACACTGAGACTGGCTTGAAAATCATCGAATAGTATGCGCGGAAGTCCTTTGGTGAAGATGTCGGCAATATGATATCTGAAAGGAACATAAAGGACACGAACTTGACCACGAGCTACTTTTTCGCGAACGAAATGAATGTCCATCTCAATGTGTTTAGTGCGCTGATGTTGGACGGGATTACCGGAAAGATATATCGCATTAATATTATCACATTAGACCAGTGTTTCCTTTTGAATCGAGCAGTGAAGCTCAAGTAGAAGGTTATGGATCCAACAAGATTCAGAGACGACGTTGGCAACACCTCTGTACTCTGCTTCTGTATTGGATCGGGATAGTGTAGGTTGCCTTTTGGAAGACCAAGACAATAGGTTATCTCCGAGAAAAATACAATAACCAGACGTGGAGTGTCTAGTGTTAGGACATCCACCTCAGTCAGCATCAGAATAAGCAGTGAGACCAGTGATCGAAGACCTGTATAGATGTAATCCTAAGTGAAGTGTACCTTGGACGTATCGTAAAATACGTTTGAGGGTGTGCATGTGTGCTTCCATCGGACTGTGCAAGTGCAAGCAGATTTGTTGTACGACATAGGATATGTATGGTCTCGTGAATATGAGGTATTGTAGGGCCTCGACCAGGCTATGATAGTGAGTCGGGTCTGAATATGAGGGTTGAAATCAGCGCTGAGCTTGGAATTGGTGTCTACATGCGTGTGGGATGGTTTGCAAGATGCCATGCCTGCACGATCAAGGATCTCTTCGGCGTACTTCTTCTGACATAGAAATAGGCCGCCAGAATGTCTAGTGACGGAGATGCCCAAGAAATAACTTAGGGGGCTCATATCTTTCATAGCAAACTCAGAGGAAATGAGAGACGTAATGGACCGGCGGAAAGCATCAGATGATGATGTGAGGATGATGTCATCAACATATAATAATAGGTAAGCCATGTTTGTACCTTATTGTGGATGAACAGGGAATTATCAGATTTGCTGTGTGAAAAACCGATAGAGGAGACATAATCGGCGAACCGCTAGTACCATGGTCGAGGAGCATGTTTCAGTCCATTGAGTGATTTCCGCAACAGCCATACATAATTCGGATGAATAGGATCCTTAAAACTCATAGGTTGATGCATATATACTGTTTCATGAAGATCCCCATGTAAGAAGGCATTCTTGACATCAAACTGATGAATGGGTCAAGACTTGGATATGGCAATGCTGAAGACAGTCCGGATGGTTGCGGGCTTTATGACCGGGCTGAACGTTTCATCACAGTCCACTCCCACCCGTTGAGACCTGCCATCACATATAAGACGAGCCTTGTACATCTCAAAAGAACTATCATATTTCTTTTTATATCTAAAAATCAACATAGAACGAATAATGTTAGCATCAAGTGGACGGGGTACGAGCTTTCCAATTAGGGTCGGACAAGACATCCTTTGGGTTTGAGGGACAGGGGAAGGGACAACTGAAATAGAAAGGTTAAACAGTCGTTTAGGTTTTATGAATTTCGTGCATGTCACGGGTTTCCATTGTCCGAGAGTGTGTCTCGGGACGCGGGACGGGAGGGGGTTTGCCGCGGGACTGTCGGGAAGAGGAGGAAGGGCAGGGGTGACGGTACTGGCTGGCCGAACCTCGGTTTGCCGAGAGGTGGCTACAGAATCACCCTGAGGCGGGCTGTTCTGGGCCACCGTCGGCAAAACCGGGTGGGCAGCAAGTCCCGGACTGGCCGAGGTGGTTGTGGGTGATGGCCGGAAAAACTAGGGTTCCGTCGTGGGGAAAAGAGGGGGGCTGCCGAGAGAGGTCGGCGGCTAGGGTTCCGACGTGGGCTAGGTGCCGACTTGGAAAAAAGTTGACGGCCGAGAAGGTGTATCGGCGGCTAGGGTAGAGTTTGTAGTTTTATGCTACTGATACCATAAAGGAATATGTTCCCTTGATTTTATTGATGAATGATTTACAATATATATAAGGTTACAAGAATATCTACTTTGATACAAACTAGGTAACTAATTAACCTAATTACAAAAGGATTATAATTCTACCTGAAATAGGAGATATACAATTAATACAATTAAGGAAAGAATATTAGAAAATATTCTATTACAAAATACAATGGTTTATTTCCCTCTTCAGAGGTTACTAAAATTGAGGTTTAACATTTTATAGAATTTAATTAACAGATATCATATTACAACATAATTAGTCGTCACACAAAATCGCTGTAAGTTAATCGTATATTTCAGACAACAAAAAAGTAAAATAGATTTAACGACGGTTATCCAAACCCAAATTTTGGTATTAACAAGATCTTATTCGTTTCTTCTTATTCATTGTAAATCTACATACATAATTCGTGTGTAATGATCACACATTTCTTTTTGGATTTGGATAAAATTTACAAATATTCTTAGACATGATGGAATTTGTTTGGTACCTCTTAAGTGGGCATCCAAATTGGACTGAACCCTTCGTCTGGCTATGATTCTCTGGAAGTTATGAAGTAAGATTTCAATTTCTCAACAAGATCTATAGAAAAATTATTTATATAAATATAATTCTACTATCGTAAGATTCTCTGCTGGGACTTATACAATTTCATTTAGGCGAGTCTCTCCTGCAGCTTTGCCTTTTCTTTTTTTTTTGGTTACATTCTAAGGGTCTGCCTTTGCAATAGCAATTGTGCCACATAATCAACTGTGTTCATGGTTTAATTTCGCTTAGCTATATGATTCATTCGAGAGAGAAATCGGCCTTCAATAAATAATAAACGATCTCGTCAATATGCAAATATATAACCCTCCAGAAATTTCAATTAAGAGAAACCAATGAAAAGTTAGGAATAGTTCTACTAGATACCTCTTGGACAACGTTAGAAGACAAGTTGGCACCGGAGAATCATTTACGCAAGTAAACATCACAGGAGGCTGTCAAAGGAACACAAATAAATGATAAATGTTTTTCATTTTACCTTTGAAGATGAATATTCATAGTGGATGTGACCTAATGATGTTTAAAATGTGATGAAAACCATAGAAGGTATATATGGTATGAAACCCAACAAAGAAAAAAGATTTAGGTGATCTCTTTTTATTTACGTAAGTCTATAAAGTTATTTGATAAGTGTGCACGTGTGAAAGATAATGGATATTTAATGAATAATCGAATGTATGTAAATTGATAGAGAAAATGACAAAAATAACCCCTTAGGTTTGAGAGTAGGTTCATAATAGACTTCCCTTAAGTATGCACTGAACAACTTTATCCTTTAAATTTGCTAAAAGTTAGCAGTCTCAATCAAATATTTACCAGAACACTATCGGTTAGATTAACTATGAAAAAAGGAAACTAGCGAGACTCACATTTAAAGGTATAATATTTGTAGTTTTTGCTATTTTTAATTTTTTTCTAGAGTCTGGTGCAACTTTTTGAGATGTAATTTATGCTATTTTTTAATATCTTTTCTGTCTAGTGCAATTTTTTTTTGTGTTGCATACTTTAGAATTTGGTAGAACTTTCTTGGTGTTTATTGTTAAATGGGAAAAGGATCAAATTTGCCCTACAACTATGATTTATAGTTTAACATTGCCTTCCGTCAAACTTTGCAATCAAATATACACTTTTCGTTAGCAAACTTGTTAAATTTGCCCTCGAATGGACGGATTTGTGAGTTGGACGCCACGTCGGCCTCCACAACCACCCTCTCCATCTTCTCCACCCCCACCCCCAATCCATCAGACCACCGCCACCTAACTGCTTCGCAACCACCAAAACCCCTACCACTACTCAAAACACACCACACCACCACCACAAACTACCACCACTGCCATCTCCGACAGAGAACCCCGAACCAAATGCTATCAAAACAACACCAAAATCATCACCGTCGGCCACCAACAAACAACCCCCAAATCTCCAAAATCATCACCACTGTCGGAGCTCATCTCCGGAAAACAACCCCGAACCAAACACTATCAAAACAACACAAAAATCATCACTGTCGGCCACTAACAAACAACCCCCAGATCTCCCAAAATCATCACCACTGCCGGAGCTCGTCTCCGGCAAACCAAGACCAACACCACCACTTTTTAGCACACATTTATTTGGCAAATTTAGCATTCTCCATTTTTACCGCACTCCAAGCTTTCATCTATGGCGACTTCAATAACTCTTTCGAGTTCCATTATCACTTTCAAACTCTCTCCGTACCAATCACGCGCATCCTCTATTAACCCTCTCCCCTCCCTCAAACTCCAATCAATCTCCTCCAATAACCCCTTCAATCCCATAATTTCTCATTTTGCCCCAACAAAAAATCCCGTTGTCACTCTTAATACTTGAAATAGGGTAAAGTTCCAAAATCAGTATGAATCGGAGCAATAGTAACAAAACGAGGCAACAACAAACATGGAGCCATCATTCTCGATAATAAATGGAGTGAGACGTTACCACGCCAATCGAAACATAACAAAAGATTAGCCATAGTAATTTTGCCCAAGTACGGCAATAGCGTAGAGGATGACAAACTGGAGAATCTGGCCTAGAAACTCTGAAAAACAAACAGATATGGGGTCGTTGTTGTACAATGATTTTGTGAAAGGGGTCGTATTTTGTGGTGAGCCGACGTGGAGTCTATGTTGATCCGACGTGGCGTCTAACTCACATATTCGTCCATCCGAGGGAGAATTTAAAAAGTTTGCTAACGGGAAGCGTATATCTGATCGCAAAGTTTGACGGAGGGCAATGTTAAACTATAAATCATAGTTGGAGGAAAAATTTGACCCTTTTTCCCTTATGAAATATTTGTTGGATATGTAAAGCACGTACGGGAATAGTAAATAACTATTACAGTGATCGAAAGGATAAACAACAAAGATTACAACAACAAGTTGTCAATCTCTTGATCTTGAATTGGAACTCCAAATCTGGATCTTGTATTCAGAAATACAAGAATATGAACAACTACACTTGTGGCTTGTAGAACCGCTGAGAATCCGAACGGTTAGAGTCCTTTGAGATTCAAGTTAACACCTGAAACACTTAGCAACCAATTAGATAATCACAACACCACCGGCTGAGTCAAGAGATGGCTATCTGTCTTTAAGACAAGATTGCCCTCGTATATAGGCTTTACGGAAGTGTGGACAATAGTCTCCTAAGATGAAACAATAAACTATCAAATGTGCAAAGCCTAAACAAATTATCTCAGCGAAGAACACGAATAATGAAGATTGCTAAGAGAAGGATTGCTTTTCAGAAAAACTGATTTCTTTGTGGTGTTGTTAACCTGCAAGTATGTTCACTTGTTCATTTCTGTTCTTTTTTATAAAATTGAGCCAAAGGCCTCAATTTATAGGTGTGCAAGATGGCCTTTCAAATGCCCCATAATGACATTCAATTGTCATATAATGGATGAAATTTAACCCCTAAGTAATGTAGTAACATAATGGTTCAAGTAATGGTCATAATTTGGTGGATTCAATGCCATTGAAACCACCTCAACAGCCAAACGTTTGGGATTTCGTCGAGCAGTCAATGCCAATGAAGCGTCGCGGCTCTATCACATTAGCGCCGTGGCGCTAATTCAGCCAGAAACTCACGATGCTCACTGCCAATCAGGCGATGCGGCTCTGCAAGAGGGCACCGCAGCCCTGTCCAGGAGGGGCCTTAGCCCTTCTCGGCTTCGCGGTCCTTTTCCGACCCGTACCATCTTACACTTCGCACAATCCTTCCTTCGTTTACCAACATGGAAAACTTGTTATTTAGCCAATAACCGTCCATAATTCTATGTCTCAAACATTTCAGTTACGTACCAATATCTCTTTCATTAACAAAATTTATGATACTTGGCACTAAGATTGCACGTGTGTGGAAATGACATTTCCGACGTACTGGGCCCCAATTGTTCGAGTCATAAATAATGCGGTAAACTTAATTCCACATTAGTAAACTTCCAACAATCCCCTCTTGAAAGAGATTTTGGCGCACACATAAGGTGCCTACTTTCAGCAATCTTATAGCTAAAAGATATTGCATCAGGAGAGATAGCTTTCGTTGTGAACCTTCCCTAGTTGAATACCATCGGACTTACTTACTGCGCGGTGAACGTGATGTCTTGAACCGTCAGTGTTTAATGTAAGCCAAGACAATGGTACCAACACAATACCTCTCATTTATTTATTTCTTCTTATTGTTCTGTCCGTAGTGGCCGTGGACACACTTGGATTCTTAAGTGCGTTCACTTGAGGCGGCCTGTCCTCGCACTTAAATAGGTGATCTCCTACAAGGTATCCTGCTATACCCCACTTCACAAGTGTTAGGAATCATTAAAAGTTTGGCCAACCTTAACCTCAACTGTTTGAGGATCGTTAAAGGTTTGGAAGCTTAACCTTTACCCACCATGCAGGTAGCACTTTAATGTATATCGTGGGAATGGCTTTGGATTTATGTTTCATTACAGAAATCATAATCTGAAGTGCTCTTACTTCCACTGAAGCGCTCAACTAAACCTTTTTCAGCTTAGTTTTTCCATTTAACCAAATTCTTGGGATCTCCAATCAGTATGGTTAGGTTACCACCGCAAAGATTCGAATTGTTTGGGTTTTAAGCCCATTCCCCTAGACAGGCAAAACTATCAATCTTTGGGTAGTCCCTTAGTTAAAGGGTCCGCTATATCCTTTTATTAGTAATCAAGAAAGTGACACCCGTGATGATCAACTGTCATACGGTCTTATGTCTCCGACAGATATGTCCAGACACCGTCATTCGTGCCCTTTCTGAAGCCGACTGGCTAGCCACAGTGTAGAACTGCTGAAAGCACGGGTTTCTCTCAATAAGGGACGTCCTCTAAGGAGTCGTGAAGTTACTCAACTTCTTCTCATGCTTTGTTTTAAGCGATAAACTCCGATTCCATCATGAATCGGCCGATGCAAGTTTACTTAGAGGATTTTCCAAGACACACCATACACATCTACTTGTGGCATTGGTGTTCTTCAAGTCTAATGTCCAGTTTGCATCACTTTGTTCTCCCAGAATCGCTGGACATCTAGTATACTGTAATCCGTAGATAAGCGAACATTTCAGACATCGTCATATCCGATTTAACGCCTTGTATCGATCATTTCCAGAATCACGAGTGAACCTTAGTTCAACTGATCTGCTTTGTAGGCCGTTACCAGGTCGGTTGTAATGCGTACAATACATTAAACTGCATATGACCTGCGTATATCGCTCCTTGGATATGGGTGCACCATGATTCTAATCAGTTTTATGATTCATATCCATTGGTGGCTTCAACGAGACTGCCAACTATCTCACAACTGAGTTTGGACTTAGACTAGTCCGTTAGATGTCTTAGAAATCTCAATTCCTAAGATGTCATCTGTGATACCCATATATTTCATATCGAGACTTTTGTTTCAATATGACTTCCACTTTCAGACTGTTGATTTTCTAATTGTTGGCTTTCTAACTTCAGAGTCAATATTTCTGTTGTCAACTTCATTGTTTATGTTTTATCTGAAATTTCCAAGACCAAAATGTAAACATTTTAGGGACCAAAGAGAAAATTCAGGAAGAAGCCCAACAGTCCAACAAATCAGCTCTGATCCTCCCCTTCTAACTCTCCGGTTAGGAAGGTTGTCTCAACACCCATGTCACGCAAGACTGCAATGGCCCTGAATGTTAAGCTATTCACAGGGGAGCACATGTCTAAGTAGCCAAGGCCTTATACTCGACAGTAGATCCATCTATTATGTACTCAATTTGAGTATCCACTTTTACAACCCAAAGGTTCTTTTCCCGGAGGAATGTCAACCATTACACAAGTATGGTTCTATCTGATGGAATCTATTTCTCTCTGTAGCTTCTTTCTAAAGCAGCGCTTCTGGAGATGACAATTCTCTATTAATTGTCCATGGTTCATTCTCAACCATACAAGATAGAAGGCCTGGAACAAGTCTTTGTCCCATCTTTGCTTCGTCTCAGTTCAACATCTAGAATCCCTGAGTTCTATAAATCTGGAACATTAAGTTTTGGATAGTCAGCAACTTCCGAGTCTTGTAGATACAGAACGTCTAGTTTCGGATAGTCAACCACTCGCGGGTTCTTGTTAACCTCGAGCAATTACTTCTTTTTCCTTCTCAAGGAAAGTTATCCTCAAAGAATTCAGCATTCTTTGTCACCAATAGGCGATAAGCACTACTATTATTTACAGATCCAGTGGATATGCAATTTACAGTCTTAGGTCTAACTTGACCTGTTTCGGTATTCCAACCTCTACCAAGCCACCCACATCACAACATTTGTAGGTGGGATCATTTCCATGTTTCACACGGAGGGTTATCTTTATCCTTATGCGTAGTTCTCTTGAGAATCGCATTTGCGGGTAAGGATCGACATGCCCCAGATATTTTGGGCGTATGGCTTTGCGCTTGGCTAACGCCGTTAGACTGAGGTGAGTAATGAACAGTCATTTGATGAACGATGCCTCACATTCTCCCCCTCTATCACTATGAATTCCTCAATCCGTAGGCTTAGTTGATTTTCAACTTCTGCTTTGTAGCGCTTATCCGCTTCAACGGCTTCATCTTTGTTTTTAAACAAAAAAATGATGTAATACGTTGTACCATCATCAATGAATGTCAAAAAGTACTTGTCTCCCCCCTCTATTTTGTATAAACGTCAAATAACCCATGTAGGTGTGACTAAGTTCTAGAGGAGCGGTGCTTTTTTTGCTATTCCTTTGACGGAACTTGTCCCCCCCCTCTATTTTGTACAAACTTCAATTCACCCATGTAGATGTGACTAAGTTCTAGAGGAGCGGTGCTTTTTTCGCTATTCCTTTGACGGAATGGAAAGGTGATATTGCCTTTTCGCCTACCTCACATTCATTTTGATGGTTTATGTAGACAAAAGGAAACAATCTCAACTTCGTTAGCTTTTGAATGACTTTCGATTTAACGTGTATTAATCTATGATGGCATAGATGCACGGATTACAAACATATCATTCATTTAGCTACATACATACTATACCATTCTTAGTTATTACAGACCTGTTGGACTAGTCTCAAACAAGCTTGACCAACATCATCCCTTAAACCAAGTTTGGGACATGTATCACCTCCTTTTAGAGTGATCACATTCCCTGAAGACCTATTGAGGACAACCTCTCCAACCACTTCTACTTTAGAGGTGGCATTGATTCACATGAACAACCTCTTGCCGTGGTTAGGTCATAACCGGATCATATGTGATCTGGATACTCTGGTCCACTCCAATTGCTTTGGCAGACTAAGTGTCCAAATTCTTTTCCGCCATTCTTTTGGCCTTCAGATCATTTAAGACCTGGAAACTTTGGCCCACCTCACTAGGTGTCCATTACTTTTCTGCCTTTCTTTTGGTCTTCATATCATTTAAGACCTGGATACTCTGGCCTACCTCACTAGGTGCCCAGTACTTTTCTGCCTTTTTTTTAGCCTTCATATCATTTAAGACCTGGAAATTTTGGCCCACTCATGTCCCCCGTAGGCTTTGTACGACTGAGTGTCTAATATCATCCTATCAATTGAAGGATCTTCTGTCAGATAGGTGACAGGTTCAACGTCTTAAGAAAAGCCATTATATTTTAGTCTTCTTCCTTTGAGATTGGTGCCCAGACAATTCCTGGCGCTTGCTTATGAGTGGTAACAGTTTTCGCACAGTCAGTGGATCTCTATCCTTCGTATGTGCGAACATACTTTACATACATGTAATAATTACACTCAAAAGAACGGATCTTTTAAGTTTTGTTTACAATAATCTAATCTTTATACGGGAAGGAAGAAGATTCAATATCTGATTTTAGAGTGTAGGGAATATGAGTCTTTAATGAAAACACTTTCATATTCCTAGCCTTGTATTACACATTTTTATTCAAATATTAACTAAACACATTATAGATAAGGAAGGATAATTAACTTAGACCTTTTGGATTCTGGCCCACTTCAGTTAGACTGAATGTCTATATCCTCCTTGCCGTAATTCAGATCCTTTGACTTAGACAGATATAGGCCTTTTGGATTCTGGCCCACTTCAGTTAGACTGAGTGTCCATATCCTCCTTACCATAATTCAGATCCTTTGTCCCGAACAGATATAGGCCTTTTGCTACATGATAGAACATCATCTTCAGCCTTCTCCTCTTGTCCCAGTTGACATCCTCAGCCTCTCGTGGGCGCTTGTTTCCACCACCCTCGGGAGCGGTGACACCAACTCGTCCTTGATCTATAGCCGTACTAGCATGACTATCAGCAGTGTCTTGAAGCTCAGCATCAGATCCAGAGATCCCACCTTTGACGGAAATAGATTTGTAATTGTTGTCAAAGAGAGAACCAAAACTAGGACTAGATTTGAAAGCACATTGTTGACAGAGACAATGTTTGAACTGTCAACATAACTGTTTTCAAGAAGAAAACCACATCCAGATTTGGGACCATATCTGTTGGCAAACATCTTTCGAGCACTAATACGATCCTGTCTTTAAATTATTGGATATGTAAAGCACGTACGAGAATAGTAAATAACTATTACAGTGATCGAAAGGATAAACAATAAATATTACAACAACAAGTTGTCAATCTCTTGATCTTGAATTGGAACTCCAAATCTGGATCTTGTATTCAGAAATACAAGAACATGAACTGCTACACTTGTGGCTTGTAGAACCGCTGAGAATCCGAACGTTTAGAGTCCTTTGAGATTCAAGTTCACACCTGAAACACTTAGCAACCAATTAGATAATCATAACACCACTGGCTGAGTCGAGAGATGGCTCTCTGTCTTTAAGAAAAGATTGCCCCCGTATATAGGCTTTACGGAAGTGTGGACAAAGGCTCCCAAGATGAAACAGTAAACTATCAAATGTGAAAAGCCTACACAAATAAACCCAGCGAAGAACAGGAATAATGAAGATTGCTTATCAGAAAAACTGATTTCTTTGTTGTGTTGTTAACTTGCAAATATGTTCACTTGTTCATTTCTGTTCTTTTTTATAGAATTGAGCCAAATGCCTCAATTTATAGGTGTGCAATATGGCCTTTCAAATGCCCCGTAATGGCATTCAATTGCCATGTAATGGATGGCATTTAACCCCCAAATAATGCAGCAACATAATGGTCCAAGTAATGACTATTATTGGGTGGATTCAATGCCATTAAAACCACCTCAACAGCCAAACCTTTGGGATCCTGTCGAGCAGTCACTGCCAATGAAGCGTCGCGGCTCTGTCACATTAGCCCCGCGGCGCTAATTCAGCCAGAAACTCATGATGCTCACTGCCAATCAGGCGCCGCGGCACAGTCCGGTAGGCGCCGCTGCCCTTCTCTGCTCCGCGGCCCTCTTCCGACCCGTACCATCTTACACTTCGCACAATCCTTTCTTCTTTTACCAACGTGGAACACTTGTTATTTAGCCAATAACCATCTATCATTCTATGTCTCAAACATTTCACTTACGTACCAATATCTCTTTTATTAACGAAATTTATGATAGTTGGCACTAAGATTGCACGTGTGTGGAAACGACATTTCTGACATGCGGGGACCCAATTGTTCGAGTCATGAATAATGGGATAAACTTAATTTCATATTAGTAAACTTCCAACAATCCCCTCTTGAAAGAGATTTTGGCGCACACATAAGGTGCCTACTTTCAACAATCTTATAGCGAAAAGATATTGCATCAGGAGAGGTATCTTACGCTTTAAACCTTCCCTAGTTGAATACCATCGGACTTACTTACTGTGCGGTGAACGTGATGTCTTGAACCGTCAGTGTTTAATATAATCCAAGACAACGGTACCAACACAATACCTCTCATTTATTTATTTCATTTTATTGTTCTGTCCGTTGTGTCCGTGGATACACTTGGATTCTTAAGTGCGTTCACTTGAGGTGGCATGTCCTCCGACTTAAATAAGTGATCTCCTACAAGGTATCCTGTTATACCCCATTTCACAAGTGTTAGGAATCATTAAAAGTTTCCCCAACCTTAACCTCCACCGTTTAAGGATCGTTAAAGGTTTGGAAGCTTAACCTTTACCCACCATGCAGGTAGCACTTTAATGTCTATCGCGGGAATGGCTTTAGATTTACGTTTCAATACAGAAATCATAATCCGAAGTGCTCTTGCTTCCACCGAAGCGCTCAACTGAACCTTTTTCACCTTAGTTTTTCCATTTAACCAAATTCTTGGGATCTTCAGTAAGTATGGTTGGGTTACCACCGCAAAGGTTCATATTTTTTGAGTTTTAAGCCCATTCCCCTAGACATGCAAAACTTTTGATCTTTGGGTAGTCCCTTAGTTAAAGGGTCTGCTATATCCTTTTATTAGTAATCAAGGAAGTGATACCCGTGATGATCAACTGCCATACGGTCTTATGTCTCTGACAGGTCCGATAGATATGTCCAGATGCCGTCATCCGTGCCTTTCCTGAAGCTGACTGACTAGCCACAGTGTAGAACTGTTGAAAGCATGAGTTTCTCTCAATAAGGGACGTCCTCTAAGGAGTCGTGAAGTTACTCAACTTATTCTCATGCTTTGTTTAAAGAGATAAACTCTGATTCCATCATAAATCGGCTAATGCAAGTTTTTTTAGAGGATTTTCCAAGAAACACCATACACATCTACTTGTGGCATTGGTGTTCTTCAAGTCTGATGTTCAGTTTGTATCACTATGTTTTCCCAGAACCGTTGGACATCCAGAATACCGTAATCCGTAGATAAATGAATATTTCAGACATCGTCATATCCGATTTAACGCCTTCTATCGATCATTTCCAGAATCACGAGTGAACTATAGTTCAACTGATCTACTTTGTAGGCCGATACCAGGTCGGTTGTAGTGTGTACATACATTGAACTACATGTGACATGCGCATATAGCTCATTGGATATGGATGCACCATAATTCCAATCAGTTCTATTATTCATATCCATTAGTGGCTTCAACGAGTCTGTTAACTATCTCACAACTGAGTTTGGACTTAGACCAGTCCGTTAGATGTCTTAGAAATCTCAATTCCTAAGATGCATCTGTGATCACCATATCTTTCATATCGAGACTTTTGTTTCAATATGACTTCCACTTTCAGACTGTTGGTTTTTCAACTGTTGGCTTTCTAACATCAGAGTCAATGTTTCTGTTGTCAACTTCATTGTTTCTATTTTATCTGAAACTTCCAAGACCAAAATGTAAATATTTCAGGGACCAAAGAGAAAATTCAGGAAGAAACCCAACAGTCCAACAAACTAGCTCTGATCCTCCCCTTCCAACTCTCCGGTTAGGAAGGTTGTCTCAACATTCATGTCACGCAAGACTGCAATGGCCCTGGATGTTAAGCTATTCACAGGGGAGCACATGTCCAAGTAGCCAAGGCCTTATACTCGACAGTAGATCCATCTATTTTGTACTCAATTTGAGTCTCCACTTTTACAACCCAAAGGTTCTTTTCCCAGAGGAAGGTCAACCATTACACAAGTATGGTTCTATCTGATGGAATTTATTTCTCTCTATAGCTTCTTTCTAAAGCAGCGCTTCTGGAGATGACAATTCTCTGTTAATTGTCCATGGTTCATTCTTAACCATACAACCTAGAAGGCCTGGAACAAGTCTTTGTTCCCTCTTTGCTTCGTCTCACTTCAACATCTAGAATCTCTGAGTTCTGTAGATCTGGAACATTAAGTTTCGGATAGTCAGCAACTTCTAAGTCCTGTAGATACAGAACGTCTAGTTTCGGACTGTCAGGCACTCGCGGGTTCTTGTTGACCTCGAGCAATTACTTCTTTTTCCTTCTCAATGAAAGTTATCCTCAAAGAATTCAGCATTCTTTGACACCAAGAAGCGATAAGCACTACTGTTATTTGCAGATCCTGTGGATATGCAATTTACAGTCTTAGGTCCAACTTGACCTGTTTCGGTATTCTAACTTCTACCAAGCCACCCCACATCACAATATTTATAGGTGGGATCCTTTCCATATTTTACACGGAGGGTTATCCTTATCCTTATGCGTAGTTCTGTTTAGAATCGCATTAGCGGTAAGAATCGCCTTGCCCCACATATTTTGGGCGTATGGCTTTGCGCTTGGCTAACACCATTAGACTAAGGTGAGTAATGAGCAGTCGTTTGATGAACGATGCTTCACATTCTCCCCCTATATCACTACGAATTCCTCAATCCGTAGGCTTAGTTGATTTTCAACTTCTGCTTTGTAGCGCTTATCCGCTTCAACAGCTCCATCTTTGCTTTTCAACAAACAAATGATGCAATACGTTGTACCATCATCAATGAAGGTCACAAAGTAGTTGTCTCCCCCCTCTATTTTGTATAAACTTGAAATCACCCATGTAGGTATGACTAAGTTCTAGAGGAGATGTGCTTCTTTCGCTATTCCTTTAACGGAACTTGTCTCCTCCCACCCTCTATTTTGTACAAACTTCAATTCACCCCTGTAGGTGTGACTAAGTTCTAGAGGAGCGGTGCTTCTTTCGCTATTCCTTTGACGGAATGGAAAGGTGATTTTGCCTCTTCGCCTACCTCACATTCATTTTGAGGGTTTATGTCGACAGAAAGCAACAATCTCAACTTCGTTAGCTTTTGAATTACTTTCTATTTAACGTGTCTTAATATATGATGATATAGATGCACATATTACAAATATATCATTCATTTAGCTACAGACATACTATATCATTCTTAGTTATTGCAGACCTGTTGGACTAGTCTCAAACCAGCTTGACCAACAACATCCCTTAAACCAAGTTTGGGACATGTATCACCTCCTTTTAGAGTGATCCCATTCCCTGAAGTCCTATTGAGGAAAACCTCTCCAACCACTTCTACTTTAGAGGTGGCGTTGATTCACATGAACAACCGTTTGCCTGCGATTAGGGCGTAACCGGATCATATGTGATCTGGATACTCTGGCCCACTCCAGTTGCTTTGGCAAACTAAGTGTCCAATTTCTTTTCTACCTTTATTTTGGCCTTCAGATCATTTAAGACCTGAAAACTATGGCCCACCTCACTAGGTGTCCATTACTTTTCTGTCTTTCTTTTGGCCTTCAGATCATTTAAGACCTGGAAACTATGGACCACCTCACAAGGTGTCCATTACTTCTCTGCCTTTCTTCTAGCCTTCATATCATTTAAGACCTGGAAATTTTGGCCCACTCCAGTCGCCCTTAGGCTTTGTACGACTGAGTGTCCAATATCATCCTATCAATTGAAGGATCTTCTGTCAGATAGGTGACAGGTTCAACGTCTTAAGATAAGACATTATCTTTTAGTCTTCTTCCTTTGAGATTGGTGCCCAGACAATTCCTGGCGCTTTCTTAAGAGTGGTAACAGTTTTCGCACAGTCAGTGGATCACTATCCTTCGTATGTGCGAACATACTTTACATACTTGTAATAATTACACTCAAAAGAACGGATCTTTTAAGTTTTGTTTACAATAATCTAATCTTTATACGGGAAGGAAGAAGATTCAATAACTGATTTTAGAGTGTAGGGAATATGAGTCTTTAATGAAAACACTTTCATATTCCTAGCCTTGTATTACACACTTTTATTCAAATATTAACTAAACACATTATAGATAAGGAAGGATAATTAACTTAGACCTTTTGGATTCTGGCCCACTTCAGTTAGACTGAATGTCTATATCCTCCTTGCCGTAATTCAGATCCTTTGACTTAGACAGATATAGGCCTTTTGGATTCTGGCCCACTTCAGTTAGACTGAGTGTCCATATCCTCCTTACCATAATTCGATCCTTTGTCCCAACGATATAGGCCTTTTGCTACATGATAGAACATCATCTTCACCTTCTCCTCTTGTCCCGATTTGACATCCTCGGCCCTCTCGTGGGCGCTTGTTTCCACCACCCTCGGGAGCGGTGACACCAACTCGTCCTTGATCTATAGCCGTACTAGCATGACTATCAGCAGTGTCTTGAAGCTCAGCATCAGATCCAGAGATCCCACCTTTGACGGAAATAGATTTGTAATTGTTGTCAAAGAGAGAACCAAAACTAGGACTAGATTTGAAAGCACATTGTTGACAGAGACAATGTTTGAACTGTCAACATAACTGTTTTCAAGAAGAAAACCACATCCAGATTTGGGACCATATCTGTTGGCAAACATCTTTCGAGCACTAATACGATCCTGTCTTTAAATTATTGGATATGTAAAGCACGTACGAGAATAGTAAATAACTATTACAGTGATCGAAAGGATAAACAATAAATATTACAACAACAAGTTGTCAATCTCTTGATCTTGAATTGGAACTCCAAATCTGGATCTTGTATTCAGAAATACAAGAACATGAACTGCTACACTTGTGGCTTGTAGAACCGCTGAGAATCCGAACGGTTAGGGTCCTTTGAGATTCAAGTTAACACCTGAAACACTTAGCAACCAATTAGATAATCACAACACCACCGGCTGAGTCGAGAGATGGCTCTCTGTCTTTAAGACAAGATTGCCCCCGTATATAGGCTTTACGGAAGTGTGGACAATTGTCTCCCAAGATGAAACAACAAATTATCAAATGTGCAAAGCCTACACAAATAAACCCAGCGAAGAACAGGAATAATGAAGATTGCTAAGAGAAGGATTGCTTATCAGAAAAACTAATTTCTTTGTGGTGTTGTTAACTTGCAAGTATGTTCACTTGTTCATTTCTGTTCTTTTTTATAGAATTGAGCCAAATGCCTCAATTTATAGGTGTGCAAGATGGCCTTTCAAATGCCTCATAATGGCATTCAATTGTCACGTAATGGATGGCATTTAACCCCCAAGTAATGCAGCAACATAATGGTCCAAGTAATGACCATTATTAGGTGGATTCAATGTCATTGAAACTACCTCAATAGCCAAACCTTTAGGATCCCGTCGAGCAATCACTGCCAATGAAGCGCTACGACGCTAATTCAGCCAGAAACTCACAATGCTCACTGCCAATCAGGCGACGCGGCGCTCCGGCGCCGCGGCCCGATCCGGGAGGCGTCGTAGCCCTTCTCGGCTCCGCAACCTTTTTCCGACCTGTACCATCTTACACTTCGCACAATCCTTCCTTCGTTTACCAACGTGGAACACTTGTTATTTAGCCAATAACCGTCCATCATTTTATGTCTTAAACATTTCACTTACGTACCAATATCTCTTTCATTAACGAAATTTACGATACTTGACACTAAGATTGCACGTGTGTGGAAACGACATTTCCGACGTGCGGGGCCCCAATTGTTCGAGTCATAAATAATGTGATAAACTTAATTCCACGTTAGTAAACTTCCAACAATATTTTCTTTCCACCATTTCCGTCAAACCTAACGAACATAAAATATTTAACAGGGAGTTAGAGACTAAAATTATTAACCTTTGATAAACTCAAAGGACCAAAAATGTTCACTTCATACTTAAGGGACTATTTTAAATCTAACCTAAAGAACTACTTTTGTCATTTTCTCTAAATTGACCCATATACTATCTCCATTTGAAAAAACAAAAAAAGAGATAGAAAGCGTGTCGTACTAAAAAAAAATTGGACGACGGTTGCTTCTACTGTCACTTTCGAATTTTTGATCCAAGAATATTGTAAGTAAGCAGGTCCACTAAATTGGACTTGACAGATCTTTGCTATAGTATTTATTTATAGCCACAAAAAACTCAAGAGGGTATCCTGCATATTTTTTTATGGCCACAGAAAACTTCTTGCAATCTGTTAATTCTTAGTATTCCAACAAAACAAATTGATGGGAGATGACATATGAAATAGGACAAAAAAGCTAAATATTCTTTCTTTCCTCATATGTACATCTCACTAACTGATTGTGCCATGCACTCATGATAACAAAAAAGTAGAATCAACCTAGATAGTCGCTTGCTGACAGATGAATAATATATGTATGAACCATATATAATATGTCTATAAAAATGTAATTCCGACCAACTAATATTGTAAAGTTTCCCATAAAAATGCGCCATGCGTCTCTTTTTTTCTCCCATAAGATCATTATTGCATACAATAGCAACTGCTTTTAAAAATATATATATATTAATAGGGGTGGAGTTATATGGTTGAAATTAAAGGGGTTCATACCTCATCTGAAAATTATATCGGACAAATAAATTAAAAAGTAAATTCGTTATGTATTTAAAAGTAAAGGGAAACTTTTAATGTATCTAGAGCAAAAAAAAAAGTAGTTCAAAAGTTTCTTTAGGTAACAAATTCAAATCTCAGGTATAATAGTATTTTCATATTTTTATCACGATCTCTTTATTTTTTTTTTTAATTTTTATCTGATATTTTTTTTCATGCTTTCTCTTGAGTCAATGATCTTTCGGAAACAACCTCTCTATCTCTCAAGATAAGGATAAGGTCAGTGTATACTCTACCCTTTCAGACACCACTTTATAAAATTAAACTAAGTATGTTATTGTTATTGTGTATTTTTTCTGATTCTGATTTTTAGAATTTCTGTCTGTCAACGGAATAAAAGCACTCTACAATCTAAAGCTGGCATACCTCTTCATTTGTTGGACTAATTGAATTAATATTTTTTTAAATTTCCTCTCTATACCTTTATACCTTCATTAATAGTAATTAAGCAGAAGCCCCTATAAATAAAGAAAAAGATTTCCTCACTCTTATCCCTTGGAATCTAGAGATATGTGGTGATAAAGATGACACATAGGCATCTTTTTCATCTGTAACCAAGCTTTTTTCTTCTTTAATATTCTTTCATTTTGCTCATTCATCATCTTTCAGACCCTAAGCTTAAGATTATAGTTGTGTTTTAATTATTATCTCATAAAAAAGAGAAATTTTTTACTCTCCGTTTCAATTTAAGTGTCTTAGTTTGACTTAGCACGAAATTTAAAAAATAAATGGAGATTTTTGAATTTTATGGTCTGAAATTAAAGATGTGTGTGCTCTTTTAAATTTTGTGATCTTAAACTTACCTTGAGATTGAAAAACTTACTAAATATAGAAAGAGACTCCTTTTGGAACAACCCAAAAAAAAAAGTAAGACACTTAAATTGAGACGGAGGAAGTATATGTTTTGTCACGGTTCAATTCACGGATCATGATGGCATCTACGCTATCCCCGATAAGCGGACCATCCCCAATCAATAATCATTTATAAGGAAAATAATCATAACTGAACAAGTAAAATTACTACTCAACTTTCTGGTCATATATTTATATAACCACGCCTTCGCTATCTCTTTCTTTATCGTATTATAAAGAACAAATAAGAAGTGCAAAAATTACTAAGAGAATTACAATCCTAAAACTTGATCTGACTTGTACAAGAGCATCTAAATAATTATTACAAAGTCTGAATTACAGTAACAATACAACTGTCTTGAAAGAAAGTAAAAGCCAAGAAATAGGATAGAGGGAGATCCAGGGTTACAGATAGGATGGATGACTCACCCTGAAACCTCTGAAAGACCACCTCGGAAATCAGCCATGAGGTACAGAACTAGAACAAGGAATTGTATCTACATTTAAATAAAGATGCAACAAGTGTAGTATGAGTACAACCACACGTACCCCATAAATATCATAAGCCGACAACGAATAGAAAACACATACAACATATAAGGAATCCAACTTACTTCTCCGACTATCCCTTAGAATTCTCATTACATGAAATCAAAAGGTAAGCACGTGCCACATAAACAAGGTAAGAGAGTGATAATATATGGATGCATGAATGCAGATGCTTTGGCCAAATCAAACCTGGTACACATATGCTAGTGGTCATTTCGTCTAGTCATGATCAATGGGACTCACGAGGTCCATATACCGCTCACAATCATCCGATGCGTATTCATCGGACTGGTAGAGCATCATCTCATATCACAATATCTCATATCAATCGTATCATAACACTCGGAATCATCATTCTTACCTTTCTTCCAGCCTCATCGAACATTTCCGTAACTCATTTCAAGATTCATCTCAACCATATGAAATATATGAATTAATGCATGCATATGAGAGATTATAAAGCAAATATTATGGAAGCATGAGATGAAGATGCATACACCTTTAGTTCATAAATTCTATTCAAGTCTCCCAGAATCCATCTTTCATATGTATAGGGGATATAGAACGATGGTCCAAGCCAACCCCGCCCAGGTTAAAAAATGCGGACATTTTTCGCAGGTACGTGATGCGAGTTTTTACTCGCAAAAGCGGCCACACCGAACCAAAAAAATAAGCAACTTTCTAAATTTTGATATGACACCTGAAACTCATCTGAGACCTCCCGAATACAAACCAAATATGCAGATTTATCATAAAATATGCTATGAACTCACTCGCGCACTCTAATTTCTCAAAATAAGTCATTTTGACCCGGTGTTGACCAAGTTCAACACCAAACCATAAAACTCAAATATTCCAACCAATGACTCGAAACACCAACGGACGCCTCGGAACCCGAATTGACGACTCGATCAAGTCATAAATAACGGTCCGGACCTAATGAAATCGACCAACTCGAAAAAAGATGCAAATACCCTTAATATTGACTTTAGTCAACCTTGCCTTTTTCCTTTAACTTTCAAACCTTAGAACTATCGAAATGATTTCAAAACCTACCCGATTGTCTTGAGAATCGTGTCACCCATCCCCGCAAGCCATAAACACCGAAAAGGGACTACGAAAAAGGTATTTTGAGTAGAACAAGATAAGAAGCCTACAACAATCGAACGGATCGTTACATATATGAATTGTGTGAACCACCCCACCTTAAAGTCTAATAAATTCTATAAGGTCTAATATATATATATATATATATTAAATTACGTGGCCAAAAGGTGGATGTAGCCCTAAAGTTGGTGCCATATAAAATTTCAAACTTGAATCTATAATGTGTTAGAATCTTAAATCTGACTTTGATGACCGTCCGTCTAAAAGTTTAAGCATTAGAGAGCACAATTATTTAAGTACTGTTTATCTTAAGAACCTACCGAGACCACTCACTAGCCAGAGCTAGCTAATAAGAATTATCCAAGAAAATATTTAGAGCGTGCTCATGCCTCCTTGTACATTATTATTCTTTCCATGTCAAGTTATGTGGTACTTTCAAATGTCGTGTGTCAAATATTTGTTTTTAACCGTGATTTTTATATACATTTTAAATATTTTAAATTGTCAATTATTATGACTTATAATACTTTATACGTAATTTTCAAATATATAAATTCTATTTTGAAAAATTCAAAGATATCATGTCTGAATTCATTCTCAAAACTAAAAAGTATGACTTTTAAAATTCGGATGATGCCACATAAATTGAAACACAATAAATATATAGAAGAAGTATGACTTCCAGCGCGGAGGCCGAGTATTGAGGGGTAGCCAATGTGATGTCTGAGTCCTGTTGGCTGCGTAACCTCCTATTAGAGCTTCATTTTCCTATTCAGAAAGTTACATTGGTATAATGCGATAATGTTAGTGCGATATATCTCTCTGAAAATCCTGTTCAACATCAGCGCACTAAACATATCGAGATGGATATTCACTTTGTTCGCGAAAAGGTAGCTCATGGACAAGTATGTGTCTTGCATGTCCCCTCACGGTACCAAATTGCTGACATCTTTACTAAGGGTCTTCCCTTAGTTCTGTTAGAAGATTTTAGGGTCAGTCTCAGCGTACGACAACCGACCGCTATGATTGCGGGAGTGTGATAGAATATATGTAGTATATTCCTAATATACTACGTATATTCCCTGATATTATTAGAGATCTTGTAATTATGGTAGTAGTATTGTATTAAGAAAATATAATTATGGTAGTAGTCTTGTATTAGAAAAATGTATATTTGATTTCCGTAATTATAGGCTAGGTTTACTATTGTATATCATGTATATAAACTATTTACATTAATAAAAAGAATCAAGAAATTATTCTCTTTCATTAATAATGATTAATGAAAAGAATCAAGAAATTATTCTCTTTCATTAATAATGATTAATGAAAAGAATCAAGAAATTATTCTCTTTCATTAATAATGATAGGATTAAATTTGGTCATCGTCGGTCGCTAATGCCCAGACGGCACAAATTTCGGTTGTTAATTATATTCTTTTTTAGCGATCAAATTTCCCTTCGCTGATTATCATTTCGATTTTGAAAATTCTTTAATGAAGATAAAATATCTGATCATTATAAATGCTTTTAGCGACTAAATTTTACCTCCTCTAATTGCTTGTGAACTTTTAACAGCCAGAAAATAGTAATTACTTTTCATATGAATTTAAGCAAACAGAAAATCGAGGCAAATTCAGGTGCGTAGTTCAATATATATATTTTAAAATATGTTTACATAGTTCAATCTGAAAGCAATAAATTTAATTATATTGGACCTACAGAATCTGCTCTAGACAAATCAACAAATGATGAGAATATATATGGTTTTCGATCCATTAGAGAAAAGTTTCAAAAAGTTTATATTCCTATGATGGTAAAGAAAGATTTAGCATGTAGTATATATAATGATAGCTAGCTCTTCCTCTACTCATGAACATCATCAGTTCATGCAAGAACAAATTGAGAAAAAATTCCACAAACATGCCAAGGGATCCTCTTATAGTTTCAGGGGTAATAGGAGATGTGTTGGATCCATTCACAAGGTGCGTAGACTTTAGTGTGCTTTACAACAATAGTATGGCGGTCTACAATGGCTGTGCCTTGAGGCCTTCACAAATTGTCAACCAGCCTAGGGTCGACATTGAAGGAGATGATCCTCACACTTTTTACACTCTGGTAATACTCGTATTTCCATCCTTTTATGTGACACTTATTCTCTTTTTAATTTGGTTGAGAAATAATGACAATTTTTTTTTAAAATTAAATAACTTTTAACTTTAATCTTTCATTTTAAAGCTGATTAGATTGTTTAATTAAGCAATTCATGTAATCGTTGTCTTTTTGCCAATATTGATTCTGAGTAGCTTCGTTGAGATTAGAAGAAAAATATGCAAGGACTTCTAATTTTGCTATTTGTGGTAGTTCTAATTTAATTTACCAGCTAATTAAGTACTTGTTTCGTGGCTTTTGTTTGAAGCTGCAGACCAGACTATGGAAATGAAGATTCCCACGTTAATAAAAAATAATATTTTTAGTAATAAAAATGTTATGACATGCATGTTTAATATTAATACTGCAAGTTTGAAGATATTTTGGACATGTCTGAAAAGTCGTTTCTTTATTTTTAAAACTAGATGGCTAGTCAAACAACAGTCATATTTAACGTTATATAGTACATTTGGATATACAATATGGTGTCTAGGTTATTTGGTTTTTTATTTTCTTAATTTTGGGTTGCTTGTCAAGATATTTGAAACATTCATTTCTTTTGGAAGGTTATGGTGGATCCTGATGCTCCAAACCCCAGCAACCCAAACTTGAGGGAGTATCTGCACTGGTAAGTCTAGCTTATATATTATTATTATATAGTTCCTATAGTTCTTTCTCAAGATGACGGCGTCAAAGGAACAGGTATCAAATAAGTACTATTTTTTTTGTCTCAAATTGATGTGATACATTTTTTATTTTAGTCCGTATAAAAAAGAATGATATATTTTTTTATTTTGCAAGAATTCAATTTTAACTTTTACATTTTACGTCTAATGAGATGATCTATAACCACATAAATATCTTTAATTTGTTTTAGACCACAAGTTTTAAAAGTCTTAATTTATTTCTTAAACTCCGTTACAAATTAAACTATATTACATAAATTAGGACGGAGTGAGTACTTTTTATCTCTCAAACCAATCGCCAATAGAAAAGACTGAAGGTGAGCTTATATAAGAACTACAATGAGGACCTAACTGCAAATAAGAAAATCTAATGGGTCCTTTATTCCATTACTAACTTCATTAAGTTTAGCATACACTCGTCACCGCACTAAATAAGCATATTACGTAGACGACCCAAAAAATTATAGAGGAAACAATATTCAAGCTTCTTTAATTCTCTTATTTTTATGAACTTTAACTTTTATGCAGTAACAACAAAGACTGAACTAGGTGGAAGCAATTTAATTTCCTTTGTTGAAATTTGATGTTGTCCAATTAAGTAGGATAATAACGATTTTTAAATTCCTTTGTTGAAAATCTGATGTTGTCCAATTAAGTAAGATAATAACATTTTTTAAATTATATATAAGCAATTGAATTTCTTCATGGATTTTTTTTTAGTGAAGTAGATATTTATGAAGATTACCTATAAATATCTTTTGAGTGGTATATAAAATTGATATTTTAAAACATTCATTATATACAAGTTAAACTTTTCATGAAATTACTGCTGTACCCTGATAAAAGAGAAAATATTTCCTAACGTGCAAATGTATTTATTAAATAATAATTAAGAAATGATACTTGAAGTCGCACCTAAAATTAAATGCGTTGACCTTTACAATCCGAACTCCATTATCCATTTTTTTTTATTCTTTCATGACTGCAAAAACAGAATGGACTAATTAGAAGTTTCAGAATTGAATCATAAAAATGGAATTAATTTTAGTAGAGGCGTTTTACTTCATAAAGAGACTTTTCGGTGCAATTCAGATTAGTCAGATCCTAAAATAAATATCACAAAAAAAGCAAGATTAATTGCTTAGTCTCCTACAACTAAATTACAAAACATAAATTATATATATTGGGTACAACAACAAAAAATATATTACCTAATCCCCCCCCCTTCCCTCCCCACCTCCTTTTTTTTTGTTTTCTTCTTCTTTGGGTTTAAATGCTAACACCTTCTTTTTTGGTAGGCTGGTCACAGATATCCCAGCAACTACAGGGGTTAACTTTGGTAAGTATTCTTACATAAAAGATCATGATCAGTTACTACAGGGGAAAAGTATGTAATCCATAATCACTCACACAAGTATAATTTGAAAAATCAAGCATATCTTAAAAGCTAGTATTTAACTTTCTCAAAATGCATACTCAAGTCAGCCTTTTCTCAAACCTGAACTCAATCTTATATTGCTTGCAGCTCACTTAGGCAATGAAGAGAAGGAACTTATATAAGGGATTAAAAAATATACTAAAGTATCTCATCTAGTATTTGAATTGTGATCTAAAGCAATTAATTTTGAACACTATTTGCAATCATCTTCTTATATGACAAGAGAACTTAAGTCAGACTCGTGTCATGTAAGGTCCATTAAATGGAAAATCGCTTTCTATAATAATTCTTTTCATTTTCAAGGCTCGAACTCAAGGCATGTGATTAAGAGGGAAGGGATCATTTCCATCCCACCACAACCCTAATCGATTATAAGTTACAACATACTCTCTTTGTTCATTTTTACTTGTCCACAATGAACTTCACACTCTTTTTAAGAAATAATAAATGAATTACATATTTTACTATAATACTCATATTAATTGGTATATAATCTCAATGGACTTGAGAAATGATTTGGAGAATGAGTAGTTAATGCTAAAGGTAAAATAGGATTTTTTTTTTCTTATGATATACTAAAGTAAATAAATAAAAGTGAAAATAAATTTATAATATAATTATAAAAATAATTTATAAGTAAAAGTAAACTGGAGGAGTATAAAATTGTGATAGAATATTACCTTGGGTGTTTCCAAATTCCCCCAAATGGTGAGTCAACATTAAGATTTGCAACAGACTTGCTTATTGACACGTGAGAAGAAATAGGAATCTGACGTAGCACAAATGACCACATCATTTATACATTTTACTCTTCAATGCCCTTGAACTATTGAGGGCTTCTCAATTTACTCCCATTGTGTAAAGCACATAAAAAATTTGAATATTCTCGCTGTGTAACTAAATCTAATTTCCTCTAGATGGAATATTCGTCAGTTAAAGCTTTCAAGACCAGCACAAAATAAGGGCATAAGTGTCAATGACCCAATGGAATAATGTCTCATTTAATTTGAAAAGAGCTAGCTAATGAGTTGAAAATTACCCAAAACATATAAAGAGACAACATCTTATCGTTTCAATCGATAGAAGATCTAACATAAGACTAAAATTTATTACATATGTTTTTTTTTATGGAAGTGTAGTTATATAAACCGTCAATTTAATTTATTTTTTTGCACTAACAGGTGATGAAGTTGTACGCTACGAGAGCCCACGACCTTCAATGGGAATTCATCGCTATATTTTCGTTCTGTTTCAACAATTGTGTCGAGACGCTATCAGTGCTCCCGATATAATTGATTCTCGACAGAATTTTAACACAAGAGACTTTGCGAGGTTTCACAATCTGGGTATGCCTGTTGCTGCAGTTTACTTCAATTGCAATAGGGAGGGTGGTACCGGTGGACGTCGCCTATGAATTCTATTACTATTTACTATAAGTCTATAACCAAAAATAAACTATTGTTAGTATATATTGTCTTCTAAATTTTACTGAATTTTTAATTTGTAAGCACACGGATGCAACGGTAGGAGTCTATGTGTAAAGTGTAGATGCTCACATATCTACTGCTAAAGCTTGGGTATCTTATTACTATAAAATTATACTCCGTTCAGAAGTATATAGTCATTCATGCATAATTGGCATTTTCGAGCTATTAGGCATTTACTCCCTCCTAGTCCATTTTACCCGTGATATCTGACTTTTGCACGTCTCTTAAGAAAATATTAACTAAACGAATAATTTAATTAATTTATTCTTATTTATTTTTTGATCTCAATTACTTTTCATTTCACCAGATTAATCTTTATCCACATTTATTGAAAGAAATAATCTCTTGATTATTTTTATTAATGAATGAGTATATATACAATTTATAATATCCATAATATGGAAAATCTCCTATTCCTACTCTACTTCCAAAACCCTATTCTATTTGTACAAGAATTCTACAATTATTGAAAGTGTACAATGCTAATTAAATACAACATTTTACCAAATACACGGTCTCCAAATTGACTTGTGTTTTCGTGATATACACGGTATACACTAGGCATCGTATATGTCGTGTATACTGTGTATATCACGGTATATTTTCACACCCCCGCAGTCATAGAGGGCAGTCGTCGTACGCTGAGACTGTCCCTAAAAATCCTCAAATAGAACCGAGGGAAGACCCTTAGTAAAGATGTCTACAATTTGGTATCTAGAAGGGACATGTAAGACGTGTACTTGTCCACGATCTACCTTTTTGCGAACAAAGTGGATATCCATCTCGATATGCTTAGTGCGCTGATGTTGAACTGGATTACCAGAAAGATAGATTGTGCTAATATTATCACAATATACTAAGGTAGATTTCTGAATGGGACAATGAAGTTCTAAGAGAAGATTACGTAATCAATGTATGTGAACCTTTTCGGAATACGAGGGTCAAACTTTATAATTTTAATCTTAAATTTTGACAGAGATTTTTTAAGTTTGTAAAAATAAAATTTATATATTTAGAAATTACATTAAAAATATTATAAGTCATGATAATTTATAATTCAAATAATTTATAAAAATCTAAGAAAAATACGATCAAAAAATTAGCTCATAGACTCTTCAAATAATAAAGGGTTAACACCAATTGAGAGGGAGTAAACATTGTTCTCTAATAGCGCAGCCAAGTGGACCAAAGTGAACCAAAAAAATCAAACAGTCGAAAGCTGCAAATAAAAAGAGTCTTCAAACACGTGGATTTGTGTGTTCAAAACAGAGGTGCAATTGTAGTCCAGTTTTGACTATTTAGCCCAATCAAGCACAAGAATCTCAGCCGACCAAAAATAAAAACGCCAAATATGCCAACTTCAATCCTCGTACGACCAGCTTATCTCTTTAGTGGTTACTCTATTTATTATAATTTATACTATACATTTTTTTTAGTCCGTTTTAAAATAAATGATATATTTATCTTATTTTATAATAATTTAATTTTAATTTTTAATTTTTATGCATAACAAGATAATCTATAATCACACAAATATTTTTAATTTATTTTGGACCACACAATTCAAAAGTCTTCATTTATTTCTTAAAATCTATGCCGAGTCAAATTATATCACATAAATTAAGACGGAGATAATATTTTTATTTTTCATCAAAGCTGGTAATGGAGAAAAGCAGGGGCGGGTTCAACATGTTTAATGCTAGTTCATCGGAGTAGTAATATTTGCTCAAATATATTCTCTTCAGTCAAATCTCTCTATAATTACTATTCATTATAACGGTCTGAATTTCTTTGAAATCATACTTTTTCATGTTATATTTTATTCTACCTATAACAGCAGTGACATTTATTATAACGATACAATATTTGTAAAATTACATCTCTATAACAGTCATACTTAAATATTGTGTAATAATATTTTGTAGGAAAAATAATATGTATAAAAATAAAATATTAAAATATTAATGATATTCATCATTAATGTCATTAATCTTAAATACATATGTTTCTTAGATTTTAATTCGTTGTCGATATGGTACAACTAGTTATGGATTTGTTAGTAATTTATTAGTCTTTTCAATTATTAATTAATGAGATTTAAAATTACCAAGCATATTGTTTTCCTTTATAACATAAAAAGTACAAAAATTAATTGTTTGCATACTTTTGTTTATAACATCTAAATGAGATCTAAATATCAAATGTCAGTATACATACATAACAATACCTTACTATAGCAGCCATGAAATTTTTGGATAAACGTTGTCATTATAAAGAAGTTTGACTGTATATGTATACTTAAATATATACTAAATGTAGTAATATTTTATCTTAAAATACTAATTTAGGAAACTTACAGGTTTCTAGGAGATGCATAGTATTTTTCTTTGGGTAAACCCTAGCCGTCGTATTATAGTAGAGGATTTAGAAGGAGAACAAACTAATAGATTAATAGACTAATTAGCACATATATGGATGGACCCAATCCAAGAACTATTTCTAATACTAAATATTACTATGTCAAATTAACTTAAAATTGTTATAACTTGAAATCGTTATAGAAATCCGTAACTTTAAATTCTGAACGTGCCTCTAGGAAAAGGCGTTAGATCAGAGCAAAAAGGGTAATGGTATGAAAGGCCCGAACTCACTCAATCAATATATATCACGATACTATGAGTACATAGTTCGAAATACCTCCACCACAACAAATGGAAGTCTAGATTCTTCTATTATTTTCCAAATAATGTTAATACCATCGATACTCAGGGTTAGAGGTTGAGTTAGACGGACGCAGGAGGGTTCAATTTTTTTTTCGAGAAAGAAGGTTTAATTAAATTTCCTTCCTTTTAAAAATATATTGCATGAATAAGGCCAACACAAATATTTAATTTATATATGAATTGTTGAGTTCTCTTTAACATGGAGGAATATTTACGTAGCGGTAAAGGAGGTTCAACTTTTTTTAAGGTAATAAGTCCAAATTATAGGTGTTACTAGCGGCGAATCTTGATTTTTCAGTCATGAATACTCAACTACCTTTAATTTAGAATTACTTTATAAAATTGAATAGTTGATTAATATTTTTGTTGTGTTCTGGACAGGATTATACTGCTAAACAGCTGAACGACCTAAGTTGATTTGCTTGCACCAACTACACACCAAAATTAGTGCAAATAATATTATAAATTGAATAAGGACCAAGTTGCAGTGTATTCAGTCATCTGATATTGGAGTTCCTGGTTGGATTAATCAAAATTCCTGTGGTATAGAATTCATTAAAAGAAGTGTTTCTTACTAGATATTTTTTTCATTTCCATGACTAATCCAAAAATTGTCTAATTATTCATTTTCTTTATTTCATTAAATCTTTTTTACCTGGTGTTTGATATCCGCAGTTTTAGGCCCCATTACATTCAGATGGAAATGTTTTAAAGACCATTTTTTCTTCACTATGTGGTTTCTATAACAAATGTTTTTTATTCACAATCGTCTAATTTCATGTTTCACACCCCCGTTATCGCAGTAACAGTTACTATTGTCGTTAAAGTAGTAATGGAATAATTAAAAAGATAGAATATGCAACTTGTCCCCATGGATACAGCGAATATGTGTTCTTTTTAGAAAAATGAATGTAATAATTAATTTTATATATATATATATATATATATATATTTATATATAGAGAGAGAATAATGCTACTAAAAGAATCGTTTCCTATAATGGGATCAGATCCATGTGACTCACACATATATATGATATGATCCTTCAAGAATATACTTATGAATTATCAAATGTGGAATACCAGCTAATCATAATAACGTGTTCCTGTCGAAATCTCAATGGCTGCACGTCTTTTTCTTTCTCAATTTTGCATTTTAGCTTCTTGGTAGAGAAAACGGTACGTAATAATCCGTTATAATTTGAATAGATAAAAATGATAATGCAAAAATTTTAGTGACATAGATAGATATTTTAATAAGGGTATTACGGAAAGTATGCGTTAAAAGTTTTTATATATATATATATATATAAAGGAGATTCAATTAGAAGAGTTATATGTACAATTTTTTTTTTTGATGTACATATATATATGTAATATGTACGAGTTTTCAGAGTTTTCCTTCTCTATTTGTATCGTTCAAATTTAACTATCAAGATATTATTCGCTTTTAGTCTTTAAGATCACGAGTTTATCCTCTTGGACTGTTAAACAAAGCCCAGCAGTGGGCTCAGCCCATTCTCGGCCAAATTAGTTACAAAACAATATTGTATATATGGTATATATATTTGGAGTATATTGTAGTGTAAAGGTTACCTTAATTAGTGTTATACACCTACCATAATTATATAGTTAGAATTATGGTAGAATAAGGATTTAGAAGTAGAATAGGAAAAGGATTTTCCTATTATGGAAATATGTAACTTGTATATATAGCTATTAAATCAATGAAAATAATCAAGGGGATTATTTCTTTCATGGTATCAAGAGACTAGGTCTAAACCAAAAGTTTTCTTCTCTCAAACTTTTGCCTCTTTGGCCGAGAACCCCCCCCCCCCTCCCTCGGGTTTTTCTCTCCAAATATCTCGTCTTCCGCTCTCAAAAACCTCTCTTAAATTTATCCTCCTTCTTTGTTCTTTCAAATATGTCTAAGAACAATTTTCACCCCCGCCCTCACAGCTTTCCAATATCAAGCTCGGTGTCCCTATTGTCCTTGAGATGGAAAACGTTCAATATGCAACGTGGGCGGAGTTGTTTAAAATTCACGCTATCTCTTATCAAGTTCTTCATCACATAATTCCTCCCGCTAGACCCCTTCCCGGAGGATCCCGAGGTGTGGATTACACTTGATGCTACCGTTCTTCGGTGGATATACGCCACTATTTCGGGGACCTTCTACGGACGATTATGGAGCCCGATACCACGGCTATGGCCGCATGGAATAGATTGCGTGACATATTCCAAGACAACCAACATTCCCGTATCGTCACACTCGAGCAGAATTCTCTCTCGTTCGAATGGACGTATTTCCGAACGTTTCGCATATTGCAAGAAACTAAAGGAATTGGCGGATCAACTCCGTAATGTTGGCGCACCGGTGACAAATAATCGTCTAGTTCTACAGTTGGTTGCCGGGCTTTCGGAGGCCTATAATGGTGTTGGAACTCTCCTTCGCCAAAGCAACCCTCTTCCCGACTTTCATCAAGCCCGCTCCATGCTGACGTTGGAAGAAGCCGGTTTGGCTAAAAAGGCGGCTACCGGAGCAAGCCCAGTTGTCATGGTGGCATCCTCTCCTAGTTCTTCGGGTTTTGTTAATAATTCGGGCCAAAACCATAATAATGGTGGCGGCAAGAATAATCGCAAAAATAACAAAAACCGCGGGGGCAAACAAGGTGGTTCTGGTGGCGGTTCCGGTGAGCAACAAGCAGGCAGTGGGTCCCATTCGGGGTACAATGGGCCACCACCACCGTGGGCCCAGCAGTGGGGCCAGTGGCAGTGGCACCCGCACCCTCCAAAGTTTAGCCGCGGCGGTGGGGCTGGCCGGTCCCAGCGAGGCCCAATACCCGCATTGGCGGCCCACCGGCCGGTGGCCCAAAGAACGGCCCCCACAACAGCGGTAACGCCCGGTTCCAAGACGGCCGAGTCCTTAGGCCCCATCCTCCGCAAGCCCATCATGCAGCAGGCCCCACTCAGACCGATATCGAGGCCGCGATGCACACGTTGGGATTGACTCAACCGGACCAAAATTGGTACATGGACACCGGGCCACTACTCACATGACTTCCGACTCGGTACTCTCTCATCTTATTCCAATTTGAGCACCCCTCGGGGATAATTATTGGTAATGGCGCTTCTATTCCAATTCTAGGGTATGGTCGAAAACGTTGTCTCCCCCCAATCCACCACTCCTCTTGAAAAATACTTTACATGCTCCTAAATTGATTAAAAATTTAGTGTCTCGTCCGAAAGTTCACGAATGACAATTCTGTTTCGTTGAATTTGATCCTTTCGGTTTCTCTGTGAAGGATTTCAAGACGGGGAGTCGTCTCATGAGGTGTGATAGTAGGGGGATCTATATCCTATCATGCCCGGTTTTCGTCCATCGAGTCCACCTTGCCATCGCCTTTTGCACCATCTCTCCTTCCATGTGGCATGCTCGTCTGGGTCATCCGGATCTTCTATTTTATCGGTATTAGATAAAAATAGCTTTATTTCTTGTAAGGGTACGAGTCGTACTCCAATGTGTCAATCTTGTTCATTAGGAAAAAGTGTTAAGTTGCCATTTGTAGACTCCAATTCTCATACTTCTATGCCATTTGACATTGTTCATAGCGACTTATGGACATCTCCTGTTCTTAGTTCAATGGGTCATCGATATTATGTTCTCTTTTTAGACGATTATTCTAGATTTTTGTGGACGTTTCCAATTGCGAATAAATCACAAGTGTTTTCCGTCTTCATAAAATTTAGAGCATTCATTCGTACTCAATTCGAAAGAGAAATAAAAAATATTCAATGTGATAATGGGAAAGAGTATGACAATAGGGAGTTTCGAGAATTTTGTGCTACTCATGGGATAAATTTTCGGTTTTCATGTCCTCATACATCTTCACAAAATGGGAAAGCCGAACGCAAAATTCGTTCCATAAATAACATTGTCCGAACTCTCCTAATCCATGCCTCCATACCTCCGTATTTTTGGCATCATGCACTACAAATGGCCACTTACCTTCGAACATAATTCCGTCTAAAGGTCCGACATATTCTTCCCCTCTCAAAATCTTATATAATAAGAACCCTTCTTATTCTCACCTTCGGATTTTTGGGTGCTTGTGTTATCCACTATTCCCATCCACAACAATTAACAAACTCCGTGCTCGGTCTACCCCGTGTGTGTTTTTGGGTTATCCGTCAAATCATCGTGGTTATAAGTGTTTTGATTTATCCTCCAAGAAAATCATAATCAATCGCCATGTCATTTTTGATGAAACTCAATTCCCGTTTACAAAAGTTCATACTCCCGAACCTAAGTTGTATAATTTTTTGGATGACCAAATATCCCCGTATATTATTCGGAATTTTTCGGACAACTCCCGTGCCCAAAATCCCCCGGCGGCCCACCGCCCGCCGGTCCCACGCATCATCGCCCCCTGTTGTTCCGATGACGAACAGTTCCGAAATTGGGCCGGTTCAGCCCACCCGGAACCGGTCCAGAAACCGAGAGCCCGCTTTTTTTACGATTTGGGCCGGCGGGCCCACCGCTCTGGCCGGTCCGTCCCGAACCCGAAAAATTTCCAAAATTCACTCCATTCTTCCTCGAGTCATAGACCGGTCACTCGTAGTCGGCGGGGTATTTTTACACCTAAAAGACATTTTAACTTACATTCGGATGTCTCTAAATCCCCCTTGCCCCGCAATCCGTGTCCGCATTAAATGACCCTAATTGGAAAATTGCTATGACCGATGAATATAATGCTCTTATTGATAATAAGACGTGGGAGTTGGTGCCCCGTCCATATGGTACTAATATTATCGTGTCTATGTGGATTTTTGCTCACAAGGAGAATTCGGATGGGTCCTTTGCTCGGCATAAGGCGCGACTTGTTGGTGATGGTAAGACTCAAAGAGTTTGGTATTGATTGTGGTGAGACGTTTAGTCCGGTGGTCAAACCGGCTACCATTCGTACTTGTACTTAGCTTGGCTCTTTCAAAGACTTGGCCGATTCATCGGTTGGATGTCAAGAATGCGTTTCTACATGGAGATCTCAAGGAAACAGTCTATATGCATCACCGTTGGGTTTCGAGAGATCCCAACCGCCCTCATCATGTCCGTTTGTTGAAGAAGTCCTTATATGGGCTTAAGCGGTCTCCACGGGCCCGGTATACACGATTTGCGGATTTTGTTTCGACTATTGGGTTCACACACAAAGCGGGTCCGATAATTCTTTGTTCATCTACCGCCGTGGTTCATCATTGGCCTATATTCTCGTTATATGTGGATGATATCATCTTGATCGCCTCCTCCGATGCTTTGCGTCGCCTATCATGGCCATGCTCGGTTCTGAATTTGCTATGAAGGACTTAGGGCCGTTGAGTTATTTTTTGGGGATTGCCGTCAAACGTCATTCGGGTGGCTTGTTTCTGTCTCAACGGAAGTATGCTGCTGAGATCATAGAGAGGGTCGGATGTCATCCCGTAAGTCCACTTCCACACCGGTTGATGCAAACCCAAAGTCGAGTGCCGCAGCAGGTGCACCATACAAGGACCCGACCCGGTATCGCAGCTTGCAGGGGGCCCTCCAAGATCTTACCTTTACCGACCGGATATTACATATGCGGTTCAAACGGTGTGTTTATTCATGCATGATCCCGTAGTTGAGCACATGAATGCAATCAAACGCATCATTCGGTATATTCGGGGACACTAGACTATGGGTTGCACTTGTATCCGTCATCTACATCCACACTTGTCTCTTACACGGATGCTGATTGGGGTGGGTGTCCAGACACCAGACGGTCGACTTCTGGCTACTGTATGTTCCTTGGCAACAACTTGGTCTCATGGTCGGCAAAACGTCAAGCAACTCTGTCACGCTCCGGCCGAGCGAATATCGAGGGTAGCGAATGTGGTCTCCGAGTCATGTTGGCTACGTAATTTGCTTTTGGAGCTTCATTGTCCCATTCGAAGGCAACCTTGGTATATTGCGATAACATTAGTGCCATCTACCTTTCGGTAACCCGCTTCAACACCACCGCACCAAGCATATCGAAATGGACATTCACTTTGTCCGTGAAAAGGTTGCAAAGGGTCAAGTTCGCGTATGCCATGTCCCGTCTCGTTATCAAATTGCGACATCTTTACAAAGGGTCTACCACGGTTCTCTTTGAAGATTTTAGGGACGCCCTCGGCGTTCGAAAACCGCCCGCTATGACCGTGGGGGTGTGTTAAACAAAGCCCAAAGAGCTGGGCTCACCCATTCTCGGCCAAATTAGTTACAAAACAATATTGTATATATGGTATATATATTTGGAGTATATTGTAGTGTAAAGGTTACCTTAATTAGTGTTATACACCTACCATAATTATATAGTTAGAATTATGGTAGAATAAGGATTTAGAAGTAGAATAGGAAAAGGATTTTCCTATTATGGAAATATGTAACTTGTATATATAGCTATTAAATCAATGAAAATAATCAAGGGGATTATTTCTTTCATGGACATTAACCCAACTAAAAGTCACTTCAATCGACAGTTGAATTCCCAACTCATCCTTTTATGGTCCATGACTCCCCTACCCCACCACCGCCCTCACACCCAAATTCCAACGTCAGATTTGTCTAAAGCAAATTCCATGACAAATTGTCTTTCGAGTTTAATCGTCAGCTGTATGTAGGTTGTTACACTCACCTCTAAGGAATCAACATCACTCACTAGTTTTGGTACTAAATATTGTTGGCTGATCCAATTATTAATTTATGCCTCAAGGTTTTGTCCCCTTAGGATTAAACCCAAGAAGGTGTCTCAACTGTTAGAATTCTAAACATGCTCTTACATAATTCCTAATTTTCACTTCTACATATTGGACTTTTTAATGCGCAAATCCAAATCCATTGGCGTTAATATAGGACGAGTGGTTAAAGAAATAAAACCTTCTTATACGAAAATCAAAACCAAGCACTTGGTTTTCCGTATAAGTACAAAATAAAACCAAACAATAGCTGGTAGAGCAACAGGTTGAAATCAATATTAATTCTTAAAATATTCTTGGATAAGCACGAGGATCCATTTGTTATCATTGGACGATCAACCGAGTCCGCCTAATAAATAAAAAATAAACGCAACTAGTTTCTTGTCCTGTCCATGCATTTTACATATATATAAGAACTTGCTCGAAATAAGCATCAAGTTGAAATAAACATATTGCAGCAAAAAAAAAAAATGAGTGACAAATCATTAGAACCATTATTATTACTAAAGCGAAAAAATGCATCAACAACGCTCGATGAGACGTTAGAAAGGTGCATTGGTGAATTTGGATGGGCACAATTGTTACAAGCCGTCCTCGTATCCCTATCATGGGTTTTCGATGCTCAACAAACATTCATTAGTGTCTTTACCGACACACCCGCTGTTAATGAATGGTCGTTACAAGGTGCGAGTTCAATTCTCACTGGCCTTCCGGCGTCTTCATTCTTCATAGGTTGTCTTACCGGAGGTTTAGTTCTATCAACTTTGGCTGACACAAAACTTGGTCGAAAAAACATGTTGGTTATATCATGTCTTGTCATGTCAATTACCGGGGCCATAACATCAATTTCCACAAACATTTGGATTTATGCAATTTTAAGGTTTTTGACTGGATTTGGAAGGGCTACTATAGGGACTTGTGCACTTGTTTTGTCAACGGAGTTAGTAGGAAGTCAATGGCGTGGACAAGTTGGTATAATTGGTTTTGTTTGTTTCTCTATTGGGTTTCTTTCTTTACCACTTATTGCTTTTGTGAATAGAGGGTCTTCATGGAGAGTGTTGTATTTGTGGACTTGTCTTCCTACAATCTTGTACTCAATATTGGTACATTTCTTTGTTCGTGAATCACCAAGATGGTTGTATGTGAGAGGGAACAAAGAAGAATTTGTCCAAACTTTGAAAAGCATTACAACGAGGAGTAGCTTGACTTTAAGCTTCTTTGGCTCCTTCATCGAATTTGAAGATCAAGAACATAATGTAAGTTATTAAGTATTTTTTAAATGAGTGTGGTTCATGTTCACTCAATGTTCTTTTACTTCCTCTATCTCATTTGAAGTGTTTTTTTAGCTCAAAAAAGTGTTTTGAAATAAATATTGCTTTAGAAAATCAAGATAGAATAATTATTTTTTCCCAGTTTTTACCCTTACTATTAAAGGGATAGGGGAATTAGCACTTCACAATAAGAAATAAGCGCACTAACGAAAACTTGGTAAATTTTACTACTCTATGTACTTAATATTTTTTAACGGACATGTTAAAACTTTTAAAGACACTTAAAATGGGAAAGAGATTTTTTTTTTTTTTTTTGCTTTCTTTAATTAAAGGACATGAACTTTACTTAAGACATGAAGTTACATTATCTTTATGGGAGTAACAATTATATATCTTAAAACAAAGATAAGTAATTAACTTGTGTTGCACTTGTGCCTATTAGTTTCTATATCTTTTCGATGAAGAAAAAATTATGTTAATATCCCTATATAAAAAGAATTAAGCTGTGGTAGGTTCCTATTTAAGCAATTTCATAATTAGACCATCTAAATTGAGTTGCTTAAGTAAAGAAGTGCCTAGCTATACGCATAGAGAAAACACGTTCAAACGTAAATGGCCGGATGTTCATATCTTAAGTATTACGCATTTTTGTTATTTTTACATGTTATTTTAATCATAAAGCATGTTTGATTGATATAAATATCGTTTTGAAATTTCTAATACAGAATTCGGAGGAGTCGACAGTTAGTCTCTATTCAGCTATCAAGATGTTGGTCGAAAAGAATTGGGCTTTGAGGCGACTAATATCGGTTATGTTGGTTGGTTTTGGTATAGGCATTGTATATTATGGGATGCCATTAGGGGTCGGAAATTTACCTTTCAATCTATACTTAAGTACCACACTTAATGCATTATCAGAATTGCCAGCATCCATGGTGACATTCTTCCTAATTGGCAAATTAACTAGGAAAAAATCATTATTAGGATTTGCTATGCTAAGTGGAATTAGTAGCATAGGTTGTGTAATAGTAAAAGATGATGATTTTAAGGAGTTACAAATGGGGCTTGAACTTGTTTCTTTTTTTAGTGCATGTACTTCATTTAATGTTTTGTTAATTTACACTGTGGAATTATTCCCAACATGTGTGAGAAATTCAGCTGTGTCAATGGTGAGACAAGCATTGGTTCTTGGTGGTGCAATCAGTCCAATGTTAGTGGCTTTGGGGAGAAAAAATAGATGGTTTTCTTATGGGATTTTTGGGATTTGTATAGCAAGTTGTGGATTGTTTGTGTTGTGTTTACCAGAAACTAAAGGAAGGACATTGAGTGATACTATGGCTGAAGAGGAGTACAAGGAAAGTGTACTATTTGTTTGTTAATCAATTATTGTAAAGTATGACATTTTTAAATAATTAAAAAAAATATAGCATGGTAAGAAAATGACAAGATTGTTGCTTTCTTTATAGAGGATTTTTGCTGGTTTTGGAAGGTGGACTAATGTTGTACTATAATTAGGATCAATAAAGCAGCTTTTATTTTACATGTCACGTTTTCCTTTTTATATGTTTCAAAAAGATATATCTTTTTATATATTTAAAAAAAAATATTTTGTTCTTAATATAATATATTTAAGATCATAAGTCTTAAGTATATTATTGGTATATATCAAAAGACTTATTTTCTTTTTAAACTTCACGTCTAGTTAAATACAATTACATAAAATGAAACGAGAGAATTTCTTATATTAATGTGTGTTTCTGTACCATAGAAATAATCTATGTCTTGTTCCTAAAAAGTTACGAAGTTGTCCTCCTCTTCTCCTTCTTCTCGTCTTGTCATCGTCATGAGGACGGCAAACTAGTAGTTGTTCTTTGCTCCAAAAGGTGGAATCTCCCACCCCAGGAGCCCCCACACCCCGGTCCGACAGGTCTGTGAAGGAGGTAAATCATGGTGACTCAATTGATTTCAAAGGTTAGACCAGAAAACTGTGGTAGGGTAAACTTTTTAGTAGTTGTTCTTGTCAGGAAAATATAATTCATGTTAACTTACTTTTTTTAGCATTAGTTTTTTTCTCTTTTTTTTATGAAAAAAAATAAGAAGAAAAATGGCGCAAATAGCAAACTACAAGTATGAATAAATACTTAGGTCTCTGATAACTAGAGTTTCTACTAATTATGCTATAGAGTGTTAAGTCTCTACTTAACAGCAAAGCCGTCTTAGCTCAGTGGTAGAGCGCGTGGCTTTTAACCACGTGGTCGTGGGTTCGATCCCCACAGACGGCGATAAATGTCTATTTTTGTGAATTCTTTTATTTGTGTAAAGTATGTAAGAACAAGTTTAAGATAATATTTATCTTATTTTAAGTAACGCATAAACGTACTTTATGGGAGGTCAACACTAGGGTTCGATCCCCACAGACGGCGATAAATGTCTATTTTTGTGAATTCTTTTATTTGTGTAAAGTATGTAAGAACAAGTTTAAGATAATATTTATCTTATTTTAAGTAACGCATAAACGTACTTTATGGGAGGTCAACACTATATATCTACTCGTATGTATTGAACCAAATTGCAATTTATGTGTTTACTTAACTTTGTCTTATTTAGAATTAAATTAACTTTTTAATTTATCTAAAAAAAATCATACTTCCTTATTTAGAAATAAATTAACTTTAATCTTTCATTTTTAATGATTTATTCCCACACAAATGTTCATGGCTTATTTCAGTCCACAAGAAAAAAATTCTTTCTTTCTTAAATGCTTTGCTTAATAAAACACAGCCACAAATTAAACGGAGGAAGTACTAAATAATCTTCTATGAATTGATATACTATGACACAATGGCGGACAAATTTAACAGAAAATGGACAGTGAGAAAGTGAAAATAACTTCATTAGACGGTTAAAGCCTGATTTATATTGGGTGTTTATACTAAATCATACTAATTTATTTTAATTAAGTGATAAATTAAGGTGAAAATATATATTGATTAATTATGATTTAATAATAATAATCATATCTATAAAAAACATATATAATGCATTTATTGAATTTATATAAACACCTGTTGTGATTAAAATATTACCCTCTAGAAGTAACCACTGGTAAAAGAATTTTTTCTTTTTATTTTGCTCTCTAGATTTACCAAATAAGTCTTGTTGGAGAAGAATTATTTAATTATCTGTAAGTTTTCAATTAATAAAAACTACCGACTGTTACCGCCCAAAAATCCTTCACTTCAACTTTTGCATGGAAATGAAAAGGCGGTATTTTCTAAATCTATAAATTATTTTCACAGACGATTCTAATTAACGTTTCAATTAATTCAAAAATTAGCTAATTTAACTTTGAAATACAAAAAGAAAATCGTAGCTAAATTTGAAGTCACATAGGTACTTTACAGATGTTCTAACTGTATAATAATTTCACGAAGACTATTTACTTTTCAAGTATGAAGTCTTTTGATTTTACAAGTATTACCAGTGCTAAGGTGAAGATAATATCTGCGTACACTTTATTTTTTTCAGACCACGTTGTGAAATTTCACTAGATATGTTGTTGTTGTACCAGTGCTAACTCCAAATCCAAGTACATCTGGTTGGAAAGACTTTCAAATGCTCATCTTTTCTTTTGCATTTTCAATATGAAATATTTGGAATCTAATATACCGGATTTTGTAAGTTAGTGAAATCACCTCCAAATATTAATAGTAAGGTGCTTATTATTATAGTCAAGTGGCTCCTTGCAAAAGAAGGTGACTTCATAAATAGTTAGGCACCTAATTGATGCCACTCCATATTACAAACTATACAAACGTAATATATTTTTCAGTGAACACGGGATTACATTCAAGAAGATAGTGTTCAACTTTTATACACCAACAGCCTAAAGAAAGTTTACAGATTACCAAAAAGATATCTACGAAGGTAGGTTACCAACTACAACCGGTATAAGTGAGTTAATAGTGTAAAAATCTTTTACACTATCAATATATATAAGTTAAATTCAAGAAAATATACGCATATCTACATACACCTGTCACTGAAGTTGCTACTTTTAAGTGTATAACCGGATACGACTAGTTATCCGTCGATGACAAATGGGACAGTCAGACAATTTTGGACCACATTTTCTGCAGGTCAGCATTCAATTGAAACCATATAAATGGAAGAGAGAAAGAAAGTGAAGGAAAGAAAAATCATCCTACTTACTGAATATAATGGAAAAAAAAAACTCACCATGTGTCCACAACCAAAAGCCATATCCTTAGTACCAGTTAGACAAACTGGGCATACCTTCATTTTGAACAAAGAAAAAAGGAGGATATCAATTGTCCAAACACAAAGGTTAATATGAAAGTCATATTCAAAATGGGAAGAACCAAATGCAGTTTAAAAATCTTTATGCTCTAATATTATGTAAAACAAGAAAATGCATTCAAGTTTGACGTACAATTTCAAAAGCAAGAAATACAAAAAGGCCTTACTTGATTATGATCATTTTGTGCAGATGTTGAAAGACTGCTTTGATCTTGAGTTGGAAATTCCATGGGACGATGGTAAGGAATTGGTGGTGGCCTTGGAACTACCTTCTTCGCCTTACCTGTTCTTTTTCAATACAAGAAACTTTCAAAAGAAGATATAAGTACAACAGATGATTGTGAACTTGGCATAACTTGGTTAGTCAAGTGCATCCCGCCTTCACACCTTCACAACCTTGTGTTGGGTGCGAGATAGAAAATAAGAAAAACATTAGAGAGGAGCGAAGAAGGTTAAAAAGATACAATTAAGTCCCTAAGAGAATAGTCTAGTGGTTAATGTGTGGGAGTTACACTCTTTTTGCTTAGAAATAATTCTACTAAGTTTTGTTGCTCCTTATTACATTCCTTTCAGTGTAAGGATTAAAATTTCTAGAGCATCAGCTATATTGCAGCAAAGATTCATTTTTCACATATTCACCAAGACCTTTATTTTATTAGTTTTGAAGATCTACATACAGTTATTGACATATAGCATTGTAAATTTGCTATTACATATTTTTACTTCTCTTATCATCTTAGTTGTAGTCAAATGATTATTGTTAATGTTGAGTTTGGTGTTGTGACATTTTGCCCAACATATCGTTTTCAGTATTAAGTTAAAATTCAGAAATGTTGGAACAAATGTCACGACATTCGACCAACATTCTCATAAATGCTTTTGTCTTACTTCACGGACTGAAGCAAATCTTGTGGGATTTTTACCACGATGTAAAAGTGACTTGGCAAGGTGTTTAGGAGCTGATGAAACACGTGGGAAGAACAAGTCAAAGCTGGTGCTAAGCTTGGGGAACAAGTCCAAGAAGTTGAGGATTTTGCTCCATAATCTTCTCCAACAAATCCTATCGGTTGCCCACCTTTCCCTCAACCTCCACAACCAATCGATGAGCTTTTTAAGGAAGACTCTCTACTATAAATAGAGAGGCAAGAAGAGTGAATCGATATCCGAGAAAAAAGATTGCAAAAATATCAAGAGAGCTCTCGAGAATTCATCTCGAAAACCGGATCGCTAGTGTTTCCCGAGCGTGTCAACGACATTCTTCGTCCAACATTATAATTGTCGCTTAGATTCTAGATTTGTTCTTTATTGAAGCAATTATAATTAGATGTTGTATATGTCTATTTAGATAGATTTTTCAAGCGAAGTCATCCGTGACTTCAAACTTTTAATTTCTTTGTATTATTTTGTAATATTGTAAAAGAAGGAATTAATTCAATTGTATATATATACAATACTTCCGGTCACTAACTCGTCATAGGTTATATAATCAATATAACCTATGTAAATATTAAACTTTTGTGTTCTTTATTATTTCCGTTGTTATTTACTCTTCAAAGGTTTTTCTCGTTTTATCGAAGTGTTGTCACTTGTATTAGACAACATTATTGCCGACATTTACAAACTGCATTGGCATTCGATTTGTTTTTACTTTCAGTTTGTGTTTTATTGTTCCATAGCATACCCTCGGGACCCAACAAGTGGTATCAGAGCCAACACTTAACACAATAAGTGTTTGGTCCTATCATTTGAAGCTATGGATCCGGCTAATCCAAATATTGGTAGACTTCCCATTTTAGATGGTACAAATTATGCCTATTGAAAGATTCGCCTACGTTCTCACATCAAATCAATTGATGTTAGGGTATGGAGATCTATTACTAATGGGTATGTTGTTCCAATGTTGCCGCCGTATGAGAAATGTGGCATTCTTGTTAAACCTGAATCCGAATGTAAAACAAGAAAATGCATTCAAGTTTGACGTACAATTTCAAAAGCAAGAAATACAAAAAGGCCTTACTTGATTATGATCATTTTGTGCAGATGTTGAAAGACTGCTTTGATCTTGAGTTGGAAATTCCATGGGACGATGGTAAGGAATTGGTGGTGGCCTTGGAACTACCTTCTTCGCCTTACTGTTCTTTTTCAATACAAGAAACTTTCAAAAGAAGATATAAGTACAACGAGATGATTGTGAACTTGGCATAACTTGGTTAGTCAAGGCATCCCGCCTTCACACCTTCACAACCTTGTGTTGGGTGCGAGATAGAAAATAAGAAAAACATTAGAGAGGAGCGAAGAAGGTTAAAAAGATACAATTAAGTCCCTAAGAGAATAGTCTAGTGGTTAATGTGTGGGAGTTACACTCTTTTTGCTTAGAAATAATTCTACTAAGTTTTGTTGCTCCTTATTACATTCCTTTCGGTGTAAGGATTAAAATTTCTAGAGCATCACTATATTGCAGCAAAGATTCATTTTTCACATATTCACCAAGACCTTTATTTTATTAGTTTTGAAGATCTACATACAGATTATTGACATATAGCATTGTAAATTTGCTATTACATATTTTTACTTCTCTTATCATCTTAGTTGTAGTCAAATGATTATTGTTAATGTTGAGTTTGGTGTTGTGACATTTTGCCCAACATATCGTTTTCAGTATTAAGTTAAAATTCAGAAATGTTGGAACAAATGTCACGACATTCGGACCAACATTCTCGTTAAACAGCTTTTGTCTTACTTCACGGATCGAAGCAAATCTTGTGGGATTTTTACCACGATGTAAAAGTGACTTGGCAAGGTGTTTAGGAGCTGATGAAACACGTGGGAAGAACAAGTCAAAGCTGGTGCTAAGCTTGGGGAACAAGTCCAAGAAGTTGAGGATTTTGCTCCATAATCTTCTCCAACAAATCCTATCGGTTGCCCACCTTTCCCTCAACCTCCACAACCAATCGATGAGCTTTTTAAGGAAGACTCTCTACTATAAATAGAGAGGCAAGAAGAGTGAATCGATATCCGAAAAAAGATTGCAAAAATATCAAGAGAGCTCTCGAGAATTCATCTCGTAAAACTGGATCGCTAGTGTTTCTGAGCGTGTCAACGACATTACGTCCAACATTATAATTGTTTGCTTAGATTCTAGATTTGTTCTTTATTGAAGCAATTATAATTAGATGTTGTATATGTCTATTTAGATAGATTTTTCAAGCGAAGTCATCCGTGACTTCAAACTTTTAATTTCTTTGTATTATTTTGTAATATTGTAAAAGAAGGAATTAATTCAATTGTATATATATACAATACTTCCGGTCACTAACTCGTCATAGGTTATATAATCAATATAACCTATGTAAATATTAAACTTTTGTGTTCTTTATTATTTCCGTTGTTATTTACTCTTCAAAGGTTTTTCTGTTTTATCGAAGTGTTGTCACTTGTATTAGACAACATTATTGCCGACATTTACAAACCGCATTGGCATTCGATTTGTTTTTACTTTCGGTTTGTGTTTTATTGTTCCATAGCATACCCTCGGGACCCAACAAGTGGTATCGTAGCCAACACTTAACACAATAAGTGTTTGGTCCTATCATTTGAAGCTATGGATCCGGCTAATCCAAATATTGGTAGACTTCCCATTTTAGATGGTACAAATTATGCCTATTGAAAGATTCGCCTACGTTCTCACATCAAATCAATTGATGTTAGGGTATGGAGATCTATTACTAATGGGTATGTTGTTCCAATGTTGCCGCCGTATGAGAAATGTGGCATTCTTGTTAAACCTGAATCCGAATGTAAAACAAGAAAATGCATTCAAGTTTGACGTACAATTTCAAAAGCAAGAAATACAAAAAGGCCTTACTTGATTATGATCATTTTGTGCAGATGTTGAAAGACTGCTTTGATCTTGAGTTGGAAATTCCATGGGACGATGGTAAGGAATTGGTGGTGGCCTTGGAACTACCTTCTTCGCCTTACCTGTTCTTTTTCAATACAAGAAACTTTCAAAAGAAGATATAAGTACAACAGATGATTGTGAACTTGGCATAACTTGGTTAGTCAAGTGCATCCCGCCTTCACACCTTCACAACCTTGTGTTGGGTGCGAGATAGAAAATAAGAAAAACATTAGAGAGGAGCGAAGAAGGTTAAAAAGATACAATTAAGTCCCTAAGAGAATAGTCTAGTGGTTAATGTGTGGGAGTTACACTCTTTTTGCTTAGAAATAATTCTACTAAGTTTTGTTGCTCCTTATTACATTCCTTTCAAAGTGTAAGGATTAAAATTTCTAGAGCATCACTATATTGCAGCAAAGATTCATTTTTCACATATTCACCAAGACCTTTATTTTATTAGTTTTGAAGATCTACATACGATTATTGACATATAGCATTGTAAATTTGCTATTACATATTTTTACTTCTCTTATCATCTTAGTTGTAGTCAAATGATTATTGTTAATGTTGAGTTTGGTGTTGTGACATTTTGCCCAACATATCGTTTTCAGTATTAAGTTAAAATTCAGAAATGTTGGAACAAATGTCACGACATTCGGACCAACATTCTCGTTAAACAGATTTTGTCTTACTTCACGGATCGAAGCAAATCTTGTGGGATTTTTACCACGATGTAAAAGTGACTTGGCAAGGTGTTTAGGAGCTGATGAAACACGTGGGAAGAACAAGTCAAAGCTGGTGCTAAGCTTGGGGAACAAGTCCAAGAAGTTGAGGATTTTGCTCCATAATCTTCTCCAACAAATCCTATCGGTTGCCCACCTTTCCCTCAACCTCCACAACCAATCGATGAGCTTTTTAAGGAAGACTCTCTACTATAAATAGAGAGGCAAGAAGAGTGAATCGATATCCGAAAAAAGATTGCAAAAATATCAAGAGAGCTCTCGAGAATTCATCTCGAAAAACTGGATCGCTAGTGTTTCTGAGCGTGTCAACGACATTACGTCCAACATTATAATTCTTTTAGATTCTAGATTTGTTCTTTATTGAAGCAATTATAATTAGATGTTGTATATGTCTATTTAGATAGATTTTTCAAGCGAAGTCATCCGTGACTTCAAACTTTTAATTTCTTTGTATTATTTTGTAATATTGTAAAAGAAGGAATTAATTCAATTGTATATATATACAATACTTCCGGTCACTAACTCGTCATAGGTTATATAATCAATATAACCTATGTAAATATTAAACTTTTGTGTTCTTTATTATTTCCGTTGTTATTTACTCTTCAAAGGTTTTTCTGTTTTATCGAAGTGTTGTCACTTGTATTAGACAACATTATTGCCGACATTTACAAACCGCATTGGCATTCGATTTGTTTTTACTTTCGGTTGTGTTTTATTGTTCCATAGCATACCCTCGGGACCCAACAAGTGGTATCGTAGCCAACACTTAACACAATAAGTGTTTGGTCCTATCATTTGAAGCTATGGATCCGGCTAATCCAAATATTGGTAGACTTCCCATTTTAGATGGTACAAATTATGCCTATTGAAAGATTCGCCTACGTTCTCACATCAAATCAATTGATGTTAGGGTATGGAGATCTATTACTAATGGGTATGTTGTTCCAATGTTGCCGCCGTATGAGAAATGTGGCATTCTTGTTAAACTCCGAATCCGAATGTAAAACAAGAAAATGCATTCAAGTTTGACGTACAATTTCAAAAGCAAGAAATACAAAAAGGCCTTACTTGATTATGATCATTTTGTGCGGATGTTGAAAGACTTGCTTTGATCTTGAGTTGGAAATTCCATGGGACGATGGTAAGGAATTGGTGGTGGCCTTGGAACTACCTTCTTCGCCTTACCTGTTCTTTTTCAATACAAGAAACTTTCAAAAGAAGATATAAGTACAACGAGATGATTGTGAACTTGGCATAACTTGGTTAGTCAAGTGCATCCCGCCTTCACACCTTCACAACCTTGTGTTGGGTGCGAGATAGAAAATAAGAAAAACATTAGAGAGGAGCGAAGAAGGTTAAAAAGATACAATTAAGTCCCTAAGAGAATAGTCTAGTGGTTAATGTGTGGGAGTTACACTCTTTTTGCTTAGAAATAATTCTACTAAGTTTTGTTGCTCCTTATTACATTCCTTTCAGTGTAAGGATTAAAATTTCTAGAGCATCAGCTATATTGCAAAAGAAAGATTCATTTTTCACATATTCACCAAGACCTTTATTTTATTAGTTTTGAAGATCTACATACAGTTATTGACATATAGCATTGTAAATTTGCTATTACATATTTTTACTTCTCTTATCATCTTAGTTGTAGTCAAATGATTATTGTTAATGTTGAGTTTGGTGTTGTGACATTTTGCCCAACATATCGTTTTCAGTATTAAGTTAAAATTCAGAAATGTTGGAACAAATGTCACGACATTCGGACCAACATTCTCGTTAAATGATTTTGTCTTACTTCACTGACCGAAGCAAATCTTGTGGGATTTTTACCACGATGTAAAAGTGACTTGGCAAGGTGTTTAGGAGCTGATGAAACACGTGGGAAGAACAAGTCAAAGCTGGTGCTAAGCTTGGGGAACAAGTCCAAGAAGTTGAGGATTTTGCTCCATAATCTTCTCCAACAAATCCTATCGGTTGCCCACCTTTCCCTCAACCTCCACAACCAATCGATGAGCTTTTTAAGGAAGACTCTCTACTATAAATAGAGAGGCAAGAAGAGTGAATCGATATCCGTAAAAAAAAGATTGCAAAAATATCAAGAGAGCTCTCGAGAATTCATCTCGAAAACTGGATCGCTAGTGTTTCTGAGCGTGTCAACGACATTCGTCCAACATTATAATTGTTTGCTTAGATTCTAGATTTGTTCTTTATTGAAGCAATTATAATTAGATGTTGTATATGTCTATTTAGATAGATTTTTCAAGCAGAAGTCATCCGTGACTTCAAACTTTTAATTTCTTTGTATTATTTTGTAATATTGTAAAAGAAGGAATTAATTCAATTGTATATATATACAATACTTCCGGTCACTAACTGTCATAGGTTATATAATCAATATAACCTATGTAAATATTAAACTTTTGTGTTCTTTATTATTTCCGTTGTTATTTACTCTTCAAAGGTTTTTCTCGTTTTATCGAAGTGTTGTCACTTGTATTAGACAACATTATTGCCGACATTTACAAACCGCATTGGCATTCGATTTGTTTTTACTTTCAGTTTGTGTTTTATTGTTCCATAGCATACCCTCGGGACCCAACAAGTGGTATCAGAGCCAACACTTAACACAATAAGTGTTTGGTCCTATCATTTGAAGCTATGGATCCGGCTAATCCAAATATTGGTAGACTTCCCATTTTAGATGGTACAAATTATGCCTATTGAAAGATTCGCCTACGTTCTCACATCAAATCAATTGATGTTAGGGTATGGAGATCTATTACTAATGGGTATGTTGTTCCAATGTTGCCGCCGTATGAGAAATGTGGCATTCTTGTTAAACCTGAATCCGAATGTAAAACAAGAAAATGCATTCAAGTTTGACGTACAATTTCAAAAGCAAGAAATACAAAAAGGCCTTACTTGATTATGATCATTTTGTGCAGATGTTGAAAGACTGCTTTGATCTTGAGTTGGAAATTCCATGGGACGATGGTAAGGAATTGGTGGTGGCCTTGGAACTACCTTCTTCGCCTTACCTGTTCTTTTTCAATACAAGAAACTTTCAAAAGAAGATATAAGTACAACAGATGATTGTGAACTTGGCATAACTTGGTTAGTCAAGTGCATCCCGCCTTCACACCTTCACAACCTTGTGTTGGGTGCGAGATAGAAAATAAGAAAAACATTAGAGAGGAGCGAAGAAGGTTAAAAAGATACAATTAAGTCCCTAAGAGAATAGTCTAGTGGTTAATGTGTGGGAGTTACACTCTTTTTGCTTAGAAATAATTCTACTAAGTTTTGTTGCTCCTTATTACATTCCTTTCGGTGTAAGGATTAAAATTTCTAGAGCATCACTATATTGCAAAAGAAAGATTCATTTTTCACATATTCACCAAGACCTTTATTTTATTAGTTTTGAAGATCTACATACGATTATTGACATATAGCATTGTAAATTTGCTATTACATATTTTTACTTCTCTTATCATCTTAGTTGTAGTCAAATGATTATTGTTAATGTTGAGTTTGGTGTTGTGACATTTTGCCCAACATATCGTTTTCGGTATTAAGTTAAAATTCAGAAATGTTGGAACAAATGTCACGACATTCGGACCAACATTCTGTTAAACAGTTTTGTCTTACTTCACGGACTGAAGCAAATCTTGTGGGATTTTTACCACGATGTAAAAGTGACTTGGCAAGGTGTTTAGGAGCTGATGAAACACGTGGGAAGAACAAGTCAAAGCTGGTGCTAAGCTTGGGGAACAAGTCCAAGAAGTTGAGGATTTTGCTCCATAATCTTCTCCAACAAATCCTATCGGTTGCCCACCTTTCCCTCAACCTCCACAACCAATCGATGAGCTTTTTAAGGAAGACTCTCTACTATAAATAGAGAGGCAAGAAGAGTGAATCGATATCCAGAAAAAGATTGCAAAAATATCAAGAGAGCTCTCGAGAATTCATCTCAGAAAACTGGATCGCTAGTGTTTCCTGAGCGTGTCAACGACATTCTGTCCAACATTATAATTGCTGCTTAGATTCTAGATTTGTTCTTTATTGAAGCAATTATAATTAGATGTTGTATATGTCTATTTAGATAGATTTTTCAAGCAGAAGTCATCCGTGACTTCAAACTTTTAATTTCTTTGTATTATTTTGTAATATTGTAAAAGAAGGAATTAATTCAATTGTATATATATACAATACTTCCGGTCACTAACTGTCATAGGTTATATAATCAATATAACCTATGTAAATATTAAACTTTTGTGTTCTTTATTATTTCCGTTGTTATTTACTCTTCAAAGGTTTTTCTGTTTTATCGAAGTGTTGTCACTTGTATTAGACAACATTATTGCCGACATTTACAAACTGCATTGGCATTCGATTTGTTTTTACTTTCAGTTTGTGTTTTATTGTTCCATAGCATACCCTCGGGACCCAACAAGTGGTATCAGAGCCAACACTTAACACAATAAGTGTTTGGTCCTATCATTTGAAGCTATGGATCCGGCTAATCCAAATATTGGTAGACTTCCCATTTTAGATGGTACAAATTATGCCTATTGAAAGATTCGCCTACGTTCTCACATCAAATCAATTGATGTTAGGGTATGGAGATCTATTACTAATGGGTATGTTGTTCCAATGTTGCCGCCGTATGAGAAATGTGGCATTCTTGTTAAACCTGAATCCGAATGTAAAACAAGAAAATGCATTCAAGTTTGACGTACAATTTCAAAAGCAAGAAATACAAAAAGGCCTTACTTGATTATGATCATTTTGTGCGAGATGTTGAAAGAGCGCTTTGATCTTGAGTTGGAAATTCCATGGGACGATGGTAAGGAATTGGTGGTGGCCTTGGAACTACCTTCTTCGCCTTACCTGTTCTTTTTCAATACAAGAAACTTTCAAAAGAAGATATAAGTACAACAGATGATTGTGAACTTGGCATAACTTGGTTAGTCAAGTGCATCCCGCCTTCACACCTTCACAACCTTGTGTTGGGTGCGAGATAGAAAATAAGAAAAACATTAGAGAGGAGCGAAGAAGGTTAAAAAGATACAATTAAGTCCCTAAGAGAATAGTCTAGTGGTTAATGTGTGGGAGTTACACTCTTTTTGCTTAGAAATAATTCTACTAAGTTTTGTTGCTCCTTATTACATTCCTTTCGGTGTAAGGATTAAAATTTCTAGAGCATCGGCTATATTGCAAAGCAAAGATTCATTTTTCACATATTCACCAAGACCTTTATTTTATTAGTTTTGAAGATCTACATACGATTATTGACATATAGCATTGTAAATTTGCTATTACATATTTTTACTTCTCTTATCATCTTAGTTGTAGTCAAATGATTATTGTTAATGTTGAGTTTGGTGTTGTGACATTTTGCCCAACATATCGTTTTCAGTATTAAGTTAAAATTCAGAAATGTTGGAACAAATGTCACGACATTCGGACCAACATTCGTTAAACTTGATTTTGTCTTACTTCACGGACTGAAGCAAATCTTGTGGGATTTTTACCACGATGTAAAAGTGACTTGGCAAGGTGTTTAGGAGCTGATGAAACACGTGGGAAGAACAAGTCAAAGCTGGTGCTAAGCTTGGGGAACAAGTCCAAGAAGTTGAGGATTTTGCTCCATAATCTTCTCCAACAAATCCTATCGGTTGCCCACCTTTCCCTCAACCTCCACAACCAATCGATGAGCTTTTTAAGGAAGACTCTCTACTATAAATAGAGAGGCAAGAAGAGTGAATCGATATCCAGAAAAAGATTGCAAAAATATCAAGAGAGCTCTCGAGAATTCATCTCGAAAAACTGGATCGCTAGTGTTTCTGAGCGTGTCAACGACATTACATCCAACATTATAATTGCTGCTTAGATTCTAGATTTGTTCTTTATTGAAGCAATTATAATTAGATGTTGTATATGTCTATTTAGATAGATTTTTCAAGCAGAAGTCATCCGTGACTTCAAACTTTTAATTTCTTTGTATTATTTTGTAATATTGTAAAAGAAGGAATTAATTCAATTGTATATATATACAATACTTCCGGTCACTAATGTCATAGGTTATATAATCAATATAACCTATGTAAATATTAAACTTTTGTGTTCTTTATTATTTCCGTTGTTATTTACTCTTCAAAGGTTTTTCTGTTTTATCGAAGTGTTGTCACTTGTATTAGACAACATTATTGCCGACATTTACAAACTGCATTGGCATTCGATTTGTTTTTACTTTCAGTTTGTGTTTTATTGTTCCATAGCATACCCTCGGGACCCAACAAGTGGTATCAGAGCCAACACTTAACACAATAAGTGTTTGGTCCTATCATTTGAAGCTATGGATCCGGCTAATCCAAATATTGGTAGACTTCCCATTTTAGATGGTACAAATTATGCCTATTGAAAGATTCGCCTACGTTCTCACATCAAATCAATTGATGTTAGGGTATGGAGATCTATTACTAATGGGTATGTTGTTCCAATGTTGCCGCCGTATGAGAAATGTGGCATTCTTGTTAAACCTGAATCCGAATGTAAAACAAGAAAATGCATTCAAGTTTGACGTACAATTTCAAAAGCAAGAAATACAAAAAGGCCTTACTTGATTATGATCATTTTGTGCAGATGTTGAAAGACTGCTTTGATCTTGAGTTGGAAATTCCATGGGACGATGGTAAGGAATTGGTGGTGGCCTTGGAACTACCTTCTTCGCCTTACCTGTTCTTTTTCAATACAAGAAACTTTCAAAAGAAGATATAAGTACAACAGATGATTGTGAACTTGGCATAACTTGGTTAGTCAAGTGCATCCCGCCTTCACACCTTCACAACCTTGTGTTGGGTGCGAGATAGAAAATAAGAAAAACATTAGAGAGGAGCGAAGAAGGTTAAAAAGATACAATTAAGTCCCTAAGAGAATAGTCTAGTGGTTAATGTGTGGGAGTTACACTCTTTTTGCTTAGAAATAATTCTACTAAGTTTTGTTGCTCCTTATTACATTCCTTTCAGTGTAAGGATTAAAATTTCTAGAGCATCAGCTATATTGCAGCAAAGATTCATTTTTCACATATTCACCAAGACCTTTATTTTATTAGTTTTGAAGATCTACATACAGTTATTGACATATAGCATTGTAAATTTGCTATTACATATTTTTACTTCTCTTATCATCTTAGTTGTAGTCAAATGATTATTGTTAATGTTGAGTTTGGTGTTGTGACATTTTGCCCAACATATCGTTTTCAGTATTAAGTTAAAATTCAGAAATGTTGGAACAAATGTCACGACATTCGGACCAACATTCTGTTAAACAGTTTTGTCTTACTTCACGGACTGAAGCAAATCTTGTGGGATTTTTACCACGATGTAAAAGTGACTTGGCAAGGTGTTTAGGAGCTGATGAAACACGTGGGAAGAACAAGTCAAAGCTGGTGCTAAGCTTGGGGAACAAGTCCAAGAAGTTGAGGATTTTGCTCCATAATCTTCTCCAACAAATCCTATCGGTTGCCCACCTTTCCCTCAACCTCCACAACCAATCGATGAGCTTTTTAAGGAAGACTCTCTACTATAAATAGAGAGGCAAGAAGAGTGAATCGATATCCAGAAAAAGATTGCAAAAATATCAAGAGAGCTCTCGAGAATTCATCTCGAAAAACCGGATCGCTAGTGTTTCTGAGCGTGTCAACGACATTCGTCCAACATTATAATTGCTTTGCTTAGATTCTAGATTTGTTCTTTATTGAAGCAATTATAATTAGATGTTGTATATGTCTATTTAGATAGATTTTTCAAGCAGAAGTCATCCGTGACTTCAAACTTTTAATTTCTTTGTATTATTTTGTAATATTGTAAAAGAAGGAATTAATTCAATTGTATATATATACAATACTTCCGGTCACTAACTGTCATAGGTTATATAATCAATATAACCTATGTAAATATTAAACTTTTGTGTTCTTTATTATTTCCGTTGTTATTTACTCTTCAAAGGTTTTTCTCGTTTTATCGAAGTGTTGTCACTTGTATTAGACAACATTATTGCCGACATTTACAAACTGCATTGGCATTCGATTTGTTTTTACTTTCAGTTTGTGTTTTATTGTTCCATAGCATACCCTCGGGACCCAACAAGTGGTATCAGAGCCAACACTTAACACAATAAGTGTTTGGTCCTATCATTTGAAGCTATGGATCCGGCTAATCCAAATATTGGTAGACTTCCCATTTTAGATGGTACAAATTATGCCTATTGAAAGATTCGCCTACGTTCTCACATCAAATCAATTGATGTTAGGGTATGAAGATCTATTACTAATGGGTATGTTGTTCCAATGTTGCCGCCGTATGAGAAATGTGGCATTCTTGTTAAACCTGAATCCGAATGTAAAACAAGAAAATGCATTCAAGTTTGACGTACAATTTCAAAAGCAAGAAATACAAAAAGGCCTTACTTGATTATGATCATTTTGTGCGGATGTTGAAAGAAGCGCTTTGATCTTGAGTTGGAAATTCCATGGGACGATGGTAAGGAATTGGTGGTGGCCTTGGAACTACCTTCTTCGCCTTACCTGTTCTTTTTCAATACAAGAAACTTTCCAAAGAAGATATAAGTACAACAGATGATTGTGAACTTGGCATAACTTGGTTAGTCAAGTGCATCCCGCCTTCACACCTTCACAACCTTGTGTTGGGTGCGAGATAGAAAATAAGAAAAACATTAGAGAGGAGCGAAGAAGGTTAAAAAGATACAATTAAGTCCCTAAGAGAATAGTCTAGTGGTTAATGTGTGGGAGTTACACTCTTTTTGCTTAGAAATAATTCTACTAAGTTTTGTTGCTCCTTATTACATTCCTTTCGGTGTAAGGATTAAAATTTCTAGAGCATCGGCTATATTGCAGCAAAGATTCATTTTTCACATATTCACCAAGACCTTTATTTTATTAGTTTTGAAGATCTACATACGAGTTATTGACATATAGCATTGTAAATTTGCTATTACATATTTTTACTTCTCTTATCATCTTAGTTGTAGTCAAATGATTATTGTTAATGTTGAGTTTGGTGTTGTGACATTTTGCCCAACATATCGTTTTCGATATTAAGTTAAAATTCGAAATGTTGGAACAAATGTCACGACATTCGGACCAACATTCTTTAAACAGTTTTGTCTTACTTCACGGACTGAAGCAAATCTTGTGGGATTTTTACCACGATGTAAAAGTGACTTGGCAAGGTGTTTAGGAGCTGATGAAACACGTGGGAAGAACAAGTCAAAGCTAGTGCTAAGCTTGGGGAACAAGTCCAAGAAGTTGAGGATTTTGCTCCATAATCTTCTCCAACAAATCCTATCGGTTGCCCACCTTTCCCTCAACCTCCACAACCAATCGATGAGCTTTTTAAGGAAGACTCTCTACTATAAATAGAGAGGCAAGAAGAGTGAATCGATATCCAGAAAAAGATTGCAAAAATATCAAGAGAGCTCTCGAGAATTCATCTCAGAAAACTGGATCGCTAGTGTTTCCTGAGCGTGTCAACGACATTACGTCCAACATTATAATTCTTTGCTTAGATTCTAGATTTGTTCTTTATTGAAGCAATTATAATTAGATGTTGTATATGTCTATTTAGATAGATTTTTCAAGCAGAAGTCATCCGTGACTTCAAACTTTTAATTTCTTTGTATTATTTTGTAATATTGTAAAAGAAGGAATTAATTCAATTGTATATATATACAATACTTCCGGTCACTAACTCGTCATAGGTTATATAATCAATATAACCTATGTAAATATTAAACTTTTGTGTTCTTTATTATTTCCGTTGTTATTTACTCTTCAAAGGTTTTTCTGTTTTATCGAAGTGTTGTCACTTGTATTAGACAACATTATTGCCGACATTTACAAACTGCATTGGCATTCGATTTGTTTTTACTTTCAGTTTGTGTTTTATTGTTCCATAGCATACCCTCGGGACCCAACAAGTGGTATCAGAGCCAACACTTAACACAATAAGTGTTTGGTCCTATCATTTGAAGCTATGGATCCGGCTAATCCAAATATTGGTAGACTTCCCATTTTAGATGGTACAAACTATGCCTATTGAAAGATTCGCCTACGTTCTCACATCAAATCAATTGATGTTAGGGTATGGAGATCTATTACTAATGGGTATGTTGTTCCAATGTTGCCGCCGTATGAGAAATGTGGCATTCTTGTTAAACCTGAATCCGAATGGACGGCGGAAGAAACCAATAATGTTAGCTTTAACGAAAAGGCCTTAAATGCAATTTTTGGATGGATTGATATTTACATGTTCAAACTCATTCAAAACTGCCCAACAACCAAGGATGCATGAGATACTTTACAAATTCATTGTGAAGGTAGCTCAAGTGTTCGGCGAACAAAGCTACACATGCTCATGAGCAAATATGAACGTTTAACGATGGAAGAAGCGGATGACATTAAATCCTATTTTGAAAAGTTGATTGACATATCTCATAAATGTCAAGTGCTTGGAGAAACATTAACCAACACTCAACTTATTGAAAAGGCTCTCCGTTCTCTTCCTAGAAAGTTCAACTTAAAGATTTGTGCCATTGAAGAAGCTCACAATCTTGCTACTATGGACCTTCATACCTTAATGAGCATTCTCAAAACCTATGAGATGAACATTGAGAATCAAATGGAACTATATAAAAGCAAGAATGTGGCACTTCAAGTCCAATCCTCGGAAAATCAAATTAATGAAGAGGATGAAGATCTTGAAGAATTTGGTGAAGGTGCTAATGTTGCCTTACTCAAAAATACAATTCGATGGTGAGGATGTTCAACAATGAAAAGAATCAATCCAAATCTAAACATCAACAAATCCAAGGCTTTAATCAAAGGCCCACAAAGTTCCTTCCAAGTACTAAAAAAGGAAGTCTACTAAGAAGAGTCAATTCAGATCGTACCAAATTTGATCCCAAACAACTAGAGTCTGTGCAATGTCATGCATGCTCGGGTTGGGGTCATTATGATAATGAATGTGCGAGCACTCTAAGGAAATTTGGTAAGAATCTATGGGTCTCTCTTAGTGACGATGAAGGAGAAGACGAAGGAGATCAAGAAGTCGAATCACAAGCAATGCTGGTCACTTCTTACGAACAATCATTGTCAGATAATGAAGATGTCGTCTGTAATGTTGCCTCAGATGTCACAACATTTCAGGCAACATCTGCAACAACATATGCATATCCAGCAACATCCGAAAGGTACATATTCTTTAACTATCTTGATATTAATTGCTTTAGTGGTTTTATTTCTAGTGGTGAGGCTGAGTGTTTGAATCAAGTTGAATGCAACGATGAGATGATTAAGGAATTATAAAATATTTATCAAGCCTTAATCGTTGAATCCAAGCAGCTTGAATCAAAGGCTAAATCTTTAACTCGTGAGAATGTAGATCTAAAAGGCACAATAACCCGATTAGAGGTTGCACTTACCAAAAAGGATATCGAATTTGGTAAGATTCGTGCAAAACTGGATGTAGCCGAAGCAACCTTCCGTAAGTTCAAATCAGGGACTTCTAAATTGGATGAAATATTCAGTTTTAGTAAACCATCACATACATGTAGTGGGTACCAAAACTCTTTTGAAACTACAGGCTCTAGTGTATTTGACAAAAATGAGAAAATATGTTTTGTAAAAGAAAAAGGAATGAAAGATAAGTTCTCATAGATGTCAAAGAATAAGAAGTTTGTGTGTCATCATTGTAACTCCCCTGGACACTTAAAACCTTACTGTTTCAAAATTCAGAATTCTGTGAGTGAAATGTTACCTAAAAGACTGTCCAACATCTCGGACAACATTCAAAGCAACATTTCAGAACTGAAATGTAATTTTTTTTTTAAAAGAGTTAGGGTTCTCAAAATGGATGTAACATGTAATGTTGCGATAACTACTTTAAGAACTAACATTTTAGGTTCTTGGTACTTTGATGATGGATGTTCTTGCCACATGACAGGTACAAAGGAGTTTCTAAAGAAATATGAGTCATTCAATGGAGGTAACGTAACTTATGGAGGTGGTAGTAAAAGCAAAATAATTGGAAGAGGAATCTTGGATGTTCCTGAATTTCCAGCTTTAAGAAATGTCTTACATATTAAGGGTTTAATGGCAAATTTGATTAGTATTAGTCAACTGTGTGATGACAATCTTGAGGTAAAATTCAATAAGAATGCCTGTAAAGTTACAAATGAAGCTATTGAATATGTTATGGCATGTACTAGAACATGTGATAATTGTTATCTTGTTGCGAGATAAGAAACTTGCAATAATGTCAAGTTCGACGACACAACACTATGGCACCAAAAGTTGGGACATGTCAACTACCACAATCTGGAAAAGTTGGTCTCTATGAAGCGGTTAGAGGCTTACCCAATCTTAGCCATAAAGGAAAAAGAGTTTGTGAAGATTGTCTAAAAGGTAAGCAGACTCGTGTTTCCCATAATGTTGTCCAAAATGACGGACAACATTCAGGTACATCTCATTGTTTCAACTATTGCACATGGATCTTATGGGTCCATTTGAGCTAGACAGTTTAGGAGACATGAGGTATTCCTATGTGATTGTATATGATTTTTCTAGATATTCATGAATATAATTTTTTAAAAGAAAAATCACAAACTTTTGACATGTTTAAAATTTTACACTCTAGAATTAGGAACTTGTTCTATTCTCCTATTTTTCGAATTAGACCCGACCATGGAAAATAATTTGAAAATAGCTCCTTCACAAAATTTTGTGAGAAAAGAGGAATTTTCCATGAGTTTTCAGCCCCCAAAACCCCTCAACAAAATGGGGTGGCTGAAAGGAAGAATAGAACATTGCAAGAAATGACTAGAGTTATGCTTAGTTCTAAAAAATTATCAAAACGTTTTTGGGCTGAAGCCTTAAATATTGCTTGTCACATCACTAATAGAGTCTATCTAAGGCCTAGAACAAAGATGACACCCTATGAGCTAATTAATGGAAAGAAACCTAACTTACGTTACTTTCATGTTTTGGGTGTATTTGTTACATTTTAAATGATAGAGATCATTTGGCAAAGTTTGACTCTAAATGTGACAAAAGAATTTTTGTTGGCTATTCCCAAAATAGTCATGCTTATCGAGAGTACAATCTGAGGACCAAAACTGTACAAGAGTCTGTAAATGTCATTTTTGATGATTTTTCTGATCTTACAAGAAATACAATTGAAAATAACATTACAGTTTCAGTGGAAAATGTGCAGACTGTTGAAGAACCAGATGTTGCCCCAAATGTTACCACATCAGAAGCAACATCTGATCCTAAACCAGAGATCACAGAATGTGTGAATGAGGAGTCTAATGCTGAATTTCTAGATCAAGTTCGAAGGGACCCCTCATCAAAGATTAGGAAGAATCATCCAACAGGCCAGGTGATAGGGGGAGTTTTTGAGGAAATTAGAACAAGAGGGAAAGAACCACTCAATTACAAAGACATGGTTAGGTATATGTGTATGTCTACCATATACCAAAAGGTTAGTCTTTATTGTTTCATATCTACTTTAGAACCAAAAAATGTTTTAGAAGCACTTAAAGATGATTTTTGGATTCAAGCAATGCAAGAAGAACTTGAATAATTTTCTCGAAATGAAGTATGTGACTTGGTTCCTCGTCTAAATAATACAAATATTATTGGAACTAAGTGGATTTCCAAGAATAAATCAGATGAATCGGGAACTGTTGTTAGAAACAAAGCTCGTCTAGTTGCTCAAGTCTATACTCAGGTTGAAGGAATCGATTATGACGAAACCTTTGCACCTGTGGCTAGAATTGAATCAATCAGACTGCTTCTTGTCATTGCCTGTTTTCTAAAAATCAGTTTACACCAAATGGATGTAAAAGGTGCATTCTTAAATGGTTTTCTAGATAAGGAAGTTTATGTTGAACAACCAAAAGGATTTGAAGATCCTCACCGTCTACACTATGTATACAAGCTCAAAAAGGCTTTGTATGGGTTAAAACAAGCTCCGCGTACATGGTATGGTCATCTAACTAACTTCTTCCTTGAATTTGGTTTTAATCATGGTGAAGTTGATCGTACTTCATTCATTAAACATCACGGTGTAGATATTATTATTGCTCAAATCTATGTAGATGACATTGTCTTTGGTTCGACCTCATAGTCCTACCTAAAGACATTTATTGAAGCAATGTCATTGACATTTGAGATGAACATGATTGAGGAACTAACTTTTTTCTTAGGCTTGCAGATTAAGCAAAGTGAAGATGGAATCTTCATCTCCCAAAGCAAATATACCAAGAATCTAGTTAAGAGATTTTGATTGGAAAATGCTAAACAGATGAAAACTCCAATGGGATCGTTGTAGAAGATATGTAAGGATAATGTTGGTGAAAATATCGACCCAACATTGTATCGATCCATGAAGGTAGCCTTTTGTATCTCATTTCTAGTCATGCTGATATAATGTTTAGTGTTTGTGTATGTGCTCGATTCCAAGCATGTCCCAAAATTTCCCACTTAAATGTCGTAAAACGTATCATCCGATATGTTGCCGGCACATGTGAGTTGGGAATTTGGTATTCCAAATATACTAATCCTAATTTAATAGGGTATAATGACTCAGATTGGGCTAGTGATGTGGATGATAGAAAGAGTACAAGTGGAAGATGTTTTATCTTGGCAATAATCTTGTTTCTTGGTATAGTCGTAAACAAAATTGTGTCTCACTTTCAACTGTTGAATCTGAATATGTAGCAGCTGGAAGTTGTTGCTCTTAATTAATATGGCTAAGGCACATGTTTGATGACTATGGTTTTTCAAGTAACATCTTAGTTTTGTACTGTGACAATTTGAGTGCTATAAATATTTTCAAAAATCCAGTTCAGCACTCACGTACAAAACATATTGATATTAGACATCACTTTTTAAGAGATTTGGTCGAAAAACAGCTAGTTCAAATTGAACATGTTGACACTCTTCATCAACTAGCTGATATTTATACAAAAACTTTGGACCATGAGAGATTTTCTAGTTTGAAGAAATCTCTTGATCTTTGTAATCTCAAAAATGACATTTTTGGTGAATGTCGGCTGCAATGTCTATAACATTTCGGCTGATATTTACCTATGTAATATCAAAATCTAATTATTATTATTGTATAGTGCATTATTTTTGGTCACACAAGCATGATCCTTCAATAAGAACATGACATCAAAGTGATACTGTTCTCTGCGATGATATTAGATATCATAAAAAAGGGAGTATCAAAATGAGGCAAAGCCTTTACAAATATTTGGCAATTGTGAAAAATGTGCAAAGCCCTTGAAATGATACCGTTCATATTCTATAGGAGTATCAAGTGCTTCAAAAGGATTTTGAGAATATTAAATAAGTATTCTTAATTTTTGACACGAAAATCTTTTATATGTGTTTTATGATTAGATCAAGGACATGATAAGAAAATGTTACATTGGTCCAGTGGTTAAACTCATTTAAATACATATAAAACGTGTCTGGATTTGTTGTCAAAACAAAAAGTTCTTGCGGGATTATAATGCATGGGTTGTTCAAAATGTTGCCAACATTGCTGTTGACATTTTCAGATAATGATATTTGTTGGGATGTTGATCGTAACTGACTTCAGAAAAACAATTTTTCTTCCCTATTTTTATGCCATGTTTTAATTGGAATTCAAACTTTAAAAGGATAATATTAGATTCCAAATAAGATGTCTATCTTTTTATCCCAAAATCTTAGGTGCAAGTTATTGAATAAATATCAAACACCTAAAATTAAGGAATTTTTGTATTTTAAAAAGCTTGCCAAGAGTATAAATATCTATTTCATTTGTTCTTCTTTTTAACATTCTGTCTTTTCCGAATTAAAGAATAAAAATTAAAAAAAAAGGAAAATATCACATCACCTCGATTTAATCCTTACCAAACCGATGGATTCCTCACTTTGTTCTTCATCCAAAAACCCTAAACCATCTCCTCCAAACTCTCCAATGGAAACCTCATCGATGTCAACCCCAATGTCAGCCAACACCACCAATAACACACCCATGAGTACCAGTCCACCACAATGCACAACCATTGTTCTTAGTGGAGATCAAGAACCTCTTGAAGTCAGCTACCCAGGGGATGATAGTAACCCCATTGATGTTAATGCCACTTCAGATTATTCCACTCTCGGCAAGAGGACAAGTTCTTCCTCCTCGAAGGTCAAGTAGGGTGTTCGAAAGATCTGTCCAATAGGAACCTGTCACCAAGAAATCCAGGTTTGAGACAACAGTTTTTGCTTGCTCAAGCAGTGACACAGGCGATATGGACTTTGAACTTTCATCTGAGGACACTGAACAAGAACCTTTAGTTTCGGAACCTCAAGATGAACCACTAGTTTTTGATCAATAACCTGAGCCCTCTGTCTCTGTTCCACAATGTGAATCTAAAGATGAGGAAATTCCCGATAACATCCCTTTAAAGAGGTTCTGCCCCAGAGGAATCCCCCGTCATGCAAGAACAGATGTTTCTCAGAATGTTGCTGAGAATGTCACAACATCTCAAGCAACATTCCAACAAGCCTCAGAAAGGACATCATTTCCATCCTCGAGCAATAAGAATCAGAAACTGAAGTTGAGGTAAATTTATATTCTGAAAAGTTCTATTCCAAAGCAAAATTTAATAAATGGAATTGGTATAGGAATAGGATTATCAGGGCAGAAAAGGTATTAGATTTAGCCCCATGTTCTGAATATGGGTTGGTTGAGTTCCTTGAAGATCGTAATCTTTTGAAATCTGTAACTGATAAAAAACCTTACATTGATGAAGTGATTAGGTTGTTCTATGCAAACTTAAATTCCGAGATAGACAATTCCTCCTCAAATAAATTTGGGAGAGTATACCTCTATAACAAAATCTATAAGTTTACTCCCCTAATTATCAATCAATGTTTGGGAACTGAGCATGAAATTGGAAGCAGTTCTACTGAAAGGGCAACAGAAAATAGGGACGAGATAATAGAATACCTCACTGGAGGTATAGTGAAGAAATGGACTTCTCGATGCCCTGCCTCAAAACTCACTGCCCTATTTTCCACTCTACATAAGATTGCTATTCACAATTGGCTCACTTCACTTAATGAGTCAATAGTTACTACCGATCAAGCCTCTCTGTTATACAAAATAGGAAAAAGGTTGAGAATTGACTTAGGAAGAATGAATTTCTACCAAATAGCCAATTTGGCTGAAAAAGAGTCAACCTTGATCCTTCCTTATCCCTCTTTGATCTATCAAATTCTACTTACCTAAGTCTTTGAGCCTAGAAATGAGGATATTTTAGGGAAAGCACCAGAGGTATATTCAGTGAATAAATCAATATTGAAAAGCAAGGATAGAGTTATTGACCTTCCCTGGCAAAAGGAAGCTAACATTGAGAATGTTGCCCGAAATGTTCCAAACATTCTACGTAACACTGGTTCAAGACAGTCACCTCTATCTACTGATTGGCTGGTTGAACATATTACAAAGCTCAACCAACATATCTCAGAGGTTGATACTGCAAGGGATGCCTTAGTCAAGGCTAGGGACCAGTTCTTAATGTTGATTTCTTCCCAAAAAGGGGGAGATATTTCTACTGTGCAGGGGGGGGAAAAAGCTGAGAGTTTTGCTGCTGCTGATGATGTTGATGCTACCATGCAAAGAGAAGAAGTTGTTGGAAGAAGAAGTCTTGCTAACAAGGTTAAGGCTAAGGGCAGAAAAACCGAAGCCGAAGCTGCGATACGCAATACTGAAACAGAAGCTGAAATTATGCAGAGGTAGAAAACGGCTGGAAGCTACTACTGATACATAATATGCAAGGGAGGAATTGTTGATGATAAATCATGATTGGTGAATGAATTTGGATTATGTTTTGGGTTGGATAATTGGTGATGTAATTGAGACAATGTTCTGACAATGCTTCTATTTTGTGGATGATGTATTTATATGCTAATATTCTTTCTTCTAATCCTATAAGGTTTGTGTATATCCATGTTTGTGCTAATATTGTATCTTATATAATGGTATACACTGGTATACATTAATATTTTTTATTTGTATGCCATCACAGGTTAAGAGGAAGCATTATTGTACTCATAGATGTTGGGACAACATTTATGACATTGCCGTAAGTCACTTGCACATAATAGAATAGGTTTTGTGAAGAAAGGCAAAAAGAGGGAGAATTTAATGTTGGGTTTGGTGTTGTGACATTTTTCCTAACATATCATTTCCAGTACTAAGTTAAAATTCAGAAATGGAACAAATGTCACGACATTCGGATCAACATTTTGTTAAATAGTTTTGCCTTACTTCACGGACTAAAGCAAATCTCGTGGACTTTTACCACGATGTAAAAGTGACTTGGCAAGGTGTTTAGGAGCTGATGAAACACATGGGAAGAACAAGTCAAAGCTGGAGCTAAGCTTGGGGAACAAGTCTAAGAAGTTGAGGATTTTGCTCCATGATCTTCTCCAACAAATCCTATCAGCTGCCCACCTTTCCCTCAACCTCCACAACCAATCCATGAGCTTTTCAAGGAAGACTCTCTACTATAAATAGAGAGGCAAGAAGAGTGAATCGATATCCATAAAAAGATTGCAAAAATATCAAGAGAGCTCTTGAGAATTCATCTCAGAAAACTGGATCGCTAGTGTTGCCTAAGCGTGTCGACGACATTCTGTCAAACATTATAATTTCTGCTTAGATTCTAGATTTGTTCTTTATTGAAGCAATTATAATGAGATGTTGTCTATGTCTATTTAGATAGATTTTTCAGGCAGAAGTCATCTGCGACTTCAAACTTTTAATTTCTTTGTATTATTTTCTAATATTGTAAAAAAAGGAATTTATTCAATTGTATATATATATATATATATATACACACACACAATACTTTCAGTCACTTACCGTCATAGGTTATATAATCAATATAACCTATGTAAATATTAAACATTTGTGATCTTTATTATTTCCGCTGCTATTTACTCTTCAAAGGTTTTTATGTTTTATCGAAATATTGTCACTTGTGCCAGACAACATTATTGCCGACAATTACAAATTGCATTGGCATTCAATTTATTTTTACTTTCAGTTTGTGTTTTATTGTTCCATAGCACACCCCCGGGACCCAACAATTATAAAGAACAAAGTAAGTGTAATTTTTAGTGTCACTTAGTAATGAGTTTGTATTCTATTTTTCTTTTGTGTTCTGTTGTTTTCTAGTATTTAGTTTTATTATGCATAAGTGAAGGCAGAGAGAAAAGGAAGGAGATTACAAACCCCCACCACGTGGAAGTTCAGGTAACCAACTAATTGGGCAACCATGATTCCCCGTGTTCTATGGTTTAAAAGATCACAATTTAGGACTTAAACTAAGAAAAAAGAAGTTTAAATCATCATAGAAGGCATTTCGTAACATGTATAAATCGATGTGAAGTGCAATAGTAAAGCTAGTAATGTTCTCCATACCCAAGCAGACCATGTTCTCTAGCTGCTTTATATTGGATAGGGATCTCCATGAGTGCAGCAAGAATAAATGCAGCTTTTTTTTCCAGAATCAATTGTATGATTTTTCATGATAGCAGTAAAATTCACAAACTGCACATAGAAAAGGATTGTAAAAACTAACGTCTGTTTCTATTGCAGATCCCATCAGTTAATTATGTTAGGATTTACGTCACAAATCCTACCTAATCAGAAAAATAGTAAATATGCAAAGAACAAATAACACACACAGATGTATAGTGGTTCACCCTCAATGCGAGAGCTACGTCCACTTTACCGCTGCAGATTTTACTATAATGGAGTTTTGAGTTACAATTCTCTCTCTCTCTTTTTCGACCACTCTTCTAAAGAAAAAGGTTGATCAACATTCCACACTCTGCCTAGGGTCTTCATAGTGTCGGCGGTGAATTAGGCTCCACAACTCAACAATCTCCCACTTGGAGACTAATTTCAATCATCTATTTCCATCTGCAGCAGCGTCTCCGATCCTCATCCAAAAAGTCTAACTGAAGTTGCACATAACTTTAGTTTATCATTCGGCACGACCTTCGTCAGCATGTCTACTAGATTCTGACTCTCAGGGATCTTCTCAAGCACTAATACTCAATCTTCCAAAGTTGATCTGATGAAATGGTACCAGAGTTGTATGTGCTTCATTCGAGCATAGTAGACCAGGTTCTTTGCCAAATGAATGGCACTTTAGCTATCACTGTATAGCACACTCCCCTCGTGGTCCTGATCCAATTCCCGCAGAAAAGACTGTAGCCACATCATCTCCTTCGTGGCCTCCGTCACAGCAACGTACTCAGCCTCACAACTAGAGAGAGCAACTATCTTCTGCAACTTTGAAACCCAACAAATCGCAGTACCTCCGAAGGAGTAAACATACCCGGATGTGCTCTTTCTACTATCAACATCACCACCATTGTCAGCATCAACATATCCCTGCAATCTTGTCTCTGACTTTCATAAACTCAAAGCTGAACTCGAGCTGCCCTTCAGATATCTGAAAATCCACTTCACAATCTCCTAGTGTTGCTTTCATGGATTGCTCATAAACCTGCTAACAACTCCCACTGTATGTGCAATGTCTGTCCTCGTACCTACCATTGCATACATAAGACTGTCAATAGCAGAGGCATAAGGTATTTTGTCCATATGCTTCATCTCGTCATCGGTCACCGGCGACTGATCTTTTGACAAATGAAAGTGTCCAGCTAATGGAGTACTGACTGGCTTGGCATCATCCATGTTGAACCTCTTGGGAACCTTCTTCACGTATTCTTCTTGTGAGAGCTTGAGGCCCTCCTTACTTCTGATGATTCTCATCCCAAGGATTTGCTTTGCGGCTCCCAGATCCTTCATTATAAATTCTTCTAACAACTTTCTTTTCAGCCTATCAATCTCATGTAGGTCTGCTCCTGCGATCACCATGTCATCAACATAAAGAAGCATTATCATGTAGGAGTCATCAAATCTCTTGAAGTAGCAACAATGATCTAGTTCACACCTTACGAATTCTGCTTTCTTCATAAAGCTGTCAAACTTTCTATACCACTGTCTTGGAGCCTATTTCAGTCTGTCCAAGCCTCTTCTGGAATTCTAAAACCCAAAGGAACAGACGGTCCTCTGTTAATTAAAAAGGTTGCGGTATTGATTGCATCTGCGCAGAATGTCTTGGGCTGTTCAACGTGTATTCTCATGCTCCGTGCATGCTCATTCAATGTTCGATTCATCCTTTCTGCTATTTCATTTTGTTATGGCGTTCCAGGAATAGTCTTCAGCATCTTGATCCCATTATCAACACAATACCATTTGAAGTCACCATCAATGTATTATCCACTTCTATCGGTCTCAGGCTCCTCAACTTGAGGTTTGTCTCATTCTCGACCATGGCTTTCCACCTTTTGAAGACAATGAACACCTCAGATTTATTTTTCATAAAATAGACCCATAACTTTTTGGTTGAATCATCAATGAAGATCACGTAGTAATGTGATCCTCCGAGTGAGGGGACAGTGGCAGGTCCCCACACATCAGTGTGCACCAATTCAAGCCTCTCAGTCTTTAATTCCCTACTTGCATTTGATAAACTTACTCACTTCTATTTTCCAAGAATGCAGCTCTCACACATATGATGGTCCACCGACTTCAGCTCTGGAATCATGCCGTTAGTCACTAAAAGCTTCATTCCTTTCTCGCTCATATGCCCCAGCCTGCAGTGACACAACTCTGTCTTCTTTGTGTTGTCAACAACATCGACTGTATTACGACAGCTCATCGTCATATAAAGAGTACCAATTTTCTTACCTCGACCAACCACCATAGCGCCATTCGTCACCTTCCAGGACCCGTTACCAAAGTTAACATTATGTCCCTCATTACCAAGCTGACCTACTAAGATCAGATTACGCATCAGCTTTGGCACATGTATGACCTTTGTGATCTTCCACACGTGTCCATTTGACATCTTCAAATTAATGTCTCCAGTACCAACAATGTCTAAAGGCTCACCATCTACCAAATAAACTTTGCCGTGATTCCCATCAACGTAATTCATCATTATATCACGATGTAGAGTGGTGTGGAAAGATGCTCCTGAGTCAAGCACCCAAGAGTCGATCGAGCTGTCAACAGACAATAACAGCGCATCACCAATGTCTTCAGTGGCAGCATTGATTCCACTCCCCTTGTTGTCCTCTTTCTTCGGTGCCCTGCAATTCTTCTTGATATGACCCAATTTCCCACAGTTCCAACACTCAGTGTTCGCCCAAATTTGGATTGACCCCTGTCATTCCTTGACTTCGACTTGCCCTTATTTCAATTGTAGTTTCTGCCTCTGTTATCAACATTCAAAGCAAAACTTGTCGATGCTTCACCAGAATCTATCCTGCGAACCTCCTTAGCAAGGATATGATCTCTAACATCGTTGCATTTCAGTTTATCACTGCCAACAGAATTACTAACAATTGCTCTCATCCGTTCCCATCTATTTGGTAGAGACGCCAACAAAATTAGGGCTTGCACTTCATCGTCAAACTCGATTACAACAGATGACAAGTGATTAACAATCGTGTTCAATTCATTCACGTGTATTGCAACAGGAGCACCTTCCTCCATCTTTAGATGAAAAAGTTTCTTCATAAGAGATACTTTATTATTTGCCGAAGGTTTCTCATACATGTCGGACAAAACCTTCATTATGCTAGCGGTGGTCTTCTCCTTCACCACGTTGTGAGCAACGTTCTTCGATAGCGTCAATCGGATTACTCCCAGAACCTGTCAGTCAAGGAGATTCCAATCTGCATCATTTATCTCCGCTGGCTTCGGGCTCAGCGGTTGATGAAGCTTTCTGTCGTAAAAAAAGTCTTCAATCTGCATTCTCCAAAATGCATAATTTGTACCATCGAATTTTCCGATGCCGTGCGCCGAACCATCTTCGCCTCCTATTGTTTTCTGAATCGCAACACAACATGTCGCTCTGATACCACTTGTTAGGATTTACGTCTCAAATCCTACCTAATTAAAAAAATAATAAATATGCGAAGAACAAATAACATACACAGATTTACAGTGGTTCACCCTCAATCCGAGAGCTACGTCCACTTTGCCACTATAGACTATAATGGAGTTTTGATTTTACAATTTTCTCTTTCTCTCTTTTTCAACCACTCTTCTGAAAGAAAAATGACGCCCTAGTTTATATAGTGAAAACTAGGGCGAACATAATAAGCCTAAAATTCCCAAAATACCCTCTACTAAATAACCTTACATTATAAAATTTTTAGGGGTCTCCGCCACCTACTCTTGCGGGAGAGGGGTTTACCACCCCCTTCCAACCCCCACGTCGACCTGACGTTACGGTTCGATCAGCGTTCCACACTCTGCGTAGGGTCTTCATAGTGTCGGCGGCGAATTAGGCTCCACAACTCAACAAATTAAAAAGTCTACTTGAATTATACCTGAAAATTATCAAACTCACAAACATGTATATGGTCATCAAATTTTTGCATGTCTTCCCAAGGTCCATCACCAACTCCAACAAGAACAATGGAGATGATACAATCTGAGAACAAATTCTAGATGCTTGAGGATTTTTATGTAAATAATTCTTTTAATATAAGATAGAAGATATCTTAGTCAACACTAACTCATCTATTAGGCCTTACAATTTTGCTACAACAATGTGCGTTGGAGTCAATCAAAAAGTGAACTAAGTATCCAGATTTATCAAAAATTGAATTCTATATGAACTACTCAAATTCAAATGATATCCACATTGTTCACAAAAAGATGATCTAAGTACTCTAAGAGAGAATTGAATTGATCGAAGTACTCAAGGGAAAGAAATGAACAATTGTGATTTGGTAGCATTTTTAAGAGAAAAATTTGAAAATGAATTCTCTAAGATATATTGAGAACCATGTGAGATCATACTTTGAGTTTTGTGTTAAAGGAAAATATTACATAATAAAATTGTAGAGCGGATTTGACCCTGGTATCTGCACATCCACAATATATCCATTGTACAGTGAGAGACCTTGTTACTGACATGACTGTTGATTTCACTGTTGTTTATGGTATGCATACTGTCCTTGATAGACAACCCCTGTGGCAAGCACTTGAGGCAATGGAAGAAAGTATTCAGGATATCCAGGAGAAACTCAGGCTAACATTTGATGACCCTGTGCTATTTGAACAAGAGAGGGAGTTGAAGAAAGTCTTAGAAAAGTGGGTGATGGTTGAGGAGAGTATCCTTAGGCAAAAGTCTAGGATGCAATGGCTGAATTTGGGTGACACCAACTCTGCATATTTTCATGCAAGTATCAAAAGCAGAGTAGCTCAGAACCACATCAGTAGATTAGTAGCAAGTACAGGAAAAGTGATGACATCTGAGGCTGATATTGAAAGGGAGGCAATTGGTTTCTATAAGGGACTGTTGGGAACATGTGCTGGGCAGTTTCCTGCAATTGATCGAAGAGTTATGGCTTCAGGAAGAGTTCTTAATAGGCGGCAACAACTTGAACTTATAGCTCCAGTTACTAGAGATGAGGTGCATCAGGCATTGAGAGACATCTGAACAGAAAGCACCAGGGTGTGATGGGTTTAATGCTTGTTTTTCCAAAGCTACATGGCCTATTGTGGGAAAAGAGATTACTGATGCAGTTCTGCAATTATTTTATGATGCTAGGATGTTCAGAGCCATCAACTGCACTACTGACACTATAATACCTAAGGTAAAAAACCCTGCATCTATTAAAGAGTTTAGACCAATCTCCTGTTGTACTATGTTAAACAAGTTGATTTCTAAAGTAATCACTAGGAGAACGCAAAATGTCATGGATTGCTTAGTTGACTGTAGCCAGGCAGGGTTTGTACCTGGTAGGGTTATCACTGATAATATCTTACTAGAGCATGAATTGATTGAGGGTATGGGAGAAAAGGGATGTCACCTAGGTGTATGCTTGAGATTGACATGAAAAAGGCCTATGATTCAGTTGAATGGCCATTTCTCGAGCAAATTCTTCGTAGTTTAAATTTCTCTAGGGTGTTTGTGTTGAGTATGGAGTACCTCAGTAGGTTGCTCCATCAGTTACATAATGTCCCTGATTTCAATTTCCATCCAAAATGAACATCATCCAGCTAGACTTTGTAGATGACATGTTGTTATTCTGCAGAGGAGAAATTAGCTCAGTGTCTTTGCTTTATGAGAAGTTTCAGATTTTTTCACAAGCCTCAGGCCTCATTGTTGATCCTGCTAAGAGCTCTATTTATTGTTGTGGGGTAGGTAGTGAGACTCAAGATGAAATTCTAGCAATCTTGGGCTTCAGTATAGGTGATCTTCCCTTTAGATACTTAGGTGTCCCCCTCAGTACCAAAAGGGTGTCAATTGTTCAGTGTAATCTACTTATAGATAAGATTTTTGGGTAGGATCAAATCTTGGATTACTAAATTCTTGCCATTTGCTGCAAGATCCCAATTGGTAAAGTCAGTACTGTTCTCTATCCAAGTTTTTGAGCTCAAATCTTTGTGCTGCCAAAAATGTGCTTCAAGTCATTGAGGCTACTTGTAGAAGTTTTCTGTGGACAGGGGGAGCAGAAGTTTCCAAGAAAGCCCTTTTATCATGGGACAAAGTATGTCAACCTGAGACTGCAGAGGGGCTGAACATTGTTAATATCAACATATGGAACAAAGATGCCATAGTTAAACTGTTGTGGAGCCTAAGACAGAAGAAGGACAAGCTCTGGGTCAGATGGATACACTACTATTATGGGAAGAATAGGGATATATATGAATATATTCCAAAGCAGGCATCATGGATCATTCAGAAGATATTGAAAACCAGGAAACATGTAGAAGTAGTAGGTCATAGCATGGGGGAGCTGTTTCACTTGCCAAAATTTACTCTAAAGAGCTTCTACCTCTGCCAAAATTTACTATAAAAAGCTTCTACCTCAAGCTTAGAGGTGATTTTATGAAGGTGGTATGGAGGAAGCTAATTTGCAATAACAGGGGGTTACCAAAGTAGATTTTTATCCTGAGAATAGCACTGCAAGCCAAATTGTATACTCGAGATAGACTGGTGAAATGGGGAATTACTACTGAATCTGTGTGTCCTCTTTGTGAAGCAGCTGATGAAAGTCATGAGCATTTATTCTTTGACTGTCAGTTTTCCAGCCAAGTGTTGGCAAAGTTACTGAAATAGCAAGGAATCAATAGGCAACCTACCTATTGGGAAGATGAAATGCAATGGGCTACCAGTTTTGCAAAAGGTAGAAGGGTGGAAGCAGAAATGTACATGATGGTGCTAGCAGCTGCTATGTATAGAGTGATTCAGAAGCAAAGGCATCAGGTGAACTACATTGTCAAGGAGATAGTACAGGAGGTACATTTTCGAGGGAATGTCTTAGAGAAGATTGTTAGATGGCTTGATGAGCATAACTTCTATCCAATGTAATAGAGTAGTATAGCATATTGATGGTTAGGTGTAGCTGCTGCACTGGAGCATAATGTCCAGTGCTCAGCATATCTCTGCTTTGTAATGAACTATCCTATTTTGGTAATATAAAAGTCTTATTTACCAAAAACAAATTGTAGCTAAAAGAGTAAAAGTGGATCCTAAGTTTGTGTTATTTAGAATGTAGATAACATTTGGAACCTATAACTTGGAAAAATTATTTCAGGATGAAAATGCTGAGAACAAATTCTAAATGCTTGTTATTTTAACTTTATATATAAGAACTTCTGTTAAAAAGAGATAAAATATTTGCATTGAGTGGTTTGAAAATGAATTGCAGTAAGACATAGGATTCTATCTGTATGCAGTAAAAACCGGCATGACACGTGGAATGGTTTGAGAATGGAGATCAGGAAGTATCAATTTGCACAGGTGGTGAGTTCGGGTGTTGTAGCAAGAGCGAGCGATGGCCGAACCAGATGACAGCGAGTAGTGATCGGACATGGCAACATCGGGTGTAAGACCGAAGGAGCTCAGCGCCTACCCGTTCCGGATTTGGCACCACCCGTTACCATTTGCTCATTAAGTGACAATTGTTATCATTAAATAGCATTTAATGAGGGAGTGATTCTTAGGCATAAATGCCTTGTATTGTTAGTTATATAAAGAGCCCAACCTTCATGTTAGAAGGGTATCTCATTCTCAATATTGAAACTCGTATAATTACATTTAGAAGTACTCTTGTTTTCTCTTGTTATTGGCTCATACCCGAAGCAGTTTAGCTGAGGATCGGACCAAATCTTCAGTTCAATTACAATCAAGATTACGACATTCCAGGCTAATTACTTATTTATTGCTTTCATTTATTTTACTTATTGCTAATTGATTATTTCACTTCTCGGCAAATCTATCCATGTATCCTTAAAATCACTTACAAATTCAACTGTACATTTTTGGGGTAAACAGTTTGGCGCCCATCATGGGGCTGAGGATAATAGTGGTGATTTGTTCAAACTCAAATTTCACTTGTTTCTTTCGTGATTTTGTGATTTCGGGTTAAAACAAAGTGCTGTAGAATGGCTAGTGACATTCAAGTTGAAGTTAGCAACCATGATGACAACAACAACGGGGACAATAGTGCTAACAACAGCAATAACAACACCGGAATTCCCCCGTTGATCAGTTGAATCCCAACCTCGTGATTTCACCCCAAAGAGTCTAGAAGGTCACGTGGAAAGACATCAGATGATGACGAGGAAGAAATCAATTTAGTTCAGATCTTTCACATGTTGAAGGAGCAATAGGAGGCAATAACTCAGTTGTAAAAGAAAAGCAGCGGAGTGAGTGCGGCGGATGAGCCTCGGCCAGTCCGCAATGATGATCCTGGCCGGGAATAGGATCGGGTCGATGAGAATGCCAACGGTTCGGGGACTAATGAGCCCTGAGAGGTTTTGAAGATGCTCGAGGCCTTAACCAAATGGATTGATATTAATGAAAAGGTGGTGGAAACTTACAATTCACGGGTAGACCAGATTACTAGAGCCCATCCGATCTTGAAGGGACCGGACTCGAAGAGATATATCCCGCTACCATTTCCACCGAGTGCGACGCCAAAACTGATCCCGAATAGGTTTAAGATGCCTGACCTCCCGAAGTACGATGGGACAACGGATCTACAGAAGCATGTGACGTCGTATACTTGTGTAGTAAAGGGAAATTACATGCATTCGGACAAGATTGAATCAGTGTTGCTCAAAAAGTTTGGCAAAGTGCTGTCTAAAGGAATAATGAAATAGTATTCTATGTTTCCTGAACATTCTATTAACTCATTTGAAATGCTTACAGATGCTTTTATAAAGGCACATGATGGAGCGCAGAAGGTTCAATCAAGAAATGCAGATATATTCAAAATTGCTCAGAAGGATAAGGAGTTGTTGTGGGAGTTCATGTCGCGATTTCAAAAGGAATGGATGCTTCTTCCACTGGTACTGGATGAATGAGCAGCCGAAGCTTTCACTAAGGGGTTGAATCCTAGGAGCTCTAGTGACTCGTTCAAGTTGAAGGAGAACTTGTTGGAATTCCCAGCAGTAACTTGGACAGACGTGCATAATCGGTACGAATCCAACATCAGGATAGAGGATGCTCAACTCGAGCTTCCACCTGGGTTAGCAGGTCGGAACAAGAATTTTGATAAATCAAAGAGGGCAGTTGAGTCGGAGTCAAAATATTTGAAGGATATATATCACCCCTACGGGCAACCGGAGAGGTCTAATTTTAGGTCAGATAGAGGTCTAAACAATTGCAATTGTCAGTTAGACAGAGGTGATAGATGAAATGATACTAGTAAAGGCTTCCAATTCAGGAATGATACCGGCGGGTCTTCTTCCAATAATGTTGAGAGCCCAAGGTTATCTGAATATAATTTCAACATCGATATTGCCGGACTTGTTTCGACTATTGGGCATATCAAGGGAACAAAATGGCCAAGACCATTCCGGTCAGATCCGGCTCAAAAGGATCCAAGTTTGGTTTGTGATTATCATGGAACTCATGGTCATCGGACCGAGAACTGTCATCAATTGAGGGATGAAGTGGCTTGGTTATTGAAAAATGGCCACCTGCATGAGTTTTTAAGTGATCGAGCCAAGGAAAACTACAAAACCAGAGAAGCAAGCAAACAAGCGAATCAAGTCGAGCCCCATCAATAATCAACATGATTAGAGGAATGGACGTTCCGAATAGAGCGGTCATAACGGCAAAGAAGATGAAAGTGTCAATTACTCGGGAGAAAAGATCCAGAGATTATATGTCGGAGGGTATAATTTTCTTCAATAATGAAGACGCAGAGGGCATCATTCAGCCTCACAATGATTCTTTGGTAATTTCTGTCTTTATCAATAAATTTTAGATTAAACATATTTTGATTGATCCAGGTAGCTCAGCCAACATTATCCATTGGGCCAATGGTAAATCAGTAGGGACATGACTAAATTGTGCCGGCGGCCTGGGTTCTCAACGGATTGAACATGACAAGCGATACTACGAAGGGGGAAATTACTCTTCCGGTCAATACAACAAGAACAATTCAGCAATAAGTTCTATGTTATCGAAGGTGAAATGAGGTACATCACATTATTTGGCAGGCCTTGGATACATGACATGAGGGTCATGCCTTCAACGTTACATATGATGCTAAAGTTCCCGACCCCAGAGGGAATAAAAATAGTTCGTGGTGAGCAACCGACAATAAGGAAAATGTTCGCGGTAGAAGAAGCGGTGCAAACACCGAGAGAAGTGAAGGATTCAAGTAAAGGCAAAGAGGTTAAATAGCAATCACAGGATTCGGACCCTACGAGTCCGAAGGAAGACAAGATTAACTTCGAGAATGAACAAGATTAATTTCTTGTCCCGAGGTCATTTGTGCTGCCAGATGACTTAGATGCCACAAAGTCAACCATAGAGGAATTGGAGCAAGTCATCTTGTTCATGCATCTACCGGATAAGAAGGTATACATGGGCACCGGGTTAACCCCGGAGCTCAGGCTTAAATAAATTGAATTTCTTAAATCTAACTCCGATTGTTTTGCCTGGTCCCATTTAAATATGACACGTATTTCACCAAAGATCATGACTCACAAGCTGAGTTTGGATTCGAGCTTTCCCCCAATAAAGCAAAAAAGGAGGCCAATGGCCGAATTCAAGCATAAATTTGTCAAGGAGGAGGTAACAAAGCTTTTAAATATAGGTTCCATCCAGGAAGTAGAGTACCCGGATTGGCTAGCTAACATAGTGGTCGTACCTAAGAAGGGTAATAAGTTGAGAATGTGCATAGATTTTAAAGATTTGAACAAAGCATGTCCGAAGGACTCTTTTCCTTTGACGCACATCGATCGAATGATTGATGCTACGGCAGGGCATGAAATGCTAGGTTTTCTTGACGCTTACTCTGGGTACAATTAGATTCAGATGAACTCGGAGGATCAATAGAAAATTTCTTTCATAACTAAGTACGAGACTTATTGCTATAATGTGATACCATTTGGTTTAAAAAAATTCGGGGCGATATATCAACGCTTAGTAACCGCATGTTCAAAGATAAAATAGGAAACACAATGGAAGTTTACATTGATGATATGTTAGTAAAGTCCCTGAAAGCAGAGGACCATTTAAAGCATTTGCAGGAAATATTTGACGTGCTCCAAAAATACAACATGAAGTTGAATTCTGAAAAGTGTACTTTTGGAGTGGGCTCGGGCAAGTTCTTAGGCTTCTTGGTCTCAAATCGGGGAATAGCTATTAATCCGGATAAGATTAAAGTCATCGAAGAAATATCGGAGGTGCTTGACAATGTGAAAGTAGTGCAAAGACTCACCGGGAGGATAACTGCTTTAAGTAGGTTTATCTCCCGGTCATCGGAGAAAAGTCACCGGTTCTTCTCTTTGTTGAAAAAGAAGAATGATTTCGAGTGGTGTTGGAGTGTCAGCAGGCTCTGAGGGATTTGAATAAATACTTGTCCAGACTGTCGTTACTGCATAAACCGAAGGCAAACGAACAGTTGTTCCTGTACCTGGCAGTATCGAAGTAGCGGTAAGCGGAGTGTTGGTTCGAGAAGAAAAAGGTACGCAATTTCCAATTTATTATGTGAGTAGAACTTTGGCTAGTGCAGAGACAAGGTATCTTCACTTAGAAAAATTGGCTTTAGCATTAGTAACGACTTCTAGAAAATTGAGACTGTATTTTCAATGTCATCCCATATGTGTTGTAACAACTTATCCACTAAAAATGTGATGCATAAACTGGAACTGTTCAGTAGACTAGCCAAATGGGCGGTAGAAATTAGTGGGTATGACATGGAGTATAAACCGAGAACAATTATAAAGTCTCAGGTTTTAGCAGACTTCGTAGCAGACTTTACACCCGGAATGATTCCCGAAGTAGAAAAAGAACTTTTGTTAACCTCGGGAAAAACTTCGGGTCTGGACCTTGTACACGAACGGAGCTTCGAACATGAAAGGGTCCGGGCTCGGGGTAGTGGTTAAGGCACCTGCAGGAGATATTATTCAGTAATCGATAAGAACTGTGAAATTGACTAACAATGAAGTCGAGTATGAGGCTATGATTGTAGGTTTAGAATTAACAAGGAGCTTGGGAGTCGAGGTCATCGAAGAAAAAAGCGACTCGCTTCTGGTCATTAATCAAGTCAATGGCGTGTTCGAAGTAAAGGAGGAAAGGATGCAAAAATACTTAGAGAAGATTCAAGTGATACTGCATCGATTCAAAGAATGGATCATGGAGCATGTATATCGGAAGCAAAATAATTAAGTAGATGCCTTGGTTAATTTGAGGTCGTCCATAGATGCGGAAGAATTTAATTCGGGGACAGTTGTGCAACTTCTAAACACTGCGATTGATGGTGGTCATGCCGAAGTAAACACAATAAGCTTAACATGGGATTGGCGTAAAAAGTTTATCGACTACCTTCGAGATGGGAAGTTGCCTACGGATCTAAAGGAATCAAGAGTACTTCGGACTAAGGCGGACAAGTTTTGTTTGGTTGATGGTCAATTGTACCAAAGCTCTTTTTATGGTCCTTTAGCAAGGTGCTTAGGGCACGGAGAGACTGATTATGTGATGCACGAGGTTCACAAGGGGACTTGCGGTAATCATTTAGGAGCGGAACTTTTGGTCCAAAAATTGATTAGGGTCGGATATTATTGGGTTCAGATGGAAGAAGACGCAAAGAACTTCGTCCAAAAATGTGATGACTGTCAAAGGCATGCTTTTATGATTCACCAATCGGCGAAATTAGTGCATCCGGTTTTGTCTCCATGGCCATTCATGAAATGGGGGATGAACATCATGGGGCCACTCCCATGGGCACCCAAAAAGGTATGTTTTATCTTATTTATGACTGATTATTTTTCTAAGTGGGTTGAAGCTCATACCTTCAAGAAAGTCAAAGAAAAACAAGTCATTAATTTTATATGGGATCATATCATTTGCCGGTTCGGCATACCGGCGGAGATCACTTGCGATAATGGGCGACAGTTCATTGGGAAGAAGGTGAAAGACTTCCTCGAAGGGTTGAAAATTAAGTAGATTGTGTCGACTCCGTACCACCCAAGTGCAAACGGGAAAGTGGAGTCAACAAATAAGACAATTATTCAGAATCTAAGGAAAAGATTGAAGGAGTCAAAAGGCAAATGGAAAGAAATTTTACCGGAGGTGTTATGGGCATACATGACAATGCCAAAATCTAGCACTGGAGAGACTCCATTTTCTTTGGTTTATGGTGTGGAGGCTTTAATTCCCGTGGAAGTGGCGAGCCGAGCTTAAGGTTCAGTCATATAACCGAATATTCAAATAATGAAGCGATGGCCCGTAAAGCTCAACTTGATTGATGGACATCGTGAATTGGCTTTACTTCGGCTAGTTGCTCAAAAGTAAAAGAATGGAAAGATATTACAACTGCAGGACTAATTTTCGGCACTTTCAAGTAGGAGACCTAGTTCTGCAAAAAGTGACCCTTAACACCAAAAATAGCAATGAAGAAAAATTGGGTCCGAACTAGGAAGGTCCCTACAAAGTTTTAGAAATCACCGATAAAGGCTCGTACCAGTTAGAAGTCGAAGATGGTCAGAAACTGCCGAATAACTGGAACATCGCTCACTTAAGGCGATATTATTGCTAAGACATGTTTTTATTAACCGTTATTATTTCATAAATATTACTACGTTATGGTTAACCCATGCATGTCCAGCTCGGAGCAATCATTCTAAGCCGAGCCAAGTTAGAATTAAGTCTGAAAACACGTGTTGCACTCTTTTTCCCTTAACACAGTTTTTATCCCGAAAAGGGTTTTTCTGGCAAGATTTTAAATGAGACAACAATGTAAAGCGTGTTACTTATTTTGGAGTTGAAGACCGGCCAAGTGCTGGGGACTGGGACTGCCCGGTATTGAAGAAGAAAATAGTGTTTAAGTTCTCATACCTTCGAACACAATCACTAGGGGACTACCATACCCTAGACAAGGAAGTTTGAGGCAAGAGTAAGAAGTTTGAAGAATTTTTAGCTTTTTAGGGTTATCATTGTAAGGGTTAAAAGATCAAATGAATCTTGCCCAACTGGTTTCTTTGTTGCGGAAAAGAATGTAAAGGCAGAAAGATTGAATGACTCTTACCCCATTGTTTGTCTGAAGTAAATACTTTGAATAAAAGAATACTTTGACAACCAAAATTTGCTTCGACTATATTTCATTGCATACCGTTATCCTCGGGTAATTATTGAAATCTTTAGGCTTACGAGCTAACAAGTTTTTTAAAGTCCTTAACTTGAGACCGATGTCGTAAAGATACTCGGAACAAAATAAGTAAAGTTCTGAAGGCATTAGTTCAAAATGAACCCAGTTGATTTCTAAAGACACTTGAAGTTGTCTAAAAATTTGGAAATAATTAAAGATCCAATATTCATGCCTGAAGTGAATATGAGATGTCCTATTCACAAGCATAAAAGTAAGGTCCTTATATTTAAGTCATTAAATGACCCAAACCGGAGGAAATTACCCGATGTAGAGCAAGCTAAAGGAAAACGTTTGTTCAAATTACTTAAGTCATTTTTAAGACCGAAGATAACTTTCATTGGGCCTGCACAAATTAAGTGATAGTTTGATTTATTAAAACACCGAAGCCGGAGGCAATTTACCTAAATTAGGTTAGGAGTTTATTTTGCTAAATGTTAAAAATAAGAGAACAACGACACAGGCCAAATGGTAGGAAAATCATAACAAAGAAAAAAATGTTCATTTTATGTACAAGGCCGGTAAACGGCCACAACAAAACGTACATAAAGGAAATACAGAAAAAAGACAAAAGCATTAAAGCCTAGTTTCTAGTCGGACTCGAACACGGAGTCCTCTGGATCTTCCTCGGAGTTGTCTCCGATCAGCTGGCGGTAGGCTCTGAGCTCGACTTATCTAGCCTCGTCTATTTTGGCCTCAATATTCAGGATCACGTCCCGACCTTATTCTAAAGTGAACCTTCAGACATTGCACTTAGTATGCATTGTCTGGGCCACTTCATCCTCAATATTAGCCAGAACTTGGTCTCATTCAGCCGAGACTTGAGCAAGTTAGGTTTAAATTATAGCATACGTTTGGTTCAAGGTTTCAAGCTCGCTCCTTAACCCATCGTTGGTATTTGCTTGTTGGTTAGCTTGGTCCTGAGCCATCTTAGCGCAGCAAGGTAGGCGGCCCTATTGGCATCCATTACAGCAAGTTCAGCACCGAGGTGATCAAGTTCTGCATTCAGAAATTTTACTTGTTGAGCTTGATAATGTTGAACCTCTTCTTGCTCCCCGAGCTGCTGAGTAGGGCTTCGACGTCTTGGAAGAGTTTTTCATTCTCTTCCTCAAAAGTCTTATTTTCTTCGGTGGCAAGCTCAAGGTCGTTTATTTATCAGATGTAGTTGTCCCTGACCTGGTCCAGCTTAGCTCGAACAGTGAGCAAGTCACCGACTTGTTGCAGTTGGGCATCCTTTTGTTGAAGGAGCCCTTTGAGGTGTTGGATTTCTTTTTCTTGAGCATCCAGCTGCCCTTTAAGGTGTTCATTTTCATCCAAACACCGGATGGGGCCCTCACCAACAAGAACGGAGGACTGCAAGATTAAGAGTCCAATGAAAGTTAGACATTAGAGATAATACAATTTTCAACTTAGGCAGTCAAGAAGAATATGTACCCGGTTGGCGGCATGCATACCCTCATTAAAGAGGCATTGCCAAGACATATTCTGATTTTTTTCCCTATCGGACTCCGATATGAGGGGCTTCATGTAGTTGGCAACCCCGACCGAACGGGACAGAAAGTTCATGTCCTCAAGGAAGGAAATGGTAGCAGGTGTTATTTTCCTCGGGTCCGAACTTGGGGCCAGGAAAATATTTACAAGCCTGGACAGAGAGCTAGCATAATTTCTCGGGGTCTTGGAAGATTTGGTCAATTTGTGTGGTATAACCAGGTGAGAAATCCTGGCGGTATGAGCTCGCTAATCCCGGACTGTATAGGTACCAACCTCTCCGAAGAAGCGTTCAAAATCTTCTTGCCCGAAGGTTAGGGCCGGTTGTAATGGTGAAGGAGGAGTTGAAGTAGAAGTCTTTGGTCTTTTAGCCAATGACTCCTTATCCGTGGCTTCGTCGTCATACTCAGTGATGACAGATTCAACGATCGGAGGTGCAGGAGCAGGAGTAGGCACCTCAGTAGGTGGCAAAATTGGTTCAGCTACTTCAGTAGCAACATTTTCTTCTCTCACTTTGGTTGGAGTATTTTCCGCCGGAGTGGTAAGAGTGGTAGTAGTGCTAGTAGTGGTGGTAGAGACTTTACAAATCCAGACATCATCTCGAGAAATGCTGGAGTCTTGAGCTCGGGAGAAGCCTCCCTCCTCCAAGCTTCTTTTCCTCTTTTTGGCATCCAAATGTGACTTCAGAGGCTTTGAGGATTTGATGGTTTTCTTCTTCTTTGCTGCCTTGGAGATACAACAAACCGAGGCCGTTGGGTCAAGCACCTAGTTTGATATAGTTGGAGCAGCCGAGGGCTCAGTCCTCGGGTTCGAGGAGCCATTCGGTAAGCCTAAGAAGGAAAAAGAAAGAGCCAACAACAACAACATACCCAGTAAAATCCTACAATGTGGGATCTGGAGAGGGTAGAGTGTACGCAGACCTTACCTCTACCTTGGTAGGTAGAGCAGCTATTTTCAAAAGACCATCGGCTTAAGACACAACATAAACACAAGCAAAGTAAGAGAAACAGTCAGACCCGAACAAGAAATTTAAAGCAGTATGATAATGATGGTACAGAAGCGGATAAGCCATGATAAAGCATTCTAAAAAAAAGCAATAACTAATGCAGGTAGATAAGATAAACAAAGTACACGAAGAACACACAACAGCAGGAATCAAACGACAGAGGACTATAAAGCAATACTGAGCCTACTAGTACGATGAGCTAAGCAGGTCTACAATAATACCACTACAACTATCAGTATGTAAGTGTAAGTAGGACTACGCTCAACTACCTACTACCCTTCCACCCTAATACGTATCCTCCACAATCTCCTATCTAAGGTTATGTCCTCAGTAAGCTGCACCTGTGACATATCCCGTCTAATCACCTCTCCCTAATAATTCTTCGTCCTACCTCTACCCCTCCTGAACCCGTCCATAACCAATCTCTCACACCTCCGCACTAGGGCATTTATGTCTATCCTCTACAAATGCCCGAACCATCTCAACCTTTCTTCTCGCATCTTATCCTCTACCGAGGCCACTCCCACTATATCTCGGATATCATCATTTCTAATCATATCCCTCATTGTATGCCCACACATCCATCTCAGCATCCGCATCTCCACAACTTTCATCTTTTGGATGTGCGAAGTCTTGACTGGCCAACACTCTGCCCTATACAACATAGTCGGTCTAACCACCACCCTATAGAACTTGCCTTTAAGTTTTGGTGACAGATTTTTATCGCACAATATTCCAGAAGCAAGCCTCTATTTCATCTCCTGCACCAATACGATGTGTGACATCATCATCAATCTCTCCATTCCCTTGGATAGTGGACCCGAGATACTTGAAACTTCTTTTCTTTGGAATGACCTGAGTACCAAGTCTTACCTCCACGCTTGTTTCAAGGTCGCTCCCGTTACTGAACTTGCACTCCAAGTATTCTGTCTTGGTCCTACTAAGCTTGAACCTTTTAGACTCCATAGTATGTCTCCAAACCTCCAGCTTAGCGTTCACTCCGTTGTGGGTCTTATAAATCAGGACTATGTCATCTGCGAATAGCATACACCATGGCACCTCCCATTGAATTTGTCGCATTAGTCCATCCATCACCAAAGCAAATAGGTATGGGCTTAGAGTTAATTCCTGGTGCAACCTCATCATCACTGGATAGTACTATGAGTCTCCTCCTACTATCCGTACCTTGGTCTTGGATCCATCATACATATCCTTGATCTCCCTAGTGTACGCCACAGGTACACATCTAACCTCCAAGCATCTCCACAGAACCTCCCTATGGACTTTGTCGTATGCCTTCTCGAGGTCGATGAAAACCATATATAGGTCCCTTTTCCTCTCCTTATACTGCTCCACCAACCTCCTAAAAAGATGAATGGCTTCTGTAGTCGAACGCCCTAGCATGAATCCAAACTGGTTCTCAGAAATATACACGTCTCTTCTCACCCTCATCTCCACGACTCTTTCCGAAAATTTCATAGTGTGGATTATCAGCATGATACCCCTATAGTTGTTGCAACTCTAGATGTAATCTTTGTTCTTATACAAAGGAATCATCGTACTCCACCTCTATTATTTTGGCATTCTCGCCGTCTTAAAAATGACATTAAACAACTTAGTCAGCCACTCCAAACCTTCCCTGTCTGCGCTCTTCCAAAATTCAATTGGGATCTCATCAGGTCCGATCGCTCGTCCCATGTGCATCCTGCGAACATCACCCTTAACCTCCTCAACCTTAATACTTCTACAATATCCAAAATCCTGATACCTTCCGGATTGCTCCAGGTCTCCCAGCATAATGTCTTCATCTTCTTCTTTGTTCAAGATTTTATGGAAGTAAGATTTCCACCTCCGTCAAATGTATAAGGACGAAGTTAAAAAAACAAAAAAAGGTTAAAATGTGGTCTAACAGTGGTTTCGGGCTACCCAGAGTTCATCGGAGAGTTCCTTCCATGTCTGCAACTTGTGCGGATAAGTGCTAATTATTTTCTCAACCCATTGGTGGAGTTTATCCACATGGGCTAGAATCCATTGGACGACTGAAAAAGTGAAAAGAATTTTTTTAAGAGCGGGACATTTAAGTCAAAATGGAGAAAAGGGTTTTGATTCTTACGATGCATGCTCCACTCCTCCGGAAAGGGCATGTACCTCGCCGAAATAATTTCATCGGTCGGAACCTAGGTCATTCCAAAGAAATAAAGCTTCAAGTACCTCGGGTCTATTATCCAAGGGAATTGAGAGATTGATGACGATGTCACACATCGTATTGGGGCAGGGTGGATGAAATGGAGGCTCATATCTGGAGTCTTGTGCGATAAAAAAGTGCCACCAAAACTTAAAGGCAAGTTCTACAAGGTGGTGGTTAGACCGACTATGTTGTATGGGGCAGAGTGTTGGCCAGTCAAGACTTCGCACATCCAAAATATGAAAGTTGCGGAGATGAGTATGCTGAGATGGATGTGTGGGCATACAAGGGGGGATAGGATTAGAAATGATGATATCAGGGATAGAGTGAGAGTGGACTTGGTGGAGGATAAGATGCGGAAAGCAAGGTTGAGATGTTTCGGACACGTGCAGAGGAGAGACGCAAATGCCCCAGTGCGGAGGTGTGAGAGGTTGGTTATGGACGGGTTCAGGAGGGGTAGAGGTAGGCCGAAAAAGTATTGGGGAGAGGTGATTAGACAGGATATGGCGTAGGTGCAACTTACTGAGGACATGCCCTTAGATAGAGGGTTATGGAGGACACAAATTAAGGTAGAAGGATAGTAGGTAGTCCATTCGTTACTTTTCGTGAAATCTATCCCAATAATTAAATTTGATGACTCCAACCTTGATTCTCTCAAGGCTACAATAACCTGAAAATGAAGTGGTGATTCAGATGCATGTAAGGAAAAGAAAGCTTCAAGGACATGATACCTTCTAATTTTAGGGAGGATTATGGGTCATCCACACCTCTAACGCGTTATTATAAATTTGTCTTTAGCAAATGAAACATTAGATTTAGAAGGAGCACGAATATATTGACAAATGGACAATATACCTACCAGTTACCAAAGTAAATAATTGCATGTTTAATAGATAATTGGAGGTAAACCAATCTTATTATGCAGCCTCCCAAAATGCTTATCAAAAGGAAGTTATTTGACTCTTTAGAATGTTCTTTTGTGTCATCAATTTTTCCAACCCCCACAACAAACACACACACACCAAGAAAGAAGAAAAGAAGTATGTACAGCATTTGGAATATCTGTCGTGCAAGTGAATTGCTGAAAAAAATAGCAAACAAAAATTATATTTACTGTATATAAAAACAATAAAAGCGGAACATGTAAATACGGTTAATCAACAACAATAAAAAGAGAGATAATGACATTTTTACGTGAAAACCCTTCCGAATTAGAAAATGACCTCAGAATGGGATGAGCAACTCATATCACTATAGCAAGGATTTTACACTTTGTAGGTCTGAGTAAAATACTCCAAAGACCACTAGACACTCAAAAGAAATAACTCTCTTTTAATTTTTCCACCTCACTACAATATCGCTCACACTCTCTATTTTTTCTCACAGACTACTTTTTAGATCCTGTCTATGATGTCTCACTCTTCTTTCTCCCTCTTTGTTGGTGTGAATACAAATGGAAGAATGGTTCTCCATTTATAGGAGAACAAACCTTGACTCCAAATTTACTACAAGAGCACTTCAATTCTCCTCCACATCTTGTCATACTTTGGCTCCAAGGAAAACAATGTCAGCCAAGTAATTTGGCACATGTGATTGACTACCACATGGGGTTGGACCCCATCAATCTCACACTCCAATTCCATTCACCTGAAGGAGGTAACGTCAAGCTTCTAATTTCAGTACATGTCGAACAGTTCTTTGCATAGCTCGAACTTGCCTATTGATACCACCTTGGTCAGCATATCGAATGATTCTCACTTGTAGAGATCTTCTTGACCTACATAGATATGTCATTTATCTTTTTCTGAATTCAGTGATATCTCACGTCGATATGTTTTTTTCTTGCATGATCCATGGTGTTTTCGCTCAAATCTATTGCACTTTGACTGTCATAATAGACTATATGTTCCTTCTGATGCAATTTATCCTCTATCTTTTTCTGAATCCAGTGATATCTCATGTCGATATGCTTTTTTCCTTGCATGATCCATAGTAGTTTTGCTCAAGTCTATTGCACTTTGACTGTCATAATATATTATATGTTCCTTCTGATGCAATCTGAGTTTTTGAATGAATCATTTTAGCCATATCATCTCTATGCCAGCTTTAGTAGCATCAATGTACTCTACTTCAGTTGTGGAAAGTGCGACACACTTCTGCAACTTCAACTTCCATGATATAGCTCCCCCTGAAAAAGTAAATAGATATCCAGTAGTGGATTTTCTATGATCAAGATCACCTGCCATAGTTGCATCTGTCTATCCTGTCAGGACATGATCTGATCCTCGAAAACACAAGTAGTCTCCTGAGGTACCTATCTTCCCAATGCTCTTTTCCAGGATTACCAAGGAACCTGCAACCAAAAACCCAATGTATGAGCAATGTCAGGTCTAGTGCATACATCAAGCTTTCGATTGCTGAAGAATAAAGAAATTTGACCATGATCTCTTTCTCCTCCTTTGTTGTAGGACACATTTGCTTTCTCAACTTTAGATGACCAACAAGAGGTGTGCCATCGGGTTTAGCATTCTTCATGTTGAAGCATTCTAGTACATGTTAAATGTACTTTTCCTGATATAGCCACAACTTTTTGCTTGTTTGTTCTGGAACAATGTTCATCCCCAGAATTTGTTGTGCTTGGCCCAAGTCCTTTATACTTGCCAATTCTCTCTTTGTCTTGTCCTGCAATCAACATGTCATCCACATACAACAACATAATAAAATTGTTATTAGAAAATCTTTTGATGTATACACATGGATCTGAAAAGGACAAAGCATATCGACGTGAGATATCACTTGATTCAGGAAAAAATAGAGGACGAATCTATACATGTCATGAAGATCCCTACAAGTAAGAATGCTTAAGATATGTTGACCAAGGTGCTATCAAAAGACAAGTTCGAGCTATGCAAAAAACTTGTCGACACACGCTCAAACTAGAAACTTGACGTTACCTCCTTCAGGTGAATGAGACTGAGACTGGAAGGGGAGATGATGGGGTCCAGCCCCATGTGGTTGTAAATCTCATGTGCCAAATTACTTGGTTAGCATTAATTGTTTTCCTTGGAGCCAAAGTATGGCAAGATGTGGAGGAGTATTGAAGTACTTCTGTAGCAAACTTGGAGACAAAGTTAGTTCTCCTATAAATGAAGAGTCATTCTTTCATTTGTAATGACACCAACAAAGAGAGGAAGAAGAGTGAGGCATCACATACTATTTCCTTACATTGTCTGGCTAATGAACAGTGACCAATTGAGACTCAGAGGCTTCATTTACCTTATTATAGTCTCCCTTATTAGAAGTACATGGATCAACGAACGATACACATTCTTGTAGAACAAAAGTGGGCACTTGATCCAATGTTTGTCTATAATGTGACTTTTATCCTTCTAAGTACTCTATAGCCCTTTTTCATATCATCTTCTTGGATACAAATAAATTTGCTTTAGAGGTGTAGAGCTATCTCTGAAATTTTTCTTTTCTTTCTTTAAGTAAAGGTAGAGGTGTTCTTCTAAAAAAAAAAGTAAATGTGGAGGTGTAATTTATTTCTATCTGGGGATAAGAACTATATTCCATCACGCAATCGAGCTAGGAAGCAATTATGTAACAATCTTTCTAAACAGATATACACCTCTTTCAATGAGGTTATTACAGAATGATCTACTCATCCAGCGAAAGGTAATGCAGGTATACAAGTAAGAGAACATAACATCTATCAACAACAGACCTTAGGTTACCAAATTCATCACAACGATAACCAAATCAAACATCCCATCAAACGTGTGATAAACTGTAAATCTTTAGAAATGCAATTGCTGCAAAAGAGTGGCAGAGCTGGGAATTATGATTAGGTAACCCAAAAAGTATCCAAAACTACCACACTTGCCGAACCTGTATTTCTCTAGTTAAGGGGATTCAATTTTTTTTATGACCACAAGTTCGAAGGTTATTTTTGCTACTTGCTAAAAGTAGTCTTTCTTTTTAAAACTTTGTGCACCAAACTTGGCCCAAAGGATCCAACAGTAGTTTAAGGGCCCACAAATTCAGGGGTGAAGCTAGAGTATAGGTTACATGTTCGGCCAAACTCATTAGTTTTGGTTTAAACAAGATATATTTGTCTTAAGAAATCCATTGAATATATACAAATTACTCCCTCTATTCACTTTTTACTAGTCACATTTTGCTTCTCCAAAGTCAAATTACATGGACTTTGACCAACATTTTAAGATTATTTTTTCATCATATCAATATGAGAAGAATTGCAAATTATAGTATTTTTCATATAGTTTTTGAATATCTAAATTTTAATTTTAAAATATTAAATTAATCCAATTCAATTTAGCTCCAAAAATTAGTGAACGTGACTCTCGAGAAGCTAAACGTAACAAGTAAAAGTGAACGAAGTGAGTATTACGTTAGAACTTAGAACAGAGTAACTTAGAAGAACTTGAATTCCTAACACATAAACTTCAAATCCTGCATCTGCATCCGTACGTAACATAAATGTAAAAGGAAGAACAAACCTGATCAAGGGATGAGAAATTATCTGGAATATAGTCATACTTGCTCTTCTTATTCTGCATCATCTTGTCCGTAGTTTCCGTAGAACTCCTCTTCTCATTAAAATGATCACTAATTATAGAGGACTCAAACGAGGAGAAAGAAGAGAGTGACTGATTTCTAGTTCTCCTTGAAGTAGAAGTGCAGTTATCACTGGAACTACTACTACAAATACTCTGTTTACGAAATGGAAAACTGAAAATGTTACCCATTTGAGTGAAGTTGTGGAATTTTGAGAGCCCTTTGAAATGTTACTCCCTCTATGCCCGTAGTTTGACTGAACACGAAATTTAAAAAATAAAAGAATAATTTTGAATATTATAATCTAAAACAAGCTAAAATATTTGTGTGCTTATACATGAGTAAAAGATAAAGTTTATAATTAAATTGTTATAAAATAAAAAATATATTATTTTTTCAAAATGACCAAAAAATAAAGTATGTCACACAAATTAGGACACAAATATTATTGCTCACAAGTTTTCGTCTTTCGGCTAAGAGGAAGACTTGTGAGTGATTAAAGGAGATAAGAAAGGAAGGGAAGGAAGGAATATGATTCCTTTAATTTGGATATGCCAAAGTGAAAGCCATTGGATTGGATTGGATTGGTAGAGCCATAAATGCTTTGAGAATTGTCGTCAGGGAAAGTGATTCCATGACATTTTCCAGGAAACATCTCTGTTTAAAAGTGTGATAAGGTCCTAGTGGTATTTATATCGGTGAAAAACACACTTTGTTTTTACACATGGACAGGGTGTTTGGACATAAAAATTTATGACATTTGAAAAAAACACTCTCCGAATTTAATCATTTGCACACTCCTTAAGAAAATATAAATTTCGAAACAAAAAAAAAAGTAATTTGACTATATTGTACCTAATTAAATATGTATTGGGATTTGATAACATAGTACTTAATAAGGACAAATTTTAAAAAATAATATTAGTTTTTTCTTGATTTGATAAGTGAATACTCTTTTTTACTCAAGAAAAAAAGGCTAAGTGGACACTCTTTTTTATCCGGGGAGTATTTCCTCCGTTCCATTTTAAGTGTATTACTTTCCTTTTTGGTATGTCTCAAAAAGAGTGTCTCTTTTTATATTTAGTAGTAAGTTAAAAATTCAAATATCCGACATGGCAAATTTAAAACCACGAGATTCAAAGGACATTTTAGTAAATTACACACATCTTTAATTTAGGATCACAAGATTCAAGAGTCTTCTTTTATGTCTTAAATTTTGTGACAAATTAAACTAAGACACTTAAATGGGACGGAGGGAGTATAATTTTTTTTTAAGTTGAAAATAATATTCGAAAATTGAAGTTGTTTTGGGCATGCATATAAATTGGAGTTGTTTTTGAATTTTTATGAGGGGTTTGGAATGAAATTTAAAAAATAACTTTTTGGAGTTTTCTGGATTTTAGAAAATTTCGGATTCCGAAATTATAACAATTCTATGTCCAAATAATTTTACAAAATAAATTTTCGAAAAAATGATGAAAATTATCCATGACCAAACCGGCACGGGTGTATCTTGGAGGGGGAAACTATCCTAATTTGTCCATGAAATATCTGAAATTATTCAATTTTATCATTTCTTATTGGCTAAAAACATCATCAGTCTCTTAAATTGTGTAAATTTTATTTAGATATTCAAATAGAGGCGTCTTAATCATTAGGCCATTGCCTTAGGCCACCATATTTTGGGGCCTCATTTTTTCTATGTATATATATATATATGTATTGTGTATATTATTATCAATTTTGAATATTTTTTTTTTAAAAAGTACTATTTTTGGGACCCGCTTTTTACTATATTTTCAAAAATTTGATGGTACTAAAAAATGTATGACAACTTTTATTAATGATTCAATCCCTTATTGTGTATAAAGTTTGGTAAAGAATTTTTTTTATTAAAGGAAATAAGTAGTAATTTCTATATAAAAAAATATTACTCTTATCATTAATGCAATTTAGTCTTACTTTTCTCCTTTCTCAAGAACAGCTCCTAGTGCTTTGTATTTTTTCTAATTCAAAAGTTCATCTTTAAATTTCAAGATCAAGTAATCAAGTTTTTAGCATTACATCAACTATATTGGACTTTGATATCACGTTATTTACCTCTTGATCAGATTCTATTGTTCTATCCTTTTCTCATTTTTTCATCTAAAATTTGTGATTTTTAATATTGTTATTTCATACATATGTAGTGACTTTTTAATGATTTATTAGAATTTAATTAGGTTAAATAGAAATTTAAATCGTGCTCCTCAAAGCTTAAAATAAAGGGGAGAAACTTTAATACAATCTCAAAAAGGAGCTTTTGATAAATATTTAGTGAACAATAAAAATCTTTACTCGAACACGTTCTTTCGAAATAATACAAGTAGAAGATAATATTCTAATCGATATACTTTACCAGATTAAACGACTTGAGTCTTTTCCAAATGCCTATATTGCTTGTATATATATATATATATATATATATATATATATATATGGGTTCAAGCCGTGGAAACAGCCTCTGGCAGAAATGCAAGGTAAGACTGCATACAACAGACCCTTGTGGTCCGGCCCTTCCCCGGACCCCGCTCATAGCGGGACCTTAGTGCATCGGGCTGCTCTTATAAATATATATATATATATATGGTCCGGCCCTTCCCCGGACCCCGCTCATAGCGGGAGCTTAGTGCATCGGGCTGCTCTTATAAATATATATATATATCTTTAGTCAAATAAGGCCTCGCATTAGAGTTTCTCCTTAGGCTACCAATATCGTTGAGACGCCCCTATATATATATGTATATATATGCTTTAGTGAAATAAGGCCTCGCATTAGAGTTTCGCCTTAGGCCATCAATATCATTGAGACTCCCCTGCATTTAAACTACAGTCTATTTCAATTGAACATCTGAACACATTATAAAGTATTACTATTAGACATTTTCGGCTCAAAATTTAAATAATTTGTTGCGTGTGTTTTCAAATATCCATTAATAAATAAGTTAATCACTTAAAATATATCTAACTCATTAATCTTAATAAGGCCCTCAATCTGGGAAAGTGGTTTTCCATTCAGCCCACTAAGGCCTCGCATTAGAGTTTCGCCTTAGGCCATCAATATCGTTGAGACGCCTCTGCATTTAAACTACAGCCTATTTCAATTGAACATCTGAACACATTATAAAGCATTATTATTAGACATTTTCGGCTCAAAATTTAAATAATATTTTGCGTGTGTTTTCAAATATCCATTAATAAATAAGTTAATCACTTAAAATATATCTAACTCATTAATCTTAATAAGACCCTCAATCTGGGAAAGTGATTTTCCATTCACGCCACAACATCTTCCCCGCAACTACTCTGCTTAAGTGTGATAAATGCACATGTCTCGTATAGAATCATAAGGTCCTACGGGTATTTAAATTAGAAAAAAGCGTTCTTGTTCTTTCCCATATATTTTAAGGAGGAAAAAACTATTTCAAATCGCTTACTTTTGTTCTTCATTGAACTTTTAGTAGGCGTTTGAGTATAGATTTAGTTATGTGGGACAGAACGGCCAGTTGCATTCGGGAGGTAGTTAGAGAAGTGCTTGAGGTCTAGCGGGGTAGCCGTGGTGCGCATCGAGGGGACTGGTGGTGGAATGGTAAAGTGCAAGAGAAGGTAGAAGCGAAGAATGCGAAATTGGTAGATAGCAAAGATGAGGTGGAGAATTGGATGAATATGGAATTGTATAAGATGGCGAGGAAGGAGGCAAAGCTAGCGGTTACGGCGGCTTATGAACGTCTGTATGTGGAATTAGATGAACGAGGCAGGGATAAGAAGTTGTACAGACTAGCCAAGGCGAGGGAGAGGAGGGCCCATGACTTGGATCACGTGAGGTGCATCAAGGAAGAAGACGGCAAAGTACTAGTGGAGGACGCGCATATTAGGCGAAGGTAACAACCTTACTTCCATAAACTCTTGAACGAAAAAGAAGATAGAGACATTGTGCTGGGAGATCTAGAGCAATCTGGTAGGTACCGGAATTTTGGGTATTGTAGAGTCATTAAGGTTGAGGAGGTTAAGGCAGTTGTTCGCAGGATGTGCAGGGGATGAGTGACTGGGCCTGATGAGATCGCAGTTTAATTTTGGAAGAGCACAGGCAGGGAAGGTTTTGGAGTGGCTGACTAAGTTGTTTAATGTCATTTTTAATACGGTGAGAATGCCCGAAGAATGGAGGTGGAGTACAATGATTCCTTTGTACAAGAACAAAGGTGATATCCAGAGTTGCAACAACCATAGGGGTATCAAGCTGCTAAGACAAACTATGAAAGTTTGGAAAAGGGTCGTGGAGATGAGGGTGAGAAAATGCGTGTCCATTTCTGAGAACCAGTTTGGATTAATGCCGAGGTGTTCGACTATAAAATCCATTCATCTTATTAGGAGGTTGGTGGAGCAGTATAGGGAAAGAAAAAAAACTTACATATGGTTTTCATCGACCTCGAGAAGGCATACGACAAAGTCCATAGGGAGGTTCTATGGAGATGTTTGGAGGTTAGAGGTGTACATGTGGCGTACACTAGGGCGATCAAGGATATGTATGATGGAGCCAAGACCAGGGTACGAATAGTATGAGGAGACTTAGAGCACTTTTCAGTGATTATGGGGATGCACCAGGGATCATCTCTTAGCCCATTTCTATTTGTCTTGGTGATAGATGGACTGACGCGACAAATCCAAGGGGAGGTGCCATGGTGTATGTTATTCGCAGACGATATAGTATTGATTGATGAGACTCGTAACTGAGTGAACGCTAAGATGAAGGTTTGGAGACAGACTCTGGAGTCTAAAGGGTTCAGGATGTGTAGAACCAAGACCAAATATTTAGAGTGCAAGTTTAGTAACGTTAGCGACCTTGAGACATGTGTGAAGGTGAGGCTTGGTACTCAGATCATTCCAAAGAAAGGCAGCTTCAAATACCTCGGGTCTATTATCCAAGGGAATGGAGAGATTGATGACGACGTCACACATCGTATTAAGGCAGGATGGATGAAATAGAGGTTCACATCTGAAGTCTTATGCGATAAAAAGGTGTCACCAAAACTTAAAGGCAAGTTCTTTAGGGTGGTGGTTAGATCGACTATGTTGTATTGGGCGGAATGATGGCCGGTCAAGATTTTGCATACCCAAAAGATGAGGGTGGAGGAGATGAGGATGCTGAGATGGATGTATGGGCATACAAGGAGGGATATGATTAGAAACGATTATATCCGAGACAGAGTGAGAGTGACCTCGATGGAGGATAAGATGCGGAAAGCGAGGTTGAGATGGTTCGGGCACGTGCAGATGAGAGACAAAAGTGTCCCAATGCGGAGGTTGAGAAGTTGGCTATGGACGGGTTCATGAGGGGTAGAGGTAGGCCGAAAAAGTATTGGGGAGAGGTGATTAGACGGGATATGGCGCAGGTGCAACTTACTGAGAACATGACCTTAGATATGGGGTTATGAAGGACACATATTAAGGTAGAAGGGTAGTAGGTAGTCCAGCGTAGTCCTACTTACGCTTACAAACTAATAGTTGTAGTGTTATTATTGTAGGTCCGCCTAGCCTATCATACTAGTAGACACAATATTGCTTAATAGTCCTTTGTTGTTTGATTTCTGCTGCTATGTGTTCTCTGGTGTACTTTGTTTATCTTATTTACCTGCATTAGTTACTGCTTCTTTTTTTCAGAATGCGCTAGCATGGCTTATTCACTTTTGATACCAGCATTTTCAAACTGCTTTAAATTTCTTGTCCGGGTCTGACCATTTCTCTTGTTTTACTTGTGCTTGTGCTTTGTCTTGAGCCGGGGATCTCTCGGAAACAACCGCTCTACCTACCAAGGTAGAGGTAAGGTCTGCGTACACTCTACCCTCCCCAGACCCCACGTTGTGTGATTTTCATTGGGTATGTTGTTGTTGTATTTTCTTTTTAGTCTGTTCCAAAATGAACGTCATCTTTCCTTATTTAGAAACTTTTTAATGCCATCATCTCTATTTTATCATTGTTGGGTCCTACTTAATTTAAATATGTACTTATTATGAAGAAAAGTCAACAAAAATAAACACTAAAGTAAGAACAATTTGATAAACATAACAATTTTTTTCCTTATTTCTTAAATTTCGTGTTCGATCAAATGGTGCCACATAAATTGGGAGAGGGGGAGTAGTTTTTAAAGTAGAAGATCAAAACATGTTACTTATTTGCGGTTAAAATTGTATTTGGTCATGCATTTAATTTTTAAAAAGTAAATTGTGGGTGAGAAAAAAAATCACTTGAAAAAAAAAATGGAAGAAAAAAAAGAAAGAAACAAAATCACCTGAAATTTTGATAAAAATGAATTTTCCAAATTTGAAAAAAATTGCCTTAAAAAACTAAACAGAAAAATCATTTCAATATATAAGAGAATATTTCTTGACAAAAAATATATCCTCAAGTTTTGGTAAATCCGTTGTATTTGCTTGTCATTAAAGGAGCTCAAACTTAAAATTGGGACCCACATTTGGATTTTTCAGCCACGCTTATAAAATCTGCTTATTATTTTATTTTTAAAAAATATTTGTTAATAGTGATTCGAAAAAATACTTTTAGAGAGTAGCAGTTTGTGTTTGACTAATAAATTTGAAAAACATGTTTATAATATTAGAGCGGTAATTTGTGTTTGACAAAGATTTCAAAAGTGCTTTTGAAAAAAAATATTTTTTCTGCTTCTGAAAAATAGCTTGTGTTATTACTTGAAATCACATAACAGGTACACTTTTGACTTCCCAAAACCTTAGCCAAATATGCTAACGTTCTTTAAGAAAAAAGGCTGAATTTACTGCTAAATTTTGTAGTCGAAAAAGGGTCAAAAGTACACATGTACTATGAGAAAAAGTTTAAATATACCCCTTGTTATACTTTCAATCTAAATATATTCATGCCGTTATATTATTGGTTCAAATATATCATTTCTTTATTAAGATTGTTCGAGGTAAACATTCAATACCACGTGATACTAACATTTGATAAGGTGAATGTCTTAAGTGATTCTTCCATCAAACTTTCCAGGGAACTACTCTGCTTAAGAAGTGTGAAAACTGCTCCCATGTCATATAGGCTCATATAAGGTCCTAGTGGTATGTATATCGGTGAAAAAGACTTTCTTTGTTTTTAGTTTTTACACACATAGTAAGCTTTTGGCCATGTAATTTGGGAGTCTCATTTCATATTTTGATTTTAAATCAGTATTTAATTATGAAATTTGTATAAAATTTCAACTTCAAATCATGATTTTGAATCTCAAATTCTCTTATAGAAAATAATCACTTGATTATTTTCATTAATGTAAAGAGTTTATATACATGATATACAATAGTAAACCTAGCCTATAATTACGGAAATCAAATATACATTTTTCCTAATACAAGACTATTACCATAATTACATTTTCCTAATTCAAGACTACTACCATAATTACAAGATCTTTAATAATATCAGAGAATATACGTAGTATATTGGGAATATACTCCGTAAATTCTATCACACCCCCGAAGTCATAGCGGGTGGTTGTCGTACGTTGAGACTGTCCCTAAAATCTTCAAACAGAACTAAGGGAAGGCCCTTAGTAAAGATGTCAGCAATTTGGTACCGTGAAGGGACATGCAAGACACGTACTTGTCCACGAGCTACCTTTTCGTGAACAAAGTGAATATCCATCTCGATATGTTTAGTGCGCTGATGTTGGACCGGAATGCCAGAGAGATATATCGCACTAACATTATCGTAGTTTACCAAGGTAGCTTTCTGAATAGAAAAATGAATTTCTAAGAGGAGGTTACACAGCCAATAGGACTCAGACACCACATTGGCTACCCCTCGATACTCGGCCTCTGCGCTGGAAAGCGATAAAGTAGTCTGGCGTTTAGCTGAAGAAGAGACCAAGTTATCACCAAAAAACATACAGTACCAGATGTCGAGCGTCTGGTATCTGGACATCCACCCCAATCAGCATATGTATAAGACATCATAGTAGATATGGAGGATGGATATAAGTGTAAACCATAATCAAGAGTGCCCTTAATGTAACGCACAATGTGTTTGAGAGCGTGCATGTTTTCTTCCCTAGGATCATGTATAAATAAACACATCTGCTGCATTGCATAAGTAATATCGGGCCTCGTGAATGTAAGATACTGAAGAGTCCCTACAAGACTGCGATAGTGAAAGGGATCCTCGTAGGGTGTGCTAGAATGAGCACTCAGCTTCGGTTGGGTGTCAATCGGAGTAGGAGATGACTTACAGGATGACATGTCATCTCAGTTGCATACTTTATCTAGGACAAAAATAGACCACCTGCATGACGAGTTACATCTGTACCCAAAAAATAACTCAAAGGCCTCAAGTCTTTCATAGCAAATTCGGAGTTGAGAAGAGAAATGATAGACTTGCGCAGTTTATCAGATGAGGAAGTCAATATAATATCATTCACATATAACAGAATGTATGTCATAGAAGTACCGTGATGGTAGATGAATATAGAGTGATCCGACCTGATGTGAGAAAATTCAATAGTAGACACATAATCTGCAAACCTTTTGTACCAGGACCAAAGAGCCTGTTTGAGCCCATACAAGGACTTCTTCAGAAAGCACACATGGTTAGGAAGATTAGGGTCCCTAAAACCCAAGTGTTGATGCATGTATACAATTTCCTTGAGATCACCATGTAAGAAAGTATTTTTCACATCCAGCTGATGAATGAGCCATGCTTTCGAGAGAGCCAGACTAAGAACAATGTGAATAGTTGCCGGTTTGACTACCAGGATAAATGTCTCTCCACAATCCATGCCAACCTGTTGAGTTTTGCGATCACCTACAAGACGGGTCTTATGCCTCTCAAAACAACCATCTGATTTTTCCTTATGAGTAAAAATCCACATAGAACAAATCACATTGACACCAGGTGGACGGGGCACCAACTCCCACATCTTATTTTCAATAAGAGCATTATATTCATCATCCATGACCATTTTTCAATTCGGGTCACTAAGGGAAGCAACTGGATTACGTGGTAGTGGTGATTTAGTGACATTAGAGTTGAGACTAAAATATTGTTTTGGTATAAATATACCCTGTTGGCTACGATGAACGGGCCCTTGACTCGAAATAGAAGTGGGTCGGACTTGAGTCGGTGTAGCGATGTTAGAACTGACTGGATCAATAGGGTGGTCACGGGTTGGGCCAGCAGATAGTGGGCCTGATGGTAGGGACGCTCCATAAGAAGATGGGCCAGCAGGCAGTGGGCCTACTGGCTGAATTTGGTTATGGGAGGGGTCTGGGCCAGTAGGCATCAGGCCTGCGGTTTCTATTGGTCCAAATCCCAAGATGTGGGCCGGACCAAATGATGGACCACATACGGTGAGAGCCCATCATTCAAAAAATTATAAGAACTAGACATGGTATTATGCAACTTAGCAAACAGAAATTGGATTTCATAAAAAATCACATTGCGACTAATTATGATTTTATTAGAGGATAAATCATAACATTTGTAATCACGATGATGACGGATAACCCAAAAATACATAAGCAGTAGAACGAACTTGAAGTTTGTTTATTTTAGTGGATGGGAAGAGAGGATAGCATAAACACCCAAACACCCTAAGGTGAGAATACGAAGGGTGTTTATGATAAAGAATTTGGAGCGGAGATTGGAATGCTAATCCTTTGCTAAGGGGTATGTTAAGAAGGTAAGTAGTCATTTGTAATGCATGATGTCAAAATGAAGATGGTAAGGAAGCATGGGCTAGTAATGTCCGAACAATTTTAATAATGGTCCATATTTTTCTCTCGGCTTTCCTATTTTGTAAGGATGTATGTGGACAAGAAAACCGGAAAGATATACCATTAACGTTACAAAATTCTCTAAATGGCCCATTATCAAATTCTCTTCCATTATCGCATTGAATGTTTTTAATTTCATGTTCAAATTGGGTACGGATGAATGCTCTAAATGATAGAAATGTGGAATAAACATGAGATTTTTTAGATAAAGGAAATATCCACAAAATATTAGAATAATCATCAAAAAATAACACATAATAACGGTGGCCCAAAGAGCTCAAAACGGGAGATGTCCACAAATCACTATGAATAATATCAAATGGCAACAAAGTACTAGAATTGGAGGCAACAAACGGTAATTTAACATGTTTCCCAAGCAGACAAGAAGGACAAACATTAATACTACGCGTACTATTACACTCAATAAATTTATAGTTTTTAAGGGAGGAAATAACAGACGCTCCCGAATGACCCAAACATGCATGCCATAAGGAAGGTGCTAAAGCGGCAAACGTTGACGGTGTGGCTTGATTAGTGGTGGTGATGGTGGAGGTGGTCATAGGATAGTGCTCACCCCGACTATCACATCTCATTAGAGGTATCCCCGTCGAGAAATCCTTCACAGAAAATTCAAAAGGGTCAAAGTCAACAGAAACCCAATTATCAGTTGTAAATTTCCGAACAGACACCAATTTTTTAATTAAGTGAGGAGCATGAAGGACATTTTTCAAGGCTAAAGGTGGGTTCGGGAGAGACAAATTAGTGTGACCATAACCACGAATTGGAATTGTAGTACCATTACCAATAATTATGTCACATTTTTTACTCAAATTGGAATAAGACGAGAGATTACCTGGTGCGGACGTCATGTGAGAAGTAGCATTTGTGTTCATGTACCAATTTGCATCCAGATGATTTAATCCAAGTGTATGCATCGCTGCCTCGATGTCCGTGTGGGTCGGGACCGTTGTTGGCCCTGCAGCAGTGAAGCCTGCTAGGCCAAAATATTTCTCGGTCCAGGCTGCTGCTGCCTGTTTCGTCCAGTGGGCCTGGCCCAGTTAGAAGAGGGAAAGGGGTAGGGCGACATGGGCCACTGCCCAGCAGCCCAAGCCTGCTGCCAAGGGTTCAGTGGCCCGGTCCCCTGTTGACCGCCACTACCACCGGTTGATCGTCCGCCACTGCCGCCGTTGTTGCCGCCACAGCCACCACCCTTGCCACCGCCACGTCCGCCAGCACAATTTTTCCCACATTTTTGACCTTTTTTCCACCCCCGTTATTATGATTTTGACCATAATTTTCGAAGAATAATTGAGAGTCATGAGTTTCACGAGACGTGGCACCATCACGGCGAAATTATCTCTGGTAGCCGCCTTTTTAGTCAATCCTGCTTCTTCTAAGGTGAGCATGGAACGTGTCTGGTAGAACAGCGGGAGAGGATTGCTTTGATGAAGATGAGTTCCAACTCTACTATACGCCTTGGAGATGCCTACAACCATATGAAGAACGAGACGATAATTAGTGACGGGCGCGCCAACATTCTTGAGTTGATGCGATAACTCCTTGAGCCGTTGGCAATAGGCGGAGGCATTCGGAAAATCCTCCATATTTATGTGGGAGAAATCCTGCTCAGGGTCACAGCACGGGAATTTTTGTTATCTTGGAATATATCACGCAACCTATTCCAAGCTTCCATTACCGTGACATCGGGTTCGATAATAGTCTGTAAGAGGTCCATAGAGATGGTGGAATAAATTCATTGGAGTACCGTAGCATCAAGAGTTTCCCACACTCATCATCAGTGGTGGGCACCTTCTCCTTGCCTTTTTACGATTTGATGATGTGATGGAGGACTCTAGTAGACCTTGCATGAATTTTAAATAGTTCTGCCCACGTCGCGTATTGGACGTTTTCTATCTCAAGATCGATAGGGATGTTGTTCTTGATATTGGAGACTGTAAGGGCAGGATGAAATGTGTTCTTTGTGTTAGACATGATGATAGAACAAGCGGAGAATTAGGGTGTGGAAAAAAATTGAAGGGAGGGAGTAGGGTGGCGGAAGATGGGTATTTTTGGAGATGGAAAAGCTTGCCTTAAATTACTGATACCATGAAAGAGAATAATCTCATAATTATTTTCATTAATGTAAATGGTTTATATACATGATATAAAATAGTAAACCTAGCCTATAATTACGGAAATCAAATATACATTTTTCCTAATACAAGACTACTACCATAATTACAAGGTCTGTAATAATATCAGGGAATATACGTAGTATATTGGAAATATACTCTGTATATTCTATCATTCTCCAAAAAGTAGGATTTAGAATTTCAAATTGTAATTAAAAATATTAAATATAAAACTTAACCCGTAAGTTTATAAGGATTTGAAATTTTAAAATTGTGAGTTAATTTGTTTTAAACGTAAAACTTGACCCATAAGTTTATATTTTGTGAAAGAAGACCCATCATTTTAAATTTTGCAGAAGAAAAAACTCATGTTCAACGTGAAATTTTTTCGTACCATGTGAAAAATTATATTAAAGAACAGTTAGTTACTATCATTATTGATTTTTTGTACTAACGAATCTTTGTCAAATTATTTGAATTTAAAAGTTTGTAATTGCAAGTATTTATTTATAAAAGGAACATGAAAATATGTGATTTATCAATGCGGTGACTTAGAATGTTATGATACCTTGTCAATGAAATATGTTTGCTCATTCGGTAAAATTATATAAGAGTTGAAAAAGTTTTGATAGTTTTCACAAATTGTGGGAGTTCCGTGTTTATGAGAAAAAATACAATATAAGAAATTCAAATTATATGTCCAAACAAAATTTCAACTTCAAGTTAACATGATTTCAAATCATGATCATTTGAAATAATGTCCAAACGGGTCCATAGACTATTTTGGAAGGGGAAATTGTTCAAATTTGCCTATCATTTATTACATTTTTTCCCTCATTTATGTCATTTTTGTTAGTCTCTGTTCCATAATAAGTGGTGTTTTTAGTTTATACACACCCCTTAAAAAATTGCTCACTCTTAGAAAATTATGAATGTTTTTATTAACTTACCCTAATTAATGCCTTGGAAAAAAAAGCTACTTAATAATTTTTTATTATGTAAATAATGGTAATGTTGGAAGAATAGCGTCAATTTCTTCTTGAAATCCTAGAGCACCACTTATTTTGAAACAAATTAAAAAGTCTAAAACACCATTTATTATGGAACGGAGAGAGTAGTAAGTAATTTCGTATTTATCTTTATTATTAACAGAGCTTTAATTTGTAATATAAAGACTCCACGTGTTCAGATTCTCCGACGCAAAAGGTTCACAATTATTTCTCAGGTTTTGACTATGGTTTAACATTACCGACAGGATAGAGCATATCATTAGGGTCAAGGGGGAAAATGTACATTTCCTTTTAACGACGAGCTGATATTCCCATTATAATTACTTTTAGGGTGCGGCAGGGAGGAAAATGTTTTTCTAAAAATATTTTCTAGTTTTTTTATATTTGTTTGATCAAAAATTTTAATTTTTTTTTTTTAGAAAAACAAGTTCTTCAAAAAAGAGCAAAATAACTTCCCTAATGATAGTAGGAAAAACAAATTTCCAAGTGACATTCAACCAACTACTCCACCACCACCCACGTCACCCCAACCACCCTATGCACCCCCACCCCACCCCAAAAATAATTAATTTAATTTTTTTTTATTCTACACCACTCCCCCCACCCTCACTACGAACACCCCTCCCCCGCCACCCTATTTATCTTTTTATTTTATTTTATTTTCTACACCACCCCATCCCCGCTGGCGAACCCACCACCCCTTTCCCAAACCTCCCCCCCCCCCCCAAATATTTTTTTTTAAAAAAAGTTTTAAATTATTCTTTTGGTTTTCTACACCAACCCCCTACCCCCTGTTGCAGAACACCACCCGACCCAACCTCCAAAAAATGTTATAACTTTTTTTTTGAATTTTACACCCACCCACCCCTCCGCTCCCCCCGACCCCACCTCTCTCCAAAAAAGTTAATTTATTTAAAAAAGAGTTTTTTTTTAATCTACACCACCCACCAATCCATCGCCTCACCCCTTGTGTCCCGCATACCCCCTCCTGAATTTTCTTGTACGTATGTTTTATTTTATTTTTATAAAAAATTTGTAAAAAAAATTGCGTGATGAAATTTGGTGTGTATGGGTTGTGGTGGGGGAGGGGGAGAAAAATTTCTCATATTTATAAAATAAAATCAAATATATGAAACAGAGAATTAGATGGGGTTGGTGGGTTTAGGTGGAACATTGGTTTTAGGGTTGGGTGTGGTGTAGGAGTGGGTGAAGAAGAAATACGTTTGAGGGTGGTGGATGGTGGATGGTGGGGATGTGGGGTGGTGGGTTGGATGAGGTCTGGGTGAGTATTTTTCTAAAATTATTTTCTACTAATCAAGCGAACATGAGAAAATAAGTAAAAAATTTACTTATTTTCCATTACCCAAACGAACATGAGAAAATAAATAGAAATTTACTTGTTTTTCAAGAACTCATTTTCCAAGGAACCATTTTCCGTGAAAAACATTTTTCTCGGTACCAAACACACCCTTAATGAGCACTAAGGATATTTACATATGAAGAAGAGACAAAAATGATTAATCAAATTAATGCATTTCTCTTAGTAAGTATATATGTTGTTTAAATAGTCTCTTTTTCATTCAGTTGCCAACTAACCAGAACACATTATAATATTAAGCATGTTTTACTAGGCGTGGAATATAGAATTCTACCATTTTGAATGATAAGATTACTTCCATTATCTTAGGCAGACATCCCGATAATCTTTTGCTTTCTGTATTAGTAATTAGCTTAGAGCATGTTTGGCCGAGCGGTTAAAAATTGCTTATTTTGAGAAGTGTTTTTCTTAAAATTGCATTCGGAAAAATAGTTTTTGTGAGAATCTTTTGTGTTTGACTAATCCATTTTAAAAGTGCTTTTATAAGCAAATTGTGTTTGTCTAATCTTCTTAAAAAATATCTTTAAGTGTCAAATTACGAAAGAGGACAAGTATCAATGAACATTTACTATTAAAATTATTTTATAAAAAAAAGTTATTTTAAATATCTAAATGAAAGATTTTAATTAAGCTTTTACTTTTACTTAATTAAGAATTTAAAATACATATTAAAATTTTCAATTAATACAATACATAGATAAACCAAAGAAAATATTAAATATTTTGATATAATATAAACATGGTGATTTTAATATACTAAAATACATCAATCAGAATTAAAATTTAAAATCATTCCACAAATTAATTTTCAAACAAAAATACAACATAAAATAAAACAAAGGATTGTTAATTAAAAATTACTGTTTTAATGAGGGATATACTTGGTATATATGTATTTATGATAGGGATATTTTTGTCTTGAAAAAAAATAAATTTATGCTTTTGCTTCTGCTTTTTTCAAGCTCTTTTCTTTATGGACTGAAGCAAGCTCCCAGAGCTTTTTTCACTTGTTTCAGCACTATATTGTTCTCTAAAGGGAGTGCATGTAATACCTCTTTATTCATTCGTCTTACATCTGGGGATAATATCTACTTTCTTTTATATGTCGATGAGATTTTTTCTCACGGGTAGTTATCAACAGGGAATACTTGTTCTTCTTTCGTTCTTGCATGCTCATGAAAATATGAAAGACTTGGGCCTTCTCCACGTTTTTCTTGGTATGAAAGTGTATCGGAAGGGGCGCACTCTTATCCTTCGTCAGCAGAAATATGCCCTAGATCTCGTGCCTCGTGCAGACATGCTTGATTCTCGTCCTTTGGCCACTCCTCTTACTAGAGGTACCGAGCTTCCCAAGTTCGATGTCATTTCCCTCTCTGATCCTACCTATTTCATTCTTCTATTGAGTTGGCTAACTCTAACTATAAGTTACCCGCCTCGAACTCATACAAAGATTCTTCCTCTAGGGCCTCCTTTCACCTTTTGTTAGCGACCCTTAAACGGGTTCCAGATGTGCCAGTTCAAGCCTTACTTTTTTCGTTTAGTCTGACGATTTTCTGAATTCTATATATGAATGAAAGCTATGTTTCGGCAAATAGGTCTATTTATATAACTGAAACTATCATCCTAAGGAAGAAACGGAAAAATATTAGTTTCACAGCCGAGGTCAGAGCTTCAAGTTAGTAATGTCTCTTTAGCGCCCCATACCCTACTACAATTCTTCTTCGATATAATAATATTACTACAATGATGTGTCGATGTCTCCCTTACGAAATTGAAGATAAGTCTTTTGATTAGAGGGGTGACAACCGAGGCTTTTAAAAGAAGTTGCCATGGAGGCTATAAAGAGTTATCCCATATCTAATAGGAATAATCAAATTCTCATGTCTACTGTAGGAAATGGGGTCCCAAGACCATCTCTTCGACGGCAAGCCCTCACTCGGAACTAAAGGATCCTTAACATCGGCACTCACTGCATAAGCTCATAGGGCAAGATGAAGATCCGGGAAAAGGTTAAACAAATCGTCAACTTCACCTTGGCATGCTTCCATCACCGCTAAAAAGGCAGTATTGAATGAGAAGAGAATTAAGGCAAGGTTGGTGATGTGTCCCTGTATAAAGGGCTCAGATAGAGTAGAAGCACTTTCCTTCATGCTAATTGTGAACTTTTGATTTCAGGCTACTCTTAGACCAGGAAGATTGATTATGACAACAATCAGCTAGGTCCGTCATATGTCGAATAGTTTGTCAATGCATGCTTCCCTTTCTTATGCTAAAGTTAGTATTTAGAAAGTTTTTTGATGAGCAAACTCTTTTTCATCAGATCCCTTTTAGTAATAAAGAAATGTTTGAGGCATTTTATCTCGTCCAAGGGCTCAAACCTGATATCTGAGAGGAGATGTCTTTGGGAGCAGCTAAAGAAAGTGTCTAAACGCATCCATGGACCATGGTTGGTCACCGGGGACTTCAATTGGTCCTTTCTCTCTCCTCTTTCATCAGTGAGTTGTGAGTTTCCCTTTTTTTCTAGGTAGAGGTACCTCTTGGATTCGGACTTTGTTCCAAAAGCTGTCATACGTGAGATCCTGACTGTCTTCCTCCCCGTGTTGTTGCCTGTTGAGGGAAGGAAGGAAAGTAGGGCTTCCTTCTAGGATCGGAGAAGGTCAAACTCTAGGTGGGCTGCCATGTTTTGCCTACACAACAGTTTCACAAGATTGAACCTTTTTTTCCAACTCAAGTGTTGGAGTTCCAGAGCACGAGGGAATGAACTTTCATTCCCAGGACCTCCTCGTTTATGTATTTAGCGCCTCTCCCGATTTCTTGAAGATAGACACGTGATATGATAAATGCCCCTGGGAGAAAGCAATGAAAAGCCAGGGTAGAGTCTCGGAGCCAATCCAAGTGAAGATCGGCACTCGAAGCAACCCGAAAAAGGAAAAGTTGTGGAGACGGTAGACTAGCCAGTCAGGCACAGCGTGAGGCTGACTACACTATAGTAGATCGGGAGGTTGCAATTCCTATTTCAATTTCCTGGAGTGAATGTAGTAAGTGCGGACGGTGGATCAAGTGTGAACATCAACCAAAGTCATCTTGGGGATCGACAATAGCTATACATTGTGGCATCACAGTTCAAGCTGCGTATGGCTGGCGTACAACCTACGGGCTTTTAAAACAAAATAAAAAAAACAAAAAATGATGCCTGCTTTGGTACCTTTAGTCCAATCTTAGACAAAGAGCAATTTAGATATGAAGCTACTGGGTAGACCATGGCTCCAACCAGGTGATTCATGACATGGCAAAGAAAAAGAAGTAATTTCGTATATAAAGATATGAATTTTCTGGTTTAGATCGAAATGGAATCCCTGAAACCAGGACTGGAGTATTAGACTTGTTCTACTTCGATAGAGGCACTGTAACTGTAAGTGGAATAACAATTATTCGGCTCATTTCTCTTACTCTTATCCTTCCTTTGCTGACACAGAAGAGAGAGAGCGCAAGAGCACTCCCCAAGCTAAGGATGAGTGCCAAAGAGAAGATGCGCAAGCTAGTCTATCAGAAGGAAAAAGCGAGGGAGTGAGATTTTAGGTTTCATTAGGGTAGGCTGAAGACCGAGCCAATCTCGAAACATAAAAAAAAAACTTATTGCAACTACGAACGTGAACATATGCTTTCTCATTAGACTATTTTAACCAATTGTTTATGTATTTTCTGCTTCTTCCTAATCATAGAAAATTGCTTATACTTAAAAGAAGTTTTATTAATTGGTCAAACATCTCAAATAACAAAAAAAGTGCTTTTTCTGCACACAAAAAAAAGTCGCTTTTGGCCTAAAACCGTCGGCCAAACAGGCTCTATAATTCATTAAGAACTACTTAATTGTTTGAAAGAGTGATCATTGTAGAATTAAGCAATCAATAAACTAATAGTCCTATTTTGTACCCGTAGTGGCTTTCCATGATCTATGCTCGCAGTTTCGCACTAACAGTATGTTATATTTAACAGCAATTTGTTTGTATTTGGAAAACGCAATATTGTAATTGGTTCTTGAAGTATTGCTTTATTCTGCTTTTGCAATTCTTTTGATCCCTGTGTACTTTTTTATAATTTATTTTATTTTTAACATTATGACTTGACATATATGACTTGGGAGAGTAGGGGGCCCAAGACCATGCTTTATTGAGAGGATAGACCTCAATTTTTTAAAATTAGGTAGATGGACCCTATTAGAATTAGTGTTAATTAACTCAAAAGAAGTTGTTTGACCTTACAAATCAGCTCCCAAGTTTCAAACAAAATCATTTTATTCAAAAATAGTAAAAATTAAAAATATATATATAATAGCTTATCTAAGCTTTCAAATCAGCTCCCAAGTTTTTAAAAATATAACGTGCCAAAGTAATGGAGTAGTAAAATAAAATATAAAAAAATATTTTACCTTACAAGAGAATTATATTCCCCTCTCTCAGTTTATTCTCATGTTGTTTTCCTTCCACATCTTAAATATACTTCATTAACAACCATTGTTGAAGCTTGAGTTTCAAGATTGAAAAATGAAATTTTGGAAGAGTGTTTGTTTCAAGTGAGTGGTATTGAATTTTGTTGGGATCTTTGAGGAGTCTAAATCTCAAATTTTAGTAAGTTTGGAGAAGATTTTTGACGTTTTCTAGGAAAAGAAGGAACCGCTATAATAACCACTATGTGCGTTTCATTCTCTTCGATTGCTTTTTATGAAGTCGCACCGGGAGCTAGTGCTTGCTATCTAAGAATTGCTCCATGGTTCTCATCGAAAATGTTTGATTCTTATTGGGGCTTCTTTAGCGACCGTGAAGTCACCTGATGAATTGCTGAGTAAATAGATCAGATCCGGATGCGGCTGTTGCTCCGCGGCGATACGAACTCGACCCCCTCCTATCCACTCTGAGGTACCATAGCATGTCGGGAAATATAATTTCTTATTTCGCAGTGAAATACCTAAAAAACAATCGTGGTCGGGAAGGTTAGAGTAGCCAAAGACATTGGAATTTTGATTTTATACATTGAAAAAATCTGTTTTGTTATTAATAGACTAAGAAGGGGGAAAAGAATAACTGAAAGAAAGATAATCAATTAGTTATTCGTCAAAGTTTCATTTATTCAATGACCAGAATTAAATAGGGATATATATCTCGAAGACGTAGAACAAAAATTCATTTATTTGCACTAAACTTTCAAGGGGCTCATTCAAGGCTTACTCGAACTATTTACTCAACAGAAAATAAGAGCTTTCATTTCGGCTCATCAGGATAGCGATAGAAAAACGAGAGATTTTCATCGTTTGTGGATCACTCGGATAAACGTAGTAATTCGCGAAAGGGGAGTATCCTATAGTTATTAAGGTGGATTTGGATAAAATTTCAGATTTAAGCTTGATGATAGTCATTGTTGAAGCTTGAGCTACAAGCTTAAAAAATGAATTTTGCAAATAAGTGATTTATTTTAAAGTTGGTGTTATGGAATTTTATTGGGGTCTTTTAAGGAGTCTAAATCTCAAATTTGAGGGAATTTAGAAAAGATTTAAGGTGATTTTGAGTAAAATTTCATATTTGACCTTGAGGTAAAAGATTGATAGAATTCATAAAAGTCTTTTATTCATAACATGAATTCTTACAAAGCAATAACAAGATAATAAAATAATACTATTCTTGAGAGCTAAAAGTGCAAGTAAAAGAAAAGCAAGTAAAACCCTTTATATAGGGTCTATTACATGAGATACAAATGTGTTTTTCCAATGTGGGACAAAAGCAATATGGGAAAGAGTTAATGCTAATATCTCCTCTCAAACTCGCAATGGTGTAGACAGAAGCATCGAGAGTTTGCCAAGAAAGAACCGATGACGCTTTAAGGTATGCGCCTTTGTGAAGAAATCTGCACGTTGCATCAAAGATGAGACAAATGGCAAGGATAGAGTGCGCTGCTGAAGATGATATCGAATAATATGACAATCAATCTCAATATGCTTGGTACGTTCATGAAAGACTGTGTTGTGCGCAATCTGAATAGAACTCTTATTATCACAGTACATCGGTGTTGGTGAAGAAAGAGAGACACTCATATCAACCAATAACCGACGTAACCATACAATCTCACACGTAGTAGAAGCCATAGCATGATACTCTACCTCAGTTGAAGAGCGAGAAACCATATCTTGTTTCTTACTTTTCCATGAGATGAGTGAATCTCCTAAAAATACACAATAACCAGTAGTAGATTTTCGATCAGTTAGGTCACTAGCCCAATCTGCATCAGAAAATGCACGAAGCTCCAAGGATGAGGTCGATGGAAACAAGAGACTCTAATAAATCGTTCCTCGAAGATAGCGAAGAATACGCATAACTGCAGCCCAATGTACAGATGTAGGAGAACAAACAAACTGACTGACAATGTGAACATCATATGCAATGTCAGGGCGAGTAATGGTGAGGTACACCAGACTCCCTACAACTGAACGACATAAAGTGGGATCAGGAAGAGGATCCCCGTCAGTAGGTGTATATCGAACATTAACCTCAAGAGGAGAGTCAACTATACGAGTATCTGTGAGATGGGCCCGCTCAAGAATATATGCAGTGTACTTAGACTGAAAGAGAAGATATCCCTTATCATAATAAGCTACCTCAATGCCTAAAAAGTAACGTAGATGACCTAAATCTTTCAACTCAAAACGGCGAGATAAAGTAGATTTTAGGTTTGCAATATCATCAATATCATCACCTGCAATGATCATGTTATCAACATACAACAAAAGCAAAATACAACCTGCAGGGGATGATTTAACAAATAACGTCGAATCATGAAAGCTGGAAATAAACCCAAGAGATGATACTACAATGGAGAACTTGTCGAACCAAGCTCTTGGAGCTTGTTTGAGACCATACAGAGCTTTCTTAAGCCTGCACACTTGTCTTGGACTATGTGAAACACCAGGTGGAGGGACCATGTAGACTTCTTCTTGAAGATCCCCATTCAAAAAAGCATTTTTAACATCCATTTGTGAAATATGCTAATGACGAACAGAGGCCACTGCAATAAGAACCCGGACATATGTCATCTTTGCAACAGGTGCAAAAGTCTCTTCATAATCCATACCATATTCTTGAGCAAAACCCTTTGTAACCAAATGAGCTTTTATCGCTCAATAGAACCATCAAACTTTGTCTTAATCTTGTACACCCATCGAGAATCAATAGTTTTCTTACCAGTCGATAGAGAAACCAAATCCCAAGTACCAGTTTTGTTCAAAGCAGCCAGTTCCTCATTCATAGCCTCTTGCCAAAGAGGATCACAAGCTGCCTCAGAGTAGGAGGTAGGCTCACAGAGAGAATTATTAGAAACTAGAAATGAAGTGAATGATGGAGCATAGAAAGAATAATCAAAATCGGATACCTGAGTAGATCGCAGAATGCGTTTAGGATAGCGAGGTGGATCTGGATCTGCAACCACAAGAGGTTCTGAAATAGGCGTAGGAGGGGGCTGAGTATCAATATCATGGGACCTGCCAGAAGACTGAGAAGGAACAAATGATAAAGATGTAGAATCAGATGGGCAATCAGCATCAAAGGGATCAATATCAATAAGGTCAGATTTTGTCATGCCATGTGAGGTAGGTGGGATGGAAAAGAAAGGAACATGCTCAATAAAGGAAACATTACGAGACACATACAATTTTTCAAAAACTAGATCATGATAGCGATAACCTATATGCCCAACCCCATATCCAAGAAAAACACAAATGGCGACACGAGAAGATAACTTAGTACACTCTGCATGTGGACGTAGAACAAAACATGTAGAACCAAAAACTCTCAAATGGGAATATAGTGGGGTGTGACCAAATAGTCTAGCATACGGAGAAATCCCAGAATTATGAGAGGTAAGGATCCTATTAATAAGATAAACAGATGTAAGGACAACTTCTCCTCAAAATTCACTAGGTACACTAGCGGACAAAAGCATGGATCTAGCTGTCTCAACAATATGCCTATGTTTTCTCTCGACTACCCCATTTTGTTATGGTGTATCAGTACAAGAAGACTGATGTATTGTACCATCGGCTTTGAAAATACCAGAAAGATCCCCACTAGTATATTCACCTCCTAAATCAGCCCGAAAACATTTAATAATGGCAGAATGTTGAGTTTTCACATAGGTGAAACTTAGCATAAGTATGAACAAAATCATACCGTCTTTTCAATAAATAAACCCAATAATGACGAATATAATCATCAATAAAGGAAACATAATATCTGGAGCCTCCCTTAGTAGGGATAGGTGCTGGCCCCCAAACATCTGAATGAACTAGATCAAATGGTACAGAAGAAGTAGAAGTACTACGATTAAAAGGCAAAGCAGAAAATTTTCCAAGTTTACATCCACTACAATTAGAAATATCATCGGATTGTAAATCACCAAGAACACCAGTATTACACATAAAACGCATGCGAGAATCTGATACATGACCAAGTCTAGAGTGCCACAAATAAAACTTCGAAGAGGAAGATGTTAAATGAAAAAAAGACAGATTAATAGGCATAGCTGCTGCATGAGTAGGAAGATGCATCTCATCCAAAACATAGAGACCTCTCCCCTTTCTACACCCTGTCCCAATCACTCTCTTAGATTTTAGATCCTGCACATAACAAGAATTAGGGAAGAGTCCAATAAAACATCCAGAGTCACATATTTGATCAGCAGAAGCAAGATTCATATGTAATTTTGGAATGCAATAAATATCATGTAATGATATAATGGATGTATGAATGATGCCAATGATTGTCAATGGCATAGGTGTGCCATCAGCAGTCTCAATAGAAGTGGAAGGGGGGGTCAGAAGACATAGATACAAAGATGGCAGAACAGGGGACATATGATTTCCATCTCCAGAGTCTAAGATCCAAGAAAACGAAATGATACCTGAACCAATAGATGGTGATGAGCTAGAAGGAACAGAAAGAGCATAAGACTGGGAATTCTGTTGAAATTGTTGGAAGGTGGGGAACTTCTGAAATTGGCTAGCTATAGAATCAGTATTGTGACTCACAGAGGCTCCTGAAGCTGGGTGATCAAGAGAGGGCACAAAGGCAGCCTGAGTCGGTGGATACGAGTTCTGGAATTGACCCCCAGAATATGGCTTCTGTTGAGAAGGCTTTTGTCCTTGTCCCGAATGTGGAGGCTTAGAACCTGACATCTTCCGTAGCTCAGGACATTGATTCTTCCAGTGTCATGGTTTCTTGCAATAATTACAATTACCCATGATAGATGTTCTATACTGGTGTGTAGGGGTTGCAAGGACCGGTGCAGATGAAAGAGCCTCCAGTACGAAAGTAGAAGCCTTAGGTACCCCTTTTAGAGTCTTCAAACATGTTTCTTCAGCCATAAGTTCTTTGACCACATCTTCAACAGATGGTAAGGGTTTGCGGTGCAACAAGCCTGAACGACAATTCTCAAATTCTGACCAAAGACCCATCAATAGTTGAACAAGACGATCTTCATCTCTGCATTTAATATAAGCATCGCATGCTTGTAATTCAGTAGATTCCGTCATAGCTAACTGATCCCACAAAGTGGTCATTGCACAGAAATAATCTTGAATGCCCAAGTCATTTTGTACTAGTGCACGAATTTCATATTGTAACTGATATTTAACAGCAAAATTATTCTGCACAAACAATCTTGACAGATAATCCCAAATCTCTTTAGCAGTTTTGAACTTAGCCAATTGAACACCAATTCTTTGTTCAACAGAGTTATTAATCCAAGTAATAATCTTTGAATTATTGGTCTCCAAGTCCTAAATAATTCATCAAAATTTTCATCTCCAATTTTAGGGCATTTGGTTTTTCCAGACATATAATCCCAAAGCCCATTTCCCTTCAAAAATTTACCATGACATAGCTCTAATAGGAATATTTTTTCCATCTAACCGAACATCAATAGTTTGCAAAGAATCATCACCTCCGGCCATTATGAATTTTAAACAGAAAACCCCCAAATAACAAGCAACAATCCCAAATAACAAGCACCAATCCCAAATAACAAGCAACAAAATAATAAAGGGCAGATCTCACTAATCAGATGCGGAAGCCAAGAAGACGAAACCCAGATGTGGAAGCCATGATCAGAACGAGAACGAGCATCCAAAACAAGCCAAAATGAGTACGAGCTTTCAAAACAAGCCAAAAAAAAATTAACTGATACCAGGGGCGTGTTGCATGCGAAGCCCCAACTAACTCACCGCGGAGTTGGATCCGCGATCGAGCTAAAAATATTAACTTGCGCTCTTGGCTCTGATACCATGATAGAATTCATGAAAGTCTTTTATTCATAACATGAATTCTTACAAAGCAATAACAAGATAATAAAATAATACTATTTTTGAGAGCTAAAAGTGCAAGTAAAAGAAAAGCAAGTAAAGTCCTTTATATAGGGTCTATTACATGAGATACAAATGTGTTTTTCTAATGTGGGACAAAAGCAATGTGGAAAAGAGTTAATGCTAATAAAGATGAACATTTTAAATTTAAGTTTGAGATTGAAAATGAACATTTCAGATTTATAGACCATTTGAACTCGTATTATACACATAAGGCATTCGTAAAAGCAAAGAAAAAAGGCCAACGTTTATGTATAGACCATTTAAACTCTTATTATAGACACAAGACATTTGTTAAAAGCAAAGACAAAAGGGCAATGTTTATGTAAAGATCATTTGAACTATTATAATAGACAGAAGGCATTCATTAAAAGCAAAGACAAGAGGCAATGCTTATATATAGACCATTTAAACTATTATTACAGACAAGACAAACGGCATTCGTTAAAAGTAAAGACAAAAAGGCAACGTTTATGTATAGACCATCTGAACTTTTGTTTTTTCAACTCCTTCCCCAGGAGTTTCCCCTTTGCTCCCTTGATGATTCAAACTTGTAATCTTCAGATTGAAAGTGGAGAACGTTTATCATTGAGCAACCCTTTTGTACACTTTTCACCACCGTCTAGTATAATTTACTCACGGTTTAGTGGCTATAAGTGTGACCTTCTTTAGTATACATTTTATACATTTCACCACCATGTATTTTAATTTACACGCGGTCTAGTGGCTATGTGTGAACCTCTTCATGAGTTCTTAGTGCATATCTTTTACATTTTTACTGTCATTTATTATAATTTATACGTGATCTAGTGACTCAATATGACCTTCTTCCCTCCCTAGTGCCTAAGTGTAACCCTTTTCAGTTCTTAGTGCATATTTTTTTTTCCACTTTTTACCAAAGTCTATTATATACACGAGGTCTAACGGCTCAATCCTAATGGCTAAGTGTGACCCTCTTCAATTTTTAATATATATTTTTTACATTTTTTACCACAGTCAACTAAAATATACACGAGGTCTGATGACTCAGTGTGACCCTGATAGTGTAACAAGAAATAAGCGAAAAATCAGTGAATAACGACAGAACAAATCAACTATATTGACATGGCAAAAGGGTAAAGTACATAACATAAAAAAAAAAATCTAGCAAAAGAAAAAGAAATAGAAACTACAGGAGTTGTAAGGACAGGAAGAGGGGGGGGGGGGGGGGGGGGGGGGGGATTTTCGAAAGTCTCTCCCCGAGCAGCGAAAATCTTATTGATTTTTTATGCTTCCGCTCGTCTAATTTCCCGCCTTCAAAGCTGCCTTGCGTTCATTGGAGCTTCTCAGGTTGGTTTATTTTGTTAGAGTGGGAGCTTATTCTTTCTTTGAGTAGTTCAGCATGTATAACTTTATCCTGTACCAACAATTCTGATTTATATACATGGAGTAATGTAGCTCAACTATTAGCAGTTGTTCTCCTAGTATATCCTATAAATATTTTTTCCTTGGCAGAGAATTGCGACCTTTGACAAGTGAATGCCGTGCTGCAAAGCTTTTCTCAAAGCACATGAAGATTGAGGAGCAGGTATTCCCATATACTACTCGTACTTGTCAAATAAAGTAAATTCCGTATAGTACATGCAAGATTGATCAACTTCAAATATAATTTTGGATCATTGAAAAAAATGTTCTCTGCTATTCGTGCATCCTTTCGTTCATGTTCAATAAAGTTGATCTTCTTAACACAATAACACATCATAAACAATATTAAATATATATGTCTCTCTAGTATTGCATCCTTTTCTTTCTCATTCAATTAATTAATCTTGCTAACAGGTAATAGAGAAACAAAGAATGTTACTGCAGTGCAGTGCATATTTTCATTCCATTCGATAAATTCAACTTGCTAACACATCAAAAGCTAAAGATCTCCAAGCTAACCAACACAAGTATCCCTGTCCCTAACAGTCTTCATAGTATATTAAAGAATATGCCATATTCATATTTAAGTAAAACCCTCAAACATTCACGTTACTTAAAACAATAATGACGTAGACATCTAATATCCAAACCTGACCATGTTAAAGAAGACTTTAAACTGACCCAGTGAGTACATGAAATGCCACTAAGAAGGTAATTTCTTTATACAAAAAGCTAAGCTACGGAAAATAAGACTTTAGTTCCTGTGGACAATGGAAGGCTCACCACAAAATGCTAACTCACAGTGTTCTTCAATATTCGGGTTCACTCTCAGTTGTAGTTTCTGGAAAACAAGATGGAATGGGGGAGTTAGCACTCAGTAAATGGCTTTCGCCATAACCATTTGGGTCAAGCTATACATACATAAGAAAAACATGCAAACACTACCAGAGTTAACGTTGATGAAGCAACCCTATTTTTCTCTCCCCTCCCCTCCCATCCCATCCCATCCCCTGATTAAACTCTTTTGCTTACTTTGGCGTCAAATGATAGGGATGCTTTTCTTATCTTCCTCACAGGCTTCTTCTCTCAAGAATCGTGTTAATATTGCAAGTGGGACACCAAGCAGGTATGTGTAGCATTTCCTTGCAAGTTGGACTCATTTCGTCTAACTTCAAGAAATGCTATTCATGAACAATGATGTTGAATATTTTTGTATTGGTATTTGTTATGTTTGTTTTTGCAACTACAATACAATGAGACATTTAGATGAAATGCAAATGACCATTTACATACAAACTTAGTTGATGGGTAGTGACTTCTTTCTATAAACTTTAGTGAATACATTACTCGAAGGTGATGAAGCCTCATGATCCATGGAATAATGAATTCATGCACAATGTTGTTTCAAAATTGTTTTTATTCCATTTTAAGTTCTTAGTGGAGGCTTGTTTGGTTGCCGCAAGACGTGTATTATAGAAATGAAGATGTTCATATGGATGTAAACAAGAATAGATAAGATTAAAGATGATCACTTTAACGAGAGGGTGCAAGCAACATAAACAGAAGATAATATAAGATTTCTCTTGAAATAACTTGGCAATGTCCTAGGTGGATCTCCAAATGCACCAACTTGAGATTTGATATTATTGTGGTTTTTGAAAGTGCTAAAAGGAGATGTGGTAAACCTATTGTTGACGAAATTAACCCATGAAAATATGAACCGCCGAATCCGCCCTAGTTTGGGCGGGTTGGGTGGGGGATATTTTCATAGCTGGTCAATTTTCCCCAGACCTCACTTTGTGGGATTTTACTGAGTATGTTGTCAAATTTGGCACAACCCAAAGCAGTCCATCTAAAAGTTGGGCTGATTTGGCTAAACATGTTACCCACCTTGAACCATAGAAAAACTTGTCAAAATACTTAAAAGAATTTTGTTTTGTTTGATATGTTATATTCATAATAAAAAGAAGTTTTATTAGTTTTGTTTGGAAATTAATTTTTTATAAGAAAACAAACAAAAAATTAAAATTTGGTTAAAGTTGGGTAGGTTGGGCGATGACCCATAGTTTAACCCATTTTGATCTGACTCATTTTAGCGCAAATTGACCTGCTTGTTTATTGATTTATCCCATTTTGATCTGCCCAGAGTTGGTCAAACTCGCCCATTTGACACCCCTAGGTAAAACTAAAAATACATGAAGGAAAGTTGTCTCGACCTTGTAGTCTCTTAAAATCATGTTTTCTTAGCTAAGAGTGGTATTAGATGTAAATGATCTATATCAGCAATACCAACTTGTTGGATTAAAATTTTATTGTTATTGTTACTTACATTAGGAATGGTGTTCAGTAGCTTCTTTCTAGGTTGAATAAGAACTTGTAGATCACTGAACTAAGTATGAGTTATAGATATCCTCTAGTAAAACTAATTTGCTGTAAACAACAACAACAAAAAACAACAATGTACCCACAAAGTGGGGGGTCTGGGGAGGATAAGATGTACGCAGACCTTACCCCTATCTTTGTGGGATATAGACAAACTCAATTACTTTTGGATCGATGGGAAGAATTGATTGATTGATTATGATAAAATGTTGAAATTATGGTTGAAAGGAAATCAAATTTCTGCAATAAAAACCAAAATCTGGTTGCATTTCTTGCTCATTTCATTTACCATTAAAAAATTGGTTTGGTGATTCTTTAAAACTGTCGGCAGGATTAAGAAGTTGATAGACATGGAGGCGCTTGGCCTATCTGGATATGAAAACTGATGCGAAGGGCTATTCACTGTTGACACTGCCTCAAGTCAGGTTACATTCTATTTACCTCTAAATAAGTTACACACCTGTCTCGATCTAAAGTTACTAATACTTGAACGCAAATATGGTGTCTCAAGCTGGATGTTTTTCTTCATCCTTGAATTGCTCATTTCCATTGTTTGCCTTAGAATGTGTTTTGATATGCACCTTATAGTCTTCAAGATATTAATTGTTAATAGCACTTTTGGTCCCTCAGATATTGCTAAATTCTGATTTTAGTCCCACTAATATCTAAGTACAATAAAACCTCTATAAATTAATAACCTTGGGACCATGAAATTTTATTAATTTAGAGAGATATTAATATATCAATAAATTAATATTTTATTAATTAAAAGAGAGACTTTTTAAATTCAGCAAATTTAGTACATACATATGTATTGAAAATAAATGAATTCATATATGTTTCATTGATTATATTCATGCATCAATCAATTCTTTGTAACTAATTAAATATATTCATGTATAATATCAATTCATTGTATACAATTAACTATTATATTCATGGACGCATGTATCAATTCATTGGAATTACTTAAATAATGTATACATGTTTACATTAATTCGTTGCACTTAAATAACTATTATAGCCAATTAAATATACTCATGCATGATGAATGAAACATTTACTATATAAATCTCAATATGGAAATAAAATAATTCATAACACCCAACCATGTCTTCTCATCTAAAAGGCATCGCAAAATCATCCATGAATGATCAAATGCGTAAAGCATTATGTGAGTATAAGAGAGACCATCCCACATGCACTCAAAAAGATTTACAAGAGTGGGTTGATGAAAAATATCGTTTGAAAGTTAGTCAAGGTACAATATCAAACACTCTCAAGAGATCATCGGAGTACCTTTCGACCAACTTTGAGAAGGGTGGGGATATTAAGCGACACAAATCGGCGAAATATCCAGATATGGAGAAGGTTCTTTATGAATGGTTTCTTCAGTACCAAGATCGAGTCAACATGACCGGAGAGCTTATTTTGGAGAAAGCAAAGGATATAATGAAGCTTTTGCATCCTCAACACCCTCATGAACATCAATTTTCTCAAGGTTGGCTTGAAAAATTCAAGGTAAGACATGGTATTAAATCATTCCGTCGCTTTGGAGAAAGTGGTTCGGTTGACATGCAGGACATGGAAATGAAACTGGAGGCTATAAGGGAGAAAATAAACCAATTTCCCATTAAAGATGTTTTTAATTTGGATGAAACCGGTCTGTTTTACAGGTTACAAGATGATCACTCTCTTGCAACCAAGAAACTTGAGGGAAGAAAGCAAGACAAAGAGAGGCTTACAATTGTTATTTGTTGCAACGAGGATGGTTCGGAAAAAATTCCTTTATGAATTATTGGAAAATATGCAAAGCCACGTTGCTTCAAAAATATCAACATGAGCAGCATCAATTGTTATTATCGTGCCAACAAGAGGGTATGGATGACTAGTGTATTTTTTGATGAATATGTTCGCTGGTTTGATCACAAAATGAATGGCAAAAGAATCTTATTGATGGTTGATAATTGTCCAGCCATCCAAAAAATATTAAAGGGTTACGGAATGTTGAGTTATTTTTTTTGCCACCTAACATGACATCAAAGATTCAACCATGTGATGCAGGAATAATTAGAGCTTTCAAGATGCACTATCGTAGGAGATTCTACAAAAATCTACTGGAAGGTCATGAGTTGGGGCTACCTAATCCTGAAAAGATTAATGTTTTAGATGCCATCAATTTTGCAGTCTCCGCTTGGACAACCAATGTTTCTCAAGTATCAATAGCAAATTGCTTTCGGCACTGCAAAATCCATTCAAATGAAGAAATCTCAAGTGAGACAAACTTTGAAGAAAGCCTTCATGAGCTTGAGAATATGATCAAGGATGTTGGTTATCGCAATGAAATGGACGTCAACAAATTGGTGGACTATCCGGGTGAAAATGATGAATGTTCAATGGTTCAAAGTTTAGAGGAAATTGTTGCTGATATTGAAAGAAATAATCCCCTTGATTATTTTCATTAATTGAATAGGTATATATACAAGTTACAAAATAGGAGAATCTTATTCCTATTCTAATTCTAAAATCTTCTTTTACCATAATTCTAACTCTACAATTATGGTAGTGTATAATCCTAATTTAGGTAACAAATACATTACAATATACTACACATATATTTTCCTAATATACAATATTCTTACATGTTTATTTACCATATAATGTCAAAACTGAGATCTTCAAATCTGGAGCATAATCCGAGATTAAATATACAATATACACATATGTATATTGTGTGTATATTGTATATTTAACACACCCCCGCAGTCATAGCGGACGGTTTTCGAACGCTGAGACTGTCCCTAAAATCTTCAAAGAGAACCGCCGGTAGACCCTTTGTAAAGATGTGCTCGCAATTTGATAACGAGACGGGACATGGCATACGCGAACTTGACCCTTTGCAACCTTTTCACGGACAAAGTGAATGTCCATTTCGATATGCTTGGTGCGCCGGTGTTGAACGGGTTACACGAAAGGTAGGCGGCACTAATGTTATCGCAATATACCAAGGTTGCCTTCTGAATGGGACAATGAAGCTCCAAAAGCAAATTCCGTAGCCAACATGACTCGCAGACCACATTCGCTACCCCTCGATATTCTGCCTCTGCACTGGAGCGTGATAGAGTTGCTTGACGCTTTGCCAACCAAAGACCAAGTTGTTGCCAAGGAACATACAGTAGCTAGAAGTCGACTGCCTGGTGTCGGGACAACCACCCCAATCAGCATCCGTGTAGGAAACAAGTGTGGATGTAGATGACGGATACAAGTGCAACCCATAGTCTAGTGTCCCCTGAATATACCGAATGATGTGTTTGATTGCATTCATGTGCTCAACTCGGGATCATGCATGAATAAACACACTGTTGAACCGCATATGTAATATCCAGTCTGGTAAAGGTAAGATACGGAGGGCCCCCGCAAGAAGACTGCGATAGCGGGTCGGGTCCTCGTATGGTGCACTGTTGCGGCACTTAGCTTTGGGTTTGCATCAATCGGCATGGAAGTGGACTTACGGGATGACATCCCGGCCCTCTCGATGATCTCGGCGATACTTCCATTGAGACAGAAACAACCCACCTGAATGACGCTTGACGGCAATCCCCAAAAAATAACTCAAAGGCCCTAAGTCTTTCATAGCAAATTCAGAACTGAGCATGGCCATGATAGACTGGCGCAAAGCATCGGAGGAGGCAGTCAAGATGATATCATCCACATACAACAGAATGTAGGCCAAGGACGAACCACGGCGGTAGATGAACAAGGAATTATCTGACCTGCTATGAGTGAACTCAATAGTTGAAACAAAGTCAGCAAACCTCGTGTACCAGGCCCTTGGAGACTGCTTAAGCCCATATAAGGACTTCTTCAACAAACATACATGATGAGGACGGTTTAGATCCCTGAAACCCAACGGCTGATGCATATAGACTGTTTCCTTGATATCCCCATGCAGGAAAGCATTCTTGACATCCAACTGATGGATTGGCCAAGTCTTTGAAAGAGCCAAGCTTAGCACAGTGCGAATGGTAGCCGGTTTGACCACCGGACTAAACGTCTTACCACAATCTATCCCAACCTGCTGAGTCTTACCATCACCAACCAGTCACGCCTTATGTCGAGCAAAGGACCCATCTGAATTCTCCTTATGAGCAAAAATCCGCATAGACCTGATAACATTAATACCATATGGACGGAGCACCAACTCCCACGTCTTATTATCAATAAGAGCATTATAGTCATCAGTCATAGCAATTTTCCAATTAGGGTCATTTAATGCGGACACAGGATTGCGGGGCAAGGGGGATTTAGAGACATCATAAAGTAAATTAAAATGTCTTTTAGGTGTAAAAATACCCCGCTGACTACGAGTGACCGGTCTATGACTCGAGGAAGAACTGAGGGAATTTTGGGAATTTTCTGGGCTCGGGACGGACCGGCCGATGGCGGTGGGCTGGCCCGCCGGCCCAAATCGGTAAAGGCCGGACTCGTCTGTTGGACCGGTTCCGAATGGGGCTGGACCGGCCCAATTGCTTTGGAACTGTTCCGATGGTTTGGAAGTCTTTGGGCGTGGCGGTACTGTGGGTCCAGCGGGCAGTGGGCCCGCTGGAGGATTTTGGGTACGGGAGATGTCCGAAAAATTTCATATAATATACGGGGATATTTGGTCATCCAAAAAATTATACGACTTAGGTTCGAGAGTATGAACTTTCGTAAATGGAAACTAGGTTTCATCAAAAATGACATGGCGATTAATTATGATTTTCTTGGAGGATAAATCAAAACACTTATAACCACGATGATTCGACGGATAACCCAAAAATACACACGGGATAGACCGAGCCTGATGTTTGTTAATTGTGGTGGATGGGAATAACTGATAACACAAGCACCCAAAAATCCTAAGATGAGAATACGAAGGGTCCTTATTATATAGGATTTTGAGGGGGGAGGAATATGTCACACCTTTAGAAGGAAGTATGTTAAGAAGATATGTGGCCATTTGTAGAGCATGATGCCAAAAATATGGAGGTATGGAGGCATGAATTAAGAGAGTTCGGACAATGTTATTGATGGAACGAATTTTGCGTTCGGCCTTACCATTTTGTGGAGATGTATGAGGACACGAAAACCTAAAATTGATCCCATTATTAGCACAGAAATCTCGAAACTCCCTATTGTCATATTCTTTTCCATTATCACATTGAATATTTTTTATGTCTCTTTCGAATTGAGTACGAATGAATGCTCTAAATTTGATGAAGATGGAAAATACTTGCGATTTATTTGCAATTGGAAACGTCCACAAAAATCTAGTATAATCATCTAAAAAGAGAACATAATATCGATGACCCACTGAACTTAGAACAGGAGACGTCCATAAGTCACTATGAATAATGTCAAATGGCATAGAAGTATGAGAATTGGAGTCTACAAATGGTAACTTAACAATTTTCCTAATGAGCAAGACTGACAAATTCGAGTACGACTCGTACCCTTACAAGAAATAAAACTATTTTTATCTAAAACGGATAAAATAGAAGATCCCGGATGACCCAGACGAGCATGCCACATGGAAGGAGAGATGGCTGCAAAGGCCGACGGCAAGGTTTGACTCGATGGATCGAAACCGGGCATGATAGGATACGGATCCCCCTACTATCACACCTCATGAGATGACTCCCCGTCTTGAAATCCTTCACAGAAAAACCAAAAGGATCAAATTCAACTGAAACGAAATTGTCAGTAGTGAACTTCCGGACAGACACTAAATTTTTAATCAATTTAGGACCATGTAAAGTATTTTTCAAGAGAAGGAGTGGATTGGGGGGAGACAACGTTTTCTGACCATAACCCTGAATTGGAATAGAGTTGCCATTACCAACAATTATACCCCGAGGGGTGCTCAAATTGGAATAAGAGGAGAGAGTACCTGATTCAGAAGTCATGTGAGTAGTTGCCCCGGTGTCCATGTACCAATTTGGGTCTGGTTGAGTCAACCCCAACGTGTGCATTGCGGTCTCGATATCAATCTGAGTGGGGCCTGCTGCATGATGGGCCTGCGGTGGTCGGGGCCCAAGAACTCCTGTCCGTGGTGCACCTGGGTCGTAGGCCGCCTTGCTACCGCTGCCGGGGCTCGGCTAGTGGGCCGCCACCGCTGGGTATTGGGCACGGATGTTGGCCGCCCCCACCGGCCGCCGGAAACTATCTTCTGCTGGATGGTACGGGTTCCACTGCTGGGCCCATGGCGGTGGTGGGCCACTGTACCCTGGCTGGGACCCACCGCATGCTTGTTGACCACCGGAACCGCAACCAGAACCGCCGCGTTTGCCCCCGCGATTTTTGTTATTATTTTTGCGATTATTCTTGCCGCCACCATTATTATGGTTTTGGCCCGAATTATTAACAAAACCCGAAGGACTAGAAGAGGACGCCACCATGACAACTGGGCTTGCTCCGGTAGCCGCCTTTTTAGTCAAACCGGCTTCTTCCAACGTCAGCATGGAGCGGGCTTGATGGAAGTCGGGAAGAGGGTTGTTTTGGCGAAGGAGAGTTCCAACACCATTATAGGCCTCCGAAAGATCGGCAACCAATCGTAACTAGACAATTATTTGTTACTGGTGCACCAACATTACGGAGTTGATCCGCCAACTCCTTTAGTTTCTTGCAATATGCAGAAACGTTCGGAAATTCGTCCATTCGAACGAGAGAGAATTCCTGCTCGAGTGTGACGACACGGGAATGTTGGTTGTCTTGGAATATGTCACGCAATCTATTCCATGCAGCCATAGCCGTGGTATCTGGCTCAATAATCGTCTGTAGAAGGTCCACCGAAATAGTGGCGTATATCCACCGAAGAACGGTAGCATCAAGTGTAATCCACAACTCAGGATCCTCCGCAGGAAGGGGTCTAGCGGGAGGAATGATGTGATGAAGAACTTGATAAGATATAGCGTGAATTTTAAACAACTCCGCCCACGTTGCATATTGGACGTTTTCCATCTCAAGGACAATAGGGACACTAAGCTTGATATTGGAAACCGTGAGGGCGGGGTGAAAATTGTTCTTAGACATATTGAAAGAACAAAGAAGGAGGGGAAATTTAAGAGAGGTTTTTGAGAGCGGAAGATGAAATTTTGGAGAGAAAACCCGAGGGGGGGTTTCTCGGCCACAAGGATGACAAAAGATGAGAGAAAAACTTTTGTTTAGACCTAGTCTTTTGATACCATGAAAGAAATAATCCCCTTGATTATTTTCATTAATTGAATAGGTATATATACAAGTTACAAAATAGGAGAATCCTATTCCTATTCTAATTCTAAAATCTTCTTTTACCATAATTCTAACTCTACAATTATGGTAGTGTATAATCCTAATTTAGGTAACAAATACATTACAATATACTACACATATATTTTCCTAATATACAATATTCTTACATGTTTATTTACCCTATAATGTCAAAACCGAGATCTTCAAATCTGGAGCATAATCCGAGATTAAATATACAATATACACATATGTATATTGTGTGTATATTGTATATTTAACAGATATTATTGAAGATCCTACTAATGATGAAGCTGAAGATGATTCAATACCGTTGGAACCAGTCACGAGAAATGAGACTTTGAGCGCGACAACAACTCTTCAAAAAATTTTGTTGCAGCTAGAGAACTCGACACCGGAACTCTTGGCTGCAATTAAAAAAGTTAGGGATGAAATCCAATTAGATTTAAATTTTAAGAAAAATCAAGTAACAATAGATTCATATTTTAGCAAATTACCATAATATTTATAATTGTAATATTTATGAATTATTAATTTAGAGTTTTAATGGAACCTAATATTTATAAAGGGATTTTTCGAAAAATTATTATCTTATTATCTTATCGAATTTGATGATTTTTTACAAAGGCCCAAGTCGGGACCGGAAGATTTTATTATTTTAGAAAGTTTATTAATTTATAGAGTATTAATTTATAGAGGTTTTACTGTATATTAAATATTTAATTAATTGAATTGTGCACTTTTAATCCCTTTGCTTGTGGATATTCACAAATTTACCATGATTATTAACTGTCCCACCACTTAATTAATGACTCATGTGTTATTTGTTATGTTAAGTTAGTACCATTACTCCTTCTTTGACGTGATATAGTTCTATAAATAGTCTAATACGATATATTTTCTACATGAAAGGACCGAAAACACATATTTTAATCAATTGAAAGTTAAAAATAAAATTTATCAATAATTTAAGAACCAAAAGTGCAATTGTCCCTATAATTAAATATCAGAATCAGAAATCTATCTACCTACAATTTCTAGTCACTAATTTATGAGATCTCATGGTATACATGCCGCTTTGCAGAGATGAGTTCTGGGACTTGTATAGGAACTACTTTCACCCACGGGTAATGGAAGGTGCATTGCGGATGTCTTTATGACGAAATACCAGTTAATATTAAGAGAAAGATGAGTAGCCTCTTCAGGACTGATACGAGGATTCTGTACTATTGTCATCATCCAACCAGTTTTAAATTTGTGGTAGAGGATATACATAAGCAGCAACTATCTATGTGAAATTCTCACTCTACGTTAAATTCTCACTCAACATCTATGTTATTAGGAAATGCTGGTACGTTATTAATGAACAGATTTCAGAAATCTCCAAAAGCGAAATGATGAGGAATCTCTGTAGGCTGCTGTTTAGCTAGGCAAGTCTATTAGGTAAAAAGGATTTCTGAGTTCAAATGGATGTCTTTTCGAGAGATCTATGACGGGAAATTCATTTTTTTGAGAGATATTTCTATCGATGGATACAAGTATACTCACTTAAGTGAGTAAATTTTCATGAAATTTGATGGTGAGTTGAAAAGCAATGTCTAAACTTTTGTTCTGTTGCAAAATTACAGAGTTCTTATTATAAGTTTTTGCACTGGTTGCCTTTTTCTTACCGTCTGACCATGAGAGTGTTTGCAGATATTGAAATCTTTATTTACGAATACTAGTTTTGGCCATGAAGTTCTGAGTTTGAAGTGAATAATCATTTGACATTCAAAGTGCACTAGTGTTATGAAGGTTTACTTCAAGTGAAGTATGTTACCATTATCAAAAAAAGGTTTACTTACTTCAAATCTTCTAGTCTGAAATAGTTTCACCCTCCTAATAATGGTCTTGGCTTCAACTTTCAGCATCAATTGCTTATACATCTTGTTTGATATCTGCTTTATCAATTACCATAATTCTCAGTAATTACATCCCTTTGGAACTTCAATTCTCAGTGATATATGCAAAGATAAGTATTCAATTCGATCTATTTTATCAGTCTTTTGAGGTTTTGCACATCTTTTAAAAATACGTTTCATAATTTTAACACGTCAAATATTTCAAGACAATTTTTTTGCCAAAATGATGTTATATTCTCTTGTGGTAATTAAAATTATTATTCTCAAGTATGAAATCTATATTATATCACAGCTGAAAGTTGGACAAACAGTCCAATACTGTTATCATCTCACCCCAGTACCTCAATAAACAAGCAGATCAACATCTATTCTAAACTGTCTTAACCAAGAATAAAAGTTAACTTTCTAGGCATCTTCTTATTTGAACTTCATTGTGCCTCGGTTGAAAATGTCTTGGATAATCTGCCTGATTAAAACAATAGCAGATTTCTGTTTCCCCTGTTTCAAGCCATATGTAGTAGATGATGTAGATAAACAAGCTAATCAACATCTATTCTAAACAATATCTCTTGGAGCAATGGTAAAGTTGTCTCCATGTGACCTATAGGTCACTGGTTCGAGTTGTGAAAGCAGTCACTACTGCTTGCATTATGATAGACTGTCTACATAACGCTCCTTGAGGTGTTGCCCTTCCTCGAACCCTGCTAACACGAAATGCTTTGTGCATCGCGGTGCCTTTTATGTACTAGATGCTACCAGCAAAAGTCATTCTAAACACCTTTGCAGCGGGACTTTCCCCCTTGCCATATTGTTCAGCCCAAGGTAGCTCATCCTGCCAATTCAAGATCTGGCAATCAATACCCTGCCATTTAAATAGCCTGTCGCAAGTGGTCCACTCCAGGATGGAGTTCGAGAAAGAGACAATTCAATCTTAATGAATTTTTCTTGTTTGCTCATCAAGCTTTTAGTGATGGATTTGGAGATCAAGATGGAGAAGAAGAGGAGAGTTGTGGATGACAGGTTAAGAATCAAATGAGGGAGTTTGACCATGGCTAGTGCAAAGGAGATGGGGGAGAGGTTGATGGCCAAGGGGATGGAGAGATTGATGACGATGTCACACATCGTATTGGAGCAGGGTGGATGAAATGGAAGCTTGCATCTGGAGTCTTATGCGACAAAAAGGTTCCTCCAAAACTTAAATGCAAGTTCTATAGGGCGGTGGTTAGACCAATTATGTTGTATGGGGCGGATTGTTGGCCAGTCAAAACTTCGCACATCCAAGGGATGAAAGTTGCGGAGATGAGGATGTTGAGATGGATGTGTGGTCATACAAGGAGGGATATGATTAAAAATGATGATATCCGGGACAGAGTGGGAGTGGCCTCGGTGGAGGATAAGATGCGGGAAGCGAGGTTGCGACGCTTTGGGCATGTGCAGAGGAGAGACACAAATGCCCCAGTGCAGAGGTGTGAGAGGTTGGCTATGGACGGATTCAGGATGGATAGAGGTAGGCCAAAGAAGTATTAAAGAGAGGTGATTAAACGGGATATGATGCATGTATAACTTACTTGCCATGTTAACGATATTGTTGATAAAAAGGAGCCTCTTTTGTTTTTTTCTTTATTCCTTCAACGGTTGGAACACAAAACGATTTTGAATTTCATGAGTGCCAAGTAGACACGAAATCACAATTGGAATGGAACTGTTACAGCGTATAACTAGACATCGTGTTTGAAGGAGATGTTTAAAATGGAAATATAGGGAAAGTTGTTTAATTCTTTATCCTAAAGTACCAATCAACTGCATTAAAAATACTCAAAAGAGCCTTAGGAAATTCCAACTTCCTTCTTAAGAAGACACATTTCTTCTACAAAGTAGTGTGACTATGAAATCATCCAATGCTTTAACAGAAGAACCTTTATAATCACCCTCTTCTTTAACAGCTCCTCTAATACACATCCCAATTTCATTAGCCTTTTCCTTCATTTCCTTCCCTTTTCCACTTTTACCCAAAACAATGTCTACCACTTTCTTCACATCCTCTTTTGCAACAACACTTGAAACCCCTTTACTTAACTCAACACAAACCCCCATTTCCTCCATCAACATCTTTGAATTAAATGCTTGTTCAGCAGCCAAAGGCCAACTAATAACAGGCACCCCTTGGCTTAAACTCTCCAATACTGAATTCCATCCACAGTGAGTCAAGAATGCGCCGGTTGAATTATGACTCAGGATTTGCAACTGGGGTGCCCAATATTTCACTATTAGACCTTTTTGGCTCTTTGACATTCTTTCTTGATACCCTTTTGGCAACCATTCAGATCTGAACTCACTTTTTATGTCAAATCCAATAGGTGGCCTAATGACCCAAATGAAAGGAATTTCACTTTCTTCCAACCCCAAAGCCAATGCCATCATTTGAGAAGTACTAATTGTGTTTTGTGAACCAAAAGATATGTAAATAACAGAGCTTTTTGGGTGTTTGTCCAACCAAGAAATGCATTTTTCTGGTGACAATCCATGATCTTTTCCAATGCTTGGTTCAAAGATTTGATCTTTTTCACCTTTCTTGAGCATACACTGTGGAAGCAAAGGTCCAATGCACCAAACAGGAAGTTTTGTGAGATTCTTGATTGCTTTTATCCCCATAGGTTCAATTTCCTCAACACTATTACATAAAAATCCTAAAGAATCAAAAGAAGGTGACAACAAAGATTTCAACACTTTAGACCAAGGGTCACTACCATTTGCTGATTTCATAAAAGGATGAAGTTGATTGACAGAAAAAGAACAGCAAGAATCATCAAATCCTGGCATTTTGAAAACACCATCAATGGCTAATAAGTGTGGGAGATTTAGCCAAATTGACACATAGGCTGCTGTTCCATAAGCACCAGCTGTAGTGAAACTCACATTAGAAGTTCCACAAGATTTTGCAACTTCACTAGCAAATCCCATAAATGTATCCGAAATTATGCAAAGTGGAGGTTTACCATCTTTTTCAATGATCTCTAAGATCAATTTTTTGAGTGGATCTTTGAGAGATAATGTAGAATTGAAAATTGTCACCATGTCTTTTAAAGGCAAGGCTTCTGTGTTCTCTGTATTGGGTGGCAAACCATGGTCAGAACTATTATAAGGGAGTGAAACTAAAGAAATATTATTGGGATTTTGTTCAACTTGTTTAGTTGAATCTTTGGCTATGGTGGAACTAAGATACTTGACATTAAAAGGGGTACTAACTATGGTGATTTTGTAGCTAGTTCTTTCTTGGATTTTTTTGGCTAAGGCTAAGAAAGGAATCATATGGCCAATTGCAAGAAATGGAAACATAACTATATGTTCTTGAGGGTCACCCATTTTATCTCACAAATTATTGGAAATTGTGGAAATTTTGTTAAGACAAGAAGAGCTAGAAAGATATGTATAGGGTGATAAGAAGGGAGAAGAGAAATAGGATTGTGTTTATTGTCGTCATTCTAAAGCATATATATAAATATATAAATATATAAATATATAAATATATAATATGAAATTTGGGAAGAAAAAGCCAACTAACTTTTGGTTTCATATTAATGGGCACCATTTCAGAATTACGAGAAAAAGAAAAACAATGTTCACATTTACCAAAGGTGTTTATTAGAAGTAGCATTTGACTTTATCGCGGGTCGAGGCGGGCTGGGACGGGCTCCGGCAGGATGGGGTGGGTTGGGACCGGGAGGGCCGGGATAGGCGGGACGGGAAGAAGTCCCGTCCCACATCCCGCCGGAAGAGGGGACGGGATTTGGCGGGATGGGTCGGGTAGCGGGATTTGAGTTTTTTTTACACTTAATTTTAAAAAAATATATATTTAAACACTTAAATAATTGAGCAAGATATTGTAATAAAAGCATCCCAATGTTGTTTTTGTGCCTCTTATATTATTTAATAGAAATATGATTTTTTTGTAATACAATTTCAAAATTGCAATTTTGTTTCGTTGTTCAAAAGTTGCAAATCACATAGTAAAATTGCCATTAAAAAATTACATAGTTAACCATACTTTTTTTAATTTCCTCACAATGTCTTGAGGATCTTCGGTTGTAATTGGAAGTTGTTGGTTAAATTGTTCGACATCACTTTTTGCTTCCTCGGACAAGATTTCGTTGTAGTTGTAGTCGTCTTCTTCGTTGATCTCTGGTTGACCGCACCTTCTACGCTCCGCTCTAATCCAATCTCTGAATAAAACTGCAATCTCCAAGCTATCTCCCGCCAATGAGTGTCTATGCTCTCCTATTTGAAATCTTCCAACAGAAAGCGCTTTCAGACGTTGTTGATGACGCTTGATTGTTCAACACATCTCGGGCCATCTTTGATAGTGTCAGAAATGTCTTCACATTCTCCCTCCAGTATCTCAGCAAGTCTTCGCGTCCATCTTCATTGACAATTGATTCGTACGGTACAACACCCTACAAAACATAAACATCAAATTCGTTAACTTGTGAAGAAGTTGAACCACTAAACATTCTATTTCTAAGGCCTTGAACACTAGCAGCAGAAACCGCATGTCTTTTATTAGGTTGCAGTGAAGTAGAAGAAAATGGTACCGAAGCCGATTGATTATTTGCACTTTCTTGTTGGTAATATGAGGTATTTATAGTTGAGAAATAGGGTTAAAGTGTAAATATACTAACTTAGGGGTTAAAATAAATATTAAGGGGGTAGGAGGGCTAAAAATGGCCGTTAGCCGTTGCACAGCGACCAAAATTGAAATTTGATCGTTGTTGCAACGGTTATTTTTGCAAGGGGGACCGGGTTGGGATGGGGCGGGATCAGGACGGGTACCCGTCCCAAGATCGAACCACGCTACCTACAATTTCGTTCAGTTTTTTTTGGGGGTGGAGGGGCGGGGCGGTAATCGGGTCGGGTTGGGATCGGGCCGACCCGACCCATTAGACAGCCCTAGTACAAACTCTCTAACATCCAAGTCACTTTCAGAATATGTTGTACAATCAGAATTCCTCTCTAACCATTTTTTGTAACAATATTTCACCTTGACGCTAAAAAAATTCGGCAATCGATATTTTTTATGTTATTATATTATATATTTTATATAAAAATATTTTATTATAACAGCTAAAAGGTATCCAGAAAAATAATCCTACAATAAACTGATAAAGAGGTTTAATTTTACTACTTAAACTCTTTAAAGCTAAAGTGCAATGGTATTTGGCAAATACTTGCTATGGTAGGGGCATATAAAGAATTTTAGAGTACCTTGTGGATAAAAGTAGACATCACATACGTGGGAGAATTGAGTTCACTAAATTCCTTGTGTACCATGTTGAGATATGCTCCAAGAAGTAAGTACGCATGCCAGAAAGTGTTTACTTTTAAACTTGTAGGTAGGTCATAACTTCTAAAAAGTATAAAGTATAATACTGCTTGTGTCTCAATTTAATTGACATCGAAATTTAACAAACAAATGATAGACTTTTGAATCTCGTAATCTTAAATTAAAAATGTGTGAAGTCTTTTAAATTTTGTAGTCATAAACTTGTCTTGAAATTGAAAAACTTACTAAATATAGAAAGACTCTTTTGGGACAAATACAAAAAAAATAAGAAACTTAAATTGGAACGGAGGGAGTAGAAAAGTGTCATGGATTTTTTTTCTTCAAAATTATTGACTAGGTATTTATTCCTCATTTTCACATTTTACTATACCTTTCGGTCAAATAAACCAAGCTCATAAAAGAAAAATCTTTTACATTGATATATCATACTCTCTCAACTAGATCATCATAAGAAAACATTGAAAAAACTTTTTGAGATTATTTTCATTAATTGAAATGTATATATACAAGTTACATATTTTCATAATAGGATAATCATATTATTATTCTACTCCTAAAACATTATTCTACCATAATTCTAACTATACAATTATGGTAAGTGTACAAGACTAATTAAGGTAACTTTTACACTATGATATACCACAAATATATATACCAAATATACAACATGCCCGTTATGGGCATTCTGTCCGAGATATGGGCTCTATCCGAGATGGGCCATTACCCGTGATATACATTTTTTTTTATATCAAGTGTATATCACAGGTATATTACCTTGTTTAACACACCCCCGCAGTCATAGCGGGCAGTCTTCGAACGCTGAGACTGTCCCTAAAATCTTCAAAAAGGACCGAGGGAAGACCCTTTGTAAAGATGTTTGCAATTTGATATCTTGACAGGACATGACAGACGCGTACCTGACCCCGAGCAACCTTTTCGCGGACAAAATGTATGTCCATCTCGATATACTTAGTGCGTTGGTGCTGAACCGGATTACCTAAAAGGTAAATGACACTAATATTATCGCAATACACCAAGGTTTCCTTCGGAATGGGACAATGAAGCTCTAATAGTAAATTACGTAACCAACATGATTCCGAGACCACATTACCTACCCTTCGATATTCAGCCTCGGTACTTGAGCGGGATAGAGTCGTCTGACGTTTTGCAGACCAGGAGACCAAGTTGTTGCCAAGGAACACACAATAGCCAGACGTAGACCGTCTGGTGTCGGGACAACCACCCCAATCAGCATCTGTATACGAGACAAGTGTAGCCGTCGAGGAAGGATATAAATGTTAAACATAGTCAAGTATTTCCTGAATATACCGAATGATGCATTTGAGCACATTCATGTGCTCAATTCGGGGATCATGCATGAACAAACACACCTGCTGGACAGCATATGTAATATCTGGTCTCGTAAAGGTAAGATATTGAAGGGCCCCTGCAAGACTGCGATAGCGGGTTGGCTCCTTGTAGGATACGCCAGTCGCGGCACCAAGCTTGAGTTTTGTATCAACTGGAGTGGACGTGGACTTATATGATAACATCCCAGCCCTCTCGATGATCTCAGCTGCATACTTCCGTTGAGACAAGAACAATCCATCGGAATGACGAGTGACGGCAATCCCCAAAAAGTAACTCAAGGGCCCTAAGTCTTTCATAGAAAACTCATAATTGAGCATGGTCATGATAGACTGGCGTAAGGCATCTGTAGAGGCAGTCAAAATGATATCATCCACATACAACAGAATGTAGGCCAAAGACGAACCACGATGGTAGATGAATAAGGAATTATCCGACTTGCTATGAGTGAACCCAATAGTGGAAACATAGTCAGCAAACCTTGTATACCAGGCCCGTGGAGACTGCTTAAGCCCATATAAGGACTTCTTCAACAAACAAACATGATGAGGATGATTGGAATCCCTGAATCCCAACGGCTGATGCATATAAACTATTTTCTTGAGATCACCATGTAGGAAAGCATTCTTTACATCTAACTGATAAATAGGCCATGCTTTTGAAAGAGTCAAGCTGAGTACAGTGCGAATGGTAGCCGGCTTGACCACCGGACTAAAAGTCTCACCACAATCCACCCCAGCCTGTTGAGTCTTACCATCACCAACAAGCCGCGCCTGATGTCGTGCAAACAAACCATCTAAATTTTCCTTGTGAGCAAAATTTCACATAGAGCTAATAATATTAATACTAGAAGATTGGGGCACCAACTCCCATGTCTTATTATCAATAAGAGCATTATATTCATCGGTCATAACAATTTTCCAATTTGAGTCATTTAATGCTGACACATGAGTACGGGGTAAGAGTGACTTAAGAACATTAGAATTTAAATTAAAATGTCTCTTTGGTTTAAAAACACTCCGCTGACTACGAGTGACCGGTCTATGACTGGAGGAAGAAGTGGGCGGATTTTGGGAATTTTCTGGGCTCGGGATGGATGGCCAGCAGGCAGTGCGCCTGCTGGCCCACGACAGTAAATCGACACTGGAACTGGACCAGTTCCAAAATTGGGCTGGATTGGCCCAATCGCTGGAACTAATCCAGTGATGGTAGTTTGTGACGGACCAGTGGAGCCAGCGGGCAGTGGGCCCGCTTGAGGATTTTGGATGCGGGACATGTCTGAAAAATTGTGAGTAATATACAAGGATATACCATCATCCAAAAAATTATACGAACTAGGCTCGAGAGTATGAAATTTAGTAAATGGAAATTGGGTTTCATCAAAAATTACATGGCGATTACTGATGATTTTCTTGGAGGATAAATCAAAACATTTATAACCACGATGATTGGACGGAAAATCCAAAAAAACACATGGAGTAGACCGGGCCTAAAGTTTGTTAATTGTGGTGGACGGAAATAACGGATAACACAAGCACCCAAAAATTCGAAGATGAGAATAAGAAGGAGTCTTATTATATAAAATTTAAAGGGGGAAGAATATGTCAGACCTTTGGAAGGAATTATGTTAAGGAGATATGTAGTCATTTGAAGAGCATGAGGCCAAAAATATGAGGGTACGAAAGCATGCATTAAGAGAGTGCGGACAATGTTATTTATAGAACGAATTTTGCGTTCGGCTTTCCCATTTTGTGAAGACGTATAAGGACAAGAAAAATGAAAATTGATCACATTATTAGCACAGAACTCCCGAAACACCCCATTGTCATATTCTTTGCCATTATCACACTGAATATTTTTTATTTCACGTTCGAATTGAGTTCTAATGAATGCTCTAAATTTTAAGAAGACGGAAAACACTTGAGATTTATTTGCAATCGGAAATGTCCATAAAAATTTAGAATAATCATCTAAAAATAAAACATAATACCGGTGACTCAGAGAACTCAGAACAGGAGATGTCCATAGGTCGGTATGAATAATATCAAATGATATTAAAGTATGTGAGTTCGAGTCAACAAATGGTAACCTAATAATTTTTCCTAAAGAGCAAGACTGGCAATTTGGAGTACTATTCGTACCCTTACATGAAATGAAATTATTTTTATGTAAAGACGACAAAATAGAAGATCTCGGATGACCAAGACGAGCATGCCACAAGGAAGGAGCAAGGGCCGCGAATGTTGACGGCAGGGCTGGACTTGATGCACTGAAACCGGGTGTGATAGGATAAAAATCTCCCCTACTATCACACCTTATGAGAGGACTCCCCATCTTGAAATCCTTAACAGAGAAACCAAAAGGATCCAATTCAACAGAAACGAAATTGTCAGTGGTGAATTTTCGAACAGACACTAAGTTTTTAATCAATTTGGGGGCATGTAAAGTATTTTTCAAGATAAAAGGAGGATTAGGGGGGGATAGAGTTTTATGACAATAACCCTAAATTGGAATAGAGTTACCATTACCGACAATTATACCACGAGGGTTGCTCAAATTGGCATAAGACGAGAGAGTACCTTGATCGGAAGTCATGTGTGTCGTTGCGCCGGTGTCTATGTACCAATTTGGATCCAGTTGCGTCAACCCAAGTGTGTGCATTGCGGCCTCAATGTCGGTGTGAGTAGATGTGGGGCCCACTGTCGAGAATGCTTGTGTGGGCCGAGGACCAAGTAGTCCACTCTCTGCCCCGGCCCAGTGTTGTAACGAGAAGCTGGTTGCTGACTGTTGGGCCTGAAGTTAGGCTGTCCAGGCCCACTTCCCGCTAGAAGGGCCTAGAAAATAGGGGTTGCTGGCCCACTCCCATTGCCCCAGCCCCACTGCCATGGGCCCCACGACTGGGACCAGTAGGGAGGAGGCCCACTGTTGACTGGACGGAGCCCACTGCCGGACTGCTGACCACCGGAACTGCCACTTTTTCCCCCGCGGTTTTTGTTATTATTTTTACGATTATTTTTGTCGCCACCATGAGTACGGTTTTGGCCCGAATTATCAACAAAACCTGAAGAATTTATGGAGGACGTCTTTAGGACGACGGGGCTTTCTCCGATAGCCGCCTTTTTAGCCAAACCGGCTTCTTCCAAAGTAAGCATGGAGTGGGCATGATAAAAAGCGGGAAGTGGGTTGCTTTGACGAAGGAGAGTCCCAACGCCATTATAGGCCTCAAAAAGACCGGCAACCAGTTGTAGAACCAGACGATTATTTATTACAGGTGCGCCAACGTTACGGAGTTGGTCCGCCAACTCCTTGAGCTTCTTGCAATATGCATATACGTTTGGAAATTCTTCCATGCGAACTTGAGAGAATTCCTGCTCGAGTGTGACAACACGTGAATGTTGGTTATCTTGGAATATGTCACGCAATCTATTCCGGATAGCCATAGCCGTGGTATCCGGCTCAATAATCGTTTGTAAGAGGTCAACCGAAAAAGTAGAATAAATCCATTGGAGAACGGTAGCATCAAGAGTAATCTATAACTGAGGATCCTCCACGGGAATAGGTGCGGCGGGAGGAATTATGTGATGGATGACTTGATGGGAGATAGCGTGAATTTTAAACAATTCTGCCCACGTCGCATATTGGACGTTTTCCATCTCAAGAACAATAGGGATATTGTTCTTAATGTTAGAAACCATGAGGACAGGATGAAAATTGTTCTTAGACATATTGAAAGAACAAAGGGAGAGGAGGGGAAATTTGAGAATAGTAAGAGAGATTTTGAGAGCGGAAGAACAATTTGGTAAATCCGAGGGGGGGGGGGGTAGTCTTGGCCGAGAGGAACAACAAAAAATTTGGGAGAGAAATTTTTTGTTTGATCTAGACTTTTGATACCATGAAAGAAATAATCCCCTTGATTATTTTCATTAATTGAAAGGTATATATACAAGTTACATATTTCCATAATAGGAGAATCTTATTCCTATTCTACTCCTAAAACCTTATTCTACCATAATTCTAACTATACAATTATGGTAAGTGTACAAGACTAATTAAGATAATCTTTACTCTACAAATACCACAAATGTATATACCAAATATACAACCTGCCCGTTATGGGCATTCAGTCGGAGATATGGGCTCTGTCTGAGATGGGCCATTACCCGTGATATACACTTCTGTATATCAAGTGTATATCACGGGTATATTACCTTGTTTAACACTTTTCAAAGTGAGGGAAAGAAGGAAAGCACATTACAACTAACATAACAACTAACTGAATGAGTAGATTCATTTATCCTTAACATAAGATTTTAATTTTGAATTATAGAGTAGACAAATTTACGATGAAGAGCATTTTTCTTATTTATTGAGTTTTATACGCCTTGAATCTGAATTAACTTTATTAGTGAATTCCGAATAATGAATTAACTAAAAACAAAAGAACTTCGGGAAAGTCGACGGGTATGGTTTCCCATATTCACCACATTGCTTCTTTGTACTATATATTTTTTTAGTTTCTCAACCGATATACGTTATCCGCATTAAAACCCGATTAAATTTAAATCACGTGTTGTAGAGTCCATTTTGGGAGCAACGTTTCCAACATGAATTTTTTGGACTACACTACTCCCTAATCAAATGCATTAGACGTATTTCTTGTGATAAGATTTGTATCAAAAAGTAATATTCATTTTATTCTATTATATACGATGATATTTGATTGTGGAATTTTAAAAAGAAAGAGTTGCTATACATACTAAAAGTTTGTTTAAAATTCATAATGTTAAATACATATACTATGATAATTTTATGAATATTAGGACATGTTATTAAGAGTAAATAAGAAATTTAAAATTAATTGTTTTAGAGGAGAATTATTTTCTTAAAATGTATTAAAAAATATTACCATATAAAATAAAACATACTGAGTAATATTTAAAAAACGTACATTAGTAGTGATTAAATGTGGACAATTCAAGTCTATGAATTGATAGTCATCTAATTGACTGCACTACATATATATGGTGACTTCACACATGTGATGTGTGTGCTTACGTAGTAAAATTTTATTTTATTCCACTTTGTTAAATTGTAAGAGAAGAATTCTTGCTCGGAGGTTTAGCTACCTATAATTGGGAAGTCAACTACTCCCTCCGTTTTAATTTGATACGGAGTTTAACAAAGTAAAAAAGACTTTTGAATCATGTGGTTGTTAAAATGTTCTTTAATTTTATGACCTTCAACATGTCATGTGGAAAGTTGGAATAAAAGAGTTTTAAAAAAGAAAAAGACATTCATTTTGAAGCGGATTAAAAAAAAAAATAAGTCAAATATTTTAAAACGGAGGGAGTAATTTATTATGCTTTCCACATCGCGTCTCATAGAAAAAACTTTACCGATAAAGAAGTTTTTGTGCGGATTGACCTTCAAAGGTACTGGTTTTAAATTTTTGTCCCTCATATTTTGTCTTTAATGTTTTCCTTTGCCGTTTATTTAATGAAAATATCCAGATCTGCTTCGCTCGACATAAGTTCTTTAGCATTTATTTTCGAAAACTGAACATTTGCTTCGTCAGTATAAGTTCTATAGGAATTAAGCTTTGCGACATAAGTTGTATAGTATTTTCATAATTTGTTGTAGTGTTCAAAAGAGAGAGTTATGCCTTTTGAGGCATATATTCTTTATCCTTTTTTGTGCTTGTTTTTTGGCATTTTTATGTTGAGTTTTGAAAATTTTGCTGTGTTCGATATAACTTATGGGAACGAAATCTAAATTTATGCCGAGCGAAATCTAAACTCATGTCACGTGAAAAGTACTGAAGGATAAAATTAAAGACCACCCCAAAGATAGGGGCATTTGTGTGAATGACCAACCGATAAATACAGTGAGCGCCAATGCTCTCCTTTCATTTTGTTTTGCGTGAATTTCCCTATTACAGGGTGATCTTTAAATTTTGCCCCTCTAAGTTATTGGTCTTTAAATTTTGCCCATGCTTCTTATTTAATGAAATGGAAAAGGGTTGAATATACCCATACTATCGAAAAAGGGTTAAATATACACTTCGTTATACTTTGAGTTTAAATATACTCCTACCGTTATAGGTTATACTATTGGTTTAAATATACATTTCCTTTATTAAGTTTGTCCAAGTTAGACATCCAATCTTATGTGGCACTGACAATTGACGACATGCAACCTCATGGCTCCTAACCAATTTTACCCCTCCCCCTATTTGTTCTTCCACCCCTAAAATTTCTTTCCCCAAATCACCGTTGCCGCCATTATCACCGTCAATAATGAATTGGGTCCTCCTGCCTGCATATATCAAAAATATAAAATTAAAGTTAGTCCGTATTAACTAATTCTTTCAATAATGAATTGGGTTTTTAATGTCACACAATTTTGTTGATTGCAATATTGCGAGCTTATTGAAGCCAGCCATGGCGGATAATTTTTTAAGAGACTCGACTGTTGAGTCCAATAATGGTAATTTTAATTTCTTTTTTTTGAGCATTTTATCAACGAACTCTTCAGTATCATCTCTAATATCTCCTTCTGCTTCCTCCATTTCTTGAAGGCCCAATCTTCTTCCATCTCTAGCTTCTTCTTTGATTCGTCTGGTCAGTTATTTCTAGAGCTGGCCAGTGGGGCGGGACAGCCCGGTCCCGCCCCGACACCGCTCCGAACCCGAGTAGTAAAAGGAAAAAAAAATCGATATCGGGACTCGAATCGGGACGGGACAATGTCTCATCCCGACCACTTCCTGGCGTTGTAAGCACTAGAATGGAGGTATTCCTTTATTTTGTCAAAAGCTTTCTCCTCTCCCCTTCCCCGGTAGCTAGGAAAGATTCCCGGCCCGCCCCAGTCCCGGTAGCTAGAATGGAGGTATTCCTTTAATTGGGTAAAAATTTCTAAACTTATTGTATTTTTAGAGAAATTTTTTCAAGCAACAAAAGAATTTTCCGGTATATATTATCCTACTATTTCAATTATGTTGTTTTATATAACTCTAATATTTTTATTACTTAGTGAATATATGAAAAAACTAGCTTATATGGCAGCTATTAAAAAATGTTTATCAAAATAAAAAAATATTTTATTCCTATTCCCACTATTTATATTATTGGTGTTGTATTAAATCCGACTATTAAAATAAACGGTACTAAATCACTTATTGAAACTAGTTACGATTGTATAGAAGTACTACCACCTCCAAGTCCAAAAAATCCAAATCACCCACCACCTATTGAACAAACTAAAGAAGAAGTGTTGTCTAGCGTAGAAGACCAATGCAAAAAAAATAAATATAGGTTTTACCAACAAGAAAGTACTAGTAACCTACCGGCTTCCATACCATCTTCTTCATCTTCAACACAACCTCACAAAAGACATACTGTTTCTGCGACTAGTATTGAAAGCCTCAGAAATAGAATGTGGGTCGTACCGCTACTAACCAAATTAGCGAGTTTGATATTTTTGTTTTGCAGAGTTCTGTACCGTACTAAGCAGTTCTCAATGAAGAAGGACGTGAAGACTTGCTGAAATACTGGAGGGGGAATGAGAAGACCTTTCCGACACTTTCAATGATGACCCGAGATGTTTTGAACATTCAAGCGTCATCAACTGCATCTGAAAGCGCTTTTTCTGCCGGCAGATATCAAACAGTAGACCACATACACTCATTAGCCGGAGACAACTTGGAAATTGTAGTATTATTCAGAGATTGGATACGAGCGGAGCGGAGAAGGTGCGGTCAACCGGAGATCAACGAAGAAGAAGACGAAAACTACAACGAAATCTTATCCGAAGGTGGTGGTGGAAGCGACGTGGATAAATTTGACCAACAAATACCAATTCCAACCGAAGAACCACAAGAAATTATCAAGAAACTAGAACATGTTTTTTTCAGAATGTATTTTTTTAATTGCAATTTCATTATGTAATTTGCAACTTTTGGACAACACCACAAAGTTGCAATTTCGACAATTGTATTTGTATTACAAAAAAATAATGTCTATTATTTTTATATAAGAGGCACAAAAACAATCTTGGGGTGTTTTTATTACACTATATTGTCTTGTTTAATTATTGAGTTTTTTTATACATATGTTAAAAAAAAAAAAAAAACCGCCGGAACCCAATCCCGCCCCAACTCGATTCCAACGGGATCAGATCGGGACGGGACTTCGGTAAATCCCGCCAGCCCTGATCCCGCCTCCTTCACCCGTCGAGCCCCCTTCCCGACCCCGCCAAACCCGGCCTGCCAGACCCGAGCCCGGCCCACTGGCCAGCTCTAGTTATTTCTATATGTTGCCACCAATTTTTTGGGAGAGTTCGTCTTTTTATAGCGAAGGAAAACGGTAAACAACAGAAAGTTATAGACAGAAAAATGGGTATGAAGGCATATTACTCGCTAGGAAGTGGGAATTTTTATTATTATAGCAGGTTTATTAACACGTTGAAAAGCAGATTTAGAATGAATTTAGGTGTTTGTACGTGAATTGAGCGGGAATGGCAGCAATGGTGGCGGAAGAGAAGGAAATTTTAGCGGTGGAAGAACAAATAGAGGGTGGAGTAAAAGGGGTTAGGAGCGCTGAGGTGGCATGCCACATGGCATCAACCTCATTAAATTTCAGTATCACCTAGGATTGGATGTTCATTTTGGACAAACTTAACGGATTAGGGGTATATTTGAACCAATAATATAACGGTACAGATATATTTGGACCCAAAATATAACGAGGGGTATATTTGGCCATTTTCTCGATAGTACAAGGGTATATTTAGCCCTTTTCCGTTAATGAAATTTGTGGACCAAAGTTCCTTTATCTATGACCTAATTTCGCAAGGCATAAACGAAATTAGAGATTTTGGGTTCGATCCCCATCAGAGTCGATCAATTCGTTGTTTTCTTACCCAATTTTTTTTTGCATGCCTTGTATCTGACATAAGTTTTGTAGAAATTAAGTTAACCAGCATACGTTGTGTAGTATCTAATTTGCTGAGCACTATAGAACTTCGATCGGACAAGGCATAAGTTCATTTTCTGTAGGATCTAATTTATACCTTGTAAGACATAACTTGTGTTATATTATGATGCGAAAATATAATCATGTTGGCCGAATTAAATACTACACAACTTATGCCGGATAACTTAATTCCTACATAACTAATGTCGAGTAACTTCACTTATGCCTTGCGAAATTAGGTCACAGATAAGGGTAGGCAGAATTATTTTTTCCAATGTCAGAAGTATTTTTACCACTTTTTATTATTTAAAGTACAGAAGAGCAAAAATTAAACACCAGCAATTCTAAGGCTAAAAATTAAACACCACGCCAAAATAGGAGGGTTATTCGTGCAAATGACCCTTCTCCTTTTCAATCGAGACAGCTAATTTTCCATTCAACAAGAAGTTTAATAATTGGAATTTCTTCTTCTATTGTTAATCCAGTGGAATATACTTTGCTTTCAGCACTCAGAGAATTAAGAAAACAATAAACACCAAAAATATAATCAGTCTATCACATTCCAACTGCCCATATAGCAAAACTAGTTATAATGATAATGTAGGGTTTTTGTTGGGTTCAAAACACATAAGTAAAGCACAACGGAAGTTTTGAAATTTTGTTTTTACTTACCCCAACAATTACTTCTGATATGGTTATATGACAATCAAAATCTGTAACATAAACCATAAACACTTACAGGTTGTATTATCTAGAATCTTTACTAAAGGGTGGACACGCGACAACCCTTTCGATTGCAAGCTCTAAGCTTCAATGTACTTCTCCTTCGGAAAGATAGGAAATCCGGCAGAGGTTCGAGAGAGTGATTAGATTCTAAGTCTCTAAGACTTAAATGATAATTTGAAATTAGTGTTTGTGTGTATTGAATAATGAAGGGAATGTCTGTATTTATAGGTGAAAATTAGGTCAAAATCGGATTAGGGTTTGACCTTGGGCCTGACCCAAAAATTGAGGCAGATTAGGTCATTAGCGACGCGGCCCTAGGGTATGGGTGTCGCGACACTTGACGTGGCACTGCACTGTCTCGATTTATTTTCTGCACATTCTTAATTAAATCTAAAATCCAATTTTGACTTAATTAAAACAATCATTATTCATTTAAATATCTCGATTCTAAATCGAATATTTAATACTCTCTCAATACATCCTTAGATCGAAAGGACAATCGACATAGTGTGACCCTACAGGCCTTCACATATCGACATTAATCAAATTAAGGTCTACACGGAACTCCTAGACGGCGCCGCAAGATGAACTCAATATGTGAAGTACGTTTACACGAACCAGTAAACTTAACCTCTATGTGGTAAGATAGAATCCTTTCATTCACAACACACTCGATCAAGCTTAGGATTTGTCAAGTGTCTATCCAAATGGCTTAATCATTGTATCTCATCTATATTAGTTGACAACTAGACCATATTCTAAATATGTCTATTGCGTTGACCAACGACTTAGTCAACCTAATATCACTGAGAATCTGAGTGTTCTCTCGAATATACATTCGAGGAATGAATCCTAATCTTGGATCAACTACCACCTTTAATTCACATCGTAATGTACCCAATACAAGCCGTATCTCAACCTATAAGGCATTTGAGCTTAGGACAGGATCAAAGTACATTACTTTGTAGACAAGGTGCGTATTGACCTCAAGTCTAAGGACTTCTATCTCCCACACGCTGATCATACTTTAGACAAGTATAACAAACAATATATCAGCAGGGTATACCAATACTTCCAAAGTATCCATGTGTCCATCACGAGTAGCCATTAGTCGTAGCAGGTGAGACATACTACATCCTCGAAGGATGTGATGCAGACCACATGTCGACTTATCACATATCATCAATATCACATTCTCGATGATCATTAGTCGAGACTATTTTAAGAGTTACGTTATAATATTAATATCTCACATTATCAATAACAGTGTAACCTCCAGAGATGCATATTATAGAATATTATAAACAATCAATTAATAATTCAATAATTGCAAATGCCAAAATATTAATCTCCATTAATAATAATACGAATGTGTGTAAAGTATATTTGTCCTAATATAGATTGTCTCTAGGACATAAATATACTTTCAGATAAGACATGAAAAGGTTAATTTAGAATCTGAAGTTTAAGTGTTCTTATAACTATCACAAGTTAATACAATAATATTAATAACTGAATTTATAGTCAAACAGTATTAATAATTGAATTCATAATCAAATATTTATAGATATTTAGTGAATTTTTTAATATATATTTAGGATTCGAGCAAAACTATTGAATTCAAGTGAACCGAAAAAGCCGGCTTTTATACTCGTTTATATTCATGTTAAATGTAAGACTTAGAAAGACTAAGAAAATCTAAATCTAAGTATCCCGCTCTTGTCCTAAATGGTTTCCACTCTTGGTCTATTACAACACCAAGACCTTGAGGGCATATCTTCTTGCTTAATTTCTATGGGCAAAAATTAAAAAGAACTAAAATGACAATGCGTTGACTAATCCTTTATTCTTAACGAGAAATTAAGCTTAAAAAAATTGTGGACACAATCTTTAATCATATGCGACGTGAATATAAATTAACAGATCAAATAAATTTCAAACACCATTTTTTCAAAAGACGGACATGGATCTCCATATCCACCACCTTGCCTCTATGTAATATACCACCCCCAGTCAAATGCATTAAATACATTCCTTGTGATAAGATTTGTCTCAAAAAGTAATGTTACTTTTATTCCATTTTATATATAGGGTGACATTTGATTGTGTATGGAAAAGAAGTATATTAAAAATTTGTTTAGAATTTGTAATCTTAACATACTATGACATTTCTGTGAATGTAAGATCATGTCATTAAAAGTAAAATAAGAAATCTAAATTAAAGTTTAAACTTTTAGATATAGAAACAGACAGAGTAACATTTGAAAACAATGCCTACGTATAGTGATCAAAATTTAAATATATGAAATGATAGACATTTAATTATGACTACATGTATATGGAATTGATGTGTTAGAGAGAGCACATTTTTATTTATTTAATTATGTCTTGAATATGTTCCTTCATATGTGGATTTGTTTTTTTTAATGAATCAAGTACGTGAAAATTTATTTTCATAATGAATGATAGTAAGACTTGAATCTCGGACCTTTACTTATTTTGATACCATGTTAACGTGTGTAATCATGTCATTTAAAAATTTAATTAAATTATTAGAGATGTCACAATTTTAGTTGCATTTAGTTATATGTTCTAACATATGAGGGCTACACACATGTGAATATAAGTGTGTGTATATGTTAATCAGTGTATAGGGTGGTTACTAGATGTGGAGTTAGGATTTAAAACTTATGAATTTTGGATGCTATTCCTTTTAAGTTAGTAGATTTTAAATTAATATTTTTTATGGATTTTGAATGCTATTCCTTTTAAGTTAGTGAATTTTAAATTAATAATTTGTATTCATTAATTATCAAAACAAATAGTACAAAATTTTAAATTTGAATCAAACAACGGAGTTCGATCGTAACGGGCACACTAGTTCCACCCATGATGGCTACACCCTTGTAGTTGTGTGTGTATATTTTAATCAATGTTCACATAGTTATGACTAAACCAATCACGGGGAAATTATCAAGAAGTTAACAATTGGAATTTCTTCTCATATTATTAATCCAATGGAATATACTTTGCTTTAATTTAAGCGCTCATAGAATCAAGAAAACAAACATTGAAATGACAATATTGCGTTGACTAATTAGTTTGCGGAGGACAATTTTGAATCATTTTGCAAAGTTGAAGGTAACAATTGAAACTTTTCCTAAACATCTTAATACTTGTGAAGCAAAAAAGTTAATAAGGCAGTTTAGCTTGTCAAGAAACTTGTTGAGATGTTATAACAAGCGGAATGCAGACTAAGTATATCCAGGAGCTCCACTTACATTATGCTTACCTACAAAATGAAATTCTTTGTTAATCTGTTGTATATTTCAGCTTTGTTAATCTGTTCTATACGAAATAAGCCAGCTACTAAGCAGTGTTGACAAATGTGCGTTTAAGTCCTGAAGCGAGACTCAAAACATGTTGAGCGCTTCACCTCGCTCAATGTGCGCCTTAGTGTCGTTATCAAGGCTCTAAGACATACTTTTCGGTAAAGAATGGATCTTGGGCTTAACTCAACCCCAAAAGCTAGCTTGTAGGGTGCTTTTGGGGTTGAGTTAGGCCCTCAATCCATTCTTTACATGGTATCAGAGCCAGTCTCATTCCAATTCTTTATTCACTGATGTTGGGCCCCCAAATTATACCACGCTCCAGTTAACAACGTCTGGGCGTGCGGGGAGTGTTAAGAGTACCACATCAGATATGGAATGGGAACATGGACTCCTTATATGGACTTGGACAATCCTCACACTACAAACTAGGTTTTGGCTTTGATACTATGTAAAGAATGACTCTTGGACCTAACTCAACCCCAAAAGCTAGCTTGTAGGGTGAGGATTGTCCAAGTCCATATAAGGAGTCCATGTTTCCATTCCATACCTGATGGGTACTCTTAACATTTTCCTTGCCAATGAGCGTTATCTGAAGAGGCTACACTACACAATTGATATTTCACTTTATCATATTTATTTTCGATTTTGTTGTCCATATAGGAGTATTTTATTCAGCTTATAATTATTAGTCTTGGACTAAATATATATATTTGTATTTTTTTCTCCATTTTTGCCCTTTTCATTAAATCCCGTGCTTTGTTTATGTTTTGGACGAGCGACCGGGCCTGATGAGATCTCATTTGAATTTTGGAAGAGCATAGGCAGGGCAGGCTTGGAGTGGTTAACTGAGTTATTGAACATCATTTTTAAGACGGCGAGAATGCCCGAAGAATGGAGGTGGAGTACAATGGTTCCTTTGTACAAGAACAAAGGTGATATCCAGAGTTGCAACAACTATAGAAGATGAGAAAATGGAAGAGATCTTCTACAAGCCAACTAGAACCCCCATTTAAAAGAACATCGTAATAGGTATCTTGGAGTATCAAGCTGCTGAGCCACACTATGAAAGTTTGGGAAAGGGTCGGGGAGATGAGGGTGAGAAGAGGCGTATATATTTCCGAGAACCAGTTTGGATTCATGTCGGGGCGTTCGACAACAGAAGTCATTCATCTTATTAGGAGGTTGGTGGAGCTGTATAGGGAGAGGAAGAGAGACTTACATATGGTTTTCATCGACTTCGAGAAGGCGTACGATAAAGTCCCTAGGGAGGTTCTATGGAGATGTTTGGAGGCTAAAGGTGTACCTGTTGCGTACACTAAGGCGATTAAGGGTATGTATGATGGAGCCAAAACAAGGGTACGGACAATGGGAGGAAACTCGAAACACTTTCCTGTGATGATGGTGCTGCATGAGGGATCATCTCTTAGTCCATTCTTATTTGCCTTGGTGATGGATGGACTGACACGATAAATTCAATGGGAGGTGCCATGATGTATTTTATTCGCAGACGACATAGTCCTGATTGATGAGCCTCGCAGCGGGGTGAACGCTAAGCTGGAGGTTTGGAGACAGACTTTGGAATCTAAAGGGTTTAGGCTGAGTTGGACCAAGACAAAATATTTGGAGTACAAGTTCAGCAATGGGAGCTACCGTGAGACAGGCGTGGAGGTGAGGCTTGAGTCTCAGGTTATTCCAAAGAAAAGAAGCTTCAAGTACCCCGGGTCTATCATCCAAGGAAATGGAGAGATTGATGACGATGTCACACATCGTATTGGGGCAAGATGGATGAAATGAAGGCTTGCATCTGGAGTCTTGTGCGACAAAAAAGTGCCACCAAAACTAAAAGGCAAGTAGATCACACTTCTTTTGGCATGGAGAGGAGTCTGGCGTACTTCTAACACTCAGAGAATGCTTAAGAACAATTTCATCTGCTCTTTTCAAAAAGTCTGATCCGTGAATTGAAAATAGAAAGAAGCTCGACTATGTTGTATGGGGCGGAGTGTTGGTCAGTCAAGATGTCGCACACCCAAAGGGTGAGAGTGGCGGAGATGAGGATGCTCAGATGGATATGTGGGCATACGAGGAGGGACATGATTAGAAATGATAATATCCGGGGTAGAGTGGGAGTGGCCTAGGTGGAAGACAAGATTAGGGATGGCAACGGATCGGATCTGGACCGGATCCTACTAGATCCAGATCCAGATCCATTTTTCATACCCGAATTCAGATCCGGATCCAGATCCAGCGGGTCCATAAAAACCATATCCAAATCCGGATCCATCGGATCCGCCGGGTCCACGGATCGGATCTGGATCCACATGTAAAAAAAATTACCTTGCTAAAAATGTAACCTTGCTAAGAATTTTTTTTTTGAACTGACAAACGATTTTTACTTAGCTAACAATTTACTGTTTTTCAATTTTGAAATGTTCATATGAGATATTTTGTTCGTTGTCTCGTTTTGATTGTAAGCTATTAATTAAAAATGTTGGACAATGACAATAGTTGTGGAAAATGGTGACTAGTATTTTCACGGTCAAGTAACTTGCATGTGCTTGGAATCTTCATAAATGAAGTGAATATAATTTTAACTACTTGTCTATGGAGATGTTAGTCATTCACTAATATAACATTGATTTTATTATCGAAGTTACCTCTTTATTTTTTTGTTTTTGAGTTAACGCGGGGATAAATTAAACTTGTTTTGAGAATTAAACTTGCAAGGATGTGCTTAGTAATTTTAAGAAAATACTTATAAAATTACATTCTAGATTATGAATATATTTAATAAAAAATGGATCCACGGGTCGGATCTGGACCGGATACGGATCTCAAATACAAGATCCAGATCCAGATCCAGATTCGATCCGTTAGAAACGGATCCGGGTCCGATCCGGATCCGTCGGGTCCAAATTTTGAAGATCCATATCCTATAAAATGGATCTGGATACACCGGATCCGGATCGGGTCCAGGATCCATTGCCATCTCTAGACAAGATGCGGGAAGCGAGGTTGAGATGGTTTGGACATGTACGGAGGCGAGACACAAATGCCCCAGTGCGGAGGTGTGAGAGGTTGGCTATGGATGGGTTCAGGAGGGGTAAAGGTAGGCCGAAGAAATATTGGGGAGAGGTGATTAGACGGGATATGGAGCAGGCGCAACTTACTGAGGACATGACCTTAGATAGGGGGTTGTGGAGGACACATATTAGGCTGAAAGGGTAGTAGGTAGTCGAGCGTAGCCCTACTTACACTTACAAACTGGTTGTTGTGGTGTTATTATTGTAGGCATGCTTAGCATATCATACGAATAGATGTAGTATTGCTTTATAGTCTTCTCTAGTTTTATTTCTTCTGTTATGCGTTCTTTAATGTACTTGGTTTATCTCATTTATCTGCGTTAGTTACTGCTTCTCTTTCAGGATGCGATATCATGGCGTACTAGCGTTTGCTATCAATATTTTCTTATTGCTTACTGCTTTAAGTTTTTGACTGGGTCTGACTGTTTTTTGCTTTGCTTGTCCTGAGCCGAGGGTCTCTCGGAAACAGCCGCTCTACCTACCGAGGTAGAGGTAAGGTTTGTGTACATTCTACCCTCCCCAGACCCCACGTTATGGAATTTCACTAGGTATGTTGTTGTTGTTGTTGCTTTGTTTATGTTTTGCACTTTAAACCCCAACAAACCTTAGAGTTGTTTTGCTCTTTTCACTTTTGATAACACTGCTACTAAGCGAACTGATCCAGTAATTTCATCTTTTAATTCAATGTAAGCAGGCCGGACGGGTTGATATCTTTGCAGGTTTAGCCTCAACTCGCCCCGAACCTCTCTACACCCTCCCCATTGCCATCCCTACTAGTCACTACTTCCTTCAACTAAACACTGCTTCTCAATTACCAGACCTTAAGTGGTACTTTAACACTGTTATGTAGTAAAAGCATCCCAATGCAATTGAGCTAAATCTGGTAGGAAGCTCACCTTTCTTTGTGAGGATCTACTGAATAGAAACTGAAGAAGACAATGATAAGATGCACCAATCTCTTAGATACATTCATTTAGCTTTGTTGCTCCACAAGAAGCCCTCTGAAGTCTTTGAAGCAACTGATTGGAAATGAAAGAAGGCAAATTCAGCTCATTGATGAGCTACAATGTGAAGATTTTTTCGTAAAGAGTTCCCAAATAAATTCTTGAGATGTTAACAAGAGCATAAGATAAACATAGAAGTGTGCATGATTGGATTCTCATTTTCATGTTTTTCCCAGTTTATTCGTGTAGGTTGTACTTCAATAAACACTACTTAGCAGCAGGAAAAACTTTTCATTTATATACTAACACTTAATTACAAGAACCAGATACAGCAGCATCTGAAGCTGGAATACATCAATATGTCCTAATACTAAGATTGCAACACTTTGCCAACAAATAGTCTACTAGTATCTGTTCTTATAAATATCATGTAGCAGAAAATAGAATATGCATCGATGAATAACCAGAAACGTTTGTACATATCATGTCACCAACAAAAATCACAAACTCTTACTGTCTTATCCTGAAGAAGATAAAAAGGTGACAGCCATCTTATGGGAATAAATTTGAGTCAGTTATTATTGCTGCCTTCAGTAGAAGAAGAAGAGTGAAAAAAGACACGAAAACAAAGATTTTAAATCCTGAGGTGCTACATTTTGCTCGATTAAGAAAAAGATAAGTGACTGAAGTGACAGACACATTCCCTATATAACTGTTACTCATTTGTTTACTATCCAGAATGGATTCTCAATCAAACGACGAACTGAACGGAATGCTAATTTCCTAGAAGTTCTATCTTTTACCAGAATGGACTCAGCTTGGCATGACGGTAGATGTCCAAAAATGTTTCCTGGTTCCCTTCTCTTGCCATTAGAGGAAGCACATGCACAGTAAATGTAAAAGAAGAATCTCCTGGACATATAGTACTGTAAACCCTGTGTTGATATGCATGTGAAGTATGTTCACATAGATCAATGTGATACTTTAGGCTCCAAAAAGAGTGGTCCCTTCCCAATTCAAAGACATCAATATGATGAGACTCACTGAGTGAATATCCAACCAGATGTAAACTCCCATGGACGCATCCACAGTTGTACTGTTTCATTTTTGGCATTGGATAAGAGTGGATAATATCCCTATCAATATCAAAATAGCAAAATCTATTTAACTCCGCTAATGTCCAAAAGATTGCTCCATTGAAGAAAAATCCCTTACTATATAACCAGACTATAAATGGATCTGGTATCTGAGCTCGAGATTGGCTCCAGGAGTTGGTTTCGGAAGAGTATATCTCAATAGGGAGATGGCGCCCGACACTTATAACTTTGTAATGAGGTGATATTGAATGATCAAGGGCCAAACTCATGCTTCATGAGTCCCCATTGGGGCTCGGAAGAGTATTGAATTCCTTTGTAGTTGGGTTAAACACAATGTACTTGTCGCTCCACTTGCGACAAAGAATTAAACCACCTCAGGAATCCAAAATTGTAACATCATCAAAGGAATCATCTTTGATAAAATCCACGAATTCAATAGCCTTAGGTTTTGTTTTATCAGGGATGTAATATAAACGAGGTGACACCTCCAAAATGAGTGCACTTGGGAAAGCTTTATGTCTGCAAAGGGAAGAAAAATGGGGATCAGAGATGAGAGACAACCACCGTTTGGAAACAAGCTTGAACCTGAAAAGAGGTCTTGCTGGGAGGAGTAGTAAAATCTTGGTTAAAAGGTCATCACTGCCTTCGATTTTTCAGCTGTATGAGACACTAGTTGTTCAAGAAGAGCAGTTTCATGAGACATGTTTATATGTTTGTATGAATCCATAGCTATTCACACACTTGTCTATATAATGAATTGAGAAGGGTGAGTTCAACAGAAATCGTTAATGTGCATAGCTATTCTCAAGCATGCGTGTTCCGATAACACTTCTCAAGATTGCTCTCTCTACTTTCCAGCAGAAATCATTACTCTGCACAAAACACAATTCATTCATCATTACTTTTTCAAAAGTTGTAGACAGAAAATATATGTCATTACTTTGTGAAGGGGAAAGTCCCGAAGGCGAAACCCCCCACCTGTACCAGAGGCCCCTTGGCCAGGTGGGATGTAAATCGAGGGATATGCGCGAGTGGCAGCCACAAGGGAGAGGACCAACGGAACACGAACCCAGCAACAACCCTTGCAATATTTCAGCAAAGACTGTCACCACAAGGATTCGAACCCGCGACGTCGGAGTGGTTGTACCCCAATCACCTTGCCACTTACCAACTCGCCTGTGCCCCTGGGGGCAAATATATGTCATTACTCATACTAGTTGCAATGTAACGACCGAGATAAACTTTTTGCAAGGCATCAAATATCATACATAAATTCAAAGAGGATTTCTTATGGACCCTAAGAGCTCTACCACAAGCACTACTTCTTTCATTGTCATTGTACATGCTGGCCTCAAGAACCTTAGCAATGTACAGGAACGGAGCTAGCCTTAAAAGCTATGGGTTCGGCAGAATTCAGTAGCTTTGGCTCAAACCCTATAATTGTATTAAGGAATTTATTCAATATTATTAGCGAATATTCACCGTATATTTTGTAATTATGATAGATGTATATTTAAGGTAATTTAGGATTCTTATTATATTAGGAATCAACCATTCCTCCACTAGCACTTTTGCCAACCCTTCTCAACGATCATAGTCTTCGTTTCACCCGGCTTTCGCCGTAACCAACATTAAGAATTATATTCATATACTTCTTGACCAAGAAGACTGTCAATATTCCATGTGGACAGAACTGTTCTATATTCATGCTTGTGCGTACAACGTGCTCGACCACATTGATGACTCTGTTCCTTGTCCCACCGATATTGCCGATTCGACATGGCGTCGCCTTGACGCCATCGTCAAACAATGGATATACGACACCATCTCAAAAGAATTGTTGTGTACTATCATGAAAACAGGTGCTACGGCATGTGAACTTTGGGTACGGTTGGAAGAAATATTTCAGGATAATAAAATACTCAGGCCGTGTATTTGGAAGAGCAATTCAACAATACGCGTCTCGAGAATTTTAACAACATGTCCGAATACTGCACACAACTGAAACTCATAGACGACCAACTTTCCAACGTCGGGACACCTATTTCTGAAACCAAGATAGTACTTCAATTAGTTACCGGTTTACCGAAAGGTGAATATGATACACTTGCAACAATGATTCAACAGGCCGACCCACTTCCAAGTTTCACCAAGGCACGGTCACAACTATTGTTGGAAGAAACCCAACGTGCCAAACAAGAGGAGCATAATCAAAAGGCATTAGCCATTGACGGGATGGCACCATCGGCGACCAAACACCACCCCGCCACCACCGCAAGACCCAAGCGGCAGAGAAGCGCAAGTTCCAGAAAGACAGCAAGACCCAAGCGGCGGAGAAGTTCAAAGAAAATTGTTACCACTGTGGGAAACTTGGTCACATGATTAAGGACTGCCGCAAGCTCAAGACCGAGCAACAAGAGAAGGCCAAGGCCAAAGGCAAGGCTCAAGCTAACGTCGTCAAATACAGGCTTCTGGATGACATGATTGAGGAGTTCTCAGCGATGGTGCTTGAAGCAAACCTTGTTGAGAATCCCATGCAGTGGTGGATGGACACAGGTGCTACAAGACACATCTGTTCCAATAGAGATGCTTGCTCCACTTATACACCAGTTACTAACAAGAAAATGTTCATGGGTAACAACGCTTCCTCTAACGTGTTGGGGGTAGGAAAGGTAGTCCTGAAGATGACTTATGGAAATGAGCTCACTCTGAAGAAGGTGATGCATGTTCCTGAGATTAGGAGAAATTTAATTTCAGGTCATTTATTGGTTAATGTTGGTTTTAGACTAGTATTTGAGTCCAATAAGTTTGTAATCACCAAGAATGGAACCTTTGTGGGAAGAGGCTTCGTCTGTGAAGGCCTCTTCAAGGTTAACGCCATGTCTGTAATACGTGCAAGCAATAATATTGAAGCTTCTTCTTACTTGCTTGAGTCATCTAATTTATGGCATCATAGATTAGGACATGTTAACTACAAGTCCATCCAAAGGTTGGTCAAGTTGGAGTTGTTGTCGTCTATCGACGTAAACCCTCAACATAAGTGTGAGGTGTGCGTAGAGGCAAAACTCGCAAAGCTTTCTTTTCGATCCTTTGAAAGGAATATTGCTCCTCTAGAACGTATTCACACATATATATGTGATTTGAAGTTTGCACAAACTAGAGGGGGGAATAAGTACTTTGTGACATTAATTGATGATAGCACAAGGTATTGTTACATTTACTTGTTAAAAAGTAAAGATGAAGCCTTTGAAGCGTTCCGATGTTACAAAGCAGAAGTTGAGAACTAACTAAGCATGCGAACTAAATCCATTCGTAGCGGTATAGGGGGAGAATATGTAGCGTCGTTTGAGGGATATTGTGCCAAATCGGGCATTGTTCCTCAAACGATGGTTCCATACTCACCTTAATCGAACGGTGTGGCAGAACATAAGAACCGCAGATTGAAGGAAATGATGAATGCCTTGCTCATCAATTTTGGTCTTCCCCAAAACATGTGGGGAGAAGCCATCCTTACCGCTAATACGATTCTTAACAGAGTCCCACATAAGGGTAAGGACAAAACTCTATATGAATAATGGAAGGAAAAGAAACCCACCTATAAATATTTAAAGGTGTGGGTTGTTTGGCAAATGTCGAAGTACCTAAGCCAAAGCAGGTTAAGATTGGGCCTAAGACTGTAGATTGCATTTTCATTGGCTATGCAATTAACAGTAGTGCTTATCGCTTCTTAGTGCATAAGTCAGATATTCCAGATATCCACGGGGGTACAATAATAGAATCAAGGAATGCTCAATTCTTTGAAAATACTTTTCCTAGAAAGGGAAAAGACATAACCTCTCGCAAGCGAAGTTATGAACAAAGTTCTCAGGAACATGGAGTCGTTGACTGCCCGAATCTAGATGGTTCAGATCTAGTGGACTTCGAAGTGGCTGAATATTCGGAATCTAGTGTTCCAGATTCTCAGAACTTGGAGACTCCAGAGATGGAACCAAGGCGAAGTAAAAGGGCCAGAAAGGATAAATCCTTCGGTCCTGACTTTGTAGCTTATATGGTTGATGATGAACCAAGGACAATTGTTGAAGCATTGTCAACTCCAGAGGCACCGCTCTGGAAAGAAGCTATTGAGAGTGAAATATACTTCATCGTGCATAACCATACTTGAGAGTTGGTTGATCTTTCTCTGGGAAATAAATTGTTGGGTTATAAGTGGATACTCAAATGGAAGTATAAAGCAGACGGGTCTATAGATAAGTACAAGGCCAGGTTGGTAGTCAAGGGCTATCGATAAAAGGAAGGCCTTGACTACTTTGACATGTGAAAGGTAACTCTGACTCGTTCGTCATGATATGTGTGTATGTAGATGACATATTGATCACATGGAGCAGTCCTAGCTTGATCCTAGAGACTAAGAATATGTTGAAACATTGCTTCGACATGAAGGATATGGGTATCGCAGATGTCTGACAGACTGGTCTTATCTCAGTCTCACTACATCGAGGATGTTTTGAGAAAGTTCGAGATGTTTGACAGTTCGCCTATGAAGTCACCAATGGATAGAAATCAAAAGCTTGATAAAAATCGTGGTGCACCCGTATGCCAGGAGCAATATGCACATGTGTTTAGGAGTTTGATGTACATAACAAACTGCACCCAACTTGATATTGCTTATGCAGTCAACAAGTTGGCTAGGTTTACCCGTAATCTGAGTAATGATCATTGGAAGGCGTTGAATCGGGTACTACGTTACCTAAAATACACGCTAACTTACGGGTTGCATTATTCGAGATATCCAGCTGTACTAGAGGGGTACAATGATGCAAACTGGATATCTGATATAGAGAACACCAAGTCCACCAGTGGGTATGTATTTACAATTGGTGGTGGGGTTGTGTCTTGGAAATCCTCTAAGCAAACTTGCATCGCCCGATCCACGATGGAATCAGAGTTTATCGCTTTTAACAAAGCAGGAGAAGAAGTTGAGTTAGTTCACGACTTCTTAAAGGATGTTCCATGTTGGGACAAACCCGTACCTTCTGTAATGATCTACTGTGACAGTCAGTCGGCTCTAGGAAGGGCACGGAGTTCAATGTACAATGGCAAATCTCGTCATATTCGACGGAGACATAAGACTGTTAGGCAGTTGATCACCACGGGTATAATATCCATTGATTACATAAAATCAAAGGATAACATAGCGGACCCACCGACAAATGGCTTACCTAAAAATCAGATGTTCTGCATGTCTAGGGGAATTGGCTTAAAACCCAAGGTATAAAGACCAAATCCATTCCCGCGATAGACTATAAGTGCTATCTGCAGTGTGGGTAAAGGTTAAGTTTCCAAAACCTTTAATGATCCTCACCGGTTGAGGTTAGGTTTGAGAAAATTTTTAATGGTTCCTAACACTTGTAAAGTGGGGTATAGCAGGATACCTTGTAGGAGACCACCTATTTAAGTGCGAGGACAGGCCGCCTAAAATGAACGTACTTAAGAATCCAAGAAGTGTCCACTGATAAAATATTACGAATAACAGAGTAAGGGAAGTTGTTGTGTTGGTACCGTTGACTAGACTTACACTAAACACTAACGGTTCAAGACATCATGTTCACCGCGCAGTAAGTAAGTCCGATGGTATTCAACTATGGAAGGTCCAAAGCGGAAGCTACCTATCCAGATGCAACATCGGTCCGCTGAAAGATTGCTGGAAAGGCACCATGTGAGTACGCCAAAATCTCTTTCAAGAGGGGATTGTTGGAAATTTACTAATGTGGAATTAAGTATATCCCATTATTTATGACTCAAACAATGGGGCCCCGCACGTCGAAAACGTCGTTTCCACACACGTGCACACGTAGTGCCAAGTATCGCAAATTTCATTAGTGAAAGAGATATTGGTACATATGTAATACGTTTGAGACATAGAATGATGGACGGTTATTGGCCAAATGACAAAGTATTCCACGTTGGTAAACGAAGGAAGAAGTGTACGAAGTGTAAGATGAAACGAGTCGGAAATCATCGCAGAGCCGCGAAGGGCCGCGTCGGAGCCGAGGCGCCGGAGTGCCGCAACACTAATTGTGTCTTCATTCACTGGAGCCATGGTATCACGACGCTAATTCGCAAAGCCGCGACACTTCGGAGGCAGAATGTTGTGACGGGAAGATGGAATGTTCTGACTTTTGGGCTGGTTTTGGAGCATTGAATCTCCATTATTTGGCACATGAATTTAGCCATTATTTGGCTGAATATAACCCCTCAATCAAGTGCCATTACATGGCTATTGAAGGCCATTATTTGGCTAGTTGAGGGGTCATGTCCTTACACTATAAATTGAGTCATTTGGCTCAATTGTTCTATACACTTAGAAAAATACTACAGATTTTCTGAATTCATCTTCTTCCTCTCTAGCAAGTTTACTATAATCAAAGTTCTTCAAGAGTAACACTTGAGTTTTCTTTGCTCAATTTTTAAGTTGTTGTTGTATCTTGGGAGACTATTTCCCGACAACGTAAAAGGAGATATACGGGGCAATCTTGTCTTAAAGACAGAGTGCTATCACTCGACTCAGCAAATCACCCAAGGAGTTTATTTCGTTCTTGATTTCCAGTTTTTGGTTGTAATCTTTAGTTTATCCTTTATAGCAATTGTAATATTTACTTACTTCCCATTTTCTGCAATTGTTGTATCCCACACAAACAACAAAATTTCAAAAGATACGTGGATTGCCGAAAAATTCCTCCTTTGAAATAGCAAAAATACAACATTGTATTTATTCTAAAAAATGAAGAATACACTCAAATTCGGACAGATCCGAGTCGACTAAATGTCACGCCCTGACTTTTCTCAAGTCTTCCCTTAGGGCGTGATGGCACCTGGACAACATTCCCTCTTCCCCAGGGGAACCATTTTAATACACCCCTTTCCAAATTAAACATGTATTTAAGTGCAGAAGTAGTAGTGACAATAAAAGTAAAAAAAAATGTTATGTAATTAATTAATAGTAGCGTGAGCCCATGCTCGTGCAACCATAAACTCTACCTAGATTCAATGGAAATTCCACATACAGAAATAGAAATTTCAAAGTTTGAAAGGAAATCATCTCATATGGGCATCCCCGAGATAATGAGACTAACTTCTCCCACCTACTTATTTAAGAATGAAAGTCACCAAATCCGAAGCAATGGATTGGTGAAACAAATGGGACTGCGGGACGATCACTAGCCCTGTTGCTGAATCTTTCTCTTGTCGCGCTTTCCAGAAACATGTTAGATAAAAGAGTCAGCCCTACCATCCAGGGCTGAGTGAGAACCTCGCCTTACAATCCATATAACCTCACAATATTCTAATTACAATCAAATTATAGCATAATAAGAATGTTGTGAAAAACAAATTTCAACACTTCAATATATAAGTCAATAAATATTCACGTGCAAAATCTCCTCCCCACTCGTCCTAGGAAATACTTAGTTTAACCAATACCCCTGCTTTATCCCATATAAAATATTATATACTTATTGCGGTACGTGCAACCCGATCCAATGCATTTATATATTTGTTGCAGTACGTGCAACCCGATCCAATGCATTTATATATTTGTATATATATGTTATATGTTCAAAAGACTCAAATAATATTTTCTTCTTTCAACTTTTCGCCCTTCCCACTTGTAAGGATTATAACTCTCGAACCGTAACCTTAAATAAGGTGTTTCTTATGCCGAGTCGAAGGTAACATAGGGATCTATCACTATCCCAAGTTTCCTCTAAAAATGCTTAGTATAACTAGTAGCAATTCAAGCAAGAAACAACCTTATGAAAACTGTCTCGCCAAATTTTTTGTAAAACAAAACACAATCTTAAAATAGTCATAACTTTTTATCCATAAGTTGTATTTATCTCTGTAAAGTCTCAAACTGTCGAGAACAGAGAAATATAGAACTTTTATTCAGTACAAATTTTAAGATTCCTCACCGAAACATTCAGTTCTTTTATTTTAACAACTCTCAGAAAACTATTTCGCCAGATTTTTGTAAAACAAAACACAATCTTAAAACAGTCAGAACATTATATCCGTAAGATGGATTAATCTCTGTAAAGTCTCACTGTCGAGAACAGATAAATATAAAACTTTCACTCAACACAACTTTTCAGATTCCTCACCAATATGTACAGTTATTCCGTTATACGTTCTGCCTTCCGGATTTTATTTGATCCGAGGCAGAAACTTTGAACTGCGATAACTCTCAAACCGTATGTCGGTTTTATCCCCGCTTCGGCTCAATCTGATCGTGAAGGAGTGATGTACAACCCTGTAAAATTTCATCCAATTCTAACAGACATAACTCAACGAAACAGATTGTAATTTCATGACCCAAACTAGTTATTAAATAACCTACTAACAATAATTTCATGATCATTCTTTCAACATCCGGATCATATTCTAATATGTATTGTAACTTAAAAATAAGGGATTATACTAAGAATTATGAGTGAGAGAACTCACCTTTGTTGCTTCGTGACCGCGAATGAAAATCTCAAACTTTGACTACACTCTTTTCGGAACTCCTCAATTGCTAAAGGTAATTTTTCTTTTGTTCTATGTAATTTCTGGTTTCTTTCTATCTTATGAAAAAAAATATAGGATATGAGAAGATATATATTGTGCATTGTGTGTGTAACTTGCAGGAAGGTGGAAGATTGTGTATTAATCTGTATCACAAAAGGACTTGTCTTCATTTACAAATGAGAAAGAAACATCTAAAGAGATGGTTCTATGTCTGAATGAATGTTCAAACGTTTCATGGATTCAATGACAGTAAAGAGCACGGAGTAAAGGCAATAGACAGTAGTAAAAAAGTCTTTTTATATTTGGAAAAAGATGTTAGTGATAGATCAGAATAATGACCCATTAATGCATTCAAGTGGTCAACAACGTTTTTCCCAAATTGAATTTAAAGGGTGTTAAAGGCTAATCAAAGGTTAAAGAATGTGTTATAATTTATTTTTTTGTGAGATACAATAATTATTTCCCTAACAGTAAGTTTATCTCATTTTCACATATTCAAAGGTCTATATATCTTTTTGAAAGCAAAGGGTATTTAACAATATTGAATGTTAATGAATAGTTTGTGGGGATTTCAAAATTTTGAAAACCACCTAAAGTAGTTAAATATCGGGACTTTACACTAAATATGAGAAATACAATTAGAAAATCTAGTGAAAATACAAAAATAGTATATTGTATTTACACTCAAAATGGAGAATACGCTCAAATCCAGCCGAATATGAGAAATACGGTTAGAAAATCCGGCAAAAAATACAAACATACATTGTATTTACACTTAGAAATGGAGAATACACTCAAATCCGGCCAGATCCGAGAAATAAATTAGAAAAATGGATAGCAACAACACACACGCCGGCCAAATCTTGATTCCGAACTCAAAATCATCGAAAAAAATGAATACAATACATCACACGTGCCGGCCATACATGGAACTCGAACGTAGGAAAAAATGATACAATATATCACAAACTATAGCTGCTAATGGTAAATACATAGTCTAAGTTAGGGGAAAAACTTACCCGCACCGGGTGTATACACCCAACTCAATTAAATTAACCAAATATAATAAACTAAGGTCTGGAGTCCTATTTTTAATGAAGAAAAAATTAAAAAAAGAAGCAAAGTTAAAAAAGAGACAAAATTAGAAAAGAAACAATTGAAGTGTAGGGGTAATACAAATATGATTAGTCTATTTGAATATTTTTTATTTGTGTAGCAATCCTCTGTACTACAATTGAAGTGTCACATTGTTGCTGCCTTTGGTGATATATGCAGTTTGCATATAGTTACAGGGATAGTGGGAGCCATTGATTTAGAAAATAAAATTCTTCGCGAAGCTAATCCTTTGGTGATATATGCAGTTTGCTTATTCCATACTCAGGAAGCATTACTATGATTTTGAGGCATTTGAATGAGCAGGAGAAGCTAATCCTTTGATTTTAGATATTAGTATATTTACACACATTCATAAAAAGATTCTTGATTTCTTTGGTTGGCTAGTAAGTTTTTTTGTAGAAAACTTTTGATTGCTTCATCAGTTAAAGCAACCAATAACATAAGTCGTTTTCTGTTGTTCTGTTAATTGTTTCTCCCCCTTTCTTTTTTTTTCTTTTTTTGATAATCCAGGTTTCCAGGCTTGCGCCTGACTACTTCACTCGTATTACCCAGACGTCCTGGAGGTAATAGCACCAGTCCTTCAACACTATTACCAGGTAAATCGCGGGATGTGCTCCGGTGGCCAGTTTTCTGGGAGCGTACAACTGATCAATGAGACAAGGTCAAATTCCCCAACATGCAGAGTTTCTCCCCCTTTCTTCTATGTATGGAATAAGCATATGAAGTTTTTTCGTTCTCTCGCTTTTCTCCATATCCTTTCGGCCGTACCTAAATTATTACATACTGAATTCATTCATGAATTTAAAAAATTTGTATTTTTTTTGTAGCTTCTAAAGAGTCTGCATAATTGTGTTTAAATAGTCAAAAGCAATTTCAAATGATAGACAAGTCATACTGTAGGAAAAATGCATGGGATAACCATATAGTTAGTGTTGTTGAACGTTTGTACTGATATTGTTATTATAATGCTTCCTGAGTTTTAGTGTTAGAACTTGTGGTTTTCTTAATGAAAAAAAAAGTTTTGGTTAATATATTTTTCTGTAATAATCTTAATTAAGATTTCATGTGCAAAATACTTGGTTAACTATGGTTAAGTATTAATATTTATAATTAAATAATGTGACAAGTGTCATTAATTTACTAGTTGGATATATACACCCGGTGCGCATAAGTTTTTCCCATAAGTCATTAAGACCATGTAATTTTTCCAATTTTTAACAATTTAAGATTCCTGCCAAATCTCCTTCTCCTTCCCTCTTCTTCTCTATCTTCTTCCTCTTTCTCCTTCTTCATCCTTCTTCCAATAGTTTCAACATATTGCTTATTTATGGTTATTTCGGATAGGTTTGGTTGAGAATATCCTGTATGAGACAATAAGTCAATCTAGATGAAGAGTCTTGATAACAGCTCGAAAATAATCGGTTTATAATTTCAGATAAATATGTAGAAGTTCTTAACCACATTAGTAATCATGTGTATTGATTTAAGATCAGTGTTCAACTCTTGTGCCTAATGCATGAGTTGCTGATTCAGTTACATCCATTCTCAATGCAAGAAAATTAGTCCAAGGAGATGACTAATTTCTGGTGAAGAAATGTAATAAATATAGGTTATGTATGAAGTAAAATTGGAAGGAGAATTGGGCGAATTCGTTAAATTGAAGGTATATTTAAAAACTATAGTGAGGGTAAATTTTGGCCACATAAATAGTATAACAGTGGATAGATGCGATCAATATTTAAAATAGAGGGATAAATTTGACCTTTTTTTCATTCGACTTCTTGTTGGAAATTTGCCTTTGGTGGTGTGGTGCGTCCACCCGTATTTAATGACTTAAACATTTTGGTTCCGCATGTTGGAGGCTTTGTCTCTTCACACGTGCATAATCTACTAAGTGAGTAGATGACCGTAGGGCCAAAGATCGTCAAATTTCATTGAGAAATGAAAGAAATATTGGTCCACGAAGTAAGGTGTTTGAGACATGGAAATATGGTGTGGGACAAATCTACCACATCGGTGGTAAAAGGAAGAATTGTTCTCTTTATAAGTCTCAAAATTGGCTAAGGGTTTGGGACCCCAAGGGGTAACCCATGTGTTTGAAGGAGGGAGGACCTAGATGTGCTTTGGTTCGGGGCTAAACCCACAACGCGCGACGCCCATCCCATACGGTCTCGGGTCTTGGGCTTCTTCTGATAGACTCCAAATTGTTTAATATTTACAGTTTGGTCCCTGGAGTTTCTGAAAAGCTGAAATTGGGAACGACGGAAGGCAGAAAGTTTCAAGTTTCTGCCTACCGTTTGGATTGGTTTTTGGAACGTTAAAACCATTAATCTGCACTTTATCACCTCTCTAAAAGATCCTTTAAGATGCACATTAAATCAGTCATTACTTGGCTGATTAACTCCCTCCATAAACAGCCATTACTTGGCAGTTGAGGAGTCCTTCACCTTATGTTATATATTGGAGCATTTTGGCTCAATTGTGAAGACTACAAGAGACAGAAAACGAGACAACAATATACACACAGAGACAAACAGGAGAGAGACACAAATTCTATCCAGAAACAGTGGACGAAAACAGAAACTCTCCCTTCCTTTTCCATTCTTCAGCAAGTCATTTCGTGTTTTGTTTTCTTCGTCAGAATCAACCTATTTGCTAGGTAGTATTGATTAGTTGTTGTTTTATCTTGGAAGACTATTGCTCGTTAACGTAAAAGCATATATATGGGGCAATCTTGTCTTAAAGACAGAGAGATATCTCTCAACTCAGCCACAATTGTAACAATCCAGATTTAGTGTTTCTTGATTTCAGGTTATCAAGATTCAAGACTCAACAAGCTTGCGGCAGTTCTGAAATTGCCTATTTGTTTATCCTTTCGAACACTTGTAATATTTATTTACTTCACATACTGCTTTACATATCTAATAATTTTAAGACAAGATTTGTATTAGTGTTCGAAAGATGTCGGTCAAAAGTGGTGTGACCAAATCTGGATATGGCTGTGGTTTTCTGGTGGAAGAGACTTCTGATTATGATGTTGAAGGTCAACGTGTTCATGGTGTCACCGCTCCTGAGAGTGGTGGTAACAAGCGCCCACGAGAGCCTGGGGATGTCAACTGGGACAAGAGGAGAAGGCTGAAGATGTGGTTCTATCTTGTAGCAGAAGGCTTATATCTGTCTTAGACAAAGGATCCGAATTATGGTAAGGAGGAAAAGGACACTCAATATGATGAAGTGACTGAAGTATGCCAGAATTCGAAATTGGGATAAGTAATTTTTCTTCCTTGTCAAGAATAAGATTAAATGATGTCTGATTAAAAAGGGCTTAAAGAAAGGAGGAATATGAAAATATTTTCACGAAATAATTTATATTCCTTACGCTTTAAAATCAGAAGTTTAATCTCATCTTCCTTCCCGTTTAAAGATTGGATTTTGTAAACGACTTAAAAAAATCTGTTCTTTTAAGTATAATTTTTAAAAGTGTGTAAAGTATGTTCGCACATACGAGGGAAAAAGATCCACTGACTGTGCGAAAACTGTTACCACTCTTAAGTGAGCGTCAAGAATTGTCTGGGCACCAATCGTAAGGGAAGAAGACTAAAAGCTAAAGACGTTGAGCATGTCACACTATTTGGCAGAAGATCCTTCATAGGATGATATTGGACACTCAGTCATACAAAGCCTATGGGCGACTGGAGTGGGGCCAAAATTCCTTTGATAGGATGATATTGGACACTCAGACATACAAAGCCTACGGGCGACTAGAGTGGGGCCAGAATTCACTTCATAGGAAAAGTAATGGACACCTAGTGTGGTGGGCCAGAGTTTCCAGGTCTTAAATGATCTGAAGGCCAAATTGGACACTCAGTCTGCCAAAGCAACTGGAGTGGGCCAGAGTATCCAGATCACATATGATCCGGTTACGCCCTAACCACGGGCAAGAGGTTGTTCATGTGAAGCAACGCCACCTCTAAAGTAGAAGGGGTTGGAGAGGTTGTCCTCAATAGGACTTCAGGGAATGGGATCACTCCAAAAGGAGGTGATACATGTCCCAAAACTTAGTTAAGGGACATTGTTGGTCAAGCTGGTTTGAGACTAGTCCAACAGGTCTGTAATAACTAAGAATGGTACAGTATGTCTGTAGCCAAATGAATGATATATTTGTAATCCGTGCATTTATGCCATCATAGATTAAGACACGTTAAATAGAAAGTCATTCAAAAGCTAACGAAGTTAAGATTATTGCCTTCTGTCGACATAAACCCTCAAAATAAATGTGAGGTAGGCGAAGAGGCAAAATCACCTTTCCAAATTCCGTCAAAGGAATAGCGAAAGAAGCACCGCTCCTCTAGAACTTAGTCACACCTACATGGGTGATTTGAAGTTTATACAAAATAGAGGGGGGAGACAAGTACTTTGTGACCTTCATTGATGATGGTACAACGTATTGTATCCTTTGTTTGTTGAAAAGCAAAGATGAAGTTGTTGAAGTGGATAAGCGCTACAAAGCAGAAGTTGAAAATCAACTAAGCCTACGGATTGAGGAATTCGTAGTGATAGAGGGGGAGAATGTGAAGCATCATTCATCAAACGACTGCTCATTACTCACCTCAGTCCAACGGTGTTAGCCAAGCACAAAAGTCGTACGCCCAAAATATGTGGGGCAAGGCGATCCTTACCGCTAATGCGATTCTCAACAGAAATACGCATAAGGATAAGGATAACCCTCCGTGTGAGACATAGAAAGGATTTCACATACAAATGTTGTGATGTGGGGTGGCTTGGTAGAGGTTGGAATACCAAAACAGGTCAAGTTGGACCTAAGACTGTATATTGCATATCCACTAGATCTGCAAATAACAGTAGTGCTTATCGCCTCTTGGCATCAAGGAATGCTGAATTCTTTGAAGATAACTTTCATTGAAAAGGAAAAAGAAGTAATTGCTCGAGGTTAACAAGAACCAACGAGGGCCTGACTGTCCGGAACTAGACGTTTCCTATCTACAGGATTCGGAAGTTGATGTCAATCCGAAACTTAATATTCCAGATCTACAGAACTCGGGGATTCTAGATGTTGAACCGAGACGGAGCAAAGAGGGGACAAAGATTTATTCCAGGCCTTCTAGCTTGTATGGTTGAGAACGAACCATGGACAATTAACAAAGAATTGTCATCTCCAAAAGTGCTATTTTGGAAAGAAGCTAAAGAGAGAAATAGATTCCATCATATAGAACCATACTTGTATAATGGTTTATCTTCCTCCGGGAAAAGAACCTTTGGGTTGTAACAGTGGATACTCAAAAGTGAGTACAAAGTAGATGGATCTACTGACGTGTATAAGGCCTCGGCTACTTGTACATGTGCTTCCCTGTGAATAGCTTAACATCCAGGGCCATTGCAGTCTTGCGTGGCATGGATGTTGAAACAGCCTTCCTAACCGAAGAGTTGGAAGGGGAGAATCAGAGTTGGTTTGCTGGACTGTTGGGCTTCTTCCTGAACTTTCATTTTGGTCCCTGAAATGTTTACATTTTGGTCCTGGAAGCTCAAGATAAAACAGAAACAATGAATCTGACTACAGAAACATTGACTCTGAAGTTAGAAAGCCAACAGTTGGAAAGCCAACAGTTGGAAAACCAACAGTCTGAGAGTGGAAGTCATATTAAAACAAAGTCTCGATATGAAAGTTATGGGTATCACAGATGACATCTTAGGAATTGAGATTTCTAAGACATCTAACGGACTGGTCTAACACCAAACTCAGTTGTGAGATAGTTGACAGTCTCGTTGAAGCCACCAATGGATATGAATCATATAACTGATTGAAATCATGGTGCACCCATATACAATGAGCGATATGCGCAAGTCACATGTAGTTCAATGTATGTTACACACTACAACCGACCTGGTATCGACCTACAAAGCAGATCAGTTGAACTAAGGTTCACTCGTGATTCTGGAAATGATCGATAGAAGGCGTTAAATCGGATATGACGATGTCTGAAATGTTCGCTTATCTACGAATTACGGTATACTGGATGTCCAGCGGTTCTGGGAGAACACAGTGATGCAAACTGGACATCAGACTTGAATAACACCAATGCCACAAGTAGATGTGTATAGTGTGTCTTGGAAAATCCTCTAAGCAAACTTACATCGGCCGATTCATGATGAAATCAGAGTTTATCGCTTTATACAAAGCATGAAAGAAGTTGAGTAACTTCACGACTCCTTAAAGGACGTCCCTTATTGGGAGAAACATGTGCCTTCAACAGTTATACATTGTGGCTAGCCGGTCGGCTTCAGGAAGGACACGGATGACGGCGTCTGGACATATCTGTCAGGATCTGTCGGAGACATAAGACCGTATGGTAGTTGATCATCACGGGTGTTACTTCATTGATTACTAATCAAAGGATATAGCGGACCCTTTTAACTAAGGGACTATCCGGAGATCAAGTGTTCTGTCTGTCTAGGGGAATGGGCTTAAAACCCAAACAATACGAACCTTTGCGGTGGTAACCCAACCATACTGACTGGAGATCCCAAGAATTTGGTTCAATGGGAAAACTAAGCTGCAAAAGGTTCAGTTGAGCGCTTTGGTAGAAGCAAGAGCACTTCGGATAATGATTTCTGTAAGGAAACATGAATCCAAAGTCGTTCCCGCGATAGAAATTAAAGTGCTACCTGCATGGTGGGTAAAGTTTAAGCTTCCAAACCTTTAACGATCCTCAAACGGTTGAGGTTAAGGTTGGGGAAACTTTTAATGATTCCTAACACTTGTGAAGTGGGGTATAGCAGGATACCTTGTAGGAGATCACCTATTTAAGTGAGAGGACATGCCGCCTCAAATGAACGCATTTAAGAATCCAAGTGTGTCCATGGCCACAACAGATAAAATAATAAGAAGAAAATGAATAAGGAGAGTTATTGTGTTAGTATCATTGTCTTGGCTTACACTAAACACTGACGGTTCAAGACATCACCTTCACCGCGCAGTAAGTAAGTCCGGTGGTATTCAACTAGGGAAGGTTCAAAGCAGAAGCTACCTCTCCTGATGCAATATTCTTTCGCTGAAAGATTGCTAAAATTAGGCACCTTGTGTGTGCGCCAAAATCTCTTTCAATGGGGGATTGTTGGAAATTTGCCTTTGGTGGGGAGGTACATCCACCTGTATTTAATGACTTAAACATTTTGGTTCCGCATGTTGGAGGCTTTGTCTCTCCACACATGCATATCTACTAAGTGAGTAGATGACCGTAGGACCAAAGATCGTCAAATTTCATTGAGAAATGAAAGAGATATTGGTCCACGAAGTAAGGTGTTTGAGGCATGAAAATATGGTGTGGGACAAATCTACCACATCAGTTGGAAAAGGAATAATTGTTCTCTTTATAAGTCTCAAAATTGGCTAAGGGTTTGGGACCCCAAGGGGTAATCCATGTGTTTGAAAGAGGGAGGACCTAGATGTGCTTTGGTTCGGGGCTAAGCCCACATGCGCGCCACAGCCAACCATCCCGTCCGGTCTCGGGTTTGGGGTCGTGGGTCTTGGGCTTCTTATGATAGACCCCAAATTATTTAATATTTACAGTTTGGTCCCTGGAGTTTCTGAAAAGTTGAAATTGGGAATGACGGAAGGCAGAAAGTTTCTGCCTACCGTTTGGATTGGTTTTGGAACGTTAAAACCATTAATCTGCACTTTATCACCTCCCTAAAAGATCCTTCAAGATGCACATTAAATCAGCCATTACTTGGCTGATTAACTCCCTCCATAAACAGTCATTACTTGGCAGTTGAAGAGTCACTCACATTATGCTATATATTGGAGCCTTTTGGCTCAATTGTGAAGACTACAAGAGACAGAAAATGAGACAACAATATACACACAGAGACAAACAGAAGAGAGACATAAATTATGTTCAGAAACGGTAGACGAAAACAGAAACTCTCCCTTCCTTTTCCATTCTTCACCAAGTCGTTTCGTGTTTTGTTTTCTTCGTCAGAATCAACCTGATTTGCTTTGTAGTGTTGATTAGTTGTTGTTTTATCTTGGGAGACTATCGCCCGTTAACGTAAAAGTATATATACGGGGTAATCTTGTCTTAAAGACAGCGAGCCATCTCTCGACTCAGCCACAGTTGTAACAATCCGGATTTAGTGTTTCTTGATTTCAGGTTATCAAGATTCAAGACTCAACAAGCTTGCGGCAGATCTGAAATTGCCTATTTGTTTATCCTTTCGAACATTTGTAATATTTATTTACTTTCCGTACTGCTTTACATATCCAACACTTCTTTGTTACAAGTTTGAACTAACGTCCAACATGCATAACTACGAATTCAGAATTTAAACTTATGAAGTCATCATTTAAAATTGACCCTACACTCATTATATTTTTAGAGCAAAATGTTTGTATTATAAATATTTCGTTCATAAAAGAACAACTCAAAGTCTTGCACAACTACATATTGTTAAGACTAAGATTTAAAATGAATATCATCATCTTTCTCAAAATGTATCACATCAAATCAAGAACATAAAGCTAGATGGGTAAATGTACCTGAATTCATGCGAGATGATGAAATATTTCTTTTTGCGATTTTTGGTCTCCTAAACCAAACGTGAGCGACTCTTTTTCCAACAATGTGATATCAAAAAAGAAACCTTATTCTGATTTAGGGATCATCACCCCATATGTCATTGCAAGTAGTTGATGTATTTTAAGTTTAGGCAATCGTTAAATTAGAAATTACATCTGAATAATCATGCGTAAAAGGTTATACTTTTATGGGGTGTATTAGGTTCATTTAACTTTAAACCTTGTATTACTTTTAGTTTGGGCCAAATTTTTAGTAATGGCAACCAACATTAGCTCTATTAACAGATTTTAACCATTTTAAATTCCTGCCAAATCTCCTCCTTCCCTCTTTCTCCTTCTTCATCCTTTTTCCAATAACTCCAACGTATTATTTATAGTTATTTTGGATTTTTTTTGGTTAAAGAAACTTGAGGGATATTTTTGTTAGGTTTTATTGAGCTTGCAATTTGAAGAAGACAAAGTGATTTTTGAAGTTTTGAGTTGCATCTAACAATTAAAAATATTAGAATTGGTATTAGAAAAATGAATATCAAATTGGGAGTTAGATCTGAAACAATTTGATTATTAGGATTTGATGGTGATCCGCTAGAATCGTCAAAAGATTAATTTGATGGTCAATTTCTGATGATTTTTGGACGCGAATCTACTTTTATAATTTTCTTTAAACGATATCAATTTTTAATGGTGAAACTCATATACTTTTCTGTGCAAATATAATCGGTTATTCGTGATATGTTTTCTAATCAATTCAATAGTATAATTTAAACTCAAATCATCCAAACTGACAATCTTAAATTTACAAATTAAAAGTTAAACAATTATAATAAAAAAAATTAAAAACCTTTTCACTAACTAATTATTAGGATTTGATGGTCAATTTCGGGGACGAATCTTGATATGTAACAAGGTAATCTAACGAATTTTATAATGATCAACCAGAATAGGGATAAACGTGCAAATGGTTATTCAATAGTATATTAATCTAATTTAATCAGGTAAAAGAACTGGAAACATCTAAATTGACGATCTTTAGTCTACTAATTAAAAGTTAAACAGCTATAAATAAAAAAAGACATTTTTAGACTAACAAAATTATGTAAAACAACTGGAGATTTTGGGGAAAAACCAACTAAACCCCCATTCCCCTATTTTTCTTTTTTCTTCATCACTAAAAGCCCAAGAATTCTCCTTACGGACTTGCTTTTCCTCCTTAGGGGTGTAATCATTTTTTATATGAAACGTTTTACGTAATTCTTCTGGCATCATATTTGCAACTTTTTTGCTTAATGCATCCAAAAGTGGCTGAGTCTCTAAATAATTAGCTGCCATTATTAAATTAAACAACATCTCTTGATCTTCTTCAACACCATCCGCAAATTCTTTGTCCAATTCCATCAATTCATTCTCAATGTCAGATCCCTTCGTTGTTACATTGGAGCGTTTTTTCCAGTATTCGATCACTTTGGCTAATATTTTGCCCCTAACGAGGGGCAATGGGATGGTTGCGTCTACGCAGCCATCCAATACCATTTTTTTTTATTGTTTGTGCTTGAATAGCTAATTCTTCTTCCAACTCGAAATCTTGACCGTCGTAAGTTGTTACAATTAACATCTGTTTTGTTGAAGACATGGCTAAAATTTTAATGAAGAGAGGAAAATAAGTTTATGGTATGCATTGGCGAGTTAATGTCTGCATATATATATATATATATATATATATATTCTATTTCTTGTGAAATAAGGAATAGGGTTTATGGTTGCATAAGAGTTTACTTTTTGAATTCTTGTGGAACAAGGTACTCTCTTTGTCCTTATTTATGTGATATCATTTGACTTAACTCAATTTTTTTTTTAAAAAAAAAAACTTTTGAAATTTGTGTTATAAAATAAACCTTAAACATTTATGTGGCTATAAATAATTTCATTAAGAGTAAAGAAATTTTTTAAAATTAAGTTATTTCTAATTATAACAAGCTGACATTCTTTCTGGAACAGATTAAAAAGAAAAGGATGTCACATAAATTGGGACGGAGGGAGTAGGTTTGAAAATTGTTGATATAGTAATTTTTTCTTTATTTAACTTTCAAAGTCTGAAAAGTGGAACAAATTTAAGGTCCGCTTATGTATTTAGCCTAAAATGAATAACCGGTATTTTAAAACATTATTCTTTTAATACAGGCAAGTTACAAAATCCAATGGAAAGTACCTGGTCTTACTTTAACTTCTAACCTTCAAATAAACCCTTTCAATTATCATCTAGCGCATTACTACCTACCTAGACAATAATAAAGCCTCTCATGTACCAAGTTGACAGTAACTATATTCTATTAAGGTTGATTTGAATATTACCACCTCAGTCTGTTAATTTGAACGTTGTCGTGCTTTGAGGAGTTGTTTTGTGTTGCATCCTGTGAGAAGGAGGTACTCACACAAGCTTATCACAGATTGAGTTACTACTTAAAAATAGCAGATAAACATTTGGTAAAAGGTTCAAATTTGCCCTCCTCCGTTAACGGTTGGGGTCAAATATAACACTATCGCTACAAGATTCACCAACAGCGGAATCTTTCCAACACATGAGCCTAGGATAAGTTTGACCTCATCTACTAATGGTAGGCAAATTTGAACCATTCGCAAAGTTCAAGGTCAAATTTGGACCTTTTCTCTAAGCATTTCAATACTTGTGAAGCAAAAAAGCTACAAGGCAGTTTAGCTTGTCAAGAAACTTGTTGAGATGTTATAACAAGCGTAATGCAGACTAAGTATATCCAGGAGCTCCACTTACATTATGCATTTTGCAACATAAGCCAACTACATACAAAATGAAATTATCTGTTTATCTGTTCTATATTTCAGCTTTGCATTTGCAGTCCATTCTGAATGTAAAATATGCACACACAGCTTGACAGCCACAAGCTGTTGTATCAACACATTGAACTATTCTTTTCCAAGGTACCAGAAGCTAATACTTACCAGATTTACCAGTTGAATAGATAATTGTGCAGCAGAGCTACTAATAACAAGAATGTCAGAGCCATTTGAGGTGTCAAACTAGAACCACTTGACAGAGAGTGAGCACCTACTAAACGAACTGATCCAGTAATTTCATCTTTTAATTCAATGCTTGATGAGCCTGAAATCAACCACAATACAAAAGTTGATGAGTTAATAGTGAACCAAATTTTCGGCCATATAAAAGATCTCGACTCATAAAGCTGACCAACACATTTGTTGTAATTTGGAAAGAACCCGCTCTTTGTAGAGTCACAACAAGGGCGAAGTCGCCTAAAGCCATAGAGAATCAGGCTCGGCAAAAACGATATGGGAAAGGTTACGAATCCCGATGATTATGTAATTCAGAAAAGGAATTACTTTCTTTTCCTTTTTATGTTTACTTGTAAACACTACTTAACATGCTTGAGGAAATAATCAAGCAATTCATTCCCAAATTCTCCTTATTCTTTCTTTACAAGTACATAAAGATTTGCAATGAAATTATAGATGTATTTATCTAGGTCAGTAGAGCCACTGTAGAGTCAGCCGAAATTAAAACAAAGGGTAACACAAATTAAACAACAAAATATAAAATTCCTAATACACCAAAATGTAGCGCAAGTATCAAACAGATATAACCTATACTTACAATTATATTCAGTCCATCCAATGGCCTGGTTTTCAAGATCATACACGACCAGCTTATTTGATAGCACCAAATCTGCAAGCATCAGAATACATCCAAAGCTTTAGAAGGAAATGAGACATCAGACAGTGAAAGAATCATCTTTAAGTTCCTTAAGATGGAGCATCCAACCAAGAAACATACAAGGTAATTGAAAGAATTCAGATGAACTTTTAATCAGTATTTTTTTATGACAAGGGAACCCACAGCCGCTATCCTTTGGGTGCGCACAGGGTAAACCCTGCTCCTGTGCAATAACCCGCAAACCACACAGGAGAGATAAACCGCACTAGGCAAGCCCTGTGCGACGAGCTCGACCCAGAAGGCAAATGCCCAGCTGTCGAGGCAGGGGTTTTTGAATCCGAGATCTCCATTATGGAAGCCCCATGCACAACCAACTGAGCCACCCTTGCGGGTTTTTAATTAGTATTATCACAGCAATTGACCAATCTCAAACAAAATTAGAAGAGCTGGAAAGAGATTTTGGCTTAAATCACAAAATGAGGTTGCAGAGTACTCTCACTTCTTATTCAGAGTGCTAAATACACATTTTTCAAATAGAAAAGCATACAGTGGACGAGATAATTATTTGAATATAGTCGTGTTGTGTCAAGATACAACAACAACAAACAAAGTGTTGTGTCAAGATAATTACTTTAAATATATTCCCCTCTTTCGCAAAATAACATTAGTTCCGGATATAAATATTTGCCACTTCTTCCAAGACAAAAAAATTTAGCTCTCAAACACTCAATCATTATGAATGTCGCATAAACCATGAAACAAACAAGTGACACTGCTATCATAATCTTTGCCACTTATCCTAAAGCAAACGATATAAGTTTACAGCAAATACCGATTCAGAAAATTATATGCGCACATATTGAACTAGCATATATTCACCAGTATTTTGGGTATTCCAGATGGTTTGGGCCTCTGGTATAGGTCAAATGAATGCTAACAAGATAGTTCATAATAAAGGCGAGGAATGAAAGAAGAAATAACTACAGACAGCAAAGGGTGCACAATTCACAGAGATTCAGCCCTATGTTAGTCCAATTAATTTTAATTAAAAGAAGAAAAAACAAGAGAGCAAAAGGTGGACAGCGAAGGACAAATATATTGATTATGGTCTTTTTACTCTTCAGCTACACAGTTTAAGAAGAAAAACATAAGTTTACCTATGACAGATTTAATTCAAGGGCCATTTGGATGGAAGGATTTCTCAGACGATTTCAAGTTCATAAATCATAACCAAATCATCATCACCTGTTTAGCTGTAAAATGAATTGATATAGTTCAAATGTGGACTTGAATCCTGATGGATTATGTCCTAAGATACGTATTTGTAAATGACTCCTTAGTGCTCTCACCCTAATCACATTCAACTTGCTTGTTTCCATCTCAGTCTCGACTGAACTCCCCAATCCAGAATGAATTCCACAAAAGAAAGAGAAAAAAAAACATCTCTTCCCAAAACCCTGTGGATCAGATATGTCTACTTTCTCTTTTACGTGTCTTTTCTAGTGATAGGATGCAGTATATATGATGCCCTCAGTAGGAAACTTCTGTAACAATTGGGTCTCGGACCCATTTTAGTTGTATAATTCGGTGATGGAAATTATGCATGTACTAGACCTCTGCTAAAGATGCAAATGCTTCTAGCTCCATCGAAAATGATATAGACATTAAACAATTTTCTGGAAATTTCGCCATGTCAAATGTATACTGAGCTGGCAATTTCTCAGTTGTAGTGGCTTATAATGTCCCTGTATGTAGCTCAAATTAATGCCTGCATTAGAATTAGTACTTTTCCGCAGAACTCAAATTCACTTAACAAATCAGTTTCCTATCCAAATGCGATTTCTGATCCCTATTTTCTCTAAATGCATTACTTTTAAAAGGTATGCATTCAAAATACAAAACATACGCATCCAAACACAGCATAGTAGCCTTGACATTTGCAATTAAAAAAATACGAAACGGATACATACCTCCAAAAAGCGTGAGGTTCCATTTATCCCTTGATTGATTAGCACTATTTTGCCATCCAATGCAAAATAAATCTTCCTGAAAGAGCATATAGAAGTCAGATCTACTGGCAAATGTGATATTCCACATAGAATAAACTAAAGTATAGACTACCCCCTTTAATGTTCGTCATTTACTTTAGCAAACATGATCATGGAGATGGAATATTTTCTCAGAGAAAATCAACTGACAGCTTATGCTATGACAAGCTCATATGAATATAAGGTTCAAAGATATTATTTGCTATTGTTTACAACAACAACATACCCATTGTAGTCCCACAAGTGGGGTCTAGGGAGGGTAGGATGTACGCAGACCTTACCGCACGATAGAGAGGCCGTTTCCGATAGACCCTCAGCTCAAAAGGAACGTAGTCAATGCAGGATTGCATGAAAAATCAAGAGAAAAAAACAAATGGCGCAACATAATAATACCCACATAAAGATAATGATCTACGCGATACCAAAATAGTACAACTAAGAAAAGGAGACGATGAGATGGAAAGGCTAGCCCCCACCTCTCGCATACACAACGCGACAAACTCAAATACCTACTAACCTTCTATCCTAATCCTCGACCTCCAGATCTTCCTTTCTATTGTCATGTACTCATTCAGCTGGAGTTGAGCCATATCCTGTCTAACTACCTTCCTCCCGCTCTTTTTCGGCCTACCTCTACCTCTCCTGCCTACTGTGACCGCCAATCTCTCACACCTCCTAACTGACGCATCCTCACCTTCTCTTCACATGCCCGAACCATCTCAGTCTCGCTTCCCTCATCTTGTCCTCCACGGAGGCCACTCCGACCTTGTCTCATATATCTTCATTCCTAATCATATCTCTCCTAGTATGACAACACATCCATATGAGCATCCGCATCTCCGCTACCTTCATCTTTTAAACGTGAATGTTCTTGACTGGCCAGCACCATACAACAATGATGGTCTAACCACCACTCTGTAGAACTTATCTTTCAACCTAGGCGCCACCTTCTTATCGCAAAGCACCCTAGAGGCGAGCCTCCATTTCATCCACCCTGTGTCAATCTTCCCATTTTCCTGAATAAAAGACCCAAGATACTTGAAACTCCCTCTTTTGAGTATAACTTGTGCCTCAATCTTTACTTCCACATTTGACTTTTGCGTCATGCCACTGAACTTGCACTTCATGTACTCCGTCTTAGTCCTGCTCAACCTGAAACCTTTGGATTCTAAGATCGTTCTCCAAACTTCTAGCCTATCGTTAACGCCACTACACGTCTCGTCAATCAAAAATATTTCGTCTGCAAATAACATACACCACAACACCTCCTCCTGAATGCGTCAATTCATCCATCACTAAGGCAAATAGAAACGGGCTAAGGGTTGATCCCTGGTGCAACCCCATCACGACCGGAAAGTGTTCTGAATCACCTTCCATTATCCTAACCCGGGTCTTGACACCTTCATACATGTTCTTGATTTTCCTGATGTAGGCCACAGACACACCTCTAGACTCCAATCATCTCCAAAGGACCTCTCGAGGGACTTTATCATATGCCTTCTCCAAGTCAATAAACACCATGTGTAAGTAGAGATGGCAGTGGACTTTCATAATTCTATATTTTACATTCAGGTTTGGAGTAATGGATATTGGAAATTTTAGGAAGAATTGGACTAATCACCCTCAGCTTCCATTCTCACACCTCTTAGTTTCCTTGAATAAATAAATTAACAGACCTCTTAATTTATTCTATAGATATAAATTAGTGTTGTAATATATTTACTTTCCATGTTTGCTTCAATATGACTTTAATGTCTTTCTACTCCAAAATGGTTAAATGAAACAACTTCTTTAAATACCATGCATTCGTTAACATACTCAAATTATCTCTTGTTTACTTATTTAATTTTCTATCTATCATACTGAAAAATGCATTTTGTTACAAGTATATGTACATGTTTCTCAGATTTAATTAGGTCTATCATTTTATGAGGCTTCCTAATTTTTTTTTTGTTGTTATAGAATCAAGGAGACATTCATTTGTCTACAGCAATATAGGGAGGCCAAAGATGTCAGCGTCCAATTCTCCATGTGCGGCATGCAAATTATTGCGTCCAAAATGCACTCAAGAATGTGGATCCAGATCCGATCCGTGGATCCGATGGATCCGGATTTGGATATGATTTTTATGGACCCAATGGATCTGGATCCGGATCTGGATCCAGGTATGAAAAACGGATCTGGATCTAGTAGGATCCGGTCCAGATCCGATCTGTTGCCATCCCTATGTGTAAGTCTCTCTTCTTGTCTCTATACTGCTCCACCAATCTCCTGACAAGATGAATAGCTTCTTAGTCGATCGGCCCGACATGAATCTGAACTGATTTTCGTATATCGACACATCCCTTCTCATCCTTAACTCGACCACCCTCTCCTAGACTTTCATAGTGTGTCTTAGCAACTTGATACCCCTGTAGTTATTGCAACTCTGAATATTGCCCTTGTTCTTGTACAATGGGACCATTGTACTCCACCTCCAACCCTCTGGCATCTTAGCCGTCTGAAATATGACATTAAACAACCTAGTCAGCCACTCCATACCTGCCTCCCCGGCGCTCTTTCTAAAAGTCTACTGGGATCTCATGAATAGCCTCCTTAACCTCTGCAACTTTGATACCCCTACAGTTCCCAAGATCTCTACGAGATAATCCTTAAAAAGGAAAAGAAGGTATGATCGTGCAAATCCCCTCAGATATCTGGCGCATCATGTAACTGAAAATAGTTCTAATGACAAACGGGAAGTTGCTATCTAATTCACAGCTGGATTACACAATTATGAAGCAATTCACATTTCACTCTCCAAGTTCAAGCAATTTGTTAGGAAGGTCAATGGTCCTTCACTACTAACCGTAAGTGATAATTTGACAACTCCATTCTAATTACACAAGACCAAAAAGCTCAAAATAAATGCTAAACTAAAAAGCACACTTTTTATTGAGTTAAAACTAACTCGTAGAAGAAGATACTTACATACGGGAACAAATACTCGTGGGGTCTAACTCTTAAAGATAGAGAATTTTTAAAATGAAAAGTGACTTGAGGGAATCCATCATCAACACTGCAACAGTTGGAGGCAAAAGTTATTGCATTTGGACATCTTTTTACCTGGACAACTAAGAAATATTGTAAAATACAAGAATAGTAAGAGAAACATTCCAAGAAAGATATTTCCATAAAAAAGGAAGAGAAAGGAATTGGATCGCTTACAAAGTTCATTCTTCCATGTGGACCTCCAGCGTTAACAAGTCACCAATACAAAATAATCTTTTTTCTTTCTGTTTTTTCTTTGATAAGTTTACTAGAAATTTTTTAAGGCAACTAGTTAAATACCCATCACTATAAGTTAAGCGTCTTCATATTCAAGTGGGGATCAATATATCAGAGAGTAAATTTCCATAGCTATTTTATTACTCAGAGTTGCCAAACTATTCAGTTAACTAAATCTGGTGAGTAATAGTATTACGTAATAAAAACAAAATTCTAAAAGTGTAGTTTTGTAAGAATTCTGGCTAAGAAATAGACTACGCTGGATTAGGTTACAAAACCAAGGCATGGATGCCAAAGCAGTGAAATGTGTGTTGCTAAAACCATGATCTTTACAACTGACACAAGACAGATAAACAGAGCAGAACTGCTTTACTTGGTCTAATATCATTATTCCGCATGGTGATCATCATCATCATACCAAGCACCACTGTTGAAATAACTTTATTGCAAGTCAACCATTGACAGTTATTCTAGTAAGTTGATTGCTAGTCTTTTACAGGATCCAAGTCATTATAATAGAAGACTTTTGATTCTTTGAACATATATTACATTGCTCATCCGAAATAATCTTGCACAGTATGTTAGGCATGGCCACATGGATCAGCGCAAATTGCTCAACCTCATCTTATTTCCACTAGTTTGATACAAGAATTTGAATCCATTAATTTATCAATTGTTAGTTAATCATTAGATAGAATTAGCCATCAATTTACACCTCCTTGCGGACAACAGCTCGAGAAGTAAGAGTATAAAGGATAGCATGACCGCACTTCAGAATTGAATTGCCACTGCTCCAGAATAAACATGCTTCAGGCACACAACAGCAGCTAAGTTATCCTTCATACGGATGTTGATTGATAAATTGATAGTAATGTGATGAAATAAAGAAGAAACCACAAGTTAGAAATATAACATGACTTCATCCACTTACAGACTGCGGAAAGAGATGAGTGCTCAGTAGGCACCATACCTTCCAGAGTATTTAAAACATGTATACTCATCACGAACTGTACGCAATTTCAGATCAGGTTGCCAGGAGAGTATCTGACAGAAGTGAAGAAATACAAACATTTCAATTATTTTAGGTACAAACTTTATATCTATTTGTGATTCAATAAAGTGAACACCAAAAAGAGTAACTGAACCATAGTAGCAAACTACCTTTTTCATTAGTGGACCATAAATCACCTCAGGAAGATAAGCCAATGTTGTTCCACTATCAATTATTACTCCATTGTTCTCTCCATTCATAAATACATCAACAGACAGGTTTAGAAACTGATTACCAACTTCAACTGCCATCATATTGACATTGTAATGTGGCCTAAGAATAAAGACAGTTTAACGCATTTAAATCAATGTAATTTCTCAACCACAAGGAGAAAAAATGTGACACTGAAGTACTAACAAAAACCTGAAAGGGGAAAATTTTCACTAGAAACAGAAGTATCTGACAGATTCTGGTAGATTGAACCAAAAGAAGATCCGAAGTTATAATTAAACTATTTCACTACTATTTGTGAGAATACAAAATTACACGTTCAAGAGGTTCACAAGACATTCCAATCAGAGGGTTTTTGACCAAAAAACTTAAGATTGAAAAAAATATGACACGTGATATCAACTTGTCATCCACCAGGAATATAAAATTATATTTTGTTGAAGTGTGTAATGGCTATCTACTCATGCATAGAAGACTTCCGTGGATCTACTTGCTGACAGTTACCGGACATTCCAATCAGAGGGTTTTTGACCAAAAAACTTGAGAAGATTGAAAAAAATATGACACATGATATCAACTTGTCATCCACCAGGAATATAAAATTATATTTGTTGAAGTGTGTAATGGCTATCTACTCATGCATAGAAGACTTCGGTGGATCTACTTGCTGACAGTTACCAGAGAATACTGGGCCAGCTTTCACAGTCTCCGGAAAATGCATGGCAATGGTATTCTCTTCCCAGCATCGCTGGTAAATGTACAGCGAGAAGTTACTTACAAAGACTCCGATACCATGTGAGAAAATAAGATAGGGAGAAAGAATTGAGAGAAACTCTAATTCGTATTCCTTTAGCACAGCTGGTGTTCTAATAGAAAACTATATATATCCTAAAAAGGAAAAGAAAATCAGTATTTGGCCCAATTATATGAGGAAATAACCCTAAATGATTTCCTAATAATCTTGACTGATTGACAGAGTACATACATAATCTGACCAATATCTAGATGCAATATTTTAATATTCGGATGTAAATTCAGATTTAGACCTTTAAATTTTAATATAAAAAAATGGGGCCTAAGCATATAATCGAAAACCTTAAGACAACAGTGAAGTAATCCAACCCTTTTTAACCCCTTTCTAAACCCTTATACAACTCATGTGTGACAATTGTAACTCAACATAACTGATTTTGACTATTGGACATCAATGCATAGAGAATCCAGAGGACAAATAGGAGTATAGGACTAAATCTCCCAGGAGAAGCATGGTTTTAAAAAACTGAGCCAATTCTAGGAAAAAATCTTTGATCATGTCACCAGGTTCCAAATATTCCTCATAAAAATAAATATACAGGGTGTTCCAAAATAAGCTAGTTCCAGGCAGCAATCTTTGATGAGGTCACTAAATATTTCTCAATAGAAAAATAGATATCTAGAATGATTGACGACAACTACAAGGACAAAAGATTGTAAGTACTATGAATAGGGGAGTCGAGGCCCTAGCAGAAAAAGATATGGTTCGGCTATTCCATGAGAGCATTCATGATCTCGATAACTTTCCAGAAAGGGAAAAAACGAAAAGACAAGAAATGATCCCATGGAAAATTACTACTGTGAGATTATGGTGCAAGGTTTTGTGGTTTCAAAAGGTTATACAAGAAGCTATAAGCATGGTAAGATCATGGTGCCAAAAAAAGGAGGAAATGATTTTAAAGTTAATAACACATGGCATATTATGCAACTTGTAATCAATATTTCTGTTGCTCCTTTCCTCTCCAGGAGCTTTTTAGGTTTCAGGCACGCCCATCTGCTGCTAGGTCGGGAAATGGCACCAGGCGAGGGCGCCGCTATGCCCCTTAATGAATCGAATGGTTCTTCAACCTTCATTTGATTCTAGAGGCCGGCATAGATCTCATATGACCCGCCCACTATTAATACTAAGAAACCCCCTATCCTTTCCTTCACTACTAGGAAAGTAAGCAACTTCTATTAGCGCCGGACCTTGAGCCGACTTGATCGTGTCATGTGCAATGTTCATCAATGATGGTTCATTAATGTCCATTGATTTAGACTCCTTCCCCCTTCTCAACTACGAAAAAGAATGAGAGGGGCCCAAAAGCCCCCAAAGAACGGAAACGGAATTCTAGTCACTCCCCGTTCTCTCTTCAATAAATAAAGCCACATTGCATACTTCAGTTATTCTTCCATCCAGAATGTTGGGTGGATAAGAAACTGTGACAAGCGAAACCATGATGTTTTTTGCTATCTTCCAATATTTCAAAAAAGAAAGGTAAGTCAACAATTTAAACTAGTCAACTTCAATAACAGCATCCTGCATGCAAGACTTTGATAACTAGTTCAGAGAGAATTATTAGAATTAACAAGAGAGCAGCAAAACTAATCAAAAACTTTTTAAATCTATTGGAAAAAGTTACATACTGGTTAGGTACCAAAGGAGTCATGTTCACTTTTGGTTGCACAACACTCCCAATGGCAAAAATACCACCACCATTCACACCATCTAAGCAGTGTGCAAACATATTCTTCACTTTTCCAGATGAAGCCAGCTGGGAAAGCATGGATGAGTTTGATTTCCCAAATCCAAGAATCCCATCAAAAGCTTCATCAGAGGAAATCAAATCCCCAGATTGTGAGGCACCACACCTGCGAGAATACAAAGGAAAACATCAATAAACTTATTATCCAAGAAAGAAAAGAGAAAGAACAACGAAGGGAATAAGAGAAAACATGTCACCAGATCTTGGCTCAACTAACGCATAATTATTGGCACCAAATGAGAATTCAAAAGTTCAAATTTCAGATAAAATAAAAGCATCTTGAATTCATCAGGCAACTAGATCGAGGCCAAAATATATATTTCCATTGTATTGGTGGTGCAACCCGTTTCACAAGTGCATCAGTCGCATCCTGCCAGTTACTACTAGATTGTTAGCTACATAGCATTAGTCAACTCAAGAAAAGAAACCAATTAACTGAACAAGTGTTGTTGGCTCAATGGTTGTTGAAAAATTTTGTTGGCCCAAATGGAGCATTTATTTGTTTGGGGGCTTTAGCCTTCAAATAAAGAATTTAGGGAAAGGCAGAAAATTTTATTGCAAGGAGAAAAACTCAAACTATCTAAAAGTCTGGGTAGGAGACCTGGCATGGAGGAAAAGCAGCTAATAGAAGCAGTGACATTCTAGATATCCTTTGCCTCTAGGTTAGTTCAAGGAAGAAAGTGACTAGTTGATTTACATCCCCAGTGAAGCATTAATGCCTGACGCAGATATAGAATGATGACTAGCACTCTTCTCTTCACCTTGTTTAAGAGTACAACTAGAAGATACACAAATATGATTTTACCTAATCCACTAATTCTGGCTTTCTAATTTTAGAGGGATTGCAGGCAATGAAGCGAGATGATATTATCAAGAAAATGTGCAGAGGTTCAACTTCAAAATCCAACTTTAGGTTGCCTTTGCACCTTTCTAACAAACCAAACAAGGAAAATTGACTTTACTCTTTTTTACTTCTCTTCCTCCTACCTACCTCATCCCCCATCCAAACAAATTAATAGTTTTAGATTTCTGAAACAATGAAAATGCTCTTGGAATTCTCCGTCATCAGATAGAAAAAAAGGAGGAAGCAAAACCAAATCCAGATGAAATGGTAATCATTGGATTTTAATAATTTAACAAACAGTAAGGGCATCGATTTGCAAGTGTAGTAATAATGGAGTAAGTGTACTCTCAAGGAATTTATCGAGCATGATAATCATGTAAGATCACCTTGTTTAATTTAATGCTTAACAAGTCATGCTGCGGAATGAGGATTATAAGAGCTATAAAAAAAAATCGCCCTTATGTTAGATAACATACATCTTACCCAAAAATAACACTCTCATTTGCTGATTTAGTTTCGAGATCACCTGACACCTGATCGTATTGGACAACATCCTCCACAAAGGAGCCCCTGCTGTAGCTTCCATCTCCATAAACTTGTTTATAATTACAAGTATTATTACCAAAGCAGCCTGGTACTGAACCTCCGTTGAAATCTTTGCAAAATGATTGACCACAGAAAATGAGTTTACCGGTGAGAGAATCCCTTGGATTGTAGAGTGTTAGCTCCAGCTGCCCAGAAAAACATTCGGATAAATAAGGACAGAGTAGAGCATCAAGGAAAATGTTTTACTTTCGAGAGCAATTCATTTACAGAAAAGAAATAAAATAGACACACATAAAACAAATACTCCCTCCATTTCAATTTATTTGTCTTACCTCCTTTTTAGTCTATTTAAAAAAATGTCACTTTCTATATTTAGCAAGTCTTAACATCTAACATCCAATATGACATATTTAAGACCACATGATTCAAAGAGAATTTTGGTGCATTACACAAATCTTTAGTTTAAGACCATAAGATTCAAAAGTCTTTTTTATTTTTCCTAAATTCCGTACTGAGTCAAACTAAGACAAACAAATTGAATTGGAGGGAGTATAAACGTACACCATAGCATATGTCAAGTATGTATCTAAAAGAAACGTACACCATGATAGCCTCTTCTGGGGCATTCTTGACATGCAATGCAGTTAACCCACATTATGTCACTTCCTGTATCCACTTGAACATAATAATTATATGGAGGTGTTCCAATCCCAATCTTAGCAAAGTAAAGCCTGTAATAACAAAAGATCAAGGAAATGATTTCATTAGCAGCCCAAACTGACTCCATACAGTAACAAACTATTATATATAATTGATTGTTGTGAGTCACTTGAATTTGCATGGAGAAAGATTCTCATCAGTTTATCCAAATAATCAGAGAAACCGACTGGCAAAGCTTATGCGCTTAAAAATATCAGTCAACCATGGAATTCAGCACCTTATCCAATTTAGCCGAGATCTAAGCAGCTTCTGGAAATTATTAATTCAGAAAATGATAGGCTTTGTAAAAGCTGGCATTAAAAATATAGCCAATTTATAATACATGCAAACTCAATTAATAAGACAAAACTTTGACAGCCACTATTGTAACATAGATGGTGCACAAACAGATAAGCATACCTACATACACGCACATACATATAATATACACATATACATATATAAACATACACATATACATATACACACACATAGATATGTGTATATATACATAAATAATGAAATTGCTAAGGGAACAGTTTTTCTGTAAAAAGCTGCTTCAGAGCTACAGACACTAAAGCATTCAACCGCTCCGGTATATGTTTTAGCAGCTCTTCTCCAATAATATGGAAAGTAAGGGCGGAGAATTAGCCTATGAAAACATGATCTGTCCAACCGGTTCAAGATTGACCCGCTCATTTATTGGCTCGTCAATTTTAACCCGCCCAATTCAACCTTGTTAAAAATTGGGCTGATGTGTAACCCAAATTGACTCACGAGCGAAAGCTTGTCAAAATATTTTGAAAAAAATATTTTTTTTTCGTTTAATATGTTATATATAGTCATAATAATGAAAAAAATTATTAGGTAGTTAAAAAATTATAAAAGAATAAAGAAATAAATTAAAACTTGGAAGAATTGAGCGGGTTGAGTTATGACCTGCTTTTTAGCTCAACCAATTTAAGCCCAAGTAACTTTTTGGCGGATCATTGACTCAACCCATTTTAACTCACCCAAGTTCAGCCCAACCCACCCATTTGACCCCTTGACGGAAAGCTTCCTTTAATCCACACATCAACAAAAGCAACAATGCAGAATAACACTCTTGTTTGGATGGTGGTTACCCATGGTTTCATAATATACAGTATCGTATTGTATTGTATTGTATTAATGAATACAATGTTTGGATAGATGTATCATTTGTTGTGGTTTAATAACATTTTTATTGTTGTGGTTTGTTTGTATGGTACTGTACAATAACATGTAAATTTACAAAAATATCCTTAATTACAAATTAATTTATATATATTAATAAAATTAAGATAAAAGATAAAATATGAACTTTAGAAGATAAGTAGGTGGTGGGCGGGGATGGTTGGGCGATAGTGGTTGAGTGGGTGGTGGGGGTATAATAGATAAATGAAATAGTAATCATGCAAAACCCACCAAATTTGTGGTTAAAAAAACTGGCTTTTTCATGATTATATAACCATGGAATTACAACGAGTTTACAACACCATACGACACAAACATGATTTCATTGAAAATAATACAATAATAAACCACGGTAAACAACCATCCAAACAGGGGGGGTAAGAAATGTACAACAAGTCCAGCAAAATGTACAACAACACAATGCAACACTTCTTCATATCCATATATATATATATATATATATATATATACAAGCAAAATTACACGCATATAAAACAAACAAAATACACAAATTAATATATATGGAGTAAAAGGAAAAGCTGACCCGATGGAATCGGGTCGACCCGTGCCGCCAATAGGGAGGTCGATGCCAGCGAGGATTCGAAGATGACGCATTTCATCATGAGCTTTTAGGGCACGTAAATTCCTTTCGGACCCAGCAAATTTATAATTTACTTTAATCACCCCTTCACTTGTCACATTTACACTCCAAACAACTAGTATTAACAACAAAAAATAACGCAAATTGAATTTACCCATTCTTGGGAAATACTATGCGCTACTGCCTGTTTGTTTAACAAAGAACAAAAATGGAACTGGAATTTTATGTGCTATAGTTGAAAGGGAAGAGACGCGGTGCATGTATTTGTATTCTTTTTTGTGACTAATTTTTAAATTTTTTTTCTTATCTTTTCCTTTTTTGTTTGGAAAATGATTTTCCTTTTTTCCCCCTTATCTTGTACTATAGTTGTAATTCGTAAGGAAAAACTAACGAAAATTTGGAAAGAAATTAAATGACTACTTTGGGTGTGTTTGTACGAAAGAAATAAAATGACTACTTTTGGTGTGTTTGTTACGAACGAAAATATTTTATCGAACTTACTTGTTTTCTAGTATTTAATAAGTAAGTAAAAAATATATTAGCATTCCAAAAATATTTATATGAAATCTAGTAAAAAAAATTATAAAATGATATGGGATGGGGGTTGGTGGGGGTGGGATGATGAAGGGCTGGCGTTTGGGGTGTTGATGGGGTGAAGAGACAATTAACTTGAAATGTTATTAATTACTTGTCGTTATTTATCTTGTTATTTTTATAACATAATTTTTATTAAATTCACATTATCAAGAGTTAGCAAATTTTGAATAAACTGTGTTGCTTGTGACCTCATTCTTAAAAGTTTGACTGATTAACTTAACAAATAAATTTTAGACTAAACAGTATTCCCTAGGAGCAAGCAGTAGGGATGGCAACAGATCGGGTCTGGATCGGATCCTACTAGATCCAGATTCATATTCGTTTTTCATACCTGGATATCCGAATTCAGATCCATCGGGTCCATAAAAATCATATCCAAATTCTGATCCACCGGGTCCACGGATCGGATCTGGATCCACATATAAAAAAATTTGTCTTGTTAAGAATTTTTTTTTTTAACTAACAAACGATTTTTACTTAGCTAACAGTTTACTGTGTTTCAATTTTGAAATGTTCATATGAGATATTTTGTTCGTTGTCTCGTTTTGATTGCAAGGTATTAATTGAAAATGTTGGACAATGACAATAGTTGTGGAAAATGCTGACTAGTATTTCCACAATGCAGAACTTGCATATGCTTGGAATCTTCACAAATGAAGTAAATATAATTTTAACTACTTGTCTATGGAGATGTTAGTCATTCACTAATATAGCATTGATTTTATTATCGAAGTTACCTCTTTATTTTTTGGTTTTTGAGTTAACGCAAGGATAAATTAAACTTGTTTTGAGAATTAAACTTGCAATGATGTGCTTAGCAATTTTAAGAAAATACTTATAAAATTAGATTTTAGGTTATGAATATATTTAATAAAAAATGGATCCACAGGTCGGATCTGGACCGAATACGGATCTCAAATACAAGATCCAGATCCAGATCCGATCCGGCAGAAACGGATCCGGGTCTGATCCGAATACGTCTTGTCCAAATTTTGAAGATCCATATTCTATAAAAGGGATCTAGATCCATCGGATCCGGACCGGGTCCAGGATCCACTGCCATATCTAGCAAGCAGTATCAAACAAAGTAGTGTATTTCATTTCTCATTGTTGAATCCTCAAACACAGAAGAAGCTCTAGCACTACATTTGCATATATGAGTAAAATTACATGAATAAAAATCGACTAGAGATATAATAATAGTTATCTTTAGGCAATAAATTAAGCCTTGTCACATAGGCTAGGCCTCAAGTTAGCAGAACGGCTCTACAATCGATACATATACTCCAAGTGCCATCTTTCTTGGGAACAAGTATCACGGGCACGACACATGTGGCTAAGGCTCTCATTCACTATCCCTTTGTCATGTAGCTCTTCGACTTGCCTTTGCAATTCTTTAGTTTCTTCCGGATTGCTCTTATATGCCAGTTTGTTGGGGATTTAGGAACCCGGTACAAAATCAATTTGATGTTCAATACCCCTCAATGGAGGCAATCCTTTGGGCATCTCCTCCGAAAATAAGCCGTCATATTCCTGCAAAAGAGAAGAAATAATACTAGGCAAAGTGCTAGTATCTTGGTTAGTATGTAACAAGATATCTTTGTTGACAAGGCACACCATAAAATGCCCCTCATCAACTCATTTCAAACAATTGTTTGGTTTGACAAGTGTACACATCTTAACTTTCCCCTTTGTTACCCCTTGTCCCTCTTGGCTAAGTAAAGACTCTTTCTCAACCTCCTTTTTTTTTACCCCTCTCTTGAAGCTCTTTCATGATTCTATAGTCCTCACTCGCTTGGTAGGGTGTCAATGGGGTGAGAATATGTTTTCTTCCCTCAAAGACAAATGAATACTTATTAGATATCCCACTATGTTGCACATCCCTATCAAATTGCCATGGCCTCCTGAGCAACATATGACAAGCTTGAATTGGCACTACATCACATAGGACTTCATCTTGGTACTTGTCAATGCTAAATTTCACTACAACCCGCTTGGTGACCCTCACTTCTCCACAATCATTGAACCATTGAAGCTTGTAGGGGCTAGGATGTTTCCTTGTGGCAAACTTCATATGGTCAACCAATGTTGTGCTCACCGCATTTGTGCAACTACCGCCATCAATGATCAAGGAGCACACCTTATCTAGGATTTTGCATCGAGTATGGAATAGGTTTTACCGTTGATCAAGTTCATCCCTATTCATTGCACCTATGATCCTTCACAACACACATGCCAAATTAATATGCTCCTCTAGGTGGCGCTCATCATCATTCTATTCAAATCCTCGCTCATGTTCACCTTTAAGTTTACCATCACCACCCTCCTCACCACCTTCCCCCTTTTCATCAGTTCGATAACCATCAAGCATGGACACAATTGGTCTCCTATTAGGACATTCACTTGCAATGTGGCCTCTATCTTGGCATTTAAAACATTGAATGGTAGAAGGACGATGAAAGTTAGTTTTAGCATTGTTACCTCATCTAGCATTGTCTTCGCTCTTAGGTTTGTAGTAGAACTTGTCTTGGAGAGTTGAAGTAGTGGTCTTGGGCTTCTCCCACTTATCTTTGCCTTTGCTCCATGATGAGGATGAGATATTCTTAGCCTTGTAAGGTTTCTCTGCTTTCAAGTCCATTTCAACCTTAGTTGCGTCATGAAATGCTTCTTCAAGAGTGGTATAAAATTGAAGCCTCATAGGTTTGGAGATTTCATGATTCAAATTGGCCACAAATCGAGTCACACGTGTATTTCAAGTGCTCTTCAATTTTGGATTTCAACCTTAAGTTCTCAAACTCATCGAAGTACTCTTCTACACTTTTACTACCTTATCTCAACATGTACACCCTCTTAAGAACGCCTTGATAATAGTCGGGTGTCACATAACTTGCTTCCATGAGCTCAATCAACTATTGCCAAGTTGGAATATCAAAAAGGTACCGTTGAGCTCATTCACGCCTCTTGGATTCCCACCAAATGGATGCATATCCCTCAAATTGAGTGAGGGCATACTTCGCCTTCAAAGCATCCGATATGTTGTTTGTGAGGAATATCCGCTCGCTTTGTAACCTCCATTCCAAGAATTCTTCCGGATCACTACCTCCCTTGAACTTTGGAAGTTCCACTTTAATGGTATTCAAATTGCGATCTTGGACTCCCCTATCTTCATAGCCCTGCCATCTTGCCCGGTCATCATGACCTTGCCATCTACCCATTCCTTCTTGAACATAGGGTCTACCCATACCTCCTCGTCTTCTTCATCCCCTATGGGCATCATTCACATGTCTCCCTCCGTGTCTAGGATCCTCCCACCATCTCTCCCTATCAACCTCTTCAATGCCTTCGTCAAATAGGGGGTTTTGAAAATGCATTTATGGCTCCGGGTGGAAATCCTGTAGTGGTGCATGCATTGGGGTGTGAGAAATATTTTATGGAGTGGCTCTCAGGGTCATGTGGGGTATTGGTTCCTCTTGGGGTGGCCGATATAAATATGGATGTGTTTGAGGATTGGTTCGTCTCATAGTACCTCGGGTGGTGGTGTTTGGGATAGTAGGTGGGGGATATATAGAGAAGGTGTGGAGTGAGTTTGGGGATGTAGCAACTCTTGTACTTGCCCCGGGGTAAGAGTAGGTGACATGTTAGGACCCTTACTTGATTCGACGTCAACGTTCGAATGGTGAGTGCCCACTCGACTGTCATTTTCAACATTCACCAACCTATTTTCCACACTACCCATTCGTTATGTCATCCCTCCTATCACCGTACTCAACCTATTCAATTCACGAAGTATATGGGACAACGGATCCTCTCCATCATGAGAATGGCTTACGAAATTCGTCATGGTACCTACAAAACTCAACACACAAGTTAGAGCAAGAGTTCCTCACGTCACTCGTGTTTTCGCTTAAGTCACACTTCACTCTAGTGTTCTTCCAATGTTGGTGAAGATCCTTTAATCCAATCAATCTCACACGTATGCTAAGCCTTGTGTAAGAATAGATTCTTGTTAGATAGAAAGACGTACGACTCAAATCTAACAGACGGAGCCAATGAAGTTTCAACGAAAATAGAGAAAGAAACCACAAAAGAAATTGGCACGAAATGAAAGCTCGGACTCAAGAACTAGTTAACAATCAAGTAAGAACAATTACTAATTGTTAACTAGATTATAAAAATTAAAGAAATGAGAAGGAAAAAAGAAAAATTGAATTTCAACACTTAGAAAAACTTTGGGAAAAAGTGATGAAATTCAAGAATTAATTAGCAAATAAGTATATTTAATTACTTGTTTTTAATTAATTATAAGTATTAAAGTATTAAGAATAGGATAAGAAATCAAACCAGAAGAAATTTGAGCAAAAACAGGGTAAAAAATGTCCAAAACAGGGCTGAAACCAGAGCAAAAACAACCTCTGAAGTTGGTTGTCACGCGCCCTGCAGGTACGACTGGGCTTGCCCTGCAGGCGCGTGGCTGCTGACGTGGATTTTTTTTTTTAGAATCAGATTTTCGAACTGATTTACTTTTTTTTTTACTTTGGGCCCACAAACACTTTTCACACTTTGACTTGAAGACTTTTGGATCAAACACACCTCTTTTGGGTCTTCTTCTCTATGAAGGTTTGAAGTTCTTCAAGAACACCAAGAACACCAAATTTCTGAACACCTTTAAATCAACTCCAAATTGCACCAAATTTTAATTCTAAGCTCCTCTTGATTGGTAGAACAAAACCCAATAATTCTTGAAGCTAAAATCACCTTCTTCCACCAAAACCCATCTTCAAGTTTCAAACCTTCAAGGTCCTTCAATGGTAGAATCTTCAATACAACTTTAAATGTCACGAAATTTGAAAGCTAAGGGGTTTTTGATATCAAGGAACTAAAATTTGGCCTCAAATCCACCAAATAACAACAAATTTTCGGGTTTTTTTAATTTCGATTTTTGATTTTTTTTTAAGGTTTTGTAATAACAATAACCAAGACTAGATTTGTAGGAACAAATCTAGAGCCTAAGCTCATATACAAAATGATAGGATCCTAATTGGAAACCCTAAGAAATTCAAAACACAAAATAATGATAGAATTGAAATTAAAATTGCTAGGAAAGAAAGATAAGAGTGAGACACAATAATTGAAATCAAAGGCACCCAAGGGAATATTAAACCCAAGAGTTCCTTCAATTAAATTCATCTAAAGCACCTACACTATAGATGATTTTCACAAGTGAATATGTTCATGTGAGAATCATGGAAGTGTTCTCCAACAACAAAGAAATTACACTCTAACTAAGCTTATCACTAATTAACACTAATTATATGCATAAGTAGAATTCTAATGAATGTATTAATTGTCGTCCAATCCCATCTCAAATGAAACTAAGACAACTATTTATAGTTATGCCTATTACTACAAAGTCCCAAAAAATGCATTTGCACAAATAACTCCACACGGGTTCTTCTTTAATCACTTTGTGAAGTGACTCATTCTCTTGTATCTTCTTCTTCTTGAATATCCTTCCAAGCTATCATCCAAATATTTTCTTCAAGCTCTTCCAATGCTCCTCTCGTCATGAACATGGATTGTAATTCTTGGAGCTCCCTTGCTTGGCCACGAGTGAATGGTCTTGAGCTCGCTCGGGTCATATCAATAAGGGGGTATTATAGTGTGTACAATAATAATATATAGCCATATGTAGTCTTGTGTAATTATGGTAGATGTAGGATCTCTGTTATATAAAAATTCCACATTATACACCCTATATATATATTTTGTATTAATGGGAAAGACTGTCCAAGGGAAAATTAATACCAACTTACAGTAATTACAACAACTTATTTGTTTGTCATAGTGTAATTACAGTACAAGAGTACTGTTTAGTTGCACAAGTGTAATTACACAATTTGATCAAATTTTAAAATAAGAATTAATTATCAAAAATTAAAAATTAATATCAGACAAATATATATCTTTATAAATGATACTAAATTAATATTTAAGATACATATTATTTCTTGAAAATTTATTAATACAAAAATAAGAAGAAAAGAAATTAAAAGTTGTCATGTAATTACATATTACATGGGCAAGAGAGCTAGAACTCCATCGTGGAAGGCTATCATGGCACAGGAAGCTCAAAATACACAAGCTGCTAACCAGCGAGGGAGACATGGGAATCGTTCTAATCCAATTGGGAACACAGTAAAGGGAGCTCAAAGCTCGCAAGTTAAAACGCAAAAAAGGAGTCCATCGGTGAGTTCGACCACTGCAGAAGTTGAGCTGAAATTGAGTTGGGGGAAGATAGCACAGAAATCAGGTGGAGGGGAAAAGCGGCGCAAGCTAAGGAGAAATTGGGAGAATGGCGCAAATCGTGGTGGGACACCATGAAAAAGGTTATGGGTAAGTCAATTGCACCTAAATCTTCTGTATGGGATACGTTTGATATAACGAAAATTTCAAATGCTGGATTTAAACTTGAATATGTGAATTCCCAAACTGAAGGGGATGAACAAATTGGTGTAATAGAGTTGGATGATATTAGCTCTGAAATTGAATATTTTTTGGGTGCCCATCCCCCTTTCTCTCTGTGTTGAATGGATATATCCAAAGACGAGCTTACGAAGGAAGTTTATATGAAATTGCCATTGGAATTTCGTGTTCCTAATCCGGGGAAAATATGTCGACTCCAAAAATCTTTGTATGGTTTGAAGCAAGCTCCAAGGTGTTGGTTTGAGAAATGTCAAGTGCTTTGATGAAATATGGATTCAAACAGTAGTACTTTGCTCTATTTACTATGCACCAAAGAGGTATGCAACTTAACATATTAATCTATGTGGATGACTTGATTATCTCTGAAAACGATCATAGTGCCATTGAATGATTCAAAGACTATCTCTACACCTGTTTTCGCATGAAGAATTTGGTCCCTTTGAAGTACATTCTGGGAGTTGAAGTTGCACGTGGACCGACATTATTATTTCTCTATCATCGAAAATATGCCTTGGATATAATCTCTGAGTCCGGTTTACTGGGAGCTAAACCAATCAATACTTCTATGGAATAGAATCACAGTTTGGTGTTGGCCAAAGGAGCTACTTTAGGAGATCCAGAACCATACCGGCGTCTGGTCAGTAGACTAATATACCTCAGTTTCATGAGACCTGAGTTGTCGTCTTGCGTGCATATTATGTCTCAATTCATGCAGCAACCAAAGGAAGCACACTGGAATGTGGCTCTCAGTGTGGTGCGGTACTTGAAGAAGAACCCAAGATAAGGCATTGTGATGAGAAAAAATTGTGATCTGCAGTTGTACGTATGGTGTGATTCAGATTGGGCCGGATATCCGTTGACTCGAAAATCACTTACGATTGGTTTATATCCCTCAGGAATTCACCCGTATCATGAAAACCCAAAAAGTAGCACATTGTCTCTCGCTCGTCAACAGAGGTGGAATATCGGTCAATAACAATGACAGTCTGTGAGTTGAAATGGTTAAAGGGAATTTTACATAGTTTGGGAGTTGAACATAAATCTCCAGTGAAAATGTATTGTTATAGTCAAACAACATTGTATATTGCGCGAAATCCGGTGTTTCATGAACATATTAAACACATTGAAGTCGACTGTCACTATGTCCGGAACGCGCTCCAATCCGGAATAATACTTCCCAATCATGTGTCAACTAGTGAGTCATTGGCCGATGTGTTTACAAAGATTTTGGGCAAATCGCAACATGAATATTTACTTGGCAAGTTGGGTATTTGAGACTCTCATGCTTCAACTTGGGGGTATTAGAATAGGTTAGATTTATTTATGATTATATTATGATTTGATAATTATGGTAATATAGGATTTATAGTCCTATTAGAATAGGGTTATCCTTTACTCTATTCGATTAGAAAATGGAGGATCTTACCTTTATATAAGAAGATCATTATAATGAATGAAAAGTAGAAAGAATTCTTCTATTATTATTTTTCTCTAAATTTTAGTCCTGTCTCGACTTTAACACACCACTATCCCTGTTGATATTTCTCTTCCTCTTTCACTTCATCTCATCATCTGCCTACGGAGAGAACGCTAAAAGAGACAATGATCTCCTTCCCCAAGTGTGAATTTTGCTATTCCCCAAATGGCCAAATGTAAACTCACATGCATGGTTTACTTCTTATGCTAATTTTTATAAATTTAAAACATGTGAAATGGTTATAAAGATCAACACATTTTAAAAGAAGTAGAATACATGTAAACTGAGCTTATCTAATTGATACGCGCTATTTTTTTTAATAATTGTAGTGTCTTAAGTTAGTTTGCGCAATCCTCGCTAATTAATAGGTACTATTTAGAATTATTGGCACTAATTTTTACATTTCCCCCTTCAAAATTTATTGAAAACCAAATTGAACAGAAATAAAAAAAATCGACCCGAAAAAAGTTGTTTTGACTCGGTAGTTGGTTTGTTAAATATGATGATCTGAAAAGGGATCAATTAAACCGAATTAACCCAAAATCGATCAGGTCAATCGACAAATGACATGTAAATGTTAAAGGCAGTGGTACAAAACACACTTAAAATCCTGGGTTTGTCCCTGGACCAGGAGGGCTAGATTTCCATGACAAGGACTGTCTTGACATATATGTTGGTTGTGTTGGAAATTTGCCTTTGGCGGGAGTTGCGTCCGACCAACTTTAACGACTTAAACACTAGTGTTACGCATGTTGGAGAATCCGGTTCTTCACACGTGCATGATATATCCACAGATGCGCCGCTGCCCGTCCGTCCGGTCCGGTTCGGTTCTGGGTTCTCAGGTCACGGGCTGTGGGCTGTGCTTCTTCTGATATTATCTTTTTGGACAAAAGAACTTTGCCAGATGTACAGTTTGATTCCTGAAGTTTCATATGTACAGTTTGGTCCCTGAAGTTTCAACATGTACAATTTGGTCCCTGAAATTTCCAGAAAGTCAGAATTGAGCAGAGAGATCAGAATCGTCAACAACACTCAATTCAGCCATTTATTTTGGCTGAATTACTCTTCCTAAATGGTCAATCCGTTGCACATCTTCTCCATTTATTTTGGAGGAATTACTACCTCCATAATGGTCATTACTTGGCCAGTAATGACACTTATAGAGGCAGTTCATCAGCCCCTCCTTCAACTATATAAAGACCCATTGTCACCATTGTTGAGCTACACACACGAAAATACATAAACAGAAACAGAAACAGATTTCATTCTTCCTACAACTTCCAAGCATCATTTCATTACTCAAAATTCTTCATGGTAACACTTGAGTTTCCTTTACTCAATTGTTCCTTTGCTGTTTTATCTTGGGAGACAATTGTCCAGGACGTATAAAGGATACATACGGGGCAATATTGTCTTAAAGACAGAGTGCAATACTCGACTCAGCATACACAAACAGTTCCAGTTCATTCTACAATTTCTGTGTAATTTTCAGTTTGTTGTTGAATTGTAATTTCAGTTCTTGCATTACTTAGCAGTTATTTGTAATTTCCGTTTCCTGCACCTTTGTAACCAACATGTTGTTAATGTTACGTTATACTAAGTGACTCATTAAGTGCAAACTGATATATATATGCAAATGTATAATATGTGTATAATTTGTTTATAACATATGTATATTGACTAGAGACGCTAAATATTTTTAGTGGAGCAGTCAAATGGGTCACTTCCCTATATAATAACGCCCTGCAACACTGATAAACGTGATAGAACTTCCACTTCAAGGCTTTTTCTTTATGAAGCTGACAGATGATAAAACACAATTATGTATAATGCAGCAGAAGTGAGATGACTAAATATAACTATTGCGATTCTGCTCATATTATCTTAGTCTTCTTGACATAGCAAACGGGAATCTCTAAAACAAGGATATTTCTACTCAAACAACAGTCAAAAGTAAATAAACTGCAAGAAAAAACCAATAGAGTAGTCAGCTCATAAAACCTTTTACTCATAGATCCAAGAGTGAAAGCTGCTGCTCTGCCACTCGGCAACACCTTCACGGAACCAAAGAGCAATTTCCTTCTTAGCACTCTCAACAGAGTCACTTCCATGAATAACATTCGCACAATTACGAACGTTCTCAAACCTCGCTAATTTGATGGGCAAACATAACAATTTACTTGGTTATCTCAAACACCACGAATTTATAAGAGGGGAATTGAAAAGGATCTGCCTTTCCAAGATAAGATGTAGACCAAAGAAACTAAAATGAAACGTAACACTTTTCAACTTGTGGAACAGCAAGATAACAGTTACTGCTATCGAATCCATAAAAAAAAGGTGAACTTGGCACGAATGCTATTTCTGATGACAAATTCAACACTATGACACTAAAAAATAAAAAATTAAAGCTCAACAAGCAATGACCTACAATTTTGAGTTCATTGCTCTACATCCTTTTAGAACTTCAGTCCATGTTAAAGACGCCGATAAATTGTGCAACCAATTTCTTTTTTATAACTGTGATGTCCAGGCTAAATCCATGGGATACCTGCCACTTCCCACTAGCAACAAGTATCAGATAACTCTGTCCATCAAGGCTAAGACATATGGGAAGAAAACCTAGTGTTTTGTTTTTTGTCTCTGTTGAGATTTGAACTGAGACCTCATGTTTCTCAATACACACCACTAAGCCACACCCATGGGTGCAATTATTATCCTTACGCTTTCAATGACCGGGCAATCAACATCAATGCTAGTATAAGGAGCTTAAAATACTGAATTATGTTACATGATTAAGCAGAGAAGTTATAAAGAGTTTTAACTTGGGGTTAGGTGCGTTGAAACACGTAATTAATCCTAACTATTGGCACATTGGCTTGAGAGAAATGTACGACACAGAAAACATTAAACTGCAAACTAAATGTTTACCTCCCAATGTCAATAGCAAAATCACCACGGATGGTGCCAGCAGCAGACTCCAACGGATTTGTTGCTCCAATTATCTTCCTACCCAGTAGTAACTACACCCTTACCCGCCCATACCATCGCAACAACGGGGCCAGACACAATGTAGTCAACAAGCCCACTGAAGAAAAGCTTTGCAGACAAGTCCGCATAGTGCTTTTCAGCGTAAGCACGATCCACAGTGATGAGCTTCAAGCCTAGATCCAAGAACAGTAGCCAACACGAGAAGTTTAGTTCTAGCAAATTAATAAGGACCCCAAGAAATACAAGAAACTTACAATCATCTAACAAAGTTGTTACGGTTATGGATATTATTATATATTGTGGATGTCTATCTTTAGGAGAAACTAGCTAACAACTTTGGGACCAAGTCAATTATCTCCTATAAATAGAGATGTTTCCCTCACTGTATTTCATCCCTCAAGAAAGAACTCTCCTCCCTTTCTCCACAATATTCTTGTTCTAGTTTTATTATTTTATAACACGTTATCAGCACGAGACTCTGTCATTTTGAGTTTAATTTTCTATTTCAAGCGCAATTGTTGAAGTTACATGAGTGTAAGATTAATGCTCTCTTACCATGGGTCTGCCCCTTAACATATTACTCCAAAGAGGAGCTAAGGTAAGTGGTTACTTGAGCACTTATTTTTAAAAGGTTACAAACCTACAGAGAAAGCATTAATTGCTCCTGAAGAGTAATACGTAATAATTCATGCCTCGATTTGCTCCTGAAGTAGCAATATCTTAAAAGAGCAATATTACGGAGAAAAGTCTCTATGTTATAATTCATGCCTCGATTTGCTCTTGAAGTAGCAATATCTTAAAAGAGGTTCTAAGCGATTATAATTTTATGTGGTTAAGGCACATTCAGATTATTATGTTTCATTCTTGAAGAATGTCAACTTTTAATAAATGTTATAAGTACAGATCCATTCCCTTAAGTGAATGTGACAATATGTAGTAAAACTTATATATATGAACGTGCATTTGGTTGTGAAGTTATCACGAATCACCTTCAGAAGAGGTATAATAATTGAGAAAAAAAATATATTCTGTATATTTTATATTTTACTCCTAAAGTAGTAAATTTAGAATTTTGTTCCCGAAGTAGCAAATTTTGAATTCTACTCCTGAAATAGCAGAACTTGGAATTTTACTTCTGAAGTAATAGAAGTTTGAACTCTACTCCCGAAGTAGTAGAATATTGAACTCTACTCTCAAAGTAGAATTTTTTTAAGTTTACTCGTGAAATAGTAAGACCTTGAAATCTACTCCTTGAGTAGTAAGACTCTGGAATTTATTCTTGAAGTAGTAACTCTGAAGTTTACTCTCGAAGTAGTAAATATGAAATTTACTCCCAAAGTGGTAAAACTTTGAAATTTATTCCCAAAGTGGTAAAACTTTGAAATTTACTCTTGAATAACTTTGTAGCTTTGTATGTTATAACAATGATTTGGTTGGTTATCAAAAATCTGGCATGCTTACTTTTACTTTTTTTCATTCAGAGGCAATCGTGTGTACCAAATCAAAAGATTATGCTATTGTTATAACTTGATGCATATGAAATAGTCACATGATCTAGCTCAAAAGAATGACTAGTCACACAACAATTATTTTTCATGAAATCATTTAAAATGTTCTAGCAGATATTGTTATGTCTACGATATATTTATGTTGGGTAATTATTACCTCAATCTGATAAGCAACATATTTGTTCAAAGTGAAGTTATAATATTTTAAGATGCATGTCGTACTGCTAAGTGATAAAGTACCGACTAATTATCATTTATGATGTGATAACATATTTGTGAAAATAATGTACTTCTTAGTAGATTAAAATTTACTGAACAATTGATAATGATTATGACAATTGATTACAACTAGAACAACCCTTTTGATAATAATAATTAGTTTGAGTCCTTTTTTTTTGTTTTCAGATATAAGGAGATATTTATGGATAGCCATTGAAATATATTACTAAATTATTATATTGATCATATAAGTAAATTGTTGTTTCCTAATAGGACTTATCACGATGTGTCAAAATTTCTTTAAAATGGATACAGAGAGTTGTTATATTTTAATAGGACTTGTCCAAACTTATCAGTTTTAAATATATGACGCAGTTTGTTATATATTTAGGCTTCACTTTGTATTTTCTGTCAATCTACTTATTTTATTTTGTGCATATCATTTCATTTGAATATATGGATAAGATATGAATAACTTTCAAATCAAGTTTGGATTATAATTAAATTATACATTTATTATTTCTAAATATTCATTCGTTTACTGTTTCCTTTCATGACATCAGAAGTGTCTAATTAAATTTTCTTCATGACACCAACAATGACTAAGAAATATTTGATAGTACAAAACCAATTAAGGGCTCTAGAAGAACTAACTATTTATCAAGAAGATCGTGTCATTAGTAGTGTCTAAGCAATATGTGATTATGGAGAATATATTAAATGTTCTTGAAGAGTTTATATACTATTATGTCATTCGTTCTAGATTGTAATTTACAAAGTTGTTATGATCGAAGCACAAGTTATAGTAAACCCGAAGTTTACTAAAGTAAATGGCTATCATATTGAAGCTATAAATGATTGGATGATTAAATATCTACAAAATCGTAGTGGGTAAGAAATATGTATTTGAAATGTTACCCTCTTTATTCTCCAAATTGTATTGCACAAAATAAGCATGATGAAATCACATGTCAAGATAAATCAGAAGTTTATTATACAAAATAGAATTCATGTTATAGTAAACCAGAAGTTTACTAAAATAAATAGCACATGACATGGTAAATCTGAAATTTACTAGTACAAATAACTTTATCAATTGACGTGATAATTTTGGTTGTCCTGATTTAAATCTGATGTGCTAAGTTTGTATTCGGAATATATTGAAGAACTAGAAGATTCTTCATGAATTAATTTTCTTGTTCTCATGATAAGTTGACTATATTGACTAATGTTGGGATTGAATTGCCTAAATTCTAAAAAATATAAAAGGTGAATAAGGACCCGTTCACCTATTATGTGATGTCTTAAATAGATGCATCGATAAGACGGTCATATGTGCGTTTATTGTCAACCCGTAGTTTCACATATGCAAAATTGCTTGCTCAAAATAATTGAGTTGAGAGCACAATTTTTAGATTATGTAATCAAGATAATTCATCTTGTTAATACTGGTTTATATTCAAGCTGGTTTAGCGTTGAATGCCTCTGATAAATAGCTAAACCATTGCGAATGAGAACAAAACTTCATGTGTCGATTTGAAATATGATATATTGCATACAACGACGTTTGTATGCTTCAGACTAATAAATTATGATAAATTTTCCCCTCATAATTGGTTCATGGTCAGGAACCAAATGTTTTCATCTAATAGTTTTGTTGTGCGGTATATGATTAATGAATCTACCACGATGCACACAGATGGATTTCCCAAAGAAGGTGAAAATGTATGTCAGTTTTTCTAACATAAGGGGGTAGAGAGAATAAACAACTAAGAAATATATTGTAAATTATCACCAATATGATCCTCGTTCAAACGATAATTCAAGTCAAATGCTAGAAGCATTTGCTGACCCAACTATTTCATATTCCAGCTGCAAGATGCTCCTAAATGTTCCTGAAGGACAGGGTTTACAACATGCGTGAAGCATGGTATACAAATCGGTTTTAAATGCAATAATTTTTGAAAAAGGAGAGGAGCAAATGATCAAAATGATTATAATAAGAAGGCAATGTGCTCTTGAAGAGCCTACGACATAACACTTCATAAAACCTCATACGAAGCTCAGGTACCTGAAAAAAATAATGAAGTGATGAGATCTCAGTAAGTTGTGTCTAATTGCAAACCGATGCAAAATGATATCTCATCGACGATATATTTGATACAATGTAGTGCGCAATATTGTATAATATTATGAGGATCTGAATTCTACGTCTCTTAAAGCATATTGATGTAGGAATAATTACCAAGTAGATACATCTTGGTAAATTTACTGCACCTGCAGTCCTGACATGAGAAGATGTCATGTAAATTAAATATTAAATGAAAATTGTCTTAGTCTATATGGATCACGTGATAAAATTATATGAATTTTTTTGAAGGTTTCAAAATGACTGAAACATATACAAGTTATTGAAAATTTTGTTTGTAATCCATAAATTGATTAAATGAACTAAAGTTGATGTATTGAAATCACCTTAATAAATATTTATTGATGAGGGGTACGATGACTCTGTTTATCCTTATTCCTTTACGATATTCAAAATCTTTCATAAGGTTGTGCAAGTTGCTGACTTGAATGTGATTGGAGATTTTGAAGAGTTTTCGAAAAGCAGTAGACTACCTGCTAAAATAAGTTGAAATGAGAAAATTAGATTGGCCTTGCAGTACCATATATTTGTTCAATTGATACATATATTTATCTTGCTAAATAATAAAATTATTATCATCCCTTGCAAATCATAAGCCCCGCACACAGTTTCAAAATAGAGACAAATCCAATAACACAAATAAATCAGCAAAAGATAAGATAAAATGAACACTAAGGAAAGGGAAGAAAAAAGGGAAAAGAGTGAAGGTGCCATAAGCAACCTAAGCGACTTTGCTCGTTTTCTTGTTGTCGATATGGTTAAATAATATGGATGTGTAGACTCATGTGCGGGTACACTAACAGCCTCGAGTCTCACCTTGAGACTCTAATTTGAGAGAGTCCGGAATTAGGACTCCATTTGCTCCAAAGTGCATATGCAAAAGAGAAAACAAACAAGAATTAGAAAGGGGGGAATCATATTTTTTTGTTAAACATCTATCAACAACCAACAAACAAATACCAAAAGAAAGAAAAACTTCATAGTTACTTAAGTTGCAGCGGTTTGTGAATCATGCTTAAGTAAGGACTATATTATATTGATGCAACAGATAAAGTCTTCTAAAGAAAGAAGAGGCAAAGATGACAAATATTGGTAAGTACTACTGGAGTCTCATATGAAATTGTCACAAATATTTAAATGATCAACTAATAGTAAGCTAAAGTAACTACACTTCTACTAGTGGTTCACCACATACTATATGCAAGATCAAAGAATATCCCGAAGCAAGATTTTTTTTTTCAAGAGCAAAGTTAAAGGCAAAATATCTTTCATAGTAGCATTTCTTTTGACAACCAAGGGAATTATAGCTCAATATTTCAGATAAATCATAGTGGGCAGGTATGTGAAGACTCATTTATATGCAGATTCAAGAGAAGGAGGCACTTTTATGTTAATAAGAATCTATTTGACGCCTTTGTTATTTCTAAGAAAAAAACCAATCAGACCTCACATTTTAAAACATTTATCATGATCCTCAGACAGTGCTAGATATGAGCCGTGAACTAATAAACTTTCAGGGACATGATTCTTTTATATAGCTTATAAATAACCTGTAATATGATTCCTAGTGAGACTATAAAACAGCGCATTAAAAGTTGTAAGTTGGTGGCCTTTCATATCTAGCTATTAAAGCAGCGCATTGTGTGATCATTATTAAAGGTGATTTTATATTGAAGATTCAAATTTTTATATCATTAAACATGAAGAAGTGCTTAACCCTTCACCACAACATTGGTGATCATGACGGAAAAAAACTAAAATGTCAAGCTTAATGACATAATTCACTAGGATCCGCTTGATTAAAGTTTTTTATTTTAATAAAAAGAGAGAAAATGAAGGTGTATGTTAAATTTTCACCACTATTAATTTAAAATAATATTTTTGGAACCTTGCATATTAAATATGTTTTTTTAAGAAGGGTGAACCAAAATAGAGGAAAGCAGAACCGGAGATATAGTAGGAACTAAACCTTGTATGCATATATGCAAACAAAAAAAATTGTATGCATATGATACAAAAAAAAAATTGTACGCATATGATACACAAAAAGAAAACAAGTATGCATATGATACAAAAAAAAAAGAAAAAAAGACATGTATGCATATGATAAAATAACTTGTATTCATATGATAAAAAAAAAACTTGTATGCATATGATACAAAAAAATAAATTGTATGCATTTGATACAAAATAGTCGCTCTAATAGTGAGTCGGTACTCAATCCTCTACACTAGCCAATTGTATTTGAGTGATATGCATACAACTGGTGATTATCATAGGAGAACTATATATTTAAAAGATAATGTCGGCAATAATTCATACATTTTGGGTGATAACTTCCGATCACATGAATTTGTCCGAAGAGGCTTGAGATCTTTTTTTGCTAGTAATAACATCTGATCACATGGTTGTATAGTCATAAAGAAAAAATAAAATAACTCATGAGTATGTTAGCACCATAATTTTATTTCAAACGGTAAGCCTGTCAAGTGGGCCCGACCTGATAAACCCACCCGACACGAACCCGGATAAGGAGGTAGGGGCTGGGCTAGGTGGGTCTTATTAGGGGGTTGGACCGAACAAAGTGGATAGCCCAATAGCCCGACCCACCAGTGATCCTGGTTGATGGCCCACCTGGGCCAGGCCACTTTAAAGATTGTCCATATTCTGACCACTTGGACGCATGAGGTCGAACCCCATATCTCTCGCATGTAAAACATGCTCTCAACCATTGAGTTACATCCTTATTTGTTAGGTAAAACAATTATGAAATATAGCCATTTTCCCCCCTCATCCACCCCCAAAACAACCCTTACATTCGAAACTTATTTTTAATTCAAACTTTAATATATTACATTTTGACCCTATTTTTAAACTATAAATACCCCTTCATCCTTCTTCATTCATAAAGTTAAATATTTGATGGAAATCATTTACCTTTATGCAATGATTTATAGTCACACAAAATTTATTTCGAACCGCACTTGAAGTTGATCTTCGAACTCGAGGAGAAGGTGGTGGAGGATTATTCATGAAAGTTGAAAGTAGAAATGTACACTAGTTGAATAGAAAATTTAGATAAAGACAGAATTGTGGAAGAATTGTGTGTAAATGAAGAAGAATTGAGGGGTATTTCTAGTTTGGAAATAGAGCAAAAGTGTAGTTTATTAATAAATTTAGAGGTTCAAATAAAATTGGCAACGACTAATTTTTTAAATTTACAACGGCTAGTTTTTTGAATTGGGCAACCACTAATTATTTTTTTAGTTTAGCAATTTTATCATTAGATGTAAATGTTAATTTTATTATTATTAGTAAATGTAAATATCTATTTTAGTATTACAATATATATTTTTTTTAAAAATCTGGCACGGTAAGCCCACTATGTACCCCCTATCCAAGTAGGGATTGGGTCGGACACCATTTTCTCTTCTCAAGCCCGACCCCTTAACAACGGCCCGGTATGACCCACATTAAAATGGCCCGGCCCGACACGATCTGACCCACTTGACATGCTTATTTCAAAGTTCTTACTGAGCCTAAAAAGAACTTGGGTTCGTCAATTAAGCATTGGGCTTAAAGTATACTAAATGATGGGCCAAATCAAATAAGTATCTTTATTCTTTGGATGATTTACGGAAGGGAAAAAGCTCAAATATGTCATCAAACTACAAGAAGTAACTCATTTATGCCACTCGTCAATAGTTTGACTCATTTATGTCATCGTCGATATCAAAATGGCTCATCCATGCTATTTTTCATTAACATTGGTTTGTCAATACCATTTTTCATTAACATCAGCGTTAATGAAAAATGACATGGATGAGTCATTTTGATAACGATAATGGCATCAATGAGCCATTTTGGTAACGACAATGTCATAAATGAGCCAAACTATTAATGAGCTGCATAAATGATCCAATTTCAATAGTTCGATGATATATTTAAGCTTTTTTTCTTTGTAGAAATAAGATTTTTCAATTGTTGTTTGTTTAAGTTCTGACCTTTAAAGGAATATGTTCCTTGATTGTATTCATCAATAATGTACAATATATATAATAGTACAATAATACTTAAACTAGGTAACTAATCAACTTAATTACAATAGAAAATATAATTCTACCTAAAATAGGATACCTAATTACAATAGGAATACAATTTTACCTAAAATAAGAGATATACAATTAATGAAAGAATATTTGGGAAATATACTATTACACCCCCGCTTTCAAAGTGGGAGGTTAACGAACACTAGGATTGGCTAAAAAATCATCAAATAGTATGCGCGGAAGTCCTTTGGTGAAGATGTCGACAATCTTATATCTGGAAGGAACATGAATGACACGAACTTGTCCACGTGCCACTTTTTCGCGAACGAAATGAATGTTCATATCAATGTGTTTAATGCTCTGATGTTGAACGGGATTGCCGAAAAGATATATCACACTAATATTATCACAGTAGACCAGTGTTGCCTTTTGAATCGGGTAGTGAAGATCAAGTAAAAGGTTACAGATCCTACAAGACTCAGAGACGACGTTGGCAACACATCTATACTCTATTTCGGCACTGGATCGGGATAGTGTAGGTTGCCTTTTGAAAGACCAAGACAATAGGTTATCTCCGAGGAAAATGTAGTAACCAGACGTGGAGCGTCGGGTGTCAGGACATCCACCCCAGTCAACATCAGAATAAGCAGTGAGACCAGTGAGTGAGGACCCATATAGATGTAATCCAAAGTGAAGTGTACCTTGGACGTATCGTAAAATACGTTTGAGGTCATTCATGTGTGCTTCCGTCGGATTGTGCATATGTAGGCAGATTTATTGCACAACATAGGATATGTCAGGTCCTGTGAATGTGCGGTACTGCAGGACCTCATCCAGGCTACGATAGTGGGTTGGGTCTGAATATGAGGTGTCAGAATCAGCGCTGAGCTTGGAATTGGTGTCTACTGGCGTGTGGGATGGTTTGTAAGATGTTATGCGTGCACGGTCAATGATCTATTCGACGTACTTCTTCTGACACAGAAATAGGCCACCAGAATGTCGAGTGACAGAGATGCCCAAGAAATAACTCAGGGGGCCCAGATCCTTCATAGCAAACTTAGAGGAAATGAGAGACATAATAGACCGGCGGAGAGAATCAGATGATGTGGTGATTATGATGTCATCAACATATAATAATAGGTAAGCCATGTTTGTACCCTTGTTGTAGATGAATAGGGAATGATCGAATCTGCTGTGTGAATAAATCGATAGAGGAAACATAATTGGCAAACCGCTGGTACCATGCTCGAGGAGCCTATTTCACTCCATAGAGTGATTTCCGCAATAGACACACATAATCTGGATGAATAGGATCCCTGAAACCCATAGGTCGGTGCATAAATACCGTTTTATGAAGATCCCCTTGTAAGAAGGCATTTTTGACATCAAGTTGATGAATGGGCCAACACTTGGATAGAGCAATGGTGAGGACGGTCTGGATGGTTGCGGGCTTTAAAATTGGGCTGAACGTTTTATCACAGTCCACTCCCACCTGTTGAGACCTGCCATCACCTACAAGATGAGCCTTGTACCTCTCAAAAGAACCATCAGATTTCTTTTTATGTCTAAAAATCCACATAGAATGAATAATGTTAGTATCAGGTGGACGGGGTACTAGGTCCCACATCTTATTATCAATAAGAGCATTATATTCGTCAATCATTGCGACTTTCCAATTAGAGTCGGACAAGGCATCCTTCGGATTTCGAGAGACATGGGAAGGGACAACTGAAATGGATAGGTTAAACAACCATTTAGGTTTATGAATTCCATGCATGGCACATGTTTCCATGGTTAGAGAGTGTATCTCAGGATGCGGGATTGGAAAGGGTGTGCCGCGGGACTGTCGGGAAAAGAAGGAAAGGTAGGGGTGGCGGGACCGGCTAGCCGATGCTCAGTGTGTCGAGAAGTAGCTGCGAAATTATCCTGAGGCGGGCTGTTCTGGACCACCATCGGTAGAACTGGGGGGCAATGTGTCCCGAATTTTCCAAGGTGGGGATATGTGCCAGAGTCTGGGACGTTGGACTATGTAAATGATGAATTAGAAGAGGGTTCAGTCCATCATCTAAGATGTCGTAGGAATGTCGAGGAGGTGAGTTTAGGGAGGTAAAGGGGAATTGAGACTTATCAAATGGTACATGACGTGAAATAATAATTTTATGGCTTGATAAGTCATAGCACGAGTAACCGCGATGATTGGCGGGGTAACTCAGAAACACACACGGGGAAGATCGAGTTGGAGTTAGTGAGTGGTCGGATGGATAGGATAACAGAGACATCCAAAGATACGCAAGTGCTGGTAGAAGGGGTTTCTACGAAACAGAACTTGAGTTGGCGATCGTTGAGCTAGAGACTTGTTTGAGATTATGTTTAGGAGATAGATAGCCAGGGAGAGTGCGTAATGCCAGAATTGAGGGGGAATTGAGGCGTGAGCAAGTAGGGCACGAATTAGGTTGTTTATGGTTCGAATTTTTGGTTCGGACTTACCATTTTGGGAGGAGGTGTGAGGGCAGGAAAAATGAAAGGTAAGATCGTTATTGGAGCAAAACTGTTTGAATCGATTATTATTGAATTTCCTATCATTGTCACATTGAAAATATTTAATGCTCTTTTCAAATTGTGTTTTTACGAGAGCACTAAATGAGGAAAAAATGCGGTAGACCTGAGATTTATTTCCAATTGGAAAAGTCCATAGAAAGTAGGAATAATAGTCCAAAAATAACACATACTATCGATGGTCAGTCGTACTTAAAATAGGGGACGAACGTCCACAAATCACTATGTATGATATCGAAAGGTAGTAAAGTACAATTTGTGGATGCAGAAAATGATAATTTAACATGTTTCCTAAAAATGCAAGATTCACATTAGGAGTCCTAGAAATACGATTGCAATTAATAAAATTATTTTTCCTAAGGGAGCGTAAAACAGAATCTCCCGAATGTCCTAATCTAGAGTGTCATAAGGAAGATGTAAGAGCATCAAAGGTTGATAGAACTGAGGCTGGACTATTGACGGCATTTCAAATATGGTAGAGATCTCCGGTGCTGTCACATCTCATTATTCGTCTCCCTGTCGTAAAATCTTTCACAGAAAAAATAAACGGATCAAAGTCAAGGGAAATATTATTATCAATTATGAAACGTCGCACAAAGATTAGATTCTTAATGAGTTTAGGGGCATGGAGAAAATCTTTTAAGAATAGTGGTGCATGTGGTGGGGATAAGGATGAATGACCAAAATAGCGAATGGGAATGCCTTGTCCACTACCAATAATAATATTCCAATTTAAATTACTCAAATTGGAATAAGACGAGAGAGTACCTTGTGATGCCGTTATGTGAGACGTGGCGCATGTGTCTATATACCAATTTTCGTCTGAAGTGTTGAGTGATATTGTGTTCATAGCTGCTTCAATCTCAGTCGGTGCATAAGTTGAGGGCGGGGGGCCTGTGTTGTGTAGGCCTATTGGGGACGTGGGCCTAGTATGCCAGGGTGGGCCTATCAGCTCTAGGGTGGAGTCCACGAGGATGTAGGATAAAGGCTAGGAGGAGAGGCCCATAATAGTGGGGCCCACGCGGCCCACGACAGGTAGGTAGCCCATGGCAGAGGTTGCTGCAACTGTCGCAGTCGCTGCTGGTTGTTTCTTGCCATCGTTATTGCCAGAATTCCATCCACCGTGGCGCTTGACGGACTGCCTGCTCTGGTGGTTATTGCGGGTGGATGCGGGCTGATGTGGGTCCTCAAGGCCGGCGGATCTGGTTGTCTAAGTTGGAGGCCCTACCGTCGGCGGAGGGCCCGTCGGTGGTTGTCAGGGCGTCGTCGGCAATGCTAGCCTGAGAGGTGCTGAGCTTTATTTTCTGGATTTCCTCAAGAATAAGCTTCGAACGGGCCTCATAAAACAGAGGTAACAACGTGCATTGCTGAAGGATGGTGGCAACACCATCATAGGATTCGTTCAAGCTTGCAATAAGTTGCATGACCAATCGTTGATTAGTGATTGGCACGCCGACGTTGGAGATTTGGTCGGCAAGCATCTTGAGTTCTTGACAATATGTAGGCACGTTTCGGAAATCATCATGATGAACATCCTTGAACTGATTTTCAAGGTATAACGCTCATTGAGTTTTGTTGTCGTGGAAAATACTTTCCAAACGTAGGAGCGTTTTGTTGTCGTGGAAAATACTTTCCAAACGTTCCTACGTTTGGTTGGCAGTGGAATCAGTCTCAATGATGGTGTCCAACAGATCATTAGAGATTGTGCCGTATATCCACTAGAGGACGGCTGCGTCTAAATGAGACCAGAGTGCATCATCAGAAGTCAAAGTCAAGGGTAGGTCTGTGGTATTCGGTGTAGGAGGGATGATGTAGTCGATAACTTCATAAACACGACAATGGATCTTTAAAAGCTCCGCCCACGAGGAGCATTGACCTTTTTCCCATCTCAATAGTGATAAGGATGAAGTTTTTGATGTTGTTTACAGCAAGTGTATGATGGAATTTGATTTTGTCAGCCATGGAAGATGAAATTTAGGAGGAGAAGGGAGAGAGAATGGCTGAAGAAACAAACACCATGGTTCCATAGGGGTGGCGGGCGAGAGCTATGGTCGGCGGTGGTGGAGGTATTTTTAGGCTCTGATACCATAAAAGAATATGTTTCTTGATTGTATTCATCAATAATGTACAATATATATAGTAGTACAAGAATATTTAAACTAGGTAACTAATCAACCTAATTACAATAGAAAATATAATTCTACCTAAAATAGGAGACCTAATTACAATAGAAATACAATTCTACCTAAAATAAGAGATATACAATTAATGAAAGAATATTTGGAAAATATTCTATTAACGTTGTTTTACAAAAACAGATGCAAGGATAACTTTTCTTTTAACATAATTTGTACTAAAATTTCAGCGGGACATTAGGTTCTTATTTGCTAATGGGTAGGACTTATCCTAACACCAAGTTATGATGATTGTCATGATTTCTGACCAAATTCTTACACGGATTGCAATGATTTTTTTTAGTGTTTGAGGTTGAAATGTTGGTGATTCGTCAGGTTTTTTTGGCCGATCCTGACGATTATCATAACTTGTTATATATGGAATGCATTTTGCTTCAAAATTGATCCAAAACAACCTTAAATGACTCCAAATTTGATATACTCACTTTGTCAGGCTCAACCTAATAATTTTCAATATGTATTACTTGCTTCAATTAACATTGATACATTATTATTAAATATTTAGTACTAAAAAAATTAACCAAAACACTCATCGATATGGAAATATTTCTATTCCATTCATTCATTTTGTGTGTCTTAGTTTGACTAGACACGAAGTTTAAGAATGTAAAGAAGATTTTTAATTCTTGTGGTGTTAAATTAAAGGTGTTTAAAACATACCAACACATATCCTTTGAATATTGTAATCTTAAATATTGCGTAAAATAAAAATATTGAAACTAAGAACTTGCTAAATGTAGAAAGGTAAACTTATTTGTAAGCAGACTAAAAAGGAAAGTAATTCGTATAGATTGAAACACATGAAATATTAAACATTAAATATTTTTCCTTTTTAAAAATATTTCTACCTCACAAACCAAACACGAAAGATATTTGAAAAACAACCAATTGGTGAAAAATGACTTTTATCAGGTCGTATGTGACCAATTTTGGATGGTGTTTCTATTGGAAATTTACTAATGTGAATTAAGTTTATCCCATTATTTATGACACGAACAATTGGGGTCCCGCACGTCGGAAACGTCGTTTCCACACACTGTACACGTAGTGCCAAGTGTCGTAAATTTCATTAGTGAAAGAGATATTGGTACATACGTAATACGTTTGAGACATAGAATGATGGAAACGAAGGAAGAAGTGTACGAAGTGTAAAATGAAATGAGTCGGAAATCACCGCGGAGCCTTGAAGGGCCGCGGCGCCCCCATGGCAGCACCGCAATACTAATTGGTGGTTGGGATATTGGAGCCGAGGTGCCGCGGCGCTTCGGAGGCAGAATGCTGCGACGAGAAGATGGAAAGTTTTGAATTTTTGGCTGGTTTTGGAGCATTGAATCTCCATTATTTGGCACGTGAATTCAACCATTATTTGGCTGAATGTAACCCCTCAATAAGTGCCATTACATGGCTATTGAAGGCCATTACATGGCTATTGAAGGCCATTACATGGCTATTGAAGGCCATTAGTTGGCTAGTTGAGGGGTCATTTCCTTACACTATACATTAAGCCCTTTGGCTCAATTGTTCAACACTTGGAGATTTTCTGAATTCTTCTTCTTCCTCTCTAGCATCATTTCTATATTCAAAGTTCTTCAAGAGTAACACTTGAGTTTCCTTTATCCATTTGTTAAGTTGTTGTTTTATCTTGGGAGACTATTGCCCGACAACGTAAAAGGATATATACGGGGCAATCTTGTCTTAAAGACAGAGTGTCATCACTCGACTCAACAAATCACAAGGAGTTTGTAATCGTTCTTATTTCCAGTTTGTTGTAATCTTGAGTATTTTATCCTTTCTAGCATTTGTAATATTCATTTACTTCCCATTTCCTACAATTGTTGTACCCACAGTTTCGTGGTTGAAGTTTGTAGGAGATCAAACTAAGTTATTGTGTAAGTTTATATAATTTTGTAAAATAGTGTAAAGTGTGGATAAACATTTCTTATATACTATTATACATTTCAATACAAGGTTAATACATTATCTGCGGTAAATGTATAATACTATATACCAAATATATAAACATTGTTGCAAAAAAAATAAAAAAAATGGCTATACAGATGTAAAGTGTAAACTGAAAATATACATCTGCGGGTTTATATTGTGTTGGGCTATATATATTTTTGAAAAAATCCCAATAGTTTAACGAGCTTCTCTTCTCATGAAGTTAACAGATTAAATGCTTTATAGCAGTTTAGATTTTACATTATGATGAACATCTTTTCACAATTTCTAAGATTTTCTTGCATCTGAATGCTTTATAAACAAATTAAAATCATGTGTCTTTTAGTTTAGTACATATCTAATAAACCACTTGTTTTGAAGGGAATCTCCTTTGAATTAATGGTTCAAGAGAATTAATCCCTACATAACAATCTATACATAATTAATATTTGCATAACTGATCTCTACATAATTAATAATTTAATATCTGCATAGCTAATACTTACCTAACGTATCTCCGAACAAAACCAGCCCCTGTGTATTTGGACTTACTGACTATATTAGCAATAGTCATTATAATATTCCAAAAGAAAAAAAATATTCAAGTTGTTAAGTATGGAATGGATGTCAAATACAAAAACTGATGTTACATATTCATTGCAGAGCAGAGTGAGATAAAAAGAAAAAAAAGAAGTGAGCTTTATTTTTGGGATAAAAAGTTATGACAATACAGAAAGATAAATCTTTGATTATCGTGACAGTGCTCAAAGCTGCTATTGTATTTTATCTTTCTCTACTAGCATGATACAATTTTATTTAGTTATTCAGGATTTAATTTGTTCTTCAAAAACTAGCTATTTAATTGCATTAATCATAGGGGACATTTGAGTAAACTCTCTCTATCTCTTCTGTAAATGAGTAACTAATAACTATATGCCTTCTTAGTAAGGTTGGAATTGGAAAAATATATTGATGTTTTCTTGGTTAGTTTTCTAAAGTGAAAATCTTTTTGGTTAAAGTGATACATAAAAAGGATCAGAGGAAGATTTGACACAAGGGAAGGTTAAAAGTTACCCCTAGACTATGCGAAAAGGTCTAAATATACCTCCTTGTGTTTAAGTTGGAGACAGGTGTGCCCTTACTATTACAAAAGTTGCACACATATGTTCTTATTGGCAAATAGAGCATTAGCTGGATTTTATTAGCATTTAAACACTTTGATTAGAACTTGAGACTGCCACATGACCAACTTAGAGGGTATTGTCGACGCATAAAAAATCAATGATGGCAAGAAAATATCGCAACAGGTATAATATTTTATTTTAATATAATGAATATTACAATACTTATAATTTCTCTGATTCTTTTCTTTAGAAATAAATTCAAGGGGTTTTGAGCTTGAACTTGAATTTGATGTACTTGATCTTAACTTATGTTTGAACTCAAGAGCTTAAAGCTTGATCTAGAATTGGATGGATTTGATCTCGACTTGTATTTGGGTTCAAGGGCTTGTAGCTTCATCTTAGATTTGATCTTGGCTTGTATTTGAGTTCAAGGGCTTGAAACTTGATCTTGAATCTGATGAATTTAATTTTGATGTGTATTTGAATTCAAGGGTTTTGACGCTATCTTGAATTTGATGGATTTTGTCATGACTTGTATTTGAATTCAAGGGTTTGAAGTTTGATCTTGAATTGTAATTTTGAAATTGGATGTGAATTTGATTTATTCGTCACGAGCGTTTTGATGGCCTCCACGAACAATAATTGTCCCACGAACGAATAACTTTGAACTTGAATGCCTTGGTATTTGATTTGCCTTCGAAGTTGATCTTCGAGTATTTAAAACTTGTGAAAAAATGCTTGAGTGCTTGAATGCTTGCAACTTGTAGAGAAAATTTATACCATTTGATCCACAAGCTTCATCTGACTTCTTATTTGAATTCTTGCTTCTTTTCTAAATTGTGAGGATCTGTGTTTATAGTTGTAGGAGGGAAGAGTTGTAATTGTGAGGACCAACTCTTTTCCATTGATTTGAATGGTTGACTTGAATCACCGATCGATCAGATTGAAGCAGTGACAACCATATTTAATTAGCGGGAGACTTTCACTTGTACACATTTCATTGGTCTTTTGATTTGAATTGGCATGTTATATCATTTTGGCATGTGACATTATCCTATTGGCCTTTTCAATTTATTTGGTGTGATAGTCATTTGACACGTGTCACCAATTTGGTCCTCTGTAATAAGATGGTTTATTGAGCTTAACAAAGTGGACTCATTATTTGAAATTCAACTAATGGATAGCCCAACAAGATTGGATCATTAATCAAATTCATATTATTAGACTTAAATAGTTAATCCAATTATATTAGCCCACAATATTCCAAGGTTTTCGGAGAGAATCCGCTAAGATAGCTTAAGCATTCCAACCTGAAATTACTATAGAATAAGCCAACTCATCTCGTTTTAACTCAAAAAGATGAATATGATCAAGACTTTACCCCCTTAACATATTGTTTGGGAAATAATACCCCCTTGATCTTAAATTAATGGCTAGAAATGAATTGGATTACTACATATATTTTAAAATGTCTAAAACGACCCTCAGTAGTATAATTAATGACATGTTTTTTAGTAATTAAGAAGTTTGCGTAATAATATTTTATAACTAAAATTCATACATCTATTTTTTCTTCTTCTTTCTTTTTCCTTTTGATTTTCAAAACCTGACGATTAGGCTTCATGGTATATTTTTTTTAATTTTAAAGTTCAAATATTGATATATCTAGTTATTTATATTATTATTAGTATTAAAAATTTACTAAATTTTTTTGTAAAGCATCTTTATTTTCATGTTTATTTGAATGCTCAAAGTTATAAGCTATTTATTGATAAATATTTTAAATAAAACGTAATAATCATCAATATAAATATAGATTCTCTGTATTCTATATTTATGGGAGAATACTACAGTCCCATACAGAGATTGAAATGGAGGTTATCAGGTTTTACAAGGGGCTCTTGGGGTGTAGCACAGATGGATTGCCTTCGTTAGATCTGGATATAATGCGGAGTGGGTCGGCCTCTCTAATTGATCAAAGGCCCTCTGACGCTGTCATTAGTAGTAGGTTACACTCCTATTATTGAAAAGGACTAGGGTCACTGAAGCACAACAAAGACATGTGTGTTCCAGTAACTATGGCTGAAATTAAAGCTGCACTTTTTGATATCGACGACAACAAAGCTCCGGGTATCGATGGTTTTAACTCCAGTTTCTTCAAAAAGTCTTGGGATATAGTGAAGGAAGACATTTACCAAGCTGTCCAGGATTTTTTTATTCATAACAAACTACTCCGAGCAGTCAACAACACAATAATTACTCTGGTGCCTAAAGTTCCTCAACCTGCCACCATGAGAGATTTCAGGCCAATTGCTTGTTGCACGACTATTTATAAGATAATATCAAAGATCATCTCAAGCAGAATTAAAGGAGCTCTAGATAGAATTGTGGAAAACAGTCAGTCAGCTTTTATCCCTGGCAGACTAATCACAGACAATATAATTCTTAGCCACGAGTTAGTTAAAGGATACACTAAAACAAATATATCTCCAAAGTGTATGATAAAGGTGGACCTTCAGAAAGCTTATGACTCGGTGGAATGGTTCTATATTTAACAGATTCTGAAAGAAATTGGTTTTCCCAGAAAAATGGTGACTTGGATTATGCTTTGCATCAAAACAGTCAGTTACACTTTTATGGTAAATGGGGGGTTGACAGAAACTATCAAAGCTAGAAGAGGGTTGAGACAGGATGACCCCATGTCACCCTATATCTTTATCCTCATCATGGAGTATCTTAATAGGTGTCTCACTACTTTGAAGGATATAACTGATTTTAACTGTCATCCTAAAAGGACAGCCCGGTGCACTAAGCTCCCGCTATGCGCGGGATCCGGGGATTTTAACTATCAACCTAAATGCAAAAAACTAGGTATAGTTCATTTGTGCTTTGCAGATGACTTACTTATGTTTGTTAGAGGTGATGTGAAGTCAGTCCAACTTCTCAGGGACAAGTTTAATATATTCTCTGAAGCATCTGGGTTGAAAGCTAATATGAGTAAAAGCCCGGTGTATTTCGGAGGTGTGAACGAGGATACTAGAAGGGATATTCTGAGTATGCTGGGCTATGAGATGGGAGAGCTACCATTTAGATACCTTGGGGTCCCTCTATCTACAGAGAAGCTGAATATTTTGCAATGTTTACCACTGGTGGAGAAAATAACTGCTAGGATCACTTCTTGGTTGGCTAAAGGGCTATCATATGCAGGGAGATTGCAACTTATTAGGGCTGTCTTATTTGGTGTACAAACATATTAGTCACAACTGTTCATATTACCGCGAAAAGGCATCAAACTCATTGAAGCAGCATGTAGAAGTTACCTATGGACTGGAGAAGCTAACATCACAAAAAAAAAAAACATTAGTTGCATGGGACAAGGTGTGTCTACCAAAAGCAGCTGGGGAGCTCAATATGAAATTGTGGAATCATGCTGCTATATGCAAGCTTTTGTGGGCATTAAGCCAAAGTAAGGAGAAACTTTGGAGTACATGGATACATACATACTATCTTAAAGGAAGGAGTGTTCATGATATAATGATCCCTAAGCAGGCATCTTGAATGGTACGGAAAATATTAAATATGAGGAAATTCTGGCCTGAGTTGCTGACAGTAAATAATATAGTGCATAAGGGGAAATTTCAGATTGCTGCTGCGTACAAGTACCTAAGAGATAATATCCCTAATGCTGATTGGAAGAACCTCACTTGTTATAATGTTGATTGGAAGCACCTCACTTGTTATAATGTTGATTGGAAGCACCTCACTTGTTATAGTGTTGTTGAGCCGAAACATGTATTCATCTTATGGCTCACTTTGCTTGGAAGATTGAGAACTAAGGATAGGTTAATCAAATGGGGGTTGAGTATGGATGACAAATGTGTATTGTGCAATTCTTCCATTGAAACTGCATTACATCTATATTTTGAATGTCCTTTCTTTCACACTATCTGGTTGGGAATATTGCAATGGCTCAAATAGCAGAGGAATATTTTACCATGGAATGAGGAATGGCAATGGGTCAATGAGCAGGCTAGAGGTAGGCAAGCTAGAGGTACTATGTTGAAAGCTAGCCTTGCAACTGTTGTCTACAATATTTGGATCGAAAGGAATAGCAAAGTTTTTCAACACAGGAGCAGGAGCATAGATGACATTCTCTTAGCCACTAAAACTGGCTTGTGTTATCATGTTAGTCAGTGGCGGATTATGGTAGGAGCGGAGGGGAGCTGTGGCCCCCTAAAAAAACTCAATTTTTTTTTATATATATACTACTCACGATTTAAAAACCCTAAATCCCGTCACTTTCTCGGCGTCACCAGTTGTAGGATTTTGTTGTGTTCAAAACACATAAGTAAGACACAACGGAAGTTTAAAATTTTGTTCTTACTTACCCCAACAATTTCTTTTGGTATGGTTATATGACAATCAAAACTTGTAACATAAAACATGAACACTTACATGTTGTATTATCTGGAGTCTTTACTAAAGGGTGGACACACGATTCCCTTTTCGACTGCAAGCACAATGCTACGGTGTATTCCTCTGTCAAGAAAGCCAGGAAATCTTGGCAGAGGTTTGAGAGAGTTTCGTCCTAGACTCTGTCTTTCAACGATCCATTTGAGTCACAACTAAGTCTAGAATTAGTTTATAGAATTGGTGTGTTAACTTATGGGGTTTAGTGTTGTTTATATAGGGAGGATTAGGTCAACATCAGATTAGGGTTAGGCTCTAAGCCAGACCCAAAAACCGAGGTGCAGTGGGCCAATCTGTTTGGGCCCACTGCCGGGTCCTAGCCTGCTAGGCTGCGCCGCGGCGCCTTACGTAAAATTTCATTTCCCGTTTTCATTTAATATATATATATATTCAGCACATTAAATCCAAAATCTAATTTTGATTTAATTAAATAATTTCCATCTAATAAAAATTATCCCATAGTTATTATCAATTTAAATATCTCGATCCCAAATTGAATATTTAATACTTTCTCAATACACCTTTAGATCGAAGAGACAATCAACATAGTGTGACCCTATAGGCCTTCATATATCGACACAAATCCAATTAAGGTCCATACGGAACTCCTAGACTGCGTCGTATGACGAACTCAATATATAAAGTACGTTTACATGAATCCAGCAAACATAACATTTATGTGAGATGATAAATTCCTTTCATTCGCGATGCACTCGATCAAGCTTAGGATTTGCCATGTGTCTATCCAAATGGCTTGATCACTTTATCTCATCTTTATTAGTCGACAACTAGATCATACTCTAAATATGTCTCTTGCATTGGCCAATGACTTGGTCGACCTAATATCACTGAGAAGTTGAGTGCTCTCTCGAATATCCAATCGAGGAATGAATCCTATTCTTGGCTCAACTACCACCTTAATTTAGATCATAATGCACCAACACAAGCCGTATCTTATCCTATAAGGAGTTTAAGCTTAGGACAAGGTCAAAGTACATTACTCTGTAAACAAGGTGCGTATTGACCTCAAGTCAAATGACCTTCATCTCGTACACGCTGATAACACTTTAGACATGTATAACAAATAGTTTATCAGCAAGGTATACCAATACTTTCCAAAAGTATCCATGTGTCCATCACTATTAACCATTACTAGTAGCAGGTGAGACAAACTACATTCTCTAAGAATGTGACACAGACCACATGTCGAGTTATAACATATCATCGATATCCTATTCTCGATGATCATTAGTCGAGACTATTTTAGAGTTACACTCTATCATCAATATCTCACTCTATTAATGACAACGTAAGCTCAAGGGATGCACATTAATAAATAATTACAAATAATCAAAATATAATTCAATAATTGCAAATTCCATAAATATTAATCTTATTAATAATACGAATGTGTTCAAGTATATTTGTCCCTAATAATGATTGTCTCTATGACATACATACTTTCAATCTCCCACTTGGCATAGAGCCAATCTCCGATGTATCTAATACCCATGTTTTCAAAATGACCATTATGCTTAACTAAGCTTAATGGTTTAGTAAACGGGTCAGCTAGATTATCATCTGTGGGAACATAGTCTAATATTATTTCTTCAGTTTCCACCATATCCCTGAGTATGTGGTATTTCCTCGGCACATGTTTGTTTCTGTTTGTTGATCTTGATTTCTTAGCTTGCGCAATCGCACCAGTGTTGTCACAATAAATCGTTATTGGACAAGTGGCACTTGGATCAACCCCTAGTTCCTTTAGGAACTCAGATATTGCGACAACTTCTTTACTAGCTTCCGATCCAGCAATGTACTCGACTTCAGTTGTCGAATCAGCAGTTATAGCTTGCTTGGAACTTTTCCAAGTCACTATTCTGCCATTGAAAATGAAAGCATATCCAGATTGAGATTTGAAGTCATCAAGATCTGTCTGGAAGCTAGCATCAGTGTACCCAGTACACACTAGCTTCTCTTGTCCACCATAGACTAAGAAATATTTTTTAGTTTGTATAAGATACTTAAGAATACTCTTGACTGCTTTTCAGTGTTCTTCCCCAGGATTCTGCTAGAATTTGCAAGTCATACTAAGTGCATAGGCCACATCTGGCCGTATAGGTCATGGCATACATGATAGATCCTATATCTGAAGCATATGGGATTCTTTTCATGCGTTCAAGTTTTGCAACAGTAGAAGGACTATCCTTCTTTGATAACTTGATGTCTTGACCCATAGGAAGACTTCCCTTCTTGGAGTTTTCCATAGAGAATCGTCTTAGCACTTTGTCTATGTATATGGACTGTGACAGCCCCAACAATCTATTAGGTCTATCTCTATAGATCCTAATTCCAAGAATGTACCAGTCTTCACCCAAGTCCTTCATCATTAAGGTGCTGGATAACCATTCCTTGACTGATTGCATGAGTCTTATTATCTCCCATTATTAATATGTCATCTACATATATAACAATGAAGACAATACTCCCTTCCTTCCACTTACTATAAATGCAGGGATCTTCTTTGCTTCTAACAAAGTCAGACGATTTGACTACTTTGTCAAAGCAAATATTCCAACTCCTTGAGGCTTGCTCAAGTCCATAAATGGACTTCTGTAGCTTGCATACTGCTTTGGGCTTAGTCTTGGATGTAAAACCCTCAGGTTGTATCATATACACCTCCTCAATTAGGTTACCATTGAAGAAAGCAGTTTTAACATCCATTTGCCAAATGTCATAATCATAGTATGCGACTATTGTAAGCAAAATCCGAATGGATATAATTTTTGCAACAGGTGAAAAAGTTTCATCATAATCGATCCCAGGTTGTTGATTATAACATTTAGCCACCAATCTTTCCTTATAAGTTTGTACTTTGCCATATGCATCAATCTTCTTCTTGAAGACGCATTTGCATCCTATGGGTCTAACCCCTGTTGGAAAATCAACCATGTTCCAAACTTGATTGATGTATATCGAGTCCATCTCAGATTTAATGGCTTCTTGCCATCTCTGCGAATCAATGTCTAACATAGCTTCGATGTAGGTTGTAGTTTCATCGTCATCGGGGATATCTATCTCATTGTGTGTTTCAACAAGGAGATTAAGTCTTTTAGGCGGACGATGAGCCCTAGTGGTCCTATGAAGTTGATTATTCTGTGTTTCAGTGTTTGTTGTATTCTGATTGTGAGAAGGTCTTTGTGTGCTGGACAATCCATCACCTTGAGAGCTTTCAGGAATTTCATTTTCATGTATTTCCTGAATGAGACTTGTACAACCATTGTATCATCTTTCATTAGTTATGTATAAGAGCCTTGCATATCTGCACTATCTCTCACAGCACTCCCACTGGCTGACGGTCGTACTCTAAGTACCCAATATTCACCAAATACTCCCACTGAATCCTTGTCTAGGTCTTTTGACAAGGGTTCAACTTCTTTGTTATCTTGTGGTTATTGAATTTCTTCAAGTTCTATCTTATTGCAGCTCTGTTCCTTGTAGACATAGTCTTCTTCAAGGAAAGTTGCATTTCTGGAAACAATGACCATATGTTCTCCAGGAAGATAGAAATAATATCCCTTAGTTTCATTTGGATACCCCACAAAATAATTTTTCTCACTTTTAGATTTCAACTTGTCAGTAAGCATCTTATTTACATATGCAGGGCACCCCTAGGGTCGCATGTGTTTAAGTGCTGACTTCTTGCCATTCCATATCTCATATGGAGTTTTCTCTACTAACTTTGAAGGAACCCTGTTCAGAATATAAATTGAGCTTTGCAATACATAGCCCCAAATGTATATTGGTAGAGCTGAGAAACTCATTATGGATCTAACCATATCTAATAGGGTTCGATTTCTCCTTTCAGCAACACCATTCATCTGTGGCGTTTCAGGAGGCGTCCATTGTGATTGGACTCCATGAAGTTTCAAGTAATCCAAAAATTCTATACTTAAGTATTCACCTCCTCGATCTGATCGAAGGGTCTTGATACTTGTTTCAAGTTGCTTCTCTACTTCTGACTTGTACTCCTTGAATTTCTCAAAGGCTTCAGACTTGTGTTTCATAAGATACACATGCCCAAACCTTGTGAAATCGTCTGTAAAAGTGATGAAGTAAGGGAAGCCTCCCTTAGCTTGAGTTGAAAATGGCCCACATACATCAGTATGGACCAATTCAAGTACCTCTTTGGCTTGCACCCCTTTCCCAAAAAGTGGCTTGTTTGTCATCTTTCCTCTCAAGCAAGATTCACAGTTACCATAGGACTCCAAGTCAAATGGTTCCAGGTAGTCTAACTTTCTTAATCTTTCTATCTTTGATTCATTGATGTGACCAAGTCTACTGTCCCATAAGTAGGTGGGGTTTCTTGGATTACTTATCTTAGCTCATTTGTTTTGCACATTGAAAATTTCATGACTACAGTTTAGAACATACAAACCATTCACAAGCGGAGCATTTTCATAAACAAAACCATTAAAAGACAGTATATAACTGTCATTGGCAATAAATGAGGAAAACCAATCAATGTCTAACACTGGGATAGAAATAATATTCCTCGTCAATAAGGGAACAAAATAACAATTATTTATTTCTAAACAAAAGCCTGAAGGTAAATCTAGTCTATAAGTTCCCACGCGTTCAGCATCCACTCGTGCTCCATTTCCAACATGCAAGTCTACCTCCCAAAGTCCAACCTTTCTACTGTCAATCAGACCCTGCACATTATTACAAATATGTGAGCCACAAGCGGTATCTAATACCCAACAGTGAGAGTTACTTATAGACATGTTTATTTCAATGACAAACATACCTTGTCCAGTAGAGCCAGGAGCACCTAGTGCTTTGCCTCCTCCTGGAGTTATGCAGTCCTTTTTCTAGTGTCCATTCTTCTTGCAGTTGAGGCACACATCTGAATCTACCTTTGCCTTCTTCTGAACACCTCCTCTAGGTTTCAATACTGTAGGTGCAACAACTATAGTACCCTTCTTCTTCTGCATGTTCTTACCCTTAGGTTTGAACTTGCTAGAAGAGCCCACCATGAGCATGACTTTACCTTTAGAGGTAGATGATTCAAAGGTCTTTAACATGCAGTGAAGCTCTGGAAGACTTTCCTTGGTCCCATTCATATTAAAGTTCACAATGAAATTCTCAAATGAAGCAGGAAGTGAATTCAGGATCAAGTTGACAGAGACATTTATAGGCAACTTCGTTCCAATCGAAGCCAACCTTTCTATTAACCCAATCATCTTCAGAACATGTGCTGACACTTGACCCCCATCGTTCAGCTTACACTATTCATACTCTATTGTCTAAGACTGTGAGTCATAGAGACTCTTCAAGTGTTCTAGTATTTCATTGGGGCCCATGTTTTTATGTTGCCTATGTAACTCCAAGGTCATGGAGGACAATATTACACATTGTGCCGAGGTAGCATTGTCTAGATGTTTCTGATAAGCCACCTTGTCAAACAGGGCATACTCAACAGAATTTTCAGCAGGAACTTTGGGGAACACTGTGTCTAACACATACTCAATTCTTTCTAGTCTTAACACCAATCGCAGATTTCTTAACCAGTTAGGGTAATTTGATCCAGTCAACTTGTTTGTTTCAACCAACATTTTCAGTGATAGATTCGACATTCTATAAATAGTCTGAAGAAATAGATAGACTTGAAATTAAACTCTGATATAATTTCTATTGAACACATTCATTAACTAATTAACATGGCCTTTAGTTTAATTAGCTCCCACTATTTTAACATACTCTTCGACCCCATGGAAGAATACAGACTCATATCAAATATGGTCATAATGGGCCAAGATCCCGGTTCATACTATCTCCGCGTTTGCTGTGGCTGATAACTTCAATAGCATAACCCGCTAGGTCTCCAAACCAATTACAAATAATTTGTAACTCTTGTTTGACCGAATGTTCTAAACAATCGAACTGCATCCCTCGGCTTGTCCGACACTGTGGCGCCAAGACAGCCTAGCAAGTCAACCCCGTTATGCGACTGTAATTATGTATCTAAGTGAGTTTTGCCTTATAGAGCAAATACTGTGGTGTAAATACTCATAAAGGTTTATCACCCACGTCTACATTTAACATGCATCTATGAAAAAGTCTGAGTCCTCGTAGACTTAGAGCAAATGCTATGGCATAAATACTCATCTCGCCGAAAAGAATTTTGCACTACAATCAATTATAACAGATGACGCGTTCATTTCAAATGAGACTTGTATTAAAATTTTAGGGAACATTTAATTCAGGGTTTTAACCAAGATCAACTCTAGTATGCTATATCAAATATAACATCTTAATTATCATGCAAAGTCTATTAAGCACTTATTGGGTACCGCCTGCTCAAGCATGATATTAAGCGGTTTAAACATATACTGGGTGTCGCCTACCCGGACAGTTATTTGTGGAAGTTATTCTAGTAATTTAAATGACAAATAATTTGACATTTAGCACATAAACAGTATACTTATCAAATAATATACTTTATAATAATAATTACGGGTTAAACATTCTGAACAAGAATTTTTTTTCCGATGGGGCCGCATCGCTAAATCATTAGAGTCGCGGCACCAGTGAGGCAGAAACTGAAATTCTGCTTTTGCAATGCATTAGTGTCGCGGTGCTCCACCACGGAGCCGTGGCGCTGGCAAGCCAGAAACCTTCGGCTTACATTAGGGTTGCGACGCTACACCATGGAGCCGCGGCGCCTAGTGTCCAGAAAGTCCGGAATTAAAAATGAGGCATTAGGGCCGCGGCTCTGTGAGCGGAGCCGCAACGCCCTACCATAGGGTCACGGCGCCGACATCCTGACAAAAATGTTTGTGTTGATTTTCTAAAATCATTCGTTCCCTAAATCCAATTTTGGGATCAAATCACAGATCTTTTATCCTCACCCACCATTATCAAATACGCACATATCAACCATCATCCATTCATACTCGTTCTTCGCCGTACACCGTGCAATGAGCCAGATATCTGCACTTTTGGCTTAGTTCGAGTTAGAATGGAATGACTTCCTCGAGTTAGCATAAGAGATAATTTAGGGTGATATAAAAAGGTTAACATTCGGTCAAGATATGTAGAATTTTAAGAAGTCTTGTTTTAATCCAATTTTATGTTTAACCTATATTATTATGTTATTCAATTGTTATATAACCATTGAACTATCCTGGGCTCTGATACCACAGTAGGATTTTGTTGGGTTCAAAACGCATAAGTAAGGCACAACGGAAGTTTAAAATTTTGTTCTTACTTACCCCAACAATTTTTTCTAGTATGGTTATATGACTATAAAAACCTGTAACATAAAACATGAACACTTACATGTTGAATTATCTGGAGTCTTTACTAAAGGGTGGACACGCGATTCCATTTTCAACTGTAAGTACAATGCTACGGTGTATTCCTCTGTCAAGAAAGCCAGGAAATCTTGGCAGAGATTTGAGAGAGTTTTGTCCTAGACTCTAAGTCTAGAATTGGTTTATAGAATTGGTGTGTTAACTTATGGGGTTTAGTGCTGTTTATATAGGGAGGATTAGGTCAACATCAGATTAGGGTTGGGCTCTAAGCCTGGCCCAAAAACCGAGGTACAGTGGGTCAGTCTGACTGGGCCCACTATCGGCTCGCCGCCGCGGCACAGTCTAGCAGGCGCCGTGGCGCCTTAGGTAAAATTAAGTTTCTCGTTTTCATTTAATATATATATTCAGCACATTAAATCCAAAATCTAATTTTGATTTAATTAAATAATTTCCATCTAATAGAAATTATCACATAGTTATTATCAATTTAAATATCTCGATCCCAAATCGAATATTTAGTACTTTCTCAATACACCCATAGATCGAAGAGACAATCGACATAGTGTGACCCTATAGGCCTTCATATATTGACACTAATCCAATTAAGGTCCATACGAAACTCCTAGACTGCGCCGTACGACGAACTCAATATATGAAGTACGTTTACGTGAATCCGGCAAACATAACCTTTACGTGAGATGATAAATTCCTTTCATTCACGATGCACTCGATCAAGCTTAGGATTTGCCATGTGTCTATCCAAATGGCTTGATCACTTTATCTCATCTATATTAGTCGACAACTAGATCATATTCTTAATATGTCTCTTGCATTGGCCAATGACTTGTCGACCTAATATCACTGAGAAGTTGAGTGCTCTCTCAAATATCCAATCGAGGAATGAATGCTATTCTTTGTTCAACTACCACCTTAATTTACATCATAATGCACCCAACACAAGCCGTATCTTATCCTATAAGGAGTTTGATCTTAGGACAAGGTCAAAGTACATTACTCTATAAACAAGGTGATTATTGACCTCAAGTCGAAGGACCTTCATCTCCCACACGCTGATAACAATTTAGACATGTATAACAAATAGTTTATCATCAGGGTATACCAATATTTTCCAAAAGTATCCATGTGTCCATCACTAGTAACCATTACTAGTAGCATGTGAGACATACTACATTCTCTAAGAATGTGACGCAGACCACATGTCGACTTATAACATATCATCGATATCCCATTCTCGATGATCATTAGTCGAGGCTATTTTAGAGTTACGCTCTATCATCAATAACTCACTCGATTAATGACAACGTAAGCTCAAGAGATGCACATTAATGAATAATTACAAACAATCATATAATAATTCAATAATTGCAAATGCCATAAATATTAATCTTATTAATAATACGAATGTGTTCAAGTACATTTGTCCCTAATAATGATTGTCTCTAGGACATACATACTTTCACCAGCGACTCACGAACTCACACTCACAACACGACTCCACTCTCTCACAATCTATTTCTCTCCACTCGTCTCTCCATCTCTGGTAATACTTAACTGCAGGAGATTTATTTGGGTCTCTTTTTCTTCTACAAAACATAAATCTAGTATTCCTTGGATGCATAGTTGCATCATAAACAATTACAGGTTGTTTCCAATATACATTATATGGGTTTTAATGGGTATTTCTTTATACGGGTTTCTTTTAAATCAGCAAAAGATTACAACTTTATGTTTGTTTCATCATATACGAGGCTATTTTGGGCTTATGAGAGTGGAATTAACAGATTAAGGCTTTAAAAGTCGAATTTCTCTGACTTAGTTTTGTTTTCAGATTTAGATGTTATCTTTGATAATTGATTTATATATTTTTTAGGAGTGGTACGATGGTCAAACTTGACTTTTGTTGTCAATATTGTATGTTCTTCTAGTAAGCATCATGATGAGCTGCAAGCTGTCAAATTAGATGAGATATCACTTTTGCTAGAGATTGGTGAACTTGATAGTGGTAAAGGACAAAATCAGATGGGCAATTTGAAACGAGTTGGAGAGACTCATTGGAGCTCACATTTTTTTCTGTTTGTAGTATGATAAATATGCATGATGCAACTTGTGTGGATCTTAAAAAAATAAGGAAAAATGGATCAACTTACTCTCAACGAGGGGATGCTAATGATGCTTATAAGATTATGAATTCATTTGAGTTCATATTGATTTTGCAGCGATTATGGGAATTACATATTGTCTTTGTCAAGTTTTACAACATAAATCCCAAGATATACTTAATTTATACATTTAGTCAGCACTACAAAAACATTAATCCAGAAGTTGAGAGATGAAGGATGGGATCAATTATTGAAAAACGTGACATTATTTTGTAAACAACATGATATTGATTCTCCTAATTGTAATGATGTTTATATAGAGCGTCAAGGGTGTACTCGTCATCAGAAGGATCACATCACAGTGGGTCAACATTTTAGACTGAATCTCTTTTGTGTTACAATTGATCAACAATTGAGGAATTGAATCACAGGTTTAATGTGCAAACAATGGAGCTTTTGAGTCTAAGTAATAGTTTGGTTCCTAAAGATAATTACAAAGCATTTGATATGGATGATATATGTGCTCTTGTAGAAAAAATATATCCAGTGAATTTTAGTGAGCAGGAGAAAACAAATTTGAGATTTCAACTTTAACACTTTATTCTTGAAGCTGTTAGTGATCCAGAATTGAATAACTTATCAACTATGTCTGAATTGTGTGAGGCTTTGGAAAAAATAGGGAAGGCGAATACATATGCCATGATTGACCGGATAATCCACCTTATCTTAAGTCTTCCAGTTTCTACGGCTACTACAGAAAGATCATTTTCAGCAATGAAAATAATCAAGACAAGGTTGCGTAATAAGATGGAGGATGAATTTCTTGTTGACAATATGATGGTTTATATTGAAAAAGAGATGGTTTAATGTGCAAACAATGGAGCTTTTGAGGCTAAGCAATAGTTTGGTTCCTAAAGATATTTACAAAGCATTTGATATGGATGATATATGTGCTTGTAGAAAAAATTTATCCAAAGTGGATTTTAGTGAGCAAGAGAAAACAAATTTGAGATTTCAACTTTAACACTTTATTCTTGAAGCTATTAGTCATCCAGAATTGAATAACTTATCAACTATGTCTGAATTGTGTGAGGCTTTGGAAACAATAGGGAAGGCGAATACATATGCCTTGATTGACCGAATAATCAACCTAATCTTAACTCTTCCAGTTTCTACGGCTACTACAGAAAGATCATTTTCAGCAATGAAAATAATCAAGACAAGGTTGCGTAATAAGATGGAGGATGAATTTCTTGTTGACAATATGATGGTTTATATTGAAAAAGAGATGGTTTAATGTGCAAACAATGGAGCTTTTAAGGCTAAGCAATAGTTTGGTTCCTAAAGATATTTACAAAGCATTTGATATGGATGATATATGTGCTCTTGTAGAAAAAATTTATCCAGTGGATTTTAGTGAGCAACAGAAAACAAATTTGAGATTTCAACTTTAACACTTTATTCTTGAAGCTGTTAGTCATCCAGAATTGAATAACTTATCAACTATGTCTGAATTGTGTGAGGCTTTGGAAACAATAGGGAAGGCGAATACATATGCCTTGATTGACCGGATAATCCACCTAATCTTAACTCTTCCAGTTTCTACGGCTACTACAGAAAGATCATTTTCAACAATGAAGATAATCAAGACAAGGTTGCGTAATAAGACAGAGGATGAATTTCTTGTTGACAATATGATGGTTTATATTGAAAAAGAGATGGTTTAATGTGTAAACAATGGAGCTTTTGAGGCTAAGCAATAGTTTGGTTCCTAAAGATATTTACAAAGCATTTGATATGGATGATATATGTGCTCTTGTAGTAAAAATTTATCCAGTGGATTTTAGTGAGCAAGAGTAAACAAATTTGAGATTTCAACTTTAACACTTTATTCTTGAAGTCGTTAGTGATCCGAAATTGAATAACTTATCAACTATGTCCGAATTGTGTGAGGCTTTGGAAAAAATAGGGAAGGCGAATACATATGCCTTGATTGACCTGGATAATCCACCTTATCTTAAGTCTTCCAGTTTCTACGGCTACTACGGAAAGATCATTTTCAAGCAATGAAAATAATCAAGACAAGGTTGCGTAATAAGATGGAGGATGAATTTCTTGTTGACAATATGATGGTTTATATTGAAAAAGAGATGGTTTAATGTGCAAACAATGGAGCTTTTGAGGCTAAGCAATAGTTTGGTTCCTAAAGATATTTACAAAGCATTTGATATGGATGATATATGTGCTCTTGTAGAAAAAATTTATCCAAAGGATTTTAGTGAGCAAGAGAAAACAAATTTGAGATTTCAACTTTAACACTTTATTCTTGAAGCTGTTAGTCATCCAGAATGGAATAACTTATCAACTATGTCTGAATTGTGTGAGGCTTTGGAAACAATAGGGAAGGCGAATACATATGCCTTGATTGACCGAATAATCCACCTAATCTTAACTCTTCCAGCTTTCTACGGCTACTACGAAAGATCATTTCCAAAGCAATGAAAATAATCAAGACAAGGTTGCGTAATAAGATGGAGGATGAATTTCTTGTTGACAATATGATGGTTTATATTGAAAAAGAGATGGTTTAATGTGCAAACAATGGAGCTTTTAAGGCTAAGCAATAGTTTGGTTCCTAAAGATATTTACAAAGCATTTGATATGGATGATATATGTGCTCTTGTAGAAAAAATTTATCCAATGGATTTTAGTGAGCAACAGAAAACAAATTTGAGATTTCAACTTTAACACTTTATTCTTGAAGCTGTTAGTCATCCAGAATTGAATAACTTATCAACTATGTCTGAATTGTGTGAGGCTTTGGAAACAATAGGGAAGGCGAATACATATGCCTTGATTGACCGGATAATCCACCTAATCTTAACTCTTCCAGTTTCTACGGCTACTACAGAAAGATCATTTTCAACAATGAAGATAATCAAGACAAGGTTGCGTAATAAGACAGAGGATGAATTTCTTGTTGACAATATGATGGTTTATATTGAAAAAGAGATGGTTTAATGTGTAAACAATGGAGCTTTTGAGGCTAAGCAATAGTTTGGTTCCTAAAGATATTTACAAAGCATTTGATATGGATGATATATGTGCTCTTGTAGTAAAAATTTATCCAGTGGATTTTAGTGAGCAAGAGTAAACAAATTTGAGATTTCAACTTTAACACTTTATTCTTGAAGCTGTTAGTGATCCAGAATTGAATAACTTATCAACTATGTCTGAATTGTGTGAGGCTTTGGAAAAAATAGGGAAGGCGAATACATATGCCTTGATTGACCGGATAATCCACCTTATCTTAAGTCTTCCAGTTTCTACGGCTACTACAGAAAGATCATTTTCAGCAATGAAAATAATCAAGACAAGGTTGCGTAATAAGATGGAGGATGAATTTCTTGTTGACAATATGATGGTTTATATTGAAAAAGAGATGGTTTAATGTGCAAACAATGGAGCTTTTGAGGCTAAGCAATAGTTTGGTTCCTAAAGATATTTACAAAGCATTTGATATGGATGATATATGTGCTCTTGTAGAAAAAATTTATCCAGTGGATTTTAGTGAGCAAGAGAAAACAAATTTGAGATTTCAACTTTAACACTTTATTCTTGAAGCTATTAGTCATCCAGAATTGAATAACTTATCAACTATGTCTGAATTGTGTGAGGCTTTGGAAACAATAGGGAAGGCGAATACATATGCCTTGATTGACCGAATAATCCACCTAATCTTAACTCTTCCAGTTTCTACGGCTACTACAGAAAGATCATTTCCAAAGAATGAAAATAATCAAGACAAGGTTGCGTAATAAGATGGAGGATGAATTTCTTGTTGACAATATGATGGTTTATATTGAAAAAGAGATGGTTTAATGTGCAAACAATGGAGCTTTTAAGGCTAAGCAATAGTTTGGTTCCTAAAGATATTTACAAAGCATTTGATATGGATGATATATGTGCTCTTGTAGAAAAAATTTATCCAAAGGATTTTAGTGAGCAACGAGAAAATAAATTTGAGATTTCAACTTTAACACTTTATTCTTGAAGCTGTTAGTCATCCAGAATGGAATAACTTATCAACTATGTCTGAATTGTGTGAGGCTTTGGAAACAATAGGGAAGGCGAATACATATGCCTTGATTGACCGGATAATCCACCTAATCTTAACTCTTCCAGCTTCTACGGCTACTACGAAAGATCATTTTCAACAATGAAGATAATCAAGACAAGGTTGCGTAATAAGACAGAGGATGAATTTCTTGTTGACAATATGATGGTTTATATTGAAAAAGAGATGGTTTAATGTGTAAACAATGGAGCTTTTGAGGCTAAGCAATAGTTTGGTTTCTAAAGATATTTACAAAGCATTTGATATGGATGATATATGTGCTCTTGTAGTAAAAATTTATCCAGTGGATTTTAGTGAGCAAGAGAAAACAAATTTGAGATTTCAACTTTAACACTTTATTCTTGAAGCTATTAGTCATCCAGAATTGAATAACTTATCAACTATGTCTGAATTGTGTGAGGCTTTGGAAACAATAGGGAAGGCGAATACATATGCCTTGATTGACCGAATAATCCACCTAATCTTAACTCTTCCAGTTTCTACGGCTACTACAGAAAGATCATTTTCAGCAATGAAAATAATCAAGACAAGGTTGCGTAATAAGATGGAGGATGAATTTCTTGTTGACAATATGATAGTTTATGTTGAAAAAGAGATGGTTTAATGTGTAAACAATGGAGCTTTTAAGGCTAAGCAATAGTTTGGTTCCTAAAGATATTTACAAAGCATTTGATATGGATGATATATGTGCTCTTGTAGACAAAATTTATCCAGTGGATTTTAGTGAGCAACAGAAAACAAATTTGAGATTTCAACTTTAACACTTTATTCTTTAAGCTGTTAGTCATCCAGAATTGAATAACTTATCAACTATGTCTGTATTGTGTGAGGCTTTGGAAACAATAGGGAAGGCGAATACATATGCCTTGATTGACCGGATAATCCACCTAATCTTAACTCTTCCAGTTTCTACGGCTACTACGAAAGATCATTTTCAACAATGAAGATAATCAAGACAAGGTTGCGTAATAAGACAGAGGATGAATTTCTTGTTGACAATATGATGGTTTATATTGAAAAAGAGATGGTTTAATGTGTAAACAATGGAGCTTTTGAGGCTAAGCAATAGTTTGGTTCCTAAAGATATTTACAAAGCATTTGATATGGATGATATATGTGCTCTTGTAGTAAAAATTTATCCAAAGGATTTTAGTGAGCAAGAGTAAACAAATTTGAGATTTCAACTTTAACACTTTATTCTTGAAGTCGTTAGTGATCCGAGAATTGAATAACTTATCAACTATGTCTGAATTGTGTGGGCTTTGGAAAAAATAGGGAAGGCGAATACATATGCCTTGATTGACCGGATAATCCACCTTATCTTAAGTCTTCCGGTTTCTACGGCTACTACGAAAGATCATTTTCAAGCAATGAAAATAATCAAGACAAGGTTGCGTAATAAGATGGAGGATGAATTTCTTGTTGACAATATGATGGTTTATATTGAAAAAGAGATGGTTTAATGAGCAAACAATGGTGCTTTTGAGAATAAGCAATAGTTTGGTTCCTAAAGATATTTACAAAGCATTTGATATGGATGATATATGTGCTCTTGTAGAAAAAATTTATCCAGGTGGATTTTAGTGAGCAAGAGAAAACAAATTTGAGAATTCAACTTTAACACTTTATTCTTGAAGCTATTAGTCATCCGAGAATTGAATAACTTATCAACTATGTCTCGAATTGTGTGAGGCTTTGGAAACAATAGGGAAGGCGAATACATATGCCTTGATTGACCGAATAATCCACCTAATCTTAACTCTTCCAGCTTCTACGGCTACTACGAAAGATCATTTTCAAGCAATGAAAATAATCAAGACAAGGTTGCGTAATAAGATGGAGGATGAATTTCTTGTTGACAATATGATGGTTTATATTGAAAAAGAGATGGTTTAATGTGCAAACAATGGAGCTTTTAAGGCTAAGCAATAGTTTGGTTCCTAAAGATATTTACAAAGCATTTGATATGGATGATATATGTGCTCTTGTAGAAAAAATTTATCCAATGGATTTTAGTGAGCAACAGAAAACAAATTTCAGATTTCAACTTTAACACTTTATTCTTGAAGCTGTTAGTCATCCATAATTGAATAACTTATCAACTATGTCTGAATTGTGTGAGGCTTTGGAAACAATAGGGAAGGCGAATACATATGCCTTGATTGACCGGATAATCCACCTAATCTTAACTCTTCCAGTTTCTACGGCTACTACAGAAAGATCATTTTCAACAATGAAGATAATCAAGACAAGGTTGCGTAATAAGACAGAGGATGAATTTCTTGTTGACAATATGATGGTTTATATTGAAAAAGAGATGGTTTAATGTGTAAGCAATGGAGCTTTTGAGGCTAAGCAATAGTTTGGTTCCTAAATATATTTACAAAGCATTTGATATGGATGATATATGTGCTCTTGTAGTAAAAATTTATCCAGTGGATTTTAGTGAGCAAGAGTAAACAAATTTGAGATTTCAACTTTAACACTTTATTCTTGAAGTCGTTAGTGATCCGAAATTGAATAACTTATCAACTATGTCCGAATTGTGTGAGGCTTTGGAAAAAATAGGGAAGGCGAATACATATGCCTTGATTGACCGGATAATCCACCTTATCTTAAGTCTTCCGGTTTCTACGGCTACTACGGAAAGATCATTTTCAGCAATGAAAATAATCAAGACAAGGTTGCGTAATAAGATGGAGGATGAATTTCTTGTTGACAATATGATGGTTTATATTGAAAAAGAGATGGTTTAATGTGCAAACAATGGAGCTTTTGAGGCTAAGCAATAGTTTGGTTCCTAAAGATATTTACAAAGCATTTGATATGGATGATATATGTGCTCTTGTAGAAAAAATTTATCCAGTGGATTTTAGTGAGCAAGAGAAAACAAATTTGAGATTTCAACTTTAACACTTTATTCTTGAAGCTGTTAGTCATCCAGAATGGAATAACTTATCAACTATGTCTGAATTGTGTGAGGCTTTGGAAACAATAGGGAAGGCGAATACATATGCCTTGATTGACCGGATAATCCACCTAATCTTAACTCTTCCAGTTTCTACGGCTACTACAGAAAGATCATTTTCAACAATGAAGATAATCAAGACAAGGTTGCGTAATAAGACAGAGGATGAATTTCTTGTTGACAATATGATGGTTTATATTGAAAAAGAGATGGTTTAATGTGTAAACAATGGAGCTTTTGAGGCTAAGCAATAGTTTGGTTCCTAAAGATATTTACAAAGCATTTGATATGGATGATATATGTGCTCTTGTAGTAAAAATTTATCCAGTGGATTTTAGTGAGCAAGAGAAAACAAATTTGAGATTTCAACTTTAACACTTTATTCTTGAAGCTATTAGTCATCCAGAATTGAATAACTTATCAACTATGTCTGAATTGTGTGAGGCTTTGGAAACAATAAGGAAGGCGAATACATATGCCTTGATTGACCGAATAATCCACCTAATCTTAACTCTTCCAGTTTCTACGGCTACTACAGAAAGATCATTTTCAGCAATGAAAATAATCAAGACAAGGTTGCGTAATAAGATGGAGGATGAATTTCTTGTTGACAATATGATGGTTTATATTGAAAAAGAGATGGTTTAATGTGCAAACAATGGAGCTTTTAAGGCTAATCAATAGTTTGGTTCCTAAAGATATTTACAAAGCATTTGATATGGATGATATATGTGCTCTTGTAGAAAAAATTTATCCAGTGGATTTTAGTGAGCAAGAGAAAACAAATTTGAGATTTCAACTTTAACACTTTATTCTTGAAGCTATTAGTCATCCAGAATTGAATAACTTATCAACTATGTCTGAATTGTGTGAGGCTTTGGAAACAATAGGGAAGGCGAATACATATGCCTTGATTGACCGAATAATCCACCTAATCTTAACTCTTCCAGTTTCTACGGCTACTACAGAAAGATCATTTTCAGCAATGAAAATAATCAAGACAAGGTTGCGTAATAAGATGGAGGATGAATTTCTTGTTGACAATATGATGGTTTATGTTGAAAAAGAGATGGTTTAATGTGTAAACAATGGAGCTTTTAAGGCTAAGCAATAGTTTGGTTCCTAAAGATATTTACAAAGCATTTGATATGGATGATATATGTGCTCTTGTAGAAAAAATTTATCCAGTGGATTTTAGTGAGCAACAGAAAGCAAATTTGAGATTTCAACTTTAACACTTTATTCTTTAAGCTGTTAGTCATCCAGAATTGAATAACTTATCAACTATGTCTGAATTGTGTGAGGCTTTGGAAACAATAGGGAAGGCGAATACATATGCCTTGATTGACCGGATAATCCACCTAATCTTAACTCTTCCAGTTTCTACGGCTACTACAGAAAGATCATTTTCAACAATGAAGATAATCAAGACAAGGTTGCGTAATAAGACAGAGGATGAATTTCTTGTTGACAATATGATGGTTTATATTGAAAAAGAGATGGTTTAATGTGTAAACAATGGAGCTTTTGAGGCTAAGCAATAGTTTGGTTCCTAAAGATATTTACAAAGCATTTGATATGGATGATATATGTGCTCTTGTAGTAAAAATTTATCCAGTGGATTTTAGTGAGCAAGAGTAAACAAATTTGAGATTTCAACTTTAACACTTTATTCTTGAAGCTGTTAGTGATCCAGAATTGAATAACTTATCAACTATGTCTGAATTGTGTGGGCTTTGGAAAAAATAGGGAAGGCGAATACATATGCCTTGATTGACCGGATAATCCACCTTATCTTAAGTCTTCCAGTTTCTACGGCTACTACAGAAAGATCATTTTCAGCAATGAAAATAATCAAGACAAGGTTGCGTAATAAGATGGAGGATGAATTTCTTGTTGACAATATGATGGTTTATATTGAAAAAGAGATGGTTTAATGTGCAAACAATGGTGCTTTTGAGAATAAGCAATAGTTTGGTTCCTAAAGATATTTACAAAGCATTTGATATGGATGATATATGTGCTCTTGTAGAAAAAATTTATCCAGTGGATTTTAGTGAGCAAGAGAAAACAAATTTGAGAATTCAACTTTAACACTTTATTCTTGAAGCTATTAGTCATCCAGAATTGAATAACTTATCAACTATGTCTGAATTGTGTGAGGCTTTGGAAACAATAGGGAAGGCGAATACATATGCCTTGATTGACCGAATAATCCACCTAATCTTAACTCTTCCAGTTTCTACGGCTACTACAGAAAGATCATTTTCAGCAATGAAAATAATCAAGACAAGGTTGCGTAATAAGATGGAGGATGAATTTCTTGTTGACAATATGATGGTTTATATTGAAAAAGAGATGGTTTAATGTGCAAACAATGGAGCTTTTAAGGCTAAGCAATAGTTTGGTTCCTAAAGATATTTACAAAGCATTTGATATGGATGATATATGTGCTCTTGTAGTAAAAATTTATCCAAAGTGGATTTTAGTGAGCAACGAAAAACAAATTTGAGATTTCAACTTTAACACTTTATTCTTGAAGTCATTAGTCATCCGAATTGAATAACTTATCAACTATGTCTGAATTGTGTGAGGCTTTGGAAACAATAGGGAAGGCGAATACATATGCCTTGATTGACCTGATAATCCACCTAATCTTAACTCTTCCAGTTTCTACGGCTACTACGAAAAGATCATTTTCAACAATGAAGATAATCAAGACAAGGTTGCGTAATAAGACAGAGGATGAATTTCTTGTTGACAATATGATGGTTTATATTGAAAAAGAGATGGTTTAATGTGCAAATAATGGAGCTTTTGAGGCTAAGCAATAGTTTGGTTCCTGAAGATATTTACAAAGCATTTGATATGGATGATATATGTGCTCTTGTAGTAAAAATTTATCCAGTGGATTTTAGTGAGCAAGAGTAAACAAATTTGAGATTTCAACTTTAACACTTTATTCTTGAAGATGTTAGTCATCCAGAATTGAATAACTTATAAACTATATTTGAATTGTGTGAGGCATTGGAAAAAATAGGGAAGGCGAATACATATGCCTTGATTGACCGGATAATCCACCTAATCTTAACTCTTCCAGTTTCTACGGCTACTACAAAAAGATCATTTTCAGCAATGAAAATAATCAAGACAAGGTTGCGTAATAAGATGGAGGATGAATTTCTTGTTGACAATATGATGGTTTATATTGAAAAAGAGATGGTTTAATGTGCAAACAATGGAGCTTTTGAGGCTAAGCAATAGTTTGGTTCCTAAAGATATTTACAAAGCATTTGATATGGATGATATATGTGCTCTTGTAGAAAAAATTTATCCAGTGGATTTTAGTGAGCAACAGAAAACAAATTTGAGATTTCAACTTTAACACTTTCTTCTTGAAGCTGTTAGTCATCCAGAATTGAATAACTTATCAACTATGTCTGAATTGTGTGAGGCTTTGGAAACAATAGGGAAGGCGAATACATATGCCTTGAATGACCGGATAATCCACCTAATCTTAACTCTTCCAGTTTCTACGGCTACTACAGAAACATCATTTTCAACAATGAAGATAATCAAGACAAGGTTGCGTAATAAGACAGAGGATGAATTTCTTGTTGACAATATGATGGTTTATATTGAAAAAGAGATGGTTTAATGTGCAAACAATGGAGCTTTTGAGGCTAAGCAATAGTTTGGTTCCAAAAGATATTTACAAAGCATTTGATATGGATGATATATGTGCTCTTGTAGTAAAAATTTATCCAAAGTGGATTTTAGTGAGCAAGAGAAAACAAATTTGAGATTTCAACTTTAACACTTTATTCTTGAAGTCGTTAGTGATCCGAAATTGAATAACTTATCAACTATGTCTCGAATTGTGTGAGGCTTTGGAAACAATAGGGAAGGCGAATACATATGCCTTGATTGACCGGATAATCCACCTTATCTTAAGTCTTCCAGTTTCTACGGCTACTACGAAAAGATCATTTTCAAAGCAATGAAAATAATCAAGACAAGGTTGCGTAATAAGATGGAGGATGAATTTCTTGTTGACAATATGATGGTTTATATTGAAAAAGAGATGGTTTAATGTGCAAACAATGGAGCTTTTGAGGCTAAGCAATAGTTTGGTTCCTAAAGATATTTACAAAGCATTTGATATGGATGATATATGTGCTCTTGTAGAAAACATTTATCCAGTGGATTTTAGTGAGCAACAGAAAACAAATTTGAGATTTCAACTTTAACACTTTATTCTTGAAGCTGTTAGTCATCCAGAATTGAATAACTTATCAACTATGTCTGAATTGTGTGAGGCTTTGGAAACAATAGGGAAGGCGAATACATATGCCTTGAATGACCGGATAATCCACCTAATCTTAACTCTTCCGCTTTCTACGGCTACTACGAAACATCATTTTCAACAATGAAGATAATCAAGACAAGGTTGCGTAATAAGACAGAGGATGAATTTCTTGTTGACAATATGATGGTTTATATTGAAAAAGAGATGGTTTAATGTGCAAACAATGGAACTTTTGAGGCTAAGCAATAGTTTGGTTCATAAAGATATTTACAAAGCATTTGATATGGATGATATATGTGCTCTTGTAGTAAAAATTTATCCAGTGGATTTTAGTGAGCAAGAGAAAACAAATTTGAGATTTCAACTTTAACACTTTATTCTTGAAGCTGTTAGTGATCCAGAATTGAATAACTTATCAACTATGTCTGAATTGTGTGAGGCTTTGGAAACAATAGGGAAGGCGAATACATATGCCTTGATTGACCGGATAATCCACCTTATCTTAAGTCTTCCGTTTCTACGGCTACTACGAAAAGATCATTTTCAAAGAATGAAAATAATCAAGACAAGGTTGCGTAATAAGATGTAGGATGAATTTCTTGTTGACAATATGATGGTTTATATTGAAAAAGAGATGGTTTAATGTGCAAACAATGGAGCTTTTGAGGCTAAGCAATAGTTTGGTTCCTAAAGATATTTACAAAGCATTTGATATGGATGATATATGTGCTCTTGTAGTAAAAATTTATCCAAAGGGATTTTAGTGAGCAAGAGAAAACAAATTTGAGATTTCAACTTTAACACTTTATTCTTGAAGCTGTTAGTGATCCAGAATTGAATAACTTATCAACTATGTCTGAATTGTGTGAGGCTTTGGAAACAATAGGGAAGGCGAATACATATGCCTTGATTGACCGGATAATCCACCTTATCTTAAGTCTTCCAGTTTCTACGGCTACTACAGAAAGATCATTTTCAACAATGAAGATAATCAAGACAAGGTTGCGTAATAAGACAGAGGATGAATTTCTTGTTGACAATATGATGGTTTATATTGAAAAAGAGATGGTTTAATGTGCAAACAATGGAGCTTTTAAGGCTAAGCAATAGTTTGGTTCCTAAAGATATTTACAAAGCATTTGATATGGATGATATATGTGCTCTTGTAGAAAAAATTTATCCAGTGGATTTTAGTGAGCAAGAGAAAACAAATTTGAGATTTCAACTTTAACACTTTATTCTTGAAGATGTTAGTCATCCAGAATTGAATAACTTATCAACTATGTCTGAATTGTGTGAGGCTTTGGAAACAATAGGGAAGGCGAATACATATGCCTTGATTGACCGAATAATCCACCTAATCTTAACTCTTCCAGTTTCTACGGCTACTACAGAAAGATCATTTTCAGCAATGAAAATAATCAAGACAAGGTTGCGTAATAAGATGGAGGATGAATTTCTTGTTGACAATATGATGGTTTATATTGAAAAAGAGATGGTTTAATGTGCCAACAATGGAGCTTTTAAGGCTAAGCAATAGTTTGGTTCCTAAAGATATTTACAAAGCATTTGATATGGATGATATATGTGCTCTTGTAGAAAAAATTTATCCAAAGGATTTTAGTGAGCAACGAGAAAACAAATTTGAGATTTCAACTTTAACACTTTATTCTTGAAGCTTGTTAGTCATCCGAAATTGAATACTTATCAACTATGTCCGAATTGTGTGAGGCTTTGGAAACAATAGGGAAGGCGAATACATATGCCTTGATTGACCGGATAATCCACCTAATCTTAACTCTTCCAGTTTCTACGGCTACTACAGAAAGATCATTTTCAATAATGAAGATAATCAAGACAAGGTTGCGTAATAAGACAGAGGATGAATTTCTTGTTGACAATATGATGGTTTATATTGAAAAAGAGATGGTTTAATGTGCAAACAATGGAGCTTTTGAGGCTAAGCAATAGTTTGGTTCCTGAAGATATTTACAAAGCATTTGATATGGATGATATATGTGCTCTTGTAGTAAAAATTTATCCAGTGGATTTTAGTGAGCAAGAGTAAACAAATTTGAGATTTCAACTTTAACACTTTATTCTTGAAGCAGTTAGTGATCCAGAATTGAATAACTTATCAACTATGTCTGAATTGTGTGAGGCTTTGGAAAAAATAGGGAAGGCGAATACATATGCCTTGATTGACCGGATAATCCACCTAATCTTAACTCTTCCAGTTTCTACGGCTACTACAAAAAGATCATTTTCAGCAATGAAAATAATCAAGACAAGGTTGCGTAATAAGATGGAGGATGAATTTCTTGTTGACAATATGATGGTTTATATTGAAAAAGAGATGGTTTAATGTGCAAACAATGGAGCTTTTGAGGCTAAGCAATAGTTTGGTTCCTAAAGATATTTACAAAGCATTTGATATGGATGATATATGTGCTCTTGTAGAAAAAATTTATCCAGTGGATTTTAGTGAGCAACAGAAAACAAATCTGAGATTTCAACTTTAACACTTTATTCTTGAAGCTGTTAGTCATCCCGAATTGAATAACTTATCAACTATGTCTGAATTGTGTGAGGCTTTGGAAACAATAGGGAAGGCGAATACATATGCCTTGAATGACCGGATAATCCACCTAATCTTAACTCTTCCAGTTTCTACGGCTACTACAGAAACATCATTTTCAACAATGAAGATAATCAAGACAAGGTTGCGTAATAAGACAGAGGATGAATTTCTTGTTGACAATATGATGGTTTATATTGAAAAAGAGATGGTTTAATGTGCAAACAATGGAGCTTTTGAGGCTAAGCAATAGTTTGGTTCCTAAAGATATTTACAAAGCATTTGATATGGATGATATATGTGCTCTTGTAGTAAAAATTTATCCAAAGGATTTTAGTGAGCAAGAGAAAACAAATTTGAGATTTCAACTTTAACACTTTATTCTTGAAGCTGTTAGTGATCCAGAATTGAATAACTTATCAACTATGTCTGAATTGTGTGAGGCTTTGGAAACAATAGGGAAGGCGAATACATATGCCTTGATTGACCGGATAATCCACCTTATCTTAAGTCTTCCAGTTTCTACGGCTACTACAGAAAGATCATTTTCAAAGAATGAAAATAATCAAGACAAGGTTGCGTAATAAGATGGAGGATGAATTTCTTGTTGACAATATGATGGTTTATATTGAAAAAGAGATGGTTTAATGTGCAAACAATGGAGCTTTTGAGGCTAAGCAATAGTTTGGTTCCTAAAGATATTTACAAAGCATTTGATATGGATGATATATGTGCTCTTGTAGTAAAAATTTATCCAGTGGATTTTAGTGAGCAAGAGAAAACAAATTTGAGATTTCAACTTTAACACTTTATTCTTGAAGCTGTTAGTGATCCAGAATTGAATAACTTATCAACTATGTCTGAATTGTGTGAGGCTTTGGAAACAATAGGGAAGGCGAATACATATGCCTTGATTGACCGGATAATCCACCTTATCTTAAGTCTTCCAGTTTCTACGGCTACTACAGAAAGATCATTTTCAAAAATGAAGATAATCAAGACAAGGTTGCGTAATAAGACAGAGGATGAATTTCTTGTTGACAATATGATGGTTTATATTGAAAAAGAGATGGTTTAATGTGCAAACAATGGAGCTTTTAAGGCTAAGCAATAGTTTGGTTCCTAAAGATATTTACAAAGCATTTGATATGGATGATATATGTGCTCTTGTAGAAAAAATTTATCCAGTGGATTTTAGTGAGCAAGAGAAAACAAATTTGAGATTTCAACTTTAACACTTTATTCTTGAAGATGTTAGTCATCCAGAATTGAATAACTTATAAACTATATTTGAATTGTGTGAGGCATTGGAAAAAATAGGGAAGGCGAATACATATGCCTTGATTGACCGGATAATCCACCTAATCTTAACTCTTCCAGTTTCTACGGCTACTACAGAAAGATCATTTTCAGCAATGAAAATAATCAAGACAAGGTTGCGTAATAAGATGGAGGATGAATTTCTTGTTGACAATATGATGGTTTATGTTGAAAAAGAGATGGTTTAATGTGTAAACAATGGAGCTTTTAAGGCTAAGCAATAGTTTGGTTCCTAAAGATATTTACAAAGCATTTGATATGGATGATATATGTGCTCTTGTAGAAAAAATTTCTCCAGTGGATTTTAGTGAGCAACAGAAAACAAATTTTAGATTTCAACTTTAACACTTTATTCTTGAAGCTGTTAGTCATCCAGAATTGAATAACTTATCAACTATGTCTGAATTGTGTGAGGCTTTGGAAACAATAGGGAAGGCGAATACATATGCCTTGAATGACCGGATAATCCACCTAATCTTAACTCTTCCAGTTTCTACGGCTACTACAGAAACATCATTTTCAACAATGAAGATAATCAAGACAAGGTTGCGTAATAAGACAGAGGATGAATTTCTTGTTGACAATATGATGGTTTATATTGAAAAAGAGATGGTTTAATGTGCAAACAATGGAGCTTTTGAGGCTAAGCAATAGTTTGGTTCCTAAAGATATTTACAAAGCATTTGATATGGATGATATATGTGCTCTTGTAGTAAAAATTTATCCAAAGGATTTTAGTGAGCAAGAGAAAACAAATTTGAGATTTCAACTTTAACACTTTATTCTTGAAGCTGTTAGTGATCCAGAATTGAATAACTTATCAACTATGTCTGAATTGTGTGAGGCTTTGGAAACAATAGGGAAGGCGAATACATATGCCTTGATTGACCGGATAATCCACCTTATCTTAAGTCTTCCGGTTTCTACGGCTACTACACATTGAATGATCATTTTCAAAAATGAAAATAATCAAGACAAGGTTGCGTAATAAGATGGAGGATGAATTTCTTGTTGACAATATGATGGTTTATATTGAAAAAGAGATGGTTTAATGTGCAAACAATGGAGCTTTTGAGGCTAAGCAATAGTTTGGTTCCTAAAGATATTTACAAAGCATTTGATATGGATGATATATGTGCTCTTGTAGTAAAAATTTATCCAGTGGATTTTAGTGAGCAAGAGAAAACAAATTTGAGATTTCAACTTTAACACTTTATTCTTGAAGCTGTTAGTGATCCAGAATTGAATAACTTATCAACTATGTCTGAATTGTGTGAGGCTTTGGAAACAATAGGGAAGGCGAATACATATGCCTTGATTGACCGGATAATCCACCTTATCTTAAGTCTTCCAGTTTCTACGGCTACTACGAAAAGATCATTTTCAACAATGAAGATAATCAAGACAAGGTTGCGTAATAAGACGGAGGATGAATTTCTTGTTGACAATATGATGGTTTATATTGAAAAAGAGATGGTTTAATGTGCAAACAATGGAGCTTTTAAGGCTAAGCAATAGTTTGGTTCCTAAAGATATTTACAAAGCATTTGATATGGATGATATATGTGCTCTTGTAGAAAAAATTTATCCAGTGGATTTTAGTGAGCAAGAGAAAACAAATTTGAGATTTCAACTTTAACACTTTATTCTTGAAGATGTTAGTCATCCAGAATTGAATAACTTATAAACTATGTTTGAATTGTGTGAGGCATTGGAAAAAATAGGGAAGGCGAATACATATGCCTTGATTGACCGGATAATCCACCTAATCTTAACTCTTCCAGTTTCTACGGCTACTACAAAAAGATCATTTTCAGCAATGAAAATAATCAAGACAAGGTTGCGTAATAAGATGGAGGATGAATTTCTTGTTGACAATATGATGGTTTATATTGAAAAAGAGATGGTTTAATGTGCAAACAATGGTGCTTTTGAGAATAAGCAATAGTTTGGTTCCTAAAGATATTTACAAAGCATTTGATATGGATGATATATGTGCTCTTGTAGAAAAAATTTATCCAGTGGATTTTAGTGAGCAAGAGAAAACAAATTTGAGATTTCAACTTTAACACTTTATTCTTGAAGCTATTAGTCATCCAGAATTGAATAACTTATCAACTATGTCTGAATTGTGTGAGGCTTTGGAAACAATAGGGAAGGCGAATACATATGCCTTGATTGACCTGAATAATCCACCTAATCTTAAGTCTTCCAGTTTCTACGGCTACTACAGAAAGATCATTTTCAGCAATGAAAATAATCAAGACAAGGTTGCGTAATAAGATGGAGGATGAATTTCTTGTTGACAATATGATGGTTTATATTGAAAAAGAGATGGTTTAATGTGCAAACAATGGAGCTTTTAAGGCTAAGCAATAGTTTGGTTCCTAAAGATATTTACAAAGCATTTGATATGGATGATATATGTGCTCTTGTAGAAAAAATTTATCCAAAGGATTTTAGTGAGCAAAGAAAACAAATTTGAGATTTCAACTTTAACACTTTATTCTTGAAGTCGTTAGTCATCCGAATTGAATAACTTATCAACTATGTCCTGAATTGTGTGAGGCTTTGGAAACAATAGGGAAGGCGAATACATATGCCTTGATTGACCTGGATAATCCACCTAATCTTAACTCTTCCGGTTTCTACGGCTACTACGAAAGATCATTTTCAACAATGAAGATAATCAAGACAAGGTTGCGTAATAAGACAGAGGATGAATTTCTTGTTGACAATATGATGGTTTATATTGAAAAAGAGATGGTTTAATGTGCAAACAATGGAGCTTTTGAGGCTAAGCAATAGTTTGGTTCCTGAAGATATTTACAAAGCATTTGATATGGATGATATATGTGCTCTTGTAGAAAAAATTTATCCAAAGGATTTTAGTGAGCAAGAGAAACAAATTTGAGATTTCAACTTTAACACTTTATTCTTGAAGCTGTTAGTCATCCAGAATTGAATAACTTATCAACTATGTCTGAATTGTGTGAGGCTTTGGAAAAAATAGGGAAGGCGAATACATATGCCTTGATTGACCGGATAATCCACCTAATCTTAACTCTTCCAGTTTCTACGGCTACTACAAAAAGATCATTTTCAGCAATGAAAATAATCAAGACAAGGTTGCGTAATAAGATGGAGGATGAATTTCTTGTTGACAATATGATGGTTTATATTGAAAAAGAGATGGTTTAATGTGCAAACAATGGTGCTTTTGAGAATAAGCAATAGTTTGGTTCCTAAAGATATTTACAAAGCATTTGATATGGATGATATATGTGCTCTTGTAGAAAAATTTATCCAAAGGATTTTAGTGAGCAAGAGAAAACAAATTTGAGAATTCAACTTTAACACTTTATTCTTGAAGCTATTAGTCATCCAGAATTGAATAACTTATCAACTATGTCTGAATTGTGTGAGGCTTTGGAAACAATAGGGAAGGCGAATACATATGCCTTGATTGACCGAATAATCCACCTAATCTTAACTCTTCCAGTTTCTACGGCTACTACAGAAAGATCATTTTCAACAATGAAAATAATCAAGACAAGGTTGCGTAATAAGATGGAGGATGAATTTCTTGTTGACAATATGATGGTTTATATTGAAAAAGAGATGGTTTAATGTGCAAACAATGGAGCTTTTAAGGCTAAGCAATAGTTTGGTTCCTAAAGATATTTACAAAGCATTTGATATGGATGATATATGTGCTCTTGTAGAAAAATTTATCCAAAGGATTTTAGTGAGCAACGAGAAAACAAATTTGAGATTTCAACTTTAACACTTTATTCTTGAAGTCATTTAGTCATCCGAGAATTGAATAACTTATCAACTATGTCCGAATTGTGTGAGGCTTTGGAAACAATAGGGAAGGCGAATACATATGCCTTGATTGACCGGATAATCCACCTAATCTTAACTCTTCCAGCTTCTACGGCTACTACGAAAGATCATTTTCAACAATGAAGATAATCAAGACAAGGTTGCGTAATAAGACAGGAGGATGAATTTCTTGTTGACAATATGATGGTTTATATTGAAAAAGAGATGGTTTAATGTGCAAACAATGGAGCTTTTGAGGCTAAGCAATAGTTTGGTTCCTAAGATATTTACAAAGCATTTGATATGGATGATATATGTGCTCTTGTAGTAAAAATTTATCCAAAGGATTTTAGTGAGCAAGAGTAAACAAATTTGAGATTTCAACTTTAACACTTTATTCTTGAAGTCGTTAGTCACCCAAATTGAATAACTTATCAACTATGTCTGAATTGTGTGAGGCTTTGGAAAAAATAGGGAAGGCGAATACATATGCCTTGATTGACCGGATAATCCACCTAATCTTAACTCTTCCAGTTTCTACGGCTACTACAAAAAGATCATTTTCAGCAATGAAAATAATCAAGACAAGGTTGCGTAATAAGATGGAGGATGAATTTCTTGTTGACAATATGATGGTTTATATTGAAAAAGAGATGGTTTAATGTGCAAACAATGGAGCTTTTGAGGCTAAGCAATAGTTTGGTTCCTAAAGATATTTACAAAGCATTTGATATGGATGATATATGTGCTCTTGTAGAAAAATTTATCCAGTGGATTTTAGTGAGCAACAGAAAACAAATTTGAGATTTCAACTTTAACACTTTATTCTTGAAGTCGTTAGTCATCCGAATTGAATAACTTATCAACTATGTCCGAATTGTGTGAGGCTTTGGAAACAATAGGGAAGGCGAATACATATGCCTTGAATGACCGGATAATCCACCTAATCTTAACTCTTCCAGTTTCTACGGCTACTACGAAACATCATTTTCAACAATGAAGATAATCAAGACAAGGTTGCGTAATAAGACAGAGGATGAATTTCTTGTTGACAATATGATGGTTTATATTGAAAAAGAGATGGTTTAATGTGCAAACAATGGAGCTTTTGAGGCTAAGCAATAGTTTGGTTCCAAAAGATATTTACAAAGCATTTGATATGGATGATATATGTGCTCTTGTAGTAAAAATTTATCCAAAGGATTTTAGTGAGCAAGAGAAAACAAATTTGAGATTTCAACTTTAACACTTTATTCTTGAAGGCGTTAGTGATCCGAATTGAATAACTTATCAACTATGTCTGAAGATTGTGTGAGGCTTTGGAAACAATAGGGAAGGCGAATACATATGCCTTGATTGACCGGATAATCCACCTTATCTTAAGTCTTCCAGTTTCTACGGCTACTACGGAAAGATCATTTTCAAGAATGAAAATAATCAAGACAAGGTTGCGTAATAAGATGGAGGATGAATTTCTTGTTGACAATATGATGGTTTATATTGAAAAAGAGATGGTTTAATGTGCAAACAATGGAGCTTTTGAGGCTAAGCAATAGTTTGGTTCCTAAAGATATTTACAAAGCATTTGATATGGATGATATATGTGCTCTTGTAGTAAAAATTTATCCAGTGGATTTTAGTGAGCAAGAGAAAACAAATTTGAGATTTCAACTTTAACACTTTATTCTTGAAGTCATTAGTGATCCGAGAATTGAATAACTTATCAACTATGTCTGAATTGTGTGAGGCTTTGGAAACAATAGGGAAGGCGAATACATATGCCTTGATTGACCGGATAATCCACCTTATCTTAAGTCTTCCAGTTTCTACGGCTACTACAGAAAGATCATTTTCAACAATGAAGATAATCAAGACAAGGTTGCGTAATAAGACAGGAGGATGAATTTCTTGTTGACAATATGATGGTTTATATTGAAAAAGAGATGGTTTAATGTGCAAACAATGGAGCTTTTAAGGCTAAGCAATAGTTTGGTTCCTAAAGATATTTACAAAGCATTTGATATGGATGATATATGTGCTCTTGTAGAAAAAATTTATCCAGTGGATTTTAGTGAGCAACAGAAAACAAATTTGAGATTTCAACTTTAACACTTTATTCTTGAAGTCATTAGTCATCCGAATTGAATAACTTATCAACTATGTCCGAATTGTGTGAGGCTTTGGAAACAATAGGGAAGGCGAATACATATGCCTTGATTGACCGGATAATCCACCTAATCTTAACTCTTCCAGCTTTCTACGGCTACTACGAAAGATCATTTTCAACAATGAAGATAATCAAGACAAGGTTGCGTAATAAGACAGAGGATGAATTTCTTGTTGACAATATGATGGTTTATATTGAAAAAGAGATGGTTTAATGTGCAAACAATGGAGCTTTTGAGGCTAAGCAATAGTTTGGTTCCTAAAGATATTTACAAAGCATTTGATATGGATGATATATGTGCTCTTGTAGTAAAAATTTATCCAGTGGATTTTAGTGAGCAAGAGTAAACAAATTTGAGATTTCAACTTTAACACTTTATTCTTGAAGCTGTTAGTCATCCAGAATTGAATAACTTATCAACTATGTCTGAATTGTGTGAGGCTTTGGAAACAATAGGGAAGGCGAATACATATGCCTTGATTGACCGGATAATCCACCTTATCTTAAGTCTTCCGCTTTCTACGGCTACTACAAAAAGATCATTTTCAAGAATGAAAATAATCAAGACAAGGTTGCGTAATAAGATGGAGGATGAATTTCTTGTTGACAATATGATGGTTTATATTGAAAAAGAGATGGTTTAATGTGCAAACAATGGAGCTTTTGAGGCTAAGCAATAGTTTGGTTCCTAAAGATATTTACAAAGCATTTGATATGGATGATATATGTGCTCTTGTAGTAAAAATTTATCCAAAGGATTTTAGTGAGCAAGAGAAAACAAATTTGAGATTTCAACTTTAACACTTTATTCTTGAAGTCATTAGTGATCCGTAATTGAATAACTTATCAACTATGTCTGAATTGTGTGAGGCTTTGGAAACAATAGGGAAGGCGAATACATATGCCTTGATTGACCGAATAATCCACCTAATCTTAACTCTTCCAGTTTCTACGGCTACTACAGAAAGATCATTTTCAGCAATGAAAATAATCAAGACAAGGTTGCGTAATAAGATGGAGGATGAATTTCTTGTTGACAATATGATGGTTTATATTGAAAAAGAGATGGTTTAATGTGCAAACAATGGAGCTTTTGAGGCTAAGCAATAGTTTGGTTCCTAAAGATATTTACAAAGCATTTGATATGGATGATATATGTGCTCTTGTAGAAAAAATTTATCCAAAGGATTTTAGTGAGCAACGAGAAAACAAATTTGAGATTTCAACTTTAACACTTTATTCTTGAAGTCGTTAGTCATCCGAAATTGAATAACTTATCAACTATGTCTGAATTGTGTGAGGCTTTGGAAACAATAGGGAAGGCGAATACATATGCCTTGATTGACCGGATAATCCACCTAATCTTAACTCTTCCAGTTTCTACGGCTACTACGAAAGATCATTTTCAACAATGAAGATAATCAAGACAAGGTTGCGTAATAAGACAGGAGGATGAATTTCTTGTTGACAATATGATGGTTTATATTGAAAAAGAGATGGTTTAATGTGCAAACAATGGAGCTTTTGAGGCTAAGCAATAGTTTGGTTCCTAAAGATATTTACAAAGCATTTGATATGGATGATATATGTGCTCTTGTAGTAAAAATTTATCCAAAGTGGATTTTAGTGAGCAAGAGTAAACAAATTTGAGATTTCAACTTTAACACTTTATTCTTGAAGTATTAGTCATCCGAATTGAATAACTTATCAACTATGTCTGAATTGTGTGAGGCTTTGGAAAAAATAGGGAAGGCGAATACATATGCCTTGATTGACCGGATAATCCACCTAATCTTAACTCTTCCAGTTTCTACGGCTACTACAAAAAGATCATTTTCAAGAATGAAAATAATCAAGACAAGGTTGCGTAATAAGATGGAGGATGAATTTCTTGTTGACAATATGATGGTTTATATTGAAAAAGAGATGGTTTAATGTGCAAACAATGGAGCTTTTGAGGCTAAGCAATAGTTTGGTTCCTAAAGATATTTACAAAGCATTTGATATGGATGATATATGTGCTCTTGTAGAAAAATTTATCCAAAGGGATTTTAGTGAGCAACAGAAAACAAATTTGAGATTTCAACTTTAACACTTTATTCTTGAAGCTGTTAGTCATCCAGAATTGAATAACTTATCAACTATGTCTGAATTGTGTGAGGCTTTGGAAACAATAGGGAAGGCGAATACATATGCCTTGAATGACCGGATAATCCACCTAATCTTAACTCTTCCAGTTTCTACGGCTACTACAGAAACATCATTTTCAACAATGAAGATAATCAAGACAAGGTTGCGTAATAAGACAGAGGATGAATTTCTTGTTGACAATATGATGGTTTATATTGAAAAAGAGATGGTTTAATGTGCAAACAATGGAGCTTTTGAGGCTAAGCAATAGTTTGGTTCCAAAAGATATTTACAAAGCATTTGATATGGATGATATATGTGCTCTTGTAGTAAAAATTTATCCAGTGGATTTTAGTGAGCAAGAGAAAACAAATTTGAGATTTCAACTTTAACACTTTATTCTTGAAGCTGTTAGTGATCCAGAATTGAATAACTTATCAACTATGTCTGAATTGTGTGAGGCTTTGGAAACAATAGGGAAGGCGAATACATATGCCTTGATTGATCGGATAATCCACCTTATCTTAAGTCTTCCAGTTTCTACGGCTACTACAGAAAGATCATTTTCAGCAATGAAAATAATCAAGACAAGGTTGCGTAATAAGATGGAGGATGAATTTCTTGTTGACAATATGATGGTTTATATTGAAAAAGAGATGGTTTAATGTGCAAACAATGGAGCTTTTGAGGCTAAGCAATAGTTTGGTTCCTAAAGATATTTACAAAGCATTTGATATGGATGATATATGTGCTCTTGTAGAAAAAATTTATCCAGTGGATTTTAGTGAGCAAGAGAAAACAAATTTGAGAATTCAACTTTAACACTTTATTCTTGAAGATATTAGTCATCCAGAATTGAATAACTTATCAACTATGTCTGAATTGTGTGAGGCTTTGGAAACAATAGGGAAGGCGAATACATATGCCTTGATTGACCGGATAATCCACCTAATCTTAACTCTTCCAGTTTCTACGGCTACTACAAAAAGATCATTTTCAGCAATGAAAATAATCAAGACAAGGTTGCGTAATAAGATGGAGGATGAATTTCTTGTTGACAATATGATGGTTTATATTGAAAAAGAGATGGTTTAATGTGCAAACAATGGTGCTTTTGAGAATAAGCAATAGTTTGGTTCCTAAAGATATTTACAAAGCATTTGATATGGATGATATATGTGCTCTTGTAGAAAAAATTTATCCAGTGGATTTTAGTGAGCAAGAGAAAACAAATTTGAGAATTCAACTTTAACACTTTATTCTTGAAGCTATTAGTCATCCAGAATTGAATAACTTATCAACTATGTCTGAATTGTGTGAGGCTTTGGAAACAATAGGGAAGGCGAATACATATGCCTTGATTGACCGAATAATCCACCTAATCTTAACTCTTCCAGTTTCTACGGCTACTACAGAAAGATCATTTTCACCAATGAAAATAATCAAGACAAGGTTGCGTAATAAGATGGAGGATGAATTTCTTGTTGACAATATGATGGTTTATATTGAAAAAGAGATGGTTTAATGTGCAAACAATGGAGCTTTTAAGGCTAAGCAATAGTTTGGTTCCTAAAGATATTTACAAAGCATTTGATATGGATGATATATGTGCTCTTGTAGAAAAAATTTATCCAGTGGATTTTAGTGAGCAACAGAAAACAAATTTGAGATTTCAACTTTAACACTTTATTCTTGAAGCTGTTAGTCATCCAGAATTGAATAACTTATCAACTATGTCTGAATTGTGTGAGGCTTTGGAAACAATAGGGAAGGCGAATACATATGCCTTGATTGACCGGATAATCCACCTAATCTTAACTCTTCCAGTTTCTACGGCTACTACAGAAAGATCATTTTCAACAATGAAGATAATCAAGACAAGGTTGCGTAATAAGACAGAGGATGAATTTCTTGTTGACAATATGATGGTTTATATTGAAAAAGAGATGGTTTAATGTGCAAACAATGGAGCTTTTGAGGCTAAGCAATAGTTTGGTTCCTGAAGATATTTACAAAGCATTTGATATGGATGATATATGTGCTCTTGTAGTAAAAATTTATCCAGTGGATTTTAGTGAGCAAGAGTAAACAAATTTGAGATTTCAACTTTAACACTTTATTCTTGAAGCTGTTAGTCACCAGAATTGAATAACTTATCAACTATGTCTGAATTGTGTGAGGCTTTGGAAAAAATAGGGAAGGCGAATACATATGCCTTGATTGACCGGATAATCCACCTAATCTTAACTCTTCCAGTTTCTACGGCTACTACAAAAAGATCATTTTCAGCAATGAAAATAATCAAGACAAGGTTGCGTAATAAGATGGAGGATGAATTTCTTGTTGACAATATGATGGTTTATATTGAAAAAGAGATGGTTTAATGTGCAAACAATGGAGCTTTTGAGGCTAAGCAATAGTTTGGTTCCTAAAGATATTTACAAAGCATTTGATATGGATGATATATGTGCTCTTGTAGAAAAATTTATCCAGTGGATTTTAGTGAGCAACAGAAAACAAATTTGAGATTTCAACTTTAACACTTTATTCTTGAAGCTGTTAGTCATCCAGAATTGAATAACTTATCAACTATGTCTGAATTGTGTGAGGCTTTGGAAACAATAGGGAAGGCGAATACATATGCCTTGAATGACCGGATAATCCACCTAATCTTAACTCTTCCAGTTTCTACGGCTACTACAGAAACATCATTTTCAACAATGAAGATAATCAAGACAAGGTTGCGTAATAAGACAGAGGATGAATTTCTTGTTGACAATATGATGGTTTATATTGAAAAAGAGATGGTTTAATGTGCAAACAATGGAGCTTTTGAGGCTAAGCAATAGTTTGGTTCCAAAAGATATTTACAAAGCATTTGATATGGATGATATATGTGCTCTTGTAGTAAAAATTTATCCAAAGGATTTTAGTGAGCAAGAGAAAACAAATTTGAGATTTCAACTTTAACACTTTATTCTTGAAGCTGTTAGTGATCCAGAATTGAATAACTTATCAACTATGTCTGAATTGTGTGAGGCTTTGGAAACAATAGGGAAGGCGAATACATATGCCTTGATTGACCGGATAATCCACCTTATCTTAAGTCTTCCAGTTTCTACGGCTACTACGAAAGATCATTTTCAAGCAATGAAAATAATCAAGACAAGGTTGCGTAATAAGATGGAGGATGAATTTCTTGTTGACAATATGATGGTTTATATTGAAAAAGAGATGGTTTAATGTGCAAACAATGGAGCTTTTGAGGCTAAGCAATAGTTTGGTTCCTAAAGATATTTACAAAGCATTTGATATGGATGATATATGTGCTCTTGTAGTAAAAATTTATCCAGTGGATTTTAGTGAGCAAGAGAAAACAAATTTGAGATTTCAACTTTAACACTTTATTCTTGAAGCTGTTAGTGATCCAGAATTGAATAACTTATCAACTATGTCTGAATTGTGTGAGGCTTTGGAAACAATAGGGAAGGCGAATACATATGCCTTGATTGACTGGATAATCCACCTTATCTTAAGTCTTCCAGTTTCTACGGCTACTACAGAAAGATCATTTTCAACAATGAAGATAATCAAGACAAGGTTGCGTAATAAGACAGAGGATGAATTTCTTGTTGACAATATGATGGTTTATATTGAAAAAGAGATGGTTTAATGTGCAAACAATGGAGCTTTTAAGGCTAAGCAATAGTTTGGTTCCTAAAGATATTTACAAAGCATTTGATATGGATGATATATGTGCTCTTGTAGAAAAAATTTATCCAGTGGATTTTAGTGAGCAACAGAAAACAAATTTGAGATTTCAACTTTAACACTTTATTCTTGAAGCTGTTAGTCATCCAGAATTGAATAACTTATCAACTATGTCTGAATTGTGTGAGGCTTTGGAAACAATAGGGAAGGCGAATACATATGCCTTGATTGACCGGATAATCCACCTAATCTTAACTCTTCCAGTTTCTACGGCTACTACAGAAAGATCATTTTCAACAATGAAGATAATCAAGACAAGGTTGCGTAATAAGACAGAGGATGAATTTCTTGTTGACAATATGATGGTTTATATTGAAAAAGAGATGGTTTAATGTGCAAACAATGGAGCTTTTGAGGCTAAGCAATAGTTTGGTTCCTAAAGATATTTACAAAGCATTTGATATGGATGATATATGTGCTCTTGTAGTAAAAATTTATCCAAAGGGATTTTAGTGAGCAAGAGTAAACAAATTTGAGATTTCAACTTTAACACTTTATTCTTGAAGCTGTTAGTCATCCAGAATTGAATAACTTATCAACTATGTCTGAATTGTGTGAGGCTTTGGAAACAATAGGGAAGGCGAATACATATGCCTTGATTGACCGGATAATCCACCTTATCTTAAGTCTTCCAGTTTCTACGGCTACTACACAAAAGATCATTTTCAAAGCAATGAAAATAATCAAGACAAGGTTGCGTAATAAGATGGAGGATGAATTTCTTGTTGACAATATGATGGTTTATATTGAAAAAGAGATGGTTTAATGTGCAAACAATGGAGCTTTTGAGGCTAAGCAATAGTTTGGTTCCTAAAGATATTTACAAAGCATTTGATATGGATGATATATGTGCTCTTGTAGTAAAAATTTATCCAGTGGATTTTAGTGAGCAAGAGAAAACAAATTTGAGATTTCAACTTTAACACTTTATTCTTGAAGCTGTTAGTGATCCAGAATTGAATAACTTATCAACTATGTCTGAATTGTGTGAGGCTTTGGAAACAATAGGGAAGGCGAATACATATGCCTTGATTGACCGAATAATCCACCTAATCTTAACTCTTCCAGTTTCTACGGCTACTACAGAAAGATCATTTTCAGCAATGAAAATAATCAAGACAAGGTTGCGTAATAAGATGGAGGATGAATTTCTTGTTGACAATATGATGGTTTATATTGAAAAAGAGATGGTTTAATGTGCAAACAATGGAGCTTTTGAGGCTAAGCAATAGTTTGGTTCCTAAAGATATTTACAAAGCATTTGATATGGATGATATATGTGCTCTTGTAGAAAAAATTTATCCAAAGGGATTTTAGTGAGCAACAGAAAACAAATTTGAGATTTCAACTTTAACACTTTATTCTTGAAGTCGTTAGTCATCCGAATTGAATAACTTATCAACTATGTCTCGAATTGTGTGAGGCTTTGGAAACAATAGGGAAGGCGAATACATATGCCTTGATTGACCGGATAATCCACCTAATCTTAACTCTTCCAGCTTTCTACGGCTACTACGAAAGATCATTTTCAACAATGAAGATAATCAAGACAAGGTTGCGTAATAAGACAGAGGATGAATTTCTTGTTGACAATATGATGGTTTATATTGAAAAAGAGATGGTTTAATGTGCAAACAATGGAGCTTTTGAGGCTAAGCAATAGTTTGGTTCCTAAGATATTTACAAAGCATTTGATATGGATGATATATGTGCTCTTGTAGTAAAAATTTATCCAAAGGATTTTAGTGAGCAAGAGTAAACAAATTTGAGATTTCAACTTTAACACTTTATTCTTGAAGCGTTAGTCATCCGAATTGAATAACTTATCAACTATGTCCGAATTGTGTGAGGCTTTGGAAAAAATGGGAAGGCGAATACATATGCCTTGATTGACCGGATAATCCACCTAATCTTAACTCTTCCAGCTTTCTACGGCTACTACAAAAAGATCATTTTCAAAGCAATGAAAATAATCAAGACAAGGTTGCGTAATAAGATGGAGGATGAATTTCTTGTTGACAATATGATGGTTTATATTGAAAAAGAGATGGTTTAATGTGCAAACAATGGAGCTTTTGAGGCTAAGCAATAGTTTGGTTCCTAAAGATATTTACAAAGCATTTGATATGGATGATATATGTGCTCTTGTAGAAAAATTTATCCAGTGGATTTTAGTGAGCAACAGAAAACAAATTTGAGATTTCAACTTTAACACTTTATTCTTGAAGCTGTTAGTCATCCAGAATTGAATAACTTATCAACTATGTCTGAATTGTGTGAGGCTTTGGAAACAATAGGGAAGGCGAATACATATGCCTTGAATGACCGGATAATCCACCTAATCTTAACTCTTCCAGTTTCTACGGCTACTACAGAAACATCATTTTCAACAATGAAGATAATCAAGACAAGGTTGCGTAATAAGACAGAGGATGAATTTCTTGTTGACAATATGATGGTTTATATTGAAAAAGAGATGGTTTAATGTGCAAACAATGGAGCTTTTGAGGCTAAGCAATAGTTTGGTTCCAAAAGATATTTACAAAGCATTTGATATGGATGATATATGTGCTCTTGTAGTAAAAATTTATCCAAAGGATTTTAGTGAGCAAGAGAAAACAAATTTGAGATTTCAACTTTAACACTTTATTCTTGAAGTCGTTAGTGATCCGAATTGAATAACTTATCAACTATGTCCGAATTGTGTGAGGCTTTGGAAACAATAGGGAAGGCGAATACATATGCCTTGATTGACCGGATAATCCACCTTATCTTAAGTCTTCCAGCTTTCTACGGCTACTACGAAAGATCATTTTCAACAATGAAAATAATCAAGACAAGGTTGCGTAATAAGATGGAGGATGAATTTCTTGTTGACAATATGATGGTTTATATTGAAAAAGAGATGGTTTAATGTGCAAACAATGGAGCTTTTGAGGCTAAGCAATAGTTTGGTTCCTAAAGATATTTACAAAGCATTTGATATGGATGATATATGTGCTCTTGTAGAAAAAATTTATCCAGTGGATTTTAGTGAGCAAGAGAAAACAAATTTGAGAATTCAACTTTAACACTTTATTCTTGAAGATATTAGTCATCCAGAATTGAATAACTTATCAACTATGTCTGAATTGTGTGAGGCTTTGGAAACAATAGGGAAGGCGAATACATATGCCTTGATTGACCGAATAATCCACCTAATCTTAACTCTTCCAGTTTCTACGGCTACTACAGAAAGATCATTTTCAGCAATGAAAATAATCAAGGCAAGGTTGCGTAATAAGATGGCGGATGAATTTCTTGTTGACAATATGATGGTTTATATTGAAAAAGAGATGGTTTAATGTGCAAACAATGGAGCTTTTAAGGCTAAGCAATAGTTTGGTTCCTAAAGATATTTACAAAGCATTTGATATGGATGATATATGTGCTCTTGTAGAAAAAATTTATCCAGTGGATTTTAGTGAGCAAGAGAAAACAAATTTGAGATTTCAACTTTAACACTTTATTCTTGAAGATGTTAGTCATCCAGAATTGAATAACTTATAAACTATGTTTGAATTGTGTGAGGCATTGGAAAAAATAGGGAAGGCGAATACATATGCCTTGATTGACCGGATAATCCACCTAATCTTAACTCTTCCAGTTTCTACGGCTACTACAAAAAGATCATTTTCAAAGCAATGAAAATAATAAAGACAAGGTTGCGTAATAAGATGGAGGATGAATTTCTTGTTGACAATATGATGGTTTATATTGAAAAAGAGATGGTTTAATGTGCAAACAATGGAGCTTTTGAGGCTAAGCAATAGTTTGGTTCCTAAAGATATTTACAAAGCATTTGATATGGATGATATATGTGCTCTTGTAGAAAAAATTTATCCAGTGGATTTTTGTGAGCAACAGAAAACAAATTTGAGATTTCAACTTTAACACTTTATTCTTGAAGCTGTTAGTCATCCAGAATTGAATAACTTATCAACTATGTCTGAATTGTGTGAGGCTTTGGAAACAATAGGGAAGGCGAATACATATGCCTTGAATGACCGGATAATCCACCTAATCTTAACTCTTCCAGTTTCTACGGCTACTACAGAAACATCATTTTCAACAATGAAGATAATCAAGACAAGGTTGCGTAATAAGACAGAGGATGAATTTCTTGTTGACAATATGATGGTTTATATTGAAAAAGAGATGGTTTAATGTGCAAACAATGGAGCTTTTGAGGCTAAGCAATAGTTTGGTTCCAAAAGATATTTACAAAGCATTTGATATGGATGATATATGTGCTCTTGTAGTAAAAATTTATCCAGTGGATTTTAGTGAGCAAGAGAAAACAAATTTGAGATTTCAACTTTAACACTTTATTCTTGAAGCTGTTAGTGATCCAGAATTGAATAACTTATCAACTATGTCTGAATTGTGTGAGGCTTTGGAAACAATAGGGAAGGCGAATACATATGCCTTGATTGACCGAATAATCCACCTAATCTTAACTCTTCCAGCTTCTACGGCTACTACAAAAGATCATTTTCAATAATGAAAATAATCAAGACAAGGTTGCGTAATAAGATGGAGGATGAATTTCTTGTTGACAATATGATGGTTTATATTGAAAAAGAGATGGTTTAATGTGCAAACAATGGAGCTTTTAAGGCTAAGCAATAGTTTGGTTCCTAAAGATATTTACAAAGCATTTGATATGGATGATATATGTGCTCTTGTAGAAAAAATTTATCCAAAGGGATTTTAGTGAGCAAGAGAAAACAAATTTGAGAATTCAACTTTAACACTTTATTCTTGAAGATATTAGTCATCCAGAATTGAATAACTTATCAACTATGTCTGAATTGTGTGAGGCTTTGGAAACAATAGGGAAGGCGAATACATATGCCTTGATTGACCGAATAATCCACCTAATCTTAACTCTTCCAGCTTTCTACGGCTACTACAGAAAGATCATTTTCAGCAATGAAAATAATCAAGGCAAGGTTGCGTAATAAGATGGCGGATGAATTTCTTGTTGACAATATGATGGTTTATATTGAAAAAGAGATGGTTTAATGTGCAAACAATGGAGCTTTTAAGGCTAAGCAATAGTTTGGTTCCTAAAGATATTTACAAAGCATTTGATATGGATGATATATGTGCTCTTGTAGAAAAAATTTATCCAAAGGATTTTAGTGAGCAAGAGAAAACAAATTTGAGATTTCAACTTTAACACTTTATTCTTGAAGCTGTTAGTCATCCAGAATTGAATAACTTATCAACTATGTCTGAATTGTGTGAGGCTTTGGAAACAATAGGGAAGGCGAATACATATGCCTTGATTGACCGAATAATCCACCTAATCTTAACTCTTCCAGTTTCTACTACGGCTACTACGAGAAAGATCATTTTCAACAATGAAAATAATCAAGACAAGGTTGCGTAATAAGATGGAGGATGAATTTCTTGTTGACAATATGATGGTTTATATTGAAAAAGAGATGGTTTAATGTGCCAACAATGGAGCTTTTGAGGCTAAGCAATAGTTTGGTTCCTAAAGATATTTACAAAGCATTTGATATGGATGATATATGTGCTCTTGTAGAAAAAATTTATCCAAAGGATTTTAGTGAGCAAGAGAAAACAAATTTGAGATTTCAACTTTAACACTTTATTCTTGAAGTCGTTAGTCATCCGTAATTGAATAACTTATCAACTATGTCTGAATTGTGTGAGGCTTTGGAAACAATAGGGAAGGCGAATACATATGCCTTGATTGACCGGATAATCCACCTAATCTTAACTCTTCCAGCTTCTACGGCTACTACGGAAAGATCATTTTCAATAATGAAGATAATCAAGACAAGGTTGCGTAATAAGACAGAGGATGAATTTCTTGTTGACAATATGATGGTTTATATTGAAAAAGAGATGGTTTAATGTGCAAACAATGGAGCTTTTGAGGCTAAGCAATAGTTTGGTTCCTAAAGATATTTACAAAGCATTTGATATGGATGATATATGTGCTCTTGTAGTAAAAATTTATCCAAAGGGATTTTAGTGAGCAAGAGTAAACAAATTTGAGATTTCAACTTTAACACTTTATTCTTGAAGTCGTTAGTGATCCGTAAATTGAATAACTTATCAACTATGTCCGAATTGTGTGAGGCTTTGGAAAAAATAGGGAAGGCGAATACATATGCCTTGATTGACCGGATAATCCACCTAATCTTAACTCTTCCAGCTTTCTACGGCTACTACAAAAAGATCATTTTCAAAGCAATGAAAATAATCAAGACAAGGTTGCGTAATAAGATGGAGGATGAATTTCTTGTTGACAATATGATGGTTTATATTGAAAAAGAGATGGTTTAATGTGCAAACAATGGATCTTTTGAGGCTAAGCAATAGTTTGGTTCCTAAAGATATTTACAAAGCATTTGATATGGATGATATATGTGCTCTTGTAGAAAAAATTTATCCAAAGGATTTTAGTGAGCAACAGAAAACAAATCTGAGATTTCAACTTTAACACTTTATTCTTGAAGCTGTTAGTCATCCAGAATTGAATAACTTATCAACTATGTCTGAATTGTGTGAGGCTTTGGAAACAATAGGGAAGGCGAATACATATGCCTTGAATTGACCGGATAATCCACCTAATCTTAACTCTTCCAGCTTCTACGGCTACTACGAAACATCATTTTCAACAATGAAGATAATCAAGACAAGGTTGCGTAATAAGACAGAGGATGAATTTCTTGTTGACAATATGATGGTTTATATTGAAAAAGAGATGGTTTAATGTGCAAACAATGGAGCTTTTGAGGCTAAGCAATAGTTTGGTTCCTAAAGATATTTACAAAGCATTTGATATGGATGATATATGTGCTCTTGTAGTAAAAATTTATCCAAAGGATTTTAGTGAGCAAGAGAAACAAATTTGAGATTTCAACTTTAACACTTTATTCTTGAAGTCGTTAGTGATCCGTAATTGAATAACTTATCAACTATGTCCGAATTGTGTGAGGCTTTGGAAAAAATAGGGAAGGCGAATACATATGCCTTGATTGACCGGATAATCCACCTAATCTTAACTCTTCCAGTTTCTACGGCTACTACAAAAAGATCATTTTCAAGCAATGAAAATAATCAAGACAAGGTTGCGTAATAAGATGGAGGATGAATTTCTTGTTGACAATATGATGGTTTATATTGAAAAAGAGATGGTTTAATGTGCAAACAATGGAGCTTTTGAGGCTAAGCAATAGTTTGGTTCCTAAAGATATTTACAAAGCATTTGATATGGATGATATATGTGCTCTTGTAGAAAAAATTTATCCAAAGGATTTTAGTGAGCAAGAGAAAACAAATTTGAGATTTCAACTTTAACACTTTATTCTTGAAGTCATTAGTCATCCGAATTGAATAACTTATCAACTATGTCTGAATTGTGTGAGGCTTTGGAAACAATAGGGAAGGCGAATACATATGCCTTGAATGACCGGATAATCCACCTAATCTTAACTCTTCCAGCTTCTACGGCTACTACGAAAGATCATTTTCAACAATGAAGATAATCAAGACAAGGTTGCGTAATAAGATGGAGGATGAATTTCTTGTTGACAATATGATGGTTTATATTGAAAAAGAGATGGTTTAATGTGCAAACAATGGAGCTTTTGAGGCTAAGCAATAGTTTGGTTCCTAAAGATATTTACAAAGCATTTGATATGGATGATATATGTGCTCTTGTAGAAAAAATTTATCCAAAGGATTTTAGTGAGCAAGAGAAAACAAATTTGAGATTTCAACTTTAACACTTTATTCTTGAAGATGTTAGTCATCCGAATTGAATAACTTATAAACTATGTTTGAATTGTGTGAGGCATTGGAAAAAATAGGGAAGGCGAATACATATGCCTTGATTGACCGGATAATCCACCTAATCTTAACTCTTCCAGCTTTCTACGGCTACTACAAAAAGATCATTTTCAAGAATGAAAATAATAAAGACAAGGTTGCGTAATAAGATGGAGGATGAATTTCTTGTTGACAATATGATGGTTTATATTGAAAAAGAGATGGTTTAATGTGCAAACAATGGAGCTTTTGAGGCTAAGCAATAGTTTGGTTCCTAAAGATATTTACAAAGCATTTGATATGGATGATATATGTGCTCTTGTAGAAAAAATTTATCCAAAGGATTTTAGTGAGCAACGTAAAAACAAATTTGAGATTTCAACTTTAACACTTTATTCTTGAAGTCGTTAGTCATCCGAATTGAATAACTTATCAACTATGTCTCGAATTGTGTGAGGCTTTGGAAACAATAGGGAAGGCGAATACATATGCCTTGAATGACCGGATAATCCACCTAATCTTAAGTCTTCCAGTTTCTACGGCTACTACAGAAACATCATTTTCAACAATGAAGATAATCATGACAAGGTTGCGTAATAAGACAGAGGATGAATTTCTTGTTGACAATATGATGGTTTATATTGAAAAAGAGATGGTTTAATGTGCAAACAATGGAGCTTTTGAGGCTAAGCAATAGTTTGGTTCCAAAAGATATTTACAAAGCATTTGATATGGATGATATATGTGCTCTTGTAGTAAAAATTTATCCAGTGGATTTTAGTGAGCAAGAGAAAACAAATTTGAGATTTCAACTTTAACACTTTATTCTTGAAGCTGTTAGTGATCCAGAATTGAATAACTTATCAACTATGTCTGAATTGTGTGAGGCTTTGGAAACAATAGGGAAGGCGAATACATATGCCTTGATTGACCGAATAATCCACCTAATCTTAACTCTTCCAGCTCTACGGCTACTACGAAAGATCATTTTCAGCAATGAAAATAATCAAGACAAGGTTGCGTAATAAGATGGAGGATGAATTTCTTGTTGACAATATGATGGTTTATATTGAAAAAGAGATGGTTTAATGTGCAAACAATGGAGCTTTTAAGGCTAAGCAATAGTGTGGTTCCTAAAGATATTTACAAAGCATTTGATATGGATGATATATGTGCTCTTGTAGAAAAAATTTATCCAAAGGGATTTTAGTGAGCAAGAGAAAACAAATTTGAGATTTCAACTTTAACACTTTATTCTTGAAGCCGTTAGTCATCCGTAATTGAATAACTTATCAACTATGTCTGAATTGTGTGAGGCTTTGGAAACAATAGGGAAGGCGAATACATATGCCTTGATTGACCTGGATAATCCACCTAATCTTCCAGGTTTCTACGGCTACTACGAAAAGATCATTTTCAACAATGAAGATAATCAAGACAAGGTTGCGTAATAAGACAGAGGATGAATTTCTTGTTGACAATATGATGGTTTATATTGAAAAAGAGATGGTTTAATGTGCAAACAATGGAGATTTTGAGGCTAAGCAATAGTTTGGTTCCTGAAGATATTTACAAAGCATTTGATATGGATGATATATGTGCTCTTGTAGTAAAAATTTATCCAAAGTGGATTTTAGTGAGCAAGAGTAAACAAATTTGAGATTTCAACTTTAACACTTTATTCTTGAAGCTGTTAGTCATCCAGAATTGAATAACTTATCAACTATGTCTGAATTGTGTGAGGCTTTGGAAACAATAGGGAAGGCGAATACATATGCCTTGATTGACCGAATAATCCACCTAATCTTAACTCTTCCAGTTTCTACGGCTACTACGAAAAGATCATTTTCAAGCAATGAAAATAATCAAGACAAGGTTGCGTAATAAGATGGAGGATGAATTTCTTGTTGACAATATGATGGTTTATATTGAAAAAGAGATGGTTTAATGTGCCAACAATGGAGCTTTTAAGGCTAAGCAATAGTTTGGTTCCTAAAGATATTTACAAAGCATTTGATATGGATGATATATGTGCTCTTGTAGAAAAAATTTATCCAAAGTGGATTTTAGTGAGCAACGAGAAAACAAATTTGAGATTTCAACTTTAACACTTTATTCTTGAAGTCGTTAGTCATCCAGAATTGAATAACTTATCAACTATGTCTGAATTGTGTGAGGCTTTGGAAACAATAGGGAAGGCGAATACATATGCCTTGATTGACCGGATAATCCACCTAATCTTAACTCTTCCAGTTTCTACGGCTACTACAGAAAGATCATTTTCAACAATGAAGATAATCAAGACAAGGTTGCGTAATAAGACAGAGGATGAATTTCTTGTTGACAATATGATGGTTTATATTGAAAAAGAGATGGTTTAATGTGCAAACAATGGAGCTTTTGAGGCTAAGCAATAGTTTGGTTCCTGAAGATATTTACAAAGCATTTGATATGGATGATATATGTGCTCTTGTAGTAAAAATTTATCCAGTGGATTTTAGTGAGCAAGAGTAAACAAATTTGAGATTTCAACTTTAACACTTTATTCTTGAAGCTGTTAGTCATCCAGAATTGAATAACTTATCAACTATGTCTGAATTGTGTGAGGCTTTGGAAACAATAGGGAAGGCGAATACATATGCCTTGATTGACCGAATAATCCACCTAATCTTAACTCTTCCAGTTTCTACGGCTACTACAGAAAGATCATTTTCAGCAATGAAAATAATCAAGACAAGGTTGCGTAATAAGATGGAGGATGAATTTCTTGTTGACAATATGATGGTTTATATTGAAAAAGAGATGGTTTAATGTGCCAACAATGGAGCTTTTAAGGCTAAGCAATAGTTTGGTTCCTAAAGATATTTACAAAGCATTTGATATGGATGATATATGTGCTCTTGTAGAAAAAATTTATCCAGTGGATTTTAGTGAGCAACAGAAAACAAATTTGAGATTTCAACTTTAACACTTTATTCTTGAAGCTGTTAGTCATCCAGAATTGAATAACTTATCAACTATGTCTGAATTGTGTGAGGCTTTGGAAACAATAGGGAAGGCGAATACATATGCCTTGATTGACCGGATAATCCACCTAATCTTAACTCTTCCAGTTTCTACGGCTACTACAGAAAGATCATTTTCAATAATGAAGATAATCAAGACAAGGTTGCGTAATAAGACAGAGGATGAATTTCTTGTTGACAATATGATGGTTTATATTGAAAAAGAGATGGTTTAATGTGCAAACAATGGAGCTTTTGAGGCTAAGCAATAGTTTGGTTCCTGAAGATATTTACAAAGCATTTGATATGGATGATATATGTGCTCTTGTAGTAAAAATTTATCCAAAGGGATTTTAGTGAGCAAGAGTAAACAAATTTGAGATTTCAACTTTAACACTTTATTCTTGAAGCTGTTAGTGATCCAGAATTGAATAACTTATCAACTATGTCTGAATTGTGTGAGGCTTTGGAAAAAATAGGGAAGGCGAATACATATGCCTTGATTGACCGGATAATCCACCTAATCTTAACTCTTCCAGTTTCTACGGCTACTACAAAAAGATCATTTTCAGCAATGAAAATAATCAAGACAAGGTTGCGTAATAAGATGGAGGATGAATTTCTTGTTGACAATATGATGGTTTATATTGAAAAAGAGATGGTTTAATGTGCAAACAATGGATCTTTTGAGGCTAAGCAATAGTTTGGTTCCTAAAGATATTTACAAAGCATTTGATATGGATGATATATGTGCTCTTGTAGAAAAAATTTATCCAGTGGATTTTAGTGAGCAACGAAAAACAAATCTGAGATTTCAACTTTAACACTTTATTCTTGAAGTCGTTAGTCATCCAGAATTGAATAACTTATCAACTATGTCGAATTGTGTGAGGCTTTGGAAACAATAGGGAAGGCGAATACATATGCCTTGAATGACCTGGATAATCCACCTAATCTTAACTCTTCCAGTTTCTACGGCTACTACAGAAACATCATTTTCAACAATGAAGATAATCAAGACAAGGTTGCGTAATAAGACAGAGGATGAATTTCTTGTTGACAATATGATGGTTTATATTGAAAAAGAGATGGTTTAATGTGCAAACAATGGAGCTTTTGAGGCTAAGCAATAGTTTGGTTCCTAAAGATATTTACAAAGCATTTGATATGGATGATATATGTGCTCTTGTAGTAAAAATTTATCCAGTGGATTTTAGTGAGCAAGAGAAAACAAATTTGAGATTTCAACTTTAACACTTTATTCTTGAAGCTGTTAGTGATCCCGAATTGAATAACTTATCAACTATGTCTGAATTGTGTGAGGCTTTGGAAACAATAGGGAAGGCGAATACATATGCCTTGATTGACCGGATAATCCACCTTATCTTAAGTCTTCCAGTTTCTACGGCTACTACAGAAAGATCATTTTCAGCAATGAAAATAATCAAGACAAGGTTGCGTAATAAGATGGAGGATGAATTTCTTGTTGACAATATGATGGTTTATATTGAAAAAGAGATGGTTTAATGTGCAAACAATGGAGCTTTTGAGGCTAAGCAATAGTTTGGTTCCTAAAGATATTTACAAAGCATTTGATATGGATGATATATGTGCTCTTGTAGTAAAAATTTATCCAGTGGATTTTAGTGAGCAAGAGAAAACAAATTTGAGATTTCAACTTTAACACTTTATTCTTGAAGCTGTTAGTGATCCAGAATTGAATAACTTATCAACTATGTCCGAATTGTGTGAGGCTTTGGAAACAATAGGGAAGGCGAATACATATGCCTTGATTGACCGAATAATCCACCTAATCTTAACTCTTCCGCTTTCTACGGCTACTACAGAAAGATCATTTTCAAAGAAATGAAAATAATCAAGACAAGGTTGCGTAATAAGATGGAGGATGAATTTCTTGTTGACAATATGATGGTTTATATTGAAAAAGAGATGGTTTAATGTGCAAACAATGGAGCTTTTGAGGCTAAGCAATAGTTTGGTTCCTAAAGATATTTACAAAGCATTTGATATGGATGATATATGTGCTCTTGTAGAAAAAATTTATCCAAAGGGATTTTAGTGAGCAACAGAAAACAAATTTGAGATTTCAACTTTAACACTTTATTCTTGAAGTCGTTAGTCATCCGTAATTGAATAACTTATCAACTATGTCCGAATTGTGTGAGGCTTTGGAAACAATAGGGAAGGCGAATACATATGCCTTGAATGACCTGGATAATCCACCTAATCTTAACTCTTCCAGCTTTCTACGGCTACTACGAAACATCATTTTCAACAATGAAGATAATCAAGACAAGGTTGCGTAATAAGACAGAGGATGAATTTCTTGTTGACAATATGATGGTTTATATTGAAAAAGAGATGGTTTAATGTGCAAACAATGGAGCTTTTGAGGCTAAGCAATAGTTTGGTTCCAAAAGATATTTACAAAGCATTTGATATGGATGATATATGTGCTCTTGTAGTAAAAATTTATCCAAAGGATTTTAGTGAGCAAGAGAAAACAAATTTGAGATTTCAACTTTAACACTTTATTCTTGAAGTCGTTAGTGATCCGTAATTGAATAACTTATCAACTATGTCTCGAATTGTGTGAGGCTTTGGAAACAATAGGGAAGGCGAATACATATGCCTTGATTGACCGAATAATCCACCTAATCTTAACTCTTCCAGCTTCTACGGCTACTACGAAAAGATCATTTTCAAGCAATGAAAATAATCAAGACAAGGTTGCGTAATAAGATGGAGGATGAATTTCTTGTTGACAATATGATGGTTTATATTGAAAAAGAGATGGTTTAATGTGCAAACAATGGAGCTTTTAAGGCTAAGCAATAGTTTGGTTCCTAAAGATATTTACAAAGCATTTGATATGGATGATATATGTGCTCTTGTAGAAAAAATTTATCCAAAGGATTTTAGTGAGCAACAGAAAACAAATTTGAGATTTCAACTTTAACACTTTATTCTTGAAGTCGTTAGTCATCCGAATTGAATAACTTATCAACTATGTCCGAATTGTGTGAGGCTTTGGAAACAATAGGGAAGGCGAATACATATGCCTTGATTGACCGGATAATCCACCTAATCTTAACTCTTCCAGCTTTCTACGGCTACTACTACGAAAGATCATTTTCAACAATGAAGATAATCAAGACAAGGTTGCGTAATAAGACAGAGGATGAATTTCTTGTTGACAATATGATGGTTTATATTGAAAAAGAGATGGTTTAATGTGCAAACAATGGAGCTTTTTAGGCTAAGCAATAGTTTGGTTCCTGAAGATATTTACAAAGCATTTGATATGGATGATATATGTGCTCTTGTAGTAAAAATTTATCCAAAGTGGATTTTAGTGAGCAAGAGTAAACAAATTTGAGATTTCAACTTTAACACTTTATTCTTGAAGCTGTTAGTCATCCAGAATTGAATAACTTATCAACTATGTCTGAATTGTGTGAGGCTTTGGAAAAAATAGGGAAGGCGAATACATATGCCTTGATTGACCGGATAATCCACCTAATCTTAACTCTTCCAGTTTCTACGGCTACTACAAAAAGATCATTTTCAGCAATGAAAATAATCAAGACAAGGTTGCGTAATAAGATGGAGGATGAATTTCTTGTTGACAATATGATGGTTTATATTGAAAAAGAGATGGTTTAATGTGCAAACAATGGAGCTTTTGAGGCTAAGCAATAGTTTGGTTCCTAAAGATATTTACAAAGCATTTGATATGGATGATATATGTGCTCTTGTAGAAAAAATTTATCCAGTGGATTTTAGTGAGCAACAGAAAACAAATTTGAGATTTCAACTTTAACACTTTATTCTTGAAGTCATTGTTAGTCATCCGTAATTGAATAACTTATCAACTATGTCTGAATTGTGTGAGGCTTTGGAAACAATAGGGAAGGCGAATACATATGCCTTGAATGACCGGATAATCCACCTAATCTTAACTCTTCCAGTTTCTACGGCTACTACAGAAACATCATTTTCAACAATGAAGATAATCAAGACAAGGTTGCGTAATAAGACAGAGGATGAATTTCTTGTTGACAATATGATGGTTTATATTGAAAAAGAGATGGTTTAATGTGCAAACAATGGAGCTTTTGAGGCTAAGCAATAGTTTGGTTCCTAAAGATATTTACAAAGCATTTGATATGGATGATATATGTGCTCTTGTAGTAAAAATTTATCCAAAGGATTTTAGTGAGCAAGAGAAAACAAATTTGAGATTTCAACTTTAACACTTTATTCTTGAAGGTGTTAGTGATCCAGAATTGAATAACTTATCAACTATGTCTGAATTGTGTGAGGCTTTGGAAACAATAGGGAAGGCGAATACATATGCCTTGATTGACCGGATAATCCACCTTATCTTAAGTCTTCCAGTTTCTACGGCTATTACGGAAAGATCATTTTCAAGCAATGAAAATAATCAAGACAAGGTTGCGTAATAAGATGGAGGATGAATTTCTTGTTGACAATATGATGGTTTATATTGAAAAAGAGATGGTTTAATGTGCAAACAATGGAGCTTTTGAGGCTAAGCAATAGTTTGGTTCCTAAAGATATTTACAAAGCATTTGATATGGATGATATATGTGCTCTTGTAGAAAAAATTTATCCAGTGGATTTTAGTGAGCAAGAGAAAACAAATTTGAGAATTCAACTTTAACACTTTATTCTTGAAGATATTAGTCATCCAGAATTGAATAACTTATCAACTATGTCTGAATTGTGTGAGGCTTTGGAAACAATAGGGAAGGCGAATACATATGCCTTGATTGACCGAATAATCCACCTAATCTTAACTCTTCCAGCTTTCTACGGCTACTACGAAAGATCATTTTCAAAGCAATGAAAATAATCAAGACAAGGTTGCGTAATAAGATGGCGGATGAATTTCTTGTTGACAATATGATGGTTTATATTGAAAAAGAGATGGTTTAATGTGCAAACAATGGAGCTTTTAAGGCTAAGCAATAGTTTGGTTCCTAAAGATATTTACAAAGCATTTGATATGGATGATATATGTACTCTTGTAGAAAAAATTTATCCAGTGGATTTTAGTGAGCAAGAGAAAACAAATTTGAGATTTCAACTTTAACACTTTATTCTTGAAGATGTTAGTCATCCAGAATTGAATAACTTATAAACTATGTTTGAATTGTGTGAGGCATTGGAAAAAATAGGGAAGGCGAATACATATGCCTTGATTGACCGGATAATCCACCTAATCTTAACTCTTCCAGTTTCTACGGCTACTACAAAAAGATCATTTTCAGCAATGAAAATAATAAAGACAAGGTTGCGTAATAAGATGGAGGATGAATTTCTTGTTGACAATATGATGGTTTATATTGAAAAAGAGATGGTTTAATGTGCAAACAATGGAGCTTTTGAGGCTAAGCAATAGTTTGGTTCCTAAAGATATTTACAAAGCATTTGATATGGATGATATATGTGCTCTTGTAGAAAAAATTTATCCAGTGGATTTTAGTGAGCAACAGAAAACAAATTTGAGATTTCAACTTTAACACTTTATTCTTGAAGTCGTTAGTCATCCGTAAATTGAATAACTTATCAACTATGTCCGAATTGTGTGAGGCTTTGGAAACAATAGGGAAGGCGAATACATATGCCTTGAATGACCGTATAATCCACCTAATCTTAACTCTTCCAGCTTTCTACGGCTACTACGAAACATCATTTTCAACAATGAAGATAATCAAGACAAGGTTGCGTAATAAGACAGAGGATGAATTTCTTGTTGACAATATGATGGTTTATATTGAAAAAGAGATGGTTTAATGTGTAAACAATGGAGCTTTTGAGGCTAAGCAATAGTTTGGTTCCTAAAGATATTTACAAAGCATTTGATATGGATGATATATGTGCTCTTGTAGTAAAAATTTATCCAAAGGATTTTAGTGAGCAAGAGAAAACAAATTTGAGATTTCAACTTTAACACTTTATTCTTGAAGTCGTTAGTGATCCGAATTGAATAACTTATCAACTATGTCCGAATTGTGTGAGGCTTTGGAAACAATAGGGAAGGCGAATACATATGCCTTGATTGACCGGATAATCCACCTTATCTTAAGTCTTCCGATTTCTACGGCTACTACGAAAGATCATTTTCAAGCAATGAAAATAATCAAGACAAGGTTGCGTAATAAGATGGAGGATGAATTTCTTGTTGACAATATAATGGTTTATATTGAAAAAGAGATGGTTTAATGTGCAAACAATGGAGCTTTTGAGGCTAAGCAATAGTTTGGTTCCTAAAGATATTTACAAAGCATTTGATATGGATGATATATGTGCTCTTGTAGAAAAAATTTATCCAGTGGATTTTAGTGAGCAAGAGAAAACAAATTTGAGATTTCAACTTTAACACTTTATTCTTGAAGCTATTAGTCATCCAGAATTGAATAACTTATCAACTATGTCTGAATTGTGTGAGGCTTTGGAAACAATAGGGAAGGCGAATACATATGCCTTGATTGACCGAATAATCCACCTAATCTTAACTCTTCCAGTTTCTACGGCTACTACGAAAGATCATTTTCAAAGCAATGAAAATAATCAAGACAAGGTTGCGTAATAAGATGGAGGATGAATTTCTTGTTGACAATATGATGGTTTATATTGAAAAAGAGATGGTTTAATGTGCAAACAATGGAGCTTTTAAGGGTAAGCAATAGTTTGGTTCCTAAAGATATTTACAAAGCATTTGATATGGATGATATATGTGCTCTTGTAGAAAAAATTTATCCAAAGGGATTTTAGTGAGCAACAGAAAACAAATTTGAGATTTCAACTTTAACACTTTATTCTTGAAGCTATTAGTCATCCAGAATTGAATAACTTATCAACTATGTCTGAATTGTGTGAGGCTTTGGAAACAATAGGGAAGGCGAATACATATGCCTTGATTGACCGGATAATCCACCTTATCTTAAGTCTTCCAGTTTCTACGGCTACTACAGAAAGATCATTTTCAGCAATGAAAATAATCAAGACAAGGTTGCGTAATAAGATGGAGGATGAATTTCTTGTTGACAATATGATGGTTTATATTGAAAAAGAGATGGTTTAATGTGCAAACAATGGAGCTTTTGAGGCTAAGCAATAGTTTGGTTCCTAAAGATATTTACAAAGCATTTGATATGGATGATATATGTGCTCTTGTAGAAAAAATTTATCCAGTGGATTTTAGTGAGCAACAGAAAACAAATTTGAGATTTCAACTTTAACACTTTATTCTTGAAGTCGTTAGTCATCCGAATTGAATAACTTATCAACTATGTCTGAATTGTGTGAGGCTTTGGAAACAATAGGGAAGGCGAATACATATGCCTTGATTGACCGGATAATCCCCCTTATCTTAAGTCTTCCAGTTTCTACGGCTACTACAGAAAGATCATTTTCAGCAATGAAAATAATCAAGACAAGGTTGCGTAATAAGATGGAGGATGAATTTCTTGTTGACAATATGATGGTTTATATTGAAAAAGAGATGGTTTAATGTGCAAACAATGGAGCTTTTGAGGCTAAGCAATAGTTTGGTTCCTAAAGATATTTACAAAGCATTTGATATGGATGATATATGTGCTCTTGTAGAAAATATTTATCCAGTGGATTTTAGTGAGCAAGAGAACAAATTTGAGATTTCAACTTTAACACTTTATTCTTGAAGCTATTAGTCATCTAGAATTGAATAACTTATCAACTATGTCTGAATTGTGTGAGGATTTGGAAACAATAGGGAAGGCGAATACATATGCCTTGATTGACCGAATAATCCACCTAATCTTAACTCTTCCAGTTTCTACGGCTACTACTGAAAGATCATTTTCAGCAATGAAAATAATCAAGACAAGGTTGCGTAATAAGATGGAGGATGAATTTCTTGTTGACAATATGATGGTTTATATTGAAAAAGAGATGGTTTAATGTGCAAACAATGGAGCTTTTAAGGCTAAGCAATAGTGTGGTTCCTAAAGATATTTACAAAGCATTTGATATGGATGATATATGTGCTCTTGTAGAAAAAATTTATCCAGTGGATTTTAGTGAGCAACAGAAAACAAATTTGAGATTTCAACTTTAACACTTTATTCTTGAAGCTATTAGTCATCCAGAATTGAATAACTTATCAACTATGTCTGAATTGTGTGAGGCTTTGGAAACAATAGGGAAGGCGAATACATATGCCTTGATTGACCGGATAATCCACCTTATCTTAAGTCTTCCAGTTTCTACGGCTACTACGGAGAAAGATCATTTTCAAGCAATGAAAATAATCAAGACAAGGTTGCGTAATAAGATGGAGGATGAATTTCTTGTTGACAATATGATGGTTTATATTGAAAAAGAGATGGTTTAATGTGCAAACAATGGAGCTTTTAAGGCTAAGCAATAGTTTGGTTCCTAAAGATATTTACAAAGCATTTGATATGGATGATATATGTGCTCTTGTAGAAAAAATTTATCCAGTGGATTTTAGTGAGCAAGAGAAAACAAATTTGAGATTTCAACTTTAACACTTTATTCTTGAAGCTATTAGTCATCCAGAATTGAATAACTTATCAACTATGTCTGAATTGTGTGAGGCTTTGGAAACAATAGGGAAGGCGAATACATATGCCTTGATTGACCGGATAATCCGCCTTATCTTAACTCTTCCAGTTTCTATGGCTACTACAGAAAGATCATTTTCAACAATGAAGATAATCAAGACAAGGTTGCGTAATAAGATGGAGGATGAATTTCTTGTTGACAATATGATGGTTTATATTGAAAAAGAGATGGTTTAATGTGCAAACAATGGAGATTTTGAGGCTAAGCAATAGTTTGGTTCCTAAAGATAATTACAAAGCATTTGATATGGATGATATATGTGCTCTTGTAGAAAAAATTTATCCAGTGGATTTTAGTGAGCAAGAGAAAACAAATTTGCTATTTGAACTTTAACACTTTATTCTTGAAGATGTTAGTCATCCAGAATTGAATAACTTATCAACTATGTTTGTATTGTGTGAGGCTTTGGAAAAAATAGGGAAGGCGAGTGACAACAATACCCAAGAAATTACTCAAGGGTCCCAAGTCTTTCATATCTAACTCGGAATTTAGCAGTGTCATGATCGACCGGCGCAACACATCAGATGAGGCAATCAAAATAATATCATCCACATATACAGAATATAGGCCATGGAAGTCCCACGACAAATCCAATAGTAGATACATAGTCAGCAAACCACTTATACCAAGCTCGTGGGGCCTGCTTAAGGCCATATAAGGATTTCTTTAACAAACAGACATTATGTGGATAGTTGGGATCTCAAAAACCCAATGGCTGATACATGTAGACAATCTCCTTAAGATCACCATGCAATAAGGCATTTTTCACATCTAACTGATGAATAGGCCAAGATTTTGAAAGTGCCAAGCTGAGAACAGTGCGAATGGTAGCCGATTTAACAACCGGACTGAATGTCTCACCACAATCCATGCCAACCTGCTGAGTCTTACCATCACCCACAAGACGAGCCTTATGCCTCGCAAAAGATCCGTCAGAATTATCCTTATGAGTAAAAATCCACATAGACAGAATAATATTAACACCAGAAGGACGGGGTACCAACTCCCACGTCTTATTCGCAATAAGAGCATCATATTCGTCGGTCATAGCCAATTTCTAATTTGGCTCATTTAATGCGGACACGGGATTACGAGGTAGGGGGATTTAAGAACTTTTGAATTTAAATTAAATTGCCTTTTTGGTTTAAAAATACCCCGTTGACTATGAGTGACCGGTCGGTGACTCGGGGGAGAATTGGGTGGATTTTGGGATAAAAGTGGCGGGTGTGGCACAGAATAGCCGGTAGGCAGTGGACCTACTAGCCCAATATGCGAAATAATAGCTGGAACCGAAGCAGTTTCGGTATTGGTCTAGGCAACTACCCCAATAGCCGAAACTGGAGCATAAATCGTGGAAGGAGGCGGACCAGTAGGTCCAGCGGGTAGTGGCCCCGCTGGTGGATTTTGTGTGCGTGACACGTCAGATAAATGGTGGATAATATACGGGGAGACATCATCATCTAAAAAATTATACGAACTAGGCCCGGGACTATTGACCTTTGCAAAAGGAAATTGGATTTCATCAAAAATAACATGGCGACTAATGATGATCTTGCTAGACAACAAATCAAAACATTTGTAACCATGATGGTTTGATGGATAACCCAAAAACACACAAGGAGTAGAACGGGCTTGAAGTTTGTTAATTGTAGTTGACAGAAATAGTGGATAGCATAAGCACCCAAAGGCCCTAAGATGTGTATACGAAGGAGTTTTATTATAGAGGATTTGAAGAGGGGAGGATATGCCAATCCTTTGGTAGGAAGTATGTTAAGGAGATAAGTAGCCATTTGTAGAGCATGATGCCAAAAAGAAGGGGGTACGGAAGCATATACCAATAATGTGCAGACAATATTATTAACGGTACGAATTTTGTATTCAGCTTTCCCATTTTGTGAGAAAGTATGAGGACAAGAGAAACAAAAATGTATACCATTAGTACCACAAAAATCTCGAAATGACCCATTATCATATTCTTTTCCATTATCACATTGAATATTTTTTATTTCCCGTTCGAACTGGACAATATTTTTAATTAATTTAGGGGCATGAAGGGTATTTTTCAAGATAAGAGGTGGATGGGGGGAGACATTTTTATGACCGTAACCACGAATTGGAATTGAATTTCCATTACCGATAATTATACCACGACTATTGCTCAAATTTGAATAAGATAAGATAGTACGTTGGTCGGACGTCATGTGGGTAGTGGCTCCGATGTCCATGTACCAATTCGTGTCAGGGAGATTTAATCCAAGTGTGTGCATCGTGGCTTTAATGTCGGTAGGGGTGGGTCCCGCTGTATGGTGGGCCTGGTGGGGTCGAGGCCCAAGCAAGCCAACTAGCTGCTCCGGCCCAGTAGACTATCTCAGAAACCACTGATGTTGGGCCAAACTGAGCCTGGAAGTTGAAACTGGAAATTGGGCCCAGTTCGGGTGGGCATTGTACGATGGGAAATAGGGGTTGTTAGGCCTACGCCCACTGGCCAAGTTCCACGGCCATGGGCCCCAGGTCTGTTACCATTTGGCTTGCGGCCCACTACCCCGAGGCCCATTGCCACCCCCGTTATTGCCACCTCGGTTTCCTCGACGGTTCTTGCCATTATTTTTGCGATTCTTACCCTTTTTTCCACCACCGTTGTTGAGATTTTGGCCAGAAATGTTGGAGGCGGACGGAGAAAAATTAGACTCGGTCATCATGACGATAGAAGGGGCCCTAGTGGCCACTTTCTTAGCCAAGCCTGCTTCTTCGAGTGTGAGCATTGAATGGGCCTGATAAAACTGTGGAAGAGGACTGCTCTGACGAAAAAGTGTACCGACGCCACTATAGGCCTCAGATAGGCCTGCAACCATCTGAAAGACAAGACGATCATTGGTAATGGGGGAACCAACGTTGCGGAGTTGGTCCGCCAATTCTTTCAACGCAAGACGTGATGTAGGGATTTGGAAGAAAATTTTGGGATAGAAAAAAAGAAACCACTGTCGGGCACAGAAACCGAGAAGGGAATGTCGGAATTCGAGGCAAAAAGTCGACGGAAAGTTGGGAGAAAATAACCTAGACTTCTAATACCATGAAAGAAATAATCCCTTGATTATTTTCATTAATAAATATACAATTTTCAATTTCCATAATAGGAAAATCTTATTCCTATTCTACTCCCAAAACCTTATTCTACTTGTACAATAATTATACAATTATGGTAAGTGTACAAATATAATTTAATCACAACTAATCCTACCTAAAATAGTCCACTAAAACCGTGATATACACGGCATGAATATACCGTGTATATCACGGTCATAACAGTCAGGTTTGCTGTGTTTTGCCCGTGATATACATGGTGTATATTCCATGTATATGCCACATGTGGATTAGTCTAGTCCACCCTAATAGTTATCCATCGTCAATTAATTAATTTATTAGTCTCCCACTAAAATCCAATAATTAGCTGATTTCCTACATGATTAATTTTTTGATCTCAATTCACTAAAATACTAAATACTTTAAAGATACTTTATATACTCATTATTATGATCATGTGATATAGCACTAACCCAAAGTCTCTTTTGACACACACAAAAATATTATTTTTAATAACCGTCGTCACACATTTTATGTATTAAATAATTTTGAGACTTCATCCTTTTATACACCGAGCTCTTGATTTGCATGCTTGAATATGACCAAATCCTCTAGGCTTGGGTAAATTTTCTCATGTGGACGGTTTAATTTTCTAGTTCAAAAATACGGAGTTTTATAGTTTGGACCGTATTTCATTCAAATAAATGTCAGACCTCGACGAACTCAACGTAAGGATTGCAAACATGAAGAGTTTAACGGCTCTTTAAACTCTTATAACTTCTTCGAGCTTCAACTCGACCATTCCCTTATATTTTCAATGAAACCTCTTCCTTATCTTAGGCTCCCTAACTTAAGGTATATTCGATATACGAAATTGTGGGGTGTAACATCATTCCCCCTTAAGAACATTCGTCCTCGAATGTTGGGGCATCATCGCTCGAGTATAGCGATTTTTATATTCTTTGGAAACTCTGACAGAGTTCTTTTGTACATAAGATTTTCTCAACCTCTCGTGCAATCAGATACTGTAACTATCGCCTCATATGATTACACAAACACAACATTATCCGTACATCATCGGCCCTATATGGCCGTACATCTCTTTTACCATATCGCTTAGTAAATTGTAATTTATCCGAACCGTTGAATCCTGACATCTGAACTATGTCTTTCATTTATTCTTCTGTTCTTCCCTTCTATCTCGTTTTTACGCTTCTACTCATCCCTTCCCTATTACATTCATGTTGTCACACTTAAAGACATAAATTATAAACACCTCGCTAGTCTTGGAATGTTTTTCCCTTCCGTAAGTTCCTTCTCACTTTTACATTTCCATCAAGGCAACACTAGTGAATATTCAATAGACATTCGAATATATCCTGCTTGCCGGTTACTGTATTTCTCGGTTGAGTTCGGGTATTATGATCGCGAACATTTCAGACGAAATCTTTCTTTCTTGTCAAGTTGTATCCTACTCTTGCAACCAAGTCTCTTGATAAAATAAGAATATTTTTTTTGAATTAAAGTATCTCCTAATATCAGATTTTTGTTTATGTTTAAATTTTTTACTTGATCTTTACAATAAATGTCATCAATCACAAATTCTGTTATACGAAAGATCGATTTTTATAATACTGTAGAAAGTAACTATCTGCAAATTAAAGGTGATATAGAATATCAAAATCAGTACAAACTTTACAATTCATGAAAAAGGACGTTGACAAGAGAACCAAAAATGTAATCTGATGATAATAACCATACAATTTTAAACTATACAAACATACGCAATATTAATTCGCTGCTTTAATTTTCCTGTCAAATATGAACTTGTGCTTCAAATACGGCTCATGTCCACACTTTAAAGTTCAAATATGCGAAAGCATTCACAGATCAACTTTTATCTGAACTCGAGTTTTAAATTTAATTCAACGGAAGCTTTTCAAGAAATCATATTATACTAAAAAAAGTGAATATGTTGCTAGCTATGATTAAAAAAAAGTACTGAAGAGAAGCCAATATTTGCAGAATAAAGTAATTGGAATTGGTATACCTGTTGCACATATTGTTGAGTGAAATAAACTCTTTTGGAAGAAGGAAGCAGGATAATGGGATAAACACACCTTATCATGCACCTGTGGGTTACAACAATTGCGAAAAATGGGAAGTAAGTGTGGGTTACAATAATTGCAGAAAACGGGAAGTAAGTAAATATTACAATTTGCTAGAAAGGATAAACTAAAAATTACAACAAACTGAAATCAAGAACGAAACAAACTCCTTGTGTGATTTGCTGAGTCGAGTGATGGCACTCTGTCTTTAAGAAAAGATTGCCCCGTATATATATCCTTTTACGTTGTCGGGCAATAGTCTCTCAAGATACAACATCAACTTAACAAATGAGCAAAGGAAACTCAAGTATTACTTTTGAAGAACTTTGAATATAGAAAAACTTGCTAAAGAGGAAGAAGAAGATTTCAGAAAAATTTCTAAGTGTTGAACAATTGAGTCAAATGCCTCAATTTATAGTGTAAGGAGATGACCCCTTAACTACCCAGCTAATGGCCTTCAATAGCCATGTAATGACACTTATTGAGGAGTTACATTCAGCCAAATAATGGATGAATTCATGTGCCAAATAATGGAGATTCAAGTGTTAGGAACCATTAAAAATTTCCCCAAACCTAACCTCAACCGTTGAGGATCATTAAAGGTTTTGGAAACTTAACCTTTACCTACACTGCAGATGGCACTAAACGTCTATCGTGGGAACGACTTTGGATTTGGTGTTTCTTTACAGAAATCACTATCTGAAGTGCTCATGCTTCCACCGAAGCGCTAAACTGAACCTTTACAGCTTAGTTTTCCCGTTGAACCTAATTCCTGGGATCTCCAGTCAGTAAGTTTGGGTTACCACCGTATTGGTCCTTATAGCTTGGGTTTTAAGCCAATTCCCCTAGACATGAAGAACATCTAATCTTGGGGTAAGCCCTTTGTCAGTGGGTCCGCTATGTTATCCTTTGATTTTATGTAATCAATGGATATTATACTCGTGGTGATCAGCTGCCTAACAGTCTTATGTCTCTGTCGAATATGACGAGACTTGTCGTTGTACATAAAACTCCGTGTCCTTCCTAGAGCCGACTGGCTGTCGTAGTGGATCATTATAGAAGGTACGGGTTTGTCCCAACAAGGGACATCCTCTAGGAAGTCGTAAAGTCACTCAGATTCTTCTCCTGCTTTGTCTAAAGCGATAAACTCTGATTCTATCGTGGATCTGGCGATGCAAGTTTGCTTAGAGGATTTCCAAGAAACAGACCCACCACCAATTGTAAATACATACCCACTAGTGGACTTAGTGTTCTCTATATCAGATATCTAATTTGCATCACTGTACCCCTCTAGTACAGCTGGATATCTAAAATAATGCAACCCGTAAGTTAACGTGTATTTCAGGTATCGTAGTACCTGATTCAATACCTTCCAATGATCATTACTCGGATTACGGGTAAACCTAGCCAACTTATTGACTGCATAAGCAATATCAGGTCAGGTGCAGTTTGTTATGTACATCAAACTCCCAGTCACTTATGCGTATTGCTCCTGGCATACGGGTGCACCACGATTTTTATCAAGCTTTTGATTTCTATCCATTGGTGACTTCATAGGCGAACTGTCAAACATCTCGAACTTTCTCAACACATCCTCGATGTAGTGAGACTGAGATAAGACCAGTTTGTTAGACGTCTTAGAGATCTTTATCCCTAAGATGACATTTGTGATACCCATATCCTTCATGTCGAAGCATTGTTTCAACATGTTCTTAGTCTCTAGAATTAATCTAGGACTGCTCCTTGTGATCAACATGTCATCTACGTACAGTCATATCATGACGAACGAGTCAAGAGTTACCTTTCATGTAGACACATTTTTCACACTCATTAATGGAGAAACCCTTCGATAGTAGAGTACTATTAAATTTTTCGTGTCATTACTTCGGGGCCTGTTTCAACCCATACAGAGATTTGACAAGTCGACAAACTTTCTTCTCTTTCCTTGGAACCACATACCCCTCGGGTTGTTCCATATAAATTTCTTCTTCCAAATCACCATTTAGGAAGGCTATCTTGACATCCATTTGATGTATCTCAAGGACACGCAACACTGCGATCGCAATGAATACTCGTATGGACGTCATCCTAGACACCAGGAAGTACGTGTCAAAATAGTCAAGGTCTTCCTTCTGCCGATAGCCCTTGACTACCAACCTGGCCTTGTACTTATCTATAGACCCATTTGCTTTATACTTCAGTTTGAGTATCCATTTACAACCCAACGGTTAATTCCTGAGGAAGATTAACCAACTCCCAAGTATGGTTATGTAGGATGGAGTCTATTTCACTCTCAATAGCTTCTTTCCAGAGCGGTGCCTCTGGAGTTGACAATGCTTCAACAATTGTCCTTGGTTCGTCATCAACCGTATAAGCTACAAAGTCAGGACCGAAGGATTTATCCTTCCTGGCCCTTTTACTTCGCCTTAGTTCCATCTCTGGAGTCAAAAAAGTTCTGAGAATCTGGAACACTAGATTCCGGATATTCGGCCACTTCTAAGTCCACTAGATCTGAACCATCTAGATCCGGGCAGTCTACGACTCCTGGTTCGTGAGAGCTTTGTTCATAACTTCGTTTGCGAGAGGTTATGTCTTTTTCCTTTCTAGGATAAGTATCCTCAAAAAATTGAGCATTCCTTGATTCCATGATTGTACCCCCGTAGATATCTGGAATATCTAACTTATGCACTAAGAAGCGATAAGCACTATATTTGCATATCCGATGAAAATGCAATTTACAGTCTTAGGCCCAATCTTGACCTGCTTTGGCTTGGGCACTTCGACCTTTACCAAACAACCCCACACCTTTAAATATTTATAGGTGGGTTTCTTTCCCTTCCATGATTCATATGGAGTTTTGTCCTTACCCTTATGTGGGACTCTATTATGAATCGTATTAGCGGTAAGGACAGCTTCTCCCCACATGTTTTGGGAAAGACCGAAATTGATGAGCAAGTCATTCATCATTTCCTTCAACATACGGTTCTTGCGTTCAGCAACACCATTCGACTGAGGTGAGTATGGAGCGCCGCGACGCCAGTGGCTGAACACCCAATTAGCGTCGCGGCGCTACCAGGGAGGCGCCACAGCGCTCTGGCACCTCGGCTCCGACGGGACTGCGCCGCGGCCCTTCGCGGCTCCGCTGCAATTTCCGACTCGTTTCAACTTACACTTCGTACACTTCTTCCTTCGTTTACCAACGTGGAATACTATGTCATTTGGTCAATAACCGTCTGTTGACACCCAATTTTGTCCCGTCTTTTCCAATTTATTTGTAATTTTAAATATTTTTAACACCTCAAAACAATTTTAATCTATATATATATATATATATATATATATATATATATATATATATATATATATATATATATATATATATTATTCTCTTATTATTATTATTATTCGCATTTTTACTATCATTTGCATTTTTATCACAATCATAAGTTTTATCCGAAAATTCTATGTTATTTTATTCTCGCAAAATTGCATCGCATTTCCATTTTTATTAAACCCCCTTTTATATTTTTAACCCATAACCCACTCATTTCTACCCAAACTAATTTCAACCAAAGCCCAAAACCGAAGCCCAACAACCATCTTTTTATTTTCCCTAACCAAAACCCATTCCCCTTATTCCCTTTCCCTTTATTTCCCCCAACTCCCACGACCCACCACCACCGAAGCCCACCCGCCAGGCCCAACCGGCCATCAGCCGAACCCGGCCCAACATCATCACCCCATCCCTTTTATCCCCCAACCAAACATAACCCCAACAATAAAAATAAAACCCTACGCTCTCAACCCCTCAAATCGCGGCACCCCTACGCCCCTACCCCACATCGCTACACCCCTACACCCCTACACCCCTACCTCACCACTGCCACCACCCTACCCTGACACCGCCGCCTGACACCACCAACCTACCCCATCATCTCTCACCGCAGAACTCGCCCCAAAAATCAGATTTTGCCCCCCCCCCCCCCCCCCCCCTTTATTTTGAAATTTGAATTCGTTTTTAGGGGGGTATGAGGGGGTTGAACGTTGAGTTTGAGACCTATAAAAACCCCCCTTTTGCATCTGTTTTGGGGGGTTCGATTTTCGGATAAAAGGTTTTTTTCTTTTTTAGGAGTTTTCTAATTCGATTTTTCGGGTTGAAAATTAGATTCAAGTCTCTGTTTCTTTCGATTTTGTTAGTGTTGTTCTTCACTGGAAAAAAAAGATCCGAAATTATAGGAACATTTCTTTGTTCTTGCAGGTGTTCTTCAACTTAAAGATTCCGAAAAATAGGTCGAAATTATTGTTTTTTTTTTTGTGTTGAAGAATCTGGAATTTTTGCTACATTTCCACTGTTTTTGGGTTCCGGGTCGGGTCAATTCCGGGTCGGGTCGATCGGGTCAAGTCGAAACCCGGGTCGAAATTTCAGGTTTTTATTTTTGTATTTGAAGATTACAAATTCAAGCTTCTTTGTTCTTAATTTTGATTAAGAATTACTTCTTTTTTTCATTAACTCCCAAAAATCCGAAATACCCCTTTTGTTCTTATATTTTCGAATCCGAAATATTACTCTAGCCCTTTAATTTTGCAATCTGAAAATTCCATTTCATTCCTCATATTTTTCTCTCAATTCGGGTAACATTCCGGGTCGGTTCGGGTCACTGCCGGGTCGGGTCGGGTCGGGTCAAACATCCAAAAATCAGGAAACGAGTGCACCGTTTCGCAGAAAAATCGAGAATTCGAAATCAGAAAAAATAAATCAGAATCCTAACATCTCCGAGCGGATTCGACGATTCAAAGCACGCCTCGGTTCGCTGCCCGGAGAAGGTCCGTAAACTCATATTCCTCTCAACTTTAGTTTCCTTCTGTATTTCTGTGTGTTCTTTTGGTTAATCATGTGTTCGTTATGCTTGTTTATATTATTGTGTCCATCCATGCCTTAATATGATGTCTGTCCAGCCTGTTTTAGCTAATCTAGGTTCATTTTGCTTATTAAGTTAACTCTTAGGTTCATATTTAATATAATATGCCAAGTATGTTGTTTAATAAGGGCAGGGTGTTGATTAGTTAAGCATGTCATGATATTTGCTACTGTAGTTGTTTTCCAATGTGTCTAGTTTGATCATTAATACTTAAAAATGTCGTGCTTATATTCAAGACATTATGTGATTTAATTAGTCTAGTTTAAATTTGTATGTTAAGTTACTTGTTAATGATTTATTCCTTAGTATAATTATGTTTCTTTAGTTCAGTAACCTCTTTTAAATTAACATGAGAATGAGTAAAAAAAAATGGCTAATGTTGATCCCCTTAAGTACTTCTAAAGCATGATATCACTATTTTTGTGTGACTCCCAGTTCGTTTTGAGCAATATTTCCCAGTCTTAAATGAATGAAATGGTTGACGTTAAATAAGCACTCCCTACCATGTTTAAGAAATGGTCTCCTATTTTGAGGAATAAATTTGGTTTTCTAATAGTTTAGTTAGAGTCCAAATGCACTTTTATTTCTGGTAGTTAACATTTTACGTGCGCGTCTACTTTAAGAATCTTGAACCTCGCCTAATATGTTAAAACCTGATTAAGTTGTGATGATCACTCTGTGACTAGCATACTCATTCTTTTCTCCCTCTTTTCTTTGCATGATCTGGGGAATTTTAAAATTCCTAATGCCCTCGAGATGCTGCTAAAACTCGAGATGAATTGTTGTTGTACCTTTGAAGCCATGGCTACTGTTTCATTATAAATTGGTTGCTGCTCCTTTTTATGAGAACATGTTGTTGCCTTTTCCGTTACTATGCTTGGTACTTCTTTGCGAGTCAAGCTATCGGTTTGGTATGTTTGTTGCCGCAACACGTGATCGGTACCATATTCGAGGTGTTGTTTGAATTAAAAGAACACTTGATAAAGCAAGTAGTCGCGCTTTGTTGTTGCATTGATCGCCATGAGTTGCTTTGCTTTGGTGTTATATTGGTTGCCATTAGTCTGCAGCATTGGCCGTTAACACTTCATTTTTGGTGTGACTTACTGTTGCATTTGAACTGAGCCATCGCTGCAAATTGAATCGAGTTTTGGCTATATTTTGAGGCTAAGTTGCTATGTTTTGTCTCATGAACTGCTGCAATCTGAACAGATCACTACACTCGGTGAAAGATCACTGATTTGAACAAATACTACACATTAGGCCGATGAAATTGAATTCGAGGCCGCGCTTTTTTTTGTTGTTTCTCTGTTTTATTATTTTACTGTTTTAAACCAAATACCACACTGGCCGATGAAATTAAATTCGAGGCAGCGCTTTTTGTTTCTCTCGTTCTCGCCTCGTTTTAAACATCCGTGCAACGGAAAGATTATCTTTTTTCTTGTTTTGAACAAATACCGCATCTGTTCGGGCACGTTTTTTTTTACGTTTCAATTTGCTCGCCCGGTTTCAGATTCATCGTTTTTATCTTGTTTTAAACTAAACACCGCGTCTTTTCGAAAATTGACTCTGTTTACTGCTTACTGCCTACTGCTGCTGCTTACTATTCCAGTTTAAAATTTTGCTGATCTGAACACAATACTACACTGGCCGATGAAAAATATCCGTCGATTTTGAGGCCTCCACAGTTGTAAAGACGGAAAATATAACTTCTGGGCAAGGATGAGGCTTAAACCTTTATTTCATCCGAGATCAACATGTTTAGTAGGCGAGGTGACTTATATATTCGCAGCCACGACGTGATTATAGTGATCTTTTCTTTTTCATCCGAGAGACCAATACGTTTAGTAGGCGAGGCAATCAAAATAACCACTCAGTCATATGTTTGCAGCCACGGCGTGATTGGAATGGTCTTTTCAAAATTTAAGTCTAAGCCCTCCGTGACCAAAACGCTCACTGTTTTGGATACGGATCCGAAGTTATTTGTTTTTTTTAACTGTTTCTAACCGTTTGTTCTTGACAGCTTGCAAGGAACAGAGTCAATGAAGGCAGATATTTCTCGGAGTTTATTTATTTTCTTTACTTTCTTTAATTCAGCTTTTATCCCGCTCTGTATTGTAATATTATTTATCGCACTTATGTAATTATTGAAATGCTTAGAATATGTAGACTTAGAATTAATTCATAGGGTAGTTTAAGACTTAAAAACCCCCCGCTAGTTTATTTATTTTTAGGCTCGTCATGCATATTTAAAATTTTCTAAACAAACTTTGATCATTTTCTATTCATTTTATTAATTGTACAACTAAAAATGATTTTCCAAAATTACTCCTTTGGCATTACAAATTAATTGCTTTTCTCCTTATCATTGTCACAAATGCATACATGTACAAAATGCATCTCTTTCATTAATTATTTGCAAACATCTTTTTAACTTCATACTTTAAACATGCATTTTTCTTACTACAATATTTAACCTGAGTTTGACCGGATAATCGCAAGTTAGCGGATCTTAAAGGATGCCTAACCCCTTCCCTTTAGGATAATAAAGAACCTTACCTAGAATCTCATTAGTTTCGCAGACCATTAAAATCGAAGTTTATATTGCAGCATTTAGTTTAATATTTAGGTGTCATAATTCACCGTAAAAAATAATTAGGTGGCGACTCTTCAATTCAATACCCAGGAATCACCGATACGTCATGCTCCGCTTTTGACCTCGGAGCGGGTCGAAAACAGGGCGCGACACCGTCCATCATTCTATGTCTCAAACGTATTATTTACGTACCAATATCTCTTTCACTAATGAAATTTGTGATACTTGGCACTACGTGTGTACGTGTGTGGAAATGATGTTTCCGACGTGCGGGGCCCCAATTGTTCGAGTCATAAATAATGGGATAAACTTAATTCCACATTAGTAAATTTCCAACAGTAAGTAAATATTACAGTTTGCTAGAAAGGATAAACTAAAGATTACAAGAACTAGAAATAAGAACGATTACAAACTCCTTGTGATTTGTTGAGTCGAGTGATGGCACTCTTTCTTTAAGACAAGATTTCCCCGTATATATCCTTTTACATTGTCGGGAAATAGTCTCCCAAGATACAACATCAACTTAACAAATGAGCAAAGGAAACTCAAGTGTTACTCTTGAAGAACTTTGAATATAGAAAAACTTGCTAAAGAGGAAGAAGAAGATTTCAGAAAAAATTCTAAGTGTTGAACAATTGAGCCAAAGGCCTCAATTTATAGTGTAAGGAGATGACCCCTCAATTAGCCAACCAATGGCCTTCAATAGCCATGTAATGGTACTTATTGAGGGGTTACATTTGTTGGAAATTTGCCTTTGGCGGGGAGATGCGTCTACCCATCTTTGATGAATTAAACACTAGTGGTCCACATGTTGGAGGCTTTGTCTCTTCACATATGCATAATCTACTAAGTGAGTAGATGACCGTAGGGCCAAGAATCGTCAAATTTCGTTGAGAAATGAAAGAGATATTGGTCCACGAAGTAAGGTGTTTGAGGCATGGAAATGTGGTGTGGGACAAATCTACCACATCGGTGGGAATAGGAAGAATTGCTCTCTATATAAGTCTCTAATATGGTAAAGGGTTTGGGACCCCAAGGGGTATCCCGTGTGTTTAAAGGAGGGAGGACCTAGATGTGCTTGGGTTCAAGGCTAAGCCCACGCGTGCCGCCGCCGCCCGCCCGTCCGGTCTCGGGCTCGGGCTGTAGGCTGTGGGGACTTTCTGATATTATCTTTTTGGACCCCAAATTGCTTAATATTTACAGTTTGGTCCCTAGAGTTTCTGGAAAGTTGATTTTGGGAGTGACGGAAGGCAAAAACTTTCTACCTACCGTTTGGACTATTTTTGGAGCATTAACCAGCCATTACTTGGCTGTTAACTACTCCATTAACAGCCCTTCTTCAATGACCATCATCAACCTCCTTCAAGACCATAAATCAGCCTTACTATTGGCATTAAACCTGCCATTTACAGCCCTTCTAATGGTCATTACCAACTATGTTTTGGGCAGTTGAACAGCCCCTCCTCCATGCTATATATTGAGCCTCCTTTGGCTCAATTCGTGACAGCAAAACAGAAGATACAGACACAGAATATAGCACAAACAACCCACAAAACAGTGAGTAAAACTGTGTTGAAAAATAGTGAGTAAAGACACTCATATACACAAGATATACACAACAGAGACACACTATATACACAGAGACAAAAGAGAAGAGTAAACAAAAACTCTTCCTTCCTTTTCCATATCTTCAGCAACTCGATTCATATATGTTTTCTTCGTTAGGCTCAACCTATTGGCTTTGTAGCGTTGAGATTAAAGTGTTGTTTTATCTTGGGAGACTATTGCCCGCTAACGTAAAAGCATATATACGGGGCAATCTTGTCTTAAGGACATAGGGAAATCACTCGACTCAACACACAACGTTGTAACCATCCATATTTAGTTGTTTCTTGATTTCAGGTTATCAATATTCAAGACACAACAAGCTTGCGGAATTGTTGAAGATTTGCCTATTTCTTCAACAAGATTCAATTTCTGAATATTGAATATTTGTTTATCCTTTCGAATACTTGTAATAGTTATTTTCTTTCCGTACTGCTTTATAAAGTACAATAGAGTACCAACAACATTCAACCAAATAATGGTTGAATTCATGTGCCAAATAATGGAGATTCAATGCTCCAAAACCAGCCCAAGAGTCAGAACTTTCCATCTTTCCTTCGCAGCATTCTTCCTCCGAAGCGTCGCGGCGCCTCGGCTCCAATAGCCAAGCCACTATTTAGCGCCGCGGTGCTGTCATGGTGGCGCCGCGACTCCGACGGTGTTGCGCTGTGGCCCTTCACGGCTCCGTGGCAATTTCCGACTCATTTCATCTTACCCTTCTTCCTTCGTTTACCAACGTGAAATACGTGTCATTTCGCCAATAACCGTCCATCATTCTATGTCTCAAACGTATCACTTACGTACCAATATCTCTTTCACTAATGAAATTTACGATACTTGGCACTACATGTACACGTGTGTGGAAACGACGTTTCTGACGTGCAGGACCCCAATTGTTCGAGTCATAAATAATGGGATAAACTTAATTCCACATTAGTAAATTTCCAACCGCACCTTTATAGAGTGCTTTAAAGATCGTGAAAAGGTTGTCCAAAAAATATTACGGGAAAGATGAAATATAACACAAACCAGTAATTACAGGTACGAAAATGTACATTGATATAATTAAAAAAATGTAAAACGGTATTGTCAAAAGAAGTTATGGTGGAAGATAGAACGAAAATATAATGAGGAAAATAATTGCAGGCACTAAGTAAGGAAATTTAATACACATGACTCCTCAGCAAACCCAAACAGAAGACACTCGGTTGCTACTCCTGACCATCCGTTAGAATTGTTCTATTATTAGTAAAGGAATCATTTAAGAGGTGAAATAAATAAACATCATTATGGTAAGAAACGTTTTGGGGATGCATTAAAATACGTATTTGGATTCATTGAATTTTGAGGGTGCGAAACATTTTATATTCTTATAGGGCCATTACGATGGATGTGTATGTAGTAGTAGCTTGGACCCTAGACGGCACAGTGCATAATGTATAACTAACTAACTCAGATTGTTCTTTCCTTCATTTTTTGCCCCTCTTGGGGGATGTAGGATACAATGGAAAGCTTAGAGAGCTAATGTCTTAATATGGCATATGTTGTCACTTACCTATGCTTGTTTCACTCTGTTAAGGACTTCATCACTTTTGATCTTTTAGCAGTGTTTCCCTACTCATAGGATTCAAACTTCTAAGCTACAATAGAAATTGAGAATATCTAACATCTCCACTATATGGAGATGAAAGATAGGAAACGTGAGTTTTATGGGCCAAATCATGATTTCAAATTTTTTAAATATAAAACTGGATCCATAAGTTTATATTTTGTAAAAAATCCACAATTTTATATTTTATAAAAAAGACTCATGCTCGACGTGAAGAGATTGTCCATACCATGTGGAAGGATTATATAAAAGAATAGCTAATTACTACTATTGTTGATTTTTTTGAAAGTGGATCTTTGTAAAATTATGTGTGTTTGAAAGTTTGTAATAACTGATATAATATTATCATATCTTGTATATTACCATTGATAGAATATTATCATATTTTATATATATATATATATATATATATATATATATATATATTATTAGGTAAATTTATATTCCAATTGTAATTATGAAGATTTAGTTACCTAGTTTGTAGCCATGTAACACTATATATATCGTACACAATAATCAATAAAATTCAGGGAACAAATTCATTTATGGTATCAGAAGCCAAAGCTTGATTTCTTCCCGGTCGCCGCCCCCTCCCCCCTCTCGACAGCCACCCTCTTTTGCCAACATACTCCCTCTCCCATTTTTCTTCCAATTCTCGAAAAACAAATCTCCTCCCCTCTTCTTTCTCAATTTTCAATGGCTAAACAACCTAAATTTCATCCTGCTCTTACAGTCAAGAACTTCATTCCCATAACGCTTGAGATGGAAAAAGTTCAGTATTCCTCTTGGGCAGAACCGTTTAAGATACATTGTCGTGTATACAAAGTCATCGATCACATCATCCCTCCAAAATCAAAGCCCACTGCCAAACCCGTGGAGAAACATGATGTGAACTTTGGTCACGTCTAGATGTTGTTGTTCTACAATGGATATACGGCACAATCTTGAATGACCTATTGTATATAATTATTGAAACTAACGCTACTGCATAACAAACTTAGGAGTGATTGGAAAGCATCTTTCACGATAACAAGATAAAACGTGCCTTGTATTTGAAAAATCAATTCAAGGACATTCAACATGACAATTTTTCTAGTAGCAGGGAGAAATTTCGGGCGAAGCCGCGATGGGTAAACCGAAAACAGTAGCAGTGGCGGCAGAGTGTAGCCCCCGCCGATCGACATCCAACCACAACGGTAGCGGTAGTGGCAGCAGCCCCTGCCGTAGGATGCCTACTCACCATGGGATGTGTGGGCCCTATCGGCTTGGGCTGCTTCACCGTGTCCCTTCCCGATGTCATCCTGGGCCCCACATTCAGCCCGACAGCCCTAGCCAGGCATCTTCGGCGCATGTTCGCAGCAAGCATACAGTGCACAAGTATCTCCTCATTCAACTTACGCACCGACGGATATTGAGGCGGCTATGAGCATGATGTCTCTCAATGCACCATACGACGGCTGGTCCATAGATACTAGCGCCACATCTCATATGACGGCATCCCAAGCTACTCTCTCTTCTTATTTCACTATGAGCAATTTAAATCAAAATATTATTATTGGTAGTGGAAAAGGCATTCTCATTTGAGGTTATGGACAATCTCTCACTCCCCACCACATCCACCGTTAGTCCTAAACAATGTCCATGCCCCTGAACTTATCAAAAATCTAATGTATGTGCATCGTTTCACAACCGACAATAATATTTTCCTTGAATTTGATCCTTTTGTTTTTTTTTTGAAGGACTTTATGATAGGGATGCGAATAATGAGGTGTGACAGCACCGGGGGACCTCTATCCTATCATCACCACCGTCGGCCATCTAGCCTCATCTCCATCAATCTTTCCAGCTCTTTCATCTTCTTTATGGCATAATAGATTAGGGCATCTGAGAGATTCTATTTTACGTTCCCTTAGAAAAAATAAATTTATTCAGTGCAAACATGTCTCTACTACTCCTATATGTGAATCTTGCATTTTTGGAAAATATGTCAAATTGCCATTTTATTCTACATCCACATGTACTTTAATGTCATTTGATATAATACATAGTGACTTATGGACTTCTCACATTTTAAGCATGGTCGAGCATAGATATTATGTATTAGATGATTATTCCAACTTTCTGTGGACTTTTCCCATTGATAATAAGTCCCAAGTTTATTCTATTTTTTCGTCCTTTAGTGCTTTCATAAAGACACAATTTGAAAATAATATCAAATGTTTTCAATGTGACAACGAAAGGGAATTCGATAATCAACAATTCAAACTGTTTTGCGCCAAACACGACCTTGTTTATCATTTTTCCTGTCCACTTACCTCTCCAAAAAATGGAAAAGCAACACATAAAATTAGAACCATAAACAACTTAATTCGTTCCCTCCTTGCCCACGCCTCTATCCTCATATTTTTGGCATTACGCACTATCAATGACAATCTATCTCTTAAACATTCTCTCAAACAAGTCTCTCAAACCTCACCCACTCAAATTTTCTATCTTCGGAATCCTTCCTATAAGCATCTATGAACTTTTGGATGTCTATACTACCCCCTCCATCCCTCCACTCAAATCAACAAGATGTAACCTCGGTCATCCCCGTGTATCTTTCTTGGTTACCCCCCCTCCCAAAAAAAATCATAGAGGTTACAATTGTTATGACTTTTCAAGCCAAAAAATAATCATTTCTAGGCATGTCATATTCGATGAGTCACAATTCCCCTTTGCCAAACTCAATTCTCAACCTCTGAATTCCTATGACTTCCTAAATGATGGTCTAAATCCCCTTCTAATCCATCACTTGCAAAATAAGTTGTCATCATCACTGGCAACTGGCCCTACCGCTGACGTCTCGAGGCAGGCAGTCCATCCAGCCCCGCAACGGGAGCCTCAGACCAGCCCAGCCCATCACATCCTTCCATCTCGGCTACCTTTTGGCCAGCCGAGCTGCGGAACAGCCCGTCACGGCCTTCCATCTCGGCAGCCCCTCGGCCAACCAACTCTCTCCCCGACACCATTGCCCCATCTCGGCAACACCCCCTACTCCCGGTCCTACTTCCAGTCTCGCTGCCATCTCTCTTCCCAACACCATTGCCCCATCTCGGCAACACCGCCTACTCTCGGTCCTGCTTCCAGTCCCGCTGCCACGTCTCGGCCACCACCTCCTGATCCCGTCCAATCTCCAGCGGCACCTCGATGGATAATGGAAACTCATGCTATGCACGACATTTCCAAACCCAAACGGCTATTTAATTTGTTCACTTCGGTTGCCCTTTCCCCTATTCCTCGTAATTCGAAAGAACCTTTGATTTATAACCTAAAGCCAAAGTTGAAGGCAAAGGCGAATTAAATTTCACATCTGGATAAACTAAGTTTGTTAAATGTTTATCATGTTCCTGGAATTAAGAAGAATCTAGTTTCTGCAAGTTTGTTGTCTAAAAAGGCTTTAAGATTGTCATGGAATCTGATAGTGTTATTATTTCTAAGAATTATATGTTTGTTTGAAAATGATACTATTGTAATGGTTTGTTTGAAAATGATACTATTGTAATGGTTTGTTCAAGATGAATGTTAATAATATTAAGAGTTTTGCTTATATTTCTGAGTCAAATTCTATGTTATGGCATGCTAGATTAGAACATTTAAATTTTGGTTATATGAAACTTATGTCAAGGATTGGGTACTTAGCATGCAATCATGAACAATTAGATAATTGCGAAATTTGCATTCAAGCAAAGATGACAAATAATTTTTTTCTAGTGTTGAAAGAAATTCACAAGTGCTTGAACTTATACATTATGATATGTGTGAATTAAATGGAATATTAACAAGAGGAGGAAAGAGATATTGTATTACTTTCATTGATGATTATTTTAGATATTGTCATGTGTATTTAATCATAACAAAAGATGAAGTTTTTCAGAAATTCAAGAAATTTAAATATGTTGTAAAAAATCAAAAGGATCAAAAGATCAAAATGTTAAAAATGATAGGGAAGGAGAATATTTCTCCAATGAGTTTGATGAATTTTGTGAAACTCATGGAATTATACATCAAAAAACTTCGCCCTACACTTCACAACAAAATGGTTTGGCTGCAAGAAAAAATTGAACGTTAGTAGATATGACTAACGCTTTGCTTTTAAAATACTCAATTACCTCAATATTTGTGTGGAGAGGCTATACTAACAGCTTGTCATATTCTTAACAAAGTTATGTCTAAGAAAATTCAGACCTCTCCATAAGAGTTATGGAAAGGTAGAAAACCAAACTTAAATTACTTGAAAGTGTTGGGGTGCTTAGCCTTTTATAAAGTTCCTGACCCTCAAAGATCCAAGTTAGGTCTAAGAGGTATTAAAAGTATATTTGTTGATTATGCACAAAACTCAAAAGCATATACACTTTTGAATTTGCAGACAAATGTTATTGTAGAATTAGTGCATGTAAAATTCTTAAAAAATAAATTTCTTTATAATTCTAGTAAGAATTTCACAAAAGAGCAAAGCACAAATTCTCATACACAAAAAAAATTGAAATAATAAATAAGAAAAGAGTAGATGATACTCAACCTGAATTTGAACCTCGGAAGAGTCAAGGAGTGAGAAAAGAAAAATATTTAGACTCTGATTTTATTTCTTCACAAGCAATTATATTTCTTGTAGAAGGAAGTAGGAGAAAAGTACATCATTGTATAACCATTTTATTAAATACTGAAAGTGATCCAAAAAGTTTTAAAGAAGCAATGTCTTCTAGAGATGAAGGTTTTTTTTTAAAAAAAACAATAAATGATGAGATGGATTCTATATTATCCAACAACACTTGAATAATAGTAGATCTTCCTATTGGTTCTAAATCTATAGGTTGTAAATGAGTATTTAGAAGAAAATATGATACCAATGATCGCGTACAAACCTTCAAGGCAAGGTTGGTTGCTAAAAGTTTTACACAAAAGGAATGTATTGATTATTTTGACACATATACTCATGTTGCACGAATAATATCCACTAAGAGTGTTTTTGGCTTTAGCATCTATATATAAATTATATGTGCGTCAAATGTATGTAAAAATTACTTTCTTTAATGGTGATTTATGTGAAGAAATATACATAGAACAACCAGAGGGATTTGTTCTTCCTGAAAACGAGAATAAAGTTTGCAAATTAGTAAAATCCCTTTATGGGTTAAAGCAAGCTCCAAAGCAGTGTCATGAGAAATTTGATGATACCATTTTATCATATGAATTTGTACACAATAATGCTGATAAATGCATTTATTCTAAGTTTAAAAGATTATGGTGTTATTATAAATCTCTATGTGGATGACTTATTGATTTTTGGTACAAATATGCTTGGAGTTAATGAAACTAAAAGGTATCTCAATCAAGTCATTAAAATGAATGATCTTAATGAAGTTGAGACCATTCTTGAAATTAAGATCAAGAAAAGTGACAAAGGTATCTTTTTAAATCAATCACATTACATAGAAAACGTGATTCAAAAAGTTAGTCACTTGAGAATCAAAGAGTATAAAACTCCTTTAGATTCAAATATAAAATTGACTAAATTTTTTGAAAGGGTCGCAGCTCAATTGAAATATGCTAGGACTATTGGAAGTATTATGTATGCAACACATAGCACACGATCGTATATAGCGCATGCAGTTTGCAAACTTTCAAGATATACAAGTAAATCAAATGTTGAACATTGAAAAGCTATTTCAAGAGTGCTTGGTTATTTAAAGAAAAAAAAGAATGTTGGATTATGTTATAATGGTTTTTCTAGCACGTTAGAAGGATTCTCTTATTCTAGTTGGATAACTAATGATGATGATAAAAAATTCACATCGGGATGAATTTTCTATATTAGGTGGAGGTGCTATACGTTGGGCATCAAAGAAGCAGACTTGTATTACACATTCTACAATGGAATCAGAATTTTTAGCATACCTTAGGGTCAGATGAGCAGCTGCCGGAAAAGAAGCGAAATGGCTTAGAAACATGTTATTAGATATAAAGTTGTATCCACAACTGATGCCGACTATTCTCATATATTGTGATAATGAGGCAAAATTGAGTGTTGCTCATAATAAGATATACAATGAAAAGTCTAGACATATTAGCATGTGGCATGCCTATTTGAAAGAATTGCTTATAAGTGGTGTCATGACAATCATATATGTTAAGTCTTGCAAGAATCTATCAGATCCGCTAACAAAAGCACTTTCTTGAGATGCTTGTTACAGTTCACTTTTACGCGGAGGCATAAAAGTTACTAAGAATTTGTGATGGTGCTCTAAGTCGGATAATATTTTTAGAGTCACCACCTAATTTATAGGTAAATTAGAAAAACTGAGTAGAAAGGGTTTATTCAAAAAATGTTCAAAATTCCTATTTAAATCAGAGTCGAGGTAATGGTTCTGGTGATCTCACGGGGAAGGTGTTAGACACTCCGGTATTAAGAATTCGTAGAATACGATTGACCTTCGGATTCTACAACATGCTTTAAATGATTTGAATTGCTTTAAAGTGTTTAAAAATTCACAAAATACTTGTCATTAACTAGGATTATTGAAGGGTAAAAATTAGGTGTCAACAATGCTACTACAACAACATCTAGTGGGATGGGGTTAAAAACCTTAACAATAAGTATATTAGTAGAAGGAATCCAACCTTGAGTTAGTCGCCACTTCTCCCAGGACCGGAATGATTATCCCTGCCCAATGGGTCTACATCCATCCCTGAATGTCATCGGGTACTGTTAACTTTCCCGCCATTCTTGTAACTGTCACCTGTAATCCGCGCAGGTGTTTCCGCACCCCTCGATCAAAACTAATAATAAAGGTTCAATAGGTAAAAATAATCTATTAATATCATTTTGAGCATTGAAAAATATCATCAAATCTTTAAACTCTGTCCTAGGATAATCAGTACTTATAGTTACAATGATAGGATGAGCAAGAGCTCTTAATAAAAATGTCAAATTTTTGAAGTAACAGAGACATAAAACATTTTTACCTATATGAATACATGAGTGGTGCGACTTCAACAATGGTTCTTAAGGTTTGCTCTTATAAGTATTCATGAATTAAAATTAGCACATGGCATTTAAGTGCTTAAGCGAATCAGTGACTTAAAGTGTCTGGATAATATCATGCGTGTGATATTTTCGGTTTAGGCATAAGGGAGTTATAGTTTAATTCTTAGTAGTACCAATAACTTCGTCTAAACTTTAAAATATATACACTACTAGAAAGTTCAATCTACGAGATACTTTCTATTATGTATGATATTAGGAGTAGTATTATAAACTAGTGGGGATTGTTATATAGTTTATAATATTAGAGTAATTATTTAAATAAGTAGTTTGGGTACCATAGGTGAAATACGTACCGTTGAAATAAGTTTTGGATACCATTACTGAAATGGATACCATTTGTAAAATATCTCAATAAGTTTTGAATACCATCACTGAAATGGGTATCATTGGTGAAATATTACAATTGAAATAAGTTTTGGGTACCATTACTGAAATGGGTACCACTAGTGAAATATTTTGGGACGTAGTTGTTCTGCAAAAGGACACAACCTTTCCGTACAAGTGTCTATTTCAACTACTTCTCTTCTCTATAAATCGAGAGTAATTACTCTATATTTGATACTTTTAATTCAACTGATAATAAGCTTGTTGTATCCCAAATGAGCATTGTCTGCTAACCCCATAGACATGCAATCACTCTTTTGAGAGAGCGATAATATCATGCCTCAAACATTTCCTTTCTATTCTATTCATCCAATTTCTAACACAAATTGTACTATAATTTTTCTTTTAAGAGTATAAGGGAAAATGTTGCCCTAAAGTTGGATGATAAGGGTAAATATGTTGAAAAAGTATAATGTGAATGGCAAATATAACTTATTTGTGAGAGTACAAGGACAAACTGACCCTTTTCCGATTTATAAATTATCTTTAGGTAGTTACCAAAAAAAATTATCTTTAGGTAGAAAAATGGTATTCCAACATAATATGGTGTAAGCAACAAGGATTGTGGTGAGTTATATGAATAGGGCCCTCCATCATTAATTAGAGGTTTCAGACTTGAGTCATTAATATGAAAAAGTCTTGTTAGAGAGTGATTTTCTCTTAAATGGGTCTTATATAACTCATATTTAGATTAGTCTGAAAGTATATTTATGTCCTAGAGACAATCTGTATTAGGACAAATGTACTTTATACACATTCGTATTATTATTAATGGAGATTAATATTTTGGCATTTGCAAATTATTAAATTATTAATTGATTGTTTATAATATTCTACAATATGCATCCCTAGAGGTTACACTGTTATTAATAGTGTGAGATATTAATATTATAATGTAACTCTTAAATAGCCTCGACTAATGATCATCAAGAATGGGATATCGATGATATGTGATAAGTCGACATGTGATCTGCATTACATCCTTAGAGGATGTAGTATGTCTCACCTGCTACGAGTAATGGCTACTCGTGATGGACACATGTATACTTTAAAAGTATTGGTATACCCTGCTAATATACTATTTGTTATACTTATCTAAAGTATGATCAGCGTGTGGGAGATAGAAGTCCTTAGACTTGAGGTTAATACGCGTCTTGTCTACAATGTAATGTACTTTGATCCTGTCCTAAGCTCAAATGCCTTATAGGTTGAGATACGACTTGTATTGGGTACATTACGATGTGGATTAAAGGTGGTAGTTGAGCCAAGATTAGGATTCATTCCTCGAATGTATATTCGAGAGAACACTCAGATTCTCAATGATATTAGGTTGACTAAGTCGTTGGCCAACGCAATAGACGTATTTAGAATATGGTCTACTTGTCAACTAATACAGATGAGATACAATGATTAAGCCATTTGTATAGACACTTGACAAATTCTAAGCTTGATCGGGTGTGTCGTGAATGAAAGGATTTATCTTACCACTTTAGGTTAAGTTTACTGGATTCGAGTAAATATATTTCACATATTTAGTTCATCTTGTGGCGCCGTCTAGGAGTTCCTCGTAGACCTTAATTTGATTAATGTCGATATGAGAAGGCATGTAGGGTCACACTATGTCGATTGTCCGTTCGATCTAAGGATGTATTGAGAGAGTAAATTAAATGTTCGATTTAGAATCGAGTTATTTAAATGAATAATGATTATTTTAATTAAGTCAAAATTAGATTTTAGATTTAATTAAGAATGCGCAAAAAGTAAATCGAGATAGTGCAGGAGCACGTCGAGCGCCGTGATGCCTCTGCCTCAAATTTTAGGTCAGGCCCAAGGTCAAACCCTAATTCGGTTTTGACCTATTTTTCAACTATAAATAGATGAATTCTCTTCATTATTTATACACCAATTTCAGATTATCATTCTAATCCTTAGAGACTTAGAATTAAAACTCTCTCGAACCTCTGCCAGATTTCCTAGCTTTCCGAAAGAGAAATACATTGAAGCTTGGAGCTTGCAATCGGAAGGACAACCGCGTGTCCACCTTATAGTAGATAAAGACTCCAGATATTCTTACCTGTAAGTTTATGCTTTATGTTACATGTTTGATTGTTGTATAACCATACTAGAAATGTTGTTGGGGTAAGTAAGAAACAAAATTTTAAACTTCCGTTGTGCCTTACTTATATGCTTTGAACCCAACAAAACCCTATAGTGGTACAGAGCCCAGGCTGGTTCAATGGTTATATAACAATTGAATAAAGTAATAATATGGGTTAAACATAAAATTGGATTAAAATGGGGTTTCTTGAAATCCTACATGTCTTGAACGAATGTTGACCTTTTTATATCACCCTAAATTATCTCCTGCACGAACTCGAGGAAGTCATTCCGCTCTAACTCGAACTAAGCCAAAAGTGTGTTGTACGGCTTATTGCACGGTGCACGGCTCAGAACGGATGATGGTCGATATGGACATTATTGATAATGGTGGGTGATGATAAATGACTTCTGAATTGATCCCTAAATTGGATTTTGGGGTTAAACGATTTTGAAAATCAACACAGAAACGTTTGTCAGGACATCGACGTCGAGGCCCTATGGTAGGGCGCCGCGGCGTTTGCTAGGGTTTCAGGGAGGCGTCGCGGTGTTTGCTAGGGTTTTAGGGAGGCGTCGCGGCTCTATGGTGGAGCGTCGCGGCGCTAATGCTTCGTTTCAAAACTTGAACTCACTGGACAATAGGCGTTGCGGCTCCATGGTGGAGCGCCGCGGCACTAATGCATTTGCAGAAGTAGAAATGTTTTAGCCTCTGCAGCACCGCGGCTCCATGGTGAAGAGTCGCGACGCTAATGCAATTGCAGAAGCAGAAATGTTTCTTCCCTTGCAGCGCTGCGGCTCCATGGTGGAGCGTCGCGGCGCTAATGCATTTTGCAGAAGCTGAAAGGCTTCCGCCTCAGTGGCGCCGCGGCCCTAATGATTGGCGCCGCGGCCCCACCTGTCCAGAAACAAAAAAAATCAGAGTTCAGAATGTTTAACCCAAGATTATTATTATACAGTATAATTGATAAATATATTGTTTATGTGCTAAATGTCAAAATGTTTGTCATTTACATTTCTAGAATAGCGTCCGCTATAACTGTTTGGGCAGGCGGTGCCCAGTATTTGATTAAACCATCTTATATCATGCATATTGGGTTGACGATTCCCAATTATATGTGTCATTAGTTTGCATGATGTTAAGATGCCATATTGGATATGGCATAAAAGTGTTGATCTTGGTTAAAACCCTGAATTAAAATGTTCTCCAAAATTTTAAATACAAGTCTAAATTAAAACGCGTCGTCCATTATATTGTTAGAGTGCAAAATCCTTTTCGGCGATACGAGTATTTATGCCAAAGCATTTGCTCTAAGTCTACAAGGACCCAGACTCTTTCATAGATGTGTTTTAAAGTAAAGGTAAACGATAAACTTTTGTGGGTATTTACCCCAAAGTGTTTGCTCACAAAGGCCAAATTTTCTTAGATACATAAACGTAGTCGTGTAATGGGGTTGACTTGCTTAGACAAATCTTGGCGCCAAAGTGTCGGACTAATCTAAGGACGCAAGATTAAATGTAATATTTGATCAACCAAGAGTTGCAAATAAGTTTTGCAATTGGTTTAGAACCTACCAAGATGTGTTATTGAAGTTATCATCCAAAGCAAACGCGGAGATAGCATAGGCTTGGATCTTGGCCCATTATGACCTCAATTAAAATAGGTTTGTATTCTACCATGGGGTCGTAGAAGTATGTTAAAATAGTGGGAGCTAATTAAACAAAAGGCCTTGTTGATTAGCCTAAATGAATGTGTATAATAGGAAATAGATTTTGAGTTTGATTTCCAGTCTATCTAATTCTTCAGATTATAAGAGATGTCGAGCTTATCATTGAAAATGTTGATTGAGATGAACAAACTTACTGGACTGAACTACCTTGACTGGCTAAGGAATTTGTGAATAGTACTGAGATAATATGTGTTGGACATGGTGTTCCCAACAGTCCCTGCGACAGACTCTACTGAATATGCCTCTTTTGATAAGGAAGCTTACCAGAAACACCTAGATGATGCCACTTCAGCGCAATGCATGATGTTGTCTTCCATGTCTATGGAACTTCAGAGACGACATGAGAACATGGGGCCCAATGAGATTCTCGAACACTTGAAGAGTCTCTATGACTCTCAATCCTAGACTATGGAATATGAGTTTCTAATAGAACTCTTTAAGTGTAAGCTCAATGAAGGGGGCCAGGTCTCACAGCATGTGTTGAATATGATAGGGCTGATAGAGAGGCTTGCTTCAATTGGAATGAAGCTTGAAAAGAATGTCGCTACCACCCTCATACTGAACTCTCTCCCTCGTTCTTTTGAGAACTTCATAGTGAACTTCAATATGAATGGAACGAAGGCGACTCTGCCGGAGCTGCACAATATGCTCAAGACCTTTGAGTCTTCCACTTCTAAAGGCAAAGTTGTGCTCATGGTGAGCTCTTCTACCCGACCCAAGCCGAAAGGAAAGGAATGACAGAAGAAGAAGGGCAAAGCAGTCGTTGCGCCCTCAGCTATGAATACCAAGGGAGGTGTGAAGAATAAGGTGAATCCGACTAATGATGAATGCCTCAACTGCCACAGGAATGGGCATTGGAAAAATGACTACACGGCACCAAGAGGAGGAAAAGCACCAGGTGCTCCTGCCTTTGGTGGACAAGGTATGTACGCCATTGAAATAAATATGTCTATAAATAACTCTCATTCCTGGGTGTTGGATACCGCTTGTGGCTCACACATTTGTACAAATATGCAGGGGTTAACTGATAGCAGGAAGGTTGGACCAAGAGAGGTAGACCTACGCATTGGAAACGGTGCACGAGTAGATGTTGAGCGCGTAGCGACTTATAGATTAAATTTACCTTCCGGCTATTGTTTAGTGTTGAATGATTGCTTTTATGTACCCTCGTTAATGAGGAATATCATTTCTATCCCAGCTTTCGACATGGAGGGTTTTTCCTCGTATATTTATAATGGCAGTCAAGTACTGTCGTTTGATAATATTATATATAGAACTGCTCCTCTTGTGGATGGATTATATACACTAAACTGTAGTCGAGAGATATTCAATGTACAAAATAAACAGGCCAAGATAAGTAATAGAAACTCTACCTACCTATGACACTGCAGACTTAGTCATATCAACGAATCAAGGATAGCAAGATTGAGGAAGTTAAACTACCTCGAACCATTTGACTTGGAGTCTTATGGTAACTGCAAATCTTGCTAGAGAGGAAAGATGACCAATAAACCACTTTCTGGGAAAGGTGTGCGAGCCAAGGAGATGCTTGAGTTAGTCCATACTGATGTGTGGGGGCCATTCTCGACTCAAGCTAAAGGAGGCTTCCCATACTTCATCACTTTTACTGACGACTTCACAAGGTATAGATATGTGTATCTTATGAGGCACAAATCCGAGGCTTTTGAGAAGTTCAAGGAGTACAAGTCGGAAGTAGAGAAGCAACTTGCAACAAGCATCAAGACCCTTCGATCGAGTCGATGAGGTGAGTACTTGAGAAAGGATTTTCTAGATTACTTAAAGCTACATGGAGTCCAATCAGAATGGACACCTCCTGGAATGCCACAGTTGAATGGTGTTGCCGAAAGGAGAAACCGAACCTTATTAGATATGGTTCGATCCATGATGAGCTTCTCAACTCTACCAACATACCTTTGGGGATATGCTATACAAAACTCTATATATGTTCTGAATAGGGTTCCTTCCAAGTCAGTAGAAAAGACACCCTATGAGATATGGTGTGGCAAGAAGTCAGCTCTTAAACATATGAGACCCTAGGGGTGCCCTACATATGTTAAGAAGATGCTCATTGACAAGTTGGAATCCAAAAGTGAGAAATGTTACTTCGTGGGGTATCCAAATGAAACTAAGGGATACTACTTCTATCTTCCTGGAGAATATAAGGTCATTATTTCCAGGAACGCAACTTTCCTTGAAGAAGAATATGTCTACAAGGAACATAGTTTCACAAAGATAGAACTTGAAGAAATTCAAGAACCACAAGATAACACAGAAGTTGAACCCTTGTCGAATGACCTAAATAAGGATTCAGTGGGAGTATCTAGTGAATATTGGGTACTTAGAGTATGCCCTTCAGCCACTGGGAGTGCTGTGAGAGATAGTGCAGAAATACAAGACTCTCATACACAACCAATAGAAGATGATACAATGGTTGAACATTATTCCATTCAGGAAGTACATGAAAATGATATTCCTGAAAGCTCTCAAGGTGATGGATTGTCCAATACACAAAGACCTTCTCACAATCAGAATGAAACAAACACTGAAACGCATAATAATCAACTACGTAGAACCACTAGGACTCATCGTCCGCCTGAAAGACTAAATCTCTTTGTTGAAACACACAATGAGATAGATATTTCTGATGACGATGAACCTACAACCTATAGCGAAGCTATGTTAGACATTAATTCGCAGAGATGGAAAGAAGACATGAAATCTGAGATGGACTCGATGTACATAAATCAAGTTTGGAACTTGGTTGATTTACCAACAGGGGTTAGACCCATAAGATACAAATGGGTCTTCAAGAAGAAGATTGATACATATGGAAAGGTACAGACTTATAAAGCAAGACTAGTGGCTAAAGGTTATAATCAACGACCTAGGGTCGATTATGATGAAACCTTTTCACCTGTTGCTAAGATTAAGTCCGTTCGAATTTTTGTTGCAATAGTTGCATACTATGACTATGACATTTGCCAGATGGACGTTAAAACTGCTTTCCTCAATGGTAATCTAGTTGAGGAAGTGTATATAAAACAACTTGAGGGTTTTTCACTTGAGTCCAAACCAAATGTCGTATGCAAGCTACAAAAGTCCATTTATAGGCTTAAGCAAGCCTCGAGGAGTTGGAACATTTGCTTCGACAAGGCTATCAAGTCATTTGATTTCGTCAGAAGCAAAGAGGATCCATGTGTTTATAGTAAACGCAAGGATGGGAGTATTGCCTTCATTATCATATATGTAGATGACATATTAATAATGGGAGACAATAAGACTCTCCTGCTGTCACTCAAGGAGTGGTTGTCCAGTACCTTCATGATGAAGGATTTAGGTGAAGCCTGCTACATTCTGGGGATTAGGATCTATAGAGATAGACCTAACATATTGTTGGGGTTGTCACAATCAGTCTACATAGATAAAGTGCTTAGACGTTTTTCTATGGAAAATTCCAAGAAATACGGTATACCTATGGGACAAAGCATCAAGTTATCGAAGCTAAGGAACCAATATCAACCAACAGAAACAAACATGTACCAAGGAAGTACCACATACTCAGGGAGATGGTGGAGACTGAAGAGATTAGATTAGACTATGTTCCCACAGACGATAATCTAGTTGACCCATTCACTAAACCATTAAGCTTAGTCAAGCATAATGGTCATTTTGAGAATATGGGCATTAGATATGTTGGAGATTGGCTCTAGGCCAAGTGGGAGACTGAAAGTATATTTATGTCCTAGAGACAATCTGTATTAGGACAAATGTACTTTATACACATTCGTATTATTATTAATGGAGATTAATATTTTGGCATTTGCAAATTATTGAATTATTAATTAATTGTTTGTAATATTCTATAATATGCATCCTTGGAGGTTACGCTGTTATTATAGTGTGAGATATTAATATTATAACGTAACTCTTAAATAGCCTCGACTAATGATCATCGAGAATGGGATATCGATGATATGTGATAAGTCGACATGTGATCTGCATCACATCCTTAGAGGATGTTGTATGTCTCACCTGCTACGAGTAATGGCTATTCGTGATGGACACATGGATACTTTGGAAGTATTGGTATACCCTGCTGATATACTATTTGCTATATTTTTCTAAAGTATGATCAGCGTGTGGGAGATAGAAGTCCTTAGACTTAAGGTAAATACGCGCCCTGTCTACAAAGTAATGTACTTTGATCCCGTCCTAAGCTCAAATGCCTTATAGGTTGAGATACGGCTTGTATTGGGTACATTACGATGTGGATTAAAGGTGGTAGTTGAGCCGAGATTAGGATTCATTCCTCGAATGTATATTCGAGAGAACACTCAGATTCTCAATGATATTAGGTTTACTAAGTCATTGGCCAACGCAATAGACGTATTTAGAATATGGTCTACTTGTCAACTAATATAGATGAGATACAATGATTAAGCCATTTGGATAGACACTTGACAAATCCTAAGCTTGATCAGGTGTGCCGTGAATGAAAGGATTTTATCTTACCACATAAAGGTTAAGTTTACTGAATTCGCGTAAACGTACTTCACATATTGAGTTCATCTTGTGGCGCCGTCTAGGAGTTCCTCGTAGACCTTAATTTGATTAATGTCGATATGAGAAGGCCTGTAGGGTCACACTATGTCTATTGTTCGTTCGATCTAAGGATGTATTGAGAGAGTAAATTAAATGTTCGATTTAGAATCGAGATATTTAAATGAATAATGATTATTTTGATTAAGTCAAAATTAGATTTTGGATTTAATTAAGAATGCGCAGAAAATAAATCGAGACAGTGCAGGAGCACGTCGACCGCCGCGACGCCTCTGCCTCAATTTTTGGGCCAGGCCCAAGGTCAAACCCTAATCCGGTTTTGACCTATTTTTCAACTATAAATAGATGCATTCTCGTCATTATTTATACACCAATTTCAAATTATCATTCTAAGCCTTAGAGACTTAGAATTAAAACTCTCTCGAACCTCTGCCGGATTTCCTAGCTTTCCGAAAGATAAATGCATTGAAGCTTGGAGCTTGCAATCGGAAGGGCAACCGCGTTGACACGCTTGATTGTTGTATAACCATACCAGAAATGTTGTTGGGGTAAGTAACAAATAAATTTTTAAACTTCCGTTGTGCCTTACTTATATGCTTTGAACCCTACAAAACCCTACATAGTCGGGATATTATAAATCTAATAAGGATAATGAATACGGAAACCAAAAAAAGAAACACATAATATGGTATAGATTAAATATTTCGTACGTAATTAATGTCCTGTAGCTAGCACCCTATGTGTTTTCTAATAAATCAATCGAGCACTCTATTTCATCTCTTTTGAGGTTATGATATTGTTCACAAAGTGATTTATATGCAAAATTCTGCTCAAGATAGAAGATACTATCTTTAATTTAAATACCAAATACTCTCTCTTATTTTTTTTTGTTTCTCATCCCGCGTTGTTCTGTCTCATATTAAGTTTCGATTAATTCATTTATATGTCACATAAGATTCATTAAAGAGAAAATTAAAGTGTGAAGGACCCTCCTCAATCTGTCAAAAGTCGATAATGTCAGCCTCAAAAGTTGGAAGGAAAAATGGACAAAAAAGTCCAGAAAGTAAAAATGAGGCTGACCAACTAAACATGTAAAAATGTTTTTGGGGAGGAGAGAAAAGGTTACAAAAATTATTTTTGCTCTATATAATTGTCTTAATAAAAAAAATGGCAACGAAAAAAAGAAGAAGCTAATTGTAGTTTATGTTGGAAATTTACTAATGTGGAATTAAGTTTATCCCATTATTTATGACTCGAACAATTGGGGCCCGGCACGTCGGAAACGTCGTTTCCACACACGTGCACACGTAGTGCCAAGAATCGCAAATTTCATTAGTGAAAGAGATATTGGTACGTAAATAATACGTTTGAGACATAAAATGATGGACGGTTATTGGCCAAATGAATAAGTATTCCACGTTGGTAAATGAAGGAAGAAGTGTACGAAGTGTAAGATGAAACGAGTCGGAAATCGTCGCGGAGCTGCGAAAGGCCGCGGCGCAGCCCCGTCGGAGTCGAGGCGCCGGAGCTCCGCGGCGTCTCCCTGGCAGCGCCGTAGCGCTAATTGGGTATTCAGCCACTAGAGTCGCGGCGCTTCGGAGGAAGAATGCTGCGACGGGAAGATGGAAAGTTCTCACTTTTGGGCTGGTTTTGGAGCATTGAATCTCCATTATATGGCACATGAATTTATCCATTATTTGGCTTAATATAACCCCTCAATAAGTGTCATTACATGGCTATTTAAGGACATTAGTTGTCTAGTTTAGGGGTCATCTCATTACACTATAAATTGAGGCCTTTGGCTCAATTGTTCAACACTAGGAGAAACACTTACAGAATTTTTTGAAATCTTCTTCTTCCTCTCTAGCAAGTTTATTATATTCAAAGTTCTTCAAGAGTAACACTTGAGTTTCCTTTGCTCATTTGTTAAGTTGTTGTTGTATCTTGGGGGACTATTGCCCGACAACGTAAAAGGACATATACGGGGAAATCTTGTCTTAAAGACGGAGTGCCATCACTCGACACAACAAATCACACAAGGAGTTTTTTTCGTTTTTTATTCCAGTTTGTTGTAATCTTTAGTTTATCCTTTCTAGCAAATTGTAATATTTACTTACTTCCCGTTTCCTGCAACTATTGTAACCCGCAATTTAAGACAAGGTTGTTGTAAGTGCTTAGAAAGATGACTGAAAGAGAACAACTCGCTTCTAATTCTGTTGCTGCTGCTACTCAAGGCAACCCATCTGCCTTCCCCGATACTCAAGGCACATCCAATTCCTTTCCGGTTGCTCAAGGCTCATCCAACGCCTTTCCTGCTGCTCAAGGGAACGTTACAGTTCCTCCACCCGCTGGATTCCACCACGAACGTCCAGAAAAGTTCATGGGCTCCAACTTCAAGAGATGGCAGCAGAATATGTTGTTTTATCTGACTGTTATGGGAATGGCTCGTTTCCTAACAGAAGATCCTCCACAAGCTGGAGATGAAGAGGACCCTTCGCCTATTGAAACGGTTGAAGGGGGCCAAGGTATCCATGTCATTAATGGCATGAAGATGGTTCTTGATGCATGGAGTCATAGTGATTTCATTTGTACGAACTATATTTTGAACTGCCTGTCTGACCCACTCTACACGGTGTATTGCACCGTAGGCACCGCCAAAGAGTTATGGGAAAAACTGCAGAAGAAGTACCACGCACAAGATGCTGGTACAAAGAAATTCATCGTTGGGAAATTCCTAAAATTTCAAATAGTGGATAGTAAAATTGTGATGTCCGAAGTTCAGGAATTCCAAATGATTCTACATCACCTGGATTTGGAAGGTATGAAACCAAATGAGAAGTTTTTTGTTGCATCACTGATTGAGAAGTTACCTCCCTCGTGGAATGAGTTTATGAGTTACTTAAAACTCAAGACAAAGGAAATGACCTTTGAGGAACTTATTATCAAACTCCAGATTTAGGAAGATAATAAGAGGGCCTTGCCTAAGGGAAAACAACCCGTTGAGGCAAAGGCAAATCTGGCTGAGGCTAAAGGGAACCCAAGCAAGAAGCGCAAGTTCCAGAAAGACGGCAAGACCCAGGCACCAGAGAAGTTCAAGGGGAACTGTCACCACTGTGGGAAACCTGGTCACATGATCAAGGATTGTCGCAAGCTCAAGACTGAGCAACAAGAGAGGGCCAAGGGCAAGGCATAGGCTAACATCGTCAAATACAGGCTTCTGAATGACATGATTGAGGAGTTCTCGGCAGTGGTGCTTGAAGCAAACCTTGTTTAGAATCCTATGCAATGGTGGATGGACACGGGTGCTACCAGACATATCTGTTACAATATAGATGCCTTCTCCATATATACACCAGTTACAAACAAGAAGTTGTTCATGGGTAACAACGCTTCCTCTGACGTGCTGAGGGTAGGAAAGGTAGTCCTGAAGATGACTTCTGGAAAGGAGCTCACTCTGAAGGAGGTGATGCATGTCCCTGAGATTAGGAGAATTTAATTTCAGATCATTTATTGGTTAATGTTGGTTTTAGGCTAGTATTTGAGTTCAATAAATTTGTAATCACCAAGAATGGAACTATTGTGGGAAGAGGCTTCCTCTGTAAAGGCCTCTTCAAAGTTAACGCCATGTCTATAATACGTGGAAGCAATAATATTGAAGCTTCTTCTTACTTGCTTGAGTTCTCTAATTTATGGCATCATAGATTAGGACATGTTAACTATAAGTCCATCCAAAGGTTGGTCTAGAGGCAAAACTCACAAAGATTCCTTTTTGATCAGTCGAAAGGAATACCGCTCCTCTAGAACTTATTCACACAGATATATGTGATTTGAAGTTTGTACAAACTAGAGGGGGAAACAAGTACTTTGTGACATTCATTGATGATAGCACAAGGTATTGTTACCTTTACTTGTTGAAAAGTAAAGATGAAGCCTTTGGACCATTCCGACGTTACAAAGCAGAAGTTGAAAACTAACTATGCATGCGGATTAAATTCATTCGTAGGGATAGATGGGGAGAATATGTAGCGTCATTTGAGGAATATTGTGCCGAATCGGTCATTGTTCATCAAACGACGGCTCCATACTCACCTCAGTCGAATAGTGTTGTTGAACGCAAGAACCATACGTTGAAGGAAATGATGAATGCCTTGCTCATTAATTCCGGTCTTCCCAAAAACATGTGGGGAGAAGTCGTCCTTACCGCTAATACGATTCTTAATAGAGTCCACATAAGGGTAAGGACAAAACTCCATATGAATCATGGAAGGGAAAGAAACCCACCTATAAATATTTTAAGGTGTAGGGTTGTTTGGCAAAGGTCGAAGTACCCAAGACAAAGCAGGTCAAGATTGGGCCTAAGACTGTAGATTGTATTTTCATCGGATATGCAAATAACAGTAGTGCTTATCTCTTCTTAGTGCATAAGTCAGATATTCCAGATATGCATGGGGTACAATCATGGAATCAAGGAATGTTGAATTATTTGAGGATACTTATCCTAGAAAGGAAAAAGACATAACCGCTCGCAAACGAAGTTATGAACAAAGCTCTCAGGAACCAGGAGTCGTTGACTAACCGGATCTAGATGGTTCAGATCTAGTGGACTTCGAAGTGGCTGAATATCCGAAATCTAGTGTTCCAGATTCTCAAAACTTGGAGACTCCAGAGATAGAACCAAGGCAAAGTAAAAGGGCCAGGAAGGATAAATCCTTTGGTCCTGACTTTGTAGCTTATATGGTTGATGATGAACCAAGGACAATTGCTGAAGCATTATCAACTCCAGAGGTACCGCTCTGGAAAGAAGCTATTGAGAGTCTCCATCCTGCATAACCATACTTGTGAGTTGGTTGATCTTCCTCCGGGAAATAAACTGTTGGGTTGTAAATGGATACTTAAACGGAAGTATAAAGCAGATAGGTCTATAGATAAGTACAAGTCTAGGTTGGAAGTTAAGGGCTAGTTAAGGGCTATCGACAGAAAGAAGGCCTTGACTATTTTGACACGTACTCCCCGGTGTCTACGATGACGTCCATACGATTATTCATTGCGGTCGCAGTGTTGCGTGACCTTGAGATACATCAAATAGATGTCAAGCCAGCCTTTCTAAATAGTGGTTTGAAAGAAGAAATTTATATGGAACAACCCGAGGGGTATGGGTTCCAGGGCAAGGGAAGAAAGTCTGTCGACTTGTCAAAACTTTGTATGGGCTGAAACAGGACGTGAAGCAATGACACGAAAAAATTGATAGTAGTCTACTATCGAAGAGTTTCTCCATTAATGAGTGTGACAAATGTGTCTACATGAAAGGTAACTCTGACTCGTGTGTTATGATATGCATGTATGTAGATGACATGTTGATCACATGGAGCAGTCCTACCATAATTCTGTAGACTAAGAACATGTTGAAACAATGCTTTGACATAAAGGATATGGGTATCTCAGATGTCATCTTAGGGATAAAAATCTCTAAGATGTCTGACGGATTAGTCTTATCTCAGTCTCACTACATCGAGGATGTTTTGAGAAAGTTCGAGATGTATGACAGTTCGCCTATAAAGTCACCAATGGATAGAAATCAAAAAGCTTGATAAAAATCATGGTGCACCCATATGCCAGGAACAATATGCACAGGTAATTGGTGGTTTGATGTACATAACAAATTGCACCTGACCTGATATTGCTTATGCAGTCAACAAGTTGGCTAGGTTTACCCGTAATCTGAGTAATGATCATGGGAAGGCGTTGAATCGGGTACAACGATACCTGAAATACACGCTAACTTATGGGTTGCATTATTCGAGATATCTAGTTGTACTAGAGGGGTACAGTGATGCAAACTGGATATCTGATATAGAGAACACCAAGTCCACCAGTGGATATGTATTTACAATTGGTGGTGGGGCTGTGTCTTGAAAATCCTCTAAGCAAACTTGGATCGCCCGATCTATGATGGAATCGGAGTTTATCGCTTTAGACAAAGCAGGAGATGAAGCTGAGTGGCTTCACGACTTCCTTGAGGATGTCCCTTGTTGGGACAAACACATACCTTCTGTAATGATCCACTGCGACAGCCAGTCAGCTCTAGGAAGGCACGGAGTTCTATGTACAACGGCAAGTCTCATCATATTCGACGGAGACATAAGACCGTAAGGTAGATAATCACTACGGGTATAATATCCATTGATTACATAAAATTAAAGGATAACATAGCGGACCTACTGACAAAGGGCTTACCTAAAGATCAGATGTTGTGTCTGTCTCGGGGAATGGGCTTAAAAACCAAGCTATAAGGACCAATACGATGGTAACCCAACCTTCCTGACTAGAGATCCTAAGAATTAGGTTCAATGGGAAAACTAAGCTGTAAAGGTTCAGTTGAGCGCTTCGGTGGAAGCATGAGCACTTCAGATAGTGATTTCTGTAAAGAAACATCAATCCAAAGTCGTTCCCGCGATAGACATTAAGTGCTATCTACAGTGTGGGTAAATGTTAAGTTTCCAAAACCTTTAATGATCTTCAATGGTTGAGGTTAGGTTTGGGAAACTTTTAACAGTTCCTAACACTTGTAAAGTGGGGTATAGCAGGATACCTTGTAGGAGACCACCTATTTAAGTGCGAGGACTGGCCACCTCAAATGGACGCACTTAAGAATCCAAGAAGTGTCCACAGCCATAATGGACAAAACATTACGAAGAACAAAGTAAGGGAAGTTGTTGTGTTGGTACCGTTGACTTGGCTTACACTAAACACTGTCGGTTCAAGATATCATATTCACCGCGCAGTAAGTCTGATGGTATTTAACTATGGAAGGTTCAAAGCTGAAGCTACCTCTCCTGATGCAACATCGGTCCACTGAAAGATTGTTGGAAAAGGCACCATGTGAGTGCGCCAAAATCCCTTTCAATAGGGGATTGTTGGAAATTTACTAATGTGAAATTAAGTTTATCCCATTATTTCTTACTCGAACAATTGGGCCTCCGCACGTCGAAAACATCATTTCCACACACGTGCACACGTAGAGCCAAGTATCGCAAATTTCATTAGTGAAAGAGATATTGGTACGTAAGTAATACATTTGAGACATAAAATGATGGACGGTTATTGGCCAAATGACTAAGTATTCCACGTTGGTAAACGAAGGAAGAAGTGTACGAAGTGTAAGATGAAACGAGTCGGAAATCGTTGTGGCGCTTCTCTGGCAGCGCCGCGGCGCTAATTGGGTGTTCAACCACTAGAGTCGCGGCGCTCGGAGCATTGAATATCCATTATTTGGCACATGAATTCAGCCATTATTTAGCTTAATGTAACCCCTCAATAAGTGTCATTACATGGTTATTGAAGGTCATTAGTTGTCTAGTTGAGGGGTCATCTCATTACACTATAAATTGAGGCCTTTGGCTCAATTGTTCAACACTAGGAGAAACACTTACAAAATTTTCTAAAATCTTCTTCTTCCTCTCTAGCAAGTTTATTATATTCAAAGTTCTTCAAGAGTAACACTTGAGTTTCCTTTGCTCATTTGTTAAGTTGTTGTTGTATCTTGGGAGACTATTGCCCGACAACGTAAAAAGATATATACGGGGCAATCTTGTCTTAAAGACAGAGTTCCATCACTCGACTCAGCAAATCACATAAGGAGTTTGTTTCGTTCTTGATTCCAGTTTGTTGTAATCTTTAGTTTATCCTTTCTAGCAAATTGTAATATTTACTTACTTCTCGTTTTCTGCAACTATTGTAACCCACAGCTTACTCAATAAAATTTCACGTACCTTAATTGAATACCTCTATCTCATATATATCATTTTTTTTAAATGTTTGCTCGTCTGTTCACATCGAACAACTTGACATATCCAAAATCATATATAATTGAAGTCCACACAGAAATCTGAACTTCAGATACTGTTGACTGAACTTCAGCTATATAAAAATGTCTGAAATCGTTTCGAATGCTTTCAGGCCTGTAACTTAATTATGGTGGTCCAAAACTCAGGTATTCAGATTCCCATCGCATAAAGCTCATTAAAAGTGAAAAAACATTTCTTATTAAGTATTTTTTTATTTTTAAAACTCTAATCCAAAATTTTTAATTAAAAAGGGAAGAATGTTATTCTATTCGTGCTCCATTTTAATGTCCAATTGTAGCTTATCCATCTTAATGTATGTTTATTCTAGAGGGATATCCGCCGACTGAAAACGACAAAATCTCAGATATGAGGCCCCCCCAGATGTTTCCTTGTAATAATATTAGTATTAAATATTTGCTTACTTTTGATCGACAGTGAAAGGAACGAACTAATAATTAAAATGTCAGGTCATAACGGAACTAGAAATATAAGCACACTTGAGTTATTATTTAGTATCTTCATACCCAGATTTTTTAATTGGACTATATAGGACATAAAACTATCGTAGAATATCCGTTTCATTTATTTAACAACAATAATAAACTGTTTCAACTGTAATAGTAAATATTCTTCAATCGAAAGTGTTTAAATTATCCATAAGACATGTTGATGAAGAAAGGGCAGTATGGTGTACACATATATGAGATTTAAGACTTACCTGCACCTAATATTTATATCAAATCAATCTTAATAAATAAAGTAATAATACATAATTTTAGTTAACCATGATTTAACCAGATGCGGAGCCAGAAGTATGGTTTGAGATTTTAGTCATGATTCTCAGTTATTGGGTTTTAAATAATTATTTGTACATATTAAATATTTTTTTAAGACAAATATAGAGTTTGAACTAGAATTACTGAAGCTCTATTTCTGAGTTCAGCTGTAAATGCATGCGTGCACGAAAAACAAATATTGTACATTCATTAGCTTAGTGTAAGTGTCGAGCAGAGTAATTCTTTACCCACCCAAGACCAAAGGTGTTGGGATACAATTATTGTAGGGAACATGAAGTAAGTAGCTATTACAATAGTAGAAAGGATAAACAAACTATTATAATAAAACTGGAAATCAAAACCTTAACGAACTGCTTGTGTGATTTGTTGAGTCGAGTGATGACACTTTGTCTTTAAGACAAGATTGCCCCGTATATCTCCTTTTACGTTATCGGGTAATAGTCTCCCAAGATACAACATCAACTTAACAATTGAGTAAAGGAAACTCAAGTGTTACTCTTGAAGAACTTTGAGTATAGTAACTTTGCTAGAGAGGAAGAAGAAGATGAACTCTAAAAATTCTGAAGTATTTTCTAAGTGTTGAGTGTGTTCAATTGAGCCAAAGGCCTCAATTTATAGTGTAAGTAGAAGACCCCTCAACTAGCCAACTAATGGCCTTCAATAGCCATGTAATTGCACTTGATTGAGGGGTTACATCCAGCCAAATAATGGCTGAATTCATGTGCCAAGTAATGAAGAATCAATGCTCCAAAACCAGCCCAAAGATCAGATTTTTCCAACTTTCCGTCGAAGCTTTCTACCTCCGAAGCGCCGCGGCACTGTGAATTAGCGCCGCGGCTCCGACGATGTGGAGTCGCGGCCCTCCACGGCTCCGCGGCGATTTCCGACTCGTTTCATTTTACACTTTGTACACTTCTTCCTTCGTTTACCAACGTGGAATACTTTGTCATTTGGCCAATAACCGTCCATAATTCTATGTCTCAAACGTATTACATACGTACCAATATCTCTTTCACTAATGAAATTTGCGATACTTGGCACTATGTGTGTCGTATGTGGAAACGACGTTTCCGACGTACGGGCCTCAATTGTTCGAGTCGTAAATTAATGGGATATACTTAATTCCACATTTAGTAAATTTCCAACAATCCCCTCTTGAAAGAGATTTTGGCGCACACACTTCGTGCCTTTTCCAGCAATCTTTTAGCGGATGATGTTGCATCTGAATAGGTAGCATACGTTTTGAACCTTCCATAGTTGAATACCATCAGACTTACTTACTCCGCGGTGAACGTGATGTCTTGAACCGTCAGTGTTTAGTGTAAGTCAAGTCAACGGTACCAACACAACAACTTCCTCTACTCAGTTCTTCGTAATGTTTTATCCGTTGTGGCCGTGGACACTTCTTGGATTCTTAAGTGCATTCATTTGAGGTGGTATGTCCTCGCACTTAAATAGGTGGTCTCCTACAAGGTATCCTGCTATATCCCACTTTACAAGTGTTAGGAACCATTAAAAATTTCCCAAACCTAACCTCAACCGGTGAGGATTATTAAAGGTTTTGAAAACTTAACATTCACCCACATTGTAGATAGAACTTATAGTCTATCGTGGGAACGACTTTGGATTTGGTGTTTCTTTACAGAAATCACTATCCAAAGTGCTCATGCTTCTACCGAAGCGATCAACTGAACCTTTACAACTTAGTTTTCCCATTGAACCTAATTCCTGGGATCTCCAGACAGTAAGGTTGGGTTACCACCGTATTAGTCCTTACACCTTGGGTTTTAAGCCCATTCCCCTAGACATGTAGAACATCTGATCTTTGGGAAAGCCCTTTGTCAGCGGGTCTGCTATGTTATCATTTGACTTTATGTAATCATTGGATATTATACCCGTGGTAATCAGCTGTCTAACGGTCTTATGCCTCCGTCAAATATGACGAGACTTTCCATTGTACATAGAATTTCGTGCCCTTCCAAGAGTCGACTGGTTGTCGCAGTGGATCATTACAGAAGGTACGGGTTTGTTCCAACAAAGAACATCCTCTAAGACGTCGTGAAGCCACTCAGCTTCTTCTCATGCTTTGTCTAAAGCGATAAACTCTAATTTCATCGTGGATCGAGCGATGCAAGTTTGCTTAGAGGATTTCCAAGACACAACCCCACCACCAATTGTAAATACATACCCATTGGTGGAGTTGGTGTTCTCTATGTCGGATATCCAATTTGCATCATTGTACCCCTCTAGTATAGCTGGATATCTCGAATAATACAACCCGTAAGTTAGCGTGTATTTCAGGTATCGAAGTACCCGATTCAACGCCTTCCCATGATCATTACTCAGATTACGGGTAAACCTAGCCAACTTGTTGACTGCATAAGCAATATCAGGTCAGGTGCAATTTGTTATGTACATCAAACCACCAATTACCTGTGCATATTGTTCCTGGCATATGGGTGCACCATGATTTTTATCAAGCTTTTTGATTTCTATCCATTGGTGACTTTATAGGCGAACTGTCATACATCTCGAACTTTCTCAAAACATCCTCGATGTAGTGAGACTGAGATAAGACCAGTCCGTCAGACATCTTAGAGATTTTTATCCCTAAGATGACATCTGAGATACCCATATCCTTTATGTCAAAGCATTGTTTCAACATGTTCTTACTCTACAGAATTATGGTAGGACTGCTACATGTGATCAACATGTCATCTACATACATGCATATCATAACACACGAGTCAGAATTACCTTTCATGTAGACACATTTGTCACACTCATTAATGGCGAAACCCTTCGATAGTAGAGTACTATCAAATTTTTTGAGCCATTGCTTCGGGGCTTGTTTTAGCCCATACAGAGATTTGACAAGCCGACAGACTTTCTTCTCTTGCCCTTGAACCACATACCCCTCGGGTTGGTCCATATAAATTTCTTCTTCCACATCACCATTTAGGAAGGTTGTCTTGACATCCATTTGATGTATCTCAAGGTCACACAACACTGCGGTCGCAATGAATACTCGTATGGACCTCATCCTAGACACCGGGGAGTATGTGTCAAAGTAGTCAAGGCCTTCCTTTTGTGATAGTCCTTTACTACCAACCTGGCATTGTACTTATCTATAGACCCATCTGCTTTATACTTCCGTTTGAGTATCCACTTAAAACCCAACTGTTTATTTTCCGGAGGAAGATCAACCAACTCCCAAGTATAATTATGTAGAATGGATCCTATTTCACTCTCAATAGCTTCTTTCCAGAGCAGTGCCTCTGGAGTTGAAAATGCTTCAACAATTGTCCTTGGTTCATCATCAATCATATAAGCTATAAAGTCAGGACCGAAGAATTTATCCTCTCTGACCCTTTTACTTCGCCTTAGTTCCATCTCTGGAGTCTCCAAGTTCTGAGAATCTGGAACACTAGATTCCGGATATTCAGCCACTTTGAGATCCACTAGATCTGAACCATCTAGATCCGGGCTGTCAACGACTCCCGGCTCCTGAGAACTTTGTTCATAACTTCGTTTGCGAGAGGTTATGTCTTTTTCTTTCTAGGAAATGTATCTTCAAATAATTGAGCATTCCTTGATTCCATAATTGTACCCCCGTGGATATCTGGAATAACTGACTTATGCACTAAGAAGCGATAAGCACTACTGTTATTTGCATATCCGATGAATATGCAATCTACAGTCTTAGGCCCAATCTTGACCTGCTTTAGCTTGGGTACTTCAACCTTTGCCAAACAACCCCACACATTTAAATATTTATATGTGGGTTTCTTTCATTTCCATGATTCATATGGAGTTTTGTCCTTACCCTTATGTAGGACTCTGTTAAGAATCGTATTAGCGGTAAGGACAACTTCTCCCCACATGTTTTGGGGAAGACCGAAATTGATGAGCAAGGCATTAATCATTTCCTTCAATGTGTGGTTCTTACGTTCCGCCACACTGTTCAATTGAGGTGAGTATAGAGCCGTCATTTGATGAACAATGCCTGATTGGGCACAATATTCCTCAAATGGCGCTACGTATTCTCCCCCTCTATCGCTACGAATGGATTTAATCTACATGCTTAGTTGGTTCTTAACTTCTACTTTGTAACGTCGGAACGCTTCAAAGGCTTCATCCTTACTTTTCAACAAGTCTTGTCTTAAATTATTGGGATACAATTGGTGTAGGGAACGGGAAGTAAGTAACTATTACAATAGTAGAAAAGATAAACAAACTATTACAATAAAACTGGAAATCAAAACCTTAATGAACTGCTTGTGTGATTTGTTGAGTCGAGTGATGGCACTCTGTCTTTAAGACAAGATTGCCCCGTATATCTCCTTTTACGTTATCGGGCAATAGTCTCCCAAGATACAACAACAACTTAACAATTGAGTAAAGGAAACTCAAGTGTTACTCTTGAAGAACTTTGAGTATAGTAACTTTGCTAGAGAGGAAGAAGAAGATGAACTCTGAAAATTCTGGAGTATTTTCTAAGTGTTGAGTGTGTTCAATTGAGCCAAATGCCTCAATTTATAGTGTAAGTAGAAGACACCTCATCTAGCCAACTAATGACCTTCAATAGCCATGTAATTGCACTTGATTGAGGGGTTACATTCAGCCATATAATGGTTGAATTCATTGCCAAGTAATGGAGAATCAATGCTCCAAAACCAGCCCAAAGGTCAGATTTTTCCAACTTCCTGTCGCAGCTTTCTGCCTCCGAAGCGTCGCGGCTCCAGTGATTGACCAACCAATTTGCGCCGCGGCTCCGACGGTGTGGCACCGCGGCCCTTCACGGCTCCACGACGATTTCCGACTCGTTTCATTTTACACTTTGTACACTTCTTCCTTCGTTTACCAACGTGGAATACTTTGTCATTTGGCCAATAACCGTCCATAATTCTATGTCTCAAACGTATTACATACGTACCAATATCTCTTTCACTAATGAAATTTGTGATTTTTGGCACTACGTGTGCACGTGTGTGGAAACGACGTTCCGACGTGCGGGCTCCCATTGTTCGAGTCATAAATTAATGGGATATACTTAATCCAACAAAATGTAATTCAAATAAACTACAGTTTGATAAACTATTGGGAAATAGTAAAAACGTTATCGTTCAAAATCTAATTTGCTCAGTAGTACTTAAGATTGGAAAGTGAGAAACTTTTAAAAAATATATTTTCTTTTCGTCTATCCAATTACTACAGTGTTTGGACCTTAAGAATAACATTGAACTGTTTTAAATTTTAATATAAGAATAATTTTAAAAAAAAACTTGTGGACAAGGGCAGGAGAAGTAGGGATGGCAACAGATCGGATCTGGATCGGATCCTACTAGATCCAGATCCGTTTTCATACCTGAATCCAGATCCATTGGATCCATAAAAATCATATTCAAATCCGGATCCATCGGATCCACCGGGTCCACGGATCGAATCTGGATCCACATGTAAAAAATTTGGCGTTGCTAAGAATTTTTTTTGAACTGACAAACGATTTTTACTTAGCTAACAGTTTACTATATTTTAATTTTGAAATGTTCATATGAGATATTTTGTTCGTTGTCTCGTTTTGATTGTGAGCTATTAATTGAAAATGTTGGACAATGACAATAGTTGTGGAAAATGCTGACTAGTATTTCCACAATGCAGAACTTGCATGTGCTTGGAATCTTCACAAATGAAGTGAATATAATTTTAACTACTTGTCTATGGAGATGTTAGTCATTCACTAATATAACATTGATTTTATTATCGAAATTACCTCTTTATTTTTTGGTTTTTGAGTTAACGCGGGGATAAATTAAACTTGTTTTGAGAATTAAACTTGCAAGGATGTGCTTAACAATTTTAAGAAAATACTTATAAAATTACATTCTAAAGTTATGAATATATTTAATAAAAAATGGATCCACGGGTCGGATCTAAACCGGAAACGGATCTCAAATACAAGATTCAGATCCAGATCCAGATCCGTCAGAAACAGATCCGGGTCCGATCCGAATCCGTCGAGTCCAAATTTTGAAAATTCATATCTTATAAAACGAATCTGGATCCACCGGGTCCAGGATCCACTGCCATCTCTAAGGAGAAGAGTCACTTCATGGAATGGCAACGTCACCACACAATTGTTTTTGATAGACCAGATCATGATGTGCAAACTCGATATACTAAGATTATGATTAGACAATTTCAAACATATAATAATCCCATATATAAAATTAAGCGAACAAATTGAACATTACTAATTTACTAGTCCCTATTTTATTGATTTTACTCCATTTTAGAATTTATTTAATTAAGGAGAAGGATCATGGGATAATATTATTTTTCTAAATTTGCAAGTTGAAAACTCTATTAATTTTGTTTCTTTAATTTCTACCTAATAGCATTAAATTTTATGCCTAGCTACACCTTTGGTGCTTATGAAGTGCTATTAAGATGGAAGTATGATTTTTGTTTTCAAGAACATTTCATTAATATCTTGACTTCCATGTATAATTATCGATCATAAAAAACTATCTTTCATACACGATATAAAAAGTCAAAATAACTTGACAAAGTTACACTAGAGTTATTATATTATTTCCAATTTCATTTTTAAAAAGTTTGACTGTTGATTTGTAGAAAGAGGTGCATGCATCGAGTGCAAATACATTTCTTTTAATTAAACAAAATGGACCTATTGCAAATCTTTCTGATGATCTTGTTTGTGGACAACATACCCCCAAAAGCTTTTTAAAACTAATTGTACTTTTTGCCAACCTGTCACCCAAGTTGCTCTCTTGTTTAATCCAATAATTGCCTCTCCCATTATCACATAATTTTCTTTTTAATTTAATTAAGTTTTGAAAATGTACACTTCCCCTTTTGGGTGGTAATTAGTCATGGAAGACAATATATATAGTTTTTTCCACTCATATTCTTTAATACATTGTGTACATGTTAACAAGCAAGATATCAAGAAAAAAATGGATTTGAAGATTCAAGACGAAAAACAAACTTCAAATTTCGTGGAATCATCATCACTAGAAGATAATAAAAATGACTTCAGTCCAGAACGATCCCAGAAGAAGGTGAAACACTATATAGGTGTTAGAAGAAGGCCATGGGGAAAATTTGCTGCCGAAATTAGGGATTCCACTCGGAACGGAATTAGGGTTTGGCTTGGAACTTTCAACAGTGCGGAAGAAGCCGCGATGGCTTATGACCAAGTTGCTTTGTCAATGAGAGGTCCATCTACTTGCCTAAATTTCCCAGTTGAAACAGTAAGCAAAATGCTAAAAGAAACAGAGAATTGCAATTTCTTCAAGAAAGGATTGTCACCAGCAGCAGCCTTAAAGGAGAAACACAAGAAGAGATGTAGTAATATTTCAAGAAAGAAAGGGAAAAGGAAAAAAGTAGTAAATGAGGAAGAAAATAATATTGTATTTATATTTGAAGATTTGGGAAGTGATCTATTGGATGAACTCTTGTCTGATCATTCTAGTTCAAATTAGAATGTTCAATTTTCATCTTGTATGTTTATCAACTTAAATTCTTCAATCTATAGTTCCTCCTCCTTCATGTCTTTTTTTCTTTCTTTTTCAATTTACTGTACATGTCCCTTTTATTCAGTAATTAAAATCTAAGTTGTTGAACTTTCAAAAATACCGTTGGCTTTATGTCGAATTCTTAAAAAACAATGCATATGGAGGATTTGATACGGCTGCGGCGAATTTCTGAAGGATCTGAACGACATAATTTAAAATGATTCTAGATTCTGTAAATTCATTTCCTATAAATATAACTTGACACAATTAATCCATTTAACTTAATTAACCTTCATCTTCCTGCCCCTCCCTCTCTTCTCCATACCAGACATAGTGTGCCAAATTTAGGTTGTACAAATGTAAGTTTATGAACAGTTACATTGTATACTTTTCTGGGTTATATATACAAACTGAATTCATAATTCAGAAGACAGAGATTCAAAAGTCCTATTGCCGTTTTCCTACTATGACGTATTTGTTGTGACATTTTTTGTTTTCCATCCGGTATTCTGTAAACGCATGGCAAGAATTGCGCTACATAGGGCCCATTCGAGGGAGGTGCTTCCTATCAATGATTTTTTCATATCCAGAGCTCAAACTCGAGACTTCTGATTAAGAAAGGAGCAGTCTCATCCACTACACCACATCCTTCGGTGGTTACATATTTTCAGATGGTAGTGATTTTGGTTCATGGAATAAGTAATACGTAATAATTTCATAATAAAATGTGAGAATATTGATTTCGTGTTTAGTTAGATTTTTATTTTCAATATAAGCAACATTTAATGTGGGATAATAATTTCGAAATAGCTCATCTTGGGATAAAATAACCAACTGACAAAAGTGCTCCAAAGTTCTCCCGGCCAAGTTCTTTGATAAGGCGAAGGTTAAAATTGGTAATTAAAAAATTATTCAAGTTTATCTATTATAAAATAAAATACATATTTTATATATTATGCCATGTTTATATCCCATAAATATATCCACTAAATAATCTAGGTATTTCCTCCGTTGTATTTTAATTGTCGTTTTAGCTAAAAATAATTGTCATTTTAGGAACTCAAGATTAAAATTGACAATTATTTTTAAGTATACACGGAACAGTAAAGAAGTATGCATGTATAGGAAAAAATTCATATAAGACAGTTGTATGAATTATAATATGACACGTGAATTACGGTGTTGAGTCAGGACCGCGTCAGCTTAAGACATTACCGATTATGTACACATGGTATCGGGAGCGACACAAGCATAACCGGTACCAGTAATACAGAAGGATGAAAGTCGTTTGAATTATAACGGAAAGTCGTTACCAAATCAGTCAGACGTCTTTCAATGGAACTTTAATGATATTTATTGAGATGTTGATTATCCAATTATTACAACATTCATTATCTTGTATTAATGAAATCATATTTCGTGGGTTGTGTACCCATGTAGCTCATGTATAAAAAGGACATGCATGTTATTCCATTGTAACCCATCACATTCTAGTTATTACAAGATACTTGCTTATATTCTCTCGATTTATGTGCTTTCAGATAAGTTATCGAAGTTTTGCCCAGAAGTTGTCACAAAACTCAGGCTAATAAATACTTTATTTTATCTAATTACTATATGTTTTCAGTATAAATCATTCAAAATTCTTATCTAACATGTCACTTGAGATCCACGTGTACAAATTCAATTGTACCATTTTACGGGTAAACAATTTGGCGCCTATCGTGGGACCGGACAATTGTGGTGTCACAAGTGACCTCTCTACTAATCTAATTTTTTCTTTAAGTCTTATTCTTTGTTCAGATCAGACAGATGACAGGAATAGGATAAAGCAATCGTAACATCGGGGATAATACAAAAAATCTTGGTCTGAATGGTTTGCCAATGGGAACCATAGCGCCCGAAGACCCGATGCATACAGAAGGAGTCACTTTTAGGGACGGTCAAACTCAGCATGAGGATGTTCCCACTGACGAAATACATGAAAAAGCCATACAAAATCTTCAAGCTCATAATGCTACGATGAGTGAGCAGTTGAAGTGTCTAAAGTGGTTTCAAGAGGAGTTCATGTCTTAAAACGCCGGCAGCACTCCAACAGAAGAACCGGTGCCTCCACCGAATGCACATGGTGAAGCCAGTAATGATCAAGAAAGATCAAGAAACGATAGTTCAGAGAGCGAAGCCGCCCCTAAAAACTCATTCAAGGAAAAGGTTTTGAAATTCATGAAGACATGATAAGAAAAGTTTATACAAATGCAGAGAAGGCGGAAAAAATAGCCCAGGAGTTCCGACGCCAGTTCAGTCAAATACCGAGAGCTCCTCCGCATGTAAATAAATACATTCAGTTGGCATATAAGCTAGAGGTTGCGCCCGAACTAATCCCTAAAAGGTTCAAAATTCCTTTTGTAGCCAAATACGATGGAACTACTAATCCACATGAGCATATAATGGCATATATTACGGCCATGAAAGGAAATAATCTAAGAGAACACGAAATAGAATATGTTCTGATCAAAACGTTCGCTGAAGTACTTGTTAAGGGAGCTCTGACGTGGTATTCACAACTCCGTGAGCATCCTATTGGTTCGTTCGCCCAGCTCGCCGACATGTTCATTAAGGCTCACGCGAGGGCTCGGAAAGTAAAGACACACAAGGCGGATATCTTCCATATTGCACAAGGAGAAATAAAACTCCTTAGGGATTTCGTTACACGGTTCAGAAGGAACAAATGCTACTACCCACAGTCCCAAATGAATGGACTGCAGAGGCCTTCACAAAGGGTTTGAACCCTTCAAGTTCATATGCTTCACAAAAGCTCAAAAAAATATCTCTTGGAATTCCAGACTACGACTTGGGAGGACATGCACAACCGGTATGAATCCAAAATCCGAATTGAGGATGATATGCTTGGATCTAAAGCCGGGAGCATCTTTGCAAACTCAGATAAAGGGAATTCCTCGAAGAACCATTACCAACCTTATCCTACCACCGGAAAGCATGGAGGTGGACAAGGTTTCGCTCCTTTGAAAAATCAAATAACAAGTGAGGTTCCGGATGAAAAATCATGGATTGGTGAATTCCGAGAAAGGTAACTCATCTAAGGGCACCAGATATCCAAAGTTATCTGAGTACAACTTCAATATTGATGAAGAACAAATGGTGGTAGTGTTAAGAACTTATCCGGCATCCCGACCACTAAATCCACTGTAGTCTGATCCAAATAAAAGAGATCAGTCTATCGATGCGATTTCCATGGAACTCACGAGCATAAAACTGTAGATTGCAGACACTTACGAGAAGAGATGGCAAGAATGCTAAACTGGGGGCTACCTTCGGGAATATTTGAGTGAGAAAGCTCGAAACAATTATGAGCAGGGACCACCCGCAGAAGATAAGTCAAATCCGCATGCACTACCTCATGTTATAAATATGATATATGGCGGATTAATGATTGTCGCTACATTTTTCACTACAGCTAAAAAGACGAAAATCTCTATGACCCAGGAAAAGAGGTTATGGGAGATACCTTATGAACATAATATCACGTTCACTGAAGAAGACGTTGCCGGTGTAATTTTCTCTCACAATGATACACTGGTAGTCATGGTGCCTATCGATTGCTTCCAGGTGAAAAGAGTTCTAGTTGATCCCGATAGCTCAACTAATATAATTAGACAGAAGGTGGTAGAAGAAATGAATATGAAGGACAAAATAATGCCGGCTGTCAGAACCTTCTCAGGTTTCAACATGTCAAGCGAAACTACAAAAGGGGGAAGTGGATCTACGGTGGACGCAATGGTAGTTATTAAGTTGAAAACGTTATACATCCTTGATGGGTATATGAGGTATAATGCATTATTTGGAAGACCATAGATACATGATATGAAGGCAGTCCCATCAACTATGCATCTACAGGAAGCGGAGCCGGTGCTAGAGGATGTTCACCAGGTTCCGCCGGTAGAAACAGAATCAGTAGCAGCTTATCCGGAGGAGGAGTTTTCGGATTTGTACCAAGTACCTTGATACTTTCAGGTACCGGATGAATCAGATTCCACCAACTCCGTTGTAGAGGAATTGAAACAGATTGCACTACTTCTAGAAACCCTTGAAAGAAAGGTATACCTGGGCACCGGATTAACTCCGGGGCTTAGGGATTTAATTCTTAAATATCTTAAATCTAACATGTATTGCTTTACATGGTCTCATGAAGATATGACAGGCATTCCTCCAGAGTTCACAACTCATAAGTTGGGCCTGGATCTTAGTTTTCCACCGGGCATGAGATAATGAGTTTTCTCGATGCGTATTCTGGGTGTAACCAAGTAAGAATACACTCGGAAGATCAAGAAAAGTATTTTTCTTAACTACTTTCAGTACTTATTGTTATAACATTATGTCTTCTAGACTAAAAACTGTCGGGGCTACTCATCAAAGGTTAGTAAATAAAATATTTGAAAAATAAATTGGAAAAACAATGGAAGTATATATATAGATGATATGCTTGTTAAGAGTCTTCGTGCAGAAGACCATTTAAGTCATTTGCAAGAAATCTTTGAGGTGCTGAGGAAATATAATATGAAGTTAAACCCCGAGAAGTGTGCTTTCGGGGTTGACTCCAGTAAATTTCTGGGTTTCTTGGTTTCCTAGAGAGGGATCGAGATAAACACTAACAAAATAATCGAAGATATACCGAACACGTTGGAAGATATGAAAGGAGTGCAGCGGTTGACCGGGAATGTGTCAGCTCTAAGTAGGTTTATATCCCGGTCTTCAGAAAAATGTCACAGGTTCTTCTCACTTCTAAAGAAGAAGAAGAACGATTTGTTTGGACACTCGAATGCTAGCAAGCCTTACGGGACCTGAAAACTTACCTATCTAGTCCTCCGCTCATGTCAAAGCCAAAGGATGGAGAACAACTACTCATATACCTGGAAGTCTCTGAGGTAGTGGTAAGTGCATTGATGATACGGGAGGAAAAAGATACATAATTTCCTGTCTATTATATAAGTAGAGTCATGTCACGGGCTAAGACCCAATACCCGTTACTCGAAAGATTGGCTTTTGCATTAGTAATGTCTTCGCGAAAAATCCGACAATATTTTCAGTACCACCCAATTGTTGTAGTAACTACATTTCCTCTTAAAATGTGTTGCATAAGCCCAAACTTTTCGGGTGCTTGGATAAATGAGTTATAGAATTAAGTGAATTTGATATTGAATATAGATCGCGGACTGCAATAAAGTCGCAAGTCCTTGCAGACTTTGTGGCCATTTCAGTCTGGGAGTAACTCCCCAGGCGGAAAAGAAGGCTATCTTAGTCTCGATGACTTCCCCCGGGATCTGGACGCTTTATATATATGGTGCCTCTAACATCAAGGGGATCGGTCTGGGAGTTGTATTGCGAACCCCCACCGGTGATGTTTTAAGGTAAGCAATACGTAACACTCCGTTAAATAATAATGAAGCAGAGTATGAGACTTTGATTGCATGTTTGGAACTGGCCCAAGATTTAGGCTCATGAATCATTGAAGTCAAGTGTGATTCACTGCTGGTAGTGAACCAAATCCATGGGGGTGTTCCAAGCCAAAGAAGATCGCATGTCAAGATACCTTGAAAAGTCTTTAAAGCTCGTCTCATTTTTAAGAATCGACGGTGGTACATATACCTCGAGAAGAAAGCATAGAGATAGATGCACTCGCAAACTTAGGCTCCAGCACGGAGGCTGAAGGTTCTAAAATCGAGTCGGTTGTTCAATTGTTATATTCGGTATTGGATCCTGTCGGATACGATAAGGTAAATTCGACTAGCCTAACTTGGGACTAGAGAAATGAATTCTTGGACTATCTCATGAACGGAAAGCTCCCAGAGGACCCGAAAGAATCTAGAGCTCTAAGGACCAAAGCTGCCCAGTATTGTGTTGTATACAGAAAGCTTTACCGAGGGTGTTTTTATGGTCCCCTAGCCCGATGTGTGGGCCCCAATAAAGCAGATTATGTAATGAGGGAAGTCCATGAAGGCATTTGTGGAAATCATTTGAGAGCGGAATCCTTAATGAGGAAGCTCATGAGGGTCAATTATTATTGGCCCCAGCTCGAAGAAGATACAAAACTATTTGTGAAGAAGTGTGATAAATGTCAGTGCCATGCACAACTGTTACACCAACCAAGAGAAGAACTGCATTCGGTGGTGTCTTCGTGGCCGTTCATGAAGTGGGGGATAGACATTGTCGGACCCTTGCTAGTGGCACCTGGATAGGTATGTCATATTATTTTTATGACTGACTATTTTTCTAAATAGGTTGAAGCTGCAGATTATGTGAAGATACGGGAGAAAGAGGTGACAAACTTCATTTAGCAACATATTATTTGTCGTTTTGGCATCCCAAAGGTGATATCTTGTGATAATGGCCAAAATTTTATCGGAACCAAGGTCACAAAGTTCATAGAAGGCTTAAATATCAAGCGGATCACTTATGCTCCTTATCACCCTAGTGCAAATGGATAAGCGGAGTCAACAAACAAGACTATAATCCAGAACTTGAAGAAAAAACTGGACGCTAAAAAAGGAAATTGGCCTACTAAGTTACCGAAAATACTGTGGGCATATAGAACCACGACAAAAATGAGTACCAGAGAAACTTTTTTTCCCTGGTCTACGGTGCAGAGGCCTTGATCTCGGTAGAGGTAGGAAATCCCAGCCTGAGATACCTCTAGGCTTAGGAAGGATCAAATTTAGAATCAATGTCCGTGCACCTGGATTTACTCGAGGAACGTCGAGATTTAGCATACGTCCAGATAGTAGCTCAAAAGAAAAGAATGGAGCGTTACTACAACTGGTGCACGAACCTCTAACACTTCAAACTCGAGGATTTGGTGCACCGGAGAGTCACTCAGAGTACCCAGGAGTGCAATGCTGGAAACTTAGGTGCAAACTGGGAAGGACCGTATACGGTCACCAGTATTGATGGCAGAGGAGCTTATCAGGTAGAAGACCAACAAGGAAATACAGTTCCTCGTAATTGGAATGTAAGTCATTTGAAGAAATATTATGTGTAGTAGGACAAAGCATGCGTTGCACTCTTTTTCCCTTCGACCAATTTTTATCCCAATTGGGTTTTTCTGGCAAGGTTTTTAATGAGTCAACATCACAAAATAAGCATGTTAATGATCTTACTACTGAGAAGAGCTATCCAGTATATGAGTCTTCATAGTATGAACTCCTAGATAGTGGGGGAACATATACACCCGAAATGGAGTGAAGAAAATTTTGAATTTTGAAATTTTAACACTTCTAAGGAAAGCATCAGATACTGGGGACTGCCTGGATATTCAAACTATATGTAACCGAACTGATCACACTAGATGGTAGCGGATTATTATTGCATTTGTCTTTACATTTGTAAGTCAAAAGAATCAATAAAAGTTTCATTTTATGATTAACAAATTTTCCCCATCACGAACATAAAATGTATGTTATTATCTTAAACATATCGAAGATTTCGTGCCATAATGAACATGAGATGCCCTTTTCTACAGCACCATTAAAAATAATGGCCCTCTCTTATTAAAACCTTAACAAAAAATTTAAGGCTCCGGATACAAGAAGTACTAGAGGTTTAAGTTGTTCGGAACCAAATTAGGTCCAGAACTAACTTTGGAGGCCATAAGAACCCCCCCCCCCCCCAATTTAAAGATGAAAATGAAAATACATCTTTGGAACTAATTTAAGGTTATTGGAAAGTTTTTAAACTTCTAAAGTTGAGCCAATTCTGGTCAAATGAACCTCTAAGTCAGGTTCTAGTTCATAAAGTAAAGTGATAATGTTTATAACTAATGCTTGCTTGTGAAAATAAATAAATAATAAAAACTTTACACAAAATTAAAAAAAAAAGGGAAAATTCATTCATTCATATTTTTCAAGACTGAAATCATCCCGGATACAACAGATACTAACCGAGCCCAAAAATGACTTGATAATAAAAACTAAAGCTGAAAATAAACCCGCACGAAAGGTTACGACTTGCCCGCTTCATTGTCCGTCGGGGGTGTTTCAAGTATTACCAACAAAAATAAAAAGAAATAAAAGATCAGTGAAGGAGGGTCATCATCATCACCAGCCTCCGCATCTGAATCCTCGCTATCTCCTCATAGAGATTCCAACGATAACTCGGCATCGTGAAGGTCAATTTCTGCGTCTAGAAGTTCAGAAAGGATAGCAATCCCCGACTTTCTGGCCTCTTCAAGAGTGTCCACGTGACTCTTTCAGCCAACCAAATCTCTCCGAAACTTTTATCTTTGACATTTAGCCTAGAGCTTGTTGATGGTGTGCTCGGAGGCATGCAACTGCCCCTGTGTTCCCGCTAAGTCGGCATCCAACCTTGCTAACCTCTCTTGAAAGGTCAAGTAGGTGGTGGTTAAGGCCCTAAGGAAATTCTCTCGGTCCCGTAGAGAGTCAACAACATCTTGTAATCGAAGTCGGAGAGAGGCCTAAAGAGATCTTGAGTCTCTAAGATCATCTTGGAGGACTTCAACTTCTGCACGGAGGTGTTGGATTTCTTCCTTCAACTTCTTTTCTTTAGGAGAAGGGCCCACAGATTTAGCCAAATCTGCAGTGGAGAGAGTAGAGGCGTGACTCTAGATGAAAGGATTGCAAACGGTAACGGAGAGCAAGTTTGTAAAAAATAGTAAAAATGAAGGAGTATTCTACCTGAAGAAATAAATCTGCAAGATGAGCAAGAGAAGCCTCGAGGGTAGCATCAGGATATTTCTGAGGGGAAGAGGCAGATGTCCCGGTCTCAGTTCCGAAAGTAGGGATTGAGTTGTGCTTAGAAGGATCCTCAGGTGGAAAAAGCATCTCCGGGGCTTCCTACCGAGGATGGCCGATGTTTTATTGGTCACCTTCTCATCATCTTAAATTTGAATGACACCCATGTTATCTTCTGCCTGCAGTTCTTTTCAGTACTCCGTGAGTCGGTGGCGGTTTCTTACTCGGGAACTAATTCCCACCATGGTCTCGGGAGCCTCATCTCGAGCTTTCTATTTCTGGTTGCTAGAAGCAGATTGGAGGATGTTCGACAGAGCGGTTGCACGAGATGACACTTTTTATGTTGAGGACTTTCACACCGAGAGCCCTACATATAGAGAAAAGATGTGGGAAATGAGTCTCGGGGAATTCGAAATGAGATGCATAAGGAATAGTCGGGGTTAAGGCTTACCGTGGTATTTCTCCTTCCACCATGTGGAGGTAATACTCTTCCATGTCCTAGTGATATTGGGGGCATGAAGAAGACTTACCACCCATTCAAAAACCTCTTCAATCAGTTGCGGCTCAACTAAAATGGCTGAAAAGTTTTAACATATGCATTAGGAAGGAATCATCCTTTATTTGAAAAACCAGGCAAATAAGTTTGTTGGGAATAAAAAGATACTCACGGGAAGAATTCCACTCTTGTGGGAAGGGATTCGAGGAATGTTGATGAATTCGGTCAGTTTTGATTAAAATAAAGTGGGTCACTAGCCCAGGTCATAGTCATCCTCTACATTAATGAGACTGCGGATTCTCTTGGGGTACAGATAGATAATTCCACCTTATAAAATTTTAGGGTAATAGAGGAAGAGAAGGTCATCAATAGTAAGCGGAACATCGACAGTGTTGGCTAACATCTGGATACAGAAGACTAATTTCCAAATTTGCTGAGCAACTTAGCCTAAGCGAATCCTATACCGATGGAAAAAATCTTCGATAATCTTTGGGATGAGGAGTTTGAAACCAATAAATGTACGTCATGGAAAACCCTTCAACATGACAATGCACTCGGTCAACATGATCAACTATTCTGACAACTATGTCAGAGGAAAAGCCATAATCATTTACGATGTCAGGGAGAATCTTGGTTGTTATTTTGGATTCAAAATTCTCAACATGTTCGGAGTTGCTTTGAACACGGAGATCTCCTGAGAAGTCAAAGCTTGGAGGGTTGTCATTGCCCTCAGAGGAGTGAGAAGGAAAATATTTGGTGGAGGAAATTGTTGAAGAAATTTTTAAGAAGGAAAGAAAGCAAAGTTTTCAAGGGATTCTGCAAAGTTTGAGGGTGCCTTATGTGAAATATTTGGCCTCCTATTTATGGTAAAAAAAATATAACATTTTGAAGGTGAAAAGACGTGCACCATTATTGTTGCAATTCACATCGATCAGAACAATGGCTCAGTTACCACCGTGTCAGAAGAATTGAATGGATGTGACGTTTGACAGGTTTTGTAATCATTACGATTCAAATTTCCCACTGAAGTATTAGGTTTGCCCGGTCAGGAGTTCAAATCCACCTCCCGGTCGCACAAGAGTCACACACAAAAAGTGCGGGGACTACCTGTATAGGCAAAATTTGTATAAGACAGTTGTACGAATTATAATATGACACATGGAGTACGATGTTGAGTCAGGACCATGTTAGTTTAAGGCATTAATGATTATGTACACATGATACCGGGAGCAACACAAGCATAACCAACACCGGTAATACAGAATACTGAAAGCCATTTGAATTATAACGGGCGGTTGTTACCAAACCAGTCACACATTATTCAATGGAACTTTAATAACATTTATTGAGATATTGATTATCCAATTATTACAACATTCATGTATAATGGGTTGTGTACCCATGTAGCTCATGTATAAATAGGACATGTTATTCCATTGTAACACATCACATTCTAGTTATTACAAGATTCTTGCTTATATTCTCTCGATTTCTGTGCTTTTAGACAATTTATCAAAGTTCTGCCCAGAAGCTATCACAAGGCTCATACTAATCAATACTTTATTTTATCTGATTATTATTTGTTTTTAGTATAATTCATCCAGAATTCTTATCTAACGTGTCACTAGAGATCCACGTGTTCTTGACCATGTATACAAATTCAATTGTACCATTTTACGGGTAAACAATGCCCAATATTTAACAAGAAAATTGTGTCTACCTTTTTTTAAAATAGGGGTACTTAATAAACAACAATAATATACCTAGTGAAATTCCACAACGTGGGGTCTGGAGAGGGTAGAGTGCACGCAGACCTTACCTCTACTTTGGTAGGTAGAGCGGCTATTTCCTAGAGACCCTCAGCTCACGATAAAGCACAAGCAAAGCAAGAGAAATGGTCAGACCCGACAAGAAATTTAATACAGTATGAAAATGCTGGTATCAGAAGCGAATAAGCCATGATAGCACATTCTGAAAAAAGAAACAGCAACTAACGCAGGTAAATAAAATAATAAAGTACACTAGAGAACACATATCAGCAGAAATCAAACGACAAGGGACTATAAAGCAATAATGCGCCTACTAGTATGATAGGCTAAGCAAACCCACAATAATAACACTACAACTAACAATTTGTAAGCGTAAGTAGGACTACGCTGAACTACCTACTACCCTAATACCCTAATACATGTCCTCCATAACCCCCTATCTAAGGGCATGTCCTCAGTAAATTTCACCTACGCCATATCCCATCTAATCAACTCTCCCCAATACTTCTTCGGCCTATCTCTACCCCATCTGAACCCGTCAATAGACAACCTCTCACACCTCCACATTAGGGCATTTGTGTCTCTCCTCTGTACGTGCCTGAATCATCTCAACCTCGCTTCCCGCATCTTATCCTCCTTCGTGTGACACTCCCACTCTGTCTTGGATATCTTGTCTTGGATATCATCATTTCTAATTCTATCCCTCCTTGTATGCCCACACATCCATCTCAACATCCTCATCTCCGCAACTTTCATCATTTAGGTGTGCAAAATCTTGACCGGCCAACACTCCGCCCCATACAACATAGTCGATCTAACCACCACCCTATAGAACTTGCCTTCAAGTTTTTGTGGCACCTTTTTATCAGACAAGACTTAAGATGCGAACTTCCATTTCCTCTACCCTACCCCAATACGATATGTGACTTCATCATCAATCTCTCAATTTCCTTGGATAATTGACCCAAGGTACTTGAAGCTTTCTTTCTTTGGAATAACCTGAGTATCAAGCCTCACATCCATGCCTGTCTCAAGGTTGCTCCCGTTACTGAACTTCCATTCCAAGTATTCTATCTTGGTCCTACTCAGCCTGAACCCTTTAGACTCTAGAGTCTGTCTCCAAACCTCCAGCTTAGCGTTCACTCTGCTGTGAGTCTCATCAATCAGGACTATGTCGTATGTGAATAACATGCACCATGGAACCTCCCCTTGGATTTTTCGCGTCAGTCCATTCATCACCAAGGCAAATAAGAATGGGCTAAGAGTTAATCCCTGGTGCAACCACATCATCACTGGGAAGTGCTCCGAGTCTCCTCCTACTGTCCGTACCCTGGTCTTGGCTCCATCATACATATCCTTGATCGCCCTAGTGTACGCCACATGTACACCTCTAATCTCTAAATATCTCCATAGAACCTCCCTAGGGACTTTGTCGTATGCCTTCTCGAAGTCGATGAAAACCATATGTAAGTTTCTCTTCCTATCCCTATACTGCTCCACCAACCTCCTAATAAGATGAATGGATTCTGTAGTCGAACGCCCCGGCATAAATCAAAACTGATTCTCAGAAATAGACACGCATCTTCTCTCCCTCATTTCCACGATCTTTTCCCAAACTTTCATAGTGTGACTTAAAAGCTTGATACCCCTATAGTTGTTGCAACTCTGGATATCACATTTGTTCTTGTACAAAGCAATCATTGTACTCCACCTCCATTTTTAGGGCATTCTCACCTTCTCAAAATGACATTAAATAACTTAGTCAGCCGCTCCAAAGCTGCCCTGCCTGCGCTTTTCTAAAATTCAACTAGGATATCACCAGACCCAATCGTTCGTCCCCTGCGCATCCTGTAACATCACTCTTAACCTCCTCAACCTTAATACTTCTACAATACCCAAAATTCTGGTACCTACCAGATTGCTCCAGATCTCCTAGAAAAATATCTCTATCTCCTTTTTCATTCAAGAGTTTATGAAAGTAAGACTATCACCTCCGCATAATATGTGTGTCCTCCACCGGTACTTTGTCGTCCTCGTCCTTGATGCACCTTACATGATCCAAGTCACGGGCCCTCCTCTCCCTTACCTTGGCTAGTCTGTACAACTTCTTATCCCCATCTTTTCCCCCCTAATTCCACATACAGGCATTCAAAAGTCATCGTAACCGCTAGATTTGCCTCCTTCCTCGCCATCTTATACAATTCCATATATGTCCACTTCTCTACATCATCCTTGCTTTCTACCAATTTCGCATACGACGTTTTCCTCACTTCCACCTTCTCTTGAACTTAACCATTCCACCACCAGTCCACTCGATGCCCACCACGGCTACCCCGCGAGACCCTAGCACTTCTCTAGGTAAATCCCAAATGCAACTGGCCATCTTATCCCACATACTGATCGCATTCCCACTACTCCCCCAAGCCCCCTTGGCCATCAACCTCTCCCCCATCTCCTTTGTACTAGCCATGATCAAACTTTCCCATTTGATTCTTAATTTATCATCTACAACCCTCATCTTCTTTTCTATCTTGATCTCCAAATCCATCATCAAAAGCTTATGTCGGGTTGTAAGTTACTATCTCGGAATAACCTTGCAGTCTTTACAAAGACCATTGTCAATCTTCCTAAGGAGCCAAAAGTCTATCTGAGTCTTAGCCACTTAACTACGTAAAGTCACCAAGTGATCCTCCTTCTTCAGGAATTCGAATTGGCTATCATCATCCCAAAAGCTCTAGCGAACTCTAAAAGTGAGACGTCTCCCCCGTTCCTATCCCCGAGGCCAAAGCCTTCATGCACGTCGTCATAGCCTCTCAAAAGTGACCCGATATGTCCATTAAAATCACCTCCTACAAATAACTTCTCAGTAGGTGGAATTTTTAAAAGTAATAAAATACAACGAAGAAAAATACAATTTGTTATAAACTTTATTTTTAAAAGTAATAAAATACAATGAAGAAAAGAATATAAAAAAACTTGTCACGATTGTGGACTACCTTATAGAAAAATTCCAGAAGAAGTATCCACTAGGTGGAATTCTTTATACGAGCAACTACTTGTTGCTTATGACTATAGAAAACCTATAACTTTATTTTTTAACTCTCATAATCAAAATCCAGCTGATATGGTTGTAGATAGTGATTGGGTAAAAATTTCCGAACTTATTGTATTTTTAGATAAATTTTTTCAAGCAACAAAGAGAATTTTCCGATATATATTATCCTACTATTTCAACTATGTTGTTTTATATAACTCTAATATTTTTATTACTTAGTGAATATATGGGAAAACCAGCTTATATGGCAGTTATTAAAAAAATGTTTATCAAAATAAAAAACTATTTTATTCCTATTCCCACTATTTATATTATTGGTGTTGTATTAAATCCGACTATTAAAATAGACGGTACTAAATCACTTATTGAAACTATTTACGATTGTATAGAAGTACTACCACCTCCAAGTCTAAAAAATCCAAATCACCCACCACCTATTGAACAAACTAAAGAAGAAGTGTTGTTTAGCGTAGAAGACCAATGCAAAAAAATATATAGGTTTTATCAACAAGAAAGTGCTAGTAACCTACCGGCTTCCATACCATCTTCTTTTAATTTTCAACACAACCTCACAAAAGACATGATGTTTCTGCGGCTAGTATTGAAAGCCTCAGAAATAGAATGTGCGGTCGTACCGCTACTAACCAAATTAGCGAGTTTGATATTTTTGTTTTGCAGGGTTCTGTACCGTACCAAGAAGTTATCAATGAAGATGGACATGAAGACTTGCTGAAATACTGGAGGGGGAATGAGAAGACCTTTCCAACACTTTCAATGATGGCCTGAGATGTTTTGAACATTCAAGCGTCATCAACTGCGTCTGAAAGCGTTTTTTATGTCGGCAGATATAAAATAGGAGACCATAGACGATCATTAGCCCGAGACAGCTTGAAAATTGCAGTATTATTCAGATATTGGATACGAGCGGAGCGGAGAAGGTGCGGTCAACCGGAGATCAACGAAGAAGAAGACGAAAACTACAACGAAATCTTATCCGAAGGTGGTGGAAGCGACATGGATATATTTGACCAACAAATACCAATTCCAACCGAAGAACCACAGGAAATTATCAAGCAATTAGAACATGTTTTTTTGAGAATGTAATTTTTTTAATTGCAATTTTATTATGTAATTTGCAACTTTTGGACAACACCACAAAGTTGCAATTTAGACAATTGTATTTGTATTACAAAAAAATCATATGTCTACTAAATAATATAAGAGGCACAAAAACAGCCTTGGAATGTTTTTATTACACTATCTTGTCTTGTTTATTGAGTTTTATATATATATATATATATATATATATATATATATATATATATATATATATATATTATTAAAACAAAAATAAAAAAAAGGAAAACCTGCCAGAACCCGATACCGATCCCGCCCCCGACCGGATCCCGTCCCGACCCGATTCCGACGGGATCGGGACGGGACTTCGGAAAATCCCGCCAAACCCGATTCCGCCTCACCCGCCCCCGACCCCGATCCCGATCCCGCCCCCTTCACCCGTCCCGCCCCGACCTGACCCCGCCAAACCCGGCCCGCCAGACCCGAGCCCGGCCCACTGGCCACCTCTACCAAAAAAGTAAATATAATATTAAAAAAGAGCAAATATATTAGATAACTTTAGTAGTACGGAAGAAATAAAGCTAAAAATGTAAAAGTTGCAACAAATATAGAAAACAAAGTGTTTGAGGAAGACCACCGACGGATTTGGAGAGAGAGTATTTTGTTTAATAAACTATATCTTATATTTATTGTTTCTTGATGTGAAATGAACTAAAACAACAATTAAAATGAGACTGAAGAAGTAATTAATATTTGATTTTCGTATTATAATTTCCACGTTACAGCCCCTATATAACGAAATGACCCCTTAAAGAATTGGAAAGTCACTATTGCCTCTTTTAGCTTGAGGCTCCCAGATAGCACAACAATTTTTTTCACTGTATAATACAGGGACTTTGCTAGTACTGTATGTAGCCCCTTTGGTAGTTTTGTACAAAAATAATATCTATTATTATTGAATACATATACTCAATACGTCTCATACTCCCTTCGTTTCAATTTATGTGAACTTTTTCGGAGTACGAGGGTCAAACTTTATAACTTTGAACTTAAATTTTGACATAGATTTTTCAAGTTAGTAAAAATAAAATTTATTTATTTAGAAACTACATTAAAAATACTATAAGTCATGATAATTTATAATTCAAATAATTTAGAAAAAAAATTAAGGAAAATGTGGTCAAAGAACCACCTCGTAGACTCCCCAAATAGTAAATGGTTCACATAAATTGAAACGGCAAGGTTACTAAAAATAGCTATCTCAAAATATTTGTCATTTTACAAAATCAAGATAGAAATAATTGAGTTTTTCTCATTTTTCCCTTAATATTTATTGTTCTTGAAAGTAAACAATATTAATTACATAGCATAGAAATTATAAATTTGAAAAGTTCAAACAAGTGTTATTGGTTGATTATGATTGTTCAAATACCAATAATATTAGCTTAGCCTTGTTTATGAAGAGAGATAAGGAAAAATTAGTAAAAAAACTTTCTTATTTATGATTTCTTAAGGGTCGTGCAAAAGAAAAATGTAACAACTAATATGAGACAGTTAGAGTATAACTAAATAAATTAAAGTTCTATTTCTTTAACAGTTGACGTTTCTTGATGTTCACACAATTTAGTATATATAGATTTTATGTTTGTATCATAAAATAAAATATAATATTTAAGTCTGCATGTGATCGGACATGTTGAGTACATGTTAATGTATACTAAAGTATTCTCTCTAACCGTTTAAGTATTTAGATTAGCTGGAAATCAAAGTTCAATACTTATAAGAGTTAATGTTCATTAACACTTCTGAATTATTATTTTTTCGTGAGTTTCCTACCTGAACTATCACCATCTGTTTATCAAACAACACGTCAACTATTATTAGTTCACTTTTTCTACTTAATCGTTCAGTTAGAAAAAATGAACAACTAATAGTTGAGGTGTGTTTTTGATAAATAGTTGATGATATTTTAGGTAGAAAACCCGCACACCTACAGATAGCTCATAGGAAACTCACGAAAGAGTGATAGTTTAAATGTGTTTTTGAGCATTATCTTCTCTACTTATAAATGTATTTGCAGACCAAAAATAACAACACTAGGCAAGACACGAAAGAGTGACTTGTGCGTGTGGATATATAGAGAAAAAGCCATCAATTGCATCATGCACTAGGCCTGTGAAAACACTATATAGAAAAAGTAAAAGCATGCAAGATGGAATGATAAAGACCAATCAATTTTGTGGAATATATACGACATATATCAATCAAGATTTCTAAACAACATTAATATGCTTTTCATAACACAACTTTATGGCACTTCCATAGTGGCCCAAAATCAGTTTATTGCAACACAATAATATTACAAGTATACAAACAGTTCATGCCATTTGATAGAACAAGTTGCCTTCTTGGGTTCGACCCCGGAATAGAATTGCTTTTAGTATGGAGTGCTTTGCCTTAAAGTAAATTTTACTGTGCGCATTTAGATTAGTCGAGTTATAAGGAAAGTACCAAGGTTAGAAATTAAACCAAAAAGAAAAGTAGGGGGTCGGCTGAGACTCTCGAAGACGGCAATAAAGATCAGACAACGATCTCACTTTCTTCCTCATATTCGAATGATTTATATTGATATATGTAAAAAAGAAGCGACTACTCTATTTAAGCAACTTTTGTATTGTTATTCTATCTTATAAGGAGTTCCCCTTCTACGGATTTTCAGGTGAGGGTGGGGCATGTGAGTCAACCTGGACACTTTAAAAAAATTGTCTACTTTTTCCAGGAACAAGCCAACTATATAAGCATCTAACTATATATAGTGGATAAGTATTGAAATTCTATATCCAGATATTTCAGCTCCCACGATCACTACAAGAAAATTGATATTAATTAAGGACAAAATTTCTAACTAATTTGCAGAACTCCTATCTAACTTCCGTGGCTAAAACAGTCTTATCTATATTTTAGCTGGAGAAATATTCCATCCAAAATTGTTTGCTAGACAGCGTATCCTTAGCAAATTTTAGAAGTTGAATGTTGATATAAGGTAAAATTTTAGTGTAGTGGTAAAAAAAGTTCAAAATTCAATTTGTATCCCAAACCTCAAACTGTGATATTTTAGTATATTTTTAATAATCTTGTATATCTTCAAGTTCTCCAACTATACAATAGGTAAAGAAGAGATGGAAATAAAGAAGTCCCTTCCAATATTGGACTAGTTACTTATAGTTTGATTAAAATGATGCGCCTATATACAGAAATATTTGTTTGAAACTTTTCTCGACAAAAGTGAATGCAATATGTAAGAGTTCATTTGAATGCAGTAATTTTAGATCGGACTCTATATATGTGTTAAAAATTATTTATTAAGTATAATAATTGTTTTCGAAATCATTAGATCAAATAAACTATGATAGGAATCCAAACCCGAACTCATAATACATTCAAATCCTGACAATAATTAAGGGGGGAGTTTAAGAAAAATAATTATCATGTGTTAGAAAACATTATGACAATAATTTACGCAAAGTTCTTTCAACGATGTGATTTGATCTTTACATCTAAAAGTAATTCTTATATTATGGAACTATCTTCAAATGGTAGTAATAAAAAAGTACTAGTTGCAACTTTCCAAATGGGGAATATAATGTAGTATATCGACAGTGTGTGTCCCTGTGTCTAGAGACAAAGTACTAGGCAAAAAATGAGCCATCAATCTCTCTCACATTTAACATGATAAAATTCCAAAGTAATATTAAAAGAAAAACCCACCTTTCTTTTAAGAAATAAAATACTTAAATGAATTATGTGCATTGTATCTCTAAGTTCTGATTTTGACTACACCTGTTAGATTTCAGAGAGTTGAAAGTCACCAATATTGAATTCAAGTCAAAGAAGACTCAAGAAAAAAAATAAAATAGGAGTAATTAAAATCCCTGGAAGTGTATTTTGAACATTTTAAAAACGTATACATTTTCGGAAACAAAATGAATAAGTTTAGCGTATTCCAAAAATTATACAATTAGGTGAGACTAAGGTTGTCTAATGGGCCGGGTTGGCCCGATCCCGACCCGGCCCCGACCCAACCCCAACCCCCCTAAAAAGAAATTTGACGGTGCCGGGACTCGAAATCGGGACGGGATCTGGGCTCGCTCTGCAACTGAACCAGACTTTAATTTAGACGATAATCTAGATGACACACCACTAGTGCACTTGAACAACCTCAGACTGAGTCTCAGCCTCAAACTGAAACTGGAACGTCTCCTATTCCCCCTAGTATTAGTCGAGGCCCACACAACGAAAATTAAAATCAGTTGCATGAGATTTTTTTGATAGGGACCAAGAGAATCAAGTAGTTAGATGTAAAATTTGTAAAAATATTTATAAATTTAAAATCGAAAAAGGTCAGTGTGAGACGGGAGGTTTATTGAGACATGTACAAGGCTTTCACAAAGCTAGGTGGGATGAATACGAGGCTACAAAGTCGAGTGCGCCAATGCGCTCTCAGTCGGGACAAGGTTCACATAATGTCCCGGACCAAGTGCAGGGTCAAATTAACCCGATGACGGGGGGAATTGTAGGTCCTAAATACGATAAACACAGAGATAGGGAAGCAATAGCAAAAATAGTTGCGGTGGAGGGTTTGCCTTTTGCATTTCCTTCCTCTCCTAGTTTTATTCATTACATTAGAGAAATGTATAATCCTGCTTTTAACAGTTTTCCTAGATCAACTGTTAGGAGAGACGTTTTTAAATTTGCACATAAATATCAACAACATTTACGTTATGCATTATATCATTTTCCTGGCAAAATATCTATCACTTCTGATATAGGCCGTAACGGCAATGATTATTAAATGTAACATGTCATTGGATAGATTATAATTGGTCTATGCAAAAACGTATTTTAGCATATAGATATATTGATTATAGACACACTGAAAATTTTATTGCACAAAATATTCATGAAGTTTGCAACTATTATGGTATAACTGACAAAATAATGATTGTTACGTTAGATAATGCTTCTCCTAATAATTATGCTATGATACTTTTAAAAGATCTATTAACTCCATCTTTTCCTAATCATTTTCATATAAAATGTGCGTACCATATTTTTAACTTAGTTGTAAAGGATGGTCTATCACTTTTTGAAGACATTCTTAATAAAGTACAATTTGCGATAAACTTTATTTTTAGAAGTAATAGAATACAAAAAAAATATAAAAAAACTTGTCACGATTGTGGATTACCTTTTAGAAAAATTCCTGAAGAAGTATCGACTAGGTAGAATTCTCTATATGAACAACTACTTTTTGGTTACGATTATAGAAGACCTATAACTTTATCTTTTAACGCCCATAATCAGAATTTATTGGATTTTTAGAAAAAATTTCAAGCAACTAAAGAATTTTCTAGTATATATTATCATACTATTTCAACTATGTTATTTTATATAGCTCTAATATTTTTGTTACTTAGTGAATATATGAAAAACCATCTTATAAGGCACCTATTAAAAAAAATTATCAAATTAAAAAAAAAATCCTATTCCCACTATTTATATTATTAATGTTGTATTAAATCCGACTATTAAAATAGACGGTCGTAAATCACTTATTGAAACTATTTATGATTGTATAGCAGTACTTCCACCTCCAACTCCAAATAACCAAATGAACAACCACCTAAGGAACCAACTAAAGAAAAAGTTTTGTCTAGCATACATGATGAATGCAAAAAAGTATATATGCATTACCAACAAGAAAATGCTAGCAACCAACCGACTTCTATACCATCTTCTTCTTCTTCAATACAACCTTATAAAAGACATGTTGTTTATGCGGCTAGTATTGAAAGCCTTAGAAATACAATGTTTAGTAGTTCCACTGCTAATCAAGTTAGCGAGTTTGATGTTTTTGTTTTGTAGGGTGTTGTACCGTACCGAGCAGTTTTCAATGAAGAAGGACGTGAAGACTTGCTTAAATATTGGAGGGAAAATGAGAAGACAATTCTGATACTAGCAAAGATGGCCTGAGATGTGTTGAACATTCAAGCGTCATCAACAGCGTCTGAAAGCTTTTTATCTGTCGGAAGATTTCAAATAGGAGAACACAAATACTCATCAGTGGGATACATCTTGGAGATTGTAGTTTTATTCAGAGATTGGATATGAGCGGAGCGTAGAATGTGCGATCAACCAGAGATCAACGAAGAAGACGATTTAAGCTACAACAAAATCTTGTCCGAGGGAACTAGAAGCGACGTTGATCAATTTGACCAACAAATTCCAATTTCAACCAAAGAACCACATGACATTGTGAAGAAATTAGAAAATGTGTTTTTGAATATGTAATTTTTTTAATGGCAATTTTACTATGTGATTTGCAACTTTTGAACTACGAAACAAAGTTGCAATTTTGAAATTGTATTACAAAAAAATCATATTTCTATTAAATAATATAAGAGGCACAAAAATAGTCTTGGGATATTTTTATTACACTGTCTTGTTTAATTATTTAAGTGTTTATATAACAATTTTTTTGAAATTAAGTGTCTAAAAAAAAATTCCGGACCTGACCCGACCCTGCCAATACCGGTCCCCTTTTCAGGCGGGATGAGGGACGGGACATCGGCATGTCCTACCAGTCCCGGCCCGTTGGTCCCGCCGGAGGACCGGTCCCGACCATTTTCCCAGTCCCACCGGACTCATCCCGAACCTGGCCCACTGGCCACCCATAGTTGAGACTGCTGAAAATGTAATATTACAACACGAAAATCTTTAAATGGAGTATTACCGAAGGCGGATGCACAACAACAAGAAAATGCCTAAAATACATCTTAATATTTGTCCGGATTTGCGGTAACACACCTAACCTTTACGGGGTCTTATTACCCCTGGATATACTCTTAAGATTTTTTTTGGCGTTTATCGAGTGAGCTGGATAACAATTCAAATATATGCTGAACAAAAGACCAAAAAATAAAGAAGTCTGATCATTTTCAGGTCATTTCACTCTTCAAACAAAATAAAAAATTAGAAGTATCTCCTACGCTCTAAAAAAATTTCATGGAGAAAGCCGTTGATTCTCTTGGAATTTGATCTTGTGAATCACTATATTCTTTCATGATCGAGTCATAGCTTGTGTCGCATTGGATTTTTATTTGATTTTCCCATATAATGCCAAAGAAATGCTTTAAAAATACATTCATGGGTAATAGGATCACTGTAGAGATCAAGTGTTTTACAACAAATTCGGACAAAAGATAAAGTGTATTTTAGGCATTTTTCCCACATCAACTGAATTCAATGTTTTTTACATAAATATATTTGTAAAAAAATCATGAAAATTACATTAAATACTGAGGTGTACGAACCTGCAATAAATGAACTTAAAGGTGGAAATATAAACATTACTAAGCCAAACTCTTACACTAGTTTCTACTCTGAGCGTAGTGAGATCTGAGGCCTCGAGTAGCTCGTCGGGGGTGGTTAAACAGCTGCAATTAACTGGGCATAGTTGTGTGAAGCATCAAGCTGATCAAAAGATACAAGAGGAGCCTAAGCCAAAGAAGAAGAGAACTAGAATTGTCCCACACGAGCAGGGACAGGTTCCAGTAGCTATCTGCAGAAGACCCTATTCCTCAACATACTAATTCTGCTCAAGTATCTGTTCTTGTGCAGAGTTCCTCAGCTCCTATAAACGTTGTAGGATCAGCTGCAGTCAATGATCATTTATCACCCAAGAAAACACAAGAGACTACAGATGCAGCTGAGGTGAAAAATACAACTCTTGTGGCAGAAAAAGGGAAGCAGTCTAAGCAATCTATGAGTCCTTTAATGGATCTTGTGGAATACCCTCCCTTAAGTGTTGTTGCACTTAGCGTAAAAAATGAATCTTGGGTCTAACTCAACTCCAAAAACTAGCTTGTAGGGTGAGGATTGTCCAAGTTCGTATAAGGAGTACATATTTCCATTTCATTTTCGATGTGGGACTCTTAACACTGAGAAATGACTTTTGAACAATTGAGAATTGGAGAATTTAATGGTAAGCCACTTTCCTTTGATAGAGGTGGCACTACTCCTAAATTAGTTGGGTAGTGTTGAACATGAGGGGGCTAAATAAGAGGTATAAGCAGAGAGATGAAAAACTACCTCAGAGAAAAATCCTTAAATAACCAGAGTTTGAGGTAAGTGTTCAGGTGATTCTTCGAAGAACGTTTTAGGCACCTCGTTATTAAGAATTCGCAGAATGCGGTTGAACTTTGGGTTTTAATATAATTATTTTATTTTATTTTCTCAAAGTGTTTAAAAATATTGTATATATAAAGTCATATCATTTTCCGCCAAATAAACTCTTTCACACACATTTTCTCTTTTTAAAGTAAGGGAGAAAAATCTTTTTTTTGAAATCATTTCCTTTGGAACATAATTCCTTTATTCTTTTATCAAAGAGGGATAATAAAACATTTTTTGATCTTTTATAAGAATTTAACTTTATACTTAAAAGGGTTTTAGTAAAATTAAAGCTTGTAATAAGATGGGCCTTTATTTAAAAGGAAGGACAATCACACTCTTTTTTCCCTTTTTCTCAAACTCTGATAGTAAAGGACTTTATTTAGAGAAAATCAGATTTATTTAAGAAAGTATTTTAACTTATTTAAAATATTTATCCAAAAGCCTTTTTTTATACTTAACCCTTTTTTCCATTTTTCCCTTCTTTTCTTAAAAGTCAAAGTTAAATAAAATCCTCTTTTTGTTTTTTTGTAAAGAAAAAGCATCTTTTCTAAATGAAAATAACCGTTTACAATTTTTAAAATCCAAACATGCAAATTATAAAACAATTGCAATAAATTCGAAAATTAGGAAACCAAAGCAAAGCCTTTTTGTTTATTAAGTCTTGGGTCCAAAGTTTACAAAAGGATGATCTTATTCATTTTAGCAATATGGGCATTGCGTCTAAAACTATTTCAATTAACTTCTAACCTAGGGTCCCAATAATATTTAAATTACTAATGCAAATAACATCAAAATACAACAAATAATAAATAAGTAAATAAAAATTGGGTCAGGCTGGTGGGCATAACGGCCCACCAGTTAAGTAAAAGCTATTTTCTATTGTCATTTTCACTCATGACTGGGCCTTCTCAGCTTTCGAAATCAATAAAAGAATAATGGGCCCACCAAGCCTAAGGGCATGCAAAGGAAAGATAGAAAATAAAGGAGAAAGAAAGTACACCAAAACTTATCACATACAAAGTAAATAAAATAAACACTGATATAAAATCAAACACGTATACACAACTTATATTAGCTGTAGCATTCTAAAATTAACAAGCTAACAGGCCCAGATAAGGAACAATCCAATATCAGTGAAAACGTATGATCCTTGTATGCAGGCACTTTGGATAAAAGTATGAAACAAGCCCAAAAAATTATAACTTTTAGACATATTTGGCCCAAGTGCACCATGAGCCCAATTAACCATATTCACATAGGAAACTACATGTATGCAAACAGGGGTTCATGGCAAAAACTAGTTTCAGCAGATACAAGATGCTAGCACAGATATCACTTAGCAATTAAACATACATGGCATGATACAAAATAACTTAGAAGAGTATTACATGTTATTATGAAGTCATTTTTTATGATTGAAACAGACAAGGTAGATGCACAATCAATTTAGTAGACAAGGGATGATACAATATAGCTTAGAGGACTTCACATGCTAACATGTGGAGGTATTTTAGCACTTAGACAGGCAAAGGAAAGTAGGTGGCCAGTTCAGGAGACATTTAAGACATGGAAATTGTAACGACCCGACTGGACTTTCGCTTACTTTTCCCAAAATTTCCCTTCGATAACCTCTTATCTATGTGGTTGGTTGTAATTGAGGATTAGAAGTCCGTAAGTTTGTTTTGATTGGAAACTGTTTGACTGGTAGTTGACTTTTGTGTTGTTGTGTCTGGATCGGAATTCTGATGATTCTGTTAGGTCCGTAAGGTGATGTTGGTCCTGGGAGCAGGGGCGGTTCGGTTCTCGAGGACTTGAGGGCATTTATGTCTTTTGGTTTGGTTTTCATGTTTTGGTCGTTGGGGTTGACTTGGTCAACGACCTCGTATGACGATTATGAAGGCGCGTATGAGTTCGTAGCGTATTTTTATGTTAGGCTGCATATTTGGTTTGTGTCATGGGGGTCCTAGATGAGTTTCGGGTTAAAAATGGGAAGTGTCAGACTTTTCTAGTTTTCTGTTCTGGTATGTTTCATCGCGTTCGCGAGAAGCCTCTCGCGTTAGCGGTGAAGAGTTTGGGTTCTGGGTCAGGTTGGCTGACCATCGCGATCGTGATGGTCTGGACACGTTCGCGAGGCATTGGGCCGGGTTAGTCTCGTGTTCGCGAGGTGGTCTCGCATTCGCGATGTATGAATGACGCCTGGACAGATTTTAAAACCCCAAATCGTGTTTTGACTCCTCATTCTCATATTTTTAACTTAAAAGCTTAGTTTTGGGAGACTTGAAGAGATTTTTACACATTTTATCATTTGGGTAAGATTTCAAACACCTTTTCATAATTATTCCATTATTTAATAAGATTTTCCATGTTAAGATTCTTGAATTAAGGGAGATAAAATAGAGATTTGAAACTAGGCTTGAAATATTCATGCTATTGCAACTGTAGTTTCTTCTTCTGGCTTAAACCACAGATCCCATTTCAAAATCCTTATTGAAAAATATCGATTAGTGCAGCATAATCTGTCTTTATTCAAGGTGTATCCAATATTACATTCTCCTTTAATATCCAATAGTGTCGGCATGTTCTTCTTCCTCAGAGAGAAAAGATCTGGCCTGCCGTATGAAAATATTTCCAGCACCGCATATTGTAATTTTTATTTGACTCATAATCGCTCAAATCCCTTTTTGGTCCAAGTTATAGTAGATTCACCTTGCAAATACATAATAGTGTTCAATTCAAATTCCACATTTTCATGATTCGTAGTAGTCTGTAGAGCAGTAATGTATTTTGAGGAAGTAGTAGGGTTAGTGAGAGGCAGACCAGCCACTATAGGTGGCTGGCCGCCGGCCGCCGGCCGCCAACCACCGCGACTATTTTCCGGTATTTGCTTACTAGGCGAGAGAGAGAGGGAATCACACCATGGCGGCTAGGGTTTTCTTAACCCTAGCCGTGTTAGGTAAAATGAAAAGAGGAAGGGCATCATCGCCCTTAATACAAGAAGTGGGCCAGATGGCGATCCCAAATGGACCGGACCCGGTCGATTTAAATAGAAACAGGCTCAATTTCTGGGATTTTAAAAGGGGTTGGGTGATTTGGGATAATTTTTCAAATGTGGCCACCTAATTTCAGTTGTGGCTGGATTTAAAAATTAAAACTCAACTAAAGCTAAAATAAACCTTTAAATAAATAGTCAGAAAATGTAAAATCATTTAAAATTAAATCAAATTGAAAATAAAATTGAGATGCTATTTGATACTCTATTTAATTAATTATTTTTTCTTAGGAGTGAAATATTTATCAATTAAATTACAATTGATTTAGACGGTTAATTAAATAATTGTCCTCATCAATTTGTGTTATAAAATTTATAAATATATTTCAAATATATATAAAATACGTAAATGTTATACAATAATATACTTGATGAGATTTTTCCAAATAAATAGCAAAATGTCACCATAATAATTTTGTTAAATCATTTTTGTCTTGTAAAATGCATATTTAACTCCGTTTATTACTCAGGAATTTTAAATAATTGAATAAAAGCATCGGAGGATAAAAATTAGGTGTTAACACTATTAACACAAGATAGATTGTATGGTAATCCTATCACATATGCTGAAGTGAATGATTTTGCTGATTGTGTCCAAGGATTGCACCTTAATGAATTAACTTGGAAAGGAGAATATTATACCTAGACAAATCGACAACAGGGTATTGATAGAGTATGAAGTAGGTTGGATAGAGCCTTTGGTAATGCAGACTGGATGATGAAATGGGGTTCAGTTCCTGTGGAGTATGGTTTACCAGTATTTTCAGATCATCTTCCCATGAAGTTGTGTCTCAAACATGTTAATTGGAGATATAAAACTCCTTTTAGATTCTTTAATATCTGGGCAACACATAAGAACTTTCAACTGATGGTTACTGATGTACGGCAACATAAATACCACAGGAGTGCACATCAAGATATATGGAAAAAATTGAAAGTTCTGAGACCCAAACTCAAGTAGCACAATAATGAAGAGCTCAAGGGAGTTGCTCAGAAGATTGACAAGGCAAGAAAACACTAGGAAGAGATACAGAAGAAGCTTCATAATTACTATTCTGACTCTCTCCTTGAAATGGAGAAGGATATTATACATAACCTGGAGAAGTGGTCTTTGATTGAAGAAAGTGTTATGAAGCAAAAGTCAAGAGTTACTTGGCTTAAATTAGGGGATTCCAACACAAACATTTTTCTATTGTGGTTAAGGAAAGAACTCAGAAGAAGCAGATATTGGAACTTAAATCACTCTAAGGTCAGCACTTGAGTGATCCTAAAGACATCAGGGAGGAAATTGTGTTGTTTTATAAATATTTGATGGGAACTGCAGCACACTCCTTAGCATCTATCAATAAGCTAGTGATGAGACAAGGGTCGAGACTGGCTCATGAACAACAAATGTTGCTATGTGCTGAGGTGACTGAGAATGTTATGAAGAAATAATTGTGGGATATTGATGATGACAAGGATCCTGGAGTTGATGGATACAATGCCCATTTCATCAAGAAGTCTTGATCCATCATTAAAGGTGATATTTTTGAAGCAGTACTAGATTTCTTTGATACTGGTAAGTTATTTAGAGCTGAATTGCACCTCAGTCACCTTAATTCCTTAAGTGGCCAATCCAGATACAGTAAAGGACTTCGGACCCATTGCTTGTTGTACAATCTTATATAAAATCATATATAAGATTCTTACCTCAAGGTTACAACAGGTTATGGCAAGGATAATCAGTGAGTCCCAAGCTGGTTTTATACTTGGAAGGAGGATTGCTGATAATGTTATTTTAGCACATAGGTTGGTTAGAGATTATGGTAGGAAGCACATGTCACCAAGATGAATGATCAATATTGACTTGAGGAAAGCTTATGACTCAGTGGAGTGGGTGTTCTTACAACAGGTGCTAGAAGAACTGGGATTCCCTAAAAATACTTCTCCTCAATAATGGAATGTGTGCAAACTGTCAACTATACAATCCTGGTAAATGCGGAACCCACAGAACCATTCAATGCAGCCAAGGGGTTAAGACAGGGAGATCCACTCTCTCCCTTTCTTGTTGCAATAGCTATGGAGTATCTAAGCAGAAACCTGAATGAGCTAGCAACCAACAAGTCCTTCCAATTTCATTCAAGATGCTCTAAGCTAAAACTAACTCATCTTTGTTTTGTAGATGATTTATTAATGTTCTCCAAGGGAGACTTGGAGTCCTTAGATTCTATTCACAATTTCTTTCAACAATTTTCCCTAGCTTTTGGGCTGCATGCAAACACAGACAAAAACTCCCCATATTTTGGTGGGGTGGATCAGAGGGTACAGAACTTGATTTTATAGCAGTTTAGATTCTCATATGGTGAACTTCCTTTCAAATACTTGGGAATACCTTTTTCCACCAAGAAATTAACCATCCTCCAGTGCCAACCCCTCATTGATAAGATTGTGGCAAGGATCTCTTCATGGACAGCTAAGAAACTGTCTTATGTTGGTAGGACACAACTAGTGCAATCTGTGTTGTTTGGAGTGCAGGCCTATTCGTCTCAACTGTTCTTGCTTCCAGTGAAAGTCATGAATGCCATTGAAGCATTTTGCAGAAGCTATATTTGGTTTGAAACTAATTAGATCACCGGGAAAGCCTTAGTTTCATGAGAGAGACTCTCCCTGCCTAAATCATCAGAAATATCATACCTATAGTCTACTCTTGGTATGATATTTTTGATATGCATATGGGAGAGTCTCCCCGCCATACCCATATGCATATCAAAAATATCATACCAAGACTAGACTGCAACTCTGGAACAAGTATAGTGCTCCAATATCAGCTGAACCAACAACCTACTAGTGCGGACCGTCACCCTGTCTACCTGAGCCTGTGGGCATGAAACGCAATGTCCCAGGCAAAAGGGCGTCAGTACGAATGATGTACCGAGTATGTCAGGCATGAATAATTGCATAATAGAGACATGAAAGTAACATGAGACAAGAAAAAAATCAACCTGTACCGAATTGCCTCTGAGGCCATAATATATATAAGTATCATGCACATGCGTATATAATACCTGATCATACATATATATATATATATATATGCGTATATAACGCCATCAAGCCTCTGTGGGCATCCCATCATATCATATCATATCGGTCTCTGTGGGCATAATCATCATCATATACCAATTGATGATGTGGTGGTGCGTATATAACGCCGTATCCCTTTTTTTCATACCCATACATATATAATGCATACATATAGTAGAGTATATAACGCCTTTGAGGTCAAGCTGTATATATATATATATAATGCATGAATGATACTAAGACACTTTGAGTCTATCGGAGTGACGTAAGGTTATTGCATCTCCGATTAACATTATGGAACTAACATATAAACAGACCTTTTATTATGAGTCAATAAGACAAGATATACATGAATCAATAAGCTTCTTCAATAGAATGAAGGGCATATACATTTCTAGTTTTCAAAAGTAGAGTTACTTTGACGGACATTCGTTTACGTTCGTTTACATACGTGTCATGAAAAAGAAGGAAGAGTAGCCTTAACATACCTTTTGTCGGATCACTCGTCGACACAACATATACGTGGTATAGCACTTCGATCTTGTATACCAAGAATTACTACCTCCGCAAAATTTGAACTTATGTTGTTGCTAAGTTCTTAAGGTAACTAACAAATTTCCAAAACAAATGATGAATTGTTGGAGTATTTTGGAGAAAAATAATCAGTTAAGTTATGGTGGAAAGGGGCGACCATAGCTACTATTACAAAATAAGTTGGGATATATAATTTTAAAATCATACGAATACAACACTAATATGCTACAAGAACGTGTTTTTGACTCTTACTACTCTTCCTTTTTGCTTAATTTACCGCTAGTTAATCTATATGCATATTCTCTAAATGAAATCCCACCAAAAAGTGAACTAATAAACTTAAAGAATGCTTATCTCACTTTACACGTGTGAACTCCTTAGACCACACTTTCTACTCATTATAAAAGTTGACAACTCACTTTTATATAGATGCATATAACTCCATCTACCCACTTAATCATAAATAGTCACTAATTGACCCCCCTAAAGGCCCCACGTGGAAATGCTTTATTAACATCTAATCACTTAGCTTAATAAGTTATTCTTATCCCCAATATATTTCTCGTTAACCAAATATACTCATAATTAAATCTTGATCTAAATTTACTTAAATGTTAAATCACTCTTAACATACTCCATATACTCATTATCATAGTCATGCGATATAACACTAGTCTGTAGCCTCTTTCGGTACACATAAAATATTATTTCTAGTCATTGTTGTCACATTTTAAATCTTAAATTATTTCGAAACCGCATACTTTTCTGCACTAAGCTCTTAATGTGAAAACCTAAATATAACAAAATTTTCCGAGGACTAGGTCTACTTACATATGTCTAGAGATCAAAACCATGGCTCGGGAGTATGGAGTGTTATATTTTTCCTCCTTAAAAACATTCGTCCTCGAATGTTGGGGTTTCCACGTCTAGCTTTCTCACGATCACACTTGTCCTCATACAAACGCGCTTTACCTGCGGACCAACCAATGGCTACTGTTTCCGTTCTGATATTTGACTCTTTTGATTTAAGCCTAGGTAATTCATTCTAGTCTCACTTAATATCTATAAATTGGCTCCTTCTTGGCTCTCAACGCAAAATTTATCTCTTGTCATTTCATATTCCCTTAATCACTGACTTACCCTGAACCGGTTACTCTGGTCATCTCTAGGCTCCTCGTTTGGACTACCGACTGTCTTTGTCTCCATTGTGATTACACAAAATATTATTTTCAACCTATATGTCGCACAGGGCAATGCAACCACTGCTTACATTTACACATATATACGATATTGAAACTACTATGGCCATTATACATCCGGGAAGCACTTGTATTATACTTTACCTCATAGATTAGACTCTTCTCTCATTTCATCTAACTTCTCTAGTTCCCTTTTTTAGCGTCGTCTATTGGGTGATTTCCACCCTTGACCTTTCACTGACACTCTCTATATACATACACAAGTTGTTTTAGTACTCATATGCCTTGGAACTCCTTTTGCGTGGGCTCAATGTTGTCGTTGCCTCCTTATTTCTCAACCAACATATTTAACAACAATAATGTTAATACTTTGCCTCCGTCTTGAGTACCTACCACTACTGGAAACCCGACGTTATGGGGTAACTTAATGTACTCTTTTTTTGTCGTGGTCTTGCCATATTCTTTACCATAGGTAACCTCTCTCGGAACCTCACACACGTTTTTCCTTGCATTGGCAGTCTTGAAGTCTTCTATTATGAACTTATTCCATTATTTATCTAACAGCCTTGACTGTTGACACACTCTATGAAGGGGGTGGTTAGTTAGATAATCGAAACGTACTTATTCCGACTCATGATGTCCTTTTTGTCATCCTTTCCCAAAACATATGCAGTCCTTCATCTCTATCTTGATCCTTCTTAGTCTGGTACTAACTTCTGAGTTCATCTACATTCCTCCATAGTCGTAGTAGATTCTTTTAAGTCAACATCCTTTTGGCTACTTTACCTTCACTGCCTTAACATTCTGAGTATTTTGATGTTCCCTTATATCTCCCCTCCCGTTTCTCATTTCTTAGTAAGCTTATCATTTGTATTCAGGCACTGTCCTTGATTATTCTGCATCATAGTTCCCCTTGGCCGTTAACTTTTCTATAATCCTTTTGTTGATTGATTGTTGGAAGATCCAGTTTACTAGATATTATTGCGTCATCCTCCCCTCCTTTAGTGGGTGTAATCACCACCTTAGCTTCTTATACTGTCGCCTCCCACATCGATTTGTTACATCCAATTTCCTTTTTTCCCTACGACTTAACTTCCCGTCGGGATATACGTCGCATAGTGCGGCAGCTTTAACGTCATTTGGGTGCCTATAAGGAGTATGTACATATACACATATTATATCTGACTGTGGCGGGTATTTCTTGCCCTACGAAGCTTACTAGTGATGTTTCCCACTGTGGTTGACTTACAATAGTTATTCCTTCATTACTTATTGGTATCCTCCAAATGTCCAGTCATTCATCTTTTCAGTATCATGACATCACCTAGTCCTGCTGAACTTTCTAAATACCTAATTCGACCTTAGTTTGCCTCAAGCTGCTTGCTAATACTAGCATCCTTCTCTCCCTCCGAAAATGACCACTACCTAGTGAGCACTTACTAGATCGTTAACTCACTTCCTTGTCCATAACTACAACCAATCTGTTATCAATTTCAACATGCACAACTGTTCTCGGACAATTGTTAGATGATGCAGCTGGTATTCATGAAAGGGACTCCTGTGCTTGCATAGTCTACTGTCATTGTAGGTTCCCTACTCCATTTATAATGCTTGATTTGATGGCTATCCCTCCCCCGTCACCATTTTGCCTCTTATCTGCTCCGGAAGCTTTCATGAGATGTCCCTTTATAGCCAATTCTTTCTATTTCTAACCATTCTTACTTGTTAGCGGTGTCATACCTCTGCGTTTGGTTTGTACCCTTGGGTGACATAATCCCTGATATGCTTTCTGTGCTCTGCCTTTGCCCTTACATTAGTGTTACCTATTATAACTATTTTTCTAACAATACGTGTTTATTATGGTTCTCCCGTAAAGAGTTAAACAACACATCTAACCTACTCCCGACCAGTTAACTCGGCATAAGGTGAGTCTGGGGTTTCTGAATACAAGGTCACAAAGGGTTTGAATCACGTATTAATCGTCCATCGGTGAACTCTCATATCTTATTAGCTTGCTAGAATAGTGTTGTGATCTTGTTACTTCTACTCTGGTCTCTTCTTTACAATCTCGGCTTGTTGCTACTAGAATATCATTTGTTCCCTTATAACAAATAATAAGTTATTTCTGGGTGCATGAATATGTTTATATATATAAGCAATTTCAATAAATGTGTTAATGTACATGTACTATCCTGCCTCAGTCCTATATGTGAGCCTTGATCATGCACTCTTCGGAGTGGAACCCTCATATCCTTATCAACTACTCACATCCTCTTGGCCTGCCTACTCCTCTTCCTCCGCATATTTCATGACATACACCGGCGAGCCCTAATTGACGGACTCCCAAGACTGTGGACTAGCTGGAACCTCAAAAGAGTTAGTGTCGATAAATTAAATAAATATCCTGACATGGTGTTGAACCTGAGGGGAACCCGACTGTGCCAATCCCTGTGCTGCTCCACTCACACCATGATCAACGGGCCCCGATACTGAAACTAAGAGCCTAGGTGAGGTCAGAACTCCCCTCACCCCATCTTTCATTGGCAGAACTGAAAATGTTCGAGTGGGTGACTCATATGGATCCTCGTCAATAGAAATCATGATCTCTGACGGGTCTGACTCAATAGTGTAACTTACATCTCTTTTTAATACATTTGTAGCCCCCTGACCCTTACCAGCGAGTGGTGCCTATCTAGTATCTTCCCTCACAGACATATCCACACTCTTACTAACGGGGGTCTTTCTCGTCATAGACGTCGCTGCAATTTCAAACGGGAAAATAGGATTAAGAATAAATTTTCTTATGACTCAGCTCTATCGAACGATCTAGATTATGAAGGAAGGAGACAATCCTAAATGCCTTATGTTTATAAGTGTGGCGTGCTACACAGCCATAAACGAGACTCTAATGGATATGGCTCATAGACATCTCTAGTACACGACTTGCTCTAATACCAAGTTTGTCACGACCCAAATCAGAGGGCCATGACGGGCACCCGGGCCTTACTTGTGGAGTACCACTAATCATATATGTACCACTAACCGTAATTAAGCATGGGCCATGAGGGCAGTTGTGAGGTAATATGATAACACATAGAAATAATAAACTGGAAAGGTGCTACGTAAAATCCTGCAACCAGAAGAACCCAACCTATGCATATATACATACTAAGGCCGACAAGGCCATACATGACTACTATACACAGGACAATTGTCTACAAGCCTCTAAAGAGTACGTGACATCATAAGGTTGGGACAGGGCCCCGCCATATCCCAGTGCATATCAAAATTATCGTACCAAAATGAGACTGCAACTCTAGAACAAGTAGAGTGGTCTAATATCAGCTGAACCAGCAACCTACTAGTGCGGACCGTCACCCTATCTACTTGAGCCTGCGGGCATGAAACGCAACGTCCCCCAGACAAAAGGGACGTCAATACGACTGATGTACCGAGTATGTCAGGCATGAAGAATAGCATAATATAGACCTAAAAGTAACATGAGACAAGAAACAACCAACCAGTAGATAATGCATTTGAGGGCCATAATATGCCTAAGTGTCATGAACAATGCGGTCATACATATACATATGCGTATATAATGTCATCAAGCCTCTATGGGCATCCCATCATATCATACAGGCATCTATGGGCATAATCATCATCATATACCAGCTGATCAGGTGGTGGTGCGTATATAACAACGTATCCATTTTCCCATCCACATACATATATAATGCATACATATAGTAGCGTATATAACGCCTTTGAGGTCAAGGTATATACATGAATATAATGCATGAATGATACTAAGACACTCTGAGTTTATCAGAGTGACATAATATCGCTTCACCTCCCATTAACATTATGAATATTAACATATTTCACATATACCTCAATAGGGATTTAGAAACTTATTTAGACATGCTTTGAAGGAATGAATAAAATGAACATCCTACTTATTAACAAAGCAAGAAATGACTACGAAGCACACCTCCTAGGGAGGGTTTCTTCCAGTCTTAAACAGCAACTCAAAGCAGCAGCAATGCTAGAACTATGACAACATCCAAGAGTGGATAAGAGTATTGCATCTAGGTGAAGCTCTAACATTACAGATATAGATTACTTCTCTAACAATGACTCCAACATCTCTACTTTTCTTTTCAAACACCCTTTGATTTCTCTCCAACCACACTGCATGGCAAGCTTCTGCATATACCATCTGAAATATATGTGAAGCTTGTGTTTTTCCTGTCCCATTGTTGATCATCCACTGTAGCATTTGGTCCCAATTAGTAGCTTGAAAATCTTGCCTGTGCATACATTTCAGGAGTCTAGACCAAAGGACCCTTGTGAATGAACATTCTGCTAATAGATGATTTCTAGATTCCAAATGACTACTGCATAAAGAGCATATAGAATCAGCATTGATTCCCCAGTGAATGAGCCTATCTGCTGTAAGAACTCTACCATGTAACATGAGCCATGGAATAAACTTTCACCTAAAGTAGCATTTTCCAATGTAATAGGAGGAGTACCTATAGGTCCAAGAATCTGCCTAATATAATACCAAGAGTGACAGTGAAATGGAGTTCTGATTCATCATTGTTATTGTGATTGGATGATGTTGGATCAGGAGAGCTGAGAGTATTCTCACCTGCATGAGCAGCCACAGAAGCCATGGCCGGAGCCCTAATTCTCCCGGGAGAGGAAATAGAGTTTTTTTAGTTTTGCCAGATGTGTACGGATTATGTGAGTGACCATTAACTCTCCCAAATACATGCATTTATAGGTATGAATTTTACGCTTTAGTGGTTGAATTTGGGTATTTTAGAGTATTTTCTTATAATTTTGCCTACTTTTTGACGTTAAATTAGAAAATTGACGATTTTCAAGTAATAAATACCAAAATCATGCATTTTGTAAAGTAAAAAATGACATTTAGAAATACCAACAATTTTCTCTTTACATATATTCAATATTACGACGAATTTTCAATGTATAAAAGCTAACAAAAAATTGTAACCCACAATGGGATTAGCATCATATAATCTAAGATATTTATTAAGAACATCAGAAAAAAATGGTATACTGGCTTTGTTGACACTTGACTAACTCTAAACACAATGCATTACGGCATTGGTCTCATCATATATGATACAATTACTACCTGTTGAGTCAAAAATAATTCTTCATTTAATTACGAATCTTAAAAGGACCGTATTAATTTAATTTTAGTTATATTATTTCGTATGTACTTCTAAAATCAGGGTGGATGCACATTTAAAGCTACACCGAATTCAGTAGCTTTGGGAAACCATATATATGTGCTAAAGATCTACTATTAAATATGTTCAAGGATTAAATTTCGAACTCAATAAAATAATCAGTGAATTTATATAATAATATTATCGATTCATAAATTTCAAATCATTAATTTACCTCTATTTAAAATATTTCAAGATAGTCAAAGACTTAGATGCTTGATTAGTTGATTTATAACACTCTTTTTTTCTTTTATTTTCTTTTCTTTCATTTGGTTTCACATCATGTCAAAATGTTATTTTGGGATTCGATTAATTCAGATCAACGAGAGGTCCCATTTTAGGGGTAAAATGGTCTATTAAAAATGATTTCATTCGCATTACTTGAATCCGAGACTTTTATTTAAAAATAGAAGAGTATTTATTAGGTCATCATAATTTTTAATTTTTTTATAATACTCTCTTACAATTCCATGATTAATAAAAAGGGATACTCTTTTTCTAAGGCCAAAATTGGTGATACGGTTTTTTTTCATTCACACAATCATTTTCACTTTCACGGTTTCACCTCATGACCAGGGGACCGACAATGGTAAAATTCCAGAGAAGAATAATGACACTTGATCAGGAAATTATATAAAATGAAATTAAAAAATCGACATCGGCTTTCTTGCTAGAGACAAATGAATAAGTTAAACAAAGAACTCTATCTTTTTCACACAAAAAAAAAAAAACAATATAATCAGAATGCACAAAAGATAATGTAAATTATTATATTTGGCCAAGTGCCTACTTAATTATGAAATGTCTCCAAAATGATGTAAGTTGGTCAACTTGTCATGGAGTAGCCACAGTAAAATGGGATTGTGGGTGTAATGGTATTTTATTCTTTATTGTTATTTTAATAATATTATATTATTATTATTATTTTCATAGCGATGATGAGAGCCATCTTCGATATATAACACTCCATCGGTCCCAAAAAGATTGGCCTACTTTTCTTATTAGTTTGTTTAAAAAAGATTGACTACTTTCTATATTTAAAAATAATTTAACTTTATGAGATAATTTACAATCACACAAATATCTAAGATTTATTTTGAACCACACATTTAAAAAAACTTCTTTTATTTTTTAAAAGGAAAAGAGTTAAATTTACCTTCCAACTATGCTTTATTGTTTAGTATTGCCCTCTGTCAAACTTTGCGATCAAATTTACCCTTCCCGTTAGCCTACTTATTAAATTTGCCCCCAGCTGTATGGAAGTCTGACTTGAACTCCATGTCCGTCATTTAGGCGCCCATCCAATTCTTTTAACTCATACTCATACGCATTACACTATCATTTAAATTATTTCAACTCGATCCATTACCGCTAACAACACAAGCAGGATTCGTCACTCCACAATACTCATCTTTGGCGAAACTGGCAAAGGAAAAAAAAGTCTCTCAGAATTTTGTTAAGGAAAAAAGAAAAATAGAAGCTTTAATATTGTTGGGTGGAAAATCCTCTTACAGCTTTATCCATTTAAGTTGTTTTCTGTAATTTTAATTCTCACATTATAGTTTTCTCTTTCTCTGCATTAATTTTCTCCAATTTATCAATAAAAAAATACTAATAAGAGAATCTTAAGATGATGAGAAGGCAACAGATCTACAATCTAAGGTTTTCTATGTCAATTTTAAATATTCTACTATCAAAACCTGCACCGATTGAGTTTTAGATGATTGTTTGTCGGCTATGGCGGTGTCTCCATCATCTTCACGTAGGAGACAGTGGTGGGAGAGTCTATGCAGCAGATTACTCTGGTGGGATTTCTTTTACCACCGCCTGACTATTCCCGTCGGCACCGCCGTTTCCTCCGCCGCGTGATTTTGTCGACGGCGAAGCATCGGACGATGATGGAGGAGGTGCTTCGGAAGGTGTAGGCCACGTGGCGGAAGAAGATCGAATTGGCTGTGAAAGCTCTTGAAAATTCTTCTTCTTCACCTTGTGTGTTGAATTCGAGGAATGTGTATGCGTCGATGACGGTATCTGGCTGCAACACTATTTCATAGAGGTTGTTCGGCTGAGAATCCGTTAATCAATCGCTCTCTCTACACAGTTACGTTTTTTCGCTAAAATTGAAAAATTATAGATGAATAACTTAGGGTTTATATGAATTCAATTGTAGGCTCGAAAATATAATGATTTTTTTTAAAATTTGAGGTGAGATTATTTTTTTTGGAGTGTTGGAATTAGGGTTTGTGGAAAGGGGAAAAGAAGAAAGATATGATGAAAATGGATCGGGTTGAAACAATTTAAATGATGTGGTAACGGATACGGGTACATGTTAAAAGCATTGGGTGGGCGCCTACACGGCGTCTACGTGGAGCCTAAATCAGACTTCCATCCAACTGAGGGCAAACGTGGATCCGACGTGGAGTTCAAATCAGATTTCCCTCCAACTGAGGGCAAATTTAATAAGTATGCTAACGGAAAAGGTAAATTTAATTGCAAAAATTAAAGGATGACAATGTTAAATTATAAAGCATAATTGAAAGATAAATTTGATCCTTTTCTCTTTTTAAAATTTTGTATCAAGTTAAATTAGATAAAAAAAATTAGGACCGACAGAGTATTCATAGTAAATTCAAGATTTTATGACTTTATCCAATGTGACAAGTGACCGCGCTGATGTACCTCAAATGGGAATCAGAATTGAAAAGGAAAGGATCAAATCTGTCAATAATAGCAAGTACCGTTAAATTTATGTTAAATAGTTTCACTCCACATAAAATTTTAGAAATGAAGCATCTTTTTAAGATTTGTGAACTTAAATATATTATAATATTAGTATCATTATAAAAGCTTCGTATTAAGATAATAATATTTAAAAAATTAAATTAAATTATTTTTAGTATAAAATGTGTTACATTATTTTTTTTAAAATGGAATAATTAAAAAATAAGGTCATATAAATTAAAATAAATGAGATATTTTCTTCGCCATTTTATAGTTTATTTTTTGGCTTTTTCAAAAGATTGACATCTTTTTATTTTTAAAAACTCTTAATTTTGGACCTTTCTATTCTTTTATGATTATAACAATCATGACATGTTCATGGGAGCTAAAAAAAAACTAAGTGATTTTTATTTATTTGCTATAAGTATTAGTGAATTATCAGATATCTTTATCGAGATAACAAATACTCGAACAAAAAATTGAAGTATAAACAGATTGACCTAGACATTATAATCATGAAAAATTCTCATAATATGTTTAAGATAATAACGTATTTTTTATATGTATGCCAAATGAAATTGGGTGTGTAAAAGTGGTTTATTCTTAATTTTTCTTCTTCGTTGTGATGGAAGCCATCTTCGGTATATAAAATATTCAATATAAATTCATGATTGTATGACTTTATCCTATGTGATAAGTGACAACTAATCTTAGAAAGGGAATCAGTATTGAAAAGGAAAGTGGACTATAATAGTATTTCCTATATTTAATGTATACGGCACTATTATTTAGTTTATTTAAAAAGGAAATAATCTTTTATAATCACTTACAATTTTGAATAGAAGAATTTTATTTTTTAATTAATTTTTTCTGTGTTATTTTTAGATATAAAAATAAAAATCTCTTATAAAAAATATAAAATTAAAAATAATTTGTAAAGAACTATAAAATCGAATTGACCCTAACATGATATCATACCTACAAAAATATTATAATGTATTTAAAATTAGAAGTGTTAAAAGATACTCTTAAAATGTATCAAAAGTTTTTTTTTTTTAACTTTGTACTTAATAAAATACTCTTTATGTAAGTGAAATATCTGGTAACTGAAGGAATGTAAAAGGATTAGGACGAATCAATCATAGATATATAGCATATTCGATTTGGCTAATAATACTCCAAACGAATTCAAATGAAGTACAAGTACTATCAAATCTAAGTATGAAGATAAAGTCTAGTCACCATTTAATATTTCTCGGCCCATATTGGCCAAACCACCTAGGCACTAGGTCCAATGATTTTGTTGAAATTGTTTGTTTGAATTTTTTCAGAACATAGGTTATTCTCTCCATTAGAACAAGCTACATTTAATATTTAAAAATAGTCAATTTGCGAATTTATATACTCCGTACTTTTTTTTCATAGTTGAATTCATATCTTTCAAATAATAGATGTTTGTATTTAAGAGATAACACCTCCCCCACAACAAACAAAAAAAGAGACCCCCCACTTTTTTATATACACCTAGATAGGAGAAAGTTGACAAAAACTGACAAATGATTCAGAATTAATTTATACTCCTATAATTAAAATAAACATGTCATATAAAAGATAACGTTTTTTTTTTTTAAACTATCGATTTCAAAAGAAGAGGAATCTCCTGGTGAGCATTATGTTTATTTAGTTATTTATAATAACAGCAAAGAAAGTGGGGAAAAAACAAATAAAAAGACAAATTTATATGTACGAATTATCAAGTTGATACATTATTTCTGAGATAACAGCTCGTCAAAAGCTCTTCTTAAAACTAAACTCCAAATTCTTCAAGAAACCCAGAATTCAAAAATAAAAGAAAATAAAAAAGAGCAAGTTTTTCAAACTCGTATATCGTGTGATCCTTATCGTCTTCCTTCCAGTATGGTTGTTATTAGTTCCTTGCCGACGGAATTTTCCGAACCATTTTTTCCAGCCAGATAACCAGTAATTAATAACTCAACAATAAACACTAACGGTAACTTAACGAAATTGAACCTCATATTTTCGACACGACAATAATAATAAATGGAGTACTATGATGAACTCATTAAAAGCTCTTCTAATAACTCAACTCCCAAGTCCTCAAAAACAAGAACATTTTCTAAATTCTTCTTTTTTCTACTACTTCTCTTATGCTTCACTCTTCTTGTTTTATGAGCAGCCTTTAAAACAGCAGCTGGAGATAATCCATCTTTACAAGAATACTCAATTTTTTCGAGTGATTTTTTCACTTTTTCAATTGGAAAATTGAGTAGAGACCAAGGTCCTCTCATTGATAATGCAGCTTGATCATAAGCTAAAGCAGCTTCTTCAACAGTATCGAATGTTCCTAACCAAACCCTAATTCCGTTTCGAGTTGAATCCCTAATTTCTGATGCATATTTACCCCATGGCCTTTTTCTAACTCCAATATAGTGTTTTTCTTGATCTTCTTCTTCTTGTTTCTCTTGGGATGTTACTTCTTCTTGATCATGACTATTTTGGCTACTACTTGCTTTTGATGTAGTTGTAGTGTTTGAGGATTCTACAAGTACTTCTTGATGATGATCATATTCTATGATTGGTGAATATTGATCATCATCAAGAAATGGATCATTAAAGAAAATATCATTATTATTCCATGGTGTTGGTGATTGATCATCTTGGAAGAAGAAGAAGAAGTTGGAATGTGAAAATGAATTAGTATCTATCTCTAGTGGGCTTGAGTTGCTTGACATCTTTTAACTTTTGGTTGTCAAGAGAGTCTGAAATTTGTTGAATAGCTTGGATTATTTATATATAAGAGAGCATTGGATGAGGAAAAGAAAAATAGTGGCATTGCCCCCCCCCACCCCCCCCTCCCAAATTAATCGGGAATTAACTACTCTAAGATATTATTAAATAGGATTAATGAAAGCGACGGAATAGCTATTCATTTTGCTATTAGCTACAAAATTTATCCTTGGCTAGTTTCTGCTTTTTAAAATAGCGGATATAGAGTTAGAGACGGATACAAATTTTGAGATTTATGTTTCTGGATTTTAGGACAGCAGCGTAACCACAGGCTAGTTACATGTCATTTTAATAACTTACATGTGTATCTACATAAAATTTAAGGGAAAAAAAAAAGACTTACGATGAGTTCTAAAAGTACTGTTACTTGTTAGTTTGAATATGTCATACATGACATTATATGATTATAAGAGTATATCATCAAAAGGATAAAATGAAAATTTAAAAGAAATTAAATATTAAAAACCAATTAAGCATATCACTGTCTCAATTAGGATTTTTTTAGAGGGATGGATGGATATATATGACAATTTTCTTCTCCAATATATTTCCACCTCTTTTTCCGAGATGATCCAATCACCCTATTTTTTATAATTATATAAGAACAAATGGCATACTGTTGAACGTGGCTGGTGTCTTATTCAGTAATTAAATATGCATAAAAATTAGTTTATAGGTGAGGTGTAGGTCGTGTGTCCTAGGAGAAAGACAAGAGCACACCTTGGCCAAAGTTTGGTGTCCATATGTATTAATTGTCATGTGCTTTAAGCCAAGTGGCAATAGATCCTTAGCCATCATCTAGAAACTCAACGTCCCATTAAATTATTTTGAATAGAAACAGTCTTGATTTGAATTCATGAGTTATAAATTTTAAAATAATAATATTAAATATGGAGTAGTAATTAAGTACTATTTAATTTTTTTTATTTATTTAGTGAATTTCTCACTATAAATATTACTTTTCATGGAATAGATCCTACATCCAATTAAATTTTTGATCAAGAAACGAGAGAATTCTCACTACCGTCTACAGGTCAATCACGTCATTAGCAGGATGAATATGCTATGTAATTTATAGTGCATGTGAATTTATGATCTTTCAGAAAAATTAGATTTTTATATACATATTTTTTAGAACTGATCTCATATTACTTGTCGGTACTTATACTATAAAAAAGTTTAGTAAACCACTTAGTTAAGAGGTGAGTTATTAACCTAGAGAAGGGATCAATTCTCAATTCATGCATTTTTTTTCTCCTTCCTTTAATTGTGCACTCATATTTTAAAATTTTTAGATCCAGATTATAAAAAGGGGCTACGCAAGAATCGGTCCAAATCGAGGTCAACATAGAATAAAAAGGACACCTATCAATTAAAATTAAAATTAATAAATTCGACTGAATACATACCTAATTTTCTGGTCCACCTTTGATTTTAACTTTGAATCCAAGAAAATTTCTTTCATCAAGAAGTGTCAAATCAATTATCTCAAATTTTCCTACGCAACATTGCTGAAGCGCCGCGAGATTGCTAAATGTGCAAGAAAACCGGGTGCAGCCTTTAGTTTGACCGAAAGAAAAAATGTAAGTTATCTACTATAATATAATGATAAATATTTTTTGTGATAAGTATTAATTGGTAATAGACTTTTAAGTTATATGGAAGCTGATATTATAAGGATTTTTTAGATCATTAATATAATTTTACTTATTATATCATGAGTTTAGTCATCATATTTATCATGTAATCACTTAATAATTATCATGAATATTTATATGTAATTATCTTACATGATTGTAAGAAAAATTACATTATTTGTATAAATAGTACGTAAACTCTTGGTAATAAGGTAAAAAATAATGATTAACCTATTATCATATTAAATTACTCTGATCGTTTAAAAGCGAAATTGCATCAACTTCTAGAAGCTTGTAAATATTGCTAATAAAAGTTTTGACATTTACGTTGGCACTTAATTAGTATCTTACGAAAAGTGTAAATAATTTCTACATTATTATATTAGATTTATTTGATATAATAATAATTCGTTTTATTTTTAAGATTATAAGTCTCATCTTATGTATATCCGTTACCTATAAATATTTTTTAAATAATTTGATAGTTTAACCAATAATTTATATAAATTAAACTCTTTACATAGATGTACAATCGTAGGGCACATATTCTCTCTTTCATGTTACCCTATAGAGAAATATCAACAAAAACAAATTTTAAAAAGTCAATTATCTTTGAGATAAAGTGAAGCTAGTTGTTAAGAACATCATTGCAACACCACCTAATTCGAGACTTTTTATTTTTTATTTTGGGGCGTCACAGCCTTTTTAGACTTGGACCTACGTACTAATTAATTAACTAAAACACTTAATTAAGAAAAAACTTTTATTTATAGAGCAATAAACTCAATACTGCTATGATGATTAATAAGGATTAATTAAAAAATACACTAGAAAGTAATTGGATATATAGTCAAGTGGGATAACTTTTACTAGGTTTTTCTCATGAGACATTACAAACTCTTAATGAAGATGCCCTTCTAGGATCATATAAATTTATTACTTTATAATTTAGGTGCCTAAAGTCTAAATTGTATCATAATTAATCATTTCCATACAGATGAATTTGTGTGGTCTAAAATGAGATGTCCACTACCAACTTTTTCTGCATAAAGCTGCATGTTTTCCCTTTATAATTTTATTGATATGTTTAAAATTTCTTCAATACTAATATAACAAAGATAATTACTAGGAGTATATAGTTTTCTTTTCATGAAGAGCTACTGTCGAAATTATAACTCTTAACCTATTATAGTCGAGATTTACATTGTCGTTGCTAAATTGTAGTAATCAGTTCTATCCGCCTTGATCTTCAAGATAGAATTTATTTTCTATACACTGGCAAATCTAAAAGCATTTTCCAATATTAATGAACTTTAACTTGTTATATTAGATTAATTATCTATTCTATTTTTCAAATTATTAACTTTACTTATTCAGAACAATTAGTTGTAGTTATCTTAAAGTAGGTGTAATAAAAACTTTACGTGTCAATATATAAAAGTTAAATTCTTATAACTTAGTAATATGTAAATACAGAATGAGAGATTGTAAGTCTTACCTCTACCAATATTTCAATGAAGAATTAACATAATCATACACGATTAAGACTTAATTAAGATATGTAAATCTAAAAGAAATGACGTTGCATTTTGTCAAACAAGATAAGATTTCTAGTCTTGAAATACATGCATGAGAAGCCTTAAGAAGTAGTGTCAACAGCTTCAAGTAATTGTACGACTATCCATCCCCCTTAGATTATTATTTCAACTCGTCAACAAACTCATGAAAAATTTTGTATTCCGGTAAGAGTTATAAGTTCTATTTATTGGCACTTGGCAGCGCAAAATTTCCATAAGCATTAAATAGTATAATACAATAAAAATGATAATTAACATATTACTACAAGTTAAAATTCACGTAAATAATTATGAGTGTGTATATATAACTGTGACCCTCATGACGGAAGATGAGCCGAAGAGCTGAGGTCAAACAGAAGGATTCCCAGCAGGCTGACAAGCATATGAAGAAGGGGTGCATATGACATCTTAGACGATTACGTCGAAATTGAAGAGGAAAGTAGAAAACTTTATAACGTATATCTCAAGTTCACATGGTAAATGCGCTTTGGGCTGGTTGATGGTGTACCCAAAGGGCAAATCCGTGAGGTATGTTGGGTCAAAAAGAACAATACGTGCCAGAACTTGGTCTGTGACATTAACTTAAATCCTATAGATTATAATTAGGCAAAACACATAAACAAGCCCTTTAACTTGGCGTGAGGTGGCAACTATGATCTCAAACTTTGCTAGTGTACAAGTAGGCACTTAAACTTGCTAAAAGTCAAGCAAGCATACACAAATTCCGAGCAGGTCACTAGCGTGAAGTGCAATCGCTACTACGTGGATTTATGCCCAATCAGAGGGTGGCAACTAATGTACTCGTAGATTGGACATAAAAAAAAATGAAGAAGGTAAATTAAAAGAAAAACACATAAACATGCCCTTTAACTTGACGTGAGCTGACAACTATGACCTCAAACTTTGCTAGTGCACAAGTAGACACTTCAACTTGTCAAAAGTCGAACAAACATACACACGCGATTTTGAGCATCTACTCGCCTGTTTTCGAGTGTATCTCACGCGATTTGCCATGTAAGATGCGTGTGTATGCTTGTTCGACTTTTGGCAAGTTTAAGTGCCTATTTATGCACTAGCAAAATTTGAGATCATAGTTATCAGCTCGCGCCAAGTTAAAGGGTGTATTTATGTGTTTTGCCTAATAATTATGTGAGTCTTCTTTTGCTTGTTGAGAATTGACCTCTCATGACATGCGGTTGGTCACAAAGAAGAGAAAACATGTGCATAAATTGGGGACCATATGATCAAAGCATTCCTAATCAAGTTCAATTTGATTTTTGCATCTTTTTAAATTGAATTAGTTAAATCTAAAAAATTAAGAAGTAAGAAAAACATGAGCATGAATTGGGGACCAAAATGATCAATAGTACTTTTAGTCAAATCTAGAAAATAAGAATTTATTTAATTTAATGAATTCAATATACATTTTAATCTGTTGAATGCAACCAATTCATCATGAGAGATTTTCACGTAGAGATGAAGTGTCTGGATGAAATACCTGAAGTAATGAAAACAGAATGTCATAACATGACAAGTAGAGACATCTACAGTAGAAATATTTGTAAGGACCAGGCCAGAGTTTACATGTACTATTGCAACAACAACATGTTGGGATACAGTTGTTGCAGAAAACAGGAAATAAGTAACTATTACAATTGTAAGAAATGATAAACTAAATATTACAATAAACTGGAAATCAAAGAACATAACAAACTGCTTGTGTGATTTGCTGAGTCGAGTGATGACACTCTGTCTTTAAGACAAGATTGGCCCGTATATCTCCTTTTACGTTGTCGGGCAATAGTCTCCCAAGATACAACAACAACTTAACAATTGAGCAAAGGAAACTCAAGTGTTACTCTTGAAGAACTTTGAGGGTAGTAGACTTGCTAGAGAGGAAGAAGATGAAATCAGAAATTCTGGAGATATTTCTAAGTGTAGTGTTCTCTTTCAATTGAGCCAAAGGCCTCGATTTATAGTGTAAGGAGAAGACCCCTCAACTAGCCAACTAATGGCCTTCAATAGCCATGTAATGACACTTAATTGAGATGTTACATTCAGCCAAATAATGGCTGAATTCATGTGTCAAGTAATGGAGAATCAATGCTCCAAAACCAGCCCAAAGGTTAGAATTTTTCCACTTCCCGTCGCAGCATTCTGCCTCCGAAGCGTCGCAACTATGTGAAATATCGCCTCGGCGGCTCGGCTCTAGTAATTGAAGACCCAATTAGCGTCGTGGCCCTTCGCGGCTCCGCGGCGATTTTCGACCCGTTTCATCTTACACTTCTTCCTTCCTTTACCAACGTGGAATACTTTGTCATTTGACCAATAACCGTCTATCATTCTATGTCTCAAACGTATTACATACGTACCAATATCTCTTTCACTAATGAAATTTGCGATACTTGGCACTACGTGAGCACGTGTGTGGAAACGACGTTTCCGACGTGCAGGGCACCAATTGTTTGAGTCATAAATAATGGAATATAATTAATTCCACATTAGTAAATTTCCAACAATCCCCTCTTGAAAGAGATTTTGGCGTACACACATGGTGCCTTTTCCACCAATCTTTCAGCGGACCGATGTTGCATCTGGATAGGTAGCATACGTTTTGAACCTTCCATAGTTGAATACCATCGGACTTACTTACTACGCGGTGAATGTGATGTTTTGAACCGTCAGTGTTTAGTGTAAGCCAAGTCAACGGTACCAACACAACAACTTCATTTACTCAGTTCTTCGTATTGTTTTGTCCATTGTGGCCGTGGACACTTCTTGGATTCTTAAGTGCGTTCATTTGAGGCGGCATGTCCTCGCACTTAAATAGTTGGTCTCCTACAAGGTATCCTGTTATACCCCACTTTACAAGTGTTAGGAACCATTAAAAGTTTCCCCAAACCTAACCTCAACTGGTGAGGATCATTAAAGGTTTTGGAAACTTAACCTTTACCCATACTGCAGATAGCACTTATAGTCTATCGCGGTAACGACTTTGGATTTGGTGTTTCATTACAGAAATCATTATCCGAAGTGCTCATGCTTCCACCGAAGCGATCAACTGAACCTTTACAGCTTAGTTTTCCCATTGAACCTAATTCCTGGGATCTCCAGTCAGTAAGGTTGGGTTACCACCGTATTGGTCCTTTTACCTTGAATTTTAAGCCCATTCCCCTAGACAGGCAGAACATCTGATCCTTGGGTAAGCCATTTGTCAGTGGGTCCACTATGTTATCCTTTGATTTTATGTAATCAATGGATATTATACCCGTGGTGATCAGTTGCCTATCAGTCTTATGCCTCCGTCGAATATGACGAGACTTGCCATTATACATAGAACTTCATGCCCTTTCTAGAGCCGACTGACTGTCGTAGTGGATCATTACAGAAGGTACGGGTTTGTCCCAACAAGGAACATCCTCTAAGAACTCGTGAAGCCACTCAGCTTCTTCTCCTGCTTTGTCTAAAGCGATAAACTCTGATTCCATCGTGGATCGGACAATGCAAGTTTGCTTAGAGGATTTCCAAGACACAGCCCCACCACCAATTGTAAATACATACCCACTGGTGGACTTGGTGTTCTCTATATCAGATATCTAGTTTGCATAATTGTACCCCTCTTGTACAATTGGATATCTCGAATAATGCAACCCGTAAGTTAACGTGTATTTCAGGTATCATAGTACCCGATTCAACGCCTTCCAATGATCATTACTCGGATTACGAGTAAATCTAGCCAACTTGTTGACTGCATAAGTAGTATCAAGTCGGGTGCAGTTTGTTATGTACATCAAACTACCAATCACCTGTGTATATTGCTCCTGGCATACGGGTGCACCACGATTTTTATCAAGTTTTTTATTTCTATCCAGTGGTGCCTTTATAGGCGAGCTGTCAAACATCCCAAACTTTCTCAACACATCCTCGATGTAGTGAGACTGAGATAAGAACAATCCGTCAGATGTCTTAGAGATCTTTATCCCTAAGATGACATTTGTGATACCCATATCCTACATGTCGAAGCATTAGTTCAACATGCTCTTAGTTTCTAGAATCATGCTAGGATTGCTCCTTGTGATCAACATGTTGTCTACATACAGGCATATCATGACGAACGAGTCAGAGTTACCTTTCAGGTAGACACACTTGTCACACTCATTAATGGCAAAACCCTTCGATAGTAGAGTACTATCAAATTTTTTGTGTCATTGTTTCAGGGCTTGTTTCAGCCCGTACAGAGATTTGACAAGCCGACAGACTTTCTTCTCTTGCCTTGGAACCACATACCACTCGAGTTATTCCATATAGATTTCTTCTTTCAAATCACCATTTAGGAAGGTTGTCTTGACATCCATTTGATGTATCTCAAGGTCACGCAATGCTGCGATCGCAATGAATACCCGTATGGACGTCATCCGAGACACCGAGGAGTACGTGTCAAAATAGTCAAGGCATTCTTTCTGCCGATAGCCCTTGACTACCAACCTGGCCTTGTACTTATCTATAGACCCATCTGCTTTATACTTCCATTTGAGTATCCATTTACAACCCAACGATTTATTTTCCGAAGGAAGATCAACCAACTCCCAGGTATGGTTATGCAGGATGGAGTCTATTTCACTCTCAATAGCTTCTTTCCAGAGCGGTGCCTCTGGAGTTGACAATGCTTCAACAATTGTCATTGGTTCATCATCAACCATATAAGCTACAAAGTCAGGACCGAAGGATTTGTCCTTCCTGGCCCTTTTACTTTGTCTTGGTTCCATCTCTAGAGTCTTCAAGTTCTGAGAATCTGGAACACTAGATTCCGAATATTCAGCCACTTTGAAGTCCACTAGATCTGAACCATCTAGATCCGGGCAGTCAACGACTCCCGGTTCCTGAGAGCTTTGTTTATATCTTCGGTTGCGAGAAGTTATGTCTTTTTCCTTTCTAGGAAAGGTATCTTCAAATAATTGAGCATTCTTTGATTCCATGATTATACCCCCGTGGATATCTGAAATATCTGACTTATGCACTAAGAAGCAATAAGCACTACTGTTATTTGCTTATCCGATGAAAATGCAATCTACAATCTTAGGCCCAATCTTGACCTGCTTTGGCTTGGGTACTTCGATCTTTGTCAAACAACCTCACACCTTTAAATATTTATAGGTGAGTCTCTTTCCCTTCCATGATTCATATGGAGTTTTGTCCTTACCCTTATATGGGACTCTATTAAGAATCGTATTAGCGGTATGGATGGCTTCTCCCCCACATGTTTTGGGGAAGACCAGAATTGATGAGCAAGGCATTCATCATTTCCTTCAACGTACGGTTCTTGCATTCAGCAACACCGTTCGACTGAGGTGAGTATGGAGCCATCTTTTTTATGAACAATGCCTGATTGGGCACAATATTCCTCAAATGGCGCTACGTATTCTCCCCCTCTATCGCTACGAATGGATTTAATCTGCATGCTTAGTTTGTTCTCAACTTCTGCTTTGTAACGTCGGAACGCTTCAAAGGCTGCATCCTTACTTTTCAACAAGTAAAGGTAACAATACCTTATGCTATCATCAATGAATGTCACAAAGTACTTGTTCCCCCATCTAGTTTGTGCAAACTTCAAATCACATATATATGTGTGAATAAGTTCTAGAGGAGCGGTACTCCTTTCGACGGATCGAAAAGAAAGATTTATGAGTTTTGCCTCTACGCACACCTCACACTTATGTTGAGGGTTTACGTTGATAGACGGCAACAACTCCAACTTGACCAACCTTTGGATGGACTTGTAGTTGACATGTCCTAATCTATGATGCCATAAATTAGATGACTCAAGCAAGTAAGAAGAAGCTTCAATATTATTGCTTGTATGTAATACAAACATGACGTTAACTTTGAAGAGACATTCACAGACGAATCCTCTTCCCATAAACATTTCATTATTAGTGTTTACAAATTTATTGGACTCAAACACTAACCTAAAACTAGCATTAACCAATAAATGACCTGAAATTAAATTTCTTCTAATCTCATGAACATGCATCACCTCCTTCAGAGTGAGCTCATTTCCAGAAGTCATCTTCAGGACTACCTTTCTTACACTCAGCACGTCAGAAGAAGCGTTGTTGCCCATGAATAGCTTCTTGTTTATAACCGGTGTATAAGTGGAGAAGGCATCTCTATTAGAATAGATGTGTTTTGTAGCACCTGTGTCCATCCACTATTGCATGGGATTCTCAACAAAGTTTGCTTCAAGCACCACCGTTGAGAACTCCTCAATCATGTCGTCCAGAAGCCTGTCTTTGAAGACGCTAGCATGTGCCTTGCCCTTAGCCTTGGCCTTCTCTTGTTGCTCAGTCTTGAGCTTGTGATAGTCCTTGATCATGGGAACAGGTTTTCCACAGTGGTGACAGTTTTCTTTGAACTTCTCCACTGCTTGGGTCTTGCCGTCTTTCTGGAACTTGCGTTTCTTGCTTGGGTTCCCTTTTGCCTCAGCCAGATTTGCCTTTGCCTCAGCAGGTTGTTTACCCCTAGGCAAGGCCTTCTTATTATCTTCATGAATTTGGAGTTTGATAATAAATTCTTCAAAGGTCATCTCCTTTGTCTTGAGTTTTAAGTAACTCATAAACTCATTCCACGAAGGATGTAACTTTTCAATCAGTGATGCAACCAAAAACTGCTCATTTGGCTTCATACCTTCCAAATCCAGGTGATGTAAAATCATTTGGAATTCCTGGACTTGGAACATCACTGTCTTGCTATCCACTATTTGAAATTTCAGAAATTTCTCAATGATGAATTTCTTAGTACATGCATCTTGTGCGTTGTACTTCTTTTGCAGTTTTTCCCACAACTCTTTGGCAGTGCCAACGGTGCAATACACCGTGTAGAGAGGGTCTGACAAGCAATTCAAGATGTAGTTCTTACACATGAAATCACTATGACTCCATGCATCAAGAACCATCTTCATGCCATTAATGACATGTATATCTAGGCCCCCTTCAACCGTTTCAGTAGGCGAATGGTCCATTTCATCTCCAGCTTGTGGAGGATCTTCTGTTAGGAAATGAGCTATTCCCATAACAGTCAGATAAAAGAGCATCTTCTATTGCCATCTCTTGAAATTGGAGCCCATGAACTTTTCTGGGCGTTCATGATGGAATCCAGCGGGTGGAGGAATGGCAGCGTTCCCTTGAGCAGCAGAAAAGGCGTTGGATGAGCCTTATGCAGTAGTGAAGGCATTAGGTGTGCCTTGAGCAGTGGGGAAGGCAGAGGGGTTGGCTTGGGTAGCAGCAGCAGCAGAATCAGAAGCGAGTTGTTCTCTTCCAGTCATCTTTCTAGGTACTTACAACAAAGCTTGTCTTAAAATTGTTGGGATACAATTGTTGCAGGGAACAGAAAGTAAGTAACTATTACAATTTTAAGAAAGGATAAACTAAATACTACAATAAACTGGAAATCAAAAACTTACCAAACTGCTTGTGTGATTTGCTGAGTCGAGTGATGACACTCTGTCTTTAAGACAAGATTGGCCCGTATATCTCCTTTTACGTTGTCGGGCAATAGTCTCCCAAGATATAACAACAACTTAACAATTGAGCAAAGGAAACTCAAGTGTTACTCTTGAAGAACTTTGAGTGTAGTAGACTTGCTAGAGAGGAAGAAGATGAAATCAGAAATTCTGGAGATATTTCTAAGTGTAGTGTTCTCTTTCAATTGAGCCAAAGGCCTCAATTTATAGTGTAGGGAGAAGACCCCTCAACTAGCCAACTAATTACATTCAATAACCATGTAATGACACTTAATTGAGAGGTTACATTCACTCAAATAATGGTTGAATTCATGTGTCAAGTTATGGAGAATCAATGCTCCAAAACCAGCCCAAAGGTCAGAACTTTTCCACTTCCCGTCGCAGCATTCTACCTCCGAAGCGTCGCGACTCTGTGAATTAGCGTCGCGACTCCAGTAACTGAAGACTCAATTAGCATCGCGGTGCTCCCTAGGAGGCGATGCGGCGCTCCGGCGCCTCGGCGATTTCCGACCTGTTTCATCCTACACTTCTTCCTTCATTTACCAACATGGAATACTTTGTCATTTGGCCAATAATCGTCCATCATTTTATGTCACAAACGTATTACATACGTACCAATATCTCTTTCACTAATGAAATTTGCGATACTTGACACTACGTGTGCACGTGTGTGAAAACGACGTTTCCGACGTGCGAGACCCCAATTATTTGAGTCATAAATAATGTGATATACTTAATTCCACATTAGTAAATTTCCAACACAACATACCCAGTGAAATCATGTAATGTGGGGTCTGGGGAGGATAGAGTGTAGACCTTACATCTACCTTGGTAGGTAGAGCGGTTGTTTATGAGAGTTTACATGTATTTTGCATGCATGGCATTTCCCATTACCCTATGTCTTTGCATTATTATTATAGGCTATGATTTATAGGTGCAAGTGGCTCATTAGAGAGGATGAAATCAAATGAAAGTTAAAAAAATAGAATTTCACACCTTTTTGCTTTCCTGATATTATTACAAGTTGTAGTATTGTACCATATATATTGTACGGAACAGAACACAAAAAAATAAAATGGTCCCCCACTAAAAAGCATAAGTACCTGTTTAACATTAATGATGATGGCTAATATACATTATATAGATGCAGATCTAACAGAGAAATAATTTATTTCTATAAAATTCTTTGCCATCTTCGAATCATTCTACTTATAAGCAATTGCCTTAACGCAGACTCGGGATTTAAAGTGTTTTGATTCTTACCACGGCTTTAAGTTAATATTATGATAATAACTAAATATTTATAGAAAATTAATGAATATAAGGTCTGTATAAAAATTATTGAGTTCGCATAAATCTGTAATTGACTATCTAGACATGTCCCTGCTTGCAAAGGGTTGTGGTGGGACATATGAATAGGTTTCCTCCGCCCGTAATTGAAGCATTAAGAGGGAAAAATTCGGTTGCAAACGCTTTCCACTTTAATAGGTTTTATACTACACACATTCAAATTAGTAGGGACCCTAAAACAAATAACAAATACTCCGTAGAAAACCAAAAAAGATTCCTTAGAAAATAATTATTACCAGAAGGAAACGAATTAAAAGTAAAATGATGCAAAAAGAACATTAGAGAGTATTTAGACTATTTTAATTTTCCGTTATTTAACTAGTAACAACATGTTTGAAATTGGCATAAAAGTGACATTTTGGATATATATCACAGAAAGAAAAAAAAAGAAACGTATAAGCAATCTTCTCCTTTTGAAAAAAAGAACAAAAAAGAAGAAAAATAGTACAGAAATGGAAAAACAAAAAAAAACTAAAAAAACGGAAAGCAAATTCTAAGGTTACAATTTTAAAATCTTGTTTTTTGTCGTTTTACTTTATGACGCTCATTCTTTCCATTTCCAAAACTAAAACAAAACAGTTTTTTGCGAAGAAAAATGCATTTATTGACCCTGAGAATGAGGGCAGACTTCTTAATTTACTTTAAGAAAACAACAAACTATAATCCAACTTTCAAGTTTATATATCTTGTTCTTGTTTAAACTATAAATCAAGTTGTTGATAGATGAATAATGGATATCATTAAGTCCTCCGGGGCATAGTCTAGTGGCAAAGTCTGGGCGCTATAAGGCGCTCAGGCATGGAACAGCGTGGGTTCGATTTCCCGCAAGCACGAAGAAACTCTGCATGTTGGGGAATTTGACCTTGTCTCATTGATCAGTTGTACGCTCTCAGAAAATTGGCCACCGGAGCACATCCCGCGATTTACCTGGTAATAGTGTTGAAGGACCGGTACTTTTACCTCCAGGACGTCTGGGTAATACCAGTGAAGTAGTCAGGCGCAAGCCTGAAAACCTGGATTATCAAAAAAAATAATAATAATGGATATCATTAACTAATAAGCAGCCACGAAAAGTTAAGTCAGAAATACGTAATACTTAAGTTAGAAAACTTAATGCATTGAATGTCCTGATTTGCCCATTGGACACGGGATTTGGTCATTTTTGGATTTAGATCCACATATAATACTAGTAGCTATTGTCTTGTTCTGTCTACAGTTACTATTTAGATCAATAGTAAATACCATTATATTTCCTTTATTTATACAATCGACTAACATTTGATGTAAACATATTTATGTGTAAATAGTCACGATCTAAGCCAATCCCGGACTGCATGTGTAGTCCAGTGCAAAATCAAGTATCGGAATAGAAGAGAAGAGAATTTTGTGAAAGCTTTTCTTATCATATATTTTGTTTAAATTATTACAAAACTAATGAACCCATATTTATAGAAATGAAAAACACCTCTACTCAAAATAACCAACTCAACAACTCTAACTAACTCCTTAACAACTCTGACTAACTCAACACTAAATATCTTGTGTGCTATGAACCATGTGAACCTTGCTCTGCATTCACTTCAACACCCCCCTGCAAGCTAGGTGCTAAGAATAAATTCTTCAGACCTAGCTTGGACAACAAATAAGTAAGGTGACCTTGAGTTACGCCTTTAGTCAGCACAACTGCAGGTTGCTCAGCAATAGCTACATACAAAGTAGAAACAAAACCTTGTTGCACTTCTCTCGGATGAAGTGGCAATCAATATCTATATGTTTCGTACGTTCATGAAACACTGGATTGACAGCAATCTGGATAGCAGACTTGCTATCACAATATAGAGGAATAGACAACTTCAAACACACATTCAGTTATGCAAATAAGCCAGAAATCCAAATCACTTCAGCTACAATAGAGGCCAAACTCCTATACTCGGCTTCTGATGAGCTCTTGGATATTGTGGGTTGTTTCTTGGACTTCCAAGAGATTAGGGAAAACCCAAAAAATACAAAATACCCTGTGATAGACCTCATAGTGTTGGGGCAGGATGCCCGGTCAGCATCACAGTAGGCTGACAGAGTGTTAGAATCCCCTGCAGGCATGAAAATACCCAAGCCTGGTGCTTGCTTGATGTACCTAACTACTCTATCAACTGCTATTATATGTGAAACCTTTGGTGCTTGCATGAATTGACTCAGGCATTGAACAACAAAGGCTATATCTGGACTGATATTGGTTAAATAGAGAAGTCTCCCAACAAGCCTATGATAACCAACAGGATCATCCAAAAGAGGATCACTAATCACATTCCCAGTACCACCACTAGCAGCTGCAGCATCATTCACATGTTGATCAAATACAACAGAAGTTAACTTGACATTCAACTCTATTGGTGATCCAACAGGTTTAGCTCATGTCAAGCCCATATCAGTAATCAACTCAAGTGAATACTTTATCTGATGCATCACAATACCACTCTTGTTTCTAGCAAACTCAAAACCCAAAAAATATTTCAACTCCCTTAGGTCTGATCTTAAAATGTTGTTGTAGTGTAGCTTTAGTTTCTTTAATAAGATTCTCATCATTCCCAGTTATGATCAAATCATCAACATAGATCAGAACTATAACTATCTTGCCCTTGTCCTTCTTTGTGAGAAGTGAATAGTCTAGATGACTTTGTGTAAAACCAGAAGACATCAAGGCAGTGGTTAACTTAATATTCCACTGTCTTGAGGCCTTCTTGAGTCCATACAATGACTTGAGCAGCCTATATACCTTTCCTTGCTCATGTGCAAAACCTTAAGGCAAACACATGTATACCTCTTCATTAAGGTCTCCTTGCAAAAATGCATTGAACGCATCCATTTGATGCACACTCCAACCCTTTACAGCAACAACTGAAATTACTGACCTTACTATCACCATCTTCACCACTAGTGAGAAGGTGTCCTGATAATCAATGCCTTCCTTCTGGTTGTATCATTTTGCCACTAATCTTACCTTAAAACCTTTCCACTTCACATGTGTCCTTGTAATTAATCTTATATACCCATTTGCAGCCTATTGCCTTCTTGTTACTTGGTAAGCCAACCACCTCCTAAGTCTTATTATCTTCTAAGGCCTGAATTTCAACATTCATGGCCTTTATCCACCTCTTATCATTTGCTGCCTCAAAGTATGATTGTGGTTCATGCTCTTCTGAAATATTAGCTATAAAACTTTGATAAGACACAAACAACCCAACATTATTAACAACATCAAACAATGGATACAAAGATTCCTTCACACTCCTTGAATCAGTTACAGGCTGAATGAAATATTTCATCTATGTATGAGGTCTTATATCCCTAGTAGATCTTCTAGTCTCCAAGGGTGCATGAGTGATAGGCAGATCTTGTGGAGACAACATAACCTCGAATTGAAGAAGATCAGTATCAACATGTCTTTCATCACCATCAAGAGTTGACTCTGACATGGTATCATCAGCAGTTGGCATGGTATTATCAGTAGTTGGCAAACTTGTTTCTCCTGGCTCAACAATATCCTCATATGTAACCTGCTTATGTATAGTATCATCAATATGTGCATCAAGAATATGAAAGTATTCAGTGTCAATGTCTGTAACATATGACTCAACTTCACACTGCATATGCTGTCCAAACTGAAAAATATCTTCATAAAAAGTCAATATCCTCAGCTGCAACCTGCTTATGTGTAGTATCATCAATATGTGTTATCAAGAGTAGGAAAATAGTTAGTGTCAATATCTGTAATATGTGACTCAACATCACACTGCATGTGTTGTCCAAAAGGAAAAATATGTTCATAAAAGGTCACATCTCTGCTCACAAAAACAGTTTTGTTACCCAGATCAAGCAATTTATATTCCTTCTGTCTAGCTGCATAACCAAGCAACACTGACTTAAATGGCTCTAACATCAAACTTGACCAAGTTAGTGGCAAAACATAAAATTCTATAACCTTCATGTGAGATAAGGAAGGTGTCCTCTTAAACAGATTCTCATAAGGTGACACATTTCCTAACACCACAGAAGGAATCCTATTAATAACATAGACTGCTGCCTCCACACAATCTCCCCAAAACCTTGCTAGCAAATGACTTTGGAATTTGATAGATCTGGCAATCTCCAAGATGTGTATGTGCCTCCTTTCCACCACTCCATTTTGTTGTGGAATGTATGGACATGAGCTCTGATGTATAATCCCATACTGACTAAACAACTCATTACAAGAACTATTAAAGAATTCTGAACCATTTGATACCTCTGAGGAGATAGAATCATTACTAGAGGAAGTCATCCTATCTAACACTTCTAACAACCATATTAAATTGTGTTCTGATCATTACAAGCAGATTCTTAAGAATAGTAGCCACATCAGATTTAACATGCAACAAAAATACCCAAGTCCATATGGTGTAATCATCAACAACTGTGAGAAAATACCTCATGCCAGTATAGGTAGGAATCCTACATGGTCCTCATACATCAAGATACAACAACTGAAAAGCAAATTCTATTTTACTGCTACTAACAGAAAATGACATCCTAGTTTTCCTAGCCACAGGGCAAACATCACAATGCCTTATTGAAAAACTAGACTTGTCACCAAAATCATTTATCTTCATGAGCACACTCATTGGCACATGTCCTAGCCTCATGTGCCAGAGTCCTGCTTGTAACTCAGTTGTTGTACCTACAGCTGATACATGTGTTTGTGCTTGTGTCATCTCTTTTTTACTCTAGCATGTATAATCCATCTATTTCTTTACCAATCTCCTTCACTTTCCCAGTGAAGAGATCCCGTAGGACAAAGAAATCAGGAAAGAACCTTGCACAACAGTTTAACTCCCTTGTTAACTTTGAAACTGAAAGAAGATTAAACTTAAAACTTGGCACACATAAAACATGTTTTATGAGATCACCTCATATTAGTCTGCAACTTCCTATTTGAGTAATTAATGTTGTATCACCAGTAGGAAATTGCACTTGTCCTGCATTTTCTACTAAATCACCTTTTTCAATCATACTCTTATCATTGACCATATGGTTAGTTGCTCATGAATCCACTACCCAACTAGGGCTACTTTCCTTATTAAACATAGGCTTACCTGTTGTACGTGCCCATTTTTTACCAACTGTCGTGACGCACAGGCGTTTTCCCTGGTGTTGATTCAATATTGTTGAGGAGTCGTCACCTAATTATTCTACGGTGAATTAGGGCACCTAAGTGTTAACACAAAAAATGCTGCAAAATGAACTCCGATTAATGGTCTGCAAAACTATGAAATTCTAGGTAAGGATTATTTATTATCCTAAAGGGAAGGGATTAAGCATCATTTAAGATCCTCTAACTTGCGATTATCTGGTCAAACTCAGATTAATTATTACGCTAAGGAAAAATACAAATTTAAAAATATAAGATTTAAAAAGGATGATGCAAGTAGTTAATAAAAGATACATTTTTGATAATGTAAAGATTTTATCATTTATTCTTTTGAAGAGTCTCGCAAAGGTGATTACGGTTTTGAGAAATAAGTTACCAACATAAAATTCGAAAAGAATATACATGACATTTTTATACGACTAATGTAAAATTGATTTTTTTAGAGAAAAGTATGCATTTGTATGACATTGTTTATGAAACACATGTAAAATTGTTTTTTTTTGGATAAAAACATGCACTTGTATGACCTTGTTTATAAAAATACATGTAAAGTTGATTTTTGATTAAAAGTATGCATTTGTATGGAAAAGTTGATAAAATACATGCAAAGTTGATTTTAGATTAAAGTATGCATTTGTATGACATTATTTATAAAATACATATTTTTTGCAATTGATATTAAAGGAGAAAAACAAGTTGTTTGTAATGCAAAGAAGTGATTTTTTTTATGAAAGTCATTTTAAATTGCAAATCGGATAAGAAACGAAACCTTATTTGTATGTTTAATAATGCAAGTAAAGAGTGACCAAATTGTTTTGAAAATTTAAAGCATGCATAACAAGCCTAAAATAAATTAGCTAGCGGCAGGTTTCCAATTTTTAAACCACCCAAGCCTAAAAGTAAATAAACTAAATGCAGGTTTCCAATTTTAACTATCCTATTGATTATCCATTCAAAGCCTAATTGTTCTAAGCATCCTAATAATCGCACAAGAATAAAATAATTATTACAATCCGGAAAATAAAAGACAGTATTAAAAGAATTAAAAGCCGTGACTAGGGAGGATGATGATGTCATCCCGCCCTATTTGTTTGGGAAACTCCGAGGCCGGATAATGCAATGAATGTGGATGTGGGTCTTCATTTGGCAATAATCATGATGAGTCTCATAACGAGACTCTTCGTTGCTCCCGATGCATTTCATGTAAAAGGAAAAAAGGAAAAGGATTAGCGACGGAACATGAAAATATAAAAAAGTAAATAAATGATTCATGAAAGTAATATATTGTTGTGAAAAAATTGTACACTTGGGCAAATAAAGACAAATATATAGTCAATTTAAGAGAAATATGGAGGCCTAGAAATGCACAGATCATTTTTTATACAATTCCTCAAATGTTTAGTTAGTCAAGTCAAAAATAAATATGCAGAACCTCATTCATTCTACAACTAGGCATAATTGACACTTTAAATTAGGCACGACATGATTAACATGATTTTTTACAAGGGTCCTACTCAAACTTAATATACACTAAGCAACTCAGCAAGTTAATTACCCTCTTAACATTTACTAAACAGATACCAAAGTAACTTCTTCATCATATATTATGGCCTATCAAATTAAACACAGCCAAGTACAAATCTTCTACACATATATCAACCTTATAGTCAACCAAGAATTAAATAAATTACTCTAATAGCTGGTCATTAAACAATCAACTTAATTGGATATCTAAAACAATAATATTGTTAGAGCATTCCATAATCATCCCTAGTTAACCAACATACACACAGTCATACAAAATGAGCATTTTTGCTATATTAAACTACCCAACCAAACACTTCTATATCTATATGAGACCAAGCATGTTCAAACAATAAAAGAGGCTACCATACCTTAATAAATAGAGATTAAACCAGATAAATTAACCAAAATGCGCACACAGAAAAAGAAAGAAATAAAATGAGAGAAATTCGATCTTACTGACCTTCTCCAGGCAGCGAACCGAGGCGTCGTTTCGAATCGTCGAATCCGCTCTGAGAAGTGTTTAGAATTCTGATTTTGATTTCCAAAATTCTGATTCTCTGATTTTCTAGACCCGACACAGTAACTGACCCGACCCGGAAACCCCGACCCGGACGACAAAATAGACCCGAAAAACCCCGAAAACGTGAAGAACAAGATGGATTTTCGGATTGAAATTTATGAAAACAAAGATATATTTTGGATTTTTAAAATTATGAAACAAAAGAGTATTTTCTAATCAAAATTCTAAGAACAAACAAACCATTTTTGGGGGATTTTTCTTCTTGTTTTCGACCTTTTCTTTTTCGATTTCGGACCTTTTTTTCTTGGATTTCGACCGAAAAAACGGACCCCCAAAAATAACCTCTTAATCTCCTTTTTTTTCCCGATTCGGGACCCCCTCCCCCAATGAAGAACAAAAGGGGGGGGGGGGGGGAGTTTATAGGTGGATCCCCCCCCCCCCCCAAGAACCGAGTTTGAATTTTTTTTAAAAAGGCAAAGTTGATGATTCTTTAGACGGATTTTAGGGTGTAGGTTGAAGCGTGGGTGTGGTGGTGTCAGGGTGTAGGGTGCGGCGACGTGGGGGTAGGGGTGCAGGTCGGCGTAGGTGAGGGTAGGGGCAGCGGCGATTTAGGGGGTTAGTTTGAAAGAGAGGGTTTTTTGGGTTATGTTTGGGAGATGAAAAATAGGGGAGTTGGGGCGGATAGGGGGAGTTGGGTCGCGGGTTTTGATCCGGTTGGGCCGAGTTTTGGTGAAATAATAAAAAAAAATGGGAGAGTTGGAAAAATGGGGGTTGGGCTTGGGTAGATGGCCCGGACGAAATGGGGTTGAAAGTTTAGGTGGGTTTAGGGAATAAAATGGGTTTGTCGTTAAAATAAAAGGGGTTTTATTATTAAAAAAAATGCTTTGAAAAAAAAATGTAAATTATTTAAATAAAATACGACAACGTGATAATAATAAAACATAATATTTGCGAAATGCTTAATGCTTAAAATAAAAAATGCGATGCCGTTTTGCGAAAATAAAATAACATAGAATATTAGGGTAAAAACTACGATCAGGATATTAAAAGGCAAATGATAGAATAAAAAACGCAAATAATAATAATGATAATAAATAATGATATTGAGAATAGGCGACAATATTAAAGGCCAAATATATATATATATATATATATATATATATTAAAATTATTTTTGAGGTGTCAAAATATTTAAAATTGCAAATAAATATCGGAAAAGAGGGGACAAAATTGGGTGTCAACACCTGCCATGTTAGCTCTGGGTGCTGGTGCATTGTCATGCTGTACACTGGCATATGTATGTTGGTTTAGCATTGTAAGCATCTTCTCATACTTATATGGAGTGCATCTCAACAGAAAATTGATCTACTCATGTTGATCCTAGGACAGTTGTCTCAATTCTCACATATACCTCTGACTTGAATATCCCATATGCCCACCACAAGGCTGTTGATATGAGTTACTCCCTTCTCCATGTTGAGCACCTGATATAACTTCATTGAACTTCTTCTGTCCTTTGAAATCAGGAGGATAACTTATGAGCCTATAACAGTTATCCCTAACATGCTTCTTATTTTTACAGTAATCACAGTACATCAACCTGTAACATGTCTCCCTATGCCCCTTTATTTGACTGAAATTACAGAATGCATTTGGAAGATATGGCTTCTTTGGCTTATGTTGAGGAGATCTACTAAACATAGATATAGGCTCAACGGACTCTCCTATGGTTTTGTATCCCCGTGTAATCATTTTTTGACTTTCATCTTGTGCAATAATTGCATATGCTTGATTCATACTAGGAGTATGTGACATTAGGAGGATGTGGCTCCTTGCTTGATTTTAACCATCATTAAGTCCCATGAGAAATTCTAGCAATCTCTAATTTACTAGATGTTCTATATACTCCCTAGGGCTATCACAGTCACATGAAGGTGGAGGAATGATTGAATCAATTTCATCCCATAGATCCTTCATCCTTGAGTAATAACTAGACACATGTGATACATCTTGATGCAACATTGCAAATTCCTTCTTTAACTGATACACTCTAGATAAGTTGATTTTGTCGAATCGTTCATTCAAATCCTTTCATACTGCATATGCATTGGATCTATAAAGTATAACACTGAGCAAATTCTTATTTACATTTCTCATAATCCATGAAATTACCATCGCATTACATTGATCCCTTTGCTTCACCTGATTTGGACCATAAGTATCTCGTTTGACTATTCCAACAATGAAACCAATTTTATTCTTCGTTAACAGAGTTAATTTCATGGCACGACTCCATAAAGTATAATTCTCCATTCCTACTAACTGAATTTCTACTTGCACATCTCTAAGTGTATCGGACGCACTTAAGAAAAGTGGATGATTATGATCTACGATGTTCGAGTTCGAACTCGAGCTTTCATCAACAATTAACGACACAGTTGGTGCAATTGGTGATGTGTTTTCATGATTAATCACAACTATATGAATCAATTATGTTGCACTACACTGATTCGGAAAGAAAATCAAACTACGCAACTCACAGATTTGAAGACGCACCTCTAGAAAAGAAACAGTTCAGATCTCGCACTGAATCCCTCGATCTCCAGCTGCAAATTGCCGGATAATCCCTCGATTCAATCCACGGGAGCTCTGATACAATGTAAACAGTCACGATCTAAGCCAATCTCGGACTGCATGTGCATTCCAGTGCAAAATCAAGTATCGGAAGAGAAGAGAAGAGAAGGGAATTTTGTGAAAGCTTTTCTTATTATATATTTTGTCTAAACTATTACAAAGCTAATGAACCCATATTTATGGAAAGGAAAAACATCCCTACTCAAAATAACAAACTCAACAACTTTAATTAACTACTTAACCACTCTAACTAACTCAACAGTAAATATCTTGTGTGCTATGAACCATGTGAGCCTTGCTCTGCATTCACTTCAGCATTGTGCTTAGTGGTCTAGCTAGTGAGGGTAATGCATGAAATTAATTAAGTGGTCTAGCTACAACGATAATAGTGATGATCGAAAAAATCAGTCAGAGGCGGACGCATGTTAGTTTAAAATTTTATTTAATTCATTAAAAATATAATATATAAACAATGCTCGAGACAATGACATATGAATGACACCACTTAACAAGTGATGTCTTTCACAATTGAAATCGCGAACTCGATTAGTATGGTATATTTGTGCTATTCTTACATATATTTTGTTACATTTTTTGAAGTCTTTTTTGTCTAAGAAATTGAGTCTATACAAATCGAACCCTATTCTTTGGCCAAATATCAAATTAAAATACCTAATCAACATGCCAACGGTCATTTCATGATGGTAATGTTATACTCCCTTTGTTTCAAAATGTTTGGTTTGATTCGGAGCACGAAAGTCAAACTAACTAATGTTTGGTATGAGTTCGAAAATAGAAATTTTATATATTTAGAAACTTTATAAAAAGTATTATAAGTCACAATAATTACCAATTCAAAATATTTACATGACATTTGAGAAAAATATGATAAAAAAAAATATAGTTTGACTGTTCAAATAGTAACTAAGACACATTTTGAAACGAAAAAGTAATAAAATATTCAAGAAGTCTTTAATATAACATAAATAGGTTCACAGCCATAATTTTGAAAGAAGCTACTCTTCCTTTTCTCTAACTTGCAACATCTAGTTCTAGATGATTAGATTTGCAGGTATTGCTATTTTCATCTCTCACATCACTATAGTAGTATGTTCACCTTTTCAATACAATATCATTTATAAAAAATCATGTGGATGCTCCTAGAAAGAGTTTGATATCCTTATATTATATCATCGGTAAGGGAAAGCCGGACGGCTTGACGTTGATACTAAATACAACAAGCATGATTCACATTATTACGCTCCATTATAAAAAAAATAAAAAATAAAAAAATAAAAAAATAAAAAATAATAAAAAATAAAAAAATAAGGTAATTAAGCGAAAATCCAAATATTGAAAGGATGGAGAGATTGTAGTAACTGATTCTTCCGGACCCGATTCAACGCCAAAATAAGAAATTAGTAATACATATAGAACCAAAATCAGAATGAGAAAATCTAGATGTAAGTCTATTATTCTTTTCATCATATATGCTTAAGGATGGCAACGGATAGGATCTGGACTGGATCCTACTAGATCTAGATCCAGATCCATTTTCATACCTAGATCCAGATCCGGATTCAGATCCATCGGGTCCATAAAAATCATATCCAAATCCAGATCCATCGGATACACCGGGTCTACGGATCGGATCTGGATTCACACGTGAAAAAATTTCTAGATCACCACACTTGTATATATATAAAGCAAAGTAAAACATAATAGTGATAACCGATTCATCATTGATAGAATGAGAAATAAGCTAGCAAACTGGAAAGTTTTTTTTCTCAATATGGCTAGAAGGGTCACACTGCTACTGGTTGAAGTTTTAGCATCATAAGAATGACACCATTCTACAACAATAACACCATTCTACAACAATCACAAGAATGACACCATTAGAATGTTCATTCAATCAACCTACACAAACGATGCAATTACAAAGGTCTTGAAATTAAATTCTACAACAATTGTCTTTAAAATATGGCAGAAAGTCACTCCAACCTCAATAAAACCTTCTGAATACCTTTCTAAATCATCCACTCCACAAAGCAGAGGCACTGGAGGTGGGCTAGAAGAAGCGGCATGACTTTTATTAGTAGCATTTGCATTATTGTTAGATTGTTCACCATCCATTTCCTACAAGAATTTTTTTGAATACATTACTTAACCACATAACAGAGAAGTATCATGCACATTTTAGTCAAATTAAACAGTGAATTTAAATGAACTTGACATTGGCCACAATAACGCAAAAATGAAAATTTTCCAGTAACTCTTCTAGTACCAATTCAAATAAATAACTCTTCTAGCACCAATTCAAATAAGACAACAGTAATGCAAAAAATGAAAATTTTCCATTTTACCAAATTAGCAAGAGAATACTGAAAGCAAATTTCACATATTTTACTGAATTAGCAAGAGAATACTGAAAGCAAAATTCTAACTTCGATTGATGGAGTTTCAAGAATAACTAGATCGTTGCTCGCATGCACTATATCAATGGCGTTTTCAACACATGAACTTGAAGACTCGCAAAGAACACTATCAGTTTTCTTATCAAGCCAAAACTGACGAATTGTAAATAAAAAAATAAAAATCGAACTCACCGTTTTATATATGGCAGAAAGTCACGCAGATGGGTTACGCAGATCAAGCCACGACGACGGCTAGGGTTTGAGTCTTACATGATGTTAAACGAAATGAGGTATTTGCCCTCGAAAATTATACACATATGGGCTGGGCTTCAGTCCTTTATGGACTTGGGCCTGATCGAGAAAACTAAAGAAACTCACAAAGAACACTAGGTTATGGATGTATAATGTATTTAATAAAAACGGATCCACGGGTCGGATCTGGATCGGATTCGGATCTCAAATACAAGATCCAGATCCAAATCCGATCTGTCATAAACGGATCCGGGTTTGATCCGGATCCGTCGGGTCCAAATTTTGAAGATCTGTATCCTATAACACGGATCTGGATCCACCGAATCCTGACCGGATCCAGGATCCAGTGTCATCTATATATATATATATATGCGAAAGAATTTTGGAGTCCTTTTTTTCCTATTCAAACAATTAAATTGTAGTAAGTGATTACTTGTACGATTTCTTCTCTACAGTTGGCATGTAATATAATACTAATATTTGATTAATTCCTTGTCTAGTCAATTATGTGCCATTTCTTTGAAGATATATATGGTCCTCCACCTTTACACTTGCTAGAATTCAAAAACAGTGTACAGTACAACTATTATGCGTTCACACGATTAGTTAGTTCCTGGTATGAAAAACCCCACTTGATCTTATTAACCTCCTGTAATCAATATTCAGGTTGGTTGATTAAAATATTTTAAAAATAATTTCTCTAGAAAAATTAGATTTTTAAAATAAGAAAAATTACTTACTTGGTAGAAGTAGGAAAAACATATTCAAGAAGTGACTCCATTCTAATTGTCTCCTCTCCTTGACGCAGATCCCTAGCACCTCGATCGCCCCATCTCCAACTCCACCGCACCCTTGCACCCCCACCCAGACCCGGCTCCTTCCCAACTCAACTTCACCCCTCATCCGTCTCCATCCTTACAACAACATATTCAGTGTAATCTCATAGATGGGGTCTGGGGAGGATAGAGTGTACATAGATCTTAGTTTTACTTCATAGAGATAGAGAAGTTGTTTCCGATAGACCGTCGGCATCCGTCTCCATCCTTATTTTGCTTAATTAAATTGTGTATAATGGTCATAGGAATATTTTTTCTATTTGCTTATAAATATTAGAAAATAAGTAAGAAAAATATCTTTTGGACATTTTCTTTCCTACCAAACACCCCCTTAGCTTATTGAGTGAAAGAGAAACCAATTAAGCATTCAAAAACTCATATGAGTAAACGATCTTCCAAATCTAGCTAGGTTCTTGTACCTTATGAAATAGTGCATCTAAAGACTAATTAGGAGTTTATAACTAAAGTTAATCTACACCTTTAAAAATAAATTAGGAAACTTGTCATTCATCCAATTATACACTTGAGAAAATGAGGTTCTTATAAGTCTTTGGATAATATGTGGGCCCTTCATAATATACCTACTCGTGACTTTGACTTTCCATTTTCCTCGTTACTCTAGAGAAGAGCAACTTAAGAGGGAAGGGGAAGAAAATGCGAAGTAAAAAAGAATTAGATCTAAATGGGCATTATGGGATTTAAACACACATAACTACTAGCATAAGAAGAGGGTTAATATGAGGGTACTATTGAGTTAGTTTGTAATATTAATGAATTTTAATTGAAATATATTTATGTTCATGAAAAAAAAATAACTTTTTGAAAAGCCATCGCTAAAATCCTATAAATATAAGAATTCTCTTGAAGCAGTATAAGAAAAATCTGAAAGTATAAATATTGGCTTTATTACGTCCTAAAGACAATTGATTGTATTTTCTCCCAATCTACATATGGATGGTATTAAGAAAATTCAATTTTTTCACTTCCCAAACCCTTTCTTTTCCAATTCCATTTTCCTATTTTTCTAACACTAACTCGAACTCGAATCATTTATGTGATTTTCCAATGTTGACTCAGATTTTGGACACACAAACAAGACAAACCAAAAAAAAATGAAGCATTAATTTTGTAGAAAAGGAGTGATACTCCCTCCGTTCTTTAATAAGTGATTTTTTAGCTTATGCACATCCCTTAAGCTTCTAGAAAATTAGAAGTGTTTTACTAATTTAACCCTAATCAATGTCTAGAAAAAGAAAACGTAGTTAATGAATGTTGATTATTTAAACAAGAGCAATTTTGGAAGAACATGCCCAAAATATTCTTGAAATTCTAAAGAACCACTTATTTTGAAAAAAATTGAAAGACTTAAACAACCGCTTATTGTGGAACGGAGGGAGTAATATTTTTCATTGAAAGAAACTGTTAACACTCAAAAGTGATTTAAGTGTTAAGCCGAATTCAATGACAGCCGAACTGTTTCAGAGTCGAATTTACTCCTAGCCCTCGACTACAAGAACTTCATCGGCTACTAAGGCATTTTAGCTGAGTTGTTAGTTAGAGGTACGACTGGAACCCACTCAGATGCAGACGCCTTAACGACCAAGTCAAAAGGGTTTCCGGACCCCCAGAAGTGGTAACGACCAACAACAGCTAAAAGAAAGGGTCATTATTCGAGCAAGAGGAGTAGAGGGCAAGAAAATCGGCACCACCTCCCCATAGTCGGTTGTTGAACTTGGTGGGTTATTTGATGGCTGACATGGGGGGGGGGGGGGAATCATGTTGTACAATTTTTTTCCCTTTTGTACTATAAATAAGATTCATTCTTTGTATATACACACACAAAATCAATCAAACAACTCAAATTTTATCTATCTTTATCATTTACTTTATTTATCATTTACTTTACTATACTCAACTGCATTCATATTTCTTACCTCGCGAAGGTTCGGAATAAAACAATTAGCTGAACCACGGCTTACCTTGGAGGATTTAAATGGTTGAGGAAACCTAAATCATACGTGACCTGTGGCATCGGCTGACCGCCCTAAGTTTTGAGGCAAGGATAGTCGAGGCATCACAGATGGGGAACCACGATAGAAAACCAGATCTAGCGGCCAACAACATTTGAGCTGCCGATAGAAATTTTATGCCTAGCTTTGTTTGTCTTTGTTCTACGCTTGTACAAAACTCGAGTGTTATTTAATACCCCATATTGTGTATATTTTGTGCAAAGTTTGAATAAACTCATTTTACAAAGACAGGTCGTAAATGAAATGGGCAATCAGAAACTCCAAATCTACAGCTACGGGACAACATCCTATCAGCTAAATCTATGGCCAAGATGCAATGTTGTCCTCAGAAGTTGATATCATTACGGATGGCCAAACCAAACTTTCTAAAGTTTGGAAGAATATCAGCAGGCCATGCTAATAGAGTTGGGTCAGTTAGATGAAAATCGACTAACAATCATAGAAAGAGTCAAAGCCGGTAAATGTAAAATGACCAAAGCATACGACAAACATATAGAGCCTAAAGAGGTTTGCCGAAGGAGACTTAGTTTGGAAAATTATCTCGCCGATTGAAATGAAAGATCGTAAAATCGACAAATGATCGCCAAACTAGGAAAGGACCCTTCGTAGCGAACCCACGGGTTGCCGGCAATACAGGTCAAGCGATAAACATGCATGAAAAGGAAATGTAAGTGGTAGACATTTTTGAAGAAATATTACCCATCGATTTTGGGGCATGCATAAGTAATCAACAGCCACAGACCGGCTGCCTGGTCGCAAAAGAAGCTAATTTTCCTTCGATTTGGGAATGTACGGGCAAACGACAACTACAGACTGGCTGCCTGGTCACAATAACATACCCTTCGATTTGGGGTCGATACAACTAAGAAGCCGAATTGGTCGGCCTTGAACTAATCGAAGGTTGCACTACATCATCAGCTTTTGAAGTCTCAAGATCAGCCGAATCAACGGTTGCTTGGTCTTCCCGAATTGCTGCAGTCTGTTCCTCATCACCAGCCGTACCAACGGCCACTATGTCAACTACCCATAACTCTTCGGGGATTCCCACTCCTACCTCTTGTGCGATCTCAGCCACACCAATTGATTAGGTCTCGGTAAGAATTTGCGTATCGGCTGCTAGAGTATCTTCTGGTTGTTGTTCCGATCGGGCCGATGCATTTTGCAAGGTTGTAGAAAGGTTACCTGGCATTTGGACGGCAGGATCAACTGGTAAAGAAATAGTCATAGCCGAAGAATGACGTGCTTTGGACACCACTTCAGAAGGATTAGTAGGTAATGACGACTTTACACAAGCAAATTTGCCTCTCCATTCAGCACACCCATTTTCCAGTTGGGCCAACCGTTCATTACTCATCTTCAGATTCGATTCCCAAATAACTTGTTGACTACCAAGCTCCCGTATCTCGTTATCTAGATGGAAGCCTTGCCGAAACAAAGATAAGCGAGAGGAATCGTGGGTTTTAATAGTTGAGTCCAAGGCACTTATTTCAGGGATTATAGACCTTATCTCTTCCTGGATCTTCTCTAATTCTGCTTGCAATTGGGACCGCCACCCCTGCAAATCACGCCTTCGATCGATACTTCGATGCCTCTCCTCATTTACCTGGGCAAAAGTATCATGAACATGATTATTTTATTACCGGAGAGATCCCAAACATTGCAGAGCTACGACTGTTTCATCACGGTTATCTTTGGCCGCCTTATGTGAAGAGAATAGGTCATTCAAAGCTAAGGCTATGTCATTATAGGCGGCCGCCAGAGCTGGAAAGTCCCTCGCCTCATTCGACAACCGGAACAAAGAGGTCCTCAATGCATGAAGTTTCTCCTTGCTGGTGGGGATGTCCTTGGCTAAAAACTCATCAACTCGCTCTTCATGAACACCAACCGGCGAAGAGGCTTAAAGTATGATATCGGCTGAGCCAAAATACTACAAAAGTACCTCATCAGGTATGACCTCGGCTGACGCCTATGAGTCATCAATTGGGCTGGCTTCAGCCGAAGGATCTTCCCTAGCCATCTCATGTACAGAAAAGGACAGTTTCAAAAGAGAGGCAAGAGACCATAGACAGTTGATAACAAGACTAGAAGGAAAAGGATATACCTCTACGGTCACGTCAACCTCTTCGGCTGCTTCAACAGGAGAAACTCTAGTATCGAGGCTAGCCGGTGGAGAATCCTGTGAATACGCGGGAGCATGAGTCAGGGAAGACGATTCGCCAATATGAAGGGGAGCATCAGACGCTTTATGCAACCATTTGCGCCTTATCAGTTGTAGTCCCTGGAGGGCAAACAAAAAACATATGTATTAGTAGCCGATGCAAAGGTGTTTTAGCCAGTCGAGTAATATACCTCGATCTCCTCATTTTCCTCAGCAGGAATAGGAACTCTGGGTCTGTGGGGGCCTCCCTCACTATAATCTTGAATGACAACCCCTCCACTTTGTCGGGGTTGCTTAGACACTGGTTTCCTGGGTGATGGGGACTCGGTGTCAAAAGTAGTCTCCAAATCAACAAACACTGGATGCGATGGAGTTGCTGAAAGATACATAAGAGATGTTAGCCGAAAATTCACAAGAACAATCTGGCCGACATATATATAGCATATAATTTACCCTTTCTCTTCGTCTGCCGCAACCGGACGGAAGACCTTGAGCCAACAGGCCTAACCGATTTAGAGGAAGCATCTTTCGGAGTGGTTTCTTTTGGCCACAGTTTGGAGATTTTTGAGTTCTTCTTTTTTCTCGATAAAATCAGCCGATCACAATAGATATCTAAAAGAGATTGAAAAAACTTCTCCTTAGACGTATCCCACCAATCATCAAAAGCGACAGTAGTATTCACTCTAAAGGGAAACGGTTTCCAGTCAAACAGGGCGAGCTTGTCAAGATTATGATCGGCTAACTTCTTGGCTTGTTTTGCATCCAGAATGCAGCGTAAGGTCGGACTGACAATACTATGGTGAGGCCACGACACTTGCTGAGTAAGACCGAATTGCCTTGCTACAAAGTTCGGCTGATATGGCTCTGCAGTTAATTTATTATTTCTAAAAGTGGACTTCAAACCACCCAACAAGTCCCTGGCCGTGAGAATCCGCCCCTATTTGAGAATAGTCCTCCGTTGGGAGAAAGTAAAGTCCTCATCAGCTACTTGACGGACCCAATCAGGGGTGGCCCATCTCTCTAGGACCGGTTGCCAATCTGTATAATGGTCTCTAGACAGACCATACAGGGTGGAGACTGCGGCAAAAGCATCCTGGGGCACAAGGGATGTTCTCCGAACAGTATCGGCTAATACTGGCGGGTTTAATGGAAAGCGGTGGTCATCAAATTTATCGGGGATAAACTCAGGAAAATAGAGGGTGATCCACACTGAAGGAACCACAGGGGACCAGCTAAGGTATCCAGATTTTTGGAATCCCTTAACCTCGCATGGGCATCACCTAGAGCCACATAAAGATAGGTCAAGAAGAGAGATGCCCAGCTGACATCCCTCCCCGAAACGGCTAACGCCGCATAAATTTCCAGGTCTTTCACAACTGCACAAGATCCCGTACAGACAAAGTATCGGCTAAACCAAAAAAGCAGAAAAGCATGATGCTCGACATCATTAACTGAAGAGGTGATATTCGTCGGTTGTTGGTTATAAACTGGCCGTAGCTTGAAGAAGTCTTTGAGACTTTGATGCCTAAATCGGCAACATCTATATCGCTTAGGACAGGCGCCTCGGCTCCAGGAATCGGAAGGCCAAGTATCGTCGTCATATCAAGCAGTGTGGGGGTTATCATTCCCCAAGGGAAAATAAAGGCATTGACAATTGTCGACCAATAACCAAGAAAGGCATATATAAGACCGATGTTGTAGGAGGAGTCAAACTCCGACAACACAATAGCATCGTAGAGACCCGTGCGCCTCCATTCGGCTTCTTTGGCCGACTTTACTCGGTTAAACCAAATAGAATAGTTGGCAATCTTGGTCGGCCAGGTGCGCAGACTAACCGGACAACGGTCGCCGGTGAACCAGTCACAGGTAATCGGAAGATCGTAGTTCGTCGGGCTTAGATGCTGAGAAAGAATGAGATCACCTTGTTCAGATATACCAAAAGGGGTGAGAACCAGTTGCTCATCTACAAAGGCAAAAGTGAGGATTAGGTCATCAGCAGTCAAACCGGTGCTATCCGATCCCAGAGATAGAGAAGAAGATGAGGACATGGTTTTTCTTTTTCTCATGAAGAAATAGGGTTTTCTAAAGAAGACAAGAAATTTGGGGAATGACCGAGAAGATTGAATGAGAAACCCTTTTGGTGGATGTCTCTCATAAATATTTCCCTTTCTCGGAGATATGATTGACACTATGTTGTGAGTCTTGTCGTCCAAAACGTGCGGCTAGAAATCCGTCAGAAACTAATTGTGGAAGCTGAAACGTTTCTGTGGAAGGAAAAAAGAATTTTTTTAAAGACCATCATTGCATACACTGGAGACGAGACGATTGAAGTGACATGCGCGACTGTCAGACTGAAACAATGGCTACTTTTGGATACATCAACTCAACAGTCACACTCGAGTTAATGTAGGGAGGCAATTGTTAACACTCAAAAGTGATTTAAGTGTTTAGCCAAATTCAGTGACAGTTGAACTGTTCCAAAGCCGAATTTACTTCTAGCCCTCGACTACAAGAACTTCATCGACTACTAAGGCATCTTAGCCGAGTTGTTAGTTAGAGGTACAACTAGGATCCACTCAGATGTAGACGCTTTAACAACCAAGTCAAAAGAGTTTCCGGACCCCCAGAAGTGGTAACGACCAACAACAACTAAAAGAAAGGGTCATTATCTGAGCAAGAGGAGTAGAGGGCGAGAAAATCGGCGCCACCTCCCCCATAGTCAGTCGTTGAACTTAATGGGTTACTTGATGGCTGACATGGGAGGGGGGGATCACATTGTACAGTTTTTTCCTTTTTGTACTATAAATAGGATTCATTCTTTGTATATACACACACAAAATCAATCAAACAACTCAAATTTTATCTATCTTTATCCTTTACTTTATTTATCATTTCCTTTACTGTACTCAACTACATTCATGTTTCTTACCTCTTAAGTTTACTCATACCACCGTCCTAACACTTTCTGAAGTAGTTGGGGAACCCATTACTGGAAATTAGAGTTCCGTTTTCAAATCGCTTAAATTAAAGAAATCAATTTATCATCCGATAAAACGATAAATATTTTGGATGGAAACAGAAACATATCTAGTGAAACAAATAGGTACCCGTATTTAAGGATTGAATTCCGAATACCAACAGTAAAGTTCAATACGGTGTTCTAATTGAGTAGAAATATATGTTGTTTCACTCTGTCATTGCATTTTTACCTCCCTATGACAAGACTTTTCAAATCTACATATATATTACATTAATTCACAAAGCCTTAGATATCGCTACACAAATACGCGAAACAAAGTAATGTCAAACCTCTCTATAACAATATTGTTGTGTTCGAAATTCTTTTGTTGTTATGACGAATGGTTGTTATACACCTATAATTAACAATATTGACATTTAAATAGTATTTCACTGTTATAGGCAAAAAAAGATACATAAAATCTTCTTTTTTTTTAATTGTTAAATCCTAAGCTTAATCACACTTTGTATAACTAAATTTTTTTTAATGATAGAAATATAAATTCATATAATATTCTTTGTTATAAATAGTGTGTTAAAGTATCAAAATATTTGGTCAAAATCTCTAGACCTATTATTGGTAATCTTATAGATTCTATTTTTTAAAGATGATTAATCATTATATTACCAAAAAAAAGAAGATAGTTGTTAGAGGGTAATTTTACAAAGAGTGCACTTTTATAAAGATGGATATTGTCGTTATAAGTAAAAATTTGTTATAGAGATATAAATATAACATAAGAAATCAGTTATGAGAAAAACTTGGTTGGTATAGAGAGGTATTGTTATACGAGGATGTCGTTATAGAGAGGTTTGATTGTAGGTCGTTTTTTTTGTTCAACATGTGATTTTAAATATTCAAAATAACTCAATGCACGTTTATTTTGTTCGATCACACTAGTGAAAAGGGTTAATAATTCAACACTAAATTTACCTGTCTAGTGATATTAGTGGAAGTCTTTTAAATAAGGGAAAAGGGCCAAAAATACTCCTAAACTATTTGAAATAGTTCAATTGATTCATTTCATTGAGTTATTTAACTAGTTGAAGGACATTTTTAATCAAAAAGTAACGAATGATAAATTTGTTGGTTACAAAGGTGCAGAAACGGAAATTACAAGTAACTGCAAAGTAATACAAGAATTGAAAATTATAATTCAACAACAAAACTGAAATTACAATTATGTTGAACAAGAAAACTGGAACTGTTTTGTGTATGCTGAGTCGACTGTGGCACTCTGTCTTTAAGACAATATTGCCCCGTATGTATCATTTATACGTCCTGGACAATTGTCTCCCAAGATAAAACAGCAATGGAACAATTGAGCAAAGGAAACTCAAGTGCTACCGTGAAGAATTTTGATTAACGAAATGATGCTTAGAAGATTGTAGGAAGAAGAATTCTGTTTTCTGTTTTTCGTCTAGTGTAAAGTGTGTGCTCAACAATGGTGACAATAGGGTCTTTATATAGTAGAAGGAGGGACTGAAGAACTGCCTCCATAAGTGCCATTACTGGCCAAGTAATGGCCATTATGGAGGTAGTAATACCACCAAAATAAATGGTGAAGATGTGCAACGGATTGACCATTATAGGAGGAGTAATTCAGCCAAAATAAATGGCTGAATTGAGTGCTGTGGCGTGCCCAATTCAGACTTTATGGAAACTTCAGGGACCAAACTGTACATCTTGAAACTTCAGGGACCAAACTGTACATATGAAAGAATTTTGGAAGTTCTCTGGCCCAAAAAGATAATATCTGAAGAAGCATATCCCCCACGACCCGCGACCCATGAACCCGAGAACCCGGAACCGGAACCGGAACCGGAACGGATGGGACGTGCGGGCGGCGGCGCGCGTGTGGGCTTTCCTTGAATCGAAGCACATCTAGGTCCTCCCTCCTTTAAACACATGGGATACCCCTTGGGGTCCCAAACCCCAAACCAATTTTGAGTCTTATAAACACAACAATTCTTTCTTCCTCCACCGATGAGGGAGAATTGATCCCAAACCACACTTTTCCATGCTTCAAACACCTCACTTCGTTGACCAATATCTCTTTCATTTCTCAACGAAATTTGATGATTCTTGGCCCTACGGTTATCTACGTACTTAGTAGATCATGCATGTGTGAAGAACCGGATTCTCCAACATGCGTAACACTAGTGTTTAAGCCGTTAAAGTTGGTCGGTCGCAACTCCCGCCAAAGGCAAATTTCCAACAATCCCATCTTGTAAGAGATTTTGGCGCACTCACATGGTGCCTTTTCATTTCCAGCAATATTTCAGTGGACCGATGTTGCATAAAGAGAGGTAGCTTCAGCTTTGAACCTTCCATAGTTAAATACCATCGGACTTACTTACTGCGCGATGAACGTGATGTCTTGAACCGTCAGTGTTTAGTGTAAGCCAAGTCAATAGTACCAACACAACAAATTCCCTTACTCTCTTCTTCGTAATGTTTTGTCCATTTTGTCCATGGACAACTTCTTGGATTCTTAAGTGCGTTCATTTGAGGCGGCCCGTCCTCGCACTTAAATAGGTGGTCTCCTACAAGGTATCCCGTTATACCCCACTTCACAAGTGTTAGGAACCATTAAAAGTTTCCCAAAACCTAACCTCAACTGTTGAGGATCATTAAAGGTTTTGATAACTTAACCTTTACCCATACTGCAGATAGCACTTAACATCTATCGTGGGAACGACTTTGGAGTTGGTGTTTCTTTACAGAAATCACTATCCGAAGTGCTCATGCTTCCACTGAAGCGATCAACTGAACCTTTACAGCTTAGTTTTCCTATTGAACCAAATTACTGGGATCTCCAGTTAGTAAGGTTGGGTTACCACTGTATTGGTCCTTATATTTTGGGTTTTAAGCCCATTCTCCTAGACAGGCAAGCCATCTGATCCTTGGGTAAGCCCTTTGTCAATGGGTCTGCTATATTATCCTTTGACTTAATGTAATCAATGGATATTATACACGTGGTGATCAGTTGCCTAACGGTCTTATGCCTCCGTCGAATATGACGAGACTTGCCGTTATACATAGCATTCCATGCCCTTCCTAGAGCCAACTGACTGTCGCAGTGGATCATTACCGAAGGTACGGGTTTGTTCCATTACGGAACATCCTCTAAGAAGTCATGAAGCCACTCAGCTTCTTCTCCTGCTTTGTCTAAAGCGATAAACTCCGATTCCATTATGGATCGGGCGATGCAAGTTTACTTAGAGGATTTCCAAGACACAGCCCCACCACTAATTGTAAATACATACCCACTGGTGGAGTTGGTGTTCTCTATATCAGATATCCAATTTGCATCACTGTACCCCTCTAGTACAGCTAGATATCTCGAATAGTGTAACCCGAAATTTAACGTGTATTTCAGGTATTGTAATACCCGATTCAACGCCTTCCAGTAATTATCACTCGGATTACGGGTGAACCTAGCCAACTTATTGACTGCATAAGCAATATCAGGTCGGGTGCAGTTTGTTATATGCATCAAACTACCGATCACCTGTGCATATCGCTCCTGGTATACAAGTGCACCAAGATTTTTATCAAGCTTTTGATTTGTATCCATTAGCGACTTTATCGGTGAACTGTCTAACAACTCAAACTTTCTCAAAACATCCTCGATGTAGTGAGACTGAGATAAGACCAATCGGTCAGACGTCTTAGAGATTTTAATCCCTAAGATGACATCTGCGATACCCATATCATTCATGTCGAAGCATTGTTTCAACATATTCTTAGTCTCTAGGATTACCTCAGGACTGCTTCCTGTGATCAACATGTCGTCTACATACATGCATATCATAACAAATGAGTCAGAGTTACCTTTCGTGTAAACACATTTATCACACTCATTAATGGCGAAATATTTCGATAGTAGAGTACTATCAAATTTTTCGTGCCATTGCTTCAGAGCTTGTTTCAGCCCGTACAGACATTTGACAAGTCGACAGACTTTATTCTCTTGCCCTTGAACCACATACCCCTCGGGTTGGTCCATATAAATTTCTTCTTCCAAATCACCGTTTAGGAAGGCTTTCTTGACATCCATTTGGTGTATCTCCAGGTCACGCAAAGCTACGATCGCAATGAATACCCGTATGGATGTCATCCGGGATACCGGGGAGTATGTGTCAAAGTAGTCAAAGCCTTCTGTCTGTCGATAGCCCTTGACTACCAACCTGGCCTTGTACTTGTCTATAGACCAATCTGCTTTGTATTTCCGTTTGAGTATCCATTTATAACCCAACGGTTTATTTCCCGGAGGAAGATCAACCAACTCCCACGTATGGTTATGCAGAATGGAGCCTATTTCACTCTCAATAGCTTCTTTCGAGAGCGGTGCTTCTGGAGTTGACAACGCCTTAGCAATTGTCCTTGGTTCATCATTAACCATATAAGCTACAAAGTCAGGACCGAAGGATTTATCCTTCCCGACCCTTTTACTTGGCCTTAGATCCATCTCTGGAGTCTCCAAGTTTTGAGAATCTGGAACACTAGATTCCGGATGTTCAGCCACCTCGAGATCCGCTAGATCTGGATCATCTAGATCCGGGCCGTCGATGACTCCCGGTTCTTGAGAGCTTTGTGCATAACTTCATTTGCGAGAGGTTATGTCTTTTTCCTTTCTAGAAAAGGTACCTTCAAAGAATAGAGCATTCCTTGATTCCATTATTGTACCCTGGTGGATATCTGGAATATCTGACTTATGCACTAAGAAGCGATAAGCACTACTGTTATTTGCATATCCGATGAATATGCAATCTACAGTCTTAGGCCCAATCTTGACCTGCTTTGGCTTGGGTACTTCAACCTTTGCCAAACAACCCCACATCTTAAAATATTTGTAGGCGGGTTTCTTTCCCTTCCATGATTCATATGGAGTTTTGTCCTTACCCTTATGTGGGACTCTGCTAAGAATCGTGTTAGCAGTAAGGACGGCTTCTCCCCACATGTTTTGGGGAAGACCGGAATTGATAAGCAAGGTATTCATCATTTCCTTTAATGTGCGGTTCTTACGTTCCGCCACACCGTTTGATTGAGGTGAGTATGGAGTCATCGTTTGATGAATAATGCCTTCTTGGGCACAATATTCCTCAAATGGCGCTACATATTCTCCCCCTCTATCGCTACGAATGGATTTAATCCGTAGGCTTAGTTGGTTCTCAACTTCTGCTTTGTAACGTCGGAATACTTCAAAGGCTTCATCCTTACTCTTCAACACGTAAAGGTAATAATACCTTGTGCTATCATCTATGAATGTCACAAAGTACTTGTTCCCCCCTTTAGTTTGTGCGAACTTCAAATCACATATATCTATGTGAATAAGTTCTAGAGGAGCGGTATTTCTTTCGACGGATCGAAAAGGAAACTTGGTGAGTTTTGCCTCTACGCACACCTCACACTTATGTTAAGGGTTTACGTCGATAGACGACAACAACTCCATCTTTACCAGCCTTTGAATAGACTTGTAGTTAACGTGTCCTAATCTATGATGCCATAAATTAGAAGACTCAAGCAAATAAGTAAAAGGTTCAACTTTATTACTTAGACGCATTACATACATGGCATTCACTTTGAAGAGGCCTTCACAGACAAAGCCTCTCCCCACAAATGTGTCATTCTTAGTGAGTACAAACTTATTGGATTCAAACACTAGCCTAAAACCAACATTAACCAATAAAGGTCCAGAAATTAAATTTCTTCTAATCTCTGGGACGTGCATCACTTCCTTCAGAGTGAGTTCCTTTCTGGAAGTTATCTTCAGGACCACCTTTCCTACCCCCAGCACGTCAGAGGAAACGTTGTTGCCCATGAACAGCTTCTTGTCGGTGACTGGTGTGTACGTGGAGAAGGCATCTTTGTTGGAACAGATGTGTCTGGTTGCACCTGTGTCCATCCACCACTGCATTGGATTCTCAACCAAGTTGGCTTCTAGCACCACTGCCGAGAATTCCTCAATCATGTCATCTAGGAGCGTGTCCTTGACGACGTTTGCTTGCGCCTTGCCTTTAGACTTGGCTTTCTGTTATTGCTCAGTCTTGAGCTTGCGACATTCCTTGATCCTATGACCAGGTTTCCCACAGTGGTGACAATTACCTCTGAACATCTCCGCTGCGGGGGCCTTGCCGTCTTTCTGGAACTTCCGCTTCTTGCTTGAGTTCCCTTTTGCCTCAGCCAAATTCGCCCTCGCCTCATCAGGTTGTCTACCCCTTGACAAGGTCTTCTTATTATCTTCCTGGATTTGGAGTTTGATAATAAGCTCTTCAAAGGTCACCTCCTTTGTCTTGAGTTTTAAGTAACTCATAAACTCATTCCACGAAGGAGGTAACTTTTCGATCAGCGATGCAACCAAAAAGTGCTCGTTTGGTTTCATTCCTTCCAAATCCAGGTGATGTAAAATCATTTGGAATTCCTGGAGTTGGGACATCACTGTCTTACTATCCACCATTTGGAATTTTAGAAATTTCCCAACGATGAACTTCTTAGTACCCGCATCTTGTGCGTTGTACTTCTTTTGCAGTTTTTCCCACAGCTCTTTGGCAGTGCCAATGGTGCAATAGACCGTGTAGAGAGGGTCTGCCAAGCAGTTCAGTATGTAATTCTTACACATGAAATCGCTATGATTCCACGCATCAAGAACCATCTTCATGCCATTAATGACATGGATACCAAGGCCCCCTTCACCCGTTTCATTAGGCGAAGAGTCCATTTCATCTCCAGCTTGTGGAGGATCTTCCGTTAGGAACCGGGCCATGCCCATTACAGTTAAGTAGAACATCATCTTTTGCTGCCATCTATTAAATTCTGATCCTGTGAATTTTTCAGAGCGATCATGGTGGTGTGAGACAGAAGGTGGAGCACCAGCAGTCGGGAAGGCAGCGGAGTTGCTGCCTTTAACATTAGCGACGAGCAGCAGCCGAAGGCGCGAGAGTTGGTGCCTTGGCCGAGCGACGATGGCGAGGAAGGCGGCAACGTTGCCTCGAGAGGCAGGCGGCGATAGCAAGAAGATCGGTCATATTTCCGACCATGTTACGGCGATTACGCATAAGTAAATATTGTCTTAAACTTGTTGTGACAAAGGTGCAGAAAATGGAAATTACAAGTAACTGCAAAGTAATACAAGAACTGAAAATTACAATTCAACAACAAAACTGAAATTACAATTATGTTGAACAAGAAAACTGGAACTGTTTTGTGTATACTGAGTCGAGTATGGCACTCTGTCTTTAAGACAATATTGCCCCGTATGTATCCTTTATACGTCCTAGACAATTGTCTCCCAAGATAAAACAACAATGGAACAATTGAGCAAAGGAAACTCAAGTGCTACCGTGAAGAATTTTGATTAACGAAATGATGCTTGGAAGATTGTAGGAAGAAGAATTCAGTTTTCTGTTTTTCGTCTAGTGTAAAGTGTGTGCTCAACAATGGTGACAATGGGGTCTTTATATAGTAGAAGGAGGGACTGAAGAACTGCCTCCATAAGTGCCATTACTGGCCAAGTAATGGCCATTATGGAGGTAGTAATACCACCAAAATAAATGGTGAAGATGTGCAACGGATTGGTCATTATAGGAGGAGTAATTCAGGGACCAAACTGTACATATGAAAGAATTCTGGTCCAAACTGTACATATAAAACTTCTAGGATCAAACTGTACATCTGGCAAAGTTCTCTGGCCCAAAAAGATAATAGCACAACCCGTGAACCCGAGAACCCTGAACCGGACCGGACGGGCGGGCGGCGGCGGCGCGTGTGGGCTTTCCTTGAACCGAAGCACATCTAGGTCCTCCCTCCTTTAAACATATGGGATACCCCTTGGGGTCCCAAACCCCAAACCAATTTTGAGTCTTATAAATACAACAATTCTTTCTTCCTCCACCGATGAGGGAGAATTGATCCCAAACCACACTTTTCCATGCTTCAAACACCTCACTTCGTTAACCAATATCTCTTTCATTTCTCAACGAAATTTGACGATTCTTGGCCCTTCGGTTATCTACGTACTTAGTAGATCATGCATGTGTGAAGAACCGGATTCTCCAACATGCGTAACACTAGTGTTTAAGCCGTTAAAGTTGGTCGATCGCAACTCTCGCCAAAGGCAAATTTCCAACAAAATTTGACCTATTTCAAAAATTCTAGTTCCTTTTAGCTCCTTTCAAACATAGACTCATCTATCAATGGAAAGATTCTAGATATTATTTGTTTATTTATAGAGGAATGATCTTCCTCGTCTAGAAAATGACATGTGTACTTACACTTCCTCCTCACGGAAAAAAGTAATAGAGAATCTCCATAACCTAAACAAAAATATAAGAGTGTAACCTAAACTTCTTTTCACTCTCCTTTTTTAGCTGGTAGTATTGCCTTATCATATTGGGATCTTTAAATAAGTATATATTATATATCTTTTCTTTTCAAGCACTTAGAGCTAGCATGTAAGATATGGATTCGGCAGAATTAAGTAATTTTAGTAAAATCTATATATATATATATATATATATATATATATAAATAATTTCAAAACTCATAAGCTTTAAATTCTGAATTCGTTTTTGCATGAAGGCGTTTGAACGAGGAAGTTTAAAATATGTTGATTTGACTTATTTATAGTATTAAATTAGTCATTATTGAAGAAGTATTTAAGTAATCATTGAAAAATAAATTTGGCAGATAAAGCAATCACAGTAAAAAAAAAAAAAAAGTTTAAGGAACTTGAAATGTTAAAAAATATGGATGCTGTAAAAACAATAAAGTTATCAACCATTTTAGGACATTTTTTAAGTGGAAAGAATGACATAAATAAACACATAGATTGTGGCCAAGTGGTGATTATTCCTCCATTTCTGAATCAGAAATTTCAGATTCGATATATCGCTTTTAGTAGGAAACGTTTTACCTCCTAAATTGAGGTTTCCCGGCCCGAATCTGAGTTAGTCGGGCCTCGAAATGAGTAGAGGACATTGATTGAAACCAAACAAAAAAAAGTGTGTGTGTGTGTGTAAACGTCTATTCCTGATCCAAGTTTTAAGGAAATTGAATGCACAAAGCTCTGAAAATTGCACAAATTTCTTGAACTTCAACAACTATGTGTTGAAAAAGAACCATTCAATACAACTTCCAAGAACTTGTTTACTGGATTCAGCACCATGTGGATTATTCCGCAAAATATGCAGCTGAAAATGCGCCACAAAACTTACAAGTCACATTACCAAACTGGGTTTAAATAATTAAGTGCATCTAGACTTGAAAACAAGACTATTATATGAACACAAGAAATGCACAAGTCAAACTTGGATCTGTATTTTCAATCTGCTAGTTGCCCTGTTTTTGCCTTTTAGTTCTCATATAAGAAACTATAAACAACAAATCTTGGATTTTGGTGATGATATAAGAATATAGTTTATGTGACTTAATTGAGCTTCACATTGTGTTGGCCTCCTACAAGGTCTAACACCTGCTACACTAATTTATCATTAACATTACTCTAAAGTAGAGCGGATTCAGGATTTGAAATTTATGTGTTCCTACAGCGACCTTAAGTTAATATACAATAGTAATTGTTCTCGCAATCAAATATTTATAGATATTTCATGATTTCTTAATATATATTTGTGTGAAAGCTACTGGATTCTCGTGAACCCGTAGGTTGTGTTCTGGATCCACCACGGCCTTTATGACCTATAATTAAGTTCATAGATGAACTAATGAGATTCAAAAGGACCAAAATATCCATGTATGCAACAAGAGGCGGATCTAGGCCTGGTTCTGTAGGTTCAACTAAATTCATTACTTTAAGGTAGAACTATTATATAATATATACATATGCAAGAAAAAAATATATAGATCACTCTATCTCATTCTAAACCAGCTGACTTTAGACCAAGATTAAATTGCATACAACAGTTAACTTCATTACCTAGTAGATTAGTATAAGGTATAATCCAACCTTAATTAAGGATTAAAATACTAGTTAAATCTTAAGAAAAGAACACTTGTCATGCTGAATATTATATCTATAAGCATATAGATAGCAGCTACCATATACTTCTGCATAATTATCAACTTTAAGGGATCAGAGATTTGATTATCCAAAAGATAACTCATGGATTCCCCTCATAAGCCAAGGCCTCTTTCTCCTAATCTGTTCTTTTTCATCCTTCTTGTGTCCTCAAATCTCATAACTTTTTTCATTTCTAACACCTTTAAGAACTCTTCTTGTTCTCTTTACCAGCAAACATATAATGCCATTGCCACTCCTACATCATTTAATACTGCTATCCCTTTGGTTGTTGAGCCTGCAGCAACTAGAGATGACGATATTCAAGAATCTGATAAACTAGCAGCTGATTTAGACCTTCCATCTGAGTTCCTTGCTTTCACATCTCCACACAAATTACCATTTGGATTCAACACAAACTTCGATTCTGACAAAATCATCCCTCCGGTGGGGCGCCCGTGCACCATGTTTCCGGATTTACTTCATCGTTACATGTCATACAGAGTCAATGGTTCTTGCCCTGATGATGAGCTCCTGGCACAGAAGCTTCTTCTCAAAGGTTTGTGATAAGAACTAGGAAATTGTTAATGTGGAAGGAGACTGTTTCCCTAGGAAAGGTTTATACAGTCAAACCTCTCTATAATGGTGACGTTTGTCCGTATATTTTTTTGTCGCGCTAGCGAAATGCTGTTATAGAGAACGTATAATATAACATAACATGAAAAAACGGTTCCAAAGAAAACTTGTGCATCATAGTGAAATATTGTTATAGAGGTTGATTGTTATAGAGAGGTCTGATTGTATATATAATCCTATAATCGTGAAAGTAAGAATAGGAATTATGCAATTTGTTCCTCAAAATCTCTTCTTTCTCTTGTTGTTACAGGTTGTGAGCCTCTCCCTCGCCGCAGATGTCGTCCTGCTTCTCAACAGGAATATGTTGAGCCTTACCCTCTCCCTGAGAGCTTGTGGACTACACCATCGGATTCATCTGTAGTTTGGACAGCGTATACTTGCAAAAACTATGAATGTCTCATTAACAGGATGAAAACTCAGAAAGCGTTTGATGATTGCAAAGACTGCTTTGATCTCAATGGCAGAGAGAGAAACCGTTGGTCGTCGAAAAAGGGAGCTGGACTTGACTTCTCTATTGATGAAGTACTGGCGGTGAAGAAGCCTGGTACAATCAGAATAGGGCTTGATATTGGAGGTGGTGTGGCTACTTTCGCTGTAAGAATGAGAGAAAGGAACATAACAATATTAACAACGTCAATGAATCTCAATGGTCCTTTCAATACATTTATAGCATCAAGAGGAGTCGTACCTTTGTACATAAGCATTTCACAGAGACTTCCTTTCTTTGACAATACACTGGATATAGTTCACTCAATGCATGTGTTGAGTAATTGGATACCAACAACACTGCTCCACTTCTTATTTTTCGATATCTATAGGGTGCTTCGGCCTGGTGGGCTGTTCTGGCTTGACCATTTCTTCTGTGTTGGTGAGGAATTTGAGCAAGTCTATGCTCCCCTTATAGAGAGTATTGGGTTTAATAAGATCAAGTGGGTCATCGGGCGCAAGATGGACAGAGGCCCAGAGCTAAATGAGATGTATCTTTCAGCACTTTTGGAGAAGCCACTCAAAAATTCATGGTGACAGTATTAGATGTTTCTTTTACCTTCTTACTTTGATAGAAATAGAAAACAACAAAGGAGGAGGTGATGTTTTTCTTTTTTCTAATTATCGATTCGTTTCAGATGACATCTCCAGATATAAACTAACATTTTGAGGTAACTTGAATATGATTTGGTAATGTTTGTGGATTAAACCCTGTTTAGCTTTTGAATTTGCTGACAGTAATGCTGAAAACCAAATTCTATAATTCAGATACGAAGGTTTAACACTAAAGTATTGAAACTCATGTATTAGGCACACAGATTGAAAATGTTAAATTGGACTAATAGGTCATTGCAATAGACAACCATTTCCAAGCAATAGTTAAAAATAAGTCCATATGAACAACATGACCTCTAACATGTAACAAAGAAATAATCTTCTGGATAAATGTGTTTGAATATAGTAATTTATAAGTGTTTTTATGATTCCCTCCTTAAGGTACCTTACTGTCGATCATTGTTTTTTGGGTATCATCCATGGCGAAACTATACGACAAGAGTTTATGGTTGTATGCTTCATCAAAAGCATCTGATAATCTAGAACAAAAAGACACCGTTCTGAAGTTCACATGAACAGAAGCCCCTACAAGTACTTTGAATGTTTTCTGCAAGTTATGGTGTTTGACTTAGAAGATTCCCTTAATTGAGTCATTTGATAATCCAGAACAAAGGACACCGTTCTGAAATTCACATGAACAGAAGCCCCTACCAGTAGACTTTGAATGTTTTCTGCAAGTTATGGTGTTATTGAATCATGTATAAGAAATTCAGATTGGCTTTGCATTTATAGCAAGTTATATATCTTGCTGGTGCATAAATCACCGCTCATCGAATGATCAAATCCAAATTCCTGCTCAGCATGGCTACGCAAGTCTTGAAATGAAGGTTGGCTCAAGAACAATATCAAATAACATTTTTTTCTAGTTCTACCCAGCAACAAAAAAACACAACAACAAGCTCAGTGTGATCCCACAAGTGGAGTCTGGGGAGGGTAGGATAGGATGTACGCAGACTTTACCTACTTTTGTGAGGTAGAGAAACTGTTTTCGATAGACCCTCGGCTCAAAAGAAAAGTAACTGACGCAGGCTTGTAAGAGAAGAGACATACAAAACAAATGTGCAACAGATATTAATACACATAAAGAGATACGAACTACACGATAACTAAATACTACTACTAAAAGGAATAGAAGAGTGGAGGAGACTAGCCCCCTCCCTCCCACAAAGAGTGTGACAACACTGATCTACCTACTAACCTTCCACCATAATCTTCGACATCCATATCTTCCAATCTAAGATCATGTTCTCAGTCAGCTGAAGTTGTGCCATATCCTGTGTAATTACCTCCCCCAGTTCTTTTTTCGGCCAACCTTTGTCCCTCCTAACTCCTATAGTCAATCTCTCGCACCTCCTCACCGGCGCATACTCGCACCTCCTCTTTACATGCCCGAATCATCTTAGTCTCGCTTCCCTCAATCTAGTCTGCCACTGAGGCCGCTCCTACCTTGTCCCGTATAACTTCGTTCCTAATCATATCCCTCTGAGTATGTCCACACATCCATCCAAGCATCCTCATCTCGGCTACCTTCATCTTCTGAACGTGAGCATTTCTGAATGGCCAACACTCTGTCACATACAACAATGCTGGCCTAACTACCACTGTAGAACTTACCTTTAAGCCTTGGCGACACATTCTTATCGCACAGTACCCCGAAGGCAAGCCTCCATTTCACCCCACCCACTCTAATACGATGTGCAACATCATCGTCAATCTCCTCGTCTCCTTGAATTACGGACCCAAGATACTTGAAGCTTCATCTCTTGAGTATGACCAGTTCCTCTATCTTCACTTCCACCTCCGCCTCATACACAACGTTGCTGAACTTGCACTCTTGTACTCTCCTTTAGTCATGCTTAACCTGAAACCTTTAGACTCTAGAGCCTCTCTCGAAACTTCCAGCTTATCATTCACTCCACTACGCGTCTCGTCGATCAAAACTATGTCATTCGCGAATAACATACACCATGGCACCTCCGGATACTGAAGACTTCTTGAGAAGTCGATTTGCATTAAGTATACAAGGTGCTCGATTGCCATGATCATATAAAATCTTTTTTGGTCCATATATATCATTTACCCAATGAATAACGGCAAGGACTTGGAATTAAGAAAATGAAAACTTGGAATTGGTTCAAGCTTTACACAGCTGAATTAGCAGAAAGCTCCCCTTAATATACATATGTAGAATAATGGTGAGCCCTGAGTTTTGATGGTTAGTGGCAAAAGACTGAAAATCCATATTATGGGCACCACTGAAAAACAATAGAATAACATTGCGGTAATGGCAGAATCTTGCCCCAAAGACTGGCTTCTATAGCAAAATTTAGACTTCAGGTTACAGCAACAGAAATTGATAATGCAAGGCACAAGTAAGAAAACTCTAAAAACAACACTCGAGAAGCATAAATTGCTACAGTGGGAAGATTTCTCATTTGCAATATCATCACTCGAGTAACTATTTTATTTCATCTTCAACTCGGTTATATACAAACCCAAAAGGTACATGGGGCGAGGTATTCTTAAGTTGTTTCACTGATCAAGTACAACTTCTGACCATCAGAAATCATATCTATATCAAGAATTTTACCTGCATCTTCTGATAAAATGCAAGAGCCAGATGGGAAGTTGAGTTGTTCTGAAGCTGCAGTAACGAGCTCTTCCATACTCATCGGTACCCATAGTACAACACCATGTTTCCTGAGACCCTTGGGATCCCATGGGTGGAAAGGGAATACAGTACCCTTCCGTGGGTGCTTTTTTTCTGTTATACACACAGATTACATGGTTAGCAAGCTTGAAACAGCTTAGCTAAATAAATTAATTTTTTTTGGTGATAAGTACTCCCTCCGTCCCAATTTATGTGGCACCTTTTGACTAGGCACAAAGTTTAAGAAAGAAACACTTTTGAAATTTGTGGTCTAAAACAAACCTTAGACATTTGTGTGGCTATAGATTGGGACAGACTAAAAAGAAAATGTGTTGCATAAATTGGGATGGAGGAAGTAACAATGTAGCTAGTGACAAGAGGAACTTTAGTTGAAAGAAGTTACAGCCCTCATTATTCGTTTTTTGGAAGAAGAGTACTGATTAATGACCTACAGGTAACAATGAACATTCACTTCACCCTTTTCTTGATCCTCTTCAAGACACATTTTATTGTTTTTGGCCTTTGTTATAGGTCACTATAGTAAAGGGAAAGCAAATGGAGCAAGGGAGTTTCCCAGATAAAATAAGCAGTGGTACCACAAAAAGGGTATCATTTAATCTCCTAAAAAGAAATATATTCCACTGCCTGTGGTGATGGTGTTGCTTCTGCTATACCTGAGATCTCGTGAGAAACTCTGGGGAATTCCGCTATCTGAGATGATTTTGCTTCTTCCAGAAGCTTGATCAACTGATTGTTCCCGCTTAGTCTAGCTTCATCAACTGGAGTATTTCCCCATCTGCAACATAATAGGTTTGCTTTAAGTTTTAAGCGGTTTGCCATACTTGTAAAATGAGTAAGATACGCACAATTAAGCTAGTACAATGTAATGTTTTGAAAGAGCAACCACGATGATCAATTCACTTCGATTAGCCTGAAAACTTGAAGGAAAGAAACTACACCAAGCTCAAGGAAAGAATTGTCTAAGCATCTAATCATATTGACATGGAAACAAACTACCCATGATCATGTATGATTCAAGGCATTTCAATCTTGAACTGGGATGGACTTGACAACAATCACATCTAGGTCATCAATGAGATTCAAAAAAGAAAAAAAGAACAGGTTTCACCTCAAGAAAATTGTGTCGTGATCTTTCCTCGCATTTTAGTAGTCATTCTCATTATTGATTCGTCTCTCTCATTTAGTCGATGACAGGAAAAATATGAAAAGCAAATAGCGCAACTTCGGATTCACTGATGAGAAAATTCAGAAGTTGATTTCCAAAGCATTCATTTGTTACATGCATGCCTCATATTCTCAACAATTCATTCTTAAATGCCAAGGTTAAAGACTCACTATCCATTTTGCTCTATTTGAACCCAGATGCAAGATTCAACAATCAACGAGAAAAAATAAGTTACTCCCTAAATGAATTCCCCAGATATCGTTAGCAACAATATAAAGTGAACTTTTTGTTTCCCAACATGTTAAGCACGCAAGTCTACCTTATAGTTTATGACAAAAGGTAGCTTGCTCCAAACTAAAGATTGCATACATTTTTAAAGAAGTGATATCAATAATGTAGCAATAAATTTTTAACTGGTACCTGTCCTTAGATAAAACTGAAGCACCACCTCCCAGAAGCAATCTCGCCATCGCAAATAATCCTTGAGAAGCCGCTACATGGAGTGGTGTTCGGTAATCATAGTCTTTGGAGTTTGGATCAATACCATTGGACAACAGCCTTCGTAATAAATCTGAATCCCCTTTTGTAACCAATATACACAAGAAGCTACCAGCATTTTCAACCTTCAAGAAAGCACCTTTCTTAACGAGTAATGAAGCAACACGATCGTGTCCATTCTTGATAGCTTCAAAGAGCGGTGTGTTTCCAAAGTTGTCTATTTGGCAAAAAAGCAGGAGTTACAATAAATATTTGAGAACCAGGAAGTTCAGCGGTCAAGTACATGCTTTAAAAGTTACCTGAAGCATTGAGATCGACACCTTCTTGGATAAGGAAAAAAGAGATGTCTTCATATCCTCTTGATGCTGCAAGATGCTGTTCATAAACAAAGCCTTGATTAGGAATATTTTTTTACTCTTTTAATCTTCAGCCTTCTTTTAGAATCATTTCCTTTTGTTATTTTTGTTAAAGACAGAATCAGTATGTTGATAGAAGCAGCACCTGAAACTTCAACTACCAAACCGTGCTCTATGATTTACAAATTTGTATACCCAAGAAAGAGAGCTTGGAAAAAAACAAATCATTATTAACAAAGAGTTAAGGCCCACTCATGGGCTATTAAACACTCAACTGGCTATTGATATCACAAGAGTTTAAATAGTTACTCAGAAAGGAACTTTGTTTTTAAATAAGCAACTCGTTGAAATATTAAGAAGTAATGAACCAGAAAAATTATATGTTTCCATTGGCTAAGCCCATACCAGAGGTGATCTGCCATCATAATCTTTCTTGTCGGGATCCGCTCCAGCTCGAATCAGACTCTTCAGCTGATGCAGATCACCATGATAAGCTACACTGTTCACTTTCAAAGCAAGCTCAGCCTCTTGTTTCCCTATATGGAATGTTATATCCGTCTCCAGTTGCTTCACACGAAGATCAGAAGCCTTTCCCTGTCAGTTTAAGACTGCTTTTAGACCTTTTGAGTGCACAAGTACTTCTAATGCAAAAGAAGTTAATATCCAAAAGGAGAAAAACAATTGACATTTATGAACTTACTAATCCAGATCTATTTTTCTGTTAACTCTTGTACTACTACCAAGAGAGCTCAGAAGCCATAGGTGGTATAAGTGGAGAAAGGCATGTCGCCCAGGACAGATTACCTCTAATAAGTTGGTCAAGATTCTTCTCCCATCATGAAAATAGATCTCCAAAATATTTGAAAATGACTGCTTATCAATCCGTATGAGTCTGCATAGTTCACAAACACGGACAGTATATGGTTGTGGAATGTTGCAAAGAATGGATATTTCTCCAAACGAGCTATTAGGCTCAAGAAGTGCCACTGTCTCCTCTGATCCATTTTCCTCTATACCAACTTCCTCCTGGATCAAAATAACCACAATGAGTCTCGCAATATTAGCTACAACTCGATGCGAAACATGAATTGATAAGTCAGCAGTTGTAAGATTTGCAGAATTTTTGGAGCAATGGAAACTAGAGAACAGGTATATTGCTATTTTCTCTCCTTTTGGGGAGTTTCTGATAACACCAAATACACCATCACAGTCTAATAGTTTCCTAGCTGCAGTTAGAGAACCAAGTCCATATTAGATCCAGAACTAGTGGTATTAATAAGGTTTGGAGACCAAATATATAAGCTAATTATAACATAAAAGGTTTCACGATAGAAAATGCTGAGCAGCAATAACAACGGTAAAACAATTTACCAGGACACCATCACAGACAAAATAAAGTTGGTCCACTACATGCCCCTGTTCCATGATCACTTCTCCTGGAAGGAAAAATTCTTCACGCACTCGAGTTACCTGAAATTGTTTCACAAAAATCAGCCCCTCAGCATTAGATTTATTTTAACTGGGCCCCAATCAAAATTAAACAGATAGGTATGAAGGCAAGCATCCAAAGGTATACAATACATTAAGAGAGGAAAGAAGAAGCATGCATGTCAAATTGTTTCTAATTTAGTGGAGTGTGACAATGCAAGTTGATTAGGCAGAAAGTGTGTCTACATGCATAAAAAACCATAAAGTTACCAAGGACCATTTCTACTAATAAGTTACCAACCTAGGATCCCAACCTTGCTGTCCTTGGGTACACAAACCAGGTAAAAATCATTAAGCACATTACAACAATAACAACATACTCAGTGTAATCCCACAAGTGGGGTCTGGGGAGGGTAGAGTGTACGCAGACCTTACCCCTACTCCCTGTGATGAACTAGCTGAATGGAAAGAAAAAAAGAAAAAAAAAAGACCTTACCCCTACCTTGGGAGGTAGAGAGGTTGCTTCCGATAGACCCTCGGCTCAGGATAAAGCAATCACAAAGCAGGTCAAATTTGCTATACTAAGCAGGCGAACTTGAAATAAAGACGAATTACGTAAGCTGTTCACAAAATTCAGAACATGAGCAACTCTGGATCTTAGATTAATAGCTGACTCATTCTGGAACATATGATGTGGGTCTATTTTATTTCCTGCTTCACTGGGAATAGTATAGCAAATAGAAAAGGATCCTATAAGCCATCAGTTTCTAGAGGTTGTGGCAAAACATTTCATATAATATCATGGATTTCAGTTAGACTGAATATGAAACATACCTCTTCAGAAAAGAGAGAAGGATTAGAATAGAAACACTGTTTTGAGATTAAATAAACAACCATTGATGAAGAAATTGACTTACAATTTGACTTATGAATTCTGAGGAGCAGTCCCTGAAAAGAGGAATATTTTCAATGCAAGACTGATATAACGTCTGGGATATCTGCAAAAAGGTTGAAGTGCTTGTTACAATATTGCTGAAAGAAAAGATATTCCCAAGTTAATAACACCCCCCCCCCCCCCCCCACACACACACACACACACCGAAAATATACTGATATCGCTTCTTTTAAATTCACAATGTGTGATTTTTTCTACCCAGTGACGGTTCCAGAGGAGTTCTATGGGTTTGGTAAACCTATCACTTTCTGATCAAACCCTATTAACAAATCCGAAAATAGCATAACCAAATAATTGTTTTGCCACTGAATGATCTCTCGCGACAGAATTAAGGAACTGAAAATTGTCCTATGGTAGCAAAACTCCTTATTGCATAAGCGGGACGTGCACAAATGGTGTAACAACTGCCCGACCACATACATTACACATGTATTTGTGTGTGCGTGTGTGTGTGTGAGTGAGAGAGAGAGAAACAATAGACAGAATTAGATTTATACTTCAGAATCCCCGGCTTCTAAATTATAGATCTGCCACTTTCTTTTACATACCTAGAATTCTGTCCATAAACAAAGGAAAACTAACTTGTAATTAACTCTTATACTCCAGATATAGCACTGTAAATTGAGGAAGACAGAAAAGAAACCACACAATTCAGGGAATTCAATCTAGCTGATTCTAATGTCCATAGTATTTGAAAGCCAATGAATAGAGCAATCATACATAGTAAATTACATGAAGATTTTTCCTTTTGTTTATTTACCTTGGCACGAATTGAGATGGGAAGGTCCTGGAGAACGGCTCCGTCAGTGTAAGCGCTTTCATATTGTAATCGCAAGTGATCTTTAATTTGAGTACGAATATCCCTTCCGAGTCTATTTCTGTTCATATAGTTCATAAGATCTGTCATTTTATCCCTGTATCGCACAGTTTTTGATCCCTTGACAATCAGTGCTGTCATGTTGCCGATCAAATAGGCACCAAGAATCATGTCAAAAGAGACATAAACCATTACGAATATCATTTCCCTCAGATTGACTGCATGAATGTCACCATACCCTGTAGTTCCAAAAGACATCTTCTACTATTAGTGGATGTGATTTCATATCCATGAGTTAGGAAGAGAATGGTCAAATTAATAATTAGCGTGAAGAAGGAAACTAAACCTTCCTTCAAAGCATATGAATACCGCTTCAAGACAAATGACTTGTTTCTGTTTATACAGCCTTCAAATAATTTCTTCTGGTTATATAATTCCCATTACCCAAAAGAATCATTTTGACGTTGTTTGTCTCTTCATAAAAAAAATCACTATGTTAATCCAAATCTATTCAAAAGTAGCACCAGCCTTATGGAGATCTATATTTATCTGTCTTCAGCAGTATCTGTGCTCTCATCCTGTTCTTTTGTTACCTATTTTATATTTTTATCTTTTTCTTGGTGCAAGGGAGGGGATGTAGAAAAGATGACATACATGGTACTAGTGATATCTTGACGTGCAGCACGAAATAATTCAATATTTATGACTACTCAGCTTTACGCTGCCAAATTGATCATTTGTAAATAAAGATACAGGACATCTCAAAACGCGATTTTGAGATCGACTGAGTGGCACGAATAGTTTCATTAATAGCTCAAAACATGCATAAATATTGGATTAAATGGATAAGAGCAACTATTTAGGCATATTTAAAGGTATAAAGCTTATGAGCTACCTTAAGAGGATTAGAATAGATTGAAAAGCCAAATATCACATGCACCTAATATAACAAGCACTACCACCGTAAGCCAAACTGTCATCATACTACCAGTCACACCTCATGATTACTTTGTAGTTTATACTATTTCAGACCTGCAGTTGACTTTGTTATATTATTCAGACATCTGATTCAGGTAGTAAAATCCGATTCAGGCATTTATATATGCTGAACTTAATCTAGTCCATAGAAGACAAAAATGAACACAAATTGGAGGGAAAAGGTTTCAGTTCTAGTCCTGGGTATAAAATGCAACGTGTTGAATTTCAACTTCAGCGTTTGAGAACTTTAAATGAATCTAGAGTCACAACTTATATGATAGACACAAACTAAGAACTATCTTGGAAGGCAAAATGTCTGCACCCTCCATTTACAAGTATTAATTAAAACATTAGGTATCAGGAGAAAAGGACAAAGACAACTTGACCGCAAAAAAAATTCCCTTTCTCATCCCCCAAAATGGAAGAAGTAATCTTATGAAACTGAAAAATATCTAGGAGAGGGCAGAAAACCCATGCATAAAAAACCAGTTCCCAGCGTTAATTGTGGGTTGTTGCTCGAACGGTCACAAAAAATAACTAGTAGTCCATTTTATAGCGAAAAACAACTCAGTATGGTGAATTTTCAAAATAGCTTCTAACAACTTGGGTATTTTGGATTCCATATATATCATCTGTTTTTTAATCATCTCTAATAGAAGTGGAAAATACAGTTTCAGATAACTACGACAGTGAATCTGAATGAAAGCAACATACCCACAGTTGCCATAGTGACAATGGCAAAATACAGAGAAGTGATGTACCGCCTCCAGAGATCAATCTCTCTAAAGTTTGAATAACTGTAGTCTCCTAGGGTCAAACTCCCAATCCATGTGTAGCCTTCTTTCTCTTTAGGCAGAGTAGTCGCCAAAAAGTAAAAGATGCAAGCTGCCGTATGCGTGCAATAGAGTTCAACAGTGATAAGTTTTACAATCCTACTAAAGAGATAATTGATCCGAATATCTTTCTCCATCTTCGTGAAAAAGTCAGTAACTCTGCGCACCCTGCTCAACCTAATCCATAAAAGGTATCTCACTCCCTCTTGTCTGCCAGCAGCCTGGTTATTTCAAACGGACAGTGTTAGTTATAAGGCATCTACTTGAACCAAGTATCTAACATGACATGCAGGTACCCACTCATTATAAAATATTGGTCTTCACCAAGGATAAAACTAATAGGAGCAGGAAGTAGACAGAAATCTGCTACCATTGCTTGCTGACAAGAAAGTTTTAATTTCTCTTACTAGGTTTGCGTGGAAGCTTACGAGAGAGGATATTAAGACAAGTGAGCTTATCAAAATATTCAAGTAAAATTATGCGTCTGAGCCTCTCAAGAATGGATGCTTACATATACAAGCCATGGGAGTGTGGAAAAAAAGAAGGTTTAAAACAAGTTTATCATCCCCAAAACCTTAAATGAAAGTCACGCAACACCAGTTTAATTACTCCTCCATATTGTTGTTTTCATTGTTATCATATTCTCTTCTAACTGCCAAATACATGTTTGCTTTGCATGATCTGACATTTGGTGGGTCTCCAAATTAAGTAAGAAATTGACTGATTAAATAGTGCTACAAAACTAACAGGATGATCGTTATTCTGATAACTGTAAAAGCATGATGTTAAGGAGAAGATTTTGGGAACGAATATACCTTATAAATGTTATCCCACGGCATGCAACTGAGAAGATCCAAGATAAAATGAGATTTCAAGTACCTGTAACGAGAGAAGATCAACTAAATTACTAAAAGCATACATTCTGTTGCATCCTTCTTCAGTGACCGTTTCAGAATTTAGATGCTATGCGTTTCTGCAATGTATATCATACGACTTGTTTTCACATGTATATAAAGGATTTGACCTGAAACACTAGGTTCTGCCGAAATTGCATAGGTTCCGCCACTGTCCCTCTTGTGCAAATAGTAAGGTAGAAGGAGAAGGGGACTAACCGAAGAGCAATAGGGGTTCGTTTATACACCATCTTGTATGTCTGACTATCTCTGTAGGCTACAAAAAATTGTACAACTATGTCGACAAGAAAAGCTATTTGACCACAAATGTCTAAAAGAAATAGTTTCCTGGGCAATCCCTTGAAGAATGCAAACTCCATTGGTGTAAAAAAAGTTGAATATATTGCCCAAATCAGGATAAACTTCTCCCATAGCTTGTACCACCTGCATCAACTTTTTAGATTATCAATTTTAAAACATCAAAGATTTGTAGGAAACCATTTCTGGCGCTAAAATAATATACAAATGAAACTTTTATAATACAAGTAAATGTATTTTTCTTTAAATTAGTGAATGATGTATTACAAAGAGGAAAAGTTAGTTATTCATAGAAAATAATCAAGTCAATCTGTTTAACTTTATGAGTTTACATTTTTACCTAAAAGATGATTATAGGTAATTGTTTGTATTAAGAAATTAGTAGTCTAAAAAATAAGACATTGCAACATATTATTTGCACTTACAGTGTAAAAAAATTGTGCCATAATTATACACAGGGTAAATCTAGTACTAACTTTTATTACTATGATATATTTATCTTTAAAATTTAAATTTTGTAAACGTTAGTGTTTTGAACTTAACGCAACTCATCGAGCCACTGCTGTCAGGTCAGACTTTATAGCTCCACCTCCAAGCAGCAAAGCACCCACCTTCCACCCTGTCAACCCAACTAGCAGCTCTTTCTTCCCTCACCTATAAATCTCATGATCTTCTTCTGCTTCTTCTGATTTTTCTTTTAGAGTTTAAATGTTATACACGGCGTAATGGAGATTTTTACGCAATCAGATCACTTATAAAATAATTATGCTTAAATCTCTATTAACAAATATTTATTGGTAGCTTGATACAAACAGTAACTTACATGTTATTAAAGGTAAAAATTCAGTTAAAATGTAAAAATTCTTTAACCAGCCAATGTAAAAACATTTATAATCATATAAACCAACCATGTCTAATTTACAAAGCTAAACTAGATTTTCTGAAGGAAAAGGTCCAAATTAACCACTTCATTATACGAAAAAATCTTAATTTTACCATATGTTATACTTTGGGATATTCATACTCTTACAGTTAGCAAATCATCTTATACCCTTACTTTAATAGAGCTTCCATATGTACTTGGTGAATTCCACTTGTCAAAATACTTTAGAAAAAATACCCAAATTTCCCCCCTCTACTTTTGATTGTCCGTTATACTTCATGATGGAGCTGTGTTAGAATTAAGGCTAATACAAGATAACTTGCTAACGACAAAGATATAAATAGCCCCAAAATATATTGGAGGGTAAAATTAAACATTTCATATAGGGTGTGTTATATGGAGGAAAATGTTTTTCTAAAAAATGTATTATCGAAAAATAAGTGAATTTCTTACTTATTTTCTCATGTTTGGTTGGTTAGTAGAAAACACTTCTCGAAAAATAACCACCCAACCCCTACCAACCCCAACCCCACACGACACCACCCACCCCCAGACCAAATCTCACCCCCACCCAACTACCACCCACCCCCAACCCATCCCCACTACCGCTCCACCAAGACCCCCCCCCCTAATCCCACCACCTACCCCCCTCCCCACAACTACCACCCACTCCATATCAAATTTAATCACGCAAATTTTTCATTTTATATGAAATTTTATAAAAGTAAAACAAAATATATAAAGTAAAATATTCAGGGGGGGAAGGGAGGGTAGGGGTACCGGGGTGGGTGGTGTAAAAAACAAAAATAAGAAAAAAAAAATTAAAAAGTAATTTTTTTTGGAGGGTGGTTGGGGGATGGTGATGATGGTGTAAAAAACCAAGAAAAAAAACTTTTTTTTAAAATACTGTTTGTTTGAGGGCTGGGGTGGGTGAGTTGTGTGGTGGAGGTCTGGGCGTGCGGAGAGTGTTAATAGTCCACATTGAATATGGAATGAGAACATGGACTCCTTATATGGACTTGGACAATTCTCACCCTACAAGCTAGCTTTTGGGTTCGAGTTAGACTAAAGATTCATTCTTTACCATAATATTTGGTTGATCTATGAGTAATTGTTATAGTTTGATTGACATATTAAATATTATGCATATTAAGATGTTGAAATATATATGTTATTTTATGTGAGAGTGGAATAAGAATTTGTGGTAGCATTCAATTGATTTAATTATTTTCTAAAGTAACTTACATAAGATAATTTTTGAATTATTAATTATCACATAATAATTTTTTGTTACTTATTAATCTTCTCATAACTACCCAAACGAGAATGCTATAAGCACTAACATTATTACTCTTCGTCTCAATTAAGAGGACGTATTTTACTCCGTATGATTTTTTTTAACCTTGTGGTCTCTATAAGCCTGAGACATTTGTCTGACTTTATATTATCTCTATAAAATAAACAATTTAAAATCAAATTATTTTTATAAAGAAAATATGATATATTTGTAAAACATACTTAAAATGAAAATATATCATATAATTGGTACGTAATAAATAATTTATACAACTGCTAACTAAAGTACGAGACATGAGTATAGTAGTAATTAAACTTCTTATGTTATTTTTTCAAAATGAAGACTTTTAAAATTTGTGTTCTAAAATAAATTTTAAATATTCATGAGATTATAAATAATTTTAATAAGAATAAACGGAAAATTTTAAAATTAATTTTTTTAATAATATAAAGATGATGTTCTTTTTTAAAAGATTTAAAAACGTATATAATATAAATTAAGACAGAACAAATATTAATTAAGTATATATTTTATTAAATTTATCCTCTGGTACAATGAAAAACTGGCTAATGTTCTCCCTAACCCAATGAATGTGCACAGCTCGTTGAACATCTTTATACGCAAAATCCTCGCCGGTAATGATGCTTTTCTCACAGGAAAATGATTCTTCTCTGAGACGAAAACGACAAGTCGCCGTAGTTTTCTTTTCCCGCGAAGCTATCCAAAAAATTACTACTCTCAACTAATCATGTAAAACTATTTATTTATATGTTGATGACAATTCTAATAAAGGACGGACAGATCGGTACGATTTTGTATAAAAAAAATTTGAACTGAAACAAAATTTGATTTTAAAAAAAATGAATCAATTTTTTTAAAAAAATGATATATCGGTTTATATCGCCGAATATATCGATTTATATCGGCTTTTTAATTCAAATATAAAGTCTAAAAACATAAAGTCTGCATCACATATATTCTTAAAACATATAAAAAAACTCCAAATTAAAGTTTATATCCCTACAAAATAAAAGCCCAACATTGAAATAAAATAAACGGGTCGGGTCGGGGGATTTTTTAAAAAAAAATAAATTTCCAACACTGAAATTGACATTCACACCTACATTACCACGAATTTTCGACGTTGAAATGTATTGTATATCGTGAAATGTTTACTAAAGAAAAGGAAAAATTAGAAACTGATTTGGGGGAAAATACAAATTGATTGAAAAAACTGATGTTTTCCTAAAAATTGGCGGCGTCAAACCGCCTTACGGGTAAAACGGACATCCGAGCACAGAGTTATGACCATTTAAAGTTGCACCAATTTACAACTACTTTATCTCCCTACATTTTATGTCAATACTTCCGTGATATATTAATTAAGTTCATGCCGCATTCAACTTCCATAAAAACTTCATAGATTGGTTTCAATGGCTATGATTCAAGAGATAGCAGTAGCCTAAAATAAAAATAAGATTAATTATAAATTTGCCCCCGATTTTCGGTTCGGTTCATCAAAAATTCTAAAGAACCGAACCTGTTTATTTAATCCTGATTAGGTTCGGTTTTTTAAAGAACCGATTTTTTTAAAAAAACAAATAAAAACCGAATCGAACCGCCGGTTCGGTTCGGTTTTTACGGTTCAAGGGATTTTATGCCCATCTCTAGGTGCAGTAAGCATCCGTTATATATGGAATTTGTGAAAAGATTCGGATCATAAAAGTCTATTATATATTGTCTTATTCTATATTTATGAAAGAAATTATTTTCACGATTTGAACTCATAATTTCTTAGTCACATGACAACAACTTTATTAGTTACGCCATGAGAATTCTAACCTGAATGATATAACCATATGCCATCCTAATAATGTTTATGTTTCCCTCTCGGTTTATGGCCTCTTGTTTTCCCCTCTTGTTGGTATAATTATTTCGGGAAAAAATGTATTCGTATTAGTAGATATTTATATTAAATCAATAGATACGTGTTTGCCCACAAAACTTGACTTTATTATAATTAATTAATATTACTTTAATTATATTAAATTACTTAAATATAATAAACTAAACTAATTTAATATAAATATCATATACAAATAAATATTTACTCATCTATCCGCATCCAACTAATCAAATTCTATGTCAGATAGAACCTATTAAAGGGAAGCTTAGTAGGAGGATTCAAACTCTAGACTTTTCTAATTTTAGAACTCAAAATTTTTAATTAGGAATGAAAATCTCTTTCTTTCCACCATATTCTATACTGCTCTTGTTATTAATTAAATATAACAGACTAGTAGTAAGATAAATAAAGGAACAGTACAACAAAAATTAATGTATCCATTAGTTCCATTTCTTTTTCGAGTTAAGGATTAAAAACATATTTATGAATTTACTATCTGAACTATTATGTTTGAAAGTTTTCTATTTAAATTATCAATTAATTAGCAAAATACATTTAAACTGTTATTTAATTTGTTCACTTTTCCTACGTCAATTATCAGGTAGGAAAAAGTGAACAAATGATAATTTAGATAATTTTGCTAATTCGTTAGTGGTATTTTAAATAGGAAACTCTCACACCCGATAGTTCATATCAAAAACTCACAAAAAGAGTGATATTGTTTTTTACCATTATTTCTTCTTTTTTACCATCAAAAGATGTGGTGCAGTGAATGAGATTGCTCCTCATTTAATCAGAAGTCTTAAATTTAAAACCTATATATGCAGTGGCGAATCCAGAATTTTAAAGTCCTGGATGCTTGCCTTTAACGACAAAGATCGTCTAAAAAGGCAAACCAGTATAAAAGAAAAATTACTCTATTCAGGTTAGAAAACTGAAGAGGAGGCTAAGGTTCAGATGTAGATGCAACTTGATACTTTTTCTCTTCTTTTTTTGGGTTTTTTCCACGATAAAGTTGACAAATTAGAAAGAAAAAAAAAGTAAGAAGTGAAAGAAAAAAATTCAGCACGTAAAAATAAAAAGAAGAATCTGCATTTAAAAAAAAATTACTAAGAAACAAAGCAAGGAGACATAGAAATAAGAACCAGTAAAGTTTTCAAAATAGCCTTAGTGGAGTGTCGGAACCCCTAAAACCTCACCCAAACATGAAATTTTGACAGTCAGCTTATGAACCAAAGCACCCACCAGCAGATTTGTGCAATGGGTGCTTACCGACTCTACATATCTAATTTTCAGCGTTTTATATATAAAATTAGAAAATATTTACCCTCTTGAACTTATACCTTACTTTCAAAAAGAAACCTTAATTTTGAGGGTCCTATCATCCCCTTTAACTAATTCGAAGCAGAATTAATACAACATTTTAAGCATAATATCAATTTTAAAGAAGGGTGTGCAATCACGCACCAATCCTATTTTGACCTAGTTTTACGTTTTTTCGTTTTCCTTATTATGTTCTTTACTTTTTTCTCTATTTCCCCTTCTCTCATTATTGCATCTCACAACATTCTCAAAGAACTAACGTAGCTCAGCCTTTCCAACACTCAGAATTCCAGAAATCACACAACTGCGAACAAAATTATCAAATGGGTATTTATGTTTCCTCATTGGTCATCAACTCTAACACATGAATTTTCCTATCCATCCTTGTCTAACTCCATAGAGAGTAAATCAATGAAGAGAAAGTGTAAGAAGAAAGCAAAAACTTTTCAATCACAATCCTGCAGTAGTGGTCCTTAATTGATGGGTTTGATAAATTAAGGAGAAAACGGCAATAAATAAGTTAAGGGATGAGAAAATCTTTTATTTGCCGGAAAGTTCAGTTGCCGGCGTCAGCCATTTTTTTCGGCAAAGTAGGTATGTTTTTCTTTGAAAACACTAATCTAAACACTTTGTCAGATTTTTCTTTTGTAACTCAAACCCAATATCTAACAGAAGAGACTGAAAACATCCTACCTGTACCAAAACATCAAACCTTCGACAACCTTTTTTGGCCGGAATTCTTTTTCCGTCGCTGGCAAAGAAAAGTAAAGAGAAAGGTAGAAAAGTTTTGCGAAAAAACTTGATATTTTTCACTAAGAGAAGGTTAAGATATAATATGTTAGGAAGAAATTAAAAGTGTAACTTAAAAGCTTCTGGATAATAATGGAGATTTGGGTTCTATGTAGAAGAAGAAAAAAAGGGGTAGAAAGAAAATAGGAAAATGAAAAGAAAAGAAATTACATTAAATAAAAGAAAATGATATAAAATAAGAGAGTGAATCACACTTTTCATGCCACGTAGGTAAAAAAGAAGTTATAAATTCTACTCCGAATTGATTCAGAGAATAACAGGACTTTGGCAAGATGTCTTCCTACCATATGTATTTACTTTATATAAATATTTGCATTTTGAGACGGTTTAATGAGTGCTCAAGCACCATAATTCTCTATATGGGTTCGCCATAATTATGTATTTACTTTATATAAATATTTGCATTTTGAGACGGTTTAACGAGTGCTCAAGCACCACAATTCTCCATATAGATTTGCCCTTGAGTATGGACAAATTTTTCAATATAGATATAGGACAAAGTGTGAAGAAAAAAACTAATGTATCCAACGGAGAGAAAGAAAGTGAGACTCGTACCTGTCATCGGGATAAATGACGAAACCTTGCGAGAATCCTGTGAGGCCATTGATGACGTTTTGTCTGCTAAACCTCGACGTAGTAGTAGAGTCATCGTTCTCCATCATCGCTAATCGACTACTACTTCTCAATGATTTCAAACTATCTCTTCTCAAATCCTCCATTTTATATTCTTTTGGTGATAAATCTCTTCCATTCCTCTGATCTTCCTCTATTAATTCTCTCCTCATCATCGACATCACGAAAATTCGAAAAATTTGCTAATTTGGATTGAAGCTTTTCTGGGGACGCGCTATTCGCTGTATGTAGAGAGATAGATAGATAGAAACTCTATTTTCTTTGAATCTCACTGTGTCCGCTACTCTTCTTCTTCTTCACACAGTAAACACAAAATCATCAGAAAAATACGAAAATTCAGCTAATTTGGATAGTTTTTTGTCTGATATATGCAGAAACTGAATGGATACTGTTCTTCTCACAGTAAACACAAAATCATAAAAAAAATCGAAAATTTTGCTTATTTTGATTGATTTCTGTGTGTATATGCAGAAACTGAATCGATTTTCTTCGAATCTCACTGTTTCCGTTACTCTTCTTCTTCTCACGGTAAACATAAAATCATCAGGAAAACTCGAAATTATTGCATATTTGGATTTGAATCGATTTTTCTGTTTATGCAGAAATTGAATCGATTTTCGTCGAATCTAGCACACTGTGTCCGTTACTCTTCTTCTTCTTCTCACATTAAACATAGAAAAATCGAAAATTCTGCTAATTCAGATTCATTTTTCTGTTTATGCAGAAATTGAATCGAATTTCTTCGCAATGTCAAATCCGTTGACTGATGATCTTAGCGAGCTTCCTTGTATTGAACTTCTTCTGGAAAGTTCTTTGAACGTATGGATGATGATTTAGTAGAAGCTAAAGAGAGAGAGAGAAATATATACTAAGATCAGTTGGGAAATGTTGATTTTCACGAGAAAGTTCAAGTGAAAAATTGCCGAATCTATGGCTATTGGATAGACAAGCCTGAGATCCAGATAGGGTGAACTTTTTGGAAAATAATGGAAGGGGGTATTTATATGAAAAACTCTTTCGACTTGATATATAGATTTTAAGAAATATATACCTAAAAGTCAAAATCTAAATCAATTCTTGATATGTTTACCAAACACTATGATACGATACATGTGCTTATCAACCACTCTTATAGATGGCAAATACATTTCCCCATTACTTTAATTGTGAGAAATAAAAAACTTAGGAATCGAACTTATTATAAAATTTTGAGCAAAAGTTGCTCACGGAACAAGGAAATAAGTTCGACATATTGTAATATTTTTTTAGCGTTTACTTGCTCATGAAACAGAGAATTAACTATGGCTATATGTAGGAAATAAATCAAGAGTAGAAAATTTAAGCTGTTTAGAATTTAGTTTATTTGTTCATGACAAATTAAGATTTATTTATTTAATTCATATTGGAATAGAATTTTCTAGTCCTAGTCTATTTTGATTTTTAGTATTATAAATAGGGTGTTCTGTCACATATTTTCATTGGAGTGAGATTCAAGAGTTTTGAGTTATTGAGTAAAGTCTCCTACCTTTTTATTTCTAGTTTGATTAATTTCTTTCATATAGTCATTGTTGGGTCTTACACTTGTGCTTATATTATTCCTTCGACTATTTTTATTTCCTTCAAATAGTTATCAGAGCATGTGAGATCCGATTAAAGTCTCGTGAGTTCCAACACATATAAAAGAATATGAATATTTCATATTTACCAAATTGTCCCATTTTTGTTTTTGACGGCAAAAATAATTTTGAGAGTTGGTATCAACAGATGAATATTTTTTTCATTGTTGTTGGACTATGACCCATAATTGATAAATGATTCGTGGAAACCCCAAAATGCACAACATTGACTGATGAAGAAGCTACAAAATTAGAGGAAGATCGATAATTAGATTATAAGGCACACTTCTACCTTGATAGCAAAGTCGAATTGCACGTATGCAACAAATTTATTTTTACATGCAAAGCCATCAAGGAGGCTTTGACAATTTTGGTGAATTCACATTGAGGTTATGCAGATGTAAGGAAAGTCAAATTGCAAGAGCTTAGAAGACAATACGAGTTGGCCCAAATGAAATCAACAGTCAGTCAAAGAATTACTTACAAGAGTTACTAAAATTGTCAACGATATGATGACTAATAGAGAAGCATTAAACCAAGTTAAAAATTTTGAAAAAATATTGCGGTCCTTGAGTATGAAATTTCACACAAAGAAGACGGTTCATGAGGCCACCAAAGATCTTTGCATTTTGACATTTGATGATTTAGAAGGTGAATTGGTGACATATACAATGTCTTTGGATCAACAATCAAATGAAACCGTTGATGAGGCGTTGCAAGCAAAGGTGAATCAACCTGAAGAAAAAAAATAAACATCAAATTTAACTGAAACAAATCAAAGAGGTCACAATTTCAGAAGTAGAGGACGAGATGGTAGAAGTAATTTTTGAGGTCGTGGTAGAGATAATTTTTCATATCAATAGAGATATGATAATAACTTCAAGACGGAACAACAGAATAATCAAAATATTTAAAGACATGATAAATTAAATGTTCAATGTTATAATTGTGAAAAATATGAACATTATCAACGTGATTGTTGGTACAATGAATCTGAAAATAGGGAAGAACATGCAAAGATAGTTGAATATTATGAGACATTATTATTTTCTAGCTCACATGTTGAAGAAAATAAAGGGAATGAATGGTTTATTGATTCTGATTGTAGCAATCATATGTCTGAAAATAAGAAATTATTTATTGATCTGGATGAATCATTTAAAGCAAAGGTTCCTGCGGTTGGAAGGGGAAATTTTTTCAATTACTTCGAAAAATGAATCTTCACATTTTATACCAGAGGTATATTATGTTTCAAGTCTTCATCACATTTTATTGAGTTTGGGACAATTAACAGAAAAAGGTTATGATTTGTATTTTAAGTACGGAATGGACACTATCCGTGATGATAAAATAAAATTAATTGTAAGAATAAAGATGAATAGCAGTCGTTAATGGCCTCTTTATCTCAATCGTGGTGATTTACCTTGCTTTAGTTCTGTGAATTGTGATGATACTTGGTTGTGGCATCTACGCTTCAGGCATTTGAATTTTTGGAGTTTGCAATTTTCTTGCAAGAAAGAACTTGGTTAATGATTTACCTTTTATTAATTTTCCTTACACAAAGTGTGAGTCTTGTATTTTGGGAAAGAATTACAGAAAACCTTTTCAAAAAGTAAAGCTTGGAGAGCTAATGCACCATTGGAGTTGATCCATTCAGACTTGTGCTCAGTTGAAGTTCCTTCTAATGGCGAAAGTAAGTATTTTATTACTTTCAATGATGATTTTCAGTCGAAAGACTTGGGTATATTTTCTGCAAAATAAATTTGATGCGTGTGAAGTTTTTAAGAGCTTCAAGGCTTATGTAGAGAAGCAAAGTGAATATTTTATTAAGATATTAAGAAGTGATAGGGGCACTGAGTTTCTTGTTTGTGATATTTATTTGTAGAAGTATGGTATTAAATATCAATTGACAGCTAGATATACTCCTCAACAAAATGTTGTGGCTGAAAGGAAAAATAGAATAGTTATGGACATGGTGAGATCTAAAATGCATTCCAAAAATATTCCTAAACGTTTTTGGGCAGACATGTTTTAATTAGGTGTCCTACTCGATCTAATTTTAAAAAAAACTCCACAAAAAATTTGGACAGGAAAGAAATCAAGTATTTCTCACCTAAAAGTATTTGGTTGTCTTGCTTTTGCACATGCTCCTGATGCTTTGAGAAAGAAATAAGATGATAAGACACTAAAATGTAATTTTATTGGCTATAGTCATGAGACAAAGGGTTACAAGCTATTTAATTCAGATACAGAAAAAGTGAGTATTAGTAGAGATGTTATCTTTGGTGAGCAGAGTGTCTGGGATTGGTCAAAGAAATCTTCCACGTCTCAATCAATAGTTCCAATCATGAAGGAAATAAGTTCTAGTAGACATCAATAAGAACAAATAACACAATCTGTTCAAACAGAGACATCTAGTCGCCCGCAAAGACATCACCATTTACCAGCCCGTTTGTAAGATTATGTTGCTGGAAATGATAATAATTTATCTGACAAAGATATCGTAAATTTTGCTATGTTTGCAGATTGTGATCTAGTTACTTTTGAGAAAGCAGCTAAAGATGATTGTTGGGTGCATGAAAAATAATACATGAGAATTGACTACTTTACCACCTTCAAAATGCCAATTAAAATCAAGTGGATATACAAAACCAACTATAAATCAACTAGAGTAGTTGAGAGCATTAAAGCAAGATTAGTTATTAAAGGATACAAACAGAAAGAAGAAATTGATTATTTTGAGGTATTTGCACATGTTGCTAGACTTGATACAATTCGTATGATTCTTTCTCTGGCTGCCAATAATTGTTGGAAAATTTATCAAATGGATGTGAAATCTGTTTTCTTGAATGGTGTTCTTGAGGAAGAAGTGTATGTTGAGCAGCCTGCATGGTATGTGAAAAATGGATAAAAAAATAAAGTTTACAAGTTGAAGAAAGTGTTATATTAGTTTAAACAAGCCCCTAGAGCTTGGTATACTCGTATTGATTCTTATTTTATTGGACATGATTTTCATAGATGTCTATATGAGCATACATTATACATAAAATTCAACTCTGGTAGAGACATTTTCATTGTGTGCTTATACGTGGATGATTTAATATTTACTGACAATAATTCCAAACTAATTTCCGAGTTTAGGGAGGCTATAATTAGCCAGTTTGAGATGACTAATTTGGAATTGATGTCTTATTTTTTTGGCATTGAAATTTCTCAATTGGAAGGTAAAAAATTTATCTCTCAGAGAAAATATGCTACTGATATTTTGAAGAGGTTTAATATGAATAAAGCCAAATCAGTTTTGATCCCTGTTGAAGAAAAATTGAAGTTGACTAAAGATGGAACTGGTAATTTTGTTGATGCTACATATTTTAGAAAATTGGTAAGGAGTCTAAGGTACTTGACTTCTACAAGACCTGACATTACTTATGAAGTTGAATTAATTAGCAGATTTATGGAGTCTCCACATCAATTGCACTTGCAGGCAACTAGGAGAATTTTGAGATATATTCAAGGTACGCACTCTGATGACATTTTATTCAAAGACTAATGATAGTAGTCTTGTTGAATTTACAGACAGTGATTGAACTGATGATATGATGTAAAGAAAAAGTACTTCTGGGTATGCATTATATTTAGGATATGGTGTATTTTTTTGGTCTTCAAAAAAGCAACAAGTTGTTTCTTTGTCAATAGCTGAAGCAGAGTACATGGCTGCAACAAGTAATGCTACGCAAGCATTATGGTTGAAAAGGATGCTTGGATTTCTTCAACACAAACAAAATAGTCCTACAAAAATATTTTGTGATAGCAAGTCTTCTATTGAGTTAACAAAGAATTCAGTTTTTCACGGCCGCAGCAAACATATTGACATTAAATTTCACTTCATTCGTGATTTGATTCAAGATAAGGAGATAGTTGTTGATTATTGCAAAACTGAAGAACAAACTGATGTTTTCACAAAGCCATTAAAATTGGAGTTGTTCATAAAGTTGAAGAAGGAGCCAGACATGATCAAGTTTGAAGATCTTGGTTTAAGGGATGTTGTGTAGGAAATAAACCAAAAGTAGGAAATCTAAGTCGTATAGGATTTAGTTTATTCAATTCATGTTTAGTTAGAATTTATTTATCCAATTCATATTGGAACAAGATTTTCTAGTCCTAGTCTATTTTGGTTTTTAGTATTATAAATAGGGGTGCTATGTCACATATTTTCATTATAGTGAGATTCAAACTTTTTGAGCTATTGAGTAAAGCCTCCTGCCTTTTCTTTCTAGTTTGATTAATGTCTTTCATTTAGTCATTGTTGGGCCTTACACTAGTACTTATATTATTCCTTCGACTATTTTATTTCCTTCACTATAGCATCAGCAAGGACAAAAAAACAAATTAATAAATATATGTCATTGATTATATGTCGATAGCTATCATATAACGAGTTGAAGGAGATATTGACTTAACTTAGGATGATTTACGCAAATATCCCCCTTTTAAGGCTATCATTTAGAGTTTATTTCTACTTTTAAAATTGTGTGATATCCTTTAAGACTGACAAAATATTAACGTCTATAAAATTTATAACATCCCAGTCTGCTAGCGATATTGTCCACTTTGGGTCTAGGGCCCCGCACGACTTTAAAACGCGTCAGTAGGGTCTAAGGCTTACTTACTTATATACTGAGCATCTCTCCTGTATTTTGCCGATGTGGGATACCTAAGTTAGAGTGTCACATACACCCCCTCTTATGGACTCAGCGTCCTCGCTGAGGTTTACCCCCATCGCATGAGATTTGCCTAAACTCAGCACTGAGGCTTGCCCCGCCTACCTAAAAATTGTCTAAACTTAGTTGAATTCTGACCCACACTGACAAGCCTGATACAAGAGTGGCTCTGATACCATTTGTAACAGCTCAGCCCACTAGTGATATTATCCGCTTTGGGCCTAGGGGTCCCCACGACTTTAAACGTGTTACTAGGGTCTAAGATTTACTTACTGATATACCCAATATCTTTCATGTATTTTTACCGATGTGGAGCATCTAAGTTAGGGTGTGTTACAAAATTTTAGATAGTAATGTAATATTTTCTCATAAAATTTTCTGTTCGCTCAAAATAAATCTTTAGATCGAAATCTAAAACGTTTATATATTACAAGAGAAATAAAAAAGAGTCATTTAATGAAAACTATTTAACATACAACCGGCGAAATTTCGGCCAAAACTAAAAAGGTGAAAGAAATCTTTACCGTAGCTTGAATTAAATTAATTATTGATTGTGTCCCTTCACTGCATCTGAACCATACTAACTTTTTTATTCTGTCTTTTCATCTTTTCAAGGAGTATTATTAACTGTGTTCTGGCTAAGCTTCCATGTGACCATTCTGTTAAATATACATATGATATACAATATATCATATGTATATTGGTTACCATAAACGGACTGTACATATTGATTAGGTAATGTTTGGGTGTAACTAGTATTGTATATTTACCATAATTGTATTACCATAATTGTATAGTTAGTGTCCAAGTAGAATAAGGTTTTATGAGTAGAATAGGAATAAGATTCTCCTATTATGGAAAGATGTAAATTGTATATATACTCTTTCAATTAATGAAATTAATCAATGGATTATTTCTTTCATGGTATCAAGAGTCTAGGTTAAATTTTCCTCTCCAAAATTTCTGCTTGCCGTGTACTTTTTCCGAGAGCCTCATCGGCTTCCGTGTTGGATTCTTCCCCAAATTTTCTTCCCAAAATCTCTTCATCACGTCTAGCGTTGCTATTATGGCTAAGAACACATTTCACCCTGCCCTCGCTATTTCTAATATCAAGAATCACATCTCTATCGTTCATGAGATAGAAAACGTCCAATATGCGACGTGGGCCGAACTGTCCAAAGTTCATGCACGCTCGCATCAAGTCCTCCATCATATTATCCCAGCAGCTCCTACGGACACGGAGATGCCCAAACCCGAGGATGATCCGAAGTTATGGGCGACACTTGATGCTACTGTCCTTTAGTGGATTTATTCCACTATTTCTATCGACCTATTGCAGACGATTATCGAACTAGACGCCACGACAATGGCGGCTTGGAATAGAGTGCGTGATATATTCCAAGATAATCAAAATTCTCGTGATGTTACCTTAGAGCAGGAATTCTCCCACGTCAACATGAAAGATTTCCCCAACGTTTAGCATATTGCAAAAGGTTTAAGGACTTGGCAAACCAACTCCGCAATATTGGTGCGCCCGTTACCAATGACTGTCTTGTCCTTCAGATGGTTGCAGGCCTTTCAGAGGCATATAGTGGTGTTGGCACGCTTCTTCGTCAGAGCAGCCCTCTTCCGTAATTTTATCAGGCTCGTTCTATGCTTACACTCGAAAAAGTGGCTTGGCCAAAAAGGCGGCTACCGGTACTAGTCTCGTCATCATGATGACGTCCTCTACTAATTCTCAGGATTTTGTTAGTCATTCCGGCCAAAACCGTACTCATGGTGGCGGTAAAAATAGTCGGAAAAATAATGGCAAAATTCGCGGGGGCAAACGCGGCGGTTCCGGCAATGGTAACGGTGGCTGAAACGGTGGCGGAGGATAATATCCCGAATACAATGGGCCACCGACCCACTGGTCCCAGCCTTGGGCCACTAGGCCATGGGCCTGGAACTGTGGGTAGTAGCCCAACAACCCAAGTTCACCGTCAGTTCCTGCCCAGTTCAAGTGGAATTTCCAGCAGCCTCCCCGCCCCAATACCAATTAGGCCACTAGTTCTTACCGAAGCAGCACGCAGGGGTACTTGGGCCCCGGCCTTCGCAAGCCCACCATGCAGCAAGCCCCACTCAGACTGGTATTGAGGCCGCGATGCACACACTTGGTTTGACTCCACCGGACCCGAATTGGTATATGGACACTGATGCCACTACCCACATGACATCCGATTCAGGTACTCTCTCGTCTTATTCCAATTTGAGAAACCCTCGTGGCATAATTGTTGGTAATGGTAATTCTATACCAATTCGTGGTTATGGTCATAAAACTTTGTCTTCCCCCCATCCACCCCTTATTTTGAAAAATACCCTACATGCCCCCAAATTGATTAAAAACTTAGTGTCTGTCCATAAATTCACCACTGACAATTTCATGTCTATTGAATTTGATCTGTTTGGTTTCTATGTGAAGGATTTCAAGACGGGGAGTCCTTTCATGAGGTGTGATAGTAGGTGAGATATTTATCCTATCACGCCATGTTTCGGTCTACCGAGTCAAGCCTTGACGTCAGCGTTTGCAGCCCTTGCTCCTTCCTTGTGGAATGCTCGTCTTGGTCATCCGGGGTCGTCTATTTTGTCTTCCTTAGATAAAAATAATTTTATTTCATGTAAGGGTACGCGTAGTACTCCGAATTGTCATTCTTATTTCAGGCTTGTTCTACCCCTTGTGTGTTTTTGGGATATTCATCTAATCATCGTGGTTACAAATATTTTGATTTATCGTCTAATAAAATCCTCATTAGTCGCCATGTCATTTTTTATGAATCCCAATTTTCGTTTGCTAAGGTTAGTAATCCCGTGCCTAGTTCGTATAATTTTTTGGATAATGGTATATCCCTGTATATTATTCACCATTTTTCAAACGTGTTCCGCACCCCAAATCCGCCAGCGGGCCCACTGCCCGCTAGCCCCACTGCTCGCTGGCCCCACTGCTCCGTCACCAGCTACAGTGCCCGCAATCGTGTCTGTCCGATTCTTCGGGCCGCAACGGTAAATGGGTCGATCCACCCACCCATTACCGCCACTGTTCCATTCTCTGTTTCCCTTTCCCGTTATCAAGTTGGGCCAGCAGGCCCACTGCCTTCTGGCCAGTCCGTCCCGAGTCCAGAAAATTCTCAAAATCCGCTCAATTCTCCCTCAAGTCATAGACCGGTCATTCGTAGACAACGAGGTGTTTTTAAACCAAAAAGACATTTTAATTTAAATTCTAATGCTCTTAAATCACCCTTACCCCATAATTCGGTGTCTACGTTAAATGATCGGAATTGGAAAATTGTTATGACCGATTAATATAATGCTCTTATTGATAATAAGACATGGGAGTTGGTGCCCCGATTAGGTCTATGTGGATTTTTGCTCATAAGGACAATTCAGACGGTTCGTTTGCAAGGCATAAGGCTCGGCTTGTGGGTAATGGTAAGACTCAGCAGGTTGGTGTGGATTATGGTGAGTCGTTTAGTCCAGTGGTCAAGCCGACTACCATTCGCACTGTGCTCAGCTTGGCTCTTTCGAAAGAATGGCTCATTCATCAGTTAGATGTGAAGAATGCTTTCTTATATGGTGATCTCAAGGAAATATCAGCCCTTGGGGTTTAGGGATCCCAAATATCCTCATCATATCTGTTTGTTGAAAAAATCCTTATACAGGCTTAAGCAGTCTCTACGGGCTTAGTATAAGAGGTTTGCTGACTATGTTTCGACTATTGGGTTCACTCATAGCAGGTCGGGTAATTTCTTATTCATATATCATCGTGGTTCGTCCTTGGCTTATATATTATTATATGTGGATGATATTATATTGAATGCCTCTTCCGATGCATTATGTCGGTCTATCATAACAATGATTAGTTCTGAGTTTGCTATGAAAGACTTGGGGCCCTTGAGTTATTTTTTGGGGATTGTTGTCACTCGTCATGCAGGTGGGTTGTTCTTATCCCAAAGGAAGTATGCAACTGAGATCATTGAGAAGGCTAGGATGTTATCCTGTAAGTCCACTTCCACTCCAGTTGATATTAAGCCCAAGCTTGGTGATGCGGCCGGCGCACCATACGAGGATCCCACCCGCTATCGCAGTCTTGCAGGGGCCCTTCAGTAACTTACATTCATGAGACCAGATATTACGTATGTTGTATAGCAGGTGCGTTTGTTTATGCATGATCCCAGGGTTGAGCACATGAATGCGCTCAAATGCATCATTCGGTATATTCAGGGGACACTTGACTATGGCTTGCATTTATATTCTTCATCGACGTCAACGCTTGTCTAGTATACATATGCTGATTGGGGTGACTGTCCGGACATCAGACGATCTACGTTGGACTATTGTATGTTTCTTGGTAATAACTTGGTCTCATGGTCTGCGAAACGTCAGTCGACTTTATCCCGCTCCAGTGTAGAGGCCGCGAGTATCGAGGGGTAGCTAATATGGTCTCTGAATCATGTTGGTTACGTAATTTGTTGTTAGAGCTTCATTGTCATATTCAGAAAGCGACCTTGGTTTATTGTGATAATGTTAGTGTCATCTACATGTCTGGTAATCCGGTTCAGCTCCAGCACACTAAACATATCGAGATGGACATTCACTTTGTTCGTGAAAAGGTTGCTTGTAGTCAAGTACGCGTCTATCATGTCCCTTCCATGTATCAAATTGTAGACATCTTTACAAAGGGTCTTCTCTCGGTCCTTTTTGAAGATTTTTGAGACAGTTTCAGCGTCTGAAGACCGCCCGCTATGACTGCGGGTGTGTGTTAAATATACATATGATATACAATATATCATATGTTTATTGGTTACCATACACAGACTGTACATATTGATTAGGTAATGTTTGGGTGTAATTAGTATTGTATATTTACCATAATTGTATAGTTAGTGTCCAGGTAGAATAAGGTTTTAGGAGTAGAATAGGAATAGGATTCTCCTATTATGGAAATATGTAAATTGTATGTATACTCTTTCAATTAATGAAAATGTTTATATCAACATAAAAGGTTAATAATAATGATAATAATTTAAAATTGAAATAAAATTATACATTAATCACTTAATCATAAATATTGTAGTAAGACACATGTCCGACATTTATTCATTTAATTTAACGTAAACACTAGTTTCAGATAATTTTCTTACCCTCTAATTATCATCTTGTTTTCTCCCCTTTAGATAGGTTTTTTTAAGAAAAAAACTGGCTTAAAGAATATTTTAAGTGAATTAATAGTTTTTACTTAAAAAAACATCAAAAAATTGCACGGTTTGACCTTCAAAAGGGTTGGTCTTTAATATTTGCCCCTCAAATAGCTGGCCTTTAATTGTTGCCCTTACTTCTCATTTAATAAAAAATTATGGGTTAATATATCCTCATTCGTTGGTTTATAAAATCAAAGATACAAGGTTCGATCCCAATAAAGTAAAAAATAAATCGCAAGGAAAGCTTTACAATTTCGCAAGGCATGGTTTGGATAGAAACTATGTTATTCACGAAAAGGTACATATAAACTATGTCTTGTCCGGCATAGTTATGTAGTACTAATTCGCAAGGCAAGTTTTCATAGAAACTTCTACGTACCTTATCACAAATATGCATAGTTTCTATCAAAACCTTGCTTTGCGAAATTAGGTCGTAGATCCGAATTTTTATTTTATTTTTTTAAATGTCAGGGGTATTTTTGTGATACTTTTTTGTTACTTAAAGTGCTAAAGGTAAAAAATTAAAGACCTGTAATTTGAGGGGCAAAGATTAAAGACTACCCCAAAATAAGGGCATTTATGCGAATTTCCCAAAAACATTCTACTATATTACTTTTATTGAAATTTATGTACAATCGTAATCTCAATTTTTAAACACTTTTTTTCAACTTCAAATACCTATTTTTCTGATTCAATCCATTATTGTCCAAACTGGTTCTTCCCCTCACTAATTTTTATATGAATTTAAGTAATTTACATTAATCGTGTAAAGTATGTTGATGTTGGATGGATGTTGTGACAACATCTGTAAATGCTCAGGACAACATTTTAGGAAAATAAGAATGTTGCCTGCGATGTTGTGACAACATTCCTGACAACATCTCTGTAACGATTTTACCTATTCTTCCGGCCAAAACAGGTTGTGTTACTGTGAGTAAAAAAGGACCTAGGCAAACTTAAAATGATGTTGTGTTTAAAACGTGGTAAAAGAAACAATCAAAGCTTGGAGAGGAAGCAGCGTGAAGACCAAGTCCAGAACGTTGAGCTTTTTAAGGAGCAAGAACCGGTTCAAGCTGAAGCCTTCTTTTACTCAACCTCTGCAACCAATCAGTGAGGATTTCAAGGGAAGTTCCACACTATAAATAGAGGGGAGCTTCAGAGTATCGATATCCAGAATTGAACGAGAAGAATTAACAAGAGAGCTCTCGGATATTCACCTTAGAAACTTGATCAACACACTTAGCCTAAAGTAGTATAACAACATATAGTCCCACATTACTATTGTTGCCCAGATTCTAGATCAAGCTTATATTTCAAGCAATTGTAATGAAGATGTTGTATTTGTCTTTTTAGATCTTTTAACTTTAGGCTGAAGTCATCTGCGACTTCACTTTTGTTTGTAATTTCTTTTTCGCATTTATTGTTCAAACTTGTAAAAAGAAATTCATTTGTAATTGTATATAATTTATACAATTCTTTAGTTATTGACCATCAAGGGATATATTAATATATACCCTTGAAAATATAAACATTGTGTCTCTTTACTTTTCCGCTGCATTTACTCTATAAAGGTTTATAACTGTTTTATCACAATGTTGCCTCAGATGTTGACACAACATTGAAGGCAACATCCATAAACTGTTTTAATTGTTCTAGTTGTTACGGTTTTATTCTTACATATTCTTGCTTATCCGTAGCCTCGGACCCAACAAGTGGTATCAGAGCCAACACTTGATACAATAAGTGTTTGATTCTGAATATTACGGTTATGGACTCAGCTATACAAAACGTTGGTAGACTTCCAATTCTTGACGGAACTAACTATGTCTATTGGAAAATTCGACTACGTTCGCACATCAAATCCATTGATGTTCGAGCTTGGAGATCAGTTTCCGAAGGCTATGTGATTCTCAAGTACCCAGCAGACGAGGATGGTGATGTACTTACCAAACCCGAATCTGAATGGACCGCGGAAGAGATCAACAGTGCGAGCTTCAATGAAAGGGCCCTAAATGATATATTTGGATGGGTAGATCTCTATATGTTTAAACTCATCCAGAATTGTACTACGGTCAAGGACGCTTGGAAAACCTTACAAACTCAATGTGAAGGTACCTCGAGTGTACGACGTACAAAGCTTCGCATGATTTTGAGCAAATACGAACGCTTAAGGATGGAAGAATCTGAAGACATAAAATCCTATTTTGAAAAGTTAATTGACATTGCTAATCAGTGTCAAGTGTTTGGTTTTCCTTTAACCAACACACAACTTGTGGATAAAGCTCTTAGATCTCTTCCTGAAAGATTTAATACTAAGATTTGTGCTATTGAAGAGGCCCATAATCTTGCTGCTATGGATCTACATGCCTTGATGAGCATCTTTCAAATATATGAGATGAACATGAAGAGCCAAAGAGATCTGTATAAAGACAAGACTTTGGAAAACAAGGAAGAAAACTTGGAGGAACTAGGAAATGGTGCAACTGTTGCCTTACTTACTCGTCGATTCAATTTGATGGTGAGAAAGATCAACAATGATCGCAATAAAGCCAAATACAAACAGCATCAAAACCTACTCTTCAATAAACAACTGAATAGGTCACCTTCTAAGCAAAGAAATCACAATCCACTAAGGAAATCTAACTCCGATAGTACCAATTTCAATCTCAAACAACTCGAGGGAGTGCAGTGTCATGCATGCTCGGGTTGGGGACACTATGCTAATGAGTGTGCAAACACCCTTAGAAAAATTGGTAAGGTTATGTGGGTAACTCTCAGTGATGATGAGAACGAAGAGGAGGAAGGAGATCAAGAAGAAGAACCACAGGCAATGCTGGCAGCCATGTTCGAACACTCACTGTTTGACGATGAAGATGTTGTTGACAATGTTGCGACAACATCAGGAACAACATCAAACTCAACATCTGAAATATCTTCAACATCATAGAGGTATGTATACTTTGACTATTTTGATGTAAATTATTTTAGTGGATTTAATTCTTCATCTGAGGCTGTAAATTTGGATCTAGTTTACCCCAAAGACGACGTGATAAAGGAATTACAAAATCTTTGTAAAGCCTTAATCACTAAATCTGAGCAACTAGACTCATAAGCAAAATTATTGACTCTTGAGAATAGCAATCTGAAAGGCAAAATCAACTGATTAGAGGTGGCACTTACCAAGAAGGACCTAAAGCTTGGTAAGATTCGTGCATGATTGAACGTAGTTGAGACCACCTTTCAAAGGCTCAACATGGGAACCTCCAAACTGGATGAAATATTGAACTTTAATAAACCTACAAGGGTTGGGCTTGGGTACCAATCTCATAGCAAAACAAATACTTCCAGAATCCATAGTCAAACCGAGAGGATAAAATTTGTCAAAGAAAATCCGAGTAATTCTCAGATCACTAAAATTGGATCGAAGTTTGTATGTAGCTTCTGTAAAAAGTCAGGACATCTTATGCCCTCATGCTACAAACTTCAAAACTCTACACTCAGAATATTGCCTAAAATGTCGTCAGCAATGTTGCCCAACATCACTGACAACATTCAAAGCAACCAGCCTGAAAACAGAATGAAGAAAAATGAATGGGTACCCAAACTGAATCTGAAATGTAATGTATGCATAACTGCTTTGCGTACTAACATTACAAGTTCTTGGTACTTCGATAGTGGTTGCTCACGTCATATGACATGTACCAAAAGTCTATTGAAGGAGTATGGAGCATTCAATTGAGGATACGTGAACTTTGGAGGAGGAAGTAAGAATAAGATAATTGGTAAAGGAACGCTTAATGTTCCGGATGTACCAGCCTTGAAAAATGTTCTTTATGTAGAAGGTTTGGTAGCTAATATTCTTAGCATAAGCCAACTATGTGATGATGATCTCGAGGTGAAATTCAACAAACTTGGATATAAGGTTACAGATTCTGCAGAAAAATGTGTCATGTCAGGAACCCGAACTGGAGATAATTGTTATCTAGTCAGTAGACAAGAGTTTTGCAACTCCGCAAAGGTAGGTGGCTTGACACTTTGGCATCAAAAGTTGGGACATGTCAACTACGGCACCTTGGAGAAGGTGATCTCATGTGAAGCTATTAGAGACATTCCCAGACTGGATCCAAAAGATAAAACATTGTGCGAAGATTGTTTGAATGGAAAGCAGACCCGAGTCTCTCATAATGTTGTCCAACATGACAGGCAACATTCAGGTACGTCTCATTGTTTCCAATTATTGCATATGGATCTTATGGGTCCAATCGAGGTAGATAGCCTAGGAGGGATGAGATATTCTTATGTGATAGTAGATGATTTTTCCAGATTCACTTGGATCTATTTTTTAAAGGAAAAATCATAAACCTTTGGGATGTTTAGGACACTTTACTCTAGTATTAAGAATCTGTTTTGTTCTTCGATTTTCAGAATTAGATCTGATCATGGAAAGGAGTTTGAAAATCAAACCTTTGCAAAATTTTGTGAAAAGAAAGGCATATTCCATGAATTTTCGGCACCAAAAACACCACAACAAAATGGGGTTGCCGAGAGAAAGAACAGAACTTTACAAGAAATGGCTAGAGTTATGTTAAGTTCTAAGCAATTGTCAAAGAGGTTTTGGGCAGAAGCCTTGAACACGGCATGTCACATAACTAATAGAATCTATTTAAGGCTAGGGACCAAGATGACACCCTATGAACTGTTAAATGGAAAGAAACCTACATTGCGGTACCTTCATGACTTTGGATGTGTGTGCTATATTCTTAATGATAGGGATCAACTGGCTAAATTTGACTCTAAGAGTGACAAGGGAATATTCGTTGGCTACTCTCAGAATAGCTGGCTGACTGATATTGTCCATCGCCATTTGGCTATAACATTTATTTTTCTCGTTGATGGTCATATGTATAGAACCAATTTCGAGATTGGGCACAGTATGAAAGATCTTTGAAATCCTTGATAGTCTGGAAAGGGAACGCGAATCTAACCACCACTGAAAGCGGAGAAAGTCGGGAACCATCGATTACCTTTTGAATCAAAGTAGTGACAAGCCGAGTATTACGACTACTTACCACAGAAACTCCGCTATCAATGTCGTCTGGCCCAATTTCCCCAACTGGACTTAACCATTTGACTTCTGACAATAAGAGGAAGAGAAGCCTCTTGAGTAAGGGCTCTTGAGTTAGAGTTCGAACTCACCTTCTTTCTTCTATTTCATAGCCTCCATCCCTTGAAGTAAGTAAAGGGCGCAAAGATGCGACCATGCTTACCGAATATACAATCTTCGGACAAAGACCATACATGAGTCAGTCAATCTTATTTTTGATTACCTGCTGGATATATCTGGTAGATGTTCATAAAACAACATTGTGGTTGCAGTTGAAGAGGAGCAACCCACTGAAGAAATAGTTGTTGTCCCAGATGTTGTCCCGACATCAGAAGAAACATCTGAACCTCAAAGAGAGAACACATGGGACGAAGTCGAGGATGAGTCTACTACTGAACTGAATGATCAAGTGAGAAGAGACCCTTCATCGAGGATTAGAAGAAACCATCCACCCGACCAAGTGATAGGGGGAGTTTTTTAGGCGTACAAAATGGAAAGAGCTAGTGAATTACCGAGAAATGGTAAGGTATGTGTGCATGTCCACCATATATCAACAGGTAAGTCTTTCTTGTCTTACATCTACTTTTGAACCTACAAATATTGGGGAAGCATTAAAAGATAATTTTTGGATTCAAGCCATGCAAGAGGAGCTTGAACAATTTACCCAAAATAAGGTTTGGGACTTGGTACCACGACCCAACAACACAAATGTTATTGGGACCAAGTGGATATTCAAAAACAAATCAGATGAGTTAGGGAAGATTGTTAGGAACAAAGCTCGACTTGTTGCTCAAGGATATACACAAGTTGAATGTATCGACTATGACGAGACCTTCGCTCCTGTGGCTAGAATTGAGTCAATAAGATTGCTTCTTGCTATTGCTTGCTATCTAAAGATTACCTTGCACCAAATGGATGTTAAAGGTTCCTTCCTCAATGGATACTTGAATAAAGAAGTATATGTTGAACAACCAAAGGGATTTGAGGATCCTCACCATCCACATCATGTGTACAAGCTCAAGAAAGCTTTGTATGGACTAAAACAAGCACCATGTGCATGGTATGGTCGTCTAACTAACTTCCTTGTTGAGTTTGGTTTACCCGTGGAGAAGCTGAAAGAACATTATTCATTAAAAGACACGGTGTAGATGTAATAATAGCTCAAATCTATGTTGATGATATTGTTTTTGGTTCGACTACAGAATCTTTCTTGAAGTCGTTTGTCGAAGCAGTGTCGACAATATTTGAGATGAGCATGATTGGAGAACTAACATTTTTCTTAGGCTTGCAGATTAAACAGAATGATGATGGGATCTTTGTATCTCAAAGCAAGTACGCCAAGAATCTTGTTAGGAGATTTGGTCTGGAAAATGCTAAACACATGAAGACACCAATGGGCTCTACGCAATAGGTATGTAAAGATGATGTTGGACAAGATATTGACCCAACATTGTACCGATCTATGATAGGTAGCCTTTATACCTTACTGCCAGTCGCCCCAATATCATGTTTAGCGTATGTGTTTGTGCCAGGTTCCAAGCCAGTCCCAAGGTATCTCATCTTAATGCTGTGAAATGTATCATTCGATATGTTGCCGGTACAAGTGACTTGGGAATTTGGTACTCCAAAGACACTAATCCTAATCTAATAGGATATAGTGACTCGGATTGGGTCGGTGATGTAGACGATAGAAAAAGCACTAGTGGTGGGTGTTTCTATCTTGGCAATAATCTAGTCTCATGGTATAGTCGTAAACAAAATTGTGTATCACTCTCGACTGCTGAATCTAAATATGTGGCAGCCGGAAGTTGTTGTGCTCAACTGATCTGGTTACGACATAAACTAGATGACTATGGCATATCTAATAACTCCATGATTTTGTACTGTGATAATCTGAGTGCTATTAATATTTCCAAAAATCCTGTTCAACATTCATGTACAAAGCACATAGACATAAGACATCATTTTTTAAGAGACTTAGTGGAAAAACAGCTAGTTCAAATCGAACATGTTGATACTCTTTTTCAACTGGCTGACATTTTTACCAAACCTTTAGATCATGAGATATTTTCTAGCTTAAAAAAATCTCTTGGTCTCTGTTTTCTTTGAAAATAAGACAAGCTAGATAGATGTTGTCCGAAATATTGTCCTAACATTCTGGGTAACATTTACTGATTAAGTCAATATACATGATAAGTGTTATAGTGATGTTGTATTGTTTTTCAAAAGATTCAAGCATGACTCTAAAAGTATCATAAGAAGGCGAAGCCTCTGTTAAAAGATTTGGATGTATACAAAAAGAGCAAAGCTCTAAGATTGGTATCGTTCCTATTCTATAAGAGTACCACGTGCTTCAAAAAGGTTGAAAATTCCTCAATATTTTTTTTAATCTGTATGTGTTCAACTAAGTTGATTAAGGACAATGGTAAAATGTTACATTAGTCCAGCGATCAGTCTCATAGGGAACATATACGGAAATATCATCTGCCAAATCAGAAAATCCTTGGAGTCTCATAATGCTTGTTTAACCTTGAAATGTTGCCAACATCATTAACAACATCGTGTTTCAGTACATTGATCAATCTGGTTTATCTTATTTTATGCTTGTTTTTGGTATTTAACATGTCTCTGTCTTTAACGGAAAATCCAAAAATTCTAGAGGACCGTTTTTATTTAAATTTTAAATGATGTTATGTGCTGTGTAAATCCTTTATTTTAGGTGTGTAAAGAGTTCTTATTCTTCTATACAATCTAAATTTAAGGAAAAGGAGTTTAAGTGTAGGTATATTTTTGCCATAATGAAACCTCCCATTTTTGTCTTGGAATTGTCACATCAGCCAATTTATCAAATCATGGCAGCCCAAACACCACCGTCATTTTTCAAAACCCAAAGCTTCTCTAACATGCCCAATTCTTCAAAACCCTCTCCCATGTCCATTTCCCCAAAATTCACAAACACCAAAGATTATTCCCCAATGTCGACTAGTCCAGCAAATAGCAACAAGGTTTACAAGCATTATACTTCCATCAATGACTTGAAACCGGTCGAGGAGGATTGCACACGTGCTATGATCCTGCTTGGTTCAGATAAGCCATTACAGGTGAGCTACCCAGGCGATAATGAAAACCCAATCGATGTTGATGCAACATTTGATTTCTCAAACCTTGCCTCAAGACAGTCAAAATCGACATTTCCGACGCAAAGGTCAAAAAAGGGTTTTCAAAAACTAATTTGGTGACAACTAGTCTGCCAAAAGATCCAGGGAAGAGTCGACTTTCCCTGTTGATACTACCACTAGCAGCGGCACTGACACCGATTTCAGTGTGCAGTTCTTCCAGAACTCCATCAACTTCCACTCCACAAGCAGAAACTGAGAAGAAAAAAGAAGAAGAAGAAGAGATGTCAGATGACATACCTCTACGGAACTTCATTCTTAAAGGGGTCCGCAGAACATACTGAAATTTTGATAAAAATGTTGCCTCAACATCAAAGGAAACAGACGAGAAAATGGACCCAGACTATGTTGCCCCAACATCCAAGGCAACACATGCAGCCACCTCATCCGAACAAGAAAATACAACAGATTCTGAGGTAATTCCCTACTCTTCCATGTTTCAAATGAAATCATGCTCCAGTAACTGGAATTGGTTTTAAAATAGAGGAGTTAGAGGGGAGAAGGTGATTGACCTAACTTCATTCTCCAAAAATGGTTTAGTTGATTTCTTAAGTAGTCGAAAGATCTTAAGCTCTGTATCTGGTAAGAATCCTTATTCTGAGAAGGTGATTAGGGTGTTCTATGCTAATCTGACGCTTGCTGTTAGGGACACAACCTCAAAGAAATTTGGGAGAGTGTACCTATACAACAAGGTATACAATTTTACACCTAATATCATCAACTCCACTCTTGGGATAATTGTTAGTGAAAGAGAACCTCAACCAAACCCCACTATGGAGGAACTCAATTCGATGATCAAGTACCTTACGGGGAATTTGATCACTGTTTGGACTCCTCGCAGTCCTGTGTCAAAACTCACTGCCTTGTTTGCCACTTTGCACAAACTTGTTATATACAACTGGCTACCATCCCTCAACGTGACAGTAGTGACCCTTGATCAAACATCACTGCTTTTCAAGTTTGGAAGGAATCAGAAAGTTGACTTAGGAACCTTCATATTTAACCATGTTGCCAACATGGCAGAAAGACAAAGCAACTCTGCCCTTCCATACCCCTTCTTGATTTTTCAAATCCTGTTCAACCAAGGTTTTAAGACTCCAAAAGGAGAAAAACTGAGTCCAGCCTTATAGATTTACTCAGTACAGCGAGTAGTTGTGAACAACAGAGACAGGGTTATTGACCTGCACTGAAAGAAAGATGAATGGAACACTGACACATCAAAGGATGTTGCCGACATTCCTGACAACATTGGTCAAGGAAAGGTCCCAATGTCCAAAGACTGGCTTCGACAGCACATTGCTGAACTTGACAGGCAAATTCAAGACCTAGTGCGAGACAAGAACTATTATGTGGGCCTACTTTCTTCACAAAAAGGGGGAGAAAATGATGATGATGATGATGATGTTGCTTTGCCGGAAGCGAACGATGAAATGGGGAGCACAGCTCGATGAGGATGCGAGCCATGATATTGCTTGATGATGTTGCCTTTGAAGCGCATGGACAGGGGGAGCTGCTACTAATGAGGATGCAGGCCATGATGCAGGCCATGATGCAGGGAGAGAGGAGTTGAGATGATGATTGCTGACTATTTCTGATGCTATGGAGATGAAGATGGTGTTGCACAGAGTGATCGATCACAGAAAGCGGCTGGAAGCTACTGTGACTCGATTACTCTAGTCAAGGATGATCATGCTGATGGAATGGAGTGTTGATTCAATGATGGATGGAGTGCTGATAATCTCTGTTTATTTGAATATTTGATATACTGACATTTGGAATATTTTTTTTGTTTGTTTTTTACTTTGGGATATTTGGTATGTTCTTGCAAATATTGTGACTGCTTTCTAAAGCTGTTTATATATGTTTGCCTGATGTGGATTGTTATGAATGGTTACTGTAGACTGATTACGCAGTTGCTGTAAGTAAGTCACGACTAACATAACATAACTCCTATCTAATCAAATTATCGATACAACACTGCTTGGAATTTAATACTGCAGGTTAAGAGTGAGCATAACATTGATCCTACTGATTGTTTGAATGTAGGGACTACATCGGGAATCAGTATCCTAGTCATTTTCACTTCGTATGGAGTTTTGTGAAGAAATGCAAAAGGGGGGAGATTGTTGATGTTGGATGGATGTTGTGACAACATCTGTAAATGCTCAGGACAACATCTTAGGAAAATAAGAATGTTGCCTATGATGTTGTGACAACATTCCTGACAACATCTCTGTAACGATTTCGCCTATTCTTCCGGCCAAAATAGGTTGTGTTACTGTGAGTAAAAAATGACCTAGGCAAACTTAAAATGATGCTGTGTTTAAAACGTGGTAAAAAACAATCAAAGCTTGGAGAGGAAGCAGCGTGAAGACCAAGTCCAGAACGTTGAGCTTTTTAAAGAGCAAGAACCACTCCAAGCTGAAGCCTTCTTTTACTCAACCTCCGCAACCAATCAGTGAGGATTTCAAGGGAAGTTCCACACTATAAATAGAGGGGAGCTTCAGAGTATCGATATCCAGAATTGAACGAGAAGAATTAACAAGAGAGCTCTCGGATATTCACCTTAGAAACTGGATCAACACACTTAGCGTAAAGTAGTATAACAACATCTAGTCCCACATTACTAATGTTGCCCAGATCTAGATCAAGCTTATATTTCAAGCAATTGTAATGAAGATGTTGTATTTGTCTTTTTAGATCTTTTAACTTTAGGCTGAAGTCATCTGCGACTTCACTTTTGTTTGTAATTTCTTTTTCGCATTTATTGTTCAAACTTGTAAAAGGAAATTCATTTGTAATTGTATATAATTTATACCATTCTTTGGTCATTGACCATCAAGGGATATATTAATATATACCCTTAAAAATATAAACATTGTGTCTCTTTACTTTTCTGCTGCATTTACTCTATAAAGGTTTATAATTGTTTTATCACAATGTTGCTTCAGATGTTGACACAACATTGAAGGCAACATCCAGAAACTGTTTTAATTATTCTAGCTGTTACGATTTTATTCTTACATATTCTTGCTTATCCGTAGCCTCGGACCCAACAAAGTATTTTTATATTATTAGTGAATTTTAATCAATTATAGCAGGTCAATTTTTCTTTTTACCAATTTTTCAATTAATATTTATTAAGAATATCATTATTTAACATGTAACTTGATTATGTAAATACTTTTTACACCTTCTATGCCCAGAATTTAAACTCTAGAATATATAAATGATCTTAATGTGAGATTAAGAAAAGGAATTAAATTAACTTTCTAGTTTCTTCCAAGTGTAGTATCCTTGCGCGCAGTCTGCATTAGAACCCCCACATCTCACCAATTCAAGAGTTTGACATTGCATCAATTAAACCAATGTACTCTACTTTTGTGTTGGCATGAAATAACAAATATTCGATAAAATTAGTTAAAGTGTGCGTTAATTGAATACTATAATTTTCGGGTTTGAGTCTCCTTAAGTATGGAGTAACTTTTGATAGGGAGTGTTTTGCCCCTCAATGTGGGACTCCTCGACACGAATCCAAATTTAGTCTGGTCTCAATGCGGGTACCGGACACCAGATGGAAAACCAATAAAAGATAAAAATGAAAGACTTAATGGTCAACAATACATCTGAACTATCATTTTTTCGAGAATTTCACATCTCAATTATCAGATGTTCCCTTTTCTTACTTGAACTGTCACAATTTATGTATTAAAATACACCTCGAAGCTGATTAGGTCAACTATCAGTTGTTTCCTTTTTCTACATGAATTATTATTTATGTGTATTATATTATATAGATGGTGATAATTCAGATAGAAAAAAAGAATATCTGATAATTTAGGTGTTAAACTGTCGGAAAATAATCGTTCGAACGTGTTTTTAACTACAAGATTGTATTAATCTCTCTTGGGGAGTCCTTCTCATTAATACAAATATATATAATGTGTACAATGTGAAATCCTCATACAATAAGGATCATATATCTACCATAATTATACAACACTAATAATTACAAAATATATGGGGAATATTTTCTAATATTCACTAATACACCCCTCAGTCGGAGCGGGAGGAGGTCGGATGCTAAGATTGGATCGGAAGTCGAGGAATAGCTCTATAGGAAGACCTTTGGTGAAGATATCTGCATACTGATACGAAGAAGGCACATGCAACACCTTAACATGACCGATAGCAACCTTCTCACGAACAAAATATATATCCATCTCAATGTGCTTGGTTCGCTGATGTTGAATCAGATTATGAGATAAATATATCGCGGATATGTTATCACAGTACACCATAGACGCCTTACGCAAGGGACACGTAAGCTCCAAAAGAAGGTTTCGGAGCTAGCAGATCTCAGCAACAACATTCTATACTCTACTTCTGCACTTGAACGGGATAGTGTGGCTTGACTCTTGGCAGACCATGAAATGAGATTATCTCTTAAGAATACACAGTAGCCGGAGGTGGAGCATCGCGTGTCCAGACAACCTGCCCAATCGACATCCGTATATTATAGCAACTTGGTCGGTGCAGAGGGGTATTGATGCAATCCATAATCAAGTGTGTCGTTAACGTATCGAATGATACGTTTAAGAGCAGTGAAATGAGGCTCCCTGGGGCATGCATAAACAAATACACATGTTGAACAACATAAGCAATATCACGTCTGGTGAAAGTAAGATAATGAAGTGCACCTGCAAGACTCCTACAAAGAGTGGGATCGGACACTGGATCAACATCATCAACACTGAGCTTTGATCTAGAGTCAACTGGAGTGGACATGATCTTGTAGTTCGCCATTTTAGCCCTGTACACAATCTCTTCTGCATACTTACACTGACATAGAAACATAGTATCTGCAGATCTAGTCGCTGAAATCCCCAAGAAGTAACTTAACTTTCCAAGTCAGTCATAGCAAATTCGGTTTTAAGCAGTGCAATGATCTCATTTTTCAACACATCAGATGAGGCAGTAAGGACAATATCATCCACATATAACAACAAATAAACAATGTTACTACCTCGATGAAAAATAAAGAGAGAATTATCACAACTGTTGCATACAAACTCAATATGCATAATGTAATTAGCGAAGTGTTCATAACACACTATGGGGGCCTGTTTCAAACCATAAAGTGACTTACAAAGACGACATACATAATGAGGGGCCTCCGGATGGACAAAGCCTGACGGCTAGTGCGTGTAAATAGTTTCTTTCAAGTCCCCATGTAGAAAAGCATTTTTCTCATCAAACTGATGAATCGGCCAATGCTTACCCATAGCAATGCTCAGGATTATGCGAATGGTAGCTGGTTTAACAACCGAACTGAAAGTCTCACCACAATCAATACAATCCTGTTGATTAGTACCATTATAGCCACAAGTCTCGCCTTATATCTCTCTAGGTCACCATTGTCTCTGTATTTGTGATGAAAAATCCACATACATCGGATCACATTCACTCCCTCCGGTCTAGGAACCAAATCCTAAGTGTTTTGTTTCGTTAAAGCATTAAATTTCTCACACATGGTCGCATTACAATTCGGGTCAAGTTTGGCTAACTTTGGGTTTTTGGGAATTAGGGATATGGTTTGTGTGAATAGGTTAAATTGGACTTTGGGTTTGAAAATCATGTGTTGGGCATGAGTTTCCATACGGTGCGTGGGGGCAGGGGCAGGGGCAGGGACAGGTTGGGTATTGTTGGTGAGTGTAGGGTCAGGGTTAGGTGAGGCGGTATGAGTATCGATGGTTGGGATAGGGTGGTTCCGAGTGGGTGTTGTCAGGGGTGAGTGTAGGGACTGGGCTGTAACGAGTTGAGTCGGTGGTGGTGACTGGTGGCGGGTTTGAGGCGATGACGGTGATAGGTGTCGGGTTTGGCGTGGATGGGAAAATATGACGGGGTGGGGTCATGACGGTGAGTGGGTAGGTTGTCTGTGTTTAGTGGGAGATCGGAGTCGGGATGGTTGGTGGTTGGTGGTGGTTGTCGGTATTGGGTTTCGGGTCGGGTTGGCTGGTTAGGGTGTTGGGGATGTTGCGGCGAGCTAGAGTGATGCCGGGGATGGGAGACTCAATGGAGCAAGGGCGGCTGTGGATTCCGGTAGTGCCGGAGCAGTTGGTTCCCACCGTGATGGACCAGTGGTATCACGACGGAGAAATGAGCTATAGAAGGGGGAGACTTCGGACTCATCTAGAAACGTATAATCTGTGTTCTGAAATTTTTGGATATTTGTAAAAGGGAAAATTATTTCATTAAACGTGACATGACGAGACACAATGATTTTGTGGGAAGGCAAGTCATAGCACAAATATCCTCTATGATTTGGTGAGAAATCTAAGAACACACAAGGAGTAGTACAGGCTGCAAGCTTATGTAGGGTCGTGGAGGCAAGATTCGGGTAGCACAAACATTCAAAAATCTGTAAGTGCTCATAAGATGGGATCCTACGGGAATAGAATTTCGGTGGGTGTTCTATTTTGGAGAGTTTGGGTGGGCAAGATATTTAGAATATATTCGGCCATTTTAACAGCATAGACCTAAAAGGAAGGGGGAGAAAGACATGAAATAGGATCGTACGAACCATGTTATTGATAGTGCGAATGATTTGTTCGGTCTTTCCATTTTGGGGGGGAGGTGTGGGGACACAAAAAAATAAAAAATCATGCCATTATTGGTGAAAAGTTATGAAACGCAGAATTATTAAACTCACGACCGTTATCACATTGGAATGATTTTATGGATTTTTCGAATTGTGTTTTGATAAGAATATGAAACTCAAGAAATTTGGCAAAAACTTCAGACTTGAATTTTAGTGGGTAAACCTAGATAAAGTGAGAGAAATCATCTAATAAAACAAGATAAAATTTATGACCCAGTGAGCTAGTAATGGGAGATGTCCATAAATCTGCATGAACAAGATCAAATGAAGAAAATGTAGCACTTAAAGATGACTTAAAAGGAAGGCGAACATGTTTGCCTAACGGGCAAGAAAGACAATTTTGGGCAAGTTTCCCATTATTACATCGAATAAAATTATTGCTTCTAAGAAAATTAAAAATAGGAGTGTCTGGGTGTCCAAGTCTATTATGCCAAGTAGATGGAGAGATAGTAGCTAGGGAGGTGTGTGTGAGCGGGAACTGGAAGCGGAAGATGTGAATGGGTAGAGGTCCCCTATACTATTGCATCTCGTAAGGGGTGTTCCCATAAGCACATCCTTCACAGAAAAACCAAATGGGTCAAACTCAACAGACATAGAATTGTTACGAGTGAATTTCCTAACATATATTAAATTTTTAAAGATGTTGGGAGCATAAATGACGTTATTTAGGGAGAAGGGCGGGTGATGCGGTTGGGTGTGGGTTGTACCATAACCTTGAATTGGAATGGATGGTCATTACCAGCCGTAATAAATTGAGGATACTTTAAATGAGACAGATTTGAGAGAGTACCTGAAGAGCGGGTGAGGTGATATGTGGCTCCCATATCCATCTACCAATTTTCACCGGGCTGCTGAAGGCTTAATGTGTTGAAGGCCTGGCCCAAATCAGTTGGGGCGAGACCTGAGCCGAATTGATGTTGTTGGGCCAGCATGAGATTGGCATGTTGGGGCAGACATGACGCCTGCCGTGGGACTGGGAACTGGCCCATAATGCTGGGTTGTCCTGGGTTCTGGTAATGGGTCATCGGGTGCTGGTAATAAACTGGAGCCGAGGCTCAGGGTCCAATGTTGGGCCACTACCCTGGGCCAGCCCACATCGGTGCACTACTGGCCTGTTGTTGTTGTCCACCACGGTCTCCATGCCCGCGGCCTCGACCACTATTTCCGTTGTTGCGATTTCTGTCGCCTCTGCCACCACCGCAGCTGCCCCGCTGTTGTTGGTTGTCCGGCGGCGGGGGCGACGGTAATCGCCTGATTTTCAACCGTTAACGCCTTCTGATTATGTTCGTCCTGTTTAGCACGTCGGGTTGCTTCCAACAATAATTGTGACCGAGCCTTGTTGAAACTAGGTAGAGGATCGGCTTGTAATATCATGGTTGCTAGAGTGTTGTATTCACCTTTCGATAAACCTGCAACAAGTTGGAAAACCATATTCGTCTCGGAAATCGGTGTCCCCACATTGGATAGTTGGTCTGCAACAAGCTTCAATTGTTTGCAATACTCGGACATGTTGGTAAAATTCTCTAGATGTGTATTGTTGAACTGTTCCTCCAAATAGACGGCACGTGTTTTTGTTATCCTGAAATATTTCCTCCAAACGTACCCTTAATTCATGAGCCGAGACACCTGATTTCATAATCATATGAGACAAGTATTTAGAGATAGTGTCATAAATCCATTGTTTGACAATTGCGTCAAGGCGACGCCATGTCATGTCTGGGATGTCGAGAGGGCGAGGGATAGAGTCGTCAATATGGTCAAGCATGTTGTACGCACATGCATGAATATAAAAAAGTTCAACCCATGAAGAATATTGACCATCTTCTTGATCAAGAATTAAGGAAATGAAATTGTTGATATTCGTGACGGTAAACGCCGATGGAAAGAAGAGGTGGAGGAAAGAGGGGGTTGTCGATGACGAATGTGAAGGAGGCGGAAGCATTAGGAGAGGTGGGAAGAGACATGGTGGTTCACAAAAAAAAAAGAGAATTGGATGGGTGCCGTCCGCCGAATTGGTAGGGGGGGTCGGTGGCGGCACTAGAGGAAGAGAGGAAGGGTTTAGGTATTTTTATGATTTGACTCTTGATACCATGTAAGATTGTATTAATCTTTTCTGAGGAGTCCTTCTAATTAATACAAATATATATATATATATATATATATATAGTGTGTACAATGTGAAATCCTCATACAATAAGGATATTATATCTATCATAATTATACAACACTAATAATTACAAAATATATGAAGAATATTTTCTAATATTCACTAATATTAACCATTATAATGAAACTTTAGGCTAAGCACCGAGCTATTGACTTTTTCTTTTTCCTTTTCCTTTTTGGTTCAATTGAGTTTCTGACAGATGTACAAAGAGGATTTATTATATTGGGAAATTAGATTTCCTCATATAGACTTATTCTATAACAAGATTATAAGACACTGCCAATGACATGTTTCTGCTTAATTAGACCTAGTTGTATAATCTTTTGAATCATTGATAAGAGCATATCAGAACTCTGAAGCATTTCCCTAAAAGATAAGAGCATGGGAACTTGGGAGTTCTCAGATAATAGCAACTCCAACAACCATCACCAAGTAAACAAAATTTTAAGTGGAAAAAAAGATTATTAAATACACGAAAAATAAAAAAATAATATATATAATTTTTTCTATCTAATTACATATTTTCTTCATCTCACTTTATATTACACTTTTTTTTTATTAGTCTAAAAAAGAATAACATCTTTTTTATATTTAAAAATAATTTAATTTTATTAGATAATTTACGATCATAAAAATATTGGAAAACTTTATTTTGAACCATAATTTCAAAAATCTTTATTTTTAACTTAAATTTTATTTTCAATCAAACATCCTACTATAATTTATCGATGAATGGATGAGTCTCAATTGTGAATTGCCATCTCTGGGACAAAAGTGGCTCCACCAGTGTTCAACTTTCAAATATTACTTTTTTAATGAGTAATTTTTTAATTAATATTATTTGTTAAAAGAAAAATCAATCAAATTTGTCCAAACGCCTACTATATTGGCCCTTTACGATTTTTTTTAGATTTCTGACCTTTTCATAAAAAAAAATCATTTTTTATATCTAAGAGATCTGGAAAAAAAATACATAAGAGATCTGAAAAATACATTTTCTTCTATTCAAATTATAAGAGGTCAAGAGGTCTCATTTCCTCTACTTATATTGCTTCAAAAATAGGTCAATTTTTTTATTGGATTTTAAAATTTTATTTTGACTAACGTCATTATAAAGATTTTAAAAAAAAATTCTTGCAAAACTGAAAAGCTAATCCAGATGTATTTTTGAAGCATATTGCTGATTTATTACTTATTTGTAATACTATGTAGTACAAAATTACTATATCGAAGGCTGTAGATGCATTTAAAAAATCACAAGAGAACAAATTCTAATGGATATTGACGTATTTATATTTGCATTTAGATAAATTTAACTCCATGTTAAGCCTTAATGGAGGAGATGTTGGATTGCTTTACGCCAACAACTTTATTTCTTCTAATCTCTAATTGATATTTTAACACAAATCACTGCTCGTCCACATCAGTTTTAATATTAAATAATCTATCATTTAGTTGAACAAGGTAAAGAATGGATCTTGGGTCTAACTCAACCCCAAAAGTTAGCTTAAAGGGAGGAGGAGGATTGCCGATGTGGGTGAAATCAACACCCCGCCATATTAAATAATCTATCATGTAGTTGAACAATGTAAAGAATGGATCTTGGGCCTAACTCTACCCCAAAAGTTAGCTTAAAGGAAGGAGGATTGCCGATGTGGGTGAAATCAACACCCCGCCTCACGCTCAGGGCTGGACATCTGGAGTGTGGACAATGTAAGAATGGGGCCCTACATCGGAAATGATTAATTGGGACGGACCTGACTCTGATATCAGGTAAGAATGAATCTTGGGCCTAATTAAACCTCAAAAGCTAGCTTAAAGGGAGGAGAATTGTCCAAGCATATAAGGAGACCAATGACCATTTAACCCACCGATGTGGGAGAAATTAACAAACAAACATATATCAACTTAATGCATGACTAATTATATGTGTTTAACTTTTCTTACGGAACGCTTTTCTTAATTCAATCTTGTGACGTGTTTTCGATACTTGATAAGATCCTATCACGATCTAAGCTTATGATATGTATATTGTCTATTTTGGCCGTAGCTCATTAATTGAATCTAAAATCTTGCGTATCATGATTAGAACTATTGTATTATATATTTTATAAATTTCTTCACCTTCATCTGTTTAAATGCAGAATTCACGTAATATATGATATGACATATCTCTTCTCTTCAGAAGCTTGTCAATTTAAAAATCTACTAGTCTTTCTTTGTGACCTGCCCTCATCGGCATGGGCATCACATACACCCTATAGGAACACAACGTCCTTGTTTAGGTTTACCCCACCATCATATTGAGGGAGTGTCCAGCTCTGATATCATATTTGTCACAACCTAAGCCGTGACTCTCGTATTGTCTGCTTTAGCCCGACAAACCTTACGAATTTATCCTTTGGACTACGCCATCGTCATTGAGCAGAAAAACATGTCTATCATGTGAACTTGTGTAATGATGCCTTATACTTTCCTGTCTCATTCTGATGCGGAATTCCCTAAGGTGTCATATGCACCCTTCTTCAGAAGCTTGTCAGCCTACCGATCCTCGTCTTTGTGACCCGTCCTCTATGCCCGCTCTCTATCGTGGTCGTCATATATTCGCTCGGTAAAAATTTACTCATATAAGTTGTTCACGTCAAATTAATGAATGTGAAATACGTGTTGGAAATTTGCCTTTGGCGGGAGTTGCGACCGACCAACTTTAACGGCTTAAACACTAGTGTTACGTATGTTGGAGAATCCGGTTCTTCACACATGCATGATTTACTAAATACGTAGATAACCGTAGGGCCAAGAATCGTCAAATTTCATTGAGAAATGAAAGAGATATTGGTCCATGAAGTGAGGTGTTTGAAGCATGGAAAAATGTGTTTTTGTGCTCAATTCTCCCTCATCGGTGGAGGAAGAAAGAATTGTTGTGTATATAAGACTCAAAATTGGTTGGGGGTTTGGGACCCCAAGGGATCCCATGTGTTTAAAGGAGGAAGGACCTAGATGTGCTTCGGTTCGAGGAAAGCCCACACGCGCGCCGCCGCCCGTCCCGTCCGGTCCCGTTCCGGTTCCGGGTTCTTGGGTCACGGGTCGTGGGTTGTGGTTCTTCTGATATTATCTTTTTGGGCCAGAGAACTTTGCCAGATGTACGCTTTGATCCCGTGTTTCATATGTACAGCTTTGGACCGAATTCTTTCGGATGTACGAGTTTGGTCCCCGAAGTTTCCGTAAAAGTCGAATTTGGGCGGACAGAACAGAAAGGCCACAGCACTCAATTCAGCCATTTATTTTGGCTGAATTACTCCTCCTATAATGGCCAATCCGTTGGTCTTTCTCACCATTTATTTTGGTGACATTACTACCTCCATAATGGTCATTACTTGGCCAGTAATGGCACTTATGGAGGCAGTTTCGCTGTTCCTCCCTCACCTATATAAACAACCCCTTGCACCATTGTTGAGGAGACACACCATCAGAAAAACAAAAAAGAATTCTTCTTCCTACAATCTTCCAAGCATCATTTCGTTACTCAATATTCTTCACGGTAGCATTTGAGTTTCCTTTGCTCAATTGTTCCATTGTTGTTTTATCTTGGGAGACGAATTGTCCAGGACGTATAAATGATACATACGGGGCAATATTGTCTTAAAGACAGAGTGCCACACTCGACTCAACAAAATCAAAACAGTTTTCAGTTTCCTTCTTCAACAAAATTGTAATTTCAGTTTTGTTGTTGTATTGTAATTTTCAGTTCTTGTATTACTTGACAGTTATTTGTAATTCCCGTTTCCTGCACCTTTGTAACCAACAATACGTAATGTCTTAATTCATGCATACAAACAGTTTTCACTTAACATGGTTAAGTAATCTAGTATTCTCACTTCAATCACTAAATTGTTTAATTTGATATAAATATCACATACCAAATTAACAATAAGTATTGACCATATACGCTATGAGGATGTACATAGTAAAGATTCACACAAATAAATTAAACCCCTAGATTGAAAGAAAATTATCAAAAATTAAGTTTTTGTCCAGACAACATACAATTGCTGTATGTGTGAATGTAAAATGGTCCATCACTTTATAATCTCCTTTTGCATGACCCTCGTGCAAATTAAATGCTCACAAGGCACTGACCTTTTTTCATGTAAACTGTGAAGTTTCTTACAAGTTGTGTGGAATATAATCATCTTCCCAAGTGGCTTGACACATAGAAACACCTATATAGCAGTGTTTTTGGAGGCGTTTTCGGGGCGAGCTCCGGGGTGGGGCATATCGAAAACGCTCCGAGGCGCAAATGAAAGACGTAGATTCATAGGGCGTACACCCTAGAATTTGGGGCGCAACTTCCAGGCGTAAAAGCGTATGCCCCAGGCGTTAATTTTTTTTTTAAAGTAAAAGTATTTTTGCTATAGATTATAATTTTTAAGTAATAGTATTTATACTTTATGTTATCATGTTGTAGTGACTTTTTCTAAAATATATAAATAACACTGCCATAAAAAAATGTTTATGTCTGAAATTTTCTTTTGAACCGAGGGTCTATCGGAAACAGTCTATCTACCCACAAAGGTAGAGGTAGGTCTGCGTACATCCCACCATCCTCAGTCCCCACTTGTGGGATTACACCAGGTATGTTATTGTTATGTCTGAAATTGACAGGATAGAGATTTCATAACATTATGTTGCTAAAACAATTTTTTTTCATTTTTTATCGTTGCTATTACACTTTTCATCATTCTCCTTCTTTGAAATATATAAATAAAAATAAGTACAAATATTAGTTGATGGTGGAAAGAACTAATAGATGTGGAGATTAATGACGAAGTTGATGAATATTTTATTTTAAAGATTATCTAGGCTACTACAGAGTATCATTTCTTGTGCTATTACCTTTCTGATATAATAATTATAATATATTTTTTATTATTATTGGTGATTTATTTGAATTTATTTGCAGAATTGTAATAAAATTTTTACTTTTGCTTATCTTTTAAGTATTAAAATTATAAAATTGAAGATACATGAGACATACACCCCGTGTCTCGAGACTTACACCTCGCTTCGTACTACGTAAAATGTCTCGCCTCGCGCCCCGCCTCTTAAAACACTGTTAAATATTATATATTTAAGAAAATAATTAATAAGGTCGAAATTATCAATACATATATATAGATGGAATTTTCGCAATTAAATATCTTAATTAATAAAAGAGGCATCACAATATTTATTCTATGTAACAAATTGAAAGAAAATAATTATAAAGAATCTGAAAAATCAAAAGATATTGAAATATGCAGAGAGTAAAATAAAATAAGATTAACTTTTAAAATTAAGGTTCCCAAGAAGGAATCCATGGAAGATGTTGAAGCAAAGTTTGAAGAAGTAAATCTATTGAAAAACGTATTCATTTTTATAAAATCTTATTTTCAAGATCTCCCAAATTCATTGTACTCCCAAGATCTCCTCAAAATATTCAGATCTAAATCTTTGTAACTTTTGATACTTTTAATACATTTGATTATGGATGGTAATACCATCTAATTTTTTAAATTCTTGCATTATGATTGTTATAAATTTAGCCGGTTCTACCGCCTATTACATAAATTCTTCCATTATGATGTTGACCAGTTCTACCGCCTATATCACATAAATTCTTACAGATCCTTTTAATTATGAATTCTTTTTTGAGAACCTTAATTTAAAAGTTAATCTTATTTTACTTTCTGCATATTTCAATAACTTTTGATTTTTCATTCTTTTTTATAATTATTTTCTTTCACTTTGTTATCCCCTTGAGATCCTCGGGCTTAGTTGGTATCAGAGCCAAGGGGATAGATATTATAAAAAAAATTGTTCAGATTTATAAAATTCTTGTCGGAGAGATTTAGGCTCTTTCGAGTGTTTTTGCCTAGGAAAGTCCGGGTAGTAAGTCCTTAGGGAATGTAGTTAATCCCAGAAATAACTTAGAATTGTAGAAAGAACTTAAGGTTCGAAAATAAGATTTTATAAAAATGGATATGTTTTTCAATAGATCTACTTCTTCAAACTTTGCTTCAACATCTTCCATGGATTCCAAGAAAATAATTAACTCTGAGGAAATAGTTATACAAACTTTGAAAACTCTATAGATATTTTGGAAATACCGAGAGTAACTAGAGATCAAATTTACAAATATTCCAAATACCAATTTTTTTAAAGCAGATTACACAATTAAAATAGAAAAAATGGAGGTTCAACAACAAGATTAAGAACCTATAGTCCAACATTTTCCTCAATAACAGAAAATATAGTAAAACGAAATTGGAGTTTCAGAAAAAGAATTCCAAGTAGATAAAAAAAATCCTACGTGAAGACTTTTATGGAAAACATAACTTAGAAAAAAGAACTTGATTCTTTCAAAACTTTTTAGACACTAGAAAACAAATACAAGAAAACTTTTATGAATTTATAGATGAAAATAGAATAAACATTCTATTCTTCGATTGGTTTAAAATATATTCTTCTCAAAATTTCATAGAATATCATTTTTCAAAATCAGTACTCTTATTACAATTAGGAATAAAACACAAGAATTGGAGACCTTAGCCGATACTAGGAAAATCCAATCTAACCATCCTCCTCTACAAGGCATTAAGCTTAATATACACGATCGCCTTGTAGAAGCAATATCTTTTAAAAATCCAACAGAAGATGAAAAGGCTAATATAAAATTCATTCTAACACAATACAATTTTACAAATATTAATTTAAATTCTATAGGAAAATAATTAGATAGAATGAAAAAACACATACAAATATAACCTTTAATCACTATAGATTTCCCGAAAAAATCTACAGAACTGAAATTAAAAAGCCCAATTTGTAAACCTTTCAAGTATCTAAAGATAGTGTTAAAAACATCCAACAAAATAAATCGCAATTTATTAAGTCTATACAAGATCAATTAAGTAGAATTGGGACATCTAGTAGTTCTAATACAGAACCTATGGTCCCAGATACACCACAATCAAGTCACAAAATAACAACTTTGACACATGATTTCTGATAATAGTGAAGCCTCAGAATAATTTCAAAATACAACACCCTTAATTAATAAAATTAATTGGAAACAACCAACACAACAACAACTACAAATAATTCCAGCTCTAGATCTAGGAATAGTAAAACCCTTAGCTCAATCCCGATTTAACGCCTCTTCCATCTATGATTGGAACATAGATGAGATGACTGAATATAATATCCTTATCTTCTTCCAACAAATGACCATGGCCACAAATGCTTACAAAATACAAAATGGTGCACAAGATAGGACCATAGCGGAACTGCTTACCGCAGGATTCTCTGGTCAATTAAAAGGATGGTGAGATAACTATCTCACTAGCCAACAACAAGAAGACATATTAAACGCCATAAAAATTGATGAATAAGGAACACTAATCTTAGATGAAGAAGGAGAACCCCTACAATATGCAATGTCAATCTTGATACCGATAATCTCATTAAACTTCATAGGTGATTCTTCCCATCTAAAAGATAAAAATACCGAATTACTTTCAAACATAAAATGTAAAAACCTGAGTGATTTTCAATGGTACAAAAACACGTTCTTATCTAGAGTAATGCTTAGAGAAGATTCCAACCAGCCATTTTGAAAAGAAAAATCTCCAACAGGATTGCCTATCCTTTTAGGAGAAAAGGTTAGAAAATAAAATTAGAGAAATATGTGAAAAATAAATAATACCTTATAATGAATTCACATACGGACAACTAGTCAGTATAACCCAACAAGAAGAATTAAAAATATGTCAAGATCTAAAATTACAAAAACACCTAAAATGTGAACTAAAAGGAACCATGTTAGAGCTAGGTTCGTTCTGTCAATAATTTGATATAAATTCCAAGAAACAACCTTCTCTAGATTGTACAGGAAACTGTAGTAAAACTTATAAGAAACCATATAGGAAAATACACAAAAGAGGATATATGAAGAAAAACTTCAGAACTAATGAAGAATATTATAAAAAACCTCTTTACAAATAAAAAAATAAAAGAAATCCTAAGAAGTATGAATAGAGGTACAAATATATTACATGTTATAGGTGTAATAAAAAGGGACATACTTCAAAATACTACAGAATGAATAAAAAATTACAAGAATTAAAATTAGATGAAGAAATAGTTAAAAAAAATCTTTAATCTCTTAATAGATTCTTCTGATTCAAACACTGAAACAGAATCTGAAAGGTTTTATTCTCTATCTTCGAAAGATAATGAACCTCTTCAAGTAGATGAATTGGTCACAACTAGTTCATCTGAATATTCTGAAAAAGAAAAAGAAAAATGTATATGTGTACTAACTAAAGATCAGGAATTCATGTTAGATATGGTAAAACACATAGATATCCAACATCAAAAAGAATATTTAAATAAACTCTTAAAATCTTTTACGAAAAAAAGAAAGAAGTTAAAAATACCATTTTACCAAACACATCTAAAAATACTTATGACTTAACTAACATCTTAGGAAAAGGAAAAAAGATAAAAGAAAGTAAAGAAGTAACAATTCAAGAACTACAAAAAGAAATCAAACAAGTAAAATCATAAATAAAAGAATTAAAGAAAAACAAAAAGCAAGATTCTGATTTAATAAAAATAATCCTTTCTAAATCTATGCAAGAAAGCTCCGATTCTGAAAATCCCGATTTTGAAAATTCCATAGAACATGAAGAAGATATTGAAAATGAAATAATTTTTTAGAACAAGTCCCAGAAGACTTTCTTAGTGTATTAAGACAAATTACGTCTAAGAAATACCTAATAGAAATAACTCTTAAATTCTCAGAAAATTTTAAATATAAAACAGTTGCCCGTTTTGATACATGAGCAGATTTGAATTGCATAAAATGGGTATAGTACCAAAAAATCTCCAGGAAGAAACTCATGAAAAATTAGCATCCGCTAATAATTCTAAATTAGAAATTAAATCTAAGACTAGTGCGTCAGTTATAAATGATGGAGTTTCTATAGCAACATCATTTGTCTTAGTAAAAGATATACATAATTCAGTCATTCTAGGAATACCTTTTATAAATAATATCACTCCATGTATGCCAAGTTTTCCAAATATGAGTTCTGGTTGAACTCCGTTGCTTTTTTGGATCATATTATCTCTTCAGAGGGTATCAATGTGGATAATAAGAAGATTGAGGTCGTAAAGAATCAGATGAGGTCCACGATCCCTATCGAAGTACGTAGCTTCTTGGGCTTAGCAGAATATTATCGGAGATTTGTGGAGGGTTTTTCTTCCATCTCCGCACCTATGACCAAGCTTACTCACAAGGGAGCCAAATTTTAGTGGTAAGATGCATGCAAGCGCAGTTTCCAGGAATTGAAGAACAGATTAACGTCTACACCTGTGTTGGCTCTTCTAAAAGGTACCGATGGATATGTGATTTATTGTGATGCCTCCAGAGTTGGCCTAGGATGTGTTTTGATGCAACCCATGAAGGTTATAGCATACGCTTTGAGGCAGTTAAGGAAGTATGAGATAAACTACATGACTCGTGATCTTGAGTTAGCGGCGGTAATCTTCACCTTGAAAATATGGCGTCATTATTTATATGGAGTCCATGTTGACATATTCACAGACCATAAGAGTCTATAGTATATATTTTGCCAGAAAGAGTTGAATTTAAGGCAAAGAAGGTGGCTGGAACTATTAAAGGATTACTACATTGACATTTTATACCACCTCAACAAAGCAAATGTCGTAGATGACGCCTTAAGTCGCAAGTCTACGGGGAGTTTGTATGGTATTGAAGCCAACAAGTTAGAGATAACCAAAGAGTTGTGTTGCCACCCAGCTTGAATGTGCGACTACTGGATACGGATGATGGAGGTGCGGTATTGCAAAATACCACAGAATTGTCCTTGATAGCAGAGTGAAGGCAAGGCAATTTGACTATCCTGAATTAGTCTGAATGAAAGAGGGAATTCCCCTGCAAAAGAAGCCAGTATTGGAGCTTATAGGAGATGGAGTCCTTAGATACCATCGGCGACTATATGTAGTGTAGGAGGTCTCTAAGAGCTAATTATGGCTAAGATCCACCAGTCCAGGTATTCCATTCATCCTGGCTCGACAAAGATGTACCATGACCTCCGACAAGTTTACAGGTGGAATGATATGAAGAAAGATATCGCAACATTTGTAGCTCAATGCCCGAATTGTTAGCAAGTTAAGATCGAGCATCAGAAGTTTGGGAGCTTGATTCAGAATATTGAAATCCCTACTTGGAAATGGGAAATGATCAATATGGATTTTATCACCGGGTTACCCCGTTCTTAGTGGAAGTTTGATTCCATTTGGGTTATCATCGACAGGTTTATGAAATCAGCCCATTTTCTACATGTTTGCACTATTTTTCGGCTGAGGATTATGCCAAGCTATATATTAAGGAAATAGTTCAATTGCATGGTGTTCCGGTCTCCATCATATACGACGGGAGAGCTTAGTTTACGACTCATTTTTGGAAGTCATTTCAGAAAGGTTTAGGAATCAAAGTGAACCTTAGCACAACCTTTCATCCCCAGACCGATGGTCAAGTCGAGCGCACAATATAGACACTCGAGGATATTCTACGGGCTTATGTATTGTATTTCAAAGGTAGTTGAGATGATCATTTGTCCCTTATCGAGTTTGCTTAAAATAATAGCTATCATTCCAATATCAATATGGCCCCATATGAGGCCTTGTATGGACGAAAGTGGAGATCCCAGTTGGCTGGTTTGAAGTGGGTGAAGCTGGATTACTAAGTCCCAATTTGGTTCAGCAAGAAATGGAGAAGGTAAAGCTAATCCCGAAGCACTTATTGACTGCCCAGAGTTGACATAAATCTTATGCAGATGTTTGACGTCGCGATTTGGAATTCGCGGTCGATGATTGGGTATTCCTAAAGGTTTCACCAATAAAAGGTGTTATGCGATTTCGCAAAAGAGGGAAACATCCCCATATAAGTTAGGCCATACAGAATCATCCGCATGATAGGCTAAGTGGCTTTTGAGCTTGAACTACCCTCAGAATTGGAAGCAGTTCACCCGGTAATCTATGTATCGATGTTGCGCAAGTGCATAAGAGATCCATCCCGCATCATCCCCACGGAGGATGTGCAAATAACCAAGGATTTAACATATGAAGAGACTCATATAACTATTCTAGATCACCAAGTTCGAAAGCGGAGAACTAAGGAAGTTGCCTTCGTTAAGGTGTTGTGGAAGAATAATAATATAGAAGAAATAACTTGGGAGGCCGAAGAAGACATGAGATCTAAATATCCTTATTTGTTTCAATCTCCAGGTTTATACTGACACTCGTGTGATACAATCACCTTATTCTTACTTCATTTATCGACCTTAATTTATATGTCTTGTTTAAGTAATAATGTGGGGACAAATATGGTAGATACAGCTCAGAGTACCACAAAGGATAGTTCAAGTGATTTATGGCTAACCTTCTTTTATTCCTGCATATATATAGACATTTGTGTGAGGCCAACTTGATGTTGTTTCATTATTATGTTTTCCTGTGTGGCATTGGATATGTGTTGGGCTATTTAACAGGTTTTGGATATTTATGTTTACAACGGAAACTCTGCCAAAATTTTCATAACTCTTGAGGGTTAACAGTATTGTCAACATTCACAGATGAATTTTCATAAGGGGAGAAGGATGTTACGCCTCGTAAGTCTCATGTTTCATCATGTCATCAATGGATACCGATATACTGGGAAAAGGTGCTACCTTCCAGAAGGATAATGAATGTTATAGCTTGTTTATAAAAGTATCGGAGTGTATGGAAGTTAAACAGATAAAAGAAAATACGTTTCGACAAAATTAACAGAATTCCCAATTTGACGGTCCAAATTGACGGACGGATCATACAAAATTGAATGGACCATCAAAATGGGTTGGTCCTCCGTCAAATTTCCTGTAGAATGACATGCCTCATATTTGGTTTTGACGGTCCAGATTGATGGACCATAACCATCAAAATGGATCGTACATTTGGACAGTGCAAATTTCTTTTCGTGTATAAATCAATTTGGTCGACTTGGAGCCCTTATTTTCATCAAGAACCAACCTTAAAACTCTCCCCAAATCCTCTCTAAGGAACCATGACATCCTAAGTCCAAATCTAAGCCAAAATAAGAAAATTCAACATGGTAAACCCCGTGATTATCATAATAATCATCTTCTCCTTATAGAATCGATTCCGAGGAACCCTTGGAGGCAAAGTAACTTGCTGTTTTGAGGAGATTATGGTGTGTAAAGGTAAGTTTTATCCTCATCTACCTATTATTATCATTAATAGATGATTTTAAACAAGTTGTGAAAAGATCTTCATAATTAAAACTCATAAACTTGTGAAATCATGGTTGTATGACTTGTTGGACTGTTTTACTTGAAGTATAAGCTAAAATTGATAATTAAACTGGTTGTATGTGCTGTGGAATTAAGGAAAGTATGGTTGGAGGATTGTGAAGTCGAAATACATAAGTTTTCCTTATAAAAGAAGCCTAAGAATCCTATGTACTTAAGTTGTCCGATGATATACCTAAGTGATCTTCTATATAAGATATGGATTTGATATTAATATCAAGTCCTTTATATGATGTAGATAATCATCCATAATTCGTACGAGGCTTCACGGGACGTAACTAACTTCTTCGATAAGGTATGTAAGGCTATCCTCTTCTTTGAAAAGCATGAAATCCAAAGTGTTTACCATTTTCAAAAGAAACGACGAAAGCCTCATTCTATTCATATATCATTTATCCTTTGTCGGGAGTTGTTTATTGTTATTGTTGTACTCACACTTATTTATTGATTAGTTGTTTGTCCAAAATATCATAAGCCTCCAAAAAGGAATGTCCAAAGAGATAATCGTCGAGTCGACCAAGAGTCATTCCAAAGTAAAGTGAAAAGTTTTGAATTCCTAAAAGGCCATAAGTTCTAGTGTTATCACAGTACAATATCCACACCACCGACCCAAGGGTAGATTACGAACCACAGTTGTTATACATAGAGTTCAGTATATTTTCAGAGTTTCATTGTTTGCCTTGTGTGGCATACATGTTATCAGAGTATCCAATTTGTTTTATACTTTCCTTTATAACTCATCTCTTCATATTGCATTTATGCCTTCCTTTACAACTTATATATTCCATATTATTAGTCATGCTTTACATACAGGTATATTTCTTTCATACTGACGTCCTTTTTATAGAGGGAGTTGTGTGTTCATGCCGCAGGTTTTGATAGGGGCTCTGCTAGGTCACCTCGGTATGAGTTGTCGAGTTCAGCCATCAGTGAGTAAGATTCATCTTTTCGGAGCTTTCTAGTCAGACATTGAGTATGTTTTGCATAGTTATGTACATAGTGGGTAGGTCGGGATATGACCATACAAGTACTCGTAGAGGCTCATAGACTTGTCTAGTATGTGCAGCTCTTGATGTATGGATTTTCGGCCAGGTTATCATTTATTGCTTGTGTTGCGACCTTGTCGGTCTTGTTTATATATATATATATATATATATATATATATATATATATATATATATATATATATGGGTTGATCCCTCTTTGTTCACCTTCAGATGTTGTATTACAGATTGTCTTACATATTGTGGCCTTGTCGGCCCTCCCATAGCTTTGTTGTTAGTGTTATACTCTAGTACGGCCTGGTCGGCCAAAATTTCTACTCGTACAGAAGCCTGGTCATCAGAGTGGTACGCTCGGGCCTGCATGGCACCGGGTGCCGACGACACTCCCTAGTTTGTGGTGTGACACGTTTAATAAATGATTCAGCAAGACCAATTTGAGTATGAACATGAGCTACAAGATGTTCAACTTTTATCCTAACTGATAAACAATAGTCTTCAAAAGCTTGAGAAGTAAATTCTCCAACATTATCGAGGCATAGAGCCTTAATGGGATAATCTGGAACTATGCCCTTAAGCTTATTATTTGTGCCAATGATTTCGCAAACGCCAGGTTGCGAGATGATATGAGACACACATGAGATCATCTTGTAGATGCGTCTATTAAGACCATAATATATCTAAATGACCCACAATGTGGGTGAATAGGTCCACATATATCTCTATGTATACACTCTAGAAAGGAAAGGAATTCAATGCCAACTTTCATTGGTGATGGTCTTGTTATCAATTTTTCTTAGCAATAAGCAGCATATGAAAATTCACCACTTTCAAGAATCATCAAGTTCTTAAGTGGATGTCCATTTGAATTTTCAATGATTCGTTTGATTATTATTGATCCAAGATGACCTATTCGGTCATGCTAAATCACAAAAGTACTTGAATCATTAAACTTCTAGTTTATGATAGAGTGTGCTTCAATTGTATTAATTTCTGCATAATATAAGCCAGAATATAAAGTTGATAGTTTCTCCAAGATATATTTCTGACCAGAGACATGTTTAGAAATATGAAAATATTCAACATTTATTTCATTTAAGGTCTCAACATGATACCCATTTCGCCGGATATCTTTGAAACTCAACTAGTTTCTTGGGAATTTAGAAAAGAACAATGCATCTTCTACAACAAGTTTTGTCCTCTTAGGCAGAAATATAGTAGCTATTTCAGAGCCTTCAATTAATTTAGAATTACTAAAAATTGTACTAATATTTTCCCTTTTTCTAAGCAAGTGAGAAAAATATTTTGCATTTTTAATATGGCATGCGTTGTTCTATATCAATCACACAAATATCTTCATGATTGATCATTGATCCAGATAAAATTTGAGGAATTTTCATATATTCTTCAAAAAAAATATAGACAAAGTGAATATTGTAGTAAATATCATTACCAAAACATTATTTACATTTTATTCACAATGCTCATAACCGTACAAATTGGATCACTAAAATAAAACATGACTTATATTTTAACATGATTATACCAGCTAATACAAACAACATGAATTACATATATTAAGTTTCTAAAGATTCATCTCGGATTACAAGATCTATTTATGATAGTGCAAGATAATAAACTACATCCAAATGCATGAAGTTATCATTATCTTCAGAAATAAAATTTGCTTCAACAAACTTTTCTGTCTTTTTGAGGGAGGCTTGATAAAGCTCAATCAGGTGCTTTGGCGTACGACATGCCTCTTTCCTCCACATCGGTATCATTTATTTTCTGAACTTTTCTTTTGCATCGCTTCATGCTTTTCATCCTTCTTTTTACACTACTAGTGTTGAAGGTTATTATTTGGTGCAGAACGACAACCATGATTAGATTTATCGACCACGACTGGGGCCATGACCTCTTCCATGCATTGGTGAAAGTTTGTCTCATTCACTTGATGGGATGGGATAGTACCAGTAGGTCAATTTTCATGATTTCTCATTAATAGTTCATTATGTTGTTCCTCCACTAAAAGATGTGAAATTAGGTTAGAATATTTCTGGAACCTCATTTCTCGGTATTGCTATTGCATGAGCATACTCGAGGCAGGAAAAGTAGAAAATATTTTCTCCAGCATATCATGATTAATGATATTTTTACCACATAATTTCAGCTGAGAAATAATTTTGAACATGAAGGAATTATACTCACAGATATATTTAAAATCATGTAGCGTCAAATGGATCCAATCAAAACGTGCTTGTGGAATCACGACCATCTTCAGGTGGTCATATCTATCTTCTAAATTATTCCATAGCATAAGAGGATCTTTAACAGTGAGATATTCCAATTTCAGGCCCTCATCAAGGTGATGGCGGAGGAATATCATTGCCTTGGCACGGTCTTGATTTGATGCCTGATCTTTATCTTTGATGGTGTCTATCAAACCCATCGCATCAAAATGAATTTTCGTATCAAGCACCCAAGATAGGTAGCTTTTGCCCGATATATCCAGGGCGACAAATTCACGTTTAAAATATTTGCCATTAATAAAGAAAAAGAAAGTCAATACCTTCGAGGCTTTCAAAGTATTTGCTCCAGATGACAGAGTCTCGTGCTGATAACGTGTTATAAAATAAAAACTATAAAGTAATACGCCAGAGACAAATATATATCGAAAAAGTGATATATTATTCAACTTCAAACTGATGTACAAATGAACTGAATTGACTTCCTATTTATAGAAAAAAAGAAGTTGCTTGCTTGATTTCAAGCTTATCCAGTTTCAAATTTATCCAGTTTCAAGCTTATCCAATTGCAAACTTATCTAGTTGTAAGTTTATCCAACTTTAGAAGTATTTGAATGGACATCCATAATATAATGTATTTATTACAATATTAGTTATATAGTACACAAACTAGTTTAATTTCTTGACCAATATATTTCCTTATCTGTCTACAATTGGCAATCTTGATATACTTTACCCCTAGTTTTGTTAAAGGATGATGTTGTAAAAGTTACGACATCGTCAATATGAAATAGACAAGTGGAACTCTTGACTTGGGTTGGGATGCTCTAATTATTAATTAATGATGATTATCTTATATATGTAAGACAATTTGCAAGAAAGACTTGGGAGTTACGAGAAACATTAAGGGTCTGTTTGGAAAGCCACATGTGTAATTGGAATTGAGTGTAATTACACTGTTTGACATGTTTGACAGATTAAGCAATTACATATGTGTAATTGGGAGGGAGTAATTACACTCTTTAATTTTCAAAGGGGGGGGGGGGAGTTGAGAATTGAGTGTAATTACACCCTGTAATTACAAGATTACTTGAGAAGATTTGGCAAAAAGACCACTTTGAAACTTAAATTGGTCAACCGGACATTTAATTTTCTTTCTTTATTTTTGTGGATTAGGGTTTCGAATATGTGGGCGCGGGGTTACTTTCACAATTTTTAAAAGTTTGGAGTTTTAAACTTCTACACTTAAGTCCCTTTGGCAAGTATTATAATATACAAAGTCCATCTCTCTTCTCCTAAAGTATGAATAAGTCCCCCTCTCTCTCTTTCTTCCTCTTTTCTATCAAGATTTCAATCTCTCCACTAGATTTTTCTTCTCTCCAATCGTCGTTCTCAGGCATGCTAATTAATTTTGCATCGGTGACGAATCATTTTGAGCTCCATATTATCTATATAAAAGTTTTTTTGTTTTTTCGAACTTGATTAACCCTACTGTTCATAAAATTATGGTTTTTAATTTTTTTTAAAGTTTAGCCTTTTTAAAATTGAAATATGTGTTATTTCTACTTATTTTACTTGTTTCGATCGTGCTTTTTGCTGTTTTTGTTTTTGCAAATTCATCTTGGTCTACTATTAGACTTGAAACTTTAGTCTTTTTTGTTGGTCGAAATATGTTTTATTACTACTTATTTTACTTGTTCCAATATTGTTTTTTATGTTTTTTAAAATTTATCACGGTCAATTATTATTATTTCTATATTGTGGTTGGTCAACATCACTCTATTGTTTGCATGTAGATCATATACAACGGATGAAAATGCACATTCTCTACGTGTAATTTTTTAAATGCTCGAGAAAGAGCTGATTATTTGACCACCATCTTCCTACCCCCTAATAGACTATTGTTTTTATGTAATATTTTGTAAAACTTTTATTTATGAAAAGTGAATGGGTGAGTTTGATCAACAAAACAGACAATGAAAGAGTTTGATCAAGAAAAAAACAATTAAGGAGTTTGAGCTTAGGTCGATTTTATATAGGGAAGGAAGTATTGTTACTGTTATAAATTTAAGATTTTTTTTATTTTATTACTGTTGTAAAAATATATGTGGTCTGTCAGTCGAAATAAAGCTAAGTGTGATGGATCAATTATAAGTCAAATCGAAAATAAACCACCTTGCTCTATAATATCTCATTGCTTCAAACAATTTTAGATTATTTTGGTCGATGATAAACTAGAGAAATAAAGGCAATTGTTGGAATGTGAAGCATGCTAAATTTGCACTAGTCTAACGGAAAACAAATTAAAAAAAAATAAAATTCAAACCCAAATCCCAAACGCCAAGCCCCAAACCCTAACCCCCAACCCCATCCTAAATTGCACAAATCAAGGGATCGTGGATAGGTATTCCATAAACTGATGTCATCAATAGCTAACAGTTATCATTTAGGCCCGACTCACGCATGATCAATAATTATTCACATGTTATATATAGATCAAGGACAATATTTATCTAAAAACATAAATATATAAAATAAAATAAATATAAGGACATGCCACTATTTAAATATTATAATAACACTTTAATACATCATATGAGAGTCTCTACCCATTGAACACACTATCAGAAGAGTTTTAGGACATATAGTGATACTTAAAAGGCCAATAATTATTTTTAAAAAGACATAAATAAATGAAATAAAATAAAAAAGGACATACCATTATTTAAACATTATAATAACACTTTAATACATTATATGAGATTTTCCATCCATTGAACACATGATCAAAAGAATTTTAGGACAAACAGTTGTACTTAAAAGAGCAATATTTATCTTAAAAGCCATAAATAAATAAAATAAAAAGACTTGATACTATTTAACCGTTATAATAACACTTTAATACATTATATAAAAGTCCCATCAATTGAACACGTGATCCAAAGAGTTTAATCACAAGTAATGATTGTCCTTAGAACAAAGTTGTGTTTTGAAAATAATAACTTGTTGTCAGACTAATTAGATATTAGTGTTAATTACCATTACTTATCCTAAAACTCTTTTGATCATGTGTTTAATGGATAAGGACTCTCATATGATGTATTAAAGTGTTATTATAATATTTAGATAGTATTAAATCTTTTTATTTGCTTTATTTTATTTATTTATGTTTTTTAGATAAATATTGATCTTTTAAGTATTATTACTTGTTCTAAAACTCTTTTGATCATGTGTTCAATTGACGTGGACTCTCATATGATGCAATAAAGTGTTATTATAATGTTTAAATAGTATCAAGTCTTTTTATTTATTTATGTTTTAGACAAATATTGGCATTTTAAGTACCATTAATTGTCCTAAAACTGTTTTGATCATATGCTCAATGGATGAAGACACTCATATGATGTATTAAAGTGTTATTATAATGTTTAGATAGTATCAATCTTTTTATTTATTTATTTTATTTTATTTATTATCTTTTTAGACAAATATTGGCCTTTTAAGTACCATTACTTGACCTAAAGCTCTTTTGATCATTTGTTCAATGAATGATGATCTCATATGATGTATTAAAATATTATTATAATATTTAAATAGTGACATGTCCTATTATTTATTTTATTTTATTTATTTATGACTTTTTAGACAAATATTGTCCTTGATCTATTTATAACACATGAAAATTTATTGACCATGCATGAAGTCGAGCCTAAATGATAACTGTTAGTTGTTTACGGCAGTCAATTGATGATACACCTATATGCGGTCCCTTAGATTTGTATAATTTGGGATTTGGGGTTGGAGTATTTTTATTTTTTTAGTTTCCCACTCGGTACCCGCTTTAGAGCCTGACTTTATCCAAATTACCACTGCGTAGGGTCCTATTTGGTGGGGTGGGGGGGGGGGAGAAGCGCTCCCTACCAAGAATTTTTTCATACCCAAGGCTCGAACCTGAGACCTCTGGTTAAGGGAGGAGCAACCACATCCGGTGCACCACATCCTTTGGTGGTTGGGGTTGGGTTTTGTTGTTTCATTTCTTTTAATTTTGTTTTTGTTTGTGACACTACTCGTCATCACTATCAGGATCATCATATCACATTCCTCATAAAAATTCAATTCCAACATTTTGAGGTCTCCTCTCATTCACTCATGTAATCACCACCTACTATAATATATTCTGCAATCGATGCCATAATAAATCTATAATAGAATATGGTTATGGTCTATGACTGTAATCGACGCCATAATAAGTTGTTCAGACTGATTTTTCGATGAAAAGTAAAAAGAATTCACCGAAAACGGGATCTGAAAAGTAAAGAAATCAAAAACTTTTAAACAGAAATATTTAATTTTTCATTTATTTTTTGGGCAATTAAAATGGAGGAAAATATTTTTATTTTTTATTTTTTGGGTAATTAAAATGGTAGGGGTTGGGAGCCAAAATATACTTTTTAAAACTTTGGGGTTAGATTTGGACACAACAAAGACCGATATTGCTGACGTCATAATAGATGGCCCTTTAACCAATATTGTGAGACTTGTGGCCTTTTCACCAATATAAGTCTTCAAGGTGGCCTTTTGGTCAAGAGTCCCATGTTACTTTTTAATTTCTTTTCTTTTTGAATCTATTTTTTATTTTTATTATTTTAATTTTTTTTCTTTTAATTTCTTTTTTATTTCTATTATTTTAATTTCTTTTTTATTTTTAAATTTTAATTTATTTCCTGAACTTGGGAAATAAAGGCTTTGTTGATCATGAGAAAGTGATCTCCAAAATTTGGAGACTATGAGGGGGGAGTTGCTAGATTATTTGAGGAAGGACGCCCTTCTCTTTGGCGGTGTCAAGACTTGATAAATCAAATCAGTCTACGATTGCCGGGTTTTATAGGAATGAAATTTATGGGAAGATTAGCGGAACCGGCAGGAATCAGTACTGTGCATATTATTTAACTTTCATTTTCTTTCTTCTCATTTCCCAACCTTTACTTTTTGTGATTCCATATAATTGCTCGTATGTTTTTTTATTTCTTATTTTCTTCATTTAGTATAATTACGTTATTATTCTAATTTTTGAAACTGCACTTCCTAATATTAGAAAGAATGAGTCATTAATAAACTTGACATATAACAAGTGATGTTATTAAAGTTGAATTCCGTTGTTGAATGAGGTTATACTTATTCACTTTCTTTTGAATTATATTTACTTAAGTTATGTTGGAACTTATTATATGTAAATGTTGGAATTTGACATAAACGTATCATGTTATTTTTTAGATTTTGAATTTAGGTTATATTTTCAATTTTAATTTTAATTTCAATTTCAATTTCTTTGCTTTAGTACTATTCACTTGTTGTTTTACATTGCATGTTGTTCATTTTCCACTTACAATTGATAAATTATTTTTTTGTCACACATTTGAATAATGTTATGACATTATATGTATAAATATTAATATTTTTGTCAAACATCCAGCCAATGATGTTCTTACAAAATATGTTCTTTTAATATTTATAATAATTAAATTAAACCATTATTAATTTTAGAAAAATATATAATTATTTTTACAATATTATTTACCAATAAGTGATTAATTAGTATATTTTCAAGAAATATTAAATACCTAATTTAATATATCATTTATAAAGGCACATATTTGTCACGTATTAATTTTTAATTTTAAACTAATTTAACTGTGTAATTGCACATGTGCAACCAAACAGTATGCTTGTAATTACATTATAATTAAGTTATGAAAAATAAACATGTCATCGTAATTACTATATTTTGTAATTACTCCAAATCCAATTTTTAGCTCCACTTGATGTTGGTTTGGAGTAGAGTTTACTTTACACGTGATTTTTTATAAGTGAATTTATGATTTAAATTTTATATCTTATTTAAGTTAATCAGTTTAAAACCACAAAAACAACAACACCCAGTGAAAATCCCACAAAATGGAGTCTGGAGAGAGTAGAGTGTACACAGACTTTACCTCTACCTTGAGAGGTAGAGCGGTTGTTTCCGAGAGACCTTCGGCTCAAGACAAAACCTAAGCACAGGTAGAGCAAGAAAAACGGTCAGACCCAGGCGTAAAATTTAAGGCAGTATGAAAATCACGATTTCACGGTTTTTCGCTTTCCCGATTGATTAGTTTTCTCATATATAATCCTTTAATGAATTGTACCCAATATCAATTTTGTAGGATCATGTATGTGTAGTTTAAATCAGAAAAGAATTTCATTCATGGGTGATTTACAATTATATCCTTAAATTATACGAATATTTAAAAGTATAAAAGTCTATTAATATTTAGAGGCTATTATACATGCAAATATACATATATCCCATGATAATTAGAAATATAAAACATATAGTCAACGTAATGATATTTTAAATGTTAATATTATCTAAATCTTTATGCACGCCGCTTCTTATTCCATGTAGGAGTGTAAGTGATTTCAAAAGTACGCAAACTTGCAAACACAGAAAATTTCAATCTCAATGGAAGTTCTTCTAACACTTCTAAAGTTACATGGATGGATATAGCAGACATTTGAAAACTCAAGACATAAATTTGTTTGTACTAACTTTATATAATGTATTAACTGATTCTAGAATAATGCGATAATCCATCTTCATATTTAAATTAACATAAAGTTGATTTGCTAAGGTAAGAAATAATTAATGCTCAACCACAACACACTCCTATTCAAATTGAGAATAAGTAAGTTAAAAAATTTCTCTAGTGCACATGGATCTTTGCTAAATTTTGTCCAACAGGTAATTATCTTTTTGCACATACAATCAATCGAATCTAGCCTTTTCTATTCAGAAACACTTTTTTATTTGTTTTTAAAAAAACAAGTTTTGTTTTCAAATCTAAGTTTTTCAAAATCTAAATAAAATCTTAAGTCCAAAAGAAGCAATTAGTAAAGGTATATTCTTAAACGTTTACGCAATTCACCTCAATGTTTACACTATAAAGTGATTAATTACATCATCAACAATTATTACACGTATTATTAACCTCTATAATTTCACCGGAGCATTTTAAAATGCAATCATAATAAATAATATTACATTATTAACTAAACCCAAAAACATTAGAAGGAAAAAAAATCTACTCTACATATAAAAAAAATATCAATATTTTTGCAGCAATTTAGACATATAGGAGTATGATCAAAAGAAATTAAACATGAAAGTTACATCTTAGATTAAAATATACACTTTCCTCGTATAATTAATCTGTTTGTGCGTTGCCTTTTGATAAATAACCATCTCTAGAATTTTGCACTGCATAATATAGAAGTATGATCAAAAGAAATTAAACATGAAACTTACATCTTAGATTAAAAGATACATTTTTTTCATATTAATTAATCTGTTTGTGCGTTACCTTTTGATAAATAACCGCCGACTCTAGATTTTTGCCTGCATAATCAATAATCACACATATTTAATTTATAATTACATACATTCAGTTGAAAAAAAATAAAAAAGATCAAAAGAAAAATACATGAACAGAGAGTTTTAAAGGCTAATCCATGCATCTCCTCATTGTGTTTAAGTGTTTGTTTCCGTATTAGAAATTGGATGACAAATATATTGTGTCTTATTAGAATATTTGTTTTAGACACTTTGTAAGTCTTTTATCACAATTTTATGATTTTGAAGTCTTAAATATTATAATTTTATCTTTAAAAGGTATAAAAGTCGTTCATTATTTGAAAAATATTTTAATCAAACATCATGCTTTTAAAATAATATAGATAATACAAATTTATGCCGGCTTATTTTTTTTAATGTCATAGGTATTATTTTATTACTTAAAATATAAATTTGAGGGGCATTCCTGGGAATGACCCTTCCATGTCCAAATACTCGAGAGGTTTAACTTAAATCCACTGACCTTTTAGCCACCAGAATTGTGAAGGTGGCTGGCGGCGGGGGAAAAAAATGGAAGAAAAAGTCAAAATTTTAGCATTCGTTGGAGCTGGAGCTGTACTTGGTTCTGCTGCTACACTTGCTATTTCCAAGCTTCTTTACAATCCACTACCAATTAACAACCAGTAATTACTAAACCATTAGATATATATATGATTCAATAATCATATTTTAGTTTCTCCAATGGCCCTAGATAGGAAGGTGTGGAAGTCGAAGATTAGGGTAGGAGGCGTATATCTCTTAGTCTTAGTTTTCTATTGATACTTGTTGTCCTTTCTGCTTTAGTTTTCTTGTTATTATGATGTTGCTTCTGTGTTACTTGAGCCGAGGGTCTATCGGAAACAATCTCTCTACCTGACATGATACCCTCCCCGGACCCCACTGTGTGATTACACTGGCTTTGTTGTTTCTATTTAGCATTTTCTAGTCTAGGTGTTTATATACAGCATAACAACCACAACAACTACTACATTTTGCTCCAACTATGTGTGGTAGGTGTGAATCCATGATTTAAACTTTATGAGTTCAACCTTTAATATTTTTAGCATTAATTCATTGTATTTTTTATAGTTATGTGTTCATATCTACTATTTGTTAGAACTTTAGTGAATTTATACATATATCTTTATACTCCGCTTTGAAAGTACCGTAATTGTGGATCCACCCTGACGTGTGTATGTGTTCGAAGTCTTTGAAATCATATATAGTATACTTATACTGAATTGGAGTGTATTGCTCAAACGAATTAGTGGGTGCGGTTTTTCTTTGCACCAACTGGCACAAAATCCTGGGTTCGCCTCTGTTTAAAGAAAAGAGGACACTTTTCGGCAACTGATGAAGTTATAATCTTTTTAATTCTGGATCTGCCTCTGTAAGAAAGAGGGTGCTTTTCGGCATCTGATGAAGTTAGAATGTTTTTAACATATTCTAAATATCTTGTGCTTGTTTTTTTTTTACTTTATCAGCTGGGAGTTTAAATCTGAAGACAGTAAATTTTCTTTTGCAGAAGTGTTGGAAATGGGTATATAAGTGAGGCAGTAAAATTAAATGGTACATTTCTGTTCTCGTTGGTTTAACATTTATACTTGTCTGGTTTAACATTTATGTTTTCTTTGGTTTAATGTTAATTTTAATCATCAGAGCTTCCTGGATCCAAATGTAATGGAATGGCTACTTCAAACCCGTTGACTGATGAAGTAGTTTCTGAACAACTAACCAGGTAAGCCAAGTAAATGGCAGTTTGCAGCAATAGAGAATAATTTTCCAGTCTCTTCTAAGATTTGAAAAAGTGAAATATCATGGGAAAATACCTATATATCTACTGCTTAGAGGATAGGAAATATAGCTTTATATCATACATGATGTACTGAGACTCTGAGAGAAACTGACCTTGCCTTGTTTTGGCATTTTGCCCTAACGAAATTAAGGTAAAGAAAAGGTTTAATGATAAAACATTGCACAAAATTGCCTTGCTCAGAATTAAAAATAGAGGTAACAACGTGCTTGTTGTGTTCATTTTCTTTCTTTCTTTCTTTTCCTCACCATCATAAAATCATTCTCTCAGTTGGTTCTCTTTAGGTGTATGATATGAGAAGTAGGGGAAAATGGAGATATTGGGGCATTGAGAATTGATTGTACTTTTTTTATTTGTATTTTCATTGTTAGATTTGATTCTAGAAGATAGAAGATCTAATAAAATAATTGACAAAAATATTTGCAGAGGTGTATATAAAACAAATTATTCATGAACACAAGTGAGCTTATAAGTTTATCCAAAGTTCAACTTGTTTAATATATGATCTCAAAGTAGAGTTCGAGATCAACTCAGTGTGATAAATAAACAAGCCGAACTTAAGCACATGCTTTATTTTACACATCCATGGAAGACATTGTCTCTATTTGAGACATTTCCCTAATGATTGCCTCTATTTGAGACATTGCGCTAATGACTGTTGATGATGGTGACAGTTGCATATCTGCTCTTATTTTTGTACTCTTTTCTGGCCTCTTAGGAATATACAGTTCTTTGGTCTTGAAGCCCAACAGAAAGTGACTGCATCATATGTTGTGGTAATTGGTCTTGGAGGAGTTGGAAGTCATGCTGCATCCATGCTTCTGAGGTCAGGGGTCGGTAGGTTACTTCTTGTGGATTTTGATCAGGTATCGTCTTTAATTGCCATTCGATTCACTTATATTACTCTGCTGTAAGTGGCTCGTACACCATGATTATAAAAAAAATTACTCTGCTGTAATCTCTTGCTAGTTACCTTCTTTTGTCGCAGAAATATTCTAACCTATCCATGTGTTTAATTGTCTCTTATCCTGTTTCATTTTACAACGATCCCTTCCTCTTTACACCATTCCTTATTCTTTAAAGCAGGATCAAATTCAATAAACATGAAACTTCAGATTTCAATTCGCCTTTTCCCTTTTCCTGAAATTTAGAGATGTGGCATATAATTAATGAATTACAAGAACTATAGATTATTGACATTCTAGTAGAGACTTGGATGCTATAATTACTATTTATGATGAAAAAATTAAGCCAAAAATTTCGGATTTCAATTCACCTTGTTCATTTGTGCATGACTAGGAAGAAAGGGGGGGGGGGGGGATTCAGTATGCCTTCTGCAATGCAAGGAAATTACATGGATTTGGAAACCATGGGATATTGCATTTACAACGACAACATACTCAATGAAATCCCACAACGTGGTAGAGTGTACGCAAACCTTACCTTCCGGGAGACCCTCGGCTCAAGACAAAGCATAATCACAAGCAAAGCAAAGCTAAGCAACTTAGTTATTAAATTCAAAGTGCCCAAACTTTTAGAATAGGACGCTGCATCTCAATAAATATTTAAAATCATTCCACTTTGTTGTAGTTTGATTTAATTGCGAGTAGGACAAGCTGGCATTGCCTGATATTGAAAGTGTATAGAAAATCACAATACTGTTCATTTAAACCCTCAATATTAGGCACTAAAATTTGAATGCTAAGTTGTAGATTGTGATATCTAATAGTAATGTGATTCGGCTATTTCTGTGGAAATTCTGCTGTAATGTATGTCATAACAAAATCAATTTAAATTTAAGTCTTTGGGCCCAGGGAACTAGCTATATTTTGTATTTGCTCACATCCACTGGATGTGTATCAATTAAATCCTTTACTTTATCGTGAAAAAATAAATAAAGGAAAAGTAAAGAGAAGTTTTCGGGGAAAAGAAAGACGAGTCTGAGGAATGAATGATTTTCCATGCAGTTGAAGGGTCATTCCTGTTGTATGTGGGCATGATTTGCTCTAGTTATATAAGTTCCGTAAAAGAAATGTTGCCTCTATGTTACCGAATATCTGATATCTGCTAATTATGTTGAAGGTGTCAGTGTCCTCATTAAATAGACATGCTGTTGCCACAAGAGAGGATGTTGGAACCTCAAAAGCCCTATGCCTTAAGAAGCACTTCCAATCAATTTTCCCAGAGTGCCATATACATGCAAAAGTTATGTTATATGATTCATCGTCTGAAGAAGAAATTCTGTCTGGCCACCCTGATTTTGTTCTTGATTGTATTGATAATATCGACACAAAGGTATGTTTGCTTGTGTGTTCCTTCACTCTTTGTTGCTGCTGCTCCTTATTTTTTATCTCGTCTGGGAAGGGAAACAATTTTATGAAGTACAGTTTACCATTACTGGCCTATTATGATCTTTGAAAACCTGCATGTTGAGTTGAATAAATTCTCAGTTTTACAGTTTTATTGCCTCCTTTCCATGGATGCCTTGATTTTCTTTTCTTTTGTTTTTTATTAAATTATTGTGGGGTTTCACTGGATCTACCTACCAAGGTAGAGGTAAGGTATGTGTACACTCTACCCTCCCCAGACCCCACATTGTGGGATTTCACTGGGTATGTTGTTGTAGACAATACTGCAATTTTTGTCTTCATCACCCTTTTTCCCCTTCTGCAAGAGGATGATGAAATTTTCTTTCCATGTTCTCTGTTTTTCTAAACATTGTATGCAATTAATAAGGTTGATCTTAATGTTCTTTCTTCTATGGGATTAAATTTTCTATTAATGATTTTCCAGAGTGCAATTGAGTCCAGTATCAATATGGAACTTTTTTGGAATTATAGCTTATGTTGCTCGGAATCTTCACTTTCGGTGCCGCACCTGTGTCGACACGACATGTGTGTGGATGTGGGATCCGTACCCGATCTGGTCAACCGATTTTGGGTACTTTGACCAAAATCGACGGAGAAATTCCGGACAGATTCAATGATTTCATTAATCAAAAGAATAGCTAAGGTGAAGTTGAAGAAAATGGAGTACCTTGTATTTAGAAATTTCCATGTCACTTATTTTCCATTTATCTCCTTCCGGGATTATCCTCTTGATCAATATTTTCTCCTCAAGTTTTTCACATATATCTCATAATTTAGGTTTCATAACTCTATTTTTAGATGCATGAATTATTTTTAGCCGAATCCCCGTACCCGCATCCATATCAAATCTAGATCATGAAGGATGTTACCTCTAGATCCGCACCCGTATCAGACACCCGCACCTGAGTCCGAGCTACTTATATTATAGCAGTCTCATTACTTATTTGGATTTAATCATATGATCCCCATTGTACCAGAAGATTCTTTTACACTGGTCTTCATTATGAATTCTTGAAAAATGACCCAGAGAAGAGCTTGGCACTTGTGAATATTAATTTATGCAGTTTACGATGGAAATGGTTAGTTTCTTTCTCTTCTGTCTTGGTAAGTATTTGAGTAAAAAATTGCCTGATGCATATTCAATGGAATTATGAAATCAAGGGCATGGCTATTTTAGTACTTGTTTCTAATTAGTTATGGTTCTATACAATACCTTTTGAATCTTTTTCACTTAGTAAATTTTGCTATGTAATACTTTGTAGGTGGCACTTCTAGCTGCATGCGTTCGAAGAGGTTTGAAAGTTTTATCTGCAACTGGAGCTGGCGCAAGGGCTGATCCAACAAGAATTCGTGTGGCTGACTTAAGAGAGTCCACCAATGACCCTCTATCTCGATCTGTAAGTAATTTTGTGGAGCTTCCTCGCGCTATACATTTTGCATGTGGAATTTTCAGATTTTTAGCTCCACATTCAATTCCTGATTCAATTTTTTTATTGAAATGAGTGTTGACTTTGTCCCCCAGATTATAAAATAGATGATTTTGACTTCTTCAAACTCTGAACAGTCCCATCTTCCAAATACTTGAAGTTAAATGAGCATCTTAGGAAGAATCACTTAGCTTACTGGATAGCGCTAAAACACTCTGTAACTCTTATGTTTGAGGACAATGAATTTCTCCAGTAATGGGACTACTTCTCCATATATTGGAATGTATTCTTAAAGCCTGTAACATTAGTCTACCCTGATATTTCATTCGCTTGAAAGCCGATATACTAAAAAAACTCAATCTCGCATTTTTAACCTGGGCTACATGCTGTCGACTGTGTTATGTCAACAGAATCTTAACGACTTTTGTAATCTTCTAGTAAACTGTATCATAATATGAAAGAGTTTTAAGTTCAATACTGGTGTTATATGCTTAGGAATATTCAGGAATCACAGTTGGACCATGCATAAACAAATGGAAAATATTGCTTTTAGTATTATCCATTTCTCTTGTTTACTTTGACTTGAATTACTTGAAAAACTAATTGAGCAGGTAAGACATCGCTTGAGAAAAGATCATGGTATTGATGGTGGCATTCCTGTGGTATTTTCTCTGGAGAAACCCAAGGCAAAGCTGCTTCCCTTTAAAGGGCCAAGCGGAGAAGAAGAAAATCCTTCAGATTATCAAGTACGAATTTAACCTTTTTGAACTGCTAAATTTGGCAATATGCTATTAAGAAGTTATGAGAATAGACACATTTCACAAAACTTTAAACTATATAAGAAAAAGTCTCTATTTCCTATATGTTACATAATATTCGTCTCTTAATCTGAAAAAATTACTCGTTGAGCATTTTCTAAAATTTGAGATATGGGTATCAGATAGTGCCTGGGTTTAGGGTCCGCATCATTCCAGTTCTGGGGACTATACCTGCAATTTTTGGGCAAGTCATGGCTTCCTATGTTGTGACTCAACTAGCTGGATTGCCAGTCCAGATGGAACCAGTGGTGAACTTTGATATGGATCACTACGAAATCCTCCATCAACGCCTTATTGAGCATGAAGAGTTGCTCTATGGCACAGCCATGCAAGTGGAGGTACTAAGTCCTGAACTTACACTTTCTATTTGCCTGCTTGAAGTCATCAAGTTAGGAGTCGCAAGGTTATTCTCAGATTTTCTTTTTCTTTTTATACATTGTTTATCGTGGCAAACATCGCTATTTTTATCATAAAAGGAATTAACCTGCAGACTGATAGCATTGAAACATAATATGATGTTAAAGGATGTGAAGTTCTAATTTCTATAGTTTTCTTACTGAGTTCCTCTAGTTTTTGATCAGTAAGATAGAAATAGTCATTTTTCAGTTTTCTTTTGCATGCTATTTCAGTTTTTATTAGTCAGCATTGTGAAACAAATTTTCATCCCTGTTTTATCACTCTTTAAGGTAGACGTTGAAGAAGTTATGTACATTGCCAAAGAGTTGTGGCATGGGAGAAGTGCAAGGGACTTATCTATTAAAGATGTTGGGCGTGCAATGTGGCGCTCAATAAATGAGTTGATGCTTGTGAGGTATGTATGCTAAGCCTAATATGATGGAATGAACATGTATTCACTTAGTATCAGTACTGTGGATGAACCGAGCCTGAGATAGGCAAACACGAGATCTTTTCAACTATGACAAAAAAATTGCCTCATAAATTTTTCCTTTGATAATGTAATGTTTATTTGTAATTTGGGGTAATGAAACCCCGTATACAAGTAGTATACCAAAAGTAGAAAGTAGAAACACTAAGTTTATCTATAAAAGACTTCCAATTATCTATATGCCTCGTCACTAATTCACTTTGTGAAATATGATATTCATGATTATGGGGGATAAGTTTTAAATCTATTGACTTACTTAGTGAATGTAGATTGAAAATCTTTAGCACAATTAATATATTAATAATATCATATATTTGAAATAAATTTAGAATCAAATTGAATAGATGTATCTTGGGAGAATTCGCTTTGAAGAAACTATTCCCTATATACATATGTTGGGTGGCTCAAGAGAATTACTTAACTTAGGGAATAGAACAGGGGAATCTAAATATACAACTACGTTATATACAATCTAGAGTGATAGTAAATAAATTGCGATGATATTAAAGACTTGGGGGAAAAAGATCTATAAAAAAGATCTGTTTCGTAAAATTACCCTTTCCTTCCTAGTGTTTGATTGATTATGTATTCATCAATATTTGATTGATTGGTCTAATATGCCAATTTCTTCTATTAATGTGCTGGAATCCATTAGTCTAATATAAGGTTGTCACATTCTATTTCTTCTTTTCGTTTCACGAGTAACTAATAATGATTTTTCAGTCAATTGAAAATGGGTAATCCTGAATACAAGATGTATACTGGTGAATTGGACCACGCAAAATATGTTTAACAAATGTTATCCACTCATCCATACAAGTCTATGCAGATTATTTGCTCGAAGTTGCTATGTTTAACTACTTTTATCTAATGTAGAAGGATGACATTTCCACCCTAAATACATTCATGATTACTATTTTATTTCCAGATGCTCTTCCATTGTCTGTAGCTTTCTGCCTCTCAACTCATAGTGCATTGCTTCCTTTGACATCCTTTTAGGTGGGATAAGACAAGGCCAGCCTCAGTTTCAAATCTAATCCTGCTAAGATTCAAGGAGGTATGTTTCTTGATTCATATCCCACAAAATGACTCGTGAAACTGGATACACAAAGGAGGTGCTTGATGTTTAATGAAACTATAATTATTTTTGCAGCATTATAAACTGTAATAGTCTTACTTTTGCTATTCTCTGGTTCAAGGCTGACGAACACGAGTCAAGGTCACTGGAAGATATAAAGGAAGAAGAACCAGATTTTTTTGTTAGGGTGACAACTGTGCTGAAGAGAGCAGAATTGGAGTTTGGCTTTTAAGAGGTCACCTATCCAACCGGCGACAGGAGCACTCTGATTTAGAAATTCATTTCAGGTATTTATGCTCGGATAGGAACAACATTTCACTTGGCTCCCTTTGCCAGCAAGTTCCCGTGTCACAATGCCCCAGATGTCAACGCAGCAATTTTTTCTTTTGCAGGTGCATTAAGATGGTTCAGGAAGCCTGAAAATCACACACACTGATACAAGTGAAACTCAAAAGCTGTCTGAAGTGAAAATTGTCAAGGTTTTGGATCTTGTTTCTTTCTTGATGATGTTTAGAATTCTTCCAAGGAGCAAACAACTTGGAAGTAGCTGAACACTTTGACCATATCAAAAGCTTATTTAAGGATTTCTTTTTATTGTCGTGGAGGGGGGGGGTTGTTGCTGCTTCTAATGGAAATGTGGGATATAGAATTATTTTTACACTTATATTTTTGGTATATCTATACTGAGTACCAAATGTCAATCCTCCAATGAAGGCCAATTGTAAAGAGTTGCAAGTTTTTGACTTGGAGACAATCGCCTCAACGACACATTCCCCATGTAGTTGGGAACTCTGCCAGAGCTACAAGTTTTAAGCTTGAGATCAGATAAATTGCATGGATCCATTAGAACTTTAAGAATTGAAAACATGTTTTCCCAATTTAGAATTGTAGATCTATCTTACAATGCCTTCTCGGGAGACTCACCTATGAGTTTGTTTTAACATTTGAAAGTCATGAGGTCAATTGATCAAACAATGAGGTCACTAGAATATTTTGGAGATGGATATTACCAAGATTGAATAACAGCCACAACCAAGGAGTGAAGCTTAAACTTTGCCATAATTTTGATTGGTTGCACCAGTATTGATCTTTCAAGTAACTACTATGGAGGACATATTCCAAGTGTTATGGGAGATTTCATTGCACTTCACGTGTTGAATTTATTTCATATAATGATTTGTAGGGTCATATACCATCAACACCCGGAGATTCAATAGAAGAATCCTCCTAGTGATGATGGTATATGACCTTGCAATTCATTATGAGATAAATTCAACAAGTGAAGTGCTATGAGATCTCCCATAATACTTGGAATATGACCTCCAAATATGTTATTTTAAACATCAATAGTGGTGTAAACATTCAAAATTCTGACAAGTTTAAGCTCCAGTCCTTGGTTGCAATTGTTATTCAATCTTGGTAATATCAGTCTCCAAAATATTCTGGTGACTTCATTGTTTGATCAATTGACCTCATGACTTTCAAATGTTGAAACAAACTCGTAGTTAAGTCTCCAGAGAAGTCATTGTAAGATAGATCTACAATTCAAAACTGGGGAAACATGTTTTCAATTCTTGAAGTCCATGCAGCTTATTTGATCTCAAGCTTAAAACTTGCAGAGTTACCAACCACGTGGAGAATGTGATTGTCTCCTAAATCAAGAACTTGCAACTCTTTGCAGTTGACCTTCATTTTGAAGATTGTCTCCATTCATTACAGAAGTTTATTTGATCCAAAAGGATGCTTTTATCACATCAGTGGTTAGTGTTGTGCTGATGTTTCTAACTTAATTTTCTTATATAAGATCAATAGAAGTAATTTTTAGAAGTGTGGTATTTAAAGTTTATAGAATTTACATTCAATGTTTTGTTTTAGCCTGTCAATCTGGTGGATTACTGTAGTAACTTTAAAGCAGCTTTAAGTTTCCGATTAGTATGGTAGTTAGAACTTTCTAAAATTCGATATACTAGAATTGGAGTTACTTCATGTTTAACACCTCCCTTGCAACAGCTGGAAGCCAAGCAAAGTAATGAACCTAACTGATTACGCTCGAAAAGAGTTCAGACCTATTCCTTGTTGCATACCGACCTTTTTTCTAAGGCTGGCCAGTGGGCCGGGACGACCCGACCCGGCCCAACCCCGTCCCGACCCCGCCCCGGTCCCGACCCGACCCCGCTCTAAAAAAAAAAAAAAAAATTAACGGGGGCGGGACTCGAACTCGGGACGGGACGATGTCTCGTCCCGCCAGACCCGAGCCCGCCCCAGGCCCGCCGGACCCGAGCCCGCCCCGAGCCCGTCCCGACCCCGACCCCGACCTTACCTTTGCAAAAATAACCGTTGCACCAACGGCCATTTTAGATTATGGCCGTTGGCCAACGGCCATTTTAGGCCCCCCCCTCCCCCAACCCCCCTACCCCTTAATATTTATTTTTAACCCATAAGTTATTATATTTACACTTTAACCCAATTTTTCAACTATAAATAACTCATTTTCTCTTCATCTTTCTCACAAATCTTCCTACAATCTCTCTAATTTCTCAATATATCTCTCTACATTGTTTGCTAAATATTCAATTTTATTAATTCATTTGGGAATTGGGAGTGAAGTTGGCAACTAGCTTGATGATCTTCCATCGAGCAAAGTTTCAATTTTCAACCTCTCGATTACACGTCGACGTTACGTCGGCGTTTGGTACATTCGTTCCTTCATTAAATTATTATTGTCTCGTTTATTTTATTTAGCGCACTTAATTTCATTTACTTTAATTATTTGTTAGCATATAATTAAAATGGAAGGAATTAGAGGTATGTTTAAGGGTAAGGGTAAGACTTCTTCTAGTAGGGGCAATCGGGGCAAGGGTACTTCTTCTAGTCATCTTATTCCTACACAGATGATTTTGTTGATACTCAACATTTTCCTACAATACCATTAGATTTAGACGAGGAGTTATTTTCCGGAACTCAAGAAGACTTTAATTTAGACGATGATCTAGACGATACACCCACTAATATTGATGACAACACGCCCACTAGTGCACCTTCAACCGAAATACCTCCTATTCCCCCTAGTATGAGACGAGGTCCAAGAAAAACGACCATTAAAATCGATGCATGGACATTTTTTGATAGGGACGTAGAGAATCAAGTAGCCATATGTAAAATTTGTAAAAATGTTTTAAAATTTAAAACTGGAAAAGGTCACGGTGGGACGGGGGTTTAATTAGACACGTAGTAAGTGCTCATCCAAATTAGGTATGCCCAATACCGGACTTCAAAACCGGGTGCGCAAACGGCCGCTCCATCGGGACAAGGTTCACATACGATCGTCCCGGACCAAGTACGGGTCAAATTAACCCTATGACGGGGGAATTGTAGGCTCTAAATACAACAAACATAGAGATAGGGAAGCAATATCAAAATTAGTTGTTGTGGAGGGTTTGCCTTTTTCATTTCCTTCATCTCCCGGTTTTATTCATTACATTAGAGATATATATAATCCTGCTTTTAACGGTTTTCCTAGGTCAACTGTTAAGAGAGATGTATTTAAATTTGCGCATGAATATCAACAATATTTACGTTTTTCATTATATCATTTTAATGGCAAAGTATCTATCACGTCGATATAGGTCGTAGTACTAACGGCCATGATTATTTAACTTAACTTGTCATTGGATAGATTATAAATGGTCTATGCAAAAACGTATTTTAGCGTATAGATATATAGATGATAGGCACACTTTGGTACTTTTATTGCGAGAAAATATTTATCAAGTGTGCGATTATTACGGAATTACCGATAAAATTATGACTATTACATTAGATAACGCTTCTAATAACAATTACGCAATTACAATGTTAAAAAATAGTTTAGCTCCATCTTTTCCGGACCATTTTCATATAAAATGCGCGTGCCATATATATAACTTAATTGTAAAGGATGGTCTATCACTTTTTGAAGACATTCTTAGTAAAATACAATTTGCTATAAACTTTATTTTTAAAAGTAATAAAGTACAACGTAGAAAAGAATATAAAAAAATTTGTCATGATTGTGGACTACCTTTTAGAAGAATTCCACAAGAAGTATCCACTAGGTGGAATTCTTTATACGAGCAACTCCTTGTTGCTTATGACTATAAATTACCTATAACTTTATTTTTTAACTCTCATAATAAAAAGCCACCGATATGATTTTAGATAGTGATTGGGAAAAAATTTCCGAACTTATTGTATTTTTAGAGAAATTTTTTCAAGCAACAAAAGAATTTTCCGGTATATATTATCCTACTATTTCAACTATGTTATTTTATATAACTCTAATATTTTTATTACTTAGTGAATATATGGAAAAACCAAATTATAAGGCAAAATTATTAAAAAAATGTTTGTCAAAATAAAAAAATATTTTATTCCTATTCCTTCTATTTATATTATTGGTTCTCAGTATTAAATCCTACTATTAAAATAGACGGTACTAAATCACTAATTGAAACTATTTACGATTGTATAGAAGTACTACCACCTCCAAGTCCCAAAAATCTAAATCACCCACCACCTATTGAACAAACTAAAGAAGAAGTGTTGAATAGCGTAGAACACCACTTTGCAAAAATATATATAGATTTTATCAACAAGAAAATGCTAGTAACGTACGGCTACCATACCATCTTCTTCATCTTCAACACAACCTCACAAAAGACATGTCTTGTTTCGCGCTAGTATTGAAAGCCTCGAAATAGAATGTGCGGCCGTACCTCTACTAACCAAATTAGCGAGTTGGATATTTTTGTTTTGCGGGGTTCGTACCGTATCAAGAAGTTATCAATGAAGATGGACAAGAAGACTTGTTGAAATACGGAGGGGAATGAGAAGACCTTTCCGACACTTTCATTGATGGCTCGAGATGTTTTGAACATTCAAGCGTCATCAATCTGCGTCGGAAAGCGCTTTTTCGCAGCGGATATCAAATAGGAGACCACGAGACACTCATTGGCGGAGACGGCTTGGAAATTGCGTATTATTCGAGATTGGATACGAGCGGAGCGGAGAAGGTGCGGTCAACCGGAGATCAACGAAGAAGATGATGAAAACTACAACGAAATCTTAACCGAAGGTAGTGGAAGCGACGTGGATCAATTTGACCAACAAATACCAATTCCAACCGAAGAACCACATGAAATCATCAAGCAATTAGAACAGGTTTTTTTGAGAATGTAATTTTTTTAATTGTAATTTTATTATGTAATTTGTAACTTTTGGACAACACCACAAAGTTGCAATTTAGATTTTAGACAATTGTATTTGTATTACAAAAAATCATATGTCTATTAAATAATATAAGAGGCACAAAAACAGCCTTGGGATGTTTTTATTACACTATCTTGTTTTGTTTATTGAGTTTTTTTTATACATATGTTATTTAAAAAAAAAAAAAAAGGAAAACCCGACCCCGCCCCGCCCCGACCCGAGCCCGACCCGAGCCCGCCCCCCCCGATACCGACGGGATCGGGATCGGGACGGGGCCGGCTTCAGTCCCGCCCGGACCCGACCCCGTTAGGCCCGCTAGGCCCGATCCCGACCCCCGATCGTCCCGCCCCGACCCCGACCCCGCCAGACCCGGCCCGCCAGACCCGAGCCCGGCCCACTGGCCACCCTTACTTTTTTCTCCCTTTAGATTTATCTGAAAGAAAATTCAATACTTGTTGATTGTGAATTTTTGAACGGATGGGCTAAATCATGGTTCTTTACCAAAGCTTAGTGAGTGCATAGGAAGGACCATTACCGGAAATGTTCAACATCCATATGGATGTCACTTATCAAGTTTGTGAGATAAAGGAGAAATAAAGTACTATTGCCTATTTGTTACATTTAGGACCAATATCTTAGGACCCTAGCTTGTTTCATAATATTCATGTGATAGCTTTAAGGTAGGGTTTTGGCAAGAACATGTGATTGTTGTATACCAATTTATGAGTAGATAGCTGTCATTGCCTTGCATAATTTGGTTAAGAGTATCACCTATTTTGTCGTCTCAAATCATTTTGACGAAAGAGTTCTCGGGACCAAGTCTGGGAATGGAAAAGATTTTGATATAGATTGCTTCCTCCTTTAATGGGTTTTACCCGCGCAAAATCGGATTAGTCGGGCCCCAAAATGGGTACCAAACATCGGGTAGGGAGACCCTCACCCCCAAAAGAAGAAAATAGCACAAGGACCACAAGTGTCAAGATTGTTATCCAAAAACAAATATGAAAAGAGAGAACAAGATACTTCATATAAACATAGTGAAGTAATCGTTAGCTATGGCAAGGTGTAATGGATTTGAAGTCATAAAAGATCGGAATTTTGCAATAGATAAATTATAATTATAATGAGCATAAAGAACATTGGAACTCATAGACAATGCTTAACATTTTTATAGGAACTGACTGGTCGGTGGGCAGAGAATATTAAGGTAGAAATAATACTGGTAGTAATTCAGGAAACTTTAAACAAAATCAATATAAAGAGCACATAATGATTCCTTTCGAATTATGTTGAACAATGTCTAATTATCCAATACATCTACACATTTTCTTTGTTCAAACACTTCAAATTACATAATTTAACTTCATAGAATAATACCTTGTGTATCCTCACTAATCCGATGACTTTCCTTTATCATTTCTTCGAAATTATCCGATTATAGCACAATGCACAGGTCCGATTTGTAACTCCTATTGCATCAGCTTTTACAATATTTATTATATTTTGTACGTTTCAGATATAACACGTTCTTTTTTTATTTTAACTATCTGCATTAATTAGTATGTCCACTACAGAATTTTTCTATTGTCAAAATGTTTATACTCTAATCTCTATACCATTTAATGAAATTGAATTATTCAAACATACTCAAAACCCATCCCCAAGGCCCAAGGGCCCTCTTGAAGTAGAAGGATAAGCATTGTATAGAATGCATTTATTATTATAAATTAATATGAGAAAGGGTTGATAGAAAATAATTATAATTGTGGTCCAAAGCAGCCAAGAAATCTATGTTTGTGCAAGCGAATGGTTAAGATAATGAAGACTTGAAACCTCGTTAAGATAGGGTACGTTAAATCAATTGATTTAATATTAATAATTAGAGATTAAAGTAAAAATACATACACCATAAATTAACTACAATTAAGTGATAAATTCACACCATACATTTAGGCCTCATTTGTTTTAATTAAGATTAAGATGTCTGAATCTTAAATGCACATCTAAATATATTAAGATGTTATCTCTAGATCTGAACACCGAATGATTAACTGTTTGTTTTTAAACATTTGAATGTGCATAATGATTTATTTAAACATAATAAATATACAATTCAAATTTAAAAGTAACTAAATATTCAAAAATAAATATAAACATAAATTTATTATTTAATAAAATAATAAATAATAAAATATTTATGTTTGCTAATGATGGTGGAGATGCTTTGTAATGGTGATGGCAGTGATGGTTGATGTTAGTGGCTAGTAACTGTGGTGGTGGTGATAGTTGTGATTGTAGAAGTGGTTGGGTATAGTGACTGACGTGATGATGATGGTACGGTTGGTAGTGGTAGTGGTGGTTGTGATGGTGGAGTTGGTAGGTGTTTGTAATTGGCGGTGTTAGTGGTGATGGCTGAAGAATGCATGGTGGTTGATAATAATAAGGATTGGCCGCAATGGTGGTAGTGGCGATGACAGTGATGGCTATTGATAAAATTATAGTGATGGATGTGGTAGGTTTGGTAGCGACTGACAATGATAATTGCCAATTATGATGGTTGTGGTTTTGATGGCTAAGGTGATCGGTGGTTGACAGTGATGGTGGTGATGGTTGTGATAGCGGAGATGGTTAATGGTGGTGGGGATGAGTGGTGGCTGGAGAGTAGGTGGGGTGGGGGTTGGTTGTGATCATAGATGTGGTTAGTGATGATGGGATGGTAGTACTAATCTGTATTGCAAAACCAATGAAGAAGTTCAGAAAATTAGTAAGTAAAATTCTGAGGAATCAAACGAATTTATAGCCATGGAAGTACTGTTTCTGAAGGTTTGCAACCGTTCTGAACAGCCACTAAAAACTGGTGGAAAATTTAAATATGGGAAAGAAACCGGGTCGCGGGTCAGACACGCGGATCCGAGTCACTAACGGGTAGGATTGGATAAGTTAATTAATTTAATTAAATAATAATTAATTAAATAATTAAAAATTAAAGAAAATTTGGTCGAAAAAGATTATCAATCAATCAGATCATTTGACCAAATCCAAATCCAAATCCGAAGCCGAGCGATGACGACGGCGCGAGGGGAGACCCTCTTCTAAACCCTTTAGCAACAAAAAGGAGTACTTCTACTTATAAGTAGAAGAACTTTTCTTTCCACTACCGATGAGGGACAAATGCTTATTTTATAAAGCAAGAGGGAACTCCCTCCATTTCCCATTCAATCTATCATTTAAACCCAACAATCCCCCACATGAATGGGGAATGGCTATAAGATAAAGGAATGTATGGACAAGTGTGTAATTTACAATCAAGGATTAATTGCATCTGGATAAGTAGGTTTCCCTTTGAACTTTTCGTAGTGAACATATGTCAGATATACTCGGTCAATCGGTAGATTTGATATCTTTGAACCGTCGAGCTTTGGCGTATACCTAGACAATCGTATGTCACACAATAAATCCTTTACCGTCTATGGTTCTTATGGTTGTGTTCGTTTCAGCCATGAACACCTCCTGGTTTCATGAGTGTATAGAGAATGGGCTTCTTACAATCATTCTCTTTGAAGCGGCTTACACTTCACACTCACATAGGTGATTCCTAAACGTGTTATCGTGTAGACACACTATTTGGTCAAACCTGCCAAACTTAGAAACCATTAAAAATAAACTTAAGCTTTTTATTAATTTGTTAAAAAAAAAACCTTAACATTTTATCCTTATTCCTGAACATTGTCTTCATCATGAGAATGGATTTAGTTATTTGACAATGCCGAACCGTCAGTCACGACTTTGTTTGATCTCCTTGAACCTACCTCTTGGAATCTCCAGTCTGCTAGGTAGAGTTACCGCCATGATGACTTGTCCTTAGCCTTAAACCCATTCCCTTATATGATCTTTCAACCGCCTCTCTAGATAGGCCTTTCGTTAGCGGATCCGAAATGTTATCTCTTGACTTTACGTAGTCAATCGTAATAACACCACTAGAGAGTAACTGTCTAACGGTATTGTGTCGCCGTCGAATGTGACGGGATTTTTCGTTATACATAACGCTCCCTGCCCTACCTATTGCTGCTTGGCTATCACAATGTATACATATAGGTGCCAAAGGTTTGGGCCAAAATGGAATATCTTCCAAGAAATTTCGGAGCCATTCAGCTTCTTCACCGGCCTTGTCTAAAGCTATAAACTCAGATTCCATCGTAGAACGAGCGATGCACGTCTGTTTGGATGATTTCCAAGACACTGATCCACCCCCAATTGTGAAAACATAACCACTCGTGGATTTAACTTCAGATGATCTGGTGATCTAATTTGCATCACTATATCCTTCGATCACGACGGGATATTTGTTATAATGCAAAACATAGTCTTGGGTATGTTTCAGATACCCCAAAACTCGTTTCATTGCCATCCAGTGAGTTTGATTGGGATTACTTGTAAACCGACTCAATTTACTAATAGCACATGCTATATCTGGCCGCGTATAATTCATGATATACATCAAACTTCCCAACACTCTTGCATAATCCAATTGTGAGTCACTTTCACCTTTATTCTTCTGAAATGTATAGCTCATGTCAATTGGAGTCTTGGCAATATTGAAATTTAAATACTTAAACTTGTCAAGTACTCTTTCAATATAATGAGACTGCGATAATGCTAGACCTTGTGGAGTTTTATGAATTCTGATGCCTAAGATCAAATCAGCAACTCCTAAGTCCTTCATATCAAATTTGCTAGCCAACATGCGCTTAGTAGCATTTATATCGGCAATATTTTTACTCATTATCAACATGTCATCAACATATAAACAAATAATGACATCATGATTTGGAGTATTTTTAATGTAAACACATTTGTCACACTCGTTGATTTTAAATCCATTTGCCAACATTGTTTGGTCAAATTTAGCATGCCATTGTTTGGGTGCTTGTTTTACTCCATAAAGCGACTTAACAAGTTTGCACACTTTCCCTTCTTTACCAGGAATCACAAATCCCTCAGGTTGTTCCATGTAAATTTCTTCCTCCAATTCTCCATTTAAGAAAGCTGTCTTAACATCCATTTGATGGATTTCAAGACCATGTACGGCTGCTAGTGCCACTAACAACCGAATAGATGTTATCCTTGTTACCGGCGAGTATGTGTCAAAGTAATCAAGGCCTTCCTTTTGTCTATAACCTTTGACCACAAGTCTTGCCTTATATTTGTCAACAGTGCCATCAACTTTCATTTTTCTTTTAAAAATCCATTTTGATCCTAAAGGTTTATTTCCAGGAGGAAGATCAACTAATTCCCCTGTATGGTTGTTCAAAATTGATTCAATCTCACTATTGACTGTCTCTTTCCAAAATGATGAATCAGAAGATGACATCGCTGCTTTAAATGTTTGAGGCTCATTTTCAAGCAAGAATGTCACAAAATCTGGTCCAAAGGAAGTAGATGTCCTTTGACGTTTGCTACGCCTTGCATCCTCTTTACTTGGTGTATTTTCCTTTGGTTCTTCCCGCGGTCGTTTAAATCTTTCACTTGACGACTCACATTCAGTTTTATACGGATAAATGTTTTCAAAGAATTCAACATTATCTGATTCAATTACCGTATTAACATGAATTTCGGGATTGTCCGATTTGTGAACCAAAAACCGACAAGCTTTGCTGTTTGTAGCATAGCCAATAAAAACACAATCCACAGTTTTTGTTCCGATTTTTACCCTTTTGGGCAAAGGAACTTGGACCTTTGCTAAACACCCCCACACTTTGAAATATTTCAAGTTGGGTTTTCTTCCTTTCCATAGTTCATATGGAATAGATTGTGTTTTTCTGTGGGGCACCCTGTTGAGTATTCGGTTAGCTGTAAGGATAGATCCCCCCCACAAGATTTGCGGTAAACCAAAACTTATTAGTAAGGCATTCATCATTTCCTTTAATGTTCGGTTTTTCCTTTCCGCAATTCCATTTGATTGTGGTGTGTAAGGGGCAGTGGTTTGATGAATAATTCCATATTCTAAACATATCTCTACAAAAGGAGATTCGTACTCTCCACCCCTATCACTTCTAATCATTTTTATCTTTTTATTCAATTGATTTTCCACCTCGTTCTTGTATTGATTAAATGCATAAATTGTTTCATCCTTACTATTAAGCAAATACACATAACAATATCGAATGCAATCGTCAATAAAAGTTATAAAATACTTTTTCCCACCGCGAGATGGTATTGACTTCATATCACATATATCTGTGTGAATTAAGTCTAAAGGATTTGAATTCCTATCAATAGACTTATATGAATGTTTAACAAACTTAGATTCAACACAAATTTCACATTTAGATTTATTACACTCGAATTTAGGCAATACTTCTATATTAATCAATTTTTGCAAGGTTTTGAGTTGACATGTCCTAAACGAACATGCCATAAATCATTTGACTCCAATAAGTAAGACGAAGCTGAATTTTCATTAATACTGTCAACAACCATTACATTGAGTTTGAAAAAGCCCTCGGTGAGGTAGCCCTTTTCTATTAACAAATCATTCTTACTTATTACAATTTTCTCACTAACCAACACGCACTTAAACCCGTTTTTGACGAGTAGTTCGGCTGAAACTAAATTCTTCCGAATTGTTGGAACGTGCAGAACATTGTTGAGAGTCAGGACCTTGCCGGAAGTCATCTTCAGAAGTATCTTCCCATATCCTTCAACCTTGGTCTGTTGCGGTATTTCCCATAAACAAGTACCTCTTCGGGTCCAGCGGGAGCATAGGTTGCAAATGCTTCTTTTGTAGCGCAAACATGTCGAGTGGCACCAGAATCAAGCCACCACTCCTTTGGGTTTCCAACTAAATTGCACTCTAATAGCATTGCACACAGATGATCCATATCATCATTCTTTTCCACCATATTGGCTTGTCCTTTTCCCTTGTCCTTTTTCGGGAGACGACAATCTGGGGCTTTGTGGCCAGCTTTCCCACAATTATAGCAGTTGCCCTTGAATTTTTTCTTGTTGGAATCCTTCTCCTTTCCAGAAGGCCTCTTCCTTTTCTTGTTCTTTTTCAGAGCAGCATCTTCAACGATGCTTGCCCCTTCAATTGGTGAAGTCTTACGGTACCTCTTCTCAGCGGTTTTGTTATCTTCCTCGATCTTGAGACGAATCACAAGATCTTCCAACTTCATTTCCTTTCTTTGTGCTTAAGATAATTCTTGAAATCTTTCCATGAGGGCGGCAACTTCTCAATCATTGCAGCCACTTGGAACGCTTCATTTACTACCATGCCTTCAGCAATAAGGTCATGGAAGATAAGTTGAAGCTCTTGAACTTGGGTTCCAACGGTTTTTCCATCCACCATTTTGTAGTCTAGGAATTTGGCAACCACAAACTTCTTCAAGCAGGCATCTTCGGTTTTGTACTTCTTTTCAAGTGCACTCCGTAGTTCTTTGGAAGTCTCTACTGCACTGTAGACATTGTACAAGTCATCTTCTAAGGCACTCAAAATGTAGCCTTTGCACAAAAAATCAGCCTGTTTCCAAGTCTCAGTAACCATGAACTGTTGGTTGTCAGGCATGTCGGCGGCAGGCACGGGAGGGTCCTCACTGGTGAACTTTTGCATACCAAGGGTGGTAAGCCAAAAGAACATTCTTTGTCGCCATCCTTTAAAGTTGGCACCGGTGAACTTCGCAGTTTCTCGGCCGGTGGCACAAATGCGGTACGGGTTGTAGGAGTAACCGGGTGCGGTATTCGCAGAGGTAGTTTCGGTCTCAATTGCCATTATTCGTTTGTCACTGTCAAATCGACAAACTGTTTTAGTTAATAAAACCAGAATATCAATTCAATCACAGACTTAAACGATGAAGATTTTATTTCTTCAAATCGCAGTATAATTATGAAACTTTAGTATTCCAGCGAAGTTTTTATATCTTCGAGTCAGAATACTAATATTCATATGGAGTAGAAAACTGCACAAGTTTTAATCTCCAAACCAGAATACAACAACGATGAAGTTTTTATGTTCTTCAAATCGTTGTACAAGTATGAACTTTAATATTCCAACGAAGTTTTTATGTCTTCAAGTCAGAATATGAAATTTCATACGGAGTAGAAAACCACACAGGTTTTAGTCTCCAAAACAGAATATAGATTAATCTAAAAAATTTAATTTCCTTAAGATTGTTACTAATCTGTATTGCAAAACCGATGAAGAAGTTCAGAAAATTAGTAAGTAAAATTCTGAGGAATCAAACGAATTTATAGCCATGGAAGTACTGTTTCTGAAGGTTTGCAACCCTTCTGAACAACCACTAAAAACTGGTGGGAAATTTAAATATGGGAAAGAAACTGGGTCGCGGGTCAGACACGCGGATCCGTGTCACTAACGGGTAGGATTGGATAAGTTAATTAATTTAATTAAATAATAATTAATTAAATAATTAAAAATTAAAGAAAATTTGGTCCACAAAGATTATCAATCAAATCATTTGACCAAATCCAAATCCAAATCTGAAGCTGAAGCCGAAGCTGCCACTAAAAACTGGTGGAAAATTTAAATATGGGAAAGAAACCGGGTCGCGGGTCAGACACGCGGATCCGGGTCACTAACAGGTAGGATTGGATAAGTTAATTAATTTAATTAAATAATAATTAATTAAATAATTAAAAATTAAAGAAAATTTGGTCCAAAAAAATTATTAATCAAATCATTTGACCGAAGCCGAAGCCGAAGCCGAGCCGATCGACGACGACGGTGGGAGGGGAGACCCTCTTCTTAACCCTTTAGCAACAAGAAGGAGTACTTCTACTTATAAGTAGAAGAACTTTTCTTTCCACTACCGATGAGAGACAAATGCTTATTTTATAAAGTAAGAGGGAACTCCCTCCATTTCCCATTCAATCTACCATTTAAACCCAACAGATGGGTGGTGGTTGTGCGGTGGGATGGGGTAGGTTAGGGGTGGAACTAGTGGTTGTGGACAGAGTGGAAGTAAAACTTATTCATACAAAAATACCTCTTAATGATACTAAGAATTTGTTCAAGATTTTAATGATTAAGACTTACTCAGACCAAATAAATGCTTAGATTTTAATGTAAACAAATGCACTTAATGACCTGAAATGTGAACCATTTAGATTCAGACCTCCATTAAGTACAAACAAATGAATCTTAATGACAATTGTGGATAAGTATTATCAGTCTGAAATGGAAGGATGTGTATCTCTGCTATACTTGTTGACATTGACATGACGCACTGGACAAATATACTTATTCCATGTTTATACCAAATTGATGAATTCAAAATATTTATCTTCAAATACACATATTAATCACTTAATTATAATCAAGTAATGAGTGTTTATTAATTTTAATTGCTAAAATTAAATTGCTTGGATTCGTATAAAGTCTGGGTACAAATAAGTATTTATCATGGTAAAAAAGTTTGGGTGTGCCGAAATTATGACAAACTATGAATAACCACCTCTCAGCTAGGATATTAATTTTTCTCTTCAAAATAAATTAGAGTTAAGATTTTCATTAGTTGCATTAAAGAGGGGGAAAAAGAAATATTCTTAACAATGTGAGAATACAAACTTGATGTTGTAATTTTAACATCTTAGGAGTATTAATTAATAAGGTAATTGAAATCTCCAAGTTGCACAATTAGCTTTTGATACCTCGTTTCAGGTTCTCTCAATCAACTTCTAACTCCTCTCAATAGTGTAGCATATTGGAGACACAAATAATATTATATTATTCTATTTATTTATTTTGGGAATCCACCACCAAATATGACAAGAATCATACTAAATTTTCCTCATTAGGTTTTGACAGTTTGTTTTCCTCAAGACATTATAGGGTCCCTACAATTTGACCTAAGAAAACAAAATGGAGCAAAAACATAAGAGAATTGTTCATTGAACCTAGATAAAGATGTGATATCAGGGTGTAATGAATAAAAAAAACTTGTCATTATATAATGTTATGAAATTGTTAGACAATACCACAAACATTCTGTGAACTTGTCAAAAATATTAATACTATAATGTAGCAGTATAGATTCTCAGGACCAAAATTAATTGTTGATAGCACATGAATAACTTCCAAGATTTTATTGTTAGAATAATTCTTACAGTTGGTTCTTTGGCATATAAGATAGTAATAATTAATTATGTGCAGCCAAAATCAGCATAGAGTTAGTTGGGACTTATTAGGAATTTAAAATCTATTGACTTCTTATGCTGGTGCAATGCATCAAATTTTTCTTCATCACATCCTCAAAGGATATGCATAATTAAACAAATGAGATAAAACAAAATCAATTCCATAAGCAACAAAATTGAGCAATTAATATATAAACCTTAAATTTAGTGGTGGTTCCAAACGATCTAGTTCGATAAAATCAGTGTTTTACAATCGAGGCTTACGTGTATAAACAATTATAGTTAGAGTTAACTATATATTTTAGGATTCAATTTTGCAATTCAGAAATCATGTTAGTTTTTTCGCTCAACACAACAAAATGGAGTTTCTATGATCATTTCAAATCTTTATTCTTACTGAATATACTTTTTCTTTTATTTTCCTGTGGTGATCATGAGGGGCAAACGACGCGTCTCTGGTTCACGACGTTCTACAAATACAGAGCCCAATTACTCAAATCGTCCAAGACACAAGATGTCACAATTCAAGTCCATAACATGTATTTTTCACCTTGAACCTAGGCCCCCACGGTATTACTTTCGGCCTACGCAACATTGAGCCCTAAAAACATGTACGATATGAACTTGTGCTATGTTTTTTTTATAGAACTCATTTCTCTCTTATTCCAATGTAGGATTCAGCTCAAGTGTCATGTGCACCTCATGATCTTCAAAAATTTATCAGTCTAGAAGTCTATCAATTCTGCTTGACCCATATTCATTGGTCCACCCTCCGTCGGGTACATCAGACAAAATTCCTATACCGGAAAAACATCTAATTTCTAGATCGGTCAGTGCTTAAAACTTTGTTAGTTGCCAGTGCATATATATTCTGATTAAGATTTGGGATCTAATACTCAAATGTAGAAACAGTGGCATCATTTGATTGATGTCTCTGTTAGTAAAATATGGGATAATATTGATTAAAAAAAGTGCAGTCCAGTGCATTAAGCTCCCGCTATGCGATAATATTGATTAAGAACAAATAAAACAGTAAAGAACAACTTATCGAATCACAGTTGTGTCGTAGCAAGCCACTGTCATGAAAGCAATTTCGGATCAATTCCGGTGCAAATCATTTAGCCCGATCGCTTCCCAAGGTTCCACAGCACTTCCGGATACTTGCACTAATGGCTGAAAGTTTGGAATTTGCACAAAGTATTTTGCCAATAAAACAGAAGGAAGAAAATAACTTTGAAGAAGAGGATATATTTTTCTGTGTCAACAATAGAGATTTCTACCTCTATATATAGGTTGATGTCACGGTCTCGGTAGCAAATATTGAAATTTGAAATGTCTCTAACGCTAAGAGAATAATGAATGAGATCTGAAACGTCTCCAACGTTCAGAGAAATAAAGATCGACATTAAGACATAGTATTTATGGATAATGACCGTTACAACAATTAATTCCGAAGTAATGAGCTTTGACTGGTACCGGGAAAATTATGATTCTGGAAGAATAAGTCTTGACCGGTAACAATTGACTCCGGAGATAGAAAAGCTACGTCCGGATATGAGAGATACGCCCGGACTTTAATCCGGAAGCATGAATTTAGACAATTTCAGGTAAGCTCAAAAATAGCAAAAAAATATTTTCCAAAACCAGAATTGAATTAGGCTTCACGTTACCTCGCGCGCAGGGTGGGGGGTAAGTCAACTCATTTTGCCTACGAAGTCCAACTCTCATGTGTGTGGGAATACTCCCTTTTCCCAACTCTTTACAAGCCCAATATATCACATTTCAATATAAAGTGGAAGAGGGAACTTTCCACCACCAATGTGGTACAAAGTGCATTTTACAAAAGTCAAGAAAGAGAGAATGAAAAGGGAATCTTTCGTTTTGCATTATTTAGAATAAAAGAGTATATGAAATGGGATAGTAACTCTTACAATCCCCTATTGATGCAAAGGTAAAAAATAGGAATGAATTTTGAGAAAAAAGAAAGGAACATGTACTTAAGTGTTAATATCTTTCGATTTGAATTAACACATAGTGAAGTGAGGCAACAACTAATATCCAAAAAGTGAAGTACTCTTGAACTGATTAGACATAAGTTGAGACGCTTACAACACATACTATATTCTTTAATTTATGCAAACTCCGCATTATTAACAGAGCGCTTTCACGGTCATGCACACACCCATTGGGTCTAATGAGAGCTCTAGAAAGACGACTTAAGTCTTTCATAAAAGGCGATCACATATTTACACTCACGTAGGTGATTCCATCAAGTCTATCTCATAGACCATCTTAAGGTTGTTGAATCATTAAGAGCAAATAAGCTCAACCTTATAAACACTACCACATGCCACATGGATAGGAAATGTAGTGTATATTGACGGCCTATATGACTTTGTTTGACCACAAATGGGTATCCATCATATTACCTCAATCTATATGCTTTAGCCCCATCTATCTCGACGTTTCAAGGACCATCTTCCTTGATAAATCCTTGGTTAAAGGATCCGCCAAATTTCTTTTGGACCTTACATATTCCAAGAAAAATAACACCATGCTTCAACAGTTGTTTAACCACACTAAGTCTGACGCGTATATGTCTCTATTTACCATTGTACACATTGTTCTTTGCAATTACAATTGCTGTTTGTGAATCACAATGTAAGGAGACTGGAGAAGCTCGTCTTCCCACAATGGCACATCTGCCAAAAGGTTTCTCAACCACTCAGCTTCTTGCCCTACCAACTCAAGAGCAATAAACTCTGATTCCATAGTAGAACGTGCTATATAAGTTTGTTTGAAAGACTTTCATGAAATAGCACCTGCACCCAAAGTAAACACATAGCCACTGATGGAGTTAACTTCATCCTTATCAGTTACCCAGTTTGCATCACAAAAACCTTCTAAAATAGCAAAATTCTTATTAAAATGCAAACACCAATCTATAGTACCTCTCAAGTACCTTAACAAACGATGAAGAGCAATCCAATGATCACTACATGAACTATGTGTAAATTTACTAAATCTACTAACAACATAAGCAATATCAGGCCGAGTATAGTTCATGAGAAACATTACACTCCCAATTATTTTAGAATATTCAGTTTGTGAAACACTAGTTTCTTTATTCTTTCTCAAGTGTATGCTAGGATCATAAGGAGTTCTCACTGGAGCAACATCAAAATAATTAAACATTTTCAACATCTTTTCAATGTAATGAGACTGACACAAAGAAAAATCATTAACATTTCTTTCAATTTTAATTCCTAAAATCACATCTGCTTCTCCGAGGTCTTTCATTTCAAACTTAGAATACAAAAGGTTCTTAATCTCATTTACAACATTCACATTAGGACCAATGATAAACATGTCAACCATATATAAACATATAATCACACAATTTGATCCTATCATTTTAGAATAAATACAGGTATCTGAAGCATTAACAACAAAAATATCATCCACTAATATGTCCTTAAATTTTTCATACCACTGTTTAGGTGTTTATTTTAAATCATACAAGGACTTTCTCAACTTACATACTTTATCTTCTTGTCCTGGGATCACAAAACACTCAAATTGAATCATATAGATCTCTTCTTCTAGATCACCATTTAGAAAAACTGTTTTAACATTCATTTTGTGTACCACTAAACTACGAATAGCGGCTAAGACAATAAGATTTCTAATGGCCGCTATTTTAGTCATAGGAGAATACATATCAAAGTTATCAATACCTTTCTTTTGGTTAAAATCCCTAATCACAAGTCTAGCCTGATATTTATCAATTGTTCTATCAGGTCTCAAATTCTTCTTAAATAGCCACTTGCTACTTATGGGTTTAGAACCTTTAGATGAATCATGCAAGTCCCAAGTATGATTAAAAACTATATAATTTAATTCACTTTTAATGGCCTCTTTTTAAAATATAGCATCTATTGACCTTATAGCTTCATCATAAGTCTTAGGGTCTTCTTCCATTAATTAAATAGATACTAATTCATCATTTAAGACATCACTATCATAATTCTTAGTAAAAAATGCAGTAATAAAATCAAGATCAAAGCTAGTCTCAATTCTCTGTCTTTTACTCCTTTTAAGTTCAATTTCATGCTCATTATTAATAACATTAGAAGAAGGCACAACATGAGAATTAACATGCATAGATGTAGAAGCATTATTTTGTATATCACTGGGCATATCATTTTCAAGGAAAAACATGCTCCAAAAATTATGCATCTCTAGATTCAGAAATAGAATAATCATTGAAACAAATAAATATATAAGCAACACTATTTTCAGCATAATAAAGACAATGTCAAAAGTCTTAGATTTTACATTTACCCGTTTAAAATAAGGTATACCAACCTTAGCCAAACACCCCCACACTTTCAAAAATTTCAAGTTAGGAGAAAATCCTTTCCACAATTCATATGGAGTCTTATCTAACTTCTTGTGAGGGACTCTATTAAGAATATAACATGTAGTCAAAATAGCTTCTCTCCACATATTGTCAGTTAGGCCCGAACTTAAAAGCATATAATTCATCATTTCCTTACGGGTTCTATTTTTACATTCAGCTACACCATTTTTGGGGAGTATAGAGAGCACTAACTTTATGTATATTACCATTCTTTTCACAAAAAAACCTCTAGAGTATTAGTACTATAATCACCACCCCTATAAGATCTAAGTCTCTTGATTTTTCTGTCTAATTGATTCTCTACTCATGCTTTGAATTTCAAAAACATGCTTTCAACCTCATCTTTAGACTTAAGAAGATATATCTTAGTGTATCTAGAAAAGTCATCAACAAAAGTAATGTAATACTTCTTTCCATCATTACTAACAATGTTCTTGAAATCAGCTAAGTCTGAATATACTATAGTTCAATCAATTATGTGTTTCTACTAGTAACAAATTTAAAAGATTTTTAGTATGCTTTGCTTCTACACACACAGGACACTTAAAACATTCATCAACTTTTATCACAGGAATTAATTCCATTATTCTAGGTCTTTAGAAGCAATACTAACATGACCTAGTCTATCATGTCATAAATCAACAGACTCAACAATTTAAGCAGAACTGGAAGTATTATTATTGATAGTCTCTTGAACAATGTTCAGTACAAAAAGACCTCCACTAAGATATCCCTTCCCAATAAAATTTCCTCTATAAGAAATAATTATTCTATCGGCTTCAAAAATAATTTTAAGGCCGACTTTGTTGAGTAGTGCTCCAGAAACTATGTTTCTACGAAGGAAGGGTTCATACAGAACATTGTTCTATGCTAGAGTTTTTTCAGAAGTTAACTAAGGAGGATTTTTCTTTTACCCATAACTCCATCACTAGTGGAGTTACCCATGTAGACACACTCACTATCAGTAGACTTTTCAAAGGTATGAAACCGGTCATTATTTGCGCGAAGGTGTCTTGAAGTGCCTGTGTCCAGCACCCAATCTGCATTGTTAGTCACCAGATTTTCCTCTACCACAACCATAATAATCACTTCATTTTCGGTAGCAATATTAGCTTGGGCAGCACCTTGTCCGCCCGGCTTTGAGTTTTGTCCTTACACTGGGTAGTCCGGTGATCGAGTTTCCCCACAAATGAAACATGATCCTTTTGACTTCTGAATTTGGCTATCCGACTTGTTGAAGTAGTTCTTTCTATTTCCCTTTTTCATAACTTTTTTCTGTTTGCCTAGGAACATGTCTTTCACAATAGTACCGAAAGTTTCCACAAGGTTAACTTTAGAAGAATTAAGGGAAACAACTTCCATCTTATCTTTGAGAAGGTTTGCCTCCTAAGTTGTCATGTGACTGATCAGAACCTGAAGAGTCAAGTTCTTCTTCTTATGCTTCAATTGGTTTCGGTAATCACTCTAAGACGGTGAGAATTTTTCAAGCAAAACATTAGCTTGAAAAATCTCACACATCTTCATGCCCTCGGTAAGAACATCAACAGTCAAATTCTCGTACTCGTGAACATGTTCGATGATTGGCTTATTGTCAACCATTTTGAACTTAACCAATAACATACTTCTTCTTTCCTGTATCATCGACACCATATTTCTTTTCCAAACTGTCCCAAATTTCCTTAGCAGATTTATTAGTAACAAATAAATCTAACAGAGGGTTAGTCATATGGTTCAGCAAATGACCTCTAACGATTTTGTTATCCTTTTCAAATTTCTTGTTACCCACATCATCAAGAACCGCGGTAGCAGTAGTACTACTGGTAGCAGCAGAACTACTGATGGTGTTAGAAACATTATTAGCAACATTTGATTTGTCAAATTAAACATAATCAACTTCTAATTGTTCAAAGAAAATCAAAAGCTTTTAAGACCAACGTTCAAAATTGTTTTCATACAAAGACTCAAGTTTTGATAAATCTGAAAGAGTTTTGTTCAAATAAACAACCATCTTATCAATATTGTATAAAATTGCTTTCAAATTGTTAGTAAAATATGGGACATATTGATTAAGAACAAATAAAACAGTAATCAACAACTTATCGAATCACAGTTGTGTCGTGGCAAGCCACTACCTTGAAAGTGATTTCGGACCGACTCCGGTGTAAATCATTTATCCTAGTCGCTCCCCAAGGTTCCACATCACTTCCGGACACTTGCACTAATAGCTGGAAGTTTGGAGTTTGCACAAAGTATTTTTCCCAGAAAATAGAAGGAAGGAAATAGCTTTGAAGAAGATGATATATTTTTTTGTGTGTCAACAATAGACATTTCTACCTCTATATATAGGTTGATGTCAAGGTCTCGGTAGAAAATATTAAAATTTGAAACGTCTCTAATGTTCAGAGAATAATGAATGAGATCTGAAATGTCTCCAACGTTCAGAGAAATAAAGATCGGCATTAAGACATAGTATTTATGGATAATGAACATTACAAAGTTTAATTCTGAAGTAATGAGGTTTGACCGGTACTGGAGCAATTACGGTTCCGGAAGAATAAGTCTTGACCGGTAACAACTGACTCCGGAGGTAGGAAAGCTATGTCCGGATATGAGAGCTATGTACATACTTTCAACCGGAAGCATGAATTTAAACAATTTTGAGTAAGCTCAAAAATAGAAAAATAATATTTTTTAAAATCGAAATTGAATTAGGCTTCACGTATACCTCGTGCGCAAGGGGGAGGGGGAGAATCAACTCATTTTACCTATGAAGCCAAATCTCATGCGCGAGGCTACTCCCTTTTCCCAACTCTTTACAACCATAATAAAGCACATTTCAATATAAAGTGGAAGAGAGAATTTCCACCACCAATGTAGTACAAAGTGCATTTCACAAGTCAATGAAGAGAGAATGAAAAGGATTTTTTTGGCTTTCCATTATTTAGAATAAATGAGTATATGAAATGGGATAATAAATCTTACAATCCCCCACTAATGCAAATGTAAAGAATATGAATGAATTTTGGGCAAAAGGAAGGAGCATGTACTTAAGTGTTAATATCTTTCGATTTGAATTAACACGTAGTGAAATATGGCAACAACTAATATCCAAAACGTAAAGTACTCTTGAACTAATTGGACATAAGTTGAGACCCCCACAACACATACTATATCCTTATATTTATGCAAACTCCGCGATACTAACAGAGTGCGTTCATGGTTATGCACACACACTTTGGGTCTAATGAGCGCTCTAGAAAGACAGCCTAAGTCTTTCATAAATGGAGACCACACCTTTACACTCACATAAGTGATTCCATCAAGTCTATCTCATAGACAACCTTAAGGTTATGGAATTATTAAGAGAAAATAAGTTCAATCCTATAAACATTACCACACGTCATAGGGATAGGAAATGTAGTGTATATTGACGGCCTATATGGCTTCATTTGACTACAAATAGGTATCCACCATACTACCTCAATCTATAGGCTTTAGTCCCATCCCTCTCGACGTTTCAAGAATCATCTTCCTTGCTAAACCTTAGTTAAAAGATCTGTCAAATTTCTTCCGGACCTTATATGTTTTAAGGAAATAACATCATGCTTCAACAATTATTTAACCACACCATGTCTGATGCGTATATGTCTCCTTTTACCATTATATACACTGTTCTATGCAATCCCAATTGATGTCTGTGAATCACAGTGTAAGGAGACTGGAAAAGCTCGTCTTCCCCACAATGACACACCTACCTAAGGGTATCTCAACCACCCAACTTCTTGCCCTGCCAACTCAAGAGAAATAAACTCTGATTCCATGGTAGAACGTGTTATACAAGTCTGTTTGAAAGACTTTCATGAAATATCACCTGCACCCAAAGTAAACACATAGCCACTAGTGGAGCTAACTTCATTATTATCAGTTACCCAGTTTGCATCACAACAACCCTCTAAAACCTCAGGAAATTTATTAAAATGCAAACACCACTCCATAGTACCTCTCAAGTGCCTTAATAAATGATGAAGAGCAGTTCAATGTTCACTACTGGGACTATATGTATTTCTACTCTATCTACTAACAACATAAGCAATATCAGACTGAGTATAGTTCATGAGAAATATTACACTCCCAATTATTTTAGCATATTTTATCACGACTCATTTTCAGGAATCGTTGTGGTACCTACACATTCCCACCGGTAGGCGAACCACTTCCTATATACATAAAATAATATGAAAGAAATGCAGAAATATAATCCAATAAATCAATACATCTCCAAAATCTGGTATCTGATACAAGAGCACTAATGCAGAATACAAGTCTAAATGAAGGCAACAATACCAAAGCTGAATACAAAATCAAATGTCTAACTACGTCTTTCGAATCCAAATGTAAAGACAGAGTAAGAGAATAAGCATCCAAGGCATGCCGAAAGAAACATCCTCACCCTGGAATTTCATAATCCACCTGCTCGGACTCATACTTGAGCTCACAAACTAGTAGAATGTCCTGTATCTACATCAGAAAAGATGCAGTAAGTGTATCATGAGTACACAACGTACTCCCGTTGACATCATTGGCCGACAATGACGGAAGATACGTAACAGATATAAATATCAAGTTGACACTAGATAATCCTATACTAGACAGTTCAGTAGCCAATATACGTCATGTTGTACATATCAAAAACATTGATTCAACAAGTCACAATGTTCACATAAGGTTCCATTCACAGTCAAGTACGATCAATCTATTCACACATACAGAGACCTTACTATCATAGTTCCCATGACTAGTACTCTCTTGTCCAAGTCATATTCAAGCTTAACCCCACTTACCCAACCTTAACATAGCAATAAACAAGTCAACACATAGATCATAACAACTCTTTTAGAACACTTTTCAAGAGTATTATACTTAGGCTAGCCATGACAACGTTAACTCCTCTATTATTCTTAGTATTAGATTTGACTAAGTCTCTATACAGTTATAGTCTAACACACATAGATCATTCAACGTTTACCTTCCCAAGGAAAATACTTATCACATGTTCCTTACTGGACTCAAGACCCAATCATACAGTCAATTAATAGAAAACACATAATGCACATATTTTTCGTGGATCTAGACAATGGTACTTACATATTGGCACTTCCGACCACAATAGCAGTAAAAATCAAAGACTAGACTTACCATTTATAATCACCGAATCCTTGCGTAAGAAATCAAGCCACACATGACAACCAATTCACATATGCAATACCTAAGTATCCACAGTGACAAGCCCAATCATGGAAATCATCTGATCCACAATACCAACAACAGATAATCAATGTAATGAGACATGTATAACATGAATGCAAAATATATGAAATATGATGCCATGCAATGCAATGTAATGCACTGACCAACTATCAATATCGTACAAATATGCCAGAGATGGAACTTTCGACGTCTATCATGACCATGACTAATGAAGGACCCGCAAAGTTCACGTATCCCTCCTCTCTAGAATAACTCATTGGATCACAAAGCCCGCTCTGGAATGTCCCATCGGATCACTGATTCCTCAATATAATGGCTATACACACATGCCAAAGACTGAACTCTCAATGTCTACCATGGTCATGATCCATGAAGGACCAACAAAGTCCATTTACCCCTCTGCTCTGAAATAACTCACCGGATCACGAAACCCGCTTCGGAATATCCCATCGGATCACAGAATTCAGCTCTTGGCTGTAATCATATCTGTTGTAGGCGTGAAAACCGAGACATCCGTAATATCATCATCTCAATATTGCCAAAAGTCTCATAAGTACCTTGCCTTTCCGGTCCTTTGGACCCAATAATATTTTCATACCACTCTCATATTAATATCATCAGAACCATGAATGTATGAATGCAAATGATAATATAAGGCAAGATATCATGATATAATGAGATTCAATCAATTAAAGAGATGAAATATCACATGCTTTCAAGAGTTCAATAACACACACATAATCCAATACACATGATTTCATATCAAAATAGTCCATCAACAATAATCCTAGTACAATCAGGGTATCATATCAAAGCATGTATAATGAATAAATACAAAAATATCAAATATGATGACGAGTCCACATAATGGCGACAAGCCCAAATAACAGCAGTCGGAATCATCATAAAGTTGATCCCCCAAATCACCCATTATCACAGTTCAACACCGGTACCCACTCAAACGTTCATCATAACCATTTGAGTGGGATCCCAAACACGCCCAATACCCCTCAATATTTATAACTACTGCGTACTTCTATTGGAGTCTCAAAAAACTAAATCGTAGCCTAACTCAAACCCGAGCAAGAGCCACGAACTCCTAATCCACAAGTCCCCCCGAGCGAATATCGGACGACTGTAGTTCAAACAAATGCATGAAGTTCCTATGTTACCACACACATTCAATCAACACATAAGGACCAATTCTACATTACACATGATTCTAATGATACCAAACATGTCTTGTAAGAAACTCGGTATCAAAAGTAAATTTAAAACTTCATCCCGAATCCCAAGGGTCAAAATGGTAATTTTATTGAGAAAATGAGTTCAATATTATCAAAATAGTGTTGTACGAGTTCATATGAATCTAACAACACCCATATTGCTATACTTTAGTCCGAAACCTAAAAAGTGACCCCGGGCCCATAAGGGCAAAGTTGGAAATTTAAGTTAGAAACACGTTACTCATAATCTAAATAGTCATAATCCAAAGTTTCATGGAATTCTAACCCCAATTGAGCCTCCAAGATTATGACTTTGTCAAAACCCTCTTTGTGTCAAAACCCATAAATCGAATGTTTGCAAAATCCGGATTGAAATCGAAATATATGTTAGAAATATTTTACCCAAGGTTTAAACAAGTCAAAACCCTAAAATTTACTCAAATACAACCATAATTAATTAAAGAGGACTCAAATTTCAACTTAGGGTTTAAAATCCCCAATTTCCCAACTAAATACGGATAAAATTGATAACCAACAGAAATAACCTTAAAGAAATATCAAAATAAAGGTTGGATATTTACCCCCTAGTTGATACGAGAACAACGCCGTAAAAATCACCTCAATCAGAGATCTAGGGCTCAAGTTATGTGCAAAATACTAAATAGACGTAGTCTGATTTTTAATACATAGTCACTTCCGCTCCGGCGGACCAATTTCCGCCCCGGCACCCGGAAGTCCGCCCCGGCAGACACCAGAAACCAATAATATTTTTTCAAAACTAAAAATGGGTATAACTCCCTCATACGGTGTCGGAATTCAATGATTCAAGTTGCTACAGATCACAAATTTTGATACGCATCTATTCCAACAATCAAAACTCAATTATAAGTCAAATGGTTATAATGGTATATTGAAGTGTCGAAGGCGAGCGACTTATGTCAATGACTCAAAAACGTAAACTTGACCAAACGAAGTCTAAATCCAATTCCGAAAGTTCCTACAAGTAACAAATGAGCATATGAAGCTGCTCGAACTCTCAAAACACCCAAACGGATCCGTCTTGACCCGATGTTGATCGTGGTCAACTCAAAATCATCTTAAAAGCTAATTTCTCAACCAACCACCTTAATCACATCCGAACCTCTCGGGAACCGAACCAACAACTCGACTAAGTCATAAATCACGTTCTGGAGCTAACGAAATTGACAAAACTTCAAAAAATATGCATTTCCCCCGATGTTGACTTTGGTCAGACTTCTTAATTTCTTAACTTAAGGATTTCAAAAATATCATTTTCCTTAACCAGAACTCCTCCGACAGTCTCAGGAATCGCTTGCCCCCTCCCCGCAAGTCGAATACACTCTAACAATGCTAGAGAAATGCTCAACATGGGTAAAAGGGTAAATGACCAAATGGGTCGTTACATATTTAGTTTGTGAAATACTAGTTTCTTATTCTTTCTCAAGTGTATGCTAGGATCATAAGGAGTTCTCACTGGAGCAACATCAAAACAATTAAACGTTTTCAACATCTTCTCAATGTAATGAGACTGACACAACGAAAAATCATTAACAGTTCTTTTGATTTTAATTCATAAAATCACATCTTCTTCTCCAAGGTCTTTCATTTCAAACTTAGAAGACAAAAAGTTCTTAGTCTCATTTACAACATTCACATTAGGACCAAAGATTAACTTGTCATCAATATATAAACATATAATCACACAATTTGATCCTATCATTTTAGAATAAACATAGATATCTGAAGCATTAACAACAAAATCATTATCCACTAATGTGTCGTTAAATTTTTATACCACTGCTTAGGTGCCTGTTTTAAATCATACAAGGACTTTCTCAAATTACATACTTTATCTTTCTGTTCTGGGACCACAAAGCCTCAGGTTGAGTCATATAGATCTCTTCTTCTAAATCATCATTTAGAAAAGTCGTTGTAACATTCATTTTGTGTACCACTAAACTATGAATAGCGGCTTAAGGCAATAAGAGTTATAATGGTCGCTATTTAGTTACATGAGAATATGTATCAAAGTAATCAACACCTTTCTTTTGGTTAAAATTCCTAATCACAAGTCTAGCCTTATATTTATCAATTGTACCATCATGTCTCAATTTTTTCTTAAATATCCACTTGCTACTTATGGGTTTAGAACCTTTAGATAAATCATGCAAGTCCCAAGTATGATTAGAAACTATAAAATCTAATTTACTTTTAATGGTCTCTTTTCAAAACATAGCATCTATTGATCTCATAGCTTCATCATAAGTCTTAGGGACTTCTTCCATTAAGTAAATAAGCACTAATTCATCATTTAAGACATCAATATTACAAATCTCAATAAAAAATGCAGTAATAAAATCAAGACCAAAGCTAGTCTCAATTCTACGTATTTTACTCCTAAATTTAATTTCATGCTCACTATTAATAATATTAGAAGAAGGCACAACATGAGAATTAATAGGCATAGATGTAGAAGCGTTATTTTGCATTATCACTAGGCACATCATTTTTCAAAGAAAAAACACGCTAAAAAAATTCTGCATCTCTAGATTCACAGATAGAATAATCACTCAAACACATAAATCTACAAGCAGCACTATTAAGCAATAAAGACAGTGTCGAAAGTCTTAGATCCTACATTTACCCGTTTAAAATCAGGTATACCAACCTTAGCCAAACACCCCCACACTTTCAGAAATTTCAAGTTAGGGAAAACACTTTCTACAATTCATATGAAGTCTTATTTAAATTCTTATGAGGGAATCTATTAAGAATATAATATGCAGCCAAAATAGCTTCTCCCCACATATTGTCAGATAGACCCGATTTTAAAAGCATAGAGTTCATCATTTCTTTAAGGGTTTTATTTTTACGTTCAGCTAACCATTTTGTTGGAGAGTATAGGGAGCACTATCTTCATGTATAATGTCATTCTTTTCACAAAAAGCCTCTAGAGTAATTCGTTATTACAATATTCTTTTTTGATGTCAAAGATCAGAAGCTACGTGCAAATTCTCATTGGATCTCGGTTGTTCTTAACAACGATGGCTATTCATTTAAGTCTTCGGGTAGCACCACTAGATCTTCAACAACCCTTTTGGTATGAATAGTTTATCGGTATGAGCATGAATGTTCTTATTTGGACATCTTGTTTGGACTACTGTATTTATGTTTTTAATTTCTTGGCGTGGATATTGGCAGGAATCGATTGAAACTTTTGCATGGGGTCATTAGTACTATATGCATCACTCCTATCAGATCTAAGTCTCTTGATTTTACTGTCTAATTGATTTTCTACTCATGCTTTGAATTTCAAAAATATGTTTTTAACCTCATCTTTAGACTTAAGAAGATATACTGAGTGTATCTAGAAAAGTCATCAACAAAAGTTATGTAATACTTCTTTCCACCTTTACTAATAGTATTTTTGAAATCAGCTATGTCTGAATATACTAGTTTAAGCAATTCTGTGTTTCTACTAGTAACAGATCTAAAAGATTTCATAGCAAGCTTTGCTTCTACACACACAAAACATTTGGAAAATTCATCAACTTTTATCGCAGGAATTAATTTCATTTTCTAAGTCTTTAGAAGCAATATTGACATGACCTAGTATACCATGTCATAAATCAACATACTCAACAATATAAGCAGAACTGGAAATATATTATTGATAGTCTCTTGAACAATGTTCAGTACAAACAGACCTCCACTAAGATATTCCTTTCCAATAAAGTCTCCTCCACGAAAAATAATTACTTTATTGGCTTCAAAAATAAGTTTAAGGCTGACTTTGTTGAGTAGTGCTCCAGAAACTAAATTTCTATGAAGAGAGGTACATACATAACATTGTTCAAGGCTAGAGTTTTTTCAGAAGTTAAGGAGGAATTTTTCTTTACCCATAACTCCAGCAGTAGTGGAGTTACCCATGTAGACACACTCGTCATCAGTGAACTCCTCAAAGGTATGGAACAACTTCTTATTTGCGTAAAGATGGCTTGAAGCGCATGTGTCCAACACCCAATCTGCATTGTTAGCCACCAAATTTCACAAAAGTTAAGAAAGAGAGAATAAAAAGGAAATCTTTAACTTTGAATTATTTAGAATTAATGAGTATATGAAATAGGATAATAACTCTAACCGTCTCCTCTAAGGAAGGCACCAAATTGAATGGATACAAATGGACCTGCCATGGTTTGTTGCATGCATCCTTTTTCAAATTTATTGATTGCAAGTTTGTCACGGTTGAGGACACATTTTTTCAAAATAAAAATACATCTTTTAACAAAATAAAAATAAAAAGAAATTTCGTAGTACATTTATAATGAATTCCAATTAAGTCATCACATTTTTAATCATTCTTCGGTACTTACTGACTCGATCAATTTTGAATTCACATCGTATATAGCTTATTAAAGGAGGAAGTATTTCTTATAAAGATTTATTTATTTTCAAGATTCAAATCGAGACCATTGATTATAAGATGAAGGAAGTTCATACATCGCACCATATTTTATGGTGGTCACGATCACCTAGGTATTTTTTGAAAATTAATATACCATCTTCGATGTATATCATTTGTATTTTAAGATCTTTACACACATTTAAGATATTTAATAACCTTAATTATAAAGATATTTATTTAAACTACTTTGAATCTTTCCCTTAAATATCTCACTTAATTATCAAAAAGCTGATTGAATCAATAATGATGAATTTGGGAAAAAGTAATAAAAATTTATTATTTCTTAGAACGTCAAATAATATTTAAATTTACCACATGAAAATAATATGGAACGTAATAATAATACTCACTCTCCGGTGGCTAAAAATTTCCACGAGTTTCCTACGTTGATTTCAAGTCATGGTATTAAAAGAATCTATATAATATGGAGCAAATACTTACCCATATCGGGTGTATACATCAAATTAATACTATCTCTGTCCCAATTTATATGACATAATTTTTTTGTTAGTCCCAAAAAGAATGTCACACTTCATTATTTGACAATAATTTAACTTTAAACTTTACCTTTTACACTTAACGAGATGATCTATAACCACACAAATATTTTTCGTTTGTTTTAGACCATAAGATTCAAAAGTCTTCATTTATTTCTTAAACTTCGTGCCCAATCAAACTATATCATATAAATTGATACGGAGGGAGTACATTTTACTATGATTAAGTGATTTAATAAAGTATATATATATATATATAAATTAATCATAATTAAATGATAGTTGTATATATTCAAACACATGTCATACATTCCTTGATATGGTGTAAACACATCGTGCGAACAAATATTTATCATAAAATGGAGAGTTTTCAAATTTATTGTTGCATTATTATTAATAATAGAAGAAAACTCGTGATAACATGTACTATGTGATATACTTTGCAGTGAATAAAAATCCGTTCTTTTATTGTTGGGCATTTGTTCCCACACTGAGAAAAGGTGATGAATTATTATCCTTTACAAACACGTATTTGTTTTTTTCAGCTTTCATTTATTACTCTATACGATGTTATTTAATTGAATTAGAATTGAAGAAAGATTTGAAGTTCATGATTAAAAGTAGATTATAGATATTTACGTAATTATAAATTATCTCATTAAAGATAAAATTGACAGTTTAAATTTAAATTATTTTTAATATAAAAGAAGATACTATTCTTTTTGGAACAAATTATATATGAGAAAGTATCATTTTGTCCCATCTAAGAAATTTTAATTCATTGTATTCCATTATTTTGTGAAGGGGAAAGTCCCGAAGGCAAAACCCCCTACCTGTACCAGAGGCCCCTTGGCCAGGTGGGATGTAAATCGAGGGATATGCGCGAGTGACGATCCCCTGAGGAGGGGACCAACATGACACGAATCCAGCAACAACCCTTGCAATATTTCAGCAAAGACTGTCACCACGCGGATTCGAACCCGCGATGTCGGAGTGGTTGTATCCAATCACCTTGCCACTTACCAACTCGTCTGTGCCCCTGGGGCCAGATTGTATTCCATTATTCATACTGGTTGCTAATGTAAGCCACACATATTCAGAAAAGTCGCTATAGAAGAATAGATTAATTTAAATATATTAAATTTGATAGGACCCATATTTCTTGTAACCGATGCTTAGCAAGCATCTACGCATGATAATTAAGCAGATTAGATCATTGCCGTTTCACATCTGACCGGGGTGCATTGACTGCCCCATTTGAGCCCGCAGGCCAACATTCGGACTTCAGAGCGTGTAGATGCCAAAGCACACCAGAGTTACGCGCTGCTTGCCAAAATTAAAGGGACGGCTTCGACAAGTGTAGTATCGAAAGCTGCTTCTGTCACCCCTTAATCCACGCTCTGATAGAGGTGAATTCAGAATTTAAAGTATATATATTTATATAGTAATTTCAAGTTAATATATAATAATATCTAAGTTCCTAATTAAATATTTATCAATATTTGATAGATTTTTAATACGTATATATGATCCGAGCAAAAAATATTGGATTCATGTGAATCTATTGACGACCCTCTAGATTCGCCCGTGCACGCGGGAGGCTAAGTAAGTTGGGAAAGCTAAACAAAGAGCACTAGTAGCTAATGGATAAACAAACAAATTAACAACATAACCTATGATAAAGATAAGTCAGGATGGAAAAAAAATTCAAATATAGCTGCAAGATAGTGAAGTTCGATAAAGTTGCTTATGCCTATTTAAGTGACACTCAAGTACCCATCAAGATCAATTTGTGGTAATGCGTAGCTGGAAATATTTTGAGAACATTTTATTAGGAGGGGCCCCTTTTTTTTTTTTTTTTTTTTTGTTACTAGCACTTCAGAAATGACCACTAGACGATAGTTATGTGACATGATTTCTCTGGCTCATGTTTCCTTTTATTACCTGGCAAATTCTTCTTTCTCGTGCACAGTAAAAAGATTAATTACCTAATAAGAGAGAGCCGATGGCAAAAAAATCCTTTACACGAGGAAAGGCTAGACGCTCCTCAATCCCACCATTCTCTTGTCGTACAAGAAGATTTTAAATAAAAATTGAATCATTAGATCAAAATTAATAGTGAACTCATAAACGAGCTAGTCTAGAGCTTGAGGCATGACATAAACACTGCTTAATTTTAATGATCTCAAGATTATTTTAAAGCAACAAAAGTTAATATTTTAATTATGTGAAAATAAATAAATGTTATATTGGAATATATTCGTATAGTTGGTTCAAATATGAAGTTACTATTTGAGATTGAGAAGTAATTGATTAGCTGATTGATAGTTCGTAGCAATACTAAAAAAGAGGAAGTACCGACATATAGATTCTATAGCTAAATAATAAAATTCATTACTAATTTTATTTATCCAATTAGCGATAAATTATCAAAAAACACTATTATCTCCAAGCTATTTAGCGACGAAGTTTATAATAATTTTTTTGTAACGTGTTTTGATAAAATGATTTTCAAAATTCTTAATGAAATTATCAATATATATGGCAGTATTTCATCTGTCTTCATTCATGTGAAAAGTTCAATGTGGTTAAAATTACGAATATCCCATGTGAATTCAGGCATGTATTATATTTTTAAAAATAAAATTTATATATTTAAAAATATATATAAAAGGACTCTAAATTAATAATAAGTACTAATTTAAAAAATTTAAAGTAATTTTTTTATTTTTGGACTGACTTTTCAAATAGTAATATTTTTTACATAAAAAAAAACGAAGAGAATAATAAACCAGGAACCGTAAGCTTCATTTTGCTTGAGGAGAAATATTGTATTATAATGGGGTGCAACAAATAGACCATTCTAGAGGTTCTGTGTCCAATGAATTATTTAAATTTAAATTCCACACATGATGTTAGATTTGCTACTCAGTCTAAAGTCTAAACAAGGAATGGCAAGTGATGATATTGTCTGTGAATGACCAAGCTACTGAGATTGGACCATGTGTAATACTTTTAAATTTTCTATTATGTACTTATAGGTATATTAATTATTATTATAGACTATGGAATTTAGTGCCAAATTATGTGCATCAACATATTTCAAAAACTTGAATCTAAATGTATGATTGCAGCACAAGGTCCCACCATTTGAATTAGGTCTCGTGAAATGGACAATGATAATTAATTACCACTAAGAGTGTACTACTGAATCTGTGAACAACCTTCCTTGAGACAGTAACTCCGCTAGCAGATTCTTCTTTGACAAAGACTGATCATGACTTGTTTGGATTGAGAAAATTATTTTTCAGACAATTTTTTTATTTGATTGGTCAAAATGTTCTGAAGATATTTTTTCTAAGAAAATAAATTCCTTAAAATTAGAAAATGACTTCTCTAGTGGAGTGGATAGAAAAAACAAATCCCATATAAGTAACTAGAGTCTAGAGATAACTATTCCAGAATGATTGTACTTCTTTTTCTAGCTACTCCTCTCACTCACCCTCAAGAGTAGATGCAACTTATAGATGTCATTCATATGAACACTGTATTTCCGGTAGGGAGTGTAAACTTGCGTAAAAATTTATTATAATTACAATAAAGAGTAGATATAAATATGTAACTTTAAAAGTATAATGGTCTAATATTATAGAGAGTAGATATAAACCCCCGGGCACCACCACCGACCCCGACTCCACATATGCCTGCAATTAGGTTATTTATAAATATTTTTGAGAAACTGTTTATGCTTGCTAACGTACCAATTACCCGAAAATAAACAAGAAAATCACTTATTTTTCAATATTTTTTTTTCTAGAAATCATTTTCTTTACTACCAAACACACCCTAAAAAGGAGTAAGAACAGAATATGACTGTTAGAAGAGTTTATGAGAAGACATTCTGCTGTATAGCACCATATTAGTTTAAGATTGAGTTCCACTTTTATGTTTCATATAATTTAAGTATATTTTAGCTTTGTTAATAAGAAAGTAAAATATAAAAACTATAAAAAGTTAAAGACAGCCAAAAGACGTGCTTTGGGAGAAATGAATGCTCTTTTTGTTGAATGAAACAATCGATTACCCACATTTGTTCTTAGAAGATTCCATTTCTTGATTAGGTGAACCGCAAAGTATAGTTTAGTACACAATCTACCAAAAATGCTCAATTAAGGATCTTTCTAAGTTTTTTTTTTCCTATCGAGTTAAGTAAATATACAAATGGTGTAACTAAAGACAGGATAGTGTAATTTAATTTATTAGTAGATTAGTTAATATCTTTATTAGGTTATGTGACAATACTCATCATGAAGGGCAGGCTGACGAGGACGGGTCAAAGAGAAGGACCGACAATCTTCTATATTGGCAAGCTTCTGAAGAATGTTTGTGTAGAATATTGTAAATCTTTTTGAGTGGAGTCTTCTCATTAATACAATATATATAAGTGTATACAAATGTAATCCTAATTGAATATATTCTCTATCATACCCCTCAGTCAGAGCGGGAGAAGGTCGGACGCTGAGACTGGATCTGAAGCCAATGAACAACTGCCGAGGAAGTCCCTTAGTAAATATATCTGCGTACTGATAGGAAGATGGAACACGTAACACCCTAACATGACCCATGACAACCTTTTCACGAACAAAGTGACTATCCATCTCAATATGTTTGGTTCGTTGATGCTGAATCGGGTTATGAGACAAGTATACGGCAGATATATTGTCACAATAAACCAGAGATGCCTTACGTAAGGGACAATGAAGTTCTAGAAGGAGGTTTCGGAACCAGCATAGCTCGGCAACAACGTTCACAACGCCCCTATATTCTGCTTCTGCACTCGAACGGGACAGCGTGGCTTGCCGTTTGCCAGATCACGAGATAATGTTTTCCCCCAAAAATACACAATAGCCAGAAGTGGATTGACGTGTGTCCAGACATCCTGCCCAATCGGCGTCCGTATATGATATCAGCCTGGACGGTGCGGAGTGCTAGAGATGAAGTCCATAGTCAAGAGTACCTTTAACGTACCGAATGATACGCTTAAAAATGGCAAAGTGAGGCTCCCTGGGAGTGTGCATAAACAAACATACTTGCTGAACAACATATGCAATATCGGGCCTGGTAAATGTAAGATATTGAAGAGCACCAGTGAGACTCATATAAAGAGAGGGATCAAGTACCGGATCTCCGTCATTAGCATTGGGTTTCAACTTCGAGTTGATTGGAGTGGGCATGATCTTGCAGTTTTCCATTTTAGCCCTGTAGACAATATCTTCTACATACTTACGCTGACACAGGAACATGACATTGGCTGATCTGGTGTAACACCCCGTACTTTTGGGCGGTGATTTGAACATCTAGACGTATGCAAGTAGACCCGAGCTTTAGGGAATTTATGTCATATTCACGTATGCTAATAAAGAGCCTAGTGTATAAAAAGATGTGATCTCAAATTAATTTAGGACTTACCGAGTGGGACAACAATGATCGGCTAATTGATACATTATAGTGTGGGACAACAAGGATCGGCTAATTAACAACAATGATCGGCTAAGTTATAAATTATAGTGGGGGACAAGATTAAGTGGGAATATTTACGTGTAGCATTTAATGGAAAATGGGACAAGTATTACGTTTTAATTACTAAGTTGGCACATGGTGTTAGCAAAAGGATGACCAACCTTATAAGGTGTTTTGGTGGCAATATATCAGGACAAAGTGATAAAGGTGGACTATAAAAAGGCCATGTGTAAAGGGTTAGTGTATGTATATCTTTTATCTAAAACTCTTTGTGAATTCATTTAACCAAATATGGGTAGCATGTATAGTATAGAGTAGTGGTCGTGAAGCTGGGTGTTCGTTTTTCCAGCAACATAAGTAATGTTCAAGTGATATTAATCGGTGTTAGCCGCATCAAACAAAACACGGTCCCTAAGTCACCTTAAATTCCATTTTTCAAGCTGGTTCACTCGTGTTTAAGATTAGGTGCTATACGGACTACATGGGTTGTACTATCAACGGATCGACGAAGGTATGTTAAGACAAAATCATTTCTTTCTTTTAGCATGTTCTAAGAACGAAACGTAAACGTAATATTATTCCATAAATTATTATGCTCTTAGAAGTTAAGGATGTTCTTGTTATTTGTTCCTATGTTAAAAGCATGTCTAAATATGTCCCTAAATCCTTATAGAGGTATATGGGAAAGATGTTAATATTTCCAATATTAGCCGAATGTACAAGGATATTATGTCATCCGATAAGTTCAGAATGTTTCATTGTCATTCATGTATTTGCATTATATTCATGTATTACCCTGGACCCACATGTATTATATACACTACTATATGGTATCAATTATATATAGTAGGGGATGGGAAAAAGGAATGTCGTTATATACGCAACACCACATGCAGCTAGTACAGATATCACGGAAAGGAAGATGCCCAATGAGGCCAATATGATAATGATTATGCCCACAGAGGCCGAAATGAAATGATGTCTACAGAGGCTGTTATGGGAAGGAAGATGCCCGAAGAGGCCAATATATATATGTATACCGCATTTGCATTGTGCATGACATTCAGGCATATTATAGCCCTCCGAGGAATTTACTACTGGTAGGTTGTTTCTGTCGTCTGCTACTGTCAACTGTTACTATCGGCTGCTACTGTCGGCCGTTTCTATCTCAGTTTATGTATATATCTCTATTATGATATTCTTCATACCTAACATACTTAGTATATCAGTCGTACTAATGTCTCTTTTATCGGGGGATGCTGTATTTCATGCCCGCAGGCTCAGGTAAACAGGGGGACGATCCGCATTAGTAGGTTGCTGGTTCAGCTGATGTTGGAGCACTCTACTTGTTTCAGAGTTGCAGTCTGGTCGTGGTATGATATTTTGCATATACATATGGGTATGGCGGGGCTCCCGACCTTATGATGTCATGTACTCTTTAGAGGCTTGTAGACAGTTGTCCTGTGTGTAGCAGTCGTGTATGACCATGTCGGCCTTGATGTGTGTGTCAACAAGATATTTGATAATGGTCCTTGTGGCCATGATTGTTTACGGTTAGCTGGTAAATATGTGAAGAGTGGTGCTCGGCAGGTAGGGCCGGGTGCCCGTCATGGCCCTCCGATTTGAGTCGTGACATCTGGTCACCGAAATCCTCAAAAAATAACTCAACTTACCCAAGTCTGTCATAGCAAATTCGGATTTAAGCAGGGTAATTATCTCGTGTTTGAGTACATCAAAAGAAGCAACCATAACAATATCATCCACATATAGAAGGAGGTACGCAGTGTTACTACCCCGATGAACGATAAAAAATAATTATCACTTTTCCTGCACACGAACCCGATCTGCTTAATATAAGTAGCAAAATGCTCATACCAAGCCCTGGGGGCTTGTTTCAATCCATATAGTGACTTACGAAGACGATAGACATACCGAGGAGCCTCTGGATGCACAAAGTCGTGCGGTTGATGCATATAAACTGTGTTTTTCAAATCCCTATGTAAAAACACATTTTTCACATCAAGATGATGAGTCGGCCACTTCTTACCCATAACTATGCTCAAAACTGTGCAGATGGTGGCTGGCTTGACCACCGGACTGGAAGTCTCACCACAATCAACACCTTCATGCTGCCTCGTGCCATTCGCCACAAGTCTTGCCTTATGAAGTTCAAGCTCACCACTATCTCTGAATTTATGGCGAAAGAGGCATATACAACGGAACATTCACCCTCTCAGGCCGCGGAACAAGATCCTAAGTGTGATGTGTAGTAAGTACATCAAACTCCTCACGCATGACCGCATTTCAATTCGGGTCAAGCTTGGATAAAATTGGGTTTTTAGGTAGAGGTGAGATGGTTTGAGTGGATAAGTTGAAGTGGACCTTAGGTTTGAAAATCCCGTGTTGGGCACGGGTTTCCATGTGGTGTGTTGGAAGCGGGTTGGGAGGGGCAGTGCGGTTGATGATGGAGGCTGTAAGGGCAGTGTCTCGGGAGTCGGACTAGGAGGCAGGGGGCTGGGGTGGGAGGATGTCGGGTTGACGGGGTAGTTACGGGATTTAAGGGTCGGTGGCGGGGTACGGTGGGTAGAGGACAGTGGCGGTAGGGGTGACGTAAAGTTGGTGAGGTAGTATGGTCGGTGGCTGGGCGACGGGGATTGTGGGGCCAGAACTGGGGCAGGTCGTGGGGTGGTGTTCGACGGGACAGGTGGGTGTGTCGACTGGATGACTGGTGGGGGGGTCAACTCGAAGGATGGTGGGGGTGGTACGGCCGGATGTGGTGGACATTGTAGTGCGTTTTGGACTAGAGGGGAGGTGTCTGGGTCATTAAGAAAACCGTAATCAGTGGCTTGGAATTGTTGGATGTTGGCAAGCGGGAAAATGTTCTCCTCGAACGTGACATATCATGAGACTATGATTTTGCATGTGGACAAGTCATAGCATAAGTACCCCTATGGTTCGATGGAAATCCTAAGAAGACACACAGAGTGGTGCGATGTGCTAATTTGTGAGGAACTATGGAGGCAAGATTTGGATAGCATGGAGAACCGAAAATGCAAAGGTAACCATAGGAAGGGATCCGATGGAATAGGATCTCTGTGGGGGGTCCTATTTTGGAGCTGCATATGCTAATTAAACATCTTAATTTGATCTCGAAAACGTCCCAATCCAAATGCCAACTACTCAACTTCCAATTTGTCTTCCTAATTGGATTTATAGTTTTATACATCTTTTTTTTTAATTTCTCGTCACAAGATGACATGAAGAATAATTGTGATATTATTTAAATTTGAAAGTAATTTAATTTAAATTTTTTATTTTACCTTTAATAGCATATATTTATATTCACAAAATTTCATAAGATATTTAAAATTGCAAATTAAAAGAATTCTTCTCTTTTTAAACTTCATCGAACAAGATAATTTGGAAATAGAGCGAGTATTTCACAAGGATAAGGCACCACAGTGATCGTTTGGTACACATACTAAGTTATCCCGGAATTATAATTTGGGATTATTTTTTTGGACTAATTTATCTCACCTTGAAGATGAGATTAAATAATACCAAGCTCGGTGGGATATGTGGGATATCCCAGAATTAAGTCTGAGTTTCATTCTATACTCTGTTTGGTAGAAGGTAAAAATTTATCTTAGAAAAAATTTATAACGTCAATCAAGCATAGTATATATTTTATACCAGACTTAATCCTGAAATATTTCACCTTATCATGCGTACCAAATGACAAGGATTATGGTGAGATGGATAGAATCTCTCAATTCTTAATCGGAAATCTTAGATTCAAGCCCTATAAAAGAAAATATTCTGGTAGGTTGCACTTAGAGGTGAATCTAAAGGTGTGATGACACGTTCACGTGAATCTCGTACCTTTTGCAGAGATTATATATATATATATATATATATATATATATATATATATCTAAAATTAATATAATATCATTTATTGAAATCCATATTATAAAAAGATTAAATGGTGCATTTGGTCTATTTGAGTTATATATATATATATATTCTAAAATTAATATAATATCATTTGTTGAAATCCATATTATAAAAAGACTAAATGGTGCATTTGGTCTATTTGAGTTATATATATATATATATAACTTGAAGCGGTTAACCGAATCCATATACTCCATATTATGAATCCACACCTGAAAACACTTTCTTTTTCAACGGGATGTTACGTGACACGAATTCGAATGAGTTCGAGTCGGCGGGACCCCAAAATAGATACAGTATACCGAGTAAAAAACTAAAAAAAGAACCAAAGCTAAAGTTAAGAAGCAACTACAGTATTTGGTGAAAACATAGCCAATGTCTCACCTGCAACTCAGTAGCAAAGTAGGTAACTATTATCGTTACAACCAGCTTGCAAAACAACTAAAAGCCTATTAAAGAAACCGCGTTTTCCTTTTTTCTTTTCCCCTTTATTAGGGTTAGTCGTATATCGGATCGGTTCGATTCGATTTTATATTAAAAAATATGAACCGAATAAAATTTGGTTTTTATTTTAAAAAATTGAATCAAACTTTTTTTTAAAAAACCGATATATCGGTTTATATCGACGTACATATCGGTTTATATCAATTTTTCAATCAAATATAAAGTCCAACACTGAAATAAAATAAACGGTTCGGGGGATTTTTTTTTAAAATTAAATTTTCAACACTGAAATTGACATTCACACCTACATTACCACGAAATTTTGAAGTTGAAATCTATTGTATATCGTGAGATCTTTACTAAAGAAAAGGGAAAATTAGAAATCGATTTGGGAAAAAATACAAATTGATTGGAAAAACAGACGTTTTCCTAACAATGGGCGGCGCCAAACCGAGAGCAAAGTTATGAACATTTAAAGTTGCACCAATTTACAACTACTTTCGTGATATGTTAATTAAGTTCATGCCGCATTCGACTTCCATAAAAGCTACATAGATATATGGCACACACATTTTATATGAAAATGATCTGAAAAAGATGGAGTTAAACTATTTTTAAAAATTGTAATAGCGTAATTGTTAGAAGAAACGTTATCTAATGTAATAGTCATAATTTTATCAGTTATTCCGTAATAATCGCACACTTGATAAATATTTTCTGCAATAAAAGTACCAGTGTGCCTATCATCTATATATCTATACGCTAAGATACGTTTTTGCATAGGCCATTTATAATCTATCCAATGACAGGTTACCGTTAAATAATCATGGCCGTTAGTACTACGGCCTATATCAGAAGTGATAGCCACTTTTCCATTAAAATGATATAATGAATAGCGTAAATATTGTTGATATTCATGTGCGAATTTAAATACATCTCTCTTAATAGTCGATCTAGGAAAACCGTTAAAAGCAGGATTATACATATCTCTAATGTAATGAATAAAATCGGGAGATGAAGGAAATTAAAAAGGCGAACCCTCCACAACAACTAATTTTGCTATTGCTTCCCTATCTCTATGTTTATTGTATTTATGATCTACAATTCCGCCCGTCATAAGGTTAATTTGACCTTGTACTTGATCCGGAACAATATCAGTATGTGAACCTTATCTCAATGGAGCGGACGTTTGCTCACCCGGTTTTGAAGTCTGGTATTGGGCATACCTAGCTGGATGAGCCCTTGCTACGTGTCTCATTAAACCCCCCATCCCACCGTGACCTTTTCCAGTTTTAAATTTTAAAACATTTTTACAAATTTTACATCTAGCTACTTGATTCTCTACGTCCCTATCAAAAAATGTCCATGCATCTGATTTTAATGTTCGTTTTGCTAGACCTCGTCTCATACTAGGGGCAATAGGAGACATTTCAGTTGAAGGTGCACTAGTGGGTGTGTTGTCATCTACATTAGTGGGTGTATAATCTAGATCATCATCTAAATTAAAGTCTTCTTGAGTTGCAGAAAATAGCTCCTCGTCTAAATCTAATGGTATTGTAGGAAAATGTTCAGTATCAACAAAATCATCATGTGTAGGAATAAGATTCTGTCTAGAAATAGGACCCTTGCCCTTGTTTTCCCTACTAGAAGAAGCATGACCCCTACCCGTAAGCATACGTTTAAATCCTTCCATTATAAATTTATAATTATACTAATAAATAATTAAAGTAACTGAAATTAAGTGCGCTAAATAAAATAAACATACAATAGTAATTTAATGAAGGAACGAATGTACCAAACGCCGACGTAACGTCGACGTGTAATCGAGAGGTTGAAAATTGAAACTTTGCTCGATGGAAGATCCTCAAGCTAGTTGTCAACTTCACTCCCAAATGAATAAATAAAATTGAATATTTCATAGACAATGTAGACTTGTAGAGAGATAGATTGAGAGATTGTAGGAAGATTTGTGAGAAAGATGAAGAGAAAATGAGGTATTTATAGTTGGAAAATTGGGTTAAAGTATAAATATAATAACTTATGGGTTAAAAGTAAATATTAAGGGGGTAGGGGGTTGGGGGAGGGGGGAGGCAAAAAATGGCCGTTGCACAACGGTTAAAATGTAAAATGGTCGTTGGTGCAACGACTGTTTTTGCAAAAGGGGGGGGTTTCGGGTGGTATCGGGGCGGGACTGGCGGGCCGGGACGGATCGGGACGAGACCATGTCCCGTCCCGATTCGAGTTCCGATACCGCGATTGTTTTTTAAATAGTCGAGTTCAGGGCAGGGCCGGGCTGACCCGACCCACTGGCCAGCCATACTCACACCTATGTTACACCAAATTGTTGGATTCAAGATATTTATCCTAATACATACATTATCACTTAAACATAATCAAATGACAAGTATTCTTACTTTATTTTTTAACTGCTAAGTATAAATTGCTTGATTTGACAAAATGAACCGATACAAATATTTACCATGCTAAAACAATTTATTTACACCCAATTTTACATCGAACCAATGACAACCTATGATAACCACCTCTTAGCTAGGATAATAATAGTTTTTTCTCTTTAAATTAAACTAAAGTCAATTTTTCACTAGTTTCTTAAACGAGAAAAAAACGAAATATTCTTAGCAATGTGAGAATACAAATATTGTAATTCAAACCACTTATTATTTAGTAAAATATACTGAAATCTCCAAGTTTTCTACAAATAACCTTTGATACTTTAACAACATCATATTCAGTATAATCTCACAAGTAGGACTTAAGGAGGACGATGTATACGCAACCTTGCCCTACCTTGTGAAGGTAAATTGACTGTTGTCGATAGACCCTCGGTTCAAGTAAAGAGAAAAGAAATACAGTAGTGAAAAAGCTATGTTGAAAAATAATGGAGAAGAGAACAGTAGCAAAAATAAATAATACAATCATCGAAACAAAGAAAACACAAATGATAATAAAATCGAAGAATAAGCTAATAGGAGAAAGCATTTGTCGTTTCAGGTTTTGTCGTTCAACTTTTTTTTTCAATGTCATTCAACTTCTAACTCCTCTCTGTTAGATATTATGGAAATAATCCATTATTATTTCCATCAAATCAAATATAATATTTTATAATTATGTTGTAATTATAATTAACATATTCTTAAGATAATCTACCTTAATAGTAGCCTAGATTGATTCTTGTATGGATGTATATATGTTGTATTCTTGGAATGAAATAAACTATGAAAAACATTTCCTTAATGGTATCAAGAGCCAAAAATTAACCCCCCCCCCCCAAACCCTTATTCTACTCGGCCAAACCCCCTAAGGCAAAACCCTGCCATTTTTTGGCCAAAACCCTAAGCCGAAGCCCTATTTTTTCGGCCTCCTTCCTCAAACCCTAATTAGGGTTCCGCCACCCCCTCCCCTAGCCAAAACATATTGTTTTCGGTTTCTTTATTTGCCAAAACCATACTTTCTTTTCTGTTTTCCTTCTTCTCTAGGGAAATAATGGCCGACCAAAACAAATTCCATCATGCTCTTGAGATGGAAAAAGGGTAATATTTTTCTTCGGCGGAGTTAATCAAAATCTATTGCCGAGCATACCAAGTCATAGACCATATTATTCCTCCCAAACCCGATGCCATGGAGAAAAACACTGATGTGGAATTATGGTTTTGCTTGGATGCTATAGTCCTTCAATAGATTTATGGACCTATATCAAATGATCTTTTGCACACCATTTTGGAACCGGATTAGATGGCGCAACACGTATGGGAGCGTTTGCAAAATATTTTTCAAGATAACAAAATTTCGAGGGCAGTTTATCTAGAAAATCAATTCACCAATATCAAATTGGATGACTTTTCAAACGTCTCCGCATATTGTCAAGAGTTGAAAATGCTTGCTGATGAACTATTCAATGTTGGTGCACCGGTAACAAATCAAAGGTTAATTCTCCAATTGATTGCGGGATTGAATGAACAATATGATGGTGTTGCTACGTTCATTCAATAAAGCAATCCCTTACCACCGTTCTATGAGGCTCGTTCGAGAATAATTCTTGAAGAAATCCGGAAAAAAAACAAGCGATGATGGCGGCAAATAATGCCAGCACCGCTCTTCTTTCCACCAACAATTATACCAATGATTTTGACCCTCAATATTCTGGTTTGAGTAGTGGTACAAACCGACACAATAATGGACCAAAACGGGGTCAAAATTGCAACAATAACAAAGGGAAAAATAATGGTGGAAAGGGACGAGGTCGGGGTAGAGGACAGGCCGTTGGTGGCGGCAACAACAACGGCCAGCAGGGAAAAACAGACCCCACTAGCAGTAGCCCAACCAGCCAGCCGGTGGGCAGTACCCATCGTGGGGCAGGCAGCCGCAACAGTGGGCTGCCCCTCTCTACCCGTACCCCACAACTTAGTGGCCCGTCCTCCTTCAATATATAGGCAACCCAGGGTTCTCGGTTCTCGTCCGCAGTAAGATTTTACAGCCTATGGACCATCTTCCGCAAGTTATGTTTCGACATACATCGAGCACGCCATGCAAAATATGACTCTCAATGTTCCCGATGACAGTTGGTACATGGACACGGGGGGCAACTTTTCACATGACGGCATCCACAGGTACTCTTGTCTTATTTTATATGAGCATTAATAAAAATATTGTAGTTGTCAGTGGACAAGAAATTCCAATTTGTGGTATTGGGCAATCCAAAATACCACCCCCTTACCCACCTTTACAGTTAAACAATGTATTACATGCACCTAAACTTATTAAAACTTGCAATATGTGCGTCGATTCACTATTGACAATAATGTTTCTGTTGATTTTGATCCGTTTGGATTTTCTGTGAAGGATCTTCGGACGGGGATGCCATGAATGAGATGTGATAGCACTAGGGATTTGTACCCCATCACCACCACTACCAACAACCAAGCCACCTCTCCATCAACCTTTGCTGCTTTATCTCCTATGTTATGGCATAATCGTTTGGAACACCCGGGAGAACCTGTGCTAAACTCCCTTAAGAATAATAAGCTTATTGATTGCAAACCATCTTTGGGTTCTCATGTTTGTCAATCTTGCGTTTTGAGGAAACATGTTAAACTGCCATTTTCTTTATCTACTTCAAACACTATTATGCCATTTGATATCATGCATAGTGACTTATGGACATCCTCGTTTTAAGTTCAGCTGGTCATAAATATTACATGCTTATTTTGGATGATTACTCTAATTTTCTTTGGACATTTCCAATTGGAAAAAAAATCACAGGTTCACAATATTTTCTTGCAATTTAGTGTGTTCATCCAAACCCAATTTGAGAAATCAATTAAGTGTTTCCTATGTGACAATGAGAGGGAATTTATAAATGACCAATTTAAGGAGTTTTGTTACAAAAATAGTATGGTCTGTCATCTCTCTTGTCCACACACCTCTCCTCAAATATGGGAAAGTTGAACAAAAAATAAGAGCGATAAATAATTTAATCTGCACACTTCTTGCTCATGTGTCTGTACCACCATCATTTTGGCATCATGCTCTTCAAATGGCTACATACCTCTTAAGCATTCATCCTAGCAAGATACTTTCAAACTACTCACCCACACAAATTCTCTATCATCGGGTCCCCTCCTACACACATTTGAAGGTTTTCGGGTGTTTGTGTTATCCCTTTTTTCCTTCCACAATGATAAACAAACTTCAAACCAATTCCACTCCATGTGTACTTTTAGGATATCCACAAAACCATAAGGGCTATAAGTGTTATGATATGTCGAATGGAAAAATTATCATCTCTCGTCATGTTATTTTTTATGAGTCCAAATTCCTGCTTGCCGATATACAAACACCTTCCCCACCCTCGTATGTTTTTTTTGGTTATGGGGATATATCTTTTTTGGAAATATGATTTTAATAACCCAAATATGAGGGGGCCCACTGCCCCCTCTTCCGCACCCTCAACCCAACACACTACACAAATTGGGCCAACCCAAATGAGGGAGCCCACTACTCCCTCACCTTCGGTCTACAACACTTTCCAAAATGGGCCAGCCCAAATTACTCCCTCTCTCTCGGTCCATTCCACTGCCCGACATGGGCTAACCCAACCCTCTACCATGACCCAACAAAAATCAGCCCAACTAAGAGAGCCCATGACTCCCTCTCTCTTTTCCCCAAATCGGCAATCTGGCCCACTGCCTCCAGCCCAACCCGCGAGGCCAAATCCTACCTCTGTCGAAATTCCAGTGACCCAACAGCCCATCTCGGCCCTAACTCGATCCATTGAAACTCGTGCCATGCATGGGATTTTTAGGCCTAAGCATTAGTTTAATCTTACGTCCTATGTTCAATCATTCCCAATTCCCCAAAATTCGAAAGCTGTCTTATCGAACTCGAATTGGAAAGCTGCTATGATAGATGAAATTGATGCTCTTATTAAAAAATAATACGTGGGAGCTGATGCCCCATCCATCTAATGTGAACATAATAAGTTCTATGTTATTTTTTTGTCATAAAAAGAAATCTGATGGTTCATTTGAGAGGCACAAAGCCCGTCTTGTTGGTGATGGCAGGTCTCAGCAGGTTGTAGTGGATTATGGTGAAACTTTCAGCCCAGTGGTTAAACCAGCTACTATCAAGACAGTTCTCAGTCTGGCTCTGTCCAAATCATGGTCCATTCATCAGTTGAACGTCAAGAACGCGTTTCTACACGGTCACCTACAGGAAACAGTTTACATGCACCAGTCTTTGGGTTTTTCGAGATCCTATTCACCTTGATTATGTTTTCCTATTGAAGAAATCATTATATGGTTTAAAATAGGCTCCTAGGGTGTTCTATAACAGGTTTGCAGGTTTCGTCTCTACATTGGGTTCTTACATAGTAAATCCGATCAGTCTTTGTTCATTTATAAGAAAGGAAATGACATGGCATATATTCTTCTCTATGTTGATAACATCATCCTCACAACATCATCCAATTTACTTCGCCAGTTTATTATGTCCCTCCTTGCTTCGGAATTTACTATGAAAGATTTGGGCCCCTTAAACTATTTTTTGGGCATTGCTGTAACTCAATATACAGGTGGTCTATTTTTGTGTCAAAGAAAATATGTCGAGGAGATAATTGACAAAGCCAGAATGTCATCCTGCAAACCGTCATACACGCCGGTAGATACCAAGGCCAAATTGAGTAACTCTTCATGTTCTCCATATAGCGATCCAACATATTATCGTAGTTTAGCAGAGGCATTGCAATATCTCACTTTTACAAGGCCTGATATCTCATATGCAGTGCAACAAGTCTGTTTACATATGCATGACCCGAAGGAAGAACATATAGGGGCTCTCAAATGAATTCTACGGTATGTTCAGGGTACTCTTGATTTTGGCTTGCATCTGTATAAGTCGACCATTTCTGGTCTCACGGCTTATATAGATGATGATTGGGGTGGATTCCCGGACATAAGGCATTCCACCTCTGGTTATTGTGTGTTTCTCGGAGATAACTTAATCTCGTGGTCATCTAAACGCCAACCAACACTATCCAGTCGAGTGTTGAAGCAGAATATTGAGGGGTAGTTAATGTTGTCTCTGAATCATGTTGGCTTGGTAATTTCTATTTAAACTTCATTGTCGGATCAAAAAAGCAACTGTGGTCTATTGTGATAATGTGAATGCAATATATTTGTCAGGGAACCCTGTCCGACATCAACGCACAAAACACATCGAAATGTATATTTTATTTTTGTGAAAAGGTTACACGTGGACAAGTCCGTGTTCTCCATGTACTGTCCCACTATCAGATTGCAGATATATTCACGAAAGGTCTTCTGCGCATACTCTTTGATGATTTTAGGGACAGTCACAACATACGAGAACCTCTTGCTAAGATTGTGGGGGTGTTAGATATTATGGAAATAATCCATTATTATTTCCATCAAATCAAATATTGTATAATTAGGTTGTAATTATAATGGGCGTTCGACTACATAAGCCATTCATTTTATTAAGAGGTTGGTGGAGCTGTATAGGGAGAGGAAGAAAGAATTACATATGGTTTTCATCGACCTCGAGAATTCATATGATAAAGTCCCTAGGGAGGTCATTTGGAGATGTTTGGAGGCTAAATGTGTACTTGTGGTGTACACTAGGACGATTAAGAATATGTATGATGAGCCAAAACCAGGGTGCGGATAGTGGGAGGAGACTCAGAGCACTTTCCTGTGATAATGGGGCAGCATCAAGGATCAACTCGTAGCCCATTCTTATTTGCCTTGGTGATGGATGGACTGACGCGACAAATCCAAGGGGAGGTGTCATGGTGTATGTTATTCGCAAATGATATAGTCCTAATGGATAAGACTCGCAGCAGGGTCAACGTTATCTAAAGGGTTCAAGATGAGTAGGACCAAGACAGAATACTTGGAGTGCAAGTTTAGCAACGGGAGCGACCGTGAGACAAGCGTGGAGGTGTGGCTTGAGGCTCAGGTCATTCCAAAGAAAGGAAGTTTCAAGTACATCGGGTCTATCATCCTAAGGAATGAAGAAATTGACGATGATGTCACACATCGTATTGGGGCAGCGTGGATGAAATTGAGGCTTGCATCTGGAGTTTTATGCGACAAAAAAGTGCCACCAAAACTAAAAGGCAAGTTTTATAGGGTAGTGGTTAGACCGACTATGTTGTATGGGGCGGAGTGTTGGCTAGTCAAGACATCGCACACCCAAAGGATGAAAGTGGCAGAGATGAGGATGCTCAGATGGATGTGTGGACATAAGAGGAGGGACATGATTAGAAATGATGATATATGGGGCAGAGTGGGAGTGGCCTCGGTGGAAGACAAGATGCAGAAAATGAGGTTGAGATGGTTTGGACATATGCGGAGGAGAGACACAAATGCCCTAGTGCGGAGGTGTGAGAGGTTGGCTATGGACGGGTTCATGAGGGGTAGAGGTAGGCCAAAGAAATATTGGGGAGAGGTGATTAGACGGAATATGGAGCAGACGCAACTTACTGAGGACATGATCTTAGATATGAGGTTGTTGAGGACACAGATTAGAGTAGACGGGTAGTAGGTAGTCGAGTGTAGTCATACTTACACTTACAAACTGGTAGTTGTGTTGTTATTATTATAGGCAGGCTTAGCATATCATACGAATAGGCGTAGTATTGTTGTATAGTCTTCTCTAGTTTTATTTCTTCTGCTGTGCGTTCTTTAATGTACTTGGGTTATTTCATTTATCTACGTTAGTTAATGCTTCTCTTCCAGGATGCGATATCATGGCGTATTCCCATTGGTTTATCTCATTTTCTTACTGCTTACTACTTATCTTTTTGACCGGGTCTGACTGTTTTTTTTCTTTGCTTGTCCTGAGCCGAGGGTCTCTCGGAAACAGTCGCTCTACCTACCAAGGTAGAGGTAATGTTTGTGTACATTCTACCCTCCTCAGACCCACATTGTGGAATTTTACTGGGTATGTTATTGTTATTGTTGTTGTTGTTGTTGTTGTAATTATAATTAGCATATTCTTAGGATAGTCAGCCTTAATAGTAGCCTAGATTGATTCTTGTATGAATGTATATATGTTGTATTCTTAGAATAAACTTAGAATAAAATAAACTATGGAAAACATTTCCTTTACTCTCTGTTATGTAGTAGCATAATGGAGACAAAATTAATATTATATTATTTTATTTGTTTATTTTGGGAACTTGTTAGAAAATATAACATAACTGTGTGTTGGAAATTTACTAATGTGGAATTAAGTTTATCCCATTATTTATGACTCGAACAATTGGGGCCCCGCACGTCGGAAATGTCGTTTTCATACACGTGTACACGTAGTTCCAAGTATCATAAATTTCATTAGTGAAAGAGATATTGGTACATACGTAATACGTTTGAGACATAGAATGATGGACGGTTATTGACCAAATGACAAGTATTCCACGTTGGTAAATGAAGGAAGAAGTGTACGAAGTGTAAGATGAAACGAGTCGGAAATCGCCATGAAGCCGTGAAGGGCCGTGGCGCAACACCGTCGGAGCCGCGACGCTAATTCGCAGAGCGGCGGTGCTTCAGAGGCTAATGCTGTGACGGAAAGATGGAAAAGTCTGACTTTTGGGTTGGTTTTGGAGCATTGAATCTCTATTATTTGGCACATGAATTGAGGCATTATTTGACTGAATGTAACCCCTCAATAAGTGTCATTACATGGCTATTGAAGGCCATTAGTTGGCTAGTTGAGGGGTCATTTCATTACACTATAAATTGAGGCCTTTGGCTAAATTGTTCAACACTTAGAAATTTTCTGAAATCTTCTTCTTCCTCTCTAGAAAGTTCTCTATATTCGAAGTTCTTCAAGAGTAACACTTGAGTTTCCTTTGCTCATTTATTAAGTTGCTGTTGTATCTTGGGATACTATTGCCCACGAACGTAAATGAGATATACGGGGCAATCTTGTCTTAAAGACAGAGTGTCATCACTCGACTCAACAAATCACAAGGAGTTTGTATCGTTTTTTATTCCAGTTTGTTGTAATATTTAGGTTATCCTTTCTAGCAATTTATAATATTTACTTATTTTTCGTTTTCTGCAATTGTTGTAACCCACACTTGTACATGACCTCAATACTTTAAAACTCACCTTAAAATCTATGTCACCCATACTACATCTTCCTCGCTAGGTTTTGACAATTGTTTCCCTAGGCATTTTAGGGTCCCCTACAATTGACCTAAGAAAAAAGATGGAGCAAAAGATAAAGGGAATTGTTCATTGAACCGAGATAAAGATGTGAAAGCATGGTGTGATAAAAAAATATTTTCTTGTCATTATATAATGTTACGAAACTGTTAGACAATACCTCAAACATTCTGTGAACTTGTCTAAAAACATTTACTCCCTTTCATCCAAATTATACGAAACTCTTTCTTTTTAGTGAATTAATTTTTTTTTTCTATATTTAGTAACAATACATCTTTAAATTTATCTTTATACTTTTAATGAAATAATTTCTAGCCACACAAATTTTTATATGTTATTTTAAATCATAAGTTTCAAAAGTCTTTCTTTATTTTTTAAATTTTGTGTTAAGTAAAAAACATTCATATAAAATGGGACGGAGGAAGTACTATATTATAATGTGGCAGTATATATTCTCAGGATCAAAATTAATTAACTGTTGATAGCACATGAATAACTTCCAAGATTTTATTTTAAAACTAATTCTTACAACTGTTCTTTTTGCATATAAGTTCTTAATTTAATGATATGCAGCCAAAATCAGCATAGAGTTAGTTGGGATTTATTAGGAAATTAAATCCTTTGACTTCTTATGCTCGTTCAATGCATCAATTTCTCCTCATCACATATCCTCCAAAAATTTCTTAATATATCAAATTCCTTGTTCAACATAAACCTTTAGTCAATCTGACACTTAAAAGCTGATGAACTAATTTATTCTCTGTTGGGGTTGTGGGAGGGTAACCTAGAATATATGCACAATTAATTAAACAAAATCAATTTCATACCACAATATATTGAGCAATTAATATTTCTTAACACTACCCTATCTGTATTTCTTTGTATTTTGAAGAGAAAAAAAGTCTTTTTATTTGCCGTCAACGGTCTTTCATCCGTATTATCTGAATTGGTCAATCCTCCTACGGGAGCTTTTGGATAGCAATTTTAACCAACCACCATCAGTTATATATTGACTTGTTGGTAAGGAAAGAGCTTCAAGCCAAATTTTTGGTAGCGCACCCTCTACACAAGTATAACTCGTTTCGTTAGCAACTTATCTTAAGATGCCTCCTTATAATTAGTGGTGAATCCGAGAGAGTTCGACAAAACTCAATAATTTAAAATCGAACATTATATATACCTTTATAAAAATCAATTACAGTTAGAGTTATATATATTGATCTAACTATTACAGAAAATGTGTTGTCTAAATTTTGGATCTGTCACAACTTGATAGGACGGTTAATTTAGCTGTTAGTTTTCAGTGCATAATTCTGATTAAGATTTGGGATCTAATAGGACTAGGAGAATTCAAATCCAGAAACAGTGGCATTATTTGATTGATGTCTCCTGTAAGGAAGGTACCAAATTGAATGGAAACAAATGAACCTGCCACGGTTTGTTGCATGCATTCATTTTCAAATTTATTTATTGCAACTGTTGACCAGTACACTGTGTTTCAGTGATATCTGGGCCAGGCCACTTCAACTAATCTCCTAGTGGAGTACATCTTTTGGCAAAAAAATAAACAGAAAATATTTCGCAGTACAGCCAATTAAGTCATGATTTATCTTTATTTTTGTGTAATTATCTAATATTTAATACTTGCTGGTTCGATTAATATGAACTCGCGTCTCGTAGGACCTATTAAAGTCGAATGATCTCATTTATCATATCGCATATTTTGGTGGTTATAATCACCTAGATTTTTTCTAAAAATTAATATACCACCTCCGTTTTATATCATGTGTATTTTAAGATTCTTACACATCCTTTAAAAATATACTTAATAGCTTTAATTATAGGAGTATTCGGCTAAACTACCCTTATTTCCCCCTTAAACATTTTACTTAAATAATACTCAATTAATTGAATCAATAATGATGGAATTGGAAAAAAGTAATAAATGCTTAATTTTTATTTTTTAAACATAAAATATTTTAGGACAAATTAAATTTATAGGATAACAGATAATATAAACTGAAGATAATAATAAAATTCACTCTCCGGGCTAAAATAATTCCACGAGTTTCCCTACATTGAATTCAAGACATTATAAAAGAATCTAATGTGGAGAATTTTCAAACTCATTGCTACATTATTATTAGTGGAAGAAATCTCGTGATAACTTGTACCATGTGAGACTATATGCCATACATAGAAATGGTGAATTAATTATGTTGGGTATTTTTGCTCTATGGTACTTTATAAAGCAGTACGGGAAGTATATAACTATTACAAGTATTCGAAAGGATAAACAAAGATTCAATAATTCAACTATAAATCTGAAAATTACAATATAACCACAAAACTGAAATTACAATTTTGTTGAAGACGAAAAAATGGAAACTGTTTTTGCTGAGTCGAGTGTGGCACTCTGTCCTTAAGACAATATTGCCCCGTATGTATCCTTTATACGTCCCGACAATTTGTCTCCCAAGATAAAACAGCAATGGAACACTTGAGCAAAGGAAACTCAAATGCTACCGTGAAGAATATTGAGTAACGAAATGATGCTTGGAAGTTGTAGCAAAGGAAACTCAAATGCCCAAAAAGATAATATCAGAAGACCGAGAGCCCGAGAGCCCGAGAACCCGGAACCCGGAACCGGAATCGGACGGGCGGGCGGCGGCGGTGCGCGTGTGGTCTTTCCTCGAACCGAAGCACATCTAGGTCCTCCCTCCTTTAAACACATGGGATACCCCTTGGGGTCCCAAACCCCAAACCAATTTCGAGTCTTATATACACAACAATTCTTTCTTCCTCTACCGATGAGGGAGAATTACACACAATACCACACTTTCCATGCTTCAAACACCTTACTTCGTGAACCAATATCTCTTTCATTTCTCAATGAAATTTGACGATTCTTGGCCCTACGGTTATCTACGTACTTAGTAGATCATGCATGTGTGAAGAACTGAATTCTCCAATATGCGTAACACTAGTGTTTAAGCCGTTAAAGTTGGTCGGTCGCAACTCCCGCCAAAGGCAAATTTCCAACAATCCCCTCTTGAAAGAGATTTTGGAGCACTCACATGGTGTCTTTTCATTTCCATTAATATTTCAGCGGACCGATGTTGCATAAGGAGAGGTAGCTTCAGCTTTGAACCTTCCATAGTTAAATACCATCGGACTTACTTACTGCGCGGTGAACGTGATGTCTTGAACCGTCAGTGTTTAGTGTAAGCCAAGTCAATGGTACCAACACAACAAATTCCCTTACTCTCTTCTTCGTAATGTTTTGTCCGTTTTGGCCATGGACAACGTCTTGGATTCTTAAGTGCGTTCATTTTTAGGCGGCCGGTCCTCGCACTTAAATAGGTGGTCTCCTACAAGGTATCCTGCTATAGCCCACTTCACAAGTGTTAGGAACCATTAAAAGTTTCCCAAAGACCTAACCTCAACTGTTGAGGATCATTACAGGTTTTGAAGACTTAACCTTTACTCATACTGCAGATAGGACTTAACGTCTATCGCGGGAACGGCTTTGGATTTGGTATTTCTTTTCAGAAATCACTATCCGAAGTGCTCATGCTTCCACTGAAGCGATCAACTGAACCTTTACAACTTAGTTTTCCCATTGAACCAAATTACGGGATCTCCAGGTTCGTAAGGTTGGGTTTCCACCGTATTGGTCCGTATATTTTGGGTTTTAAGCCCATTCCCCTAGACAGCAGAACACTTGATCTCCGGTAGTCCCTTAGTTAGTAAATAAGGAAGTGACACCCGTGATGATCAACCGCCATACGGTCTTATGTCTCCGACGGATCCCCGACGATATATCCGACGCCGTCATCCGTGTCCTTCCTAAAGCCGACCGGCTAGCCACATTGTATAACTGCTGAAGGCACGGGTTTCTCCCAAAAAAGGACGTCCTCTAAGGAGCCGTGAAGTTACTCAACTTCTTTCATGCTTTGTATAAAGCGATAAACTCCGATTCCATCATGAATCGGCCGATGCAAGTTTGTTTAGAGGATTTTCCAAGAACCACCATACACATTTACTTGTGGCGTTGGTGTTATTAAGATCTGATGTCCAGTTTGCATCACTGTGTTCTTTCAGAACCGCTGGACATCCAGAATACTATAATCTGTAGATAAGCAAATAATCCAGATATCGTCATATCCGACTTAACGCCTTTCTATTAATCATGTATTGAAATCATCAGTGAACCTTAGTTCAACTGATCTATTTGTAGGACGATACCAGGTCAGTTGTAGTGTGTAAAATACATTGAACTACACATGAAACTTCTGGGATCAAACTGTACTTCTGAATCTTCTGGGATCAAACTGTACTTCTAGTTTTCTGGCCCAAAAAGATAATATCAGAAGACCCACAGCTCACAGCCCACGACCCGAGAACCCGAGAACCCGGAACCGGACGGGCGGGCGGCGGCGGCGCGCGTGTGGTCTTTCCTCGAACCGAAGCACATCTAGGTCCTCCCTCCTTTAAACACATGGGATACCCCTTGGGGTCCCAAACCCCAAACCAATTTCGAGTCTTATATACACAACAATTCTTTCTTCCTCTACCGATGAGGGAGAATTACACACAATACCACACTTTCCATGCTTCAAACACCTTACTTCGTGAACCAATATCTCTTTCATTTCTCAATGAAATTTGACGATTCTTGGCCCTACGATTATCTACGTACTTAGTAGATCATGCATGTGTGAAGAACCGAATACTCCAATATGCGTAACACTAGTGTTTAAGCCGTTAAAGTTGGTCGGTCGCAACTCCCGCCAAAGGCAAATTTCCAACAAATTATCCTCCACAAACACGTTATTTGCTTTTTGCAATTTTCATTGTATTATTCTCCCTGTTACCATTTATGTGATGCTATTACATCGGTTACAAAATTAAAGAAGGTAAGAATATTTTTTGAAATTTATGGTGTAAAACAAATTGTAGGTATTTATGGAGTGATTATAAACTATCTCGTTAAAATTAAGTCTTAAAATTTATAATCTAAATATAAAATATAATATTTTTAAGACAAATTAAAACAAAAAAGTATCACATAAATTAAAATAGAAAAAGTATCATTTTGGCCCATCTAAGAAATTTTGATCCTTTGTATTCCATAATTCATAATTCCATTCTGGTTACAAACGTAAGCAAAACGTATTCACATATCTCCATAGATTAATCAAGTATATGATCAAGTTTGTCACGATCGACTCGAATTTTGATGCCCATGACCGGCACTTAGCTAGTATTTTTCCATGCTAAGCGAATTGACTCATCACCGTTCCTCATCTGATTAGGGCGTATCATTAGCTCTCATTCGAGCTAACATGCTACCGTCCGGAGCTAGCGCACAGATGGTAAAGCATGCCAGAAGCATGCGTACGGTTTTTACAATCAAGAAGATAATGATTTTTTTTTTGGTTTCTCATTCGGTGTTCGGTATCTGTATTGGAGTTCGACTATATCCGGATTCGCGCCGCGTAGAGTCCCATTCGGGGGAAAGCGCTCCTATCAATGATTTTTTTATACCTAGAATTCAAACCCGAGATCTCTGATTAAGAAAAAAACAACAACATCCGCTGCACCACCTCCTTTGATGGTAGAAGACAATGATTTACGAGCGAATTAAAATCTCGGTCTAGGCTGCCCCCAATTAAAAGTAAACAAAGAACACTTTAGCTGACAGATAAAATAAACAAACAAAACTTACATCACCTATAATGAAACAAACAAAACTTACATCACCTATAATGATAAAGATAGGCCAGGAAGGAAAAAATTTCAAATATAGCTGCAAGAAGTGAAATAAGTTCGATAAAGATGCCTATATTATAAGTCACTCAAGTACCCATCAAGATCAAGTTAAGTTGATGTAGTTTTCCCTCCGTCTCAATTCAAGTTTCTTAGATGATTTAGTTGGCAGGATCCCAAAAGTCTTTTTTGTAAATGGCAGGGTACTTTTTTTATTTTCTATTTATTTTTTATCCAAAAATTATTAATGATAGGATTAGCAAACACATAGAATTACTTTGTATTTTTAAAAATTTCAGGGTTAAGTTTTAAGCTTTTAAGAAAAAACCCTTTCTCTTTCTCTTTCTTTCTCTCTTTCTTCTCCGAAAATTATTCCTTTACTCCCAAATTCTCTCATTCCTCATCTTCTATGTGTAATTGTCATTGAAAGTTAAACTTGAAGTATATATACATGTTGGTTGCTGAAAAACGTGAAGAATGAGCTGGAAGCCATTGACGGCCATTAACAAAGCTTTGAAGCTTTAATTAAAAAATATGGTTACCGCAAATGAGCTCCATTTTGAGTGACTGATACCTCAAAAAAACCGAAACATAAAGGAGAATTCATATCTGAAATTTGAAGAAATTTCATGGAGATTTGGCATGATTTTGGATCGATTTTATAGCAACTCTCAAGGTTGTAGAAGATGGTTGTTTACATTTTGGATTACCGCAATCGAGCTCTATTTCACGTAGCTAATATCTCAAAAGAACCGGAACGTGGAGGGAGCTCATATATGAAATTTGAAGCAGTTTAGTTAAGATTTGACATGGTTTTAGATCAAACTACAACAGTTGTTTGTCCAAAAGGAAAAGAAGACACTGACAGAAATAATCTTGCAGAATCCTTATTCAAATCTAAAATAGACTAAACTTTTGCGTTGGCAGTTCTTATGTTTGCATATGTTTGAAATTTACAGAAATATTTCATCACTAGACTCACTAAACACAACATTCTTTATAATAATTGTTTCATTATAAAAATTGTTAGGCAAATTTATTTCACCACTAGACTCACTAGACATGACATCCGTTATAATAACTTATATCCTTAGACAAATTGTTAGATAAATTTAACACTAGAATCAATAGCTAAAACAATAGTTATAATAATTGCTTCATTATGAAAAATTATTAGGCAAATTTATTTCACCATTAGACTTAGTGGACAAAACATTAGTTATAATAATAGGTTCATTAGATAAATTGTTAGGATATATATATATATATATATATATATATATATATATATATATATATATATATAATAATAAAAATAACTTGAAAGAATTAGTTGTTATCAAGTTAAAAAAGACGTAAGCAAATTAAATAGTAACTTTTCCCTTCGCATAGCCATAAACTCTTTTCCAGGATTTTGTGGTGTCTTTGAATTCCTAATGGAAGCTAAATCACCGCACCTACATATTTATTTTTGTGTGGCATACGTGTTAGACGACGAATTCTGTGACATTTTAGTAATTAATGAACGACACTGCTAATAATCTTCACTAGCGTTATAATGTCAGTTATTTACTCTTTGATAAAAAAAACCCTGTGAATGAGGGTATTTAGAATGGAAATATTACTTTTATTTGGACGTTGAGTTTGAAAAAGGTTACCATTGGAGTTATGTGCGAGTTCTGAACATTTAGTTTATAATTCACCTACAAAATATTAGTAGAATATACAATGTGACACATGTTTTTTCATCAAAAAATATTTATTAAATTAGAATTGAACTAATTCTAAAATTTTAAATTTATATTTTTGACTAAACAATATGTAGTCATCATGCAATTAGTGAAACAACATTATAATGATCTAAACAATGTCACTAATTGAGTAATGTTAATAATATGCTAGTGAAAGTCTATGGTTGTGATGATCATATGTAACAACTATAAATTGGTGACATAACTATTTGTGAACATCATGTATATTTTCATTGATATTGGTGTTTATATTAATATGACGTTTGATATTGATATTTCATTGATATTGGTTGTGATGATCATATATAAGAACTTATAGGTGACATAACTATAATTTACCTATTTAATGTGCATATTTTCCCCATTTTTGTGATGATCATATGTTACAATTATAAATTAGTGACATAACTATATGTGAATATCATATATATTAATATGATGTTTGATATTGATATTGATTGTGATGATTATATATAACAACTTTAAATTGGTGACATAACTATAATTTAGGGATTTAATGTAACAACTTCAAACATGTTTAGTAGAAGATACAATTCTGTCTAGTGTCTATGTGTGACAGTTAACAATGCATAGTAATCATTTTTTTCATTAATGTTGGTATTTATATTAATATGACGTTATATATTCGTTAATTACCCTTTTAAATGCCAACCAATATAATTTTCAAAAAATAATGTGTATTTTCCCATTTTTCATCAACGCTTAGTAGAAGATAAAATAAGGTCTAGTGTCTATGCGCGGAACTTTAAGTTATCAGTGCGTTTTTCCCCATTTTTCAACAACACTTAGTAGAAGATAAAATAAGGTCTAGTGTCTACCCGCAGAACTTTAAGTTATCAGTGCTTTTTCCCCCATTTTTCAACAAAGCTTAGTATAATATAAAATAAGGTCTAGTGTCTATGCGCGTAATTTTTAGTTATCAGTGCATTTTTCCCATTTTTCAACAACGCTTAGTAGAATATAAAATAAGGTCTAGAGTCTATGCGCTGAACTTTTAGTTATCAGTGCGTTTTCCCATTTTTCAACAACATTTTTCTCCATTTTTTTCCATGTTCATCTTCAACCTCAAGCTCAAATCTAAAATGTTCATCTTGTACTTCAAGCTCAAATGTGAAATTTTATGCAAAATCACCTTAAATCTTCTCCAAACTCTCTTAAATTTGAGATTTAGACTCCTCACCAACAAAACTCAATAACACTCACTTGAAATAAATCACTCATTCATAAAAAAATTCAAGTTTGAAGCTCAAGCTTTAATAATGGCTATACTCAAGCTCAAATCCGAAATTTAATTCAAAATCACCTTAAATCTTCTCAAAATTCTCTAAAATTTGAGATTTAAGATCATCAAAAGATCTCTAACAAAATTCAATAATACTCACTTAAAATGAACTACTCTTTCGAAAATCCATTTTTTCAAGCTTTAAGCTCAAGCTCCAACAATGACTGTCAATGGAGCATATTTCAGATGTAGCAATAAAAATGTGGGAATGAATTTAGACAGGGGAATATAATTTTATATTTTTTTATAAGGTAAAGGATATATGTTTAGATTTTTATTTTAGTTTATTTTATTATTTGGAAATGAATTGAGAGATGGAAATATAATTTTATATTTATTTTTTTATTAGGTAGAAGATATATTTTTAGATTTTTATTTTGGTTTATTTTATTATTTCTTACTTTGGATCACAACATATTTTTTAGAACTTGGGGGCTGGATTGAAAGCTTGAATTTTATTATATTTTATTTAAATCATTGGACGAAAATGTATTTTTTAAAATTTGGGGGTTTGTTTTAATTTCCCAATAACTTATCTCCAATTAATTAGCACTAATCTAAATTGGGGTCCTCCCACCTAATAATTAAAATTTATTGCCAAACTCCAAAAAAAATTATCTTTGGGCCGTGCCATCAAACTTGCACAAGTGTCTTACTTTCTTTTTTGATTTGTTTTAAAAAGAGTGAATATTTCTACATTTAGTAAGTTGATAATTCAAATATCTTATATGACAAGTTTAAAATTACAATATTCAAAGAACATTTTAGTATATTATACATATCTTTAAATTAGGATCATAAGATTAAGAATATTTTAATTTAGAACCACAAGATTCAAAAATCTCATTTTATTTTTTAAATTTTATGCTTAATCAAACAAAGACACACTAATGAAGTAATACTTAGTTGAAAAAGAATTGAGAATATTTTATTGGGAGGGGTCCTTTTTTCTTACACTACTTTTAGAAATGACGAATTTTCTTATAATGGTTGAGGCACAATCAACAAAAGGTGTATGAGACTCCATTAATCTCGTGACACCTGGATAAAAGGCCCATTTTTCTCACTTTGCAGACCTCTCACCTCCAATTCTCCTTTCTGCCCATTCTTTTCTCTTACCTTTTTTCTTCATCCTCCTAACCAATATTTAACTCCCACTCAAAAAAAAGAAATATCCCACTCACGGTCTTCTTCAATCATGATCTAATTCAATTATTTAGACATTAGAAGATGAGAAAAATTTAAAAACATAAGCAGGATTAGAGAGTATAACATGCAAACTAAGTGCCTATAAAAAAAGTTGAAGGAGCTACCGCTGATACGGGCAAAGCTGAAAACTTTAATTTGTTTTATTTTGGCCATTGTTTTGTCATAGAGACGGCTTTGTATTGGGTAGAAATGCATTTGAAGACATTAAGCGTACACAAGAAGTTTGGTGGTTTCGAAAATTTCAACATCCCTAAAGGATCTCCACAGATGTCATCTACTCCCAACAACTTCCGTCACATCAGCCTACCTAGATCAAAGTGTCGCGGCGCGCGTGGATGTAGTGACGTCAATATGCTCACGTCGCCACAATTCTCTAGGGTCATAATACTCTAAGTTTTATCTTATATATACAAGACTTTGAAGAGAAGGAACACACATTTTATTCTCTAAGCTCACACTTGTAATTCAAATCTCTCTCAAGCTAATACACCATTCTCAGCTTCGGCTCTTGTTCAATTCATAACTTATTTTCATATCTAACCTATTAGTTTTCTTTATTTGCTTATTATTATATTTTTACTTGTATTTTAAATCTCACATATCCGTAAACTAGTTATCAATCCCGGACACATTCAAGAGGGTCTCCGGATCGGATACAACCTATTTGTCTTTAAACCCTTGAATACAAATCTCTAACTATATTTTTGGTTAGAATAATTTTTACTGAAAAACAGTTTGGCCGTTTGTGGGGACAAATAGTTGTGGAGTTGTCTCAATATGTAGCTGATTTTCTTGAAAACCCTAAAACAAACACGTCGCGCAAAAAAAAGAAGCATGTCAAGTCAAAATAGAGTTGCGCGCGACCCGCGGGAGATTGGATAGGAATAGGATCCCATCAAGCATCACAACTTGGAAAAACAGTCTGAGACGTCGCAGACAAGATCGGAGGAAACAATAGCCCCGAAAGCAAGCAAGTCTGTAGACAAGGAAGATGCTCGAAGCCATCCAGCAGAGAGTCGTGAGGCACGACACAATGAGCAGTACCCCAAGAAGAGGAAAAGAAAACCGCACTCCAAAGTAGAGGGAATGTTCAAAGAAGAGGGCACCCCATCGAAAGCTGCATTGGCCATAGTCCTGGCAGAAAACAGTGCCATAATGGAGCGTATGGAAGTTCCTAAGATCTATATATGGGACAACACCAGATTTCCACCTGGCAGAAGACGCGGGAGCCCCCAACGCATCCGCAACAAATGTGGGGAGGACGGAACCTGCGAAGCCAGAAGCCAATTTGACAAGACTCACCGCGCTAGAGAAGGAGCTCCACGAAAGGATGAGCCAGATACCAGGGCCCCCTTATGTTCTAAAGGGGGTTGGAGCGAGGAAGTACGAGAAGATACCCTACAAAGAAGATGTGACTCCGGAGCCCATCCCAAAAAAGTTCAGAATGCCTGACATACCCAAGTATGATGGCACGACAGACCCGGATGAACACATCGTGAATTTCGAAGCTGCGATCACTGGGCATGACATGCAGTAGCATAAAATCATATCTGTTATGCTGAAAAAGTTTTGCCAAATGCTCACAAAGGGAGCACTCTGTTGGTACTCTCTTACCTGAAAACTCTACTGAATATTTTGTTTCTCTTGTAGATGCATTCATTAAAGCCCATGATGGGGCCCAAAGGGTCGAAACCCACAAGGCAGATATTTTTACCATAAAGCAAAAGAATGATGAATTACTCTACAACTTCGTGGAGCGCTTCTAGCGGGAGAAGATGCAGCTATCTACGATATCCGAAGATTGGGTAGCCGCATCATTTACTGACGGCCTGAACGTCGATAGTTCGGACGTGTTGAAAAAATTAAAAGAAAGCTTGAAGGAGTTTTTGGCCAATTCCTGGAATGAAGTAAACAAAAGATATACCGCTGAGATAAGGATAAAGGATGATCATAGGATTGTAGTAGGAGGGGGACAACAAGGGAGATCTCGTACGCCCCCCACACAGGCAAAGGGACCCTACGGGATGGTACGAATATTATTCAACTCGATTGTCACCTAGCTATGAAGTTCAACTGAATAAACCAAGTATGATCAAGGTCAGCCCAGAAGAGAAATGGAAGCACCACAAAAGAAGTCTGTGAATGGCTCAGGGCCACCGAACGTGTCCTTCTACAACTTTTATGTGGAGGTCGTGGATCTGGTCATGGCTACGAAAAATATGAAAAAGGTCCGATTCTCGGTGACAGTTCGGTCCAACCCAAATAAGAGGGGCACAAACATAGAGCTTTGGTGTGAACTACATGGGATCCCAGGCCATTCAATAGAATATTTCAAGCACTTAAGGTATGAGGTAGCAGACCTACTGAGAAAGGGTTATTTGAAGAAGTTCTTCAGTAACCGATCTAAGTATGCTAGGGAAAAAGGGACTGGTACTTCGCGAGAATGCCCAACTCGGTAAGGAGAGACAAACTTGATTGCTGAAGGAATAATGGTAGGGGCAGTTTCTCAGACGCAACAACACGAGGGTCCGCCTCTGTCCAAAAAAAGGATGAGGTACGAACCCGAGGACCCTATAGTCTTTAGCAAAGTGGAACGAAAAAGCATTGAGAATCCATACGTTGATGGTCTGGTAATTTTTATTCAAATATTTGAATTTAACATTAAGCATGCACTTGTTGAGCCAGGTAGTGCCGTGAATGTTGTACAACTCCATGTGATCAAGGAAATGCAGCTTACCGGGTAAATAACCCCTGTAGTAAAAGTTTTGCCCAGTTTCAACTTGTCTAGCGAAGTGACCCGGGGACAGATTGAGCTGGAAACACATGTTCTGGGAGTCCCGATGAAATTTTTGTTTCATGTCCTCGAATGGGGAATGCCTATTAGAAGGCCATGGCTGCACGCCATGAAAGCAGTTCCGTCTACCTTCCATCAGGCTATGAAATTCCTAATGCCCTGGGGAGTAGCGGTGATACGAGGAGATATCGAAGCTGACCAAACAGAAATCATCCTCGTTGACAGGCAAGATGACTCAATCAGAAATGATAGCTAGCAATCACAGCTGCTTGACTCCGGGATCAACTTCGAGGTCGAGCAACAACCGGAGTCCTCTGCCCAGAGGATCCGATAGACCAAACACCTTAGGGGTTCGAGGCACCAAAGGAGTCAAATGCAGGAAGATTCACAGTAGAAGATCTTGAGCTTACTTTTTGTCGATCGAACATGCTCGGGGAACAGGTATACATGGGCTCGAGTTTGAACCCGAGGTTAGAAAAAATTGATTATATTTCTGAATAGAAATATTAGTGGCTTCCCTTGGTTGGTATTAGATACCACAAGTGTGCCTTTGGAATTGGCCCTCCACAAGTTAAACATGGACCTGGATTGTCAACCCATTAAAAAAAAGGCTCCCGGTGTCAGCAGAACGAAGTCAATTCATCAAAGAAAAAATAACATGACTCATCCAGTCAGGAGCGGTCTAAGAGGTAAAATAGCTGAATTGGCTGGCAAACATAGTGGTACTCCCTAAAAACCTGAAACATTTTAAATGTTTTTAGATTTAAAGGATTTAAACAAAGCTTGCTTGAGGAGCTCAGACCTTATGCCCCACCTAGATCTAGTTGTTAACATAGTGGATGGGCATGAGATGCTCAGTTTCCTAGACGTATCCACAGGGTTTGGCTAGATACGACTGAACCCATCGGACCAGGAAAATACTTCATTCATAACAGATGATAGAACTTATTGTTATACTGTTATGCCATTCTGCTTAAAAATGCAGGGACTACTTTCCACCAACTGACCCAACGGATGTTTCACCATCAGTTGGGTTAAAGTGTAGAGATTTATTTAGATGACATAATCATTAAGTCCATGGGAACAGAGGAACATGTTAGACATTTGTAGAAAGTGTTCGAGATCGTCTTAGAGCACAACCTCAAGCTAAATACTGAAAGGTGCACTTTCGGGGTGGGCTCTGGGAAGTTCCTAGGCTTTGTGGTATCCAACAGGGGTATTGAAGACAACCTGAATCTCATCTAGGCGATATAACAGATACCAGAGGTACTCAGCAGTGCTCGAGAAGTGCAACAATTGACAGGGAGAATAACGGCCTTGAGGAGGTTTATCTCCAGGTCATTCGAGCGATGTCAGAATGTTTTCAGCCTATTGAAGAAAAAGAAAGACTTCCAGTGGACCCCGGAATGCCAGCAAGCCCTAAGGGACCTGAAGAAGTACCTGATGAACCCTTCCCTACTCGCAAAACCAGATGAGGGGGAACCACTGTTGATTTACCTCATTGTATCCAAAACAGGTGTAAGTGATGTGCTCGTTTGGGAGGAAAAAGGTACACAATCTCCTGTTTATTATACCAGCAAGGCCTTAATAGAGGCCGAAGCCCGATACCCTCACCTTGAGAAGCTGGCTTTGGCCCTGGTAGCCGCGTCTCACAAATTGATGCCATATTTTCAATTTCACCCCATATGTGTGGTCACCACTTTCCCTTTAAGGAATTTATTGTACAAGACGAACTCTCGGGCCGTCTGGTAGGTTGGTTAATCAAGATTTGTGGGTACGATATCACTTGTCAACCCCAGACCGCTATTAAGTCTTAGGATTTAGCCAATTTCGTGGCCGATTATAGCCCGGGTATGATGCCTCGGGCTCATACGGAAGTAGTTCGAGAAACTAAAGTAGTATCCAGGGAATGGGTCCTATACACGGATTAGGCCACGAGCATGAAAGACACCAGGCCAGGGATTGTACTTATCACCCCCTTGGGGGCCACAATCAAGAAAGCCATTAAATGTAATTCTTTGACTAACAATGAGGTTGAGTATAAGGCTGCAATTGCATATTTGGAATTAGCTCGGGGACTCGGAGCCAAAAATATCGAACTTAAGAGTAACTCACAGCTGATCGTCAATCAAATATTAGGCAAATACAAGGCCAAAGACAGTCCAATACATGAATACTTAAGTAAGGCCACCACTCTATTTTCGAAAATGGAAAGTGGTACAAATCCCACGAGAGATGAACTTTGAAGCCGACGTTTTGGCTAACCTAGGCTCATCATTGGGGGAAACTAATGGAGAATTGGAGTCCATAGTCCATCTCCTATGCTCCATCCTGGACTCTGTCTTGTATTATGTAAGTTTTGCCATCCTCACTTGAGACTGGCGGAATGATATTATTAATTATCTACAGACAGGGACTCTCCCGGAAGATGGCAAAGAAGCTCGGGTATTGAGAAACAAAGTGGCTAGGTATTGCCTGCATGACGGGGAGTTCTATAAAATATCCTACCTCGGGCCATTGTCTAAATAAATGGAGTCAGTGGAGGCCGAGTACGTGATGTGGAAGATACATGAGAGAAACTGCGGAAATCATGTCGGGTATGATTCATTAGTTAAGAAGATAATGAGGGCGGGTTACTACTGGACTCGGATGGAAGAAGATACGAAGGCTTATGTACGAAAATGCGAGAAATGTCAGCAACATTCTCCAATAATACATCAACCTGTTGAACCCCTTCACTCATTAGTGGTTCCATGGCCATTTATGAAATGGGGAATGAAAATTATGGGTCCGTTGCCGGGAGCTGTAGGGGATATAAGTTCCTGCTGGTCTTAACTAATTATTTCTCAAAATAGATGGAAGCCAAAGCGTATACAAAGATTCATGAAAGACAAGTCATAGACTTCATTTGGGATCATATTGTGTGCCAATTTGGAATACCAAAGTAGATCGCTTGTGACAACGGTCGACAGTTTATGGGAAAAAGGTCTTTGAGTTCCTAAAAGGATTGAACATCAAAAGTGTCACCTCATCACCGTATCACTCGTGTGCAAATGGACAAGAAGAGTTAACTAACAAGACTATCATCCAAAGCATCAAGAAGAGGTTGAAAAAATCAAAAGGCAAGTGGTCGGAAGAATTGCCAGGTGTATTATAGGCTTACAGAACCACAACCAAAACAAGCACGGGGAAAACCCCTTTCTCTTTAGTGTATGGAGTTGAGGCCCTAATAACCGTAGAGGTAGGAGAACCCAGCTTCTGCTACACTCAAACCGCCGAAAAATCTAACAAATAAGTAGTGACAATAGGGCTGGAGCTGTTGGAGGAACATAGGGAGTTGGCTTTCTACGTCTAGCGGCAAGAAAAATGAAAAGTAGAGAGGTACTTCAATAGAAAGGCGAACTTGAGGCATTTCAAAATCGGGGACTATGTCCTCTGAAAAGTCACTCTCACAACAATGGACCCGAATGCGGGTAAGTTTCAGGCAAACTAGAAAGTACCGTACTAGATCACTTGAATTACAGGGAAATGAGCATATCGGCTTGAGGACGAGTCTGGAAAATAACTAAATAGTAGCTGAAACGTCAGCCACCTGAAAAGATTCTACCTTTAAAGAAAAAAGTCAGGTACGTATTGTTTTCACAAAAACATTCATTTTCAGTTAATTATCCTTTTCCTTATAAGAGAATGCTCACAAAGTCGGGAACCCTTCATCCTCCAGAGGGAACAGACAAGCATTACACTCTTTTTTTGCCAAGGTTTTGTTCTGATCGGGTTTTCATGGAAAGGTTTTTAATGAGGCAATAATTCGAAAAGTGCTTCAAGCTTAGCATGCCACATCCTAAAACTAAACTTCTTGAGACCTCGCACTCGAGTCCCGGGGAGAGAGGATAAAATAATATAATCATAAGGGTGCCTTTTCCAAGACAGACTCTCTTAAATTGGGACTACTAGCAGTCACTGAACTTGCTCGGTCGCTTTCAAAGTAAATCTTGTAAATATCTAGAAAAGAGATCATGTACTTACAGGATGAGTCATCCCCAATGACTTTGAAAGAATGAAATAAAAAGAAAACTTTATCTAATTTTGCACTAAGTCGCGCAATGAAAAAACGTTCGGAGCAAAATCGAACTAGGAAGCCATATGACCCCATAAAATAGCTTCAAACAACTTGACACAGCCATAAGAGCCTTCGCACATGCAAATAATCTTTTGATCCTTTTTGTGCCTTTACATAGGGGTTGAGACTTCTTTCCCATCAACACCGAAAATGGAGTGTCTTTCTTCATTTTGAAATTGGATGTCTTAAATCCCAATTTCGCGCTAGCGTTCCCAGATGTGACATTCTCGGATTAGGTCAAGGCAAGACGACCTTAAACAAAAAATGCCAGAAATTGCATAGGCGTGCACCGGTTGTTAAACCTTGGCTTAAGCAACAACCGCTCGAATAGTAGCATAGTTTTGGTAGATGGGCGCAGCGGTCATGCTTGACGATTAAGTGCAAATTAAAAAGCCAACAGATTTCTACGTGATCACAATCGTTGCAATAAACAAAGCGCATGTCAAAGCGTAAAACAAAAGGCAAGAAAACAGTTGTCCTTTGTACAAGAAAAGTGCCAAGCGCTCAACAAAAGAACATTAATATGGGGCATACAAACCCCGTAGTCTAACAAACTAGAGAACGAATGCTCAAATCCAAAAAACAGTAAAGGGCACAAATGCCCCGAAATATCCACCGAATGGCACGTATGCCAAACATAACCACAAAAACAAAATATTCATCATAGGGCGCACATACCCACTTCAAAAAAACACCAACATTTAAAAAGGGCACGTAGGCCCCTACAAACTCACACAGGCTGAAAGAACTAGCACTAAATCTAAGCCGGAGGAGAGCACCCTCGCCACTAGTATAGCCAGCATAAGCATCAGAGAAATGGGGTGTCTCTTCACTTAGATCTCCCATATTAGCTTCAACTACCACCAAATCCACCTCTACGTCAATAAGGGTTGATGGGACGTCAATCGCTCATATATATACCTCTTGGAAAACCTCGAATCGAGTCCGAAGGACAACATGGTCCCGGAGCAAGATGGCCCTCTATTGGTTTACCTCCAGGCGAAGCGTTATTCACTGGTTCCACTTTCGGAGATGGGCATGAGAAGCCTCGAGAGCTTGCATTCTCGCCCGGGTGGTGTCGCGATCAAGCTCGACCTAAACCACCAGCTCTCCCATCAACTGATGAGCCTAGAACATGATTCGGAATGTCTCATCCTTAGCTGCCAGCGCCTGCTTAGCCTCCTCCAATCTACCCTCTAGGGTGGTCCTCGCTCCAGAAGATCTCTATGCTCGACCCAAAGCTGAGCAACCTCCTTCTAGAGACATCGGTTCTCCTCCGCCAACCTATCTATATTCCAAGAGGATGAATGCGCATTCATGAAAAACTTAATGGTACAAGAGACAATAACGTGCCCTTGAAAAGATGGGCCAAGGAGGCTTCTAACACGAGGTCAGAACAAACAACATGTGGGGGAGGAACAGAAGGGATCACGCCCATATTTCCGCTTTCCATGCTCTCAAGTTAGCCTCTGTTGGTCCCCAATTCCCTGACGACTTCGGTCAATAAGACCTCTGCATCCCCATATGATGCAGCATCTTCCTTATCATCCTCCACCATGACGACCCTTTTCACATCCTCCCTCTCGGGTTCGTTAAAGCGGTGGTGTATCCTCACATGCAGGCTGATCCTAGAGGTGGATGCCTTAACATCACCTGTAAGCTCTCGTTTCCTATTGGCCCTAGCTTCTGCAATGACTTTGGCAATATGAGCCCAAGCCTCATCTTGAGTGGGCACTTTTCTGGATGAGCCCCCTCTAGAAGAGAGACCTTCGAAAATATGAGCAGGGAAAGACGTTAGGATGATGCATAAATACGCAATCAGTTAATAATGCAAAACCAGCGGAAGGAATCTCACCATGGCTTTTTCCTTTCTATTCATCGGTAAAAAAGGCCATCTAAGTCCGTTCAGTACTCTGAGGGGTGCGAATCAAGCTCATAACCCAACTAACGATGTCAGGTAGGGGCTCAGGGAACATAGGGGTCACTGCAAGGACGAGAGATGAGTTAGTAAAAAGAGAACCTGAACAAGTATGGGGAAAAGAAAGAAAGTTACTTACGAGCGTTGTTCCAATGCTCCGGTAGGGGGCCAAAATTAGTACCATGAAGAGGGTGGGTAGGAATCATCACAAACCAATCATAAAATCCCTGGTCATGATCGTCCTCAACATTTATAATAGGGGCTCTGGAGCCCTTGAAAGCTAAATTAATTATTTCCCAGCAAACTATCCCGGGGGAATAGAGGTGGATCAGGTGATTCAAAGTAAATGGAAGGTGGGCGAGATCCGCCAAATGTTTCAAGTAATGGATTATTCTCTATGCATACGGGGCCAACTGTCCCAGACAGACAACGTGTCTATGATAGAAGGCCTCCATTACCCGGTGGATCGGAAGGCCAAAACCGATGGTAAACAAATAGGTGTAAATAAGCGACATCCTAGGGATGTGCTGAGTAATACTAGTGTTGAACGAAAGGGAAAAACATTAACATCCGAGACTTATATGCAATCAATACGGACTTGGGGGATAACATAATCATCAATTAATAAGATCATGTCCTCCACAGATTCGAGGCGGAGGTTTACACGAAAATCACTCTCAAAGTAAAAATTGGGATGGATGATTTTTGAAGTAGTAGAGCCCAGGTCAATTTCCTGGGTAACATTAGATGATGATAGCCGGCGGCGGGATGGACCTAACTCTGCCCTCATTCTTGCAAGGGTCAAGCCATCAGAAGTACCAGAGGAAGATGAAGATGAAGTAGACATTTTTTAGGGTAAGAAGTGAAAGAGGTAGGAGACTGAAGTTGCAAGAACATGGAGATTGAAGATGAAAGTGAGGAAACGAGATCTAAACTGCTGGTTTATATAGCTAAGAGAAATATCATAATTCTTGGAAATTGGATAGGCGTGCCTTGTCAGTAGGCACCAATCTGTGTCTCAGAAGGGGCGTCGTCGATTGAGTGACTAAGTACATTTAATGATCAACTGGAGACGCGTCTGGCAGTGAAAGGATGTGAAATTTCAGTTCCCGTAAAAAGAACTTTTTTGAAAAGGCGCGTAGACTCTTCCACTTTCCGGTGCCATGAGTTCAAGAGTCCTGAAAAATGGGGGACTATTTGTATTGGGTAGAAATTGATCCAGAGGCATTAAGAGTATACAAGAAGTTTGGTGATTCTGAAAACTTCAATGTCCCCAAAGGATCTCCACAGCTGTCCTCCAATCCCAACAACTCTCATCACACCAGCCTACCTAGATCAGAGTGTCGCGATGCACATGAGTGTAGTGACGTCAGTATGCTCATGTCGCCACAATTCTCTAAGGTCATAACAGTCTAAGTTTTATCTTATATATATAAGACTTAGAAGAGAAGGAACACACATTGTATTCTCTCTAAGCTCACACTAGTAACTCAAAACTCTCTCAAGCTAATAAACCATCCTCAACTTTGGCTCTTGTTCGATTCATAACTTATTTTCAGATCTAACCTATCAGTTTTCTTTATTTGCTTATCATTATATTTTTACTTGTATTTTAAATCTCACATATCCATAACCTAGATATCAGTCCCGAACTCATTCAAGAGGGTCTCCAGATCGGATACAACCTACTTGTCTTTAAACCCTTGAATACAAATCTCTAACTGTATTTTTGTTAGAATAATTTTCACTGGAAAACAGGCTCCTCGAAGCTTCTGGGAGTACGTAGTCGGCACTAAATTTTAATGAAAGAACAACAATTTATTTCTTTCATATTATGATATTTTTTTTTCTATATTAAAAAATTCCTAGCATCGAACCAAAAAAAACTCCCTAGCAAGTATATTACTTTTTTTCCATATAATGATTTCCCCCCTCTTTCTTGTCCTATAATTTTATATTGTATAAAATAGGTAAAAAATTAACTACGTTTACATCAAATTAATAATTTTTACTATGATTAAGTAATTTAATGAAGTAAAAATACATGTTCCTTAATTATGATTAAGTAGAAAAAAGTCTATATTCAAACGCACGACACACATATATTGACTTGGTGTATACACTCAATGCGGATAAGTTTTTACCCGAAAAACATTATCTATTTCTTTTTAGTAATTACCCCCCTTTGTCCTAATTTATGAAATGCTTTTTATTTTTCGAGAGTCAAACAAGAATATTTTTATCGCGATTTGTTTGTATGCCCTTTAAATATTTTAAATTGTTAATAACTGTGATTTATAGTATTTTTATGTAGTTTATAAATATGTAAATTATTTTTCAAAAAAAATAAAGATAGTATGTCCGAATTTAAGATCAAAATAAAAAGTTCGACTCTCGAAATCTGAACTATATCACATAAATTGGGATAGTGGGAGTATTGATAGAATATTACAAGAATATTCTCGTATCATTGTATATCTTTTATATTAGGTTAATTTATATTTTGATTGTAATTAGAACGATTAGTTACCTAGTTTGTAGCCATATAAATAATTATGTAACACTATATACTGTACACAATAATCAATGAAAAGCAGGAAACATATTCCTTTATGGTATCAGGAGCCAAATCCTAAAATTTCTTACACTAAGCCGTCGGCCGCCTCACCCTCGTCGCCGACCTCCTCCTTCTATTTTCTTTTCTTCAATTTCTTGGCAACCACCTCCCCTCCTCTTCCCCAAAATTTTTAATGGCTGACCAACCCAAATTCCATCCTAATATTGCTATGAACAACATCAAGAACTTCATTCCTATTACCATTGAGATGGAAAATGCCCAGTATTCCTCCTGGGTAGAATTATTTAAGATCCATTGTCGTGTGTACAAAGTCATTGATCATATCATCCCTTCTAAATGAAATCCCACTGCCGAGCCTTTGGGGATACGTGATGGTCGAACGATCTATTACATATGATCATTTTAACCGATGCCATTGCACGACAAACGTGGGAGAGATTGGAGAGTATTTTTCATGATAACAAGACTTAACGTGCCTTGTATTTGGAAAATCAATTTAAGGATATTCAGTAGGACGATTTTCCTAATGCGTCGACCTATTGTCAAGAACTTAAGATGATTACCGATCAACGCTCAAACGTTGGTGCACCGGTCACAAATCAACATTTGGTAATGCAACTCATTGCGGGTTTGAATATATATTATGACAGCATCGCTACCATCATCCAATAAAGCATGACATTGCCTCCATTCTATGAGGCTCGTTTGAGACTTAACCTCGAAGAAACCTGAAAAACCAAGCGAGCTACAGCTCATGCGAGCACCGCCGATGCCACCCTCATCACTACCGATGGCCCATCTGCCGACGAAATGGGCCCAAGTTCTGGTTTACACTATCGGCAACCTAAATACCCGAAATGCGGCCTGCCTTTCCGAAATCACCAAAAAGAGAGAAATTTCGGCAAAGGTCGCGACAGCTGTGGAGGAAGTAACATTAGTGGTGGGAGGGGACAACCACTGCCGCCCGACAACTACCCCCAACGCCAGCGACGGTAGCAGTAGCCTCCACCATGGGCTGCCTACTCGCCACGGGCTGCGTGGGCCCAGCTGTCTTGGGCTATTCCACCTTGTCCCTACCCGACGTCCTCCTAGGACCAATCTCTGGCCCGACATCCTTGGCGCACGTCTACATCAGGCATACAGTGTACAAGTCTATCCTCCTTTAACTAATGCACCGACGTATATTTAGGCGTCTATGAACACGATGTCTCTCAATGTTCCACACGACAGTTGTTACATGGATACTTCCCCCACATATCATATGACGACATCCCAAGGTACTCTCTCGTCTTATTTCAATATGAGCAATTTAAATCATCATAATATTATTGGTAGTGGACAATACATTCCCATTCGAGGTTATGGACAATCAGAACTCTCCCCGCCACATCCCCCGTTAGCTTTAAAAAATGTCCTCCATGCCCCTAAACTTATCAAAAATCTAATCTATGTGCGTCGTTTCACAACCGACAATAATGTTTCCCTTGTATTTGATCATTTTGATTTTTCTGTGAAAGACCTTATGACAGGGATGCGAATAATAAGACGTGACAACACCGAGGACCTTTATTCTATCAACACTACAGTCGGCCATCCAATCTCCTCTCCATCAACTTTTGCAGTTATTTCATTTTTTGTGGCATAATAGATTAGGACATCCGGGAGATTATGTTTTACGTTCCCTTAGAAAAAATAAATTATTAATTGCAAACATGTCTCTTATCCTCCTGTTTGTGAATCTTGCATTTTTGGAAAACATGTCAAATTGCCATTTTATTCTTCATCCACCTGTACTTTAATGCCATTTGATATCATACACAATGATTTATGGACTTCTTTTATTTTAAGCACGACCGAGCATAGATATTATATGTTATTTTTGGATGATTATTCTAACTTTTGTGGACTTTTCCCATTGGTAATAGGTCCCAAGTCTATTCTATTTTTTCGTCCTTTAGTGCTTTAATAAAGATACAATTTGAAAAGAATATCAAATGTTTTCAATGCGACAATGAGAGGAAATTTGATAATCAATAATTCAAATTATTCTATGCCAAACATGGCCTTGTTTTTCGTTTTTCATGTCCACACACCTCTCCACAAAATGGAAAAGCCGAATGAAAAATTAGAACCATAAATAACTTAATTCGTGCCCTCCTTGCTCACACCTCTATCCCCTTATTTTTGGCATTACACTCTCTCAATGACAACCTATATCTTGAACATTCTCCCAAACAAGTCTCCCACTCAAGTTCTCTATCTTTGGGATCCTTCCTATAAGCATTTACGAACTTTCAGATGTCTATGTTATCCCCTTCATCCCTCCACTTAAATCAATAAGCTACAACCTCGGTCATCCCCGTGTGTCTTTCTTGGTTACCCCCCTAATCATCGAGGTTACAAGTGTTACGACTTGTCTAGTAAAAAAATAATTGTTTCTAGGCATTTTATATTCGATGAGTCCCAATTACCCTTTGCCAAACTCAATTCTCCTTCTCTGAATTCCTATGACTTCTTAAATGATGGCCTAAATCCCCTTCTAATTCATCACTTACAAAATCAGTCACTACTATCACCGGCATCCGACTTAATCCGTGTAGTCCCGAGTTAGGAAACCCATCTAGCCCCACAATGGGAGCCTCAGAACAGCCCCTTTCGGCTTTCCGATTTGGCTACCGCCTCTAGGCCAGTGCCCCGCCCCTCTTTCCGACACCATTGCCTCATCTCGGCCTACCTCCTCTATCCTGGTCCTATTCCCAATCCCACTACCTCATCTCGGCCCCACATTCCTGATCCCATCCAACCCTCACAGCACCCCTACAGACAATGGAAACTTATTTTATGCACGACATTTCCAAACCCAAACGGCTATTTAACTTGTCCAATTCGTTTGCCACTTCACCTCTTTCTCGTATCCCGAAAGATGCCTTGTCCGATCCTAATTGGAAAAATGCAATGATTGACGAATATAATGCTCTTATTGAAAATAAGACGTGGGATCTAGTACCCCATCCTCCTAATGCTAATGTTATTCATTCTATGTGGATTTTTCGACATAAAAGAAATCTGATGGTTCTTTTGAGAGGCATAAGACCTGTCTTGTAGGTGATGACATGTCTCAATATGTGGGAGTGGATTGTGATGAAACTTTTAGCCCGATGGTGAAACCGGAAACTATTCGGACCGTTCTCAGTATTGCTTTATCCAAATCTTGGCCTATTCACCAGCTTGATGTAAAAAATGCTTTCTTGCATGAGGACTTTCATGAAACCGCTTATATGTATCAGCCTATGGGATTCAAGAATTCAGTTCATACAGATTATGTGTGTCATTTGAAGAAATCACTCTATGGACTGAAACATGCTCCTCGTGCATGGTACCAACGATTTGCTGATTTTGTATCCTCTATTGGTTTTTCCCATAGAAAATCTGATCATTCACTTTTCATCTATAGCAAGGGTAATGACATGGCATAAATCATATTATATATTGATGATATCATCCTAACTACATCTTCTGATGCACTTCGCCGATCTATTGTGTCACTCATTTCCCCTGAGTTTGCTATGAAGGATTTGAGCCCTCTAAGCTATTTTTTAGGCATTGTTGTTACGAGACATGCAGGTGTCTTATTTCTTTGTCAAAGGAAGTACCCCGAAGATATCCTTGACCAAGCAGGCATGACATCTTGCAAACTGCCCCACACACCGGTGGACACTAATTCCAAACTCAATGCCTCTTCGGGTTCTCTGTATGCAGACCCTACTAACTATCGCAGTTTAGCATGAGCATTGCAGTATCTCACTTTCACGATACCAGATATATCATATGCCATACAAAAAATATGCTTACATATGCACAGCCCGGAGGATGAACATATGAATGCACTCAAACGTATTTTGCGCTATGTACAAGGTACTCTTCACTTCGACCTATACCTGTACAAGTCCTCACTCTCTAGTCACACCTATTATTCTGATGATGACTGGTGAGGTTGTCCGGATATCGATCCACGTCAGGTTACTGTGTCTTCCTCGGAGATAACTTACTTTCTTGGTCTGCTAAAAGACAACCTACTCTGTCTCGATCTAGTGCCGAAGCCGAGTACAGAGGAGTAGCGAATGTTGTTTCTTAGTCTTGTTGGATACGCAGCCTTCTTCTGGAACTTCACTGCCTAATCCGCAAGACTACATTGGTCTACTGTGATAATGTAAGTGCGATATATCTCTCCGACAATCCCGTTTAACATCAACGCACTTAACACATTGAAATGGATATTCACTTTGTACGTGAAAAAGTGGCTCATAGACAAATTCGTGTCCTTCATATTCCTTTCTGATATCAGATTGCTGACATATTTACTAAAGGACTTCCGTGCATACTCTTTGATGATTTCTGAGCCAGTCTCAGCGTACGAGAACCTTCCGCTTCAACTGCGAGGGTGTGATAGAATATTACAAAAATATTCCCGTATCATTGTATATCTTTTATATTAGGTTAATTTATATTCCGATTATGATTAGAAAGATTAGTTACCTAGTTTGTAGCCATGTAAATAATTATGTAACACTATATATTGTACACAATAATCAATGAAAAGAAGGGAACATATTTCTTTAAGTATATCCTTTTCTAAGCCATCAATCATGTTCTCTTTGTTCCCTTTTTAACACACTCCCTCTTTTTACATTTTGTTTTTTCTATTTCTGTTTGAAGAAAACCCGATAAAAAATAGCATTTCTGCGAAAAATTAGAGGAAAAAAAATCAAGCTAAAATTTCACTTATTTAATTGTATGTGGGTGGGAGTTGGATGTTGGTCCAGAAGAAGAAGAAGAAAATGAAAAGAGAAAATGGATGGGTAGAAAGGAGAGACTCGGAGGAGAGTGGTATGCAAAGTGTGCAAAATGAAGCCACTATTCAAGTGCAATGAGATGAATCACTGCAATAAGAAAGAGATTTGTCAATATCATTTTTGTTCCTATATGTTGGATATTGTTGCTAAAAAGTACTTTTCGCAACAACAAAAGTTATTTCATGCCGTTGCAATAACCTCCGATGCAAAAAGTTTCGCAACAAGAAGTTATTTTTTTGTTGTCATTTATATTTTTTAGCAATAACATATTAATTTTTTGTTGCCATTTACGTTTTTTTGCAACAATATATTTATTATTGCTAAAGTTTTGTTGTCAATTTTATATTTTCTCGTAGTGTTAATGGAGCCTCAACCATTTGAATTTTTTTCCAGAAATGATCATTCGAGGATAGCATGTGACATGATTTTCTATGGCTCATGTTTTGTTTTTGTTAAATATACCAAATATACATGAAATATATTTGGTATATTGGATGGTCACGGTTCACGTTTTTGTGTAACAATATTGTACAAGATTTTGTATAGTTGTAGTGTACCTTAATTAGTCTTGTACTCTTACCATAATTGTATAGTTACCATAATTGTATAGTTAATCTCCAAATAGAATAAGGTTTAGGAGTAGAATAGGAATATGATTCTCCTATTGTGGAAATATGTAACTTGTATAAATAGTCTTTCAATTAATGAAAATAATTAAGGGATTATTTCTTTCATGGTATCAAGAGTCTAGGTTTATTTTCTCTTCCAAAATACACCACTTTTCCGTCGAAATCCCTAGCCAAATCCGAGACATTGTTCTCGGGTTTCGTGCCGACGAGAACCTCCTTCTTCCAAAAAATTTCTCCCTAATCCCTCAATCACATATTGTTCTATCAATATGTCTACATCCCGGAACATGTTTCATCCTGCCCTTACAGTTTCTAACATCAAGAATAACATCCCTCTTGTTATTGAAATAGAAAACGTCCAATATGCGACGTGGGCCGAACTGTTCGAAATTCACGCACGATCGCATCAAGTCATCCATCACATAATCCCCGTGGCTCCTGACCATACGGAGGTGCCAAAACGCAAGGATAATCCTAAGTTATGGACCACTATTGATGCTACCGTCCTTCAGTGGATATATTCCACCATATCTACCGACCTTTTGTAAACAATTATTGAGCTTAACGCTACGGCACAAGCGACTTGGGATAGACTGCGTGATATATTTCAAGATAATCAAAATTCTAGAGTCGTTACCCTTGAGCAGGATTTCTCCCACGTCAATATAAAAGATTTCCCTAATGTTTCGGCTTATTGCAAAAGATTAAAGGAATTGGCGGACCAACTTCGCAACGTTGGCGTGCCAGTTTCGAACGATTGTTTGGTACTCCAAATGGTTTCTGGCCTCTCCGAGGCCTATAGTAGTGTTGGAACGCTTCTTCGGCAAAGCAATTCGCTTCCACAATTTTATCAAGCTCGTTTTATGCTTACACTAGAAGAAGCTGGCATGGCAAAACGAGCGGCTACCAGTACTAGTCCCGTAGTCATGATGACCGAGTCCACGGTGTATCCTACCAGTTCCAACAACTTGGGCCAAAACCGCAACAATGGTGGCGGCAAAAATGGTGGAAATAAGAAAAATAATTGGCAAAAACCGCGGCGGTAGCCGCTCGAATGGTGGTGGCGGTGGTGGTCCCCGTAGTAGTTAGCAGCAGCAGCAGTTCTGGGCCCCACAGCCACAGTTTGGGCCCAGTCAATTTTCGTCCAACTGGCAGTGGGTTGCCCGGCGGCCCGGTGCCCGCCTCCCCGGCCCAACTACAGTCAGCAATCTGGGCCGAGACCGCAAGCAGGGGTGCTTGGGCCTCGGCCCCCGCAGGCCCATCACACAGCGGCACCCACGTCTACCAATATCGAAGCCGCAATGCACACGCTTGGTTTAAATCCTCCGGACCCAAATTAGTATATGGACATCGGTGCCACTACCCACATGACATCCGATTCAGGTACGCTCTCGTCTTAGTCCAATTTGAGCAACCCTCACGGTATAATTGTTGGTAATGATAATTCTATTCCAATTCGTGGTTATGGTCATAAAACGGTATCTGCCCCCCATCCACCTCTTATCTTGAAAAACACCCTACACGCCCCCAAATTGATTAAAAACTTAGTCTCTGTCCGTAAATTTACTACTGACAATTCCGTTTCTATTGAATTTTTTCCATTTGGTTTCTCTGTAAAGGATTTCAAGACGGGGAGTCCTCTCATGATGTGTGATAGTAGGTGAGATCTTTATCCTATCACACCCAGTTTCGGTCCATCGAGTCAAGCCCTATCATCCGCTTTTACAGCCATTTCTCCTTCCTTATGGTATGCTCGTCTTGGTCATCCGGGATCATTTATTTTGTCATCTTTACATAAAAATAGTTTTATTTCAGGTAAGGGTACGAGTAGTACTCCAAATTGTCAGTCTTGTTCTTTAGGAAAAATTGTTAAGTTGCCGTTTGTATACTCAAATTCTCATACTTCAATGTCATTTGATATTATTCATAGCGACTTATGGACATCTCTTGTTCTTAGTTCTGTGGGTCATCGGTATTATGTTATCTTTTTGGATGATTACTCTAAGTTTTTATGGACATTTCCAATAGCGAAAAAATCTCAAGTTTTTTCCGTCTTCTTAAAATTTCGAGCATTCATCAAAACCCAATTCGACCGAGAATTTAAAAATATTAAGTGTGATAATGGCAAAGAATATGACAATGGGGTATTTCAGGAATTATGTGCTAATAATGTGATCAATTTTCGGTTTTCTTGTTCTCATACGTCTTCACAAATGGGAAAGTCAAATGTAAAATTCGTTCCATAATTAACATTATCCGCATTCTATTAATTCATGCTTTCGTACCCCCATATTTTTGGCATCACACTCTTCAAATGGCTACATATCTCTTTAACATAATTCCTTCCAAAGGTCCGACATATTCTTCCCCCTTCAAATTTTATATAATAAAACTCCTTATTCTCATGTTCGGGTTTTTGGGTGTTTATGTTATCCGTTATTCCCATCCACCACAATTAATAAACTTCAGGCCCGGTCTACTCCGTGTGTGTTTTTGGGTTTTCCATCTAATCATCGTGGCTACAAATAATTTGATTTATCCTCTAATAAAATCATCATTAATCGCCATGTCATTTTTTATGAATCCCAATTTCCATTTTCTAAGGATAATACTCCTGTGCCTAGTTCGTATAATTTTTTGGATGATAATATATCCCCATATGTTATTCAACATTTTTCGGACATATACCGCACCCCAAATTCTCCAGCGGGCCCACTGCCCTCTGGCCCCACTGGCCCGTCGCCCCCTGCCTATTCCAGTACCACCACTGGACCAGTTCCAGTGATTGGGCCAGTCCAACCCAGTTCTAGAACGGGTCCAGTCACTACTCCAGATTCCCGTGTTGGGCCAGCAGGCCCACTGCCTGCTGGCCAGTCCGTCCCGAACCCAGTAAATTCCTAAAATCTGTCCAATTCTCCCTCGAGTCATAGACCGGTCACTCGTAGTCAACGGGGTGTTTTTAAACCAAAAAGACATTTTAATTTACATTATAATGTTCTTAAATCACTCTTACCCCGAAACCTGTGTCTGCATTAAATGACCTGAATTGGAAAATTGCTATGACCGATGAATTTAATGCTCTTATTGATAATAAGACGTGGGTGTTGGTACCCCGTCCATCTGGTATTAACATTATTCGGTCAATGTGGATTTTTGCTCATAAGGAAAATTCAGATGGTTCATTTGCCCGACATAAGGCGCGACTTGTGGGTGATGGTAAGACTCAGCAGGTTGGTATTGATTGTGGTGAGACGTTTAGTCCGGTGGTGAAGCCGGCTACCATTCGCACTGTGCTTAGCTTGGCTCTTTCGAAGGCATGGCCTATTCATCAGTTGGATGTCAAGAATGCTTTCCTACATGATGATCTCAAGGAAATAGTCTATATGCATCAGCCGTTGGGATTCAGGGATCCCAACCATCCTCATCATGTATGTTTGTTGAAGAAGTCCGTATATGGGCTTAAGTAGTCTCCACGGGCCTGATATACGCGGTTTGCAGACTATATTTCGACTATTAGGTTCACTCACAGCAGATCAGATAACTCATTATTCATCTACCGTCGTGGTTCATCCGTGGCCTATATCCTATTATATATGGATGATATTATCTTGACTGCCTCTTCCGATTCCTTGCACCAGTCTATCATAACCATGCTCAGCTCCGAGTTTGCTATGAAAGACTTGGGGCCTTTGAGTTACTTTTTAGGGATTGTTGTCACTCATCATTCCGCTTGGTTGTTCTTGTCTCAACGGAAGTATGCAACCGAGATTATCGAGAGGGCTGGGATGTCATTCTGTAAGTCCACTTCCACTCCAGTTGATACTAAACCCAAGCTTAGTGCCGCGGCCGGCGTACCTTTTGAGGATCCGACTCGCTATCGCAATCTTGCAGGGGCCCTTCAGTATCTTACCTTTACAAGATCGGATATTACGTATGCTGTCCAGCAGGTGTGTTTATTCATGCAAGATCCCAGAATTGAGCACATGAATGCACTCAAATGCATCATTCGGTATATTCAGGGTATATTGGATTACAGTTTGCATTTATATTCTTCCTCGACTTCCACACTTGTCTCATACACAGATGCTAATTGGGGTGGTTGTCCAGACACCAGACGGTCTACGTCTGGCTATTGTATGTTCCTTGGCAACAACCTGGTCTCCTGGTCTGCGAAGCGTCAGTCGACTCTATACCGCTCAAGTACCGAGGATGAATATCAAGGAGTAGCTAATGTGGTCTCCGAATCATGTTGGTTACGTAACTTGCTTTTGGAGCTTCATTGTCCCATTCAGAAGGCAACCTTGGTTTATTGCGATAATATTAGTGCCATCTACCTTTCTGGTAATGCGGTTCAGCACCTGTGCACTAAACATATCGAGATGGACATTCACTTTGTCCGTGAAAAGGTTGCTCGGGGTCAGGTACGTGTCTGTCATGTCCCGTCAAGATATCAAGCTGCAGACATCTTTACAAAGAGTCTTCCCTCAATCCTTTTTAAAGATTTTAGGGACAGTCTTAGCGTTCGAAAACCGCCCGCTATGATTGCGGGGGTGTGTTAAATATACCAAATATACATGAAATATATTTGGTATATTGGATGGTCACGGTTCACGTTTTTGTGTAACAATATTGTACAAGGTTTTGTATAGTTGTAGTGTACATTAATTAGTCTTGTACTCTTACCATAATTGTATAGTTCATCTCCAAATAGAATAAGGTTTTAGGAGTAGAATATAGGATTCTCCTATTGTGGAAATATGTAACTTGTATAAATAGTCTTTCAATTAATGAAAATAATCAAGGGATTATTTTTTTCCGTTTTCGTACATGACTAAAAAAAAAAGGCAGTTGGGTGCACTAAGTTCCAGTTATGCGCGGGGTCCGGGGAAGGGTCAGACCACAAAGGTCTATTGTATGCAGCATTACCTCACATTTCTGCAATAGGTTATTTTCACAGCTTGAACCCATGACCTCCTGGTCACATGACAATAACTTTACCGGTTCTTTTTATACATGGCTAATTTTAAATTTTTGTGAACAATTAGTTAGATCAAAATTTATATTGAACTCATGAATGAGCTAGTCTAGAGCTTGATGCATGACATAAATACTGCTTAATTTTATTAATCTTAAGATTATCCTAAAGCAACAAAACTAAATTTTAATTATCTGGAAATAAATCAATAATGTTATATCAGGAGCGGCCCGAAAAAGGATATCGTGGAGATGACAGATTTGCCAGTCAAGCACAACTTGAGGCTGATAACTGATTGCAGTAGAAAGGAAGATTATAAGTCCATAGTTGGTTTAAATATAAGCTTTTTCTAATTTGAGATAGACACATAATCGATTAGTTGATTAATACTTGGTAAGACAAATAACTACATTAGAATTCGTAATTGAATTATCAATCTGATAATCCATATTTCCCAGTTTATGTGAAGGGGTCAATACAAGGGTCAAAATATCTATTTTTTCAGGTGAATTCAGATATAAATAAATTTTCAGTTTTTTAATATAAATTTTATATATTTAAATTGCATAAAAGTATGATAAGTTGATACAATTAATAATTTAAAATATTAAAAAAAGTGTGAAAAATCTTAAGTAAAAAACGTATTTGATTCCCCTATATAGTAATTTCTTCGTATAAAATGGAAGAGAGATAATAAAAAAGAATTATAAGCTTCATCTTGAAGAGATCATTCTAGAGGTTTTGTGTCCAATGAATTGTTTAAATTTAAATTCGACACATGATGTTAGATTTGCTACTCAAAGTCTAAAACAAGGAATGGTCAAGGTGATGATATTGTCTGTGAATGACCAAGCTACTGAGAATGGACCACGTGTGATTCTTCTAAATTTTCTATTATTATTATTATTATTATTATTATTATTATTATTATTATTATTAGTACATTATTATATAGATTATGGAATTTAGTGCCAAATTATGTGCATCAACATATTTCAAGAACTTGAATCCAAATATGATTGCAGCCCAAGGTCTCACCATTTGAATTAGGGTTCGTGAAATAGAAAATGATAAATAATTACCACTAAGGATGTGTTTTGGTATGGAGTTTTTTAAAAAAACTTTTCTCATATTTGAGTGGTCAAAATATTATGAAAAATATTTTTTTAAAGAGAACAAGTTCCTCAAAATTAGAAAAATGACTTTCGTGGTAGGGGCAGGGGAATTTTAGTTCAATTGACATTCTAAATTGATTGTCTCCTCACCGCTCTCACTCACCCTTCCGTTAGAGGCAAAGATAATATTTGAAGCTTATGGATTTAAAATTAGTTCTTTATAATTATCGAGTTCTAATTAATAATTTATGCATATTCGATGAATTGTCAATATAACATAGGATTTGAATGACTAAGACTACTAGATTCGACCGAACCCGTAACCGAAGTGCTAGCTCCATCCTTGATACCACCACCCCATCCCAACCCGATCCCATAAGTTTTTGCGTAGATGGTAGGTAATGGTCTTGGAATATTTATTTTTTTAATATATACTTTTTTACCAAATATTAAAATATAAATAAATTAAAAACCCTGTTATTTTTTGGGTTAACGTTTTCTCTTAAAAATATTTTTCTTCCTACCGAACACACCATAAGAAGAAAAGAAGTAAGAACAGAATATGACTGTTAGAGAAGAGCTTATGAGAAGACATTTTGCTGTACACCACCATCTAATTTTAAGATTGAGTTCCACTTTTATGCTTCACCATATTGTTTATTTTCTTTTTAATCTTTCTTAATAAGAAAGGAAAATATAAAAAGATGAAAAGTTAAAGACAGCCAAAAGACGTGCTTTGAGATGAATGAATGCTCTTTGAATGAAACAATCGATTACCCACATTTTGATTTTGTTCTTAGATGATTCCATTTCTTGATTAGGTGAACCGCAAAGGATAGCTTTAGTACATAATTTAACAAAGATGCTCAATTTAAGGATCTTTTTAAGCTTTTCCTATCGAGTTAAGTCATATAAACAAACAGTGTAACTAAAGACAAGATCAGTGTAATTTAATTTATTATAATAAATTAGTTAATATATTTATTAGGTTATGTGACGCTCACGACGAAGGATGAGTCAAATAGAAGGACTGTCAATCTTCTATTTGTTGAAGAATAGGTGATCATATTGAAAAGTGAAAGTGTAGCTTTATAAATTATAACGCATATCACAAGTTCACATAATACACGCAGTTTTAAGCTCGATAGTGACGTAATCTAAAGAACAAATCTATGATATCTGTTGGGCCAAAATAAAATATATGTCATAGACTTGAATTGTAACAAGTTACCAATCATCATAGATATATTTCTATAACTAACTTCAAAATGACTTAATTATGTAAATATATCTACACATTTGCGCACAAAACTCACATTCTCATTACTAGCTACTACATACATTTTATTTTGTATTATGAATTAGTGGAGGGGAACAAGATGAAAAGGGAGGTGCCGAAAGAATGAAAAAGATTATGAGAAAAGGAGGACAAGAAGGGAATGATGTCAAGAGATTAGCGGGGGGGCGGGGCGGGGGGGGGGGGGGCAATGAAAGGAATTAAAGAAACAATGACTACAGGACAATCTGCATATGCTAATTAAACATCTTAATTTGATCTCGAAAACGTCCCTATCCAAATGCCAACTACACAATTTCCAATTTGTCTTCCTAATTGGATTAATAGTTTTATATACAAATTAGTAAATGTGGCCGCGCTTCGCGCAGTTTCGCGCAGTTAAGAAAGATCTCATTATATTTACAAACTAACACATGTACTATATCCAAAAAATTAAAATATTTTGAAATATTCCTTTTAATCCTCTAATCCAAATAGATTAAATTCTAATATTTTTTTTATTATTGACACTTTGTTTATATTTTTCTCTAACTTTTCATCACCTGAGATTTAGTCTTAGGACATTAGTTCTATCCAAAGAGAAAGAAAAAAGATCCCTTATATAGTTATAGTATATTATAACTATCTACTGTATTATTTTTTATTGGATGTAATAATGTTATTTAATTATTTCATTCCAAACAATTGTATTGTAAAAAAATTGTCTTAATAAGGAAAAGTAACATACACATTTTTCAGCAGATATACCTGTCAAATGTTACATTAATAATTGTTTTTAATAGTTTCATCCATTCTCTATAGTAGTGCATTTTATAGAGTGTTAAATTTTGAGAGATTTTCTCCTATTTCAAGTCCATACATATATTCAAATTAATCCTATAATTAACTTAATTTTTTTGTTACACCAAGGAGATGATAATATTACCATATAAGCATAAACGTTGAATTTACGGATTAAAACAAACCACAAATAATTTTTTTATTATTACCATACATCATTAATATTTTTTTAGCTAAAAGCATTTGTTTCTAGCAATTAAATATCAGCAAGTCTAAGTGGTCACAATATCGTTGTTGACATCAAATATGAAAAGGTAGAACGTAACAAATCCTTTTTTTTTTTGCTAGACTTGAACCATCATGGAGAACATCTGAAACCACAACATAGAAAATCAATCTCAGAAATTACAACCTCATACAAACAAAGTAAAAAGAATAAGAATACGGAAAAAATATACTTCATAGTTATAATAATTGAGACTCCACCAATTTTTTCAGTGTTAATAAAAAAAAAAGCACACATAATACTAAGCGAGACTTGAACTTTTTTGAATAAGAAATATGAAAGCTTGAGTCTCAATTTATATTCTAGTTATAGATAATTTAGACTCTCACAATAAGAAAAATAAGGAGAAATGAAAAAAGTATGTTTAAGGATAATTCAAAAACTTCTTGATGGCAAAAAGTCAATAAAAAGTTTCAGGTCCATCTCATCGTTAGTTAATTAAAATTTTAAAACATACTTCTTGGAGTTAAAAGAATATACAAATTGTTCGGGGATTGATCTGCAAAAAGGAAAAGGAGAAAGAGAATGGAGAATTAAAGTTAGTGATTACTGTAGGTATAAACCGGATTTTAGGTAATGAAAACGAGTTTAAAGTATAGTCGAAAGGTTAAACAAGAGAAATACTGAGTCGAGAGATGGCTCTGTGTCTTTAAGATAAAATTGCCCCGTATAAATGCTTTTACAGTATTGCGCAATAGTCTCCCAAGATAAAAAAATAACTAATCAACTGCACAAAGCAAATACAGTTGATTCTAGCGAAGACAATGAATAAGAACAAATTGCTGAAGAAAGAGAGTGGAAAATGTTTTCTGCCTACTTTCTGTATTTTCATTTTCTGTGTGTATGTTCTAGACGATGAACAGAACTTAAAAGAAAAGCTTGTTTGAGTTTCTGGACATAAGAGACGTGTTCTACGTGTGTCAGTATATCTCTGTGTCTTTTTGTGTGTCTATAATTTGAACTGAAGTGTTCAATATATAAGACAAGAAAGAGAGGCCAACAATCATGACTGTTGATGTTTTCAATGTCTTGATCTGTTGAACAGTCATGACTATTGGAGTCTTTTAGACTGTTGTGATGTTCCAAAACTTCAGGGACCAAAATATATATATAGTTAACACTTCAGGGACCAAAAAAAAAGTTCCGGAAGAAAGCAACAGCCCAACAACCCAACAACCCCTGACTCGTGACCCGGACCGGACGGGCCGACGGCGGCGGAGCGCGTGTGGGGCTTAGCCTCGAATCCAAGCTCACCTAGGTCCTCTCTTTTCTAAATACATGGGTTACCCCTTGGGGTCCCAAACCCTTACTCAAACTTAGAGTTTATATCTTGCATAAACTCTCATTCTTTTACCAATGAGGGAGATTTGTCATTTTTGGCCAAAAACACTCAATCTTTTCATGTCTCAAACACCTTACTTTGTGTAGCAATATCTCTTTCATTTCTCAACGAAATTTGACGATACTTGGCACTAACATCATCTACTCACTTAGTAGATTCGGCATGCGTGAAGAAATAATGTTTCCGATATGCGGGACCCACATGTTTAAGTCATTAAAGATGGGATAAAATCAATCTTACATTAGTAAAATTTTCAACAATCCCCTCTTGAAAGAGACTTGGTGCACACAGGGTGCCAAAGAGAAAAAAAGGTGAGGATGAGAAGCAGAAGAGCTCATTCCCTTCGCTTCCTGGGCCCAAAGCAGTGCAGTCTTTCTTGGCCAAATCAAGGATTTGGACCCCCCTCATACTTTCCAGATTATGGAGAGTCACTTTCTTATGATTAACAAAGCCTCAAACCGCACTCAAAGGTAGGGAATTTCCCATTTTTATAGGAACTTCTGTACCAGAAACAATGACGTGACCATCTCTAAAAGATATGCCTCAATATGTGGCAGATCAACTATAGGGGGAATGTGTTGGGAGACGACATTCCGCCCCAGTAGTATGAGCTTTCCCTTTCCTTGATGTTACATATGATGCGCAATGGGGGTAGTGACTGATAGCATTACATTAGAAGAATCGAAAGAGATGTTCAAAAGAACGACCATGGAGACTTGGGGATCTAGAGTAGGTCTAGCAATCTTTCAATGGAAAAGATACTGCATCAGGAAATGTAGCTTTCGGCTTTGAACCTTCCTTAGTCGATTACCATCGAATTTACTTATTGCGCGGTGAACGCGATATCTTGAACCGTCAGTGTTTAGTGTAAACCAAGACAATGATATCGACACAATAACTCTCCTTATTCATTTCTTCTTATTGTTTTGTTCGTTGTGGCCATGGACAACGCTTAGATTCTTAAGTGCGTATGTTTGAAGTTGCATGTCTTCACACTTAAATAGGTGATCTCCTATAAGGTATATAGCTCTACCCCACTCGCAAGTGTTAGGAATCATTAAAAGTTTCAAAAATTTATCCTTTACCCATTATGCAGGTAGCACTTAATGACTATCGCGGGAACAACTTTGGAGTTATCGTTCTTTAAAGAATGATAATCTGAAGTGCTCTTACTTCAAGTGAAGCGCTAAATTGATCCTCTATAGCTTAGTTTTCCAATTGAACCAAATTCTTGGGATCTCCAGTCATTAAGGTTGAGTTACCACCATAAAGATTCTTATTGTTTGGATTTTAAGCCCATTCCCCTAGACATACATAATATTTGATCTTTGGTAGGCCTTTAGTCAAAGGATCCACTAAGTTATCATTTGATTTGACGTAATCAATGAAAATGACACCCGTACTGATCAACTGCCTAACAGTCTTATGCCTCCGACGAATAGGTCTAGACTTGCTGTTGTACATATTACTTCATGCCCTTCCTAAAGCCAATTGATGTCACAGTGGATCATCACCGAAGGCACGGGTTTATTCTAACAAGGGATATCCTCTAAGAAGTTGTGAAGCCATTCTGCTTCTTCTCATGCTTTGTCCATAGCGATAAACTCTGATTCCATCGTGGATCGGGCGATGCATGTTTACTTAGAGGATTTCCAAGACACAACCCCACCACCAATTGTAAAAACATATCCACTGGTAGATTTGGTGTTCTTTATGTCAGATATCCAGTTTGCATCACTGTATCCTTCCAGTACGGTTGGATATCTTGAATAGTGTAATCCGTAAGTCAGCGAATATTTCAGATATCGTAGTATCCGATTTAACACTTTTCAGTGATCATTTCTAAGATTACGAGTGAACCTAGCCAACTTATTGACTGGATAAGCGATGTCCGATCGGGTGCAGTTTGTAATGTACATTAAACTTCCAATGACCTGTGCATATCGCTCCTGGGATACGGGTGCACCATGATTTTTATCAATTCTATGATTCATATCCATTGGTGACTACATAGGGGGATTGTCAAATGCATCAAATTTTCTCAAAACATCTTCAATGTAATGAGATTGAGATAAGACCAGCCCGTCAGATGTCTTAGAAATCTTAATTCCTAAGATCACATCTGAAATATCCATATCTTTCACCTAGAAACACAGTTTCAACATATTCTTGGTTTCCAAGATCAACATAAGACTACTTCCGGTGATGAGCATGTCATCTACGTAAAGACATATCATGACAAACGAGTCAGAATTTCTTTTGATATAGATACATTTATGGCATTCATTTATGGAGAAACCTTTTGATAATAAAGTATTATCAAACTTTTCATGCCATTGTTTCAGAGCTTTTTTTAGTCCGTACAGATACTTAATAAGATGACATACTTTCTTTTCTTTTTATGGAATCATACACACCTCGGGTTGTTCCATGTATATTTCCTCTTTCAAATCTGCATTTAGGAAGGCTGTCTTAACGTCCATTTGATGTATCTCAAGGTCACGCAAATGTGGTTAAAGTGTAGTCGAATGGTTAAACAAGAGAAACACTGAGTCGAGAGATGGATGTTTGTCTTTATGACAAAATTGCCCCGTATAAATACTTTTACGGTATTGGGCAATAGTCTCTCAAGATAAAACAACAACTAATCAACTGCACAAAGCAAATACAGTTGATTCTAGCGAAGACAATGAATAAGAACAGATTGCTGAAGAAAGAGAGCGGAAAATGCTTTCTGCCTGCTTTCTGTATTTTCGTTTTATGTGTGTATGTTCTAGACGATGAACAGAACAAAAAAGAAAAACTTGTTTGAGATTTTGGACAGAAGAGATGTGTTCTACGTATGGACAAAAGATATGTGTTCTACGTGTCAGTGTATTTTTGTGTGTCTATAATTTAAACTGAAGTGTTCAATATATAAGACCAGAAAGGAAGGCCAACAGTCATGATTGTTGATGTCTTCAACGTCTTGAGCTGTTGAACAGTCATGACTGTTGATGTCTTCAATGCCTTGATATGTTGAACTGACATTTCAGCCCGAGCCCCTACCGGACGGGACGGGCGGGCAGCGACGACGCGCGTGTGGGGCTTAGCCCCGAACCCAAGCTCACCTAGGTCCTCTCCCTTCTAAACACATGGGTTATCCCTTGGGATCCCAAGCCCTTACTTAAACTTAGAGTTTATATCTTACATAAACTCTCATTCTTTTACCAATGAGGGAGATTTGTAATTTTTGGCCAAAAATACTCTATCTTTTCATGTCTCAAACACCTTACTTTGTGTAACAATATCTCTTTCATTTCTCAACTAAATTTGACGATACTTGGCAGTAATATCATCTACTCACTTAGTAGATTAGGCACGTGCGAAGAAACGATGTTTTCGACATGCGGGGCTCACGTGTTTAAGTAATTAAATATGGATAAACTCAATCCCACATTAGCAAAATTCCCAACAACCCCCTCTTGAAAGAGAATTGGTGCACACAGGGTGCCAAAGTTCAGCAATCTTTCAACGGAAAAGATACTGCATCAGGAAATGTAGCTTTTGGCTTTGAACCTTCCTTAGTCGATTACCATCGAATTTACTTATTGCGCGGTGAACGCGATGTCTTGAACCGTCAGTGTTTATAAACCAAGACAATGATATCGACACAATAACTCTCCTTATTCATTTCTTCTTATTGTTTTGTTCGTTGTGGCCATGGACAATGCTTGGATTCTTAAGTGCGTACGTTTGAAGTTGTCTGTCTTCACATTTAAATAGGTGATCTCCTATAAGGTATATAGCTCTACCCCACTCGCAAGTGTTAGGAATCATTAAAAGTTTCAGAAATTTATCCTTTACCCATTATGTAGGTAGCACTTAATGACTATCGCGGGAACAACTTTGGAGTTATCGTTCTTTAAAGAATGATAATCTGAAGTGCTCTTACTTTAAGTGAAGCGCTAAACTGATCCTCTATAGCTTAGTTTTCCAATTGAACCAAATTCCTGGGATCTCCAGTCATTAAGGTTTAGTTACCACCATAAAGATTCTTATTGTTTGGGTTTTAAGCCCATTCCCCTAGACATACATAATATTTGATCTTTGGTAGACCTTTAGTTAAAGGATCCACTAAGTTATCCTTTGATTTGACGTAATCTATGGAAATGACACCCGTAGTGATCAACTGCCTAATGGTCTTATGCCTCCGACGAATATGTCTAGACTTGCCGTTGTAAAATATTACTTCGTGCCCTTCCTAAAGCCGATTGGCTATCACAGTGAATCATCACCGAAGGTACGGGTTATCCTAACAAGGGATATCTTCTAAAAAGTCATGAAGCCATTCTGTTTCTTCTCCTACTTTGTCCAAAGCGATAAACTTCGATTCCATCGTGGATCGGGCGATGCATGTTTGCTTAGAGAATTTACAAGAAACAACCCCACTACCAACTGTAAAAACATACCCACTAGTGGATTTGGTGTTCTTTATGTCAGATATCCTATTTACATCACCGTATCCTTCCAGTACGACTGGATATCTTAAATAGTGTAATCCGTAAGTTAGCGAATATTTCAGATATCGTAGTATCCGATTTAACACTTTCTAGTGATCATTTCCAGGATTACGAGTGAACCTAGCCAATTTATTGACTGGATAAGCGATGTCGGGTCGGGTGCAGTTTGTAATGTACGTTAAACTGCCAATGACCTGTGCTTATCGCTCCTGGGATACGGGTGCACTACGATTTTTATCAATTCTATGATTCATATCCATTGGTGACTTCATTGGGGGACTGTCAAATGCATCAAATTTCCTTAAAACATCTTCAATATAATGAGATTGAGATAAGACCAACCCGTCAGATGTCTTAGAAATTTTAATTCCTAAGATCACATCTGAAATACCCATATCTTTCATTTGGAAACACTATTTCAACATATTCTTGGTTTCCAAGATCAACCTAAGACTACTTTCGGTGATGAACATGTCATCTACGTAAAGACATATCATGACAAATGAGTCAGAGTCCCTTTGATATAGATACATTTATCACATTCATTTATGGAGAAACCTTTTGATAATAAAGTATTATCAAACTTTTCATTCCATTATTTCGGAGCTTGTTTGAGTCCGTACAGAGACTTACCAAGTCGACATACTTTCTTTTCTTGTCCTGAAATCACATACCCCTCGGGTTGTTCCATGTATATTTCCTTTTCCAAATCTCCATTTAGGAAGGCTGTCTTAACATCCATTTGATGTATCTCAAGGTCACGCAAACAGGGATAAAGTGTAGTCAAAAGGTTAAATAAGAGAAACGTTGAGTCTAGAGATGGATCTCTGTCTATTAGACAAAATTGCCCCGTATAAATGCTTTTACGGTATTGGAAAACAGTCTCCCAAGATAAAAACAACAACTAATCAACTACACAAAGCAAATATAGTTGATTCTAGCGAAGACAATAAATAAGAACAGATTGCTGAAGAAAGAGAGCGGAAAATGTTTTTGTCTGCTTTCTGTATTTTCGTTTTCTGTGTGTATGTTCTAGACGATGAACAGAACAAAAAAGAAAAACTTGTTTGAGTTTCTGGACAGAAGAGATGTGTTCTACGTGTGTCTATAATTTAAACTGAAGTGTTCAATAATATAGACCAGAAAGGGAGGCCAACAGTCATGACTGTTGATGTCTTCAACATCTTGATCTGTTGAATAATTATTTGAGCCCGAGCCCGGATCGGACGAGATAGGCGGCGGCGGCCCCTGTGTGGGGCTTAGCCCCGAACCCAAGCTCACCTAGGTCCTCTTCCTTCTAAACACATGGGTTACCACTTGGGGTCCCAAATCCTTACTCAAACTTATAGTTTATATCTTGTATAAACTCTCCTTCTTTTACCAATGAGGGAGATTTGTCATTTTTGGCCAAAAACACTCTATCTTTTCATGTCTCAAACACCTTACTTTGTGTATCAATATCTCTTTCATTTATCAACGAAATTTGACGATACTTGACACTAACATCATCTACTCACTTAGTAGATTAGGCATGTGCGAAGAAACGATGTTTCCGACATGCAGGACCCACGTGTTTAAGTCATTGAAGATGGGATAAACTCAATCCCACATTAGTAAAATTTCCAACAATTACAAGATTATGATGAATTTGCTAGAGATACAACAATTCAACAAGAATACTTTTTTGAGTCTCTATGTTATCATACCTCCTTATCCACAGGAGGATCCATCTCATTACGATACCTTGTTCATCTAAATTCAGTATTTATTCGCGGAACATAATTTTATAGTTAAAAATTTACTAAATTTATAGCTTTTGTTGAAGCTTGCAGTGACGTTACTTTCAAGAATTGAAAGAATCTTGGTTATGGATGTTGTTGCATGCTAGATTAAACTTGGTGAGTGCTGCAGTTTAATCTCAGTTTAATAATCTCATAATTACGATACCTAGTTTATCTAAATTCAGTATTTATTCACATAACATAATTTTATACGTAAAAATTAACTAAATTTCTAACAAATTATTGATATGAACCATAACTTTAAAAATATAAAATGCTAAAAATATCAAAAATTGAACATATAAAATTTGAATCATGAATCGGCCTTCATCTCTCCCCGTATCATACACCACTTGGTTGCACCACCAAAAAATAATTTCGAAACTCCGAAAGCACGACCTGAAAAAATATAATTAAACCTATAAATTTTGAATCATGAATCGGCCTTCATCTCTCTCCGTATCATATACCACTTGGTTGCTCCACCAAAAATAATTTCAAAAGTCCTGAAGCTCAACCTAAAAAAATATCACTCACCATTTTAACCGATCATTTTCCAATAACAAAACCACTCACTCACTTTATTGTTTTTGTAAGATGATATCAATCTTCCTTAGCAAGTCTTTCTCATTAATATCAATATATATAGTGTACAATATACAATCCTAATACAAGAGGAAAGAGGAATCCTAATCACAATACAAAAGGAATTCTAATCTAATAATGGGTAGGGATTGTAGTGTTATACTTGTACACGTTTACACACCCCCTCAGTCGGAGTGGGAGGAGGCCTAACGCTAAGAATGGATTTGAAATCAAGGAACAACTGTCTTGGGAGGCCCTTCGTGAAAATATTCACGTATTGATATGAGGAAGGCACGTGCAATATCTTAATATGCCTGAGAGCAACCTTCTCGCGAACAAAGTGGATGTCCATCTCAACATGCTTGGTTCGCTGATGCTGCTGGATTGTGAGACAGGTATATGGCGGATATGTTATCACAGTAGACCAGAGACGCTTTATTTAAAAGACACTGAAGCTCTAAGAGAAGGTTTCAGAGCCAACTGATCTCAACAACAAGATTAGCAACTCCTTTATACTCAGCTTTTGCGCTCGAACGGGATAATGTGGCTTGTCGTTTGGCAGACCAAGAGATGAGATTATCACCCAAAAACACACAGTAGCCGAATGTAGAGTGGCGGGTGTCTGGACAACCTGCCCAATCTGCATCGGTATAGGATAATAACGAGTTCGGTGCAGAGGGGTATAAGTGTAGTTCATAATCCAGTGTGCCCTTAACACATCGAATGATACGTTTGAGGGCAGTAAAATGAGGTTCCCTGGGGCATGCATAAACAAGCATACATGCTGGACAACATAGGCAATATCAGGCCTGGTGAAGGTAAGATACTGAAGTGCACCTGCAAGACTCCGATACATAGTAGGATCAGTCACTGGAGTACTAACCATTGCACTAAGTTTGGATTTAGAATCAACTGAAGTGGCTATGATTTTGCAACTATCTATCTTAGCCCTGTGTACGATCTCCTCTGCATACTTACGCTGGCAAAGAAACATACAATCAGTGGATCTAGTGACTGAGATCCCCAAAAAATAGCTCAACTTTCCCAAATCACTTATGGCAAATTCAGACTTGAGCCGTGCAATAATCTCATCTTTCAACATAGCAGTAGAGGCGGTAAGAACAATGTCATCCACATATAACAGTAAATAAGCAGTATCACGGCCTCGATGTAAAGTAAAGAGAGAGGTATCACATCTGCTGCATGTAAACCCGAGACGTATAATGAACTGTGCAAAATGATCATACCATGCTCTAGGGGCCTGTTTTAGGCCATAGAGTGACTTACGGAGATGACACATATAATGTGGGGCTGCTGGGTGGACAAAATAAGACAGCTGGTGCATGTAGACAGTTTCTCATAAATCCCCATGAAGAAATGCATTCTTCACATCTAGCTGATGAATCGGCCAATGCTTTCCCATAGCAATGCTTAGAACTGTGCGGATGGTGGCCGGTTTAACAACCGGACTGAATGTCTCGCCGCAATCAATTCCCTCATGCTAGTTAGTACCATTTGTCACTAGTCTTGACTTATATCTTTCTAAGTCACCATTATCTCTGAACTTGTGACGAAAAAGCCACATGTAACGGATCACATTCACCCTCTCTGGTCGAGGAACCAAGTCCCAAGTATGTTGTTTCATTAAAGCATTAAACTCCTCACATATGGCCGCATTCCAATTCGGGTCTAGTTTGGCTAATTTAGGACTTTTTGGTATAGGTGAAATTGTTTGGGTTAATAGGTTAAATTGGACTTTGGGTTTGAAAATCTCGTGTTGGGCACGAGTTTACATCCGGTGTGTGGGTGCTGGCTGGGTAAGGGTATTGGTCGACTGGTTGGGTGGACTGGGTGACGACGGATTCAGGTGTGGTGCATGTTGTGTTGTCGGGATTGGGTTTCTGTCGAGGGTGGCTATCGGGTAGTGTGGAACAGCGACGGTGTTTGGGGTTGGAGTCGAGTAGGTTTAGTCATTGGTTGCCGGTGAACTATGATATGAGTTGTGGGGATTCTCGGTATGCCGAAAAGGGAGGAGGTTTGTAGGGTAGGGTACGATGTCAGTGGTGTATTAGGTTCGGTATCTAGGTTTTCTAGGTGGTGGTTGATGGTCGGACTGTGGTCGGCATGGTGGTGAGACTGTTGGGATGACACAGTAGATGGGATGGTGATCGGTGAGTTGGTGGAACCTGGAGGCAGAGTTGTGCTAGAGGTGAAAAGAAGCGGCGAGGGGGGGGAGGGGACGCCGGTGGCAGGGATGCCGATGGCAAGTGATGTATGGTGGCAGATGGAGGTAGTGTAGTGGTATCAGTCGGGCACAGTTCCCGAAGGTGGACAGGAGAGAGTTGATTCATCTAAAAATTTGTAATCCGGTTTTAAAATTTTTGGATGTTGGAAAAGGGGAATTGCGTCTCGTCAAAAGTGACGTGATGCGAGACGTGAATTTGACGAGTGGATAAGTCATAGCACAGATAGCCCCTATAGTTCGATGGGAAACCTAAGAAGACACACGGAGTGGTGCGGGGAGCTAATTTGTGAGAGGTTGTGGAAGAGAGATTGGGGAAACATAGGCAACCAAATATCCGTAGGTGATCATAGGAGGGAACCCTACGGTGCAAGATTTCGGTTGGAGTCATGTTATGGAGGGTACTAGTGGGTAAAATATTAAGGACGTATTCTACCATTTTGACCGCATAAACCCAAAAGGATGGAGGTAGCGAGGCATGAAACAAAAAAGTGCGGACCATGTTATTTATTGTACGGATGAGACGCTCAGCTTTGCCATTTTGAGAGGACGTGTGGGGACACGAAAATCGGAAGACCATGCCATTATTGTTGTAGAATTTTTGAAACGTAGAGTTGTTAAATTCACGACAATTGTCACATTGGAAAGATTTAATAGCGCGCTCGAATTGCGTTTTGATAAATGTGCAAAATTCAAGAAATTTGGCAAAAACTTCAGACTTAAATTTTAATGGGTAGATCCAAAGTAAGTGAGAGTAGTCATCTAATAATACGAGATAATATTTATGACCTAGGGAGCTGGTAACGGGGGAAGTCCACAAATCAACATGAATGATATCAAATGGAGCAAACGTAATACTAACTGAGGAATTAAACGGATGACGAACATGTTTACCTAATTGACAGGAAATGCAGGTCTGGGCAAGTTTCTCATTACATTGAATAAAATTATTACTTCTAAGAAAATGAAAAATAGGAGCTCCTGGGTGTCCGAGCCTATTGTGCCAAATTGACGGAGACAGAGCAGCTAGGGTAGTGTGTGGGCGGGAACCGACAACGGACGAGGATGTGAATGGATAGAGGTCCCCTGTGCTATTGAATCTCGTAAGAGGGGTCCCCGTACATAGATCCTTCACAGTAAAACCAAAGGGATCAAAATCAACCGACATAGAATTATTACGAGTAAATTTCCTAATGGATATTAAATTTTTGATGATGTAGGGGGCATGCATGACGTTATTTTGTAAGAAGGGTGGGTGAGGTTTCGGAGTATGAGTGTGACCATAGCCCTGAATTGGAATGTGATGACCATTGCAAACTGTAATAAATTGTGGAGACTTTAAACGAAACAATTGGGAAAGATTACCTGTTGACCGAGTGAGGTGAGAGGAGGCTCCGGAGTCCATATACCAATTTTCGTCGGGCTGCTGCAAACTCATACTGTTGAATGCCTGACCTAACTGGGTGGGAATTTGATTTAAGGGTTGCTGTGGGAACTGGGCCTGCACGACGTGGGCCTGATGTTGCTGGAACACTAGTGGGCGCGGAGCTGGAGCCTAACCAGTAACCCTTGTTGCTGAAAAGGGTACTGGGCTGGATGAAAGCCAGAGATCGTGGCCCAATTTTGATTTGGGTAGCCAGAGACTCGGCCGACCCATGAAGCGTTATTGCTGATCTGTTGTGGCTGTTGTCCTCGGCCTTTTTCGCGGCCCTTGCCGCCTCGCCCATTGCCGCGACCCTTGCCACCCCTGCCGCCGGGTTTTGCCGCGGTTGGATGTTTTCCGGGGGTGGCCTGAGGTTGTGCGGGCGTTTCAACTGCTAAAGCCTTCTGGTTATGCTCTTCCTGCTTCACATGTCGAGTCTCCTCCAATAATAATTGCGAGCGTGCTTTGTTGAAGCTTGGTAGAGGGTCAGCCTATTGTATCATCGTGGCTAGGTTGTCATATTCACCCTTAGGTAGGCCTGCAACTAATTGTAACACCAACTTTGTTTCGAAAACGGGCGTACCAACACTGGGCAGTTGGTCTGCCATCAGTTTCAACTGTTTGCAATATTCTGACATAGTAGAGAAGTTTTCAAGACGGGTGTTGTTGAACTGTTCTTCCAAGTACACCGCGCGAGTGTTCTTGTTGTCTTGAAAGATTTCTTTCAAACGTGTCCATTGATCACGGGCAGAGGCACCCGTTTTCATGATTGTGTATAGTAAATCCTTGGATATAGTGCCATATATCCACTGTTTGACTACGGCATCGAGGCGACGCCATGTGGTGTCGTCCATATCGGGAGGACGAAGGAAAGAGTCGTCTATATGATCAAGCACATGATATACACATGCATGGATACGAAATAGTTCCACCCATGACCAATATTGGCCATCTTCCTGATCAAGAATTATAGGGATAAAATTCTTGATGTTGGTAACAGCCAGAGTCAGATGGAAAGATGGTGAGGAGAGGGTAGTGAGTGGTTGGATGACGACTGCATTAGAAGACGAAACATTGGAAGAGGTGAGTAGCCAAATTTTCCATTAGAATGGTGGAAATTTAGGAAGAAGGAAAAGAAGAAAAACAATGTTGCTGTCGGCCAAGAGGGGGGGGGGGGGGCGGCGGCGGCAAGGTAGGATTTTTTTAGATTAGGGTTTTGATACCATGTAAGATGATATTAATCTTCCTTAGCAAGTCTTTCTCATTAATATCAATATATATAGTGTACAATATACAATCCCAATACAAGAGGAAAGAGGAATTCTAATCACAATACAAGAGAAATCCTAATCTAATAATGGGTAGGAATTGTAGTGTTATACTTGTACACATTAACAGTTTTCAATCCCATTGAAAAATAGTGCAGACCCAATTTCTTCCCGGACCGTGATTTCCTTATAAACCCAACAAAGAGAGCAACTACAACACTCATTTACATAATCCCATATTAAATACCCATTAACTTGCTGATTATAAATTAGCATTTAAAATCACATGTTACATCCATTGGGTGACATCCCATAAAATAACGTCTTTTAATTTACTTACAATAATAATAATGATAAAGAACTTAATTAATGAGCAACATAGAATATTTTTGTCATTTTGCAATATTTTTTAGGCAGAAAATAAGAAAAAAAGGCAAAATATTTGAGAAAAAAAGATTAATACTAATGTTGGTCATAGAGAGCTATCACATCACCTTGTCTATGTTAGCTTTAATGTATATGTTGAATATTAATATATTGATTGATTATTTAATCCTTTTTTTCTTACTTTTTCGTCACAAGATTAAGATATTTATGAATTTATTTAATGGTCCGTAAAAACAGAAGAACACAACAAAAGTTCACTAACAAAGGCACCAAAAAACTATTTCAAGAATAAGATTCTGTTTCTATTCTCTTTATCGTTTGGTTCTTTTGACTTAACCTCATTTGGATATCTACATTTTTCCAGAAAAGTCGTCAAATTTTGAACATAATTAGTTTCAATTATAAAAGAATCTTTGTTTCTAAACAAAAAAGAATAGCAGAGTGGACTAATAAATTCCTACTTACAGGGGCGGAACTATGTGAATTTTTATGGTGCTCGACACATATTATGTATAGTTATATAAAAAATATATAAAAATTAGGTATAAAGGTTAAAAAAACATCTTATAAACCAAAGATACTATTAGCGAATATTCTCCGTATATTTTGTAATTATGATAGATGTATATTTAAGGTAACTTAGGATTTTAATTGTATTAGGAATCAACCTTTGTAAGGTAAGTTAGGATTCGTACCATATTAGGAATCAACCTTTGTACAACTATATATATTGTGAATAATGAAAGGAATCCCTAAGGGAAATTATTCTATCTTACATGGTATCAAGAGCCTAAAACCTACTCTTCTCCCTTCTCTTCCTCATTCTTGGCCAAACACAGATTTTTTTTCCTGGTTTCACAGATTTTTTTTCTGGTTTCTTCCTCCCTTTCTCGGCCAAACCAGAAAATTCCCTTCCCTCGGCCGGCGGCAACCATGTCTTCCCCCACAAATTCCGGTTCATCCACTGGCACACCTGATAACCCCTCTCAACGTTCAGTATCTTCTTTTCATCTGGCATACACCGTTAACAACATCAAGAATTTTATCCCTATAATTCTTGATCAAGAAGACTGTCAATATTCCATGTGGATGGAACTATTCTACATTCATGCATGTGTATACAACGTGCTCGATCATATTGACGAATCTATTCCTCGTCCCACCGATGTTACAGACTCAATCTGGCGTCGTCTTGACTCAATCTGGCGTCATCTTGACGCCATCGTCAAACAATGGATCTACGGCACCATCTCCAAAGACAACACTGTTGTGCACTGTCATGAAGACAAGTGCTACGGCACGTGAACTTTGGGTCCGGCTAGAAGAAATCTTTCAAGACAATAAAAATACTCGGACAGTGTATTTGGAAGAGCAATTCAACAATACCCGCCTCGAGAATTTTAACAACATGTCCGAATATTGTAAGCAACTGAAATTCATAACCGATCAACTATCCAACGTCGGGACTTCTGTTTCAGAAACCAAGATGGTGCTTCAACTTGTTGCGGGTTTACCGAAAGGTGAATATGACACACTCGCAACAATGATTCAACAAGCGGACCCTCTCCCAAGTTTCAATAAGGCACGTTCACAACTATTGTTGGAAGAAACTAGATGTGCTAAACAAGAGGAACATAATCAAAAGGCGTTAGCCGTTGACGGGATGGCAACACCTGTGACCAGCAGCAACCAGCCACCAACAGCAGCAGTCCAGCGGCAGAGGTCGCAACAACAAAGGAAACGGCCGCGGCAAGGGCCAACGCAACCAGTGGACTAGACAACAAACATGCCCAAACATTGGACAATAGCAATTTTGGAACCAGAAGCAGCAATGGTCCAACCAGCAGCAACAATGGCCCAACCAGCAGAACTGGGCCTCGACTGCATACCCGTACTTGACTGTAGGGGCCCAGTTCCAGCAGCTGCATGGTCGACCAGCCTCTTGGGCCCTATCCCAGCCACCAGGCAGGCCCAGCAGTAGCAGCAGGCCAGCAGCCTTGCCCCGACTGAATTGGGTCAGGCCTACACCACCGTGAACCTTCAACATCCCGACGAAAATTGGTACATGGACACCGGAGCCACATCTCACCTCACCCCGTCATCAGGTAACCTATCTCAACTACGTCGGTTAAAGTGTCCTCAATTTATTACTGTTGGTAATGGTCATCGCATTCCAATTAAAGGTTACGGTAACACACACACCAAACATCCACACCCGCCCTTCTTCCTAAACCACGTCCTATACACACCAAACATCATTAAAAACTTAATCTCCGTTAGAAAATTCACTAGCAATAATTCTGTGTCTGTCGAATTTGACCCTTTTGGATTTTCTGTGAAGGAACTCAATACGAGAAAAATTCTTACACGCTGCAATAGTGGGGGAAATATCTACCCATTCACTCAATCTTCCGCTGTCAGACCGCAAGCACCTCTATTCCTTGTGGCGATCTCTCCCTCAACTTGGCACAACAGACTCGGACACCCCGGAGACCCAGTTTTTACTTTTCTTAGGACTTCTAAGCGTATTCAATGTAATAATGGGAAAATTGCCCAACATTGTTTTTCTTGCCCACTAGGCAAACATACTCGTCTTTCATTTATTTCATCAAACAGTGTTACTTTTTCTCCCTTTGATATTGTTCATGCTGATTTGTGGACATCTCCGATTGTTAGATTTTTGGGTCATAAATTCTATCTAGTGTTCTTGGATGATTTTTCACATTTTGTCTGGATTTACCCACTGAAATTCAAATCAGATGTTTTTGCAAAATTTCTCGAGTTTCAAAAATTCATTAAAACACAATTTGAAAAATCTATCAAATCATTCCAATGTGACAATGGACGTGAATTTAATAACTCGACATTTCACAATTTCTGTTCTAAACAAGTCATGGTTTTCCATTTTTCTTGTCCATATACTTCTTCCCAAAACGGAAAGGCTAAACAAATTATACGTACCATCAATAACATGGTCCGCACACTTCTGTTTCATGCCTGTCTACCACCGCTTTTTTGGGTCTATGCTGTCAAAATGGTAGAATCCCTTCATAATATTTTACCAACTAGCACACTCCAAAACAAGACCCCTACCAAAATTCTATACCGTAGGCTACCATCATATGATCACCTACATATTTTTGGATGCTTATGCTACCCCAAAATATCCTCCACTACACCTCACAAACTTGCCCCTCATACTCTGCCATGTGTATTCCTTGGTCTGTCTCCTAATCATCGGGGCTACTTGTGCTATGATATTGCTACTCGCAAAATCATCGTCTCCCGTCACGTCACCTTTGACGAAACAACCTTTTCTTTTTCAAATCTCCAGAAATTTCAGACCACCGAATACTTCTTTCTCGATGAACCAAGTCTGTCCCCAGTCATCCAAAATCTATACCAATAGCAGCCCACTGTTCCTACAGTATCGCCCCCGCCATTGTCCAGCACCACCCCAATAGTCCCGCATCCAGTTGAGTCTCCTGCTCCACCCATACTGCCTTTAGTCCAGCAACCAGTTGAGTCTCCTGCACCTCCAGCGACCTGCTGCCCACCGATCCCCCGCATCCCTGCGGCTTTTCCGGTCCGAAGAACCGGTCCCGAGAACCAGTGGACGTGCTGCCTCCCAGTTCTGACCTCCCACTGCTGCCCTCTCACCGTATGGAGACTCGTGCACAACACAGGATATTCAAACCCAAGGTTCACTTCAATCTCTCCACACATACCTTATTACCCATTCCAAAGAATTCAAAACTAGCTAAACTGGACCCTAATTGGAATGCGACCATGTGCGAGGATTTAATGCTTTAACCAAGTAAAACACTTGGGATTTGGTACCTAGACCAGCTGGTGTGAATGTTATCCGATGTATGTGGCTATTTCATCACAAGTTTAGAGACAGCGGTGACTTAGAGAGGTATAAGGCAAGACTAGTTGCAAATGACACTAATCAGCAGGAGGGTATTGACTGTGGTGAGACATTCAGTCCGGTTGTTAAACCCGCCACTATTCAAACTATTCTCAGTATTGCTATGGGCTTGCATTGGCCGATTCATCAGCTAGATGTCAAGAATGCATTTCTTCATGGGGATTTGAAAGAAACTGTATACATACATCATCCCCCTAGCTTTGTTCATCCGGCAGTTCCGTAGTTTGTATGTCGTCTCAGGAAATCACTGTATGGACTGAAACAGGCACCCCGCGCTTGATATGATCATTTTGCCATGTATCTTCTGCAGATTGGTTTTACATGTAGCAGGTGCGATAACTCTCTCTTCACCTTTCACCGAGGTAACAGCACTGCATATTTGCTATTATATGTCGATGACATTGTTCTTACTGCCTCATCTGACGGGTTGAAGAATGAAATCATTGCTCTACTCAAAACTGAATTTGCTATGACTGACTTGGGCAAGCTAAGTTATTTTTTGGGTATATCGGTGACCGGATCTGAAGCCACTATGTTCCTGTGTCAGCGTAAGTATGCAGAAGAGATAGTGTACAGGGCCAAGATGGCAAATTGTAAAATTATGCCAACTCTGGTGGACTCAAAATCCAAGCTTAGTGCCAATGACGGTGCGCCAATTTCTGATCCCACTCTATATCGGAGTCTAGCAGGTGCTCTTCAGTATCTTACATTCACTAGACCTGATATTGCATATGCCGTTCAGCAGGTGTGTCTGTTCATGCACGACCCTCGAGAGTCCCATTTTTCCGCCCTCAAACGTATTATCAGATACGTTAAGGGCACACTAGACTTCGGATTACATCTATATCCCTCTGCCCCAACCAAGCTACTTGCCTACACGGATGCAGATTGGGCAGGATGCCCCGACATACGTCGCTCCACCTCAGGGTACTGTGTATTACTTGGGGATAATCTTATCTCATGGTCCGCCAAGCGACAGGCCACACTTTCCCGTTCGAGTGCTGAAGTAGAATATCGCAATATTGCTAACGTAGTTGCTGAGATCTGTTGGCTCCGAAATCTTCTTTTGGAACTCCAATGTCCACTCCGCAATGCGTCTATAGTCTATTATGACAACATATCTGCCATCTATATGTCTCATAATCCGGTCCAACATCAGCGGACTAAGCATATTGAAATGGATATCCACTTTGTGCGAGAGAAGGTTGCCCATGGTCAGGTCAAAATATTACACGTGTCTTCTTCCTATCAGTATGCAGACATCTTCACAAAGGGACTACCGCGACAGCTCTTCACCGACTTCCGATCTAGCCTTAGCGTTCGGCCTCCTCCCGCTCCGTCTGAGGGGGAGTATCTCCGAATATTCTCCGTATATTTTGTAATTATGATAGATGTATATTTAAGGTAACTTAGGATTCTAATTGTATTAGGAATCAACCTTTGTAAGGTAAGTTAGGATTCGTACCATATTAGGAATCAACCTTTGTACATCTATATATATTGTGAATAATGAAAGGAATCCCTAAGGAAAATTATTCTATCTTACAAATACAGTTGGTGCTTTGGTTTCAAGGCTTGAACTTTAAGGGTTTAGGTGCTTGGGGACTTGTGTTTGAACCTCTCGCCCAACATTTCATTTTTCCACCCACGATCCTTAAATTCTGGGTCAGCCACTTCCTACTTATAGAGGAAGAATCGTATTTGGTCAATGTAGTATTAGTCCGTAAACAAAAGATGACTTTTTTAAATTCGAAAATAATTTAACGGAAACATCTTATTTTACCTTTAATAACATATACTTAATTGTAGTCACAAAAAAATCATAAGATATTTAAAATAGAAAATTTAAAGAATTCCTTTCGTTTTTTAAACTTCTATCGGACAAGATTATTTTAAAACAGAGTGAGTATTTCACAAGGATAATGTACCCTTAAGGGTTGTGGTGAGATATGTAGAAACTCTATACTTAATCAAAGGTCTTAGATTTGAGTTTTGTATAGAAAAATATTCTGGTACGATGCACTTAGGGGAGGATCTAGGGGTGTGATAAGCGTTCACATGAATCCAATAGCTTTTGCTCAAATATATGATTGTGAATCGAGTGATTATTATAGTATTAATTTGAGGTCATCGCCATAAAAATCTCACAACAACATACTCAATGTAATTCCATAAGTTGAGTCGGGGAAGGATAGAGTGTACGCAAATCTTATATCTACTTTGCGGAGATAGAGAGACTGTTTCTAATAGACCCTCGGCTCAATTAAAAAAATTCAAAGAAATTTTAAAAAGGAAATACAAAAATGGAGAATACATGACAACTAATAAGGAAAACAGAACATAACCTTAAAAAAGGAACAGTAACAAATGCAATAACCACATCTGAAACTCATAAACTTTAAATCCTAGATTCATGTGTGAAAACACTTTTCCTTTAATAGGTTTTACGTGATGCAATTCAAATGAGTGGAGCCTCAAAATAGATTACGTACACCGAGCAAAAATTCAAAAAAAAAAAAAAGACAATGCTAAAGTTAAGAAGCTACTACAGTCAGACTTCTCTATAACAACATCCGCGTATAATAACACCTTTGTTTAACAACCAAGTTTTTTCGAAATCGACTTTTTATGTTATATTTTATAACCAACTTTATAATAGTACACTCTTTGTAAAATTATCCTCCATATAACATATATTTTCCATTTTTGATAATATAATAATTAATCATCTTTATAAAAATAGAATATCTATGATTATAAAAAATGAGTGTAGAGATTTTAATCAAATATTTGATCCTTTATTATACTATTTATGATAAAGAATATTATATGAATATATTCATCATTAAAAATATTTTCGTCATTATACAAAGTGTGATTTAGCTTAGAATTTGATAATTAAAATAAAAAATTAGATTTTACGTATTTTTTTGCTTATAACAACAAAATATTATTTAAATATCAATATTGTTATAGATATATAATAATCATTCTCTATAAAAATAAAAAAATTCCAACTCCAATAATGTTACAAAGAGGTTTTAGGATATTCGGTGAAAATGTAGCATCTCACCTACAGCTAAGTAGCAAAGTAGGCAACTGTTATCATTACAACCAGCTTGCAAACAACTAAAGCCTTATTAAAGAAACCGCGTTTTCCTTCTTTTTCCCTTCCTTCCATTTTCCTTTTTCCTTTTCCCCTTCATTTCCTCTTTTGGACTTTCCTTTGTTTTTTCCCTCTCATTAAATCCATATAAATACACATCCATATTCTACTCACTCTCACCTCATTTTCCACCAAAACCCCATAATTCTCCTCTCCAAAAAATATGGCTTGTTCTTCTTCAAAATATTTTCTTCTTTTCCTTCTTACATTCTTGAATATTTTCTACATTTCATTAGCAAAAAATGCCATTTTCTCTATGAAATTCCCTCTTACTTCAACACCATTATCACATAATTCTTCATCCAAGTCTCTTTTTTTTGCTTCCCTTATGGCTAATTCTCATCATAATAGAAAAACTATGTCTACAGTTCCATCTTTGAACTATAAATCAACTTTTAAATATTCAATGGCTTTGATTATTACACTTCCCATAGGTACACCACCACAAAATCAACAAATGGTTTTGGACACCGGCAGCCAACTTTCTTGGATTCAGTGTCACAAGAAAATTCCCAAAATACCCCCACCAACGACGTCGTTTGATCCTTCTTTGTCCTCTTCTTTTTCCGTTCTTCCTTGTAGTCATCCTATGTGTAAACCCCGAATTCCCGATTTTACCCTACCAACATCGTGTGACCAGAATAAGTTGTGCCACTATTCTTACTTCTATGCGGATGGTACTTTGGCTGAGGGCAATCTTGTCCATGAAAAAATTACATTTTCGCGTTCTCAAAGTACCCCTCCTTTGATTCTTGGGTGCGCGACGGAGTCTGATGATGCTGAGGGTATTTTGGGAATGAATCTTGGAAGGTTCTCTTTTGCCTCCCAAGCTAAGGTACAAAAATTCTCATATTGCGTGCCGATTCGACAAGGTATAACTAGTCATGCAGTGAAGCCTATTGGGACATTTTACCTAGGTCAAAACCCTAATTCACGTACTTTTCAATACGTAAATCTGTTGACTTTTCCTCAAAGTCAACGCATGCCCAATTTGGACCCCCTAGCATACACCGTTGGCATGACAGGTATAAAAATTGGCGGGAAAAGATTGAACATCTCCGCGAGGGTTTTCCGACCGAATGCTGGTGGTTCCGGCCAAACGATCGTTGATTCCGGCACGACATATACTTTTTTGGTGGAAGAAGCGTACAATAAGGTGCGAGAAGAAATTGTTAGGTTAGTTGGTCCGAGATTGAAAAAAGGTTACGTGTATGGTGGTGCGCTCGATATGTGCTTCGATAGCCATCCGATTGAAATCGGACGGTTGATAGGTGACATGACATTGCAATTTGAAAATAGGGTTGAAATTTTGATCAATAAGGAAAGGATGTTGGATGAAGTGGAGGGTGGGATCCATTGTGTGGGAATCGGACGGTCAGAATCACTTGGCATAGCTAGCAATATTATTGGTAATTTCCACCAACAAAATCTATGGGTAGAATTTGATTTAAGAAATCGAAGAGTAGGTTTTGGAAAAGGTGAGTGCACTAGGCAAGTGTAATGGGTACTAGTCATATACAATATTGGTACTTGATATGGTACATATATTTTATGAGACTTAAGAAAGGTGGAAACTCGAAAGTCGAACCCCGAGGAGAAGGTCTTATTTATATGTCTCGATCTCCTGAATTTTCTGAATACTGCGGATACATATTAGATGATAATATGGAGTTGGCCGGGCCTAATTGAAGTCCTAATCGAACGAGGTTACAAAGATTGAGATCAGTGGCACGACGATTCAAATTATGATACTTTAACCAATGGTCTCGTGAGAAGGAGGACTTAGGTCTTGTGCAGTGTAAAATAGTAATCTTATAGATGATGAAAACATATGATGTATGATATGTATATGTACTTGAATAAATATGTCAATTCTTTAATTATATATTGTTCTTCCAAAATTTAAAGTAGATTGACTTAGGTCTTATAAGTTATTGTTTTTATTAATAGAAATTAGGCAACGATTCATACCAAGAAAGGTTTGAATATCCAAATTCATATAATTTAAATAATCGAGTAGTCTGTTCAAACTATTTAGTCACCTAATGGTCATAATGTAGACAAATGTTGTTGCCAAAAAACGCTATGTCAAATTCCATTTGATCTAGTTCACTTTTAAGATATTCTAAATTTTTGAATAATCTAATTTTCCTATAAGCAATGCTGGTTAGACATTGCTTCAAATTTTGATACTAGTTAATAGATTCGTCGAAAACTAATTTAATCTGCTTAAAGAACAATGCAGACTATTAAAATTTAATCTGCTTAAACAACAGACTATCAAAATTTAATCTGCTTAAATAACAATGCAGACTATCAAAATTTAATCTGCTTAAAGAACAATGCAGAGTAAATGGAAGTAGAGTCATACAAACTCAAATTCGAACCGTGTACTAAATTAACTGTAAGTAAGTCGACACTGTTTGTGAAAAATCATGAATAATTCCTTTTTTGTGTGCTTCCATATACAAATATCCATGGCCAGATATTGTAAGTGTCAATGGACAAAAAAGTAATACAAAATAGACATGTTGTAAACAATGTACATATGCATGCACGCTTCCTGGTCCATATTTATGTTCGTGGTCGGCCATATAATTATTTAAGTTGTGGGACACACTTCAACTACTGGACTGTCTTACTAACTACTGACTCGTTTTTAGCTCTAGTTGTTAGTGGGGACATTAAATTATTACAATAATACTGTAGTAGTTATTAGAATGAATAAAGCTGATTGTGTTTAGTCATGATGGTCAACGTGCTAAACACAAGGATTGATTAGAAAATTATCCTATTTTTCAAAGTAGGGACTAGAAGCCAAAAAGATAAGAATTAAAAAAAATAATTACACTGATGCCGAAATTAGTAATGATCTTCTTGAAAGAAAATGTGACGGTCATGACGTAAGACGTACTGATGAGGTGGATCAAAAAGGACTGGGGAACATAATTTTATTTAGAATACCAAAAATTTGAAGAAGGGGTGTATATTACATCTTAGACTAATCACACATCATGAGGACAAAAAATGAAAGAGCTTTAATGAGACATATCATAAGTTCACATGGTATTTGTAAACGTGTAAATATATGAAATAATATATTCCCTACCCATAATTAGAATATTTCCATATATTGTGTAAATATAATTATGGTAAGACTAGAATTCCTCTTTTGTATAGGCTTATGATTCTTATTGTATAAGGGATGAATATTGTACTCTATATATACCTTGATATTAATGAAAGACTCCCCAAGGAGATTAATATCATCTAACATGGTATCAAGAGCCAAATAAACAAAACCCTAAAAACCTTTCTCTTCCACAGCCGCCGGCTGCCTCTCCTACGCCGCGGCCCTCCCGAATTTTCTTCTTACTTTTCGGGTTTTGTTCTTCCTTTCTTCTCTTCTCTAAATGGCTATCCCTGATTCTTCCACACTTTCTGACGCCTCTACCTCCACAAATCCCACCACAAAGTCATCACCCCCGTTTCATCCTACCCTTACTGTTTCCAACATCAAGAACCATATTCCCATTATTCTTGATCAAGAAAACAACCAGTATTCTCCCTGGGTTGAACGTTTTCGCAATCATGCATGTCTCTATAACGTGCTTGACCATATTGATGACACTATTCCGCGCCCTACGGAGGTTGATGATTCTATCTGGCATCGTCTCGACGCCGGCGTCAAACAATGGATATATGGTAGTATCTCCCAGGATTTGCTCCTTACTATCATGAAATCGACTCCACGACCCTTGACTTGTGAAATCGTTTGGAGGAAATTTTTCGGACAACAAGCACACTCGTGCGTGTATTTGGAAGAACGATTCAACAAACCACGTCTTGAAAACTTCTCCAATGTATCCGAGTAGTGCAAGCGACTTAAACTTCTAGCGGATCAACTCTCCAACATCGGCACGCATCGTCACCGACGATAAAATGGTGCTACAAATGATTTACGGCCTTACTAAGGGCGAATATGATACTTTGGCCACCATAATTCAACGAGCGGATCCGCTACCGAGTTTTAACAAAGCTCGCTCACAATTGTTGCTCGAAGAAACCCGTCGTGCTAAGCGGGATGAGCACGCCCAACGGTGTTTAGCGTCGACACGCAACCCCAAGATCGAGACGCCACCGGACAACTCCCAACGGCGCGGGGCCACGGCGGCAAGGGTGGAAAAGGTCGCGGCGGTAGAGGAGGCCGTGGTCGTGGCAAGGGTCGCGGTCAACGGAACCAACAAGAAGAATAGCAATAGAGATCGCGAGAACAACCGGGCCGTGGCTCCTCAGCAGTTCGTCTATAGCGCCGCGGCGCCCGATCGAGCCGCGGTGCCCCAGTTCAGAGCCGCGACGCCAAGTCCATTCCAATACCAGCAGACCATACAATCCGTATTCTTACCCCGGTTTGTTAGGCCCCGCTCCACCCCCACAAAGAGGCCCACTTCATGTAAGGTCGGGTCCCGCACCCTCCTCCGGCATGACACCCAATGAGTTGGGTCAGGCGTTCAGCACCCTCTCTATGCAACAGCCTGACAATACTTGGTACATGGACTCAGGCGCCACATCTTACGTCACCTAGTCTGCAGGTACTATTCCTAAACTGTTTAGTTTAAAGCATCCTCAATATGTTACAGTTAGTAGTGGACAACACATTCCAGTTAAGGGTTATGGTACCTCATACACACAACCTCCTCATCCACCCTTCTCTCTCAAAAACACCCTATATGCCCCACACATGATTAAGAACCTCATATCTGTCCGCCAATTTACTTGTAATAATTCTGTCTCTATGGATTTTGACCATTTTGGTTTTACTGTGAAGGATCTTCATACGGGGACACCTCTTACGAGATGCAATAGCACGGGGGATCTCTATCCATTCACTTCCATCTCCGCTGCCAGATCTTGCTCTCCCATCACTCTAGCGGTTGTTTCTTCTTCAACTTGGCATAATAGGCTTGGTCATCCAGGAGTCCCAGTTTTTAATTTTCTTAGAGGAAACAATTTCATTGCTTGTAATGGGAAACTTGCCCAAAATTGTGTTTCTTGCTCTTTAGGCAAACATATTCGTCTTCCGTTCAAATCATCTACTAGTGTTACATTTGCTCTTTTTGATATCATACATGTCGATTTATGGACATCTCCTATCTCTAGTTCTCTTGGTCATAAATACTATCTTGTGTTGCTTGATGATTTTTCACACTACGTTTGGTTATACCCTCTTAAATTTAAATCGGAAGTGTTTGTCAAATTTCTTGAGTTTCGCAAGTTCATTCAAACACAATTTGGAAAAGGCATAAAATCATTTCAGTGCGATAATGGTATGGAATTCAATAACTATGTTTCACCGCTTTTGTACCAATAATGGCATGGTATTTCACTTCTCCTGCCCTCACACCTCACCACAAAACGGTAAAGCTGAAAGAATCATCCGCACCATTAACAATATGATTTGCACCCTATTGATTCATGCCTCCCTCCCTCCACCCTTCTGGGTCTATGCTGCTAAAATGTCAGAATACACTCTAAATATTCTCCCTACTAGCACTCTTCACAATATGACCCCTACCGAAATCCTCTACCATAGAATCCCCTCTTATGATTATCTACGGATTTTTGGTTGTCTGTGCTATACCAACCTTAGCTCCACCGCCCCTCACAAGCTCGCTCCTAGGTCCACTCCATGTGTCTTTCTAGGATTCCCGCCGAACCATAGGGGCTATCTATGCTATGACTTGTCGACTCGTCAGATCCACATATCTCGTCACGTCACATTCGACGAGACCACATTCCCATTTTTTAATCTTCCAAAATTCCAAAAACAGGACTACTCATTTCTTGACGAGTCTGCCATCTCTCCCCTCATAATCAAACAACTCACATCCTCTGTTCCGTCGTCAGAGCCGCGGCGCCTGATTTCCAGAGAGCAATCTTTTGAAACAACGTCGACAGCGCCGCGGCGCCCAAACTTCAAAGAAACCTGTCAACCTTCTAGCGCCGCGACTCTCGATCCAGGAGCCGTGGTGCCTCCGACGGCTTCACCCCCACCTTCTCCTTATCCGACGGCTTCACCCCCGTCTCAGACACTACTCCGCCACCCACTGTCCCTACCCATCCAATGGAAACTCATTCAAAGCATGGAATCTTCAAACCCAAAGTCCATTTCAACTTGTCTGCCCAAACCATCTCTCCACTTCCAAAAAACCCAAAATTGGCCAAACAAGACCCTAATTGGAATGCGGCTATGTATGAGGAATTCAATGCTTTAACTAAACAACACACGTGGGATCTAGTACCTAGACCTGAGGGGGTGAATGTCTATTTCGTCACAAGTTTAGAGACAATGGGGATCTTGAGAGGTATAAGGCCCGTCTTGTGGCTAATGGCACAAATCAGCAGGAGGGCATTGATTGTGGTGAGACCTTCAGCCCGGTTGTCAAACCGGCTACCATCCGCATAATTTTGAGCATTGCCATAGGCAAACACTGGCCGATCCATCAGCTTGATGTGAAGAATACATTCTTACATGGGGATCTGAGAGAGACAGTCTACATGCATCAGCCACCAGGGTTCACCTATCCAGTAGTTCCTCACTATGTGTGCCGTCTCCGTAAGTCACTATATGGCCTGAAGCAGGCCCCCCGTGCGTGGTATGATCGCTTTGCCAGGTATATCTTGCAGATTGGGTTTGTATGCAGCAAGAGTGATATATCACTTTTCATTTTTCATTGAGGTAGTAGCAAGAGTGATGTATGCAGCAAGGTGCACTTCAGTATCTCACATTCACCAGGCCAGACATAGCTTACGCTGTTCAGCAGGTGTGCTTATTCTTGCATGCCCCCAGGGAGTCTCATTTCACTGCTCTTAAGCGTATCATTCGATACATTAAGGGCACTTCGTTGATTATGGTTTGCACCTATACCCCTCTCGCACCGGACGGGTTTTTTCATATACGGATGCGAGATTGGGCGGGGTGTCCCGGACACGCGACGCTCCACCTCCGGCTTTTGTGTTTTCTTAGGGGATAATCGATTTCTTGGTCGCCAAGCGACATGCTACCCTATCTCGCTCCGGTCTGCGAGGCCGAGTACGAGAGGCGTTGCATATGTAGTAGGCGAGATTTGTTGGCTCGAAATTTACTGTTAGAACTTCAGTGTCCATTGCGTCAGGCATCTATTGTGTATTGTGATAACATCTCTGCCATCTATCTTTCTCATAATCCGGTTCAACATCAGCGAACCAAGCATATTGAGATAGACCTACACTTCGTTCGTGAGAAAGTTGCGTTAGGCCATGTCAGAGTGTTACATGTTCCATCATCCTATCGGTATGCGGACATATTTACCAAAGGACTTCCCGACGCTTATTTCTTGACTTCAGATCCAGTCTCAACGTCCGACCTCCTCCCGCTCCGACTGAGGGGGTGTGTAAACGTGTAAATATAGGTAACAATATATTCCCTACCCATAATTAGAATATTTCCATATATTGTGTAAATATAATTATGGTAAGACTAGGATTCCTCTTTTGTATAGGCTTAGGATTCCTCTTTTGTATAGGCTTAGGATTCCTATTGTATAAGGAATGAATATTGTACTCTATATATACCTTGATATTAATGAAAGACTCCCCAAGGGAGATTAATATCATCTAACAGTATTCATACTTTTTAGCTTGATGATGACCTAGCAGGAAGGTCTATTGGGCCAAAGCTATTGATATGTGACATAAGCTTGGGTTGTGATGGAATAATATTAGTGTGGCCACAATTAATTTTACTTTTAAAGCTTAAAATGTCGAATTCCGACTAAATATAAATCTTGGAGTTTGATTATTTCATTTTAATATCTGGAAAATTTAAAATATTTGTTACGGGTATTCGAGGAAAAAATAGCAACAAATTAAAGTGGTACAAGATGAGACCGACCACAAAATCTGGTATAAATATTTAGACAACAAACTTTACTGAATAATTAAACCCTCTTGGACAAGGGTAGGGCAGCTCCTTATTGACGTGACAATTAATGAACCAGAAATTCTATTTATAAGTAAATCTCGCGAACTTAAAATATCATAAAACTGAATTTGGGGCTTTCAGTTAAAATTACAAAGGAATCTAATTAATATATTGGGAAGTTATTATGATTAATTGATTTTTTTGTTGTTATATGTTTGAAAGAACATTTAGATTTAAACAAAGAACGATGATATTTGGACAGAAATTCGTGGGCAGAATTTGGGTGGAAAAAGTGAAATACCAGAAATGCCCTTAACAATAAAAAATTAATTAAGCAAGCATGGTTAAGCTTAACTAAGCAAACGCCTGTTAAGCTTAACTAAGCTTTTTAAGCACGCCGTCAGTTTGCACTGATCGTTGATGTGAGTTTATTGAGAAATATGGACAAGAAGGAAGTGACTGGTTTAGTAAATTGTATTCAAAAAGGGAAAAATGGGCGCCAATATGCATGAATAACTACTTCTCGGCTGGGATGTTATTGACACAAAGAAGTGAGGGAATGCATGCCTTCTTCGATGGATTTATCAACAATAAGAACACGCTGAAACAGTTTGTTCAGCAGTATGAGTTAGCATTGAGAGATAAATACGAGAAAGAGTTGCCATCTTAGTATCAATCTCGTTACATTAAAACAAGATGTGAGTTATGGTTCTCGTGGGAGGCGTAGATCCAAGCTGATTTTACCCACAGAATGTTTGAAAATTTTCAATGTGAGTTAAAAAGGTTCTTTCACTGTAATTTAAGCATAATAGATAATGAGTCAACCATGGACAAAGTGGAGAAGTACGACATAACATATACCTTAATTAAAAATGATTTCTATGAAAATGAATTTGTCTTCAGGGTTAAACACACTATAGATGGCGAACATTTTGAGTGCAATTGCAAATCCTTTGAATCAATAGGGATTGTTTGTTGCCATATACTTAAGGTGATGGCACACAATAAGATCAAAATGTTCAACAAGAGGTATGTTTGTACAAGGTGGAGAAAAGATGTTGTTCGAAACCACCTGAAAAATTCTTTCTTGGAGGTTACCCACATATGAGAGATGAGTACAAACATATAAGTAGTTAATGACGCATTTTGACAAGGCATGTAATATTGCATTGAACAGTGAAATTATGATACAATTTTCCAAGTCTAGATTATTAGATTTGCTTAATGATCCTTCTATTTTTTATCACGATATAATACAAGAGGCTGCGCAAAATGGGGTGATTTTATCAGGAAATAGTGAAAATGATCATATACCAAACCCTACAGCAAATCCTATACAAAATAGAGGAAAATATCATATACCAAATCCTATACCAAATAGACCATCACTAAATTTTGTTGACCCTGAAGTGCATCATTCACGTGGAAGGACAAAGAAAATTTTCACGCCCCAAACCCGACCCTAAACGTAACAGACATCTGATGCTATGAACATCACCGGAAGCACCTTATAAATTAATAAAAACAAATTCCTATTCAACAATATTTCATTATTTAAATTCAACAAGTCATAAATATCTAAATGAAATCATTATCACACTTATGAAATAACACAAGGGAAGTTTAAGCAAATACTTAGTCATAAAATGTGTCAAATGCCTCAACGAGTCATACGAGACTCCAACACACTTCCCACAATCTGATAACTATCAATGGAGCTTTTAAGATAATGCATAAATGTCTAACTCATCGTGACGCAACGCGGAACTACTACGAAGTAATAAATGACTCAATGAATACCCATGAATAAGTGTGTGGGATCACAAACAATCTAGAAAGCAGCAAGTACTCCTAATCCGCGAGATCTGTATGTACCTGCTCTTCTTCGTTATCTAACATACCATTAAAAACAACAATGGTATGCCTGAGTACTGGGTACTCAGTGAGTGTCTCCGGAACAATAGTTAATAACAAAATATATAAGTAATGTGTAATTGAAAACAATATCGAGAAACAATTCAAAACAAATGATAACATCTCATAAATATTTAGTATAATTCAATAATAAAGAAATAATCCCTTTGAATCCTTAAGTCGTCCTCGTTACCTTAAGTTTTTCAAAAAATACTTTGAAATCCAAATATAGAGTAAGCCAATAAACTTAGTAAGATCACAAGTAAAAGTCAATAACACATGAATATATCAATTTTTAACTTATTGTACCATTTATCATGTTAAGTCTTCTCACTCATGAACTCAAGAACATCAACAAGCCACTCACAGGCAACCAACATATCAACACATGTCAACTTACGGGCTAACAATCATTCGATACATCGGAGCTATTATCTCACGAAGGCTAATCATCTTCTAGATTAGCACAACATATACCGGGGCTATTTTTTCACGGAGGCTAATCGTCTTCTGTACTAGCACAATAATAGATGCATCAGACTACACGCCTTTTAGGTCAATCGTCCTCTAGACTAACACAACAATACTCGTATCGATACGTTAGGATCCATAACGGCTAATCGTTTTCTGGACTAGCACAACTCTTCCATACAGGCCCAACACAAACAAAAACAAGTCATGATATACCAACCGAATCATCAATCATGGCTTATAGCCAAATTCACAAATCATGGCAAGGAAGTCGAATCTAAAATCATAATACGATAGTCAAATTTTTCATTATGAATTATGTTCATCATTCCGTTTATAGTCTATATCATGTCGTTAAATTGTGTAGATACCATGTTCAAGCATTAATCAAATTTTAGCACACTAAAACCCGTTCATGGGGTAAAACACATTAAAGACCCAAGATTTTGAAAACAAATTTAAACCATCCCTTATAGGGGCAAAAATATATTCAACAGTTAAATCTCTATAATTTAGTTTCAATACTCCTTTGATAGGAAAAATCATGAATATATATATATATATATATATATATATATATATAATGGTACACCTAAGGTTTCATGAGGGATTGTCCCTCATGCACATGAAACCTTCCCAAAGAACCCATTTTTAAAGTTGAAAAGTATGTTCGAAAAAGAGACATACCTTGAGTCCCGCTAAAAGCTAGCAAACATATTTCACCACGTTCAATAAATGCTCAACAACTGATAAGAATGATAAAGGTTAGAACTTTAATCTAATTCCACCCATCTTACCCCCTTTAGCGAAGAACTAGAGTTTTCATGTCTAAAAGAATGTGTTATTGAATTCCCGTGAATCCCCCATAGATTCTCATTGTTTCCAATACTCTACACTAGTCTAAATCCCCTCAATAATCTCAGTAAATATTAAAGAGCATACCTTAAAGAGATTACCCAAATTCTCCTTTAATATCTCTTTCGTCGGTTTTCAAGAATCTATAATTTGGAGAGATGAACTAAGGTTAATTTGATGTTAGATTGATGTAATAATGATGGGGATTGATCAAGAACTTGCCTTAGGTGTTTTGAGGTAGTTTTAGGGTTGTTTCCTCTTAAAACTTATAAAATTTAGAACTAGAAAAATAATGGGTCGCGGCACCCTTGCATCGCGGACCCATTGCCGGTGAGACCACCTACGGCACCCTTGCGATGCAGTGGTGCCGTACAAGGAAATTTTTTTGTCAAAACGATGTTCTGACCGCGACACCCTTGAGACGCGACACACCAACAAGCTTCAAAATTAATGTTGCTTAAAATAAAAAAAAGACATGACATTTGATTACACAACATAAATATACCACTCAAAACCCAAAAATTGTAACAACTTCATTTGAAAACAGACGTAACATCAATCAACAACACATTTTGTTCCATCCACCCCAATACTAACAAGGACGCTTCAAGGGGATTATTTCCAACCTTGCAACAGTTGTATTAAGATGATGAAGTAGCATATCCTGTCGCTTTTTTACTTCAAAGACATGTCCCTTCAAGGTGGTCATACATTAATTAATGTCTTCCATCCTTTCATCTAGACGAACATTTAAAGGATCAACATTATTTTCCACGGAACTCATGCGGCGCATAAACAATGTGTTGGTGTCATCAAAATGCGCGAGGATGTTTCCTTGGTGACGGATAACACGCTCCATATTTGTTTTGACCACACAAGAGAAGAAAGAATGGAGAATGAGAAGAACAAAGGAAGAATGTAGATAACATATATAACCAAGAGAACTTTTTTCCCTAAGCACCCCTAGCCAATGGCCTTCAAGCCTTGGTATATGTTTATTTTCTTGCTAGTCCGCAGACTAACTAAATACTTACATGAATTCAATAACACAATTAATAGGGTGGTTGATAAGTCCATTTAAATGCATCTACACATAAGGTCGATTGTTGATAAGGCTGTTTAGATGCATCTATAAGGTCCCTTAAATCCAGATTTATTCTCCTTTTTAATTAAAATGATATAAGGTATATGTCCCTTAAATCTAAAAATATTTATTTATTGGTTGATCCATAATTAGATACAAAATGAAGGTTAACCATCCAAAATCAAGTTACTATCAAAACATTAAGGATATAATTATTACTAGCAGTACAAATATATAGGAACATATGATTGCATAAAATTTCCCTTATGAATATTAACATTCAAAATATATAAGGGGGTTGGGGGTTTCCAAAAGCACCAATAAAAGTAAACTCATCTACCATAAGAGCACCAACAAAAACAAGCACATCTACCACATGTCCATACTAGAACAAGCACTAACTAGGACAAACATCTACGATAAGTCCATACTAAAACAATCACTAACTAGGAAAAAAACAACAAATAGCCTAAAGCAAGATTGGTGGAGAACGGGGAGGAGTGACATATTGATCAACATCAATATGAAATGAGCCCAAGACACCACAAATCATTTTCTCAGTCTCCCCGCCACAACATCCAATCGTTCACTCAACTGTTGATGAAATTTAAGGAGATCTCTACACTGTTCATCAATTATATTCATCTGTTCACTAATGGCATCAATGCGATCCTCGATGCTCTCCATCATTTTGTCAATGAACCTAAGAATTGTCTCTATTTCCCCCCTATGGAATCAAATCAGATAAAATTATGGATACAAAGAATAAAAAAATAAAAAGGAAATTAGTATAAATGGAACTCTGATGGAAACAACTGAAGTAGGATACTTGATTAAGTAGAGCTTCAACAGACCCTAGAGCACCATTGTAAATAGAGAGAGTCGGTGAATAAAAAAGATGAGAACAAGCCCACTATAAATAAGGAGAAAAAGTAAAGTGTAACCAACAACTTAATCGACGCGGCCGGTCACTATTAAGAAGCTCTTTCATTTCTTTTGACAAGACAATTAATTAATAATTATTGGCAAAATTTTAAATAATACTAGTAAAATATTTAGGTAAAAAAATATATTATTTAAAAGATTCAACTGTCTATACTAAATCACAATTTCATTAATTAACATTAAATTTCCTCAATAAAAGAACATCATAATACTTGGACATTACAGATCACATACTACTAAGGACGATGCAAAAACAAAACTAAACAATGTCTTCCAAAATACCGGACGCAGTTGAGATTTGTGTATCAATCTTGATCTGGACCCACAGTTAGAGATGATTCTCCAACCTAGTAGCAACACATTCCAACCTTAGCATTATTAACTCTTGGCTCCTGGATACCTGATCCACAAGGCGGGTGAGTGTGGTAAGGTCAATACGAAGCTCTTGAATTTGCGTAACAAAGTTGTTCAACGACATGTTGATGGGATAGATATGTACTTGTCCTTGAGCTGACGCCATTTGTGGTATGGTTTGAGACATTGTATACCTTCAAAATGACAACAAAAGATATCATTAGTAGAAAATTAGTAAGGATAATTGTAAAACTTCATAAATCTGGATTAAGTGTGGATGTGTTAAATGAGTATTAATGTGACATTTTAGATATGTTAAGCTCTATCGGGATGAGTTTGGGTGAAAATAGTTATTTTGAAATCAAGACGAGTAGTGAGGTGCTTGAGATTCGATAGAATCGACCAAGTTTTCGGCAGGTCTGTCTTCTAGCCCGAAAACTCAGTTGGGTATTGGACAAAACTAATGACATTAAAGTTATACATATTTTAAATACCCTTCCAACCATATATTGCGGAGCTCAATCGGAACTCTGTGATAGGAGTTATGGCCATTTTATTGAATGATCTCAGGAAAGTCAAAAAATGAATTTTTTTACTAAGTGTAAAATGGATCTAGGTGCTCACTGAGCACATCTCAAAGAGAGATAGGGCTTTGCTTTGGACCTTGCTCAGTGAGGTGTAGGGTCCCAAAAATGAAAATTTTAGAAAAATTGACTAAGTATATTTTGGACGGGTGAACCCGTTGAGCTTAGCTCAAAGAAGGGTATGACCTTGCTTTGGAAATCGCACAACGAGACAAGGGGACGAAATTGCCCAGCCTTTAAATATAACACTTAATCCAAAAAATCATTCACCAACTTATTCAACCTCATAGAAAACCCTCTTAAAAGTGTTTTTCTCTCCTCTCAACCTCCCACAACAAGGTAAGTTTGTTGCTAACTATTCCTTAGTATTTATGACATTAAATCATCATTAGTAATATGTTTCTTCAACCAAAAATATAGGATTAACCACATAATCATTGCAAGTGATTCAAGCTAGGGTTTGAAGCATTCTTCGTCAAGAAACAACATAGTTCATTGCTAGAAGCGGTTACAAGTATGCGAGGCTAACTATCTACGTGTGGGAATGTATTTAATCATCTCCATGCCTAGTTCATCAATATTACTACGAATTACTTCAGAATTTGATATTATGCCCTAGTTCATGAAAAGACTAGAATGTTTATCTTTAAGATTATAACTTTGTAGTTGTTCATATTTATCACTTTGATTATTGTTAACTCAGTAAGTATTCTTTATAGACTCATGTTTGATATTCCATGAGTCTCAGTCATAGACTATAAAAATATTATATAAAAAGGCTACTCTAATATCTATGAATAGTTCATGAATCCATGTCCCAAATCAGTACGAAAGTAGTCAGTATTTTATATCAGAACTTGTGTATGAATTCATGTCTAGTATCTCATATTAGATTAATTCAATTTATTATGAACATTCAATGCTTCAAAATTCATAATCAGTTTATGAGTACATATCTCAGTCTAGTTCTATTAAGTATTTTCAATACCATGTACTTCGGTATGATTCAGTAATGCAATGTCATTTATTAAGTATGTGTCTCAGTTTCTTATTTTATATTTCTGAATGTTGAACACTTGTACTTTGGGCCCGAGGCCACAATTGTATTTGGGTCCAAGGGAACAGTTTATATATACGCATACTTGGGCCCAAGGCCACAAATTTGTGCACATACATTGGGCTTAAGGCCACAATTTATTATTTCAGTTAAACGGGTGATTCTCCATCAGAATATGAAGTATTCATATTCTTTACTTCATTTGTTCACTTCAGTTATCAGTTATCAATTCAGTTTCAGTATATTATATGTTAATTGATTTGGCTTGTCTTTTTCAGATTACCCCATTTACATTTCTTTCATTCAGTTGTTTTACATGACAATACAATTCAAATGTACTGACGTCTCTACTACTTGGGGATTGCATTTCACGATGCAGCCGCGGATTTTCAGGATAACAGATTTGCTCGTTAGGACTTCATAGTATCAGCTACTTGGTGAGCCGTATTTACTTCGGGGCATTGTCTTTACTTTTAGCAGCCATGTCATGTTAGAAGGTCAGGTATGCTGGGGGCCTTGTCCCAGCAATCGTCCAGTATTTTTAGATTCATGTCAGAGGTTTCATGAACTAGTCAGTATGTTTGTTTTCAGTAGTCAAATGAGTTTATCCTTGTGGGCTACACTACTATGTTTTTAGACTATTTCCACATTTATGACTAAACAATATTTTCAGTATTATTATTATTATTATTATTATTATCAAGACTCATGCTTTACCCAAACTGTTCATGCTTTAATTTATTTTCCGCTTTCAGTATGTTTTGATATGACATGTTAATTTAGTCAGCCAGTTGGTTTTCTCGGTCACATGCAGTCAAGCACCGAATGTCATGTTACGTCCAGGCCATGGTTCGGGGTGTGACAAAACTTGGTATCAGAGCCTAGGTTCAAGTGTCTTAGGGATTCTATGAAACCATGTCCAATGGAGTTTCCTTTATATATGTGTGCCGGCCACACATATAAATGGTTGACTACCAAGACATTTAGGATTGTCTCACTTCTTTCATACTCTAGATTGTGCAATTAGAACTATGCCTTCAGGAATTTTTCTAACTCGTGCCATGAAGCTTAGAGCACTAAGTCACCTTCTCTTCCTATTGAATTATGTATGTTTCGAATGTGCAAGGGACGAGCAGGGAATTTAACTGAGGAATGATTACCCAATTTGGTACAATTGTAAAGTACTTACTAGTAACGAATGAGAGTTGAGGTGATATTGAAAGTGGAATAAAGTGCACGTCGCCTGAGAAGGGGTGTTGTATAATGAATTTGGAAGTTGAATAATAATGATGTACTTGAGAAAGGAGAACGAGAGACGACAGGAAGAGAATGACAGTGAATTTAGCAAAGGAGATAAGTCTATAGGAAACGTAAATCATGGAGGATCTCAGGGAGGTGGAGGCAGACAATTTTCTAGAAGAGGTCATCAGGACGCACTCCATTTGTAGCCAGTGCACCAGTCCCGAGGTCCAAATATGATCAGAAAGGTTAGTTCAGCCAAAGATTTTTAGAATCCTATGTGCAATAACAGTGATAAGAGGCACCAAGAGGTGTATCGTTCAGGCATGGATATCTGTTTTAGGTGTGGCAAGCAAGGTCACTATCAAAGGAACAGGGTGGTAGAGGTAATATGGCTAAATCCACAAATTCAGCAGCCCCTTGTAATTCTCAAACCCAAAACATCATAATGAAGCTAAATCTGGTAATACAGGGCGCTATCAGAACCGCTTGTATGCTTCAGCGGGTCGTCAGGACTAAGAGGAATCCATATAAATATCCACAGGTGTGATGATGATAACTCTAATGTCATATCCCACATGGTAAGAGGTTAGGAGTTTAGCTGCACCAGGCATAGAAATACATCACGATGATTTTGAGGAGAAAAAAAGGGTCTAAAGACAAATTACCTATGATTCTAAAGTGGTATGATTTTCAGAAGAAACATTTTTTTCCACTCAACCCATGCACATGATTAAGAGGATATAGTGTACAACATGAGAACCATAAGCAAACGATGTTAAATTTTGGGGCATAGTTTAAATTGTTTAAGTTTAGGCATATAAGAGCCAGAGAGTACAACGTTAGTAAATTACTATAAGAAGCAGAGATTATTATGAGATAAGAAGATGTGACAGTTCCCTCTTAAGTTATATGATTAAGTGTTTACCCACATATGTATAGTCTGGTGTAAATTTGGAAGTGTATAGAAAGTTTTGGGTTAGGTATTTTAATCATTCATTTAAGGGAGACGTAGATGCCCTAAGTGTGACTCACGATTGTAGTTCAGAAAAGATAGTCTACAACATTAGAATAGGGTCAGATGATGAGGGAATGTTAGAAATAACTTAGGTTATTCAGAGCAAAATAGGAGAACATGAGGCTAGCATGTGGTTTGTTGAAGAATAGTAAGTAAGTCTTTAGCAAATACAGTGAACTAGAAATTTTAGCAGAGCTAGTAGAGGTATTATTAATTTCTTTAGTCAGGATAACACTAGTGAAGTGGGAAACAGTTTGAATACAATCCGAATGTGCGTTAGAATCCAAAGGGTTTAAGTTAAATTCGAGGTATAGAAATTAGTGAAAGAAGAAATCATCTAAGCGGTAAGAGAGAAAACTATGAAAGAATAGCCTTAAAGAGGTATCAGAAAAGAATTTCCCTAAGATTGACAGTGTGAGCAAAGTTAAGTCGTTAAGATAGAGTATACCAATTATGAATACATTAACAACCCGTTCATGTAGGTAATTTAGTTTTCCCGGTAAGGAAGATTGCTCGGACGCTAGTCTTAAGATAAGTTCTCAGTAATTCAAAGTACGAAGAATTGTAGAAGATAAAGGGAAGATAACTTGATTTTAGAAGAGGAGAATAATATTTAAGTATAAGACCTTAGCCTTTGGTCTAAGGGGGAGATATGTAAATCATCAGTAAGTCCAATTGGACATTTGAAATCCTAAGAGCTAGCAAGACTTATGAAGAAACCCAGTTTAGTAACATGAGCAAAATGATATAACCGCCATAAGGAGGAAAGGAAATGATACTCATCCATAAACCCGTGGCTTTCGAACAAGTTAGAGATGATGTAGTCTAAGGTACCGAGGAAAATATATGCATCTCTGACGTAGATAGATGAAAAGAGAGAACTATGGAAGAGATGCACATGTTCAGATATTTTACCTACCCAAGCTCCATGAAAATGAATCATGACCTTGAAGAGGTCTATTAGTTGAATGAAATGAAGAGTGATGTAGCTGATTTCATGGCTAAGTGTCCAAATTGGCAGCAAGCAAAAGACTATTCAACAGAAGATTATGCCAAGTTGTGTTCAGAAAATTATCAAGTTGCATGGGACTCCAGTGTCTATTGTTCCGGATCGAGGTGTCCAGTTCACAATAATTTTTTTAGAAGTACTTTCAGAAAGAATTGAGTACCAAGGTAAATGTCAGTACCGCTTATCTTCCTCAGACATATGCCTAGGTAGAGCGAACTATTCAGATACTTGAAGATATGTTAAGAGCATGTGTCCCAGATTTTAAGGGTAATTAGGATGACATTTGCCTCTCATTTATTTTGTTTCTAATTATAGATATCATACCAGTATCAAAATGGCACTGTTTGGAGCCTTGTATGGGCGAAGGTGTAGATCACCTATTGGTTGGTATGAAGTTGGCAAAACAGAATTTCTAGGGGTAGACTTGGTCCATTAGGCTATGAAAAAAGCTAAATTGATTTAGGAGCGATTGTAAGTGGTTAAGAGTTTCCAGAAGTCCTATTCGGAAGTGTAATATAAAGATTCAGAGTTTTATATTAATGATTGGGAGTTTCTTGAAAGTTTTGCCAATGGAAGGCGTCAAGCGATTTGAGAAGAAAGGGAAGCTTAGTCACAGATATAATAAGGCCATGCAAGTTCAGTCTTCAGTTAGTTCAGTATCCAGCCAGTTCAGTACTCATTCAACTTATTCATTCAGTTCAGTACTCATTTAGTTCGGTACTTGTTTAGCTTATTCATTAAGTTCAGTATTCATTCAATCTAGTAACTCATTTAGTTTAATAAACATTCAATCCATGATTCACGTAACCATATCCTTAATGTGTGCAAGTTCGTCCATGAGAACCAAAACCCATTATTCGAGGACGAATGATCCCAAGACGGAGATAGTGTAACACTTCATAAATCTGGATTAGGTGTGGATGTGTTAAATGATTATTAATGTGACATTTTAGACATGTGAAGTGTTATCAGGATGAGTTTGGGGGGAAATAGTTATTTTGAAATCAAGATGAGTAGTGAGGTGCTTGAGATTCGATAGAATCAACTAAAATACGACAAGTCTATCTTCCAGCCCGACAAATCCATTGGTTGTTGGAGAAACCGCAAAACATAAAAGTTATATATCTTTGAAATAACTTTCCAACCATATATGGTGGAGCTCAATAGGAGCTCTGTTCTAGGAGTTATGGCTATTTTACTAAACATTGTTAGCATAGTTAAAAACGTAAAATTTTGACTCAGTGTAAAATGGACATAGGAGCTCGTTGAGCACAGCTTAAAGCGCGATAGGGCTGTGCTTTGGACCTTGCTCAGCGAGGTGTAGGGTCCCAAAAATGAAAATTTTAAAAAAAACTGGTAAAGTGTATTTTGGATAGGTGAGCTCGCTCAGGTTGGCTCAAAGCAATGTAGGACCTCACTTTGAACCTTGCTCAGCGAGACAAGGGGTCTAAAATTCGCAGCCTTTAAATATAACACTTAATCCAAAAAATCATTCACCAACTCATTCAACCTCATAGAAAACCCTCTCAAGAGCATTTTTCTCTCCTCTCAACCTCCCAGAACAAGGTAAGTTTGTTGCTAACAATTCCTTAGTATTTATGACATTAAATCATAATTAGTAATATGTTTCTTCAACCAAAAACGTAGGATTAACCACATAATCATTGCAAGCGATTCAAGCTAGGGTTTGAAGCGTTCTTTGTCAAGAAACAACATTGTTCATTGCTAGAAGCGATTACAAGTATGCAAGGCTAACTATCTACGTGTGGGAATGAATCTAATCATCTCCACGCCTCGTTCATCAAGATTACTACGAATTACTTCAGAATTTGAGATTATGCCCTAGTTCATGAAAAAGACTAGAACTTCTATCTTTAAGATTATAACTTCGTAGTTGTTCATAATTATCACTTTGATTGTTGTTAAAAACTCAGTATGTATTCTTTATAGACTCATGTTTGATATTCCATAAGTCTCAGTCATAGACTATAAAAATATTATATAAAAAGACTACTCTAATATCTATTAATAGTTCATGAATCCATGTTCCAAATAAGTACGAAAGTAGTCAGTATTTTATATCAGAGCTTGAGTATGAATTCATGTCTAGTATCTCATATTAATCTAATTCAGGTTACTATGAACAGTCAATGCTTCAAAATTCATAATCAGTTTATGAGTACATATCTCAGTCTAGTTCTATTAAGTATTTCCAGTATCATGTACTTCAATATGATTCAGTATTGCAGTATCATGTATTACAATATGTCTCAGTTCCTTATTTTATATTCCTGAATATTGAACACTTGTATTTTGGGCCCGAGGCCATAAATGTATTTGGACCCAAGACTACTATTTATATATACGTGTATACTTGGGCCCGAGGCCACATATATTGGGCTTACGGCTACAGTTTGGGCCTAACGCCACATTTTATTCTTTTGTTTGACATGCCAGTACAATCAAAATGTACTGACGTCCTATTTCACGGGGCCTGCATTTCACAATGCAGCCGTAAATTTTCAGGATAACGAATCTGCTCGTTAGGACTTCATCATATCAGCTACTTGGTGAGCTCCATTTACTTCGGGGCATTGTCAGTACTTTCAAAAGTCATGTCATGTTAGACGGTTAGGTATGCTGGGGCCTTATCCTAGCAATAGTCCAATATTTTCAGATTCATGTCAGAGGTTTCATGGACTAGTCAGTATGTTTATTTTCAGTAGTCATATGGGTTTAGCCTTGTGGGATACACTACTATGTTTTCAAACTATTTCCGTATTTATGACTAAACAATATTTTCAGTATCAAGACACATGCTTTACCCAAACTTTTCATGTTTTAATTTATATTCCGCTTTCAATATGTTTTGATATCACATGTTCATTTAGCCGGCCAGTTGGTTCGCTCGATCACATGCAGCCAGGCACCGAATATTGTGTTACGTCCAGGTCATGGTTCGGGATTTGACAATAATATAACTAGAAAGACATTGTTTATTTCTACAAGTTACCCTTTGATTTGAAAAGACCTTCTGTCAATACTGAGAAGAAATAATTGTGTTGTGATTTTGATGACCTAGTCATGATGATTATATACAGTGACGGCGTAGAATAGGGATGTGTATTTAGCTTCGGGAAATATTGATCATAATTGAAATATATTAACTAAATCACGCCTGGTCAATAAAAATCGGAGTCGTGCTTTGTAATTCTTGCGTCTTTCTACATGACTGCTACTAATACTCATGAAAATAATTTAAGTGTTAATTACTAATTAGTTTCCCTCCCATCAAATTCTAGTGTGAAGCCTTCATTTAGAGTGTCATGTGTACTATATTGTGGAAAAATGTATTAGTAACATGTATGTATATGATTAGAAGTGTTGTCAAACAAAAATATTGTAGTGGTGATTATAGTTAACATTAAATTTATTTCAAAATAAAATCATCTACATTATGAAATCCTTTGTGGTGTTGAATTAATCATCATAAACAAACTTAGTGTGACATAGTTATACCACCAAAAAAGTTAATATTATTATAGTGTTGAACTCTTAATTCTCTAAATTTTCTAAGGACAAATTGTCTTAGTTGACCATCAAATGTGATGATTTGACGGATCAATCAAGATGTACTTATTACAACAGGGATTGGATTAAGTCCAACACTGATGCTCACAACATATTATTTGAGTGTTTATAATGGCTAACTATCATTGATGTGTTCGGTGATGGAGCTTTGGGTGGTCTCATTGGCTAGGGAGATCGACTGACAAAGCATCAAGGGGAACTTTTGGGGCTAACCCAAATGCTTCATTACTGGTTTTAGTTTTAACATTCAAATTTTATTTTAAAAAAAATTAAACTTATGTGAGAACAACCGTAACAAACAGGCCGAACTCTTAATTTTCTAAATTTTCTAAGGACAAATTGTCTTAGTTGACTTCTTAGTTGACCATCAGATGTGATGATTTGACTGATCAACCAAGATATACTTATTACATCATGGATTGGATTAAGTCCCACACCGATGCTCACAATATAATATTTGAGTGTTTATAATGGCTAACTATCATTTTGAGTTCAATGATGGAGATTGGAGAGGTCTCATTGGCTAGAGAGATGGCTTGTCAGAGCATCAATTGGCGCCTTTGGAGTTAGTTACGTAAGTGAGTAAAGGTGGTTAAGTAGTCAATTTGCTATTATGATTCAACAAAAATAATGTAGTTGTACATGTTATCATGTGTAATATGTAAGTTTACCACAAAAATAAGTTATGACTATAATCTAAAATTTGTATTTTTTTCTACTTATTATGGTAACTTAGATGACCATCAGATGACTAAATCTGATGGATCAACCAAGTTCAATACGTGACAAAATATAAAATCAAATAACCTTAGTTAGAAAATTTAATTTAATACATAATATTTTCCCATGAATTAAAACATGTTCATTAAGACATCCACGTTCCATCCGACTTCTCCACCCCACCCCTACACATTAGTCGTACTAATGAAGATAACTCCATCACCTTCCCCCTATAAAAAGGAGAGTGTATCAAGTGACTCTCCACACAAAACCCCTCCGATTTAGAATACCAAAATCATGACGTCTTCTAAACTTAGAATCACCAGTCAAGCAATCAGCGACATGTCTCATCAAATCGGCACTCTTAGGAACCAAGCCGATGAAACCATGGGACTGCTCCTGGACCACATGCAGCGGGTCCAGAGTGAAAATTAAAGGATGAAAAGGATGCTGCGTAGCATCCTACTCATCCTTGGCAATGCCAACGAGTTCAACTCTCCCCCTGGATCGGCTGCACAAGAAGATGGCTAGATTTAGAATATTGTTCATATTATTGTCTATATGTCTTTAATTTTAATGTGTGTTTTGCGGACTAGATTTAGGATCTAGTTCTTGTTTTGTTGATGTTATTTTTCATGTGTCCTGTTGGTTTAATTGAATTTTAATGGATTTTTTGTTCATTTTACGTGGTCTCTTTTGCGGATAGACAATGAAAATGACAATAATATGAACAAAAGGGGTTCATTTTCATTATCTATATAATTGAAGACATATAGACAATAATATGAACAAAAAGAATATTGTTCATATTATTGTCTACATTTAAAAGGGTTCATTTTCATTCTCTATAAATAGATGTCCAAGTTTATTAATTTAAATACACAAAAGTTGAGTCTATTGAGAAAAAAAAATCATATTTCCTTCAATTATATAATTAACTATGGATCCTGTCCATGCAAATGGAATGGCAAATGGCAATGCGAATGCACCGGCTGTGAATAAAATTGATCAGGCAACAAACTGATTGAGGTGGGATCTTGCATGCATTCGAATTTATATAAGAGATGTGGGAGAAGATGTGAACCGAGGCAACATGAAACTCTGGGGAACTATGAGACATTTTTCACGAGTTGACAAGCATATAATAAGGATAGAGAGGGTACTCACAATGCTTCTCGTTGATAGAGGAATGACAATTGAAAATTTTGACACCCCTCCGGATTTTCCGTCTTCAGGTTATCCTGATCAAAATATCTAATCCCTTCAAGTAATGATCTAAATTTTTTTCCAGTCCTTTTCTTTATTTGTAAATTATATTTGACTTCTGAGTTATCAAGTAATAATAATTATCAAATTAAAACAGAAAATGATAATGATTATGTTTCTAAGTAAAAAAAAAGGTTCAAGCAAAACGTTACAAGCAAAATTATGAAAAGTAACCTGTTTAAATAAAAATAAGTTTGAATAATAATAAATTGCAATTTATTTTTTATGAAATGTATGCATGATAAATCTATCATTCATCTGGTTGACCCGTCACTCACGAAGTCTAACAAAATCTTGCAAGTCAAAAAGGAAGATTTTAAAAACGTCCAAGCGATCCCAATGTAGATTGATTAGGGGTTCCGAGAAGACAACAAAGAATCCTTTAGCCTATCAAAAATTAGGAAAAACAACTGGAAAATGATAAATACGTTTTCTAAGAAGAAAAATCAAGTGCTTACTTTGTGAAGTAAAATATATCTATTGAGAAGGTAACTCTTTTGAAATCTTTTTACCAATCTTGTTGCAAACGGAAAAATTTAGATGATACTCAATTCTATTTTTTTTTAGAAATATTATTTTTAGAGAGGTTATTATGGAAAGTTACATATTTTTGAATAAAATAAGTTTGAATAATATTAATTTTCAATTTATTATTTACGAAATGTATACATGATAGATCCGTCATTCATATGGTTGAACCGTCACTCACGCAGTCTAAAAAATCTTGCAAGACCAAACGAAAGATTTTACAATCATCCAAGCGATTAGGGGTTTTGGGCAGATAAAAATAATCAGTTAGCTTGTCAACTATTAAGAGGGAAAATAACCAATGTTTATTACATTTTTTAAGAAGGAATCAATCAATTATTTACTTTGGGAAGTAAAAGATAATGTAGGCATGCCATTTAATGGACTCCTCCTTACTAAGGTCGCGTGGGGAAATCACAAAAGCTGATTGGTTAATGCGTTGGTGGTGGGGCTCAAACGAGCAGTCCTCCACCAGTTTGTCTTTCTCCATCGTCCTATATTTATGCATGCATTCACGTCCACTAAACACAAATATTTTCATACAAAATCCTAGTCTCCAATTAAAATGGAAGTTACTCCAACCAAAAAAATGAAGCTCAATGGTTAAACATCTCTTCCAGCATCGCCCATTACTGTGGATATCCTATATAACAAGTTTGACAAGAACCTCAAAAAAATTAAGGGTGAAGTATACGAAATACTAGCTTGAATTGTCCACGACATGGATAGAGACTACGTCAACAAAATCTTGTTGAACCCTACTCCACTCACCACCATGTTCGCAATGCACAAGGATGGTCCCCCACCGGAGAGAACTACCACCAAGGGAAAAGAGGTCATCGAAATTTATGATGACAACATTAACTCTGTCCACCAGTCGCAAGTCCCGAAGGTCAGCCCCAAACGGTGGCCAAGTTCCCGGACAGCTCCGCCTCCTAATTTAGTTGTGTCCATGATTCCATTAAAGATGTCTATGTCACCTTGTTTTGACCTCTTTTGCTTGGATTTATTTGTTGGACTTCCTAGTTTTGTTTAGGGTTTAATTTATGTTTTTTGTTGGAAGTCGAGTCGCTGTATTTATCCTTATTTTTATTTATTTAATGAAGTTCTAACTTACTTTAGTTTTAATTCGTTTCAAAGATAATATGACTTGAATAAATAATAAAGCTACAATAATCAGTTACGTATTTGGTTTAAACTTCATTAAACACAAGGTAATAAGCTGAATAAATTGAAAATATTTTTAAAAATCAAAATAATGGATCCCATAGTTGTTGAAAGAATTTACACGATTTTAACATTGAATATGTTTAAAAGTTAAGATACGAAATATATAAAGATATATTGTGAATTATTTCTTTATCATGTGACGTGCCTTTATCACCCAAAAAAGTGATTATTATTGTCTAAATTCTCTATTTTATTCCTTTTCCTATGGTTCACTTAGCTGACCATCAGATGACGAGACTTGACGGACCAACCTAGTTGTGAATATTTGGGGGACATAAATGAGGAAATGTGGTTAAGTAGTTAACTTAGCCGACCATGAAATGATTACATTTGACGGATCAAACCAGTTATGTATTAATTTCACATTTATTTAGCGTCTAAAGGTGTGTGTGTGTGTATATATATATATATATATATATATATATATATATAACCATGACAAACACTCTCACACAAAAAAAATGTGAAATAGACAACCCATCATTTGATGTGTGTAGATTCATACATCAACCATGATAATTTGGTATGTTACTATATCCTTAAAGCTAATTGTTTTTAATTTTTCACTAACATCCATCTTTCTTTTTAAATTATTAGTAACAATTTGAAATGTTTCCGCAGTATGTTCCCAAAAGGACATATGAACATCTTCATCCAACAACAAAGACTACAATTCTCAAATGCCGTGGATAAAATTGGGTTGTAACTTTAGCTATTAGTCAAGGTCGAAGAAGACTCAAAGATGGCGGAAAAATTATTGTTATAGACAATAATATCAAAAGAGGTCCTTAAATTCGAGTTGCTTGAAGTAACACTAGATGTTGTTGTCTTCGATATCAAAGTGAACCAAGAAGGAACATCTCATTGTCCAATTGAGCTTGAGTAGTCTTTATGAGCTTTGTATTGATATTGCTAATTTTAAACTATTTTTTGAAATTTCAATTGTATTTAGAAATGTTAGGTTATTTCCATGGGATAAAACAATCTTCATCACTCTTTTCTTGTCTAACGTTTCTCAAAATAATCAATGTAATTCTTAAGGTTTACTTAGTTGACCATCAAATAATTTCATTCGACAGATCAACAAAGTTAATGTTGGAAATTTAATAAATGTGGAAATAAGTATATCCCATTAATTTATGACTCGAACAATTGGGCCCGCACGTCAAAAACGTCATTTCAACACACGTGTACACGTAGTGCCAAGTATCACAAATTTCATTAGTGAAAGAGATATTGGTACGTATGTAATACGTTTGAGACATAGAATTATGGACGGTTATTGGCCAAATGACAAAGTATTCCACGTTGGTAAAAGAAGGAATAAGTGTACAAAGTGTAAAATGAAACGAGTCGGAAATTGCCGCGGAGCCGTGAATGGCCGCGACGCTAATTCACAGGGCCGTGGCGCTTCAGAGCCAGAAAGCTACGATGGGAAGTTGGAAAAATCTGACCTTTGGGCTGGTTTTGAAGCATTGATTCTCCATTACTTGGCACATGAATTCAGTCATTATTTGGTTGAATGTAACCCCTCCATCAAGTGCAATTACATGGCTATTGAAGTCCATTAGTTGGCTAGTTGAGGGGTCTTCTACTTACACTATAAATTGAGGCCTTTGGCTCAATTGAACATCACTCAACACTTAAAAAATACTCCAGATTTTCGGAATTCATCTTCTTCCTCTCTAGCAAAGTTACTATACTCAAAGTTCTTCAAGAGTAACACTTGAGTTTCCTTTGCTCATCTGTTAAGTTGTTGTTGTATCTTGGGAGACTATTGCTCAACACCGTAAAAGGAGATATATGGGAAAATGGTGTCTTAAAGAAAGTGTGTCATCACTCGACTCAACAAATCACACAAGCAATCGGTTAAGTTCTTGATTTCCAGTTTATTGTAATAGTTAGTTTATCCTTTCTTGCTATTGTAATAGTTACTTACTTACTGTTCCCTACAACAATTGTATCCCAATAATTTTAAGACAAGATTTTGTTGTAAGTAAGTTAGAAAGATGACTGGCATAGAACAAATTGCTTCAGATTCTGCTGCCGCTCAAGCCAATCCCTCTGCCTTCCCCACTGCTCAAGGCACACTTAATGCCTTTTCGGTTGCTCAAGGCTCATCCAACGCCTTTACCGCTGTTCAAGGAAACGTTTCCGTTCCACCACCCGCTGGATTTCACCATAAACGCCCTGAAAAGTTCATGGGGTCAAACTTCAAGAGATGGCAACAAAAGATGCTCTTCTATCTGACTATTATGGGAATGACACATTTCCTAACAGAAGATCCTCCACAAGCTGGAGATGAAATGGACCCTTCGCCTTCTGAAACGGGTGAAGGGGGCCTAGGTATCCATGTCATTAATGGCATGAAGATGGTTTTTGATGCATGGAGTCATAGTGATTTCATGTGTAAGAATTACATATGGAACTGCTTGTCAGACCCTCTCTACACAGTGTATTGCACCGTTGGCACTGCCAAAGAGTTGTGGGAGAAGCTGCAAAAGAAGTACAACACACAAGATGTAGGTACTAAGAAATTCATCGTTGAGAAATTTCTGAAATTTCAAATGGTGGATAATAAAATAGTGATGTCCCAAGTCCAGGAATTCCAAATGATTCTACATCACCTGGATTTGGAAGGAATGAAACCAAATGAGCTGTTTTTGGTTGCATCACTGATTGAAAAGTTACCTCCTTCATGGAATGAGTTTATGAGTTACTTAAAACTCAAGACAAAGGAGATGACCTTTGAAGTACTTATTATCAAACTCCAAATTCAGGAAGATAAAAAGAAGCCCTTGACTTAGGGGTAAACAACTCGCTGAGGCAAAGGCAAATCTGGCTGAGGCCAAAGGGAACCTAAGCAAGAAGCGTAAGTTCCAGAAAGACGGCAAGACCCAAGCAGCGAAGAAGTTCAAAGGAAACTGTCACCATTGTGGGAAACCTGGTCATATGATCAAGGACTGCCGCAAGGTCAGGACTGAGCAACAAGAGAAGGCCAAGGCTAAGGGCAAGGCACAGGTTAACGTCATCAAATACAAGTTTTTGGATGACATGATTGAGGAGTTCTCAGCGGTGGTGCTAGAAGCAAACCTTGTTGAGAATCCTATGCAATGGTGGATGGACATAGGTGCTACAAGACACATCTGTTCCAACAGAGATGTCTTCTCCACTTACTCACCGGTTACAAACAAGAAGCTATTCATGGGCAACAATGCTTCCTCTGACGTGCTGGGGGTGGGAAAGGTAGTCTTGAAGATGACTTCTGGAAAGGAGCTCACTCTGAAAGAAGTGATGCATGTTCCTGAGATTAGAAGAAATTTAATTTCATGTCCTTTATTGGTTAATGCTGGTTTTAGGCTAGTGTTTGAGTCCAATAAATTTGTAGTCACTAAGAATGAAACGTTTGTTGGAAGAGGATTCATCTGTGAAGGCCTCTTCAAAGTTAACACCATGTCTGTATTATGTAAAACCAATAATATTGAAGCCACTTCTTCTTACTTTCTTGAGTTCTCTAATTTATGGCATCATAGATTAGGACATGCCAACTACAAGTCCATCCAAAGGTTGGTAAAGTTAGAGTTGTTGCCGTCTATCGACGTAAACCCTCAACATAAGTGTGAGGTGTGCGTAGAGGCAAAACTCACAAAGATTTCTTTTCAATCCGTCGAAAGGAATACCGCTCCTCTAGAACTTATTCATACAGATATATGTGATTTGAAGTTTGCACAAACTAGAGGGGGGAACAAGTACTTGTGACATTCATTGATGATAGCATAAGGTATTGTCACGTTTAATTATTGAAAAGTAAGGATGAAGCCTTTGAAGCGTTCCAACGTTACAAAGCAGAAGTTGAGAACCAAATAAGCATGCGGATTAAATCCATTCGTAGCAATAGAGGGGGAGAATATGTAGCGCCATTTGAGGAATATTGTGCCCAATCAGTATTGTTCATCAAACAACGGCTCCATACTCACCTTAATCGAACGATGTAGTGGAACGTAAGAACCGCACATTGAAGGAAATGATGAATGCCTTGATCATTAATTCCGGTCTTCCCCAAAACATGTGGGGAGAAGCCATCCTTACCGCTAATACGATTATTAATAGAGTCCAACATAAGGGTAAGGACAAAACTCCATATGGATCATGAAAAGGAAAGAAACCCACCTATAAATATTTAAAGGTGTGGGTTGTCTGGCAAAGGTCGAAGTACCCAAGACAAAATAGGTCAAGATTGGGCCTAAGACTGTAGATTGCATATTCATCAGATATGCAAATAACAGTAGTGCTTATTGCTTCTTAGTGCATAAGTCAGATATTACAAATATCCACGGGGGTACAATTATGCAATCAAGGAATGCACAATTCTTTGAAGATACCTTTCCTAGAAAGGAAAAAGACATAACCTCTCGCAAATAAAGTTATGAACAAAGATCTCAGGAACCGGGATTCGTTGACAGCCCAGATCTAGATGGTTAAGATCTAGTGGATCTCGAAGTGGCTGAATATCCGGAATCTAGTGTTCCAGATTCTCAGAACTTGGAGACTCCAGAGATGGAACTAAGGCGAAGTAAAAGGGCCAGGAAGGAAAAATACTTTGGTCCTGACTTTGTAGCTTATATGGTTGATGAAGAACCAAGGACAATTGTTGAAGAATTGTCAACTCCAGAGGCACCACTATGGAAAGAAACTATTGAGAGTGAAATAGGCTCCATTCTATATAACTATACTTGGGAGTTGATTAATCTTCCTCCGGGAAATAAACTGTTGGGTTGTAAGTGGATACTCAAATGGAAGTATAAAGCAGATGAGTCTATAGATAAGTACAAGGCCAGGTTGGTAGTCAAGGGCTATTGGCAAAAGGAATGCATTGACTACTTTGACACGTACTCCTCGGTGTCTAGGATGACGTCGATACGAGTATTCATTGCGATCGCAGCGTTGCGTGACCTTGAGATACATCAAATTGATGTCAAGACAGCCTTCCTAAATGATGATTTAGAAGAAGAAATTTATATGGACCAACCCGAGGGGTATGTGGTTCAAGGGCAAGAGAAGAAAGTCTGTCGGCTTGTTAAAACTCTGTACGGGCTGAAACAAGCCCCGAAGCAATGTCACGAAAAATTGATAGTACTTTACTATCAAAGGGTTTCGTCATTAATGAGTGTGACAAATGTGTCTACATAAAAGGTAACTCTGACTCATTTGTTATGATATGCATGTATGTAGACGACCTGTTGATCAAATGGAGCAGTCCTAGCATAATTCTAGAGACTAAGAATATGTTGAAACAATGCTTCGACATGAAGGATATGGGTATCGCAGATGTCATCTTAGGGATAAAAATCTCTAAGACGTTTGACAGACTGGTCTTATCTCAGTCTCACTACATCGAGGATGTTTTGAGAAAGTTCGAGATGTATGATAGTTCGCCTATAAAGTCACCAATGGATAAAAATCAAAATTTTGATAAAAATCGTGGTGCACCCATATGCCAGGAGCAATATGCACATGTGATTGGTAGTTTGATATACATAAAAAACTGCACCCGACCTGATATTGCTTATGTAGTCAACAAGTTGGCTAAGTTTACTTGTAATCCGAGTGATGATCACTGGAAGGCGTTGAATCGGGTACTTCAATACCTGAAATACACGTTAACTGATGGGTTGCATTATTTGAGATATCCAGTTGTACTAGAGGGGTACAATGATGCTAACTGGATATCTGACATAGAGAACAAGTCCACCAGTGGGTATGTATTTACAATTGGTAGTGGGGCTGTGTCTTGGAAATCCTCTAAACAAACTTGCATCGCCCGATCCACGATGGAATCTGTGTTTATCGCTTTAGACAAAGCAGGAGAAGAAGTTGAGTGGCTTCACAACTTCTTAGAGGATGTTCCTTGCTGGAACAAACCTGTACCTTCTGTACTGATCCACTGCGATAGCCAGTCGGCAATAGGAAGGGCACGAAATTCTATATACAATGGCAAGTCTCATCATATTCGACGGAGACATAAGACCGTTAGGCAGCTAATCACCACGGGTATAATATCCAATGATTACTTAAAATCAAAGGATAACATAGTTGACCCACTGACAAAGGGCTTACCCAAGGATAAGATGTTCTGCATGTCTAGGGGAATGGGCTTAAAACCCAAAGTATAAGGACCAATATGGTGGTAACCCAACCTTACTAACTGGAGATCCCGGGAATTAGGTTCAATGGGAAAACTAAGCTGTAAAGGTTCAGTTGATTACTTCGGTGGAAGCATGAGCACTTCGGATAGTAATTTCTGTAAAGAAACACCAAATCCAAAGTCATTCCCGCAATAGACTATAAGTGTTATCTGCAGTGTGGGTGAAGGTTAAGTTTCCAAAACCTTTAATGATCCTCACCGGTTGAGGTTAGGTTTGAGGAAATTTTTAATGGTTCCTAACATTTGTAAAGTGGGGTATAGCAGGATACCTTGTAGGAGACCACCTATTTAAGTGCAAGGACAAGCCACCTCAATTTAAACGCACTTAAGAATCCAAGAAGTGTCCACGGCCACAACGGATAAAATATTACAAAGAACTGAGTAGATGAAGTTGTTGTGTTGGTACCGTTGACTTGGCTTACACTAAAAACTGACGGTTCAAGACATCACGTTCACCGTGCAGTAAGTAAGTCTGATGGTATTCAACTATGGAAGGTTCAAAGCGTATGTTACCTATCCAGATGCAACATCGGTCCGCTAAATGATTGCTGGAAAAGGCACCAAGTGTGTGTGCCAAAATCTCTTTCAAGAGGAGATTGTTGGAAATTTACTAAATGTGGACATAAGTATATCCCATTAATTTATGACTCGAACAATTGGGCCCGCATGTCGGAAACGTCGTTTCCACACACGTGCACACGTAGTGCCAAGTATCGCAAATTTCATTAGTGAAAGAGATATTGGTACGTATGTAATACGTTTGAGACATAGAATTATGGACGGTTATTGGCCAAATGACAAAGTATTCCATGTTGGTAAAATAAGGAAGAAGTACAACCATCGTCGCGGAGCCGTGAAGGGCCGCGGCGCCACACCGTCGGAGCCGCGGTGCAAATTGGTTGGCCAGTCATTGGAGCCGCGGGGCTAATGCACAGGGCCACGGCGCTTCGAACGCAAAAAGCTGCGACGGGAAGTTGGAAAAATCTGACCTTTGGGCTGGTTTTGGAGCATTGATTCTCCATTACTTGGCACATGAATTCAGCCATTATTTGGCTTAATGTAACCCCTCAATCAAGTGCAATTACATGGCTATTGAAGGCCATTAGTTGGCAAGTTGAGGGGTCTTCTACTTACACTATAAATTGAGGCCTTTGGCTCAATTGAACATCACTCAACACTTAGAAAATACTCCAGATTTTCGGAATTCATCTTCTTCTTCTCTAGCAAAGTTACTATACTCAAAGTTCTTCAAGAGTAACACTTGAATTTCCTTTGCTCATCTGTTAAGTTGATGTTGTATCTTGGGAGACTATTGCTCAACACCGTAAAAGGAGATATATGGGGAAATCTTGTCTTAAAGAAAGAGTGCCATCACTCGACTCAGCGAATCACACAAGCAATCGGTTAAGTTCTTGATTTCCAGTTTATTGTAATGGTTAGTTTATCCTTTCTTGCTATTGTAATAGTTACTTACTTCCCGTTCCCTACAACAATTGTATCCCAACAGTTAATTATGAAAGTCTTGCACATTCTTAGTGGAGTGAAATGAAACTTCAAAAATTTAAAAGACCTTTTAGTTTCTCAGCAGCCTCTTGCAGAAATGTGAGGTAAGACTGCGTACAATACACCTTGTGGTCAAGCCCTTCCTTGGATCCCACACATAGCGGGAGCTTAGTGCACTGGGCTACCCTTTTTTCTTTAGTTTCTCAAAAACATTTTAGTAATTTCAAACCCCCTATAGTTGATACTAGGTTGCAACTCTAGATTTACCCTCACTCTTCATCATTTTCATCTTTATTCCCCTTCTTTTATCTATAATTTTACATTCATTCATATGTTGTGAAAATGGCATTGTGTGTTACCTAAATATCTTACCCGGATTTGTTATCTTTACCAGCGAACAAGTCTGTCTTTATTTGGAGTTTTTGTTGCATTATGAAGAATGAGAATACTCTAGTAGGCCTTGTTCGCTGGATAAGGCTAACAAATCCGAATAATATATATAGTTAACCTGTGTGTGACATTTTTGTTTTCATAGTCGTCATCACTTAAGGCAACACAGTCTTATCTTTACTTAACTCTAGTGGTATCTCTAATTCTACATCCAAACCTTCTATTAAATTGGTGTCGTTCGAGTTGTGATGGTTAACAACTATGACTTTCTCTGAATGTAACCAGCTATGAATGGCACGACACTAATTTAACGTAAAGTTTGGATGTAAAATTTTCATATTGAAGGACTAGCTCATTTTACAATATTCTAAGGTTTGTACATTTTTAAAGTGAATGAAGTTTGAACTAATGTAGTGGGATCTTTACACAACCTAAGTTTCTTTTGAATGGCATTCAACAAAAACGAATAAATATTAGAGAATATATACTAATAAAAAAAGGATTAATCACACCGCTATTAGAATAATTTACCCCATTTGAAATTTAATTTTACTTTAAAAGTTATGTTACAAAATTAAATGTGTTTTTTAAAAATGAATGAAGTTTGAATAATTATTAGAAAATAGTGAATTTGTTGTTAAAACTCACCCAAAAGTGATTATTATTGTCTAAATACTCTTTTTCCTTTCTTTTCCTATGGTTCAATTAGCTGACCATTAGATAAATTAACTTGACGGATCAACGTAGTTGTGAATAATAATAAAATAAAAATAAGTGAGACTCGCATGATTCAAACACGAGAATAGGTGGTCGCATCGATGACTCGTCACCACTCGACTGGAATAGCCACATATGTTCAGTCGTGTTAGTTCAAATGTATTTATCCATTACCTGTTGTGGGGGCAGACCAAATAAATAAATATCTCAAATCAACTCATATTACACACCACTAAACGACCTTAGATTCTTTTATACAATTGTATGTGAAAAGATTTGTGACTTGCTAAATAACACTATACCGCAAAGCACAAGATACTACACCACAACTAGTTCATCCAACGTAGGAGTTAGTTGAGTAAATAAGGAAATATGTTTGAGTAGTGAATATGTTGTTAAAACTCAACCAAAACAGTGTGGTTGTACATGTTATCACATATAATATCTTGTTATGTGGCCTTAACACACAAAAAAGTGATTATTATTGTGTAAATACTCTATTTCCTTCCTTTTACTATAATTCAATTAGCTTCCCATCAGATGAATCAACTTGACGGATCAATCAAGTTGTGAATAATAATAAAATAAAAATAAGTGAAACTCGCAGGATTCGAACACGAGAACAGGTGGTCACATAGATGACTCGTCACCACTAGACTGGAATAGCCACATCTGTTCAGTCGTGTTAGTCCAAATGTATTTGTCCAGTATATGTTATGGGGCAGACCAAATAAATAAATTATTATTTAAATAAATTAATGGCTCAAATCAATTCATAATACACACCCCTAAAGGACCTTAGATGCTTTTATACAATTATATGTGAAAAGATATATGACTTGGTAAATGGCACTATCCCACAAAGTACAAGCTACTACATCACAACTAGTTCGTCCAATATAGGAGTTAGTTAAGTAAATGAGGAAACATATTTGAGTAGCGAATTTATTGTTAAAACTCAACCAAAATAGTGTGGTTCTAAATGTTATCACATATAATATCTTGTTATGTGTCTTTAACACACAAAAAATTAATTATTATTGTCTAAATCCTCTATTTCCTTCTTTTTCCTATGGTTCAATTAGCTGACCATCAGATGAATCAACTTGACGGATCAACCAAGTTGTGAATAATAATAAAATAAAAATAAGTGAGACTCACAGGATTCGAACACTAGAACAGGTGGTCACATAAATGACTCGTCACCACATCTGTTTAGTCGTGTTAGTCCAAATGTATTTGTCCAGTACCTATTGCGAGGAAGACTAAATAAATAAATAAATTATTATTTAAATAAATAAATGGCTCAAATCAACACATAATACACACCACCAAATGACCTTATATGCTTTTATACATTTGATGTGAAAAGATTTGTGATTTGGTGAATAACACCATCCCGCAAAGCACAAGCTACTACACCACAATTAGTTAGTCCAACGTAGGAGTTAGTTAAGTAAATGATGAAATGTGTTTGAGTAGTATGTTTGTTGTTAATACTCAACTAAAACAACGTGGTTGTACATCATATCACATATAATATCTTGTTATGTGGCTTTAACACACAAAACGTGGATTATTATTGTCTTATCCTCTATTTTCTTCCTTTTTCTATGGTTCAATTAGCTGCCCATTAGATGAATCAACTTGACGGATCAACAAGTTGTGAATAATAATAAAAAATAAGTGAGACTCACAGGATTCGAACACGAGAATAGGTGGTAGCATAGATGACTCGTCAACATTCGGCTGGAATAGCCACATCTGTTAAGTTGTGTTAGTCCAAATGTATTTATCCTGTACCTTTTTGTAGGGTAGACCAAATACATAAATTATTATTGACATAAATAAATGGCTCAAATTTAGCTCATAATACACACCACTTAAGGACCTTATGTGCTTTTATACAATTGTATGTGAAAAGATTTGTGACTTGATTAATAAAACTATCCCGCAAAGCATAAGCTACTACACCATAACTAGTTCGTCCAACGTAAGAGTTAGTTAAGTAAATGAGGAAATGTATTTGAGTACTGAATTTGTTGTTAAAACTCAACCAAAACAGCGTGGTTGTACATGTTATCACATATAATATCTTGTTATGTGGCTTTAACACACAAAACGTGGATTATTATTGTCTCATCCTCTATTTTCTTCCTTTTTCTATGGTTCAATTAGCTGCCCATTAGATGAATCAACTTGACGGATCAACAAGTTGTGAAGAATAATAAAAAATAAGTGAGACTCACAGGATTCAAACACGAGAATAGGTGGTAGCATAGATGACTCGTCAACATTCGGCTGGAATAGCCACATCTGTTAAGTTGTGTTAGTCCAAATGTATTTATCCTGTACCTTTTTGTAGGGTAGACCAAATACATAAATTATTATTGACATAAATAAATGGCTCAAATTTAGCTCATAATACACACCACTTAAGGACCTTATGTTCTTTTATACAATTGTATGTGAAAAGATTTGTGACTTGATTAATAAAACTATCCCGCAAAGCATAAGCTACTACACCATAACTAGTTCGTCCAACGTAAGAGTTAGTTAAGTAAATGAGGAAATGTATTTGAGTACTGAATTTGTTGTTAAAACTCAACCAAAACAGCGTGGTTGTACATGTTATCACATATAATATCTTGTTATGTGGCTTTAACACAGAAAACGTGGATTATTATTGTCTCATCCTCTATTTCCTTACTTTTTCTATGGTTCAATTAGCTGCCCATCAAATGAATCAACTTGACGGATCAACAAGTTGTGAATAATAATAAAAAATAAGTGAGACTCACAGGATTCGAACACGAGAATAGGTGGTAGCATAGATGACTCGTCAACATTCGGCTGGAATAGCCACATCTGTTAAGTTGTGTTAGTCCAAATGTATTTATCCTGTACCTTTTTGTAGGGTAGACCAAATACATAAATTATTATTGACATAAATAAATGGCTCAAATTTAGCTCATAATACACACCACTTAAGGACCTTATGTGCTTTTATACAATTGTATGTGAAAAGATTTGTGACTTGATTAATAAAACTATCCCGCAAAGCATAAGCTACTACACCATAACTAGTTCGTCCAACGTAAGAGTTAGTTAAGTAAATGAGGAAATGTATTTGAGTACTGAATTTGTTATTAAAACTCAACCAAAACAGCGTGGTTGTACATGTTATCACATATAATATCTTGTTATGTGGCTTTAACACACAAAACGTGGATTATTATTGTCTCATCCTCTATTTTCTTCCTTTTTCTATGGTTCAATTAGCTGCCCATTAGATGAATCAACTTGACGGATCAACAAGTTGTGAAGAATAATAAAAAATAAGTGAGACTCACAGGATTCGAACACAAGAACAGGTGGTCGCATAGATGACTCATCACCACTCAGCTGGAATAGCCACATCTGTTAAGTTGTGTTAGCCCAAATGTATTTGTCCAGTACCTTTTTGTAGGGTAGACCAAATACATAAATTATTATTGACATAAATAAATGGCTCAAATTTAGCTCATAATACACACCACTTAAGGACCTTATGTGCTTTTATACAATTGTATGTGAAAAGATTTGTGACTTGATTAATAAAACTATCCCGCAAAGCATAAGCTACTACACCATAACTAGTTCGTCCAACTTAAGAGTTAGTTAAGTAAATGAGGAAATGTATTTGAGTACTGAATTTGTTGTTAAAACTCAACCAAAACAGCGTGGTTGTACATGTTATCACATATAATATCTTGTTATGTGGCTTTAACACACAAAACGTGGATTATTATTGTCTCATCCTCTATTTTCTTCCTTTTTCTATGGTTCAATTAGCTGCCCATTAGATGAATCAACTTGACGGATCAACAAGTTGTGAAGACTAATAAAAAATAAGTGAGACTCACAGGATTCGAACACGAGAACAGGTGGTCGCATAGATGACTCATCACCACTCGGCTGGAATAGCCACATCTGTTAAGTTGTGTTAGCCCAAATGTATTTGTCCAGTACCTTTTTGTAGGGTAGACCAAATACATAAATTATTATTGACATAAATAAATGGCTCAAATTTAGCTCATAATACACACTACTTAAGGACCTTATGTGCTTTTATACAATTGTATGTGAAAAGATTTGTGACTTGATTAATAAAACTATCCCGCAAAGCATAAGCTACTACACCATAACTAGTTCGTCCAACGTAAGAGTTAGTTAAGTAAATGAGGAAATGTATTTGAGTACTGAATTTGTTGTTAAAACTCAACCAAAATAGCGTGGTTGTACATGTTATCACATATAATATCTTGTTATGTGGCTTTAACACACAAAACGTGGATTATTATTGTCTCATCCTCTATTTTCTTCCTTTTTCTATGGTTCAATTAGCTGCCCATTAGATGAATCAACTTGACGGATCAACAAGTTGTGAAGAATAATAAAAATAAGTGAGACTCGTAGGATTCGAACATGAGAACAGGTGGTCGCATAGATGACTCATCACCACTCGGTTGGAATAGCCACATCTGTTCAGTCATGTTAGCCCAAATGTATTTGTCCAGTACCTGTTGTGGGGGCAGACCAAATAAATAAATTATTATTTAAATAAATAAATGGCTCAAATCAACTCATAATACACACCCCTAAATGACCTTAGATACTTTTATACAATTGCATGTGAAAAGATTTGTGACTTGGTAAATAACATTATCTCACAAAGCACAAGCCACTACACCACAACTAGTTCGTCCAATGTAGGAGTTAGTTAAGTAAATGAAGAAATGTGTTTGAGTAATGAATTTATTGTTAACACTCAACCAAAATAGTGTGGTTGTAAATGTCATGACATATAATATCATGTTATGTGGCTTTAACACACAAAAAAGTAATTATTATTGTCTAAATCCTCTATTTCCTTCATTTTCCTGTGGTTCAATTAGCTGCCCGTCAAATGAATCAACTTGACTGATCAACCAAGTTGTGAATAATAATAAAATAAAAATAAGTGAGACACACGTAGGATTCGAACACAAGAACAAGTGGTCGCATAGATGACTCGTCACCACTCGGCTGGAATAGCCACATCTGTTTAGTCGTGTTAGTCCAAATATATTTGTCCAGTTCCTATTGCGGGGCAGGCTAAATAAATAAATAAATTATTTTTTAAATTAATAAATGACTCAAATCAACACATAATACACACCACCAAAGGACCTTAGATGCTTTCATACAATTGTATGTGAAAAGATTTGTGACTTGATTAATAAAACTATCCCGCAAAGCACAAGCTACTACACCATAACTAGTTCGTCCAACGTAAGAGTTAGTTAAGTAAATGAGGAAATGTGTTTAAGTAGTGAATTTGTTGTTAAAACTCAACCAAAACAGCGTGGTTGTACATGTTATCACATATAATATCTTGTTATGTTGCTTTAACATACATCTTCTATTTCCTTCCTTTTCCTATGGTTCAATTAGCTTACCATCAGATGAATCAACTTGACGGATCACCAAGTTGTGAATAATAATAAAATAAAAATAAGTGAGAAATTAAAAAAAAAGGTTTATTCCCACTACTACACAAAAATACTAAATTGTTTGATTTCAAATCCATTCATACCCTCCTCCTAATTATGAACAAGACGTTCTCTCTTTCTTCTCTGGTTTCTTTATCCGATAAAACACCAATACTATATGAAAATTTACAACTGAAATGGTCAATAAGTATTTAATCTTTATTGGTTAAAAATGATGTTTGTGGCTTTCTATATATCTTCACTCTATAAAGAACATAATTGAATTAGAAATATAATTAAGTTTTTTATTTACTCAACATGTAAAGGATGATGTTGTCAATGAAGACATATCCTCCAACAGATTTATGACACTTTTGGATGAACATGGGTGGGCCCCAGCTAAGATGACCCAGAAATATTTGATAGGTAAGTTGGAAGATTTCAAAAACACGTTATTGGAAATGAATATTATGCATGATTTCAAGGAGACGTGCTTTGGTCCTTTCTGAAAATGAGCCAAGATTGGAGCTTCAACTGTGAACTAGTTCAAAATCTTCTCATCCGTAGAATGAAAAATGCGACAAGAAGCATGAGGTATGGTTCCTTGTCTATGGCAAGCCAATTTGTTTCAGCTTATATCACACCACAACCTTGGGGGAGTGGCCGGAACCTAGCACCCGAAGGCCTGAACGAACCGATGTAGTATCGGGAACATGTAATACAAGACTTGAGCCAACAAGGCCACCATAATATTGTATAAGACAAGAATAGATGACAACCTACACGCAGAAAAGTTCTAGCATGATATATATACAAACAACCAAGGTCGATAAGGTCATCAGAAGAGTACACGACTCACAAAAGGGGCCGACGAGGCCACAACGTACACAAACCCACTATACGCAAGTCTGCAGGCCTCGAAGAGTGATACAATATGTCAACAAGTTAGGATAGGGCCCCGTTATACCTAAAATACTAGTAACATATATACAATAGTACCTAAAGACTCATGTACAACAACTCCGAGAGAGAGGAGTGCGACAACTACAGATGAACAGGCAACCTACTGAGGAGGAGCACCGCTTTGTCTGTCTGTACCTGCGGGCATAAAAAAAGTGCCCCAGAGAGGGGGCAGTACGAATGATGTAGTGAATATGTAAGTTACGTAATATAACTAAGCGAATGATATAACATAAGAGATTTGGATATAGAAGTCAACCTGAAACTCATAAGAAGCATCTGAGGGCATACCCTGTCACAAGTATGAATATGTATGCATGTTTGTAAATCAAGCTACCCTGTGGGGCAGTTCATATCATAATAAATATCGTACCCAAGATCGATGAGGACTAAGTCGTACCCGGCCCAAATATAGGACTCGATAATATCAAAACCAACTACAGTGGTGTGCACAAATAAGTGCCATACCTAGCCGACTATAGCTCAGGTCAGTTAGAAAATAGCTACATTTATTTAAGTGCAATGCAAGACATACTCCAACGGATACCATAAGCAAAGCCTGAGTGACATATCATCGTTATCCTCTAATTATTGTTATTGGCACTATGTTCAAGAATCTCAATACAATCAATTTGTCAAAGAAGGCTTTTTGCTATTCAAATTCACAAGAGAGAATTATGTTCAAAGAAATGATATATCGAGTCATGCCAAGAAGGAAAGTTTGCCCTACATACCTCGTCGATGAAGTTAACTATGTTCCGAGGAGCCTCACACATGGTGTGAACGATTGTCTACATTAAACGAGGGATTTGTATTAAAATCAAACTCATATCAAATAAGATATTTCATTTAGGAATTTTATCGAACAACTTCCGTACATGGAGTTCTAAGGTTACCCTACTATGAATTCTTATTCAATTTAACACCATCATCATCCCTAATTCACTTCCACAACTTCACAACCTTACCAACATGATTCAATAACAATATTTACTCTTAATCTCAACTAACAATACCAAACAACAAGTTACTATATTTCTTATTCAACAATGGGTGTTTCTTTCAAGTTTACATCACCAACCTCCTATAATCTACAAGTTATCTTCATCAATCAACCAAACCATGTCAAGAGAAGCTAAAGGACACGATAAGATGATAAAACCTTACCTTAACATGAAGTTTGCATGATGATACACAATTCCAATACTTGGGTAAATCCTTCACCAAGTTAGAAACAAGCTAGTAAGGATGGAACTTGTATTACAAACTTCCTTGCAAGAGTTTCACATGATTTATCCTTCTGATTTAGTCTTGGACAAGAACGGAACACTTAGGGAGCTTGTGGAAGTTTATAAGGTTTGTTTTGAGGTGAGAAATGAAATAAAATGACCTCACATTGATTTAAAGAAGCCTGGCACCGCCTTACCATCCAACTTTCATGGTGGATTTTACGGTGGATCTTCCCACCATAAAATATTTTACGGGCTGTAAAAGGACATCGTGAAATACCTCTGCCTTTATTAACTTTTTGTTCCATTTTATGGTGGAAGTCTCAGAGTTTTACGGACTGTAAAACACAATTACGGCCATAATTCCCACCATAAAACATAAAAATTCTCCAAATCGCGATGAATTTATTTCCTTTGATTCGGTTAACCTTTATACCTCTTGATACTTCTATAGATAAACTATGGACCTTTATTACCCCTTCATAAGATTTCACATCTCCTCAGTATGTCGGTATCTAGTCGATGGCACAGCTAGATGTGAAACTATGAGTCATGACATTCTTCCCCCCTTAGGAACATTCGAGGATTGTTCTAACGCTTAGGGTTTCAAAAAATTTTGGCAAAGTTTTCTCTATAAATAGGGCTATCCAAAAGCTATCAACCAACCCAAATAGATAACCAATGCCATGCAGGGCTATAGAGTAGCATAATGATATCCAATTGGCCTCCCATGACCATTTATGCATGTAATAATTTAGGAGGGTTGGCCATAACTCACTGTAACTATCATTTGTCATACTCTGAACTGCTCCTGTTGTATTTTCTTCAACATTAGCACCTAAATAAGGTATACGAATTAAGATCAGGGGGTATAATAGGAACAAGTGAACTGTATTGCATAAGTATTAGTATAGACCTGAAGAATGGAATAGATAAGGGTATTTGGATCTCATATCGTCTTTGGCCTCCCAAGTCAATTCTTCTACTTTATTGTTTCTCCAGAGTACTTTAACTGAATTAAATTATTTGGTTCATGACTTACGGACTTGATGGTCTAAGAGAGCAATGAGAACTTCCTCATAGGATAGGTCCTCTGTCACTTGAACATCTTCAACAGGAGTGACGCGGGAGGGATCGCCCAGACATTTCTGAACCATAGATACATGAAACACGGGGTGAACAACTTCTAATTCCGGTGACAACTCAAGCTTATAGGCTACTTGGCCTATTCTCTGAATAATCTGATATGGTCCGACGTACTTGGGGCTAAGTTTTCCCATTTTGCCGAACCTCATCATGCCTTCCATAGGTGTCACCTTTAAAAACACCCAGTCTCCTACAACAAACTCTAAATCTCACCACCGGTTATCTTAGTAGGACTTTTGTCGACTTTGAGCAATCAACAATCATTCTTGAAATTTTTTCACTTTTTCTATGGCTTGCTGCACCAAGTCAGGTCCTAATAACTTTGTTTTACCCACATCAAATCAACCAATAGGAGACCTACATTTTCATCCATATAGAGCTTCATACGGCGCTATCTGAATACCAGAGTGGTAGCTGTTATTATAAGCGAATTCAATAAGCGGTAGGTGATTCTCCCAACTTCACTTAAAGTCTATCACACAAGCTCGTAACATATCTTCGAGTTTTTAAATAGTGCACTCGGCTTGACCATCGGTCTGTGGATGAAAGGTTGTGCTAAGACTAATTTGGGTACCCAAACCTTTTTTAAAGGACCTCCAAAAGTTAGCTATAAACGGAGCACCTCTGTCAGATATAACAGACACCGGAACCCTATGAAGTCGGACTATCTCTTTAATAAACAATCAAGCATAGTCTTCGGTTGAATATGTAGTCCCGTCGGGTAGAAAATGGGCTAACTTTGTTAGTATATCCACAATGTCCCATATATAATCGAACCTGCGACGAGAATTAGGTAATCCCATAATGAAATCCATATTAATTACTTGCCATTTCCATGTCATAATTTCTATATTATGCAGTAATCCTCCAGGTTTCTGATGCTCAACCTTAACTTGTTGACAATTCGGACATTGAGCAACTAATTTCATAATATCCCTCTTCCTATCGTTCCACCAGTATAGTTGTTGAAGGTCATGGTACATCTTAGTGGAACCAGGGTGAATGGAGTACTTGGACTGATAAATCTCTGCTATAGTCTTCCCTCGAAGTCTCGTAGCGTCGGCCACACATAATCAGCCCTTATACTTAAGAACTCCATCTTGAGATAATTTGAATAACTTCTTCTTTTGAGATGGAATAGATTCCTTAATCCTTACCAAGGTTGGATCGTCAAATTGTCATACTTTTACTTCTGCTACTAAGGAGGATTTAGCGACATTCTAGACTATGGCACCCCCGTCGCTTGTATCAATTATTCAGATGCTCAAATTGGCCAACCCATACAAATATTTTGTCATTTCTAACTTATAAACTCCCATATGCTTTAGGCTGCCCATACATTTTCGACTTAATGCATCGGCCATAACGTTTACTTTGCTAGGATGACACAAAATATCAACGTCGTAGTCTTTCAGTAGCTCAAGCCATCTTCTGCCTTAAATTCAACTCTTTATGCCTGAATATATACTGCAAACTCTTATGATCTGTAAATATATCAACATGACCTCCGTACAGATAGTGATGCCTTATCTTCAGAGGAAATATAATACATGCGAACACAAGATCATGAGTCGGGTAATTCTGCTCATGTTTTCTTAATTTCCTTGAAGTGTACGCAATGACCTTGACATACTGCATCAGAACATAGCACAATCCTACTCTGGAAGCATATAGTACATAACGTAGCCTTCGGATCCCTCAGGAAGTGCGATAACATATGCTGAGGTTAACTTACTATTTAACTCATGTAAACTCTCCTCACAAGTGTCACAGCCCAAACTAGGGGGTATGGCCGGCACCCGGTGCCCTACTGGCACGACGTACCACTCTGATAACTAGCCTTTTGTATGAGTAGAATTTCCAGCTGACAAGGTCGTACAGAAATATATAACAACAACAACATTGAACAAGAGGGATTAATCCAACATATACATAATAGGACCGACAAGGTCACAACATGATTCAATAAAAGACAACTTAGCTGACAAGGCTATACATCAACACTATACATACAAAAACAAGTCTCTGAGCCTCTAGGAGTAACTGAACTGATATATGGCTGGGACAAGGCCTCGACCTACCCATATTGTACATAACTCTACAAAATATACTCCATATATGCCTAGGAAGCTCCGAGAAAGATGAAACTTACTTACTGACGACTGAACTTAAAAGCTCCTACTGTGGTGGCCAAACAGAATCTCAATCAGAACCTGTGACATGATCTCACAGCACCCCCAACAAAAAAGATGTCAGTACAAAATAATATACTAAGTATGTAAAACATGAATAACAATATGAATTTGTAAACTGTAAGGAAGCATAAAAGCAATATGAAGCAATAAGTTGTAAGGGAAAGCATAAAGCAACCTTGATGCCATATGAGGTGAATAATGAAATTTTGAAACACAATTACAACATGTCTAGATAGTCCTTTACTGTATAAACTACCCTCATCTTATAGTGTGAGGTATATAACATGTCACTACCCTCAAGTATACTTTGAGGTATATGTATAGGTATGCAATGCAATGTACATACACGCTCGAGGCGTAATACCTCTACACCTCGGTAGTCATGACCTATGGAGGACTCGTGGAGTCCATATACATGCTGCGGTGCGCAGCCTAATCCATTATATATGTATGTGTTGCATATTGTGCAACCCAGCCCAATATATATATATATGTTGCGGAATGTGTAACCCAGTCCAAATGTATGATCATGATTTTATGAATATATCGAATTCCAATGAGAATATATCAACACCATGAGAATCGGTGGTGTGGACAACATATTGTGATAACAATGGCTCTTGACCTCTTTTGAAACTCATAAACTCTTTGACTTTACTTTTGGAATGACTTATAGTCGATTTTGATAATTAACTCTTTGGAATACTCCTTTTCGAAGACTTATGAAAAGATAAAACCAGTAATCAATAACAATGATCACGAGAATATGAATAATCAATAAGAATTTCTCAACAAGAGACTTTGATATACAATAGGATGAAGATTTCAACGTTCTCTTTTAGAAAGTGATAACTCTTTGGAATCATGCTTTTGAAAGAAAGGAATAGCCTTACATACCTTATCCACGAAGCTACAAGTCATTCTATAAGCCCTCGTATCCCTTATGAATGATTATCTATAACAATAAAGGTTCGATATCAATATCGAATCCCTATCTAATAAAGAAACTTCATTTAGGCATCTTAGCAATAACCTTAACACAAAGGGTTCTTAGACTTGTTAATAAAAGGTTACTTAAGTAATTTTATCTCATGATCCTCCGAAACATCCTTCCTTAGTTTCACAATACCAACAATCAATTGACTAATCAAATCCAGTTCATATCTCAACCAAAACCGCCCACAAGTCATCATACAATGATTTCATAGGTTTACGGGTTTCGATTACGAAAATCATTTCACAACTTACTCCAAATCATCCATAACTCACAAATATAGGTAAAGGAGGTTAAATCTTACCTTCACACAACAAAACCCTCCTAAAACAGCGAGCTATCCCAATATCAAGAGTTTTCAAAATCGCTTTTCTATGGAGAAGATGATTTCTACGATTACCACGGGAATTATCACGTTAATCTTGTGTCATTAGCCTTTGATTTGTTCTTGGGGTGTTAGAATATGTTGGAGATATTGTAGAGAAAATTTTGAGGTTTGATTGATGAAGAAAATGAGCCCTAATCGAGCTGACATGAATATAAACTCATCAAAAATTTCCACCGCCGCAACTTGACGGTTTATTTGATGGTCCGTCAAATTTTTGAAGTTCCGTCAAATCTGTCGTATATTTTTAACGATCCGTAAAATCTTTCATATTTCTCAGATTGATGAACTGTCAATTGTATTGGAAGTTATACTCTCTGAACTATAATTTAGATAGGTTATGGGCTCCGCAATTCCTTATATACTATGAGATATACCCCTAACAAGTTGGGTCAAAAATCAAGTCCAGAGATGCTACCCGATTTTCTCCGGATTTCAATGAACTTACTTTCTTTGATTCGTTTAGCCCTGAATTCATACGAAACATACTTAACACTCATCTAAATCTGTGTTAATCTTGTGATTGGATCTCAACCTTACTAAGCTCACTTTAGTTAGACCACGATAAAAATGACGTCCAAAGTACGGGGTGTAACATCCTTCCCTCCTTAGAAATATTCTTCCTCAAATGTTGAAGATATTCTTAACTCCCGAGGGTTCTAAAAAATTTGTTATAGTTTCCTTTGTAAACAGGACTATTTAAAATCTGCTAAACAACCCAAACAATATATCCAATGCCACACAAGGCAATATAATACAGAATAAAAGCAACTTGGCCTCACACGACCATTTATACATATGCAATAATTCAAGAAGGTTAGCCACAACTCACCTCAATTTTCCTTTGCCGTACTCTAAGCTGCACCTGCTCAATCTTTCTCAACATTAGCATCTGAGGGCTAAAATAAGTAGGGATATCTAGATCACATATCTTCTTTGGCCTCCCAGGCCATCTCTTCCATATTGTTATTCCTTCATAGCACTTTAACGGAGGCATTTTCTTTTGTTCTCAACTTTCAAACTTGGTGATCTAGAATAGCTACTAGAGTCTCTTCATAGGTTAAATTCTTGGTGATCTGTACATATTCTACGAGAGTAATTCGAGAGGGATCTCCTATTCATTTACACAACATTGACAAGTGGAATACGGGGTGAACTGCTTCCAATTATGAGGGTAGCTTAGGTTCATAAGCCACTCGGATTATCCTGCGGATAATCTTATATGGTCCGACGTATCTAGGGATAATTTTCCCTTTCCTGCCAAATCTCATTACTCATTTCATAGGAAAAACTTTTAAGAATACCAAATCATTCACTGCACATTCCAAATTGTGACATCGAACATCTGAATAAGATTGTTGTAGACTCTGGGTAGTCGATCGACGTTCTTGAATTAACTTTACTTTCTTCAGTTCCTGCTGGACCAAATCGGGACCTAGTAACCTGGCTTCACACATTTCAAACCAGCCAATTGGGAATCTACACCTTCGCCCATGCAATGCCTCATACAGGGCCATCTTAATGCCGGAATTATAGTTGTTATTGTACGCAAACTCAATAAGGGGCAGATGATCATCCCAACTACCTTTGAAGTCCAATACACAAGACCATATCATGTCCTCGAGTGTTTTAATTGTGAGTTCAGCCTGACCGTCGGTATATGGATGGAAAGATGTGCTAAGGTTTACTTGGGTGCCTAAATCTGTCTGAAACGTCTTCCAAAAATGAGCCATAAACTGAGCACCTCTGTCAGATATAACAGAGACTAGAACAACATGTAGTTGAACTATTTCCTTGATATATAGCTTGGCATAATCCTCCGCCGAGAAAGTAGTACAAACAAGTATGAAATGGGATGATTTCGTAAGCCTGTCTATAATAACCCAAATGGATCGAACTTCCGATTAGAACGGGGTAAACCAATGATAAAATCCATATTAATCATTTTCCACTTTCAAGTAGGAATTTCAATATGCTATAGGAAGCCTCTGGGCTTCTGATGTTCGATCTTAACTTGCTGACAATTCAGGCATTGAGCTACAAATGCTGCAATATCTTTCTTCATGTAATTCCACCAATAAACCTATCGAAGGTCATGATACATCTTTGTTGATCCCGGATGAATGGAATATCTGAACTGGTGGATTTCGGCCATAATTTGCTCCTGGAGTCCTCCTATATTTGGCACACATAGTCGACCCTGATATCTAAGGACTCTTTATCCTGTAAGCTCTAAATCGGCTTCTTATGTAGAGGAATCCCTTCTTTCATTCGTACCAACTCGGGGTCATCAAATTGTCTTGCCTTCACCTCGCATATTAAGGATGATTATGTGGTATTCTGCACTACCGCTCCTCCGTCACCCGTATCTGAAAGCCGCACATTTAAACTGGCTAAGAGACGTAGTTCTTTGGTCATTTCTAGCTTATTAGCTTCAATATCACCCAAACTCCCCATAGACTTACGACTTAAGGCATCAGCTACGACATTCGCCTTACCGGGGTGATATAAAATGTCAACATCATAGTCCTTTAATAATTCTAGCCATCTCATTTGCATTAAATTTAGTTCCTTCAAGCAAAATTTATATTATAGACTCTTATGGTCCGTGAATATGACAACGTGGACTCCATATAAATAATGATGCCATATCTTCAGGGTAAAGATTACCGCTGCCAACTCAAGATCGTGAGTCAGATAATTTACCTCGTGCTTCTTTAATTGCCTCAAAGCGTATGCTATAACCTTTTTGTAATTCATCAGAACACATCCTAGGCCAACTCTGGAGGCATCACAATAGACCACATGCCCATCGGTACCTTCGGGAAGAGCAAACACATGTGCATATGTCAACATGTCCTTCAATTATTGAAAACTATGCTCACATGCATCTGACCACTAAAACTTAACTGCCTTGTGATTGAGCTTGGTCATAAGTGCAGATATAGAAGAAACACCCTCCATGAATCTCTGATAATATCCTACTAAGCCTAAGACGCTATATACTTTGGTAGGGGTTGTAGGCCTCGGCCAACTCTTCACAGCCTCAATATTTTGAGTGTCGACTTTGATACCTTCTAAGGATATAATATGGCCCAAAAAGGCAACAAAGTTTAACTATAACTTATGATCTTGGAGCGTCTGTAACACCGCTCGGAGATGATCTGCATGGTTTGCCTCAATCCATGAGTACACCAAATTATCATCAATGAACACGATCACAAAGATATCCAAGAATGGCATGAAGACTCGATTCATTAAATCCATGAAGACTGTTGGCGTACTAGTGAGTCAAAAATACATCACCTAAAACTCAAAATGGTTATATCTATGCTATCTTTGGAATATCCTTTTCCTTTACTCTCAACTGGTGGTATCCCGGCCCTAAGTCAATCTTTGAAAAATACTTAGCATCCTGTAATTGATTGAATAAATTATTGATCCTTGAAAGTGGATACTTATTCTTGATAGTGACCTTATTCAATTGCCTATAGTCGATGCATATTCTTAAAGAACCATCCTTCTTGCAAACAAATAATAACGGTGCGCCCCATGGAGAAGTGTTAGGTCCAATAAAACCTTTTTCCAATAAATCTTTAAACTGCTTCTTCAACTCCCTCAGCTCAGCTGGAGCCATTCGATAAACAGGGATAGATATCGGTTGCATATCTGGAAGTACGTCAATAGTGAACTCAATCTCCCGCTCTAGAGGAATTTCCAGAAGCTCATCCGGAAATACATCGAGAAACTGATTAACTACGGGTACAAACTGAAGGGTTGGGGGTTCTGTATCTGCGTCTCTGACCCAAACCAAATGATATATATAACTCTTAGAAATCATATTTCTTGCCTTCAAGTAGGAAATAAACTTGCCTTTGGGCGTAGCTGCATTGCCTTTCCATTCAACGGTCGTCTCATCTTGGAAACTAAATTTAACAATCTTCATCCAATAATCGACGTTCGCGTAATAAGAGGTCAACTAGTCCATGCCCATAATAACATCGAACTCTTCCATAGGTAACTCATCTAGATCAACCAAAGTAGGGCGATTACAAACCGTTATGGTACAATTCCTGTAAATTTGTCTTGCTACATTTATCTCACCAACCGGTGTAGCTACTTCATATGGTTTTGCTCGCAACAAATTGCATGACATAGGACAAATTAGAGCCCGGATCTAACAATGCATAAATATCATAGGTAAAGACGGATAATATACTTGTAATAACATCTGGAGATGACTCCAATTCTTGGCAACCGAATAAAGAATAGATGCGGTTCTAAGCACTGCCTGAAATAGAGGCTCCTCCTCTGCTTCTACCTTTACCTACTAAGGTCTGTGGCCTACGACTCTGCGGATATACACTCGATGAAGATGTTTCTGTCGATTATGTTAGTTGAACTGCATCACCTCTACCTCTACTTGGACACTAGTGCATATAATGGCCAGGTTCACTGCATTTATAACACACATCAACACCCTCCCGACACCATCCTGGATGTCTCCTACGACACTGACCATAAGGCAGCAATGGTGGTCTTATCTGGATTGAACTCCCTTTCTCCTGGAACCCTAAACCTCTCGAACTCTGCCCTGGCCCAAACTAAGTACATCTGTCATATATAGGCTCTTGGAATTGAGATAGAGAACTATTAGAAAACTGAGGCGGACGTCTAGGAAATTATTTCCTAGAGTTATTCGATGCTTCTCTGAATGAGCCAGTTGACCTAACCCTCTTGGTCAATTCTCTCTCTACACTTCTATCCTCTTAGAGCTACCATTTGCGGTGTTTAACACCCTGAGCATATGCCTGGATTCTAGAACTATTTGTATCTCTGTTCAGCGAGGTTATAGTACATTCTCCTATCATGTGTGGATCCAAGCCTACAACAAACTAATGAATTTGAGCTCTCACTGTATCCACGATATTTGGAGCATATCTAGCCAGAGAATCAAAATACAAACTATATTCTTTTACACTCTTGGCCTTTTACTTGAGGTTTAAAAATTGCACCACTTTAGCATCTCGTACTTCTAATGGAAAATAGTGATCTAAGAAAGCTTCTGAAAACTCCTCCCACACAGTTGGAGGTGCATCTGGTCCTCGAGATAGCTCCCAGGCCTCATACCATAGAACAACCACGTCATGTAACCTAAAAGAGGCCAACTCTACTGCCTCTGAAGCACGCATCACTCATAATATCCGCAACATATAGTCAATAAAGCCTTGGGGGTCTATATTTGGATCAGCCCTAGTGAATATTGGCAGACTCAACCCGAAGTATTCTCGAGTCCTCGAACTCGCAATACCATCAAAAGACCAAGTGCCTGTAGAAGCCCTTATCTGACGTTGTTGGGTGGCTACTATTTGTCCTAATAATTGTATGACATTTGCCACTCCTTGCTCAAAAGACTCGAATTGAAGAACTGGAGAAATCAGATTCTGTGAAATTAGAGGAAATATGTCCTGAGGAGCTAGAGCCAATGCACCTCCTCTAATCTCCTTCTGAGGGGGTGGAACTGGTGATATGTGGGAGTGTGACTCTGGTCAAGCGTGGCATTACTGGTACCTTCACCCCTATCAGCACCGACTCAATTACTAGCAGTAGCTTTTGTAGTAACTAGCATGACTGAAAAAGGAATTAGAGCATGAATTAGAAAAAAAAACCATGTAACTCAGCTCTATAGCGCGATCTAGGAAGTGAATGAACAAAATCCATCCCTAAATAGATAGCAACCTCCAGTTTATAAGTGTGGTGCACAACGCATCCATAAATAAGACTCTACTAGACACGTCTCACAGACTCCCTAGGACTGACCTACTCTGATACCAAGTTTGTCACACCCCAAACTAGAGAGTGTGGCAGGTACCTGGTGCCCTCCTGACCCAAGCGTACACTTTGAATACCAGTCTTTTGTATGAGTAGAATTTCTGGTAGACAAGGCCATAATAGAATATATAACAACAACAACACTGAACGAGAGGGATTAACGGAACATATGTACAACAGGTATGATACGGTCACAACATGGTTCAACAAAAGACACCTTAGCAGACAAGGATATACATCAACACTATACATACCAAAATAAGCATGTGAGCCTCAATGAGTAACTAAACTGATATATGGGTAGGACAGGAACTCGAACTAACCATACTGTACATAACTCTACAAAATATACTTCATATCTGCCCAGGAAGCTCCAGGAAAGATGAAACTTACTTACTGACGACTGAACTTAAAAGCTCCTACTGTGGTGGCCAAACAGATTCTCAATCAGAACCTGCGACATGAACACACAGCGCCCCCAGCAAAAGGGATGTCAGTACAAAATAATGTACTAAGTATGTAAAACATGAATAACAATATGAATCTGTAAGCTGTAAGAAGCAATAAGATGTAAGGGAAAGCATAAAGCAACATTGATGCTACATGAGGTGACTATGAAAATTTGAAACTCAATTACAACCTATTTGGATAGGCCTTTACTGTATAAACTACCCTCGTCTTATAGTGTGAGGTATATAGCATGTCACTACCCTCAAGTATACTTTGAGGTATATGTATGAATATGCAATGCAATGTACACACATGCTCCAGGCAGAATACATCTACACCTCGGTAGTCATGACCCGTGGGGGACCCACGGAGTCCATTTACCTATTGCGGTGCACAACCCGATCCAACATATATGTATGTATTGCGGATCACGCAACCCCGCCCAATATATGTATATATTGTGCAACCCGACCTAATATATGTATATATTGTGGAACATGTAACCCGGTCTAAATGTATGATCATAATTGTATGAATGATATCAAATGCCAATGAAAAATATATCAACACCATGAGAATCGGTGGTGTGTACAACATATTGTGATAACAATGGCTCTTGGCCTCTTTTGAAACTCATAAACTCTTTGATTTACTTCTGGAATGACTTTTAGTCGACCTTGATAATTAACTCTTTGGAATACTCCTTTTCGAAGAGTTATGATAAGATAAAACTAGTAATCAATAACAATGATCATGAGAATATGAATAATCAATAGTTCTCAACAAGAGACTTTGATATACAATAGGATGAAGTTTTGAACGTTCCCTTTTCGAAAGTGATAACTCTTTGGAATCATGCTTTTGAAAGAAAGGAATAGCCTTACATACCTTATCCACGAAGCTACAAGTCATTCTACAAGCCCTCGTATCCCTTACGAATGATTATATATAACAATAAAGGTTCGATATCAATATCGAATCCATATCAAATAAAGAAACTTCATTTAGCCATCTTAGCAATAACCTTAACACAAAGGGTTCTTAGACTTGTTAACAAAAGGGTACTTAAGTAATTTCATCTCATGATCCTCCGAAACATCCTTCCTTAGTTTCAGAATACCAACAATTAATTTACTAATTAAATCCAGTTCATATCTCATCCAAAACCGCCCACAAGTCATCATACAATGATTTCATTGGTTTACGGGTTTCGATTACGAAAATCATTTCACAACTTACTCCAAATCATCCATAACTCACAAATATAGGTCAAGGAGGTTAATTTTTACCTTCACGCAACAAAACCCTCCTAAAACAGCGAGCTATCCCAATATCAGGAGTTTCAAAATCGGTTTGCTATGGAGAAGATGATTTCTACGATTACCACGGGGATTATCAAGTTAATCTTGCTTCATTAGCCTTTGATTTGTTCTTGGGGTGTTAGAATATGTTGGAGAGGTTTTAGAGAGAATTTTGAGGTCTGATGTATGAATAAAATGAGCCCCAATCGAGCTGATCAGAATATAAACATGTAAAAAATTTCCACCGCCGCAACTTGACGGTTCATTTGACGATTCGTCAAATCGGCCATATAATTTTTGACGGTCTGTCAAATCTTCCTTATTTCTCAGATTGACAAACTGTCAATTTTGTTGGAAATTAGACTCTCTGACCTTGCACTTAGATAGGTTACGGGTTCTGTAATTCCTTATGTACTAGGAGATATACCCCCGACAAGTTGGGTCAAAAATCAGATCCAGAGATTCTAGCCGGTTTTCCCCAGATTTCAACGAACTTACTTTCTATGATTCGTTTAGCCCTGAAGTCATATGAAACATACTTAACACTCATCTAAACCTTTTGTTAACCTTGTGATGGGATCACAACCTTACTAAGCTTATGATGCAAGAAAGCCCGCGGACTTAAACTCTCCACCTAAGTCGAAAGGGGATTTACTAAGGGTGCCAACGATGGCCCGTCAATCTACACTTACATGCCAAATGTGTCATGGAAAATTGAGTAGAGTTGGCATTGTCATGTGAAGATCCAAGAAACATGTTTATTATTCGTCTTTGTATGTAGGTCTTGGCCGAAGACCATTTGTTTCTTTTAGCTTAACCTTAATTCCTAACATAGCTTGTAGTTCTCCTTAGGACATGATGTAACGTGTAAATAACTCCTAGCTCCCATTAGGATACAATTAATAATCCATGTAATATGAAAGAAGATGACAATGATGAAAAGTATTCCAAGGGATGACTAGACCGAGAGGTTAAGGACAAGGTGGCAAGGACAAGAATGATCTAAAAGATAAGGCTTACTAGAAGGCAATTCATGAAGCAACTAGTTCATGAATTTGGCTACTTGAAGATAGAAAAATCGGCCAAGGGGAAGATCAAGAGTTGGCCGAATGATTCATCAAAGCAAATACAAATAATGGAAGCTTACAAACATGTTCCAAGAAGATGAGATTTTTAGAAGAACCAAGTTCATGCATTCTTCTACATGGGAACCACAAAAGGGTGTGAAAGAGATTGGGTTCATCCTTGTCTCCAAGTAAAACCAAAGCCTTTCCCATTGTTCCCACAATGGCCGAGAAGTTCCTTCATCACCAAGTAAACCCAAACCCTTCCCCATTTGTCCAAACCTAGGTCGTGTAGTTTGTGTCGATCATTATTCTTCTAGAAAGGTCCATATGTTACTATAAATAAGACCCTTAGGATATTGTAAATTTCAGAGGTGGATTAAATATAAACTTGAGTTTTACTCATACTCTAAAGTATTCAACTTGTGTGTTGTCTACCTTAGATCGGTCCTAGTGTGGGCCTTGGTTCTTGTGTGAGCCAACCCCTTAGTGTAAGTTGAAGCTAGGATTTGTGTGACCTAGTTAAACCCAAGCTAAGGTCCCTTCGGTGTAAGCTTGGTTAAGACTTGTGTGACTTAGATAAGCCCAAGCCTAAGGAACCCCCTTGGTGCAAGTGGACATTGGAACTTGTGTGATCCAACCAAACCTAAGCACACGGTCTATCTTAAGGTTACCGGCTACCCTCACTTTGCTTATTCACGGGCTTGTACTTAACAACCCCGGTCTAGTCATTTTCCAACTGGAAAAACTCATCTTGGTTTTGACACGAGCATAAAAAAACCCTGTGTCATTATCCTTGTTTAATCGACAGACCAACACTTAACCAAATCGACCGTTCAACACTTGGTGTGTACTCGGGTTTGCACTTAGCATCTCGTGTTCATTACTCATCCAAACCACTTCATTCCTTCCATAACCTCATCCAAAAATATTCCCCTAACATCCACTACAAAATCCATCAACTGAAACCCCACGAATACATATGTCCAAACTCGACAACACCAAACAGTCCACCAAACCTACCCTTGCCGGAACCTCACTGTTTCGGTTCATTTCCAAAGCCATTCCATCACCAAACCCCAAACATCATCCTGACCCTCAACACACCCGTAACAATCCTACAAAATGCCTTAATCCAACTCCTCCCTAAAATACCTGTCCAAGTCCCACAATACCCCACTTTCCGGCTGAAATCGAGAACCCCAGCTTTGAGTCCTTTTTCGTGTCAACTTGTGTTCAACCAAACTCCGACCCACTTATCCCGTCCCACGCTTTGGCACTATGTCTCACATAAAAAAAGAAAGACTAAGGAGGATCGTAAGTGACATTCTTGCGAAACGGGCGCAAGCCTTGAGAAAGGAACTTGCGGAGCATGCCATGATGAATGATGCCGAATAAAGGGCTGTGAAAAACAGCCCGAGACATGAAAGGGAAGAGTACCACGATTGTGGGAATTCTTTTTTATAGAGAAAGTCAAAATCGAGGAATTCCTCGAGAAAAAACAAGGTCGTACCCTTTTCACTAATTTGTTGTATAATGTTGAAGAAAAAGGTAGTACTTCCTTTATTAATCCATTGTATGATCAAGAAAATGTGGAGGAAGATATTGATTTTGTGGAGGTATGTGTAGATTTAGTTCTCCGACATGTATTGGTGTTCAACTTGAAGAACACGAGGAGACACAAAAGGAACAACTCTTTTACACTCGATGCAAGGTAAAAGATAAAGTGTGCAACATGATCATTGATGGAAGAAGTGGTGTCAACTTGACCTCCGTGGAGATCATGGACAAGTTAAAATTACCCACCCGCAATCATCTAAAGCCATATGATCTCCAACGGCTAAACTAAGATGAAAGGCTAAGAGTAGTAAATCAAACTCTTGTTAGCTTTCGGATTGGGAAGTATAAAGATAAAATATGGTGTGACGTCCTCCCTATGGTTGCGTGCCATATTTTATTGGGACAACCGAAGCAGTTTGACACAAAGGCAAAACATGATGAAGAAAGGAATACTTATTCCTTTCAAAAATATAATAAGAAGGTCTGATTAGTGTCGATGACACCCAACGAGGTGAAGTACATAAAAATCCGAAGTACAAAGAAGTGCAGGGCCGAGGCTCTCTTACTTGATGCACGTCGGATGAAAGAAGAGTTAAAGAAGGGGAGTCGTATAGCGTCATTGGTAGGCAAGGAAGGTCTAGTGGGAGACATAGAGGAAAATGCCGACAAGGAACTTCCGAAGGACATCACATCCATAATTCTACCAAGGAAAGATAGTGAACTTTCTCTTCATTTATTTTCAAGAAGTTCATTGTCTACTCACCAAGTCTGTAGATGCCGAGAACCAAGATTACAAGGCTAAGAATTGATAAGCGAAAGCTATGCCCGAAGGAGCCTTAGTCCGCGCGCTGCATTCGCCGTATTAGTGCCATAAATAGATGAGGGTTGGCACATATGTATTTTTCGCCAAGTGGTTGATAACCTCACTATGAAGTGCACGATTATGAGATCGAAAGATCTTTTGGATGAATTTTCAACCGGACCATAACCAAAGGAAAGAATTGGGCATACTCTTTGATTATTTCCAAGAAGTTCATTCCCTAATCTCCATTCCTATAGACACCATCCGGAGGGGGAAACGGCACCCACCTTGTTAGTACAAAGGGGAAAAGAGAATTGGCACCCATCATGGTATCATCCAAGCGATCGGCAACATCATGAAATGCAAACTTTTTGTGCCGAATCTGAAATTTCCTTTTGAAGAATCAAGTGGAGCCTGATGGTTCTACAAGATAGACTCGAGGAGGGGATACCCTCTAAGGGGAACCCGAGAAGAAGATGCATGGAAGATGACCCTTGAAATCTAGTGTGGTTTGGACGAATGGTTTGTAATGTCAGTTGAATGGTGTGACGTTCCAAACTCTTCTTTACATGAGGTATCACGCCCATCTTGGGGACACTTAACATCTTCCGAGGACATTGATGCCAACCCACCCAAGGGGAAATCTACTCGAAGTTGTTCCGAGCCTACGAGTATAATTGCGGTAAATGGTTACCTTGGATTGGACTCTTTCTTTCCTCATTTCATCCGGGGTTATTGTACCATGGCTACCCCTATCAATGAGCTTTTGTGAAAGAATTAGTGTGAATATCTCTAGGGACATCAAAAACCACGAGAGGAAGAATACGTGAAGCACCAACTCTAGCCATGCCAAGCCGAGGAGGGCCATATGAAGTTGAACGTGAAACTATCGGAATTGGTGTTGGTGTCATCTTTCTCTCTAGTATAAAATTGAGTTGTGCACGACATCTTTATCCTACCTATAACGAGGATATTTTTGTCAATCCACCAGAAGTAGGAAGTTTCTAAAGTTGGTCCAAGAATATAAGTGTTGTCCGAGATTACGGTTTAAATCTCTCCCATCATCATGTCACCCGCGATTGTGATTTCTTTGCTTCCCTATTCCGATCATGGGGGTACTCTTTGAAGTTGAACATGAGGTTGGGGAAGTTGGTACCGACCTAATCTAAGAGAAAGAACCCGAAGCTTCCTACGATGAGAGATTGGGTGGTGCGCACCTCAATACGTTGGCTTGTGACTCCTTGATCCAATGGGGGGACTATTTGGAGTGTGGCCTATTTAGGGTGTTGGCCAAGTTCCAAAATAGGTCATACAATGAAAAATTTTGGGCAAAGATGAAGGTTCAACATGTTATGAAGTGTCCTCATATTTATATGGTGCGAATTTGAGGACAAATTCTTTCAAAGAAGGGGATATTGATGCAAGAAAGCTCGCGGACTTAAACTCTCCACGTAAGTCGAAAGGGGATTTACTAAGGGTGCCAACGATGGCCCGTCTATCTACACGTACATGCCTAATGTGGCATGGAAAATGGAGTGGAGTGGGCGTTGTCATATGAAGATCCGAGAAACATGTTTATGTTTCGGCTTTATATTTAGGTCTTGGCCGAAGACCATTTTGTTTCTTTTAGCTTATCTTTAATTCCTAGCTTAGCTTGTATTTATCCTTAGGACATGATGTAACGGGTAAATAACTCCTAGCTCTCTTTTATTATTCATCTAGAAAGGTCCATGTGTTACTATAAATAGGACCTTTGGTATATTGTAAAGTTCAAAGTGGTGGATTAAATATAAACTTGAGTTTTACTTATACTCTAAAGTATTCAACTTGTGTGTTGTCTACCTTAGATCGGTCCTAGTGTGGGCCTTGGTTCTTGTGTGAGCCAACCCCTTAGTGTAAGTTGAAGCTAGGATTTGTGTGACCTAGTTAAACCGAAGCTAAGGTCCCTTCGGTGTAAGCTTGGTTAAGACTTGTGTGACTTAGCTAAGCCCATGCTTAAGGAACCCCCTTAGTGCAAGTGGACGTTGGAACCTGTATGATCCAACCAAACCCAAGCCTAATGTCTATCTTAAGGTTATCATCCATCCTCACTTGGCTTGTTCACGGGCTTGTACTTAGTAAACCCATTCTAGTCCTTGTCCAATTGGCTAAACTCATCTTGGTGTCAACACGAGCATTAAAAACCTTGTGTCATTATCCTTCTTATATCGACCGACCAACACTTAACCAAATCGATCATTCAACACTTTGTGTGTACTCGGGTTCGCACTTAGCACCCCGTATTCATTCCTTGTCCAAACCACTTCATTCCTTCTATCACCACATCCCAAAATACTCCCCTAACATCCACTACAAAAGCCATCAATCGAAACCCCACGAATACATACGTCCAAACCCGACAACACTAAACCCACTCATGTCGGAACCTTACTATTTCATTTTCGAAGCCTTGCTACCACCAAACCCCAAAAATCATCCTGGCCCTATACACACCCGTAACAATCCTACAAAATGTCTTAATCCAACTCCTCCATAAACTACCCGTCTAAGTCCCACAATACCCCATTGTCCGGCATAAACTAAGAACCCGAGAACCCCAACTTTGAGTCCTTTTTTATGTCAACCCGTGTTAAACCAAACTCCGACCCACTTATCCACTTATACCCCTCCTTTTATACATCAGCTTATGTTAGTTAACCCACGATGAAAATGATGTCCAAAGTACGGGGTGTAATAACAAGCATCCGACCACTGAAATTTAGCTACCTTATGCGTAAACTTTGTCAATGAAGCGGCAATAAAAGAGAAATTCTCCACGAATCTCTGATAATAACCTGTCGAGCCCAAGAAACTACGCACTTGTATCACCTGTGGACCGGGCCTTCTTGTGCTATCCCCTATAATGCTATCGATTGGCTTATTACTACCTTTTATGGTCCTCTAGATTTTATTCATAGGCCTGGATGTGGGAGATGTCCATATTCGGGTTCAGAGAAGTTGTAGGGAACTCATTCACCAAGTGTATGCCCAAACCATTAACAAACTGGTATACCCAGTCTCACATATCAGTAACAATCATGGGAGAATAACTAGACAAGGAGTTGAACTGCAAGCTATACTCCCAGACACTCATATTACCTTGCTCCAAGTGTAAGAACCTGTCTCGTTTGGCTCGTAGAAGCTCAACCGGTAGATACTATTGTAAAAATACCTTAGAGAACTCCCTCCAGCCCAAAGGTGGGGCTTGGGGTCCCCGAGTCTGCTCCCAAGTCCCAAACCAGGTCGCGGCCACATCCCGCAATCTATAAGAAGACAACTCTACTATCTCAGCATCTGTAGCGTGCATAACTCGTAAAGTCTGTTACATCCGATCCAAAAACAATTATGGGTCTACATTAGGATATGACCCTGTAAATACTAGAGGGTCTAAGTTAATGAAGTTCTGAACTCTCACACTCACAACCCTATCAGAAATACTGGGAGTTTGATGTTGGGCCTGAGAGGCCACAAGTCGAGTCAACAGTTGCACCGCACTTCGCATATCAAAGTCCTGATTAGGGGAAATCGGAGGAGGAACTGGAGGTGCATCGGCTCCCCTCAGCCCCTTTGGAAGTGGTGGTGGGAGTGGAGTCCTAGAGGCCTGAGATATAACCTCATTCTGGTGCTTCTGTCTCCCCGGATCAATGGGTGCTACCTGATTGGGACCCTCTCCTACCTCTTCATCTAACCTCTGCAAAGCCTCCTGTCATTTAGTAGTAACAGGCATAGTTGAAGATGTAAACAAGATGAAGATTAGAAGTAGATACTTACAATTCGGCGCTATCACACGATATAGATCAACAAGAAAGGTAACCATCATAAATGTCCTGTAGCCCCCTGCTTATAAGTGTGGTGCACAACACACCCATAAATAAGACTCTACTAGACACATATTATAGACTCCCTAGGATAGACCTGCTTTGACACTAAGTTTTTCATACCCCAACCTTGGGGGGTGGCCGGCACCCAGCACCCGAAGTCTTCAACCCTCTAAGAGTGATATAATATGTCAATAGGTCGGGATAGGGCCCTGTCATACCCAAAATTCTAGTAACATATATACAACAGTACTTAAAGACTCATGTATAGCAACTCCAAGAGAGAGGAGTGCGACAACCATAACTGAACAGGCAACCTATTGAAGAGGAGCACCGCTCTGTCTGTCTATACCTGCGGGCATGAATACAGTTCCCTAAAGAGGGGGAAGTACGAATGATGTACTGAATATATAAGGCAGGTAATATAAGTGAATGATATAACATAAGAGATATGGATACAGAAGTCAACCTAAAACTTACAAGAAGCCTTTGAGGGCATACTTTGTCACAAGTATGAATATGTATGCATGTCTGTAAATCAAACTACTATGTGGCGCATTTCATGTCATTATATATTGTACCTGGCCTCGATGAGGACTCAGTCATACCCAGCCCAGATGTAGGACTCAGTAATATTGAAACCAACTGCAGTGGTGTGCACAAATAGGTGTTGTACCCGACCGATTATAGTGCAGCTCGGTAAGAAAATAACTACATGATGCAAGACATACTCCAACGGATACCATAAGCAGAGCTGGAGTGACCTATCATTGTTATCCTCCGACTATTGTTATTGGCACTATGTTCAAGAATCTCAATATAATCAATTTGTCAAAGAAGGCTTTTCGCTATTCAATTTCACAAGAGAGAATTCAGTTCAAAGAAATGATAGATTGAGTCATGCCAAGACGGAAAGTTTGCCCTACATACCTCATCAATGAATCTAACTACGTTACGAGGAGCCTCACACATGGTGTGAATGATTGTCTACATTAAATGAGGGATTTGTATTAATATCAAACTCATATCGAATAAAAGATCTTATTTAGGAATTTTATCGAACAACTTGCGTACATGGAGTTCTATGGTTACCCTACTATGGAGTCTTATTCAATTTAACACCATCATCATCCCTAATTCACTTCCTTAACTTCACAACCTTACCAACATGATTAAATATCAATATTCACTCTTAATCTAGACTAACAATACCAAACAACAAGTTACTATAGTTCTTATTCAACAGGGGGGTGTTTCTTCCAAGTTTACATCACCAACCTCCTATAATCTCCACGTTATCTTCATAAATCAACCAAACCAAGTTAAGATAAGCTAAAAGACATGATAGGATGATAAAACCTTATCTTAACACGAATTTTGCACAATGAGACACAATTCCAAAACTTGGGTAAATCCTTCACTAAGGTAGAAATAAGCTAGTAAGGATGGAACTTGTATTACGAACTTCCTTGCGAGAGTTTCACATGATTTATCCTTACGATTTACTCTTGGAAAAGCATGGAACACTTAGGGATCTTGTGGAAGATTATAATGTTTGTTTTTAGGTGAGAAATAAAATAAAATAAGCTCTCATCGATTTAAAGAAACCTTGCACCGCCTCACCATCCAACTTTCACAGTGGGTTTTATGGTGGCTCTTCCCACCATAAAATATTTTATGGGCCAAGGCCACCGTGAAATACATTTGCCTCCACCAACTTTATATTAAGTTTTACAGTGGAAGTCTCAGAGTTTTATGAACCATAAAACACAATTACGGCCATCATTCCCACCGTAAAACATAAAAAATCTCTAAATCGCAGCGAACTTATTTCCTTTGATTCAGTTAACCTTCATACCTATTGATACTTCTATAGACAAATTTTGGACCTTTATTACCCCTTCATAAGATCACACATCTCCCCAGGATGTCAGTATCCCGTCGAGGGCATGGCTAGATGTGAAACTACGAGGCGTAACAACTTAAATGAATTTGCTATCATGACTAGACTTTGTTTCTCTGTCAAACCATCCCAAGAGGAGGAGGATGTTTTCTTGATTAGTCCTGGTGTTTTTTCACTTCTACAAAAAGTCTTAGGTAAAATGACAAGCTTATGAGCAGATGATCTATTAATGAAATTAAGGTCTTCAAAACTAAATTCAACAGAGAATCTAAAGATGTGCTTGGTGTACTTTGTTCATACCATAATCATGTGTCACGCCAACAACAAGGACATTGACCATAAGATGATAAAGATGACCGGCAATATAATTGTTTTTCAAAATTATCCATGGGGAAGAAAGAGCTTTGAGTTTCTAGTGGATGTACTACAAAAGGACCTGAAACAACTAGTTCTGAATTTAAAAAATGGCACGAGGGAATACCATTACAATTTTTTCAATTTCTCATATGTCTTCATGGTAACACTTTTACCTATTTTTTTATTCCTTTTTTGTGTATTTGAATTGGCAAGTTAGTTATGTAATGATTGTATTTTTTAATATCATTGTTGGATATATGAAGCTATACGGTCAATTGGACGTCTTATCACCGAATCAACTATGACGTCCGATGTTAAAATAGCAGAAGAAAAAAACTGTCTTTATGGAAATAGGTTGATCCATTTAGTGTGGTATAATGCACCATGTAGATATAATCTAATTTGTCAATTTTGATGCATTTTAGTGGTTTGGTTCGCTTCTATACTCCTTAACAAATTTTTTGTACGATGGATGCAGATGGAGGTGCATATTTTCCTTGTCCCTACTCATCAAGAGACATATCAACCGTTCATGAGGAATTTTGTTACACTTGGCCAAGATTCTCCAGACAAAATAGTTGATATGATGAGAAAAGAATTGGAAGAGGAAATGGCAATAACAAGGGCAGAAGCTGCTAGAGATGTAGGTGATATTTTTTGTGAAGGTTCAGGAGATGGAGTTGATCCATCTGGTTCTGTTGATGTAGAGGGGGTATCAGTAGGAGGTGTTGGTACCTCAAGGCATATAGTCGGTTGTAGTCATTGTGCTAGAAGAGGTGGCAAATATTCGAGTGGCAAATGATACCATTCTTCATAGAATAAAGCAGCGTGAGAAGAGTAATTTGAAAGGAGGTATACATGAGAAAAGTCCTGAGGGTTCAGCAGTTAAAAATGTGAAGACACTTGACCTCTACAAACCTGTTGATATTGAGAAGAAGAAATCTTACCTTAGCTTGATCAACATGAGGTCAAATGAACAGTACATTGGTTATACCGTGAACATAGACTTTACATGGTTCAAATACCTCAGCAGACCTAGCAACTAGTTAACAAATGATGTAAGTTAACTTCCTATTTGTCATCTAAACATAATTTTTGATGCATGTATTTGGTGATTTGACCAATTATTTTTTGCAGCACGTTACTGAAATAATGACGTTGATGCGGAGTCGTAGCTTAGATTATCCTGAATACTATGATCCATCAGACATCATTATGGATATATTTTTTGTTATGCCTTGATGGCAATATATGATGATATTGTGGTTAAGAGTGCAGCAGAACATATAAGTATTGAAGATATGTTGAAGGAGTATGAATGAAATGATCAGATCATGTATTATGTGATAGGTGATCATCTGCAACCATTTGGTATGTCTTGGTAGGTGCTGAGAGAGTGTTTTGTGTATGGAATATTGAAAACCAACACTAATGCACCCTTGTTTTCTTCATTAATGATGCCACGATTGAGGTTTACGACTGCAATAGGAGAGTAAAATCAATTGAAAAGGTTGACGGTCTAATAAAACCCATTCATATGATGTTTCTAAATTTGCTCAAAGACTCCGGGAAGTTCAACCATTTATCCACGGACAAACTTACCGAACCGTGAAAGGTTAAGCATGTTATTGAGGGTGTCCCACAGGAAAAAATAGGTGAAGCATGTGGTATCTACTCGTTAAAGTTGATTGAATTCATCATGGTTGGCCAAAGCATGAAGGGTTTGCGTGCAAACAAGATACATGCTTTTAGAGAGAAATTTTCCATCGAAATTTTTCACGAGTGTATTGAACCACCCATCATATGATGAGAAGTGTGTGTAGTTCTTGTACTTGGTGCTTAAGATTGTCGGCTGTGTTGGCCTTGCTAATATTTTTTTTATAATGGCTTCATTTTGTGATTGAAACAACAAGAACATGAACAAGTAATTCGAGGGGAATTATTCTCACAAACAAATGTGATTATTCCTTATGAGATAATTTTTTGATAGAATTATAGCATAACATAGTAAAATTCGATAATTTTTCAATGCTAACCAAATATTTAACTTGATTGACCCGTCGAATGCATTCATCTGATGATTCAACTAGATGCTATATTAGGCCCTCATTCAGGCTATTCACTTAGTTGACCCGTTGAATGCATTCATCTGATGGTTCAATTAAACGTCATATTAGGCAATCATTCAGGATATTCACATAGTTGATCTGTCGAATGCATTCATCTGATGATTCAATTAAAAGTCATATTAGGCCACCGTTTATGATATTCACTTAGTTGATCGATCATATTATACTATTTGAAGCTTCAATCATTTACTTAGAAGGACAAGAGATTTCCAGAAATTAAAACTTAATCATGAAAATCACAGAAATTAGAGGGACAAACTATTCATGATTCTGTAAGTAAGTCAAAATTACACAAAATGGACAAGAGTTCTCCATAAATTAGATCTTAATCATGAACATCAAGATAATCTTAAACTAAATAATTAAAAAGCGAAGTTGACCCTTCATTCATTTATCTTCATACAAGCAAGCCCAACAACTATTCCAGCTATAAAAGCCTGTCAAAAATGGATTGAGTCAGCTTCAATATTTTCAAAAACGTCAACTTTGGCTTCTCTTCAACAACATCAACCTTCTCTTGACTTCTATTAGATCCCTAGTAATCGTTCTAAGCTTCAAGGGCTTCCTCATATGTTCTGTACTACTTGTAATGGTTTCGACTAAACCCTTTAACCATTGATTCACACTCGCACCATGTCGTGTATATACCGGGTACCTTACCACGAAATACAACATAAAACTTGTTAGCCATTTTTTCATAAAATAATGGAAGGTCGGGAAATGAGATCCAAATAAAATAGGGTGCAATAATATAGTAGGGTTTTATTCTACTATATACAGTAGGGAAAATACAGAGGTGTATTTTTGGAGAAAGGAGGAAATACAGAGGTGTATTTTTGGAGAAAGGAAAGGCGTATATAATACACCATTGGAGAAAGGAGAGGCGTGCTTCATATTTTAGTTTTTCAAAACATTGATCAGAGGAGTTAATTATTAGAAGGAGAGAGAAGATGGCGTTAAGACGCCGTTATAATCCTCTTCATTAACACTCAACTTCAGTGTGAGGACATAACTGGAACGAAAAAGTTACAGCTCATGTGAAATAACATAAATGTCCTCGTTCTGCCCACAGGATCTCTGTCCAACAAATCATTTTCCTTGAACAAATTGTTGCATCACAAGCAAAGTAACGATAGGGTCCATGCTAAACTTCTGCTGGCCACAATCACATAATTAAGATGTTTCAGCTGGTAATTTATTCAGATTAATTAATCTCTTTTCTCTTTTTATCTTTGCAAGAGTCTAACTCTGTTAGCGTGATCATAATTATGAGAACTTGCTTTTACAACGTTTAAAGAACTAATGTTTATATTTTGTTAATCTGACGTTCGTTTGAAGTATAAATTATTTACTAGCATATATGTTGTTTTCTGAAAATAAGTTATGTTACTCCTATAATGCCATAGTCAAAAGATAAATAACAAAATTATAGGACAGTTTTTCATGACACTGTTCAAAAGGAATTACTCCTTATTCTTACGCGTAGTATATACCCAAAAACGTCCTGAACTTCTCAAAAACTAGGGTGTCAATGGTACAAGGCGATAGGTTATTTCAAGAAACTTATATCATGCTAAATTTTTGGTTAATTTGTTGTGTATAGTTAAAATTAGACTTTTCTAACTATTTTAATCATCTTTATTTCTCTTTGATATCAGTTCAATACAATTAGTTTTTGAATGACTTACGCATCACATTTCATTCTTAATTAAAAATCATGCATGATTCAGATTTTTGAAACACAAGTTTCTCTTACAAGAATTTAAAACGTCAAAAATAAACTTTTTACGATATATTTAAATTAATCAAGTCAGTAATTCTTCAGACGGGAGAGGAAAAGAACAAGGGTGAAAAGGGGAAAGACAATCCCTCAACCGGATAGTATAAAATTTTGCTTTTCTAATATTTTGTGATTCCAACGTTTAAGTTTGCCAATCCTTTTAATTGTTTTGGTCGGTGCTTGGACTTAGTACTAAGTATTTATTTTGCCAACCTAGAAAAGGTGAGGTAATCATTAAGATTTAGACTTCAAATAAAAACTTCAAGCTGTAAAAGCATATACTATAACGGTCTTCTAAGCCCAATTTTTTTTTTGGGTACGTTGGAAAATTCTTACACGGAGTTACTATTATCACATCTTTATCTTTGACGCTTTGCAAAGCTTTTTGGCGTCTATCTCAACTTTTGTTAAATTATGATCACCAAGAGTACCACAAATTTACACAAAGAAATAGATTCAGTGATAATTCATACAATAGATTCTCATTTATTTGAGATTGAGATGTAATTATAATTGTACGGTTTAAGAAGACTTTATGTTTCTGTTGGTAAAATGATTCGGATCAAATTGTAAAGTTTCTTGTGGAGGTGAAATATGTGTAACCAAAGTGCTTTATAAATGCAAAATAAACTTAACATATTAGTAAAATATATTAGGGTTTAAAAAATGTATACAGAGGCGAACTTAAAATTTCTAGAACATAAGTACACTATTAAAAAGAGAGTTAAACATAAAGTGGGGATTGTGTGGAGTCCATACACTAATTGGGCTAAGTTTTGAACAAAGCTGACAACTGATCAAATTAAACTTCATCTAGTGGCAAAGTTTTACATCCACATTTATTAAAAAGTTTGGTAGCCAACGTTTGTTGAAATCAGTTTTGAAATTCATACCATTTGCTTTTGTCACTGATGACACAAGTATGGTATTTCATCCCTATAAATCGAGAGGTCTCCGTCATCTTTATACACATCAACAAAGAGAGAAAAATATAGAGAGTAGTGAAGTATTCCATAAATTGGGTAAGAAAATAGTATATGAAGAAAAATGGAGTGTGAGCGATATTGTAGTGAGGTGAAAAAATTAAAAGATGGTTATTTATTTTGAGTGTGTAGTAGTCTTTGGAGTATTTATACTCGTGAATACACAGTGTAAAATTTCTTGCTATATTGATATCAGTTGTTCCTCTTGGCCGTGATTTTTTCTCTTACTCAGAAGGATTTCTACGTAAAAAAATTCGGCGTCATTATTTCTCTTTATTCTCGTTGATCCGTAACTTAGTGTTCCACATTTATCACTAATACCGTGAATATTATTTATCGGGTCTATTTTATTCCCAACAAGTGGTATCAGAGGAAAGGTTATGTCTAAGTATGCTCTGTGATTGCAGTACGGTCTGAACTACCACATCAGAAAAAGAATTACTTTGATCTTCAGTAAATAAATAATATATGTATTTGTGATAAATGATGGAAGCCAACACTAGTAGAATGGTTACTTTGAGTGGTGTCAATTATGCCATTTGGAAGGACAAAATGAAGGATTTGCTCTATGTAAAGAATTTTAATCGACCAGTCTTTGCCACAAAAAAATCAGATGAAAAGTGGAATCTGTTACACAAACAAGTCTGTGGCTTTATTAGACTGTGGGTTGATGATAATATGTTGAACCATATTTCTGGGGAGACACATGCTCGTACCCTATGGGAGCAGCTTGAAAGTTTGTATGCTCGGAAGACTGGAAATAACAAGATGTTCTTGATTAAGCATATGTTGGATTTAAAATACTTTGATGGTTCTCCGGTGACAGATCATCTGAATAACTTTCAGGGGATCATGAACCAGTTATCTGCTATGGGCATTAAATTTGATGAAGAAATTCAAGGTTTGTTTCTACTTGGTTTCCTACTAGATTCTTGGAAAACTTTTAGAACTTCATTGTCAAATTCTGCTCCGAATGGTGTGATCTCTATGGATCTTGCCAAGAGTAGTGTTTTAAATGAATAAATGAGAAGAAAATCGAAGGGTTCCTCCTCGTCATATGTCTTGATGACTGACTCTGGGGAGAAGCAAAAATCATGATTTTCAAAATAGAGAACATAATAGAAATAAATCTAGAGACATACTTAAGGATATTCAGTGTTATCATTGTGGGAAGAAAGGGCACACAAAGAAGTTCTGCCGGATATTGAAGAATGAAAACAGAGACAAGGAGAAAAAAATAATATGGCAATTGTGTGGCCACCATCACTACAGAATATCTTGTTACTGTGCTTGATGCAAATCTGATAAATATTACTTGTGATGAGTCAATATGGGTTGTGAACAGTGGTGACCTATCTCATGTGACATCAAGGAAGGATTTTTTCTCATCCGATACTCTAGGTGATTTTGGAACCTTGAGTATAGGCAATGAGATTGTCTCTAGGGTGGTTGGTATTGGAACAATTTGTTTGAAAATTAGTATTGAAACTAAACTAGTTTTGAACAATGTGAAGCATGCACCTGATGTTCGTTTGCACTTGATATTTGTTGGTGTTATGGATGATGAAGGTTATGTTAGTACCAGTAGTGCTGGAAAAGTGGAAACTCACTAAGGGTTCCTTGATTGTGGCTCGTGCTACAAAGCATCATGGTCTATACTGGACTACAGATTCTACTTGTGTTAATATGGTAGATGCAGTTGTGAGTGATAGCTCTTCAACGTTATGGTACAAGAGGCTTATCCATATTAGTGAAAAAAGACTCAATGCCCTGGCCAAGAAGAAATTATTGTAAAATTTTAAAAGTGCTAAATTAGAAAATTGTGAGCACTGCTTGGCTGAAAAATAAAATAGAGTCTCTTTCAAGTCTCATCCTTCCTTCAAAAAAGACAGAGTTGCTTGAGTTGGTGCATTCATATTTATGTGATCCTATAAAGACTGGGACTTTGGGTGGTGCACTTTACTTTGCTACGTTTATTGATGATTGCTCAAGAAAATTTTGGATCTATTTCTTAAAGACTAAAAACCAGTATTGAGTGTCCTTAAACAGTTTCAGGCTTCAATTGAAAGAGAAATGGGAAAGAAACTGAAATATATTCGTACTAATAACGGTGGTAAATATTATGAGTCATTTGACGAATACTACAAGCAATAGGATATCAGACACCAGAAGACTCCTTCTAAGACTCCTCAACTTAATGATTTGATAAAGAGGATGAACAGGACCTTGATGGAAAAAATCAGATGTTTTCTTTCTGAAGCAAAGTTGTTGAATTCCTTTTGGGATGAGGCTTTATTGATCGCTTCACATATTATTAACCTATCTCATGTTTTTTCTTTGCAAAGTGATGTTCCAAACAAAATTTGGTATGGGAAGGATGTTTTCTATAACCATTTGAAAGTATTTGATTGCACAACTTTTGTACATGTGCCTAAAGATGAGAGGTCAAAATTAACTGCCAATACAAGGCAGTGCATCTTCATTGATTATGGCCTTGATGAGTTTGGTTACAAGATATATGATTCAGTTGATAAGAAGGTTGTGATAAGTCGTGATGTTGTCTTCGTGGAAGATCAAACCATTGAAGATATTGACAAAGCTGAGAAGCTAAATCTTCAAGTTCTGATGGTTCAGTTAATCTTGATCAAGTTACTCATACAGACGTTAATGACATCGGTGGGCTTGATGATGATGGTGATGCTCAGAATCATGTTCCAGATCAACATATTAATGTTGATGGTGATAATGATGCTACTATTGATGAGGTAGATGCTCCTACTCATGAAGTTGTGGATGAGTCAGATATTCCATTTAGGAGGTCTACTAGACAATGTATTCCTTTTTCCCGTTATTCTCCTAATGAGTATGTATTACTCACTGATGGGGGAGAACCTGAATGTTATGAGGAGGCCGTGGAAGATAAGCACAGGGATCAATAGATTGAAGCCATGTAAGATGAGATGAAATTTCTGCATGAGAACCAAACTTATGAGTTGGTGAAATTTCCTAAAGACATGAGATCTTTGAATAATAAGTGGGTGTTCAAAGTTAAAGCTGAAGAATACAGCTTGAAGTCCAGGTACAAAGCAGACTGGTCGTTAAGGGATTTGATCAAAGAAAGGGTATTGACTTTGACAAACTATTTTCTCCTATTGTGAAAAATGTCCTCTATTTGTATAGTTCTTGATTTAGAAATTGGCCAGATCGATGTGAAGACTGTTTTTCTTCATTGTGACTTAGAAGAAGAGATTTATATGGAACAACCTGAGGGCTTCAAGGAAAAAGGTAAAGAAAATTATATGTGCAAACTTAAGAAGAGTCTATATGGATTGAAGCAAGCTTCCAGACAGTGGTACAAGAAGTTTGAATCAGTTATGGGGGAGAAAAGCTATAAGAAGACATCTTCATACTGTGTGATCGCATAGAGATTTTCTGATTATGATTTTATCATCCTCTTGCTATATGTGGATGATATGTTGATTGTGGGGAGGAATGCTTTTAAGATTGACGAGTTGAAGAAACAGTTGAGTAAATTTTTTGCTATGAAAGACTTGGGTCATTCTAAGCAGATTTTGGTCATGAGGATTACTCGTTTCAGTTATGAAAAAAAGTTTTATTTGTCATAAGAGAAGTATATTGAACATGTAATAGAGCGCTTCAACATGAAGAGTGCTAAGACTATTAGCATATCTCTTGTTGGTCATCTGAAATTGAGCAAGAAGATGTGTCCTACAACAACGAAGGAGAAAGAGAGAATAGCAAGAATATCATATTCCTCTGTTGTCGGAAGTTTTATGTATGCAATGGTCTACACTAGATCAGATATTGCTCATGCAGTTGGTGTTGTCAGTAGATTTCTCAAAATCCAAGAAAAGAGCATTGGAAAGCTGTAAAATGGATACTCAAGTATCGAAAAGAAAGCTCAGATAAATTCTTATGTTTTGGAGGGTCTGATCCAATCTCGAAGGGTTATACAGATTCCTATGGCAGGTGATCTTGATAACAGAAAATCCACTACTGGATATTTGCTTACTTTTTCGAGGGGCTATATTATGACAGTCAAAGTTGTAGAAGTGTGTCACACTATCTACAACTGAAGTGGAGTATATCGCGGCTACAGAAATTGGCAAAGAGATGGTATGGCTCAAGAGATTTCTTCAAGAACTTGGATTGCAACATATGAAGTATGTTGTCTATTGTGACAGTCAGAGCACAATAGACCCGAGCAAGAACTCCATGTAACATGCAAGAACAAAACACATCGACATCAGATATCATTGAATTCGTGAGCAAGTGGAGAACGAATCATTCCAGATCAAGAAGATCCACACGAGTGAAAATCCCGCAGATATGTTGATCAAGGTGATTTCCAGAGACAAGTTCGAGTTATGTAAAGAACTTGTCAGCATGAGCTCTACCTAAAAGATGAAGATACCTTCTTTAGGTGAATGGGATTGGAAGGGGAGATTTGTGGAGTCCAACCCCTAATTGGGCAAAGTTTTTAACAAAGTTGGCAACCGGCCAAACTTCATCTAGTGGAAAATTTTGGTAGCCACGTTTTTTGAAATTGGCTTTGAAACTCATACCATTTGCTTATGTCACTGATGACACAAGTATGATATTTCATCCCTATAAATCGAGAGGTCTTCATCATCTTTATACACACCAACAAAGAGAGAAAAACATAGAGAGTAGTGAAGTATTCCATAGATTGTGTAAGAAAATAGTCTATGAAGAAAAATAGAGTGTAAGCGATATTGTAGTGAGGTGAAAAAATCAAAATTATATAATCAATTCTAATTTGTTTGAGATTGAGACGTAATTATTGTTGCATGAATTAAAAGGACTACGTATTTACATTAGTCGAATAATTCAGATCAAGTCCCTCAGGCATAGCTGGATGGCAAATGAGAGAAACTTAAAATCCAGCTGGAGGCTTGCAGGATGGGTTCGAACCCTGGTGTGAGCAATTTGCTCTCTTCTGGGATAGGACCTTGTAGGTGATATCAGTTGCTCTGTTCTCAAACTCTGGTCATTCTGGCACATCACACTATTTACTGGTAGTAATATTGAGGGACCGGAATTACTATCTCCATGAATAGTCTGACGTAAGCCTCAGTGTTGTACAATATAATCATACCATATATTTAGGGAAATGGTTACTTAAGATTTTTAGATTAATATATTATTATATGAAACGTACTAATTCTAAAAGATATTGTATTCTTAAACTACTTCATTTAATGTATATGTCATACTTTCTTTTTTAACTCGTTCAAAATACAGAGTCACTTTATATTTAGAAATAATCATTTTAATCTTTTAAGGAGCTTTTATAGACACACAAATATTATAATATATTTAAGTTACAAGTTTCAAAAAATTTATAACTATACAAATGATATGATGTATTTAAAAAATTTCAAAAGTATTTATTTTTAAAAATTTTAAATCGATTTTAAAGATGGTCACATGAATTGAAATGAAACAGAAGAAAGTAATAATGTTTAGTTCTTTATTAGATAGACCATAAGTCATACTCATAATTTACAACCTGTTGACTGGTTGACAAATCATTATTTCAAGCCTTGCCTAAATTAAACAATAGGAGTAGTATCTTTGTTGACTAGGTTCGTCATATCAGCCCTAATATTTTAGTAATTTCATTCTCTACTATATTTGGAAGAAAAAGTGGAATGATACATCATTATAAGACAAGGTTGGCTAGTGGAAAAGGCCATACCAAATCAAATGATGTCAACTTCAAGATTTTCAAGTATATTAGCTGGCTCCAGACCTGATAGTTACGTACAAGAAAGTCTGAGCTGGTTTATTTGACAGGGTCATTTACACTTTTGTCTCTTTCTTGTGTTCTCTTTAATTTTCGCCGTTCAAATGAAATTTATCTATTAGAATTTAGAACTAGAGATGACAATTGATTCTGAATCCGATCTGAATTTCGTGGATTCAGATTTATTTTATAGGATATAAATCTTCAAAATTTAGACCCGATGGATCCGGATCGGACCCGGATCCATTTTTGACGGATCGGATCTGGATCTGGATCTTGTATTTGAGATCCGAATCTGGTCCAGATCCGACTCGTGGATCTATTTTTTATTAAATATATTTATAACCTAGAATGTAATTTTATAAGTATTTTCTTAAAATTGCTAAGAACATCCTTGCAAGTTTAATTCTCAAAACAAGTTTAATTCATCCCCGCGTTAACTCAAAAATCCAAAAATAAAGAGGTAACTTCGATAATAAAATTAATGTTATATTAGTGAATGACTAACATCTCCATAGACAAGTAGTTAAAATTATATTCACTTCATTTGTGAAGATTCGAAGCACATGCAAGTTCTGCATTGTGGAAATACTAGTCAGCATTTACCACAACTATTGTCATTGTCCAACATTTTCAATTAATAGCTCACAATCAAAACGAGACAACGAACAAAATACATCATATGAACATTTCAAAATTGAAACACAGTAAACTGTTAGCTAAGTAAAAATCGTTTGTCAGTTTTAAAAAAAAATCTTAGCAAGGTTACATTCTTAGCAAGGCACATTGTTTTACATGTGGATCTAGATCCGATCCGTAGACTCGGTGGATCCGATGGATCCGGATTTGGATCTAATTTTTATGGACCCGACGGATCTGGATCCGGATCTGAATTCATGTATGAAAAACGGATCTGGATCTGGATCTAGTAGGATCCGGTCCAGATCCGATCCGTTGCCATCCCTAATTAGAACATAGGTCCTTTAGAAAATTCAAACATAATTTGTGTTGGATCATTTAAAAACTTATGCCCCAATAATCATAAATTCCATTTGATCGATAAAAATTAAAGACTAGCCCATTTGAAGGAAACCCCGTACAATTAAATGTATTTGGCATTTTGATAGTTTTTATTTACTTGACATAGTTTAATTTGATAAAAAATATTAAGAAAAAATATTAAGTTTTGTAAATTTTACGGTTTATGCATGTTTTCATATTTTTGTGATTATAATTTTTTAAAACTTTTAACATGTCATATTACAATAGTAAAGCCGATTTTTTTTTGTAAGTGTTTAAGGGTATTCAAGAATTATTAATATATGTATAATTAGTCAGATTGATCTTTATACAAACACAGTGCCATGATGTGAATCTTCTGAATTCTTAAATTCAAGGACGACAAAAGAAGACTGATTGATCACCATGTCATTGGCATAATATTTGCATGACCATAAACGTTTCTCAACAAAGGTAAAATGAAAAGTTATAATTAGATGTTTTTATATTGACAAAGGTAAAATGAAAAGTTATAATTAGATGTTTTTAAATATAAAAACGTGTTAACCTTATTAGAATGGATTAATAATGAAATATTATCACAAAAACTGAAACTGGAGTAATATTTGTTTTTGTTTTTTTTGTAAAAAATGAGATTTATTTTCTTAAAACCTTGAATTTTTTTAAAGAAAAAAGTGATCCTAGTGGACCACATTACGAAACCAGAATGATCTTGTGATTCTTGGTATAGATAGCATAATGGTCAAGCAGCTTTAGATCACCCAAGGTATTTGACTTGATAGTTCACATGTCATAACTTTGGAAGAAATCCGATGGGATAATATATAGCATAGACTAAATTTATAAGCACCAAAATATGTAGTGTAAGAAATTTTACACTATCACTATAATTTAACCGGCAATAGTATGTCTTTTATCCTATTTCCATGAATCATGTACTTTTATCAATCACGCGATGATGATTTTTTATCCTATTTTTATTAATCTGACAAAACTTAAACTCTTGAAACGTGCACTCATAAGCAACAGAAATAAGTCAAACCAATAAGAATAACATAGTCATTAACATTGCCAAATCATAGGCAGTGAATTCAGCGTTGATGAATGAAGTGTTGAAGGAAACTAGGAAACAATAGAAGAAAATAGAATAGACCATCCTAACTAAAAACAGACCATAATCAATTCTTTGACACAAGAAAGAATAGTCCTTTTGTTCGAACTCTTCAAAAATATCGTTGAATGTGTGTCAGATCCTCCAAAAGCTATGCATTTTTAGACAATCCGACAGGAGTCAGATAGCATTTTTGGATGGTTCGAGCAACACAGTCAGACGCTTATGAACTTAAGGTTTCCAGACAATGGTGGTCTCAGCAATCATGGAGGTAACAACATACGGGTCCATGTTCGAAGCAGGCCTCCTGTCCTCGAAGTATCCCTTCCCGGCCTTCTCTGTATCTCTGCCTACACGAACAGAGCAGCCACGGTTTGCAACCCCCTGGACAAACAAATGTACCAACATAAAGTGAGACACTGGATACACTTAGCCAGACAATTGTAACTGAAATATGTTTTGATTCTCGGTATCAACATTGCATTAGAACTCTTAAGCGAACACAAAAAGAACGAAGATTGTTTGGTAATCAAAGAATATAGAGCTTCATGTTTCATTCAAGTGCTCAGATAAGGGAAAACCTTCTAGCTATTTGACAACATTAACAATGCAGCAGAAAGTCAAAGTCAAAATCAAAATCTTAATTAAGTTCCATAGCAACCGACATTGCAGGTGTGTGTAGGCAGAAAGAGAGGGAATCAAACGATAGTTAAGTAGAAAAGATCTACTTAATCAAATGATAATCAAACGATAGTTTACGTACCCATTTGAAGGAGTTGATGTCAGCTGTTTCATGTTTTCCAGTGAGACGACGCTCATTGCCTTCACCATATGCAGCAATGTGCTCTTTGTGCCTTTTTCCAAGCTTATCAATAGCCGTTTTGATGATTTCATAGCCCTCATTTTCCCTCATAGACTTGGTGCTGAAAGAAACATTACATGTCAATATTCTCATATATAGAGAGGGAGCAGGGAAGGGGAGATGGATGAGGATATAATCAGCTGCAACACTTTTATCTGAACACGTAACTACTTATTCATAAAATCAGTTTCAGCACTTAAAATGTTTTTCAGCACTTGATGCTTATCAGTTATTTTTAATCATTTAAGCCAAACAGTCCTCATAATCGTATAGTAGAATAAAAAGACCACTCCTCTTACCTATAGTTTGTGTGAGCACCAGCACCGTTCCAATCACCCTGACAATAAAAGGGAAAACATGATGATACAAGCCTTATTCAAGAGAATTATCAGTTTGTGGAAAGTACAATTTAACTATCAGAAAGCAGATCAATCCAACATAAAAATAACACTACCCTGACAATAAAAGGGAAAAACATGATGATACAAGCCTTATTCAAGAGAATTATCAGTTTGTGGAAAGTACAATTTAACTATCAGAAAGCAGATCAATCCAACATAAAAATAACACTAAAAAGATACATAGCGGAAAGCTCACCGGGATCGGTTTTGGATCAAATGAAACAACAACTCCAGCAACCTCAGCAATCCTCTGTTTAACACCAATACAAAATAAGCAAGTGTAACAATCAAACTCCTCATTATAGATACAATTGAAGATTGAGGACTGAAGACGGTAAAAGTTTATAAAAGCCAAGTATTATACCTCAAGAATGTAACGGGCGGTCCACACCTCATCACCTGCTGAGATTCCTACAGCAGGCCCGACTTGGAATTCCCACTGCATAAAATTACACTATGTTTAACGAAGACGCAAAGAGGTGGAGTTTTTCTGAAAACATAGGCTGATCTAGGATGTGTACACAGACGCAAATAGAAATTTAAATTGTATACAATAAGATCACACTCCTTTTGAACACACCGACTCTATATCATGAATTCGCCTCTGTTAGAAAAAGAAGTGGGACAGAAAAGAGGAAAAAGGGCTATGTACCTGCCCAGGCATCACTTCCCCATTGACGCCACTGATGTTAATCCCAGCGTAGAGACATGCCTTATAATGTGCGTCGACTATATCACGTCCAAAAGCCTTGTCAGCTCCAGTGCCACAGTAGTAAGGTCCCTAAATGCAATAACAAAATTCTGTTAGATAACTTTCATCCTTTAGCAAAGGGAGAAGTGGCGAATTATAAATGATCTACCAAAAGAATATAATTTGATGTACTTCAAAGATTCAAATATAAAATCAAGTGGTTGTGTAGTTTTAGCATGTTAATCCGAGTGATGAGAATTTTTAGTTCAACAATGTTACAGGAAACTGATGCAAAGTAAAGGGAACAGTGCCACTTTTTGTTTCTTTAAGTTAAAAGTCTCATATAACTTCACACTAATAGAACGAAAAAAAACAAGTTCGAAGTTTCCCATAGATTTACCAGCTCCTATTCCCATAGAACTTGAAATCTCCAAAACTTGTAGTAAAAAAAAGCATCTTGACTATGTTAATAAGCCCAAAGTAAGTCGAAGTTATTAATTAGTACCTGAGCTCCAGGGAAACCTCCAATAGGCCATCCAAGAGGCCAATTAACCTCCTTTTGCAGCAACGTGTATTCTTGTTCGATCCCATACCTAATTGGATATGTTATTCCGACAATCAGAAATTTATAAACGAGCACAATATAAACTTTAAGGACCGACAAAACTTTTGTGTTTAAAATTTAAATAGAGTTTTTTGATACCATGGTTCTTCAGCAATGACATCAGGGTTGCTGAAAATCTTGGCAGCATTGTGCCTCTTGTTTGTTGGAATGGGATCACCAGCTGGAGTGTAAGCATCACACATGACCTTAAGAAAACAGAAAACAATTAAAAACACAAATTTTAAAAATTCAACTTAGATGAAAAGAATCCAAAAATTAACAGTATCTAATAGGCTATGTTGCTCGGACTCATCAAAAAAGCCAAAGGGTGCATGTGGATCCTCCAACAATACGCTATATTTAGAGGATTCGACACGTGTGCAGCAACATTTTTAGAGAGTCCGTGCAACATAGAATAATAGGTACAACAATGAACCAACTCACCAAAATATTGTTGCCCCTCCTAAATGGATCCTTGAAAATTGCTTGAGGACTATTTGGAATTTCAATTTAATAAGGTCAGATGATTTTCCTCAGAAAGGAATGAAACTTAACGAAATTTTGAACGCTTAAGACAACTTACTATAGAATTACTTCGCTGTCTTCTCCAGAAGCTTGGCCTGTGCTAGACCCGTCATAGTTCCATTTAGGAAGTTGTGAAGGATCACTGACATGACCTACAAGAGTCTGTAATTTAAAACAAAATTTTTTACGAAGTTGGCAATATTCAAGCACTCAAAAACCAAAAAAGAAAAGATTGTTATCTAAAATAATAAATAAATAAAAGTAATACCCTGGCTTTGCTCCTGAGGTCCATGCCTGATCCGCCAATCCTGAATTCATAACAGAAAAGAAGGATTTAAGTTATATAAGTACATAGTGATTTTTTTACATTATTAGTATAATTAAAGTTGTTACAAAAAGTTATTTACTCTATTATTCATGTTCGTCATTGTATATTTGTATAGAACTAAAACTAAACAAAGAAACGACTATCATGTAGATGTAGTTGTACTGCAAATAACTCCCCAGTGAAGAAAAAAAACTAACAAAGAGATTCATGAAGATTGGATCTTTCTCTATAAGATCTCCCTAATTCAGAATAAACAAAATATTAAAGCAAATATTTTGCAAATAATAATCTTTTCAATCACGCACGAACGATCAAGAGGGGATGCATATTATTTGCAGCACCTACTATACATGAAATCTTTTTAAGACATATTTGTAGCTGTCTTGTTACAAAGGAGTAGTTGTGTCCTGGCACCATACCACATGTTTATACTAAACTGTTGAATGCAAGACATGTGTCTTTCATTATCATTTAACCATGATTAAGTAATAAATTGTTAAAGTTTATTTTTTCAATTTGGTGCAAACATGAGTGCAGGTCAACTTTACGGAGTGAAGGAGAGCCCTGAAGCAATAAAGTTGTTTTTGTATGATCTATAAATTACGGGTTCGAGTCATGAAATCAGCGACTGATACTTGCGTTAGGGTAAGCTAACTACATTACACCCCTTGGAGTGCTAGGGCAAAATGCTTTGGGTACTGGGCTGGCCTTTTGGTGTAAACATCCGGTGCAATTTTTTACCGTATTTTACACCACTAATTTAAAATTCTTGATCCACCTTTCTACGGATTCAACATCTATATTAAAGATTATTTTAACCTAGTATATACGGTGTAAGATTCGGATGAACCTCTGGCCCCTAGCTGACTTTTATAATGTCCTTTTTTCTTCTTTAAGAAAAAAAACAATTTAAAACACGATAGAATTACATATAAATAGATTTAATGAATTGACTGATTGATCACAATAAACACTTCAACAATATACCAAAAATATACAACTTCTAATATGTATACAGAAAAAACTGATCATAACACACAGCAAAATTCTTGATCAAACAGAGTAAACAATCAGACAAAACAGTGACACAAAAACCTAACACTATATATCTCAATCATCATAATTAAATCTAAATGGAATAAAAAGAGAGCCCAAAAATTCATTAACACGATTAATAATGAAAAATAAATCTAACCATATGTATTCAGCAATAATCTTCTCAGTGGATTCAGAGAGATTGAGGTTGATAAGATCTGAAAGCAGAGACATAATGAAATATTTTCAAAAAAAAATCTATATTTTTTTGTGAAAATTAACTAATGAATTGGGGAGTGTCCTGTTATCGTATAGGGTTGATTGTTATAAAAACAATCGCGGCAATTATTACGGATTTTTTTGTGCTAATTTAATTTAATGAATTAAATAGGGATATGACAAGTAAATTATTTATTTATTTTGTATTTTTTCAAAAATGGAAAGAAAATTAGCATAAGAGATAGAGCATGGGTTGTTCAGCAGAGTAGGTAACTGATGGATGCAGAAGATAATCCATTTGAATATTTTACCGGCTAACTGAAATGCTGGTCTTTTTAACTTTTTAAGCTGAAAATATAATGCAAATAATATTTTACGATTATTAATAATATTTGAATTATTGCCTAAGGATTGCATAATTTAAGAGTATGTTTATCTTTAGATACTCTCGTATTGCTAATACATGTGTTCATATTTCATGTCTTAATTAATTCGAATAAAATAATAAGTAAATTTTCGTATAAGTTATTTCGATATCAATCATAGAAGAACAGTTATTTATGGTACTTAGTTATTATGCAGAGTACTCATTTTGTTCCATTAGTATAAAATATTTTTTTTCATTTTGTTCCATTAGTATAAAATATTTTTTTAGAACGGAGAAATTAATTTTTATGTCAATACATTCTTATGTCATGCAATCTTGTGTCATCCCTAAAACCATCTACTCTAAAATTGAAAAGTTGTGTAAGTAGGAATTTTGTTTTGGGGAAGTAACGAGGATCCTCACAAAGTGCACCTTGTAAATTGGGATCAACTTCACTTATAGAGGGAGAAAAGGATGTATTGGCATTAATTAGAAGTCTAAGCAAATTTAATGATGCTTTTATTACCAAACTTTGTTGGAGATTTATCTAGAAACCTCAAGTCTTATGGGTCTCGATGTTATAAGAAAAATATGGGATCAAAAGTAAGCCTCTGTCTTTCTTCTTCTCGGGGCACAATTTTATGGAACCATATTTGTATGAAAGTATACCGTGATATACAAGGTATACACAGCATATAAGATGCCTTGTGTATATCACGGAAACACAAAGCAATTTGGACAATATTCGTCCGTGATATACCTGCCTAGTATATCACGGTTTTAAGCTAGTTTTGGTAATAGGTTTTTGTATATAATTAGCATTGTACACTTACCATAATTGTATAATTATTGTACAAGTAAAATAGGATTTTTCATATTATGAAAATTGTAAATTGTATACATAGTGATTGATTAATAAAAATAATGAAGGGGGTTGTTTCTTTCAATTTAAGCTTTGGTCCTTTGTCCGTCATACTTTTTTGTTGGTCAATTGCTGGTGGTAAGAATTGTTCCTTTTGGTATGACATTTGGTTGATGGATAAACCTTTAACTGAGGTTGTTGATATGTTTATTTTTTATCATATTTTACATTGGAAGTTAGTGAATGTTGTTGGACATAATAGAGACTGTTTACCGCTTCTTTCTCACTATGTTCCACACCAAATAATGAAATTACTTTAACAGTTTTCCACTTCCTAGTGAACAGCTTGGAGTGGATGAATTTTTCTGTTGAAATAGTGCTAGTGGTTCCTTCACAGTTGCTTCTATGTATGAGACTCTTAGCAACAGCATTTTCATCTAATAAAGTTTGAAAATTAATTTGGGGATGATGTGGGCCTGAAAAAATTTGAGTGTTCCTTTAGTTGTCTGGCAAAGGTAGAATTCTTACAAATTTGGAGAGGTATTGCAGACATTTTACTACACGGGAGTAGAAAATGAGTCCGTGTTGCATGTCTTGCGTGATTTTACTTATTATCGAGCTGTCTAGGTTCACATTCTTGATCCAGAGGATATGTCTTGGTTTTTTGCTCTTGATATCTATGTTTGGCTTATTGACAATTTAATGTCTAAAATCAAAGGACCTAGAGATGATGATTGGAAATTTTCTTTGGTCACCTGCTGGAAAAATTAAAATTTTATAATAATGCTCTTTTTCAAAATGATCATCTTTCAGTGGATAAAAAGGTAACAGGGTTAGAGCTTGTGCTACTTCTCAGCGTTTGTTATAAAATATTGGGAAAGTATCTAATAACAAACATTTAGTTTAGCTCGGCTGGTCACCTCCTAGCGTTGGGAGGGTGGCTCTTAACACAGATGAAGCTCTTTGAAAGAGTATTTTGATAGGAACGGCAGGCGGTGTATTTCGTGATTCTAATAAGGGATGGCTTGTAGGGTTTTCAGTCAAAATTGGATTTTGTACCTAAATATGAGGATAAAACTGATGATGTTAATGCTACCAAGAAGGTTACGGATACCAGTAGGAAGTGGGTTGGTCTGTTTTAAAGGAATAAATTCGCATCTAAGGGGATGAATTTATCATATATACCTCCTGTTATTGAAGATGGGGAAATTGTGGTGCATCTTCTTAAGGAAGATTTTGAAGCTGAGACCCAAAAATAGAATCGAACCCTAATTATGTATGTGGTTGGGACCAGAGATGGCAGTGGATTTTGGATTCGGTCCGGATCCGATGGATCCAGATCCGTTTTATAGGATATGGATCTTCAAAATTTAAACCCGACGGATCCGGATCTGACCCGGATCCGTTTCTGACGGATCAGATCTGGATCTTGTATTTGAGATTCGTGGTCCAGATCCGACCCGTGGATCCGTTTTTTATTAAATATATTCATAACCTAGAATATAATTTTATAAGTATTTTCTTAAAATTGCTAAGCACATCCTTGCAAGTTTAATTCTCAAAACAAGTTTAATTTATCTCCGCATTAACTCAAAAACCAAAAAATAAAGAGATAACTTCGATAATAAAATCAATGTTATATCAGTGAATGACTCACATCTCCATAGACAAGTAGTTAAAATTATATTCACTTCATTTGTGAAGATTTCAAGCACATGCAAATTCTGCATTGTGGAAATACTAGTAAACATTTTCCACAACTATTGTCATTGTCCAACATTTTCAATTAATAACTCACAATCAAAACGAGACAACGAACAAAATATCTCATATGGACATTTCAAAATTAAAACACAGTAAACTGTTAGCTAAGTAGAAATCGTTTGTCTGTTCAAAGAAAAATTCTTAGCAAGGTTACAATCTTAGCAAGGCAAAATATTTTACATGTGGATCCAGATCCGATCCGTGGACCCTGTGGATCCGATGGATCCGGATTTGGATCTGATTTTCATGGACCCGACGGATCTGGATTCAGGTATGAAAATGGATCTGGATCTGGATCTAGTAGGATCCGGTCCAGATCCGATCCGTTGTCATCCCTGGTTGGGACTACACCTTCCATTGCTGCGATTGAGAGATATATTGCTAGTCAATGGAAATTTGTTTCCAAGCCTGAAGTGTTGTATCACAAAGACGGTTATTTTGTTATCAAGATGAATAGTATAGAAGAGAGGAATGAGGTTCTATACTCGGGGCCTTATACCATAAACAATAGACCCATCATAACCAAAGCATGAACTGCCGACTTCAATTTTAATGAGGAAATCCTACGAATTATTCCTCTCTGGGTAAAACTACCTAGTTTGGCTCTAAATACTTGAAGCAAGGATGCCTTAAGCGGAATTGGGAGTGCCCTGGGTAAACCATTGTATGCGGACGATTGTACTACTACTGCTGATAGACCATCTTATGCGTGTATCCTGGTTGAAATGGATGTCACTTGAAGCTTGCCAGGTAGTGTGAAGATATGTGATCAAAATGGAAAGGCGACTCACCAACAGGTACTATATGACTGGAAACCAACATATTGTTCAGTCTGTTTCCAAATTAGACATTCCTGCCCAGCAATGCAAAGGCAAAGGAAATGGAACAGGACGTGAAGCAAATCAGAAAAAACAGGAGGTGCCTGAAGTGAAACAACAGGTATGAACTTATAAAAGGAAGTTAGATCCAAATTTGGATCCAATTGATGCTGAGGGCAGATGGTTGGACATGTTATGTCTTGAGAGCACAATGGCAGCTCTTGAGCACATGGGAGAAGAGCAGTGGCAGACTGTTACTGGGAAATCAAGGGCTAAAGCTACAGGGAAGAATATAGAACAACAGGATACAATACTTACAAATGCATACATTGCCTTAATGGAGAATCCAAATGGTTTTCAGGTATCAACTTCCCAGTTAGTAGGTGATTTTGGTGATAACAGGTGTAGTAAAAAGAGGTAATAGAGGTCCTCCTTCTTCAATTGTGAAATGAATTTTGTTGCTTGGAATGTGAGGGGAATGAATAAAGTGTATAAGCACAAAGAAATTAGGAGGTTTTGCAATACCAATAAATTAGTTTTGATAGTAGTTATAGAAAATAGAGTAAAGGAGAGTAATACATCTAAAATAATCACTAAAATAGCTGGCACATGGCACTGAACTGCAAATTATGATGAAGCACTAGCAGGATGAATTTGGATATTATGGAATCAGAACTATGTGGATTTTAATCCTACAGTAAAGCACCAGCAATTCATACATGGACAGGTAACTGTATTACATTCACAAATTGTTTTCGAACTCAGCATTGTATATGGCTTACATACCATACTAGATATGAATCTTTATGGAATGATCTCAAGGATATAATTACCAGCTTGAGTAGGTCGGGCTTGGTTATGGAAGACTTTAATACAATCTTGAATGCTGATGATAGAGTCTATGAAAGTCCTGTTCTTGAGAGTGAAGTAAAAGATTTTGGAGAATTTGTTCAAAGCTCAGGTCCGATTGAGATGAAAACAGTTGGCAAGTACTACACCTTGTCTAATAATCATATACTTAGTAAGATTGATAGAATATTTACTAATGCAGAGTGGGTACAACAATGGCCTCATCTGGAAGGTACTATTCTGGATGCCCAGTTCTCTGATCATAATCCATTGAATGTCTGTTTTGATAATACACCCAAGATGAGACATGGATCCTTTAAGTTCTATAATTACCTTGCTGACCATCCAGATTTCTTACATGTGGTTAATGATTGTTGGGGGAAACATAGGCAGGGGACAGCTATGATGAGAGTATGGCAACAATTGAAGCAAGTCCAAGGTGGGGTAAAGAAGCTTTAAGAAACACACTTTTCTGGTGTGGATAAAAGAGTTGAAGAGGCAAGGAATGCTGTCCAGGCTATTAAATTTCAACTTAGAGATCACTCAAGATTCACAGAATTGGTTCATGAGGAGAGATTAGCAAAGCAACAACTGGAAAAGTGGCTTCTGATAGAGGAGAGCATTGTAAAATAGAAATCTGAGTGTAATGCCTAAAATTGGGGAACACAAATCCTAGCTACTTTCATGCATGTTTGAAGAATAGACAGGCCCAAAACCAAATCAAGAGTCTAGTAAATGGCAATGGCACCCTACTACAATCAGAGGCAGAAGTGGAGCAAGAAATAATAAGTTTTATAAGGGTCTTCTGGGTAAAGCAGCATCACAACTTCGTGTTGTGATACCTGATATCATGCTTAATGGTCCAACACTCAATAGACAGCAACAACTTAGCCTAGTCAGTCAAGTTGAAAGAGAAGAGATAAGGGCAGCACTACATAGTATTAATGATAACGAAGCCCCGGGAAGAGATAGTTTTAATGTTGATTTTTTCAAGAAATCATGGTCTGTCATTGGCCAAGAAGTGGGGGTTGCAATATTGGAATTTTTCAGACTTCAACTATGTGCAAACCTATCAATTGTGCAGCAATAACACTGATTCCAAAGGTCAAAAGTCCTTCATCCATAAAGGAATTTCGACCTATTTCATGTTGCACAGTTCTATATAAAATTATCTCCAAGGTCTTGACTAGTAGATTACAACCTGTGATGGGTCATTTAGTGGACAACTCTCAGACTGTTTTTGTGCCAAAAAGGTTAATCTCAGACAATATACTTATGAGCCATGAACTCATTAAATGATATGGTAGGAATTCAATTTCTCCAAGATGTATGGTGAAGGTGGATATGCAGAAGGCATATGATTCTATGGAATGACCTTTTGTGAAGCAAGTTCTGAGACTACTAGGATTTTCTGAGACATTCACTAATTGGGTTATGGAATGTATGACTACTGTATCCTATTCTGTGGTGATAAATGGGAAGGCTACTGTTCCTTTTGCTGCTAAAAACGGGTTTGAGACGGTGATTCTATCTCCCCTTTTCTATTTTTACTTGCCATGGAGTACCTCAATAGACTCCTCAAACCTTTGAAGCAACTAAAGATGTTCAATTACCATCAAAGGTGTGCCAAAGTTAATTTGGTGCATCTAGGATTTGCTGATGACCTATTATTATTTTGCAGGGGTGATCTACAGTCTGTGAAGATCTTGCATGAAAGATTTTCAATGTTCTCTGCTGCATCCGACTTTATTGCAAATCCACAGAAAAGTTCTGTGTATTTTAGAGGAGTGCCATTGTCTATCCAGCACTAAATCATGGATGAACTAGGCTATCAAAAAGGGGATTTGCCTTTTAAATATCTTGGTGTTCCTTTGAGTACCAAGAGATTGACAATACTTCAATGTGAGCCCTTGATTGATAGAATGTTAGGGTAAATCACATCTTGGACTACTAGGTTTCTATCCTATGCTGGAAGGACTGGGTTGATTAAGAGTGTGTTGTTTGCTATTCAGACATTTTGGGCCAAAATTTTCATCTTGGACTACTAGGTTCCTATACATTGGTATCTCTATAAGAACAAAGAGAAGTTATGGGTGCAATAGGTACATGCTTATTATATAAAAGGACAAACAACCTGGACAACATATCCCAAGTCTGCTTCTTGGGTAATTCAGAAAGTGTTTAAGGCTAAGCAATATATGAAAGCTTCTGGATATTGTGAGCAGGAAGTAATGCACATTGAGAAGTTTTCTATCAAATCAGTATACAATCAGCTCTTTTTGGGCAATACTCTTACTAGTTGCAATGGAGCAAAACTCATTTATAATAATAAAGGGTGTCCAAAATGGATCTTCATACTAAGGTTGGCTACAAACAGATCCTGAATGTGTCTTTTGTATTTAATCACATGAAACTCTTTTTGTTGGCAAGGAATAGTATGGGGTGTACAAGGATGGAATAAGGAAGTTGTGTGGAGGCCACAGCAGGGGTGCATCTATATATCGTATTATGTTGGTTGTTGTTGTCTACCAGATATTGAGAGAAAGGAATGATGTTGTAGGAGAACTCCTCAGGTTATCATCAAACAGATTGTTCAGGAGGTGGTGTTTAGACTGAGTCTATTTCCTAAGCTTCCTAGATGTGTTAGCCAATTGAACTTCTATCCGGTATAGGCTGAGTGTTTTATGTACTTCTGGTGGATGTGCTGAGTATGAGTATGATCATTCAACAATGCCTAATTTCTTCTCCTCTTTTATCTTGAGCTGTAAATATCTCCCTTTGTAATAAATAAAATATTTATTTACCAAAAAAATATGATGATATGCTAATTAATCATCGATATTCCATAATAAATTTATATGGTTAACATAATAATTTGTTATAGTGTTACTTATGTTTTTAATATAGTGCATTAAAGGCCTAAAAGAAGGGAATTTGACACGGTGGGCTAACTCTTAGACCTAATTTGCATAGATTAGCTAAATTTTAATAAGATGGTTATTTTCTCTCCCACAATTTCCTCCTCTCTCTTTTTCTTCCCCTAAAATCTATCCGATGTTTCTCTCTCTATGTATTATTGTGCATCTTTCCTCCACTTTTTTACTCTCTTTCCCTTCATCTTCTTAAATTTCTCCTATTAAAATAAAAAATCTACCACGATATATTGTGAAGTATCATGTATACATTTTGGAAATTCTATAGAGAAGAAGAGTACCATGTATTCATTCTGATATATATTGTGAAGTACCATGTATAACTACTATGTATACATTTTGAAAATTCGATATAGAATAAGAATACCATGCATACATTCTGCGAATTCGATAGAGAAGAAGAGTAAAATGTATAAATGGTAGAGAAGAAGAGTACCATGTATAAATGGTAGAGAAGAAGAGTACCATGTATACTGGGAATTCGATTGAGAAGAAGAGTACCATGTATACATTCTGCTATATATTGTGAAGTACCATGTATACATTCTGGTATATGGTGTGAAGTACCATGTATATATTCTGATATATATTGTGAAATATCATGTATACATTCTGATATATATTACGAAGTACCATGTATACATTCTGATATATCATGTGAAGTACCATGTATACATTCTGACTATTACACTGTTAGACTTTATATATTTATTATGTATAAAAAATGATAAAAATTTCAAACTATGCATTAAATTTGCAGAACTATAACTTTCGAGTATAAATTCTGAAATTCGATGCGGAAGAAGAATATTTTGTGAAATAATATTTTTAAATTATTTATATTTGAATATCCTTTAATAACAAACTCTCCACTTTTCAAGTATAGAATGATTGGGTAAAATCTAATTAATATAGTATAGCATGATATTAAAGAAGAAGATACTTCTTCTCCTATTTTAGGATAAAATACAACGTCAATAAGGAAAAACAATTACAACCCTATTGTTGAACCTATAATTGTGTTGGCATCCCTATTATTAAGCCTCCTTTTTTACTTAATTGGCTACATGGTGCCAATTTCTTTAGGCCTGAAATACGCTAACACATTTTCGGTTAAAATATACCAATACTATATAGTACTTGTAGTAAAACGTCAATCCCCCCCCCCCCCCCCCCCCAAAAAAAAGTGCATTAGATGGAAGGTAAAGTAACTTTCTCCCATTTCACCTACGATGAAATGCATAATTTTATTTATGGTTTTCTAATAATCTAGGGAGTTGAGGGGACGCACCTTTTGTAGCATGTATGTCGTCAGCTTGGGCAAAGAGCCGAGCCGGCTCGACTCAACTTGATTGACTCATTTTGGTTATGTATGTATAATTTTATATTTGCTTAATTAATTTTACGTAAACTTTTTATAGACATCATTGCGTTAGAATAATTTATGGGTGGTGCCAAATGTTATTAATATTTCAAATTTAATAGTTCAAAAGTTAAAAAAAATTAGGCCTCATTTGTTTGCACTTAATAAATATCTGAATCTAAATTGTTCACACCTTAGACCATTAAGTGCATTTATTTACATTAAGCTTTAAACACTTGTTTGGTCTGAGTAAGTCTTAACCGTTATGATCTTGAACAAAGTCTTAATATCATGAAGAGGTATTTTATATGGATGATTTTTACCACCACTATGTCCACAACCACCAGCTCCACCCTCCCAACCCCAACCTACCCCCACCACCACCCACCCTTCCCCTCTCCACCCCTCAACTCACCACCACTAACCACCTCTGCCATCATAACTACTACCATCACCACTATCAATCACCACCACCCCACCTTCCCAACCTCCTTCCCAACCCAACCTCACTCCACCATCACTAACCATCTCTGCCATCACAATCACTACCGGTAATCACTATTATCATTCGCTACAACATCTACCACCTCCATTAATATAATTATATCAACAGTCATCACCATTGTCGCCACCAGCACCGTCGTCGTCGTTGCTACCACTACCACTATCAGTCATTACCACCACTACGGCCAATCCTTACTACCAACCACCTCTACCATCATAACTATCACCTTCGCCAACTACTACCAACACCATTGTCAACCACTACACGTTTTTTAGACACCGCTATCAACACCGTCAATTACTAACATCAATAAACTCCACCATCACAATCACCACTACCAACCGCCACCTTGGCTCCAGTAACTACAATACCAACCACCTCTGCCATCATAATCATCACCACCCCACAAAGCATATCCATCATCATTAGCGAACATAAATATTTCATTTTTATCAAATAATAATTCTATTTTATTAGACTTATATTTAGTTTCTAATATTTAGTTACTTTTGTATATGAGTTGTATATTTATTATGTTTAAATAAATACATCATGCACATTCAGATATTGAAAAATAAATAATCTTAATCATTCAGTGTTCAGATCTAGAGATAACATCTTAATTATTCAAATGTGCATTTAGATTCAGACGTCTTAATCTTAATGAAAACAAATGAGGCCTTAATATTGTATAAATTGCTTGAATATAGTATTGCTTTAGTTCTATTATTTAATTTTTGCGTTCAATATTAAGTTAAGGTCATTTAAATTCGAGTTATTGTTTTGACTAATAAATATTGAGTTAAGGTCATTTACATTACACTTGCATGCAATTACCAAATTAAATTAGTAATTCTTATATATTTCTTAATCAACCAATTTATGTTTTAATAGCATAGCACTATGTAGAACAAAACACTAAGGAGACGACTCAGACTGGGCTCGGCTCGGCTCGAGCTCGGTTATAATTTGACAAAGCTCGGTTGAGCACAACTCAGTACTATCAAAAGCTCGATTGGGCTTGGCCCGAGCTCGGCTCACTCGGCTCGATGCCCAATCCTACATGTGTGGAAGTAATGTCTACTATAGGGTCACAAAATTATTAACATTGGAAGCTTACGTGCCGCTTGACGCATCTCTCTGCTTTAACCTTGATGGATTGTAACAATGAGGTCATAATTCGACTATAATACTCCCTCGTGTCAATTTGTTTGGCTTGATTCGAAGTTTAAGGGTTAAATTAACTAATATTCGATGTGAATTTGAATATATAATTTTTAATTCATTTGAAATAAAGTTTATATATTTAAAAACTACATTAAAAAATATTATGAGTCATAATGGAAACAAAAGAATTTGTGCCTACAGAGATCACATTCGTCGGGGTCTCATATGCTTGTAGCCATTGTGGTTCGGTGGACAAAGGGTTTGCTTACTTTGAAAAAATGCAAAAATTGTTTGGAGTTGAGAAAAAAATTGAACATTATGGCTGCATGGTTGATTTGTTAGTGTTAAACAAAGGTAATATACCTGTGATATACACTGAATATACAGCAGTATATATCACAGGTATACAAGTAGTGGCCCAGCAGCAACAAAGCAGTGGGCAGTGGCCCAAATCGTCCGTGCCCATCACGGCTTTGGGCAGCAAAGCAGTGGGAAAAGTTTGTATATTAAGGAAAGTATATTTTGTGTATATTGTAGTGTATTTGTTACCTAGATTAGGATATACATTTACCATAATTAGGATATACACTTAAGATAATTGTATAGTTAGAATTATGGTAGAATAAGGTTTTAGGAATAGAATAGGAATAGGATTCTCCTATTATGGAAATATGTAACTTGTATATATAGCCTTTCAATTAATGAAAATAATCAAGGGGATTATTTCTTTCATGGTACCAAGAGACTAGGTCTAAACAAAAGTTTTCCTCTCAACTTTTGTCCTCTCTTTGGCCGAGATCCCCCCATCGGGCTTCTCTTCCAAAATTCGTCTTCCGCTCTCAAAAACACCTCTCTTAAATTTCCCTTCCTTCTTTGTTCTTTCAATATGTCTAAGAACAATTATCACTCTGCCCTCATGGTTTCCAATATCAAGAGCTGTATCCCTATTGTCCTTGAGATGGAAAACGTCCAATATGCGACGTGGGCGGAGTTGTTTAAAATTCACGCTATCTCTTATCAAGTTCTCCATCACATCATTCCTCCCGCTAGACCCCTTCCTGCGGAGGATCCTGAGTTATGGATTACTCTTGATGCTACCGTTCTCCGGTGGATCTACGCCACTATTTCGATGGACCTTCTATAGACGATTATTGAGACGGATAACACGGCTATGGCTGCATGGAATAGATTGCGTGACATATTCCAAGACAACCAACATTCACGTGTCGTCACACTCGAGCAGGAATTCTCTCTAGTTCGAATGGACGAATTTCCAAACGTTTCTGCATATTGCAAGAAACTCAAGGAGTTGGCAGATCAACTCTGTAATGTTGGCGCACTAATAACTAATAATCGTCTTGTTCTACAGTTGGTTGCCGGTCTTTCGGAGGCATATAATGGTGTTGGAACTCTCTTTCGCCAAAGCAACCCTCTTCCCGACTTCTATCAAGCCCGCTCCATGCTTACTTTGGAAGAAGCCGGTTTGGCTAAAAAGGCGGCTACCGGAGCAAGCCTCGTCGTCATGGTGGCGTCCTCTCCTAGTTCTTCGGGTTTTGTTAATAATTCGGGCCAAAACCATAATCATGGTGGCGGCAAGAATAATCGCAAGAATAATAACAAAAACCGCGGGGGCAAACACGACGGTTCTAGTGGCGGTTCCGGTGGTCAGCAAGCAGACGGTGGGTCCCATCCAGGGAACAGTGGCCCACCCCCCCTGGGCCCAGCAGTGGGGCCCATGGCAGTGGGGCTGGGGCAGTGGGCCGTGGGCCAACAACCCTTCTACTCAGGCAGCAGCTTCCAACGGCTAGTGGGGTCGGCCGGCGGCTTCGTGCCCAACACCCGGCGGTGGCGGCCCACGGCCGGTGGCCCAACAACAAGGCGCCTCGGCGGCTACGGCCCAACTCCATCACGGACATGAGTTCTTGGGCCCCGACCTCCGCAAGCCCATCATGCAGCAGGCCCCACTCAAACCGATATCGAGGCCGCGATGCACACACTGGGGCTAACTCAACCAGACCCAAATTAGTATATGGACACCGGTGCCACAACTCACATGACTTCCGAAAAAGGTACTCTCTCATCTTATTCCAATTTAAGCACCCCTCGGGGGATAATTGTTGGTAATGGCAGTTCTATTCCAATCCTAGGGTATGGTCAGAAAAAATTGTCTCCTCCCAATCCACCCCTTCTCTTGAAAAATACTTTACATGCTCCTAAATTAATTAAAAATTTAGTGTATGTCCGAAAGTTCACAACTGACAATTCGGTTTTCGTTGAATTTGATCCTTTTGGTTTCTCTGTGAAGGATTTCAAGACGGGGAGCCATCTCATGAGGTGTGATAGTAGGGGGGGATCTGTATCCTATCATGCCCGATTTCAGTCCATCAAGTCAAGCCTTGCCATCAGCTTTTGCAGCCATCTCTCCTTCCATGTGGCATGTTCGTCTGGGTCATTCGGGATCTTCTATTTTATCAGTTTTAGATAAAAATAGCTTTATTTCCTGTAAGGGTACGAGTCGTACTCCACTTTGTCAGTCTTGTTAATTAAGGAAAATTGTTAAGTTGCCATTTGTAGACTCCAATTCTCATACTTCAATGCCATTTGATATTATTTATAGCGACTTATGGACATCTCCTGTTCTTAGTTCATTGGGTCATCGATATTATGTTCTCTTTTTAGATGATTATTCTAGATTTTTATGGACGTTTCCAATTGCGAATAAATCACAAGTGTTTTTCGTCTTCATCAAATTTAGAGCGTTCATTCGTACTCAATTCGAAAGAAAAATAAAAAATATTCAATGTGATAATGGGAAAGAGTATGACAATAGGGAGTTTCGGGAATTCTGTGCTAATAATGGGATAAATTTTTATTTTTCGTGTCCTCATACATCTTCACAAAATGGGAAAGCCGAACGCAAAATTCGTTCCATAAATAACATTGTCCGAACTCTCTTAAGTCATGCCTCCATACCTCCATATTTTTGGCATCATGCTCTACAAATGACCACATAGCTTCTTAACATAATTCCTTCTAAAGGTCTGACATATTCCTCCCCCCTCAAAATCCTATATAATAAGGACCCTTCTTATTCTCATCTTCGGATTTTTAGGTGCTTGTGTTATCCATTATTCCCATCCACCACAATTAACAAACTTCAGGCTCGGTCTACCCCGTGTGTACTTTTGGGTTATCCGTAGAATCATCGTGGTTATAAGTGTTTTGATTTATCCTCCAAGAAAATCATAATTAATCGCCATGTCATTTTTAATGAAACCCAATTCCCTTTTACGAAAGTTCATACTCCCGAGCCTAAGTCGTATAATTTTTTGGATGACCAAATATCCCCGTATATTATTCAGAATTTTTCGGACATCTCCCGCACCCAAAATCCTCCAGCGGGCCCACTGCCCGCTGGACCCCCGATCGCCGATAGCGGCGACTCCGATTCTTTGGATCGGTCCCAAAGACAATTGGGCCGGTCCAGGCCCCACACTCGGCCGGTCCGATCGATGACACGATTTTCGATTTGGGCCGGCGAGAGCCACCGCATGCTTGGCCGGTCCGTCCCGACCCCAGAAAATTTCCAAAATTCTCTCAATTCCTCCTCGAGTCATAGACCGGTCACTCGTAGTCAGCGGGGCATATTTACACCTAAAAGACATTTTAATTTACATTCTGATGTCTCTAAATCCCCCTTGCCCCGCAATCCTATGTCCACATTAAATGACCCTAATTGGAAAATTGCTATGACTGATGAATATAATGTTCTTATTGATAATAAGACGTGGGAGTTGGTGCCCCGTCCATATGGTATTAATATTATCAGGTCTATGTGGATTTTTGCTCATAAGGAGAATTCAGATGGGTCATTTGCTCGACATAAGGCGCGACTTGTTGGTGATGGTAAGACTCAGCAGGTTGGGATAGATTGTGGTGAGACGTTTAGTCCGGTGGTCAAACCGGCTACCATTCGCACTGTGCTTATCTTGGCTCTTTCAAAGACTTGGCCAATTCATCAGTTGGATGTCAAGAATGCTTTCCTACATGGTGATCTCAAGGAAACAATCTATATGCATCAGCCGTTGGGTTTCAGGGATCCAAACCGTCCTCATCATGTATGTTTGTTGAAGAAGTCCTTATATGGGCTTAAGCAGTCTCCAAGGGCCTGGTACACGAGGTTTGCTGACTTTGTTTCCACTATTAGGTTCACTCACAGCAGGTCAGATAATTCATTGTTCATCTACCGTCGTGGTTCGTCCTTGGCCTACATTCTGTTGTATGTGGATGATATCATCTTGACTGCCTCTTCTGATGCCTTGCGCCAGTCTATCATGACCATGCTCAATTCTGAGTTCGCTATGAAAGACTTAGGGCCTTTGAGTTATTTTTTGGGGATTGCCGTCAAGCGTCATTCAGGTGGCTTGTTTTTGTCTCAACGAAAGTATCTTTGCGAGATCATAGAGAGAGGGCGGGATGTCATCATGTAAGTCCACTTCCACGCCGATTGATGCAAACCCCAAGCGAGTGCCGCGGCGGGTGCACCATACAAGGACCCGACCCGCTATCGCGCCTTGCGGGGGCCCTCCAAAGTATCTTACCTTTACCAGACCGGATATTACGTATGTGATTCAGCAGGTGTGTTTATTCATGCATGATCCCAGAGTTGAGCACATAAATGCAATCAAACGCATCATTCGGTATATTCAGGGGACACTGGACTATGAGTTGCACTTGTATCCTTCATCTACATCCACACTTGTCTCTTACACGGATGCTGATTGGGGTGGTTGTCCCGACACCAGACGGTCGACTTCGGGCTACTGTATGTTCCTTGGCAACAACTTGGTCTCCTGGTCGGCAAAGCGTCGGCAACTCTATCACGCTCAAGTGCGAGAGCGAGATATCGAGGGGTAGCAAATGTGGTCTCCGAATCATGTTGGCTACGTAATTTTCTTTTGGAGCTTCATTGTCCCATTCAGAAGGCAACCTTGGTATATTGCGATAACATTAGTGCCATCTACCTTTCCGGTAACCCAGTTCAAAACCAACGTACCAAGCATATCGAAATGGACATTCACTTTGTTCGTGAAAAGGTTGCAAAGGGTCACGTTCGCGTATGCCATGTCCCGTCTCGTTATCAAATTGCGACATCTTTACAAAGGATCTACCACGGTTTCTTTGAAGATTTTAGGGACGATCTCGGCGTTCGAAGACCGCCCGCTATGACTAACGGGGGTGTGTTAAACAAAGGTAATATACCCGTGATATACACTAAATATACAAAGCGTATATATCACGGGTATACAAGTAGTGGCCCAAAGAAGAACAAAGCGGTGGGCGGTGGCCCAAATCGTCCGGGCCCATCACGGCTTTGGGCGGCAAAGCGATGGGGAAAAGTTTGTATATTAAGGAAAATATATTTTGTGTATATTGTAGTGTATTTGTTACCTAGATTAGGATATACATTTACCATAATTAGGATATACACTTACCATAATTGTATAGTTAGAATTATGGTAGAATAAGGTTTTAGGAATAGGATTCTCCTATTATGAAAATATGTAACTTGTATATATAGCCTTTCAATTAATGAAAATAATTAAAGAAATTATTTCTTTCAGTTAGGAATGGCTGGTTTAGTGGAAAAGGCGTACAAGTATATTAAAGACATGCCATTGCAACCCAATGCCGTGATTGTGGGAGATATTTTCATAATTTGTGCATAAGAGTGAGAATCCATGTAGGTCACTGTCATCTTGAAGTCGAATATGTATCAACAGGTTAAGAAAGGAATTTGCAACAACTCTCAGATACTTGATTTAATACACCTGCTGCAACATGGAACATGAGCTTTCAATTGGGTATTAACATCTTAAATAAAGCAGATTATGCAGGAAAACTGAGTATATAATCTCACTAGCTGAAATAAAGGTGCAATCACCTGAAGTTATTAAAGGCTTAGTGAAATGAATCCCTCTTTGCTTAGGATCAGAAAACACCTTTCCCTTTTTGTTATTACAAAAGTAGCTAATCCTATCAAGACTTGCCCAGGATGGTTACTTGATATGATACATAAAACACTGTAGAAGGGAGTTGAGGAATATTTTTCTCCAGCATCTTAGTATTTTTTTTAGAAGGCTACGCTTTGATTTCAGCAGCTTATGCAAAGCTCCAGGTCAAACTCTACAATTACGTTCTACCAATAATCTTTACAGGAGCAAGATCCATTGGTAAAATGGTGAAACCGGCTACGATCTCTAACGACAATCTCCCGATTAAAGACCTTCGATGTTAGTTTTATGGCAAGGTGGCAATCAGCACAGACCCTTAAGTTCTTCACAATTCTAATTGGGGTCCCAGGCGGTGTACAAATCAACATGAATGCAATTGCAATTTTTTCACTATGGTAAGCCAAAGCAGTCTCCTTCTCCTCTTCCTCTATATCAGCAAGCACATTTGATGTATGAGGGACATAGCCTTCCAATCTCAACAATCTAGTCATTTCTGCAAGCATAGCATATATAGCCTCAGTTTTAGGATGGGATCTATCTCCCATTACAAATTCATGCACACAATTCCCCAACTCAACAAGGCTATGCCCTGGGACTTTTTTCACCCCTTCTTTAAGCATAGTTCTCCGTAGTTGATGAACATCTGACCAACGCCTCTCAGCTGCATAAAGGTTCGAAAGGAGCACATAATCCCCAGAATGTTTAGGTTCTAACAGCTTAAGGTGATTTCTAGTCATCTCTGCTAGAGCTAAATGACCATGTATTGAGCAGGCACCGAGTAATGTTCGCCAAATCACGGCATTGGGTTGCAATGGCATGTCTTTAATATACTTGTACGCCTTTTCCACTAAACCAGCCCTTCCTAACAAATCAACCATGCAGCCATAATGTTCAATTTTCGGCTTAATTCCAAACAATTTTTGCATTCTTTCAAAGTAAGCAAACCCTTTGTCCACCAAACCACAATGGCTACAGGCATATAAGACCCCAACGAATGTGATCTCCGTAGGCACAAATCCTTTTGTTTCCATTTCCTTGAAAAGCTCAAGTGCTTTCTCACCAAAACCATTGACAGCCAAACCTACAATTAAAGATGTCCAAGACACTACACTATCCTCCTCCAACTCATCAAAAACTTGCTCTGCCTCTTTTACATTCCCACATTTAGCATAAAGATCTAAAAGGGCATTTGCAGCATGTAAATTCTTATCCAATCCGACCTTCAACATATACACATGCGCCCTTCGACCCAAAGCAAAAGCACCAAGCTCAGCAGAAGCAGTCAACAAACTGACCATAGTAAATCCATCAGGCCTAACACCTTCCAAAACCATTTTCCTGAAAAGGGTCAACGTTTCATTAGGTCGACTATTTAAAGCATACCCATTAATCACTGAATTCCATGCGACAAGATTCTTGTCTGACATTTCCTCAAACACCTTATGTGCAATTTCTGCTTGACCAATTGCTCCGTAGAAATGAACCAAGGAATTCTGAACAAACACCAAAGATTCAAACCCATTTCTAATTGCAATGCAATGCACCTTTTCTCCTTCCCTAACATCAATCACCTTCGCAATAGCTTTTAGAACAAAAGGGTATGTATGGGTGTCAGGTACAACAGAATTCACACACATTTTGTTGTGTATTTCAATTGCTGGATATGGGTTTTCACTGTCTGCATAACCTCTAATCATTGTATTCCAAGTGAAGATATTTGGGAATTGAATTTGATTGAAGATTTTTTGGGCATAACACATTGGACCTGAAAGGGAAACTAGAGTGAAAATCAAGTACTTGCCCATTTCTGGGCTTGATAAAGGGATGCCACGCCTGATGGAAAATGCATGTACTTGCTTGAATTTGTAATTTGAGGAAGCACATGAAAGCAAAAGGGCAATGCATTTCTTCACTATGTATGGTTTTGTGGTCTCTCCACTGATGTTATTTGACTGCATGTCACACATTCAGAGAGTGAGCTTTGCAGCACAACAAATGGGGCACGGAGAATTGTGAGTGCTTGGACAGTTGACAAATTATTTGCCCATAACAAGTGATAGTAACACTTCTAATTAACCTCGTATTCTATGTCTGAGGAGTTTAATGAACTTAACTTGCATATTATGTTGGGCATTTACTTACAAGTTACAATGAGTCAATAAGATTTCGGGATTACTCAAAATATGAAAAATTTTTGCTCAACTTTGCGGTGGGGGTGGATAAGAGCATTAATTGCTCTTACCCCAAATGGTGTTCGACTACTGCAAAAAACATGGCGCCTCTGAGATTTTACCATTTTCGGCAAAGATGACGTCGGGGAGAGACCTTAGGGCGAAATGAGAACAGCTAAGGGCTTTAGCCCTCTTCAATGGCTTAAGCACGCCGATGGGCTGGGCCTGGTCCATCTTTGGACTGGGCTCGGCAATAAAAAACGAAACAAGAATTATAAGAGGTTGGGAAATTTTGCGAATGTGACCACACGGTCAAGTAATGAATAGCCACTTTAATTTCAATTGTCGCTAAAATCGGCCAATTAAAACAATTTAAGGTTGAAACTAAAATACAAACCCGATTAAAATCTAATTAAGGAATAAAAAATGAGATACTATTTGACACCTTATTTAATTAATCAAATTTTCTTAATTTCACAAAGTAAAATATTTACCAATTTAATATAACTAATTTAGACAATTAATTGAATAAGTATCCTCTTTAATTTATAAAAATTGATAGGTATTTCTTAAAAGCATGTAAAAATGAACAAACAATATACAATATATTTGATAATGTTTTACCAAATAATATGGCAAAATGTTACCTAAATAATTTCATAAAATTATTTTTACTTTGTAAAATACATACTTTCCTCCGTTTGTAACTCAGAAACTCTGAATAATTAAATAAAATATTGAAGGATAAATATTAGATGTCAACAACTGCCCCTTCGTTTTTCGAGGATGGCGGGACTATCCATGAGTAACGAAATTTGATGAACCTGATTTTTACCGATCAGGACAAAATGCTTCTCGATTTTTGCATAATTTTCTAGAATTGTGGTAGGACCACAATTTCTAGGTTTCCTACATATGTCGGGCTATATGTCACGCCCCAAATCATAGTTTGGACGTAACACGACACTCGGTGCTTGTCTGCATATAACCGAGCGAATAAACTGCTGACTAAATCAACATGTGATATTAAAACATACTGGAAGAGGAAATAAACTATCACATGTTGGTGTACTAAAAGTCTAGCTGAATAATCATTATGAGTGAAAAATACTGAATAAGTCTGAACATAGTAAAAGTGCTAACACGGCAGATATGATAATTTAATAAACTCTGTCTAACAATTACTCTAGTCTATGAAGCCTCTGAAGAATACTGAGATGCTAGATGTTTGTCGGGACAAAGCCCCCGACATACCTGACTGTATGTAATAAACTATAAAGACTACAAAATAAATGATAAGTCCTCGAAAGACTGGGGCTCACCAACTCAGCTGATACCAGAGATCCTAGCGAGTAGATGCATCGTCCTGTAAATCGCTACCTGCATCGCGAGATGCAGGCCTCAGACAAAAGGAACGTCATCACATTTGAATTGTACTGATATATAAAACCAACAAAAAGAAAGAACTGTAAGCGAGGTGCTCGGGAAAGGGCAACCCAAATAATAAACAAGTAATAAATACTGAAACTGTAACTGATAACTAAAATGAACAACAAAAGTAAAGTTATGAGTACTCCCTATTTTGCATCTGAAACATTTGTTTATCTGTCTTTATATGTGTGGGGCCTTGGCCCAATAATAAATGCACAAACTATGGTCTTGGCCAAGTAAGTACGTCAATCTGTGGCCTTGGCCAAGCGTACATATATAAGGCCTTGGCCCAATAATAAATGCACGACTATGGCCTTGGCCAAATAAGTGTGTCAGTTTATGGCATTGGCAAGGTATACTTATACATGAGACTTATGCCCTTGGGCAATCAGATATGTTCACTATTCATTAATTATTATTAAGGGACTGAAATTTCTGGAATGATAAACATCACTGAACTATGACATGTATTCATGAACTGAGTATGAGACCTGAAACCTTCACTGTTTCTACACCTGCTAAGTTTCTAGACTGAGACTCATAGATATCAAACACGAGTCTAGATTGATTACATTTTGAGTTCTCAATGTTCGAAATTACAATCATGAACGAATTACGAAACTATAGAATAGAAGTTCCGTGACTATTCAGAAAACTAAGACATAACTATGTTATGAGGCAATTCGTAATAGTCAATAAAGAACATGGCGTAGGGAGAATTATCAATATTCCCAAACGTAGAGAGTTAGCCTCACATACCTTGACTTCCTGCTCTTGAGTGTAACATGATGTTCATCGCATCCTTTCGACTTTAATCTATAGCAATACATGTCAATGGAATCAACATTAGCAATAATTCTCATGTTTTGGCCATATAGGCATTTTATCAAACACTTAGTGGGCATAAAACTCCACAACCTTTATTAATGGTGTTTTCTTCACCCAATTCCCATCCTCTTTCCTCTAGGTGATTCTACAATCTCAAATAGATGTGATTAATATCATACATCATCACCCATATGATTACAATAATCCTAAGTCAATAATCCAAAACCCTAAATGGTCCATATGTTTCTCCTTATCAAACCAATCAACTTATGGCCCAGGAATTTAGAGTCTAATCACCAATTCACAATTATAATCGATTAGAGAATGGAATCACTACCTTTTTGAAGTTCAATCGTCTTAAATTCGAATTCTAGGATTTTTTGTCCAAGATGAAATCTCAAGCAACGATCTATGAATTTTCAAGGTTTAATCTTGTTAAGAATCATGAAATTAATGGAAGAACTGATTAAGAATTATAGGAATGATCTTACCTTGATGTAGGAGGATGAGAGGAACTTTGTGCTAAGGCTTGGGGGTTGTTTTTCATTCTCAAAGTCGTTCAAAGAAAGTGTGTAATTGCTCTTAAAATTTTGAATTTTCACACTTTATATTTTAGCTTCAGCATCGCCCGTCTCAACGGTCAACTTTTGGTCGCTGCGATGGTCGCGCTTGCCTAAGGGATTTCACACCGTCGCAACGGTCAACTTTTGATCGTTGTAATGCTCGCTACTGATTTTACCCCAATCATTCTAATTAATTTTCAACTCATTCCATTCAACTTCTAAACACTCATATTACTTCCAAACATAACCTTTAAGTATTGCAAAATATTTTAGTCATAATTAGTCATACTTTACATCCATCTTACGGGTCAAACCTTAGCCTAAGATACGAGGTGTTACATTATCTCCCCTTTGAGATCATTCGTCCTTGAATGATGGTCGTGAACACATGGATACTAAACTGAATAAATGCTGAACTGAATGAATAAGCTGAATGAGTATTGAACTGACTGGATAGTGAACATGCACAAACATTCGAGTGTTGACTAACATGAGTATCGTAGTACTAAGCTGACATGAATATCTGAGTGTTGAACTGGCATGTATATCTGAGTACTGGAACATTAATGTTATAATATGAGCTATGAATACTAGAAACGTGAATGTTATAACATGACACTGAGTGTACGATGACTAGCCTTGGTGGTAATTTAAGCTTGTACGCTGCTGGACCGACCCCTCGTAGGATCCTGTATATTCTTATTATATCTGTGACTAAGCTTCCCTTTATTCTCAAATCGCTTGACACCTTCCATAGGCAAAATTTTCAAGAAACACTCAATCATTAACACGAAACTCTAAATCTTTATGTTGCACGTTCGAATAGGACTTTTGGCAACTCTTAGCCTCTTTCAAATGCTCCTGAATCAATTTAACTTTTTCCATAACCTGATGACCCAAGTCTGGCCCTAGCAATTTTATTTTGCCAACTTCATACTAACTAATAGGTGATCTATACCTTCGCTCATAACAGGCTTCAAACAGTGTCATCTTGATTTTGGCATAGTATCTATAATTAGAAACAATCTCAATGAGAAGTAAATGTCATCATAATTAACTTTAAAGTCTGAGACACATGCTCTCAACATATCATCAAGTGTCTAAATAGTTCGCTCTGCATGTTCATTTGTTTGAGGATGAGAAACTATATTGAGATCCACCCTTATGCCTAATCCCTTCTATAAAGATTTCCAAGACTTTGTTGTGAACTGAGCACCACGATCTGATATGATGGACACCGGAGTCCCATGCAACCTGAATATACAACTTGGTGTAATATTCTGCTAAGCTGATGGTCCTTACTGGCAAAGGTGTATTGACTTAGTAAGTCACCCTATGATCACCCAAATCGAATCATGCTTTCGAAACGAGAGAGATAACTCTATTATAAAGTCCATATGTATCATCTCCACTCAAGAGTATCTGTATTTTGTGCTAAACCATTGGGCTTCTGATGCTCAAATTTCACTTGTTGACACTTTATACACTTAGTCACATAATCCGCTACATTTTTTTTCTTATTCCACCCATAATTCTTCTCAAGATCATAATACATTTTCATAGAGCTTGGGTAGGTAGAATATATGAATATGTGCGCCTCTATCATAACCCTCTCCTTGCGTCTATCTATATCTGGGATTCATAATTTTCCTTAGTACCTTAGAGTATCATCATCTCCCCCTTATTCGAAAGTCAGGGTTTATGCTTGTTAATCCCTTCCTTTAGCTGCAATCGATAGGGATCATAAAATTGTTTACCTCTTTTTCTCAGCTACTAAGGAGGATTTGACTCTGTTCTGTTATGTACAACAACTCTACCATCTTCGGGGTCCAAAAGTTGAACCCCTAGGTTTGCTAAGTGATGAACGTCTCTAGCCATGATTCTCTTGTCCGTCTCAACATGAGCTACAATCCCCATACTTGATTTCTTTCTGAGACAATTTCTGAAATACTCATAGTATTGTTGTGTGCTAAGCCCTTGGCAAGGACTCTGAAGATTAGACTCTCATGCAATAGAAACATCCACGTAACACGTGACTTGACATGATCTCATAGCTTTTCTGTGATCTCCTATGGAGATAACTGAGTTTGACACAAGTCGATCGATGATCATTCTACTCACTTCACGTTTCTTTCCTTCTTATGGCGACTATATCATTTTGCTCACGTTACTGAACTGTGCTTCTTCATATCTCCTGCTAACTCTTCGGGTCTCAAATTTCCAACTGGAGTTACTGATTATTTACACCTCTCTCATTTAGACCAAAGATTAAGTTCTTATACTTGTGGATCCTTCTCTTTTCTTAGGATCTGAACAACTTTCTTAGGATATGATCATGTTTAGTGAATATCTTCTTTGGGCCTAAAGACATCTCAAATGGGGGGCATTATAGCTAGAGAGGTTACTGGACAGGTTACAGGTCAGTCAATAATGTAGACCACAAACCACAAGCAAATCAATACCTTTGGGATGGGGGACCAGCTAAGGAAATTCAATAAGATAGGCATGTTTCAGCATTTATGTAGTCTAACATGATCATATCAAGGTCCAAAAACCATATTTATACATACAATACCCTTATTCACACTTTTGACAATCCTAACCTCACAACAACAGATTTCATATGCATACTAGTAAGGATTTAAAGCTAAGCATATCCTATACACCTCATTAATCACAGAACACACCAATAGGCTAACCACATATAACTGAATCTACAAAGAAATCAGAAACTGTGTCACTACTAAAATAAGCTCAAGACATGTTAAAATACAAATCACAGTTACACAATTAGACTTCAAACTACCACCAGATTATGACTTCTAAGAGGAGACAAGCAACCACATTTCATTAATCACACTAAATACTAAGATAATCTACCTCACGATTCACAAAACAAATGCTAAATCAATCCTATTTCTTCACCTAATATTGGACATAATTTAAACACAACATCCAAATATCAATACTTAGCTAACAGATAAATAATTTTAGTGGCAACATTGTCATGCTACTTCTAGACTGGGATTAAACAACATACTTAGCACATCAACATAAACCTAATCACTAACTGAAGGCTAAAATACTTAAGTCAAACAAAACAGACTAATCAAGCATCATATTTAAGCACTAATCAATCTACAATAGGATTTTATTTATCAGGGGTTAATAAACACTTGTAACATATTAATCAGGAACCTATACACACCTACCGCATTAATATGGATTAGGCAGGCTATCATGCTTAGTGTAACTCATAATTAGGGGTGACAGATGGGCCGTTTGGCCTGAAGTTGGGCGGGTCAAAATGGGCTGAATAAATAGATGGGTCAATGCTCAACCCGCCCAAAGCTTACATGGGCTAAGATGGGGAGTCAAGATGGGCTAAATGATGGGTCATAACCCAATTTGCCCAACTTGACTCATTACTTTTATAAATTTCAAACTTACTTTCTATGATGTTATTTTATTTTGTATGATATTTGGTTTTTCCATCTTTATTTTTAAAATAAGAATAATATTTTTAAGAACATTTTTATTTTTTATAAAAGCAAAATAAATATATAAATTAATGGGTGGAGGGCAGGGGTAGTGGGATAAGTTTCTCATTTTTTATAAAATTTTTGTATAAGTAAAATAAATATATAAAGTAAAAACTTTGAGGGGGTGGGGTGGGGTGTGTGGATGGGGTAAGCAATTTTTCTCATTTTTTATAAAAAGTTTATAAAAATAAAATAAATATATAAAATAGAAAATTTGGGGATGGGGTGGGAGGGTGGGGTAGTGGGGGGGGGGGAAGGGGAGGTTGGGGTGATGAGGGTAGGGGGGAGGAAGTAAGAAAAAATTTAATATTTTTAATAATTTTTTTATAAAAGTAAAAAAATTTGAAATAGAAATTTGAGGATAAGATAGGGCATGGGGTGGAGGGGATAGGGCATGGGGTGGGGGTGGAGGGGAGGGGAGGGGAGGTAAGAAAAAATTTCATATTTGAAATAATTTTTTTTATAAAAGTAACAAAAAATATGAATAGAAATTTGAGGATTGGTGGGGGTGGAGGGGTAGGTGTGGGTAGGACGCGGGGGCAAGAAAAAAATTCATATTTTTATAAATTGTTTATAAAAGTAAAAAAAATATAAAATAGAAATTTGAGAATGGGTCTGATAGGGCGGGAGGTGGGGGTAGATGGGGTAGAGGTGGGTAGGGGGTGGTAGAGAGGTAGGGCATGGGTGGAGTAGATAAGGTAGGGAGCAGAGCTGTGAGGGTGTTCAGTGCTTGGGTGGGGTTGATGTAGGGGAGGAGTAGGGTGGATGGATAGTGTGGTAGGTAGTTGGGGTGCGTTAGTGTAATTTTATTTTTCCAAAATAATAAAGATTTTTTAAAAATAATTATTTATAAACAAAAATCTTAATCTAGAGTGTAGCTCTAATCGTTAAGATTGAACATTTTCATACGTTAAGTTTGGGCATCATCATGGGTTCATTTAGGCTGTTGATTTATGATGGGTCAACTTGGGCTAGCCCAAACCAACCCATCGTCAAAATCACTTTTGTCCAAACCCATAAAACTTTGGGCGGATTGAGCGAGTCATTTGAGTTTGGGCTAATTTTGCCACCCTCATAATGGCATGAATAGCTAACTAAACACATAATTAACAGTAAGCAATCCAAAGAATGCAAAAACCTAAACTGAGAGAATTTTGTAATTACCTCTTTGATGCGCAACATGTTCGAGATTCCAGAGTGGAAAGCACACCTCCAAATCCAACAAGCTCAGCCACACACAAAAACATAGAAAATTTTAAGACTATGAAATTTCAGAAAAAATATTCTGAGATTTCGGGATTACTCAAAATATGAAATTTTTTGCTCAACTTTGGAGAAAATCCACTGTCAAGGCTTTGGTTGAAATGAGAAACATCTAAGTGCTTTTGCCCTCTTCGATGGCTTAAGCACGCCGATGATCTGGGCCTGGTCCATCTTTCTGGACTGGGCTCGGTAATAAGAAAAGAAATTAGTCCCCCAAATTTGTGTAATTAAAAGGGATTGGTTAATGGGATATTTTTCAAATGTGGCCACGCAGTCAAGTAATAAATAACCACTTTAATTTCAATTGTGGCCAAAATCGGCCAATTAAAATAAACGGTCAAACTAAAATACAAACCCGATTAAAAATCTAATTAAGGAATAAAAAATGAGATACTATTTGATACCTTATTTAATTAATCAAATTTTCTTAATTTTATGGAGTAAAAAATTTACCAATTTAATATAATTAATTGAATAATCATCCTCTTTAATAATATGTAAAATGGGAAAATGATATATAATAATATATTTGATAATGTTTTGCCAAATAACATGGCGAAATGTTATCGAAATAATTTTGTAAAATGCATATTTTACTCCATTTGTAACTCTGGAACTCTGAATAATTAAGTAAAATATTGGAGGATAAAAATTAAATGTCAACAAGATTTACCGTTGATTAGCACATCAATATTACTGGTGCTAATGCAATTCACGATGAGCTTAGTGATTTTTGGAGGAAACATAAAAAAACTAAGGGTTTGAAGAACAAAGGACCATTCAATAGGATCTAATGCTTTTTCTAAATCTAGTTTGAGGACTAAGTTGCCTTTACAGTCTTTTCATTTTGTTAAGTCTATGGACAACTTCTTGAACTAGAATAGCATCAAGAAATTGGTTTGGTGAGGGCCAATTAAATCAGGGAGAAAGGGTTTGATACGGTTAACAATAATTTTAGTAATGATTTTATACACCGTATTACAAAGGCCTATAGGACGGAAATTTTTCTAATTGCTAGCATTGTGAAATTTGGATTTGTGTTTTCCTCTTTTAAGATTAATATCCGGGGGTTCAGGTGGGATAGAAATTTGGGGATTCTGTGTATTTGGATCGGAGAGGTCCATGATGATGATGATAGTTGTTGAAAGAGATTTAGAGAGAAGTCAGACAAAAATATCTCGAATCAACAATAATATATCCAGTGAAATCTCACAATGTAGGGTTTGGGGAGGGTAGAGTGTACACAGATTTTACCTCTACCTTGGTATGTATAGCGGTTGTTTCCATGAGACCCTCGACTCAAGACAAAGCACAAGCCCAAGCAAAGGAAGACACACAAAATGCATAAGTCATAACATCGCATTCTTGAAAAGAAAGAAGCAAGAAAAAGCAATAATCAATGGAAGTAAATAAGGCAAACAAAATACACATAGCAGCATAAATCATATCTCGAACCCTATATCTTAAATTTATACGATAGGTATATATTTGAAAAGTGTTTGTATAAATATCCAGTGTTGAACCAGTTATTATAAAAAACTCAAAGATTAGAATTTAAATTAAATTTATAAGCTTCAAAGTTTGACTCCGACTCTTAATGTAGCAAACTGACATTGTAATTTCACCCCAAGACCAAGAGAGAGGGCGTTAGGCAGGGGCAAAAGAGGATGAATCACCTTCGCCAAAAAAAAAAAAAAAGTATATATGGGATTAATTGTTTTATATGTATATATAGTAGATAATGAATTCTCTTGATTAAAAAACTATCTCCCGTAATGGTCTGTTAGGGAGAAACATTTATAATTTTTTGTATCTTTGTAACTATTTAGACCTGTCCACCGGCTCGGGGACCTGCCCGTTCCGATCCGACCCGAAAAAACCAAGGTCAGGGTCAACTAGCTGACCTGCGAGCCACTAGACCTGAAAAAGTGGGGACCCAATAAGGGTCAGGGTCGGGCCAGGATCAGAATATTTTACCCGGCCTGACCCCGACCCGCATATTTTTTTAATATAATTTATATTATTTTTTCTTCATTAATATTTATTTTGTACTTATATATATTTTTGCCATTAATAAGTGATATAATGCATGTGTTTTATAATATATGTATTGCTCTAATCTACATTGAGCTCGACATAAAATAAGATAAAAACGGTAGCTGATTATTAATTATATATTTATATTATTAGTCGTTCTGTTAATATCACGGAAGCATAATGTAGGGAGAGAAAATAGTTGTAAATTGGTGAAACTTTAAATGGTCATAACTCTGCGCTCGAATGTCCGTTCTACCCGTTTTTTCTTTTAATTTTGCGTATTTTTTTGAGACAGGGTCGGTCAAATAGTCTTAAGGCAGTTTGGCGCAATCAATTTTTAGAAAAACATCTGTTTTCTCAATCAATTTGTGTTTTTCCCCAAATCGGTTTCTAATTTTCTTTTTCTTTAGTCAAGATCTCACGATATACAATACATTTCAACGTCGAAATTTCGTGGTATGTAGGGGTAAATGCCAGTTTCAGTTTTGGAAATTCATTTTTTAAAATAAAAAAAATTCGCGACCTGACCCTGGCCCGCCAAAAAATTTCGACGGGTCAGGGCCAGAGTCGGAATGTTTTTAAAAAATAGGATCAGGGTCGGGCAAGCAGATAAAAAAAAGTCACCCGACCCGGCCCTGACCCAGCCCGACTGACCTTTGGAAGGTCTATAACTATTTAGCTTAGATTTAATTGTTGGCAGGAACATATGTAAATGGTTAGTTTTGAGTTCACGTTAATGGATTAGCTTTTAAAAATTCACTATACACTTAAATATATTAAATTGTGAATCTAAATATTATTATAATATTAACGTGAGTTTACTATAAGAACTACTTTTAAATAGTAAATTCTACTTTAATTGCTAGTTGGATATGTTTGTTAGCTTGTTAGTTCAGTTTGTTAGGATACAGAGTTTGTTACAATTTTTCCACTATGTACTGTGATAGCCATGTAGCAATACAAATACAACAAAATAATTGTTTCTCACATAAGATCACTTTTCTCTATAGTTTGCCTTTGAATTCACGAATTAATGTTAAAAGCTGTCCCTCATTTCCTTTCTTTTGTTCTTTGCAGTTCTATAATTAATTTTGTTTCTTTTTGAGGGACGTTTGTTTGTTGTTGACGAGATTAATTATAAGTGGTTGTTTCTGCAAATCAGAAAAATAAAATAATGCAACCTTCTAAGTATATGTAATCAGATCTTTTCCCCATATTTTTGGCAATGAGAACTGTTGATACTTTATGACCAAAATAACGAAATAGTCTAGGTAGAGGTACATAGCACCTTCATCACATAAATGGTCGAAAGAATTAAAGACAATAACTTTTAAAATTAAAGAGTTTAACTTCTAGGCATTCATGGTATTAAAAACTTTTTAATGCTAAGATCTGTTAAAAGATAACTACGTACTTGTAATTGTTCATAATAAGTTGATTACTTACCTTGAAAATAACATCGATAATTTGTTACTTCTTCAATCTCAATTTATGTGAATTGTTTGATTGAACGCGAAATTTAAGAAAGTACGAAAGATCTGTGAAACTTGTGATCTAAAACAACACATAAGTAATTGTGCAACTATAAGTATAAATCATCTCAGAGTAAAATGAGAAGTTTAAAATGTGCAATTTTTTTGGAACAAACTAAACAGGAAGACGTGATACATAAAATGGGACAACGGGAGGATTACAATAGTTAAAATTCGCTGTTAGTATAGAAATCTTTATATTGTCATCATAGGTACGGTGGAGCTAGGGGATGCAAGGGTTCATCGATCTGAAGCTTCTTTGCGAAAGAATTGCACTATATATATAATGTTAACTATTTTTATATATTTTATATATAACAGATGTTGAATCTCCTTAGTTCTTCATATGTTTATGTCTTTATATTTTTTTTCTAGTGAAAATTCTATCTCCGATACTGCTTCTGTCACCAAATGCAGTATAAAAATTGTTAACATATGCGTTAAATCCTCTGAAAGTGCATAATTTATGTCGTAGGTATGCGTCACCACATGAATGATAAGAGAACTTGCTCAAGTATGCTTAATAATTCAGGTGTAATATGTAATTTCTCGTGGAACAATACTTATAATGGAAAATATGCTACATATAAATTTGTCCCTCATTTAATGATTTTACAACATCAAAAACTTACAACTATGCAGGCCTTCAAGAAAGATAATGTTTTGTGTCACGTTGCACTCTTATCTTGTTACTTCCTTTATGCAGGTTAATTTGTCTAATCTTTAATTTTCCCTCCTCCTTTCTCTCTATATAAATAAATTGTCCTTATTTTTTTCCATTATTTCGATGACAATATCTTTGCAGGATTTCATGTGAATGCCATAGACTATGACTACTCTTTCACTTCAGAGGCAAGTTATATACCCAATATTTACATGTATAATTTTCCTATAGAAACAGCGCACATTATCGCTACAAAAAAAAAATAGAATTAGCTTCGAACTTCGTTGTTAATCTATCACTACATTATTTGTAGCTAACAAAATATTTTTATAATATGCCGCTAATCCATCGCTAAATAGATTTAGCGGTGAAATTTTATTGTTTAGTTACTGAATTTGAATGTCACTAGTTGCTGTCGTTTTTAGTAATGTATTGGTATTTGTTTTTTCTTGAAAAAAAGTTGGTCTGAATTGATCGATTTTTCTTACTATGAATGCTTCTATATAGTGTTTGGAAAGCCCTCTAAATCCACAATATAGTGGAGGAATTGCTATAAATCCAGAAATCAATGATGGATTAAATGGATGGACACCATTTGGAAGTGCAAACATTGAGACAAGAACATCAAAATATGGCAATATCTTCATTGTTGCTTCTCAAAGAACACAACCATATGATAGTTTTTCTCAAAAGATTTATGTTGAGAAGGACAAAATGTACACTATTTCAGGTACATAATTCTTTATCTTGTTAATTTCATGATGCTTTACTTAAAAAAAGTTGAAAATTTTATATAGTTTTCAATTGACACAACTTCGCTGGAAAATTATACGTATTTTTTTTTATCTATATATATATATATATTATATTTTTGATTCCCCTTGATTTATTTGTATGTGTACTTCTTTATATTTGAACTCGCCTTATTGAAATTCCCACTCCGACATTATTTTCAGATTATTTCTAATCTCTCTTTCAAACAAAATTGATCCTTTTTGTAAATGCATGGCTAGTAACAATATGTATCTAACTTTCACCTTACCCCTACCCTCCCTGTAATAAAAAATTTTGACAAAAAAAAAAAAGTAACTAACTTGGTAGCCTATAAAACAAATTAAGCAACGTACTGTGTATATTAGTATATAAGCTGGTTAATTAAAAGATACAGATAGTATAAAAGATATTATTTATGTTTTCAGTATATTTAAGTTACATAATTCATGATAGTAGAGTTGCAAAGTTTAGGTGAATTTACTGATTTAGTTTTTTATCACTTTTTGTAGCATGGGTACAAGTGAGCCAAGGAAATGCTGATATAGTAGCAAAGCTGAGAACAACAACTGGTGATTTTCCCACAGGTTGGAGTTACAACGGGTTATTTTGCACATATTGATTAACCCTTATCAACCCAACCGAAATTTGGACGGATTAGATTATGATTCGTTCATTAATTTGATCCATTTTAACCAGTCTAAATTTGATCTAATCTGCCGGTTTGTGATCTCTAGGTTGGACTGTTGCAACATATGGATGTTGGTCTATGCTGAAGGGTGGTTTTAATGGAAATTTTTCTGGCCCTGCTGAGCTATATTTTGAGGTTTATTTATTTAAATATGAAAATTTTAATTTCCACTTTACCAATTTTATTATATTTCTATGTACTTTGACATTGACATACAATGATTTAAATTTCAGAGCAAAGATATTAGCTCAGTTGAATTATGGGCAGATAGCATCTCTATTCAGCCATTTACCTTGTTGGAATGGAAGTCCCATCAGAATCAAAGCATTGACAAGGTAAAAGTAAAGTAACAACTTTTTTAGGAATTTTACATATTCAAAAGATATATATACATATATATTCAACTAAAATTTGAAATAAAGACGAGCTTTGGAGCAACGGTAAAGATTTTGTGAGCCTTTTATTACAATTTGAAATTTTGCTATAAGAAAATACACTTTTTAATTGGGATTTAAAATGACATTTGCAGACTAGAAAGAGCAAGGTGAAGTTCCAAGCTGTTGATCATCAAGGCCAACCACTAGTCAATGCTAAAATCTTGATCAAACAAACAAATGCTGCATTTGCAATTGGCAATGCTATTAGCTCTCACATATTGACCAATGTAGGCTATCAAGAATGGTACAATCCCAGGTTCAAGCTAACCGTTTTCGAGAACGAAATGAAGTGGTGGTTCACTGAACCGTTGTCCCCTGGAAAAGAGGACTACCATTTAGCTGACGCCATGCTTCAATACGTCAAGAACAACACCATGTTAGTCCGCGGACACAACATAGTTTGGGAAAATCAGGATCAATTGCCTCCATGGGAAAAAAATTTGTCACCTCCCTTGTTACAAGCAGCAATTGAAAGGAGATATAACTCATTAATCCCAAGATTTCAAGGCCAAATGATGCATTGGGATGTTGATAATGAAAACATGCATTTTCATTACTTGGAAAGCCAATTAGGTATAAACTCGGCTTATTTCTACAAGAAGGCTCATGCCATGGATGTCAATGCTATTATGTTCGTGAATGAATATGCTACAATTGAAAATCCAGATGAAACTGTTGCAAATCCAGCGAAATACTTAGCCAAAATTAAGGAAATTCAATCACTGGGGTATGATGGACCTTTTGGAATGGGACTCCAAGGTCATTTTGATACTCCAAATATTCCTTATATGAGAAGTGCACTTGATATGCTTGCAACTGCAAATTTGCCTATGTGGATTACAGAATTAGATGTTTCAAGCAGACCCCTTCAGGTAAAGGCTTAGTTTACACTAGAAACAGAACGTATACATGATGGTGTTTTTTTTCTTCTCTAGCATTCAAGGCTCTTTATTTTGGACTGTATATATGATATTTGGGCTCCGGGAGGAGGAGATGTAAGAAAAATTACCAACTTGGCCCATAGTCCGAGTATCATGTTTAGTTATTTACTAAAATACCTCTTTGGAGGGGAAGGATGGATTGTTAACGGGGAAGACATAAATGATAGGTTTCATTTGTATACTTGGTGGAATCTGACATATTTTAACCAAACCCTTCGCATTTACTTGACACACACTTGTATGGCCTAGAAAGGATTACTTATCTTATAGTTTAAGTGTTTTATCAGTTTTTGGTTTCATTGTTTGTTGTTTTGTCGGGTCCCATAATACCACTTATCGTGTAGACAAGTGTTTGTTATTGTAGGCCACCTTGACTAGTGTAAAAAATGTATACATTGTTTGTACATAAAAGTTAAACTCATTATTAATTTCTTTTTTCTTTTTTTTGGATTTTTTGAAGTGCAGGCAGATTATTTGAATGACATAATGTGGGAGCTTCATGCACATCCAGGAGTAAATGGTATAATGCTTTGGTCGCCATGGCAACCACAAGGATGTTATAGAATGTGTTTGACTGATAATGATTTCAAGAATTTGCCTACTGGAAATGTTGTGGACAATTTAATGAGGGAATGGAGTCATCATGGCTTAATTGGAATTACTAATGAGAATGGATATTTTGAGACTTCACTATATCATGGAGATTATGAAGTGACAATCAAACATCCAGCAGCTGCAAGAAATAATAAGTCATTTGCTCATAGAATTAATGTAGCAAAAGGCAAGAAAAGTAGTACCCTAGTGATGAAATTATCTGCTTAGGAATTAAATTAGCCCTTGACTAATTCTATTTGATTAATAAATATTTCCCTTCATATTTTTGCTTTGTTTATTTCTAATAATTTCGTTCAAGGGAGATAGCTTGTGCGGAGTGGCACACGTAAAAAACACAGGAGTATTTATTTAGACTACTTTAATTTGGAAAGAGGTTATGAATATTACTCAATCCATGCCAATTTATTTCACATACTTACCTTTTTCAGTATGTTTCAAAAAAATATGTGTATTTAAAAAATACTTAACTTTTTAAGACTGATGAAATAGTTAAAAGGAAAAAGAAAAATAAGGAATTTATAAAAATTAATGTCATTCAGAAAACACTTAAGTAAACATATCAATCTGATATTAATCAAATAGACATATAAAGTTGGCACAATTTTTCATTTTGACACCTCAATTAGAGGTTATACCTATATATTAGACACTTCAACGTCATTCTAGATATCTATTATATAATGTGTGGCGCAATGATGTGGAAAAATGACAATTGAACAAAAAATCACTTGGCTTTTACGTCCAGCGAATCCAAAAAAGAAAAGAAAGCTTCCTAAGCTTAAAAACATTTATATTATTTCTATGAAAAGTTACTCTCTTTTTACAATATTTAAATGATCGATGAAAAGGTTAACAAAAGTGAAAAAGCATGGAATAGGTTGGCCCCTTAACTTTATCTTATTATCATTTCCTCCCTCTAAACTTTTTGCATGGGATTTATACATATAGAACTATAAACTAAACTTAAGAAGCAAGAACACAACCTTGCACCTGTGCTTAAATACTCTTGAGTCTCCACACAAATACATCTATCTCTCACTCCCTCACACACATTTTTTCAAATTTCAAAAAATGGCCAAAGCACTCCATTACTTCCCTTCATTTCACCTACTCCTATTCCTCCGTAGACGCTTTCGTCTACAGTGGATGTTCACAAATAAAATATACACCAAACTCACCTTACGAATCCAACCTCAACTCACACCTCACATCCCTAGTAAACTCAGCAACATACTCATCGTACAATAAATTAGGGGTGAGCGGGTCCGGATACTCTAACATTTTTAAACTACCCGGACCCTACCCGGTAAAAGATCGGTTCCTAAATTTACTATTCGGAACCTACCCATAGCAATCAGTACCCTGAACCTACCCGGACCCGCACCCGAGTATCCTGTAAATAAAAAAACATAGATTAAGCAACCATTTTTTTAGCCTATGAGAATAAAAAAGAGTTCTAAAATAATTTCATCCAGTAGTTTTTTAGTCTGCAATCAGAGTTTTTAGTACCATTATAAGAAGTTTTAGAAAATTTAATTCTGTAACCAAAACCTAAAATTGCAAGCCAAATTTGATACTCAATTAATTGAATGTGTTGATTTCAAAATAAATTTGGAAATATCTGAATTAAACTTACTTTTGTGTTCATAAGCTCTTCGATATAAAAGAAAGCTTTATTATACTAGTAAATCCCTAAATTTCATCTTCACAGCTACAAAAATATACACAAATTTTAAAAATAGATTTATATTTCAAATAAAAAAAGTAATACAAATTGAAGATGAGTATCACCTGAAATAGAACAGAAGCATAGGATATTAAAAAGAAATTGAAGAGTTAGATATGAACCCATATGAATTTTAGGAACGACGTGAACAAAACCAAGGGAGAGAAAGAGGTAAATGTGAAGCTTCAACGACGACAACGATGAAAGTATCTGAGAGAAAGCTTCAACAACGACGACAATGAAGCTCAGTGGTGTAGCTAAAACGCCATTGTTATTGAGAGAGTTTTGGGTGTTTTCTCTTAGGGCACAAAGAGCATTCTAGAATAAAGGGGTGAAAATCAATGTGCAGGCGTGCAACAAACAATTTTGGAGAAAGTTAAAAGTGGTCCAAATATTTCTCAAAAAAGTAAAAATATTTAATATTTTATAGGTTCCGGGTATCGGTTCCGGTCCGGTACCACTGTCTCTATTTGCCGGAACCGGAACCGGACCCGACATTGATCGGTTCCTAATTTTACTACCCGGACCCTACCCGTTATTATAATATATCTACCCGGAACCTACCCGTTATTATAATATATCTACCCTGAACCTACCCGTTAGTGTCGGTTCCAGTCGGGTATCTGGGTACCCTATACCCGTGCTCACCCCTACTTCAATAAATTCAGTATCATGGGCTCAACGAAACAAGACATTTTATATGGGCTTTACCAATGTCGTGTGATCTATCGATGCCCGATTGCGCCACTTGTATGGCCAAAGCAGTGAGTTCAATTGGCCAACTTTGTTCACAAAATTGTGGTGGTGCATTACAATTACAAGGGTGTTTTATTAAGTATGATAACACATCATTTCTTGGTGTTGAAGACAAGACTTGTGTGTTCAACAAATGTGGGCCGGTTAGTGGGCTTGATGGGGATTCCATGGGCCGTGTTTTGACAAGCTTAAATGGGGCTAGTGGGCTTTATAAAGTTGGTGGGTCATCAGATGTACAAGGTGTGGCCCAATGTGTTGGTGATTTGAGTATGGGTTAGTGTCAATATTGTGTTGGGTATTACAAAGGTTGCAGGAAACGGGAATTACAAGTAACTGCAAAGTAATTCAAGAACTGAAAATTACAATAGAACAACAAAACTGAAATTACAATTTTGTTGATGAAGTAAAACTGGAAACTGTTTTGTTATTGCTGAGTCGAGTGTGACACTCTGTCCTTAAGACAATATTGCCCCGTATGTATCCTTTATACGTCCTGGACAATTCGTCTCCCAAGATAAAACAGCAATGGAACACTTGAGCAAAGGAAACTCAAGAGCTACCGTGAAGAATATTGAGTAACGAAATGATGCTTGGAAGTTGTAGGAAGAACTATTTTTGCTTGTGTATTTTCGTGTAGTATATGTCTTGCTCAATAATGGTGTAAGGGGTGTTTATATAGGTGAGGGAGGGGTTGTTTAACTGTCCCCATAACAGCCATTATTGGACAAATAATGACCATTATAGAGGTAGTAAAGCCACCAAAATAAATGGTGAAAGACCAACGGATTGGCCATTATAGGAGGAGTAATTCATCCAAAATAAATGGCTGAGTGCTTGGCGTTTCTGTTCTCCTCTGCCCAATTCTGACTTTCTGGAAACTTTAGGGACCAAACTGTACATCTTGAAACTTCAGGGACCAAACTGTACATCTAAAACTTCTGGGATCAAACTGTACTTCTGGCAAAGTTCTCTGGCCCAAAAAGATAATATCAGAAGGCCCACAACCCACAGCCCACGACCCGTGACCCGTGACCCGTGACCCGAGAACCCGTGACCCGAGAACCCGAGAACCCGGAATTCGGAACATGAACCAGACGGGACGGGACGGGCGGGCGGCGGCGGCGCGCGTGTGGTCTTTCCTTGAACCGAAGCACATCTAGGTCCTCCCTCTTTTAAACACATGGAATACCCCTTGGGGTCCCAAACCCCAAACCAATTTCGAGTCTTATATACACAACAATTCTTTCTTCCTCTACCGATGAGGGAGAATTGATCACACACCACACTTTTCCATGCTTCAAATACCTCACTTCGTGAACCAATATCTCTTTCATTTCTCAATGAAATTTGACGATTCTTGGCCCTACGGTTATCTACGTACTTAGTAGATCATGCATGTGTGAAGAACCGGATTCTCCAACATACGTAACACTAGTGTTTAAGCCGTTAAAGTTGGTCGGTCGCAACTCCCGTCAAAGGCAAATTTCCAACAATCCCCTCTTGAAAGAGATTTTGGCGCACTCACATGGTGCCTTTTTCATTTCCAACAATATTTCAGCGGACCGATATTGCATAAGGAGAGGTAGCTTCAGCTTTGAACCTTCCATAGTTGAATACTATCGGACTTACTTACTGCGCGGTGAACGTGATGTCTTGAACCATCAGTGTTTAGTGTAAGCCAAGTCAATGATACCAACACAACAAATTCCCTTACTCTCTTCTTCGTAATGTTTTGTCCGCTTTGGCCATAGACAACGTCTTGGATTCTTAAGTGCGTTCATTCTGAGGCGGCCCGTCCTCGCACTTAAATAGGTGGTCTCCTACAAGGTATCCTGCTATACCCCACTTCACAAGTGTTAGGAACCATTAAAAGTTTCCCAAAACCTAACCTCAACTGTTGAGGAGCATTACAGGTTTTGAAAACTTAACCTTTACCTACACTGCATGATAGCACTTAAAGTCTATCGCGGGAACGGCTTTGGATTTGGTGTTTCTTTTCAGAAATCACTATCCGAAGTGCTCATACTTCCACCGAAGCGATCAACTGAACCTTTACAACTTAGTTTTCCCATTGAACCAAATTACTGGGATCTCCAGTTAGTAAGGTTGGGTTACCGCTGTATTAGTCCTTATATTTTTGGTTTTAAGCCCATTCCCCTAGACAGGAAAGCCATCTGATCTTTGGGTAAGCCCTTTGTCAATGGGTCTGCTATATTATCCTTTGACTTAATGTAATCAATGGATATTATACCCGTGGTGATCAGTTGCCTAACGGTCTTATGCCTCCGTCGTATATGACAAAACTTGCCGTTGTACATAGCATTCCGTGCCTTTTTTAGAGCCGACTGACTGTCGCAGTGGATCATTACCGAAGGTACGGGTTTGTTCCAACACGGAACATCCTCTAAGAAGTCATGAAGCCACTCAGCTTCTTCTCCTGCTTTGTCTAAAGCGATAAATTCCGATTCCATTGTGGATCGGGCGATGCAAATTTGCTTAGAGGATTTCCAAGACACAGCCCCACCACCAATTGTAAATACATACCCACTGGTGGACTTGGTGTTCTCTATATCAGATATCCAGTTTGTATCACTGTACCCCTCTAGTACAGCTGGATATCTCGAATAGTGTAACCCATAATTTAACGTGTATTTCGGGTATTGTAATACCCGATTCAACGCCTTCCAGTTATTATCACTCGGATTACGGGTGAACCTACCCAACTTATTGACTGCGTAAGCAATATCAAGTCGGGTGCTGTTTGTTATATACATCAAACTACCGATCACCTGTGCATATCGCTCCTGGTATACAAGTGCACCAAGATTTTTATCAGGCTTTTGATATGTATCCATTGGTGACGTTATCAGTGAACTGTCTAACATCTCAAACTTTCTCAAAACATCCTCGATGTAGTGAGACTGAGATAAGACCAGTCCGTCAGACGTCTTAGAGATTTTAATCCCTAAGATGACATCTGTGATACCCATATCCTTCATGTCAAAGCATTGTTTCAACATGTTCTTAGTCTCTAGGATTACTCTAGGACTGCATCCTGTGATTAACATGTCATCTACATACAAGCATATCATAACAAATGAGTCAGAGTTACCTTTCGTGTAAACACATTTATCACACTCATTAATGGCGAACCCCTTCGATAGTAGAGTACTATCAAATTTTTCGTGCCATTATTTCGGGGCTTGTTTCAGCCCGTACAGAGATTTGACAAGTCGACAGACTTTCTTCTCTTGCCCTTGAACCACATACCCCGCGGGTTGGTCCATATAAATTTCTTCTTCCAAATCACCATTTAGGAAGGCTGTCTTAACATCCATCTGGTGTATCTCAAGGTCACGCAAAGCTATAATCGCAATAAATACCCGTATGGATGTCATCCGGGATATCGGGGAGTAGGTATCAAAGTAGTCAAAGCCTTCTGTCTGCCGATAGACCTTGACTACCAACCTGGCCTTGTACTTGTCTATAGACCCATTTGCCTTGTATTTCCGTTTGAGTATCCATTTACAACCCAACGATTTATTTCCCGGAGGAAGATCAACCAACTTTCACGTATGGTTATACAGAATGGAGCCTATTTCACTCTCAATAGCTTCTTTCCAGAGCGGTGCTTCTGGAGTTGACAACGCCTGAGCAATTGTCCTTGGTTCATCATTAACCATATAAGCTACAAAGTCAGGACCGAAGGATTTATCCTTCCTGGCCCTCTTACTTCGCCTTAGATCCATTTCTGGAGTCTCCAAGTTCTCGAGAATCGGAACACTAGATTCCGATGTTCGACCTCCTCGAGATTCGCTAGATCTGAACCATTCAGATCCGGGCAGTCAAGGACTCCCGGTTCTTGAGAGCTTTGTGCATAACTTCGTTTGCGAGATGTTATGTCTTTCTCCTTTCTAGGAAAGGTACTTTCAAAGAATAGAGCATTCCTTGATTCCATTATTGTACCCTGGTGGATATCTGGAATATCTGACTTATGCACTAAGAAGCGATAAGCACTACTGTTATTTGCATATCCGATGAATATGCAATCTACAGTCTTAGGCCCAATCTTGACCTGCTTTGGCTTGGGTACTTCAACCTTTTCCAGACAACCCCACACCTTAAATTATTTATAGGTGGGTTTCTTTCCCTTCCATGATTCATATGGAGTTTTGTCCTTACCCGTATGTGGGACTCTGTTAAGAATCGTATTAGCGGTAAGGACGGCTTCTCCCCACATATTTTGGGGAAGACCGGAATTTATAAGCAAGGCATTCATCATTTTCTTTAATGTGCGGTTCTTACGTTCCGCCACACCGTTTGATTGAGGTGAGTATGGAGCCGTCATTTGATGAATAATGCCTTCTTGGGCACAATATTCCTCAAATGGCGCTACATATTCTCCCCCTCTATCGCTACGAATGGATTTAATCCATAGGCTAAGTTGATTCTCAACTTCTGCTTTGTAACGTCGGAACGCTTCAAAGGCTTCATCCTTACTTTTCAACAAGTAAAGGTAACAATACCTTGTGCTATCATCTATAAATGTCACAAAGTACTTATTCCCCCCTCTAGTTTGTGCAAACTTCAAATCACATATATCTGTGTGAATAAGTTCTAGAGGAGCGGTATTCCTTTCGACGGATCGAAAATGAAGCTTGGTGAGTTTTGCCTCTACGCACACCTCACACTTATGTTGAGGGTTTACGTCGATAGACGGTAACAACTCCATCTTTACCAGCCTTTGAATAGACTTGTAGTTAACGTGTCCTAATCTATGATGCCATAAATTAGAAGACTCAAGCAAATAAGAAGAAGGTTCAACTTTATTTCCTTGACGCAATACAGACATGGCATTCACATTTAAGAGGCCTTCACAGACGAAGCCCCTCCCCACAAATGTGCCATTTTGAGTGAGTACAAACTTATTGGATTCAAACACTAGCCTAAAACCAGCATTAACCAATAAAGGTCCAGAAATTAAATTTCTTCTAATCTCTGGGACGTGCATCACTTCCTTCAGAGTAAGTTCCTTGCCGGAAGTCATCTTCAGGACCACCTTTCCAACCCCCAGCACGTCAGAAGAAGCGTTGTTGCCCATGAACAGCTTCTTGTGAGCGACTGGAGTGTACGTGGAGAAGGCATCTTTGTTGGAACAGATGTGCCTAGTAGCACCTGTGTCCATCCACCACTGCATCGGATTCTCCACCAAGTTGGCTTCTAGCACCACTGTAGAGAATTCCTCGATCATGTCATCCAGGAGCGTGTCCTTGACGACGTTTGCTTGAGCCTTGCCTTTAGACTTGGCTTTCTGCTGTTGCTCGAGCCTTGAGCTTGCGGCATTCCTTGATCCTATGACCAGGTTTTCCACAAGTGATGACAATTACCTCTCGAACATCTCTCGCTGGGGGGCTTTGCCGTCTTTCCGGAACTTCCGCTTCTTGCTTGAGTTCCCTTTGGCCTCAGCCAGATTCGCCTTTGCCTCAGCAAGTTGTCTACCCCTTGGCAAGGTCTTCTTATTATCTTCCTGGATTTGCAGTTTGATAACAAGCTCTTCAAAGATCATCTCCTTTGTCTTGAGTTTCAAGTAACTCATAAACTCATTCCATGAAGGAGGTAACTTTTCAATCAGCGATGCAACCAAAAACTGCTCGTTTGGTTTCAATCCTTCCAAATTCAGGTATGTATAATCATCTGGAATTCCTGGACTTGGGACATCACTGTCTTGCTGTCCACCATTTGGAATTTTAGAAATTTTCCAACGATGAACTTCTTAGTACCCGCATCTTGTGCGTTGTACTTCTTTTGCAGTTTTTCCCACAGCTCTTTGGCAGTGCCAACGGTGCAATAGACCGTGTAGAGAGGGTCTGCCAAGCAGTTCAGTATATAGTTCTTGCAGATGAAATCGCTATGATTCCACGCATCACGAACCATCTTCATGCCATTAACGACATGGATACCAAGGCCCCCTTCACCCATTTCAGCAGGCGAAGAGTCCATTTCATCTCCAGCTTGTGGAGGATCTTCCGTAAGGAACCGGGCCATGCCCATTACCGTTAAGTAAAACAACATCTTTTGCTGCCATCTTTTTAATTCTGAGCCCATGAATTTTTCAGGGCGATCATGGTGGTGTGATGAAGAGGGTGGAGCTCCAGCAGTCGGGAAGGCAGCGGTGTTACTGCCTTGAACAGTAGCAGCAGCAGCAGCAGCGAAGGCGGCGGTGTTCTTGCGCTTGAGCGATGGCAGCGCGCGGGCGGGGCAAAGAACGTTGCCTCGAGAGGCGGCAGCAGATGGCGCAACATCGGTCATATTTTCAGCCATGTTATAGCAGTTACAGTAAACAGATATTGTCTTAAGTTGTTGGGTATTACAAAGATTGTTCCAGAGCTGAATTTACTCCTAGCCCTCGACTACAAGAACTTCATCGGCTACTAAGGAATCTTAGCCAAATTGTTAGTTAGAGGTACGACTGGGACCCACTCAGATGCAGACGCTTCAACGACCAAGTCAAAAGGGTTTCCGGACCCCTAGAAGCGGTAACAGCCAATAATAGCTAAAAGAAAGGGTCATTATCCGAGCAAGAGGAGTAGAGGGCGAGAAAATCGGCACCACCTCCCCATAGTCGGTCGTTGAACTTAGTGGGTTACTTGATGGCTGACATGGGGGGGGGATCACGTTGTACAGTTTTTTCCCTTTTTTTTTTTATATAAATAAGATCATTCTTTGTATATAGAAACACAACCAATCAATCAAACAACTCAATTTTTTATCTATCTTTATCCTTTATCCTTTACTGTACTGTACTCAGTTGCATTCATGTTTCTTACCTCTTAGTTTACTCATACCACCGTCCTAACGCTTTCTGGAGTAGTTGGGGAATCCATTGCTGGAAATTAGAGTTCCATTTCCAGCCCAAATCGCTTAAGTTAAGCAATCAATTTGTCTCCCAAATACGATCAGCCGATAAAACGACAGAGAACAGAATTTGGGGCGAGAACACAACGAATACATATTGTATCGGTTCACTTGGAGTTGTATCTGTTTGCTTAGAGTTGTATCTGTTCTCTTGGAGGTGTATTAATTCACTTGGATCTGTATCTATTCGCTTGGAGTTGTAGTTCTTGCTAAACCTAGTTATATCAACACATACAATTTCATTGGCTACATTGTATTAGCACAAATGACACACTTCAATACACTTAATAAGATAGGCATTTGGTCATGCGATTTCAAACCATGATTTCATAATTTGATTTCAAATCATCGTTTGTTTATGAAATTTGGACAAAATTTCAACTTCAACTTCATGTCATGATTTAAAATCCCAAATCATCCAAAAAGGTGTGCTTTGGGATTCCAAATCATGATTTCAATTTTTTTAAATGTAAAACTTGACCCATAAGTTTATATTTAAAAAAAAGATCCATAAGTTAGTAGATATATACCAATTGATCAAATTTATATTGTATTGAATATAATTATCCAAGATGAAATTCTTTTTCCATTGGGACCCAATTCCTTCCCTGAAATGACTTAACGAACACTTAAAGAACACTTAAGGAACACTTGAAGTGGAAGAGAGTCAGGGAGGAAGCAAAAGAAAATGAGAAGCTGGAACGAGAACAAGCACAATCATCAACACATGATGAGATTGATATCTACTTTGAGCATATTGTGATTACTCAATTGCAAAATATCATGAATAAGCATTGTATTGATAAAAACAATTTTCACTAGCCGTGCCACACTTTCTTGACCTTGGTGTTCGCAAAATTTTGTCCATATGGCCAAAGAATTTCCAGTCCAACGGGTTGAGGACTTGAGAAAAAATTGATTAAGTAGTAACAAATATTATGTAATCTATTGCGATTAAACTCTTAGGTACTACATTATGTGATTTTGTGATGAAAATGATTTAGGACAGCAATTATTATGTAATCTATCTCTTTTTATCGTAATACAATGTCTTCTAATATCTTTGCCATTAGAACTACACTGAATTGCTATTTTCCCCATTTGAAATTTACACGCTACTATTCACTCCATTTGATCATATTTTCTCTTTAAATGGCAAATGCCTATTATGTATAAGTAGTTGCTTCAACATAAAACTTATGATTAACTTGTATTCTTTTCTATTTTTATAGTTTTTTTCGTAAGAGTCCGTTGAAAAATATGAGCATAATCAGCAGTGCCAGTGAGTCCGACAGTGACTATGAGGATTTTATCTTCTGCGTTGCAGCATTGTGCAGTGTTACAATTTTTTTTGCGGGAATACCAAATTAGTGATGAAATATTCATGGAATATGAACATGATGATACTGTTGCTAATGATATTGACCAAAAACCGGCTCAAAGTAACAATGTAACTTCGTCTTCTCAGTCATCTGATCATGAAATGCATGCTCGATATGAAGAGATTGTTCATAGCATGTGGGAGAATTATATTAAAGAGTAATTATACTACTATTCATGTTCAATTTCCATTGTTATTGAAATAAAGTTAGATAAATTGATGTTGTATTTTTAGAAAGACCTTCTAGCCGCGTATAAATTTTGTTATGAACTATGACTTGCTCATTTGATAAGATTGCATAAGAATTAAGTAAGTTTTGATGGTTTTCAAAACTTGTGAATTTTTTATGTCAAGAAGAAAAAATAGAACTTAAGAAATCCAAATTGCATGTCCAAACAAAACTTCAACTTCAAATCTATCATGATTTCAAATCATGTCCAAAAGGCTCCTTAACAATCATGACCCCAAAATGCCACATATATAACTTACATGCATACCGACATACACTTGTATTTTTGAGTGTATGCACCATGTATGTATCAAAAATGGACTTTTGATACATGTATGTACCATTTATGCATGCTATGGAATTTATACATTCTTTTGTTTTGGACTGCATTTAAGTGATGTATCATTGTTGATTGTTAATACAAGGGTATGGTTGAATTCATAAATGCAAGTATGCTTTAGTGTATATAGTCGTGTTGGATATAAGTATGTTTTTGAACTTATGATACATGTTGAATGTTGATACCGTCGCGCTGGCCAACTTCAATTTTTTATCTCACCAAATCCATCGCAAATCTGCACCAAAATCCCTCAAATTTAATCAACAATTCGAAGTGCTTTTCTTGCGTATATACCTAATCTTTTAAAACAACGCCCATTAAAAATTAGCAATAGTGTTATCTTTCACGATCTGAGCTAACCACAAGTTGCATGTGTGAAGTTTGGACAATCGCACACTAAATTGTGGAATTAAAAGTGCAGAAATTGAGGTTTAGTTCAAAGGAGATGATAAGCGTTTTGTGGGAGCTTTTCTCTTATTTTCTTACTTATGCAATGTGGATTACAACCCTTATTTATACTAGTATGAATTAAGTAAAATGACTAAGCAACTACTTCAACAAACTTCTAACAAACTCAACAATATAAACTAAAATAGGAGTGGTGTTCCTGTGATGCTGTTGCATGCTATGTTGTTGTGATGCTGCACTCTACATCCCATGCTGACGTGCTGCACTTCAACACCCCCCTACAAGCTAGGTACTGAGAATAAATTCTTCAGACCTAGCTTGGACAATAAATGAACATGATGGCCTTGTGTTAAGCTCTTGGTCAACAAATCTGCAGGATGTTCTGTAGTGGCTACATATAAAGTAGATACCAGACCTTGTTGAACTTTTTCCCGGATGAAATGGCAATCAATATCTATATATTTTGTACGCTCATGAAACACTGGGTTAGCATCAATCTGAATAGCAGATTTGTTGTCATTGTATACTGAAATAGAAAGTTGTAATCAGACATTCAGTTATGCAAATAAACCAGAAATCCACACCACTTCTGCTACCACTAAAGCCAAGCTTCTGTATTAAGCTTCAGCAGAACTTTTGGATATGGTGAGCTATTTCTTGGACTTCTAGGAGATAAGAGAAGAGCCAAAAAAAAATACAAGATATCATGTAACTGACCTTCTAGTATTGGGACATGATGCCCAATCAACATCACAGTATGAAGTCAACATGTTAGTGCCCCATGTAGGCATGAAAATGCCTAAACCTGGTGCATGTTTGACATATCTAACTACCCTCTCAGCTGCCACCAGATGTGATACCTTTGGTGTCTGCATGAACTGGCTTAAACACTAATCTGCAAAGGCAATATTTGGCCTTATGTTGGTCAGATATAGAAGCCTTCCAATTAGCCTCTGATAACTAGTGAGATCTTCTAACAATAGATCATTGATCACATCCTCAGTCCATTCAGCAGTTGCTACATCATTTACATATTGATCAAACACAACAGAAGTCAATTTGACATTCAACTCCGTTGGTGACCCTGAAGGTTTTGCTCCTGTGAGGCCCATGTCTGCTATCAATTCAAGGGCATACTTTCTCTGATGCATCACAATGCCACTTCTGTTTTTGGCAAATTCAAAACCCAAAAAATACCTCAACTCCCCCAGATCTTTGATCTTGAAATGCTGCTGCAATGTAACTTTAGTCTCAGCAATCAGGTTGGCATCATTCCCACTAATAATCAAATCATCCACATAAATTAGTACTATCACAATCCTATCTTTTTCCTTCCTTGTAAGAAAAGAATAGTCCAAATGACTCTGAGTAAAACCAGAAGATAATAAGGCAGTGGTCAACTTAATGTTCCACTGTCTAGAAGACTGCTTGAGTCCATATAGAGACTTAAGCAACCTACATACTTTTCCTTGCTCATGTGCAAAGCCTTGAGGTAAACTCATGTACACTTATTCATTAAGATACCCTTATAAGAATGTATTAAAAACATCCATCTAGTACACAACCCATCCTTTTGCACTAGCCACAGAAATGACTGATCTGACTGGCACTATTTTCACTACTGGTGAGAATGTATCTTGATAGTCAATACCTTTCCTTTGGTTGTATCCTTTTGCCACCAGCCTTGCTTTAAAAGTTTCACTTCACCTGATGCTTTATACTTAATTTTGTACATCCACTTGCAGCCTATTTCTCTTTTGTGTCTTGGTAGATCAACTATCTCCCAAGTCTTATTTTCTTCTAAATTCTGAACTTCAGTTTTCATGGCTTCTATCCACCTCTTATCTTTAGCTGCCTCATAGTATAACTTTGGTTCATGATCTTCTAACATCTTAGCAATAAAACTGTGATAGGACACAGATAATCCAGCATAACTAACTACATCAGATAAATGAAAAAAAATGCATCAAATAACCATTGATGGGTCTGAGACGAGAGAAAATCTCGTGGTTTTCTTCAGATTCAGATGAGACGAGAGCAAACGAAGAAAGAAAGAGATGCAAGAGGTATTTGCTACAAAATACAAATAGTAGCTACGAATTGTTATTTTTTTCAAAGTTTATTTATGTATGGTAAATACAATATATAAGTTAGTTACACCATGTAATTTTTCATATTTTCTACTTCTTCATTTACTATGTTTGTTATGTTTTAATTTGTATCTCACACTTTCCTTTTTAATCTGTTTTTAAAAATTTAGTATCTATATTTAGTTAACTCTTTAATTTAAATATCACATATAACATATTTAAAACTACGAGATCCAAATTAATATCATTTTGGTACATCATACAATTTTTTAGCTTAGGATCACAAAATTCAAAAGTCTTTACATTCTTAAACTTCTTGGTCAATCAAACTAATTAAATACATAAAATGAAACAAAGTGAGTATTAAATTTCTATTTTTTATTTATTTATTATACATAGTAGGGGAAAGGAAAATTGGGGGAGGGAATTAGAAGGTGAGAAATCGAATTCTCACTAATAAGGTAAAAATCTAGTAGCGTCAACCAATTGAACAACTAAGATTATCCTATTAAGTAGCGAATTTGATTTTGAAGACCAATTTAATAATTTTATTACATTATATTGGAAAAATGTTTATTTAGTCCATACCCCATAGGCCATAGGCCACTTCTGCCTCTTGTTTTTTCTATAATAGAGACATGATTAATAGTATTTGCTTGAGTATATCCAAATTTAGTCCACACTCCACCCGGCGCGGAGCTAATTTACGAGTTCGGTTGAATTTAATAGTTTTGTTCAAATTTTATATTTATTTTTTTAAAAATAATTGGAGTAATCTAACACTTTCGTTCATGGAAACGTTAAAAGGAACTGCAAAGAGTCCCTCTTATTTGTCTCTAATGAATATTTGGACCACAAATATTATTTGTCATGTTTGATTTGGAGACAAGTGCTAGTCAAGCTCTTACAGTGCATGGAGTAGAAATTAAGGAGATAAGTTCCTTTGCTGCTATTTCCCTTGCCTAAAAGAAATTATGACTGCCTATGGACCCATTTGAAAATTTAGGTGGCGTTTGTTTTTCAGAAGAGAAACTTCTAAAAAGAAGGGTTGGATTTCGAACAAAAGTTTTACATTAATACTTTTTTAAAAAACTTATATATACAATGTAGAGATAATCTTAATATATATTTTAAAATCTTTTGGAAAAATTGTGCTAGTTTAGCTAAAAGAAGATAATATTTCCAGACTTAATCCAATAATAATTCAGCTTCAAATAAAGCTTAAATGACTATCTAAAAAGTGGGTATTTGTGCACTTCGGCCCTGAAGAGTGAATGGTAGGTTCAATGTGCAAAAAAAGTCCAAGATTGGTAATTCAAAAGAAACTGAAGCTATTGTAAAATATAAAGATATTGTTCATGGTACGAGGCCCTTTGGAAAAATCATATGGATGTGTGAACCAAAATGAATAATATTATACATCATATTAAGAGTATCCGTTGATTTAACCCAACAAAAGTTTTTTAATTTTTGAAATTTTCATAATCAAACATCATTAAAGCCACAACTTGTTCCACTCTACAGGTGTCTCCATGCTAAGAATAGGTGGATTCAGAATTTTAAGACAACGGGGCACTATCAAAGGAAGATATACGTCAGTCAAAACATCAACTTCAAATTCTGGGTCCATCTCTAATTACAATGTCATGTGACACCACATTATCTGAAAATTTTGTTAAACACCCCATAGAATTGATATAAAATAAATATAAATGAATTGTCATAATTGTTTAGAGCTTGCTCGTTGGTCTCAAGTTATACATGTTAGGTTCCCTCGAAACTTGCCAACAACACATTATGTTCCTTTTTTAATGTTAGCTTAAAAAAATGTTGTAGTCCAAACTCGAACTTGGGTTGCGCGCTCAAGTAGCTAAGGGCACGTTGACCAACTAACCTACTTTAGGAAATATGTTTGAGGGTCCTCTTAAAATATGTAATAGTTCTTCAAGGTATATACACATATATATACAGTTTTTTCCGAAGTTAACGGGGAACGTGTCCCCCACCCCACCATGTAGATTCTCCCCTGCCGCTAAGTAAGTCGAAGTCCAACTAATTATAATTATCTGTACTGTACAGCAGAAATTAAAATTGAAACTAAAAATTTCGGACCCATACGATATAATAATGATATTATATTTTTAAAAATAAATTAGAGAATTGAAATTTTCAAACGGTACCCTATCATATCATAAATATTCCTACTTTAATCCTTTTCTTACGACCTGAGCGATCATTTTTATTTCAAACAAAGAAGGTTCTTTTTGATAGAATTCATGAAAGTCTTTTATTCATAACATGAATTCTTACAAAGAAATAACAAGATAATAAAATAATATTATTCTTGAGAGCTAAAAGTGCAAGTAAAAGAAAAGCAAGTAAAGCCCTTTATATAGGGTCTATTACATTGGATACAAATATGTTTTTCCAATGTGGGACAAAAGCAAATGCTAATATCTCCTCTCAAACTCGCGATGGTGTAGACAGAAGCATCGAGAGTTTGCCAAGAAAGAACCGGTGACGCTTTAAGGTATGCGCCTTTGTGAAGAAATCTGCAAGTTGCATCGAAGATGAGACAAATGGCAAGGATAGAGTGTGCTCCTGAAGATGATATCGAATAATAGGACAATCAATCTCAATATGCTTGGTACGTTCATGAAAGACTGTGTTGTGCGCAATCTGAATAGAACTCCTATTAACACAATACATCGGTGTTGGTGAAGAAAGACAGACACCCATATCAACCAATAACCGACGTAACCATACAATCTCACACGTAGTAGAAGCCATAGCACGATACTCGCCTCGCTGAAGAGCGAGAAACCACATCTTGTTTCTTACTTTTCCATGAGATGAGTGAATCTCCTAAAAATACACAATAACCAGTAGTTGATTTTCGATCAGTTAGGTCACCAGCCCAATCTGCATCAAAAAATGCACGAAGCTCCAAGGATGAGGTCGATGGAAACAAGAGACTCTGATAAATCGTTCCTCGAAGATAGCGAAGAATACGCATAACCGCACCCAATGTACGATCTAGGAGAGCAAACAAACTGTCTGACAATGTGAACAACATATGCAATGTCAGGGCGAGTAATGGTGAGGTACACCAGACTCCCTACAACTGAACGATATAAAGTGGGATCAGGAAGAGAATCCCCGTCAGTAGGTGTATATCGAACATTAACCTCAAGAGGAGAGTCAACTATACGAGTATCTGTGAGACGGGCCCGCTCAAGAATATCTGCAGTGTACTTAGACTGAGAGAGAAGATATCCCTTCTCAGAATAAGCTACCTCAATGCCTAAAAAGTAACGTAGATGACCTAAATCTTTCATCTCAAAACGGCGAGATAAAGTAGATTTTAGGTTTGCAATACCATCAATATCATCACCGTAATGATCATGTCATCAACATACAACAAAAGCAAAATACAACCTGCGGGGGATGATTTAACAAATAACGCCGAATCATGAAAGCTGGAAATAAACCCAAGAGATGATACTACAGTGGAGAACTTGTCGAACCAAGCTCTTGGAGCTTGTTTGAGACCATACGAGCTTTCTTAAGCTCCACAATTGTCCCGGACTATGTGAAACACCAGGTGGAGGGACCATGTAGATTTCTTCTTGAAGATCCCCATTTAAAAAAGCATTTTTAACATCCATTTGTGAAATATGCCAATGACGAACAGAGGCCACTGCAATAAGAACCCGGACAGATGTCATCTTTGCAACGGGTGCAAAAGTCACTTCATAATCCATACCATATTCTTGAGCAAAACCCTTTGCAACCAAACGAGCTTTATATCGCTCAATAGAACCATCGTACTTTGTCTTAATCTTGTACACCCATCGAGAACCAATAGTTTTCTTACCGGTCGGTAGAGAAACCAAATCCCAAGTACCGCTTTGTTCAAAGCAACCAGCTCCTCATTCATAGCCTCTTGCCAAAGAGGATCACGAGCCGCCTCGAGTAGGATGTAGGCTCACAGAGAGAATTAATAGAAACTAGAAAGGAAGCGAATGATGGAGCATAGCAAGAATAATCAAAATCGGATACCCGAGTAGATCGCAGTGCGTTTAGGATAGCGAGGTGGATCGGATCCGCAACCACAAGAGGTTCGAAATAGGCGTAGGAGGGGGCCGAGTATCAATATCATGGGACCCGCCGAAGACCGAGAAGGAACAGATGATATAGATGTAGAATCGGATGGACAATCGCATCAAAGGGATCAATATCAATAAGGTCGATTTTGTCATACCATGTGAGGTAGGTGGGATGGAAAAGAAAGGAACATGCTCAATAAAGGAAACATTACGAGACACATACAATTTTCCGAAACCGGATCATGACAACGATAACCTTTCTCGCCCAACCCCATATCCAAGAAAAACACAAATGGCGACACGAGAAGATAACTTAGTACGCTCTCGCATGTGGACGTAGAACAAAACATGTAGAACCAAAAACTCTCAAATGGGAATATAGTGGGGTGTGACCAAATAGTCTAGCATACGAAGAAATACCGTAATTATGAGAGGTAGGGATCCTATTAATAAGATAAACAGATGTAAGGACAAATTTTCTCCCCAAAATTCACTAGGTACACTAGCGGACAAAAGCATGGATCTAGCTGTCTCAACAATATGCCTATGTTTTCTCTCGGCTACCCCACTTTGTTGTGGTGTATCAGTACAAGAAGACTGATGTATTGTACCATCAGCTTTGAAAATACCAGAAAGATCCCCACTAGTATAGTCACCTCCTAAATCAGCCCAAAAACATTTAATAATGGCAGAATGTTTAGTTTTCACATAGGCTTGAAACTCAACATAAGTATGAACAAAATCAGAGCGTCTTTTCAACAAATAAACCCAACAATGACGAGTATAATCATCAATAAAGGAAACATAATATCTGGAGCCACCCTTAGTAGGGATAGGTGCTGGCCCCCAAACATCTGAATGAACTAGATCAAATGGTGCAGAAGAAGTAGAAGTACTAAGATTAAAAGGCAAAGCAAAAAATTTTCCAAGTTTACATCCACTACAATCAGAAATATCATCGGATTGTAAATCACTAAGAACACCGATTACACATAAAACGCAGCGAGAACTCCGATACATGACCAAGTCTAGAGTGCCACAAATAAAACTTCGAAGAGGAATGTGTTAAATGAAAAGAAGACAGATTAACAGCATAGTTGCTGCATGAGTAGGAAGATGCAGCTCATCCAAAACATATAGACCTCTCCCATTTCTACGCCCTGTCCCAATCACTCTCTTGGATTTTAGATCCTGCACATAACAAGAATTAGGGAAGAGTCCAATAAAATATCCAGAGTCACATATTTGACCAGCAGAAGCAAGATTTATATGTAATTTTGGAATGCAATAAACATCGAGGTAATGATATAGTGAATGTATGAATGGTGCCAATGCTGTCAATGGCATAGGTGTGCCATCGCGGTCACAACAAGTGGAAGGGGAGTCGAAAGACATAGATACAAAGACGGAAGAATCGGAGACATATGATTTCCACTCCGCAGTCCAAGATCCAAGAAGGCGAAATGATACCCGAACCAATAGATGGTGATGAGCGGAAGGAACGAAAGAGCATAAGACCGAGAATTCTCGTTGAAACCGTTGGAAGGTGAGGAACTTCGAAATTGGTCGCTACGAATCGCATCGTGACTCACGAGGCTCCCGAAGCCGGGTGATCAAGAGAGGGCACAAAGGCGGCTGAGTCGGTGGATACAAGTTCGGAATTGACCCCCGAATATGGCTTCGTTGAGAAGGCTTCGTCCTTGTCCCGAATGTGGAGGCTTAGAACCCGACGTCTTCCGTAGCTCGGGACATTGATTCTTCCGGTGTCCCGGTTTCTTACAATAATTACAATTACCTACGATAGATGTTCTATACTTGGTGTGTAGGAGCCGCAAGGACCGGTGTAGACGAAGGAGCTCGCCAAGATACAAAGTAGAAGCCTTATGTACCCCTTTTAGAGTCTTCAAACATGTTTCTTCACCATAAGTTCATTTACCACATCTTCACGGATGGTAAGGGTTTGCGGTGCAATAAGCACGAACGACAATTCTCAAATTCGACCGAAGACCCATCAATAGCCGAACAAGACGATCTTCATCTCTCGCATTTTATATAAGCATCGCATGCTTGCAATTCAAAAGAGATTCTGTCATAGCTAATCGATCCCACAAAGTGGTCATTGCACGAAATAATCTTGAATGCCCAATGTCATTTTGTACTAGTGCACGAATTTCATATTGTAACTGATATTTAACAGCAAAATTATTCTACACAAACAATCTTGACAAATAATCCCAAATCTCTTTAGCAGTTTTGAACTTAGCCAATTGAACACCAATTCTTTGTTCAACGAGTTATTAATCCAAGTAATAATCTTTGAATTATTGGTCTCCCAAGTCCTAAATAATTCATCAAAATTTTCATCTCCAATTTTAGGACATTTGGTTTTTCCAGACATATAATCCCAAAGCCCTTTTCCCTTCAGAAAATTTACCATGACATAGCTCCAATAGGAATAATTTTTTCCATCTAACCTAACACCAATAGTTTGCAAAGAATCATCACCTCCAGCCATTATGAATTTTAAACAGAAAATCCCAAATAACAAGCAGCAATCCCAAGCAACAAAATAAAAAAAAAAGGGCAGATCTCACCAATCAGATGCGGAAGCCAAAATCAGAACGAGCACGAGCAGCCAAAACGAGCACGAGCTTCCAAAACAAGCCAAAAAAAATTTTAACTGATACCAGGGGCGTGCTGCATACGAACCCCCAACTAACTCACCGCGAAGTTGAATCCGCGATCGAGCTAAAAATATTAACTTGTGCTCTTGGCTTTGATACCATGACAGAATTCATGAAAGTCTTTTATTCATAACATGAATTCTTACAAAGCAATAACAAGATAATAAAATAATATTATTCTTGAGAGCTAAAAGTGCAAGTAAAAGAAAAGCAAGTAAAGCCCTTTATATAGGGTCTATTACATGGGATACAAATATGTTTTTCCAATGTGGGACAAAAGCAAATGCTAATACTTTTGACCCATACTTTTTCTTCTAAGTAATAAATTATATGTACACTCCAAAAGAAATTAGCTATCATTATTGGAGTTATATTAATTATACTACCTTTCCTTATGTTTTACCAATACAACAAATCAAAAGAGTTAGTCGGTGGCTTTAATACAATGAAATGGGCAATATAAGTGGAGAACGTGTTATTAGCTTTTTAGTGGATAAAGTGATATTATCCCAATTATTCCCATAAAGGTTAAGCAAGAATCATGCTGTATATTCTCTCCTTTTTAATGTATTGCATGCACATGCATCATCTTTAGGCATATATATTTATAAACCAAGATATTAAACATTTACTTTGAAGCAACAATACAATTGGATAAGATTCATAGCTGTAATTTCAATCATGGCTAATGGCTATAAGCCAGCTCTTTAAGCTTGGAATATATATGACCAACTATCACGTCTCTGTTCCATTTTATGTGAATTTATCTATGATGCATGAAATTTAAAGAATTAAAGAAGACTCTAACATGTAATCAAATATATACAAACAATCAAAATTGTCTTATTACATGAGCAATGGTGAAAGTTCCATATATATATATTTTTTAACTTTTTTCTTTTAAAGAATGAATTTTTGTATGTTATTAAGAGTAAAATAGGAATGTAAGTTTAAATAATTTCTCAAAAAATGAAATGTGTCATTATATTTTTTCGAGACAAACTAAATAAAAAAGAATATAACATAAAGTCATAAATTAGTCAAAGCGAGTATGTAACATATGAAAAAGAATCAAACCATCATTTTTTCTTTCACCATGTTGAAGTTCTATCACATTTGAAAGTTTCACCTACTAGAAGAGTACAATATTATTTACTTCATGGACTTTCCACCAATTCGAAATCCTTGAAATACTATTTTAGCTAAAGATTATCTGAATTTCATTTTTTGTTATTTCTAAATCCCTTGATTTAAAATATAAATTTAAATCTCATGCTACCAAGTTGACTGATCTGTAATCTAACTTGCAAGTCGTCAATACGGAAAGACGCATCGTAATCAGTATTGATTCCTCTTTGGTCCTAATAAATTGTTTTTCCAAACGAAAAGTCAAAAAATAAGAATAGTGAAGTTTTCCAGAATTTCTCCTAGAACTTATGTACCATGACCAAGTCTAACGTTATAAGTGGTCCCCCCACCCTTTACATTAGATGTAGTTAAAAGAAATAACTCCTTGATTATTTTATTAATGAAAGAGTATATATACAATTTACAATTTTTCATAATAGGAAATTATATTCCTATTCTACTCCTAAAACCCTATTCTAGTTGTACAAGAATCATATAATTATGGTAAGTGTACAAGACTAATTTAATACAATATTTACACTAAGTAAATCTTCCAAAAACCGTGATATACATGGGTTTGTATACCGTGTATACTACGGTTTCACATATGGTAATTTGCCTTGTGAAACCGTGATATACATGGTATACAAACCCATGTATATCACGGGTATAACTAACACACCTCCGCAGTCATAGCGGACAGTCTTTGTATGCTGAGACTGTCCCTAAAATCTTCAAAGCTTACTCACAAAAGACCTTTTGTAAAAATGTCTGCAATTTGATACCTAGAAGGGACATGACAGACACGTACTTGTCCACGAGCTACCTTTTTGCGAACAAACTGAATATCCATCTCGATGTGTTTAGTGTGCTTGTGTTGAACTGGATAACCAGAAATGTAGATGACACTAACATTATCACAATAAACCAAGGTAGCTTTCTGAAGAGGACAATGAAGCTCTAAAAGAAGATTACGTAATCAACAGGATTCAGAGACCATATTGGCTACCCCTCGATACTCGGCCTCTGCACTAGAGCAAGATAATGTAGATTGACGCTTCGCAGATCATGAGACCAAGTTATTACAGAGAAATATACAATAGCTGGACATGGAACGTCTGGTATCTGGATATCCACCCCAATCAGCATTCGTTTACGAGACAGCTGTAGATGTCGATTAAGGATATAAATGTAATCCATAGTCAAATGTCCCATGGATGTATCGAATAATGCGTTTTAGCGCATTTATGTGCTCAACCATGGGATCATGCATAAATAAGCACACATGCTGTACAACATACGTAATATCAGGTCACGTGAAAGTAAGTTACTGAAGAGCCCCTACAAGACTGCGATAGTGAGTCGGATCCTCGTACGGTGAGCCAGTCGCAACACTCAGCTTGGGTTTAGTATCAACTGGAGTGGAAGTAGACCTGTATGAGGACATACCAGCTCGCTCAATGATCTCAGTGGCATACTTTCGTTGTGATAAGAATAACCCACCTGCATGACGAGAAACAACAATCCCCAAAAAGTAACTCAAGGGCCCCAAGTCTTTCATAGCAAACTCAGAACTGAGCATGGTTATGATAGACTTGCACAAAGCATCAGTTGAGGCAGTCAAGATAATATCATCCACGTATAATAAAATATAAGCCAGGGAAGAACCACGACGATATATGAACAATGAATTATCATACCTGCTGTGCAAAAACCCAATAGATGAAACATAGTCTGCAAATCTTTTATACCAAGCATGTGGGGCCTACCTAAGCTCATACAAGGACTTCTTTAATGAACAGACATGATGAGGATATTTGGGGTCACAAAAATCCAAGGGCTGATGCATGTAAACGGTCTTCTTAAGATCACCATGTAGGAAAGCATTCTTCACATCTAACTAATGAATGGGCCAAGCCTTCGAAAGAGCCAGACTGAGAATAGTGCGAATGGTAGTCGGTTTGACCACCAGACTAAACGTCTCACCACAATTCATGCCAACCTGCTGAGTCTTACCATCACCTACAAGACGAGCTTTATGCCTTGCAAAAGAACCATCATAATTATCCTTATGAGTAAAAATCCACATAGACCGAATAATATTAACACCAGAAGGACATGGTACCAACTCCCCCTTCTTATTGGCAATAAGAGCATCATATTCGTCAGTCATAGCCAATTTCCAATTCGGGTCATTTAATGCAGACACTGAGTTACGGGGTAGAGGGGATTTAAGAACATTAGAATTTAAATTAAAATGTCTTTTGGTTTAAAAATACCATGTTGACTACGAGTGACCGGTCTGTGACTCGAGAGAGAATTGGATGGATTTTGGGAAATATCGGGACAGGTGACGGACTGGCCAGCAGGCAGTGGGCCTACTGGCCAAATACTGGAACTGGGACCGATGTCGAAAACAGGAACTGGGGCAGAACTGGGCTGGATAGGCGGCCCAGTTGCTGGGCCCATGAAGGGAGACGGCAACGGTACTGGAGGACCAGTGGGAAGTGGGCTCGCTGGCGGATTTTGAGTGCGGGACAAGTCTGATAAATGGTGGATAATATATGGGGAGACATCGTCATCTAAAAAATTATACAAACTAGGCCCAGGATTGCTTACTTTTGCAAACGGAAATTGGGTTTCATCGAAAATAACATGGAGACTAATGATGATTTTATTAGACGACAAATCAAAACACTTGTAACCACGATGATTAGAAGGATAACCCAAAAACACACAAGGAGTAGAATGGGCTTGAAGTTTGTTAATTGTAGTTGGCGGAAAAAGCGGATAACATAAGCACCCAAAGACCCTAAGATGTGAATACGAAAGAGACTTATTATATAAGAGTTGAAGAGGTGAGGAATATGCCAAACCTTTGGTAGGAAGTATGTTAAGAATATAAGTAGCCATTGTAGAGCATGATGCCAAAAAGAAGGGGGTACTAAAGCATGGACCAATTAAGTTCGGACAATATTATTAATGGTACGAATTTTTTGTTCGGCTTTCCCATTTTGTGAAGACGTATGAGGACAAAAAAAATGAAAAAGAATGCCATTATTTGCACAAAATTTCCGAAACATCCCATTATCATATTCCTTGTCATTGTCACATTGAATGTTCTTTATTTCTCATTCGAATTGGGTACGAATGAATGCTCTAAATTTTAAGAAGGTGGAAAAAACTTGAGAGTTTTTTGCTAACGGAAAAGTCCATAAAAATTAGAATAATCATCCAAAAGTAGAACATAATAACGATGGCCCACAGAACTTAAAACGGGAGATCTGTAAATCAATATGAATAATATCAAATGGAATTAACGTATGAGAAATAGAGGCTACAAATGGTAATCTAATATGTTTACCTAAAGGACATGATTGACAAATTGGAGTACTATGCGTACCCTTACAAGAAATAAAATTATTTTTATGCAAAGAAGAAACAATGGATGATCCAGGGTGACCCAAACGTGCATGCCATAAGGAAAGAGCTAGAGCTGTAAAAGTAGATGGCAAGGCTTGACTCGAGAGACTGGATGCGGGCGTGATAGGATAAAGATCTCCCCTACTATCACATCTCATGAAAGGTATCTCTGTCTTGAAATCCTTCACATAAAATCCAAAAGGATCAAAGTCAACATAAACCCAATTATCAGTGGTGAATTTACAGACAGACACCAAAATTTTAATTTGGTGAGGGGCATGAAGGGCATTTTTTAAGACAAGAGGTGGATGTGGGGGAGACAACGTTTTATGATCATAACCACAAATTGGAATTGAATTGTCATTACCAATAATTATTCCATGATTGTTGCTCCAATTGGAATAAGACGAGAGAGTACCTTGGTCGAACGTTATGTGTGAAGTGGCGTCGGTGTCCATATACTAATTCAAATCTGGGGGATTTAATCCAAGCGTATGCATTGCGGCCTCAATATCAGTCAGAGTCAGTGTGAGGCCCATTGCCTGGAATGTCTGCGGAGGCCGAGGCCCAAGTACACCGGCCTGCTACCCTGGCCCAGAAAACTGCCTGTTTGTCGAAGATGGACCCGAGAAACTGGGCCTCGCCTGTTGTGGAAATTGGGCCCAGTTTCCTAGGTAAGGGCTCAAAAATAGCCATTGTTGGGCTAAGGCCCAGTTCCACAGCATGGGGCCCACTGCTGAGCTCAATGCTCCGAGGGCCACCGCCACCGCCACCACTGTTCTGGCTGCCACCACTATTGTCGCCGAGATTCTTGCCATTAATTTTACGGTTTTGACCTTTCTTGCTGCCACCGTTGTTGCAGTTTTGACCCGAATTGTTAACAAAACCATGAGAATTATCGGACGAAGTCATCATTGCCACGGAACTGGCGCCGGTGTTGACACCCAATTTTGTCCCATATTTTCTAATTTTATTTGCATTTTTAAATGTTTTTGACACCTCAAAATAATTTTAATATATAAGTATATATATATTATTCTCCATATCATTATTTATTGCCATTTGCATTTTATTTATCATAATCATACTTTTATCCTAATATTATATATTATTTTATTTTCGGAAAACGACATCGCATTTTTATTTTTTATTTAAGCACCAAACATTTCACAAATATTATATTTTTTATTATATTGTCATCTTTACAATTTATAAATTTTGAAAAGCTTTCTTTTTTTTATATAATAGAACCATTTTTTATATTTTCAAACCCATAACCCATTCATTTCACAACCCAAAACAATTTCTACCCAAACTAATTTCAGCCAAAACCCATTTCGCCCAAGCCCAACCGATCACCCCACTTATCCCCTACCTGCGGCCCAATTCGGTCGGCCCAACAACCTTTTTCCCCTTTATTTACCATACCCAACACATCAAAACAAACCCTAACCCCCCAAATACAAAAACAAAAAAAGACACTCTCACTCTTTTCCCAACCATCAGCCGCACACCCCTACACCCCTACCCCCACGTCGCCGCACCCTACGCCTAACACTGCCGCCTGACACCACCAACCTACCCCATCACTTCACCCATACCTACACCCCCAAAATCCGTGAATTTAACTACTAAAATCCGCAACCTTTTGCCCTTATGTTTCGATTTCAAACTCATTTTTAAGGGGGATTTTGAGGTCCGAAACCTATCAATAAAACCCCCATTGTTCTTCATTTTTGGGGGGATCTTTTGGGGGAGGTCCTAAGTCCGAAAAAAAGGGGTTCGGAAAGTTGTTTTGTTGGTGGTTTTCGGTGCTTTTTGTTGGTGGTTTCTGGTAAGTTTTGTTGGTTTTGTTTTCGTTTGTTTTGTTGGTGGTTTCCGGTCGATTTTATTAGTTTTATTTCCGGTCGATTTTATTAGTTTTATTTCCGGTTGGTTTTATTTCCGGTTGGTTTCTGTGATTCTATTTTCTCGGTCGTTGTTTTGGTTGGGTCCTCTCGATCGGAGTCCTGAAAATCATAAAATCAAGAACAATTCGGGTCGGGTCCGAATCTGAAATGCCCTTCTTTCTTAGTTCCTAATTTTCATCCGAAATTCCCTTTTGTGTTCTTCCCGTTTTCCGGTCACTCCAGGGTCTATTTTCATTTTTGGGTCAGTCGATTCGGGTTGGGTCTGTGTCCGGGTCGAGTCAGAAACAAAACCGAGCTATGATGATAATTTACCCCTACTGCACTGCCTGAAGAAATTGTATGAATTTCCCTTCCAATGACTGGTCTTTAATTTCGTCCTTCAGAAAGGATGTGTTCTGTAATAGTACCTCGAGAACACTCGACCCGTATCTTGGCGGGGCGACCCGATATGGCATCAATCTGCAATCCGGTGTCTGCAGCCATGGCGTGTGTTGCAGTTTCTCTGGTTTTGTTCAAAAATAGTCAATCTGAGCCCTCATAATCATGGTTTTGATGATGAACCCATTCTCGGATCGGGTCCGAGTCCAAAATTCGAAAGTCGGTAAACTCCTCAACTCTTTGGTGTTTCGTTATATGCTTATGTGTTTATGTGCTTGATTATAACATGTTATTATGTTTTGAACTTGTTTAATTATGTTTCAAGTGGATAAACACGTAAAGGTATTTTTAGTGTAATTCTGATTAATTAATGCAATGCATAATGCTTCACTAGTGTGATTACTTGCACTTGTGAGGTTCTCATAGTACTGTTCTTGGATAAGTTTCATACTGCAAAGCCACTGCACTTTGTTCGGTCTTGAATTGCTGCATTGTTTGCTGTTGTTATGCTACATTTTAAGGTCATTTGTCATTGCCTTTTGGGAGGTAAAATTCCTATTTGTGGTTGCTGTTTTGTTATCACTTGTTGCTACAGTTTGATTGCACTTTAAAGCCGTGACTATTGGCTGCTAGACTTTAGTATTTGAGGCTCAAAGTGTGTCACTTTAGGGAAATTAGTTGTTGTGCAAATTTTGAGTGAATTGATGCACTTATATGGGCTACTTTACTGCATTTTGGGCTATTTCTTTTGAATACGATAGCTGCACCTAAGCCCTTTCTATTGCTATCACACTTTGGGCTCTAAAGAATATGTGTTGCCTTTAAGATTTCTCCATTAAAACACTACATTATAAGATGCCACACTTAATGAGAAATGTCTATTGCCTTCTAAAAGGACTGGCTGGTGCATGTTTTGAGGGTAGTTCTGCTGCATTCCTTGGCAAAATAGTTGTTGCAATCTTGGCCATTTACATCTCTTTTGGAAACATTTCACTGCTGCATTTCGAGCATATATGATGTTTTATCACTGCTGTATTTACAGTCTCTGCTTCATTTTTGAGCTGAATTAGTGTCGGTTCTGCTACTGTTTCGCTGCTACTACTGTCTTTGAAAAATGAACAGATACTACACTTGGGTTTCTACTGTGTTTTCAAGCTCACTGCTGCTCTATTTTCAAGTCTTTTGCTGCTGCATTTTTTAGCTAAACAACTGCTGTTTTCTCTGCCAAATTTGAGCCAATTTACTACTGTTTTGAGGCAAAAGTGTTAGCCATTTTGCTGCTGTGTTTTGATGCTATTTCTGGCCGAACTACTGCTGTGTTTTGACCAAGCTACTGCTGCACTTTAGGTAGATTTAACGCCAAATTGTTGCTGTGTTTTCTTTGCCAAATTCGAGTCCACTGCTGTTGTATTTTTAAATTCAATTGCGGCTGGTTTCCCTGCTGGAAATTGCTGCTTTAGGACTATTCTCGAACAACCGCAATATTTCTGAAAAGTCTACTGATCTTGAACAGAATACTACACTTGGCCGATGAAAAAATATCCGTCGATTTTTGAGGCCTTCACAGTTGGAAAGACGGAAAATAAAACTTCTAGGCAATGATGAAACTTAAATCTTTTTCACCCGAGAGACCAACATGTTCGGTAGGCAAGACAACTAAAATGGCCAACGAGTCATATGTTCGCAGCCACGACGTGATTGGAATGATCTTTTCAAAATTTAAGTCTGAGTCCTCCGTAATCAAAATATTTATTGTTTTGGATACGGATCCGAAGTTATGTATATTCAATTGTTTCTAACCGTTTGTTCTTGACAGCTTGCAAGGGATAAAGTCAAAGAAGGCAAATACCCCTCGAAAATTATTTATTTTGTTGTTGTTTTTTACCTTCTTTAATTCAGCTTTATTTCATTCTGTATTGTAATAGTATTGTACTCTGAAATTATTGAAATGTTTCGAATAGTTAGACTTAGAATTAATTAATAGGGTAGTCTAAAACTGAAAACCCATCGCTAGTTTATTTATTTTAGGCTCGGTTAATTTTAAATCCGAAAATCGCTATACCTATTTTTAGGCTCGTCACCCATGAAATTTACATTGCATATATTTTTTATCAATTTTCATTCAAATGCATACTTTGTTTCAACTTTACATATATTTTTAATGCAATACAAATGTATACTTGTACAAATTCATTATTTCATTAAATACTTGCAACATCATTTTAACTTTATATTTTAAAATATGCATTTTCCTAGTACTATAATTAATCTGAGTTTGATCGGATAACCGCAAGTTAGCGGATCTTAAAGGATGCCTAATCCCTTTTCTTTAGGATAATAGAGAACCCTTACCTAGAATCTCATTAGTTTCGCAGATCACAAAATTGGAGTTATTTTGCATTTTTAGTTAGCATTTAGGTGCCCTAATTCACCTTAGAATAATTAGGTGGCGACTCTTCAAGCAAGCATTTTTGTCCAATCCAGAGGGAATTGATGCCATTGCGTAGTGAAGCTCGCAAGTCAAAAACAGATGCGACAGTCGGTAGCCACCTTTTTGGCCAAGTCGGCTTCTTCTAAGGTGAGCATCGAGCGGGCTTGATAAAAAGGGGAAAGCGGATTACTTTGACGAAGGAGAGTCCCAACGCCATTATAGGCCTCAGAAAGGCCGGCAACCATTTGGAGAACAAGACGATTATTGGTCAGAGGTGCGCCAACGTTACGGAGTCGGTCCGTCAACTCCTTGAGCCGTTTGCAATATGCAGAAACGTTCGGGAAATCATCTATGCGAACTTGGGAGAATTATTGCTCAAGGGTGACGACTCGGAAATGTTGGTTATCTTGGAATATATCATGCAATCTATTCCATGTAGCCATAGTCGTAGTGTCCGGCTCAATAATCGTCTGTAAAAGATCGATAGAAATAGTGGAATAAATCTACTAAAGGACGGTAGCATCAAGATTAATCCATAACTGAGGATCCTCTGCGGGAGTAGGGGTAGCAGGAGGAATTATGTGATGGAGAACTTGATGTGAGATGGCGTGAATTTTGAACAACTTTGCCCACGTCGTGTATTAGATGTTTTCCATCTCAAGAACAATAGGAATGTTGTTCTTGATGTTGAAAATAGTAAGGGTAGGATGAAACACGTTCTTATACATAACGAAAGAACGAAGGGATTGGGAAAAAAATTTGGGACGAGATGAGGTAAACTTTGTCATGAAATCCGAGAAGGAGGACACGAATTCCGATATGGTTTCGGTCGAGAAGGGGCACGGAAACCGAGAACAAATTTGGAGAAGACCGGAAGTAATTTATTCCTAGACTTCTAATACCATGAAAGAAATAATCCCTTGATTATTTTCATTACTGAAAGAGTATATATACAATTTACAATTTTTCATAATAGGAAAATCCTATTCCTATTCTACTCCCAAAACCCTATTCTAGTTGTACAAGAATCTTATAATTACGGTAAGTGTACAAGACTAATTTAATACAATATTTACATTAAGTAATTCTTCCAAAAACCGTGATATACACGGGTTGGTATACCGTGTATACCACTGTTTCACATATGATAATTTGCCTTGTGAAACCGTGATATACATAGTATACAAACCCATGTATATCACGGGTATAACTAACAATAATTTTGAATATTCTAGAAAATACAAGGTAGATTTGGTAGAGTTATAATCTTGGTTAATAAGTTCATGTATTTTACTTTACCTAGATGATAAAACTTTATTGTGTGTCTTCTAATTATTCTAAATGATTAATTAAGTATGATTTTATGGAACCAGAAGTCTAAGTCACTCGTTTCACTTGCACCTTTAAACATCCCCTTGTAATCTTGCATTTGTTTAATTAGTAGCTCTCATTTTGTTTTATGTTTATCTACCACTTTCCATAATTAAGCCACAAATTTTAATAAGGAGATTTATGAAATACTACACAAATAGTACTTTTCTTTGTATAAAAGATATTCAACCAATCTTATATATATGTATATTCTAGAATTGTAAAGTGATGTTTTATTTCACACTTTCTGAATCATCTTCACAATGGAATAGGTAATACAATTATACAACTTATGATTACTTAAATCTAACTAACTATACCTACTATCATGCTACTTAATTTATTCTATCTATCAACTAATTACAATTATTACATGTACTTAATTGATTCTATCAGCCAGCTAATTATCAACAATCTATCAGCTAATTACAACTAAGCCCATAGGCTAATACCCCACTCCACCCTCAAATTGGTGTGCGGAGTATCAGAAAGCAACAATTTGGAGGGAAGAAACTGATGTCATAAACGTGAGAAGAAACATGCCGAATGATGAGAATCTTATCAGTAACAAACTCCCTGATATAGTGACAATCTACATCAATATGTTTTGGGTTCTCATGATGAACAGGATTGTTGGCAATTTGAATAGCACTAGTGTTATCTACATGCTATACTGATGGACCGGTGATGGAAATCCCCAAGTCAGGTAGAATCCGATGAAGCCAAACAATCTCTAAACTAGCAGCTGACAAGAGCGATATTCAGGCTCATTACTTGACTTGAATGTCTGAGTCTGCTTCTTACACTTCCAAGAAACCAGCGATGAGCCAAGAAACATACACCATCACATAATCGATCGCCTAGAGTCATTACTAAAAAAATTAGGGTATAGCGACGGACAAATTCCGTTGCTAAACAGCAAAATTCGTAGCTAATTTATTTAACGACATATTATAATAAAATTTTGTTAGCTACGAGCAATATAGCGATGAATTAGCGACGAAGTAAGTAGCTAATTTTAGTGTTTTAGTAGTGAGTCGGGACAACCAGCCTAGTCAGCATCAGAATAACACCCTAATTGACATATAGAAACTGATGGAAAGAATAAGCTAAGAGAGACCGTCCCCCGAACATATCAAATCACACAAAGAAAAGACAAATAATGAATACGGGTAGGGCATGAAACAAACTGACTCAATACCTGAACTGCATTGGAGATATCAGGCATAGTCATAGTTAAGTACAAAAGTGAACCAACCAACCTCTTATAAAGTGTGTGATCGGGGAAACGCTCACTATCCTCTCTACCATACTTGGTGTTAACCTCTATTAGTGTAAGAACAACCTTTGTATCACTCAAACCAGAAAAAGCAACTACCTCAGACGAATTCTTTTGTTGACCCACTGTAATACCAGAAGGGGTATACCTAACCTCCAAACCCAGAAAGTATGTGAGAAGACTCAAATCCTTCATCTTAAATAAAACATGAAGAAATGATTTCAGCTGAGCAATACCGTAACTATCATATCCTATACTAGTGATGTCATCCACATACAATAAAAGTATAGTAATACCTACAACTGAATGATGAAGGAAAAGTGAATGATCAACAAAACACTGAGAGAAGCCAACCGAACATATTGTAGATCGACACTTATCAAACCAAGCTCGTGAAGCTTGTTTAAGGCCATAAAGAGACTTCCAAAGACGACAAACAAGGTTAAGAGGAAGGATAACATATCCCAGATGTGGTTGAGATACATAACTTCGTCTAAATCACTATGAAGAAATACATTCTTGACATCCATCTGATGAAGATGCCAAGGGCGAGTAGTAGCAAGAGCTAATAGAATACGTACTGTCGTCATCTTTGCAACTAAGGAAAACGTCTCCTCATAATCAACGTCGTATTCTTGCTAGTACCTTTGAGCAACCAACCGTTCTTTATATAGATCAATCTTCCCATCAACAATAAGATTAATTGAGTACACCCATCAACTATCGATAAATGTACATCCAGGAGATTTATCAACCAAACTCCAAATATGATTCTCTTCCAAAGCTTTAATTTTGGCAGCCATAATATGTTGCCAATTGGTGTCTAAAACAACCTTAGCATACGAAGTCAGAATCTGAGTAGAAACCAAGGATGATTGAAGATCAGGATATGCGTAAGACTTTCTATATCAATCCAGTATAACCATAGTGAACAGGATCAGTGGAGATTCGAAAAGATCGTTGAGGTGGGTGACTAGTCAAAGCTTCAGATGAAGAGTCAGCGGAAATACAACTGAGCTATGACAAGGCCCGATGCGGGAGAGTGTGAAGAGCTAGGACTAGAAGGTGATCCATATGAGTTACTATTATTCTCATCGACAAAGACAATTGGTTGAGGACCAGCAACTTCGTCGCCCACCATGGGAAAAACCACAAACTTGTCAGTAGTATTCTCATTAGAAACCATCTTCAAATTTCGGAAGGGAAAAATAGTTTTAAAAAAATGACATGGCGGGATACTCGTAGCAAACGACGAGATTGATCATAGCATAAGTAGCCCTTTTGTATATCATTATACCTAAGAAATACACACCGAACTGACTTACTTGATAACTTATGATGCTCATGTGGTGATAGCAATACATAGCAGGCATAACCAAACACCTTCAACCTTAAAAGATCTAGATCAATGCCATATAAATATCGATAGGGAGAAACATTCTTAGTAACAGGATAAGGTTGTCTATTAATCAAGTAAACCGCCATTTGGACTGCCTTAATCCAAAATCGATAAAGACAGGAAGAAGTATCCAACATAGCTAACATTGTTTCCAAAATATGTCTATTCTTACATTCCACAACCCCATTATGTTATGGTGTATGCGGGCAAGTCTGTTGAGCCAAAATTCCTTTATTTTAAAAGAAATTGAGCAAGATTGTGAAAGTAAATTGTCAACCCAAATCTGATAGAAAGATCTTGACTGTCTTTTAAAATTGTGTATGAACAAATGAAATAAAATTCATAATAATCATAGGAACTTCGCTCTTGTTTATAATAAAGAAAACCTAGGTAAAACATGAAGCATGATCAATAAGTAAAAGAAAATACTTATAATCAAGTCTTGACAATACAGGGGAAGGTCCCTCATACATCGCTATGAATTAAATCAAAAGGTTCAGCATATGTAAAACTAATAATAGGAAAAGATATCATGTGACTTTTGGAAGAGGCACAACTTTCACACAGCAAACTAGAAACCTCACTAAGAGCTTGTGTATCCAACAACGAACAAGACTTAAGCATAGAAGCTAGGTGGTGAGAATGAGGATGACCCAACCTATTATGCCACATGGCAACCAATTTATTCGAACGAGAAACTTCAAGAACCCCATGCGGTGTGTGAAAATCCCACTTGACTTTAGAACGCCAACCTCCCTTAGCTTAGCCCTTTACGACCTATCCACTGAAGCCGAGAGAAAACTTGTAAACTTCTCATTACCAATCGATCTGAGAAAAATTAAGCGTCCCACTTTACGTTCCCTTGCTATGATCCATCCTATTGTCACACTCTGAATAATACAACGAGATCGTGAGACTAGAACAATACAATTTTGGTCTACTAACTGTCCGACTGAAACAAGTAGCTTTCAAACTCTGAACAAAGAGGACATCTGAAAGTGAAGCAACTGAACCAAAACTGAAGATAGGTAAAACATGACCATTAGCAGTAACAACCTTAGTGGGTGATTGTAATGAAGAAATATTCGATAATTGTGAAGCATCACCCATCATATGATTACTAGCACCACTATCTATATGCCAAGATTTAGAACGTATAACTAAATTATTTTTACCTTGTGCTGATGCTGAAAGGATGCGGGCAACAAATTTTTCCACAAGCTTAGTCATGCATGTCATATCAAAAGAAGGGAGAGCAACACCTGGTTGCTTAACCACCTCTGTCTCCAAAGCTTTGTGTCGGGTCAAGAATCACCTAGCGGGCCAGGTTTGGCAATCAGCCAGCAGATAGCCCAATTCACGACAATAGTTGTAATCTGCAGTTGAGCCTAATTATTTCTTAGGGAACCGGGCTGCAATGTGTCCAAAGCCCTGGCGACCATAACACTGGATTTGTTTACCAGACAGAACAGCGTGTGAAGTTGGCCAGTAATTTGATCCAGCAGCAAGAACAACCGTTGGAGGAGCTGTATACAACACCAGAAAGGACGAAAGTCGAATTTCTTCTTGCAAGACAACAACCACTACTGTGTCTATATCGGGCAGAGCTTCTTGATTCAAGATAATAGAGCAAACATGATCAAATTCAGGCCTCAACATCACGAGAAACCTGACCACCCAAGATTGCTGTCATTCACCACGTATCTCCGTCAATGCCGCGATAAAAAGAGTGGAAGGGGCACCGTGATCTTGATCCCACCACAACGCCATGAATCCAGTGTAGTAGTTTCCGACGTCCTTGTCACCTTGCTCATAGGCATCAAGGTTCTGTTCCAGTTCAAAGGTTTTGCAAGGCTTCATTGACGATGAAGCCGGTACATATAAGACCACATCTTAGCTGTCATCTCGTACATCCGAAACCCTGCAGCAATGTCGTCCGACACAAATCTTTCCATCCATCCAATTACCTTAGTGTTGGACGTAATCCAGGCCTCCTTATTTGTCACATCAGTCGACATTTTGGACGAACCATCGAAAATCCAGAGAGACTTTCCCATGGATAAAATCCCTAAAGTGAAACTCCCCGCCAGTAAAGTTCTTACCAGTTAGTTTGGTCATCACCAACTCAGACGATGAGGAGAGCTTCAATTTCATCACGAACAAGATCAATGAAAATAGCAAGCAAGAGCAGGAGCCACTAAATCAAAAGAAAAAACAAGAGAACACTGAGTGCGGAAGCAAGATCGGAAAATACAGAGGCATCAACCATGTTGGAAAAGAAAGGCAAGAACAAAAATAGATGCCCTAACTTCTGATACCATGATAGAATTGTAAAATGATGTTTTATTTCACACTTTCTGAATCATATTCACAATGGAATAGGTAGTACATTTATACAACTTATGATTACTCAATCCTAGCTAATTATGCCTACAATCATACTACTTAATTTATTCTATCTACCAGCTAATTACAACTGTTACATGTACTTAATTGATTCTATCAGCCAGCTAATTATCAACAATCAATCAGCTAATTACAACTAAGCCCATAGGCTAACAATATATATATTATTTTTTAAAATCTATTAACATACTTAATATAATTTTATGACGAAGGGATTAAATTGAACCCCTTTCAAATGTACATATCTCTGGCCTCCTGCATTGATGGTACCTTATGATATTATCAAGAGTCCACATAATATTCTAACATTAGCGATTACATGAATCTATATCTTAGAATTTAGTCACCTAATTAGTTTCTAACTCAACGTACAAAACCATATAAAATTGTGAAATTATAAAGATTATTATAACATCTCAAAGAGGATTGTTGTCGTCAATTTTTGTTATTTTTAAATCTCTTGATTTAACTTTATAGTATCAAACTAGCAAGTCTTCAACAAGGAAAGACGTTTTCGTAATCAGTATAACTTCCAGTTTGGTCTAAAGACTCTTGTGCTAACGAAAAGTCAAAAATAAAAGAAGTGATACGAATCATTGAATTAGAATTTTGTGCATAGTACCAAAATGGTGTCATTACGGATGAGTTTAACTAATATACTATTATTAGTATAAATATGCTATCAGGTCTGAAAGAAATAATTTCTTGATTATTTTAATTAATTGAAAGAGTATATATATAATTTACATATTTCCATAATAGGAAAATCAACTAATATACTATTATTAGTATAAATATGCTATCAGGTCTGAAAGAAATAATCTCTTGATTATTTTCATTAATTGAAAGAGTATATATACAATTTACATATTTCCATAATAGGAAAATCATTTTCTTATTCTACTCCTAAAACCCTATTCTAGTAGTACAAGACTTCTATAATTATGGTAAGTGTACAATGCTAAGTAATACAAATATTCTACACTAATTACAATTCTAAAACGGACCAAAGTCCCGTGATATACACTATGTATATCACGGGAATATACACTATCTAACACACCCCGCAGTCATAGTGGGCGGTTTTCGAACGCTGAGACTGTCCCTAAAATCTTCAAAAGGGACCGAGGGAAGACCTTTTGTAAAGATGTCTGCAATTTGATACCTGGAAGGGACATGACAGACGCGTACTTGTCCACGAGCTACCTTTTCGCGAACAAAATGAATATCCATCTCGATATGTTTAGTGCGCTGGTGTTGAACCGGATTCCCAGACAGATAGATGTCACTAATATTATCACAATAAACCAAGGTAGCTTTCTGAATAAGACAATGAAGCTCTAAAAGAAGATTACGTAACCAACATAATTCAGACACCACATTGGCTACCCCTCGATACTCGACCTCTGCACTAGAGCGTGATAAAGTGGACTGACGCTTGGCTGACCATGGGACCAAGTTATTACCAAGAAACATACAATATCCAGACGTAGACCCTCTGGTGTCTGAACAGCCACCCCAATCGGCATCTGTATACGAGAAAAATGCTGACGTCGAAGAAGGATATAAATGCAAGCCATAGTCAAGTGTACCCTGAATATACCGAATGATGCATTTGAGCTCATTCATGTGCTCAACTCTGGGATCATGCATAAACAAACACACTTATTGTACATCATACGTAATATCTGGTCTCGTGAATGTAAGATACTAAAGGCCCCCTGCAAGACTACGATATCGGATCGGATCCTCGTATGGTGCGCCGGCCGCAACACTAAGCTTGGGCTTAGTATCAATAGGAGTGGAACTGGACTTACATGATGCCATCCCAGCCCTCTCAATGATCTCAGCTGCATACTTCCGTTGAGATAAGAACAACCCACCTGCATGACGAGTGACAACAATCCCCAAAAAATAACTCAAGGGCCCCAAGTCTTTCATAGCAAACTCAGAGTTGAGGATTGTCATAATAGACTGGCGTAAGGCATCGGAAGAGGTAGTCAGAATAATATCATCCACATATAACAGAATATAGGCCAAGGACGAACCACAATGATCGATGTTTGGGGAGGACCAGCGGGCAGTGGGCTCGCTGGCGGAGTTGTGGTGCGGGAAACGTCCGAAAAATAGTGAATAAGTTTTGGGAAAATACCATCATCCAAAAAATTATACGAACTAGGCACGGGAGTACTAACCTTAGCAAACGGGAATTGGGATTCATAAAAAATTACATGGCGACTAATGATGATTTTATTAGAAGATAAATCAAAACATTTGTAACTATGATGATTGGACGGATAACCCAAGAACACACAGGGAGTAGAACGAGCCTGAAGTTTGTTAATTGTGGTGGACGGAAAGAGTGGATAACATAAGTACCCAAAGACCTTAAGATGTGAATACGAATGAGTCTTATTATATAAAATTTGAAGGGGGGACAAATATGTCAAACCTTTGGAAGGAATACTATTAAGAAGATATGTAGCCATTTGTAGAGCATGATGCCAAAAAGATGGGGGTATGGAATCATGAATTAGTAAAGTGCGGACAATATTATTAATGGTACGAATTTTGTGTTTGGCTTTCCCATTTGTATGAGGGAAAGAAAAACAAAAATTGATCCCATTATTTGCACAAAATTCCCGAAGCACCCCATTGTCATATTCTTTGCCATTATCACATTGGATATTTTTTATTTCATGTTCGAATTGGGTTCTAATGAATACTCTAAATTTTAAGAAGATGGAAAAAACTTGAGATTTTTTTGCTATTGGAAAAGTCCACAAGAATTTAGAATAATCATCCAAAAAGAGAACATAATACGGATGACCCAAAGAACTAAGAACAGGAGACGTCCATAGATCACTATAAATAATATCGAATGGCATTAAAGTATATGAATTAGAGTCTACAAATGGCTACTTAACTATTTTTCCTAAAGAACAAGATTGACAATTCAGAGTGCTACGCTCACTCTTACAAGAAATAAAATTGTTTTTCTCTAAGAAAGACAAAATAGACGATCTCGGATGACCTAGACGAGCATGCCACAAGGAAGGAGCAAGGGCTACAAACGCCGACGGCAAGGCTTGACTCGATGGACCCGAACATGGCGTGATAGGATAAAGATCTCCCCTACTATCACACCTCATTAGAGGACTCCCCGTTTTGAAATCCTTCACAGAGAACCGAAATGGATCAAATTCTATGGACACAGAATTATCAGTGGTGAATTTTCGTACAGACACCAATTTTTAATCAATTTTGGAGCGTGAAGGATATTTTTCAAAATAAGGGACGGATGGGGGAAGACAATGTTTTATGACCATAACCACGAATTGGAATTGAATTACTATTACCAATAATTATACCATGATTGTTGCTCAAATTGAAATAAGACGAGAGAGTACCTGAATCGGATGTCATGTGAGTAGTGGCGCCGATGTCTATGTACCAATTTGGGTCTGAATGATTTATTCCAAGCGTGTGCATCGCGGCTTCGATGTCGGTAGAAGTGGAGCTCGCTGCATGATTGGCCTGGTGGGGCCCAGGTCTGCCTCCCTGCTGACCCGGTACCCCACTGGATCGTTGGACCGAGACTGGGCTGGAGTAGCTGGGCTGAAAAGAAGGTTGAAATTGGGCCCAATTATTGTGGGTTGGAGTTGCTGGAAAACCGAGATTGTTGGGCCACTACCTACTGGTCCAGGCCTACGGCCAGGTGGCCCAAGGCTGGGACCAGTGGGGCTGAGGCCCACTATTGATAGGGTGGGGCCTACTGCCGTCGGTACTGCTGACGTTACCACCGCGTTTGCCACCGCGGTTTCTTCTATTATTTCTCCTAGTATTCTTGCCGCCACCGTGAGCATGGTTTTGGCCCGAATTATCAACACACCCTGGAAAATTTGTGGAGGACGTCATCATGACCCCGGGACTTGCCCCGGTAGCCGCCTTCTTAGCCAAGCCGATTTCTTCTAAAGTAAGCATGAAGCGGGCTTGATAGAACATTGAGAGAGGGTTACTTTGACGAAATAGGGTCCCAATGCCACTAAATGACTCGAAGAGGCCAGCAACCATCTGTAGAACTAGACGATCTTCACTAACGGGCGCACCAACGTTGCGGAGTTGGTCCGCCAATTCCTTCAACCGTTTGCAATATGCTGAAACATTCGGGAAATTTTCCATGGTGACGTGGGAAAATTCCTGCTCAAGAATAACAGCTCTGGAATTCTGATTATCTTGGAATATGTCACGCAGTCTATTCCAAGCAGCCTTTGTCGTAGCGTCTGGCTCAATAATTGTCTGCAACAGGTTAGTAGAGATAGTGGAATAAATCCACTGAAGGACGGTGGCATCAGACGTTGTCCATAACTTAGGATCATCCTCAGGTTGAGGCACCTCCGTATCCTCAGGAACCGCGGGGATTATGTGATGGATGACTTGATGCGAGCGAGCTTGAATTTTAAACAACTCGGCCCACGCCGCGTATTGGACGTTTTCTATTTCAAGAATGAGAGGTATGTGATTCTTGATATTAGAAACAACACGGGCAGGATAAAACGTGCTCTTTGTCGTCGACATAATGAAAGAACAATAGGTGATTTTGTAGAAAATTTGGGAAGAGAGGAGGTAAAATTTAACACGAAATCCGAGGAAGGGGCAGGGAAATCGATGCAATTTTTGGCCGAGAAGGGGCACGAAAAAACCGAGAGAAATTTTGGAGAAGAGCGGAAGCAATTTAGTCCTAGACTTCTGATACCATGAAAGAAATAATCCCTTGATTATTTTCATTTATTGAAAGAGTATATATACAATTTACATATTTCCATAATAGGAAAATCTTTTTCCTATTCTACTCCTAAAACCCTATTCTAGTAGTACAAGACTTATATAATTATGGTAAGTGTACATGCTAAGTAATACAAATATTCTACACTAATTACAATCCTAAAACGGACTAAAGTCCCGTGATATACACTATGTATATCACGGGAATATACACTATCTAACAAGGTCATCTTTATATGTTATACATTGACTATATATTATATATAGTCTTTATATGTTATATAAGAAGGTACATATCTTATTCTTAAAATTTCAAATATCCTATTTTAAAAAGGTTTACATATAAATATACACTGATGGTATATGATTGAACTCCAGATTATTACTACAGTGAATGCTCAACTTCTATGGGTGTTGCAATAACTTGTGGAGCAGGACCAAAATGGTGTCATTGTCTCATTATTACTAGCACTGACTGCTCAACTAGTATTTGTTTTCCTAGAACTTGTGTACCAAGACCAAGTCTAACCTTGTTAGTGTTTTTATTCCTTAGACATCAAGGACTATATATTAGTTACTCCAGTTGAAACCATTTTACTGCAATCTTAAATCACTAGAGTATTTCCTTTTTCATATAATATCTTCTGCATCTTCATTGACTTTGCAAAAAGAAGATGAAAAGTGAGAGATTTCTACTTCTCAATATTGTATTTTCAGTGTTCATAGGACTTGTTGTTGGAACATGTTCAGGAGGGGATGCTCGTAAAACTTTGTGCATTGAGAGGGAAAGGCAAGCTCTTCTCGAGTTTAAGCAAGATCTGATAGATAACTCCTGTATCCTATCATCATGGGCAGGGGCGGACCTACATGGTGGGGTGGGGGGTACGTGCCCCCGTTAACTTCGGGAAAAATATATATGTGTATATACCTTGAAGAACTATTATATAATTTAAGAGGACCCTCAAACATATCTGCTGGAGTGAGTCAGTTGGTCAGCGTGCCACTTAGCTCCTTGAGTGCGCGACCCAAGTTCGAGTCTGGACTACAAACAGTATTTTTAAGCTGACATTAAAAAAGGAACAAAATGTGTTGTTGGCAAGTTTCGAACGGGAACCTAACATGTATAACTTGAGACCAAACTACCATGCCAGCGAGCAAGCTCTAAACAATAATGCCAATTCATTTATATTTATTTTACATCGGTTCTATGGTGTGTTTCAATTAATGTGGTGTCACATGACATTGTGATTAGAGATGGACTCAGGATTTGAAGTTGATGATTTGATTGATGTACATCTTCCTTTGATGGTGCCCCCGTCGTCTTAAAATCCTGCGTCCGCCTCTGGTCATGGGGAGAGAAGATGAGAAAAAAGAATGTTGCAGTTGGAAGGGTGTGAAGTGCAGCAACATAACAGGGCATATTGTGGTTCTTGATTTCACTCCGAGGCTATATACTTTGCTCGTGATCAATTCTTGAGAGGTAATATTACTCCTCCATTGCTTGAGTTGCAGCATTTGAGGTACCTGAAACTTAGTTTCATGAATTTTGGTGGAAGTCGGGCCTCCCGGACCCCATTGTCAATAGTGTTCTTTAGCGGGAGGTATGTTTCGGTTAATGCTTTTGTTTAAAAAATAAAAGCATCTGCTCTTTCGGCATCTCTTTCGCTTGTCCAGTAACCTCTTCTTTCTCAAAAAGAAAAAGTCGGAACCCGGTCTTGACGCCCTAAACAATAGCAATAGCACGAATCCTAAGCTACGGCACGCGAAAAAATGGTTCCATGAATCATCGGCGGATCAACACAGATTTTCTATCAGAGGACTACTACGACTATACCAGATTTCATTGGTTCTTTTCCAAGACTGGAATACCTTTATGTTGAGAATACTAACTTATCAGGTGAAATTCCTCACTCTTGGGAACCTTACCCATTTGCAGATTCTTGACCTCAGATGGAACTTCCTAGTAGTGAAGAACCTTGAGTGGCTTTCTCGTCTTGATTTTTTACGTAACCTTGACCTTTATTATACTAATATAGAAACCGTCAATTGGTTACAACAAATAAGTAAGTCCCCTTCTGTAGAAAAATTATATTTAGGAAGTTGTGGCCTCCTTGATCCAATCATTTCAACATCTCATCTCTTGTCCAATTTCTCTTTCCGTTTGCTTTCCATTCTCAATCTCGATATGAACGGGCTTTCTTCTTTTACATTGCGATGGTTGTTCAACTTGAGTACGAGATATACAAACATCGATCTGTCTGCTAACGACTTATCAGGTCCAATCCCTGAAGCCTTTGGGTATATGAAACATGTTGAGTTCATTGACCTAGCTAAAAAATACTCTAGAAGGTGGATTACCCAAATCTTTTGGCAACCTGAGTCATCTAATAAATTAAACCAACCACTTCCTGAATTACTTTTGAGCTTCTCTGGTAAAGCAGAGAAATCACTTGAAGAATTGCAATTATCTAACAATCATCTTAGCGGTTCATTGCCTGACATCACCAGATTTTCAACCTTGAAAAGTTTGAACCTGAAAGAGAATCAACTGAATGGATCTTTTCTAGAAAGCTATGGGCAGACTTCCAAGATTGAATTTTTTGAATTATCTTTCAATCAAATTACAGGACCCTTTGCCAAACTTAACAACATTTTCAGCACTGAGGGAGTTGCAAGGGAGGTTACCCCAAGTATAGGACAACTTTTAAAGCTTGAAATATTGAGATTCAGTTCAATTTTTTTGGAAGGTCCAATCATGGAATCACATCTTTCAAACCTTTCCAACTTAAAAGAGTTGGACTTGTCAAATAACTCCTTCTCTCTTCAGTTGGGACCTAATTGGCTTCCTCTTTTTGAGTTAGATGTTATAAGACTCTCCCATTGTGAAATGGGGCATTTCCCACAATGGTTTTGGGATCTTTCTCCTGAACTATCCATCCTACTTCAATATTTCCAATAACCAAATAAGCGGAGAGGTCCGTAATTTGTCTTCCATAGCAGTAAAGAAATCTAATTCACCACTTATGGATTTTAGTTCAAATCATTTATCAGGTTTAGTGCCATCATTCCCGTCATACTTGGTTAAGCTCCATTGACCTCTCAAATAACCTACTTTCAGGAGAACTTCCCCATTGTTGGATGAGATTTGAACAACTATTCTTTCTTAATTTAGCCAACAACAATCTTCATGGTATAATTCCCGATTCCATTGGTTCCTCATCTTATATCGAATCTCTACAGCTGCGGAACAACAATTTCACTGGTGGCTCTGCCTACCTTTTTGAAGAACTGCAGAGAATTGAAAATCTTAGATGTGGGCGAAAATAAGTTGAGTGGAGAAATCCCATCATGGATTGGCTCACACTTAACAAACTTGGTTGTCCTTAGTTTGAGAGTCAATAGGTTCAATGGAAGCATACCTCCAAGTTTGTGTCATCTGAATCAAGTTCATATTTTGGATCTTTCTAAGAACAACTTATCAGGAGAAGTCCCACGATGTATGAATAATATCACATCTTTGCTTCGGAATGATAGTTTAGAATCAAGCATTCATTTTGATTATGCTTCATACGGTGACCCTTATTAACATGGTAACAAAGACATGGGAGATGCATTAGTTCAATGGAAAAGAAGTGAATTTGTGTACAATAAAACACTTGGGTTGTTGAAGATCATCAATTTTTCTAGTAACGAGTTAGCTGGAAGTATTCCTGAAGAAATCGCGCAATTGGATGGAGTGCTTTCTCTAAACCTCTCGAGAAACAATTTAACAGGAAATATCATAGAAGGAATTGGGAAAATGGAGAAGTTAGAGTCCCTCGATCTGTCTGATAATCAGCTCACAGGCCGAATTCCCACAAGTCTTGCTCAACTAAATTTCCTAAGTGTCTTAGACTTGTCAAGTAATAACTTGTTGGGGAAAATTCCTTCAAGCACTCAATTGCAGAGCTTTGATCCTTCATCATATGCCGGAAACAATGAACACTGTGGCTCACCATTTGCTGAATGCCCCATTGCTGATCATAGTAGAATCAACAATCTTGATGAAGACGACAAGATTCTGTCATTTGGGTTTTATGTATGTGTGGCGAGTGGCTTTATTCCTCAAGCGGTCATGTAGAGATGCTTACTTTCAGCTGTTGACCAGTGTTGCAAATTGGGTCTATGTGACAACAATAATGTCTCTACGTAGATTGAAGATGCTTTGACTACCTTTGTTTGAACATCTCACTAGACTTTTAATAACTTTATCAGTCGATTTTGATCGACTATTAATTAGATTTTTCTAGTCAAACATTTACAGGTCCTGTTGCAGCTGATCAGTTGTTCTACAGGCCAACTCCTTTGCATCAGAAAACTTGTACTTTTACTTAACTAATTTCTTCACACGTGCGTTGTAAGTGTATGCCAAATCATGTAGTATGTGATTTTATAAAATAATATTAATGTTATTAAAATAAAATTTTAAATAACTAATTATACATAAAAGAATAAAATATATATTTTTTGTGAATAATCTTTATGAACCATCATAGGATGACTTGTTAGTCAAGGTCAAGATGATTGAATATAGTCAATCTAATAAGATGAACAATCAAACTTTAATTAAATATGTGATTTTTTGCTTATTTTGATTTTATGAGCTATATACAAGAATGTAATGAAAAATATCACACCAATTACTATCTTATAGACGGTATTCCTTGTGCATGTTTTGTTCATCAGTTTCAGATGTTCGATTTCTCTATCATGATCAAGACTCTTGTTGTTGACATTGATAATCCTTCTTAATGTGCAACGTAAAGTTGGTCATCTGAGAAAACATGCTGCGATAGATATAATCCAACTTGGGGATAATTTCTATTTTGATTGTCGTTTTGACTGAGCCTGAGATGGTTAATTAGATGGACAAACAAAAAAAGGATAATAGTAATAATATAAGATTAGATTAAGTAATTTCTATTACGATTAACATCTTTTTTGAAATAGACAACAATTCTTAACAATTTAACATCTTGCACCCACAATAGCTTTTTATTATTTTTGTCAATATATTCAAATGATTGCAATTAATAAAAAGTCAAAATATTACCAATTGTGTTATTGAGTAATCCAAGTAATCTATTAGAAGAACAAAAAATAAATAGCGATTCGCGCGGTATCCTAGTAAATTTAAAAATGATCTTTAATAAATTACGTCGAGATAAATGAGATAATTTATTTTTCTTAGACTCGAACTTTTTTCCCTTATTAACAAATTATATAATTAATGTAGATATAATAATTAAGCACCTCTGTCTCCAAAGCTTTGTGTCGGGTCAGGAATCACCTAGCGAGCCACGTTGGGCAATCGGCCAGCAGATGGCCCAATTCATGACAATAGTTGTAATATGATGTTGGGCCTAATTGTTTCTTAGGGAATCAGGCTGCAATGTGTCCAAAGCCCTGGCGCCCACAACACTGGATTTGTTTACCAGACGGAACATAGCGTGAATTGGCCAGTAATTTGATCCACCAGTAAGAGTAGCTGTTGGAGGAGATGTAGACAACACCAGAGAGGACGAAAGACGAATATCTTCTTGAAAGACAATAGCCACTACTGTGTATATATCTGCCAGAGCTTCTCGATTCAAGATAATAGAGCGAATATGATCAAAATCAGGCCTCAACATCATGAGAAACATGACCACCCAGGATTGCTGTCATTCACCACGTATCTCCTTCAATGCTGTGACAGAAAGAGTGGAAGGGACATCGTGATCTTGCTCCCACCGCAACTCCATGAATCTAGTGTACTAGTTGCAGATGTCCTTGTCACCTTGCTCATAGACATCAAGGTTCTATTCCAGTTCAAAGGTTCTCGCTAGGCTTCGTTGACGATGAAGCCGATACACATAAGACCATATCTCAGTCGTCGTCTCGTACATCTGAAACCCTGAAGCAATGTCATCCGACACAAAGCTTACCATCCATCCAATCACCTTAGCGTTGGACGTAATCCAGGCGTCCTTGTTTGTCACATCGGTTGACATTTTGGACGAACTATTGAAAATTCAAAGAGTCTTTTCCCTGGATAAAAACCCTAAAGTGAAACTCCCAGCGGTAAAGTTCTTACCAGTTAGTTTGGTCATCACCAACTCAGACGATGAAGAGAGCTTCAATTCCATCACGAACAAGATCAATGAAAATAGTAACCAAGAGAAGGAGCCACTAAATCAAAAGAAAAAACAAGAGAACACTGAGTGCGGAAGCAAGATAAGAAAATACAGAGGCATCAACCTTGTTGGAAAGGAAAGGCAAGAACAAGAATAGATGTACTAGACTTCTGATACCATGATAGAATTGTCAAGTGATGTTTTATTTCACACTTTCTGAATCATATTCACAATGGAATAGGTAGTACATTTATAAAACTTATGATTACTCAACCCTAGCTAATTATGCCTACAATCATATTACTTAATTTATTCTATCTATCAGCTAATTACAGTTGTTACATGTACTTAATTGATTCTATCAGCCAGCTAATTATCAACAATCTATCAGCTAATCACAACTAATCCCATAGGCTAACAATATAAGATTAGATTAAGTAATTTCTATTACGACTAACATCTTGTTTGAAATAGACAACAATTTTTAACACTTTAACATCTTGCACCCACAATAGCTTTTTATTGTTATTGTCAATTTATTAAAATGATTGCAATTAAGAAAAAAGTAAAAGTATTACCAATTGCGTTATCGAGTAATCCAAGTATTAGAAGAACATAAAATAAATTTACAATAATGCATTTGACAGCGCTTCGCGCGGCATCTTAGTAAATTTAAAAATGATCTTTTATAAATTACGTCGAGAAAAATGAGATAATTTATTTTGCTTAGACCCGAACTTTTTTCCTTATTAACAAATTATATAATTATATATGCAACATCATTGAAAACAATCAGAAGTAAAGGTAGATAATGATCTTTTTTGGTTGGTTGTGCCACATCAAGAAGGGAAATACAACTTATATAAGAAGAGATAAAATAGTTGAAAGTAAGGGTGGCCAGTGGGCCGGGACGGCCCGACCCCGAGTAAAAAAAAAAAAAAAAAAACGGTAACGGGACTCGAACTCGGGACGGGACAATGTCTCGTCCCGCCAAACCCGAGCCCGCCCCAGGCCCGCCCGCCCCGACCCTGCCCCGAGCCTGTCCCGAGCCCGCCCCCGATCCCGCCCGAGAGCCCCCTTTGCAAATATAATCGTTGCACCAACGGCCATTTTAGATTTTGGCCGTTGGGCAACGGCCATTTTTGGCCTCCCCCCCTCCCCCACCCCCCTCCCCCTTAATATTTATTTTTAACCCATAAGTTATTATATTTGCACTTTAACCCAATTTTCCAACTATAAATAACTCATTTTCTCTTCATCTTTCTCACAAATCTTCCTACAATCTCTCAATATATCTCTCTACAAGTCTACATTGTTTACTAAATATTCAATTTTATTTATTCATTTGGGAATTGGGAGTGAAGTTGCAAACTAGCTTTTGGATCTTCCATCGAGCAAAGATTCAATTTTCAACCTCTCGATTACACGTCGACGTTACGTCGACGTTTGGTACATTCGTTCCTTCATTAAATTATTATTGTCTGTTTATTTTATTTAGCGCACTTAATTTTATTATCTTTAATTATTTATTATCATAATTAAAATGGAAGGATTAAGAGGTATGTTTAAGGGTAAGGGTAAGGGTAAGGGTAAGGGTGCTTCTTCTAGTAGGGGCAACCAGGGCAAGGGTACTTCTTCTAGTCATCTTATTCCTACACATGATGATTTTGTTGATACTCAACATTTTCCTACAATACCATTAGATTTAGACGAGGAGCTATTTTCTGGAACTCAAGAAGACTTTAATTTAGACGATGATCTAGATGATACACCCACTAATGTTGATGACAACACACCCACTAGTGCACCTTCAACTGAAATACCTCCTATTCCCCCTAGTATGAGACGAGGTCCAGCAAAATGACCATTAAAATCAGATGCATGGACATTTTTTGATAGGGACGTAGAGAATCAAGTAGCTATATGTAAAATTTGTAAAAATATTTTAAAATTTAAAACTGGAAAAGGTCACGGTGGAACGGGGGGTTTAATTAGACACGTAGTAAGTGCTCATCCAGCTAGGTATGCCCAATACCAGGCTTCAAAACCGGGTGCGCAAACGCCCGCTCCATTGGGACAAGGTTCACATACTGATACTGTCCCAGACCAAGTACAGGGTCAAATTAACCCTATGACGGGGGGAATTGTAGGCCCTAAATACAATAAACATAGAGATAGGGAAGCAATATCAAAATTAGTTGTTGTGGAGGGTTTGCCTTTTTCATTTCCGTCATCTCCCGGTTTTATTCATTACATTAGAGATATATATAATCCTGCTTTTAACGGTTTTCCTAGATCAACTGTTAAGAGAGATGTATTTAAATTCGCGCATGAATATCAACAATATTTACGTTAATCATTATATCATTTTAATGGCAAAGTATCTATCACGTCTGATATAGGTCGTAGTACTAACAACCATGATTATTTAACTGTAACTTGTCATTGGATAGATTATAAATGGTCTATGCAAAAACGTATCTTAGCGTATAGATATATAGATGATAGGCACACTGATACTTTTATTGCAGATAATATTTATCAAATGTGCCATTATTACGGAATAACCGATAAAATTATGACTATTACATTAGATAATGCTTCTTCTAACAATTACGCAATCACAATTTTAAAAAATAGTTTAACTCCATCTTTTTCAGATCATTTTCATATAAAATGCGCGTGCCATATATATAACTTAATTGTAAAGGATGGTCTATCACTTTTTGAAGACATTCTTAGTAAAATACAATTTGCTATAAACTTTATTTTTAAAAGTAATAAAGTACAACGAAGAAAAGAATATAAAAAAACTTGTCACGATTGTGGACTACCTTTTAGAAAAATTCCACAAGAAGTATCCACTAGGTGGAATTCTTTATACGAGCAACTACTTGTTGCTTATGACTATAGAAAACCTATAACTTTATTTTTTAACTCTCATAATCAAAATCCAGCTGATATGATTGTAGATAGTGATTGGGTAAAAATTTTCGAACTTATTGTATTTTTAGAGAAATTTTTTCAAGCAACAAAAGAATTTTCCGGTATATATTATCCTACTATTTCAACTATGTTGTTTTATATAACTCTAATATTTTTATTATTTAGTGAATATATGGAAAAACCAGCTTATATGACAACTATTAAAAAAATGTTTATCAAAATAAAAAAATATTTTATTCCTATTCCCACTATTTATATTATTGGTTCTGTATTAAATCCGACTATTAAAAATAGACGGTACTAAATCACTAATTGAAACTATTTACGATTGTATAGAAGTACTACCACCTCCAAGTCCCAAAAATCTAAATCATCCACCACATATTGAACAAACTAAAGAAGAAGTGTTGTCTAGCGTAGAACACCAATGCAAAAAAATATATAGGTTTTATCAACAAGAAAATGCTAGTAACTTACCGGCTTCCATACCATCTTCTTCATCTTCAACACAACCTCACAAAAGACATGTTGTTTTTGTGGCTAGTATTGAAAGCCTCAGAAATAGAATGTGCGACCGTACCTCTACTACTAACCAAATTAGCGAGTTGGATATTTTTGTTTTGCAGGGTTCTGTACCGTACCAAGAAGTTATCAATGAAGATGGACATGAAGACTTGCTGAAATACTGGAAGGGGAATGAGAAGACCTTTCCGACACTTTCATTGATGGCCCGAGATGTTTTGAACATTCAAGCGTCATCAACTGCGTCTCAAAGCATTTTTTCTGCCGGCAGATATCAAATAGGAGACCACAGACACTCATTAGCCGGAGACAGCTTGGAAATTGCAGTATTATTCGGAGATTGGATACGAGCGGAGCGGAGAAGGTGCGGTCAACCGGAGATCAATGAAGAAGAAGACGAAAACTACAACGAAATCTTATCCGAAGGTGGTGGAAGCGACGTGGATCAATTTGACCAACAAATATCAATTCCAACCGAAGAACCACAGGAAATTATCAAGCAATTAGAACAGGTTTTTTTGAGAATGTAATTTTTTTAATTGCAATTTTATTATGTAATTTGTAACTTTTGGACAACACCACAAAGTTGCAATTTCGACAATTGTATTTGTATTACAAAAAAATCATATGTCTATTAAATAATATAAGAGGCACAAAAACAACCTTGGGATGTTTTTTATTACACTATCTTGTCTTGTTTATTGAGTTTTTTTTATACATATGTTATTTTAAAAAAAAAAAAAAAGGAAAACCCGCCGGAACCCGCCCCGATCCCGACCCCGCCCTGACCCGATCCCGTCCATCGGGATCGGGACGGGACTGGAGCAAGTCCCGACCTCGCCAGACCCCGACCCCTTCGCCCGTCCCGCCCCGACCCCGACCCCGCCAGATCCGAGCACGGCCCACTGGCCACCACTAGTTGAAAGCGATAACCCTCTTATATTGCTTAGATTCTTTTTAATTACACACAGACAAATGATGTTAAGCTTAGTATTGACTCTCAATTATATGTATCCAAAATTAGAATATTGGATCACCTAAATGACTATGTTATCGCCCAGAATTCTATATGATACAATATAGCTATTATAAACATGACTTACTTTTTAGCTGAACTTCTAAACTTACGGTGATGAATAATGCATGGAACTCATTTAAAATATCAGAAAGTTGATCTTCTTTCTTCATATTTGTCAATTGTCATGTAGAATCCAATTTCAAACACTTTATAGTTGTTACACAATTCTGTGTTCACATTCTTCTCATATATAATTAAAGATGAACAAACTGCAAGAAGACAAATACTTAGAAAATATGTAACGTTTAATTTATCCTTCTTCACTTTGATTTTAAAAGTTATCGTGTGTGAACATCTTAAATAGGAAAACAGGACCTTCTGATCATTCATTTTTCTAAACGTCATCCTCATTTAATATTTTTTATACATAGCACAATTAATCATATTAAGAGAGTTAAGGAATGACTTTTGAGTTCTTTTAACATAGCACATATATAAATTGGGGAAAATAGATAAAATGCCAAAATATGAAGGAAAAAAATATTTATTGTTGTCCAGAGAGGATAAAAGATCTACTCCCTTCGTCCCAAAAATATTGGTCTAATTTGACTTGACATAAAATTTAAGAAATAAAGGAAGACTTTTGAAATGTGTGATCCAAAATAAATCTTAGATATTTGTGTGGTTATAAATGATCTCATAAAGTTAAATTATTTTTAAATATAGAAATGAATCAATTTTTTTGGAACAAACTAATAAGAAAAGTAGGCCAATCATTTTGGGACAGAGGGAGTATTACAATAACTATTTTCACAAATATTGAAAAAAGAAAGTTCATAAATCAGTAATATGCTAGCAATTTCTAAATAAACTAAAGAGTATTATAAAGAGCACGAAGGAGAGCAAAAATAGCAGCATATCTTGTATCAAATGTCATTTTCGATGAAGAAGCGGAGGCTTGCCGCAAGAGACAAACATGATTTTTTTATGTAGCACACCTAAATTGAGAATTTTAAAGGTAAAAGTGTAAAATCTAAGGAAAAGAAAAAATCAAAATCCTGATCAATAAATGGTGTCATATCATCTTCCCAAAAATACACCTATTCTTATAAAACTAATTAGGACGTTCATGCCAACAATAAGAAAAAAATTAAAAAGGAGGACAAAGATAATTGTATTTTTTGGCCAAAGAAAAGTGTCACGTTCTTTGCTTAGCTTTATAATATATATTGGATATAGATGGTAGTAGATTTTGCTAGAATTATTTGGCTTGCCAATCAAAATTATCTAAGCAAAAAAGTCTATATATTTTAATTTTCATATACTAAAGAGTATAAATATAAAAAATTTAGACGAAACTAAAAGGCATGATTGACCCTTCTCAACAATTTTTTTCACGAACAAACAGAAAAAGAAGATCAACAATATAAGTTCTATAACATAATAATTTAAAGGGTGAAAAAATTAAATATTCTAAAAGATATTCATATAATAAAAGTACAAAAACACTCACTCACTTGCTAAAATAAATATTTGAGTACCTGACATTCCTTCTCCATCAACATTTTCTTCACTTTGTGCTTTTTATCTCCTACTCATTTCTACAATTTTGTACTTTTGATCTCTTCATCCATTCTACAATATCCTCTATTTATTGAAATGAAAATACCATATTGATGTGATTTTAATTAGGTGTCATAATTGTACATTAAATTAAGAATTATGAAATTAATTACTAGTACTACATTTAGAGTAGAAGTTATGAAGATGAAGGGGTGTGAGTTATGGAGATGACTTTTTGAATTAAAATAAAATAATTAAAAATGATATAAAAATCCAAAAAAAGAGAAAAAGATAAATAGGATCTTTGACCATAGGGAGGTGCCACATAAGATTGTTTATTCCTATTATATTATATATAAATATAGATATAGATTTATAAGAAAAATAATAATAAATTTCAGCTAAAAGTTCATCCAACCAAAACTTTACAAACATACGATTAACTTAAGCTAAACAACATAATCTGTGGCGAAACATAAACTCGTTGCTAATGCCCCATAAAGGTAAATGTATGAAACAGAAAAGTTTCTAACGCTAATTAACAAAATAGTTATTTTAAAATATATTTATTTAAATTGAAATTATTTTTGACATGATCTTCTTTCTTTTCTTTTGATGTCAAAAGTATTATTAATTTGCTAGGTCCATCAATCTTTAGAAAATAATGATAACATACTTTGATTCTACATTTAACCAATCAACATATGTTATGATAAATTCTTTCAAATTGTGACAAATTAAACTTCTTAATTGGTGGAATGCAAACAAAAATAATAAATAAACATAAATTGTACATCTTCAATATATAATCAAAGGTGAATATATATAGTTCTAAGAAAGTGAATAAATTAAAATACAGTTAGTGCTCCAATTGACATATACATGAAATCACGTTGATAGATGCGAAGATATGACAGATGCAGAACTACGAAATAGATGTAAAAGTGTATTTATTTATTTCTCATAGTGCTTCTACTCCATTACACTAACAAACTATAAATGTGATTCGTTCCATGTGGCTCTTTCGTCATAAGTTCAAAGATAGCGGTGACCTTGAACGCTATAAGGTCAGACTTGTGGTAAATGACACAGATGCATCATGAGAGTATTGATTGTGGTGAGACTTTCAATCTGGTGGTCAAACCGCCTATTATTCACACTGTTCTGAGCAAAACTATGGGTAAGAACTGATAGATTCATCAGCTTGATGTGAAAAATGCGTTCTTAAATAGAGATTTGAAAGAAGAAATTTACATGCACCAACCGTCAGACTTTATACATCCAGAGGCTCCTCACTATGTCTGTCGTCTCCGTAAGTCCTTGTATGGTTTGAAATAGCCCCCCGGGCTTGGTATGAGCGTTTTGCTACTTACATTATGCAGATTCGGTTCGATGCAGCAAATGTGACCATTCATTATTCATTTTTCATCAAAGTAGTGACATTGCATACTTGTTACTATATGTGGATGATATTGCTCTGACTGCCTCTTCTGTTGTGTTAAAAAATGAGATCATTCGGCTGATTAAATCCGAATTCGCTATGACTGACTTAGGGAAGTTGAGTTTCTTCTTGGGGATTTTTGTGACTAGATCTGCAGATAGCATGTTCCTATGTCAGCGTAAGTATGCGGAAGAAATTGTGTACATGGTTAAAATGGTGAATTGCAAAATCATGCCTACTCTGGTCTACTCGAAGTCGAAACTCAGTGATACTGACGGGGATCCGGTGTCCGATCCCACTCTCTATAAGAGTCTTGTAGGTGCACTTCAGTACCTTACATTCACCAGGCCTGGCATTGTATATGTTGTTCGGTAGGTTTGTTTATTCATGCATGCCCCAGAGAGCCTCACTTTACAGCTCTTAAATGTATCATTCGATACGTTAAGGGCACTCTTAATTATGGATTACATCTCTACCGCTCTGCACCGACCAAACTGATATCATACGCGGACACCGATTGGACAGGCTGTCCAGACACACGACGTTCCACGTCTGGCTACTATGTGTTCTTAGGTGACAATGTTATCTCGTGGTCTGCCAAGAGGCAAGTCACACTCTCCCGATCGAGTGCAGAAGTAGAGTATAGAGGCGTTGCAAACGTTGTAGCTGAAATCTGCTGGCTCTGAAACCTCCTCTTAGAGCGCTAGTGTCCCTTACAAAAGACTTATATGGTCTACTGTGATAACATTTCTGCAGTCTACCTATCTCATAACCCAGTTCAGCATCAGAGAACTAAGCACATTGAGATAGATATACATTTTATTCGTAAGAAGGTTGCTATAGGTCATGTTAAGGTGTTACATGTGCCTTCTTCGTACCAATATGCAGATGTTTTTACAAAGGGGCTTCCTCGACAACTGTTCATCGACTTCAGATCCAGTCTCAACATCCAGCCTCCTCCCACTCCAACTGAGGGGATGTAATAGTGAATATTACCATATCTTTTGTAATTAATAGTAGTGTATAATTATGGTAAATATAAGATTCTAATTATGATAAATATATGATCCTTATTTCATTAGGATTCAACATTGTACACAATATATATATTTGTATTAATGAAAAAGACATCCAAGAGAGATTAAGTTTTGTCCCACTTACGTTCCAGTCTTCCCTATCTCGTTAAGTTTTGATTCCGCCCCATTAGACAGCTTTAGTTAGAACTCAATTTATGAGAATTTACATAGACGATTTTTTTTTGTTCTGTAATGTGAAGGCAATCCAAAGTACAATGTTTAAAGAGGTGGAAAGATTAAAGGATCAACACGAGCTCCCATTATGCGGCGATCTCAAATTCGACGCCCGAGAATGAAAAACTTCTTGTGCGGAGCACTTTACTCACCTAAACTTGTTACGAATTTGAATTAGTCGGCCCACTAAATTTGGAACAGTTAATGATTAAACAATAAATTATAAAGAATTTGCATTCAAACCAAATTAAGAAAAAAGAGGGGTGGGGGGAGGGGGGGGGGGGGAAAGACGTCACCTTTCCTTTTTCTGTCCAAATTTGGATTTATCTCCCATTTAGCTCTGAATTCTTTGCATTAAATCCTGAAAATCTGACAGTTTAGCTGAATACTATACTTAAATTTTACCCATTGATTCTGTCCTTTTGTCAGTCGGCAAAATTTCGTATTGTTTCTTCATACTTCTCAAGAAATTAGACTGCAACTACAGAGAATTCCTTTTTCAGTCCTTAGATGTTGGATTATAAGTTTATTTCACTTGGTTTCGGCTCTCCACCACGACATTGTATGCTCTTGTTGCTTCTGTTTCAAAATTGACAAGCGTGTCAATTTTTCTGGAAGGGAAAATTTGGAGGTGGTAATTCTGAGTAAAAGTTGAACAAGCTTTTTTGAAAGTAATGAGTATATATTCTATCTGTATATTTAAGACCTGTGATAGATCAGATACATGTCCTTCTAATCTAAAGGCATTGGCATGCAAATGGACAATGATTCTTTTGTGAATATGTGAATTTCTGCGTTGATTTTTATTAGAATAAGTTAGGTCTATTTATGGTAATATATGATTTGTTGTCCTATTAGAATAGGTTACCATTTACCCTATTAGACTAGAAAAATGAGGATTTTACTCCTATATAAAGAGGTCATTATGATGAGTGAAAAATAGAACGAATTATCCTATTATTCTTGTCTCTCTAAATTCTCGTTCCTGTCTCGATTTTAATATGGTATCAAAGCCATGCCCAGGCGTGATCCGATGTGGGCTCCCGGAAAACAAAGGGAGCAAAATGCTCCCCGAACCAATTGGCTGGTCCCAGACCGATGGGGGTGACAATGGCCCCGGTCAATGAAAGTGCCCTGAAATTGTGGTGACACAAGTCTAATTGAAGGGGAAAATTATGAAAAATGTGCTAGATCCATGAGGACAATCCTAAGATCAAGAAAGAAGTTTGACTTCATCGATGGTACAATTAAGAAACTGGATGAAGACTCGCCAGACTTGGAAGATTGGTGGACTATAAACTCACTGTTGGTGTCGTGGATTCGCAACACCATAGAACCGACGCTTTGCTCAACAATTACACATAAAGAGGAAGCAGAAGAATTATGAACGAGCATCCGAGAGCGGTTCGCCGTTATTAGTGGCCCGCGAATGCAACAACTAAAGATGAAACTAGCGGAGTGCAAGCAAAGGGAAGGACTATAGTGGATTACTATGGAAAACTTATTAAGTTGTAGGAGGAATTGGCGAATTACGAATAGATCCCAACTTGTACGTGCGGAAAGTGCACGTGCAATCTAGGAACCGTCCTAGAAGTCAAAAAGAAGAAGAAAAAGTACATATTTTCCTTATGGGATTGGATGATGGAACGTATGGAACGGTGAGGTCGAATATACTGGCCTAGGAACTGTTGCCATCATTAAACAACTATTCGAAGTTGGTGTAAGAAGAGCGTGTGAGAGGAAACACAAAAAAAACAGAGGACTAGAGTGAAATCATGACTTTTGTTGTACAGAAAACCCTTACCGTGACCAAGGTAAAGGAAAAAAATAATGGTGCATTCTGCACACATTACAAGGGATTCGAACACGTTATAGACAAATGTCTTTGACTCATTGGTTATCTGGATTGGTGGCCAGGAAATAAAAAAGGAGATGAGAAAATCGGAGGAAGAAGACGAGGACAACAACAATAGCAGTGGGTTTTTCGGGATCCGATTGTGGAAGAGGCAACAACCGAGCTACCACCGTGATTGTCAAAGAAGGAACTTAGAGCGATGAGCGATGAGATCTGATAGACTGTAAATCACATATTGAATTCCCAGAGAATAAACCCAGTGGGAAGATGGATAGTAACACCGAAAAATCTCCTGGATCATAGACTCTTGAGCTACCAACAGTGTGACAGATAATCCGGAGGAACTGAGCAATAAGCGAGACATTCTAAGTGTCTGGTTGATCTTCCGAATGGAAGTAGCTCGGTGGCTACAAAAGAAAGAATAATCAGGCTGAATGATAGGATACGATTGAAGAATATTCTTTATGTTCCAGATTTTGACATGCAATTTAATTTATGTATCACAACTAGTTAATTATTTAGAATGTGATGTGACATTTAATAGAAATATGTGTGCTATACTGGACTCCGCCACGAGGAAGCTAATTAGAAAGGGTGAGCGTCGAGATGGACTTTACTATTTTCGGAATTTGTCGCTGATATGAGCTCTGAAGGCAGAGGTAGTTGATTGGTTTGATCTTTGGCACAAACGATTGGGTCATCCTTCAGCAAAAGTAACGAAGTATATTACGACATTAGGCTTAAAGGAGAGTGGTGATAAATTAGATAGATAAGTGATGTATGCCAACGAGCAAATCAAACGAGAAGTGTTTTTCCTTTAAGTGATAATATTGCTTCAGATACTTTTGAGATGATCCATTGCGATTTATGGGGACCATCTATAACCCCTTCCTCTTGTGGTGCTTCATATTTTTTTTACTATTATGGATGATCGTTCACGAGCCGTGTAGATCTTTCTCTTAGTTGATAAGAAAGAAGTGTCCCAAATATTGAAGAATTTCTTCGCTCTTGTGGAGAAGCAATTTGGAAAAAGGGTGAAGATAGTTAGAAGTGATAATGGAACTGAGTTCACGTGTATGAAGAATTCTTCAAACATGAAATTTTGTTTCAAACATCTTGCATGGGGACACCTCAGCAGAATGGAAGAGTCGAAATAAAACACCGTCACATTCTTAATGTGGCGTGAGCATTGAGATTTGAGGGCCATCTTCCGATTTAATTCTGGGGAGAATGTGTTTTGACTGCGGGGTATTTGATCAATAGAACACCGTCTTCGGTTTTGAATGGAAAACCCCCCTATGAATTTTTTTACAGGAATGCGCCCCGGTATGATAACTTAAAATGGTGATAGGGTCACTATGCAACGCACACACAAAGGGAAGAATGAGGAACAAGTTTGAGAGTTAGAGTCGTAGGTGTGTCTTCTTGGGATACCCTTACGGAAAGAAGGATTGCAGATTGTATGACTTAGAGAACGACGAATATTTGATCTCAAGAGATGTGGATTTCTACGAGACTAAGTTCCCCTTCGTTGTAAGACTAGACAACTTAATCGACAGCATAGAAGAAATACCGAACGGATGAGAATCTCCCAAACAAAATTGTGTTACCGTGGACGAAACGGAGGGAGGAATAAACCAACACAACTTTGAAGAAGACAGGACTGATAATATAGGTACGAACGAAACTCAGATGGACGGAGTACAAACCTCGGATGCCGAACCTACGGATCAATAGAATTTAGATCGTACAAAGGCCTGTCTGGATAGAGATAACATGAAGGAAGTACAGTCGCAAGGTATCCGTACCAACAAAATGCACTCGGACGAACAACTGGGTCGAGATAAATGTCAAAAGCATGAATCAATCTGGCTACGCGACTACGTCACTGAACCTTTCCGAAAACAAAGCCCATCAACTCATCCGCACGATCCTCAGGTGCACCTTATCCTTTAGCTAACTATATATCATGTTATAATTTTTCCTTACAACACCAATGGTTCCTTGCAGCAATTACCACAGGAATCGAACCAAAAACCTTTTCGGAGGCAATGAAAAAGGAACATTAGAAAGTAGACATACGGCAAGAGATCCAAGCGTTGGAGGATAATGGAACATGGACACTAGAAACTTTGCCACCAGATAAGAAAACACTCATATGTAGATGGATGTACAAAATCAAGTACCACTCTGACGGCACAATCGAGCGATATAAGGCTCGTTTGGTCCCAACTCATGCAGCATCCAAATGAAGCACACTGGAATGTGGCTCTCCATGTGGTGCGGTACTTGAAGAAGAACCCAGGATAAGGCGTTGTGATCTCCAGTTGTACGAATGGTGTGATTCGGACAGGGCCGAATGTCTGTTGACTCAAAAATCACTTATCGATTGATTTATATCCCTCAGGAATTCACCTGTATCATGGAAAATCAAAGAGTAAGACATTATTTCTCGCTCGTCAACAGAGGCGGAATATCGGTCAATGGCAATGACAGTCTGTGAGTTGAAATGATTAAAGGGAATTTTACATAGTTTGGGTATTGAACATAAATCTCCGGTGAAAGTGTATTGTGATAGTCAAGCAACATTATATATTGTGTCAAAATCGGTGTTTCATGAATGGACTAAGCATATTGAAGTCGACTGTCACTATGTTCAGGACGCGCTCCAATCTGGAATAATACTTTTTAGTCTTGTGTCAATCAGTGAGCAATTGGTCGATGTGTTTGCAAAGGCTTTAGGCAAATCACAACATGAATATTTACTTGGCAAGTTGAGCATGGCGTGAAACATACCCATAAACAAGACTCTACTAAACACGGCTTGCAGACTCCCTAGTACAGATATGCTCAGATACCAAGTTTGTCACAACCCCATCTAAAGGGCCATGACCCTATCTGCCGAGCACCACTCTTCATACATTTATCAGCTAATCCGAAATCAACCATGGCCACAAGGGTCATTACCAACTTGTCTATCAACACATACATCACAGCCGACATGGCCATATATAACTACCATACACAGGACAACTGTCTGCAAGCCTCTAAAGAATACATGACATCACAAAGACGGGACAGGGCCCTACCGTACCCATATGCATATGCAAAACATTATACCACGACTAGACTGCAACTCTGAAACAAGTAGAGTGCTCTAATATTGGCTAAGCCAGCAACCTACTAGTGCAGAACGTCACCTATCTACCTGATCCTACGGGCATGAAACGCAGCGTCATTCGACAAAAGGGACGTTAGTACGACTGATGTACTGAGTATGTCAGGTATAAGAAATAACACAACAGAGATACATAACAACACGAAATAGAAACAGTCGACAAAGTTAGCTGATAGAAACAGCCGACAACACCAACATCTGATAGAAACGGCTGACATCAACAACCGACGAAAATGGCTGACCAGCAGTAAATGCCTCTGAGGGCCCTAATATACATGCCTAAATGTTATATATATATATATATATATATATATATATATATATATATATATATATATATATATATATATATATATATATATATATATATTTGACGAAACGTGCAACCCGATCCAATATATGCATATATATTGTGGAACGTGCAACCCGATCCAATATATGTATATATGTTGCGGAACGTGCAACCCGATCCAATATATGTATATATTGCGGAGCGTGCAACCCGATCCAATATATTATACACACACACACATATATATATATATATATATATATATATATATATATATATAATGCATGAATGACAATGAAATATTCTGAACTTTTCGGATGACATAATATCCTTATACCTTCGACTAACATTGAGAATATCAATATCTTTCCTAGATACCTCAATAAGGACTTAGAAACATATTTAGACATGCCTTCAGCATAGAAATCAATAATAGGAACATCCTCGGCTACTATGAGCAGAATAATTTATGGAACAATATTACGTTTACGTTTCGTTACATGGAACACGCCAAAAGAAAGAAGGATTTGCCTTAGCATACCTTTGTCGTGAAAGCTATTCAAGTTTTATGAGTCCTCGTAAACTCTATGAACAATTATCTACATTTTATGAATGATTTGGATCAATTTCGGATCAATAACTATAGGTAGTCTTCACTTAGACATTTTATCAAACATCTTATATGTGTAGAACTTCTATAACTCATAACAATGGCAACTAATCAACAAGGAAACTTCTTTAGCTTAAATGAACTTCCTTATATTCCTCATACAATATGAGGCGGAAGTCTCACGTACGGTTCTCTGAGAAGGGAGTGGCTACCTACTGGAGCTTCGACCAAGCACCACCGGTCAATTCCGCTTTGGGGCCACCCCTGACTCTACCATTATTATAGGGGTATGGGGTTCGAGACAAAGAAAGATCAAGGCAACATATCAGTTGTTCCTTTATACTTTACTTGGATCAACCAACAATAGTCTACAATTTCCAACAACTAATCATCACCAAACATCCTCAAACGTGCAGCTCACAACACACAACCAAATTCCAAGTTCCTCCAAGAATTTGTTGTACAACCTCTTCGTAATAACACTCCTACAACTTGTATAAACTTAAGAACAAGAAGGAGAAGATGGAACTTACCTCCAAGCACAATAATTCCTTCAATTTCGAGATCACTTCACTTCCAAGGTGTCTCCAAAATAAGCACAATAAGAAGAAAGGCGATAGGACGACGACCAAGGGATTCTTCACGTTAGATTTACTTGGGTTGCCTTTGATTTTAGCCTTGGATCATATGAGAACTATTAGAGAGTGCTTGAGAGATTTTTTTTAGTTGATTAGGTCTTGATATGAAAGAGAAAGGGATTGCACTACTTTAACTATCAATCTGGAAATTTCCACCGCCCTAAGGGCGCTATAAGGGTCGCTTCGCGCTGGCTATCGCCCCAAACTGACTGTCTGCGGAGTCTCGCGAAAATGACAATAACCTTTGGTACAGACATCCGATTGATGAACGGTTTATTGAATTGGAAAGTAGACTCACTGAACTTGAATGTAGATATATTATTCACCACATAACAAGTTATATACTAGGAGATATACCCCCGACAATATGGGCCAAAAACCAGGTCTGAAATTCCTTTTGTCTTTCCCCGAATTTCGACGAACCTAGTTTCTTTGATTCGTTTGACCCCGTAATCTTACGAAGCTTTCGTAACACTTGTTTAAACTTATTTTCATCCTAATATGGGATCTTAGCCTCACTGAACTTTATGTTACTTTATTTACGTTGCATACGAGCGCGAAAATACTTGGTGTAACAGCATCAGCCTATGGGTTTCAGGGATCATATTCATCCAGATTATGTGTGTCTGTTGCGAAAATATATCTATGGACTGAAACAGGCTCCTCGAGTATGGTACCAACGGTTCAACGATTATGTCTCCTCTATCAGTTTTTCACACAGCAAATCCGATCATTCCCTATTTATCTACAAAAGAGTCCAAACTAAGGTTGTCCAGTGGGCTGGGTTAGCCCGATCCTGCCTCGGTCTATCCCGCTACCCTCCACGCCCCGACCCTTCTTAAAAAAATAGGATGAAAAATGTCGGTATCGGGGTTCGAACTCGGGACGGGACTAGGGCTCGTCCCGCCCGTCCCGATCCCGACCCGCCCCGTCCACCCCTTTACAAAAACTAACCGTTGCACAAATGACTACTTTCAACTTTAGCCGTTGGCAACGGCTAGTAACAACCATTTTGGCCCCACCACACCCCGTAAATCCCTCTACCCCCTTAATATTTATTTTAACCCTAAGTTAGTATATTTATACTTTAACCCTATTTCTAAACTATAAATACCTCATTTTCCTCTTCATTGTTCTCACAAATCTTTCTACCATCTCTCTAATCTCTCTCTCTATAAGTCTAAATTGCACACTAAATATTGTATTTTATTTGGTAATTTCTATCAAAGTTCAAAAATTAGGAGTGAAGTTGGCAACTAGCTTGAGGATCATCGAGCAAAGTTGGCAACTAGCTTGAGGATCATCGAGCAAAGTTTCAATTTTCAACCTCGATTACACGTCGACATTACATCAGCGTTTGGTACCTTCGTTCCTTCTTTAAATTATTATTGTTACTTAATTTTAATTATTGTACTTAATTTCATTAACTGTAATTATTTATTTGCATAATTATAATGAAATGAAGTGAACGTTTTTCTGGTAGAGGTACTAGGGGTAACAGGGGTAAGGGTGCATCTTCTAATAATCCTAATTACGTTGATTTCACTCATGTAGATGAAATTAATTTTATTAATGTTAATATTAATATACCATTAGATCATGAGGTATAATGAGACATGTAGAAAACTCTTACAAAATAAGGTATAACCAATACTTGGCTGAAAAATCGGGTGCCTTCTGAATCTGGACAAGGTTCACATAGTGTCCCCGACCAAGTACATGACCGAATTAACCCGATGACTGGAGGAGTTATATGTCCTAAATATGATAAAGACAAAGATAGGGAAAATTTAACAAATTTAGTTGCTGTGGAGATTTTGCTTTTTTCATTTCTTTCCTCTCATGGTATTATTCATTACATTCGAGAAAACATATAATTCTGTTTTTAACGATTTTCCTAGATCAACTGTTAGAAGATATGTTTTTAAATTTACGCATGAATATCAACAATATTTACGTTATGCATTGTATCTTTTAATGGCAAAGTGACTATGACTTCTGACATAGGTTGTAGTACTAATGGTAATGATATTTAACTGTTACATGTCATTGGATAGATCATAATTGGTCTATGCAAAAACATATATTAGCATATAGATATATTGATGATAGGCACACTGGAGCTTTAATTTCAAGAAATATTCATGAAATTAGTGAATATTATGGAATTACTGATAAAATTATGACTATTACATTAGATAATACTTCTTCTAATGATTCTGCTGTAAACATTTTAAAAACTTGATTGACTCCATCTTGTCGCATGTCATATTTATAACTTATTCGTAAATGATGACCTAAAACTTTTTAAAGACATCCCTGATAAAGTACAAATTGCTATCAACTTTATTTTTAAAGGTAATAAAATACAAAGACGCAAAGAGTATAAAAAAACATGTCATGATTGTAGATTACCTTATAGGAAAATTCCAGAAGAAGTTGAAACTAGGTGGAATTCTTTGTATGAACAATTAGTTGTTGCTCACGAGTATATATGCTTGTAGATGATGATGGAAAAATATTTTGGAATTTAATGTATTCTTAGAGAATTTTTTCTAGCTACTAAGGAATTTTCTGGTATTTATTATCCTACTATTTCATCTATGTTATTTTATATAGCTCTAATATTTTTGTTACTTAATGAATATATGCAAAAACCAACTTACACTCGAGCTATTAAAAAAATATTTTAAAATTAAAAAGTATTTTTTTTCTATTCCCACTATTTATTTTATTGGTGCTGCATTAAATCCTACTATTAAAGTAGACGGTTGTAAAGCACTTGTTGAAATGATTTATGAAAGCTTAGAAATACTTTCAAGTCCAAGTCCAACAGACCCAACTGAAGAACCAACTTACGAACCAACTAATGAAAAAGTTATGTCTAGCATACACACTGAATGCAATATATATATTACCAAGAGCAAAGTGTAAATAATCAACCGACTTCTATACCATCTTATTTTACTTCACTGCAGCCTTATAAAAACACATGCGGTTTCTACTTCAAGTATACAAAGCCTTAGAAATAGAATGTATAGTGGTAAGTTCTTCACAAGCGAGTTTGATGTTTATGTTTTGCAGAGTGTTGTACCGTACGAATCAATTGTCAATGAAGATGGACGTGAAGACTTGCTGAAATGCAAGAGGGGGAATGAGAAGACATTTCTGAGACTATCAAAGATGGCTCGAGATGTGTTGAATATTCAAGCGTCATCAACAGCTTCTGAAAGCATTTTTTCTACTGGAAGGTTTCAAATAGGATAGCATAAAAACTCATTGGTGGGAGACAGCTTAGAGGTTGTAGTTTTATTCAGAGGTTGGATTAGAGCGGAGCGTAGAAGGTGCGGTCAACCAGAGATCAACGAAGAAGATGACTACAACTACAACGAAATCTTATCCGAGGTAGCAAGAAGCAACGTCGAACAATTTGACCAACAACTTCCAATTCCAACAGAAGATCCTCAAGAGATTGTAAGAAAATTAGAAAAATTATGGTTGAATATGTAATTTTTTAATGACCATTTTACTATGTGATTTGAAACTTTTGAAATACGAAACAAAGTTGCAATTTTGAAATTGTATTACAAAAAATATCATATTTCTATTAAAAAATATAAGAGGCAAAAAAACAGTCTTGGGATATTTTTATTTCACTATCTTGTTCAATTATTTAAGCGTTTAAATATATTTTTTTTAAAACTAAGTGTCTAAAAAAATTAAAGTATCCCAAACCCCCCTACCCGACCCGACTCGTCCCGTCCTCCCAAATCCCGTCCTCTCTGCCGGCAGGATGTGGGATGGGACGGTACCTCTTTCCGTCCCCCATATCCCGACCCGCCATGTCCTAATCCCGACCCCCCATCCCGTCCCCTCAAATCCCGTCCCCCCAAATCATGTCCTGTCCCGTCCCACTGGCCACCCCTAGTCCAGACATGGCTTACCTCTTATTATATGTTGATGACATCATCTGATGCCCTCCGCTAGTCCATATGTCTCTCATTTCCTCTGAGTTTGCTATGAAAGATCTGGGGGGCCTGAGTTATTTCTTGGGAATCTCTGTCACTTGCCATTCTGGCGGCCTATTTCTATGTCAGAAGAAATACACCGAAGAGATCCTTGACCGTGCAGACATGTCATCTTGCAAGCCATCCCACACGCCAGTGGACACTAATTCAAAGCTCAGCGCTGATTCTGGCCCTCCGTATTCAGACCCGACTCACTATCATAGCTTGACTGGGACCCTGCAGTAAATCACATTCACGAGACCAGACATATCATATGTCGTACATCAAATCTGTTTGCACATGCACAATCCGACGGAAGAACACATGAATGCCCTCAAACGTATTTTACGATACGTCCAGGGCATACTTCACTTCAGCTTACATCTATACAGATCCTCACTCACTGGTCTCTCTGCTTATTCTGATGCTAAATGGGGTGGATGCCCTGACACCCGACGCTCCATATCTGGTTACTGCATTTTCCTGGGAGATAACCTATTGTCTTGGTCTTCCAAAAGGCAACCTACACTATCCCGATCCAGTGTCGAATCAGAGTATAGAAATATAGCCAACGTCGTCTCTGAGTCTTGTTGGATCCATAACCTTCTACTTGAGCTTCATTGCCCGATTCAAAAGGCAACACTGGTCTATTGTGACAATATTAGTGCGATATATCTTTCCAGTAATCCCATCCAAATCAGCGCATCAAACACATTGAGATGAACATTCATTTTGTTCACGAAAAAGTGGCTCGTGGTCAAGTTCGTGTCCTTCATGTTCCTTCCAGATACCAGATTGTCGATATCTTCACCAAAGGACTTTCGTGCGTACTGTTTGATGATTTTTGAGCCAGTCTTAGTGTTCGTGAGCCTCCCGCTTCGTCTGGGGTGTAATAGAATATTCACCGAATATTCTTACATTAATTGTATATCTCTTAATTTATGTAGAATTATATTATTTTTGTAATTAGATTGATTACTTACCTAGTTTATAGCAAGGTAAATATTTTTATAAATACTATATATTGTAAATCATCAATGAATGAAATCAAGTAACATATTCCTTTACTATTCTCCATTGAATGAATGTGTTGTAACATGCTTAAACATTCTGTTCCAACTGCTAGCACACTCCAAATCTAGTTGTTGATGAGGGAGAACATGTTACCTGTTAACAACATGGACGATACAAGCATCAATCGGATAACGTCTATCTTCGTCTTCATCTTCAACCAACAATCATCTCATTGCACATGTTACACCTATTATTTGATGCCAATAACTAATAGATCTTGATAAATGACCTTAAAAACTCACCCTTTAGCATCTTCACTTGGATGGAGTTGCCGATCGTTGGAGTGGACAATATGCAATATAAATTGGAGTTCAACTAGTTTACCTTATGATGGAAGTTCCGATGAGGTCACAACTCAATGCAAAAGGAATTCCTGCTTCTTTTTTTGGGTTTTTCACCCTATGTTTGGTACCCACATTGGGCTCGCGACTAAATCTGGATTCATGCCGAGAAGTCCTACATCAAGGTGTAAAGTGTTCCCTAATAAAGGCGACTCCGTACCCAGAGGTCGAACTCAAAACTACTAGTTAAGAACGAAGATATACTTACTACTCCATCTACTTCAAGGAAATCTTGCAGTTTTCTCAACATCACATGTGACGTGTTAAATTATAAACACTTCCACTTACTTGTGTGGAAATGCTAAGCTTTATAAGAAGATTATAGATCAAGATTATCAAATTTACACCTGACCTTTGCCTAAGACATTGGTGAGAGTTTCTATTAATGGAATAAACTAAGGAATCAAACAACGATATGGAGAATCAACTAACACCATTTTTACAAAGATATAGATTTACCAAGATCCAAAGACAATTAAAATATCATTGGATTCAAGATTCATTTTCCCTTCTCCTTTGAACACTATGATAATCTCTCGCTTCTACATTTCATGTTCTCGTACAAAGATTCATCAAACATGGCACAAGTTAAGTCGATTCCAAACAAAAAGAAATGTTCCGGTTCAAAGTTATATCAAGCTAAAGCCCGTCACTGCTAATTTTCTTACCAGCATTATGAATTTATGATGGCTCACCCCTCTGGACCACTCTTTAAGTTTTGCTTCTCGATCAGCCCAAACTCTTCATAGTTTTCTTATAAAGACAAAATTCGATCACAGGACATGCTTTCATTTACCTGCACGTCTTGTAGCACATCAGTAGTTTGGTTTGAGAACAACAACATTTTTCATGGCCATAGTTACCCGGTACCTGAATCAGTCGAGGTGCGTGCAAGTTGATGCTGGTTACAATGGTGCAGAAAACGGAAATAAGTAACTGCTAAGTATTACAACAATTGAAAATTACAATAAACTTGAAGGAGAAACTAGAACAGTTTTTGGTATGCTGAGTCGAGAGATGGCACTCAGTCTTTAAGACAAGATTGCCCCGTATGTATCCTTTCTACGTCCTGGACAATTGTCTCCCAAGATAAAATAGCAAATGAACAATTGAGCAAAGGAAACTCAAGTGCTACCTTGAAGAATTTTGAGTAATGAAATGATGCCGGAAGATAGTGGAAAGAATCTGATTCGTTTGTATGTTTCTGTGTGTCTCAACAATTGTGCAAAGGCTCCTTTTAGGCTTCTTTATATAGTTGAAGGAGAGGACTTACCAACTACCCACATAATTGTTGTTACTGGCCAAGTAATGACAATTATGGAGGTAGTAATTCACCAAAATAAATGGTGAATTGATGTGCAACGGATTGGCATTTAGGGAAAGTAATTCAGCCAAAATAAATGACCAAACTGTACATATGAAACAATTCTGGTCCAAAAATATAATATCAGAAGAAGCACAGCCCATGACCCATGACCCATGACCCGGACCGGACAGGCGGCGACGCACATGTGTGGGCTTATCCTCGAACCGAAGCACATCTAGGTCCTCCCTCTTTTAAACACATGGGATACCCCTTGGGGTCCCAAACCCCAAGTCAACTTTGAGACTTATAAACTAAACAAATCTTTCTTCCCCCACCGATGAGGGAGAATTGGTCTAAATACCACACTTTTCCATGCTTCAAACACCTCACTTCGTAGACCAATATCTCTTTCATTTCTCAACGAAATTTGACGATCCTTGGCTCTACGGTCATCTACTTACTTAGTAGATTATGCACGTGTGAAGAACCAAATTCTATAACATGTGGAACGCTAGTGTTTAAGCCATTAAAGTTGGTAGGACGCAACTCCCGCCAAAGACAAACTTCCAACCGTTGACACGGACACCATTGTAATAAAAAAACCAACAACATTTCATTGTTGACCTCCAGGGCAAGAGCTGGCATCTGGTGCTAACGCCGCATCATTAAGACAGGTCACAAATTGCTCATCTTTGTCAGGTTCATTCTTGGCTGATTTAGATTCTATGGACTCCATCTGTGGCCACTTGAAGCTACTAGCTTTTTCTTTCGCCGACCTGAAAACACTTGAAATATAACCAGTATCCCTCTAACCATCTTGTTCCGGGCCTGTATTTTGAGTACCCCAAGTAGCAGGATTCCACGAGATAGTTCTTGTTGTATATAGTCTTCAATTGTGTTTGTTAGGAAGATGTGTATGGGAGTTTGTCCCACATTGGAAGAATAAAAAAAGCTTGATGTGTTTATAAGTACTTTTGTACTTGGTATATTAAATTGAAAATAGTTCATTTAGTTGGGCCAAACATGCATTGGGCTTGGATGTGCTTATAATTGGATTAATAATATGCTAATATATTATTAATCAAAGACTAGCACTTAGCACTTTGCACGAACACGAGCTTAAATATCATTTAATCTTTTGCTGTTTAAAAAAAAAACGTTGATTTCATGAAAAGTCACAATTGTTCATGAAAGATTACATTGGTTCGTGAAAGATTACAATTGTTCATGAAAGGGTACTTGATTCCTTTAAATATGGAATGACACATGATTAAAAGATTACTTGCAATCTATATCTTCCAACCAAGAAAACCTTCTTTCTTTCAAGCAATTCATGTTCATGAAGAACGAATAAGTTGCTGTAAAATTCGTTCTTAAGATTAGGGAATCCTGGGGGTAATTAGCAAGTTAATTCCATCAGCAATATAGTGGGGGCTAATATTATCCTAAGGACAGAGAATCATCTCGTCCTAATCTAGTTTCTACAATTCATTTCTTATCATACAGATCTCATTTTCTAACAGTTCTCCCTATCCGGAAACTCGAACTTGGTCTACTTATAAATCCTCTTCTCAGCTGCTTCTCGGACACGACAGCTAGAGAATTCCCGACATCTTTAATCATTTCATTAGCAATTAGGAGTCCACACTCTTTCATTGAACAATTGTGACTTTTAGTCCATGACGATAGAATCCTCTGAATCTGCTGTGTACAAAGTCACTTGACGGGATTTTTCCTCGATGTTGTTAGTGAGATTGATAAGGTTGGGCACTGCACTCCGGGTATGCTGTTGAACATAGAAAAGCCCCGCTGAGGGCTCGTTTGCAATGAACTTTATCATGTCTGCCAAGGACTCAGTTATCTCAACAAAGCCGTCCGCTGTGGAAAACGCATGCATTTTCTTGAACGCCAAGTGTTCTTCATCACTGGTGGTGCTAGAAAAAAATTAGATGGAGTTCTCAATAAACTATTCAAAAGTTCTAAAATCGACAACCTCTATGTTAAAAATGAGAAGAAGTTGGTGTTCAGCGTAACTGTGCATATAAAACTTGCATGTAAGTTGCTCGGACTCTTCAATAATGGTGCCACACTCGTGTTGGATCCTTAAAAATGCACTATTTTTGGAGGATTTGACACACCCATAGCATTTTTGAAGAGTCCGAGCAACATAATTAATCAGGAAGGTACTTGGCATTAGATCTAAAAAAATGCCTAGTAAGCTATTTTTGCACAAGTAATTTATTCGAATGATTTCAACACTATTCCTTTTGGCGACTTCAGTTCTATCAGTGTCAATAGGCAGTTCATGCAGATAAGTATAAGTTGAACTTACGATAAACAAAGCTAATTAGTTTTAAAACACAGCATTCTCAGGAAATTATTGACACAGATCTATAAGCAACAAAAGCATAACAACCTTAGTTTAGATTACATATATGACATCCCTCATCTCCATCTTTCATAACAATTGAGTTAATTACATTATGTACAAACTGTGTGCAACGTGTAACAGTATAAGGTAGGCTGGCCAACGGGGCGGGTCGGCCCGGTCCCGCCCCTACCCGCTTAAAAAAAAAATACTGGTAACGGGATTCGAACCGGGACGGGATCTGGGCTCGTCTCGCCCGGGCCCGTCCCGATAGCCCCGCCCCGATCCCTCCCCGGTCCCACTCCGATCCCGCCCCCTCTCCCACTCGATCCCCTCCCCTTTGCACAAAATAGTCATTGCACAACGACCATTTTATATTTTGGCCGTTGTACAACGGCCATTTTTGGCCTCCCCCTCCCCCTATCCCTTAATATTTATTTTTAACTCCTAAGTTATGATATTTATACTTTAACCCAATTTTTCAATTATAAATACCTCATTTTCTCTTCATCTTTCTCACAAATCTTCCTACAATCTCTCTAATCTCTCAATTTATCCCTCTACAAGTCTACATTGTCTACTTAATATTCAATTTTATTTATTCATTTGGGAGTGAAGTTGGCAACTAGCTTGAGGATCATCCATCGAGCAAAGTTTCAATTTTCAACCTCTCGATTACACGTCGACGTTACATCGGCGTTTGGTACATTCGTTCCTTCATTAAATTATTATTGTTTCTTTATTTTAATTAGCACACTTAATTTCATTATTTTTAATTATTTATTAGCATATAATTAAAATGGAAGGATTTAGAGGTATGTTTAAGGGTAAGAGTAAGGGTAAGACTTCTTCTAGTAGGGGTAACAAGGGTAGGGATACTTCTTCTAGTCATTCTATTCCTAGACAGGATGATTTGCTTGAAAATGATTTTTTTCCTGAAATACCATTAGATTTAGATAAGGATATATTTTCTGCAACTCAACAAGACTTTAATTTAGAAGCTAATCTAGATGACACACCCACTAATCTAGATGACACACCGACTAATCTAGATGACACACCCACTAGTGCACCTCCAACTGGAACGCCTCATATTCCCCTAGTATGAGACGAGGCCCAATAAAATTAAAATTAAAATCAGATGCATTAATTTTTTTTATAGGGACGAAGAGAATCAAATAGTTAGATGTCAAATTTGTAAAAATGTTTATAAATTTAAAATGGGAAAAGGTCAGGGTGGGATGAGAGGTTTATTGAGACACGTACAAAACTTTTACAAAGCTAGGTGGGACCAATACCTGGCTGAAAATCGGGTGTGCCAATGCTCTCTCAGTCGGGACAAGGTTCACATACTGTCCCGGGCCAAGTACAGGGTCAAATTAACCCTATGACGGGGGGAATTGTAGGCCCTAAATATGATAAACATAGATATAGGGAAGCAATAGCAAAATTAGTTGTTGTGGAGGGTTGCTTTTTTCATTTCCTTCCTCTCCTGGTTTTATTCATTACATTAGAGATATGTATAATCCTGTTTTTAACGATTTCCCTAGATCAACTATTAGGAGAGATATATTTAAATTTGCACATGAATATCAACAGTATTTACGTTATTCCTTATATCATTTTTCTGATAAAGTATCTATCACGTCTGATATAGGCCGTAGTACTAACGACCATGATTATTTAATGGTAACATGTCATTGGATAGATTATAAATGGTCTATGCAAAAACGTATTTTAGCGTATAGATATATAGATGATAGGCTTCATTGATACTTTTATTTCAGAAAATATTTATTCAGTTTGCGATTATTATGGCATAATTGATAAAATTATGACTATTACATTAGATAATGCTTCTTCTAATAATTATGCTATTAGAATTTTAAAAGATCTTTTAACTCCATCTTTTCCAAATCATTTTCATATAAAATGTGCGTGTCATATTTATAACTTAGTTGTAAATGATGGTTTATCACTTTTTGAAGACATTCTTAATAAAATACAATTTTCTATAAATTTTATTTTTAGAAGTAATAGAATACAACGAAAAAAAAGAATATAAAAAAACTTGTCACGATTGTGGACTAGCTTATAGAAAAATTCCCGAAAAAGTAGTGACTAGGTGGAATTCTTTATTCAAACAACTATTTATTGCTTATGATTATAGAAAACCTATAACTTTATTTTTTAATGCACATAACCGAAATTCAACTGATATGGTTGTAGATATCGATTGGGATTCAATTTCAGAACTTATTGTATTTCTAGAGAATTTTTTTCAAGCAACAAAAGAATTTTCCGGTATATATTATCCTACTATTTCAAATATGTTGTTTTATATAGCTCTAATATTTTTATTACTTAGTGAATATATGGAAAAACCAACTTATAAGGCACCTATTAAAAAATGTTTATCAAATTTAAAAAATATTTTATTCTTATTCCCCTTATTTATATTATTGGTGTTGTATTAAATCCGACTATTAAAATAGACGGTTGTAAAGCACTAATTGAAACTATTTATGATTGTATAGCAGTACTTCCACCTCCAACTCCAAAAAATTCAAATGATCCACCACCTATTGAACAAACTAAAGAAGAAGTGTTGTCTAACATACAAGATGAATGAAAAAAAGTATATAGGCATTACCAATAAGAAAGTACTAGCAACCAACCGACTTCCATACCATCTTCTTCTTCTTCAACACAACCTCAAAAAGACATGCTGTTTCTGCGGCTAGTATTGGAAGTCTTAGACATAGAATGTATAGTGGTAACACTACTAACCAACTAAGCGAGTTTGATATTTTTGTTTTGCAAGGTGTTGTACCGTACCAAACAGTTCTCAATGAAGAAGGATGTGAAGATTTGTTGAAATATTGGAGGGGAATGAAAAGAGATTTCCGACATTATCAAAGATGGCCCGAGATGTGTTGAACATTCAAACGTCATCAATAACGTCTGAAAGCGTTTTTTCTGCCGACAGATTTCAAATAGCAGAGCATAGACGCTCATTAGTGGGAGATAGCTTGGAGATTGCAGTATTATTCAGAGATTAGATAAGAGCGGAGCGGAGAAGGTGCGGTCAACCGGAGATCAACGAAGAATAAGACGAAAACTACAATGACATCTTATCCGACGGAGGTGGAAGCGACGTCGAGCAATTTGACCAACAATACCAATTCCAATCGAAGAACCACAAGAAATTATAAAGAAACTAGAAAAGGTGTTTTTAAATATGTAATTTTTTTAATTACAATTTTACTATGTTATTTGCAACTTTCAACACCACAAAGTTGTAATTTTGACAATTGTATTACAAAAAAAAAATCATATTTCTATTAAATAATATAAGAGGCAAAAAACAGCCTTGGGATATTTTTATTACACTATCTTGTTCAATTATTGAGGTGTTTCTATATATATATATATATTTACATTAAGTGCAAAAAAAAAAATAGAAAAACCCGATCCCGTCCCGTCCCGACCTGATAATACCGGTCCCCTTTTACGACGGGACCGGTAATGGGATGGGACATCGGTGGATCCCGTTGGTCCCGGCCCGCCAGTCCTGTCAGAGATCCAATCCCGCCCTACCCCGTCCCGTCGGGTCCCATCTCGCCGGGACCCGCCTCGTTGGCCACCCTTAGTATAAGGTAGTCCTTGGCATTTTTGAAGTGCACAGACTGGTTTTCTAATAATACATATCAGAAAACAAATCCAGAAACTGACACTTCATGTGTCCCCTTCTTGTTCTAGTACTATTTAGAGGTCAACTACAACATGTCATATAAATATTCTTTGACCATAGAGCCCCTGTTTTTAGCTCAATTGACAAAAGTTGAGGGACTTCTCTCTTAGGTCACAATTTCGAGTCTTGCGTCAAACAAATTAAGTACAGTATTTACACGGAGAAGGGTAGAGGGGCGGGTCCATCATTCTTGAGTTTTAAAGGTTGTGCTAGGTCCAAAGGGTTGGGTCTATACGATTTTTCGATCATAAAACAAAGTTCTTTGACCATAGAGAAAAATTGAGTAAAGAAGTTCAGTTTTATAACTTTTTATTCGAATGATAGAGTCAATCAAGATGGCGCCAAAATGATTACAGTCAAATCTCTCTATAATTGACATTCACTAACAATATTTCACTATAACAACCTGATAATTTTCGGAATCGATTTTTCATGTTATATTTTACTTATCTATAACAGCAATAACAATCCTTATAGTAGTACACTCTTTATAAAATTATCTCTCTATAACAGTCATACTCAAATGTTGTGTAATAATATTTGTAAGTATATTATGTTTAAACAAATAAAATATCAAAATATTTATGATAATCATCATTAATGTCATGCACATAGTAAATTTCAAGTATGAATATCTAAAAGAAAAAAAAAAATTTCTCATAGTGTTTCATTACTTATAGCTCAAATCGCATCTCATAACACTAATCAAGCAATGGATGTTACCATTTACACGGATTTGACGCAACTCTTCCAATCCTTGAAACTTACAATGATGAAGAGATTATTCCACAAGTGATTGGAGTGGAAGAACAAGAGGCAACAAATATAGAAGGTGACAATGAAAGTGTTAATGGAGAGTCTCAACCTATTGCTACTTGGAATGAGATAGAAGAGTCAATTGTTAACCTCTTAGACATCTTTCAAGGGAAAGCTATTGAATTCCCTTTTGATGAAAGTTTGGACAAAGTTCTTCATCAATTCAAGCATTATATTATTGCTAAGAGATTGGAATTTACGAAACAACCTATAATTGTAGAATTCTTACGTCAAACTTGAAATTGTATTTAAATTTTCAATTAATTTTAAATGCATATGTTCTCAAACTTGAAATTGTATTTAAATTTTCAATTAATTTTAAATGCATATGTTCCTTAGATTTCAATTCTTTATCGTTATGATACAACTAGTCATGGATTTATTTGTAAATTATTAGTCTTTTAATTTTTAATTAATGAGATATGAAAATCAATTGAGATTTTAAAATTAACAAGTATATTATTTTTGTTTATAGCATAAAAAGTACATAAAATAATTCTTTGCGTACTTTTGTTTATAACGGCTAAATAAAATTTAAATATCAAATGTCAGTATACATATATAACAACACCTCACTATAACAGCCATGAAATTCTCGGATAAACACTGCAATTATAGAGAGGTTTGACTGTACATGGACAATTTTAACAATTTAGCTAATGTTGCCAAGAATGAAGTCTCCTTCTTGATTGTGTTCAACACATAACAGCAATCGCATAATCTGGACTCATCCATTATCATTCATCTCTTAAGAAAATCATGAACTTGAAGTTGCTGCTTCTCACGATTCCTTATAAATTGCACTTGGCATAGACTTATAAGGACTTTGAACTTGGCATAGACTTACGATCCGAATAAATTGCACGTTTAACCTTCAAATGGACTGGTCTTTAATTTTTTCCCTTTAGCAATTTAACTTATTGTTTGATATAATTTCAGTACGGGAAGTAAATAAATATTACAAGTGTTTGAAAGGATAAACTAACAGCCAAGATTATAATTGCCGCAAGCTTGTTGAGTCTTGAATCTTGATAACCTGAAATCAAGAAACACTAAATCTGAATTGTTACAACTGTGGCTGAGTCGAGAGATGGTTCTTTGACAAGATTGCCCCATATATATGTTTTTACGTTAACGGGCAATAGTCTCCCAAGATAAAACAACAACTAATCAACACTACATAGCAAATAGGTTGATTCTGACGAAGAAAACAAACATGAAACGACTTGCTGAAAAAAAGAAAATTTAGAGGAAAAGGAAGAGTTTCTGTTCTTTTCTTTCTCTCTACTGTTTCTGTATCTTTCTGCTCTCTTTTCTTTCTACTCAACTTTTTAATCTCCCTCTCTCAAATCTGTTTCAGGTCTCAATATATAGTGTTTAGGAGGAAGAGAGGTGTTAAGAGGTCTCAATATATAGTGTTTAGGAGATGGTTAATGGGGTCCAAAAGATAATATCAGAAGTAGCCTAGTAGCCCGAGACCCGAGCCTAGACCGGGCGGGCGGCGGAGCGCGTGTGGCTAGCCTCGAACCCAAGCACACCTAGGTCCTCCCTCCTTCAAACACACGGGTTACCCCTTGGGGTCCCAAACCCTTATCCATTTTTAGGCTTATAAAAAGAACAATTCTTCATTTTCCCACCGATGTGGTAGATTTGTCCCACACCATATTTTCATGCCTCAAACATCTTACTTCGTGGACCAATATCTCTTTCATTTCTTAACGAAATTGACGATCCTTGGCCCTACGGTCATCTACTCACTTAGTAGATTATGCATGTGTGAAGAGACAAAGCCTCCAACATGCGGAACACTAGTGTTTAAGTCATTAAATATGGGTGGACGCAACCCCCCACCAAAGGCAAATTTCCAACACTTATACCAAGCGGGACATAAGTTTTTAAGGACAAAAGTCATGTAGAACATAACTTGTGGAATATTATGATGCAAAAATATAAATTTATGCACCACGAAAACGTTATTTGTTATGAGTTGAAAAATTAAAGACCAACACAAAATAGCGGTATAAATGTCGATGATCCTTACAATCCTAAATAAATGCCAGATATTTTCATACATTAAGAACTAATTTCGTTTACATGAGATATATGAACGATTAAATAGATCAACTTTTTCTATACATTAAGGATTATTTCGGTTAAATAGAATATATGAAAGAGTAAAATAACCTTTTTTTATATATTACAAACTATTTTAATTACATAGTATATATAAATGACTAAAATAGTCCAACCCTTTATATTAAGGACCATTTTGATGAGTAATATTTTTCAGTAAATCTAGTACACTATTAGTAACCCCAAGAGAAAGCCATTTTTTCCTTTTCTTCTTCGTTAGTACCAAAAAATGAAGAATCCTCGTTGCAACCAAGAAAGTGAAGAACCCATAAAACATCTATTAAGCTATATAGGATCATCCATTTTCCACATTCTCGAATCCCTTCTTCTTCCTCTCTCTGCTCTGCAACTGTTGCAGAAAACTCATTAATGGATCAACAAAATTCTCATCAACTAAATCCCTTTCCAGTTCCCCATTCATTTGCTAACTCAAGCCCAAACACCAATTTTACTCTCAATTTCAATTAAATTCCAAACTTCTAATTCTATCACTATCCCAAATTCCTCTTCAATCCCGAATTATTTCTATCTCCTCGTTATCTCATGATGAAAAAATGAGGTAGATCACACAACACATCGTCTTTGTACCAAGTAAACAATAATTCTCTCGGTAATATCAATGAACAATCTGCATTGATGTGTTCATCTTCTTCTAGTAAATTTAGCAAAACCCGAGTGAAAAGTTCAAATTTTGTAAACAGAAATCTTAATTCTAACATTGTTAATAGTTCAGAGTCGAGAAGAGAAGGTGTCTCTAATGAAACTATTTTTATAAACAAAGAGTCAACCTTTGAGGCATTAATTGCATTGACTGCTGGATTTACGGGTGACTGGTTAACCGATGAGGAAATAGAAGTTGGGGTTGTATCTGTAGTTGGCGGAATAGAACAAGTTAACTACATTTTAATCAGAAATCATGTTATTGCCAAATGGCGTGAAAATGTGTCAAATTGGGTAACGAAAGATATGTTTATTGATGTTATACCTAAACATTTTAGTGGGTGGATTCTATGTATAACTACTTGGTATCATATGAGTATATTAATTTTGGGGTGGCGTCGGCAATTAATAATATGATCCCAGCAGTGCCAAGTAAGGGTCAAGTGATTATTATCGGGACATGACTTGCTGGGTTGGCAACTGCAAGGCAGTTGATGTCATTTGGCTTTAAGATTACTATTTTAGAGGGACGAAAGCGTGCAGGCAGAAGGGTGTATACTAAAAAGATGGAAGGACGAAATAAGGTGTCAGCTGCTGATTTAGGAGGGAGTGTTTTGACGGGTACACTACAGAATCCGCTTGGTCTCTTGGCACGACAGTTATCATATACACTTCATAAGGTGAGAGACGAATGTCCGCTTTATCGTGCTGATGGAAAGCCTGTAGACAAGGATTTGGATCAAAAAGTGAAGGTTGCTTATAACAGACTTTTGGATAAGGCATGCAAGCTCAGGCAAGAAATTTCTTAGGACGTTTCTCATGGAGCGGCATTAAAAACCTCCCGAGATCCATAACCACTACCCGGTGGTTTTGGATTGGTATTGTTTAATCAGCAAGAAAAAGACGAGATAAGGTATACTTCAAATCTTTTTAAAGCCATGTCTAATGTTATTAAGATACTGATAGCCAAGAATAGCTTTGTTTCATCTCATTATGTTGTTGGCACAAAATATTAGGTTGCTTTTAAATTATCGACCTTTATCGTTTTTGGTCCATAAAGGCTTAACTAAATTACTTGCTACAACCATCTTATTTCTTCATTCTACTTACAAATTGCTTGAGTATGATTTGGTTTCTATTTATGCCCAATTATTTTAATTATGTTCATCTTCATACTCCTAATTGCAAATTCCATTAGCTTTGGAAATAGTTTGTTCATTTCCCCTTTTTGGATCAACTCTATAATTTTGCTATATCAACATTGTTTGCATGCTCAGTTTATGCACTAAATGCTGATATAAGATAACCGTATCAGACAGGTTAAATTCAAGCAACAATTGATACTAGTTTCTTTTTTTTTATAAAAAAAATAGGGCAAACTTAGTTGGCGTAATTTAATAATTGTGGGATATATATCCTTTAGCATGCTCTATAAAACTAGGCTGTAGAAAAAGCTAACAAAACAATTGTAATATATAACAATGTAATGAATAAGCAAGCGTAGATTTAGCTTTTCATGTTATGTGCAAGCACTTGTGTCTATTACAAGAAAATACTTAGAAGTAAAAGAACATACTTTAGGATATTTTTCTAAGCCCTAAAAGAGATTCAAAAAGGTTAAAACATAACTAGCATCATTAAAGTAATCTTAAGAAAAATTATTTCAAAATCAGTAAAGCTTTAAATAATGAACAAGTTCATTAAACTCAAACTTAAAAGATCACATTCTTAATTTTCAAAATGTGAGTTCAATTTAAATTGACAAGTATTTCAAGAATAATATTTACATTCAAGGGTATACGGTTTTAAATATAAGTTTTCTCAAATAGCTAGGGTTTAAATGGAAAATGATGAATTTGAGAGGAAATATCGCAACACAATTTGTTGCTATAAAATTTATGAAAAGTAATTCACGCAATTCATTTTGACAAAATGATAGTATTGTTCCATCTTTTTAGAATTGGGCAACCTTAAGAAATAAATCTTGCTTTCAAATTTGTTTTCTAAAAGAAGTGTATTAGTTACATAACGGACAATAATATTACTGTGAGCAATATGTATACAAGCTGACTCATTGTTCTACTCAGGTGAATACAAACCAATATATCGAAATTACTATCAAGTGTTTGCAGATTTCTCTGAGATAGTGTGTGCCTCCTTAATCGAGCTATCGAAATAGGATAACCATTTATCATTTTAAGATGTTTTTCTTAAATTTCTATACTTAGTAAGTCAAACATATTTTTTTTTTTAAAATAAAATTACTTACATGCGCAAGGCGGGTGCCCAGAGACTAATATCCAATACTAAAAATGGGAACATCCAAAGTAAAATACTGAAAAACCAAAAAGCCCACCAATAGCTGACTGAACATTTTACCCTTTAAAATATAATTTATTATTTTAAAACCTAATGCGTTAATTATCTTAGTTAATCTCAAGTGGTAAAGAAATTGAAAAGTTACATTGAATGCTTCACTAATATAGACCACATTCATATGCAGCAATAAAAGGTGTATTTGAATAGTCATTTCCTAAGGCTACATTTACCTATTAGAGTTTAAAGAAAAATTACTATATATAACACCAGCATCTTTTTTTTAGCGCTAAAGGAAACTTGATATCTAACATCAACGTTGTTGGAGTTCCACGTTAGTGGGATAAGGGGTCCTTAATCTCTTTATATGGTTTTGGACACTCCCCTCATTAGCTAGTTTTTGAGGAGTTAAGCTCAAGCTCTATTTCTTTATCAACGTCTCATTATTCAAATAAAAAACCCTAGCTGGATTTTATTTCCTTATTATAAGGATTGCATGTAGATAAAGAATAACCGATCGGTAACCACTATTGTGCTTTGTTAGTAAATGAATATGTTCACTTGATTGTATTCATCAATAATGTACAATATATATATAATAGTACAAGAATATTTAAACTAGGTAACTAATCAACCTAATTACAATAGGAAAAATAATTCTACCTAAAATAGGAGACCTAATTACAATAGATATATAATTTTACCTAAAATAAGAAATATACAATTAATGAAAGAATATATTCTATTACACCCCCGTAGTCGAAGCGGGAGGTTCACGAACACTGAGACTGACTCGAAAATCATCAAATAGTATGCGCGGAAGTCCTTTGGTGAAGATGTCGGCAATCTAATAACTGGAAGGAACATGAAGGACACGAACTTGACCACGAGCCATTTTTTCGCGAATGAAATGAATGTCCATCTCAATGTGTTTAGTGTGCTGATATTGGACGAGATTGCCAAAAAGATATATCGCACTAATATTATCGTTGTAGACTAGTATTGCCTTTTGAATTAGGCAGTGAAGATCAAGTAGAAGGTTACGGATCCAACAAGACTTAGAGACGACGTTGGCGATACCTCTGTACTCTGCTTCGGCACTGGATTGGGATAGTGTAGGTTGCCTTTTGAAAGACCAAGACAATAGGTTATCTCCGAGAAAAACGCAGTAACCAGACGTGGAGTGTCGGGTATCAGGACATACACCTCAGTCAGCATCAGAATAAGCAGTGAGTCCAGTGAGCGAGGACCTGTACAGATGTAATCCGAAGTGAAGTGTACCTTAGACGAATTGTAAAATACGTTTGAGGGCATCCATATGTGCTTCTGGCGGATTGTGCATATGTAGGCAGATTTGGTGCATGGCATAGAATATGTCAATTCTTGTGAATGTGAGGTACTGGAGGGCAACAACCATGCTACGATAGTGAGTCAGGTCTGAATATGGGGGGCCGGAATCAACGCTGAGCTTGGAATTGGTGGCTACTGGCGTGTACAATAGTTTGTAAGATGTCATGCATGCACGGTCAATGATCTCTTCGGTGTACTTCTTCTGACACAGAAATAGGTCACCAGAATGTTGAGTGACATATATTCCCAAGATATAACCTAGGGGCCCCAGATCATTCATAGCAAACTTAGAGGAAATGAGAGACATAATGGACCGGCGGAAAGCATCAGATGATGTGGTGAGGATGATGTCATCAACATATAATAATAGGTAAGCCATGTATGTACCTTTGTTCTAGATGAACAGGGAATGATCAGATCTGTTGTGTAAAAATCTGATAGATGAGACATAATCGGCGAACCGCTGGTACTATGATCGAGTAGCCTGTTTCAGTCCATAAAGCGATTTCCACAACATACACACATAATTTGGATGCATAGGATCCCTGAAATCTATAGGCTGATGCATATATACCGTTTCATGAAGATCTCCATGTAAGAAGGCATCTTGACGTCAAGCTGATGAATGGTCCAAGACTTTGATAGAGCAATACTGAGGACGGTTTGGATGGTTGCGGGCTTTACGACTAGGCTGAACGTTTCATAACAGTCCACTCCCACCTGTTGAGACCTGCCTTCACCTACAAGATGATAATTGTACCTTTCAAAAGAACCATCAGATTTCTTTTTTATATCTAAAAATCCACATAGAACGAATAATGTTAGCATCAGGTGGACGGGGTACTAGGTCCCATGTCTTATTATCAATAAGAACATTATATTCGTCAATCATTGCGGCTTTTCAATTAGGGTCGGACAAGGCATCCTTCGGATTTCGAAGGACATGAGAAGGGACAACTGAAATGGATAGGTTAAATAGTCATTTAGGTTTATGAATTCCGTGTATGGCACGGGTTTTCATAGTCTGAGAGTATGTCTTGGGATGCGGGATGGGAGGGGTGTGTGCCGCGGGACTGTCGGGAAGAAGAAGAAGGACAAGGGTGGCAGGACCGACTGACCGATACTTAGTTTGCCGAGGGGTGACTGTGGAATCACCCTGAGGCGGGCTGTTCCAGGCCACCATCGGCAAAACCGGGTGGGTAGTGTGTCACGGACTGTCCGAGGTGGGGGCGGGTGTCGGAGTCTGGGACAGAGTACTATGTAAATGATGAATTAGAAAAGGGTTCAGGCCATCATCTAGGAAGTCGTAGGAATGCCGAGGTGGTGAGTTTACAGAGGCAAAGGGGAATTGAGACTCATCAAATAGGACATGGCGTGAAATAATAATTTTACGGCTTGACAAGTCATAGCATGAGTAACCACGATGATTAGTGGGGTAACCCAAAACACACACGGGAAATATTGGGGTTGGAGTTTGTGAGTTGTCGGATAGAGAGGATAACAGAGACATCTAAATATACGCAAGTGTTGGTAGGAGGGGTTCCTACGAAATAAAACTTGAGTGCACGACCGTTGAGCTAGAGACTTGTTTGGGATTATGTTTTGAAGATAGGTGGCCATAGAGAGTGCGTAATTCCATAATTGAGGGGGAATTGAGGCGTGAGCAAGTAGGACACGAATTAGGTTATTTATGGTTCGGATTTTCCATTCGGCCTTACCATTTTGGGAGGAGATATGAGGGAATGAAAAATGAAAGGTAAGACCGTTATTGGAGCAAGACTGTTTGAATTGATTATTATTGAATTCCCTTCCATTGTCACGTTGATAACATTTAATGCTCTTTTCAAATTGTGTTTTTATGAGAGCATTAAATGAGGAAAAAATGGAGTAGACCTGAGATTTATTGTCAATTGTAAAAGTCTATAGAAAATTAGAATAATCGTCCAAGAACAACACATAATATCAATGGTCAGCCGTACTTAAAATAAGGGACGTCCACAAATCACTATGTATGATATCGAAAGGTAGTAAAGTATAATTTGAGGATGCATAAAATGGTATTTTAACATATTTCCCAAAAACGCAGGCTTTACATATAGGAGTCCTAGAAATACGGTTGCAATTAATAAAATTATTTTTCCTAAGGGAACGTAAAACAAAATCTCCTGGATGTCCTAATCTATAGTTCCATAAGGAAGACGAAAGAACAACAAAGGTTGATGGAACTTAGGCTGGATTGTTGACGGCGTTTGAAATAGGGTAGAGATATTTGGTGCTGTCACATCTCATTATTCATCTCCCTATCGTAAAATCCTTCACAGAAAAACCAAAAGGATCAAAGTCAAGAAAAACATTATTATCAGTTGTGAAACGTCACAAAGAGATTAGATTCTTAATGAGTTTAGGGACATGCAGAACATTCTTTAAGATTAGCGGTGGAGGAGGTAGAGATAAGGATGAATGACCAAAACCGCGAATGGGAATGTCTTATCTACTGCCAACAATAATATTCTGATTAAAATTACTCAAATTGGAATAAGACGAGAGAGTACCTTGTGATGCCGTCATGTGAGATGTGGCGCATGTGTCCATATACCAATTTTCATCTGGAGCATTGAGTGACATTGTGTTCATAGCTGCCTCAATGTCAATCGATGCATAAGTTGAGGGCGGGGGGCCTGTGTTGTGTAGGTCTGTTAGGGACGTGAGTCGAGTATGCCATGGTAGGCCTATCGGTTTTGAGGTGGAGTCCACGAGGATGTCAGATACGGACTAGGAGGAGAGACCCATGACGGAAGGGCCCATGTATCCTACGGTGGGTAGGTAGCCTACGACGGAGGCTGCTGCCACTGCCGCGATCGCTACTAGTTGTTTCCTGTCGGCGGGGACTGCCCCTTTCCGCCACCGTTATTGCCATAATTCTATCCACTGCGGCCCTTGCCGGACTGCCTGCTCCGACGGTTGTTGCGGATGGATGCAGGTTGTTGCCGATCCTTGAGCCTGCGGTTTTGGTTGTCAGATTTGGAGGACTTGCCATCGGCGGAGGACCCGACGGTGGTGGTGAGGGCGGTGGCGGCAATGCTGTCCTGAGTGGTGCTGCGCTTGATTTTTTGGGTTTCCTCAAGAATAAGCTTCGAATGGGCCTCATAAAACGGAGGTAATAATGTGCATTGCTGAAGGATGGTGGCAACACCATCATAGGATTCGTTCAAGCCCGCAATAAGTTCCATGACCAATCGCTGATTAGTAAGTTCTTGACAATATGTATACACATTTGAGAAATCGTCCTGATGAACGTCCTTGAACTGATTTTCAAGGTATAACGCTCGTTGAATTTTGTTGTCGTGGAAAATACTTTCCAAACATTCCCATGTTTGGTGGACAGTGGCATCGGTCTCAATGATGGTGTGAAACAGATCATTAGAGACTGTACCGTATATCCACTAGAGTACGGCTGCGTCCAAATGAGACCAGAGTGCATCATCAGAAGTCGAAGCTGAGGGTAGGTCTATGGACTTCGGTGTAGGAGGGATGATGTGGTCAATAACTTCATAAACACGATAATGGATCTTAAAGAGCTCTGCCCACGAGGAGTATTGACCCTTTTCCATATCAAGGGTGATAGGGATGAAGTTTTTGATGTTGTTTACTGCAAGTGCAGGATGAAATTTGGTTTTGTCATCCATGAAAGATTAAATTTAGGAGGAGAAGGGAGAGAGAATGGCTGGAAAAAAATACTATGGTTCCTGGGGTGGTAGCCGAGAGCTATGGTTGGCGGCGGTGGAGGTATTTTTAGGCTACTGATGCCATAAAGGAATATGTTCCCTTGATTGTATTCAACAATAATGTACAATATATATAGTAGTACAAGAATATTTAAACTAGATAACTAATCAACCTAATTACAATAGAAAATATAATTCTACCTAAAATGGAAGACCTAATTATAATAGGATTACAATTCTACTTAAAATAAGAGATATATAATTAATTAAAAAATATATTCTATTAGTTAGTACCTTCAAATATTACCTAGGAGAGCTAATCTTGTAATCATGTTCATAGCCTCTTTTGTACTCCTTGATACTACTTTGTAGTTGCACATTTTAACTCTATCGTAAATCTATTGACTCGAAAAACTCATATGTGCTGTTCTGAGAAAATTTACTACAATAATCGTCCATGATACATTTTACTAGGTTTATGATTCCTCATTAAAGTAAGAAGTTGGAAAAGTATGATTCACGTTTATGACGACACTTTTGTTAAATAAAAATATTCATTCAGGATTATTAATATAGCAAATACAAATTAAAATAATCGACTTAATATTACTTTTATTATTGAAGCGATAATTTGCATGGATAGTGTGTGTACTGTCACTGAGTTTAAACTCAGCCTATTAAAATTTGGCATTTGAGAAAGAGAAGAACCGCCAGATAGCCGGATACTCTCAAGCCTTAATTCACCTCAGAAATCTAATACTCTTCATACAGTAATATCCGGCTTTTTAGTTTTTTCCTTAAATCTTCAATCAAGGAGGACGGGATGACGAACCAAAGAAGCATTTCAAGGGGTTATGAACGAGTTCTTTTGGACGACTCCAAAACCAAAGCCAAACCTATCAAGTCAAGATTCTATTTTATGTATCTTCACATAAATTTCATTCAAAAATGGGAAATTGTTATCTTACTAGCTTTATTTGTGAATTCAAGCTAGTTTGTGCCTTATCTTTTCTTTTTCTTTGGGTTTAGGTTTTGTTGTTTACTTTTAAATATTTTAGTTGTATATGTCATTTGTCTTTCTTTGAATCAACTGCTTGCTGCTTTTATTGTTCTTCATTGTGTCCCTTTTCTACATTATGAAAGTTTCAAAATTGCCTCACATGAATCTTCTTAATTTTAAGTGGCATGTCTAACTTCTAAGTTATAAGTTGTGATGTTTTATACTGAAGTTCTTCGTCGGCTGCAACAGTGCAATTGTGAAGACGTTAAAACGACTCGATATGTCATATGCGTTGGTATCAGTGGATCCAAAATCAAGAGGTGAAGCAGTTTGACCCACTGAATTCATTAGCTTTCGATGTCTCGGGGAAGCTCTCCACCATATAGACCATGGTATTGAGATTGTAGAATGGTATGAATCTTCTTTGGGAGTCTTTCTCATTAATACAAATAAATATAGTGTGTACAATGTTTAATCCTAATAGAATAAGGATTCTATATTTACCATAATTATACACTACTATTAATTACAAATTATATGGTGAATATATTGTAATATTCACTAATACACCCCCTTAGTCGGAGCAGGAGGAGACCAAACGCTGAGACTGGATCTGAAGTCGATGAACAGCTACCGAGGAAGACCCTTTGTGAAAATATCTGCATATTGGTACGAAGAAGGCACATGCAACACCTTAACATAACCTATAGCAACCTTCTCACAAATAAAATGTATATCCATCTCAATGTGCTTAGTTCTCTGATGCTGAACTGGGTTATGAGATAGGTAGACTGCAAAAATGTTATCACAGTAGACAATAGAAGCCTTCCGTAAGGGACACTGGAGCTCTAAGAGGAGATTCCGGAGCTAGCAGATTTCAGCTACAACGTTTGCAACACCTCTATACTCTGCTTCTACACTCGATCGGGAGAGTGTGGCTTGCCTCTTGGCAGACCAGGAGATAGGATTGTCACCGAAGAACACACAGTAGCCGGACGTTGAACGTCGTGTGTCTGGATAGCCTGCCCAATCGGCGTCCGTGTATGATATCAGCCTGGTCGGTGCAGAGGGGTAGAGATGTAATCCATAATCAAGAGTGCCCTTAACATATTGAATGATACGTTTAAGAGTTATAAAGTGAGGCTCCCTGGGGGCATATATGAATAAACAAACCTGCTGAACAACATATGCAATATCAGGCCTGGTGAATGTAAGATACTGAAGTGCACCTGTAAAACTTCTGTAGAGAGTGGGATCAAACACTGGATCACCGTCAACAACATTGAGTTTCGACTTCGATTCGATCGGAGTAGGCATAATTTTGCAATTCGCTATTTTAGCCTTGTACACAATTTCTTCCGCATACTTACGCTGACATAGGAACATGTTATTTGTAGATCTAGTCATAGAAATCCCCTAGAAGTAACTCAACTTCCCTAAGTCAGTCATAGCGAATTCAGATTTTAGCAGCCGAATGATCTCATTTTTCAACATATCAGATGAGGCAGTCAGAATAATGTCATCCACATATAATAACAAATACGCATGTCACTACCTCGATGAAAAATGAATAAGGAATGGTCAGATTTGCTGCACACGAACTGAATCCGCATAATATAAGTAGCGAAGCGCTCATACCAAGCCCGGAGGTCTACTTCAAACCATACATGGACTTACGGAGACGACAGACATAATGAGGAGCCTCTGGATGTACAAAGTTTGGCGGTTGGTGCATGTAGATTGTTTCTTTCAAATCTCCATATAAGAACGCATTCTTTACATCAAGCTGATGAATTGTCCAGTTCTTACCTATAGCTATGCTAATAACAGTGCGAATAGTACCCTAGTTGATCACCGGAGTGAAATTCTCACCACAATTAATACCCTTCTGCTGCCCTGTGCCATTAGCCACACGTCTAGCCTTGTGGCGTTCAAGATCACCCCTATCTCTGAACTTATGATGAAAGAGCCACATACAACGAATCATATTCACCCCCTTTGGCCTCGGAACCAGATTCCACGTGCGCTGAGAGGTAAGTGCATCAAACTTCTCACGCATGGCCGCATTCCAATTTGGGTCAAGTTTGGCTAGTTTGGGTTTTTAGGTAAAGGTGATATGGATTTGGTAGATAGGTTAAAGTGGAATTTGGGTTTTAAAATCCTGTGTTTACCACGAGTTTCCATATGGTGTGTGGGTACGAGGGCGGGGCAGAGGGTCTCGGGGTCTGTGGCAGTGAGTGGTGAGGGGTTTGGGATAGGCAATGTGGAGTGGGGCTGGGCAGTTGGTGGCGGGAGGATGCCGGAGTCTGCGGGATAGGGGGTTAGGTGGTAGTGAACTGCAGGTTGGTTGGGTGTGCCGGAGGTGGGGCAGGGACTAGCGGAGTGGAGGCAGACAATGGAAGGCTAAAGGCAGGCGGGGGTAGGTTGTGGTTTGGGGCGGTGTTGGCACTAGTTTGGTAGCAGGTCGTGTCGGGGCAGTGCGGGATCGGATGACCAAGTCTACTATGCCACGTTGATGGAGATATTGTAGCAAATACGGAAGGAGGAGTGACATGGGTAGTGGGCGTGGATCTGAAGAGATAGAGGTCCCCCTCACTATTGCATCTAGTAAGAAGTTTCCCCGTACGTAGGTCCGTTTAGATAAACCAAATTGGTCAAAATTGATGGATACATAATTATCAGTTGCAAATATTCTAACGGAGATTAGGTTCTTGATAATATTGGGGGCATATAGGAATTTTTGAAGGGAGATTTGGGGATGCGGTGGTGGGGTTAGTGTGTGGCCAAACCCTTGTATTGGATTGTGATTACCATTTTCGACCATAATAGATTGAGGAGTATTTAAATTTCTCAATTGAGGAAGATTACCAGAATTGTTGGTAAGGTAAGACGTGGTGCCTGTATCCATATACCATGCATTATCGGGCCGCTGCAATTTGAGAGAACCGAAAGTAAGGCCTAAATCCATTGGATTAAGACTGGACGACTGCTGTTGGGCCGCTGTGTAGTGGGCCTGATGGCTAGGGCCTACCTAAGGGGGCGCCGGATAGGCTGGCAGCATACTGGGCCTCGGTGTAGCTCATTGAGAGTGCGGTTTTTGGGCCACTAGAGTGTCACGGGAAGGGCTGGCCCAATCCAATTTGGCCCACTGTTTCTTAAGAAAACTGCCGAAACACAGCTGGGCTGCTGTGGGTGGGCCACTGGAGTGCTGCTGGATGTGTTAGCCCAATTCGAATCGGCCCATTGTTTCTGGAATGATGTTGGACCGCTGCTGGGCTGAAACCAAAGCCTTGCGTTTTATTATTTTATTACGGAATTGGGGAATTAGGATTTGCATAATGTCGGAGCAGTGAGTGAAAGAATGAGTGAGGCAGAGATTACGAGGATGAAGCAAAATACAACTCCGGTGCCGCTAGGGACACTAATTGGTCGGGAGTTGAGGAATGATAAAGTTGAGCAGCCTACAATAAAGTATGGTCAAGCTGCTTTAGCAAAGAAAGGGGAAGATTATTTCTTGATTAAGCCCGATTGTCAACGGATTCCAGGCAATCCGTTGACTTGCGTCGGAAAAATTAGGAGTAGGGGGGCGTGTTTAGGGAATTTCGGCTTCTGATACCATGTAGAATTGTATTAATCTCCCTTGGGAAGTCTTTCTCATTAATACAAATATATATAGTGTGTACAATGTTGAATCCTAATATAATAATGATTCTATATTTACCATAATTATACACTACTATTAATTACAAATTATATGGTGAATATATTATAGACTAATAGATTCACTTAAAAGGAAAGCAAAGTAACAACTTTGAAGTCTATGACAAGGTTCACTGAGCCGCAGGTTAGAGTTTTTTTTAAAATTCTTTAGCTTCCTTAATCTTTACCGAGGTTAATGGTGCTAATCATTGGTACGAGCTAATGCCAAAATCCAAATACTTGAGTTCCATCAAGACATTACCAAGTGATGAGCAGCCCCGCCCGGACTCTTTATGAAGTTTTAACTTCGTCATATTGACTTCCTTTTGTTAGCTTTGTGCTTCAAAAATTATGATCAAAGTCTATATTACTTTTTCAATCCGATTTTATGTAGTAGTGTTTGACTAGGCACAATATGAATAAAGGCAAGTATCTATATCCCATTTTGTTTGTGGTGTGACTAAGTCATTCCGACATATTTAAATGTAACGTTAGAATTGTTGGGAAGCATAATGCTCACTATTATTGCTATGAAGATATCGGCTAAGCATGGCTTGGGTAACTTCTGGCAATTGTGACATCTACAGTTTGTGTTACATAATACCTACCTAACTAAATGCAGTTGTTCAATTTTGCATGTTGAGCTAATGGATCTAATGATTTTGAGCTTAACGATATATTAAGTCGCCGAATAGACTCACTATTCATCAACTAAAGCTTGCACTTTTGCCTTCAAATCTTGAGATAAGATCCTTTTCAATATTGTCTCTCAGAAAATGATATTTTATGTCAATGTATTTAGTTATGTTATGTTGCACATGATTCTTTGCAATATTAATGGCACTAGTATTATCACATAATATGGGAATGCAATCAATATTCATACCAAAATTCTTTAGTTGTTGTTTGATCCATAACAGCTGAGCATAACAGGATACAACTGCCACGTTTTCTGCATCAGCAGTTGATAAGACTACATAGTTTTGCTTTTTGGTAGCCCAGGAGACTAAGCATGAACTAAGAAAATGTGTCATACTTGAGGCGCTTTTTCGATCAACTAAATAAACTGCATAATTAGCATCTCCATACCCAACCAAGTCAAAATTGCTCCCTCTTGGATACTATAGGCCTAGGTCATTTGTTCCCTTCACGAATTGTATGATTCTTTTCACAGTTTTTAGATGAGATTCCTTTGGATTTGATTGAAACCTGACACAAAGTCGCACATTAAACACTATGTCGAGTCTGGTGGGAGTGAGATACAGTAATGACCCAATCATGCGTATGTTGAGTTTCTGCTCCATAGATGAACCAGGTTCATCAAGATCTAGCTTTGTAGCATTTGCAATCGGTGTGTCAATAGGCTTGGAATTTTCCATCTTGTACCTTTTAAAAAGCTCCTTGACATGTATTTGCTGGTGAATTATAGTGCCAGTTGAAGTTTGCTTGATTTGCAGACCTAGGAAGAAGTTGAGTTTTCCCATCATGCTCATCTCAAATTTATTTCCCATCCGATTAGCAAACTCCTTGGATAAAGATTCACTTGTGGCTCCGAAGATGATGTCATCTACAAAGACCTGCACAACTAGCAAATTCTTCCCTTTGACCTTCAGAAACAAAGTGTTATCAATGTTACCTCTTGAAGTATATGTTTCTTCACATATACTTCTTCTTTCAAATATTCATTCAGGAAGGCACTTTTCACATCTATTTGATATAATGTGAATTCCATATGAGCAACAAATGCTATGAGAAGTATTATGGCCTATAATCATGCCACATGGGCAAAGGTTTCATCATAATATATTCTTTCCTCCTGATTGTATCTTTGAACCAAAAATCTTGCTTTGTTCCTCGTGATTGTTTCATGCTCATCAAGCTTGTTGCTGAATAGCCACTTGGTACCAATTATCGTTGTATTCTTTGGCCTTAGTTCGAGATTCCAGACCTCGTTTCTCTCAAACTGATTGAGTTCATCCTGCATGGCAATTATCCAATTAGCATCCTGCAAAGCCACGGTAACCTTCGTTATTTCAATAACAGACAGAAAAGTATTGAAGGTGCAAAGATTCTTCAATCTAGCTCTGATTGTTATTCCAGCATTTAGATTTTAGAAAATTATCAATGGGATGAGATCCTGATATCTGTATTTTTTCAGAATTATTTCATTAGAATTGTTTGTGTTTTCATTTTCGGCATCGTTGGGTGAACCAGATTAATCATGTCATTCATAAGTGGTTTCCCCTATCAGTGTGGTCTGCTCTTCTATGTTTGATGGACCTGGTTCATGAGAAAGGTTACTTTGTTCATTCTCACTTGCTAGCTGAATATCCCTCTGAGTGGAGTCACTGAAAGGTTCTTCATCATCTTCATATGATTGCTTCTCAGATACAACACTTGACTCATCGAACACAACATGAAAACTTTATTCAATGCACATGGTCCATTAATTTAAGATCCTATAGGCTTTACTACTCGATGAATTGCCTATGAAGATTCCCTCATCGCTCCTAGCATCAGATTTTCTCAGAGAATCCATTCCGTTGTTGTGAATGAAATATTTGCATCCCAAAGCTCTAACATGGAAGATGTTTGGCCTCCTTCTTTTAAGCATTTCATTCAAAGTCTTCTTTAGTAGTGATCTGGTCATACACCTGTTAAGGATGTAACAAGCAGTATTTATGACTTTAGCCCAGAAGTTCCTTACAATATTGCTAGCTAGCATCATAGATCTGTCCATTTCTTCAAGAGTTCGATTCTTTTATTTTACCACGCCATTTTTTGTGGTATTCTAGGTGCTGAGAAGTTGTGATCAATGTCGTTACCAAGAAGAATTCTTCAAACTTTGCATTCTTGAATTCAGTTCCATGATCAGATTTGATGGCACCCAGTTTGTTTCCCAACTTCTTTTCCAGTCTTCTTGCCCAGCTTATGAATGTGTTGCAGGCTTCGTCTTTTGTTGAAAAAAATAGTGTCCATGTGAATCTGGTAAAGTCATCAACAATCACAAACATGTATCTTTTTCCTCCATGATTCATAACTCTCGTAGGCCCACATAGATCAACATGGACCAGTTCTAAGGACTTGGTTGTGCTTATCACCTTCTTAGATTTGAAGGAAGATCTCACTTGTTTTTCCCTTGCATAGGTGCTACACTCTTTGGCATCCTTAACTTAATATTTGGCAACCCAATCACTAAGTTTTGAGAGACCAGTTTACTCAGTTATCTCGGGCTAGCATGTCCCAGCCTTTTATGCCACAACAAAGGATCACAATGCATCACACTTAAGAATGTGAGATCATTTCTTGGTATCCCTATTATATCTTCCTCGTACACATTATTGTACCTCATGGCAGTCAGAACAATGTTACCTATTTTGAGATCTGTGACATTATAGTATCAGAGATAAACATAACCATATTCCCTTTGTCGCATAGCTCTGAAGATGCTCAGTAAATTATGTTACATACCATCTGGATGATATACGTTTTCAATTACATGTTCTTCAGATCTGCCTATTTTGCCTATTCCTTTGACTTTTTCCTTTCATGCCTCCTACAAAAGCCACATTTCCACCTTCCATGGCTAAGAGTGAACATATATTTTATTTGTCTCTAGTCATGTGTCTAGAGCATGCACTATCCAAGTACCAATTCTGCTTGCTTCCCTTCACCCTTACATGCATGAAATAATCAGAGGTTATCTTTAGGAACCAAGACTAGCTTGGGTCCTTTTCTTTGAACAAAAGGATTAATTAGATTCCTTTTTGGTCATTTGGGCGGTATAAAGGGAGACCTATTCCATCTATCTGATTTTACATGCTGAAGGTTCTTGTTTGTAGTTTTCTGAAATCTTTTTCATGCTTCACTCTTAATGAGCAATTTGTTCGGTAGTGACCTATTCTGCCATATAATGTGCACAACCCCTTTCTTATAAGTTTACCTTTTTGAATTCCTTCTTAAAATCTAATCCAGAAGTAACACTATAGGTTTTATTGGTGAAATTTTTAAGGATTCTAGGCGATTTTGTCCATCGATGGCCTTTATCTAGATCACTTTTCACTGTATTTAATTATGTGTTCAACTTTATAGATTTTTCTTTCTCAAGGCTCAATTCAGTCCTAGTCCTAGTCTTAGATAGGTCAGATTCAGTTTTAAGAAGTTAACTATCTATAATAGATTTCCCATTTGTAGTATGCTTAAGGACTTTAGATCTTAAACGTACCCACATTAGCTTAACCAAGTTGATTTATTTGATCCTTCAGATGGCAGACTTCCTTTTCAGATTTTTTCTTACTAGTCACTATATCAACAAATTCATATCTCAGACTAGTGAAGGCATGTAACAACTGGTCTTTTTTTTTTAAATAAGGTATTCGTCAATTATTGACTTCATTAAGGAGGTCAAAATTTTCTTAGAAAATATATCAAGCTTATCTTTTAGATGAAGGATATTTACCTTTGTATCTTCCTCAATCTCTCAGTCTAAGTCTCCAATAGCCATCAAGGCATGGTGATTTATTTTATTTTTTGAATTATCAGTGGAATCCCAAGTAGCCTTTAGCGCATGAGGATTTCCTTTGTTTCTTCTACCCTGAATCTGTTCTTTTTAGCTCTTTCTTTCTTTCACTCGATCTCCCATAGGGACAGTCTTTGATCCGGTAATTGGTTTATTCACACTTGAAGCAACCAGTAGTTTGAGGTTTGTCACATCTTCCCCTTCCGTATGTGTTTCTTTTGTCATTTCTTCCTCATCTGCTTTAGAACTGTCACTCTCAGTAGCTTTCAATGCCAATGAACATTCAAAATTTGATTCAATATTTTTTGAGTTTTTCATATCCATCTCATAGGTTTTCAAGTAACCTACCAACTCGTCTAATGACATATCTCCTATGTCTTTGTATTCTGTTATAACTGTGACTTTCATTTGTAAAGTCTTTGATAGTGTTCTCAAGATTTTATCAACTGAGTCTTCTATGGTAATGATTTTTCCAAGATATCTTAGTTTGTTAACCAAAGATATATACCTTGTGAACATTTCAGAAACTATTTCTCATTGCTTCATTCTGAAATTTTTGAAATCTGTGGCAAACATGGATTTTATGAATTTTCTAACCTGGTTGGTCCCTTCATGTGAATTCATCAATGCATCCCAGATTTGCTTTACAGTAGTACAACTAGAAATTTTGTTGTACTCGTTAGGACCAAGTCCACTGATCAAGACATTCTTTGCATTAGCATTTTTCTCAAGGATTTTGTAGTCAACTTCCTCGTATTCGCTCTTTTCCTTTGCGGCAATTATTCCATCTGTACCCTTCTTGGTGGGATATTTTGGACCATCAGTAGTCCTTTCCCACAATTCATAATCTACATCTTCCAAGTGGTCCTCCATCCGAGCTTTCCACGAAGTATAATATTTTTCATTGAACAGTGGTGGTCGATGAGTGGATTGGCCCTCACTGTGTCCGATGGGTGGTGCAACAGTCATCATAGTTTTCTATTAACGTGTTAGCCTTGTTGAAGAGAACCCGCTATGATACCAATTGATATTCTGCACATCAAATTGTCTATCCTACCTATAGGATGGGACACATTACCCTACCCTTTTTCTATGCATAGCATTTGTAAAATAATAAAGAACAGAAAAGTAGATATACAATATTTTTACGTGGAAACCACCCAACTCACAAGGGTAAAAAAATCACGACCTACACCTCTCTAGGATTTATTCCCAACTCCACTACAAAGTGAGTCTTTGGAAATTCAAGTTATAAACTCTACAATCTAGGAACTATAAACTCTACTTCCTATCCTCTGGAAATTCAAGTTACAAACTCTGTAATCTAAGAACTATAAACTCTCATTCCTATCTCAACCTTGTACTCAGACTGTCTAGCCCACTCCAAGTTGATCCCCAACTTGAAGTTGAATTTGACTAACTATTATACATATTAAAATTGCTTAATAGAAAGTTGATAAAGGTACAACTCTATGAACAACAACCTAATACAAGAATCTAGACTTAAGAACTAGAAAACATTATTCAGTAGAATAACTCCTTTAATCTTTTTCGTAATATTAGGGTTGCACTAATAAAATAAAAACAATTATGCTTGGCTGGTTTGCTCAAGTTTTTACTTTCTCTCTTTGTGAATGCGTAAGTTTCTTCACGGTAAGACTTGATATATATAGATTTTGTCTTCATCAACGTGATTGACCTAGACCCTATATGATACTACCCATCATGGTAGAATAGGATTTGTGTTGGTTTAGCATTCTTACATCTTCACGTATCTTTAGTTCCCTTGTAGGACTAATGAATCTTGATAAGTATGACACGAAATCCTGTCGCCTTGTACGCCAAGTCTTTACCATAAAAACAAAAATCCTACTTTCGGTAGGACTCTGAGAAGGAACATGTTCTTGATCTATTCCTTGCATATGTTCCTATCAACTCTGTCTCACTGTTGGGACTGAGAATGAACATGTTCTTGGATCTGGTTCATTTCACCTCTACTCTGAGCCTGATTCGTTCAGCTTTGTACTGTATCTGCCCTTTGATAGATCAAGTCCATGCATCTGGTTCATTCACCTTGTGCATTCTCTTTGTCAATCATCAAAACTAACACCCATAATTCTTGCTAATGCCAACACTCCCAAAAAGCAAGAATTCATGAAAAATAACAAGCAGACAATAGGTATCGGTAATATGGATATTCATTTCTTAGTGAATAATATTCATATTTGATCCATTTTTAAAGTTCAGTTATCCAATTCATGTCTAATGGGTCGAATTGAATGGTTACTTGTTCTTTTAACCATTTTACCATATAAGATTTTCTTACTTAACTGTTTGGTGTATCATGGGAACTGTTTGGTGTATCAGTGTCTCAGTCCTTAAGTATTTTGTCTTGCTTCAAAGTAGGAAAAGATGTACTTGCTCCGAAAACAAACATTGTGAGCAGAACTTTTTATTAGTAGTAACATTAGAGTTGAGAAACTACATACTATATACCATCATTGGTGACCTATGTTGCTCGGACTTGGGTGCGAATTTAGAGGTTAGACTCTTTATGATCTAAATTTTAAAATTTGGGGGTATGAATTCAGTTAAAAATAATTTAAATACCTAAAAATAGAGTTATATGTCAAGATTATGCGACATTATGTGAAAAACTTACAAGGTATTTCAAGGAGAAAATAATGATCAAGATGACAATCCTAGAAGGAGATATAAGGAAAAAGATTGATGATGGATAAAACTTATTCATGTTATTTCATATGAAAAATAATATGTTAAAAATAAAATATGAATAATTCTATCATATTCTCATATATTTTTCTAACAAATCTTGCAGGAAGAAGAAATTACGGCAAAGAATGAAAAATAAGCAAATGACAAAGAGATAAGAAAATATTCCATGGGTGCAATCACAAGTACATGGTCACAACCATGGAATTTCACCTGTGGGAATTACATAAAGGCTAAACTGAAAGAAGTTGTAAAATCTACGGGTGTGACCGCCACTTTTATATTCACACCCATCAAGTGCTGGCATCAAGAAAGAAGTTGCAAAATTTGTAGGTATGACCATTACTTTCATACTCACACCCGTCAAGTCTTGCCATCAAGAAAGAAGTTATAAAGCTCACGGATGTGAGCATTACTCCAAGGAATACATCCATGGGGGAGACACTACATTTTCCTATAAATAGAGACATCACTTTGCTTAGAAATCATCCCATCCAATCCAATCAAATTCAATCTTAGAGAGACATAAGAAATAGTATTTGCTCTATTTCTCTTCTTTTTATTTTCTCTTTGTATAAGTAATATTTTATTTTAATTTCTTTCTTGCATACTCCTTATGGAGTAGTTTCTTTTTATTGGGATAGTTGAAGAAGCTTGGTATGATGTTGTAATAATTATCTTTACTTCAAAACTTTCATGTCTTGATTTTCAAATCTTTGATTTTGCTTCTTTTTGTCTTAATTCTCACAGATGGATTAATTCAAGCTAGTTCATCGATTCAAAAATCTGAATCTTATTTCTTTTAGTCTTAATTCTCACAGAGGGATTAATTCAAATAAGTTTGTTGGTTTAAAGTTATTATCTTGTTTCTTTCGGTCCTAATTCTCATGGAGGGGTTGACTCAAATAAATTTAATGATTTAAGGAATTTCTATCTTATTTCTTTCAATTTTAATTCTCGCAGAGGGACTGACTCAAATAAGTTTATTAGTTTAAGGGCTAACCACAAGAGGTCTTTATTCCTCGTAACACAAATCAAGTCAAATAAGTTTTCCTATCTTTTGTGGAATTTACTAGAATGAGATTTTATTATACTAATCATACCAAGTTGATTCGATAACTCCCAACTCTTTTCGTTTTAAATCTTCTTATAAGTTGTTTGTTTTATTTTAAGTAATTTATAATTTCTAGTCCATACACTCCTTTCATCATTTTGATTCTCTCAAATATTAATTAAAATAAGAAAAATTTATAGCCTAGGTGGTTCCAATCTCTGTGAGACGATATCTTAAACTTTACTATAATTTGACAGAGCACGAGCAAATTTTTCTATGCACTTTGGCCTCATCAATTGACACGAAAATTTATGTATATAAGGTATTCTATTTTATTCTATTTCACCTTAGCTTTTATTTAGATTACATAAATCATTGTATTTATCCCGAATTTCTCCGTCGATTATGATCAAAGTACCCAAAATCGATTGACCATATCTGGTACGAATCCCACACCTACACTCATCTCATGTTAACACGGATGTGACACCTAAAGTGAAGAGTATGCAACTTAGTTGGTGACTACATGTTGGTTCTCTATTGTACTTTATAAAGCAGTACGGGAAGTAAATAACTATTACAAGTATTCGAAAGGATAAACAAATATTCAATATTCAGAAATTGAATCTTGTTGAACAAATAGGTCAATCTTAAAAACTGCCGCAAGATTGTTGTGTCTTGAATCTTGATAACCTGAAATCAAGAAACAACTAAATCTGGATGGTTACAACGTTGTGTGTTGAGTTGAGTGATTGCCCTCTGTCCTTAAGACAAAATTGCCCCGTATATATGCTTTTACGTTAGCGGGCAATAGTCTCCCAAGATAAAACAACACTTTAATCTCAACGCTACAAAGCCAATAGGTTGAGCCTGACGAAGAAAACAAATATGAATTGACTTGTTGAAGATATGGAAAGGGAAGGAAGAGTTTCTGTTTACTCTTCTCTTTTGTCTCTGTGTATATAGTGTGTCTCTGTTGTGTATATCTTGTGTATATATGAGGGTTTGCTCACTGTTTTTCAGTCACGAATTGCACTGATTTTCGCCACTGTTTTGTACAGATTTTGGCCACTGTTTCGTGCTCTTTTGTGACTGAAATATGCTGCTATTTTCGTGTGTATTCTCTCACGTGATTGAGCCAAAAGAGGCACCAATATCTAGCATGGAGGAGGGAAGCCCAACAGCCACAAACAAGGCTGTAAATAGCCATAAGTGAGGGTTGTTAATGGCCATTAGGAGGCAGATTAATGTGTGGTTAATGGGCTGTTCAAGGCCAATGAAGAAGGGCTGATAATGGAGGAGTTAATCAGCCAAGTAATGGCTGCTTAATGCCTCAAAAAATTGTTCCAACGATAGGCAGAAAGTTTTCTACCTTCCGTCACCTTCCCAGAAACTCTGGGGACCAACTGTAAAATATTAAACTTCAGAGACCAAACTGTACATAAGAAACTTCAGGGATCAAACTGTACATCTGGCAAAGTTCTCTGGTCCAAAAAGATAATATCAGAAATTCCCCACAGCCCACGACCCGAGACCGTGACCCCGGACCGGACGGGCGGGCGGCAGCGGCGCGCGTGTGGGCTTAGCCTTGAACCCAAGCACAATTAGGTCCTCCCTCCTTTAAACACATAGGATACCCCTTGGGGTCCCAAACCCTTTACTAATTAGAGACTTATATAGAGAGCAATTCTTCCTATTCCCACCGATGTGGTAGATTTGTCCCACACCACATTTCCATGCCTCAAACACCTTACTTCGTGGACCAATATCTCTTTCATTTCACAACGAAATTTGACGATTCTTGGCCCTGCGGTCATCTACTCACTTCGTAGATCATGCATGTGCGAAGAGACAAAGTCTCCAATAAGCGGAACACTAGTGTTTAATTCATCAAAGATGGGTGGACACATCTCCCCGCCAAAGGCAAATTTCCAACACTACACACAAATGTAGTTCTATTTTGAAAGAAGCTAGACTAGTAAACCTAGCAGATGCTTATGACATTATTAATTCAAAAGGCGGGAAAAGGCTCAAAATAGCGAGAAAAAAAAGTTTAAAACTCCAACAAATTTTCCAATTATCTAAGTTTTAGCTAGTTTTTTCCTGCAGATGTTATTTCCGCCTTAAAAGTGGTTTTCTCTCAATTATATATCAAAATAGTGACTATGGGTGTGTTGGTATGGATGAAAATATTTTCAGAAAAACGTTTTCCAATTTTCTCATATTCGGTTGGACAAAAATTTTGAATTTATTTAGGAAAACAAGTTTCTTAAAAATAAGAAAAATGACTTCCGTAATAGAAGTAGGGAAAACAAGTCCACAAATGACATTCAATATTAATTGTTTCCTGCTCACCCCTATCCCCCCCCCCCCACCAACCACCGACTTTTCTATTTCAATTTTTTTATTTTACTTTTATTTAAAAATATCTTTACCCCACCCCCACCCTCCCACCCCTGAATTTTCTATTTCATATATTTTATTTTTCTTTTATAAAAAGAATTGTAGAAAATCAATTCCTTGAGTTATTTCATTCCCAAGTATACAATATATACAACTCTCAAGAATCAATCTTGGCTATCTCTAAGGATATACTAATTAATATGATTGATCTAATCAATCCTAATTCTATGATACTAATTTATACTAATTTAGAATCATCTAAAAATATATGAGAACAAGATACATGATTTATGATGATTGGAGATAATTATGGGATAGCCCCATAATTATCTTAACAGTCCCCCGCAGTCTTAGCGGAAGGTTCTCGTAAGCTTAGATTGTCCCTGAAATCATCAAATAGTACGCGCGGAAGACCTTTGGTGAAAATGTCGGCAATCTGATGACAGGACGGTACATGGAGAACACGGACTTGTCCACGTGCAACCTTTTCTCGAACAAAAAATATATATATTTCTATATGTTTTGTGCGTTGATGTTGGACAGGATTACCGGATAAGTATATCGCACTTACATTGTCACAATAAACTACAGTTGCCTTTCTAATTGGACAATGGAGCTCTAAAAGAAGATTATGAAGTCAATATGATTCAGCAACCATGTTGGCTACCCCTCGGTATTCTGCTTCAGCGCTCGACCGAGACATCGTTGGTTGTCGTTTGGATGACCATGAAATAAGGTTATCTCCCAAAAACACACAATAACCAGAGGTGGAACGTCGTGTATCCGGGCAGCCACCCTAATCCGCATTTGTATAAGACGAGAGACTTGAAATGGAGGACTTATATAGATACAGTCCAAAATAAAGAGTACCCTTGACATACCGCAGAATTCGCTTGAGATCCCCCATATGTTCCTCTTTCGGATCATGCATATGTAAACACACTTGCTAGACCGCATAAGAGATATCAAGTCTCGTGAAAGTGAGGTACTGCAAAGTCCCTACAAGGTTGTGGTAGTATGTTGGATCATTGTATGGGGTCCCTGCATAGTTACTCAATTTGGCTTTTGTATCAACCGGTGTGTGTGTGATGGTTTGCATAAGGACATACCAGCTTTGTCAATGATTTCCTCGGCGTATTTCTTTTGACTGAGAAACATGCCACATGTATATTAGGCTACAACAATGCCCAAAAAATAATTTAAAGGACCCAAATCCTTTATTGCAAATTCGACAGTAGTGAGGGACATAATAGACCGATGAAGTAATGTAGATGAGGCTGTGAGGATGATGTCATATACATATATGAGTATATATGCTATGTCGCTACCTTTTTTATAAACAAACAAGGACTAATCAGACTTGATGTGAGAAACCCAGTGTAGATACAAAACCTGCAAACCTATTATACCATGCCCGGAGATCCTATTTCAAACCACATAAAGACTTTTTCAACTGGCAAACATAATCCGGATGTATTGAGTCTCGAAAACCCAAAGGATAGTTCATGTACACCATCTCATGTAAGTGGCCATATAAGAATGCATTTTTGACATCAAAATGATGAATGAACTAGGATTTTGACAGTGTCATGCTAAGAACAGTCCTGATAGTTGTTGGCTTAATCACCAGACTGAATGTTTCACCACAATCTGCGCTAACCTGCTGAGACATATCATCACCAACAAGACAAGCTTTGTATCTCGCAAAGGAGCCATCAGAATTCTTTTTATGACAGAAAACCCACATAGACCTGATAATGTTCACATTAGATGGACGACGCACTAACTCCCATGTCTTATTTTTAATAAGAGCATCAATTTCATTTAACATGGTAGCTTTCCAATTCGGGTCTGATAGGGCTGCTTTGGGATTTTTCGGAATTGGGGATGGTTGGACCGAAGTTGTTAAGTTAAAATGACATTTGGGCTGAAAAATCCCATGCATGGCATGACTTTCAATGGTCCGGGGTTAGGCTAAAGTTAAGTGATGGGGATCAGGGCTACTGGTATGGTGTTGGGCCGAGACGAGGTAGCATTTTGGTCCAAAGCAGAATTTTGGTTAACTTGATTTTGTGTTGGGTTATTGGGCCGAGAGGGAGTAGGGATATGGGCCTGAACTTATGGGCTTGGATGCTGGGTTGGGTTCACGAGTGAGGGAGCAGTTGGCTCCCTCATGTGGGCCTGGCTGCCACTGGAGGTGGACTAGGCCGAGACCAATGGTAAGGAGGCAGTGACCTCCGAACTGCAGACTGGTCCAACCCCATTTTATGGTTGGTCCGGTCCTATCTTACTTTGGGTATATAGATGGTGATGTAAAATTAGATGTATTCCGTCGTCCAAAAAATTATATGAAGGTGGGGATGCCACATGAGATTTAGCAAACGGGAATGCCGACTCATCAAAAACTATGTGATGAGAAATTATAATTTTCCCATTCATCATATAATAACCCCTATGATTTTGCGGGTATACCAAAAACACACAAGGAGTGGAACGAGCCTGAAGTTTGTTAATGGTAGTGGACGGAAATAAAGGATAACACAAACACCCAAAAACCCTCAAATGTGTAAAAGATGGGAGACGATGGTACAACATTTGTGTGGGTGACATGTTGGAAAGTAGTTGGCTAGGAAGAATATTTAAGAGATATGTGGCCATTTGAAGTGCATGATGTCAAAACATTGGTGGTGTGGACGAATGCACAAGAAGTGTGCGAATCATATTATTAATTGTTCAAATTTTTCTTTCGTCTTTCCCATTTTGAGGTGATATGTGTGGACATGAAAGACGCAAAGACATCTCATTTAGGTGACAAAAATAATTAAATTGAGCATTTATGAATTCTCTTCCATTGTCACATTGAATGAATTTGTCAAATTGAGTTTTGATAAAAATGCTAAATTGTTTAAAAATGGTGAAAGCTTGTGATTTACACCCTAAGGGAAATGTCTACAGAAAATTCGAATAATCATCCAAAATGAGCATATAATATTTATGACTTGCAGAACTCAAAACTGGAGAGGTCCACAAATCACAATGCATAAGATAAAATGGCATACGTGTATGTGAAGTAGATGATGAAAAGGCAGTTTAACATGCTTCCCAAACACACAAGTTTTATAAACAGAGGAGTCCAAAAGTTTGTTACAAGCAATAAAATTATTCTTCTTAAGATTATTGAAAACTGGTGCTCCCGGGTGTCCAAACCGATTGTGCCATACAATAGGGGAAATAGCTGCAAAGGTTGATGGTTTGGTCACATAATTGTTGGAAACGGTAATGATGGGATACAAGTCCCTCATCCTATTACATCTCATTAGTGGCATCCCCGTCTGAAAATCCTTCACAGAAAACCCAAACTAATCAAAATTCACAGAAACATTGTTGTTAATTGTAAAACGTCATACATATATCAAGTTTTTAATCATTTTTGGTGCATGTAATACGTTTTTCAAATATAATGGAGGGTGTGGGGGTAGTTTTACCTGACCAATACCACGAATTAAAATTTCCTGCCCACTGCCGACAATAATATTTTTATTACTGCTGATATTAAAATAAGATGAGAGATTACCTTAAGATGTCGTCATGTGAGATGTAACCCCTATGTCCATGTACCATGACCCATCTGAAACATTCAGATTCATGTTGTTCATAGCTTATTCGATATCGGTGGGAGCATAACCTACAGAAGATAATGCTTGGACTGTAAAAGCGTGTTGCGGATGAGAACTTAGAATTTCGGACTGTCGATTTGAAGATGAGGGCCTAGCCCACGATGCGGTGGGGTAGGCCACGGAGGGGCAGCCCACTGTGGGGCCCAGGCCCACGGCGGGTACTGTCCCATTGGTTCCCGCCGGACTGAGCAGGTGGCTGCCACTAGTTGGACCGCCACTGCCACTGCCCCTGCTGGTTGTGGTTGTTGCTGTTGTCGGCTGGTTGGCCGCCACCCATATCCCGTCCCTTTCCACCATTATTTTTTCATTTGTTATTGTTACGGTTTGACCCTTATTTTTTACCATTATTGTTGTGATTTTCAGTTCCACCCGAACCAGAATTTTGTGGCTGAAAATCTACGGAAAATGAATTGGTGGAGACAAGTGCAGTTCCGGCGGTGGCTGCCTGCTTTGCTTTGCTTTGCGTGTTTCCTCGAGAATCAACCTCAAATAAGCCTCATAAAATGAAGACAATGGATTACTCTACTGAATGAATATTGCAACTCCATCATACTGTTCATTCAATCCTGCATTTAATTGAAGAACCAATCTTTGATTTGTTACTGGGGAATCAACATTGGATAGTTGGTGTGCAAGCACTTTCAATTCTTGACAATAGGCGGACACGTTTGAGAAGTCATCCAATCTAATGTTGGTTAATTGGTGTTCAAGATATACAGCCCCAAAAAGTTTGTTATCTTGAAAAATATTTTGTAAACGTTCCCACGCCTGGTTAGCCGTAGAGTTCGGCTCTAATATGGTAAGCAAAAGATCGTTGGAGATAGTGTCATAAATCCATTGAAGGAATATAACATCTAAACGGAACCATAAATTTTTGTTTACCTTAGTGGTGTCCGATGATGACTCAGAAGGGATGATATGGTCTATTACCTCATATGCGCGGCAATGAATTTTGAACAATTCCGCCCAAGAGGTGTATTGCCCTTTTTCCATCTCAAGTGTTATGAAAATAAAATTCTTGATGTTGTTTACGACAAGAGCTGGATGAAATTTTTGTTTTTCGGCCATAGTTTTCCACGAAAAACAACACAAGAACAAAAGAAGAAGAGAATAGTGTCGGCTAGGGTTTGGAAACGGAGAAAAAAAAGGATGGATAGCCGACAGGGGTAGTAGTTTAGGTTTCAGATGGTAGTGGTTTAGGATTAAGGTTTTTAGAAAACCCTAGTGTGTGTTTAGTTTGTGGCCGAAAAAAAACATAAATCAAAGGAGAAAAGAAAAGAAAATTTCGGCTAAAGAGGGAGGCCGATGAGGGGGTTAGAAAATTGAGGGAAAAATATTTGTGGCTCTTGATACCACGTAGGAAATCAATTCCTTGAGTTTATTTCATTCCTAAGTATACAATATATACAACTCTCAAGAATCAATCTTGGCTATCTCTAAGAATATACTAATTAATATGATTGATCTAATCAATCCTAATTCTATGATATTGTTGGAATATGTAAAGCAACAATGTGAATAGTAAATAACTATTACATTGATCGAAAGGCTAAACAACAATTAGGACAACAACAAGTTGGAAATATCTTGATCTTGAATGAAACTTCAAATATAGAACTTGTATTCGGAAATACAAGAACATGACCTGCTACACTTGTGGCTTGTAGATCCGCTCAGAATATGAACAGTTAGAGTCCTTCGTCTGTTAAGTTAACACCTGAAACACTTAGCAACCAATTAGAGAAACCACAACACCACCGGCTGAGTTGAGAGATGGCTCTCTGTCTTTAAGACAAGATTGCCCCCGTATATAGGCTTTACGGAAGTGTGGACAATAGTCTTCCAAGATGAAACAACAAACTATCAAGTGTGCAAAGCCTACACAAATGATCTCAGCGAAGAACACGAATAATGAAGATTGCTAAGAGAAGGATTGCTATTAGAAAATTCTGATTTCTTTGTGGTGTTGTGAACTTATTTTTCTGTTCATATGTTCATATATGTTCATCTCTTCTTCTATAGAATTGAGCCAAGACTTCAATTTATAGGTGTGCAAGATGGCCTCTTCAAATGCTCCATAATAGCTATCAATTGCCATGTAATGGATGACATTTAACCCCCAAGTAATGCAGCAACATAATGGTCCATGTAATGGCCATTATTGGGTGGATTCAATGCCATTGAAACCCCTTCAACAGCCAAGACTTTTGGGATTCCGTCGAGCAGTCACTGCCCATAAAGCACCGCGGTGCTAATTAAACCAGAAAGCAGATGAAACTTACTGCTAGTCACGCGCCGCGGTGCTGCTAGGGGGTGTCGTGGCACTCCGACGCCGTGGCCCAGTCTGGGAGGCACCGCGACCCTTCTCCGTTCTGCGGCCCTTTTTCGATCCGTTCCATCTTACACCTCGCACAATCCTTCCTTCGTTTACCAATGTGGAATACTTGTCATTTAGCAAATAACCATCCATCATTCTATGTATCAAACATTTCACTTACGTACCAATATCTCTTTCATTAACAAAATTTACGATACTTGGCACTAAGATTGCACGTGTGTGGAAATGATATTTCCGACGTGCGGGGCCCAATTGTTCGAGTCATAAATAATGGGATAAACTTAATTCCACATTAGTAAATTTCCAGCAATCCCCTCTTGAAAGAGATTTTGGCGCACACACAATGTGCCTACTTTGAACAATCTTTCAACGAAAGGATATTGCATCAAGAGAGGTAGCTTCCGTTTTGAACATTCCCTAGTTGAATACCATCTGACTTACTTATTGTGAGGTGAACGTGATGTCTTGAACCGTCAGTATTTAATGTAAGCCAAGACAACGGTACCAACACAATACCTCCCCTTTATTCATTTCTTCTTTTGTTCTGTCTATTGTGGCCGTGGACACACTTGGTTCTTAAGTATGTTCATTTGAGGCGGACTGTCCTCGCACTTAAATAGCAGATCTCCTACAAGGTATCCTGCTATACCTCACTTCACAAGTGTTAGGAATCATTAAAAGTTTCCCTAACAGTTTGAGGATTGTTAAAGGTTTGGAAGCTTAATCTTTACCTACCATGCAGGTAGCATTTAAATGTCTATCGCGGGAACGACTTTAGATTCATGTTTCTTAACAGAAATCATAATCTGAAGTGCTCTTGCTTCCACCGAAGTGCTCAACTGAACCTTTTGCAGCTTAGTTTTCCCATTGAACCATATTCTTGGGATCTCCAGTCATTATGGTTGGGTTACCACCGCAAAGATTCATATTGTTTGGGTTTTTAAGCCCATTCCCCTAGACAGGCAGAACTCTTGATCTTCGGGTAGTCCCTTAGTTAAAGGGTCCGCTATATCTTTTGATTAGTAATCAAGGAAGTGACACCCGTGATGATCAACTGTCATACGGTCTCATGTCTCTGACAGATCTGAAAGATATGTCCAGACGTCGTCATCTGTGCCCTTCCTAAAGCCGACCAACTAACCACAGTGTATAACTGCTAAAGGCACGGGTTTCTCCCAATAAGGGACGTCCTCTAAGGAGTCGTTAAGTTACTCAACTTCTTTCATGCTTTGTATAAAGCGATAACCTCCGATTCCAACATGAATCAGCCGATACAAGTTTGCTTAGAGGATTTTCAAAGACCCACCATACACATTTACTTGTGGCTTTGGTGTTCTTCATATCTGATGTCCAGTTTGCATCACTGTGTTCTACCAGAACCACTGTACATCCGGAATATCATATTCCGTAGATAAGCGAATATTTTAGATATCATCATATCCAATTTAACGCCTTCTATCGATCATTTCCAGAATCACAATTGAACCTTAGTTCAACTGATCTGTTTTTATAGGCCGATATCAGGTCGGTTATAGTGTGTACAATACATTGAACTACATGTCACCTGCACATATCACTCATTGTCTATGGGTGCACCATGATTCCAATAGGTTCTATGATTCATATCCATTGGTGGTTTCAACGAGACTGTCAATTATCTCACAACTGAGTTTGGAGTTAGACCAGACCGTTAGATGTCTTAGAAATCCCAATTCCTAAGATGTCATTTGTGAAACCCATATCTTTCATATCGAGACTTTTGTTTCAATCTGACTTCCACTTTCAGACTGTTGGTTTTTCCAACTGTTGGCTTTCTAACTTCAGAGTCAATGTTTCTGTTGTCAGATTCCAGGACCAAAATGTAAACACTTCAGGGACCAAAAAGAAAGTTCACGAAGAAGCCCAACAGTCCGGCAAACTAACTCTGATCCTCCCCTTCCAACTCTCCGGCTAGGAAGGCTATTTCAACATCCATGTCACGCAAGACTGCAATAGCCCTGGATGTTAAGCTATTCACAGGGGAGCACATGTACAACTATCCGAGGCCTTATACTCGTCAGTAGATCCATCTACTTTGTACTCAATGCTTGAGTATCCATTTTTACAACCCAAAGATTCTTTTCCCGGAGGAAGATTAACCATTACACAAGTATGGTTCTATATGATAGAATTTATTTCTCTTTTTGTAGCTACGTTCCAGAAAAGCGCTTCTGGAGATGACAATTATTTGTTAATTGTCCATGGTTCATTCTCAACTATACAAGCTAGAAGGCCTGCAACAAGTCTTTGTCCCTTCTTTGCTCCGTCTCGGTTCAACATCTAGAATCCCTGAGTTCTGTAGATCTAGATTATTAAGTTCCGAATAGTCAGCAACTTTCAAGTCATGTAGCTCCGGAACGTCTGGTTTCGAACAGTCAGGCACTAGAGGGTTCTTGTTAACCTCGAGTAATTACTTCTTTTTCCCTTCTCAAGGAAAGTTATCTTCAAAGAATTCAGCATTCTTTAACACCAAGAGGCGATAAACACTACTGTTATTTGCAGATCCAGTGGATATGTAATTTATAGTCTTAGGTCCAACTAGACCTGTTTCGGTATTCCAAACTCTACCAAGCCACCCCACATCACAACATTTTTATGTGAGATCCTTTCCATGTTTCACACGAAGAGTTATCCTTATCCTTATGTGTAGTTCTGTTGAGAATTGCATTAGTGGTAAGGATCGCCTTACCCCACATATTTTGGACGTACGGCTTTGCACTTGGCTAACACCATTAGACTGAGGTGAGTAATGAGCAGTCGTTTGATCAATGATGCTTCACATTCTCCCCTTCTATCACTACAAATTCCTCAATTCGTAAGCTTAGTTGATTTTCAACTTCTGCTTTGTAGCGCTTATCCGCTTCAACAACTTCATCTTTGCTTTTCTACAAACAAGGGATGCAATACGTTGTACCATCATCAATGAAGGTCACAAAGTACTTATCTCCCCCCTCTATTTTGTATAAATTTCAAATCACCCATGTAGGTGTGACTAAGTTCTAGAGGAGTGGTGCTTTTTTAGCTATTCCTTTGATGGAACTTGGAAAGGTGATTTTGCCTCTTCGCCTACCTCACATTCATTTTGAGGGTTTATGTCGATAGAAGGCAACAATCTCAACTTCGTTAGCTTTTGAATGACTTTCTATTTAACGTGTCTTAATCTATGATGGCATAGATGCACGGATTACAAATATATCATTCATTTAGCTACATACATACTGTACCATTCTTAGTTATTACAGACCTGTTGGATTAGTCTCCAACTAGCTTGACCAACAGCGTCCCTTAAACCAAGTTTGGGACATGTATCACCTTATTTTAGAGTGATCCCATTCCCTGAAGTCCTATTGATGACAACCTCTCCAACCCCTTCTACTTTAGAGGTGGCGTTGCTTCACATGAACAACCTCTTGCCCGTAGTTAGGGCATAACCGGATCATATGTGATTTGGATACTCTGACCCACTCCAGTTGCTTTGGCAGACTAAGTGTCCAATTTCTTTTCTGCCTTTCTTTTGGCCTTCAGATCATTTAAGACCTGGAAACTTTGGTCCACTTCACTAGGTGTCCATTACTTTTCTGTCAACTGAATTCTGGTCCACTCCAGTCTCCCGTAGGCTTTGTACGACTGAGTGTCCAATATCATCTTATCAAATGAATTCTGGCCCACTCCAGTCGCCCGTAGTCTTTGTACGACTGAGTGTCCAATATCATTCTATCAAATGAATGATCTTCTGTCAAATAGTGTGACAGGTTCAACGTCTTAAGATAATCCATTATCTTTTAGACTTCTTCCCTTGTGATTGGTGCCTAGGGAATTCCCTGACGCTTACTAAAGAGTGGTAATAATTTTTGCACAATCAGTGGATCTCTATCCTTCGTATCTGCAAACATACTTTACACACTTTTAATAATTACACCCAAAAGAACGAATCTTTTAAGTTTTGTTTACAAATAGTCCAATCTTTAACCGGGAAGGAAGGAGATTCAATATCTGATTTTAGAGTGTAGGGAATATAAGTTTTTAATGAAAAATACTTTCATATTCCCAGCCTCACTTTACATACTTTTATTCAGACATTAACTAAACATTTTCTTGATAAGGAAGGATTAACTTAGACCTTTTGGATTCTGGCCCACTTCAGTTAGACTGAGTGTCCAAATCCTCCTTACCATAATTCGAATTCTTTGTCTGGGACCGATATAGGACTTTTGTATATGATAGAACATCATCTTCAACCTTCTCCTCTTGTCCTAGTTGACATCCTCAGCGGTGACACAAACTCGTCCTTGATCTTTAGCCATACTAGTATGACTATCAGCAGTATCTTGAAGCTCAGCATCAGATTCAGAGATCCCTCATTTGACGGAAACAGATTTGTAACTGTCGTCAAAGAGAGAACCATAACTAGGCCCAATCTTGAAAGTACGATTATGGTTTGAACTGTTAGAAAAACTCTCAACAGAACTGTTTTCAAGAAGAAAACCACAGCCAGATTTTGTCACACACTTGTCGACCAACATCTTTCGAATCACTAACACAATCTTGTCTTAAAATTATTGGAATATGTAAAGCAACAACGGGAATAGTAAATAACTATTATAGTGATCGAAAGGATAAACAACAATTAGGACAACAACAAGTTGGCAATATCTTGATCTTGAATGAAACTTCAAATATAGAACTTGTATTCGGAAATACAAGAACAAGAACTGCTACACTTGTGGCTTGTAGATCCGCTCAGAATATGAACGGTTAGAGTCCTTCGTATGTTAAGTTAACACCTGAAACACTTAGCAACCAATTAGAGAAACCACAACACCACCGGCTGAGTTGAGAGATGGCTCTCTGTCTTTAAGACAAGATTGCCCCCGTATATAGGCTTTACAGATGTGTGGACAATAGTCTTCCAAGATGAAACAGCAAACTATCAAGTGTGCAAAGCCTACACAAATGATCTCAGCGAAGAACACGAATAATGAAGATTGCTAAGAGAAGGATTGCTATTAGGAAATTCTGATTTCTTTGTGGTGTTGTGAACTTATTTTTCTGTTCATATGTTCATATATGTTCATCTCTTCTTCTATAGAATTGAGCCAAGACTTCAATTTATAGGTGTGCAAGATGGCCTCTTCAAATGCTCCATAATAGCTATCAATTGCCATGTAATGGATGACATTTAACCCCCAAGTAATGCAGCAACATAATGGTCCATGTAATGGCCATTATTGGGTGGATTCAATGCCATTGAAACCCCTTCAACAGCCAAGACTTTTGGGATTCCGTCGAGCAGTCACTGCCCATGAAGCGTCGCGGCTCTGCCACGTTAGTGTCGCGGCGCTAATTCAACCAGAAAGCCGACGAAACTTACTGCCAATCACGCGTCGTGGCGCTCCGACGCCTCGACCCTTCTCGACTCTGCGGCCCTTTTCCGACCCGTTCCATCTTACACCTCGCACAATCCTTCATTCGTTTACCAACGTGGAACACTTGTCATTTAGCAAATAACCATCCATCATTCTATGTCTCAAACATTTCACTTACGTACCGATATCTCTTTCATTAACGAAATTTACGATACTTGGCACTAAGATTGCACGTGTGTGGAAACGATATTTCCGACGTGCGGGGCCTAATTGTTCAAGTCATAAATTATGGGATAAACTTAATTCCACATTAGTAAATTTCCAACATATACTAATTTACAATCATCCTAAAATATATGAGTACAATATACCTGATTTATGATGATTGGAGATAATTATGGGATAGCCCCATAATTATCTTAACAATCATTATAACCCCACCCCCTTGGGTGGTGGCCTGATTGGGGTGTTGGTGGGGGTGGGTGGGGTGAGTGGTGGGTAGTGGGGTGGTGGGTGACGGGGTGGAGTGGTAGTGGAGTGGAATGGCATTTTTTACTCTTCAATCGAACATAAAAAATAAATAAGAAATTCACTTATTTTCCAAGACATTTTCGAAGAAAACATTTTCCTCGATAACGAACACACCTTAAATATTGACTACCGGTCTGAAAACTAGTCATCCAAACTAATTTTTACATTGTTGGAAGAATAATTAACTGTTGTTGGAAGGTGGTGACTGGTGACTTTTGTTTGCATTATGTGGGCTGAGCAAACCTAATTTGGATGTCAAGGTGAAGCTATTAATCCAATCTAGTGGACAATAACCCTTGTACCATTTTATGCTCTGGAGCATCACAATCTAGTGTGCTCGAACAGCAATTGCTTACATGGAGTTAGCTAGCCCAACTAATAATATTGGACAAATGTTCCCGGCTGTTTTTTTTAGACAGTTATTTGGTAAATAACTTCATTTTATGTCTCTTGAACTTCTAAATCTTTCGGACCATTGTTTGAAATTCGTTATGAGCAAACTAAAAATATTATGAGAAAATTTTAGATCATGGTTTAATATTTTGTATGTTATTGTAAACGTGTAAATAAATTCCCTACCCATAATTAGAATATTTTCATATATTGTGTAAATATAATTATGGTAAGACTAGGATTCCTCTTTTGTATAGGCTTAGGATTCCTCTTTTGTATAGGCTTAGGATTCCTATTGTATAAGGGATGAATATTGTACTCTATATATACCTTGATATTAATGAAAGACTCCTCAAGGGAGATTAATATCATCTTACATGGTATCAAGAGCCAAATAAACAAAACCCTAAAAACCTTTCTCTTCCACAGCCGCCGGCTGCCTCTCCTACGCTGCGGCCCTCCCGGATTTCTTCTTGTTTTTCGGGTTTTGTTCTTCCTTTCTTCTCTTCTCTAAATGGCTATTCCTGATTCTTCCACACTTTCTGACGCCTCTACCTCCACAAATCCCACCACAAAGTCATCACCCCCGTTTCATCCCGCCCTTACTGTTTCCAACATCAAGAACCATATTCCCATTATTCTTGATCAAGAAAACAACCAGTATTCTCCCTGGGTTGAACTTTTTCGCAATCATGCATGTCTCTATAACGTGCATGACCATATTGATGACACTATTCCGCGCCCAACGGAGGTTGATGATTCTATCTGGCATCGTCTCGACGCCGGCGTCAAACAATGGATATATGGTAGTATCTCTCAGGATTTGCTCCTTACTATCATGAAATCTAACTCCACAGCCCTTGACTTGTGGAATCGTTTGGAGGAAATTTTTCAGGACAACAAGCACACTCGTGCCGTGTATTTGGAAGAACAATTCAACAAAACAAGTCTTGAAAACTTCTCCAATGTCTCTGAGTACTGCAAGCAGCTTAAACTTCTAGCGGATCAACTCTCCAACATCGGCACACCTGACACTGACGATAAAATGGTGCTACAAATGATTTCTGGCCTTACTAAGGGCGAATATGATACTTTGGCCACCATTATTCAACAGGCAGATCCGCTACCGAGTTTTAACAAAGCTCGCTCACAATTGTTGCTCGAAGAAACCCGTCGTGCTAAGCAGGATGAGCACGCCCGGCGGGTGTTAGGCGTCGACACGCAACCCCAAGATCAGACGCCACCAGACAACTCCCAACAGCGGCAGGGCCGCGGCGGCAAGGGTGGAAAAGGCCGCGGCGGTAGAGGAGGCCGTGGTCGTGGCAAGGGTCACGGTCAACAGAACCAACAGGCAGCAACACCAACAGAGATCGCGAACAACTGGGCCGCGACTCCTCAGCAGTTCGTCTACAGCGCCGCGGTGCCCCATTACAGAGCCGCGGCACCCCAGTTCAGAGCCGCGGCGCCAAGTCCATTCCAGTACCAGCAGCCATACAATCCGTATTCTTACCCCGGTTTGTTAGGCCCCGCTCCAGCCCCACAGCAGGCCCACTTCATGCAAGGTCAGGTCCCGCAGCCCTCCTCCGGCATGACACCCACTGAGTTGGGTCAGGCGTTCAGCACCCTATCTATGCAACAACCTGACAATACTTGGTACATGGACTCGGCGCCACATCTCACGTCACCCGGTTTGCGGTACTATTCCTAAACTGTTTTGTTTAAAGCATCCTCAATATGTTACAGTTGGTAGTAGACAACGCATTCCAGTTAAGGGTTATGGTACCTCATACACACAACCTCCTCATCCACCCTTCTCCCTCAAAAACACCCTATATGCCCTACACATGATTAAGAACCTCATATCTGTCCGCCAATTTACTCGTAATAATTACGTCTTCGTGGATTTTGACCCTTTTGGTTTTACTGTAAAGGATCTTCATACGGGGACACCTCTTACGAGATGCAATAGCATGGGGGATCTGTATCCATTCACTTCCACCTCCGCCGCCGATCTTGCTCTCCCGTCACTCTAGCGGTGTTTTTCTTCAACTTCAACTGGCATAATAGGCTTGGTCATCCAGGAGTCCCAGTTTTTAATTTTCTTAGAGGCAACAATTTCATTGCTTGTAATGGGAAACTTGCCCAAAATTGTGTTTCTTTCTCTTTAGGTAAACATATTCGTCTTCCGTTTAAATCATCTACTAGTGTTACATTTGCTCCTTTTGATATCATACATGCCGATTTATGGACATCTCCTATCCCTAGTTCTCTCGGTCATAAATACTATCTTGTGTTGCTTGATGATTTTTCACACTACGTTTGGTTATACCCTCTTAAATTTAAATCGGAAGTGTTTGTCAAATTTCTTGAGTTTCGCAATTTCATTCAAACACAATTTGGAAAAGGCATAAAATCATTTCAGTGCTATAATGGTCGTGAATTCAATAACTCTATGTTTCACCGCTTTTGTACCAATAATGGCATGGTCTTTCGCTTCTCCTGCCCTCACACCTCACCATAAAACGGTAAAGCTGAAAGAATCATCCGCACCATTAACAATATGATTCGCACCCTATTGATTCATGCCTCCCTCCCTCCACCCTTCTGGGTCTATCTTTGCTAAAATGTCAGAATACACTCTAAATATTCTCCCTACTAGCACTCTTCACAATATGACCCCTACCGAAATCCTCTACCATAGAATCCCCTCTTATGATCATCTACGGATTTTTGGTTGTCTGTGCTATCCCAACCTTAGCTCCACCGCCCCTCACAAGCTTGCTCCTAGGTCCATTCCATGTGTCTTTCTAGGATTCCCGCCGAACCATAGGGGCTATCTATGCTATGACTTGTCGACTCATCAGATCCACATATCTCGTCACGTCATATTCGACGAGACCACATTCCCGTTTTCGAATTTTCTAAAATTCCAAAAACAGGACGACTCATTTCTTGACGAGTCTGCCATCTCTCCCCTCATAATTGAATAACTTACATCCTCTGTTTCGTCGTCAGAGCCGCGGCACCCAAACTTCAGAGAAGCCTGTCAACCTTCTAGCACCGCGACTCTCGATCCAGGAGCCGCGGCACCTCCGAAGGCTTCGCCCCCACCCTCTCCTTATCCGACTTTACCCCCCGTCTCAGACACCACTCCGCCACCCATTGTCCCCACCCATCTAATGGAAACTCGTTCAAAGCATGGAATCTTCAAACCCAAAGTCCATTTCAACTTGTCTGCCCAAACCATCTCTCCACTTCCAAAGAACCCAAAATTGGCCAAACAAGACCCTAATTGGAATGCGACTATGTATGAGGAATTCAATGCTTTAACTAAACAGCACACGTGGGATCTAGTACCTAGACCTGAGGGGGTGAATGTCATTCGTTGTATGTGGCTATTTCATCACAAGTTCAGAGACAATGGGGATCTTGAGAGGTATAAGGCCCGTCTTGTGGCTAATGGCACAAATCGGCGGGAGGGCATTGATTGTGGTGAGACCTTCGGCCGGTTGTCAAACCGGCTACCATCCGCACAGCTTTGAGCATAGCCATGGGCAAACACTAGCCGATCCATCAGCTTGATGTGAAGAATGCATTCTTACATGGAGATCTGAGAGAGACAGTCTACATGCATCAGCCACTAGGGTTCACCCATTCGGCAGTTCCTCACTATGTGTGCCGTCTCCGTAAGTCACTAAATGGCACAAGCGGGCCCCGTGCGTGGTATGATCGCTTTGCCGGGTATATCTTGCGATTGGGTTTGTATGCAGCAAGAGTGATACATCACTTTTCATTTTTCATCGAGGTAGTAGCACGTCTTACTTATTACTTTACGTTGATGATATTGTTCTTACTGCCTCCTCCGACGGATTGAAAAATGAGATTATTGCCTTGCTCAAGTCCGAATTTGCAATGACTGATTTGGGAAAGCCGAGTTACTTTTTGGAGATATCGGTGACCGGTCGCCAATCATATGTTCTTGTGTCGGCGTAAGTATGCGAAGAGATTGTGTACGGGGCTAAGATGGCGAGCGCAAAGAGGTGCCTACTCCGGTTGATTCCAAATCTAAGCTCGGTGCTATGGATGGTGCTCCGGTCTCGATCCTACTACGTATAGGAGCCTTGCGGGTGCACTTCGGTATCTCACATTCACCGGGCCGGACATAGCTTACGCCGTTCAAAGGCGGTGTGCTTATTCATGCATGCCCCCGGGGAGTCTCATTTCACTGCTCTTAAGCGTATCATTCGATACATTAAGGACACTCTTGATTATGGTTTGCACCTATACCCCTCTCGCACCGCACGGAGTTGCTTTCATATACGGATGCGATTGGGCGGGGGTGTCCGACACGCGACGCTCCACCTCCGACTTTTGTGTTTTCTTAGGGGATAATCGATTTCTTGGTCCGCAAGCGACATGCTACCCTATCTCGCTCCGGTCTTGAGGCCGAGTTTGAGTACGAGGCGTTGCATATGTAGTAGCCGAGATTTGTTGGCTCGAAAATTTCTTTAGAACTTCGGTGTCCATTGCGTCGAGCATCTATTGTGTATTGTGATAACATCTCTGCCATCTATCTTTCTCATAATCCGGTTCAACATCAGCGAACCAAGCATATTGAGATAGACCTACACTTCGTTCGTGAGAAAGTTGCGTTAGGCCATGTCAGAGTGTTACATGTTCCATCATCCTATCGGTGTATGCGTGACATATTTACCAAAGGACTTTCCGGACGCTTATTTCTTGACTTCGAGCCGGTCTCGGCGTCCGGCCTCCTCCCGCTCCGACTGAGGGGGTGTGTAAACGTGTAAATATATTCCCTACCCATAATTAGAATATTTTCATATATTGTGTAAATATAATTATGGTAAGACTAGGATTCCTCTTTTGTATAGGCTTAGGATTCCTCTTTTGTATAGGCTTAGGATTCCTCTTTTGTATAGGCTTAGGATTCCTCTTTTGTATAGGCTTAGGATTCCTATTGTATAAGGGATGAATATTGTACTCTATATATACCTTGATATTAATGAAAGACTCCTCAAGGGAGATTAATATCATCTTACAGTTATTGCAAATGTTAGACGACAGTCTAATGTTTTGTTGTAAGGTTGAATAATATATATCATACATTAGATTCGGGTTTAACATTGTCCGGAAAGATAATTTTTCAAGAGCTATATTTGTATAGTTTCTAAAAATAGGACGAAATCTAAATGATGCTTAAAAAGAAATATTTGCATATATCAACCTAAACATTGTTGTCATCATATTTCTTACATTAAGGAGTTGTTTGGTTGCTAGGAAGAGAATTAGTGATGTATTAAAACTAGCATAGTTAAACCATATTTGATAGCTTTTTGGTAAATTAGCACATCAGGTACAATGTTTGATTATCATTTTACAATTTTATATAATTAAAATATGTTTAAGTTATGAAATTTTTTATGTATTATTTTATTTAAGATAAAAGATAAATTATTAATACATGAATAATTAAGTCCTGCATAATGTCTAACCAATGCACAACTAACCCCTACATAACTAATCTTTATTTACTAATACTTGCATACTCTAACTAACAACCGACCCTAAGAGCCCTTAGAACAGGGCCTCCTAGAGGATTCTAGCAAAAATGTCACGCATAGCTTCATATAGAGAAGTAGACGTTGACATTAGTTGTGTCGTTGCTTACAACGTTATTCACGTTGTTGGAACATGAAACACACACATACAACATACAACTCAGCAAACTAGGCAGGACCAGCTAGTCAATTTATCGAACAAGATTTCCGTATGTGTCTTGTCCCACTCGGTTAATAGACCACTTCTGTAATAGGCCATTGGATTTGATTGGATTTTAGACTTGACCAATTCAGAATACACTTTGGATCGTTTAATCGGTGAACAAGTTTACGTCCAATTATAACGATAGGATTATAATGCGATAATTAGATAATGATTAAATTATTTAGTGTATATTTATTGGTAGAAATTTGATTTATTGAACTAAAAATGAGATATACAGGTTAAACACATGTCTAGTTTTATATTAAATAAATTGGGATAAACTTTTATTTTCAATTTTAATCTTGACTTCTTAAAGGGATTTTGGAAAAAAAGCTTTGCAGAAGTGCATCTTTGGCATTTTGATATTTTATTCCGAGTTTGTTATCTCACATTAAATGTGATATAATAATATCATAATTATGAGATAAATAATCCCCAGAACTAACCTTTGAATCAAAAGTCCAATTAACCAAATGCGAGACAAAATAACCATATATTTTATTCCGAAATTATTGTTCCTTATCCTAAGAACCAACCAAATGACCCTTTAATGTGTGTCAGAATACAATGAATGAATTTCAAAAGTGATTTTACTTTTATAGGGAAATTCGCACAAATGCGCGTATTTTGGGGTGGTCTTTAATTTTGCCCCTCATATCCCAGGTCTATAATTTTTCCCTTCGGCACTTTAAGTAATAAAAAAGTGGTCGAAAATATCTCTGACATAGAAAAATAAAAAAAAAGAAATTCGGATATATGACCTAATTTCGCAAGGCAATATTTCATAAAAATTATGTCTATTCGGGCAAAGTTATATAAAACTATGAGTTGTCTGGCATAATTTTGTAGAAATGAAGTTATGTCGGACGAGGCATAATATGTATATAATTTTATCGGACAAAGCATAGTTTCTATGTAACTTTGTCGGACAAGACATAGTTTCTATGAAATCTTGCCTTGCGAATTAGTTATTACACTATGCCGGATAACTTAATTTATACATAACTATATCGGACAAGACATAGATTCTATGTAAATTTGTTCGAATAGGCATATTATCTATGAAACATTGCCTTGCAAAAGTATTTATTTTTTACTCTGCTGGGCTTGAACCCAAAATCTCTAATTTAGTAGACAATGAATAAGTGTACTTTGGCCCACAATTTTTTATTAAATGAGAAGCAAATGCAAAGCTTAAAAGATAAGCGATTTGATGGGTAAAAATTAAAGAACAACCCATATGAAGGGAAATTCGCGTAAAAATAACTTTTAAGAGTGACATGAGTACAACAATATTTTAGAACGATAATGACAACCTAGGGTAGAAATACTGGCAATTTAGTGTGTAGGTATTAATTATTAAATCATAAATTTTGAGGATTCATTAAATAATCGAACTTAACTAGTTTGGTTCTAACCCCGCTCTATATTTTTCTTAACCTCTTAAGAATGACATTTAATAGTTGTATCATGAGGTATATTTAAATTAGTTTTTATTTACATTTTAAATATTTTACTAATTAAAACAGTAAGAATAGATCTGAACAAAATGATAAATATTCTATGTTACTTAAAAGTTAAATGCTTAAACTATTCGACTGCCAAAACGACAATATTTAAGACGGGAAGGACTGCTGGAAAAAATAATTCGAACAGAATCAGTTGGTGACCAGCAATTGGAAGCAAACTTAATTTACTCAACGTTTATTATAATTAGTCTCTCGTCCGTATCTTTTTTTATTATTTATTTATCTTAAAAGAGTATCTCTTTTTATATTTAATAAATTTTGATAAATTTAAGATATTTCACACATTTTTAATTAAACACACAAGATTCAAAAACATTAAATTGAGACAATCATGCAAGAGAAAAATTCAAAATTTCCACACAAAATCATCAAGAAAAAAATAAATAACACATACTTAGACCTTAAGATAAGAACCATAATGAAATGATCCTCTCTGTATTGTACACTTTAATTTCCCCACTTTTTCTCCATGTCCCTGTCAATCCACTCAGATCCTAACATCATTCTTTATTGAGCTGCCATAATACATCATTCTTTCAGAAGAAGAGTTACTAATTTTATTGAGCTGCTAGAACACATCATTCTTTTAGAAAAAGAGTAGTTCAATTGTGTGATAATTGTATTAGACCACTGCTAGAACACATCATTCTCTCAGAGTTCAATTGTGTGGTAATTGTATTGGATTAGGCCACTAATTTTATTGAGCTGCAGGTAATTGATGTCGGTTTCTTGTGGAGTTGAGTGTGTGTTGGTGTTTGGGTGTCTCCGTTGGGCATGGAAACGCTGCACATACATAGGCAATGACGACAGTGCCACGTGGCCGACAGCAACCTACGAGGAATTCGAACCAGTTCCACGTCTCTGCCGTACAATTCTTGCAGTGTACGAACCAAATCTGCATAACCCCAAGTACCCGCCTGATGGCGGGTACCGGTTAAACCCTGATTGGGTCATAAAACGGGTCACTTATGAACAAACCTCAGGCCAAGCGCCTCCGTATTTGATCTACTGTGATCACGAACACCAAGAGATTGTGCTCGCGATTCGCGGGTTGAATTTGTTGAATGAAAGTGATTATAAAGTGTTGTTGGATAATAGGCTTGGGCAACAAATGTTTGATGGAGGGTATGTGCATCATGGGTTACTGAAATCTGCGGTTTGGGTTTTGAATAATGAGTCTGAGACTTTGAAGAAGCTTTGGATTGACAATGGGAAGAGCTACAACATGATATTTGCAGGTAAAAATGTGTCAAATGGGCGGGTTGAGTCAAACTTGAGCGGGCTGGAATGAATCAAAATTAAGAAATGGGTCAATGATCCAACCCACCTAATATGATTCAACCTCTTCCTTTTTCTTTTAAGATTTTTTTTTAAAATTATTAGATTAAGTTCTTCCAAATTTACAGAATTTCTAATCTTAGTATATATGGGCAGTCCGGTGCACAAAGCATCCGGCTTTAGCAGTACCTGGGGAAGAGCAGCAACCCAAAGATGTGATGTAGACAGCCTAACCTAATGCAAGTTAGTGGCTTCTTCCACTGCTCCCGTGATCTATAGGTCACACGGATACAATTTTATCTATTTTCCAAGGCCCTTCAATTTCTAATCTCAGTAAAAATTTATATTTCTGGATTTGAGTTGCATTTTGACTAGTCGGATTACATTATTTGGACATGTATTGACTCAATAATTTGATGGATCATTTTGAGTTCAACATGTCAAATCAAGTCAACAAACCGGTCACCCCCTTTAACCGAATAATTTTATGGGTCATTTTGAGGTCAACTTATCGCGTCGACTCAATATATCAGACGTGACCCAGCCTACTTAAACTTGAGTGGGTTGGACGGATTACTAAAATTTAATTTTGCCACCTCTACTTTGCAGGGCATTCTTTGGGTTCTGGTGTGGCGTCGTTGCTGACAATAATTGTGGTGAATCATAAAGATAGGTTAGGGGGAATTCCAAGGAGTCTCGTTAGGTGTTATGCTGTTGCACCAGCAAGATGTATGTCACTCAACTTAGCTGTTAAGTATGCTGATGTAATACACTCTGTCATATTGCAGGTGAGTGTCTAAGTTAATACAAAAATGTTAAGTCAATGCGTATGAATGTAACATGAATTTCATTTTTTTAAGAAAAATATTTGTATATGCATTTGAATCGAAAGACACTACCTTTATATGTTGCATACGCATATAATAGTTTATCACATCATGCTCAAAATACAGGTTAATTACCGATGAGCTTATAACTTACTCGTTCTTGCAGCTTCTGATTAGTTAAAACTTGAACCATATCTATCTTGCTTGATTTCTAAGACTAAAATTTTAGCCCGAAGCCATAAAAACACCTGGATGTAATTATGTGTTAGCTTGCTCTTTAGTTGCCCGTGTGAATTAACAAAGGTACCGTGACTTTTTCTTCTTCAGGATGATTTCCTGCCAAGAACAGCTACACCACTTGAAGATATATTTAAGTCCATTTTCTGGTTAGTACAATTCTCGTACACTCTTCGTGTGCATAATGATGCCCTTGAAATCTCTGTTTTCTCTGATCTCTTGCCTTTGAGTGATTGCTATAATTATCTCTTATACCAGGCATTAATGCTTTCAACAGTTTACCCTGCTTGATATTTTTGATATGCTTGAGAGATACCTTCATTCCTGAGGGCAGAAAACTCCGAGATCCAAGAAGACTTTACGCACCTGGCCGAATGTATCACATTGTAGAAAGAAAATTTTGCAGGTAAACCACATTAAAATGAGTGATACAAACTAGTGATCATATATAACAAAACCTCTATCGAATAGTTTCACAGAGCCGCCAAACTTTACTTTTTGTGTGCTTTGCTGACTTTGTCTTCTAAATAAATTATAGGCTCCCTCAATTCAGTGATGATGTTTCATTCTTTTCTAATATTCTTCTGTCTTGATTCCGTGTTTATGTTTCACAGCCTGGCTTATAAGTCTATCGAATTGGTGTTGGAGTCTGAGATGGGTTGGATAACTAACCATTTAAAAATGGACCAAATATATGGATATTATCCACTAAGAAATGAATATCCATATTATCAATACTCATTTGTCTGCTTGTTATTTTTCATGAGTTCTTGCTTTTGAGAGTCTTAGCTTATTTTGGCTTTTAGCTTGTGTTCTCACCTGATTATTCATGAAATCATGAATAATATGAATATCGATTATCTGTAGGTTAACCCGTTGTTTATCCGTGTTAAATACGGGCGGTTGGATATTTTATCCGTTTTATACCCGCCCATACCCGATCCGACCCACCCGTCTGCCGCTCCTACTTGCCACTATCAACTAGTATGAGTCATTCCAAACATCTGGTGGCTGTGATCTCCAACAAGGATTTTCTTCTGGAAACAGTCTTACTATCTATATAACTTGTAATACTCGCTCATGACTGGGTCATGTGCTCTTAAGCCGTGTTCACACAACTATCAATCTCGCCATTATCCTTTGTCCTCATCTTGTTAAATGTATGATTAGGATATGCTAACCCTGACAAATAGAGCCACCATGTTCCGTTAGGTCCTTGAATTATTGCAGATGTCATAAAGAAGTTTCATATGAAATGCATTGTCATCTGGATATTCTAATAAATAGAAGACTGCAGAATAAAGTTGATTTAATCTCACATAAAAAGATGAATTACAAGTAGAATTTTTTAATTCGCTGACTTCTTGGATATGATTGTAGCTCTTAGTCTTTGCTTCATTCTTGTTATGATATTTCGACAACAGTGAAGCTTTAATACTCCTGATGTGTAATTTCCTGGTTGACAGATGTGGGAGGTACCCTCCAGATGTTAGAACTGCAATCCCAGTTGACGGAAGATTTGAACATATTGTGTTATCATGCAATGCTACATCTGATCATGGAATCATTTGGATAGAAAAAGAATCTGAAAAGGCATTTGCAGTAAGTAGCATCAACATTCTTTTTCCTTCGAAAAGAAAGCTGTAGTTGGTCATCTATGATTCCATTTTGGGATGGAACATGTAAGGACTAAGGAGTAAATGTCTTGACTTTATCGCGCGAAAATTTCTGAAGACAAAAGCATGAACCTAGTCATTTTGTCATTGATAAGAGGAGTTGTTGTCTTCATAAAAAAAAAAAAGAACCAAATATATGTGCTGCGCACTACTGGATCTTTTAATATTTTTACAATAAAATAAACAGAACTTACTGAATTAATAACTACAGTCAAAGGTAGTCAAATGATACAATCTGCATGGAAGTAGTTTGAGCAAAGCATTTCACCTCTGTCGAAAGGTATAGGTCCTTGCGACAACAGTGTTACCTTTCTGACCTCTATAAAATGCTGCCTACTTTCTCTGAATTCCCAAAGCAGTTTAAATTGCGAGTAACATACAGTTTTTTGCATGCATGAGGTTATCTGCTCTGGCTTGGTATTGTCCCGTGCTTCTAGATGTCATTCCCTTTCATTGTTTAAGTCTAGAAAACCTGAAGAGTGTAGCAGCCGAACCAATGTATATCCAACTGCTATGTTTCCGTGTGCTTGCAAGTCATTGTCATCTTCTTTCAGTGTTTGTCTGTTAGCGTGGGTTAGAGTATCACATTGGTTGGGAAATGGACTGGTAGTTTGTTTATATGGACTTGGGAAATCCTCCCCTCATGAGCCACCTTTTGGGGTTGAGTTAGGCTCGGCAATCCTCCCTCATGAGCTAGCTTCTGGGGTTGAGTTAGGCCCAAGTGTCTTATCTTTACAATATCAATCAACCAATCAACTATGCCTCAATCCCATCTCTGTTGGGGTAGGCTACATGAATCCTCTTATGTGGAAGTTTGATCTTGTTGAGGAAATGCTTCCGTGCAGAGACTCAAGGAGGCTAGTGCTGAGACCGCCACTACTCCACCAAAAGTGCAGAAAATTGAAAGGCTGAAGACACTAGAAAAAGAACACAAGGATGCACTCGAACGAGCTGTCAGTCTAAATATACCACATGCTGTGGGCGTAGATGAAGATGAATCCTCAGCACAAAAAAAAGAAGAATACATGGACGATATAAGTATAACTGGGGAGGTATCTCAGAAACAGGAAGAAGATGCATCGACAAGCAAAGCCCAAGGAAGTGATGCAAGAACTAACTGGAATGAAGTAGTTGAGAAGCTTTTCAATAAAGACGAAACTGGGAAATTACAATTAAAGAGAGCAGCAACTGGTCCCCAGTAGCAACTCTGTTCGAAGGTGCTTTTTCTCTCTTTTGTCTATGTTTGTTGTATGTTTGATAAAAGCATTAGTCATGTTCCAACAACTCATAATTCTTTTGTATCGGTATAGCCCTGTACAATTTCTTTTCGAAATGTACTATTTCTCAGAAGAAGATGAAATACCGGTCCTTATCCATTTTTTAGAATTTATTGTTCCTATTCCTTGCCTAAATACACTGTAGTGGTTCAGATTTCCAACCAAATATGTTAGTAAAACAGTAGCAGTATTTTTTGTTGCTACGCGTGTATTCCTATTAGAATATCAGATTTGTGATGAATAAAGTTAGACAAATGTAAACGATCTCATTGTATGTTTTCAACTCAAGGAATTGATGAACGTTTTAGCTGCTCTTTTTATGTAGTGCAATGATTTTGAGCTTTATCTGATTCAGATGGAAACTCCTTTCCAGGCCTCCTATTTAGACATGAAAATAGGTCATTTCAGACCTTTTCCTCGTGGAACAAGAAGACCTCTTGTCTTTGCTTTTCATGTATTATATTCCGATTGTAAGTAAGGACACACTCAATTGCAAGTTATGATAAAGAACCCATCAAAGGTCAATATGGTGGTCACCACAGAGCTCCCGGGTTATTCAAAGCCGTACTCGAACTGAATGGATATTCTGTTAATGCTAACTCATTATCAACCCGTCTATCTGAATGATAGATCTCAACTCAGGAGAAAGAACTCGTAATATACACAAAACTATGCATTGCAGATTAGTTCATTAACTTGACAAAAGTATTTGTCTACACTAATATCAATGTTACAGAAATTTTTGCTCCGTCTTAACCGGAAGACTATCGGCATAGCAAAGCGGCTAAATGTGTAGGCCTTATCTATCATCAGAATCTATTTATAGCTTGTTCATCACTTATTTGAGACAGACATCTATAACTTGGCATATTATAACCATATCGTATGTTATGTTTTAATTGCAGCTGGTATGTGCCAAGACCAAACTTGATAGCTAGTTGCCTAATATGACCATTGGAAACACTTTTCTTCCCTTTTTTTTTCTTCTTTCATATAATGAACAACAAAATAGAAGGGGTTCATCTGAAACTAGTATTCAAAAGCCAAAGCCGTTGCAGTTTGAATTGCAACCTCTTGGCTACTGAACTAATCATTTAGGAAGGTTCTTTTTTAAAAGAATACCAAATTGCCTACGTAATGTTCACATATATTATGTAGGTGGTAACGGATAATGTGTCATCGCTCTTTGATATGTTATATTTTTTCTCTTTTTTGGGCATATTGGAGAACAAAAAGAGTGAGGTATTCCTTCGAATTGAATAGCTAGCTGAAACTACTATAACTCCTATATTTTTTATTTAAGAGAAAATTTCTAGCTCGATTTAAATCTTTGAAGAGATAGATGAGATATTCTATAGATAGTTGATGAGGAAGCATCCGATCTCTAACTACGAGTCTGTTTTCAAGCTAACCGCATGTTTATCTACTGCTAGTTCTGTTCCACTATTTGTTGTTATTGCTCTTGTTGCCCGTGTGATAGTCTAAGAAAACGGTGCCCTCGTTTTAGGAACAAGAAATTGACAAGTAATAGTTGTGTTGAGACATAGTACTAGCTCAATTTTCCCCTATACCATCTTATCCTTTCTTCTTGATTTTATGATTTCAAGAGAAAGTAACATGGATTTCTGAACAAGTGAAACCAATGGTGAAACAATGGAGCATTCTCTGTGGTCCCTAACCTCAAACAAATATGACAACTATGGTAAAGATTCTACAGAAAATGTACTATGATGAGACTTTAATGATGAACATCATGTTGTCCAGCATATTTCTGTTGAAAAGATTTTTTCAAATATACTAGGGGTGGTCCTGGTGCTTGACATGTGCCAATTCTCTAACGTAACTTTACACCCTTATCTAAATTTATTGAATTTGATATTTCTGTTCAATGTCTGATAAGGTAGGCCATTAGCCAATTTAAGACCATTGTACTATTAGGAATAGTGCTATTGGAGGATTCAAATATAGCAATAGAAAAAATATTGGAGGATTCAAATATAGCAATAGAAAAAATATTGGAGGATTCAAATATAGCAAAAGAAAAAATGGCGCTTGTTTGAAAATTTAAGAGTGCTGAGTTTGCTGTTTTTGAGTTTTTGCAAAACTCTGTTTGTTTGAGTTACTATTTACTAATGCAAAAAGTTGCTTACCACTTTTTAAGATTTCCAAAGAGTAATGATAGTGTTGGGCTAAGATAACAGCGTTACTGAGTGTGTTGTTCACTTCCGTTCAAACTAATGCCATTAAGAGTATTTTTATTTATATATAGCTTCCTTCCTTTTCTTTTTTTCCTTTCATATTAGTAGTCGTAGTATTACTCTAATGGTTTCTTGCCTTTTGATTTATGCTATTTTTTGTTGTTTCATGCTCTTTGACTATCGCATTACTTTGTGAATTTTATTGCTCTTTTTGTGGTCGTTACTCCTCTATCATGCTTTTATAATATGTTGCCATGGATTATTTGTTTTCATTATTTCTATTTTTCATACTGTTTTGAATTGCTTGTCCTTATGTCGAGGGTCTTCCGAAAACCACTCTACCCTCCCCCGACTCCACTTTGTGGAATTTCACTGGGTATGTTGTTGTTATTGTTTGTGCCTTTTTACTTTGTTCGCGTACCTAAAAAAAATTCCCTCAAATTAAGTACCACCGCATGATCAGTCACTAGGACTACAATAACACCAGAAACAAACTCAATGTAATCCCACGGTGGGGTCTGGTGAAGATAGTGTGTACGCAGACCTTACATTTATTCTGTGGGATAGAGAGTTTGTTTCTGATAGACTCTCGGCTCAAGTCACTAGGACTCATGGATTTATTTGGAAATTCACAGTGTGTGACTCACATTATTCAAGTATTTACGGCTAATCTAAACCCGTAACATCTTTTTATATGGGTGTCTTCACTACAGGAGAAGACAGTACGTTGGTTCTGTAGAAGGTGAAAGGTAGTAAACTAACTCGATCTATGCTATCACTTCGTTGTGTCTCTCCGCATCTCCATAGTCATCTCGTAGGACTATCGACACATATATGTTGTTGGGTTAAAACAATCCAAAGACACTTTTAGTGTGACATATTATCCGCTTTGGACTAAGTTTGATGTTTCCTGAAAGACTTCATACTATTAAGAGCATTCCCCACCTTATATATAGTTTATTTTTCTCAACTTTGAGGCATCAAAGGACTTGTCATAATAGATCAAGATTCCACCCCCTAGTGGGACCTTAACTGCCTTAAGACAGAGACATGATTATGAGAATTGTTTCATGGATAAAAGATAATGTCTCCAAACTAGGGGTGGTCAGTGGCCGGTTCAGGGCAGGTCCCGGCGGGACGGGGCCCGACGGGACTGGGGGAGGGCGGGACCGGTCCTCCGGCGGGACTGGCAGGATCTGCCGAAGTCCCATCCCGTTCCCGGTCTCGTCGGAAAAGGGGACCGGTCTTATCGGGCCGGGGCGGGGCGGGATTGGGTTTTCCGATTATTTTTTTTGCACTTAATTTTAAAAAATAACATATATAAACACCTCAATAATTGAACAAGATAGTGTAATAAAAATATCTCAAGACTGTTTTTGTGCCTCTTATATTATTTAATAGAAATATAATTTTTTTGTAATACAATTTCAAAATTGTAACTTTGTGGTGTTGAAAGTTACAAATAACATAGTAAAATTGCAATTAAAAAATCACATATTTATAAACACTTTCTCTAGTTTCTTCACATTGTCTTGTCGTTCTTCGGTTGGAATTGAAATTTGTTGGTCAAATTGCTCGACGTCTCTTCCACCTCTGTCGGATAAGATTTCGTTGTAGTTTTCATCGTCTTCTTCGTTGATCTCTGGTAGACCGCACCTTCTACGCTCGACTCGTATCCAATCTCTGAATAAAACTGCAATCTCCAAGTTGTCTCCCGCTAATGAGTGTATGTGAGCTCCTATTTGAAATCTTCCGGCAGAAAAAGTATTTTCAGACGTTGTTGATGACGCTTGAATGTTCAACACATCTCGGGCCATCTTTGATATTGTCGGAAATGTTTTCTCATTCTCCCTCCAGTATTTCAGCAAGTCTTCACGTCCTTCTTCATTGAGAACGCCTTGATACAGTACAACACCCTGCAAAACAAAAACATCAAACTCGCTAACTTGATTAGTAGTGGTACCACTAAACATTGTCTAAGGCTTTCAATACTAGGAGGAGGAGGAGGAGGAGGAGGTATGAAAGCCGGTTGGTTGCTAGCACTTTCTTGTTGGTAATGCGTATATACTTTTTTGCATTCATCGTGTATGCTAGACAAAACTTCTTCTTTAGTTGGTGGAGGAGGAGGAGGAGAAGGAGGTATGAAAGCCGGTTGGTTGCTAGCACTTTCTTGTTGGTAATGCGTATATACTTTTTTGCATTCATTATGTATGCTAGACAAAACTTCTTCTTTAGTTGATTTCTTAGGTGGTTGTTCATTTGAATTTTTTGGAGTTGGAGGTAGAAGTACTGCTATAAAATCATAAATAGTTTCAATAAATGATTTACAACCGTCTATTTTAATAGTCTAATTTAATACAGCACCAATAATATAAATAGTGGAAATAGGAAAAAATATTTTTTTTATTTGATAAATATTTTTTTAATATGTGCCTTATAAGATGATTTTTTTCATACATTCACTAAGTAACAAAAATATTAGAGCTATATAAATAACATAGTTGAAATAGTAGGATAATATATACCCGAAAATTCTTTAGTTGCTTGAAAAAATTCTCTAAAAATGCAATAAGTTCTAAAAAAAATCTCAATCGTTATCTACAACCATATCAGTTGGATTTCGATTATGGGCGTTAAAAATAAAGTTATAGGTCTTCTATAATCATAAGCAACAAGTAGTTGTTCATATAAAGAATTCCACGTAGTCGCTACTTCTTCGGAAATTTTTCTATAAGGTAGTCCACAATCGTGACAAGTTTTTTTATATTCTTTTTTTCTTTGTATTCTATTAGTTCTAAAAAGCAAATTGTACTTTATTAAAATGTCTTCAAAAAGTGATAGACTATCATTTACAACTAAGTTATAAATATGTCACACACATTTTATATGAAAATAATTAGAAAAAGATGGAGTTAAAAGATCTTTTAAAAGTCTAATAGCATAATTATTAGAAGAAGCATTATCCAACGTAACAATCATTAGTTTGTCAGTTATACCATAATAATCGCAAACTTGATGAATATTTTCTGCAATAAAATTTTCAGTGTGCCTATCATCAATATATCTATATGCTAAAATACGTTTTTGCATAGACCATTTATAATTTATCCAATGACATGTTACAGTTAAATAATCATGGTTGTAAGTACTACGGCCTATATCAGACGTGATAGATACTTTGCCAAGAAAATGATATAATGAATAATGTAAATATTGTTGATATTCATGTGCAAATTTAAAAACGTCTCTCCTAATATTTGATCTAGAAAAACCGTTAAAAGCAGGATTATACATATCTAGAGATAGCAGTGGATCCTGGACCCGGTCCGGTGGATCCAGATCCATTTTATAGGATATGGATCTTCAAAATTTGGACCCGACGGATCAGGATCGGACTCGGATTCATTTCTGATAGATCGAATCTGGATCTGGATCTTGTATTTGAGATCTGGATCCGGTCCAGATCCGACCCGTGAATCCGTTTTTTATTACATTCATTATACATCCATAACCTAGTGTTCTTTGCAAGTTTCTTTAGTTTTCTCGTCCAGGCCCAAGTCCATAAAGGACCGAAGCCCAACCCATCTACGTGTCTTTAAGCCAACGAAAGAGGGCAAAGACCTCATTTCGTTTAACATCCTGTAAGACTCAAACCCTAGCCGTCGTCGTGGCTTGATCTGCGTAGCCCATCTGCGTGACTTTCTGTCATAAAGGACTGAAGCACAGCACATCTGCGTGACTTTCTGCCATATATTAAACAGTGAGTTTAATTTTTGTTTTTTTATTTACAATTCGTCTGTTTTGGCTTGATCAGAAAACTAATAGTGTTCTTTGCGAGTCTTCAAGTTCATGTGTTGAAAACGTCAGTAATATAGTGCATGCGAGCAACAATCTAGTTATTCTTGAAACTCCATCAATTGAAGTTAAAATTTTGCTTTCAGTATTCTCTTGCTAATTTGGTAAAATATGTGAATTTTGCTTTCAATATTCTCTTTAATTTGGTAAAATGGAAAATTTTCATTTTTTGCGTTACTGTTGTCTTATTTGAATTGGTGCTAGAAGAGTTATTGATTTGAATTGGTACTAGAAGAATTACTGGAAAATTTTCATTTTTGCGTTATTGTGGCCAATGTCCAGTTCATTTAAATTCACTGTTTAATTGGACTAAAATGTGCATGATACTTCTCTGTTATGTGGTTAAGTAATGTATTCAAATATTTTCTTGTAGGAAATGGATGGTGAACAATCTACCAATAATGCAAATGCTACTAATAAAAGTCATGTTGCTTCTTCTAGCCCACCTCTAGTGCCTCTGCTTTGTGGAGTGGATAATTTAGAAAGGTATTCAGAAAGTTTTATTGAGGTTGGAGTGACTTTCTGCCATATTTTAAAGAACATTGTTGTAGAATTTAATTTCAAGACCTTTGTAATTGCATCGTTTGTGTAGGTTGATTGAATGAACATTCTAATGGTGTCATTCTTGTGATTGTTGTAGAATGGTGTTATTGTTGTAGAATAGTGTCATTCTTATGATGCTAAAACTTCAACCAGTGGCAGTGTGACCCTTCCAGCCATATTGAGAAAAAGAACTTTCCAGTTTGTTAGCTTATTTCTCATTCTGTCAATGATGAATCAGTTATCACTATTATGGTTCACTTCGCTTTATATATATACAGGTGTGGTGATCTAGAATTTTTTTCACGTGTGGATCCAGATCCGATCCGTAGACCCGGTGTATCCGACAGATCTGGATTTGGATCTGATTTTTATGGACCCGATGGATCTGGATCCGGATCTGGATCTAGGTATGAAAAATAGATCTGGATCTTGATCTAGTAGGATCCGATCCAAATCCTATCTGTTGCCATCCCTATACATATCTCTAATGTAATGAATAAAACTAGGAGGAGAAGGAAATGAAAAAGGCAAACCCTCCCCGCAACTAATTTTGTTATTGTTTTCCTATCTCTATATTTATCGTATTTAGGGCTTACAATTCCCTCCGACATTGGGTTAATTTGACCATGTACTTGGTTTGTGATACTATGTGAACCTTGTCCCGACTAAGAGTGCATTGGCGCACCCGACTTTATAGCCTCGTATTCATCCCACCTAGATTTGTGAAAGTTTTGTACATGTCTCAATAAATCCCCCGTCCCACCCTGAATTTTTCCCATTTTAAATTTATAAACATTTTTACAAATTCTGCACCTAACTACTTGATTCTCTTGATCCCTATTAAAAAAATCTCATGCAACAGATTTTAATTTTCGTTGTGTGGGACCTCGTCTCATGCTAGGGAGAATAGGAGGCGTTCTAGTTTCAGTTTGAGGTGCACTAGTGGGTGTGTCATCTAGATTATCTTCTAAATTAAAGTCTGGTTGAATTGCAAAATATATCTCATCGTCTAATGGTATATCATTAAAAAAATCAGTTTCATCTATATGAGTATAATCAATCAAATCATCATGTCTAGGAATATGACGACTAGAAAAAGTACCCCTGCCTTATTACCCCTATTAGAAGAAGCATCCTTACCCTTACTCTTAAACATACCTCTTAATCCTTCCATTTTAATTATGCAAATATATAATTAAAGATAATGAAATTAAGTGTGATAATTAAAATAAAGTAACAATAATAATTTAAAGAAGTAACGAATGTATCAAACACCGACATAATGTCGACGTGTAATCGAGATAGAAAATTGAAACTTTGCTAGATAGATGATCCTCAAACTAGTTGTCAACTTTACTCCCATTTTTTTTTAACTTTGATACAGTTATACAAATGAACAATTAAAATATAATATTAAGTAAGTAATGTAGACTTGTAGAGAAATAGAATGAGATATTAGAGAGATTGTAGGAAGATTTGTGAGAAAAAGGAAGAAAAAACAAGATATTTATAGTTGGAAAATTGAGTTAAAATATAAATATATTAACTTAGGAGTTAAAAATAAATATTAAGTGATATGGGAGGTTGGGGGAGAGGCCAAAAATGGTCGAGCGGGATCGGGCCTAGGGCGGGACGGGCCCGGGTACCATCCCAGGTTCGAGTCATGTGTCCATTTTTTTTAGGGGGATCGGGACGGGGTCGGGTACTGGCCAGCCCTACTCCAAACAGAGACTATCTAGTCCGTACACATGAAAACCTGTTATCCACTACAATTTCTTCATTTCATTATCCACTTATCCAAGAATCTTTTTATTTTTTCTCAACTTGAGCTCCGTGACAAACTCACTTTGGCAGTCACCATCAAGAACTAACTCAATATCCAACCAATGTTTTCTGTTTAATTTTTCTAAACAACTTTCATTTGTAAATTTGCGCAACGAGGCTCAAGCTAAATCTTGTAGTAACTAAGATTCAAACATTGAATTTCATATTACTTGTGCCACTCAATCATACATTTGGGACAATTTGGGACTCAAAATTAAGATAGTTCAATGGTAAAGGGACACTTGCAAAAGGATGCATTCTAAATTTTAACATATAGAGAACAGAGTGAAAGTGCAACAATTACATATGACAAGGATTACAGATCTCTACACAGTGAATGTAGAAACAAAGGGTTACACAATTACCCAATCTACAAGCACAAGCACTAGAAACTACACAAGTCACAACCCACTACAAATAGAGACGTCAATAAAGAAGATAATAATACTAATAAAAGAACAAGTGCACTAAGCTACCACTATTCAAAAGGTTCAAGAAAAAACCAGACCAGAATGACCACAATTAGTCTATTGTACTAGTGTTTCTGCCAGAGACTATTATTAGATCTTTGAAACCATGACCCCCAGTCACACTCTTACCGAAACTATTACAGAAGATAATAATAGTACCTTAGAAAAAGGGTAATAATACAACTAAAACCGTGACCCCATCACACCACGTCAACTCTTAATTAGACCACAACAATTAGTCTATTGTACCCAATCCTAGCTTGCATTTTCACCCAAGACTACTTGCAACGCTTTGAAAATCATGACCTCCTGGTTACAAGACAACAACTTTTACTAAAGATAATACTACTAATACCTAAAAAAAAGTGAAAGAAAGACTGACAACTAAGTCACTAAGAATCATCACCATCAACTAAGCCTTCAATTTTTCAGCTTTCCTCTACGTCATCATCATCATCCTGAGCAGGCTGTGGCCTAACTTTCCTAGGCCTACCCCTAGGCCTCCCTGTTGGTGAACCAACATCGGTCGAATCGGGACCCACAGCAGGTGCTGGCTTTGCCTTCTTTGAAGTAGTAGGTGGTGCATTAGGGTCTTTTCTTGGTCTTCCTCTTGGTTTTGGTGGTGCAGATTCAACAGATTCTGCACCAGGTGGCAATGGAACTTTGGGTTTTGGTGGCCTACCACGACCCCTCTTTGGTGGAACATCTGAACCAGGTTTAATGTAATTGTTCTTGAGGAACATAAGGTCTCCATTTTGTTTCATGTTGTCCAAATGTAAAGTTAGCAACTTTGAAACATCTTCACTCAGATCTCCATATTTTGATTCAATGTACTTGGTTATTGCTGACTTGTTTGAACCCCCTTCTTGATTTAGTGCTTCAAGGGCTTCATAAATCATCTGATAAAACAAAACCCCAAAACTTAATTCTTTCACATACTTGTTATTTTTACAAGAAACAAGCATGCAGATCTGTTAAAAAAAAGGCATTCTTGATGATCATATAAGCTCATGTGGGAGCCATTAAAGCAGTTAAAAGAGTCACTTTAAACTACTCATTTTCATTTTTTTTGAAAATTTTCTAGGGAATTGGGCAAACAAATATTCACTTGGGTACTTACAATTGCAAAGACTCAAACTTTACAAGCACTAATCGAACTAAAAGTTGGACAAATATCAAGTGCATTACTCAGTAACAAAGGCAAAAAGATAGAATTTTTGTGTTTATGTTACAAATGAGGGTTAAAGAAAAAAAGGGTTCTTGCATATATCTTCAAAGATTGCATCTTTATCTCTAAGCTACTAGATCCCTACAACATTGAAGGATGATTCTTAGCTCAGAATATCAACAATAAAATGCAAAATTAAAAAAAAAAGAAGGTAAAAAGGGAAATTAAAAAATCTTGGTTTTACCTCAGGGTATGATGGAAGCTGGTTGAAGCTATCAGTCTCCATGGAGAGAGAGAGTGTGTGTGTGTTAGAGAGAGAAAGAGTTCTAGAGATGTCCCTACAAGAAAAGAATAGTGTCAGCTTCAAAAGCACAGTTGAAAATTGCTACATAAAGTCATAAACTAGGAATTAAAGAACAAAAAATATCTGAATAATAAGATGCTGTGTGTGTTCATGGTAGATGAGTGGCTGAAGATTAAGAATAGGAACATAATCTAACGGTTGAAAATGTTTCTTACACTGTTACATGGATTATGACGTGGCTTTTTTTTTTTGTCGTTTTTGGAGTGAATAAGATAACGATGGAGTATTTCTACCTTAATGGATTTTAAGCCCACTTATGAGAAAAAGTTTTTTAAGCCCATCTCATAGTGGGCCATATCATACGGCCCATTTCACGTAAAAATTAGCTCGGATAGTTAGTTTTATGACCATTCGGTGCTCGCTAATATTTAGTCATCATTTGAAATGTAATTGAGAAATAATTACTTTTAAAAGCAGAAAAATATTTTAACAAAAATCAGTCTAGCTAAAATACAGAACAAATGAGCATATTGCTGGAGTTCTGACCTTTTATAAGTGAAACTACACATGTGGAGGAGAGGATTTAGGGGGTTCCCAGGTGTTCATCCGAACACCCACGGTAAAAATGTAAAAAGTTACACTGTATATATATGATAGATTTTTTATGTTTATGTACATATATTAACTATTGAATACCCTAAACAAATGCAAAAGGTTAGCTCAAGTGGTCCAGGGTGTTCAAAATTGTGTTTAGCATCCTAGGATCTAATCCACAAAGACAACATTACTTTTTATGTTTAGTTTTTATTATTTTCTTGGACACTGTTGCTCCCAAACGCACACGCAAGTACACACGGTCGTACAAGTAATATAGTGATTTTAGAAATTGGATGTCGAACCCATAGAGACTTGTGATTAACTATTTACTAAATCAAACGATCCTAATTATCTAAACAAGAGATGAGATACGTAGGTTGTAATTCTAAACTAATTAGAATAAAAAGAAAACAAATAATGAGCTTCAACAAAGAAAGAGTGAGTTTCATATTATTAATGATATGAAACCGATCTAGGGTTATGGGCTATCTAACAATCACGGTCTATTCTTCAATTGATTCAACTTCTTAATTTATCTAGTTTATCGATTCACATGGTTGATAATACGACTATGAATCTCTTGAGTCCTTTAGCCGCCTATTCGTATTACTTTCACGTTTATATCTCTATGGTCATGAACTTTAACACAAATGCATTTATATGTCCTGTATATCAACCAAGCAAAGTGAAGTAGGTATATCTCTATCCTAGCCGCAAATCCGCTCCCCGATGCCTAAAGTTGAGATCATGCTCTATTTATCCCTATTGCTATCCTAGTACTCTTATCTCGAGTTCAATCTAAGTATCAAAGATAGTATTCGATTGGTGATTAAGCAATTAAATAATTAAGCTCATGATTAAACAAATAAACTTATACGATAAACTAATTAATTGAAATAAATATTCGAATAGCAACGTTCATGAAATAACCATAACCCTAGAATGAGAAGTTTAGCTCCACATAGACATGGAGGAAATACGATAAATCATACAAAGAAATTATCAAAACGAGTAGTAATGAGAAGAAAAGGTAAAACCCAATAATCTCCGGCCTCCACGACAGCTCATAGCTCTCCTCACGTCAAACGTTATGTAAAAATCGTGCAAAGAATCTTTTTATAGTGTTGGGAAATAACCCTAAAAAACTAGTCCAAAATGAAGTTGGGCTTTAAAACCCGCTGCCATTTGGATGCTGGAGCTCGTTGGGCGAGCTCTGGAGCCAGGTAGGACCTCGCCCTGGGCTTCACTTAGTGAGCTATGGTGTCCATTTTACACTTAGACAAAAAATCCTCAACTTGGCATTTTGTAGCACCTTTCTCGCAGGGCTAGGTGCATGGCGAGGTACCTTCCTTTGCGGGGTGAGGTGCATGGCAAGGTATCTCCTCGCCCCAGACTTCGCTCAGCACGGTTGGGTGTCTATTTTTCACTCTTGCCACTTTTTTCTACAACTTCTTTTGGTCATCGTAGCTCACTTGATGAGGTGTATAATGAGTTTGTGGCTCGCTCTAGCCTTTTCTTGGCCAGGTTCATGGACCACTCGCACTCGGATGAATGCTTCATCTTATTTTAGCTCTAAATCGTTGTATTTTTTACATTAAATACCTAGATGCGACAAGAACACACATATCAGTTCATAATGCAAAGATTACATAAGTTAGGTGCATTTGGTGCGATTAGTCCTATAAACAAAGTAGGAATATGAGTAAAATATGGCGGTTAGGCATATAAATACATCTAACATCACCACCCTACACTTAAACCTTTGTTCGTCCTCGAACAAATACTAAACACACCTAACTTCACTTATGATTCGCTGGACGTCACCAATTGAATAGGTCTGCATAAGAATAATGTCACCACGACAATTTAAACATATATGAACAATCATACCAAGCACAACATCAATTTCAAACATGCCAACAACTGCTTCAAAAACTCCTAACCTCTAAAATTGACTCTCTTATATGAATTTTGGCAAAAACGGTCCTGCTGCCTAATAAAGGAATCAAACATGTCACCAATCTCTCACCAATTATGTGTCCTCACCTCAAAAAGAGTTGCCCAAAAAGAAGAATTTTTTTTCACTTAAACAAAAAGGGCAATAAATAGAAAGAATTCCGCTCACTCTCACAAGAAAAGTTCACATGAGCATATGACGTACCATAAGCTTGCCCTTAGTGTCATACTCTATTAACAAAATCATATTAAGCAAAAGATCAAATAGGAATTTAATGGTTGTAATGCCGGTTAGGTGACAGGTATGAATTATTTGGTTAAATAGTGACTAACCTCCCTAAGCACTTAAAGACACACTTTATCATCATTTTGCATTTTTCATTGTTTCATCAATTTTTTTTTAACCATTATTTTTCACTCTACCTTATGTCTCCCTTTATCATTAAGCACTCTATTTTTCGTACGTCACTAGTAAGGAATAAATATTTTTTATTCTTCTTTTTCAAGTAGACCAAATTTTCTTTTTTTTTTTTCGCTTCCTACTAACAACATATTACTAACATATTCAACAAGTACACCCTCAACATTACTTTTCTCGAGTTCCCACATTAACATCCCTTTACATCTACTTCCACTTACTTTTAAGCGCTAAATTTCTAAAGTGCTTTAGGAGTTCGGGATCAAATATTACAGGCAAAACCAATAAAGGAAATGGCTAAAGATGCGGCTATCAAAGAAAATATGCTAAAGGCTCAAAAAGGGTTAACAAATGATGTCACATATGGGTAGGAAAATAGATTGTCAAAATTCATAGCTCACAAAAAAATGCCTATATCATCTCCTAACTCAACATACCTCGTTTCACTTTGTAGATACACCGGGCAAGTTCTAGACATCAATATGAGTCATGGAATATATACACAAACACTCATCACACATAGCACACTCATGGTTCAAGATGGATCAATATTGACCCTCTACTTAGAAAATAATGACACAAATTCAATGCAAACATTTTTAAGCCAATAATTTTCATCCAAGAGTCAAGTAGAAGATCGCAAGCATTTCAAAACAAGTTATTATTATGAAGAATCATTTTACTTTAAAAAATTCGAGACCTGCTCATGTTGTCAATAGTGTACTTAGCCCCGAGCACCTAACATTCAATTGGTTATAGGGGCTCTCATCTCCCACCTTTTTCATCTTTTACTACTCCTAAAAAAGCTAATCCTAAAAATAATTAAAAAAAATTACCGGGTTCAAGTAACATCCCTCGGAAAAGAACCGAAAACAAAAATTGAGAGGGATTATTAACTATTACTATGACTAAACAGAAGGTATTTTCCCACCCCACACTTAAACAATGATTTGTCCTCAATGCATAAACATTATGAAGAACAATAACAATATAAAGTAGAGATAAGAAAAACTCCTTGGTAGTCGATTGGATTGCCTCCCAACAAGCGCTTGATTTAACGTCGCAGCACGACACCATCACCTTTACCACTTTTCCTTCCACTTTGAGGATATGAATTGCACCACTATTTTGCATCAAATTTTCTTCTTCGCTCTTGAGGCGGTGGTGTGAAAATAAAAAAACCAAGCTATAGATATCGCATCTTGCACTTCTTGGCCCTTAAGCGAGGAATGTCATTTTATCTTTTCGATGTGGCAAATTTTAGAATGTAAAGGTCTTGTTCCTCATCTATACACTTCTTTAAAGGCTTGGAAGCCTTGATTTCCATGTCGCTAACCAAACACAATCTACAAAAGTGTATATAATGAGGTCTAACACATCCCAAATCTAAAACCGTATTATTTTTGACACCTTCACTTTTGTACACCTCCTCAACATCAACATCATCAATAAAGTTCTGATCAAATGGTTGGTGTTCCTCTTTCTACTTCACAAATTGTCCAGTTTATACAATAATTGATGGTTGGGCATCAGACGCCTCAACCTTTTTATTTAAATGACCTTGCAGGTCATGAATATTTGAGCCAAATTAATCTATCTCTTGTCTTAGCTCATCCCTGTCTTCTATCAAATTTATCACCATATTTATAAGACCATCACAGAGAAACCCATGAAATTTTATTTGTTGAGCTTGTTCCTCAAGTCAAGATTGGCTCACTATATCTATTACTTCAAAGTTATTTCCGTCTGGAAACTCACTCTCTTCTTTTGTTTGAGGTTCTTCTTGGGTATTAGCTAAGACTTTTACTTGCAGATCATTACAAGTTTCAGTCTGGCCTTGTATCTCTGCGAGTTTAGCACAAATCCTCTCTATGGATTTTCATTATTCTACAGAGCGCTCTCTTATTATTGTGCTCATCTTAAGCATCTGTTTTATAAAATCACTGAATTGAGCAAGATTTTCCACATCCTCCACTTCATTACTCCAGCCAACATCACAAACAATGAGAGAATCATAATATGGATTTAGGGATGGGGAATAAGAATTAGGACAACCATTCCAATGTCCATCATGACCACCACATATACTGCAAACATTCCACGCAAAGGATTGGTGAGGTGCACACAACCTGTTTCCAAAAATACTATCACAGTATGTCCACAAGTGGGGTCCTCCACATATCACCCAAGGATCACCAAAATAAGAAAAACCAACATTCGACCAATTTTCGTTCCATGATGTCATGTCAAGAAGAATATTCAAAATATTTAAAAAATAAAATTAATTTTTTTAATTGACAACAAGAAAAGTCTAGTATAGATAAACATGTAATTTCTAAGTCCCCTTCAATGACGCCAAAAACGTTTTGCTCCCAAATGCACACGCAAGTATACGCGGTCGTACAAGTAATATAGTGATTTTATAAATTGGATGTCGAACCCAAAGAGACTTGTGATTTACTATTTACTAAATCAAACGATCCTAATTGTCTAGACAAGAGATGTAATACTTAGGTTGTAATTCTAAACTAATTAAAATAATAAAAAATGAACCTCGACAAAGAAAGAGCGGGTTTCATATTATTAATGATATGAAACTGATCTAGGGGTATGGGCTATCTAACAATCACGTTGTATTCTTAAATTGATTCAACTTCTTAATTTATCTAGTTTACCGGTTCACATGGTTGATATTACGACTACGAATCTCTTGAGTCCTCTAGCCGCCTATTCGTATTACTTTCACACATATATCTCTATGGTCATGAACTTTAACACAAATGAATTTATATTTCCTGTATATCAACCAAGCAAGGCGAACTAGGTATATGTCTATCCCAGTCAAAAATCCGCTCCTCGATGCCCAGGGTTGAGATTCTGCTCTATTTAACCCTATTGCTATCCTAGTATTCCTATCTCGAGTTCAATCTAAGAATCAAATATAGTATTCGATTGGTGATTAAGAAATTAAATAATTAAGCTCAAGATTAAATAAATAAACTAATATGATAAACTAATTAATTGAAATCAATATTCGAATAGCAATGTTCATGAAAGAACCATAACCCTAGAACGAGAAGTTTAGCTCCACATAGACATTGAGAAAATACAATAAATCATCCAAAGTAAATATTAAAATGAGTGGTAAGGAGAAGAAAAGGTAAAACCTAATAATCGTCGGCCTCCATGATGGCTCCTAGCTCTCTCCAGGTTAAAAGTTTTATAACAATCATGCAAAAAGTCTTTTTATAATATTTGGAAATAACCCTTAAAACTAGTCCAAAACGGAGTGGGTCTTTAAAACCCCCTGCCATTTGGATGTTGGAGCTTGCTGGAAGAGCTCTGGAGCGAGGTAGAACCTCGCCTTGAGCTTCGCTTAGCGAGCTATGGTGTCCAGTTTACACTTAGACAAAAATCATCAACTTGGCATTTTGGAGCACCTTCCTCACGGGCCGAGGTGCATGGCGAGGTACCTTCCTCGCCGGGCGAGGTGCATGAAGAGGTATCTCCTCGCCTCAGACTTTGCTCAGCATAGTTGGTTGTCCATTTTTCACTCTTGCCACTTTTTTTCTACAATTTCTTTTGGTCTTCGTAGCTCGCTTGACGAGGTGTATGGCGAGCTTGTGACTCGCTCTAGCCTTTTTTTGGCGAGGTTCAAGGACTACTCACACTCTGACGAATGCTTCATCTCATTTTAGCTCCAAATCATCATATTTTCCACGTTAAGTACCTAGATGCGACAAGAACACACATATCAGTTCATAATGCAAAGATTACATAAGTTAGGTGCATTTGGTGCGATTAATCCTCTAAATAAGGTAGGAATATGAGTAAAATACGGCGATTAGGTGTATAAATATGCCTAACATCAAACACCCTAAGTAAAAATTCTAAACCTGCCAATGCAAACTGAAGTATGGAAAATCTGTTGGAGTTTTAAACTTCATGAAAGATTCGTGGAGTTCAAATCCTTATCAATTCAAACCCCAGAACGTCTAAATGTGAAAATTTTCTAGAGTTTTAAACTTCATGAATGATTCATGAAATTCAAATAATTATCAGTTCAAACTCCAAGAATAACGGTTCATGGAGTTCAGACTGATAACGTTCAAACTTCAGTTAATGTTTTCTGAAATTTTTCTATGTTTTAATTAGAGCTTTTTTTTATCAAATTTTATTCTCGTATTAAAAATGGCTAAACACTAAATAGTATTGAACCATTGGCTGAAATTTAATTAGCGATCCAAATTAGTTATTTGGCAATTTCTCCCCCATTTCACAAGGTCCTCTGTAGATATTTGGATCTTTCCCCTTCTTTTTCCTTTTGTATCTACTCCCTTAACTTCAGATAGAGTTTTAAAATTCAGGTGACGGCTTTGTACTAACTATTGGAAGAAGGATATTATCTGACCATCAGAAATTTGTTTGACTCATGTTTGAATTTAATTCAGTCAATTAGCCTATCTGCCAAAACTATTGCCAAGCGCTAGCCTAAAACCCAATCACTACAAGATCAGACTTCTTTGTGGTGATTTTTAGTCGCCACTAAAAGTCTTTGTATGTACTAGTGTTGCTAAATGTTTTTTGTGACAAGAAATACACATTTTTGACGACTAAGCTTGCCACAAAAAAGAACAAATATACGATGAAATTTTTTCATATTGAGCCTTCAAAAAATATCCCAAAATATGTATACTATGTCTATAATTAGTAAGTATATGTTGATTGAGCCTTCAAAAAATATCCAAGATATGTATAATATGTGTATAATTAGTAAGTATACATTGATTATATATTTATTAACTGTAAATTATACAACAATGATACATTTTCTAAGCACATACTGTAGGGATACATATTCTATACAACAATGATATAGTTTCTATATATATGCTGAAATTAGTTGAAAATTGCTACGAAATGAAATTATTTTATAAAGACTAAAAATGACTTTTATGATTTTTGGGCCATCCAGTTATTAATAATTTGGGCCGAATGGCCACGTGTCCTTTTCCCTTAATTATTCTCCCAAAAAATGAAGTTTTAGTTTTTACGAATTTGCAAGTAGGCTTAATCTCAATGTGTCACTTTAGAAATTAGATGAAAAACAAATGTTTCTATTAACTTTAGGAAATAACTTACTTTTAATATTCGTGCTACATGTTTTCCGATGAAAATGATTCTAACAAAAAATACAGTTAGAGAATTGTATTCAAAGGTTTAAAGACAAGTATGTTGTATCCGATTTGGAGACCCTCTTGAATGAGTCTGAGATTGAGATTAAACGCACAAGTAAAAAATATGATAATAAGAAAATAAAGAAAACTAATAGGTTAGATCCGAAATAAGCTATGAATCAAATAAGAGCTAAAGCTGAGAATGGTGTATTAACTTGAGATATATTTGAGTTGCAAATATGACATTATAGAGGGTCATATATAGAGAATACAATATTTTTTCTTCTCTTTTAAGTCTTGCATATATAAGATAAAACTTAGACTATTATGATCCTAAAGAGTTGTGACGACAGTGAGCATACTGACGTCACTACACCCACGTGCATTGTGATACTCTGATCTAGGTAGGCTCATGTGATGGGAGTTGTTTGGAGTGGAGGACAGCTATGGAGATCCTTTGGGGACATTGGAGTTTCCAGAACCACAAAACTTCTTATATATGCTTAATGCCTCCAGATGCATTTCTACCTAATACAAATAGTTTCTCACTTTTTAGAACTCTTGAACTCATGGGACCGAGAAATGGAAGAGTCTATGCACCTTTTTAAAAAGGACATTTCACAGGAACCGAAATGTCACATCCTTTCACTGCCAGATGATTCGTCAATTGATCATTAAATGTACTCAGTCACTCAATCGATGGTGCCCCTTCTGAAACACCAATTGATGCTTATTGAAAAAGGCACACCTTTCTGATTTCCAAGAATAATGATTATTCTATTGGCTATATAAACCAACAACCTTGATCACTCTTCCTTACTTTCATCTTCAATCTCCTTATTCTTCCAACTTCAGTCTTCTGCCTCTTTCACTTCTTACCCTTAAAATATATATATGTCCTCTTCGTCTTCCTCTGGTATTTTTGATGCCCTGACCCTTACAAGAATGAGGGTAGAGCTAGGTCCATCCCGCTGCCGGCTATCATCATTCAATGTTACCCAGGCCATTGACCCGGGATCTATTGCTTCTGAAATCATCCCTCCCAATTTCTATATTGAGAGGGATTTCTGTGTAAACCTTCGCCTTGAATCTGTGGAGGACATGATCTCATTAATTGATGATTCTATTATCCCCTAAGTCTGTATCGATTGCAGATGGGGCTTGGATATTGATAATTTTTCTCCTCTGTTTAATACAAGCATTACTCAACACATCCCCGGGATGTCGCTTATTTACACCTATCTGTTTACCATCGATTTTGGCTTCCCCATCCACCGAGTGATGGAGGCCTTCTACCATAGATACAATATCTATCCAGGGCAGCTAGTCCCGCAAGCATGGAGAATAGTCGAGTGCTTGAAGTATTTGGCGGATCTCCCCTACCTTCCATTTACTTTGGATCACCTGATCCACCCCTATTCCCCCCAGATACTTCGTGGGGGAATAATGAATTTAGCTTTTAGGTGCTCTAGAGCCCTTATTACAAATGTCGACGATGATCATGACCAAGGATAGTATAATCGGTTTGTGATAATTCCTACCCACCGTCCTCAGGGCACTAATTTTGGCCCCTTACCGGAGCACTGGAACAACGCTCGTAAATAACTTTCTTCCTCTTTCCTATAATTCTTTAGGTTCTTCTTTGACTGACTCAACTCTCGTCCTTGCAGCGACCCATGTGGTCCCTAAGCCCCTGCCCGACATCTTTATTTGGGTGATAAGCTTGCTTTGCGTCTCCAGGGTACTAAACGGACTTGGAGGGCCCTTTTTCCGAACAAATGAAAAGGAAAAAGCCATGGTAATAATCTTTTTGCTGATTTTGCATTATTAACTGATTGTGTATTTATTCATCATACTAACGTCTTTCCCTGCCCCTCTTTTTGAAGGTCTCCCTTCCAGTGGGGGTTCAGCTAAAAAAGTGTCCACCCAAGATAAGGATCGGGCTCGCATTGCCAAAGCCGCTGAAGAAGTCATGGCTAGCAGGAAGCAAGAGCTTTTGGGTGATGCTGAGGCATCCACCTTTGGGATTGGCTTACGTGTAAGGATGCACCGCCAATTTAACAAGTTTGAGATGGAGGATGTGAATAGGGTGGTCCTGGTGGAAGATAATGAGGAAGAGGTTGTAGCATCTGGGGATGCGTAGGTCACATTGACCAAAGCCATCAAGGAACAGGGGATCAGCGGAGGCAAACTCGAGAGCATGGAAAGTAGAGATGCAAGCGCAGACCCTTCTATTTCTCCCCCACCTATTTTTGGTTCTAACCTCAGCCTGGAAGCTTCCTTGGCCCATCTCATGGAATCTTTCTTCATGTAATTTGGGTCATTTTTACTATACCTTTTGATCTCGACGCGAATGCATAGACTAACTTTACTTTGCCTAACTTTTCAGGGACACACTATTATCTTCTCCACTATTGAGCTTTTAAGGAATGCATTTTTATCCTCTTGGAAGATGGAGAGGTTGGCGGAGAAGAACTGCCATCTTTGGGAGGAGGTCGCTCAGCTTTCGGTTGAGTATAGAGATCTTTTGGAATAAAGGACCACATTAGATGGTAGATGGGAGGAGGCTAAGCAGGCCCTGTCATCTAGGAAGGAAACCTTTCGAATTATGACCCAAGCTCGTTAGTTTATGGAAAAGTGGGTGGTTCAAGCCGAGCTTGATTGCGACACCGCCCAGAAAAGGATACAAGCTCTCGAGGCTTTTTGTGCTCATCTCTGAGCTTGGAACCAATGATTGAGCTTCACCGGGAAGCTGACCAACAGAGGGCCACCTTACTCATGGACCATGTTGTCCTTTAGATCTGGTTCGAGGTTTTGTAAGGGTTGGAGATAGGAACGATTGACATCCCTTCGACCCTTATTATTGCAGAGGTAGATTTGGGGGCAGCTGAAGCTGATATGGAAGATATGCATGAAGAGATGCCTCCCTCCTCTAATGCTTCTGCCGGCTCTTCTGATGGAGAAGGTGCTCCCCCCCGACTTAGCTTTGTGCTAGTTTTTTCAGCCTATGTGAGTTTGTAGAGGACTATGTGCCCTTTTTAAATGTTGGTGTTTTTTGAAATGGGCTTGTGTGCACTATGATGAATATTTTGTTTTTGTGGTTATGTTTGGCATATGTGCCATTTGGTGGATATTTTATGGCACTTATCCCTTTGCTATTTTTTTGGATTTAAGCCTTCGTGCTTTTTCTTGTCAACCACCGGGGTTTGTATTCCCCATATTATTGTTCTTTTGTTGAGCGCTTGGTGCTTCTCTTGTACAAATGACAACTATTTTTTTGCCTTTCATTTTACGCTTTGACATGCACTTTGTCTATTGTTCGAGCGTTTGTTATTTAAGACAAGGTTTAACAATTGGTGCACGCCTATCCGATTTTTAGCATTTTGTGTTTGAGGTCGTTTTGCCTTGACCCAATCCGGGAATGTTACATCCGAGAATACTAGCTCGAAATTGGGATTTAAGATATCCAATTTCAAAATGAAAGAAGATACTCCATTTTTTATGTTGATGGGGAAGACGTCTCAGACCCTTGTAAAGGCACTAAATGGTTCAAAAAAGAACCCCCACGCGTGGAGGCTCTTAAGGATGTCTCGTGTAGTTTAAAGCGGTTTTGCCTTTTTTATTTTTTCATTGCGCGACTTAGTGCGTAAAATTAGATAAAACTTTCTTTTTATTTCATTCATTCAAAGTCATAGGGGATGACTCGTCCTGTAAGTACATGATTGTCTTTTTGGGTATTTACAAGATTTATCAAAAGAAAGTGATCGAGCAAGTTCCATGACTGCCAGCAGTCCAGGTTAAGAGAGTCTGTCTTGGAAGAGAATCTCTTATGATTATATTGCTCTGTCCTGTCCCCTCGGGACTTGAGTGCGAGGTCTCGAGGAGTCGAGTTTTGGGATGTGACATGTTAAGCTTGAAGCATTTTTCGAATTGTTGCCTCGTTAAAAACATTTCCAGAAAAACCCGATAGGGACAAAACCTTAGCCAAGGAAAAGAGTGCAACGCGTGTTCGTTCCCTCTTGGAGGGTTCCCGACTTTGTGAACAGTCCATGTCAAGGAAAGGGATAATTAACTGAAATATGAATATTCTTGTGAAAATAATACGTACCTGACTTTTTTCTTCAAAGGTAGAATCTCTTCAGGTGGCTGACGTTCCTGCTATTTTTTAGTTCTTTTCTAGACTCGTCCTCGAGCTTAAATGCTTTTTTCCCCACAATTCCAATGATCTAGTACGGTCCTTCATAGTTTGCCTACACCTTACCCTTATTCGGGTCCCTTGTTGCAAGGGTGACCTTTCGGAGGACGTAGTTCCCGATTTTGAAATGCCTCAAGTTCATCTTTCTATTGAAGTACCTCTATACTCTTTGGTTTTTTGCTGCCAGATGTATGAAAGCCAACTCCATATGTTCCTCTAACAACTCCAGCCTTATTACCATTGCTTCTTTGTTAGATTTCTCAATGGTTTGAATGTAGCGGAAGCTGGGTTCTCCTACTTCTACGGGTATTAGGGCCTCAACTCCGTATACTAAGGAGAAAGAGGTTTCCCCCATGCTCGTTTTAGTTGTGGTTATGTAAGCCCATAATACCCCAGGCAGTTCTTCCGGCCACTTGCCTTTTGAATTTTTCAACCTCTTCATAATGCTTTAGATGATAGTCTTGTTAGTTGACTCTACTTGTCCATTTGTACACAGGTGATATGGTGATGAGGTTACCCTTTTGATGTTCAACCCTTTTAGGAACTCAATGACTTTTTTCCCACGAATTGCTGGTCGTTGTCACAAGCGATCTCCTTTGGTATCCCAAACCAGTAGACGATATGATCCCAAATAAAGTCTATGACTTGTCTTTCGTGAATATTTTTATACGCTTTGGCTTCCACCCATTTTAAGAAATAGTCAGTTAATATCAGCAGGAACCTTACGTCCCCCACAACTCCCGACAGCAGGCCCATGACATCCATTCCCCATTTCATGAATGACTATGGACCACTACCGAGTGTAGGGGTTCAGCAGGTTGATGTATTATCGAAGAATGCTGTTGAAATTTCTCGTATTTCCATATATAAGCCTTTGCGTCTTCTTCCATCCGAATCCAGTAATAACCAACCCTTATTATCTTCTTCACCAATGAATCATACTCGGCATGATTTCCATAATTTCCCTCGTGTATCTCCCGCATCACGTACTCAGCCTCCACTGGCCCTAGACATTTAGCTAAAGGCCCAAGGTAGGATCTTCTGTACAACTTCCCTTCATGTATGAAAAACCTAGCCGCTTTGGTTCTCAACGCCCGAGCTTCCTTATTATCTTTCAGGAGAGTCCCTACCTGCAGATAATTGATAATATCATTCCGCCAGTCCCAAGTGAGGCTGGCAGAATTTACCTCGTGCAATCTAGAGTCCAAGACATAGCATAAGAGATGGATTATTGACTCCGACTCTCCTTTAGTTGCCTCGGATGACGAGCCTAGCTTGGTCAAGGCGTCGGCTTCAAAGTTCATCTCTCGTAGGATTTGTACCACTTTCTATTTTCGAAATTGAGCCAACAGAGTGGCGGTCTTACTAAGTATTCCTGCATTTGACTGTCTTTGGTCTCATATTTGCCTAATATTTGATTGATGATCAGATGTGAGTCGCTCTTAGTTCGATATTTTTAGCTCCGAGTCCGCGAGACAATTCCAAACCTGCAATTGCTGCCTCATACTCAGCCTCATTGTTAGTTAAAGAAATGTATTTAACGGCTTGCCTGATTATGGCCCTCGAGGGCATGACAAGGACAATCCCTAGCCTGGTGCCTTTCATGCTCGTGGCCTCGTATGTGTATAGGGCCCATTCCCTAGATGTTGCTTTGGTTTCCCAAAATGCCTCCGTGTGAACCAGAGACATCATACCCGGGCTACAATCGGCTACAAAGTCGGCTAAGGCCTGAGACTTAATAGTGGTTCGAAGTTAACATGTGATATTATACCCACAAATTCCGATCAACCAACTTGCCAGCCGGTCGAGAGTTCACGCTTGTGCAATATATTCCTTAAAGGGAAGGTGGTGTCCACACATATAGGGTGACATTGAAAATATGACTTCAGTTTGCGAGACGCGGCTACTAGGGCCGAATCCAGCTTCTTAATGTGAGGGTAGCGGGCTTCGACATCTGTTAAGGCCTTGCTTGTATAATAAACAGGAGACTGCGTACCTTTTTCCTCCTGAACGAGGAAAACACTTACAGCGGTTTCAGATACAATGAGGTAAATTAACAGTGGTTCCCTCTCATTTGGTTTTGTGAGCAAGAGAGGTTCGTCGGGTACTTCTTCAGGTCTCTTAGGGCTTGCTGGCATTTCGGGGTCCATTGGAAGTCTTTTTTCCAATAGGCTAAAAAATTTCTGACATCGCTCGAATGATCTGGAGATAAACCTCCTAAGGTTGTTATTCTACCCGTCAATCGTTGCACTTCTCGAAAACTGCTGAGTACCTTTAGTATTTGCTCTATGGCTCGAATAAGATTCGTGTTGGGTTCTATGCCCCTGTTGGACACCACAAAGCCTAGGAACTTCCCAGAGCCCACCCTTAAACAACATCTTTCAGTATTTAGCTTGAGGTTGTACTTTTGGATGATCTCGAACACTTCCTGCAAATGTCTAACATGTTCCTCTGTTCCTAGGGACTTAACGATTATGTCATCTGAATAATCTCCATACTTCGACCCAGCTGATGGCGGAACATCCGCTGGGTCAGTTGGTGGAAAGTAGTCCCTGCATTCTTTAAGCCGAATGACATAACAATATAACAATAAGTTTCGTGCTCCATTATAAACAAAGTCTTTTTCTGGTCCGATGAGTTCAATTGTATATGGCCGAACCCTGTGGATATATCCAGGAAACTAAGTAGTTCATTCCCAGCCACTGCATCGACAACTCGATCTAGGTGGGGCATATGGTATGAGCTCCTTAGGAAAGTTTTGTTTAAGTCCTTTAAATCTAAACTATTTGAAAGGTTTCATGTTTCTTAGGGAGTACCACTATGTCTGCCATCCAATCTTCGTATTTTACCTCTAGGACTGTTCATAACTGAATAAGTCATGCTACTTCTTCTTTGATGAATCGACTTCGTTCCACTGACACCGAACGTTTTTTATCTAGGTTACAGATATGTGAAATTAAAATCACAAGTAAAAAATATAATAATAAGCAAATAAAGAAAACTAATAGGTTAGATCCGAAAATAAGCTATGAATCAAACAAGAGCTAAAGCTAAGAATGGTGTATTAACTGTAGAGAGATATGAGTTACAAGTGTGAACTTAGAGAGAATATAATGTCTTTTTCTTCTCTTCTAAGTCTTGCATATATAATACAAAACTTAGACTATTATGATCCTAGAGAGTTGTGGCAACGTGAGCATACTGACGTCACTACACCCAAGTGCGCCGCGGCACTCTGATCTAGGTAGACTGATATGATGGGAGTTGTTGGGAGTGGAGGACAACTGTGGAGATCCTTTGGAGATGTTGGAGTTTCCGGAACCCCAAATTTTCCTGTATAGGTTTAATGTCTTCGAATGCATTTCTACCCAATACACTACATGAAGTCACTAAACCATCCAAGGGCAATGTGACAGTGCTCAAGTAACAAAAATAAGGTTTAGAGCATGCTTTGATTGGTTTATTTTAGGTGTTTTAGTCAAAATAACTTTAAAGTACTTTTTATAGTGTTTGGGTAAAATAAAAAAAATATTTTTAAACACTTAATATAAGTCAAAATAACAAAAGCCATAGGTTATGATTCCTATAATGGACTTGTGTTGTTTAGTGTGTCATTTGGCAAAAGCCGTGATTGCTTTATAATTTATTTATGATGGCATTTAAGGGACCTAACAATTAATGAAATATGATAAAAATCGTGAGATCATAATTCGAATCATAGTCAGATGTGAAAATAGCTAAGTAATTTTTTTTATTTATCTAAATCTTGATGAGTGCATACTACTCTCCCCATATTCCAATTATGAGATTATACTGAATATGTTGTTGTTGTAAATCTTGATGAGCAGAGCTACTGAGATCAGTGTTGATGCTTTGATCGGATCAAATAACAAGTCGTCGGAGGAATAGCCGAGGTTCAAGTAAGTTGATTGGGACATCACAATTATAAGAATATATAATTAGTATATAACCACTCTAATTGTTACGCAAATTAAACAAAAAAAATGAACTCTGAAATTGACATGTAAATTAGTTTAACTACATCAGCCATGTTCGAGCCTTCGAGGACGTTTAACGTTCATTTTTTCCAACCAAGACTACATTGGCATTTGTTAAAGTCTTAAATATATTGATCTACATGAAACATGTTTCAGGAAATTCATAAATCCAACTTTTCTCACAAGTCACAATTTTATATTTTTAGTTGTTTATATCCATTTTAATGGGGGGACGTTAACCTATGCACACATAGCACACATATTTAATGTTTTATAGGTACTTCTGCTCACTTTTTTTTCTTCACATATCTGGTACTTTTGGAGAAAACAAACACCTCATTTCGGTTTAGCTCTCCCTCAAAACATCTCTATTCCGGCCTGTTCAGTAACTACTAGTATACTGTACTTCCTATAAAAAAAGAATAGTAATATTTTTTTCTCATGAGAAACTTTTATAATCATAATTATGTGATATATATATATAATTAAAATTTCTAGAAACCTTATAGCTATATAATTATTATGTTATACTCCCTCTTTTTCAATTTATGCGTCTTCTCTATTTTTTAGTTCATTTTTAAAAGAATGAATGTCACTTTCTATGGGTAAGACTAATTGTTTAAAGTCTAACATTATGCATACCATGTTTATGACCACATACAAGATTTTCAAAAATCATTTTGTTACATTGCTCACATTAATATCACAAAATTAAAAAAATTCTCTTAATTTATGAAATTATGTACCCAATTAAACTAAAATACATAAAATAAAATGAAGATTCAATATTGCAAATTTTAAAAGCATTTTTAAAAAGATTTAGTACCTCAAACTACGTTGAACTAATTAAAAGGAGGAAGTACTATCTTGTCACTAGGGTTCACTTGTTTTCTAGTACACTCTATTTTTTTCAAATTTCTATCTGATGTCTGCAGTACCACGTTACAATCAATTAAATCTGAATTCACGCTGAAAAATTTCATATTATTAAACAGTAAAACGTTTCTTGATAAAGAAAGATGATTATATTAAGCTTAACCCTTGTTGACCAGAGTCATTCTCATCAAGTTGTCATTATTATTACTTAGTGCTATTCTTTACACGTATGAAAAGGTAGGTTCCAAACAAATACAACGAAATTCATTGAAACGACCAAAAAAAAGGTTGACTATTGTCAAGATCACACTCTTTTTAGCAAAGCAGGAAGGTGACTTAGCAAATTATCAAAACAAAAGAGAAGAAATTAGAGGAGTTTTAGAGAAACATGTCGATGGACATCATAATGGAGGATTCAGATTCAGTTGTTTCTAATATAGATGCAATCATGTATGGCCCTTCTGATATTTCAGGATGAACTCAAAGCTTAATCTCAGATCTCAGTATTCCTAATTCGTCTTCAACTAGTGAAGACGAATACCAGCAGCAGATTTCGACTGCTGCTGGCGGTGGTGGTGCTGATGATTTGATGATTATTGTATCATCAGGCGATTCTTCCAGATCAAAGAATTATATTAATAAGCGTAGTGAGCTATTTAATGTTGATTTCAGGGAATTTTCTTCTTCATCATCATCGCGTAGCTGATGCCATGAGTGCTCAATCTGTGGGCTTGAATTTTCCACAGGCCAAGCTTTAGGAGGACATATGGGAAGGCATAGGGATAGAGCTGTTATTATGAATGGAAATTTTCAAGTTATTCCTGATCAACTTGTAAGGCGATCAAATAGCGGAAGACTTTTATGCTTGGGTTTGAACTTGACGCCATTAGAGAATTATGATTTAGGGTTCATGTTAGGAAAAGAGGCTCCTTTAGTTAATTTATTCTTGTGATTGCAATCATCTATGGTGCATCTGATCATTCAGACCACCACCACCAACAGATTCCAGACGGCCGGTGCACAAAGTATTCCGTTCGGGGAAGAAACACACTCTACAAGGTGCGATATAGACATCACCTTAATGTCAGCATTAGTGGCTGCTTCCACGACTTAAACCCGTGACTGACGGTGGTATTGACGTTCCTTTATAAAGACTATTACTAAATGTTAATTGAAGAACAGAGTTTCACTCACTGGAAGCCATGTTAGCATTTGGTATGATGATGTACATTATTTAGACTATTACAATAAATGTTTATTCAAGAGTTTCTCTATTTGTGGTACTTATACAATTTACAATTTTCATAATAGAAAAATCTTATTCCTATTCTACTCCCAAAATCCTATTCTACTCCCAAAACCATATTCTACTTATATAAGAATGTTATAATTATGGTAAGTATACAATGCTAATTATATACAATTACTACAAAATATTTTGTTAACAAAAATAAGATATACACGGTGTGTATACCGTGTATATCACATATTCCCACTTGTGATGGGTTTCCATGATATACACGGTATACACAAGGTATGTGTATACCGTGTATACTTATGTATGTTTTCACCCCCGCAGTCATGGCGGGCGATTTTCGAACGCTGAGACTATCCCTAAAATCTTCAAAAAGGACCGAGGGAAGACCTTTGGTAAAGATGTCTGCAATTTGATAGCTGGAAGGGACATGGTAGACGCGTGCTTGTCCTCGAGCTACCTTTTCTTGAATAGTGTGGATATCCATCTCTATATGTTTAGTGCGCTGATGTTGAACCGGATTACCAGAAAGGTAGATGACACTAATATTATCACAATAAACCAAGGTAGCTTTCTGAATAGGACAACGAAGTTCTAAAAGAAGATTACGTAACCAACAGGATTCAAAGACCACATTGGCTACCCCTCGATACTCGGCCTCGGCACTAGAGCGTGATAATGTAGACTGACGCTTCGTAGATCATGAGACCAAGTTATTACCAAGAAACATACAATAGCCAGACGTAGAATGTCTGGTGTCCGGACAGCTACCCCAATCGGCATCTGTATACAAGACAAGTGTAGACGTCGAGGAAAGATATAAATGTAAGCCATAGTCAAGTGTCCCCTGGATGTACCGAATAATGAGTTTGAGCGCATTCATGTGCTCAATACTAGGATCATGCATAAATAAACACACCTGTTGTACGACATATGTAATGTATGGTCTCGTGAAAGTAAGATACTGAAGAACCCTGCAAGACTGCGATAGCGGGTCGGATTCTCGTAAGGTGAGCCAATCGCAGCCCCTAGCTTGGGCTTATTATCAACGGGAATGGGAGTGGAAGTGGACTTGCATGAGAACATACCAGCTCGCTAAATGATTTCAGTTTCATACTTCCATTTTGATAAGAATAGCCCACATGCATGACGAGTGACGGTAATTTCCAAAAAGTAACTCAAGGCCCCCAAGTCTTTCATAGCAAACTCAGAACTGAGCATTGTCACGACAGACTGGCGCAGAGCATCGGTAGAGGCAGTCAAGATAATATCATCCACATATAATAGTATATAAGCCAGGGAAGTACCACGACGATATATGAACAACGAATTATCAAACCTGTTGTGAGAGAATCTAATAGTCGAAACATAGTCTGCAAATCTCTTATACCAAGCCCGTGGGGCCTGCTTAAGCCCATCCAAGGACTTCTTCAATAAACAGACATGATGAGGATATTTGGGATCTCTAAAACCTAATGACTGATGCATGTAAACTATTTTCTTAAGATCACCATCTAAGAAAACTTTATTCACATCTAACTGATGAATATGCCATGTTTTCGAGAGAGCCAAGCTGAGCACAGTGCGAATGGTAGCCGGCTTGACCACCAGACTAAATGTCTCACCATAATCCACACCAACCTGCTGAGTCTTACCATCACCTACAAGACGAGCCTTATGCCTCGTAAAAGAACCATCAGAATTTTCTTTATGAGTAAAAATCCACATAGACCGAATAATATTAATACCACAGGGACGGGGCACTAACTCCCACATCTTATTATCAATAAGAGCATTATATTCGTTGGTCATAGCCATTTTCCAATTTAGGTCATTCAAAGCTGAAACTGGGTTACGGGGTAGGGGTGATTTAAGAATATTAGAATGGAGATTAAAATGTCTTTTTGGTTTAAAAATACCCGGCTGACTACGAGTAATAGGTCTATGACTCGGAAAAGAAATGGGTGGATTTTGGGAAATAGCGGGACTGGTGACGGGCTGGCCAGCAGGCAGTGGGCCTGTTGGCCCAACACTGGACTCAGGAGCTGAAATAGTGGCAGGAGCAGAATGGCTAGCAGGTAGTGGACCTGCTGGCCCATGATTGGAAACATAATTGTGGGCTGGCCCATGATAGGAGCAGAATTGGGCTGCAGCGTCGGCCCAATCACTAGACCCGTTCCTGAAGGGTTGGGTATTGGTGACGTTATTGTAGGTACAGCGGGCAGTGGGCCCGCTGGTGGAATTTGGGTGTGGGATACATCTGATAAATGGTGGATAATATACGGGGATACATTGTTATCCAAAAAATTATACGAACTAGGTCCGGGACTATTTACCTTGGCAAACGGAAAGTGGGTTTCATCAAAAATCACATGGCGACTAATGATGATTTTATTAGATGATAAATCAAAACACTTGTAACCACGATGATTAGATGGATAACCCAAACACACACAAAGAGTAGAAAAGGTTTGAAGTTTGTGAATTGTAGTTGACAGAAATAGTGGATAACATAAGCACCCAAAGACTCTAAGATGGGAATACGAAGGAGTCTTATTATATAGGAATTAAAGAGGGGATGAATATGCCAAACCTTTGGTAGAAAGTATGTTAAGAAGAGAAGTAGCCATTTTTAAAGCGTGATGCCAAAATAAGGGGGTACGGAAGCATGAACCATTAAAGTTCGGACAATATTATTAATGGTACGAATTTTGTGTTCGGCTTTTCCATTTTGTGAGAACGTATGAGGACAAGAAAAATGAAAATTGATTCTGTTAGTACCACAAAAATTCCGAAACACCCCATTATCATATTCGTTACCATTATCACATTGAATATTTTTTATTTTCCGTTCGAACTGGGTACGGATGAATGCTCTAAATTTTAAAAAAGTGAAAAATTGTTTTTATCTAAGGGAGACAAAATTGACGACCCCGGATGACCTAGACGTGCATGCCACAAGGAAAGAGCAAGAGCTGCAAAAGTAGATGGCAAAGCTTGACTCGAGAGATCGGATGTGGGCGTGATAGGATAAAGATCTCCCCTACTATCACATCTCATGAGAGGAATCCCCGTCTTGAAATCCTTCACAAAAAATCCAAAAGGATCAAAAACAACAGAAACCCAATTATCAGTGGTGAATTTACGGACAGACACCAAATTTTTAATTAAGTTAGCGGCATGAAGAGTAATTTCCAAATGAAGAGGTTGATGAGGGGGGGGGGGAGATAATATTTTATGACCGTAACCACGAATTGGAATTGAATTTCCATTACCAACAATTATACCACCAGAGTTGCTAAAATTGGAATAAGACGAGAGAGTACCTTGGTCAAACGTCATGTGGGTAGTGGCTCCGGTGTCCATGTACCAATTTGAGTCCGAGGGATTTAATCCAAGTGTGTGCATCGCGACTTCAATGTAGGTAGGTGTGAGACCCACTGCATGATGGGCTTGCAGAGGCCGAGGCCCAAGCACACTAGTCTACTGCCCCGGCCCAAAACCTGCTCTCGATACCCACTGATTCTGGGCAGAATTGGGCCCAATAAGCATGTTGGGCATACAGCGGGACATAGGGGCTGTGTGTCCCAGGCCCAGTTCCACGTCCATGGGCCCCACGACTGTGGCTAGTTGGCTTGCGGCCCACTACCCCGAGGCCCTCTACCACCCTCATTATTGACACCGCGGTTGCCGCCACGGTTTTTACCATTATTTTTGCGATTCTGAGCCTTTTTGCCGCCACCGTTGTTGCAGGTTTGGCTGGTATTGTTGGAGACGGATGGGAAAAAATTGGACTCGATCACCATGACGATAGAGGGGGCCCCAGTGACCGTTTTCTTAGCTAAGCCGGCTTCTTTGAGAGTGAGCATGGAACGGGCCTGATAAAACTGTAGTAGAGGACTGCTCTGACGAAGAAGCGTACCGATGCCACTATAGGCCTCAGAGAGGCCTACAACCATCTAAAGAACAAGACGATCACTGGTAACGGGAGCACCAACATTGCGGAGTTGGTCCGCCAATTTTTTTAACCTTTTGTAGTATGCTGAAACGTTGGCGAAATATTCCATATTGACGTGGGAGAATTCCTGCTCAAGAGTAACAACACGAGAATTTTGATTATCTTGGAATATGTCACGCACTCTATTCAAAGCATCCATCGCAGTAACGTCTAGTTCAATAATCGTCTGCAACATGTCGGTAGATATAGTGGAGTAAATTCACTGAAGAACCGTAGCATCAAGTGTCGTCCATAACTTAGGATCATCCTCGGGTTTTGGCACCACCATATCCCCTGGAGCCACAGGGATTATGTGATGAGGACTTGATGCGAGCATGCATGAACTTTGAAAAGTTCGGCCCACGTCGCGTATTGAATGTTTTCTATTTCAAGAATAATAGGGATGTGATTCTTGATGTTAGAAATCGTAACGGCAGTGTGAAACATGTTCTTAGCCATAACAACAACGCAAGACATGATGTAGGGATTTTGGAAGAGAATTTAGGAAGGGGGAAGACTCCGCCGCGGAACGGATCATCTCAGTCTCAAGAGCCTGAAAAGGCGTACCTTGAGGACCCAATGACTGGTACCTATCAGTTTGCGATCCTTGGTAACCGAGGTTGATGCCTCATGTATGAAGGATATGCTATACGGAGAGCCTCAGTTCGGGTCAGATCCCGAGTGAGATTTTCTAGCCTATTTATACGCTCTGATACCATTTTCTGGGTGGATCTTTTCATCATCTAACAACCCTGAAGAGGGTAGGAATATAGATGACATATTAACATATTCATATGTAGGTTTAACAAATAATAAAAATGTAGTACAGAAGCATGTATTATTAACTCAAAATTCATTTTTTAAAATAATAATCTACAACCTTCTATCAACATTTAACATCATAATTGCAGATATGTATACGCTCTGCCTCCATTTTTTCATCACTGGTGACGGGATAACTGGCCTAGGTGCTGGGAGTTGCTCGACAGACTCTTTCTTAAAATTTCTTTTAAGATATGGCGTTTTATGGATTAATATGGTTCTTAAGTATAAGCTTTCAAAGTATCTATCTTCTGGTATTATGATATTAATCGTGATATTGGTTATAGACTAGAAGGGTTTTTAGCTAGACATTAGAGAGTATTTCAAAGATTTGAAGTTGTTGTATTTCGAAAGATGATTTCAAATTTTACAATGAGGCTCCTTATATAGATAACCTCGGTTGCCTTTCACTATTGGCATGCTTCAAAAGTCTAAAAGTTGATACATTATTGTTACAAAAGTCATAAAGTAAATAGTGATTTGTCTCTTGTCCTTTCATGCCTTTCTTAAAGTTGTTTGTCGTTGCTACCATTTTTTCAACATTTTTGGCTTGTCATCTTCTGTATTTGATTCCTTGTGGGTCCGGTGGCTTTTGCTTTCTTCCACATGCATCTTTTACAAGTGTCTTCTTTGCACAAAAAGATAATTTTTTTCTTTTTTTCTCCGACGATACTGCTATATAGAATAGGAACGATATCGTTTTGATTTTTTTTTTGATACTCCTATGGAATAGGAACGGTATCAGTTTTAGTAGTATGATAATACATGAGTTTTACTGTAGTTTGGACTACATTGGGCCATATTAAGTTGTTACATTGTGGCTTTCTATAGTTTAAACTACATTGGGCCATTTCATTAAAAAATGATTAGGCGGTCCTTCTTTTTTCATAGTAACATGCGTAGTATCCTCCTTTATGCTTATAACAGGCCTTTTCCTCTGGCCTATCAAGAGTTTGTACTGTTCTACTGTTTCACTGGAGTGTTTGTGCTCCATCTTGGTGATTCTGTCATGCATGTTGGTAAGGTGTACGGTGTCTTGTGATAGTACATCATTGTTGTAGTATAGTGTGATAAGTTCTTCGGTTTCTCCTCCTTTGGAGTTTCCAATGATGCTGGCTTTGCCTGCTCTTAGCATATCTTCAATCATTGATTTCAAGGTTGATAGTCCTATGGCTCTTTTGGCACTGAGCCATTCTTGAAACTTTTCTGTAGTACATAGTATTTTCATTTTTAGGTCTTTGTCATCTCCTCTTATGTTGCTATTCCTTCCTGTTTTAAATAGTTGGCATATAATGATAGGTTTTCCTGTTAAGTCTGTTGAGGCGTCGAACAGTTGTATGCCGTAGATACCTCTTCCAAATGATTCCATCATTAACCTAGCAGATTCTACTAAAACATTGGGTGATTTAGCAATATTGTAAAAAGTTTCATCTACTAGTATTTTATCTATAAATCCGTAAGTAAAGAGTTTAAGAACTATATCAGGGTTTTATTTTTCATTGCATAAAAACCTTGAATATTTGCTTAATTTTGCACTTCTTAAAATGTGTGGGTTTGATTTGTAATCATAAAATTTATTAATTTGCTTGTAAGCTGTAATATATTCAGGTGAGAATTTCACTTTGTCGCACATTGTTACTGCCGTTGTCATCTGAGAAGACGATACTGTTGTGGGTGGTGGTATAGTGGTTGGCATGGTTGCAAGTTTGGATGTGAAAGTCTTTGGTTTTTCTGTAGGGGTTTGGGAAGATTTCAAGGTTTGTAGGATTTTGAAGTCTTTAAAGGCTTCTGTCAGCTGTTCTAGCAAGTGTGTATTTTCTTCCATTTTGGTTGTAATAATTTTTTGGTTTTGTTTGATGATTCCTGTAACATTGGTAATATATTATTCGAATTTGTCACTGCTGGTTGACATCGTTGTACCTGCTAAGAAAATCAGCTAGGATATTCTTAGTCCCAGATATATTTTTGACAATAAAATCATAACAATAAAAGAATGATTGCCACTTTCTTCTCTTGTTTAGTTCTGGCAAATGGTCTATTTTATTTGTAATGAAAGCTCTTACTTGGGTGTTATATGTTCTAACAACGAATTTTACTAGTAATAGGTGATAATATAATCTTTTTATTCCAAATTTTACTGCTAATAGTTCCTTCTCGTTAATATGATAATTTTTCTCATTAGGTTTCCATGTTCCACCTCCATATCCACAAATTAGTGGTTTTTCTTTATCTATATCCTCTTTACCATATGCTATGAGGACTTCTCCCCATCCTATATCACTGACATCAGTAAAAAGTTCTAGTTGATCCAGTTCTGTTGGTATTCTATGTTTTGGAAAGGCTTTCACTTTTTCCTTGATTTTATTTATGGCCTTAGTATGTTCTTCCTTCCATTCAAAAGTTATATTTTTTCTAGTTAGTTCCTGTAATGGTTTTCTCAAAAGTGGTAAATCTTTAATATGGTCTGAAGCATAGTTTACTACTCCTAGAAATTGTTGTACTTCCTTTTTGCTCTCTAATTTATCTTTAAATTTTTTTATTTTTGTTACAATGTGTTCCTGTATTTGTAATCCTTCATTATCTATTATGTATCCCAAATATTCTATACTATTCGTGAAGATTTCAGATTTCTTTTCAGATAATAATATTTCATGTTGTTTCACAGTTTTTATAAATTCTTCTAGATGCTTTATATGATTTTCCAAATCATCACTATATATTAATATGTCATCAACATATACTATACAATATTCTGTTAATTTTTTGAACAATTGGTTCATTCTTCTTTGAAATATTTGTGGTGCATTCTTTAATCCAAAGGGTAGTACATTCCATGCGTAGTGTCCTTGAGGGGCACTAAATGCTGTTAAAGCTTTTGATTCGTTTTTTAGTTTTATTTGCCAAAATCCACTTTTACAGTCAAATTTGCTGAACCATTTTTTATTCTCTAATCTATTGATAAGGTTTCTTTTGTATGGTAAAAAAATATCCATCAAATATTGTTTTCTTGTTTAGCTCTCTATAGTCAATCACAATTCTAGCCTTTCCTTTTTTTTGTTCACTATGTTTTCTAACTAAAAAGACTGGGCTACTATGTGAGCTTTTACTTTCTTGTATCAATTTTAATTCTAATAACTCTTTTAGTTGGGTTTCAAATTCCTTTTGATCTGTTGGGCTATATCTAATAGGCTTAGATCTAACTATATCACTAAGATTTATTAGTTTGATTTCAACATATATTTTCTCTTTTTCTCATAGTTGCATCGGATTTTCTCCAAAAATTATTTTTAATATATTGAGGTATTTTTCTCTTAATAACTGTAGGTTATTATTCCTATCCGATCTTATGTTACATATTCTTAGTGTATGTATTCCTAACAATACTTGTTGTTTCATATCATTCAGTTGGTATATAACTGGTAGTCTAAATATTGTCTTTCCTAATACTATTCTCATATTTTCTGCTACTATATCTAATTCTTTTGTTTGTTCGTTAAAGCCTGATACTCTTGTCCTATGTGTTTTAGACCTTTTCCATCTGTGTGGTTCTAATACTTCTTTCTTTGCTAGACATAAGTCTGCTCCACTGTCAATAAAGATTTTTTGTTTTATCATTTTATTAGGTTTGTATTCTATATGAGCTTCTATCTAGATTGCTACCATCTAATTATTTTGTTCTAAATCCATTTCTCTTAATCTTTGTTGAAGCTCTTTATCTTGTTCCATTTCTTTTACTTCTTCTAGTATTTTTGTTTTCATCTTATTTCACTAAACTTTTCTCCTATTCTGCTAAGGTTTTTTGTAATCTTATTGTACATATCACTATAGTATTTATTTCCTGTTTCACTAGTAGTCGTAATAATATTATTGTGAACATACCTTTCATATTGCATCCAGTAATCTCTTTCTTCTAGTAATTTTCTTTCTTTTTGCGACTTCATTTAGTTAGAACTATTTTCACTTTCTGAGTTTTGGTTAACAAAGTTAATGTTTTCTGACTCACTTTCTTCATCATTTTGACTTACATAAAAATCTTCATATTCGTACCAATTATTATTTTCTTCTTTTATTTGTTGTAGACTCATTATAAATTGTGTTGTGTCTATATATTTTACACCTTTTTTCTTTAGTTTTGGGCATTTATTAGCATAATGTCATTTTTCATTACAATTCCAACATTTACATTCTTTTAAGATTTTCTTCTTCAATTGGTTTTACATATTTTTTCTTCCTAAATTTTCTCTTATGCTTAAATTTTTTCCTGGTTTTAGGGATATTTCTATATCTTTTAAATCTCTTTTTCCTATAAGGTTTGTAATAAGGTTGTTGGTTTTGTCTGCTGTAATTATTATATCTTTTATATCTTTTGTGTTGATATTTCTTTTTATGGCTTTTCTTATATTTCTTTTCTCTTTTATTATCATCACATCCGAATACTAATCTTCTTTCGGTAAATCCACATACCTCTCTCAATCCTATTTTCTTATCTTTTTAAATCTTTTGTTGCATTCTATATTCTTCACATTTTCGCATTAGGTATGCTCTTAGTACTCTTATTCTTTCTCCTAATGTATTTTATTTTGGTTCTAGTTGGGTGTATTCCTTCGATATTTCTGTGTTATAAGGTATAGGTAGGTGGTCATAATAAAGTTGTTGATATATTAAACCTTCTTCTAGTAAGAATCTTGCTTCATAAAAGAACTTACTAAAACTTATTTTATATTCTGGTAATTTATTAATTTTACAACATTTCATGTTATTTAGATTCATTATTATCTCAGTTTTTCTTTTTGCGAGTACGTTTTCTCGTGCTACCAACCATTTTTCTCCTAAAAATTCTCTTTTTAGTATGATATCAAATATTATTAGCATAGATTTTCAATCTCCTGCATGGCTAAATACTTCTCCTCTTAATTGGTACGTTATGGATTCTATCCAATAAGCTACCTTTCCGATTAATGTTTTAGATATCAAGTCATACATACATTCTAAGTTTTCTATTTGTGTGGAGTTCATTAATGCTATATACATTCCAAGATTCCAAATCATTTATTCTTCTTCCTATTTCTTGTTCATCATAAACATTATCTAAGTCTAAGAAATATCCATTGTAATTTACGTCTTGCGCCATTGATCCTACAAATTCTTTAAATTCAGTTTGTTGTCCTACTGGTATATGATTTGGTAACCTAGTTTGTCTTCTATTTATTATTTCTAGGTTGGGATCTACTAATTTTTCTTCTGGGTAATCATTTGCATCTTCATTTATTATATCATCAATTTCTATTTCTATTTCTATAGGATTATTAAATTCATCTTCTATATCACTTTCGGGTTCATCTTCTATGATTGCATTTACACTTTTCATTTTTTTGTAAGGCTACTATTATCTAGTTATTTTTCCTTTACTATCTCTGAGTCTTCTTCCTCTTATATGAATTCTGCTACTTTTACCTCTTGGTTAACTAATTCAATGTTGTTGTCTTCGTTTGTATCGCTCTCAGTATTTTCACCACTAGTTGTACTTTCTTCACTTGTTCTATCATTTCTTACTTTCTTTTTTCCCTTTAACCTTTTTATCTCTTCTCTTAGGATTTATATTTCATCTTTTAATTCTCCTATTTCTTATTTTACATCAGTTAATTCTTGTTTTACATTATTAAATTCCTCTTTTGTTTGTTTCAGTTCTACTTTGGTTTCTTTTAATACTTTCTTTGTATCCTTAAATTTGTGTTTGTATTTTTTATATTTGTTATACCATTCCTCATTATTGTGCGTTTTCAATTTGGTATTTTCTATTTCTAATTCACATAATTTTCGTTCTTGTTTATCTAATTTTAGATTTAAATACTCGTTGGTTGTTTTCTCTACGTCTTTTAAATACATATTTTCACCTTTTGAATTATTGTATGGTGTCGTTTTTTCTTTCCTTTTCATTGGTTCATACTTGTATCGTTCTCTTTCCAGTATATTTTTTCCATGGTTTTTTAAAAACGTAAGTACGCTAGGTTCTTGATTTTCCATTTAAATTGTCTTTTCTTACTTAATATTGCTAAGCTATGTAATATTTTTTCTACTTTCTTTGGCAATCTTGGTTTTATTTTGCTAATATCTACCATTATTGGCTCTTTACTCCTTCTCTAAGCATCTATTTGTACTATTTTTGGTTGTTGAGTTGTAGTGCTAATTATAGTGTTTTCTTTGCTCGTACTAGGTTCATCTTCTTCTACTTGTTTACCTTTATCTTTACTTTTCTCTTCTACTAATATGTTTAGTTTTTCTAGTATTATTTTAAATGTTGGTACCTCAGATACATTCCATAATTTTGTTAATTCTTCTCTTATTATTTCTTGCATTTTTGTTTGGTTTTCTTTTATTTCATCCATTAATATTAATGTATTCTTCATTTTTTTCTTTTACTACTATTTCTTCCCATAATGCACTAATTTTTTCGCTAGAACTAGTCAGGATTATTAATTCTTTTACTCCATCTGTTTCCCATATCTATCCATATTTTATCAAACTTTTCACATCGTTGTTCTAACTGTTATATCTTTTCTTCTAGTTTTATTTCTTTTGCCTTATATTTTAAGTATTTGAGTTGTGAGAATATTTCTTATGATAAAGCTCTTCTTATTGATTTTAATTTCTGTTTTTTCTCTATTATTTCTTTTTGTACGTTCATACCTTATTTACGAATCTTGTTTTCCTTTGGTCATTTATTTCAATTCCATTATTATTTATCTTATAATTTATCATGGTCAAAAAATCACTTCCTAGAAGTAGTTCATTAAAACTATCATATTCTATTACTCCTATAATTATCTTATACTCTAAATCTTGGATCTTGAATTTTAAATTAATACTTTTGGTAATTATTATTTCTCTTTCATTTTCAGGATAATTATAAGTTTGTGGGTCTATTAAATCACAATCATTTTCATCAATTTTACTTATATGTATAAAACTTTTAATAGCTCCAGTATTTACTTCAACTATGCAGTATGTTGTTATCATACCTTTAAATATTATTACTTTAATTTTTAATCTGTTTGTGTTTATATTTATTAAATCTAATATTCTAGGTTGTATGACACTAGTTTGTCGTGACATTGTTGGTTCTCTCGTAATACTTAATCTAGATCCTTCTATTTTTGGTATTAGTCTTTTGGATAGTGTAACGATTCTTGTATTAAAATCCATATATATTTCCTCTGGTATAGTTATTTTGAAATTTTCTTTATGTTCTATTTGTTCTAATATTTTCTTGGTACATTTTTGGTACTAATATATTCATTTCATGTTGTTTCTTTACATGGTGGTTCCCGGTTAGGGCATATATTATTTTAATTTCAATACTTATGACTTTACTTTCTGGTGGCATTGTTATTCCATCTAATTTATAATATAGTGTTAAGGTTAAGTCTTTGTGTTCAACTTTTAATGATATACTAAAGTCTGATTGTACCGAAATTTTTTAATTTCTGATATATTAAATTTCCTTTTACTACTGATATTAAAGCATCTTTTAGATTTCGTAATATCCTATCATCTAATATGTATATTTGTATAGGTGTATCTATGTTTTTCTGAAAGTATGCTTTTATAGTAAATTCTACTCCTCCAAAGTATATGTTCCTATATTTTTTAGCTTCCCTAGTAGATAGTTTTGATAACTCTCTTTTTATTACTTCATCTGTTATCAACTTTATTTTCGTTCTTCCATTTACACTCGTTGTATCTATTATATTTTCATGCTTATGTGCTATGTACCTTATTTCTTTATTTCTTTCAAACCATTTTGTTTTAAATATTTTCTTTATGGATAATTCCTCTTTTTCATCTTATATCTTCTGATATGTTTCTGGCTTAAAGCTTAATGTTTGTGTTGATCATCCTTCATATGTATTCATCTGGTAATATGTTTCTTTAGAGTCTTCTATTATTTCTTTTCCTTTATCCATATTTTAATAAGTTGATGTACTTATATTGTTCTTCTATAATATTCTTTAGATCTTTTAATTCATTATCCTTTCTAATTATTTATCTTAATTTATTTTTAGAAGTTTCATATTTTCTTCTTCTTTCTGTCTCAACTCTTCGTCTTTTAATGCTATTCTATAATGAAAGAGTATATACACAATATACCATTTTCAAAATATGAGATTAGCAATATGAGTAGCTTTGTAATGGATTGATTTTAGTACCAGTTTACTACCTTCTCCACACTTCCATTTTGATTTTAGTAACTATCAAATCAAGACTAGATTGGTGAAAACGAAGATCAAGACTTCATGAGTATATCTTCATCAGCCATCTTCGACGAAATTTAATGCCCAACTTTTCTCCAATCACATGATTTCATTGGCACTTGTCGAAGATGTTGATCTGCATCAGAGATATTCCAGGAAATTTAATTTTTTTTACATTGATAGGTGTGTTCTCTATAGGGATGGCAATTGAGACGGGACAGGGCAAGCTTTTAATGGGGCAGGACAGGGGAAGACTTAAACTAGGCAGGGTTGGGTGGAGCAGGGCAAAATTAGTTTTGTTAAAAATTGAAATGGGGCAGGCCAGGTGGTGGGTTTTGAAGAAAATTAGGTCCAAGCTCACAAAAGCAGTGGCCTACTTCCCATGAAACCCCATTAAATCAGTACTACTTTTCTTTCCCTTTCCTTGTTGGGCCAGTAATTTAATTTTTGTCTTTAAATCAACTTTTGTCCATCTTTTATTTCAAAACAAAAATTATCCTCATAGAATAGTTCATTTCACAATATAAATTGTGAACATCATGTTGACCCGCATTTTTTATTCCAACACATGCTTATCACATATACTGAGTAAATTGCACCAAAATCATGTTTGTATCAAGCTAGCTAAATTATTTTTACCATTTTGTCATGATATAAATTTTAAATATATGATAAAGTATAATGCAGAGATCCGAGATCTCATAATTCAGATTGTCACTTTTATTTTGAAGATCAAAATACACATAGTAGCTGGACCGTCCACATTTAAAAGGAATGAAAAAACACAAATGGGGCGGGGCGGGGCTTAGCGGGGCAGGGCATTTTCTTGGATAAAGATAAACGGGATATGGCAGGGCGGGTCAAAATCTTAGTAGGTCAAAGCTTGTCCCGTCCTAACCCGCCCTATTTCCATCCCTAGTTCTCTAAATTACCTCTCATATGAATGATCAAAGAAGCATGATTGTAGCTTTTTCTATTAACACCATGATAAGTCGTGAGTTTTCGGATTGTTAACACTCCCTCCTTATAATTTTAGGTGTCTTTTAAGTGAGTTTACTCTTTATTTATAATGTTTTTGTGTGTTTTCAGGTATTTGAAGCTCAAGAAATAAAAGAGAACAAAATAGTAGAAAAAGGCCCAGAAAAGCAATGAATGCAAAGAACATGTGACACAATACCGGTCTGCAAACTGAAACAGAAAGGTTGATAGAATCAAGCTGCATGCGATGAGTATGTGACGCCGCAAACTCTCAGATGCGGTCACATACTCTCGAGGAAATTAACCAGTAAGCTGAACGAAAAAAGGGAGAAATGCGATGCAAATGCAACATCGCATACTTTAGAATGCGACCGCAAACATGTCGCATAACTAGAGGGGAGAAAAATTGAGCATGAGAATGCGACCACAAAATCCTTATGTGGCCGCATTCTATCGTCGCATAGCGACCCATCAACGAATATTTTGTACTTTTTTATCCCTTTCATAAAAATATTAGGCATAGAGTTTTGAGCTAAACATTCCGTACTTTATTCTCTGATCAATATTATACTTTTGCATTGAAAAAGGAGTATTTGGAGTGTCCATTTCACAAAATTCCTTTTTCTTCTTCCCCATTAATCATTTTAAGGATATGTTCTCTTTGAATTTAGTTAAATTTTTTGGTTGTTTTACCTTGATTATGAGTAGCTAAACTCTTAGCTAGGGTTGTGTGACCAAAAGGGCTTAGCATGTAATTGGGTTTGAAATCAATTCATGAAGTTATATGATTCTTCTCTAATAATTCTTAGCTTTGTAATGTCTATTAATGGTGGTCAACATTAATAATTCATAAATTCTTTATCTAGATTAGGAAAGTGGATAGAGATTAGAAAAAAGGTTATTGGCAATGATTTGAGGATTTAACTCCAATCTAATTGGGTTTGAAATCAATTCATGAAGTTATATGATTCTTCTCTAATAACTCTTAGCTTGGTAATGTCTATTAATGATGGCCAACATTAATAATTCATAAATTCTTTATCTAGATTAGGAAAGTGGATAGAGATTGGGAATAAGGTTATTGGCAATGATTTGAGGATTTAACCCATATCTAATAGCTAGGGCTAGAAATAGCCTAGTTAACTTGAGATCTAATTGGGTGTTATCAATTACACATCCTAGGGCTTGAAAAAGTCTTGGATGAAATGTATCAATTGGGTTGGAAAACCTCTTGGTACCAAAATTAGCCCAATGATTTAGAACTTAAATATTTCTCAATTAAATTGATCAATAACTAAATTGCATGCTTACCTCGAATGTGTCACAAGCCTAGTCCTCTCAATTTAATAGTAATAACTTGACTACTTGATAGTATGTTAATTAATTGTCCTTAATTCAACTACTTGTTACTTAATCATAGAAATATAGTTCAAAACAGACAAACAATATTTCTTTACCTTTGAAATATTGACTAAGCGTTTAGACTTACAATTAAAGTGCACATTTCTTGTCGTATTCCCTATTGGATTTGATCCCATCCTTTATTGGGTTCTATATTTGCATTCGACCACTTTACATCCTTTTTGGAGGTATAATTTGGGCGTATCAAAGTTTGGCGCCGTTGCCAGGGAATATAATTTAAAAATTTGCAATTTAGTGTAATTCTCTACCTTTAGTCTATATTTCTCATATCACTCTTTTGTTGTTTATTGGTGTGTAGGTGTGATGGATTTGGATTCTGCTTACGATGATGAGCTCGCGGGGTCACGAGCCGCCGCAATTCAACCCCCACCACTTCAAGAAAATGCAAGTTTCAAACTCAACACTACCCTACTACACCTACCCAACACCAAGGGCTTATTTGGTCGTCTTGCAATCGATGACCCAAATAGACACCTTCAGAATTTCCTTTGGGTTTTCTCAATAAATGTCCCACCCAATGTCTCAAGTCAGGCCATGAAGTTGATGCTTTTCTCATTTTCTCTCATGGGAGAAACCACTGCTTAGTTGGATGATCTTCCCGCCGGTTCGATCAGAACATGGGCGGAGTTGGCTGATGCATTCCTCAAGAAGTATTTCCCTCTATCCTGGATGTTATAACTCTGTGATGAAATCAACAACTTTTGTCAACTCCCTAATGATCCACTTCATAGACTTGGACTCGGTTTAAAAAGAAGGTTAAGAGTTGTCGAAATTATGGATTTTTGGATAGTCTGCTCCTTAAAACATTCTATAGGTCACTTGACTCGATCAACAAGTCAGTGGAAAATAATATAGTGGAGGGGGCCATCATGGATACTTCATACGATGTGATGAGTGCTCTTCTTGAAAATCTAACCAAAAAAATGAAGCTTGGCATACTAAAGAGTCGGAAGTGGGTGGAGGAAGTTTTTCCAAGAATTTATTATCTAGAGAGGCACGTAGGAGATAAGAAGAGAGAGATGAAACAATGACCAAATTGATCACATAAATGGATCATCTTACGAAATATGTTATGGGAGCGGGATCAAAGAAGGTTAATGCAGTTGAGTCATATGAAGGGGGCTCACTAGATCAAAAATGCTACGAAGTGTTTGATGAGGAGACGAATTTTGTGAATAATAAAAGAGGGGGTTTCCGGTATAACTACCAAGGTCCTAATTATGGAACTTGGCGGCAATGTCAAGGGAATCAAAGTTGGAACAAGAAGCAAGGAGGCTCAAATTGGGGAAACAACAACCAAGAGGGTTACAACAACAACTAAGGTGGTTTCAACAATAATTACAATAACAACTAAGGTGGTTACAATAATAATGACAACAACTATAGAAGCTACAATCCCTATATTTGACCTAAGGGAAATCAACAATTATTGAACCAACCGTCCACAAATGACCCCGCAAGTTCAAAGATCGAGGACATGCTTTTCAAAGTATTACGAAAAGTAGAATCAACTGATACCTTCATCAAAGAGGTGAAGGATGATATAAAGAGTATGAGGGATGTCATGAGTATTATGGGACAAGTGGTGACTTCACATTCTACTTTAATCAAGCAACTAGAGTCCCAACTTAGCTAAATTTCGGCTACCCTAAACCAAAGGCGAAAATGTATACTCCCTAGTGACATGGTGGTGAATACAAGAAGTGGCGATCATGCTTATAAAGCCATTACAACTAGGAGTGGAAAGGTACTTTGGGGTGATACATTGGTGAATGAAGAAGCGGTTGTTGATGATGAAGCACCTAATGTTGAGCCTAATGTTGTTGATGAAGAGAGTGTTACTAAGAAGAAGAGGGATAATATTGCAAACACACATTTTCATTGAAAAAGAACTTGCAAAATATGAGATCCAGAAAGTGATAACACCTATTCCAAAGGCCCCACCTCTATTTCCTCAAAGTCTAGCCAAGAAGAAGAATGATCGGAAGTTTATTAAGTTCATTGAGAAATTGAAGCAACTTTCCATTAACATTCAATTAGTTGAAGCCCTTGAACAGATGTCCTATGCGAAGTTTATGAAATATCTTGTGATTAAGAAAAGGCAAGCTAACTTTGAGACGGTGGATGTGACACTCCATTGTAGGGCAGTTGTCACCAAAGTACTCGTTCAAAAGAAAGCAGACCCTATAGCATTCACTATTCCTTGCACTATTGGGGCCTATAAGTTTGCAAAGGCGTTGCATGATCTTGGTGCAAGCATTAACTTGATGCCAAATGTAATTTTCAACAAGTTAGGTTTGGGCACTCTCCATCCCATAAATATGACGTTACTTATAGCGGATTGCATCGTTAAAAGGTCGGTTGGTATTTTTTTTATGTTCTTGTTTGTGTGGATAGATTCATATTACCGGTAGACTTTGTTATTTTGGATTGCAAAGTGGATTTTGAAATTCCCATAATCTTTGGATGACCTTTCTTATCCACAGGGCGATTTTTTATTGATGTTGAGAGGGTTAATCTAAAATTCTGAATGAACAACGAAGAGATCACACTCCATATTTGCAAGTCAATGAAGCAACCGGTGGACATGAGTGTGGTGTCGGTTATTGATAATATAGATGAAGCCTTGGAGACTACTGTTGTAAATGACTATGTTGGTGAAGTGGCAGTGTCAATGAATTATGATGGAGAAAATTATGAAGAATTTGAGGTGAACGCATTAGTTGGATCGGGATCATATAACTACAATCTCAAGAAGTCTTATCTTGACCTTGAAAACCGTGCAACTCCTCCCACCAAACCATCAATCATTGAACCACCCATTGTGGAACTCAAACCCCTTCATTCACACTTGAGGTATGCGTTTCTTGGTCCAAACAACAGTTTTCCCATTATAATTTCAAACCTATTGATGGAAGAGCAATGTGAAATATTGTCAGTTATCTTGAAGACGTGTTAACAACTCAATTAGATGGTCAATTACGAATACTCGGGGAATTCCTTATGATATTTGCACCAATAAAATCAATCTTGATGAAGAATGTATTCTTAGCGTTGAGCATCAAAAGAGGTTAAATCGTCCTATGCAAGAGGTTATGAAAAAAAAGATAATCAAATGGTTGGATGCCGGTGTGGTATACCCTATAGTGGATAGTGAATGGGTGAGCCCAGTTCAATATATTCTAAAGAATGGTGCTATTACAATGGTTCCCAATGAGAAGAAGGGTTCTAAAGAAGGGTGGTAATGCTCCCGCCACTTTTTAAATGTGCATGATGCCATCTTTTCCGACATGGCAGAGGAATTCGCAAAATCTTCATGGATGAATTTTTCGTGGTTGGAAACTCTTTTGATGCTTGTTTAGAGAATTTGGTTCTGGTGTTGAAATGTCGTTAAGAGACCAACTTGGTGCTCAATTGGGAAAAATGTCACTTTATGGTCAATGAAGGAATTATTATGGAGTACAAAATTTTGGAGAAGGGTATAGAGGTTTATCAAGCCAAAGTTGAGGTGATTGTTAAGCTTCCTCCACCTATCTCCGTCAAAGGTGTTCGAAGTTTTCTAGGCCATGCCGGTTTCTATAGAAGGTAAGAGACCAAGTTTGTGTTTGATAAAGCTTGTCTCAAAGTGTTTGAATGTTTGAAAGAAAAGCTCACTTTGGCCCCTATCATTATTGCTCCAGATTGGTCAAAGCAATTCCAGCTCGTGTGTGATGCTAATGGTTTTGCTATGATGGTTGTTCTTGTCCAAAAGAGAGATAACATTTTTATCCCATTTATTATGCAAGTAAGACTCTTAATAGAACGCAAATGAACTATACCGTCACCGAGAAAGAGTTGCTTGCTATTGTCTATATTTTTTAGAAGTTCTGGGCTTACTTGTTGGGAACTCATGTGATTGTGCACACCGACCATGCGTCTCTTTGTTATCTCATGGCTAAGAAAGATACAAAGCCTAGGTTGATACGTTGGGTGTTATGTTTGCAAGAGTTCAAATATAAGGTGAAAGATGGGAAAGGATGTGAAAACCAAGTGGCAGACCACTTGTCAAGGCTTGAAGATGGGGGGAATCTTGGTGATGGACTTGAGGTGAATGATTCATTTCCGTATGAGGATCAAGACTAGAATCTCCATGGATGGATAGTATGTAATGACGGGATAACATGATATGATTTCATGGTATACCTATTTTGATAACTATCCTCCGAGAGACATTATGCCAAATCATCTCACTACCCATCAAAATAAGAAGTTCTTGAGTGTTGTCCGGATGTTTTATTGGGTTGAGCCCTATCTTTTCCGAGTATGCACCAATAATATAATACGAATGTGCATTCCCAAGGTTGAGATGATACCAATACTTAAAGCTTGCCATTCATCTCCCGTTGGTGATCATCATAGTAGTGCAAGGACAACGATGAAAGTTCTTCAAAGTGATTACTATTGGCCAACCATCCATCAAGATGCTTATTACTATGGTTTGCTTTTTTATACGAGTAAGTGCATAAAGAGTTTGCATGATGCTCTAAATGGATAATGTTTTTTTCGAGTCGCCACCTAATTTATAGGTAAATTAGGAAAACTAGTGTGAAAGAGTTTATTCAGATTTCTTTAAAATCCTATTTAAACCAGAGTTAAGCACAAAACCTAAGATCACATACTAAATAATCATATCCTTAAATTAATTAAAATATTTTCACATTTGATCCCTCAATTGGACAATAATAAAAAAGCCCTAATTTGAAACCCTAGAAATTTTCCCCAATTGAAAACATGCTTCTATAACCAAATTAGGACTTATAACATGATAATCTAACATAATCCAATCCCAATTCATGATATTGACATCATTTAATCCATAAACCCTCATTAAAATCAACCCTATAACTCTCTTAATCTCTCAATATGCATAACTCATCTTCCCCAACTTATATAATATGCTAAACCACCATTAAAAGAACATATAATCATAACGTAAGCCATAAAAGGGAAAGAATCTATTACCTCAAGGTTGTAGATACCCCTAAAGCTTTGAAAATACCCTTATGCGGTGCTGGCTTCGAAGTTTGCTATTTGTGGAATGAAAATTTGACCTAAAAATATTTATAGGCCACCAGAACAGTGTTTCCACCCCGACAGAATCGACTCTGCTGGAGCGGAGCCGCGGCGGCGAAAAAGGCTTCACTGGGGCGAGAGTCACTTAACACCTCACCCATCGCCACGACGGACTCTCCCCTAAGGACAGAACATCCGCCATGGAAGAAATCTACAATACTCAACCTTCCACTTCAGAGAGACAACCTCTTACCAAGGCGGACATACCGAGCGGACACTGGTTCCCCGTGGCGGACACCAGACACTAGACCATTAACAACAACCCAAACCTTCCAATGAATGCCCAAAACACTCCCGATACCCCTAGGACACAAATCAAAAATGCTCATCTATGGTAAAAAGTGCTATGAACTCGCTCATACCCTCAGATTTCACAAATAACGAGCTAAGACATATTTTTTGAAAGAATCATCCGAGAAAATCAAATAATCAAATTTCATAAATATAGCCACAAACACATCTAATTGCATCAGAAAGTAAACTAATGACTCGACTAAGTCATAAACACCCTCTTGAACTTCCGGAAGAGATGAAATTCAGAAATGAACCTATCTAGCCAAAAGTCAACTTTGAGTCAAACTAACCAACTCTAAGTTTTTATTTTTGGGTTTTTCATCTGAAACTCATAAAAATGGACATCAGGATCGGTGCCACCCATCGTCGCACATCACAAACACCACAAAGTGTCTACGGGAAGGGTCAAATAAGCAAATAAGGACCTTTAACTAAAAATCATCAGATAAGTCGTTACATCAGATACCAATTAAAACAATGTTCATCCTCGAACGGAGAGAAAAAAATAGGGGGAACATATCAGAAGTAGTGAAAAAACTAGAAAATCTACTCCGCGTATCATACTCGATCTCCCAAGTCGCCTCCTCGACAAGACGATGCCTCCACTGAACATTCACGAAGCTATATTCTTTGATCTCAGCTTCTTCACCTACCTATCCAAAAATAACCACAGGCTCCTCCTCGAACTCTAGATTTTGAACAAGCAATACTAGTCCCACTAGATAATATAAGAGCCATCGACATGATACTTCTTCAGCATAGACACATGGAAGACTGGATCAACTCCTGAAAGACCCGGTGGCAGAGCCAACTCATATGCCACCTATCCCATTATCTGAAGAACCTCAAATGGTCCGATATACCTCGAACTCAACTTCCCTCTCTTGCCGAATCTCATCACACCCTTCATCGATAAAACCTTCAAAAGAACCTTGTCACCCACCATGAACTCTAATCTCGAACCTTTCGGTTTGCATACTTATTCTTACCAATTAGAGATCGAGAGCTCCTGCCATACAGGGCCTTGAACTGTGCTATATTGATACTGGAGTGATAATTGTTGTTGTATGCAAACTCTGACAAGGGTAAGTGTTGGTCCCAATGACTACCAAAATCAATCATGCATGCTTGTAACATGTCCTCCAATACCTAAATAGTCCGCTCGGACTGACCGTCGGTCTAATGGTGAAACCTTATATTGAGATCCAAGTAAGTACCCAACTTTCTCTGCAAAGTCCGCCAGAAATGCAAAGTACACTGAGTACCCCGATACAAAATGATAGAAATAGGAACCCCATGAAGGTGAATAATCTCCTGGATGTAGATGTCAGCCAACTTCTCGGCATTATACATCATCTGAACTGGAATAAAATATGCGGACTTGGTCAATCTATCAATAATGACCCAAATAACATCAAATTTGTCCAAAGTCTTGGGCAAACCCACAAGAAAATCCATAGCGATCCTCTCCGACTTCCACTCAGGAATGGGTATCCTCTGAGACATACCACCTGGATGCTGGTACATGTACTTGACCTATTGGCAATTCTGATATCGAGACAAAAAATCAGCAACATCTCTCTTCATCCTCTCCCACTAGTAATGCTGCCTCAAATCACGGTATATCTTAGTAACACATAGATGAATCAAATACCTAGAGCTGTGGGGCTTCTCCATAATCAATCTAGTCAAATATCCCACACGAGGCACATACACTCTACCCTTAATCCTCAGAATGCCTTCACTATCAATCATGTCCTCCTTAGCCTTACCACTCATCACCTTATCTCAAATCTCGCACAACCCCACATCATCGTACTGGTGTGCCCGATTCTAATAAAAAAGAGACATCCTCGCCTTCGCACAATCCAGAATCCTATCAATATTCAAAAGATCAAGCCTCACAAAATAGTTGACTAGAGACTGGACATCTAATGCCAAATGACGCTCAGAAATAACCAAACAAGCTAAACCCTCCATACTAACTGCCTTTCTGCTCAAAACATCTGCCACCACATTGGCCTTGCCTAAATGATACAAAATGGTCATGTCATAATCCTTCTATTAGAGCCCTGGATTAAACGATCTTAAATATAAGAGCAATGTCTAGTAGAGTCTTGCAGAGACATTCATACTTATCTTCGAGAGGCTATAGGATATTTAGGAAACTTTGCTTCCTTTATTCATTTCATACTAACTTGAATCGAATTGGTATCTGAACTTCTTCCTTTTATTCTATCATCAATGGTGGTAACACACTCTTTAATTCATGTGTAAGTGGTTTGATATGATATTGTGTGATAGGGTATGAGATGTGTTACCATGATTCAGACGCGTGACCGAGTTTGATATTTAGCTATGATTTGAAGGTTCAGTTGATTGAGGTTATGATGATGACTTCTCAGTTCAGTGATATCCTTGAAGAGTAGGAATGATAATTCATAGATGTAAGAAAAAGAATTGGATGGATCAATCTCTGTTATATGAAGGGAAAATTGGTATCAGACGTGCTTAATGGGTTATGTTACAAGATATACGAGGGTGGATGTCGTACAGGTCATAAAAGGTTAAATTGGCTTCGATTTGGCAGAATTGGGATAAGTAGTAGAATTAGTGGTTGTGAGTTCTTTCAAGGACTTATTATCTGTCGACATTAGGTGGCAATGTTACGTATGATGAGTGAAGCTTAATGGAATAGACTATTGTGTTTCTTTACCTAAGAGTGTGTTTATGGGTTCACTTTTATTTCTAGGTTAGTGATGATAGGAAAGTTGTTCAAGAGATGGTTGAGTTGTGAGTTATTTCGCAATTGTTGAGTATCGAGTGAGTGAAAAAGTCCTATATGCATTGTTATGTTGGACTCATCGTAGGCTAATGGGAGCCAGTGATCGACTAATAGGAATAACCAGGTGTTACATTTAGTTCTTGGATAATATTTGTGGGCATGATATTTAAGGGTTAATACTTGAGAAGTTCGATAGTTACTGGTATAATGACTTTGGAGGTGACCCAAGGACAGGAAAATTGCACGGTTAATTGGATATGTTATATTTTGACAAGATAAGGTAAAAATTGGGTTTTCGCAGGCAAATATCATATAGACTCTCAAATAAGGTGTTGGTCAATGGAAATATTTATGGTAACGAGTTGACGAGGATTTGATCTAACCTCAGTTGTGAGAGGCTTCAGGTGTCAATGATCGGGTCAGTGAACGCATGGACTGGTGCAGAAAGAGATTATTTTGGTCAAGGATTGTTTTGTCAATGGTATTTCGATGAAATTATATGAGAGTGTTAGAAAGGGTATATGTTTGGTAATTAAGGATTAACTGTCGGATTAAAGACCAGTTCAATAATGGTTTGAGTTACCGCGTGGGTACTAAAGATTTTGGTCAAAGTAACCAAAGTGGGTCGATACATGTTCTAGTCAAGAAATCTTATTAGAAATGGTACATAGGAGATGTCAGATTTTGGGAAGAGCTCCAGTTTTAGTGTTGGAGTGAGCGGGGGAAACTCTCCGTGATTTGGTGTGCAGTTTTCTACTATCTACATGATCGGTTAAGTTATTGTGAGAGGCCTTCGATATTTCTGTGCACTCTGGGACAAGCTCGAGTAAGGTCGATTGACAATGGAAATTGTGATTGAAGGAAAAGATGGAAATGTAAGGAATCGATAATTGTGTGTTGAGCTAATTCAGGATGAGTGAGGTGTCTCTTCGAGGATTGGGGAGAATTTAGATTTGAAGAATGGAAACTCTAAGGTTAGTTGTGAATTATGTGGTAATTATCATCGCGGCCTTAAGATCGAGTGAATGGTTTGGTACACTTGGAGGAGTAGGTCTATCATAGTTGACTAAGTGTTATGAATAATGTTCCATGAGGTTTGTGTTTGACGACATGTGGTAGACTTTGTTGAGACATTGTTGATTGATAGCATGGATGAGTATTCAGGTTTTAGAACTTGGGAGAAATTGGGAAATGATAGGTAAATAAAAGGTAAGGTTGATACATCGGAAATTGGTAAGGCTTAGCCAGATATGACAGATAGAGGTTCGACAAGGTGTCCAGAGTTATGGGTGAGTTAAGTGAAAGTATGCGGAAGATTTAATGTGTTTAGAGTTCATGTGGTTCTATCAGACTTGTGTATCAGTAGAAGTTGAAGAACTTGGAGATTATAATCAAGGGCATCGTTTGTCAGTGCTAAATTGATGACTTGGATAGAATCCAACTTGAATCTGTGGGTGACGACACGTGCTTTATTATTCGTGAGGAAAAGAGATAGAAGAGATCATAGCATGTTTATAAAAAGCTTACTAGTTCATTTGGAATCCATTGGGGTGGCTAAGGATGATTTAGAAATTAAATATTTTATTTCGGGACAAATTTATTCATTTAAGGCTGGTGTCCTATGATACATCGACTGGAGGACTTTTGGTATTCTAGTAAACCACCGACAAAGATTCAAGAAATTTCCTTTTGGAAACGGAAGTATGACTATGTTACTGGCTCCCATTGAAATTGCAAGTAAGCTTGATGATAATTTTTGGATGACAACGATTCAGACAGTTCTAATGGTTTGCACGGTTACTTGGTATGCATTGAGGAAGTACAATTAGTTATGGGAAGTCAACAGAGGGACTTAAGTTCTAGGCAGCGTTGGTGGATGAAGTTGTTTTGTCATAACTCCTTTTCAGGAATCATGGTGGCACCTACATAATCTCACTGGTAGACGAAACACTCCCAAATCTCTAGCATGAAATGACATAAGTAAAAGCTTAATATGACAAGTACTACATAAGTTGTATCATACTATAAATGCGGAATAAGTAATAGCCTAATAATCCAAAATAGTACCCCCAAGCGATATAGTCTGTGATACAAGAGCACTAGAAAATATGATACAAGTTTGAGAAAATGGGCATGCAAGCCAAAACTGAATACATAGTCTGAATATGTCTCTCAAGTGCGAATAAGAGACAGTAAATAGAGATGAACACCTAATGGTAAGCTGGAGATAGCATCCTCACCCTGAATGTCGAAGATCAACTACTCAAACTCAACCACATGGTGTTGCGGAGGTGGAAGGTACTGAATCTGTATTAAAAAAGAATGCAGCAAGTGTAGCATGAGTACACAATGTACCCCCGTAGACATCATAGGCCGACAATGACAAAAGATACATAATTAGAGATAAGTACTAAGTTGACACCAAATAATCCTATACTAGCAGTTCACTAACCAAGTATATCATGTAGCCAACATGTTGTATATAGAGTCCATCAACATATATCAAGTATCATCTAGTATGAATAATCCTTTTAAGTTCACAATCCAGCCAAGTTGCTCAATATAAATCAACGTACAGTTTCCAATCACAATTATCAAAGTTAAGCATAAGTATGTATGATATCAATGCCATGCATATACAAGGTACCTTTCTCAACCTCGTATATAGTATGTCAAGATTTAATTACAATCCGTACATCCATGGGGGACCCGCAAATCCATATACCTCTCCTAACCAGCTGGAATTCCACACACAAATCTAACTAGAGCCCATGACTCATTTGTCGAGTCTCAATCATGTTGAAGGCATGCAACTCTTCTCCCCATGTATTAATATCATCTGAAGTGCCATAATCTCATAGTATTCTTACCTTTTCGATCCCTTGGACCCACAACATAATCATACCACTCCAATATCATATCATCAGAACCATGAGTGTATGAATGCAATGACAAAATAAGGCAATGCATCATGATAAAATGAGATGCTATCAAGTATAGAGATGATATACCATATGCTTTCACGAATTCCATACCACATAAGCAAATATAAATCAAATCAGGATATCATCCGAAAACATATATGATGAGTAAACAAACAATAGCAAACACAGCGACAAGCCTCATATGGCAACAAACCTAAATAAACAGCAGTCAAAACCAATACGAGGTTGGTTCCCAAATCCTATCATCATAGTTCAACACCGGTACCCACTCAGATGTTCATCATAACTGGTTAAGTGGAACCCCCCAAATCCGCCCAATACCCCTTAATATATATAACTAATTATGTACTTCTGTCGGAGTCTAGAAAAGCTAAATCATAACCTACCTCAAAGCCGAGCGGGAGCGCTACCAAATCAAGCCTCGAAGACAGCCTTGTCCTTTTTTCTTGCCTCGCAATACTCGAAGTCTATTCACACATATTACATAGTTAACAATAAGCTGAACACAATAAAAGCAAGACTTTAAATACCCATCCCGGGCCCATGCTACCAAAACTCAAACTTCAATACATAAAACCCAAGATTACATACTAAATAAACATATCCTTTACTTAATTTAAAATTCATTCACATTTGATCCCTCAATTGGACAATAATCAAAAAGCCCTAATTTGAAACCTTAGAAATTTTCTCCAATTGAAAACATGCTTCTATAACCAAATTAGGACTTATATCATGATAATATAACATAATCCAATCATAACTCATGATATTAACATCATTTAATCCATAAACCCTCATTAAAACCAACCCTATAACTCTCTTAATCTCTCAATATGCATAACTCATCTTTTTCAACTTACATAATATGCTAAACCACCATTAAAGGAACTTATAATCATAACTTAAGCCATAAAGGGAAATAATCTATTACCTCAAGGTTTTAAATACCCCTAAAGCTCTTAAATACCCATATGCGGCACTGGGTTCGAAGCTTGCTATGTGGGGAAACAAAATCTGACATAAAAATATTTATAGGCCACCAGAACAACGTTTTCGCCGCGGCAAAAAGGCTTTGTTGGGGCGAGAGTCACTTAACACCTCACCCATTGCCACGACGGGCTTGACTTTGTATGAGCTGACTCCCTCCTACGGACAGACCATCAACCACGGCAGAAATCCACAATACTCAACCTTCAACTTCAACGATACAATCTCTTACCGAGGCGGATACACATGAGCAGACACTGGTTCCATCGTGGCGACCACCAGACACTAGATCATGAACAAGAACTCAAACCTTATAACGAATGCCTAAAACACTCCCGATACCCCTTGGAACCAAACCGAATATGCTCGTCTATGGTAAACAGTGCTATGAACTATCTCATACCCTCAGATTTCACAAATAATTGAGCTAAGGCATATTTTTCTAAAGAATAATTCGAGAATCAAATAATCCAATTTTATAAATATAGCCACAAACACATCCAATTGCATTGGGAAGTGAACCAATGACTCGACTAAGTCATAAATCACCCTCTTGAACTTTCAAAAGTGAAGAAATTCGGAAACGAACCTATCTAGCCAAAAGTCAACTTTGAGTCAAACTAACCAACTCTAAGTTTTTAGTTTTGGGGTTTTCATCTGAAACTCATATAAATGGACCTCGGGATCTGTGCCACTCATCCCCGCACATCAAAAATATCACAAAGAATCTACGGGAAGGGTCAAATAAGAAAATAAATACCTTTAACTAAACATGACCAGACGGGTCGTTACAGTATGTGATGCCGGAAACTCTTAGATGTGGTCGCATACTCTCGAGAAAATCAACCAGTAAGCTAAATGAAAAGGGAAAAATGCGATGCAAATTTGACATCGCATACTTCAGAATGCTACCGCAAACAAGAGGCATAATGAGTGAGGAGAAAAGTTGGGCATGAGAATGCAACTGTAAACTCTTTATGCGGCCGCATTCTGTCGTCGCATAGCCACCTGTCAGCGAATATTTTGTACTTTTTTGTCCCTTAAATATACATACTAGGCATATATTTTGAGCTAAAAATTCCATACTTTATTCTCTGAACAATATTCTACTTTTGCATTGGAAAAAAAGCCTTTGGAGTGTCCATTTCACAATATTCTTTTGTCTTCTTCCTCATTAATCATTGTAAGGATATGTTCTCTTTTAATTTAATTAAACCTTTTGGTTGTTTTACCTTGATTATGAGTAGCTAAACTCTTATCCCAATAATTTAGGACATGAATATTTCTCAATTGAATTGATAAATAGCTAAATTGTATGCTTACCCCGAATGTATCACAACCCTAATCCTCATAATTTGATAGTAACAACTTGACTACTTGATAGTGCATTAATTAATTGTCCTTAATTCAACTACTTATTACTTAATTGTAGTATCATAGTTCAAAACAAACAAACAATCATTTATTTACCTTTAAAATATTGACTAAGTGACTACACTTACAATTAAAGTACACATTTCTTGTCGTATCCCTGTGCGATTCGACCCCAACTTTATTGGATTATATATTTGTATTAAACCTCTTTACATCCTTTTCGGAGGTGTAATTTGAACGTATCACACTACTACCATGTTCACTCTTCCTCTTAGGTCTCTCCCGAAAAGAAAAACAAAAAATCAAACCAATTAATTTCAAATTTGGTGTCTTAGACGAATTGTATCATATCAGCTATGTGTGTTTATATAGGCATAATTTGACTTGAGTTCAAAATTTTAATATGTACTAGTTTTAGCGTATATGTGTTGCACATGACGATAAACTAAAAAAATTATAAAAAAAATAAATCATGTAAAATATCAATAGACGTTAAAATATATGCAACAACTTGCCTAATCATATAGAGCTTTTCTTATTAACGTGTACATGTCTATTTAGAATCCCAATTCAATCCCACCACCATAATTAGAATATATCCCATATATTGTGTAAATATTTAGTGATGTAGAATTATGGTAAGTAGAGGATTCTTATTATACTAGGGTTCTACACATTGTATACTATATATATTTATATTAATGAGAAAGCATCCCTAAGGGAGATTAATACAATCTTATATGGTATCAAGAGCCAAACCCTAATTCTTCTTCTCTTGTTCCGCCGCCCACCTTGGTCCTGCTACCACCGGTGGCTTCCACTCACCTTGGCCGAGAACCTCCATTTTTGTTCTTCCTTGTCTTCTTTTCTCCTTCTTCACTAACTATAATCCACTATAATGACTCCTCCCACAACCCCCACAACAGCCTCATCCTCTTCTGTCGTCACCCCTGCCATACCAAAATTACACTCTGTTCACCCAACACTTACCGCCACTAATATCAAGAACTTCATCCCTATAATTCTTGATCAAGAGAACGGTCAGTATTCTCCATAGGTTGAACTATTCTGTATTCATGTATGTGTCTATAACATGCTTGACCATATCGATGACTCCCTCCCTCACTCCTTTGAGGTTGATGACTCAACATGGCATCGTATAGACGCCATTGTATAATAGTGGATTTATGATACTATCTCTCAGGATCTGCTTATCACTATTCTAAAAACCAGCGCCATGGACCATGAGTTATGGATTCAGTTAGAGGAAATTTTTCAAGATAATAAGCACACTCATGCTGTGTATTTGGAAGAACAGTTTAATAATACACGACTTGAAAATTTCTCTAACATGTTTGATTATTGCAAATAGTTGAAACTCGTAGCAGACCAATTGTCCAATGTCGGCGCACCTATTTTTGAAATGAATATGGTCCTACAATTAGTTGCAGGCCTGCCAAAAGGTGAGTACGACACTCTAGCCACCATGATACAGCAAGTTGATTCGTTACCCAGTTTTAACAAGGCCCGCTCATAATTATTGTTATAAGAAACCCGACATGCAAAGCAGGATGAGTACAATCAGAAGGCGTTAGCAGTGGAAACACCTCCACAAAATAACATCACCGCCACCTCGCCTCCACCAAAAAAAAATCAGCCGCAATAGAACCGCGGCGGCAGGGGCAGTGGACGAGGCGAAAAAGAGCGTGGGAAAGGGGGCCGCAGTCAGCAACAAAACCCACAACCGCAGCAACCCAGTCCGTATGCTCACTGGACCGGCCCAGCTGCTCACTATCAGACTTGTCCCTAGGCTTCCCACCATGCCCTTCCAGCGGCCCAATTCCCTTATCCATAGCAAGGGGTATTGGGCCCTGCTCCAGCAGTTCGATCAGGCCCTTATCCAACACACCAGGCCCATCTGATGCAGGCCCAGTACCCACAGCCTCCATCTGGTCTGGCCTCGACTAACTTAGGCCAGGCTTTCAGTAGTTTGAACTTGCAGCAGCCCGACGAAAATTGGTACATGGACTCGGGCGCCACATCTCACCTCACCCGCTCTGCAGGTATTATTCCCAAATTATGTCATTTAAAGCATCCTCAATATATTACTGTTGAAAATGGCCATCGTATTCCAATTCAGGGATATGGTACCACTCACACACCACCGCCTCACCCACTATTTTCCCTTAATAATGACCTGTATGCGCCAAACATCATTAAAAACTTAATTTATGTCCGCAAATTCACTCGTGATAATTTTGTCTTTATTGATTTTAACCCTTTTGGTTTTACTGTGAAGGATCTTCCTACCGGGACACCTCTTACGAGATCCAATAGCACAGGGGATCTCTACCATTATCATCCACCTCCGCTGCCAGCACATGCTCTCCCACATCTCTTACTGCTATCTCTCCGTCAACTTGTCACAATAGGCTTGGTCACCCAGGAGCCCCAATTTTTAATTTTCTTAGAGGCAATAATTTTATTAAATGTAATAATGGGAATATTGCCCATCACTGTGTTTATTGCTCATTAGGCAAACATGTTCGTCTACCTTTTAAGTCATCTACTAGTGTCACATTTTCACCTTTTGATATTAATCATGCTGATTTATGGACATCTCATATCTATAGTTCGCTCGGTCATAAATACTATCTGGTGCTGTTAGATGATTTTTCTCATTTTATTTGGATTTACCCACTTAAATTTAAATCTAAAGTGTTTACAAAATTCCTTGAGTTTCGTACCTTCATCAAAACACAATTTGAAAAAATATAAAATCTTTTTAGTGCGATAATGGTCGTGAGTTCAACAACTCCATGTTTCATCATTTTTGTACAAATAATGGCATTGTCTTTCGATTCTCGTGTCCCCACGCCTCTTCTCAGAATGGCAAAGTAGAATGAATCATCTGCACTATAAATAACATGGTTCGTAATATCCTGTTTCATGCCTCCCTACCCCCGTCCTTCTGGGTCTATGTAGTCAAAATAGTAGAATACGTTGTCGCACCCGTTTTTAACCCACGGGCTTCGCGACGCGATGGCTCGATTCTCTCTGGATTGGATAAAAAATGCTTGCTTTGAGGAGTCGCCACCTAATTATTCCAAGGTGAATTAGGGCACCTAAATGCTAACTAAAAGCTGCAAAATAACTCCAATTTTGTGGTCTGCGAAACTAATGAGATTCTAGGTAAGGGTTCTCTATTATCCTAAAGGGAAGGGGTTAGGCATCCTTTAAGATCCGCTAACTTGCGGTTATCCGATCAAACTCAGGTTAATTATTGTACTAAGAAAATGCATGTTTAAAAATATAAAGTTAAAATGATGTTGCAAGTATTTAATGAAATGATGCATTTGTACAAGTATACATTTGTATGGAATTAAAAATACATGTAAAGTTGAAAAAAAGTATGCATTTGAATGAAAACTGATAAAAATATATACAATGTAAATTTTATGGGTGACGAGCCTAAAAATAGGTAAACTAGCGATTTTCGGTTTTAAAACTAACCGAGCCTAAAATAAATAAACTAGCGATGGGTTTCCAGTTTTAGACTAGCCTATTAATTATTTCTAAGTCTAACTATTCTAAACATTTCAATAATTTCAGAGTACAATACTATTACAATACAGAATAAAATAAAGTTGAATTAAAGAAAGTAAAAAAACAACAACAAAATAAATAATCTCCGAGGGGTATTTTCCTTCTTTGACTTTATCCCTTGCAAACTGTCAAGAACAAACGGTTAGAAACAATTGAATATACATAACTTCGGATCCGTATCCAAAACAATAAATGTTTTAATTACGGTGGACTCAGACTTAAATTTTGAAAAGATCATTCCAATCACGTCGTGGCTGCGAACATATGACTCGTTGGTCATTTTAGTTGCCTTGCCTACCGAACATGTTGGTCTCTCGGGTGAAAAAGATTTAAGTTTCATCATTGCCCAGAAGTTTTATTTTCCGTCTTTACAACTGTGGAGGCCTAAAAAATCGACGGATATTTTTTCATTGGCCATGTAGTATCATGTTCAAATCAATTAATTATACCAAAACAGTAAACTGAAACCGAGAGCCATTTTCTAAAGGGACGCGGCCTCAAATTAAATTTCATTGGCCTAAATGCAGTATTAGTTCAAATCAGTAAAACAAACCAGAAACAACAAACTAAAACCGAGAAGAAATTCCCGAAGGGACGCGGCCTCGAATTCAATTTCATTGGCCTAAATGCAGTATTTATTCAAACCAGTAAAATAAACAACATAGCAATAAACTAAAATAGAGAAACGATTTTCGAAGGGACGCGGCCTCGAATTCAATTTCATTGGCCTAAATGCAGTATTAGTTCAAATCAGTGAAATAAAAAACATAGCAATAAACTGAAACAGAGAAACGACTTCCATGGCCTCGAATTCAATTTCATTGGCCTAAATGCAGTATTAGTTCAAGTCAGTGAAATAAACAACATAGCAATAAACTGAAATAGAAACGATTTCTGAAGGGACGCGGCCTCGAATTCAATTTCATTGGCCTAAATACAGTATCTATTCAAACCAGTAAAATAAACAACATAGCAATAAACTGAAATAGAGAAACGATTTTCGAAGGGACGCGGCCTCAAATTCAATTTCATTGGCCTAAATGCAGTATTAGTTCAAATCAGTGAAATAAACAACATAGCAATAAACTGAAACAGAGAAGCGACTTCCACGGCCTCGAATTCAATTTCATTGGCCTAAATGCAGTATTAGTTCAAGTCAGTGAAATAAAAAACATAGCAATAAACTGAAACAGAAACGATTTCCAAAGGGACGCGGCCTCGAATTCAATTTCATTGGCCTAAATGCAGTATCTATTCAAACAAGTAAAATAAACAACATAGCAATAAACTGAAATAGGGAAACGATTTTCGAAGGGACGCGGCCTCAAATTCAATTTCATTGGTCTAAATGCAGTATTTATTCAAATCAGGAAAACAGTAAGATATCCGTGCACGGATGTTTAAATGCCAAAAACCAAAGTGAAACAGAGAAGCGACTTCCGAAGAGAATGCAGTATTAGTTCAAATCAACAAAATAACAACATAGCCACATAACGGATGTTCAAGTGCCCAAGTAAACCAACAATAAGCAATTAAGATATCCTACCCGAATTTTGAAATTTCAGAACCGAAATAGGATTCGGAATGTTTATAAAAAACCTGACCCGGATTTTGAACAGTGACCCGAATAGGCGACCCGGTTTTGGGTCGACCCGATCCGAAAAATGCAACGCGAAGGAGTGACCGGAATCGGAATCAAATTTTTTGATTTTTCAGATAACCAACAAATAAGATGTAAAACATAAATTCTGGAAATATACCCAAACCGGGTTGACCCGACCCGAATCAGTGACCCGACCTGAATCAGAGGTCTCAACCCGAATCGACTTCTTTCCAAATGTTACATAACTAATAACAAAATATCAAGCATATAAACCTGAAAATCTTATCCAAAATGGGTCGACCCGACCTGGATAAAAAAAACTCGATTCAGTGAAGAACAACAACAAAATAAAACAGATTTTCAGATTGGGATTCACGAAGCCCATAGAAGTATTTAACCACAAAATTTAAGAATGAAACTCATCCCTTTTCCTTCCGATTTTGGACTTGTTTTCAGACCTATTTCTTTGAATAACTAGGAAGGCGAATGCTAAAAATCAAGAACACAACATATATTTTTATAGATGGAATCGGACCTCCCTAAATCCTCCCACTAACAGTGAACAAAAGGGGGTATTTATAGAAGGTTTTCCCCCCAAAGTTCATCCCATACCCTTCCAAAACTGAGTTTGAATTTCAAAATAAAGTGACGATTTTGGGACGGATTTAAGGGGATATGGGTCGCGGATTTTGTAGGGATAAGGGTATGGGTCGAAGGGTTGGTGGTGTCAGCGTAACAGAGGGGTGTTGGTAGTGTCAGGGGTTGGTGACCGGCGGGTTTTGGGGGTGTGGGGTAGGTCGGCGAAGTGATGGGTCGCGACTTTGGTGGCTGAAAGAGAGAGGGGTGTTAGGGTTTGTTGGTTTAGGCCTTTAGGGGTAAGGGAAATAAAGGGGAATAGGTTTGGGTATTGGGCCGATTGGGGTTGGGCTTTGGTGGGTTTGGGTTGTCCGATTGGGCTGCGGAAATGGGGGGTTCGTTTGGGCTGTGATTTTGTGATGGGTTGATATTATTTTGGGTTGAGTAGAAATTGTTTTGGGTTGAGTAGAAATTGTTTTGGGTTGGGAAATAAATGGGTTATGGGTTTAAAAATATAAAAAGAGGTTTAATATTAAAAATGCATTGAAGAAAAATGTAAATTATTTAAAATAAGATATAACAATGTGATAATAATAAATCAAAATATTTTTGAAATGTTTAAAATGCTTAAAATGAAAAATGCGATGCCGTTTTGTGAAAAAATAGAATAACATAGAATTTTCAGATAAAACTATGATTATGATAAAAAATGCAAATGACAGTAAAAATGCGAATAATAATAATAATATTGAGAATAATAATATATATATATACACGCTTGTATGTATATAGATTAAAATTGTTTTGAGGTGTTAAAAATATTTAAAATTACAAACAAAATTCAGAAAAGATGGGACAAAAATGGGTGTCAACAAATGCCCCTCTTTGGCCGGAGATGATGAAAGAGTTTTCGGACAAAGAAGTTGACTGAGTATCCAATTTTGTCCTGACCCACGGGCATTGAACGAGAAGTAGGGATGCACGTGTAGAAATAGAAATCCGAGAGGGAGAGAAGTTGCAAAAGATGGTGCAGATTCGAGAAATATTGCCCAGTGTCGGGTTACAATGACACTGGTTGTAGATGTGGCAAAGTTATTGGGGAAGGAGTGGAACGATGTTCAAAGTAGGATGCTAACCGAAATTGCCTTGGTTTGCTGTAAGAATTAGTCCCACATTGAAGCTTCTGCAAATTAACGCTCCATGCAGACTAAAGCTTAAGATAAAATTAGTGCATAACTGTTAAGACAGAAATAACAGAGAATGAGTACATAAAAATGCGACCCTGTGAGTCGAAATGATGCCCTTGAACAAACGTAATGCGATGACGTCATTGTATGGACGTGTTGTGTTGAAGATGTCATCGTGTAGACGTGTTACGTAGATGCAATATTGACAACATCGTTGTATCGATGTAACGCTGATGTCGTTGTTGTAAGAATGTAACGCTGATGTCGTCATTGTATCGACATGTTGTGTTGAAGACGTCATTGTGTAGACGTGTTGTGCAAATGTAATGTTGATGACGTTGTTGCAAGAATGTAATGTTGATGACGTTGTAGCAAGAATGTAATGCTGATGATGACGTCGTTGTATGTACGTGTTGTGTTGAAAATGTCATCGAGTAGACGTGTTGTGTAGACATAATGTTGATGACGTCGCTGTAATGCGGTCTACTGTAAGATATAACTGTTGTGCTGACATAATGTTGATGATGTCATTGTAATGTTGTTGACGTCGTTGTAATGCTGTAAAAGATAGTTGTCGTGCTGCCGTAACATCGAGGATGTTGTTGTAATGTTATTTTGTTGTAAAAGATAGCCGTTGCGCTGAAGACGTCATTGTAATATTGTTGACGTCATTGTAATATTGTAAAAGATAGATATCATGTTGTCGTAACGTCGAGGACGTTGTTGTAATATTATTTTGCTGTAAAAGATAGATGTTGTGCTGAATACGTCGTTGTAATGCTGTAAAAGATAGTTGTCGGGCTGCCGTAACGTCGAGGACGTTGTTGTAATGTTGTTTTGCTATAAATAGATAGTTTTTGTGCTGAAGACGTCGTTGTAATACTGTAAAAGATAGTTGTCGTGTTGTCGTAACGTTGAGGACGTTGTTGTAATGTTGTTGTGCTGTAAAAGATAGTTGTTATGCTGAAGACGTTGTTGTAACGCTGTAAAAAATAGTTGTTGTGCTGCCGTAACATCGTGGACGTTGTTATAATGATGTTTTGCAGTAAAATATAGTTGTTGTGTTGAAGACGTCATTGTAATGTTGTTGACGTCGTTGTGATACTGTAAAAGACAGTTATTGTGCTGTCGTAACGTCGAGGATGTTGTTGTAATGTTGTTTTGCTGTAGAAGATAAATGTCGTGCTGAAGACGTCATTATAATGTTGTTGATGTCATTGTGATGCTGTAAAAGACAGTTGTTGTGCTGAAGACGTCGTTGTAATATTGTTGACGTCGTTTTAATGTTGTAAAAGCTAGTTCCATGTTGTGCTGAATCTTCTACCGATTCAAACTCATGTGGACTGTGAATTGAAATATCGCCCTTGCACAGACAAAAATGTGATGTGATGTCCTTATCGTCGTTTGATGTAAATGATGTCCTTGCCTTCAGTTTGCTGTAATATGGTTCCACGTTGTGCTGAATCTTCTATCGATTCAAACTCACGTGGACTGTGAATTGAAATGTCATCCTTGCACGGACGAAAATATGATGCGACGTCTTTGTCGTTGATTTGCCGGGTTGCCGTCAGTTTGCTGTAATAGATGGTTCCACGTCGGTTTGCTGTGTTGAAATTCCCTTGTTATTCGAAATAACATACTTGTGCAGACATAATGGTTGGGGCCCTGTAGGTCAAGATGATGTCTTCGTATAGATGCAAAACAGGACATGATCCTTGAGGTGAGCTGTGATACCGAAATTCTTTGGGAAATTGATCATAAGTGATATGGCTTCCCTGCTTCTTACAACCTGAAGAACATGTACTCAAAGAAAATTTGTGAGTTTGGGGGAGGGGCGGTTGATTCGCGTTAACTTTGTAGCTTTGACTCTCGATACTTGCATGTCCTGTTGATTCAGACCTGTAGCCCCGTCTGGTTCCCAGTCTTGGCAAGCCGTTAATGAAAACATTTGTTGAAAATAATTTGTTTATAAGAAAGTATGCATATCAATAAAAACTTATGTCGAACTCTAATGAAAATATCTGTTGAAAATAATTTGCTTATAAGAAAGTATGCATATATATATAAATGTCTGTCGAGCAGTGACATGCGGTGAAACAAAGCAAACATCTTATCCAAAATCATTCTTCTGGTTGAATACTTAGTTGGTTGACACTCTTTCCATGTCTATCGGCGTCTTCTTGCAGTGAACCCTTAAAACTTTGCCCCAGCTTCTGATATGTGAGGATCCTGAACTTTCAACTAGACCAAGCCGAGTCTTGTGTAGGTTGCTTGGTTGTTCTATCAAGGTGATCGGACGGGTGTACTTTATTACATGCAAGATAAAGGGGGGAAATTTTAATGGTGTGACCGAAGCCGATATAGGCCGCCTACGTATCCCAACAAGGGAATCAGGTCATAATGTAGTTCGTATGCAAACAAAGGGGATTGTAAGATTTTCTAAAAGTGGGACCGAAGCCGATGTGGCAGCCTACGTATCCCGCCGAGGGAATCAGGTCATAACGTAGTTCATATCAAGCAAAGGGGATTGTAAAGGTTTCTTTCTAAAAGGGGGACCGAAGCCGATGTGGCCGCCTACGTATCCCGCCGAGGGAATCATGTCATGACGTAGTTCATGCTACAAGCAAAAATGCGATTTTGGGGAAATTTGTGCTCTAAAGAAACGAAACCGCCATGGGTTCTTTGCGTATCCCGCCAAGGGAGCGCAACTTTTACAACATAGGAAGTGCATTACATAGAAAAATCCTAAATGTAGTATCTTTTCACCGCATCTGCGTTGACAGCTTTTGGCCATACTTCGCCGTCCATTTCTGCTAGGATTAATGCTCCTCCAGTTAGCACTCGGTGAACCATATAAGGCCATTGCCAATTAGGTGCGAATTTTCCTTTATCTTTATTTTGGTGCGGGAATATACATTTTAGAACCAATTGCCCCGGTTTGAAAGTCCTTGGTTTTACTTTCATGTTGGCAATTCTGTTTTGATAAAGTTGCCCGTGAAAGACTGCGTTCAATCGCTTTTCATCGATCAACATCAATTGTTCGTACCGATTCTGTATCCATTTTGCTTCGCTCATCTCAGCTTCTTGGATAATTCTCAAAGATGGTATTTTCACTTCTGCTGGTAACACAGCTTCTGTTCCATAGACCAAAATATACGGGGTTTCCCCAGTAGAAGTCCTGATTGTAGTGCGATAGCCCAAAAGTGCAAAGGGCAAATGCTCATGCCAGTGCTTGTAATTATCAATCATCTTTCGCAATATTCTTTTGATGTTCTTGTTGGCTGCTTCGACTGCTCCATTCATCTGAGGTCGGTATGGAGTGGAATTGTGGTGAGTGATCTTAAACTTTTTGCATATCTCATGCATCATATTACTATTGAGATTGGCTCCATTATCTGTTATAATTGACTCAGGAATTCCAAATCGGCAAATGATGTTATTGCGGACAAAATCAACTACCACTTTCTTTGTCACTGACTTGTGGGATGATGCCTCTACCCACTTTGTGAAATAGTTAATTTCCACTAGAATGAATCTGTGTCCATTTGATGTGGCAGGTTCAATAGGACCAATGACATCCATGCCCCAAGTTGCGAATGGCCAAGGAGAGCTCGTCACATTGAGCTCGTTAGGAGGTACCCTGATTAAATCTCCATCAATCTGACATTGATGACATTTTTGCAAAAAGCGAATGTAATCTGTTTCCATGGTCATCCAAAAATACCCTGCTCTCAGGATCTTCTTTGCTAAAGTGAAACCATTCATATGAGGCCCGCACGTGCCTCCGTGTATCTCTTCAACTAACCTGCTTGCCTCTTGGGTATCAACACATCTTAACAAACCTAGATCTGGAGTCCTCCGATAAAGGATTTCTCCGTTTAGGAAGAAATGGTTTGCTAACCTCCGAAGTGTCTTCTTTTGTGTGCTGGTTATGCCTTCTGGATATTCGCCTGACTTGAGATACCTCTTAATGTCGTGGTACCAGGGTTTTCCATCCAGCTCTTCATTTATGTGGAAACAATAGGCCGGCTGATCCAACAAGTTTACCTTGATGGGATCAATATAATTCTTATCCGGATGTTGAATCATGGATGACAGAGTCGCCAGAGCATCAGCAAATTCATTTTGAGTTCGTGGGATATGCTTGTTCTATCTCACTGAACCTTTTGCATAATTCTTTCACGCAATGCAGGTAAGGAAGTATCTTCACGTTCTTGGTGGCACATTCGCCTTGTACCTGATGAATCAATAAGTCTGAATCCCCTATAACCAATAAATCTTGAATGTTCATATCAATGGCTATTCTAAGTCCGAGTATACACGCTTCATATTCTGCCATATTGTTGGTGCATGGAAATTGGAGCTTCGCCGAAATTGGGTAGTGTTGACTTGATTCTGAAATCAAAACTGCTCCGATACCAACTCATTTGAAGTTTGCAGCTCCGTCGAAGAACATTCTCCAACCCGGGTATTCTTCTGAGATAATACCTCTTCATCCGGAAAATAAGTCCGGAGAGGCATATATTCTTCATCTATGGGATTTTCAGCAAGATAGTCGGCTAGTGCTTGTCCTTTGATAGCCTTTTTGGTAACATATATGATATCGAACTCACTTAGCAAGATTTTTCATTTTGCTAGCTTACCAGTGGGCATGGGCTTCTGAAAAATGTATTTGAGCGGGTCCATTCTTGAGATGAGATAAGTGGTATATGCAGACAGATAATGTCTAAACTTTTGCGCAATCCATGTCAAGGCACAATAGGTGCGTTCCAGGAAAGTATACCGAGCTTCATAAGGTGTGAACTTCTTGCTCAAGTAGTATATAGCTTGCTCCTTCTTTCCTGTTTCATCGTGTTGTCCCAGCACACATCCAAACGCATTTTCTAACACAGACAGATATAATAGCAAAGGCCTTCCGGGTTCTGGAGGCACCAAAACAGGTGGGTTAGACAAGTACTCTTTGATTCTATCAAAAGCTTGATGGAAATCCGATGTCCACTTGGTAGTGGCGTCTTTCTTCAGTAACTTGAATATTGGCTCACATATCACTGTTGATTGCGCTATAAACCTGCTTATGTAGTTGAGGCGACCAAGGAAACTCATCACGTCCTTTCGACTCTTTGGAGGAGGAAAGTCTTGAATAGCTTTTACCTTCGAGGGGTCAAATTCAATACCCCTTCTACTCACGATGAAACCTAACAGTTTCCCAGCAGGGACACCAAATGCACACTTTGCAGGGTTTAATTTTAGGTTATACCACCTCAGCCGGTCAAAGAACTTCTTAAAATCTGTCAAGTGATCTGTGGCCCTTCACGACTTGATAATAACGTCATCTACGTAGACCTCGGTTTATTTGTGGATCATATCATGAAAAATGGTAGTCATGGCCCTCATATAGGTGGCACCTGTGTTCTTGAGTTCGAACGGTATTACCTGATAATAGTATACTCCCCAAGGTGTAGTGAATGTTGTTTTTTCTGCGTCTTCTTCATCCATCAAGATTTGGTGGTAACCAGCAAAGCAATCAACAAATGACTGTAATTCATGCTTCACACAATTATCAATGAGTATGTGAATATTTGGGAAAGGGAAATCATCCTTCGGGCTAGCCTTGTTGAGATCCTGATAATCCACGCACACCCGTATTTTCCCATCTTTCTTTGGCATAGGTACAATGTTGGCCAGCCAAGTAGGGTATCTCGTGACTCGAATGACCTTTGCATCGAATTGCTTGGACACCTCTTCCTTGACCTTTAAACTCAAGTCAGGCTTGATTTTCCTTGGTTTTTGTTTCACCGGAGGGCATGATGGATCAATAGGTAATCTATGCGAAACAATATATGTGTTCAGACTTGGCATATCGTCATAATACCAAGCAAATACATCGATATATTGCCTCAAAAGATCTGTCAGTTCTTTCCTTTGTGCGGTGCTCAGATGGACGCTGATTCTTGTTTCCTTCACACATTTTGCATCTCCCAAATTTACTGCCTTAGTTTCATCTAAATTTGTCTTTGTCTTACTCTCAAAATGCTCCAATTCCTCTATCAATTTTTCTGCCTGCGAGTCTTCCTCATACTATTCGAAGTCCTACTCATTGTTTGGATTTTGTTTGTTTGTTTTATTACATGTCACATTCACATTATCGATATATTTATTAGTTTGCATGCTGAAAGAGAAAAGAAAATTAGTAAACAAAATAAATTTTGAAATAGCAAAAGCAATGTGGATTTTTCATTTAAGCTTTCAAAAGATGGAGGCAAAACACATTAAGATGCATAGATGTGATTCAGGCCTCAATTTAAATCGTATTGTTTCATTAAGTTAGCTCTAATACAATTTGGGTAGGCATGATTGGAAAATAAAAGATGGGGTGCTCCGCCAGTTTTAGTCAACACGAATCAACCTTTGGGGAAATAAATAAGGCAAAATGAACCTCCTGAAAAATAAAGAAAACCAAATTAGTATAAGGTGAGTAATTATTGATTCAAATAATATGCACAGAGTGGAAAGCAGCAGAAAATAGCAAGCATATTGTATGGAAATTATATGCGCGTCCTAATATACATGGGGCCTCTCTTATGCCAGAGGTGGACCTAAATGCCAAATATGCAATATTATGATAGATTGATCTAAGCCACTAAATTGAAATGCTTTCCGTTGGAAATAAAGGCTGAAATTTTCCAATTTCGACATGTCATGATTAGGCTTGGATCCGTCCATCATTATCATGCTACACATAATATGTTGATTTGTCGTTGGGTTGTGAGACCCGTCGACAATTTTGGTGAATTTCTTAACTGTGGAGTCGATGCCAAGGATCGACCCACCTAAGGTGTATGTATGCATGACTTAAGATAAAGGGTGGTATAGCTCTATCCTAAATTTTCTAAGAATTGGCTGACTAGATTCAAGGTTCCCGAGCGGACTACTCGAGTGAGAAAGCTATGCGGCCACCGGATGGTCAGGACACTCCGCGCATATGCCAACTCTCCTAAAATATGGTAATTTGAAAGAATTTGCGAGTGCGCAACACACACCTCGCGTGTAATGTGTGATAGTGTCAATTTTTCAAAGTGGAAGAAATATGAGCGGAATGCTAATTTAAGGAAAGCAGTAAAAGAAAGTAGCAATTAAAGCAGTTAAACATACAAAATTTCAAAAAGGATACAATGTGAAGCAGTAGATCAAATAAGCAAAATAAAGCGCAATAATAATTAACCTGAATTTGCTATGGTTAAGAACTTGAATTTCCCCAGCGGAGTCGCCATGTTGTTGCACCCATTTTTAACCCACGGGCTTCGTGACGCGATGGCTCGATTCTCTCTGGATTGGATAAAAAATGCTTTCTTTGAGGAGTTGCCACCTAATTATTCCAAGGTGAATTAGGGCACCTAAATGCTAACTAAAAGCTGCAAAATAACTCCAATTTTGTGGTCTGCGAAACTAATGAGATTCTAGGTAAGTGTTCTCTATTATCCTAAAGGGAAGGGGTTAGGCATCCTTTAAGATCCGCTAATTTTCGGTTATCCGATCAAACTCAGGTTAATTATTGTACTAAGAAAATGCATGTTTAAAAATATAAAGTTAAAATGATGTTGCAAGTATTTAATGAAATGATGCATTTGTACAAGTATACATTTGTCTGGCATTAAAAATACATGTAAAGTTGAAAAAAGGTATGCATTTGAATGAAAATTGATAAAAATATATGCAATGTAAATTTTATGGGTGACGAGCCTAAAATAGGTAAACTAGCGATTTTCGGTTTTAAAACTAACCGAGCCTAAAATAAATAAACTAGCGATGGGTTTCCAGTTTTAGACTAGCCTATTAATTAATTCTAAGTCTAAATATTCTAAACATTTCAATAATTTCAGAGTACAATACTATTACAATACAGAATGAAATAAAGCTGAATTAAAGAAGGTAAAAAAACAACAACAAAATAAATAATCTCCGAGGGGTATTTGCCTTCTTTGACTTTATCCCTTGCAAATTGTCAAGAACAAATGGTTAGAAACAATTGAATATACATAACTTCGGATCCGTATCCAAAACAATAAATGTTTTGATTACGGAGGACTCAGACTTAAATTTTGAAAAGATCATTCCAATTACGTCGTGGCTGCGAACATATGACTCGTTGGTCATTTTAGTTGCCTTGCCTACCGAACATGTTGGTCTCTCGGGTGAAAAAGATTTAAGTTTCATCATTGCCCAGAAGTTTTATTTTCCGTCTTTACAACTGTGGAGGCCTAAAAAATCGACGGATATTTTTTCATCGGCCATGTAGTAACATGTTCAAATCAGTAAATTATACCAAAACAGTAAACTGAAACCGTGAGGCATTTTCCGAAGGGACGCGACCTCAAATTCAATTTCATTGGCCTAAATGCAATAATAGTTCAAATCATTAAACAAACCAGAAATAGCAAACTAAAATCGAGAAGCAATTCCCGAAGGGACACGGCCACGAATTCAATTTCATTGGCCTAAATGCAGTATTTATTCAAACCAGTAAAATAAACAACATAGCAATAAACTGAAATAGAGAATTGATTTTCGAAGGGACGCGACCACGAATTCAATTTCAATGGCCTAAATGCAGTATTAGTTCAAATCAGTGAAATAAACAACATAGCAATAAACTGAAACAGAGAAGCGACTTCCATGGCCTCGAATTCAATTTCATTGGCCTAAATGCAGTATTAGTTCAAATCAGTGAAATAAACAACATAGCAATAAACTGAAACAGAAACGATTTTCGAAAGGACGCGGCCTCGAATTCAATTTCATTGGACTAAATGCAGTATCTATTCAAACCAGTAAAATAAACAACATAGCAATAAACTGAAATAGAGAAACGATTTTCGAAGGGACGCGGCCTCGAATTCAATTTCATTGGCCTAAATGCAGTATTTATTCAAATCAGTAAAACAGTAAGATATCCGTGCACGGATGTTTAAATGCCAAAAACCAAACTGAAACAGAGAAGCGACTTCCGAAGAGAATGCAGTATTAGTTCAAATCAACAAAATAACAACATAGCTGTATAACGGATGTTCAAGTGCCCAAGTAAACCAACAGTAAGCAATTAACATATCTTACCCGAATTTTGAAATTTCAGAACCGAAACAGGATTCGGAATGTTTATGAAAACCCGACCCGGATTCTGAATAGCGACCCGAATAGGCGACCCGGTTTTCGGGTCGACCCGATCCGAAAAATGCAACCTGAAGCAGTGACCGGAATCGGAATCAAATTTTTTGATTTTTCAGATAACCAACAAATAAGATGTAAAACACAAAATCTGGAAATATACCCAAACCGGGTCGACCCGAATCAGAGGTCTCAACCCGAATCGACTTCTTTCCAAATGTCAGAGAACCAACAACAAAATATCAAGCATATAAACCTGAAAATCTTACCCAAAACGGGTCGACCCGACCAGGATAAAAAAACCCGATTCAGTGAAGAACAACAACAAAACAAAATAGATTTTCGGATTGGGATTCACGAAGCCAATAGAAGTATTTAATACCAAAATTTAAGAATGAAACTCACCCCTTTTCCTTTCGATTTTGGACTTGTTTTCGGACTTATTTCTTTGAATAACTAGGAAGGTGAATGCTAAAAATCAAGAACGCAACATATATTTTTATAGATGGAATCGGACCTCCCTAAATCCTCCCTCTAATAGTGAACAAAAGGGGGTATTTATAGAAGGTTTCCCCCCCAACGTTCATCCCATACCCTTCCAAAACTGAGTTTGAATTTCAAAATAAAGTGACGATTTTGGGACGGATTTAAGGGGATATGGGTCACGGATTTTGTAGGGATAAGGGTATGGGTCGAAGGGTTGGTGGTGTCGGCATAACAGAGGGGGGTTGGTAGTGTCAGGGGTTGGTGACCTGCGGGTTTCGAGGGTGTGGGGTAGGTCGGCGAAGTGATGGGTCGCGGCTTTGGTGGCTGAAAGAGAGAGGGGTGTTAGGGTTTGTTGGTTTAGGCCTTTAGGGGTAAGGGAAATAAAGCAGAATTGGTTTGGGTATTGGGCCGATTGGGGTTGGGCTTTGGTGGGTTTGGGTTATCCGATTGGGCTGCGGAAATGGGGGGTTCGTTTGGGCTGTGATTTTGTGGTGGGTTGATATTGTTTTGGGTTGAGTAGAAATTGTTTTGGGTTGGGAAATAAATGGGTTATGGGTTTAAAAATATAAAAAGGTGTTTAATATTAAAAATGCATTGAAGAAAAATGTAAATTATTTAAAATAAGATATAACGATGTGATAATAATAAATAACACTATTTGCGAAATGTTTAAAATGCTTAAAATGAAAAATGCGATGCCATTTTGTGAAAAAATAGAATAACATAGAATTTTCAGATAAAACTATGATTATGATAAAAAATGCAAATGACAGTAAAAATGCGAATAATAATAATAATCTTGAGAATAATAATAATAATAATATATATATATATACTTGTATGTATATAGATTAAAATTGTTTTGAGGTGTTAAAAATATTTAAAATTACAAACAAAATTCAAAAAAGATGGGACAAAAATGGGTGTCAACATATGTCATAAATATTTTACCAAGCAACACTCTTCACAATATGACCGCAACCGAAATACTATATCGTCGGTTTCCCACTTATGATCACCTTCGGATTTTCGGTTGCCTATGCTACCCTAACCTCACCTCTACTTCCCCTCATAAATTAGCACCTTGAACCACTCTGTGTGTCTTCGTAGGATTTCCGTCTAATCATAGGGGCTATCTGTGCTATGATGTGTTCACCCGTCAAATACATGTCTCTCGTCACGTTAGATTTGACGAAACGGTTTTTCCCTTCACGAATATCCAAAAATTCCGTAACACGGACTACACATTTTTCGAGAATGACATATCACACGTCATCCTCAAAAATTTGCTCTGATCCACTGTCACTGGTACATCACTGACCCCACTGGGTCCCGTCACTGACACATCCGGCAGTGACTCGGCAACACCCCCTCCCCCCCGTGTCCCATCACTGCTACATCCATCAACATCACCACCACACTATCTCTCTTGCGTCTCTATCCATCACACAGTCCTCCCCTCGGCTCAGTCCACCACTGCCCGTTGTGCCGCTGTCACACCGCCGTTCCAGTACCCTCACCCATCTATTTTCCGTTAAACCTCAACCCGAAACCCCAAACCTCCAAGTTACTGGAACCTAAACCGACAGAACAACCCCACCTCTCCAACCCCTCCCCAACCCACCGCCGATGTCATACCCCACTTTTCCTCACCCGACCCTCCACAAATTGACATACCCAGTTCCCAACCCAATCTACTCCCATCGGACCATTCCCAAAACTAGATCCATACACCAAATCCAGAAACTGCCCCTATCCCTACCCACCATATGGAAATCCGTGCTCAATATGATATTTTCAAACCCAAAGTCCAGTTCAACTTATCAACTTAAACCGTGTCACCAATTCCCAAAAACCCAAAATTAGTCAAACTAGACCCAAATTGGAATGCGGCCATGTGTAAGGAATTTAATGCTTTAACAAAACAGCATACATGTGATTTAGTTCTTCGGTCGGAGGGGGTGAATGTGATCCGATGCATGTGACTTTTTTGTCACAAATACAGAGATAGTGGTGACCTAGAGAGGTACAAGGCCCGTCTTATGGCTAATGACACTAATCAGTAGACATGTATAGATTGTGGTGAGACATTCAGTCCGATTGTCAAACTGGCCACTATCTGCACAGTTCTGAGTATTGCTATGGGTAAGCATTGGCCCATTCATCAGCTTGATGTGAAGAATACGTTTCTACACGAGGATTTGAAAGAAACTGTTTATATGCACCAACCGTCTGGCTTTGTCCATCCCGCCGCTCCTTAGTATGTATGCCGTCTTCGTATGTCACTATATGGTTTGAAACAGGGCCCTCGAGCATGGTATGATCGATTTGTACAGTACATTACACAAATTGTGTTCGTCTACAGCAAGTGTGATAATTCTCTCATTACTTTTCATCGAGGTAGTAATATTACTTATTTATTGTTATATGTGGATGACATTGTGCTTACTGCCTCCTCTGATGTGTTGAAAAATGAGATTATTGCACTACTTAAAACCGAATTTTCCATGACTGACTTGGGGAAGTTGAGCTATTTTTTGGGGATATCAGTGACTCGTTCTGCAGATACTATCTTCTTATGTCAGTGCAAGTATGCAGAGGAGATAGTGTACAGGGCTAAAATGGCAAACTGCAAGATCATGTCCACTCCTGTTGACTCTAAATCAACGCTTAGTGTTGTTGATGATAACCCACTATCCGATCCCACTCTTTACAGAAGTCTTGCAGGTGCACTCCAGTATCTTACTTTCACTAGGCCTGACATCGCTTATGTTGTTCAGCAGATATGCTTATTTATGCATGCCTCAGGGAGCCTCATTTCACTGCCCTTAGACGTATCATTCGATATGTTAAGGGCACACTTGATTATGGACTACACATATACCCCTCAGCACCGACTAGGTTGTTCGCATATATGGATGCTGATTGGGAAGGCTGTCCGGACACGCAACTTTCCACTTCCGGCTACTATGTGTTCTTATGGGATAATCTCATGTCCTGGTCTGCCAAGGGGCAAGCCACATTATCCCGTTCGAGTGCAGAAGCAGAGTATAGAGACGTTGCAAATGTTGTTGCTGAGATCTGTTGGCTCCAGAACCTTTTTTTAGAGCTCCAGTGTCCCTTGCGTAAAGCATCTGTGGTTTACTATGATAACATATCCACCATATATTTATCTCATAATTTGGTTCAGCTTCAGCGAACCAAGCATATTGAGATGGATATCCACTTTGTTCGTGAGAAGGTTGCTTTCGGTCATGTTAAAGTGTTGCATGTGCCTTCCTCATATCAGTACGTGCATATATCTTCACGAAAGGTCTTCCTAGATAGCTTTTCCTCAACTTCAGATCTAGTCTCAGCGTCCGACCTCCTCCCGCTCCGACTGAGGGGTTGTATTTACGTGTACATGTCTATTTAGAATCCCAATTCAATCCCATCACCATAATTAGAATATATCCCATATATTGTGTAAATATTTAGTGATGTAGAATTATGGTAAGTAGATGATTCTTATTGTACTAGGGTTCTACACATTGTACACTATATATATTTGTATTAATGAGAAAGCCTTCCTAAGGAAGATTAATAAAATCTTACATTTCTATTACATCATTTTATTAATTATAATTAATGAACTATTATCGTCATTCAAGAAAGGCTCTAACTCTGATTTGATTTATTTGAGCTAGTAACAATTTTCTCTCGACCAAAAAGATGTTCTTTTATTCTTTTCTTTCTTCCTAAATTCCCACAGCAACCCTTAAATCAAATCCCCACCGACTTGGGTCAGGCATTCAGCAGTATGAGTTTGCAGCAGCCCAACGAAAATTGGTATATGGACTCCGGAGCCTCCTCTCACCTCACCCGGTCCACAAGTAATCTTTCCCAATTGTTTCGCTTAAAGTCTCTACAATTTATTATAGTTTGCAATGGTCATCGTATTCCAATTCGGGGCTATGGTCACACTCACACTCTGAAACCTCACCCACCCTTCTCCCTAAATAACGTCCTGCATACCCCCCACATCATCAAAAATTTAATATCCATTAAGAAATTTACTCATAATAATTTTGTGTCGGTTGATTTTGATTCCTTTGGTTTTACTGTGAAGGATCTACGTACGGGGACCCCTCTTACGAGATGCAATAGCACAGGGGACCTCTATCCATTCACATCCTCGTCCACTGTCGGTTCCCGCCCACACACTACCCTAGCTGCTCTGTCTTCGTCAATTTGGCACAATAGGCTCGGACACCCAGGAGCTCCTGTTTTTCATTTTCTTAGAAGTAATAATTTTATTCAATGTAATGGGAAACTTGCCCAGACCTGCATTTCCTGTCAATTAGGTAAACATGTTCGTCTTCCGTTTAATTCCTTAGTTAGTATTACGTTTGCTCCATTTGATATCATTCATGTTGATTTATGGACTTCCCCCGTTACTAGCTCCCTAGGTCATAAATATTATCTCGTGTTATTAGATGACTACTCTCACTTTCTTTGGATCTATCCATTAAAATTTAAGTCTGAAGTTTTTGCCAAATTTCTTGAATTTTGCACATTTATCAAAACGCAATTTGAACGCGCCATTAAATCTTTCCAATGTGACAATGGTCGTGAATTTAACAACTCCGTGTTTCAAAAAATTTGCAACAATAATGGCATGGTCTTCCGATTTTCGTGTCCCTACACGTCCCCTCAAAAAAAGGCAAAGCTAAGCATCTCATCCGTACAATAAATAACATGGTCTGCACTTTTTTGTTTCATGTTTCCCTCCCTCCATCCTTTTGGGTTTATGCGGTCAAAATGGTAGAATACGTCCTTAATATTTTACCACTAGTACCCTCCATAACATGACTCCAACCAAAATCTTACACCGTAGGGTTCCCTCCTATGATCACCTACGGATATTTGATTGCCTATGTTTCCCTAATCTCTCTTCCACAGTCTCTCACAAATTAGCTCACCGCAACACTCCGTGTGTCTTCTTAGGTTTCCCGTCGAACCATAGGGGCTATCTATGCAATGACTTATCCACTCGTCAAATTCACATCTCGCGTGACGTCACTTTTGACGAGACACAATTCCCCTTTTCCAACATCTAAAAATTTCAAAAACTGGATTACGAATTTTTAGATGAATCAACTCTCTCCAGTACACCTTCGGGAACTATGCCCGACTGACACCACTACACCGCCTCCATCTGCCATTATATATCACCTGTCGTTGGCATCCCTGCCACCGGCTTCCCCCCTGTCGCTGCGTCTTTCCACCTTTAGCACAACTCTGCCTCCAGGTTCCACTGTGCCGTCCCAACAATCTCACCACCATGCCGACAACAGTCCGACCATCAACCACCACCCAGAAAAACTAGATACCGGAACTAATACACCATCGATATCGTACCCTACCCTACAAACCTCCTCCCTTTCCTGCATACCGAGAATCCCCACAACTTCCAACCACAGTTCACCGGTAACCAACGACCAAACCCACTCGACTCCAACCCCAAACATCGTCACTGTTTCGCACCACCCGACAACTACCCTCGACAGAAACCCAGTCCCGACAACACAACATGCACCATACCCGAATCTGTCATCACCCACTCCACCCAACCAATCGACCAATACCCTTACCCAGCTAGCGCCCACACACCAGATGGAAACCCGTGCCCAAGATGGGATTTTCAAACCCAAAGTCCAATTTAACCTGTCCACCCAAACAATTTCACCTATACCAAAAAGCCCTAAATTAGCCAAACTAGACCCGAATTGGAATGCGGCCATGTGTGATAAGTTTAATGCTTTAACTAAACAACATACTTGGGACTTGGTTCCTCGACCAGAGGGGGTGAATGTGATCTGTTGTATGTGGTTTTTTCGTCACATGTTCAGGGATAGTGGTGACTTAGAAAGATATAAGGCAAGACTAGTGGCAAATGGTACTAACCAGCAGGAGGGCATTGATTGCGGCGAGACATTCAGTTCGGTTGTTAAACCGGCCACCATCCGCACAGTTCTAAGCATTGCTATGGGAAAGCATTGGCCGATTCATCAGCTAGATGTGAAGAATGCATTTCTTCATGGGGATTTACAAGAAACTGTCTATATGCACCAGCCGCCTGGTTTTGTCTACCCAGCAGCCCCACGTTATGTGTGTCATCTCCGTAAGTCACTCTATGGCTTAAAACAGGCCCCCAGAGCATGATATGATTGTTTTGCACAGTTCATTATACGTCTCGGGTTTACATGCAGCAAATGTGATACCTCTCTCTTTACTTTACATCGAGGCCGTGATACTACTTATTTACTGTTAAATATGGATAACATTATTCTTACTGCCTTTACTGCTGTGTTGAAAGATGAGATTATTGCACGGCTCAAGTCTGAATTTGCCATAACTGATTTGGGAAAGTTGAGCTATTTTTTATGGATCTCAGTCACTAGATCCATTGATTGTATGTTTCTTTGCCAGCGTAAGTATGCAAAGGAGATCGTACACAGGGCTAAGATGGATAATTGCAAAATCATGGCCACTCTAGTTGATTCTAAATCCAAACTTAGTGCAATGGTCGGTACTCCAGTGGCTGATCCTACTATGTATCGGAGTCTTGCAGGTGCACTTCAGTATCTCACCTTCACCAGCCTGACATTGCCTATGCTGTCCAGCAGGTATGCTTGTTTATGCATGCCCCCATGGAACCTCATTTTACTTCCCTCAAACGTATCATTCGATATGTTAAGGGCACACTTGATTATGGACTACACTTATACCCCTCCGCACCGAACTCGCTATTATCCTACACCGATGCAAATTGGGCAGGCTGTCCATACACCCACCGCTCTACATCCGGCTACTGTGTGTTTTTGGGTGATAATCTCATCTCTTGGTCTGCCAAACGATAAGCCACATTATCCCATTCGAGTGCAGAAGCTGAGTATAGAGGAGTTGCTAATGTTGTTGCTGAGATATGTTATCTCTGAAACCTTCTCTTGGAGCTTCAGTGTCCTTTAAGTAAAGTGTCTCTGGTCTACTGTGATAACATATCCGCCATATACCTGTCTCACAATCCGGTTCATCATTAGCGAACCAAGCATGTTAAGATGGAATCCACTTTGTTCGCGAGAAGGTTGCTCTCAGGCATATTAAGGTATTGCACGTGCCTTCCTCATATCAATACAGGGATATTTTCACGAAGGGCCTCCCAAGACAGTTGTTCCTTGATTTCAGATCCAGTCTTAGCGTTAGGCCTCCTCCCGCTCCGACTGAGGGGGTGTGTAAACGTGTACAAGTATAACACTACAATCCCTACCCATTATTAGATTAGGATTCCTATTGTATTGTGATTATGATTCTTCTTTCCTCTTGTATTAGGATTGTATATTGTATACTATATATATTGATATTAATGAGAAAGACTTCCTAAGGAAGATTAATATCATCTTACATAACTTGTTTCCACTTCGTCAGATGATGAATAGGAATAAGCAATTAAAATATAAGAAAATTTCCCTAGTCACGAGAACATCATATAAAAATTGAAAAAAAAAACAATAAAAGGAAAGGAACAAAAGTAATTTAATATGAAATTCATAACGGAAGAACATGCTACAAGAAAACAAAATAAACTAACCTCTGAACTATCTGAAGTCTAAAGACTTGACAATTTAAACAAAACAATCTTTGTAAAAAGGATATGGGTCGTACCTGGTCGGGTCGGCTCGAGTCATTATAACCCATTGATCATTTCAAAATTCAAATTATCTTTCTTTTTAATTTTCGACCTCCCAATTTTCACCATTTTTAGGCTCCCAGTTAAGCAAATTGCTGTCTCTATCATCAACAAAAATGGATGGGCATAATGAACTCGAACAAAGCATCAACGATTTAAGAGGTGAAATGGGTCAAGAAGGTGCTCCATCGCCTTCAGCATCTTTGAAACCGAAAGAGGAACCTAAGACCGCGGATGACAGTGCATAAGCCAATTGATGATACTTCAAGTTGATTTTGGAGCCAAATTGCCCATGTTTGTTATTATTATTTAGATTTGAAAGTCTTGTCCTATTTTGTCTACTATGACATTTAGTTTGTAATGTGATACATATATTGTGCATTGGTTCTTAGATTGAAAGATTTTGACCTCTTAAAAGTTTTTTTTTTTTAAAAAAAGACACGGGTCGTATGGATATAAAAGTTTTGGAACACAATATTTCAAGAAATTGGAAGGTTGAAGGTTATACAATTTCATACAAATACATACAAGCAATTTAATTGACAATAAAAAGTTTAGAATACGTACATGAATGATATTAACATGGAAGAAGTCCTAAATATTAGATTTGTGCGTGTTGAAATTGCTACATGCACGACGTCTACTTTTTCAACACTTGCTTCAAATGAAAACTGATTCACAATCTTTATATCGCCAACATCACTTTTTTCTTCCATATAACTTGTTTCCACCGTATGAGTATTAATGTATAATCAATCACTGAACAGATGGAAGATCTTACAGGATTGTTGTGTCGTGGACGGACCACTGTCCTAAAAGACGACTTCGCCTAGCCTCGGTGCAAGCTGTCTCCGGCGGCCGTCCTCCATGATTAACACAACGCCGATTGAAGTGTGCACTCACAAAGATAGGATGGAGTAACCGAAATCCTTTTATTCAAACAAAAAAAAATCCTCTCTCAATTAGTTTGCTAAAGCATCCTTTTATAGATGAAAGCAATGTGTGAACACCTTAATTCAATCCTGAAAATTCGAACCAATTAGTTTTGAAAACCCAAGAGTCAATTTTGAAAACCCAAAAGTGTTTCGTAAATACCAAAGTTTGTTTGTATAGAAACTGAGCACAATCAGTTTTGAAAACTGAGAATATTTCGTAAATACCAAAACGAAACACATGGTGGAAAACTTTCTTGAACAAATAAAACTTTGTTTCTCCACAAACTTTTAAAACTTTGAAGCTAGTTTCCAACAATCCCCACGAGATTCAAAGTTTTAAAAACAATTTTAGAAGTTTGAACAAAAATTAGAGTTCTGTGCATAAGTGATAATGTCTTGCGACTTGAATTAACACATAGTGTCACCAAACTAAGACCCACACCCCATCGAGTGATTTGCATCTTGAACTCAATGGGAAGTTTGTGAGCCCGCTGTATGGGACACGTATTTCACTCAACAAATTTGGTTACTCCGCGAATAATAGTTGGCACCTTATACTGGCCATACACCTCATGCTCGGATGCTCATAGGTGCTCTAGGGAGATGACCCCGTCTCTCCCACAGAAAGCGGCCAAACATCCACACCTAAGTAGGTGGATCCTATCAAGTGTGTGCTATCTCACACCACCACACCTGTGGATATGGGTCCATTAAGAGCCAAATTGTCCATCCTTCACATATTGGTAGCAAGCACTACATACTCAATTACAGGGATGGAAACACAGTAGTGCTCCAAAATTATTACTTATGTTACCCTTTAAACTTTACAAAGCAAAGTAGGGATCCATGAGCACAATTCACTCAATGGGTCTCAATCCCATCCTCTTAGATGATTCCAAAACCATCTTTTTACAAAGGCCTTTTGTTAACGGATCCGCAAGATTCTTTTCAGACTTTACATAGTCCATTGAAATCACTCCACTAGCCAGCAGCTCTTTGACAACCTTGTGTCTCAACCGAATGTATCTCTTCTTTCCATTGTATGCACTATTCTTTGCAACTCCAATGGCAGCTTGAGAATCACAATGCATCACAATCGACGGAGCTGGTTTCCCCCACAATGGGATATCTGATAGTAGGTTTCTTAACCATTCTGCCTCACATCCTGCCAATTCAAGGGCAATAAATTCAAATTACATAGTAGACATAGCAGTGTAAGATTGCTTACAAGATTTCCAGGATATAGCACCTCCACCTATTGTAAAAATATATACACTAGTGGAACTAATCTCATCATTATCAGACACCCAGTTGGCATCACTATATCCTTCCAACACAGCAGAGAACTTACCAAAATGTAATCCCCAAGCCATAGTGCCTTTTAAATATTTAAGCAATTTTTTCAATGCATTCCAATGCTCATTATTAGGACTATGAGTGTATCTACTCAGTCTACTCATAGCATATGCAATGTCAGGCCTTGAATAATTCATGAGAAACATCAAACTACCCATGATTTTTGCATGCTCATATTGACACACATGTAACACCTTTATTTTTCATCAAATGTACACAAGCATCATATGGTGTTCTCACAGGTACAACATCAAACAAATCAAATTTTCTAAGTATTTTCTCTATGTAGTGAGACTGATTTAGATACATGCCAGATGGAGTTCTTTTAATTTTAACTCCCAAAATAAAATCAGTCTCACACATATCTTTCATATCAAATTTTGAATTTAGAAAACTTTTCGTTTGCTTTACAACCTGCAGATCAGTGTCAAATATCAACATGTCATCAACATACAAAAAAATAGTGATATATCCATCATATCATGTTTTGAGTATACAAAATAGTCACATTCATTAACAACAAATCCAAATTCTTTCACAGTTTTATCAAATTTTTCATTCCACTGTTTTGGAGCTTGTTTAAGTCCATACAATGACTTAACTAATTTGCAAACCTTGTACTTTTGACCAGGAATGTGAAATCATTTAGGTTGTTTCATATATATTTCCTCATCTAGATCCCCATTCAAGAATGCAGTTTTCACATCCATTTGATGCACAATTAATCCACGTATAGAAGCAAGTGCAATCAAGGTTCTAATAGTAGATATTTTAGTAATAAGAGAATACGTATCAAAGAAATCAATTCCCTTCCTTTGGGTGTTATCCATCACTACCATTCTAGCCTTAAACTTATCAATAGAACCATCAGGTTTTAACTTCTTTTTAAATATCCACTTGTTTTTCAATGGTCTACACCCTCTAGGAAGATCTATTAATTCACAAGTGTGATTACTTAGTATTGATTGTAGTTCACTATCAATGGCCTCTTTCCAAAAAATAGCATTAGAAGATTTCATAGCATCATCAAAAGTTCTGGGATCTTCTTCCAAAATAAATACAAAAAAAAAAATTCCATCCAACACATATTCCTCAGTCAAGAAAACAATTATAAAATCTGGACCAAAAAAAATTTCTTTTCTTGATTATTTACTCCTTCTAGGTTTGACGCATGAATCAACTAAGGGAGTAAGAGTATCACTAGCAGGTAATGCAATATCATTTACATTTGAATTAACATCCACATGACATTCATTTTTCATAGGAAATATATGCTCAAAGAATTCAGCGTCTCTAGATTCAATAATATTTTCACATGCATATGATCCATTCTTATTCATAGTAAGAAAACGATATGTAGCACTATGATATGCATAACCAATAAAAATGGAATCAACAGTTTTTGGTCCAATCTTATCACGTTTAAAACTAGGTACACCAACTTTAGCAAGACACCCCCACACTTTCAAAAATTTCAAATTAGGCGCATGTCCTTTCCAAATTTCATACGGAGTCTTAACACACTTCTTATGAGGTACTCTGTTTAACACATGACATGCTGCCAATATAGCATCCCTCCACATGTTATCAGGAAGTCCTGAACTAATCAACATAGCATTCATCATATTTTTCAAAGTTGGGTTTTTCCTTTCAGCTATTCTGTTTTGCTCAGGGTGTAAGTGGCAGTCAATTCATATATTATTCCATTTTCCTCACATAGTTTCTTAAGGGTATTAGGATCATACTCACCACCCCGATCACTTCTAAGTCTTTTAATCTTTCGATTAAATTGGTTTTCTACCTCAGCTTTGTAAATTCTAAACATGTCCTCAGCTTCATCTTTAGACCTTAGGAGATACACCACAGTGTAACGGGAACAATCATCAACAAATGTTATGTAATATCTTTTTCCGCCTCTACTAGCATGGTGTTTGAAATCTCCTAAATCACTATGTACCAATTCAAGCAAGTCATATTATCTTTCAACAGACGAGAAAGGTTTCTTGGCATACTTGGCCTCAACACACACTTCACATTCATTGAATTCAGAATTGGACAAATGAGAAATTAAGTTTAGGTTTTTAAGCCGTTTAACAGATGCAACATTCACATGTCCAAGTCTAGCATGCCACAGGTCAAAAGACTCAGCGATGTAAGCAGATGAGGTACTAGCGGATTTATTCATGTTTTTGGAAACAACATCAAGAACAAATAACCCCCTATTACAGAAATCATTTCCCACAAATTCCTCGTTTCTAGTTAACACAAGTTGATTAGAGTCAAAGGTCAATTTCAATCCAGCCTTCATAAGCAAACAACTAGAAATAAGGTTCCTACGCATTTCAACCACATGCAAAACATTAGTAAGAGTAAGAAATTTTCCAGAAGTAAGTTTTAAAAAAATCTTCCCTTTTCCGAGCACGTTGTCAGAGGTCGAATTGCCCATGAACACGTTCTCTCCTTCAACTTTCTCATAAGTTTGAAAGAACTGCGGTTGGAGCAGATGTGTCTAGTAGCACATGTGTCCACGATCCATTTAGCATCGTTTCTGACCATGTTTGCTTCGAAAACCACATCAATAATGTTATCTACTTCAACTATGTTGGCCTCCTTCTTTTTCTTGCTGTAACAGTCCTTTGCCATGTGCCCGATCTTCCCACATTCATGACACTTACCTAAGAACTTCTTCTTCATCAACTTTGACTCAGGTTTGTAAGGACTAGATTTCTGAAAACCTTTACCCTTACCCTTAAACTTGTAAAATTTTGGAAAATTAGGTTCAACAAGATTAGCCTTAGAAAAACCAGAACCCAAAACATTCTTGTCCTTCAACCGATTTTCTCTTCAATTTTCAAATGACCAACTAGTTCTTCAAGAGTTAAGTCTTTCTTTTTATGCATTATTTGATTACGATATTCTTTCCACGAAGGGGGCAACATCTCAATCAGAATAATTACAAGAGTAACACCACAGAGTTTAAGTCCTTCAGAAGCAATGGTAGTACATAAATTCTCATATTCATGAATTTGATCAATTACTAGTTTATCATCATCAACCTTAAATTTCAGCCACTTACTTATCACGAAACGTTTAGAACCAGTATCATCATTACCATATTTCCTTTCAAGTGCATCCCAAATTTCTCTAGCAGTAGAGTATTTCATGTAAATATCAAGCAAGGCATTGGTCATGTAATGCAGCAACATACCTTTGCAAATCCTATCATCATTATTAAACTTAGCAGTATATTATGTCTTATCCGGTTCAGTTTCAGGGGCATTACAGTCATCAAGCACATAACCCACATCAATCTGATCTAAATAGAATCTTATCCTAATAGCCCATCGCTTATAATTTTTACCATCTAGAGCTTCAACTTTAGACATATCAGGAATAAGTTTTGACGCCATGATTGAATTATACAAAATCGTCTTTTAGATTGTATGAATATTAATGTATAATCAATCACAGAACAGAGGAAAGATCTTACAGGATTGTTGTGTCGTGGACAGACCACTATCCTAAAAGATGATTTCTCCTAGCCTCGGTGCAAACCGTCTCCGTCGGTCGTCCTCCAGAATTAACACAACGCTGATCGAAGTGTGCACTCACAAAGATCGGATGGAGTAACCGAAATCTTTTTACTAAAAAAAACAAATTTTTTTCTCTCTCAACCAGTTTGCTAAAGCCTCATTTTATAGATGAAAGCAAGGTGTGAACACCTTAATTCAATTCTAGAAATTTGAACCAATTAGTTTTGAAAACCCAAAAGTCAGTTTTGAAAACCCAAAAGTATTTCGTAAATACCAAAGTTTGTTTGTATAGTAACTGAGCACAATCAATTTTGAAAACTGAGAATATTTCGTAAATATCAAAACTAAATAAATAGTGAAAAACTTTCTTGAACAAATAAAACTTTGTTTCTCCACAAACTTTTAAAATTTTGAAGCTAGTTTCCAACATCCACTCGTCAGATTATGAGTAGGAATAAGCAATTAAAATATAAGGAGACTTCCTTAGTCACCATAACATCAGATAAAAGATTAAAAAACAATCTTAGAACTTGAGTCCTATGATTTTTCTTTTTTTTATAATGAATCCAATGGCTTTTGAACTTGATCTTGAACTTGATTGATTTAATCCCGACTTGTACTTGAATTGCCTGAAGTTTGATCTTGAATCTGGTGGTCTTAATCTTGAACTTGTACTTGAATTCAAGATCTTGAAGTTTGATCCCCAATATTCGTCTTGATCTGTAGAACTTATAGAGAAATACTTGAGTGCTTGAATATTTGTAGCTTATAGAGAAATCTGCAGCGTTTGATCCACGAGCTCTCTCTGGCTTCTTGTCAGAATTTTGGTCCATTTTCTAAATTATGAGATCCCTATTTATAGTTATAAGATAAAGAGTTATGACAAGGAAAAACTCTTTCCGACCAATCAGAATGAAGTGACATGACCATATTTGATTTGTCGGAACATGCCACTTGTACACGTATCGCATCTTCATTGACCTTTGATTTGACTATTCATGATGTGTCATTTAGATACGTGGCATGATCCTATTGACTCCTTCGTTTGAATTGGCATGCCAAATTTAACACATGACAGCAATTTGGGTATCTAGGATAATATCACATCTTGTGCTTGCCAAAGTAGACTCATCATTTATAGTCCAATTAAATGAACTACCCCAACGAGATTAATTTATATTCATTTATTCAATTATTTCAGCTCATATATCAACTGGGATCAATATGTCTTGAATTATTTTTTAAATTTAGAACTACCTGTGAGATTCGATCCAAACTTTTATTGGATTTTATATTTACATACGATCGCTTTACATCCTTTTCGGAGGTGCAATTTGAGAGATGTATTATATTCATGTATTCAATTATATCAGCTCATATATCAATCGGGATCAATATGTCTTGAATTATTTTGTAAATTTAGCACTTATATCTATTAGGACCAATATGTCTTGAATTATTTTATGAATTTAAATTGAATAAAATTTATGTCACTACACCTATAACCGGCCATGTGGTAAAATTTACACTTGTTGACTCACATCCAATATATCCCCACCCCCAACCCCACGCCAACTGTCATGTGTTAATGCTTGATACGACCACCCGGTCCTTTCGGATTTTACCAAATACATATGACATTGGTTATTGGTTATCGGCCGTAAGTATTTTTGATTGAGCGGCCAAATACCAAATGTGTAACTTCCCCCAAATCTTTGTGAAGGGGAAAGTTCCGAAGGCGAAATTCCCCATCTGTACCAGAGGCTCCTTGGCCAGGTGGAATGTAAATCGAGGGAATATGTGCGAGTGACAGCCCTGCAAGGGAGAGGACCAACGGGACACGAACCCAGCAACAACCCTTGTAATATTTCAAAGAAAGATCGTCACCACACACGGATTCGAACCCGCGACGTCAGAGTGGTTGTACCCCAATCACCTTGTCACTTACAAACTCGCCTGATTAAGTCGGGATTAAATCCATCAAACAAATTGAATCACTAATTTTATAATACATGTCAGAGGTTAAATAAATTGTGTCACTAGTTTTTGAGTTCATGTAGTTCAATTTCAATATACTAGGTTTTTAAAAATTAGTAGAAGGTTCATTCACTTCAGTATTTCTCCAGTAAGGGTCACTCCAAATATATACTAATAATAATACTAATAATAATAATAATAATAATAATAATAATAATAATAATAATAATAATAATAATAATAATAATAATGAAAGAAAAGGTGTAAATATACTCCTTTAATTTGTGATATAGAATAGATATATCTCTCGCTAAAAGAGTGGTACATTTATACTCCTGCCGTTATATAAATGATGTAAATGTATCTTTTTTGATGACGAAATATTTTTTTAAAATCAATTAGCTTATTTTTTAAGTAAAAAAATATCATACACTTTAAAATAAAAAGTCTACCCAATTTTTTTGAGTAGATTTATTTTTTAAGACCATGTGGTAATTTTTCTTTCTTGTGGGTTGGGTATGTTTCGTTACAAAAAAGGTAGATTTTTTAAGCCACAGAGCTATTTTCTTAAAACAAATCAGACTCAACCCACCATAAAAAAATTACCACATGACTTTTTAAAAATAAGTCTATTAAAGCTCGTGGCATTTTTTAAATTGATAAATAAGCCAAATATTTTTAAAAAAAAACAACTATCAGCGAAAAGGGTATATATAATGGCATGGGTATATATATACGTCACTTTTTAAACGAGTGATATATCTGCTATATATTGGAAAGTTAAAGTGTCATTTGGTATGCGTACAAAATTATCCTGTGATTATAAATCTAAGACTAATTTATCCCAAGATTAATGGAATAAGGTGGGATATCTCATCTTTTATGTCCAGACTTTATTTTATATTTTGTTTAATACAAGATATAAATTTATAACTTCTATCAAATATGATACAAAATTAATCTCAACGCTAGTGTAGGAATATCCCATCTTATACGGTGTGCTAAATGACCCCTATGGGCCTATGGTATAATTTATACCTTTGCCCTAATAATAATAATATGTTCTCGCAATTTGTGTTGCTTGGATCTCACCTGCCTCAAAATATTTCTATTCCCTATTGGTCACCGTCGCTTTGGATCTCACCTACCTTTTTTCAAAATATTCATTCCGCGTTGCATAAGCGCGTTAATAGATAAAGTTGATAATCAAGGTTGGTTCCATATATATACAACGAAATTCATTGATTCGACCAATATCAGGGCCTCACTCTTTTTTATCAAAGCAGGAAGAACCTCCACCAATTTATTTTGAAAAAAGAAAAAGAAAAAGAGAGATCAGTAGTTTTAGAGAGATGTCAATGGACACAAGCATGGAAGACGATGAGGATTCCTTTGATTCTAATACAGATGCAATCCTCTACGGCACTTCCAATTGCTGGGACTGATCCAGTAATTGGAACGTGGGACGGTACAGTGGGGCCAGCGGGCAGTGGGCCCGCTGGAGAGTTTTGGGTGCGGGAGATATCCGAAAAATGCCGAATAATATACTGGGATATTTGGTGATCCAAAAAATTATACGACCTAGGCTCGAGAGTATGAACTTTCGTAAAAGGAAATTGGGTTTCATAAAAAATGACATGGCGATTAATTATGATTTTTTGGAGGATAAATCAAAGCATTTATAACCACGATGATTAGACGGATAACCCAAAAACACACACGGAGTAGATCGAGCCTGAAGTTTGTTAATTGGGGTGGATGAGAATAACGGATAACACAAGCACCCAAAAACTCAAAGATGAGAATAAGTAGGATTCTTATTATATAGGATTTGGAGGGGGGAAGAATATGTCAGACATTTGGACGGAATTATGTTAAGGAGATATGTTGCCATTTGCAGAGCATGATGCCAAAAATATGGGGGTACGGAAGCAAGAAGTAAGAGAGTGCGGACAATGTTATTTATGGAACGAATTTTGCGTTCGGCTTTCCCATTTTGAGAAGATGTATGAGGGCACGAAAAATGAAAATTGATCCCATTATTATCACAGAACTCCCGAAACACCCTATTTTCATACTCTTTCCCATTATCACACTGAATATTTTTTATTTCTCTTTCGAATTGTGTTCTAATGAATGCTCTAAATTTTGTGAAGACAGAAAACACTTGAGATTTATTGGCAATTGGAAACGTCCACAAAAATTTAGAATAATCATCCAAAAAAAGAACATAATATCAATGACCTAACGAACTTAGAACATGAGACGTCCATAGGTCACTATGAATAATATCAAATGGCTTTGAAGTATGAGAATTTGAGTCCACAAATGGCAACCTAACATTTTTTCCTAACGAACAAGATTGACAAATTTGAGTACGACTCGTACCCTAACAAGATATAAAGCTATTTTAATCTAAAACTGATAAAATAGAAGATCCCGGATGACCAAGGCGAGCATGCCACAAGGAAGTAGAAATGGCTGCAAAAGTTGACGGTTAGGCTTGACTCGATGGACTGAAACCGGGCATGATAGGATAAAGATCCCTCCTACTATCACACCTCATGAGAAGACTCCCCGTTTTGAAAACCTCCACAGAGAAACCAAAAGGATCAAGTTCAACAGAAACAGAATTGTCAGTGGTGAACTTTCAGACATACACTAAGTTTTTAATCAATTTGGGTGCATGTAAAGTATTTTTCAAGATAAGGGGTGGATTGGGGGGAGACAACGTTTTCTTACCATAACCCTGAATTGGAATAGAGTTGCCATTACCAACAATTATACTCCGAGGGTTGCTCAAATTGGAATAAGATGAGAGAGTACCTGAATCGGAAGTCATCTGAGTAGTGGCACCGGTGTCCATATACCAATTTGGGTCCGGTTGAGTCAAACCCAATGTGTGCATCGCGGCCTCGATATCTATCTGAGTAGGGCCTGCTACGTGGTGAGCTTGCGGAGGTCGGGGCCCAAGTATTCCAGGACTGGGCTGCACTGTACCGTAGCTGCTGGCTGTTGCGTTACTGGGCCATTGGCTAGTGGGCCGCCACTGCTGATTATTGGGCCTGAAAGGCTGGCCAGCCCACTGGCTGCTGGGAACTGCTATTTGGAACGTAGGGGCTGCTGGCCCACTGCTCATTGCCCCAACCCCACTGCCATGGGCCCCACTGCTGGGACCAGTAGGGTGGTGGGCCGTTGTTCACTGGACGGGGCCCACTGCCTGCTTGCTGACCACCGAAACCGCCGCGTTTGCCCCCGCGGTTTTTGTTATTATTCTTACGATTATTTTTGCCGCCATCATGAGTACGGTTTTGGCCCGAATTATCAACAAAACCTGAAGAACTTGGGGAGGACGCCATCATGACGACGGGGCTTGCTCCGGTAGCCGCCTTTTTAGCCAAACCGACTTCTTCCAAAGTAAGCATGGAGCGGGCTTGATAGAAGGCGGGAAGAGGGTTGCTTTGACGAAGGAGAGTTCCAACACCACTATAGGCCTCCGAAAGGCCAATAACCAATTGTAGAACCAGACGATTATTTGTTACAGGTGCGCCAACATTACAGAGTTGATCCGCCAACTCCTTGAGTTTCTTGCAATATGCCGATACGTTTGGAAAGTCGTCCATGCGAACTAGAGAGAATTTCTGTTCGAGTGTGACGGCACGTGAATGTTGGTTATCTTAGAATATGTCACGCAATCTATTCCAGGTAGCCATTGCCGTGGTATCCGACTCAATAATCATCTGTAAAAGGTCAACCGAAATAGTGGAATAGATCCACTAGAGAACGGTAGCATCAAGCGTAATCCATAACTGAGGATCCTCCGCGGGAAGAGGTGTAGCGGGAGGAATTATGTGATGGATAACTTGATGGGAGATAGCGTGAATTTTAAACAATTCTGCCCATGTCGCATATTGGACGTTTTCCATTTCAAGTACAATAGGGATACTGTTCTTGACGTTAGAAACCATGAGGGCAGGATGATAATTGTTCTTAGACATATTGAAAGAACAAAGGATGGGAAATTTAAGAGAGATTTTGGAGAGCGGAAGACGAAATTTGGGAGAGAAACCCGAGGGGCGGGGGTTTCGGCCGAGAGGGTACAAAAGTTGGGAGAGAAAACTTTTGTTTAGACCTAGTCTCTTGATACCATGAAAGAAATAATCCCCTTGATTATTTTCATTACTTGAAATGCTATATATACAAGTTACAAAATAGGAGAATCCTATTCCTATTCTATTCTAAAAACCTTATTCTATACATTTATGGTAATACACTAATTATGGTAATACACTACTAATTATATTACAATATTACCTAAACTAGGATACTAAATATTTACCATAAATTACTTTACATAAACAATCAAAACCGAGAGCTATTATTGGGACCAAATCCGAGATTTAATATACACAATATACACATGTATATTGTGTGTATTTAACAGTTCAGGCCATTGAGAACCTTGATTCAAGATGAAATAAATTACATGTACTCTCTTGGAATCGGCAAAGGCCTCGAGAATTGCTTGACTGGTAGTAATGTGGACGAATTTGAGGCAGGTCTCATAGAAGCTTCTATGGAAGAGTTCGTTCGTATAAGAGGGTGATTCAACAATATCTCGTGGATTTATTCCGTGAATCTTTAGATCCAAAGCTTCTGCAAAATAAGTCCGGCCTATTTTGATTGCTCCAATTTGTGAAATTGCAAGTATTTTTTCCCCCTGATAGGCATCAAGTTGTCGATAAGCGTAATCCTAGTTTCTTTAGCCAGCAATAAACAAGAATTTAGTCTGTTATTGCTGTCTAGTCCTTTACCAGTACTGAGGGCAGTAACCCAAGAAAGCGCCCTGAAATCAACATTAAAATCCTAATCTCTTGCTGATCACTTTGCAAAGTTACTGTGATTCTTAAACCAGCTGGTCGATGGACTTGATGATACAATACTCATCGTATCATCAGTACCACCACCGCCAGCAGCAGTCGAGGGATACTGCTGCTAGTATTCGTCTTCAATGAGTGAAGACGAATTAGGAATATTGGGACCTGAAATTAAGCTTTCAGTCCGCCCTGAAATACCGAAAGAGCCTTAAGTGATTGCGTTTGTATTAGAAACAAAGGAATCCGAATCTTCCATAATTGTGTCCATCGACATCTATCTAGAACTCATATTTTTTTCTTCTCCTTTTTTATGATAAATTGTTGGAGTTACCTTCCTACTTCGCTAAAAAGAGTGAGGCCTCTGACATAGTCAATTTTTTTGTTTTTGTCAAGAAATTTCGCTTTCATTTGTTTGAAATTTACCTTTCATTTAATACGCGTAAAGAGTAGCACTAAGTCAAGGATCAACTTTGTAGTAGTATTTATTTATCAATAAAACGAGGACTCTACACTGAAAAAGCGACAGTGATGTAAAAGAGACTAGTAAGGCCTCGTTTGGACATTTATATTTTTTTTTCTTTTTAAAAAAACTTGCAAAATAGTGGTTAATTATATATTAGATTGATTTTTTGAAGATGAGTTTCAAGTTTGGAAAGTGATTTTGACAAATTTTTCGAGTAAATTCTTTTTTCACTCACAAAGCTTCTATTTGTTTCCAGTTAAATGCATATCCATAGACAACATCAACTTCTGGTTATCTCTTTTCAATTTTTTGTCAAATACATATTTTTATTAATCAAACGACTATATTTTCATTTAATTTCTGCATATGAGTTTTGGTCGGTCAAGTTGGATCAGTTCTTTTTAATTAAATTTGTATTTGTTAGAATTATTTTTTTTAAAAAGCATAAAAGATTATTACCTGTCGAATATGAGATTACGATTGAGTAATGTCGGATTTTGAATTGAATTTGTGTCTATTAATTTTTTTTTTAAAAAATAAACTAGTAAAAAGGCTAAGAAAAGATAAAATAGTAAAAAAAATTATCACCCACCAGAAGTTGTATTTTCCGGTATATATGACTTTTGTGTTAGTAAATGTATTTTTTTGTGACTTTTATGTTAGAAAATATAATTAACTAACTTTAATGAAAAAAATCAAAGTTGTGTGCTCATATGCGAAATTTACCCCAAATTTTGTTGGAACATGTTTGACGAAATAGGATGAAGACTTGATTCGAGAAAATACAAGTTTCTCTCGGTGCGTGTAATTTTGGGTGCGGTAGTGGTTGGAATTCAAGTTTCCTATCGAGGGAGTGGAAGAGTTAATTTGTACAAACAATAACAATAAAAGCTACTTCTCAATCAAGCAAATTGGTATTGGCTACACAAATTCTCAATATCTCCCCAATTTAAGCTCGTCTCATGCTATTATTACAAATTATTAATTTCTTTATAATAATCTACATTGGACGTGTTCGAGGAAATCTGAATCCCCACTTTTGTCCTAATGCTAGTCTTGATTGGATCCCACTATCCTCAAACCGATGATTTTTGCATTGAGCTTTTCACTATAGTAATTAGAAATGAGAGCGAAATTTCTAGGAAATGAAAGTGAAATTCATAAAAATGATCCAAATGAAAAAAGGAAGTTGATGTTGGATATAATTGTAGTACGAGAAGTAAATAAATATTAGAAGTGTCTGAAAGGATAAACAAACAACCAAGATTATAATTGCCGCAAACTTGTTGAGTCTTGAATCTTGATAACCTGAAATCAAGAAACACTACATCTGGATTGTTACAACTGTGGCTGAGTCGAGAGATGATTCTCTGTCTTTAAGACAAGATTGCCCCGTATATATACTTTTACTTTAGCGGGCAATAGTCTCCCAAGATAAAACAACAACTAATCAACACTACAAAGCAAATAGGTTGATTCTGACGAAGAAAACAAACATGAAACGACTTGCTGAAAAATGGAAAATTAGAGGAAAATGAAGAGTTTATGTTCTTTTCGTTTTGTTACTGTTTCTGTCCTTTCTTTTGGATGTCTTTCTCTTTTTCGTCCTCTCTCCTCCTCAAAACTATTTAAGGTCTCAATATATAGTGTTTAGGAGGAGGAGAGGTGTTAAGAGGTGTCCAAAAGATAATATCAGAAGTAGCCCAGAAGCCCACGACCCAGGACCCGAGACCCTAGCCCGGACCGGACGGGATGGACGGGCGGCGGCGGCGCGCGTGTGGGGCTAGCCTCGAACCCAAGCACACCTAGGTTCTCCCTCCTTCAAACACATGGGTTACCCCTTAGGGTCCCAAACCCTTATCCATTTTTGAGGCCTATAAAGAGAACAATTCTTCCTTTTCCCACCGATGTGGTAGATTTGTCCCACACCATATTTCCATGCTTCAAACACCTTACTTCGTAGACCAATATCTCTTTCATTTCTTAACGAATTTGACGATCCTTGGCCCTACGGTCATCTACTCACTTAGTAGATTATGCACGTGTGAAGAGACAAAGCTTCCAACATACGAAACCCTAGTGTTTAAGTCATTAAATATGGGTGGACGCAACCTCCCCACCAAAGGCAAATTTCCAACAATCCCCTCTTGAAAGAGATTTTGGTGCACACACAAGGTGCCTACTTTCAGCAATCTTTCAGCGAAAAGATATTGCATCAGGAGAGGTAGCTTCCGCTTTGAACCTTCCTTAGTTGAATACCACCGGACTTACTTACTGCGCGGTGAACGTGATGTCTTGAACCGTCAGTGTTTAGTGTAAGCCAATACAATGATACCAACACAATAACTCGCCTTATTTGTTTTCATTCTTATTGTTCTGTCCGTTGTGGCGTGGACACACTTGGATTCTTAAGTGCGTTCATTTGAGGCGGCCTGTCCTCGCACCTAAATAGGTGATCTCCTACAATGTATCCTGCTATACCCCACTTCACAAGTGTTAGAAATCCTTGAAAGTTTCACCAACCTTAACCTCAACCGTTTGAGGATCGTTAAAGGTTTGTAAGCTTAACCTTTATCCACCATGCAGGTAGCACTTTAATGTCTATCGTAGGAACAACTTTGGATTCATGTTTCCTTACAGAAATCATCATCCGAAGTGCTCTTGCTTCCACAGAAGCGCTCAACTAAACCTTTTGCCGCTTAATTTTTCCATTGAACCAAATTCTTGGGATCTCCATTCAGTATGGTTGGGTTACCACCGCAAAGTTTCGTATTGTTTGGGTTTTAAGCCCATCCCTAGACAGGCAGAATTCTTGATCTTCGGGTAGTCCCTTAGTTAAAGGGTCCGCTATATCCTTTGATTAGTAATCAAGGAAGTGACACCCATGATGATCAATTTCCACACGGTCTTATCCAACAGATCCAACAGATATATCCAGACTCCGTCATCCGTGCCCTTCCTCAAGCCGACCGGCTAGCCACAGTGTATAACTGCTAAAGACACGGGTTTTTCCAAATAAAGGACGTCCTCTAAGGAGTCATAAAGTTACTCAACTTCTTTCATGCTTTGTTTAAAGCGATAAACTCTGATTCCATCATGAATCGGCCGATGCAAGTTTGCTTAGAGGATTTTACAAGACCCATCATACACATTAACTTGTGGCTTTGGTGTTCTTTAAGTCTGATGTCCAATTTGCATCATTGTGTTCTCCCAGAACCACTGGACATCCAGAATACCATAATCCGTAGATAAGCGAATATTTCAGATATCGTCATATCCGATTTAACGCTTTCTATCGATCATTTTTAGACTCACGAGTGAACCTTAATTTAACTGATCTACTTTGTAAGCCGATACCAGGTCGGTTGTAGTTGTAAAATACATTAAACTATATGTGACATGCACATATCGCCCTGGTATATGGGTGCACCATGATTCCAATCAATTCTATGATTTATATCCATTGGTGGCTTCAACGAGACAGTCAAATATCTCACCGATGAGTTTGGAATTAGACTGCTCGTTAGATGTCTTAGAAATCCCAATTCCTAAGATGTCATATTTCATATCGAGACGTTTGTTTCAATATGACTTCCACTTTTAGACTGTTGGTTTTCCAACTGTTGGCTTTCTAAATTCAGAGTCAATGTTTCTGTTGTCAGATTCATTATTTCTGTTTCACCTGAAACTTCCACGACCAAAATGTAAACATTTCAGGGACCAAAATGAAAGTTAAGTAATAAGCCCAACAATCCAACAAACCAACTCTGATCTTCCCCTTCCAACTCTCCGGTTAGGAAGGCAGTTTCAACATCCATGTCACGCAAGACTGCAATGGCCCTGGATGTTAAGCTATTTACAGGGGAGCATATGTACAAGTAGCCGAGGCCTTATACTCATCAGTAGATCCATCTACTTTATACTAACTTTTGAGTATCTACTTTCACAACCCAAAAGTTCTTTTCCCGAAGGAAGGTCAACCATTACACAAGTATGGTTCTATATGATGAAATCTATTTCTCTCTATAGCTTCTTTCCAAAGCAGCGCTTATGGAGATGACAATTCTTTGTTAATTGTCCATTGTTTGTTCTCAACCATACAATCTAGAAGGCCTGGAAAAAGTCTTTGTCCCCTCTTTACTCCGTCTCGGTTCAACATCTAGAATCCCTGAGTTCTGTAGATCTGGAACATTAAGTTCTGGATAGTCAGCAACTTCCGAGTCCTGTATCTCTGGAACATCTAGTTCTGGACAATCAGGCACTCGCGGGTTCTTGTTAACCTAGAGCAATTACTTCTTTTTCCTTCTCAAGGAAAGTTATCCTTAAATAATTCGGCATTCTTTGACACTAAGAGGTGATAAGCACTACTGTTATTTGCAGATCTAGTGGATATGCAATCTACCATCTAGGTCCAACTTGACCTATTTCGGTATTCCAACCTCTACCAAGCCATCCCACAACACAACATTTTTAGGTGGGATCATTTTCATGTTTTACATGGAGGGTTATCCTTATCCTTATGCGTAGTTCTGTTGAGAATCTCATTAGTGGTAAGGATCTCCTTGCCCCACATATTTTGACGTACGTCTTTGCGCTTGGCTAACACTGTTATACTGAGGTGAGTAATGAGCAGTCGTTTGATGAACGATGATTTACATTCACCCCCTCTATCACTACGAATTCCTCAATCCGCGGGCTTAGTTGATTTTCAACTTCTGTTTTGTAGCGCTTATCCGCTTCAACAACTTCATCTTTGCTTTTTAACAAATAAAGGATTCAATATGTTGTACCATTATCAATGAAGGTCACAAAGTACTTGTCTCCCCCCTCTATTTTGTACAAACTTCAAATCACCCATGTAGGTGTGACTAAGTTCTAGAGGATCGATGTTTCTTTCGCTATTCCTTTGATGGAATGGAAAGGTGATTTTGCCTCTTCGCCCACCTCACATTTATTTTGAGGGTTTATGTCGACAGAAGGCAACAATCTCAACTTAGTTGCTTTTGAATGACTTTCTATTTAACATGTCGTAATCTACGATGGCATAGATGCACGAATTACAAATATATCATTCATTTGGCTACAAACATACTGTACCATTCTTTGTTATTACAGACCTGTTGGACTAGTCTCAAACCAGTTTGACCAACATCGTCCTTTAAACCAAGTTTGGGACATGTATCACTTTCTTTTAGAGTGATCCCATTCCCTGAAGTCCTTTTGAGTTCAACCTCTCCAACCCCTTCTACTTTAGAGGTGGCGTTGCTTCACATGAATAACCTCTTGCCCGTGGTTAGGGCGTAACATGATCATATGTGATCTGGATACTCTAGCCCACTCCTGTTGCTTTGGAAGACTGAGTGTCCAATTTCTTTTCTGCCTTTCTTTTGGCCTTCAGATCATTTAAGACCTGGAAACTTTGGCCCACTCCAGTCGCCCGTAGGCTTTGTACGGCTGAGTGTCCAATATCATCCTATCAAATAAAAGATTTTCTGTCAAATAGTGTGATAGGTTCAACGTCTTAAGATAAGCCATTATCTTTTAGTCTTCTTTCATTGAGATTAGTGCCCAGACAATTCCTGGTGCTTGCTTAAGAGTGGTAACAGTTTTCGCACACTCAATTGATCTTTCTCCCTCGTACGTGCGAACATACTTTACACACTTTTAATAATTACACTCAAAAGAACGAATCTTTTAAGTTTTGTTTACAATAGTTCACTCTTTAAACGGGAAGGAAATAGATTCAATATCTGATTTTAGAGTGTAGGGAATATAATTTTTTAATGAAACCACTTTCATATTCCTAGCCTTGCTTTACACACTTTTATTAGGATATTATCTAAACACATTATAGATAAGAAAGGATAAATTCACTTAGACCTTTTGGATTCTGTCCCACTTCAGTTAGACTGAGTGTCCACGTCCTTCTTACCATAATTCAGATCATATGTGTGGGACAGATATAGGCCTTCTTCTACAAGATAGAACAACATCTTAAGCCTTATCCTCTTATCCCAGTTGATATCCTCAGCCTCTCGAGGGCGCTTATTTCCACCACTCTCGGGAGCGGTGACACCATGAACACCTTGACTGTCAACAACATAATTAGAACTATCTTCTACCAGAAAACCACAACCATAGCCAGATTTGGTCACACAACTGTTGACCGACATCTTTCGAACACTAATAGAATCTTGTCTTAAAACTGAATGTTGGATATAATTGCGGTACGGGAAGTACATAAGTATTACAAGTGTTCGAAAGGATAAACAAACAACAAGATTATAATTGCTGCAAGCTTGTTGAGTCTTGAATCTTGATAACCTGAAATCAAGAAAACTAAATCTGAATTGTTACAACTGTGGCTGAGTCGAGAGATGACTCTCTGTCTTTAAGACAAGATTGCCTCGTATATATGTTTTTACGTTAGCGGTCAATAGTCTTCCAAGATAAAACAACAACTAATCAACACTACAAAGCAAATAGGTTGACTTTGACGAAGAAAACAAACATGAAATGACTTGCTGAAGAATGAAAAATTAGAGGAAAATGAAGAGTTTCTATTATTTTCATTTTGTTACTGTTTCTGCTCTTTCTTTTGGACTGTAGTAAGTGTAAAACGTTTCAGAAGTTCAATGCCATAAGCTGTTGTCTTTCTGGCTGCTGAAAGCATTCCTGAAACTCTAAGGACCAAACTATAAATACTAAACAATTTGGGGTCCAAAAGATAATATCAGAAGTAGCCCAGAAGCCCACGACCTGAGACCCGAGCCCGGACAAGACGGGCGGGCGGCGGCGGCGCGCATGTGGGGCTAGCCTCGAACCCAAGCACACCTAGGTCCTCCCTCCTTCAAACACATGGGTTACCCCTTGGGGTCCCAAACCCTTATCCATTTTTGAGGACTATAAAGAGAACAATTCTTCCTTTTCCCACCGATGTGCTAGATTTGTCCAACACCATATTTCCATGCCTCAAACACCTTACTTCGTGGACTAATATCTCTTTCATTTCTTAACGAAATTTGACGATCCTTGGCCCTACGGTCATCTAATCACTTAGTAGATTATGCACGTGTGAAGAAAAAAAGCCTCCAACATGCCGAACCCTAGTGTTTATGTCATTAAATATGGGTGGACACAACCTCCCCACCAAAGGCAAATTTCCAACAGTTGACTATGTCAAGACCTCACACTTTTCAAAGCAAATCATGAAGTGTTAGAATAATTATTTCAATCATCTCATATGAATTGTAATTATTAGTATCACATAATTTAGGATGATTAGGATATAATTGTAAATTATTATCACATAATTTACAATTGATATGAGATGACTGAGCTAATTATTATAACACGAAGGTAACTGCTCCAGCAATTTATTTTGAAAAGAAAAAAATGATGAGTGTTGGAGAGATGTGGATCGACACAATAATGGATGATTCAGATTACTCTGTGTCTTATTAGCGAATATTACCATATATTCTTCATATATTTTGTAATTAATAGTAGTATATAATTATGGTAATATAGGATCCTTATTCAATTAGAATTCAACATTGTACACACTATATATATTTGTATTAATGAGAAATACCCCCAAGGAAGATTAATACATTCTTACATGGTGTCAAGAGTCAAATCCTACAAACACCTAAACTCCTTTTCTTCTTGCTCGCCGCCGCCGACCCCCCCTCCTCCCCCCTTGTTTTTTTTTTCGGCCGACGGAAACCCTTACTTCCGACACCCAAAGTCTTCGGTTTCTTGTTCTTTCTTCCACAAAATCCAGCCACTCTAATCGATCACATGGATACTCCTACCTCACCTACGGCTTCATCTTCCTCTCCAGTTGTCACCCACACCCCACACACAACCTCTTTCACTCAGTCTTTACATCCAGCTTTCGCTGTCACAAACATCAAGAACTTCATTCTTTTGGTTCTTGATCAAGAAGATGGTCAATACTCTTTGTGGGTTAAACTTTTCCGCATTCATGCATCTGCCTATAACGTGCTTAATTATATTGACAACTCTTTCCCTCGCCCTATTGAGGTTGATGACACGGCCTGGAGTTGTTTTGACACCATTGTCAAACAATGGATTTATAGTACTATCTCTAAGAATTTGATTCATACAATTATGAAAATAGGTGCCTCGGCTTGTGAATTATGGATGCAGTTGGAGGAGATTTTCCAGGACAACAAGCACACCCGTGTCGTATACTTGGAGGAGCAATTCAATAATACACGTCTTAGAAAAATTTTCCAATATGTCAGAGTATTGTAAAGAATTAAAACTAGTTGCAGACCAATTGTCCAATGTGGGGACACTAGTTTCCGAAACGAAGATGGTTCTCCAACTAGTGGCTGGCTTACCGAACGGTGAATACGATACTCTAGCGACCATGATACAACAAGCTGATCCACTACCCAGCTACAGCAAAGCCCGCTCACAATTATTATTGGAAGAAACCCGGTGTGTCAAACAGGATAAACACACTCAAAAGCCATTAGAAGTTGACAATCCGGCAATAAACGCCACCACACCGCCCAACCACCAACGCCAGACAACTAATAATCACGGGGCATCCGCGGTGGTGGTAGAGGCGGCAGAGGTCATGGCAATGGAAAAGGTGGTAGAGGCCGCGGGCATGGAGGTTGAACTGGCCAACAGCCCTAGGCCAGCCAATATTTCCAGTGGGTCGGCCCAGTCCATTGGCCTAGCCAAGGCGATTGGGCTTCGCCCTCTTGCCCATACCCAACAACAGCTGCGGCCCAGGTTCCAGGTAATTTGCAACCCGGGATCTTGGGCTCCTCCCCTGGCCCACGACAGGCAGCCAACATGGCCCATCATGCGCACATAGTATCAGCCCAGCAGCAGCAACCTGTATACGGCCTGTCCCCCACTGATTTGGGTTAGGCCTTCATCTCATTAAACTTGCAGCAGCCCGATGAAAACTGGTACATGGATACGGGAGCCACCTCTCATCTCACGCACTCCTTAGGTAATCTCTCCAACCTATTTCATTTAAAGTATCCTTAATTTATTACGGTCGGTAATGGTCGTCACATTTCAATTCAAGGTTATGGTACCACCCACAGAAAACTGCCCCACCCACCTTTCTCCCTCAATAACGTCCTCTATGCCCCCAACATCATTAAAAAATTAATATCTGTTAGGAAATTTACTCGTAACAATTCTATTTCTGTTGAGTTTGACCCCTTTGGTTTTTATGTGAAGGATTTACTCACGGGGACACCTCTTACGAGATGAAATAGTATGGGGGACCTCTATCATTTCTTATCCATTTCCGATGTCAGACCCCGATCACATACCTCTCTCGCTGCTATCTCTCTTTCAACTTGGCACAATAGACTCGTACACCCACACTCTCCTATTTTAAATTTCTTTAGAAGAAATAATTACATTCGATGTAATAATGGGAACCTTGCCCAAAATTGTTTTTCTTGTCCTTTAGGCAAGTATGTTCGTCTTCCTTTTAAGTTATCTTTAAGTGTTATGTTTTCTCCGTTTGACATTGTTCACGCGGATTTATGGACATCTCCCATCACTAGTTGAGTCATAAATATTATCTTGCTTTATTAGATGATTTTTTTCATTTTAGGTGGGTTTATCCACTTAAATTTAAATCTAAAGTTTTTGCCAAGTTTCTTGAATTTCATGTGTATATCAAAACACAATTTGAAAAAGCCATAAAATTATTTCAATGTGATAATGGTCGTGAGTTCAATAATTCCGCTTTTCACAAATTCTGCACTAATAATGGCATGGCTTTTCATTTTTCTTGTCCCCACACCTCCCCCCAAAATGGTAAGGCCGAACGAATCATTCACACTATCAATAACATGGTTCATACGATCCTTTTTCATGTCTCTCTCCCCACTTCCTTTTGGGTTTATGCTGTGAAAATGGAAGAATATATTCTTAATATTTTGAATACCCACACTCTCTATAATAGAACACCCATCAAAATCATATTCCGTCGGATCCTCGCTTATGATCACCTACGGATTTTAGGTTGCCTTTGTTACCCGAATCTAGCCTCCATAGCCCCTCATAAACCAGCACCCAACACCACTCCATGTGTCTTCTTAGGTTTTCCGTCAAATCATAGGGGGTATTTGTGCTATGACTTGTCTTCCTGTAAGATCCTCGTGTCCCACCATGTCACGTTTAATGAAGCGATCTTCCTGTTTGCAAACATCCAAAAATTCCAGAACACGAATTAAACCTTTCTAGACGAGTCTGAAGTCTTCCCCATCGTCCACACTATACTCCGCCGTGATGCTACTATTCTATCACGGCCGGCCTCCACTACTCCGTCACAACCAAATTCCGTCACTGCCACCCTTGCCCCATCGAATCTCTCATCGCCGGCACTAATCCAGTCAACCACTGTCTCCCTCACACCCTGGCCAGACAACCTAACACATCCCTCTGTACCGACAACCACCAACCACCATCCCGACATAGATTTTAGCCCACACCCAGACCCACTGCCTACTCCCCATCGAAACCCCACCCTGACACCATTCCCCGCCGACACACAAAACCAACACCAGTCACTAATATTGCACTATCCCTCCACCAATCCGGTAACACAACCCTACCCTCACCCGAGACACCACCAATCCGGAACATCACTGACCTGAGCCAACCCCAACCTACAACCCACCCCTCTGCCCAAATTGCCCCTATTCCCTACGCATAGAATGGAGACCTGTGCTCAATACGGAATTTTCAAGCCCAAAGTTCATTTTAATCTCTCCACTCAAACTATATCCCCAATCCCTAAAAACCCAAAATTAGCCAAACTTGACCATATTGGAATGTGGTCATGTGTGAGGAAGTTAATTCTTTAATGAAACAACATGCTTGGGATTTGGTTCTGAAGCCGGATGGGGCTAATGTGATCAGGTGTATGTGGCTTTTCCATCACAAATTTAGAGACGATGGTGACCTTGAGCGCTATAAGGCGAGATTTGTGGCTAATGGCAGAGGGTAAGAAGATGGTATTGATTGTTGTGAGACTTTTAGTCCGGTGGTTAAATCGGCTACCATTCACATAGTTCTGAGCATAACTATGCGTAAGCATTGGCCGATTCATCATCTTGATATAAAGAATGCATTCTTACATGGAGACTTGAAAGAAACTGTTTACATGTACCAACCACCAGGTTTTGCACATCCAGAGGCTCATCATTATGTATGTCATCTTCGTAAGTTACTGTATGGTTTGAAACAGGATCCAGGGCGGGGTATGAGCGCTTTGCTACTTACATTATGTAGATTGGGTCCGTATGCATCAAGTGTGATCATTCACTATTTATTTTTCATCGAGGTAGTAACATTGCATACTTGTTATTATATGTGGATGATATTGTTCTAACTACCTTCTCTGATATGTTGAAAATGAGATCATTTCTCTGCTCAAATCTAAATTTGCTATGATTGACTTGGGGAAGTTGAGTTACTTCTTGGGGATTTCTGTGATGAGATCTGCAGATACTATATTTCTGTGTCAGCGTAAGAATGTGGAAGAGATTGTGTGCATGGCAAAGATGGCGAAATGCGAGATCATACCCACTCCGATCGACTCGAAGTCAAAACTCAGTGCGGTTGATGGTGATCTCGTGTCTGATCCCACCATTTATAGGAGCCTCGCATGTGCACTTCATTATCTTACATTCGCCAAGCCTGATATTTCTTATGCTTTTCAATAAGTGTGTTTGTTCATGCATGCCGCCGGGAGCCTCCCTTTACATCTCTTAAACGTATCATTCGGTACGTTAAGATCACTCTTGATTATGGATTGCATCTCTACCCCTCTGCACCGACCAGATTGATATCATACACAGACACCGATTGGACATATTGTCCGGACATACGACGTTCCACCTCCAGCTACTGTGTGTTTTTAGGAGATAATCTCATTTCCTGGTCTGCCAAGAGGCAAGCCACCCTATCCTGCTCGAGTGTAGAGCCAGAATATAGAGGCGTTGCAAATGTTATTGCTGATATTTGTTGGCTTTGAAACCTTATTTTGGAGCTTCATTGTCCATTGCGTAAAGTGTCTATGGTTTACTGTGATAACCTATATACAATCTATTTATCTCATAACCCAGTTCAGCATCAGAGAACAAAGCACAATGAGATGGATATACATTTTGTTCGTGAAAATATTGTTATAGGTCATGTTAAGGTGTTGCATGTGCCTTCTTCATATCAGTATGCAGATATCTTCACCAAATGACTTCCTAAATAACTATTTCTAAACTTCAGATCAAGTCTCAGCGTCCGGCCTCCTCTCGCTCCGACTGAGGGGGTATATTAGCGAATATTATCATATATTCGTCATATATTTTGTAATTAATAGTAGTGTATAATTATGGTAAATATAAGATGCTTATTCAATTATGATTCAATATTGTACACATTATATATATTTGTATTGATGAGAAATACCCTAAGGGAGATTAATATATTCTTACATGTCTAATACAAATGCAATCATCTACTACGGTGCTTCTGATTTTTCTGGGCGAACTGAAATTTTGATCTCAGGTCCAAACATTCCTAATTCGTCGTCTACCAGTGTAGACTACCAGTACCACCAACTGCAGATCTCGACGGCTTCTGCTACTGGTGGTGGTGCTGATGATTTGATTGTATCATCATGTGCATCTTCCAGCTGGTTTACGAATAATAATTGCAATAAGCAAAGTGATTAGCAAGAGATTAGGGTATTTAATGTTGATTTCAGGGCATCATCACCTACCTGAATCCAAAATTACTTTGCGCGAGATTATCAATCGGATACACAAGAGGACAATTCATTTAGAATGTTTAGATCAGATTTAGCACCAATTATGATGTCCAATTATTCGTTGCAAGAGACTGACAACAGAGCATGTAGAATAGATCCATAGAATTTTCGAGAAAATTGTACCAGTTGATGATGCCAGAACAGATCCAGTCTAATCCTCACCTTATTAGTTTCAATAATGACATCTTTGGTCCTTCAGAAATGGAAAACGCGGAAAAGTTCATGATATCTTTCTCTTTGGATCCTCTCCGGGCGGGGCGGAGGTAGAAGCTGATGTTCGTGTACGGGTCTATCCGAACTCAATACTTTTTGCTTAATCCGTGTATTTGTGTTAATAAATGAGTAAATATTATTGGTGTTCATCCAACTTTGAGTTTATCATTTTTTCTATCAGCAATGGCATAATATATAAATAAGCGTTCAAAATTGATCTTATTTTTTTTAAGGATATGCCCTCCTACTTTGGGTGTGCACAAGTACCTCAACTTATCTTCACTTTATCAATTAAACACTGTAGCTTACAAAATTGTAATCTAGACACCTGCAAAATTTATGTGCCAAGTCAACATTTGTGTTTACATGTTCAACATTTTACAAGTTGAAGTGCATACTTGTGCATGCCCAAAGTTGGAGGGCATATTTAAAAAATGAAGCAAAGTTTGAGGGCCTATTTATGTATTATATCATTAAAAATTGAAGTGGTGTTCTAAAATTTATGATCAATAAAGTTGAAATCCTAATTCTGCATCTACTTTCTGATACTATTCTCTCCAGTTTCCTCCAGTATAGGACTTAGATGAGGGACATCTATCCACCTTTGATTTTAAAAGTTCAGAAATCTTTGCGTTGAATTAATGTAAGACATAATTCGCGCGGACATGGGGATTTTGATGGAGATGATCCTCGGATTCGATTAAATGGCGATTAGCAACTTACTATGAGGTGTACGAGCAACAACAAGTGAATCGCCAAGGTCGAAGATTTAATTATTTCCTTATTTATCCGTTCTAAAAAAATGTCACATTTCTATTTTAAAAAATAATTAACTGTATATTTCTCATTTTATCTCTAAACAAAATACATCAAATGACCCATAAGCTATACCCGATAATTATATCTTCTTCATCACTAAATCACCCCACCCACCCCATTTCTTTTCCCATCGAAAACACTATATCCGCCACCACTGAAGCTACCATTACCCACCTTCTTCTTCCCCGAAAACCACCACCACAAATACCCAAAAATTTGTGTCGGTTGCGTTTCAACAAGAAAATCATATAGCAACTTAATTTCTTGTTTTTGCAATAATTGTTTTTGTTCCATTTCTTGTTTTTGCAATAATTTCTTTCCAGCATATTTGTGTTTGATGGGTGTTGAAATAGGTGGTGGTGGTGTTGTGATTTTTGGTGGTGAGGAGTGAAGGAAATATTTTCCGTAATGATTTCATTCCATAATGTCATATTATATACAAGGTTACAAGCCTTAATTTAGGCTACAATTATGGTAGAATATACTAAGAATATACTAAGGATATTAACACCTAGATATAAATTATTTACATTGATTATTATTTCCATAATCTGTCATTCCCCCGCAGTCTTAGCGGGAGGTTCTCCTACGCTGAGACTGTCCCTGAAATCATTAAAGAGTATACGTGGAAGACCTTTTGTGAATATATCGGTTATCTGATAGCGAGTCGGGACATAGAGAACACGAAATTGTCCACGTGGAACCTTTTCACGGACAAATAAAATATTAATCTCTATATGTTTTGTGCGTTGATGTTGTAGGGGGTTACTTGAAAGATATATCGCACTCACATTATCACAATAAACCACAGTTGCCTTTTTGATTGTACAATGAAGCTCCAATAACATATTACAGAGCCAACGTGATTCAGAGACAACATTCATTATACCTTTATATTCAGCTTCGGCACTAGACCGAGAGAGCGTGGATTGGCATTTGGATGACCATGAGATCAAATTATCTTTGAGAAATACACAATAACTAGAGCTGGAGCGTCTGGTATCTGGGCATCCTCCCCAATCAGCATCGGTATAAGACGTGAGATTGGAGATGGCTGACTTGTATAGATGTAAGACAAAATCAAGAGTACCTGAATAGACCGCAGAATTCATTTGATAGCACCCATATGTTCCTCCTTTGGGTCATGCATATGTAGACATACCTGTTGAACAACATATGAGAGATCTGGTCTCGTAAAAGTGAGATACTACAATGCCCATGCTAAACTGCGGTAATGTGTCGGATCATCGTATGGATACCCCGAAGAGTTACTCAACTTTGCCTTGGTATCCACCGGTGTAGCTGACAGTTTACAGGAAGACATTCCAGCTCTGTCAATTATATCCTCAGCATATTTTCTTTGGCAAAGAAATAGACCACCTGCATGTTGAGTTACAGCAATGCCAAAAAAATAGTTCAAATGATCGAAAAATTTTGTAGCAAATTCATATGCAAGCAGGGAAATAACTCACTGGCGAAGAGAGACAGATGACGTTGTGAGGATGATGTCATCCACATAGAGAAGAATGTATGCCATGTCATTCCATTTATGATAAATGAACAAAGCCTGATCGGATTTGCTATGTGAGAATCTCAGTATGGAAACAAATCCAGCAAACCTGTTATACCGTGCTTGGGGGCTTGTTTTTGACCATATAAAGGTTTCTTCAACAAGCAAACATAATCAGGATGAATAGGATCTCGGACAAGGTTGGTGTATGTAAATTGTTTCATGTAGGTGACCGTGTAGGAATGCATTCTTTACATCTAACTGATGAATAGACCATGATTTTGATAGAGCCATGCTGAGAACTGTCCGGATAGTTGCTGGTTTAACTACTGAACTAAAAGTTTCATCACAGTCCACTCTAACCTGCTGAGACCTGTCATCACTAACAAGACGGGCTTTGTACCTCTCAATGTAACCATTAGATTGCTTTTTATAACAAAGAAATCACATAGAGCGTATTATGTTTACATTAGAAGGATGGGTCACCAACTCACACGTCTTATTTTTTAATAAGAGCATCAATTTCATCTAACATGACAACTTTCCAATTCTGGTCCGATAAGGCAGCTTTTGGATTTTTGGGAATTGGGGATGGTTGGACAGAGGAAGTTATATTAAAATTATGCTTAGGCCAAAAAATCCCATGCATGACATAGGTTTCAATGGATCGAGGTGAGGCCGAGACGGGCAGTTGGGGAAGTGGAATGTTCCGAGTTTGATTTTCGGTAATTGGACTGGGCCGAGAGGGACTGCTCGGTTGGTCTTGAGGCATTGGGCCAAGGCCCGGGTCGGTGAAGAGGGAGAGCAAGTAGTGGGATCCCTCATTTGGGCTGACTGGTTTTGATAACTAGACTGGGTCGAGGCTCATTTGGGCTGGCCCAATTCAGTTTGGTGACTGGACTGACGGGAATGGAGAGGGAGCAGTGGGCCCCCTCATTTGGGCTTGTGGAGATGAGTTGTTTAAATGATATCGTAATATTGGATGTAGCCCGTCATCCAAAAAATTACATGAAGGCGGGGAAGACGTTTGAATGTTGGCAAACAGGAATTTGGACTAATCGAAAACAACGTGACTAGAGATGATAATTTTTCCACTAGACATATCATAACACTTATAGCCCCTGTGATTTTGTGGATATCCCAAAAATACACACAGAGTGGAACGGGCCTGAAGTTTGTTTATGGTTGTGGAAGGAAAAAAAGAATAACACAAACACCCGAAAACAAGGAATACGATGATAAATAATTTGTGTGGGTGATAGGTTTGAAAGTAGCTTGCTTGGGAGAATGTTTAAGAGATATGTGGTCATTTGAAGGGCATGATGCCAAAATGATGGTGGTATGGACGAATGAGCAAGAAGTGTGCGAATTAAATTATTGATTGTTCGTATTTTTTGTTTGGCTTTCCTATTTTGAGGAGAAGTATGAGGACATGAGAGACGAAATGACGTACTATTTTTGTGACAAACTCCTTAAATTGGTCATTTATGAATTCCCTCCCATTGTCACATTGGAAACCTTTAATAGACTTTCCAAATTGGGTTTGGATGAAAGTACTAAATTGCATCAAAATAGTGTGAACTTGTGAATTTTTTCCAATGGAAAATGTCCATAGAAAATTAGAGTAATCATCCAAAATAAGCATGTAATATTTATGACCTGCCGAACTTAAAATTGGGGATGTTCATAAGTCACTATGCATGATATCAAATGGCATAATAGTGTTTGAAGTAGATAAAGAGAAAGGTTGTTTAACATGTTTCCCAAAAATGCAAAACTGACAAACATGAGAACCCAACGATTGTTTACAAGTAATAAATTTATTCTTTGTAAGAGAATTTAACACAGGTGCTCCCGGGTGTCCCAAACAATCATGCCATAACGTAGGAGAAAGAGCAGCAAAAGTTGATGGAGAGGTGGCTTAGTTGTTGTTGTTGGTGGTGATAGGATACAAATCCTCAATGCTAGTACATCTCATTAATGGCATCCCCATATGAATGTCCTTCACAGGAAACCCAAAAAGATCAAATTCAACAAAAACATTATTTTCAGTGGTGAACCGACGCACATATACCAAGTTTTTAATAAGTTTGGATGCATGTAGGACATTATTTAACTGTAAAGATGGGTATGAGGGGAGGTTTAATTTCTCAATACCACAAATTGGAATTTCCTGCCTACTTTCAACCACAATATTTTTATTACTGCTCATATTAAAATAAGACGAGAGAGTACCTTGAGATGCCGTCATATGTGAGGTTGCCCCCGTGTCTATGTACCATGTGTCATCGGAAACATTGACAGTCGTATTGTTCATGGATTGCTCAATGTCTGTTGGAACATAACTCGAAGAAGATGGTCCATGGGATGAAAATGTTTGATGTGGACTGCTGCCAAGGACCCCAAGCTGCTGGGTTGCGGGCAGGGAGGGCCCCATTGCTGTGGGTTCCAGCCCCAAGGCAGGAACTGGCCCCACTGCCTGCTGCCGGTGAACTGCTGCGGCTGACAGTGGGGTCAGTTCTGCCCCTGCTATCGCCTGCATCGGAGTGGCTCCCGCCGCCACAGCCCCGCCCCCTTCCACCATTATTATTTATTTTGTTGTTGTTGCAATTTTGACCCCGTTTTGGTCCATTGTTGTTGGGATTTGAACAACTGCCCGAACAAGAATTTTGATGGACAAAATGATTGACAGACGCGTTGGTGGAAAGGAGGACGGTGCCGGCATTGTTTGTCGCCGTCGCCGCCTGTTTTAATTTCTTAGTTTCTTCAAGAATCAACCTCGTACGAGCCTCATAAAATGGTGGTAACGGGTTACTTTGTGAATGAACGTAGTAAACCATCATATTGTTCATTCAAACCCGTAATTAATTGGAGAACTAACCTTTGATTTTTTACCGGTGCACCAACGTTGGATAGTTGATCGTCAAGCATTTTTAACTCTTGACAATATTCGAATACATTTGGAAATTCATCCAATTTGACATTAGTGAATTGATTTTCAAGATAAACCGCACGAGAAATCATGTTATCTTGAAAAATATTTTGCAAACGCTTCCATGCTTGTTGAGCCGTAGAATCCGATTCCAAAATGGTGTGCAAGTCATTTGATATGGTGCCTTAAATCCATTAAAGGACTATAGCATCCAAGCAAGACCAAAGAGTCATGTCAATATCAGTGGATTTTTCCATGACCCTCGATTGAGACTTAGGAGGAAGAATATGGTCGATGACTTGGTATGCACGGTAATGGATTTTGAATGACTCCTCCCAAGATGAATATTGTCCTTTTTCCATCTCAAGTATTATCGGAATGAAGTTCTTGACATTGTTTACGGAAAGAGCGGGATGAAATTTGTGTTGGTCGTCCATTGTTGCCATAGAGAAAGGAGAAAAAAACAAGGAAGAGAAGGTAGGGTTTTGAGGCGGCAAAACTAGGGTTCCGTCCGAGAAGGGCTGCCGGAAAAGAAGAAAAAAATTAGGGGTGAGCTAGGGTTAATTTTTTGGCTCTTGATACCATGTAGGAAATTTTTTCCCTAATGATTTCATTCCATAATTGCATATTATATACAAGTTTACAAGCCTTAATTTACTCTACAATTATGGTAGAATATACTAATAATAATATACTAAGAATATTTACACCTAAATATATATTTACATTGATTATGGAAATAATCAAAGATTATTTCAGATGATATACCTTGTTAGAGGTTTGGGTTCTTCCAAGGTTTTTTGCTTAGGATGGTTCGGGGTCAGTAAGTCCTCAACGAACGTAGGCAGTCATACTTTGTGAAACGCCTTTGATTGTAGGAAGAGTCCAGGTGCTCTATTATAGGAGTTTTATAACATGGATCCATTTCTCAACAGATCTACTTCTTGTGATTTTGGTTCATCTTCGTCCATGGATTCAAAGAAAATAATAAACACCGAAGAAATCTTGATACAAGATTTTGAAAAATCTATTGATAACTGGGAAATACCGAGAGTAAATCGAGACCAGATTTACAAAAATTCCAAATACAAGTTTTTCAAAACCGATTTCACTATCAAAACAGAGGAAAGAGATATCCAATTATCTCAACCTTTTGAAACAATCCAATTACTTTCTCAAAATTTTTGACGAAACATAGAGAAAGAAATTACAAATACTTCCATATTGGATTAGTCCAAGTAGGGATAAAACCTCTTACTAAGGAAGGATTAAACACCTCAATCGTTGCTATCTTACGAGATGCCAGATTTAAAAAATTTGAAGATTTCCTATTGAGTTCTATTGAGTCTAGTCTCTGCACCGGACCAATAACTTTTGATTGTTACTTAAATTTCTCAGTATCCCTCAATGATAAAAATATCCAAAAATCCCTTGTCTTACAGATAAAGACACACAATTACCAAATGCTTGAAGGATCAATTCATGTAGCAATAATTTTTAGAATCCATTACAAAGCTATGACTTCAGCTTTTGATACAAAAGTCAGATACCATAGTAAGAAAGGCGAAACCATTCTTTTACAAACAGATCTTTCCATATCTAACATTGTAATACCAAGACCTATTAGGTGGAAGGACATTACCCTGCCAGACGAATGGTTCCTGGAAGGTATAGTTAAACTTGAACCTATAGAGACTTCCCAATCAAATACATGTCTTAGAGAAGTAACCCAATACCAAGACAGTAGAGTTAGTCTATCGTTCCATAGAAAATCTACGAGTAGTAGATACGATGATTCTAGTTCCGTAGAAACCATAGATTTAGGAAGAGTCTCACAAATTCCTTCACTCATAAATACTCCTTACAAAACAAAACCTAGACATTCTACGTCTGATTTACCCAATCTAAGAAACGTAGACTACTCCAACGAAATACGTAGACCCATTTATGAAAATTTCACTGTTAGAGAATAGATAGAGGACCAAGAACCTACTAGTCTGACTCTTTCCTCGATTACAGAAAACACAGTAAACGAAATTGGTGTTTTACAAAAAGAATTCCAAATAGATAAGAAATTCCTACAAAATGATTTTTTTGAAAAATACAACCTAGAAAAAAGAATTTGGTTCCTCAAAACCTTTTCAAGTACTAGGACAAAAATACAGGAAAACGTTTATGATTTTGTTAATGAGCATAGGATAAACATCCTATTCTTTGACTGGTTTAAAATTTATTCCTCCAAAAACCAATAATTCATGTTAGAAATGGTTAAACATGTAGATGTTCAACACCAAAATGATTATTTGAATAGACTCCTCAAATCCTTTATAGATGAGAAAAAAGACATACACAACTCTGTCATCTTAGGAGCATTGTTCATAATCATATCACCCCTTATAAGGTAGATAATGATTTCATATCTTTTGATTCCAATAATAAGAAATTGAAATTCCCTTTTTTGACAAAAACCAAAAGCTAGAGACCTCAATCTAATAAAAACTTATTCTTGTCATCTAGGAGAATTAAGGGATAGTTTTTTAGATCAGAATTCTGAGTCCCCTAGAAACCATGATACCCGTCCATCAAATTAATTGATGCCTTTGCATACACAAATTTTTTGAAGCATGATTTACAATATCAAAATATTTCCTTAAAAATATTTTCTACAAATTGATTCCTAATACTTTTTACTTTAAAAATATTTTAACCAGTATTTCCTCAAAAACAGGAGAGAAAACCCACAAATTTCTGATACTGGTTGCAACGCAGAAATGTCCTATCATTGTCCCTTGCCCCACTATTTGGGCTACAAGGACAAGAAATAGGGATTTTACTCCGAGCAAAATATTCCGACAGTTATACATAGATCAATACGAAAAACGACCTGATAAAACGCCTTTATGCCTAACCACGTCGACGGCTGAAAGGGCACTCCGTACGACAAGAGCATAATTGTTAGAATACCTCAGAACCTATGGTGATATGTACTAATATCCTTTCTGGAATTTTAGTGTAGAATTCTATTTCATTCTATCCCTTTTTTTTAATTAATCCATATCATCGCAGAGCATCTCAGACAGTATAGGCTTATTAGTCTATCATAAGAAATATAAATAAATAAAAATAGAAGGGGATAGAATAGTACCGAAGATGTGTTCAAGAGAAAAGGTTTACAATGAAAAACTGAAATATTATTATTGAGAGAATTTGTACAGTGCTTGGTTATTGTCTTCCAAGGCTTCCTTTTTACAAATGAATGAGAGTCCCCTTTTATAGACGAAGGCGGACTTCAAATCTAATTACAATTTACAGAATAAATAGTAAATGAATCTAAATAATTACAAAAGGACAAACTACTTTGCGGAAAGAAAAACTTTACATAAAGTAAGATAAGAAAGCGACGTGTCGGGGAATCTTATCTTTTTAAAAGAAAACTTTTATAAAAAGTTAAAAACTTTATTAAAGTCAAAAAGGACATTTTTCCTGTCCGGCCATTATTGATTCCGCGTGGCCACCAATGTCACTTTATTCTGACATTTTTGTTTTTCCTTTTGAATTGGTGTCCTCCTTCTTGGACCTGTGCTTTTGTTGGATTGCCTCTATTAGGCTGTCAAACAGATCTTCTATTGATGGATGATAGGTATAATCATCCAACGGCTGTGAATCTTCCAGGCAAGCATATTGATTGTCATTAGGGACATCTTTCATGGATGATGTAGACGTCTCGGAATTGGGATTATCATCCACCTTTATTTTAAAATTCTTTATGAAATCCTCTTTTACCTTATCAAGGTATGCAAACATGAGATCTTCATCCGATGCTTGGGGATTTCAAACTTTAATAGTTCTTTCCAATTTGGAAAAGAAAGATGATTAATCTTCTCTAGTCTTTTTCTCCATATGATGGATATTTTTAAGACTCTTAACTAGTGAAGATATATCACCTTCTAATTGCCATCCATAATGGCGAGTTTTGTCTTCTGGATCTTTATCCAATAATTTGGACCAGAACTTACAAAGGAATTTCCTTTTGAGACATATAATGCCTTGCTGGTTTCTACCTGCTTCTGGAATCCATTTCCATATCCAAGGGATTCCTGCTTGCATAAAAAAAATGAAGCAGATCCTTCGATATAATCAGAAGGATTTTCTGGGGTAACACATGGTGTTACTTGAACCCATTCTTTATAGAAAGCCATATAAGGTTCCTATAAAACTTGAATTTCAGGTCCGATGACACTCCACCATTGGAATATCCATCCTGGGAGTAATAACCCATTCTAGTTGTTCTTAAAATTTTTAGGATTAATCTTAATCCACCAGGAATGACCATGTTTTCGATTTTCATAGTAGAAAACCTGCATAAAAGCATTGATATAATCATAGTAATTAAATGCCATTTTAATGGTCGTTCGAGGAATTATGAATTCCTTTGATCTGAATGGACTAATTCCCCACTCATAAGGAGATATAATCTTCTTAAGATAGAATTTTGAAAAATTCCTTTCTTCTCCAGGCTTATTATCCGGGAACGATGTGATTTCGGCAGTGCTGGTTGCAATAAGGATATATTCATAATACATCATGTTTTTCCCTCTGGAAAAGGATTGTAGAAATTTTCTACACATCGATTCATTAAAATCCAAGGATCATTTAGATAATTTTTATCTTTATGATGTAGATAGAGAACTGTCTCTTCATGACCCTTGAACAAATATTGGTCTCTATTTTCTTTCTCCGATTGTTTGCGTTTTTCAGCATATGAGCCTTGTTGGCTACTAGAAGAGCCTTCTTTGTCCATCAGTATTGCTCTTGGAATATTGGAAATATTATTTCCAGTGGAGCTAGATCTTCCAGAGCCTCATCCCGAGCCTCTACCTCTTCCTCTGCCTCTACCCCTATTAGGAGTAGGTGGTGTCCATTCTGGACACATCTTATCCCTGTAAATATTCACGAGAAGAAAGTCAGGAAGTGAATTATCTTCCTCTTTAAGATATTGAATTTCAAAATCAAATAGGGCTAAATGTGTCTACCATCTTGCAAACATTTGTTTGGACACATCATGTTTAAAATCTTTCTGAAACATGAATTTGGCTGAATTGCAGTCTGTTCTTATAAAGAACTTAGTATTATAAAGATCATCCTGGAATTTCAGGACGCACTTAACTATAGCAAGAATTTCTTTAGCTATAGTGGCATAATTATTTTACTATTAGTCCATTTTCCCGAATTATACCGAACAAGATATTCTTGCTTGGTTTGGGGATTAATCAGTTTAAGTATCCCTCCATAACCGATGTTTGAAGCATCAGTTTCAATAATCTTTCCCCAATTTGGGTTAGCAAGCATAAGATATGGTAAAGCTTGAACATTCTTCTTAATTTTTTGTACCGCTTCTGTGTGGGCATTTGTCCACGGAGTGGTAGCTTTTTTCAACCTATCATATAAGATGGCTGCATCCACAGATAAATTCTTATAATAAGGAGAAATATAATTTAGACTCCCTAAAACCTTTGTAATTGGGTTTTATCAAGAATTTCATCAGAAAATTTAGAAGCAAATTCAATACTTCTAGTAATAGGAACAATTTTCCCTTGTTCAATATTATGACCAAGAAATCTAACTTTTGTTTGAAAGATATTCATTTTGGGTTTTGATATAACCAAACCATTTGAAATAATAATTTTCTTAAAAATTTCAAAATGCTTAATATGATCTTGTATATTCTTTGAAAAGACTTATATGTCATCTATGTATACAACGATAAAATCACTATATGAAGTAAAAATATCATTCATGACATGTTGGAATTATGATGGAGCGTTCTTCAGCCAAAAAGGCATGACGTTCCATTCATAATGTCCGAATGGAACTGTAAAGGCCGTTTTATATCTGTCAGATTCATCAACATGTATCTGCCAAAAACCTGATTTTAAATCAAATTTTGAAAATATGTTAGACTGGTATAACCTGTTAAGTAAATAATTTTTATTAGGAAATGGATATCTAATCCATTTTAAAACTTTATTCAAAGGTTTATAATTAATAACTAATCTGGGAACTCCTCGTTCTTGTTCAGCATGTTATTAACATAGAACTCCGTACAACTCCATGGAGAGTTTGAATAGCGAATTAACCTCTTCTCAATTAGAGTTGCAATTTCTTTTTTGCAAATCTCTAGATATTCCATATTCATCTGGCAAGGCCTAGCCTTTGTAGGAATGTCCGATTCATGGAATTATTCTTCATGTGGAAGACTAACAATATGCTTTTTCCTGTGCAAAAAACAGTAGGTAAATCATTGCAGATAGAAATAGAAAAATCATGATCTATTCCTTTTATTTTATCCTGTAATGTAGGATTCTGTAATTGGTCTATGATATTATAAGACATTAATTCTTGCTGCAGATAATCAAGATGTTGCTTCTTGTTCTGCACAAGACTAATAAGGCTAACAGTATTAGAAGCAGGAACCCAAGGAAAAGTAATAGAATTATTTTCAAAGGTACCTGTGAAAACCTTATCATCAATATGTGTAAGAGGCATTAATTCATTAATAAAAGGTATGCCTAGGATAATATCATGAGCCAAATTTTTTACTAAGAGAAAAGAATGTTCCATACACATCCTATCATGGCAAACATGGGCACTAGGTAATTTGTAGGAGACATCTAATTTTCTCCCATCTGCACCACTTACTCTACGAGTAGTCTTGGTGAAGTATTTGGTAGGGATAAGACCTTCCCTAATGCAATTAAGATCTACCACTGAATCAATTAATGTAGGGACATGTCTAAATATGATACCTCTATTAATTAATAAATTAATACGGGTAATCTATCTTTGGCGGGAATACAAATTAATGGCTCCCATAAAGTCTGCCTCTTTTAAACTATCAGAGGTAGTAGGCTGGTCGAGTATATGAGTATAACCTAACTCTATAGGAGTTTCAGGAAGGGGAGTTTGACTAGCCTGTCCTGATTCTAAAGTAGTAACTCTATCATCTAGTGTAGTGTGATGATGACGAAGTAGAGTTAACTCTGTCTTGAGATCATAAATCTCATTTTTCAATTCCTGAACAATGAGAGAACTGTTAAGACTCCGCTTTTTCTGTAATTCCTGAAGAACTTCAGAAAAGTTGTAAGGAGGATCAATTCTTGATCTGATTTTGAGAGGAACTTTGTCCCTTCCCTGAGCTTTAAACAAAGCTTCGATGACCTAGGCTTTCTGAGCTTTGTCCTGAATATTATCCAGTAGGTCACTGACTTCTTCTCCATTAATGACATTTATACTGCAGCTGGAGAAATGAGCTTGGAGTTTATAAAATTCATCATCTGTTTCACTATCCTTGATAACCTGACATTTATCTTTTGTAATGCAGGTGCAAGGAGCTTCATCTTCCATAAAGGAGGAGTAGGGATCTTCATAATCTGAACTCATAGTCTCCTCTAAGTCAGTAGACTCATCATATGATACGATGATCTTCATCAAAGCATCTTTAATGCTTTCATCTACAATGAGATTCTTGATCTTATCGATCTTCTTCTTTTTACACGTATTGGCGTAATGTCCTTTTTCACCACATGCATAGCATGTAGGAGACTTCTTTTCTCTTTTAGGGATATAACCCCTTTTTGCATTTCTGGCTCTTTTCTTTACAACATATTTCTTGTAAGAGTCAAATTTGTACTTTTCATAGTACTCTTTTTATGGGGTTTAACCGGGTTTTTCCTCTTTTTCCCATTCTGGTGAGAGGCCGGTTCATTGAATGCGAACTGTTGACAAAATTCTCCTAATTGGGTTTTTTCTGTCCCTTTCTGCTTTTTAAGTTGTTTCTGTAATTTCATATCATTGCATAGAGCTAATCCTTCTTCCATGAATTTGCCTATTAGCTGGACGTAAGAATAAAGATCCCGTTGGATCTGAGAATCACCTGAATCCTTTCTTAGGGTTCTCTTAATCTTTTCAACAAAAAAATAGGGAAGGCCATCTAAAAATTTGGCTTTCCAGAAACTACTATTAGCTTCATGGAGGTTTAACACTCTGCTAAGGAAAACATCCTTATACCACCTAAATGAAGTTAAGGTAGGGCACCTATGGTTTAGCAGAAGAGTTATGATATTATCATAATTGGTTGAATAATTACATGTAAAGTGATCTAAAATGGTTAGAATGAGAGTAAAAACTGCATAAGGTTGTGCCTCATTACCCTCTTGCTTTACAACATTACAAATGGAAGTTTTTTGCTCTATTGTGAGATAATTATCCCACCAGGCTTTAAGCTGACCAGTGAAGCTTGCAGTTATCATCTTAACGATGTGAGCATTGGTCTGGTGATTACCTTTGGCTGCCGCAACATACATGATTATTTTGTGGCAAGTCCTAAATATTTGACTATCAGTGTCACCATCTATGTTCCATTTAACAACTTATATACCGGTATAAGCGGTAGGCTCATTCTTATAAGCTTGTTCTTCAATTAGAACATCCATGGGTGTAGGTCTCGGATAGTAGTAATTTTCTGAATTGAATTTGGGTTTCCATTTACCCTTCCTCGTGGCAGCAATATGTGCTTCATTGTCAGACTCAGATAATTTATCTGTACTAATTATTGTAACAGTAGAACCATCTTTTGGGGAAATCTTCAACTTACTCTGAAATTGAGAAAGCAGATCTTCAAGATTTTTTACTAATGGTTCTGTGGTCTTTTTTTGCTAAGGAGATTCCTTCCATTAAAGGAGGAGGCTGGATATTTGCTGGAATTTCCAGAGATTTTGGAGGCTGGTCAGGAACAACATTATTCTTGACTCGTTGACTCTCTATAAGAGATCTGAGCTTGTCCACTTTGTTATGTAATAAGCTCATTTGTTCACTAATAACCTTGAGATGAATATTGGTATGGTTATGTTGTTTGAACAGGGTGTTGACATGATCAATAGTAGGACCATTATGATGGGTCTGATGTATAAGCTTCATAAAAGGCTGGGCATGTAAATAATTGTTACTATTGTCCCTTTTCAATGAGAATGGTTCATCTGGAGGGTATATACTCCTAAGGACTTTTTTGGAATCCAAATGACATTGTCTTTCAACAACATTGATATTGGGAAGAGCATAGTCTTCAATAAACCATCTTACAAAAGGCTTATAATCCTGCTTGGTCTGCAACTCATCATAAAATTTATCTCTGATGAAATATTGTTCCTTATCAGTAAAAAATGAAAAGAACCATCTCCTAAAAAGATAGTAATCTTCACTCAGAAAATCTTTCGAGATAATTTTTCTCAAACCTGAACCTGGACTATAATCCAGAGGAGAAGCACGAATATGATCGCTATCCATCTTTAAAATAACCAATGAATCCCATCTAGGAGTAGGATCAGTGTTAATTCCTACAGGAATTTGGTTGTCTCCTATTTTTATTTTCTCAATCTTCTCATCTTGAGAGATCTCTGAAGGAGTGGTAACCTTATAAAGGTCATCGTTAACCTGAGAGGTTGATGCTCTAGCCGTAGAAAGCATGAGAATGTCATCGAGAAGAGATAGGTAATAATGAGATGACATCGATCTTCCTATTTTAGGAGGTTGAGTAGTAAATTGAAGATGGATGTTTATATCGGTAGTGTGAACAACCTGAGCAATCCGAGTATCTATCCTAGGTTGGACTGGGATAGCACTCTCAATTAGCCAATCGTCGGGATAACTTATTTCATCCCAACTGATAGGTATTCTAGTAGTTATCTTAGACATTTTGGCTAGGTTGGTTTCTATAAGAACCGTTTGTCTATTTCTCTTATCATCCATAATCTTACAATTAGGATTCATAGTGTCTAACACACGCAAATAGATATGATAACAGATGCACATAACTTCTATTTCAGGCATATAATTATAACCATGAGCTTTGACATATAAAGTTAAAGCATGCAAAATATTTGGATCAGACAAAGATAGAGCAAGATTTGGTCTAACATCAAAATAAACTGGTCCATAAGCCAGACTGGATTGCATAGCACCCATAAGAGATTGTTTCCAATTTAAATTTCTGGCATCTCTTAAAACAGTCATAAAACTTTATGGTAAACCCTTTAAAGTTAAAGGTTTGAATGCAATTTGCACTATATCCTACAGTGAGTTTACATACGGACAACTCGTCAGTATAACTCAACAGGAAGGTCTAAAGATCTGTCAAGACCTGAAATTACAAAAAACACCTCAAATTGGAGCTAAAGAGAACTAGGTGCGAACTTGTTACTTTTTGCAAATAGTTTGATACTAATTTCACAAAACCTTCTCCGAGTTGTACAGGAAACTGTAGCAAGACTCATAAATCCCTTAAGAGTACATTAAGAGGTTACAAAAAGAGGGATTTCAGCAAGACTAACGAAGATTATTACAAAAATCCTTACAAAAATACTCGTTATTCCAAAGATAGACCGAATCTCAAAAAAGCTGATTCCAAACACAAAGACATTACGTGTTACAAATGTCACAAAAAGGATCATACTTCGAAATTCTGTAAAATGTATAAAAAATTACAAGAATTGAAACTAGACGATGAGGTAATCCAAAAAATCTCCAATCTTCTCATAGATTCCTCCGATTAAAATGCTAAGTCAGAACTTGACTATTTTTCTCTGTCTTCTGGAGACAACAAAGCCCTTCAAATAGATGAATTGCTCACGACCGGTTAATCTAAAAAATCTGATAAGGGTTAGGGAAAACATGTTTGTGCTTTAACCAAAGACCAAGAATTTATGTCAGATATGGTTAAACACATAGATGTCGAACACCAGAAGGATTATTTGAATAAACTCCTCAAATCCTTTACAGAAGAGAAAAAAGATACCAAAAATACGTTTTTACCAAATACTTTCAAAAATACGATTTTACCAAATACTTTCAAAAATACCTACGACTTGACCAAAATCCTGAAGAAGGTAAAAAGATGAAAGATTCCAAAGAAACGCCAGTTCTAGAACTTCGAAAGGAGATAAAACAAATAAAACTAGAGATCAAGGTTCTAAAAGAAAAACAAGAACAAGATACTTTATTAATAAAAACAATCCTTTCAAAGGAAACCCATGAGAGTTCTGAGTCCAGTTTTGAGTCCGACAATTCTGACTCTGAAAATTCAGAAGGACCTTCTGATAACCAACATCTTGAAGAGATCCCTAAAGAATTCCTTACTGTCTTAAGACAGATCACGTCAAAAAAATACCTTCTTAAAATAATCCTTAAATTCCCAGGCAATTTTAAAATCACTACTATTGCTCTTTTTGACACAGAAGCAAATTTGAACTGCATAAAAACATGTCTAATACATGATATATTCCATAAAAATACCCAAGAAACTTTAACAGCTAGTAATAACACAAAGTTAGAAATCAATTCCCAAACCAGTGCGTCTATTATTAACGATGGAGTTTCTATAGCAACATCGTTTGTTTTAGTAAAAGACATTCACAAGTCCGTTATCTTAGGGACACCGTTTATAAATCTTATCACCCCTTATAAGGTATATAATGATTTCATCTCTTTTGATTCCAATAATAAGAATTTGAAATTTCCTTTTTTGACAAAACCAAAAGCGAGAGACCTCAATCAGATAAAAACTTATTCTTGTCATCTAGGAGAATTAAGGAATAGTTTTTTAGATCAGAATTATGAGTCCCCTAGATACCGTGATACCAGTTCCATCAAAATAACTGATACCTTTGCATACACAAAATTTTTGAAGCATGATTTACAACACCAAAGATATTTTCAAAATATTGCATTAAAAATATTTTCTACAAATTGATTCCTAATATTTTTTACTTAAATCTTTTAACCAATGATTTCCTCAAAAACAGGAGAGAAAATACACAGATTTCTAATACTGGTTGCAATACAGAGATGTCCTATCACTGTCCCTTGCCCCACTATATGGGCTACAAAGAAACAATATTCAGGAAGGACATGCGAGAATTCGGACAATACTGTAACTATGTGATATGTGGATCCTTGCTCCAAAAGAGAAAAGGTGAAATCCATCCACCAATAAATAGACCAGTTGTTGCACCACAACAGCAAACAAATTCCATGGAACCCAAAAAACCCGCAAACTCCAAGCCAATAAAGGAAGAAAAAGAAAGATTCTCTGCCAAACCTCCAACTGAAAAACCCCTGACATGGTATGACGCAGTGATGAAAGAAGAAAATGAAAATGTCGCGAAGATACGTGCAAAAAACACCGGACAGAAATAGCTATCGAGAATCTTCACGCAACTCCTTGTGAAATCCCCGAAACTACAGCAGGCATTGATACAACTTTAAAATCCCAAACAAGAAGTTGCTCAAAGATCATGAGAGGAAAAAACCTCTCAAAATTTTACAAAAATCGAGAAAGAAGAATCTTCAAAAACCATTTCTCAAAAACAATTTTCAAAAACTCAACTTAAGAATGAAGAATCTTCAAAAACCCTTTCTCAAAAACAAAATTTCAAAAAATCAACATGTGGTACCACAAGTCCCCAAAAAACATGTCTCGGAATTCTTCATAAAACCATTTTTTTCAAAATATTGTAACAATTGAAGAATGAATTTTTGACCAAGACCATTTTTAGCATTACAAATTTATTTTGGCCAAGGATGGTTCTACAAATCATGGGATATTTTTAAAAACCCATATTTTTACCAGGCTATCCTTGAAATATCAGGACCAGCGACAATTAAAAATAATTATTATAAAAATAACCCAGATCCCTCTTATTCTATTTGCAAAATGCTTAACGTAATTGCTCCAAGCGATTGGGGGAATGATCTGTCTCAACTCCTAAATTTCCCAGATACCCATAAAAATGTACCATTTTTTGATATTCCATTTAATTATTGGGATTACCAACAAGCTCAGTTTAATTCCTTTTTTATTCAAAATACCAACCAACGCCACACTTGGCTTTTCCATTTTGATACCTCATGTAATCCATCACAATTTCCAACATGGTGGAATTCATGGTGGGAACAATACAGATCCTCCCTTGAAATACAAAAACCCCAAGTCACTAAATCCTTCAGCCTTTTTAAATTCCAATATAATACCATCATAAATCTTTTTTCTTCTTCAGTGGGTTTATATTGGGATTTAAAAAGGCTGAAGGATTTAGTGACTTGGGATTTTTGTATTTCAATGGAGGATCCGAATTGTTCCAACCATGAATTCCACCATGTTGAAAATTGTGATGGATTACATGAGGTATCAAAATGGAAAAGCCAAGTGGGCGTTGGTTGCTATTTTGAATAAAAAAGGAATTAAATCGAGCTTGTTGGTAATCCCAGTAATTAAATGGAATATCAAAAAATGGTTCATTTTTATGGGTATCTCGGAAATTTAGGAGTTGAGACAGATCATTCCCCTAATCGCTTGGAGCAATTACGTTAAGTATTTTGCAAATAGAATAAGAGGGATACGGGTTATTTTTATAATAAGTATTTTTAATTGTCGCTGATCCTAATATTTCAGGGATAGGCTGGTAAAAATATGGGGTTTTTAAAATATCCCATGATTTGTAGAACCATCCTTGGCCAAAATAATTTTGTAATGCTAAAAAAGGGTCTTGGTCAAAAAATCCTTTTTCAATGGTTACAATATTTTGGAAAATGGTTTTATGAAGAATTCAGGAGCAGGTTTTTTGGGGACTTGTGATACCACAAGTTGGGTTTTTGAAAATTATTTTTGAGAAAGGGTTTTTGAAGATTCTTCTTTTTCAAGTTAAGTTTTTGAAAATTGTTTTTGACAAATGGTTTTTGAAGATTGTCCTTTCTCGACTTTTGTAAAATTTTGAGAGGTTTTTTCCTCTCCTGAGCTTTGATAAAACTTCTTGTTTGGGATTTTGAAGTTGTATCAATTCCTGATGTAGTACCGGGGATTTCACAAGGAGTTGCAGAAGATTCTCAGTAGTTATTTCCTGTGCTGGTGTTTTCTGCGCAGAAGCTGCAGTATTTTCGTTTTCTTCTTTCATCACTGTGTCATACCATGTCAGGGGTTTTTCAGTAGGAGGTTTTTCAGGAAATTTTTCTTTTTCTTCCTTTGTTAGTTTAGAAGTGGTGGAGTTTATGGGTTTTTTGGGTGCCATGGAATTTGTTTGTTGTTGTGGTGCAACAACTGGTGTATTTATTGGCAGAGAAATCTTTTCCTTTCTCTTTTGGAGTAAGACTCCACACATTGCTTGGACACAGTATTTCCCGGATTCCTGCATATCTTTCTTGGATATCTTGTCCTTGTAGCCCAAACAGTGGGGCAAGGGACAGTGATAGGACATTTTTGCATTGCAACCAGTATCAGAATTTGTGAGTTTTCTCTCCTATTTTTGAGGAAATCACTGGTTAAAAGATTTTTAAAGTAAAAAGTATTAGGAATCAATTTGTAGAAAATATTTTTAAGGCAATATTTTGGAAATGTTTTTGATATTGTAAATCATGCTTCAAAAAGTGTGTGTATGCAAAGGCATCAATTAATTTGATGGAACGGGTATCATGGTTTTTAAGGGACTCAGAATTCTGATCTAAAAAACTATCCCTTAATTCTCCTAGATGACAAGAATAAGGTTTTATCATATTAAGGTCTCTAGCTTTTGGTTTCGTCAAAAAAGGGAATTTCAAATTCTTATTATTGGAATCAAAAGATAAGAAATCATTAACTACCTTATAAGGGGTGATAAGATTTATGAACGGTGCTCCTAAGATGACATAGTTGTGTATGTCTTTTTTCTCTTCTATAAAGGATTTGAGGAGTCTATTCAAATAATCCTTTTGGTGTTGAACATCTACGTGTTTAACCATTTCTAATATGAATTCCTGGTCTTTGGTTAAAGCACAAACATGTTTTCCCTTACCCTTATCAGATTTTTCAGATGAACTGGTCGTGCACAATTCATCTATTTTGAGGGCTTTGTTGTCTTCAGAAGACAGAAAAATAGTCAGGTTCTGACTCGGCGTTTGAATAGGAGGAATCAATGAGAAGATTGGAGATTTTTTGGGTCACTTCATCGTCGAGTTGCAATTCTTGTAGTTTTGTATTCATTTATAGTATCTCGAAGTATGACCTTTTTTGTGGCATTTGTAACACGTAATATCTTTGTATTTGGAATCGGTATTTTTGGGATTTGGTCTATTTTTGGAATAACGAGTATTTTTATAAGGATTTTTGTAATACTCTTCGTTAGTCTTGCTGAAATCTCTCTTTTTGTAACCTCTTGATGTACTATTAAGGGATTTATGAGTCTTGCTATAGTTTCCTGTACAACTCAGAGAATGTTTTGTGAAATTAGTATCAAACTGTTTGCAAAAAGTACCAAGTCCGCACCTAGTTCGCTTTAGCTCCAATTTGAGGTGTTTTTGTAATTTCAGGTCTTGACAGATCTTTAGACCTTCCTGTTGAGTTATACTTACTAGTTGTCCGTATTTAAACTCACTGTAGGGTATAATCTATTTTCCATAATTCTATTTGATTTTGTTCCTAACCTTTTCTCCTAAAATGGTAGGTAGTCTAGCTAGAAATTTCTCTTTCCAAAATGGTTGGTTGGAATCTTCCCTGAGCATAACTTTGGTTGAGAAAGTATTTTTGTACCATTGGAAATCACTGAGTTTTTTGCACTTGAGATTATAAAGTAACTCGGCATATTTATCTTTCAGATGCGAAGAATATCCTATGAAATTTAAAGAGATTGTGAGTATCAAGGTTGATACTGCATCTTGTAGGGGTTCACCTTGTTTATCAAGGATTGGTATTATTTCTTCATCTGTTTTGATGGAATTGATGATATCTTCCTTTTATTGATCAGTGAGATAATTATCCCACCAACCTTTCAATTGACCAGAGAATCCTGCGATAAGCAGTTCTGCAATGGACTTGTCTTGTGTACCATTTTGAGTTTTGTAAGCATTTGCGGCCATGGTCATTTGTTGAAGAAAACTGAGGATATTGTATTCGGTCATCCCATCTATGTTCCAATCATAAATGGAAGAGGCATTGAAATGGGATTGAGCTAGGGGTTTTACTATTCGTAGGTCTGCAGGAGGAATAATCTGTAATTGTTGTTGTACTTGTTGTATGGGTTATTTCCAATCTATTTTATTAAGTGGTGTATTATTTTGGAATTGTTCTAAAGTATCATCGTTATCATAATCATATGATAAAGTAGTGATTTTGTTGGTAGATTGAGGGGTATCTGGAACAATGGTTTCAGTATTAGAACTATTAGTAGTTCCAATTCTACTCAATTAATCCTGTATAGCCTGAATAAATTCATACTTATTTTGCTGGATTTTTTTTACAGCATCTTTGGACACCTGAAAGGGTTTAAAGATAGGGCTTTTCAATTTCGTATCGTTAGTCATTTCTGGGGAATCTATGGTGACTAAGGGGCGGTCTTTCATGTGTTTTTCCACTCTATCGAGTTGTTTTCCTAGGGTATTTGAACTGATATTGGTGAAATTGTTTTGTGCAAGGATATTCTTTGTATTTGTTTTTTCATCCTCTGCTGGATTTTTAAGAGGAATCGCGTCTACAGGGCAGTCATGAATATTTAGCTTAATACCTTGTAGAGGAGGGTGGTTGGACTGGACTTTCCTAGAATCAGCTAGGGTTTCCCACTCCGGTGTTTTATTCCTAGTCATAACGGGATTTATCGTTTTAGAAAAGGGATATTCTATGGAATTTTCGGAGGAATAAATTTCAAACCAGTCAAAGAATAGAATGTTTATCCTATGCTCATTAACAAAATCATAAACGTTTTCCTGTATTTGTGTCTTAGTACTTGAAAAGGTTTTGAGGAACCAAATTTTTTTTCTAGGTTATTTTTTAAATAAAAATCATTATGTAGGAATTTCTTATCTATTTGCAATTCTTTTTGTAAAACACCAATTTCGTTTACTGTGTTTTCTGTAATCGAGGAAAAAGTCAGACTAGTAGGTTCTTGGTCCTCTATCTTTTCTCTAACAGTGAAATTTTCATAAATGGGTCTACGTATTTCGTTGGAGTAGTCTACGTTTCTTAGATTGGGTAAATCAGACGTAGAATGTCTAGGTTTTGTTTTGTAAGGAGTATTTATGACTGAAGGAATTTGTGAGACTCTTCCTAAATCTATGGTTTCTACGGAACTAGAATCATCGTATCTACTACTCGTAGATTTTCTATGGAACGATAGACTAACTCTACTGTCTTGGTATTGGGTTACTTATCTAATACATGTATTTGATTGGGAAGTCTCTATAGGTTCAGGTTTAACTATACCTTCCAGGATCCATTCGTCTGGTAGGGTAATGTCCTTCCACCTAATAGGTCTTGGTATTACAGTGTTAGTTATGGAAAGATCTGTTTGTAAAAGAATGGTTTCGCCTTTCTTACTATGGTATCTGACTTTTGTAGCAAAAGCTGAAGTCATAGCTTTGTAATGGATTCTAAAAATTATAGCTACAAGAATTGATCCTTCTAGCATTTGATAATTGTGTGTCTTTATCTCTAAGACAAGGGATTTTTGGATATTTTTATCATTGAGGGATACTAAGAAATTTAAGTAACAATCAAAAGATATTTCTTATGTGCAGAGACTGGACTTATCAGAACTCAATAGGGAATTGAGGTGTTTAATCATTCCTTAGTAAGAGGTTTTATCCCTACTTGGACTAATCCATTATGGAAGTATTTAAAATACAGGCTATACTTCCTGCAGGTTTCAATTATCCATTGTAGGCCGAGGATCCAAAGGGAATAACAGACAAGGAAGGAATCGGGATATAAGGTATTGAAGAATCAATGGATAAATGAGATATGCAGGAAGTAAATAAAGATTAACTTACAATTTAAGGTTTCAGTTAAGGAAATCATAAATCAAAGGTTTTGCAGGAATTTAAATCAAATATGTTGTAGAACCAGCAAAGTATTTAATGCAGGAATTTAAAGAATTTAAAAGCATGAAGTATTTAAAAGATTAGGAGGTAATACCGTCCATAATCATATTCATTTAAAATATTAAAATTTACAAAGTATTTTGTCAAGGAGATATACCTTGGAAATTTCTAAGGTATTTTGGATCATATGACATAAGTCATATGATATGAGTCATATGAACTGAATCATATGAGGGGTATTTTGATCTAACCTAAAGGAAATTTTATTTGGAGCTCTCACTTCTCTTTAGAAAAGAGTTGAAAGGAAAAGCTTACAAGAAAGAGAACTTAGAGAAAAGAACTTATCTAACTAAGGGAGAGGGAGTCTCCTTTTATAGGAGTTTTACATGATATTTTGGTAAATAAAAAGGAATCTAACTATTCATCTAAGTGGAGAATAACTATTCATCCGAGTGGAGAATGACTATTCATCTGAGTGCAGATTGACATCATCCATGACATCATCCTTTTTGGCATTTTCTTGAATTATTGCTGGAATCTTTGCTTTTACTATTTACTTTTTGAAAATCACATTTTTAGGCATTTTCTTTTGTCGGAATTTTTTCTGACTTTTACTCTGGGTGTTTTGTCTTTTCTTGGCAATCTTTTTCAGAATCCACTGTTGCCGAAAATTGGACTGTCTTCAATATCAATTTCTGGTTCTTCGTCTTCTAATGAAGAGCCTTGTTTTGATGAAGATGGTGCAACCTTCAGAATTATGGCCTGCATTTCTTCTGGATTTTTTGCCACTGCAAGCATTGATGCCATCTGCGAGTTTTGTGAAAGGAACCGGGTGTGCTCCGGTGTTTGTAGTAGTGCTTGTGGTGTTTGTAGAGGCACCAATATTTGAATGGATTTTCGGGCATCTATCCATTCCTGAACTTTTTGTGGTGCCAGGCTTGCTGGTATTTTAAAGATGTCCCACCATCGGATCTTAAATCTTCTTCGTATTGTCGGAATTTTATTTTCTGAATAATCGACAGACCATGTGAAAACCCATGGTAAATGGAATTTGGTGTGAAAAAGGTGCAGCGGCACAAATCCTTTTTCTTCTTCGGTGGGTTTATGTTGGGATTTAAAAAGGCTGAAGGATTTAGTGAGTTGAGATTTTTGTATTTCAAGGGAGGATCCGAATTGTTCCCACCGTGAATTCCACCATGTTGGAGATTGTGATGGATTACATGAGGTATCAAAATGGAAAAGCCAAGTGTGGCGTTTGTTGGTATTTTGAATAAAAAAAGAATTGAACCAAGCTTGTTGGTAATCCCAGTAATTAAATGGAATATCAAAAAATGGTTCATTATTATATGTATATGGGAAATTTAGGAGTTGAGACAGATCATTCCCCCAATCGCTTGGAGCAATTACGTTAAGCATTTTACAAATAGAATAAGAGGGATCTGGATTATTTTTATAATAATTATTTTTAATTGTTGTTGATCCTGATATTTCAAGGATAGTCTGGTAAAAATATGGGTTTTAAAAATATCCCATGATTTGTAAAACCATCTTGGTCCAAAATATTTTTGCAATACTAAAAAAGGGTCTTCATTAAAAAATTATTTTTCAAGAGTCAAAATATTTTGAAAAAAGGTTTTATGCAAAATTCAGGAGCAGGTTTTTTGGGGACTTGTGGTACCACAAGTTGATTTTTTGAAAATTGTTTTTGAGAAAGGGTTTTTGAAGATTCTTCTTTCTCAAGTTAAGTTTTTGAAAATTGTTTTTGTGAAACTTCTTGTTTGGGATTTTGAAGTTGTATCAATGCTTGCTGTAGTTCCGGGGATTTCGCAAGGAGTTGCAGAAGATTCTCAGCAGTTATTTCATGTGCGGGAGTTGCTGGTGTTTTCTGCGCAGATGCTATGGTATTTTTGTTTTCTTCAATCATCACTGCGTCATACCATATCAGGGGGTTTTCGGTAGGAGGTTTTGCAGGGAATTTTTCTTTTTCTTCTTTTGTTGTTTTAGAAATGGTGGAGTTTATGGGTTTTTTGGGTGCCATGGAATTTGTTTGTTGTTGTGGTGCAACAACTGGTGTATTTATTGGCAGAGAAACCTCTTCCTTTCACTTTTGGAGTAAGGCTCCACACATTGCGTGGACACAGTATTGACCAGATTCTAGCATGTCTTTCCAGGATATCTTGTCCTTGTAGCCAAAACAGTGGAGCAAGGGACAGTGATAGGACATTTCGGCGTTGCAACCAGTATAAAAAATTTGTGGGTTTTCTCTCCTGTTTTTGAGGAAATCACTGGTTAAAAGATTTTTAAAGTAAAAATTATTAAAAATCAATTTGCATAAAATATTTTTTAATGCAATATTTTGGAAATATTTTTGATATTGTAAATCATGCTTCAAAAAATTTGTGTATGCAAAGGCATCAATTAATTTGATGGAACGGGTATCTCTAGGGGACTCAGAATTCTGATCTAAAAAATTATTCCTTCATTCTCCTACATGACAAGAATATGTTTTTATCAGATTGAGGTATCTAGATTTTTGTTTTGTCAAAAAAGGGAATTTTAAATTCTTATTATTGGAATCAAAAGAGAGGAAATCATTATCTACCTTATAATGGGTGATAAGATTTATAAACGGTGTCCCTAAGATAACGGAGTTGTGAATGTCTTTTACTAAAAAAAATGATGTTGCTATAGAAATTCCATTGTTGATAATAGATGCACTGGTTTGGAAATTGATTTCTAACTTTGTGTTATTAGCCGCTGCTAAAGTTTCCTGGGTATTTTCATGGAATTTATCAGGTATTAGACCTATTTTTATGCAATTCAAATCTGCTCCTATATCAAAAAGAGCAATATTAGTGATTAAAAATTGCCTGGAAATTTAAGAGTTATTTTAACAAGGTATTTTTTTAACGTGATCTGTCTTAAGACAGTAAGGAATTCTCTATGGATCACTTCAAGGTGTTGGTTATCAGAAGGTCCTTCTGGATTTTCAGAGTCAGAATTGTCGGATTCAGAACTGGACTCAGAACTATCCTGGGTTTCTTTTGAAAGGATTGTTTTTATTAATAGAGAATCTTGTTCTTGTTTTTCTTTTATAACCTTGATCTCTAGTTTTATTTGTTTTATCTCCTTTTGAAGTTCTAGAACTAGCGTTTCTCTGGAATCTTTCATCTTTTTACCCTTCTTCGGGATTTTGGTCAAGTCATAGGTATTTTTGGAAGTATTTGGTAAAATTGTATTTTTGGTATCTTTTTTTTCATCTGTAAATGATTTGAGGAGTTTATTCAAATAATCCTTTTGGTGTTCGACATCTATTTGTTTAACCATATCTAACATAAATTATTGGTCTTTGGTTAAAGCACAAACATGTTTTCCTTTACCCTTATCAGATTTTCAGATGAACTGGTCATGAGCAATTCATCTATTTGAAGGGCTTTGTTGTCTTCAGAAGAAAGAGAAAAATAGTCAGGTTCTGACTAGGCATTTGAATCGGAGGAATCAATGAGAAGATTGGAGATTTTTTGGGTTACCTCATCGTCTGGTTTAAATTCTTGTAATTTTTTACTCATTTTACAGAATCTAAAAGTATGACCTTTTTGTGACATTTGTAACACGTAATGTATTTGTATTTGGAATCAACTATTTTGGTATTCGGTCTATCTTTGGAATAACGAGTATTTTTGTAAGGATTTTTGTAATACTCTTCGTTAGTCTTGATGAAATCCCTCTTTTTGTAACCTCTTGATGTACTCTTAAGGGATTTATGAGTCTTGCTACAGTTTCATGTACAACTCGAAGAAGGTTTTGGGAAATTAGTATCAAACTATTGGCAAAAAGTACCAAGTTCGCACATAGTTCTCTCTAGCTCCAATTTGATGTGTTTTCGTAATTTTAGGTCTCGACAAATCTTTAGACCTTTCTGTTGAGTTATACTAACTAGTTGTCCGTATGTAAACTCACTGTAGGGTATAACTAGTTGTCCGTATGTAAACTCACTGTAAGGTATAACTAGTTGTCCGTATGTAAACTCACTGTAGGTAGTCCGGCAAGGAATTTCTCTTTCCAAAATGGCTGGATGGAATCTTCCCTGAGCATAACTCTAGTTAAGAAAGTATTTTTGTACCATTGGAAATCACTGAGTTTTTTGCACTTGAGGTTAGAAAGTAACTCAACATTTTTATCTTTCAGATGCGAAGAATCTCCTATGAAATTTAAAGAGATTGTGAGTATCAAGGTTGATACTGCATCTTGTAGGGGTTCACCTTGTTCATCAAATTGGTATTCATTTTTCATTAGTTTTGATGGAATTGATGATATCTTCCTTTTGTTGATCAGTGAGATAATTATCCCACCAACCTTTCAATTGATCAGAGAATCCTGCGATGAGCAGTTCTGCAATGGCCTTGTCATGTGTACCATTTTGAGTTTTGTAGGCATTTGCGGCCATGGTCATTTGTTGGAGGAAACTGAGGATATTGTATTCAGTCATCCCATCTATGTTCCAATCATAAATGGAAGAGGCATTGAAACGGGATTGAGCTAGGGGTTTTACTATTCCTAGATCTGGAGCAGGAATTATTTGCAATTATTGTTGTTGTACCTGTTGTATTGGTCTTAGCCAATCCATATGGTTAACAAATGATTTTTTGTTTTTGATTTGTTCTAATGTATCACTGTCGTCGGAATCATTCGTGAGAGTTGTGATTTTATTGGAAGATTGCGGGGTATCAGGAACAACGTGTTCTATATTAGAACTATTGGATGTCCCAATTCTACTCAATTGATCTTGTATATAGCCTAAATAAATTCAGAATTATTTTGCTGCATGTTTTTACATCATCTTTGGACACCTGAAAGGGTTTAAAGATAGGGCTTTTCAATTTCGTATCCATTGTCATTCCTGGGGAATCTATGGTGACTAAGGGTCGGTCTTTCATGTGTTTTCCACTCTATCGAGTTGTTTTCCTAGAGTATTTAAACTGATATTGGTGAAATTGTTTTGTGCGAGGATATTCTTTGTATTTGTTTTTTCATCGTCTGCTTGATTTTTAAGAGGAATCGCGTCTACTGGGCAGCCATGAATATTTAGCTTAATACCTTGTAGAGGAGGGTGGTTGGACTGGACTTTCCTAGAATCAGCTAGGGTTTCCCACTCCGGTGTTTTGTTCCTAGTCGTAATGGGATTAACCATTTTAGAAAAGGGATATTCTATGGAATTTTCGGAGGAATAAATTTCAAACCAGTCAAAGAATAGGATGTTTATCCTCTGTTAGAGTAAAACACCAATTTCGTTTACAATGTTCTCTATAATCGAGGAAAAAGTCAGACTAGTAGGTTCTTGGTCCTCTATCTTTTCTCTAACAGTGGAATTTTCATAAACGGTCTCGGTATTTCGTTGGAGTAGTCTACGTTTCTTAGATTGGGTAAATTTGACATAGAATGTCTAGGTTTTGTTTTGTAAGGAGTATTTATGACTGAAGGAATCTGTGAGACTCTTCCTACGTCTAGGGTTTCTACGGAACTAGAACCATCGTATCTACTACTCGTAGATTTTCTATGGAACGATAGACTAACTCTACCATCCTGGTATTGGGTTATTTCTCTAAGACGGGTATTTGGTTGGTAAGGCTCTATAGGTTCAGGTTTAACTATACCTTCCAGAATCCATTTGTCTGGTAGGATAATATCCGTCCACCTAATAGGTCTTGGTATTACGGTGTTAGATCTGGAAAGATTTGTTTGTAAAAGAATGGTTTCGCCTTTCTTACTATGGTATCTGACTTTTGTAGCAAAAGCTGAAGTCATAGCTTTGTAATGGATTCTAAAAATTATAGCTACAAGAATTGATCTTTCAAGCATTTGGTAATTGTGTGTCTTTATTTGTAAGACAACAAATTTTTGGATATTTTTGTCATTTAAAGAAACTGAGAAATTTGGGTAACAGTCAAAAGATATTGGTCCTGTGTAGAGACTATACTCAGCAGAACTCAATAGGGAATCTTCAAAATTTGTGAATCTGGCATCTCGTAAGATAGCAAGGGTTGAGGTGTTTAATCCTTCCTTAGGAAGGGGTTTTATCCCTACTTGGACTAATTCAATATGGATGTATTTGTAATTTCTTTCTCTATGTTTCTTCAACGAATTTTAAGAAAGTAATTGGATTGTTTCAAAAGGTTAAGATAATTGGATATCTCTTTCCTCTGTTTTGATACTGAAATCGATTTTGAAAAACTGGTATTTGGATTTTTTTGTAAATCTGAACTCAATTTACTCTCGTTATTTCCTAATTATCAAAAGATTTTTCAAAATCTTGTATCAAGATTTCTTCGATGTTTATTATGTTCTTTGAATCCATGGAAGACGATGAACCAAAATCACAAGAAGTAGATCTGTTGAGAAACGGATCCATGTTATACAACTCCTATAACAGAGCAGCTGGACTCTTCCTACAATCAAAGGCGTTTCACGAAGTATAACTGCCTACGTTCGTTGAGGACTTACTAACCCCGGACCAACCTAAGAAAAAAACTCGGAAGAACCCAAACCTCCAACAAGTTATCTCATCTGATCTGGAGATGTCTCTCTCTATCTCTACCCTTTATGGCTCTGATAACAGACAGGGAATGAGTTTACATATGGACAACTAGTCAGTATAACTCAACAGGAAGGTCTACAGATCTGTCAAGACCTGAAATTACAAAACCACCCCAAATTGGAGCAAAAGAGAACTAGGTGCGAACTTGGTACTTTTTGCAAACAGTTTGATACTAATTTCACAAAACCTTCTCCGAGTTGTATAGGAAACTGTAGCAAGACTCATAAATCCCTTAAGAGTACATTGAGAGGTTACAAAAGGAGGGATTTTAGAAAAACTAACGAAGAGTATTACAAAAATACTTACAAAAATACTCATTATTCCAAAGATAGACCGAATCCCAAAAAAGCTGATTCCAAATACAAAGACATTACGTGTTACAAATGCCACAAAAAAGGTCATACTTTGAGATACTGTAAAATGAATAAACTACAAGAATTGAAACTCGACGATGCGGTAACCCAAACTATTTTTCTGTCTTCTGAAGACAACAAATCCCTCCAAATAGATGAATTGCTCACGACCAGTTCATCTAAAAAATCTGATAAGGGTAAAGGAAAACATATTTGTGCTTTAACCAAAGACCAAGAATTCATGTTAGAAATGGTTAAACACGTAGATGTTCAACACTAAAAGAATTATTTGAATAGAATCCTCAAATCCTTTACAGACGAGAAAAAAGACATACACAACTACGTCATCTTAGGAACACCGTTCATAAATCTTATCACCCCTTATAAGGTAGATAATGATTTCATATCTTGTGATTCCAATAATAAGAATTTGAAATTCCCTTTTTTGACAAAACCAAAAGCTAGAGACCTCAATCTGATAAAAATTTATTCTTGTCATCTAGGAGAATTAGGGATAGTTTTTTAGATCAGAATTCTGAGTCCCCTAGAAACCATGATACCCGTTCCATCAAATTAATTGATTCCTAATACTTTTAATTTAAAAATCTTTTTAACCAGTGATTTCCTCAAAAATAGGAGAAAAAACCCACAAATTTTTTATACTGGTTGCATCGCAAAAATATCCTATCACTGTCGCTTGCCCTACTGTTTGGGCTACAAGGACAAGATAACCAGGAAAGACATGCGAGAATTCAGACAATACTGTGTCCACGCAATGTGTGGAGCCTTACTCCAAAAGAGAAAGGAAGAGGTTTCTCTGCCAATAAATACACCAGTTGTTGTACCACAACAACAAACAAATTCCATGGCACCCAAAAAACTCATAAACTCCACCACTTCCAAACCAAAAGAAGAAAAAGAAAAATTCCCTACAAAACCTCCTACCGAAAAACCCTTGACATGGTATGACGCAGTGATGAAAGAATAAAATAAAAATACCGCAGCATCTACGCAGAAAACACCAGCAACTTCCCAACATGAAATAACTGCCGAGAATCTTCTGCAACTCCTTGCGAAATCCCCGGAACTACAGCAGGCATTGAAACAACTTCAAATTTCAAAACAAGAAGTTGCTCAAAGATCATGAGAGGAAAAAACCTCTCAAAATTTTACAAAAATCGAGAAAGGAGAATAATTCAAAAACCCATTCTCAAAAACAATTTTCAAAAACTTAACTTGAGAAAGAAGAATCTTCAAAACCCCTTTCTCAAAAATAATTTTCGAAAAATCAACTTGTGGTACCACAAGTCCCCAAAAAACTTGCTCCTGAATTTTGCATAAAACCTTTTTTCCAAAATATTGTGACTCTTGAAAAATGATTTTTTAATGAAGACCCTTTTTTAGCATTGCAAAAATATTTTGGACCAAGATGGTTTTACAAATCATGGGATATTTTAAAATCCCATATTTTTACCAGACTATTCTTGAAATATCAGGATCAACAACAATTAAAAATAAATATTATAAAAATAACCCAGATCCCTCTTATTCTATTTGTAAAATGCTTAACGTAATTGCTCCAAGCGATTGGGGGAATGATCTGTCTCAACTCCTAAATTTCCCAGATACATATAAAAATGAACCATTTTTTGATATTCCATTTAATTACTGGGATTACCAACAAGCTTGGTTCAATTCTTTTTTTATTCAAAATACCAACAAACGCCACACTTGGCTTTTCCATTTTGATACCTCATGTAATCCATCACAATATCCAACATGGTGGAATTCATGGTGGGAACAATTCGGATCCTCCCTTGAAATACAAAAATCTCAACTCACTAAATCCTTCAGCCTTTTTAAATCCCAACATAAACCCACCGAAGAAGAAAAAGGATTTGTGTCACTGCACCTTTTTCACACCAAATTCCATTTACCATGGGTTTTCACATGGTCTGTCGATTATTCAGAAAATAAAATTCCGACAATGCGAAGAAGATTTAAGATCCGATGGTGGGACATCTTTAAAATACCAGCAAGCCTGGCACCACAAAAAGTTCAGGAATGGATAAATGCCCGAAAATCCATTCAAATATTGGTGCCTCTACAAACACCACAAGCACTACTACAAACACCGGAGCACACCCGGTTCCTTTCACAAAAATCGCAGATGGCATCAATGCTTGCAGCGGCAAAAATCCAGAAGAAATGCAGGCCATAATTCTGAAGTTTGCACCATCTTCATCAAAACAAGGCTCTTCATCAGTAGATGAAGAACCAGAAATTGATATTGAAGACAGTCCAAATTTCGGCAACAGTGGATTCTGAAAAAGATTGCCAAGAAAAGACAAAACACCGGGAGTAAAAGTCAAAAAAATTCCGACAAAAGAAAATGCCTAAAAAAGTGATTTTCAAAAAGTAAATAGTAAAAGCAAAGATTCCAGCAATAATTCAAGAAAATGCCAAAAAGGATGATGTCATGGATGATGTCAATCTACACTCAGATGAATAGTCATTCTCCACTCGGATGAATAGTTATTCTCCACTTAGATGAATAGTTAGATTCCTTTTTATTTACCAAAATACCATGTAAAACTCCTATAAAAGGAGACTCCCTCTCCCTTAGTTAGATAAGTTCTTTTCTCTAAGTTCTCTTTCTTGTAAGCTTTTCCTTTCAACTCTTTTCTAAAGAGAAGTGAGAGCTCCAAATAAAATTCCCTTTAGGTTAGATCAAAATACCCCTCATATGATTCAGTTCATATGACTCATATCATATGACTTATGTCATATGATCCAAAATACCTTAGAAATTTCCAAGGTATATCTCCTTGACAAAATACTTTGTAAATTTTAATATTTTAAATGAATATGATTATGGACGGTATTACCTCCTAATCTTTTAAATACTTCATGCTTTTAAATTCTTTAAATTCCTGCATTAAATACTTTGCTGGTTCTACAACCTATTTGATTTAAATTCCTGCAAAACCTTTGATTTATGATTTCCTTAACTGAAACCTTAAATTGTAAGTTAATCTTTATTTACTTCCTGCATATCTCATTTATCCATTGATTATTCAATACCTTATATCCCGATTCCTTCCTTGTCTGTTATTCCCTTTGGATCCTCGGCCTACAATGGATAATTGAAACCTGCAGGAAGTATAGCCTGTATTTTAAATACTTCCATATTGGATTAGTCCAAGTAGGGATAAAACCTCTTACTAAGGAATGATTAAACACCTCAATTCCCTATTGAGTTCTGATAAGTCTAGTCTCTGCACATGACCAATATCTTTTGATTGTTACTTAAATTTCTCAGTATCCCTCAATGATAAAAATATCCAAAAATCCCTTGTCTTACAGATAAAGACACACAATTATCAAATGCTAGAAGGATCAATTCCTGTAGCTATAATTTTTAGAATCCATTACAAAGCTATGACTTCAGCTTTTGCTACAAAAGTCAGATACCATAGTAAGAAAGGCGAAACCATTCTTTTACAAACAGATCTTTCCATATCTAACACTGTAATACCAAGACCTATTAGGTGGAAGCACATTACCCCACCAGACGAATGGATCCTGGAAGGTATAGTTAAACCTGAACCTATAGAGACTTCCCAATCAAATACATGTATTAGATAAGTAACCCAATACCAAGACGGTAGAGTTAGTCTATCGTTCCATAGAAAATCTACGAGTAGTAGATACGATGATTCTAGTTCCGTAGAAACCATAGATTTAGGAAGAGTCTCGCAGATTCCTTCAGTCATAAATACTAATTACAAAACAAAACCTAGACATTCTACGTCAGATTTACCCAATCTAAGAAACGTAGACTACTCCAACGAAATACGGAGACCCGTTTATGAAAATTCCACTGTTAGAGAAAAGATAGAGGACCAAGAACCTACTAGTCTGATTTTTTCCTCGATTACAGAAAACACAGTAAACGAAATTGGTGTTTTACAAAAAGAATTCCAAATAGATAAGAAATTCCTACAGAATGATTTTTATTTCAAAAATAACCTAGAAAGAAGAATTTGGTTCCTCAAAACCTTTTCAAGTACTAGGACACAAATACAGGAAAACGTTTATGATTTTGTTAATGAGCATAGGATAAACATTCTATTCTTTGATTGGTTTGAAATTTATTCCTCCGAAAATTCCATAGAATATCCCTTTTCTAAAATGGTAAATCCCGTTACGACTAGGAACAAAACATCGGAGTGGGAAACCCTAGCTGATTCTAGGAAAGTCCAGTCCAACCACCCTCCTCTACAAAGTATTAAGCTAAATATTCATGGCTGCCTTGTAGCCGCGGTTCCTCTTAAAAATCCAGCACAGGATGAAAAAACAAATACAAAGAATATCCTCCCACAAAACAATTTCACCAATATCAGTTTAAATACCGTAGGTAAACAACTCGATAGAGTGGAAAAACACATGAAAGACCGCCCCTTAGTCACCATAGATTCCCCAGGAACAACTAAGGATACAAAATTGAAAAGCCCTATCTTTAAAATATTTCAGGTGTTCAAAGATGGTGTCAAAAACATCCAACAAAATAAGTCTGAATTTATTCAGGCTATACGAGATCAATTGAGCAAAAATTGGATCTTCCAACAGTTTTAATACGGAACCAGTTACCCCACAATCTACCAATAATATCACAACTCTAACGTATGATTCCAATAATAGTGATACTCTATACCAATTCCAAAATAATACAAATCCCAAAAGGAATGATTCCAAATACAAGTATACAACATGCTACAAATGCAGCAAAAAGGGTCACACTTCGAGATACTGTAAAATAAATAAAAAATTACAAAAATCAGGATTGGATGAAGAAGTAATCCAAAAAATCTCCGACCCTCTAATAAATTCCTATAATTCAGCCACCAAAGAAGAGTCTGACTATTTTTCTCTGTCTTCAGATGTTAATAAACCCCTTCAAATAGATGAGTTAGTCACAACTAGTTCATCCAAAAATTCTTATGCTCATAAAAGAATACACATATGTGTATTAACCAATGATCAAGAAAAAGAGAAAAAACCAAGCATAGAAATACCAGTTCAAGAACTACAAAAAGAGATTAAACAAGTAAAAACATATATAAAAGAATTGAAAGAAAAAACAAAACCAAGATTCTTTATTAATAAAAGCAATCCTTTCAAAAACTATACCACAAAACTCTAATTCTCATAATACGAAAGAATTCAATTCAGAAAAAATTCCAGAAGACTTTCTAAGTATCTTACGACAAATCACGTCAAAAAGATACCTAATAAAAATAACCCTTCAATTCTCAGACGACTTTAGAATTCAAACAATTGCATTTTTTGACACATGAACAGATTTAAATCTGATAAAAACATGTATAGTACCAAAACAATTTAGAGAAAAAACTCGTGAGAAATTAGTAGCTGCTAACAGCACTAAAAGCAAAATTGATTCAAAAACCAGTGCGTCAATAGAAAATAATGGAGTTTCTATAGAAACATCATTTGTTTTAACAAATGACATACACAGTTCTGTCATCTTAGGAACACCGTTCATGAATCTTATCACCTCTTATAAGGTAGATAGTGATTTCGTATCTTTTAAATTCAATAAAAAGAAATTAAAATTTCATTTCATAACAAAACCGAAAATAAGAAGTCTCAACCTAATGAGACCTTGTTCAATACACGAAGATAGTATAAATGCAAAAATACAAGGAAAATCATACCATCTTCAAGAACTGAAAAAAGATTTTTCTTTTGAAAGATTAAAAACACAATTAGAAATACCTGGTGTTAAAGAAAAAAATTCTAAACTCCAAAATTCTTTTGAAACCGAAATATGTTCTGAGATTCCAAATGCTTTCTAGAGTAGAAAGCAACATATCGTAGATCTTCCTTATGAAAAGGATTTTGACGAAAAACAAATCCCAACAAAAGCCAGACCAATCCAAATGAATAGTGATCTTGAACAACACTGCAGAAAAGAAATTCAAGATCTTGAAAATAAAAAACAAATTTCCAAATCTAGATCCCCTTGGAGTTGTGTTGCGTTCTATGTAAACAAAAAATTTGAAATAGAAAGAGGAACTCCTAGATTAGTAATTAATTACAAACCTTTAAATACAACCCTAAAATGGATTAGATACCCAATTCCAAACAAAAAAGATTTATTACAGAAGTTACATTCAGCCTTGATATTTTCAAAATTTGATATGAAGTCCGATTTTTGGAAAATCCAAATTTCTGCAAAAGATCATTACAAAACCGCCTTTACGGTCCCCTTTGGACAATACGAGTGGAATGTAATGCCCTTTGGTCTCAAAAATTCCCCTTTCTGAATTGCAGCGAATAATGAATGACATCTTCAATGATTATTCCGAATTCTGTATTGTTTATATTGATGATGTCTTAATCTTCTCAAATTTTGTGGAAGACCATTTCAAACACCTCAAAACTTTCTTCAATGTTACAAAGAAAAATGGTTTGGTAGTTTCCAAATCAAAAATAAGTTCTTTTTTCTAAGTTCTCTTTCTTGTAAGCTTTTCCTTTCAACTCTTTTCTAGAGAGAAGTGAGAGCTCCAAATAAAATCCCCTTTAGGTTAGATCAAAATACCCCTCATATGATTCAGTTCATATGACTCATATCATATGATCCAAAATACCTTAGAAATTCCCAAGGTATATCTCCTTGACAAAATACTATGTAAATTTTAATATTTTCAATGAATATGATTATGGATGGTATTACCACCTAATCTTAAATACTTCATGCTTTTAAAGTCTTTAAATTCCTGCATTAAATACTTGGTTGGTTCTGCCGAATATTTGATTTAAATTCCTACAGAACCTTTGATTTATGGTTTCCTTAACTAGAACCTTGAATTGTAAGTTAATCTTTATTTACTTCCTGTATATCTCCTTTATCTATTGATTCTTCAATCCCTATTTTCATGGAGTCTATCTAGTTTAAATTCCTGTAATTTTTTACTCATTTTACAGAATCTCAAAGTATGACATTTTTTGTGACATTTGTAACACGAATGTCTTTGTATTTGTAATAAGTTTTTTGGGATTCAGTCTATCTCTGGAATAACGAGTATTTTTGTAAGGATTTTTGGAATACTCTTCGTTAGTCTTGCTGAAATCCCTCTTTTTGTAACCTCTTGATGTACACTTAAGGGATTTATGAGTCTTGTTACAGTTTCCTGTACAACTCGGAGAAGGTTTTGTGAAATTAGTATCAAACTGTTTGCAAAAAGTACCAAGTTCGCACCTAATTCTCTTTAGCTCCAATTTGAGGTGTTTTTATAATTTCAGGTCTTGACATATATTTAGACCTTCCTATTGAGTTATACTGTAAAGTTGTCCGTATGTAAACTCACTGTAGGGTATAATCTGTTTTGCACAATTCTCTTTGATTTTGTTCCTAACCTTTTCTCCTAAAAGGATAAGTAGTCCGGCCAGGAATTTCTCTTTCCAAAATGGCTGGTTGGAATCTTCCCTAAGCATAACTCTGGTTAAGAAAGTATTTTTGTACCATTGGAAATCACTGAGTTTTTTGCACTTGAGGTTAGAAAGTAACTCGGCATTTTTATCTGTCAGATGCGAAGAATCTCCTATGAAATTTAAAGAGATTGTTAGTATCAAGGTTGATACTGCATCTTGTAGAGGGTCACCTTGTTCATCAAGTATTGGTATTCCTTCTTCATCAGTTTTGATGGAATTGGTGATATCTTCCTTTTGTTGATCAGTGAGATAATTATCCCACCAACCTTTCAATTGACCAGAGAATCCTGCGAGGAGAAGTTCTGCAATGGTCTTGTCTTGTGTACCATTTTGAGTTTTGTAGGCATTTGCGGCCATGGTCATTTGTTGGAGAAAACTGAGGATATTGTATTCGGTCATCCCATCTATGTTCCAATCATAAATGGAAGAGGCATTGAAACGAGATTGAGCTAGGGGTTTTACTATTCCTAGATCTGGAGCAAGAATTATTTGCAACTGTTGTTGTTGTACCTAATGTATTGGTCTTTGCCAATCCATACGGTTAACAAAGGGTTTTTTGTTTTGGATTTATTCTAGAGTATCACTGTCATCGGAATCATTAGTTAGAGCTAAAGAGAACTAGGTGCGAACTTGGTACTTTTTGCAAATAATTTGATACTAATTTCACAAAACTTTCTCCGAGTTGTACATGAAACTGTAGCAAGACTCATAAATTCCTTAAGAGTACATCGAGAGGTTACAAAAAGAGAAATTTCAGCAAAACTAACGAAGAGTATTACAAAAATCCTTACAAAAATACTCGTTACTCCAAAGATAGACCGAATCCCAAAAAAACTGTTTCCAAATACAAAGACATTACATGTTACAAATGCCACAAAAAAGTCATACTTCGAGATACTGTAAAATGAATACAAAACTACAAGAATTGAAACTCGACGATGAAGTGACCCAAAAAATCTCCAATCTTCTCATTGATTCCTCCGATTCAAACGTCAAGTCAGAACCTGACTATTTTTCTCTGTCTTCTGAAGACAACAAAGCCCTCCAAATAGATGAATTGCTCACGACCAGTTCATCTGAAAAGTCTGATAAGGGTAAGGAAAAACATGTTTGTGCTTTAACCAAAGACCAAGAATTCATGTTAGAAATGGTTAAACACATAGATGTTCAACACCAAAAGGATTATTTGAATAGACTCTTCAAATCCTTTACAGACGACAAAAAAGACATACACAACTCCGTCATCTTAGGAACACCATTCATAAATCTTATCACCCCTTATAAGGTAGATAATGATTTCATATCTTTTGATTCCAATAATAAGAATTTGAAATTCCCTTTTTTGACAAAACCAAAAGCTAGAGACCTCAATCTGATAAAAACTTATTCTTGTCATCTAGGAGAATTAAGGGATAGTTTTTTAGATCAGAATTCTGAGTCCCCTAGAAACTATGATACTCGTTCCATAAAATTAATTGATGACTTTGCATACACAAATTTTTTGAAGCATGATTTACAATTTCAAAAATATTTCCAAAATTGCATTAAGAAATATTTTCTACAAATTGATTCCTAATACTTTTTACTTTAAAAATCTTTTAACCAGTGATTTCCTCAAAAGCATGAGAGAAAAACCCACAAATTTCTGATACTGGTTGCAACACAGAAATGTCCTATCACTGTCTCTTGCCCCACTGTTTGGGCTACAAGGAAAAGATCAGGAAAGACATGCGAGAATCCGGGCAATACTGTGTCCACGCAATGTGTGGAGCCTTACTCCAAAAGATAAAGGAAGAGGTTTCTCTTCCAATAAATACACCAGTTGTTGCACCAAAACAACAAACAAATTCTATGGCACCCAAAAAACTCATAAACTCCACCACTTCCAAACCAACAAAAGAAGAAAAAGAAAAATTTCCTGCAAAACCTCCTACCGAAAAACCCCTGACATGGTATGACGAAGTGATGAAAGAGGAAAACGAAAATACAGCAGCATCTGAGCAGAAGACACCAGCAACTCCCGCACATGAAATAACTGCTGAGAATCTTCTACAACTGCTTGCGAAATCCCTGGAACTATATCAGGCATTGATACAACTTCAAAATCTCAAACAAGAAGTTACTCAAAGCTCAGGAGAGGAAAAAACCTCTCAAAATTTTACAAAAATCAAGAAAGGAGAATCTTCAAAAACCCTTTCTCAAAAACAATTTTCAAAAACTCAACTTGAGAAAGAAGAATCTTCAAAAACCCTTTCTCAAACACAATTTTTCAAAAAATCAACTTGTGGTACCACAAGTCCCCAAAAAACCTGCTCCTGAATTTTTCATAAAACTTTTTTTCCAAAATATTGTGAATCTTGAAAAAGGATTTTTTAATGAAGACCCTTTTTTAGCATTGCAAAATTATTTTGGACCAGGATGGTTTTACAAATCATGAGATATTTTAAAAACCCCATATTTTTACCAAGCTATCCTTGAAATATCAGGATCAGCAACAATTAAAAATAATTATTATAAAAATAACTCAGATCCCTCTTATTCTATTTGCAAAATGCTTAACGTAATTTCTCCAAGCGATTGGGGGAATGATCTGTCTCAACTCTTAAATTTCTCAGATACCTATAAAAATGAACTATTTTTTTATATTTTATTTAATTACTGGTATTACCAACAAGCTTGGTTCAATTCCTTCCATAATCTATCAAGGGGTTTTGAGGGGTGGTGAAATTTATGGTGGGTTTGATGAGAAAAAAATGAATTGATGAAGAAATTAGGTTTGTAGAAAAGTTGTGAGAAAAAAAATGAAGTACAAAGAAGTGGGGCGTGAAGAAGAAGAAGAAGAGGTGTGGGGTAGGGGTGGAGAATGTGCTCGTCAAAGCTCGTGGAGGGAGGGGGTGGAAGGGGGAATGAAGAAGAAAGGGAAGGTGGGGTGAGGCGTGAAGAAGAAGTGTGGGGTGGGGTGGGGGAATGAAGAAGAAAGGAATGGGTGGAGGTGGGGTGGGGTTAAAAAATCTAAATAGTGCAATAAAAAAAGAAAAGAAAAATGAATAATTTTACTCAAAATGTGCTTTTTTTACTTATTTTTATATTTTATGCCACATCAGTTTTCATGGGGGTAAATAATTTCACTTTTTATTTGTAAAGGGGTAGTAGATCGCCTAATTAGTTTGAGTGTAAACTCGACTTTTCGGGTATAGTTCAGAGGTCACTTGATGTATTTTGTCTTATTCCTAATGAGAAGTTTATATATATATATATTACGAAATATGTCTAAGGTTACAAGTAAATTTTTATATTCACGTAATTATTATTATGACATGTTTAACACCATATGTTTAAAAAAATTAATTTTAAACTTTATATCGAATCAAACTTTGACTCATAAATTGAAATTAAAAAAATATGCGGGAGTAATTTTCATTGACAAAAACTATTGACCTTAGGAAAAGAAAAAAAGAAACCATTAGCTTTCAAATTGCACACATATTTTATTTAGACACGTAAACTAAATTTATAACTTATTGAACATTTGATCCATGCTCAAATTCTGCCAATTGAACCCTTACAAAATAACCTGACAAAAAGATCATGTTATTTCTCTCTAATCCTTTATTACCACTACTGCAAGCAGCAACCCAAGAAAATAATTTAAAAACAAAAAAAACAAAAAAAAAAAACCCAAGAAAGTGCCCTGAAATCAACATTATATCCTAATCTCTTGATGCACTTGATGATGGTGATACACTCATCAAATCATCAGTGACTCCGCCAGCTGTCACCGTCAAAATCTGTTGTTGGTGATTGCCGTCTACACTAGTAATAACTTAACTTTAAATTTTTTTATTTTAATGTTAGTGAGATGATTTATAATCACAATAATATTTATTTTGAAATGATTCAAAAACTAAAAAAAAATAGACAATAAAAGTAATTTATTTACAAGAGCCATGTTCAAGTGCTATTCTTTACACGTATGAAAGTTACTTAGTAGATTACAAGCAAATGAAAGCGAAATTTCTCGGAATGATCCAAAATAAAAAATAAAAAGAAAGTTGACAATGTCAAGATTCTCACTCTTTTTAACCGAAGCAACAAGGCACCTCCAGAAATTTATCACCAAATAGAACAGGAAAAAAAAGATAAAAAATGAATGTTAGAGAGATGTCGATGGACACAATAATGGAAGAGGACGATTCCTCTCTTTCTAATACAGATGCAATCATCTATGGCTCTTATGATATTTCAGCGCGGACTGAAAGCTTAATCTCGGATCCCAATATTCCTAATTCGTCTTCAACGAATGAACACGACCACCACCAGCAGATCTTGGTTGCTGCTGGCGGTGGTGGTACTGATGATTTGATGATTGTATCATCAAGTTGAGATGGTCGAGTTGGTCTAAGGCGCCAGATTAAGGTTCTGATCCGAAAAGGCCCCATTTTGCAGGATTCACTGGTTATGTTGTTGTTGTATCATCAAGTGCATCTTTCAGAATAACAATAATTTTAAACTTGGTATACATTTGATTGTTGGTGAGCCAGTCAGCGAAGAAGCTAGCCCGAAGCTTATCGATACTAGAAGGATTCACGGAATGGATCCACAGTATGTCGTTCAATGCTCGTATTACCCCGAAAACCACGCGCCGGTGAGCTCCTATGAGACTTGCCCGGACTTCCAATTCGCCCACTCCGTTACCACCGGGCCTTTGCCGATTCCAATGGATCCATATGTAATTGATTTCATCTTCAATCAAGTACTTTTGCAATGGAGGGCACTTATGCAGGGTCTAGCTTTTCGTCCTGGTGGTCCATCGGCTTCCTGGCGAACGGGAATTGGCCTATCGAAACCCAATGACACGGTTGCCTTACAAGACATCGGGTCTAAGCTATAGCCTAATTTGCCGAGGAAATAGGTTTAGAATTTTAATTCCGCAGAATCGTGGTCAATCCTTTATCCGATGATGACGTTGATGCTACAATTTGGAATATTAGACCTAGCAATGTGGAAGCAATGGCTGTGCACTCCGTTTTCGAGATTCACCATATGTTGTCCAGGCCAAGTCCGATTGAGAAATTGCTCAATTCGGTTAAAGAGATGCAACCACAGATTGTGACAACCATCGAACAAGAAGCAAATCACAAAAATAATTGATTTGCTCAAACTTACACATTACTATAATTTATCAATGAAGAGGATTGAATCCCTGTCTTCTACTTAGCTCTGCCCCGTGCGCTAAGTCAATGGCGAGTGACAATGAACTCAATAAGCAAAAACTATAAAATTGTTTCTTGACCTTTTTCTCTTTATTGTCATTTTCGTTAATTTTCCTGGCCAAATCAAGTAATATAATATATAGATAGCACAGATTTATAGTAACATATTACATCCTGACGAGGGCATGAACTAGTAAAAAACGGGTTGTCCAGTGGGTCAGGTCGGCCCGATCCCGATCCCGATCCCGATCCCGACCCGCCCCGTCCCGCTACCCGTCCCGTCCCGTCCCGATCCCCCAAAATAAAAAAATTGTCGGGGTCGGGGTTCGAACTCGGGACGGGGCCTAGGTTCGTCCCGATCTCGACCCGCCCCATCCCGACCCCGTCCCGCCCCGTCCTGTCCCGTCCCGATCCCGACCCGTCCCCCTCCCCCGTTGCATAAATAACCGTTGCAACAACGGCCAAATTTCGATTTTGGCCGTTGTGCAACGGCTATAACGGTCATTTTTGCCCCCCTACCCCCTTAATATTTATTTTTAACCCCTAAGTTAATATATTTACACTTTAATCCTATTTCTCAACTATAAATAACTCATTTTTCTCACAAATCTTCCTACTATTAGTATTAAATATTATATCAAAGTTAAAAAATTGGGAGTGAAGTTGGCAACTAGCTTGATGATCATCTATCGAGCGAAGTTTCAATTTTCAACGTCGTTTACACATCGACGTTACGTCGGCGTTTGGTACCTTCGTTCCTTCTTTAAATTATTATTGTTACTTAATTTTAATTATCGCACTTAATTTCATTTACTTTAATTATTTATTTGTATAATTAAAATGGAATGATTGAAATGTATGATTACGGGTAAGGGTAAGGGTGCTTCTTCTAGTAGGGGTAACAAGGGTAATGATACTTCTTCTAGTAATCCTATTCATAGTCCCGATGATTTGATTGATTTCAGTCATATTGATGAAACTGCTTTTTTAATGATATACCACTAGATGATGAAGTAGATGAACCAGACTTTAATTTAGACGATAATATAGATGACACATCCACTAGTGCACCTCAACCTCAGGCTCAGACTGAGTCTTAGCCTGAAACTGAAACTGGAATGTCTCTTATTCCCCCTAGTATGAATCGAGGCCCCACAAAATGAAAATTAAAATCAAAATCAAATGCATGGAATTTTTTTGATAGAGACCAAGAGAATCAACTAGCTAGATGTAAAATTTGTAAAAATGTTTATACATTTAAAACTGGAAAAGGTCAAGGTGGGACGGGAGGTTTACTGAGACATGTACAAGGCGAGCACACAACTAGGTGGAAAACATCGGGTGTGGCAATGCCATCTGAGTCGGGACAAGGTTCACATAGTGTCCCCGACCTAGTACAGGGTAAAATTACCCAACGACGGAGAGAATTTTTGGTCCTAAATATGATAAAAATAAAGATAGAAAAAATATGACAAAATTAATTACGGTGGAGGGTTTGCCTTATTCATTTCCTTCCTCTCCTGATTTTATTCATTACATTCGAGAAACATATAATCCTGCGTTTAATGGTTTTCCTAGATCAACTGTTAGAAGGGGTGTTTTTAAATTTGCAAGTGAATATCAACAATAGTTACGTTATGCATTGTATCATTTTAATGGCAAAGTGGCTATCACTTCTGACATAGGTCGTAGTACTAACGGTAATGATTATTTAACGATAACATGTCATTGGATAGATCAAAATTGGTCTATGCAAAAATGTATTTTAGCATATAGATATATAGATGATAGGCACACTTGAAGTTTTATTGCAGAAAATATTCATGAAATTTGTAATTACTATGGAATAATTAATAAAAGTATGACCATTACAGTAGATAATGCTTCTTCTAATTATGCTATAAAACTTTTAAAATTTAGATTAACTCCATCTTTTCCTGATCATTTTCATATAAGATGTGCGTGCCATATTTTTAACTTAGTTGTAAAGGATGACCTAAAACTTTTTGTAAACATTCTTGATAAAATACAATTTGCTATAAACTTTATTTTTAAAGGTAAAAAAATACAAAGACGCAAAGAGTATAAAAAACATGTCATGATTGTGGATTACCTTATAGAAAAATTCCAGAAGAAGTTTCGACTAGGTGGAATTCTCTGTATGAGCAACTACTTGTTGCTTACGATTATAGATAACCTATTACTTTATTATTTAACGCTCATAATAAAAATTCAAGGGATATGCTTGTAGATAATGATTGAGATAAAATTTTAGAACTTGATGGATTTTTAGAGAAATTTGATCAAGCTACTAAAGATTTTTTATGTATTTATTATCATACTATTTCAAATATGTTATTTTATATAGCACTAATATTTTTGTTACTTAATGAATATATGCAAAAACCAACTTATAAGGCATCTATTGAAAATATGTTTAAAAAATTACTTTTTTCCTATCCCCACTATTTATATTGTTGGTACTGTATTAAATTCAACTATTAAAGTAAACGGTTGTAAAACACTTATAGAAATGATTTATGATTGTATAGCAGTACTTCCAACAGACCTAACTTACAACCAACTAAAGAAGAAGTTACGTCTATCATACACACCGAATGCAAACAAGTATATATGTATTACCAACAACAAAATGCAAATAATCAACCGTCTTCTGTACCATCTTCTACTACTTCTCTGCAACCTTATAAAAATATGTGGTTTCTGCTGCTAGTATTCAAGGCCTTAGAAATAAAATGTGTAGTAGTTCAACTTCTTCACAAGTTAGCGAATTTGATGTTTATGTTTTGCAGGGTGTTTTACCGTACGAATTAATTGCCAATAATGAAGGACAAGAAGACTTGTTGAAATACTGGAGGCAGAATGAGAATACATTTCCGACACTAACAAAGATGGCCCGAGATGTGTTGAACATTCAAGCGTCATCAACAGCGTCTGAAAGCGTTTTTTCTGCAGGAAGATTTCAAATAGGAGAGCACAGACATTCATTGGCGGGAGACACATTGGAGATTGCAGTTCTATTCAGAGACTGGATTTATGCGGAGCGTAGAAGGTGCGGTCAACCGGAGACCAATGAAGAAAAAGACTACAACTACAACGAAATCTTGTCCGAGGGAGCAGGAAGCAACGTTGAAGAATTTGACAAACAAATTCCAATTCCAATAGAAGATCCTCAAGACATTGTGAGGAAATTCGAAAAAGTATGGTTGAATATGTAATTTTTTTAATTGCAATTTTACTATGTCATTTGCCACTTTTGAACAACACCACAAAGTTGCAATTTTGAAATTGTATTACAAAAAAAATCATATTTCTATTAAATAATATAAGAGGCACAAAAACAGTCTTTGAATGTTTTTATTACACTAACTTGTTCAATTATTGAATGTTTATATATTGTATATATTATTTTTTAAAATTAAGTGGCAAAACAAAATCTCGAGTTCCGAACCAACCCCGTTCCGACTCGACCCGCCCCAACCCGATCCCGTTCCGGTGGGATGTGGGACGGGACAGGACTTTTCCCAGCTCGCCGAAACCCGAGTCCCGAACCAACCCCGCCCCGCACCTTTGGACAGCCCTATAAAAAACTAAATGAAGAGCTAAGAAAGCTGCAATAATGTTCCTCAATTTTCACGGATTGTGTTTAGAATGATAGAAGTCATTCTTGCCGTTAATTATTGTACTAAATTGAAATAAACAAATAATTCAAGGACTAAAAATTTTATTCTCCAATATTAATATAGGTTAATAATGTTGAATAATAATGAAAGAAATGTGTACAATAAAAATTTAGAATGAAAATAATTTGCTCGTCTCGACAATTTAATTGATAGCAATTAAAACTCAAGACTAAGGAATACTAATTAGTATTGATCAGGACAAATCCAAATTTATTTATCAAAAACTATATTGACCTTCGAATTTTTGGTTGTCTATGCTACTCGAATCTCGCCTCCACGGCCCCTCACAAATTAGCACCTAGAACTACCCCTTCCATTTTCTTAGGTTTCCCGTCAAACCATAAGGGGTACTTATGCTATGATTTGTCCACAAATAAAATCCTAGTTTCTCACCATATCACATTCGAGGAGACCATTTTCCATTTGCAAACATCCAAAAAAATTAAGTCCCTGATTACGGCTTCCTTGATGATCCGGACACATCCCCTCTCATTAGAAACAACATACATTATGTCGCCCATCCCTTCCTGTCACTGCCCCAGCCTACTGCCCCACCATTGACTACCCCCAGCCCCCGACGACTACCCCTCATCCTGTAACTGCCCCAGCCCGCTGTCCTACAGTCGACTACCCCCAGCACCCATCGACCACCCACTGTTAGCAGTTACTGCCCCACCCTCGATCAGTCACGGAAAATATTGTGTCCCAAACCACCCCACTTCCCGAAACCACCCCACTGCTCGTGACCCAAACAGTCCCGCTTCCAACCCAACGTATGGAAACTCGTGCCGGCACGGGATTTTCAAACCAAAATTCCATTTTAACCTCTCCACTCAGACTATCTCACATATACCTAAAAACCCAAAATTAGCCAAGCTTGACCCGAATTGGAATGCGGCCATGCGTGAGGAATTTAATGCGCTCACTACATAACGCACTTGGAATCTTATCCCGAGACCATAGAGGGATGAATGTGATTCGTTGCATATGGCTATATCGTTACAAATTCAGATATAATGGTGAGCTTAAACGCGATAAGGTGAGACTTGTGGCAAGTGAAATGGGGCAACAAGAGGGAGTTGATTGTGGTGAGACCTTCAGTCCAGTGGTTAAATCAACCATCATCCGCACTATTATGAGCATAGGTATGGGAAAGAACTGGCTGATTCATCAACTTGATGTGAAAAATGCATTCTTATATGGGGATTTGAAAGAAACTGTATATATGCATCAACCGTCTGACTGTGTGCATCCACAGGCTCCTCAGTATGTATGCCGTCTTCGAAAGTCACTCTATGGCTTGAAACAAGCCCCCAGGGCTTGGTATGAGTGTTTTGCCACTTTTATCATGCAGATCGGGTTCGTGTGCAGCAAAAATGATAATTCACTTTTTTATTTTTCATCGAGGTAATGACACTGCATACCTTTTGTTATATGTGGATGATATTGTTCTGACTACCTCATCTAATATGTTGTAACACGATATCATTACCCTGCTCAAATCCGAATCTTCTATGATAGACTTTGGTAATTTGAGTTATTTTTTGGGGATTTCAGTGACCAGATCCAAAAATGCAATGTTCCCGTGTCAGCATAAGTATGTCGAAGAAATTATTTATAGGGCTAAAATAGTGAACTGCAAGATCATGCCCACTCCAGTCGACTCAAAATCGAAACTCAGTACCGATGATGGGGATCTGGTGCTCGATCCTGTTCTTTATAGGAGTCTTGCTGGTGCACTTCAGTATCTTACATTCACTAGGCCTGATATTGCCTATGTCGTTCAGCATGTGTGTTTGTTCATGCATGCTCCCAGGGAGCCTCACTTTACCTCTCTTAAACGTATCATTCGGTTCATTAAGGGTACTCTTGACTACGGATTACATCTTTATCCATCTGCACCGACCACACTGATATCGTATACAGACGCTAATTGGGGCGGCTATCCGAACACACGTCGATCTACTTTTGGATACTATGTATTTTTGGGTTATAATCTCATCTCGTGGTCTGCCAAACGGCAAGCTACGCTTTCCCGTGCGAGTGCAGAAGCAGAATATAGAGGCGTTGCGAACGTTGTTGCCGGGATGAAACATTCTTCTAGAGCTTCATTGTCCATTATGTAAGGCATCTCTTGTTTACTGTGATAACATATCTGCTGTTTACTTGTCTCATAACCCAGTTCAGCATCAGCGAACCAAACATATTGAGATGGATATCCATTTTGTTCATGAGAAGGTTTCCATGGGCCATGTTCGGGTGTTACATGTTCCTTCTTCCTATCAGTACACATATATATTTACTAAGGGACTTCCTCGACAGCTGTTCCTTGACTTCAGATCCAGTTTGAGCGTCCGGCCTCCTCCCGCTCCAACTGAGGGGGTGTGATAGAGAATAAATAAATATTCTCCATATATTCTGTAATTATTATTCTAGTATAATTAGGTAAAGTAGAGATCCTTATACAATTAGGTTTTTAATTGTAAACACCTATATATATTGCATAAATGAGAAACCTCCAACGAAGGAGAATTATACTATTCTGCGGATTTGATTAAGTGGCTACACATTAGGCTTGAGGGGGAGAATATAAGCAGAGGAAAGTTTAGAATTTAAATTAGTATACTTGCCCGCGTTTCGCGCGATCGAAAAAATTATTTTACACATATAAAAATCATATATTTAATGAAAGAAAAATGAAAGATACAAAAAGGTTGACATAAATAAATAAAAATATAGATAATCCCCGCATTTAGTTAAAGATATTTTTTCTTCCAAGGAAATAAACTCTTACAGATAAATGCACAAAAAGTAAACACATTCTAATAAGTACTATAACAATTGTGGATTTACTAAAAAAGTAAGAGAATGAAAAAGGCAATAAAAACATTACATGTTTGTCAGTCTTAAACCTCTCTGAGAACATTGTCTTGATACAAACAAAAAAATAAAAAATTCAAAAATATTACAAAGGTAAAGCAATTTAAGAAAACTAATGATATTTACATGCCGATCAATAAATTAGTAAGGAATAATTTTAAAGGCAACTATTATATTTTTATAATTCTTCTTTAAATACACAAATATATTGAATACATTGTCCATAAAAAAAAATTATGAATACACATGCTTGTTAACAGTGAACATCTCTTTGAGCTCATCGACCCGAAATAAAAAGAAAATCACAAAAAGTTTATAAGATATGGATACCTCTGCAAAGTTAGAGTTAAAACCAACTTCTAAAATAAAGAAAAGCAACAATTGGACAATTTAATCCCTTCGAGTTAAAAGGGGGGAAAACATACTCCTTTCGTCCCAAAATTTGGGACGAATTTGATTTATTGAGAGTTAGTTTGACTAATTTTGCGAAGTTATATTAGACTATATCCACTCAATATTATAAAATTGAAATATAGATATCTTACACATGTAATATAATAAAATATGGTTTTAAATTAAAATATTGGTCAAAATTTAAATAATTTAACTCTTAAGAAACGAAAAATGTCACATAAATTGGGACTAGAGGTGTTCACGGTTTGATTAAAAATCGATTCAAACCGCGAATCAAATAAACCGATGGTTATTTGGGTTCTGTTTGATTTGGTTTTAAATTTTTGAAAACCAATAATATTTGATTTGATTTTGGTTTTGGTTTTATTAAAAACAAACCGATGAAAAAACCTAACGGAACCAATAAATCATATACATAATTTTATAATTATATATATATATATATATATATATATATATATATATATATATATATATATATATATATATATATATATATATATAACTTTATAAGTAATTTAAAATATTTTGTTAACAATATATATATATATATAAAAACTTTATAAGTAATTTAAAATATTTTGTTAACTTTTTTATTAATTTTTTTAATCTCTAATAGGTTAATGAATTTTACACCTTAAGCTCATTTTTAACTAAAAGAGATCCGTGAAATCCAGTCTCATTAATTTTAAAAACATTTATGAGATTTACGTAAAAAATATTGTATTTCTTATAAACTTTATTCACTTGATTAAAACTTATATTTTTAATATATTTTCTACATAATCCAAAAAAATTATAGCTCCTACAATAAAAAGGTAATAATAACAATTATAAGTTGGAAAATAATGAAAAAGTCTTTCTTAATCATAAACAAAATTATTAAGTTTCTTAAAAACCGAACCAAACTGATGAATAAGTATTATATTTGGTTTGATTTGATTTTAATAATTAAAAAATTGACTACATTGATTTGACTTTGGTTCTAACAAAAATCGATCCGAACCGACCCATAAATACCCCTAATTGGGACAGAGGAATTGTACCTTTTTCAGTTTTTAAGAATTTTAAGAAGAATCTTGTACTTGATGGTGTAACGCTTTTCATATCAAATTATTGTTAAAACTCTCTTGAATCTTCTTCTTCTTCTGCAATCAAGACCCGAAAGAAAAGACCCGTTAGCTTACCACAATCAAATGCGGACCTGGGATTAAGAATCACCTAGGGAAATAAAAAACCAGCAGCCCTCGAAATGGCTCAATCTCCTATTACCAATAAAGAAATCGTGGGTTCATATTTTAGGGGAAGAGGCTGTAGAGGATTAAATGTTCTCATCATTTATTAATGCAATTATTTCCTCCTCATTTAATAATGTAATCATTTAGCTATTTTTAGATTTTTAAAAAACAGTAAAATTAGGAGAAAAAAGCAAAAAAAACACAAAAAAAGATAAATAGCAATGCTGGTCATAGAGAAGTGTCACATCATCTTATCTATATCTAACTTTATATTATATATAGATATAGATTTGATGGATTTAATTAATGATGATGAATGAGCGAGTTGGATTGAATTTGAACATGTCAAAATGAATTGAGTTAATAAATAGACGGGTCAATAACCCGTTGAAAGAGTACTTCAGTTGAAATGAACTGGATCAAAATGGGTTGAATAATGGATCATAACACAACCCATCCAACTCTTACCAAAATTTCTTTGTTTGTATTCTTATGATTTGTTTATTTAGTTGATAAACTTTTCTCTCGTTATTATGACTTTATATAACATATTAAACGCAAAAAGTATTTTTAGAAATATTTTAACAAAAACTTTCACGAATCAATTTGGGTTACTTATCAGTCCAACTTTTAGATGGACTGAGTGAATAAATGAACGGGTCATTAACACACCCAAATTTGAACGAATCATGTTCTCTTGAGCTAATTTTGCCACCCTAAATTCAAACCTTTATGTTCTCAGTTCTCACCACCAAAACTGATGCACTTTTGCAATTATACTTCATATTTTGAATATTTAATCAAAATCTTACTGATTTTTCATATTTCTACTTATAGTTCCTCTAAAAATAATTGTTGGGTTTAGTTGAACTTGTTGCTGATTAAATATACATTGCATCCGCTCTGGTAATAATTTTAAAGGTCTAATCTTGTATTTTCTTGATTTTTAGGGGCTACTCCGAAATCAATCCTGGAGCTAATGGATATCGAAGATCTCAATCTAACTCAAGTCAAAAACCATTTGCAGGTAAAGCAAAATGAAAACTAAAATAAACAATGAAATGAGAATAAAAAGCAAAAAAGAAAAGTTTGAATTGTTTGTTATAAACAATTAACTTGTATCTTTTAAGGTAACTTCATCAGATTGTATAAGATATTATACATTACCGGTGTATATAACTTAAACTCGTTAAATTATTTTCCTAAAATTCCAAAATGCAAAATGACTCGTACATTTCCACAGAACTCAAACTCTCGTGTTTCTTTTTCTTTGGCAAAATTATGTCAAGAATATGTCTCTGTGTAATGCATTACTAAAAAAAAGTAGCGACGGATAAATTATGTAGCTAAACAGCAAGATTCGTCTCTGATCTTATTTTGCGACATTTTATCAACCAATTCTGTTAGCTATGAGCGATTTAGCAACATATTAGCAACGAAATTCATAGCTAATTCCATTTTTTTTTGTGATGGTTATTGAATCTTTTCGTATGAATTTTCAAAATTAGTTTCCAATGAAGATGTATCGCGCTATTAAAAATTATGGTGCAACGGATATTTGAAAGAACCTGAGTACAGATCTCTGAAATTACAAAGTTGAAAGAAGATTTGTCTTGAAGACGGGAGAGTTCTTGTACTTGTTGCAATTTTGATACAAGAGAAGGGTTTAAAGAGAATTGGCTTTGAGTAGATACTTTGCTCTTAGATTTTATTTGATTTTTCGTTTTGTTACTTTCTCTATTTATATTATCCGAGGGAAAATTCTAGACATTCATAATTTTTATGTACATTAAAATCTAGAGCTTTAAATTCTAAATATATAAGATATTAAACCTAGATATAATAGCAATCAAAACTCAAATATGAAGAAAATTGATTACTTGATTTATTTCATTCTCATAGTCATATATATATATATATATATATATATATATATATATATACATACAAGTATACAATGTTAACATTAAGGAAGACTAATCTAATCATCCTAAATTAACTTATACTAATTTACAATCAAATCCTAATCATAATAAATTATGATATTACAAAATATATGATTTGAGATAATTATGGGATGGCCCCATAATTTTCCTAACAGTCCTCCACAGTCTTAGCGGAAGGTTCTCGTATGCTGAGATTGTCCCTGAAATCATCAAAAAGTACGCGCGGAAGACCTTTTGTGAAGATGTCAGTAATCTGATAATGGGACGGTACATGAAGAACACGGCCTTGTCCACATGCAACCTTTTCTCGGACAAATAATATATCCATTTCTATATGTTTTGTGTGTTGATGGCGGACAGAATTACCGGATAAGTATATCGCACTCACATTATCACAATAAACCACGATTGTCTTTTCAATCGGACATTGTAGCTCTAATAGAAGATTACAGAGCCAACATGATTCAGCAACCACATTGGCTACCCCTCGGTATTCTGCCTCAGCACTCGACGAGATAGCGTGGGTTGTCGTTTTGACAACCATGAAATGAGTTTGTCCCCCAAGAATACGCAATATCCATAAGTGGAATGTCGTGTGTCCGGGCAGCCACCCCAATCCGCATATGTATAGGATGAGAGACTCGAAATGGAGGACTTATATAGATGCAAACCAAAATGAAGAGTACCCTTAACTTACCGCAGAATTCTCTTGAGGGCCCCCATATGCTCTTCCTTTGGATCATGCTTGTGCAAACATACCTGCTGGACCGCATAGAAAATATTGGGCCTTGTGAAAGTCATATACTGCAAGGCCTCTGCTAGGCTGCGGTAATGTGTTAGATTGTTGTATGGAGTACATGTAAAGTTACTTATGTGATGGTTTGCAGGAGGACATCCCAACTTTTTCAATTATTTCCTCGGCATATTTTTTTTGACTAAGAAACAGACCACATGCATATTGAGTCATAGCAATGCCTAGAAATAATTTAAAAGACCTAAGTCCTTCATTGCAAACTCTGCCGCAAGAAGGGACATAATAGACTGGCAAAGTGATGTAGATGATGCTGGGAGAATAATGTCATCTACATATAGAAGTATATATGTCATGTCATTCTCTTTCTATAAATGAACAAGGACTGATTCGACTTTCTATGAGAGAAATCCAGTTTGGAGACAAATCCTGCAAACGTGTAATACCATGCCCATGGATCCGCCTGTTTCAAACCATATAAAGAATTTTTTTCAAAAGGCAAACATAATCTGGATAAGTAGAATCGTGGAAACCCAAAGGCTAGTACATGTACACCATTTCCTGTAAGTGCACATGTAAGAATGCATTTTTGACATCCAACTGATGAATGGACCAGGATTTTGAAAATGTCAGGCTAACTGCTGGCTTAACCACCGGACTGAATTTTTCACCATAATCCACGCCAACCTGTTGAGACCTGTCATCACCAACAAGACGAGTTTTGTATCTCCCAAAGGAGCTATCAAAATTCTTTTTATGACAAAAGACCCACATAGACCAAATTATGTTCATATTAGATTGATGTAGCACTAATTCCTAAGTGTTATTGTTTACAAGAGCATCAATTTCGTCTAACATGACAGTTTTCCAATTCGGGTCTGATAAGGCTACTTTGGGATTTTTTGGAAGTGGTGACGATTGGACTGAAGCTGTTAGGTTAAAATGACGCTTAGGTCGAAAAATTCCGTACATTGCACGGGTTTCAATGGTCCGAGGTTGGAGATTTGGGCTGTCGGGTTGGCTAGTGGACTGAGTAGCTGACCGAGTTTGGGCCAAAATAGTGGGTTGGGTGATTTGGCTTTCGGCTCGGTTAGAAGGCTAACATTGCTTACTGGTTTGGGCATGTGTACATAGTCTAGATGAGCTGGGTGGTATCACGGGCAATGGGGCAAAATCCTCCCTCAGTTGGGACTGCCCGCCACTAAATGTGGACTGGGTCGAGACCGACGGAAGAGTGGCAGTGACCTCTGCTCCTTGGGCTGGCCCAGTCACAAGAGACGTTAGGCAATGGTGTTTGGGATGGGACGTTAGGCAATGGTGTTTGGGATGGGACGTTAGGCAATGGTGTTTGGGCTGGTCCCACACGATTTTGGGTATTAAAATGGTGATTCAAAATTGTATGTATTCCGTAATCCAAAAAATCATATGAATGTGATAATGTCACGTGAGATTTAGCAAACAGGAATGTAGACTCATCAAAAATGACAATGAGAAATAATAATTTCTCATTCGTCATATCATAACACTTATATCCCCTATAATTTTGTGGGTATCCCAAAAATACACAAGGAGTGGAACGGGCCTGAAGTTTGTGAATGGTTGTAGACGGAAACAAGGGATAACACAAACACCCGAAAATCCTCAAATGTGTAAAAGATGGAATACGGTGGTACAACATTTGTGTAGGTGATACATTGAAGAGTAGTTTGCTAGGAAGAATATTTAAAAGATATGTGGCCATTTGAAGTGCATGGTGCCAAAAATTTGGTGGTGTGGACGAATGAACAAAAAAAAGTGCGAACCATATTGTTAATTATTTGAATTTTTCTTTCGGCTTTCCCATTTTGTGGTGATGTATGTGGACATAAAAGACGCAAATACATCCCATTTTGGTGACAAAAATCATTAAATTGAGCATTTTTTAATCCCCCCTCCCCCCTCCCCCATCCCCCATTGTCACATTGAAAACAATTAATGGATTTGCCATATTGAGTTTTGATAATAACATTAAATTGTTTTAAAAAGGTGTAGGTTTTGCGATTTATTTCCTAAGAGAAATGTCCACAAAAAATTTGAATAATCAACTAAAATGAGCATATAATATTTATGACCCGCAAAACTCAAAACTGGTGATGTCCATAAATCACAATGCAAAAGATCAAATGACATGAGTGTATGTGAAATAGATGATGAAAAAATAAGTTTAACATATTTTCCAAACACACAAGTTTGGCAAACAGAAGAGTCCAAAAGTTTGTTACAAGTAACAAATTTATTCTTCCAAAGATTATTGAAAACTGGTGCTCCCTGGTGTCCCAACCAATTGTGACATACAATAGGAGAAATAGTTGTAAAGGTTGATGATTTGGGCATATGGTTGTTGGAAATGATAGTGATGGGATACAAGTACCCCATGCTATTACATCTCATTAGTGGCATCTCCGTTTGACAATTCTTTACAGAAAAGCCAAACGGATCAAAATTCACAGAAACAGTGTTGTCAATTGTAAAACGTTGAACATATATCAAGTTTATAATCAGTTTTGGTGCATGTAAGACATTTTTCAAATATAATGGTGGGTGTGGGGGGTAGTTTTACCTGACCAATACCACAAATTAGAATTTCCTGCCCACTATCGACAACAATATTTTTATTATTGCTCATATTAAAAAAAGATGAGAGATTACATTGAGATGATGTCATGTGAGACGTCGCCCTTGTGTCCATATACCACGACTCATCTGGAACAATCAGATTCATGTTGTTCATGGTTTGTTCGATATCGGTAGGATCATAACCTACAGAAGATGGTGTCTGGGATGCAAATGCATGTTGTGGACGAGACCTTAGAATTCCGAGCTGTCTGTTTGAAGATGAGGGCCTAGACCACGATGCAGTTGGGTACGGAGGGGAAGCCCACTGTGGGGCCCATAGCGAATACTGCCCCCACTGGTTACCGACGGGCTGGGCAGGCGGCTGCCACTAATTGGGCCGCCACTGTCCCGGCTGGTTGTTATTGCCGCCGGCTGGTTAGCCGCCCCCTACCCCGTCCCTTTCCACCATTATTTTTGCCTATGTTATTGTTACAGTTCGACCCCTATTTTTACCATTATTGTTGTGATTTCCATTGCCACCTGAACCAGAATTTTGTGGCTGAAAATCTGCGAAAAATGAATTAGTGGAGATGAGGGCAGTTCTGGCAGTGGCTGCTCTAGAGGCTGCCTGATTTTCTTTCTGTGTTTCCTCGAGAATCAACCTCAAACGGACCTCATAGAAAGGAGGCAACGGATTACTCTGTTGAATGAATGTACAAACCCCATCATATTATTCATTCAACCCTGCAATCAATTGAAGCACCAACCTTTGATTTGTTATCGGCGAACCAATGTTGGATAGTTGGTCTGCAAGCACCTTCAATTCTTGACAATAGGCGGAAACGTTGGAGAAATCATCCAATTTAACATTAGTAAATTGGTGTTCAAGATATACAGCCCTAGAAAGTTTGTTATCTTGAAAGATGTTTTGTAAACGTTCCCACGCGTGTTTAACCGTAGAGTTCGGCTCTAATATGGTATGTAAAAGATCGTTTGATATAGTGCCATAAATCCATTGAAGGGCTATAACATATAAACGGGACCATAGCTTTTTGTCCACCTCAGTGGTGTCCGATGAAGACTCAAAATGGATGATATGGTCTATTACTTCATATGCGCGTTAATGAATTTTGAACAATTCTGCCCAAGAGGTGTAATTGCCCTTTTCCATTTCAAGTGTTATGAAAATAAAGTTATTGACATTGTTTACGACAAGAGTTGGATGGAATTTTTATTTTTCGGCCATAGTTTTTCACAAAAAAACAAAACAAGAACAAAAGAAGAAGAGAATTGTGTTGTGATTGGCGGAATTGAATTGGATAACCCTAAGTGTCGGCTAGGGTTTGTGAAAGGAGAGAAAAAATGAATGGGAGCTGACGGGGGAAGGAGGTGAGTGGTTTAGGGTTTCTTTGGTAGTGGTTTAGTAATAGGGGTTTTAGAAAACCCTAGGGTTTATGTGGTTGAGGCCGAGAAAAACTAAGAAGCAAGAAAAAAATTCGGCTAAGAGGAGAGATAGGTCGATGGGAAGGGGGGTGAGAAAAAGTTTTAGGGCAAAATATTTGTGGCTCTTGATATCATGAGGGAAATTGATTCCTTGATTTATTTCATTCCCATAGTCAAATATATATACAAGTATACAATGCTAACATTAAGGAAGACTAATCTAATCATCCTAAATTAAGTTATACTAATTTACCATCAAATCATAATCATAATAAATTATGATATTATAAAATATATGATTGAGATTATTATGGGATGGCCCCATAATTATCCTAACAAAATATATGACTGAGCAATAATTGGTATTTGTTAGGACAAATCCAAAACTTTTATCAAAACTATATTGACCTTCATTGCCCTTACCAATTACTCTAATTAACTAAGGTGTCGTTTGGTTACAAAATAGGAAGATCGCCACATAAAATCTAGCATTATATAATATAATGTTCTAATACTTTTCCCCACATGAAATTTAGCATAATTAATACAATTATCGTTTATATTTTTTTCTTATAACGAATACACACATAAGTCCTCAAGATGCATTTTCATATAACTAATACACATATAAGTTCTCAAGAATGCATTTTTTCCTGAATTTAAGATCTTCTCTATTCCATAATATTTTTACTAATATACCTATTTTTCAGATGCAGCCATTGTCATGGATCACCAAGTGTCTTTATTGGATTAAAATACGTTTTAGAAAGAAAATGTCATCAATATTTTGATGAGTTATTATTTTGTTTTTGCTTTCGAAATTGTTGACAAATTCATGGTTTCTTCCACTCTCAAAATTCATTGAATTTTGCTGGAGTTTTTTTTTGTTGAAGCCAAAACCCAAACATCCAATTAGTGATATAGATATAAATCTAGCTAACAACATTCTTTATTTTGAGTTTTATAGTCATCAAAAATGTTTTCACGTACTTGAAACAAAAAAAGAACATAATCTTCTAGACGTAACATGGCAATATTCCATATCACATTACAATATTTAGAGTAAAATAGATCTTGAATTTTGTCTTTTATCAACTAGTGATGGCAGATTTTTATTGGGTCATTTTCTTCGTATCTCTATCTTGTCTTTTTGGAGCATTTGATGCAAGTGTTGGAGATGTCGACCCATTGTACAGGTAACATATTTGATTAATTTACCCTATGTTAATAATGTTATGGAAATAGTTAGTTATTACTTGAATAATTATGATGTTGATGCTTTCTCAAATGAATTTGAACTAATTTATATTCACTGACATTATAATAATTCTTTCACTAATTCAACTTTTTTTTGTGAAATTGTATGAGTTACCAATTTAAGCTAACAAGCCATTTTTTCTTTCTTGAAAATAGAAAAAATAGAACAAAAAGAGGCACAAGGTCTTTAATTTGAGTTTTTAATCCCTTAAAAATGTTGATATATTTTAATTTTAGTCCTTATGACATCTGATAAAGTACATTTAACATTCAATTAATTAATATGTGCATTTTTTATCCCTTTAATTTGCTTGTGAGTCTTCACAAGTTTAACGACTATCAACCATTACATATTAATTACCCACACATTATGTTAAGTTATATATATATATATATATAGTTCAAAAAATTGTTCAAATGTAACTTAATTTTTATTTAAAAGGACTAAAAACATAAATTTTAATTAATTAAAGTTAAATATATTTTGTCAAATATCACAAAAATCAAAATTAGATTTTTCCTATAATTGGAGGACCAAAAGTGTTATTTTCCTATAGGAGATTGTTGAATAAGGATGTGAGGACATGTTTTTTACTCTATGGTCCTCTTTACTTCTACATTAATTATAATTATTCATTCTTTCATTCCTTTTCTCCCAAGAAGTTTATACACAAATACTATTAATTTCAAGATTACAGTTTTTTTTTCTGTGTAGTCTAGCACTATATCTTAATTTTATTGGATCTAAGATAAGACTTCACAAGCCAAGCTCAATCCATGTTCTCAAATCCTAACGTCTAGCCCAGATATCTGACCAGAACCGACACTAACGGGTAGATTCCGGGTAGATATATTATAATAATGGGTAGGTTCCAGGTAGTAAAATTAGGAACCTATCAATGTCGGGTCCGGTTCCGGTTCCGGAAAATAGAAATCGGGTACCCGGACTCGGAACAGATACCCGGACCCTATGAACCCACCCCCATTTAAATTATTTAGTTTTGGGCTTTGGGGCGTTTACATTTTTGGCCCAGTCCGGTTGATAGGTCCGACCAACCCCTAAGCCCAATTCTCTTTCTAAATACACAGAAGACGCCCTAATTTTCATTGTTCGTTCAGTTTCCAACACTTTCCAATTTATCATTAAGCAGAGGCAGTGCACTACGCAGCGTCGGCTGCTTTGCCATTACGCAGCTCGCAGCCTCGCCATTACGCAGCTTGCAGTAGCCTCGCACTCGCAACTTATCCTCTCTCTTGTTGTCACTGTTCCTCACTCCAGAAGCTTGACAAAGGTTGCGGCGTTGCGTTGAGTTAAAGGTAATGAATAACCCTTAAAGTTGTTGCATAGTGAAGAACATTAGGTTTTTGCATGTATTGGCTTAATATCAAAACTGCATGAGATAGATCTGGTCTTGTGTGTGTTAAATAGTTCAGCTTTCTGATGATTCAATAGAGAATAGTCTGAATTAGTTTGGGTTGATTTCTGTTAGTTTAGATTGAATTAGTTTGGGTTGATTTCTGTTAGTTTATATTGAATTAGTTTGGGTTGATTTCTATTAGTTTAGTCTTAAGTAGTTTGGGTTGATTTCTGTTAGTTTAGATTGAATTAGTTTGAGTTGATTTCTGTTAGTTTAGATTGAATTAGTTTGGGTTGATTTCTGTTAGTTTAGATTGAATTAGTTTGGGTTGAAGCTGATAAAAGAGAAAATGGAGAGGAGAATCAGATAAGTGACCTTAAGATAATCATATGATGTGGAAAAAAGACAAGAACATAAGAAGATATAAATCTTACACTATCTCTAAGAATATAATATTAGGACAATGAAGATTGAAGACATAGATGAATATGAAGCAACAATCACTTGGACACAATTTTGCTCTTCAAAATCAGCAGTTATAGATGATTTTAGCCCCTGCCTAGATGGCATTCTACCTATTGATGCTAAAAGTTTTGCAGCTAGTCTGCAAACCCGACCAACACCTAAAATTAAGACCTTTTTTGCATCACATTTATCATCCATGATGGTTTCTTGGAATTCCCCAACTTTCAAAGATATGTTATTTTCCTTGTCTTGAGATCCCAAAGAGTTACTTGAATTAGCAAGGGAAGTTAAAGAATCAATAATTTTATCTAATACTGCTTTATCTTCAGCTGCAACCTGTCCAAAATAATGAAAACAAAAAGGAAGTAAGAATCATCAAGTTTTACCATAAACTTCCAAAATAATGAAAACAAAAAGGAAGATTCGTTAACATGCTGAAGCTGAACACAAATGTTCTACTATGCTGAAGCTGAAAACAAAAAGGAAGATTCATTTTGCTTTTGTTTTTCTACTTTACAAGTAAATGTTATTTAAAAATATGATAATTGATTTATGTTTTAAAATGAACTTTATAGTCAATAATACTCTATTTAGATTTTGTTGTCTAAATGAATATATGCATCTACATCTCCTTTATATACTAGTGTCGATTTGTGAATATTCATATATTCTCCTAGATCCTTAGTTTGGGTTGATTTCTGTTAGTTTAGATTGCTAAATTAGATCCTCTGTTGTGTGTGATTAGTTTATATTTCTATGGATAAATTAGTTTATATTTCTATGGCTAATTGGTTTATCCTTCTTTCTTACTACGTCATAGTTACTGACAATGTTTTATTTTGATTCTTTTTTTGGTAGATGGCTGAGGCTAGCACGACATCCACAACTTGTGCACCATCGAAAAAAAAGAATGCAACAAAATCTGAGGCTTGGGAGCATTTTGTTAAAGCAATAGATGAGAAAAATATGAGGAAGGTAAGTCACTAAGTATTTATTTATTTTTGTTTTATGGATTTGGGTTATTTAGAATTTTTATTTTTGTGTATTATCTTTTGTCTTGGAATCTCACAATAGTTTCATTTTATTTTTGTAGAGCTTAGTTGTGTCATGGAAGACATAATGGAGGATTAGTATGCAAGTGGACGTGTGGCATTTATGGGCGTTTATTTAATTTTTTTGGCATCTCTTGTTTCTTTAGAAGATGTATTTTTGTTTTATGTTTATTTGGAGTTTTGTAATGTATTCTTCATTTAGTGATTGTGTTGTATCTTGTTCCTCCATTTCAGTCACGGGAGACTCATTTTAGATTTTCAGTCCCTGATTTCCTCCATTTTAGGCTCAAAAGAAGATTTGCAATTTAGGCTCAAAAGCATATCTGCAATTTCAGTCACTAAATTTCCAGATTATGCTAACTTTTTGGATTATGCAGAGTAGTTTTGCAATGTTTTCTTCATTTAGTGATTGTGTTGTATCATGTTCCTCCATTTGTCACGGATTTCAGTCACGGAAGGCACATTTCAGATTTTCCATCACTGATTTCCTCCATTTCAGTCACTGATTATGCAGAGTAGTATTTATGACATAAATGGTTTACATGGTACTCGGGAACCTACCTGGAACCGCAGGGTCCGAGTAGGTTTCGGGTAATGATTGCTATGGGTAGGTTCCGGGTAGTAGATTTAGGAACCGGTTGTTTACTGGGTAGGATCCGGGTAGTTCAAAAAAGTTAGGGTACCCGGACCCGCTCACCCCTACTAAGGTCCATTAAAGTTTCTTGGAAGCTATCCTAAACCCTAACTTACACTTATAAAAAGAATACATATTCCATTGAAGAGACATCTCGAATATTGTATAAACTCTTAGTCTTCACAAAGAGATCAAGATATCAAATACTATCTTTCTCAAAGCCGTAGTGATCACGAACTGTACTCAGAATTAAGGAAATACACATAATTGTACTCACAACCTGATAAATGAAATCATTCTTTTTTATCTGTTTTGTAATTGTAGTTTATTTATTGTACTTGAATGAATTTGTTGCAAACAATTTCAAGCATAATTACTTCTAAAATTTTGAAATGGTCAGTAGAACTGGGTTATAACCCCACTAATATCCCTTGTTTGCATAGAACTTTTTATATAAGGTTCGGAAAAAAATTATCACAGAAGAACATAGATGATCAAAAAAATGGCCAAGAATTGATGGACCAGATAACAGCTACTATATCCCATTATAAAGAACTGGGACAAAAAGAATCCGTGCAAGACACTCGTAGTCCGTTTAAACAAATTGCCATAAGACTTCATATTAAAAAAGGAGTCCTTTCTAAATCAGAAATCATAGCCTCTTATATGAAAGAAGTGAGAAACGATTTAATGAAAAATCTGGAGGATGAATTTCCATCCGACACCTCAATGGCGTCTATTCACACGAAAGAAGAGTATGATATCCAAGAATCACAAGATCTATATGATCCGGACTTCAACATTGAAGAATATCTCCAAACATTTCAAAAAAATATGGAAGAATCTTCCACAGCAAATAAGAACAATGGAAAGGAGAATATTTGAAAATAATAATGGGACCCAACGGAATTAGCCGGTGGAAGAAAACAAACTAGCTTTAATAAAGCCAGTAGGCCCCATATATTTTGGCCACTTTTTACTTTCGGGTTATTAACCACATGTTGTGGACCCTATGTATTTTGTTTTTGTCGGCCACTAGTAGGCCCCTTTTTAATTTTTGTCGTTTATAATTATCGGTCGCATGTGAGCCATTTACTTTACAAGTGTTAGCCATTTGCTATTAGACTGTAACTCTCGACCCTCTATATAAAGGGTCATTTGTTTAGTTAGGGAGGCAGACTTTCACCAACTATTCTCTTTACATTGTAAAAAATCTCTCTAAATAAACTTTATAGTTCTTGTACAACTCTCTCTCTCTCTCTCTCTCTCTCTTCTGAGCACGACCTCGGGAACTTGTGTAATTTTAAATATTTGTATTTTATTTATTTTTATTTTATATTCATATTTAGCCTAAATGAAAGGCTAAATATCTTGTATTGGATTATGTTGCACTAGACTACTGAAAATCATGGTACTAATGCTTTAATTAGCAAAAACCCATGTGAGGAAATACTAAGGTTTGGTAGAGAATGATCCAGGCAGAATATCTGAAGCTCGGATATGTTCAACACTCTTTTAAAATGATGAATATCATCAGGAACAAGAATACTGTTAAAAACAGTAAGAAAAAGGAATATGATATACCCCAACATCTAAATCTACTTAATAAGTGGACTATCCCAAAGATTAAACCTAGATTAATATATCAAATGGGAACTTTTGAAAAATTAGGCCTCACACAAGTTGTTAAAACAACTGAAGAAACTATCACTATAGATATTGATCATGCAACATTTAAATTATTAAATGATAGTGATCTTGCTCCTTATAGGGAAACCCATCGTTTTATGCTCATTGGGTTAGTTCAAGTTGCGTTTAAGCCACTTACTTTAAGAGGCTTACCAGAGAGCTTTATAGCACCTCTAAGAGATGGTAGAAACTGTAACTGGAAAAAGTCCCTTATAGGAACTGTGCAAACCAGTTTGGCCTATGGTTATGTTTATTTTAATGCATATCGTAACTTGCAGGTATCCTTGCAAGATGAGAACTCTTTGAATGCTTTAATACTTAGCATTAAATTACATGGTTACGATTATATGCATGGTACAGAAGTTATATGTATCTATTACAGAATTTATTTCAAATAATTATACACTATGAATCCAATGTGTAAAATGATGAATTTCAAAAATGAAAAACTATTAATAGAAACAAATTTTAGTAAATCCAAAATAACAATCAGAAGACCTATAAAGTGGGATAAAATTGATTTCCCAACTGAATGGGTAATTGAGGGGGCAACTACACCCCAAAATAATGTTAATACTGATATTACTCATATTGAGCAGACACTAGATGGTACTGTTAAGTTAAAGTTTTCCGAAGCAAACTACTTAACTGACAAAATGGAGTGTAATAGTCTTAGCTCCAGATCTTATAGATCTGCTTCTCGTTCTTACATTGATCCAATTGATTATTTTGTAATATCTCCTTCAAGAGCCTCTACTTCTCAAATTCGGGAAGTTGATAATAACAGAGTTGATAAGATTATAATTAGAAAAGAAACTATCGTCAATGGTGTTAAAGAAGACCTGGACATAACCGAGTCAGAAATGGATTTTCCTTCCATTTAATGGATCAAACCAAAAAAAAAATTAGACGGGGATCACCCGCAAGAAAAAAGATCAGTGATGATTTGTTTAAACCCATATGAGAACCGTTTAAAAAATGATTTTTTGAAACTTTTGATAAAAAAGAAAGAACATTTCTTCAAGAGGAATTTTATAAAGATCTTTATGAAGCTAATAAGATTATATCTTTTGTCCCTTGATTTATGACCAAATACGTAGCAGATTATATCTATGTTTTAGAAAGAGAATATAAGCTCTCTAACGGGGAAATTATTAATACAGTTTTACCTCCCCAACAACTTTTCCAAATTGAAAAGGATAATAAGATCCTTAATTTTGCGGCTTTCTCAAAAAAATAATTGAAAATGATACTGCTTTAGTTACAACATCGCATATTAATATTATGCTAAAACAAAATAATTATACAAATGTTTATCTGAACATATTGGGTGAATAAATTATTATTTTACATAATAGAATAGAAAAATTGACTTCTGAAATCAGAAAATTGCACCCTTCTACTGCTCCTCATATGACTATAGTCACTCCTAGTGTGCAGCCTCCCCTTGAAATTCAAGTTAAGAGGTTATACGGAACTTGAACAATGCTTGATGAAAAGTTTAAGCGATTAAAAATTAGTCCCTTGACAGGAGAAAAAGGGGATGATTATGATTTTGACATGTCTAGAGATGATTATAGATAAGAAGTTTCCGCTGAGGTCAATAAACTGGCCAGCTACTCTAGTAAATACGCTAGAAAATCTGTTCAAACAAGGTACTATTATCCTAGACTCACCCCTCAGGACGTACTGTTTGAGGAACAAAATATTGTTGATAACAATAGTTACAGTGGGACATGCATTTATGAATGGAATATAGACGGTTATACCGAGAGATATTTCTATAATACTATACATAGGATGCTTATGTACTGCACTTTATGCAAGGCTAATAAGAATAATGACAAGTCTATTGCAAAGATGATAATCTCAGGGTTTACCAGCCAATTAAAAGGCTGGTGGAATAATTATTTAACCCAAGAGCAAAGAAGTACCATATTGGCTGCGGAAAAAACCGAACCAGGTACAGAACCACAGGAAAATGTTGTTTATACACTATATTTAAATATCATAGAATATTTCACTGGTCGAGGGACGGATGATAGTGAAAATATAAGGACTATGCTCTAAAACCTTAACCTCTTTTAGGTGGTATAAGGATGTCCTTCTTAGCAGAGTTATGAAACTGCCAGAGTGTAATAACTCTCATTGGAAATTCAAATTTATAGATGGGTTACCCTCCCCCTTTGCTGAAAGAGTTAGAAAGAACCTTAGATAAGGAGGAATACATATCAATTATGATAATTATACCTATGGCAAACTTATAGGAACTTGCATCCAAGAAGATTTAGCCTTATGTAATGAGATTAAGCTGAACCAACAAATCAGCAAGCAATGTCTCAATGAAAGATAGCAACTTGGTGAATTTTTGTACTAGTTTGGGATGGACACACCCAAATCAAAAGAATCGTCTCATAAACACAAGAAGCATAATAAGAAGAATTTCCAAGAATGGAAGGAAAAACGCCTGGAAAAGAGGTCCAAAAGGAAAAAGGAGCTTAAGACTTGGAAGAACTTTATAAAGTCTAAGAATCCAAAAGCCTATAGGAAATGTGGAAGGAAGGGCCATTATTATAAGGATTGTAAGGTTAAGGAAAAAATCAAGGCCCTTAACATAGACGATGATATCAAGGAATCATTATACAAGTTATTGCTAAATTCCGAACCTAAAGATTCAGGGTTAAAAACAGGTAATACAATGGATTCTTCGGAGGAAGATATTCACTAACTGAATAATGAATATTATATGCCCTCAGATTCAGAAGAGGAATGTATGCCATGTCAATTAGGACAACACTGTTCTAGTAATATAAACAAACAGGATGATGAGTTTTATAACATCTTCTCCCAATTTAAGGATATGAATGTTAATGTCCTCGAAGGTAATCATCTCGTAGAACTTTTAAAGGTTATAAAAGATCCAGAAATGAGATCTAAAAGCATAGATCAATTTTCAGAAAAAGCATAAACTTCACGAGGGAAGAAAATTCAGGAAATATCAGGTGCATATACCATGTCAGAACTGAAGAAATGATGCAACATAATAAAGGGGTGGCAATTCCTAGTATTACCAGGGATATAGAAAAGGAGATTGATAATCTCAAAAAAGAAATTGCAGAATTGAAAAGCGGTAATACTTTACGAGATTACAGAATTTTTAGTCTCGAATGGAAAGGTAAACAACCTATCATAGAGGATGTTGATAATCTCAACTGTGAAAATTACCCTTTTAATAGATTACAATTTTAAAAAAGAATTTACAGCTCTTATTGATAGTGGGGTGGATGTAAATTGTATACATGAAGGAATTATACCTTCTAAATATTTTCATAAAACTACCCATAGTGTAATATCTGGTAATGAGCAGAAACTCCAAATAGCTTTTAAATTACCAAAAGCTTATATTTGTTGAAACACGGTATGTATACCTGCTAGTTTTATCCTGATAAAAGATATTTCAAGCAAAATTATATTAGGCACCCCATTTATTAATAAGATATTTCCTATCTCAAGAATTGATGCAAATGGTATCATCGGAACTTTTGATGAAAAAGAAGTGGTTTTCAGTTTATAATTGAACCATTCTCTAGAGTCTTGAATCAAATAAAAGATCGGTTGAAATATAAACATCAACATATCAACTTTCTTAAACAAGAAATTTATATTCTTAATATAGAAGATTTTTTGCAAAAACCAAAGTTACAGCAAAAGATTGATTTTATAAAATCCCAATTTTCATTACAAATATGTAGTGACCACCCAAATGCTTTTTGGGATAGAAAAAAACATGTTGTTACTCTTCCATATGAAGAAATTTTCAACGAAAAGGATATTCCTACTAAAGCTCGGCCATGTCAAATGAATTCCGAATACTTGGAATTATACAAAACTGAAAATTCTACTCTTTTGCAAAAAGGATTAATAAGACCTTCAAAGTCACCGTGGTCTTGTACTGCTTTTTATGTTAATAAACATGCTGAACAAGAAAGGAGAGTACCCAGATTTGTCATAAATTATAAACCCCTTAATAAGGTTCTAAAGTGGATTAGGAGCTCTATCCCTCATAAAAATGATCTATTGGATAGACTCCATAATGCTATCATATTTTTGAAATTTGATTTGAAATCTGGTTATTGCCAGATTCAAATTTCTGAAGCAGATAAATATAAGACTGCTTTCAATGTTCCAATGGGACAATTTGAATGGAATTTGGATTGAAAAATGCTCCATCCGAATTTCAAAAAATCATGAATGATGTTTTCATGCATTATAGTAATTTTACTATTGTATACATAGATGACATTCTAGTATTTTCTGAAAATATAGAAAATCATTTCAAGCATCTTAATATTTTCAAAATAATTATTATTCAAAATAGTTTAGTTATATTCAAACCAAAAATGGCACTCTTTCAAACTAGAGTTAGATTTTTAGGTCATAACATTGAAAAAGAGAAAATCATTCCCATTAATAGAAGTATTGAATTTGCATCCAAATTCCCAGATATAATTACTGATAGAACCCAACTACAAAGGTTTTTAGGAATTTTAAATTATATATCTCATTTTATAAAGGATCTGTCCAAAGACACAACTATTTTATATGTCAGACTGAAAAAGATTCCCAAATCATGGACAGATGATCATACTCAGGCTGTCAAAAGAATTAAAGAGAAGGTTCATAACCTTTCATGTCTCACTTTAGCCAATCATACATGGGAAAAAAATTATAGAAACAGATGCTTCAGAGATTGGTTACGGAGGCATTCTGAAATAATACTCTCCAGTTAATAAACAGGAGTATCTAGTACAATTCTATTCTGGCAAATGGAATACTAGTCAGAAGACTTACTCCACAGTATCTAGTACAAAAAGGGTCAAATAATAGTCTCCCTGATTTTCTCACAAGAGAATACTTGAGTTAATAACTCTATCTATTTGCCTTTGCAGGATATGAGGCCAACTTGGCGAGGTAACCCTAACTCTTATAGAGGAAGGGGGAGAAGAGGAGCAGGATGAGGTAATACTCTTGTCCAAATAGGGAATAAAATGCTAATAGCAGGAAATATTGCAGAGACATCCGACATTAATAAGGATAATCCTATGTATCAACAGTTTATGGATTTTATAAAATCCAAACAGAAGGACAATAATACACCACCTTCTTACTCAGAAGTTGTAACTGATGAACAAGAAGACACTGCTACTTATGAGCAAAATAATAATAAGGAAGTTATACTTCTTTTGGAAAATAAAGACCTTCAATGGAAGGAGGAACAATAGAAGCTAATGGAAAGATATCTGGAAAGTGGATCATATCCAGCCTCTACTTATAAATTCATGATGCACTATGAGACTATACTCTCATCAACCGGATTGGCTGATATTCAACATTTTTATCCGGCAAATACAAGAAAAGTTTATAACTTCTCCAAAATCTTAATCAAAAAGATATTTACCTCTGAAGATTGAGGATTCAGTACGTTCAAGGAGAGGGAATATCCTCACCCAGAACAAAAAGTCCATGTAAAGTTTAATTACTAGCACTATGTGGACAACTTTAATAAAGCTTTTCTTTATGAAAACCCAAATCATACGCATTCATGATTTATAAAGATATGTCCAAATATTTATAAACAACCAATTCCAAATTGGTTTTGACAATTGTGGATTAATTATGGTCCATCTGTCACTATATTACCGCAACCATTCAAAAGTTTATATACATAATGGATTGAAGTATCTCCCAAAGTAATACAGTGTGAAAAAGATAATATGTTGATTAAAGGGATTACTCATATGCATTTCTTTATTGAATTCTCTATCCCTTGGATCATGAAATGGGTAGAATTGGGTTATAATCCCATTAATATCCCTTGTTTGCATAGAACTTTTTATATATGGTTCTGAAGAAAAAAATTATTATAGAAGAACATAGATGGTTAAATAAATGGCCAAGAATTGAAGGACCAGATAACAGCTACTATATCCCATTATAAAGAACTGGGACAAAAAAACCCAGTGCAAGAGACTCATAGTCCGTTTAAACAATTGCCAGAAGACTTCATATTAAAAAAGGAGTCCTTTCTAAATCAGAAATCATAACCTCCTATATGAAGGAAGTGAGAAAAGATTTAATGAAAAATCTGGAGGATGAATTTCCATTCGACACCTCAATGGCGTCTATTCACATGGAAGAAGAAGATGATATCTAAGAATCACAAGATCCATATGATCTGGATTTCAACATTGAAGAATATCTCCAGACATCTCAAAACAACATGGAAGAATCTTCCACAACAAATAAGAACAAAGGAAAGGAGAAGATTTGAAGATAATAATGGGACCCAACGAAATTAGCCGGTGAAAGAAAACAAACTAGCTTTAATAAAGCCAGTAGGCCCCATATATTTTGGCAACTTTTTACTTTCAGGTTATTAGCCACATGTTGTATACCCTATGTACTTTGTTTTTGTCGTCCACTAGTAGGCCCCTTACTTTTTATTTTTTGTCGTTTATAATTATTGGCCGCCTATGGGTCATTTACTTTACAAGTGCTAGCCATTTGGCTATTAAACTGTAACTCTCGACCCTCTATATAAAGGGTCATTTGTTTAGTTAGGGGCCAGACTTTCACCAACTACTCTCTCTATTTTGTAAAAACTCTCTCTAAATAAACTTAATAGTTCTTGTACAACTCTCTCTCTCTCTCTCTTCTGAGCACCACCTCGGGAACTTAGGTAATTTTAATTTTGTGTATTTTATTTATTTTAATTTTATATTCATATTTAGCCTAAATGAAAGGCTAAATACCTTGTGTTGGACTATGTTGCACTAGACTACTGAAAATCATGGTACTAATGTTTTAATTAGCAGAAACTCATGTGAGGAAATACTGAGATTTGGTAGAGAATGATCCAGGCAGAATATTTGAAGTTCGGACTGATGGCCCTGTTCAAGCCCGCTAAGCTATGGTTGCGTTAGGGCATTTTTGGGTATGTCTTGAGTTAAGGTAGCATTCGCCAAGATTGTTAACATGTAATAGTATACCTTCGAGTCTCCTTTGTGGTCCGTTCAGCAGAAATTGGTAGGCCAAGATGATATGAGTTAATAAATAGGAGGATCTTTTAACTAGCCAAAATATTTTCATGGGTTAATTTTCAACCTCTAACCATATGCCATGGCTATCGCTATTGGCAGATCCAATTATAGGTTCACGAGTTTGGTATATAGTACCTAGAAGGGTCGGCTCAACTGAATTGGAGGCTTAAAGGGAAACTTTAATTAGAGGTCTAAACCTTAAACAAACTTCATACTGGATATAGTATTTTATTTGAAATCTAATTTTCTAGCTTTATTTAGATGCAAAACTATTACTTAATTATTATTTTTATAATTGATTTTCTTGAATAATTTTTTATTTTCAATTGTTACTTTTAAGTAAGATCTATCGATTTCAATGTTGAAAAATACTCTTCCACTGAGGCAATTATTACAGGAACCATTAACATAATTCTATAAGCAATAAATTGATAAATTTTAGATAAAAATAATAGAGTTACAACGATAAAATCTGATCCAAAAAGTTGATAACTTGATATACCCCACTTCAATATGATTGTTGCAATGCTTGAAAACCTAAGAAGAAACAAAAAGAAAATTTACAATTCGATCACTTTGTTCAACATTTTACTATTATTGACTCTTTTTTTCACAGAGTATTACTCTAACTTATCAGAGATTTGAAGAAAGTGAATCCAAAAATAGTTATAGAGAATAATATGTTGTGAGTGTTAGCAGACAGAATGTAAATAGGCAAAACAACATTTCTTGATTTCTTCTATTCGGAAAAGGTATAGTTATAGAGAATAATATGTTGTGTGTGTTAGCAGACAGAATGTAAATAGGCAAAACAACATTTCTTGATTTCTTCTATTCGGAAAAGGTTAAGGAGAATTAATAATATAAATATATAAAAAGATATTCTACTTTTTATCATAAATAATTAATTTTTTAAGAAAAAATTAACACATAATCTGAACTAGGTAAAATTGGGGCCCATTGAGGGCCTAAGGCATATGCCTTACTGGCCTATGGCTACAGCCGGCCCTGGAATTTCCTAGTGCTTTTGCGGTCAAACTCTATATATATCTATATGAAAAACAAGTATAGTCGTATAGATAGAATTAGATACTCCCTTCGTCTCAATTTATGTGATATAGTTTGACTTGACATGAAGTTTAAGAAATAAAGGAAATTTTTTGAATCTTGTGGTGTAAAACAAGTTAAAGATATTTGTGTGATTATAGATCATCTCGTTAAGCATAAAAATTAAAGTTTAAAATTAAATTATTACCAAATAAGGAAATGTGTCATTCATTTTTGGACTGACTAAAAAGGAATGTGAGTCATGTAAATTGGGACAGAGAGAGTATATATTTCGGTCCACTCTCTCAATTCAGAATTCACACGGTCAAAATTTTGAATCCGCCTCAATAACTACTCTATATGGTGTGAAGTTATTAGTATTCATTTGTTTTTTGCAATATTAGTGAACTTTATAAAGTGAAATTTGTATTTAAACCCTTTATTGCGGAGACATGGAATTAACAGAAAAGTTAGACTACTCATCTTTGTGGCATTACTTGGATTCTCATTGATTATATCAATACTAAGAAGTTTCAACATAAGGGATGAGGCTGCAAGAGTATTGGTTGCTGCTCCATTGCTTGCCTTTACAACTACGCATATTTTGTACTAGAACAACTATCAAATGGACTATGGTAATTTCATCATCTCAATTTTGTTTAATTTAAGATACAGAGTACCATGTCTTGAAAATAGGATATTGACTGTGCCTTCTTGGAAAACCCAAGGAAGTTATTTATGGATAATTATTCAATCTTTAGTTTATTGCACCAAAGTTATAAAATATTTTTTGCGGCATAAACTTAGCTATGCATATATCAGATGAAATAACAAAAGGCGGAAAATGCTATATCCGGCCTCAAAAAAACAATTAGGTTGTCACTCTAGCAATTCAGCTTGCATAAATCCACGTAATATATATGACTAAAAAAAAGGACTAGGTTGAGTCAATTTTTTTATTTTTTACTTTTTATTGGTTTCAAGTAGATATTATATAAAGTGAGTTGCTCATGTAATTATACCTACCGGCAATCACGGGCAGAGCTCGAGTTCTAGCTATAAGGTCGGCAAAACGCAATAACTTTGGTCAAATCCTGTATTTTGTGTTAAAAAATCCACTTAATATGTATAAATATTCATCTGGAACACAATAAGCTTTCTATTCTATTATCCAGAACTCATAAACTCAAAATTCTAGATCTGGCTCTACTGCGGTGGCAAATGTATACATTTAGAAGCCTACTTGCTGCTTCAAATGTGTTGCTTTTTGTGCATAGTTATACTATACTCTGCTATTTTATTGTTATATTCTATCAATATTACTCTTCTCATTTGATATTTGATAGTTCTTTGAAATTCTTTCAGGATGGAACATGAAAGTTTGTGTTACAATGGGTAATGTGGGCTGGAATCAGTCATCCTCCATCAAAATAGAAAATATGGATAGTGGCTTTTGGGAGTGGACTTGCTATGCTCATAGAGATTTATGACTTTCCTCCATATGCAACATTAGTAGATGCACATGCACTTTGGCATGCCACAACAATTCCTCTAACTTATATTTGGTGGAGTTTCATCCAAGATGATGCAAAGTGCCAACCAATTGACCTAAGAAAGTAAAGTAGTGTTTTTTACAAGGTTGTATATCTTGGGGTTAATAAGTTTTGAGATTTAGAGTTTTAATGAAGGTAATGTTACTCAAGAGTAACTCCTTGTTTATTTGGCTTTTTAAATTTTCTTTATCTCTGTTATAAAATGCAAGAAGAGGATTGCTTTCCCAAGAAATATAGGTTTCATTGATAAGTAGAGTTCTCCTGTGTTTCATGATTTCAAGCTTGATTGCAAAGGGGGTAATATAATCTTTTTCTTGTCATGATTTCAAGATTTGTTGCAAATGGGTGATGTATTCTTTTCTTGAAATGATTTCAAGATTTGTTACAAATGAGAGGTTGGGTTGAATTTGGGCAATAGGTAAGGACGTAAGTAGCCATGTGATTAAAATATTGATAATTCGATGACCACATAAAATCAAGATATATTGTAGCTAAAATGTATATTATACACTATATACACTTATTAAACACTTCATATATATATTTTTCATACAATATATATACACGTTATATATAATTTTCTATATAATTTGTGTATAATAATATAATCAACAAACACTCAATGTATAATGCATACACATTAATTATATATTTATTATACAGTTATCATACACTATTTACATAATGTATAAATGATGACAAGTTTGGCCGGAATAAATATATTCTCCGACTGTGACTTTCAGATCCGGTCAATTTTCAGTTAAATCTGAAAGTTTTAAATGTGTTCCGGTAAGATTCATGGTGGTGTGACAATGTGAGGGATGAAAGAGATAAGAAAAGTGAATGTGAGTAAAGATTCCGATCTATTTTGCGTTTTTGAACCGGTGGTCCTCGGCAGCAAGCTTTAAAGCTCCATGCACTACCAAATTTATCTCCCTCGCAACTCTCTTGGCTGGAAAATGGTGGTGGGGAGGGATCGTATCTAGATATGGAAAATTAAATAACTATGTCCAACTAATAAAGAACGATACGGCCAATGAAATTCCAACAAAAAATACGAAGCAAGGGAAAAACAATGGTGAAACACAGTGCAGTGGTAGTGCATGACCAGATTTCGGAGAACACCAGCCAGATCTAGAATTTTCTATGGCGACCATCAGAGATTTGAGCAAATGTATGAAGATGAAAGAGGCAGATGAAAGGGGACGAGCAATGGTTTGTTCGTCTTCGTTGGTTACTCTAGTTCGTCGGAGCTCGGCGTTGCTTTGCCGGAGAAGAAGGCTGAGACGAATGTTCTCAGAAAGAATGAAAAGAGAGAGTGTTTTATGCTTCTAAATTCTAAAAAGTAGGAAAAGGGTGTTAGAAAATGTCTATTGAAATTTTGGAATTGGCTATAACTTGAATTTATATTGGGCCTAATTTAGGGTCATATAGTCCAAAGTTGGCTATTTAAATTAATGGCAATCACACCATGTCCTTTTCCCAAATTAAAATGGGTCATGTCACACATCTTTTTCGCACTCTCCAATTAAGAGGGCTTTTAAAAGAGTTTTTCCATTTAAAGTGATGGTTTTGAGAAGAGATTATTTATTTATTTAGAGTCGCCATTTGAAATAAGTTTTGGTGTTCCAAGTCACTTTATTGAATCCCTAATCAAAAGAAAATGACTCTTTATTTTTTTGTTCTGCGAAAACAAATGAGCGAGTAAGGAATTTTGTTGACTGGGGAGAAGATATTAGGCATTCCCCGAGTCCCGTAGTTCTAGCACGGTCGCTTTTATTGACTAATATTCGGCTGAAATTAATTCTTGAATAAAAACATGATTTAATTGTTTGGACCTAGGAGCGTGTATGCACACAAGGTCTTTCTTCGATTATATGTGTTTAGCTAATGAACGAGTTTGTACAAATGATCAGAACACAGTTAATTATTAAACGGTCAAGGAGCGGGATTGCACACATGACCATTATTTGATTAATTTAATATCGACTAAGGATAGTAAATGAACACATGGTCGGCATATTTTAAAACTGTTAACACACAAAAATATTTTTAAGTGTTTAGCCGAATCAAGTGACAACCGAAGGTGGAAACTTCAAAATGAGCAAGCAACAGAATTCTAAGTCGATAACTGAACTGACTCGTAGCCGAATCTATTAGTCCCAGCCCTCGGCTAGAAAAGCTTCATCGGCTATTACGGTAGCCTTGCCGAGTCATAATTCCGAGGAATGACTGAAACCCACACATATTTGGACGCCTCGAAGACCAAGTCAAAGAACCTTCTAGACCCCAAGAAATGGTAACAACCAGCAATAGCTAGAAGGAAGTGCCATTAATCGTGCAAGAGAAAAACAATGAGTAAAAATCGACACCACCTCCTCATAGTTAGTTAGTGGATTTAGTGGGTAATTTAATGGCTAACATAGGGGGATCACGTTTTATTTTTTCTTGTACTATAAATATAGGATCATTTGTACAGAATAGGGACGACCAATCAATCAAACAACTAATTTTACATATCTTCATTTTTTCTCATCGCCTTTTCTGCACTCTAGTTATATTTATATTTCTTACCACTTAGTTTACTCAATCACCATCCTAACGCTTTCTGGAGTAGTTGGGGAACCCATTGCAGAAATTTAGAGTTCTGCTTCCAACCAAAATCACTTAGTTAAGGTATCAATTTGTCATCTGATTTCATTAGCCGATAGACGGCAGACATTTTGAAAGGGAACAAATTTGGCACACCCAGTAGGACTATATGTGATTCCATAGCGAAGTTTGATTGTCCATGTCAGGATCACGCTTGGCGTATGAACCTAAGGTATGGTAAGAAAATGAACCCAAAGTCCAGTCCACATCCTAAACAGAATCCTCCCAGAAGGAACAACGAGCCACTATTTTCCTCGGGTATGCCTACATTGGTTGATACCCCTCGACTTCCTCCATCAACTCAAGATATGGGTGAACTTAGACAACCTGAAGGTCCAACTTTGATGACCACGTCATTCATAAGACAGCAGATTGACTTAGGCATCCACGACATTATGTACCAGGTTTTCCAAATAGTTGGCTGACATTGTCAAGCCAATGGTGCATAATGAGGTTCAGCAGGCGAGGGAACGGGTAGTCAATCGACTGCATCCAGGAGAATGTTCGGCTAGTTCTGCCATCCGTCTAACGAGTGGCGCTGTGCAACATGTAACTGTGACTCCAGGTGTTGTTCCTCAGCCGAATGTGTATCATTCAGTACCTACTCAGGTACAGCCAATAGCACACCTAGGAGCACAAGCCCAGTCACTTGGTGACCAGTCTATTGTATGGTTGCCACCAAATGCTGGGGGCAAACTGTGCCACTAGACCAAGCAAGTCTGTATTATGGGCAGATCAATATGGATCGGAGACCAATTCAGGCATTCGGACACCTTGGGTTGCCTCCCGTTATGTTGTACGCTCAAGCAAACGGCCCTACGGTACATGCGACCAATATTGGCCAGCCGAATTGGCAGTCGTTGGCCCCTGGCTATGACCCTGCTTGGCTATCTAGTGACACTGTCTACAGCGGGATACCATTCCAGCAGTCACAACCGGTACCCAATCCATATCATCTAGGAAGCGCAAACCTTCTAAGAACGGCTTATGTCCGGGGAGAGAAGACATGGAATACTGTTCCACCTTATCCTCAGGCTCCGCCGGCTATTCCAGGAGCTCGGGTTGTAGGCTTTGCTAGCTATGTCCAACAGCAACAATGGGGATATACCCCACCTATTGATAATGGCCAGCAGAATACCTATAAATTTCAAAGCCCTGCTCAACAAGGTGCACAATGGAGGCCTCCAGTTCAGAACGCCTACCAGTCGGTTCCAGCAAAGAATCGACAGGAGACTTCACAGCTGATGAACCCTAAAAATATCGTGAATACTATGAAGAGGTATTTTGACATCCAACTGAAACCCTTGGACAGGCCTGTTTACAGGAAGCCTTACCTCGATTGGGCAGATCGGATAGCACCATTGCCAAGAGGCTTCAAAACGCCTGATTTCGCCACCTTCTCGGGTGATGACGACAATTTACCATTGAGCACATCGGCAGATTTACCGCCCAATTTGGCAAGGTTGGCCAGAACGAGTATCACAAGCTGCAGTTGTTCTCCATTTCTCTAACCGAAACAACATTTTCCTGGTACTCATCATTGACCCCCGACTCCGTACAGAGTTAGGCTGACATGGAGCGTTGTTTCCATGATAGATTTTATTAGCCCCAACCTCAGGTCACTGTAACCGATTTGTCAAATCTCAAGCAACGGATCGATGAGTCGGCTCCTGATTATATCGAGAGATTGAGAAGGAAGGTTGGGAAATTCACTGTACACTTCCCAGAATTGGAATGCGCCCACATGATAATCAACAATATACATCCTTAGCTAAAAGAGAAAGCTAGCCAAATAGAGCAGTATATCTAGGAGAAGGAGAAAATAAGATCTAACCAAAACCAAGGATCCCATTTGGTATCCATTATTGAGGCAGATAAGTCTGACTCAGAGTCAGTCGATTACACGGCAGACGCAATGGTAGCCGAGATTGTCAAGAGTAAGGTTTATTCTTGCCCAGCCTTGAAAGCTGCGAAAGGCAAGGAGATGAGTCCAACTGATGACAGAGTTGGTTACTTGTTTGATATTACAAAGGCAGATCAGATCTTTGATCATTTGCTTAAAGATAAATAGATTCAGCTGCTTGATGGCCATAGGATTCCTCCTGTCGAATAGCTAAAGGATAAGAAGTACTGTAAATGGCACAACTCATATAGCCACGATACTTCTAATTATGTGGTCTTCAGGAAGGCAATTCAAAAGGGCATCAAGGAGGGGAGGTTCAAGCTAGCCGATAAAAGCATAGCTGAAATGTTTGTTAATACTGATATATATGGTGTCCTTTGCTAAGCCATATCAATCAAAGAATATCAATAGGAAACAGCCGATGAAAAATATATGGGACCCAAAGAAGCCCACTTGTAAGGAGGAGGACACAAAGACCTCTGTGTTTGATCGGCTAGGCAACTTGCGCGAAAACTATGAGGACACGGACAGGAAGCCAGCTGGAAGCAGTTTTCGTGGCCGCCCTTATAAACCAGAGCACATTGCTTGGAAACCTTACAAACAGTACCCGAAATTCAAAAGAAACCTTGCAGACCCCAAGCGCAGGCTTGGAGGGCAAGCATGACTACCAGTCGATGAGAAGGCGAGCGTGCCCCAGATAAATGAGGAATCACTCTCTATAGCTAAATAGAGGGTGGTTGTGTTCAACATAAAAGAATGCATTTCTTTCTTGCATATCACAGTGAGGGATGAAGGTCGGCTGAAACCCCGGATGATGATTAAGACAACCGCCAATATAGAAGAGGGGAAGTGGTTCATCAATCAGGCTTCTGTAAAGAAAGAGGCACCACTAAATGTCATATCCAGGACTCAGAAAAAAGGATGCAGCGTGCCAAAGCTTTGCGCAAAATGAAGCAAACGTTGCACATGATATCCAGCGTTAAGGCGACCGATAAGCAAGAAGTTCCTAAGTTTGTCGTAGATGAGGCTATCGAGCGAGCATTCGGCTCAATCTCTTCAGAGACAGTGCTGCATGAAGAAGAAGCCTTAGACCAACCAGATTTGAATATACAGCCTGATGACAACCCGACAGAGGAACCTCAATAGGAGACTACTATCCTAAAGGAATCCCTAGCCGAGACGGTTCCACAGATCGCGCAAAGGATCCAAGCATTAGAACCTCAGCCGATTCATATATGTCTCTAGGTTATGAAAGATATTAATCGAATTGAACGAGGTAGGAGACTCCATCCTTGATTTATTTAAGCATGATTCGGCCGATGAGATTTGGGCAGCTATTGAAATGGTCAGCCTAATTCCATGTGAGTTCTGGGCCGGCCGCTCCACACTAGATAGCTTAGAAGGTGATGTATGTGTGGAAGACACTGAATGGGAGACAATAGCCAATACCACAGCTAGGGATGCCTTGAGCACTATATTTGGTGCACCTACGGAAGAGATGGTTAAGCACCTCAAACCCATCTATGTCAAGGCTTACATTAATGGGAAAACTATCAGTCGAGTGTTCATCGACAATGGGGTTGTGCTGAATGTAATGCCGCTGCTTACTTTGAAAAACCTCAACAAAACCATGGAGGATCTCATCCCAACTAACATGAACATGGTTAGCTTTATGGGAGAGGCCTCTAAAGCTTGGGGATCTTAGTAGCAGAAATCATCATAGGTCCTAAAACGGTCAGATCGGCCTTCTTTGTAATAGATGGCAAGTCATCCTACGCCATTCTATTGGGCAAAGACTGGATTCACACCAGCTGATGCCTTCCTTCTACCATGCATCAAAATATCATTTTCTAGGAAGGAAACAAGATAAAAATCATCCCAACCGATGATAACCAATTTCAAGCTGGGGTTAAGAACTTGGAGGATATATTATATTCACCCTATGTGGATTTCATAGCTATCGAGGAGCAATACGATGAAGGATCTTAGGAATACTACAATCTTACTCCACGAGGTTTTGAAATAAAATAATTAGTCGAACCACGGCTTACCTTGGAAGAGTTAAATGATTGAGGAGACCTAAATCATGTGTGATCTTTGGCATCGGCTGACTGCTCTAAGTTCTGAAGCAAGGATAGCCGAGGCATTACAGGTAGAGGACTACAACAGAGAACCAATACTGGTAGTCGATGACATTGAGTTATCGATGGAACTTGAATCGCCCATAAGAAGGGCTATGCCTAATTTTGAGTCTCAAGATCCGTTGGAAGATATCAACTTGGGTATTGAGGAAGTCCCTCGGCTAACACATATTAGTGGTTTGCTGAAGGAGGAGGATAAACAAAGCATAACAACTCTTCTACTTCTGTATAAGGACTGCTTCGCGTGGGATTATCATGAGATGTCTGGGTTGGCACGCACTTTGGTAAAGCATAGATTGCCAATTAAGGAGGGTTTCACACCTCATAAACAACCGCCCAAATGATATCACCCTCAGCTGATGCCTCAAATTAAAGCTGAGTTTGAACGGTTGTTGAAAGTCGGGTTCATTAGAATGGCTAGGTATGTGGAATGGTTGGCAAACATTGTGTCGGTCAAGAGGAATAATGACAAGGTTCGGGTATGTATTGATTACAGGAACCTAAATCTAGCCACTCCCAAAGATGAATATGTCATGCCTATAGCCGACATGCTAGTCGATTCGACAACCGCTAATGGTGTGTTGACATTCATGGATGGATACTCCGGCTATAATCAGATAGCAGTAGCCGAGGAGGATATTTACAAAACTGATTTTAGGTGTCCATGAGCCTTGGGCATTAACGAGTGGGTAGTTATGTCGTTTGGTCTGAAGAATGCTGGTGCTACTTATCAAAGGGCAATGAACACCATCTTCCATGATTTGATCGGCAAGACTATAGAGGTCTACATTGATGATGTGGTGTGAGATCTAAGGACTTCAAAGATCATTTAGCCGATCTTGAACAAGCACTAAAAAGAATGAGGATTCATAATCTTAAAATGAATCCAGCCAAGTTCATATTTGGAGTATCGGCTGGCAACTTCTTTGGCTTTATGGTACATAAGAAGGGAATTGAGATCAATCATAACAAAGCCCGGGCAGTAATGGAATCTGCACTACCCAGAACAAAGAATGAGTTACAAAGCCTGTTAGGGAAGATCAACTTTCTAAGGAGGTTCATATCTAATTCAGCTGGCAAAATAAAGGCTTTCTCACCTTTGCTTAGGCTTAAAGGGTCAGAAGAGCTAGTATGGGACCCGGAACAGCAAGAGGCATTTGACCAAATTAAAAAGGCCTTAGCAACCCCTCATGTGTTGGTGCCTCCCATGCCAGGGAAACCGTTGAAGTTGTACATCTCGACTGCAGATTTGTCTATCAGCGGCCTGTTAGCACAGGATCTCGATGATGGAACTGAAAGGGCAGTTTACTACCTTAGACGAATGCTCGATGAGGCTGAAACTAGATATACCCCTACAGAAAATCTTTGTTTGTCCTTATTATATGCTTGTACAAAACTTGAACATTATTTAATGTCACATGTAGTTCACGTTTTGTGCAAAATTGACATCGTCCGGTACTTATTGAATAGACCTGTTTTGCAAGGACGACTGATGAAATGGGCAATCAAGCTCACTGAATTTTCTCTCGAGTATAGGCCACTCAGGGCTGTCAAAGGTCTGCGTTAGCCAATTTCTTGGCAGACCACCCTTGCTTAGATGCGAAGGACCCATGCGCCCCTCTACTGCATGTATGGATGTCGTCCCTTGGATGCTAACTTTTGATGGATCAAGAACCCGAAAGGAGTCAGAGCCGGAATAACGATAACCAATCCTGGAGATAAAACGTGGAGGTTCTCTTATCGGCTAGATTCTGAATTGACAAATAACCAAGCTGAATACGATGCTCTCATCATGGGACTCAAACTCCTAGTCTATATGAAGGCAAAGTGCATCAAGATTCGCGGAGACTCTCAGCTGGTTATCAAGCAGTTGGCTGGGGAATATGACTGCAAAGATCAAAATTTGTTGGCCCGTTATAGAATGGCTAGCAGGTTACTTAGTGGATTCGCATCATCTACGTTAAGTTACGTTCCCAGGGGCATGAATGTTGAGGCTAATGACTTAGCACAAGAAGCTTCTGGCTTTAGGAAGTCTCTACTCACTCTAGAGTATGATGAGCTGTCAGCCAAAGTGCTAGCCATGGACTAGATCGACTAGTGGAGACAGGTGTTAATCGGCTACTTAAAAGACCCTTCCACTTGCAAGGACCTTAAGGTCAAGAGGAGAGCCTTGAAGTATGTGTTCATTGATGATGATCATTACTAAAGGAGCGTAAGTGGAGTGCTACTCAAGTTCATTGATAAGGCAGAGGTCTTAAAAGTCATGGGAGAAGTTCATGAAGGAATCTGTGGATCACACAGAGCCGGGCCAACGATGAAGTGGTTGATTTATCGCCATGGCTATTATTGGCCTACCATCACAAAAAATTTCTTTCAATACGCAAAAGGGTATGAAGAGTGTCAGAGACAAGGACCAATCCAACGGGTACGAGCCAAGTTGTTGCACCCGATCGTGAAGCCCTGGCCTTTCAGATGATGGGCTATAGACCTCATCGACAAGATTCACCTGCAATCGGCTAAAGGACATAATTTCATTATTGTGGCTACCGATTACTTCACTAAATGGGTAGAGGCACAGCCGATGAAGAGGGTTCACCAGACAGATGTCATTCAGTTTATCCAACACTATATCATATATAGATATGGTATTCCTGAGATGATCACAACCGATCAAGGGACAGTGTTCACTGGTTCTAAGGTGGCAGACTTTGCTGAGAAATTTTGGATCATGATGATCACATCCTCGCCTTATTATGCACAGCCAAATGGACAAGCCAAGACAGCTAACAAGCTTATTATGGACATAATTAGTAAAAATGTGGAGGATAGACCGGCAGTATGGCATCTCACTTTGGATGAAGCTATTTGGGAAATCAGAAATTCTAAGTCTACAGCTTCTGGGACAACACCTTATTGGCTAACATATGGCCAAGACGCAGTGTTGCCCTTGGAGATTAACGTTAAGTCGTTACGGGTGGCCAAACAGAATTCTTTAAGCTTAGAAGAAAATCAGCAGGCCATGCTAATGGAGTTAGATCAGCTAGATGAAGATTGACTAATGGCCCTAGAAAGAATCGAAGCCGGTAAACGGAAAATGGCCAAAGCATACAACAAACATGTTAAGCCTAAGAGGTTCGCCGAAAGAGACTTGGTTTGGAATACTGTGTTGCCGCATAGAATGAAGAATCGTAAATTTGGCAAATGGTCACCAAATTGGGAAGGATCCTTCGTAGTAAGCCAACGGATTGCTGGCAATGCGTATCGACTAATAGACACGCATGATGAAGAGCTTGACAGAAACATAAATGGAAAATACTTAAAAAAAATATTACCTTTCGATTTGGGGTATGCAGGAGTAAACAATAGCCACAGACCGGCTGCCTGGTCACAAAAACAGACCCTTTAATTTGGGGTCAATAAAACTAGGAAGCCAAGTTGGTTGGCGTTTCACCAGCTAGAGGTTGCGCTACATCATCAGTTACAGAGGTCTCAGATTAGCCGAATCTACGGCTGCATGGTCGTCTTGGGTAGCCACAGTCTCTTTCTCATCCTCAGTTGCACCAACGGCTACTACCTCATCCGCTCTTACTTCTGGGACTCCCCTTTCCGCATCCAATAATGGCTCAACCACTACAACTGATGGGGTCTTAATAAAAGCATGAGTGTCGGCCGCTAGAGTGTCCTCTGGCTGATGTTCAGCTTCTGACAATACCTTTTGCATAACAGAAGCAACGATGGTTTCAGATTGCAAGTCCATGAGGATATCGGCTGACAATTGAACAACGGGATCAACTGGCAAAGGAGTAGTCATAACTGAAGAATAAGTTCCCCCGGATACCACTTTGAAAAAATTAGAGGGAGTGTTGGTATTGCTTGAGCAAGTCTATTTTTCCATGCATTCCACTCGTTCTCCAGTTGGGCCAGCCGTTCACTGCCCGCCTTCTGATCCAATTCCCAAACCACTTGTTGGTTACCAAGTTCCCGGATCTTGTTATCCAAATGAATGCCTTACCGAAACAAAGAAGAGTGGGAGGAATCTTGGGCCTTAATAGTCGATTCCAAGGCGCCTATGAGGAGTAATAAACTTTATCTCCACCTGGATCCTCTCCAAATCGGCTCGCAGTTTTGACAGCTGCTCCTGCAAGTCATTCATTCGGCTGACATTCTGCTGCCTTTCTGCATTCACCTCATTAAAAGAAGTCTGACTGTGGTTCTTCTATTGCCGAAGAGACCCCAAGTGTTGTAGAGCAGCGGCCGCCTCATCACGACTACCTTTGGCCATTTTGTATAAAGCAAATAAGTCATTTAGAGCCAAAGCCATGTCATTATAGGCGGTTGCCAAAACTGGGGAATCTTTTGCTTCTTTTGACAATCGGAACAGAGAAGCCCTCAAAGCATAGAACTCTTCTTTGTTGGTCGGGATTCCCTGGCAAGAGACTCCTCAACTCGCTCTCGATGGATGCCAACAGGCGAAGATGGTGAAGGTGCAATGTCGACTGAACCAAAATATTACAGAAGCACGTCTTCAGGGATAATCTCGGTTGGCACCTCTGAGTCATCAATTGGGTTGGTTTCAGTCGAGGGATTATCTCCAGCCGTCTCCTGTATAGAAATGACAGGTTCAGAATAGAGGCAGGGGTTTGGAAACAGTGTAGGATCAAACATAAGAGAAAGGGTATACCTCTACAGCTGCATCAGCGTAAAACTCTTAGGCTGCCTTGACAGGAGAAATCTTGGCCTTAACGACAACAAATAATGGATCCTGCGGATACGTGGAAGCATGAGCCGAAGAGGACGACCCTCCAATATGAAGAGCGGCAATGAACTCTTTCTGCGGCCGTCTGCGTCTTGTTAGTTGTGGCCCCTGAAGGGCAAACAGGAAACATAAATATTGAAAGATAGCCGATGTGAAGTTATCTAAGCCAGACAAGGGATATACCTCGATTTCCTCCTCTTCCTCAGCAGAAACAGGAACTCTGGTTCTGTGGGATTCTTCCTCACTACGATCTCGGATGACAACCCCTCCACTTCGCCTGGGTTGCTTAGGAACAGATTTCCTGGGTGACGGGGATTCGTTGTTAGAACAGATCGACAAACGTTGGGGGGATCGAGTTGCTGAAAGAGGCATAAAAGATGTTAGCCGAAAATTCACAAGAATAATCTGGTTGACACATATGTAGAAAGTAAGTTACCTTTTCTCTTCATCTGCCGCAACTTGATGGAAGACCTTGAGGTAGCAGGTCTAGCCAATTTAAGGAGAGTAGCTTTTATAGGGGCCTTTTCATCCACGGTTTAGAGGTTTTTTGGGTCTTCTTTTTCTTAGACAGAACCAGCCGATCACAATACACATCTAGAGGAGACTGGAAGAATTTCTCCTTAGCCGTGTTCCACCAATCGTCAAAAGCAACAGTAGTATTTCCCCTCGGGGGAAACGACTGCCAGTCAGATAGGGTGAGCCTATCAAGATTGTGATCGGCTACTTTCCTTGCCTGCTTTGCATCAAGAATACAGCGTTGAGTTGAAAAAACAATACTGCGGTGAGGCCATGATACGTGCTAAGTAAGACCGAATTGCCTTGCTACAAAGTTTGGACGATAGGGATCCATGGTGAACTTATTGTTCCTAGAGGTGGCCTTCAAGCCACCCACCAGATCCCTAGCTATAAGAATACGCCCCAATGTGAGGGCTATAGTACTCCGCTGAGAGAATGTAAGGTTGTCATCGGCCACTTAACGGACCCAATCAGGGGTGGCCCATCTTTCAAGGACCGGTTTAGGTCATCAGCAGCCAAATTGGTGTTATCTGATCCCTGAGATGGAGAGGAAGATGAAGACATGGTTTTCTTATTAAACAAATAGGGTTTTTTGGAGAAGGAAAGGAATTTGGGAACGGCTGAAGATCAAGTGAGAAACCTCTGGGGAGTGTCTCTCCTTAAATATCTTTTTTTTCTTTTGGGGATGTGGCTGACACGTATTAGGACTACCTTATTTCAAACGTGCGGCTGAAATGCATCGGAATTTAGTTGTGGAAGCCGAGACGCCTCGGTTGAAAGGAAGAAACTTTTCAGAGAAAAATCATCATTGCATGCATTTAAGGCTAAAGTGATTGAAATGACACTCGCGGCTGCCACATGAAATGACGGGTATTTTTTAATACATCAACTCAACAGTCGCACTCAAGTTAATGTAGAGGGCAATTATTAACACTCAAAATACTTTTAAGTATTTAACCGAATCAAGTGACAACCGAAGTTGGAAACCTCAAAATGAGTAAGCAACATAATTCTAAGTTGATAACTGAACTGACTCATAGCCGAATCTATTAGTCCCAGCCCTCGGCTAGAAAAGCTTCATCGGCTATTACAGATAGCTTCATCGGCTATTCTAGACCCTAAGAAACAGTAACAACCAGCAATAGCTAGAAAGAAGTTTCATTAATCGTGCAAGAGGAAAACAAGGAGTAAAATCGGCACCACCTCCTCATAGTTGGCTAGTGGATTTAGTGGGTAATTTAATGGTTAACATAGGGGGATCACGTTTTATTTTTTCTTGTACTATAAATATAGGATCATTTGTACATAATAGGGACGATCAATCAATCAAACAACTAATTTTACATATCTTCATTTTGTCTTTATCGCCTTTTCTGCACTCTTGTTGTATTTATGTTTCTTACCACTTAGTTTACTCAATCACCATCCTAATGCTTTTTGGAGTAGTTGGGGAATCCATTGCTGGAAGTTAGAGTTCCGCTTCCAGCCGAAATCGCTTAGTTAAGGAATCAATTTGTCATCCTTTCGTTAGCCGATAGACGGCAGACATTTCGGAAGGGAACAAAAACACACCTAATAATTATATACCTTTAAAAATATCCTAATATTTGCTTATTTTATTCGCAAGTTTAATCATTCCTTTAATGGTCGATTTAACCGCAAAATGAGAATTAAATATATCTCGATACCATCAATTCCTAATTCGAATCAAATTTAGTCCCAGTAATCCTATTGTATGCTCTCTTACTATTATTGACATTCTACATTACATGAAAAAGTACTTCATCATCACCCCGTCGGCAATAAATATGAGACAAACTAACATACCAACACAACAATATCACTTCATCTCAATATAATTAAGAATGCCAAACTTTACTCACAAAGCAAACCAATCATTTCAATATCATATTTCAAAGAGTATGAAAGTAGACCTCAATGTTTTTATCACAAGTTAATATAGGCACATGAATAGAGATACAAACAGTCCGTGAAAACAATTAAAGCAAAAACGAATAAGACTTGATTGGAAAAGTGAGAATGGACATAGAATGATTTTTTTTAAATGAATTTCGCAAAGAATAACTAAAGGCATGATGTAATAAAAACTAATTCATGAGGGGGAAACGGAGGAAGTTACACACTTAAATTAATACTAATAATTATGCAATTCGAATCAGTTATAAAATATTGAAATAGAGAAATAATGACCGAAACTAAGCTTCAAATTCTTTTCAATTAACAACGGAATGTGACGTACAATTTATGGATTTCCAAAGCTAACAAAGTTGATTTTCAAGTCCACGAAGTTAAAACCGCGAACGAAAATCTCAAACTCTAACAACTTTTTGAAAACTCCTAAATTGCTCTAGGTATTTTTCTCTCCAAGTGTATTCTCTTGATTTTTCCTTACTCTCCCTTCTCTCTTTTTTTATATTCTCCTTCCTTGTGTTGGCTCTTGGTGTGTGCATTTATATTTTATAGTGTGAAAAAATATGTAGTGCTTGAAAAAAATGTGGAAAGAAAACAACTTTTTTTTCTTTTTGTTAAAAAAATAAATCCTTTAGAAAAGCAAAAGTTAAGCCACAATTCTTTTTTCTTCTTTTTGTTAAAAAATAATTCCTATAGAAAAGCAAAAGTTAAGCCATATTTTTTTCTTTTTGTTAAAATATAATTCCTTTAGAAAAGCAAAAGTTAAGCCACAATTCTTTTCTTTTTCTTTTTGTTAAAAGATAATTCCTTTAGAAAAGCAAAAGTTAAGCCACAATTTTTTTTTCTTTTTGTTAAAATATAATTCCTTTAGAAAAGAAAAAGTTAAGCCACAATTCTTTTTTTTATTTTTGTTAAAATAATTCTTTTGGAAAGAAAAAATTAAAGAGATGATATCATGCAACAAAAAAAATCTTTTCAATTAAAAACAAAAAGAAAACTTTATTAAAGCATCTTCAAATAAATAAAATACAATGATAAAAAAATATTAGCTAACTTTTACTAGACGTAATAAAAATTTAAAAAAATTAAATAAAAATATAACTATGAAAATACTAAAATTACTAGCTTGTTTATTAAGATTTGATTTTAAAGAAGATATGCGCGCGCGTGCGCGCACACAATATATATATATATATTTTTTAGATTTTGATTAAAAGTTAGGTGTTCACATGTCATTGATGGCTGAAGTGCACAGATACCAGATTTTAGGACCATCATTTAAGTCTTATCTGCCGTGCGTAAAAATTTGCAATCTATTCAATTTAGTATAACTTTAAACGTGCGGTGTTTAAAGTTCAGTCATTTAGCCTGAACTTCTAGCACATATGTTGAAGTTTAGCCTTTTTTGTTTTAACTTCAGTCATATGTGGATGTCAGTCATTTTTACAGTGCAGCTAATTTTGCCTAAGTTATTGCACATATGGCTGAAATTTAGTCAATTTAATTTGCTTAAACTTCATGCAAAAGTATTTGAAGTTAGGCTTCACATGTCTGATTTTTTTCTGAAGTGAGTATCTGATGGTGTTCGTTATCATGTCTTGCAATCGTTGGACCGCCGATGTTACTATAAAAACATATTATTTTGTGTTTTGAGCGTTGAATGACTTAGTAGGAGATTCAACAACAGACTTTCCTTGAAGTGTTGGGTCGGGTGCAATGAAAAGTGCAAGCATGCCTTGGTGAGGGGTCTTTAATTATTTATTTAATTAAAGATAAAATTTATTTTATTTAATAAGGAACTAATTATCTACTCTATTTGACTAGTACGAGGTTTGAATCCCAAGCAACCTACTTTCATTTCAAAAGATGATAATTTTTTTCAAAAAAGTAGGTACAAGAGCTAAAAACGAGAATGTAGAAAAAAGATTTACTCCCCATATATTTCCATTTTTATGTGATATTGTTTTTCATACTTTGTTAAAAATGATGCTACCCTTTTATTTTTGAAAATAATATAAACTCCAAATTTCTCATTTTAATTCTTAATGGCATGCTTTTATAACTATAAAAATAAAATGGCAGATTTAAGATCACAAATTAAATTTTTTTATTCTTTCTTAAACTTCATGATGAATCAATAAATTGAAAATGACAAAATATAATATTTCCCACAAACCGGTGAATTTGCATCATACATCTCATTCATTAGTATATATGCCTAGTTTTCTTGGTAGAATTTAACTGTCCTCAGTTCCTCACGTACACAAGAAATATATATCATTCTCTAGTTAAAAATATGAGGTAGTAACATAGAAGGTCATCCAACTATGGGATATGATCTCTTAAGGTCATGTTTCTTTTTTCATATTAATAAGATCACCCAAATTTCTTATATCACATCAAAAGTTACCAATTAATATTTGGGCAACAAAATATGACATGTCATTTAATTTATTTCACGTGGCTTTTTCTCTTCTTTTTTTTCTCAGTCCACATGGCAATAAACCCGACCAGACCGATCCATAACCCAAATTTATTCTACATGTCTTTAATATATATGTACAAAAACTATTTATAATCTATATATTTAGTACAATTTTTAATATACACAGTATAATTTTTTGACAAATGGTGTTCAAATAACCACTCTTCCTTGTATATATGGCTACGTCGTTGTCTGCACAAAGTTTAAGAAAAAATAATTTTTTATAAATTATGGTACGTGTAAAACAAATTTTAAATATTCGTGTGATCATAAATCATCTCATGAAAAAGTAAAAACTAGAATTATAAAATTAAAGTACTTCTAAATAATAAGGATTGTTTTTGTACATATAATGTGTATATCAAAATTAGATTGTGTATATCAAATTAGACCGTGTATATCAAAATTTGTACTAAATATATATATTATAAATAATTTTTTTTACATATATATTAAAGCCATGTGGAATAAATTTGGGTTATGAATCAGGTCGGGTGTTATTGGCATGTGGACTGAGAAAAAAAAAAAAGAGAAAAAGTCATGTGGGATAAATTAAATGACATGTCATAATTTATTGTCCAAATATTAATTGGGTGACTTTTAATGTGATATAAGAAATTTGAGTGACCTTATTAATATGAAAAAAGAAACATGACCTTAAGAGATCATTACTTATAGTTGAATGACCTTATGTACATGTTACCACCTCTTAAAAATATCGTCACATGAAAATTAAAGTAAATTTTTTATTTTATTTTGCTGCTAAAATGAAGTATTACTCTACTACTTATGTTAAAGGTTGTTCGTGAAAGACAACATAAAAGGAAGAAATCACTTTCAATAAACGTGTTCCCTTGGGAACAATGTTCAATAAAATTAAAGCAGGTTAATTAATACTTCATCACCTCTCTTATTTTACCATGATACTCTTCTTGGTACATGTAAAAAAATTAAAGCAGGTTAATTAATACTTCATCACCTCTCTTGTTTTACCATGATACTCTTCTTGGTACATGTAAAAATTTACAGAAGAGTTTCTTGTAACTATAGAATTAAGAAAACATAATCCTAAAATTAACCTCACTACTAAAGAAACAAAACTAAAGAAATTAAGATTATGCATATTGTCTAATTAAGGACATTTAGGACCTCCTTCCTTAGTTTTCCAATTGGTGTAACAAGGACATGTTTCTTTGTCGCCATGAGTTCCAGGAGGGACACACAAGCACTTGGCAAAACATTTTAATATGCATGGTTTTTTGTGGGACGTTGCTGAGTGATAGAATAATAATTATTAATATTGTTAATAATTATTATTATTATAATTAAGTTGTATATCTTGTATATATGGTAGAAGGTAAAATATTTATTAGCATTATCTTGTCATTAGGAAGATTATCTTATCATTAGGAAGATTAGCTTTATCTTAGGGAGATAATTAGACATAATCTTCTCCTTATCATCTACTAATTTCTAGCATGTATAGTTGTATATGAACTACATTTGTGGAAGGAGAATGATGAGGAAAAGATCCTACCATTAACCCTCCCAATTGGCCACCCCCACGGCCCCACCCCCTTAGCCGAATTGTGTGTCTTCTTGTTCTTTTTTTCTTCGTCTTTATTATTGTTCTTCATATTTTTTTTTGTCTTCCAATCAACAATGTCTGACTCCAAAAATAATTTTCATCCAGCCCTTACCGTTTCAAACATCAAAACACATGTTTCCATCACTCTTTAGATGGAAAATGTTCACTATGCAACTTGGGCAGAACTTTTTAAGATTTGTTGCCGTTCTCACCGGGTTATTCACAATTCCGCCGGAAAATGGCAAATGGAAGGAGTTAGAGACCGATGATAACAAAGAACTATGGGAAACTCTTGATTCCAAAGTTCTCTCATGGATTTATGCAACAATCTCTTCTGATTTGTTACATACAATAATGGAACCCGATTCTACAGCAATGGAGGCTTGGAATCGATTGCGGGACATTTTTCAAGACAACAACAATTCTCGCGCCGTCACTTTAGAACAAAAATTTTCCTCCTTTGATATGGTGGATTTTTCTAATGCGTCGGCATATTGTCAACGCCTTAAAGTCTTGTCGGATCAACTTAAAAATGTTGGTTCACCGGTTACCAACAATCGCTTAGTATTACAAATGGTTGTCGGTCTTACCGACGTCTATAGCAGTGTGGGGACACTCATCCGACAAAGCAATCCTTTACCACTTTTTTACCAAGCACGTTCGATGCATATACTTGAAAAGGCGGGTTTCGCCAAAAGGCCGCCACCGTTACCAATTCCGCCGTGATTGCTACCCCCACAAATGACGATACTACCTACTTTGAACCTTCACAACCAAATCGGGAACAAAAAGGACGGAATTGTGGTAAAAATAAAGGTGGAAATTACGGCAATAATAAAAGTGGAGGCCACAGAAATTTCGGTGGCGGAGGAAATTCTGGTGGCAGTGGCGGCGGTAACTCCCAAAATAGTAACACGGGAGCCCCAAAATTGGCAGCCCTGCGGTCCACCCCAGTGGGCCTGGCAGTGGCCTTGGGCCTTGCCACCGTGCCCTGTCCTTGCTGGAAACTGGGCTAGGCCAGCCCCCAGGCCCACTGGCCAGTCCACTGGACGGTATCCCAATTTGTTTGGGCCATCACAAACCGGGCAGAGAAGTAGCAATGGGGCAGTGAATTCTGGGCCACTGCCGACCTAGTGGCAGGAGGCCCATTCGACAGTGGCCCACCTGACGGATATTTAGTCCGCCATGCACACACTTGTACTTAATCCACCCGATGCAAATTGGTACATGGACTCCGGAGTGACGTCTCACATGACGTCCTCCTAAGGTAATCTCTCGTCCTATTTTAATTTGAGCAAAAATAATGGTATAATTGTCGAAAATGGACATTCTATTCCAATTCGGGGTAATGGTTCTACTAATTTGTCACCATCAAACCCACCACTAGCCTTAAAAATGTATTTCATGCTCCATAATTAATCAAAAACTTGGTATCTGTTAGAAAGTTTACTACTGATAATTGGGTATCTGTTGTTTTTTTACCCTTTTGGATTTTCTGTGAAGGATTTTCAAACGGGGAGCCTTCTCATGAGATGTGATAGCCAAGGAGAACTATATCCAATAACGTCACCTATCCAACAGTCCAAGTTACCATTTTCTTTTGCAGGAGTAACCTCTTCTTTATGGCATGAACGGTTGGGTCATCCGGGGGCACCAGTCTTAGCCTCCTTTAAGCAAAATAAGTTTATTTCATGTACTCAATCCAAAATGTTAAATAAATGTCATTCATGCCCACTTGGTAAACAAGTTAAATTTCCATTTGTTTCCTCTAATTCATGCACTCTTATGCCATTTGATATTATCCACTGTAATATTTGAACTTCCCCCGTTTTGAGCTCTTCGGGACATAGATATTACTTGTTTTTGTTAGATGATTACTCTAATTTTTTGTGGACATTTCCCTTGTCTAAAAAATCACAAGTTTTCTCCACTTTTCTAAAGTTTAGAGCTTTCATCAAAAATTAATTTGAACATGAAATCAAGAATATTCAATGTGATAATGGCAAAGAGTTTGACAATAGGCATTTTTGTAATTCTCATGGTTTAAACTTCCGTCTTTCATGTCCCCACATATCCTCCCAGAATGGGAAGGCGGAACGCAAAATACGAACCATCAACAATATTGTTCGCACATCCCTTGCCAATGCCACACTTCCCCCCTCATTTTGACACCATGCACTATAAATGGCCATATACTTGTTAACACATACTCTCTCAAAAGAACTTGTCCTACTAAGCTCCACTAAAAATTCTATACCTACGGGACCCTTCTTACTCTCATTTACGGGTATTCGGGTGCTTATGCTATCCTCTTTTTCTATCAACTACCATCACCAAACTTCAACCTCGGTCGACTCCGTGTGTGTTCTTGGGATATCCATCTAATCATCGAGGTTACAAATGTTACGACTTATCTTCAAACAAAATAATTATAAGTTGTCATGTAATTTTTTATGAAACGAATTTTCCATTTACCAAAATACACAAGTCTGGACCCCACACCTATGATTTTCTTGATGATAGCCGACCCCCGTACTTAACCCAATTTTTTTACTCTGCCGAGCCCACTGTTTCAGGTGACCCGGCCGATTTGGGCCAACTGGCCCCCAAAACAATGGCCCAAGCGCAGGATAATACAGTTCAGCGGACTGGGCCTCCAGTCCTAAGGCCTAGTGCTCCAAATCTGCCTACACCACTCACTGCTGCTAGGCCCACTGTGATTTCCCAGCCTAATGCCATTGTCCCGCCTTCTAGTAGTGACTTGGGTCGAGGCCCAGCTTCCTCCATCATGCCAAACAGTGTTATCCCCTCGGCCCAAAACTCGGTCAACCGACCCATTACCCGAAGCCAACATGGTATTCTCAAACCCAACACCAAATATAGCCTACACACTCAACTCTCAAAATCACCATTACCCCGTAATCCTATGATTGCTCTTCATGACCCAAATTGGAAAATGGCTATGGATGATGAATTTAATGCTCTTATTAAAAATAGGACGTGGGAATTAGTACCTCGTCCACCTCATACTTATATAATTCAGTCTATGTGTATATTTAGTCACAAAGAAAACTCTGATGGTTCTTTTGAGCGGCATGAAGCCCGTCTAGTAGGTGATGGAAAAATGCAACGTGTTGGCGTGAATTACGGTGAGACGTTCAGTCTGATGGTCAAACCAGTGACTATCCGAACAGTGCTTAGTTTTGCTCTCTCAAAGGGTTGGCCACTTCATCAATTGGATGTCAAAAATGGCTTCCTCCATAGACATCTAAATGAAACAGTTACATGTACCAACCTTTGGGGTACAGGGACTCCAAATACCCCAATCATGTGTGCCTTCTCAAAAACTCATTATATGGACTAAAGCAAGCTCCCAGGACATGGTATAAGCAGTTTGCGGATTTTCTCACATATTAGTTTTTCTAATAGCCGTTTTGATCACTCTCTGTTTATTTATCGTCAGGGTAATAATATTGTTTATCTTCTCTTATATGTGGATGATATTATATTAACTACCTCATCAAATGCTCTTCAAAAGTCCATCATGTCACAACTTGGCTCTGAATTAGCAATGAAGGACCTCGGCCCACTACACTATTTTTTTGGCATAGCAGTGACACGATATGCAGGTGGTTTATTTCTCTCCCAAAAGAAGTATGCAGCAGAGATTATGGAACGAGCTGGTTTGTCCTCATGTAAACCCTCAACAACTCCGGTGGACACTAAATCCAAATTGAGTGCATTTTCCAGCAAGCCTTTTGTCGACCCGACACTCTACCGCAGCCTGACAAGAGCCCTACAGTATCTAACCTTCACCAGACCGGATATATCTTATGATGTACAACAAGTGTGCCTTTTCATGCATAATCTGATGGATGATCATATGCATGCTCTAAAACGCATTGTGTGATATATACAGGGTACCCTTGAATATGGCTTGCACTTATATCCATCACTCACGTCCACATTTGTCTCCTACACAGATGCAGACTGGGGAGGCTGCCGAGACACCAGACGCTCCACTTCAGGTTATGGTATATTTCTGGGTGATAACTTGGTTTCTTGGTCCTCAAAAAGACAAGCCACATTATCAAGATCCAGTGCCGAAGCAGAATACCGAGTTGTTGTTAATGTTGTGTCTGAATCATGTTAGCTTCAAAATCTTCTTCTTGAGCTACACTGCCTGATTCCGAAAGTCACTTTGGTATATTGTGATAATATTAGTGCTATCAAACCTATCCGGCAATCCAATCAATCATCAACGCACAAAACATATTGAGCTGGATATTCACTTTGTCCGTGAAAAAGTGTCACGCGGTCAAGTGCGGGTGCTACATGTCCCGTTGCGCCATCAAATTGCCGATATCTTCACTAAAGGTCTTCCGCTTGTGTTATTTGAAGATTTTCGGGACAGCCTCAACATCCGTTTGCCTCCCGCTTCGACTGCGGGGGAGTGATAGAATAATAATTATTAATATTGTTAATAATTATTATTATTGTAATTAAGTTGTATATCTTGTATATATGGTAGAAGGTAAAATATTTATTAGCATTATCTTGTCATTAGGAAGATTATCTTATCATTAGGAAGATTAGCTATCATTAGGAAGATTAGCTTTATCTTAGGGAGATAATTAGGCATAATCCTCTCCTTATCATCTACTAATTTCTAGCATGTATAGTTGTATATGAACCACATTTGTGGAAGGAGAATGATGAGAAAAATATTCTAACTTACTCTAATTATTCTTACACTGAGCATCTTTAGGTACACTTTGGTTTGCAATCTGTTTTCACACCATATATAAACACAAAGTTACATTAACATCATTAAAATCTCCGATTTGTATTATATTATTTGTCTTTTTGTAGGCTCTGATGCGGATGTAGAATTGTGATTTGATCAGTTCAATCTTTAGGTTCTTACAATTGAAATTATTACACATTTGATTGAAATTAGCAAAGAACAACTATTCAAAGTACCAGCTGCAAGCTAATCAGTGCAAATTAGGAGGGGGAAGATAAGAAAAAGACAAACCAACAGCAATACTAATACTAGTAATAAAAAGGTTTGCACACTTCCATATTTCCACTTCAGTTGTTTTCTCAATTGGTAGTTGATGGTCCCGATGGGGACCATGATTGTAATATCATACTAGACATGGTTCTGGTTTTCATGTTAGTACAGTATGGTCCCGGTATGTTAGAGACAGAGAGAGAAGAGAATACAGTAACAAATTTGAAGCCAGTAAAAACAATTTGTTAGATTGAACAAATCTAACTAGTAATTTCGTTATGCAGGAAATCAAAGCTTACGTTATTTAATTCTTTTGAAGACAATATCAACTGATTTGAGTTTAGGCTTCACCAAATTTTACCTGATTTCTACATCCAAAACAAAGCCCCAAGAGAAGACTAGGAGAAACAGAAAAGAAGGAAAGCAAGAAAGAATAGCAAATAGCAGAACTCATTCTGTTTCTTCATAATGCTACCTTAAAGAGGCGGATTCAAGATTTAAATTTAATGGGTTCAACTTTTAAGAACCTTAGCATTGTACGGTTAAAATTATGGTTTCAAATCTAATATTTCTTGATATTTTAGTAGGTTTCTAGTCGAAAGTTATAGGTTCAGACCTCAGATGCACCCATAGCCAAAGACTATATCTGCCCCCACTTCCCCGGCCCCGGCCCCGGCCCCGGCTCAAATCTCCTTCCAATCTCTTTTAATGCAGTTCAAGAAATAACAGTGGACACCACCATTTTAGCTAATCTTTCGAAGAAGAAAAACCATGCTCTAGAAAAGGCAATGTCCTTTGATAGAACAACAACAACATACCCAGTGAAATCCCATAATGTGGGGTCTGGGGAGGGTAGAGTGTACGCAGACCTCAACTCTACCTTACAAGGTAGAGAGGCCGTTTTCGAAAGACCCTCGGCTCAAGAAAAAGCATAAAAATCATCATTTTGTTGCCTGTACCACTAGAGGTGACTCAATACTACCCAAGAAATAGGACAGTATTAAATCATCCTTTTGAGTTACCTGTTTACCTGAGGTACAGTGCTGGGGCCTATATTCATTTATTTTGGACTTTTGATACATATCGTAATCATATAATACACACCACATCCCCACATTGTGGGATTTCACTGGGTATGTTGTTGTTGTTGTTGTTGTTGTAGTCCATATTGCTACGATTGTTTCTCTGCCTACTGTAACTAAAACTTATCACAAGATGACTACATTTTATACTTTTGATAAAGCATAGATTATGCTTTTTCTTATCCTTATTTCTAAAAGCTAGCCAAAACAAGCAAGAAAACCTTCCATCAAGTTATATCTCACATGAACAATGACATGCTGATAAAAATATTCAGGATGGGGACGGGGGGAATTCATGTCATTATAACCTGCTGCTGCCAATGCCAACACACTAACATTTGCAAGTGATACATAATACGATCGCTAGCCTGCAGGACCACTAACGACATCATTTTAGTATATGCCATCTCGCATCCTATCAACACACACTGCACATCAACAACGAGCCAGTAACTATGTTTTCAAATTTACAGAAATTTGTGTTTCAATTAGTAACATACCAATGCAATCAATTACATGATGCAAGTAGCGCACTCACAGAACTACACCAAGACATGATAAGTTACTCCATTACGTTTAAACATTTTTTGTAAACAGATGCCATTTGAACTCATTTTAAAGGTTTACACTTTGGAGTCACCTATGGAGATAAATATATCAAATGCAGGAATTAAATTGTCACAAGCCAGAATAACACCATATGTGAACAAAATATCTTCTTTTGCCAGAATTTTACAAAATTTCTTGAACAAAAGGTAGTAATACTGCTATATGAGCAAACTACTAAGCAAATCTAAACTCAGACTATAAAAAGTTAACTAAATTCCATATACAGTTAATACATTTTACTCATTGACTTTGAAGAGAATGCTCAAGAATCAACCTCATGCGCCGCGCTAATACATCCAACTCCGCAACTCTTTGTTCCTTCCACCTTTCCTCAAACATGTCCAAGCTTTCTACATTTTACACATTGACTTTGAAGAGAATGCTCAAGCACCAACCTCATACGTCGCGCTAATACATCCAACTCCGCAACTCTTTGTTCCCTCCACCTCTCCTCAAATTTATCCGAGCTTTCCTCCTTCAAAATACCACCAAGATTTGATCTTTCTCCATTTCTAAAATCTTTCAAACACTCATCAAACACATCCATCACCACTTTCGCACCGATATCCTCGATACCAAATCCTACCCCGACCCGAACCGGACCATCCACGTCGACCCGTTTCTCCCCCATAATATCCCCGGTTTCCAACTCCACATTCACCTCACTCAAATTCCCATCACCATTCTCATTGTTTGACTGTCCCACTTCATCCTCCTCCTCACTCACCCAAACCCCTTCACGGGACGGGTCACCAGTCGGGTCGCGGGTCGGGTGATGATCCGGGTCATGGGCCGGGTCATTCTTTGGTCTCGATTTTTTCGACTTATTGTCGGCATTAAACGGCGACGTATGAGCGAAATCAGGGTGCCATAGCTGTTTAGAGAGATCATATAAAGAACGATCATGGGGTGATAATAATGACATATCTAACCCTTTAGATAAACGGGTCGAAATGACCCGAAACTTTTTTCGGAGCCTACGTAATTTTTCTGATAATTGATTTTTTGTGTATGGTTGTGACATCGTGTTTGAGAAATTGGTGTAGAAGGCATTAAGGTCACGTGGGAAAAAAAGGTTGTCGGATGACCCGTTAAGAAGGCCTTGAAGGAATCGGATCTCATCGGGTTCGGTCCATATACGGTGGAATTTGAATGGTGGCGGTTTTGGGTATGACCCGGATGAGATAAACGGGTCGTCGGGTGATTTGCGTTTGATAGGGAGTTTAGAGGAGGAAGGAGAAGAATTAAGGGGTTGAGTTTTGATGGGTGATTGAGAAAGGGGAAGGGTGGAGTTTAATTCCATGGCTAATATGAAAAAAAGATGATTAAGGGCTGAACCATTTGAAGATGGGAATAGTGTTGTGTTTAATGAGTGAGTTAATTAAGAGATTGATTTTGGATTTGATTGTGTTTTGATTAATGGGAATCCCTTCATTAATTTGTGATTTGGTTTTTGGTTGTGGCTTGGTTTGAGCGTTAGTTTCGGTTTAGGGTTAAGACTTGTAAAAAGGTTAATAGGGATTTTGTTAATTTTAATTAATAGTGACTAATAAATAATATTTTATTATAGAAAAACTCACCTAATATTTTACATATAAACTTACCCATACTTTATATTTATATCAAACTAGTGAATTTGACCGCGCTCTGCGCGATATTTGAATAAATTTAAAAATATTTTTTTATAAATTACGTCGAGATAAATGAGCTAATTTATTTTGCTTAGACCTGAACTTTTTTCCTAATTAATAAATTATATAATTATAAGATGCAACGCCATTGAAAGCGATCAACAAGAAATGTATATAGATAATGATTTTTTTTGGTTGGTTGTGCCAAGTCAAGAAGGAAAATACAACTTCATAAAAGATGAAATAAAATAGTTGAAAGTGGTAACTCTCTTATATTTCTGAAATCTAAATAGTATTCTCTTCAGCTACACACAAACAAATGATGTTAAACTTAGTATTGACTCTCAATTATATGTAACTAGTTATAAAAAATATTTAGAAATGATTTCTTTTATAAATTTAACTAAGATAAAAGAGATTAAAAATTTATATATGTGTGTATATATAGAAAGCTTAGTTCTATATATCGACAGAACAAAAACATTAATATTCTTATTAAAAGTAGAGTTTTGGAAAACATATTTTCATCATTAAACTCTCTTTATAAATGAAAAGAAGAAAAAAAAATTACTTTTGAATAGGGCTGGCCAGTGGGCCGGGACGGCCCGACCCCGACCCGACCCGACCTCGTCCCGAGCCCGCCCTGGTCCCGCCACGACCCCGCTTAAAAAAAATAAATAAAATAACGGGGGAGGGACTCGAACTCGGGACGGGACGATGTCTCGTCCCGCCAGACCCGAGCCCGCCCCAGGCCCGCCTGACCCGACCCCGCCCCGAGCCCGTCCCGACTCCGACCCCGCCCTTTTCCCCCCTTTGCAAAAATGACCGTTGCACCAACGACCATTTTAGATTATGGTCGTTGGCCAACGGCCATTTTAGGCTCCCCCTTCCCCAACCCCCCTACCCCTTAATATTTATTTTTAACCCATAAGTTATTATATTTACACTTTAACCCAATTTTTCAACTATAAATAACTCATTTTCTCTTCATCTTTCTCACAAATCTTCCTACAATCTCTCTAATTTCTCAATATATCTCTCTACAAGTCTACATTGTTTGCTAAATATTCAATTTTATTAATTCATTTGGGAATTGGGAGTGAAGTTGGCAACTAGCTTGAGGATCTTCCATCGAGCAAAATTTCAATTTTCAACCTCTCGATTACACGTCGACGTTACGTCGGCGTTTGGTACATTCGTTCCTTCATTAAATTATTATTGTCTGTTTATTTTATATTTTTATTTAGCGCACTTAATTTTATTGTCTTTAATTATTTATTATCATAATTAAAATGGAATGATTAAAAGGTATGTTTAAGGGTAAGGGTAAGGGTGCTTCTTCTAGTAGGGCAACCAGGGCAAGGGTACTTCTTCTAGTCATCTTATTCCTACACAGGATGATTTTGTTGATACTCAACATTTTCCTACAATACCATTAGATTTAGACCAGGAGCTATTTTCTGGAACTCAAGAAGACTTTAATTTAGACGATGATCTAGATGATATACCCACTAATGTTGACGACAACACACCCACTAGTGCACCTTCAACTGAAATACCTCCTATTCCCCCTAGTATGAGACGAGGTCCAGTAAAACGACCATTAAAATCAGATGCATGGACATTTTTTATAGGGACGTAGAGAATTAAGTAGCCATATGTAAAATTTGTAAAAATGTTTTAAAATTTAAAACTGGAAAAGGTCACGGTGGGACGGGTGGATTTAAAACTGGACGGGTTGATTGAAGATGATTGAAGAGTTGTTGTCGCGCTCAAAGCCTCCTTTCTCGTGACTGGTTCCAACGGTATTGAATCATCTTCAGCTTCATCATTAGTAGGATCTTCAATAATATCGGCAACAATTTCCTCTAAACTTTGAACCATTAAACATTCATCATTTTCACCCGGATAGTCCACCAATTTGTTGACGTCCATTTCATTGCGATAACCAACATCCTTGACCATATTCTCAAGCTCATGTAGGCTTTCTTCAAAGTTTGTCTCACTTGAGATTTCTTCATTTGAACGGATTTTGCAGTGTCGAAAGCAATTTGCTATTGACACTTGAGAAACATTGGTTGTCCAAGCGAAAACTGCAAAATTGATGGCATCTAAAACATTAATCTTTTCAGGATTAGGTAGCCCCAACTCATGACCTTCCAGTAGATTTTTGTACAATCTCCTACGATAGTGCATCTTGAAAGCTCTAATTATTCCTGCATCACATGGTTGAATCTTTGATGTCATGTTAGGTGGCAAAAATAACTCAACATTCCGTAACCCTTCAATATTTTTTGGATGGGCTGGACAATTGTCAATCATCAACAAGATTCTTCTGCCATTCATTTTGTGATCAAACCAACGAACATATTCATCAAAAAGCACACTAGTCATCCATGCCCTCTTGTTGGCACGATAATGACAATTGATGCTGCTCATGTTGATATTTTTGAAGCAACGTGGCTTTGCATATTTTCCAATAATCCATAAAGGAATTTTTTCCGAACCATCCTCGTTGCAACAAATAACAATTGTAAGCCTCTCTTTGTCTTGCTTTCTTCCCTCAAGTTGCTTGGTTGCAAGAGAGTGATCAGCTTGTAACTTGTAAAACAGACCTGTTTCATCCAAATTAAAAACATCTTTCATGGGAAATTGGTTTATTTTCTCCCTTATAGCCTCCAGCTTCATTTCCATGTCCTGCATGTCAACCGAACCACTTTCTCCAAAGCGACGAAATGATTTAATATCATGTCTTACCTTGAATTTTTCAAGCCAACCTTGAGAAAATTGATGTTCATGAGGGTGTTGAGGATGCAAAAGCTTCATTATATCCTTTGCTTTCTCCAAAATAAGCTCTCCGGTCATGTTGACTCGATCTTGGTATTGAAGAAACCATTCATAAAGAACCTTCTCCATATCTGGATATTTCGCCGATTTGTGTCGCTTAATATCCCCACCCTTCTCAAAGTTGGTTGAAAGGTACTCCGATGATCTCTTGAGAGTGTTTGATATTGTACCTTGACTAACTTTCAAACGATATTTTTCATCAACCCACTCTTGTAAATCTTTTTGAGTGCATGTGGGATGATCTCTCTTATACTCACATAATGCTTTACGCGTTTGATCATTCATGGATGATTTTGCGATGCCTTTTAGATGAGAAGACATGGTTGGGTGTTATGAATTATTTTATTTCCATATTGAGATTTATATAGTATATGTTTCATTCATCATGCATGAATATATTTAATTGGTTATAATAGTTATTTAAGTGCAACGAATTAATGTAAACATGTATACATTATTTAAGTAATTCCAATGAATTGATACATGCGTCCATGAATATAATAGTTAATTGTATACAATGAATTGATATTATACATGAATATATTTAATTAGTTACAAAGAATTGGTTGATGCATGAATATAATCAATGAAACATATATGAATTCATTTATTTTCAATACATATGTACTAAATTTGCTGAATTTAAAAAGTCTCTCTTTTAATTAATAAAATATTAATTTATCGATATATTAATATCTCTCTAAATTAATAAAATTTCATGGTCCCAAGGTTATTAATTTATAGAGGTTTTACTGTAATTGAAAAAAGGAAAAGGAGGAGGAAAGAAATACATACGGAAGACTTGCTTTGCTATTTAATCTCTCTTTTTCTTCTTTTTGTTTTTACTTTTATCTACTTTTCCTTTTATTTTTTTATTTGTATAGAAGAAACTTTAGAAAAACAAAAGTTTAAATAACTATTCAGAATACCTGTATAAACGTACCCCATATCGAATTAGATCAAGAATTACGTAGTAAAATGCCTACATATGCACACTAAAATCTAAGTTTCAACATTAGATTAAGAATGTCTAAGTTCTAATTCTAACAAAAATATTTAGATTTTAGATTTCAAAACTCTTTTATAACTGCGCGAATTTTTTTTGGGTGTTAGGGTTTTGGCTCTTGATACCATGTAGAATAGTGTAATTTTAGGGTGTTAGAATTTTGGCTCTTGATACCATGCTTGTACCATTTTTTCTCTCTTCCACAGCCTCGGTTTTCGTGTCAAATTCTCGGCAACCGTGCATCTTACCTCCTCTCTTCCCAAATTTTCTTCCAAATCCCTCTTTCACCTATTGTTCTTTCGTTATGTCTACGTCAAAGAACATGTTTCTTCCTGCCCTTACTGTTTCCAACATCAAGAACCACATCCATATTATTCTTGAGATGGAAAACGTCCAATATGCGACATGGGCAGAATTGTTCAAAATTCACGCAATCTCACATCAAGTCCTCCATCACATAATTCCTCCTGCAGTCACTCCACCCCCGGGGGATCCTCAGTTATGGATCACTCTTGATGTTACTGTCCTTCAGTGGATTTACTTCACTATTTCTACTGACCTTTTACAAACGATCATTGAACCAGACACTACGGCTATGGCTACCTGGAATAGATTGTGTGATATATTCCAGGACAATCAACATTCCCGAGTTGACACCCTTGAGCAAGAATTTTCACAAGTACGAATGGAAGATTTCTCGAATGTTTCGGCCTATTGTAAACTGCTCAAGGAATTGGCGGACCAACTCCGTAACGTTGGCGCACCTGATACCAATAATCGTCTTGTTCTACAAATGGTTGCAGGTCTATCTGAGGCCTATAATGGCGTTGGAACTTTCCTTCGTCAATGTAATCTGCTTCCCCCTTTTTATCAAGCTTGTTCGATGCTCATGTTAGAAGAAGTCAGCTTGGCAAAGAAGGTGGCTACCGGTGCCAGCTCCGTGGTGATGATGACTTCATCCAATAACTCTCACAATTTTATTGACAATTCGAGCCAAAACTGCAACAACGGTGGCGGCAAGAAGGGTCAAAACCATAAAAAAATGGAAAAAATGGCGGTGGGCCTCGGGGCAGTGGGCAGCTACATAATTGGTCTCAGTAGTGGGCCCCCTGGCAGTGGAACTGGGCCAGTGGCCCGTGGCCCAACAATGGTTATTTTCCGCTTATCCCTTACCTAGGTAATTGGGCCTAGTTCCAGCAACAGGTCAGGCCCAGTTTCTCGGGTCAGCTTCAGGCGGCAGTTTTCTTTAGGGGTCGGGGCAACAGGTCGGTTTACTTGGGCCTCGACCACCGCAGGCGTTCCAGGCAGTGGGCCCACACTAACTCCGACAGATATTAAGGCTGCGATGCATACGCTTGAATTAAATCCTCCAGACCCGAATTGGTACATGGACACTTGCGCCACTTCTCACATGACGTCAGACCAAGGTACTCTCTCGTCTTATTCCAATTTGAGCAAAAATTGTGGCATTGTTGTTGGTAATGGAAATACAATTCCAATTTGTGGTACGGTAATACAAATTTGTCTCCCCCACATCCACCTCTTGTCTTGAAAAATACCCGTCATGCCCCGAACTTAATTAAAAATTTGGTGTCTGTCCGAAAATTTACCACTAATAATTGGGTTTCTGTTAATTTTGATCCTTTTGGGCTTTCTGTGAAGGATTTCAAAATGGGGATACCTCTCTTGAGATGCAAGTAGGGGAGATCTTTATATAATCAAGCCCGCCTCAAGTTTCTCGAGTCAAGTCATGACATTAACATTTGTAGCTCTAGCTCCTTCCTTGTGGCATGCACGTTTGGGTCACTCTGGGACGTCTATTGTAAATTATGCAACACTTAATGGGCCAATACAGTGACCACGCACGCCAGCAGGCCCACTGCCTGCTGGCCTGCCACAGTCCACTAGTTCTTCCCCAGTTTCTGCTATTGGGTCGATTGCCCAACCCACTTCCGAGATAGTTTTTGGCAAATGTTTGTTCCAGTCCAGCCGATTGTTTCCAGTTTTGGGCCAGCAGGCCCACTATCTGTTGGCCAGTCCGTCACCCATCTATTTTTTCCCAAAATAAACCCGCTTCCTCCTCGAGTCAAGGGCCAGTTACTCGTAGTCAAAGGGGTATTTTTAAACCAAAACAACATTTTAATCTCAATTCTAATGTCTCTAAATCCCCTCTACCATGTAACCTAGTATCTGCCTTAAATGACCCGAATTGGAAATTGGCTATGAACGACAAATATAATGCTCTTATTGAAAATAAGACGTGGGAGTTGGTCCCCCATCCTTCTGGTGTTATTACTATTCGGTCTATGTGGAATTTACTCATAAAGATAATTCTGATGGCTCATTTGCAAGACTTAAGGCTCGTTTTTGTAGGTGATGGTAAAACTCAACAAGTTGGCGTGGATTGTGGTGATACATTTAGTCCGGTGGTCAAACCGGCTATCATTCGCACTGTTCTCAGTTTGACTTTTTCAAAGGCATGACCCATTCATCAGCTAGATGTGAAGAATGCTTTCTTACATGGTGATTTTAAGGAGACAGTTACATGCATCATCCCTTAGGGTTTTGAGACCCCACATACCTAATCATGTATGTTTATTGAAGAAGTCCTTATATGAGCTTAAGCAGGCCCCACATGCCTGGTATAAGCGATTTGCAGACTATGTATCTACTATTGGGTTTTCTCACAGCCGGTCTGATAATTCTCTGTTCATCTATCGTCGTGATACTTCCTTGGCATCTATTCTATTATATGTGGATGATATTATCTTGACAGCTTCTTTTGATGATTTACACAAGTCTATCATGACACTACTCAATTCTGAATTTACTATGAAAGACTTAGGGCCCTTGAGTTATTTCTTGGGGATTGTTGTATCCCAACGGAATTATGCCACGAAGAAAATTGAGCGAGCTGGTATGTCCTCGTGTAAGTCTACTTTCACTCTAGTTGATACTAAGCCCAAGCTAGGTGTTGCGGCTAGCTCACCTTACGAGGATCTCACTCACTATCGCAATCTTGCTGGAGCTCTTCGGTATCTTACTTTCACGAGACCGGATATTACATATGTCTTACAGCAGGTGTGTCTGTTTATTCATGATCCTAGAGTGGAGCACATGAATGCGCTCAAACGCATTATCCGATACATCCATGGAACACTTGACTATGGTTTGCATCTATATCCATCATCAGCCTCTACACTTGTCTCGTATACCGATGTTGATTGGGGTGACTATCCGGACACCAGACGCTCTACGTCTGGATAATGTATGTTTCTTGACGTTAACTTGGTCTCATGGTCTGCCAAACGACAGGCTACCTTATCACGCTCCAGTGCAGAGGCTGAGTATCGAGGGGTAGCCAATGTGGTTTCTGAATCATGTTGGTTACATAATCTTCTCTTAGAGCTTCACTTTTCCATTCAAAAAGCTACCTTGGTATATTGTGATAATATTAGTGCCTTATATCTTTCTGGAAATCCGGTTCAACACTAGCGCACTAAACATATTGAGATGAATATCCATTTTGTTCGCGAAAAGGTAGCTCGTGGACAAGTACGCGTCTTACATGTCCCTTCTAGGTATCAAATTGCAGACATCTTTACTAAGGGTCTTCCCTCGGTCCTATTTGAAGATTTTAGGGACAGTCTCAGCGTACAAAGACCGCCCGCTATGACTGCGGGGGTGTGAAAATATACCATAATATACATGCATCATATATACGGTATACACACCGTGTATATGATGGTTTTGGTAATAGGTTTTTGTATATAATTAGCATTGTACACTTACCATAATTATAAAATTCTTGTACAAATAGAATAGAGTTTTGGGAGTAGAATAGGAATAAGATTTTTCATATTATGGAAATTGTAAATTTTATATATAATCATTCATTAATGAAAATAATCAAATGATTATTTCTTTCAGTGACCCTCTCTATGGCCAACAATTGTATTTATGTTTTTTTTTCTGTTTTTGAATTTTTTAATTCATTTCTCTACATGATTACTAACTAATTGGATTTAAAAGAAAACCTCATGCATTAAATATCCTTTGCAAGAATTAACCACGTACCTGCAATAAATTTCAATTCTCGATTCTTAATTGTTGCATCTCAATGGTAGTTTCGTCATACTGAAACACTACTTTAACTTAGATTTTTAAAGCACTCTTAAATAGCTTGTAAATGAGTCCTTAAACAACATGTAAATGGGCTTTTTATTTCCCTCCACTATGGATGTATATTTACTGAGTGCTTTAAATAGTTAGTAAATGAGTGATTTATTTTCCCTCCTCCATGTAAACTGTACATATTCCAAACACCATACTATAAATATAGACGAAAGGATATATTCAGACATCATGTTTGCATTTAGCGTTTTCTATTTATTTATGCCCCAATCATTTACCCACTAATATTTTTGCTTTCTCCATTTGAACTTTGTTTATAGAGAAAATACATTATTTCATCTCTAAATTTATACGGAAAACTCATTTTAACTATTAAATTTTATAAGTATTTATATACTCCTATTCTAGTTTGAAGCTGAATTAATACTCCTTAACGGATGACCTGGCAAGAAAGTCTTCTCACTTTCTTAAAAAGTGCATGGATGGAAGAAATAATACTAAAAATGGTCCCCAACCGTAGGGGTGAGCACGGGTACAGGGTACCCAGATACCCGACAGGAACCGATACTATCAGGTAGGTTCCGGGTAGATATATTATAATAACGGGTAGATTTCGGGTATTAAAATTAGGAACCGATCAATATCGGGTCCAGTTCCGGTTCCGGTAAATAGAAACCGGGTACCCGGACCCGAAACCGATACCCGGACCCTATGAACCTACCCCCATTTAAATTATTTAGTTTTGGGCTTTGGGGCGTTTAAATTTTTGGCCCAGTCCGGTTAAAAGGTCATATACGGATACTACGCAGCTCACAGGTTCACTTCACCCCTAGCCCTAATTTCCAAATTTTTCATTTTCCAGAGGCGTAGCTGACACTCACAGGTTCACTTCGCAATTCTCACTACTACGCATCTCGCTCACAGGTTCACTTCGCAGTTCGCACTACTACGCAGCTCGCCATCGCCATCGCCATCGCCGTCGCGCCATTACGTAGCTCGCGCCTCGCAGTAGCCTCGCCATCGCCAGTCGCCATTACGTAGCTCGCGCCTCGCAGTAGCCTCGCCATCGCCATCGCCATCACCATCGCCATCGCCATCGCCATCGCCAGTCTCCTCTCTCACTCCAGAAGCTTGACAAAGGTTGTTGTATTGTGCTCGAATTCCTCTCGGTTTTGTTAAAGGTAATGAATAACCCTTAAACTTGTTGCATAGTGAAGAACATTAGATTTTTGCATGTATTGGCTTAATTTCTGTATTATAATGTTACTGTTTTTTATTCTCAACCCTTGGGTTGATTTCTGTATTATAATGTTACTGTTTTTTATTTCTGTATTATAATGTTACTGTTTTTTATTGTTTGTTGTTAGTAATGAATAACCCTTGTGTTGATTTCTGTATTATAATATTACTATTTTTTATTGTTTGTTGTTAGTATTTGGGTTGATTTCTGTTAGAAAAGCTAGTATTTGGGTTGATATTTCCCTTTTATTGTTTGTTGTTAACTTGTTATGCTCAATTTATTGGAGTTGCTGTTTTGTTTTGTTTTATTTTGATACTTTTTTTTGGTAGATGACTGAGGCTAGCACGACATCCACAACTCGTGCACCATCGAAAAAGAAGGCAACAAAATCTGAGGTTTGGGAGCATTTTGGTAAAGCAATAGATGAGAAAACTGGTAATGTTGTTTCTATTTGTAACTATTGCAATGAAGGCTTAGCTTATAGTGTTAACAATGGTACCTCATCCATGTGGAAACATTTGAGAAGTTGCAAAAAGTATCCTCACAATATTGACAAGAAGCAAAAATTGCTTGGTGGTCATTTTAAAGGTAGTATAAATGGGGATAATGAGCATATGCTTAGCACTTGGAAATATGATAAAGAGTTTTGTAGGCACATGTTGGCTAGGATGATTATTATTGATGAGCAACCATTTAGAACGGTTGAACGTGAAGGTTTTAGGGGTTTTGTGTCGGCATTACAACCTTTATTTAAGCATATTTCAAGATTCACAATTGCTAGAGATTGCATGAAACTTTATGTTTGTGAAAACTCATGCTTAAAAGATAAGTTGTCATCTCTTAAATCTAGGATTGCTCTCACCACTGACATTTGGATTTCCATTCAAAATTTGAGTTACTTATGTCTTACCGCTAACTTTATTGATGAAAATTGGAATTTGCATAAGCGATTGCTAAACTTTGTTGTTATGCTTGGCCATAAAGGTAGGGATATTGGTAAGATGGTAGAAAAATGTATAATTGAGTGGGGAATTAGAGATCGTATATCAACAATTACAGTTGATAATGCGAGCTCTAATGATGTGGCAATTGCTTATTTGAAGGACAAGTTAAGAAATACCCTTGTTTTGGGGGGTGAGTTTTTTCATATGAGATGTGCAGCTCATATATTGAATTTGATTGTGAAAGATGGGTTGAGTGAGGTTCGTGAATCAATTAGTCAAATTCGAGCTGCAGTTAAGTATGTTAGGAGTTCCCCAAGTAGAGCACAACAATTCCAAAGTTGTATAACTGAAGAGGGCATAACTTATAAGGGCTCTATTTGTCTTGATATTAGTATGAGGTGGAATTCTACGTATCTTATGTTAGAAAGTGCTAGTAAGTTCAACAAGCATTTGTAAGACTTGAAGATGATGATATGGCTTTTGTGACTGAGCTTGATTGTGGTGTCCCGAAAGATGAGGATTGGGAAAATGCATCCTTGTTGTCTTTATTTCTGAGAAATTTCTATGAGGCTACTATTAGGATGTCAGGAAGTCTCTATGTAACAACTAACCATTATTTTCATGAAGTTATTAGCATGTTTTCAACATTAACTGAATGTGAAAGCCAAAATAATAATGAAAACCTTAAGGCAATGGCTACAAAAATGAGAGCCAAATTTGACAAGTATTATGGGAGTATTGAGAAAACAAACATGATGGTGTTGATAGCCGTAGTACTAGATCCTCGATATAAGTTGAGATTTTTGAATTGGAGTTGTAGAAGGATTGGTGTTGATGATGCTAAAATAGAATTGATCGTTAGTAAGGTAATGAATGTATTGGAATGTCTTTTTGCATTCTATGACAAAAATCATTCTTCTATGCTTGATTCTAGTGTATTGGATGAGTCTCAAGGCTCTATTGACAGTGTTGGTGGAGAAAATTTTGGTTTTGTTGATCCAGCTTCACTTGTCAAAGATTGGTACCAGGATGACCAAGATGAACTTAGTGGGGATTTAAGATCTGAATTGGAAAGGTACCTTAGTAGTCCTCGTGAGCCCAAAAATGAAACATTTGATTTATTGATGTGGTGGAATGCTACTAAGTTGACTTACAAGGTTCTCAGTTTGATGGCTAGAGACATCTTAGCCATCCCCGTATCCACAGTAGCCTCGGAATCGGCTTTTAGCACATCTGGTCGAGTGCTTGATTAATTTCGCAGCTCTCTAACTCCTAAATTTGTGGAAGCTTTGATTTGCTGCCAAGATTAGTTACGCTCATCTTCAAAATCAATTAGTGTTGAGCAATAAATGGAAAATGCAGAAAAATATGAGGAAGGTAAGTCACTACTCACTAGGTCTTTCTTTATTTTTGTTTTATGGATTTGGGTTATTTAGAATTTTTATTTTTGTGTATTATCTTTTGTCTTGGAATCTCACAATAGTTTCATTTTATTTTTGTAGAGCTTACTTGTGTCACAGAAGACATAATGGTGGATTAGTATGCAAGTGGACGTGTGACATTTAAACTCTTCTTATATGATGAAGAGGATATCTAGTCTAGCTTTAAACTTTAGTAGTGGTCACACTATTGATGATGGTTCCAAAGTTAAATTTGCATCAGGGTATACAAGCGACAAAGAAAATTTCTTAACCATCCAAGAAAGTGAAACAACAGCAAGGCAATGCAGTCTCAAATGCAGATGTTGAAGCCTCACAATATTTTCGGTGGATTTCTTTCTGTCTTTAATCATATTTGGCATTTATTACAACAGAAAGGGATTCTCTTGATTCTAGTTTAAAGTAGATTGGTTATTTCCAGTCTTGAAGGTACTGGTTAAAATTCGGGAGTTCAACTTGGGTTGATATAAGCTTTACGAATGCAAAGACCTAGACTAACAGTTTCTCGATTAATAAATCGTTGATCGATATTTCGTTAAATGTCACCGGATTATGCGGTGTAATTTTGCAATGTTTTCTTCATTTAGTCATTGTGATTGTGTTGTAGTCATTTCGATTTTCCGTCACCGATTTCCTCCATTTTAGATTTAGTCATTGTGTTGCGGTCATTTCGGTTTTGCAATGTTTACAGAAAATTCCGGAACCCATTTCACGGGTTCGATTTTTTGTCCGTCACTATTTCCTCCATTTCAAATTCAACACCGATTATGCGGTAGTATTTATGACAAATGTTTTACGAGTGCCGGAACCTACCGGAACCGCAGGTCCGGTAGGTTCCCGTAATGATGATTGCTATGGGTAGGTTCCGGATAATAGATTTAGGAATCGATCGTTTACTGGGTAGGGTCCGGATAGTTTAAAAAAGTTAGGGTACCCGGACCCGCTCACCCCTACCAACCGTACATATATCATCTTCTAATTGGATAATAATTTATTATATTTAATTATACTTATTTAATATTTTTTTTCCCTTTTCTCTTTCTTCTTCTTTCCACCTTTTCTCTTTCTTTCTTTCTCTATATATTTCCAATGCCTCGTTCTCCGGAACGTGGCAAACTTTTCCGGCCACTTGCACTGGATATTTTTTGGCAAATAATGAGTCCATAGAGTGCTTATTTTTTTCCACCTTGAAGAATATAAGCAAGTTTGAGAGAAAAGGTTTGGATGGGGAGGAAGTAAGTGGCAATTTGCTGAAATCGGATCGAAATGAGATTGTTGATCTTGCTGATATCGGATTCGGCGTTTGACAACAGATCAGGTGGCATCGGTAGTAATAAGAGCGGCATAGGGTCTTAAACTGGGGAAGGGAAGTTTGAAGATTTACATTTTTCATTTTTGTTGAGGGAGGAAGAAGGGCATGAAGTTTGTGAACAAAGAACGGTGAAAAAGGAAAAAAGTTAAAAAAATAAAGAAAATACGTATCATGACATGGTGGACGCGTGACTCACAACACCCAACTTTGAGCTAGTTTTAGTAAGAGCGGGTCTAATATAGTTCACTATAAAATTATTTAGAGATAAAGAATTACAGTAAAATTTAATAGCTAAAATGAGTTTTTGATATAATTTTAGAGGTGAAAAGATGTATTTTCTTCTTGACATATAATATCAAGAAGATTGAGAAAAAGTTGTCTAAAAAAATTAGCTAATTATTTAGTTCATCGCTATTATTTTTGCATGTTAGAAGGTTTGGTTTAGTTTAACATATTATATCGGTAAAATTAAATTCTATTTCTCAATATACAATTAAATATTGAATTGAATGTTTTAATTTGTATGGTTATTAATAGCTATATAAGAGATGTAATTCACAAAATTATGTATAAAGATCGACTTTAATGTCTCTCACATATTCTTTCAATCAAAAGTTTATGTATAAATTATCTAAAGAATTATGATTTGAAATAGTGGTAGAATCATGAAAGATGTTTGATTAATAATTTTATTTCTATTATAAAAATTATGACATTACTATATGTTCAAATTTAATACTTGAAAAGATGAAGAAGTCGATCTTTTTTTTTTATGATTATCAATTGCCATATAGAATTCATTTTTAAATATTTTGTAGTTGTTATGCAATTCCGTGTTCACATTCTTGTCATATAGAATTAAATATGAACGAGCTGAAAGAAGACAAAGAGTTACAAAATATGTAATGTTTAATTTATTTTTTTAATTTTGATTTTGAAAATTATTGTGTGTAAACAACTTAAATAGAGAAAGAGGACCTTTTGATCATTCATTTTCCTAAACGTCTTCCCCATTTAATATTTTTAAACATAACACAATTAATCATAATTAAGAAAATTACGAAGTAACTTTTGATTTTTTTTAACATATTCACATATATAACGGGGGGGGGGGGGGGGATAAAAAAAAGTGCCAAAAAATGAAGGAAAACAATAATTGTTTTTGGCTAGAAGGGGGGGGGGTTAATATTCTAAAACTTTTTAAATAAACTAAAGAGTATTATAAAGATCATGAAGGAGAACAAAAATAGCAACATACCTTGTATCAAATGTCATTTTCAATAAAGAAGCGTAGACTTGGCACAAGAGACAAACGTGATTTTTTTTGTGAAGCACCTAAATTGAGAATTTTGAAGATAAAAGTGTAAAATCTAAGGAAAAGAGAAAATTAAAATCCTTATCAATAAATGATGCCATATCATTCCCAAAAACATCACTTATTCTTATAAAAATAATTAGAAAGTTCACGCCAACAATAAGATAAATAAGAAATATGGGGGAAATTTTTTTAAAAAGGAAGAAAAAGATAATTGTATTTTTGGCCAAGAAAAAAGTGTGATGCCACTCTCCTTTGCCTATCTTTATAATATATATGGATATAGATGGTAGTAGATTTTGCTAGAATTATTTAGCATGTCAATCAAAATTATCTAAGCAACAAAGGCTATATATTTTAATTTTCATATTTTAAGGAGTATAAATATAAAAATTCTAGACTAAACTAAAAGGTATGATGACCATTCTCAATAATTTTGTGCCACAGACAAACTGTAAAAAGAAGATCAACAATAGAGGTTCTATAACATAATAATTTAAAGGGTGAAAAAAATTAAACATTCTAAGAGATATTCATATAATAAAAGCACCAAGACACTCACTCACTTGTTAAAATAAATATTTGAGTACCTGATATGGGAATAGTTCCTTCTCCATCAATATTTTCTTCAATTTGTTCTTTTGATCTCCTACTCAATTCTACAATTCTGTGCTTTGATCTCCTACTCAATTCTACAATTTTGTGCTTTGATCTCCTCATCTATTCTAGAACGAACAAATTGAAAAAGAAGATCAACAATAGAAGTTCTATAACATAATAATTTAAATGATGAAAAAAAATTAAACATTCTAAAAAATATTCATATAATAAAAGTATCAAGATACTCATTCGCTAAAATAAATATTTGAGTACATGACATGAGAATAGTTCCTTCTCCATCAACATTTTCTTCATGTTGTGCTTTTGATCTCCTTTTTAATTCTATAATTTTGTGCTTTTGATCTCCTCATCTATTCTACAATATTCTTTATTTATTGGAATGAGAATACCATGTTGGTGTAGTTTAGAAATTATAAAATTAATTACTAATACTAGTTAAGAGTAGAAGTTATGAAAATGAAGGGGTGTGAGTTATGGAGATGACATTTTAAATTACAATAAAATAATTAAAAATGATATAAAAAGCCAAAAAGAAAAAAAAATAGAATCATTAACCATAGAGAGGTGCCACATAGAATTTTCTATTTCTAACTTTATATTATATATAGATTACTAAAAACAAGACATACCCATCTTTCATATACTACATTTATGCTTTAATAATGATTAACTAATATATTATAATTCAATTATTATAATTCAATTATTTAATTTGAGATAAATATAGAATGCCATAAATTTTACTCTCCATTAACTATAACTTTATTAGGCCACATTCTTGAATGTCCATTTATAAATATTACACTACTTCGATATTTCAATTGGAAAAGGATTTTTTGCTCAAACTTTTTAACTGCTTCCAAGTAAAATTAGTGTTTAAATATAATTTCAACTTTTAAATATTATTATTTAACTTTAACTTTAAATAGTCATATTTTATAGTTACAACTAAATAATTACTCAAATGCCTTACTTTTGATCTTTTTCCAACTTCATTATTTTTCGGATTTCTATAATATTTACAATTATAATGTTGATAATGTTAAATGTTTACCCGTAAAACGGTACAATTGAATTTGTATACGTGGTCAAGGACACGTGGATCTCAAGTGACACGTTAGATATGAATTCTAGATGAATTATACTGAAAATAAATATTAACAAGACAAAGTAAATAGTAATTAGCTTGAGCCTTGTGTCAGCTTCTGAGCAAAGTGACGATAATTTGTATGAAAGCACAGAAATCAAGAGAATATCAATGAGTATTTTGTAATAGCTAGAATCTGATCTGTTACAATGGAGTAATGTGCCCTATTTATACATGAGCTACATGGTTACATAACCCACGGAATATGCTCTCATTAATATAGGAGAATGAATGTTACAATAATTGATCAATCAATAACTCCATACATGTCATTCAAATACTATTGGAAGTCGTATGACCGGTTATAGTAACGGTCGTCCATTACAATTCAAACTGCTTTCGGTCTTCTGTATTATCGGTAATAGTTACGTTTATGTCGCTCCCGGTACCATTTGAGTGCTACCGGTAATGCCCCAAACCAACTTGGACTTGACTCAGCATCAGTTGCCACGTGTCACACTACAATTCGTACAACTATCTCATATGATTTTTCCCTATATAGATAGTCCCTGCACTTTTCGATCGGGACTCTTGTGCAACCGGAAGTGGATTTGAAATAACGACCAATTGACACTCTGCGCTTTGGCTGGAAACTTTGAAAAATACTGTCCACATATCTCGCTAGTCCAATCGTCACCTTAATGAAACGATGAAAACTTTCCGACTTCCCTCGATTTACGGAAGACCACAGAGTAATGATGAAGCATGCCATCTAATCACCCCTGCTCTGACACGCATGTGCCACCGCCGATTGTCATTCGAATTCCTTCAAGCGATGTCATCATTTCCTTCCTTATAAATATTCCAACAACTTGAGGGTTTGGCCATTTATCTTCCATTTATGCAAAAGCATCTCCAAATTTCTGATTAATATCTTCTCCTCCTTCATCATAAATATGACTAGTCTTTCCAATCGCAACAATACTTCTTCAAACAGGAAGAACCCTAACCCTCAAGCAGGGACTTCATCTAACCAAAATCCTTTGGTTTCCTCTATTTAACCGAAGACATGGAATTTCACTCATGACCTTCGAGAAAAAATAATTTCTAAAGTTTTACCCGGTGGCAGGAATACCTCTACCAGTGATTTCAAAACCCAAATTACTGCTGATATTTTACCCACAATGAAGACCAATTGCGGTTGGGAATCCATTAAAGTCCTGATTTCTACTAGTGAGGAAAGGATCACCTCTTACAAACAAGGGTATTATTATGTTTATACTTACCCATTTTCCATGAAACTCTGGAAAGTTATTAACGATGTCATTCTAGAATTTTGCTGCCGGTACAAAGTATGCATAACTCAGGTGAGCCCTCAGATTTAGAGGGCAGTCGCATGCCTCCAACATTTTGCTCGGGAGGCTAGTGTTGACTTCACATTGGACCACCTGATTCGTCTTTACTCTCCACGTAATTTCCGTGACAGTGTCATCAATTTGCACCACCGAGGAAGCAAAACCATTCTTGCTATTCTCGATGCTTTTCTTAGAAACGCTAAATTTCAAAATTTTCCTAATTCCATCCCGGATATATGCCCCCCCAGTATCTGAGAGTTCATGCTATGAAGACTCGGATACTGGATAATTCTCTTCAGTAGGTATCCCAAGCTGGGAGTTCCAACTTTTACTGGGAACAAGGCCTCTACACCGTAGATCAAAGAAAAATGAGTCTCTCCAGTACTCATTTTTGTCGTGGTTTGATATGCCCATAATATCTCCGGTAGCTTGGTCGACCAATTTCCCTTTGCAGCTTTCAGTTTCTTCTTCAAATTTTGGATCATAGTCTTGTTTGTCGACTCCGCTTGTCCATTTGCACTGGGATGATATGGAGTAGAGGTGTCCGCTTGATATTCAATTTATCAAGAAACTCCGTGACCTTGGCCCCGATGAAATTCCGGCCATGGTCACAAGGTATCTCCTTAGGGATGCCAAAATGACAAATAATATGTTACCAAATGAAGTCCTTCACCTATTTCTCCGTTCACGAGATAGTCCAAAAATAGTCAGTCATAAAAATAATTGGGAGTTTTCCGTTCACGAGATAGTCCAAAAATTCTCCAGTCCCAAGTTAGGCTGGTTGAATTTACTTCATCATATCTGATGGGATCCAGTGCTGAATGCAGCAACCGAAAAACCGGCTCGATTTGGGAACCCTCGACCTTTGTACTGAATCCTAAGTTTGCTAGTGTATATGCCTATATGTTCTCCTTCCGGGGTATATGTACTATAGTCCATTCTTGAAAACGAGACAAAAGCCTCAAAGCTTTTTCGAGGTATCTTGACATGCGTTCTTCTTTGGCTTCGAACACTCCGTGGATTTGGTTCACCACCAGTAGTAAGTCACATTTGACCTCAATAATCTGTGAGCCTAACTCTCGGGCTAGTTCCAAACCTGCAACCAAAGCCTCATACCCGATTTATTGTTAGTCAACGGTATGCCATGTATTGCTTACCTTAAAACTTCTCCGGTGGGAGTTTGCAATACGACTCCCATACCAGTCCCCTTGACATTGGAGGCACCATCAGTATAAAGTTTCCAGACCATGGGGGCAATCCCCAAGACTAGGATAGCCTCCTTTTCCGCTTGGGGGGTTACTTCCAGACTAAAATCGGCCATAAAGTCTGCAAGGACTTGCGACTTTATTGTAGTCTGAGGTCTGTATTCAATGTCAAATTCACTTAATTCCACCGCCCATTTAGCCAAGCGCCCAAAATTTTTAGGCTTATAAAGCACATTTTAAGAGGAAAAGTAGCTACTACGGCAATTGGGTGGCACTGAAAATATAGTCGGAGCTTTCACGATGACATTACTAATGCAAAAGCCAATCTTTCGAGTAACAGGTACCGGGTCTCGGCCTCTGACATTACTCTACTTACGTAATAGACAGGAAATTATGTTCTTTTTTCTTCCCGTACCAGCACTGCACTTACTGCTATCTCCGAAACTGCTAGATATCAGTAGTTGTTCTCCATCCTTTAGCTTTGACATTAGCAAATGATTGGATAAATAAGTCTTCAGGTCCCGCAAGGCTTCCTGGCATTCGGGTGTCCAAACAAAAATCGTTCTTCTTCTTTAAAAGTGCGAAGAACTTGTGACATTTTTTTGAGGACCGAGATATAAACCTGCTTAGGGCCGCCACGTGCCTGGTCAACCGTTGCACTGCTTTAACATCTTCCAACGTGTCTGGTATATCTTTGATGACCTTTACTTTATCAGGGTTTATCTTGATTCCCCTCTGGGAAACCAAGAAACCCAAAAATTTACCGGCGCTAACCTTGAAAGCACACGCCTCAGGATTTAGCTTTATATTATATTTCCTTAGCACCTCAAGGGTTTCCTATAAATGACTTAAATGGTCTTCTGCACGAAGACTCTTAACAAGCATATCATCTATATATATTTCCATTATTTTACCAATTTATTTTTCAAACACTTTAGTACTAACCTTTGATAAGTGGCCCCGACAATTTTTAATACAAAAACATAACATTATAACAATAAGTACCGAAAGTAGTTAAAAATATGTTTTTCCTAGTCTTCCGAGTGTATCCCTATTTGGTTATACTCGGAATATGCGTCTAGAAAACTCATTATCTCATGCCCGACCGTAGCATCGATCATATGATCTATGTTCGGTAGCAAGACCGAGTCTTTAGGACATGCCTTATTCAGATCTTTGTAATCAATGCACATTCTAAATTTGTTTCCCTTTTTTGGAACTACAACTCGTTTGTTAACCAATCTGGGTATTTTACCTCCCGGATTGATCATATATTGAGTATTCTAGCTACCTTTTCTTTAATAAACCTGTTACGAAGTTCATATATCGATCATTTTTTCTGTCGTACTGGAGGAAAACTGAGATCCAAGCCCAACTTATGAGTTGTGACTTTTGGAGGAATGTCTGTCATATCTTCATGAGACCATGCGAAGCAATCAATGATAGATATAAGATATTTAAAAATTAAATCTCTGAGCCCCAGGGTTAATATGGTGTCCAGGTATACCTTTCTTTCAGGTATTTACAGATGTAGTGCTATCTGCTATAATTCCTCTACAATAGATTTGGTGGCATCTGATTCATCTGGTATCTGAAAAGTATCTAGGTACTTGATACCGGTCCGAAATCTCTTCATATTATCTAGGCCACCCTTTTGTGTCACACATGTAGATAAGTACATGAAATAGCTAGTTCATGAATTACCTCCTTGGGGAACGTTGAAAGCTTATTCTTCTAGATGGTTCTCGGCTTGGTCATCTTATCTTATTACATGACATATTAATTAAGCTATAAGGAAATTTAGTAATTAAGCTAGGAATTAAAACAAGCTAAAAGGTGGTCTCGGCCAAGACCTACATAAGAGCCGAAACAAATGTTTCCTTCTTGGATATTTAAGTCTTGTCTTCAACTCCACTCCACATTAAGCATGTCACCATAGGATGGTTGGAAATCTTTGGCACTCCTAGCAAATCACCTTGTGCTCATGTTGGAAACTTAAGTTCATGACCTTCTTTTCATTATACTTCACTTCTTTAATAGAGTTTGCCCTCAAATTTTCATCATCTATGTATGGTGATAAGTCTCCAACATTAAACGTTGAACTAATACCTCCATATTCATCCGAAAGTTCTACCTTGTAGGCGCTTTCCCCGAATCTGGCCAATATCTTGAAAGGAACATCCGCCCTCGACATTAGCTTGTTCTCATGTTGGAAAATCTTTCCTTCCTTAGGTGTAGCCAAACCAAATGATCCAAATACAAGACAAAAGGTTTCAGTCTCAAATAATGTTCCCATTGGACCAAAGATCTCACAATATAAATTTTTTTGTCATAAGTAGAATAATTGAGCCGGGCACCACCCAATTTTCCACTAAAGAAAGCAATGGGTTGTTTGTCTTGAATCAAGATGGTACCAACACCAATTCCACTAGCATCACATTCAATTTCAAATAGCTTCTCAAGGTTTGGAATAGCTAGAGTCGGTGCTTCACATAACCTTCCCTTCAAGGTTTCCAAAGCTCTTTGTGCTCCTTGGGACCATTTAAACTCACCCTTTTTTATTAGTTCAGTAATAGGGGTAGCAAGGGTACTAAAATCTCGAATGAAACGACGATAAAAAGAAGTCAAACCATGGAAACTTCTTACCTCACTTACATTCGTAGGCTCGAGCCAACTTCGGATAGCTTCCACCTTGGATGGATCCACATGAATGCCCTCGGATGATACTATGTATCCTAATAATGAGATACTAGTAATCATAAAAGCACACTTCTCTAACTTTCCATACAACTTTACATCTCTTAACTTCTCAAATAAAGCTTCTAAATGCGACAAGTGAGATTCTCTATCTTGACTATAAATTAAGATATCATCTAAGTAAACCACAATAAATTTACATATGAATGGTCGTAGTACCTCGTGCATGAGCCTCAAGAAATAGCTTGGAGCATTACACAATCTAAATGGCATCACAAGCCATTCGTACGAACCATACTTGGTCTTGAAAGTCGTCTTTCATTCATCTCCCTCTCGTATCCTCATTTGATGGTAGCCACTCCTCAAATCTATCTTGGAGAATAACTTGGACCCTATAAATGCATCCAAAAGATCATCCAATCTCGGTATAGGAAACACGTTCTTCACGGTGATGTTATTGACCGCTCGGCTACCAATACACATACGCCAAGTCCCATTTTTCTTTGGCACCAACAAGGCGAGTACCACACATGGACTAAGGCTCTCTCGGAATAAGCCTTTGTCTAATAATTCTTGCACTTGTCTTTGCAACTCCTTAGCCTCTTCCGGATTGCATCTATAGGCTAGACGATTAGGTAATGAACTTCCTAGAATAAAATGAGTAGCATGTTCAATACCTCTGATTGGTGGTTATCCAGGTGCAAGATCATCCGGAAATACATCTTCAACCGTATCTCCCACAAACATATATAAGACTTCCCTTCTTCTACTCCTCTTCTATCTCCGATGCATTAAGCAAGAGGGCCTCAGACTTTTCCTTGCGGTTCTTGGCATTTTGGATCTTCATTTTCTTCACCTTACTAGGTGACAATGGTATCAACCGGACCTTCTTGTCATCCTTTTAAAAAGAATAGACATTCTTTTCTCCATCATGTTGCGCTTTCCTATCAAATTGCCATGGCCGACCTAATAAAATATGACAAGCATCCATAGGTAGGATGTCACACCATATTTCATCTTCATACTTACCAACTCAAAAACTAACAAGAGCTTGTTTCATTACCTTTAGACCTTTGTCTTTGTTCAACTATTGGAGAGCATATGGTTTAGGATGGTTGCGGGGTAGGCAACTTTAATTTGTCCACCATTTCCACGGAGGCCGCATTGGTACAACTTCCTCCATCAATGATAATATTACATACCTTGTCATTTACCTTGTATCGAGTGTAAAATAGTTGCTCTCTTTATGTCTCATCCTATTCTTCAAGTTGAACACTCAACACACGTCGGGGTACAAAACTTTCACCCTCTTCCGCAAGATCAATATCTTTCTCTAGGATCTCCTTGACTTCGGGTTATTCAATAACAAAGGAATCCCTACAATCTTGATACTCTTCGATAGTCATTACCCGAGGGTTAGGACATTCCTTTGCAAAGTGTCCTAATCCTTGACATTTAAAACACCTTTTTATACTTCTATCTACCCCCTTTGTAACCTCTACTTTCTTTCCTTTATCTTTCTCTACACTTTCTTGGCTATACAATGGGTTAGTAAAAGAGGTACTTCCCTTTTCTTTAACATTAGTGGGCTTTACATAGGATTTTAGGGTACCTTTCTTTTGTTGTTTTTCAAACTTGAGTGCTAAGTGACATACGTATTCAAATGTGTTGTATCTTGCAACTTCGACCTTCTCTTGAATCGCCACATTCAAGCCTCCAATGAATCGTGCAATCCTTTGAGCCTCATTTTCTTCTAAGTCGCAAAACATGGTGACTTTCTCGAACTCTCGAACATACTTCTCAACTTTAAGAACTCCTTGACAAAGTTTGGCGAGCTTGAGGTATACGTCTTGTTCATACTCCCTTGGTAAAAACTTATTCTTTAAATGTTTCTTTAGTTTGTCCCAAGATTAAATCTTGGTTTTCCTATTCCTCATCCGACTTGTTTTGAGGTTTTCATACCATACATAAGAGAATTTCTTCAACTTCAATGTAGCAACTTTAAAACACTTTTGATCATTATATTTCTTGTATTCTAAAAGCCTCTCAATGTTCCTTAACCATTCAAGAAACTCTTTCGGGTCCATATTTCCTTCAAAGGTTGGAAGATCAAACCGTAGACTTCAATCATCTTCCCCTTCATGCCTTGGGTTGTCTTGTACATCTTCTCTTTCATGCCTCAGGTTGTTTTGTGCAACCTCCTCTCCGGACTCAACATCATTAATCACGGCACGCTCCGCAAACTCTTTTCTCAATATATGCATTTGTTTCGCCATAAGGTCACTTATGGTCCTCCGAAGTTCTTCATTTAAGTTAGCCATATCATCAAGGCGTGGGATGAGAAAGTCTTGCTCTAATACCAAACTGATGTATATAAGGAGGGGACTGTATGGTTAGGTTGATCGGAGTTGGTTTGGGGCTGGTCGGACACAAATATGGGAGTCGAATGAAGGATGGCGGAATAGGATGGTTTCCGGACAATTTAGGTTTGTGGGAGGTGTACTAGTACCTTTAGGTGGTTTGCTGCTAAGGTGTTTAGAGGGGATGAACTAGATACATCATCAGTTATGTTGGTGGTTGATATTTGGTGGTTGGATGATGGTAAGGTGGCGGAAATTGGTCGGGACAGTAAGGTATGAAGGTTGAACCCGGTGAGGATAGTGGAGTACTTGGTTGGGTTTTTGAGTGTTTTTGGGAGGAGTTGGTTAACAACCTTTTTGGTGTAGGTTGGGAAAGTGTTGTAGTGTATTGGGGTAAAAGGGATTAGGCAGTTTGGACAATGATTGGACACGAAATTGATAGACAAGTTCGGGTGCGGGTAAGGTGATGTAGGCCGAGATGATAATGTGTTTGTGACAAACTAACCGGATAGAACCTTGACTTGGGTATAGTTAGATCATAAAAGTTCTAACTAGACTTGCACCTAGGGGTTGGATCACAAAAGGACCAAGGTTTGGACCACAAAAGGAACAACTAAGATAACAACACAAAAGTTGAATAACTTAGCAAAGTTTGAGAAAACTCAAATATATTTCATAAAAATTCAATGTCTCATTTCATCAACTACATCCCTTATTTATACTAGTTCTAAACATTCTAGAATAGATAACAAGATAGACATAAAATGTATCTAGGCCGAATAGGAAAGGGGGGAGGGGGAGTTTCGGCCGATTTTCGAGAAGGGAAAAGACCCAACTCTTCATATTCTCTAGGCTACCCTTTTGTGTCATCCATGTAGATAAGTGCATGAACTAGCTAGTTCATGAATTACCTCATTGGGGAACGTTGGAAGCTTCCCCTTTTAGATGGTTCTCGGCTTGGTCATCTTATCTTATTACATGGCATAGTAATTAAGCTATAAGGAGATCTAGTAATTAAGCTAGGAATTAAAACAAGCTAAAAGGTGGTCTCGGCCAAGACCTACATAAAAGCCAAAAAAAACGTTTCCTTCTTGGATCTTTAAGTCTTATCTTCAACTCCACTCCACATTAAGCATGTCACAATAGGATGGTTGGCAATCTTTGACACTCATAGCAAATCACCTCGCGGCTCATGTTGGAAACTTAAGTTCACAGCCTTCTTTTCATCAATAAGACTTAGAGAAAAAAATAGATTAGTAGGGGGGTCACTTGTGACACCACAATTGTCCAGGCCCCACGGTGGGCGCCAAATTATTTACCCCTAAGACAGTACAATTGCATTTGTATACGTGGTCAAGGACACGTGGATCTCAAGTGACACGTTATTTATGAATTCTAGATGTACTGAAAACAAATATTAACAAGACAAAGTAAATAGTAATTAGCTTGAGCCTTGTGTCAACTTCTGAGCAAAGTGACGATAATTTGTATGAAAACACAGAAATCAAGAGAATTTCAATGAGTATTTTGTAATAGCTAGAATCTGATCTGTTACAATGGAGTAATGTTCCCTATTTATACATGAGCTACATAGTTACATAACCCACGGAATATGCTCTCATTAATATAGGAGAATGAATGTTACAATAATTGATCAATCAATAACTCCATACATGTCATTCAAATACTATTGGAAGTCGTATGACCGGTTATAGTAACGGTCGTCCATTACAATTCAAACTGCTTTCAGTCTTCTGTATTATCGGTAATAGTTACGCTTATGTCGCTCCCGGTACCATTTGAGTGCTACCGGTAATACCCCAAACCAACTTAGACTTGACTGAGCATCAATTATCATACTATAATTCGTACAACTGTCTCATACAAATTTTGCCAAAAAAAAAAATTATCTTATCTATAACTTTTAGAAGTATTTAGAATTTTATGTTAATGTTCCTCTGCGAAATAACTTTTTCTTCATTATATTTCGGATCAACCCAAAATACAAAAAGAAGATGTCATGTTACAATGTTTTTTTTTTAAAAATCTAAGAAGATGTCATTCCTTTGCTGAAATAGGGAGCAAATCACTTTGATACTTTAAAATATGAGAATTGAAACTTTATAAATGTAAAATATGCAGGAAGGCTCTATCTCAACAATCAATAAATTGTAATCCAGTTAAGACCTAATATTTGCTTACTTAGGGTGTGTTTGGTATGAAGGAAAATGTTTTCCATGCAAAATATTCTCCTAGAAAATGTTTTCTTGGAAAATAAGCGGATCTATTACTTATTTTCTAGTGTTTGGTATGTAAGCAAAATAATATTATCCTAAAAACATTTATATGTAATCTACTAAAATACTATTAGGGTGGGATGGATGGGGAGTGGGTGTTCGGGGCAATGGGGGATAGGATGGTCAAGGGAGTGAAGGTTGGGTGGGTGGAGAGGAGACAATAAACTTAGAATATCAGTTATGAACTTGTTTTTCCTACTTTGATTAAGGAAGTCATTTTCCTCATTTTTAAGAAACTTGTTTTCCTAAAAAAAAATGCTTTCCAAGATGACCAACCAAACATGAGAAAATTGGAAAATATTTTTCATCATACCAAACACACCCTTAGACTACTATAACAACAATAACATCCCTAGTGCAATCGTATAAGTGGGTCTGTGGAGAGTAAAGTCTACGCAAACCGTAACCCTATCTTGCGAGGTAGAGATGTTGTTTCCGATAAACCCTCGGCTTAAGGAAAAACATATCAAAGCAGATTAGAAAAATAAATAACGAATGTGAAGCAATCATGGCAAAGAACTATAGAAAACATGACAAAATATTCAGAAAAAAATAGTAACTACAACAAAATAATACTATCATCGAAGTACAAGAAACACCATTTAATAACTAAAACTCAAAGGGAAATAAACAAAATGGGAAATAGTACGATTACTAGTATAGAAGGACAAACGAAACAACACTCTAATACCTACTAACTTTCTACCTTAATCCTTGTCCTCCACAACCTCTTATCTAAGGTCACATCCTCGGTCAGCTGCAACTGCGCCATGCTCCGTCTAATCACCTCACCCCAATACTTCTTCGACGTACCTCTACCGAAATCCATCCATAGCTAACCTCTCACACCTCAGCATGGAGCATTTGTGTATCTCCTCTTCATATGTCCAAATCATCTCAACATCTTTTCCGCATCTTGTCCTCCATCGATGTCACTCCCACCTTGTCCCGATATCTTCATTTTTAATCTTATCTCTCCTAGTATGTCCACACATTGACACAATATTCTCATTTCCGCAACTCTCATCTTCTAAACATGAGAGTTCTTGACTAGACAACACTCCGATCCATAGAGTAAAAATACCTTACTTAACTAATAGAGCAAATACCATCAATGGCAATAGAGCAAATACGTTACTTAACTAACATAGTAAATACATTGGGTTGGAATAAGATAAGATGCCTCCATCTTTATTCGGAATCTTGAGTTAAAATCGCGAAATGAAAAAATGATATAAACTTACCCAACATCAACTACTTTTATATCAATATATCATCGTATCAACTACTCGTAAAAGAAGAATGATATATATATATATATATTAGTAATAAGCCCCTGAACAATGGAGAAACACACAACATCATAAGGATTTCCATCGATATATTATTTCTTTTGAAAAAAGTCCAAATTAGTATCTCGACTTTGATTATAATTTAAAATTATTGTTTTGGGAGTTTTGTTAGAAGTCAAAAGCAAAAAACAGTAAGACTTTTTTCTAATAACAAAAGTAATACAAGTAGACCAAAATTAAATGGAGAGGCAAAATGACTCAATTGGCAACATCACATGAGAAAATTTAGAGCATAATGAAGTTGTTCCTTCCCAACTCCCACAAGCGCCGCCATATATACAGAACTAGCTAATTGACCTTCAAATTGCATCCTATCTGACCAAAATGAACTTATCACCTCGTATAATATTATTTGCCCCTTTGGCTTCCAATTTACTCACCATAACTTACCATCTCTTCATTCAACCCCACAAAACTACACATTATTCAACACATTCACTCCAAACTCTACAAAACCCCATCATCACCAATATCTGTAATTCACTACGCAAAGGTGAAAATTGGGAAACCTTAACCAAAAAGTTCAAATCTTTTCACTTCACTACCCCAATTATTCAAGAAATACTCTTACATCTCAAAGAACCAAATGATGCCAAAAATGCCCTCAATTTCTTTCATTGGTCAGCTAAAAATTCGAATACTCGACATGGGTTTTTTATTTATTGCATTATAATTCATATTCTTGCAAAATCTAAGCTTGTTAGACATGCTAATGCTTTGATTGAATCTGCTTTGAGAACTGAAAATGTGTTTGTTGTTCTTGATTCTTTAATTGGGAGTTATAAGTTGGTTGATTCGTGTCCGTTTGTGTTTGATTTGTTTGTTCAATGTTGTGCTAAGTTGAGAATGATAGATAAGTTTTTGGATATTTGTAATTTGTTGGAGGAAAATGGTTTTATGCTTAGTGTGATTAGTTATAATACTATGCTACATGTCGTGCAAAAGTCCGAAAAGACTTGTATGGTTTGGGGTTTATATGAGTATATGATTGAGAAAAGAATATACCCGAATGAAATGACAACTAGAATTATGATTAGTGCTTTGTGCAAAGAAGGGAGGTTACAAAGATTTTTGGATGTTGTGGAGAAAAGTCATGGAAAAAGATCTCGACCTGGGGTTGTTGTGAATACGTGTTTGATATATGGAATGATTGAGGAAGGTAGAATTGAAGACGGGTTGAGATTGATGAAGAGAATGTTGCAAAAGAATATGATACTCAATAATATCTCTTGTTCTTTGGTTGTTCTTGCAAAGGTGAAGACGAGAGATTTGGAGTCTGCTTGGGGAGTTTATGATGAAATGCTTAGGCGGGGTTTTGAAGGGAATGCATTGGTGTACGATTCATTTATTGGGGCGTATTGTGAGGAAAAGCTGATAGATGAAGCAATTAAGCTGATGGATGAAATGGAGTGTTTGAATATGAAACCGTTTGGCCAAACATTCGATCATTTGATTAAGGTTTGTTCGGAAGTGGGAAGATTAGAAGAAAGCTTGAAATTTTGTGATACAATGATAGGTAATGGGGTCCTTCCTAGTTGTTTATCTTTTAACAAACTTGTTTCCAAGCTTTGTGAAAATGGAAATGCAAAATCTGCTGATCAACTATTGACTAGAATAATGGATAAGGGTTTCGTTCCGGATCAAAGCATCTATACTAACCTCATTACTGGTTATGCCAACGTAGGTGACGTTGAGGGAGCACTTAAGCTTTATTATGAAATGCAATATAGGTCGATCTCTCCTAATGCTTCTATTTTTGATTCATTAATTATTGCTTTGTGTCAACGTGGGAGATTGAAAGAAGCGGACGAGTTTCTCTCTGTAATGATCAGTCAGTCCTTGACACCGAGCACTCATGTTTATAAGAAATTGATCGCGAGCCACTTGGAGAAGGGCGATGAAACGAGGGCTCGTCAGCTGTACAGACAAAGACGTACAGAGATTGACGACATACAATAGTTTCTGTGCTTTACAGGTATTTTATTATTTATGCAGATTTTAGTGCGCACCCCTTTGTAAACATCCCAGAGTTAGATGTTTGAGCAAGACGATGACATGTTTACGTATAGTGTTCTGTTATGGAAAAATTGCTGGTATATGTAAAAAGAATCAAATTTGTCAAAATTGTTCGTGGGATAAACGCATGTATACAAATTAACGGCGTGGTCAAAGCTTCGCATCAAACTTCAAGTAAGATACTAAGACTGAAATGGTTTTGGAATTCTGGTTTAATTGCAAGATTTGGAGCATGTCTAAAAATGTCAATTTGTCTGAAGGCTGAAATCTTCTGAACATTAAGTTTGGGTAGGTAGATTACTTGAGCTTGAAATGAAACATGATGTACCTCAGGAGAAGTATGCTTTATGTTGCCACATGGGCAGCTAGCCTGATCATATTGTATTTTTCTTTACTTTTTTCTCCAAAGCAGTATTGCATTTTTTATCGTGTACAAACAATTATTTCATGAAGACCAACTACACATGCATTTTGTAAAGTAGTTGTCATCTAAAAGCTTAATAATTTTTTGTCAAAACTGCTAATAATTTCAAAAATAAAAAATAAAAAACAAAAAAAGAGAAAGTACATGTGACATTAAGTAATATTTTCATGAGAAGTTAGTAGAAAGGTGGAAAATAGATTTTGAATGCACCAAAGAAATTTGAGAAGGGATGTGTACTACTACTCACACTTTTATGAGCTTACAACTTCTCCTGTTAAAGGAACTGAGGTTATGTTTCATGATGCCAATCTTAGTCGCATCGTGTTAACCTTTTTCTCTTAAGTCGTGCATTAGATGATAATCACATTTAGTTTTGGGCTTTAGATGAAATTAGTTATGATTCCCATTTTGTGTCTAAAGAAAGTGATACTTTTGGCGGGGAGAGGGTATTGAGATTAGCGAAGTTCATAACTATGAAAAAAATTCAACTATCAGTGAAAAATCATTTTATATTGTTCGGATTTAAATAACATTTGTCTTGAATTTGATAATTATGCAGGAGTTTTGGGTTTAAATGGAGCCTCATCTATGGAAGGTGTCACACTAATTTTACTATTACCTAAATTATATACATAGATTATGTCGAGGCTTGGTGATTAATTAGTTGATATATTTAATGACAAAGAGTCATTTTGCAGCTTACAAGTTCTTAAACAAAGACATTGCAGAATAGAGGTCGGTAAACTTGAGGACTACTAACCATTCATTCTACTAATATTTGTTTGTAAACATTAGTAATCTTAAGTGTATATATAGCGCTGTAGTTTTTATATAACATTTTCCCTTTACTGTGGATATTGTCAATTTTTTGTCCATGTGGAGGGTAAAAAATGTTGGATCTAACTGGACAAGACATTTATATTTGAGAGTTCCAACGGGTTCGTAAGGTGATTTTGGAGTAGTTTGCATGTCCCGTCTTCTTCCTCCCACTGTCAGACCTATAGTTCTTCGTTTGATCTTCAATATATTTTCTTCAGTTATTTTCTGCTCCCATCTTTTGCCTACTCGCTAGAGGAATCTCCTCTTTTTGAATTTGTGATTTGCTTATCTCTCTCATAATTGTCTTCCTCTTCTTTCTCCTACTAACTCAAGGTAAATTCTTTTTTCCTGATTATGAGATTGATTTCTCCTAATTGCCATAAGGTAAAACTGGAAGAGGTAGCTAACTGTTTGGTCTTTTTGTCTGAGTTATTTTATTTTTATTGTGTTGTCTTTCAGCTTTCGGCGTGCTTAGTATCATCTTCCTTCTTTAATAGTAACTTTCATATGACAATGCCAAACAGTTTACGTTCATTTTACTTTCTTTTGTTTTTTTCTTCTTATTTTTACGTTATGCATTTTGATGTAAAGGTTTTGAATGTTGGAATACAGTTTATTTCCATTTCACTTTCTATTTTATTTTCCCTTTTTTATCTTTATGTTATGCATTTTGTTGGACTAAAAAGATTTTGAATTTGTTGGAATTAACTTTGAGCTGTATGCCTCAGTGGGAGTTTTCAAATTCATGTCTATTCAGTGAGTCTACACCATGGGAAGCAAAGCGAGGCCTTTAGACTTTGCTATGTTAATGATATTGTTCTTCCAATAATGATGTTACTTGCAAGTTCCGCAGGTTAAGCACCTTTACCTTCAGACACTATCTTTTTCATAGTTCCTGTATTTCTTTACCCGCATGAAAGTAAATTCTGTTTCTGATCGTATTCATTGGGAGCATAATATTTATCTGTGTTTGGTAAGTTTTTTATGTGTTGTTAATACTCATTTTGGTATCAGTATTGAGTGTAGTGCTCCGTTCCTGGTAGTAGCAGTGCGACCACAATGCCTTTTAGTTTCATATATTCAATTTGTTGTGTCCACCATTGTTGTTTCACGAGCATTGGAAATTTCTCGGATAAATTATGCAGATAAGACTGTTTCCCTGTTATTGCTTCAGATGTTATCGAAGATATTTTCCTGTTTCTATTTTGCTAGAATACTGAAGGATCAATATTGCAGAATGATGAGTATTTGAACACCTCGCTTAAATGTTTGAACACTTGTAGAAAATGGAAATGATTCATGTATTACCTTGGTTTTATTTTGAAATGCAACTTAAAAGTCCAAATTTGCAGTGCTGAGAATTATCGGTGGCAGTGCATTTCATCTTATCTCAGGCTCAACTTAGGTAATCTTTGTAATGAGTATACAAGTACACCAGTTAGACCATTTCTATTTAATCTGTTGCTCGAGTTAATTTCGATGAAATTTCGTCTTGTTTCATGTTATTTCTATTTAGCATATCAATCACCCCTAAAAATTATTTATAATAAGGATCCCTCATATTCTCATCTTAGGGTATTTGGGTGTTTGTGTTATCCGTCTTTCCCGTCTACTACAATTAATAAACTACAAGCTTGATCTACCGCTTGAGTGTTTTTGGATTATTCTAATCATCGTGATTACAAATATTTTGATTTATTCGCTAATAAAATTATAATTAGTCGCCATGTCATTTTTTATGAAACCCAATTTTCGTTTGCTGATTTGTCCAATTCCGTGCCTAGTAATTATAATTTTTTGGATGATGGGCTCTCACCATATATTCTCCAATAGTGGGCCCTTAATGAACATAGAGTAACGGTTGGCACCATATCCGGAATGGGTACGCACTGAGCCTCTTCGGTCTTCCATCCGGTGTTACCTGATCCGGTCACTATCTGGTGCCACCTGGTTCGGTCACTATCCAGTCTTGCTTTGATACACGGACTTACCTCGGTTCAACTCGCATCCGATGCTGAACATCGCTGCCTCCTCCGATTTTCATATGAAAAATAATGCCACGTGTCATGCCGGTTTTCACCGTATACAGAATACTTTTGGACTAGTTGATAAAATGTTTTTGGTTGACTGCCATCAAAAGTCATTTTAAAATACTTGCACGTTATCAACATCCCTCTTCACCTCAAATCCTTTTATACAGGACTCCGGGGTGGTCGAATCTACCCGCCTCTCTATTGTTTACATTCTTCTTTGCCTGCAATATATAGAAAGCTTTCAGTTTGTCAACTTAACGATTTCTTATTATCCTTTGGTGCACCTAACTTTGGTGTGGTCACGCCTTAGTCCTCATCCTCCTATCTCAAGGATTCCTTATTATTTTCATCTTCACCTCAAGGCAGCTCATATGTACAAAAATCCAACAACACGGTCCTCCCTCCTTCAAGTTACCCCTGGGGTCCCAAACCCTTAGCCAATTTTAAGACTTATAAAGAGAACAATCCTTCTTTTTCCCACCGATGTGGTAGATTTGTCCCACACCATATTTTCATGTCTCAAACACCTTACTTCGTGGACCAATATCTCTTTCATTTCTTAACGAAATTTGACGATCTTTGGCCCTACGGTCATTTACTCACTTAGTAGATTATGCACGTGTGAAGAGACAAAGCCTCCAACATGCGGAACCCTAGTGTTTAAGTCATTAAATACGGGTGAACGCACCTCCCCATCAAAGGCAAATTTCCAACAGCTAGATCTGGTTTGGGGTAACACCTAATGGAAACCAACTCGACACTTATGACACTCAATGGAACAGTATCGTCCCAGTTGGCTTCGAGCAGTACTCAATCCTAACAGCTGCTCAACAGGTAATTCAACCCAAGGTGCCACCAACTGCTCAAAGGAAAATTAATTCACAACCTGCTACCAAAGCAAAGTGGAAAAATTTATTTGTGGAATACAAAATGGTTGCGCGAGGAATGGAATTGAAATTCATTGCACCAGTGATTGTTGATGGTGCGAAAGTGGTGCAACTACAGCCTGTTGAAGTGGAAAAGGAGATCGACCAATGGAAACATGCTCAACAACGTCCATCACATCAGTCCTCCTAGAACAGAGTGCTGCGATGCGCATGTGCATAGTGACATCGGCACACTCACGTCATCATAACTTTAAGGGGGGCGGGCATAAAAGTTTAGATTTGTTTTATATATGCAAGACTTAGAAGAGAAGAAAGGGACATTGTATTCTATCTAAGCTCACCTTTGTAACTAAGATCTTGATCTTTAAGAAATATACCACTCCAAGCTCTGATTCTTACTTTATTCATTGTCCATTTCGAAACTTGCTTATTTACACATTTTTACTTGCTTATTTCCATATTTATTTAATCTTTTATTTTACACATCCATAATCTAATGAGCAATTCCGGACTCACTAAAGAGGGTCTTCGGATCGGATACAACCTGCTTGTCTTTAAATCCTAGAATACAAATCTCTAACTGTGTTTTTGGTTAGAATTATTTTCACCGAAAAAACAGATTAGTTATATAGTTAATTTAAAGAAATATCATATAAAATAATTATAAGAAAAATACTAATTAATAAATTTTGCATCTTAAAAAGTTAGAAGAGTAAACTTCTAATAAAAATATTTTAGAATTTCAGTATAAGTCCTCTTATTAAGGTTTGTCTTTGGTTAGCTCAATGCATCGAGCTGGCCCATGTCAATAGAAGAGATACCGAATATATATCCACTAAAATTTAATCGGATAAAAAGAAGCTACCAAATAAATTTTTCTTCTTTTTGTTTTCTTGATTTTATTGAGATTTAAACTCTGGTTTCACACAATCTATTCCGGTTACAATTGATACTAATAGCGTTTGTATCAATTGACACAAATACAAGTGGTAGGAAAAGAAAAATCTTTGCACACATGGTGCCAAACAAGTCCATATTTGTGCCACTTGCGACCAATTAATTTATAAGATATAGTTTAAAAGGAAGTTGACCACAAGGCCATTTTTGTGGGATGCTGATACCCATAAAGGAAGAAAAATATGTGACGTACGATAATGTTGGCTTCTCTATAATAATAATTATCTGTGTAAAGTAAAGTATTAAAATTGAATTCAAACAAGTTAGTTCTCCAAATTCCATGCCAGAAATGTATATTTGTAGAATTTTATTGTAGGGTCCCTCTAGTATTTCATCTTAATGACTGGAATGTTTACCAAACTAAAGTTTGGGCCAACCACCAAAACAGACTTTGACAAATCCACTAACGACTTCACTTGACCAAATTCATGTGCAAACTGCCCTCAGGGCCTCCAATTGTTAATTGGATATTTTAATCAGAAAAAACCACAGTTCCAATGAAATAAATGCAAAAGCTAATTATAAATAAGAGGGGTTAATTATTTTTTTAGTTTCTCATCCGGTGTCTTGATATCTTCATGGAACTCTGACTAATCTGGATCCCCGCCGTGTAAGGCTCATTAAAAGGGGAAGCATTTCGTATAAGGATTTTTTCATATTCAAGGCTCGACTCGAGACCTTTGATTAAGACCGATGAAGGAATTCTATGCATTCCACCACAATCCTTAGTGGTAACAAGAAGGGTTAATTAAGTAGAACTTGAAAAATAAGAAAAGAAAATGCTCTTGCCGTTCTGTTTGATATAACAATATTTAATTGGACATGAAGAATTTAACTAATCTATTACTAATGATAATAGTGGAAATAAATATTAAAGTCATTAATAATTGAAAAATACTTTTATCAAGTAAATATTACTTTATTTCTTTCAATTTATGTGATGCAGTTCAGATTTCGAGAGTCAAACAAATTTATTTTGACTGTGATTTCGAGCATACATTTAAGATTTTTGAAAAAATAATTTACATGTTTAGAAACTACATAAAAGGTACTATAAGTCACAAAAATAAATAATTTAAAATATTTAAATGACATACGAATAAATGTGGTAAATGTTTTTTTTTGTTTACTTCCGCGTATCACATAAATATGGAGAGATAGAGTACATCAAGATTGAAAATTTAGTAATTCAGTTAAATTGAGTACTTGAAATTGTGAAAATTATATAATTGTCAAACATTTTAGAACTTTCCAAAAGTGAAAAGAGTTTCTTCTAATGCACAGAGTACAATAAAATATTCTTTTTTTTTTGTTTATATATTTGCAACATTTTCTAGCAACTGCCGTGTATAGAGAGCACCCTATGTCTGCGTTTTTGCCCAATTGAAAAAGCACATTGGTCAACTATAAATACCTAAATACCTAAATACCTAATACAACTAAAGGTCAACCTTCTAATCTTCATGAGATTATATTATTTTACTATATATAATAAACAAAACACACTTTTTTGGTATATGATTCAGCTAGATTTTTCATATACTAACTTCACTATTACAATATTAGACCATCTAAACCTATAAGCTTCGAGGCCTATATATATCTGAAGAAACTAACGAATAACGAATTCATTTCCATAATTATTCTTTCATCCTCTCATAAATCAACGAAGTAAATTTCAGTTTGCTCCTTTATTTTTCCTTTTATTTCCCTAATCACGTTAGCATCATACTCTTTTCTTCCATGGCTTCTATTTATAATCCGCCCTCTGAAATGTGATACTGTTTTCTTATTTGTTGATTTAAAAGAAAACAATATTTATATTTATATATTTGAAATTGATTTAATTGTAAATTTCTCATTTTACGGACTTTTAATGATATGCTTTTATAGCCACTGAAATTTATGGCATGTTTAAGATTATGAATTTCAAAAATCATTATTTCTTTCTTAAACGATGTGTTCATTCATTAACATTTATGCTAACGGGTTCTTTACGCGTGTTACAGAGTAATAAAGATGAATAAGATAGGATGGAAGAGGCAACGGCGTCTTGTTTTATGGTTTTGTTCCATTGTTTTCCAGCTTTTCTTGCTTGTTAGTGGTTCAGGGACTGACCATTTTAGGTACTCTTTATGAGAACTTTGTTTTTTTATCTTTATTATTTTTTCAATATAAAGTTATGAGTTCATCATCTCTGTTAAATAATGTCTTTCTTATATAAGGGGTTTTAATGTTCTGGGCCGCTTAATTTATTGTCTTAATAAAATTTGGGGTTTACTATTTTTTTCTTACATAATATCCGTTTGCACAACCACTTTGCCTCATGTTATAGGTTGTGTTTCTTTCACCCAACTCAATATATAAAGCTGCTATGGGCTTTTCTCTATATAATTGATCAGCTTATCGAGCCACTAACATTACTTTAGACATACTCATTATATAAACCTATGAAAAATCGAGGAACTAAATTACACGTGTGGAAAGGTGTCACAGAAATATTAGAGAATGTCCTTCACCAATTGTGTTGGGTTGAATGTTCAAATTATAGTATTTCACAATCTCCATTTAAAAAGGAAAGAATTTAAATTTTACACACGACGTGTAATTGTTTTTAGCATGCATGGTTTTATACTCTTTAGCATGCATAGTTCGGTATACTAACTACTAAAAATACGGGATCTTTTTATTAACGTTTTCGTAGAAAATCTAGAATTTTTGACGGAAAGTTTATCGAAAATGAGCAGATTTTCCACGTAAATTTGCGTTTGTTTAATAATGACTGTAAATTGACCTGTTACAATTGGTACAACTACATTAAAAATATAAATATCTTTTACAATGTAAGTATATTTTATTTAAATCTAAAAGGAAAGGAGAAAAAAAAGTGATGCCGCCATCCTTTGTTATTTTACAAACTATTTTATGAATTCTTGCATAGATTCCTATGATATGATTAATTAGAGTAGAAAACTCTTGCATTTCCAACTTGAAAAAAAGCCATCAAACATGACAATTGACCTCTAACTCTTATTTATTTCTTCTTTACTTTCATGCAATGACGACTATTCCATCCTAGAAAGTCATTTGCAGCTGAAGAAGTTACATTCATCTAAGTACTATTTTCTCTAGGTTGCACGAAATTCATCAATTCTGATCCTTCAATTGATTTTATTGTTCCTTCTTTCACATTGTACCTCTTGAGCATACTTTAGTTAGTTTTATAATGTAAGGATTGGTTGACCAACCTTATTCCATACAAAAAGAATACCTATTCCATAGGTATGGCAGATTAGCAAACCTTCACATGAATGTTGAATTTGTGATAACATTGAGAAAAGAACAAGCCGGTCTTTGTTCCAGCATTAACTAATAGTATCGGATTTGAAATCTGAAATCATAAACAGATTAGGAGATTTGAACTTTATAGATTTTGAATTTTAGGACAATGACCTTAAATGCGAATTAATACTCTCCCCGGATAAAAAAGAGTGTTCAGTTAGCCTTTATTTTTTGAGTAAAAAAGAGTGTTCACTTATCAAATAAAGAAATAACTAACCTCCACTTTTCCAGATTTGCCCTTATTAAGTGTTAGGTGACCAAATCTCAATACCTATTTAATTAGGAACTTTTAGTCAATTTACCCATTTTGTCTAGAAGTTAGTATGTTCTTAAGGAATGTACAAAAGGCAAAATGATTTTTTTTTTTTGATCCGGAAGTAGTAATATGAGTTCTAAATTTAAGTTGTACATATTTAATTTCTTAACACATATAATGAGTTTGACCATTTCTATTAGATTTTGCCAAGGTCCTAACTTAAAGCCTAAATCCACCCTTGCATGGAATGAAAAATTTCTGGTAGGTAGAAACTTTACCCCGTTAGAGTGAATCTGAATTAGTTAGAGCAATAAATTTTAAATAGCAAGTGGTTGAAGAAAAATAAATCTAAAAAGTAAAAATGAAATAAATTCTATCAAGTGTCAACCTGAATTCTCTTTACACTAAAATAAAATATGTGGTAACGTGACTATGTGAGTTTAACTTTTATATATTAAAAAAGTGAAAGGTTTTTTAATACTATTAGATCATATAACAAATTAAAATATGTCGAAAATAAAACAAGTTACCTGCTATAATATGTCAAATAAATATCATTACACTAACAGTATACAAGTTCTTTATAATATCTGTGCATGTAAATAAATTAAATGGTAATTGTGAGATTTAATTAAGGTTGACTTATTTTATAATCTTATCATATATTCTATCATGTTACAAAATACTATCTGCTGATTTAGTTTTGAACTATATTTTTATTAGAAAAATACAACATCTCACGTCATCAGTTATGTGCTTTAAAGGGGTTTATAATGGTTTAGTTATTTACTTAGTTGTACACTTATATTCAATTTTCTTATTATTTTTTTAAAATAAATTCTAATTGCAGGCATACTCCACTAGACGATAGTCAAAAGTTGATATCAACTAATCCTCCTGTCAAACTGCTTATCTCACGTAATTATGTAAGTGTCCACTATGACTAATTCTCTTGAATAGTCAGTGCCTAATAAGTTTGTTTTTGAATTATATTCTAAGTTGTTTATTTAAAAATGATTAAAAGGTAAAAATCCTTTTTATGTGTCAGATAAACTGTCTGAGACTTTCCTCAAAACGAAAAGGAACTTGAGACCTAACGCATCAATAAATTCAACCTTATAGTTGAAAATATTGTGTGATTGACCTTCTATCGGTTTTAACTATTCCAATTATACGCTATGAAGGGAAAAAAAGCGCCAGTACTTAATTTATTGTTCCTATTTATTTTTATGTTCCTATTATTAGTTTATAGTAAATAAACACCCACCAACACGAGAGGTGAATTATCTTGTTAGAGTTTAAATTATATTTCTATAAACTCAAATAATTTTTTTTATTATCAGGTCATCTTACTAATTGTAGTATACGTAACCTAACTTCATTATTTTCAAGATTTCATATCTCGTTTACTTTAGATATCCTTTGGATGACCCGATGTAAAAGGAAATCGCACTAATAATATATATAACTAAAACTCTTCCGATTTTGCTTATTATTAACGGTTACTTAATTATAATTATCTTTTAGATAACCTAATTAATCATGTAATTTTTTAAAAAGGAAATCAGGGCATAATAGTTAAACTCTTTAATTAAAATATGGGAGGTCTATGGATTGTTGAGTGTGCCCAGCCCCCCACATCGATTATGGAGGGATGAGAATGGTTCTTTATAAAGTTTTGGATAATTGTCACCTCACAAATTAGCTTTTTGAATTAAGTTATATTTAAGGTTAATTTTTTATGCATCGTATCAAAGTGAAACACATCCAAATTCTTTACTTACTCGATGTTAAACCACAATAATAATTATGTTATCCACACTCTAGTTGACCGGTCTGAGCATGCATCCCACATCAACCGCGGAGTACAGAAAGGTCTCTTTATATGAGTTTGAAAAATCTTCACATCATAAGCGAATTGATGGGCGGTTGAATTAGGAGCAATTCCATTTCTTATTGATTATATCTTGTTTGATTGTTGAGCTAAAAGTCAAAACATTATCAGGTAGTGATGGATAATGGCATTGTCCAAGTTACCCTAACTAATCCCACTGGATCCATTGCTGGGGTGCGTTACAATGGTATTGATAATATCCTAGAGCATGACTTCAAAGATACAAATAGAGGGTAAGTTATAAGCATTCCCCCCCCCCCCCCCCCCTTTTTAATATCTATAGTACTAAAAAATAGGAACTTTTATAAAAAAAACAAAAGGTTTGGAAATGCATAATTTACTCAATTTATAAATAATGTAGATATTGGGATACCGTGTGGGAACGTCCTGGAGACAAGGATCACACTTTTGATATGTAAGTTAAGATAAATATTAATTTGAAAGGTGTATGTGTTTGTATAATTAATACATATAAATTTTAAATATGACAATATAGATATTTGCAGGCTTTTAGGAACAAAATTCAGAGTAATTGCACAAGACAAAAACAAAGTCGAAGTTTCTTTTACAAAAAGATGGAATCCTTCCATTAATTATAGTACTGCCCATGATCTTCCTCTTAACGTTGACAAAAGGTGATATTTATTTAAATAACCATTAATTAGTGCCTAATTTATCAAGTTAAAATGGTAATGAAAAGGTTAAGTTTGATAAAATAAAATTGCAGGTTTGTGATGCTACGTGGGAGTTCTGGATTTTATTCATATGGTATATTTGAACACTTGAAGGGCTGGCCCACTCTAATTCTTGAGGAAGCCAGGATTGCCATCAAACTCAGAAGGGCTCTGTAAGATTCCATTGATTTATATTTTACTTTAAAAAGTTTAGGCCTTATTTTAAAAAGGATTTCAGTTATATATATATATATATAGTTATATATTGTTATAGTTCAATTTTATTTGATGATTTAGAAAGTTAGATTCTTGACATGGAACTCACCCCACCCCTCATCCCCTCCACCTCCACCTTCCCCCTCATAGTTTTGATTAAACTATATATAAGTGATTTTCGTGAAAAAATATTTTCCTTCGTACTAGACACACCCTAAGTTGATAGTGTTCTCTATTTTTTCTAGCTAAAAGTTTCAATACTAATTGTAAATAATTGATTTATATAATTTATTTTAATTTACTTGGAATTAAAACACAGTTATTTTTATTATTATTACTAATTAGACTAATCACAAGTTCGACTTATTATTTTGTTTAATTTGCAATGATTAGGTTCCATTATATGGCCATATCAGATGATATGCAAAGGAAGATGCCAACAGATGAAGATCGTTCTGATGGGCAGACCCTTGACTACAAAGAAGCAGTTAGACTAACACATCCATCCAATCCTAAACTTAAGGGCGAGGTAAAAAGAACTTTTATTTTAAAAAATCAGGAATATATTTGCATTGAGTCATAATAATGAATCTTTTTTCAGGATTATTTCTTAATCTTGGTGATTTCCTAACTAATTCATTTTATTTAATTACCATCCCATTTTTATAATCTTAGGTGGATGACAAGTACCAGTATTCATTAGAGAATAAGGATATTAAAGTACATGGATGGGTTTGTAATACTCCACACGTAGGGTTTTGGGTGATTACACCTAGTTATGAAGATCGTAATGGTGGTCCTATGAAGCAAGATCTCACTTCTCATGCTGGTCCAACATCCTTAGCAGTAAGTCACCCTTCACTAAAATTTCTTTGTTATTTGGTATCTCCAAGTTTAATGTCTCTACTAATTTAAATTCTCCACGAATAATTTCATTGAGGACAATAAAGCCTTATATATATATATAGTGACTCGTCATTTTTGAATTTAAATTTAAAATCTCTAGTTAAGAATAATTTTTTTAAAAAAGAAAATATGCACGGTAAGTTATGCGGCCCAACCTCATAACTTAAATGAGTCCATATTGTCAGATCTTACCCGATTTAGCTAGGTTAAGTTCACAAATGGCCTTATCTATAAGGGGTGATCTTGATTTTTTTGGCATGCTTAACATTTTTTTTAAAAATGGCCTTCACTTCAGAAAATTCACTAGGCAAAGCTTTTATTGCCCATCTAGCATAAGTTGTGGACATAAAAGTTATGCCTATAAGACATAAGTTCAAGATGTTTCAAGACAGTGAACCTGTTCAATTAACCAAAGTTATGTCATATAGAAAAAACTAACATGTTCAATTAACCAATGTTATGTCATATAGAAAAAACTAGAACTTATGTCTGATGATGGGCAACAGAAGTCCTTCCCAACAATTTTTTTCAAGTTGAGATCATTTTTTAAAGATTTTGTCAAGCAAGTAAAAAAATCAAAACCGAATACTTTTAGAAACACCACGTGTCATTTCCTGAATTTGAGCGATCGACACCATATACATTTTAAAAAGAGATTTCACTCTATCTCAAATGCAGGAAACTCCAAATGGTTCAAAGATTTTCTTCAAGCTTGTCCCAAACATGGAATATTTGTGAATAAATGTGTGTAAACACTACTACCAACAAAAAAGAATTGGCTATGTGGATTGCAAACTAAATATATGACTACGTAGGTATAATGTGTTATATTGGATTGTATATTTGTGTAAATTTCTCAAGAATTTAACTATTCCACCAAATCCCTTATTGTGCTCTAATATCAATATGACTAATCACTTGAGATAATTTGGTATTTTAGCAATATTTTATGTTTAATTTCATCTTCTTGTATAGGTATTCTTTAGTGGGCATTACGCAGGGCCAGAGTTGGGAGTCACACTAAAAGAAGGAGAGCCATGGAACAAGGTTTTTGGGCCTGCCTTCTTCTATCTTAACTCCGATTCGGGTGACAATCACCGTACACTTTGGGAAGATGCCAAAAAACAGGTAAATTCATTTACCTGAGCCATGGTCTATCGGAAACAACCTCTTTACCTGCTAAGGTAGAGGTATGATCTGCGTACACTCTACCCTTTTCATACCACACTTTGTGGAATTACACTGGGTATGTTGTTATTGTTAGGCAAATCCACACCAAAATGAGAAGAAAAAGTTAGTTATCATATGAGGGCGAGTTTAACATTGAATTGTCCAGCCACATTTTGAACTAAAGCCCACGAATAAAACAGTGTGGCCCAAAAACTGTTGAGGTAGATCAAAGTGGACAATATCTTAACAGTTGGGCTTGGGTTGTTACATCAAACTAGTGTATTTAGAGAAATGCTAATTGGTGAATTTTATTACTCTGCAGATGCAGGAAGAAACTGCAAAATGGCCATATGATTTCCCAGAATCTGTTGATTATCCCCATGCTAATGAACGGGGTACAATTAGAGGTCAATTATTCATCCGAGACAGGTACTTCATACTTCCTCTATTTCAATTTGGTGTCGTTATTTTTTTGTTTATTTCGAAAAGAATGTTAATTTTTATATTTAGTAACTTTTAAATTTTAATATCTAACGAGACATGTTTAACATCACAAAATTTAAAAGACATTTTGATACATTAATCACATCTTTAATTTTAAACCACAAAATTCGGAAGTCTTTTTTCACTTTCTTAAATTTTGTGCCCCAACATATAAATTGAAACGGAGGAAGTATATGTTTGTGTGCTGCTTTTGGAGCCTTTATGACCGAAAGAGTAATCTGATGTAGCAGTTGTAAAGTATTATAATGAGGAAAATATGAAAATGACTGAGACAAATCTTGCTTAGGTACATAAACAAAGATCCTGTCTATGCAAAATCTGCATATATTGGATTAGCACTTCCTGGAGATGTTGGATCTTGGCAATATGAGACCAAGGTAAGTCCTATTCAATGTTCATAAATATTTCACAAAATTGTTTATGATCACTTACATCTTCTTTTTTTTGGCTCACAGGGTTATCAATTTTGGACTCAAACAGATGAGACTGGACACTTCAAGATCAGTGGTGTTAAACCGGGAACTTATAGTTTGTATTCTTGGGTCCCTGGAATTATTGGAGATTACAAGTACAACTATGACATTAATGTCAAACAAGGTCTTTCTCTTCTTTCCTTCTTCCTTCTCTGCTTTTGGCCTGGTTAAAATAGAACAAATTAATAAATTAGTCATTGAAAGAAAATAATCTCTTGATTATTTTCACTGATAATGAGAGGTATATATACAAATATACAATTCCTAAATATGGACAATATTGAAAAATAATTCTACCTTTTTCTATTCTAATTCTAATACATTTTTCTAGTACAAGACTAATACTATAATTACAATTATAAATGGATTACATAAATGCCGAATCTCGTCTGAATCTGAATTTGTCAGAACTCTTTGGCGTAAGTTCCTTGTCTTGGACAGGGCATTTAGTCCATGTTGCTATTTTGTTGAGTCCAAATCGGACCATGATACACACGGTCCTTTACACCCCCGCAGTCATAGCGGGTGGTTGACGTACGCTGAGACTGTCACTAAAATCTTCAAATAGAACCAAGGGAGGACCCTTAGTAAATATGTCTGCAATCTGGTATCGCGAAGGGACATGGAGGACGCGTACTTGTCCACGAGCTACCTTTTCTCGAACAAAGTGTATGTCCATCTCGATATGTTTAGTGCGCTGATGTTGGATCGGATTTCCAGAAAGATAGACTGCACTCACATTATCACAGTAGACCAAGGTAGCTTTCTGAATAGGATAATGTAGCTCTAGTAGAAGATTATGTAGCCAACATGACTTAGACACCACATTGGCTACCCTTCGATACTCGGCCTCCTCACTAGATCGTGATAAAGTAGCCTGGCGTTTTGCCGACCAAGAGACCAAGTTATCCCTAAGGAACATACAGTAACCAGATGTCAAACGTCTGGTCTATGGACAGTCACCCCAATCAGCATATGTATATGACACAAGAGTAGAGACGGAGGACGGATATAAATGCAATCCAAAATCAAGTGTGTCCTGTATGTATCGTATAATGCATTTGAGCACATACAAGTGCTCAATCCGTGAATCATGCATAAATAAACACACCTGCTATACTGCATAAGTAATATTTGGTCTCATGAAAGTTAGATACTGAAGAGCCCCTACAAAACTACGATAATGGGTGGGATCCTCGTATGGTGTGCTAGACGTAGCACTCAACTTTGATTTTGTATCAACCATGGTAGAAGTAGACTTACAAGATGACATGTCAGCTCTCTCAATAATCTCTACCGCATGCTTTTTCTGTGATAAAAATAGATCATATGCATGACGAGTGACTGCTATGCCAAAAAAATAGCTCAAGGCCCCTAAGTCTTTCACAGCAAATTCGGAACTGAGAAGAGACATGATAGACTTGCGTAGAATTTTCGATGAGGTAGTCAATATAATATCATCAACATATAACAGAATGTATACCAGAGAAGTACCACGCCAATAGATGAATAGAGAATGATTAGACCAGCTGTGAGAAAACCCACTAGTAGACACATAATCTGCAAACCTTTTATACCAAGCCCTTGGGGCCTGCTTAAGCCCATACAAGGACTTTTTTAGCAAACAGACATGATGAGGATAATTGGGGTCCCTAAAACCCAAGGGTTGATGTATATATACTGTCTCCTTAAGATCACCGTATAAGAAAACATTTTTCACATCCAGCTAGTGCATGTGCCATGCCTTCGAGAGAGCTAGACTAAGCACACTGCGAATGGTAGCCAGTTTGACCACCAGACTAAATGTCTCTCCACAATCCACGCCAACCTATTGTGTTTTACCATCACCTACAAGACGGTCCTTATGCCTCTCAAAAGAACCGTCAGAATTTTCTTTATGAGTAAAAATTTATATAGACCGAATAATATTAACACCAGGTGGATGGGGCACCAACTCCCACGTCTTATTTTTAATAAGAGCATTATATTCGTCATCCATGGCTAATTTCCAATTCGGGTCATTGAAGGGCAGACACGGGGTTACGTGGTAGGGGAGATTTAGTGACATTAGAATTAAGATTAAAATGCATTTTTGGTTTTAAAATACCCCGTTGTCTACGAGTAATTGACCCTTAACTCGATGTGGAATTGGACGGGATTGGGGGAATTACCGGGGTGGCAGTAGACTGGTTAGCAAGCAGTAGGCCTGCTGGTCCAATAACTAATCGAGAAACTGAAGATGGAACAGTTCTGGAAGTGGGCCGTTATCCTGGATCATCACCGAAAAAAGGATTGGGTTGAGATCCGAGACCAAGGTCGAGATGAGTTGGGCCAGCAGATAGTGGACCTGCTGGCCCAGTTGACGCTGGAACGGGATTTTGTGGGCCAGCAGACAGTGGGCCTACTGACAGATTTGGGTCACAGGACATCTCGGTTAAATGGTGGAGAATATACGGTGAGAACCCATCATCCAAAAAATTATATGAACTAGACACCGAACTACGCAATTTAGCAATCGGAAATTAGTTTTCATAAAAAATAACATAGCGACTAATTATGTTTTTGTTAGAGGATAAATCAAAACATTTGTAACCATGATGATTAGATGGATAAACCAAAAACACACAAGCGGTTGTACGAGCTTGAAGTTTGTTAGTTGTAGTAGACGAGAAAAGTGGGTAGCATAAACACCCAAACACCCTAAGATGAAAATACAAAGGCTTTATTGTCAAAAAAAAATTAAGTGGGGATTGATATGCTAAGCCTTGGTTAGGAAGGATGTTAAGTAGTTATGTAGCCATTTGTAAATCATGATGCCAAAAAGAAGGAGGTAATGAAGCATGGGCTAGCAAGGTTCATACAATATTATTAATGATACGAATTTTTCTTTCAGCTTCCAATTTTGAGAGGACTTCTGTGGACAAGAAAACCGAAAAGATATGTCATGAGTGTCACAAAAATCCCGAAACAGCCCATTATCATATTCCCTGCCATTATCACATTGAATGTTTTTAATTTCCCGTTCGAATTTGGTACGGATGAGTGCTCTAAAGTTTAAGAAAGTGGAAAAACTTGAGACTTTTTGGATAAAGGAAAGGTCCACAAAAAGTTAGAATAATCATCCAAGAATAAGACATAATAGCGATGACCCAAAGAACTTAAAATGGGAGATGTCCACAAATCACTATGAATAATGTCAAACGACATAAATGTACGAGAAGTAGAGGCTACAAACGGTAATCGAACATGTTTTTCTAATGGAAAATAAGGACAAAGTGGAGTACTACGCGTACCCTTAAAATCAATAAAATTATTTTTATGCAGAGAAGAAATAATAGATGACTCCGGATGACCCAAGTGTGCATGCCACAAGGAAGGAGCAAGAGCGGCAAACGTGGAAGGTGTGGCTTAACTTGTGGAAATGGTTGCGGTGGTGAGTGGATAAGATTCTCCCCTACTATTGCATCTCATTATAGGTATCCCTATCTTGAAATCCTTTACAGATATTCCGAATGAGTCAAAATTAACAGACACCTAATTATCAATGGTGAATTTGCGGACAGACACCAAATTTTTAATTAAGTGAGGGGCATGAAGAACATTTTTTAAGACAAGAGGTGGATGTGGGGGAGACAAATTTTTGTGACCATAACCACGAATTGAAATTGAATGACCATTACCAATAGTTATACCACGATTGTTGCTCAAATTGAAATAAGACGAAAGAGTACCTGGTGCGGATGTCGTGTAAGAAGTGGCACCGGTGTCCATATACCAATTTGCATCCGAGGGATTTTAATTTGAGTGTATACATTGCAGGCTCAATATCCGTAAGTGTTGGGACCAAAGCTGGGCCTGATGTAGTGAAGGCCTGCGGAGGCCAAGGCCCTAGGGACAGCCTGCTGCCACGGCCCAGCAGGTCGAGAACTGGAACTGGAATGCTGGACTGGGAAACTAGGCCTGGAAGCATTTTGGAATTGGGCCAAGTTCCCAAGAATTGGTGACGGTGGGTAAGGGAAGTTGGGCCACTAGCCACTAGCCCAGCCCCACGGCCAATAGGCCCACGGTTGCTGCCAGTTGGTCTGTGGCCCACTGTTCCGACCACTATTATTTCTGCCGCCACTGTTCCAATTTCCTGTACCATTGCGACTGCCGCCGCGTTTCTTGCCATTATTTTTACGATTTTGACCCTTTTTGCTGCAATTATTTTTACGGTTTTTCCCATTATCGGCCTCAGATAGGCCTGCTACCATTTGAAGAACAAGACGATCATTGATAACGGGCACACCAATGTTGTGGAGTTGGTCTGTCAATTCTTTCAGCCTTTTACAATAGGCCGAGACGTTAGGAAAATCTTTCATGTTAATATGGAATTTTTTTTGCTCAAGGGTGACAACACGGGAATTCTTGTTATCTTGGAATGTATCACGCACCCTATTCCAAGTGTCCATCATCGTAGCGTCGGGTTCAATAATCATCTGTAAGAGGTCTGTATAGATAGTGGAATAAATCCACCGGAGAACGATAGCATCAAGGGTTGTCCATAACGTAGGATTATCCTCGGGGGTAGGCACCTTCTCAATGCCAGGTACCGAGGGGATTATGTGATGGGGGACTTGATGCGAGCGTGTGTGAACTTTGAATAATTTCGCCCACTTCGCGTATTGGACGTTTTCCATTTCAAGAACAATAGGGATGTGGCTCATGATGTTGGAAACTGTAAGGGCGGGATGAAACATGTTCTTTGACGTAGATATAACAAAAGGACAATAGGTGAATGAGGGATTTGAAAGAAAATTTTGGGAATAGAGGAGGAGAAAATATATGCATGGAATCCGAGAGGAGGCACGGAAACCGAGAAACGAAGGGGGCATCGGAAGTGTTGGAGAGAAGGTATTTTAGCCCTAGACTTCTGATACCATGAAAGAAATAATCCGTTGATTATTTTCATTGATAATGAGAGGTATATTTACAAATATACAATTCCTAAATATGGAAAATATAGGAAAATAATTCTACCTTTTCCTACTCTAATTCTAATACATTTTCCTAATACAAGACTAATACCGTAATTACAATTATACATAAATTACATTTTGTTTAGTCCAAATCGAAACATGATACACACGGTTCTTTAGTGATAATCAAACTTAATCAAAATTTGACCGGGTCAAAATAGGTCAAACAATGTGTCATAACTAAATTCGTCGGAGATAATTCAATTTCACCCTTTTTATATTTGCTTACAAAATGTGAAAGCCGAGTGTAGGTTCTTCCAAATTTACTCAATCTCCATATTCGATTTTGTATATTCGAGTTTGAATTTCATTAGACCCATTTCAACCCTATAGTTTGATGGATTATTTTGGGTCCAACATGTCGGGTCAACTCAACAAACTGACTGGTAATTTAACCTATTTAAGCGTGGGCAAGTAACTAAAAAATGAGTTGATTTTATCACCTTCAAATTTAAGTTATATACACTACTAGTATAAATCTTTTACCATAGTAACTATCTATGTAACAAACTAGCTTGCAGGTTGCTAAAATCTCACTTTTTATGAATAATTATCTCTACTTATCTTTAAATGACCTAATAGTATGAAAATTATCAAAATTAAACTTAAAATTATATGCTCACAAATCAAACAATTTCTAACATGAATGAATTATTTTGATGCAGGAAGTGATATAAACTTAGGTCACATAATTTATGATCCTCCAAGAAATGGTCCAACTCTATGGGAAATAGGCATTCCTGATCGAACTGCTGCAGAATATTTTGTCCCTGATCCATTGTCTGGGCTCACAAACCAGTTATTCAACAATACTACACAAAAGTCAGCTTTCTATTTTGCTTTTCTTCATTATAGTTTTATTGCATCAAAAGCTAAATTTGATTAATGTTTTCTGTTTAACAGATTTAGACAATATGGTTTGTGGGATCGCTATACTGATTTATATCCAAATAAAGATTTGGTATATAAAGTTGGTGTTAGTGATTATCGAAAAGACTGGTTCTTTGCTCATGTAACCAGGTGAATATAATTAGTACTGTACCATCTTTCATAATTAGTACTCCGGCCCTTCCTCGGACCCCCGCATAGCGGGAGCTTAGTGCACCGGGCTGTCCTTTTTTTTACTCTGTACTTTGTTACTTGTTTTTGGGCCCCACTGACTTGTCTTCGTGTCCTGATAAAAAAATGAATATTTGATTTAACTCAACCTCAAAAGTCGGGATATCCAAAATCATATACAAGAAACCATCCATCCTTAAAATCCGATGTGGGTAACTCAATAAACCCCTAACCATATGTCTTGCCTACCAACTGGAGCGTGAATAATATGATATGGGGGCTCAACGTTGAGTAAACTAAGAATTGAGATGGACATGACATCGATACCATGTTAAGAAATTGTATTTGGACCTAACTCAATATCAAAAGCAAGCTCTAAACCCAAATCTTATATTGTCCACGCTTCAAATGTCCGGTCATGTCCATGTGGGGAGAGGGGATGTTGAGTCCACATCGGTGGGATGGGGAAAATTGGACTCTTTATATAGTCTTGAGCAATTCTCATACGTTTTTGTGGTTAAGTTAGGCTCAAAGTTCATTTTTTTAAACTCGGGAAGTTCCATTTGGAGTTAAAGCGCTCCATATTAAAGATGACTACATTTTTAGGGCTCGAAATCGAGACTGGTGATTATAAATGAAAGGATACTTTACCATCTCCGCTGTAACGTTTGACGGTTATAACTCCCTCTACTTTTTAATCTAAGTAATTAAATATGTTTTGTAGTTTCTAAGTTTTTGAACTTTTATATTGCATTGCAGGAGAACTAGAAGCAAGAATTATATACCAACAACATGGCAAATTTCATTTGAACTCCCAAGAGCTGATCCAAAGGGAAATTATACACTACGTGTTGCACTGGCTTCTGCAACCTATTCCCATTTGCAGGTATATACCCCTGCCTCAATTTATCCATATTCCAAAACTCTTGAAGAACACATACTAAAAATAGGAAGAAAAAAGAGCAGAGAGAAAACCGAAAATCAACAACTCAATTTCACATAACTAGACGTTTTGGGTGTGAGCCACGGTGATACACTCGGAGATTAAAAGAGAAACAGCGGAATATTTAAAAACAATAATTGAAAGCAATTTAAATAGAATTCAACGAAAATAATTGAATAGTCTGAATATACAAAAAGAGAAGAAATCTAAGTGGCCGTTTGGCCATGAATATCTTTTAGTTTTTTCCGGAGTTGAATTGAGGAAATCAGATTGGCCATAAAATTTTACAATTCAATGGGAGTTGAAAAACACCAAAGAATTGTTTTCACCTTTTTAACTCCAAATCAATCACAAAATTTTTTAACAACTTCAATCTGTATTCATGAACAAACACAATTTCTCTTTTCTTGGATAATAACATGTTTTGATTTTTGCAATTTTAGGGGAGAATCAACAACCCCTCTAGCCAAATGCCTCACTTTGAAACTCCAACAATTGGGAGGAGCAATGCAATAGCTAGACATGGGATACATGGGTTATACTGGCTCTTCAATTTTCAAATTCAAGGGTTACAACTACAAAAGGGAGAAAATACAATATATTTGAAGCAAATAAAAGGTGGCAATCCTTTCTATGGCCATCAATATGACTACATTCGTTTGGAAGGGCCTCAACAATAAAATTGACCAAGTCAATACTATACATATATAGTTAGGAGGATTTACCATTTTAATTACCACAATATGTTAATATTCTTTTGTTTGTTTTATGATTATTTTCAAGTTGATATATATATACACACTAGTTTCTCAGCACGTGTATAACGAGTCATGTAGAAAATTTGTAAAATAATATCACTATTATTAAAATAATTTTTTGAATAAAATAATTATACATGAAAAAATAAAGTTTTAGCTGTGAATAATCAATGTGAAACGTCATATAGTGACTTATTTGTTGGGTCAAGATGATTGGATATCTCTTTAAACTTACAAAATGAGCAATCAAACCTATTTTAATTTCATGAGGTATAAACATATAATGGAGCGTATCTCACTTAATACATCATTGTACACGACATTTCTGGTGTATGTTTTTTTACTCATTTTGGTTGCTTTGTCATGGATATGTAACGACATGTTCCATCGTTACGTTTATGTTGTCCATTTTATCCCTATCGACCCGATTCTCGAAGATATTGGACAATTCTAATAGTAAAGTTGAGAAATTAGGACCTTAAATAGTGTAAGTGTTGACCTATAGTTGACTTTTATGTAAAAGGACCTTTTTTAGAATTTTGTCGATTCTGTGAGGTCCGGAGGGTTGATTACGACTTGGTAGGATAGTTGGATCGGTTCCCGAGACACTCGGGAGCATTTTTGGTAATGGGTTAAAAAGTTAGTTTTGGTCATTGGGGTTGACTCGGTAAAATAAACCTCCAATGGAAATTTCAAGACCACGAGTGAGTATGTAGCATGTTTTTACGTGTGGTTGCATATATGATTTGTGTTATTTGGCTTCCGAATGAATTATAAGGGTTAAGTCAAAGTTAGAAGAAAATAGAAAAAATATGGTGCTACTGTTCTAGTTTCCTTCTTCGCTACTGCGAGGCAGGGGGCGCGATCGCGAGCCCAAAAAAATTAGGCTCTCACGATCGTAGTGGTGTTGGACGCGATCGCGTGGACACGCGCCTAGGGGAGGGCGAGTCGCGGTGCTTCGCGGTCGAGTGGCATCTCTTGCGATCGCGAAGTGTATTTCTGGGCTGGGTAAGGTTAACCCTTCGCGATCGAGAGAGGGGTCGCGCGAACGCGAATGAGGCACTGTAGCAGACAGTAATAAAATCCTTGTGTGAATTCTTTTGTCCCCATTTCAATTTTCCATGTTCTTAGATCGGTTTTGAGAGATTCAAGGTATTTCTTCAACATTCTTCTTATATGTAATTCCTAAACCCTAAACCTAGTTAATTTTAATAATATATTTCTTTATTTTAAGCTTTAATACATGTTTTGAGGAGTGGGAAAGAGGGTTTGGCTTGTTGAGAATAAGAGGGCTTGAATGGGGGAAATTGGGGTTGTAAATTGATTTATGATCATGATTATTATATATTAATGATGTAATTAACTAGTAGATGTTAATTTATTGATCAATTTCATGTTTAAACATTTTGGAGATTTGGAGAGAATTATAGGGTTTATACTAATTGGGGGGTTTTAGACTTGAATAAAGTAATTGACATATTATTGTACTAATTAAGCAATTGGAGAGTAGAATTGAACTTCTAGAATGTTAGTTTACCAACTTCATCCTTTTATTTACCGTTTTACCCTCGTGGGCCCACTTTCCATATTTTCCCATAGTTGGTTGGATTCGAGGAACAGTCTAGTGTTATGAGTGTCGTCCTTTTCTGTTCTAACTTAGATTTCTATAATGATTAGACTCTGAGTATTACCGAGACCCGTAGAGAGGCAAGGCTCATTTATGATTGTGTGTGGCTTCTGTTTGGCATCCAAGTAGGTTACGACTTACCTTCTAGTTAGACTTCGATTAGCAAAGCGTATGTATAGTTAGATACTATTGTCGAAAGCATGTAAGTCTTTAGGTATGAAGTTGGGATGGATTACTTAGGTTGGATACTATGGACTATTTGTGACTTGTTGCCTCTTTGTGATTGCTGGACTTGTACGTAGTTTCTATACCGTACTTATAATATACTTGTCTATCATTCATCTTGGTATTATCATGGATAGAGAAACAGACTTGACTTGATACTGATATGGTGATGTGTGTCCATGTATGGCATGATTGAGATTTGATTATGATTTACGCTTGAGATTGATACATGCATATCATTCATACATATTATACATGAATCATTATTGTGAACGGTGATTTGACATTAAAAATGGTAAGAGGGAAAGTGAAACACCAGAGGCTTCCTATTATAGTGTTTGCTACGTGGTTATTCCGTATGGCCTCTCTTACTTGTATAATTATTGTTACCGATGTCGTCAGTAGGAAAAGTGATCCGAACGTGGCATTGTACAGATTTGGTAATAAGGTCAGATTGGTAATTGTTTTATGGATGTTGTTATATTTATTCATCTTATGATTAGTCCTGACTTTGACACTCATACATGCATTCATCCTCATTTTCATGATGCATTAACATTACATGTGATTGGTGTGATGATGATACCGTGATACATTGATATTATCTGTGATTGGAGTGATGGTGATAAATGAGAACGAAATAACATTAATTCTTATGACATATTATTTGCGTAGCCTAACTATGCTAAGTGATACGGAATGGCCAGCTGTATGGTGGGTGGAAAAATCACTCTATGATGTGTGATACAGAGTGACTGGTATATGGACTTCGCAGATCCCCCATGGCTCACAACTTCTGGTACGATGATATATTTTGCCCGGAGCATGTATATACGACAGGAGACAAGTAGCCAGAGCATTGCATCACATATACATTCATATTACATCCACTCATATCTCTGATTCTGGTTGTTGTATTCATTGCATCACATGATGTGTTTTAGCCTTGTTTCCTTGGTTGTTGATTTATTTGAGATGCAGTATACTTGTTTGCCTCTTACCTAGACACTTGACGGATTTGAGGATCAGAGATTCCACTTAGGCTATGACTATAGGCTATTGAGATCTAGTGTGATTCCCATTATTACAAGTCTTATATGGGTGTGCTTAGTGATAACTTTATTTTCGTATCTCTTGGATTTTAACTGGATTCACTATACTTGGACTGATTATTCTTGGACTGTGATATTACTTGTACTTGATTGCTAACATGTCTATTCTTCAGTTTCTTTCTTTTATATATGTTAGCTAACTATTGTCGGCATATGATACCTACCAGTACATAGTGTTTGTACTAATACTACTCTAGTTACACTCTTTTCGGGTGTAGAGTTGTTGCAAGAACTTCAGCGAGGTTCGATTAGCCTTCAAAGGTCTCGTGGAGTTCATCTAGATTTTCTATTTAACTTTCATTCTAAACAGAAGTTGTATTCAGGTTGTGGCGTATCTTTTATTCCAATTGTATACTTAGAAGCTCTTATACTATTCAGACCAGATCCTTTGGGTAGTTGTTGTATCCCGCTCTTGATATTTATAATATGAATTAGACTTTTATTTATTCCGTTTTATTTACTTTATTGTGTTGAATTATTGATTAAGGGAATGGTTCACCTATCGAGGTGGAAAAGGGTGGGTGCTTGCACGACTCGATAATTTAGGTCATGATAAGTTGGTATCAGAGCGCTAGGTTACCCGGTTTATAAGTACAAGAGCAATGTCTAGTAGAGTTCTACTTGTGAATGTGTTGTATGCCATACTTATAATTGGGAGGCTATGTACATTTAGGAAACTTCAAATTCTTTCATTCTTTCCTGCTACTTCATTCAAATTGGTATCAAGTCGATTCCAATTGGTATATGAGTTTTCTTGTCTTAATCACCCACGAAAGGTGGGAACTCGTCCTTAAATTCTTATATGAATAGTTGTCTATGACATATTGTGGTACGGTATAAGATGTGTTATCCTGATTCAGATGCATGACTAAGTTCAGTTTCTAGCTATGGCTTGAGGATTATGTTGTGTGGGGTCGTGGTTAGACTCAATTTTGTGGGGGTTTTCTTGAGAAATGGGAAAGATAGTACTCAGGGTCAGAGGATCTCCATATTTTCAATGTTGGGTTGCTCGAAAGTGGCAAGAGTTCATTTATGGCTTGATAAGAATGATTTGTTCGACGATATGTTTACTTTTGATAAAAGTTTCAACTTCATCAAGGCATTGTGATGGTGTGCATGGCACGGAGTACAAATGGCAGGTCAACGATTCATTAGTGGTAGGGTATTAGATGTCGATATGCGGGGATGGGTATAAGTTTGGTAAGGATCATCAGATTTTGCAAAAGTATAAAGATTGCGTGTAATACAGAACGAAAGTTGAGAATAAGGACATAAAGGACAATTTTTGTGGAAAACGTGTAGCGAAGTAAGATTTCTTAGGGTATTTTGGTGGGAGTTCTTTTGTGTTAATGGAATGGAGGCGTAATGAAGAGAATTCAGATGGATCAATCTCCGCTATAGGAATGGAATAATTGTTATTTGGCGTGCTCGTTAGGAAAAGGTTGCAATTGGTACAAGAGTGGATTTCATATTCGATCGTGAAAAGCTAATTTGTACTTTGATGTGACTATATGGTAGTGGTTTATGGGTCATTCAGGAAAGTGGTTATTGGTTCTAGATCGGAAAGCAAAGTTACATGAGACGAGTGAAGACTTAGATGTTGGGAAACAGTGGCCCTTGTCCCTCAGTAAAAGGTATGTTCAGCGGTCTTGAGGTTATGAGGAATGTTAAGGATATCGTGAGATCAAGAGTTAGTTGATTTGAGAGTTATCTTGCGATCATACATGGCAGAATAGACATAAGGGTTTAGTGTTAAGAGCCTTGTACGTATTGTGTGAGTTTCAGCTAGTTCATGCTACTACTGGTGTACTATTCAGTTGAGTTGATCAGATGAAATAGATAATCGCGCGAAGGGTTAGAGGTGTTCTGGTTTTACAATTGGGTCATTCGAAGTGGTAAATCAATGATGATGTTTGAATTAATTCGAGTTATAGAAAATATTTTGGAATTTGCGCAAATGTACCTTGACAGAGATACATGAGGACATTAAGAGGACTGTGTATATGATACGCTGGATTTAGAAAGTATTCAGTGTTAGAGTTGAGTGGTTTGAGAAATGGTTAGATGGTGATGACGATTGTAATTTGATTGGAATTAGGAAATTAAATAGTCAAGAAAAAATATAGTGGATCGAGAATCGGTAAAAATAAGGTACATCTTCAGGATCACTTTGTCTTACGTATTTCAGATGAGGTATGATTGTTGAGTATGCTTAAAGAAGGGAATCTATAAAAATGAACCAATGGATATAATTGACTAAGTGATATGACAAAGTTCAATGGGGTTTCGTGATAACCGACTAGTGAGAAGCAATTTTTAGGTAACCGACATAATAAGGCTTACGAAAGTGGCTTGTGTGGTGCACTGTTGGGAAGTTTCGTAACACTCTTCAGTGGATGAGTTAGTGTGGTTTAAGGGAAGGGAATTGTGGAAATCCCTATTATGTGAAGGCTAGAATTATATTTCCTAGATGAGACTGTATTCGTGGTAGTAAATTATGTTGCAAGTAATATTGATTGGACAGCTTTGGTGAACACTTTTGGATATGAAGGACTTGGGAGTAGTTGCGTGATATTTAGAGCAGTAGTTGTAAAATTTGATACTTTCAAAATTGTTATAGGCATATCGAGGCGATACAATGGGAGATTCATTAGTTAATGGGGTATTGTATGAGGCTACATGTTTTGCGTCGAAAGGTTCGGGGTTGTATCAGATTTACGTATTGGGTAAAAGTTGAGAAACATGAATATTGTGATCATAAGGTATAGTTATTCGGTACCAAGTTAACAATTTGGATATGACTCAACTTTTGGAGTCGAGAGTGACTAACATGATTAATTACGCATGCGGAAGATATTAGAATTGGCCACCACAAATGTGTGTTAGGACTGTGTTTGGTTTTGGAAAATTGGAGTCAGTTCGAGTGTCTATTGGTAGTATTCAGGGGTTTTGCATTCATTTCGGGTCAGAATTGTTCGATTAGAGCTTGATGGACTATATTTATATTTCCATGTGGACTTATGGTTTCCCTATAAATCACCTTCATGAATTCGATGAGTTTCAGTTCAGATTTGAGGTATGACAGGTTTAGTGAGCATTATCAGGGTTGCGAGTTGACTAATGATATTTTACCGAGAGTAGTTACTCGGACATATATAGTGGTTGTGTTTGTATTTGGTAATGATTTTAGGAGGTGCTATGGTTGCGAGGGGTCTTTAAAGTGATGAGATAGTTTCTTACGTACTTGGTAGGCGAGGTACTCAAAGGTATGCTTACAATATTGTGATTTGAAGGTTTAAGAAGATTGAAACTAGCAAAGTTGGTTATGAGTGAGATCAGCTTGATGAAATTGCTTAGAGTTGCTCTGATAAAGCATGGATTCTTTTCAGGCAAGAGTAAGTCATGGTTTCGAGCTCGTGTTTATATGTTTCTAAGAAATCGTGGTGCGAAGGATGGTTGTAGAAGGGTGAAAGAAAGGTTAGAGGAATCAAAATATTTTACCGGTTTAGAGTGGGCTATGATTGTTTCTATATCTAAAGCTTTGTGTTATTTTGAGGAATGTTTGTGGGACCTATCGATCGTGTTCAGAGGTATGGTTATATTGGATTAGAAAATTCCAGCAACAACGGTTTTTATATTCGGAAATCGATGATGAGAGAAATTCGAGTATGGAAATATGGAAATCGGGTCTTTAGCTAAGTTAGAGGGATATCGACTGATAAAGAGAGAGAGAACTGTTTTGGTGCATTTCATGCCGTAGAGGATTTCGTGTTGTTAAATTAAAGATTATTTGGTTACTGTCAGCTTTTACTCTCTCTTATCGCTCGAGGACGAGTGATTGTTTAATTGGTATTTGATGTAATGACATGTTCCTTCGTTACGTGTATTTTGGCCATTTTACCCCTATTGACTCGATTCCCGAAGATATCGGACGATTCTAGTAGAAGTTGAGAAATTTGGATCTTAAATAGTGTAAGTGTTGACCTATAGTTGACTTTTGTCTAAAAAAACATTTTTTCAGAATTTCGTCGATTCTGGGAGAATTCTAGGGTTTATACTAATTTTGGGGTTTGGACTTGAATAAGGTAATTGACCTATTATTGTACTAATTAAGCAATTGAAGAGTAGAATTAAACTTCTAGAACATTAGTTTACCAAATTCACTTTTTTATCTACCGTTTTACCCTCGTGGACCCACTTTTCCTATTTCCCCATAGTTGGTTGGATTTGAGGAACAGTCTAATGTTATAGGTGTTGTCAGTTTCTGTTCTAACTTAGATTTCTAATAATGATTAGACTCCGAGTATTACCGAGACCCGCAGAGAGGCAAGACTCCTATGTGATCGTGTGTGGCTTCTACTTGGCATCTAGGTAGGTTACATCTTACCTTCTAGTTAGACTTAGGTTAGCGAAGCGTATGTATAGTTAGATACTGTTGGAGAAAGCATGTAAGCCTTCATGTATGAAGTTTGGATGGATTACTTAGGTTGGATATTGTGACTTGTTGCCTCTTTGTGATTGTTGGACTTGTACGTAGTTTCCATACCGTATTTGTGATATACTTCTCTGTCATTCATATTTGTATTATCATGGATAGAGAAACAAACTTGACTTGATACTGATATGGTGATATGCGTCCATATGTGGCACGATTGGGATTTGATTATAATTTACTCTTGAGATTGATGCATGCATATCATTCATACAAATTATACATGAATCATTATTATGAACTGTGATTTGACATTAAAATGGTAAGAGGGAAAGTGAAACACCAGAGGCTTCCTATTATAGTGTTTGCTATGTGTTTTTTCTATATGGCCTCTCTTGCATGTATAAATGTTGTTACCGATGTCGTCCGAAGGAAAAGTGTTTCGGACGTGGCATTGTACAGATTTGGAAATAAGGTCAAATAAGATATTGTTTTATGGATGTTATGTTTATTAATCTCATGATAAGTGTTGGATTTGACTTTCATACATGCATTCATCCTCATTTCCATGATGCATTGACATTACATGTGATTGGCGTGATGGTGATTCCATGATACATTGATATTACCTGTGATTGGCGTGATGGTGATAAGTGAGAACGAAACAACATTGATTCTTATGACATATTGTTTGCGTAGCCTAACTATGTTGAATGATACGGAATAGCTAGGGATATTGTCGGTGGAAGAATCACTCTAGACTGTGTGATACGGAGTGACTGGTATATGGACTTCGCGGATCCCCCATGGGTCATGACTGCTGGGACGACGATATATTCCGCCCAGAGCATATATGTACGACATGAGACAATTGGCCAATGCATTGTATTGCATCACATATACTTTCATATTACATCCACTTATATCTCTGATTTTGTTTGTTGTATTCATTCCATTGCATGTTATGTTTTAGCCTTGTTTCCTTGGTTGTTGATTTATTTGAGATGCACTATGCTTGTTTGCCTCTTACCTAGACACATGATAGATTCGAGGATCAGATCTTCCACTTAGGCTATGACTATAGACTACTGAGTTCTAGTGTGATTCCCATTACTGCAAGTCTTACATGGGTGTTCTTAGTGATACTTCATTTTCGTATCTCTTGGATTTTAACTGGATTCTCTATACTTGGGCTGATTATTCTTGGACTGTGATATTACTTGTACTTGATTGCGAACATGTCTATTCTTTAATTTTTTTCTGTATATTCTTCAGTTTCTTTCTTTTTATATATGTTATCTAACTATTGTCGGTATATGATACCTACTAGTACATATTATTTATACTGATAATACTCTTGCTACACTCTCTTCAGGTGTAGAGTTGTTGTAGGAACTTCAGTGAGGTTCGATTAGCCTTCAAGGGTCTCGTGGAGTTCATCTAGATTTTATGTTTAACTTTCATTCTAAATAGAGGTTGTATTTAGGTTGTGGTGTATATTTTATTCCAGTTGTATACTTAGAAGCTTTTGTACTATTCAGACCAGATTCCTTGGGTAGTTGTTGTATCCCGCACTTGATATTTATAATATGAATTAAACTTTTATTTATTCCGCTTTATTTTCTTTATTGTGTTAAATTATTGATCAAGGGAAGGATTCACCTACCTAGGTGAAAAAAGATAGGTGCCCACATGACTCGATAATTTAGATCGTGATAGGCTAAGACTCTTGTCTTCGACATTGGTATCCCTCTTGAAAGTGCAAATAAAATTAACAATGTGAGAAAACATGTTATGGTGATACAATCCGACATCGGTTTATTTGATCGTAGTCTTTATTTATTGTCATTGGAAAATATAAACATATAAAATTAATTTTGGATGAATTTGAAAGAATATCTTTCATTTTCGACGGGGAACATTCTCTATGTTACCTTTATCACAAGTTGCACTATTATTTTCAAATTTTACTCTACCTATCAATATAGAGATAAGATCTGCGTACACTTTACTCTCCTCAGACCTCATATTATGGGATTTCACTGGGTATGTTGATGTTGTATAAGAGTATCATGACCCATTTTTATTTGTAGTCTTCGTATGGAACCTAACATTAATTCTACACACAAAACTTTAATTGATCTATTAGATCATGTCATACACATAAAAATTAAATCATATATATTGTGAAAATATTAATAAAAAGTTAAAGGAAAATATCTAAAATACACCTCAACCTTTAAACGAATTTGCTGTAACACACCTAACCTTTACAGGGATTCTATTACTCACCTGGATATTTTTTTAAGGAATTTCTTTGGCATTTATCGAATGCACTGGATAACAATTCAAACACGTGCTGAAAAAAAGGCAAAAAAACAAAAGAGTCCGGTCATTTCACTCTTCGATCAAAATAAAAAATTAGAATTTTCTCCTACACTCTTAATTTTTTCATGGAAAAACATTTGGTTCTCTTGGACTTCGATCTTGTGAATCACTATATTTTTTCATAATTGAGTCTTGACGTGTGTCGTGTTGGATTTTGATTCTATTTTTTCAGATAAATGCCAAAGAAATACTTTAAAATATATATTCAGGGGGTAATAGTACCACCGTAAAAATTAAGTGTAGTACAACAAACCCGAACAAAGATTGAGATGTATTTTAGGCGTTTTCCCTAAAAAGTTACATGCTCATATGAAAGGAACTCATCCATACTCCATAGTATTAGCTATCTTCACTTCTTTGATTTTTTTTAATTACTTCACATGATATTTGTGCGATTCTTTAATTCATACCTTCATGGTATCACGTCTGCATTTTATTTATGTTAAATGTACCTATCCATTTGTTTAGGGGGGAAAATACCTTCATGGCATCACGTCTGCATTTTACTTTATGTTAAATGTACCTATCCATTTGTTTAGGGAAAAAAAGTAGCAAGGAAAAAAAAACATGTATATCAATATCAGTTTACAATGGGAAAATGTGACGTTGCTTAAGCAAACAATAAGATCGTCTTCATGGAATAATTAAGCTACAAATGAAACCATTAAAAATGTGTAATGACTCTAAATTTGAAAGCAACAAACTCTAAAAGTTCTATAAGAGAAGGAAACCACAAATTTTAATCCAATAATATTATCATAATAAAAATTTTGTTATATGCGAGTAATATATATTACCAATTTCGAAAATTTGTTGTTTTTTGAATTATTGGATTGATTAGCACAATATTGACAGGATTAGTTGATAATCTAAAATTTCCTAGTTAGAGAAGAAACAAATAGATTTGGTATAATTTCAGTAATTAAATATGATATACATAAGTACATAAGATTGTTGGCGCAATAACTTTGTAAATTGAGACTCTAATGTCACAAAAGTCAAAGATGGATTTATCATCTTTCATGTTTTTCAAGAATTTCTCTATCATTTTCGATAAAATCTCATGATAAAGATCATACATATATTTTAAAATTAAAAATTACATAAATTTCATTAACTTGTTTATATATAGAACATCAAATAAACATTTTCATGAAAATTTATGTACTTATAACTTATTTTTCATTTGTAACTATTATCTCTCCACACTTCGTCCTTCTCTAATAAGTGATTTCACTGGTAGCGACAAGTACCAAATAATTATGTATGAAGATAATCCATAAACTCCTATAAAGAATTGAAAAGATAGTACTGTCACTTAATATTTCTACCTCCTCAAGAGAGTATTCTTTTACTTGTCCGCGCTAAGAAATCGAGAGAGAATTGATTTTATTTTTCAATCTTAACCTTATCATTAAGTAACCAATTTTCAATATAATTGGAGTGCTAGTAGTTAAATTTAGATCTCCAAAATATCATTAATAAGGATTAATTAATAAAATAAACACTTAATTAATGTTTTACTAAGGAGAGTGCAAAATGCATACCGGACAAATAAAAGAGATGAAGTAATATTTCAAAATCAAATGATATTTTTTGTAGTTTGTCAATAGGTACACATTGTTTTGCTAGCTTTTAATAAAAGACCCTTTCTTCCACTAAGGAAACTACACAAGTAAAAGTAGCCACGAAAGTCAAATACTAAAATCAGAACCCATCAGGGGCAAAATGACACGATTTTTAGAAATATATAAGTCACGATATGAATGGGCATAAAAATATTTTAGAAGACGGTAATAGAATTAGATTGCATTTAAAATTATACATTTCCTATATTAATTAGAATTAGATTTATCTTGTAATTATGATTGATTAGTTACCTAATTTGTAGCATGGTAAATATTTTTGTACAATTATATATAGTGTAAATCATTAATGAAATAATCAAGAAAGAATATTTCTTACATGGTATCAGTAATCTAGAAAAAGTTCCTGAAACCCTAACCCTTCTTCCTTGTGTCCGACGGCCCCCCTCCCCCTTCTTCTTTTTGCCACCGACCACCCTTCTCCCCGTTAGCCATGCCTGACTCAAAATCTTCTTTTCATCTTGCCCTCAGAGTTTCCAACATCAAATCTCATGTTTCCATCACTCTTGAGATGGAAAACGTCCATTATGCAACGTGGGTGGAGCTCTTCCAGATACACTGCCGCTCCCATCGGGTTATTCGTCACATAATTCCGCCGGAAAAAGGCAAGGAGAAGGTGTCGAAAACCAACGACGAAAGAGAATTATGGTTAACCCTTGATGCGACAGTTCTTTAGTGGATTTATGCCACTATTTCAAGTGATTTGCTGAATACAATTATTGAGCCTGATTCCACGGCGATGGAGGCTTGGGATTGCTTACACAACATATTCCAAGACAACAAAAATTTTAGGGTCGTTACTCTTGAATAGGAATTCTCCACCACCGACATGGCGGACTTTCCCAATGCTTTCGCATATTGTCAACGGCTTAAGGTGTTGTCGGACCAACTCAAGAGCGTCGGCACTCCGATCACTAACAATCGACTTGTTTTACAACTAGTGGTTGGCCTCACCGACGTGTATAGTGGAGTGGGTACGCTCATCCGCCAAAGCAATCCTCTTCCACCATTTTACCAAGCCCGCTCATTCTCGAAGAAGCGGTTTTTGCCTAGAAGACAGCTACCGTGTCAAATTCCACCTTGGTTGCCGCTCCGTCCGATGAGAGTTCGTCACAATTTGAAAATTTGCATCCAAATCATGGCCAGAAGGGACAAAATAGCGGTAATGGTGGCGACAATGGCGGTAAGGGCGGCAGCAACCACCAACCCAGTGGCAGCCGAGGGCACCCTGGGGCAGTGGGCCGACACCATAGACCTGGCACTAGCCATGAGGCGTACGGCCCTGCCTTATCTAGTCGGTAGTAACTGGGCCAGGCCCACGTCACATCCAGCAACCCAGCAGGCAGCAACCCAGTAATTCTTGAGCCACTGCCGAACCAGTGGCAGCAGGCCCACTCGACAGTGGCAGCAGGCCCACTCGACAGTGGCGACCCCGATAGATATCGAGGTCACGATGCACACTCAAGAATTATTCCGCCCGACTCAAATTGGTACATGGACACCGGTGCAATGTCTCATATGACGTCCTCACAAGGTAATCTCTCATCCTATTTTAATTTACGCAATAATCATGGTATAATTGTCGGAAATGGTCATTCAATTCCAATTCGTGATTATGGTACTACAAATTTGTCTCTCCCAAACTCACCGTTAATTTTGAAAAATGTCCTTCACGCACCTAAATTAATTTAAAACTTGATGTCAGTTAGAAAATTTACCACTGATAATTGAGTTTCTGTTGAATTTGATCCTTTTGGGTTTTCCGTGAAGGATTTTCACACGGAGATGCGTATAATGAGATGTGATAGTCGGGGCGAGCTTTATCCAATCACCACAACCACACATCAAGCCAAATTACCATCCACATTTTCAGCTTTAGCTCATTCTTTATGACATGAACGTTTGGGTCATCCGGAAGCACATGTTTTTTGCTTTCCTTAAACAAAATAAATTTATTGAGTATCCTAGACCTTGTAGTTCTCATGTTTGTCACTCTTGTTCTCTTGGAAAACATGTTAAGTTGACTTTTGTTGCTTCGAATTCTCTTACCGTTATGCCATTTGATATTATTCATAGTGATATTTGGACATCTCCTGTTTTGAGCTCTTCGGGCCACCGATATTATCTTATGTTGTTGGATGATTACTCTAATGTTTTGTAGACGTTTCCTTTGTCTAAAAAGTCACAAATGTTTTCCACATTTATATCCTTTAGAGCATACATCTGCACTTAATTTGAACGGGACATTAAAAATATTCAGTGTAATAATGGTAGAGAGTTTGATAATGGGCCTTTTTTGGATTTTTGCAAAACTAATGTTTTGTCGTTTCGTCTCTCGTATCCACATATATCATCTCAAAATGGAAAAGCAGACAGAAAAATTTGAACCATTATAAATAATGGTAGAACGTTACTTGCCCATGCCTCTCTACCACCATCTTTTTGACATCATGTGTTACAAATGACAACCTATTTGTTAAACATACTTCCGAACAAACAAGTAGCCTACCAATCCTCACTCAAACTTTTATACCTAAGGGACTTTTCATATTCTCATTTACGAGTTTTTGGGTGCTTATGATATCCTCTCTTTCCTTCTACTACCATTAATAAACTTCAACCCCGGTCACCTCCATGTGTATTTTTGGGTAATGATATTGCTCACATTATTTTATATGGTGATGATATTATTTTAACTTCCTCATATGATGCTCTTCGCATGTCTATCATGTCACTGCTTGGCTCTGAGTTTGCAATGAAAGATCTAGGGCCATTGAGTTACTTCTTGGGAATAGATGTGACACGTTATGCGGGTGGTTTACTTTTATCCCAAAAGAAGTATGCAGTAGAGATTGTTGAACGAGCCGGCATGTCATCGTGTAGGTCGTCTGCCACTCCGGTTGACACTAAATCGAAGTTGAGTGCTTCTTCCAGCAAGCCATATGCCGATCCACCACATTACCGCAGCCTTGCAGGGGCCCTGCAATATCTCACCTTCACGAGGCCCGACATCTCTTATGTTGTACAACAAATTTGTCTATTCATGCATAACCCGATGGAGGATCACATGCATGCTCTCAAACGCATTGTGCATTATATTCAGGGTACTCTCGATCATAGCTTGCATTTATATCCGTCTTCTAGAACCACTTTTATTTCATATACATATGCCGATTGGGGTGGTTGTCCGGATACCAGACACTCCACATCTGGTTATTATGTATTTTTTATGATAATTTGGTCTCTTGGTCCTCAAAACGGCAAGCAACCTTGTCCAGATCCAGTGCCAAAGCAGAATACCGAGGAGTTGCCAATGTGCTATCTGAATTTTGTTGGCTACAAAACCTTCTTTTAGAGCTCCACTGTCCGGTTTCGAATGCGACATTGATTTATTATGATGATGTTAGTGCTATTTATCTCTCAGGGAATCCGGTTCACCACCAACACACTAAACATATTGAGTTGGATATTCACTTTGTTCGCGAAAATGTTGCTCGTGGATAAGTACGTGTCTTACATGTCCCGTCACGTTATCAGATTGCTGACATCTTTACAAAAGATTTCCGCTAGTTTTATTTGAAGACTTTCGGGATAGTCTCAGCATACGCCGACCTCCCGCTTCGACTGCGGAGGTGTAATAGAATTAGATTACATTTAAAATTGTACATCTGCTATATTAGGTAGAATTAGATTTCTCTTATAATTATGATTGATTAGTTGCATAGTTTGTAGTAAGATAAATATTTTTGTACAATTATATATAGTGTAAATCATTAATTAAATAATTAAAAAAGAATATTTCTTACAGAATGGATACTGCGATTTTGGGTTCGATATCTTATCGGCTCCTAGAGATATTTAAATAGAAATGTCTTTTACAAAGTCAAGGCAACGGTTAAAACAAAGGTTATTAGTTTAAAATCTTGAACTATAATGTACCTAACCATTCGGAATAATTTTCTCCTTTTTATTTATTATTATTAATAATATTGATGTATTTTTTAAATAAGTAGGGTAATTAGTTTTTAATAGTAATATTTACGTAATTTAACTTTTAAATTAGGAAGTTCATATTTTTAATATAATATAGATACATGTGATTTTGAGGGTGGGGAAATATAGGGATAATGAGAATTGATTAATCAGTTAATTTATTGACTGTCGTAATTCTTTGTAATTGATTATTTCTTGCAATGATTGTTTTCCTAACGGTAATTAATTGTTACCATGAAAAATTCTGTAAGCATATATCTCAACAAGTGAATTTGATCGTGCTTTGCGCGATATCTTAGTAAACTAGTTAATTTATTTGTGCTTCGCGCGGTTAATTTTTTTTAAAAATATCACCAAAACAAAAATAAATATATAATATAAAACATACATATCAAAAGATCGACAAATGAATATACAAGGAAATATACATTAAAAAGATAAAATAGAAAATTATATCTAAATAAAAGCCTCCTCTTTTGGTAGTTTAATTTATTATATCACATAATTTTCTGTTTAGCTTATTTTAAAATTTTCAAAAGTCTTTAAATATACTGCTACTAATAAACATTATTTATTAAAATAATAATTACTGTAATACATTATTTTGATAATATATTTTTCATTACCTTATTTTAAGTAGCCTAAAGTCTCTAAATATACCTACTTGACTTTTCAGTCTTCTACTGTAATATTACTCCAAATATATTTACTTAACTTTTCCTTTTTCACTGTAATAGTTATTCTAAATATACCTGCTTAATTTTTTGTCTTCCACTATATATAATAGTTATAATTTGTTATAGGAATATTATTTACTGTTAATAAATATTCCTATTATTTGTGAATAATATATTTTTTGTATTTACCTTGTTTAGAAAAAATCAAGAGTCTAAATATAAGTATTGAACTTTTCCTCTTCCGCTATAACTAGTAGTTTTTAATATGTTTTATCTTTATGGCATACGATCTTTTATCATTCTTCTATAATTGCTCATTTTTTACTTATTTTGTGTTTTCTTAAAGCACAATATATAATAAAATAATATTATTTTCTGCAACAAAGGAGAGCGACAATCCTATATCACCAAAAATTATATTGCAGAACAATAATCCTGTATCACCATTTTCTTTTCCACAAAAGCAGCATGTTAGAGAAACAACTTTAAATCTTATCAACTGAAGCAACAATTAGGCAAAATTATACTATAAAATTTACATATAGTTTGATATCTGAGAAATTAGATAGGTGCACAAATCTATAGCTTCAAATTGAACCAATCCATTTAAATATCAAATACGTACCTTATTTGAATGATCCCGTTAGAATTAAATGAATCAACTGAAGTCTGAAATCTTCGACAGCCTTTGCTATCCATCAAATGTGCTTATGCGACATCTACTTCAAACTTTTCAAGATATAAATTGAAATTACAAAACAAAAAATATATTAAATTAAATCAACTATTCCGCGTGAGATTTGACATTTGTCATATGAAATTTCTGTTGGGATACAATTGTTGTAGGAAACGAGAAGTAAATAACTATTACAATGGTAAGAAAGGATAAACTAAATATTACAATAAACTAGAAATTAAGAACTTAACAAACTGCTTGTGTGATTTGCTGAGTCGAGTGATGGCACTCTGTCTTTAAGACAAGATTGCCCCGTATATCTCCTTTTACGTTGTCGGACAATAGTATCCCAAGATACAACAACAACTTAACAATTGAGCAAAGGAAACTCAAGTGTTACTCTTGAAGAACTTTGAGTATAGTAACTTTGCTAGAGAGGAAGAAGATGAATTCAGAAAATTCTGGAGTATTTTCTAAGTGTTGTGTAGTGTTCTTCAATTGAGCCAAATGCCTCAATTTATAGTGTAAGGAGAAGACCCCTCAACTAGCCAACTAATGGCCTTCAATAGCCATGTAATGAAACTTAATTGAGAGGTTACATTCGGCCAAATAATGGCTGAATTCATGTGCCAAGTAATGGAGAATCAATGCTCCAAAACTAGCCCAAAGGTCAGAACCTTCCAACTTTCCGTCGCAGCAATCTGCCTCCAAAGCACCGCAGCTCTGTGAATTAACGTCGCGGCGCCGCGTCTCCAGTGACTGGCCACCTAATTAGCACCGCGACGCTGCCTGGGAGGCGCCGCGGCGCTCCAGCACCTCGGCTCTGACGGGGCTGCGCCGCGGCCCTTCACGGTTCCGCGACGATTTCCGACTTGTTTCATCTTACACTTCGTACACTTCTTCCTTATTTTACCAACGTGGAATACTTTTTCATTTGGCCAATAACCGTCCATCATTCTATGTCTCAAACGTATTACATACGTACCAATATCTCTTTCACTAATGAAATTTGCGATACTTGGAACTATGTGTGCACGTGTGTGGAAATGACGTTTCTGACGTATGGGCCCCCAATTGTTTGAGTAAAAAATAATGGGATATACCTAATTCCACATTAGTAAATTTCCAACAATCCCCTCTTGAAAGAGATTTTGGCCCATGCACATGGTGTCTTTCCCAGCAATCTTTCAATGGACCAATGTTGCATCTGGATAGGTACCATACTCTTTGAACATTCCATAGTTGAATACCATCGGACTTACTTACTACACGGTGAATGTGATGTCTTGAACCGTCAGTGTTTAGTATAATCCAAGTCAATGGTACCAACACAACAACTTCCTCTACTCAGTTCTTCGTAATGTTTTGTCCGTTGTGGCCGTGGAAACTTCTTGGATTCTTAAGTGCATTCATTTGAGGCGGTCTGTCCTCGCACTTAAATAGGTGGTCTCCTATAAGGTATCATGCTATACCCCACTTTACAAGTGTTAGGAACCATTAAAAGTTTCCCCAAATCTAACCTCAACCGGTGAGGATCATTAAAAGTTTTGGAAGCTTAAACTTTACCCACAATGAAGATAGCACTTATAGTCTATCGCGGGAACGACTTTGGATTTGGTGTTTCTTTACAGAAATCACTAACCGAAGTGCTCATGCTTGTACCGAAGTGATCAACTGAACCTTTACAACTTAGTTTTCCTATTGAACCTAATTCCTAGGATCTCCAGTCAGTAAGGTTGAGTTACCACCGTATTGGTCCTTATACCTTGGGTTTTAAGCTCATTCCCCTAGACATGTAAAACATCTGATCCTTGGGTAAGCCCTTTGTCAGCGGGTTTGCTATGTTATCCTTTGATTTTTTGTAATCAATGGATATTATACCTGTGGTGATCAGCTGCCTAACGGTCATATGTCTCCGTCGAATATGACAAGACTTGCCGTTGTACATAGAATTCCATGCCCTTCCTAGAAGCGACTGACTGTCACAATGGATCATTACAAAAGGTACGGGTTTGTTCCAACAAGGAACATCCTCTAAGAAGTCGTGAAGCCACTCAGTTTCTTCTCATGTTTTGTCTAAAGCGATAAACTCTGATTCCATCATGGATCGGGCGATGCAAGTTTGCTTAGAGGATTTTCAAGACACAGCTCCACCACCAATTGTAAATACATACCCACTGGTGGACTTGGTGTTCTCTATATCAGATATCCAATTTGCATAACTGTACCCCTCTAGTACAGCTGGATATCTCGAATAATGCAATCCGTAGGTTAGCATGTATTTCAGGTATTGTAGTACCCGATTCAACGCCTTCTAATGATCATTACTCGGATTACGGGTAAACCTAGCCAACTTGTTGACTGCATAAGAAATATCAGGTCGGGTGCAGTTTGTTATGTACACCAAACTACCAATCACCTGTGCATATTGCTCCTGGCATACGGGTGCACCACGATTTTTATCAAGTTTTTGATTTCTATCTAGTGGTGCCTTTATAGGCGAACTGTCAAACATCCCAAACTTTCTCAACACATCCTCGATGTAGTGAGCCTGAGATAAGACCAGTCCGTCAGATGTCTTAGAGATCTTTATCTCTAAGATGACATCTGTGATACCCATATCCTTCATGTTGAAGCATTGTTTCAACATATTCTTAGTCTCTAGAATCATGCTAGGACTGCTCCATGTGATCAATATTTTGTCTACATACAAGCATATCATGACGAACGAATCAGAGTTACCTTTCATGTAGACATATTTGTCACATTTATTAATGGCGAAACCCTTCGATAGTAGAGTACTATCAAAATTTTCGTGCCATTGCTTTAGGGTTTGTTTCAGCCCGTACAGAGATTTGACAAGCCGACAGACTTTCTTCTCTTGCCTTGGAACCACATACCCCTCGGGTTGTTCCATATAGATTTCTTCTTCCAACTCACCATTTAGGAAGGATGTATTAACATCCATTTGATGTATCTCAAGGTCACACAATGCTGCGATCATAATGAATACCCGTATGGACTTCATCTGAGACACCGGAGAGTACGTGTCAAAATAGACAAGGTCTTCTTTATGCCGATAGCCCTTGACTACCAACCTGGCCTTGTACTTATCTATAGACCCATCTACTTTATACTTCCGATTGAGTATCTATTTATAGCCCAACAGTTTATTTCCCGGAGGAAGATCAACCAACTTCCAAGTATGGTTATGCAGAATGGAGTCTATTTCACTCTTAATAGCTTCTTTACAGAGCGGTATCTCTGGAGTTGATAATTGTTTAGAAATTGTCTTTGGTTCATCATCAACCATATAAGCTACAAAGTTAGGACCAAAGTATTTCTCTTTCCTGGCCCTTTTACTTTGCCTTAGTTCCATCTCTAGAGTCTCCAAGTTCTAAGAGTCTGAAATACTAGATTCTGGATATTCAGCCACTTCGAGGTCTACTAGATCTGAACCATCTAGATCCGGACCGTCAACGACTCCCGATTCCTGAGAGTTTTGTTCATAACTTCGTTTGCGAGAGGTTATGTATTTTTCCTTTCTAGGAAAGGTATCTTCAAAGAATTGAGCATTCCTTGATTCCATGATTGTACCCCCGTGGATATCTGGAATATCTGACTTATGCACTAAGAAGCGATAAGCACTACTGTTATTTGCATATTTGATGAAAATGCAATTTACAGTCTTAGGCTCAACCTTGACCTGTTTTGGCTTGGGTACTTCGACCTTTTCCAAACAACCCCACACCTTTAACTATTTATAGGTGAGTTTCTTTCCCTTTCATGATTCATATGGAATTTTGTCCTTACCCTTATGTGGGACTCTGTTAAGAATCGTATTAGCGGTAAGGACGGCTTCTCCCCTCATGTTTTGGAGAAGACCGGAATTGATGAGCAAGTCATTCATCATTTCCTTCAATGTGCGATTCTTATGTTCCGCCACACCGTTCGACTGAGGTGAGTATGGAGCCGTCGTTTGATGAACAATGCCTGATTGGGCACAATATTCCTCAATTGGCTCTACATATTCTCCCCCTCTATCGCTACGAATGGAATTAGTCTGCATGCTTAGTTGGTTCTCAACTTCTGCTTTGTAACGTCGGAATGCTTCAAAGGCTTCATCCTTACTTTTCAACAAGTAAAGGTAACAATACCTTATGATATCATCAATGAATGTCACAAATTACTTGTTCCCCCTCTAGTTTGTGTAAACTTCAAATCACATATATATTTGTGAATAACTTCTAGAGGAGTGGTATTCCTTTCGACGGATCGAAAAGGAAGCTTTGTGATTTTTGCCTCTACGCACACCTCACACTTATGTTGAGGGTTTACGTTTATAGACAACAACAACTCCAACTTTACCAACCTTTGGATGGACTTGTAGTTGACATGTTCTAATCTATGATGCTATAAATTAGAGGACTCAAGCAAGTAAGAAGAAGCTTCAATATTATTGCTTGTATGTAATACAGACATGGCGTTAACTTTGAAGAGGCCTTCACAGACGAATCTTCTTCCCACAAACGTTCCATTCTTAGTGATTACAAATTTATTGGACTCAAACACTAGCCTAAAACCAGCATTAACCAATAAATGACCTGAAATTAAATTTCTTCTAATCTCAGGAACATGCATCACCTCCTTTAAAGTGAGCTCGTTTCCAGAAGTCATCTTCAGGACTACATTTCCTACCCCCAGCACGTCAGAGGAAGCGTTGTTGCCCATGAACAACTTCTTGTTTGTAATCGATGTATTTGTGGAGAAGGCATATCTATTGGAACATATGGTCTTGTAGCACCTGTGTCCATCCACCATTGCATGGGATTCTCTACAAGGTTTGCTTCTAGCACCACCGCTGAGAACTCTTCAATCATGTCGTCAAGAAACTTGTCTTTGACGACGTTAACCTGTGCATTGCCCATAGCCTTGGCCTTATCTTGTTGCTCGGTCTTGAGCTTGCGACAATCCTTGATCTTGTGACCAAGTTTCCCATAGTGGTGACAGTTTCCTTTGAACTTCTCCGCTGCTTAGGTCTTGCCGTCTTTCTGGAACTTGCGCTTCTTGCTTGGGTTCCCTTTGGCCTCAGCCAGATTTGCCTTTGCCTCAGCGGGTTGTTTACCCCTAGGTAAGGCCTTCATATTATCTTCCTGAATTTGAGTTTGATAATAAGTTCTTCAAAGGTCATCTCCTTTGTCTTAAGTTTTAAGTAACTCTTAAACTCATTCCATGAAGGACGTAACTTTTCAATCAGTGATGCAACCAAACACTGCTCATTTGGTTTCATTCCTTCCAAATCCAGGTGATGTAGAATCATTTGGAATTCTTGAACTTGGGCCCTTCGCGGCGATTTCCGACTCGTTTCATCTTACACTTCTTCCTTCTTTTACCAAAGTGAAATACTTTGTCACTTGGCCAATAACCGTCCATCATTCTATGTCATAAACGTATTACATACGTACCAATATCTCTTTCACTAATGAAATTTGCGATACTTGGCACTACGTGTGCACGTGTGTGAAAACGACGTTTCCGACGTACGGAGCCCCAATTGTTTGAGTCATAAATAATGGGATATACTTAATTTCACATTAGTAAATTTGCAACAATTTCATGTAAGAAAAAGTGTGGATAAATGTTTTGTAGCCCGAATAAGATCCCAATTGATATGAACTTATACAAGCACACAGAGACGAAGACCATAAAAAGTCCTAAATTTGCATAGCTCACATATCATCTGCATATTATACATCCCCTGGTTCCCTGAAGAAAAAATCGAACCACACCAAAAAACAATTGGCTAAATGACTGATAAGAATTTGAAGTAAATTAGCTCGTACAGATTTATACATTAAATAGTTTCCTAATGTCTTTTAAGTTCTCCATTATCATACTCAGTTAAGTTTGTTGATAATTAGGTGACTTAAATTGTGATAGTAGTGGAAGAAATGTTACATGCTCACAATAAATGTTCCTTTATTATTGATCTTTTTAGATGAATTAAATAGGGGAGAATATAAATGAGAAATTAAGAAAAGGGTAAGAAAAAAGATAAATAGTCTTCTAGGCCATAGAGAGGTGCCACATCACCTTATCTATGTCTAGCTTTAATATATATATATATATATATATATATATATATATATATATAAATGATCTTTTATAAATTACGTTGAGATAAATGTCATAATTGGTTTTACTTAGACCCGAAATTCTTTTTCTTATTAACAAATTATGTAATTATAAGATGCAACACCATTGAAAACAATCAGAAGAAAAGATATACAGATAATGATCTTTTTGGGCTGGTTGTGCATGTCAAGAAGGAAAATACAACTTTATAAAATATGAGATAAAATAGTTGAAAGCGCTAACCCTCTTATATTTTTGAAATCTAAGTAGTATTCTCTTTAATTACACACAAATAAATGATGTTAAACTTAGTATTGACTCTCAATTATATGTAATCAAAATTAGAACAGTGGAGCACCTGAATGACTATGTTACCACACAAAATTTTACATGATACAATATAGCTATTGTAAAAAAAAATGACTTTCATTTTAGATGAACTTCTAAACTTGCATATATGAATAATGCATGGAACACATTTAAAAGATGAGGAAGTCGATTTTCTTTCTTCATGTTTGTCAATTGCCATGTAAAATCTAGTTTCAAACACTTTGTAGTTGTTGTTATGCAATTCTGTATTCACATTCTTCTCATATAGAATTGAATATGAACGAACAGCAAGAAGAAAAAGACTTAGAAAACATGTAATGTTTAATTTATCTTTTTCACTTTGATTTTGAAAGTTATTGTGTGTAAACACCATAAATACGGAAAGAGGACCTTCAAATCATTCATCTTCCTACTGTGTTCCTCATTTTTTTAAAACATAACACAATTAATCATAATTAAGAGAGTTAAGGAGTGACTTTTGAGTTTTTTAACATAGCACATACATAAATGGGATGGGGGCGGGGGAATAGAAAAAATGCCAAAAAAAAAAATGAAAGAAAAAAATAATTATTATTGGCCAGAGAGGGGAAAAAATCTACTACCATAGCTATTTTTCACAAATATTTAAAAAAAAGTTCATAAATCAGTAATATGCTAGCAATTTCTAAATAAATTAAAGAGTATTATAAAGAGCACGAAGGATAACAAAAATAACAACATACCTTGTATCAAATGTCATTTTCGATAAAGAAGTAGAGGCTTGGCGCAAGAGACAAATGTGATTTTTTTTTGTGAAGCACGTAAATTGGGACTTTTGAAGGTAAAAGTGTAAAATCTAAGGAAAAGAAAAAATTAAAACTCAGATCAATAAATGGTTTTATATCATCTTCCCAAAAACATCACTTATTATTGTAAAAATAATTATAAGAGAGTTGAGAAGTGACTTTTGAGTTTCTTTAACATAGCACATGCATAAATGGGGGAAAATAGAAAAATGTCAAAAAATGAAGGAAAAAAATATTTGTTTTTGGCCAGAGAGGAAAAAAGATCTATTACCATAGTTATTTTTCGCAAATATTAAAAAAAGAAAGTTCATAAATCAATAATATGGTAGCAATTTTTAAATAAATTAAATAGTATTATAAAGAGCATGAAGGGGAACAAAAATAGCAACATACCTTGTATCAAATGACATTTTCGATGAAGAAGCATAAGCTTGACGCAACAAACAATAGTAACTTTTTAGTTATTATTTTTGTGGACCACATAAATTGATTTGAGACTTTTTAAGGTAAAAGTGTAAAATCTAAGGAAAAGAAAACATCAAAATCCTAATCAATAAATGGTACCATATCATCTTTCCAAAAACATCACTTAGTCTTATAAAAATAACTAGGACGTTCATGCCAACAATAAGATCTTTATAATATATATATATATATATATGGATATAAATGGTAGTGGATTTTGCTAGAATTATTAAGGTTGTCAATCAAAATTATCTAAGCAACAAAGTCTATATATTTTGATTTTTATATATTAAGGAGTATAAATATAGAAATTCTAGCTAGACTAAACTAAAAGGTATGATGATCATTCTCAATAATTTTGTGTCACGAACAAACTAAAAAACAAGATCAACAATAAAAGTTTTATAACATAATAATTTAAAGGGTGAAAAATTTAAACACTCTAAACGATATTCATATAATAAAAGTATCAAGACACTCTCTCAATTGCTAAAATAAATATTTGAGTACCTGATATGAGAATAGTTCCTTCTCCATCAACATTTTCTTCATTTTGTTCTTTTAATCTCCTCATCAATTCTACAATTTTGTGCTTTTGATCTCCTCATTCATTATACAATACCCTCCATTTATTTGAATGAGAATATCATGTTGGTGTGATTTTAATTAGGTTTCATAACTTATACATTAAATTTTAAAAATTGAAATTAATTACTAATACTAATTAAAAATAGAAGTTATGAAGATGAAAGGGTGTGAGTTATGGAGATGACTTTTTAAATTAAAATAAAATAATTAAAAATAATACAAAAAGCTAAGAAAAGAAAAAAAAGATAAATAAAATCATTGACCATAGAGAGGTGTCACGTAGAATTGTATATTCATAAATTTATATTATATATAAATTCTCAATTGTTTGTATGATAGTTAACACATTGATCCACTTTCCATGTTCGGTTAAAAGAATTTATATGTATAAGCATTATAATATTATTTTTTTCGCAATGCTTTCAGATTTGCTTCTTTTTTTTTTTTGATATCCAGCTTTCCGTCTTACGCCAGACTATTCTTGGAGATAGTAGTCCCGGTCCCTCAGCACTACTACCAGTAAATCGCGGGATGTGCCTGAATTGCTTCCACCAAGGTTCGAACCCACGCTGCAGGCCTCCAGCTGGATTTTAAGTTCTCCTCCTTTATCATCCAGTTATGCCCCAGAGGACCAGATTTGCTTTTTCTTGTAATGGCATCAAGTTGTTCACAAGATTCTGGTGAATTTTTTTATCAAAAACTAATACTCCATGTGTCTAATAGAACCTTTCGGATTTTGAGAGTCAAACTTTTTATCATAATTATAGTTATATGATCTTTAAGTTTTTTAAAATAAAATTTACATATTTGGAAATTACCTGAAAAATTATAAGTTACAATAACTAACAAATTGAATATCTAAAAGTTAAGAAAAAATTGCAATAGAGAAAAACTTAATTGACTCTCGAAATTCGAAAAATGACACATAAATTAAGACAGATGAAGTAATTGTTCGCAAAAAAAATTCAAATGCAAATAAAAAATAAAAAAATTATAATTTTATTTATGAATCTTGTGAGTACAATTTTGTTGTTCTCTTGATTCTTCTCTCCTAAACGTCTCGGTAATCCGTGGGCCTTCGGTAGTGTATTTATCGAATTGCAGAGTGATTTGGACCTCCTAGAGATGTGTTTCGATCACTAGGAATGTAGAGCAGTTCTTCGTTGCTTCAGTTGATCTCCGAGGAAAACTCCATTGAACACTACTTTGAAGAACTGTGTAGTTGATGCCAAAGCTTTCTCCGATGCTTGTTGAATGTCCTCAGAAAGTTATGTAATTCCCCTATTTATAATTGTGGGGAGTAGGTAGTCCAAGTGTGGATGAACACAATGTCCACGCATATAGACTCGAAGCATCCTGCCGCAGGCACCGTGGGTGCGCTATATCATCATTTTTTTTGCAGATTTATGCAAATAGTCTCAATATCAGACCAAAAAAAAATGTAAGTGATAGTCCATATTATTGGCGAGAAACAACTTGGTGTGTCTACCCCACTAGATGAGTCGTTGACGAACAACCACATAGTGCATCATCCTTCCGATCGAGGTTTTTCTGAGCAAGTTCATCAAGCATCTCTCCTTACAGCATTGGTGGGACACTATTGGAGCATCAACCTTCCTTGCAGACTTGCATTTTTGGTGAGACATCCAGCTTGTTGTCATGTTACTTCAGCAAGGAACCACTTGATGCATCTCTTTCACAATTTCGCAGCTTTCGACTTTGACGAGAGACAATTGATGCATCCTCCTCAATTATTGCTTTGGCGAGAGAGGCACGTGCAATGTCTCTTCTTTAAACTTAGCGTAAAGGATCGTGGTGCATTCGATTCTTCAAACTTGGCATGGAACGACCCTTTCTTCCAACTTGGCAAAGAATTGCATTTAGGGTCTTTTCGCTTTTTGACGGAAGAACATGATGTCTTTCATCCTTAAAACCTTGGCAGAGAAGTACACGGAGCATCTATCCTTCAAACTTTGGCGTAGACGTACATGGAGTGTCCATCCTTCAAACTTTAATTTGTTGATTTTCAACTCTGCACACCTTCACTAAAATATTTATTTCTTGACGAAGGAGCAATGGAAATGTGATCCACTTGATTTGGCAGAAACTAGTCTTCAAAATGCGCGACTTATCAAAAACTCAGAGCCAGACACCTTCTGGATCGACTGGAATTAAATTTTTGAAGTTGATCAAGATGCCTGTTGTGTTGACTTTCCGGCTTTGGGTGCTCTGGCCGCAAACATTATATCTTTAGCTAGGAGCATCGAAATTGCAAGCCATCTGCGCCACTAGAAACAACACTCTGAGGCCAGCAACACCTGAAAATTTTGTGGCAGAATTCAGTTGGAAATTTACTAATGTAGAATTAAATTTATCTCATTATTTATGACTCGAATAATTGGGGCCCCGTACGTCGGAAACGTCGTTTCCACACACATGCACTCATAATGCCAAGTATTAAATTTCGTTAGTGAAAGAGATGATGGTACATAAGTAAATGTTTGCGACATAGAATAATGGACGGTTATTGACTAAATAAAAAGTGTTCCACGTCGGTAAACGAAGGAAGGATTGTGCAAAGTGTAAGATGGTGCGGCACCGGAAAGGGCTGCGGCACCACCCGGACGGAATTCCAAAAGTTTGGCTGATTATGAAGAGGTTTTGGAGCATTAAAATGGCAGTTTTTTCTCCATAAATCAGACATTATTTGGCTGCATTAATTGGTGAATTAAAGAGCCATTACATGGCATTTAAATGGCCATTACTTGGTTGGTCATCATGGGGATTCAATGGCCATTACTTGGCATTGAAGGGTCATTACATGGGCATATGAAGAGCCATATTGCACACCTATAAATTGAGACCTTTGGCTCAATTCTATAGACACACAAGTTAACAATACCACAAAGAGATCAGATTTTCCTAATAGCAATCTTTCTCTTAGCAATCTTCTTTATTCGTGTTCTTCGCTGGGGTCATTTGTGTAGGCTTTGCACATTTGATAGTTTGTTATTTTATCTTGGGAGACTATTACCCACACTTCCGTAAAGCCTATATACGGGGGCAATCTTGTCTTAAATATATAGAGCCATCTCTCGACTCAGCCAGTGGTGTTGTGATTATCTAATTGGTTGCTAAGTGTTTCAGGTGTGAACTTGAAACTCAAAGGACTCTAACCGTTTAAATTCTCAGCGGTTCTACAAGCCATAAGCGTAGCAGTTCATATTCTTGTAGTTCTGAATACAAGATCCAGATTTGAAGTTCTAGTTCAAGATTAAAAGATTGACAACTTGTTGTTGTAATCTTTGTTGTTTATCCTTTCGAAGCACTTGTAATAGTTATTCACTATTCCCGTTAGACTTTATCTCCAACAAGTTTAAGACAATAATGTATTAGTGTTCGAAAGATGTTTGCCAGCAGATATGGTTCTAAATCTAGTTGTGATTTTCTTCGTGAAAATAATTATGTTGACAGTTTTGTTAATAGTTCAAACACTGTCTCTGTCAACAATCGTGCTTTCAAATATGGTCCTAGTTTTGACTCTCTTTTTAGTTACAAATCTATTTCCGTCAAAGGTGGGATTTCTGTCTCTGATGTTGAGCTTCAAGATATTGCTGATAGTCATGCTAGTATGGCTAAAGATCAAGGATGAGTTGCTGTCACCACTCCCAAGAGTGGTGGAAACAAGAACCCACGAGTGGCTGATGATGTTAACTAGGACAAAAGGAGAATGCTGAAGATGTTGTTCTATCATGTAACAGAGGGTCTATGTCTGTCCCAGACAAAGGATCCGAATAATGGTAAGGTGGAAATAGACATTCAGTCCGACGAAGTGACTGAAGTGGGCCAGAATCCGAAATTGGGTTAAGTAATTTTTCTTTCTTGTCAAAAATGAGATTAAATGATGTCTGATTAAAAAGGACTTAAAGTAATGAGGAATATGGAAATGTTTTCCAGAAAAATTATATTTCTTACGCTTTAAAATCAGAAGTTTAATCTCACCATCCTTCCCGTTTAAAGATTGGACTATTGTAAACAAAAACATAAAATATCAGTTCTTTTGGGTGTAATTATTAAAAGTGTGTAAAATATGTTCACACATATGAAGGAGAGAGATCCACTGACTGTGCGAAAACTGTTACCACTCTTAAGCAAGTGCTAGGAATTGTCTGGGCACCAATCTCAAGGGAAGAAGACTAAAGAATAATGGCTTATCTTAAGGCGTTAAACTTGTCACACTATCTGACAGAAGATCCTTCATTTGATAGGATGGTATTAGACACTTAGTCATACAAAGCCTACATGCGACTGGAGTGGGCTAGAGTTTTCGGGTCTTAAATGATCTGAAGACCAAAAGGAAGGCAGAAAAGAAATTGGACACTCAGTCTGCCAAAGCAACTGGAGTGGGCCAAAGTATCCAGATCACATAAGATCTGGTTACGCCCTAACCACGGGAAAAAGGTTATTCATGTGAAGCAACGCCACCTCGAAAGTAGAAGGGGTTGGAGAGGTTGTCCTCAAAAGGACTTCAGGGAATGGGATCACTCTAAAAGGAGGTGATACATGTCCCAAACTTGTTTTCAGGGACGCTGTTAGTCAAGCTGGCTTGAGACTAGTCCAACAAGTCTGTAATAACTAAGAATGGTACAGTATATTTGTAGCCAAATGAATGATATATTTGTAATCCGTGCATCTATGCCATCATAGATTAAGACACATTAAATAGAAAGTCATTCAAAAGCAAACTAAGTTGAGCTTGTTGTCTTCTGTCGACATAAACCCTCTGAATGAATGTGAGGTGGGCGGAGGCAAAATCACATTTTCATTCCGTCAAAGGAATAGCGAAAGAAGCACCGCTCCTCTAGAACTTAGTCACACCTACATGGGTGAATTGAAGTTTGTACAAAATAAATGGGGGAGACGAGTACTTTGTGACCTTCATTGACGATGGTACAACGTGTTGCATCCTTTGTTTGTTGAAAAGCAAAGATGAAGTTGTTGAAGCGGACAAGCGCTACAAAGCAGAAATTTAAAATCAACTAAGCCTACGGATTGAGGAATTCATAGTGATAGAGGGGGAGAATGTGAAGCATTATTTATCAAACGACTGCTCCTTACTCACCTCAGTCTAACGGTGTTAGCCAAGCGCAAAGTCATACACCCAAAATATGTGGGGCAAGAAGATCCTTACCGCTAATGTGATTCTCAATAGAACTCCACATAAGGATAAGGATAACCCTCCATGTGAAATATGGAAAAGATCCCACCTAAAAATGTTGTGATATGGGGTGGCTTGGTAGAGGTTGGAATACCGAAACTTGTCAAGTTGGACCTAAGACTATAGATTGCATATCCATTGGATCTGCAAATAACAGTAGTGTTTATCGCCTCTTGGTGTCAAAGAATGCTGAATTCTTTGAAGATAACTTTCCTTGAGATGTAAAGAGAAGTAATTGCTCGAGGTTAACAAGAACCCGCGAGTGCCTGATTGTCCTGAACTAGACGTTCTAGATCTACTGGACTCGGAAGTTGTTGACTATCTGAAACTTAATGTTTCAGATCTACATAACTCAGGGATTCTAGATGTTGAACCCAGACGGAGCAAAGAGGGGATCAAGACTTGTTCTAGGCCTTCTAATAGATTTCATCAGATAGAACCATACTTGTTTAATAGTTGACCTTCCTCCGGGAAAAAAATATTTGGGTTGTAAAAATGGATACTCACATTGAGTACAAAGTAGATGGATCTACTGACGAGTATAAGGCCTCGGCTACTTGGACATGTGCTCCCCTATGAATAGCTTAACATCCAGGGCCATTGCAGTCTTGCATTACATGGATGTTGAGGCAACCTTCCTAACCGGAGAGTTGGAATGAGAGGATCATAGTTGGTTTGTTGGACTGTTGGGCTTCTTCCAGAACTTTATTTTTGGTCCTTGAAATGTTTACATTTTGGTCCTGGAAGTTTCAGATGAAATAGAAATAATGAATCTGACAACAGAAACATTGACTCTAAAGTTTGAAAGCCAACAGTTTTGAAAGTGGAAGTCATATTGAAACAAAGTTTCGATATGAAAGATATAGGCATCACAGATGACATCTTAGGAATTGGGATTTCTAAGACATCTAACAGACTGGTCTAATTCCAAACTCATTTATGAGGTATTTGACAGTCTCGTTGAAATCACCAATGGATACAAATCATATAATTGATTGGAATCATGGTGCATCCATATACCAGGAGCGATATGCGAGGTCACTTGTAGTTCAATGTACTTTAAACTACAACCGACCTAGTATCAACTTACAAAGTAGACCAGTTGAACTAAGGTTCATGCGTGATTCTGGAAATGATCGATAGAAGGCGTTAAATTGGATATGACGATATCTGAAATATTCGCTTATCTACGAATTATGGTACTTTGGATGTCCAGCGGTTCTGGGAGAACACAATGATGTAAACTGGATATCGGACTTGAAGAACACCAAAGCCACAAGTGGATGTGTATGGTGTGCCTTTGAAAATCCTTTAAGAAAACTTGCATCGGCCGATTCATGATGGAATCAGAGTTTATCACTTTGGACAAAACATGAAAAAAAGTTGAGTAATTTCACGACCTCTTAGAGGATGTCCCTTATTGGGAGAAACCCGTGCCTTCGTCAGTTATACAATGTAACTAGCCAGTTGACTTTAGGGAGGGCAGAGATGACGGCGTCTGGACATATTAGTCAGAGACATAAGACCGTTGGGCAGTTGATCATCACGGGTGTCACTTCCTTGATTACTAATCAAAGGATATAGCGGACCCTTTAACTAAGAGACTACCCGAAGATCAAGAGTTCTACATGTCTAGGGGATGGGCTTAAAACCCAAACAATAAGAATATTTACGGTAGTAACCCAACCATATTGACTGGAGATCCCAAGAATTTGGTTCAATGGGAAAACTAAGTTGTAAAAGGTTCAGTTGAGCACTTCGATGGAAGCAAGAGCACTTCGGATTATGATTTCTGTAAAGAAACGTAAATCCAAAGTCGTTCCCGCAATAGATGTTAAGTGCTACATGTATGGTGGGTAAAGGTTAAGTTTCAAAACCTTTGATGATCCTCAACAGTTGAGGTTAAGGTTTGGGAAAGTTTTAATGATTCCTAACGCTTGTGAAGCGGAGTATAGCAGGATATCTTGTAGGATATCACCTATTTAAGTGCGAGGACAGGCAGTCTCAAATGAACGCACTTAAGAATCCAAGTGTGTCCACGGCCACAACGGACAGAATAATAAGAAGAAATGAATAAAGGGGAGGTATTGTGTTGGTACCGTTGTCTTGGCTTACATTAAACACTAATGGTTCAATACATCACGTTCAGCGCAGTAAGTAAGTCCGATGATATTCAACTAGGGAAGGTTCAAAGCGGAAGCTACCTCTCCTTATGCAATATCTTTTCGCTGAAAGATTGTTGAAAGTAGGCACCTTGTGTGTGCGCCAAAATCTCTTTCAAGAGGGGATTGTTCGAAATTTACTAATGTGGAATTAAGTTTATCCCATTATTTATGACTTCAAAAATTAGGGTCTCGCACGTCGGAAATATCATTTCCACACACGTGCACTCGTAGTGCCAAGTATCGTAAATTCCGTTAGTGAAAGAGATATTGGTACGTAAGTAAATGTTTGAGACATAGAATAATGAACAGTTATTGGTTAAATAACAAGTGTTCTACGTCGGTAAACTAAGGAAGGATTGTGCAAAGTGTAAGATGGTGTGGCACCGGAAAGGGCCGCGACACCACCCGGACGGAATTCCAAAGTTTGGCTGATTATGAAGAGGTTTTGGAGCATTAAAATGGCAGTTTTTCCTCCATAAATCAACCATTATTTGGTTGCATTAATTGGTGAATTAAAGGGCCATTACATGACATTACTTGTGCCATTACTTGGCTGGTCATCATGGGGATTCAATGGCTATTATTTGGCATTGAAGGGCCATTACATGGGCATATGAAGAGCCATCTTGTACACCTATAAATTGAGGCCTTTAGCTCAATTCTATAGACTTACACACAAGTTAACAACACCACAAAGAGATCAGATTTTCCTGATAGCAATCATTCTCTTAACAATCTTATTTATTTGTGTTCTTCGCTGGGGTCATTTGTGTAGGCTTTGCACATTTGATAGTTTATTGTTTTATCTTAGGAGACTATTGCCCACACTTTTGTAAAGCCTATATACGGGGGCACTCTTGTCTTAAAGACAAAGAACCATCTCTCGACTCAACCGTTGGTGTTGTGATTATCTAATTGGTTGCTAAGTGTTTCAGGTGTGAACTTGAAACTCAAAGGACTCTAACCGTTCGAATTCTCAGCGATTCTACAAGCCACAAGTGTAGAAGTTCATGTTCTTGTAGTTCTGAATACAAGATCTAGATTTGAAGTTCTAGTTCAAGATTAAAAGATTGACAACTTGTTGTTGTAATCTTTGTTGTTTATCCTTTTGAAGCACTTGTAATAGTTATTCACTATTCATGTACGACTTTATCTCCAACAAATTCCTTTTAGATTGGGCACAGTAATATTTTGAATTTGATCTTGGCCTCTGTTGTACTTGCTTTCCAACTTTGCATACTTTCGCCGAAGAAATTCATAACTCAGAGATAAGAGCCTCTAAATGACAAAAGATTTGCATTGTTGGAGATTAGACATCCCGAGCATCAACATATTCAAATTTTGGGGTAGAGCTCTCTTTAGATAGAGAGGTGCAAATTTTCAAAGTTGATTCGGACATCTGCCTTGCCATCTTTCCAGCCTTGTACATTCTCGCCAAAAAAATTCATATCTTGGCTAGGAGTGTCAGAATTGTGAGTCGTCTATGTCATTGGAAAGAAGAATCCGAGATTGATGACGTCTCCAAATATTATAGCAGAAATCTTTTGAATTCTTGGAGTTCATCAAGACACTGCCGGGCTAGCTTTCCAGCTTTGATTGTACTAGAGGAAAAATCCATATCTTGAGATATGAATGTCCAAATTGCAAATGGTTTGCCCCTGCTAAAGCGAGACTTCAAATCTACATCCGTACCAAATATTAAGGACTTATTCAGCTAGGATTAATCCATCAATTTTTCTGAAGTTGACACTACAATATGTGTGTTGTGACTTCGGTCAACGTGCTTCACAAATCTTATCCCATTTTTGTTTATTTTACAGATTTTGCAAAGGACCTTGACGTCAGCTAGACAAGGTACACAAGATGCAGATATGTTGACGTTTTGAACAACAAGCAGTTAACAAAATCTTCATGACAAACAAAATTTAATTGCCATGGATCATTGAGAGAAATTGCTCATCCAGACATTTTGTTTTTTTTTTGGGCCGTACACAATTTAAACACATGCGGGCTAGGAGTAACATGCAGTTTATGCTCGTGCGCTAAGGAGCGTAGAAACTTGCATTTTAAGCTCGAATTTAAGGAGCTTCATGAATTTAAGATTTAGCTCGAATTTGAGGAGCTTCATGACTTGAAGATTTAGCTCAAATTTGATGAGCTTCATGATATGCAGTTTAGGCTCATATATCGAGGAGCGTTACAATTTGTAGTTTGGGCTCATGCATTGAGGAGAATAACAACTTGCGGTATAGGATCATTCGTTGAGGACCATTCAATATACAGTTTAGGCTCGTACGTCGAGGAGCGTTTCAACATGCAGTTTAGGGTCGTACGTCGATGAGCATTGTACTTGCAGTTTAGGCTCATGCATCTTGGAGCATTTTGGGGAAGAATTCTAGTAATGTAACTGTCCTTCTAACCTTTTGTGGTGAATCACCTTTGCACCTCGATTTGGTATTGGATTTTATGGTCTGAACTAGTTGAAGATGATTTGCACTTGATCTTGTGTCGACTTTCGAAAGATGAAGTTTTGAAGTCCCTTGATGTTTTTGTTTTTTGCAAGCAACCAAAGTCCAATTGTCACCATTATTTTTGTTGGAGAGGTCGTCTACCTTGAACGTCTTTGATGTTTTCTTCAAGGCGGGAACTTCAATTGGTTCAAAGCTCCCAAACTGTAGCATGATGATTCCTTCTTCAATTTTTGGTGGTGCAACAGAGTGCATTGGTCGTAGAGCTTCTGAAATTAAACAATTCTCATGGTCAAATTTGACACTAGCATGGTTTGCATCAACTTTCTCACCATCATCAATAATGAATTGTCCTTCTCTCACCAATTCCATGAACTTTTCCTTTAAGATGAAGTATTTTGTCGTATGATGACCAACGATGCGATAAAATTTGCAATACTTTGGATCATCGACTTTGTTGGATTCATCGGGTCACTTTGATTTAGGGAGTTTAATGAATTTTTTGGCTATCAACTCGTCAAGGATCCCAGGAACGTCAGAGTCAGAAAAAGGAAACACATTTGCTTATAACTCCTTTAAGGTTGGTTTTTTCTTTTCACTTCGCGCATTTTTTGACTTGTAACTTCTGCTTTAGGCTTTTGCTTGTGAGAGACCTTCACAAATGTCGTTGTTATCGCCATGGATTCTTTAGTTTTATGTTTTAACGTATCAATGAATTTCATAGCTTCTTTCCTTGGATCAAAGACAGGTGATGCCTTTCCATGGCTTTCAATGCTCAACTTGATGTCATGAGCGCGCATAACTAATTTTTCAAATGTTCGGAACTTAATCTCTTAGAGGATATACACGAGCCCCCAATGCATTCCTTGGACACAAATTTCCATAAAAGATAATTCGGATAGGCGGTCTTTGCATTGCAAACTCAATGATCTCCAACGATTGATGTAATCAACAACATGCTCATCCTTTCTTTGCTTAGTGACTGTTAACTCTAGCATGCTTACGGTTCGACGAGTACTATAAAATCTATTGAGGAATTCCTTCTCGAGTAACTCCCAACTATCAATAGACTCGTGTTCCAAATTGATGTACGAGTCGAATGCATTCCCTTTCAGCGAACGAATAAACTGTTTTACCAAAATGTCGCTATGCGTTCCAGCATTCCTACAAGTAACAACAAAGTGGGCGATGTGTTTCCTCAAGTTTCCTATGCCATCAAATTGTTGCAACTTTGGTGATTGATAGGTCATTGGCATGGGTAGATAATTAATTCATTTGGTACAAGGCTTGGAGTAATACAACGAACTTTGCGGTGCTCCACTGTATTGAGCCCTGATGGTGTTTGTTATCATGTCTTGCAACTGTTGGACAGATAACGCTGCAACTGAAGAAGATTGTTTTTCCTTTTGAAACTTGGACTTAGCAAGTGAATCCTCAACGTTCTTGTTTTGTGATATGAAACCAGGTGGACAAGTGGGGACGTGACTCGACTCTGCAAGTGTGAAGGCCTCCAACTTGTTCATAAGTTGAGTAATTTGAAGACTTTTGTCGTCAATAGACTTCTTCAAGCCTTCAATGGTTTGCTCCATCATTGCAAACTTCTCATATATGTTAGTTGCATCATCCATCAAGGCGCTGACCTTCATTAAAATTGGAGAATCCGTTGAATCCTCATATTCATTGAAGTTGCAGCCAGTTTGAGAAAGTTCGTCAAATAACATGGATGCAAGGTTGCCCCTAGTTATTGCGATTACGACTATCATTTGAGATTTGTTCTTTTTCGTCATTTCCAATGAAGTGAAGTATTTGGATGCATCCAAGCCACTAGTCTTGAACTTGTGATGAGTGATTGGACCAACATGAATGAGATCAGCAGATGCGACGACAATAGCTTCCTTGCATGGAACATCGTTGGTCTTTCTGAAGGTCATTGTAGTAGTTGAATTTATAGTTTCTGATTTGCAGGAGGAAGAGATGAAGAGCAGAATTGGTCCCGCTGGGTATGCCAAATTAAGATTTTCAATACTAATATTTCCCGAAGCGACACTTTGTTCCACTCCTTTCATTTATACTCTGAGTTACGTCAGGAAGAGTAGAGTCAGAAGAAGAGCCAAAAGCTTGAGTTGAATCAGCTGAGAGTTCAAGCCCCTTTTTCTTTGTAATAAGCTTCCACTTTTTCTTTCGTCCAATTTTCTCATTCAAGCTCTCATCATAAAGCTGCAACAAGAATTATTCATGCGAGACTTAGGGCTCATTAAAAAATGAACCTTGGCGTTGCGTTGAAATTCTTTGAACCAAATTGTTCACAACAAATTTTCAAGTACCAAAAATTATCTGCATAAAAATATATATATATATATATATATATATATAATTTTATTTATGGATCTTGTGAGTACAATTCTGTTGTTCTCTTGATTCTTCTTTCCTAAACGTCTCCGTAATTCTAGGGCCTTCAATAACGTATTTTTCAAATTGCAGGGTAATTTGAACCTTCTAGAGATGTGTTCCGATCACTAGGAATGTAGAGTAGTTCATGGTTGTTTTGGTTGATCTCCGGGGAAAACTCCATTGAACACTCATTTGAAGAACTATGTAGTTGATGTCAAAGCTTTCTCCGATGCTTGCTGAATGTCCTCAGAAAGTTATGTCACTCCCCTATTTATAGTTGTGGGGAGTAGGTAGTCCAAGTGTGGATAAACTCTCTTGCCTCCTTCTGATTGGTTCATGTAAGTCATCAAGTTTATCACAAATGCTATGTGATAAGGTTGCTTGTCATTGTCCAAAACATGTCATCTTGGACACCTGACGACTTTTGATTGGTTCTTGTATTTGACTAGAATTACCATATCATTTGAATGTGTAGCATCATCTTGTTGATTTTGTATTTGATTGGGACGCCACATCACTTGACACATGGCATTCATTTGAGCCTCGAGATGAAATGAACTTTGAACTTGAATTTAATAAAATGAACTTATATACTTGTGAAGCCCACATAATTAATTATTCGACCCAAACGATCATGAATTTAATTTAAATTTTATATGAATTTAATCCAATAAAATTTATGTGTCTACAGTAATAATATTTACACAGTAACGAAAACAAGAACATGGATGAGAAGAGATATCGACAAATGTTTTATGCCAACAATTACTAACAAATCAAAATATTTCGGCTTTATTTTTATTCTTATAAGACTGATAGTTTAGAAAACAACAGTTGACCTGCCAAAGTCAAGTAGGGCCACAAGAATTATAGGCAAATCCCGTGTTTGGATTTAATAGTTTGACCCTCACTACACCAAAAGAGGTTTTAGTGGCAATAAATTTTTCTTTTAGCGGCAATAGTTATTGCCCCAAAAATATTTATCAGCAATTGATTAAATATCATTAGATCCAAATTCGTTAAAGCCTTTAGCGACATTTATGGTAAGTGCTGGTAAAAACCCATATTATTACCGTTAAAAGTAGAGATGGCCAGTGGGCCGGGACGGCCCTGTCCCGCCCCGACACCGCCACGAACCCGAGTAGTAAAAAAAAATTGGTATCGGGACTCGAACCGGGACGGGACAATGTCTCGTCCCGACCTGGCCCGGCCCGCCCCCGTCCCGTCAATCCCAACCAGATCCCGAGCCCGCCCCGATCCCGCTCGTAACCCCCCATTTGCAAAAATAACCGTTGCACCAATGACTATTTTACATTTTGGCCGTTGTGCAACGGCCATTTTTTGCCTCCCCCTCCCCCAACCCCCTACCCCTTAATATTTATTTTAACCTATAAGTTATTATATTTACACTTTAACCCAATTTTTCAACTATAAATAACTCATTTTCTCTTCATCTTTCTCACAAATCTTCCTTCAACCTCTCTAATCTCTCAATCTATCTCTCTACAAGTCTACATTGTTTACTAAATATTCAATTTTATTTATTCATTTGGGAATTGGGAGTGAAGTTGGCAACTAGCTTGAGGATCTTCCATCGAGCAAAGTTTCAATTTTCAACCTCTCGATTACACGTCGGCGTTTGGTACATTCATTCCTTCATTAAATTATTATTGTCTGTTTATTTTATTTAGCGCACTTAATTTTATTATCATTAATTATTTATTATCATAATTAAAATGGAAGGATTAAGAGGTATGTTTAAGGGTAAGGGTGCTTCTTCTAGTAGGGGCAACAAGGGCAATGGTACTTCTTCTAGTCATCCTATTCCTACACAGGATGATTTTGTTGATACTGAACATTTTTCTACAATACCATTAGATTTAGATGATGAGCTATTTTCTGGAACTCAAGAAGACTTTAATTTAGACGATAATTTAGATGATACATCTAATAATGTTGATGACAACACACCCACTAGTGCACCTTCAACTGAAATGCCTCATATTCCCCCTAGTATGAGAATAGGTCTAGCAAAACGACCATTAAAATCAGATGCATGGATATTTTTTGATAGGGACGTAAAGAATCAAGTAGCTAGATGTAAAATTTGTAAAGATGCTTTAAAATTTAAAACTGAAAAAGGTTATGGTGGGACGGGGGGTTTAATGAGACACGTAGTAAGGGCTCATCCGGCTAGGTATGCCCAATACCAGGCTTCAAAACCGGGTGCGCAAACGCCCGCTCCATCGGGACAAGGTTCACATATTGATACTGTCCCGGACCAAGCACAGGGTCAAATTAACTCTATGATGGGGGGAATTGTAGGGCCTAAATACAATAAACATAGAGATAGGAAAGCAATATCAAAATTAGTTGTTGTGGAGGGTTTGCCTTTTTCATTTCCTTCATCTCCCGGTTTTATTCATTACATTAGAGATATATATAATCCTGCTTTTAGCGGTTTTCCTAGATCAACTGTTAAGAGAGATGTATTTAAATTCGCACATGAATATCAACAATATTTACATTATTCATTATATCATTTTAATGGCAAAGTATCTATCACGTCTGATATAGGTCGTAGTACTAACGGCCATGATTATTTAACGGTAACTTGTTATTTTATAGATTATAAATGGTCTATGCAAAAGCGTATCTTAGCGTATAGATATATAGATGATAGGCACACTGGTACTTTTATTGCAGAAAATATTTATCAAGTGTGCGATTATTACGGAATAACTGATAAAATTATGACTATTGCATTAGATAACGCTTCTTCTAGCAATTACGCTATTACAATTTTTAAAAATAGTTTAACTCCATCTTTTCCAGATCATTTTAATATAAAATGTGTGTGCCATATATATAACTTAATTGTAAAGGATGGTCTATCACTTTTTGAAGACATTCTTAGTAAAATATAATTTGCTATAAACTTTATTTTTAAAAGTAATAGAGTACAACGAAGAAAAGAATATAAAAAAACTTATCACGGTTGTGGACTACCTTATAGAAAAATTCCAGAAGAAGTATCCACTAGGTGGAATTCTTTATACGAGCAACTACTTGTTGCTTATGACTATAGAAAACCTATAACTTTATTTTTTAACTCTCATAATCAAAATCCAGCTGATATGGTTGTAGATAGTGATTGGGTAAAATTTTCCGAACTTATTGTATTTTTAGAGAAATTTTTTCAAGCAACAAAAGAATTTTCCGGTATATGTTATCCTACTATTTCAACTATGTTGTTTTATATAACTCTAATATTTTTATTACTTAGTGAATATATGGAAAAACCAGCTTATGTTGCAGCTATTAAAAAAATGTTTATCAAAATAAAAAAATATTTTATTTTTATTCCCACTATTTATATTATTGGTGTTGTATTAAATCTGGCTATTAAAATAGACGGTACTAAATCACTTATTGAAACTATTTACGATTGTATAGAAGTGCTACCACCTCCAAGTCCAAAAAATCCAAATCACCCACCACCTATTGAACAAGCTAAAGAAGAAGTGTTGTCTAGCGTAGAAGACCAATGCAAAAAAAAAATATAGGTTTAACCAACAAGAAAGTGCTAGTAACCTACCAACTTCCATACCATTTTCTTCATCTTCAACACAACCTCACAAAAGACGTGTTGTTTCTGCGACTAGTATTGAAAGCATCAGAAATAGAATGTGTGGCCGTACCGCTACTAACCAAATTAGCGAGTTTGATATTTTTGTTTTCCGGTGTTCTGTACCGTACCAAGAAGTTCTCAATGAAGATGGACGTGAAGACTTGCTGAAATACTAGAGGGGGAATGATAAGACCTTTCCGACACTTTCAATGATGGCCTGAGATGTTTTGAACATGCAAGCGTCATCAACTGCGTCTGAAAGCGCTTTTTCTGCCGGCAGATATCAAATAGGAGACCACAGACACTCATTAGCCGGAGACAAACTTGGAAATTGCGGACTATTCGTAGATTGGATACGAGCGGAGCGGAGAAGGTGCGGTCAATCGGAGATCAACGAAGAAGAAGACGAAAACTACAACGAAATCTTATCTGAAGGTGGTGGAAGCGACGTGGATCAATTTGACCAACAAATACCAATTCCAACCGAAGAACCACAGGAAATTATCAAGAAATTAGAACAGATTTTTTTCAGAATGTAATTTTTTTAATTGCAATTTTGTTATGTAATTTGCAACTTTTGGACAACATCACAAAGTTGCAATTTCGACAATTGTATTTGTATTACAAAAAAATCATGTCTATTAAATAATATAAGATGCAAAAAAATAGCCTTGGGATGTTTTTATTACACTATCTTGTCTTGTTTAATTATTGAGTTTTTTTTTATACATATATTATTAAAAAAAAAAAACCCGCTGAAACCCGATACCGATCCCGCCCCGATTCCGACGGGATCGGGATCAGGACAGGACTTCGGCAAATCCCGCCAAACCCGATCCCGCCTGACCCCGCCCCCTTCACCCGTCCCGACCCGACCCCGCCAAACCCGGCCCGACCCCGCTAAACCCGGCCCGCTAGACTCGATCCCGACCCACTGGCCAGCTATAGCTAAAAGTAACTACTTTTAGTAACATTTATTTAACAACAATTACTATTACCAGTAAAGCTATCTTAGAAATGTGATATCAAACACATTTTGCGGCCTTCATTATTGCCGACAAAAATGCAATAATTGCTAGTAAAGAAGACATGTCTTAGTGCCAATTATTATGGCCACTAGATTGACCATGAATTTACGTTTGATCAATGTATTTAACCAATCTCTTTTATATTATCAAAAAATAAAAATCACAAGAGAAATCAATTCGAAGGTAGTAATAGAAGAATTGCCAAATTCAAAATGTCATTCACCTATACATCCGCCTCCTTATCTTTTAGGAGTCAAAAAAGTAAGATATCAAAATAAAAAGAATGTGTTCAACAATGAAGAAACAAGAAAACTACGCCACAGCTTCTTTTCCCAGAGAAACTAGGAGCTTCTCGAATCACGACCATTTGTCATTTCTTTAACAAGCCCACCATTCGAAGAATCTTCCACGGTAAAGATATCAAAATGAACTTCCATAAGTCAACGATTTTTCTGAAAAATACGATATTGCATTTCAAGAATTGATAAGATCACCTCCAGATAGATAAACAAGAACTATAAAATATTTTTATTTGACTAGAGAAATGCAAGACCAAGCTTCAAAGAGCAACTTGATTATTCATTGTTAAACAATAGCCCAGTACAGGGGCAGTCACGGCCCAATATGGACAGCCCAGTAAATGGGCATTACACCGCTAGGGGCTGAAATTGGGGGATTGGTATCTTGTACCAATCTTGTATATATGGTATATATATTTAATGTATATTGTAGTGTATTTATTACCTAAATTAGAATGATACACTTACCATAATTGTATAGTTAGAATTATGGTAGAATAAGGTTTTAGGAATAGGATTCTCCTATTTTGTTACTGGTAGAAATACCTATTCAATTAATGAAAATAATCAAGGGGATTATTTTTTTCATGGTATCAAGAGACTAGGTCTAAACAAAAGTTTTTCTCTCAACTTTTGTCTTCCTTGTGGCCGAGAACCCCCCCCCCCCCCCCTCGGGTTTTCTATCCAAAATTTCGTCTTCCGCTCTCACAAACCTCTCTTAAATTTCCCCTCCTTCTTTGTTCTTTCAATATGTCTAAGAACAATTATCACCCTGCCCTCACAGTTTCCAATATCAAGAGCAGTATCCCTATTGTCCTTGAGATGGAAAACGTTCAATATGCGACGTGGGCGGAGTTGTTTAAAATTCACGCTATCTCTTATCAAGTTCTTCATCACATCATTCCTCCCGCTAGACCCCTTCCCCGGAGGATCCCGAGTTATGGATTACACTTGATGCTACCGTTCTCCGGTGGATCTACGCCACTATTTCAGTTGACCTTCTACAGACGATTATTGAGCCGGATACCACGGCTATGGCTGCATGGAATAGATTGCGTGACATATTCCAAGACAACCAACATTCACGTGTCGTCACACTCGAGCAGGAATTCTCTCTCGTTCGAATGGACAAATTTCCGAACGTTTCTGCATATTGCAAGAAACTAAAGGAGTTGGCGGATCAACTCCGTAATGTTGGCGCACCAATAACAAACAATCGTCTAGTTCTACAGTTGGTTGCCGGTCTTTCGGAGGCCTATAATGGGGTTGGAACTCTCCTTCGCCAAAGCAACCCTCTTCCCGACTTCTATCAAGCCCGCTCCATGCTTACGTTGGAAGAAGCCGATTTTGCTAAAAAGGCGGCTACCGGAGCAAGCCCAGTCGCCATGGTGGCGTCCTCTCCTAGTCCTTCGGGTTTTGTTAATAATTCGGGCCAAAACTATAATAATGGTGGCGGCAAGAATAATCAAAAGAATAATAACAAAAACCGCGGGAGCAAACGCGGCGGTTCTATTGGTAGTTCTGGTGGTCAGCAAGCAGGCGGTGGGTCCCATCCAGTGAACAGTGGCCCACCACCCCCTGGCCCAGCAGTGGGGCTGGGGCAGTGGGCCGTGGGCCAACAACCCTTACAATCAAGCAAGGTGCGGTCCGGCGGCCGGTGGGGCGGCCAACGGTCCGTGCCCAACGCCCAGCAGTGGCGGCCCACTGGTCAGTGGCCCAACAGCAGCAACTCCAGCGGCTACGGCCAGCACCATCACGGACAGGAGTTCTTGGGCCCCGACCTCCGCAAGCCCATCATGCAGCAGGTCCCACTTAGACTGATATCGAGGCTGCGATGCACACGTTGGGGTTGACTCAACCGGACCCAAATTGGTACATGGACACCGGGGCAACTACTCACATGACTTCCGAATCATGTACTCTCTCCTCTTATTTCAATTTGAGCACCCATCGGGGTATAATTGTTGGTAATGGTAACTCTATTCCAATTCAGGGTTATGGTCAGAAAACGTTGTCTCCCCCCAATCCACCCTTCTCTTGAAAAATACTTTACATGCTCCTAAATTGATTAAAAATTTAGTGTCTGTCAGGAAGTTCACTACTGACAATTCCGTTTCCGTTGAATTTGATCCTTTTGGTTTTTCTGTGAAGGATTTCAAGACGGGGAGTCATCTCATGAGGTGTGATAGTAGGGGGGTCCGTATCCTATCATGCCTCGGTTTCGACCATCGAGTCAAACCTTGCCGTCGCCCTTTGCGGTCATCTCTCCTTCCATGTGGCATGCTCGTCCGGGTCATCCGGATCTTCTATTTTATCGCTTTTAGATAAAAATAGCTTTATTTCCTGTAAGGGTACGAGTCGTACTCCACTTTGTCAGTCTAGTTTATTAGGGAAAATTGTTAAGTTACCATTTGTAGACTCCAATTCTCATACTTCAATGCCATTTGAGATTATTCATAGCGACTTATGGACATCTCCTGTTCTCAGTTCATTGGGTCATCGATATTATGTTCTCTTTTTAGATGATTATTCTAGATTTTTGTGGACGTTTCCAATTGCGAATAAATCACAAGTGTTTTCCGTCTTCATCCAATTTAGAGCGTTCATTCGTACTCAATTCGAAAGAGAAATAAAAAATATTCAATGTGATAATGGGAGAGAGTATAACAATAGGGAGTTCCGAGAATTCTGTGCTAAAAATGGGATCAATTTTCGATTTTCGTGTCCTCATACATCTTCACAAAATGGGAAGGCCGAACGCAAAATTCGTACCATCAATAACATTGTCCGAACTCTCCTAATTCATGCTTTCATACCTCCATATTTTTGACATCATGCTCTACAAATTGCCACATATCTTCTTAACATAATTCTTTCTAAAAGTCTGACATATTCTTCCCCCCTCAAAATCCTATATAATAAGAACTCTTCTTATTCTCATCTTCGGATTTTTGGGTGCTTGTGTTATCCGTTATTCCCATCCACCACAATTAACAAACTTCAGGCTCGGTCTACCCCGTGTGTTTTTGGGTTATCCGTCGAATCATCGTGGTTATAAGTGTTTTGATTTATCCTCCAAGAAAATCATAATCAATCGCCATGTCATTTTTGATGAAACTCAATTCCCATTTGCGAAAGTTCATACTCCCGAACCTAAGTCGTATAATTTTTGGGATGACCAAATATCCCCGTATATTATTCGGAATTTTTCGGACATCTCCCGTACCCAAAATCCTCCAACGGGCCCACTGCCCGCTGGACCCACAGTACCGCCACGCCCAGCAATTCCAGCCCCTGGAACAGTTCCAGCAATTGGGCCGGTCCGCCCAATCTCGGAACCGGTCCAAGACGAGTCCAGTATTTACCGATTTGGGCCAGCAGGCCCACTGCCTGCTGGTCAGTCCGTCCCAAGCCCAGAAAATTCCCTCGATTCTTCCTCGAGTCATAGACCGGTCACTCGTAGTCAGCGGGGTATTTTTACACCTAAAAGACATTTTAATTTACATTTTAATTTACATTCATATCAAACACCAGAAGAGATAGATAGTATTCAAATTTCCAATACAGTTCAATAACATCAAGCTCAATAATTATCCATACAACACTCATACATAGAGAAGCGCAAAGACAAACAAACACTAAAAACCACGAGAACTATCTTTTAGCACTAGACGATGTATGGTGAGGACAACACATTTCTGTTGTGAATATGGGAACTCCAACTAGAATGTAGAAAAGCATCCTAGACTTGAAGAAAGATGGTCAGCAATCAGATTTCATATGCATAAAACTTGAAGGAAAAACAACAATAATAGGGCGATTGCTCCTAACTTTTACTGCAGATCCATGGAACCTTAATGCTATTAGTTGGGAATTCTGTTTCCTCTCGGGATCATCATAGTGAGGTACATGAGAACTTTAGACTTTAGCTATTCATTATATCATTTATGCTATTGAAGCTAATCTTTACTTCTGGAAAACTTGTTACATCTGGAAAACTTTACAGCAATCAGAAAAGTTGAAGACTTTGAAATCGAACCACCTGTCTAGTAGTGCTTCCACTGTTTTGAGGCCCACATAATTCAATAGGAGCATATTTCCACATGACTTGTCTCATCCATGATAATTCTGAAACTAGCATATCTTGATTTGTCTTCATCAAAGCCATTTCTTCATCCTGTGTTTTGTTCAACTCCTTTATCTTTCTTTTTTTTGATACAGTACATATATTTTCAAACTCCTTTATCTCTTGTTCTAACTAATGTGCAGCCTCATTATACAAACCATCAACAACAACATTTTGTAAGGAAGATTTACTGCCCCATAATAGAGAAAGGGTGGGACCAAGTCCTAAATCACAGACATAATCACTTTTTTCATTTCCCAACACTTGATAATACACATCTCCCTCCTTACGAATAATATATGAATTGTTGTATAGAAGAAAACCACCCGCATGAACACATATTGTTGTATATGTAAGGACTATGACAAAATGACAACTACAAGTTACAGTATCATATCCTAAGTATTCAACAGAACACTTGCACAGAGGACTCTCACAAATTCTAAACTCACATTTATGCTATAGTAGGGTATAGGAACCAGCAAGTCAAGGTTGAGACCAAACCAAATAGTTAATCCACAGAATCAAACAAGCACTCACTAACCTTTGCTTTATCAGAAAGCCAATACGAGACGGGATCAGTCCATTAATCCATTGGTATGTTTTTCATCAAGGCAACTTAGGTCTTATATTTGGTCACATACATATTCTTCAAATCACATTTATAGTCCTTTCCATTTCTTTCCTATTGACTTTTTTACAAACTCTTCTCCGCGTATAGGGATTAAGAACTTTCTCTGAAAAGATAGAGTAAACGTTTCCAAGATAATATCATGTATAAAAAGAAACGATACGTGTTAAGAATAATAATTTCATACCCTCACAAACTCCACCAATTTCAGCTTTTGTATAATGTATTCAAGGTAGAACACACGAGGGATCCAGTTGAACAAATCCATCTCTATTCAAACAGCGTAGCAGAGCAGATGCAACTAATGAGTAGCAGAGGGAGTTCCATTCAAGTGCAGGAAAAGGCTTCACAATGTATGAAAAAATAATCTAGCTGATAGCAAAGCTGGCTTAATATAAAGTTCAATCTGATAGCACATTTTAAGTTTGTATCAGTTATTGCATATATCAACAGTCAGCCAATAACAATCTAAGCGTCAGAAAAAATACCATCTTTTTATTTCATTTTTTTTTTCAAAATCCCTTCTTCCATATATTTTCTTTACGTAAGACATTGGACTAACTCAAATTACACAACTGGCCAGCATATAAAGATACTGTTGCTCCATCTAATTCAAGCATCTATGCAAATTACATTCATTATTTCTAAACCATCAATCCTATATCTGGTACGTTTTCAAACAGTCTCAGCAGAACAGATATAAACTAAAAATGAACCAATGTAAAACCATGAAGACACATACCTCCTTTAAGCACCTAACAAGCCAATTAAATCCAACAGAAAAAGAGAGAAACTCACATCAACCATCTTCTCGACTGAGAACTCCCTGAGAATCTTCATTCATGGGAACAAGGATGAACTCACTTTGCAAATGCATGTCCAAAGTAGTCTACAAATCGCATTAGCTGTATATCTTCCTGCATATCATACGACGCCTGCAAAATTGACAGAAGAGTTGCACAATTACACATTCAAAATACAACACAAAATCAACGATGAAACAACAAATCAGATTTTTCAAATTCACAACTCACCGATATATCAACGAGAAAAATAGTGAGATTCCGTCACACCCCAACCTTGGGGGGTGTGGCCAGCACCCAGCGCCTAGACAGCCCGAGTGAACCACTTCGATATCACGACGCAAACATACAATCGTCTGGGCCGACGAGGCCCAGAAGAATAACTGTAACATGTTACGACACCAATACCTGCAAACAGAAGAATCCAACCTACGCGCATGTATACATACTAAGGCTGACAAGGCCAACATAATCTCTTACCAGCATCCGGGCCTACAAGGCCGCATCGAACAACGATACCACATAGGACTCGTCTACAAAGTCTCTAAGAAAAAGTCGACACACTACATAAGTCGGGATAGGGCCCCCGACATACCCAATGTACCAAAAGGACTATAAACATAACCCGACTCGGCAATGCTCCAGAAGGAAATGAAGCTCACCAACACAAGCTGATATCTGCACCGATCTACGAGGGCGGGTCCTCTCCTCGCCTACCTGAAACACAGTGTCCCCGAACAAATGGACATCAGTACGAATAATGTACTGAATATGTAAGGCGGAAATAAAACATAATAGAAAATAATCCGAAAAGAGAGGTACGAAGCAACCTGGGTCTCTGAACTATCCCTGAGGCTATAACATATACAAGATCATGCCTACTCTATAACCTTATATGTATTTGTATATCAACGTCATAGATTTATCTGTTTCGATTGCTCAACTGATTAGTGATAAATAACATGTCTTTCCCGCCAGTGGTAACCAACGAGACATAAAGGCCCAACTGGTGGTAACTGCATAACTGCCCATCCGGCCATGGCCCGGTGGTGAATACATATCTGCCCAAACATGGTCAACATCATATCGTACCCGGCCCTAAAGAGGGATTCGGTAATATCAAACCAACTGCAGTGGTAATCATACTACCACGTCCATGCCCCTATCGTTATTCCGTACGCACATACATACTTGAGGAGACATACTAGACTTCTATGAACTTATCGTCATAACGTAAGATTGTTACCTTCTTGACTAGCATTTAGGACTCTTATCGACAATTTCTCACTTTATCTTAAAGCCAAGGAAATCCTTTTTACATGGTACGTTCACCCTGAGAGCCATAGGCCCGAGCTTCTAATCCACCAAGAGTAAAGTCCCATTCTTCCAACTATCATTGAAAAGGTAACGTACTATTTCATTTCTACTTTTTCATAAGAGTTAACAAGACAAGGCATAGCATTCCTAGCTTTTGCGAAACCAACAAGGGTCATAAAATGACAACGGAGCTAGATACTATAACGTGCGGCTCCCCTACAAGGGATAATCAAGAGTAAAGAAAACAAGCATATTTTCCACAAGCGAGATTAGAGTTCTCTTTTATGGACGTTTCGATATACGTTATCATATCAACAAGCATGCCAAAAAAAGAAAAGGATTTAGTCTTCACATACATTGAAATGGGATCTCCGATGACGACAATGCGATCCACCTCTTCACCATCCGTCTACAACAATAAACAACACCAACATCAATGAAAGGGCTCATACCAACAAGCGCAAGCTTACTTTACAACGAATCGGACATCACCTCCCTCGTTTCCTTACTTTCTCCAAACCAACAACAATATCAATAACCACAACATCACAAACAACTATTTTCCATAAATTCCAACTGCTTCAACATCAAGGAATACCCCCAAACAGTTCAACAAAAACAACCACATCAAGTGTTATCTTGTAGTTTATTATCCAAACAACTCAACCAATACATGGATCATCTTAAACACACACAAAAGAATTAAACTTACCTTATACAACACCCACAAGCTTCAATCCAAGCCTTCCATAAACCACCATCACCTTTGCTTACATTACAACATCATAGAGATGTTTCTTAGGAGTTATATGATCTTCAAGGATGTGTTTGAGTTGATACACTTTGGTGTTGCCTTTGGACCTTAAAGATATGTCAGAGGAGTCTTAGAGAAGCTCAAGGATAGGTCTGGGTCGAAAAATGACCAAAAATGACGCAAAGGTGATGGTAAAGGTCAATTGTTGATAATTGTTGCTAAGGATGGAAACAATCAAATATTTTCAGTAGCATGAGCAGTAGTTGGTATTGAAAGCAAACAAGGATACATGAAGCTGGCTCATGATGATTTTAAGAGGAATCTTCACTTAGGAGATGGTTCCTAGATCAAAATCATCAGTGATATGCAAAAGGTATCTCAAAGTTTTATATTTATGTCTTGTATTTGATTATGATTAATTTGGACTAATTCTAACTAACATTATTATTTTGTTTTGAAGCTGCAAGGACTAATATTGGCTACTGAAGAAGTATTCCCCGAATATGAGCATAGGATGTGTGCTAGGCATATCTTAGCAAGTTGGTCACAAAACTGGAGAGGCATATAAAGAAGGGGAAAATTCTAGGGTTGTGCTAGAGCGACATTTGAGGTAGATTTTAAGCACAAGCTTGATAGTCTAGCTAGGTTGAGTAAAGATATTGTGCAAGACCTCATCAAATATAACAAGAAAAGATGGTGCAAAAGCATACTTCAAGACATTCTCCAAATGTGACAACGTAGATAATAACATGATAGAAAGTTTTAATGCTTGAATCTTGGGACCTAGCACAAGACAATTGTGTCAATATTGGAATAAATCAAAATTAAGGGGATGAATAGGGCGAGTAAGTCCAGAGCATTTTGGGACAGATGATTTATCTCCAATGGCAATGATGGTGTTCAATGCCAATGTAAAGAGATCAACTCAATGCAACATAGATTGGAATGATGATGAAGGGTTTGAAATGTTGAGGGTTCATGCAGGCATACTGTGACTTTAGATCAACAAAAATGTAGCTGCAGATCATGGGAATTAAAAGGCATCCCATGTGCACATGCTATAGCAACAATGAACTACTTGAATATGGATGCATCACAACCAATTTCAAACTGCTACAGAAAAGAGACGTATCTGAAGGCCGATTCTTATTTCATTCAGCCAATTCCAAACATGAAAATGTGGCCAGAAAGTAAAAATTCAATTGTTGAGGCACCCGAAGTGGTAAAGATGTTTGGTAGGCCAAAAGTTAACAAAAGAAAAGAGGCTGTAGAAGTGGAAAAACTGGAAAATTGTCAAAGTTTGGTATAACAATGACTTGTTCAATCTGCAGATGAGCCAATCATAACAAGAGAAGTTGTCCAAAAAATTTTATGCCTAAAATCACACCAAGACCCACACCAGAGGTAAAGTTACATTAACGTACTTACCTTTTATAACTTACATTGCTTACTAAATTATTTTTGTTCTAGCGTGTTGCTGCTGTCTCACAACAGTCCACCTGTACTGGAAGTAAGAGGGGTAGAGGTCAATATGAAAAGAAAGTATCAGCTGTGCTGGTAGAGGTAGAGAAATATGTGCAAGAAGTGGTTACAAAATACCAAGGGTTGTGGGACAATGTGTATTTGTTGTTGAAACTGAATATACCGTAATTAATATGTGTCCTCTTAAATTGTTAATCTTGTGTTTTCAAAAGTGAACCCAGAAATAACCAACTTTCTTTATATTTCAGCAAGGATTGGCTAGCAATAGGAGGGTCAATACTGGTATGAGGATCGAAGTTCTGCACATGCGACTGGTGATATTGGTTATCAACCCACCATATGACTGAAGTGGAGAGGCAAACCAGTTATAACTCAAGAGAACTTCAAGTCCAAGGTGTGATGAATCGCATTCAAACCAAATTAAAAGCTGCTAGGATTCAGACAAGGGCACAAGCCAAAGGAAAATCTCCCTCAAGAGTGCCACAAGGGAAAAGTTCCACTTGTATCCACTAAAATATACCCCATCGTCTAACCACAACAAAAATTACACAAAACGTTTCCTTAAGTAAGCCAAAATATACCCATCAAACTAAAGCACAAAAGTAATTTTAATGTCCTTGTCCACTTCAGCTGCTGTTGCTTGTTGGCTTCTTCAACAAACCCGACATCACAATGTTTACTTAAAGTTGAAAATTTTGGATCAGATCATTCGAAGAACTTACAAGGAATTCGTAAAAGGGGCTGCATTTGCATAAAAAACACCATAATTAAAGTTAAATAAATACACTAATACAAATCAAAAAAGAAATTTATACATATTACATACCCCATAGTGCCTACATCCAAGGAATCTTCATTCAACCATGAAATTCTCACGATCGGAGGACTCTCACATGCACAAACAAGCCTCCTATTATAATATATAGATTCAAAGATAAATGGCAAAGGAAAATAATTATTGGCAAAGGAAAGAAATTGATGGCAAAGAGAGGATTTTCTTGAAATTTCAAATTAATGGAGGAGAAGGGTTTAGGGTGAATAAACAGAAATAAAAGAGACACACAGAGAGAAATACGTTGGTGAGGAAGGAAATAAAGTCAGTTTTTATATCATGTTGACATTAAAAGTATACGCATCATATGAAAATACATGTTCCAGAGGTATTTAATCCCTCGCATAGTTTAAATATACACTAAATAAAGGATCTCAAACCGTTTTGCCTTAAATAAACCTTTGCTCTCCTGCTACATCCGTCACTAATGATTTTAGATAGATTTAATACATATTTTTTATAAACTCCTACATCACGACAAACTTTTTAAACATAAAAAAAATCAATCATATCATCTTATTTACGTGGCCAGCGCATTTTTTACCAATTAAGTGAGCGAGTGAATAGTAAAAGATGTGTATCTTTATCTTGAATGACACATATCAATTTTTTATTTTTTAAATGAAAGCAAGCATGGTACGACATGTTTGGTACACCAGCCCTTTAATTAATTTGTAAAAGGAAAACCTATAAAAAAGAAAAAGGGTTTTTTTTTTCTTTCTGTGGGGTGTTTTAATGGGAAGCAAATTTGAAGTACAAACAAAGTAACAAAAAGAACAAATTGTGAAGCAGGGTTTTATATGATCAAATGACTGTGCTGCCCTTTCCAAGCAACTCTTTAAAATAAGATGAATTATGTCATTAGGAGTACTACAGGTATTATATTATAAGGTTCAGCTAGTATTACTTCCTTTTCAGTACTAGCAAAAATTTTAATAAAAGGAGTAAAAAGTGAAAACATCATTTCATTAATATTCATCTATTGTTGATCAATCAGTCTAGTTAAACTAATTATATTTTTTAATAATTACTCTAGATTATTTAAGCAGGTTAATGGAAAAGGATTGATTACACTCCCTATAATTTTCTTCACAAAACAAACAAAAAAACACTATGGCTTCTGAGAAATCATTAGAAGAGAAGCAAGATGTGAATACTTTGGGATGGGCAGCTATGGATTCTTCTGGTGTCCTCTCTCCTTTTGCATTTTCAAGAAGGTATACACTAAACAAAGTTCATGCTCCTTAAATTAAAATATTTTCCTTTGGATGATTTTTTTTTTTTTCCATTTGGTGTCTGATATTCGTTTTGAGGTTCAACTAATTCGAATTTACGCCAGGGCAACTGGTGAAGAAGATGTGAGGTTGAAGGTACTTTATTGTGGGATTTGTCACTCAGATCTGGGTTGCATCAAGAATGAATGGGGCTGGTGTTCATACCCTCTTGTACCTGGGTAAACACTTTGGAAAAACTATAATTTGGTTTGCTTTTCTGATTAATTTGTAGAATGCTTTTACATTTAATTCGTATTTAACTTATATCCATTTAAATTCCTCTTCTCTTTCTTAACCTCTGTCAAATGGCGCTAATAAACTGGGATGGACGACACATTATATAACATAAACAAAAGAATAGTTTGATAGCGAGGTCCAGAGAAGAATTGGACCATAGTAGGTATTATTTATTTTATATTTGTGCAAGAAGTTATTTTCATAACTGAACAACCAAGCGCACCTTTGTCAAAAAATTACATGGAATATATAAGATCAATTTGTTAATGTATGTATAAATATTACATTTTGAATCCATTTTACCACAATATGAACTTTAGCTCAATGGCCGATGGGCTTAATGTTTAGCCTATTATTTGTGGGTTTGAGTCTCACTAGAAACATTCTTTTTACCTTTTTGAATTCCCTTGTCAAAAGTCCTGGCTCCGCTCTTGTTCACAACCAGCTCTTCTTTGAAGTATATAGCATAAACAAAAGAATTGCCCGATGCATTAAACTTTCTTTATGCACGGGGTTCAGAAAAAAGGTCGAACCATCTTTATGTACACAACCTTACCTTCCATTTCTGCCAGCGATCTGTTTCCGTAGCTTGACAACCGACTTTTCTTTTATAACTCAGGCTAACAAAATTACCTAATTTATTCTAGTGCAGCCATGAGATTGTTGGCATAGCAACAGAGGTGGGAAGCAAAGTGACAAAATTCAAAGTTGGAGACAGAGTAGGAGTAGGATGCATGGTTGGATCCTGTGGCACTTGCCAAAACTGCACACAAAATCAAGAAAGTTACTGTCCTGAAGTTGTAATGACTTGTGCTTCTGCTTACCCTGATGGAACACCAACATATGGAGGATTTTCAAATCAAATGGTAGCAAATGAGAAGTTTGTAATTCGAATCCCAAATTCACTTCCACTTGATGCTGCTGCACCATTGCTCTGTGCTGGAAGTACTGTGTATAGTGCTATGAAGTTTTATGGATTGTGTAGTCCAGGGTTGCACTTGGGAGTTGTTGGTTTAGGTGGACTTGGTCATGTTGCTGTGAAATTTGCAAAGGCATTTGGGATGAAAGTGACCGTGATTAGTACTTCACTTGGAAAAAAAGAAGAAGCAATTAATCAACTTGGAGCTGATTCATTCTTGATCAATACTGATACAGAGCAAATGCAGGTTCTTTTTTATTGCTACTATACTAGTATACTACCTTATTGTTTACTATGCTAGTGAAGTAGTCATTAGGGAAGTCAAAGTTATCTACTCTGATTTATGTGACATAATTTAATTGGTATTGAGTTAATGAAAAAAATACTTAAAGACTTTGAAAACTTGTAATCTTAATATGTCATAATATTTGTGTGACTGTACAACTTTTTAATTTGAGACCTTAAACATGTCATAGTATGATTATAAAAACTTCTTATTAAGAGTAACCTGAGAAGTGTAAAATAAATTATTTTCAAATATAAAAGTATGTCATTCGTTTTTGAACGGATAAAAAAAAAGTGTCACTTGAATTAGAACAGAGGAAGTATTGTTTCAGGTCTTAACTTAGAATGTAAATGATTCAAGAACCTAAAATGCAGTGCAGTCCAATCAGGAGCAAATATACGTGTAACCTATGAATTCACGTGAATCTAATAAATTTTGCCCAGAACATATATAATTGTATTAAGAAATTCACTAAATACCATAAATAGTGGAATGTGAAAGCAATTATATTGTATATTAATTTGAAATTGTTATAGGAACCCTTATACTTTAAATTTTGAATCCCTCCCTAATTCTAACCATTTAGATTTTCACGTATTCCTAATATACGAATGAGGAGGATTCACATTGTGTCTAGCGAATTCAGTTGAATATTTTACTTTCCGCCTGAATTATATATACATATGAAAAAAGAAAACATTAAAATACAAACGTATTATTCCTATAAGAACACACTCATTCTAAACTAGTTACGCTAAATCTTATATTTGTCAATAGTTTGAATAGGAAAGTGGATGTTCAATTACTTGGTAATTATGTATCTTTTGGACATGAACAGGGTGCCATGGAGATAATGGATGGCATTATTGATACAGTATCTGCACTTCATCCAATTGAACCATTGCTTGGTCTACTCAAATCTCATCAAGGGAAGCTCATCATTGTTGGATTACCCAATAAGCAACCTGAGCTGCCAGTCTTTTCCATGATTAATGGTATGTTATATCAGTTTCATTAGGCATCAAATCATGTTTTAGAGTTAACAATATTTTAATGTCACTTATTAAGCGTAACAATAACAATAACAACAATGATAATAACTATGCATCATTTTCAAAAATGTTGGATCGGCTATATATATCCTCACTTTTCCATTTAAGTTCATCTCATTAAATCATTATACTAAATAAAATAAAAGTAAAAAATAAGTTAATAATATAAATAATAGTACTACTACTACTACTACTACTAATAATAATAATAATAGAAGTTGTTACAAACTAAAACTTATTTAACAATCAAATACCATCTATATAATCTTGCTCTTCCATTGTGTACTATCTTTGCGTGAATCTACATTGATTCCAAAAATTTGTACTGTCTTTCGAGACAACATCCTTCAATGTGATTTTTGGTCCACACCATCCTTTTTTATACCTTCACTCACAATAATTTCACATTTAACCGATGCATTTATGGATCGATTCTCGGGGCATGGTCAAACCATCTCAATTATTTCGTCCTCCATGCGTATTACTTGCACTTTTTGGAAGATTTGATCTTTTTTAATCTTATCTAATCTAGTATGACTATACTTTCATCTTAATATTCGCGTCTTTGCAACACTCATCTTGTCTTGTGGATATATTGAACTTTAATGGCGCCCCAACATTCACTACCATATTACACTAACAATATAAAGATTATTACACGATTGGTGTAGTTTAGCCGTTATGATATTTTTAGTTTTGTCATGTTACTAGGATTATGTAATATCATATTTGTAATAGTAACTTATAAGTGACTTGTTTGTATAAATATTTTTACACTGTCTTTCCATCAAATTTAAACTTTTCTTAATAGGGAGGAAAATGATTGGAGGGAGTGCTGTTGGAGGAGTGAAAGAGACACAAGAAATGATAGATTTTGCAGCAGAGCATAATATCACTGCAGACATTGAGATTGTCCCAATGGATTATGTGAACACAGCCATGGAACGTCTTGAGAAGGGCGATGTCAAATTTCGATTTGTCATTGATGTTGAAAATACATTGGTTGCTGCTCAAACCTAGATCATAAAGTAATACTTATATTTCTACCAAAGAAACTGAAACGTTGCAAGAATAAATATTATGTGGTTCACATGACTATTCACGACGTTGTAATAATAAATACTATGTTTCTCTATGTCCAAAAATTATCGTGGACCACGACATTGTAAACTTTGTTGTTTTAGTGTTATTTAGTTGCGTTATTAAGAATTATATGGCCACTAATATGCTTGTTTTGGCAACTTAATTATTCTTTTACCAATTTTAACAGATGCATGCGGTTGATATGAAAAAATATGTTTTTTTCCTAAGGGAAATACTTTTCATTGTTTGGTTACCTAAAAGCTGAAAAATGTTGAGAAAATTTAAACAAGGAAGTTACATTGAGTTTTACACTAATTTTGATTAAGATCAAGTTCTACATTTTTTTGCACGGATTTCTCTTCAAACGAACTTGTCTTTAATTTTTGCCCTGTTTTTAATTTTTTCCATTACTACTTATTTAATGAAAATATTTAGATCTGCTTCGCAAGACATAATTTTTGGAACATTTTTATTTTCGGAAATCTGAACTTTTATCTCGCTCGGCATAAATTCTATAGGAATTAAGTTATGCGGTATAGTTTTGTAGTAGTATTTTTCAGATTATGTTGAGTGTTGAAAATTATGTCTTGTCCTGCATAATTTGTGTGGATGTTATGATATATATGCCAAAGTTAAACTTAAACTATGCCGAACAAAATCTCAAATTATGTGTTTTGTTCAGATTATGTTGAGTGTTGAAAGTTTTGTCTTGTCCGGCATAATTTGTGTGGATGTTATGATACATGTTTCGAAGTTACAGGTAAACTATGCATTGCGAAATCTAAATTATATGGTGCCAAAAAATTGATGAAGGACAAAAATTAAAGACCACACCATAATAACGAGTTTTTTTTTGTGCGAATTTCCCTTCATAGGACTGATCTTTAATTTTTGTCCCTCTTATGCATGGTTTTAATTTTTGGCCTCCTGCTCATTTAATGAAACTATCCTCCCATCCCACGTTGCTAGCTTTCTTCCTCTGCAACTTCATCCTCCTTTTTAATCTTATAGGTGAGGGGACTGTCACTGCAATGGAGTTTTAGGCAATTGCAAGGCAAGTTCTGATTTTAGTAGTTGGTCCTGTTATTAACAAGGGTCTTTTTAAGTTTTCATATTTTAGGTTAAAGTCCTAACTGGTTAGCTGGTGATTTTTGTCTTGGCTAGCTCAGTGGATTTATTTGACGCTTTGTCATGGTTGTACTCTTTTATTAGTGTCAATATTTCTCTAGTTGTATTTCTATCTTAGCATTGTATTAATTCTGTTACTCGTCCATGTTTGTAGAATTTATATTTTTGTAGTAACTGTTCTTATGCCCATTGACCAAATTCGGAATTAGGAAAACATGTAGATTAACATGCTTCAAACTGCAGAGTGCACTGCACTGCAATTTCATGATTTCTAAATTAAATTTGTCTTATCGGGCAACATTTGTATCATGGTCCAATTTGAACTCGACAAATTGTAATTCATGTATAATTATAATTATGGTATTAGTCTTGTATTAGAAAAATGTATTAGAATTAGAGTAGGAAAAGGTAGAATTATTTTTCTATATTTTCCATATTTAGGAATTGTATATTTGTATATATACCTCTCATTATCAATTAAAACAATTAAGAGATTATTTCTTTCATGGTATCAGAAATCTAGGGCTAAAATACCTTCTCTCCAAAACTTCCGATGCTCCCTTCTTTTCTCGGTTTCCGTGACCTACTCTCAGATTCCGTGAATTTTTTTTCTCCTCCTCTATTCCCAAATTTTCTTCCAAATCCCTAATTCACCTATTGTTCTTTCGTTATGTCTACGTCAAAGAACATGTTTCATTCTGGCCTTACAGTTTCAAACATCAAGAACCACATCCTTATTGTTCTTGAAATGGAAAACGTCCAATACACGATGTGGGCGGAATTATTCAAAGTTCACGCATGCTCGCATCAAATCCTCCATCACATCATCCCCTCGGTCACAGGAAAGGAGAAGGTGTCTGCCCCGAAGGATGACCCGGTGTTATGGACAACCCTTGATGCTACTGTTCTACATTAGATATATTCCACCATCTCTACAGACCTCTTGCAGAAGATTATTGAGCCCGACGCCACGGCGATGGAAACTTGGAATAGGGTGCGTGATATTTTCCAAAACAATAAAAATTCTTGTGATGTCACTCTTGAGCAGAAATTTTCCCATGTTAACATGGAAGATTTTCCGAACGTCTCAGCTAGACTTGTCCAACCGGTCCGGGACCCGCCCAGCCTGACCCGACCCGACCCAAAAAATCGGGGACCCGATCTTATGTAGGGTCGGGCCAGGGTCAGAATATTTTACCCATCTGACCAGGCCCAACCCCGACCCTCGTATATTTTTAATAAAATTTATATTATTTTTCCTTCATTAATATTTATTTTGTATTTATATATATTTTTGCCATTAATATTTAAGTGATATAATGCATATTTTTATAATATATGTATTGCTCTAATCTACATTGATCACGACACACGACATAAAATAAGATAAAAATGGTAGTTGATTATTTAGTCGTTTCTGTTAATATCACGGAAGCATAATGTAGGGAGAGAAAATAGTTGTAAATTGGTGAAACTTTAAATGGTCATAACTCGCGCTCGGATGTCCGTTTTACCATTTTTTTTATTTTCCGTATTTTTTCTAGATGGGGCCGACTTGCGGCTGTTTGGTGCCGCCAATATTTAGAAAAACGTCTGTTTTCCCAATCAATTTGTGTTTTCCCCAAATCGATTTCTAATTTTCCTTTTTCTTTAGTAAACATCTCACGATACACAATAGATTTCAACGTCAAAATTTCATTGTAGTGTAGGTGTAAATGTCAATTTCAGTTTTGAAAATTCAATTTTAAAAAAAAATTCCTCGATTCGACCCGGCCCTCCAAATTCCGTCCCCCTTCTGACGGGTCAGGGCCAAGGTCGGAATTTTTTTTTAAAAATAGGGTCAGGGTCGGGCAAGCAGAAAAAAAAAAAGCCACCCGACTCGGCCCGACCCGAGCTTTGGACAAGTCTAGACTCTCAACCTATTGTAAAAGGCTGAAAGAATTGGCGGATCAACTACGAAACGTTGGTGCGCCCGTTACCAATGATCGTCTTTTTCTTCGATGATTGCGAGCCTATCCGAGGCATATAATGGTGTTGGAACACCTTTCGTCAAAGTTATCATCTCCCACTATTTTATCAGGCTCGTTCCATGCTCACGTTGGAAGAGGCCGGTTTGGCTAAGAAAGCAGCTACCAGAGCAAATTTCGTCACGATGATGGCCACGTCTGACGACCCTCACTCATTCTCTAAAAGTTTGAGCCAAAATCGTACCAACGGTGGTGGCAAAAAGGGTCTAAATCGGAAAAAATAATGGCAAGAACTGCGGTGGTAGTCGCGGTGGTAACAGTGGCGGCGGTGGTGGACGAACGGTGGCGGGGCGGCGGTGGTGCTCGAAACGGTGGATCGCAGCCAACGGCCACAGCCTTGGGCCTCCTGGCCATGGAGCTGGGCCATTGGTCATTAGCCCAACAACCCTTATTTTCTACCGACACCATATCTTGGAAACTAGGCCCAATTCCAGTCAGCTTCTAGGCCCAGTTTCCAGGTCCAGAATAATGCATCACGATCTAGTGTTTGGGCCGAGGCCTCTGCAGCCTTCACCGCTGCGGGCCCGCTCCCGATCCCGACACCTACGAAAATTGAGGCTACAATGCATGCACTTGGATTAAATCCCCCGGACGTAAATTGGTACATGGACACCGAGCCACTTCTCATATGACGTCCCCACAAGTTATTCTCTTGTATTATTTCAATTTGAGCAAATATCGTGGCATTATTGTTGGTAATGTCAACTCAATTCCAATTAACGGTTATGGTAATACAAATTTCTCTCCCCCACATCTACCTCTAGTCTTGAAAAATGTTCTTCATGCCCCTAACTTAATTAAATTATTGGTGTCTATCAAAAAATTCACCACCGATAATTGGGTCTCGTTTAATTTTGATCGTTTGGATTTTCGTGAATGATTTCAAGACGGGAATACCTCTAATGAGATGCAATAGTAGGGGGGAGCTTTATCCAATCACCACCATTTTCACGAGTCAAGCCATACTTTCTACCTTTGTCGTTCTTGCTCCTTCCTTGTGGCATGCACCTTGTGTGTGCGCCAAAATCTCTTTCAAGAGGGAATTGTTGAAAATTTACTAATGTGGATTTAAGTTTATCCCATTATTTATGACTCGACAATTGGGGGCCCGCACGTCGGAAAAGTCATTTCCACACACGTGCAATCTTAGTGCCAAGTATCGTAAATTTCGTTAATGAAAGAGATATTGGTACGTAAGTGAAATGTTTGAGACATAGAATGATGGACGGTTATTAGATAATTAACAAGTGTTCCACGTTGGTAAACGAAGGAATGATTATGCGATGTGTAAGATGGAACGAGTCGGAAAGGGCCGCGGAGTCGAGAAGGGCCGCGACGCCTCCCGGATTGGGTCGTAGCGCTGCAGCGCTAATTCCCTGTTTGGCATTCTGGAGCCGCGGCGTCGCGACGCTAAATGCTGCAGCGCCGCGGACGCTTCCCCGGGCGGACACTCGACGAATCCCAAAGGTTTGGCTGTAGAGGTGTTTTAATAACATTGAATCCACCCAATAATGACCATTACTTGGACCATTATGTTGCTGCATTACTTGGGGGTTAAATGTCATCAATTACATGGAAATTGAATGTCATTATGGGGCATTTGAAGGGCCATCTTGCACACCTATAAATTGAGGCATTTGGCTGAATTCTATAGAAAAACAAGAACAAAATGCCCACAATATACATACAAATATACAACACCACAAAGAGATCAGTTTTCCTGATAAGCAATCCTTCTCTTAGCAATCTTCATTGTTCATGTTCTTCGCTGAGATCATTTGTGTAGGCTTTGCACATTTGATAGTTTGTTTTTTTATCTTGGGAGACTATTATCCACACTTCCGTAAAAGCCTATATACGGGGACAATCTTGTCTTAAAGACAGAGAGGCATCTCTCGACTCAGGCGGTGGTGTTGTGATTATCTAATTGGTTGTTAAGTGTTTCAGGTGTGAACTTGATTCTCAAAGGACTCTAATCGTTCGGATTCTCAGCGGTTCTACAAGCCACATGTGTAGCAGTTCATGTTCTTGTATTTCCGAATACAAGATCCATATTTGAAGTTCGAATTCACGATCAAGAGATTGACAACTTGTTGTAATCTTTGTTGTTTATCCTTTCGATCACTGTAATAGTTATTTATTATTTCCGTACGTGCTTTACATATCCAACAGTCCGTGCTTTGATAATGATGGGGCGGTTATTCCACATTTGAGGGCGACTTCATTCCTATCACTCATGGTATCAAATCGATCACAAAGTAACCCTCATTATGATAGTAAATCTTGATGTAATGGTGGTCATGCCTCCGTCAACCCACCCCCGGGAGTTTAGGAGGAGTCTTCACCGCAACATTTTGTATCGGTTGTTGCGAGAATCGGTTGCCCTCGACCAATAGTTGTTGTTTCCGTCGTGATATCCTTCTTCTTCGCCGTTCCTCGTTCCATTCCGACGAGGAGGTGCACGTTAGCAAGACACTATCGTATACCGGAGGGTTTTATTATTATAAGTATCTTTTACTTTAAAAAAGTATAATGTAAAGGGTGCGCCGCAATTCATCGGCGAGAATAGGAATTCTCCAATTCAGTTCGTGTAAGGGGTAGATTCGGGTAATTATTTAGTGTCTAAAAGGTATGGGTGTAATTAGTTTAGGTGGGGGCATAAATGGGTAATTAGTTTAGATTTGTGGGTATTTTGTGTTGTTTTTCCTAGATTATAAACCATAGTTTATTATAATTAAGTTAAAATATCCTAATAATATTTTAAAATGAAATTAAAGAATTGCGCCATGCAGAATATAATACTAACATACATAAAGAAGAAACAAAAAAAGAACTACGTTGATCAATCTTTCAATTATACGAAGAATAAGACTTTATACATAGAGGACTTGAAAAATAGTGAGATTCCGTCACACCCCAACCTTGGGAGGTGTGGCCAGCATCCGGCGCCTAGACAGCCCCAGTGAACCACTTGGATATCACGACGCAAACATACAATCGTCTGGGCCGACGAGGCCCAGAAGAATAACTGTAACATGTTACGACACCAATACCTGCAAACAGAAGAATCCAACCTACGCGCATGTATACATTCTAAGGCTGACAAGGCCAACATAATCTCTTACCAGCATCCGGGCCTACAAGGCCGCATCGAACAACGATACCACATAGGACTCGTCTACAAAGTCTCTAAGAAAAAGTCGACACACTACATAAGTCGGGATAGGGCCCCCGACATACCCAATGTACCAAAAGGACTATAAACATAACCCGACTCGGCAATGCTCCAGAAGGAAATGAAGCTCACCAACACAAGTTGATATCTGCACCGATCTACGAGGGCGGGTCCTCTCCTCGGCTACCTGAAACACAATGTCCCCGAACAAATGGACATCAGTACGAATAATGTACTGAATATGTAAGGCGGAAATAAAACATAATAGAAAATAATCCGAAAAGAGAGGTACGAAGCAACCTGGGTCTCTGAACTATCCCTGAGGCTATAACATATACAAGATCATGCCTACTCTATAACCTTATATGTATTTGTATATCAACGTCATAGATTTATCTGTTTCGATTGCTCAACTGATTAATGATAAATAACATGTCTTTCCCGCCAGTGGTAACCAACGAGACATAAAGGCCCAACTGGTGGTAACTGCATAACTGCCCATCCGGCCATGGCCCGATGGTGAATACATATCTGCCCAAACATGGTCAACATCATATCGTACCCGGCCCTAAAGAGGGATTCGGTAATATCAAACCAACTGCAGTGGTAATACTCATCTGCACAACCGACCATCGCTCGGTGGTAAAATGTATACCTGCCCAGCCAGCTTTCTCTCGATGGTGAATACATGTCTACCCGACCGGCCATAACCCGGTAGTAAGTAATTGTCTGCCCAACTGGCCATAGCTCAGTGGTAATCATACTACCACGTCCATGCCCCTATCGTTATTCCGTACGCACATACATACTTGAGGAGACATACTAGACTTCTATGAACTTATCGTCATAACGTAAGATTGTTACCTTCTTGACTAGCATTTAGGACTATTATCGACAATTTCTCACTTTATCTTAAAGCCAAGGAAATCCTTTTTACATGGTACGTTCACCCTGAGAGCCATAGGCCCGAGCTTCTAATCCACCAAGAGTAAAGTCCCATTCTTCCAACTATCATTGAAAAGGTAACGTACTATTTCATTTCTACTTTTTCATAAGAGTTAACAAGACAAGGCATAGCATTCCTAGCTTTTGCGAAACCAACAAGGGCCATAAAATGACAACGGAGCTAGATACTATAACGTGCGGAACTGCTCCTTACAAGGGATAATCAAGAGTAAAGAAAACAAGCATATTTTCCACAAGCGAGATTAGAGTTCTCTTTTATGGACGTTTCGATATACGTTATCATATCAACAAGCATGCCAAAAAAAGAAAAGGATTTAGTCTTCACATACATTGAAATGGGATCTCCGATGACGACAATGCGATCCACCTCTTCACCATCCGTCTACAACAATAAACAACACCAACACCAATGAAAGGGCTCATACCAACAAGCGCAAGCTTACTTTACAACGAATCGGACATCACCTCCCTCGTTTCCTTACTTTCTCCAAACCAACAACAATATCAATAACCACAACATCACAAACAACTATTTTCCATAAATTCCAACTGCTTCAACATCAAGGAATACCCCCAAACAGTTCAACAAAAACAACCACATCAAGTGTTATCTTGTAGTTTATTATCCAAACAACTCAACCAATACATGGATCATCTTAAACACACACAAAAGAATTAAACTTACCTTATACAACACCCACAAGCTTCAATCCAAGCCTTCCATAAACCACCATCACCTTTGCTTACATTACAACATCATAGAGATGTTTCTTAGGAGTTACATGATCTTCAAGGATGTGTTTGAGTTGATACACTTTGGTGTTGCCTTTGGACCTTAAAGATATGTCAGAGGAGTCTTAGAGAAGCTCAAGGACAGGTCTGGGTCGAAAAATGACCAGAAATGACGCCTCCAACGAATTTATAACATCTTAAGTCGGCCATGGCCTCCCATATGCGAGACTATATGCGGTCGCATATGGCCATATGCGAGACTATATGCGGTCGCATATCCTCCCAGAAATTTCTCAACTTTAGGCTTTTGTTTTGTGGCTCTATTTGTGAGGCGGATTCCATTCGCGACACAAAATGCTTAGCGTATCGTCCGATCTTTGTCAAACTTCGTCGAGGGATGGTTTCTTCAACCCCAATGACCTCCAATCTTCCGTATATCTTCTTAATGTCCATCTAAGTCGTACATGACCCTCGGAAAGAATTTCAAATCATCGGAGCTCAAGTCGGCTAGCTACGCTCTCATTCGCACACAAAATTCGGGGTGTAACAGATTCAATTTCTTTCCCTTCTTCGGCTTACTCTACTTCTCAAAAGCACCGCCATTCTCGGCACCACCGGCTTTTCCGCGTCACTATCGAACTCTCCGTTATCAATGACAGCTAAACTTTCACCGGAAGCAGCTTCATAGAGCCTCAGAGACTCAACTATACACTTCAATTTGCTCAATCGATTGCAAAAAGTCAGCGGAGCTATCCCCGGCGTTAAAGTCTTCCTTCACTGTTGGCTTCTTAAATGAAATTAGTTTTTTTCTATAAACCTAATTGCACTCAGATTGTAATCGCGCCGGCGCTCATATAGATGAATCTTCAAAATAATCACCTGAATTTGGTAATCTAACCTTATTGAGCTCATATTCCATGGAGAGAATATCGTATGAACTGATATACCCTAACAATTGTATCGAGAACGACATGGAGGATAGAAATTGGAAAAAACTCACCAGTCATATTCACCGGAGAAAGGCGAAGAGTTCGTCGGAGATAGAAATGGCGAAGAGTTCGACGGAGATAGAAATGGCGAAGAGTTTGTGGGAGATACAAATGGCTCAAAGTTTTGCTAGGGCAAAAATATTTTGACAAAAAGGAGCAAGTGGATAAATTAATTCTAAAGATAAAACATTACTGCTATTAGTTGGAGGAAAAACTTAACGCCGACAATTCCTTTTAATTGTCACAAAAATGTATTTATTAGTGCCAAATGTTCAATTGCCCGTAAATATTTGGCTATCTATGTAAATTAGCAGCAAATAGTTTATTTCCACTAAATAATTGTCACTAAAGGCCCCTTTTGGTGTAGTGCCTTTACATATTGTTTGGATGATCGTTACCAATGGTTTCATAATGTACAATATCATATTATATAGTATGGTATTATATTTTATTGTATTGTATTACTGATTATAATATTTGGATAGATTATATCGTTTATTGTGATTTAATAATTTTTTTATTGTTTAGTTTAACTGTGTGATACTGTATAATAATATATAAGTTTACTAAAATATTCTTATCCCTTAATTACAAATTAGTTTATAATGATTTGGATAGATTGTATCATTTGTTGTGGTTTAATAATTTTTTTATTGTTTGATTTGACTGTATGGTGCTGTATAATAATATAGAAGTTTACTAAAATACTCTTATCCTTTAATTACAAATTAGTTTATATATATTAATAAAATTAATGTAAATGATAAAATAAAAACTATAAAAAATAAGTAGGTGGTGGGCGGTTGTGGGGTGGTGGTGGTTGGGTGGTGTGGGATGGGTGGTTATGGGTGGGGTGGGGTGGGGTGGTGGAGATGGGTGGGGGGTTGGGTTTGGATGTGATAGAGGGGGTAGGTGGTGTGGGGGCATAATGGGTAAATAAAATAGGTAACTACGCAAAAATCATTAAATTTGTGATTTCAAAAATTAGGCTTTTTCATGGTTATATAACAACGGAATTACAACGGGTTTACAAACCATACACATAATTTTAAGAAAAATGGAAACAAACATGATATCATAAAAAATAATATAATAATGAACCACGGAAACAGAGGAGTTATGATTCTTACTTCTTAGTATGAAACTTTATCATATTATAAAATTATGAATTCAAATTTATTATTTATTAAAATTTTATTGCGTATTCACATATATATTTGTGATCGGCATCGAAAGTATTGAATTTAAATAAACAGTAAAACAGCTTAGGATGCTCCTGAACTTTTAATTTTTTATTTAGTGTACATTTAAACTATGCGAGGGTTGAAATAGCCTGAACTTGTATTTTCATGTGACACGTACCCTTTTAACTTCTAAAGCCCTCAATCGTGTTTACACGTGCAGTACACGATGGAAAAAAAGCTGATGTGAAAGTCGTCCACGTAGATAACTGTTACCCGACCCTATTAACCCAATTTTACCTTCAGCTATAAACCCAAATTTAATCCTTCAAACACAAAATCAACTCTAACATTTAACTGCTTTGCTTGTCTCTCTCAAAAGTCACTCCTACGCATAACCCTAGTCAGAGTTATGTGTTTCCGTCGTGGGTGATTCCGATCTATTCTAAGTGATTCCGGTTAGTTCCAATTTTTGGGTGTAGCTTTTGGTCGATCGTTGCTTCGATTTTCGACCTTTTGTATGAAATTCCTACGAGTAAGTGATTATCCACTATTAAAATGTGTTTTTTGCTTGTTTTCATCGTGTTTAAGCTGATTTCTGTATAGGGGTTTTCTTTATTATTCTGACTAGGGTTCCGTAGTGGGTTCCGATTAGGGTTTTGATTTGTGGTACGATTACTGGATAATGACTTAGTGCTCTTATACTGAATGTATTGTGTTGAAAATTTTCATTTTGTGCATCCATGGCTTCTTGGGTTTCTCGTAATTACTTGTAAAAAATAGGACTTTTCTGTAAAGCCCTTTTTCAAATGTCTTAATTAACATATTAAGTTCTGGATTATTAAATGTTGGGATTTTCTGTAAATTATCTTACTTAATTACCTGGTTGTGTCTAATTTTCCAGAAATTTCACTTTTGCACCTTAAATTTGTGTTATTATTGATTATTGTTGTGGTTATTGGTTGTCACATGCCTTCTAAGTATCTTAATTTTAGATTCAAACTTGGGGGTGAGTGAGGTAGGACCCATCTACATTGGGGGTAAAACTGAACATGTGTTTAATGTCGATGAAGATCATATGTCTCTTCTTGAACTAGCAGATACGGGATTTGGGGGGTTGGGATCAGGTTTGGCGGGATAGGGCGGGCCGGGAAGAGGTCCCGTCCCGTCCCACATCCCGACGGGATTTGAGGGGACGGAGTTTGGGGGGACGAGTCGGGTCGGGTCGGGTAGGGGGATTTGTGGGACTTTAATTTTTTTTCTAGATACTTAATTTTAAAAATATATATATTTAAACACTTAAATAATTGAACAAGATAGTGAAAAAACATTCCAAGGCTAATTGCCTCTTATATTAATTAATAGAAATATGATTTTTTTATAATACAATTTCAAAATTGCAACTTTGTTTCGTAGTTCAAAAGTTGCAAATCACATAGTAAAATTGCCATTAAAAAAATTACATATTCAACTATTCTTCTTTTAATGTTCTGACAATCTCTTGAGGATCTTTTGTTGTAATTGAAAGTTGTTGGTCAAATTGTTAAACGTCGCTTCCTGCTCCCTCGGATAAGATTTCATTGTAGTTGTGGTCTTCTTCATTGATCTCTGGTTGACCGCACTTTCTATGGTCCGCTCTAATCCAATCTCTAAATATAATTGCAATCTCCAAACTGTCTCCCGTCAATGAGTGTCTATGCTCTCTCATTTGAAATCTTCCAGCAAAAAAAAACGCTTTCAGAAGTTGTTGATGACGCTTGAATATTCAACACATCTCGGGCCATCTTTGATAGAGTCGGAAATGTCTTCTTATTCTCCCTCCAGTATTTCAGCAAGTCTTCACGTCTATTTTCGTTGGCAATTTATTCGAACGGTACAACACCCTGCAAAACATAAACATCAAACTCGCTAATTTGTGTAGAACTTGAACCACTATACATTTTATTTCGAAGGCCTTGAGTACTTGAAGCAGAAACCACGTGTTTTTTATAAGGTTGAAGTGAAGTAGAAGAAGATGGTACAGAAGCCGATTGATTATTTGCACTTTGCTCTTGGTAATACATATACATATTTTTGCATTGTGTTTGTATGCTGGACATAACTTCTTCTTTAGTTGGTTCGTAAGTTGGTTATTCAGTTGGGTCTGTTGAAAGTATTTCTAAGCATTCATAAATCGTTTCAATAAGGGCATTATAACCATCTACTTTAATAGTAGGATTTAATACAGCACAAATAAAATAAATAGTGGAAATAGGTAAAAAATATTTTTTTAATTTTACAAACATTTTTGCAATAGCTGGAGCGTAAGTTGGTTTTTCATATATTCATTAAATAACAAAAATATTAGAGCTATATAAAATTACATAGGATAATAAATACTAGAAAATTTCTTAGTAGCTAGAAAAAATTTCTCTAAGAATATAATAATTTTCAAAATTTTATCTCAATCATCATCTACAAGCATATCTGTTGGATTTTAATTATGCCGTTAAATAATAAAGTTATAGGTCTTCTATACTCGTGAGCAACAAGTAATTGTTCTTACAAATAATTTCACCTAGTCGCAACTTCTTCTGGAATTTTCCTATAAGGTAATCTACACTCATGACAAGTTTTTTTACTCTTTGCATCTTTGTATTTTGTTACCTTTAAAAATAAAGTTATAGCAAATTGTACTTTATCAAGGATGTTTTAAAAAAAATTTAGGTCATCTTTTACAACTAGTTATAAATATGACATGCACATCTAACATGAAAATATGGGGAAAAGATGGAGTCAATCGAGTTTTAAAAATGTTTACAGTATAATCATTATAAGTAGCATTATCTAATGTAAAAATCATAATTTTATCCGTAATTCCATAATATTCACTAATTTCATGAATATTTTTTAAAATAAAAACTCCTGTCTTTCATCAATATATATCTATATGCTAATATACGTTTTTGCCTAGACCAATTGTGATCTATTCAATGGCATGTAACAGTTAAATAATCATTACCATTAGTACTACGCCCTATGTCAGAAGTGATAGCCACTTTGTCATTAAAATAATACAATGCATAACGTAAATTGTTGATATTCATGCGCAAATTTAAAAACATTTCTTCTAATAGTTGATCTAGGAAAAACGTTAAAAGAAGGATTATATGTTTCTCGAATGTAATAAATAAAACCAGGAGAGGAAGTAAATGAACATGGCAAACCCTCAGTTTTAAATTTATAAATTTCGCGACAAATTTTACAAATAGCTAGTTGATTAGGAATGTCCCTTTCAAAAAAATCACATGCAGGTGATTTTAATTTTCGTTGTTTTTGTCCTCTTCTCATACTAGGGGAATAGGAGTGATTCCAGTTTCAGTTTCAGCCTGAGACTTGGTTTGATCCTGAGATAGAGGTGCACTAGTGGGTGTGTTATCTAAATTATCTTCTAATTCATTTTCTAAATCAAAGTCTGGTTCAGATGCAGAATATACCTCATGATCTAATGGTATATTAATATTAATATTAAAAAGATCAGTTTCATGTACATGAGTGAAATCGTCGTAATTAGGATTACTAGAAAATGCACCCTTATCCCTGTTACCCCTAATACCTCTATCAGAAAAACGTCCACCTCGTTCCATTATAATTATGCAAATAAATAATTAAAGTTAATGAAATTAAGTACGATAATTAAAATTAAGTAACAATAATAATTTAAATAAAAGAAGGAACGAAGGTACCAAACGCCGACGTAACATTGACGTGTAATCGATGTTGAAAATTGAAACTTTGCTCGATGATCCTCAAGTTAGTTGTCAACTTCATTCTCAATTTTTGAACTTCGATAGAAATTAGCAAATGAAATATAATATTTAGTGTGCAATTTAGACTTGTAGAGAGAGATTAGAGATATGGTAGGAAGATTTGTGAGAAAAATGAAGACGAGAATGTGGTATTTATTGTTGAGAAATATGATTAATGTGTGAATATACTAACTTAGGGTATAAAAATAAATATTAATGAGGTAGGAGAGTTTATGGGGTGGGGGGGGGGTGTAAAATGGTCGTTACTAGCCGTTTGGGTGGGGTGGGGGTGTAAAATGGTCGTTACTAGCCGTTGCCAACGGCTAAAATTGAAAGTGGTTGTTTGTGCAACGGTTAGTTTCTGCAACAAAATGGTCGTTACTAGTCGTTGCCAACGGCTAAAATTGAAAGTGGTTGTTTGTGCAACGGTTAGTTTCTGCAACAAAATGGCCGTTACTAGCCGTTGCTAACGTCTAAAATTGAAAGTGGTTGTTTGTGCAACGGTTAGTTTCTGCGGGACGGGACGGCGCGGGGCGGGGCCTAGTCCCGTCCCTAGTTCGAACCCCGCTACCGATATTTTTTATCCCTTATTTTAAAAGGGGGGTTGGGGCGGGTACGGGATGGGCCGGGGCGGGATCGGGCCATCCCAGCCCACTGGACAGCCTTAGATTATTGCAAGTCTTTTGGGGTTGTTAAGTTAGGGAAGACTTAACCAGTTGCATCTCTAGGGGGTGATTTGGTTAAATTGAAAACAGACGGGGACATTTATGATATTGTACTATTCTTGCATGATGGGAGCACAATAGACATGTGTGTGTGATGACTCAATTATGGAGGACGTGGGACCCTCAGAAGGGCAAAGTAGTCAAGTAACAAGTGTAGGTAAAACTTTAATTCCAGTTAGTGAGTCTTTTAATACACATGTAGCTGGAAGTAGGGAATCTGATTCCATTTTTGTTCCATGTGGTGGTTCTCTAAATACCAAAGGTAGAAATCAAGATCTAGGTTTAGGTCATTCTTCTTCTACTATTCCAACTAGTGAAAGGTTGAGACTGAAGGGGTTGAAAATGATGATAATTCTTCAATAGACTGGACAGATTCTGAAGAAAAAGAAGAAGCTACATCAATTGTCTAAGAAAAGGCTGCACCAACTGTCCAAGAAGAAACTGTACAAACTGTCCAAGAAAATGCAGATGATGAAGGAACAGGATGTAGGTAATGAAGATGATGATTCTGACCAGTCTTTTGATTATGGGAGTGATGTGCATGAGGAGTTGAGGATTGTGAAGAAAAAATTGAGGAAGTTTAACAAAAAAATAGGAGGAACAAGAAGAAGTAAAAACCAAAAGGTTTTCTAGGTGAAGTTGGACGGGATGATAGGTATGATGATATTGATAAAGGTAAGAAAACCTTCAACAGTAAGCTGACAGGATATGAGCCAAATTATGATAGTTCTGATTGTGATACTTTTGAATCTGATGATGAGTTGCTGCATGTTTATGATGATGAGCTTGAAGGAAGACAACTGAGGGGAAGAAAGAAGAGTAATATAGTGATCTATGATCCAATTTGTGAGGTTGTCACAAGGCAGTATGGCTTGGTATCTGAAAGTGTAAATGAACTTAGAGATGCAGTAACAAATATGCTATAAAAAAGGGGGTTGATTTAGATAAGTATTTGAATGAACCTTAAGAGAGTAAGGGTGAAATGTAAAATGGTTGTCCATGATTATTGTATGCTAGCAAGGAAGGGAAGAGTGAGAACTTCACTCTCAAGACCTACAACCCAAGGCATAAATGCACTAGAACCAACACTACTATTCTCTGTAATTCAAAATTTTATCAAAGCATTTGAAAGATAGGACTATCTCACAGCCTAGGATCAAATGGTGAAAAATTCAAGATTGGGCGAGGAAAGAGTTGGGTATTTATGTAGGCAAGGTAGTGCGTTAAAAGACAAGGAAAATGATGTTTCAGGAGGTCATGGGTGATCGATCATGTGGCTGAATTTAATAAAGTCCTAAACTACTAAGAATGTGTTGGTCCAATCAAATCCTGGCAGCACTTGTTTTCTAAGTTTACAGATGCAAAAAATGGGTTGAAACAGTTCCATTCTTTCTACATATGCTTTGATGCTATGAAAAGAGGATTCCAGCAGGGGTGTAGGAAGTGTATAGGGTTGGATGGGTGCTTTTTGAAGGTCATTTGTAAAGGTCAATTGTTGATAATTGTTGCTAAGGATGGAAACAATCAAATATTTTCAGTAGCATGAGCAGTAGTTGGTATTGAAAGCAAACAAGGATACATGAAGCTGGCTCATGATGATTTTAAGAGGAATCTTCACTTAGGAGATGGTTCCTAGATCAAAATCATCAGTGATATGCAAAAGGTATCTCAAAGTTTTATATTTATGTCTTGTATTTGATTATGATTAATTTGGACTAATTCTAACTAACATTATTATTTTGTTTTGAAGCTGCAAGGACTAATATTGGCTACTGAAGAAGTATTCCCCGAATATGAGCATAGGATGTGTGCTAGGCATATCTTAGCAAGTTGGTCACAAAACTGGAGAGGCATATAAAGAAGGGGAAAATTCTAGGGTTGTGCTAGAGCGACATTTGAGGTAGATTTTAAGCACAAGCTTGATAGTCTAGCTAGGTTGAGTAAAGATATTGTGCAAGACCTCATCAAATATAACAAGAAAAGATGGTGCAAAAGCATACTTCAAGACATTCTCCAAATGTGACAACGTAGATAATAACATGATAGAAAGTTTTAATGCTTGAATCTTGGGACCTAGCACAAGACAATTGTGTCAATATTGGAATAAATCAAAATTAAGGGGATGAATAGGGCGAGTAAGTCCAGAGCATTTTGGGACAGATGATTTATCTCCAATGGCAATGATGGTGTTCAATGCCAATGTAAAGAGATCAACTCAATGCAACATAGATTGGAATGATGATGAAGGGTTTGAAATGTTGAGGGTTCATGCAGGCATACTGTGACTTTAGATCAACAAAAATGTAGCTGCAGATCATGGGAATTAAAAGGCATCCCATGTGCACATGCTATAGCAACAATGAACTACTTGAATATGGATGCATCACAACCAATTTCAAACTGCTACAGAAAAGAGACGTATCTGAAGGCCGATTCTTATTTCATTCAGCCAATTCCAAACATGAAAATGTGGCCAGAAAGTAAAAATTCAATTGTTGAGGCACCCGAAGTGGTAAAGATGTTTGGTAGGCCAAAAGTTAACAAAAGAAAAGAGGCTGTAGAAGTGGAAAAACTGGAAAATTGTCAAAGTTTGGTATAACAATGACTTGTTCAATCTGCAGATGAGCCAATCATAACAAGAGAAGTTGTCCAAAAAATTTTATGCCTAAAATCACACCAAGACCCACACCAGAGGTAAAGTTACATTAACGTACTTACCTTTTATAACTTACATTGCTTACTAAATTATTTTTGTTCTAGCGTGTTGCTGCTGTCTCACAACAGTCCACCTGTACTGGAAGTAAGAGGGGTAGAGGTCAATATGAAAAGAAAGTATCAGCTGTGCTGGTAGAGGTAGAGAAATATGTGCAAGAAGTGGTTACAAAATACCAAGGGTTGTGGGACAATGTGTATTTGTTGTTGAAACTGAATATACCGTAATTAATATGTGTCCTCTTAAATTGTTAATCTTGTGTTTTCAAAAGTGAACCCAGAAATAACCAACTTTCTTTATATTTCAGCAAGGATTGGCTAGCAATAGGAGGGTCAATACTGGTATGAGGATCGAAGTTCTGCACATGCGACTGGTGATATTGGTTATCAACCCACCATATGACTGAAGTGGAGAGGCAAACCAGTTATAACTCAAGAGAACTTCAAGTCCAAGGTGTGATGAATCGCATTCAAACCAAATTAAAAGCTGCTAGGATTCAGACAAGGGCACAAGCCAAAGGAAAATCTCCCTCAAGAGTGCCACAAGGGAAAAGTTCCACTTGTATCCACTAAAATATACCCCATCGTCTAACCACAACAAAAATTACACAAAACGTTTCCTTAAGTAAGCCAAAATATACCCATCAAACTAAAGCACAAAAGTAATTTTAATGTCCTTGTCCACTTCAGCTGCTGTTGCTTGTTGGCTTCTTCAACAAACCCGACATCACAATGTTTACTTAAAGTTGAAAATTTTGGATCAGATCATTCGAAGAACTTACAAGGAATTCGTAAAAGGGGCTGCATTTGCATAAAAAACACCATAATTAAAGTTAAATAAATACACTAATACAAATCAAAAAAGAAATTTATACATATTACATACCCCATAGTGCCTACATCCAAGGAATCTTCATTCAACCATGAAATTCTCACGATCGGAGGACTCTCACATGCACAAACAAGCCTCCTATTATAATATATAGATTCAAAGATAAATGGCAAAGGAAAATAATTATTGGCAAAGGAAAGAAATTGATGGCAAAGAGAGGATTTTCTTGAAATTTCAAATTAATGGAGGAGAAGGGTTTAGGGTGAATAAACAGAAATAAAAGAGACACACAGAGAGAAATACGTTGGTGAGGAAGGAAATAAAGTCAGTTTTTATATCATGTTGACATTAAAAGTATACGCATCATATGAAAATACATGTTCCAGAGGTATTTAATCCCTCGCATAGTTTAAATATACTAAATAAAGGATCTCAAACCGTTTTGCCTTAAATAAACCTTTGCTCTCCTGCTACATCCGTCACTAATGATTTTAGATAGATTTAATACATATTTTTTATAAACTCCTACATCACGACAAACTTTTTAAACATAAAAAAAATCAATCATATCATCTTATTTACGTGGCCAGCGCATTTTTTACCAATTAAGTGAGCGAGTGAATAGTAAAAGATGTGTATCTTTATCTTGAATGACACATATCAATTTTTTATTTTTTAAATGAAAGCAAGCATGGTACGACATGTTTGGTACACCAGCCCTTTAATTAATTTGTAAAAGGAAAACCTATAAAAAAGAAAAAGGGTTTTTTTTTTCTTTCTGTGGGGTGTTTTAATGGGAAGCAAATTTGAAGTACAAACAAAGTAACAAAAAGAACAAATTGTGAAGCAGGGTTTTATATGATCAAATGACTGTGCTGCCCTTTCCAAGCAACTCTTTAAAATAAGATGAATTATGTCATTAGGAGTACTACAGGTATTATATTATAAGGTTCAGCTAGTATTACTTCCTTTTCAGTACTAGCAAAAATTTTAATAAAAGGAGTAAAAAGTGAAAACATCATTTCATTAATATTCATCTATTGTTGATCAATCAGTCTAGTTAAACTAATTATATTTTTTAATAATTACTCTAGATTATTTAAGCAGGTTAATGGAAAAGGATTGATTACACTCCCTATAATTTTCTTCACAAAACAAACAAAAAAACACTATGGCTTCTGAGAAATCATTAGAAGAGAAGCAAGATGTGAATACTTTGGGATGGGCAGCTATGGATTCTTCTGGTGTCCTCTCTCCTTTTGCATTTTCAAGAAGGTATACACTAAACAAAGTTCATGCTCCTTAAATTAAAATATTTTCCTTTGGATGATTTTTTTTTTTTTCCATTTGGTGTCTGATATTCGTTTTGAGGTTCAACTAATTCGAATTTACGCCAGGGCAACTGGTGAAGAAGATGTGAGGTTGAAGGTACTTTATTGTGGGATTTGTCACTCAGATCTGGGTTGCATCAAGAATGAATGGGGCTGGTGTTCATACCCTCTTGTACCTGGGTAAACACTTTGGAAAAACTATAATTTGGTTTGCTTTTCTGATTAATTTGTAGAATGCTTTTACATTTAATTCGTATTTAACTTATATCCATTTAAATTCCTCTTCTCTTTCTTAACCTCTGTCAAATGGCGCTAATAAACTGGGATGGACGACACATTATATAACATAAACAAAAGAATAGTTTGATAGCGAGGTCCAGAGAAGAATTGGACCATAGTAGGTATTATTTATTTTATATTTGTGCAAGAAGTTATTTTCATAACTGAACAACCAAGCGCACCTTTGTCAAAAAATTACATGGAATATATAAGATCAATTTGTTAATGTATGTATAAATATTACATTTTGAATCCATTTTACCACAATATGAACTTTAGCTCAATGGCCGATGGGCTTAATGTTTAGCCTATTATTTGTGGGTTTGAGTCTCACTAGAAACATTCTTTTTACCTTTTTGAATTCCCTTGTCAAAAGTCCTGGCTCCGCTCTTGTTCACAACCAGCTCTTCTTTGAAGTATATAGCATAAACAAAAGAATTGCCCGATGCATTAAACTTTCTTTATGCACGGGGTTCAGAAAAAAGGTCGAACCATCTTTATGTACACAACCTTACCTTCCATTTCTGCCAGCGACTGTTTCCGTAGCTTGACAACCGACTTTTCTTTTATAACTCAGGCTAACAAAATTACCTAATTTATTCTAGTGCAGCCATGAGATTGTTGGCATAGCAACAGAGGTGGGAAGCAAAGTGACAAAATTCAAAGTTGGAGACAGAGTAGGAGTAGGATGCATGGTTGGATCCTGTGGCACTTGCCAAAACTGCACACAAAATCAAGAAAGTTACTGTCCTGAAGTTGTAATGACTTGTGCTTCTGCTTACCCTGATGGAACACCAACATATGGAGGATTTTCAAATCAAATGGTAGCAAATGAGAAGTTTGTAATTCGAATCCCAAATTCACTTCCACTTGATGCTGCTGCACCATTGCTCTGTGCTGGAAGTACTGTGTATAGTGCTATGAAGTTTTATGGATTGTGTAGTCCAGGGTTGCACTTGGGAGTTGTTGGTTTAGGTGGACTTGGTCATGTTGCTGTGAAATTTGCAAAGGCATTTGGGATGAAAGTGACCGTGATTAGTACTTCACTTGGAAAAAAAGAAGAAGCAATTAATCAACTTGGAGCTGATTCATTCTTGATCAATACTGATACAGAGCAAATGCAGGTTCTTTTTTATTGCTACTATACTAGTATACTACCTTATTGTTTACTATGCTAGTGAAGTAGTCATTAGGGAAGTCAAAGTTATCTACTCTGATTTATGTGACATAATTTAATTGGTATTGAGTTAATGAAAAAAATACTTAAAGACTTTGAAAACTTGTAATCTTAATATGTCATAATATTTGTGTGACTGTACAACTTTTTAATTTGAGACCTTAAACATGTCATAGTATGATTATAAAAACTTCTTATTAAGAGTAACCTGAGAAGTGTAAAATAAATTATTTTCAAATATAAAAGTATGTCATTCGTTTTTGAACGGATAAAAAAAAAGTGTCACTTGAATTAGAACAGAGGAAGTATTGTTTCAGGTCTTAACTTAGAATGTAAATGATTCAAGAACCTAAAATGCAGTGCAGTCCAATCAGGAGCAAATATACGTGTAACCTATGAATTCACGTGAATCTAATAAATTTTGCCCAGAACATATATAATTGTATTAAGAAATTCACTAAATACCATAAATAGTGGAATGTGAAAGCAATTATATTGTATATTAATTTGAAATTGTTATAGGAACCCTTATACTTTAAATTTTGAATCCCTCCCTAATTCTAACCATTTAGATTTTCACGTATTCCTAATATACAGAATGAGGAGGATTCACATTGTGTCTAGCGAATTCAGTTGAATATTTTACTTTCCGCCTGAATTATATATACATATGAAAAAAGAAAACATTAAAATACAAACGTATTATTCCTATAAGAACACACTCATTCTAAACTAGTTACGCTAAATCTTATATTTGTCAATAGTTTGAATAGGAAAGTGGATGTTCAATTACTTGGTAATTATGTATCTTTTGGACATGAACAGGGTGCCATGGAGATAATGGATGGCATTATTGATACAGTATCTGCACTTCATCCAATTGAACCATTGCTTGGTCTACTCAAATCTCATCAAGGGAAGCTCATCATTGTTGGATTACCCAATAAGCAACCTGAGCTGCCAGTCTTTTCCATGATTAATGGTATGTTATATCAGTTTCATTAGGCATCAAATCATGTTTTAGAGTTAACAATATTTTAATGTCACTTATTAAGCGTAACAATAACAATAACAACAATGATAATAACTATGCATCATTTTCAAAAATGTTGGATCGGCTATATATATCCTCACTTTTCCATTTAAGTTCATCTCATTAAATCATTATACTAAATAAAATAAAAGTAAAAAATAAGTTAATAATATAAATAATAGTACTACTACTACTACTACTACTAATAATAATAATAATAGAAGTTGTTACAAACTAAAACTTATTTAACAATCAAATACCATCTATATAATCTTGCTCTTCCATTGTGTACTATCTTTGCGTGAATCTACATTGATTCCAAAAATTTGTACTGTCTTTCGAGACAACATCCTTCAATGTGATTTTTGGTCCACACCATCCTTTTTTATACCTTCACTCACAATAATTTCACATTTAACCGATGCATTTATGGATCGATTCTGGGCATGGTCAAACCATCTCAATTATTTCGTCCTCCATGCGTATTACTTGCACTTTTTGGAAGATTTGATCTTTTTTAATCTTATCTAATCTAGTATGACTATACTTTCATCTTAATATTCGCGTCTTTGCAACACTCATCTTGTCTTGTGGATATATTGAACTTTAATGGCGCCCCAACATTCACTACCATATTACACTAACAATATAAAGATTATTACACGATTGGTGTAGTTTAGCCGTTATGATATTTTTAGTTTTGTCATGTTACTAGGATTATGTAATATCATATTTGTAATAGTAACTTATAAGTGACTTGTTTGTATAAATATTTTTACACTGTCTTTCCATCAAATTTAAACTTTTCTTAATAGGGAGGAAAATGATTGGAGGGAGTGCTGTTGGAGGAGTGAAAGAGACACAAGAAATGATAGATTTTGCAGCAGAGCATAATATCACTGCAGACATTGAGATTGTCCCAATGGATTATGTGAACACAGCCATGGAACGTCTTGAGAAGGGCGATGTCAAATTTCGATTTGTCATTGATGTTGAAAATACATTGGTTGCTGCTCAAACCTAGATCATAAAGTAATACTTATATTTCTACCAAAGAAACTGAAACGTTGCAAGAATAAATATTATGTGGTTCACATGACTATTCACGACGTTGTAATAATAAATACTATGTTTCTCTATGTCCAAAAATTATCGTGGACCACGACATTGTAAACTTTGTTGTTTTAGTGTTATTTAGTTGCGTTATTAAGAATTATATGGCCACTAATATGCTTGTTTTGGCAACTTAATTATTCTTTTACCAATTTTAACAGATGCATGCGGTTGATATGAAAAAATATGTTTTTTTCCTAAGGGAAATACTTTTCATTGTTTGGTTACCTAAAAGCTGAAAAATGTTGAGAAAATTTAAACAAGGAAGTTACATTGAGTTTTACACTAATTTTGATTAAGATCAAGTTCTACATTTTTTTGCACGGATTTCTCTTCAAACGAACTTGTCTTTAATTTTTGCCCTGTTTTTAATTTTTTCCATTACTACTTATTTAATGAAAATATTTAGATCTGCTTCGCAAGACATAATTTTTGGAACATTTTTATTTTCGGAAACTGAACTTTTATCTCGCTCGGCATAAATTCTATAGGAATTAAGTTATGCGGTATAGTTTTGTAGTAGTATTTTTCAGATTATGTTGAGTGTTGAAAATTATGTCTTGTCCTGCATAATTTGTGTGGATGTTATGATATATATGCCAAAGTTAAACTTAAACTATGCCGAACAAAATCTCAAATTATGTGTTTTGTTCAGATTATGTTGAGTGTTGAAAGTTTTGTCTTGTCCGGCATAATTTGTGTGGATGTTATGATACATGTTTCGAAGTTACAGGTAAACTATGCATTGCGAAATCTAAATTATATGGTGCCAAAAAATTGATGAAGGACAAAAATTAAAGACCACACCATAATAACGAGTTTTTTTTTGTGCGAATTTCCCTTCATAGGACTGATCTTTAATTTTTGTCCCTCTTATGCATGGTTTTAATTTTTGGCCTCCTGCTCATTTAATGAAACTATCCTCCCATCCCACGTTGCTAGCTTTCTTCCTCTGCAACTTCATCCTCCTTTTTAATCTTATAGGTGAGGGGACTGTCACTGCAATGGAGTTTTAGGCAATTGCAAGGCAAGTTCTGATTTTAGTAGTTGGTCCTGTTATTAACAAGGGTCTTTTTAAGTTTTCATATTTTAGGTTAAAGTCCTAACTGGTTAGCTGGTGATTTTTGTCTTGGCTAGCTCAGTGGATTTATTTGACGCTTTGTCATGGTTGTACTCTTTTATTAGTGTCAATATTTCTCTAGTTGTATTTCTATCTTAGCATTGTATTAATTCTGTTACTCGTCCATGTTTGTAGAATTTATATTTTTGTAGTAACTGTTCTTATGCCCATTGACCAAATTCGGAATTAGGAAAACATGTAGATTAACATGCTTCAAACTGCAGAGTGCACTGCACTGCAATTTCATGATTTCTAAATTAAATTTGTCTTATCGGGCAACATTTGTATCATGGTCCAATTTGAACTCGACAAATTGTAATTCATGTATAATTATAATTATGGTATTAGTCTTGTATTAGAAAAATGTATTAGAATTAGAGTAGGAAAAGGTAGAATTATTTTTCTATATTTTCCATATTTAGGAATTGTATATTTGTATATATACCTCTCATTATCAATTAAAACAATTAAGAGATTATTTCTTTCATGGTATCAGAAATCTAGGGCTAAAATACCTTCTCTCCAAAACTTCCGATGCTCCCTTCTTTTCTCGGTTTCCGTGACCTACTCTCAGATTCCGTGAATTTTTTTTCTCCTCCTCTATTCCCAAATTTTCTTCCAAATCCCTAATTCACCTATTGTTCTTTCGTTATGTCTACGTCAAAGAACATGTTTCATTCTGGCCTTACAGTTTCAAACATCAAGAACCACATCCTTATTGTTCTTGAAATGGAAAACGTCCAATACACGATGTGGGCGGAATTATTCAAAGTTCACGCATGCTCGCATCAAATCCTCCATCACATCATCCCCTCGGTCACAGGAAAGGAGAAGGTGTCTGCCCCGAAGGATGACCCGGTGTTATGGACAACCCTTGATGCTACTGTTCTACATTAGATATATTCCACCATCTCTACAGACCTCTTGCAGAAGATTATTGAGCCCGACGCCACGGCGATGGAAACTTGGAATAGGGTGCGTGATATTTTCCAAAACAATAAAAATTCTTGTGATGTCACTCTTGAGCAGAAATTTTCCCATGTTAACATGGAAGATTTTCCGAACGTCTCAGCTAGACTTGTCCAACCGGTCCGGGACCCGCCCAGCCTGACCCGACCCGACCCAAAAAATCGGGGACCCGATCTTATGTAGGGTCGGGCCAGGGTCAGAATATTTTACCCATCTGACCAGGCCCAACCCCGACCCTCGTATATTTTTAATAAAATTTATATTATTTTTCCTTCATTAATATTTATTTTGTATTTATATATATTTTTGCCATTAATATTTAAGTGATATAATGCATATTTTTATAATATATGTATTGCTCTAATCTACATTGATCACGACACACGACATAAAATAAGATAAAAATGGTAGTTGATTATTTAGTCGTTTCTGTTAATATCACGGAAGCATAATGTAGGGAGAGAAAATAGTTGTAAATTGGTGAAACTTTAAATGGTCATAACTCTGCGCTCGGATGTCCGTTTTACCATTTTTTTTATTTTCCGTATTTTTTCTAGATGGGGCCAGCTTGCGGCTGTTTGGTGCCGCCAATATTTAGAAAAACGTCTGTTTTCCCAATCAATTTGTGTTTTCCCCAAATCGATTTCTAATTTTCCTTTTTCTTTAGTAAACATCTCACGATACACAATAGATTTCAACGTCAAAATTTCATTGTAGTGTAGGTGTAAATGTCAATTTCAGTTTTGAAAATTCAATTTTAAAAAAAAATTCCTCGATTCGACCCGGCCCTCCAAATTCCGTCCCCCTTCTGACGGGTCAGGGCCAAGGTCGGAATTTTTTTTTAAAAATAGGGTCAGGGTCGGGCAAGCAGAAAAAAAAAAAGCCACCCGACTCGGCCCGACCCGAGCTTTGGACAAGTCTAGACTCTCAACCTATTGTAAAAGGCTGAAAGAATTGGCGGATCAACTACGAAACGTTGGTGCGCCCGTTACCAATGATCGTCTTTTTCTTCAGATGATTGCAGGCCTATCCGAGGCATATAATGGTGTTGGAACACTGCTTCGTCAAAGTTATCATCTCCCACTATTTTATCAGGCTCGTTCCATGCTCACGTTGGAAGAGGCCGGTTTGGCTAAGAAAGCAGCTACCAGAGCAAATTTCGTCACGATGATGGCCACGTCTGACGACCCTCACTCATTCTCTAAAAGTTTGAGCCAAAATCGTACCAACGGTGGTGGCAAAAAGGGTCTAAATCGGAAAAAATAATGGCAAGAACTGCGGTGGTAGTCGCGGTGGTAACAGTGGCGGCGGTGGTGGACAGAACAGTGGCGGGGCAGCAGTGGTGCTCAGAACAGTGGATCGCAGGCCAACTGGCCACAGCCTTGGGCCTCCTGGCCATGGAGCTGGGCCATTGGTCATTAGCCCAACAACCCTTATTTTCTACCGACACCATATCTTGGAAACTAGGCCCAATTCCAGTCAGCTTCTAGGCCCAGTTTCCAGGTCCAGAATAATGCATCACGATCTAGTGCTGGGCTGAGGCCTCTGCAGGCCTTCACTGCTGCGGGCCCAGCTCCGATCCCGACACCTACGAAAATTGAGGCTACAATGCATGCACTTGGATTAAATCCCCCGGACGTAAATTGGTACATGGACACCGGAGCCACTTCTCATATGACGTCCCCACAAGTTATTCTCTTGTATTATTTCAATTTGAGCAAATATCGTGGCATTATTGTTGGTAATGTCAACTCAATTCCAATTAACGGTTATGGTAATACAAATTTCTCTCCCCCACATCTACCTCTAGTCTTGAAAAATGTTCTTCATGCCCCTAACTTAATTAAATTATTGGTGTCTATCAAAAAATTCACCACTGATAATTGGGTCTCGTTTAATTTTGATCAGTTTGGATTTTCTGTGAATGATTTCAAGACGGGAATACCTCTAATGAGATGCAATAGTAGGGGGAGCTTTATCCAATCACCACCATTTTCACGAGTCAAGCCATACTTTCTACCTTTGTCGTTCTTGCTCCTTCCTTGTGGCATGCACCTTGTGTGTGCGCCAAAATCTCTTTCAAGAGGGAATTGTTGAAAATTTACTAATGTGGATTTAAGTTTATCCCATTATTTATGACTCGACAATTGGGGGCCCGCACGTCGGAAAAGTCATTTCCACACACGTGCAATCTTAGTGCCAAGTATCGTAAATTTCGTTAATGAAAGAGATATTGGTACGTAAGTGAAATGTTTGAGACATAGAATGATGGACGGTTATTAGATAATTAACAAGTGTTCCACGTTGGTAAACGAAGGAATGATTATGCGATGTGTAAGATGGAACGAGTCGGAAAGGGCCGCGGAGTCGAGAAGGGCCGCGACGCCTCCCGGATTGGGTCGTAGCGCTGCAGCGCTAATTCCCTGTTTGGCATTCTGGAGCCGCGGCGTCGCGACGCTAAATGCTGCAGCGCCGCGGACGCTTCCCTGGCAGTGACAGCTCGACAGAATCCCAAAGGTTTGGCTGTAGAGGTGTTTTAATAACATTGAATCCACCCAATAATGACCATTACTTGGACCATTATGTTGCTGCATTACTTGGGGGTTAAATGTCATCAATTACATGGAAATTGAATGTCATTATGGGGCATTTGAAGGGCCATCTTGCACACCTATAAATTGAGGCATTTGGCTGAATTCTATAGAAAAACAAGAACAGAAATGCCCACAATATACATACAAATATACAACACCACAAAGAGATCAGTTTTCCTGATAAGCAATCCTTCTCTTAGCAATCTTCATTGTTCATGTTCTTCGCTGAGATCATTTGTGTAGGCTTTGCACATTTGATAGTTTGTTGTTTTATCTTGGGAGACTATTATCCACACTTCCGTAAAAGCCTATATACGGGGACAATCTTGTCTTAAAGACAGAGAGGCATCTCTCGACTCAGGCGGTGGTGTTGTGATTATCTAATTGGTTGTTAAGTGTTTCAGGTGTGAACTTGATTCTCAAAGGACTCTAATCGTTCGGATTCTCAGCGGTTCTACAAGCCACATGTGTAGCAGTTCATGTTCTTGTATTTCCGAATACAAGATCCATATTTGAAGTTCGAATTCACGATCAAGAGATTGACAACTTGTTGTAATCTTTGTTGTTTATCCTTTCGATCACTGTAATAGTTATTTATTATTTCCGTACGTGCTTTACATATCCAACAGTCCGTGCTTTGATAATGATGGGGCGGTTATTCCACATTTGAGGGCGACTTCATTCCTATCACTCATGGTATCAAATCTGATCACAAAGTAACTCTCATTATGATAGTAAATCTTGATGGTAATGGTGGTCATGCCTCCGTCAACCCACCCCCGGGGAGTTTAGGAGGAGTCTTCACTGCAACATTTTGTATCGGTTGTTGCAGAATCAGTTGCCCTCGACCAATAGTTGTTGTTTCCGTCGTGATATCCTTCTTCTTCGCCGTTCCTCGTTCCATTCCGACGAGGAGGTGCACGTTAGCAGCACACTATCGTATACCAGAGGGTTTTATTATTATAAGTATCTTTTACTTTAAAAAAGTATAATGTAAAGGGTGCGCCGCAATTCATCGGCAGAATAGGAATTCTCCAATTCAGTTCGTGTAAGGGGTAGATTCGGGTAATTATTTAGTGTCTAAAAGGTATGGGTGTAATTAGTTTAGGTGGGGGCATAAACGGGTAATTAGTTTAGATTTGTGGGTATTTTGTGTTGTTTTTCCTAGATTATAAACCATAGTTTATTATAATTAAGTTAAAATATCCTAATAATATTTTAAAATGAAATTAAAGAATTGCGCCATACAGAATATAATACTAACATACATAAAGAAGAAACAAAAAAAGAACTACGTTGATCAATCTTTCAATTATACGAAGAATAAGACTTTATACATAGAGGACTTGCAAATCAAACTACAACTATCACAAAACATAATCTTAATAACATTTGCTTAGCTTGAAATCACCTCTTAATTAATTTGAGGTAATGAAGCCCAATTTGGTTTTAATTAGCTGTGCCCTTAGGAGATTTTTGCTGTTGTGATCCTCCATATTTCTTGATTAGTTTTTCTTGGACAAACTTCTGATAAATAAAAGCAGCTCCCCTAAACTGAGGCAGAACTAGCCATGCCACAAATATCAACTTCACATCGTACCAAATTGGCATCCTATATCCAAAACAATACCAAAGATAAAAAAAAAAAACACAAAAACTATATATAATCAGATAAAAGTTTAACTTTTATATATTGACAGTACAAGAAATAAACTTTACACAATCAATGACAGAAAATATGATACATGTAACCGCACTTAATAAAATGAAGGATAATAGTATTTTTGGTTCTTAAATTATTGGTAAATTTTGATTTTGATCTTTGTGATGTATGACTCGGCCTATTTAACTTTAAATTAATTAAAATGTGTTTCTTTGGAAATTTCATGTCGAAAATGTGCTACTTTTCACTATTTATAAAATTATATTACCGTCAAATATGAAGTAATAATACAATTGACCATATCACATGAGTAATTAAGTGGTCGAACGGTTAATAAGTGTGATGATTTTATAAATATTCACTAGCTATAGGATCAAAGATGCACAATTTAATAAATTGGAGTTTTTATGTGCTTGATCAGATATTACAAGGACCAAAATCAAAGTTGACCAATAAGTGAGATACCAAGAAGTGTTATTAACCCTCGTAGTATAGACGTTAAATCCGTTACATAATTCATTTTACTTTTCTTAGTATCTTTTATTCTTTTAATTTTATTTCTCAAGAATAAAGTTTAAAAACTAACATACCATTCAAGGATGAGTTGAAGCAACATCTCCATAAGTGTAAGAAAAGAATATAGAATCGGTTAAATATCAACCGTGTATATCACGGATTAGTGTCCTAGTTTTAGGTAAAGTTTGTGAAAGATAGAATAATTTCTCTTAGGGATTCCTTTCATTATTCATAATATATATAGCTGTACAAAGGTTGATTCCTAATATGGTACGAATCCTAACTTACCTTACAAAGGTTGATTTCTAATATAATTAGAATCTTAAGTTACCTTAAATATACATCTATCATAATTACAAAATATACAAAGAATATTTGGAGAATATTCGCTAATACTCCCCCTCAGACGGAGCGGGAGGAGGCCGAACGCTAAGGCTGGATCGGAAGTCGGTGAAGAGCTGTCGCGGTAGTCCATTTGTGAAGATGTCTGCATACTAATAAGAGGAAGGCACGTGTAATATTTTGACCTGACCACGGGCAACCTTCTCTCGCACAAAGTGGATATCCATCTCAATATGCTTAGTCCGCTGATGTTGGACCGGATTATGAGACATATAGATGGCAGATATGTTGTCACAATAGGCTATAGAGGCCTTGTGGAGTGGACACTGGAGTTCCAAAAGAAGATTTCGGAGCCAACAGATCTTAACAACTACGTTAGCAACACCGCGATATTCTGTTTCAGCACTCGAATGGGAAAGTGTGGCCTGCCGCTTGGCGGACCATGAGATAAGATTATCCCCAAGAAATACACAGTACCCTGAGGTGGAGCGACGTGTGTCAGGGCATCCTACCCAATCTGCATCCGTGTAGGCAAGTAGCTTAGTTGGGGCAGAGGGGTATAGATGTAATTCAAAGTCTAGTGTGCCCTTAACGTATCTGATAATACGTTTGAGGGTGGCTAAATGGGACTCTCGGGGGTCGTGCATGAACAGACACACCTGCTGAACGGCATATGCAATATCAGGCCTAGTGAATGTAAAATACTGAAGAGCACCTGCTAGACTCCGATATAGAGTGGGATCAGAAACTGGCGCATCGTCATTGACACTAAGCTTGAATTTTGAGTCCATCGGAGTTGGCATAATTTTACAATTTTCCATCTTGGCCCTATACACTATCTCTTCTGCATACTTATGCTGACACAGGAACATAGTGGCTGCAGATCTGGTCACCGATATACCCAAAAAATAACTTAGTTTGCCCAAGTCACTCATAGCAAATTCAGTTTTGAGTAGAGCAATGATTTCATTCTTCAACCCGTCAGATGAGGCAGTAAGAACAATGTCATCGACATATAATAGCAAATATGCAGTGTTGCTACCTCGGTGAAAAGTGAAGAGAGATGTATCACACCTGCTACATACAAAACCAATCTGCAGAAGATACCTAGCGAACCGATCATACCAAGCGTGGGGTGCCTGTTTCAATCTATACAATGACCTTCTGAGATGACACACAAACTGCGGAGCTGCCGGATGAACAAAGCTAGGAGGCGATGCATGTACACCAGTCTCTTTCAAATCCCCATGAAGAAATGCATTCTTGACATCAAGCTGATGAATCGGCCAATGCATGCCCATAGAAATACTGAGAACAGTCCGAATAGTGGCCGGTTTAACAACCGGACTGAATGTCTCACCACAATCAATACCCTCCTACTGATTAGTGCCATTGGCAACTAGTCTTGCCTTATACCTCTCTAAGTCACCACTGTCTCTTGAACTTGTGACGAAATAGCCACATACACCGGATAACATTCACACCAGCTGGTCTAGGTACCAAATCTCAAGTGTTCTGCTTGGTTAAAGCGTTAAATTCCTCGCACATGGCCGCATTCCAATTTGGGTCCAGTTTTGCTAGTTTTGGATTTTTTTGGAATGGGTGATAAGGTTTGTGTAGAGAGATTGAAGTGAACCTTGGGTTTGAAGATCCCGTGTTATGCACGAGTCTCCATGCGATGAGAAGGCAGTGGTGGTGGGTCGGGACTGTGAGGTTGTTGGTCCACTGGTTCTGGACCAGTGGGCAGCAGTTCACTAGTTGCTGGACTTTGGGACTGGGAGGCTGCGGGACTGGCTTCTGTTGGTGCAGGAGAAACTGCGGGGGTGCAATAGGTTGATAGCAGGGAATTGGAGGCAGCAGTAGTAGGGACAGGGCAGTGTCCACTACCGGAATAGATGGCAGCGGTACTGTCCTTTACCGGAGACACATCGACTGGAGTAGACGAGACATAGGAGACTCATCGAGAAAAGTGTAATCCGTTGTTTGGAGTTTTCAAAGGTTTGAAAAAGGAAAGGTTGTCTCCTTAAAGGTGACGTGACAGGAGATGATGATTTTGCGAGTGGCAATGTCATAGCACAAGTAGCCCCGATGATTAGGAGACAAACTGAGGAAGACACATGGCAGAGTGCGAGGGGCAAGTTTTTGGGGTGCAGTAGAGGCTATGTTGGGGTAGTAAGCATCCAAAAATACGTAGGTGATCATATGATTGCTGCCTACGGTATAAGATTTTGGTAGGGGTCTTGTTTTGGAGTGTGCTAGTTGGTAAAATATTTAGAAGGGATTCTACCATTTTGACAGCATAGACCTAAAAAGGCGGTGGTAGGCAGACATGAAACAGAAGTGTGCGGACCATGTTATTGATGGTACGTATAATTCTTTCAGCCTTTCCGTTTTGGGAAGAAGTATAGGGACAAGAAAAATGGAAAACCATGCCTTGTTTAGAATAGAAATTGTGAAATGCCGAGTTATTAAATTCACGTACATTATCACATTGGAATGATTTAATAGGTTTTTCAAATTGTGTCTTAATGAATTTTTGAAACTCGAGGAATTTTGCAAAAAACTTCAGATTTGAATTTCAGTGGGTAAATCCAGACAAAATGTGAAAAATCATCCAAGAATACTAGATAGAATTTATGACCCAAAGAGCTAACAATCGAAAATGTCCACAAATTAGCATGAACTATATCAAAGGGAGAAAAAGTAACATTGTTTGATGACATAAATGGAAGACGAGTATGTTTTCCTAGTGGACAAGAAAAACAGTGTTGGGAAATTTTCCCATTATTACATTGAATACGCTTAGAAGTCCTAAGAAAAGTAAAAACTGGGTCGCCGGGGTGTCCGAGTCTGTTGTGCCAAGTGGAGAGAGAGATCGCCGCAAGGGATAGAGGTGCTTGTGATCTGACAGCGGAAGATTGAGTGAATGGGTAGAGGTCTCCCACACTATTGCAGCGTGTAAGAATTTTCCCCATATTGAGTTCCTTCACAAAAAAACCAAAATGGTCAAATTCGATAGACACAAAATTATTGCTAGTGAATTTTCTAACAGATATTAAGTTTTTAATGATGTTAGGTGTGTATAAGACGTGGTCTAGGAAGAAAGGCGGGTGTGAATGTTTGGTGTGTATGTTACTGTAACCCTCAATTGGAATGCGATGACCATTGCCGACAGTAATAAATTGAGGACACTTTAACCGACGTAGTTGAGATAGGTTACCTGACGACCGAGTGAGGTGAGAAGTGGCTTCGGTGTCCATGTACCAATTGTCGTCGGACTGTTGAAGGTTCACGGTGGTGTAGGCCTGGCCCAAATCAGTCGGGGCCAGGCTGCTGCAGCTTGTTCTTCTTCTTTGGACCGTAACCAGTGGGGGGCTGGGCTGCGATGCTTCTTGGTGGGCTGCACTCGGTGGTGCTGGGCGGGGCCCAAGAGGCCGATCAACCAAGGCTGCTTTGGGCCCGGCCCCTGCAGTCGAGTACGGGCATGCAGGCGATGCCCAGTTCTGTTGGTTGGGCCACTGCTACTACTGGTTGGGCCACTGCAGTTGCTTCTGTCCAGTCCACTGGTTGCGTTGGCCTTTTCCGCGGCCCTTGCCTTTTGTGGCCTTGCGGTGGTGGCTGGTTACTGCTGGTCGCAGGTGTTGCCATCACGTCAATGGCTAACGCCTTTTGATTATGGGCCTCTTGTTTAGCACATCTAGTTTCTTCCAACAATAGTTGTGAACGTGCATTGTTTAAACTTGGGAGAGGGTCGGCTTGTTGAATCATTGTTGCGAGTGTGTTATATTCACCTTTCGGTAAACCCGCAACAAGTTAAAGCACCATCTTGGTTTCTGAAACAGAAGTCCCGACGTTGGATAGTTGATCGATTATGAGTTTCAGTTGCTTACAATATTCGGACATGTTGTTAAAATTCTCGAGGCGGGTATTGTTGAAATACTCTTCTAAATACACGGCCCGAGTATTTTTATTGTCCTGAAAGATTTCTTCTAGCCGGACCCAAAGTTCACGTGTCGTAGCACCTGTTTTCATGATAGTGCACAATAGGTCTTTGGAGATGGTGCCGTAGATCCATTGTTTGACGATGGCGTCAAGACGACGCCAGATTGAGTTTGTAACATCGGTGGGACGAGGAACAGATTCGTCAATATGATCGAGCACGTTGTATGCACTTGCATGAATGTAGAATAGTTCCATCCACATGGAATATTGACAGTCTTCTTGATCAAGAATTATAGGGATAAAATTCTTGATGTTGTTAACGGCGAATGCCGAATGAAAAGAAGATACTGAACGTTGAGAGAGGTTATCAAGTGTGCCAGTGGATGAACTGGAATTTGTGGGGGAAGACATTGTTGAAGGGAAAATTCTGGTTGCCTTGGCCGAGAAATTTCTGGTTGGCCGAGAAATTTCTGTGTTTTGGCCGAGAATGAGGAAGAGAGGGGAGAAGAGTGGGGTTTAGGTTTTAGTCTCTTGATACCATGAAAGATAGAATAATTTCCCTTAGGGATTCCTTTCATTATTCACAATATATATAGTTGTACAAATGTTGATTCCTAATATAATTAGAATCATAAGTTACCTTAAATATACATCTATCATAATTACAAAGTATACAGAGAATATTCGAAGAATATTCGCTAATAGTTTGATTGTAATTATTATTTTATACTTATCGTAATTGTATTACCATAATTGTATAGTTAGTGTTCAAGTATAATAAGGTTTTAGGAGTAGGATAGGAATATGATTTTCCTATTATGGAAATATGTAAATTGTATATATATATCTCTTTCATTAATCAAAATAATCAAGGGATTATTTCTTTCCTAATAATCAAGCCATTGTTCATCGTCCAACTTGGATGTATTTCTATAGCTACTACTGATGCATATCTACACAATTTATTATCCAAAAAAATTAGACAAAATTCAATTTAATAATTAGGAGAAAGAGAAGTTTTAGGATCAAATTAGAATTAATACATACAGAGGATAAAGCAACATCATCACTGGCGTGCATTTTAACAACAATATAATAATAGCTTTCAAGAAATTTCTCAAGAAGTAGTAACGAAAATTAAAGTTAGAAAAGACAATAATTAACATAAAAACAGGAAAAAGTTCTAGGACATTTAAATTAATTTACCCTGCTAGAGTATGGGGATGAGTGATCAAAGTCCAGAATCGATTCATATTTTATTGTAACTAAGTAGGCTTTAGATGAATCTAAAAAGAGCACAAAAAGAAGCGAAGAAGACAACGGAGAGTTCTCTTCTATTTATAGAGGAGTAATTGACAACGTGTAGTACATTATTGTTATCCTTGGGCATAACTTAAAAACTAGTTCATGATGAGGTAATGATTGTCTAAAATCATATAAAAATTTAATTTTTTTAATATCCCATCGCACATCTAGGTGTGGACATCTAGAGATTGAACAATAAAAGTATGTATCTGACTCTGATACTATGATTAGAAAATGAAGAAATTGCACGTTCTTCCCTTCAAATGGGTTGGTCTTTAGTTTTTACTTTTGAAATGCATTGGTCTTTTTTTTTGCCTTTAGCAATCGAACTTAAGCCTAGCGGGACATAAGTTCTTTAAGGGCAAAAGTCATGCGGGCATAACTTGTCCGAAAATATAAACGTATACCCGTAAAACTTTTTTTTGTTATGAGGGGCAAAATTAAGTACATCACAAAATAGGGCATAAGTGTCAATGGCCCTAAAGAAATAGACACGGAGTCTAACTCGACCTTAAAAGATAGAACAAGAGGTGAGATTATCCAAAACCGTATAAAGAGATTAATTTCTCATCCCCACGCAGATGTGGAACTCAACAAAAACTAGCTCAAACTATGAGAAGCATATATAAAATTAAATTCGATAAGTAATTGGACCAACAAAAATTTAATACTGAACTCATTATACTTTTAAAATTATAAATTCACATTTAAAATTTTTACATATATATTTATGTTTCACATAGAAAATATTACATTTCAATAAACTCGGTACCTTAATGGTTGCAATCCGCCCTTGCAAACAATATATGTGCTAGATCGATTATACGTTAAATTGAAGGGAGAGACTAGTTGTAAAAGAGTAGATAGGGGCCTCTTAACAACTCTTAAGCAAGGTGACATAGCATCTTTAGATATATAGATAGGGCCAATATTCAAACTCCTAGATGAGGAGACGAAAATTTCCATGCATAGGTAGTAGTAGCTCTTAGGCACTATGTTTTTCCATGTATAGGTAATACTTAGCGTTTACAAGGTCTCGTTTTGCAATTATTATTTATAATTTCCTATTTTCCACGTGTTGATGACATTGTGTTATCCATCCATGTGTCAATATACTTATATAGGGGATGATAAAAATTAACGGTGTCAAATGAACGGATTAAGCTAAATTTGAGCGATTAAAATGGACTGAATCTATAAATAAGTGAGTCATTAACCTAAAAAAAAATTATTCCGATTAAAATAAGTTGAATCAAAATGAACTAAACAATAGATCATAGTCCTAACATGTTCAACCCTTATTGTCATATCACCAACTAAGAATTTATTGAGAGAGATAACAATGCTATAGAAGAAAAATTCAAGGAAATTCAGTTATATTTCTTAAACTTAACCAATGATCATGGCTATGAGTAGCTTATTATTTTTTAGCTCCAATACGATCGAGAATTTTAACCAATGATAAAGTCAGAAATTTCGCTAAAATTATTTAAGAACTAAAATTTAATATAAATGTGTAAAAAGTAAATGTTAATCGATACTTAATATAATTTATAATTTTATATTTACAAAATATAATTTGACGAAGGTGTTCAACTAACCATCTTTCAGAGTATGTTGCTACACCATTAATTTTTACTGCCAGAAGAGTATCAAATTCAGCTTATGTGGATTTTCATAATGCCAATGCTCCATAAGATAATTTATTTAATTGAATTTTCCTTTTATCACTACAAGAAAGTATAGAATTTGCAACAAAAATTTAGCAACAATAAATATATTATTGCTAAAAAAATATAATGGCAACAAAAATTTAATACATTATTGCTAAAAACGTAAATGGCAACAAAAAAAATAATTTGTTGTTGCGAAAACTTTCCGCATGGGATGTTATTGCAACGGCATGCAACAATTTTTGTTGTTGCGAAAAGTATTTTTGGCAATAACATCCAACATATGGCAACAAAAAATATTATTGACAAATGTCTTTCTTCTTGTAGTGTATCTCAAGTTCTAATCAAGGTAGATGTCACATAAATGGTTCTCATACTTCACGAATTAATGAGTGTAAGAAGACCATTCATCCATAAAGTATTATTCTAAATTGATCATCCATGGTTATTGAGAACAAATCAAATCATATAGTAACTTTATTGACATTCAACGCTTTTAAATCTTGAATGATTCCTCGCAATACATCGTGCAATTATTAATTTTTTTGAGTGTTTCACGTTGGTTGTTACTCGATTGTTATCACCTTATATAATACTTATTAAATAGTGCTCACTTCACAAGTTAGTTATTGAGATTGAATTAGGTTTGAAGTCAATTTTTTTTATCTGGTATCAAAGTGACTCATTTTTTTATCTGGTATCAGAGTGACTCATTGTTATTCTTGATTTACAAATGTTAGGACGAAAATGTTATATTGCCCACACACCCAATGTTTAGTCTTAGGCATGCCGGAAACTAAGTATCCCACGTCGCTTTAAAAACAAAATATCACATCTCATTTAATCTTGAACAATTCTCAACTTATGATCTAGTTTTAGGAGTTAAGTTAGACTACAGGTTCATGTTCTTGACAAGACAAATACCGGATTAAATTGAATCTACTACATGTAATCATACCTTACTGTAAGATTGGAATAATTTACCTTAGGGATTCCTTTCATTAATCACAATATATATAGTTGTACAAAGGTTGATTCCTAATAAAATAAGAATCCTAACTTACCTTAAATGGTTGATTTCTAATACAATAAGAATCCTAAGTTATCTTAAATATACATGTATCATAATTACAAAATATACTGTTAATATTCAAAGAATATTTGCTAATACTCCCCCTCAGTCAGAGCGGGAGGAGGCCGAACACTAAGGCTGGATCGGAAGTCGGTGAAGAGTTGTCTCGGTAGTCCCTTGGTGAAAATATCTGCATACTGATAGGAGGAATGCACGTGTAATATTTTGACCTGACCAAGGGCAACCTTTTCACGCACAAAGTGAATATCCATCTCGATATGCTTGGTCCGCTGATGTTGGACCGGATTGTGAGACATATAGATGGAAGATATGTTGTCATAGTAGACTATAAACGCCTTTCGTAGTGAACACTGGAGCTCCAAAAGAAGATTTCGGAGCCAACAGATCTCAGCAACGACATTAGCAACTCCGTGATACTCTACTTTAGCACTCGAACGGGATAGCGTGGCATGCCGCTTGGCGGACCATGAAATAAGATTATCCCCAAGAAAGACATAGTAGCCTGAGGTGGAGCGACGTGTGTGCGGGTATCCTATCCAATCTGCATCCGTGTAGGAGAGTAACTTGGTTAGGGCAGAGGGGTAGAGATGCAGTCCAAAGTCCAGTGTGCCCTTAACGTATCTGATAATACGTTTGAGGGCCGCAAAATGGGACTCTCGAGGGTCATGCATAAACAGACACACCTGCTGAACGACATATGCAATATCGGACCTAGTGAATATAAGATACTGAAGGGCACCTACAAGACTCCGATAGAGAGTGGGATCAGAAACTGGTGCGCCCTCATTGGCACTGAGCTTGGATTTTGAGTCAACCGGAGTTGGCATAATTTTACAATTTGCCATCTTAGCCCTGTACAATATCTCCTTCGCATATTTGCACTGACACAAAAACATATTAGCTGCAGATCTGGTCACAGATATACCCAAGAAATAACTCAGCTTGCCCAAGTCAGTCATAGCAAATTCTGTTTTGAGTAGAATAATGATTTCATTCTTCAAACCGTCAGAGGAGGCAGTAAGAACAATGTCATCCACATATAATAGCAAATAATCAGTGCTGCTACCTCGATGGAAAGTGAAGAGAGAGTTATCACACTTGCTACATGAAAATCCGATCTGCATAAGATACGTGGCAAAGCAATCATACCAAGCGCGGGGTGCCTGTTTCAAGCCATACAATGACTTTCTGAGATGACATATAAACTGCGGAACTTCCGGATGAACAAAACCAGGGGGCTGATGCATGTACACAGTTTCTTTCAAATCCCTATGAAGAAACGCATTCTTGACATCAAGCTGATGAATCGACCAATGCATGCCCATAGCAATACTGAGAACAATCCGAATAGTAGCCGGTTTAACAACCGGACTGAATGTTTCACCACAATAAATACCCTCCTGCCGATTAGTGTCATTAGCAACCAGTCTTGCCTTATACCGTTCCAAGTCACCACTGTCTCTATCCTTGTGACGAAATAGCCACATGCACCAAATAACATTTACACCGTCCGGTCTAGGTACCAAATTCCAAGTGTTTTGCTTGGTTAAAGCATTAAATTACTCGCATATTAAAGCATTAAATTACTCGCATATGGACACATTCCAATTAGGGTCCAGTTTGGCTAATTTTGAATTTTTTGGAATGGGTGATATAGTTTGTGCGGAGAGGTTAAAATGGACCTTGGGTTTGAAAATCCTGTGTTGTGCACGAGTCTCCATACGGTGGGTAGGCAATGGTGGGTGGTCTGGATTTTGTGGTTGTGGGCTGTCGAGTTCTGTAGGCAACATCGGTATTGGAGGGGCAGGAGATATAGTCGGGTCGAGCAGTGGGGTGGTCGACCGAGAGCTGGGAGGATTCTGGTCGGAGACGATGCCGGACAGTGGCGGGGACGGATTTGCTGGCGCAGGCTCTATCGGAATAGTGGGCTACCGGTGGTACAAGGATTGGACAGCCAGGGACAGACTCGGTTCATCGAGAAATGTGTAATCGGTGGTCTAAAATTTTTGGAAATTTGAAAAAGGAAAGGTCATCTCGTCAAATGTGACGTGACGGGAGACAATGATTTTGCGAGTGGCTATGTCATAGCACAGGTAGCCCCGATGAGTAGGAGAGAGACCAACGAAGACATAGGACTTGGTGCGAGGGGCTAGTTTGTGAGGTGTGCAGTGGAGGCTAGGTTGGGGTAGCATAAGCAACCGAATATACGGAGATGGTCATAGGATGGGAACCTACGGTATAAGATTTCGGTAGGGGTCTTGTTTTGGAGAGTGCTAGTTGGTAAATATTAAGAAGGGATTCTACCATTTTAACAGCATAGACCCAAAAAGGCGGTGGAAGACAGGCATAAAATAGAAGGTTGCGAACCATGTTATTAATGGTACGTATAGTTCGTTCAGCCTTTCCATTTTGGGAGGAAGTATAGGGGCAGGAAAAACGGAAAACCATGCCTTGTTTAGAGCAGAAATTGTGAAATGCTGAGTTATTAAATTCACGTCCATTATCACATTGGAACGATTTGATAGATTTTTCAAACTGTGTTTTAATGATTTTTTGAAATTCAAGGACATTGGCAAAAACTTCAGATTTGAATTTCAGTGGGTAAATCCAGACAAAATGTGAAAAATCATCTAAGAATACTAGATAAATTTTGTGACCCAAAGAGCTAACAACCGGAGATGTCCACAAATCAGCGTGAACAATATCAAAAGGAGAAAAAGTAACACTGTTAGATGACATAAATGGAAGACGAGTATGCTTGTCGGGCAAGAAAAACAATGTTGGGCAAGTTTTCCATTATTACATTGAATATGCTTAGTAGTCCTAAGAAAAGTAAAAACAGGGTCTACGGGGTGCCCGAGTCTGATGTGCCAAGTTGAGGGAGAGATAGCCGCAAGGGATAGAGGTGATTGCGGTCTGACAGCGGGAGATTGAGTGAAGGGGTAGAGGTCTCCCACACTATTGCAGCGCGTAAGAATTTTCCCCGTATTGAGATCCTTCACAGAAAAACCAAACGGGTCAAATTCGACAAACACAAAGTTATTGCGAGTGAATTTTCTAACAGAGATTAAGTTTTTAATGATGTTATGGGTGTAAAGGACGTGATTTAGGAAGAAAGACGGGTGGGGATGTTTGGTATGTGTGTTACCGTAACCTTCAATTGGAATGTGATGACTATTGCCGATAGTAATAAATTGAGGACACTTTAACTGAAACAGTTGAGATAAGTTACATGACAATCGGGTGAGGTGAGATGTGGCTCCGGTGTCCATGTACCAATTATCATCGGGCTGTTGAAGGTTCACGGTGTTGAAAGCTTGGCCCAAATCGATGGGGGCCAGTGCTGCCTTGCGGTTTGCTGAACTGCTGCTACCAGATGGGCTTGCTGCTGCTGGTGGGCTTGCCGATTGGCGGGGGTAGAGCCCAAGAGGCCTGGCTACCAACCTTGCTAGAATTGGGGCCCTAATGTCGGGTAGGGGCATGCATGCGAGGCCCAGTTCCCGGTATTGGGCCAAGGGGGCTGTCCAGCCCACTGGTAGTAGGAAACAGGTGCTGGGCCTGGCGGCTGCTGGTTCCGGTTGCCCTTGCCGCGGCCCTTCCCTTTATTGTTGTTACCGCGACCTCTGCTGCCACGCCCTCCACCACGGGACTTCTACTGGTGGTGGTCTTGCGATGGTAGCTGGGTGGAGGTGGCCGTCGGTGGTGCCATGCCGTCAATGGCTAATGCCTTGTGATTTTTTTCCTCTTGTTTAGCACAGCGGGTCTCTTCCAACAAAAGTTGCGAACGTGTTTTATTTAAGCTTGGTAGGGGGTCGTCCTGTTGAATCATCGTTGCAAGTGTATCATATTCACCTTTCGATAATCCCGCAACTAGTTGAAGTACCATCTTGGTCTCTGAAATAGATGTCCCTACGTTGGAAAGTTGATTGGTTATGAGTTTCAGTTGTTTACAGTATTCGGACATGTTAAAATTCTCGAAACGCGTGTTGTTGAACTGCTCTTCCAAATACACGGCCCGAGTATTTTTATTATCCTGAAAGATTTCTTCTAACCGTACCCAAAGTTCACATGCCGTAGCACCTGTTTTCATGATAGTACACAACAAGTCTTTAGAGATGGTGTCGTAGATCCACTGTTTGTCGATGGCGTCAAGGCGACGCCAGGTCGAGTCTGCAACATCGGTTGGACGGGGAACATAATCATCAATGTGGTCGAGCACATTGTACGCACATACATGAATATAGAACAGTTCTATCCACATGGAATATTGACAGTCTTCTTGGTCAAGAATTATAGGGATGAAATTCTTGATGTTTGTAACGGCGAATGCCGGATGAAAAGAAGACGATGAACGTTGATGGGGGTTGTCAAGTGTGCTAGTGGAAGAACCAGAATTGGTGGGGGAAGTAGGGCGGGACATGGTGGCAAAATAGTGTTGTCGGCCGAGAGGGAAAAGGGAGTTAGGGTGGCGTCGACCGAGAGGGAGAAAAGAGAAGAGTAGGGATTAGGATTTGTCTCTTGATACCATGTAAGATTGAAATAATTTCCCTTAGGAATTCCTTTCATTAAGCACAATATATATAGTTGTACAGAGGTTGATTCCTAATACAATAAGAATCCTAACTTACCTTAAATAGTTGATTCCTAATACAATAAGAATCTTAAGTTACCTTAAATATACATCTATAATAATTACAAAATATACTGTGAATATTCGAAGAATATTCGCTAATACTTACATTTCTGCAATAGATTATAAACCATAATTTATTATATTTTAAGTTAAATATCTTAATAATTTTTTTTGCGCCATACATAATGTAATAACATACATAAAGAAGAAACTAGAAAAAGAATTACGTGGATCAATCTTTCAATTACATGAAGAACAAGACTTTATGCATAGAGGATTTGCAAATTAAACTTCAACTATTACAAAACATAATCCTAATAACATTTGCTTAGCTTGAAATCACCTTCTTAATTAATTTGGAGTAATGAAGCCCAATTTGGTTTTAATTAGCTTTGCCTTTAAAGAGATTTTTGCTGTTGTGATCCTCCATATTTCTTGATTAGTTTTTCTTGGACAAACTTCTGATAAATAAAAGCAGCTCCCCTGAACTGAGGCAGAACTAGCCATGCCACAAATATCAACTTCACATCGTACCAAATTGGCATCCTATATCCAAAACAATTCCAAAGAGAAAAAAATATTATATATAATTAGATAAAAGTTTAACTTTTATACATTAGTACAAAAAAATAATCATATTTGCTCCCGTTATATTATTGGTACAAAAATATCCATACCTTTACACTAGTAACTCAAATATTTCCCTCTTCCGTTAAAATTGTTCTATTTAACCCCATGTAACATTGATATTTTGGTGAGTTAGACGCCACATGGCATGACACCTGTTGGCCCAACCCCACATGACCCCTCCCCACTTTTTCTTCAGTAGCACATCGTTCCCCTTTACCACTTTACCATCAACGTCGCACCATTTTCACCATCTTCCCTCAGCTAGAGACCCTCCGTGCACAGCCACCCAACTCCATTAATCTAATTCATACACAAAACATTTTTCTTCAGAAAAATCAGTAAATTTGGGATGCCCAAAAGTTAATCCACAACATAAATTAATAAACCGAATGCAATACTAAGCTTGAGCCATTTTCCGACTATGAGTCATGGAGCATTCACAAATTTCCTTCAAGAATTGTGAACTATTATATTTGTTAAAAACTTAAAACTTTATTTACAATATCCTATCTCTTATATGTAAGAAGAATACTCCAATAAAAAGGATAAACTCCATTGATTCTTTCGTTTTCCATTTTACATGCAACAAGAAATAACTCAAATGCTTAAACACAAATAACGGAAATGACATTTGAGCACTATGAGAAAGTGGGGAAACTCACAGAACCGCTTATCTACAGGGTTATTGGGATATCTCAGTTCAACCAATAATTTGAGAAATTTACTCTTATCTTCATTAGACAAAAAATATCGTGGTTCACGGTGATTTTTTGTAATTAATTCAAATAGAGATTACGTTATGAACATTGAAACCACAGTTCTCAAAAACAAAGAAGGGGAACGAGGTGCTACTGACGAAAAAGTGGGAGGGGGTCATGTACCAAAATATCAATGTTATGTGGGGTTGATATCCACCTTGGACAACTTTAACAGAAAAAGGGTATAATTGAGCTACTTGTGTAACCATAAGGATATTTTTACACCAATAGTATAATGGAGGGCAAATGTGATTCTTTTCGCATAGTAGAGCTACTTGTGTAACCATAAGTTTAACTTTCATACATTCATAGTACAAATAATAAATTTCACACAATCAGTCACCAAAAATATGATACATGTAACAACGCATAATGGAAGGATAATAGCATTTTTGCTCCTTAAATTATTGGTAAATTCTGATTTTATCCTTGTGATATATGTCTCAGCATACTTAACCCTGAGTTTGCAGTCATGCTCTCTTGAATGGTAAATCCCGAATATCATATCGAAATTTATCGAATTGAAGTTTGATTTATCGAATCAAATCGAATTATTTTAGTTCGATATTTGATATCTACTTTCAATTACCGATTACCAAATTATCAAACCCAAACTTTTATAAAACCGAATAGAATACTGAATGCCTACCCTTAATTAACCCTCGTAGTATAGAAGTTAAATCCATTAGATAATTCATTTTACTTTTCTTAGTATCTTTAATCCTTTAATTTTATTTTCTCAAGAATAAAGTTTAAAAACTAACCAGAGCTGTTCCTATACTTTTAAGAGTCCGGTTCGAAAAACAAAAAGATGATATTTTTAATTAAAAAAAGTTGATTGTTTGGACTTGGGGCCAAATCTAATTTTGTGTTTAAAAAAAAGGTCTTTCTCACTGCTCATTGGATTCGAACACATGACATCTCACTAGGAAATAACTTTTGAAGAGAGCCCTCAATCACTAAGCTACAGTTCTCACTGATAAGATTGGAGGCATTGTTAATACATATCTTAATAGTTGAAACCAATAAAAGAAAAATGAAAATTCTGGAGCAGAGGCCCCGCCGGCCGGGGGCCTGTGCGGTGACGCCGCCTCGACCGCCCCAGGTGAAACTGACATACCATTCAAGGATGGGTTGAAGCAACATCTCCATAAGTGTAAGAAAAGAATATAGAATCCAATAAGCAAGCCATTGTTCATCGTCAAACTTGGATGTACTCTCTATAGCTACTACTGATGCATATCTACACAATTATTATCCAAAAAAATTAACCAAAATTCAATTTAATAATTAGGAGAAAGGGAAGTTTTAGGAACAAATCAGATTTAATACATACAGAGGATAAAGCAACATCATCACTGGCCTGCATTTTAACAACAAAATAATAATAGCTTTCAAGAAATTTCTCAAGAAGTAATAAATATTAAAGTTAGAAAAGACCAAATAATTAACATAAAAACAGGAAAAAGTTCTAGCACATTTAAATAAATTTACCCTGCTAGAGTATGGAGATGAGTGATCAAAGTCCAGAATCGATTCATATTTTATTGTAATAAAGTAAAGGCTTTAGATGAACCTAAAAAGAAACACAAAGAGAAGTAAAGAAGACAATGGAGTTCTCGTCTATTTATAGAGGAGTAATTGACAACGTGTAGTACATCATTGGACAGAACTCAAAAAACTAGTCGATAAGGTAAGGATTGCGCAAAATCATATAAAGAGATTAATTTTTTTAATATCCCATCATATATCTAGGTCTGCACATCTGAAATATAAACAATATTATCTATGTCCCAATTTATATGACACGCTTTCCTTTTAGTCAGTCCCAAAAAGAATGATACATTTCCTTATTTGACAACAATTTAACTTTAAACTTTACATTTTACGCTTAACGAGATGATCTATAACCACACAAATATCTTTGATTTGTTTTAGACCACAAGATTCAAAGTCTTCATTTATTTCTTAAAATCTGTGTCAAGTCAAATTACATCATATAAATTGAGACGGAAGGAGTATAAGTATGTATCTAATTGTGATACTATGATAAAGAAATGAAGAAACTGCACGTTTTCCCCTACAAATGGACCGATCTTTAATTTTTGCTTTTCAAATGGACTGGTCTTTGATTTTTTTTTCCTTTAGCAATCAAATTTATGTCTGGCGGGACATAAGTTTTTTAAGGGAAAAAAGTATGCGGGGCATAACTTCTGAGATATATTATGATGCAAAAGTATAAATTTATGCCTTGCAAAAAAGTTGCTTATTATGAGGAGCAAAATTAAAGAACAACGCAAAATAGGGGCATAAGGGCCAACGACCCTAAAGACATAGACGCCTAACTCGACCTCAAAAGATACTCCATGAGGTGAAATTGTCCAAACCGTAGAAAGAGATTAATTTCTCATCCCCGCACGAATGTGGAACTCAACAAAACCTAGCTCAAACTATGAGAAGCGGATCTAAATTAAATTTGATAAGTAATTGGACTAACAAAAACTTAATACTGAACTCATTATACTTTTAATTATAAATTAACATTTAATATTTATTAAAAGTTTAATAAAATTTTACATATATATTTATATTCCGCATCAAAAATACTACATTTCAATAAACTCAGCACCTAATGGTTAGATCGATTATACATCAAATTGAAGGGAGAGAGTAGTTGTAAAATAGTAGACAGGGGCCTCTTAACAACTCTTAAGCAAGTTGATATAGCATCTTTCAATAAATAGATAGGGCCAATACTCAAACCCCTAGATGAGGCGACGAAAATTTCCATGCATAGGTAGTAGTAGCTCTTAAAAAGGCACTATATGTTTTTCCATGGGTAGGTAATAGCTCTTACAAATGGGTGCGGGCGTTCGGTTTTTCGGTTCGATTTTCTCAAATTTAGGTTCGATTCTCGGTTATGCGGAAGTGTATGCCGAACATCGAACCGAATTTCGGTTCTGTTTTTCTCATGTTCGGTTGAATTTTTTCGGTTTTTCTAGTTCGGTTTTTTTATATGGGCTGATTAATGGAAAATTTTCTGATTGTAAAATAGGTTACTTTTTAAATTAAAAATGGGTTATTTTATATTTTTAAAAAAAAAATTGGACCACAAAGTTAAAATTGATGCTGCCTCAATGCAAACCAATACTGTTATTTGCCAAAAACCATTATCATATTATCATCATTCATCACTATCTTAATTTTTCACAACTTTAAAACACAGCAGGCCAACAAGACGGAAACCAATAGCAATCTAGCAGACTAGCAGCAAGATGTATGTGTCTCCATTTTCAATATCTTCAACAGAGTAGTTACAACTTACAACATAAATAAAAAGCAAGGAGGAAGGAGCATTGAGCAAGCAGCGTCCACTTCAGGCGACAACTTAGCAGAATAACGATTTAAGTCTTAAAATATGCTTAAAAACTGGATTGTTACCTAGTCGATCTGGATCAAAAATAGGAAAGAAGGGATTAGGGATGAGGTTGGGTAGTGGATCGGAATTTTTTTGGGCCTAATATTACTGAGTATTATATTTTTTTGAACTTATGTAATAAAAGTTCGGTTAAACCGAAAAATCGAAGAACCGGAATCCTATAACCGAAAACCGAACTGAACATCGAAGTTTTTGAAAAAATAGAACCGAAACCGAACCGAAGAACCGGAAAACCGAAACTGAAGAACCGAATTAGTTCGGTTCGGTCCGATTTTCGGTTATTCGGTATTTATGCCCAGCCCTACTTACAAAGTCTCATTTTGCAATTATCATTTCTAATTTCCTATTTTTCACGTGTATCAGACACTGTGTTATCCATCCATGTGTCAACTATATAGATGACAGATAAAAATAAGGATGTCAAATGAGCGAATTGAGCTGAATTTAAGCGGTTAAATGGACTGAATCTACAAATGAGTGGGTCATTAACCTACTCAAAAGTTATTTTAGCTAAAATAAGCTGAGTCAAAATAAACTAAATAATGAATCATAGTCTAACCTGACCAACACTTACGTTATCACCAACTAAGAGTTTGAGAGATAAAAATGCTATACAAGAAAAAATCATGGAGGTTCAATTATATTTTTTTCAGCTCCCAAAAAGATCGAGAAATTTAACCAATGATAATGTCAAGAATTTTGATAAAAATATTGAAGAATTTAAATTTAATATATATTTATAAAAGGAAATTTTTAATCTATATACTTTATAATTTTATATATACATAATATAATTTTTTACAAAGGGTGCTCAACTTACCAGAGTATGTTGCTACACCATTAATTTTTACTACCAGAAGAGTACCAAATTCAGCTTATGTGGATTTTCATAATGCCAATGCTCCCTAAGATACTTTATTGAATTGAATGTTCCTTTTATCTAATGTTCTGATCAAGGAAGATGCCACATAAATAGTTCTCATTCTTCACAGATTATGAGTGTAATAAGAGCATTTATCGATAAAGGATCACCCTAAATTAATCATCCATGGCTATTAAGAACAAGTTAAACCATATGTGTGTGTGGTGTGTGTATAAACTAACTCTATTGACATGCCAGCGCTTTTAAATTTTAATGGTGCATATAATGTTGACAACTTTTACTTATAATTGCTTGATTCGCCCAAATAAAATCATATCCAATCCATTAATTTTAATTGAGACTAGTGGAGTTACTTAATTAGTCGGTTGTTGTAGCTTCTGTAGCTTAGATGATTAATTGTGTAGTTAGTTAAGTTATTAAGTGAGTAGATGATTAGGATACAATTGTCAAGGCAAGTGTCATTAGTTAGTTAGTTATTAGATATTTTGGCTCAATTGATGTATAAATGGGAGCACTGCTCCATTTCTCTTCATTCTAATGACAATCACAATTCTTCAAATTTCTTCTACAATCCCCCCATTCCAAAATTCAAAATGGTATCAGAGCTATCAATCATGAATTGATTCAAGCTAATTGATTTATTCGATCCTACTTTAAGCCACACGATGTTTTGATTCATCATTAGTTGAAAACCAAAATTAAAGATGACGAACATTGAAACTTCGACGAACACTATAACACTGGCGGATATAGAGAAAAATCAAAATTATCCATTTCATCTTCATCATTCGGACACTTTTGGTACAATTCTGCACTCATTACAGCTCACATGCATAGAAAACTATGCACTGTGGAGCAAATCTATGATATTTACCCTTGAGCTAAGAGCAGGTTAGGGTTTGTGATGGGAACATGCAGGAAAAGTGATTTTCCGAGTGAGTTAGAATAGTAGTGGGAAAAATGTAACACATTTGTGTTATCATGGATAATAAGCACAGTCTCCAAGGAATTGATGAATGGAATTGCGTATGCATCTGATGCGGCACTAATCTGGGCGAATTTGAAGGAGCGATTTGATAAAATTGATAGTTCAAAAAATTACCATCTACACAGAGAAATCTGCACAATCACATAAGGTATTGCTTATGTATTAGCCTACTACACTCGATTGAGATTGATTTGGGCTGAATTTGATGCCCTAGTTCAATTATCTTATGATTGTGAAAAATCCAAGGGTTATGCAAGTCACTTGCAATGTATGCATGTAACAACTACAAAAGTCATTTTGCTTATTTTGCATTGAAACCCCTAAATTATCCTTCTTGATTCCTTATTTTCTTGCTTGTAACTTGCGGGGATAGGTGACATAGTTTCCGAGGTGATCGGGTAGGTTTTGGATCCTTTTTGGTAGCTTTGAGAAATCGTAAGTCAAAAGAATAAAGAAGTTTGACTCATAGTTGACTTTTGGGTAGATGTACTCTTTTCATAGTTACGTCAGTTTCATTAGCTCCGGAACAATGTTTATGACTTAGTCGAGCCTTAGGTTAGGTTCTCAAGGCAGCCGGGTGTATTTTGAGGGTTTGTTTGTGAAATTATAGAATTTAAACTTAAGAGTTGACTTTAGTCAAATCTGAGCCTTAGAGACCTTTTTTGGAAAATCTGAGTGCGCGAGCAGGTCTGGAATGTGTTTTATGATAGAAATGCATGTTTTGTTTGTATTCGAGAGGTCTCGAAAATGTTTTGGATGTTTGAGGGGGGGTTGGTGAGTTTTAGACTATTGCTGGTGTCTGGTGTTCGCGCCAATGAGCGGGTATCCGCCTCTGTGGAGGTCTGACTCATAGAAGCATGATTTGACCATGAGCCGAGGGTCCGTCTCAGTAGATAAGTTCCTCGCATGGGTGGGTGCGCCTCTGCGGAGCTTTCTTCTGCCCCAACAGAACTAGGGATTTTAAGTGACTCTGTATCATCGGATGGGGTTTTCGCTAAAGCAAGTGCACTGTAGCAAAATCAATTTTGCCGGAGTGGAAACTCTATTCAGATTATAAAGTGTCATGACCTAGAATTCTATTCTCATTTCCCCAAAACATTTCTCTTAGTATTGGAGCTTGGGCAATTGGTTTCTTGAAGATTCAAGGGGATTCATCACTTAAGGTAACTTTCCACTCATTAATTTATATGTATTAGTTAAGCTCTATACTAAGTATGATTCTTAGATGGGAAAAATAAGAGAAGTGTCTTGTTGAGAATAATAAAGCTATGTTTTGGATTTGGGGATTGATTAATGAATTATTGTTGTTGATATTGTAAACTAGTATTGTATTAGACTAGTGGGTTATACTAAATTGATCAATTGCATGTTATAAACCCTTTTGGGATTGAGAGCATTTCTAGGGTTAAAATTAGGGCCTTTTGCCAATTCATGAAATTGAGGATCCGTTCGGACTTAGTTATTAAATTAACTCAAGATTATGACTATCTAGCATGTTATGGTACTATTTGGGTAATAACGTTCGTGTCCTATTAATGTGCGCCCAAGGTTCCTTTGCAGTTTAATTTGGGATTCTAGTTTCGCCTTTAGATATGGGTACCGTTAGACCTATAATCTCATATAATTGATATGATTGACCACAGAAGGCTCGTGAGGAGGCTCAGCGAAAGAGGAAAGGCAAGGCTATGGTGTGAGTTCTTCGGCTTTGATTCAGGCAAGTTGAGACTTACTAAACTCTAGTATAGCGTTACGTGTTGGTATGCTATTAATGAACTTATGAGAGTAATGGGGAATTGAGGGTCCCATATCAGTGAGTGACGAGCACTAATATGGGCACCAGTGAACTGATCTTAGGTTACTAATGAACTAGTATGATATACTTGAAAGAGTTTATGTGTTTAGACTTTAGGCTATGAGCGCAGTGCATAAATTCACTTAGGTTTGGTATGATTGTTGATTATTTGGGCTCGTAGCCATGTTTGATACTTATATCCTTGATTTGACTTGTCATGCATTCATCACTCTACATCTCGTCTAACACTTGAAAAAGAACTTATATACTGATTGTATTGATTATGTTGATTGCATGGTGTACACATATCCATCTCATTCATACATATCATATTGGAATTTAAACTATTGAATTACTACTAAGAGGGGCTTGGGAAGCCGGTTATTGGATATGGTACATAATACGAGAGTGATAACTGACGATGACACTTCAACCACAGAGCTAGTATCAGATGGGATCATATGGGTATATGGACCTCATGAGTCCCCCATGGGTCACGTGACAACTACTGCAGCAGCGTATGTATATCAGGTATATGTCCATTGCATACATACATATCATCTTCATTGCATTCATTCTCATTTTGATATATATATCTGATGATGTGTATACTCGGTGTTGATTTCTGACAAATTATAAGATATTATGGATTGATAGAGGAAATAGTAGAATATGATAACATTGTTGTGAGACTTGAGTGTAAGGACTTGATGGGTCTAGACGTACTGAATGTGGTTTAGGCTAACGTGGTGATATTGTGGCTTAAATCTTAACATAAACTTGAGAAGCTTGTAATTATATTTGTACACTGTTGAACTGTAGAACTACTGATAGGTTTGGTTAATTGAACTCTTATTACTGCTTAACTGACTAACTAGTAGAAAGGTATCGAAAAGTACCAACCCTCACCACTATTATAGCTAGGGTTGATCGACGATGCTGCTGAGTACACGTATTTTCCGTACTCACTCTATGTGCAGGTACTGAGTCAGATTTTAGAGAAGCAGACACGTTTAGCATACTTGGAGATAGCTTGAGGAGTCCAGGGTAAGCCACTGATGTATTCCCGACACTGGAACTCTTATCGCATATTTATGTTTCTGTCCTTGCTAGATTCAGACATTATTTATTATTCACTTTCATACTTGTATTCGGTTTAGAGCTTTGTACTCATGACTACCAGATCATTTGGGGGATTTTTTAAAAACATATATTAAGTCATAAGACTTGTTGATATTTCTTTTGTTATCTCTTTACTTTCCATATTTAGTTACATATTCCTTATGTTGTATGATTAAGACAGGTATTAAGCACAATGGGATTTTTGGGTTGTATCAAATTGGTATCAGAGCACTAGGTTAATAGTCTCATGAGTACATAAGTGATGTCTAGTAGAGTCTTGTGGATCGATACGAAGAGCTTCGTACCTATCTTCTAGAGGCTATAAGACATTTAGGAAATTTTAATTCTTTCATGCGTTTCTACTATGATTGAATTCTAATTCTCTTTGTTTCATTCTATCTCACGGATGGTGAGGACACGTTCGACAGTAGGAAGAGATCTAGATCCCACACCTGTACTCGCTCCCATTGTCTGAGGTGGTGCACGGGATAGAGGGCAAGATAGAGGTAGAGCTAGACCTCGAGTTGCAACCTAAGGCCGAGCGCGGGCAGTTGCTCAGACTCATGATAGAGCGGAGTCTCCTGGGCTAGGGGCTATTCTGAAGGATGATTAGGTTCTGCTAGATGAAGATGAGAAGGGTCAGACTGATGGGGCAGGATCGAATCAGGTGCCCTCAGGTTTCATTGCCATGCCGGTATCACATGATACTCTGGTTCATATTATGAGCTTTTTGGAGACTATAGCTCAGGGTATTCATCCAGCTACTTCTGATGGTTCACATACCAAGGTTGGAGGAAAACTCCTGACCATGCTGCTATGCCCAGATTTTGGACACTAGGGGTTCATCCAGCACCTCTTGGGGTGCCTTAGTTCTTAGGTGTGACTATACATGGTTTTATTACACCTCCAGATGCACAACCTGCTATGTCTATTGAGGAACAAAAGATGTTTGAGAGGTTCAGGAAGTTGGATCCTCTCAGATTTGATAGGGAACTTGAAGATGATACGTATGTGTTCTGGATTAGTTGCCATGAAAGGTTTCACAACCTCGGTTTAGTGGAGTCTCGTGGTGTTGATTACACTACCTTTTAGATGGTTGGACATGCCAAGCAGTGGTGGTGGTCTTATCTTTAGTCTATATTAGCAAGGTCCCCGCCTTTCACTTAGGTTTTATTTACTCATATTTTCTTGGAGAAATTTGTGCCTCACAGTGTTAGAGAGAGGAGACAAGATCATTTTGAGGGGTTAAGCCAAGGGCGTATGTTTGTGACCGAGTATGATAGACGCTTCCATACATTTTCTTGCCATGCCTTGATGATTTTACTTGATAAGGATGAGAGGGTGAAGAGGTTTACCAATGATATAGTATGTATTCTTCGATTGATTGCAGCACAGATGGCTGCCGCAGGTTCCACCTTCCAATAGATTATTGATGATGTGAGAGATGACAAGTTTATTTTAATAGAGTATTATGAGGAGAGAGTGGTCAAGAGGCCTCATTTTAGCACTTAGGTAGTTGCCTCACCTGGAAGTTGGGGTTATTATAGCAGAGGCCATCATCGTTCGAGTGCTAGGCCAATTATTGCTATTATGCCTACATCAGAGGGGTGTCGGTCATTGCGTACTTCGTATAGTTTGAGGCAGTTGACCTTGAGTTCTTATCGGCCCTCTAGCCATAATGGTCATGCTGGTGCCAATTCTTCTTCTCAATCGACATCAGCTCTTAGAGGTTGTTTCGAGTGTGGTGACTTTGGGCATTTCAAGAGGGATTGATCCAAACTCAGGCATGGTAAACAACACCAGGGTTTTCAAGGTTCAAGATCTAGAGCAGTAAAACAAACGGCTAGAGGCGGGTCCCAAGGGGATAGAGGTGGTTCTCAAGGCAGCAGAGGTGGCCCTCAGACAGGTTGAGATAGTTCTTAGTTTGGCTGAGGTGGCGAATATGGGGGTGCTCAAACTGTGGGTTATCGTGGCCATTTTTATGCATTTTCGGGTATACCCGAGGTAGATGCCTCCGATGTTGTGATCACATGTACTCTTTTATTTTGCCATCGACCTGCTATAGTTTTGCATGATCCAGGGTCTACCTATTCTTATGTGTTTGCTTACTTTGCTTTGAGTTTGGACTTAATATGTAAGTCTCTAGCCATGCCTATTCATGTTTATACACTTGTTGGGGATTCTGTAGTGGTAGATCGGGCATATTTTAGTTGTGTAGTTATGTTGATGGGGTATGATACTCAGGTAGACTTGAAAGTTTTGCATATGGTAGATTTTGATGCTATTTTGGGTATGGATTGGTCAGCTCCGTTTCATGCTATCTTAGGTTATTATGCCAGGACTGTTACCTTAGTCATGTCGGGTATTCCTCAGTTAGTTTAGAAAGGTACTCTTAGTTAGTATCCGAAAAAGGTGATCTCATTTCTTACGACCCAAAAGATGGTAGAGAATGGATGTGTTTCTTATTTGGCCTATGTTCGTGATATTGTGGAGACTCTTCCCTTAGAGTCAGTTTCGGTAGTTCAGGAGTATCTAGAGGTGTTTCCTATAGACTTTCCTGGTGTTTCGCCAAACTAAGATATCGACTTTTGTATTGATATAGAGTCGGGCACTCAGCCTATTTATATGGCTCCATATCAGATGGCATCAGCCGAGTTGAGGGAATTGAAGGAGAAATTGCAAGATCTGTTGAGTAAGGGGGTCATTCGGCCTAGTGTTTCTCCTTGGGGTGCTCCAGTGTTGCTCGTGAAAAAAAATGATAGGTCTATGTGCATGTGTATCGATTATAAATAGATGAATAAGGTGACCATCAAGAACAAGTATCTGATTCCGCATATTAATGACTTATTTGATCAGCTACAGGGTACTTCGATCTTTTCTAAGATTGACTTGAGGTCTGGTTATCATTAGTTGAAGATCAAGCTGAGGATGTTCCTAAAACAACTTTCCTGACCAGATATAGGCATTATAAGTTTCTGGTGATGTCATTTGGCTTGACTAATTCACCTGCAGCCTTTATGGAGTTGATGAATGTGGTGTTTAGACCTTACTTGAACTTGTTCGTGATTGTGTTTATTGATGATATCTTGATATACTCACAGAGCGAGGATGAGCATGTGTATCATTGAAGATCATTCTTGGTATCCTGAGGGAGAAGCAACTCAATGCCAAGTTTTCAAAGTGTGAATTCTGGCTTAGCTCGGTAGCTTTCTTAGGTCATGTGGTGATCAAGGACAGTATTATGGTAGATCCCAAGAAGATCGAGGCAGTTCACGATTGGATTTAGCATACTTCAGTTCCTGAGGTTTGGAGTTTTGTTAGCCCAGCGGTATTATTGGTAATTCATAGAGGGATTTTCATCTATTGTAGCTCCGTTGACCAGGTTGACTCAGAAGAAAGTTGTATTTCAGTGGTCTGAGCATTGTGAGGCGGGCTTTCATAAGCTCAAGGCCTTATTGACTACCGCTCTGATTTTGACCTTGCCAGTTGAAGGAGAGAGCTTTACCGTGTATTGTGATATTTCTGGAGTGTGTCTTGGGTGTGTGTTGATACAGAAAAGGAAAGTGATATGGTTCGAGACAATTGAAGGTTCATGAAAAGAATTATCCCACCCATAACTTAGAGTTGGTGACGATCATATTTGCCTTAAAGCTTTGGAGGCATTATCTTTATGGGTGAGGTTTACACTGACCACCATAGTCTTTAGTACTTGTTCATTCAGAAGGATCTTAATTTGAGATAGCGTAGGTGGTTGGAGCTTCTGAAATATTATGACATGACTATCTTGTATCACTTGAGCAAAGAAAATGTGGTAGCGGATGCCTTGATTCACAAGACGGTGAGCATTGGTAGTTTGACTATGTTCCATGTGGGAGAGAGTCCTATGGCTATAGTCATTCAGTCTTTAGCAAATCGGTTTGTTAGGCTTGATATTTTGGAGCCTGGTAGGGTCTTAGCCTATGCAGAGGTGCGGTCTTCTATGTTGGAGCAGATTAGATCTCAATAGTTTGATGATGTTCAGTTGTGCAAGATTCGTTACAAGGTGTTGCGGGGAGAGGCAAAAGAGGTTGTTATTGATAGTGATGGTGTTTTGAGGATCAACGGTTGAACTTGTGTTCCTAGAGTGGGTGACTTGACTAGATTGATTATGGAAGATACCCACAGTTGAGGTATTCCATTCACCCAGGGGATACGAAGATATACCATGACTTAAAATAACATTATTGGTGATGCAAAATACAAAGAGACATAGTGGGGTTCGTGTCCCGGTGCTTGAATTGCCAGCAAGTGAAATATGAGCACTAGATGCCTGGTGGTGTGCTTCAGGAGATTCCCATTCTCAAGTGGAAGTGGGAGCGTATTGACATGGACTTCACTGTGGGATTGCCCATACCTTTTGCAAGTTCAATGTTATATGGGTCATTGTGGACAAATTGACCAAATCTGCCCATTTCATTCCAGTTCGGACTACTTATAATTCAGAGAAGTTGGCCAGGATCTACATCCGAGAGATAGTCTAATTGCACAGGGTGCCCATTTCTATCATTTTTAACTGGGGTGTGCAGTTTACTTCTCACTTTTGGCAGTCTATGCAAAAGGAGATGGGTACTAGAGTAGAGCTTAATACAACCTTTCACTCTCAGACTGATGGTCAGTCTGAGTGGACTATTCAGGTTCTCGAGGATATGTTGTGAATGATAAGTCGTGAGTTTTAGGATTAATAGCACTCACTCCTTATAATTTTAGATGTCTTTTAAGCAAGTTCACTCTTTATTTATAGTGTTTTCGAGTGTTTTCAGGTATTTGAAGCTCAAGGAATAAACTGGAACAAAATAGTAGAAAAAGCCCATAAAACACGTTAATGGGATGGAGTTGTTGCACCGCAAACCTTATATGCAGCCGCAAGAAGACTGCAAACTCAGAGTAGATATATTGATAGAATCACGCATCATGTGATGAGTATGTGACACTGCAAACTCTCATATGCAGTCGTATACTCTCAAGGAAATTAACCAGTGAGCTGAACGAAAAAAGATTAAATGCAATGCAAATGAGACATCGCATACCTATTATGCGATCGCATACCCAAAGCTCAGACAAAACAATGAAAGATGAAAATGTGGTGACTCCTGAAGTATGCGACCCCATCCTAAAGAATGTTGCACTACAAACACGTCGTGTACCGAGTAGGGAGAAAACTAGGCATGAGAATGCGGTCAAAATGTGATGGTAAACTCCTTATGCAACCACATTCTGGTCGGCGTATAGCGACCCATCAACTACTATTTTGTACTTTTTGTCCCTCTCATATAAATACTTGACATAGATTTCTGAGCTTATTATTCCATACTTTATTCTCTGAACCTACTTTTACTTTTGGCATTGGAAAATAAGCTTTTGGATTATCTCTTCCAAGATATTCCTTTGACTTCATCTTCATTAATCATTGTCAGCACATGATTTCTTTTAATTCAATTAAATCTTTTGTTTACTTTGTATTGATTATGAGTAGCTAAATTATTATTAGTTAGGGTTGTGGCGCCAAAGGGTTTAGCATGTAATTGGGTTTGAAATCATATCATTAAGTTATATGATTGTTCTCTAATAACTCTTAGCTTTGTAATGTGTATTAATGGTGGCCAACGTTAATAGTGCCTAAATTCTATAACTAGCTTGGAAAAATGAGAGAGATTAAAAAGAGTTACTGGCAAGGATTTGGGGTTTTAAACTCCATCTAATAGCTAGGTCTAGGAATAGCCTAGTTAACTTGAAATCTAATTGGGTATTTCTAATTACAAATCTTAGGGCTTGGGAAAGCCTTTAATGAAATTTATCAAATGAGTTGAAAAACCTTTTGATAACCCATTTAGCCCAATGATTTAGAACATGAATGTTCCTTATTTGAATTATCAATAGATTAATTGCATAGTTACCCCGAAGGCATCACAATCCTAGCCCTCTCAATTTGATAAGTAAAAAACTCAATTACTTGGTATTGTGTTATTGGATCACTATTAATTTACTTACTTGTTACTTCGTCATATAATCGTAGTTAGAAACAAACAAACAATTATTTCTCTTCCTTTGACATATAGGCTAATCGTAGAGACTTACAATTAAAGTGTATGTTTCTTGTTGTATTCCCTGTTAGGATTCAACCCCAAACTTTGTTTGGTTCTATATTTTCTAATGACCATTTTACATCATTTTTGGAGGTGTAATTTGGGCGTATCAAATTTTGGCTCCGTTGCCGGAGAATACGATTTAGAAATTTGCAAACTAGTGTAATTCTCTACATTTAGTCTATATTTCTCATATCACTCTTTTTATTATTTTTGTTGTGTAGGTGTGATGGCTTCGAACTCCGATTCCAATGATGAACTCGTGGGGGCCCTAGCCGCCGCTATTCAACCCCCACCACTTCAAGGAAACGCATGTTTTCACCTCAACACCACTCTATTATACCTACTCAACACCAAAGGCCTATTTGGTGGTCTTGTAATCGATGACCCAAATAGGCACCTTAGGTATTTAATTGGGGTGTGCGCCACCAACCATTAACTCAACGTCTCAAGTGAGGTCGTCAAGTTGAGGCTCTTCCCATTCTCTCTCACAGTGGAGGCCACCGCTTGGTTGGATGATCTTCCAGCCGGTTGTATTACCACTTGGACGGAGTTGACCGATGCATTTCACAAGAAGTATTTCCCTCCATCCCGGATGTTGCAACTTCGTGATGAAATTAATAACTTTCATCAACTTCCTAATTAGCCACTTCATGAGGCTTAGACTCATTTTAAAAAGAAGGTCAAAAGTTATCCAAAGCATGGGTTTCCTGATAGTATGCTTCTACAAATATTTTATTCACTTGACTCAGTCAACAAGTTGGTGGCGAACAATATAGCGGAGGGGTCCGTCATGGATAATCCGTATGATGTGGTGAGTGCTCTACTTGACAAGCTAACCGAAACAAATGAAGCTTGGCATACTAGAGAGGCGGAAGTGGTTGGAGGAAGTTCTTCCAAATATTTGTTATCTAGAGAGGCGATTAGGAGGGAAGAAGAGAGAGATGAAACAATGGTGAAATTGATCACGCAAATGGATCTTCTTACTAAACATGTCATGGGAGCGGGATCTAAGAAGGTTAATATGGTTGGGTCTTGTGAATGGGGCTCTCCAGATGAACAATGCAAAGAAGTATATGATGAAGAATCTCATTTCATGAACAATCAAGAGGGTTCCCGGCCTAACTACCAAGGTCCTAATCAAGGGTCTTGGCGGCAATGTCAAGGGAATCATGGTTGGAACAAAGATCAAGGAGACTCAAATAGGAGGAACAACAATCAAGTGGTTATAACAACAATTACAATAATCATCAAAGCAACAATCCCAATGGTCCACTGAAGGGTAGCCAATAAATTTCAAACGAACCATCCACTAGTGACCCCGCTAGTTCAAAGATAGAATACATGCTCTCCAAAGTATTGCAAAAGTTGAATCAACTATCACCTTCGGCAAAAAGGTGAAGGATGATATGAAGAGTATGGCGGACAACATGAGTACTATGGGGCAAATGGTGAGCTCTCACTCAACTTCCATCAAATAATTAGAGTGCCAACTTAGCCAAATTTTGGCTACCCTCAACTAACGGCAAAAAGGTACCCTTCCTGGTGACGCGATGGCAAATTCAAGAAACAATGGTGATCATGCTTGTAAGGCCATTACTACTAGGAATGGAAAAGTACTTAGGGGAGAGATAAGTTGGTGAATAAAGAAGAGGTTGTTGATGATGAAACACCTATTGTTAAACCCATAGTGGTTGATGGAGAGAGTGTTACTAAGAAGAAGCGGGCTAGTATTGAAAAGCCTATTGTCATTGAAGAAGAACTCGCAAAAGATGAAACCCCGAAAGTGATAGCACTTATTTCAAAGCCCCCACCTCTGTTTCCTCAAAGGCTAGCCAAGAAGATGGATGATGGGAAGTTTATTGAAAAATTGAAGCAACTTTGTATTAACATTCCATTGGTTAAATCCCTTGAACAAATGTCGGGCTATTCGAATTTTATGATGGATAGAACTATGAAGAATTGAGGAGATGATTAATGCTTTGGTTGGATTGGGTTCATACAACTACAACCCCAAGAAGCTTGATCTTGACCTAGAGAACCATGTGACCCCTCCCGTAAAACCATCAATCGTTGAACCACCTACCATGGAACTCAAACCACTTCCTTCACATTTGAGGTACGAGTTTCTTGGTACAAACAACACCTTTCCCATTATAATTTCAAACCGGTTGACGAAAGAGAAATATGAGATATTATTTTAGAGTTATAAAATATTTCTTTTTGAATTTTTCATTTTTTTTCGAGTTAGCTATTTTGAAGAGGTATAAAAAGGCCATTGGATGTTCAATTACGGATATTCGGGGAATTCCTCCCGGTATTTGCACTCATAAAATCAAGTTGGATGAAGAATGTGTTCCTAGTGATGAGCATCAAAGGAGGTTGAATCCTCATATGCAAGAGGTTGTGAAAAAAGGGATAAATCAAATGGTTGGATGGCGATGTCGTGTACCCTATAACGGATAGTGAATGGGTGAGCCCAGCCCAATGTGTGCCAAAGAAGGGTGGTATTACTATGGTGCCTAATGAGAAGAATGAATTGATACCAACTCGTACGGTTACCGATTGTGTAGTGTGTATGGACTATTGAAAGTTAAACCATTAGACAATGAGGGATACCTCCCTAATATCGTTCATGGACCAAATGCTTGATAGACTCGCGGGGAGGGACTTTTATTACTTTCTAGATGGTTATTCGGGTTATAACCAAATCAATATTGCTCTCGGGGATCAAGAGAAAATCACATTCACATGCCCTTATGGTACATTTGTTTTTATAAGAATGCCCTTTGGTTTATGCAATGCTCCACCACTTTTCAAAGGTGCATGATGTCCATCTTTTCTGACATGGTAGAGGAATCTATTGAAATCTTCATGGATGATTTTTCCGTGGTTGGAGACTCTTTTTATGCTTGTCTAGAGAATTTAGATAGAGTGTTGTTGTTAAACTCAAGATTTCGGTTGTTTCCTGAAAAATTGAAGTCTAAGTGGTCGGGGCCTTTTGAGGTCACACAAGTGTTTCCCTATGGTTCCATAGAGATTTCTTGCCTAAATGGGAATCAGATTAAAGTGAACTGGCAAAGACTGAAGCATTACTTGTGAGTGCCAAATGAAGTGAAGATAATTGAGATGATCTACCTTAATGAGCCTTGAAGTATGGTAACAACATCGTGTCGCGACGTAAAATTAGGCGCTTCTTGGGAGGCAACCCAAGTGTTTTTCTTTCTTTTTCTTGTTTTAATGTATATTTGAGTGTGTATGATGCAAAGTTACAGGGAAAACTAAAGCAAAAAAGTGTTAGGAGCAACCAAAACCTGAAATCTGAGCATGAGAATTGAAAAATGTGTTGAAACCAAAGATGTGAGAGTTGCACAGTGTGTTACACCCAATTTTGTCCCCTCTCTTCCGATTATTTGTTTGCGATTTAAAATATTTTGACAGCTCAAGACAATTTTAATATATATATATATATATATATATATATATTGCGATTTAAAATATTTTGACAACTCAAGACAATTTTAATATATATATATATATATATATATATATATATATATATATATATATATAAGGCTTTTAATATCGTCGTCTATTCTCAATATCATTATTTATTATCGTATTATTATTATTCGTATTTCTACTATCATTTGCCTTTTAATATCATAATCATAATTATAGTTTTACCCCAATATTCTATGTTATTTTATTTTCGCAAAACGACATCGCATTTTTTATTTTTAAGCAATAAACATTTCATAAATATTATGTTTTATTATTAGCACATCGTTATTTTTATTTAAATAAATTACATTTTTCTTCAAAGCATTTTTTTACAATAAACCCCTTTTATATTTTAACCCACAACCCATTTTTCCCTCACCCAAAACATTCTACCAACCCACCAAGGGGGGGGGGGGAGCAACCGGCCACCAAACCCGGCCCAACCCATTTCGCCCAACACCCCATTTATCCCCTAAAACCTAACCCAAACACATCATTTTCTCTTTCACCCTCTCCCCCCAAAATCCGCCGCTCACCCATACCCTATCCCCCAAAACCCGCTGCAGCCCACATCCCTGACCCGTCAGGTCGCCCCATTTCGCCCCTGACACCACCACACCCCTCACCCATCACTTCACTCATACCCTATCCCCCAAAACTCGCAACATGCACCCCTAAAATCCGCCTCCAAAATCGTCACCTTGGCCCCTTTAATTTGAAATTCGAACTCGAAGTTGAAAAGGGGGTAGGGGTGAACGGTTTTGGGGGGGGGGGGAATCCAGCTATAAATACCCCCCTTGTTCTTCATTTTAAGGGGGTCCGAGGTCCAAAAAAAAAAAAAAAACAAAAAACAAAAGAAAAATCAAAAAAAGAAAACGAGTCGATTTGTTCCTAATTTTTTGTTAGAAAATACTCCTTTTGGTTCCTAATTTTCAATCTGAAATCCCCCCCCCCCTTTGAATACCAGTTTCAATCCTCGGAAATTTCCCCCCTTTTGTTCTTCACGTTTCCTATCGTTTCGGGTCGGGTCAAAATCTGGGTCCGAAATCGGAAAAAATCAGGATTCCAAAATAACTTCCCTAAGCGGATTCGACGATTCGAGACGACGCCTCGGTTCGCTACCCCGAGAAGGTCAGTAAGATCTAATTTCCCTTATTTCCTCTTTTACGCTGCTCATATGTTGGTATGTTTAGTTTATTGGTGATTTTTAGCATGTTTAGATCGGTTAGATATGCCTATGGATTTATTGTTTGTTGGTTAGTTGTAATTAGTTTCAATACGGTAAAGTTGTTTGTTTGTGGGACTATAACTTGATTAGTTAGTTGTTTTTTTTATGATTACATTTAAGGATCATGACTTTATTTAGGAAAATGCTTGGGTATTTGGTCTGTTTGGTAGCTTTATGTTTATGTTAAGGTTGAAATTTGATCCCATGTGATGTTTGTTGTCTGTTCAAGCACACTCCAGTATAGGGATAATCAGTTGGGTAGTTTAACTTGTTTAAGAGGTAATTTTTATACTCAATGCAGTCCTGAATATGCTATTGTGACTTATCTGGAGCCTTTGCTAGGTAATATCTAGGTTCGGGGGACTATGTAGTTTTGATTTTTTGCATTTGGAGGACCTCTTTACATGATTTGCCTGTGGTTTAAGGGTGGAATTGAAGCATGTTACCTTTGTTGAGTGCTCAAACCCCAAATTTAGTGTATCTAGGATGAACTAAGATTGGGAGGTGGTTGATTTTGTCATTTTGGATTTCTGTTTAGTCATCATGTTAATTGTCCCCATGATAATTCATCTTGTACTCCTTAAGATGAATTATTGATTCAAGAGTGGAAGTATACAAACATAATACTGACCATGTGTTAAAAGTAGAAGTGAAACAGAATATATGCAGCACAAGTTTAATCATCAATATAAGAAAGGTTACAATAGGATTAAACGAGTTTGCGGTGCCTAAAAGTAATTAATTAAGGAGAATGGTATGATAGATGAAAACATAGAATTAAAATAGGATGGTCCTCTTTCTGATTGGATTCAATTGATTTTTCTTAAATAAGGCCACTAGGTGGGATCAACAACAACAACATATTACCTTTCATGATTTTTTTTTATGTATATATTTTCATGTTCCATCTACTAATCCTTTTCTTTTCTTTTGTTACATGAAATGCATCGAGAGCAATGAAGAGTCTCGTTATGAGACTCGTCATGACTATTGTCAAGCAAAGACTTGCATCCACGTTCATTACATTCTCCTGCCTTGGGACTTCTAAACAAATAGGGTGGGATGACATCATCATCCGCCCTAGTTGCCGCTTTTAATTCCTTAATCCCGCCATATTTTTCATTTTTTGTTGTAATTTAATTACTCAACTTTGTGTGATCATTTGAATACTTAGAATAATTAGGCCTTGAATCGATAAATTAATAGGGTAGTTTAAAATTGGAAATCCGTCGCTAGTTTATTTATTTTTAGGCTTGTCATGCATGTTTAAAACTTTCAAAACAATATGGTCATCCTTTATTCGTATTATTAATCATATAAATAAGGTTTTTTTATTTTTATCCGATTTGCAATTTAAAATGACTTCCATATAAATCACTTCTTTGCATTACAAATAATTTTCTTTTCTCCTTACAATCAATTGCCAAAAAATAGGTATTTCATGGACAATGCAATACAAATGCATGATTTTATCCAAAAAATCAACTTTACATGTATTTTATAAACAATGCCATACAAATGAATTTTTTTATCCAAAAAAAATCAATTTTACATGTATTTTATAAACAATGCCATGCATTTTTTTTTTTGAATTTTATGCCGGGAATTTATTTCTCAGAACCGCAATCACCTTTGCGAGATTCCTCAAAAAGAATATGAGTGATAAAAAAATTACGTTGTCAAAATGCATCTTTTAATTAACTACTTGCAACATCCTTGCAATTAACCTTATACTTTTAAACACACATTTTTCTTAGCATAATAATCAACCTAAGTTTGACCGGATAATCGTAGTTAGCAGATCTTAAAGGATGCCTAACCCCTTCCCTTTAGGATAATAAAGAACCCTTACCCAGAATCTCATAGATTAGCAGATCATTAATCGGAGTTCATTTTGCAACATTTAGTTAATATTTAGGTGCCCTAATTCACCGTAGAATAATTAGGTGGTGACTCCTTAATCTTTAATTATTTTAGGAATCACCAATACGTCACGACCATGTTAGATCCCCCTTCTTCGTGGTGGGGGGTTAAAAACTGGTGCGACAGAGTGTATGCGACATCGCATTCTGTGAATGCGGACGCATTTCACATCGCATATTTCTCCCACAAATTTCCAGTGAGCAAGGTAAAATAACAAAGTTTGCAGAGCGAATGTGACGCTGCATTCCAAATGCGGAGCACTATGCGGTCGCATGTCATCAAAACAGGTAAATGTCAAATGCGAAGAGAGTGCAACACCGCATTTCATGTTTGCGGTCGCATTCTCAACGGATTTCTAATGAATATTTAAGGCTAAATTGAAATTTAATTTTCCACTTTCCCTCTTCAAAGCACTCATCCCTTAAACTCACCCTAGTCGACGGTTTTTAGCTTGAATCTCGCCTAAGCCTACTCCTTCACCATTATCACACCCATTAGTTGTGAAATTACTCTCCGAAAGTCATGGAATCTCCCTCGTAGTGCGCATTCAACATCAAATGTATGTCTTCCTTACCCCAAAATTCATGAAATGTTTTTGACGATTGGCTGGGTAAGCATGTTATTCTTATTTGATTGAATTATATTATTTATTTTGATGTCGCCCATGCGCGTATTGACCGTATTTGTGTTTTGGGGATCTAAAATAGGCTATGGATGCCTAGGGCTAATAACATTGATGAAATTAGGAGATTGTTTGAATTTGTTGAAACTGAATTGATTGATTGATTCCTAGTGGTGTGTGAAACATGTGGGTGTGTATGACGACTTGAATTCCCCAATGATGGATAGTCGACCACTTTCTTAGGGGGAATTGGTCGTAGGTATGGGTGTTGGTTGTGTGAATGATGAGTTTGTGTTAATGATAGTGTAGTGAGTGTGTTTTTGGACCTCTATTTAGGGTAGATAACTAGTTGGGGGTCATTTGGTTTTTGGATTGACGTGTGATTGCTCTACAAATTGCCATTGATGGCTGGGGACAACGACCCAAGTGTGACGTCGCATACACCGTATGCAACCGTATTTACATCACATTTGTAACGCCCCGAATCATGGCATGGGCGAAACACGGCACTCAGTACCTGACTACATGTGACAGAGCGAACCACATGGATTGCTTGTCAACATGGGCATCAACATATACTAACGTAATAACTTTTTAAAACATGTAAAACATATGCTGGAAACATAGTCTGAAAATATATATTACGGAAATAGTCTGAAAATATCAGAAGTATGAAAAACTAACATGACATGATACTAGACAAGTCTATGACACCTCTTACTACATGAGTCTACAAAACTGCTTACCAAGACAAGGCCCTGGCATACCTCTATTAATAATGCATAATCATAAAATAACTAAACTGGGCACCGTGAAGTGTAGGCCCCATGCAAAGGGACGTTAGTACATTTGAATTGTATTATATGTAAAGCAACTGAAAGAATAAACATGCACATGGAATAATGAGGATATGAACTGAAACTGAAACATGAACATGAATATGAGCATAATATAATCCACCACATATGAACGTGGAGTCTGATATCTGCCCGATCAGCTAAGTCATCTCGTACCTTGCTAGAGTACGAGACATGAACATGAACATGATGGATCCAATAATCCCAAAAGGGGTAATAAGAAGGTATTGTCCTCTGGCAGAGCCACCCTCATCCTATGTTGGCATACGTAGTTTCAGGCTATTTGAGCCTTCTCGTTAATCTGTGCAACACCCAAAATATATACTTGAAAATAGTGGCTTGAAGGCCCATGAATTTCATGAAATAACTTGTAAACATAACTTGTAACTTTTATAATTTAACATGTGAAGAAATACATAATATAACTTGTATAAATCATGAGAAACATATATGACTTTATGGAACTGAGTAATAATAATTACCATAACTTATAATTAAGAACTCATGGGAATCAAGTCATGGGTTCATGGATTACGGACAGGTTCATGACAATCAAGATTGACATATCATGAATATAATAACTATGGCATGATATATAAATGTAATTGAACATGTATAAAGATATTACAAACTTGAGCACAAATCCTAGGTTTGAAGAATTTTTGTTATGGATTACATATGGTGTGGGGAAGAACAATGATGTCCCCACATGGATAGAATCTGTACATACCTTACTCGCTTCCAAACTTGCATTAAAAATCCGGACTTTGAAGAAGAACTCCAAAGATTGCACCTTGAAACCTTGAATTGGGTTTACTTTGAAAACCCTAGGTTAAAAGTAGTGAATTTCGTTTAGGAATTGATCATACTTGATTAGAACCGCATGGAAGTACATGGAAAGAACTTACGTTCAGTTATGGGGATGGTGGGAGAAGAAACCTTCGTGCTAGGGCTTGAGAGAAGTGCAAATCTGATTTTTTGGTCTAAGGCAGCGTATTTATACTATTTGTTGTCAGAAAGATTTGACAGTTCATATTGATGGTTCGTCAATATTTTAACGGTCTGAGTCCGTCAATGTTTTGACGGTCCATATAATCGGATCGTCATAAACTTTTAAATTTCCAATGACTTCAAAACTTGAGAAATTAGAGACGGTAAAAAAGGATAGACCGTAAAAAATTATACGGTCCGTAGAAGTCCACTAGGTTCCATCAAATTTCAAAATAAAATTGACATTGAGATTGACGGTCCGTAAAATCTTTTACGGTACGTCAATCTTGGCATCAAAATGGTTCTACAGAACTAAAACTGGTTTTAACTCCAAACTCCCCATTTTGGTTTCCTATATTCCTGAATCATAAACATGACTTAGTTTAGAGGTAAGAGGTGTTATAATATCTCCCCCTTGAGATCATTCATCCTCGAATGATGGGTCATGGTTAGGAATGAGACTAGACTTAGCATGAGTACAAGAACGTGAAGAAATATGACATGAAACATGGAACTGAGTGATATGATTACATGAAAACATGAACATGGGATATGAGTACTGAATACATGAACGTGAAACATAAGACATGGATATGAAAGAGACATGACATGAATACTGAAGGTAATTAACTTGATCATTTTCTGCTTGCTCCTCGAATAAGTGCGGATATCTGGACTTTATGTCTTCTTCAGCTTCACATGTAGCCTCCTCAACATTCTGACTTCTCCACAACACTTTCACTAAGGCAACTTCTTGTGTTCTCAACTTCCGAATTTGACGATCCAAAATAGATATAGAGATCTCCTCATAGGTCAAACCATACTTAACTATATTGGAATCGGTAGGAACAACCAACGATGGATCTCTCACACACTTTCTCAACATGGATACATGAAACACTGGATGCACAACAACTAATTCTTGTGGCAATTAAATTTCATAGGCCACTTGGCCAACTCTCCTCAAAATCCTGTATGGTTCGATATATCTGGGACTAAGCTTCCCTTTTTTCCCAAATCTCGTGACACCTTTCATAGGTGAAACTTTCAGAAATACACAATCATCAACTTGGAACTCTAAGTATCTACGCCTCACATCTGAATAGGACTTTTGGCGACTCTAAGTTGTTTTCAAATGCTCTTGAATTAGTTTGACTTTTTCTATAGCCTGATGGACTAAGTCTGGTACTAACAATTCTGCCTCACCAACTTCGAACCAACCAATTGGCGACCTACACTTTTGCCCATACAAAGCCTCAAATGGTGCCATCTGAATACTAGTATGATAAATGTTGTTATAAGAAAACTCAATGAGAGGTAAATGATCATTCCAAGTACCTTTAAAATCGATAACATATGCCCTCAACATATCCTCAAGAGTTTGAATAGTATGCTCTGCCTGGCCGTTTGTTTGAGGATGAAAAATTATGCTGAGATTTACCTTGGTACCCAATCATTTCTGGAAAGACTTCCAAAAGTGTGCTTTGAACTGAGCACCATGACCCAAAATAATGGACACTAGGGTCCCATGAAGCCTGACAATTTCTCAGATATACAACTTGGCATAATCTTGCATTGAATCTGTGGTCTTGACTGGCAAATAGTGGACTAATTTAGTAAGTCAGTCCACAATTACCCAAATCGAATCATACTTTAGGGATGAGCGAGGTAGACCTGTTATGAAGTGCATGTTTATCATCTCCCATTTCTAAACAGGAATATCAATATTCTGAGCCAACCCACCAGTCCTTTATTGCTCGGCTTTCACCTGCTGACAATTTGGACACTTGACTATAGAGTGTGCTACATTTCTCTTCATATCGTTCCACTAATAAATCTCCTTAAAATCATGATACATCTTAGTAGAACCTGGGTGAATAGAATACCTGGAATTATGTGTTTCTATCATGATTCACTTTCTGATTCCATCCACATCTGGAACACATAACCTGCCTCGGTACCTTAAAGTACCATCATCTCCCCCTTGTTCAAAGTCGTAGTATTATGCTTGTGAATCCCCTCTTTCAGCTGCAACAAGTAGGAATCACCAAACTGTTTTTCCTTTACCTCGGCTACTAAGGAGGATTCAGACTTGTTCTGAACAAAAACACCACCATCTTCGGAGTCCATGAGTCGAACTCCTAGACTGGCTAGTCGGTGAATCTCCTTCATAATGGTTCTCTTATCTTTCTCAACATAAGCCAAACTTCCCATGGATTTCTAACTAAGATCATCGGCTATCGCGTTCGCTTTCCTTAGATGGTAGAGAATATCTACATCATAATCCTTTATCAATTCAATCCATATCTTCTGCTTGAGATTCAATTCCCACTGTTCGGAAATAAGGTTCTTGTGATTTGTAAAAATGTCAACGTGAACTCCATATAAATAATGACGTCATATCTTAACTGCAAAAATCACGACTGCCAGTTCTAAGTAATGAGTTAGATAATTCTTTCCATGAGGCTTAAGCTGCCTGATGCATAAGCTATAACCTTACCATGTTGCATTAAAAGACACCCAAGACCTATTCCTAAAGCATCATAATATACTACTAACCCTTCGATTCTCTCTAGCAATGTCAACATTGGAGCAGAAGTCATTCTCGTTTTCAATTCTTCAAAACTACGCTCACATGCATCTGACCACTAAAATTTAACTTTCTTCTAAGTCAATCTGGTCAAAGGAGCTGAGATGGAAGAAAAACCTTCTATGAATCATCTGTAATAGCCTGCCATACCCAAGAAACTTCTTATCTCAGATACAAATGGGTCTGGGCCAATTCTTAACAATGACAATTTTCTAAAAATCAACCTCGATGCCTTCACCTGAAATCACATGGCTTAAGAATGCCATTGACTTAAGCCAAAATTCACACTTGAAAATTTTAGCATAAAGCTCGTAGTCCTGAAGTGTCTGCAATATTATTCTGAGATGTTCTACATGATCAGCCTCACTACGGGAATAGACTAGAATATCATCAATGAAGACAATAATTAAAGGATCAAGATAAGGCTTGAATACCCTATTCATAAGATCCATGAAAGCAGCTGAGACATTTATCAATCTGAATGACATGACACAAAACTCGAAATAACCATAACGAGTTCTGAAGTCGGTTTTCAAAATGTCAAATTCCTTAACCTTAAGCTGATGGTACCTTAATTTGAGATCAATCTTGGAATAATACTGAGCACCCTGAAGTTGGTCAAATAAATCATCGATTATGGGAAGTGGATACTTATTTTTGATGGTAACCTTGTTAAACTATCGATAGTCAATGCACATATACAAAGACTCATCCTTCTTCCGAACAAATAAGACAGGTGCACCCCATGGTGAGACACTTGGTATAATAAATCCCTTATCAAGGAGATCTTTCAACTGGGCTTTTAATTCTCTTAACTCTGCTGGAGACATTCTTTATGGCGGAATAGATATCGGCTTAGTGTCGGGAAATAGATCAATTCCAAACTCAATCTTTCTATCGGAGGAACTCTGGGAAGATCTTATGGAAAAACTTCTAGAAACTCATAAACAACTGGTACAGACTGAAGAGTTAGGGTCTAGGAATCTGCATCCCTTACCCGAACTAGATGGTAAATATACCCCTTGGATATCATCTTTCTGGCCTTAAGATAGGAAATAAACCTCCCTTTGGGTGTTACTGCATCACCCTTCCATTCTATGACTGGTTCACGGGGAAACTTGAATTTTACATTTTTGGTTCTACAACCTATTATGGCATAACATGACGACAACCAATCCATACCCATGATTATATCAAAGTCTACCATTTTTAACTCTACCAAATCGGATATGGTACTGTGGTGATAGACTTTAACTCGATAACCCCTATAAACCTACCTAGCTATAACTGGCTCTCCAACTGAAGTGGATACTTCAAAGGGTTCATGTAACTTTTTGAGTTCTATCCCAAATTTCTTACCAATAAAAAGGGTTACATATGACAGAGTGGATCCAAGATCAATAAGGGCATAAATGTCGAATGTAAAATTGGCTAATATACATGTGACCATATCTGCACGGGCCTATGTATCCTATTGACCTGATCATGCATATAATTAGTTTAGGCCTCCGTTTGTATTACCAGACTTAACTGGATCATGCCCTGACTGGCCTTGAGAATTACAAGGAATTGTAGAATTTACAGACTGATCCATATTATCTCATGTACCCTACCTCGCTGATGGGCAGTCTCGCTGAAAGTGATCTCGTTGGATACACCCAAATAGACATCCATACCAAAATGACATTCTCCTGGGTGCCTCTTGCCACACTTTTCACACAGTGTATTATTGAAAGTACTTGTACCCACACTAGATTGTGACTGGGAGCCTGATGCAATGAAGTTCTTCCTCTTATTATAATTCCTAAACTTTGGGGCAGGGGCACTGGATGATGATGGAGCAGGTCCTGATGATCTATTTTTGAAGAATTGCCTACCTCCACCACCTCATGACTGAAGTGACCTGAAGACTTAGCTCTCTCATTAAACTTCATCTCCTTCTCTTTCTGCAAGGATTCCTCTTCCTTTAACGTATTCTCATTACCCTGTATGAAATCAACCATCTTTGTAATGGTCATCTCTCTTTTCTGAGCTGTGATATTAGCTGCATCGTACGAAAGGAGATCAAGACCATACATGAAATGTCTAACTCTAGCCCTCATGTATGGAACCATATGTGGAGCATACTTTGCCAAAGAGACAAACGGATTATAGTATTCCTAAACAATTCTGCCATTCTATTTGAGCTTCTCAAATTCTATAGCCTTCGCCTCCCCGACCTCAATTGGTAGAAAGTGTTCAATGAAAGCATCAGCAAACTCATCCCAAGTTACTAGAGATGAATCATCCCCGCGATATTGTTCCCATGATTCATACTAGATATTGCCAACATCCTACAACTGATAAGCTCCAAACTCTATTACCTCTACCTCATTAACATGTATAATATGAAAGATATTTTGAAGCCCATTAATAAAGTTTTACGGATCCTCTATCTTACTAGACCCTATGAATACCAGAGGGTCCATCTTGAAACTAGATGACTCCCCATTAGTTCCCATACTTGGAGTCACTCCTTGTCATTAGGATTGAGTAGCCATAAGCTGGGTGAGCAGCTGAGACTAAGCGTCATCCTCGCGAGCAGCATTGGCAGCAGCTCTCTTGCTGGTAGTTAATTTTCGTTTAACAGGCATTTTCTAAAATATGTAATACGCACGAGTTAGAAGGATGTCCTTCATGTATAACTCTAACTGCATGATCTAGAGTATGAAAGAAGTGAGACAATCCTAGATGTCTTGGTGGTCAACTATTTATATGTATGGGGCATTCACATACATAAAAGTGACCCCACTAGACGTGGTTTCATAGACTTCCTAAGATTCCTGAACCTAGGGCTCTGATACCAACTTTTTTAACTCCCCAAACTATGGCTTGAGCAAAACACGACACTTGGTGCCTGACTGCATGTGACTAAGTGAACCACATAACTTGCTTGTCAACATGGCCATCAAAACATACTAACGTAATGACTTTTTAAAACATGTAAAACATATGCTGGAAACATGGTCTGAAAATATATATTACGAAAATAATCTGAAAATATCATAACTATGAATAACTGAAAAAATGATATGACATGATACTAGACTAGTCTATGAAACATTTGACAACATGAGTCTGCAAAACTGCTTACCAGGACAAGGCCTTGGCATACCTCTACTAAAATAGCATAATCATAAAATAACTAAACTGACACCTCGAATGCGATGGGTCTCACCAAACAGCTGAGATAGAAGCAATCCTAGTGATGAGATCCGTCTCCTTGAAACTCAGCACCTGTACTGTGAAGTGCAGGCCCATGCAAAGGGATGTTAGTACATTTGAATTGTATTGTATGTAAAGCAACTGAAAGAATAAACAGGCACATGAAATAATGAGGACATGAACTGAAACTGAAACATAAACATGAATATGAGCATAATATAACGTGTAAAATCTATAAATTATATATATGTATATATATTTGTATATCTGTGGGGAGAGCATTAGTAAAACTGACATGAACCACCACGCGTGAATGTGGAGTCTGATTTTTGCCCAATCAGCTAAGGCATCTCGTACCTTGTCGGAGTATGAGAAATAATCCCACAAGGGGTAATAAGAAGGTATCATCCTCTGGCGGAGTGACCATAATCCTATATTTGCATACGTAGTTGCAGGCTATCTGAGCCTTCTCGGTAATCTGTGCAACTTCCAAAACATGTACTTAAAAATAGTGGCTCGAAGGCCCATGAATTTCGTGAAATAACTTGTAAACATAACTTGTAACTTTTATAATTTAACATGTGAAGAAATACATAATATAACTTGTATAAATCATGAGAAACATATATGACTTTATGGAACTGAGTAATAATAATGACCATAACTTATATTAAGAACTCATGGGAATCAAGTCATGGGTTCATGAATTACGGACAGATTCATGACAATCAAGATTGACATATCATGAATATAATAACTACGGCATGATATATAAATGTAATTGAACATGTATAAAGTTATTACGAACTTGAGCACAAACCCTAGGTTTGAAGAATTTTTGTTTCATAGATTACATGTAGTGTGGGGAAGAACAATGATGTCCCCACATGGATAGAATCACTACATACCTTACTCGCTTCCAAACTTGTATTAAAAATCCGAACTTTAAAGAAGAACTGCAAAGATTGCACTTTGAAACCTTAAATTCAGTTTATCTTGAAAACCCTAGGTTAAAAGTAGTGAATTTTGCTTAAGAATTGATTATACTTGATTAGAATCGCATGGAAGTACATGGAAAGAACTTACCTTCAGTTATGGGGATGGTGGGAGAATAAACCTTCGTGCTAGGGCTTAAGAGAAGTGAAAATTTTATTTTTGGGTCTAAGGCTGCGTATTTATATTGTTTGCTGTTGGAACGATTTAACAGTTCATATTGACGTTCTATCAATATTTTGACGGTCTGAGTCTGGGTCGTCAATACTTTGACTATCCATCAATAATTTAACTATCTGTATAATCATTCCGTCTTGAACTTTTAAATTTTTAGTGACTTCAAAACTTGAAAAATTAGAGACGGTAAAAAAGGACAGACCATCAAAACTTGTACAGTCCGTAGAAGTCCACTGGGTTCCATAAAATTTCAAAATAAAATTGACAATTGATATTGACGGTCCGTAAAATCTTTTATTGTCCGTCAATCATGGCATCAAACTAGTTTTCAACTCCCCGTTTTTGTTTCCTACATTCTTGAATCATAAATATGGCTTAGTTTAGAGGTACAATGTGTTATAACATTCCCCTTAGATAACTGGCAGTCCACTCACCTAACTGCAGGAGTATGCGGTCCAAATGCGGCACTACATTCGTAAGATGCAACTGCATTCCACATCGTATACTCCCTTGACAATTAGGCAGTGAAGTCAGAAAATTTTATGACTTTGCGATTTCTATGCGACACCGCATATTGCATATGTGGTGTTGAACTCAGTGAATGCGGTTGCATCTTATTCAATGCAGTGTCGCATATTCTTAATGTGGTGCCTCATATACATCGCATACTGCCAACTTTCAATGTTTTAACTATTTTCTCCTATTCCTTTGCGTAATTATAATTTCTTTTAGAATGCTTTCAATAATATAAAAACAACAAAAAGATTTTATGATTTTCTTTTTACATTTTGATGTTAATATTGGTTTCTATGCAGAATGGTTTGAGGAAAAGTTGTGTCTAAAAGAAATGCATGAAAAGCTATGCCAAAATCAGGGAAGAAGATAAAGGCATCCACTCCTTTGGAGGACCATGAGGAGCGGACTCATGTGGAATGGTAGTCTATTACGCCCTCCCAGCCTCAACCTCCATCTCAGGTTATGGTGGGTTGTAGTATGACTCCCCAAGCAATGAGACAAGAACTAAAAAGATGGATACACGTGGAAGATGCCCTCCGGTTCAAGGATAAGGGAGTGAAGGAACGCTTTGACCAAAAGCGCACCTTCAATGTTGAAAAGCAAATGAGCCTTAGAGGCTTACAAGATTCATTTCTCCGTGTCCTCGAGCAAATGAAGAAGATGAACTAGATGGTCTTCACCAAATATCCCGAAGAGTTTGTACTCATACTGGTGAGGGAATTTTATGCTAGTCTGGGGTTGTAATGGGGAAGAAGAAGCAATATTTAGGAGGTAGCCATGTTCGTGGAGTGACGGTGCCGGTGTACCATGAGGGAATCAACTCTATGTATTTTGGAAATAGTGGTACACCACATAGAGAGTATGAGGAAAATATTCCCCTAAAAAATATTGAGAGCCAATGGGTATGGTTGGTTGAGGTAATAGAAGCTCTGGGCAACATACCACCATGGATTCACCCCCGCACTCTCATTCAGAAGGCGAGCCTCAACATTGAGGCTAAATTTTGGTTGACTTTCATTAGTAGTCGCTTCTGGCCTTCACAAAATGAGACATTACCTACCAAAGTCAGTCCTCCTAGGGTACATCATAATAGGGGTCCATCTCAATTTGGGCAAAATTATTTATTATCATATCATCAATAGAGCATGGCAGACCATACGGTCATTACCATTCCCCTACTTGATTGCTGTTATGTGCTAAAAGGAAAAGGTTCCCATCTTCTAAAAGGTGGACAGATATTGCACCCCAACAGGTTTTTTGGATGTTCTCAAGTTAGAGGATGATAAAAATCCAGGAAGAAGAAGAAGAAGAAAGCGAGTGTGCAGTCTATAGATTTGACTGTTGGATTTGAGGAGATGGCCCAGCCTACCACCACTACTATGTCTGCACCACCTAGTGCTTTTATTGGTATTGCTTCTTCTAGCACAACTGTAGGGTCCACCTCCAGTGGTGTTCCTCCTACCACATCCGTAGCACCACCTCAGGGTGTCAGACCCTCATCTGTGGCACGTACTTTGGGTGTGGTGGATTCAAAAGTTACAAATTTTATCAAGACCATTCCAGACATGATCAAAGCTGCAGTTGTTGAGGTCAATAAGGACTTGAGAGAGCGGGTAGATGGGCTGGAGAAGAGGATTGAGAAGGTTGAGGAATGAGATACCGCAGATATGCCAAGTGTCAAGAGAGACCTTGCCCAGTTTCAGATGGAGTTTCATACCTCACACACTCCATTATTTGCAACTATGGGTACTGATACAGAACTTCTAAAGGAGAGTGTCCCAATAGAGATTGTTGAGAGTAGCCTAGAGAGAGAGGTTCCCGTGGATTAGAGAGATAACGCGAGTACTGATCATGAGGCATATGCGACTTTAGATGATTTTGAGCCCCTTCATGACACCCTAGATGAGGCACTTCAGACAGGGATAATTATTTCATTTCAGACACAGTATCCTGGTGCCCGTACTGATAAGGAATTGGAGAGAGAAGAAGGGTACTTAGGCCCTTTCTCTACAAACTGAGGGTGCTAGTTCATCTCACTCACAGACTTCTGCTGCAACTCCACTTGATGATACTATTGCTGCCACTCCACCCACCGAGCCTAAGTTAGCTCATTCTGATGCAGCTTGACATGACACTTGATGTGTTCAAGAAGTAATCACCTCTTTTTGCTTTTATTTTGGTGCATTGAGGACAAAGCACGATCTTTTTAGTTGGGGGTGGGTTACTTGTATATTCATGGGTGGAAATTGGATTTTGATACTTTTGTTACTTTGGTTTGTAAATAATTAAATATTCGGATATTTGAGATTTAATTATTTTATTATTATGTTGGCATTTGTCGTGTATTTTTTCGTTAGTATTTTCATATTATTTGTGGGTGTTTTGCCCATGTGTCATGGTATTAGCTATATCTTTAGTTTTCTTAGTCGTGGTTCTTTTCCCAAATGATGTTATTGGTCTTTTCTAACCGGTATTTTTAGGTAGTGTTGAATCATTCTTCCCAATGATAGATAGTTGAGAAATTTCTTAAGGGAATTAAGCCTTTTTGTACGTCATTTTGACTTGTTTGGTATCAATACATTGATATGTGTGCATGAAAGATTGATATCCCTCTAAAAATTTCAAGTTTCAAAATTGGGTTTTTAAAGGAAGGATAAGAATGATCGATTGGCAACATTTGGCTCGTTGTGTGACTTTTGGATACCATTTTTATAAGTTTGCACTAATTGAGTTTGTATTAAAGGCAATTGATCATCTTTTAATAATGCATGTGCCATGTGTGGCGAGCTTTGTTCTAATTGGCTTTTGTGCTTTCTTGTATCTACTAGAACTTCCCCGGTCAGTCTAACGAATCTTATCTTGAGGATGGTTGTTGGAGAAATGAACTTAGGCATTTTTTGTTTGTTCAAAATGCAATCCTTCTAACCTTTCGAGCCTATCAAAGCATAAAATTTATCCTTACTCAGCCCTTTTGAGCCATGATCCTTTCTTTGTAACCACATTACAAGTCGTAACCTTTTTGACATCTAACCGCTTTTGAACCCGTCCTTCCTTGATCTTGAAGTTTCAACTTAGGCTTTTTGGCCTAAGTTGGGGGGTGAGAATTCATGTGAATAAGGTGAGAAGATCTTTAGCCTAAGTTGGGGGTGAGATGTCAAGTGTATGAAGGAAACATTTTGTGGTATAGTTGTGTCACACGACCCATGTTTGAAAAAAATATAAGAAGAAATAGAAAAGAAACAAAAAAATGGTGTTTATTTTTAATTGTTGTTTTTGATAAAATAAAAGGGGGGAATTGTTGAATAGAAGTTTGGTAATAAAAGTGGTATAAAACAAGAAGAATAATCTTGCAAGGTTGAGAAAAAGGAAAGAAGCAAAGAGGAATCAAAGAAATGACCTCAACATGAAAAGATGTGTAGAGTTCAAGGAAGGTGTAGTCATTTCATATCTAAATGAGTATCCTACCCTACCTTGAGCCTACATTACAACCGAAAAAGTCATTAGAGATCTTCAAACGATTACCCTTGAGTAAGAATTGAAAGAAAGTAAGGGCAAGCATATGGTTTGATACTCGTTGCACTTAAGATTCTTTGTTGAGTGTGAGTGATTGATTCTTTTCCCTTGCTTACTTCATATATCTTTGTGTGTGGAACTTTCTTCTTGTGAGGGTACATATGTTATGATAAAAGGTTGACTATTGTGCTTTACTACTAGCCAAAAGAAGTGTGAACAATAGAGTGGTAAACTCTAGTCACACTTTGAAGCTTGTGTTTGCCTTGTCATTATATCAAATGAAATTCTATGAAAAGTAGAGGTATTTCTGAGAAGTGAAGAGGCATGTTTATATTCTCATTATTGGTACAACCGACAGTCATATGCACTTATCATGTTAGTGGTCGAGTCTTGTGTGAGTCGAGTCTTTCGTTTTGAGTCAGAATTTTATGTCTTTTCTTAAGGACAAGAAAAAGGTTAAGTTGTGGGTGTTTATAAGTCGTGTGTTTTAGGATTATTAGCACTCACTCCTTAGACTTGTAGATGTCTTTTAAGCAAGTTCACTCTTTATTTATAGTGTTTTGAGGTATTTGAAGCTCAAGGAATAAAAGGTACAAAATAGTAGAAAAAACCAAAACAACACGTGAATACGATGGAGTTGCTGCACCGCAAGCCTTGTATGTGTCCACAAGAAGACCGCAAACTCAAAGCAGAAAATTTGACAGAATCACGCACCATGCGATGAGTATGCGACACTGCAAACTCTCATATGTGGTTGCATACTCCCGAGGAAATCAATCAGTGAGATTAACGAAAAAGGATTAAATGAGATGCAAATGTGGCATCGCATACCTATTATGCGTTACCCAAAGCTCAGACAAAATAATTAAATATGAAAATGGGGTGACTCCTAAAGTATGCGACCACATCCTGAAGAATGTTGCATCGCATACACGTTGCATAACGAGCGGGGAGAAAATTGGGCATGAAAATGCACCCAGAATGCGACCACAAACTCCTTATGCGACCGTATTCTGGTCGGTGCATAGCGACCCGTCAGCTACTATTTTGTACTTTTTATCCCTTGCATATAAATACTTGGCATAGAGTTCTGAGCTCATTATTCCATACTTTATTCTCTAAACCTACTTTTACTTTTTGCATTGGAAAAGAAGCTTTTGGATTGTCTATTTCAAGATATTCCTTTGTCTTCATCTTCATTAATCATTGTAAGGATATGATTTCTTTTAATTCAATTCGGATCTTTTGTTTACTTTGCATTGATTATGAGTAGATAAATTATTGGCTAGGGTTGTGGGGTCAAAGAGGTTTAGCATATAATTGGGTTTGAAATCAATTTATTAAGTTATATGATTGTTCTCTAATAGCTCTTAGTTTTGTAATGTGTATTAATGATGATCAACATTAATAGTGCCTAAATTCTCTAACTAGCTTGGAAAAGTGGGTAGAGGTTAGGAAAAGAGTTATTTGCATGAATTTGGGGCTTTAAACCCCATCTAATAGCTAGGGCTAGGAATAGCCTAGTTAACTTGAAATCTAATTGGGTGTTCCTAATTACACATCTTAGGTCTTGGAAAATCTTTTGATAACTCATTTAGCCCAATGATTTAGAACATGAATGTTCCTTATTTGAATTAATCAATAGCTTAATTTCATACTAACCTGAAGGCATCACAATCCTATTCCTCTCAATTTGATATGTAAAAAACTCAATTACTTGGTATTGTGTTAACGGATCATTGTTAATTTACTTACTTGTTACTTTGTCATATAATCGTAGTTAGAAACAAACAAATAATTATTTCTCTTCCTTTGAAATATAGGCTAATCGTTGAGACTTATAATTAAAGTGTATGTTTCTTGTTGTATTTCCTGTGGGATTCGACCCCAACCTTTGTTGGGTTCTATATTTGCTAACGACTGTTTTACATCATTTTTAGATGTGTAATTTGGGTGTATCAGCAAGCCTATATGATTGACTTTGGTGGTCATTGGGACCAGCTTCTACCCTTGGTAGAGTTTGCGTATAACAACAGTTACCATTCAAGTATTGAGATGGCACCATTTGAGGCCTTGTATGGTAGGTGGTGTCGCTCTCTAGTCATGTGGTTTTATTCTTCTGAGGTTCGACCTTGGGGTACTGATATTTTTAGAAATTCGTTGGATAATGTTAAGTTGATCCAAGATCAGCTTCTTATAGCCCAAAGTAGACAAAAGAGCTATGCAGATCGGAGGGTGCATCCATTAGAGTTTATGGTTAGATAGCTGGTTTTGTTAAAGGTTTTACTTATGAAGGGTGTAATGAGGTTTGAGATGAAGGGCAAGCTTAGCCAGAGGTTTATTGGTCCTTTTGAGATAGTGTACATAGTTGGTGAGGTGGCCTATGAGTTGACTTTACCTCTTGGGTTATCCAGTGTGCACTTTGTGTTTTATGTGTCGATGCTGAAGAAATATGTTGCTAATGGTTCTTATGTTATTAGATGGGATTCAGTGATGCTAGACCAGAACTTAGCTTATGTGGAAGGGCCTGTAACTATTCTAGATAGACAGGTTTAAAAGTTGAGGTCCAAAGAGATAGCTTCTTTGAAAGTGCAATGGAGGAATCGGCCAGATGCGAGTTTGATATGCGGGCTAACTACCCCCGCCTATTTGAGAGTACATGCATTTCCTTTTCTTTACCGTTTAAGGGTGAACGTTTATTTAAGTAGTACCTGATGTAACGACTCGAAAAGTCATTTTGCTTATTTTTCCTTAAACCCCTAAATTACCCTTCCCGAGTCCTTATTTTCTTGCTTGTGACTTGCGAGGAAAGGTGGCATGGTTCTCGAGGTGATCGGGTAGGTTATGGATCCTTTTTGGAAGGTTTGAGAAATCCTAAGTTAAGAGAATAGAGGAGTTTGACCCATAGTTGATTTTTTGGTAGACGTACTCTTTTTGTGGTTTTATTAGCTCCATTAGCTCTGGAATGACGTTTATGACTTAGTTGAGCCTTAGGTTAGGTTCTCGAGGCAGTCGGGGGTATTTTGAGGGTTTATTTGTGAAATTGTGAAATATGAACTTAAGAGTTGACTTTAGTCAAACCTGAGCCTTAGAGACCTTTTCCGGAAAATCTGAGTGCACGAATAGGTTTGGAAAAAGTTTTCTGATAGGAATGGATGTTTGGTTTGTATCTGAGAGGTTCCGAGAGTGTTTCGGATGTTAGACGGGGGGTTGGTGAGTTTTGGACTGTTGCTGGTATCTAGTGTTTGAGCCAGCGAGCGGGTGTCCGCTTCTGCAGGTCTGTCTCTACGGGGGCTGGCTTGCAAAAGTAAGATTTGACCATGAGCCGAGGGGTCCACCTCAGCGGACAAGTTCCTCGTAGGGGCGGGTGTGCCTCTGCGGAGCTTTCTTCTGCCCTAGCGGAACTAGGGATTTTAAGTGACTCCGCATCAACGGATGGGTTTTTTGCCAAAGCAGGTGCGCTCCAGCGGAATCGATTCCACCGGAATGGAAACACTGTTTAGATTATAAAGTGTTATGACCTAGAATTCTATTCTCATTCCCCCAAAAACATTTCGCTTAGTATTGGAGCTTGGGCAGTAGATTTCTTAAAGATTCAAGGGGATTCATCACTTAAGGTAACTTTCCACCCATTAATTAATATGTATTAGTTAAACTCTATCCTAAGTATGATTCTTAGATGCGGGAAATAAGATAAGTGTCTTGTTGAGAATAATAGAGTTATATTTGGGATTTGGAGATTGGTTATTGGATTATTGTTGTTGATATTGTAAACTAGTAATTTATTAGACTAATAGGTGATACTACTGATCAATTGCATGTTATAAACCCTTTTGAGAAATGGGGGAATTTCAAGGGTTAAAATTGGGGCTTTTTGTCAATTCATGAAATTGAGTATCCATTCGGGCTTAGTTATTAAATCAACTTGAGATTATGACTATCTAGCATGTTATGGTACTATTTGGGTAACAAAGTTCGTGTCCTGATAATTTGGGCCGGAGGTTCCTTTGTAGTTTAACTAGGGAATTCTAGTTTCGCCTTTAGATATGAGTATCGTTAGACCCGTAATCTCACATAATTGATATGATTGACCAAAGAGAGCCGTGAGGAGGCTCAGTAAAAGAGAAAGGCAAGGCTGTTACGTGAGTTTTTCAGCTTCGATTCAGGCAAGTTGAGACTTACTAGAGTCTAGTATAGCATTACATCTATTAATGAACTTATAGAGTAATGGCATAATGAACTTGGGTTAATAATGAACTAGTATGATATACTTGAATAAGCTTATGTGTTAGCCTTCGGGCCATGAGCGCGGTGCATAAATCCGTTTAGGTTTGGTATAATTACTGATTATTTGGGCTCGTAGCCATGTTTGATACTTATATCCTTAAATTGACTTGTCATGCATTCATCACTCTACATCTCGTCTAATACTTCAAAAGGAACTTATATACTGGTTGTATTGATTATGTTGATTGCATGGTGTACACATATCCATCTCATTCATACATATTATATTAGAATTTGAACTGTTGAGAGAGGCTTGGGAAGCCGGTTTTGGATATGGTACATGATACGAGAGTGATGACTAACGATGACACTTCAGTCACAGAGCTGGTATCATATGGGATCGGATAGGTATATGGACCTCATGAGTCCCTCATGGGTCACATGACAGTTACTGTAGCAACATGTGTATACCGGGTACATATGGCCATTGCATACATACATATCATCTGCATTGCATTCATTCTCATTGTGATATGTATCTGCTGTTGTGTGTACTCGGTGTTGATTTTCGATAAAATATAAATCTTATGACTTGATAGAGGAAATAGTGGAACGTGAGACTTAACACTATTGTGAGACTTGAGTGAATGAACTTGATGGGTCTAGACGCCGTGAACGGGGTTTAGGCTGACGTGGTGACATTGTGGCTTAAATCTTAACATAAACCTGAGAAGCTTGTAATTATATTTGTACATTGTTGAACTGTAGAACTACTGATTGGTTTGGTTAATTGAATTCTTATTACTACTTAACTGACTAATTAATAGAGAGGTATCGGAAAGTATCAACTCTTGCCACCGTTATAGCTAGGTTTGGTCAACGATGCTGCTGAGTACACATATTTTCCATACTCACTCTACGCTTGTTGCACTCTATGTGCAGGTACCAAGCCGGATTCAGGAGAAGCGGACAAGCTTAGCATGCTTGGAGATATCTTGAGGAGTCCAGGGTGAGTCGTTGATGCATTCCCGACATTGGAACTCTTTTCTCATATTTATGTTTATGTTCTTGCTACATTCAGACAGTACTTATTATTCACTTTCAAACTTATATTCGATTTATAGCTTTGTACTCATAACTACCAGATTATTTGGGGATTTCTTTTAAACGTGTATTAAGTCCTAAGATATATTGATATTTCTTTTGTTATCTCCGTATTTTCCGCATTTACTTATGTATTTCTTATGTTGTATGATTGGGGTTCGCCTATGAATTAGGGTAGGTGCCCTCACGGCACAATGGGATTTTTACATCATGATAATGTGATTATTCACGTTTCTCACAGGATTGAATGAATAATATCAACACGCACACAACCAAATACTTATGATGATCCCATTGCCTAGTGTTAATAAGGCATATTCAATGATATTATCGGATGAAAGTAAAAAAATAATAGTTGGATATCATGATGGAGGAGAAACTAGTGAGTCAGTTGCTTTGTATATTGGTAAAGGTCCTCAATATCAATCACAATTCCATAAGCAAAAGATCCCAGAAGTCTATCATGAAAGAGGTGAAACTAGTGAATCAGCTGCTCTATATGCTGGTAGGGGTCCTCACTACCAGTCACAATTTCAAAGGCAGAGAGATGGACAAAGAGATGATTCTCAATATCATTCACAATTCCAAAGGCAGAGAAGGAATTACAATTCCACTTTGTAATGTGAAGTATGTCACAAACAGGGCCATATAAAGGACACTTGATGGAGAGTAGTTGGTTATCCTTTTGATTTTGGCTCTAGATTCCCAAAGAAATGTGGTAATAATCAGAATTCAGTGGCTAATAATGCAGTAGAAGAGAAGGATGATCCATTTGCTGCAATGGTGACAACCTTCAAGTCATAACCTCTGATCAGCACACTCAAATCTTGCAATTACACAATAGAGGTGGTACTGATGAAGAATCATCTAATACGGCAAGTTCATCTAACATGGCAGGTATGGATACTGCATTCATTGTAACTAGTAAAAGTAGACAATGGATAATAGACTCAGGAGCAACTAAACATATGACTTCTGAGTTAGGTTTGTTACTTGATATTTGTCTTATGATAGAAGGAAATAAGAACAAAATGCATTTGCCCAATGGCCATACCACAAAAGTAACTCATACAAGAAGTTATAGATTGAATGACAAGGAGAAGTAGACAGGTGTTCTAGTAATACCAGATTTTAAACATGACCTATTATCAGTATCTCAATTGACAAGACAGTTGCATTGTTCAATGAACTTTTTCCCTGAGTTATGTGTTTTTTAGGACCTCTCAACTGGGAGAGTGAAGGGGATTGGTAAGGAGACAAGTGGCCTCTATCTCCTGTTAGATCATATAATATAGGATTGTTCAAATGAAGAAAGTAAAAAAAAAATGATGGTAGTGAAGACTGGTAAGTAGCCTGCTGATAGCAATGTTGATGAGATACTTTGGCACAAGAGATTAGGACATCCCTCAATAAATGTCCTAAGGTGATTGTCACTAGTTAGAGGAAATAAAGATTGTGTTAGTAATAAATGTATTGTTTGTTCTTTAGGAAAGCAGACTAGACTGCTTTTATCTTTGAGTACTACTAGAAGCAATTTTATATTTAAATTGGTACACATGGATGTGTGGGGTCCTTACAGGACAGCCACACATAGTGGTTTTAGATTTTTTTGACATTAATTAATGATTGTTCTAGAATGACACGGGTGTTTTGCTAAGAATGAAGAGTGATGTTGTTACAATGTTTAGAAATTTTGTCTTAATGGTTCATACTCAATTTGCACATCTTATTAAAATGCTTAGATCTGTTAATGAAAGTGAGTTCTTTAAGAGGGAATGCAAATCTTTCATTCCCCTGGTATTATACATCAAAGCAGTTTTCCATACACTCCACAACAAAATGGAGTTGAGGAAAGAAAACATAGACACGTTTTGAAAGTAGCAAGAGCAGTCAGGCTTTAAGGAAGTATTCCAATCAGGTTTTGGGATGAATGTGTATTGAATGCAGTCTATCTGTCAATAGGTTGCCTACTGTGGTGTTGAAAGGGAAATCACCATATAGAGTTTTCCATCAGCATAACCTAGTCTAGATCATCTAAGGAATGTCGGGTGCTTGTGTTATGCTACTAAACCTGTCAAAGTGGACAAGGTTTCCCCAAGAGCAAGTAGTGTGTCCTTATAGGGTATTCTATGACTCAGAAGGGCTACTTATTATATGATCTGACTGACAAGAAGTTACTAGTCAGCAAGGATGTTATATTTCATGAAGGTGTGTTTCCTTTTAAAGTTTGAAGTACCCTTATTTACCACCATTTTCCCATAATCCTAGTTGTTACAATGATGAAGTGTTTGATGTTCCTCCACAAGAAGCAACTGATATTGGTGTTGTAAGTAGTCCTATTGAGCATGTTGTTGATACTATGTTGTATGCTAGTCCTGCTACATAAAATGGATTGAATATGGATTAAAAACGGGTCGAATACAAGTCAAATGCTCATTAAATTCACTTATTACGCTCACACTGCGATGCTTGATGAAGCAAAAAATAAAATATATTGAAATACAAGATAGAGTTAGTCAAGAACCCAGCTAATGCTTGAAGTTCTGCTGCTACGGCTAGTGTACCCTTTTTTCAGACTAATTTTGTAATTATATGTTGTTTCTTTTACTTTTGATATTTCTTTGTTCAATTGTTTGCGTTTGCATTTTATTGAGTCGAGGGTATATCAAATACATCATCTCTATCTGGCAAGGTAAGTCTGAGATTTGCGTAAACTCTACTCTCCCCAAACCTAGCTATTTGTAGAATTACACTTGCTATGATGTTATTATTGTTAAGCTACCAATTAATGAAAACAAAAGTATACATATGAAATTGAATTATCAAACTCTGAACTAGCATAACTTATGCAGCTTACAAAATTTTGTTGCAAAGAACGTAACAAAAGCTATGAAATCTTAGACGAAGAGCTTATTAAAAATGTTAAGAAGAGGGAAAAATTAATTATTGTTGGTGAAAAAACTATAAGTCAATTCAATTTCCTAAAATACCTATATATTATGGGTCAAAACTCATTTTGGGAGAATTTTCAAATAGTCCACATAGCTACAGGGCGTAAGCAGGAACCATCTTATTGTGAAGCTTTTGTCGTGCCCTTTAGAGCATCCGATTACTATGGTGTCATGGTAAATGATTGCAATTTGATGCTGGTAGGGAAATTCACGATGGGTAGACCAAATTCTTGAAAGCACTGTTGACATATAGGCATGTTTTTCTTGTGTTTATTTATGGAAATTGGTGGATCTATTATGCGATTGTTCAAATGGTCTCCGGACTTTGATCCAAATGAAGAATCTTCTATTGCGCCAATTTCGATACTCCATTGAAGGAGGATTTGGCAACAACGGGAAGAAACCCCTTTTGGTTTGGCCTTGAGGGAGATGGTGCTGGTAGGAAAGGATATGACCAAAAGCTGGAGTATGAAGGGGTTCCAGTGTTCTGTAGAACTTGCAAGATGCAAGGTCGTGATTTGTCCAAGTGCAAAGTTGAGGCGAGGAAAAGAGAGCAAAAGAAGCCAACAATATTGAACAACAAAGAGCTATCCAGAATTCTAAACCCGCAGAGAAACAGGTGGAATCCAAGGACCTAGATGAAGAAGAAGGATTCATTGAAGTCAAGAGTAGAAAGAAAAGGAGAAACAACAATAAGCCAACTCAGGCTAAGGAGAATGTTATGAATAAGGAGCAGACAGGCAAGGAACTGACCAAAGATCATGTAGGCACATCAGCAAGTAAAAGAGCCAAAAGATTTTTCCTGTTACACCCAGCAAGTTTGTATGTGGGATTCGTGATGAGATGGTTAAGTAAAGTTAGAAGGAAGGAGTATCTTTTTGAGATTGGAGAAGCAATCGAGACGACTCTACTCCCTTACGCTCGCTTGGGGTACGAAGAAGGTCAAGCTAGACCATAGCAACTTAAGACTTTACCGAAGGATATTTATTGCTTAAAAGAGCATTAGAAAGGTGTCGGGAGGTTTAGAGGCCATTGGGATTGAAGACGACACTCCTCGACGAAGTTCAATGAAGTTAAAATGATACGCTAAGCATTTCGCGTTGCGGATGAGGTCGCATATGGGAAGCCAAAAAGTTGAGGAATTTCTGTATGGAAATGTGCCCGCAGGTCTGAGGCGGTGGAAACCTCTATTTAAGGCCTTGAGCGGTGGAGACTTTAATTCATTTCATTTTCACTCCTCTTAGCTCCAAATCAGTCTCAAACACTTTCTCTAAGGTTCTTCATCCATCAAGGGTGTTTATACAAGACCCCAAGGTGATTTGAGTGAGATTCAACTCCTACAGGTGATGCAAGCTTAAAGAAGATCCTTCTTGGTGTGGGGTTGTTGTGTGAGTTTCAAGCTCCAAGGAAGTTGTGGTTGGAGTTTTCCTGAGTCTTCAAGGTAAGTTTAACTTCTTGATTCCTATGTTCAAGTTAATTTTGGTAGTGATTGAGTTAGAAAAGTGAAGAACTATAAGAAAGAGGCAAGGAAATGGTCTAGAAAAGTATGGTTGCCTTGTTGAGTTGTTGGAGAAGTATCTATATTTCTTATGGCTGGAGATTAATAGAAATAGCTTGAGTGTGATGTTGATATGGTTATTGTCATGATTTTCCATGTATTGGGTTGTTGATGGAAGTGAGAGTTGAAGGAAGGAGGAAGAAAGCTAAGTTTAATTCTAAATCGAACTTGTCGACGATCGTAGTTGCTATTAGTTATGATAGTGATGTTTTGTACTTATTTTGGTATAGATTGAAGTGCGTTGCGGGCTGGTTATATCGCCTTGTTGAGACAAGATAATTTAAGGTATGTGAAGGCTATCCTTTTTCTTGTTTTGGCATGATTTCTTTAACAAGCTCGTTCGATTCCATCGCACAAAAATGTGCTAGTTATAGAAATCGCATTCAGGTTACCATGACCCTATCTTAATAACCCTTCCTTGTCAAGGATGAGTTGCAGTTAGCCATGTTTAGCTGAGTAGTTAGAACGATAGAAAACAGGACTATAGACTATATAGAATTATAGTGCCTTCGGGCTATGACATATTACCTTCGGGGCTATTGGCCATACAGACTGCCTATGCCTATGGGGCTATACAAAAATAGATCACCTTCGGGGCTAAATAGACGCGCGCTTTCCTTCGGGGCTATATAGGTACAGATTGCCTTCGGGGCTATTCATTCATGTCTAAGTGCCTTATACAAGGCTAAGTAATGGATATTAGTTTACGTAGTTAGTATACGACAGAGGCAGGTAAACATAGCTAGTTTCCCTTTAGTAGCTCTTCAGTTCATATTCAGATTGCTTTGTATTTCAGTTCAGTTCGGTTTCAGTTGCCTTACATACTCTGTACATTATCTCGTACTGATGTCCCTTTGTCTGGGGACACTGTGTTCATGCCCACAGGTTCAGATAGGTCGCAGGATGGATCGTACCAGTAGGATCCGCCGAGTACCAACTTTTATGGTAAGCTCCGGATCATTCAGAGTTGCTAGGTCTAGCTTTTGGTAGGTTTACAGATCTTGGATAGGTCGGGGCCCTGTCCGGCCATGATACAGTTATGACTCGTTAGAAGCTTGTAGACGTGTTTTTATATATAGTAGTGTCAGTATGGTGGCCTAGTCGGCCCTTGTATATAGTCTGTCTCTGATTTTGCTGCGTGCAGGGACTAGGGTAGGCCTTGTCGGCCGCCCAGTCATGTATATATACGTGCGGGACAGTCCCGTTCCGGTCAAGTTGACTTTTATTTACAGATATTGCAGTGTACGGCCTTGTCGGCCTAAGTTGAGATTCCTGGTACAGTATGGCCTCCATGGCCTAGTCTGCCTTTGAGGCTCCGATCGCGAGTTCAGCTTGGTACGCTCGGACCTAGCAAGGTACCGGGTGCCAGCTGCGCCTCACCTAGATTGGGTGTGACACTTACAAAGTCCAGGAGCAAGTTAAAGGGTAAACTGAAACTACCTTAGTTCAAGAGCAAATTAAAGGGCAAACTGAAACTACCTTAGTTCAAGAGCAAGATAAAGGTCAAACTAAACATCACAAAGCTCAGGATCAGCTGGAGAGTAGTAATGAAGAAGCTCAGGAAGATAATATGCAGAAAAAAGTAGCCAAGAAAACTATGAACGACATGAAGCAAATGCCAACCAACAGTTTTTTGAAACAGATAGTCTGGGCAAAACAAAGGTTGAAACAAACACCTGAGGAGAATAGCAAAACAGGATCAAGGAAAGAAGTGCAAAAGAAAGCAGGGAGAAAAGAACTATTAATGCAGGCAACAATAAGGGAAACAACAAGAGCAAGCTCAGTAAGAGGGTTACTAGAGAAATGCAAAGGGTCAGTAAAGAAAATCCCATTTCTGGTTATCAACAGGAGGACCAAGTCAGCAAGATTGGAAATCATATTTGATAGAGGAGAGATGGAAGTAATGTCACCTGTGACAGTTGATCCTAATGACATCCCTGATCTGAGTGGTGAATGGGTGGTTGATTTGGGATCTATAGAAGAAATACTTGTTGATACTAAGAACAGGCACGGCCCAGACTTACATCAAGTACAGAGCAGAGAAAACAACATCAGTGGAGAGGAGAAATCAAAATCATCAGATGAAGAAATGACAGACAAAGAAGAAGGAGATCAATCAGATGAGGAGGTTGCTGAAAGCCTTATTAAAACTTTTGCACCCAACAAGCAAGATGATGATGATCCGGTTATGAAGGAAACCATGGAGGTGATAAACAATTAAAATTTATCACCAAGAGGTAACAAACATAAGCATAACGGATTAAGACGAGGTCAATCAAACCTCCCTGATTCTCAGAAGTAATTCCCCTTTTCTATGATGTTAATTATGATGAACATCATAATATGGAACATAAGGGAATGAAGTCAAAAGGTGCTACTGAAAGGCTCAAGAAATTGATTAGAAAACTCAAAGTAGAGATTGTGGCTCTTCAAGAGCCATTTCATGAAAGTGATAAAATAGATATTTATAAAAACTATCTAGGAATGGATCATGCTACTCATAATGCTAATGGGAGGCTATGGATTTTCTGGAAGGATTCTTATGAATGTGAGGTTATTTCCAATAAGAAACAACAAATAACCTTGAAGTGCAACAAATCTGGGATGGATGTGTCTCACTTCTGGTTTTCAGCTGTGTATGCCAAGTCTACTCAAGCAAGGAGGAGGAAGTTATGGAGGAATGTGAGGGAGATGAGTAATATTATTAATGGTCCCTGGGCAGTCTTTGGGGACTTCAATGTAATTTTGTCCCCTGAAGAAAAAAGAGGAGGAAGACAACACAGGTTAAGCAAGAATTTAGACTTCATAAGTTGTATAGAAGATTGTGACCTGGAAGATACAGGTTACTCTGGTAATGACTTCACTTGGTGCAATAGGAGGAGGAGAAGGAAAAGGATTTGCAAGAGGCTAGACAGGGTTTTGGTTAATGACAAATGGCTAGACACTTTCCAGAACATAGAGTGGAACACAAGGCGAAATCAGGATCAGACCATAATGTTTTGCTTCTAAATAATTACTCTATCAATCAAGATATCATCATATACTTTAAGTTTTTAAATTTCTGGATCCAGCAATCAGTATACAAAGAGTTGGTTGAGGAAGAATGCAGAATTGAAGTTTATGGTAATGCTCAGTACTGCAACAAAAGTAGAAGAACCTTGCAAGGAAGTTGAATACCTGGTCTAGGCAAAGCATTGGCAATGCATTTGAAAAAGTACAACAATTGGAAGAACATACCAATGCTATGGAAGAGGCTTTTGAACAAAATGCTACAGATTTAAACAGAGAAAACATGCACAAGGCACAAGCAGAATATATCCATTGGCTTAAACAAGAAGATTCAATTTTGAAACAAAGGGCCAGGATAAAATGGGCAGAGGAAGTAGACGCAAACTCTAAATATTTTCAGTGTGATTAGGTAGAAAAGGAGAAGAACCCAAATCCATAGAATAAAGAACAATGAAGGTCAATGGATAGAAGGTAATGAAGACATTTCTAAGACAGCAATAGATCACTTCTCAGATATTTTCACAGAGGAAGAAACAGAGGTACAGGACAATATTTTCAGACAAGTGGAACCTATTATCTCTGTCGAGGACAATCAAATGCTTCAGGATGTACCTACTCAAGAGGAGGTGAAGGAAGCTGTATTCTCCATCAACTATGAAAGTGCTGCTGGCCCGGATGGTTTCAATGGCCTTTTCTTTCAGAATGCATGGGAAATTATCAAAACTGATATTTGCAACTATGTTCAAGCCTTTTTTAATGGGGCAGAGTTGAGTAGGTACTTCACTCATTCTTGTCTGGCTTTGATTCCCAAAGTCAAGATACCAACTCAATTCTCTCATCTTAGACCTATAAGTTTGGCCAATGTTACTAACAAGATTATTTCTAAGATTTTGGCCAAGAGATTTGCTTCTCTTCTCCGTAACATAATCTCAGAAAATCAAGCTGGTTTTGTAAAGGGCAGACTCATCACTGATAATGTGTCTTTGGCACAAGAATTGATCCATGGAATTAAACATCATGATGGTTCAGGTAATCTTGTCATAAAGTTAGATATGTCTAAGGTTTATGACAAATTGTCTTGGTCTTTTTTGACGGATGCAATGAAAAAGTTTGGGTTCTCTGCTAGTGTAGTGAATATGATTCACAGGCTTCTATCCAATAACTGGTACTCAGTTATCATTAATGGGTACAAGGTATGGTTTCTTTGGTTCTTCAAGAGGATTGAAACAGGGGGACCCTCTTTCCCCTGCACTCTTCATCATTGCAGCTGAAATACTCTCAATGAATCTTACCAACCTCAACAATGATCCGAACTATAAAGGGTTCTCTATGAGCAAAAGAGGTCCTCCTATTAATCATCTTTGTTATGAAGATGATTTGATTCTGTTTACTTCAGGGGACAAAAAGTCTGTCAAGATGATTATGAAGGAGCTCAACAATTATCAACAAGGACAAGACCAGTTTCTACAATTATGGATGTTCTGACAGAAGATCCAAAAGAAGGATTAGAAGATGGACGGGATTTAAAGATGATGAATTTCCATTCACTTATTTGGGTTTCCCAATATATATTGGAAGGAAGAGGGTGTCCTACCTTGCAGAAATGGCTACAATAGTATTGAACAAAGCGGGAGGTTGGCAAGGCAATATGTTATCAGCAGGGGGAAGAGCCATTATCATCAAGCATATTCTACAATCCCAAACTCTGTATAGCATGGCTGCTTTGGTCCCTCCTAAGATTATTATTAAACAAATAGACGTGTACTTTGCTAACTTCTTTTGGGGGACAAAGGAAGGGAAAAACAAGTATCATTGGAGTTCCTGGTATAACATGTGCTATCCCTATGATGAAGGTGGCCTTGGTTTCAAGAAAATTTAAGATATCAGCTATGCTTTCTGAACAAAGAGATGGTGGAGATACAGGAGTGACAAATCTATTTTGTCTCAGTTCCTGGATGCAAAATACTGTCCAAGATCTAATGCAATCTCTAAAGTCAAGAATTCCAAAGATTCCTCCAATTGGAGAAATTTACTTGACACTAGAAAGAAAATGGAGCATAACATTCACTGGAAGATTGGTGAAGGGAATCTGCTATTCTGGTGGGATCAATGGCTAATCAATAGTCCTCTGTATTTGCAGCATGTGCAACACCCTAAGCCCAGAAATATTTTGGTGAAGAGGTTTATTCAGAACAATATGTGGGATGAGGAAGCTCTTCAAGCAGTCATTCCTGGGCAAACAGTGGAGGATATTATTTCTTTGAGACCCGGGGATGGTCAATCTAGAGAACAAGGCCATTTGAAAACTTGATCCAAGTGGAAAATTCTCCTGTGCTACAGCTTTTCAGGCTTTAAGACAGAAAAGGGAGCATACCAGTCAATTAGATTTTGTCTGGAACAAATCTGTTCCATTTAAAATTTCTTTCCTGATGTGGAGGCTCATTAAGAAAAAGCTCCCACTTGGGAATCAGTAGCTAAATTTGGTGGAAATACTAATGCTGATTGTGTTTGTTGCAGGGTACCAATACAAGAGTCATACAACCACTTATTTGCTAATGGAGAGATGGCCAAAAGCACTTGGGAGTGGATATCAAGACCTCTTGGTATAGATTCCAGCAGCAACAACATCAATCAGATAGCCTCAAAATGGTGGAATAGCAAAGTCAACAATGCAGTGCACAGGATGTTAGTTAGGATCAGTCCTAGCATCGTCTGTTGGGCATTGTGGAAGGCAAGATGTTCTAAAATTTTCAGCAACAAAATAATTTCCAAGGTCAGGATTAGTCAGCATATCACTTTTCAGGCCAAAATTGCTATAGCCAAGAAGTTTAGCAGAATGGATGATCTTTGGGGCTGGTACAAAGTCTGTAACATTGCTATGTCCTATAAACCAAGACTCACTAGTGCTTTGGTGAAATGGAACAGTCAAGGTAATGAGGTGATTCTCAACACTGATGGTAGTTACATGCTGGGTACTGGTAAGGCTGGTGCAGGTGGCATTGTTAGGAGAAGAAATGGAGGCATGATCATGGTTTTTGCCAATCCAATTCATTTCTCAACTAACAATTTCAGTGAAGCAAATGCTGCATTATTTGGTATTAATTGGTGTTGTGATCATGGTATGAGCAATTTCAAAGTGGAATTTGATTCCATGCTTATAGTCAAGATGATTAAAGGTGAAATCAACTCACCATGGAATCTGCTATCTATGATAGATGAAATCAAGGATAGAGTCAGGGAAAGAGGTTTAGAACTCTTGCACTGCTTCAGAGAAGGTAATACAGTGGCTGATACTCTCGCGAAGCATGCCACTGGTCAGAATCATAACTCTATTTTTTTGCAAAAAAATCAGCTCCCTCGGATGCTAGAGGTGCTCTAGAAATGGATAAATTGAATTATCCTTCATTTAGGATTAAGGTTGCCATACACTCAAGTTGGTACTTTGATCCTCCATGAAGTGGAGAAATTTTTGTTGGTTCTTAAAGGTGAAGGTGCTGCCTGTTTTGTATACATGAAGGCAGAATCATGAAAGAAACGCTTATTAAGTGTTGAAATCCCAGACTCTAGGAGTCATATCAATGTGAAGGGATGGTAGGATAGTTTTCTGTGTAGAGTATTTTACCCTTTCAGATCTTTAATTTTTGGTGTTACCTGTAAGGTCCTATATCCCCCTCCTTTCTTGTACATTGCTTTCAATGAATAAATAAGGTAGGAGTCCAAGCCAAACCCCCCATCACCACTGGAGGTGAAAGGCAGGGTGGATGGCTTAAAACTTGTTATTTCTAACAACAGGATAAACAAGGGTTGCAGAACATTTAGTCTATCAAAAACAAAATACATGAACTAATTTTTTAATATGTGCGGGTATAATCCCAGCCCTATGGTGCTCGAGTAGCATATTCAATACATTATGGATGTCTTCCTGGTAAGGACTTGAATCCATGCAGCGTGAATCCTACATTTTTCATTAGCTGTTGTATGGGGGAAAACAAGACCCCTGGGAGGATGACTGGGCAAGCACGTGAGGTCCCGGGGGTTCTCTGTAGCTGGCTCTCATTCCCACTAACCCGCGTCACATCTATCAAACTCGATCTTCATTCCATAGCAGAGGGGCACGTTCCATCACTCGTACTTTAGAATTGAAAAGTCTAGTTTTATTTTGAATAAATGTAACTTCGAGCAGAAGGAATAAGAGATCTCATCTTCTAAGCTTGTAACCCTATCAACATTTTGCTCTAGTCTAATCTGAAAATATACATCTTTATTTTTTAGTTCTTATTAACACTTTCTTGAGCCATTTTTACTAGTTTTCATAGCATTACACGTCCGATTTCAACGAGAACCCCTTGTAGAGCTCGTGATTGAATACGACTCAGTTGTCGTCAACCCTACTCGACTAACAAATTTAAATGAGAATCCTAAAATTATTCTTTAGTGATAAACAACTGTAATTTATAGGAAATTACACAAAGCTTAGATGTGTATTTAATTCGCGTGTCATGTTAACATGAAGAGAGAAAAATTATTGAAGTTGCGGATTCAACTTTTTCAGATATATATATCGTATTTTGTGTATAGGTATTCCTTCATTTAAGTTAGTATATTCTATTGTTTGTTGTTTTACTAAGTAACTTAAAACTTTATGTATTTTTACTGTGGCATTTTTAATTATGAATAATTGACAATTTTTTTATTCCATCACTTTCCATTAAAGTTTTAAACGTGAAAAATAATAGAAATGTTGCTCCACTCGTTATAGTGCCTTGAAAATGTGGCCTTAACACGTGACATATGCCTTAAGCCGCTCCTAAATAGATCTTTACATTTTATTTTCAATTTAAATAAATGATAATAATTCTTGACAACACTTTTTTTTCAGTACTCGCAATTTATATTAAAATGGTGTTGAGCATTCGTATTACTAATTGATTTATTTTAATGCAATCTCACTTTTAATCTAAATCAATCCTATCATTCATGTTTATAATACACTGTTCATGATCAGCTCTGAGCTTAGCATTAATATTTATCCAATTTCTATTATCTTGGTTAGTTAGTTTATAATTAGTAATACTAGAAATAGTATTAAACAACTTACGCCAAAAATAAAACTCTATTCAAATCATTAGAACAAACTAGTCATAGTCTCTCATGCCTTTCCCCATTTTTTTTTAAAGCAATGTGTAGTTGAAAAGTATCTTAGTATAAATTTATATTTTGAATATCTATATCAGTAACTATAATTGGTCCCTTTTCCACGGATAGATATCAACTTTGAAACTGTCAAATGCCATTATGAAAGCCACTATCATGGAATGTACAACTCTATTGTAACAATTGTCTTATCCTTCTTCTTTTGTTTTTATAACTATAAGAATAAACAAATATGGATTACAAAGATACGACCTTAAAATAGGAAAATAATCGTCTTCTAATCCTACAACACTATAATCACTACTTCATCAACATTAATAACGTGCATCACCCGTTCCCTTCTAAAGTTATGTTTCTATAATTGCAAAATTATAATTTTTATTGCCTTTCAATCACTGTCAATTAGATTTAGTATTTCAGACTGTTGTGATACTCTTAATATTTTTCTGAAATAATGTTTATCATACTTGTTTTTAAATATTCCCCTATAGAAGTAATTAAACGTTTTATTGCCTTTCAATCACTAACATTAGATTTAGTATTTGATACTGCTGTAATACGCTTAATATATTTTTTTCCTGAATAATGTTTATCTTACTAGTTTATTTTAAATATTCCCCTAAGGGATACATTATCTATACTCTTTATATAGTTGTGATTAAGTTATTAACAAAACACAGAAAAAGCATACCTCTTTAAGCAATGGCTACTGAATTTGTGAAATCATTGGCTGATGGAGTTGAAGATAAACTTGGTTGGCTGATGGAGTTGAAGTTATGTTTCATTGGTTAGCTTTTGGTCATATTGTACCATATCTTGAACTTTCCAAATTAATAGCTCAAAAGGGTCACAAAAGTTCCTTCATTTCCACCCCGAGAAATATTGATAGACTCCCAAAACTCCCCCTGGAATATTCCACATCCATAACCTTAGTGAAAATCCCACTTCCAAAAGTTGATGGATTACCAAAAAAAGCAGAAGCAACTATAGATGTACATACAAAAGATATTGTATCTCAAGAAGGTTTTAGATGGAATGGAAATTGAATTGACAAGCTTCTTGGAGAAAACTTGTCCTGATTGGGTTCTTCATGATTTTGCACCGTATTGGTTAGCACCAATCACAACTAGGTTAGGGATTTCTATGAGGGTTTTCTGAATTATTAACGCTTGGTTTTTGGCTTTTTTGGGGTCTACGGATATGATGCTCACTGGCTCGACCAATCCAACACAAACTCCGGAGGAGTTCATGGTGCCACCGAAATGGATACCATTTGAAACAAAGGCGGCTTTTCGTCACAACGAGGCTAAGTGGATAGTCGATGCCATGCAAAAGAACATGTCAGGAGTGTCGGATCTCTATCGCACAGGGGCTACAATAAAGGGTGTTGACGTAATTATTATACGTCAGTGTCGCGAGTTCGAAGGTCAGTGGCTGAAGTTACTAGAGAATCTTCACCACAGGCCTATACTTCCTGTGGGGTTAATGACACCTCCATTGCACAATAGCAATGATGACAACAGTGAAACTTGGGCATGCATTAAAGAATGGCTAGCTAGACAAACAAACCAAATGTTCAGTAGTTTACATAGCGTTAGGGAGTGAAGTGACTATTGGTCAGAGTGAAATCATCGAGTCTGGATTACCGTTCCTTTGGGTTCTGAGGAAGCCATCTAACTCAGGAAACATGGATTACATAGGGCTGCCCGATGGGTTTGAGGAGAGAATACAAGGTCGAGGTATAGTATGGAAGAGTTGGGTGCCTCAATTGAAGATACTAAGTCATGAGTCGGTCAGTGGATTCTTGACTCACTGTGGATGGAGCTCGAAAATAGAAGGGCTAATGTTTGGTCACCCATTGATTATGTTGCCTTTTGGGGTTGATCAAGGTTTGAATGCAAGAATCCTAGAGGACAAGGAGAATGGTATAGAAATACCAAGAGATGAAGAGGATGGGTCATACACAAGGGACTCAGTATCCAATTCAGTGAAGTTGGTAATGGTAGAAAAGGATGGAAATAGAAATAGAGAGAAAGCAAAAGAAATCAGTTCAATATTTGGGAACAGAAGGCTACATGACAAGTACATAGAAGATATAATTCAGTTCCTGGAAGATCATAGAAAAATGTCCAATGGGCATAGTTCCTAGAAATTGATGTAATCGAATCAAAATAAATACTTTATTTCCTTCCTTTTCTGTCCTTCCTTCCTTCTTACCGTACTTCTGGGTCAACCCAACCAAAATCGGAACAATTTGTCCAAGAACATGAGAACATGAAAATCATATATACTTCATATGACCTTCGTTCACACAAGTTATCAACATTTCAAATAAGTAGGATCTCTAATCCAACATATTACATGCCACCATAACTAGTTGTGTATGCTTGCTTCAAGAAGAATATAGTGTGTTATCAACAAAAAATTGGAATCTTCGTGTTAATATTTGTCATAAAAGTTAAACTGCAGAAATTTCTCGTTCTGAGCATGAAAAGTCTAAGACAAGAATCAAAGAGATTGAGTGGGTCATTTTTTTCTCTCATTCTTTTTTACAAAAATAAATAAAGGACATGTAAATTTATCTTATGCAAGTACTAAATTTATCTTATGCAAGTACTAGTTATTGGAATACATTGGCAAAAGGCCTGGACATGATGATGAGCAATTTGCTTAAATTTTGGCATCTTGAGATACACAGTTATTCAACAGTGGCAGGAAAAACTCTCCACGCATGAGCATGTATTATATTACGCTTGCTGAAAAGAATTACAAAGGCTTGATGAGTTGAGGAAATAAAATTATACAAATACCACATATGCACATTCCCAGACAAAAGCCGAATGACAAACGGATTATGGTACACACCTATCACAGCAGCCATCCTGATGACAGAAGTTTATGCCTACCTAAATTTTCTTATTACAGTCATTCTGCACATAATAATTTAGCTAAACAATGTAAAAAAGGAGTTCACAAAGTAGAGTAAACAGCTGAGTTAAGAATCCATCTACTGCTACTTCGATACTTACTAGCCATTGGTATAATGCTATTTTTGAGGAGACATTAACTTATTTTCTTCAGAATCATGCTTCATTGTTGCATCTCCACCCATCAATTCCTGGAAGCCTTCAACTTTTACAGGGGGAGCCCTGGCCATTCCCATATTCCTGTAAGATATCAAGTATGATAATACATCATATGATGCATTTAGATGCCTACAACTTCTATTGCATATAATATTACTTACGGTGACTGCACTTGAGGAATTTGAAGAGAAGACATTGGCCTAAACTGATTTGTGTTTTGAGCATAGGCAGATGACATAGGTGCAATTTGTTGCTGACGAAACTGCTGCTGCATCTGGGGCTGCCTTGCAGTCATTGCATTAAAGGCATTATTGTCCATTGGGAAGTCAGTTGGATGTTCAAGCTTGACTTCGACCAAGGGCCTCTCCTTGTCGATGTTCATGATACCCATACCAGGACGAGGTGTTAACTGCTGGCGCCTTCGCATTCTCTCCAGCTGCTGCAGTTGCTGAGGAGTCAGATTTCCAGAATTGATCATCTGCTGCATTTGAGGATGCATTCTTAATATCTGCACATAACCCAAAATGTAATTGTAGACGATCCAACAAAAAAACAGATATCATTCTAAATTTGGTATGTGGAATAAAGGCCAAGATAAAATATTTATTTAGCCTTTTCCCGCATTTTGGTACACCTCAGCATTAAATCTCCACAGATTTATCTAAGCAACTATCTTATCCTTGGGGTAGGGATGGTGGACTGTTGCAAAATCCCAGCTGATAATGATGTAACGAGAAGCTTATGCCCCTATCATGCAAAAGGATTCAGCTAAGCCTCTCTCCCTATTTCTTCCCTTCTTAATCCCCTTTTCCTGTTCACTCACTACACCTCTCCATCCCTCCTACCTCTCCGCAGCCCCCAAAAATCTCCTCCCTCACCTGACATTGCAAACCCTCTACCATTTAACCTTTCCCTCACCCCCCCCACCCCCCACCCCCAACAGCAGCTACAAGAGCCCATGGCTTCGGCACCCGCGGCTCTTCTGCATTTTATGTTTCTCGGGAAAATTCAAAAGCCAGAATATCATTAGGTAACTTTGGTATGTGGAATAAAGTTTCAAGATAAAATTTCCATCCCTCCTACCTCTCCGCAGCCCCCAAAAATCTCCTCCCTCACCTGACATCGCAAACCCTCTACCATTTAACCTTTCCCTCACCACCCCACCCCCAACAGCAGCTACAAGAGACCATGGCTTTGGCACCCGCGGTTCTCCCCCCTCCTCTCCAACCGCAGCTACAAGAGCCCATGGCTTCGGCACCCGCGGCTCTTCTGCATTTTTTTTCTCGGGAAAATTCAAAAGCCAGAATATCATTAGGTAACTTTGATATGTGGAATAAAGGTCAAGATAAAATTTCCAGACTTATCCCGCATTTAGTACACCTCAGCATTAGGTCTCCAGATAGATTTATCTAAGCTACTATCTTATCCTTGGGGAAGGAAGGGTGGACTGTTACAAAATCCCAGCTGATAATGATGTAACAAGACACTTATGCCCTTAAAATGCAAATGGATTCAGGCAAGCATCTCTTCCTATTTCTTCCCTTCTTAATCCCCTTTTATTTTCACTCACTACACCTCTCCATCCCTTCTACATCTCCACAGCCCCCAAAAAGCTCCTCCCTCACCTGACATTGCAAACCCCCCGTCATTCAACCTCTCCCTTACCCTGCCCCTCACCCACACACCAACAGCAGCTACAAGCTATAACCAAACCGCCCATGGCTACAGCACCCGCGGCCCTTCTGCAATTTTCTTTGTTTTCTCAGGAAAATTCAAGCACCATTTTACAAATAATTTTCTTCCAAATCATTTTGTGTAATTTCCTGTTTCACTAGATATTCTTTACTTCAAAATCTGTTTTCTGCAAATTATCTAAAGTTTTTGTTTCTGTTTCTTAGTAGTTTATTTGTTTTCTCTATTTTATAGTGCTGCGATTTTTTTTCTAAGATTTGTCAAATATAATTGGATGTTTTATAATTGATGATGCTTTTCTATTCAATATTTGGAATTGGATTCCTGAGATGGAATATGAATTATGAGAAAGAAATTGTAAATTGTGAAGTGAGAACCAAATGAGTTTGTTGCAAGAGTATTTTTGGAGCTTAAATTTTATTCTGACATCATATTGAACACTAGATGGGACTAGTGATGAGATATCCTTAAATTAAGTTTGATAGCAGAAATCCACGAGAGCTGGTGGTGCATGGTTCAAAACTTGGTGGATAATTGGCCCGCCCCTCTACCACAAGGTTCGAACCTTTGTCATGTGCCTGACCCACACAAGTTGCGCTCTTACCAACGCTAGACCAAAGCCCGGGGGCAAGATATCCCTAAATTAATGCTGCAACCAAACATACAACAGGAGTAATAATCTCAAATATAATCCTTACAATTCAATCTAGTGGAAGGAAATATCCTACCAAGTCTAATCGCACGTACAGAATGACCCAAAAATTCAAAAGGCTTAACACATTTTTTTCAGTCTTTCTATTTATTTTGTCCAGTATGATAATAACTCCACATATAAAAGAAAAAGAAAAAAAAGAAAAAAAAGAAAATAAAAATAATGAATCTAGCACTGCAGAGATTGATCTCCTGTGAAAGCTTTTCACTTGCCAATAAAAAAATAATTCATGCAAACCAAACAATTGTATCCCTATTACCAAAATCTTATACCATTTGCAGAAATGAACCGCATTATAGCAAGAATGACAACATTAATATGACTTGATGGATACCACTGACAACAAATTGACATACCTGTTGTGACTGCCGAATGGCAGCTGCATGCTGAGGTTGCAACTGTTGTTGGATTCCCTGTACTTGCTGCTGAGTTTGTTGCACAACATTCCTAGTATTATCCTTCACAAGTGCAGATAACACTGCAAGATTACTGCCAAAACGAGGAAAACGAGTTAGATACTGAAAGGGGGAAGGGAGAAAAAACTATTATTCTTTTATGAGGGGAGAGAGAGAGAGAGAATATGAAGATTATCAGTATTTATGTATATGTATATAGGGAGATAGAGAGAAATCATAACTTCAGAAAGCCATCGTTTTTACAGTCTATTTGCAAGATATAAGGGTATAATTGGCATGACCATTGTATCATTCATATGGACGAGAACTTCCTAGAACCAAGGAGCAAAAGAAGAAGAATCCATGAAACAACTGAATAAATTGCATCTGTCTTGGCTAAGTTCAATAACAAGTGATTCGAGTACCAGCTCCAATCTCATCCAAATCATATTCAGGTCTCAAACTATTGAGCACCACAAGGAAACAGCAGAAAACGAACAAGAGAAAAAAACAGAAGTCTCTCCTGGAAAGGAATGAGCTTTTACATTTTCACAGAGGAAAGAGAGTCAATACTGAGATCATACTTTCATAATGTATATGATTGGGTTTGCAACAGACATCAAATTCCTTTATGTTAGGGGACCACTAAAATGCAACTTCGCAGACACTTCAGCTATTAAATGTAATAAACCTTCAGACTCAAGGATGAGTTGTAGCAATAGTTCTAGGCTTCTAGCACCAGCAGTTCCTGTTTAAAAAGACTAAACTGAAATTGTTCCTATTTTGACTTAAGGGACTTCCAAGTGTTTCTATAATCCAAAAGCAAACCAACTTTTGTACAGAAACCACAATGCTTAAGTTATTAGAACAATTTTCACCTAATTATATTTCTCTTAAGCAAATCAAGATCCCTGAAAAAATGTTGCTGTGATATCTTTATCATTGCGGATTTCACATACTTCAACATGCAACAATTTCATGAGAAATACATAATCTAAAGAGAATAAAATATGAAGTGTGCAGTTAATCACCAGGAAGTTTTTTTGATTGTTTAATCACCAGGAAAGTTGTAAGCAAAACGCAACACTAATTTTTATGTCCTTTGGCAAATATGGTACAACAATGAGGACCTAATTTTCATGCCTTAGTACTTGTCTACTTGAAGCCCAATTCTTTTAAGAGGTTAAACCCTGTGTTGTAGCATGACGAAAACCCAATCTGTCATACTTCATGAGAAAACAAAAAAGGGAAACAGAGATTATAACAAAGTGAAGAGGAACGAATCAAACATTTGAAAATATCATATGAAAAAGTGCACCACCAACCTATGTCCATCCGTATGGAGAAACATCTTCAGAAGCTCCATCGCTGAACACTGCTTTCTGTAGCTATCAGCAAGGAGTTTTAAGGTAGCACCTAACTTACGAATATGGCAACTCATAAATTTAGTCAAGACTTCTAGTGGAACTTCAGATGAGCCCTCGAAACCCACATTTTCCAGCAATTGTGCCATCACCTTTTGTGATAACTTTAATGCTTGCTCTTCACCAAGACATTTCTTAGTCCTCTCAGCACCACTCTTCCCAAGATTTTGATTACTGCCTTGATCCATGCTAAGGTACTCCGATCTAATACCAAGCCTCTCAATCATAATAGCGCTAGGGCTCTTGGTCATTATTTGGGGTAAAGTATCTAGAATTCCGTTGAACTCCACTTTCTGGTTCTCTTTCAGTTGACTTCTCCGCAGGACTGCACTATCAGGAACACAATTCATGGCAGACATCGTTTCAGGAAAAAATGGATTGTCGTTATCTAAACCTGAGTTTGCTTGCAGGTTTGATCCATCATCCAACATGCCATAACCAATGTTCTGATCTACCTTAAAAGCTACTCGGCGTCTCTTATGATTCTCAACAACTCTAAGATAAAAGGACATCTGTTCAGGTGTTCGTTTTTCTGCTTCCCTGTCACCAAACTGTAACCTATATGATTTACTTGCCCTGTATTTTTCAAAGAACTGGTTATACCATGTTTCAGGTAAATCGTTCAACCTCTGTGACATTGTATCAGCTTCTGTCTCACTATATCTTGATCCAACACCAAAATTTGACTTTGATTGAACCTGAAAATAAGTAGGGAATGTGAGTCAAGCTGTTAAAACGAACAGAATCGGAAAACTACCACATAAAATCATGGACTATAGCATCTAAGGGTGCGCCCTAATGGGCAATGAAGTGGGTTGAGAACCGTAAGGCCTCAGGTCTATCCGGCGGAGGCAAAAAGCAAGGTGATTTCCTCTCATCTGTCTAAGCCTTGGTGGATAGAGTTACTTGGTACCTGTGATGGTTAGCAGGTACCCCGTGGAATGTGGGGTCATGTCCATCCCCATGCACCATAGTTTGAGGAGAACGTTTTTCTCCTTTGTTGACAAATCCAAAAGATGGCAGCAAAGTTTGGCCAGTGAGAATTAATAATCGCACCCAGGAATAATATCCACGTTAAATAACAAGAATAAGAGAGTAACAAAGACACCAAATATTTTTTTAATGGAAAAAAATACAATACTCGAGTGGAACAATATAATACTACTTATTGCAACTTGATAGTGTCAAGAGACTACTATACCTTCAAAAGAAATAATATTCTTTTATTTCACACAGCTCACTACAATATTATTTCCACTCTATTTTCTCACAGACTATAGAAAATAGTCTGTAGATTACTCTTAACTTTTGCTCTCTTTCTCTTTCTTTGTTTTGGTGTGTTTTTTTTAAACTGAGAAGAGCTCCTATTTATAGGAGTAAAAGTGTTCTCGTTGATGTCATTGGTGATGACATCCAAAACCCATTTTCCATTATTGGCCGGTTGCCATTTTCTTTGTTGCAGCTTTTGTTGACAAATTTGTCAACGAGAGGAAGTCATCTTTTGCTTCCTTGATTTATTTGGACAGTAGCCAATTTCAACAAATGTGGCTATAGCTGCCAAACTTTGTTGCCCATCTTTTGGATATGTCAACAAAGGAGAAAAACGTTCTCCTCAAACTATGGCACATGGGGATGGACATGACCCCACAAATCTCCCCCTTAATTTTGATTTTTTTCTTTTTCATTCCAAGACTTTATCTCAATCTCTGAAAATCTCCAAACTTGAGAGGCTTTGTAAAGATATTCGCAACTTGATCGTGAGATTTCACATACTTGAGTTTTACCTCTTTTTTGGCAATGCATTCTCTGATGAAGTGATACCTTATGTCAATATGCTTGCTTCGATCATGATACACTGGATTTTTAGCAAGTGCTTGCGTGATTTGTTGTCAACACAAATTGTCGTGGCTTCAATTTGAGGCAAATTGAGCTCCTTCAACAATCTTCTCAGCCAAATAGCATGACACGTACAGGATGTTGCTGCCACGTATTCAACTTCACAAGTCGAGAGAGTAACAATGGACTGCTTCTTTCAACTCCAAGAAATAACACAATCACCCAAGAAAAACACAAAACCAATTGTGCTTTTTCTATCATCAATATCTCCCGCATAATCACTATCACAAAATCCCACAAGGTAAAGTCATTAGAAAAAGCATAAAACAGCCTGAGGTCTATCGTACCTTTTAGGTAGAGAAGACTTCTTCTAGAGATCTTCAAGTGAGTGGAGGTAGGAGCTTCCATGAAGCAACTTACAACTCCTACTGCAAAGAGTATATCTGACCTTGTACAGGTCAAGTACCTCAAACTTCCCACGAGACTTTTGAAAAGAGTAGAGTCCACCTTTTCTCCATCATCAAACTTTAACAACTTTGTTCTACTCTCCATCGGGGTGTTCACGGGATTGCAATCGAACATGTTAAACTTCTTCAAAATCTCTTTTGTATAGCTTTCTTGAAATATGAAGATGCCTTCCCCCATTTGCTTCACTTCTAGGCCCAAGTAATATGCATTATCCCTATGTCTGTCATCTCGAACTCAAGGGGCATAGCTTTCTTGAAAGCTTCAACAAACTTGGGTTATTACCCATCAGAATACGATCATCAACATAAAGACAAACAAGCAGAATATCTCCATTAGTATGAACTTTAATGTAAAGAGAATATTCATGGAGACAACGAGTAAATCCATTATCTTGAAAATACTTGTTGATGCGACTATTCCACGCCCGTGGAGCTTACTTCAACCCATATAAAGCTTTCTTCAACCTTAACACTTTATCTTTATGTTTTTTTACCATAAAGCCCAATGGTTGCTCAACATAGACTTCCTCTTCAAGATATCCACTTAAGAATGCTGACTTGACATCTAGTTGATGGATTTTCCACTTCATTTGTGCCGCCAAAGAAATCAGCAAAAGGATCGTCTCCATGCGGGAAACAGGTGCATAGACTTCATCATAGTCAACACCATGCCTTTGCTTGTAGCCTTTAGCCACAAGTCTTGCCTTGTATCTTTCCACATCTCCATAAGCATTTTTCTTTGCTTTGTATACCCATTTGACTCCAATTGCTTGATGACCCTTGGGAAAAGTTTTTAATTCCCAAGTGTTGTTCTTCTCTATTGCCTTGATTTCCTCTTCCATGGCCTGTCTCCACCTTTTGACTGTAACAGCTTCATCAAAATTCATGGTTCACTATCAGCAAAGAGACAGATCAAACAATCAAAATTAGTAACTTCTTTTGTATCATTATAGAGCTCTCAGCTCTTGAATACTCTTCATCCTCAGTGGCCTTTGACTTGAACTTTCTTGTAAAGAAGGAGATGCAAGTGGCGGGAGAAGGAGGTGGGGTCGCGTCCTGCGTAGGTACCACGGTACCTTGTTCTTCTTCATCAGCAAAGTGTGGAACTCTTCATCATATGTTCTTTCTTCCTGAGCTTCCTAATTCCATGCCGCTTCTTCATCAAATTCAATGTCACGACTCACCACCACTTTATTGTTGCTTGGGTTGTATAACTCGTAGCCTTTGGAGTCATAGCCAACAAAAACATGCTTGAGCTTGACACTTCGATCGTCAAGCTTCGCTCGCTTTTGATATGGCACATGAGCATAGGCTATGCTCCCAAAGATTCTCAGGTGCTTGACACTTGGCTTTCTTCCGCTCCATGCTTCTTGAGGGGTTTGATCTCTAACATTTCGTGTTGGAGACCTGTAGAACAAATAAACTGCACAAGAAACAACCTCCGCCCAAAATTCCTTTGGCATACTTTTAGCTTTCAACATACATCTAGCCATATTGAGAATTGTTCTATTCTTTCTCCCGCAACTCCAATTTGTTGGGAGAGTAAGGTACCATAAGAGGTCGATGAATTCCATGAGATTGACAGAAGTCATTAAATTCTTTTGAAGTGAATTTGCCTCCTCTATCGGACCTCAAAGCTTTTATTTCATAGTCGCTCGCTTTTTCTACAAGCACCTTGAAATTTTTAAATGCAACAAAAACTTCTGATTTTTGCTTCAAGAAATACACCCACGTCTTTCTACTGAAATCATGAATAAAGAGCAAGAAGAACTTACTTTTACCCGAAGAAGGTGGATTGATTGGACCCCACACATCAGTGTGAACGAGTTGGAGTGGATTGATTGCTCTTGATGTGGCCTTCTTCGAAAAACTCTTCCTGGCATGTTTTCCAAGAAGAAAAGCTTCACCCAACTGATTGGGATGGTTGATTGAAGGAATTTCATGTACCATGTTCTTTTCTCCCATTGATTTGAGTGCTTCAAAATTCAAGTACCCAAATCGCATGTGCCAACACCATGATTCATCTTGCACATTAGCCTTCAAACACTTTGCATTAATGGTCCTAAGATTCAAAGGGAACAACCTATTCTTTGTGCACTTTAGCAATTAATTTTTCACTTGAATCTCTAAGCCAAAGATGCATATTTTTCATATGAATATCATATCCTTTTTCAAGAAGTTGGCCCAAACTCAAGATATTAATTTTCAATTTTGGCACATAATAAACTTTTTAAATCAACTTGTGGCTACCATCTTTAGATGAGATTAAAATTATACCTTTTCCTTCGATTTGTACCTTGAAGTATCTCCTCACCTTCTCAGTGAGTTCCACAAACTTGTCTTTGTATCCACACATATGGTTGCTTGCTCCATTATCAAGATACCACGAACTGCAATCATCATTATCTTTTTCTTTGAGTGTCATTAACAATATTGACTCATCTTATCTTTCGTTTCGTCAACAAGGTTAGCTTTCTCTTCAACATTACTATGACATTCTGAAGAGTAATGTCCAAATTTATGGCAATTATAGCACTCAATTTTTTATTTGTCATACCTTGTTCCATTGGTACCTTGATAATAGCCACGTCCTCTTCCTCCTCTTGGGCCACGTCCACAACCTTTAAATGGTTGTTGGCTTCTCTATTCATTGTTGAAGTTATTGTCAGTGCTCCTTCCTCTTCCACAAGTGTCACGACCTCTTTCTCGTCCATTTACTCTATAGCTCTTTTCACCTCCAAAATCATTGAAGGAAGCCTTGGTTTTAAGAAGTTGCTCCAATGACTCTTCTTGTCTTCTTTTAAACTTTTCTTCGTGGGCTTGTAAAGAACCCTCCAACTGCTCTACCGTCATAGAGTCTAAGCACACACCACATAATCAAATTTAGGTGTTAAAGAGCAGAGGATCTTTTCTACCCCACACACATCATCTCTTCCTCCCCGTATCTTCTTAATTGATTCACAACAGACATCACTCTTGAAAAGAAATCCGAGATGGATTCGGATTCTTTCATTTTTAAAACTTCAAAATCAGCCCTTAGAATTTGATGTTTTATCTTCTTTACTTTATCTACTCCTTAGAGAGAATTTTGTAAAATCTCCCAAGTTTCTTTCGAGGTGGTTGCATCGGCCACCTTCTCGAACATGCCATCATCCAAACATTGGTGGATGAGAGTGAGGGTTTGTTGATCTTTCTTACTTGTCTTTGTTAAGACATCTTGTTCAGTTTGAGACAGAGTTTCCTCATTAGCGGATTTTGTATATCTTTTGTCTACAATTTCCCAAGCATCTTCAGAGCCAAGAATGACTTTCATTCGTAGACACAATTTCTCATAATTTCCTTTTGTAAGGCGGGGTACTGAAAAGACAGTTGACCATTGTTTGCCATGGCTCTCATACCACGTTGTTGGGAATTAATAATCCCACCCAGGAATAATATCCACATTAAATAATAAGAATAAGAGAGTAACAAAGACACCAAATATTTTTTTAACGGGATAAAATACAATACTCGAGTGGAGCAATATAATACTACTTATTGCAACTTGGTAGTGTCAAGAGACTACAACACCTTCAAAAGAAATAACACTATTATTTCACACAACTCACTACAATATTATTTCCACTCTATTTTCTCACAGACTATAGAAAATAATCTGTGGATTACTCTCTTAACTTTTGCTCTCTCTTTCTCTGTTTTGGTGTGTGTTTTCAACTGAGAAGAGCTCCTATTTATAGAAGTAAAAGTGTTCTCGCTGATGTCATTGGTGATGACATCCAAACCCATTTTCCATAATTGATCGGTTGTCATTTTTTGTTACAGTTTTTGTTGACAAATTTGTCAAAGGAAGTCATTTTTTGCTTCCTTGATTTATTTGGCCAGTTGCCAATTTCAACAAATGTGGCTAGCTACCAAACTTTGCTGCCCATCTTTTGCATTTGATGCATATTTTTCATATGAATATCATATCATTTTTCAAGAAGTTGGCCAAACTCAAGATATTATGTTTCAATTTTGGCACATAATAAACTTCTTTAAACAACTTGTGGCTACCATATTTAGATGAGATTAAAAGTGTACCTTTCCCTTCCTTTGAAGCACTCAAATCAATGGTAGAAAAGAACATAGACCATTGGATTCCTTCAATCAACCATTCCAATCAGTTGTGTGAAGCTTGTCTGCTTGAAAAACATTCAAGGAAGAGTTTTTCGAAGGAGGCCACATCAAGAGCAATCAAGCCCCTCCAACTTGTTCACACTGATGTGTGTGGTCCAATCAATCCACCCTCTCCTCGTAAAAGTAAATACTTCTTGCTCTTTATTGATGATTTCAGTAGAAAGACTTTGGTGTATTTTTTGAAGCAAAAATCAAAAGTTTTTGTTGCATTTAAAAATTTCAAGGCGCTTGTAGAAAAAGAGAGCGGCTATGAAATAACCAAGACAGAATACTTGGAGTGCAAGTTCACGACCGTGAGACAGGCGTGAAGGTGAGGCTTGAGGCTCAGGTCATTCCAAAGAAAGGAAGTTTTAAATACCTCGGGTCTATCATCCAAGGGAATGGAGAGATTGATGACGATGTCGCACATCGTATTGGGGCAGGGTGGATGAAATGGAGGCTTGCATCTGAGGTCTTGTGCAACAAAAAGATATCACCAAAACTAAAAGGCAAGTTTTATAGGGTGGTGGTTAGACCGACTATGTTGTATGGGCGGAGTGTTGGCTAGTCAAGACGTCACACACCCAAATGATGAGAGTGGGGAGATGAGGATGCTTAGATGGGTGTGGGTATACGAGGAGGGACATGATTAGAAATGATGATATCCGGGGCAGAGTGGGATTGGCCTCGGTGGAAGACAAGATGCGGGAAGCAAGGTTGAGATGGTTTGGACATGTGCGGATGAGAGACACAAATGCCCCAGTGCGGAGATGTGAGAGGTTGGCTATGGACGGGTTCAAGAGGGGTAGAGGTAGGCCGAAGAAATATTGGGGAGAGATGATTAGACGGGATATGGAGCAGATGCAACTTACTGAGGACATGACCTTAGATAGGGGGTTGTGGAGGACACAGATTAGAGTAGAAGGGTAGTAGGTAGTCGAGTGTAGTCTTACTTACACTTACAAACTGGTAGTTGTGGTGTTATTACTGTAGGCATGCTTAGCATATCATACGAATAGGTGTAGTATTGCTTTATAGTCTTATCTAGTTTTATTTCTACTGCTATGCGTTCTTTAATGTACTTGATTTATCACATTTATCTGTGTTAGTTATTGCTTCTCTTTCAGGATGCGATATCATGGCGTATTCGCGTTTGCTATCAGCATTTTCTTACTGCTTACTACTTTAATCTTTTGACCGGTCTGACTGTTTTTTGCTTTGCTTGTCCTGAGCTGAAGGTCTCTCGGAAACAGTCGTTCTACCTACCAAGGTAAAGGTAAGGTCTGTGTACATTCTACCCTCCCCAGACCCCACGTTGTGAGATTTTACTGAGTATGTTGTTGTTGTTGTTAAGGTCCGATAGAAGAGGCGAATTCACTTCAAAGAATTTAATGAATTTTGTAAATCTCATGGAATTCGTCGACCTCTTATAGTACCTTACTCTCCCCAACAAAATAGAGAGTTGCAGAGAGAAAGAATAGAACAATTCTTAATATGTTTGGATGTGTAATGAAAGCTAAAAGTATGCCAAAGGAATTTTGGGCCGAGGCCGTTTCTTGTGCAGTTTATTTGCCCAACAAGTCTCCAACACGAAATGTTAGAGATCAAACTCCTCAAGAAGCATGAAGCGAAAAAAAGTCAAGTGTCAAGCACCTGAGAATCTTTGGGAGCATAGCCTATGCTCATGTGCCACATCAAAAGAGAGCGAAGCTTGACGATCGAAGTGTCAAGCATGTGTTTGTTGGCTATGACACGAGTTCTAAAAGCTACAAGTTATACAATCCAAGCAACAACAAAGTGGTGGTGAGTTGTGACGTTGAATTTGATGAATAAGCGGCATGGAATAGAGAGGTTGGGGAAGAAAGAACATATGATTTTCTCCCATACTTTGAAGATGAAGAACAGGGCATCGTCGCACTTGCACAGGACGCAACCCCACCTCCTTCTCCAACCATTGTTGCATCTCCTTCTTCACAAGAAAGTTCAAGTGAAAGGCCACAAAGGATGAAGAGTATTCAAGAGCTCTATAATGATAGAGAAGTTACTAATTTTGATTTTTTGAACTATCTTTCTTTGATAAATTTGTCAACAAAAGCTGCAACATAGAAAATGACAATGGCCAATTATGGAAAATGGGTGTAGATGTCATCACCAATGACATCAGTGAGAACACTTTTACTCCTATAAATAGGAGCTCTTCTCAGTTTAAAAAAAACACCAAAACAGAGAAAGAGAGCAAAAGTTAAGAGAGTAATCTACAGACTATTTTCTATAGTCCGTGAGAAAATAGAGTGGAAATAATATTGTAGTGAGTTGTGTGAAATAAAAGAGTATTATTTCTTTTGAAGGTGTAGTAGTCTCTTGATACTATCAAGTTGCAATAAGTAGTATTATATTGCTCCACTCGAGTATTGTATTTTTTTCCATTAAAAAAATATTTGGCATCTTTGTTACTCTCTTATGCTTGTTATTTAACGTGGATATTATTCCTGGGTGGGAATTATTCCCAACATGAAATTAGTCGAGGTGCACGCAAATTGGTCTGGACACTACAGTTACCAAAAAACATGGACTTCAGAGAAATAGCCATCTCCAGCACTCCACCTTAATTTCTCCCACCAACCATATGAAACATTTATGTACACTCCGCCTCCAAATGAGCTGTTAAGACTTAAGATAGAGGTGGTACTTTCCTTTAGGTAACAATAAAGTTTCACCTTTTTCTTGTCTCCCTTCCTTCATTTAGTCAGGAAACAACTAATTTATCAAATTGAAAATCTTTATCCAGTCTCCATTCCTACTAAGAGTAAGTCATCAACTTCAGAACAGTAAATCCTATTCCTGCTGCTGCTTTTTACTGCAACGATTATGCTTTACATGCTGAAGATTATGCAGTACATACTTCCTTCAGCATCCAATAAACTAATTATGAACACTACCTACTAAAGCTAGTAATTTCACATAAAAGAAAATTTCTTTAAGCACAATAAACTAAATTTGAACACTACCACTAAAGCTAGTAATTTCACATATTTTTAAGAACAATAAACTAAATTTACAGCCTCTCTACCCCACAAAGGTAGAGGTAAGTATACATATATCCTACTCTCCCAAGACTCCACTTGTGGGATTACACTCGGTATGTTTTTGTTGTTGTATCAATAAGTAAATTTGAACACTGCCACTAAAGCTAGTAATTTCACATAAAAGCAAATTTCTTTAAGCATAAATCTGAATTTGAATGGTACCTACTAAAGCTAGTAATTTCACATGAAAGCAAATATCTTTAAGCTATTCACACCTTAGGTAACACTTTTTTTTAAACTGGTAAAGTTACCTTAGATAACACACTGCTTGTACCAGAAACACCTTCACACTGTTGAGCTCCATCTTGCGAACAATTCTCGAGTGTAAAATACACATCATCACCATGCAATTGCAAATCTGCAAACAAAACAATAAACCTAGCAAACTCAAAAGACCTAGAGTTAATGGTCAAAAACACACCTAAACTATCACATATTCCGAGTTTCATACCTCAACTATCCATTTACCTACCTAAATTATCACTCCCTTTCTATTAAAACATATCTTGATGTTGAGTTGGCCTCCACGCGCCTGTTATCAATTGGGAACAAATATTTACCCAACTCAGCATCGAGGTATATTTTAATACCAGAGGGAGTAATAATTTGGAAAATTTTAAGAAATATACAACTTTTGGAAATGGCATAATGCATAATTAGACACCTTAACTTGAACCCAACTGCCAACTAAATCCTCCAACTTAGAGAATGCACATCTAGACACATCAACTCATCCCATTGTACCCGACACGAACGAGGCATGACATGGCACAAACTTTGGAGGTGTCTAGATAATCATTTTGTAAGTTAGGAGTATTCAACTGACACAGTGGGGCACAAGTTGAGGAGTCTAGACGTGCATTCTCAAAGTTGGAATATTTAGTTGCCAGTAGAGACCAAGTTTAAGTGTCTATCTATGTATTATGCCTTTGAAAATTATTACGCCAATGTAGCACAATATACAATATTATACAACATTATACCCGGGGGGAAAAACATTATACATAATATATCAACCTTGTACAAAAGTGTATAATTGTATATAAAAAGTTTCTATACACAAATATGAGCTAAATAAGTTAACAAACTCAATGTATGGGCTACGTAGCATAAATATTCTCAAGAAATAGACCGAGTGAACTTTTCCCTAATAATTTAGGTAGTTAAAGAGAATAATGAATAGTTAAGGTATGAAACTCGCAAAAAAATTATGCATTGCAGTTCAAAGGTGCGTGGGAGCGCGTACAATTAGGATTGAGCTTCGAAATTGCAGTTGACGATGGCGATTTATCGGATCGGAGGAATAGTGCAATCGATGCTTTATCGAATAGGAGAGCACGAGCACGAAGCTGGAGTTGAATCTGAACCCTAGTTTTTGAATCGTTTGTAGTCATAAAGGAATCCCAAGTAGATGGAGAAGAAAGAAAGTGAATGAAGTTTGTATACAATGAATCGCCTAGCCATGATCGCCATATGCCGTGTGTTTCAAGTTTCCGAGCTAGTTCGTAACCCCGACCGTCGTCACCGAGCAATGCCATTTTGTGAGTTACGGGTTTGATGCTTGGGTCGGGTGGGTTTTTGTTGTCGGATAGGATAGTGTTATTCCCTCAGTGTTAAAATTGTATTATTTTCTTTATTAGTTTATTTTAACATATTTTTATAATTTAAAATAATTTAATTTTATAAAATAATTTATAATTATATAAATATCTAAAAAATTTATTTTGGATCACAAATTTTAAAAAATTTACTAAAAATTTATATCAAGTCAAACTAAAACAATCTTTTTGAGACGGAGAAAATATTATTTTAGAGAAATTTGTTACTTCCTTCGTCCCAATTTATGTGTCACCATTTGACTCAACACAAAAAAATTTAAAAAAGGTTAACTTTTGAAATATGTGATCTAAAATAAATCTTATACAATTGTTTGGCTATAAATCATTTCAGTAAGGGTAAAAGGAGAATTTTAAAGTTAAATTATTCATAATTATTGAAAGGTGACATTCTTTTTTGGACAAACTAAAAAAGAAATGATGTGACATAAATTGGGACAGAGAAGTACATTTCGTATGATCTTATTTTATTTTACTAGTTTGTTTAAAAGATCATACATTTTAATAGTTAAAAAAATTAATTTTAAAATTTTTTAATTTTTTAATTTTATTCTTTGATAATATGTTATTTTATCTCTAAAATTTTAGGCACATATCGGAAAACTCCGAGGTACGGGAAAATGACCTAAGACTATATATTACAAAACATAACACTTTTTCTTATTTACAGTACATACTAACAAAATTATGAAATATACCAGATTTTGGCTTAATGGGATCCCACGATTTTGTGGTTTAAATTTAGGAACCTTGTTTACCCAAAAAAGGTATAGTTGAATTTGTAAGTGATTTTAAGAATACGTGGATTTATTTGTAAGCAAAGGTAATAAATAATTAGAGATAAATAAGCAAATGTAAATAATAAGTAATAGAAATAGCCTGAATCGATAGACTTGATCCCTGAGATTGGTCTGGTCCTTAGTTGAATTGCTTTGAACCCGAGCCAATATTGAGAGCTTGAGTATCTTAAGTTTACAATGAAATCGTGTAAGTGAATGTAATAAGAATCAGATGCCCTTCCAACATGAAGGATGGGCTCCTTTTACAGTTAACAATACAAGATATTGTCGTTAAAGAAACAATCTCTAATTTAATGCACTTAAATGAGAATAACGCCCATTTAATGAGAAAGGAGTAACTGTCGGCGTCATGCCCTGAACGGTTACGTGCTGAGTCTCTTCGATCTTCTGCCGGTGTCACCTGGTTCGGACACTACTCGGTCTTGCTCGAACACCCGTACTTATATTGACCCTTTACCTCGAGTCAACTCACATCGGGTGCACATTGTCATTACTCCCTTCGACCTCACAATTAAACCACGCCACGTGTCATGCTGATTTTCACCGTATACAGATAGTCCCATACTTCTCATATCAAAGTTTATCATAGTGATGGGAAGTGGAAATGATCTCTCCGGTATCTTCTCTTGTAAGATTTCTTTCAAATTACTTCGAAATAAGCAGAAAAATAAATCGTTCAATCTTCCACATGATTTGACCCACGTCTTATCATTCTGCCACTTCGAACACATGTCGACTTCTGATTGAACCGCCATTTCGGTTCTCTAACTGGAACATTTTGTAATGATGAACTCGCCCCTATAAAACCCCTTCCTTTTTACTTCTTCATTTTTACCTTTTGGAAAATTTTCTTTCATCCTTCGAAAACTCAAATCTTCATATCTCCTTATCTTCAAACATTCCAATATTCATATCTTCAAACTCCCAAGCCTTCAAATCTCCACATACAATGACATCCCATATAATACAGCTATCAATAGGAGGTATATTACCTATCCATCAATAATTCTTTTTTCCTTCTCTCTTTCTATTGCCAACAAACCAAGAATATATAAAAGTCTTTCTTTCAATGTACATGATTTTGTATTAACTTCCATATTTTCATACCTTCATACATTCACATCTTCATATATTCATAACAATGGCACAAATTACCCGATTTCCCTCAAGAAACTCCTCTTCGGCTACTCCTCCTCCGACCACCGGCACCATATGGTCCTCCAACGCTCAGGCCATTGTCGACCCCGATCCTATGATATGTTGTCTTCAACCTTCCACTTTGATACTGAATTCGCCGTTCAAATGGTTTCTAAGAAGTCCGACCATGGACAAGAGGCTAGAAACGGATCGTCATCCATCAAGACCTTTGACCTCAAAAGAGTCCGAGATGACTGTGGGTAGACAAATCTCTCCAGGATTATTGTCCTGGCTCGGACGACGACGTCACCACCTTCAGGTTCGGGTACTCTGACGTGTATATCTATCCCTTCACTTTCAAACTCGACCCACCGATCGACCGTGTGATCCTCGAGATGTGCAGGACTTACAATCTGTGTCTTGCACAAATTGGCCCGTCAGTTTAGAGGATCGTGACCTGCCTCTGTTACTTGGACAACTTGGTTAAAAAATATTTTGCTTTGGATCATTTGATCCATTTGTACTAGCCAAAATTCTTTCATGGTGGAATAGTACAACCTTCCAAACAAGGGAAATTTCTCATTCTCTCTAGTGTCGATGAGAATCGAGACCATGGATGGATGGAACATTTTGTTGCAGTTCCGATCGCTGAAATTATTCCGACGAGGAACATGCATCGTAAGAATCAAAACCTTTTTCTCCCTTTTGACTTAAATGTCATTCTCTTAAAAAATTCTTTTCACTTTTTCAATCGTCTAATGGATTCCGGCCCACGTGGATAAACTACATCAATGGATCGAGAAAATAATTAGCACTTATCCACACAAGCTGCGGACATGGAAGGAACTCTCTGATGAATGTTGGGTAGCCTGAAACCACGATTAGACCACATTTTAACCTTCTTTACTTTTTTAAGCTTCGATCTTATACATTCTTTCTTACTTCCTCTTTATTTTGCCTTCCTAGGCTTACCGAAGAGCTCCTCGAGCTTGAGGTATAACCCCTTGGCTGCTCCAACTATCCCAAACCCAGTGCTCGACCCAATGGCCTCAATTCGCCTTATCTCCGTGGCACCAAAGAAGAAGAAAACCACCAAATCCTCAAAGTCTCCGAAGTAACCTTCGGCCACCAAAAAGAGAGGAAAAAGCTCAGAGGCGGGAGGCTCCTCCCGAGCTCAAGACTTCGGCATTTCCCCAGATGATGTCTGGATTAGTAAAGTCTCCACAACCACTACTAGAACTATTACCCCTCCTACCACTCCGACGGAAAATACTCCAATCGAAATAAGAGAAGAAAATGTTGCTACTGAAGTAGCTGAATCAATTTTGCCCCCTACCGAGGTATATACTCCTGCTCTCGTACTTTTGGTTATTGAATCAGTCATCATTGAGGATGACGATGAAGCCACGAATGAAGAGATGTTGGCTAAAAAACCAAAGACTTCTACTTCAACTCCTTCTCCACCATCACAACCGACCCAAACCTTTGGGCAGGAAGATTTCGACCGCCTGTTTGAAGAGGCTGGTACCTCCACAGGTCAGCCTGAGCGGGATCATACCCCCGGGTTCTCTCACTTGGTCATACCACACAAATTGACCAAATCTTCAAGACCCTAAGAAACCATGCTAGCTCTCGATCCAGGCTTGTAAATGTTTTCCCGGCCCCAAGTTCAAACCCGAGCAAGATAAGATCTGTTACAATTTCCTTCCCTGAGGACACGAACTTTCTGTCATATCCGATCGGGGTTGCGAACTACATGAGGCCTCTCATATCGGAGTCCAATAGGGAGAAAATGAAGAATGTGTTTTGGTCATGCCTCTTCAACAAAGGTATGCATGCTGCTAACCAGAAAATTGTATTATCTCTAATGTCTAACTTTCCTTGGATTCTTAATCTTGCAGTCCTCCGTTCTTGTTGGTGAGGGCCTCATCCGGTGTTTGGATGAAAATGAGCACCTTAAAGGGAAGTTGAATACTCAAGAAAAAGAAATCTAACACCTCAAAGGGCTCCTTCAACCAAATGATGCCCAACTGCAACAAGTCGGTGACTTGCTCATTATCCGGGTTGAGCTGGACCAGGTCAGGGGTATCTACCTCCGAGAAATAAATGACCTTCAGCTTGCCACCGAAGAAAATAAGATTTTTGAGTAAGAGAATGAAAAACTCTTCCAAGATATCGAATTCCTCACTCAACAACTCAAGGAGCAGAAAGAAGTTCAGCACTATCAGGCTCAGCAAGTAGAATTTCTGAATGCCGAACTCGATCAATTCAGTGCCGAACTTGCTGTAATGGATGTAAACAGGATCGTCGACCTTGATGTGTTGAAGATGGCTCAAGATCGGGCCGACCAATAAGCCCAAACGAACGATGGGTTAAGAAATAAGATTGAAGCCACAAACCAAAGGTATGCAGAAATTTTAGCCCAACTTGCTCAAGTCTCGGCTGAACAAGACCAAGCTCTGGCTGATATGGAGGCTGAAGTGGCCCGGACAGAGCTGAAGACTGAGCATACTAAGTAGAATCTTTGAAGGTTCACTTTAGAACAAGCTCGAGATGGGATCCCCAATATTAAGGCCAAAATAGACGAGGCTAGAGAAGTCGAGCTCATAGCCTGCCTCCAGCTAACAAGAGACAACTCCGAGGAAGACTAATAGAACTCTGGGTCTGAGTCCGACTAGGAATTAGGCTTTAATGATTTTGCATTTTTTTCCTGGATTTTCTTTATGTACGTTTTGCTCTGGCCATTTACCAGCCTTCTATATAAAATGAACATTTTTTTTCTTTGTTATGATTTTCCTACCATTATTTGGCATGTGTAGCTGTTTTTTATTTTCAACACTTAGCCAAATAAGCTCCTAACCCAATTTGAGGAAACTTTTCCTTTAGCTTACTCAACACTGGATAATTTCCTCCGGTTTGAGTCTTTAAATGACTTAAATATAAGGACCTTACTTTTATGCTTGTGAATAGGACGTCTCCCATTCACTTCGGACATGAATATTGGATTTTTACTTTATTTTCAATTTTTTTAGACAACTTCAAGTGTCTTTAGAACTAGGCTGGATTCATTTTGAACTAATGCCTTCGATTCAAGTGTCTTTAGAACTAGGTTGGGTTCATTCTGAACTAATGCCTTCAGAACTTAACTTATTTTTATTTCGAATATCTTTACGACAACAGTCCCCACTTAAGGACTTTAAGAAACTCGTCAGCTCGTAAGCCTAAAGATTTCAATAATTACCTGAGGATAACGATATGCAAAGAAATACAATCGAAGCAAGTTTTGGTCAAAGTATTCTTTCATTCAAAGTACTTACTTCAGACAAACAACGGGGCAAGATTCATTCGATCTTTCTGCCTTTACATATTTTACCGTAACAAAGAAACTACAATGGGGCAAGACTCATTCGATCTTTCTGCATTTACATACTTTATCGTAACAAAGAAACTACTTGGGCAAGATTCATTTGATCTTTTAACCCTTACAAAGATAATCCTAAAAACCTAAAAAATCTCTGAACCTATCACCCTTGCCTCGAACTTCCTCGCCGAGGGTATAGCAGTCCCCTAGTATTTGTGTTCGAAGTATGAGAACTTAAACACTATTTGCTTCTTCAATATTGGGCAGTCCCCAGCACTTGCCCGGTCTTCAACTCTAAAATAAGTAACATGCTTTACATTTTTGCCTCATTAAAAACCTTTCCGAAAAAATCCTTTTCTGGATAAAAACTATGCTAAGGAAAAAAGAGTGCAACACGTGTTTTCAGACCTAATTCTAACTCAACTCGGCCTTGGAATGATTACTCCGAGCTAGACCTGCATGAGTTAACCATAACGTAGTAATATCTACGAAATAGAAACGGTTAATAAAAACATACATTAGCAATAATATCGCTTCAAGTGAGCGATGTTCTAGTTACTCGACAGTTTCTGACCATCTTCGGCTTCCAACTGGTACGAGCCTTTACCGGTGATTCCTAACACTTGTAGGGACCTTTCCAGTTCAGATCCAATTTTTCTTCATAGGTATTTTTAGTGTTAAGGATCACTTTTCGCATAACTAGATATCCTACTTCAAAGTGTTGAAGATTAGTCTCACAGTTGTAATATCTTTCCATCCTTTGCTTTTGAGCAACTAGTTGAAGTAAAGCTAATTCATGATATTCATCCATCAAGTCGAGCTTTATGGCCATCGCTTCATTATTTGAATCTTCAGTTGCATGGATGAACGTTAAGCTCGGCTCGCCCACTTCCACCGGAATTAAAGCCTTCGCACCATAAACTAAAGAAAATGGAGTCTCCCCAGTTCTAGATTTTGGCATTGTCATGAATGCCCACAACACCTCCGATAAAATTTCTTTCCATTTGCCTTTTGACTCCTTCAATCTTTTCCTCATATTCTAAATAATTAACTTATTTGTTAACTCCGCTTTACCATCTGCACTTGGGTGGTACGGAGTTGACACAATCTGTTTAATTTTCAACCCTTCGAGGAAGTCATTCACCTTCTTCCCAATGAATTGTCGCCTATTATTGCAAGTGATCTCCGTCGGTATGCTGAACCGGAAAATGATATGATCCCATATAAAATCACTGACTTGTTTTTCTTTGACTTTCTTGAAGGCCTTCATTTCAACCCACTTAGAAAAATAATCAGTCATAAATAAGATAAAACGTACCTTTTTAGCTGCCTATGGGAGTGGCCTCATCATATCCATCCCCCATTTCATGAATGTCCATGGAGAAAAAATTGGATGTATTAATTTCGCCGGTTGGTGAATCATAGGTGCATGCTTTTGACACTTATCGCATTTTCAGATGAAGTTCTTCGCATTTTCTTCCATCTGAACCCAATAATATCCAGCCCTAATTAGTTTTTGGACCAAAAGTTCTGCTCCTAAATGATTACCGCAAGTCCTCCCGTGAACCTCACGCATCACATAATCAGTTTCTCCGGGTCCTAAGCATCTTGCTAAAGGATCGTGAAATGACCTTTGGTACAACTGACCATCAACTAGACAAAACCTAGTCGTCTTAGTCTGAAGTGATCTTGATTCCTTCGGATCCGTAGACAATTTCCCATCTCGAAGGTAGTCGATAAACTTGTTATGCCAATCCCAAGTTAAGCTCGTTGTGTTTACTTCGGCATGACCACTATCAATCGTGTAGTTTAGCGTTGCACAACTGTCCCCGAATTAAATTTGTCCACATCTATGAACGACCCCAAATTAGCCAAGGCATCCGCTTCATTGTTTTGCTCTCGAGATACATGCTCCATGGTTCATTATTTGAATCGATGCAATATCACTTCAATTTTCTCTAAGTATTTTTGCATCCTTTCCTCATTTACTTCGAACATGCCATTGACTTGATTAACGACAAAAACCGAGTCACAGTTTCCTTCGATGACCTCGGCTTCCAAACTCCTTGCTAATTCTAAACCTGCAATCATAGCCTCATACTTGGCTTCATTGTTAGTCAATTTCACAATTCTTATTGACTGTTTAATAATATCTCCTATAGGTGCTTTAAGTAATACCCCAAGCCCAGACCTTTTCACGTTCGAAGCTCCGTCCGTGTACAAGGTCTAGACCCCCGAAAATTTTCCCGAGGTTAACAAAAGTTCTTTTCTATTTCGGGAATTATTCCGGGTGTAAGGTTCGCCACAAAGTCTGCTAAAACCTGAGACTTTATAGATTTTCTCAGTTTATAATCTATGTCATACCCACTAATTTCTACCGCCCATTTGGCTAGCCTACCAGACAGTTCCAATTTATACATCATATTTTTTAGTGGATAAGTTATTACTACACATATGGGATGATATTAAAAATACAGTCTCAATTTTCTAGAAGCTGTTACTAATGTTAAAGCCAATTTTTGTAAGTGAGGATACCTAGTCTCTACACTATCCAGAGTTCTACTCACATAATAAATAAGAAATTGCATACTTTTTTCTTTTCGAACCAACACTGCGCTTACCGCTACTTCGGATACTTCCAGGTACATAAACAATTGCTCGTCTACCTTCAGTTTATGCAGTAACGACAATCTAGACAAGTGTTGACACCCATTTTTGTCCCATCTTTTCTAATTTTATTTACAATTTTAAATATTTTTGACACCTTAAAACAATTTTAATAAATATATATATATATATATATATATATATATATATATATTATTCTCAATATCATTATTTATCATTATTATTATTATTATTTGCATTTTTTACTGTCATTTGTATTTTCATTATCATAATCATACTTTTATCATAATATTATATGTTATTTTATTCTCCGCAAAATGGCATCGCATTTCTATTTTTTATCAAACATTAAGCATTTCGCAAATATTATGTTTTATTATTATCACATCGTTATATCTTATTTAAAATTTGAAAAAATCGCATTTCTTCAAAGCATTTTTAATATTAAACCCTTCTTTTTATTTTAAACCCATAACCCATTTTATTTCCCAACCCAAAAATAATTTCTACCCAAAACAAACACCCATTTTCGGATCCCAACCCGCATGCCCAACCCGTCGGCCCCAAACCCAACATCCCTTAAAACCCAACCCCTAATCCCCTAACCTAACTAACCCTAAACCCAAACAAACCTCCTTCACAAAACACACCCCAAGTCGTCGCACCTCTCCCATGCCCCGACACCACACGTCGCCGATCACCCGACCCCTGACACTACCACCAACCCCCCTCTATTACGCTGACACCACCAACCCCCTCTGCCCCTAACACCACCAACCCGTCAACCCCCATACCCTATCCCCCCAAAATCTGCGACACATACCCCTAAAATCCATTCCAAAATTGTTGTTTTTGGGCCCTTTTATTTTGAATTCAAGCTCGGTTTTATGAGGGAATCCACCTATAAAACCCTCATTTTTTATTCTTCATGGAGGAGGTCGATTTGAGGTCCGATTCCACCTATAAAACCCCCTTTTTGTTCTTCAAGAAAAGAGGGACCGAGACCGAAAAGAAAGAAAAATATATGTTGTGTTCTTGATTTTTAGTATTCGCCTTCCTTGTTATTCAAGAAATAAGTCCGTAAACAAGTCCAAAATCGGAAGGAAAAGGGTGAGTTTCATTCTTGAACTTTGATTTTAGATACTTCTATTGGGTCTTGTAAACCCCATCCGAAAAATTTGTTTTTTGTGTTTTGTTCTTCACTGTTTTCGGGTCTTCGATTTGGGTCACTGTTCGGGTCGGGTCGACCCGGATTGGGGGTAAGAACCAAATTTATATATTTTATATCGTGTTGGTTATCTGAAATTGGTGAAAATTTTGATTCGGGTCGAGACCCCCTGATCCGTGTCGGGTCATCGATCCGGGTCGGGTCCATCCCGTTCAAGAAAAGTTTTTTCTAGATTTTTTGTTTAATATCTTGTTGTTGGTTATCTGAAAATCCAAAATTTGATTTCGGGTCACTACTCTTTCGGGTTGCATTTCTCGGGTCGGGTCGATCCGAAATCCAGGTCATCTATCCTGGTCTGTTTTTCAGAATTGGGTCGATTACCTAATTTTCTCTACTGTTTTTGTCAAAATCTGGGTCGGGTCAAATTTCAGGACTCGGGTCAATTTTTAGGAGCATTTCAAGTTCTACTTCGGTTTGAAAATTTTAGAATTCGGATCAGACATTTTTAATTGCGAACTGTTGGTTTTTGGTATTTAAACATGCGTACACGGATATCTTACTATTTTACTGATTCAAACAAACACTACATTTAGGCCAATGAAATTGAATTTGAGGCCGCGCCTCTTCGGAAGTTGCTTCTCGGTTTCAGTTTGCTGTTTTTAGCATTTAAACATCCTTACACGGATATCTTATTATTTTACTGATTTGAACAAATAATACACTTAGGCCAATGAAATTGAATTTGAGGTCGCGCCCCTTCGGAAAATGCTCTTCTGTTTCAGTTTGTTGTTTTGGTATAATTTACTGATTTGAACAAATACTACACTTAGGCCAATGAAATTGGATTTGAGGTCGCGCCCTTTCGGAAAATGCTCTTCTGTTTCAGTTTGCTGTTTGGTATAATTTACTGATTTGAACAAATACTACACTTAGGTCAATGCAATTGGATTTTGAGGTCGCGCCCCTTCGGAAAATGCTCTTCTATTTCAGTTTGCTGTTTTGGTATAATTTACTAATTTGAATAAATACTATACTTAGGCCAATGAAATTGAATTTGAGGTCGTGTCCCTTCGGGAATTGTCTCTCGGTTTCGGCTTGCTGGTTTGGTATAATTTTGCTGATTTGAACATGATGCTACACTTGCCGATGAAATATCCGTTGATCTTGAGGCCTCCACAGTTGGAAAGACGGGAATAAAACTTCTGGGCAAGGATGAAACTTAAATCTTTTTTTTTCTTTCATCTGAGAGACCAACATGTTTAGTAGGCGAGGCAACTAAAATGACCAACGAGCCATATGTTCGCAGCCACGACGTGATTGGAATGATCTTTTCAAAATTTAAGTCTGAGCCCTCCATAATAAAAATATTTACTGTTTTGGATACGGATCCGAAGTTATTTATATTCATCTGTTTCTAACCGTTTATTCTTGACAGCTTGCAAGGAACAAGATTAAAGAAGACAAAAATACCCCTCGGAGATTATCTATTTTGATATTGTTCTTACTTTCTTTAATTCAGCTTTATTTTATTAGGTATTGTAATATTATTTATTGAACTTATGTAATTATTTGAAATGTTTAGAAAAGGTAGACTTAGGATTAATTAATAGGGTAGTCTAAAACTGGAAACCCGTCACTAGCTTATATACTTGTAGGCTCGGTTAGTTCAAACTTAGAAACTCTCCGCTAGTTATCTATTTTTAGACTTGTCATGCTTATTCAAAATTTTCAAAACAACTTTGGTCATCGTTTATTTGCTTTATTAATCTTACAATATAGTTTATCAATCCAGAGGGAATCGACGCCAGTCGCGTCGCCAAGCTCGCGATAAAAAACGGGCGCGACAACAAGTATTTCTTCAAATCCCTCAAGCCTGCTGACACTCCGGCGTCCACTCGAAGTCATTCTTCCTTTTCAACAAAGAGAAAAATCGGTGACTTTTCTCCGATGACCAGGAGATAAAACCTACTTAAAACGGCAATCCTCCGGTGAGTCTTTCCACTTCTTTCACATTGTCAAGCACTTCCGAAATTTCTTTGATGGCTTTGATCTTATCCAGATTAATCTCTATTCGCCGATTTGAAACCAAGAAGTCTAAGATCTTGCCCGAGCCTACTCCAAAAGTACACTTTTTACGATTCAACTTCATGTTGTATTTTCGAAGCACGTCAAATGTTTCTTGTAAATGCTTTAAATAGGCCTCTACTTCCAGGGACTTAACTAACATATCATTAATGTAAACTTCCATCGTGTTTCCTATTTGATCTTCGAACATGCGGTTAACTAAGCATTGATATGTTGCCCCCGTATTTTTTAAAACCAAATGGCATCACATTATAGCAATAAGTCCCGTGCGTAGTTATGAAAGAAGTTTTCTCTTGATCCTCCGGATTCATCCAAATTTGATTGTACCCGAAGTAAGCATAAAATTTAGCATTTCATACCCTGCCATAACATCAATCATTCGATCGATCGATCTGCGTCAAAGTAAAAAAGTCATTCAGGCATGCTTTGTTCAAATCTTTAAAATCTATGCACATTCTCAACTTATTGACCTTTTTAGGTATGACCACTACATTAGCTAGCCAATCTGGGTACTCTACTTCCCGGATGGAAACTATATTTAAAAGCTTTGTTACCTCCTCCTTGATGAATTTATGCTTGAATTCGGAGGAGGAAAGCTCAAATCCAAACTCAGCTTGTAAGTCGTGATCTCCTGTGGAATACATGTCATGTCTAAATAGGAGCAGGCAAAACAATCAGAGTTAGCTTTAAAAATTCAATTAACTTAAGCCCGAGCTCTAGGGTTTACCCGATGCCCAGGTATACCTTCCTATCCAGTAGATGCACGAACAAGATGACCTGCTCTAATTCCTCTACGGTTGACTTCGTGGCATATGAGCCATCTGGCAGCACAAATGACCTCAGGACACATAAATAATCTTCTTCGTCCTCGAAGTTAATCTTGTCTACCTTCGGACTCATAGGGTCCGAATCTTGTGATTGTTATTTAACCTATTTGCCTTTACTTGAATTCTTCACTTCCCTCAGTGTTTGCACCACTTTTTCTACCGCGAACATTTCTCTTGTTGCCGGTTTCTCACCACAAACTGGTTTTATTCCCTCCAGGGTCGGGAACTTTAGCATCATGTGTAACGTCGAAGGTACATCTCTCATGTCATGTATCCAAGGCCTGCCAAACAGCTTATTGTACCTCATTTCGCCTTCGATAACATAGAACTTCGTTTGATGAACTGTTCTGGTAGTATTGACTGTAAGAGTAACTTTCTCCTTCGTAGTCTCGCTTGCCATATTGAATCCGTTGAGAACTCGGACTGCCGACACAATTTGGTCTAACATGCCTAATTGATCTACCACTTTCCAACGGATAATGTTGGCCGAGCTATATGGATCAATCAAAATACGCTTATTTTGAAATTTATTGATAAAGATAGAAATTACCAAAACATCATTGTGAGGCTGAATGATGCCCTTCACATCTTCATCATTGAAGGAAATTTTACTTTATGGCACATAATCTCTGGATCTTTTCTCCCGAGTAATTGACACTTTCATCTTCTTTGCCGTTATGACCTCTCCCTTATTGGAAAAAGACCCGCCGGTATCATTCCTGAATTTCAAGCCTCTGTTGGTAAACCCTTGATCATTTCGCATATCACCTTTGTCTGACTAAAAATTGCAATTGCGGAACGCCGTTCATTGGATCAACGGGCGAAATGTCGTTGTTGTTATTGATGTTGTTAGCACCATTGTCCCCGTTGTTGTTGTTATCATGGTTACTAACCTGAACTTGAATGTCACTAGCCATTCTGCAGCACTTAGTTTTAACCTGAACAAAATCTTGAAAGAAAGAAGTGAAATTTGAGTTTGAACAAATCGCCACTATTATCCTCAATCCCACGACCGACGTCAAAATGTTTACCCCAAAAAGGTACAATTGAATTTGTAATTGGTTTTAAGGATATGTGGATTGATTCGTAAGCAAATCGTAATAAATAATTAGAGATAATAAGTAAATGTAAATAATAAGCAATAGAAATAGTCCGAATCGATTGAATCTTAATTGAAACTTGCCCCTTAGATTGGTCCGATCCTTAGCTGAATTTCTTTGAACCCAAGCCAATATTGAGAGCTTGAGTATCTTAAATTTACAATGAAATCGTGTATGTGAATCTAATGAGAATCAGATGCCCTTCCAACATGAATGTTGGGCTCCGTTTATAGTTAACAATACAAGATATTGTCGTTAAAGAAATAACCTCTACTTCAATACACTTAATTGAGAATAACACACATTTAATCAGGAGGGAGTAACTACCGGCGTCATGCACGGAACGGTTACGTGTTGAATCTCTTCGACCTTCTGCCGATGTCACCTGGTTCGGACACTACCGATCCTGCTCGAACACCCGAACTTATACTGACGCCTCACCCCGAGTCAACTCACATCGGGTGCACATTATTATTACTCCCTTCGACCTTAAAATTAAACCACGTCATGTGTCATACTGGTTTCCACCGTATACAAAACTGATTTGCTCTCTCAATCATTAAGCCCCACGATTTCTTAGGCTTAATTTTAGGAACCTGATTTGTTCTCTCCATCAGTAACCCATCTTCTGATTTCCTTTTCTATTTCAAAAGTTTCTTTCTACACCACAATTTCTAGGCATTATTTTCATTCAAAATTGGCTTGCTCCTTTGCTCAATTCAACTTAGATAACATCTTCATCAACACCCATTTTGTCCATTGTTATGGAGTTACTAGTTACTGAGTTCTTACTCGATTTCATATACATTTTTCTAGTTTATTTGTGTTTTTGAGTTTCATTATTATTCGAAAATAATGAGTAAAAAATCTTCTATAAACTCTCTCCCTCATAAAAGGCTTAGAACTACTGCTATTGCTCGTTCTCAATTTAGCAAGAAGTTCGTCCTCTTCTTTTTTGGATATGAAAGGTATGAAGATAATGGAGAAGAAGAGATTGTCAAAACACTTGAAAAGTTGCTGAAGAAGACAGGAATATTCAAGATCCCTTGTTCATGCCATATATATATATATATATATATATATTCAAATCAAATGTTTTATTTGCGCAATAACAGTGATAAAAAGTCACACGTGTATTATAGTTGTATGTAACATGTATATAATATGTATACATCAAGTTTCTATGCGCAATTTTCTCTCAGATTTGGTCTTCCATGTAAAAGCTCTAGAATGTGTATATGGGATGTGTATTGTAATTGTATGTATGAAATATATATAAATTCTGGATACATTAGTAATAGAAAGTTTTTGAACTGATATGTCTATTAAATGTATGGAAACTGATTTGTATCATTTGAGATATTTGTGATCACTGAAAATATACAAGGATATACATGATATACAATACCTTGTGTATATCACGGAAACCCATCACAAGTGGGAGACCGTGATATACACGGTATACACAATCGTGTATATCCCTATTTTGGTAACATGTTATTTGATTTATTTGTATATAATTAGCATTGTACACTTACCATAATTGTAGGATTTCTGTACAACTAGAATAGGATTTTGGTAGTAGAATAGGAATAGGATTTTCCATATTATGGAAATTGTAAATTGTATATATACTCTTTCATTAATGAAAATAATCAAGGGATTATTTCTTTCATGGTATCAGAAGTCTAGGTTTCACATACCTCATTCTCCAAAGCTTTCGCTTGTCTCAGTTTTCTCGAGTTCCGAGCCCTTCCTCATTTTCCATTCCGAGTTCCTCCTCCTCTCTTCCAAAATTTTCTTCCAAATCCCTCAAATCGCCTATTGTTCTTTCGTTATGTCTACTTCAAAGAACATATTTCATCCTGCCTTACTATTTCCAACATCAAGAACCACATCCCTATTGTTCTTGAGATGGAAAACGTCAAATACGCGATGTGGGCGGAGTTGTTCAAAATTCACGCCATCTCACATCAAGTACTCCATCACATAGTTCTTCCCGCTACCCCTACTCCAGCGGAGGATCCTCAGTTATGGATTACTCTTGATGCTACCGTCCTTCAGTGGATTTATTCCACTATTTCTACCGACCTTTTACATACGATTATTGAGCCGGATACTACGACTATAGCTACATGAAATAGATTGCGTGATATATTTCAGGATAACCAACATTCTCACGTTGTCACCTTTGAGCAGGAATTTTCCCAAGTCAGCATGAAAGATTTCTCGAATGTTTCAGCTTATTGTAAACGTCTCAAGGAGTTGGCGGACCAACTCTGTAATATTGGGGCACCTGTTACCAATAATCATCTTGTTCTACAAATGGTTGCCGGCCTTTCTAAGGCCTATAATGGAGTTGGAACTCTCCTCCATCAAAGTAATCTTCTTCCCCATTTTTATCAAGCCCGCTCAATGCTCACGTTAGAAGAAGCCGGTTTGGCAAAAAAGGCGGCTACCGGCCCCAGTTCTGTGGCAATGATGACTTTGTCTGATAACTCTAATGGGTTTGTTGACAATTCAGGCCAAACCCGCAACAACAGTGGCAGCAAGAAGGGTCAAAACTGTAAAAATAATGGCAAGAATTGTGACGGCAACAATGGTGGTGGCCAGAACAGTGGCACCACCAGCGAGAATAGTAACAACAACGGGGGTGGGCCTCGAGTTTCTGGGGACCAACCGGCCTGGTCTCAGCCTTGGGCTCCCTGGCATTGGGCCTGGACCAGTGGCCCAGTCCCGCCTCCTGCCCTCCCCTATTTTAAGCAGCCTTGGGCCTCGGTCCGGCCTCCTCATAGGCCTAATCTCTCGGGTCAGCAGTCCAGTGTACTTGGGCCTCGGCCCCAACAGTCCTTCAATGCAGTGGGCCCCACACCAACTCCGACAGATATTGAGGCCGCAATGCATACACTTGGATTGAATCCTCTAGACCCGAATCAGTACATGGACACCGGCGCCACCTCTCACATGACGTCCGACCAAGGTACTCTCTCGTCTTATTTTAATTTGAGTAAAAATCGTGGCATTATTGTTGGTAATGACAATACCATTCCAATTTATAGTTACGGTACTACAACTTTGTCTCCCCTACATCCACCTCTTATCTTAAAAAATACCATTCATGCCCCGAACTTAATTAAAAATTTGGTGTATGTCCGTAAATTCACCACTGATAATTGGGTTTATGTTAATGTTGATCCTTTTGGGTTTTCTGTGGAGGATTTCAAAATGGAGATAACTCTCATGAGATGCAATTAGTAGGGGAGATCTTTATCCACTCACGCCCACCTCAAGTTTCTCGAGTCCAGCCATGCCATCGACATTTGCAGCTCTAGCTCCTTCCTTGTGGCATGTACGTTTGGGTTACCCTGGGTCGTCTATTGTTTCTTCTTTACATAAAAACAATTTTATATCTTATAAAGGTACGCATAGTACTCCAAGTTGTCATTCCTGTCCTTTAGGAAAATATGCTAGATTACCATTTGTAGCCTCTACATCTCGTACTTTGATGCCTTTTGATATTATTCATAGCGATTTATGAATTTCTCCCGTTCTCAGTTCTGTGGGCCATCGTTATTATGTTCTATTTTTGGCTAATTATTCTAATTTTTATGCACCTTTTCGTTAGCGAAAAAAATCACAAGTTTTTTCCACCTTCTTAAAATTTAGAGCATTCATCCGTACCCAATTCGAACGAGAAATAAAAAATATTCAATGTGATAATGGCAAAGAATATGATAATGGGTTGTTTCAGGATTTTTGTGATACTAATGGCATAAATTTTCGTTTCTCTTGTCCTCATACGTCCTCACAAAATGGGAAAGCCAAACGCAAAATTCGTACCATTAATAATATTGTCCGCACTTTATTGGTCCATGTTTTCGTACCCCCTTCCTTTTGGCATCATGCTCTACAAATGGCTACTTATCTCCTTAACATACTTCCTACCAAATGATTGACATATTCATTCCCTCTTAAAATCCTCTATAATAAGGATCCTTCGTATTCACATCTTACGGTCTTTGGGTGCTTATGTTATCCACTATTTCCGTCAACTACTATTAACAAACTTCAAGCCCGTTCTACCCCTTGTGTGTTTTTGGGTTATCCATCTAATCATCGTGGTTACAAGTGTTTTGATTTCTCGTCTAATAAAATCATAATTAGTCGCCATGTTATTTTTTATGAAACCTAATTTTCGTTTGCTAAAGTGAGTAGTCCCGGGCCTAGTTTGTATAATTTTTTGGATGACGAAGTCTCCCCGTATATTATCCACCATTTCTCGGACGTGTCTCGCACCCAAAATCCGCTAGCGGGCCCACTGCCCGCTGGCCCTGCTGTTCCGTCGAATCTGCCCAGTGGGCAGACACTCGACCCAGTACTAATCTCGGTATTGTTCCAGTGGCCCAGCCCACTACCCCAGTCTCCATTCTAGTTCCGATTCCCGTCATTGGGCCAGCAAGCCCACTACCTGCTGGCCAATCCGTCACCAGCTCACCCGCTGCCCAAAATCCACCCAATTCCTTCTCGAGTCAAGGGTCAATTACTCGTAGTCAAAGGGGGTATTTTTAAACCAAAAAAACTTTTTAATTTAAATTACAATGTTCTTAAATCCCCCCTACCCCGTAATCCAGTGTCCGCATTAAATGATTCGAATTGGAAATTGGCTATGAACGACGAATATGATGCTCTTATTGAGAATAAGACGTGGGAGTTGGTACCCCGTCCTTCTGATGTTAATATTATTCAGTCTATGTTGATTTTTACTCATAAGGATAATTCTGATGCTTCTTTTGCGAGGCATAAGACTCGTCTTTGTAGGTGATGGTAAGACTCTACAGGTTTGCGTGGATTGTGGTGAGACGTTTAGTCCGGTGGTCAAACCGGCTACCATTCGCACTATTCTCAGTCTGGCTCTTGCGAAAGCTTGGCCCATTCATCACTTAGATGTGATAAATGCATTCTTACATGGTAATCTTAAGGAGACCGTTTACATGCATCAACCCTTGGGTTTTCGAGATCCCAAATATCCTCATCATGTTTGTTTATTAAAGAAGTCCTTGTATGGGCTTAAGCAAGCCCCACAGGCTTGGTATAAGAGATTTGCAGACTATGTTTCATCTATTGGGTTTTCTCACAGCAGGTCTGATAATTCATTATTCATATATCGTCATGGTACTTCTATGGCTTATATTCTGTTATATGTGGATGATATTATCTTGATTGCCGCTACTGATGTTTTGCGCAAGTCTATCATGACCATGCTCAGTTCTGAGTTTGCTATGAAAGACTTGGGGCCCTTGAGTTACTTTTTGGGGATTGTTGTCTCTCGTCATGCAGGTGGATTAATCTTATCACAACAGAAGTATGCCGCTGAGATAATTGAAAGGGATGGTATGTCCTCATGTAAGTCTGCTTCTACTCCAGTTGATACTAAGCCCAAGCTGGGTGATGGGCTGGCTCACCTTACGAGGATCCCACTCACTATCCCAGTCTTGCTGAAGCTCTTCGGTATCTTACGTTCGCGAGACTAGACATTATGTATGCCGTACAACAGGTGTGTTTGTTTATGCATGATCCTAGTGTGGAGCACATGAATGCGCTCAAATTCATTATCCGATACATCCAGGGGACACTTGACTATGGCTTGCATCTATATCTATCATCGGCATCTACACTTGTCTCGTATACCAATACTGATTGGAGTGGCTGTCTAGATACTAGACTCTCCACGTCTGGTTATTGCATGTTTCTTTGTGATAACTTAGTCTCATGGTTTGCCAAACGACGGGCTACCTTATCACACTCCAGTGCAGAGGCCGAGTATCGAGGGTGGCCAATGTGGTTTCTAAATCATGTTGGTTACGTAATCTTCTCTTGGAGCTTCACTTTCCCATTCAAAAAACTACATTGGTATATTTGTGATAATATTAGTGTCGTATATCTTTCTGGGAATCCAGTTCAACACCATCGCACTAACACATATTGAGATGGATATCCATTTTGTTCGCGAAAAGGTAGCTCGTGGACAAGTATGAAGTTTGCTTTCCTTGAAAGACTACATTATGCAAATGCCATGTCTTGTATACCATTTTTTTGTATTCTGAATTTTTACCTACCTGAGCCTCTTATTGAATGATGGCTAGGGTCTAGTTGCTCCATAAATTCTAGATAATCTGCTAGTTTGAAATGTTCACATAATTTAAAGGAATCATGAAGTGTGATAGCTTTGAGGGTTCATTAGCATGCTTGGACTTGTATGAAGAGTAATCTGAGATAACCTAAGTGAGTCTTGTGTATATCTGTTGATTCGTGAACTTTATTAACTGGGGATATGCTAGGTTAGTCTTTCAAACATGTTTGTCCTTATTATAATCTCGTACCTAGTTTACCATGTCCCGGATGTGTTTTGATTTAGTATGAAGGTGTGTTAATTCAGAGCCTATCTAAATGCTATGTCAACTAGGCCATGTCTAATACCATCTGAAGCGTGATTGTACTGCCTAAACTGGTATCTGAAGTCTTGTATATTTGGGATATTGCCCCCTCCTAAATGATTACTTCACTATGTTGGTTTTGTTCCCATGTCTGATTGGGATAGTGGCATCTTAGCTCTTGATTGCCTTAGTCATTCAATTATATGCAAAACATGTACTCATCCTACTTTAGTTCTTAGAAAAGTCTATGTAAGCATGTTTGTTCTCCTTTCTTCTCAACAACTTGCATGCATGTTCAATTTAGATCGTACAGTCATATCCTGCAAGATATGCACCTCTGATTAGTTAATCTTACTCATGTGAGTCTGGCCTCTTGATTATGTGTAGTTGCCCTGCTTGTTTAAGTTTCAGAAATGTTCATGCTAATGTAAGAGGTCTTTCTGAGTCATTCTGTGTAACACCATGCATACATCTGAGTTGTTAGATAGTACTAGTGCCTCGTTGTACCTGCTAGTCATGAAATAGTTGTCTGAAATTGCTAACTAGTTTATTGCCTGGTCAATATATCCACCATTTTGCTCTTGATGATGTGTGAATTTGTCCTTAATTGGGTATCTTTCTCCTTCTTAATTTCTTCAAGACCGGAATGGTGTATATCAATAATATACAAGGAATATAGATCTGAGTACACACCTAATGTATACCCAAGTCATAATACTCTGTATACCTTCGAGTATATCATATCAATGAAATTCTTTGTATGTCAGTCATGCATATAAATGTGGACCTACATGATAGTTGAGCATTGGTTTAATGTTTGTATTGGCCTGCCTCTTCTCCCTTTCTTTAATTCTGAGTTATTGGGCTTGCTTGTAGGGATTGTCTAAGCCCAAATAGGAATGAAGTTGTAAATGATTATTTTGTGGCATACTGCTTGTCTAATTTTCGATTGATTAAATATGTTAGCTTTGTGGTTAATTATAACTAGGGCTGGCCAGTGGGCCGGGACGGCCCGACCCCGCCCCGACCCCGTCCCAAGCCCGCGCCGGTCCCGCCCCGACCCCGCTTTAAAAAAAAAAAAATTAACGGGGGCGGGACTCGAACTCGGGACGGGACGATGTCTCGTCCCGCCAGACCCGAGCCCGCCCCGGCCCGCCGACCCGTCCCCGCCCCGACCCCGCCCCCGACCCCGACCCCGCCCTTTTCCCCCCTTTGCAAAAATGACCGTTGCACCAACGACCATTTTAGATTATGGCTGTTGGCCAACGGCCATTTTAGGCCCCCCCCCTACCCCTTAATATTTATTTTTAACCCATAAGTTATTATATTTACACTTTAACCCAATTTTTCAACTATAAATAACTCATTTTCTCTTCATCTTTCTCACAAATCTTCCTACAATCTCTCTAATTTCTCAATATATCTCTCTACATTGTTTGCTAAATATTCAATTTTATTAATTCATTTGGGAATTGGGAGTGAAGTTGGCAACTAGCTTGAGGATCTTCCATCGAGCAAAGTTTCAATTTTCAACCTCTCGATTACACGTCGACGTTACGTCGGCGTTTGGTACATTCGTTCCTTCATTAAATTATTATTGTCTCTGTTTATTTTATATTTTTATTTAGCGCACTTAATTTTATTGTCTTTAATTATTTATTATCATAATTAAAATGGAATGATTAAAAGGTATGTTTAAGGGTAAGGGTAAGAGTGCTTCTTCTAGTAGGGGCAACCAGGGCAAGGGTACTTCTTCTAGTCATCTTATTCCTACACGGGATGATTTTGTTGATACTCGAACATTTTCCTACAATACCATTAGATTTAGACCAGGAGCTATTTTCGGAACTCAAGAAGACTTTAATTTAGACGATGATCTAGATGATATACCCACTAATGTTGATGACAACACACCCACTAGTGCACCTTCAACCGAAATACCTCCTATTCCCCCTAGTATGAGACGAGGTCCAACAAAACGACCATTAAAATCGAGATGCATGGACATTTTTTGATAGGGACGTAGAGAATCAAGTAGCCATATGTAAAATTTGTAAAAATATTTTAAAATTTAAAACTGGAAAAGGTCACGGTGGGACGGGGGTTTAATTAGACACGTAGTAAGTGCTCATCCAGCTAGGTATGCCCAATATCGGGCTTCAAAACCGGGTGCGCAAACGCCGCTCCATCGGGACAAGGTTCACATACGATACGTCCCGACCAAGTACGGGGTCAAATTAACCCTATGACGAGGGGAATTGTAGGCTCTAAATACAATAAACATAGAGATAGAGAAGCAATATCAAAATTAGTTGTTTGTGGAGGGTTTGCCTTTTTCATTTCCTTCATCTCCGGTTTTATTCATTACATTAGAGATATATATAATCCTGCTTTTAACGGTTTTCCTAGATCAACTGTTAAGAGAGATGTATTTAAATTCGCGCATGAATATCAACAATATTTACGTTTTTCATGATATCATTTTAATGGCAAAGTATGTATCACGTCTGATATAGGTCGTAGTACTAACGACCATGATTATTTAACTTGTAACTTGTCATTGGATAGATTATAAATGGTCTATGCAAAAACGTATTTTAGCGTATAGATATATAGATGATAGGCACACCGGTACTTTTATTGCAGAAAATATTTGTCAAGTGTGCGATTATTACGGAATTACCGATAAAATTATGACTATTACATTAGATAACGCTTCTAATAACAATTACGCAATTACAATGTTAAAAAATAGTTTAACTCCATCTTTTCCGACCATTTTCATATAAAATGTGCGTGCCATATATATAACTTAATTGTAAAGGATGGTCTATCACTTTTTGAAGACATTCTTAGTAAAATACAATTTGCTATAAACTTTATTTTTAAAAGTAATAAAGTACAACGTAGAAAAGAATATAAAAAAACTTGTCACGATTGTGGACTACCTTATAGAAGAATTCCACAAGAAGTATCCACTAGGTGGAATTCTTTATACGAGCAACTACTTGTTGCTTATGACTATAAATTACCTATAACTTTATTTTTTAACTCTCATAATAAAAAGACAGATGATATGATTTTAGATAGTGATTGGGTAAAAATTTCCGAACTTATTGTATTTTTAGAGAAATTTTTTCAAGCAACAAAAGAATTTTCCGGTATATATTATCCTACTATTTCAACTATGTTATTTTATATAACTCTAATATTTTTATTACTTAGTGAATATATGGAAAAACCAAATTATAAGGCAAATATTAAAAAAATGTTTGTCAAAATTAAAAAATATTTTATTCCTATTCCCTCTATTTATATTATTGGTTCTCGTATTAAATCCTACTATTAAAATAGACGGTACTAAATCACTAATTGAAACTATTTACGATTGTATAGAAGTACTACCACCTCCAAGTCCCAAAAATCTAAATCACCCACCACCTATTGAACAAACTAAAGAAGAAGCGGTGTCTAGCGTAGAACACCAATGCAAAAATATATATAGATTTTATCAACAAGAAAATGCTAGTAACTTACCGGCTTCCATACCATCTTCTTCATCTTCAACACAACCTCACAAAAGACATGTCTTGTTTCTGCGGCTAGTATTGAAAGCCTCGAAATAAAATGTGTGGCCGTACCTCTACTACTAACCAAATTAGCGAGTTGGATATTTTTGTTTTGCGGGGTTCTCGTACCGTATCAAGAAGTTATCAATGAAGATGGACAAGAAGACTTGCTTTGAAATACTTTGGAGGGGAATGAGAAGACCTTTCCGACACTTTCATTGATGGCTCGAGATGTTTTGAACATTCAAGCGTCATCAACTGCGTCGGAAAGCGCTTTTTCTGAGCGGATATATCAAATAGGAGACCACGAGACACTCATTGGCCGAAGACGACTTGGAAATTGCAGTATTATTCAGAGATTGGAAACGAGCGGAGCGGAGAAGGTGCGGTCAACCGGAGATCAACGAAGAAGATGATGAAAACTACAACGAAATCTTAACCGAAGGTAGTGGAAGCGACGTGGATCAATTTGACCAACAAATATCAATTCCAACCGAAGAACCACATGAAATCATCAAGCAATTAGAACAGGTTTTTTTGAAAATGTAATTTTTTTAATTGCAATTTTATTATGTAATTTGCAACTTTTGGACAACACCACAAAGTTGCAATTTAGATTTTAGACAATTGTATTTGTACTACAAAAAAATCATATGTCTATTAAATAATATAAGAGGCACAAAAACAGCCTTGGGATGTTTTTATTACACTATCTTGTTTTGTTTATTGAGTTTTTTTTATACATATGTTATTTTAAAAAAAAAGAAAAAAAAAAGGAAAACCCGACCGTACCCCGCCCCGCCCCGCCTCGATCCCGACGGGATCGGGATCGGGACTGGAGCAGGTCCCGCCCAAACCCGACCCCGCTAGGCCCGCTAGACCCGACCCCGACCCCGCCAGACCCGAGCCCGGCCCACTGGCCACCCCTAATTATAGCCGATATAATTTAGATATTTTCTAATTAAGTCATACATTTTCTCCTCCTTTTGCATGACCATGGCCCCACCCCAATCTGTCTTTGCGCATTATCCGAGCTGTTGGGTTTGAGTCCCAACAACTTACTTTCATGTATTATTTATTTACATTTTCTTATGTATATATATTTTCATGTTCCGTCCACTAATCCTTTTCTTTTCTTTCGTTTACATGAAATGCATCGGGAGCAACGAAGAGTCTCGTTATGAGACTCATCATGGCTATTATCAAACGAAGACCCGCATCCACGTTCCTTGCATTCTACGGCCTCGGGATTTCTAAACAAACGGGGCGGGATGACATCGTCATCCGTCCTAGTCGCTTTTATTGTTATTCCTTAATTCCGCCATTTTATTTTTTGTTGTAATTTAATTATTCAATTTGTGCGATCATTAGAAGACTTAGAATAATTAGGCCTAGAACAGATAATTAATAGGGTAGTTAAAATTGGATATCCACCACTAGCTATTTATTAGCTCGGGTAGTTTAAAATCGGAGATCCGTCGCTAGTTATTTATTTTAGGCTCGTCATGCATGTTTAAACTTTCAAAACAATTTGGTCATTTTTTACTCGCATTTTTAATCATTAATCATAAGGTTTTGTTTTTATTCAATTTGCGATTAAAGGATGCCTAACCCCTTCCCTTTAAGATAATAAAGAACCTTACCTGGAATCTCTTAGTTTAGCAAACCATTAATCGGAGTTCATTTTGCAGCATTTATGCTAATAGTTAGGTGCTCTAATTCACCGTAGAATAATTAGGTGACGACTCCTAAGCTTAATTATTTTAGAAATCACCAATACATTGCGACCGTGTTGGATCCCTCCTCTTCGCGGAGTAGGGGGGTAAAAATGGGTGCGACAGACATTATTAATATCATATCCTCAATTTGCTCATGAAATAACATCTTAAAAGAGGTTAGAAATAATTTTAATTGTGTGTGGTTGAGGCACATCCATATGATTTGTTGTATTCACTAAAGTGAATACAACAACTTACATATATATATATATCCATTTCCTGAAGTGAATTTGATAATATTTAGTAAAAATTATAAATACAGACGTGCTCTTGGTTGTGAAATTATCATGCCTCACCTCTAGAAGAGGTAGAATAATTGATAAAAAATATACTAAATAAACTTTGCTCCTGAAGTAGTAGCCTTTGAACTTTACTCCCGAAGCAGTAAGACTTTAAACTTTACTCTTGAAGTAGTAAGTAGTAAGACTCTGAAATATACTCTTGAGGTAGTAAATATGAAATTTTCTCTCAAAGTAGCAAACTCAGAAATCTGCTCCCGAAGTAGTAAACTCAGAAATCTACTCATGGCGTAGCAAACTCAGAAATATTCTCTCGAAGTAATTGAACTTTGAAAGATACTGCCGAAGTAGTTGAACTTTGACATTTAACTATGAGACAAACACATACAAACCTAACATAAGTGACAATATACATTGTAGGTTACATTTCAGTTAATTTTATGAGGAGTATTGGCCTCTATTTGTGGAATGTGTATATTCATCACTGGTGCCACTTCTTCTAATTATACTTTGGAAAATAGGCAATTTGGAGCAATGGGGTATGGGCGGAGCCATCTTAGGCGAAAGGTGGTCAGCTGCCCCATTCGCCAAAAAATTATGCGATGTACATAGGTTAAATGTTAGCTATTATGAGTATATATTTAATTTTGCACACTCTTCGTCAAAATTCTTGCTCTGTCGCTGAATAAGGGAGGCACACACCAACCAAGCAATGTCATTCGACTCCGTTCGTCGAAAAAAATTATAAATTAGAGAGAATAGCTTTAAGAAAAATATGAAAATATATACAATAATTTGATATCTATTAACGGATTGGAAACCTAGTCTAACTCTAATAGTTTTATGGTAGAATTCTAGTCTAAGTATATTTGGTAAATTGTAATTATGATAGTTTTATTAGAATAGGTTTCCTTGTTAGACTAGGGAAAGGAAGAACTTACCTCTATATAAGGAGGTCATTGTCATGAATGAGAAACAAGAAAGAATTCTTCCAATATTTTTCTTCTCTCTAAATTTCCGTCGCCTCTCAAATTTAATATGGTATCAGAGCATCGTTAAAAGAACACAAAAATCCTAAATAATGGTGGGTGATAGAGAAACCGGTGATAAAAATAAAAGAATCATTTGTGAAAAAAATCCAAAGAAATACAATCTCCCCTTATGACATTACGTCAAACGATAATCCCGAAATTGTGGTGACACAAGTTCAATTGAAGGGAGAGAATTATGAAAAATGGGCTATATCCATGATGGCGGCCGTAAGAGCGAGGAAGATATTCGTCTTCATTAATGGTATAATTAAGAAGCCGGATGAAGAGTCGCCGGACTTAGAAGATTGGTGGACTATAAATTCTTTGTTGGTGTCATGGATTCGCAACACCATCGAAACAATGCTTTGGTAAATGATTATGCATAAAGAGGAAGCGGAAGAATTATGGACGAGCATCAAGGAGTGGTTCGCTATTATCAACGGCCCTCGGATGCAACAACTGAAGGCAGAACTTGCAGTGTGCAAATAGAAGGGAAGGACCATAGTGGATTACTATGGAAAACTAACTAAGTTGTGGGAAGAATTGGAAAACTACGAATAGATTCCAATTTGCAAGTGCGGAAAGTGCACGTGCAATCTGGGGATGATCTTGGAAATCAAAAGAGAAGAAGAAAAAGAGCATTTTTTCCTCATGAGATTGGATGAGGCAATGTATGGAACGGTGAGATCGAACATACTGGCACAGGAACCATTGCCATCATTAAACAAAGTCTACTCGAATCTAGTGCAAGAAGAGTGTGTGAGAGGACTCACACGAAAAAATAGAAGTATGAAGTGAAACCGTGGCCTTTGTCGTACAAGGGAGAAATCCTTACCGTGACCAAGGTGAAGGGAAGAATGATGGTGCATTCTGCACACATCACAAGAGATCCGGATAAGTTGTGGAAGGATGTTTTTAACTCATTGGGTATTCGGATGTCCAGAAAATAAAAAAAAAAGATGAAAAAATTAGAGGAAGAAGACGAGGACAACAACCAACAACAAAGGAGAGGCCCGGGATCTGGTCGTGTAAGAGGCAACTACCGAGCTAACGTCGTTGTTGTCAAGAATACACATGTGAAGATAGAACAAATGAACACAAGTGGGATAGGACTTCACAATTTGAGTGAGGAGATTCGGAAAATGGTGATTCACAAGGAATAAATCTGAATGCAAGATAGATAGTAAGACCGAAAACGCATCCTGAATTATATAAAATTACTACCGGGATTTCGTGTGTCTAGTTTGAGGCAAGTATGTTGACTCCGAAACTTTTTATATGGGTTGAAACAAGCTCCACGATTCTTGTTTGCAAAATTGTCAAGTTTCTTGATGAAATATGTGTTCAAACAGTCATACTCCGATTATTCTCTTTTCACGATGCACTAGGAAAGTATACAACTTAACATCTTAGTTTATGTGGATGACTTGATTATCTCCGAAAATGACCATGATGTCACTGCACGGTTCAAATACTATCTCCGAGAACGTTTTCACATGAAGGATTTGGGTCCCTAAAGTATTTTCTGGGGGTTGAAGTTGCGCGTGGACCAACCGAATTATTCCTTTGTCAACGGAAGTATGATTTGGATATAATCTCTGAGTCTGGGCTATTGGGAGCAAAACTGATTAAAACTCCCATGGAATAGAATGACAATCTAGCGTTGGCCAAATGGGCAAATTTGAAAGATCTAGAACCATACCGACATCTGGTCGATATATTGATATACCTCAGTTTTACGCGACTGAAGTTATCCTATTGTGTACATGTTCTGTCCCATTTCATGCACCAACCGAAGGAAGTACACTGGAGAGCCGCCCTCCGGGTGGTAAGATACTTGAAAAAGAACCCTGGGCAAGGAATTGTGTTAAGTAAGTTTTGTGATCTCCAGATGTATCGGTGGTGTGATGTAGATTGGGTTGAATGTCCGCTGACCCGAAGATCGCTCACCAGATGGTTTATCTCCCTCGCGAATTCACCGGTATCATGGAAAACCAAGAAGAAGCACATTGTCTCTCACTCGTCAGTAGAGGCAGAATACCGTTCAATGGCAATGACGGTTTATGAATTAAAATGGTTGAACGTAATCCAACATAGCTTAGGCGTCGAATATAAATCTCCGGTTAAAATGCATTGTGATAGTCAAGCAGCATTGTATATTGCACAAAATCCGATATTTTACGAACGGACTAAACATATTGAAGTTGACTTTTATTATGTTCGGAACGCACTCCAATCGGGTATAATTCTTCAAAGTTATGTGTCAACCAATGAACAATTGACTGACGTGTTTACAAAGGCTTTGGGCAAATCACAACATGAATATCTGCTTGGCAAGTTGGGCATTCGAGATCCCCATGCTCCAACTTGAGGGGGAGGGGGTATTGACGGATTGGAAACCTAGTCTAACTCTAATAGTTTTATGATAGAATTCTAATCTAAGTATATTTGGTAAATTATAATTATGGTAGTTTTATTAGAATAAGATTTCCTTGTTAGACTAGGGAAGGAAAGAACTTACATCTATATAAGGAGGTCATTGTGATGAATGAAAAACAAGAAAGAATTCTCCCAATATTTTTTTTCTCTCTAAATTTCGGTCGCATCTCAATTTAACAATATAACTTACAGGTAATGCAAAGTAAATATGCTTTTAGGATAACGAAAAAAGAAAAAATAGATATCCATTTTTTAATTAGTATTATTATTTTTAAAAAAATATATCCATTTTGTGTAAGAACTAAAGCTTTAAAATTGTAGCCCCGAATTGACACGTTTATACAAGTCAAATTGTGACAATAGATACACGGTTTATGCATGATCCTGTATACCTCTGAATTCTGATCCTTATACTTTAAAGCTATAACCAATCGTGTGAAATCCAAATTCTAACATACTATGTACTATATAATTAGCAACTAGATTACTTTTGTTCCAGACCTTTTATGGCATTACAAAATAAATGGGCCTTTTTTTTCTAGCGTGAACATCAAAATAGGATACTCTAGTCTGTCTACTGCTGTTTCAGTCCAAGCAGTAATTGAAGAAGTCCATGTTATGAGCAGTCTATTCGGCCCAGTTAGGTCCAAGTCCAGTATTTTGCATTGAGAAATTTGTACAACTTCCCAACTTTTGGGTGGTCTTTAATTTTTGGCCATCAAATCGCAGGTCTTTAATTTCTGGCCTTCAGCACTTTAAGTAACAAAAAAGCGATTGAAAATATCTCTGACATCGAAATTTTTTTTGGATTTAGGACCTAATCGCAAGGTAATGTTTCATAAAAACTATGTTTATTCGGACAAAGATAACATAGAAATTATGCCTTGTCCAACATAGTTCTATAGAAAAGAGATTATGTAGAACAAGACATAGTTTCTATGTAGCTTTGCCGAACAAGGCATAGTTTCTATGTACATTTTCCCGAATAGGCATAGTTTCTATGAAATCTTGCCTTACGAAATTGTAAGCCTTATGATTTTTTTACTATGTTGGGTATCGAGAAGGTTAAAAAGCCTCTTGCAGAAATGCAAGGTAAGGTTGCGTACAAATACAATAGACTCTAGTGGTCCGGCCCTTCTTCGAACCCCGCGCATAACGAGAGCTTAGTGCACCGGGCTGCCCTTTATGTTGGGTATCAAACCCAGAATTTGTGATTTTGTAGACCAACAAATAAGAATATTTTAGCCTACAAATTTTCATTAAACGAGAAGGGTAAAAATTAAGGATCAACCATTTGAGGGGCAGAAATTAAAGGCCAATCAATATGAAGGACATCACGCGCAAAAAATGATTTGGCATTAAGATACAAAAGGCCCTTTAAGCCAGCTTCTCATAAAGCCCCATTTAGTAGATTGGTGAAAGAAATAATCCCTTGATTATTTTCAATAATGGATGAGTATATATACAATTTACAATTTTCATAATATGGAAAACTCTATTCCTATTCTATTCCCAAAACTCTATTCTACTTGTGCAAGAATTCTATAATTATGGTAAGTGTACAATGCTAATTTAATTACAACAATATTTACCTAAAATAGAAATCCCAATCCGTGATATACACGATTTTGTATAACGTGTATATCATGGTTTCAATTATGGAAAAACTTCCTTTTGAAACCATGATATACATGGTATACAAAACCATGTATATCACGTATGTTATTACACCCCCGCAATCATAGCGGGCGGTCTTCGTACGCTGAGATTGTCCCTAAAATCTTCAAAAATGACCGAGGGAAGACCCTTTTGTAAAGATGTCTGCAATTTGATACCTGGAAGGGACATGGCAGACGCGTACTTGTCCACGAGCTACATTTTTGCGAACAAAGTGAATATCCATCTCGATGTGTTTAGTGCGTTGGTGTTGAACCGGATCACCAGAAAGGTAGACGGCACTAATATTATCACAATAAACCAAGGTAGCTTTCTGAATAAGACAATGAAGCTCTAAAAGAAGATTACGTAGCCAACAGAATTCAGAGACCACATTGGCTACCCCTCGATACTCGGCCTCGGCACTAGAGTGTGATAATGTAGACTGACGCTTCGCAGACCAAGAGACAAAGTTATTACCAAAAAACATATAATAGCCAGACGTGGAGCGTCTGGTACTTGGACAACCACCCCAATCAACATTTGTATACGAGACAAGTGCAGATTTCAATGACGGATATAAATATAAGCCATAGTCAAGCGTCCCCTAGATGTATCGAATAATTCATTTAAGCGCATTCATGTGCTCAACCCTGGGATCATGCATAAACAAACACACTTGTTGTACGGCATACGTAATATCTGGTCTCGTGAAAGTAAGATACTGAAGAGCCCCTGCAAGACTGCGATAGTGGGTTAGATCCTCGTAAGGTGAGCCAGTCGCAGCACCCAGCTTGGGTTTAGTATCAACGGGAGTGCACATAGACTTGCACGAGGACATACTAGCGCGCTCAATAATCTCAGTTGCATACTTCAGTTGTGATAAGAATAACCCATCTGCATGACAAGTGACAGCAATCCCCAAAAAGTAACTCAAGGGCCCCAAGTCTTTCATAGCAAACTCAGAACTGAACATTGTCATGATAGACTTGCACAAAGCATCAAAAGAGGCAGTCAAGATAATATCATCCACATATAATAGTATATAAGACAAGGAAGCACCACGACGATATATGAACAACGAATTATCAAACCTGCTGTGTGAAAACCCAATAGATGAAACATAGTCTGTAAACGGTCTCCTTAAGATCACCATGTAAGAAAGCATTTTTCACATCTAACTAATGAATGGGCCAAGCTTCCGAAAGAGCCAGACTGAGAACGGTGTGAATGGTAACTGGTTTGACCACCAGACTAAACGTTTTACCACAATCCACGTCAACCTGCTGAGTCTTACCATCACCTACAAGACGAGCCTTATACCGCGCAAAAGAACCATCAGAATTATCCTTATGAGTAAAAATCCACACAGACCGAATAATATTAACACTAGAAGGATGGGGTACCAACTCCCACGTCTTATTTTTAATAAGAGCATTCGTCGTTCATAGCCAATTTCTAATTCGGGTCATTTAATACAGACACTGAGTTATGGGGTAGGGGGAATTTAAGAACATTATAATTTAGATTAAAATGTCGTTTTGGTTTTAAAATACCCCGTTGACTATGAGTGACCGGTCTGTGACTCGGGGGAGAATTAAGTGGATTTTGGGACAAAAATTGAGGGGTGACGGACTGGCCAGCAGGCAGTGGGCAAGCTAGCCCAAAACTGGAAACAAGATTTGAAACAGAAGCGGTAACCAAATCTGGAACAATGTTGGTATTGGGCTGGGCAATCGGCCCAACAATCGAAACTGGACCAAAAATAATTCTGGAAACTGTGGGATGTGGCGGTACAGTAGTTCTAGCGAGAAGTGGGCCCGCTGGCGGATTTCGGGTGCGGGACAAGTCCGATAAATGGTGGATAATATACGGGGAGACGTCGTCATCCAAAAAATTATACGAACTAGGCACGTGACTACTCACTTTAGAAAACGGAAATTGAGTTTCATAAAAAATAACATGGTGACTAATGATGATTTTATGAGATGATAAATCAAAATATTTGTAACCACGATGATTAGACGGATAATCCAAAAACACTCAAGGGGTAGAACGGGCCTGAAGTTGGTTAATTGCAGTTCACGGAAATAATGGATAACATAAGCACCCAAAGACCCTAAGATGAGAATATGAAGGATTTCTATTATAGAAGACTTTAAGAGGAGACGCATTTGCCAACCCTTTGGTAGGAATTATGTTAAAAAGATAGGTAGTCATTTGTAGAGCATTATGCCAAAAGGAAGGGGGTACGGAAGCATGGACTAATATAGTTCGGACAATGTTATTAATGGTACGAATTTTTCGTTCGGCTTTCCCATTTTGTGAGGACGTATGAGGACAAGAGAAACGAAAAACTATGCCATTAGTATCACAAAAATCCCGAAATATCCCATTATCATATTATTTGCCATTATCACATTGAATATTTTTTATTTTCCAATCGAATTGGGTACGGATGAATGCTCTAAATTTTAAGAATGTGGAAAAAACTTATGATTTTTTCGCTAACGGAAAGGTCCATAAAAATTAGAATAATCATCCAAAAATACAACATAATAACGATGACCCACAAAACTTAAAACGGGAGATGTCCATAAATCGCTATGAATAATATCAAATGACATTAATGTACTAGAAGTAGAGCTACAAATGGTAATCTAACATGTTTTTCTAAATGACAAGATTGACAAAGCAGAGTACTATGCGTACCCTTACAAGAAATAAAATTATTTTTATGCAAAAAAAGAAACAATGGATGACCCAGAGTGACCCAAACGTAAATGTCATAAGGAAGGAGCGAGAGCTGCAAAAGTATATGGCAAGGCTTGACTCGAGAGACCGGATATGGGCGTGATAGGATAAAGATCTCCCCTACTGTCACATCTCATGAGAGGAATCCCCGTCTTGATATCCTTCACAGAAAACCCGAAAGGATCAAATCAACAGAAATCCAATTATCAGTGGTGAATTTATGGACATACACCAAATTGTTAATTAAGTTAGGGGCATGAAGGGCATTTTTTAAGACATGAGGTGGATGTAGGGGAGACAAAATTTTATGACCGTAACCACGAATTGGAATTGAATTGTCATTACCAATAATTATGCCACCGTTGTTGCTCAAATTGGAATAAGACGAGAGAGTACCTTGGTCGGACGTCATGTGAGTAGTGGCGTTGGTGTTCCATGTACCAATTTACGTCAGGGTGATTTAATCAAAGTGTGTGTATTGCGGCTTTAATGTCGGTAGGGGTGGGGCCCGCTGCATGGTGGGCCTGCGGAGGCCGCGGCCCAAGCACACCCGCTTGCTGCCTCGGCCCAGAAAGTTGTTGGGGACTGAACTACTGGGCTGAGAAACTGGGCCGATTGGGATATTGGGCCCAGTTTCCTGGTAAAGGTGATCGCGGGTAATAGGGGCAGTGGGCCAAGAATTTCCAGCCCAGTTCCAGGGCCACGAACCCCAGGGCTGTGGCTAGTGGGTTTGCAGCCCATTTCCCCGTGCCCCACCCCCGTTATTCGTACCTCAGTTTCCGCCATTATTTTTTCAATTGCTACTATTTTTGTCGCCACCGTTATTGCGATTTGGGCCTAAATTTTCAGAAAATGCCGGAGTAGCGTCGGATGTGGTCATCATGACGACTGGAGCCGCACTAGTAGCCCCTTTTTAGCCAAGACGACTTCTTTCAAGGTAAGCATAGACCAGGCTTGATAGAACTGCGGGAGAGGAACACTTTGACGAAGGAGAGTTCCAACTCCACTATAAGCCTCGGATAGGCCAGCAACCAGCTGGAGAACAAGATGATTATTGCTAACAAGCGCACCAACATTGCGAAGTTGGTCCGCCAACTCTTTCAGCCTTTTGCAATAGGCCGAGGTGTTCGGAAAATCCGCCATGTGAACATGAGAAAATTCCTGCTCAAGAGTAACAGCCCGAGAATTTTTGTTATCTTGAAATATGTCACGCAGCCTATTCCAAGCTTCCATTGTCGTAGCATCGGGCTCAATGATCGTTTGTAGAAGGTCGGTAGAAATAGTTGAATAAATCCACTGGAGAACCGTAGCATCAAGTGTTGTCCACAACGTAGGACTCACCTCGGGTTCAGGCACCTCATCTGCGCCAGTAGTCGAGGGAATGATGTGATGGAGGACTTGATAAGAGCGTGCGTGAATTTTGAAAAATTCCGCCCACCTCGTATATTAGACGTTTTCCATTGCAAGAACAATAGGGATGTGGTTTCTGATGTTGTAAATTGTAAGGGCATGATGAAACATGTTCTTCGGCGTAAACATGACGGAAGAACAATAGGAGAAGTAGAGATTAGGAAGAAAATTTTGGAAAAGAAGGAGAAAATTTGGTATGGGAGGAGGATTTCCGGTGAGCGAAAGCCGAGAAGAAGTCTCGGAATTCGAGCCAAATACGCGAAAGAGTGTAAGGTTTTTGTGAGACCTATACTTCTGATACCATGAAAGAAATAATCATTTGATTATTTTCATTAATGAATGAGTATATATACAATTTACAATTTCCATAATATGGAAAACCCTATTCCTATTCTATTCTCAAAACCCTATTCTACTTGTACAAAATTTTATAATTATGGTAAGTGTACAATGCTAATTTAATTACAACAATATTTACCTAAAATAGAAACCCCAATCCGTGATATACATGGTTTTGTATACCGTATATATCACGGTTTCAATTATGGAAAAACTTCCTTTTGAAACCGTGATATATATGGTATACAAAATGTGTATATCACAGTATGTTATTAATTGGGAACACCAAATATTACTCGTCTTGACAAATTGCAATTGTTTCAGACTATTTGATGCTTTAAAAAATATTTTTTGTAATACACATTGTTGTTCAAATTAGAAGAGTGCCAATTAATGAGACGTTATAGATGATTTATTAAAGGTTGTACAAGAATCTTAAAAGACAAATATTATTGACCGGATGAATATACTATGTTGTTGTTGTTATAAATATATATTTTCCCTTTCCTATTATTCACTGGGAACTTCCTAATAATTGGGTTATCTAGGAATTGCAATTGTTGGACGGGTATTAACTGCCTAGTTTCTTTAATTAATTTAGGTATTGTAATTAGTTGTAAATATCTAAAACAAAAAATTTGCATTTTCTAAGGTGTATAATTTTGGATGGATTATATTAAGACTGGTTCTATAAGAAGTAGATATTTTCAAGAAAAGAATGTAGTAGTATGTATTTAAAAATCATTGATCAAATTTTAAAAAAAAGATTGTATAAATTAAGATTTCACGTTCATTTGATAAAGTTACCTACAATAATATATGACATCACGCAGAACATCTGAAATATGCAACATCTTCATTTTTCTAAAATGCAACCACCTAAGAATATAATTCCATTAAGATTTAACAAAATCTTCAATAAATAAAACCATGCAGACAAAATATTATTTTGTCCATAAATCTTAGTAATATGATAGAAAATCTATGAAGTTGTCCCCAACATAGCCGGATGATAAAGGAGGGGCACTTAAAATCCAGCCGGTGGTCTGCAGTGTGGGTTCGAATTCTGATGGGAGCAATTTGCTCTCTTCTATCCACCCTGTAGGTGATATCAGTTGCTCTGTTATCAAACCTTGATCATTCATGTACATCTCGTGATTTACTGATAGTAGTGCTGAGGGATCGGGATCACTATCTCTAGGAATAGTCTGACCTAAGAAAAAAACTGTAATCTATGAAGTTCCAATAAACTTACTACAAGTGGGACCATAATTATTAGTATGATGGAATCCAAATTCTGTCTGTTCCCTGAGGTTGACAGAGGATCCTATCCTATGTTAATTAATATGTACACCAAATGCTAACAAAAGTTAATAATTAGGGGATTAATATTTAATAAGTAGTACCATACAATAAGACCTTAAAATAATACTCCTCTCACTTATAATAAGTGTCACTTTAGCAAAAAAAAATTATTCTTAAATAAGTATTTAGAAATTCAAGATATAAATTGATTATTTTTTTCTATCATATCCTTAAATAAAAACAGACAATTCTTTATTTAAGAAACATTTATTGGCAAGTTTTCCGTTACTAAATAGGAGTAGTTTGATAAATTTTTTATTGTATTATTAATTTTTTAATATGTGTGATTTTGTTAAGATGATACTTATTATGAGACGGAAAAGTAAGGTTAATTGTTCCAAGAAAGTGCACATGCGTGTTTCTCCCGAGAAGCATCGAGATATTCGAGTCAAAGATGCAGTGCACGTGCCTTTCCCAATCAAAGGTCAAAAGCCAGTGTGATTACATTGCACGAGTCTTATGGGCATAAAAGATATTTATCATCATCTTAACTATAATTATATACCGACAAAGAAGTGTGAGGAGTTGTTAATAATATGGGGGACCATAAGTTTTAGTTCTAATTCTAGGATGGCCGTAAAATATTAAGTTTTGGCAGATACTTAAGATAATTGCGCAGGTGGAAAATAATAAATATTTGCTAGAATAATTAAGGTGCAGCAAGCTCGCTCAAACATAATTGACAAAAAATATATTACATTTTTAAGTCTTAATCGGTAAAGTAATTAAGACATACAACTAAGCTCGTTGTTACATAGCAAATATCCGGTGAAATAATTAAGGCACATGCAAATATATCGGTGTGTGATGAAGTATTTAGAAATGATTTTTTTAAATCTACATAAGTTTTGGTGAGCAAATTCATCCGATGCAATTGTGCATGTAAAAAATAGGAAGTACTTGATAGTATAGCAGAGTTATTAAAAATAATTGAGTTGCACTATATATATAAAAGCGTATACAATAAAATTGTATGTATTTGACAAATCAAATACCATAATCTAATAATTAACGATAACATGTATCCGATAAAATAGTGATAGTACATAGTATGAATATACAGACGTATACATATGTTAAAGACTAATTTATTAAAAGGAATAGCAATGTTAAAAGTGCGAGAATAATGCATAATTTATGTAAATTTAAAATTTTACATTTACAAACTTTTGTAATACAATTTACATATTTAGACACTCAAAAACTACTATAATAATTATTACATTCGTAGTTAAAAATATTTCAGGAATACTTGGAAATTATCGTAATTAAGAAAAAACAGTTTCGTCTGCTTGTATTGTAAATATTATTTTAGAAAGAAAATAGTGTTTAATAAAAGAAAAGAAAAAACAATAAAAGGAAGTAAAGCCCAAGATAAGAACGATAATTGGGAAAGGATAATTACTAGTCATGAATACCGGTAAGGAATTGCATGTTAGTTCCTTTTCTGTTCAATTTCTACACCTTTTGCTAGATTTCTTCCACATGGAAGCACATTCAACATAAAAGTATAGAATTGATAATAAATTTTAATAATAATAAATATATTATTGCTAAAAATATAAATGAAGATAAAAATTTAATATTTGAGTTTATCGTATTGTGTGTGCCAGAGGTAGGGGCTAGTCTTTCCATCTTCTCGTCTCCTTTTCTTAGTTGTACTAATTTAGTATCGTGTTGATCATTATCTTTATATGGCTATTATCATGTTGAGCCATTTATTTTGTCTATTGATTTTTTGCTATCTTATTTTTCATGGTTTGAATAAGTTTCTCTTGAGCCAAGGGTCTATCGGAAACAATCTCTCTATCCTGCAAATGTAGAGGTAAGGTATGCGTACATCTTACACTCCCCAGACCCCACTTGTAGGATTACACTGGATATGTTGTTGTTGTTGTTTGTTGCTAAAAAAACATAAATGACAAAAAAAAAAAATTATTGTAGTGAAAACTTTTCGCATCGATAGTTATTGCAACGACATGTAACAATTCTGTTATTGTGAAAAATACTTGTGGCAACAACATCCAACATATGACAACAAAAAAGTTGTTGAAAAATACCCTTTTTCTTGTAGTGAGTGAACCACTAATTAACTGTTACTCCCTATGTCTCAATTTAAGTGTCTTATTTTTTTCTATCTATTCTAAAAAAAATGTCTCTTTCTATATTTAAGTTGACATTTCAAATATCCTACATGACAAGTTTAAAATCACAAGATTCAAAAGACATTTTAATACATCATCACATCTTTAATTTAGGACCATAAGATTCAAAAGTCTCCTTTTATTTTTTAAATTTTATGACAAGTCAAATTAACACACTTAAAATAGAAGAGAGAAAGTAATAATTTTGTCCACAGCTGTTTAATTTTTCATTTGTCCATTTTCCATTCTGTGCTTGTTTTTAATTTGTTTCTGAAGATAAACTTCAAGTTGGATTATATATGATTATATTTAACGTGTTTTAACCCCAAGTGGGCATTGGGCACTTGCCAACTTGGTGAATGAAGCTATATATGATGGCGTGTGTCAAAGTTCAATTCACCCCATTTTTAATTGTAGGCTGCAAGGGCAGTATGTCTTAAAATAATTTGCTTAATGTTACAGTTATAAGTTCATTCTTTTTGTTGGTAATAATTCACATTAATCTCGTACATCCACGTCTGATGTCACATGCCGTTGAATGAGGTCTCTGAGAAGGGTGACCAATGACTTGGATCATACTCAGCAAAAGATGATCCCCTCTAGCCATATCAATTTTTTGTTACAATTGAAAAAGATGAGTTCACATGCTTTCAAAAAGTAATGCCGATTAAGTCTGTGAGTTATTTTCATCCTGTGTCCAGGGAGTAGTGGGGATGCGATCGGTATATGGAACAAGACGGCCAGTTACATTCGGGAGGTAGCTAGAGAAGTGCTATGGGTCTCGCGGGGTAGCCGTGGTGAGCATCGAGGGGACTGGTGGTGGAATGGTAAAATTCAAGAGAAGGTGGAAGCAAAGAAAGTGGCGTATGCGAAATTGGTAGAAAACAAGGATGAGGTAGAGAAGTGAACGAATAGGAAATTGTATAAGACGGCGAGGAAGGAGGCAAAGCTAGCGGTTATGGCGGCGAAAACAATGACTTTTAAACGTCTGTATGTGGAATTAGAGGGAAAAGGCGGGGACAAGAAATTGCACAGACTAGCCAAGGCGAGGGAGAAGAGGGCTCGTGACCTGAACAGAATACTTGGAGTGCAAGTTCTGTAATGGGAGCGACCTTGAGACAGGCGTGGAGTTGAGGCTTGGTACTCAGGTCATTCCAAAGAAAAGAAGTTTCAAGTACCTCAGGTCTATTATCCAAGGGAGTGGAGAGATTGATGACGATATCACACACCATCTTGGGGCAGTGTGGATGAAATGGAGGCTCGCATCTGGAGCCTTGTGCGATAAAAAGGTGCCACCAAAACTTAAAGGCAAGTTCTATAGGGTGGTGATTAGACTGACTATGTTGTATGGGGCGGAGTGTTGTCCAGTCAAGACCCCGCATATCCAAAAGATGAAAGCTACGGAGATGAGGATGCTGAGATAGATGTGTGGGCATACAATGAGGGATAGGATTAGAAATGACAATACCCGGGACAGAGTGGGAGTGGCCTCGGTGGAGGATAAGATGCGGGAAATGAGGTTGAGATGGTTCGGGCATGTGCAGAGGAGAGACACAAATGCCCTAGTGCGGAGGTATGAGAGGTTGGCTATGAACGAGTTCAGGAGGGGTAGAGGTAGGCCGAAGAAGTATTAGACGAAATATGACGCAGGTGAAACTTACTAAGGACATGACATTAGATAGAAGGTTGTGGATGACACAAATTAGGGTAGTAGGTAGTTGAGCGTAGTCCTACTTACGCGTACATACTGGTAGTTGTAGTGTTACTATTGTAGGCCAACTTAGCCTATCATACTAGTAGCGCAGTATTTTCTTATAGTCCTCTGCCGTTTGATTTCTGCTACTATGTATTCTTTAGTATACTTTGTTCATCTTATTTACATGTGTTAGTACTGCTTCCTTTTCAGAATGCTCTATCATATCATGACTTAATCGCTTTTGTTACCATCATTTTCATACTGCTTTAAATATCTTGTCCGGGTCTGACCATTTCTCTTGCTTTGCTTGTGCTTATGCTTTGTCTTGAGCCGAGAATCTTTCGGAAATAACCATTCTACCTACTAAGATAGAGGTAAGGTCTGCGTGCACTCTACCCTCCCAAACTCCACGTTGTGGGATTTTACTGGGTTGTTGTTTTTGTGTGCTCTTCATTTGCTAGAAAGTCAGAATATTAGTTCCATTCTCTCCAGATGTGTTCAATAGAGACGTTGGTGACACTCAACAAATATCTGCAATATTCTTCAATAATATCTTTATGAGAATGATATTGTATGTCCTCATCCTAAATAAAATTTGACCATAAGTACACAATCTATTTTCACCTCTAGATTCTAGTTATTGATAGCCCATCATTTTAGCTAGGTTTAGCCTCTAGCCATATCAATAGTAAAAATCCTAGTCAAATTAAAAGTACTTATATAAGTTGAAAAGTTAAGTTACAAAAGTTTACATGCAAACACTTATCTTATAAGTTACTCCATCTATTGATTTGGTGCAAATTAAATATGTACGCTGATAAAACATTTTGCATGGTTTAGGAGGGGGTTGGTATTGTTAAGGTAAAAAAAATAAATCACACTCTATATTTATACGAACCGAATAAATACATGAAACGTATTTTAATATATACTCTTTAAGTATTATTACTAAATTATAGTTACTTAGTACAAGTAATTAACAGAAAAGGCTCAAATATGTCATCAAATTATGGTAAATTGCTCATTTATGTCATTAGTCAATAGTTTGAGTCATTTATGTCATTGTCGTTACAAAAATGGTTCATCCATGTCATTTTTCATTAACGTTGATTTTACAATATCAGATATGACATGTGGCCTCCAATTAGAGGTTCACAACGTTTAATTAAACCAGCTCAATTTTAAATTCTAAATTAATAAAAAATATGACTCATACACCCGATTCAATCACAAACATAATCTAGTTGGAGGTCACGTGCCATATTTGGTATTTAAAAACCGACGTTAATGAAAAATGGCATGAATGAGTCATTTCTGTAATGGTGATGTGATAAATGAGCCAAACTATTGACGGGTAACATAAATGAGTCATTTTCGATAGTTCGATGACATATTTGAGCATTTTCCGAATAATTAATTATCTTAATTCATAACATAACAATAATAAATTATACAATTTGATGAAATCAAACACTAGGGTGCAAGTAAAGTGTTGATGGTTGGTTCAAACAAAAGCGAGTGTAAGTGTCTTAATTTGATTGAGCACGGAACTAAAAAAAAAGGAAGACTTTTAAATTTTATGTGTGTGTTTTATAAATTTTGTGGTCTAAAACTTATAAAAATTTAAAAAGAATTACTCTTTTTGAGACAAATAAAAAATATACTTAAATTGAAACTAAAGAAATAATTAATTACTACTACATTATTTGTGGGTTAAATAAAAACCAATGGGACATAAAAGGTGCAACTATGTCCGGGTGGGTCGGCTCGATGGTAAACCCGAGGGAAGGAGTCAGGAGCACATTCATTTCATTGGCCTTATGGGGGAACCCATTTTTCTAATTCCAAGTATTTTTATTGGATCAACCTCCATTTCTCCTGCAAATTAGGTGCTTCTTGTTTTGTTAAATTTATTTTTCGTTATAAATTGAGGATATTTATATTCTTACCATTATTAAAGTTAACAAAATTACCTCTTAATTGGATGAAATTCCCAAATCAAACATAAATTCCTAATTTCACTTAAAATTATCCTATTTTCCCTTTTTGAACCCGACCCACATAATTAAAATAACTCATAAGAATTAAACTCCAAACCCCATTTTTCCATTTATTTCCCTTTAAAATGACTGAATCTGTCATTTTCATCAAACCCACGATGACAAAGTTGTAGAAATGGTAGAATCATTGAGTTGTTTAGCCATTATCGCATCATAAGTTGATTGTAACCGTTAAATATGTATATTGTGTGTATTAGGTCTCGGCTATGCTCACGGATTGGTCCTCGGATGGGCTGATTATTATGTGTAATTTATGGTAAATATTTAGTATCCTAGTTTAGGTAAGGTTGTAATATAATTAGTATTGTATTACCATAATTAGTGTATTACCATAAATGTATAGAATAAGATTTTAGGAATAGAATAGGAATATGATTCTCCTATTATGTAACTTGTATATATAGCCTTTCAATTAATGAAAATAATCAAGGGATTATTTCTTTCATGGTATCAAGAGTCTAGGTCTTAAAATCCTCTCTCTACTCTCCTAAATTTTCCGTCGACTTCCCTCCACTTCCGAGACGTTTTGCTCTCGGTTTGTGTGCCGACGGGACCTCTTTTCTTTCCAAATTTGTCTCCCTAATCCCTCAATCACATATTGTTCTATCAATATGTCTACATCCCGGAACATGTTTCATCCGGCCCTTACAGTTTCTAACATCAAGAATAACATCCCTCTCGTTCTTGAAATAGAAAACGTCCAATATGCGACGTGGGCCGAACTGTTCAAAATTCACGCACGATCGCATCAAGTCATCCATCACATAATCCCTGCGGATCCTGAGGATACGGAGGTGTCAAAAAGCGAGAATGATCCTAAGTTGTGGACGACTATTGATGCTAGCGTCCTTCAGTGGATATATTCCACAATATCTACCGACCTTTTGCAAACAATTATTAAGCCTGACGCTACGACACAGGCGACTTGGGATAGATTGCGTGATATATTCCAAGATAATCAAAATTCTAGAGCCGTTACCCTTGAGCAGGATTTCTCCCGCGTCAATATGGAAGATTTCTCTAATGTTTCGGCTTATTGTAAAAGATTAAAGGAATTGGCGGACCAACTTCGCAAAGTTGGCGCGCCGGTTTTGAACGATCGTTTGGTCCTCCAAATGGTTTTCGGGCTCTCCGAGGCCTACAGTGGTGTAGGAACGCTTCTTCGGCAAAGCAATCCGCTTCCGCAATTTTATCAGGCGCGTTCTATGCTTACACTAGAAGAAGCAGGCATAGCGAAATGAGCGGCTATCGGTACTAGTCCCGTAGTCATGATGACCGAGTCCACGGTATATCCTACCGGTTCCAACAACTTGAGCCAAAACCGCAACAAAGGTGGCGGCAAAAATAGAGGAAATAAGAAAAATGGCAAAAACCGTGGCGGCAATAGCGGCGGCAGCCGGCAGAATGGTGGTGGCAGTGGGGGTCCTCGCGGTGGTCAGCAGCAGCAACAATAGTTCTGGGGTCCACAATGGGCCCCTATGCAGTGGCAGTGGGCCCCACAATAGCAGTTTGGGCCCAGCCAGTTTACCTCCCAGCGGTAGTGGCCAGCCCAACAGCAATGGCAAGCCCAAGCGAGCGGTCCGTGCCCAATTCGGCTGGTCCATTACGACCAACGAGATGCGGGCCGAGACCGCAAGCAGGGGTGCTTGGGCCTCGTCCCCCGCAAGCCCATCACGCAGCAGGACCCACTCGCACAGATATCGAGGCCGCAAAACACACACGGGGTTTGACTCAACCGGACCCAAATTGGTATATGGACACCGGTGCCACTACCCACATGACATCCGATTCAGGTACTCTCTCATCTTATTCCAATTTGAGCAACCCTCGCGGTATAATTATTGGTAATGGCAATTCTGTTTCAATTCGTGGTTATGGTCATAAAATATTGTCTCCCCCTAATCCCCCTCTTATCTTGAAAAATACCCTACACCCCCCCCCCCCAATTAATTAAAAACTTAGTCTCTGTTCGTAAATTCACTACCGACAATTCTGTTTCTATAGAATTTGATCCATTTCTCTGTAAAGGATATCAAGGCGGGGAGTCCTCTCATGAGGTGTGATAGTAGGGGAGATCTTTATCCTATCACACCCAATCCCGGTCCATCGAGTCAAACCCTGCCATAAGTTTTTGCAGTCATCTCTCATTCCTTGTGGCATGCTCGTCTTGGTCATCCGGGGTCCTCTATTTTGTCAGCTTTAGATAAAAATAGTTTTATTTCATGTAAGGGTACGAGTCGTACTCCAATTTGTCAATCTTGTTCTTTAGGGAAAATTGTTAAGTTGCCATTTGTAGACTCAAAATCTCATACTTTAATGCCATTTGATATTATTCATAGCGACTTATGGACGTCTCCTGTTCCTAGTTCTATGGGTCATCGGTATTATGTTCTTTTTTTGGATGATTATTCTAAATTTTTATGGACATTTCCAATAGCGAAGAAATCTCAAGTTTTTCCATCTTCCTAAAATTTAGAGCATTCATCAGAACCCAATTCGACCGTGAAATAAAAAATATTCAGTGTAATAATGGAAAAGAGTATGACAATGGGGTGTTTCGGGAATTCTGTGCTACTAATGGGATAAATTTTCGTTTTTCTTGTCGCCATACATCTTCACAAAATGGGAAAGCCGAACGTAAAATTCATTCCATAAATAACATTATCCGCACTCTATTAATTCATGCTGCCGTACCCCAATATTTTTGGCATCACACTCTTCAAATGGCTACATATCTACTTAACATAACTCCTTCCAAAGGTTTGACATATTCTTCTCTCTTGAGATTTTATATAATAAATCTCCTTCTTATTCTCATCTTCGGGTTTTTGGGTATTTATGTTATCCGTTATTTCCATCCACCACAATTAACAAACTTCAGGCCCGGTCTACTCCATGTGTATTTTTGAGTTTTCCTTCTAATCATCGTGGCTACAAATGCTTTGATTTATCCTCTAATAAAATCATCATTAATCGCCATGTAATTTTTGATGAATCCCAATTTTCATTTACTAAAAGTCATTCTCCTGTGCCTAGTTCGTATAATTTTTTGGATGAACAAATATCCCCGTATATTATTCAGCATTTTTCGGACATCTCCCGCACCCAAAATTCTCCAGCGGGCCCACTGCCCACTGGTCCCACTGGCTCGTCACAGTCCTCTCGCGCTCAGTTTGTCATCGGGGCGGTTTCGCAATTGCATCTGTCCATCCCAATACTGGAACTGGTCCAGTTTCTGTTTCCGCCACTGGTACTGCTTCCCGAGTTGGGCCAGCAGGCTTGCCTGCTGGCCAGTCCGTCCCGAGCCCAGCAAATTTTTGACATCTACTCAATTCTTTCTCGAGTCATAGACAGGTCACTCGTAGTCAACGGGGTATTGTTACACCTAAAAGATATTTTAATTTACATTCTAATGTCTCTAAATCCCCCTTGCCCCGTAATCATGTGTCTGCCTTAAACGACCCGATACTGGAACTGGTCCAATTTCTGTTTCCGCCACCGGTATGCGCTTCCGAGTTGGGCCGCGGAGCCCACCGCTGCTGTCCAGTCCGTCCCGAGCCCAGCAAATTTCTGACATTCACTCAATTCTTCCTCGAGTCATAGACCGATCACTCGTAGTCAGCGGGGTATTGTTACACCTAAAAGACATATTAATTTACATTCTAATATCTCTAAATCCCCCTTGCCCCGTAATCATGTGTCTGCCTTAAACGGCCCGAATTGGAAAATTGTTATGACTGATGAATATAATGCTCTTATTGATAATAAGACGTGGGAGTTGGTGCCCCGTCCATATGGTATTAATGTTATCTGATCTATGTGGATTTTTGCTCATAAGGAGAATTCAGATGGTTCATTTGCTCGACATAAGGCGCGACTTGTGGGTGATGGTAAGACTCAGTAGGTTGGTATAGATTGTGGGGAGACGTTTATTCCGGTGGTCAAGACGGCTAACATTCGCACTGTGCTTAGCTTGGCTCTTTCGAAGACATGGCCTATTCATCAGTTGGATGTCAAAAATGCTTTCCTACATAGTGATCTCAAGGAAACTGTCTATATGCATCAGCCGATGGGATTCAGGGATCCCAACCATCCTCATCATGTATGTCTGTTGAAGAAGTCCTTATATGGGCTTAAGCAGTCTCCACGGGCCTGGTATACAAGGTTTGCTGACTATGTTTCAACTATTGGGTTCACTCACAGCAAGTCGGATAATTCGTTCTTCATCTTCCATCGTGGTTCGTCCGTAGCCTACATTCTGTTATATGTGGACGATATTATCCTGACTGCCTCTTCCGATGCCTTGCGCCAGTCCATCATGACCATGCTCAGCTCCGAGTTTTCTATGAAAGACTTGGGGCCCTTGAGTTATTTTTTGGGGATTGCTGTCACTCGTCATTCCGATGGGTTGTTCTTGTTATAACGGAAGTATGCAGCTGAGATCATCGAGAGGGCTGAGATGTCATCCTGTAAGTCCACTTCTACTCCAGTTGATACCAAGCCCAAGCTTGGTGCCGCGGCCGGAGTCCCTTACGAGGATCCGACCCGCTATCGCAGTCTTACAGGGGCCCTTCAGTATCTTACCTTTACCAGACCGGATATTACGTATGCTGTCCAGCAAGTGTGTTTATTCATGCATGATCCCCGAATTTAGCACATGAATGCACTCAAACGCATCATCCGGTATATTCAGGGTACACTGGACTATGGGTTGCATTTGTATCCTTCATCGACATCCACACTTGTCTTATACACATATGCTGATTGGGGTGGGTGTCCAGACACCAGACAGTCTACGTCTGGCTATTGTATGTTCCTTGGCAACAACTTGGTCTCCTGGTCTGTGAAGCGTCATGCGACTCTATCCCGCTCAAGTGCCGAGGCTGAATATAGAGGGGTAGCCAATGTGGTCTCAGAATCATGTTGGTTACGTAATTTGATTTTAGAGCTTCATTGTCCCATTCAGAAGGCAACCTTGGTATATTGCGATAATATTAGTGTCATCTACCTTTCTGGTAATCCGGTTCAGCACCAACGCACTAAACATATCGAGATGGACATTCACTTTGTCCGTGAAAAGGTTGCTCGTGGTCAAGTTCGCGTATGCCATGTCCCGTCGAGATATCAAATTGTCGACATATTTACAAAGGGTCTTCCCTCGGTCTTTTTTGAAGATTTTATGGACAGTCTCAGCATTCAAAGACCGCCCGCTATGATTGCGGGGGTGTGTTAAATATACACAATATGTGTATATTATGTATATTAGGTCTCGGCTATGCTCACGGATTGGCCCTCGGATGGGCTGATTATTATGTGTCATTTATGGTAAATATTTAGTATCCTAGTTTAGGTAAGGTTGTAATATAATTAGTATTGTATTACCATAATTAGTGTATTACCATAAATGTATAGAATAAGGTTTTAGGAATAGAATAGGAATATGATTCTCCTATTATATAACTTGTATATATAACCTTTCAATTAATGAAAATAATCAAAGAATTATTTCTTTCCGTAACCATAAAAAGGAACTGTCATGAACCACTCAGAACACGCTTTGAAGAGATGGTTTAGTCCTGATTAAAAATAAAATAAAAAGATAGAGTGAGGAATTTGATTAGAGACAATTTTAGCGACTATGGTCATAATTAGCTGAAGGGTCAGAGTTTCTGGAAAAATATATGAATAATATGTATGAATTTAAATAAGTGACGCATCTTTTTTTCATTTTTGTCATTAGCTTAGGAGTAGCGAATGGAAGAAAATGAAGCATGTTCCTGTTGTCACAATTTAGCTCACCTTTAGCATTTATCTTCTTTTAATTCAATGGGATTAGTTGAATGAAAATTATTGTTGGGATACAATTGTTGTAGGGAACGGAAAGTAAGTAAATATTACAATGGTAGAAAGGATAAACAAACTATTACAATAAGACTGAAAATCAAAACCTTAACAAACTGCTTGTCTGATTTGCTGAGTCGAGTGATGACACTCTGTCTTTAAGACAAGATTGCTCCGTATATCTCCTTTTACGGTGTTGAGCAATAGTTTCCCAAGATACAACAACAACTTTAACAAGTGAGCAAAGAAATCTCAAGTGTTACTCTTGAAGAACTTTGAGTATAGTAACTTTGCTAGAGAGGAAGAATATGAATTTAGAAAATCTGAAGTATTTTCTAAGTGTTTAGTGTTGTTCAATTGAGCCAAAGGCCTCAATTTATAGTGTAAGTAGAAGACCCCTAAACTAGCCAACTAATGGCCTTCAATAGCCATGTAATTGCACTTGATTGAGGGGTTACATTCAGCCAAATAATAGTTGAATTCATGTGCCAAGTAATGAAGAATCAATGCTTCAAAACCAGCCCAAACGTCAGATTTTTCCACCCGCCCATTGCCACAATCTGCCTCCGAAGCGTCGCGGCTCCAGTGACTGGCCAACCAATTTACGCCGCGGCGCTACGGCGCCGCGGCTCCGAAGGTGTGGCGCTGCGGCCCTTCACGGCTCCGCGACTATTTCCGACTCGTTTCATTTTACACTTTGTACACTTCTTCCTTCTTTTACCAACGTGGAATACTTTGTCATTTGGCCAATAACCGTCCATAATTCTATGTCTCAGATGTATTACATACGTACCAATATCTCTTTCACTAATGAAATTTGTAATACTTGGCACTACGTGTGCAAGTGTCTGGAAATGACGTTTCTGACGTGCGGGCCCAATTGTTCGAGTCATAAATTAATGGGATATATTTATTTCCACATTTAGTAAATTTCCATCAATTCCCTCTTGAAAGAGATTTTGGCGCACACACATGGTGCTTTTCTAGCAATTTTTGAGCGAACTGATGTTGCATCTGGATAGATAGCATATACTTTGAACCCTCCATAGTTGAATACCATCGGACTTACTTACTGCGCGGTGAACGTGATGTCTTGAACCATCAATGTTTAGTGTAAAGCCAAGTCAACGGTACCAACACAACAACTTCCTCTACTCAGTTCTTCGTAATGTTTTGTCCGTTGTGGCCGTGGACACTTCTTGGATTCTTAAGTGCGTTCATTTGAGGCCGCCTGTCCTCGCACTTAAATAGGTGGTCTCCTACAAGGTATCCTGCTATACCCCACTTTACAAGTGTTAGGAATCATTAAAAATTTCACCAAACCTAACCTCAACCGGTGAGGATCATTAAAGGTTTTGGAAACTTAACCTTCACCCACACTGCAGATAGCACTTATAGTCTATCGCAGGAACGACTTTGGATTTGGTGTTTCTTTATAGAAATCACTATCCAAAGTGCTCATGCTTCCACCGAAGCAATCAACTAAACCTTTACATCTTAGTTTTCCCATTGAACCTAATTCCTGGGATCTCCAGTCGGTAAGGTTGGGTTACCACCGTATTGGTCCTTATACTTTGGGTTTTAAGCCCATTCCCCTAGATAGGCAGAACATCTGATCTTTGGGTAAGCCCTTTGTTAGCGGGTCTGCTATGTTATCCTTTGACTTTATGTAATCAATGATATTATACCCGTGGTGATCAGCTGCCTAACAGTCTTATGCCTCCGTCGAATATGACGAGACTTACCGTTGTACGTAGCATTCTGTGCCCTTCCTAGAGCCGACTGACTATCGCAGTGGATCATTACAGAAGGTACGGGTTTGTTCCAGCAAGGAACATCCTCTAAGAAGTCGTGAAGCCACTCAGCTTCTTCTCACGCTTTGTCTAAAGCGATAAACTCTGATTCCATCGTGGATCGGGCGGATGCAAGTTTTCTTAGAGTATTTCCAAGACATAGCCCCACCACCAATTGTAAATACATACCCACTAGTGGACTTGGTGTTCTCTATGTCAGATATCCAGTTTGCATCACCGTACCCCTCTAGTACAACTGGATATCTCAAATAATGTAACATATAAGTTAGCGTGTATTTCAGGTATCGTAGTACCCAATTCAACACCTTCCAATAATAATTACTCGAATTACGGGTAAACCTAGCCAACTAGTTGACTGCATAAGCAATATCAGGTCGGGTGCAGTTTGTTATGTATATCAAACTACCAATCACTTGTGCATATTGCTCCTGGCATACGGGTGCACCACAATTTTTATCAAGCTTTTGATTTCTATCCATTGGTGACTTCATAGGCGAACTGTCAAACATCTCAAACTTTCTCAACACATCCTCGATGTAGTGAGACTGAGATAAGACCAGTCCGTCAGACTTCTTAGAGATCTTTATCCCTAAGATGACATCTGTGATACCCATATCCTTCATGTCGAAACATTATTTCAACATGTTCTTAGTCGCTAGAATCAAGCTAGGACTGCTCCATGTGATCAACATGTCATCTATGTACAAGCATATCATGACGAACGAGTCAGAGTTACCTTTCATGTAGACATATTTGTCACACTCATTAATGGCGAAACCCTTTGTTAGTAGAGTACTATCAATTTTTTCGTGCCATTGCTTCGGGGCTTGTTTCAGCCCGTACAGAGATTTGACAAGACAACAGACTTTCTTCTCTTGCCCTGGAACCACGTACCCCTCGGGTTGGTCCATATAAATTTCTTCTTCCAAATCACCATTTAGGAAGGCTGTCTTGACATCCATTTGATGTGGTCACGCAACACTGCGATCGCAATGAATACTCGTATGGACGTCATCCTAGACACCGGAGAGTACTTGTCAAAGTAGTCAAGACATTCCTTTTGCCGATATCCCTTGACTACTAACCTGGCCTTGTACTTATCTATAGACCCATCTGCTTTATACTTCCGTTTGAGTATCCACTTACAACCCAATGATTTATTTCCCGGAGGAAGATCAATCAACTCCTGAGTGTGGTTATGCAGAATGAAACCTATTTCACTCTCAATAGCTTCTTTACAGAGCGGTGCCTCTGGAGTTGACAATGCTTCAACAATTGTCCTTGGTTCATCATCAACCATATAAGCTACAAAGTCAGGACTGAAGGATTTATCCTTCTTGGCCCTTTTACTTCGCCTTAGTTCCATCTCTGGAGTCTCAAAGTTTTGAGAATCTGGAATACTAGATTCCGGATATTCAGCCACTTCGAGATCTACTAGATCTGAACCATCTAAATCCGGGCCGTCAACGGCTCCTGGTTCCTGAGAGCTTTGTTCATAACTTCGTTTGCGAGAGGTTATGACTTTTTCATTTCTAGGAAAGGCATCTTCAAAGAATTAAGCATTCCTTGATTCCATGATTGTACCCCCGTGGATATCAGGAATATCTGACTTATGCACTAAGAAGTGTAAGCACTACTGTTATTTGCATATCCGATGATTATGCAATCTACAGTCTTAGGCCCAATCTTGACCTACTTTGGCTTGGGTACTTCAACCTTTGCCAAACAACCTCATACCTTTAAATATTTATAGGTGGGTTTATTTTCTTTCCATGATTCATATGGAGTTTTGTCCTTACCCTTATGTGGGATTCTATATAGAATCGTATTAGCTTTAAGGATAGCTTCTCCCCACATGTTTAGGGGAAGACCGGAATTGATGAGCAAGGCATTCATCATTTCCTTCAATGTGCTGTTCTTATGTTTCGCCGCACCGTTCGATTGAGGTGAGTATGGAGCCGTCGTTTGATGAACAATGCCTGATTGGGCACAATATTCCTCAAATGGCGCTACATATTCTCTCCCTCTATCGCTACAAATGGATTTAATCTGCATGCTTAGTTGGTTCTCAACTTCTGCTTTGTAACGTCGGAATGCTTCACAGGCTTCATCCTTACTTTTCAACAAGTAAATGTAAAAATACCTTGTGCTATCATCAATGAATGTCACAAAGTACTTGTTCCCCCCTCTAGTTTGTGCAAACTTCAAATCACATATATCTGTGTGAATAAGTTCTAGAGGAGCGGTATTCCTTTCGACAGATCGAAAAGGAAGCTTTGTGAGTTTTGCCTCTACGCATACCTCACACTTATGTTGAGGGTTTACATCGATAGACGGCAACAACTCCAACTTTACCAATATTTGGATGGACTTGTAGTTGACATGTCCTAATCTATGATGCCATAAATTAGAGGACTCAAGCAAGTAAGAAGAAGCTTCAATATTATTGCTTGTATGTAATATAGACATGACGTTAACTTTGAAGAGGCCTTCACAGACGAATCTTCTTCCCACAAACATTCCATTCTTAGTGATTACAAATTTATTGGACTCACACACTAGCCTAAAACCAGCATTAACCAATAAATGACCTGAAATTAAATTTCTTCTAATCTCAGGAACATGCATCACCTCCTTTAGAGTGAGCTTCTTTCCAGAAGTCATATTCAGGACTACCTTTCCTACCCCCAGCACGTCAGAGGAAGCGTTGTTGCCCATGAACAACTTCTTGTTTGTAACCGGTGTATAAGTGGAGAAGGCATCTCTGTTGGAACAGATTTGTCTTGTAGCACATGTGTCAATCCACCATTGCATGAGATTCTCTATAAGGTTTGCTTCTAGCACCACCGTTGAGAACTCCTCAATCATGTCGTCCAGAAACTGGTCTTTGACGACGTTAACATGTGTCTTGCCCTTAGCATTGGCCTTCTCTTGTTTCTCAGTCTTGAGCTTGCGGCAGTCCTTGTTCATATGACCAGGTTTCCCACAGTGGTGACAGTTTCCTTTGAACTTCTCCACTGCTTGGTTCTTGCCGTCTTTCTGGAACTTGCATTTCTTGCTTAGGTTCCCTTTGACCTCAGCCAAATTTGCCTTTGCCTCAGCGGGTTGTTTACTCCTAGGCAAGACCTTCTTATTATCTTCCTGAATTTGGAGTTTGATAATAAGTTCTTCAAAAGTCATCTCCTTTGTCTTGAGCTTTAAGTAGCTCATAAACTCATTCCACGAAGGAGGTAACTTTTCAATCAGTGATGCAACCAAAAACTGCTCGTTTGGCTTCATAACTTCCAAATCCAAGTGATGTAGAATCATTTGGAATTCCTGGACTTGGGACATCACTGTCTTACTATCCACCATTTGAAATTTCAGAAATTTCTCAACGATGAATTTCTTAGTACCTGCATCTTGTGCGTTGTACTTCTTGTGTAGCTTCTCCCACAACTCTTTGGCGGTGCCACCGGTGCAATACACCATGTAGAAAGGGTCTGACAAGCAGTTCAATATGTAACTCTTACACATGAAATCACTATGACTCCATGTATCAAAAACCATCTTCATGCCATTAATGACATGGATACCTAGGCCCCCTTCACCCGTTTCAGAAGGCGAAGGGTCTATTTCATCTCCAGCTTGTGGAGGATCTTCTGTTAGGAAAGGTGTCATTCTCATAACAGTCAGATAGAATAGCATCTGTTGTTGCCATCTCTTGAAGTTTGACCCCATGAACATTTCAGGGCGTTCATGGTGAAATCCAGCGGGTGGAGGAACAACAACATTCCCTTGAGCGGCAGTAAAGGCGTTGGATGAGCCTTGAGCAACCAAAAAGGCATTAGGAGTGCCTTGAGCAGTGGGGAAGGCAGAGGGATTGCCTTGAGCAGCAGCAGCAGAATCAGAAGTAGTTTGATTTATGCCAGTCATCTTTCTAACTTACTTACAACAAATCTTGTCTTAAAATTGTTGGCATACAATTGTTGTAGGGAATGAAAAGTAAGTAAATATTACAATGGTAGAAAGGATAAACAAACTATTGCAATAAAACTGGAAATCAAAACCTTAACAAACTGCTTGTGTGATTTGCTGAGTCGAGTGATGACACTCTGTCTTTAAGAATAGATTGCCCCGTATATCTCTTTTTATGGTGTTGAGCAATAGTCTCCCAAGATACAACATCAACTTTAACAAGTGAGCAAAGGAAACTCAAGTGTTACTCTTGAAGAACTTTGAGTATAATAACTTTTTAAATAAGGAGAAAATTGAATGAACATCATTAATGTCTTTTTGATTATGTGATACACCACTTATTTTGAAATAAAATAAAAAGATAAAAATACCACTTATTTTAAAATGAATGAAGTATTAATTTTCACCAAGTTAACGTAGAGTAGAGTGACCTAATTGAATGATAGTACCCTCCCCTAAGAGATTTGAACTCGTACATGTAATTTAAATTGTGACCTCTTGATTGCTAAATTAATCTCGAAGATTAGATAGGTATTTATGTCATATGTTGTTTTAGTTACTTCCAATAGCAATACAAAGTATCATGAGCTCATGTATGAATAAATTCCCTTTGAAATCAATTAAGTCACCATGATTTACCTCCTTCACAAACCTGTCGGACCGGGGTGTGGGGGCTCCTGGGGTGGGAGTTTCACCTTTTTTTATTTGGAAAATGTATGAATAAATTCTTCATAATAAGTTATACGTGTGCGGTGTGCCGAATGCGAGTGTAATAATAATCTTTCCTTATTTAAAATCTAGGTTAATATTTTCAAATGATTCTTGATGAGTAGAATGAGTATACAACCAATCTTGACACATCATCATTAGTAATAACAATAACAACAACATATCCAGTGAAATCTCATAACGTGGGGTCTGGGGAGGGTATATTGTATGCAGACCTTACCTCTACGGTCTACCTTGGTAGATAGAACGGTTGTTTTCAAGAGACCCTCGGCTCAAGACAAAGCATAAGCACAATCAAAGCAAGAGCACAACAAGAGAAACGTGCAGGAAACATTTAAAGCAGTATGAACATGTTGGTATCCAAAGTGAATAAGTCATGATAGCGCATTTCGAAAAAGTAAGCAGTAAATAGCGCATGTAAATAAGCTATAAAAGTACACTAAAGGACACATAGCAACTAAAATCAAATTACAGGGGCCTATAAAGCAATATTGCGCCTATTAGTATGATAGGCTAAGGGGACCTACAATAATAACACTACAACTACCAGTTTGGATGTGTAAGTAGGACTGCGCTCGACTACCTATTACCCTTCCTCCCTAATCCGTGTCCTCCACAATCCCCTATCTAAGGTCATACCTCAGTAAGTTGCACATGCGCCATATCCCGTCTAATCACCTCTCCCCAATATTTTTTCGGCCTACCTCTACCCATTATGAACCCGTCCATAGCCAACCTCTCACACCTCCGCACTGGACATTTGTGTCTCTCCTCTGCACATGACCAAACCATCTTAACCTCGCTACCCACATCTTATCCTCCACCGAGGCCACTCCCACTCTGTCCCGGATAATATCATTTCTAATCATATCCCTCCTTGTATGCCCGCACATCCTTATAAAAATGCATAGTGTATAAATTTATCTAACTTAAGTTGAATTGTTTTAATTAACTAGAAAAGAAAATCTCATTGAGGGATCAATACGCAAAGAATAAATAATCTTTCATTTCATGTGGATTAGTTCATCCCTCACGAGGGACTTTTGGAACTTGAACAATATTTTTAGCTATACAGTACTCCCTTCGTTCCATAATAAATGATGTTTTAGATTTTTCATTTTGTTTTAAAATAAGTGGTGCTTTAGAATTTTAAGAAAAAATTGGCATTATTCTTTCAAAATTATCCTTATTTACATAATCAAGAATCATTAAGTAACTTTGTTAGACATTAATTAAGAATAGTTAATAAAAACACTCATAATTTTTTTAAAAGTGTGCAATTTCTTAAAGGGTGATCGTAAGCTAAAAACATTATTTATTATGGAACGGAGAGAGTAACACGTGGAAAAGACTTGTTGCTTTGGATGCAAGAAAAATATTTAGCTAGGTCAAGTACATTATATTTTAAAATTTGATTGTCGAGTTTCACTTGCTTAATTAAGTTGTATGTAGCATTTATTTTAGCTTCATTACATGGACAATTGCTTAGATTTAAGGCCGTCAATTACAACTTATAAATGAGTGAAAAATATTTTACACCAAATAATATTGGCTCATTCTCATTTAGATATTCTATTTTTGTAATTTGACATATTGAATACCTTATTTTTTAAAATATGCCCCTTGTTAATGTCTATCACCGACATTTAGCACATATTGCCGAGAAACCTGAGGTATTCAAAATTCAAAATTTATAAATTTTTATACTGATTTTAAATTAATATATAATAATAATTGCTTTCATAATTATATATTTATAAGTATATTTAATAATTTCTTAATAAAAAATCATGAAAAAATTACTCGATTCTCATAATTAAACTCATAAACTATACTTTAGATCCGCTACCGTCTATTACGCCATTTTTTTAAACTCACGATCTCCTGCAATAATTCATAGGTTATGATAGTGAATATATTACTATATTCTGTAATTAATAGTTTTTTGTAATTAATATAAAATAGAGATCATATTTCCATTAGAACTACAATTGTATACTCTATATATATATATTGCATTAATAGGAGAACTACAATCAAGGAGATTTACACTATTCTACATGGTATCAAGAGCCAAAAATCGCTCCCTACCCTAACCTTAGTTTCAGCCGCCGTATACCTCACCTCCGCCTCCCTTTTTCCGGCGATATCCAGCCATATACAGCCTTGTATACCACCACCTCTTTGTGATATATAGACAGTATACCCTGCTTTCTACGTGATATACAAGCCTCTTCTCTCAAAACCTACCTGTATACCTCATATATCCCGTGATATACAACCCCTCATCCCTCACCTTCTTCTAAAACCGAACATGTACCACTAATATATAGGCGATATACAACAACCCGAGACACATATCACCCCAATTAGACCTGTATACCATTGCTATACAACTGATATACGGCAGCCCCCTATTTTCGTCTTTTCTTCTAACGCCAACTCCTACCGGAAACAACCAATAAACACACTGTATACGACTGATATATATTGGGCCCAGTCAACCAGTCCCATTCCAGGCCAGGCCCAGCAACAACAGTGGGCACTGCCAAGGCCCACTGCCCAGTGGACCACCACACTACTGAGGACATTGCCAGCGGCCCAGCACCACCGGGCCACTGTCCATCCACCAGGCCCACTACATAGTGGCTCAACAGTAGCACAATGATACACGGTATATGGATACGGGGCGCCACGTCTCACCTCACCAACAATTCTGGTAATATTCCTCAACTACGGAATTTAAATTCTTCTCAATCTATTATGGTCGGAAATGGTCATCGCATTCCAATTCAAGGGTTTGGCCACACACTAACTCCACCACCGCATCCCCACTTCTCCCTTAAAAACGTCGTATATGCCCCTAACATTATCAAGAACCTAATCTCTGTTAGAAAATTTTCCATTGATAATTCTGTATCCATTAATTTCGACTCGTTTGGTATTTCTGTAAAGGACCTACATACGGGGAGACTTCTTACGAGATGCAATAGTGCGGGGACCTCTATCCTTTCCTATCCACGTTCACTGCCCATGTCACTCCATCTACCGCTTTAGCCGCAATATCTCCATCAATGTGGCATAGTAGACTTGGTCATCCGGGAGCTCATGTTTTTTATTCTCTTAGAAACCGCAATTTAATCCAATGTAATAAAGGGAAACTTTTCTGTAGTTGCTCCTCTTGTCATCTAGGGAAACATGTTAGACTTCCATTTATGTCTTCTTTAAGTATTACTTTCTCTCCATTTGATATCACTCATGCGGATTTATGGACATCTCTTATAACTAACAACCTAGGTCATAAATATTATTTGGTATTTTTAGATGATTTTTCTCACTTCCTTTGGGTCTATCCGCTTAAACTTAAGTCTCAAGTTTACTCCGAATTTCTTGAATTTCATACATTGGTTAAAATACAATTTGAAAAAGACATCAAAATGTTTCAATGTGATAATGACCGTGAGTTCAATAACCCCATTTTTCATAATTTTTGTGCGGCTAATGGCATAGTTTTTCATTTCTCCTACCCCCATACTTCCCCTCAAAATGGTAAAGCTGAAAGAATTCTCTGCACCATTAACAATATGATTCGTACCCTTTTTTTTCATGCGTCTCTCATCCCTACCTTTTGGGTATATGCATTAAAAATGATAGAACACATTCTTAACATCTTACCTACCCGTACGATCCAAACTAGGACACCCACTGAAATTCTCTACCGTTGGATCCCTTCCTATGATCACCTTCGAATTTTCAGTTGTCTTTGTTACCCAAATCTTGCCTCCACGGTCCCTCACAAGTTAGCACCTCACTCCACTCCGTGCGTCTTACTAGGTTTCCCATCGAACCATAGGGGGTACTTGTGCTATGAGTTATCCACAGACAAAATCTTAATCTCACGCCATGTCACATTTGTTGAGTACGTTTTCCCGTTTGACAACATCCAAAAATTTCGAGTCACTGATTACGATTTACTTGATGACTTGGACACCTCCCCTCTACTTCAAAACGGAATACACAATTCGCACCCTCAGGCCATCCCGACTCACTGCCCCAACCCACTACCCAGTTACTGTCAGAAATACCTGCTTAGTTACTGCCCAAAATTACACCCGACAAACTGCCCCAACCCACTGCCCAACTACTTCCCGAAACACTTCCCCACCCCACTGCCTAGCCCCACTGCCCGTCACCACTGACCAGTCCAGTCTGTCACCTCCCAGACATTCTGCCCCACCCGTGACTAGGGATGGCAACGGATCGGATCTGGACCGGATCCTACTAGATCCAGATCCAGATCCGTTTTTCATGCCTGAATCCAGATCCGGATCCGGATCCAGTGGGTCCATAAAAATCATATCCAAATCCGGATCCATCGGATCCGCCGGGTCCACGGATCGGATCTGGATCCACATGTAAAAAAAGTTACCTTGCTAAGAAATTTTTTTTGAACTGACAAACGATTTTTACTTAGCTAACAGTTTACTGTTTTTCAATTTTGAAATGTTCATATGAGATATTTTGTTCGTTGTCTCGTTTTGATTGTGAGCTATTAATTAAAAATGTTGGACAATGACAATAGTTGTGGAAAATGCTGACTACTATTTCCACAATGCAGAACTTGCATGTGCTTGGAATCTTCATAAATGAAGTGAATATAATTTTAACTACTTGTTTATGGAGATGTTAGTTATTCACTAATATAACATTGATTTTATTATCGAAGTTAACTCTTTATTTTTTTGTTTTTGAGTTAACGCGGGGATAAATTAAACTTGTTTTGAGAATTAAACTTGCAAGGATGTGCTTAGCAATTTTAAGAAAATACTTATAAAATTACATTCTAGGTTATGAATATATTTAATAAACAATGGATCCACGGGTCGGATCTGGACCGGATACGGATCTCAAATACAAGATCCAGATCCAGATCCGATCCGTCAGAAACGGATCCAGGTCCGATCCGGATCCGTCGGGTCCAAATTTTGAAGATCCATATCCTATAAAACGGATCTGGATACACCGGATCCGGACCGGTTCCAGGATCCATTGCCATCTCTACCCGTGACCATCCCCACTCATCTCATGGAAACCCGTGCACAACACGGGATTTTCAAACCAAAAGTTCACTTTAACCTATCCATTCAAACCATCTCACCCATTCCGAAAAACCCAAAATTAGCCAAACTTGACCCAAGTTGGAATATGGCCATGAGTGAGGAGTTTAATGCATTAACCAATCAACACACTTGGGATCTTGTTCCGAAATCAGAAGGGATGAATGTGATTCGTTGTATGTGGCTTTATCATCACAAATTCCGAGATATTGGAGAGCTTGGACGCCATAAGGCAAGACTTGTGGCTAATGGTACTGGTCAACATGAGGGAGTTGATTGTGGTGAGACATTTAGTCTGGTGGTCAAACCAGCCACCATTCGCACTGTGTTGAGCATAGCTATGGGGAAAAATTGGTCGATTCACCAGCTTGATATCAAAAATGCTTTCTTACATGGGGATTTAAAAGAAACCGTTTATATGCATCAACCGCCTGTCTTTGTGCATTCAAAGGTTCCTCATTATGTCTGCCATCTTCGTAAGTCACTCTATGGTTTGAAACAAGCCCCTAGGGCATGGTATGAGAGGTTTGCTACATACATCATACAGATAGGGTTCATATGCAGCAAAAGTGATCACTCCCTATTTATTTTTCATCAAGGTACTACCATAGCTTATCTTCTTTTATATGTGGATGATATTGTTCTGATAGCTTCTTTTGATACTCTGAAACACGAGATCATTGCCCTGTTCAAGTTCTAATTTGCTATGACAAATTTGGATAAGTTGAGTTATTTTTTAGGGATATCAGTGACCAGATTCGCACATGGCATGTTCTTGTGGCAGCGTAAGTAGGGAGAAGAGATTGTCTACAGGGCTAAAATGGAAAACTGCAAGATCATGCCCACTCATGTCAACTCAAAGTCCAAACTCAGTGTTGATGATGGGGATCCGGTCAGTAATCCCTCTCTTTATAGGAGTATCGCAAGTGCTCTTCAGTATCTCACATTCACTCAGCCAGATATTGCACATGATGTTCAGCAGGTGTGCTTGTTCATGCACGCTCCTAGGGAACCTCACTTTACAGCTCTTAATCGTATCATTCGGTACGTTAAGGGCACTCTTGACTATGTACTACATTTCTATCCCTACGCACCGACTAGGTTGCTCTCCTACACAAACGTCGATTGGGTAGGCTGTCCGGACACCCATCGCTCTACGCCTGGCTATGGCGTATATTTTGGGGATATTATATTATAGTCTGCCAAGCAGCAAGCCACGCTTTCCCGTTCGAGTGCCGAAGCAGAATATCGAGGCGTTGCGAACGTTGTTGCCGAGCTATGTTGGCTCCGAAATCTCCTTCATGAGCTTCATTGTGCCTTACGTAGGGCATTTTTGGTTTACTATGATAACATATCTGTTGTCTACTTGTCTCATAACCCGGTTCAATATCAGCGAACCAAGCATATTGAGATAGATATTTACTTTGTTCGTGAGAAAGTTGCAATGGGTCACGTTAGGGTGTTGCATGTTCCTTCTTCGTATCAGTACGCAGATATCCTCACTAAGGGGCTTCCTCAGCAACTGTTCCTTGACTTCAGATTTAATCTCAACGTCCGGCCTCTTTCCGCTCCGACTGAGGGGGTGTGATAGTGAATATGTTCCATATATTCACAATATATTCTATAATTAATAGTTTAATATAATTAATGTAAAATAAAGATCATAATTCCATTAGAACTATAATTCTATACTCTATATATATTGTATAATAAGAGAACTCTAATTAAGGGGATTTATATTATTCTACCGTTCATACCTGCACACTTAATTTATGTGAGAAATGTTCTTTTTGTTTCTTTCTAAACAACTAAATATAAGTTATGCGTCTATCTCTCATACACATCAAATTAGTTTCAAACTTTCAGTGAGGTGATATGTATTTTAATTTTACTAGTTCTTAACAGTTAAAAATTAAATTGCTTAATTTATTATTAACAGCATGGCACCGCCTTTGTAAACGAATGAGTCCATATTTACGTGTTCATTAAATTGCTACTACTAGTTACGTATCTCATGCAACGTGGAGATTTGGTTACTGCCATTTGCGTCCAAAATTTTCGTTCTCATCACGGATGGCTAAATGACAAAAATAACATCGATGACTGGCTCCATTGAACCCCTTGAAATAAGCAAAGGTTTCAACCTTACATATTACGAGTTTGACAAATTTAACAATAACAACAGTATGCAATTTCACAAGTGAAATATAAAAAGATTAAAATATACGTCGATTTTATCATTATTTTTGTAAAAAAGATGAACTTAACAAATTTAATAATCTTAATTCAAATTTTATAATCTTAATTCAAATTTTATAATATTTAAAATTTACTTAATATATAAATAATTTATTTTAAATACAATAAGCAAATATAATTTGAATTCGATATGCAATCTGAAAATGAGTGCTCATCATTCTAGAGTTGCTACTAGTATTTGAGTAAAACAATTGGTGCTTGAGAACACTACTCAAGTTGGTGGTCAATATTGAAGTCGATTAAGAATTATCAGATTTCATGTTTAATTTTTATTGAAGGCAAGAATATTAGGTTAGTTTCTTTGCATATGTTCAAAGTTCAAACTTTGCTTTGATGGAAGGAGTTTTTCGATATCTATGCCTATAGAAAGTAATAAGTACATCATAAAATAAATTCACGTACGAACAAATTAAGGCTGGTCAATGGGTCGGGTCGGCCATGGTAAAACACTTATTGAAACTATTTATGATTGTATAGCAGTACTTCCACCTTCAACTCCAAAAAATTCAAATGAACAACCACCTAAGGAACCAACTAAAGAAGAAGTTTTGTCTAGCATACACGATGAATGCAAAAAAGTATATACGCATTACCAACCGGCTTCCATACCTCCTCATCCTCCTTCTTCTTCTTCTCCTCCTCCTCCTCCTGTACAACTTCAAAAAAGACATGATGTTTCTGCGGCTAGTATTGAAATCCTTAGACATAGAATGTTTAGTGGTATCACTACTAATCAAGTTAGCGAGTTTGATGTTTTTATTTTGCAGGGTGTTGTACCGTACCAAGCAGTTCTCAATGAAGAAGGACGTGAAGACTTGTTGAAATACTGGAGGGAGAATGAGAAGACATTTCCGACACTATCAAAGATGGCCCGAGATGTGTTGAACATTCAAGCGTTATCAACAGCGTCTGAAAGCGCTTTTTCTGCCAGAAGATTTCAAATAGGAGAGCACAGACACTCATTAGCGGGAGACAGCTTGGAGATTGCAGTTTTATTCAGAGATTGGATACGAGCGGAGCGTAGAAGGTGCGGTCAACCGGAGATCAACGAAGATGATGAAGAAAACTACAACGAAAATTTATCCGACGGAGGTGGAAACGACGTCGAGCAATTTGACCAACAAATTTCAATTCCAACCGAAGAACCACAAGACATTGTGAAGAAACTAGAAAAAGTGTTTATAAATATGTGATTTTTTAATTGTAATTTTACTATGTTATTTGCAACTTTCAACACCACAAAGTTGCAATTTTGAAATTGTATTACAAAAGAAATTATATTTCTATTAAATAATATAAGAGGGACAAAAACAACATTGAGATATTTTTATTACACTATCTTGTTCTATTATTGAGGTGTTTATATATGTTATTTTTAAAATTAAGTGGAAAAAAATAATCGGAAAACCCCATCTCGCCCCGATAAGACCAGTCCCCTTTTCCGATGGGACCGGGAACCGGACATCGGCGGATCCCGCCATTCCCGGCCCCACAATCCCGCCGGAGGACCGATTCCGCCCTCCCCCGACCCGTCGGGTCCTGTCCCGTCAGGACCCGCCCCGAACCCGGCCTACTGGCCACCCTTAGAACAAACTAGTCCGAATACTATAGTTATAAAAAACAAATGGTGCTTGAACACCCGGTTACTACGTACTACTCCTATGTCACCATTGGAAAAAATTAAACGAGAGAGCAAAAGAACTTTTTATAAAAAATTCCTGCTTTGGTGCATGTATATACATATCAAGTTGCAGTTCAGATACATTGCCTTCAAAACTCCACTTGACCACTTGTTCGTCTTGCACTCGTATTTTAGGACACCTCAAACTCAATGGCTCAATCCAGAGGCCATTGGAGGCATAATTACATGCAAGAGGATTCAAAACATGTTACAATGTCATAATTGAATGTCTAACTTGCAGGGTATTTGTTGGGTTGTTGTACGAAGCGGATATTGAAAACTTGTTTCAAACCCAACAAACGTAGAACTGTTTAACTATAGGGTAATTTAAAACCGTAAACATAAGACTTGAATGGTACTTACATGTTTACAATATCTGGAATCTTTATCAACTGTGGGTGCGCACGCGAATGCCCTTTCGATTGCAAGCTCCAAACTTCAATGTATTCCTCCTTTGGAAAGCTAGAAAATCCGACAGAGGTTCGAGAGAGTGTTTTGATTCTGAGTCTCTAAGACTTAGAATAATGATATGAAAATCAAGTGTAATGAATAATGAAATGTAGGTATGTATTTATAGGTGAAAAATTAGGTCAAACCGGATTAGGGTTTGACCTTGGGCCTGACCCAAAATATTTCTGCACATTCTTAATTAAATTCAAAATCCAATTTTGACTTAATTAAAAAAATCATCATTCATTTAAATATCTCGATTCTAAATCGAATATTTAATACTCTCTCAATACTTCCTTACATCGAAAGGACAATTGACATAGTGTGACCCTACATGCCTTCTCATATCGACACTAATCAAATTAAAGTCTACGCGGAACTCCTAGACGGCACCGCAGAACGAACTAAATATGTGAAGTACGTTTACATGAATCCAGTAAACTTAACCTCTATGTGGTAAGATAAAATCCTTTCATTCACGATACACTCGATCAATCTTAGGATTTGCCAAGTGTCTATCCAAATGGCTTGATCATTATATCTCATCTATATTGGTTGACAACTAGACCATATTCTAAATATGTCTATTGCGTTGGCCAACGACTTAGTCAACCAATATCAATGAGAAGCTGAGTGTTCTCTCGAATATACATTCGAGGAATGAATCCTAATCTTGGATCAACTACCACCTTTAATCCACATTGTAATGTACCCAATACAAGCCGTATCTCAACCTATAAGACATTTGAGCTTAGAACATTATCAAAGTATATTACTATGTAGACAAGGTGTGTATTGACCTCAAGTCTAAGGATTTCTATGTTCCACACGCTGATCATACTTTAGACATGTATAACAAACAATATATCAGCAGGGTATACCAATACTTCCAAAGTATCCATGTGTCCATCACGAGTAGCCATTACTCGTAGCAGGTGAGACATACTACATCCTCTAAGGAAGTGATGCAGACCACATGTCGACTTATCACATATCATCGATATCCCATTCTTGATGATCATTAGTCGAGGCTATTTTAAGAGTTACGTTATAATAGTAATATCTCACATTATTATTAACAATGTAACCTCTAGGGATGCATATTATAGAATATTATATACAATTAACTAATAATTCAATAATTGCAAATGCCAAAATATTAATCTTCATTAATAATAATACGAATGTGTATAAAGTACATTTGTCCTAATACAGATTGTCTCTTGGACATAAATATACTTTCAATCTCCAACACATCTAATGTCCATAATCTCAAAATAACCATTATGCTTTACTAAGCTTAATGGTTTAGTGAATGGGTCAGCTAGATTATCATATATGGGAACATAGTCTAATCTAATCTCTTCAGTCTCCACCATCTCCCTGAGTATGTGGTACTTCCTTAGTACATGTTTGTTTCTATTTGTTGATCTTGGTTCCTTAGCATGTATAATCGCACCGGTTTGTCACAATAAATAGTTGTTGGACAACGGCACTCGGAACTACCCTTAGTTCCTTCGAACTCGAAATCGCGACAACTTCTTTACCAGCTTTCGATCCAACAATGTACTCAGCTTCTGTTGTCGAATCAGCTGTTGTAGCTTGTTTGGAACCTTTCCAGCTCACTGCTCCACCATTGAAAATGAACGTGTACCCAGACTGAGATTTGAAGTCATCAAGATCCGTCTGGAAGCTAGCATCAGTGTACCCAGTAGCAGCTAACTTTTCTTCCCCACCATAGACTAGAAGTAATCTTTAGTTCGTCTAAGATACTTAAGAATACTCTTAACTGCTTTCCAGTGTTCTTCCATAGGATTCTACTGGAATTTCCATGTCATACTAAGTGCAAATGCCACATCTTGCCTAGTACAGGTCATGGCATACATGATCGATCCTATAGCGGAAGCATATGAGATCCTCTTCATGCGTTCATGTTCTATAGTATTAGAAGGACTGTCCTTCTTAGATAACTTGATGCCTTGTCCCATAGGTAGACCGCCTTTCTTGGAATTTTCCATAGAAAAACGTCTAACTACTTTGTCTATGTAGACTGACTGTCACAGCCCCAACAATCTATTAGGTCTATCTCTATAGATTCTAATTCCCAGATAATAGTAGGCTTCACCTAAATCCTTCATCATGAAGGTACTGGACAACCACTCTTTGACTGACTGCAGTGGAGTCGTATTGTCTCCCATTATCAATATGTCATCTACATATATAATAATGAAGGCAATACTCTCATCCCTGCGTTTACTATAAACACAGGGATCCTCTTTGATTCTGACGAAATCAAATGACTTGATAGCCTTGTCAAAGCAAATGTTCCAATCGGGGCTTGCTTAAGCCCATAAATGGACTTTTGTAGCTTGCATACATCATTTGGTTTGAACTCAAGCAAAAAACCCTCAGGTTGTTTCATAAACACCTCCTCAACTAGATTACCATTGAGGAAAACAGTTTTGACGTCCATCTGCCAAATGTCATAGTCATAATATGCAGCTATTAAAAGGTTTCATCATAATCGACCCCATGCTGTTGATTATAACCTTTAGCCACCAACCTTGCTTTATAAGTCTGTACATTTTGAAATGCATCGATCTTCTTCTTGAAGACCCATTTGCATCCTATGGGTTTAACCCTAGCTAGAAAATCAACCAAGTGCCACACTTGATTGATGTACATAGATTCCATCTCGGATTTCATGGATTCTTGCCATCTCATCGAATCAATGTCCAACATTGCTTCGCTATAGGTTGTAGGTTCATCGTTATCGGGAATGTCTATCTCACTGTGTGTTTCCACAAGTAGATTTAGTTTTTTAGGAGAACGATGAGTCCTAGTAGACCTACGGAGTTTATTGTGTTGCAGTTCAGTGCTTAGTATGTTCTGACTATGAGAGGGTTCTTGTGTGTTGGATAATCCACTAACTTGAGAGCTTTCATGAATATCATTTTCATGTATTTCCTGAATGGGAGGAGGTGCAACCATTGCATCTACTCCCAAAGATTGTGTAGGAGGATCTTGCATTTCTGCATTGTTCCTCGTAACATTCCCTATCGGCCGAAGGGCGTACTTGAAGTACCCAATCTTCGCCAAATACTCCCACCTAATTCTTGCCTTGGTCATTCGGCAAGGATTCAACATCTATGTTATCTTGCGGTTTTTGAATTTCTTCAAGTTCTATCTCTGTGCAACTATGTTCCTTGTAGACATATTTTTCTTCAAGGAAAGTTAAGTTCTGGAAATAATGACCTCACGTTCTCCGGAAGATAGAAGTAGTATCCCTTAGTTTCTTTTGGATACCCCACGAAGTAATATTTCTCACTTTTGGATTCCAACTTGTTAGTGAGCATCTTCTTAACATATGCAGGGCACCCCCAGAGTCTCATATGTTTAAGAGCTGACTTCTTGCCACACCATATCTCATAGGGTGTCTTTTATCTTGACTTGGATGGAGCCTGTTCGTAACATATATTGAGATTTGTATAGCATGTCTCCAAAGGTATGTCGGTAGGCTCATCATGGATCGAACCATATCTAATAAGGTTCGGTTTCTCCTTTCGGAAACACAATTCATCTGTGGTGTTCTAGGAGGTATCCACTCTGATTGGACTCCATGTAGCTTTAAGTAATCTAAAAAATCCTTGCTCAAGTATTCACCTCCTTGATCCGATCGAAGGGTCTTGATACTTGTTGCAAGTTGCTTCTCTACTTCCGACTTGTACTCTTTGAACTTTTCAAAAGCCTCTGATTTATGTCTCATAAGATACACATATCCATACCTTGTGAAGTCGTCAGTAAAAGTGATAAAGTATGGGAAACCTCCTTTAGCTTGAGTCGAACATGACCCACATACATCAGTATGAACCAACTCAAGCACCTCATTGGCTCGCACACCTTTCCCATAAAGTGGCTTATTGGTCATCTTTCATCTCAAGCAAGATTCGCAGTTACCATAAGACTCCAAGTCAAATGGTTCGAGATAGTCTAACTTTCTCAAATTGGTATCCTTGATTCGTTGATATGACCAAGTCTGCAATGCCATAGGTAGGTAGAGTTTCTATTACTTATCTTAGCTCGTTTGTTTTGTACATTGAATATTTCTCAACTACAGTTTAGTGTATATAATCCATCCACAAGAGGAGCACTATTCACAAATTTCTTAGCCAGTCAAGGTAGTTAGGTCCAGTAAGTTTGTTCATTTCAATCAACCTTTTCAATGATAAGCTCGACATCTTTGATAATCTGAAGAATTAGATAGACTGAAAATCAAACTCAAAATTTATTTCCTATTATACACATTCGTTTAGGCTAATCAACGTGGTCTTTTGTTTAATTAGCTCTCACTATTTTAACATATTTCTACGACCCCATGGTAGAATACAGATCTATATTAATTGAGGTCATAATGGGCCAAGATCCAAGCCTATGCTATCTCCGCGTTTGCTTTGGCTGATAACTTCAATAACACATCTTGGTAGGTTCTTAACCAATTGCAAAACTTATTTGCAACTCTTGGTTGATCAAATATTATATTTATTCTTGCATCCTTAGATTAGTCCGACACTTTGGCGCCAAGATTTATATAAGCAAATCAACCCCATTACACGACTGCGTTTATGTATCTAAGTAAATTTGGCCTTTGTGAGCAAACACTTTGGTGTAAATACCCACAAAAGTTTATCGTTTACCTTTACATTTAAAACACATCTATGAAAGAGTCCGGGTCCTCGTAGACTTAGAGCAAATGCTTTGGCATAAATACTCGTATCGCCGAAAATGATTTTGCACTCTAAAAATTATATTGGACGACACGTTTTAATTTAGACTTGTATTTAAAATTTTGGGGAACATTTTAATTTAGGGTTTTAACCAAGATCAACTCTTTTACGCCATATCCAATATACCATCTTAATATCATGCCAAACTAATGACACATATAGTTGGAAACCGTCAACCCAATATGCATGATATAATATGGTTTAATCAAATACTGGGCGCCGCCTGCCCAGACAGTTATAGCGGACACTATGCTAATTATTAATTGAAAGCATTTAAACACTTAACATATAGTTGGTATATTATTCAATAATAAACAATTATTAATAATCATCGGTTAACTTTCCTAAACTCTAAGTTTTAAGTCTAATCCAAACAGTCCCTTAAACAGTTTCTGATTTTAAAAACTGATTTTCAGGATATTTCTATAAGTTCTAGATTTTTAGAATTTACAGTTTAGTCCCTTAAAAATTTAAAAATTCAATTTTGAACGCCTTTATATTTAGAAAATCCAATTTTAATTTTCAGATTTCAGGGACCTCTCTGTAATTTCAATAACTTTAAATTAATTACAGGTTTGGTCCCCTGCATTTCTGAAATTTACAGATTTGCCCCAAGGACCAAATCTGATGATTTTAAAAACTTTTCCAGGGACCAGATTGTAATTCCAGAAACTTCTAAAATTTTCAGATTTACCGCAAGGGCTAAATTGCTATTTCAGAAACCCCACTGCCCCTCCGGAACAGTGATTACAGTGAATGTAGTCACTGTTCACGCCAGAACAGTGATTGCCGCGCTGTTCACGCCGAACAGTATTCAGTACTGTTTACTGTTCCGAAAATATTTTATTTATTTATTTATTTTTAAAAAAAAACGCCGGAACAGTGTTTGGTTACTGTTCACTGTTCCGAAAAAAATATTGTTTTATCTTTTATTTTTAAGTGGAGCCTCGATGCCGCGGCGCTCCATCGTGGAGTTGCGGCGCCTCCGTCTCAGACGCACAAAATCCACATTTCCGAAACCCTAAAACTAGTTCAGGGTCAGATTTTCAGATTCATCTTCGTTACCCTTCACTATCAAACAACATATTCATCGACATTCATCCAATCCCTTATCGTTCTTCGCTTCAGTGCACCATGTTCACAATGAACCGGTTACGCACATTGACTTAGAATAGTTAGATCGGAATGACTTCTTCGATTACATCATTGTTTAATAGTTTGGGAGACAAGGATGATGTGCTTTTAAGATATTAGGTTTTCAAGCTTTAAACGACATAAATTTCAGATTTAAACAAATTCTAACTCATATTATTATTAACTAATTACCTTATAATCATACAAAACAACCCTGACACTTGATACCACTGCGGTGTTTTTGTTGGGTTGTTATACGCAATGGATATTGAAAATTTATTTCAAATCCAACAAACGTAGAACTGTTTGACTATAGGGTAATTTAAAACAGTAAACATAAGACTTAAATGGTACTTACATGTTCACAATATCTAGAATCTTTATCAACTGTGGGTGAGCACGCGAATACCCTTTCGATCGCAAGCTCCAAGCTTCAATGTATTCCTCCTTTGGAAAGCTAGAAAATCCGACAGAGGTTCGAGAGAGTGTTTTGATTCTGAGTCTCTAAGACTTAGAATAATGATATGAAAATCAAGTGTAATGAATAATAAAGCGTAGGTCTATATTTATAAGTGAAAAATTAGGTCAAACCGGATTAGGGTTTGACCTTGGGCCTGGCCCAAAAAGTTTCAGCACATTCTTAATTAAATTCAAAATCCAGTTTTGACTTAATTAAAAAAATCATCATTCATTTAAATATCTCGATTCTAAATCGAATATTTAATACTCTCTCAATACTTCCTTACATCGAAAGGACAATTGACATAGTGTGACCCTACATGCCTTCTCATATCGACACTAATCAAATTAAAGTCTACGCGGAACTCCTAGACGGCACCGCAGAACGAACTAAATATGTGAAGTACGTTTACATGAATCCAGTAAACTTAACCTCTATGTGGTAAGATAAAATCCTTTCATTCACGATACACTCGATCAATCTTAGGATTTGCCAAGTGTCTATCCAAATGGCTTGATCATTATATCTCATCTATATTGGTTGACAACTAGACCATATTCTAAATATGTCTATTGCGTTGGCCAACGACTTAGTCAACCAATATCAATGAGAAGCTGAGTGTTCTCTCGAATATACATTCGAGGAATGAATCCTAATCTTGGATCAACTACCACCTTTAATCCACATTGTAATGTACCCAATACAAGCCGTATCTCAACCTATAAGACATTTGAGCTTAGAACATTATCAAAGTATATTACTATGTAGACAAGGTGTGTATTGACCTCAAGTCTAAGGATTTCTATGTTCCACACGCTGATCATACTTTAGACATGTATAACAAACAATATATCAAATAGGGGTATACCAATACTTCCAAAGTATCCATGTGTCCATCACGAGTAGCCATTACTCGTAGCGAGGTGAGACATACTACATCCTCTAAGGAAGTGATGCGGACCACATGTCGACTTATCACATATCATCGATATCCCATTCTTGATGATCATTAGTCGAGGCTATTTTAAGAGTTACGTTATAATAGTAATATCTCACATTATTATTAACAATGTAACCTCTAGGGATGCATATTATAGAATATTATATACAATTAACTAATAATTCAATAATTGCAAATGCCAAAATATTAATCTTCATTAATAATAATACGAATGTGTATAAAGTACATTTGTCCTAATACAGATTGTCTCTTGGACATAAATATACTTTCAATCTCCAACACATCTAATGTCCATAATCTCAAAATAACCATTATGCTTTACTAAGCTTAATGGTTTAGTGAATGGGTCAGCTAGATTATCATATATGGGAACATAGTCTAATCTAATCTCTTCAGTCTCCACCATCTCCCTGAGTATGTGGTACTTCCTTAGTACATGTTTGTTTCTATTTGTTGATCTTGGTTCCTTAGCATGTATAATCGCACCAGTTTTGTCACAATAAATAGTTGTTGGACAACTGGCACTCGGAACTACCCTTAGTTCCTTCAGGAACTCAGAAATCGCGACAACTTCTTTACCAGCTTTCGATCCAACAATGTACTCAGCTTCTGTTGTCGAATCAGCTGTTGTAGCTTGTTTGGAACCTTTCCAGCTCACTGCTCCACCATTGAAAATGAACGTGTACCCAGACTGAGATTTGAAGTCATCAAGATCCGTCTGGAAGCTAGCATCAGTGTACCCAGTAGCAGCTAACTTTTCTTCCCCACCATAGACTAGAAGTAATCTTTAGTTCGTCTAAGATACTTAAGAATACTCTTAACTGCTTTCCAGTGTTCTTCCATAGGATTCTACTGGAATTTCCATGTCATACTAAGTGCAAATGCCACATCTTGCCTAGTACAGGTCATGGCATACATGATCGATCCTATAGCGGAAGCATATGAGATCCTCTTCATGCGTTCATGTTCTATAGTATTAGAAGGACTGTCCTTCTTAGATAACTTGATGCCTTGTCCCATAGGTAGACCGCCTTTCTTGGAATTTTCCATAGAAAAACGTCTAACTACTTTGTCTATGTAGACTGACTGTCACAGCCCCAACAATCTATTAGGTCTATCTCTATAGATTCTAATTCCCAGATAATAGTAGGCTTCACCTAAATCCTTCATCATGAAGGTACTGGACAACCACTCTTTGACTGACTGCAGTGGAGTCGTATTGTCTCCCATTATCAATATGTCATCTACATATATAATAATGAAGGCAATACTCTCATCCCTGCGTTTACTATAAACACAGGGATCCTCTTTGATTCTGACGAAATCAAATGACTTGATAGCCTTGTCAAAGCAAATGTTCCAATCGGGGCTTGCTTAAGCCCATAAATGGACTTTTGTAGCTTGCATACATCATTTGGTTTGAACTCAAGCAAAAAACCCTCAGGTTGTTTCATAAACACCTCCTCAACTAGATTACCATTGAGGAAAACAGTTTTGACGTCCATCTGCCAAATGTCATAGTCATAATATGCAGCTATTAAAAGGTTTCATCATAATCGACCCCATGCTGTTGATTATAACCTTTAGCCACCAACCTTGCTTTATAAGTCTGTACATTTTGAAATGCATCGATCTTCTTCTTGAAGACCCATTTGCATCCTATGGGTTTAACCCCAGCTAGAAAATCAACCAAGTGCCACACTTGATTGATGTACATAGATTCCATCTCGGATTTCATGGATTCTTGCCATCTCATCGAATCAATGTCCAACATTGCTTCGCTATAGGTTGTAGGTTCATCGTTATCGGGAATGTCTATCTCACTGTGTGTTTCCACAAGTAGATTTAGTTTTTTAGGAGAACGATGAGTCCTAGTAGACCTACGGAGTTTATTGTGTTGCAGTTCAGTGCTTAGTATGTTCTGACTATGAGAGGGTTCTTGTGTGTTGGATAATCCACTAACTTGAGAGCTTTCATGAATATCATTTTCATGTATTTCCTGAATGGGAGGAGGTGCAACCATTGCATCTACTCCCAAAGATTGTGTAGGAGGATCTTGCATTTCTGCATTGTTCCTCGTAACATTCCTACTGGCCGAAGGGCGTACTTGAAGTACCCAATCTTCGCCAAATACTCCCACCTAATTCTTGCCTTGGTCATTCGGCAAGGATTCAACATCTATGTTATCTTGCGGTTTTTGAATTTCTTCAAGTTCTATCTCTGTGCAACTATGTTCCTTGTAGACATATTTTTCTTCAAGGAAAGTTAAGTTCCTGGAAATAATGACCTCACGTTCTCCAGGAAGATAGAAGTAGTATCCCTTAGTTTCTTTTGGATACCCCACGAAGTAATATTTCTCACTTTTGGATTCCAACTTGTTAGTGAGCATCTTCTTAACATATGCAGGGCACCCCCAGAGTCTCATATGTTTAAGAGCTGACTTCTTGCCACACCATATCTCATAGGGTGTCTTTTATACTGACTTGGATGGAGCCCTGTTCAGAACATATATTGAGATTTGTATAGCATGTCTCCAAAGGTATGTCGGTAGGCTCATCATGGATCGAACCATATCTAATAAGGTTCGGTTTCTCCTTTCGGAAACACAATTCATCTGTGGTGTTCTAGGAGGTATCCACTCTGATTGGACTCCATGTAGCTTTAAGTAATCTAAAAAATCCTTGCTCAAGTATTCACCTCCTTGATCCGATCGAAGGGTCTTGATACTTGTTGCAAGTTGCTTCTCTACTTCCGACTTGTACTCTTTGAACTTTTCAAAAGCCTCTGATTTATGTCTCATAAGATACACATATCCATACCTTGTGAAGTCGTCAGTAAAAGTGATAAAGTATGGGAAACCTCCTTTAGCTTGAGTCGAACATGACCCACATACATCAGTATGAACCAACTCAAGCACCTCATTGGCTCGCACACCTTTCCCATAAAGTGGCTTATTGGTCATCTTTCATCTCAAGCAAGATTCGCAGTTACCATAAGACTCCAAGTCAAATGGTTCGAGATAGTCTAACTTTCTCAAATTGGTATCCTTGATTCGTTGATATGACCAAGTCTGCAATGCCATAGGTAGGTAGAGTTTCTATTACTTATCTTAGCTCGTTTGTTTTGTACATTGAATATTTCTCAACTACAGTTTAGTGTATATAATCCATCCACAAGAGGAGCACTATTCACAAATTTCTTAGCCGATCAAGGTAGTTAGGTCCAAAAGTTTGTTCATTTCAATCAACCTTTTCAATGATAAGCTCGACATCTTTGATAATCGAAGAATTAGATAGACTCGAAAATCAAACTCAAAATTTATTTCCTATTATACACATTCGTTTAGGCTAATCAACGTGGTCTTTTGTTTAATTAGCTCTCACTATTTTAACATATTTCTACGACCCCATGGTAGAATACGATCTATATTAATTGAGGTCATAATGGGCCAAGATCCAAGCCTATGCTATCTCCGCGTTTGCTTTGGCTGATAACTTCAATAACACATCTTGGTAGGTTCTTAACCAATTGCAAAACTTATTTGCAACTCTTGGTTGATCAAATATTATATTTATTCTTGCATCCTTAGATTAGTCCGACACTTTGGCGCCAAGATTTATATAAGCAAATCAACCCCATTACACGACTGCGTTTATGTATCTAAGTAAATTTGGCCTTTGTGAGCAAACACTTTGGTGTAAATACCCACAAAAGTTTATCGTTTACCTTTACATTTAAAACACATCTATGAAAGAGTCCGGGTCCTCGTAGACTTAGAGCAAATGCTTTGGCATAAATACTCGTATCGCCGAAAATGATTTTGCACTCTAAAAATTATATTGGACGACACGTTTTAATTTAGACTTGTATTTAAAATTTTGGGGAACATTTTAATTTAGGGTTTTAACCAAGATCAACTCTTTTACGCCATATCCAATATACCATCTTAATATCATGCCAAACTAATGACACATATAGTTGGAAACCGTCAACCCAATATGCATGATATAATATGGTTTAATCAAATACGGGCGCCCGCACCTTGACGATTATAGCGGACACTATGCTAATTATTAATTGAAAGCATTTAAACACTTAACATATAGTTGGTATATTATTCAATAATAAACAATTATTAATAATCATCGGTTAACTTTCCTAAACTCTAAGTTTTAAGTCTAATCCAAACAGTCCCTTAAACAGTTTCGATTTTAAAAACTGATTTTCAGGATATTTCTATAAGTTCTAGATTTTTAGAATTTACAGTTTAGTCCCTTAAAAATTTAAAAATTCAATTTTGAACGCCTTTATATTTAGAAAATCCAATTTTAATTTTCAGATTTCAGGGACCTCTCTGTAATTTCAATAACTTTAAATTAATTACAGGTTTGGTCCCCTGCATTTCTGAAATTTACAGATTTGCCCCAAGGACCAAATCTGATGATTTTAAAAACTTTTCCAGGGACCAGATTGTAATTCCAGAAACTTCTAAAATTTTCAGATTTACCGCAAGGGCTAAATTGCTATTTCAGAAACCCCACTGCCCCTCCGGAACAGTGATTACAGTGAATGTAGTCACTGTTCACGCCGAAACGATGATTGCCGCGTCATTCCACGCCGGAACGTATTCGATCTTTCTTTCTTGTTCCGAAAATATTTTATTTATTTATTTATTTTTAAAAAAAAACGCCGGAACAGTGTTTGGTTACTGTTCACTGTTCCGAAAAAAATATTGTTTTATCTTTTATTTTTAAGTGGAGCCTCGATGCCGCGGCGCTCCATCGTGGAGTTGCGGCGCCTCCGTCTCAGACGCACAAAATCCACATTTCCGAAACCCTAAAACTAGTTCAGGGTCAGATTTTCAGATTCATCTTCGTTACCCTTCACTATCAAACAACATATTCATCGACATTCATCCAATCCCTTATCGTTCTTCGCTTCAGTGCACCATGTTCACAATGAACCGGTTACGCACATTGACTTAGAATAGTTAGATCGGAATGACTTCTTCGATTACATCATTGTTTAATAGTTTGGGAGACAAGGATGATGTGCTTTTAAGATATTAGGTTTTCAAGCTTTAAACGACATAAATTTCAGATTTAAACAAATTCTAACTCATATTATTATTAACTAATTACCTTATAATCATACAAAACAACCCTGACACTTGATACCACTGCGGTGTTTTTGTTGGGTTGTTATACGCAATGGATATTGAAAATTTATTTCAAATCCAACAAACGTAGAACTGTTTGACTATAGGGTAATTTAAAACAGTAAACATAAGACTTAAATGGTACTTACATGTTCACAATATCTAGAATCTTTATCAACTGTGGGTGAGCACGCGAATACCCTTTCGATCGCAAGCTCCAAGCTTCAATGTATTCCTCCTTTGGAAAGCTAGAAAATCCGACAGAGGTTCGAGAGAGTGTTTTGATTCTGAGTCTCTAAGACTTAGAATAATGATATGAAAATCAAGTGTAATGAATAATAAAGCGTAGGTCTATATTTATAAGTGAAAAATTAGGTCAAACCGGCCTGGCCCAAAAAGTTTCAGCACATTCTTAATTAAATTCAAAATCCAATTTTGACTTAATTAAAACAATCATCATTCATTTAAATATCTCGATTCTAAATCGAATATTTAATACTGTCTCAATACATCCTTAGATTGAAATGACAATTGACATAGTGTGACCCTACATGCCTTCTCATATCGACACTAATCAAATTAAGGTCTATGCGGAATCCTAGACGGCGCCGCAAGACGAACTAAATATGTGAAGTACGTTTACATGAATTCAGTAAACTTAACCTCTATGTGGTAAGATAAAATCCTTTCATTCACGATACACTCGATCAATCTTAGGATTTGCCAAGTGTCTATCCAAATGGCTTGATCATTATATCTCATCTATATTGGTTGACAACTAGACCATATTCTAAATATGTCTATTGCGTTGGCCAACGACTTAGTCAACCAATATCAATGAGAAGCTGAGTGTTCTCTCGAATATACATTCGAGGAATGAATCCTAATCTTGGATCAACTACCACCTTTAATCCACATTGTAATGTACCCAATACAAGCCGTATCTCAACCTATAAGACATTTGAGCTTAGAACATTATCAAAGTATATTACTATGTAGACAATGTGTGTATTGACCTCAAGTCTAAGGATTTCTATGTTCCACACGCTGATCATACTTTAGACATGTATAACAAACAATATATCAGCAGGGTATACCAATACTTCCAAAGTATCCATGTGTCCATCACGAGTAGCCATTACTCGTAGCAGGTGAGACATACTACATCCTCTAAGGAAGTGATGCAGACCACATGTCGACTTATCACATATCATCGATATCCCATTCTTGATGATCATTAGTCGAGGCTATTTTAAGAGTTACGTTATAATAGTAATATCTCACATTATTATTAACAATGTAACCTCTAGGGATGCATATTATAGAATATTATATACAATTAACTAATAACTCAATAATTGCAAATGCCAAAATATTAATCTTCATTAATAATAATACGAATGTGTATAAAGTACATTTATTCTAATACAGATTGTCTCTAGGACATAAATATACTTTCTTAACTTGTTTTTTTTATTATACACGGAAAACTTTTCAAGATTAACAAAAAAAAGGAAAAAAATAAATTCACATGTGCTTAATTTAATTTTCTGATAAAAGGGATTTAATTGACTACCCTTGACCCAATGTATACTCATGTAGTCATGTCCTATTCCTTGCTACACGGAATTAAGATTTTTGAAGTTTATGAATTTTAAACTTTATAACATGACAGTTATTATGTTCACAATTATATATAAGATTTCTGTTCACAATAATTAGATTTATTATTCTAATTATTGATTGCGTTCTAACCTTCCATCCCATTTTAACTGCTTTTTAGCTTTAAATAATTATTTTAAAATAAGTCTCACTTTAGAAATTCAAATTAATTGTGAAATGAGCTAATACCTACTATAGTTGACTACCCTTGAACATTCGCTTTAGAGTTTCTATTTCTTAATGGGTGTGAAATGAGCTAATACTATAGTTAAAATGGAACGGAGGGAGTATAGTTTACAGCTCAACAAAACGTTATCGCCAACAAAAAATATAAAAGCTTCAATTGGTGTTTAATTTTGTATTCTTACGGTCATTGAATTGTATGTTAGAGTGAGATGCTAGAAAAAAAGTAGGGGGTTTTGTTAGCAGGCTCGATGTGGCAATTTAGAAGTCAAACGCGTACAAATTTACGTATAATGTCGAGAATTGTCTTAGAAATTGCACATATGCCATCATAATTCACCCTAAAAACTGGGGGAAATGGAAAGACAATTTCTTCATTTTACAGTTTAATAAATTGTATTTCGAGTTCCCTGATAATGGGGTTTACTGTTTTATTGTTGCTTTAGTGGCTATTGGTCTATGACAGTCCTTCAGTTTGCACACCCTGATTAATTGGGCATTGCCCAATAACATCCCTGAAGTTTATTTTGAAAAATTGCAGTTCTAATACTTGGGAAGAATTCCTTAAAAAAAAAGAATTACTATATAATATTGAAGTGAAATAATTATTATTGTCAGGTGTCATATGTAAAATAAAGTTAGTATAAGTTGTTGGAGCTAGTTAAGTGTTAAGCGAATAAAATGGATATCCATCTCAATATGTTTAGTGCTCTGGTGTTGAACCGGATTTTCAGAAAGATATACGGCACTAATATTATCACAATAAATAAAGGTAGCTTTTTGAATGAGAAAGTGAAGCTCCAAGAGAAGATTACGTAACCAACATGATTCAGAAATCACATTGGCTACCCCTCGATACTCGGCCTTTGCACTGGAGCGTGATAAGGTAGCATGTCGTTTGGCAGACCATGAGACCAAGTTATCACCAAGAAACATGCAATAACCAGACTTGAAGCGTCTGGTATCTGGACAACCATCCCAATCAGCATCGGCAGACGCGCCGATGATGGATATAGATGCAAGTCATAGTCAAGTGTCCCCTGGATGTATCTGATAATGCGTTTGAGCGCATTCATGTGCTCCACCCTAAGATCATGCATAAATAAACACACCTACTGTATGACATACGTAATATCCGATCTCGTGAAAGTAAGATATCCAGCAAGATTGTGATAGTGAGTGGGATCCTCGTAAGGTGAGCCAGCCGCAACACCCACCTTGGGCTTAGTATCAACTGGAGTGGAAATACACTTACACGAGGACATACCAGCCCTTTCAATTATCTCAGCGGCATACTTTCGTTGTGATAAGAACAACCCACATGCATGACGAGTGACAACAATCCCCCAAAAGTAACTCAAGGGCCCCAAGTCTTCATAGCAAACTCAGAACTGAGCAATGTCATGATAGACTTGCGCAAAACATCAGAAGGGGCAATCAAGATAATATCATCCACATATAATAGAATATAAGCCAGGGAAGTACTACGATGATATATGAACAATGAATTATCAGACCTATTGTGAGAAAACCCAATAGACGAAACATAGTCTGCAAATCTCTTATACCAAGCCCGTGGGGCCTGCTTAAGCCTATATAAGGACTTCTTCAATAAACAAACATGATAAGGATATTTGGGATCTCGAAAACCCAAGGGCTGATGCATGTAAACGATATCCTTAAGATCACCATGTAAGAAAGCATTCTTCACATCTAACTGATGAATATGCCATGTCTTTGAAAGAGATAGACTGAGAACAGTGCGAATGGTAGCCAGTTTGACCACCGGACTAAATGTCTCACCACAATCCACACTAACCTGTTGAGTTTTACCATCACCTACAAGACGATCCTTATGTCTCACAAAAGAACCATCAGAATTATCTTTATGAGTAAAAATCCACATAGACCGAATAATATTAACACCAGAAAGACGGTGGACCAACTCCCACGTCTTATTTTCAATAAGAGCATTATATTCGTCGTTCATAGCCAATTTCCAATTCGGGCTAGTTAAGGCAGACACTGGGTTACGTGGTAGAGGGGATTTAGAGACATTAGAATTGAGATTAAAATTTTATTTTGGTTTAAAAATACCCCTTTGACTACGGGTAACTAGCCCTTAACTAGAGGAGGAAGCGGGTGGATTTTGGGCAGTGGATGGACTGTTGACGGACTGGCCAGCAGGCAGTGGGCCTACTGGCCCAATGACGGAAACAGTGTCTGGATTGGAGACTGGACAGTGGGCTGGACTACTAGAAAAATACAGAGATCAATATTGGGATGAGTGTCTGGCCCATTGGGCAAATTGGATGGAACAGTAGGTCCAACGAGCAGTGGGCTCGCTGGCGGATAGTGGGTGTGGGACAAGTCCGATAAATGGTGGATAATATACGGGGAGACCTCGTCATCTAAAAAAATATATGAACTAGGCCCGGACTACTTACTTTAGCAAACGAAATTGAGTTTCATAAAAAATAACATGGTGACTAATTATGATTTTATTAGATGATAAATCAAAATATTTGTAACCACGATGATTAGATGGATAACCCAAAAACACACAAGGGGTAGAACGAGCTTGAAGTTTGTTAATTGTAGTTGACAGAAATAGTGGATAACATGAGTACCCAAAGACACTAAGATGTGAATACGAATGATTCTTATTATAGATAAATTTAAGAGGGGATGAATATGCCAATCATGTGTTAGGAAGTATGTTAAGAAGATATGTAGCCATTTGGAGAGCATGATGCCAAAAGGAGGGGGTACGGAAGCATGGACCAATAAAGTTCGGACAATATTATTAATGGTACGAATTTTTCGTTCGGCTTTCCCATTTTGTGAGGACGTATGAGGACAAGAGAAACGAAAAACTATGCCATTAGTATCACAAAAATCCCGAAACAAGTCATTATCATATTTTTTGCCATTATCATATTGATTATTTCTCATTTGAATTGGGTACAGATGACATCTCGAAAATTTAAAAATGTGAAAAAAACTTGAGATTTTTTCGCTAACGGAAAGGTCCATAAAAAAATAGAATAATCATTCAAAAATAGAACATAATAACGATGACCCACATAACTTAAAACGGGAGATGTCGATAAATCGCTATGAATAATATCAAATGACAATCTTCCTAAAGGACAGGAATGACAAATTGGAGTACTACGAGTACCCTTAGAAGAAATAAAATTGTTTTTATGTAATGAAGAAACAACAAACGACCCAGGGTGACCCAAACGGACATGACATAAGAAAGAAGCTAAAGCTGCAAAAGTAGATGGCAAGGCTTGACTCGAGAGACTGGATGCGGGCGTGATTGGATAAAGATATCTAATATTATTACATCTCATGAGAGGTATCCCCATCATGAAATCCTTCACAGAAAACCCAAAAGGATCAAAATTAACAGAAATCCAATTATCAGTAGTGAATTTACGGACATACACCAAATTTTTAATTATGTTAGGGGCATGAAAGATATTTTTCAAGACAAGAGGTGGATGGGGGGGGGGGGAGACAAAGTTGTATGACTGTAACCATGAATTGGAATTGAGTTGCCATTACCAACAATTATGCCATGATTTTTGCTCAAATTGGAATAAGACGAGAGGGTACCTTGGTAGGACATCCTGTGAGAAGTGGCACCGGTGTCCAAGTACCAATTCACGTCTGGAGGAGTCAATCCAAGTGTATGCATGGCGACCTCAATATATGTAGGTGTTGGGATCAGATTAGGGCCCGTAGCATGGAAAGCCTGCGGGGGCCGAGGCCCAAGCAGGCCTCCTTTCTGTCCAGGCCGAGCACTATTTCGGAAAGCACTGGACTGTTGCGAATAATTGGGCCTGAAAGGCTGCTGGGCAGTCCACTGTCCAAGGAAAGTTAGGGCTGGAAAATAGGGGTTGTTAGGCCACTGGCCACCGGTCCAGCCCCACTGCCAGGGGCCCCATGACTGGGATCAGGTGGCCTGCGGCCCACTGCCACCGTGTTGAGGCCCTCTGCCACTATTTTTTCCTCCCCCACCACCGTCGGTACCACCCAGATTGCTACCGCAATTTTTGTCATTATTCTTACGATTCTTCTTGCCTCCACCGTGAGTACGGTTTTGGCCCGAATTATCAACAAAACCTTGAGAATTATCAAAGGAAGTCATCATCACCATGGGACTGGCGCCGGTAGCCGCCTTTTTGCCCAAGCCAATTCTTCTAACGTGAGCACCGAACGAGTTTGATAAAAAAATGGAAGTGGATTACTTTGACGGAGGAGAGTCCCAACGCCATTATAAACCTCAGATAGGCCTGCAACCATTTGTAGAACAAGACGGTTATTAGTGACAGGTGCTCCAACGTTACGGAGTTGGTCAGCTAATTCCTTGAGCCGTTTACAATAAGTTGAAACATTTGGGAAATTGTCCATGCTAACTTGAGAAAATTCCTGCTCAACGGTGTCAACACGGGAATGTTGATTATCCTGGAATATATCACACAATCTGTTTTAGGTAGCCATAGCCGTAGTGTCTGGTTCAATAATCGTCTGTAAAAGGTCGGTAGAAATAGTGGAGTAAATCCACTGAAGGACGGTAGCATCAAGAGTTATCCATAACTGAGGATCCTACGCAAGAGGAGGGATATCGGGAGGAATTATGTGATGGAGGACTTGATGTGAAATTGCGTGAATTTTAAACAATTCTGCCCACGTCGCATATTGGACGTTTTCCATTTCAAGAACAATAGGGATGTTGTTCTTGATGTTAGAAACATTAAGGGCAGGATGAAATTGGTGCTTTGACGTCGACATAACGAAAGACCAAGGGATTGGGAAGAAAATTTGAGAAGAGATGAGGTAACATTGGCACGAAATCTGAGAAAGGGCACGGATTCCGAGGCAAGCTTGGCCGAGAAGGGTGGTCGGAACCGAGAGCAAATTTGGGAGAGGAGCGGAAGTATTTTAGTCCTAGACTTCTGATACAATGAAAAAAATAATCCCTTGATTATTTTCATTTATGAATGAGTATATATACAATTTACAATTTCCATAATATGAAAAATCCTATTTCTATTCTACTCCCAAAACCCTATTCTATTTGTACAAGAATTTTATAATTATGGTAAGTGTACAATGCTAATTATATATAAAAACTATTACCAAAAACTATGTTATACACGATGTGTCATGCTAGTATATTATGGTATATTTTCAATATGCAAGGCCGATTAAAGAGGGAAGCGCTTTCTAGCATGACTTTTCATTCTGAGGCTCGAACTAGAGGTGCTTATCAGGTGGTTCGGTTAGATTCAGTTTTGAATGTTATCGATTTGGCTTATTAGTTATGAGCTTGAAGATAAACTTAACTGTTGCATAACAATTTCAAATAAAATATATATATATTTAGCCTCTCATTAAAGTTTGACTTTAGACCACCGATCTTGTTGAGCCGCCCCTAGGTAGTATGCGTCCACGCACTTTTGGTAATATGAGTTAATGTACTAGCTAATCAAAAGTCTATAATATGATATATTTATATTACGCCTCAATTTCAAGAAAGTTGAGATCAGTTGAATAAATCATCAATATCCTTATTTATCTAATTTAAATTTGTTTTAGTTTTAAGGCTACGAGTTCAAGTCGTGGAAATTGATTCTGGCAGAAATACAAGATAAGATTGCGTACAATAGATCCTTGTAGTCCGATCCTTTTCCGAATCCTGCACATAACGGAACTTAGTGCACCAGATTTTTTTTTTTTTTTTAATATTATAAAGTACTAATGTCTAAGAATATGAGAGCTCTCTGCATTTTCTATTGACATGTTAAAAGATATAATAATAGGAAGAAGAGTCAATTTATAAATCAATGAACTGATAAAAAAACTGGATTGGACAACTAGCTACTTGATTTATGTTGTCAATTTACTTGGTAAGCGAAATACGCCGTGGCACAGTTAGATAGTATTTCGTCAAGTATAAATATAACATCTTTAAGTTATATATATTATACGTAGTATAATTTTTTAACTAAATTAAATATCCAACTAACTATCTTTTGATAGGATGCATTAGATAATAATGCATGCATTAGCCTTGTGTATTAATAATATTTTGTTTGATACGACTTTTTGAACCTACTTGCATTAGTTATACACCCTATTTGATATTATTCTATGCATAACTAATGCATATGAATTTTAATGCATGCATAAGCACGGTTAAAGATACAGTTGCCCATAGAGTCTCACACATAGTGTGGAGGTTTTTTTTTGTCAACAATCAATTATTTTTAAAAATTATGCAATGCATGTTATTTTTAATACACCAAATCAAACGGTGAATAAGAAATAATCTCTGCATAACTAATATCAATATCACTAATACACTCTATTCAGTATTATTCTTATACACTCGACCAAACGTCTACGCAGCTAAAGCCAACACGAGAATGAAAACGATCACAGTGTCATGCTGATTCATTTTTTTTATTGTTTATATTTGAACATAAATTAAAAGCCATAATATAATACTATTTTCTCCGTCTCATAATAAGTATCATCTTAATAAAAAATATACATATTTAAAAAGAAATAATACAATATAAAATTTATCAAACTATCCTTATTTAATAAAAATAAATTACTATTCTCTTTTGATTAGAGCGTGTATGAGTAATAATCATTTATGTTTTGAATAGAAAACTCATCAATAAATATTCATTGAATAGAGCACTTGCTACTTTTAGTCTAAGAACATAGTTGGAAGACTTGGAACAAAATAGCTAATTTATGTGTTGAATTTCCAAAATAACAATTGTTTTGAAATAATATTTTTTATTAAAGTGACATTTATTATGAGACGGAATCACTTTTTCAGTGGCCAAATGAAAAATGGAAATTAGCTTTGCCAGCTTTTAACCCCAGAAAATTTTACTTCCCAACGAAATATAAATTATCCACCAGCCCGGGTTCCTCGGGACCTTGTTGCAGACATATTTTCTTTCCCGCAGTGAAAAAAGTCACAGCTTCCCCTTATTTTAATTTTACTATCTATGTCATTTTTATATGACTTTATATGTTTGTGTATCGACGGTGCAAATTAGTTAGGCACTAATTATTAGTAGTTGTCAGATTATTTGTGTGTAACTAATCATTCATGTTAAGTTTAGAGAATATTTAGATATTTGTCTATTGTAATATGATCAATAATTTTATAAATTTAAGTTAGATATATTGATAGTGTAAGAAATTTTGTAGTATTAAGTCATAATTATATTATATAATAGATAAATTCATTTACAATATTAGATAACGTCACAATTATAATAAATAATAATATAATCAATGCAATCTCATAAAAATTAAATAACGCCACATAATCACATATAACTCTTCATATCTAATTTAATATATAATTACTTAAAATAGAATAAATTTTCTACAATAAACAGTTAAATTGTACGTATATAATAAATTAAGAGTGTTGATATATTAGTAATGAATTATTAATCTTTTTGATTTGCTACATAATATTTTATCACATATTAGCGATAAATTTCATAGATCATTTATATATTTTAAAAATAATTTAAACATTTTTTCTATAGCTTCATAAAATTATTAAAATGATTAACAACTCCTTTTTCTTCCTTCAAATGATTCTCTCTGTCTTTAAAAAGTTAGTTCAAGTGCATCCCTCTGATTTTCCGCCGGATGTGACAGATGAAACCGCTCTTTTCCCCCTATTATATACCTCCACATTTCCCTCAATTCTCTTCTCAATATTTCTCCAAATCTCTTACCAAATATTTCTAGTCGCTCTACTACTTTAATTTCCCCTTTATTTTGCATGCTTTTCACTTCTTTTAAATCTTTTTCCAACCATTTTTGCTCATCTAGTCAAAGTAGTAGTAGAAATGTGTTTACACACACATATTAATCCAAAATAATTGTATTCTTCAACTTTTTGAAAGGCTTCAATAAATATGGCTCCAGAAAATAATAACTGGTTATCTTTTTCTTTATCTTCAATGGAAATGTTGAACTCTTCTTCTTCTGCTCATCAATCTTCTATGCTTCAATCTAATGGCTCTTCTTCTGCTGACTCTCATCAATACTATTTTGCTGACAACTTCTTTCCCCATGGTAAGCATGCAATATATTCTTTTTCTATTTTTTTTTTGCTTTATATGCATACGATATTCAAAATTTATTGGCTTCCATCCTACCCAAAAAGGGTAGAGATTTTGAGTTAAAATTAATAATTTTCTATTTTCATTTGAATGAAACTTACGGGGTGCAAATCAAAGATTAGTTAGGCCTAGAAAGTACATGAAACTAGTGGGGAACTAGAAAAATATGAACATTTTTTAAATTCTTGAGCTTGAACTAAACCTCTGATTAAGTGTGAAAAAGTATACGTACAAAGTCAACAAGAAAAGAAAATATATATGTTGAAATATTGAATTAGAGGTTTGAATAATGAAGTACTCTAGAATATCTGTTTTGGTTGATGAGCAAGTAGGAAAAAGACAGAGAAAATGCAACCATGTGGTCTTATTTTCGGTTACTGCTATTTTTGTCAAAAATCTTTCATCACTCTATTAACAGAAAATAGTTTCCCCCAAAAAAACAAAAAAAGAACTCCATTTTGCTTAGCTTTGATATTTTGAAAAAAAAAAAGGACTTCTAATTTAACATTTTTCACTATATAAACAACTACGATTAACCTAGTGTTTGGTCATAGATTTTGAAACATATTATGAAAATTTATCTTTATAAATTTTGGAGTAGCTTTTGAAAATCTGTCTTGAAATAATTTTCAAGTTTAAACAACTGGTGCAGACCATTTTCTTATTTTTGAGACTTTTCCTCACTATATTTCAATTTTTTAAGATAAAATGCATCTCCAAACACAACTTTCAAGTTTCAAAAATCACAACGTAAAAAATTTGAAGTTTAAATTTTTAAGTTTTAAATTTCAACTTCAAAATCAACCAAACGGGAGCTAATTATTTTTCTTTTTAAACATTTAGCTTTAAACCACTAATATTCATTTCTAACTCGTTATATATTACAAAACTTCTTGTTTTGTTGCAGGGTGGACGAACCCAAAAGCACATCAAGTAATGTATTCAGAAGGTGTCTACCAAAACCACCAACCACCGCCGAAGCTTGAAGATTTCTTCGGCGGTGAAACGGAGACTCAAGACTCCTCGTCGTTGACTCAAATCTACGACCACCACTACCACGGCGGAGCTTCCTCCGCCGTGACTGGTGGTTACTTCACCGACGGCAGGCAAGATCTTAATACGGTGGGGGGTGGTTTTCAAACGTTTTCGACTAACTCGGGTTCAGAAGTTGATGACTCATCACATGTTATGAGTACTGAGTTTGCTACTGAGTCGAGTAACGAGTTGGGTTATTCACAATGTAATAATACTATTACTGGTGGTTTGTCTTTAGCGGTTAATACGACGAATTTAACTGTGGAAAAAGCTATTGTTACTGCGGTTGATTCAGAGAGTTGTAAGAAAATTACTGATACTTTTGGTCAAAGGACTTCCATTTACAGAGGTGTAACGAGGTAATTTTTTCCCATTACTTTAATAATTTGTCTAGGGATGGCACTATTACCATGAAAACATATCTTTTTCTTTTATTAATTCATCTCATTTTAACTTGCCTAAATTTAAATTTCAGTTAATAGGCGTTTGGTCATATATTTCAAATATTTTGGCCATAAACGGGGTTGTTTGGTTTTATGTTTGCTCATACTCTTAAAAAACAACGGACTCATGTCGGATCTTTCAAGATTAGTGCATTTTTGAAGGATCTGATACGGGTATGATGTTATTTTTGGAGAGTCCGAACAGTAAAGGTTTATTTATATTTTTTTGAAAAGAATATTTGAATAATGTTCATGCTTATATGCAAGTAAAAAAGTGAATTGAAAAATAAATTATGTATAAGCTATTTTCCAAATTTGAAATACTAAATTCAAGTTAAATTTAGAATTTTCATGATCAAACACTAATTTTCAAATAAAGTAAAAGTTAATCTGAATAATTTCTATGGCTAAACTGGTGTTTAGTCTGGCCATTTGATACTCCAATTTTTGTTCACGGACAATAATTAGTTTGGAGATTAATTTATTTTAGTACATTTAGTATTAATCAGAAAGGATTGATTTTATTTTTATTTTATTTGCAGGCACAGATGGACAGGAAGATATGAAGCGCATCTATGGGATAACAGCTGTAAAAGAGAGGGCCAAGCAAGAAAAGGGCGTCAAGGTAAATGTTCTTTTGACAATGTAACAAAATTTACCTTACTACACTAATATAAAAAAATTTGCACTTTTGAGTGTCAGTAAAGTAAAATGGGTATAAATATCATGAGAAATTAGCTAAATAAGTTTTTTCTATTTGTTGTCTTGGTACTACAAAGTTGGTAGACGTATTTATTCAGGTTAGTTCTACTAGTAACTAGTAGAGACTTCCTGGGTTTCATTTTATGTGATCCTGTGTTATTGGGTAGAAATTTGTGGTCTTAAATATGTCAAAATATTTTGTCCTTATAATAGGATATCAAAATGTTTAAATCTAATTTTTTTATAAATTTAGGAGGTCATTCTTTTCAATCATACGAAAAAATATTACTTATCTCTTAGTTTGATCGAACAGGGAGTTTAAAAAGAAAAAGATATTATTGTGAATTTTGTAATCTTAAACCAGAGATGTGTATATATAAAAAGAAAAAAGAGAAAAACAATAATATATAATGTACTACCACAATACCCTTTAAACATTAGTATGATCTTAAACATATTGTGGGAATATATTAAACTTAAAAAGTTACTGTATCAGATATAAAAAATACTAACATTTTTTTTAAAAATTAAATAGAAAAGTAAAACATATAAATTGAAACGAAAAATAATTATTACATATTCCTACATTGGAACAAAATGCATCAATATAAAATAAAAGTTATGTTATTCGTGAGAATGGAAACTAGGATGTTGGCCCCATAGAGCTGATCTTTCTCATTTGTTTAAGATATTCAAAAATTATAATACTATGTACATAAACACAAAAATCTATTATCTTATATATATATAGTGTAATATTTTCCGAGGGTGTTCGCATGAACACGAACACCCTCTCCACCCCTAAATCTGGCCCGGAGGCTAATACACCATCTTTACTTGTACATGCATTTTTTTTCTTTCTTTTGCATTCATGATTTAGTACTCCTACATTTCTGAGTCTGATTTAAAACAGCTGCATGCAATTGAAAAACATTAATGTACTCAGATTTCAGAAAGGTATTTTCTTTCAAAACAGGCTTTATGATGATTGATTGATTGCTGGTATCTCAAATGTACAACTTGTAATTTTTTTATTTTTTGTATTTTTCCTTCATTTCATTTGATCCGCCGCCATTTAGTTCATTTTGCAGTGTACGTATGGGTTTCACACTTAAATGTTCATTGTAATGCCAACCATGTCTGAAAATATTGATCTTATCAATCTGAATAACAAAGGTTCTCTATTTTGTCCATTAGTTATTCATTTTCTTCACCATATATTTATTTAGTAATACAGTTCCTAAATTACCACACCCTCTTCCCCAGAAAGAAGTACAGTTGCTATTCTGAACACTAGATAGCTTCTGATACATTGAGTTTTTCTCTTATTGCTTTTGACATTTTTTTAAAATAAAAATATTTTTGGTGGGAGTGCTTTTTCCTTCTTATGCGCACATATTTAAATTAGTCGCGCAGATTTAGAATTTTCAATTTATGAATTCTGAGCTCAGCTCTTTTTGCTTATTGTGTCCGGGACATATATTAAGAAATTTCTTCATAAATACAATTTTTGAGTCAAAATTAATGGGTTTTGGTGAACCCATGACATGTATTGTAGATCCTCTCCAGAGCCTAGTACTGGGAAACAAAAAAAATTACTTTTGCTTTTCCTTTTTTGCCTTTTTCTCTTTCCTTTCATGAGCCAATGACCCTTATTAGTTTGACCAATCTGGTTACCATATGAAAATTTGAGTTTAACTTTTATATATTAATAGTGTAATATTTTGTAGTTATAAGTAGTTATTTATAATAACTGATGTTAGTAAGATAAGCCATGTTTACAATAGGCTAAAGAGGCTGATAGTATAAAATTTTTAGTATATTGTCACTGTATATACAAATATAAGGGAAAATGGTCAAAAATATCCATCCACTTTCTTTTATTGGCTAAGTTTGCCCTCCGTTATAAGTTTGGCTATTTATATCCTTGCTGTTATCAAAGTTAATAAGATTACCCCTCAATTAGATGGAATCCCAAATCAATCTCAATTTCCCAATTTCACTTTAAATTACCCGATTTTTCTTTTTAACCCGACCCGACCCAATAGAAGGAAAAACTTATTTAAGGATAAAAACCTCATATCTAATTTCTTGTTGTAAAGTCAACAAGGAGGATTAGTCGTTATATTTTCTGATTATCCCAAAAGAAGCCAGAAGAGTATTATACAAACATTAAGAAGAAAACATTTCCAAGTTAAGTCATTCTTTCCGGTGATAATCATCCATTATTATAATTAGCAACAGTAATAAGAACACTAAGCATAGTTCAAAATTAGTGAGTACTAAAAAGTAAGGCATGCACATGTGGCCATTAGCGTAATGAATGGGTGGTATAACGTCGTCCATGGCGGCGAAGTTGGCTTTCTTCCCATCATTCTCAAGACAAACACGTTTTAATAATGTTTTACAGTTTTTTGGCGGGAGTTCTTCGCCGGTCGTATTCTTCCCTTGGTGTATTGTCATGGCCATTTTCCACTTGAACCCTTTGATGATGAAATGGAAGATTCAGTCATTTTAAGGGAAATGAAATAGGAAAATGAGTTTTGGAGTTTAATTTTTATGGGTTAAATTAGTTTAATGGGACGGGTCGGGTTAAAAAGGGAAAATCAGGTAATTCTAAGTAAAATTGAGAACTTGAAGTTGATTTGGGGATTTCATCCAATTGTTGAGTAATTTTATTAACTTTGATAACTGCAGGGGTATAAATAGCCCTAACTTGTAATGGAGGGCAAACTTAGCTCACAAAAGAAAATAGATGGGTATTTTTTAACCCTTTTCCCTAAATATAAATTACTACTCCCTCCGTCCCAAAAAGATTTACCTACTTTCCTTATTAGTTTGTTCCAAAAAGATTTGTACCTTTTTATATTTAGAAATAATTTAACTTTATGAAATCATTTACAACCACAAATATCTAAGATTTGTTTTGGACCACACATTTAAAAAGTCTTACTTTATTTTTTAAATTCCGTGCCAAATCAAACTAGGCTAATCTTTTTGAGACGGAGGGAGTTAATCTTAAGAATTTAAAATGAAGTGCCCGTCATTTTTTATGGATTCACACGTGATACACCTAGGCATAGGTGATATTTGATGCTTATCATGTAGTCCAGATGTGGACCTACAAATAATGGATTTGACAGCTCTAATACTAGTTGTTTCCTACGCTCTCTCTCTCCACCACCGACTTATGTGCTAACTGTAACAACCTCGCCCCCCACACAGACGCAACACCAACATCAACCATCGATCACCGAAGCGGCTCTGTCCTCCGTTCTCCAGTGACTAGCAGCTCTGGCAGATATATCTTTTGATTTACTATGTCACTTTATCCGTAAGTAAGCCTGCCTTGGGAGAATCGACTCCTTTCGATCTGCAGAAACCTAGAATCCGGCCACCGAATTCTACATGTTTAAAGTACACGCGTCGGCGATAAGCTTTCTGACAAGATTGCTCCGGCTGTGTGTGGAAGGGCAAATCTAGGTTCGTCTTTCATCTCCGACACCGACAAGCAATTCCTGGTCAAAATTCGTGGTGCTTCTCTTGGAAATAGTGATTTTAGAAAGTGAACAATATTTTCCGGCAGGAGAACAATGATTTTCGGCGTGTGAACATGTTCTATCAGCCTGGAGTTGGTACCTCATGTTGTCCATACTCAATATTTGTTCTTATCCTTGTAGTTTAGTTTTTGTGTGTGGTGTTTTATTGAATCTTGACTTTACATTCTTGCTTTTATTATTCTTATCCTTTATTTTATCATTCTGGTTTGTAATAGCCTGACTTACCTCTAGATTTTTGCTAACGTGTGCTTTAGTATTGGTTCCTGTGTGTGTTAGCATTAACCTTTAACTAGTATTTTTTGCTCTAGTGGCTTTGGTGAATGATGGTAGACTAGGGTCATGTTCTCATTCGGGAACGAGAGCGAGGGTTAGAGGGGTAAGTGGGGTAAGGGAGATGCTAGGCTGAGAATAGGGTCTTGGAACATTGGGACTTTAACGGGAAAGTCCATAGAGCTAGTTAAGATTCTTAAGAAGATGAGGATTAATATAGCCTGTGTTCAAGAGATTAAATGGGTAGGACCTAAGGCTAAAGATGTGAACGGATATAAGTTATGGTTCTCGGGTACGTTGAGGTATATGAATGGAGTAGGCATTTTAGTAGACAACGAGCTAAGGGATCAGGTGGTAGAGGTTAGGAGGGTCAATAACAGGATGTTGGTGATTAAGTTGGTAGTTGGAGGGTTCACTATGAACATTATTAGTGCTTACGCGCCGCAGACGGGTCTGGATGAGGAGGAGGCGCTTTTGGGAGGATTTGGACGAGGTGGTGGGAGGTATACCACCCAGTGAGAAGTTTTTTGTAGGAGGAGATTTCAATGGACATATCGGGTCACTTTTGAGGGGGTTATGACGACGTGCATGAAGGCTTTTGCCTCGAGGACAGGAACGCGGGAGTCTCACTTTTGGAGTTCACTAGAGCTTTTGGGACGGTGATAGTCAATTTGAGGTTCCTGTAGAATGAGGAGCACTTGGCGACTTTTCATAGTTCGGTGGTTGAGATTCAGATATTGACAACGGTTTTTGTAAAGATTGCAAGGTTATTCCGAAGGAGTATCTTACAACACAACATAAGCTTTTGGTGATGGATTTGGAGATCGAGATGAAGAAGAAGAGAAGGGTTTTGGATGACAAGTTAAGAATTAAATGGGGGCGTTTGACCATGGCTAGTGCAAAAAAGATGGGGGAGAGGTTAATGGACAAGAGGGCTTGGGGGAGTAGTGGGGATGGGACCGATATGTGGGACAGGACGGCCAGCTGCATTCGGGTGGTAGCTAGAGAAATACTAGAGGTCTCGCGGGGTAGCCATGGTGGGTATCGAGGGGACTGGTGGTGGAATGATAAAGTTCAAAAGAAGGTGAAAGCGAAGAAAGTGGCGTATGTGGAGTTGGTAGAAAGTAATGATGAGGTGGAGATGTGGATGAATATGGAACTGTATAAGATTGCGAGTAAGTAGGCAAAGCTAGCGGTTACAATGGCGAAAATGACGGCTTTTGAACGCATATACATAGAATTAGAGGAAAAGGGCGGGGATAAGAAGTTGTACAGACTAGCCAAGGCGTGAGAGAGGAGGGCCTATGACTTGGATAACGTGAGGTGCATCAAGGACGAGGACAACAAAGTATTGGTAGAGGACGCGCATATTAGACGGAGGTGACAATCTTACTTTCATGAACTCTTGAACGAAAAAGGAGATATAGACATTGTACTGGGCGATCTGGAGCAATCTGGTAGGTATCAGGATTTTGGATATTGTAGAAGCATTAAGGTTGAGGAGGTGAAATGTGTTGTTCACAGGATGCGCATGGGACGAGCGACATGGCCTGATGTGATTCCACTTGAATTTTAGAAGAGCGCAGGCAGGGTAGGTTTGGAGTGGCTGACAGAATTGTTTAACGTCATTTTTAGGACGATGAGAATGCCCAAAGAATGAATGTGGAGTACAATGATTCCTTTGTACCCGAATAAAGGTGATATTTAGAGTTGCAATAATTATAGGGGTATTAAGCTGCTGAGCCACACTATGAATGTTTGGAAAAGGGTTGTGGAGATGAGGGTGAGAAGAGGCGTGTCTATTTCTGAGAACCAGTTTGGATTCATGCTGGGGCGTTGCACCACAGAAGTCATTCATCTTATTAGGAGGTTGGTGGAGCAGTATAGGGAGAGGAAGAGAGACTTACATATGGTTTTCATCGACCTCGAGAAGGCATACAACAAAGGATATGTATGATGGAGCCAAGAGCAGGGTACGGATAGTAGGAGGAGACTCAGAGCACTTTTTAGTGATGATGTGGCTGCACCAGAGATCAACTCTTAGTCCATTCTTATTTTCTTTGGTGATGGATGGACTGACGCGACAAATCTCAGTGGAGGTGCCATGGTGTATGTTATTCGCATACAGCATAGTCTTGATTGATGAGACTCGCAGCGGAGTAAACACTAAGCTGGAGGTTTAGAGACAGACTCTGGAGTCTAAAGGGTTTAGGCTGAGTAGGACAATGACATAATATTTGGAGTGCAAGTTTAGTAACGGGAGCGAGCTTGAGACATGCGAAGATGTGAGGCTTGATACTCAGGTCATTACCAAGAAAGGAAGCTTCAAGTACCTCGGGTCTATTATACAAGGGGATTGAGAGATTGATGAGGTTGTCACACATCATATTGTTGTTCCTAGTATATTGGCACTTAGTACTTGACTGCCTTAGAACTTGCAAATTAACAAAACTTACCCTTTATAAATTCACATTGCTAAAATGTTATTGAGAAAAATATTTACCTAATATGTTATCAAATTGTTTAAGTTCATAATTCCGGTCACAGTCGATTATAAACATCGTGGGAACAACTTGTTTACCTTTTTCTTGGTCTGGCAAGACATGTCACTATCTTTGTTCAATCACATGTATAAATTCAAATTTGTAAAGCTTTGTTTCTATACGCATGCATCTTGCTATATCTTTTTTATTTTTCTATGATTTGCACTTTTTACGCGAAATTCTTGACTATGTTGCCTGCTGATCTAATGATTGACTCATTTCCTTTTATTGGCATGGTCGCTTTCTTGCTTAAACTCAAAATTTTGGATTCGCATCTGCAGTGTACTTAGGTAAGTTGCCATAATATTTACTTCTAATTTTTTCCAGTCATTCAAACACATCTTTTCAACATTAAGAACAATAAGAGTCATTAATATTTGGAATCTATAAAATGAAATAGGTGGATATGACAAGGAGGACAAGGCAGCAAGATCTTATGACTTAGCAGCTCTAAAGTATTGGGGTGCAACAGCCACAACTAATTTCCCTGTAATATATTATACACTTTTATCAATTTTCCTTGAAGTTCTTATGGTCAGTTCAATTAATTTCACGTAAAATTACGTAATTATGGAAGGACGTTCGAGGTTTTGGTTATAACCCGACTGATATATTTTCCAGGCTTCCAATTATACCAAAGAAATAGAGGAAATGAAGCACATGACGAAGCAAGAATTCATCGCCTCCCTAAGAAGGTATGAAAGATTTACCCTTTGCCCCATTATTGTCATGTTGCTTCTCTATGCTATCGATTAATTCTCATTGAAATTTCTCTCCATGAGTATCAGGAAAAGTAGTGGTTTCTCGAGAGGAGCTTCTATGTACCGCGGTGTGACAAGGTTTGAATTTTATCGAAGCAATTAAATAATGTTTATTTGTCGTGTATTATATAATCGTGTCCTGTATGGAGCGAGATCAATTATTCATCCTGTTTCATGAGTCGCGTTGATCAACTAACAATGAACTTTTGCAGGCATCATCAACAGGGTCGATGGCAGGCACGAATAGGCCGTGTAGCAGGGAACAAGGATCTGTACTTGGGAACATTCGGTAACTATAATAACCTCCTTATGATTCATTTATTGGATTATCTATAAAAACAGGAATTTACTTCGCAGTTTATCGCTAAATATCTCTTAGCTAATAGATTTTTCTAATAATCCGTCATTAAATAGGATTAACAACAGATTATTGTCGTTTTGCGACAGGAGTTGTCCGTTGCTATTTTTCCGTGTCTGTAATTAGACTGTAGGGTCCTACTCATTTTATTTGAAAGACGTTAAAAATATTCTCGTCTAAATTATTGCAGCTACGGAGGAGGAAGCAGCAGAAGCATATGACATTGCAGCAATAAAGTTCAGGGGAGTGAATGCAGTGACTAATTTCGAAATGAACCGATACGACGTCGAGGGCATCATGAAAAGTTCACTCCCGATAGGCGGAGCAGCAAAACGCTTGAAAATCTCCCTTGAATCGGAGCAGAAACCGACCTTGAATGATAACTACCAGCAGACTCCACACAACAGTATCAACAATAGCAGCAACAGCATCAATTTCGGGGAGATTTCCCCTGTTTCCGCTATCCCCTGTGGATTGCCATTCGACCCGAACCAACATTTTTACCATCACAGTTTTTTTCCCCAACTTCAGTACTCGAGCAACGACGGTGGTGCTTCTGATCATACTTCTGGTACAATGCCTTTGGTGCAATCACCGGGCGAGATATTCATCTGGCCTCATCAGTCCTATTAGGCGCGTTTAGCGTACTTGCAAATTCGTTTAGGCTAATTAAAATTAACCTCTTTGCGTTTAGCTGTCCCTATTTCTGACTTGCAAAAGTGTTAGATTGGCTATTTATTAACCATATATGTGGGAGGTGAGAATATTGTAAAGTATCTTATCTTCAACAGTTGCAGTAGTAGATGCATGTTAATTAGGTACTTAGGCTGGGGTTATTAGTGCAACTTTTGTGGGAAAATTTTGGTTTTCTTCATTTCTCATCTTCTTAGAGTTGCTACTTGTACAACATATTATTTTGTTGAATTCTGTGAGGATCCAATTGACAACAAAGAATGATATATATATATATATATATATACCAGCCTTTACATTTTGAGATTGGCCATGTTATTTTTATTCTTCACCATTTATAAGGGTATGATAGAAATTGAGGATCCACCCAACTTGTTCAAGTTTGCTTATGAGAAAATTTTGTTAAAATATTGTAATATTTTTTTTATTTGATATGTTATATAATAATAAAAAATAAAAATAATTTTTTTATAAAGCATTAAAAATTATAGAAGTTGAAATAAAGCAATTAAAATTTAATATGATTTGGGCGGGTTGGGTTATGACCTGCAATTTAGCTCAATTTATTTCAGCCTATGTAACTTTTGAGTGGTTAATAATCCGCTCATTTATTAACTCAATCCATTTGATCCGCCCAAACTTAATTCAACCCGTCCATTTGACACCCGTAGACTGAAGTCATTTTCTGAGAATATTTTGAGGTCTTTTTCTAGTCTTTTGATTACTAGAGAATGTTTTCTCTGAGTACGGGAAAATGGGGTTTGACTTATAGGGGACCGTCGACATTGTTTTTGGTCTTTATTACTTGAGATTTTATGTAAATATTCTCCAATTTGCTAATGTTATTGTTAATCCTTAAATTATATTTTTTCTTGGAAAATACCTGTTGGTATTGGTCTCTATTGTACTTTATAAAGCAGTACGGGAAGTATATCACTATTACAAGTATTCGAAAGGATAAACAAAGATTCAATAATTCAACTAGAAATTTGAAATTATAATTGTAGAACAAGAAAGACTGGAAACTGTTTTTTCTGAGTCGAGTGTGGCACTCTGTCCTTAAGACAATATTGCCCCGTATGTATCCTTTATACGTCCTGGACAATTTGTCTCCCAAGATAAAACAGCAATGGAACACTTGAGCAAATGAAACTCAAGAGCTACCGTGAAGAATATTGAGTAACGAAATGATGCTTGAAAGTTGTAGGAAGAACTGTCTTTGCTTGTGTATTTTCGTGTAGTATATGACATGCTCAACAATGGTGTAAGGGGTGTTTATATAGGTGAGGGAGGGGCTGTTTAACTGCCCCCATAACAACCATTATTGGCCAAATAATGACCATTATGGAGGTAGTAAAGCCACCAAAATAAATGGTGAAAGACCAACGGATTGGCCATTATAGGAGGAGTAATTCAGCCAAAATAAATGGCTGAATTGAGTGCTTGGCATTTCTGTTCTCTTCTGCCCAATTCTGACTTTCTGGAAACTTCAGGGACCAAACTGTATATCTTGAAACTTCAGGGACCAAACTGTACATCTGAAAGAATTTTGGTCCAAACTGTACTTCTGGCAAAGTTCTCTGGCTACCCCTTGGGGTCCCAAACCCCAAACCAATTTCGAGTTTTATATACACAACAATTCTTTCTTCCTCTACCGATGAGGGAGAATTGATCACACACCACACTTTTCCATGCTTCAAACACCTTACTTCGTGAACCAATATCTCTTTCATTTCTCAATGAAATTTGACGATTCTTGGCCCTACGGTTATCTACGTACTTAGTAGATCATGCATGTGTGAAGAACCAGATTCTTCAACATACGTAACACTAGTGTTTAAGCCGTTAAAGTTGGTCGGTCGCAACTCCCGCCAAAGGCTAATTTCCAACAATACCTTCGACTTACCAATCGAATGTCGATTTTCTTAGAAAACATTACATTACTATTGTGTGTTTGCTTGGACGGGAGTAGTAATAGTAGGATCGGTGAACCATTATATAAAGAAGTTCTCGTGTTGCCATCCCTCATTTTTATTAATCAAGAACGAAAACATTTTCTTACATAGTATACTATTTTTATTTTAAGAAATATGTAAATTAGTACTCCTGTCTAAAAAAGATTGCAATTTTCATTTTTCGAGAATCAAATAAGTTGTTCTTTGACCGTAATTTTTTCAAATGTCTTTTAAATATTTTAAATTATTAATTATGGTGACTTGTAGTACTTTTTACGTAGTTTTCAAATATGTAAATTTTATTTCAAAAAATTTGAAAATTCTATATTTGAACATGGTTAAAATGAGAAAGTTTGACTCTAAAAAATTGTAAAGTGTCAATCTTTTTAATACGGAGGCTATTTATTTATTGTTCTAGTTTTTGTAATGTTTCTCCTAGTATAATCTGTCGCTTCTTCTATCTTGTGAGAACCCCACATTCCTACAATTAATGTTTAGCTCCTAACCAAAGATAGAAAGAAATACTAGCTAGTATAGTCAAGCAAAAATAGCTGGCTGGTTGACATTCTAAGATTTGATTTTAGAATTTTCTGCGTAGAATTAATTAGATTTGGTGGTTGCATGTTATCTACTACGACTATTGGTTAAAAGTCAATAGCAGCAAATAATTGTAAGAAGAGAGGCTGGGCCATTTTTTTGCAATAACCGATTGCATCATGGCTTTGATATTTCGTGTTATAAGCGGGAAGCGGGAAGCTGGAAGCTTATGTTTGGGTTCGGTTGAATCTAATAGCTTTACTGCTTTAGTTTAAATCTTGTATTTATATTATAAAATATATTAAATTTGTCCAAAATCTAAATTCAAAACCCTTATACACACCTAATATTTATCCTCAAATTTAAAATTCATAAAATTTAAATCTCGGCTTCGCTTCCAATAGTTATAAGTCCTATCTTTGTTTATTTATGGAAATCGATATTCTCAACCTAATCTTTGTTTGCTTTTCGAATCGTAGTATCAAGAGTTTGAATCAAGTAGTCGACTAGTTATTATTGACTCGCTTACTTTTTTAATTAACTACTAATATACTGTTGGAAATTTGTCTTTGGCGGGGAGGTGCGTCCACCCATATTTAATGAATTAAACTAGACCTGTCCAAAGGTCGGGCCGGGTGGCTTTTTTTCCCTCTTTGCCCGACCCTAACCCTATATTTTTTTTAAAATTCCGACCCTGACCCTGACCCTTCGGGGACCCTACGGGTCACGGGTTGGCCCTGACCCGACGATTTTTTTTTTGGCGGGCAGGGTCAGGTTGGTCGGGTCGGGGCGAGATTTTTTTTTTTTTTTAAAATTGAATTTTCAAAACTGAAATTGGTATTCACCCCTACATTACCACGAAATTTCGACGTTGAAATGTATTGTATATCGTGAGATCTTGACTAAAGAAAAAGAAAATTAGAAATCGATTTGGGGAAAAACACAAATTGATTGGGAAAACAAACATTTTCGTAAAAATTGGCTGCGCAGAAAAATTATGCAAAATCAAAAAAAAAATCGGATAAAACGGACATCCGAGCGCAGAGTTATGGCCATTTAAAGTTTCACCAATTTACAACTACTTTATCTCCCTACATTATGCTTCCGTGATATTAACAAAATGACTAATAATATAAATATATAATTAATAATCAGCTACCATTTTTATCTTATTTTATGTCGAGTTAAATGTAGATTAGAGCAATATATATATATATATATATATATATATAAACATGCATTATATCACTTATTAATGACAAAAATATATATAAGTACAAAATAAATATTAATGAAGAAAAAATAATATAAATTATATTAAAAAAATATGCGGGTCGGGGTCGGGCCGAAGTCGGGCCGGGCCGGGTCTGACGGGTAAATTTTTCTGACCCTGGCCCGACCCTGACCCTGTTCGGGTCGAGTGGCTCTCGGGTCAGCTAAAAGCTGACCCTGGCCCTAGTTTTTTCGGGCCGGGTCGGGTCGGGCGGGTCCCCGACCCGGTGGACAGGTCTAAATTAAACACTAGTGTTCCGCATGTTGGAGGCTTTGTCTCTTCTCACATGCATATTCTACTAAGTGAGTAGATGGCCGTAGGGCCAAAAAATCGTCAAATTTCGTTGAGAAATGAAAGAGGTATTGATCCACGAAGTAAGGTGTTTGAGGCATGAAAATATGGTGTGGGACAAATCTACCACATCGGTGGGAAAATAAAGAATTGCTCTCTTTATAAGTCTCTAAATTGGCTAAGGGTTTGGGACCCCAAGAGGTATCCCATGTGTTTAAAGGAGGGAGGACCTAGATGTGCTTGAGTTCAAGGCTAAGCCCACACGCGCGCCACCACCGCCCGTCTCGGGCTCGGGTCACGGGTCGTGGGACTTTCTGATATTATCTATTTGGACCCCCAAATTGCTTAATATTTACAGTTGGTCCCTGAAGTTTCTAGAAAGGTGAATTTGGCAACAACGGAAGGCATAAAGTTTCTGCCTACCGTTTGGACTGTTTTTTGGAGCATTAACCAGCCATTACTTGGCTGTTAACTCCTCCATAAACATCCCTCTTTTATTGGCCATTAACAGACTCCCTAATGGCCATTAACATCCATCACTAATGGCTCTTAAACAGCCATGTCTTGGGCAGTTGAGCAGCCTCCTCCATGCTATATATTGATGCCTTTTGGCTCAATTATGTGGTACATACAGTGACAAAAAACAGTGAGGAAAGACACACATATACACAAGATATACACAATAGAGACACACTATATACACAGAGACAAAACAGAAGAGAAAGTCAGTCCAAAAACGTTGATTCGTATTTGTTTTCTTCGTCAGACTCAACCTATTTGCTTTGTAGTGTTGAGATTAAAGTGTTGGGAGACTATTTCCCATTAATGTAAAAGCATATATACGGGGCAATCTTGTCTTAAGGACAGAGTGCAATCACTCGACTCAGCACACAGTTGTAACCATCCAGCTTTAGTTGTTTCTTGATTTCAGGTTATCAAGATTCAAGACTCAACAAGCTTGCGGCAGTTCTGAACATTGCCTATTTGTTTATCCTTTCGAACACTTGTAATATTTATTTACTTCCCGCACTGCTTTACAATAGAAAGCCCACATATATATCCCTTTTTTGCTAACGAAAAGCGGCTTATAAATCTATTAAGAATAACAGTTTAAGGTGGTTCAACGCACAAAGGGACTAATCATAATGATTCAGTCCCATTATATCTTTATGGAATATATTTAAATAAAGCATGTAAAGGAGTGTAGTTCCAAAAAATAATATTTGATCCAGCTAGTCCATGTAAAGCCTAGATTCTCCGATAGTTAACTTGAGAATTTGTCACCATGTATGCTTGTCTATAATGTGGCGTAAGAGAGGACGATCCATTGCATTACATTTTGTGAAGGTGATGAAATTTGATCTATCAATATCTCAGAATCTATTTCCACTATCAATAGATACAAATTCTTTATGAATGCAAATTAAAAATAGCACTTTGAATAAGGCTATCAGTTCAGTATAAAGTACAGAGTTTCATGAGATGTAACTCATGAAAAAACCCCTCTTTCCAATTTTCATTAGAGTCCGAATAACCCTTCCTCACCTCCCATACTTAAGTTGGCGTCATAAGCTTCATCAATGTTGAGATTATAAGTAGACGGATGAGAAGTAATCAATGGTGGACCCAGAATTTTAAGGATGTGGGTGCATGATACCTTCCCGTTAGAGTAAAGTTGTTATTGATATAGAATTTTGCTACCGATCATAAAGTACAGGCGTGGAATTAATGAGATTTAGAGTAAAGTTGTTACCGATCATAAAGTTTTGCTAATAAAAAATAAAAAATATAAGCGTAAAATTAATGAGAAATGGTAAAAAAACATAAAAAAGTTAAAATTGAACGAAAAAGTGAACAAAGAAAGTACATAGAGGAAAGGAAAAAAAGAATCTACATTGGAGAAAAAAAGGAGAAGTCAGGGGGACAACTAAGAGTCTGTTTGGATTGCTAAGAAAAAGTTTTGCTACCGATTATAAAATATAATTGTAAAATTAATAAGAAATGATAAAAACATAAAAATGTAAAACTTGAACGAAAAAGTGAATAAATAGAGTTCAAAGAGAGAAGGAAAAAAAGAATCTAATATTGGAGAAAAAAAAGAGAAGTCAGGGGACACTAAGAGTCTGTTTGGATTGACTTATTTATACAATTTTACATGGTATCAAGAGCCAAAAATTCCTCCCTACCCTAAACCCTATTTTGGCCGCTGTCCTCTCCCCTCCGCCTCCCTCTTCCGGTGGAAAGACAACCGTATACCGCCTCGTATACCACTGCTCCTTCGTGATGTATAATCCGTATACCCTACTCCGCAGTGATATACTGCCTCTTTTATCAAAACTAATCTGTCTACCACTGATATACCACGATATGCACAGCCCCTGTATTTCCTATTTTATAGCACGTATACATCTAGTATACATGGAATATACACTACCCGAGACAACTCTCACGTAAACAACCCGGTATACCGTTGTTATACTGCTGATATACGACAACCCCTCAACTAATATTCTTCAACCGATATTCTTCCACCAAAACCCTATCGGAAATAGCCGATATACACATTGTATACGACTGATATTTACTACATGCCAACATCTACTACTCATATACAGTGATATACAACAAGTATACAGTGATGTCCAGCCATCAGGCCCACTACACAGCGGCCCAACAATAATATTGACCACTTTTGAGACCCACTGCCTAGCGGCCCAGCACCACCGAGCCACTAGGCCCACTACACAACGGCCCAACAGCAACAGTGGCCTCTGCCGAGACCCATTGCCCAACGGCCACTGCCCAGCACCACCGGGCCACTGTCCAGCCACCAGGCCCACTACACAGCGGCCCAGCAGCAGCACGATGATACGTGGTATATGGATACGGGGCGACACGTCTCACCTCACCAATAATTTTGGTAATCTTCCTCAATTGGGCAAGTTAAACAATCCTCAATCTATTCTAGTAGGAAATGACCATCGCATTCCAATTCAAGTGTTTGTCCATACACTAACCCTACCACCGCATCCCCACTTCTCCCTAAAAAACGTCCTATATGCCCCTAACATTATCAAAAATCTAATCTCTGTTAGAAAATTTGTCATCGATAATTCTGTATCCATTAATTTTGACTCATTTGGTTTTTCTATAATGGACCTATGTACAGGGAAACTTTTTACCAGATGAAATAGTGAGGGGGACTTCTATCCTTTCCTAGCCACGCCCACTGCCCATGTCACTCCACCCACCGCTTTAGCTGCAATATCTCCATCAACGTGGCATAGTAGACTTGGTCATCCGGAAGCTCATGTTTTTGATTCCCTTAGAAACCGCAACTTAATCTAATGTAATAAAGGGAAACTTTCTCACAGTTGCTCCTCTTGTCATCTAGGAAAATATGTTAGACTCCCATTTACGTGTTCTTTAAATATTACTTTCTCTCTCTTTGATATTATTTATGTGAATTTATGGACTTCTCCTATAACTAGAAACCTAGGTCATAAATATTATTTGGTGTTTTTGGATGACTTCTCTCACTTCGTTTGGGTCTACCCGCTTAAACTTAAGTCTCAAGTTTACTCCAAATTCCTTGATTTTCGTTCATTGGTTAAAACACTATTTAAAAAAGACATCAAAACGTTTCACTGTGATAATGGTTGTGAGTTTAATAACTCAATTTTTCATAATTTTTGTGCGGCTAATGGCATGGTTTTTCATTTCTCCTGCCCCCATACTTCCCCTAAAAATGATAAAGCCGAAAGAATTCTCTGCACCATTAACAATATAATTCGTACCCTTCTTTTTCATGCGTCTCTCCCCTTACCTTTTGGGTATATGCATTAAAATGGTAGAACACATTCTTAACATCTTACCCACCCGTACAATCCAAAATAGGATACCCACTGAAATTTTCTTCCGTCGGATCCTTTCCTATGACCACCTTCGAATTTTCAGTTGTTTGTGTTACCCAAATCTGGCCTCCATGGTCCCTCACAAATTAGCACCTCGCTTCACTCTGTGCATCTTCTTAGGTTTTCCGTCGAACCATAGGGGGTACTTGTGCTATGAGTTATCCACAGACAAAATCATAATCTCACGCCATGTCACATTTGTTGAGTACGTTTTCCCGTTTTACAACATCCAAAAATTTTGTGTCACCGATTACGATTTCCTTGATGACTTGGACATCTCACATTTACTTCAAAACACACTATATAGGCCAAATACCAACCCGTCACCAACTGCCCCATCTACGGAACCCACTGCCACGTCACCCATCCCGTTGGCCCCACCCACTACACCAAGTCTGACCCGTATCGATCCGTCTCCAACTAACAACACTGCCTAACCTAATTTAACCACTACCCAGCCACCTTACAACACTGCCCAGCCAATTACCCAAACTGCCCAACCCAATAACACTCGGCCCAGTCTCTTTGACCCAACCAGTGACACCACAAACCAGGCCACTACTCACTCGATCCAGCCCACTACTAACCAATCTACCCACCCCACTACCCACCCGATTTTGCCCCCGACACACCGTATGGAAACCCATGCATAACATAGGATTTTCAAACTAAAAGTCCACTTTAATTTGTCCACTCAAACCATCTCCCCACTACCTAAAAATCCAACCTTAGCCAAATTTGACCTGAATTGAAATGCGGCCATGCAAGAGGAGTTTATGCTCTCATTTCACAGCGCATTTGGGATATTGTTCCGCAACCTGAGAGGGTGAATGTAATCCATTGTATGTGGCTATTTCGACATAAGTTCAGAGATAATGGTGCCCTTGAATGTCACAAGGCCAGACTTGTGGCAAATGGCATAGGAAAACATGAGGGTGTTGATTGTGGTGAGACTTTCAGTCCAGTGGTTAAGCCAGCTACCATCCGCACGGTTTTGAGCATTGCTGTGGGGAATAATTAACCTATTCACTAGCTTGATGTAAAGAATGCTTTCTTACATGGAGATTTGAAAGAAACCGTCTATATGCATTAACCACCAGGTTTTGTGCATCCGGAGGCTTCTCATCATGTTTGCCGTCTTCGTAAGTCGCTATATAGGCTGAAACAAATCCCCAGGGCTTGGTATGACTGTTTGTCACTTACATCCTATAGATCGGTTTCGTGTGCAGTAAGAGTGATAATTCATTATTCATTTTTCATCGAGGTAGTGACAAAGCTTATCTTCTGTTATATAATTGTACTGTTAGCTTCTTCCGATGGCCTAAAGCACGAGATCATTGGTCTACTCAAGTCCGAATTCGCAATGACTGACTTGGGTAAGTTGAGTTATTTTTTTGGGATATCAGTGACCAAATCCGCATATTCCATGTTCTTTTGTCAGCGTAAGTATGCAGAGGAGATCGTCTACAGGGCTAAAATGGTAAATTGTAAGATCATGCCCACTCCCGTCGACTCCAAGTCCAAAATCAGTGCAAATGATGGGGATCTGGTAAGTGATCCCTCTCTTTATAGGAGTCTCGCAGGTTCTCTTCAGTATCTCACCTTCACTCGGCCAGATATTGCATATGCAGTTCAACACGTGTGCTTGTTCATTCACGCTCCTAAGGAGCCTCACTTTACAACTCTTAAACGTATCTTTATTGTACGTTAAGGGCACTCTTGACTATAGACTTCATTTATATTCCTCATCACCGACTAGATTTTTTTTCTACACAGACGCAGATTGGGCAGGCTGTCCGAACACCCGTCGCTCTACGTCCGGCTATTGTGTGTTTTTGGGGGATAATATCATATTATGGTTTGCCAAGCGGCAAGTCACGCTTTCTCGTTCGAGTGTAGAATCGGAATATCGAGGCGTTGTGAGCGTTGTTGCCAAGCTATGCTGGCTCCAAAATCTCCTTCTTGAGATTCATTGTCCCTTACGTAAGTAGGGATGGCAACAAATAAGATTTGGACTGGATCCTACTAGATCCAGATCCATATTCATTTTTCATACCTGGATCCAGATCCATCGGGTCCATAAAAATCAGATCAAAATCCGGATCCACGGATCGGATCTGGATCCACATGTAAAAATTGTTGCCTTGAAAATATTTTCCACTCACCAACCAAATACTATTTTTTTTAGAAAAAACATTTTTCATGGAAAATGACTTCTGTCATACCAAGCATACCCTAACATTCTTTTACAAAACACTCATTAGCCACATACTTTTTTCCCTAGGCAAGAACAAGATTACAATAAAGTAAACGAAATTGGATAGAACACTGAAATCCATAAGATGACTTTACCAGTAAAGACGCGTTCTTTCCAGTGACATTGTGAATCAAACTAAAAATAAATCATATAGTTGAATGATGTATTCAGGAACATGAGATTTGAACTTCAAGTACCTTAATATAGTCTTCAACATTTTGCATTCTTATTTCAATAGGCTGTATTAGATCTGCATACTGCCAAAAAGACAGATACGTAATCAGTGGCTCAATGCAATAACATTTTGCATTCTTTTGTTAGAGATATGTTTCCGCTTAGTTTTTTATTGGGCCTTTTGAAAATTATGGGCTTAAACGTATGGATCATTTAAAAAATAAAGTCCAAATCTGAATGTAAAATGCAACAATTATGATTTTTTTAAAGAAAATACTTATAAAATTACATTCTAGGTTATGGATATATTTAATAAAAAATGGATCCACCGGTCGGATCTGGACCGGATAGGGATCTCAAATACAAGATCCAGATCCAGATCCAATCCGTCAGAAATTGATTCGGGTCCGATCCGGATCCGTCGAGTCCAAATTTTGAAGATCCATATCCTATAAAACGGAGCTGGATCCACCGGGTCCAGGATCCACTGCCATCTCTATACGTAAGGCATCTTTGGTTTACTGTGATAACGTATCTGCAGTTTACTTTTCTCATAACCCGGTTCAGCATCACCGAACCAAACATATTGAGATGGATATTCACTTTGTTTGTGAGAAGGTTGCAATGAGTCACGTTACGGTGTTGCATGTTCCTTCTTTGTATCAGTACACATATGTCTTCACAAAGGGGCTTCTGCGGCAACTGTTCTTTGACTTCAGATTCAGTCTCAACATCCTGCCTCCTCCCGCTCCGACTGAGGGGGTGTGATAGTGAATATATTATGTAATTAATATTTAGTGTAATTAAGGTAAAATAAAGATCTTAATTCTATTAGGATTACAATTGTATACTCTATATATATTACATTAATAAAAGAACTCCCTCAAGAAAATTTACACTATTCTACCGTAACCTTTAAGGTCTTTTCCATACTGTCATGTTAGTGTGGATTAAGGGTTAAGAGATAAATTTTACTTTTGGATCCGATGCACTGCTCTCTGTTTTCATGGAAGAAAAAATGGTGATAACTTCTTAGCATGTCATTAATAAAAATCATGTTGGATTTTCATTGGTGTTATGGCAAAGAATTTGTTTTGATCCCAGCATTAAACATGTAATTAGGTCCAAGAAAAATAATTGTAATCTAAATGAAGTTTTCCTCAAAAATCTTTTAGCCATAAATGTTAGGTAGTGAAATTGAAATAATGCAGTAGTTGAAAACTAATTAGTTTCATTTAGGTTTTGGATTCTCTTGTCTGAAAAAAAATAATGCGGAACGTGGATGATTTTTTTTTTTTTTTTTTAGTTTAAATCAAGTCACTTTTCTATTCACTTTAGCTGCTTGTTTAGTTGCTCCTACGGTATATATTTGAAGCCTTTTAAATTGGGTTAACACAGTTAAGGGTCGAGGCAATCACATTATCCGAGGATTAATTTAAGTCAAATATTAGTTAATAAAAGCGAATATAAAAAAAAAAAAAGGCAGGTTGAAAAGTCAAATATAAGAAAGGTACAATCCTACCCTATGTATTCGAGGTAATTCTACCCTATGTATTCATTCGAGGTAAGGAGGGAATAGTGATAGAAAAGAAAAGGGGGAATAGTGACAGAAAAATAAGAAGGGGGAATAGTAATAGTAAAAGAAGGCGGTACATTGAACACAAATCCAATATCAAATAACTAAAGGTGTTTTTATCTCTATATGCATTTTTTGTGTTAGAATTACGGGACTCGGGAGGTGCCTCATACCTTCCTTCCGGTCAACAGAATTCCTTATCCGATCTTTTGTGTTCGCGGATCAATAAAATAGTGTCATTTCATTTTGATTAGGGATTCATAAGGTGACTTGGAACACCAAAACTCAATTCCAAGTGACGACTCTGTAAAATAAATAATCCATTTTCAAAACTGTCACTTTAAATGAAAATACTCTTTTAAAACATCTTTCTTAATCGGAGAGTTAAATACATGTACGTAGTATAGGAGAACTTGTTGCTTTTCAGACTTATTGGTGAGCCCACATACTTATTCGTGGGACACCCCTTTATCAATTTTCGGGTTGCGTCCATAAGTTAGACATTCAATTGTTTTATCTTAGAAGCTCCATAGATAGTTATCAGATTGTGGGTAGATGTTAAAAGTCTCGTATGACTTATTGAGGTGTTTGCCACGTTTTATGACGATTTATTTCTATTAGACTTTCGCTGATTTAAAAAAAAAGTATGAATATGCTTTCAGTTAGCCATAAATAGCTGTTTTAAATAAATGTCAAAGGATTATCAAAAGAGATTAGACGTTTATTGATTTTATAAGGTGTTTCTGGTGTTGTTCATATCATCAGATGATTATTGCGTTTAGGGTGTGTTTTGGGGCGTGACAAACTGATTTTTTGTTTTACCAAATTGAACGTTGTAACAGTACAAGAAAAGGAGTATAGTTGGACATTTGTCCCAACTGCCTCCTAACAAAATAACATATATTTCAAATAACCAGCAACAGCTATCACTAAACTTAAGCTATCAAACTCGATAAAAGTTGTGGTTCTCCAGCAAAGTAATGAGTTTGGCAACTTTCCATTGCTTTGATATGTACCTCTAGAATCACTTGCTTGGCCATGCTTGTTGTAGACTGCCTCTTGTTTTGGAAAATTCTAAAATTTCTCTCCTTCCAAACAAAGTAGACTGCAGCATCTAACAACATTCTATACATCACAACCTTAGGACTTCTCCCTATAGCATGTTGCACAACTCATAGGAGCTCATCATTCCACTTCATTGGTGCTCTTCGAACATCAATCCATAGCAATAAATTCCTCCACACCTAGGCAGAGACTGTGCATGCAAAAAACTGGTGAGGAATGCTTTCATTTTCTACTTCACATGGAGGAAAAATCTGAGTTGTTTGTACTCTCCATTTGTATAGTCTATCCCTTATGCTTAGCCTACCTAGAGCAGCCAGCCTCAAAATAAAAATTCATCTAGGTAGAGCAATGTTATTGCACACCAGTTTTCTCTAACTAACCTTTTGGAACTGTCCTCTCAGTTGCAAATATAACTGCTTAGTTGACAGTTTCTATTTGTGGAACATCAGCTAAGTCATATCCAACAGCCACAAAATGTTTTCCAGCTTTAAGAATCTTCTGAATAACCCAAAGAGGCTTGTTTTGGTATATCATCATATATATTTCTGTTCCTCCCTTAGTAGCAATGGATCCACTTCACCAATAGTTTATCCTTTTTGGAACATATATTCCAGAATAGTTTTTCAATAGCTGCTTTGTTCCATGAGCTACATAAAGTATATTTAAATCTCCAGGATGCTTTTGGATAACACACACTGTCCCAACTCTAATAGGGCCTTCTTTGATAGTTTTGTGCCTCCAGTCCACAGAAAAGTTCTACAAGTAGATTCAATGGCTTTAATGACCTTCTTAGGAAGCACAAACATCTGTGCCCAGAAAACCTGAATTGAGAATAGCATGGACTTTATCAATTGAGTTCTATCTGCATAGGAAAGAAATTTAGTAGTCCAGCTCTTTATTCTGCCAAGCATCTTATTCAGTGGGGTTGACATTGTACTATGTAAACCCTTTTAGTACTTAAGGGTACTCATAAATATCTGATAGGGAGTACAATTATCTCATCCCGGACAGTATCAGAAACACCCGCACAATAAACTGAGCTTTTGGAGAGATTAGCAATCAAACCTGAGGCTTTAAAGAAGCATTGGAATTTCTCAAAAAGTAATTGAACTGACACAGTGTCCCCTCTACAAAGAAGCAGCAAATCATCAGCAAATCCAAGTTGTATGAGGTTTAGTCTTGCACACTTTGGATGATAGTTAAACTGTGGTTGTTGACGCAGTTGCTTCAGAAGCCTGCTCAAATATTCCATGGCCATGACAAACAGAAATGGGGATAAGAGATCTCCTTGCCTCAACCCTTTTTTTTGCTCAAATGATTTTGAAGGTTGCCCATATATCGCTATTGAATATGACACTGTTTTGATACAAGTCATAATCCACTCCACAAAACAGACAGGAAAATTGAGGCCTATTAAACACTTGTTCAAGGAAAGACCATTCTACAGAGTCATAAGCCTTTTGCATATCTATTTTAAGCATATACCTAGGAGAGATACCCTTTCTACCATATTCTTTAAAAAATTCTGTTGGAAATTTCTAAGCAATGTTTCACATTGGTGAGGAAACACAATATTATTGTGTTTATAAGGAAAAGTTCTTCCTTATGGGTTAAGATACATTTAGACAGAATTAATTAATTCAGAATATTATGAAAAGACATCAAGGCACCATTCACAATCATTGGTTTAATCTCAAGAGGTACCATGAAAAGACACCATCTATCTATAAATAGATTGTCATATTCCCATCAGAAAAAGATCAGAAAAATAGTCTTAAGATTGTTAGAAACAAATTGCAGAAAAATAGAAAATCGATTTCACAATTGAGTACGAACTCTCCCCTTAAGACTATTTCATTAGGGAGATGACATCAAACTTTGTCAAACTGGACAAGTTTGATGGTAGTAATTTTCGAAGATGGCAGAAAAAGATGCACTTTCTTCTCACCACATTGAACATTGCTTATGTTTTGACTAAGGGTGGCCAGTGGGCCGGGACGGCCCGACCCCGTCCCGAGCCCGCTTAAAAAAAAAAAAAAACGGTGGCGGGCCTCGAACTCGGGACGGGACAATGTCTCGTCCCGCCAGACTCGAGCCTGCCCCAGGCCCGCCCGACCCGATTCCGCCCTGACCCCGTCCCGAGACCGACCCCGACCCCGCCCTTTGTCCCCCTTTGCAAATATGGTCGTTGCACCAACGACCATTTTAGATTTTGGCCTTTGGCCAACGGCCATTTTAGGCCTCCCCCCCTCCCCCAACCCCCCTACCCCTTAATATTTATTTTAAACCCATAAGTTATTATATTTACACTTTAATCCAATTTTCCAACTATAAATAACTCATTTTCTCTTCATCTTTCTCACAAATCTTCCTACAATCTCTCTAATCTCTCAATATATCTCTCTACAAGTCTACATTGTTTGCTAAATATTCAATTTTATTTATTCATTTGGGAATTGGGAGTGAAGTTGGCAACTAGCTTGAGGATCTTCCATCGAGCAAAGTTTAAATTTTCAACCTCTCGATTACACGTCGACGTTATGTCGGCGTTTGGTACATTCGTTCCTTCATTAAATTATTATTGTCTGTTTATTTTATTTAGCGCACTTAATTTCATTTACTTTAATTATTTGTTAGCATATAATTAAAATGGAAGGAATTAGAGGTATGTTTAAGGGTAAGGGTAAGACTTCTTCTAGTAGGGGCAACCAGGGCAAGGGTGCTTCTTCTAGTTATCTTATTCCTACACAGGATGATTTTGTTGATACTCAACATTTTCCTACAATACCATTAGATTTAGACGAGGAGTTGTTTTCTGGAACTCAAGAAGACTTTAATTTAGACGATGATCTAGACGATACACCCACTAATGTTGATGACAACACACCCACTAGTGCACCTTCAACCGAAATACCTCCTATTCCCCCTAGTATGAGACGAGGTCCAAAGAAAACGACCATTAAAATCGATGCATGGACATTTTTTGATAGGGACGTAGAGAATCAAGTAGCTATATGTAAAATTTATAAAAATATTTTAAAATTTAAAACGGGGAAAAGGTCACGGTGGGACGGGGGTTTAATTAGACACGTAGTAAGTGCTCATCCAACTAGGTATGCCCAATACCAGGCTTCAAAACCGGGTGCGCAAACGCCCGCTTCATCGGGACAAGGTTCACATACTGATACTGTCCCGGACCAAGTACAGGGTCAAATTAACCCTATGACGGGGGGGGGGGGGGAGGGGTTGTAGGCTCGAATACAATAAACATAGAGATAGTGAAGCAATTTCAAAATTAGTTCTGTGGAGGGTTTGCCCTTTTCATTTCCTTCATCTCCCGGTTTTATTCATTACATTAGAGATATATATAATCCTGCTTTTAACGATTTTCCTAGATCAACTGTTAAGAGAGATGTATTTAAATTCGCGCATGAATATCAACAATATTTACGTTTTTCATTATATCATTTTAATGGCAAAGTATGTATCACGTCTGATATAGGTCGTAGTACTAACGGCCATGATTTATTTACTGTAACTTGTCATTGGATAGATTATAAATGGTCTATGCAAAAACGTATTTTAGCGTATAGATATATAGATGATAGGCACACTGGTACTTTTATTGCAGATAATATTTATCAAGTGTGCCATTATTACGGAATAACCGATAAAATTATGACTATTACATTAGATAACGCTTCTTCTAACAATTACGCAATTACAAATTTAAAAAATAGTTTAACTCCATCTTTTCCAGATCATTTTCATATAAAATGCGCGTGCCATATTTATAACTTAATTGTAAAGGATGGTCTATCACTTTTTGAAGACATTCTTAGTAAAATACAATTTGCTATAAACTTTATTTTTAAAAGTAATAAAGTATAACGTAGAAAAGAATATAAAAAAACTTGTCACGATTGTGGACTACCTTATAGAAAAATTTCACAAGAAGTATCCACTAGGTGGAATTCTTTATACGAGCAACTACTTGTTGCTTATGACTATAGAAAACCTATAACTTTATTTTTTAACTCTCATAATAAAAATCCAGCTGATATGATTTTAGATAGTGATTGGGTAAAAATTTCCGAACTTATTGTATTTTTAGAGAAATTTTTTCAAGCAACAAAAGAATTTTCCGGTATATATTATCCTACTATTTCAACTATGTTGTTTTATATAACTCTAATATTTTTATTACTTAGTGAATATATGGAAAAACCAGCTTATAAGACAGTTATTAAAAAAATGTTTGTCAAAATAAAAAAATATTTTATTCCTATTCCCTCTATTTATATTATTGGTTATGTATTAAATCCTACTATTAAAATAGACGGTACTAAATCACTAATTGAAACTATTTACGATTGTATAGAAGTACTACCACCTCCAAGTCCCAAAAATCTAATGACCCACCACCTATTGAGCAAACTAAAGAAGAAGTGTTGTCTAGCATAGAGCACCAATGCAAAAAAATATATAGATTTTATCAACAAGAAAATGCTAGTAACTTACCGGCTTCCATACCATCTTCTTCATCTTCAACACAACCTCACAAAAGACATGCTGTTTCTGCGGCTAGTATTGAAAGCCTCAGAAATAGAATGTGCGGCCGTACCTCTACTAACCAAATTAGCGAGTTGGATATTTTTATTTTGCGGGGTTACTGTACCGTATCAAGAAGTTATCAATGAAGATGGACATGAAGACTTGCTTTGAAATACTTGGAGGGGGAATGAGAAGACCTTTCGACACTTTCATTGATGGCCCGAGATGTTTTGAACATTCAAGCGTCATCAATCGCGTCTCGAAAGCGCTTTTTCTGCCGGCGAGATATCAAATAGGAGACCACAAACACTCATTAGCCGGAGACGACTTGGAAATTGCGGTATTATTCGAGAGATTGGATACGAGCGGAGCGGAGAAGGTGCGGTCAACCGGAGATCAACGAAGAAGAAGATGAAAACTACAACGAAATCTTAACCGAAGGTAGTGGAAGCGACGTGGATCAATTTGACCAACAAATACCAATTCCAATCGAAGAACCACAGGAAATCATCAAGCAATTAGAACAGGTTTTTTTGAGAATGTAATTTTTTTAATTGCAATTTTATTATGTAATTTGCAACTTTTGGACAACACCACAAAGTTGCAATTTAGATTTTAGACAATTGTATTTGTATTACAAAAAAATCATATGTCTATTAAATAATATAAGAGGTACAAAAACAGCCTTGGGATGTTTTTATTACATTATCTTGTTTTGTTTATTGAGTTTTTTTTTTATACATATGTTATTTAAAAAAAAAAGAAAAAAAAAAAGGAAAACCCGCCGGACCCCGCCCCGACCTGATATCGACGGGATCGGGATCGGGACGGGACTGGAGCAGGTCCCGCCAGACCCCGCTAGACCCGACCCCGACCCCTTGGCTCGTCCCGCCCCAACCCCGACCCCGCCAGACCCGGCCCGCCAGACCCGAGCCCGGCCCACTGGCCACCCTTAGTTTTGACTACTCCACAACCAGAAGAAAAGGAGAATGAGACCATTGCAGAGACGCACGCCAGGGCAAAATGGGAGAATGATGAATACATATGTCGAGGCCATATTCTGAATGGGATGACCGATACCTTGTTCGATTCTTACCAGACCGTGTCTTATGCAAAGGAACTGTGGGATCAATTGGAGGCAAGGTACATGCGTGAAGATGCAACAAGTAAGAAATTTCTTGTTACGCAATTTAACAGTTATTCTATGAATGAAAAATGTCAGTAATGGAGCAATTCTATGAGATTGAACGCATCCTTGGAAATTTCATACAACATAACATGAATATGGATGAATCTATTGTTGTATCTAGTATAATAGACAAACTGCCCCTAACTTGGAAGGAATTCAAACACAACCTTAAACATAAAAAAGAGGATCTTACTCTTGAGGAATTGGATAACCATTTTCGTGTAGAAGAAGAATTTCGGAATCAAGAAAACAAAGATCAGGATATCCACATTGTGGAGGAAGGCCAATCCAGTCAGGGAAAAGGCAAGAAAAGACAGTTCAATTCAGACAAGCATAACAACAAGAAGAAAAAAACTGACAACAACAAGAAAAAGAAGTTCGCTTGTTGGAATTGTGGTGGTCCTCACATGAAACGTGACTGCCCAAATAAGAAGGATCATGACAGTTCGAGTTCAGGACAGAAGAACCTAAAGGCTGCAGATGGCAACGAAAATTTCACTGCCATGATTTCCGAAATCAACATGGTCCAAGATGACAATGATTGGTGTGTTGATTTGGGTGCTACAAGACATGTTTGCAAGGACAAGTCTCACTTCAAGACCTATGAACTAGTGGAAGATTCAACTTTTCTCTATATGGGAAACAAATCTCCTGTTAGTGTTTTAGGCAAAAGAAGTGTTGTATTTGATTTTACTTCTGAAAAAAGTTTAATTTTGAATGATGTTTATCATGCTTCAGAAGTTAGTAAGAATATGATGTCTGGTAGTATTTTGAACCAATATGGGTTCAAACAAGTGTATGAGACTGGAAACTTTGTACTCTCTAAGTGATGAAGAACATGGTTTAGCTGATAATAACTCAACTAATGAGGAAGTTGTGGAACCAAGAAGAAGTAAAAGGGCGCGAAAAGCTAAATATTTTGGAGATGATTTCTTTATGTTTCTCGTTGAAGGAAGTAGAGATCAGTCTTCTGTTGACACTTACATACCTTTCTGTTATAATTTAGAAGTTGATCTTATCACTTTTGAGGAGGCAATGAAGTCTCCAGATGCTTCCTTTTGGAAAGAAGAAATTAATGATGAAATATATTCGATTATGGGTAATAGAACTTGGAAGTTGGCTGATCTACCACCAGGTTGTAAACCAATTGGTTGTAAGTGGATTTTCAAAAGGAAAATTAAAGTAGATGGAACTATAGACAAGTTCAAGGCTCGTTTAGTTGCCAAAGGTTACACTCAAAAGTTAGGTATTGATTACTTCGATACCTATGCTCCTGTTTCAAGGACAACAACAATAAGGGTGTTGATTGCATTAGCCTCGATTTTTTGTCTCGTTATTCATCAAATGGATGTGAAGATCACATTTCTAAATGGTGAATTAGATGAGGAGGTGTATATGAAACAACCCGAGGGGTTTGTTGTTCCTGGTCAAGAACATAAAGTGCGTAAGTTGATCAAATCATTGTATGGGCTTAAGTAAGCTGCCAAACAATGGCACCAAATATTTGTTCAAGTTGTACTTGCTAATGGATTTCTTATCAATGATGCCGATAAATGTGTATATAGTAAATTTGTTGGAAACAAGGGAGTTGTCATTTGTTTATATGTGGATGACTAATATTTGGCACTGATCTCCAACAAGTGGGGGACACAAAGGAGTTTTTATCTGCTAATTTCTCCATGAAAGACATGGGTGAAGCGGATGTGATTTAAGGCATTAAAATTACTAGACACACTAGTGGTTTGGCCTTGACTCAGTCACATTACATTGAAAATGTGTTAAAGAAGTTTAACAACTTTGATTGTAAATTTGCTACACCTCTTGATCACAATGTAAAGTTATCTAAGAATACAGGAGAACCTGTGAAACAATTAGAGTATGCTAAGGTAATTGGGTGTCTTATGTATACCATGACATGTATAAGACCTGATATTGGTTTTTCTGTAGGAAAGATGAGTCGTTTTACTCATAATCCAAGTCATGCTCATTGGCATGCAGTTCGAAGGCTACTTAAGTATCTTAGGAGAACTATTCACTATGGAATACATTATGACAGATTTCCTTATGTATAGAAGGGTTTTATGATGCAAGTTGGATATCTAACAATGATCATTCCTCTACGAGTGAGTGGATATACACACTTGGTGGGGTTCAGTTTCATGGGGATCCAAAAGACAGACTTGTATTACAGATTCAACTATGGCATCAGAATTTATAGCATTAGCATCTGCAAGCAAGGAAGCCAAGTGGCTAAGTAATTTTTTGTATGATTTTCCTTTGTGGCAAAGCCTATGCCACCTATCTCAATTCATTGTGATAATGAGGCTATATTGGCTAAAGCATACAGTGAAGTCTATAATGGTAAATCAAGGCACATTGGTTTACGACATAGTTATGTGAAACAACTTATTCGTGATGGTGTTATAACTGTGGACTTTGTATGTACAAATCAGAATCCGGCAAATCCCTTGACAAAAGGCCTTATGAGGGATTTAGTCACCAAAACTACAAAAGGGATGGGTTTGAAGCCTATACTCTTAACTACCAATGGTGGAACCTCGACTTAACACTCGATAAAACCCTCAAGTCTTAAGTTCAATGAGTCCAAGTACATCATTTTGTAGTTGCAAGAACTTGTCTTACCATCCCAAGTTGTGTTTGGTTCCATAATGTGTGTGTAGGATGAACAAATTTTTGCTCTTAATGAATCTTTAGTGGTATATTTATGCAATAAAGATGTGTGTGATATATTTTATATTTCTCCAGGTATGCCTGGGTTAATATGTACATTTGATCGTAAATGAATAAAGTTTCTCATATCTATTATTCAATTGATTTCCACAAGTGTACTATATTATGGAGTATGTGAAGGGTTCACCTATATGAGCTTAAAGTGAGGCCACTTTAGGAAATCAAATAGGCTTGATTTCTTAATGCTCATGAAAAGGATACATGACACATGGCCATAAAAGTGTCGGTAAATTTTATATGTATTGGGAATAAAGTATCTTATGTGTGACTTGAAATTAAGTAATAAGAGAGGATCGCTAGTTCAAAGCATAGTCTACCATGCCATCCTAATTACTTAAAAGACATTTCACTAATATAGGGGTTCAATCGCGAGACACCTCTATTTAAGCATAAGATCATGTTATTAAGTATTGCTTGGAAATGATGGGGGATTGTCGGAGATTTCTAAGCAATGTCTCACATTGGTAAGGAAACACTATTATTGTGTTTATAAGGGAAAGTTCTTCCTTATGGGTTAAGATATATTTGGACAGAATTAATTAATTAATTCAGAATATTATGAAAATGCATCATTTTTACCCATTGGTTTAATCTCAAGAGGCACCATGAAAATGCACCATCTATCTATAAATAGATTGCCATATTCCCATCAGAAAAACATCAGAAAAAAATCAGAAAAATTCTCAATACAGTAGGAATCAAACGTTGTTTTAGTGCAAATAATATTTGATTAGACTTCTTAGTATTCCTAAGACATTCAATCCTTCCCGGTGCACTCTATGGGGGTGAAATAGTCTTAAGGGGAGAGTTCGTACTCACTTGTGAAATCAGTTTTCTATTTTTCTACAATTTGTTTCTAACAAATTCATGACTCAACAAAATAGTTTCAGTAATCACCCTCCCAGGAACAAAAGCTACTTGGCCACTGTCAATCAAACTATCCATTACTACTTGAAGCCTCTTTGGGAGTATTATTACGACACTAGTTTGTAAGACAATAATACTCAATGGCTTAATTAAAGACTTTCTTATTTCTTGATAAAATATATCAATTATAACCAAATATTTTAGAGTTAAGGGTCAAAAACACACTTCAACTATCATTTGTTCACTTTACCCACCTCAACTATCAGGTAGGAAAAGTGAACAAATGATAGTTGATGTGTGTTTTGTTAACTAGTTGGTGATGGTTAGAGATGGCAGTGGATCCTGGACCCGGTCTGGATCCGGTGGATTCAGATCCGTTTTATAGGATATGGATCTTCAAAATTTGGACCCGGATCCGTTTCTGACAGATCGGATCTGGATCTTATATTTGAGATCCGTATCCGATCCAGATCCGACCCGTGGATCCATTTTTTATTAAATATATTCATAACCTAGAATGTAATTTTATAAGTATTTTCTTAAAATTGCTAAGCACATCCTTGCAAGTTTAATTCTTAAAATAAGTTTAATTTATCTCCGCGTTAACTCAAAAACAAAAAAATAAAGAGGTAACTTTGATAATAAAATTAATGTTATATTAGTGAATGACTAACATCTCCATAGACAAGTAGTTAAAATTATATTTACTTCATTTGTGAAGATTCCAAGCAAATGCAAGTTCTGCATTGTGGAAATACTAGTCAGCATTTTCCACAACTATTGTCATTGTCCAACATTTTCAATTAATAGCTCACAATCAAAACGAGACAACGAACAAAATATTTCATATGAACATTTCAAAATTGAAACACAATAAATTGTTAGCTAAGTAAAAATCGTTTGTCAGTTCAAAAAAAAATTCTTAGCAAGGTTACATTCTTAGCAAGACAATTTTTTTTACATGTGGATCCAGATCCGATGGATCCGGATTTGGATATGATTTTTATGGACCCGACGGATCTGGATTCATGTATGAAAAACGAATCTGGATCTGAATTTAGTAAGATCCTGTCCAGATCCGATCCGTTGCCATCCCTAGTGATGGTTTATGTAGGAAACTCTCACACTTGATAGTTTAGGTAGGAAACTAATAAAAAAAAGTGATACTTGAAGTATGTTTTTGACCCTTATCTCAATATTTTATATGAAATATCTAATTATGACATGACGGAATATATCACACCTTCAAGAATTGCAAAAAATGCTTTAAAAGCTAGTTTTATGTAAAAGGGGGAATCATCCTTGCTTCATCTTTGTAAAAAGTTGATTATCCATCTTCAGGTTATTATTGAATAGATTCCATTTGGCATGATCCTCATTGAAAATCTTGGCGCTTAAATAATTATTTTTAAAACCAAATCCAATCTTCTCTTTTTGCTAGCAGAAATTACAACATAATCATAAACTTTATACTAAGTCAAGTTCTCCAATAAATGTTGTTGTCTATACATACTCCTAATGCTAGTCTTCATGCTGCTTGCTTGTACAAGCAACATTAGTTTTACATTCTTGCTCTTCAATCTAAACTTCTTCTGTTATAACTTCATTATTTTCTTTATCATGAAGCTTCACAAGTACAATAATCAACTCGTCGTCAACCATTAGAACAACCTAGATCTGAATTCTACTCTTCCATATAATTATCGATACGCATTTCAGTCCATTTTCTATTCAACACATAACTTACATTTGTTTTAGATTCTTCCTTTTGTTTTCGCTTTGAATTATAAACTCTTCATCGCTTCCTTCCTCATTTTCTTCATCTCCTTAAACTCCAATTCACCAATCTTGAGAAACGGATCGATCAATCGGACTTTCTTGGAGTTCACTTTCTTGCCATTGCGCATACAAAGATACTATTCTTCTTCATCTGTCAGAAATTCCTTCATAATTTGTGCGCTTAATTTGAATACTGACAACTTTGGAGGTAACTACAAATGTCACAGTGAACTTTAAAGAATTTATAACTAAGATATACATTGTTACAATATTCCTTCATCTTATTTATATTTACGCTAACTACTCTCCAAATAAATGCATTATAAAGAGTCTTAGGGAAAAAAAATAGCATTTGGTAAACCCTTATTTTAAACAAAGACACCTTTAGAATACATTTATAATTACAATCATATAAAAAATTGATGTTTGACGTAGTTCATACACAAAAGGAAAGGAGTTCAAATATTTTTGAGGAAAATAATTCTAGTACAAATATGAAAGATCCAATAAGTAAGATTTTAATTAATTTTAAAATTCTAAAATTTAGGAAAATAAATAAATGATAATTTTAAATCTATTTCTAAAAAGTTAAAAGAAACGATATTTTGCTAAGTAGCTTCCTGCCTTTATAATATATAGATGGATAATCAAATTAGAAGCAAAATATAGAAAGTAGAACAACCAAAATAAAAGAAACGAAAAAAGAAAATGCAAAACAGAGGCTTAAGAAAAGAAAAAATGAAAAGATAGAACCCTAAAATTTCATCACTAGTTTACACTAAACAGATGTATTATTTTGCAAAGATGACTTTTGACTATTGCTAGACCTGTCCACAATCACCACCCGTTGTGGTGCACAACCACCCACCTCCGTCACCATTTTCAATTACTATAACACCAACAACTTCTATCATCACAACTCCAACCACTATCACAATCGTCATCATCATTTGGGGTGGATTTAGGATTTCTAGAAGATGAGTGTATTGCTAAACAAAGGAGAGAAAAAAGTAAAGTGGAAATTGATCCTTTCAATCAAGTGTATCAATAAACTTTTTTGTAGCATAGGTGTCAGAAAGTAATATATGATCCATTCTAAAACTATATAAAATATTGAATATTGCGGGAAAATTATAAGTTTACGTGCACCATAAGTTAACTACTAAATTCGCCCCTATTCACCGCCATAATACTATCCACTATCACCCACTACCACCGCCAACCATGCATCATTGCCAGCCACTATTACTCACCATCTCCACCATCACAGCCACCACCACTGTTGCAACCACCATCCACACCATTGACGCCAGACTTTAGCATCAGTTTACCAGAAAACTTGCAAAAGAGCTTAGTGCCAACAATTATGGCTAGCCATTACCACCTACCACCTCCACCATCGCATAACCACCACCACCACCACCACTGCCAACTATCACCATACCACTACTCCTACCGCATGTAAACCACCTGCCACCACCTTACAATAGTAATAATTTGTGAATGTAATATTTCAATTTTAAACATTCAGATGTCAAGAAAATAAACAATTCTAATCATTTAGTATAACATCCCAATATTTAAATGCGTATTCAAATTCAAACATCTTACTCTTAGAAAAACAAACAAACCGCCCCTCAGAAGTCTTCGTAAAGCCACCATAACTCTTGTGAAGACAGATGATTCTTTAAGATATTTACATTTATATATGAAGATTTTACCGAATCCAGGTGTCCGTGCACCCTCATCTTACAACTTTTCCGCGCTATTAACCCTTTTAAAATGATGTAGTTGTGATATCAGGCTTAATAAAAGAGAAAGATTTTCAAATTTCACAACTAAAATGGTAATTGGTGTAGTTTCTGATAGTTTACAAATAATCAGAACAAATACATACATATTAAGAGTCACAGCTAGTAGATTGTCTCACAATTTCAACTAAAAATTGTGCTAATGAAGAACGCTGCACGAAAAAATATTACCTGCTTACACTGTCCAGACAACATGACATACATACAATCTCCAAAATATTTTCCCAAATTTGAACAAAGAAGAAAAGGAAGAACAAAAATACAGCAAGTGAAGATACATTGTGTATACACCTGGAGAAGAATGAGACCGGAAAATAAATAAATCAAAAGGGAAGCTGAAAAAACAAGACTCTACAAAGGTACCCCAGCCCACAGGGCTTTCCTATTGTTTTGGAAACTGGAAAAGACTGAACGCCTTTGTTTCTTCGGTTTAGTTCCAAAAATGAATGATCTTAATGGAATTGATCCACCCGCGGAGTTATTAACTAGTTGTTGGTTTCCAGCAGCAAGTCCAAACTCTTTCTCTAACTTTGTTACTGTCTTTTCGACGTCTACTTGAAGTGTAGTTATATCATCAACACCAGCTTCCAGTTCTTTTTTTACCTTTTTGTTCTCTTGTTTCATGTTCGAGACTTCGCCTTGTAGCTTTGCAGCTTGATGACTACTGAATCCGATCTCATCTTCTTCCTCTCCGTCCTTTAAAGCTTTTGTAATCTCCTCCTGAATGATGCACAATGACGTGGACCTACGTTTCATTTCATCTTTCAACGGGACGCTTTGTTCTAACCATACTGCTAGCTCATTTTGAATTTCGCGCATGTGTTTATAAATAGGCCTGATTTCTGATTTCATGTCTGCTTTAGTACTATTGTTCTCTTCTGTTTCTTTTACCCTTAGTTTAGATATTTCACTTTGTAAATCTTGGACCGTTGTCTTGAATTTTTGTATCTGATGAAATGTTGAGCTGAATCTTAACCAGAAGTCCAAGTTTTCGTCTAGTAATTCATCAATTTCCATCCGGAACTTTTCCTCAAGGGGCGAGGGAGATTTCTGTTCATCGACCACAGTCGTCTTTGTATTATCTTGATTGTTGTTACGATTATCTTTGTCCTCTGTCTCTTTCACGTCCTCGGATTTTAAGCTTTGATCATCTGAAGGATCGGACGATTTCTGTTTCTCTTCCTCCAATGCTTTGCTTTCAGTAACATTGTCTCCTTGCAGAATGTTTAATTTCCCGCGTAGACTATTTATCTCTTCGTCCCTCTTTGCAATAGCACTTTTAAGCTCTCTCATCTGCAATGTGACTTCGAATTCAATGTCCCTATCTTTCTTCTCCCTGTCGCTTAGCTTCTTCTTGACTTCCTTATAATTCCTGAGAACTGTTGTATATTCTTCTAGGAGCGTCTTTTCCCTATCCTCCAACCGACTTGACAGCAGCTCCTGCCAGTTAGGCTCGTCGCCCTTCTCCTCATCTTCGTGTGATAGTGCCTCATGAGTTGAGACTTTTGAATTCTCATCAACTTTTTCAATTTGTGTTTGCTCCAAAAATTTGGAATTGGAATGATTACTTATGGTTTCTATAATTTCCCCTTCTTTATTACTAGCAATTGTACTGGGAGATTCTTCTTTTCTAACTTCTTGATCTTCTGTATTTGAGATACTTAAGTTCTTGGGACTTTCACTTGCACTTTGATGAACTACCTGTTTCTTTGGCTCTTCTTCAGACTTGACTTTAGCAACGGGTTCCTCTTCGTCTTGGATCTCCTCATCCGGTTTCACACTACTCAATTTCTCAGCTAAACAGTGAAGACTCATACGAGCTGTGGCAAAGTAAGTTTCAAAGCTACGGTTTTGATATTCAACATCTTTGTTCATATCCTTGATGCCTTGCAACTTGTCCTCCATAGCGATCACGCTGATTTTGAGATTCTGTTTATTGTCCTCTGTCAACGGTTCCTTATCATCTTCCAAAACCTGAATTTGTGATTGGAGGTCATCGGCTTCTGACCTTAATCTGTCGATTAGAACAGTTTGAGCTGAAACCGCTGTTTCAAGGCTGACTATTTCACTCACGAGCTCGTCGATTTTCTCTGCTAGTTGTGTCACCGTTAGTGATGCCATAGAGCTTGTGTCAAATTGCTCCTTAATTTTTTCCTGCAACGATTCGATCTCTTTGCTCAATTCTTGGCTTAGGCTCTGAGATTCATCTGCTGCTTTAGTGGCATTAGCCTTTTCATCTGGCTTTGTTTCATCAATCTGATCACCAAAATGCTTATGCTTGAAAGACTTCAGTTTCTTACTAGCATCTTCGATTTTTTCGAATTCCTTATTCACGTCTCTTGTCGATTTTTCTTGTTTCTCCTGGAGCTGAGACAATGTTTCTTGACATGATTTTAGTGCTGCTTCAGCCATCAATGTACGCGCGTCATTATCATCAATAACACGTCCCTCACCAAATTCATCCTCTAGTTTACATATCTTTTGTTGCTTTTCCATGATTTGGCTTTCAATTCCCTTGTACTTTGCAAGGCCAGATTCATAGGAACTCTTTACAAACTCTTTCACAGTTTGCAAACCTAAAATATCTTTTTGAAGCTTGTCGATCTCTTCAAGAGCTTCGTTCTTTTGCAAACCAGATTTTGGGACATTTTTACTTGCATCTTCCTTCTTGGATGATGATTTCTTGCCTTGCAACTTCTTTGAAGCTGTTGTTATAAGACCCTTCAACTGTTTTATTGGAGCTTTTGGAACCTTTGGAACGTTTGATCCGCTTGACGTGGGAATTTGTGGTCGAATTTTTGGAGTTTTAGGGGCGCCATATTCGTCCTCCTCCTCCATTGCTAGTTGAATTTGTTCTGGGAAAACAGCAGCGATGGTGTTGTTGGCAGCCTGCAATTCCTTCGATAAATGGTCATATCGTTCAGCCAAAGCTCGATAAGCACGATAAGATTCTTCCACAAAGTTTATCAGCTCTGGCCTTTTCTTGTAGTACATTTCAGCCTTTTTTGCAAATGAATCTCCATCCTCTTCAATGAGCTTAACCACACTCTCTACCTTCTCTTGCATATCTATTATTATGCCTTAAATATATCAGAATTGTTTCTTCATACTCAACAAGAGAAAAGCTCTATATAAGCAAAGATGTTACATAACAAATAACAAACTATATATAAGCAACAGAAAACAATCAAACTTTGCACATGAACCATAAGAATGTGCAATATAATCATTTTTAGAACCTTCAATAGAATCTTTCTTCCTGGTTTGAAATTGAGTAAAAATGGAACAAAATCATGAAGTGCCACTATGAAAAACAAGAAGAGAAAGTGTTGCGAAACATAATTTCATCAAAGTTTAGCATTAGGTATGATTATTTCCTGTTAAAAGTTCTTAGCCTGATTATGGGCTGGAACCCAAGCTAGGACACATGCATGAATGTTTGACCTTTATACTCTTTTTTCAATTTTTTTCTATAACGACGGTGTTCAAGTAAACTTGCGCACATATAAACTGTTCTATTAGATGCGTGTACCTATTTTGCATCATATTTCACCTTTGTATTCATCACCAAACGATAGCATAAACAAACAACAATAAAAATAATTATGCCTCAATCTCGAATTAGTTGGGATCAGAATCTTACATATGATATAGAATATATTCAATATGTAGACAATAACTTGTTAGACTTCTAATTTTCATGTAAATGTTTTGTACCTTGAAGGCTCTGTTCAAGCCATTTGGATTGCTTGGTCCTAATGTGGCTAGCTGCCCACCATGAATATGCATTACTTGCTGCTCTTTGTAACATCTTGTTATTTCTTGATCCTTCCTCTTTTCCACAATAACATAAGAAGAGGAAGTGTTAAAAAAATGAAAAAAACAATTAAAACTCAAATTTTCATAATGTCAGCATCTTGATCCTTCCTCTTTTTTTAATGAAACAACAGTATCTTAGGAAGAGGAATATAGTTTCAAATAGGAGAAAATAAAAACTCAAAAATTAAACAAAATAAACTCAAGATTTCTTGTTGGAAACTTCAATGAGAAATAATATATATGCTTAATTATGAGGTTAAGGTTGAGAGCTCATTTCGCCCCATTAAATGAGTGTTGGATCCTTCTCTCTCTCTCAATCGATAAATTAAAGCCAATTTGCAAATCTATATTAACGTGGCATACATTGGTTCTAAACAACTTGTCATTCCCATAAATAGAAAAATAAGAAAATCTTGGGAAACTATTTCAAATGTATTTACTTTCACTTAACCTTGTTCTTAGTTAGAAGTTATCAACAAAAATACCATCGTCGTTATTCTTTACGTGTTATATTTGTACCTTTTCCCACCGTAACAAGCAAAATCCTTGTTAATTTTTGTCATTAGACAAGCAGTGTCAGAGTCCCAACCGAAAAATGGGGTTTAAAGTCGAAAAATTATATTGTATAAATAAGAAAAATTAATTGTTTGTATATATATTAATTTTTGAATCCTATTGATATAGGAACGTTTTTTATTGTAATGACAAACTATTCAAAAATTGCTTTAGGCCGTAAGTTCGAATGCGAAATTCTTCCATCTTTTTAAATTCCTTACTAAAAGTTTGGGCTCTGCATCATACACGCCATGGGTGGATATATCTTGCTCTAATGGTGTCACGGGATACCCGCTTCGTCGATTTTTTTACTAGATATGTATATATAGGTAGTAAGCAAAATGAAAATATTGGGTAAAAATATAGAAAATGGCACCACTTGTTATTATAGTAATTCATTTGTTTGTTCACTTCTTCAAATGTTGACATTTGACACTGCTTGTGAAAAATCTTGTGTACATCGTTGTACTCGCCCCGAGCTTACACATCTCATAGAACAACTTCTCTTTTGCAAATTTGATGAGAGAAGTTCCTCAAAATGTCTTAAAATGATGTACTCTTCTGAATCTATCATATGTTAATAATAACATTTCTCTTGATCTGACTCTACAAAGATCATCTACAATCAAGAAAAAAATTTATTCACTGGCTGTTGATCATTTCTACCATAGCGTAAACAAACACTCTTTACAGTAATACATTTCAGTGGTTCAGAAAACTGCTAAACATAGTAATATATCTTTGGCCTAAGATGCATTCTGTATAATGGTCGACTGGACTAGTACCAAATTGTAACACATTCCACAAGAAAATTATTTTTCGTATGGTAACACAAATACATCGATAGATAAAAGGATTAGCCTTGTATTTTAACTACTATAGAAGCACGAACAATAATCTAATGTTGAAAGAAATAATCCCCTTGATTATTTTCATTAATTGTAAGGTATATATACAAGTTACAAAATAGGAAAATCCTATTCCTATTCTATTCCTAAAACCTTATTCTACCATAATTCTAACTATACAATTTTGGTAAGTGTATATCCTAATTATGTTAAGTGTATATCCTAATTTAGGTAACAAATACACTACAATATACACAAAATATACTTTCCTAATATACAAATCTAACCACTGGCCACTGCCCGTGATGGGCCTCAGCCTCAGCTCTGTCGATTTGGGCCACTGTTCACTTTTCTTTGAGCCATCGTTTCGTATACTGTGATATATACTTATGTATATTCAGTGTATATCACGGGTATATTACCTTGTTTAACAAGTCAACAAAGATCAGTATGGCACTCACAGCCAGCAATTCAGGTAAACTTAACCCTGGCACATGCAATTGGGAGCAGGATACGTATACACTGATTGATTGGGTTTGCGAAGCCTGATATGCCCTTGTCGGTTCTTGTGCCCTTCGACAATTGCCTCTCGGAACTCTGGCCAACTCAGGGTTTTATTCAGGAAAAGCTGGCCTACTAAGGCCAAAATATTATAGTACGTTTGATGTCCCACCTGTTGAACTCAAGTTTATTAGCCGCATCATATGAGATTCAAATCAATATTAAAACAAGGTTTGGTTCTTGGAAATAAAGTTTAATATGTATCTGATCTACATGATCACCAAATAAGATATCCTTAAACATGTTCTAGTTTTTGTATGTATGTACGTAGAACTGTATGTATGTACGATGGTTAGTGTATGTATGCCTGCTACCGCTAGTGTATGTGAGTATGTATGATATGTTTCGGAAAAAACTGTTTCTATGCTTTTAAAACTCAATAATATCACCATAATTTGTTATTAGGGGCATAAATAGTGCTATTTATGACAATTCCCCAAAAATAAAAGCTGCAGGTGATTACCATGGTATTGTGCATATTTCCCGGGGAAGCGGAAATGAAAATATCACTGTGCATGCTGACATAATAATCAACTGCAGCCAGTAAGGAAGCCTTCCCTGTAATAAGAGCTCTTTCATCTGAAGAAGCAAGGCTCATTTGTCTTCCATAAGGGGAAACAAACTTCTCAGGGTTGAGATTTGTTTCCGTCCGAAATGTTTGTCGTCTATCGGCTGACGAAATCGAATGACAAATTGATTCCTTAACTAAGCGATTTCGGCTGGAAGCGGAACTCTAACTTCCAGCAATGGGTTCCCCAACTATTCCAGAAAGTGTTAGGACGGTGATTGAGTAAACTAAGTGGTAAGAAACATAAATACAGCTAGAGTGCAGTAAAGGCGATAAAGATAAAATGAAGATATGTAAAATCAGTTGTTTGATTGATTGGGTGTGTTTATTCTGTACAAATGATCCTATATTTATAGTACAAGAAAAATAAAACGTGATCCCCCTATGTTAGCCATTAAATAACCCACTAAATCCACTAGCCAACTATGAGGAGGTGGTGCCGATTTTTACTCCTTGTTTTCCTCTTGCACGTTTAATGGCACTTTCTTCTAGCTGTTGCTGGTTGTTACCGTTTCTTGGGGTATAGAAGATTCTTTGACTTGGTCTTCGAGGCGTCCAAATATGTGTGAGTCTCTGTCGTTCCGCAGAATTATGACTCGGCCAGGCTACCGTAATAGCCGATGAAGTTTTTCTAGCCGAGGGCTAGGAGTAATAGATTCGGCTACGAGTCAGTTCGGTTATCGACTTAGAATTCTGTTGTCTGCTCATTTTGAGGTTTCCACTTTCGGTTGTCACTTGATTCGGCTAAACACTTAAAAGTATTTTTGAGTGTTAACAATTGCCCCATACATTAACTCGAGTGCGGTTGTTGAGTTGATGTATTAAAAAATAGCCGTCGTTTCGTGTGGCAGCCGCGGGTGTCATTTCAATCACTTTTGCCCTAAATGTATGCAATGATGATTTTCTCTTAAAAGTTTCTTCCTTTCAGCCGAGGCGTCTCGGCTTCCACAACTGAATTTCGATGCATTTCAACCGCACGTTTGAAAGAGAGTAGTCCTAATGCGTATCAGCCACATCTAAAAAAAAAGGTATTTAAGGAGAGACACCCCCCAAATGTTTCTCACTTAATCTTCAGCCATTCCCAAATTCCTTTCCTTCTCCAAAGAACCATATTTCCTTAATCAGAAAACCATGTCTTCATCTTCCTCTCCATCTCAGGGATAAGATAACACCAATTTGGCTGCTGATGACCTAACCCCTACCTTTTCCTTCATCTATGAACAATTGATTCTTGCTCCATACGGTATATCTGAACAGGGCGACCTCTTTCTTGCTCGGTATCTTAGCCCGACAAACTATGACATTCGTATTACCCGTGATTGGTTAACTGGCGATCGCTGTCCGGCTAGCCTGCGCACCTGGCCGACCAAGATTATCAACTACTCTGATTGGTTGGAACGAGTGAAGTCGCCAAAGAGGTCGAATGGAGACGCATGGGTCTATGACGCCATTGCACCGTCGGAGTTTGATCTCTCTTGTAACATTGGTCTCATATAGGGATGGCAACGGATCGGATCTAGATCGGATCCTACTAGATCCATATCCATCGGATCCATAAAAATCAGATCCAAATCCGAATCCACCGGGTCCACGGATCGGATCTGGATCTACATGTAATTTTTTTTGGCTTGAATAATATTCTCACATGTTGAAATTTTTATGACAAAATGAAACGCAATCTAATTGAAAAAAATGATTGAGTTCATTCAATCAACCTACACAAACATGACACCATTCTTCCAAAATACTGAACAAAGTTTTAGCATCACAAGAAAATAAAGACGATTGACTTCACTAGTGATGTTGAACATGTTGCAACTTTGAGCTAATTTTTGGAGGCTTTAGTGATGCTCCACTTGTAGTTCTACTGATTGACTTCATTAAACAACATAAAACTATGTCAGTCATATATCAAAAGTCCCAATTTTTTTTTGTTGATCAAACAAATGAGAGAAAGATACTTAAAGCTTACGGCTAGCAGATTCAAGAAAGGGAAATTTAAAGAAGAGTGATAATTTTTTCTTTTTATAGAAATGAAAATATGGGAAAATGCAGAGAGCATATAAGTAAAAGAAATGAAACTTCAAAGACAAATTACATAGCTGTGTGACTTGTGCCTTATCCTGGTTCAACCCTTTACCCAATACATAAATTATGAAAAAAATTTAAGAAAATACTTATAAAATTACATTCTAGGTTATGGATATATTTAATAAAAAATGGATCCACGGATCGGATCTGGACCGGATACGGATCTCAAATACAAGATCCAAATCCAGCTCCGATCCGTCAGAAATGGATCCGGGTCCAATCCGGATCCGTCGGGTCCAAATTTTGAAGATCTATATCCTATAAAACGGATATTGATCCACCAGATCCGGACCGGGTTCAAGATCCATTGTCATCTCTAGTCTCATATACGCTTTCCTCGGTTACTAGTCGACCAGTGCCAACGCCTTTGTTTTCCCCTACGGAATGATGACCCCCACACTGCTCGACGTGATGGCGATACTTGGCCTTCCGATACTGGGAGCCGAAACGCCTGTCTTAAGCGACATAGATGTTGCCGACTTGGACATCAAGGTCTCAAAGACTTCTTCCGGCTATGGTCGCTTTATGACCAACAACAGCCGAATATTGCCTCTTTCAGTCGACGATGCTGAGCATCATAATTTCCTTCTCTTTTGGTTCAGCCGATATTTTGTCTGTACATGATCTTGTGCAGTCGTGAAGAAGATGGAAATTTATGATACGCTAGTCGTTTCGGGGGAAGATGTCAGCTGAGCATCTCTCTTCCTGACTTATATTTATATGGCTCTTGGCGATGCCCAGGAAAGGTTAAGGGACTACAGAAATCTGGATATCTTCGCTGGTCCCCTGTGGTTCCTTCAGTTGTGGATCACCCTATATTTCCCAGAGTTTATTCCTGATGATTTTGATGACCGCCGTTTTCCATTAAACTCGTCTGTGCTAGCTGATACTCTTCAGAAAACACCTTTCGTGCCCCAGGACGCTTTCACTGCAGTCTCCACCCTGCATGGTCTGGCTCGATACCATTACAAATATTGTCAACCGATATTCGAAAGATGGGCCACCCCCAATTGGGTCCGTCAAGTAGCCGATGACAACCTTACATTCTCTCAGCGGAGAACTATGGCCCTTATATAGGGGCGTATTCTTATGACTAGGGATCTATTGGGTGGCTTGAAGCCCACCTCGAGGAACAATAAGTTGACCACGAAGCCCTATCTGCCAAACTTTGTGGCAAGACAATTTGGTCTCACTCAGCACGTACCATGGCCTCACCGCAGTATTATTTGTTCAACCCAACGCTGCATTTTCGATGCAAAACAAGCAAGGAAAATAGTCGATCACAATCTTGATAGGCTCGCCCTATTTGACTGGCAGCCATTTCCCCTAACAGCAAATACTATTGTTGCTTTTGACGATTGGTAGAACACGGCCAAGGAGAAATTCTTCCAGTTTTCTCTAGATGTCTACTGTGATCGGCGGGTCTTGTCAAAGAAAAAAAATACCCAAGAAACCTCTAAACCGTGGACGAAAGAGGCCCTTCTGAAAGTTGTTCCCCTTAAATTGGCTAGACCTTCTGCCTCAAGGTCTTCCATCAAGTTGTGGAAAATGAAGAGAAAAGGTAAATTGCTTTCTACATATGTGTTGGCCAGATTATTCTTGTGAATTTTCAACTAACATCTCTTATGCGTCTTTCAGCAACTCAATCCCCCCAGCGTTTGTCTATCTGGAGACCACTTCAAACAACGAATCCCCGTCACCCAGGAAATATGTTCCTAAGAAACCCATGCGAAGAAGAGGGGTTGTCATCCGAGATCATAGTGAGGAAGAACCCCACAAAACCAGAGTTCCTGTTTCTTCTGAGGAAGAGGAGGAAATCGAGGTATATCCCTTGTCTGGCTTAAATACCTTCGCATAGGCTATCTTTCAATATTTATATTTTCGGTTTGCCCTTCAGGGACCACAACTAACAAGACGCAGACGGCCGTAGAAAGCATTCGATGCCCCTCTTTATATTGGAGTGTCGTCCTCTTCAGCCCGTGCTTCCACGCATCCGCAAGATCCATTATCGGCTGTCCTCAAGGCCAAAATTTCTCATGTCAAGGCAGCCGAAGATTTTTATATTGATGCAGCCGTAGAGGTATACCCTTTCTCTTATGCTTGGTCTTTCACTGTTTCCAAACCCTTTCTCTATTCTGAACCTGTTCTTTTTGTACATGAGATGGCTAGAGATAATCCCTCGATTGAAACCAACCCAATTAATGAATCAGAAGCGCCAACCGAGATCATCCCTGAAGACATGCTTTTGCAATATTTTGGCTCAGTCGACATTGCACCTTCACCATCTTCACTTGTTGGCATTCATCGAGAGCGAGTTGAGGAGTCTCTTGCCAGGGGAATCCTGACCAATAAAGAAGAGTTCCATGCTTTGAGGGCTTCTCTGTTCCGATTGTCAATAGAAGCAAATGATTCCCCAGTTTTGGCAACCGCCTATAATGACATGGCTTTGGCTCTAAATGACTTATTTGCTTTACACAAAATAACCAAAGATATCCATGTAGAGGCAGTCGCTTCTCTGCAACACTTGGGGTCTCTTCGGCAAGAGAAGAACCACATTCAGACTTCTTTCAATGAGGTGAATGCAGAAAGGCAACAGAATGTCAGCCGAAGGAATGACTTGCAGGAGCATCTGTCAAAACTGCGAGCCGGTTTGGAGATCCAGGTAGAGATAAAGGCTATTACTGCGGCCATAGTGCCTTGGAATCGACCATTAAGGCCCAACATTCCTCCCGCTCTTCTTTGTTTCGGCAGGGCATTCATTTGGATAATAAGATTCGGGAACTTGGTAACCAACAAGTGGTTTGGGAATTGGATCAGAAAGCGGGCAGTGAACGACTGGCCCAATTGGAGAATGAGTGGACTGCGTGGAAAAGTAGACTTGCTCAAGCAACGCCAACACTCCCTGCTAGTTTTTCCGGAGTGGTATCCAATGGAACTTATTATTCGGTTATGACTACTCCTTTACCAGTTGATTCCATTGCTTAGTTGTCAGCCAATATCCTCATGGATTTATAATCTGAAGCAATCGCTACTTCTGTTACTCAAAAGGTATTGTCAGAAGCCGAACAACAGCCAGATGACACTCTAGTGGCCGACACTCAAGCTTTTACCGCGACCCCATCAGTTGTAGTGGCTAAGCCTTTATTGGATGCGGAAAGGGGAGTCCCAGAAGAAGTAAGAGCGGATGAGGTAGTAGCCGTTGGTGCGGCTCAGGATGAGAAAGAGACTGCGGCTACCCAAGATGACCAAGCAGTCGTAGATTCGGCTAATCCTGAGACCTCTGTAGCTGATGATGTAGCGCAACCTCTAGCTAGTGAAACGCCAACCAACTTGGCTTCCTAGTTTTATTGACCCCAAATCGAAGGGTCTGTTTTTGTGACCAGGCAGCCGGTTTGTGGCTGTTGTTTACTCGTGCCTTCGCCAAATCGAAGGGAAGTACGATTTGCCTTTTATGTGACTATGACCAGGCCACCGGTCTGTGTCTATCATTCATTCATGTATTCCCCAAATCGAAGGGAATTAGTTTTTTCTGTGCGGATAGGCAGCCGGTCTTTCGCTGTTGTTTACTCATGCATACCCCAAATCGAAGGGTAATACATTTTAAAGTATTTTCCATTTATGTTTTTGTCATGCTCTTCATCATGCATGTCTATTAGTCGATACGCATTGCCATCAATTCGTTGGCTTACTACGAAGGTTCCTTCCCAATTTGGCGACCATTTGCCAAATTTACGATCTTTCATTCCAAGTGGCAACATGATTTTCCAAAGCAAGTCTTCTTCGGCGAACCTCTTAGGCTTAACATGTTTATTGTATGCTTTGGCCATTTTCCATTTACCGGCTTCGATTCTTTCTAGGGCCATCAGTCGATCTTCATCTAGCTGATCTAACTCCATTGGCTTGGCCTGCTGATATTCTTCTAAGCTTAAAGAATTCTGTTTGGCCACCCGTAATGACTTAACATTAATCTCCAAGGGCATTAATGCATCTTGGTCGTAGGTTAGCCAATAAGGTGTTGTCCCAGTAGCTGTAGACTTAGAGTTTCTGATTGCCCAAATAGCTTCATCCGTAGTGAGATGCCATACTGCCAGTCTATCCTCCATATTTTTACTGATTATGTTCACAATAAGCTTGTTAGCTGCTTCATCTAAACTGAATGATATATGTCTGATGAACCCTCTTTATCGGTTGTGCCTCTATCCATTTAGTGAAGTAATTGGTAGCCACAATAATGAAATTATGTCTTTTAGCCGATTGCGGGTGAATCTTACCGATGAGGTCCATAGCCCATCCTCTGAAAAGCCAGGGCTTCACGATCGAGTGCAACAACTCGGCTGGTACCCGTTGGATTGGTCCATGAGTCTAACACTATTCACACCCTTTTGTGTATTGAAAGCAATCGGTCATGATAGTAGACCAATAATAGCCATGGCGATAAATCAACCACTTCATCGTTGACCCGGCTTTGTGTGATCCATAGATTCCTTCATGAACTTCTCCCATGACTCTTAAGGCCTCTGCCTTATCAATGCACTTGAGTAGCATGCCACTTACGCTCCTTTTGTAAAGATCATCATCGATGAGTACATATTTCAAGGCTCTCCTCTTAACCTTAAGGTCCTTGCAAGTGGAAGGATCTTTTAAGTAGTCGATTAACACCTGCTTCCACGAGTCGATCTGGTCATGGCTAGAACTTCGGCTGGCAGTTCATCATACTCTAGAGTGAGTAGAGACTTTCTAAAGCCAGAAGATTCTTGTGCTAAGTCGTTAGCCTCAACATTCATTCCCCTAGGAACATAACTTAACGTAGATGATGCGAACCCACTAAGTAACCTACTAGCCGTTCTGTAATGGGCCAACAAATTTGGATATTTGCAGTCATATTCCCTAGCTAGCTGCTTAATAACCAGCTGAGAGTCTCCATGAATCTTGATGCACTTCGCCTTCATAGAGACTAGGAGTTTGAGTCCCATGATGAGAACATCGTATTCAGCTTGGTTATTTGTCAATTCGGAATCTAGTCGATAAGAGAACCTCTACGTTTTATTTCTAGGATTGGTTATCATTATTCTGGCTTCGACTCCTTTCTGGGTTCTTGACCCATCAAAAGTTAGCGTCCAAAGGACGACGTCCATACACACAGTAGAGGGAGCACATGAGTCCTCCGCATCTACTGCCCTTTCGGTTCCATTATCGGCATGATGTGCTAACAGGCAGCCGATAGACAAATCTGCAGCCGAGATATACAACTTCAACGATTTCCCTGGCATGGGAAGCACCAACACATGAGGAGTTGCTAAGGCCTTTTTAATTTGGTCAATTGCCTCTTGCTGTTCCGGACCTCATACTAGATCTTCTGACCCTTTAAGCCTAAGCAAAGGCGAGAAAGCCTTAATTTTGCCAGCTGAATTAGATATGAACCTCCTTAGGAAGTTGATCTTCCCTAACAGGCTTTGTAACCCCTTCTTTATTCCATTACTGTTCGGGCTTTGTTATGATCTATCTCAATACCTTTATTATGTACCAAGAAGCCAAGGAAGTTGCCAGTCGAACATGCACTTGCCTGGATTCATTTTAAAATTATGAATCCTCATTCTTTTCAGTGCTTGTTCAATATAGGCTAAATGATCTTTGAAGTCCTTAGATCTCACCACCACATCATCAACGTAGACCTCCACAGTCTTGCCGATCAAATCATGGAAGATAGTATTCATTGCCCTCTGATAAGTAGCACCAATATTCTTCAGACCAAACGACATAACTACATACTCGTAAATCCCAAGGCTCCTAGACACCTAAAAGAAGTCTTGTGAATATCCTCATCGGCTACTGCTATCTGATTATAGCCGGAGTATCCATCCATAAATGTCAACACACCATTAGCGGCTGCCGAATCAACTAGCATATTGGCTGTAGGCATGACGTATTCATATTTGAGAGTGGCTAGATTTAGGTTCCTGTAATCAATACATACCCGAACCTTGCCATTCTTCTTCTTGACTGGCATAATGTTTGCCAACCATTCCACATACCTAGCCGTTCTAATGAACCCGACCTTCAACAACCGTTCAATCTCAGCTTTAATTTGTGGCATCAGTTGAAGGTGATATCTTCAGGGCGATTGTTTATGAGGTGTGAAACCCCCCTTAATTGGCAATCTATTCTCTACCAAAGCACGTGCCAGTCCAGTCATCTCATGATAATCCCACGCAAAGCAGTCCTTATATGTAGTAGAAGAGTCGTTATGCTTTGTTTATCCTCCTCCTTCAGCAAACCACTAATATGTGTTAGCCGAGGGACTTCCTCAGTAACCAAGTTGATATCTTCTAAGGGATCCTGAGACTCAAAACTAGGCATAGCCCTTCTTATGGGCGATTCAAGTTCCATCGGCAACTCAATGTCATCGGCTACCAGTGTTGGTTCTCTGTTGTAGTCCTCTACCTATAATGCCTTGGCTATCCTTGCTTCAAAACTTAGAGCAGTCAACATACGCCATAGATCACGTATTATTTGGGTCTCTTCAATCATCTAACTCTTCCAAGGTAAGCCGTGGTTCGGCTAATTATTTTATTTCAAAACCTCGTGGAGTAAGATTGCAGTATTCCCAAGATCCTTCTTCGTATTGCTCTACGACAGCTATGGGATCCACATAGGGTGAATATAAGACAACCTCCAAGTTCTTAACCTCTGTTTGAAATGGGTTATCATTGGCTGAGATGATTTCTATCTTGTCTTCTTCCCAGAAAATGAGTTTTTGATGCATGGTAGAAGGAAGGCATCGACTGGTGTGAATCCAGTCTCTACCCAATAGAATGGCGTAGAACAACTTGCCATCTATTACAAAGAAGGCAGATCTGACCATTTTAGGACCTACATTGATTTCTGCTACTAAGATCCCCAAAGCTTTAGAGGCCTCTCCCATAAAGCTAGCCATTTTTATATTAGTTGGGATGAGATCCTCCCTGGTTTTGTTGAGTCCTTTCCAAGTAAGTAGCGGCATCACATTCAGCACAACCCCATTGTCGACGAACACTCGGCTGATAGTTTTGCCTTTAATGTAAGCCTTAACATAGAGGGGTTTGATGTGTTTAACCATCTCTTCCATAGGTACACCAAATACATTGCTCAAAGCATACCTAGCTGTGGTATCGGCTATAGTCACCCATTCAGTGTCTTCCACACACACATCACCTTCTAGGCTATCCAGCGTAGAGCAACCGGCCCAAAACTCACATGGAATCAGGCTGACTATTTCAATAGCTGCCCAAATCTCATCGGCCGAATCATGCTTAAATAAATTAAGGATGGAGTCTCACACCTCCTCTTCGTTTGACAAGAAGTTAATATATTCCATCTCCTGGAGACATATAAGAAACGACTGAGGTTCTAATGCTTGGATCCTCTGCGCGATATGTGGAACCGTCAGGATAGTAGTCTCCCGTCGAGGTTCCTCTGTCGAGTTGTCATCAGGCTGTATATTCAGCTATGGTTGGTCCAACGCTTCTTCTTCATGCAGCACTATCTCTAAAGAGATTGACCTGAATGCCCGCTCGATAGCCTCAACTACGGCAGACTCAATAATTTCCTGCTTATTGGCCGCCTTAGCGCTGGATATCATGTGCAACATTTGCTTCATCTTGCGTAAGGCTTTGGCACGCTGTATCATTTTTTTCTAAGTCCTGGATATGACACTCGGTGGTGCCTCTTTCTTTTCGGAAGCCTGATTGACGAACCATTTCCCTTCCTCTATATTGGCAATTGGCTTAATCATCCTTCGGGTTTCAGCCTCATCCCTCACTGTGATACGCTAGAAAGAAATGTCTTTTTTTACGTTAAACTCAGCCACCCTCTATTTAGCTATGGGGAGTGATTCCTCATCTATCTGGGGCATGCTCAGCTTCTCATTGACTAGTAGTCATGCTTGTCCCCTAAGCCTGCGCTTGGCGTCTGCTGGGTCCCTTTTGAATTTCAGGTACTGTTTGTGAGGTTCCCGAGCAATGTGCTCTGGTTTATAAGGGCAACCACAAAAATTACTTCCAGCTGGCTTCTTGTCCGTGTCCTCATAGATGTCACGTAAGCTGCCTAGCCGATCTAACACAGAGGTCCTTGTGGCCTCCTCCTTACCAGTGGGATTCTTTGGGACCCATATATTTTTCATCGGCTGTTTCCCCTTGATATCTTTGACTGATCTGTTTTAGCAAAGGACAACATAGATATCGGTACTGAGGGAAAGGGGTCAGTATCAACATACATTTCAGTTATGCTTTTATCGGCTAGCTTGAACCTCCCCTCATTGATGCCCTTTTGAATTACCTTCATGAAGACCACATAATTAGAAGTAGCGTGGCTATATGAGTTGTGCCATTTACAGTACTTCTTATCCTTGAGCTCTTCGACAGGTGGAATCCTATGGCCATCAAGCAGTCGAATCTGTTTCTCTTTAAGCAGATGATCAAAGATCTGATCTGCCTTTGTAATGTCAAATGAGTAACCGACCCTGTCATTAGTTAAACTCGTCTCCTTGCCTTTCATAGCTTTTAAGGATGGGCAAGAATAAACCTTACCCTGATAATCGGTTACCAGTGCGTCTGCCGTTTAATCTGCTGACTTTGAGTCAGACTCATCTGCCTAAAAAATGGATACCAAATGGGAGCCTCGGTTTCGGTTAGCTCTTCTTTTCTCATTCTCCTAGATATACTACTTTATTTGGCTAGCCTTCTCGGCTAACTGGCTTAAGTCAGAGCAGGATTGTCCCACTAATTTCTCTTTTAGCTGAGGATGCATGTTGTTGATTATCATGTGGGCGCATTCTGATTCAGAGAAGTGTACAGTGCATTTCTCAACCTTCCTTCTGAATCTCTCGATATAATCGATAGCCGACTCATCGACCTGTTGCTTGAGAATCATCAAATCGGTTACAGTGACCTGAGGTTGGGCCCCATATCTATCATGGAAACAACGCTCCGTGTCAGCCCAGCTCTGTACGGAGTCGGGGGTCAAGGATGAGTACCAGACAAGTGTTGTTCCATTTAGAGAAACGGGGAACAACTGTAGCTTGTGATACTCGTTCTGGCAAACCTCGCCATATTGGGCAGTAAATCTGCTGATGTGCTCAATGGTATATTTGTCATCGTCACCCGAGAAGGTGGCGAAATTAGGCATTTTGAAGCATCTTGGCAATGGTGCTATCCTATCTACCCAATCGGGGTAGGGCTTCCTATAAACAGGCATGTCCAAGGGTTTTAGTTGGATGCCAAAGTACCCCTTTCATGGTATTTGTGATATTTCAGAGTTCATCAGCTGTAAAGTCCCCTGCCGATTCTCAGTTAGAACCAGCTGGTAGGCGTTCTGAACTGGAGGCCTCTAATATGTACCTTGTTGAGCAGGGTTTTGAAAGTTGTAGGTATTCTGCTGGCCATTACCAATAGGTGGGGTATATCCCCATTGTTGTTGTTGGGCATAGCCACTAAAGCCTGCAACCTGAGCTCTTGGAACAACCGACGGAGCCTGAGGATAATGCGGAACAGTTCCATGTCTGCTCTCCCCGGACATCAACCGTTCTTTGAAAGTTTGCGATTCCTGGATTGTATGGATTGGGTACTGACTGTGACCGCTGGAATGGTGTCCCTCTGTAAACAACATCACCAGATAATCGAGCAGGGTCATAGCCAGGGGCCACCGACTACCAATTCGGCTGACCAACATTGGTCGCCAGTACCGTAGAGCCGTTTGCAGGAGCATACGACATAACGAGCGATAACCCAAGGTGTCCGGATGCCTGAACTGGTCTCAGAGTCATATTGACCTGCCCATACTACAGACTCGCTTGGTTGAGTGGAATAGTTTGCCCCCCAGCATTTGGTGGCAACTATACAGTAGATTGGTTACCAAGTGACTGGGCTTGTGCTCCTAGGTGTGCTATCGGTTGTACATGAGTAGGTACTGACTGATAGACATTCGACTGAGGAACAACACCTGGAGTCACAGTTGCATGTTGCACAGCGCCACTCATCAGAGGGATGGTAGAACTAGCCGAACATTCTCCTGGATACAGTCGATTGGCTTTCAGTTCCCTCGCATGCTGAACCTCATTATGCACTATTGGCTTGACAATGTCAGCTAACTGTTTGAAAACCTGGTACATAATGTCGTAGATGCCTAAGTCAATCTTTTGTCTAATGAATGACGTAATCATGACAGTTGGACCTTCAGGTTGGCTAAGTTCACCTACAACTTGGGTTGATAGAGGAAGTGAAGGGGTATCAACCAATGTAGGCATACCTGAGGAAAATGGTGGCACGTTGTTCCTTCTAGGATGATTCTGTTTAGGATGTGGACTGGACTCTGGGTTCATTTTCTTACTAGACCTTAGGCGCATACGCCAAGCGTGATCCTGACCTGGAGAATCAAAATTCGCTATGGAGTCACCTATGGTCCCACCGGGTGTGCCAAATTTGTTCCCATCCAAAATATTTGTCGTTTATCGGCTGACGAAATCAGATGAAAAATTGATTCCTTAACTAAGCGATTTCGGCTGGAAGCGGAACTCTAACTTCCAGCAATGGGTTCCCCAACTACTCCAGAAAGTGTTAGGACGGTGATTGAGTAAACTAAGTGGTAAGAAACATAAATACAGCTAGAGTGCAGTAAAGGCGATAAAGATAAAATGAAGATATGTAAAATCAGTTGTTTGATTGATTGGGTGTGTCTATTCTGTACAAATGATCCTATATTTATAGTACAAGAAAAATAAAACGTGATCCCCCTATGTTAGCCATTAAATAACCCACTAAATCCACTAGCCAACTATGAGGAGGTGGTGCCGATTTTTACTCCTTGTTTTCCTCTTGCACGATTAATGGCACTTCCTTCTAGTTGTTGCTGGTTGTTATCGTTTCTTGGGGTCTAGAAGATTCTTTGACTTGGTCTTCGAGGCGTCCAAATATGTGTGGGTCTCAGTCGTTCCTCGGAATTATGACTCTGTCAGGCTACCGTAATAGCTGATGAAGCTTTTTTAGCCTAGGGCTAGGACTAATAGATTCGGCTATCAGTCAGTTCGGTTATCGACTTAGAATTCTATTGTCTGCTCATTTTGAGGTTTTCACCTTCGGATGTCACTTGATTCGGCTAAACACTTAAAAGTATTTTTGAGTGTTAACAAGATCTGAGCTTCCCCTCTATAAACTTGGAAATAATTACATAAAAGGAGTATATTCACAATGCAAAGATACATGCTCAACACCAGGAAGTATTTTGAAAAGATATAATCGAGTGGTGACCTTATGGGACGCAAGATATAATCGAGTGCTATTGTCAAATCCCAAAGCTGCCAACAGTAATCCAATTTCTTCTGGTGTCAATGGGCACCGTCCTTGACTTCTCAACTCTTCATAAGTAAATTGAGAGTTTAATACCCTTCCCTGCCATATCACTCGTCTGTATTTAGCTAATGCAAGTTTTTCAGCCTTTCCACCACCAAAATCACAAGCTGAATGTGCAGCCATATCCTGGTAAGATAGAAAGGTTACATTGTCGACGGAGGGCGAGATTTTGAAACCTCAAAACTAAAAAAAATGGTAACAATCGAAAGCAGAAGTGGAGCAGAAAAGGAAATAAGTTATCGACTTTAAAAGGTTTCAAGGACCAACAACTCTTTCAAAAAATGAAAGACTAGTTATTTGATCAGGAGATACTACTGCAGGTAGGGTGACAAAATTAACCCATGAAAATATGAACCGACCCACTACGCTATTTTAGCCCAATCCATTTCAGCCCATCTAAAAATTGGGCTAACATGTAGACAAATTGGTCAATAGAAACCTTATCAAAATATTTTTAAAAATATACTTTTTTATTTGATATGTTATATATAGCCATAATAAATAAAAATAATTTTATCATGTACTTACAAAATTATAAAAGAACAAAAAAACAAATGACGACTTAGTAAAAATTGGGCGGGTTGGGTTATTACTACTGTTGTCTCTTACTTTGGTTATCCTTAGTATTCTTGTTGTTGTTTCTTACTTTGGTTACCCTTATTATTTTTGCTGATAGTACTTTTCTGTCTTCAATATTTTCATCGTAGCCTTTTTTACTCTTGCATCCTTTGCAGCCTGTTCGAAAAACTGTTTTTCTTGAACTGAGGTCTATCGGAAACAGTTTCCCTACCCCACAAAGGTAAGGGTAACGTTTGCGTACATCTCATCCTATCCAAAACCCACTTGTGGGACTACACTGAGTATGTTGTTGTTGGGTTATGACCTGCTTTTTAGCCCCACCCATTTCAGCTCAAGTAACTTTTGATCCGCCCGTTTATTAACTCAACGCATTTTGACCCGCCCAAATACAACCCTGCTTGCCGTTTGACACCCCTAACTGCAGGACAACACATACGATAAAATGCAAGGAGTGCCGAAGATACGAAGCAGAAAATGGATCCTTATGTTAGAATTTCCATAGCGCTTCAGGCAGATAATCATTGTAATACGAAGAGCAGAATTTCAACTATAATCTTGTAACTGCTAAAAGAGTGTTTTTACCTTGTCAAAGCGAAGGTGAAGAACAACAAAGCTCTCACTAAGCTCTCTAAGGTAGTTTACTGCCAACCATATTGCCTTTGGTAGAAGGATCTCTGAGGCGATTAACAAGGACATCACCGAGATGTCTTATGTGAGGAACAATGACTAGTGCTTGAGAGTTCACTTTACATCGAAGGTGTTGGAGGTACTTTGGCAAGTTGTCAAACGTCAGTGGGTGAGAAAATGGTGCTATGGCAGCAATCCCATAACTGAATCATTTTAAAAAAATGAAAATGTTATTTAAACGAGCTGACTTCAAACACAGGCAAAATATCTGCCAAGTTGCACATGTAAGCTTAGCAAAAGGTAACAATGCAGTTTCTATTAATTAACTGAAGTATCTCACATGAAGGAAAGATGCAATCATCTTTTTGTAGGTATAACTAGAAATAACAATAAAACTGCAGCTAGCCAGCTAGTGCTAGGCTGTAGAATTTTAGAAGATTTTCTAAAAATTCAAAAGCTCTTCGAGTACTCTCCGTATATAGCATTATATCTAGTATGAAAAAAACAAAAGGAAGCATTTTTTCTATAAAATCAAAAGCACTTTGAATACTCTCAGTAATTAGACCTTATCATTTTGATTCGTCATCCTGGTTTACTGAGAAAGTGAACACATATGTAGCTACAAAATAAAGATTCAATATAAAAAATTTAATTGAAAAATCAATATGTGGGCTACCTCTGCAGGACAGGCAATACATCGTCCAAATACCAATTTGTAGAAGCATGAACTGGTGCTGTCTTGATTCTGGTTGGTCGAATAGCAGTTGCATAATACTCTCGTGTGCTCCAAGAGAATTCATCTGGCAGCTCTTTAACTATTGCTACGTCGCCTTTCAATACATTGATGAAGTGATCCACATCAAAGATATCCATGAATGTGCTGTAAGAAAAGGCATATTACTTGTATTATGTACCTAGTAGAATAGTCTAAAAACCCCATGTAATATGAATTTGCAAAATGAAACTCAATAATCAATGTAGCAATATATTACAGAGACCTCGAATCTTGCCAAACAGGATTCACTTCCAAATAAGGGATCACAAGTGTAGCAGTCAGAATCTTGGCAACGACAACTGCATCATAGATCTTGTTGAACAAAATAGACATGTCAGTAATCATCTCACAACAGCTTCTTAAGTAACTTGAGAAATGGCATCCATGGTAAAAACATTCCTATTAAACACATTTGTCATATATGTTGTCCACATAAACTATACGCACCGCCATCCTTTGTTGATTTAACCCTCCATCAAGGAACACTTGAATGTATCCCTCAGATTTTTCAGGTAATACTGCATGCGTTAAAGTAACAGTAAATTAGAAAAAAGGGTTACATGAAAGATCATGTTGATGCTACGAAATGAAAGATAGCTGCACAGAGATCCTTGAAATATACAAAAGTCGAAGTCAATTTGAAGAACTGATCCATAGACACTCACTCGAGGCACTGCCAGATTCAGTACAGGGTTTCCATCCTTGGTAGGCCAAAGGCATCCAAAGGTCAGACTGTTTTCCAGAGGACTAAATGGAAAAGAATATAATAATATACTAGTAAACTTGGTCTCTGGCCAATGTGAGTAAATTTGGAGGAATACGTGAATGCTTTACGTACAGTTTGGCGTTGTAGAGCACTTTTCAAACGACGTGAGTGCCTGGGTTTTGGAGCGTTCCATTCCTGCAGAATGCAAATTAAATTGACAGATATAAAACTAGCCTCAAGAATCGAACTTCTATATGCTGCAAGTCGAATCGTGAAGGACAACCAAAAACAAGTATTTGCATGCACAAATTGACTGAATTCCCTGAACTGTTAAAAGTTTATTCAATGCAGATAAGGGATTAGGAGAAAGGGTAACACTACACCCCAAGATGAAATACGACAAACCAAATTTTACACAATCCAATCCCTTCAATTGATCCTCTATAGAATCTAATCTTACTCAGATACCAATTTTTTCACTTCAAAGATGGTAATTTTATGCTTTTCCACTTTATCATCCATCCCTAGGAACCATTGTCTTTCAATCCTAACAGACCTCAATGAAGCCAAAAGGTGAAAGGAAAAAAGAGCACAACTTAGAAGGGAAAAAAGACATTGAAGAAACTCTGGGTTACAACAATTGCAGGAAACGGGAAGTAAGTAAATATTACAAATGCTAGGAAGGATAAACTAAAGATTACAATAAACTGGAATCAACAACGCTACAAACTCTTTGTGATTTGCTGAGTCGAGTGATGTCACTCTGTATTTAAGACAAGATTGCCCCGTATATATCCTTTTACGTTGTCGGGCAATAGTCGGCCAAGAAACAACAACAACTTAACAAATGAGCAAAGGAAACTCAAGTGTTACTCTTGAAGAACTTTGAATATAGAAAACTTGCTAGAGAGGAAGAAGAAGATTTCAGAATTTTTTTAAGTGTTGAACAATTGAGCCAAATGCCTCAATTTATAGTGTAAGGAAATGCCCCCTCAACTAGCCAACTAATGGCCTTCAATAGCCATGTAATGACACTTATTGAGGGGTTACATTCAGCCAAATAATGGAGATTCAATGCTCCAAAATCAGCCCAAAAGTCAGAACGTTCCATCTTTCTGTCGCAGCATTCTGCCTCCGAAGCATCGCAGCTCTGCGAATTAGAGTCGCGGCTCCAGTATCCAAGCCACCATTTAGCGTCGCGGCACTGCCATGGGGGCTCCGCGGCAATTTCCGACTCGTTTCATCTTACACTTCGAACACTTCTTCCTTCGTTTACCAACGTGGAATACTTGTCATTTGGCCAATGACCGTCCATCATTCTATGTCTCAAACGTATTACTTATGTACCAATATCTCTTTCTTGCGATACTTGGCACTACGTGTGCATGTGTGTGGAAACGACGTTTCCGATGTGTGGGGCCTCAATTGTTCGAGTCATAAATAATGGGATAAACTTAATTCCACATTAGTAAATTTCCAACAATCCCCTCTTGAAAGAGATTTTGGCGCACTCACAAGGTGCCTATTTCCAACAATCTTTCAGCGGACCGATGTTGCATCAAGAGAGGTAGCTTCAGCTTTGAACCTTCCATAGTTGAATACCATCAGACTTACTTACTGTGCGGTGAACGTGATGTCTTGAACCGTCAGTGTTTAGTGTAAGCCAAGTCAATGGTACTAACACAACAACTTCCCTTACTCTGTTCTTCATAATGTTTTGTCCGTTGTGGCCGTGGAAACTTCTTGGATTCTTAAGTGCGTTCATTTGAGGCGGCCTATCCTCACACTTAAATAGGTGATCTCCTATAAGGTATCATGCTATACCCCACTTTACAAGTGTTAGGAACCATTAAAATTTTCCCCAAACCTAACCTCAACCGTTGAGGATCATTAAAGGTTTTGGAAACTTAACCTTTACCCACACTACAGATAGCACTTAATGTCTATCACGAGAACTGCTTTGGATTGATGTTTCTTTATAGAAATTACTATCCGAAGTGCTCATGCTTCCACCGAAGCGCTCAACTGAACCTTTACAGCTTAATTTTTCCATTGAACCTAATTCCTGGGATCTCCAGTCAGTAAGGTTGGGTTACCACCATATTGGTCCTTATAGCTTGGGTTTTAAGCTCATTCCCCTAGATAGGCAGAACATTTGATCTTTGGGTAAGCCCTTTGTCAGTGGGTCCGCTATGTTATCCTTTGATTTTACGTAATCAATGGATATTATATCCGTGGTGATCAGCTGCTTAATGGTCTTATGTCTCCGTCGAATATGACGAGACTTGCCATTATAAATAGAACTCTGTGCCCTTTCTAGAGCCGACTGGCTGTCGCAGTGGATCATTACAGAAGGTACGGGTTTGTCCCAACAAGGTACATCATCTAAGAAGTCGTGAAGCCACTCAGTTTCTTCTCCCTCTTTGTCTAAAGCGATAAACTCTAATTCCATCATGGATCAGGCGATGCAAGTTTGCTTAGAGGATTTTCAAGACATAACATGACCACCAATTGTAAATATATACCCACTGGTGGACTTGGTGTTCTCAAAAGCTGGATATCTCAAATAATGCAACCTGTAAGTTAGCGTGTATCTCAGGTATCGTAGTACCCGATTCAACACCCTCCAATGATCACTACTCGGATTATGGGTAAACCTAACCAACTTGTTGAATGCATAAGCAATATCAGGTCGGGTGCAGTTTGTTATGTAGATCAAACTCCCAGTCACCTGTGCATATTGCTTCTGGCATACCGGTGCACCACGATTTTTATCAAGCTTTTGATTTCTATCCATTGGTGACTTCATAGGCGAACTGTCAAACATCTCGAACTTTCTCAACACATCCTCGATGTAGTGAGACTGAGATAAGACCAGTATGTTAGACGTCTTAGAGATCTTTATCCCTAAGATGACATCTGTGATACCCATATCCTTCATGTCGAAGCATTGTTTCAACATGTTCTTAGTCTCTAGGATCAAGCTAGGAGTGCTCCCTGTGATAAACATGTCATCTACGTACAGGCATATCATGACGAACGAGTCAGAGTTACCTTTCGTGTAGACACATTTGTCACATTCATTAATGGAGAAACCCTTCGATAATAGAGTACTATCAAATTTTTCATGTCATTGCTTCGGGGCCTGTTTCAGCCCGTACAGAGATTTGACAAGTCGACAAACTTTCTTCTATTGCCCTGGAACCACATACCCCTCGGGTTGTTCCATATAAATTTCTTCTTCCAAATTACCATATAGGAAGGCTGTCTTGACATCCATTTGATGTATCTCAAGATCACGCAATGCTGCGATCGCAATGAATACTCGTATGGACGTCAACCTAGACATCGGGGAGTATGTGTCAAAATAGTCAAGGCCTTCCTTCTGCCGATAGCCCTTGACTACCAACCTGGCCTTGTACTTATATATAGACCCATCTGCTTTATACTTCCCTTTGAGTATCCATTTACAACCCAACAGTTTATTTCTCGGAGGAAGATCAACCAACTTCCATGTATGGTTATGCAGAGTGGAGTCTATTTCACTCTTAATAGCTTCTTTCCAGAGCGGTGCCTCTGGAGTTGACAATGCTTCAGCAATTGTCTTTGGTTCATCATCAACCATATAAGCTACAAAGTCAGGACCGAAGGATTTATCCTTCCTGGCCCTTTTACTTCTCCTTAGTTCCATCTCTGGAGTCTCCAAGTTCTGAGAGTCTAGAACACTAGATTCCGGATATTTAGCCACTTTGAGATCCAGTAGATCTGAACCATCTAGATCCGGGCCGTCAACAACTCCCGATTCCTGAGAGCTTTGTTCATAACTTCGTTTGCGATGTATTTTGACTTTCTAGGAAAAGTATCATCAAAGAATTGAGCATTTCTTGATTCCATGATTATACCCGCGTGGATATCTGGAATATCTGACTTATGCACTAGGAAGCGATAAGCACTATTATTATTTGCATATCCGATGAAAATGCAATCTACGGTCTTAGGCCCAATCTTGACCTGCTTTGGCTTGGGCACTTCGACCTTTGACAAACAACCTCATACCTTTAAATATTTATAGGTGGGTTTCTTTCCATTCCATGATTCATATGGATTTTTGTCCTTACCCTTATGTGGGACTCTATTAAGAGTCGTATTAGCGGTAAGGACGGCTTCTCCCCACATGTTTTGGAGAAGACCAAAATTGATGAGTAAGGCATTCATCATTTCCTTCAACGTGTCGTTCTTGCGTTCAGCAACACTGTTCGACTGAGGTGAGTATAGAGCCGTCGTTTGATGAACAATGCCTGATTTGGCACAATATTCCTCATATGGCGCTACGTATTCTCCCCCTCTATCGCTACGAATGGATTTAATCTGCATGCTTAGTTGGTTTTCAACTTCTGCTTTGTAACGTCAGAATGCTTCAAAGGCTTCGTCTTTACTTTTCAACAAGTAAAGGTAACAATACCTTGTGCTATCATCAATGAATGTCACAAAGTACTTGTTCCCCCTAGTTTGTGCAAACTTCAAATCACATATATCTATGTAAATAGATTCTAGAGGAGCGGTATTCCTTTCGACGGATCAAAAAGGAATCTTTGTGAGTTTTGTCTCTACGCACACCTCACACTTATGTTGAGGGTTTACGTCGATAGACGGCAACAACTCCAACTTCACCAACCTTTGGATGGACTTATAGTTAACATGTCCTAATCTATGATGCCATAAATTAGAAGACTCAAGCAAGTAAGAAGAAGCTTCAATTTTATTGCTTGGACGTATTACAGACATGGCGTTAACTTTGAAGAGGCCTTCACAGACGAACCTCTTCCCACAAAAGTTCCATTCCTGGTGATTATAAATTTATTAGACTCAAATACTAGCATAAAACCAGCATTAACCAATAAATGACCTGAAATTAAATTCCTCCTAATCTTAGGGACATGCATCACCTTCTTCAGAGTGAGCTCCTCTCCAGAAGTCATCTTCAGGACTACCTTTCCTACCCTCAGCACGTCAGAGGAAATGTTGTTACCCATGAACAACTTCTTGTCTGTAACTGGTGTATATGTGGAGAAGGCATCTCTATTGGAACAGATGTGTTTGGTATCACCCATGTCCATCCACCATTTCATGGGATTCTCAACAAGGTTTGCTTCAAGCACCACCGCCGAGAACTCCTCAATCATGTCGTCAAGAAGCTTGTCTTTGACGATGTTAGCGTGTGCCTTGCCTTTGGCCTTGGCCTTCACTTGTTGCTCAGTCTTTGATCATGTGACCAGGTTTCCTACAGTGGTGACAATTCCCCTTGAACTTCTCCGCTGCCTGGGTCTTGCCGTCTTTCTGGAACTTGCGCTTCCTGCTTGGGTTCCCTTTGGCCTCAGCCAGATTTGCCTTTGCCTCAGCGGGTTGTTTTCCCCTAGGCAAAGCCTTCTTATTATCTTCATGAATCTGGAGTTTGATAATAGGTTCCTCAAAGGTCATTTCCTTTGTCTTGAGTTTTAAGTAACTCATTCCACGAGAGAGGTAACTTCTCAATTAGTGATGCAACAAAAAACTGCTCATTTGGTTTCATACCTTCCAAATCCAGGTGATGTAGAATCATTTAGAATTCCTGGACTTGGGACATCACAGTTTTGCTAGCCACCATTTGAAATTTCAGGAATTTCGGGAAGATGATTTTCTTCGTACTAGCATCATGTTTGTTGTACTTCTTCTGCAGTTTTTCCCATAACTCTTTGGCGGTGCCTACGGTGCAATACACCGTGTAAAATGGGTCTGATAGACAGTTCAAAATATAGTTCTTACACATGAAGTCACTATGACTCCATGCATCAAGAACCATCTTCATGCCATTAACGACATGGACACCTTGGCCCCCTTCAGCCGTTTCATTAGGCTGAGGGTCCACTTCATCTCCATCTTGTGGAGGATCTTCTGTTAAGAAATGAGTCATTCCCATGACAGTCAGATAAAACAACATCTTCTGCTGCCATCTCGTGAAGTTGGAGCCCATGAACTTTTCTAGGCGTTCATGGTAGAATCCAGAGGGTGGAGGAACTGTAACGTTCCCTTAAGCAGTAGGAAAGGCGTTGGATGTGCCTTGAGCAGCAATAAAGACATTGGGTGTGCATTGAGCAGCAGCGGGGAAGGCAAATGGGTTGCCTTGAGTAGCAGCAGCAGTATCAGAAGAGAGTTGTTATCTTCCAGTCATCTTTCTAAGCACTTAGAACAATCTTGTCTTAAACTTGTGGGTTACAACAATTGCAGGAAACGGGAAGTAAGTAAATATTACAAATGCTAGGAAGGATAAACTAAAGATTACAATAAATTGGAATCAACAACGCTACAAACTCCTTGTGATTTGCGGAGTCGAGTGATGACACTCTATCTTTAAGACAAGATTGCCCAGTATATATCATTTTACGTTGTCGGGCAATAGTCTCCCAAGATACAACAATAACTTAACAAATGAGCAATGGAAACTCAAGTGTTACTCTTGAAGAACTTTGAATATAGAAAACTTGCTAGAGATGAAGAAGAAGATTTCAGAAATTTTTTAAGTGTTGAACAATTGAGTCAAAAGCCTCAATTTATAGTGTAAGGAAATGACCCATCAACTAGACAACTAATGGCCTTCAACAGACATTTAATGACACTTATTTTGGAGTTACATTCAGCCAAATAATGGTTGAATTCATGTGCCAAATAATGGAGATTCAATGCTCCAAAACCAACCCAAAAGTCAGAACTTTCCATCTTCTCGTCGCATCATTCTGCCTCCGAAGCGCCGCGGCTCTGCGAATTAGCGCCGCGGTGCCTCGGTTCTAGTAGCCAAGCCACCATTTAGTGCCGCGGCGCTACCATAGGGGCACCGCGGCTCCGACAGTGTTGCGCCGCGGCCCTTCATGGTTTCGCGGAGATTTCCGACTCATTTCATCTTACAATTCGTACACTTCTTCCTTCATTTACCAATGTGGAATACTTGTCATTTGTCCAATAACCATCCATCATTTTATGTCTCAAACGTATTACTTATGTACAATATCTCTTCTACTAACAAAATTTGTGATACTTGGCACTTTGTGTGCACGTGTGTGAAAACGACGTTTCCGACGTGCGGAGCCCCAATTGTTCGAGTCATAAATAATGGGATACACCTAATTCCACATTAGTACATTTCCAACAGAAACAGCACTACAACAGCACCAAAGATCGAAAAATGGTTACTTGCAAAAAGAAAAGAAAAAAAAGACTTCACAACAACAATAACATTTCAATCCCAAACTTGTAGGTGCCACTTGTCAGCCATACCAATCCTCAATATCTTTTTTTACATATATAACTGGGAAATCTCTGAGAATCAGCTACATTCGAAACTCGGGGAATAATGAGTCACTCATCTACCTTTCTCCACTTAAAACTAGACTTTTGTTTGCGGCAGGGCTCAGACACGTAGCATGGGCCCAACCTATATATCACATGTTGTGCTCTTATCGATAAACCAAGCACCTAGCTCGCCAATTCTCTTGATCAGAAACATCCAACAACGCTCCACCAGTAGAATAAGCTAAGCTACTAATCTAAGCTGCTATTGGGGAGAAATCTGTCTGAGCGATTTGCTTGTTTTTACCTTTCTAGGCTTCACAATAACTCCCGTTTTTTCTACAATTCCTTCTTTCGTTCCACTCAAGGGCGGATGTAGCCTTTCAGTCATGGGTTAATTTGAACCCGTAAATTGTCGACACGGAATACAGATATAATATAAAAATCTACTATTCAACAAATACTAAAATTGAACTCATAATTTTAATATTACAATGAATTCAATGTTGAAAATCTAAAAAATTACACTCATTAAATTTAAATACTGAATCTGCATCTGATTCCACTTAGGTGGAGCAATCATCAATATTTATTCTATTTCATTTAGATAAATAAGATTGCATACAACAGACCCTTGTGGTCCAGCCCTTCCCCGAATCTCGCCCATAGCGAAAGCTTAGCGCACCGGTGGTCCAGCCCTTCCCCGAATCCCACCCATAGCGAAAGCTTAGTGCACCGGACTGGCCTTTTTTTTACTTACACTTATTTCATTACAACACTCAATAAGTTGTCTACCAACAATATATTGTATACATTTTCTATATTTAGTAAGTTTTTCAACTTCAATGCAAGTTTAAGACCACAAGATTTAAAAGATCCCACACATCTTTAGTTTAAGACCACAAGATTCAAAAGTCTCTATTTATTTCTTAAACTATGTGCCAAGTCAAACTAAAACACTTAAATTGGGACGGACGGTTGAATTGGATTATGTGTATCTTTTTTCTTAGGGTTAATACATATGTAGCCCCTTAAACTTTTCAGAATATTTCATTTACACACTCAAATTAAGTTTTGTTCTAATAATTGAACACCTTTAACTTCAAATAAAGTGTTCCAATTAGACACTTCAGATTTAAATTTTGATTTTTTTCCGTTTGTTTTCATTCGTCTATTAGGTAGTTAAGTTAATCACATAGAATATATCATATCCTTTAATTATACTTGTGATTTTATGTGAGGTTGGACAATCCTCTTCCCTTTGAGCTAACTTTTGGGGTGTGAGTTAGGCTTAAGGCCTAATTTGACATGGTATCAGAGCCAGGCCCAGGCATGATCCGAAGTGGCCCCCCGAAAAAAGGAGGTGGAATGCTCCCTGGACCAATTGACCGATCCCGGTCCGATGGGGGAGGGGGAGGGGGAGGGGTGAAAATGTGCACGCTCCAGACCAGACTATGGAGCCCCAAATAAAGAATGTACAGATCTATGCGTGAAAGAAGTGTAGAGAAATACACCACATCGGTGCGGGATGAAATCCCCGGACTCCTTATAACTTGGGTGAACCTCATCTCTTTGAACTAGCTTTTGGGATGTGAGTTAGGTCAAGACCTAATTTAACATAGTATCAAAACCACGCCCATCCGACAAGGGCCCCAGATTAGGGGGTGGAATGCCTCCGAACCAATCAAAATGGTGGTTATACCTTGGGTCCGTGAATGTGCACGCTTCAGACCGGACAGTGGAACCCCAGATTAAGAATATTCGAATCTAGACGTGAGGGCGGGTGTAGAGAAATATATCACATCGGTGAGGGATGAGATCCCTGAACTCTTTATAAGTCTTGGGCATCCTACTCCTTTTGAGCTAGTTTTTTGGTGTAAGTTAGGCCCAAGGCCTACTTTGACATTAGTGTATATTAATTAGTTAAACTTTTATATGATGGTGTTTGTCAATAGACATAATTTAATGTTTGATACTTCCAAAATACAAGTATGTAGTTTGTTTATTGATATTTTGAATAGTGAAAATGGCAAAGTAATTTGAAAAGGAAGTTAATGGTTCTTTTCTTTTCTGTCATTTGGTAATTTAGAAGCTAATTAATATGGATGGGGATTTAAGTTTTGATTTTTACCACAAATTTGTTTTAAGTTCTTACTGAAAAAGGGGAAAAAAGGCTAATAGCATGACACATTAAGACAGAAATCGAATAAGGAACCAAAGATAAGATCTTAAACCAACGTGCATGTGCATCAATTTGTTTTTGGCTATGAGAATTAGGGGGAAAATCACCTTGAGTATATATTTTAACTTATTTTATTATAAAGCCATCAATATTGGATTTCCCCTTCCATTCACTCTTTTCAAGTTTTTTGTTATTTAGTTATATATTACTTGTCGCTGTTAAAGTTCTTTTTTGTTTTCTCTTTCTTTTAAAAATTCATTCAATTTTACTATTTGCTGGTGTACACAGTGAAATCCGGCTTAACACGTGGCAAGGTCGGATTGAGAAGTTCGAGGTAGATGGCTAAAGTTCTGAGCCGGATACGATTTGATGCCGAAATGGGGTAACAGTTGAGACGAGTCTGGATACGATCGAGCCGTTGGAACCGGGTGGAGTTTCGGATGCGTTCGGCATGTATCCATTCCGGATATGGTGCCAGCCGTTACTCTTTGTTCATTAAGAGGCCTTAATTCACATTTGTCCCATTTAATTGTAGAGAGATTTTCAGGTTCAATGCCCTACTTCCATTACGATAAAAGGAGTACAACATTCATGTTAGGAGGTCATCCAATTCTCATGAAACGATTTGTACTTTCTTGCTTAAGATTATAAACATTCTGCTCATTTACTCTCATTTTTGGGTTATTACCGAAGTTGTTTAATTGAGACCCAAACCACCTAGCTCAGAGAATTCATCCGAGTTCGAAGCCAGTCCAGGCTAATTTCTTACTTATTTCTTTTATTTGCTTACTTATTGTTAAATGATTATCATCTTATATTATAAATCAATCCACGTATCCTTAAACCACTTACAAATTCAACTATCCCTTTTTTGGGGTAAATAGTTTGGCGTCCATTGTGGGGCTAAGGATAGTTGTGGTGATTTGTTCAGTTTTTACTTGTTTCTTTTGAGATTTTGTGAACAGGTTAAAAACTATACAATAGCAAGATGAGTCAAGTTGGTGTTAACAATATCAATAACAACAACAGTGAGCACAACAATCACGACAACAATGGCAACATCAATAACAACAACGACAACAACAATAACAACATCAATAATGATGAAAATGTCGGTAACAACAACAACGCCCCGTTCATTGACACAATGGATGGTGAGCATCGCAATCATCCCTTGGTTTTACCTTGGGGATCTAGGAGATCCGGTGAAAAGACTCTAAATGATAATGACGAAGCGAATAACGGAGTGCGGGTAATCGGGGCAGATTTGGCTCGAATCTTTACCATGCTGGAGAAACAGCAAAAGACGATCACTCAGTTACAGAAAAAGAGAAGTGGAGAAAGTGCAGCGGATGAAACTCATCTCGTCCGTGTGGAAGATCAAGCCCATGGTAAGGATCGTACCGAAAGAGATAGCAATGGTTCGGGGGCAAATGAGTCCTCAGAAGTTTTGAAGTTGCTCTATGCTTTGAACAAACGTACGATACCAATGAAAAGAAGGTTGACACCTTCAATTCACGGATAGATCAGATCCCGAGAGCGCCTCTGATCCTGAAAAAATCGGACTCGAAGAGATACATCCAATTGTCATTTCCACTAAGTGCAACTCCGAAGCTGATACCAAAAAGGTTCAAAATACCAGATCTCCTAAAGTATGATGGAACCATGGATCCATAGGAGCATGTGACATCATACACTTGTGCGGTGAAGGGCAATGACATACATCCGGACGAGATAAAATCGATTTTGCTAAAGAAATTTGGCAAAACATTATCCAAAGGGGCAATGACATAGTATTATTTATTATCCGAACACTCTATTAACTCATTTGAAACGTTTGCAGATGCATTTATAAAGGCACACGCCGGAGCAAGAAAGGTCCAAGCAAAAAAATAGGACATATTCAAGATCGCTCAGAAGGATACGAAGCTATTGCGAGAGTTCGTGATGAGATTTGAAAAGGAACGAATGCTCCTTCCATAGATATCGGATGAATGGGCAGCTGAAGCTTTCATTAATGGGTTAAATCCTAGGAGATCCTGTGCATCACTGAAATTAAAGTAGAACTTATTGGAATTCCTAGCGGTAACATGGGTAGACGTACACAATAGGTACGAGTGCAAATCAGGGTAGAAGACGATCAGTTTGAACTACCACCGGGATCGGCAGGTCGGAGAAAAGGTCTCGATAAATCAAAGAGGGTAGCTGAACCTGAGCTAAGGTCTCTAAATGATAGGTATCAACCCTATGAGAAACCTAAAAGATCAAAATTCAGATCGGATTGAGGGTGCAACAATCATAATTTCTCATCGGACAGAGGAGACAGAGATATGTGCAATGATCGAGGGTCTACCAGTAGGGGATTGCAATTTAAAAGTGCTACCGGTGGTATGTCTTGTAATAGTGTGGAAAGCCCAAGACTCTCTGAATATAATTTTAACGTCGACGCAGCCGGACTCGTCTTAGCTATTGGATACATCAAGGAAATAAGATGGCCAAGGCCTTTCCGGACAGACTCAACTTAAAGAGATCCAAATTTGGTAAGCGATTATCATGGAACACGTGGTCACCGAATGGAGGATTGTCCACAACGGAGGGATGAGGTGTCCCAGTTGTTGAAAAATGGCCATCTGCATGAGTTTTTGAGCGAACCAGCAAAGGGAAACTTCAAAAATAGAGAGACAAACAAACATGCGAATCCGATTGAACCGTAACATGTCATAAATATGATAATCGGAGAAATGGACGCTCTGAAAGGATCTGTCGTAACGTCAAAGAAGGCAAACATGTCTATAACTCGGGCAAAAAGATCTAGAGATTTCTTCCTAGATGAAGTAATTTCTTTCAGCGATGAAGACGCGGAAGGCATCATTCAATTGCACAATGATACGCTGGTAATCTCTATTTCTATTAATAAATTTCAGATTAAGCAAATTTTAATTGATCTAGGTAGCTCGGCCAACATCATCCGGTGGGAGGTGGTTGAGCAAATGGGGTTCTTGGATAAAATTATTCTGCCGACCCGAGTTCTTAACGGGTTTAATATGGCTAATGAGACTATGAAGGGGGAAATCACTCTTCCGATCAATGTGGCCGGGACAATTCGACAAACGAAGTTTTATGTTATCGAAGGTGAAATAAGGTGCAATGCATTGTTCGGCAGGCCACGGATACATGATATGAAGATTGTGATTTCGACCTTGCATTTGATGATTAAATTCCCAACGCCCGAGGAAATTAAGCAAATTCTGGGGGAGCAATCGGCTGCAAGGGAAATGTTTGCAATATAAGAGTCGATGGAAACACAAAAAGAAGTGAAGGATGAAAAGAAGGGTAAAGAAGTTAAATAGCAATTACAATATTCGGGCACATCGAGTCCAAATAAAGAAGAAGGTCAGAAAGAAAACTACGAGGAATAAGAAGATTACTATCGTGTTCCGAGATCGTTTGTATTGCCGGATGACTCAGACACAACGAAGTCAACCATAGAAGAACTAGAACAAGTGATATTGTTCATGCATCTGCTGGATAGAAAGGTATACCTGGGTACCAGGTTGTCCATGTAGCTCAAGCTTAAGTTAATTGAACTTCTTCAAGCTAACGCTGACTGTTTTGCCTGCTCCCATTTAGATATCACAGGTATTCCACCGGAGATCACGACTCACAAGCTAAGTTTGGATCCATATTTCCCTCCGGTGAAACAGAAAAGAGGTCTATGGTCGAATACAAGCACATATTTGTTAAGGAAGAGGTAACAAAGTTATTAAATATAGGTTTAATCCATGAAGTAGAATACCCGGATTGGCTAGCAAACATAGTTGATGTGCCTAAAAAGGTAACAAATTAAGAATGTGCATAGATTTTAAAGATTTAAATAAAGCTTGTCCAAAAGATTCTTTTCCCTTACCACACATCGATCGAATGATCGATGCTACGATAGGGCATAAGATGTTAAGTTCTCTTGACGCTTACTCCGGATACAACCAAATCAGGATGAATCCTGAGGATCAAGAGAAAACATCTTTTATAACTAGATATGTCACTTACTGCTATAATGTAATGCATTTTGGTCTGAAAAATGCCGGAGCAACATATCAGCGTCTAGTTAATCGCATGTTTAAAAACTAAATAGGTAATACGATGGAGGTTTATATTGATGATATGTTAATTAAGTCCCTGGAGACAGGACCATTTAAAGCATTTGCAGAAAACATTTTACATACTCCGAAAGTATAATATGAAGTTGAATCTAGAGAAATGCGTTTTTAGAGTTGGCTCGGGCAAGTTTTTGGGCTTTTTGGTTTCAAACCGGGGAATAGATATAAATCCAGATAAAATCAAGGCTATCGAGTAAATTCCGGAGCTGCTTGAAGATGTGAATGTGGTTCACCTGAAGGCTGACTGCCCTAAGTAGATTCATTTCTCGGTCTTCGGAGAAAAGTCACATGTTCTTTTCATTGTTAAAAAAGAAGAGTGACTTCGAGTGGACTCCAAAATGTCAACAAGTATTGAGGGATTTGAAGTACTTGTCTAGTTCACCGTTATTGCATAAACCAAAGGCGGATGAACAACTGTTCTTATATCTGTCAGTATCTGATGTATATGTAAGTGTTGTTTTGGTTCAGGAGGAAAAAGGTAGACAATTTCCTATCTACTATGTAAGTAGAACATTAACTAGTGCATAAACCAAATATCCTCACTTAGAGAAGTTGCCATTAGCTTTGATAACAACAGCTAGAAAATTAAGCCTATATTTCCAATACCATACTATTTGTGTAGTAACAACCTATCCGTTAGGGAACATAATGCACAAATCGGAACTATCGGGAAGGCTAGCCAAATGGACTATGAAAATTAGTGCATATGACATAGAATATAAACCTAGAACGGCTATAAAGTCCCAGGTTTTAGCAGACTTCATTGCAGATTTCACTCTTGAAATGATTTCTTAAGTGGAAAGGGAACTTATAATAACCTCGGGAATGACTTCGGGGGTTTGGTTATTATATACAGATGGAGCTTCGAATGTAAAAGGATTTGGATTAGGGGTGTTACTTAAAACACATGTGGGGGATGTTATTAGGCAGTCAATAAAAAATGTGAAATTAACTAACAATGAAGCCAAGTATGAGGCTATGATTGCAGGTCTAGAACTGGCAAGGAGTTTGGGAGCAGAAGTTATCGAGGCAAAATGTGACTCGCTTCTAGTTGTGAATGAATTGAACGACGTGTTCAAAGTAAATGAAGAACGGATGCAAAATTACTTAGAAAAAAATCAAGTATTGTTGAATCGGTTCAAAGAATGGACCATGGAGCATGTATCACGTGAGCAAAACAATAAGGCAGATGCTTTGGCAAACTTGGGATCTTCTGTGGAAGCTGATGAATTTAACTCCAGAATAGTGGTACATCTCTTGAATTCTGCAATTGATAGTGGCCATAACGAGCTGAACTTCACGAGGCTGACTTGGGATTGGCAGAACAAGTACATCGACTATCTTCGAGATGTGAAATTACCTAGTGATTCGAATGAGTCAAGGGCCCTTCGTACAAAGGTGGTTAGATATTGCATGGTTGATGGCCAGTTGTATCGAAGGTCCTTCTATGGTCCTTTAGCAAGGTGCTTAGAGACCAGAGAAACAGAAAGAATTTATGGCAATCACTCTGGAGTGGAATTGTTGGTTCAAAAGTTGATTAGAGTTGGGTATTACTGGTCACATATGGAGGAGGACGCCAAGAACTTTGTTCAGAAATTTGACAAGGGTCAAAGGCATGCTCCTATGATTCACTAACAAGAAAAATTATTGCATTCGGTCTTGTCATAGTGGTCCTTCATTAAATGGGGAATGGACATCGTGGGACCATTTCCAAGGGCACCCAGAGAGGTACATATTATTTTATTTATGACTGACTATTTTTCTAAGTGGGTTGAAACAAAAGCTTTCAAGAAGGTTAGAGAAAAGAAAGTCATCAATTTCATTTGGGACTATATCATATGTTGATCCGGAATATGGAAGGAAATTACTTGCGACAATGGTCATCAGTTTATTGGAAAAAAGGTGACATATTTTCTTGATGGATTGAAAATCAAAAGAATAGTGTTGGCTCCGTACCACCCAAGAACGAATGGGAAAGAGGAGTTAACGAATAAAACAATTATTCAGAACTTTATGACAAGATTGAAGACAGCAAAAGGAAAGTGGAGAGAAATTCTTCTGGAGGTATTATGGGAATATAGGATGACACCGAAAGCCAGCACCGGAGAAACACCATTCTCTTTGGTTTACGGTGCAGAGGCTCTAATTCAGATGAAAGTTGGGAAACCGAGCTTAAGATTTAGACTCACGAATGAGGAGTCAAACAATGAGGCTATGACGGTTAAGCTCAACTTAACGGAGGAACATCGTGAGCTAGCATTGCTATGGCTGGTAGCTCAGAAGCAAAGAATGGGAAGATATTACAACGGCGGACAAATCTAAGGCACTTTCAAGTAGAGAACTTAGTTCTACGAAAAGTAACCCCAATCACTAAACCATCCAATGAAGGGAAGTTGGGTCCAATTTTGGAGGGACCCTACAAAGTGTAAGGAATAATCGGAAAAGGCTCGTACCAATTGGAAGGTCGAAGATGGACAAAAGTTGCCGAAAAATTGGAACATCAGTCATTTGAAGCGGTATTATTGATGTAACACCTTGTACCTTAAAACTAAGCTTTGTTCATGATTAAGGAGTGTAGAAAACCAAGATGGAGAGTTTAAGTTGAAAAGCCAGTTTCAGTTCAGCAGATCAGATTTTACGCCAGGTTATACGGACCATAAAATATTTTACGTCCCGTCGAATTTGATCTTACAATTGTTTTTGAAATTGATGGAACCCTGTAGATTATATAGACCGTATAAAAAGTTACGGACCGTCCTTTTTAACCGTCTCAGTACCTCAAAATTTATAAGTCTCTGAAAAGTTGCATTTTTTATTGATGGTCCATTTATACGGACCATCAAAAATTTAACGGTCCAGACTCAGACCATAAAAAGTTTGATGGACCGTCAATTTTGGCCGTAAAATCTCCAACGACTAGAACAGTATAAAGACACAGACTTCATTCTAAAAATCAGTTTTCTTATTTCTCCAACCCCTAGAATGAAGTTCTCTCCTCCCATCATCCGCATAACTCAAGGTAAGTCATTTTCATGTATTTCCACGCGATTCTAATCAAGTATAATCAATTTCTAAGTATAATTCATTATTTCTAACCTAGGGTTTTCAAGAAAATCCAACTCAAGGAATTAAGGTGCAAGTTTTGATTTTTTTTTGCCAAGTTCAGATCTTTAATACAAGTATTAGAGCGATTAAGGTAGGTATAGCTTCTATCCACGTGTGAGAATATCCATGTTCTTCCCCACACCACGTTATTCCATGAAACTATGAAATTCCATAACTTAGGATTTTATTCTATTATCATGATAACACTAACTACATGTAATATTGTATATTATGTCTATATTATAATTCATCAATTGTATTCATGATAGGTCATTATGATTGTCATGAACTTGTCCGTAATCCATGAACACATGCTTGAATTTCATGAGTTCTTAATTATCAAGTCATAAATCATTATTACTTAACCTATGAAGTTATACATGTTTTCTGACAAGATATAATATGTATATATGTTCATGTTAAATTATCACAGATCATGTTTACAAGTTATATTTATGAAATTCATGGGCTTACAAGATAACTATTTTCAAGTACATATTTTTGGAGTTGCATAGATTACCAAGAAGGTTCTAGTAGCATGAACTACGTATGTCAACGTAGAATAAGGATCGCTCGGCCCAGAGGATGATACCTTCAAATTATTGATTGGATCCTTTCATGTCATGTTCATAACTCATACCTCGGTAAGGTATGAGAGCGCTCTATTGGTCGTCCATGTACCAGACTCCACGTACCCGTGGTGATTTCATATTATCAGTTATACTACTGCTCTCCCCATGGATATATAGATATATAGTTTTACAGATTTTATACATGTTATTATATCCAAGTCAGATTATGTTCATGTTCAGTTTCAGTTTCATGCTCCTATTGTATCATGTGCCTGCTTATTCTTTCAGTTGTTTTACATACAATACAATTCAAATGTACTAATGTCCCTTTGCATGGGGCCTGCACTTCACGGTGTAGGTAATGAGTTTCAGAATGATGGATCTACTTGTTAGGATTGCTTCGGTATCAGCTACTTGGTGAGCCCATTTCATTCGGGGTGTCAATCTATTTACTTTTATGATTATGGTTTATTTGTAGAGGTATGCCAGGGCCTTGTCCTGGTAAACAGTTTTGCAGACTCATATTTTTAGAGGTTTCATAGACTAGTCTAGTTAGCATGACATGACAATATTATTTTTAGACTTATCATGTTTTCAGATATTTCCACTATGATATTTCAGACTATTTTCAGTATACAGTTTTACATGTTTCACTATCATTATTATTGTATGATTTTGATGCCCATGTTGATCCAGCAAGTCATGTAGTTCACTTGGTCACATCCAGTCAAGAACCGAGTATCGTGTTTCGCCCAGACTATGGTTTGGGGCGTTATAATTGCTAAGGTATGTGTTTGATTAATTCTTTTATATTTATTTCGGAATTTCTAACTTTTGCAGGGAAGATATTTGAGTTATGAAGCGATGATCAGAGAATTAGAATTAGGTCTGAAAATACGTGTTGCACTCTTTTTCCCTTAACAAGGTTTTTATCCCGAAAAGGGTTTTCCGGCAAGATTTTTAATGAGGCAACAACGTAAAGTGTGTTACTAAAGAAAAGTTGTGAAATAGCTTCGGATGTAAGCACTAGGGACTGCCCGTTAGTGGAAGACTAAAAATAGTATTTGAGTTATCATACTTCAAACTAAGGGTGGCCAGTGAGCCGGGTCAGCCTGGTCCCGACCTGACCCCGACTCGACCCCGTCCCGGTCCCACCCCAATCCCTCATAAAAAAATGGTGTCATGACTCAAAACTGGGACGGGACCTGGGCTCGTCCCGCCCAGGCCCGTACCGCCCCAGACCCCCTCTTTGTAAAAGTGAATGTTGCACAACGGCTATTTTTAACCCTTAAGTTACTATATTTACACTTTAACCCAATTTCTAACTATAAATATCTCATTTTCTCTTCATTTTATCTCACAAATCTTCCTACAATCTCTCAACTCAATCTATCTCTCTACAAGTCTACAATTACATTGCCTACTAAATATTTTATTTTATTTGCTCATTTGTATAATTGTATCAAAGTTCAAAAATTGGGAGTGAAGTTGGCAACTAGCTTGAGGATCATCCATCGAGCAAAGTTTTAATTTTCAACCTTGATTACAAGTCGACGTTACGTCGGCGTTTGGTACCTTCGTTCCTTCTTTAAATTATTATTGTTACTTTATTTTAATTATCACACTTAATTTCATTATCTATAATTATTTATTTGTATAATTAAAATGAAAGGATTAAGAGGTATGTTTAAGGGAAGGGTAAGGGTGCTTCTTCTAGTAATGGTAACAAGGGCAGGGGTAACAAGGGCAGAGGTACTTCTTCTAGTCATCATATTCCTAGACAGGATGATTTGATTGATTACACTCATATGGATGAAATTGAATTTTTTAATAATATACCATTAGATAATGAGATATATTCTACAACTGTTCCAGACATTAATTTAGAAGATAATCTATATGACACACCCACTAGTGCACCTCAAACTAAAACTGGAACGCCTCCTATTCCCCCTAGTATGAGACGAGGCCCCACACAACGAAAATTAAAATCAGCTACATGGATTTTTTTATATGACTAAGAGAATCAAGTAGTTAGATGCAAAATTTGTAAAAATATTTATAAATTTAAAATGGAAAAATGTCAGGGTGGGATGGGAGGTTTATTGAGATATGTACAAAGCTTTCACAAAGCTAGGTGGGATGAATACGAGGCTACAAAGTTGGGTGCGCCAATGCGCTCTCAGTTGGGACAAGGATCACATAGTGTCCCGGACCAAGTACAAGGTCAAATTAACCCGACAATGGGGGGAATTGTAGGTCCTAAATACGATAAACATAGAGATAGGGAAGCAATAGCAAAATTAGTTGCGGTGGAGGGTTTTCCTTTTTCATTTCCTTCCTCTCCTGGTTTTATTCATTACATAAGAGATATGTATAATCCTGCTTTTAATGATTTTTCTAGATCAACTGTTAGGAAAGACGTTTTTAAATTCGCACACGAATATCAACAATATCTACGTTATGCATTATATCATTTTTCTAGCAAAGTGTCTATCACTTCTGATATAGGCCGTAGTACTAACAACCATCATTATTTAACTGTAACATGTCATTGGATTGATCATAATTGATCTATGCAAAAACATATTTTAGCATATAGATATATTGATGATAGGCACACTGGAAATTTTATTGCAGAAAATATTCATCAAGTTTGCTATTATTATGGTATAACTGACAAAATAATGACTGTTACGTTAGATAATGCTTCTTCTAATAATTATGCTGTGAGACTTTTAAAAAATCTATTAACTTCATATTTTTCTAATCATTTTCATATAAAATGTGCGTGCCATATTTATAACTTAGTTGTAAAGGACGGTCTATCACTTTTTGAAGACATTCTTAATAAAGTACAATTTGCTATAAACTTAAAAATAATAGAATACAAAGAAAAAAAGAATATAAAAAAACTTGTCACGATTGTGGACTACCTTATAGAAACATTCCTGAAGAAGTAGCGACTAGGTGGAATTCTCTATATGAACTACTTGTTGCTTACGATTATAGAAGACCTATAACTTTATTTTTTAACGCCCATAATCGAAATCCAACTGATATGCTTATAGATAATGATTGGAATTTTTTTTTAGAACTTATTGTATTTTTAGAGAAATTTTTTCAAGCAACTAAAGAATTTTCTGGTATATATTATCCTACTATTTCAATTATGTTATTTTATATAGCTCTAATATTTTTGTTACTTAATGAATTTATGAAAAAACCATCTTATAAGGCACCAATTAAAAAAATGTTTATCAAATTTAAAAAATATTTGTTTTCTATTTCACTATTTATATTATTGGTGTTGTATTAAATCCGACTATTAAAATAGAGGGTTGTAAAACACTTATTAAAACTATTTATGATTGTATAGAAGTACTTCAACCTCCAACTCCAAAAAATCCAAATGAATAACCACATAAGGAACCAACTAAAGAAGAAGTTTTGTCTAGCATACACGATGAATGCAAAATAATATATACGCATTACCAACAAGAAAGTGCTAGCAACCAACCCGCTTTTGTTGCGGTATTTCTAGATGCTACGCAAGTGTACGTATCGCAATTTGTAATAAATTTCGATAAGACCGAGTATCGTCCACAGAGACTGATTTATCAAGTACTAATTAATTAATCTTTAGTTTCTATTTGGCCAACGAATATAAGTGGTGATTTCTAAACTAACGAATTAACAACTAAAATAGATTGCAGGAATAAAATAGTAGTGAAAACACACGAAGTTTAATTCAATAATGAAAGAAATTAGGGTTTCCAATCTCATCAACAATCCACTATATCATTCATTAATGCAAGACTAGCGATTCTTCTTCTTGTTAAGATAGCAGGTTAACTGAGATGTTCTATATTCCGATTAGGACGTATAAAAATTCAACCTAAATGAGAATTTTCTATATTTATATGATAAATTCGATCACAAAGGAGGATTAAGATCAATAACCTAAAAAGCTACACAGGCAATCATGATACTCTCGTTGAAGATTAAACCTACATCTAATCAGCTATAGCATATTCAAATATCTCTTTTCAGATCTCGATTTGAAATCAAATAGGTAATGAAAACTAATGGTCAATTAATTCTCATTCAATAAGCACAAGTTGAAGAGATCTTAATAGATGAAGAAGACCATTAACAATGCATTAATTCATAATAGAGTTTCAAGTTATTCAACGGAAAACCCTAATAAAAGTAATTAGCTCCTAGGCATGCTAAGAAAATTAATTAACTTAATATCCAACATGAACTGAATTAAAGTAAAGAAAAGGAAAAGAATTTGAACAATAGATGTCTCTAATGGCTTCTTGTTCTCTTGTTTCTTGCCTCCAAAGTGTTATATATTTCTCAAATTCGCTTCCCCCGAGCTTATATCACGAAAACCCCCCAGAATGGACCTTTTTGCCCTTGTTAAATTTAGGTTTTTCGCTGCCCTGACGTCGTCGGCGCCGTGGCTCAGCTATTAGAACACCGCGATGCTAATTCGCTTCTGAAAGTTGCTCATTTTCTGCCAGTGGGACGCCGCGGCTCTAATGTTAGGCGTCGCGGCTCCATGCTGTGTTTCGTCGTGGCTCTTCGGTGTTCTTCATCTGGAATTTGTTTAGACTGCTTTCCAAGCTTCCTAGAGCTTCTTTGACTCATTTCTTGTGACCAGCTATGCATTTTTGTCCTTAATAACTGCCTATTTCCTTTGGATTCGCCTTATTCCTTTTTGAATCGCTTAAAGCCTAAAAACATAAAACAACCCGCATAATACTGCACAAGACAAATAAAAGACAAACAAAAGACTCCCCAAAACACACTCTAAAATAGTACTAAAATCTACCTAATAGCTTCTATGCAATCTTCTTCTTCTTCAGTACAACCTTATAAAAGACATGTTATTTCTGCGGCTAGTATTGAAAATCTTAGAAATAGAATGTTTATTGGTACCACTGCTAATCAAGTTAGTGAGTTTGATATTTTTGTTTTGCAGGGTGTTGTACCATACCAAGCAGTTCTCAATGAATAATGACGTGAAAACTTGCTTAAATACTGGAGGGAAAATGAGAAAACATTTCCGAAACTATCAAAGATGGCCTAAGATGTATTGAACATTCAAGCGTCATCAACAACATCTGAAAGTGCTTTTTCTGTCGGAAGATTTCAAATAGGAGAGCACAGACACTCATTAGCTGGAGACAACTTGGAGATTGCAGTTTTATTCAGAGATTGGATATGAGTGGAGCGTAGACGATGAAAACTACAACAAAATCTTGTCCGACGAAGGTGGAAGCGACGTCGACCAATTTGATCAATAAATTCCAATTCCAATCGAAGAACCACAAGATATTTTGAAGAAATTAGAAAAGGTGTTTATAAATATGTGATTATTTTAATTACAATTTTACTATTTGATTTGCAACTTTCAACACCACAAAGTTGCAATTTTGAAATTATATTACAAAAAATATATATTTCTATTAAATAATATAAGAGGCACAAAAACAGTCTTGAGATATTTTTATTACACTATCTTATTCAATTATTGAATTGTTTATATATTATTTTTTAAAATTAAGTGCAAAAAAAGGAAATCCCAAACCCGCCCCGCCCCGAACCCGCCCTGAACCCGCCCCGTTGGACACCCCTACCAAAAACACAAACACTAGGAGAATGATATACCCTCGGATGAGAAATGAAGGAATGCGAAGAAGCTTAGCTTGCTTTTTGAATTTTTTAGTTCAAAATTTTGTAATAGTTAAAGATCGAATTAATCTTTCCCAAGTAGCGTTAGTGTTTACAAAGAAGTTATGTAAAGGAAAAAAGATCGATTGAATCTTGCCCAGTTGTTTGTCTGAACAAAGCATGAATAAAAGTATTCTTCTTCAAAGATTTTTCTCTGAAATTTCATCTCAAAAATTTGACTTTGTGTTTTTTGATATTTCTCCGAATTATTGCCAAAGTCAATAAAGATTAAGATCTAAAAAATTGTTAAGTCCTTAACTGGGGACTGCCATCAACAAAAGAAGCCGGATCAAAATGAATAATATTCTAAGGCACCGGATCAAATGAATCCAGCCTATTTTACATATACTTAAATTGTTTAAAAGGCTGTGAATAAATAAAAATTCCAACACTAATGCCCGAAATGAATAAGAGACATCTTGTTCATAAGTATAAAAATAAGGCCCTTATATCTAGTCATTGAATGGCCCAACACCGGGAGAAATTTTACCTGGTCTAAAACAAACTAAGTAAATGTTTGTTGAAAAAATATTTAAAAAAACCGGAAGAACGTTTACCCAATTCAAAGCAAACTAAGTGATGGTTTGTTTTTAAGTTAAAATCTGAAGTCGAACGTGATTAGCCCGGATTGGATTGAATTTGTCTAGTTAAGTTGTCGAAAATGAGAAGACAATAACGGATACAAAAGTTAGGAAAAGTTGAATCAAGTCCAAATGAAATATGATATATATTTTCATTTATAGGCAAGGCCGGAAAACGTCCAGAACAAAAATACAAGAAAAAAAAAACACAAAATAAACAAAGGCTTGTAAGCTTGTAGATCAGTAGGATTCGGGGTCGGAGTCCTCGGGTCTTCCTCGGAGCCATTACCATTCAACTTACGGAGGGCTTTGAGCTCAAGGTCTTTTGCCTTAGTAATTTTTCCATCTAAGTCCTAGAGCCCATCACGAGCTTGCTCCAATGTATACCTATTAACATTCTAGGTTATATGCTCGGTTTTCAGCATTGTCCCGGCCTCTTCGGCCCCTAGGTCGTTACAAGCTTGGTCTCGTTTGGTTAAGGCTTGGACCAGTTGAGCAGAAATCTCATCCTTCCTCTAGGCGGAGGCCTCGAACTCAGTTTTTAGCTCTTTGATGCTTTGAGCTTGCTAGCATATTTGATCTTGAGACATATTAAGTCTCGTTCGTAGTTTTACTTGAAAGCATCTTGCTCAACAATTCGCTCCACATCAATCGGGGTGAGCTCGGTGGTAAGGCGTTCGACCTCGGCATTGAGGAAGTCTTCCTTCAACACTTGGTAATGCTGGACTTCTTCTTACTTTTGAATCTCTTGGGTAGGATTTTGGATATCATTATAGAGTTGATCATTCTCCTTATCCAAGTTCTTGTTTTCGTTGATGGCCCAGAGGTAGTCACCTCTTATTCGGTATAATTTTGCCTTAACAACGGGCAAGTCACCGGACAATTGAGCTTCTTTTTGCCGGAGGATTTCTTTGAGGTGCCAGATTTCTTTGTCTTGGGCATATAGTTGACCCTTCAAATCCTCATTTTCCTCGAGGCAACGAAAGAAACCTTTCTCGACCAAAATGGATGATTGCAAAAGATAATTATTTTGTGTTCGAGTTAGAACATATCAAAAGGAAAAGGGAAAGATATAAATTTATCTAAGGGGAGTCAGAAAGCGTACCCGCTTGGATGTGTGCATCGCTTCGTTGATGAGGCATTTCCATAAGACCTCTTTTATTTTATCCTTATCAGACTAAGATACCAAGGCCTCAGGTAGCTCATGACCCCGACTGGCCGAGATAAGAAGTTAGCATCTTCGGGAAAGGAGAGGGTTGCAATCCTCATTGTATTCGAATCCACTCTCGGGGCCGACAACACATCCACACGCTTGGATCGGGAGGTAGCATGATTCTTTGAAGGGCGAGATGATTTTTTAAGCCTCTGATGAATTGTCAAGTGTGCAAACCCGGAGTTGTTCATTGGCGGAACCGAATTTGTAGAGGTTCCAACTTCACCTAAAAGGCGGTCAAAGTCCTCTTGCCCGAAGCTAGTGGCCATTATCGATGCTGATTTAGGTAGAGAAGTTGAAATCTTCTACCTCTTCGACAATGTTATTTCTTCATCCATTGCCTCATCGTCATCCTCAATGATGACATGTATTTGTTCAACAGGTTGTGGCATGGTGGCAGAAGTTGACACGGTGCTGGAGGGAGGCACAATAGCTTTCGCAATTGCGGTTTCCATGGATACGGAAGAATCACCTTCTTCCGCAGTTGCTATTTTATTTACTCCGAAAGAGCCATCTTCTTTCGGAGTTCTTTTCCTCTTTGATGGAGCCGAGGGAGACCTCAGAGGTTTTGAAGATTTCTTTTTCTTTGGTATATGGGCGATGCGGGGAGCGGATGCAGCCGTATCGAGTACCGAATTAGTGAGAACCGAAGCGACCAAATCTGTCATTTGGAGAGAGGTGCCTTTTGGCAGACCTAATTATTAAACATAAACATATAGTGAAAATATGTGTGCATTAAGATATAGAAGTAAAGAAGGAGTTTGGAAATACTAACCATGGTTTTGTGCTTTCCATCGGTTTTTGAAAATTATTTTCCACTTCCGGTCTTTGTGCGGACATATACTTATGATTTTTTGGACTTATTCGTGAAGGGTCGCGATAGTGACCAGAATTCATGGGGTAGCTGAAAAGGTAATGAAAGAATATTTTAAAATACACACCAATCGAAGGCATTATAGAAAAGCAAGGAGAAGAGTTTTGTACTTAAAATTCAAGTTCATGTCTCCGGGAAGGGCACGAATCTCTCCAGAATGATTTCAGTAGTAAGAACTGCTACGAAGCGCTCTATCCAGCCTTGGTCTCAATCTTCATCTATGCTGGAGAGGATGGAAATTTTTTCTCGCTTGGAGATCTGGACGATCCCGCCACGGAAGAACTTCAGAATGTATAAACGGATCAAATGATCCAGGGTAAAATTTTCTTTAACCTCTTTGTCCAAAAACCGAAGGTAAGCAACGACCCTCCGGATGGACGGACCAATTTATGCAAGACACAAGTTGTAAGTCCTGCACATTTCTAGAATCACGTCGTCTATCGGAGGGTCGAGCTTAAATGTGAAGGGGTATGTGTAAACGTTGGAGTATCCTGACCTATGAGTGGTGTTGTCGTATAATAATCCCAGAGAGATCTGTCCAGCCTCAGTCAGTCTGAATTGTATCAAGAACGAAAGGATTTATGGAGGTAGGATAGTTCTTAGCCATTTTACCTCGGTCACTTTTGGGGGTAAGGCGTGAACAACGAATTCGCTATCAAAACGAAAAGTAGATAGGATCATATCGAAGGCTCTGGGCTCAGGGGAAACCTCATTTTAAGGAGATTCATAGGCATTGGCTGCTTTGGCAGTGGACGGTGGAGACGAGGGAAACTATGAGGAGTGTCTTGAAGAAGAACGTGTGGAAGTTTTTGCCATTTTGATGAAGGTAAAAAAGGTTTTTCGGCGTTTCTGGCAAATGGAAAATGGAAGAACAAGATTGGAGATTCGTTTGGAAGATTGAATGAGAGAAAAAGTGATTTGGATAAGAGAATTTTGCAGAAGATTAGAAGAAAGGAGAGAAGAAGGGTTTTATAGAGGTTCAGTCATTATTGTGAAAGTTTCGGTATACGAACCGATGGGGACGGTTCAATTAGGAGATGACACGTGTTTGGAATTTCAGGGAGAAGGGACGTGAGTCAGATTTTGGAGAAGAGGAAGTGTTTCGTTTTCCCGCCTATTCCGGAGTAATTTGAAAAGAAACTTCCAAGAGAAGACATCGAAAGAATCATTTCCACTTTCCATCACTTCGGTAAAATTTGATTCGGAAAGTGTGGGGACTATCTGTACACGATGAAATTCGGCTTAACACGTGGCAAGGTCGGATTGAGAAGTTCGAGGTAGATGGCTAAAGTTCTGAGCTGGATACGATTTGACGTCGAAGTGAGGTAGGAGTTGAGAGGAGTCCGGATACGATCGAGTATGTTGCTAGCGGGTGGAGTTTCGGAGGCGTTCGGCATATATCCATTCCGGTTATCGCGTCAGCCATTACTGTTTGTTCATTAAGAGGTCTTAATTCTCAGTTATGGTATTTAATTATAGAGAGATTGTCAGGTATCAATGCCATACTTTCATTGCTATAAAAGGAGCCCAACTTTTATGTTGGAAGGGCATCCAATTCTCACGATTTGTACTTTCTAGCTTAAGATTATAAACATTCTGCTCATTGCTCTCATTTTTGGGTTATAACTGAAGTTGTTTAACTGAGACCTGGACCAACTTAGCTTAGAGAATTCATCCGAGTTCGAAGGTAATCCATGCTAATTTCTTACTTGTTTCTTTCATTTGCTTACTTATTGTTAACTGATTATCATCTTATATTACAAATCAATTCACGTATCTTTAAAACCACTTATAAATTCAACTGTATTTTTTTGGAGTAAACAAATGGTTCAGTTAAAGTGCTAATAAAAATTGTTAAACTAGAAAGAGATAAAAAAAACTTGTTGCAATCGATTAAATTAGGCATTAAAGCAATAATTTAAATCCTTCACTTGTAGCTTGCTTTTAAAATAATTAGCGTGGTTATATGTAAATATCCTTTTTACACTCCGATTAGTGGAGAAAACACTAATAGTATAAATATAATCTTCAACAATTATTACATATCCAACATAGAGTTATCACTGTTTGTCACTTGCATTTAAATTGTATTGTGTTGGGTATATGTGTCTAATTCACATGTATATAGTTTTCTTTGAGCTGAGGGTCTATCAGAAATAATATTTCTATCTTTTAAGGTAGGGGTAAGGTCTGCTTACACTCTACCATTTTCAAACCCCACTTGTAAAATTACACTAAATATATTGTTGTTATTGTATAGTTTTTGAGGAGTACTGTTTTTACGTGACCCTCCTTTATGTATTTACTTTTTGTTTCTTAAATATAATGTAAAGGTCAATACCAAACTCCCGTACCACAAGACTTTTGGTACGACTACCTATTTGAGTCGATGTATATAAACTTCCAAAAGAGGAAGAAAAAAGATGCACACATTAAATTTAATTTGGTATCGCCGAGTTGGGGTAAGACATTTCTATAAATAATATATTCAGTACAATTTCATAAGGGGTCCGGGGAGGGTGGTGTGTACGCACGCAATCTTGTTCCTTTCTTGAGAAGGTAGAAAGATTATTTTCGATAGATCCTCGGCTTGAATAAAGCATAATAAAATTAAATATGACAAAGAAAATACAGTAATAAAGCAGTCATGGTGAATATGGAATTTAAGAACTCAACTTTCCTAGATGCTATCACACAATTATATATTCTGAGAACAATTGCGAAAAGCAAGACAAAGACATAGATATTGATCATCACCCATCCATCTAGTTGGTGGAGAATTTGTGCAGGGATCCTCTTTCATGGCCTTGAACATGTTCTATGACTTCCATTTATTACAGTTTGAATATGGTCAAAAACACACAACCCTCTATTCTTTTCCTATTAAGATCCCCATTTTTCTACAAATTGAAAATTGACATTAGTTTGTGTTGATAACACATAGTGTTCGGTTTAAATTGAGTACAGTTTGATTAATTTCATAAAGTATCTGTGATCAGGGGCGAATTTATGTGCTATTTTTAGGGCACGTGAATTCATGGTCTTTTCGCAAAACTCAATATTTTATGTACATATTTTCTAGAATTCATCCAATATTATCTGCCACTTATGCTACAAAATGCTTAATAATGCACTTGGTTAAGAGCTTAGTTATTTACTAAGAGAAACAAAGATCAATTCTCACTTAATGCATTAAATTTCTCCTTTATTTAGCAGTGCATCATGTTTAGAAATAATCCTACATTCGCCTACCTCCACCAACATAGGTTTATTTAGTAGTGCATCATGTTCTAGATGTAATCCTACATTCGCCTCTACTTGCTACCTCCTACCAGCATAGAAACTGAATAATTCTATCCACTCTGCTTGGACAGTTGAGATTTGAACGTGAAACCTCATAATTGTCAACCAACTCATTAATTACTAGGTTACACCTTTGCGTACTTGAAAAGTTGACATTACTTTATAGACCAAAATTACTCATTTTACAGTACATTATTTTATAGCAACATAATAAGTGAAAAATAACTGAATAAATTATTAAAAGGAGGTCATAAAAATTAATAGAATAATAATCCATAATATTTGGGCCATATAAAGTGAAACAGAGCCTATAACAACAAGTCGCTTTGGCCGAGTGGTTAAGGCGTGTGCCTGCTAAGTACATGGGGTTTCCCCGCGAGAGTTCGAATCTCTCAGGCGACGTTTACTTTTTCACTTGTCGGTCCCACGAACCTGTGGTAAAAAAGTGGGCTTGGAGATACTAAACAATTTCAAGGGGCGATCTATTTAAATACCATCATTTAATTTATAGATCAAAAACCACACAAAAAGAAATAAGAACGAAACACTTTTAAACAAAAGTTAAAATTATTCCACTCACATGATATGAAAGTAGTTTTGACCCTGTAGTCAAAAAGTGGGCTTGCAGATACAAAACAATTTCAAGGGGCGATCTATTTAAATACCGTCATTTAATTTATAGATCAAAAACCACACAAAAATAAATAAGAACGAAACACTTTTAAACAAAAGTTAAAATTATTCCACTCACATAATATGAAAGTAGTTTTGACCCTGTAGTAAAAAAGTGGGCTTGGAGATACTACACAATTTCAAGGGGCGATCTATTTAAATACCGTCATTTAATTTATAGATCAAAAACCACACAAAAAGAAATAAGAACGAAACACTTTTAAGCAAAAGTTAAAATTATTCCACTCACATAATATGAAAGTAGTTTTGACCCTGTAGTCAAAAAGTGGGCTTGGAGATACTAAAAAATTTCAAGGGGCGATCAATTTAAATACCGTCATTTAATTTATAGATCAAAAACCACACAAAAAGGAATAAGAACGAGACACTTTTAAATAGAAGTTAAAATGATTCCACTCACATAATATGAAAGTAATTTTGACCATGTAGTAAAAAAGTGGGCTTGGAGATGCTAAAAAATTTCAAGGGGCGATCTATTTAAACACCATCATTTAATTTATATTCGTCAATTTTTTCTAACTTCAATCATATTTACATGAATTTCGGACAGAAATAACTAAAGTCATGCAAAAATGATTGAACTTCAATCATATATAACTGAAATTTAACCACATATAGTTGAGTTTCAACAAAAATATCTGATCTTCAGCTATATATAAAGACTAACTTCAATATTTTATGTCTGAAAGTATCTCAATGCTAGTATACGTGAATTTGTTTTTAACAAAATTAGACACAAATTAAATAGCGACGACAAAATTGAATATCCGAAAATGTCGCCACCACGAAAAGTTAGTCAGCACATGGGGGTGGCAAATGGATGGATTGGTTGGATTTAGTTTGGTTGAAAATGATTTGAATATTTCAACCTATCAATATTTTATATGGGTAAATATGATTTGGGTGATAAATGGGTTGGTTGGTAATGGGTTAGCCCATGTTATATAAGTGTAATATTTTTTCAAGTGTAATGTTATAATTTTGTTGTCAAATTAAATTAATTTTACATATATTTATAATTATATAAATGATTTTTTTTCCATTTTTTTTATAAAAATAAAAATAAAATAGAAAATATGTGTGTGTGTTTGAGGGGAGGTGTGTTGTGGGGGGATAAGAAAAAAATTACCACTTTTTATAATTTTTTAAATAAAATTAAGATAATATATATGATATAAAATGTATCGAGGGTGGGGGTGATAAAAACAATTTCTCATTTTTTATAATTCTTTTATAAAAGTAAAATATATGAAATAAAAATGTGTGGTGTCTGTGTGTGGCCAGGTGGGGGGGGGGGGGGGGGGGTAGGGTGGTGTGTGGGGTAAAAGAAAATTCTCATTTTTTATAATATTTTTTATAAAAGAATAATATATGATAAAAAATGTGTGGTGTGTGTGTCTGTGGGGTGGGGGCATGCAAGGTGGTGGTGGTGGTGGTGGAAGGAGGTTAGGGTGGTGGGTGGTAAAAAAATTCTAATATTTTATAATTTTTTTATGCAACAACAACAACATACCCAGTTTAATCCCACAACGTGGGGTCTGGGGAGGGTAGGGTGTACGCAGACTTTACCTCTACCTTGGTAGGTAGAGCGGCTGTCTTCGAGAGATCCTCGGCTCAAGACCAAGCACAAGCACAAGCAAAGCAAAGCAAGAGAAACAGTCAGGCCCGAACAAGAGAATTAAAGCAGTATGAACATGTTGGAAACAAAAGCGAATAAGCCATGATAGCGCATTCTGAAAAAGGAAGCGGTAACTAACGCAAGTAAATAAGATAAATAAAGTACACTAAAGAACACATAGCAACATAAATAAAACGACAGGGAGGTTTTATAGCACAAATTTTTCATAGTATGTCAGTGAAAAAAACCTTTATTTTAAATAGTGGCATATCATACAATTACTATTTTGAAGATATAATTTACTACTTCATTCGGTCACAATTTGTTTGGCATACTTTCATTGGACATAAAGATTTAAGAAATCAAAATTTTTTGACACATAAATATGAATAAAATACTAAAATCATCCCTAGTACCGAACTATTTGTTTTGTATCTGGAGTAATCTGGTAGGTACCGGAATTTTAGGTATTGTAGAAGCATTAAGACTAGGGAGGTTAAGGGTGATGTTCGCAGGATGCACAGGAGACGAGCGACGGGGCCTGATGAGATCCCAGTTGAATTTTGGAAGAGCGCAGGCAAGGCAGGTTTGGAGTGGCTGACTGAGTTATTTAACGTCATTTTTAAGACGATGAGAATGCCCGAAGAATAGAGGTGGAGTACAATGATCCCTTTGTACAAGAACAAAGGTGACATCCACAGTTGCAACAACTATAGGGGTATCAAGTTGCTAAGCCACACTATGAAAGGTTGGGAAATGATCGTGAAGATGAGAGTGAGAAGAAGCGTGTCTATTTCCGAGAACCTGATTGGATTCATGCTGGGGCGTTCGACCACATAAGCCATACATCTTATTAGGAGGTTGGTGGAGCAGTATAGGGAGAGGAAGAGAAACTTACATATGGTTTTCATCGACCTCGAGAAGTCATACGACAAAGTTCCTAGGGAGGTTCTGTAGAGATGTTTGGAGGTTAGAGGTGTACCGGTGGCGTACACTAGGGCGATCAAGGATATGTATGTTGGAGCCAAGACCAGGGTACTAACAGTAGGAGGAGACTCGAAGCACTTTCCAGTGATGATGAGGCTGCACCAGGGATCAGCTCTTAGCCCATTCTTATTTGTCTTGGTGATTGATGGACTGACGCGACAAATCCAAGGAGAGGAGCCATGGTGTATGTTATTCGCAGACGACATAGTCATGATTGATGAGACTCGTAGAGGAGTAAACGCTAAGCTGGAGGTTTGGAGACAGACTCTGGAATCTAAAGGGTTCAGGCTGAGTAGGACTAAGACAGAATACATAGAGTGCAAGTTCAGTAACGGGAGAAACATTGAGACAGACATGGAGGTGAGACTTGGTACTCAGGTCATTCCGAAGAAAGGAAGCTTCAAGTACCTCGAGTCTATTACCCAATGGGATTGAGAGATTGATGATGATGTCACACATCGTATTGGGGCAGGGTGGATGAAATGGAGGCTCGCATCTGGAGTCTTATGTGACAAAATGGTCTCACCAAAACTTAAAGGCAAGTTTTATAGGGCGGTGGTTAGACCGACTATGTTGTATGGGGCGAAGTGTTGTCCAGTCAAGACTTCGCACATCCAAAGGATGAAAGTTACGAAGATGAGAATGCTGAGATGGATGTGCAGGCATACAAAGAGGGACAAGATTAGAAATGATGATATCTGGGATAGAGTAAAAGTGACCTCGGTGGAGGATAAGATGCTGGAAGCGAGTTCAAGATGGTTTGGGCATGTGCAGAGGAGAGACACAAATGCCCCAGTGCGGAGGTTGGCTATGGACGGGTTCAGGAGGGGTAGAGGTAGGCCGAAGAAGTATTGGGGAGATGTGATTAGACGAGATATGGCGCAAGTGCAACTTACTGAGGACATGACCTTAGATAGGGGGTTGTGGAGGACACGGATTAGGGTAAAAGGGTAGTAGGTAGTCGAACATAGTCCTACTTACGCTTGCAAACTGGTAGTGGTAGTGTTAGTATTGTAGGCCCGCTTAGCCTATCATACTAATATGCGTAGTATTGCTTTATAGTCCCCTGTAGTTTAATTTCTGCTGCTATTTGTCCTTTAGTGTACTCTATTTAACTTATTTACCTGCGCTAGTTACTGCTTATTTTTTCGGAATGCGCTATCATGGCTTAGTCGTTTTTGATACCAGTATTTTCATAATGCTTTAGATTTTTTCTTACTGGATCTGACCGTTTCTCTTGCTTTGTTTTTTTTTTCTTTGTTGTTGCTTATGCTCTGTCTTGAGCCGAGGGTCTCTCGGAAACAGCCGCTCTACCTACCAAGGTAGACGTAAGGTCTGCATACACTTTACCCTCTCCAGACCCACGTTGTGGGATTCCACTGGGTATGTTGTTGTTGTTGTTATCCGTTAGGACCTATAACAAATTATGCCAATAGCAAAATATGAATATAAAAGCTATGTATTATAATTTCTAAATATAAAATGGTGCCGATCTTTCTGTAATAGACAAAAAATATATAGTGTTTAATAAATTGAGAGATAATTAGATTCCTTCAAAATATTGGAAATTAAAACTGCAGTTTATACTTTATAGTATTCTTTTCTATTATATATAGGAGTAATTCCTAAATTAAATTTCAAAAATGCCAGCTTCTGCCCAATTGAGATATAAATAGTTCACCACACTATTGGATAACTAGAGAGGTTGAAAAATATTCCAGAAATATTAGTATGACAAGTTGACAGTTATTAATTGGTGCAACCCCCCCCCCCCCCAATATTCTCAAGCAACTTTTCTTTCGGTTTTCACAAGGTATTTGGTACTCATATTGGGATTCAGTTAAATTCGAATTTGCACCAAAAAGTTCCACATTGGGGGTAAAACGCATCCTATCAGAGGAGGCTTCGAAATTGAACTCTAGATCTCTGGTTAAGAATGAAATACTTACCGCTCTACCACAACCCTCGTTGGGTCATTTGATCTATTTAGGGCATTTTCTTTATTGATAGCATAATCCTCTATATATGTCCAATATGTATTTTTAAGAGCTAGTTATTACATTAATTTTTACAAAAAAATATTTAATTACTCGTACATATATTTACAATATACCAAATAATTAGTTTTCAAAGTTACAAACAAAAGTAAACACATATCATTTAACAATAGTTAAGTAATTAGTGTATATATGATATGCATGTCTTGTGTGGCGCAAATAACTTTTTGCGCGAGTAAATTTATTTATGTTGATATATTTGACACGATTGTAGTCATGCCTGAATACATGTTGGAGAAGATCTGAATCGCAGAAGAAATGTAATTTATTGACTAAATTGTTCTAACATTTATTCTAGTCTTGATTTTAGATTATACGTTTTTCTAACAATTTCATAAGTTTAATAAATCATAAGTTAAATAAAGTGCAGGCATGTTGTCCTCTTTTCTCAAATACTAGTAGTTTTATGAAGTTTTTGGTATAATTTTCACTTTTGTGCTTTTGTTTATATATAGTATATTTTTATTTTGTGAGAAATGAGAATCATCAAGTGAGCAAGGGGGGTTCATTGTCAGCACTTTTGTTCGATTCCCTTGCTTTTTCTTTTAAGACATTTTTTAATAAACTCTTCACTTTTTAGTAAAAGATGAAAAAATGAAGCTTCCTAAAACGTCAAAGCCTGCACCAAAGTCCCTTGCTTATGTTTGCACTCCCTCCGTTTCATTCAAGGAAAAATTAAGTGAGGTGGTAAATATTTGTACTATGTTATGATACTGTTATGAATTCATTATATTCATTAATTGAGAGTGAATATTATTTAGATATATATGTACGTTATTAATTGTTATCTAACTTATCTTATCAATATTCTCATAAAGATATGTAATATTCGGTGGTTTCATACCTTATAAAAAAGACGTTTTTCATCCTTTTATAAAGACAGAAGAAATAAACAATAAAGGCATTAATTCTCATATTTCTTGTCTCTATTTTTCCCCAGTAATTGTATCACTCTTATTTTACAACACGTTATCTGCACGAGACTCTGCCTTGAGCACTTATTTTGAAAAGATCAAAGGTATGTGTTTTACAAATCCACCTTAACAATGGTATCATATTGATTTCTCAATCTTGTGGATATCTGCAATTGTTTGATTTCAATATATGAAACTCATCAATATGAGTGTGCCGAATTAATTAAATAATGGTCCTTGAATTCACACATAACTTGATTCTATTTTATATATATTGATGTTTACACAGTTACTATTTAAATATGATGATGGTAATGATTATGTTCCTATATATTGAGATTTAGAAAGAGATGTTTAGTTTTTTTTCCCAAATGCAATGAATGGATGTATTGAAGATATGTTAGAGAGAACTTCTCCACATCATATATACGCCTAGATTTGCTCCTGAAGTAGCAAGATCTTAAAAAAGTTCTAAGTTATCATTATTTGATATGTTTAAGGTAGTTGAGATATGTTCCATTCCTGAAGAATGAAAACTTTTGATAAATGTTATAAGTACAAATTCATTCACTGAAGTGAATGTGACAATATGTAGTAAAGCTTATATATACGAACGTGCATTTGGTTGTGAAGTTATCACGACTCACACCCAGAAGAGGTATAATAATTGAGAAAAAAATATTCTAAATATTTTATTCTTTACTTCCGAAGTAGTAAACTCCGAATTCTGCTCCCGAAGTAGGAAACTCATAAATCTGCTCCCAAAGTAGCAAATTTTGAACTCTATTCCTTAAGTAATAAATCTTTGAACTCTACTCCGGAAGTAGTAGAACTTTGAAAGTAGTAAAATTTTAAATTTTACTCTTGAAGTAGTGAATTTGAAATTTACTCTTGAAGTAGTGAATTCAAAATTTATTCCCGAAGCAGTAAGTCTCTTAAATTTACTCCCAAAGTAGTAAAACTCTTAAATTTACTCTCGTATTAGTAGAATTTCGAACTTTACTTCCAAAGTAGTAGTATTTAAAACCTTACTCACGAAGTAGTAGAACTTTGAATTTACTCCCGAAGTGATAAATCTTTGAACTTTACTCCCCAAGTAGTATGGTTTTGAATTTTACTTTCAAAAGGGTTTAACTTTGAAATTTACTTCTTTTACTTCCCAAAATATGTTATGAGTTTATAATGCATGTAAAAGTTTTTCTTATTTTCTTGAAAGCTTCAGTTTTAGTTATATAAGGTGACAAAATAACGACGAAAATATTTATATTTAATTTGCTGCAATTTTCTTAAAGTATTGGGATGTACTACTAAGGAATGATTTTATATGTATTTTGATGGTCTAGAAGTATAGGTATGATTTTTGACAAGCGGAAAAATGTTTGAGAATTTTATTGAAGCAATGTTTTTCTTGTCGTTGAGTGAAATAATGAGCTATTAAAAAAATTATGTATAAAGCGCATCTAAATGACCAGGTTTCATTCCCCGAAGTGAATGAAGAAATACCACAATACACCTCCTGCAGAAATTGAATAACAAAGGATATAAATCTTTTTCTATGTTATGAAGGTCATTGTTCTGTGTACATGTCGCACGTAAAATCATCTTGAAAACTTTTATTATGTATCATTCTAAGGCAAAATGATACAAATTGGGTAGAATACTATCTACTATAACCATATTGATATATTATGGTTACTGTCGCATCTTTGATGATAAATATTCGAATGCTAATGGTATTATCCCTTAAGGGGATGCCTGAAATACTAAAGTTTAGAACTTACTTTTCATCATTTATAAATTGTATTTTCTTTAAATGTCCATTTAATCACTATTTATTTCATGACACTAGTAGTATCTAATTATAATTTCTTTTATGATACCAGCAGTATCTAATTATAATTTCTTTTATGATACCACCAGTATCTAATTATAATTTCTTTTATGATACCAGCAGTATCTAAGCAATATTTGGTTGTACAAAATTAATGATCAAGTGCTCCAGAAGAGCTAACTATTTATTTAGAAGATCACGACACTAATAGTGTCCAAATAATATGTGTGATTATGGAGAATAAATTAGAGGCTCCTGAAGAGCTTATATACTATTATGTAATTCGTTCTAAATTGTAATATACTGATTTGTTATGATCGAAACACAAGTTGTAGTAAACCCGAAGTTTACTCAAATAAATAGGATATCATATTGAAGCTATAATTAATCGGAGGATTAAATATCTTCAAAATCATAGTGGGTAAGAAATATGTATGTGAATGACTACCCTCTTTATTCTCCAAATGGACTACACAAATATAAGCATGATGAAATCATATGTCACGGTAAACCAGAAGTTTATTGGTACACAATTTTTTTTGTCATAGTAAACCGAAAGTTTACAAAAATAAATAGCACATGGCATGGTAAAATTGAAGTTTACTAGTACAAATAATTTTATCAATTGACATGACAATTTTGGTTGTCCTGATTTAAATCTTATGTGCTAAGTTTGTATTCGGAATATATTGAAGAACTAGAAGATTCTTCAAGAATTAATTTGCTTGTTCTCATGATAAGTTGATTACACCAGCTAATGTTGGGATTGAATTCCATAAATTCTTAAAAATATAAAAGGTGAATAAGGGCCCGTTCACATGTTATGTGATGTCTTAAATAGATGCATCGATAAGACGGTCATATGTGCATTTATTGTCAACCTGCAGTTTGACATATGCAAAGTTACTTGCTCAAAATAATTGAGTTGAGAGCACAATTTTCAGATTATGTAATCAAGATAATTCATTTTGTTAATGCTAGTTTATATTCAAGCTGGTTTAGCGTTGAATGCCTCCGATAAATAGCTAAACCATTGCGAATGAGAACAAAGCTTCTTGTATTGATATGAAATGTCATATATTGCATACAACGATGTTTGTATGCTTTAGTATAATAAATTATGATAAATTCTCCCCTCATAATTGGTTCAAGGTCAGGAACCAAATATTTTTATTTAATAGTTTTTGTTGTGTAGTATATGATTAATGAATCTACCACGATGCACACAAATGGATTTCCCAAAGAAGGTTAAAATGTATGTTAATTTTTCTAATATGGGGGGGGGGGGGGGAATAAACAGCTAAGAAATATGTTGTGAATTATCATCAGTATGATCCTCGTTCAAATGATAATTCAAGTCAAATGCTAGAAGTATTATCTTACCCAACTATTTCATATTCCATCTGCAAGATGCTCCTAAATGTCCCTGGAGGACAGGGTTTACAACATGCGTAAAGCATGGTATACAAATCGGTTTCAAATGCAATAATCCTTGGAAAAAAATAGAGGAGCAACTGATCATAATAAGGAGGCAAAGTGCTCTTGAAGAGCCTATGACATAACACTTCATAAAACCTCATACGAGGTTCAGGTACCTGTTAAAAAAATAATGAAGTGATAAGATCTCAGTAAGTTGTGTCTAATTGCAAACCGATACAAAATGATATCTCGTCGACGATATCTTTGATATAATATAGTGCGCAATATTGTATAATATTATGAGGATCTGAATTCTACGTCTCTTAAAGCATATTGATGTAGAAATAATTATCAAGTAGTTACATCTTGGTAAATTTACTGGACCTGCAGTCCTGACATTAGAAGATGTTATGTAAATTAAATACTAAATAAAAATTATCTCAGCCTATATGACTTGCGTGACAAAATTTATATGATTTTTTTTGAAGAATTCAAAATGCATGAAGCATATACAAGTTATTGAAAAACTTGTTTGTAATTTTTAAACAGATTAAATGAACTAAGGTTGATGTACTGAAATTACCTTAATAAATATTTATTGACGAGGGTACAAAATTGATTCTGTTTACCTTTATCCCTTTATGATATCCAAAATCTTTCATAATGTTGTGCAAGTTGGTGACTTGAATATTATTGAAGCTTTTGAAGAGTTTTCAAAAAATAGTAGACTACTTGCTAAAAGAAGTTGAAATGAGAAAATTACGTTGGTCCTGAAGTACCATATATTTGTTCAATTGATGCATTTATTTATCTTGCTATAACTATGAGCATGATATAATTTCTTCCTTACATGGAGATACTGAAATAAGATCAATTACATATTATCGATTTGATGAGACAATTTTTCCAAAATTAGGGGGAGAGTAATGAAATAAAAAGGAAAATTTTGTGGAATAATTCATCATTGTCTCATCTTGATCTTGATCCACGTGCTTCTATTTGTGAGCAAGAGGTCCAAAATATTATTCACTTGCAGAAAATAGCAAATCAAATGTCAGACGCATTTACATATTTAAAAAGGATTACCAAATCAGATATCCATGCAGAGAATGTCCCAATTCAGATTGATGTCCTTGTAGGACTATCTACTAGTGTCATAGCAAATGAGTCCAAAGTACGCCTGAAGCATGATAGACCACTGGGTTCTAAGGATCGGAATCCTAGAAAAATAAAAATAAATGGTCAAGATGACACTAACAAAGAATTTTATAAAGAAATGTAAGATTTGATCAATCATGATATTTTTGAAGAAATCAATGAGCCGCAAACTCAAGAAAATGACGAAATATCAATAAATTCAATTGATGCTAGGACTAATTTGAATCGCTTGGAAATAAATGTGGTTTGAAATATGACAAAATACCCACAACCTTATATGAAGATAATGCAGCATGCATTGCTCAATTGAAAGGAGGATTCATAAAAGGAGATAGGACAAAGCATATTTCACCAAAGTTGTTCTTAACATACTAGCTTCAAAGAATGGTGATATCAACGTGTAACAGATTCGTTCAAGTGATAATATAACTGATTTGTTCACTAAATCTCTATCAACTGCAACTTTCGAGAAGATGGTGCACAAAATTGGAATGCAAAGACTCAATCACTTGGACCGAAGTTCTCACCAGGAGGAGTTAATACATGTTATACTCTTTTTTTCGTATAAGATTTTGTCCCACTGGGTTTTCCTTGTAAGGTTTTTAATGAGGCAACCAAAATGTATATTATTAGAAATGTGTACTCTTTTTCCTTTACTAGAACTTTTCCCACTGTGTTTTTTTTAGTACGGTTTTAACGAGGCACATTATCTATGGACATCCAAGGGGGAGTGTTATGAATTCATTATATTCATTAATTGAGAGTGGATGTCATTTAGATGTACATGTATGTTATTAATTGTTATCTAATCTTATTAATACTCTCATGAAGATATGTAACATTCGGTGGTTTCATACCCTATAAAAGATATGTTTTTCATCCTTTTATAAAGACAAAAGAAATAAACAATAAAGGCATTAATTCCCATATTTCCTGTCTCTATTTTTTGTTCAGTATTTGTATATTTCAGTCTTATTTTACAACAGATACATAATTATGATTTTGAAAAATTACGTAACGTAGCTAAATACACACACAATTGTGTGCGCTGATACAATTGGTAAGACCTGATATTCACATGATACAGCTGATAACTATCGCATGATATAACTCTTTTGCTGATACTTACTTGATACAACTCTTCCGCCTTATACAACAATCGTAGCTATCGTAACTACATATTGTAAATATGCAAATTGTAGCTACGATTTGCATATTGACGAAACGTTAAAGATGCTTACAGCACTACTTCAACACGCCAACATCCCAACACCTAATTGATAATCTTCATCAATCAATCAATCAACATATATATTAAAGCTGAAAATAGCCAATCATATGTGACATCTCTCTATCACTAATTCCTATTTATCTATTTTCTCAAATTTTTGAATTGTTTCCTATTTTATTTTTAAAAATCTCCAGAAATTTAGGTAACTCTTAATTCCTCATTATTACCACTATTTTTTTTTTCCACGAAACCATCCTTTGCCTTCTTTGTCGCCATTTTTATGTATTACTAAATTAATGACGAAACTTTAGTATATGCGTTAAAACTAATGAGGAATTGAAACATATTAAAGCAAATGGAAGATGAAAGGACTAAAACCTTCCGATTTCTAAAACGGTTAATTTTTAGCATATAAAACAAAAAGGTTGATGTATCCTACTGTCATATCAGTAATAATATTGCCCAATGTAATATTGCCCCAGTCCTATTGTTAATTCAGCTCTAGAGGTAATATTTTCTCCTATATTGTTTTTGTTTTAATTTTCTTAGTGATTAAATTAATATTTCTTTTTATGCTTTGTACCGTAATTGACTTTTGATGTACCATGAAGGTATGTCATGAGTAAAAGAATCACTAAGAGACTCCTACGATGAATCTTTTTGTTGCACCCTATCAATGTAGTTTCTTACTAATGGAATAAAAAATTATACTTTAAAATGTTTATTTGGACTAACTTTGTCCACTTTTAATTGGCATTTCCAATTTGACTCGGCAATTTAAGTTGAAGTTGATTGGTTGAGCTTAGAGATGACAGTGGATCTGGACCCGGTTCAGATTCGGTGGATCCAGATCCGTTTTATAGGATATGGATCTTCAAAATTTGGACCCGACGGATCCGGATCGGACTCGGATCCATTTTTGACGGATCGGATCTGGATCTGGATCTTGTATTTGAGATCCGTATCCGATCCAGATCCGACCTGTGGATCCATTTTTTATTAAATATATTCATAACCTATAATGTAATTTTATAAGTATTTTCTTAAAATTGCTAAGCACATCCTTGCAAGTTTAATTCTCAAAACAAGTTTAATTTATCCCCGCGTTAACTCAAAAACCAAAAAATAAAGAGGTAACTTCGATAATAAAATCAATGTTATATTAGTGAATGACTAATATCTCCATAGACAAGTAGTTAAAATTATATTCACTTCATTTGTGAAGATTCCAAGCACATGCAAGTTCTTCATTGTGGAAATACTAGTCAGCATTTTCCACAACTATTGTCATTGTCCAACATTTTCAATTAATATCTCACAATCAAAACGAGACAACGAACAAAATATCTTATATGAACATTTCAAAATTGAAACATAGTAAACTGTTAGCTAAGTAAAAATCGTTTGTCAGTACAAAAAAAAATTCTTAGCAAGGTTACATTCTTAGCAAAACAAATTTTTTTACATGTGGATCCAGATCCGATCCGTGGACCCGGTGGATCCGAATTTGGATCTGATTTTTATGGACCCGATGGATCTGGATCCGGGTATGAAAAACGGATCTGGATCTAGTAAGATTCGGTCCAGATCCGATCCGTTGCCATCCCTAGTTGAGCTAATCAAAGTATGCTTGAAACTCAACTTTTAAAAATTATATATTTTGTGTTTAATTGAATTTTGGTTACACTTAATAATTATTCTTGGCATCTCTCATGTGATATCGCTTATTTTGCAAAAATGATGGACATGTGCAAATATATAATATTAAAATTAGTATTTGAAATCGGCACTAAAAGTATAGTTTATATTTGTAGGTAAATTTATAATTCTGTCCTACGTAATATGACTCCTCGACTAGACTATTAACCTATTTTTTCTTTAAGATTTTTTTTTGCATTTTCTCTCATTTTGCACAACAAGTTTTGATAATTTTGGTAAAAGAAAAGGAATGGGATCAAAAGGACATAACGGAAATGTAATTTAAATATCAAATTGACGGAATCCGCAATGTTGCCACTTTTTTTTCCTGCTTTTACTTTCTTTACTTTTTATTTTATTTGAGTAGAAGATAATTCTAGAAAACAAAAGGTTCTTTTTTTTTTGTGCTGGAAAAAAAAAAGAAAATCTAACATTTATATATTTGTATATTAATTAATATATAGCAGATTAAGAGAATCATGGATTAAAACTCCCAACACACACTTCTATAAATATAAAAGTGAATATGTTTTTCTTATAATTCTTTTTTGGGGATGAAATCTAATAATGAAAAATTATATCTCATTGAGCTCTGATTCTAATAAAATTATTGATCAAATTTATTTTTATAAAAAGATATTGCGATCTTTACAATCGCGCGTAGCACGGGTTGATACACTAGTGTATAATAAAGTTTAATAAACAAAATCATCAACAAAATTAACTGCAACCACCACCAAAGTAAATTAAAATCTCAAATAACCTAAAATAAAAGTGTAACCTTTTTAATGTAACATATATTTCAGATTTTGGGTCGGATTGGTTTAAAATCGTACCAATCCGTATCTGATACGTATATTCAAAATTTTAAAATACATAACCCATATGCGAATTAAATATTCAAAATCCGAAATTTGACCATGGGAATAGCGTAGATCGTTTCGGATTCTCGGATATATTGAAACTGTGCACGACCCTACTATATATACAATGGCGTATGCAGGATTTTGCATCAGTGGTGTCACATTTTAAAAGGAGAAACAATAAATAAAACAATGTATCACCATATGAAAAAGAATAAAGTATAAATAAATACAATACGCGTACATTACTATAACTTTTCTACAAAAAGATACTACTATAACTTTTCTCGTTGAGTTTTTTTTATTGAAATGTATTCAAAATAACCCGGTTAAAAATAATACTAAATACTTAATCAATTTGATTTCGTAAATTGTTCTTAATCAATTTCATTGGCAAGAATGGAAAAAAATAAAAAAAAAGCCACACAACAACGGACTATGGAAGCAACTTTGTCTAAATTATTTTTTGTCTCAACAATGACAGATATGAATTTGAACCAATTAGCTTTAATATTGGTATCTTCCAAGAGGTGAGTGGTTCAAACCTAAAACATGTATCATTTTGTAAATGTGGAGCAAAACTTTTATAAAAGCAAACGATGGCGACGCTGCAAATTCGAACTCACATCGTCAACTGAGGACCTAAAGCGACTAACCAATTGAGCTACGCAGTTTTATGTCAAGGGGTGTCACTTTCAATAATATAACCTCATGTGTTTCTCCGCATTTTAATTATATACACATATTTAGTAAAAAATTTCGATGAAGCAATGTCACGTGACACCCCTCGGTCTAAGGTAGATCTGCCCCTGTATATATATAGTCTTAGTAGCTCAGTTGGTGATTGACTATCTGAACTCTCACCTTGTTGTTGGTGAGGATTCGATTCTACACCTTGTAATCCCTCTCCTATTCCCCCTTTCCCTATCCCTATGTACTAAAAATTTTGGACAAAAAACACTCATAGTATTTCAAAGATTACAAATATCATTTTTTGTTAGAAAATTTTCGATCCAGTAAAATTATCCTTATATAAATTTAAAATGAGGAAATGTAACTTAATTTATTTGAAACGTGCGTACTTACACTGTTTAAATTGTTCATAGGTTCCAGCAGTTTGATGAGTAGGACCACACATACGCTTAAAAAATAAAATAAAATTAACAAACTTTACATTAGCTGTAATCCCAATTCCCCTAATTAAAATCACATGCTATACAGAAAGTGAAATAACGCGTACTTAGAAAACGTTATTTCTTTCCCTTCTTTATAACTTTTCCCTATAAATACCTTTCATCCCCTCTTTCTCTCAACCAATTCATCTCCCTTAGCATATGTCTCAGAGATCTAACATCCCACACTTTGCATCTATAACCTTTGGCATCCATTCTCATCTCATTTCCTGGTTTCCAGTGAGATGTCCTCTAATTCCAATTGGTCCTAAGTTTTTCCTATAACTCAAAAAAAAAGAAGAAGAAAAGAATCAAGATGTATAATTTCATCAAGAAAAAGAAAACTTTGTTTGGAGCAGATCTTGATTATCATGGGGGGGGGGGTGAAAGGATTTGTTGAAGGAGGCATTGCTTCTATTATCGCTGGATGTAGTACACATCCACTCGATCTCATCAAGGTACGTATGCAGCTTCAGGGTGAAGCGTCTGGTACAGTACCTGTCCAGACGCTTCGACCTGCTCTTGCTTTTCATCGTGCCAATCATGCCCACGTGCCAATTACTCCACCTGCCGGTCCTCGTGTGGGTCCCGTTGGCGTTGGTGTACGGATCGTCCAGCAAGAAGGTGTCACCGCGCTTTATTCTGGCGTTTCTGCTACCGTTCTCAGGCAAACACTTTATTCGACTACCCGGATGGGATTATACGACATGTTGAAGACAAAATGGACTGACCCTAATACGAATAACATGCCTTTGGGGAAAAAGATTGTTGCTGGACTCATCGCCGGAGGGATAGGGGCGGCGGTTGGAAACCCTGCTGACGTGGCGATGGTCCGCATGCAGGCTGATGGGCGGCTGAACCGCCCAACGACTCGACGAAATTACAATAGTGTGGTGGATGCTATTAGTCAAATGACCAAGATCGAGGGGGTTACTAGCCTGTGGCGCGGTTCATCCCTTACAGTGAATCGCGCTATGCTAGTGACCGCGTCGCAGCTGGCATCTTATGATGAGTTCAAGACTCGGGACCCACGTGACCGCGAGCTTCGCAGCCGGTTTCATGGCGTCGGTGGTGACGAATCCGGTGGACGTGATCAAGACTCGGTGAAGATGAAGGTGGAGCACGGGAAGGCTCTACCTTACAGTGGGGCCCTTGATTGTGCAGAGAAGACAATCAAAGCTGAGGGACCAATGGCCTTGTAAGGGATTTATTTCTACTATTTCAAGGCAGGGACCATTTACTATTGTGTTTTTTGTTACACTGGAACAGGTCCGAAAATTACTTGAGGACTTTAATTAATTGATGATGACGAAGAATTTCGATTTAGTTAATGTTTTGCTAAACAGTACTTATTAGATAATTCTTTAAGATTTGGAATGAGGTTGCACAATGTTAGATGTTGTGTTCTCACTTGTTAGTGTTATTATTATATATATTACAAATGCTACTTCATTATAAATGATGTGTCATTTGGTACAAGAATTGCCGATCAAAGTTGAAGCAACTGTTGATTTTTCTAGTTAAATCCAATGGCATCATTCAAGATTTTTAAGCAGTAAAAATGTCCAATATCATATAGGGTTGGGCACATTAAATCCAAAATCTAATTTTGATTTAATTAAATAATTTCCATCTAATAAAAATTATCTCATAGTTATTATCAATTTAAATATCTCGATTTCAAATTGAATATTTAATATTATCTCAATACACCCTTAGACCAAAAAGACAATCGACATAGTGTGACCCTATAGGCCTTCACATATCGACACTAATCCAATTAAGGTCCATACGGAACTCCTAGATTGCGCTCCTAGACTGCGCCGTATGACGAACTCAATATGTGAAGTACGTTTACATGAATCCAACAAACATAACATTTATGTGAGATGATAAATTTCCTTCATTCGCGATACACTCGATCAAGCTTAGGATTTGTCATATGTCTATTCAAATGGCTTGATCACTTTATCTCATCCATATTAGTCGACAACTAGACCATATTCTTAATATGTCTCTTGCATTGGCCAAGGACTTGGTCGACCTAATATCACTGAGAAGTTGAGTGTTCTCTCGAATATCTAATCGAGGAATAAATCATATTCTTGGCTCAACTACCACCTTAATTTACATTATAATGCACCCAACACAAGCCGTATCTTATCCTATAAGGAGTTTAAGCTTATGACAGGGTCAAAGTACATTACTCTGTAAACAAGGTGCGTATTGACCTCAAGTCAAAGAACTTTCATCTCCCACACGCTGATAACACTTTAGACATGTATAACAAATAGTTTATCAGCAGGGTATACCAATACTTTCCAAAAGTATCCATGTGTCCATCACTAGTAACCATTACTAGTAGCAGGTGAGATATACTACATTCTCTAAGAATGTGACGCAGACCACATGTTGACTTATAATATATCATTGATATCCCATTCTCGATGATCATTAGGCGAGGCTATTTTAGAGTTATGCTCTATCATCAATATCTCGCTCTATTAATGACAACGTAAGCTCAAGGGATGCACATTAATGAATAATTACAAACAATCAAATAATAATTCAATAATTGCAACTGCCATAAATATTAATCTTATTAATAATACGAATATGTTCAAGTACATTTATCCCTAATAATGATTGTCTCTAGGACATACATACTTTCAATCTCCCACTTGGCCTAGAGCCAATCTCCGATGTATCTAATACCCATGTTTTCAAAATGACCATTATTCTTAACTAAGCTTAATGGTTTAGTAAACGGGTCAGCTAGATTATCATATGTGGGAACATAGTCTAATCTTATTTCTTCAGTTTCCACCATCTCTCTGAGTATGTGGTATTTCCTCGGTACATGCTTGTTTCTATTTGTTGATCTTGGTTCCTTAGCTTGCGCAATCGCACCAGTGTTGTCACAATAAATCGTTATTGGACAAGTGGCACTTAGAAAACCCCTAGTTCCTTTAGGAACTCAGATATCGCGACAACTTCTTTACCAGCTTTCGATCCAGCAATGTACTCGGCCTCAGTTGTCGAATCAGCAGTTGTAGCTTGCTTGGAACTTTTCCAACTCACTATTCCGCCATTGAAAATGAAGGCATATCCAGATTGAGATTTGAAGTCATCAAGATCTGTTTGGAAGCTAGCATCAGTGTACCCAGCACACACTAGCTTCTCTTGTCCACCATAGACTAAGAAATATTCTTTAGTTCGTCTAAGATACTTAAGAATACTCTTGACTGCTTTCCAGTGTCCTTCCCCAGGATTCTGCTGGAATTTGCAAGTCATACTAAGTGCATAGACCACATCTGGCCTCGTACAAGTCATGACATACATGATAGATCCTATAACTGAAGCATATGAGATTCTTTTCATACGTTCAAGTTCTGCAACAGTAGAAGGACTATCCTTCTTTGATAACTTGATCCCTTGACCTATAGGAAGACTTCCATTTTTGGAGTTTTCCATAGAGAATCGTCTTAGCACTTTGTCTATGTATATGGACTGTGACAGCCCCAACAATCTATTAGGTCTATCTCTATAGATCCTAATTCCAAAAATGTAGCAGACTTCACCCAAGTCCTTCATCATGAAGGTGCTGGATAACCATTCCTTGACTGATTGCATGAGAGTCTTATTATATCCCATTATTAATATGTCATCTACATAAATAACAATGAAGACAATACTCTCTTCCTTGAGCTTACTATAAACGCAAGGATCTTCTTTGCTTCTAACAAAGTCAAATGATTTGACTGCTTTGTCAAATCAAATATTCCAACTCCTTGAGGCTTGCTTAAGTCTATAAATAGACTTCTGTAGCTTGCACACTGCTTTGGGCTTAGTCTTGGATGTAAAACCCTCAGGTTGTATCATATACACCTCATCAATTAGGTTACCATTGAGGAAAGCAGTTTTAACATCCATTTTCCAAATGTTATAATCATAGTATGCGACTATTGCAAGCAAAATCTGAATGGACTTAATTTTCGCAACAGGTGAAAAAGTATCATCATAATTGACCCCATTGTAACCTTTAGCCTCCAATCTTACCTTATAAGTCTGTACCTTGCCATATGCATCAATCTTCTTCTTAAAGACCCGTTTGCATCCTATGGGTCTAACCTCTGTTGGCAAATCAACCAAGTTCCAAACTTGATTTATGTACATCGAGTCCATCTCAGATTTCATGGCTTCTTGCCATCTCTGCGAATCAATGTCTAACATGGCTTCACTGTAGGTCGTAGGTTCGTCATCATCAGGAATATCTATCTCATTGTGTGTTTCAACAAGGAGATTAAGTCTTTTAGGCGGACGATAAGTCCTAGTAGTCCTACAGAGTTGATTATTCTGCGTTTCAGTGTTTGTTGCATTCTGATTGTGAGAAGGTCTTTGTGTGCTGGACAATCCATCACCTTGAGAGGTTTCAGGAATGTCATTTTCATGTATTCCCTGAATGGAATTATGTACAACCATTGTATCATCTTCTATTGGTTGTGTATGAGAGTCTTGCATTTCTGCACTCTCTCTCACAACACTCCCACTAGCTGAAGGGCGTACTCTAAGTACCCAATCTTCACCAGATACTATCTCTGAATCATTATCTAGGTCATTCGACAAAGGTTCAACTTCTGTGTTATCTTGTGGTTCTTGAATTTCTTCAAGTTCTATCTCATTGCAGCTCTGTTCCTTGTAGACATATTCTTCTTCAAGGAAAGTTGCAGATTTTGGAAACAATGACCTTATATTCTCCAGGAAGATAGAAATAGTATCCCTTAGTTTTCTTTGGATACCCCACAAAATAATATTTCTCACTTTTGGATTCCAACTTGTCAGTAAGCATCTTTTTTACATATGCAGGGCACCCCCAGGGTCGCATGTGTTTAAGTGTTGGCTTCTTGCCATTCCATATCTCATATGGAGTTTTCTCCATTGACTTTGAAAGAACCCTGTTCAGAATATAAATTGAGCTTTGCAATGCATAACCCCAAAGGTATGTTGGTAGAGTTGAGAAACTCATCATGAATCTAACCATATCTAATAGGGTTCGATTTCTCCTTTCAGCAACACCATTCATCTGTGGCGTTCCAGGAGGTGTCCATTGTGATTGGACTCCATGAAGCTTCAAGTAATCCAGAATTTTTTTACTTAAGTATTCACCTCCTCGATCTGATCGAAGGGTCTTGATACTTGTTTCAAGTTGCTTATCTACTTCTGACTTGTACAACTTGAATTTCTCAAAGGTTTCGGACATGTGTTTCATAATATAAACATGCCCAAACCTTATGAAATCGTCTATAAAAGTGATGAAGTAAGTGAAGTCTCCCTTAGCTTGAGTTGAAAATGGCCCACATACACCAGTATGGACCAACTCAAGTACCTCTTTAGCTCGCACCCCTTTCCCAGAAAGTGGCTCGTTGGTCATCTTTCCTCTTAAGCAAGATTCACAGTTACCATATGACTCCAAGTCAAATAGTTCCAGATAGTCTAACTTTCTTAATCTTGCTATCCTTGATTCATTGATGTGACCAAGTCTACAATGACATAAGTAGGCGGGGTTTCTTGGATTACTTATCTTAGCTCGTTTATTTTGCACATTAAAAATTTCACGACTACAGTTTAAAATATACAATCCATCCACAAGCGGAATATTTCCACAAATAAAACCATTAAAAGACAGTACATAAGTGCTATTGGCAATAAATAAGGAAAACCCCTCAATGTCTAACATTGGGATATAAATGATATTCCTCGTTAATGAGGGAACAAAATAACAATTATTTAGTTCTAAACAAAAGCCTGAAGGTAAATCTAGTCTATAAGTACCCACGCGTTCAACATCCACTCGTGCTCCATTTCCAACGCACATGTCTCCCTCCCAAGGTCCAACCTTTCTGCTGTTAATTAGGCCCTGCACATTACTACAAATGTGCGAGCTACAAGCGGTATCCAATACCCATCTGTGGGAGTTACTTATAGACATATTTATTTCAATGACAAACATACCTTGTCCAGTACAGGTAGAAGCACCTAGTGCTTTGCCTCCTCTTGGAGCTGTGTAGTCCTTCTTTAGAACATGCGCTGACATTTGTCCCCCTCCGTTCATCTTACATTTAAAAGGGTCTCTCAACAGTTCATACTCCATTGTTTGAGATTGTTTTTCATAGAGACTCTTCAAGTGTTCTAGCATTTCGTTGGGGCCCATGTTTTCATGTTGCATCTGTAACTCCATAGTCATGGAAGACAACATTACATATTTCTCCAAGGTAGCATCGTTCAAATGTTTCTGATAAGCCACCTTGTCAGACATGGCATACTCATCAGAGTTTTCAGCAGGGACTGTGGGGAATACTATGTCTAACACATACTCAATTCTTTCTAGTATTAACACCAATCACAGATTTCTTAACCAATCAGGGTAATTTGCTCTAGTCAACTTGTTTGTCTCGACCAACATTTTCAGTGACAGATTTGACATTTTGTATATATTGAAGAAATAGATAGACTTGAAATTAAACTCTAATATAATTTCTATTGAACACATTCGTTAACTAATTAACATGGCCTTTAGTTTAATTAGCTCCCACTATTTTAACATACCCTTCGATCCCATGGAAGAATACAAACTCATATCAAATATGGTCATAATGGGCCAAGATCCAGGTTCATGCTATCTCCGCGTTTGCTGTGGCTGATAACTTCAATAGCATAACCCGGTAGGTCTCCAAACCAATTACAAACAATTTGTAACTCTTGTTTTACCAAATGTTCTAAACAATCGATTTGCTTCCCTCGTCTTGTCCGACACTATGGCGCCAAGACAGCCTGGCAAGTCAACCCCGTTATGTGACTGCAATTATATATCTAAGTGAGTTTTTCCTTATAGAGAAAACACTGTGGTGTAAATACTCATGAAGGTTTATCACCCACTTCTACATTTAACATGCATCTATGAAAGAGTCTGAGTCCTAATAGACTTAGAGCAAATGCTGTGGCATAAATACTCATCTTGCCAAAAAGAATTTTGCACTACAATCAATTATAACGGACGACACGTTCATTTCAAATGAGACTTGTATTAAAATTTTAGGGAACATTTTAATTCAGGGTTTTAACTAAGATCAACTATAGTGTGCTATATCAAATATAACATCTTAATTCATGCAAAGTCTATTAAGCACTTATTGGGTACCGCCTGCCCAAGCATGATATTAAGCGGTTTAAACACATACTAGGTGCCTCCTACCCAGACAGTTATTTGCGGACGTTATTCTAGTAATTTAAATGACAATCATTTAGCACATAAACAATATAATTATCAAATATACTATATAATAATAATCATGGGTTAAACATTTTGAACAATTTTTTTTCCGGACCGATGGGGCCGTGACGCCTGTGAGGCATAAGCCGAAATTCTACTTCTGCAATGCATTAGCGCCACGACGCTCCACCATGGAGCTGCGACACTTGCAAGGCAGAAACTTTTGCCTTGCATTAGGGCCGCGATGCTCCACCATGGAGTTGCGACGCCTAATGTCCAGAAAGTCCGGAATTAAAAAAACGAAGCATTAGGGCCGCGACGCCGCCTTGAAACCTCAGCAAGCACCGCAGAGCCCTACCATAGGGCCGTGGCGCCGACGTCCTGACAAAACGTTTATGTGTTTATTTTTTCTAAAATCGTTCAAGCCCTAAATCCAATTTAGGGATCAAATCACAGATCCTTTATCATCACCTACCATTATCAATAACGCACATATCGACCATCATCCATTCTTACCCGTTCTTTGTCGTCCATCGTGCAATGAGCCGAATATCCGCACTTTTGGCTTAGTTCAAGTTAGAACGGAATGAATTCCTCGAGTTAGCGTAGGATATAATTTAGGGTGACATAAAAATGTCTACTTTGTTCAGCCAAGATTTGTAGGATTTCAAGAAGCCTTGTTTTAATCCAATTTTATGTTTAACCCATATTATTATATTATTCAATTGTTATATAACCATTGAACCAGCCTGGGCTCTGATACCACTGCAGGGTTTTGTTGGGTTCAAAACACATAAGTAAGGTACAACGAAAGTCTAAAATTTTGTTCTTACTTATCCCCACAATTTCTTCTGGTTTGGTTATATGACAATCAAAATATGTAACATAAAACATGAACACTTACATGTTGTATTATCTAGAGTCTTTACTAAAAGGTGGACACGCGATTCCCCTTTCGACTGCAAGCACAATGCTACGGCGTATTCCTCTCTCAAGAAAGACAGGAAATCTTGGCAGAGGTTTGAGAGAGTTTTATGCTAGACTCTAAGTCTAGAATTTGTTTATGAGAATTGGTATGTTTTCAGTATGTTAATAACTAGAGATTAGTGTTGTATATATAGTGATTTTTAGGTCACAAATCAGATTAGGGTTGGGTTCTAAGCTTGGCCCAAAAATCGAGGTGCAGTGGGCCAATTTGACTGGGCCCACTGCCGGGTCGGCGCTGCGCGCCTAAATTTTTGTTTCCCGTTTTCATTTAATATATATATTCAGCATATTAAATCCAAAATCTAATATTGATTTAATTAAATAATTTCCATCAAATAGAAATTATCCCATAGTTATTATCAATTTAAATATCTCGATTCCAAATCGAATATTTAATATTCTCTCAATACACCCTTAGACTGAAAAGACAATCGACATAGTGTGACCCTATAGGCCTTCACATATCGACACTAATCCAATTAAGGTCCATACAGAACTCCTAGACTGCGCCGTATGATGAACTCAATATGTGAAGTACGTTTACATGAATCCAGTAAACATAAACTTTATGTGAGATGATAAATTCCTTTCATTCGCGACACACTCCATCAAGCTTAGGATTTGCCATGTGTCTATCCAAATGGCTTGATCACTTTATCTCATCCATATTAGTCGACAACTAGACCATATTCTAAATATGTCTCTTGCATTGGCCAATTACTTGGTCGACCTAATATCACTGAGAAGTTGAGTGTTCTCTTGAATATCCAATCGAGGAATGAATCCTATTCTTGGCTCAACTACCACCTTAATTTACATTATAATGCACCCAACATAAGCCGTGTCTTATCCTATAAGGAGTTTAAGCTTAGGACAGGGTCAAAGTACTCAAGTCAAAATACCTTTATCTCCCATACACTGATAACACTTTAGACATGTATAACAAATATTTTATCAGCAGGGTATACCAATACTTTCCAAAAGTATCCATGTGTCCATCACTAGTAACTATTACTAGTAGCAGGTGAGATATACTACATTCTCTAAGAATGTGACGCAGACCACATCTCGATTTATAACATATCATCGATATCCCATTCTCGATGATCATTAGTCGAGACTGTTTTAGAGTTACTATCATCAATATCTCACTCTATTAATGACAACGTAAGCTCAAGGGATGCACATTAATGAATAATTACAAACAATCAAATAATAATTCAATAATTGCAACTGTCAGAAAAATTAATCTTATTAATAATACGAATGTGTTCAAGTAAATCTATCCCTAATAATGATTGTCTCTATGACATACATACTTTCATATATATCCATCTTTAACATTTACATTTTTAAGACACCTCATCTCGTGGATGTGTTTGACTTTATAGTAAGTGGTTCAACGTTTAGTACTCCTGTAAAACATTAGTGATTTTACAACTCTTCTTCAGAACTCATTTTTTACTTTGATAGATATCATTGATCTATTACCACTTAATACAAGGTCGATTTTTTTCGAGTTCACCCTGCACGGCAGTCGGCTAACACAACCAACTTCAACCTCACTCACTCAAACTCGCTTTTCACACTTAGAATATTTTAGGGACTTTAGGGAATGAAAGGAACACACAATGTTTACGGGCACAACTGCCCAACCTTTTTATTATTCGCAACAATACAAAAGGACTCGTCTACAAGGAGACAACAAAACTGACCCACAACATCGATATCTAAACAGACCACACACTTGGCCTCCAGACAGATTGATGCCCACGTTGGGTGCCGAGAACAACACTTACTCGCTGCTCTCTAGACTAAGACTTACTCCCTAGCCTATTACAGGATCATGAAGGACCCAAGGACCAACACTTGCTCACTGGCCCTCTACATTTTTAAGTAGTCAAAGGATCTCTTGGATCCCTTTCTGGATGATCTAATGCCTTAGCCGAATGCTACTTAAATAGGGGGAAATCTGCCAATGGCAGTTACAAGGGGACAAGGGGGTGTGCTTGGCACATGCCAGCCATAAAACAAGAAAACACTTAGGCACATCTTAGGAACACTTCGCCCCACTCAGCAGCCTGTCGCCCGACGTCCGCTTCGCGCACCAACAGCCTTCCAACACTTAGCCGCATTTTCCTTGCCTTTCTGCTCATGCGATGTCTTCGCCTCGCAGACCTCTAGCCTTCGACCAGCCCGTGCCACACTCACGTCTGTTCGAGCCATTCCCCTACTACCTTGTACCATTTCACCGCCAGTGCCATGCCTTACCCGCATATCACTGCCCTTCGGCTTTAGCCACACTACATGCATGCCCATTGTTACAATGCATATGCCCGTGCCATCATCCTTCGTCAAGGCCTGCCTTGACCTCGTTCAACCCGTGCCAATCTTCTCATTTTTCCGAGTCATCCCACTGCCTTGGACCACTTTTCGACCAATGCCATGCCTTGCCCGCATGCCACTACTCTTCGGCTTGATCACACTGCCCGCATGCCCCATTGTTACCATACGTCTGCCCGTGTCACCAACCTTCGTCAAGACCTGTCTTTCCCTCGTAAGCGTTGTGTGTTCCTTTCTTTTCCTAAAGTCCCTAAAATATTCTAAGTGTGAAAAGCGAGTTTGAGTGAGTGAGGCTGAAGTTGGCTGTGTTAGCCGACTGCCGTGCAGGGTGAACTCGAAAAAACTAATGCAGAACCTGTGCAAAATATCTTGCACACCTGCCAGCGTCTCACACTTTCCGAAACAGTAAGGCCAAGCATTCGGATCTACATTCCATACTCCCTCACTTCCGCTTCGAACTCGACTCATTATCTAACACATAATGGGTCTTTGGCAGCAAGGATTTGATTTTCTTCACAAAATCAGACCCCATGGAGCTTGTACTCTCGCAACCGAGACCATACCCCACTCCCATTTTTAGAAGTCCAACATCAAAGAATACACTCCTTGATATTCCCACGAACAAATCTGGCCAAACCTTGCACTTTCAACCGATCATGATCGGTAGAAACTAGCCCCTCGTTTTCTTTTCCGACCTTACCCATGAAACATTTCATGGTCTTTGTTTTCCCGCACTCCCTCATCTAGCTCATGTCTCTTCCGCCACAACTTCACACCACCAGCCAACCACATGGTTGTAATGTCTAAGTTGTCAGTCTCGGCCACACACCATTTGAGAAATGCTGTTCCACGTTGCCAAAAAGAAAATTTCCAGCTTCTTCATTGATCTATTAAATTAGACCCCCGTAGCGCTTCTTTATCTATCGAACAATTCACATCAAACAACGAGACTAGACATGTGAATTATTTTGCGTTTAGGCACAACAATACCGTTTAATCTTACCTAAAGTACATATATTTCGTCTTACTTTAACTTATTCTAAAATTCTAAAACACTTACCCCGTTGAGGTGCTTCTAAAAGAAATTAGTATAACTTGAAAATACCAATATCAAAATATCTGGCCGACACAAACAAAGTTAAAAATGACACCTAGTAGTCCCCCGGGCATAGCTGGATGGCAAATGAGGGGAACTTAAAATCCAGTTGGAGGCCTACAGCGTGAGTTCGAACCCTGGTGGAAGCAATTTGCTCTCTTCTGGGGTAAGACCTTGTAGGTGATATCAGTTGTTCTGTTCTCAAACCCTGATCATTCATGCACATTCCGCGATTATGGCGTAAGTCGTTTATCAAAAAAAAAAGGACACCTAGTGGATGGTAGATAGGAATGTGTCTGCTTGCCATATGCATATTGGCCCTCAAAATTATACTTATATATCACCAAAACCTCGGACCTCTTTTATCAATTACTCTTTGTTTCATTATATGTGACAATATTAAGTATAATATGAAGAAGATATTGTTGGACTTTAAGCTTCAAACTATGGGTTTAAAGTTAAATTGAGGAGTGAATTGGGAAATAGAGGGAAATAAAATGGAGGGAAAATGATATTTGAATAAAAGTTCAATTGTGCATATACATTTTGTCCCACATTGGTGAGTAAAATCAATACTAATGTGCTTATAAAGAGAAACACTTCTTCTAGTTCTTAAAGAGTTGAGAAGAGGATCTCCCCTTGTGCTATTGTTGCTTGGCTCAACTTCAAATTTGGATTGGGATTTGAATTTGGTCAAATGATCTGATTGATTAATAATTTTTTTGTACCAGATTTATTTCCTTTTCTATTACTCAATTTCCGTTCCTAATATTAATTACGTGGAATATTTAAATTAAAATTCGCGGAATTATTTTCAACGGCCATGTTCCAAACGAACAGATACTGCCTTTGCGAACATACATTTTCGCAAATCTTCAGACTCAACTGATTGGATATAAATTCCAGAGGCTTCGCCACATTTTCACTACACGGAAATTTATTAACTTCTGAAAATTCAACTTTCTGAATTTCTTCTCTTCATCTTTAGTGCATCATTTTCAAACAAAACTGTAAGTGTCGTGTGATTTGCTCCGCTATTTGAGTTCGCCGGAGTTCTGTAGTTTGCATTGCCACTACTACAGAAATGTTCTTCCGTTGTATTATGTGAAGAAGTAACCCATATCCTTGGCAACAGTAAAGGGATTATAATTCCTTAAGGACACACAAGTAACTTGTGGGCTCGGAAGATTTTTTTCCTATTTTTTCTACATGTCTGTTCGAGTTTTTTCCCCTAGTGTTTGATTATTAAACAGAAACTAGCTTATTGATTACTGTTTTAGAACACAGAGTTCAACAGATATTACTTTGATCTTTTATATTGCATAATTAATAGTGAAAGTAGAATACTTTGAAAGAGAAAATATCGTATAAATACTAAAATTTTATTATCTAAATAAAATTAAACGAAAAGCTTTAAGGAAGTCTCAAAATTAAATTAATTAAACAGTGTAGGAGTATGTCCAATCATATATTGTTGTTATTCAATAATTGAGGGTCCCAAAGGGAAGGGTTTTCTTGAGAGAGCTACGCAACACAAGTACATGTTTAATTTGTTGTGATGTTTTTGTCATGCATTGCATTTGGTATTAGGTTTTTTTTTTTATATCTAGCTTTCCAGCTTACACCAGACTATTCCTGGAAATAGTAGTCCCGGTCCCTCAGCATTATTACCAGTAAATCACGGGATGTGCCTGAAATGACCAAGGTTTGAGAACAGAGCAATTGATATCACCTACAAGGTCCTACCCCGGAAGAGTGAAAGTATATTTATGTCCTAAAGACAATCTGTATTAGGACAAATGTACTTTATACACATTCGTATTATTATTAATGGAGATTAATATTTTGGCATTTTCAATTATTGAATTATTAGCTGATTGTTTATAATATTCTATAATATGCATCCCTAGAGGTTACGCTGTTATTAATAATGTGAGTTATTAATATTATAACGTAACTCTTAAAATAGCCTCGACTAATGATCATAAAAAATGGGATATCGATGATATGTGATAAGTCGACAAGTGGTCTGCATCACTTCCTTAGAGGATGTAGTATGTCTCGCCTGCTACGAGTAATGACTACTCGTGATAGACACATGGATACTTTGGAAGTATTGGTATATCCTGTTGATATACTGTTTGTTATACATGTCTAAAGTATTATTAGCGTGTGGAAGATAAAAGTCCTTAGACTTGAGGTCAATACACACCTTGTCTACATAGTAATATACTTTGATCATGTCCTAAGCTCAAATGCCTTATGTGTTGAGATACGACTTGTATTGGGTACATTACGATGTGGATTAAAGGTGGTAGTTGAGCCAAGATTAGGATTCATTCCTCGAATGTATATTCGAGAGAACACTCATCTTCTCATTGATATTGGGTTGACTAAGTCGTTGGCCAACGCAATAGACATATATAGAATATGGTCTAGTTGTCAACTAATATAGATGAGATACAATGATTAAACTATTTGGATAAACACTTGACAAATCCTAAGCTTGATCGGGTGTGTCGTGAATGAAATGATTTTATCTTACCACATAGAGGTTAAGTTTACTGGATTCGTGTAAATGTAATTCACATATTGAGTTCGTCTTGCGGAGCCGTCTAGGAGTTCCGCGTAGACCTTAATTTAATTAATGTCGATATGTGAAGGCCTGTAGGGTCACACTATGTCGATTGTCTTTTCGATCTAAGGATGTATTGAGAGAGTATTAAATATTCGATTTAGAATCGAGATATTTAAATGAATGATGATTGTTTTAATTAAGTCAAAATTGGATTTTGGATTTAATTAAGAATGTGCTGAAAAGTTTTGGGCCAGGCCCAAGGTCAAACCCTAATCCGGTTTGACCTAATTTTTACCTATAAATACAGACCTACACTTCATTATTTATTACACTTGATTTTCATATCATTATTCTAAGTCTTAGAGACTCAGAATCAAAACACTATCTCGAACCTCTGCCGGATTTTCTAGCTTTCCAAAGGAGGAATACATTGAAGCTTGGAGCTTGCAATCGAAAGGGCATTCGCGTGCGCACCCACAGTTGATAAAGATTTCAGATATTGAAACATGTAAGTACCATTCAAGTCTTATGTTTACAGTTTTAAATTACCCTATAGTCAAACAGTTCTACGTTTGTTGGGTTTGAAACAAGTTTTCAATATCCGCTGCGTACAGCAACCCAACAAAAAAAACCAACAAAGAGAGCAAATTGCTCCTACCATGGTTCGAACCCACGCTGCAGGCCTCCGACTGGATTTTAAGTTTCCTTCCTTTGCTATTCAGCTATGTCCGGGGGACTCATTTGGTATTAGGATATTTGGTTGAGGAGCTTGAAGGTGGAGCTGGCCATTGGTGGGAAATAAAGTTTTTTTCTAGAGCTCATGAATTGCGGGTGCACTTCTATCATAGCAGAATTACGTATGCACTTAATTAGTGTATTATCTCACAAGTTGGCAACATTTACCTTTTATACTTTACTAGAATTGATCGACTCACCAAAATAAAATACGTGGATAATCAGCTTAAACTGGTCATACTATTAAGTTCATTCAATTCAAACCGACATAATGTTGTGATGCAGAGTTGAGGGATCATTTTCCTCTGCAAGAATACTAGTTGCTTATATTTCACTAGAGGAAACAGGTAGGGTGGAGGGGTTCATCAAACCTTTTTTGGCTGAAAATTATACTATAAGTTAAAATTATCTTTATGTATGTATAGTATATCTTGAATTTCCTTGGCTTCTTTATTTATTTACTTTTTCGTATTTTTGAACCCCTTAATAAAAATTCTGGCTTCGCCACTTATTTCACTAGTTAATTTTCATGGAGATTTGCAAGTATTGGTTCAACTTTTAATTCGATGTTTTTTTATTACCCTTTTGAAATAACTACCCAAAAAACTCGCATGTAAGAGATTTATTAGGATCCGCTTGGACAGGAGAATTATTCACTTTTTTCAAAAAAATTTCACTTTATTTTAAAATTACCGTTTGGCCATAAAAATTCTAAATACAATTACTTCAAGCTGTATTTGAAATTTGGAAAACCCTCTAAAATCCCGTTTTCATTTTTTTCACTTTCCGTACCTTCAACATTTTTGGCAAAATCTATAGTCAAACATAACTAGTCCATCTTTAACTCCGACTTCAAAAATTCCAAATAAAGTGAAAAATATTTGATTTCTACGACAAAACCCCTAATTATTTTTACAAAGTTCCCAAAAAGGGAATATATAAGTCATTTCACCAAACATACACTGGCCACTTGCATAAATTCTGCTTTTAGAATAAGGCTTTATTCCCTTTATTTTCCAATATCCCTTCACAGTGTAGTAATTCCAAACGAATATCTAACAATTTCATTTACTTTCGCCAACGAAAAGCGAGGAAGCCAAAGGCAAATTCTAACCAAAGCAAATTAGCCACAATTCTTTTTTTAGTGATCGCGTATCAAGCGCGCGTTGAATCGTACATGTTCTTCACGCTAATTTTATGTCTGGAAGTAGGAAGAAGATAGACTTTTCGTTCACTAAGCTTAGGACTATTTTAATTGTCACTATCACCAGTTCATCACCAAATATATCATTTGTTCATTTCTTCAGGTTACAATAATCTTAATTTAATTAATGCTGGGATTCGGCACTAATTAATTATTAAACTACTCAAAATTTTAACTTATAAAAAGATTCGAATCTATATATTTGACTTAAAAGGAGATTGAATAACTTTCTGTTAAATATACTAAATATATATAAGATATACACGGTATGCACGTGTATATCCTATGTATATTTAGTCTCGGTTTTGACGTTTTGTATCATTCTTGTACACGGTTTTGTATAGTTGTAGTGTACCTTAATTAGTCTTGTACTCTTACCATAATTGTATAGTTAGTTTCCAAATAGAATAACGTTTTAGGAGTAGAATAGGAATAAGATTCTCTTATTATGGAAATATGTAAATTGTATATATTGTCTTTGAATTAATGAAAATAATCAAGGGATTATTTCTTTCATTGTATCAAAAGTCTAGGTCAAACAAAAAAAAATTCTCCCAAATTTTCTTGTTCCTCGGCCAAGCAGAATCCGAGAGCCTATCCTCGGTTTCCGCACCTTTTTTTCTGCTCTCCAATTTTCTCTTCCAAATCCCTCTATCACTTCCTGTTCTTTCGTTATGTCTACGTCAAAGAACATGTTTCATCCTGCCCTTGTTGTTTCTAACATCAAGAATCATATCCCTGTAATTCTTGAAATAGAAAACGTCCAATACGCGACGTGGGCCGAGTTGTTCAAAATTCACGCTCGTTCGCATCAAGTCATCTATCACATAATCCCCGCGGCTCCTGAAGACACGGAGGTGCCTCAACGCGAGAATGCCCCTAAATTATGGACCACACTTGATGCCACTGTCCTTCAGTGGATTTATTCTACTATCTCTACCGACCTATTGCAGATGATTATTGAGCCAGAAGCTACGGCGATGGTTGCGTGATATTTTCCAAGATAATCAAAATTCCAAACCTGTTACCCTTGAACAGGATTTTCCCACGTCAACATGGAAAATTTCCCAAACGTTTCAGCTTATTGCAAAAGGTTAAAAGAATTGGCGGACCAACTCCGCAACGTTGGTGCGCTAGTTAGTGAAGATCATTCTTTTTCTACAGATGGTTACTTGCCTATCCGAGACCTATAGTGGCGTTGGAACTCTCCTTCGTCAAAGAAATCCTCTTCCAAAGTTCTATCAGGCCCGCTCTATGCTTACCTTGGAAGAAGCCGGCTTGGCTAAAAAGGCGGCTACGAGTGCTAGCCCCGTGGTCATGATGACATCTTCCACTACTCCTCCAAATTTTGGTGACAATTCGAACCAAAACCGGTGTCATGGTGGCGCAAAAATAGTCAGAAAAATAATGGCAAAAATCGCTGGGGCAAAGCGGCGGTTCCGACAATGGTAACGGGGGCCGAAATGGTGGCGGAGGATAATATTCTGGATACAATGGGCCACCGACCCACTGGTCCCAGCCTTGGGCCACTGGGCCATGGGCCTGGAACAGTGAGCAGTGGCCCAACAACCCAGTTTCACCGTCCAGTACAACCCAGTTCCAGTGGGCTTTCTAGCAGCCTTCTCGGCCCAATACCAACTGGGCTAGTGGATCTTCCTGAAGCAGCACTGGGTTGGGGCAGCACGCAGGGGTACTTGGGTCCCGACCTCCGCAATCCCACCATGCAGCAGGCCCCACTCAGACCGATATTGAGGTTGCGATGCACACACTTGGTTTGACTCCACCGGACCCGAATTGATATATGGACACCGGTGCCACTACCCACATGACATCCGATTCAGGTACTGTCTCGACTTATTCCAATTTGAGTAACCCTCGTGGCATAATTGTTGGTAATGGTAATTCTATTTCAATTCGTGGTTATGGTCATAAAACTTTGTCTCCCCCTATCCACCCATTATCTTGAAAAATACCCTACATGCCCCCAAATTGATTAAAAACTTAGTGTCTGTCCGTAAATTCACTACTGACAATTCCGTGTCTATTGAATTTGATCTGTTTGGTTTCTCTGTGAAGGATTTCAAGACGGAGAGTCCTCTCATGAGGTGTGATCGTAGGGGAGATCTTTATCCTATCACGCCATGTTCCAGTCTATTGAGTCAAGCCTTGCCATCAACGTTTGCAGCCCTTGCTTCTTCCTTGTGGCATGCTCGCCTTGGTCATCCGGGGTCGTCTTTTTTGTTTTCCTTAGATAAAAATAATTTATTTCATGTAAGGGTACGCGTAGTACTACGAATTATCATTCTTGTTCTTTAGGAAAAAATGTTAGGTTGCCATTTGTAGACTCTAATTCTCATACTTTAATGTCATTTGATATTATTCATAGCGACTTATGGACGCCTCATGTTCTTAGTTCTTTGGGTCATCGGTATTATGTTCTCTTTTTGGACGATTACTCTAAATTTTATGGACTTTTCCGATAGCGAAAAAATCTCAAGTTTTTTCCATCTTAAAATTTAGAGCTTTCATTAGAACCCAATTCGAATGAGAAATAAAAAATATTCAATGTGATAATGGCAGAGAGTATGACAACGGGGTGTTTCGGGAATTTTGTGCAACGAATGAGATCAATTTTAGTTTTTCTTGCCCTCATACGTCTTCAAAAAATGGAAAAGCCGAACGCAAAATTCGTACCATTAATAACACTGTCCGAACATTATTGATTCATGCTTCCGTACCCCCTTCGTTTTGGCATCATGCTCTACAAATGGCTACATATCTCCTTACCATTCTTCCTTCCAAAGGCTTAAAATATTCTTCCCCCTTCAAATTTTATATAATAAGACTCCTTCGTATTCATATCTTAGGGTCTTTGGGTGCTTATGTTATCTGTTATTTCCATCCACCACAATTAACAAACTTCAGGCCTGGTCTACTCCGTGTGTGTTTTTGGGTTTTCTGTCTAATCATCGTGGTTACAAATGTTTTGATTTATCCTCCAATAAAATCATCATTAGTCGCCATGTGATTTTTGATGAATCCCAATATCCGTTTGCTAAGGTTAGTACTCCCGTGCCTAGTTTGTATAATTTTTTGGATGATGGTATATCCCCGTACATTATTCACAAATTTTTGGACATCTCCCGCACTCCAAATCCGCCAGCGGGCCCACTGCCCCGTCACTAGCTACTATACCCGCACTTGGGTCCTGTCCAGTTACTGGGTCAGTAATGGTAACTGGGCCAGTGACCCAGCCCATTACTGCCACTAGTCCAGTCCATGTTTCACCATCCACTCCAAAGTCTTTTTTTTAATAATTCCTAATAGATCCTCATAATATCTAGCCGAATTAATTGTTAATTATTGTTGGTTTAGGGTTTTTTCAATCATTTCGAAATAAGAACGGGATCGTTTATAATAGTACGGATGTTCTTAAGGTATTCTAGCTTTGAATAATTAATTAAAAATTCGGATGAGTCGATGGCGGTCGATGATGTAAAAACACTTCCTGATGTCGAATTCCAAAAACCAGCGAGAGGTTCCCCACTCTTCTTTGATCTGTCTTAGGATGGAGTGGAAGCCTCGACCCTAGCGGAAGTGCGATGTGTCTGGAAACTCGAGATCGTAAATGAATTTGAATACCATTTTATTTTCTTATATTATATATTAAATATTTTACACGAGATATACACATGCAAAGAATGTGTCCAGAAACTATTATAAATAAAGTAAGAAGAATGACATTTATGTATAGAAATAATTTAATTCTATAATTTCATTTATCTTAATATCATGTCTTTACAGTAACAAAACTGTCATGTAATGCAACAAAAAAAAGATAATTAAATTTCGTGCACAATCAAATAAGCTCACATTAAATGACAATATGACATGAACGAAGTATTTCTATTGTAGTAATTGTGAAGTATGTGAACTTTGTTTTACAAAAATTTAAGAAGTAAATGTCCAAATTAGCTCCACTCCAAAATGAGCGCGAATCTGAATGAGTCTGACTCAAAAACAAGTATTGAAGAAGGGCGAAAAATCTGTTGTGTGTTTGTTTTTTGGGTTTCAAAATAAAAGAAGTAAATGTTCAAATTCATTCGAGTTCAAAGTAGTCAGACTCCAAAACAAGTATCGAAGAAGGGCGAGAAACCTGTTGTGTGTTTGTTTTTTTTATTTCAAAATAAAAGAAGTAAGTGTCCAAATTCACTCGACTCCAAAGTGGATGTGCGTTTGAATTAGTCAGACTCCAAAACAACTATACGAGAAGGGCGAGAAACCCGTTGTGTGTTTGTTCTTCGATTTCAATTGAATTTTTTATATTACTTTTTAAATAATTTACACGAGATATACACGTACATAGTACGTGTACCAAAAACTTGACGAATAAAAGTAAGGAGACACTACAAGAAAGTATAGAGTTGGCAATAAAACTTTAGCAATAATAAATAAATTGTTGTTAAAAAACGTAAATTGCAACAAAAACCTAATATAGTTTTGTTAAAAAATGTAAATGACAACAAACAAATAACTTGTTGTTGCGAAAACTTTTCACATCAGCGGTTATTGCAACGACATGCAACAATTTTTGTTGTTGCGAAAAATACTTTTGGCAACAACATTCAACATATGACAACAACAATATTGTTGCCAAATGCCTTTTTTTTCTTATAGCGAGAATGACATTTTCTGTACAGAAATAATTTCATTCTAAAATTTTCATTTATCCTAATATCATGTCTTTGCTGTAACAAAAATGTCATGCAAGATTAAGACCACAAATTAAAAACAATGCTTATGAGAATGAATTATTACTTCCGTCTAAGAAGGTTGTGTCAAGAGGGGCCCTTTCTCAAAGTTTTCGTAAACGCGTATATTTCTTGTATCGAGTTGTCTTGTAATTAATTGAACTCGACATGTTGTGTGAACATCATCTAAAATTTTAATGTGTAAGGAATTTATCTATTTATTTTTTCAATTTGTATCTTAGATATTATTTGGAGAGTTGGCATATTTTCTTTAATCATGAACTTTCTAAATACTTTTTCAATACTTTGAATTAGTAATTATTGTGATTAATAGTATTTTTATGTAGTTTCTAACTATGTAAATTTAATTTAAAAAGATTGAAGATTCTATGTTTTAATTAACACATAATATTAGTTACTTTGATCCTCAAACTCCATATCAAGCCACATAAATTGAAAAAGATGAAGTATTATTTATTTTTTACTTATTTATCAAGTTTGTATACGTCTTAATATAGTGTTTGAAAAATAATCCTTCCTTCCAAATTTGTTTCTCTCTTCGTATATGTGCCGGCGGGCAGTAAGTATTTGCTGCCAATAGGGTTTATCCTGGCTAAGAAAGGCAGAGGAGGATAACGAGGTCGTGATCGCCCACAGAAAGAACCTATACTCACTCTTGGAAGCTATGTAGGAACACGAGTGCTATCGCAGAGTTTGAAGGACGCACAAATAGAGTTATTCATACAAGTGCTCAAACCTGCCGTTTTAGCCTTCGTGACCGCTAGTTTTGCTTTCTTCTTCGTTTTTTTGTACCTCTACCTATTCATTTTCTAATCCTCCCCGTCTAAGCTTTCCACTAAAGCCACATAGGTAGCTTTCTTGGCTTCCACTTTTATTTGGACCTCACCGTTCCACCACCAATCCCCTTTATCCCTATCTGGATTACCCCTAGAGACTTTTAATACCTCTTTAGCTACTCCTTTGATACAGTCAGCTATCCTAGCCCACATACTATCTACGTCCCCAAGCCCCCATACTATCTACGTCCCCAAGCCCCCATAGCCACCAACTTCTCCTCAATCTCATGGGCTTTAACGTCATTTAAGATTCTCCCATCTAATCCTTGGTCGGTCATAAGTGACCCTCTTCTTTTTCCTCCTTTTAATATCTAAATCCATAACTAAAAGCCTATGTTGAGTCATGAGATTCTCACTCGACATTACTTTGCAGTCCTTGCATAACCCTCTATCATCCTTCCTAAGAAGCAAGTAATTTATTTGGGTCCTAGTCGCCGCACTACGATAAGTCACCAAGTGCTCCTCCCTCTTCTGGAAGCATGAATTAGCTATGGCCAACTCAAAAGCTTTCGCGAAGTCAAGTTTTTGTGTCGGAAGTAAATGTTCAAATTCGATCGACTCCAAAGTACGCGCGAATCTGAAATTAGTCTGACTCCAAAATGAGTATCTAAGAAAGGCAAAAAAGACACGTTGTGTGTTTGTTTTTTGGGTTTCAAAATAAAAGAAGTAAATATTCAAATTCACTCCACTCCAAAGTACGCGCGAATCTGAATTAGTCGAACTCCAAAACAAGTATCCAAGAAGGGCAAAAAACATGTTGTGTGTTTGTTTTTCGAATTTCAAAATTAATGAAGTAAATATTCAAATTCACTCTAGTCCAAAGTGGATGTGAATTTGGTTTAGACGTAATCCAAAACTAGTATCCAAGAAGGGTGAGAAACCCATTGTGTTTTTGTTTTTGGCTTTCAATTGAATTTTCTTATATTACATTTTTAATAATTTACACGAGTTATACACGTACAAAGCACGTGTCTAGAAACTATTATAAATAAAAGTAAGAAGAATGACATTTTATGTACAAAAATTATTTAATTCTAAAATTTTCATTTATCCTAATATCATAGTCTTTGCAATAACAAAAATGTCATACAATGCTTAAGACCACAAAATGTTTAAAAAATTAAATTTCGTGCACAATCAAATAAGCTCACGTTAAATGACATGAACAAAGTATTTCTATTGTAGTAATTGTGAAGTATGTAAACTTTGTTTTACAAAAATTAAAGAAGTAAATGTCCAAATTTACTCCACTCCAAAATGAATGTGAATCTGAATTAGTCAAACTCCAAAAAAAGTATCGAAGAAGGGCGAGAAACTCGTTGTGTGTTTGTTTTTTGGGGTTTCAAAATAAAAATAAGGTAAAGGTTCAAATTCACCAGACTCCAAAGTGAGCGCAATTTTTTTTTAGTTGAACTCCAAAACAAGTATCGAATATCGGCGAGAACCCCGTTGTGTGTTTGTTTTTGTCTTTCACAATAAAAGAAGTAAATGTTCGAATTCACTCGACTCCAAAGTGAGCGTGAATCTGAATTAGTCAAACTCCAAAACAAGTATCCAAGAAGGCAAGAAACACGTTGTGTGTTTGTTTTTGGGATTCAAAATTTAAAAAGTAAATGTTCAAATTCACTTGACTCTAAATGGGCATGAATTTGAATTAGTCGGATTCTAAAAAAAGTATCGAAGAAGGGCCAGAAATCCGTTGTGTGTTTGTTATTTTGGCTTTCAAAATAAAAGAAGTAAAATTTCAAATTCAATCCACTCCAAAGTATTTTTTTAATAATTCCTAATAGATCCTCATAGTATCTAGCCGAATTAATTGTTAATTATTGTTGGTTTAGGGGTTTTTCAATCATTTCGAAATAAGAACGGGATCGTTTATAATAGTACGGATGTTCTTAAGGTATTCTAGCTTTGAATAACTAATTAATGATCCGGATGAGTCGATAGCGGTCGATGATGTAAAAACACTTCCTGATGTCGAATTCCAAAAACCAGCGAGAGGTTCCCCACTCTTCTTTGATCTGTCTTAGGACGGAGTGGAAGCCTCGACCCTAGCGGAAGTGCGATGTGTCTGGAAACTCGAGATCGTAAATGAATTTGAATACCATTTTATTTTCTTATATTATATATTAAATATTTTACACGAGATATACACGTGCAAAGAACGTGTCCAGAAACTATTATAAATAAAGTAAGAAGAATGACATTTATGTATAGAAATAATTTAATTCTATAATTTCATTTATCTTAATATCATGTCTTTACAGTAAAAAAAAAAGTCATGTAATGCAACAAAAAAAAAGATAATTAAATTTCGTGCACAATCAAATAAGCTCACATTAAATGACATGAACGAAGTATTTCTATTGTAGTAATTGTGAAGTATGTAAAATTTGTTTTACAAAAATTAAAGAAGTAAATGTCCAAATTAGCTCCACTCCAAAATGAGCGCGAATCTGAATGAGTCTGACTCAAAAACAAGTATTGAAGAAGGGCGAAATACCCGTTGTGTGTTTGTTTTTTGGGTTTTAAAATAAAAGAAGTAAATGTTCAAATTCATTTGACTCCAAAGTAAGTGTGAATCTGATTAGTCGGACTCAGAAACAAGTATCGAAGAAGGGCGAGAAACTCATTGTGTGTTTGTTTTTTTGGATTTCAAAATAAAAGAAGTAAATGTCCAAATTCACTCGACTCCAAAGTAGATGTGAGTTTGAGTTTGAATTAGTCGGACTCCAAAACAAGTATCCAAGAAGGGTGAGAAACCCGTTGTGTGTTTGTCCTTGGGTTTCAATTGAATTTTTTTATATTACCTTTTTGATAATTTACACGAGATATACACATACAAAGCACGTGCACCAAAAACTATTATAAGTAAAAGTAAGAAGACACTACAAGAAAGTATATAATTGACAACAAAACTTTAGCAACAATAAATATATTGTTGCTAAAAACGTAAATTGCAACAAAAACCTAATGTAGTGTTGCTAAAAATGTAAATGGCAATAAAAAAAATAACTTGTTGCAAAAACATTTTGCATCAGAGGTTATTGCAACGGCATGCAACAATTTTTGTTGTTGCAAAAAGTACTTTTGGCAACAACATCCAACATATGGAAACAACAATGTTGTTGGCAAATGCCTTTATTCTTGTAGTGAGAATGACATTTTATGTACAAAAATAATTTAATTCTAAAATTTTCATTTATCCTAATACCATGTCTTTGCAGTAACAGAAATGTCATGCAATGGCCCCCAGGGGCACAGGCGAGTTGGTAAGTGGCAAGGTGATTGGGGTACAACCACTCCGACGTCGCGGGTTCGAATCCGTGTGGTGACAGTCTTTGCTGAAATATTGCAAGGGTTGTTGCTGGGTTCGTGTCCCGTTGATCCTCTCCCTTGCAGGGATACCACTCGCGCATATCCCTCGATTTACATCTCACCTGGCCAAGAGGCCTCTGGTACAGGTGGGGGGTTTCGCCTTCGGGACTTTCCCCTTCACAAAAATGTCATGCAATGATTAAGACCACAAATTTTTTTAAAAAGTGCTTTTGAGAAGGAATTATTACTTCCGTCTGAGAAAGTTGTGTCAAGAGGGGCCCTTTCTCGAAGTTTGCATAAATGTGTATATTTTTTGTACCGAGTTGTCTTCTTATTAATCGAACTCGACATGCGGTCTGAACATCATTTAAAATTTTAATGTGTGAAGAATTTAGCTATTTATTTTTTCAATTTGTGTCTTAGATATTATTTGGAGAATTGAGATATTTTCTTTGATCATGATCTGTTTAAATAATTTGAATTAGTAATTATTGTGATTTATAGTATTTTTTATGTAGTTTCTAACTACGTAAATTTAATTTCAAAAGATTGAAGATTCTATGTTCTAATTAACACAGAACATTAGTTACTTTGATCCTCAAACTCTATATCAAACCACATAAATTGAAAAAGATGAAGTATTTATTTATATTTTAATTAATTATCAAGTTTGTATACGTCTTAATATAGTGTTTGAAAAATAACCATTCCTTCTAGATTTGTTTCTCTCTCTTCGTATATGTGCCGGCGGGCAGTAAGTAACTGCCGCCAGTAGGGTTTATCATGGCTAAGAAAGGCGGAGGAGGACAACGAGGCCGTGGTCGCCCACAGAAAGAACCGATACTCACTCTTGGAAGCTATGTAGGAACATGAGTGTTATCGCAGGGTTCGAAGGATGCACAAATTGAGATATTCATACAAACACTCAAAAGCTGACGTTTTAGCCCCCGTGACCGCTAGTTTTTCTTCCTTCTTCGATGTTTTGTACCTCTACCTATTCCTTTTCTTATCCTCCACGTCTAAGCTTTCCACTAAAGCCACATAGGCATCTTTCTTGGCTTCCACTTTTCTTTGGACCTCACCGTTCCACCACCAATCCCCTTTATGCCTACCTGGATTACCCGTAGATACCCTTAATACCTCTTTAGCTACTCCCTTGATACACTCAGATGTCCTAGCCCACATACTATATGTGTCCACAATACTCATCCAAGCCCTCATAGCCACCAACTTCTCCTCAATCTCATGGGCTTTAGCGTCAGTCAGGCCTCTCCAATCTAATCCTTGGTCGGTCATAAGTGACCCTATTCTTTTTCCTCCTTTTAATATCTAAATCTATAACTACAAGCCTATGTTGAGTCATGAGATTCTCACTCGGTATTACTTTGAAGTCCTTGCATAAACCTCTATCACCATTCCTAAGAATCAAGTAAGGAATGGATCTTGTAGAATTCCCAAGAAATTCTTTGATTTCTTCCAAAAATAGATGATTAATCATCTGCGTCTCACATTTCATGAATAGCCGGGACATTAAGCAATATCCAAAAAGGCATTTTGGGAATCGACCCGATTCTATCTCTTTTCGTTCCATTTGAAGAAAGGAAGGATCCCAAAGAATAGATCTTTCTTTTCGTTATTGAATCTCTCTTTGATTAATCAATGTGTGATATTCCGAATCCTCATTACTAAAGGAATCCAAATGATCTTTGGATTGATTAGAAGATCCTTTCAGTTGGCTAAAATTCGTTACTTGAATGAAACTAGAATCAAAACCAAAAATGTAACTAAATATGTAGCGAGCCGTTCAGATGAGACCCGAAGACCGGGAAGAATAAATAAGCAAAGGGAGGGGCTTCTTCCTTCAACATAGGTAATGCTTATTCTTCTCCTTCCTGATGGTGATTGAATTTGACTGGAGACAGATTCCGGATAGCAGCTTCAGGGAACAATGACATTCCATCTTAAATGGTGCTCTATCTAAGCTCTAATACACACGACTGAACCTTGAAGACTTTTGCCCTCGCCATGTAAACTGAGACCCTAGGTACCCAAGATTTAAGGTAATTCACTCTTCTTTATTCTTCTCTTATGAAATTAGTCGTTGAAAGCTCTCATTAGTATTCACGGAAGGTGGCCAACCTAATCGTCTGAGAAGACTGGAGATTACGGTGATATATCGACCATTTTCTTTTAGAGATGTGTTTTTCTCGCTTAGAAAAGTGTTCCTTCTCTCAAGAGATTTTCATAAGTCTACTAACTCGCACCTTCTCGTTCATTACATTAGGTAAGGAGATCTAAGCAAGCACGCGAAATGCGACATTGACTCAAGTCTGTCTATGGTGGAGCGATTGATTATTGGATTTCGTTCGAAAACAAGTGTTTTTTTGCCATTCCCTAACCTAAAGACGAGTTGCCCTTCAGGGCAATATCGAATCGACTCTCATTCTTGCTTGAATGAATAATTTCTTTGGGTCCTAGCCTCGGCACTACGATAAGTCACTAAGTGCTCCTCCCTCTTCTGGAAGCATGAGTTAGCTATGACCAACTCAAAAGCTTTCGCAAAGTCAAGTTTTATTGTCAGAAGTAAATGTTCAAATTCACTCCACTCAAAAGTACGCGCGAATCTGAATTAGTCTGAAACCAAAATGAGTATCTAAAAAAGTCAAAAAAACACGTTGTGTGTTTGTTTTTTAGGTTTCAAAATAAAAGAAGTAAATATTCAAATTCACTCGAGTCCAAAGTGGATGTGAATTTGGTTTAGTCGTACTCCAAAACTAGTATCCAAGAAGGGTGAGAAACCCATTGTGTTTTTGTTTTTGGCTTTCAATTGAATTTTCTTATATTACATTTTTAATAATTTACACGAGATATACACGTACAAAACACATGTCCAGAAACTATTATAAATAAAAGTAAGAAGAATGACATTTTATGTACATAAATAATTTAATTCTAAAATTTTCATTTATTCTAAAATCATAGTCTTTGCAGTAACAAAAATGTCATACAATGCTTAAGACCACAAAATGTTTAAAAAATTAAATTTCGTGCACAATCAAATAAGCTCACGTTAAATGACATGAACAAAGTATTTCTATTGTAGTAATTGTGAAGTATGTAAACTTTGTTTTACAAAAATTGAAGAAGTAAATATCCAAATTTACTCCACTCCAAAGTGAATGTGAATCTGAATTAGTCAAACCCCAAAACAAGTATCGAAGAAGGGTGAGAAGCTCGTTGTGTGTTTGTTTTTTGGGGTTTCAAAATAAAAATAAGGTAAAGGATCAAATTCACCGGACTCCAAAGTGAGCACAAAAAAAAATTAGTTGAACTCCAAAACAAGTATCGAATAACGGAGGGAACTCCGTTGTGTGTTTGTTTTTGTCTTTCATAATAAAAGAAGTAAATGTTCAAATTCACTCGATTCCAAGGTGAGCGCGAATCTGAATTAGTCAAACTCCAAAACAAGTATCCAAGAAGTCAAGAAATACGGTGTGTGTTTGTTTTTGGGATTCAAAATAAAAAAAGTAAATGATCAAATTCACTTGACTCTAAATGGGCGTGAATTTGAATTAGTCGGATTCTAAAATAAGTATCGAAGAAGGGCCAGAAATTCGTTGTGTGTTTGTTATTTTGGCTTTCAAAATAAAAGAAGTAAATTTTCAAATTCACTCCACTCCACTCCAAAGTACACACGAATCTAGATTAGTCGTACTCCAAAATGAGTATCCAAGAAGGGCAAAAGAATGCATTGTGTGTTTGTTTATTGGATTTCAAAATAAAAGAAGAAAATATTCAAATTCACTCCACTCCAAAGTACGCGCGAATCTGAATTAATCAGACTCCAAAATAAGTATCGAAGAAGGGCGAGAAATACATTGTGTGTTTGTTTTTTAGATTTCAAAATAAAAGAAGTAAATGTTAAAATTCAGTCTACTTCAAAATCCGCGTGAATATGAATTTGTCGGACTCCAAAATGAGTATCCAAGAAGGGCAAAAAACACGTTGTGTGTTTGATTTTTGGGTTTCAAAATAAAGAAGTAAATCTTCAAATTCACTCAACTCTAAAATTCGCGCGAATCTAAATTAATTGAACTCCAAAACAAGTATCCAAGAAGGGCAAAAAACTCGTTGTGTGTTTGTTTTTTGGATTTCAAAATAAAAGAAGTAAATATTTTAAATTTTCTTGACTCCAATGTGGATATGAATTTGAATTAGTTGGACTCCAAAACACGTTTCCAAGAAGGCGAAAAACACTTTGTATGTTTGTTTTCTGTTTTAAAATAAAAGAAGTAAATGTTCAAATTCACTCCATTCCAAAGTTGGTGCGAAGCTGAATTAGTCGTACTCCAAAATAAGTATCCAAGAAGGTCGAGAAATCGGTTGTGTGTGTATTTTTTGTGTTTCGAAATAAAAGAAGTAAATGATCAGATTTACTCCATTCCAAAGTCGGCGCGAATTTGAATTAGTCGGACTCCAAAACAAATGTTGAAGAAGGGTGAGAAACATGTGTGCTATTTCTTTTGTTTCAAAATAAAAGCAGTAAATGTTCAAATTCATTAGACTCCAAACTGAGCGTGAGTTTGAATTAGTCGGATTCCAAAATAAATATCCAAAAAAAGCAGAAAACCGTTGTGTGTTTATTTTTTTATGTTTCAAAATAAAAGCAGTAAATATTCAAATTCACTCGACTCCTCATTAAACGTGAATCTAAATTAGTCAAACTTTAAAATAAATATCCAACAACGAGAAACCCTTTTTTTGTTTCTTGGGCTTTTTGGATTTTCTTCTTTTTTTACTTCTTGTGTAGTTACGATTCTACTTAGAATCTAGTCATCCACTATCTTCTATCCCCCAAATCTCTCCTTTACCCTAAACACAAATCTTCATTTCCTACTTAAACCTCTTTTTCTTGTAACAGTCTCCCAACCCCACATCCCTTTTCTCCCTTCTATCTATCAAAATACTAAACACCCAAAAATTCTAAAAAAAAATACTTGTAAAAATGAGATTTTTATAAAGGGGTTATTTATATTGAGGTTCTTGATTTGCTTTGTAATGGCTGATAACCTTTTATGTACAGAAAAAGAAAGTATATGTTTTGATGATCTTGATGATTCTTGTTTGACTATAGGTCAACAAAACAATGAAATTAATAGTAAAGATTTGAACTTTATCAAGAATGGTAGATCAGAGGGATTGATTGATATGCCAAGTTTAAGTGAAGAGTGTTATGGTTTTATGGTGCAAAGGGAAATTGATTTTATGCCTAAAGATGATTATTTGATGAGATTGAGAAGTGGGGTGTTGGATTTGAGTGTTAGAAGAGAAGCACTTGATTGGATTTGGAAGGTGTTGTTAATTGGTCTTAATTAATAAACTCTTATATTAATCAATTGAATCATAATAATAATCAATTTTGGTTATTGGATTTGTTTACCCTTTGTTGAATTGCTTTATTTGTTTGAGTAAGTTGATTACTTCTATTAGTTTTTAACTACTCTTGTTTGCATTTATTTGTATGGATGTTAATAGATTTGATGTATTTTTTTTCTTAATATGGAGTTTTCCATCTTTGATGTATATTTGATGTTGCAAGAGGGTCTATTGGAAACATTCTCTCTCTACCTCTTAAGGTAGTGGTAATGTCTGCGTACCATCTACCTTTCCCAGACCCCACTTGTGGGATTACATTGGGTATGTTGTTGTTGTTATTTGATGTTAATAGATTTCTTGGATTTTGCTTTGGAAAGTACTTTGGATATTGGATGATATAATCGATGATCGATCGACTGAGTTTTCTAATGTAGTCAAAAGATCACTCTTTTTATGGTATCCTAATTTGTTTTTAAATAGGAAATGCACTATGAGAATTCTGATATAGTACTGATTTTCTGATTTGTGTTTTGTGCCTTGCAGGCTCATATGCACTATGGATTTGGAGAGCTGAGTTTTTGTTTGTCGATAAATTACCTGGATCGGTTTCTGTCTCTGTATGAATTGCCCGTAAGTTCACAATCTTTGTTGCTCCGACTCTTCAAAAATACCGTCGGTGTGTGTATCGGATCCTCCAAAAGTTATACATTTTGGAGGATCCGACACCAGTGCAGCTACATTTTTGAAGTTTGAATGCTAAGTGATTGTCTGAATTTTGTTAATTTGCATTTCTTGGATATATAGAGAAGTAAAACTTGGACAGTCCAATTGTTAGCTGTGGCATGTCTATCAATTGCAGCCAAAATGGAAGAGATTAATGTTCCTTCAACTGTTGATTTGCAGGTGACTAAAATTATCGTTCAATTCTATGTTGCTTGGATCCTTCAAAAATGTTGTTGCATGTGTGGCAACATTTTACAAGCGCCCGAGCAACATAGGATACAAGTTTGTCATATTAACAATTTATATTTTCTTGAACTAGATTATGTAGTAAATGTTGAGTTTGTGGAACAGGTGGGGGATCCTAAATTTATATTTGAAGGCAAAACTATACAAAGAATGGAACTTTTGGTACTAAGCACATTGAAGTGGAGAATGCAAGCTTATACACCTTGCACATTCATATATTATTTTGTAAGAAAGATGAATGGTGATCAAATCTCATCAAGGCCTTTGATTTCTAAATCAATGCAATTGATATTAAGCTCCATAAGAGGTCTTAACCTCTTTCTAAATATGACTTCTATTGTACTATATATGGTTATAAAATCTACTAGTGTTTGATCAAGTGCTTTTGGTTGGGAAATTGAATGCAGGCATTGATTTCTTGGAATTCAGGTCTTCTGAAATTGCAGCAGCAGTTGCAATATCTGTTTCAGGGGAAATGCAAGCAAAAGACTTTGACAAGGCAATGCCTTGTTTCTTCATACATGTACAAAAGGTAAATTTTGTGGGGTGCCCCACTGAAATACAGTCAAATCTCTCTAGCGTCGTTTGTCCGAATATCTTTTGGCTACTATAGCAAAATGTTGTTATAAAGAACATATAATATAACATAACATGAAAAATCTGCTCCCTAATATACTGAAATAATATTATAAAGGGTGACTTTTATAAAGAGGCAATTTGTGTTTCTATTGGCAGTGGTGCATATTGTGGTTGTTAAAGTACTTCCCTTGCACCTCTATTGAGTAATGCCTAAGTCGCATTAAAACATTTGAGGGCAGGGCAAGCTTTTCTTTTGCTCTAGATTCTTGAGGCAATAATTTACAACAATATGGTTTTGCTTGGAGTATTTAACTTTTGTGGGATACACTTTTTCTTATATAATTTTGTGGTGATTTTACAGGGCAGAGTGATGAAGTGTCTTGAACTGATTCAAGATTTGACATTAGTTAGTGGGACTATGACCACTGCTACTACTGTTACTACTGCCTCAGTACCTCAAAGTCCCAATGGAGTGTTAGAAGCTGCATGCTTGAGCAGTGACGAGAGCACAGTTGCATCATGTCCACCAGATACTAAAAGGAGAAAATTTTGACACAGTTAGTGGAGAGGGTACTTGAGAAAAGTTGTGAAATCTTGAAATGTTCACCTGTTTTTTTTTCTTCAAATTGTTCCAACACCTCCAAGTCCAATCAATGTTGGCCTAATGGATGATTTGGTGGGGGTGGGGGTGGGAGAAGGATTGTCAACAGCTGTTAACAACAATCTTGAGTTGTCAACAACCATAGTAATAGGAGGTTGTGGAGGGGTAAGATGGAATTTTGAAAAGGGCCATTTATTAAATACAGTACTTTTTTTTCTTATTTATCATTTTTGGGTTACTCCTGTAATTTCAAATAAAGACTATACAATGAACAACAGTAAGAAGGGGGAAAAAGAGAATAAAAGGTAGTAGAGGCCATATAGATTATAGTATTGATTTATTAGTTCTATTTATAGTGGAAATGAGATGCATTTACATGGGGCTACATACCCAATTTTTCTTGCAATAAGAGGTAGAATAGGTGTTAAGGAAAAGACATCCTAATACTATTTCAAGAAGACATTTTGTAATGGTGGCAATGCCTTGTACCAAACTAGAATGACATGGCATGTCCAAGATTCACAAATTTTAATTGTATTTCTGTAATGTTGAACATTTACCTCATGACATGCTTAGAAATAGTGTTTTGACCAAAAAATTGTGGATCAAACCCAAGTTTTGATGATTTGAGCAGGTTACAAAATAATTTTCATCGACTTTTTTTTAACTTGTCTTTCAAAACAAATCTACAATCATAGAATTTTAAATTCCACGGATGAAATTTTATAATAATGATCTTAAGATCTCACTTATAAATTTGAAATTCACGACAATAACTAATTTTCAATAAAGGGCAGCCTGGTGCACTAAACTCCCGCTATGTGCGGGGTTCGGGAAAGGCTGGACCACAAGGGTCTATTGTGCGTCTTACCTCTCATTTATAACTATTTTCAATAAAGGATTGAAAATGATTGTTTGTGAATTTTATTTAAAAATAGTGGAGTATTGAAAGGGATGACGAAATCAATTTTGAAGTTATAATATAACGGATAGACAAATGAAAAGAATTAGTACGGTGAAAGTTGTAAATTGTTTTGGGGAAGTTATTATCAATCGTTGGCCTCTATGTAAGGGTGGCCAACGGGGCGGGTCCCGGCGGGACGGGGTAGGGCGGGACCGGTCCTCCGGCGGGACTGGCGGGTCGGGACTGGAGGGATCCGTCGATGTCCCGTCCCGACCGGTCCCGTCGGAAAAGGGGATCGGTCTTTATCGGGTTGGGTCGGGACGGGATGGGGGCGGGGCGGGGCGGGAGAGGGTCGGATCAGGATTGGGTTTTCTGATTTTTTTTTTTGCACTTAATTTTAAAAATAACATATATAAACACTTCAATAATTGAACAAGATAGTGTAATAAAAATATTTCAATGCTGTTTTTGCGCCTCTTATATTATTTAATAGAATTTTTTTTTTTTGTAATACATTTTCAAAATTGCAATTTTGTGGTCTTGAGAGTTGCAAATAACATAGTAAAATTACAATTAAAAAAATTACATATTTAAAAAACACATTTTCTAGTTTCTTTATAATGTCTTGCGGTTCTTCGGTTGGAAGTGGAATTTGTTGGTCAAATTGCTCGACGTCTCTTCCACCTCCATCGGATAAGATTTCGCTGTAGTTTTCGTCGTCTTCTTCATTGATCTCCGGATGGCCGCACCTTCTACGCTCTGCTCTTATTCAACCTCTGAATAATACTGCAATCTCCAAGCTGTCTTCCGCTAATGAGTGTTTGTGCTCTCCTATTTGAAATCTTCCGGTAGAAAAATGCTTTCAGACGTTGTTGATGACGCTTGAATGTTCAACACATCTCGGGCCATCTTTGATAGTGTCAGAAATGTCTTCTCATTCTCCCTCCAGTATTTCAGCAAGTCTTCATGTTCTTCTTCATTGAGAACTACTTGGTACGGTATAACACCCTGCAAAACAAAAACATCAAACTCGCTAGCTTGATTATTAGTGGTACCACTATACATTCTATTTCTAAGGCTTTCAATAATAGCCGCAGAAACATGTCTTTTTTGAAGTTGTGTTAAAGAAAAAGAAGATGGTATGGAAGCCGGTTGGTTGCTAGCACTTTCTTGTTGGTAATGCCTATATTTTTTTTTTGCATTCATCTTGTATGCTAGGCAACACTTCTTCTTTAGTTTGTTCCTTAGGTGGTGGGTCATTTGGATTTTTTGGAGTTGGAGGTGGAAGTACTACTATACAATCATAAATAGTTTCAATAAGTGTTTTACAATCATCTATTTTAATAGTCGGATTTAATATAACACCAATAATATAAATAGTGGGAATAAGAATAAAATATTTTTTAATTTGATAAATATTTTTTTAATAGGTGCCTTATAAGATGGGTTTTTCATATATTCACTAAGTAATAAAAATATTAGAGCTATATAAAATAACATAGTTGAAATAGTAGGATAATATATACCGGAAAATTCTTTTGTTGCTTGAATTTTTTTTCTAAAAATACAATAAGTTCTGAATTTCCCCCCAATTGTTATCTACAACCATATCAGTTGGATTTTGATTATGTGCATTAAAAAATAAAGTTTTAGGTCTTCTATAATCATAAGCAACAAGTAGTTGTTCGTATAAAGAATTTCACATAGTCGCTACTTCTTCGTAAATTTTTCTATAAGCTAGTCTACAATCGTGACAAGTTTTTTTATATTCTCTTTTTCATTGTATTCTATTACTTCTAAAAATAAAATTTATAGCAAATTGTATTTTATTAAGAATGTCTTCAAAAAGTGATAGACCATCCTTTACAACTAAGTTATAAATATGACACACACATTTTATATGAAAATGATTTGGAAAAGATGGAGTTAAAATCTCTTTTAAAATTCTAATAACATAATTATTAGAAGAAGCATTATCTAATGTAATAGTCATAATTTTATCAGTTATGCCATAATAATCGCAAACTGAATGAATATTTTCTGCAATAAAACTACCAGTGTGCCTATCATCAATATATCTATACGCTAAATGATGTTTTTGCATAGACCATTTATAATCTATCAAATGACATGTTACCGTTAAATAATCATGGTCGTTAGTACTATGGCCTATATCAGATGTGATAGATACTTTGCCAGGAAAATGATATAATGAATAACGTAAATACTGTTGATATTCATGTGCAAATTTAAAAACATCTCTCCTAACAGTTGATCTAGGAAAATCGTTAAAAGCAGGATTATACATATCTCTAATGTAATGAATAAAACCAGGAGAGGAAGAATATGAAAAAGGCAAACCCTCCGCCGCAACTAATTTTGCTATTGCTTCCATATCTCTATGTTAATCGTATTTAGGGCCTACAATTCCCCCCGTCAAAGGGTCAATTTTACCCTGTACTTGGTGCGGGAAAATATGTGAACCTTGTCTCGACTAAGAGCGCATTGGCGCACCCGATTTTTCAGCCAAGTATTGATCCCACCTAGCTTTGTGAAAGTTGTGTACAAATCTCAATAAACCTCCCGTCCCACCCTGACCTTTTCCCATTTTAAATTTATAAACATTTTTACAAATTTGACATCTAACTACTTGATTCTCTTGGTCCATATAAAAAAAATCCATGCATCTGATTTTAATTTTCGTTTTGTTAGGCTTCGTCTCATACTAGGGGGAATATGAAGTGTTCCAGTTGGAGGTGCACTAGTGGGTGTGTCATCTAGATTAGTGGGTGTGTCATCTACATTATCTTCTAAATTAAAGTTTGGTTGAGTTGCAGAAAATATCTCGTCGTCTTCCTCTAATGGTATATCATTAAAAAAATCAGTTTCATCTATATGTGTGTAATCAACCAAATCATCTTGTCTAGGAATAAGATGACTAGAAGAAGTACCCCTGCCCTTGTTACCCCTAATAGAAGAAACACACTTACCCTTACCCTTAAACATACCTCTTATTCCTTCCATTTTAATTATGCTAATAAATAATTAAAAAGAATGAAATTAAGTGCACTAAGTAAAATAAAGTATCAATAATAATTTAAAGAAGGAACAAATGGACCAAATGCCGATGTAATGTCGACTTGTAATCGGGGTTGAAAATTAAAACTTTGCTCGATGGATGATCCTTAAGCTAGTTTTCGACTTCACTCCCAATTTTTTAACTTTGATGTAGTTATACAAATGAATAAATAAAATTTAATATTTAGTAAACAATGTAAACTTGTAAAGAGATAGATTGAGAGATTCTAGGAAGATTTGTTAGAAAGATGAAGAGAAAATGAGGTATTTATAATTGAAAAATTGGGTTAAAGTGTAAATATATTAACTTAGGGATTAAAAATAAATATTAAAGGGTAGGGGATTTGGGGGGAGGCAAAAAATGGCCGTTGCACAACAACCAAAATATAAAATGACCGTTGTGAAACAAACATTTTTGCAAAGGGGAGGGGATCGGGCGGGACCTGGGCGGGACGAGCCCAGATCCCGTCCCGGTTCGAGTCCCATTTCGGTTTTCTTTTTTATTATAGTGGGGTTGGGGAGGGACCGGGGCGGTGTCGGGTCGCGACCGGGACCGGGGAGGTGTCGGGACCGGGACCGGGCCGACCCACCCCGTTGGCCAGCCATACCTCTATGATACAATCAACGATCAATAGACTTGATAGAAAGTGATTTATCCTGCGGCAGATGACTTTTCGAACCTAAATGATGCGTAATTAAGAAATGAAAAAAAATGAATCAACAAATGTTAAATGTATATATTGTGGAAAAAAAATATATGTAAAAGTGAGTGTAAGTGTGACTGGTCAAAATCTTGGATCGCTCATTTACACACTGACGAGTTTATAAAGAAGTCATTTTTGAAGCATAAAAGAAACCTTGGGAATGCAATGAAATTTGGTGTCATGGGCAAGTGTCAGTGTGGCATTATGTGTTTGGATTGTTCGTATCTGTAAATGATTTTTTTTATATATATATATATATTGAGCTTACCGGCTTACGCCAGACAATTTCTGGAGATAGTAGTCCCGGTCCCTCAGCATTACTACCAATAAATCGCGGGATGTACCTGAATGATCAAGGTTTGAGAACAAATCAACTGATATCACTTACAAGATTCTACTCCAGATTGCTCCCACCAGGGTTCGAACCCACGCTGTAGACCTCCAGCTGAATTTTAAGTTTTCCTCCTTTGCGATTCAGTTATGCCCCGGAGGACGTGAATGATTTCTCTTATGGACTTATCACACGTGGTGCTCAATGTTAATATTTTACTAAAATTGTCCATATTAATTAAACTTGACAACATGGAGCTTCGGAACAAATGGTAAAAATTGCCCTTTTACCAAAAAAAAGGTAAAAATTGCCTTCAGGGCTGCTTATCAGGCGGATAATTACGCTTAACGGTTTAGTCTGTCGATTATCGATTTTTAAATGTGCTAATATGCTAACCAATCGATAAGATATCGATTGGTTTGGAATCAGGTTAGCAATTATCGGACGGTTATTGGGCGGTGTATCGGCTAAATATATTAAAAAAATGAAAATTAAAATCATATGTAGTCCAGCTTCCACAATAATTTTGAGTTCTTCAAATTCCATTATGAAATAGATTAAACATATTCAAAATCCCAAGGTATAACAATTATCAACTAACCAATTAACATATTTATCCAAACAGTATTAAGGGAACACAAAAATACATTTAAATGACAAATGAAACAGACAGATAAGACATGGAAACTAATCAATCCAAATCATCCACCAAAACTAACAATATGAGTCACATAAAAGAAGCTGAGAGGTCAACTTAGAACTAGGGGTGGCCAGTGGGCCGGATCGGGGCAGGACGGGACGGAATTTGGGGGACGGGGTGGGGGTCGGCGGGATTGACGCGCCGGGATAGGTGGGACGGAAAGACGTCCCGTCCCACAACTCACCGGAAGAGGGGACGGGATTTGGGGGGACAGAACGGGTCGGGTCGGGTAGGATAGGGGGATTTTAATTTATTTTTTCAGACACTTAATTTTAAAAAAATATATATTTAAACACTTAAATAATTGAACAAGATAGTGAATAAAAACATCCCAATGTTGTTTTTGTGCCACTTATATTATTTAATAGAAATATGATTTATTTTGTAATACAATTTCAAAATTGCAACTTTGTTTCGTAGTTCAAAAGTTGCAAATAACATAATAAAATTGTCATTAAAAAAAAATTACATAGTCAACCATACTCTTTCTAATTTCCTCACAATCTCTTGAGGATCTTCTGTTGGAATTAGAAGTTGTTGGTCAAATTGTCCGGCGTCGCTTCCTGCTCACTCAGATAAAATTTCGTTGTAGTTGTAGTCGTCTTCTTCGTTGATCTCTGGTTGACCGCACCTTCTACACTCCACTCTAATCCAATCTTTGAATAAAACTGCAATCTCCAAGCTGTCTCCGTCAATGAGTGTATGTGCTCTCCTATTTGAAACCTTCCAGCAGAAAAAACGCTTTCAGAAGCTGTTGATGACTCTTGAATATTCAACACATCTTGGGCCATCTTTGATAGTGCCGAAAATGTCTTCTCATTCTCCCTCCAGTATTTTAGCAAGTCTTCACGCACATCTTCATTGACAATTGATTCGTACGGTACAACACCCTGCAAAACATAACATCAAACTCTCTAATTTTTTAAGAACTTGAACCACTATACATTCTATTTCTAAGGCCTTGAATACTAGAAGCAGAAACAACATGTCTTTTATTATGTTGCAGTGAAGTAGAAGAAGATGGTACAGAAGCCGATTGATTATTTGCACTTTGCTCTTGGTAATATAATTTTTTTTTTGCATTCAGGGTGTATGCTAGACATAACTTCTTCGTTAGTTGATTCTTCAGTTGGGTCTGTTGGAAGTATTTCTAAGCTTTCATAAATCATTTCAACAAGTGTTTTACAACCGTCTACTTTAATAGTAGGATTTAATACAACACCAATAAAATAAATAGTGGGAATATGAAAAAAGTATTTTTAAAATTTTATAAACATTTTTTTAATAGCTGGAGCGTAAGTTAGTTTTTTCATATATTCATTAAATAATAAAAATATTATAGCTATATAAAATAACATAGATGAAATAGTAGGATAATAAATACTAGAAAATTCCTTATTAGCTAGAAAAAATTTCTCTAAAAATACAATAAATTCCAAAATTTTATCCCAATCATCATCTACAAGCATATCCGTTGGATTTGATTATGAGCGTTAAATAATAAAGTTATATGTTTTCTATACTCGTGAGCAACAAGTAATTGTTCATACAAAGAATTGCATGTAGTTGCAACTTCTTCTGGAATTTTCCTATAAGGTAATTCACGATCATGACAAGTTTTTTTATACTCTTTGCGTCTTTATATTTTATTATCTTTAAAAATAAAGTTGATAGCAAATTGTACTTTATCAAGGATATTTTAAAAAAGTTTTAGACCATCCTTTACAACTAAGTTATAAATATGACATGCACATCTAACATGAAAAATATGAGGAAAAGATGGAGTAAATCGAATTTTTAAAATATTTACAACATAATCATCGTCTGTGAAGGCCTCTTCAAAGTAAATGCCATGTCTGTAATGCGTCCAAGTAATAAAGTTGAACCTTCTTCTTATTTGCTTGAGTCTTCTAATTTATGGCATCATAGATTAGGACACGTTAACCACAAGTCTATCCAAAGGCTAGTAAAGATGGAGTTGTTGCCGTCTATCGACGTAAGCCCTCAACATAAGTGTGAGGTGTGCATAGAGGCAAAACTCACCAAGCTTCCTTTTCGATCCGTAGAAAGGAACACCGCTCCTCTAGAACTTATTCACACAGATATATGTGATTTGAAGTTCGCACAAACTAGAGGGGGGAACAAGTACTTTGTGACATTCATTGATGATAGCACAAGGTATTGTTACCTTTACTTGTTAAAAGTAAGGATGAAGCCTTTGAAGCATTCCGACGTTACAAAGCAGAAGTTGAGAACCAACTAAGCCTACGGATTAAATCCATTCGTAGCGATAGAGGGAGAGAATACGTAGCGCCATTTGAGGAATACTGTGCCATTAATGAGTGTGACAAATGTGTCTATATGAAAGGTAAATCTGACTCGTTTGTTATGATATGCTTGTATGTAGATGACATGTTGATCACAGGGAGCAGTCCTAGCATAATTCTAGAGACTAAGAACATGTTGAAACAATGCTTCGACATGAAGGATATGGGTATCACAGATGTCATCTTAGGGATAAAAATCTCTAAGACGTCTGACGGACTGGTCTTATCTCAGTCTCACTACATCAAGGATGTTTTGAGAAAGTTCAAGATGTTAGACAGTTCACCTATAAAGTCATCAATGGATACAAATCAAAAGCTTGATAAAAATCTTGGTGCACCTGTATACCAGGAGCGATATGCACAGGTGATCGGTAGTTTGATGTATATAACAAAGTGCACCCGACCTGATATTGCTTATGCAATCAATAAGTTGGCTAGGTTTACCCGTAATCCCAGTGATGATCACTGGAAGGCGTTGAATCGGGTATTACAATACCTGAAATATACGTTAAGTTTCGAGTTACACTATTCGAGATATCTAGCTGTACTAAAGGGGTACAGTGATGCAAACTGGATATCTGATATAAAGAACACCAAGTCCACCAGTGGGTATGTATTTACAATTGGTGGTGGGGCTGTGTCTTGGAAATCCTCTAAGCAAACTTGCATCGCCCGATCCACAATGGAATCGGAGTTTATCGCTTTAGACAAAGTAGGAGAAGAAGCTGAGTGGCTTCATGACTTCTTAGAGGATGTTCCGTGTTGGAACAAACCGGTACCTTAGGTAATGATCCACTGCGACATCCAGTCCACTCTAGGAAGGGCACGGAATGCTATGTACAATGGCAAGTCTCGTTATATTCGACGGAGGCATAAGACCGTTAGGCAACTGATCACCACGGGTATAATATCCATTGATTACATTAAGTCAAAGAATAATATAGCAGACCCATTGACAAAGGGATTACCCAAGGATCAGATGGTCTGCCTGTCTAGGGGAATGAGCTTAAAACCCAAAGAATAAGGACCAATACGGTAGTAACCCAACCTTACTAACTGGAGATCCCAGTAATTTGGTTTAATGGGAAAACTAAGCTGTAAAGGTTCAGTTGATCGCTTCAGTGGAAGCATGAGCACTTCGGATAGTGATTTCTGTAAAGAAACACCAAATCCAAAGCCGTTCCCGCGATAGATGTTAAGTGCTATCTGCAGTATGGGTAAAGGTTAAGTTTTCAAAACCTTTAATGATCCTCAACAGTTGAGGTTAGGTTTTGGGAAACTTTTAATGGTTTCTAACACTTGTGAAGTGGGGTATAGCAGGATACCTTGTAGGAGACCATCTATTTAAGTGCGAGGACGGGCCGCCTCAAATGAACGCACTTAAGAATCCAAGAAGTTGTCCATGGCCACAACGGACAAAACATTACGAAGAAGAGAGTAAGGGAATTTGTTGTGTTGGTACTATTGACTTGGCTTACACTAAACACTGACGGTTCAAGACATCACGTTCACCGCGCAGTAAGTAAGTCCGATGGTATTTAACTATGGAAGGTTCAAAGCTGAAGCTACCTCTCCTTATGCAACATCGGTCCACTGAAATATTGCTGGAAATGAAAAGGCACCATGTGAGTGCGCCAAAATCTCTTTCAAGAGGGGATTGTTGGAAATTTGCCTTTGGCGGGAGTTGCGACTGACCAACTTTAACGGCTTAAACACTAGTGTTCCGCATGTTGGAGAATCCGATTCTTCACACGTGCATAATCTACTAAGTAAGTTGATGACCGTAGGGTCAAGGATCATCAAATTTCGTTGAGAAATGAAAGAGATATTGGTCCACGAAGTGAGGTGTTTGAAGCATGGAAAAGTGTGGTATTGAGATCAATTCTCCCTCATTGGTGGAGGAAGAAAGAATTGTTTTGTTTATAAGTCTCAAAGTTGGCTTAGGGTTTGGGACCCCAAGGGGTATCCCATGTGTTTAAAGGAGGGAGGACCTAGATGTGCTTCGGTTCGAGGAAAGCCCACACGCGCGTCGTCGCCGCCCGTCCCGTCCGGTCCGGGTTTCGGGGTGGCGGGCTGTGGGCTGTGCTTCTTCTGATATTATCTTTTTGGATCAGAATTCCTTCATATGTACAGTTTGGACTAGGATTCTTTCATATGTACAGTTTGGTCCCTGAAGTTTCAAGATGTACAGTTTGGTCCCTAAAGTTTCAAGAAAGTCAGATTGGGCAGAAACAGAACGTCAACAACACTCAGCACTCAATTCAGCCATTTATTTTGGCTGAATTACTCTTCCTAAATGCCATCCGTTGCACATTCACCATTTATGTTGGTGAATTACTACCTCCATAATTGTCATTACTTGGCCAGTAATGGCAGTAATGTGGGCAGTTCATGAGCCTCTTCTCCAACTATATGAAGGACCCCTTGCACCATTGTTGACAACATAGAAAAACAGACGAAAAACAGAAACAAAGAATCAGTTCTTCCTACTACCTTCCAGCATCATTTCATTACTCAAAATTCTTCACGGTAACACTTGAGTTTCCTTTGCTCATTTGTTCACTTGCTGTTTTATCTTGGGAGACAATTTTCCAGGACGTACAAAGGATACATACTGGGAAATATTATCTTAAAGACAGAGTGCAAACACTCGACTCAGCATACCAAAACCTGTTCCAGTTTATTAATCAAGTTCTTTGTAATTTTCAGTTCTTGTAATACTTAGCAGTTACTTGTAATTTCCGTTTCCGGCACCTTTGTAACCAACAGCTACAACTGTATGAGCACTTGTTGAGTGTTGATAGACTGAGTAAATGGGGAATGGAAGTTGAACAGAAATGCTCACTTCGCCAGGCACATGATGAGTCTCATGATCATTTATTTAGAGAGCGTGTTTATGCAAACCCGTTATAGAGCAGACCGATGCAATGGATACAGGTACATCTGCAAGGAACAACTGACCAGATTTAATTCCAACAAGAAATTCTCAGGAGAGCCAAGGGGAAGACACAAAAAGCCCAAAATCTTTAAGATGATATATGCTTAGTACATTCATGGTAGCTTGATTGAGAGGAACAATCGGATTTTTGAGAAGAAAAGTAGAGAATGAGGAAGTTTAGCTAGAGTAATTGCCATTGTTTTCTGTTTCACAGCATCTCCTAGAATTAGAAATGTAGTGTACCAGCTTAATTTCTATTTGTCCTAGCTCTATAGTACATAGTTTTGTTGAGTTTTCTTAGTTGCAAGTCTGGATAGCAGAATGAGTTACTTCTGCTATGGTTTTGTAAATGGTTCTCACTTGGTAATTAATATAAAAGTTCAGTCACCAAAAAAACGTTTGTATACTTCTTCTAATTTGAGAGTCTAGTTCATTTTAATACTAAGTATGTCAAAATATTATACTTATAGATGATGATGAGATTCAAATTTTATATATTTGTGTATCCTATACTAAATTAAATTGTGTGGATCACCCTATTTAAAATATTAATGTATGAAAGAGCTTGATACTTTTATTTATTTAGTTAGGTATGCATCAGGCTCAAAAGATTGACTCTAGTGTAAAGGATAGACAAGTAGAGACAGAGGTATAGTTATATGATGCATCTGAATGACTTGATGCCTTTATTCTTAACTATAGATTTCAAGTACGAATTTTGAGAATGAAGTAATAACTAGTGTAGAATAATTTTACTTTAATAAATTTTATGCGGCACAAACTTAAATTAATCGAGTTAGTGAGTATACGAAATAGTTATACCAAAACAAAGTAATTCAACAAACACACTTTCCCCGTCCATCTAAGTGTTCATAATAATGAATAGAATTAGTATTATGAGAAATAAGACGAACAACATGCTATACAACACGCTGAATTACACCAATTAACAGAGGTGAATTCAAGATTTAAACTCTATGGGTTCAACCTTTTATGATTTTTAGTTTGAACCCGTTGTATTTTGAAATTATTGGTTCATATCTACTATTTATTGCAATTTTGATAACTTTTTTACACGTAAATTTATGCTCCATGTCGAAAGTTAGGGGTTCAATTGAACCCCCACCTTACATGCTACATCTGCCACTGCCAAATAAAGTGTAAATATTTCTTACGCTATCGATGTGTATAAGTTAAATCCATCAACTATCGTGTTTTTATCCTTTCACTCAACACTATTTCATGTTGTAAAGTTAATTGAAATCTTAATTTTCCACCACAACTTTTTTCTGTCACATATGTTAGGTTTGTGTGGTGTGAATGAGAAATTGAGCGACATTTCCGAAAAGACATCAACAAAAGATGTGACTTTTTTGTAAAGTCACCACACCTTTTCATAACATCCATTCGTTGGCTATATACATTGAAATTCTGCTTCAGATTTTTAATTTAATTCACTGAAGCAAAAAAAAAACTACTGAAACATTCACCTTTTACTCTCCTCTCACTCTTGCATTCTGTATTGTTTTCAAAAGCAAAAATATAAGTGTCTAGTGTGACTTGCTGCCGCCATTTGAGTTCGTTCAAGTTTTGCAATTTGCAGAATATTTTTTCGTTCTATCATGTGAGAAATTAATCCAGTAACCTTGACAACAGTAAGGAGATTAGATTTCTTAAGCACACACAAGAAACTTGTGGGCTCGGAAATTTCTAATTCATCTATTTTTGTACTTGAACATTTTTTTATTCTAGCTAAATGGTCGACTGATCAGAAACAACAGCTAAGCATGGGTCAAGAAGGAATATAAAATCCTTTTTATTTTGCATTATATCACAAGTTTAACAGTTCTATTGTTGCTTGTGGGATCTCAATAATATTGAATTTTATATACACGGTCGATATACATATAATTCTTATATTATCACTATAATTTAAGTAGTTTATAACACGTTGTTACTATATTTTTCAGTTTATATATCAAGTTTACTATAAAAAATTATATATTATTATAAATCAATTTACCTGACGGTATAATAAAAAACTATATATTATCAATGCCTTGAAGTTGCAAAATCTCATCATGAAAGATTATGATGAGATGGTCCATCCCTTTCATGTTAACAAGAGATTTCAGGTTAGATACTTGAGAATGAAAAAATTCTAACAGACTATTTTTTTATTTGAATTGGCCTTACACGACATGAATCCCTAAAAATTGTATGGGCTAGTCACTTATCGGACCAATTTATGAAAAATAGTCAGGGTCTGAAAATTCATTGAAAAGTAGTCACTTTTGATGAGGAAATACCATAATAGTGTTATGGATTTCAAACTTAAATTAACAAGTGAATCAAAAATATTATCACAACTTTTGAAATTTATACTACTGTCATGGATTTCATACTTAAGAAAACTGAAAATCCATGACAGTGTCCTAGATTTTGTCATGATATTGTGACAAAATTTCATCTTTTTAAGTTTGAAATCCATGATAGTGTTCTGAAGTCCAAAAATTGATTATTTTCCAATGACTTTTGAATCCGTGACTATTTTTCAATTTTGAAGTCCAGAAAATGGCCAGTTTTAAATTTTACCCCAAAAATCTGAATTAGTCGAGGCCTCAAAGCAAATATGAGACACCGATAAAAAAAACTAGAAATTGCAAAATTTACCACCAACCAATATGACACCCTTTGAGAATTGGAAGGGTAATATTCTTGTTGAACGGCTTATATGAATGTCAAACTATTTATAATTATGATTGCAACCAGATTTTGAATTTAAATACCTGAATGATGGATTTTTTAGTCTCTGACAGTATGTTGTCAATGAATTTAAGTTTGTAAAATAAAGAAAACCTGAAAACAAGATATTAAAAGAAATGCTATGTGGATCTCAAAAAGCAGATGTGTGAAACTGGATCTTGTTTCGATTAATATGGAGTCTAATTTTATAGGTGGATTCAGAATTTAAATTTTATGGATTCAAATCACTAAAATTTTTAGTATTAAACCCATTGTATTTTTAGTATTACAAGTTCATATCTACTGTGCTTTACAATTTTAGTGAAACTTTTATACATAAATTAATCCTCAACACCGAAAATGCTGACTTCAAATGAACCCGGTGCCACAATACTGTATCCGCCCCTAAATTTTATGAGTATATAAAAGTGATGATTTAGAAATATATCTTTAGAGAATTAAATCTTGTTAAATGACCATCACATTTATCACTTTTTTAAAACATAAAATAAAGAACAGAGACCTTTTGTTTAAGTGTAAGAGGGACATGGGTTAAAGAGGATTTTACTAAAAAATTCAGTTCTTTAGTCATTTATGTACGAGTTAATATTCTGTGTCTCTAAGTTGATTTATTTGTCTATTGCTGTAGAATTTAGAATTAGTTGCTCATGTAAGTGGAAACTTTAGTTTAATTTGTAGAGTAATTAAGAATATGGCAGGCTTTTGCACCCACTGTGAATTTAACGGTGATGTGCAGCCGTTGTTGAGAAATTTTTTGAGCTATGTATTTCAGCAAAAGTACAAATGAATGTAACAAAAATTTAATCAGCTGTCAGGTAGCATGTCTTTGTTTTTGGCCAGTTTTATTCTCTCCTTTATCTTCCTTGTGGTTGCTAAAGGGAAGTGGACGAGCTACAATTTGGCTTACGAATTTAGCAAAACTTAATAGATGAGGTAGAGCCAAAATTTGAAATTTATGAGTTCGAAATTTTATTCACCGTTTAAAATATACATACACAATATATATGAATAAACAATTATATTCATGTTATAAAAATTAAAATATAATATTCATATGAAGTTGAAAGATATAGAACAATGAATACATAAATACATTGTATTCATCAGAGTGACTGAAATTACAGTACATGTGATTTCACCGGCACTGATTTCGGAGGTTCTTCCGCATCATCATTTTTAGGCTCGCTACCCAATACATCCGCATCAACATTTTTAGGCTTACTCGATGAAGCAGCATGAATGATTTTTCTCCGCTTTTTTGTATTTGATACTGAAGCTTTTGATTTAGATGGAGTTTGGACAATCTCCTTTCGCTTGAGAGATTTTGAGACGTCATATTCATGGCGCATCTTAAAAGCACTATCAGTAAACATTTTAGCAATAGAGACTGTAATTTCGCATCATCTTGAGTGATACACAAATCAAAAGAAGGAGCATCATCAAAATTGGGTATACCTCTAGTAACTCTAGTTGGAGTACTTCGGTCTGTCATTAACATGCAATTCTAAGCTCTTTCAGGTTAAAACCCTAACAATGACGTAAAATTGAGGATTAAAATACGAGAAATTAAAGAAGCTATGAACGAAATACATTGTAAAAGAACTAAAACTACCCAATAACTTACCTATTAGTGTTCTGCAACGATTTAGGAGAAATTGATTGTGTGTATCGTTCATAAGAAAATGGAGGAAAAATAGGAGAAGATTGATAATGAATGAGAGAGAAATTTGTTTGAATATGGATGTATTGGGGAAACCAATGTATGTTGTGGTTGGGTTAGAGTTTTACGGTGTTTCTTTTTGAATAGTTATTAATTATATTTAACATAAACCTTTTAGCTATAGAATGTAATTAGTATAAACTATAGCTACTAAATATAATTATGTACTAATAATTAGTTATACATTATAAATTTTCCTACATTAAAACTCAATTAGAGAATAAGGTAAGAAATTATACCACAATTGGAGTATTTATTTGAACAATTTTGGTACAAGAAATGCGGGATGCTCAGGGAAATAGAAAAGGTCAAGAGTGAAGAAGAAAACTTGATCTACTTAGAAAATATTAGAAGGAAAAGAGAACAAGTAAAATATTACTAGCTCCCTCCTATACATAATAAGTATTCACTTACCCGTTTTATTTTGATTCAAAATAAGTGTCCACTTGCATAATCAAAAATTAATTAATTAATTTCTTCGATTTTTTTTTGCTATTTAGATAAGTGAGTTTTGTTGTAATTAAAAAATTATATTGTGTAATTAGATAGTATTTAATTGTCGTTATCAAAATGACCCATTCATGTAATTTTTCATTAACGCCAACGTTAATGAAAAATGATATTGTAAAACCGGCATTAATGAAAAATGACATGAATAAGTTATTTTGATAACGGCGATGACATAAATGAACCAGACTATTGACGAATGACATAAATGAGTCATTTCCAATAATTTGATGACATATTTGAGCTTTTACAATGTCACTACCATCACAAAACAAATATTAATTGTGAATCTAAGTAAGAAATGATCATATTGAATGATAACAAATATAAAAAATATATAGTGTTTTCCTTCCACAATCAATGTGTAGACATCATGTGGCAGAAATTCATAAAAATCTCTTCCTTTGGACTTTTCAATGCACGTTGTCCTGAGGCAAAGTTGAATCCAGCATGGGACCAATGTCATCAGTAGATGGGTTCTGTCATTTGGTTTTCTCCTATCCATTTTCCAATTTTTTTCACTAAATTTGCGCATCCAGCGAGTATGTAGCATAAAACTACTCGAATTTTTTTTATTTCATTAGTGCAGGAAGTCATGAACTTAGAATGTTTTTGTAACAACTCCAAAGTACGTGTGACTGAATCATGTTTGAGAGGAGAATGTAGGGTTTTGTTGGGTACAAAATACATAAGTAAGGTATAACGGAAGTTTAAAAGTTTTATTTCTTATTTACCCCAACAATAATTCTGGTATGGTTATACAACAATGGAACTTGTAACATAAACATTTACTTACAAGTTATAATAATCTGAAATCTTTATCTACTATAAGGTGCACACGCGGTTGCCCTTCCGATTGCAAGCTCCAAGGTTCAATGTACTTCTCTTTCGGAAAGCTAGGAAATTCGGCAGAGGTTCGAGAGTATATGATTCTAAGTCTCTAAGGCTTAGAATGTTTTTCAGAATTATTGTGTTGAATAATGAGGTGAATACCTCTATTTATAGTTGAAAAATAGGTCAAAACCGGATTAGGGTTTAACCTTGGGCCTGACCCAAAATTTGAGATAGAGACGCCGCGGCCCTCGACTTTATTTTTCGTGCATTCTTAATTAAATCCAAAATCTAATTTTGACTTAATTAAAATAATCATTATTCATTTAAATATCTCGATTCCAAATCGAACATTTTAATTTACTCTCTCAATACATCCTTAGATCGAAACGGACAATCGACATAGTGTGACCCTACATGCCTTCTCATATCGACATTAATCAAATTAAGGTCTACACGGAACTCCTAGATGGCGCCGGAAGACGAACTCAATATGTGAAGTACGTTTACACGAATCCAGTAAACTTAACCTTTATGTGGTAAGATAAAATCCTTTCATTGACGACACACCCGATCAAACTTAGGATTTGTCAAGTGTCCATCCAAATGGCTTAATCATTGTATCTCATCTATATTAGTTGACAACTAGACCATATTCTAAATATGTCTATTGCGTTGGCCAACGACTTAGTCAACCTAATATCACTGAGAATCCGAGTGTTCTCTCGAATATACATACGAGGAATGAATCCTAATCTTGGCTCAACTACCACCTTCAATCCACATCGTAATGTACCAAATACAAGGCGTATCTCAACCTATAAGGCATTTGGGCTTAGGATGGGATCAAAGTACATTACTTCGTAGACAAGGGGCGTATTGACCTCAAGTCTAATGACTTCTATCTCCCACACGCTGATCATACTTTAGACAAGTATAACAAACAATATATCAACAGAGTATACCAATACTTCCAAAGTATCCATGTGTCCATCACGAGTAACCATTACTCGTAGCAGGCGAGACATACTACATCCTCTAAGGATGTGATGCAGATCACATGTCGACTTATCACATATTATCGATATCCCATTCTCGATGATCATTAGTCGAGGCTATTTTAAGAGTTACGCTCTATCATTACTATCTCACTTTATTAATGACAACGTAAGCTCAAGGGATGCACATTAATGAATAACTACAAATAATAAAATAATAATTTAATAATTGCAAATGCGAAAATATTAATCTCCATTAATAATAATATGAATCTGTATAAAGTACATTTGTCCTAATACAGATTGTCTCTAGGACATAAATATACTTTCAATCTCCCACTTGGCTTAGAGCCAATCTCCCACATATCTAATGCCCATATTCTCAAAATGACTATTATTCTTGACTAAGCTTAATGGTTTAGTGAATGAGTCAGTTAGATTATCGTCTGTGGGAACATAGTCTAAGCTAATCTCTTCAGTCTCCACCATCTCCCTGAGTATGTGGTACTTCCTTGGTACATGCTTGTTTCTGTTGGTTGATCTTGGTTCCTTAGCTTGCGCAATCGCACCAGTGTTGTCACAATAAAGTGTTATTGGACAAGTGGAACTTGGAACAACCCCTTGTTCCTTCAGGAACTCAGATATCGCGACAACTTCTTTACCAACTTCCGATCCAACAATGTATTCCACTTCTGTTGTCGAATCAGCAGTTGTAGCTTGTTTGGAACTTTTCCAGCTAACTGCTCCACTATTGAAAATGAATGTGTAGCCTGATTGAGATATATAGTCATCAACATCTATCTGGAAGCTAGCATCAGTCTACCCAGTACATATCAGCTTCCCTTCCCCACCATAGACTAAGAAATATTCTTTAGTTCGTCTAAGATACTTAAGAATACTCTTGACTGCTTTCCAGTGTTCTTCTCCAGTATTCTGCTGGAACTTGCAAGTCATACTAAGTGCAAAGGCCGCATTTGGCCTAGTACAGGTCATGGCATACATGATCGATCCTATATCCGAAGCATATGTGATCCTTTTCATGCGTTCAAGTTCTATAGAATTTGAAGGACCATCCTTCTTAGATAACTTGATGCCTTGTCCCATAGGCGCCTTTCTTGGAATTTTCCATAGAAAAACTTCTAAGCGCTTTGTCTATGTAGACTGACTGTGACAGCCCCAACAATCTGTTAGGTCTATCTCTATAGATCCTAATCCCCAAAATGTAGCAGGCTTCACATAAATCCTTCATCATGAAGGTACTGGACAACCACTCTTTGACTGACTGTAGGAGAGTCAGTCTTATTGTCTCCAATTATTAATATGTCATCTACATATATTATAATGAAGAAAATACTCCCATCCTTGCGTTTGCTATAAACACATGGATCCTCTTTGCTTCTGACGAAATCATATGACTTGATAGCCTTGTCAAAGCAAATGCTCCAACTCCTCGAGGCTTGCTTAAGCCCATAAATGGACTTTTGTACCTTGCATATAGCATTTGGTTTGGACTCGATTGAAAAACCCTCAGGTTGTTTCATATACACCTCCTCAACTAGATTACCATTGAGGAAAGCAGTCTTGACGTCCATCTGTCAAATGTCATAGTCATAATATGCAGCTATTGCAAGCAAAATCCGAATGGACTTGATCTTAGCAACAGGTGAAAAAGTTTCATCATAATCGACCCCATGCCGTTGATTATAACCTTTAGCCACCAGTCTTGCTTTATAAGTTTGTACCTTGCCATATGCATCAATATTCTTCTTGAAAACCCATTTGCATCATATGGGTCTAACCCTTGTTGGCAAATCAACCAAGTTCCATATTTGATTTACGTACATCGAGTCCATCTCAGATTTCATGGCTTCTTGCCATCTCTGTGAATCAATGTCTAACATAGCTTCGTTGTAGGTTGTAGGTTCATCGTCATCAGGAATATCTATCTCATTGTGTTTTTCAACAAAGAGATTAAGTCTTTCAGGTGGACGATGAGTCCTAGTGGTCTTACGGAGTTGAGTACTCTGCGTTTCAGTATTTGTTGCATTCTGATTGTGAGAAGGTCTTTGTGTGTTGGAAAATCCATCACCTTGAAAGCTTTCAGGAATGTCATTTTCATGTATTTGCTGAATGGAATGAGGTACAACCATTGTATCATCTTCCATTGGTTGTGTATGAGAGCCTTGCATTTCTGCACTATCTCTCACAACACTCCCACTGGCTGAAGGGCGTACTCTAAGTACCCAATCTTCACCAGATACTCCCACTGAATCCTTGTTTAGGTCATTCGACATGGGTTCATTTTCTGTGTTATCTTGTGGTTCTTGAATTTATTCAAGTTCTATCTCTGTGCAACTATGTTCCTTGTAGACATATTCTTTTTCAAGGAAAGTTGCATTCCTGGAAACAATGACCTTATGTTCTCCAGGAAGATAGAAGTAGTATCCCTTAGTTTCCTTTGGATACCCCATGAAGTAACATTTCTCACTTTTAGATTCCAACTTGTCAGTGAGCATCTTCTTAACATATGCAGGGCACCCCTAGGGTCTCATATGTATAAGAGTCGGCTTCTTGCCACACCATATCTCATAGGGTGTCTTTTCTACTGACTTGGAAGGAACATTGTTCAGAATATATAGAGAGGTTTGTATAGCATGTCCCCAAAGGTATGTCTGTAGAGCTGAGGAGTTCATCATGGATCGAACCATATCTAATAAGGTTCGGTTTCTCCTTTCGGCAACACCGTTCATCTGAGGGGTTCCTGGAGGTGTCCATTCAGATTGGACTCCATGTAGCTTTAAGTAATCTAGAAAATCCTTGCTTAAGTATTCACCTATTCGATCCGATCGAAGGGTCTTGATACTTGTTGCAAGTTGCTTCTCTACTTCCGACTTGTACTCCTTGAACTTCTCAAAAGCCTCGGATTTGTGTCTCATAAGATACATATACCCATACCTTGTGAAGTCGTCAGTAAAAGTGATGAAGTATGGGAAGCCTCCTTTATCTTGAGTCGAGAATGGCCCACATACATCAGTATGGACCAACTCAAGCACCTACTTGGCTCGCACACCTTTCCCAGAAAGTGGTTTATTGGTCATCTTTCCTCTTAAGCAAGATTCGCAGTTACCATAAGACTCCAAGTCAAATGGTTCGAGGTAGTCTAACTTCCTCAATCTTGCTATCCTTGATTCATTGATATGACCAAGTCTGCAGTGCCATAGGTAGGTAGAGTTTCTATTACTTGTCTTGGCTCATTTATTTTGTACATTGAAAATCTCTCGACTACATGCAGTGTATATAATCCATCCACAAGAGGAGCAATTCCATATATAGCATTATTGAAAGACAGAACGTGACTGCCATTATAAATATACGAGGAAAAGCCCTCCATGTCCAAAACTGGGATATAAATAATATTCCTCGTTAACGAGGGAACATAAAAACAATCACTCAACACTAAACAATAGCCGGAAGGTAAATTTAATCTATAAGTCCCTACGCGCACAGCATTGACTCGTGCTCCATTTCCAACGCATAGGTCTACCTCTCTCGATCCAACCTTCCTGCTATCAGTTAGCTCCTGCACATTTGTACAAATGTGTGAGCCACAAACGGTATCCAATACCCAAGAATGAGAGTTATTTATAGACATATTTATTTCAATGGCGTACATACCTTGTCCACCAAAGGCAGGAGCATCTGGTGCTTTCCCTCATCTTAGTGCCGTGCAGTCCTTTTTCCAATGCCCATTCCTATGGCAGTTGAGGCATTTATCCTTAGCCGCGCTCACTTTCTTCTTCACACCTCCATTGGCCTTCATAGCTGAGGGCGCAACGATTGCCTTGCCCTTCTTCTTCTGCCATTCCTTGCCTTTCGGATTGGGTCGACTAGAAAATCTCACCATGAGAACAACTTTGCCTTTGGAAGTGGAGGACTCAAAGGTCTTGAGCATGTTGTGCAGCTATGGCAAAGTCACCTTCGTTCCATTCATGTTGAAATTCACTATGAAGTTCTCAAAGGAACAAGGGAAAGAGTTCAGGTTGAGGTGGTAACGACATTCTTTTCAAGCTTTGTTCCAATCGAAGTAAGCCTCTCTATCAGCTTTATCATCTTCAGCACATGCTGCGAGACCGGGCCCCCTTTATTGAGCTTACACTTGAAGAGTTCTATTATTAACTCATTTTCCATTGTCTGGGATTGAGAGTCATAGAGACTCTTCAGGTGTTCGAGCATCTCATTGGGCCCCATGTTCTCATGCTGTCTCTGAAGTTCCATCGACATAGAAGACAATATTACGCATTGTGCCGAAGTGGCATCATCTAGATGTTTATGGTAAGCATCTTTATCAAATGAGGCATATTCTTCAGAATCTGTCGCAGGGACTGTTGGGAACACCGTGTCCAACACGTATTCTATTTTCTCTTGTCTGAGTACTATTTGCAAATTCCTTAGCGAGTCAAGGTAGTTCGGTCAAGTAAGTTTATTCATCTCAATCAACATTTTCAACGACAGGCTCGACATCTTTTATAATCTGAAGAATTAGATAGACCAGAAATCAAATTCAAAATCTATTTCCTATTATACACATTCATTTAGGCTAATCAACAAGGCCTTTTGTATAATTAGCTCCCACTATTTTAACATACTTCTACGACCCCATGGTAGAATACGGACCTATATTAATTGAGGTCATAATGGGCCAAGATCCAAGCCTATGCTATCCCGCGTTTGCTTTGGCTGATAACTTCAATAACATATCTTGGTAGGTTCTAAACCAATTGCAAAACTTATTCGCAACTCTTGGTTGATCAAATTATTACATTTAATCTTGCATCCTTAGATTAGTCCGACACTTTGGCGCCAAGATTTGTCTAAGAAAGTCAATCCCATTATACGATTGCGTTTATGTATCTAAGCAAATTTGGCCTTTGTGAGCAAACACTTTGGTGTAAATACCCACAAAAGTTTATCATTTACCTTTACATTAAAACACATCTATGAAAGAGTCTGGGTCCTCATAGACTTAGAGCATATGCTTTGGTATAAATACTCGTATCGCCGAAAAAGATTTTGCACTCTAACAATTATAATGGACGACGCGTTATAATTTAGACTTGTATTTAAAGTTTTGGGGAACATTTTAATTTTAGGGTTCTAACCAAGATCAACACTTTTACGCCATATCCAATATGACATCTTAACATCATGCAAACTAAAGACACATACAATTTGGGAATCGTCAACCCAATATGCATGATATAAGATTGTTTAATCAAACACTGGGCGCCGCCTGTCCAGACAGTTATAGTGGACACTATTCTAGAAATATAAATGACAAACATTTTGAAATTTAGCATATAAATAATATACTTATCAAATAATATACTCTATAATAATAATGTTGGGTTAAACATTCTGAACTCAGATTTTTTTTTTGTTTCTGGACAAGTGGGGCTGCGGTGCCAATCATTAGCGCCGCAGCGCCACTGAGGCAGTAACGCTAATTTTCTGAAAAATGCACTAGCGCTGCGACGCTCCACCATGGAGCCGCAGCGCTTCAGAGACAGTAATATTTCTGGTTCTACAATTGAATTAGCACCGCGACGCTCCACCATGGAGTCGCGGCGCTGCAGAGGCAGAAACGTTTATGTTTCTAAAAATGCATTAGCGCCGCGGCGCTCCACCATGGAGCCACGACGCCTTCTGGAAACCCTAGTCAGAGTCGCGATGCCTTACCATAGGGCCGCGACACCGACGTCCTTACAAATATTTCTGTGTTGATTTTCAAAAAATCGTTCAACCCCTAAATCCACTTTAGGGATCAATACAGAGATCATTTATCATCACCCACCATTACCAATAACGCCCATATCGACCATCATCACTTCTTTACTCGTTCTTAGCCGTGCACCGTGCAATGAGCCGGACAACACACTTGGCTTAGTTCGAGTTAGAGCAGAATGACTTCCTCAAGTTAGCGTAGGAGATAATTTAGGGTGATACCAAAAGGTCAACATTCGTTCAAGACATATAGGATTTGAAAAACCTCATTTTAATCCAATTTTATGTTTAACCCATATTATTATTCTATTCAATTGTTATATAACCATTGAACCAACCTAAGCTCTGATACCAGGGTAGGGTTTTGTTGGGTACAAGATACATAAGTAAGGCACAACGGAAGTTTAAAAGTTTTCTTACTTACGTACCCCAACAATAATTCTGGTATTGTTATACAACAATGGAACTTGTAACATAAACATTTACTTACAAGTTATAATAATCTAGAATCTTTATCTACTATAAGGTGCACATGCAGTTGCCCTTCCGATTGGAAGCTCCATGCTTCAATGTACTTCTCTTTCAGAAAGCTGGGAAATTTGGCAGAGGTTCGAGAGTATATGATTCTAAGTATCTAAGACTTAGAATGTTTTTCAAAATTAGTGTGTTGAATAATGAGGTGAATGCCTCTATTTATAGTTGATAAATAGGTCAAAACCGGATTAGGATTTGACCTTGGGCCTGGCCCAAAAATCGAGATAGAGGCATCGCGACCCTAGGGTATGGGCGCCGCGGCGCTCGACATGCGCCTGCACTGCGCCGCGGCCCTAAGGTATGGGCGTCGCGACGCTCGACTTTATTTTTCGTGCATTCTTAATTAAATCCAAATCTAATTTTAACTTAATTAAAATAATCATTATTCATTTAAATGTCTCGATTCCAAATCGAACATTTTAATTTACTCTCTCAATACATCCTTAGATCGAAACGGACAATCGACATAGTGTGACCCTACATGCCTTCTCATATCGACATTAATCAAATTAAGGTCTACACGGAACTCCTAGATGGCGCCGGAAGATGAACTCAATATGTGAAGTACGTTTACACGAATTCGGTAAATTTAACCTTTATGTGGTAAGATAAAATTCTTTCATTGACGACACACCCGATCAAACTTAGGATTTGTCAAGTGTCCATCCAAATGGCTTAATCATTGTATCTCATCTATATTAGTTGACAACTAGAACATATTCTAAATATGTCTATTGCGTTGGCCAACGACTTAGTCAACCTAATATCACTGAGAATCTGAGTGTTCTCTCGAATATAAATCCGAGGAATGAATCCTAATCTTGGCTCAACTACCACCTTCAATCCACATCGTAATGTACCCAATACAAGCCGTATCTCAACCTATAAGGCATTTGAGCTTAGGACGGGATCAAAGTACATTACTTTGTAGACAAGGGGCGTATTGACCTCAAGTCTAAGGACTTCTATCTCCCACACGCTGATCATACTTTAGACAAGTATAACAAACAATATATCAACAGGGTATACCAATACTTCCAAAGTATCCATGTGTCCATCACGAGTAACCATTACTCGTAGCAGACGAGACATACTACATCCTCTAAGGATGTGATGCAGACCACATGTTGACTTATCACATATCATCGATATCCCATTCTCGATGATCATTAGTCGAGGCTATTTTAAGAGTTACGCTCTATCATTGATATCTCACTCTATTAATGACAACGTAAGCTCAAGGGATGCACATTAATGAATAATTACAAACAATCAAATAATAATTCAATAATTGCAAATGTCAAAATATTAATCTTCATTAATAATAATATGAATGTGTATAAAGTACATTTGTCCTAATATAGATTGTCTCTAGGACATAAATATACTTTCAGAGAAAAACATTAATTAAAAGAGACAGAGAGATCAAACTATTATATTGTGTTTTGAAACACTAATAAACTAGGTTCATTATCGATTTACCGCTTCATTATCGACTTACTGCTTCACGATGAAATTTATATGCAAGTTTTCTATCCCTTTTTAACCAATAGAAATAATCATACACGTAAAAAAAAATTAAGTTATGTCAGACTTGACAATGGTGAAAAACAAGAAGACAGAAATCAAAAACTCATAAATCAAAGGAATAAAATAGTGTGATTACAAATTTGATACGCTCAAATTACACCTAACAATCGACGTAAAACGATCGCTGTCGAATATGTAAAGAATGGATTTTAGGTCTAATTCAACTCCTATAGCTAGCTTGTAGGGTGGGGATTGTCCAAGTCTATATAAGGAGTCTATGTTTTCATTTCATATCCGATGTGAGACTCTAAACACTCCTCCGCACTCTTAGACCTTTTTAACTAGAGCATGGATAATATAATTTGGGGCTCAACATCGGTGAACAAAGAATTGGAATGAGTTTGGCTATGATACCATGTAAAGAATGAATCTTCGGCCTAACTCAACCACAAAAGCTAGCTTGTAGGGTGAGGATTGTTCAAGTCCATATAAGGAGTTCATGTTCCCATTCCATATCCGATGTGATATTCTTAACATAATATAATAATCCAACTAGGTTGGGGTCGCATCCCACAGGAAATATTATGTGAAAATGTTACTTTAATAGTATGTTACTCACTTTAGTCGTAATTCTATTCTGGTAAACTGTAAAAGAGTTTATGTTTCTAATTGCTACTTTGATTTCAAGATTACTTTAATTGGAGAAAAGAACCAAGATTGTGACCTCTTTTTGACTGAGTGTAATGTTATAGGTGTTAATGTGATTTACTCCTAATGGGTCATTGTATGGTATACACTTTATCTCTAAATGACTTCCTAATATTTCTCAATAGTTAGAAAGTGTTTCCTCTTTATAAAATTTTCAAATGTCAAAGAGTTGAAATGAAGAACGATTAACTTATACCAAGTAAACTTCTCTTATCCCTAAGTGAGTTTATTAAATGAGGGTTAACGCCCCGAGGTCTTGCTATTCATTTCTACCAAACCTTAACTCACTTTTCCAAGTAAAGAAAGAATTTATGGCATAGGCTGATATTTGCAACCACCAACCAACTTTAAAGAATATGAAATAAATAGAAATCAACAACTCATTATGTTTATATTCAATAGTGAACACCCATTAACATAATACCATCATTGGGTTCACAACCTTAATATTAAAAACTTAGCTACTTATGATTTTTAGTACAAGACAAAGCATTAAAAGAAGCATTAAAAGCTTACAATGAAAATAAAGAAGATGAAAGATGGAATATTCTCCTCAAAAGCTTCAAAACAAGTGTATTCAATGCTGTCAAATAATGGGACAAGGATGACCCATAAAACCTTACACAAACTATATATATTGATCCAAAAACATGGAATAAAGTGTGACAAAATACCCCAGTGCCACATACGGCCCGTAAGTGATCTCGCCCAAATTACACCGTCAAATGATATAATGCGGTCGTTGTCAAATATAGTAATCCAATTAGGGTGGGATCAAATTTCACAAGGAATACAAGGTGAAAAATATCCTACTTGATTGTATTAATACTTTACTAGGTGCTTTACTTCAAGGGGTAATGAATTTGTTTGTTTTAAAAGTTTATGTTATTTACTAATCCAAGTTTTAACTAATGATTAATGTATTAATATGATGAAAGATTAGGGTTGTGACTTAATCCATGTAAGTGGTGTTGGGTCTTTACTTAGTTTAGGTATAATAAATGTGGTATGGACAATGGGGACTAATATTCAAGTGGGAATTCCTCAATTTACCCACTTGATTTCACTATTGGGCCTTTTCAAGCCTAAAGTGTGAATTATGAAAACACCCATTTTTTACCCTTAGTTGATTCCCTTCTATTTCTAGTTGGTAATCAGTAAATGAGGTTTACAACTCCAAGTCCTAATTAATCTACCCCTTTTTCAAGTATGACTAGAGACAATAGGCTAGAAAGGGTGTTTGCAACCAACCCTTAATCATTTAACGTGAGGGGTAATTAAATACCTACAACCACTACATCATTTTCACTTTAAAAACTAACTCAACTACTACATTTCAATTTTTATCACAACCCCAACAAAGATTCAAGCCATTCATAGAGAAATGTAAATAACAAAAAGTAATAAATAAAGATATAGAAGGAATTATGGAATGCTTACAATAATTATTATATTAATGAATGGAAGATTCTTCAATGTGTCTCTTCATTGGGAACAAAATGAAAGATTCTCCAAAGGAATGACTTACAAGACAAGAAAACACTAAAAGGAATTTCAAAAGTGTGGAATGAATAGTAATGTGAATGATTGCACAAAATCCTAGACAATACTTGTATAGGGATGCAAGAATTCGGACTACAAAATATTACAAAAATACTACCGCATCCCACTCTGCGATCGCAGAAGGGGAATGCGGTCCATAAAATGGACATTGGGTTCACAAAGTTAATCTTGACTGTCTGAAAGTGCAGCTGGAATTACGGCTCGCGAAACTAGAGTGCAGTCCGAAGAAATCCACCAAAGCATCATAATCTGGCTGGAACTTTTGTTGAGCAGTGATTCACAGACCGGACTGCGGTTCGCAGAACGGAAGTGCAGACTGCAGAATGAGTCGCACTTCGAGGATCCAAGATCCTCTGATCACTGTTTAAAACTGCGACTTAACTTCACCATCTGCGGTCCGCAGATCTTGTCTTTGCTATACTTCTTCATTTTTCATGACACTTTTGTCCATGTTTATGCTCTTTTCCTCATTTTTGGTGTTCTGAGGCAAAAATCGTAGAAAAACAACTGAAATAACATAAGAAACACACACTATAAATGCATTAAGGACATCAAAAAATTATGAAATTGGTATCAAATGTGCCGTAAATTCACTGCACATCAGTAAGTTGGCATAAGTGGCACATGCGGTCCGCATGTTGAGATCTGGCCTTCATAAGCTGAAACTAGGGTTCCCAGAAGCTTGATCGTATGTTGACTTGCGATCCGTATGTGAAATCTACGGTCTGTATGTGGAGCTCATATGTTTCTTCCTAAGATTCCCCTTTTCTAATCGATCATTCTACGGCTGGACATGTGGTCCGTATGTGGTATCTACGGCCTGTACATTGCATCGCATGTTCACTCCTAGATTTCGGTCATTTTTGCATCTCTCTGAATCTTCATCTACGGAGAGACATACGGTCTGCATGTTGGTTTCTTCGGCCCATATGTGGAGCCGTATGTTGGCCCTTCAGCACTTCATTCTCAACTTCTATTTGTGGCACCACTTGTGATCCGCAAGTCATTTTTATGGCCCGTATGTCACCAGAATCAGGACACTTTGCATAATTTTTCTTGTTTTCGCCATTTTATCTCCAAATACCCTACAACACAACAATTAATAAAATAAAAAATATGAAACCACTTAAAATTAAGTAAAATATTTTGTAAAAAGACATCAAATGTGTCGTAATTCCACGGCACATCAAGACCCCCAACTTAAAGTCTTTTCTCCTCAAGCAACTAAAATGATACATATGACTATCACGTAGGCCTAGATATCACAAAGTAACATTGTGTACAATGGTATTGACAAGTAACTATAGGCAGTACTGTTATCAAATATGACAATCCCCCATTCTCACATTTTCAAACAAGATGCATTACCCAAAATGGTTACGATTCAAAATGAAGCTTCAATCAATGAGATCATGTTATTGGCAGGAATGATATGCACACGAGTTCACTTTAAGGAAGTCAATCATATTCAACAAATTCCTCAACCCCTATGCCCTCACAAAGATCAAAGAAATTCCTCTATTTCACCGAGCCTCTCTCCGAGACAGTGCCCCAAAACACACATGGACAAGTACAACAGGGACAAGAGACAAAAGAGAAGAGAAACACTCACGAAGAAGTTCACATACCACGAATGAAAATACCATAAGCTTGACCTCATTTTCAATGCCATTAACTTTGAAAAGTTCTGTTGCGATCACACTAGAACTTTTTCACGACCTGTAATGTAGGCTTAGGGACGGGTAGGATATATATTTGGTTATAGAGGTTAACCCTCCTTACACTTTATTTCCTCTATTTTCCTTTTTTTTTTCTTTTCCCTTCCTTCTTCTTTTTGTCATGATAGTGCTTCATCCTTTCCTTGTACATGGCATCACTTTCATATGCACGGAATCAAAACTCATCTAACGCATTGAGCTGGGAAATCCGAAGCTTGGTTGCCTCACTCCAATCAAGATTTGGCTTCTTCAACGCCCACCTTTGTGTTCGAGTTCAACCGATAAGTGACAAGCCTTATCGAAAACCAATAGGTAAGGTGAGGTCCCAATAGGAGTTTTGAACGTCGTCCTATAGGTCCAAAGAGCATCCTCCAATTTTTGGGATCAATCGGTCCGATTTGTATTCATCATTTTGTCCAAGATACTCTTTATCTCCCTATTAGAAACCTTCACTTGGACGCTCATTTATGGATGACACCAACAATGAGCAACCCGAATAGAAACTACATGAATGTGAATTGGCCTTAAAGTTGAAAATATAAATTGAATCAAAGTAGATTGGATATATATAAAGCTTCAAGTTGTTAAAATGCCCTTCATACTTAACATCTTATCAGCTGTGACAATTGCAGTATCTCGTCAATAGACAAAATGCTTAAATAAAGCCATAATGAGCATAGTAAACATAGAAATGTGACATTATTTTCGAAACAGACTAAAGACACATATAAAATGAAAGGAGAGTTAAAAGTTCTTGGTACCATGTGGTGATGCAAGGAACATAATATATTTTTGTTCTATAGCTGGTGCGCCAAACAACCCTTTGTCATTCCTCTGGAATCGATGACACATATTGGATTCAATCTCATTCCCCGCCATGTTCGAAATTCAAAACTTGCAGCAACACTAGTACACACGGCGATCTCCTTATCAAGCAATTTGTGCGCTCATTGAAAGAAAATGTCTTTGATTGGTACATCGATTTAGAGCCTAAGTTAATCGATAATTGGGAGCAACTTGAAGGTGAAGTCCTTAACCATTTTTATAGTACTCATTGTACAATGAGTAAGATGGAGTTGACGAACACCAAGCAAAGGAAGGATGAACCATAAGTGGACTTCATCAATAGGTGGTTAACATTAAGTTTAGATTGCAAGAATCGCCTCTCAGAAACTTATGCCGTCGAGATGTGCACCCAAAGAATGCATTGGGGTCTTGTGTATATCCTCCAAGTAATCAATCCACACACTTTAGAAGAATTAACGACACGAGCTCATGACATGAAGTTGAGTATTGCAAGCCACGGAAAGACTTCACCTGTTTTCGACCACCTGAGGAAGGAAGCTAAATAATTCAATCAACCGTCAAAATACCAAACTAAAGAATCCATGGCGGTGGGAGAAACTTTTGTAAAGGCCCCCACTAAGCAAAAGTGAAAAAAAAAAAGCTCCAGCGGCCGAGAGAAGGGAAAAGACAGCCAACCTTAAAGGAGTTAAAAGCGAAGGCCTATTTTCCCCCTAATTACTACTGTTAGTACTCGCTCATACTATAGAAGAATAAACTAAAAATTATCATATTTTTCTAATCTAGTACACTTTGTGCCATTTTACGTGGATTTTCCATTTTTCTAGGTTCAAATTATGTAAATTTTAACCGACATTTTATAATGTATTTTTATAGCATGAAAGATAGCAACTAAAATTGGTGTTAATAACTAAAATTGATATAATTATTATTACAAAATCCTAATACTATTTATCTCATATAATCACAGGATATTCTTGTTCCGAATCGAACGACCCCTTAAAACATTGGAGATACCCTGAGCAAAGGAATAAAACTAGTTTTCACCTCTACTACCTCAAACACAATATCTCGTTATTTGAGAGCAGAGGTAGAGTAGAAAATATGTATTCGACACAACTCGATAACTTTACTACCTCAAACACTATTCCATTAAGATTACTTAGAAAAATTAGTTAAGCTACTGAATTGCATTTGTGTACCATTATTTACCAATATACACATCTCAAGTGTTATTTGAACTCAAGTTCAGATTAAAGGTGATGTGTTGACCTGTGAATAGAAGTTAAAAGTCGCAGGTTAAGATTTAAACTATTGCTTGTTGGGTCTGAAGTTGGAATTGCCAAAGGATTGACCAGTTCACAATCAAGAAATCACATCAAATGATCTTGAAAATGGGTGGTCTTAAACTTTTGACTTCCGTTTACCTTGCCCCATGATGGTCCTTCAGGTTAAAAGTCAAAAGTTGTGCGTATGGATAAGCGGAGTAAAAATTCAAAACATACTCACATCCAAGTCCATTCTTGAATGATTGTTCAAAGATCTAAGTTGAGAACTAATCAAGCCCGAAGAGATTAACATAGTGAGGAATAATTTGATGCAAAAACATTAATATGAGGGTTTTTTTTTTGTATTTTCAAAACTCAAACTCAAAATATTTTGTTAATAACCTCAAATGCTAGACTTCATAAAATTACATATTTTAAAATTAAGTGGCCAACTTTAGTTGGACTGAACCCACACACCAAAGAAAAAATGGAATATCCAAATTCCTTTAATCACTTGTATAGTTATATAGTAGAACATGTGTAGAAAGTAGAATTTTGACCAATGATTCCCTTTATATAAAGCCATATTCTCAAGATTAGAAGTTATTGTGAGAAATTATGGGAGAAAATATTATTGAATTGTTGTCTCTACATGATTACACTGAGCTCTATTTATAGACACTCCATTACAATCCTTATTCTAGTAGGATACTATATATGAAATCATATTCCTATTCTAAATTACAATCTTTTTCTCAGTAGGATACTATATATGAAATCCTATTCTTATTCTAACACTCCCCCACAAGTTGGTGCATACAAGTCGTATTACCGAGCTTGTTACAGGTGTATTAATACGAGGATTCAGTGAGGGACTTGGTGAAAATATCTGCAGGCTGATTGCTTGACTACATAAATTTTGTAATAATATCACCGGAGAGTATACCTGATCTGGATTGAGCAACCTCAATACTTAGAAAATACTTCAGTCTGTTGAGATCTTTAGTACGAGTCATGCCAAACTCGCAAATCAGGCTTTGAGAGTTTGTTTCAGACCATAAAATGACGAACGCAATCAACACACCAGGTTAGACTCTCCCTGAGCAACAAAACTATGTGGTTGCTCCATATAAACTTTCTCCTCAAGGTCACAATGAAGAGAATAACATACTTCACGAATGTGTCCAAACCTATTACAATAACTACACCTAGGTCGAGATCTTCCAAGTAGACCTCCTCCTCGTCACTTTTTCATGGATTTTGATGTGCGATTTTATGATCTCCTCCTTAAGAATTTTGAAGTAATCATAGAACTTGAACTTTCAATTCCCATATTTTTGGATTTAAGCATATCAAAACCGAGAGACATGGCGAAATCTGTCTTGAAATATGGATGAAATCTGGCGAACACAACCCAAGAATAAAATCACCGAGATCTGGCCGGAAAAAGGTGCATGTGCGGCGCGTGGATCTGATGCACTAGCCAGAGCTGGCACTTTGAGCGGCACGTAGTGGTGCATAAGTAGGTATTTTCCAAAGTCGCTGACTGGGTTTTGGTCGGAAGAGATTGATCTACCTCGTTATGGTGTTGACATTTACGCAATACTACCCGAAAGTAATTTTGACGCGTACAACTATGTTGTCACCGGAAATATTGCACGGCGGATACTTTCTTACTAATACTTTGGAAGAGAAGGACACAAAATAGTCACTGTAATTGAGGCACGGGATTGTGATGGTATTTTATGGGTAATATTGGAATGATGGTACAATCCTAGGGCACGCAAAACAATCACCGGAATTGAGGCACGAGATGGTGATGGTATTTTGTGGGTAGGATCAGAATGATGGCATGACTAAAACAGATGATAAATTATGCTGAAAAAGTTGTCGAACCTCGAAGAAAGTGGTATGGGTCAGCTCGGAATCTCTGCACGATGCTGACAATAAAAATAATTCTTAAGAGAATGGCCGAAAATAGTCTAGAATCACTGAAACCCTAATTCCGACAATCGAAATATAACTGTTCACACCAGAAAAATAGTGTTCATGCGGCACTGTTCACACGACACTGTTTAAGCAGTACTGTTCACGATGATTTTATTCCGATGATAATATTCTATTATCTGAAGGAGAATATTTTATTTATAAATATCTGAAAGTTCTCTACAATCTTCACTCTACCATTATCTTTGTCCAGACGGGCGACACAAATTTTCTAGTTCCTCCCTTTGGCAGCGGGAACTCTCTGATTCTCTACCAAAATCGTAGAAGCTCTGATACCATGTGAGAAATTATGGGAGAAAATTTATTATTGAATTGTTTTATCTACATGATTACACTGAGCTCTATTTATAGATACTCAATTACAATCCTTTTCCTAGTAGGATATTATATATGAAATCATATTCTTATTCTACATTACAATCATTTTCCTAGTAGGATACTATTTATGAAATCCTATTTCTATTCTAACAGTTAGAACTACCTCCTAGACTGAACCACTTATGAGTGGTTTGTAGGTTGGAATCTTGATACCCTCAATCAAAAAAATATACTCATAAAATTTCTTTAAATATGCACCAAATAAAAAAGAAAGGAAAAATAACCAATGTAGAAATAGTATATTCAGAATTTTGAACAAGTGTTGAGGATTATAACGTCCTTAATATGTTGAAAACGGTTCGAACTCAACGTAAATATATGTTTTTTAATAAGTTTATATATTGTCAATTGGAACAATGTGTCTATTTGTCATCGTGCCATTAAAAATGCTAAGCACGTATGGAGAGAGTTTAACAAAGGTTAAAAATATTATAAAGAGTAAGGAAAATGAAGCCATCTGCAAAAAAGAAACAATTACTTATCAAAACTACATGTTTTTAGATGTTTTAAGTATTTATCTTGTTTTAATCCCAAGCTTCTTTGGAATTGAAGGTGTAACGATTCGAAAAGTCATTTTGCTTGTTTTTCTTAGAAATTCCTAAATTACCCTTTTCAAGTCTTCATTTGCCTGTTTGTGACTTGCAGGGATGTGTGGCTATGTTCCCTAGGTGATCGGGTAGGTTTCAGACCCCTTTTGATAAGTTTGGAAATTCTTAAGTTAAGAGAATAGAGGAGTTTGACTCATAGTTGACTTTTGGGTAAACACACTCCTTTCGTGGTTTCGTCAGTTCTATTAGCTCTGAAACAACAATTATGACTTAGTCGAGCTTTTTGTTCAGTTCACGAGGCAACCGGGTGCATTTTGGGATTTTGGTTGTGAAATTGTGAAACTAGAACTTAAGGGTTGACTTTGGTCAAATCTGAGCCTTAGAGACCTTTTCCGGAAATTTTGAGTGCGCGAGCAGGCCTCGAATGTATTTTTTGATAGGAATGCATGTTTAATTTGTATCCGGGAGGTCCAGGAGTATTTCGACTGTTTGATAGAGAGTTTGATGATCTTTGGATGCTGCTGATTTTTGGTATTCGCACCAACGACTCCTTGTCCGCTTATGCGTGTCCGCCTCTGCGGAGGTCTGGCTCGCAGATGCCAGACTTTCCCTATAGTTGAGTTTCTGCTCCTGCGGATGACATCCTCGTAGGGGCAAGTACGCCTCTGTGGATGGATTTTCCACCGAAGCTAGTCCTCACCCGCGAAGTCGATTATGTTATAGCCAAATCGCTATTTCTTATAAGATTATTAAATGCCCTAAATGATTTCAATCCCCAAATATTCCTTATTTGGGACTAGAGCTCAGCCAATAGAGGACTTCTTGGAGATTTTGATTGTGTTCTTCATTAGAGGTAATTGTGTTCTTCATTAGAGGTAAATTCCATTCTCTTTAATTATAGTGATTAATCAATTAAATTCTTATCTTAGTGTAATCTTCCAATTGGGGAAGGTGAATACTTAGTTCCATGTTAAAGATAAGAGGGTGAGAATTGGGATTTAGGGAGTTAATATTGATTTATTGATGTTAATAATGTGAAGTAGTGTTAATTCATGTTAGAAGATGATGTTTAATTGATCAATTTCATGTTAGAAACTCTTTCTGGAATTGGGGATGATTCTAGGGTTTAGAAATTGAGGCTTTTTGCCAATTCTTGAAATTAAGGATCCAATCGGGCTTAGTTATCAAATTATTTTAAGAATACGACTATTTAACATATTATTGTACTAATTGGATAACAAAGTTTGGATTTTGCTATTGTGGGCCCGGAGTTCCTTTATAGTTTGACTTGGGGATTCTAGTCTTTTTTATCAATATGGGTACCGTTAGACCCGTAATCCTATTTAGTTTACGTAAATGATCAGAGTGGGCTCGTGAGGAGGTTCAGAGGAAAGGAAAAGCTGTTGCGTGATTCTTCGGCTTCGAAACAGGCAAGTTGAGACTTACTAGACTATAATATAACATCATGTGTTGGTATGTTGTATGTTAATTAATGGGAGTAATGGGTAATCGGGGGTCTCGTTCTAGTGAGGTGACGAGCACTTGTACGGGTACCGGTGTACTTGAAGGGTAACTTAATAAACTCAGAATGATATACATGACTGAGATTATATGTTTAGACTTCGGGTCATGAGCGCGGTGCATAAATCCGCTTAGGTTTGGTATGATTGCTGATTATTTGGGCTTGTAGCCATCCTTGATATCTTATCATTGATTGACTTGTCATGTATTCATCACTCTATATCTCGTCTAAATACTTGAAAAGAAAATTGATAATACTGATTGTATTGATTATAATGTTACATGGTGTACTCATATACATATCATTCATACATATTATATTTGGCATTTGAACTGTTGAGATACTGATGAAAGGGGCTCGGGATGCCGGTTAATGGATACGAGAGTGATGACTTATGATGACACTACAACCACAGAGCTAGGATCAGATGGCTATATGGATCTTATAAGTCCCCCATGGGTCACGTCACACCTACTGCAGGAGTGCGTGTATACCCAGTACATTTGGCCATTGAATACATACATATTATCTGCATTACATTCATTCATATTTTGATATGTACTTGATGATGTGTGTACTTGGTGTTGATTTCTAGTAAACTGTATGATCTTATGGATTTTGATAGAGGAAATACTGATACTTGAGACTTATAACTGTTGTGAGGTCGAGTTGTGAGACTTGATGGATCAAGATGCCCTAAATGGGGTTTAGGATGATTTGGTAATACTGTTGGCCTTAACCTTAGTGTATACTTGGAAATGATAACAAGACTTGTGAACTCTGATAGTACTTGTGTTTTGTTGACCTATAGAAACTACTGGTTGTCTTGGATAGTTGAACTGTCTTATACTTAGCTGACTAATTAGTAGAGAAGTATCAAAAAGTACCACCCTCGCCACCATTATATTAGTGTCGGTCGATGATGCTGCTAGGTACACGTGCTTTATATACTCACTCTACACTTGTTGCACTCTATGTGTAGGTACTGAGCCGAATCGATGTTGAGCATCTTGAGAGTCGACCTTTGGAGATTGCTAGAGGAGTCCAAGGTGAGCCGCATATTTCTTCCCGGCACTGGAACTTCCTTCTGATTTTTTATGATTCTGTTTTTTTTAATTTTTGGATAGTAGCATGTATTTCACTTTCAGACTTGTACTCTTTATTAGAGCTCTATACTCATGAATACCGATTTTTGGGGATTTCTTGCAAGTTTATGTATTAAGCTCTAAGACTTGATAATACTTCTATTGTTTTGTTTTTTTTGTTTTTTTCGCATTTACTTATATATTATTTTGTTAAATGATTGGGTTCGCCTACTGGTTAGGGTAGGTGCCCTCAAGACACGATGATATTTTGAGTTATGACAAATTGATATCAGAGCACTAAGTAATGGTCACATGAGTATATAAGAGATGTCTAGTAGAGTCTTGTGGATCGGTACGAAGAGCTCCGTACCTATCTTTGAGAGGCTATAAGACATGTAGAAAATTTCATTTCTTTCATTCTTTCATGCATTTCGACTATGATTGAATTGTAAATCTCTTTTCTTTCACTCTTTCTCACAGATGGTGAGGACTCAATTAACTGCATGAGGAGATCAGGATCCCGCACCTGCACTCGCACTCGTTGTCAGAGGTGGTGCATGTGATATGGGGAGAGGTAGAGGTAGAGCTAGATATCAAGTTGCTGCCTGAGGCTGAACACCTGCAATTGCTCGGGCTCGTGACAAAGTAAAGTCTCTAGGGGTAGAGGTTATTCCAGAGGATGATGAGGTCCATATCAATGAGGATGACCAAGGTCAGGCAGATGGGGTAGGACTAGCTCAGGTTTTCCCCTGTTTCATTGCTACGTCGGTACTTTAGGATACTCTGGTTTGCATGATGAGCTTTCTGGAGACTATAGCTCAGGGTATTCAGGCGGCAGTCAATTTTTATGGTTCACATACCAGGGTTGGAGGACAGACCATGCTACTATGCCTGCATTTCGGACACTAGGGGTTCATCCAATACCTACTGGGGTTCCTCAATTCTTAGGTGTGAATGTACCTAGTCTTACTACAAACCAGCTGCATGACCTGTAATGTCTATTGAGGATTAGAAGATATTCGAGAGATTCAGGAAGTTGGATCCTCCCACATATGATGGGGATCCCAAAGATGATGTGTATGAGTTCTTGATTAGTTGTCATGAAAGGTTGCACAACCTCGGATTAGTGGAGTCCCGTGGTATTGATTATACTACTGTTTAGATGGTTAGACCTGCCAAGCAGTAGTAGAGGTCTTATCTTGAGTCTAGATCAACAGGGTCCCTTTCTCTCACCTGAGTTTTATTTACTCAGATTTTCTTGGAGAAATTCGTGCCTCACAGTGTTAGTGAGAGAAGACGAGCTCAGTTCGAGAGGTTACGCCAGGGGCGTATATCTTTGACCAAGTACGAGACATATTTCCATGCATAGTCTCGCCATGCCTTGATGATTTTGCCTGATGAGACTGAGATGGTAATGAGGTTCACCAATGGGTTGATCTATCCTCTTCGTTTGATTGCAGCGAAGATGGCTGCCAGAGGTTCGACCTTCCAGCAAATTATTGATGTAGTGAGAGAGGTTGAGTTCATTCGGCGAGAGAATTATGAGGGGAGAGTGGTCAAGAGACATCATTTTAGCACTCAGGTAGTTGCTTCGTCTGGAGGTAGGGGTCACTGTGGTGGGGGTCATGACCGTTCGAGTGCTAGGCCAGTTGTTGCTGCTATGCCTACATCAGATGGGGGCCAGTCTTCATGTACTTATTATGGTTCGGGGTAGTTGACCTCGAGTTCTTATCGGTCCTCCGGTCGTAGTGGTCATATTGGTGCTAGTTCTTCTTCTCAGCCATCGACAACTCCTAGAGGTTGTTTTGAGTGTGGTGACCTTGGGCATTTCAAGAAGGATTGCTCTAGACTCAGGCATGATGGATAACACCAAGGATATCAGGGTTCAGGTTCGAGAGCAGCGGGGCAGCCGACAAGAGGCGAGTCCTAGGGTACTAGAAGTGGTTCTTAGGGCGGGAGTGGTGGCTCTCAGATAGACCGAGGTGGTAGATGTGGGGGTACTCAGGCTTCGGGTGGTCGTGGTCTTTTTTATACATTTCCGGACAGACCCGAGGTAGAGGCCTCCAATGCTGTGATGCCATCAACCTACTATAATTTTGTTTGATCCATGGTCTATCTATTCTTATGTGTCTTCCTACTTTCTTTGAGTTTGGATTTGACGTGTGAGTCTCTAGTCATGCCTATTCATATTTCTACACCTGTTAGGGACTCTATAGTGGTAGATCAGGCATATTTGGATTGTGTAGTTACTTTGATGAGGTATGATACTCATGTATACTTGAAAGTTTGGAATATGGTAGATTTTGATGTTATCTTAGGTATGGATTGGTTAGCTCAATATCATGCTATCTTGGATTATTATGTCAAGACTATTACCTTAGCTTTGCCGGGTATTCCTCAGTTAGTTTGGAAGGGTACTCTTAATCAGTATCCGAAAAAGATGATCTCATTTCTTAAAGCTCAAAAAATTATAGAAAAAGGGTGTCTTTCTTATTTGGCTTATGTTCTTGATACGAGTGCAAAGACTCCTCCATTAGATTCAGCTCTGGTAGTTCAGGAGTATCCACAGGTGTTTCCTACAAACTTTCCCAATGTTCCGCCGGATCGTGATATCGACTTTTGTATTGATCTAGAGTCGGACACTCAACCCATTTTTATGGCTCCATATCGAATGAGACTGGCCAAATTGAGAAAGTTGGACGAGCAATTGAAAGATCTATTGAGTAAGGGCTTATTCGACCCAGTATTTCGCCCTGGGTGTTCCAATGTTGTTCGTAAAAAAGAATAATAGGTTTATGTGTATCTGTATCGATTACATGCAACTGAATAAGGTGACTATCAAGAACAAGTATCTGATACCTCGCATCGATGAATTATTTGATCAGCTATTGGGTGCTTAAGTCTTTTCTAAGATTGATTTGAGGTCAGACTATCATCAACTAAAGATCAGGGCCGAGAATGTTCCTAAGACGGCCTTCCGGACTCGATATGGGCATTACCAGTTTTTGGTGATGTCATTTTGGTTGACGAATGCACTTGCAGCCTTTATGGAGTTGATGAATGGGGTGTTCAAACCCTAATTAAATTCGTTCGTGATTGTGTTTATTGATGATATGTTGATATATTCGCGAAGTGAGAAGGAGCATGGGCAACATTTGAGGATCGTATTTGGTATTCTGAAGGAAAAACATCAATATGCAAAAAAATTATAGTGTGAGTTCTAGCTTTGCTCGGTAACTATCTTGGGGCATGTGGTGACTAAGGATGGTATCATGGTAGATTCCAAGAAGATTGAGGCGGTTCATGATTGGATTTGGCCTACTTCGGTTATCGAGGTTTGAAGTTTTGTTGGCCTCGTAGGGTATTATCGACATTTTGTGGATGAATTTTCATCCATTGCAGCCCCATTGATCATGTCGACTCAAAAAGCAGTAGTTTTTCAGTGGTCCGATGATTGTGAGGTGAGCTTTCAAAAGCTCAAGGCCTTATTGACTACCGCTCTGATTTTGACCTTGCTAGTGAGAGAGAGGGGGAGATTTACCGTGTATTGTGATGCTTCTGGAGTGGCTCTTGAGTGTGTGTTGATGTAGAAAGGAAAAGTGATAGCCTATGGTTCAAGGCAATTGAAGGTCCATGAGAAGAATTATCTCACCGATGACTTAGAGATAGAGACGATCGTATTTGCCTTGAAGATTTGCAGGCATTATCTCTATGGGGTGTATTGTGAGGTTTACACTGACCATCGCAGTCTTTAGTACTTGTTCAATCAAAAGGTCTTAATTTGAGACAGCGTAGATGGTTGAAGCTACTTAAAGATTATGACATGACTATCTTGTATCACCCGGGCAAAGCAAATGTGGTAGCGGATGCCTTGAGTCGCAAGGCAGTGAGCATGGGAAGTTTGAATACGTTACATGTGGGAGAGCGTCATATGGCTATGGATGTCCAGTCTTTGGCAAATCAGTTTGTGCGACTTGATATTTCAAAGCCCAGTAGAGTGTTAGCCTGTGTGGAGGCGTGATCTTCTTTGTTGGTAGTGATGGTGTTTTGACGATCAAGGGTCGAGTTTGTGTTCCAAGAGTGGGGGATTTGACTAGATTGATCATGGAGGAGGCCCACAGTTCGAGTATTCCATTCACCCAGGGCTACCACTACAAAAAACACTAGATTTAGCGATGGATTTTAGCTCAAACCTATTTTCGTCGCTAAGTAGCGACGAATTTAGCGACAAATTACAATTACGTCATTAATAAAGCAAAAACATAATTGACATGTAAAATAACGACGGATTAGCGACGAAAATACAAATCCGTCGCTAAATATTGGCGCTAAATTTACGCGCCTTCACTTTAGCTGCAAAATTAGCAAAAAAAACATGGCGACAAAATTTATTAAAATTTTACAACAAAAATAGCGACGGAATAAAATCAGTTGCTACGGAAAAATCGATGGTTAATATTTAAAAATTAAAATGTCAAAAAATGTATGTTGCGACGAATTAGTTCCATCGCTAAGTCCCGTGTTACATATGATTTAAGAGCTTATTCTAGAGCACAATGGAGTTAACAAAGTGAAAGATATGCGGCCTCCTCTTGCTCGCTTCGACCTAGGGTAGTCGCGGGTAGATTTCTCGTCGCCTCGCCCTCTCCGGCAGCTTGCCCTTCTCCAGCAGTTGTCCCTTGCTTTATAGGATTTTACAGTGTCTCTATTTCCATTTCAGGTAATGTATAGTTCTTTGCATTCGATTATTTGTCATTTTTTTCAATTTAATTTCTTTAGGACAAGCTTGGGTAGGAACGATTTAAAAACTCTCTCTTTCGCGATATTGAACAAGTGCTTGTAACACTTACAGTGATTTTGGGTTTTAAATATGAACATAACCAAAGAAATTATTTCCGACCATAGTGGTCATGAATGATCTGAATATCATTTGACAGAGCAGTTACCCAGTTATTTAGATGAGTACTTGAAGCAGAATGTCATTCGATGCACATATTATGTTTTCCCCATAAGTTACAAGCTTGAAATGGTTGCAACCTTTTGTAATATTTATTCTTTATGTTAGTGTAGGAAATAAATGTTCACAGCCAGCTAAAGCATCCTGAAAGAAATAATCTCTTGATTATTTTTATTAATGAATGAATATATATACAATTTACAATTTTTATAATATGGAAATCTTATTCCTATTCTACTCCTAAAATCTTATTCTACTTGTACAATAATTCTACAATTATGGTAAGTGTACAATGCTAATTAATACAAACTAAAGTTACCAAAATATGCTCCAATACCGTGATATACACTGTTGTATATGTCGTGTATATCACGGCTAAAACTGTCTTCAATATGTCGTGTATTACCGTGATATACACTGTTGTATATGCTGTGTATATCATGGCTAAAACTGTCTTCAATATATCGTGTATTACCATGATATACACTGTTGTATATGCCGTGTATATCACATTCTTTCACACCCCCCCCCCCCGCAGTCATAGCGGGCTGTCTTCGTACGCTGAGACTGTCCCTAAAATCTTCAAAAAGGATCGAGGGAAGACCCTTACAAAAGATGTCTGCAATTTGATACCTGGAAGGGACATGGCAGACGCGTACTTGTCCACGAGCTACCTTTTCGCGAACAAAGTGGATATCCATCTCGATGTGTTTAGTGCGCTGGTGTTGAACCGGATTACCAGAAAGGTAGACCACACTAATATTATCACAATAAACCAATGTAACTTTTTGAATGAGACAATGAAGTTCTAAGAGAAGATTACGTAACCAACATAATTCAGAGACCACATTGGCTACCCCTCGATACTCAGCCTCCGCACTAGAGCGTGATAATGTAGATTGTCGCTTCACAAACCATGAGACCAAGTTATTACCAAGAAACATATAATATCCAGACGTGGAGCGTCTGGTATCTGGACAGTCACCCCAATCAGCATCTATATACGAGACAAATGTAGACGTCAATGATGGATATAAATGTAAGCCATAGTCAAGTGTCCCCTGGATTTATCGAATAATGCGTTTGAGCGCATTCATGTGCTGAACCCTGGGATCATGCATAAACAAAGACACCAGTTGTATGACATACGTAATAATCGATCTCGTGAAAGTAAGATACTGAAGAGCCCCTGCAAGACTGCGATAGTGGGTTGGATCCTTGTAAGGTGAGCCAGCTGCAGCACCCAACTTGGGTTTTGTATCAACTGGAGTGGAAGTAGACTTGCACGAGGACATACCAGCTCGCTCAATGATCTCAATGGCATACTTCCTTTGTGATAAGAATAACCCACCTGTATGACGAGTGACATCAATCCCCAAGAAATAACACAAGAGCCCCAAGTCTTTCATAGTAAACTCAGACCTGAGTAGTGTCATGATAGACTTTCGTAAATCGTCAGAAGAAGCTGTCAAAATAGTATCATCTACATACAAGAGAATATATGCCAAGGAAGTACCACAATGATATATGAACAGAGAATTATCTGACCTGCTGTAAGAAAGCCCAATAGTAGATACATAGTCTGCAAACCTCTTATACCAAGCCTGTGGCGCCTGCTTGAGCCCACACAAGGACTTCTGCAATAAATAGACATGATTAGGATATATGGGGTCTCGAAAACCCAAATGTTGATGCATGTAGACGGTCTCCTTAAGATCACCATGTAAGAAAGCATTCTTAACATCTAACTGATGAATGAGCCATGGTTTTGAAAGTGCCAGAATGAGAACAGTGCGAATGGTAGCCGGTTTGACCACCAGACTAAACGTCTCATCACAATCCACACCAACCTGCTAGACTTATCATCACCTACAAGACGAGCCTTATGCCTTGCAAAAGAACCATCAGAATTATCTTTATGAATAAAAATCCACATAGAACGAATAATATTAACACTAGAAGGATGGGGCACCAACTCCCACGTCTTATTTTTAATAAGAGCATCATATTCGGCGTTCATAGCCAATTTCCAATTCGGGTCATTTAACACAGACACTGGGTTACAGGGTAGGGGAGATTTAAGAACATTAGAATTTAGATTAAAATATATTTTTGGTTTAAAAATATCCCGTTGACTACGAGTGACCGGTCTGTGATTCGGGGGAGAATTTGGTAGATTTGGGGGAAAATTCTGATGGGTGACGGACTGGCCAGCAGGCAGTGGGCCTGCTCGCCCAACACGGGAATCTGGACCGAGACTTAGAACAGAAGCAGGGGCAAAACTGGGCTGGATATTCGGCCCAGTTGATGGACCTGGGACGTAAAGGGCAGTGGGTGATAGTGGGCCAGCAGAAAGTGGGCCTACTGGCAGTCCGAGGGTACTGGTTTGGCCCAATAAGTAGTGCATAGTGTACGGTGATACATCGTCATCTAAAAAATTGCGAACTAGGCACGGGACTACTCACTTGGGCAAAAGGAAATTGGGTTTCATCAAAAATAACATGATGACTAATGATTATTTTATTGGACGATATATCAAAATATTTGTAACCACAATGATTAGATGGATAACCCAAAAACACACAAGCGGTAGAATGGACTTGAAGTTTGTTAATTGTAGTTGATGGAAAAAGCGGATAGCATAAACACCAAAGACCCTAAGATGTGAATACGAAGGATCCTTATTATAGAGGGTTCTAAGAGGAGATGAATATGACAACCCTTTAGTAGGAAGTGTATTAAGGAGATAAGTAACCATTTGTAGAGCATGATACCAAAAGGAAGGGAGTACGGAAGCATGGACCAATAAATTACGGACAATGTTATTAATGGTACGAATTTTTAGTTTGGCTTTCCTATTTTGTGAGGACGTATGAGGACAAGAGAAACGAAAAGCTATGCCATTAGAATCACAAAATTCCCGAAACACCCCATTATCATATTCATTGCCATTATCATATTGAATATTTTTTATATCCCATTCTAATTGGGTACAGATGAATGCTCTAAATTTTAAGAATGCAAAAAAAAAAACTCGTGATTTTTTCGCTAACGGAAGGTCCATAAAAAATTAGAATAATCATCCAAAAATAAAATATAATAACGATGGCCCACAGAACTGAGAATGGGAGAGGTCCATAAATCGCTATGAATATATCTAAAGGCATCAAAGTACGAGAAGTAGAGGCTACAAATGGTAATCTAACATGTTTTCCTAAAGGACACGTACCCTTATAAGAAATAAAATTAGTTTTATGCAAATAAGAAACAATGGATGACCAAGGGTGACCCAAACGTGCATGCCACAAGGAAGGAGCTAGATCTGCAAAAGTTGACGGCAAGGCTTGACTCGAAAGACTAGAGGTGGGCATGATTGGATAAATATCTCCCTTACTATTGAATCTCGTGAGAGGTATCCCCATTTTGAAATCTTTCACAAAAAACCCAAAGGGATCAAAATTGACAGAAACCCAATTATCAGTGGTGAATTTTCGGACAAACACCAAAGTTTTAATTATGTTAGGGGCATAAAGGGCATTTTTCAAGACAAGAAGTGGATGTGGGGAGATAAAGTTGTATTACCGCAACCACGAATTGGAATTGTATTGCCATTACCAACAATAATGCCACGATTTTTGCTCAAATTCAAATAAGATGAGAAAGTACCTTGGTCTGACGTCATGTGAGAAGTAGAGCCGGTGTCCATGTACTAGTTCTGGTCCGGAGGATTTAATCCAAGTGTATGCATTGCGACCTTAATATCTGTTGGAGTCAGTGTGGGGCTCACTACCTGGAATGCATGCGGAGGCCGAGGCCCAAGTAAACTGGTCTATGGGCCCGACCTAGAGTGAAATCGACTGCCTGAAGCTGGACCTCAGGTATTGGGCCTGTAATATGGCTGGACTGAGGCCCAATGGGGCTGGAAATAATTGGGAGGAAGGCAGTAGGCGGGACTGGGCCACTGGTCCAGGCGCACTGCCAATGGGCCCAAGGCTGAGACCAGGCGGGCTGGGGCCCAGAACCCCGAGGCCCACCCCCGCTGTTGTTATTGTCCCCGCCGGTGGTGCCACCGTTGTCGCCGCCGCGATTCTTGTCATTATTTTTACAGTTTTGACTCTTTTTGCTGCCACCGTTGTTGCGATTTTGGTATGAATTGTCAACAAACCCGTGAGAGTTATCGGATGAAGTCATCATCACCTCGGAACTAGAGCCGGTAGCCGGCTTTTTTTCCTTGTGGGCTTCTTCTAATGTGAGCATTGAGCAGACTTGATAAAAAAGTAGATGCGGATTACTTTGACGGAGGAGAGTCCTAACGATATCATAGGACTCAGAAAGGCCGGCAACCATTTGTAGAACAAGATGATTATTGGTAACAGGCGCTCTAACGTTACGGAGTTGGTCCGCCAATTCCTTGAGCTATTTACAATAAGCGAAAACATTCGGGAAATCTTCCATGCTGTCTTGGAAAAATTCCTGCTCAAGGGTGACAACTCAGGAATGTTGGTTATCCTGAAATATATCACGCAGTCTATTCCACGTAGCCAAAGTCGTAGTGTCTAGTTCAATAATCGTCTGTAAAAGGTCGGTAGAAATAGTAAAATAAATCCACTGAAGCACGGTAGCGTTAATAGTAATCCATAACTAAGGATCCTCCGTGGGAGTAGGGGTAACAGGAGAAATTTATGTGATGGAGGACTTGATGTGAGATTGCGTGAATTTTGAACAACTATGCCCACGTTGCATACTGGACGTTTTCCATCTCAAGACCAATAGAGATGTGGTTCTTGATGTTGGAAACAGTAAGGGCAGGATGAAATATGTCCTTAGACATAACGAAAGAACAAAAGGTGAAGTGGGGATTTGGACTAATTTGGGAAGAGAAGAGAGAAGAAGGGCACGGAAACTGAGATGGATGCTCGGAAACCGAGAGCTTGCGGAAGAAAAAAGATGGGAGAGGTAAAAAAACCTAGACTTCTGATACCATGAAAGAATTAATCCCTTGATTATTTTCATTAATGAATGAGTATATATACAATTTACAATTTTCATAATATGAAAAATCCTATTCCTATTCTACTCCTAAAACCTTATTCTATTTGTGCAATAATTCTACAATTATGGTAAGTGTACAATGCTAATTAAATACAAACTAAATTTACCAAAATATGCTCCAAAACCGTGATATACACTGTTGTATATGTCGTGTATATCACAGCTAAAAATGTCTTCAATATGTCGTGTATTACCGTGATATACACTGTTGTATATGCCGTGTATATCACGGTATATTCTGTCACACCCAAACATTTTCCAGTATTATGGTAGTGAAATAGTAAGAGATTGTTACTTACAACAAGTTATAAACTTGACTCATCCTTGCACGTACCCTTCAATGAAAGTGTTTTTTTCTTTGATATTGCAGGTTGATTACTGGTTTTACATTTATCTGGAATATGTTCATCCTGGTTCTATTAATAAACTTATCCAAGACCGTGTGGAGCAATTACAAAATCTATCATAAGGAATTTCAGTGGCCATATTCTTTGCGGGTTAGCTTACTTGCATAGTAAAAAGACCTACCACAGGTAACAGTCATATATTCAACTATGAGAGAATAAGATATAGAACCTTCTGAAGAACAAATTTGAAATAGTTTCTTGTATAGGGACATTACAGGGGCTAATTTGCTTGTTTATGTTTACGGGGTTGTCAAGCTTACAGACTTGGGATAGCTAAGCATTTATGTTGCTCTATCTCTAATCATTTTTTAGTTTGCAGTTTTTGTGAGTGAAGAATGGTATTCTATTCAGTAGAATGTAATTGATCCACAGATCTTTGTGCTTTACATGGTAAATCTCTTCACAGTGGACTGCTAATATGCGTTTTTAGATGCTTGCTCTTCAATATTTGAATAAATATAGGAGTTTAAACTCTTTTTTTCTTGCAATAATAGATGTAAATGTCTTTAGATGACTTCAATCTTTTTTTGGGGGGGTGAAACCAGTTTCTGGAGCCAATATAATCTCTTGTGCTACTATATCGGAATTACTATGTCAAACAAGAACATTTATCTTGAAAAAGACAACAAAATAGTTGCAACAAATCTTTAATGTTTTCACTCTAAGATGTGTAATCAAAAGATCTGAGACTAACAGACTGGTGTTGTTGCTTGAATTTTGCTAGTGTTATATTTTTCATTGAACCTTAGTCTTGTTATGCAGCTAAACGGGCACTCAGCTAATCTCTCTTTAAAAGGAAGTCCATATTGGATGGCCGCTGAGGCACTTCTCCTCAACATCACATATTTCTAATTATATTTTTTCACTTTCCACAATATTAGCGAATATTCTCCGAATATTTACAGTATATTTCTTGGGTATATCAGTGACCAGATCTGCAGCTACTATGTTCTTGTGTTAGCGTAAGTATGCAGAAGAGATAGTGTACAGGGCTAATATGGAAAATTGTAAAATTATGCCAACTCCGGTTGACTCGAAATCCAAGCTCAGTGCAAATGAGGGTGCGCCAGTTTTTTATCCCACTCTATATCAGAGTCTTGCAGGTGCCCTTCAGTATCTTACATTCACTAGGCCAGTATTGCATATGACGTTCAGCAGGTGTATCTGTTTATGCATGACCCTCGAAAGTCCCATTTTCCAGCCCTCAAACGTATTATCAGATACGTTAAGGGCACACTGGACTTTGGACTACATCTCTACCCCTCTGCCCCAAACAAGTTGCTCTCTTACACGGATGCAGATTGGGCAGGATGCCTAGACACACGTCGCTCCACCTCAGGCTACTGCGTGTTTCTTGGGGATAATCTTATTTCATGGTCCGCCAAGCGGCAGGCCACGCTATCCCATTCGAGTGCTGAACTAGAGTATCGCGGAGTTTCTAATGTCGTTGCTGAGATTTGTTGGCTCTGAAATCTTCTTTTGGAGCTCCAGTGTCCACTGCGAAAGGCGTCTATAGTCTATTGTGACAACATATCTGCCATCTACATGTCTCACAATCCGGTCCAACATCAGCGGACTAAGTATATTGAGATAGATATCCACTTTGTACGAGAGAAGGTCGCCCTTGGTAAGGTCAAAATATTACACGTACCTTCCTCCTATCAGTATGCAGATATTTTCACAAATGGACTACCGAGATAGCTCTTCACCGACTTCCGATCCAGCCTTAGCGTTAGGCCTCCTCCCGCTTCGTCTGAGGGGGAGTATTAGCAAATATTCTCCGAATATTCACAGTATATTTTGTAATTATGATAGATGTATATTTAAGGTAACAATAATATCCTTGCCCCTTTGGCTAACACTGTGAATATAAACATCTTTTCTGTATGCCTCGATAAGGACTTAGGAACATATTTAGACATGCTTTTATCATAGGAATCAATAACATGAATATTCTTAACTACTAGGAGTAGAATAAATTATGGAACAATATCACGGTTATATTTCGTTACATGGAACATGCCAAAAGAAAGAAATAATTTACCTTAACAGACCTTGATTTCACTTAATTAACCGAGTCAAGAGGGTTGATATGTTTATGACACTGTCCGAACGCAATACACTGGAATCCACTTTGGATTTGCTGGAACGTTTATCGTACAGAATTCTAAAATGAAAACCAAGTCACTGCTTCTCACTTTGTTTACTCCTATTGCCTAAGTACTGCTGTCATTACTTCTATGAATTAATACTCCAAATTTAGCTACTGCTGCCATTACTTCTATGAATTAGTACTCCAAATTTAGCAAAGGGTATTGTACCCATTTGTTTTCCAAAATGAACGAGAATGAGGGTTGATTCCTTAGTCGTTTGTTTACTAAATATGAAGGTCAACTTAGCATTTAATGAGCATCGTGATTTGGTCTCCCATCCAGTTTATTCTTGGGTGTGGGATGGCCTTTGAGTAACGCCACATGCCACTAACATGCACGGTCACTTAATTAATTAAGTGACCTGCCTCCGCATAATTTATCAATTACACACATAATTAATTTTCTGATCCCAATTCCTTTAAATCTTAATAACTTATAAGACCTTCATACACTCAATGTCATAATTTTGTGATATGACAGTAGTCCATAACCTCTTTAGGCACAAGCCAAAATTATTTCTGATTTTCGTCGTCACATTTGTTACGTCCAAAATTATTTCGGGGTTTTATCCTTTTATATGCTAAACTCTTTATTAGCATATGTAAATGTAACATAAATTTTTCCAACGCTGGGTCTATTTATATATGTCTAGCGATTTTATAAACGCTTAGCGGTGTAAACGTTAACCTAAAAGTACGTGATGTTACTTCTTTCCCCCTTAGAAACATTCATCCTCGAATGTTGGGGTAACATATCTAATCCTCGTTACGTAGCCCGAAATACAACCACTCTTTTTTTACAAGCAAATAACGTGTCATACATCAGTACATCTACATCAGACTTCTCATGGTCTTCAAACATTAATTATAATACCAGGAGATAAAACTCACCTTATGCTTATTTTGGAACCTCGGCGTTGGTCTGGAATAGGTATGGATACTTGTGCATCATTTTCTCTTCCGCCTCCCATGTCATGTCTTCCACGTTCCTATTTTGCCACAGAACTTTTATAGAAGCTACTTCCTTAGTCCTCAGCTTGCGGACTTGTCGATCTAGGATAGCAACAGGAATTCCTTCATATGACAGATCCTCTGTAATCTGCACATCCTCAATTGGTACAATCCGAGAAGGATCTCCCACACATGCTCTCAACATGGAAATATGGAAGATTGGATGAACATACTCCAACTCCGAAGGTAAGTCCAATTCGTACGCTACCTGGTCAATTAATCGAATTATGCGATATGTCCCAATATACCTTGGACTAAGTTTTCCTTTCTTCCCGAATCTCATTACACCCTTCATCGGCGAAATCTTCAAAAATACCCAGTCGTCTACCTGAAACTCTAAGTCTCGCCGTCACACATCTGTGTATGACTTCTGACGACTCTGGGCTGTTAACAACCGTTCTTGGATAAGCTTTACCTTTTCTATGGCTTGGTGTACCAAGTTAGGTCCAAATAACTCTGATTCGCCTACCTCGAACCATCCAATAGGGGTTCTACATTTTCGTCTGTACAAGCCCTCATATGGAGCCATTTTAAACTGGTGTGATAGTTGTTATTGTACACGAACTCAATAAGGGTTAAGTGATCATCCCAACTTCCCTTAAAGTCCAACACACAAGCTCGTAACATGTCCTCGAGCGTTTGAATCGTTCGCTCAGCTTGACAGTCTGTCTGAGGATGGAAAGCCGTACTTAAATTAACTTGGGTGCCTAACCCTTTCTGAAACGATTTCCAGAAGTTAGTAGTAAACTGAGCACCTCGGTCAAATATAATAGAGATAGGCACATCATGAAGTCGAACGATCTCCTTAATATATAACTTCGCGTAATCTTCGACAGTACAAGTAGTTTTCACCGGCAAGAAATGAGATGATTTGGTCAGTCAGTCAATAATTACCCAAATAGAATCAAATATCCGATAGGAACGACGTAATCCCGTTATGAAATCCATATTAATCATTTCCCATTTCCATATTGGAATCTCGATGTTCTGAGTCAAGCCACCAGGCTTTTGGTATTCTATTTTTACCTACTGACAATTGGGGCACTAAGCTACAAACTCTGTCACGCGCTTCTTCATGTCATTCCACCAATAAATACTCTTGAGATCATGATACATTTTAGTTGATCCTGGATGAATATTGTACCGTGATTAATGAATCTCCATCATAATTCTATCCCACAATCCTGCTATATTTGGAACACATAGATGACCTGGTGCCTAAGAGTTCCCTGTTTGTCAATCTCAAGGTCGTGGTCTTTTTCTGTTGAATGCTCTCTCTTATCTTCTTCAAACTAGGGTCTTCCCATTGATGTTTCTTAATTTCTGATATAAGGGATGATTTTGACACATTCTGGACCACAAACCTACCATCCTCCGAATCCACTATTCGGACTCCCAAACTAGCTAATTGATGAAGCTCTCTTACCAATTCCTTCCTTTTAACTTGCACCGGCATCGAACTAACCATTGACTTATGGTTGAGCGCATCTGCTACAACATTAGCTTTGCCAAGGTGATATAAGATGTCCACATCATAATCCTTCAATAATTCAAGCCATCTTCTTTGTCTCAAATTCAGCTCTTTTTGTTTGAATATGTATTGCAGACTCTTGTGATCCGTAAAAATGTCTACATGAACACCATATAAATAGTGCCGCCAAATCTTCAGTGCATAGACTATTGCGGCCAACTCTAAATCATGTGTCGGATAGTTCTTCTCATGTGTTCCTCAATTGCCTTGAAGCATAGGCAATCATTTTACCATGTTGCATTAGCACACATCCTAAACCTGCTCCTGAGGCATCACAATACACAACATAACCTTCTGGACCCTCTGGGAGAGTAAGGACTGGTGCCGATGTTAATCTATCCTTTAACTCCTGGAAACTCCGCTCACAAGCATCGGACCACTAGAATTTTATAACCTTTTGTGTTAACTTCGTTAGTGGTGCTGATATGGTAGACAATCCTTCTACAAACCTTCTATAATAGCCGGCTAGGCCCAAAAAGTTGCGAACCTCTGTTGGAGTCGTAGGCCTCGGCCAATTCTTCACCGCTTCAATCTTCTGAGTGTCAACTCTTATACCCTCGTCTGACACTATATGACCAAGAAAATCCACTGACTTCATCCAAAATTCACATTTGGATAGCTTTGCATACAAATTATGGTCCGGAGCATTTGTAGTATTATCCGCAAGTGATCCACATGCTCTGTTTCCGAGTGAGAGTAAACCAGAATATCATCTATAAATACTATCACAAATACGTCCAGGAATGGGCGGAACACGCTCTTCATTAGATCCATAAATGATGTTGGTGCATTTGTAAGTCAAAATGACATTACTAGGAATTTGAAGTGCCCATACCTTGTCATAAAGGCCATCTTCGGAATATCCTTCTCATTAACCTTTAGCTGATGGTACCCCGACCTTAGGTCAATTTTTTAGAAACATCTCGCACCTTGTAACTGTTCAAACAAATCATCAATTCGGGGAAGAGGGTACTTGTTCTTGGTAGTAACCTTATTTAGCTGCCGATAATCGATACACATCCGTAATGAGCCATCCTTCTTTCGTACGAACAATATCGGCGCGCCCCAAGGAGATATGCTAGGCCTAATAAAGCTTTTCTCGAGCAAATCCTTTAATTGCTCCTTCAATTCCTTCAATTTAGTTGGGGCCATTCTATAAGGAGGAATAGATATCGGTTGAGTGTTTGGCAATACATTTATACCGAACTTAATTTCCCTTTCAAGAGGAAAGTCAGAAGTTCGTCTGGGAATACATCAAGAAATTCATTGACCACCGGAATTGATTGAGAACTAGGTGGTTCAGCATCGACATCCCTTGCCCGAACAAGATGGTATATACACCATTTGGAGATCATCTTTCTTATCTTAAGGTATAAAATAAATCTACTTTTTGGCTTTGCCGTATTACCTTTCCATTCAAGGACTGGCTCGCCTGGAAATTGGAATCTAACAATCTTTGTTCGACAGTCAACATTAGCGTAGCATGACGCTAACCAATCCATGCCCATAATAACATCGAAGTCAACCATTTCTAATTCCACTAAATCGGCTAGGGTCTGATGACTACAAGCTAATACTGCACACTTTCGATAGACCCGTCTAGCGATTACCGATTCACCAACTGGTGTAGATACCACAAATGGATCCCTTATCAACTCAGGATCTATACCAAATTTAGAGAAAATGAAAGGAGTAATATGATAAATTTGAGCCTGGATTTAACAACGCCTACACATTATGTGAAAGGACAGTTAATGTACCTGTAATGATATCAGGTGAAGACTACTGATCCTATCATCCCATCAGTGCATAAGTACGGTTCTTGCCCCTACTTCTGCTTCGACTAGGTAATGTCTGTTGACTCTACCCTAATAGGCGTACTGATTGGGATAAAGCTGCTGCAGATCCGGCCGGCTGGGCTCTAACATCTTTATCTTTTGTCGGATAATTTCGCACTATATGACCATGCTCCCCGCAAGAATAGCATACTCTTTCCTCTTATTGGCACGGCCCTGCATGGGTCCTACTACACTGCCTATATCGAGTCAACGACGGCCTCATCTACATAGAATTACCTCTATAATAAGATCTTGATGCTTGTGAACTCTAGCCTGGTCTCGTTTGAATATATCGATCAGCCCTCGATCTTGAAGATGGAAATGATGCGCCGGCTGCTGGGTAAGATGGTCGTCTGTAAGACTATGTCCTGGGCCCACCTCCGAAGTCCCTCACGCCACTTACAGACTGAGCCTTTTTATTCTAGCCCCTATCACGCTCTTAATTGACCCGTTGTTGCCTCTTGCGATCCTCCAGGTTCTACGCATAAGCCTGGATGCGAGCAATATCTATATCCGGATTCAAATAAGTCGTAGTACACTCGTTGACCAAGTGTGGCCCCAAGCCAGTAACGAACCTGTGTACCCGGTCACTCATTTCAGCTATAATTGTTGGAGCATATCGAGCCAAGGAATTAAACTGCAAGCTGTATTTTCGAATGCTCAAGCTGGCCTGTTCAAGACGTAGGAACCTGTCATGTCTGGTCTGTCAAAGCTCGACTGGTAGAAAATGTTGTAAGAAAGCCTCTGAAAACTCCCCCCATCCTGCTGGTGTAGCACGAGGTCCCCTAGATTGCTCCCATGTTTCATTCCAGGTTACTGCGACATCTCGTAGTCTATAAGAAGAAAATTTTATCGACTCGGTATCGATAGCATCCATCACCCGCAAAGTGCGCTGTAGCTGATCCAGAAAACTCTGCGGGTCCGCGTTCAAGTCTGTTCCTATGAATATCGGAGGGTCTAGATTGATGAAATCCCGAGCTCTTGCGCTAGCAGCTCTATCAGAAGGACTGGGAACCTAACATTGGGCCTAAGCGGCTACCAATCGTGTCAATAACTATACCGCAATCTGCATATTAAGATCCTCCGCTGGGGTATCAGGTAGAGGGACTAGGGGTACTGCCGCTCCACTAATCTCCCCTGATGGTGGTGTACTGGGAGAACCATATGAATGAGTCGTACCGAGGGTCTCACTCTGGCCCTCGCTAATGGGTAGCAATTGGCTGGTACATTCTCCTGCAGCCGTATTCAACTCCCTCATACTCTTGGACTTCTTCCTTGCAGTAGGCATCGTTGGAAGCATAAGTACGAAATGGATTAGGAGTGAAATACTTATAACTCAGTTCTATAGCATGATTTATGAAATGAAAGAATAGAAACCATCCCTAAAATGTCAGATAGCCTCTTGTTTATAAGTATGGTGCACAACATACCCATAAACAAGACACGGCTTGTAGACTCCCTAGGACAGACATGTTTTGATACCAAGTTTATCACGACCCAAAACGGAGGGCCGCGACGGGCACCCTGACCCCACCCACCGGGTACCGCTAATCGTACAACCAACTTCTAATCACAATTGAGTATGGACTAAGCCGAAGAAAATTATGAAAAATCAGGTGACACCTGTCTACAAGCCTCTAAGAGTAACAACATCAAAGGTCGGGACAGGGCCCGCCATACCCATATATACAAGCAAAAATGTACAGTACCAAAATTAGACCAACACTCCAAACAATGGGAGTGCTCCAAAAACCCATTGGATCCACAATCAACTAATGTGAACCGTCACCCTGCTTATATGAACCTACAGGCATGAAACGCAGCGTCCCCCGATAAAAGGGACGTCAGTACGACTGATGTACTGAGTATGTCAGGCATGAATAATAACATAACAGGGATATAATAATAAACTGGAACAGGAACAACCGACCAACAGTAATTATATCTGAGGGTCCAAATACATATGCCTAAATGTCATGCACAATGCGGTATACATACATTGGCCTCATTGGCATCTTCCTTACCATAACAACCTCTGTGGGCATCATACCATATAATAGTTAATAAATGTATGCATGATGCAAATGTGGTATACATATATATTGGCCACGCATGGGCTCTTCCTGTCCATAATCGCCTCTCTGGGCATCAGGTTATATCGGCCACACATGGGCATCACATCATTTTGGCCTCATAGGACTCTTTCTTTACGTGATAGTTTGTACCAGCTACAGGTGGTGTGCGTATATAATGCCTTTCCCTTTCCCCATAACCCCTACATATATATAATATTTATCATATAGTAGTGTGCATAGCACAAATGGGTCCAGGATAATATATAATATGATGCAAATGAAAATGCATGAATGACAATAAAATATTTTCTGAATTTGTCGGATGACAATAATATCCTTGCCCCTTTGGCTAACACTGTGAATATCAACATCTTTTTTGTATGCCTCAATAAGGACTTAGGAACATATTTAGACATGCTTTTAGCATAGGAATCAATAACATGAATATTCTTAACTACTATGAGTAGAATAAATTATGGAACAATATCACGGTTATATTTCATTACATGGAACATGCCAAAAGAAAGAAATAATTTACCTTAACATACCTTGATTTCACTTAATTAACCGAGTCAATAGGGTTGCTATGTTTATGAACACTGTCCGAACGCAATACACTAGAATCCACTTTGGATTTGCTGGAACGTTTATCGTACAGAATTCTAAAATGAAAATCAAGTCACTGCTTCTCACTTTGTTTACTCCTATTGCCTAAGTACTGCTGCCATTACTTCTATGAATTAATACTCCAAATTTAGCAAAATGTATTGTACCCATTTGTTTTCCAAAATGAACGAGAATGAGGGCTGATTCCTTGGCCGTTTGTTTACTAAATATGAAGGCCAACTTAGCATTTAATGTGCATCATGATTTGGTCTCCCACCCAATTTATTCTTGGGTGTGGGATGGCCTTTGAGTAACGCCACATGCCACCAATATGCACGGTCACTTAATTAATTAAGTGACCTGCCTCCGCATAATTTATCAATTACACACATAATTAATTTCGTGATCCAATTTCCTTAAATCTTAATAACTTATAAGACATTCATACACTCAATGCCATAATTTTGTGATATGACACTAGTGCATAACCTCTTTAGGCACACGCCAAAATTATTTCTGATTCTCGTCGTCACACTTGTTACGTCCAAAATTATTTTGGGATTTTATTCTTTTATATGCTAAACTCTTTATTAGCATACGCAAATGTAACATAAATTTTCTCAACGCTCGGGTCTATTTATACATGTCTAGCGATTTTATAAACACTTAGCGATGTAGACCGTAATCCGAAAGTACGGGATGTTACAGAAAGATAAAAGCAATGACCAAAAATAAAAAGTAAAAATTGTAAAAATAAGGTTAGAGGTATTTTTCATATTCCAAATACAAAAAGTTGTATTTGAAATTTTCATGGCCAAATACTAATTTTCAAAAAAAAAATGAAAAAAAAAGTCGAAAAAAAGTAAAAATATCCATGACCAAAAGAGAAATGGAATTTCTGATCAAGCTTTGGATCCATAAATTACTCTCTGAAATTAATAGGTATGTGGACTTCACCCACGTTTTCCTTTGAGTACTATATAATTTATGAGATTTTGAATTTAAATTTTATAAATTCTAAAATGATTATATACACGTATTTATAAAATTTCTCAATAAATATAAATAAAATTGAATCAAAATTTTGGTTATACCAAATCCGTACTTCCCATATTAGCTTCGTTTATGCTCACAGTTTATTATTATTGAAAATTTCCTTCCCAAGAAAAATTATAAAACATATAAAATAATAATAAGGCCGAGACGCGAGACCACACTATTTCCGTAAAATATGAATTAATTACTACGCCCTCCGTCTCAAAAACTTATCACATTTTTCACTAACAAAGCATTTATATGGATAGCATTTTGACAATTTTACCCTCTTAACACATTTCATCTAATTTCTCCTAAATAATTATCTACTCTATCAATGTTGAGAACCTCTTAAATATTGTTATTTAGTATAAGGGTAAAGTGAAAAAAATTACTAAATTTTGTCTTGATTAAATGAAATAATAAAAATTTTGAGATAAATATTTTTTAGTAAAGACGATAAATATGTTTTGAGACGGAAATTGCATTGCACATGTATTTGGTTCTTTCATGGGTGATAATACCAAGAATTTAGATCACATAAATAAAAGCTTAATAATGAATGCAGATAAATTGTTATCCTTAAGTTTCGCCTAAATTTACCTTATCATATATACTCTTGTGTGTTCATTTTTACTCATCAAATTGACCCTTAAGTGTCACTTTTACTTAAGTTTCAGATCCTTAAGCACTTATACTTATCAAATTTAAAATATCGAAATAAAACTAATTTATTTTTTATCTTTTACCCATATTATTAATTACTCATTTCAAATCATTTTTCAGATTCATTAAAACGACACACCAATTAATATGGATATCATGATAAATTGTACACTTCCTTTATTATATTTTAAGGAATGCACAAGTCCATAATGAACAAGTAAAAGTAAACGGAGGAGTAAACATATACTCCTAATATGCAGTAAATTGCACCAACTCATCATCTCCTTAGTGATAAAAAGAGCTCACGAATATTTTGAATATTTGAATATCCTTTAATCGCATGCATGAACTCATAGTCTGGACAAATTAAATACAATGATGTTGGAATATGTAAAGCAACAACGGAAATAGTAAATAACTATTACAGTGATAGAAAAGATAAACAACAATGAGGACAACAATAAGTTGTCAATATCTTGATCTTGAATGCTACTTCAAATATAGAACTTGTATTCGAAAATACAAGAACATGAACTGCTACACTTGTGGCTTGTAGATTCGCTGAGAATACGAACGGCTAGAGCCCTTCGTCTGTTAAGTTTCCACCTGAAACACTTAGCAATCAATTAGATAAACCACAACACCACCGACTGAGTCGAGAGATGGCTCTCTGTCTTTAAGACAAGATCTCCCCCGTATATAGGCTTTACGGAAGTGTGGACAATAGTCTCCCAAGATAAACAGCAAACTATCAAGTGTGCAAATCCTACACAAATGATCTCAGTGAAGAACACGAATAATGAAGATTGCTAAGAGAAGGATTGCTATCAGGAAAATCTGATCTCTTTATGGTGTTGTGAACTTGTTTTTCTATTCATATGTTCATATATGTTCATCTCTTTTTCTATAGAATTGAGTCAAGGCTTCAATTTATAGGTGTGCAAGATGGCCTCTTCAAGTGCCCCACAATGGCAATCAATTGTCATGTAATGGATGACATTTAACCCCCAAGGAATGCAGCAACATAATGGTCCAAGTAATGGCCATTATTTGGTGGTTTCAATGCCATTGAAGTCCCCTCAATAGCCAAACCTTTGGGATTCCGTCGAGCAAACACTGCCTGGGAAGCGCCGCGGCGCTGCAGCATTTAGCGTCGCGGCTCCAGAAATGAAAAGTTGGAATTAGCGCCGCAGCGCTGCAAGGGGGTGCTGCGGCCCAATCCAGGAGGCGTCGCGACCCTTTCCGACCCATTCCATCTTACACCTCGCACAATCCTTCCTTCGTTTACCAATGTGGAACACTTATTATTCATCCAATAACTATCCATCATTCTATGTCTCAAACATTTCACTTACGTACCAATATCTCTTTCATTAACGAAATTTACGATACTTGGCACTAAGATTGCATATGTGTGGAAATGATATTTCCGACGTGCGGGGCCCAATTTGTTCGAGTCATAAATAATGGGATAAACCTAATTCCACATTGGTAAATTTCCAACAATTCCCTCTTGAAAGAGATTTTGGCGCACACACTAGGTGCCTACTTTTAGCAATCTTTCAGCGAAAAGATATTGCATCAGAAGAGGTAGCTTCCTCTTTGAACCTTCCTTAGTTGAATACCATAGGACTTACTTACGGCGCGATGAACGTGATGTCTTGAACCGTCAGTGTTTAATGTAAGCCAAGACAACGGTACCAACATAATACCTCCCATTTATTCGTTTCTTCTTTTGTTCTGTCCGTTGTGGTCGTGGACATACTTGAATTCTTAAGTGCATTCATTTGAGGTGGCATGTTCTCGCACTTAAATAGGTGATCTCCTATAAGGTATCCTGCTATACCCCACTTCACAAGTGTTAGGAATTATTAAAGGTTTCTCCAACCTTAACCTCAATAGTTTGAGGATCGTTAAAAGTTTGGAAGCTTAACAGTTACCCACCATGCAGGTAGCACTTTAATGTCTATCGCGGGAACGGCTTTGGATTCATGTTTCTTTACATAAGTCATAATCTGAAGTGCTCTTGCTTCCACCGAAGCGCTCAACTAAACCTTTTATGGCTTAGTTTTCCCATTGAATCAAGTTCTTTGGAACTCCAGTCAGTATGGTTGGGTTACCACTGTAAAGGTTCATATTGTTTGGGTTTTAAGCTCATTCCCCTATACAGGCAAAACTCTTGATCTTTGGGTAGTCCCTTAGTTAAAGGGTCTGTTATATCCTTTGATTAGTAATCAAGGAAGTGACACCCATGATGATCAATTGCCATACGGTCTTATGTCTCCGACAGATCCGACAGATATGTCCAGACGCAGTCATCCGTGCCCTTCATGAAGTGAACCGGCTAGCCACAGTGTATAACTGCTGAAGGAACGAGTTTCTCCCAATAAGGGACATCCTCTAAGGAGTCATCAAGTTACTCAACTTCTTTAAGGCTTTGTTTAAAGTGATAAACACCGATTCCATCATGAATCGGCCGATGCAAGTTTGCTTAGAGTATTTTCCAAGACCCACCATACACATTTACTTGTGGCTTTGGTGTTCTTCATATCTGATGTCCAGTTTGCATCACTGTGTTCTCCCAGAACCGCTGGACATCTAGAATACCATAATCCGTAGATAAGCAAATATTTTAGATATCGCCATATCCGACTTAACGCCTTTTATTAATCAGTTCAAGAATCACGAGTGAACCTTAGTTCAACTGATCTGCAATGTACGCCGATACCAGGTCGGTTGTAGTGTGTACAATATATTGAACTACACGTGACCTGCACATATCGCTCCCTGTATATGGGTGCACCATGATTCCAATTAGTTCTATGATTCATATCCATTGGTGGCTTTAACGATACTGTCAACTATCTCACAACTGAATTTGGAGTTAGACCAGTCCGTTAAATGTCTTAGAAATCCCAATTTCTAAGATGTCATCTATGATACCCATATCTGTTGTTTTAATATAACTTCCACTCTCAAACTGTTGGTTTTTCCAACTGTTGTCTTTCTAACTTCAGAGTCAATGTTTCTGTTGTCAGATTCATTGTTTATGTTTTACCAAAAACTTCTAGGACCAAAATGTAAATATTTCAGGCACCAAAATAAAAGTTCAGGAATAAACCCAACAGTCCAACAAACCAACTCTGCTCCTCCCCTTCCAACTCTCCGGTTAGGAAGGTTGTTTCAACATCCATGCCGCACAAGACTGCAATGGCCCTGGATGTTAAGCTATTCACATGGGAGCACATGTACAAGTAGCCGAGGCCTTTATACTCGTCAGTAGATCCATCTACTTTGTACTCACTTTTGAGTATCCTCTTTCACAACCCAAAGGTTATTTTCCCGGAGGAAGGTCAACCATTACACAAGTATAGTTCTATATGATGGAATCTATTTCTCTCTATAGCTTCTTTCCAAAGCAGTGCTTCTGGAGATGACAATTATTTGTTAATTGACCATGGTTCGTTCTCATCCATAAAAGCTAGAAGGCCTGAAACAAGTCTTTGTCCCCTCTTTGCTCTATCTCGATTCAACATCTAGAATCCCTGAGCTCTGTAGATCTAGAATAATAAGTTCCGGATAATTAGCAACTTCCGAGTCCTGTAGCTCTGGAACGTCTGGCTCTGGACAGTTAGGCACTTGCGGGTTCTTGTTAACCTCGAGCAATTACTTCTTTACCCTTCTCAAGGAAAGTTATCTTCAAAGAATTCAGCATTCTTTGACACCAAGAGGTGATAAGCACTACTGTTATTTGCAGATCCAATAGATATGCAATTTACAGTCTTAGGTCCAACTAGACCTGTTTCGATATTCCAATCTCTACCAAGCCACCCCACATCACAACATTTGTATGTGAGATCATTTTCATATTTCACATGGAGAGTTATCATTATCCTTATGCGTAGTTCTGTTGAGAATCGCATTAGCTGTAAGGATGGCCTTGCCCCACGTATTTTGGGCATACGGCTTTGCGCTTGGCTAACACCATTAGACTTAGGTGAGTAATGAACAGTCGTTTGATGAACGATGCTTCACATTCCCCCCGCCCCTCCCCCCCTCCCCTCTATCACTACGAATTCCTCAATCCGTAAGCTTAGTTGATTTTCAACTTCTGCTTTGTAGCACTTATCCTCTTCAACAATTTCATCTTTGGTTTTCTACAAACAAATGATGTAATACATTGTACCATCATCAATGAAGGTCACAAAGTACTTGTCTCCCCCCTCTATTTTGTATAAACTTTAAATCACCCATGTAGGTGTGACTAAGTTCTAGAGGAGCGGTGCTCCTTTAGCTATTCCTTTGACAAAACTTAGAAAGGTGATTTTGCCTCTTCTCCTACCTCACATCCATTTTGAGGGTTTATGTCGACAGAACGCAACAATCTCAACTTCGTTAACTTTTGAATGACTTTCTATTTAACGTGTCTTAATCTATGTTGGCATAGATGCACGGATTACAAATATCATTCATTTTGGTACAGACATATTGTACTATTCTTAGTTATTACAGACCTGTTGGACTAGTCTCAAACCAGCTTGACCAACAGCGTCCCTTAAATAAAGTTTGGGACATGTATCACCTCATTTTAGAGTGATCCCATTCCCTGAAGTCTTATTGAGGACAACCTCTCCAACCCCTTCTACTTTAGAAGTGGCGTTGCATCACATGAACAACATATTGCCCGTGGTTAGGGCATAACCTGATCATATGTGATCTGGATACTCTGGCCCACTCCAGTTGCTTTGCCAGACTGAGTGTCCAATTACTTTTCTGCCTTTCTTTTAGCCTTCAGATCATTTAAGACCTGGAAAACTCTGGCCTACCTCACTAGGTGTCCATTACTTTCTGTCAACTAAATTCTGGCAAACACTACCTGGGAACGACTTTGGATTCAAGATTCTTAACAGAAATCATAATCCGAAGTGCTCTTGCTTCCATCGAAGCGCTCAACTAAACCTTTTGCAGCTTAGTTTTCCCATTTAACCAAATTCTTTAGATCTCCAATCAGTATGGTTGGGTTACCACCGCAAAGATTTATACTATTTGGGGTTTTAAGCCCATTCAGCTAGACAGGCAGAACTCTTGATCTTCGGGCAGTCCCTTAGTTAAAGGGTCTGTTATATCTTTTGATTAGTAATCAATAAAATGACACCCGTGATAATCAACTGTCATACGGTCTCATGTCTCCGACAGATATGTCCAGACGACGTCATCCGTCCCCTTCCTGAAGCCGACCGGCTAGCCAAAGTGTATAACTGCTGAAAGTACGGGTTTCTCCCAATAAGGGACGTCCTCTAAGGAGTCGTGAAGTTACTCAACTTCTTTTATGCTTTGTTTAAAGCGATAAACTCCGATTTTATCATGAATCGGCCGATGCAAGTTTGCTTAGAGGATTTTCTAAGACGCACCATACACATTTACTTCTAGCTTTGGTGTTCTTCATATCTGATGTCCAGTTAGCATCACTGTGTTCTCCCAGAACCGCTGAACATCTAGAATACCATAATCTGTAGATAAGCGAATATTTTAGATATCATCATATTCGACTTAACGCCTTCTATCGATCATTTTCAGAATCATGAGTCAACCTTAGTTCAACTGATATACTTTGTAGGCCGATACCATGTCGATTATAGTGTGTATAATACATTGAACTACATGTGACCTGCACATATCGCTCCTCGTATATAGATGCACCATGATTCCAATCAGTTATATGATTCATATCCATTGGTGGCTTCAACGAGACTGTCAATTATCTCACAACTGAGTTTGGAGTTAGACCAGTCCGTTAGATGTCTTAGAAATGCCAATTCCTAAGATGTCATCTGTGATACCCATATATTTCATATTGAGACTTTTGTTTCAATATGACTTCCACTTTCAGACTGTTGTTTAACTGTTGGCTTTCTAACTTCAGAGTCAATATTTCTGTTGTCAGATTCATTATTTATGTTTTATCTTAAACTTCCAGGACCAAAATGTAAACATTTCAGGGACCAAAATGGAAGTTCATGAAGAAATCCAACAGTCCAACAAACCAACTCTAATCCTCCTCTTCTAACTCTCCGGTTAGGAAGGCTATTTCAACATCCATGTCACACAAGACTGCAATAGCCCTAGATGTTAAGTTATTCATAGGAGAGCACATGTACAAGTAGCCGAGACCTTATACTCTTCAGTAGATCCATATATTTAGTACTCACTTCTGAGTATCCTCTTTCACAACCCAAAGGTTCTTTTCCCGGAGGAAGGTCAACCACTACACAAGTATGGTTCTATATGATGGAATCTATTTCTCTCTGTAGGTTCTTTCCAAAGCAGTGCTTCTGGAGATGACAATTATTTGTTAATTGTCCATGGTTCGTTCTCAACCATACAAGATAGAAGGCCTGGAACAAGTCTTTGTCCCCTCTTTGCTCAGTCTCGGTTCAACATCTAGAATCCCTGAGTTCTGTAGATCTGGAATATTAAGTTCCGGATAATCAGCAACTTTCGAGTCCTGTAGCTCTGGAATGTCTGGTTCCGGACAGTCAGGCACTCGCGGGTTCTTGTTAACCTCGAGCAATTACTTCTTTTTCCCTTTTCAAGGAAAGTTATCTTCAAAGAATTCAGCATTCTTTGACACCAAGAGGCGATAAGCACTACTGTTATTTGCAGATCTAGTGGATATGCAATCTTCAGTCTTAGGTCCAACTTGACCTGTTTTTGGTATTCCAACTTCTACCAAGCCACCCCACATCACAACATTTGTATGTGATATCCTTTCCTCGTTTCACACGGATTGTTATCCTTATCCTTATGCGTATTTCTATTGAGAATCGCATTTGCGGTAAGGATCGCCTTGCCTCACATAATTTGGGAGTACGTCTTTGCGCTTGGCTAACACCGCTAGACTGAGGTGAGTGATGAGCAGTCGTTTAATTAACGATGTTTCACATTCTCCCCCTCTATCACTATGAATTCCTCAATCCGTAGGCTTAGTTGATTTTCAACTTCTGCTTTGTAGCGCTTATCTTCTTCAACAGCTTTATCTTTGGTTTTCTACAAACAAAGGATGCAATACGTTGTACCATCATCAATGAAGGTCATAAAGTACTTGTCTCCCCCCCTCTATTTTGTACAAACTTCAAATCACTCATGTAGGTGTGACTAAGTTCTAGAGGAGCGGTGCTTCTTTCGCTATTTCTTTGACGGAATGAAAAGGTGATTTTGCCTCTTCTCCTACCTCACATTCATTATGAGGGTTTATGTCGACAGAAGGAAACAATCTCAACTTTGTTATCTTTTGAATGATTTTCTATTTGACGTGTCTTAATCTATGATGGCATAGATGCAGGGATTACAAATATATCATTCATTTAGCTACAGACATTCTGTATCATTCTTAGTTATTACAGACCTGTTGGACTAGTCTCAAACCAGCTTGACCAACAACGTCCCTTAAACCAAGTTTGGGACATGTATCACCTCATTTTAGAGTGATCCCATTCTCTGAAGTCCTATTGAGGGCAACCTCTCCAACCCCTTCTATCTTAGAGGTGGTGTTGCTTCACATGAACAACCTCTTGCCCATGGTTAGGGCGTAACCGGATCATATGCGATCTGGATACTCTGGCCCACTCCAGTTGCTTAGGCAGACTGAGTGTCCAATTTCTTTTCTGCCTTTCTTTTGGCCTTCATATCATTTAAGACCTGGAAACTTTGGTCCACCTCACTAGGTGTCCATTACTTTTCTGCCTTTATTTTATCCTTCAGATCATTTAAGACCTGGAAATTCTGGCCCACCTCACTAGGTGTCCAATATCATCCTATTAACCAAACTCTGGCCCACTCCAGTCGTCCGTAGGCTTTGTACTACTGACTGTCCAATATCATCTTATCAAATGAATTTTGGCCCACTCCAATCACCCGTAGGCTTTGTACGACTAGGTGTCCAATATCATTCTATCAAATGAATGATCTTCTGTCAGATAGTGTGACACGTTCAACGTCTTAAGATAAGTCATTATCTTTTAGTCTTCTTCCCTTGTGATTGGTGCCCAGGGAAATCCCTGGCGCTTACTTAAGAGTGGTAACAGTCTTCGCACAGTCAGTGGATCTCTCTCCTTCGTATGTGCGAACATACTTTACACACTTTTAATAATTACACTCAAAAGAACGGATCTTTTAAGTTTTGTTTACAATAGTCCAATCTTTAACCGGGAAGGAAGGAGATTTAATATTTGATTTTAGAGTGTAGGGAATATAAGTTTTTAATGAAAACATTTTCATATTCCCAGCTTTGCTTTACACACTTTTATTCAGATATTAACTAAATATTTTATGATAAGGAAGGATTAACTTAGACCTTTTGGATTCTGGCCCACTTCAGTTAGACTGAGTGTCCAAATCCTCCTTACCATAATTCGGATCCTCTGTTTGGAACAGATATAGGACTTTTGCGATATGATAGAACATCATCTTCAGTCTTCTCCTCTTATCCTAGTTGACATCCTCAGCCTCTTGTGGGCGCTTGTTTCCACCACCCTCGGGAGCGGTGACACCAACTTGTCCTTGATTTTTAGCCGTACTAGCATGACTATCAGCATTATCTTGAAGCTCGGCATCAGATTCAGAGATCCCTCCTTTGACGGAAACAGATTTGTAATTGTCGTCAAAGAGAGAACCATAACTAAGCCCAATCTTGAAAGCACGGTTGTGGTTTGAACTGTTAGCAAAACTCTCAACATAACTATTTTCAAGAAGAAAACCACAGCCAGATTTGGTCAAACACTTGTCGACCAACATCTTTCGAATCACTAATACTAATATTATCTAAAAATTATTGGAATATGTAAAGCAACAACGGGAATAGTAAATAACTATTACAGTGATCGAAAGGATAAACAACAATGAGGACAACAACAAGTTGTCAATATCTTGATCTTGAAGTAAACTTCAAATATAGAACTTGTATTCGGAAATACAAGAACATGAACTGCTACACTTGTGGCTTGTAGATCCACTGAGAATACGAACGGTTAGAGTCCTTCTTCTGTTAAGTTAACACCTGAAACACTTAGCAACCAATTAAATAAACACAACACCACCGGCTGAGTCGGGAGATGACTCTCTGTCTTTAAGATAAGATTGCCCCGTATATAGGCTTTACGGAAGTGTGGACAACAGTCTCCCAAGATGAAACAGCAAACTATCAAGTGTGCAAAGACTACACAAATGATCTCAGCGAAGAACACGAATAATGAAGATTGCTAAGAGAATGATTGATATCAGGAAAATCTGATCTCTTTCTAATGTTGTGAACTTGTTTTTCTATTCATATGTTCATATATGTTCTTGTTCATCTATAGAATTGAGCCAAGGCTTCAATTTATAGGTGTGCAAGATGGCCTCTTCAAGTGCCCCACAATGGAAATCAATTTCCATATAATGGATGACATTTAACCCCCAAGTAATGCAGCAACATAATGGTCCAAGTAATGATCATTATTGGGTGGATTCAATGCCATTGAAACCTCCTCAACAGCCAAACCTTTTGGGATTCCGTCGAGCAGTAACTGCCAATGAAGCATCGTGGCGCTAATTCAATCAGAAAAACCGACGATGCTTACTGCCAGTCAGGCATCGCGGCGCCCCGTACCATCTTACACTTCGCACAATCCTTCCTTCGTTTACCAACGTGGAACACTTGTTATTTAACAAATAACCATCCATCATTCTATGTCTCAAACATTTCACTTACGTACCAATATCTCTTTCATTAACGAAATTTACGATACTTTGCACTAAGATTGCACGTGTGTGGAAATGACATTTCTGACGTGTGAGGCCCCAATTGTTCAAGTCATAAATAATAGGATAAACTTAATTCCACATTAGTAAATTTCCAACAGTTATTAGGGTTACACATCTCTAATTCTTGATCCTCCTTGTATCCACGACCTGTTGATTTTGAGAGATGAAGAGTAGAAATTAGAGAAGTAATTTTAGAACGACTTGTTATAATTTTGGGACGAATTGTAGTAACTTTGAGAAGGAATTATATTGCAATAGTTTTATTGAAATTTGTAATATGCTTTGATAGATAATAAAATCAGAATTAACAAATAATTGAGGGACCAAATGTGTTATTAGCCTAAATTCTTAACAACAACAACATACTCAGTGAAATCCCACAATGTGAGATCTGGGGAGGGTAGAGTGTATGCAAACCTTACCTCTATCTTGATAGGTAGAGCGGCTGTTTCTGAGAGACCACCGGCTCAAGACAAAGCACAAGCACAAGCAAAGCAAGAAAAATGGTCAGATCCGGACATGAAATTTAAAGTAGTATGAAAATGCTGGTATCAAAAGCGAGTAAGCAATGATAGCGCATTCTGAAAAAGAAGCAGTAACTAACACATGTAAATAAGATAAACAAAGTACACTAGAGAACACATAGCAGCAGAAATCAAACGATAAGTGACTATAAAATAATAGTGCGCCTGCTTGTCTATATTCTTAAATATAGTCTATATACATATTTTAACTTTCAGATTTAGGTTATATATACTAATGATTTTGAAAAAAATCACTATTAATGTAGTTTAATTTATTATACTCCTTCTGACCAATTTATGTGACACAATTCGAATTTTGAGAGTTAAAGCTTTCAATTTTTGCCATAAATATGTGGACATAAAATCATTATTTTAAAAAAAAATTATATAAAAAGTATTATAAGTCACATTAAGTGACAATTCAAAATATTTATAAGACAAAAAAGCTTTGGTAAAAATATTTTGTTTGAAAGTCGAAATCAGAAAAATGTCACATAAATATTGAAACGAGGAGAGTAACTAATTATACTACTTTATGAAGTTGTTAATTACGAACTAATATTTATCATAAATATTTACTTGTAATTATTTCATAAAATGGCATGATTCAGTAAATGTTAATTTACCATGTATAAAAGATAACCTCTTAGCTTTGACCCACTAGTTTTGAAACTCCAAAACTCCCTAACAACTTTAATAAATTAAAGCACGAGGTGAAGTGGATGGGTTTTCAGTAACAAGTAACAGAGCCAGAATTTTTATTAAAGAAATTTTAAAATATAAAAAAGTAAACACATTAAAAAATTAAGGGGTTCAACATTGATTAAATATACATAAATTAAAATGTAATTTAACGTTATATATACAGTGTAATTTTTTACTGAATGGGGTTCGGATGAACCCCTCGGCCCCTACTAGCTCCGCTTCTGCTCCTCTCTTAATAAGAGGTGTCGGATTCGAGCTCTGAATATGAAAATATCCTACTTCTCCTAATGAGGCCTACTCTACCCGAATTCAGATATAGTCTGTGCCCCAATGAGAGTATCGAAAATCGAATAAAAAATCAAAAAGAAAGATCTCAAAAAAAACGAGAGAGAGAAAAGAGACAACATTTTACCTTTACCTCCAGAAGTTGATGGTAACGCCAAAGGTCTTTGCTGTGGCATACTATGGTGAAAATACCCACATGGTGGAGTTGTTCTATAATAAGGTGGATGGTGGTGAATTTGCATCTCTTTCCTGTGAAAATTACGGTGGCAATTTCACGCGGCACATTTTAGGGCGTTATTGGTACCATCTTCACCGGTAGGCATGAACTCACCGCAACCATCCACGGCATGTCCACCGATACTTACTGCGTGGTTCTTGAGACACTCTTTGTACTTTGGCTTGAAGTTCGTAATTTGTGGTGGCGCGTTGATTGTCAATTCGCCTGAATTATTATTGCTTGGCATTTTGGACTCATGAATATTATGGTCTTTGTGATTTTCGAACTCCATGGCGTTTTCTTAGCTACTTCTTTAGCTAAGTTAGTAGCTAACACATGGATTTGGCTCACCTCCAGTAGGTGATCCGTCCGGTTCCTCCAGTCCCATCCTAAATGAACTACACGTGTCCCTTTGATTAATGAAAGGATCAGATTCATTTTATTGATGGTATTTGTCGCTTTTTTTTTTATCATGCCTCATAAAAATATTAATTAAGAAGGTAAATTGACATACTTTATCTTTATTTATGTCTAAGTATAATTTTTCTCCATTAAATATTTATTTTATTTATGTGTCGTCATTATTAATTACAAAATGGTAAAATAGAGAAAAATGTATTACCTATCTCTTAAATTTCTAAAACGACAAATAATTTGAGATTACTATTTTTAATAATTACGATAAATAACTTGAGACGGAGGGAGTACTTATTTGGTTGAAGTTGAAAAGAAAGGAATATTTAAAATTAAAGTTGAAAAAAAGAGTATTTAGATAGTTTGAAGGGTATTTGGTCATAAGAGTTTTTCTTTGACATTAATTTTTGATACAGTTACTTTTTAGAGAGCCTATATATATATATATATATAATTATTAATTATCATAACTTAAGGCGAAGTTAGAAATGCGAGAGCATGGCTCGGGTGCTACATTGCCTCAGGCTGAAGTCCTTGGCTTTGTCAGATGATGGTCGGGTCATAGGTTGGATGACTATAGAGCGCAGGGGCAATCTTTTGAATTAGGTTTGGGCATCGTCCGGCCGAGTAACCACTAGACGTGTAATATTTTTTATATAGTTTTTAAATATATAAATTTTTATTTTATAAAACTTGATGTTTTTATATTCAGGCGAATTTACAGGCGCATCAATTAACTTTCATCCATTCTTGCTTTGTCTTTATTATTAGGAAAGCTATACATGCCAAGAATTTATATATGATTGAGAATAAAAATAATGTCCCGTAGACACTCTGAATTTTACGAAGCAAAATAATAATTTCCAACTTCACTAATGTCCAATCACGGTTGAAAACATTCTTTTTAATTGGAGGAAGACTAATTTTTTATTGTTCAACTATACTTATCTATGGTACCTATTGTTCAATTAATTTTTGCATTTTAGATAGTATTTTAAATTGATTTTCTTTTTAAAATAATGCAAATTTAATTGGAATCAAGAAAGTTTGTGGCAAGTTAGAAGAAATGTCTTGCAAAATTGGCCTTCCCTTCGATCAATTCTACGTTTTTCTTTTTTTCCCACGATAGCGATATTCCTTTGCTACTTCTTTCCTCGGCTAATGGAAAAAAATCCTTCTTTTTACCCTGCCTGGCACCATCCATCTCCAAATAGTAAATGCGCGGCTGAGTTGTAGTATATGATAAAAATGATATTTCATCATCAAAACTATCAATAGAGTTGGGAACTCAAAATTTCCTTTCGCTCCAAACAAGTAGAGTGAACTCACAACATAGCAAAAAGACGCAATAATTTAATTACATTATGTTTTTCAAGATAATTACATTTTTGTAATATAACATTGAAAGAAATAATTCCTTAATTATTTTCATTAATGAATGAGTATATATACAATTTACAATTTTCATAATATGGAAAATCTTATTCCTATTCTACTTCCAAAACCCTATTCTATTTGTACAAGAATTCTACAATTATGGTAAGTGTACAATGCTAATTAAATACAATAATATACTATCAATATTAAGTGATATACATTGTCTCCTTGTTTCCTTATATGGCTCGTGTTTCCGTGATATACACGGTATACACAGGGCAGTGTATATACTGTGTATATCACGGGTATATCGGTAATATTTATCACACCCCGCATTCATAGCGGACGGTCTTCGTACGCTGAGACTGTCCCTAAAATCGTCAAATAGAACCGAAAGAAGACTCTTAGTAAAGATGTCTGTCATTTGATATCTGAAAGGGACATGGCAAACACGCACTTTTTCATGAGCTACCTTTTCGTGAACAAAGTGGATATCCATCTCGATGTGTTTAGTGCGCTGATGTTGAACCGGATTACCAGAAAGATAGACAACATTAATATTATCACAATAAACTAAGGTAGCTTTCTGAATGAGACAATGAAGTTCTAATAGAAGATCACGTAACCAACATGATTTAGATACCACATTGGCTACCCATCGATACTCGGCCTCTGCACTAGAGCGTGATAATGTAGACTGTCGCTTTGCAGACCATGAGACCAAGTTATTACGTAGAAACATACAATAACCAGACGTGGAGTGTTTGTTGTCTGGACAACCGCCCCAATCAGCATCTATATACGAGACAAGCGTAGAGGTCAACGACTTATATAGGTGCAAGTCATAGTCAAGTGTACCCTGGATGTATCGTATAATGCGTTTGAGCGCATTCATGTGCTTAACCCTAGGATCATGCATAAATAAGCACACCTGATATACGGCATACGTAATATCTGATCTCGTGAAAGTAAGATACTGAAGATCCCCTGCAAGACTGCGATAGTAGGTAGGATCCTCGTAAGGTGAGCCAGCCGTAGCACCCAGCTTGGGTTTCATATCAACTGGAGTGAAAGTAGACTTACATGAGGACATACCAGCCCGCTCAATTATCTCAGCGGCATACTTCCGTTGTGATAAGAATAACTCACCTGCATGACAAGTGACAGCGATATCCAAAAAATAACTCAAGTGTCCCAAGTCTTTCATAGCAAACTCAGAACTAAGTAGTGTCATGATCGACTTGCGTAAATCATCAGAAGAAGCGATCAGTATAATGTCATCCTCATATAAGAGAATATAAGCCAGGGAAATACCACGACTATATATAAAGAAAGAATTATCAGACCGGCTGTGAGAAAATCTAATAGTAGACTTATACCAAGCCCGTGGGCCCTGCTTGAGCCCATATAAAGACTTCTTCAATAAACAGACATGATTAGGATATGTGGGGTCTCGAAACCCCAAGGGTTGATGCATGTAGACTGTCTCCTTAAGATCACCATGTAAGAAAGCATTCTTCACATCGAGCTGATGAATGGGCTATGACTTAGAAAGAGTCAGACTGAGAACAGTGTGAATGGTAGTCGGTTTGACCACCGAGCTAAATGTCTCACCACAATCCACGCCAACCTGTTGAGTTTTACCATCACCTACAAGATAAGCCTTATGTCTCGCAAAAGAACCATCAGAATTATCTTTATGAGTAGAAATTCACATAGATCGAATAATATTAACACCAGAAGGACAGTGGACCAACTCCCACATCTTAATTTTAATAAGACCATCATATTCGTCGTTCATATCCAATTTCCGATTCGGGTCATTTAATGCAGACACTGGGTTACGGAGTAGTGGGGATTTAAGAACATTAGAATTAAGATTAAAATGTCTTTTTAGTTTAAAAATATCTCATTGACTAAGAGTAACAAGTTGGTGACTCGGGGGAGAATTGGGTGGATTTTGGGAAAAATTCAGATGGGGGACAGATTGGCCAGCAGGCAGTGGGCCTGTTGGCCGAACACTGGAACCGGGATCGAGAACTGGAATTGGAACAGGGACTGAATTGGGCTGGACAATCGGCCCAGTTGTTGGACCTAGGACGTGTTGGGCAGTGGACATTGGCGGGCCAACAGGCAGTGGGCCTGCTGGCGGTCCGGGGGTACTGGATTGGCCCAAAAGGTGGTGCATAATGTACAGTGAGGCTTCGTCATCTAAAAAATTATACGAACTAGGCACGGGACTACTCACTTTAGCAAAAGGAAATTGGGTTTCATAAAAAATAACATGGCGACTAACTATGATTTTATTAGATGATAAATCAAAATATTTGTAACCACGATGATTAGATGGATAACCCAAAAACACACAAGCGGTAGAACAGGCTTGAAGTTTGTTAATTGTAGTTGACGGAAATAGTGGATAACATAAGCACCCAAAAACCCGAAGATGTAAATACGAAGGATTCTTATTATAGAGGATTTTAAGAGGGGATGAATATGTCAATCCTTTGGTATGAAGTATGCTAAGGAGATAAGTAGTCATTTGTAGAGCATGATACCAAAAGGAAGGGGGTACAGAAGCATGGACCAATAAAGTACGGAAACTGTTATTAATGGTATGAATTTTTCATTCGGCTTTCCCATTTTGTGGGGACGTATGAGGACAAGAGAAATGAAAAACTATGCCATTAGCATCACAAAATTCCCGAAATATCCCATTATCATATCTCTTTGCCATTATCACATTGAATATCTTTGATTTCCCGTTCGAATTGGGTACAAATGAATGCTCGAAATTTTAAGAAGGTGGACAAAACTTGAAAGTTTTTCACTAACGGAAAGGTCCTTAAAAAATTAGAATAATCATCTAAAAATAGAACATAATAACGATGGCCCATAGAATTGAGAACGGGAGAAGTCCATAAATCGCTATGAATAATATCAAAAGGCATCAAAGTATGAGAAGTAGAGGCTACAAATGGTAATCTAACATATTTTTCTAAAGAACATGAATGACAAATTGGAGTAATACGCATACCCTTACAAGAAATAAAATTGTTTTATGCAAAGAAGAAATAATGCACGACCCAGGGTGACCCAAATGTGCATGCCACAAGGAAGGAGCTAGAGCTGCAAAAGTCGATAACAAGGCTTGACTCGAGAGACTAGAGGCGGGCGTGATTGGATAAAGATCTCCCCTACTATTGCATCTCATAAGAGGTATCCCCGTTTTGAAATCCTTCACAGAAAACCCAAAAGGATCAAAATTAACAGAAACCAAATTATCAGTGGTGAATTTTCAGACAGACACCAAATTTTCAATTAAGTTAGGGGCAAAAAGGGCATTTTTCAAGACAAGAGGTGGATGTGGGAGAGACAAAGTTGTATTACCGTAACCACGAATTGGAATAGTATTGTCATTACTAACAAGAATGCCACGATTTTTGCTCAAATTGAAATAAGACGACAGAGTACCTTGGTCAAACGTCATGTGAGAAGTGGCGCCGGTGTCCATGTACCAATTCGCGTATGGAAGATTTAATCCAAGTGTATGCATGGCGGCCTCAATATCGGTGGGTGTCGGCATCAGATTTGGGCCCGCAACATTGAAGGCCTGCTGGGGCCGAGGCCCAAGCACACTGGACTGCTGACCCGACCCGGAACGTTGTTAGTAAGAACTCGAGTAATTGGGCCTGTTATGGGGATGGACCGAGGCCCAATGTGGCTGAAAATAATTGGGAGGAGGGCAGTAGGCAAGACTGGGCCACTGGTCCAAGCCCACTACCAAGGGGCCCAAGGCTGAGACCAGGCGGGCTGGGTCCCAAAACCCCGAGGGCCACCCCCATTGTTGGTTCTATTCCCGCCGGCGGTGCTACTGTTTCGGCCGCAGCCATTGTTGCTGCCGTAATTTTTGCCATTATTTTTACGGGTTTGACGCTTCTTGCCGCCATTATTATTGCGATTTTGACCCAAATTGTCAACAAACCCGTGAGAGTTATTGGATGAAGTCATTAACGCCACAGAACTGGCACCGGTAGCCGCCTTTTTTGCCAAGTCGGCCACTTCTAACGTGAGCATCGAACGGGCTTGATAAAAAGGTGGAAACGGATTACTTTGACGACGAAGAGTCTCAACGCCATTATAGGCCTCACATAGGCCTGCAACCATTTGTAGAACAAGACGATTATTGGTAACAGGCGCTCCAACATTACGGAGTTGGTCCGCTAATTCCTTGAGTTGTTTATAATAAGATGAAACATTCGGGAAATCGTCCATGCTTACTTGTGAAAATTCCTGCTCAAGGATGACAACGCGGGAATGTTGGTTATCTTGGAATATATCACGCAATCTATTCCAGCTAGTTATAGCCGTAGTGTCTGGTTCAATGTTCGTCTCTAAAAGGTCGGTGAAAATAGTGGAGTAAATCCACTGAAGGAAGGTAACATCAAGTGTGATCCATAACTGAGGATCCTCCGCGGGTGGAGGGATAGCGAGAGGAATTATGTGATGGAGGACTTGATGTGAGATTGCGTGAATTTTGAACAACTCTGCACACGTCATATATTGGACGTTTTTCATTTTAAGAACAATAGGGATGTGGTTCTTGATGTTAGAAACAGTAAGGGCAGGATGAAACGGGTTCTTTGACGTCGACATAACGAAAAAACAAAGGGATTGGGAAGAAAAAATTGGAAAGAGAGGAGGTAAAATTGTCACGGAATCCTAGAAGGGACGCGAATTCCGAGGCAATGGAAGATTGGAAAAATCGAGAAGTAAGTTTAGACCTATACTTCTGATACCATGAAAGAAATAATCCCTTGATTGTTTTCATTAATGAATGAGTATATATACAATTTACAATTTCCATAATATGGAAAATCCTATTCCTATTCTACCCCCAAAACCCTATTCTATTTGTACAAGAATTCTACAATTTTGGTAAGTGTATAATGCTAATTAAATACAACAATATACTACAAATATTACCCTGATATACACGGTCTCCTTATTTCCTTATATGGCTCGTGTTTCCGTGATATACACGGTATACACATGGCAGTGTATATACCGTGTATATCACGGATATATCGGTAATATTTATCAGACATATTCTTTTGTCATAAATTGATTACATTTGTGAAAAAACGTTTGTTTTCCTAGAATTTGCCTTCTGATTAATAATATATTTCCTTTTAACTACGAATTAAATTGGTATTTTATTACAATTGTTATTATCACTAATAACGACAATTTACAATGATAATTCTGTTGTGTCAGTAAAAACAAAATTTTGGTGACAAACATGATCGGCTTCAACTATAAAATTATAAGTTATTTTTGTTAAAGTAAAGTTGTCACTAATTTATATATTTGGGGATAAAATATATTTTCGTATATAAAAAATTGTCTAAATTTTTTTCAACTACGAAATATATATCTTTAGAGACAATTGACGTCGTTACTAATTAAATTAAAAATATTATTGATAAGGTCGTTTTATCGGTATTAATAACCTTTTAGTGACGAAAACGCACTATCAACTACACATTTTATACCTTTTTTTAATGAGTTATTAAAATTACGTTCCTTCTATGTTATGATTTATATTAATGGTTGAATATTTACTTTTCTTTTAGTTTAGAAATATTCTAGAATATTTATTTTCTTCGAAGTCTAGGATCTACATTAATTACAGAATATTTAGTTTTCTATTAATTTAGTATCTATAAGGAATATAGTATATTTTATTTCCGTTAGTTCTCTATAAATATAGATGTAATCCTTTATTTTCAATGCAAGAAACAATATAATGAATCAATGCAATGAGTTTTAGTTCATTCTATCTTCGAGTTTCTCCCTCGTTTCTTCCATTCCATAACAGTGATATCAGAGCTTTCATCGATCTTCATGGATCTGTGAGTTTTGCTGGGGAAAAAAATTCAACCACTTTTAACCCGTAAAAGCTCATTTTTAATCCGCCAGGGCTCCAATATAACCCGTGCTCACTTTCAATGCATCGGGCTTCAATATCTTTTAACTAGTGCTCACTTTCAACGCGTCGGGCTCCAATATATTTTTAACCTATGCTCACTTCCAATCGCACCAGGCTCTAATTTTCAATCGCACCAGGCTCTAATTTTCAATCATATCTATTTTTAACTATGACAAGAATCAATATCTCTTTGAATATTCCACAAATCTTCATTGACAGAAATCCTCAGAACTGATCGGTGAAGATGAAGTCAGAAAATAATTTTACAAGACGTTGAAGAATCAAATGTTCAAACTCAAATTGGATACACCAACTTGAGTTTGAGGGGAATGTTATAATTTACGTTCCTTCTATGTTATGATTTACATTAATGGTTGAATATTTACTTTCCTCTAGGAATATGCTAGAATATTTATTTTCTTCTAAGTCTAGGATCTACATTAATTACAGAATATTTAGTTTCCTGTTAATTTAGTATCTATAAGGAAAATGATATATATATTTTTATTTTATTCCCTTTAGTTATCTATAAATAGAGATGTAGTCATTTATTTTCAATGCAAGAAACAATATAATGAATCAATGCAATGAGTTTTAGTTTATTCTCTCTTCGAGTTTCTCTCTCGTTTCTTCCATTACATAACAAGTTCGTCATAAATGCTATACATTTGGGGACAAAAACAAGTTTCGTACTTAATACAATTTTATTTAGCGATGAAATACTAAATTGTATTTGTATATATTTAGTGACCAGACGAAGTATTAAGATTTTGTTTTTCATCAAAAAGAATTTTTTTGACGAAATATAATTTTTTAAGTGACAAAATACGTCACTAATAACCTTAACAAGATCGCATAATTTAAGGTTTTCCAGAAGTGCGGTACTGAATACCCTTATCTCATAATTTTGTGACGGGGTTCATGTGATTCCTTCAAAACATAGCCAAAGACCCCAGCTGACAAATATCCTTATCTCATTATTATGTATTATTGTCAGCTGCAAGGAAACCAATTATACAAAACAGAGCGCCAACTCTAGTATAAATGTTTGTACTTTTAGGTCAAGCACAAACAAATAAATGCTGCAGACACATGCAAAAAAACAACAACAATTTCTTTTTCTTTTGTTATTGTCACTACTTCTCTGTCACACACGTTACCATCTCTCATACTTCCAAATTACGTAGTATTAATTAAAAGGAAAAAAATTAGCGACATGCAAATTGTGGCATTAAATGAGAAAAATATGTCGCTAATTATATTTATCATCGGATTTGCGATGAATTATTATAAATCCTATTAATTACGAATTATTTAGCAACAAATTAGCTAATTCTATGATCAGTAATTAGCTGCTTTGCCAATGCCAAGTGCTATTCTTGATCATTTACTTCATTTTTCTAGGTAGATTTTAAATTGCTTTAAGTCTGAGGACTGAAGTGATGAGTTGATTTAGATCTTTGGATAGGTCAAATTATGTGTTTTTTACGGGCGTTCTTTACTTTTTTCTTGAATATATAGTGGTGGGTTTGCCTCAAAAAAACAGGGAGCCCATGAAGGAGTAAACCCAAATTTGAATTCTAGTGTTTATGGTAGTAAAAATATAAGAACTTTGAAATCCTTAGGAAACCCTTAGGATTGTATTTTTTAAGTGAATTAATGAACGAATTAATTATTACTCACTTCGTCCAAATTTAATTGTCTTACTTTTCTTTTTCGTCTGTCCCAAAAAAGTCTCTTTATTCCAAATCAAGTTTAAGACCACAACATTTAAAAGACTCACACATCTTTAATTTAAGATCACAAGATTCAAAAGTCTCCCTTTATTTCTTAAATTCCGTGACAAGTCAAAGTAAGACACTTAAATTAGGATGGAGTGAGTATTTTAAAATTGGATGTATCCGTATGAAACCCAGACATAAAAATTAGGAGGAAAGAAAATCCGGTGGGAGATGATGGTAATGGTAGAGAAGATAAACGAGAAAGAAAAGAAAAAAATATTTTATTAAAAAAAGGAAAATAGGTTGGGTCTGGATCGGATTTAAATGAGGGAGGGATTAATGAGTGAGGTGATTTTTTAAAGCTACCTGATATTTTTGAAATTATAAAACCAGTTATATAATTTTGTAATCCGTCAGCGAAATGACATATGTGCTCTATTTGTATGACGGCCAGGATACATTTAAGACACTTTTTTAATAGAGGATATATCAATTTTAAATTACAAAGTTGAAAGATATATTTATCTATTTTTTCGTACTTTATAATGAAATGTGACTCACAAATAAATTACCCCACAATTTTTAAAGTAATTTAAAATGGATCTAAGTTATTGATAGTTGCAAAAAGTATTATATTTTCAGAATATTTGACAATATAGTTATTTACAATTACTTATTAGCGATCTTGTTATGTACATTTTTTAACATTGTCGATGCATAAACTTTAGATTCTAAACGCAAAGGGTCAAAATATCCTTAACGTATGGAAAATGGCTCATAAATATCCTACATTCATCTATTGGTTTAAAAATATCTCAATCTATATTTTTGGCTCAAGAATACCCCTCAAAATAACACCCTAAACTATAGCTGGCCAGTGGACCGGGACGACCCGGTCTCGCCCCGACACCGCCCTGACACCGCCCTGAACCCGAGTAGTAAAAAACAAAATCGGTATCGGGACTCGAACCGGGACGGGACAATGTCTCGTCCCGACCCGTCCCGGCCCGCCCCACTTCCGCCAATCCCGATCCCGAGCCCCCCCGTAACCCCCCATTTGCAAAAATTATGTTGCACCAACGGCCATTTTACATTTTGGTCGTTGTGCAACGGCCATTTTTGGCCTCCCCCTTACCCCTTAATATTTATTTTTAACCCATAAGTTATTATATTTACACTTTAATTCAATTTTCCAACTATATAACTCATTTTCTCTTCATCTTTCTCACAAATCTTCCTACAATCTCTCTAATCTCTCAATCTATCTCTCTACAAGTCTACATTGTTTACTAAATATTCAATTTTATTTATTCAATTGGGAATTGGGAGTGAAGTTGGCAACTAGCTTGAGGATCTTCCATCGAGCAAAGTTTCAATTTTTAACCTCTCGATTACACGTCGACGTTACGTCAGCGTTTGGTACATTCGTTCCTTCATTAAATTATTATTGTATGTTTATTTTATTTAGCACACTTAATTTTATTATCTTTAATTATTTATTATCATAATTAAAATGGAAGGATTAAGAGGTATGTTTAAGGGTAAGGGTGCTTCTTCTAGTAGGAACAACAAGGGCAAGGGTACTTCTTCTAGTCATCTTATTCCTACACAAGATGATTTTGTTGATACTGAACATTTTCCTACAATACCATTAGATTTAGACGATGAGCTATTTTCTGGAACTCAAGAAGACTTTCATTTAGACGATAATCTAGATGATACACCCACTAATGTTGATGACAACACACCCACTAGTGCACCTTCAACTGAAATGCCTCATATTCCCCCTAGTATGAGACGAGGTCCAGCAAAACGACCATTAAAATCAGATGCATGGATATTTTTTGATAGGGACGTAGAGAATCAAGTAGCTAAATGTAAAATTTGTAAAGATGTTTTAAAATTTAAAATTGGAAAAGGTCACGGTGGGACGGGGGTTTAATGAGACACGTAGTAAGGGCTCATCCAGCTAGGTATGCCCAATACGAGGCTTCAAAACCGGGTGCGCAAACGCCCGCTCCATCGGGACAAGGTTCACATACGATCTTCGTCCCGGACCAAGTACAGGGTCAAATTAACCCTATGACGGGGGGAATTGTAGGCCCTAAATACAATAAACATAGAGATAGGGAAGCAATATAAAAATTAGTTGCTATGGAGGGTTTGCCTTTTTCATTTCCTTCATCTCCCGGTTTTATTCATTACATTAGAGATATATATAATCCTTGCTTTTAACGGTTTTCCTAGATCAACTGTTAAGAGAGATGTATTTAAATTCGCACATGAATATCAACAATATTTACGTTATTTATTATATCATTTTAATCCTAGACTGATAGCTTTTTTTCAATTTAAAAAAATTACATGACTTATTATAATTGACCCATGTATTATTCAATTTGAAAAGTAAATCTACCCACTTTTAAACCCAAAACCGCTGACCCAGCCTGTTTCTTTTAATTCTTGGAGTCATCTGTCTATGCATAAGGGACTTTTGTTATGAATGGAGGATATTTTTACATAATTAGTGTATTTTTTTTTACCCTTTTCCGAATGCTAAATACTCGATACTACAGTAGTTTTCGTAGCAAACATAACAAAAAACAACCAACAAAATTTCTTGAGGTCATTAAATTGTCAAGATCAGTAGTGGTTGGTGGCATGTGAGGGCTGCAGGGAGTACCACGAACTGTGCTTAGGGTTATCAATGACTTCCATTACATAGTATGTTTTGGCCCCATCTTGTGTACTCTAAAGTTTAAAGAAAGAATCAAATCAGTGCAAAAAATAGGGGGACTATTTGAAATGATTCACTTCATGCTTCAACACATATTGCAAAAAAAGAACTCTTTGCCTTTTCTCAACACTATTCACGGAGGCATTCTTGGAAGTTTTCCAAACCTTTAATTTGAACTTTGTCACATCCTTCATAGTAATTGTTTTTCTCCTTACTTTCTCTGGTGAGCTAATTTGAATCACACGCGAAGAATTGGCATTACCCAAAATATTAGAGCATAATGATGGAAATAAATTATTTATTCGCATTTAGTGTTTTAAAAAAAAATTGGTCAAAACACATGTATCTTGCATACAAAAATTCAAAGAATCACTTTATAAGTGATGTATTCTCACTTTAATCTGTGTGATTCTTATAGTTAAATTACTTAGAATGCTGTTGGTGGTGAAAATGAAGTTTCACATTGACAACTAAAAAGAAATAAAAATTACATATAATATATATGAATGTTCTTATAGGTGTGAAAGCTTTTGGAGAAAATTATGTAAGCTTAACTTAAAGCGCATAATAATACATGTTAAGAGTGTCTTTTAGCTTAACAATTGGTATCACATCCAATGGTCCGATAAAGCAAATATGATGAGATTGGCAGATCTAGTGATGGCGTGGGGCCCAACTTACTACTTTTGGCCCTTTTTGCGGCCGTTTACTACTTTTACCCGTAGTCTAGAGATGCACAAACATAAAATAAAGCCTATAGGCTTGGTGGTGATAAATACACGGATGATATAGATGACACACATCTAATCTTTAGATAAGCTCATTATTAGTAGATGGGGTACTTAATTAGTTTGAAGAAGTGATTGTTGAGTGTGTGAACATTAATGTCCCATATTAATAGCTTAAAAGAAACAAAATTATATATAATAGGTAGGAATACTTTTAACGGTGAGAGATATTTGTTTTGGGCAGACTTAATCCATGTTAGGAATTTCCTTGAATTAGCCCAACATATGATACGTTGGTGCGGGTAAATATTTTCCGGTTTGAGTTTGTGTCTTGGTGGGAGTAAGTGAATTATCACCGTTGCTTTTGTCAAAAGAAAAAATAAGAAGAAAAGAACAGGAAAGGAAAAGACAAGACAAGCAAATGGAGGTTTGAACTTTAAAGTATATGTATACATATACCAGAGGATCACTGCTGGCTCCCTTCTACATTTTCTATACATTAATTGAAGTCTCGAGTTCGAGCTTTGGGTATGAAAAAATATTTGATAGGGAGTGCTTCCCCTGAATGGACCTTGCACGGCGCGAAATATAGTCAGGCTCTAGTGCAGATATCGGACACTAGGTGAAAAACCAAAAAAACTAAGGAGAAAAACTCATATATACCGCTCACACATCTAGTTTGCAATCAATCTAGACCACTGTATCATTCTAGCCCAATAGATATGTATTGTATAAATATATATACATTGATAAACTTTATATACATAATGTATATGCTTTGTATAAACACACGAAACCAACTCAAATTATAGTATATACAAAGTATAGCTACATATTTACATTAATATACTTTATATATATAATGTATGTACTTTATATAAACACATGAAACCAACTCAATTCAATACCTATTTCACGTCCGCTTGCCAACAATGAAGTTCCAACAGCTCAAAATTCCAAGTTAACAAAACAGGAGACAAAAAGATCCCAACTTTCATAATGCAGAAGCTAATCTCACTAACCATGAACCCTAATTAGACTACAAATTTCACAAAACTAAAGAAAAAAAGATGCAATCTTGAAAACACTAACCACTGTTGTCGTACGGTTCGTAGTCTATAGCCAGCTTGCAGATGAAGAAAAACCAAATCAAATCTTCAAAGGGTGCTTTGAAAACCAAATAATGACAATAATATTGAAAATTAAGCAAAACTCAAAATCCGAATGGGATTGTGAGGAAATTGTGTGATTGATGATAGAAGGGAAAGATGAGAAGGAGAATCAACATACAGGAAAACAGAGCGTGGACTTGCAAATTAGAGTACCAAAGGGCTAATTAGAGTAAGACGTGGATAGTTGGGCCAAAATTGGCAAACTAAATGGGTCATGGGACACCCATCAATTTTCCCAAAAAATAATACTATGTTAATTGAAATCACACATCTAATGGGCCTATATGAGCCTATACAAGGCCCAAAGACCACTAGCAATAATGCCCATGACTTTAGAGGCAAAAATGTCATTACCATATGTGGTTAATATAGGCCCAAAGACCACTAGTAGTATAAAAATATTTAAATAAAAAGTCTTATAAGACAATTGCGTATAACTCCCTATAATAAACATCGGATGATATACGAAAAAGATGTAAATTAATTGTTGTCACCAATTAAACTACACCATTGAAAATTCTGTCTTTGGGATAAATAACTCACTCTCAAATACATCAATGGCTTTTATTAATTTGCCTTCAAACTAAATAGATTTAAATTATAATATATTTCACGAGCTAATTATATAGTTCATTTGCTGAAACTCTATCGAGAAGGAAATGTTACAGGTTTGATTTTCCCTGCAATGCCATTTTGATCTTCTTCACATTGATGAATGTTAACACAGTTTCCATGCTTTCACTGTCTGAATAATAAACACATAAAAAGGATCAGTATCTGATTATTAAAAATATTTAAATTATAGTGACCAGTTATATTAAACCATCAAGGTTAAGATAACCTACAACATGTTGGAAAGAAGAAAACATAACTTTGTTAGAAGGATTCAAGAATTATCGATGGGTGATGAAGAAGATGAGCTCGTTGAGGGTTTTCAGACAGAAATGAAAAAGTGTCAACAAGACCTAGGCTTAATCAACACTTCTACCAACAAGCTACGTGGAAGCATCACAGTCGAACATTCTATATGTGATGGATTTAATTTGAGTCGTCCTATGGTCATCAAGACAGCTGGGCGTTTAGAAGGTTTAGAAGCTTCTCCCACGTGACTAGCACATGGGAAAATATTGCTGTTAGTTTTTCGGTTACAAAGCACCCAATTAGAAAAGGACAAGTGTAAAACATAGTTTTTATTTTCCTTTATTATTTTGCACAGATAACTTGTATATATACATGCACACAACAGTGATGAAATACAACAATAAAAATTTCCAAATAATATTCTTCAATTTTTACCTGGTATCAGAGCACCAATAGCTCGATCCAAGCTCCTTCAAACGTCATATTTTCCCCAATTTTCCTTGATCCAAAATTACTGAAGCCACACCAGTTGAGGTCTCTAATGCTGGAAATAGTGTAACTATTGATAACAGTCAGCCTTATTATCTCAACTCTAGTGATTCACCTAAAATGACTCTTGTCCATTCTGTATTTGATGGAAGAGGATATCCAGATTGGAGGAGATCCATCTTTTTGTCCCTATCAGCTAAGAAAAAACTTAATTTCATTAATGGAGGTTGCGAAATTCAGATCTGACTACAAAAGCATATGAGCAGTGGAGTTGTTGCAATGACATGGTAATCTCTTGGATATTAAATGCACTGTCAAAATACATTGCAGACAACATGATTTCATCTAAAACAGCAAAAGAACTATAGGATAGTCTAGAACAAAGGTTTGGTAAGTCTAATTTTGACACAAGGTAACAATGACATAACTGGGTATTTTACTAAACTAAAAAAATATGGGATGAATTGAATTCACTCAATCTAATCATATGTTGCTCATGTGTGTGTGTTTGTGAAGGAAATGTTAAACTAACCAAGTCCTTAGAGGATTAAAGATTGATCTAGTTCCTAATGGGGCTGAATGACATATGGACAGGCAAAAGAAAACATCTCCATGATGAATTCTTTGCCTAGTATGGATTTAGCATACTCACTTCTATTGAAAGATGAGAATCAAAGGGAGGTGTATGTAAATGCACAATTCTCCACTGATTCTTCATCTTTCATGGCTGCTGAACTAGGAAAACATGGCAATGCACAACTTTTGGCTGATTTTGTAGCTTTTATGGCAACATGACAGGAAATAAATTTCCAGAAATACAAAAATCAACAAGTCAGAGGGACAAATACAACTCAGAAATTCAATAACCCTGTTCAGAAATTTGGCAAGTTATAACAGAAATTCAGAGGAATGAAGAAGTATAATCCTAATGTAACTTGCAGCTACTGCTTAAAGATAAGACACACACATGAAGATTGTTACAGACTAATTGATTTTCCAGAAGACTTTGAGTTTACTAATCTTAGAAACTCTCAGTCTCAACCACAACCAAAGTCAAATGCTACAGTATCACATGAGGAGGTTGAAGCAAGTGAACAGGCCAATCATAATTTCTTGCAGCAGTACAACAAAGAGCAAATTTCAGAAATGATGAATATGTACAAGCCATCCAAAATGGCACAAGAAAGCAATTTAGAAATCAATGCAAATGTTGTTGCTGGTACTATTCTAAAATATTTCGGATGCTATTTTGCTAGTTTAACATCAAGCACCTGGATCATTGATTTAGGTGCATCTGAACATATGTGTTATAATTCCAATTTCTTTATGTATTTAAATCCACTCCTTGTACCTTTGATCATTAGTTAGCCTAATTCTTTCAAGGTTAATGTTACTCATACATGGAGTATTTCTATCCTGCCAGGTTTTGTCCTAACAGAAGTCCTTTTTATTTCAGATTTCAAATATAACTTATTATATGTACATAAGTTATGTGTCTAGTTTTATTGTGATGTCCTATTTACATCTAATGAATGTCTATTGCATGGCCCTTTAATGAAGAGCCCTCAAGCTTTTGGTGAACTAAAAGAAGGTTTTTACCTCTTGCAGCCCAACAGTCCTAGTTCTAAGTCTTTGTTTAGAAAAACTGTAATTTCAATTTCAAAAGGAAGCAATTCCATTTTAGAGTCTGTTTCAATTCCTAGTTCTATTCGTGTCAATGCTATTACTGATGTAAAACTATGACATGTAAGATTGAGACATCTTCCATTTTCAGTAATGAAATATTTTGATTTTCTTCACTGTCCCTCAGATTCTGAGTTTGTTTGTGATGTTTGTCCTAAGGATAAACAAACTAGATTACCTTTCCCAGTCAGTACCACCAAATCTAAATGTGTGTTTGATCTCATTCACATTGACATTTGGGGTCCTTACAAATCTAGTACTTATAATGGTTTCAAATACTTTTTTACTATAGTTAATGACTATAGTAGGAGAACTTAGACTTTTCTTTTAAGAACCAAAAGTAATACCAATAGTAGAGTGTATTCTCACTACCACACACATTATCAACAGACTGGATTCTAGGGTACTTAAGGGAAAAACACCTTATAAAGTTATTTTTCATCAGAAACCAACCTATGATTATTTGAGAAACTTTGGTTGTTTGTGCTATGCTTTAACTTTGGCTCAAGGGAGAAGCAAATTTGAAGGAAGAGCCAATAGTTGTGTGTTTTTGGGGTACCCTTTTCATCAAAAGGGTTACAAGTTGTTAGAATTGGAGACAACAAAAGTGATAATATCTAGGGATGTGAAGTTTCATGAGAATCATTTTCTATTTGCAGACATAATTGAAAAGAAATTGCCCATGTTTCCAAGTCCTTCATTCAATACAGATCATACACCACCAGTTGTTTCTCAGTCACAAAACACACTACCAGAAGCCATCATACCAAACACTCCTCCCACACCACCAACCAACCCTACAACTGGTCATGTTTTCACAAATCCAACCAGTCCTATTCAAGAATCTACTTCTCAAAATCTGGAGCCTATAGTTGACACTCCAGACCCTATTCCCACACAATCACATTCACACCATTCTTTGCCTACTGCACAACTTTCAACAAGACAAACAACTAGGATTCTCAATAAGCGAACATATTTGAACGACTACATTTTCAATAGCATTGTGTTTACTAATTTGGCTACTGCTTGTTTTGTTCAAATAGAAAAATCCAATGCCTACTCTTTTAATTCCCTTTCCCTTAACAATCAAAACATTTTGCAGTCTATGTCTGATTTAACAGAACCAACCAGTTTCAATTAGGATTCATTACATCCAGGCTGTAAGAAAGCCATGGATTCAGAGATAAAAACATTTCAAGAGAATCATACTTGGGATGTTGTTGAACTACCCTATGAAAAAAAAATGAATTACCTTGCAAGTGAGTCTACAAAGTCAAGCACCTATCAGATGGCAATGATGAAAGACTTAAGGCAAGGTTGGTGGTAAGGGGGGACACATAAATGGAAGGCATAGATTATGGTGAGACATTTTCACCTGTAGTAAAAATGACTTCCATTAGGTGTTTACTCACAATTACATCTAAAAATAGATGGGATGTTTCTCAATTGGATGTCAATAATGCATTTCTGCATGGTGACTTACAAGAGAAAGTGTTCATGAAGTTTTCAGCTGGAGTCAATCCTCCACGTCCTAATATGTTTGCTTATTACGAAAGTCCCTATATGAACTAAAGCAAGCTTCACGGCAGTGATATGCTCAATTTGCTGGTGCGCTAAGTTTTAAAGGGTATTCATCATCTCTAAATGACCACTATTTATTCTTTAAGCAAACAGGATCACTTATTTCTATTTTAGCAGTCTATGTCGATGACATTCTGTTAACAGGGGATGATACAACAGAATTAAATGATATCAAAGTTTATCTCAATTCTGAATTCAAAGTTAAGAACTTAGGTCACATTCATTATTTTCTTGGAATGGATATTTTACGAGAGAGACAGAGTTTCATTGTAAGTCCAAGGAAATTTACCTTGAATTTGCTAGAAGAATTTGGTGTTTCTCAATTGTCTTTGGTCTCTTCTTCACTTGACCCTTCTTTAAAATTGAGGGCTGATGATGGACCTGGAGAATTCCACCATATATCGTCATCTCGTCGGAAAGTTAAATGATTTGTTAAGAGTCACATATTGGAAATGGAATGGAAACATGGACTCCTTATATGGACTTGGACAATCCTCACCCTACAAGCTAACTTTTAGGGTTGAATTAGGTTCAATATCCATTCTTTACATTATTTGATGAATACGCGCCTGGATTTATCATTTGTTGTGCTCACTTTGAGCTAATATATGCAGGACCTTTCTTCAACACATTTCTCTGCTACTATAATGGTATTGCAATATTTGAAGATAGATCTGGTGCAAGGTATTCTCATCCAAATTTTTCCTTACTCGCCTTTTGCGATGCCGACTGGGCGTCATGTAGAGATACTCAAAAATCCATTAGTGGGTTCTTTATTACTCTTGGTGGAGCACCAATCACTTGAAAATCTAAAGGCATCGATTTCTTTGTCCTCTGCCAAAGCCGAATATTGATCTAGGCGGCGAGTCACAACTAGACTAACTTGTTGAAGATCTTTCAGCTCCCATTACTCTTCTTATTCCGGTGCATTCTGACAACCAAACAACAATCCATATTGCTCGGAACCCCATTTTTCATGAACGCACAAAGCAGTGATCCACTTTGTGCGTCAACGGTTTAATTACACTCTTTTTTGTTCCTTCAAAGGCTCAACTAGCAGATTTTTTTACAAAATCCCTTTCTGGGGTTTCGCACAAGACCATCCTTAGCAAGTTGGGGGTGATGGCTCTCCCCTCCACCTTGAGGGAGGGGGATGTTAGAAAGGAGAAAACATCTGCTAACTTTATTAGAAGGATTCAAGAATTATCGTTGAGGGATTTAGTTATACATGATTCAAATTACAACCATGGATAAAGTTATACTATCACGATTATTTTTCTTATACATCCTATCAAACGACCCATAAATGGTTTCTTATCATACCAAACGACCCCTAAATGGTTTTCTTACTTGTTTGCGAACAGTAAGTAGTAGAAAAATATTATTTTAAGAGCTTTATATATAATCTAGGCAAATATTATGAAATGAAGGCGGGGTACGGAGCTAGGGCTGGGAGACCATAGGCGGAGGTGTGTGGGGTCAGGTTGTAGACAATAGTGTGAATTGTCACTTGCGAAACTTGTCGTTTTTCTGAAATTTGAAAAACTTATTTTCCTAAAAAGATATTTTAACCAACTAAAAAAGGGAAAATCAGAAGAAAAAAAATTAGAATGTTTTCTTCCATACCAAAAACACCCTCAATAGTGTGAAATGTCACTTGTGCAACTTGTCTTTTTCTGAATTTTAAAAAATTTATTTTCGTAGAGAAAAATATTTTACAATACATTTTAACCAACTAAAAGAGGGAAAATGAGAAAACATTTCTAAGAATTTTTTTTCCCATAGAAAAAACACCCTCAATGAAAAACTTTTATAACCATATAAAATTATGAAATATTTAAGATCATAATTTTTTAATAATATTTTTTAAAATTTTGTATTCAATCAAACTATACTATAATAAATAGAAGGGGAGGGGGGAGTATACATTAAAGCCAGTCATATCTCTTTGAATTAATATGTGCCCTGCAGATATCCATTAATTTTCTACTTGTTTTTGTCAGTGAGTTTAATGGAGTTAGGTCTTGTGTATGCTTCCAGAACCATTTATCGTTGTTGTATTTATTAGGAAAAAATGAGTCTTTTTCAAAATGAATTATATTACTCCGTATTCCCATTAGCATTAGGGGTGAGCGGGTCCGGGTACCCTAACATTTTTGAACTATCCGGACCCTACCCGGTAAAAGATCGGTTCCTAAATTTATTACCCAGAACCTACCCGTAGCAATCATTACCCGGAACCTACCCGGGTACCCTGTAAATAAAAAAACACAGATTAAGCAACAATTTTTAGCTTATGAGAATCAAAAAGAGTTCTAAAATAATTTCATCAAGTAGTTTTTTGGCCTGCCATCGGAGTTTTTAGTACCCTTATAAGAAGTTTTAGAAAACCTATTCATTGTAGAAAAGCTAATACTGTAACCAAAACCTAAAATTGTAAGCCAAATTTGACACTCAATTAATTGAACGTGTTGATTTCAAAATAAATTTGGAAATATCTGAATTAAACTTATTTTCGTGTTCATAGGCTCTTCGATATAAAAGAAAAGCTTTCTTATACTAGTAAATCTCTAAATTTCATCTTCAGAGCTACAAAAATATACACAAATTTTAAAAATAGATTTACATTTCAAATCAAAAAGTAATACAAATTGAAGATGAGTATCGCCTGAAATAGAACAGAAGCATAGGATATTAAAAAGAAATTGAAGAGTTAGATATGAACCCATATGCATTTTAGGAACGACGTGAACACAACCAAGGGAGAGAAAGAGGCAAAGGTGAAGCTTCAACGACGACAACGATGAAAGTACCTGAGAGAAAGCTTCAACAACGACAACGATGAAAGTACCTGAGAGAAAGCTTCAACAACGACAATGATGAAGCTCGGTGGTGTATCTAAAACTCCATTGCTATTGAGAGAGTTTTGTGTGTTTTCTCTTAGGGCACAAAAAGCATTATAGAATAAAGGGGTGAAAAGCTGAAATATTTGCATCTTGGGGTGGGGAAAATCAATGTGCAGGCATGCAACAAACAATTTTGGAGAAAGTTAAAAGTGGTCCAAATGTTTCTCAAAAAAGTAAAAATATTTAATATTTTATAGGTTCCGGGTATCGGTTCCGGGTCCGGGTACCCTGTCTCTATTTGCCGGAACCGGAACCAGAATCGGACCCAACATTGATCGATTCCTAATTTTACTACCCGGACCCTACCCGTTATTATAATTTATCTACCCGGAACCTACCCGTTAGTGTCGGTTCCGGTCGGGTATCTGGGTACCATGTACCCGTGCTCACCCTTAATTAGCACTATGAACTAAATCCGTATGGACTTTTTGGTCCACTTATTATTTTATGTCTCATTAACTCTTTAAATTGTGGTCCGTTAGCTTACCTAAATAACTAAGACAGAAATTAAATAGTTGAAAAGCCTATTTGTGCAAATACTCTGTATAAACCCAATATGGGCCCAAATATGAGCTGATATGGACCCACGCTTTTTTTAGCGGATTTCCCTTCAAAGACAATGGTCTTTAGTTTTTACCCCTCGGATTGTTAGTCTTTAATTTTTATTCCTCACTTAAAAAAGTGATTGAAAATACTTTGAATTTTTGGATTCGAACCCCCGCCCAGTCAAAAGTTAAAAAAGAATTCGCAAGACAGGACTATGCCTTGCGATTTTTTTTTGACTGAGCTGGGATTCCAACACAAAATCCAAAAAATTTTAGGCGAAAAAAAAATTAAAAATTTTTAGTTTAAGGCCCAAAAATTAAAGACCACCCCGAAAGAGGAAAGTTTGTGCGAATTGGCCCCTAAAATCGGTTAATTGGACAAAAAGATCTTGTTGTTTGAGTCTCACTGCAAGTCTACAACCATCATCAGAATATCTTGAACAGATCAGTTTCTCCTGTGATGAGGTTTGTTAAAACCACTCCAAAAAATTAAAATATAATATTTAGGAAAACTTACATAAATGTCCTTCGGCCAACTAGTTTACCAATATGGACAAAGTATACACTATTTATACGCTTCGGTTGTATATGTTATGTATAGGTATACATATATTATGTATATTTTGTATAAAATATACACTTCAACTGTACATATTGTATATATATATATAATGTAAAGTATATACTACTTATATACTATGTATATATTTTATAAACTAGATGGTTGAATGATATTCAGCTGTAATATTTTTAATATTTTAATTAAGTAGTTTCCAAAATTCAACATTTATTATTAAAATGAAAGCAACTTTGTTACGGCCTTGCAAAGTTTATAGGGAAATTCACAGAAATGCCCTTATTTCAGGGTGGTCTTTATTTTTTACCCATCAAATTAAAAAAAATAGTTTTTTCTTTTATCTAAAAATTTCTGGGTTTTGAGTTCGAACCCCAGCTCAGTTAAAATTTTAAAAAAAAATCGCAAGACATAGTTTGGATTCGAAAGGTAGTGTTTGCCTTAAGGTAGCAAACTCCACCTTAAGGCAGAGTTTTCTTTCAGGCATAAGGCAAACTCTGCTTTATAAGGTAGAGTTTGTAGGCAAATTTTGTCATGCGAATTCAAACTCTACCTTACGTTTTACTTAGTGGGGTTCGAACTTGGAACCTCGCAATATTTTTAAGCGAAGGCAAAAATTAAAGACCAACAATTTGAGGGGCAAAAATTAAAGACCAGTTCTTTTGAAGGGGAATCCATACAAAAAAATAAATATTATATTTTGTTGAGTTATTGCACGATGTGCCTTTCAAATGGCCTGGTCTTTAATTTTTGCACTTCAAAATTGAACTCATGTCCAAAGCGGCATAAGTTTTACATAACTTGTGGATATTATGATGCGTAAATTTATGTCCCTATAGATATAAATTTAATTTTTAAGGGGAAAAATTAAAGACCAGCCCAAAATAGGGAAATAGAGCAAATGACCCAGTTAAATAGCTCGGTTGGGCCAAGAAAAAGTTGGGCTGAGCTTTTGAAGTGCATGGACAGGTGGAACAAAAGCAATTTTTTTACAAATAACCACTTTCCAATCATGTAATTGTAAAATAATTATTATTGTGGAATTTCAAATTTCACATATGAAAACTTCAGATATTATCACGAAATTTCACATGTGGAAATTTTACCTTCATGACAGTGGGAAATGCTTATTCAAGTGTTCTTGAATTTCACATTGGACTTTAAAATTACATACAATGATCTATTTTACAAAGACATCAAAAAGTGATCTATAAGCGTTATTTCTACAAAGTGGTTAGAATTTGGTGGTTCACAAATTCTTTTTCTTTTTTTGACTCCAAAACCCTTCCTCATACAACAACCAAAAAACAAGGCCAAGAGTTAAACTCAATAAAGTAAATCCAAAAAACATCCAAAACCTGAAGCTGTTATATGGACTTCCAAAACAAAAAGACAAACCAACAAAATTTGCAATAGTAGATAAGTCCGACCAAATAGGAAAACTACAGGTTCCATGGCAAACCACGGCAACTGCATTTCCCAATTCTAACTAGTCCGTTTTTCGGAATTTTTGAATATTCGAAAAAGGGAATATGATCTCGTCAAACGTGTCGTGATGAGAGACGTGTATTTGACGAGTGGACATGTCATAGCATAGATAGCGCCTATGATTAGACGAGAAACCTACGAAGACACACGGAGTGGTTGGAGGTGCTAATTTGTGAAGGGAAGTGGATGCAAGATTGAGATAACACAGGCAACCGAATATCCTTAGATGATCATAAGACGGGATCCGACGGTATAGAATTTCGGTTGGGGTCATATTGTGAAGGATCCTCGTACGGGGACACCTCTTACGAGATGCAATAGCATGGGGGATCTCTATCCATTCCCATCCACCTCCGCTGCCAGCTCATGCTCTCCCATTTCTCTTGCTGCTATCTCTCCGTTAACTTGGCATAATAGGCTTGGCCACCCAGGAGCCCCAATTTTTAATTTTCTTAGAGGCAATAATTTTATTAAATATAATAATGGAAAACTTGCCCAACACTGTGTTTCGTGTTCTTTAGGCAAACATGTTCATGTTCCTTTTAAATCATCTTCAAATGTTACGTTTTCTCCTTTTGATATTATTCATGCTGGTTTGTGGACAACTCCTATCTCTAGTTCACTGGGTCATAAATATTATCTTGTCTTGTTAGATGATTTTTCTCATTATATTTGGATCTACCCACTCAAATTTAAATCAGAAGTTTTTGCCAATTTTTTTGAGTTTCGTACTTTTACCAAAACACAGTTTGAAAAATGCATAAAATCTTTTCAGCGTGATAACGGTCGTGAATTCAATAATTCCATGTTTCACTGATTCTGTAGAAATAATGGCATGGTTTTCTGATTCTCGTGTCCTCACACATTGCCTCAATATGGCAAAGCAGAACGAATCATCTGCACCATAAATAACATGGTTCGTACTCTCCTATTTCATGCATCACTTCCTCCGTCCTTCTGGGTCTATGCAATCAAGATGGTAGAATACGCTCTAAATATTTTACCTACTAACACCCTTCATAATATGACCCCAATTGAAATTCTATACCGTCGGATCTCGTCTTATGATCATCTAAGGATATTCGGTTTCCTGTGTTACCCCAATCTTGCATACATTGCCCCTCACAAATTAGCACCTTGAACCACTCCGTGTGTCTTCGTAGATTTCTCATCTAATCATAGGGGCTATCTATGCTATGACTTGTCCGCTAGTAAAATCCACGTCTCTCATCACGTCACGTTTGACGAGACCATATTCCCTTTTTTTAATATTTAAAAATTCTGAAAAAATGGACTATACCTTTCTTGACGAGTCTGACATCTCCCCCGTCGTTCTCAGCCAACTGCATCAGTCCACCACCGTGAACCCGTCCCTGCCACCCACCGCTGCCATTACCGCCTGTGGCTCTGCAGCAGTGTCACCTCAGCTCTCAATTACATCCATCGTTGGTTGCCACCGACACCGGCAATCAGTCCAGCTCCTCTGTCTCACCACCGGTTATCAACCCCACTACCACCAGAACCCTCACCCACTACCAGCTATTTTGCCGCCTCCAACAAACACCACATCCGACAGCCTAGTCACCCACCCCTTCTTCGTAAACCAACCAGATACCGGAAATACCACCACCACACCAATAAACCACCGTCACAACCTAAACCTACCACCGTCACTATACCTGACAATATATACCCCACACCACATCACCCAAACCATATCATCGACCGTACCCGACCCATCATCGCCTCCACCAAACCTGCCAACATCCTATAATTCACATCACCCACTGCCCTATTCCACCACACACCAGCTCAGTGACCCGCAACCAACGACCCAACCATCCACCCACTGCCCCAACGCACCGAATGGAAACTCGTGCCCAACACGGGATTTTCAAGCCCAAAGTCCATTTTAACCTATCAACATAAACAATTTCCCCAATTCCCAAAAATCCCAAATTAGCTAAACTAGACCCTAATTAGAATGCTGCTATGTGTGAGGAATTTAATGCTTTAACGAAACAACACACATGGGATTTGGTTCCTAGACCGAGGGGGTGAATGTGATCCATTGCATGTGGCTTTTTCGTCACAAATACAGAGACAATGGTGATCCAAAGAGGTATAATGCGAGACTTGTGGCTAATGGCACAAATCAGTAGGAGGGTATTGATTGTGGGTGATGTTCAATCCGGTTGTTAAACCGGCTACTATTCGCACAGTTCTGAGTATAGCCATGGGCAAGCATTGGCTAATCCATCAGCTTGATGTGAAAAATGCATTTCTACATAGGGACTTGAAAGAAATGGTTTACATGCACCAGCCACCTTGCTTTGCCCATCCAGCGGCCTCTCAGTATGTATGTCATCTCCGTAAGTCACTGTATGGTTTAAAAAATCTCCAGAGCGTGGTATGACCGCTTTACCAGGTACATTATGCAGATTGGGTTTGTATGCAGCAGGTGTGATAATTCTCTTTTAATTTTTCATCGAGGTAATGCTATATGTGGATGATATTGTTCTCACTGGCTCATTTGATGGGTTAAAAAAAATGAGATTATTGCTTTACTTAAAATCGAATTTACTATGACTGACTTGGAAATGTTGAGTTACTTTTTTGGGGATATCAGTGATCAGATCTACAGATACTATGTTCTTGAGTCAGCGTAAGTATGCAGAGGAGATCGTGTGAAGGGCTAAGATGGCAAATTGCAAGATCATTCCCACTCCGGTAGATTCTAAATCAAAGTTGAGTGTTGCTGATGGTGATCCAGTCTCCGATCCCACTCTTTATTGGAGCCTTGCATGTGCACTTCGGTATCTTACCTTCACCAGGCCTGATATTGCTTATGTTGTTCAGTAGGTGTGTCTGTTTATGCATGCCCCTAGGGAGTCTCACTTCACTACTCTTAAGCATTTCCTCTGATACATTAAGGGCACACTTGATTATGGATTACATCTATACCCTCTGCACCGATCATGTTACTATCATATATACAGATGAAGATTGGGCAGGGTGTCCGGACACGCGATGCTCCATCTCAGGCTATTGTGTATTCTTAGGGGATAATTTCATTTCCTGGTCTGCTAAGAGGCAAGCCACACTATCCCTTTCGAGTGCCGAAGCAGAGTATAGAGGCATTGCCAATGTTGTCGCTTAGATCTGTTGGCTCTGAAATCTCCTTTTGGAGGTCCAGTGTCCCTTGTGTAAGGCGTCTATCGTCTAATGTGATAACATATCTGCCATATATCTCCCTCACAATTCGGTTCAACATCAGCGAACCAAACACATTGAGATAGATATACATTTTGTTCGTGAGAAGGTTTCTCTCGGTCATGTCAAAGTGTTGCATGTGCCTTCTTCATATCAGTATGTAGATATCTTCACAAAAGGGCTTCCCAGACAGTTATTCATCAACTTCAAATCCAGTCTTAGCGTCCGACCTCCTCCCTCTCCGACTGAGGGGTGTATTAGTGAATATTCTCAATATATTCCCTATATATTGTGTAATTATGAGTGTTGTATATTTATGGTATATTAGGATCCTTACTGTATTGGGATTCCACCTTGTACACACTATATATATTTTGTAATAATGAGAAGACTCCCCAATGGAGATTATTACAATCTTACACTAACTAACCTAAGAATAAAATATTAAATTACTTGATGTAAGAAAGAATTTCACCTCACAGAACCAAAACCAACTCAAAGGAGATCGGCCACTTTGGCTGGTAGCTCATCGATCAGAACATTGTAAAACTTCTGAATGTAAAAAAGCATCCTTTTGTCATCCTTTGTGATAAAATTTATGTGATTCTTCGAGTTAACAAAGAACTAATCGACCAGGATCTTTATCTTGATCTTGAAGTGAGTTGATGGGCAGATTTCAAGAAACGGACGTATCTCAGGCTATAGGTCTCGGAATTAAGCGATTCAAAAATGAGGTGAAAGATGATGATCTGAACTATGATAACAACTATTTACTCATTTTAAATAGTAATATTGAGGGTGAAATGATTTAAAGAAAGTTACGGTTCTGGGTATGAACAAGAATGAAATTTAACCAAGAAACGTGTTTTTGAATGATCAAGAACCTATAAAGTTGCTAAGTCACCACTTAAAATCAATTTGCGTGATAAAAAAGTACCACACGCTATTGAAAACAAGATAAAGACTATCACCACCTTGCTTGGAAACAAAGAATAAGAAATAGAGAAAATAACTCTATTGTAAACTAGGGTATAAGCCAAAAATGTGAATAGTGTTTTGCAAAGCATGAGAACCATTTATATAGGCCTAGGTTCTCTTCTTTGATGACTACTAAACTCTAGAAAGGAAATAACTAAAAACTAGGAAAGTAAAATCTCTATTCGATAAGGAAAAGAATAAAGAAAACTAGAATCCTCCTATAACTAGGATAAAGATCCTACTAATGATAGAAAATTAAATCTCAACTATACTATAATCAAAAACTACTTAGAAAATGATTCAAGAAACAAGAATTTCATTATTGGAAGAAATTAATCTTCAAACTTTGAGCTTCTTAAATTTTCTTACTCTTGAATTTCAATCTTATGCTTCTTGTTTTTTCTGGGATTTCTTGACATTCTTGATCCTTCATCATTCTTGTTAAAAACTGCTATTGCATTCCAGCTGTTAAAAAGTGACTCTTTGAAATAAAACTAGGCAACAAGGAAACAAATTTGTGATAAAATTGTAATTGATACACATGTTGGTCACACTTTTGTAAAGGAATTCATATATTCGTCATAAATAAGTAATAAGGCTGTGACGGATTCAGATGGTTTTCACAAATTTGTAGCCCATATGCCATGAATATTAGTCCTTAATGTAAATCACACAATTTATATTATAGTCGTGTGAGTGGTAAGATATTAATTATGTTTTATGAAATTAATTATTAGCTATCGATTTATAATTATTTAATAACTAAACAATCTTAGTGATTGAATTTCTATGCTTAGTTTGATAGAAATAAGGAGTACTTTAATAAATAATTTTATAGCGAATAAAACTATTCATCTATTCATGTATTTTCAAATAAATGGGAGACAAGAGAACTCTACAAAAAGATGGTGATTTAATTTGATGTTCTTTAAGAAGAATCTTCGGTGACATGTGTGGCCAAATAATTCAATGGGCAGTTTTAGTTCTTTTCAAAATACAATCCAAATCGAAAAGAGAAAAACATAATTGGAGGAATAATTTAAGAAAAAATATATCTGGAATACCTAGTAATAATAAATAATACTCCTATATAGTATTTCTTCTAGACATAAATATTTGTCACACATTATATTAATTGTTCATCTAAAAATAGTTTATTTAGATTTTATAATTATTATCTTAAAGGCATAATACGACTCAATTGCAAATACATCCAGCTATGAGGTATACTATCAGATGTTACAATAAAATGTATATAACTTTTTGATGTTTATTCTGTACTTTATAATCAAATACTCACTCTTTATACTATAAAAATTCTACACAAATATCATAATATTATCTCAATATTTTTACAAAAATAAAAGATTAACCCCCTCATATAATGAGATCCTACATAAAGTAACATTCATTTAATTAAATAAATTTAAGATAATTTGAAGCAGAATGATAGATAAGTATACTAAAATAAAGATGAGAAATTCGTATATTAGAAACACTCGGCAAAACATTTGATATATAAAATATTTCACGTAAAAAAAGATGTGTAAACAAAATTCGACTACAATCTCATGGGTAAATTATGTATTGAGCCTAGCTTTTATAAAAAGCTCAATATGACAACCCTTAAATTTGCCAGTAAATTTCATGTAGACACTCGGAACTTGTTCCAATTAAACACATGAACAAATGATAAAATTTTTTTATTAGATACTTTCGGTATAAATTTTGATTTTTTTGCGTGTGTTCTCAGTTACCCATTATTTATGAATTAACCACTTAAAATAAGTCACCTCCTTTAATTTTATACGTTAACCTCAATAAGTTGTAAAACTCAAGACATTTTCAATTGAGTCAGATGCATAATTAAAGAAGATGACATATTTGATGTGATCAACTTAACTACATAATTGACACTTGAGAATACGTGCAAAAACTTTTTAAAAATTTGAATCGAAAGTGTCGGATGAAAACACTTTATCATATGTTCAATTGAAACAAGTCATAGTTCGAGTGTCTAAATTAGTGATAAATTTAAGAGGTTTTCGATGTATTAAGCTTTAATAAAACACTCATGAAGGATTATGGGAGAATGAAAAATGGACCCAAAAGACACTGATATGTATCTCAGCTTTTTCTTCTTAATTTTAATACAAGGCTTTATCATGAATTGACAAATTTTATGCTAACTATGCTAGCCTACTGCAACCATGGGTGGAGCTAGGGGACGATAAGGGGTTCATTCAAATCATCTTCGCCTAAAAATTACATTATATATACAAGATCGAAATTATTTTTTTATGTATATAGATGTTGAATTTTCTTTGCTTCTTCATGTGTAATTCTTTATATTTTGAATTCTCCTAATGAAATTCTGGCTTCAACGGAATCTCAACCCTTTTGTCTTATCCGGGCTAATTAAAACTGGCAAATGAACAAGCTCACACATATAGATAAATATAATTAATGAGAATTTATATAACATTCCAACTTATTTGAGATTGAAATATAGATGTATAATTGTTGTTTCTTTGTTTTGTAAGAAGAGCTTTATGCAATTATGTTATATGCCAACTGTCATAGAGGGTGTATTTGTAATTGTCAAAAGTGATGCAGGGATATAATTGTAATTAGTGCTATCAGCTAGTTAGAATGGTAGTTAGTTGTTGGTACTACAAAACATTATATACGAATTTATTCATTGATATTGATAATATACTATTCTCTCTATTCAATCCTTGTTCTTAGATTGTTTCTGTAGTTATTCAGGGATTATTCTTCATCAATTGATCCCTTAAGTGCAGAATTGGTTCTTAATTCTCAAAGCATCTTCCATTTGGTATCAGAGCTCGTGATCCTCAAACAGTTACGATGTCGGAGGCAGCGACGACAACGACGAGAAACACGGAGATGCGTATGGAAATCGATGAAATTAGGGAACAAGTTCATGAAATAGGCGAATAGCATGGAACGACGTTGAGTCGTATTGAACAGTTATTGACGGCGATGAACCATCATAATCAAGCTCCGGCGAATGAAGATGCACCGGCGCCGGAAGTTCCAATTAAAAATGAGTTTGTGCATGAGCAGGGTCGCAATCACCAATTGGGGAAAATGTATTCTAGGGTTGATTTCCCTAAATTTTGGGGCGATGATTTACGGGGATGGGTTTATCGATGTTAACAGTTCTTTAAAATAGATGAGACCTCAGAAGATATAAAGGTTAAAATTGCTTCAATTAACATGGAGGGTAGGGCGTTGCAGTGACATCAGGCCGTGGTGAAAGCTCGTATGGGTCGTGGGTTACCCAATTGGAATGACTATGTGAGGGCTTTATTTCAAAGATTTGTCTACACTCTACAAGATGATCCAATGGTAGAGTTAATTGGTCTCAAACAAGTAGGAAGTGTTCAAGAAATTTTGGACCCATTTAATGCAATGTTGAACCAAATGGATTTAATAGAGGAATATTCCATTAGTTGCTTCTTGAAGGGATTGAAACCTGAAATTGAAGTTCAGGTGAGAACGGTGGCACCTAGAACCTTGATCAAAGCATATAGTTTAGCCAAACCGGCTGAGCATTCTTTGAAGTTTCAGAGTGATCAAAATCAAGCCAATATGAGAGGGTCTAGGCCATTGTTACCTACTCCTAGGTTGACATGGCAAAAATCTTCAAGGGGATATTCTCAAAATTAGTGGGAAGAACCTAGTAAGGAGGTGAATAGAGCTCCTAGTCAAAACAGTAAACCTATCTAAATGACTTACTGGTGCTGAAATGGATGCAAAGAGGACACAGGGGCTGTGTTATTGATGTTGTTTACGCCTAATTTTTACCTTTCAATATTTTATTTAATTATTTAAAAATTTTAAGTCACAAACGCATAAAAATATGCCTCTTACATAGCGAAAATAATTTTATGAAATTATCTCGGTGACATTAAGCTCCTATTGGCCGATTTTTTTGTTTTTCAAAATTAAATAAAAAATCATGAAATTCACTTTTTCCAAGTATGAGTAGAATTTAGGGTTTTGGGGCTATAAAATGAACTCCTCACCCTCAGTCCAAATCAATCCTTGATATCAGTATTTTTTCCTGAAAATCAAGCAACCAGTCTTAACATCCAATTTCTGGCATAAGTTGAGTAAAAGTCTCATATTTTGAGCATTTTTGAAACCCTATAATATTTTCTTAGGTTTCAATAGTTTAAAATTTTATTTTTCTTTCGTGTGGTCTGAGGATCGGGTATTGAAGGTGAGCTTTCCACACCGGATCTCTTTCACGGCTGAGACTCGAATTCCTCTTGAATTTTAATTTTCTTTATGTAAAATTGTGTGCTTTCGGTTAGATATGTGTTGGTTAACATTATTGTGTGTGTTTTTATATGTTTTAGCTAAAATCTAAGTTGTTTGTTCATTATGTCATTAATTAAGGATATTTAATGTAACATGTTGTGTCTGTTGCTAATCTCGGTTAAAAATGATATGGTATGAATAATATTTACTACTGAAATTATTTATCAAATCCGTTTAGTTAAATAATCAATATTGGGATACTATGTTAGGGTCATGCCTAAATAGGGATTTATGCACCCTGTTTAGTTAATGTGAATGTTCTTGGACATGTTTTGGTTGTGTGTACTATTAGATTCATGTTCAATAGGATATGGTTTGTTAAGTACAATCCTCTATGTTTACTACTTTGAGCATCTGTTTGGTGAGATTATGTTACATGTCAGTTAAATAATTAATGTGATAGATACATGTGATTGTTTGTTTTACCTTTCAGTTCATGATTAATGACAACTGAATACTTACGTGGCAGCCTATTTATGTGTCTTTGAGATTACATGAGTAGTAACATAGTGTCATGTCTTGATGATTTAGAAGGGTGTTTATGAACCTGTATATAGAAATTTAGGATAGCGATATGTGAAAGATGAGAGGAAGCTTTGTGTGTGTCTGTATGTACTTGGATCGTTGATAGATCAATTATAAGCCAAATGTGTGGATTGTGTCCATTTTTTAGGTTCTGTCCACTGTTTTCATAGCTACATTTTGTTGTTAATCATCACATGTCAGTTGTGTCAACTTGAAATATGATTCTGATAACCCTCCTAACCATCTGATGTTCTGGTAGACTTACTGAATAGCATGACCTTAATTGCATATGCCTGATTCAAGTCTAAAAGTATTGTATATCTGGATGCCATTTTTAATCAAGCGTTTCTGTATCTATTTGAAGTAATCATATGCTATTATGTCTGATACACAATATGACTAGGATCCTGCATGTTTAGTTTAGCCTAAGAGACACTTTTGAAGTATTGCCCTTTTTATGATCACTTGTCTGCCTCATGTCCCCAATAGTTCCTTAACTTGTTACCTGTTTGCATTTCTGTCTAAGTGCCAAATTATAACCCTATAGAACTTCCCTAGGCACTGTTATAGCATGGTCTGTATACTAAGTTGTCTAGGAACCATGTATATCAGTTCCCTCTATATGTCTAAGTGTGCTAAATATGGACTTGCATGCTTGCTGGGTATTAAGGGATTGGATCAATGTGTATTGGGCTTGTCTTCCTCTCTTCTCTTTAAACCTAAAAGATTTGTGTGTATTTGGCCTATCTCACTTTCCTCTCTTTAAACTAAGGGTGGCCAGTGGGCCGGGACGGCCCGACCCCGTCCCGAGCCCGCCCCGGTCCCGCCCCGACCCCGCTTAAAAAAAAAAAGAACGGTGGCGGGACTCGAACTCGGGACGGGACAATGTCTCGTCCCGCCAGACCCGGCCCCGCCCCGACCCCGTCCCGAGCCCGACCCCGCCCTTTGTCCCCCCTTTGCAAATATGATCGTTGCACCAACGGCCATTTTAGATTTTGGCCGTTAGCCAATGGCCATTTTAGGCCTCCCCCCCTCCCCCAACCCCCCCTCCCCCAACCCCCCTACCCCTTAATATTTATTTTTAACCCATAAGTTATTATATTTACACTTTAACCCAATTTTTCAACTATAAATAACTCATTTTCTCTTCATCTTTCTCACAAATCTTCCTACAATCTCTCTAATCTCTCAATATATCTCTCTACAAGTCTACATTGTTTGCTAAATATTCAATTTTATTTATTCATTTGGGAATTGGGAATGAAGTTGGCAACTAGCTTGAGGATCTTCCATCGAGCAAAGTTTCAATCTTCAACCTCTCGATTACACTTCGACGTTACGTCGGCGTTTGGTACATTCGTTCCTTCATTAAATTATTATTGTCTGTTTATTTTATTTAGCGCACTTAATTTTATTGTCTTTAATTATTTATTATCATAATTAAAATGGAAGGATTAAAATGTATGTTTAAGGGTAAGGGTAAGGGTGCTTCTTCTAGTAGGGGCAACCAGGGCAATGGTACTTCTTCTAGTCATCTTATTCCTACACAGGATGATTTTGTTGATACTCAACATTTTCCTACAATACCATTAGATTTAGACGAGGAGTTATTTTCTGGAACTCAAGAAGACTTTAATTTAGACGATGATCTAGACGATACACCCACTAATGTTGATGACAACACACCCACTAGTGCACCTTCAACTGAAATACCTCCTATTCCCCCTAGTATGAGACGAGGTCCAAAGAAAACGACCATTAAAATCGATGCATGGACATTTTTTGATAGGGACGTAGAGAATCAAGTAGCTATATGTAAAATTTGTAAAAATGTTTCAAAATTTAAAACAGGAAAAGGTCACGGTGGGACGGGGGTTTAATTAGACACGTAGTAAGTGCTCATCCAGCTAGGTATTGCCCAATACCAGGCTTCAAAACCGGGTGCGCAAACACCCGCTCCATCGGGACAAGGTTCACATACTGATACTCTCCCGGACCAAGTACAGGGTCAAATTAACCCTATGACGGGGGGAATTGTAGGCTCTAAATACAATAAACATAGAGATAGGGAAGCAATATCAAAATTAGTTGCTGTGGAGGGTTTGCCCTTTTCATTTCCTTCATCTCCCGATTTTATTCATTACATTAGAGATATATATAATCCTGCTTTTAACGGTTTTTCTAGATCAACTGTTAAGAGAGATGTATTTAAATTCGCACATGAATATCAACAATATTTACATTTTTCATTATATCGTTTTAATGGCAAAGTATGCATCACGTCTGATATAGGTCGTAGTACTAACGGCCATGATTATTTAACTGTAACTTGTCATTGGATAGATTATAAATGGTCTATGCAAAAACGTATTTTAGCGTATAGATATATAGATGATAGGCACACTGGTACTTTTATTGCAGATAATATTTATCAAGTGTGCCATTATTACGGAATAACCGATAAAATTATGACTATTACATTAGATAACGCTTCTTCTAACAATTACGTAATTACAATTTAAAAAAATAGTTTAACTCCATCTTTTCCAGATCATTTTCATATAAAATGCGCGTGCCATATTTATAACTTAATTGTAAAGGATGGTCTATCACTTTTTGAAGACATTCTTAGTAAAATACAATTTGCTATAAACTTTATTTTTAAAAGTAATAAAGTACAACGTAGAAAAGAATATAAAAAAAGTTGTCACGATTGTGGACTACCTTATAGAAAAATTCCACAAGAAGTATCCACTAGGTGGAATTCTTTATACGAGCAACTACTTGTTGCTTATGACTATAGAATACCTATAACTTTATTTTTTAACTCTCATAATAAAAATCCAAATTTGATATGATTTTAGATAGTGATTGGGTAAAAATTTCCGAACTTATTGTATTTTTAGAGAAATTTTTTCAAGCAACAAAAGAATTTTCCGGTATATATTATCCTACTATTTCAACTATGTTGTTTTATATAACTCTAATATTTTTATTACTTAGTGAATATATTGAAAAAAACGACTTATAAGGCAGCTATTAAAAAAATGTTTGTCAAAATAAAAAAATATTTTATTCCTATTCCCTCTATTTATATTATTGGTTCTGTATTAAATCCTACTATTAAAATAGACGGTACTAAATCACTAATTGAAACTATTTACGATTGTATAGAAGTACTACCACCTCCAAGTCCCAAAAATCTAAATCACCCACCACCTATTGAACAAACTAAAGAAGAAGTGTTGTTTAGCGTAGAACACAAATGCAAAAAAATATATAGATTTTATCAACAAGAAAGTGCTAGGAACCTACCGGCTTCCATACCATCTTCTTCATCTTCAACACAACCTCACAAAAGACATGATGTATCTGCGGCTAGTATTGAAAGCCTCAGAAATAGAATGTGCGGCCGTACCGCTACTAACCAAATTAGCGAGTTTGATATTTTTGTTTTGTAGGGTTCTGTACCGTACCAAGCAGTTCTCAATGAAGATGGACATGAAGACTTCCTGAAATACTAGAGGGGGAATGAGAAGACCTTTCCGACACTTTCATTGATGGCCCGAGATGTTTTGAACATTCAAGCGTCATCAACTGCGTCTGAAAGCACTCTTTCTGCCGGCAGATATCAAATAGGAGACCACAGACACTCATTAGCCGGAGACAGCTTGAAAATTGCAGTATTATTCAGAGATTGGATACGAGCGGAGCGGAGAAGGTGCGGTCAACCGGAGATCAACGAAGAAGAAGATGAAAACTACAATGAAATCTTTACCGAAGGTAGTGGAAGCGACGTGGATCAATTTGACCAACAAATACCAATTCCAACCGAAGAACCACAGGAAATCATCAAGCAATTAGAACAGATTTTTTTGAGAATGTAATTTTTTTAATTGCAATTTTATTATGTAATTTACAACTTTTGGACAACACCACAAAGTTACAATTTAGATTTTAGACAATTGTATTTGTATTACAAAAAAATCATGTCTATTAAATAATATAAGAGGCACAAAAACAGCCTTGGGATGTTTTTATTACACTATCTTATCTTGTTTATTGAGTTTTTTTTATACATATGTTATTTTAAAAAAAAGAAAAGAAAAAGGAAAACCCGCCGGACCCCGCCCCGATACCGACGGGATCGGGATCGGGATCGGGACGGGACTGGAGCAAGTCCCGCTAGACCCCGCTAGACCCGACCCCGACCCCGCCAGCCCTGACCCGCCAGACCCGAGCCCGGCCCACTGGCCACCCTTACTTTAAACCTGAACGATATACGTCATTGGGCCTGCTTATTTGCTTTTGTGTACTGTATGACCTGTCTAAGCTCAATACTAATTTGAAATGCGCGGACCTTCGTTCTTTTGAGTATATTGATGATTGATGCATATCATATATATATATATATATGTGCATTCAGTATTTCATGTATTTATATTCGATAAATATCGGGTACATTCTAACTGATATCTATGTTTTCCCCCCTCCTTTTGCATGGCCATGGGATCATGGGGCCCATGTCCCTCTGTTTCGCGCATTGTCTGAGCCGTTGGGTCTGAGGGCCCAACAACATCTTTTGATCGTGTTCAGAACTGTCCGAAGGCCCAGCCATGAGTAAAAATGGTAGAAGGCCCAATCACGGGTGAAAATTGCCTAGAAATTAGGACATTATTATTTTTTTGTGGTAACTGGTGGGCCGGTATACCCACCAGCCTGTTTGCATTTAATATTTCATATTGTTACGTGTATTTTATTTGTAAAATCTAAATATTATTGGAACCCTTAAAAGTGGAATTTAATTACATAGAGTTGCCATGTTATGTCTTTAATTTGAATAAAATGGCTCACTTTGAATAAGGAAAAAATGGCGTTTTAATTACTTGTTCAAATAAGTTGTCCTTTCTCAATTACTTAGTAACTAACTCAAAAAATCGATTTGAAATAATCTTGGTTTGCAAAAGAGAAAAAGTGCAATCTTTGTTTAACTTGATTTTTCTCTCAAAAAAATGTGATATTTGTATAATTCAAGTGTTGAATTAACGTTTTCAAACCAAAGTTTAGTTTCTTTTCAATAAAATTGAAAAATCCTTTTATGAACTTAGTTTGGGTAAAGGGAACAAACCCCCTTAATGGTTTGACCTCCTTTAAAACAAAAAGATATATTTTTGAAATCCTTGTTTTTTTTTTGGAAGTACATAAACCATTTTCCCTATATTCTTCATGAAGAGAAAGGTTTTGCATTTCAAAAGGATTTTAAAGAAATTGTTTCATTTTTTCAAGTGGGTAAAAAGCTATTTTGGCGGAAGATTTGAATGACAATATATATATTTTGTAATTTTTTAAAACACTAAGCATTAAAAGTAGTTTTTATTGTAAAAGATCCGAGGTCAACCGTATTTTACGGATCCTTAATAATGGGGTGCCTAACACCTTCCCTGGGGATCATTTGAACCCTTACCTGAACTCTGATTTAAATTTAGAATTTTTCTTTTTAATTTAAATAATTCTTTTAAATATGATTTTCCTATTTTTCCTTATAAATTAGGTGACGATTCTAAATAAAAATAAATCCAAGAGTACACAAGTTATCCAATAGCTTTTATGCCTTAACGTAAAAGTAAACCATAACAAGTATAATGAAGAAGTACACTCCAACTTATGACTGTAACAAGAGGAGACAACTCTTTATTTTGGAGGTGCAGAAGTGGAAGAATGGGAAGTAGATGAAGGATGGGTGGATGAAGGAAACAGTGAACAACCAACAAATGCTCAGATTTCTGTTAATGCATTGGATGGAACAGTGGACTATAGAACCATGAGAGTTAAAAGAGGTGTAAACACAACTTCATGGATCTAGCCGTTGCTAAGAAGTTGGGATGTAAGTTGGATACTATTGCTCCTTTTTTTGTATCTATAGCTAATGAAGTCGAGTGCATAGTTTATTTATTAGTAGAGGGGTAAGATGGAAAATGCAAGGGGTAGAATTCAAAGATGACATGTTGGTAATGCCATTGGGTGGTGCAGATGTAGTGTTGGGAATTCAATGGTTAGTAACCTTTGGGGACATTAAGTGGAACTTTAGATGGTTGAAAATGGAGTTTCAAATTGGTGGGAGGAAAGTGTCATTAAGTGGCACTCCACATGGTGCCACTAAAGTGATTGATGAACAGAAGATGGGAGATTGTTGGTGTCACGATCCAAATTATTAAGTCGGGCGGTCACCTACCTTTTCCCACATTGGTAGGCGAACCATTTCCTTAATTAATAATTCAACACAATAAAGTAAATAAAGCGGAATAAATAGAAGTCTAATTCATATCATAAATATCAAGTGCGGGATACAACAACTACCCAAGGGATCTGGTCTGAATAGTACAAGAGCTTCTAAGTATACAATTGAAATAAAAAATAAAAATCACAACCTGAATATAACTTCTATTGAGAATGAAAGTTAAACAGAAAAACTAGATAAACTCCACGAGATCCTTGAAGGCTAATCGAACCTCGCTGAAGTTCTTGCAACAACTCTACACCCGAAAAGGGTGTAGTAAGAGTAGTATCAGTACAAACACTATGTACTGATAGGTATCATATGCCGAAAATAGTTAGTTAACATATGTACAAGAAAGAAACTGAAAGATAGACATGATCGCATTCAGGTACAAGTAATATCACAGTTCAAGAATAACCACTCAAGTACAAAAAGATTAGTAACCAAATCATAGCCTATAGTGAAGCACCTAAACCCAAGTCTGCCAAGTTTTCCACAATTTCTCAGAACAATCACAACCACAAGTATAATCAACAAGTCCGAACATAGATGTAAAATGAGATGATGAGAATGAATGATAAATAAATATGTAATGCAATGCAATACAGTGGACACATGATCAATCCGCACATAGATGCTCCGGACGAAATATATCATCATCTCAGTAGTCATGACCCGTAGGGGACCCGCGACGTCCATGCACCAGTCATTCTGTATCACACCGCCTAAATGACTCTTCCACCAAACACCCCTCTAGCCACTCCGTATCACACAACATAGAGATGGCTACACAATATAGTATGTCATATAAATCATAAATACTCCCCTTCTCAGTTTTTACCGTCACACCAATAGAAAGATCACATCAATATATCATGAAATGAGATTGTATGCAATGCAATGATAATATCATGTATATCATATCAATTCCCAATCGTGCCATGTAAGGACACTTATCATAATATCAACATCACATCAACTTCCTTCCTTTATACATGAGCAAGCCAAGATAGGTGAGATACAACTACATCACAATGCGACATGTTATTTCATATAAGTCCAATAACCACAAAGAAGCATCAAGTCATACTCAGTCACGGTAACTGACTTAAGTATTCCGTCCCAACTCCATACCCGAAGGCTTACATGCTTTCTCCAACAGAATCTAGCTACACATACGCTTTCCAAACCCAAGTCTAACTAGAAAGTAAGCCATAACCTACCTGGAGTGTCGAGCTGGAGTGACACAATCACACTTACACCTTGCCCTGTCGCGGATCACGATCGTACTCGAAGTCTAGTATTATGGAAGTCTAGGATAGAATAAGGAATTCACAACACCCATATCATTACTCTAGTCATTTGGATCCAAATTAAGTAGGGAAGAACGGGGAAACATGCATTATAGGGGTAAACAGTTATTTTAAAGGTAAACTATAAAATTCAACATACTAGGAGTCCAATTCTACTAACCAATTGCTAAATCAACTCACCATTAGGCTAATTTCATCGTATAAGCAAAACTCCCAAATTTGGGTATGAACCTTAATTTCCAACATTCAAATTTATCAACATAAATGGAAGATTTAAGCTTAGCAAGTACTAAATAAAGATTCACCATGCTTAGATTAACAAAACCCACTAATTAATTCTCACTTTTAAGCTTAACAAATCAACAACCCTAACTCTTCTTCCCCAACTAGATTCTAGGTCATGACCACCATTAAATCAACATAATAAAGCTAGTAAAGGTAATACAAGGTACATGAAGGTTACCTCAAGAAGAAATCTCTTATAAAAGCTTGGGAGTCATCCTAATGGTGCTTGGAAGTGTATTTTCGAAATGAGGGAAGATAGGATTTTATGACACTTAAAAAGCAATCTAGAATCCCGTCGTCCGCTGTAGCGGACACAGTCCCTCTGCAACGGACGCGCGCCCGCGGACCCTCTCCGCGCCTACGGTCCTTTACAAAAAGTCAAAAAGCTCGCGCAACGGATTGCTGTCTGCTGGGCCGGACTCCATCCGCTGGGGAGCACTGAAGCTCGCCCCAGCTAGTACATTAGCAACCAGAAAAATCAAGTCTTATGCAATTTCAACCCAAAATCCGATAATCACCCGAGACCTCTCCGACACAAATCATATATGTATACATATGTAAAAACACGCTACGGACTCACTCGTAGGCTCGGATTTCCATGGGAGTTCTAATTCTATGAGTCAACCCTCCACGGGCTAAACTAGTTTTCAAACCAATAGCTAAAAATGCTCCCGATGGCCTCGAAAACTGAACCAACTATCCCACCAAGTCATAAACGACCCTCCGGACCTCACATAATTGACGGAATTCCGAGAAAGGCCCGTTCACACAAAAGTCAACTTTCGGTCAATGCTTTCATATTTTAAGGTTCTAATTTCACAATTTTTACTAGAATTTTCTGAAAGTTCCGGGAATCGAGTCTAAAGGGGTAAAATGACAAAAATACACGTAATGACAGAACATGTCGTTACATCAGATACTAATTAAACAATCGCTCGTCCTCGAGCAACAAGAGAGAATGAAAGCTGACGGTAACCAAATAATCTTTAATATAACAACACGGAATCCTCTACAACATGAAATGCGCCAAAAATACTTCTATCCCTCCTTATCAGTCGAAACTCCCTCTAACTTATCTAAAGACCCGATTTCTATATTTCCATTCTCGAATTTCTCTTATCATCGATTCCCGAATATAATATATGCTTTTACTGGAATTTTCTAATCCGATATAACCATACCTATGAACGCGATCGATAGGTCCCACAATATATTTCAAGACAACACAAACCTTAGATAAAGACACAATCATAGCTCACACTGAATCAGTAAAATATTTTGATCCTGCTAACCCTTTTTCACCCTTCTCGAGACCTTCTTCGTACCACGATTTCTTAGAAACACACAAAGACAAAAGCTGAACCATGACTTACTCTTGCCAGAAAAGAATCCTTACTTTATTGGAGCAACCCTAAGCAATTGCATCAAACTGGTCTTACTCATAACCGATTTTGCTAGTTCCAAGTCTTTTTAAACCTTCAAATCACAATACATGAAGCATACCACTGAATACCCCACCGAGCCAAGCCCGTAAGATACCATCTTATCACTCTAGAGACCTCTCGCGACCATAGTACCTCCTTCAATCATTACCAAGTACCGACATAACCCATTACATCTATCCGAGTAGCTACTCTCGGTAAAATATCATCAGTCCACTCGCAAACCCTGATAAAGCTCGATAAACCTGTCATGCTTCAATCTGAATTGAAACTCATCGAATCCATGAAGGTGATTTACTGGGACCCATAAGTTCTCCTGGAAATAAAAACATAGTCCATCAAGCTCCAACCGAACAATTTCTGACCCGGAATGAATGTACAACCCTTGAATACTACCAATAGACACTCAAACTGACTCCAACCTTCCGAAACCAATAACAACCCTACCACATATCTGTGGTGGCAATTCTAATAATTTCCTCATGTAAAATCGATCATGTATGTCACTCTTGACTCCAAAAGCTGAGTCATATCCAAGCTGTCCACTTAACATTGAAGAACCTTATGATTGCAATCTTCATATTTCTCAACTTCTACCTGATACAACCCCAAACGTTTTCGATACAAAACCTGTAGCCTTATATAACATCCCATTAACCATCGAATCTCTTATTATAACACCTCGATATTCCCATAACAATTCAAAAAGTACGAAATCTTACAACTACCGCTCTAAATCTCAAGCAACTACTCCCAAGTCCTTAATATACAAAAGTGCTCACTCAAGTTGTCTAGTCAATATTACTTGCAACATAATGCACTACCATGAATACAATCTTATCTCGAACATATAGCTCTAGCCTCCACATCATAGGGATTTCCATAATTTCTTTCCCTTAAACCACACTAACCCATCCTCCGAAGAGTGTTACGAAACTTTCCAACGGTGCACTACACAAGCCACTTCCATAAGCCTTAACATGTCGGTCACCTAAAATTTGCTTCTCACTGGTCACCGATCACGAAACCCACAGAACTTCATCATATCGCTTAGTCCATTTTGTGGACTCCCTTCTCTAAGCATACCCAACAATTACACCTCATCTGAAATAAGCAAGACCACACACCACAACCCACAACGACCAAAGTAATCCTAAATATGTACTTTATTTTTACCAATTCACGATCAACTATACTTCTTCTCGACTATTCCATTCCCCAATTCCAATCAAATCATAATCATCATCACCATCAAACCCTTTTTCAAACTCACTCAACTCTACAAGTGAATACTTTCCAAAATTTATCGTATTACATACACAGTCCTCTTAATGTCCTCATGTATATCCATCTAGGTGTCCTAGCTCAAATTCTCTTAACTCAATTTCTGAAATTCTTTCTACAACTCAAATTAATTCAAACTTTATCATTGACTTACCACTTCGAACGTACTAATTGTCGAACTAGAACACCTCTAATCATGTGTGCAATTATCCATTTCATCCGATCAACTCAATCGAGTAGTATAGCAGTAGTAGCAGGAGTTAGCCGAAACATACACAACAGGAACACGACTCTCAATACTAATCCAATATTAGATCACAAGTCACACCATTACTAGTATCCAAGATTCCATCTTATTAATCCACTCTAGACCATTCATTCAAGAATGCCATGATATTGCCTATTTGATACATCGCCAATCGCCAATCCATACATCCTATCACATATGTCACCCGAAATTCACTTCACATCAGTCGATAATTACCAATCCCATGGAACATATGTCTCAACACATAGTTAATTATCGCAGACTAACTCCTTCGAGCGTACTAACAATTTTATCCCATTTGAAAGCAATGCCACATAATTCACATTCGACTCAAGAATTTTCCATTGCTTTGAATCCAAATTCTCCCATTTCTCGAAGAGATACCTTACTAATTCCAAATTATCTTAATTTATCGATTCACACCTTTCGTTCAAATTAGAGCTGGCCAGTGGGCCGGGATGGCCCGGTCCCACCTCGACACCGCCCCGAACCCGAGTAGTAAAAAAATCGGTATTGGGACTCGAACCGGGACGGGACAATGTCTTGTCCTGACCCATCCCGTCCCGCCCCATTCCCGCTAGTCCCGCCCCGATCCCGACCCAATCCCGCCCGTAAGCCCCCTTTTTCAAAAATAACCGTTGCACCAACGACCATTTTACATTTTGTCTGTTGTGCAACAGCCATTTTTGGCCTCCCCCAACCCCCCTACCCCTTAATATTTATTTTTAACCCATAAGTTATTATATTTACACTTTAATCCAATTTTCCAATTATAAATAACTAATTTTCTCTTCATCTTTCTTACAAATCTTCCTACAATCTCTCTAATCTCTCAATCTATCTCTCTACAAGTCTACATTGTTTACTAAATATTCAATTTTATTTATTCATTTGGGAATTGGGAGTGAAGTTGGCAACTAGCTTGAGGATCTTCCATCGAGCAAAGTTTCAATTTTCAACCTCTCGATTACACGTCAACGTTACGCTGGCGTTTGGTACATTCGTTCCTTCATTAAATTATTATTATCTGTTTATTTTATTTAGCACACTTAATTTCATTTACTTTAATTATTTATTAGTATAATTATAAATTTATAATAGAAGAATTTAAACGTATGCTTACGGGTAGGGGTCAGACTTCTTCTAGTAGGGGCAACAAGGGCAAGGGTACTTCTTCTAGTCATCCTATTTCTACATAGGATGATTTTGTTGATACTGAAGTTTTTCGTACAATACCATTAGATTTAGACGAGGAGCTATTTTCTGAAACTCAAGAAGACTTTAATTTAGACGATGATGACAACACACCCACTAGTGCGCCTTCAACTGAAATACCTCATATTCTCCCTAGTATGAGACGAGGTCCAGCAAAACGACCATTAAAATCAGATGCATGGATATTTTTTGATAGGGACGTAGAGAATCAAATAGCTAGATGTAAAATTTGTAAAGATGTTTTAAAATTTAAAACTGGAAAAGGTCACGGGGGGGGGGGGGGGGGGGGGGGGTTAATGAGACACGTAGTAAGGGCTCATCCAGCTAGGTATGCCCAATACCAGGCTTCAAAACTGGGTGCGCAAACGCCCGCTCTATCGGGACAAGGTTCACATACTGATACTGTCCCGAACAAAGTACAGGGTCAAATTAACCCTATGACGGGGGGAATTGTAGGCCCTAAATACAATAAACATAGAGATAGGGAAGAAATATCAAAATTAGTTGCTGTGGAAGGTTTGCCTTTTTCATTTCCTTCATCTTCTGATTTTATTCATTACATTAGAGATATATATAATCCTGCTTTTAACGGTTTTCCTAGATCAACTGTTAAGAGAGATGTATTTAAATTCGCACATGAATATCAACAATATTTACGTTATTCATTATATCATTTTAATGGCAAAGTAACTATCACGTCTGATATAGGTCGTAGTACTAACGACCATGATTATTTAACGGTAACTTGTCATTGGATAGATTATAAATGGTCTATGCAAAAACATATCTTAGCGTATAGATATATAGATGATAGGCACACTGATACTTTTATTGCAGAAAATATTTATCAAGTGTGCCATTATTATGGAATAACCGATAAAATTATGACTATTACATTAGATAACGCTGCTTCTAACAATTACTCTATTACAATTTTAAAAAATAGTTTAACTCCATCTTTTCCAGATCATTTTCATATAAAATGTGTGTGCCGTATATATAACTTAATTGTAAAGCATCGGTCTATCACTTTTTTGAAGACATTCTTATTAAAATGCAATTTGCTATAAACTTTATTTTTAAAAGTAATAGAATACAACGAAGAAAAGAATATAAAAAAACTTGTCACGATTGCCAACTACCTTATAGAAAAATTCCAGAAGAAGTACCCACTAGGTGAAATTCTTTATACGAGCAACTACTTGTTGCTTATGACTATAGAAAACCTATAACTTTATTTTTTAACTCTCATAATCAAAATCCAGCTGATATGATTGTAGATAGCAATTGGGTAAGAATTTCTGAACTTATTGTATTTTTAGAGAAATTTTTTCAAGCAACAAAAGAATTTTCCGGTATATATTATCCTACTATTTCAACTATGTTGTTTTATATAAATCTAATATTTTTATTTCTTAGTGAATATATGGAAAAACCAGCTTATATGACAGCTATTAAAAAAATGTTTATCAAAATAAAAAAATATTTTATTCCTATTCCCACTATTTATATTATTGGTGCTGTATTAAATCCGACTACTAAAATAGATGGTACTAAATCACTTATTGAAACTATTTATGATTGTATAGAAGTACTACCACCTCCAAGTCCAAAAAATCCAAATCACCCACCACATATTGAACAAACTAAAGAAGAAGTGTTGTCTAGCATAGAAGACCAATCCAAAAAAATATATAGGTTTTACCAACAAGAAAGTGCTAGGAACCTACCGGCTTCCATACCATCTTCTTCATCTTCAACAGAACCTCACAAAAGACATGATGTATCTGCGGCTAGTATTGAAAGCCTCAGAAATAGAATGTGCGGCCGCACCGCTACTTACCAAATTAGCGAGTTTGATATTTTTGTTTTGTAGGGTTCTGTACAGTACTAAGCAGTTCTCAATGAAGAAGGACGTGAAGACTTGCTGAAATACTGGAGGGGGAATGAGAAGACCTTTCCGACACTTTCAATGATGGCCCGGGATGTTTTGAATATTCAAGCGTCATCAATTGCGTCTGTAATCTTTTTTTCTGCCGGCAGATATCAAATAGGAGAGCATAGACACTCATTAGCCGGAGATAGCTTGGAAATTGCAGTATTATTCAGAGATTGGATACGAGCGGAGCGGAGAAGGTGAGGTCAACCGGAGATCAACGAAGAAGAAGACGAAAACTACAACGAAATCTTATCCGAAGGTGGTGGAAGCGACGTGGATCAATTTGACCAACAAATACCAATTCAATCGAAGAACCATAGGAAATTATCAAGAAACTAGAACAAGTTTTTTTTCAGAATGTAATTTTTTTAATTGCAATTTTATTATGTAATTTGCAACTTTTGGACAACACCACAAAGTTATAATTTCGACAATTGTATTTGTATTACAAAAAAATCATGTCTATTAAATAATATAAGAGGCACAAAAACAGCCTTGGGATATTTTTACTACACTATCTTGTCTTGTTTAATTATTAAGTTTTTTTTATACATATGTAATAAAAAAAAAAGAGGAAAAAACGCCGGAACCCGATCCCGATCCCGATCCCGCCCCCGACCCGATCCCGCCCCGACCCGATTTCGACGGGATCAGGATGAGACTTCGGAAAATCCCGCCAAACCCGATCCCGCCTGACCCGCCATCCCCGATCCCGCCCCTTTCACCCGTCCCGCCCCGACCCGACCTCGCCAAACTCGGCTCGCCAGACCCGAGCTCTGCCCACTGGCCAACACTAGTTCAAATCATAACCACCACTAATGACCGACCATTGCTCAAACCTGCTAATATTCTCATATTGTTCCGTTGAAGTACCCTTTCCAAAAATCCTTAACCGAAATAATCCTTCTTATGTATTGGTTCATACGTTCACTGACCTGATCATCGATTTCCGAAAAGCTCTTCACCATTAGTACTAGTCAAACCGTCACTCCGTTACCGTAATTAACCCTATTGACCAACATCACATTCGATAGTCCTTAAATGATGCTCACCTACGAAGAACCAACCCTTACCTTATTTTGTCAAACCATAACCATCCAACCAACCGTGAAAATTCTCCCTGTCCTTTGGTCAACTCCAAGTCATTATACCAGTAATTTAAGAACTTCTCAAGTATTAACCTTTACATACTATTGCTCACAAATCTCATCCGAAAATTAGATGCAACACCCGGTAACCTTTTAAATACATACCCTCACACTTGTCCAGTGCATGAGTTATCCCTATTTAGTCAATCATTGGCTCCCATTATCCTACGACGAGTCCAACATACCAACGCATATACGACTTTCACACTCACTAAATACTAAACTACTTCAAAACTACCCACAAATCAACAATCTCCTATTATCACTAGCATAAAAAATGCCAAGTGAAACGACAACACACTTTTTAGGTGAAAGAACGCGACCGTTTATTCCACTAAGCTTCACTTATCATAAGTAACACTGCTACCTGATTTTGATCAGAAAACCATTCCTTGGAGAATTCACACCTGCTAATTTTATTTTGCTATCACAATACTATCAAATTGAAGCCAACTTCAAATTTCATAACCTATACGACATCCGCTCGCATACACCTTGCAACTTATCCCACAAATACGTCATATACCAATTATTCCATTCCTATAGCAAAGATTGATCTATCTAAGTCCTCTTTCTTATGCCTCCATCCCATTAACACAATAGCACTCTTACCAAAATACCTGAATAAATCTTACTTCGCTACATATTTTCCACAAAAGTCTTCCTTCATGCCCTTATTCTCAACTTCCCTTCTTTATTACACGCGGTCATTATGCTTTTTCCATATCCAAGCAACCCAATCTGAAAACATGGAGATCCTATGACTCTATGTACGATCTTTCCCATTTCTCAGTAAAACCCCCACAATAATGAGTCTAATCGCGACCCCACCCAATAGAATCCTCAAGCCATAACTAGAAACTGAACTTAGTCATACATCTAAATTAGGATAACACATCTCGTACCGTACCACATCATGTCATAGATAACCGTTCGTAAGAATTTAAGCATGAGTACCCACCATCCGGGAGAGAGTAAAACATGGAAATTCAGATACCAATTTGAATGAAGTAGCACGAAAGAAATAAAAAATTCAAAGTTTCCTAGATGTCCTATAGACTCCCAATTATAAGTGCGGCGTGCAACACACCCATAAGTAGGACTCTACTAGACATTACTTTTGTACTTATAGACCGGGTAACCTAGTGCTCTAATATCAACTTATCATGACCCAAATTACTAAGTCATACGGGCACCTACCTTTTCCCAACTTGATAGGCGAACCCTTCCCTTAATCAATAATTCAACACAATAAAGTAAGTAAAATGGAATAAATAGAAGTCTAATTCATATCATAAATATCAAGTGTGGGACACAACAACTACCCAAGGGATCTGGTTTGAATAGTATAAGAGCTTCTAAGTATACAACTAGAATAAAAGATACAACCACAACCTGAATACAACTTCTATTTAGAATGAAAGTTAAATAGAAAATCTAGATGAACTCCACGAGACCCTTAAAAGATAATCGAACCTTGCTAAAGTTCCTGCAACAACCTTACACCCGAAAAGGGTGTAGCAAGAGTAGTATCAGTACAAACACTATGTACTGGTAGGTATCATAGGTCGACAACAGTTAGCTAATATATGTACAAGAAAGAAACTGAAAGATAGACATGCTCACTATCAAGTACAAGTAATATCGCAGTTCAAGAATAATCACTCAAGTATAAAAAGACCAGTAACCAAATCATAGCCTATGGTGAAGCACCTAAACCTAAGTCTGCCAAGTTTTCCACAATTCCTCAGAACAATCACAACCACAAGTATAATCAATAAGTCCGAACCATAGATGTAAAATAAGATGACGAGAATGAAGGATGAATAAATATGCAATGTAATGCAATACAGTGGCCACATGATCAATCCGCACATACATGCTCCGGGCAGAATATATCATCATCCCAGCAGTCATGACCTGTAGGGGACCCGCGATGTCCATGTACCAATCATTCCATATCACACAGACTAAATGACTCTTCCACCAAACACTTCTCTAGCCACTCCGTATCACACAACATAGAGATGGCTACACAATATAATATGTCATATGAATCATAAATACCCGCTACTGTCACATCAATAGCAAGATCGCATCAATGTATCATGAATTGAGATTGTATGCAATGCAATGATAATATCATGTATATCATATCAATTTCCAATCGTGCCATGCAAGGACACTTATCATAATATCAGCATCACATAAATTTCATTCCTTTATAAATGAGCAAGTCAAGATAGGTGAGATGCAACTACATCACAATCTAGCATGGTATTTCATATAAGTCCAATAACCACAAAGAAGCATCAAGTCATACATAGTCACCGTAACCAACCTAAGTATTCCGTCCTAACTCCTTACCGAAGGTTTATATGCTTTCTCCAACAGAATCTAACTACACATATACTTCGCTAACTGAAGTATAACCAAAAGGTAAGCTATAACCTACCTAGAGTGCCGAGCGGGAGTCGCACAATCACATTTGCACCTTACCCTTCCTCAAATCACGATCATACTCGAAGTCTAGTATTATCGAAGTCTAAGTTAGAATAAGGAAGTCGTAACACCCATATCATTACACTAGTCCTTTGGATCCAAATTAAGTAGGGAAGAATGGGAAAACATGCATTATAGGGCTAAACAATTATTTTAAAGGTAAACTATAAAATTCAACATACTAGGAGTCCAATTCTACTAACCAATTGCTAAATCAACGCACCATTAGGCTAATTTCATCGTATAAGAAAAACTCCCAAATTTGGGTATGAACCCTAGTTTCCAACATTCAAATTTATCAACATAAATGGAAGATTTAAGCTTAACAAGTACTAAATAAAGATTCACCATGCTTAGATTAACAAAACCCACTAATTAATTCTCACTTTTAAGCTTAACAAATCAACAACCCTAACTCTTCTTCCCCAATTAGATTCTAGGTCATGACCACTATTAAATCAACATAATAAAGCTAGTAAAGGTAATACAAGGTAAAAGAAGGTTACCTCAAGAAGAAGTCTCTTAGAAAAGCTTTGGAGTCGCCCTAATGGTGTTTTGGAAGTGTATTTCGAAATGAGGGAAGATAGGATTTTAATGACACTTAAAAAGCAATCTGGAATCCCGACTGCAGCGGACACAGTCCCGCTGCAGCGGATGCGCGCCCATAGACCCTCTCCGTGCCTACGATCCTTACAAAAAGTCAAAAAGCTCACTGTAGCAGATCGTCGTCCTCTGCGACGGACTCCATCCACTGGGGTGCACTGAAGCTTGCCCCAACGAGTACACCAGCAACCGGAAAAATCAAGTCTTATGCAATTTCAACTCGAAATCCGATAATCATCCGAGACCTTTCTGACACAAATTAGATATGTACACATATGTATAAACATGATACAGACTCATTCGTGGCCTCAGAATTTTTATCGAAGTTCTAATTCTATGAGTCAACCCTCCACGGGCTAAACTAGTTTTCAAACCAATAGCCAAAAATGCTCCCGAGGGCCTCGGGAATCGAACCATATATCCCACTAAGTCATAAATGACCCCCGAACCTCACGAAATCGACGGAATTCTGAAAAATATCCATTCACGCAAAAGTCAACTTTCGGTCAATGCTTTCATATTTTAAGGTTCTAATTTCACAATTTCTACTAAAATTTTCTGAAAGTTTCGGGAATCGAGTCTATGGGGGGTAAAATGGCCAAAATACACGTAACGACTGAACATGTCTTTATAGTTGGAAAAATCTGGAGAGTTTAATATGAAAGTAGTGGAACATGTTCAACTTTTGAGTGTGGAAGCTGCTAGTTTGCAGTCTCAGCAGTTAGAAGTCCCTGATGATTTGCAAAAGCTACTGGATCAATACTCAAGATTATTTGAAAGTCCTACCACACTACTACCTCAAAGGGATCATGATCACAAGATTATTCTACAAGAAGGTGTACCACCTATAAATGTTATGCCATACAGATATCCAACAACTAAAAAAATGAGATTGGGAAGATGATACAGGAGATGCTTGATTCAGGAGTCATCAGACCTAGTGTATGTCAATATTCTTTCCCTATTGTCATGGTAAAGAAGAAAGATGGATCTTGGAGGTTATGTATTGACTATAGACAGTAAAATGATTGCACTATTAAAGATAAATTCCCAATACCTGTAATTGAGATACTGTTAGATGAATTGGGAGGTACCAAATATTTTTCTAAGTTGGATCTTAGATCAGGCTATCATCAAATTAGGATGCATGAAAGGGACATTGAGAAAACAACCTTTAGATCCCACAATGGTCACTATGAATTTATGGTGATGTCTGTTAGTTTAACCAATGCACCTTCCACATTTCAAAATTTATTGAACAAAGTCTTTAAACCACATTTAAGGAAGTTTGTACTAGTGTTTTTTGATGACATTTTGGTGTATAACCCTTCTTGGACAGAACACTTATTACATTTGAAGAGTGCTTTTGAGTTGTTGAAGGATCATAGTCTTTTTGTCAAGTTGAGTAAGTGACAATTTGGGCAGACTGAATTTGAGTACTTGGGGCATGTTATTACACAAGATGAAGTGACTGTTGATCCTGCAAAGATAAAAGTTATGATAGAATGGTCCATTCCTAAGACTGTGAAAGAGGTAAGGGGATTCCTAGGTCTTACAGGGTACTAGAGAATATTTATAAAGAGTTATGGAGTGATTGCCAATCCCTTAACTGACTTGTTAAGGAAAGAAAAGTTTGTAAGGACTGAAGAAGCTACTGATGCTTTTTAAAATTGAAATCTGTTATGGTTTCAACTCTTGTTCTAATCCTTCCTGATTTTCAGTGGAGTTAGTGGTAGAAACTGATGCATGTGGGCTTGGTATTGGGGCAGTGCTCAGGCAAAAAGGCCATCCCTTAGATTTTGTGATCAAATCACTAAGTGATAAACACCAATTGTTGTTTGTGTATGAGAGGAAAATGATGGCTATTGTAGCAGCTGTCCAAAAGTGGAGACCATATTTGATTGGGAAACATTTTACTATTAAGACTGATCATCAGAGCTTGAAGTATTTGACGGGGCAAAGGATATCCACACCAAGTCAGCAGAAGTGGTTAGCAAAGTTAATGGGTTATGACTATACTATTACATACAAGAAAGGCCAAGACAGTTTGGTGGCTGATTTATTGTGAAAGTATATTTATGTCCTAGAGACAATCTGTATTAGGATAAATGTACTTTATACACATTCGTATTATTATTAATGGAGATTAATATTTTGACATTTGCAATTATTGAATTATTAGTTTATTGTTTATAATATTCTATAATATGCATCCCTAGAGGTTACGTTATTATTAATAATGTGAGATATTAATATTATAACGTAACTCTTAAAATAGCCTCGACTAATGATCATCAAGGATGGGATATCGATGTTATGTAATAAGTCGACATGTGGTCTGCATCACTTCCTTAGAGGATGTAGTATGTCTCACCTGCTACGAGTAATGGCTACTCGTGATGGACACATGGATACTTTGAAAGTATTGATATACCCTGCTGATATAATGTTTGTTAGACATGTCTAAAATATGATCAGCGTGTGGAAGATAGAAGTCCTTAGACTTGAGGTCAATACACACCTTGTCTACATAGTAATATACTTTGATCTTGTCCTAAGCTCAAATGCCTTATAGGTTGAGATACGACTTGTATTGGGTACATTACGATGTGGATTAAAGGTGGTAGTTGAGCAAAGATTAGGATTCATTCCTCGAATGTATATTCGAGAGAACACTCAGTTTCTCATTGATATTGGGTTGACTAAGTCATTGGCCAACACAATAGACATATCTAGAATATGGTCTTGTTGTCAACCAATATAGACGAGATATAATGATCAAGCCATTTGGATAGACACTTGGCAAATCTTAAGCTTGATAGAGTGTATCGCGAATGAAAGGATTTTATCTTACCACATAGAGGTTAAGTTTACTGGATTCATGTAAACGTACTTCACATATTGAGTTCGTCTTGCGGCGCCGTCTAAGAGTTCCGCGTAGACCTTAATTTGATTAGTGTCGATATGAGAAGGCCTGTAGGGTCACACTATGTCGATTGTCCTTTCAATCTAAGGATGTATTGAGAGAGTATTAAATATTCGATTTAGAATTGAGATATTTAAATGAATGACGATTGGTTTAATTAAGTCAAAATTGGATTTTGGATTTAATTAAGAATGTGTTGAAAATTTTTGGGCCAGGCCTAAGGTCAAACCCTAATTCGATTTGACCTAATTTTTCACCTATAAATACAGATCTACACTTCATTATTCTTTACACTTAATTTTCATATCATTATTATAAGTCTCTAAGACTCAGAATCAGAACACTCTCTCGAACCTCTGCCGGATTTCCTAGCTTTCCAAAGGAGGAATACATTGAAGCTTGGAGCTTGCAATCGAAAGGTCATTCGCGTGCGCCCCCACAATTGATAAAGATTTCAGATATTGTAAACATGTAAGTACCATTTAAGTCTTATGTTTACGATTTTAAATTATCCTATAGTCAAACAGTTCTACGTTTGTTGGGTTTGAAACAAGTTTTCAATATCCGCCGCTTACAACAACCCAACAAAAACCCTACATATTGTCCAGACTTCTTAGCAATGAAGTGCAACTTCATACTATATCCTATGTGACCTCTGGTTTCTTAACAAGGACCAATTTTTCTTATGATGGTGACTTTCACTTACAACAATTGCTTCAACTTGTTCAGCAGGATCCTATGGCAAACCCCTTGTATATGTTGAGGGATTGCATTTTATATAGGAGAGGCAGAATCATGGTGGGGCCTGATAAAGATTTGAAGTAAGACATCCTACATTTCCTTTATGATGTAGCCGTGGGTGATCACTCAGGTATGACTGCTACTTTAATTATAATGACTATGCTGTACTACTGGAAGAAGTTAAAGATTGATGTTTTTAAGCATGTCAAAAGCTATGAAATGTGTCAAAGGTGTAAGGGTGAGACTGTTAAATCCCTTGGCTTGTTACAACCATTGTCAATCCCTGACAAGGTTTGGCAAGACATTAGCTTTGATTTCATTGAGGGCTTACCTAAATTCCAAGCTTTTTCAGTTATCATGGTGGTTGTTGACAGATTTAGCAAATATGTCCACTTTATTGGCTTGAAATATCCCTATATAGCTGCTAGTGTTGCACAAGCCTTTCTAGAGAACATTTACAAGCTCCATGGGTTTCCACAAACTATAGTAAGTGACAGGGATGTAGTATTCATGAGTAAATTCTAGCAGTCCTTGTTTGATGTTCAGGGTATTCAATTATATCGTTTTACTTCCTATCACCCATAATCTGATGGTCAAATAGAAGCAGTGAATAAATGTTTGGAAGGGTACATGAGGTGTATGTGTAATAACAGGCCAAAGGATTGGAGTCATTGGTTGTATCTTGCAGAATGGTGGTACACCACCACCACTCACTCTTCTGCTAAGACTATTCCTTTTGAGATTTTATATGGACAGAAACCTCCCCTTCACATTCCTTATGTTCCTTATACCTCTTTGGTAGATGAAGTGGATAGGAGCCTGCTGGCTAGAGAGACTACCATCAGACTTCTCAAGCATCACTTGCTACTTGCTCAGTCTAGGATGAAGGATCAAGCTCACAAGAAAAGATCATTTCGAGAATTTGCAGTGGGGGATGGAGTGTTTGTGAGACTACAACCTTATAGACAAATGTCCCTCAAGGGTCATTCCTACCACGAGTTGGGTCCAAAGTAAGGGTGGCCAGTGGGCCGGGCTCAGGACGGTTGGGCCGGGTTTGGCGGGATCGGGTCGGGTCGGGTCGGTCAAGTGGGATCGGGATAGGCGGGATTTGCCGAAGTCCCGTCCCGATCCCATCGGAATCGGGATCGGGGGCGGTTTTTTTTTTTTTTGCACTTAATTTAAAAAATAACATATATATAAAAAACTCAATAATTAAACAAGATAGTGTAATAAAAACATCACAAGACTATTTTTGTGCCTCTTATATTATTTAATAGATATATGATTTTTTTTGTAATACAAATACAATTGTCAAAATTGCAACTTTGTGGTGTTGTTCAAAAGTTGCAAATTACATAGTAAAATTGCAATTAAAAAAATTACATTTTGAAAAAAACCTGTTCTAGTTTCTTGATAATTTCCTGTGGTTCTTCGGTTGGAATTGGTATTTGTTGGTCAAATTACTCCACGTCGCTTACACCACCTTCGGATAAGATTTCATTGTAGTTTTCGTTTTCTTCTTCGTTGATCTCCGGTTGACCGCACCTTCTCCGCTCCGCTCGTATCCAATCTCTGAATAATACTACAATCTCCAAGCTGTCTCCGGCTAATGAGTGTCTGTGCTCTCCTATTTGATATCTGCCGACAGAAAAAGCACTTTCAGACGCTGTTGATGACGCTTGAATGTTCCAAACATCTCGAGCCATCATTGAAAGTGTCAGAAAGGTCTTCTCATTCCCCCTCCAGTATTTCAACAAGTCTTCACGTCCTTCTTCATTGAGAACTGCTTGGTACGGTACAGAACCCTGCAAAACAAAAATATCAAACTCGCTAATTTGGTTAGTAGCGGTACGGCCGCCGCACATTCTATTCTGAGGCTTTCAATACTAGCCGCAGAAACAACATGTCTTTTGTGAGGTTGTGTTGAAGAAGAAGAAGAAGATGGTATGGAAGCCGGTAGGTTGTTAGCAGTTTCTTGTTGGTAAAACCTATGTATTTTTTTGCATTTGTCTTTTACGCTAGACAACACTTCTTCTTTAGTTTGTTCAATAGGTGGTGGGTGATTTGGATTTTTGGGACTTGGAGGTGGTAGTACTACTATACAATCGTAAATAGCTTCAATAAGTGATTTAGTACCGTCTATTTTAATAGTCGAATTTAATACAACACCAATAATATAAATAGTGGGAATAGGAATGAAATATTTTTTTATTTTGATAAACATTTTTTTAATAGCTCATTTATCCATATATTTATTAAGAAGTAAAAATATTAGAGCTATATAAAACAACATAGTTGAAATAGTAGGATAATATATACGGAAAAAATATTTTGTAGCTTGAAAAAATTTCTCTAAAAATACAATAAGTTCGGAAATTTTTTTCCAATCGCTATCTACAACCATATCAACTGGATTTTGATTATGAGAGTTAAAAAATAAAGTTATAGGTTTTCTATAGTCATAAGCAACAAGTAGTAGCTCGTATAAAGAATTTCACCTACTGGGTACTTCTTCTGGAATTTTTCTATAAGGTAGTTGGCAATCGTGACAAGTTTTTTTATATTCTTTTCTTCGTTGTATTCTATTATTTTAAAAAATAAAGTTTATAGCAAATTGTATTTTACTAAGAATGTCTTCAAAAAGTGATAGACCATAATTTACAATTAAGTTATATATATGGCACACACATTTTATATGAAAATGATGAAGGATCCAGATATGGGCCTGAGTGACTTGAAATTGGACAAATGGGCTACTGGAAATTAGAATTGAAATTGGGCTGATAGTTGACACTTTGTCCAAAACTAAAACACGAGCTAAGCCCAATTAGGTAGTTAATCTTCACATTAAAAACTATCTTGGACTTGAGTTTGGGTTGAGTATTTTGGGAAATTAGAATATGACTTGAACCTTGGGAAGTATAGCATGCAAAAAAGAATAAAAACTATTTTTCTTACCATATCTTTACCAAAAAAACCGAGCTCGCCTTATTAAATGACTTATACCATCTTCAAAACATGGAAAGGATTTTAAAGAGATTCAAGTGTGAACATAGTCAATATAGTTGGGCTAAATGTGAAGTTCTACACAAATTCACATTTGAGTATTCTTAGTCCGAAAATGAAATTGATTATACTACCCCGTGCTTACTATTTTTAGCGGAAGTTTAACTCTTTGTTTTAAATCAAAACCTTGAGTTTGAATAAATGAAAATGACAAGTTACTTTGCATATTTTAAATATTAAGGCAATTTAAATCATTTTAAAGCATGATATAGAGCCCGTAGGTCAACCATATTCTACGAATCCTTAATACCGAGGTGCTAACACCTTTTCCGGGGATCACCATAACCTTTATCTTGACTCTGGTTTAGATAGGATTTTCAATGAATTTGAATTAACCCTTTCACACTAGTGTTTCTAATTTACCTATAAATTAGGTGGCGACTCTAAAACACATTATCCAAACTTAGAGCAGCATCCAAATTCTTAGTAGCTCTTTATGCGCTCACCCATGTAAAAAGCAAACCGTAATAATGGAAGCTAGTGATTGACTAATAGGGATGACTCTAGCGCTGGACAAGTGCGAAGTTCTATTTAAGGAACTACCGGGTGTTGCAAGTAGTTCTTGGGTAAGATTTGTGGGCATGGTATTTAAATTTCAATACTTGAGTAGTTCCATAATTACTGGTATAACTAAAGGACAAGGGATCTTGCACGGATAGTTAGATGTGTTTTGGTTCAGCAAAAAAAGGTTAGGGTTGGTTCTTTGCAGGCAAGCATCGTATAAGACACTCGAGGGAGGTGTTAGTCAATAGGATCAATTATGGTGTACTAGTATCTCCAGGATCGGCGCAACTATTTTTGTGGAACTTATGATATTGCGGTATAATTTAAGTGGGTTCGAGTGACAATCCGTCGATAACAGTGAATGTGATTTGAATAGAATAGAGAAAATGGAGAATTAAGATAGATGTATAGTTGATCTAGAATCGGGAGGAATAAGGTACAACTTCGAGCAAGGGAAAGGATTTGGATTTGAAGCGGCAGGATTATTCGAGCCGATGTAGATTCTTGGGGCGTTATTGGTTAGATGGGGTGAAATTGGTTAGTCCGTCCGAAGGAATAAGTTCACGGTAATTGACTAAATGTTATGATGATTGTTACATGGAGTTTGGATTGGTGACTAGCATTGTATCAAGATGGGTAATTACGCAGTACTCTGGAATAAACGGTCTATGGTGGAATAAGAATAGGGAATCTTGGGAATCTCTTCAGTTTGAGGGCTAAGGTTTCATTTTCGAGGAAAGGATATGATGGTGGTGGTAGGTTATAGTAAGGAAATATTGGCTAATAACATAAATGAGTAGCTCAATACTAAAGACCTGAGAGGAAATGCACAAGGTAAGAGAAATAGATTTTAAGGTTGATACGCCAGGAATTAGTAAGGCCGGTAAATAGCGAGTTATGACAGATAGATGTTCGATGTGGTGTCCAGAGTTGTGGGTGAGTAAGAGATAGTACATGGGAGACTCGATGTATTTAGAGTTCATGGGTTTCTACCAGACTAGCACATCGGGCAGAAGTTGAGAAATATGAGGTTTGCAATCATAAAATATAGTTTTTCAGTGCAAAATTGATGACTTGGATAGGATCCAGCTTTTGGAGTCATGTGTGATGACATGTGATTGATTATTAATGAGGAACGAGATGAAAGAGGTCACATTATGCTTGTGGAAAGTGTACTAGTTAGTTTGGAATTAGTTTGGGTGACGACCGATGATCCAAAAATTTGAGCACTTATTTCTGGATTAGAGTTGTTCAATTATGGCGGGTGTCCTATTTTATATTAACTAGAGGACTTATGGTATTCTAGTAAACCATCGACAAGAGTTCGATGGATTTTGATTCAGAATGGAGGTATGATATTGTTACCGGTTCTCATTGAAATTACATGTAGGATTGATGATATTATTTGGATGACAATGAGTCAGATAGTTCTAATGGTTTACACAGGTACTTAGTATGCATTGAGGAGTTACAAATGGTTAGGGAAAGTTTTTTGAGTGACCAGTTGATTTTCTTTGGATTTGGCACGACAAGGTAATCAATGGGTATGCTTATAATATGGTAATTTGGAGACTTGAGAAGAATTAGGCAGTGAGTTTTTACTAAGTGGTTTTGATTTCAGGATACAGTACTAACGAGACTAGAATTAGCACAATCGGCCTTGGATAAGATTAGTTTTTGGATGAAAATACTTAGAACTTTCTCAGATAAGCAAGGATCCTTTCTAGCGAAGGGAAGCCATGATTTGGGCTTGTGGTGTGTGTCTTTATGTTTCTAAGGAATCTCGGTTCGAGGACGGCGGGGGAAAGTGTGAAAGAAGGATTAGTGGAATTAGAATTTTTTTATCGTTATGGGTTAGACAATGGTTTGTGGCTACAACTAAAGAATGATGGTGATTAATGTGATATGTATGGATTCAATCGAACAGGTTAAAAAGTGTGGTTATAATCAAATTAGAAAATTTGAGCGGAGTCAGTTCTTACATTCAAGGATCATCTGTGTAAAAAAATTCGGGCATGAAAAAAAGGAAATTTAGGCGGATAAGCTAAGTTAAAGTAGATCTGACTAATAAAATGAATGTGTGGTACTATCGTATATCTTTCTTGCCTGTTGAGATTTCATGAGGATATGATGGGAATTCCTTGGTTACTCGTTGTCTTTCGTATATTCCTTCTTCCATTCGAGGATGAACATTTGTTTAATTGATATCTGATGTAATGACCCATTTGGTCGTTTAGGAATTTTACTCTTTTATCCCTATTGATCCTTCCCCTAGCCCCGTTAGCACGCATTTTACTTACCGGGATGGGTGATACGATTTCCTAGGTCAGCGGGCAAGTCCTAAAAGAACTTGAGAAAATTAGAGCTTTTAATTTAAAATTGTTTGACCAATAGTTGAATTTTGGGTAAACTGACCTTTTTTTGGAATTCCATTGATTCCATGAGGTCCAGAGGGTCAATTATGACTTGGTTTCATGATTGATTCGGTTCCCGAGGTATTTGGGAGCATTTTGTACCCTTGGTTGGAAACTTGGTTTTGGCCGTTTGGGGGTTGACCCGATCAAGGTGACCTCCGTTGGGAATTTCAAGGGCACAGTTGAGTTTTTATCGCGTTTTTACGTATGTCTGCATGTTTTGTTTGTATCTGGGAGGTCTCAGATGAATGTCAGGATTTCGGGATAAAACTTGGAGAAATAGATTTTCTGATATCTAGTGTATTCACTTCAGTGAATGTCTGGTCTGCAGATGCGAGCCTCGGTGTTATTGCCTTTCTCTACATTTGCGGGGATTATTTCCGCAGACGTACACTTACTTAAGCGAGCATCTTCCGACCATGCAAAAATATAGATATTTAATGAGTTTTTCTTTAGTGTATTATTTGTTCGTTGAAGCGTATCTGCGGAAGCGGATGGGGTTCCGCAGAAGCGGACATTACTGAATCATAAAACCCTTTTTATTTCCCCACTTTCCCATTTCGATCCACACTTTCCCAAAACATTTTTAAACAAATAGGCTTGGTAGAGGAGGAATTTTGAAGATATTTAGCAAGGATTTCCTAGGGGTAATATTATTTAACTCCCTTGTGATTATTTAAGTTCTTATGTAATGATTTTAATGGTGATAGCTTGGTGGGGGAAGAAAGGGTTTAAATGTTGAAACTCTAGTTTTTGACAACTTGATTTCTTTAATTAAATATGGTATTTTCTAGATAAGTTTCTTATTTTGATCATGTAGCGTTGATAGGAAACGACTATTAAGTTGAATGTTGAGGTTTTAAACTAGTTTCTTAAATGCATTAGTAAATGAGTTTTCACATAAAGATTGAGGCTTTCTGATTAAATTGATGTTAGTTGGGTTGATGATTAATATTTTGGACCTTGAGAACTTTGGATAAAACATTTTTGAAGTAAAGTTACTATTTTTCCTTTTTGGGTTCGAATTTCCTTTTATTTGGGTTACTTTATCTGTTTGGGATTCTTCCCTTTTCTTTTGGGTTCGTAAGCTAAGATAAAATACTTATTTGGTAGACCTTGCGTGTTTGGAGGCCCTATGAAAGGGCAAGGCTTTTTCTGGATAGTTCATGGCACCTGCTCAACATTGACGTAGGCTACGGTTTCTCCTTTGTAGACTTTGATAAGAGTATGTATTATTTATAAACGTGAAAGGGTATTGGGAGTGTTTGGAGGTCCCACCTTAGCGGTTGAGATGAACACTTGGGTGGGTATCGGTGTTGAACTATGATAATGGATATTTTAGGGAATTAGCCTTAAGTTGATTCCGACTGTTGTTGTTTGGGATCACCACCATTACGTGGGCTTGTTTCCATTATTGATATTGTGTGTTTAGTCATCACATTGATTTCGATATGATAAACTGATGTACATGAAGTTACGTGTTGTTGAGATTTTGTAAGCCTATGCTATTCATTTCTTATGCTTGATAGCTTATTGTGATTTGTCTTGTCATGCGTTCATTACTATAAATCTCATTTAAATACTTGAAAAGGGATTGATAATACTGATTGTATTGCTTATGTTTATTGCATGGTGTACTCATATCCATGTCATTCATACATATTATATTTGACATTTGAATTGTTGAGATACTGATGAAAGGGGCTTGAGAAGCCGGTTATTGGATTTGGTACTTACTACGAAAGTGATGACTGATGATGATACTACAACCACAGAGTTGGGATCCGATGAGAAATTCTTGATGGATGTAATTGATTATGATACTACAGCCACAGAGCTGGGGTCCGATGGGATCTGATGGGTATATGGACCTCATGAGTCCCCCATAAGTCACGTGATAATTACTGCAGCAGTGTGTGTATAACGGGTACATATGGCTATTGCATACATGCATATCATCTGCATTGCATCCCATTCATACTTATTAATATGTATTTGATGTTGTTTGTACTCGGTGATGAACAATGATAGACTCTATGATCCTGTGACTCTTGGTAGAGGAAATACTGGTTATTGATTTATAAAGTGATTCGGAATGGTTATTGAAAGTTTGGTGACTTTCACGAGTAAATGACTTGGATTATTGAATTGATTATAGTAAATTGAATTGGTTGTCATGTTGGGCTTATTCTCTATGAATTGGGTGTTGCGGTTTACAACTTTTGAGTTTAAGTATGTGGTGTTATCTGTTATTGTGGTCGGTAATGCTTATTTGTCATAATTATCTTTTAGAACAAGGGAACTATGTGTATATGAGTGTTTGCTTGGTGATTGATAGGGTCATTCAGTAAAGTGTCTAGCAGAGAACTTGTGAGGTGTTGTTGTGATAACTGTTGACTCGTATGCTATGTGTGTGTAGACCCTCATCATTAATCACAAGGGTGTAAGGTGTAGACTTCTACCTAGGATATAATGAGGGCGTGTAATGAACTAATATGTGTTATGCCCATGAACGCATAGAGTCGTACTAAAAGGTTAAAGTTAACAAAAGAGCTAGTGTGGTTATGATCAGTTTGATTATAATATCATTGTAAGCATTTTTACGATAATGTTGTGTATTAAGTGTCAACCTGCGTATTTAATGTGTCAAGTCGAGTAAGTAGGTGAAAGATGAACATAACTTAGGCAGAGGGTCAGATTGGTGGATATTGAGAGTAACATCGTTGTGTACTATATGAATCGAAGTGTACTTGACTGTGATTGACTCTTATGTACACTGAGGGATTTGTATGATTCATGAACTCTTATGTGAACAAGGTGAATTATGTGACTATTTGAATTGCCTAGAACCTATCTGGGAGTCAACTTGATGTTTATATATGTTACGTAACTTCTGTCATTGTCGGCCTATGATGCCTACGGGAGTACATTGTGTACTCATACTACGCTTCCTACATCTTTTACGTGGATGCAGGTATTCGGTCTATTCAGGTTGCAACTTGGAGCACGTGAAGGTTAAGGCAAACCATCCATTCTCGGTAGCCTTGGATTTCATCCAGTCAGGTCGCCCCTATTCATTCAGGGCGCAATTGTCAATTCTTTCCTTATATATTAGAGTCCTTGTTCGAGTGACACCAGATTCTGGATAGTAAACTATTGTATTTGGTGAACGATGCAACTATTAAAGGAGTTTTGTTATATATATATATATATATATATATATATATACATCTTTCTTCTATTTCCACATTTAAACTCATGTATTTTCTATGACTAATGATAGTGATTCTCTTACGTGTTAGTGTAGGTGTCCTCACGACACAAATGAGATTTGAGTCGTGACAAATATCAAATCTTCGTTATATGTGTGTGATCTTCATTTGCTAGAAATTGCATGCGTGCTCACTGAAGCTTCCTAGAGTGCTACATTTTCTTTCCGGCCAAAAAGAAATTTTACTTTTTTTCCTCGAGGTGGCCAAGAAAAGACGTTTCCTTTTTTTGTGTCCATAATTCTTCTCGGAGGATAATATTCACCACAGGCCTTCTGTACATGCTTTGGAAATAATTATTTGAAGTTTTGGACATTTGCTTGATGCAAGCTGATGACAGAAGAAAACAAGAATAGTTGCAATTTATCACCTGTATTTTTCCTTTAGCCAAAAAAGGAAAAAGGTAAGATTAATAATGGCCACATCATATTAAGTACTATACAATTCTTAGATTCCATGGTGGCATGTTCAACACTTAATTTTCTTTTCAACTTTTCTTAATGAAAGATCATTTTTCTCAGATGTTATTTATGTACTTTTTCTTCACTTAATCTCCTTTTGAATCTCAAAATTCTTTACTTAACCTTTTCAATAGTAATGTTCGGTCAACTCGCACACATTTTGTATATTCTTTAATTTATCAAAAATTTATTCCGTGTACATTAAGAATACATTAAATAAATATATGTCAAAATTATTTTCAATATGTATATATTAAATGTTGATCATTCTTAACAAAATTCTGACTTCACCACTATCCATCAACTAAGGTATCAAATATGTCCAAGATCTAAAAAAATGAGAAAAAATTACTTAAACATTTTGTCTTTACACAGATTTGAACTTTGCTCTCTCAAAATCTTCATCGACTTTATTGACCGCTACACGAGACCAAATCATTTGTTTCAGATTTTTTTTTATATAAGATACAACAATCTCCCAAACCAAATCCATAAGCCTCTAATTATTTTTCATTCATCAACATGATAACCTCATATCGTAGAGCCACTAGTCCCATAACCTCCGTGGACTGCCAAAAACAAGTGCGGTCCTGGAGGTATCTTCGTTCGCTCATGGAACTTCTGATTCCCCGATGCGACTGCAAATTCGTTCAAGAGGAAAACGACGATAAAAAACACATACCCTACCTCAAACGCAACTCGTCATCATCATCCTCAGCCACAATCATTACAGGCACAATATTTGGTTCGCGTAAAGGAAAAGTCAACTTTTGCATCCAAACAAACCCTAAATCCACAAACCCTATTCTTCTTCTTGAACTCGCGGTTTCAACCTCTTCCCTTGCTCGCGAAATGCAGAAGGGGATAGTGAGAATCGCGCTCGAGAGTACTATATATGATAACTCTTCTTCTTATTTGTCGTTGCCTCTTTTGTCAATGCCAATTTGGACCATGTATTGTAAGGGAAAGAAAGTAGGGGTTGCAGTAAAAAGGAAACCTACAAAAGTTGATTTGGGAGTTTAGAGACAAATGGAGTCAATTGTTGTTGGAGCTGGAATTATTCATGGGAAAAAAGAAGTTATAAAAAGAAGAGATGATTATGATGTTGATATTATCTATCTTAGAGGCAAATTTGAAAGGGTTAGTGGATCTAATGACTCTGAATCCTTTCATTTGGTTGATCCTGAAGAAAATATGGGTCAAGAGCTAAGCATTTTCTTTCTACGCTCTCTTAACTAATTAGCATCTAATTATTAATTAGTAGTACTTTTTTTTTTTAGTTTTTTTTTTGGGAAAGAACACTTTGGTCCAAGTACCTTTTTAGTAATACTGTCTGGCTATGACGAATGGTTAACAGACGTTTAACTATATATTTTAATATATCTGAAATGTGACAACCTGTTGGAGGTGAATTAAGTAGAGCTTTGATTACCTCCTTGGTTCTTTTACAGAATGGACAAACATTACAATAATCTTAACAAATTTATGCTTCTCATGTTTATGTTTATTTTTTAAAATTCAGATTTGGAGTACCATTACTTGATTTGTGTGAGTATCTTGTTGATTACAATGGTTGCAGGAAACGGGAAATAAGTAACTGCTAAGTATTACAACAAAATGAAATTACAATAACTGAAATTTCAATAAACTGAAAACAAGAAACTGAGATTACAAACACTTTGATTTGTTGGGTCGAGTGATTACACTCTGTCTTTAAGACAAGATTGGCCCGTATATATTATTTCTACGTTCTGGACAATAGTCTCCCAAGATAAAACAACAACTCAACAAATGAGCAAAGGAAACTCAAGTGTTACTTTGAAAAACTTAGTGTAATGAAATGATAGTGGAAAGTAGTAGGAAGAATTCTATTTTTTCGTTTGTGTGTTAGCCAAAGACTTCAATATATAGTGCATGGAGGGGACTTGTCAACTGCCCAACTAATTGCTGTTAATGGCCATGTAATGACAATTAGTGAGGAGTAATTCAATCAAGTAAATGACTGAATTAATGTGCAACGGATTAGAGCTATCAATGCTTGTTGTCTTCTCCAACATGCGGAACCCTAGTGTTTAAGTCATTAAAGATGAGTGGACGCAACTCCCACCAAAGGCAAATTTCCAACACATCTTTGTGCAGGAACCATGTTAGTTTTTGCCTTATTATTCTAATTTTATCGAAAGGACTTTCGTATTCATGTAGAGTTTAAGTATATATGGTTCTTAGCAGTACTGCATTTTATTGGTTCTAAGGAAATTGAACTGCTCGCAATAGAGGCATATTCCAGATTCAACGTTTTAAGCTCAACTTTTAACCTTTTAGCATTGACTTTCTTGCACATTTGAAACTATGAATTTATAATTTTAATATTTTTTAAAGATTTATTTCGATTTTCACACACACACACACACACACACACACATATATATATATATATATATATATATATATATATATATATATATATATATTGGGTTCAATTGAGCCCATATTGAAAATTTAGGCTCCATCTGCCTCTATGTTGTAATGCTTGGACTTAGTTTAACTCAATTCAAATACATTTTGATTTACTTAATTATATTTTCTAATATATATATATATATATATATAAATCGTAATTAACTAGCTTTATCCGTTTGGGTGGCTGAATATTGGGAACCAAATTTTGCACGGGAAAAAGGAGACTGAGGATGTAATTTATATGTTGGGTTAGTGCGCTACTGAAATGATGCAGTTTCGTGAGCTGTTTTTTGGATTACTAATTTACATGTTGATGTGAGTAGTAGGTCACAGAGAGAGTGATTGATATTGTAATCTCCATGACCAAGTATGAGACATATATATATGTTTTAATTACATAATGCTTAATTTTTTAAATGAAACTTAAACACAAGTGATGGGAGACTTCAGACGAAGAAGGATTTTTTAGCATGGTTAAGATCAATGTAACAATCAGAAATACCTAAGCCAAGTGAATCAAACTAAACGATACATCTGAATTATTTACCATACAAGCAAATGAACTAACACAAGCGCAATCAATACAAGTTAGAAGCTTTATAAGGATATCCAAACATCCAAAACAACACCTAAAGTACTAAGTCTAAGCCAAATACATAAAATTAGAAGTTATAGAACATCGTCTTAGAGTAGGCACAAGATATCTTTTAGTCAAATAGGAGCCTTATTTCCCTATTTCCAACCTCATCATTTCAATTTAAGGGCAATATACTACACCAGGTTGAGTGCACCATTGATACTGTTGGGTATTGATATTGGTGAATGGGAAATGATTGGAAAGAAAAGTGGGAGTTGTCCCACATCGGTAGTGAAAAAAAAAGTGGGAGTTCCCTCTTGCTTTATAAAATAAGCATTTGTCCCACATCGGTAGTGGAAAGAAAAGTTCTTCTACTTATAAGTAGAATTACTCCTTCTTGTCAGTAAAAGGGTTGAGGGGGCAAGGACCCCTCGCGCCGTCGTCGTCGCTCGCTCGGCTCCGGCTTCGGCTTCGGCTTCGGATATGATTGATAATCTTTTTGGACCAAATTTTCTTTAATTATTTAATTAATTATTATTTAATTAAATTAATTAACTTATCCAATCCTACCCGTTAGTGACCCTGACCCGCGACCCGGCCGGATCCGCGTGTCTGACCCGCGACCCGGCCGGATCCGCGTGTCTGACCCGCGACCCGGCCGGATCCGCGTGTCTGACCCGCGACCCGGTTTCTTTTCATATTTAAATTTCCCACCAGTTTTCAGTGGCTGTTCAGAAAGGTTGCAAACCTTCAGAAACAGTGAGGGGAATAATTTCCTTAAGGACACACTTTGAACTAAGTGGGCTCGATTATATTCTGAAAAATATTTTTATTTTTCCAACACTGATTCTGTTCATTTTCAATTATTATTGTTTACTGGTTTTTGGAATACAGACTAATAACAATCTTAAGGAAATTATATTTTTGATTAATCTGTATTTTGTTTTGGAGATTAAAACATGTGTGGTTTTCTACTCCGTATGAAATTTCATATTCTGACTTGAAGACATAAAAATTTCGTTGGAATATTAAAGTTCATACTTGTACAATGTTTTGAAGAACATAAAAAAATGTCATCGTTGTTGTATTCTGGTTTGGAGATTAAAACTTGTGTAGTTTTCTACTCCATATGAATATTAGTATTCTGACTCGAAGATATAAAAACTTCGTTGGTATACTAAAGTTTCATAATTATACTGCGATTTGAAGAAATAAAATCTTCATCGTTTAAGTCTGTGATTGAATTGCTATTCTGGTTTTATTAACTAAAACAGTTTGTCGATTTGACAGTGACAAACAAATAATGGCAATTGAGACTGGAACTACCTCTGCAAATACTGCACCAGCGGTTACTCCTACAACCCGTACCGCTGTGCCACCGGCTGAGAAACCTGCGAAGTTCACCGGTGCCAACTTTAAAGGATGGCAGGAAAAGAATGTTCTTTTGGCTTACCACCCTTGGTATGCAAAAGTTCACCAGTGAGGACCCTCCCGTGCCTGCCGCCGACATGCCTGACAACCAACAGTTCATGGTTACTGAGGCTTGGAAACAAGCTGATTTTTTGTGCAAAGGCTACATTTTGAGTGCCTTAGAAGATGACTTGTACAACGTCTACAGTGCAGTAGAGACCTCCAAAGAACTATGGAGTGCACTTGAAAAGAAGTACAAAACTGAAGATGCTTGCTTGAAAAAGTTTGTGGTTGCCAAATTCCTAGACTACAAAATGGTGGATGGAAAAACCGTTGGAACCCAAGTTCAAGAGCTTCAACTTATCTTCCATGACCTTATTCTTTGAAGGTATGGTAGTAAATGAAGCATTCCAAGTGGCTGCAATGATTGAGAAGTTGCCGCCCTCATGGAAAGATTTCAAGAATTATCTTAAGCACAAAAGAAAGGAAATGAAGTTGGAAGATCTTGTGATTCGTCTCAAGATCGAGGAAGATAACAAAACCGCTGAGAAGAGGTACCGTAAGATTTCACCAATTGAAGGGGCAAACATCGTTGAAGATGCGCTCGAAAAAGAACAAGAAAAGGAAGAGGCCTTCGGAAAGGAGAAGGATTCCAACAAGAAAAAGTTCAAGGGCAAGCTTGCTTTAATTGTGGGAAAGTGGCCACAAAGCCCCGTTGTCGTCTCCCGAAAAAGAACAAGGGAAAAGGACAAGCCAATATAGTGGAAAAGAATGATGATATGGATGATCTGTGTGCAATGCTATCGGAGTGCAATTTGGTTGGAAACCCAAAGGAGTGGTGGCTTGATTCTGGTGCCACTCGACATGTTTGCGCTACAAAAGAAGCATTTGCAACCTATGCTCCCGCTGGACCCGAAGAGGTACTGTTTATGGGAAATACTGCAATAGCCAAGGTTGAAGGATATGGGAAGATACTTTTGAAGATGACTTCCGGCAAGGTCCTGACTCTCAACAATGTTATGCACGTTCCAACAATTCGGAAGAATTTAGTTTCAGCCGGACTACTCGTCAAAAATGGGTTTAAGTGTGTGTTGGTTAGTGAGAAAATTGTATTAAGTAAGAATGATTTGTTCATAGGAAAGGGCTACCTCACCGAGGGCCTTTTCAAACTCAATGTAATGGTTGTTGACAGTATTAATAAAAATTCAGCTTCGTCCTACTTATTGGAGTCAAATGATTTATGGCATGTTCGTTTAGGACATGTCAACTACAAAACCTTGCGAAAATTGATTAATTTAGAAGTATTGCCTAAATTCGAGTGTAATAAATCTAAATGTGAAATCTGTGTTGAATCTAAGTTTGTTAAACATCCATATAAGTCTATTGATAGGAATTCAAATCCTTTAGACTTAATTCACACAGATATATGTGATATGAAGTCAATACCATCTCGCGGTGGGAAAAAGTATTTTATAACTTTTATTGACGATTACACTCGATATTGTTATGTGTATTTGCTTAATAGTAAGGATGAAGCAATTGATGCATTTAAGCAATACAAAAACGAAGTGGAAAATCAATTGAATAAAAAGATAAAAATGATTAGAAGTGATAGGGGTGGAGAGTACGAATCTCCTTTTGCAGAGATATGTTTAGAATATGGAATTATTCATCAAACTACTGCCCCTTACACACCACAATCAAATGGAATTGCGGAAAGGAAAAACCGAACATTAAAGGAAATGATGAATGCCTTATTAATAAGTTCCGGTTTACCACAAAGCTTGTGGGGGGAGGCTATCCTTACAGCTAACCGAATACTCAACAGGGTGCCCCACAGAAAAACACAATCTATTCCATATGAACTATGGAAAGGAAGAAAACCCAACTTGAAATATTTCAAAGTGTGGGGGTGTTTAGCAAAGGTCCAAGTTCCTTTGCCCAAAAGGGTAAAAATCGGACCAAAAACTGTGGATTGTGTTTTTATTGGCTATGCTACAAACGACAGAAAGCTTGTCGGTTTTTGGTTCACAAATCGGACAATCCCGAAATACATGTTAATACGGTAATTGAATCGAGATAATGTTGAATTCCTTGAAAACATTTATCCGTATAAAACGAATGTGAGTCGTCAAGTGAAAGATCTAAACGACCGCGGGAAGAACCAAAGGAAAATACACCAAGTAAAAAGGATGCAAGGCGTAGCAAACGTCAAAGGACATCTACTTCCTTTGGACCAGATTTTGTGACATTCTTGCTTGAAAATGAGCCTCAAACATTTAAAGCAAATGATGTCTTCTTCGATTCAACATTTTGGAAAGAGGCAGTCAATAGTGAGATTGAATCAATTTTGAACAATCATACATGGGAATTGGTTGATCTTCCTCTCCGGAAATAAACCTTTAGGATCAAAATGGATTTTTAAAAGGAAAATAAAAGCTGATGGCACTATTGACAAATATAAGGCAAGACTTGTGGTCAAAGGTTATAGACAAAAAGAAGGCCTTGATTACTTTGACACATCCTCGCCGGTAACAAGAATAACATCTATTCGGGTGTTAGTGGCACTGGCGGCCGTATATGGTCTTGAGATCCATTAAATGGATGTCAAGACAGCTTTCTTAAATGGAGAATTGGAGGAAGAAATTTACATGGAACAACCTGAGGGTTTTGTGGTTCCTGGTAAAGAAAGGAAAGTGTGCAAACTTGTTAAGTCACTTTATGGACTTAAACAAGCACCCAAACAATGGCATGCGAAATTTGACCAAACAATGTTGGCAAATGGATTTAAGATTAATGAGTGTGACAAATGTGTTTACATTAAAAATAATCCAAATCATGAAGTCGTTGTTTGTTTATATGTTGATGACATGTTGATAATGAGTAGAGATATTACCGATATAAATGCTACGAAGCGTATGCTGGCTAGCAAATTTGATATGAAGGACTTAGGAGTTGCTGATTTGATCTTAGGTATTGGAATTCATAAAACTCCACAAAGTCTAGCATTATCGCAGTCTCATTATATTGAAAGAGTACTTGACAAGTTTAAGTATTTAAATTTCAATGTTGCAAAGACTCCAATTGATGTAAGTTTTGCACTTCAAAAGAATAAAGGTGAAAGTGACTCACAATTGGACTATGCACGAGTTTTGGGAAATTTGATGTATATTATGAATTGTACACGACCAGATATAGCATGTGCTATCAACAAGATGAGTCGATTCACGAGTAATCCCAATCAAACTCATTGGATGGCAATGAAACGAGTCTTGGGGTATTTAAAACACACCCAAGACTATGCTTTGCATTATAACAAATATCCCGCCGTGATCGAAGGATATAGTGATGCAAATTGGATCACCGAATTATTTGAAGTTAAATCCACGAGTGGTTATGTTTTCACAATTGGGGGTGGGTCAGTGTCTTGGAAATCATCAAAACAGACATGCATCGCCCGCTCTACAATGGAATCTGAATTTATAGCTTTAGACAAGGCCGGTGAAGAAGCTGAATGGCTCCGGAATTTCTTAGAAGATATTCCATTACGGCCCAAACCTTTGGCTCCTATATGTATACATTGTGACAGTCAAGCAGCAATAGGTAGGGCAGGGAGTGTAATGTACAACGGAAAATCTCGTCACATACGACGAAGACACAATACTGTTAGACAACTCCTCTCTAGTGGCGTTATCACGATTGACTATGTAAAGTCAAGAGATAACGTAGCGGATCCGCTTACAAAAGGCTTATCTAGAGAGGGAGTTAGTAGATCACAATGGGAATGGGTTAAGGTCGAGGACAAGTCATCATGGCGGTAACTCTACCTAGCAGACTGGAGATCCCAAGAGCTAGGTTCAAGGAGATCAAACAAAGTTGTGACTGACGGTTGAACATTGTCAAATAACTCAACCCATTCTCGGATGAAGACAATGTTCAGAAATAAGGATAAAACCTTATGGCTTGTTAATGAGTTAATAAAGCATTAAGGTTCTTTAATGATTATCTAAATCGCGAGTGTATGACCGGATAATGTGGCTATAGGACCACATGTTTAGAAATCACCTATGTGAGTGTTAAGTGTAAGCCGCTTTAAAGGGGAATGACAGTAAAGACCCATTCTCTACACACTCATGAAACCAGGAGGTGTTCATGGCTGAAACGAACACAACCGTGAGAACCATAAACGGTTGAGGGTTGATTGTGTGATTTATGTTGTCTAGGTATACAACAAAGTTCGACGGTTCAAAGATATCAAATCTACCGATTGATCGAGTATATCCGATATAAGTTCACTACGGAAAGTTCAAAGGGAAACCTACTTATCCAGATGCAGTCAATTCTCGCTTGTATATCACACTTGTCCGCGCATTCTTTTATATTATAGCCATTCCCCATTCATGTGGGGGATTGTTGGGTAATGATATTGGTGAATGAGAAATGATTGGAAAGAAAAGTGGGAGTTGTCCCACATCGGTAGTGGAAAGAAAAGTGGGAGTTCCCTCTTGCTTTATAAAATAAGCATTTGTCCCACATCGGTAGTGGAAATAAAAGTTCTTCTACTTATAAGTAGAATTACTCCTTCTTGTCAGTAAAAGGGTTGAGGGGGCAAGGACCCCTCGCGCCGTCGTCGTCGCTCGCTCGGCTCGGCTTCGGCTTCGGCTTCGGCTCGGCTCGGCTTCGGATTCGGATTCGGATTCGGATTCGGATTCGGATTCGGATTCGGTCAAATGATCTGATTGATTGATAATCTTTTTGGACCAAATTTTCTTTAATTATTTAATTAAATTAATTAACTTATCCAATCCGCGTGTCTGACCCGCGACCCGATTTCTTTTCATATTTAAATTTCCCACCAGTTTTCAGTGGTTGTTCAGAAAGGTTGCAAACCTTCAGAAACAGTACTTCTTCTTCTTCTTCTGCATAAACAAATTCTGTGTGATATACTTGTTAAGTGGTTCGTCGCTACCGGAATTTGGAGTACTACTATTCGGTAAGATAATCGTTCTATCCTGGGAGGGGATATTCCATCAACCTCGAGTACTGTGAGGGGAATAATTTCCTTAAGGACACACTTTGAACTAAGTGGGCTCGATTATATTCTGAAAAATATTTTTATTTTTCCAACACTGATTCTGTTCATTTTCAATTATTATTGTTTATTGGTTTTTGGAATACAAATTAATAACAGATACTTCAATAAAGCGAGTTGTTTGACAATGACTTTTTTCGTTCGACATATTAAAAAAAGAAAAATACTGAAAGAGTCTAAACTGCGAACCAGATAGAAGTCTAGTTCAACAATTACTCTTAAGTACTTACGTACAAATAATAATGTTAATGTTTTATGTTTCATATTTCTTAATTTGGTGTCTAAAGTACCACATCTTTAAGCTGATTTTCACTTGTGGGAACCTATAATTTGGTATAAATAGACACAAGAGGCCAATATTTTCACTGGAAATGACCCTTAAATATTGCCTTATTGTCCTCTTGCCTTTAGCCAAAAGTCTATTCCTAGCACAACATGCAGACGGAAAACCAACATATATAGTGGACTCAAAAGTTTTTCCTACTTGAGCTTTTGCATGTGTTGTGTGAAAGTGCAAGAGGAGGGGGTGAATTGTAACTTTTTCGGTTGATAGTCGATTATCGGTGATTAGTCGACTGACACTTAAGTAATGCAGAAAGTAACTTGCGTAAAATCAATGACACAATATTTTATACTGGTTCAGATCCAATGTAGATCCTAGTACAGTACCCTTGGATTGCAAGGGTGTTCTCTTAAGCTCTTTTGAAGGTGTATTGGTACAATGGTTTGTTTGAATGGAGCTCCTATGTCTACACTCAAACTCTCATTATCTTTTTGATACAATGCCTCACCAGCTATAATTATTCTCTTCTCTCTTTTCTGTTTACATAGTAGATCACTCAGAAATGCCATGCTTATGAAAAGTAGAGCAAAGAACTTGAGAAGTTGAGACCAAAGTATCTTTTTCTTTATCTCTGGGCGAGCCTTTAAATAGTTGAAGTCTTGGCCCGAAAGAGAACGCAATCTAAGAGTATTGTTCCTTAAAAAAAGGAATTAGGGATCCTATTTTCCAAGAATAAAGATAGAGCTTCACTAATTGATTGCTTTCCATATATTATGTGTTGCAATCAATTATCTCGAGATCTTTTTTCCTTCAATAAAGTCCTGCTTGGTACTTGTAGATCTTCTTTCCTTCAATGTTGCAAATCGACATTCCTATTCAGCTTGATCTTCTTTCATTTAATTGAGTCTTGCTTGGTACTTGTATTGATTTCTTCATTAATGCAAATTCAGCTTCCTTGTGGAAAATATTTCCATTTGTACATGGAGAATAATTTCCATATCTTCTCAAATAATCACGTAGAAGGTGGTTGTTGTTACCTTTAGGGTTTCATCTTTTGCATGTTGACACTTCACTTCTTTTTCTTTTTGAACCTGTGTAAAATATTTAATCATCATTAAATCTTGCACTAACAATATCCCTCTTTTTGATGATGACAAAACAAAATATTTTACTTCCCTTTAAGCAACAAGTTGTCAGCAAGTTGACTGCTTCTTATGAGTTGGGTAGTTGGCTAAGTATTGTTGACTACTTCCCCTGAGTTGTTGCTTCCTGACTTCTCCCCCTTTGGCATCAATAAAAAAAATACAGGCAAAAATAGAGTGTACACAGATAAAGGACAAATCAACAGATATAGAGCACACCAAGAAAATAGTTAATCAACCATACTAAACTAGGTAAACAAAAGAGCATGTTATGAGAACATGCACATCATAGTAGCAATGCCAAAACATTATTTAAAACACACAATAGCATAGCCCAACATCTAGGGTTTTAAAAAGTAAGTAAGAGTTTGAACAACATCAATCTTGAAATCCTCAACCTTTTCACGAATTGTAACCTGAAGAGCATCAAACATAATCTCCACGGAATCAAGTGAGGCAAAAACATTTTTCAATGTTTTGATCCTTAGATGTCTTTTCCATCAGCATCCTGAGCTTAGCAACATTTGTTGATGTATCTTTAGTGACATCCTTGATCTTCACAGGATGTGCCTGATGAGATAGCAGCAGTTCCTTCAAACCATCTATTTTAAGATCCGTGGCATCAAGGCGAGCAAGAACATTATCAGGGATAGGATAGGACTCATCGGAGGGAACCACAGATGGTTCAGCCTTAGGTTTTGCAATAGGGATTTTAACTTCCTTCTTAACCCAACAGTCTTTCTCTAGCATATAACACATACTGCTAAAGGCATGAGAATTGCAGAATTGGGTGACAGAGGTAATAGAAAACTTAGCAAGCTTGAGGTCATTGGCTTTATGAATCCTGGTAATCAACATGCCATAGGTAAGATAAGGGGAATCTGAAGAGACATCTATCATGGCATTGATGGTAAGAGAGGAAAGCTTGAGTTTTTTCTTAGTAAAAAGATAGTAGGTAATGAGAGTATCACGCTGAGTGAGAGTAGAGAAAAAGCCGGATCTAGGAGATAAGGTGGTGGACACAATGTGGGCCAAGACTCAGGTGGTGAAACATAGTTCATTAGAAATGAGTTTATTTGGAAGACAACCAGATAAAGGCTCAGCGATAGCCTCTTTGGCTTGATCATACGAAACATTAAAATTATTTGGCCAAAAGTTATTAAAAAGGACCAGAGAAACCAGAGCATGAAAAATCAAACCGAGCATCAAACATAGCACAGTCAAGAAAAATTCTTTTACCCAGAACTATATATTCAAGTTTATTCGGGCGGAAGGAATGGAGATTGGAATAAAACATGGGAACACGATTTTCATATACTTTGGCAGGACCATGAAAAATGATACTCCAACCTTGAAAATCAAAATAAGGCTTGATAGGGTAGTGAAGGGTTTCAAGCAAGTTCAGATCAACAACACGAATAACATTCACAGATTTATTAGTGAAAGACACAAAGAGATTGAAATTTTTTATTTCCCAAAAATTTAAGCTGGTATCTTTAAAGAAATTAGGGTCTATTATAAATTCACGGGAGAATCATGGCATGCATCTGGAGAGATAGGACTCTTACCCAGTTATTTCTCAGACATAGTTTTTCCACCATCAGAGAGGTCATGATCGAGGACAAAATGGATGGAATTGTCTGTCACACCATAGCTTCAGGGGGTGTGGCTAGCACCTGGCGCCTGAACGGCCCAAGCGTACCACCTGTATATCATAGCATGAACATATATTTTTTGGGCCGACAAGGCCTCAAAATGACAATCAAGAGAAACTGAAAATAGCAACCTGAACAAGTAATAGCAAAAGCAACATGTGTATATATATCGTAAGGCCGACAAGGCCACAAATAACATCAGAATACTGGAAAGGCCATAATAATAGTACTATCAGACTAACAAGAAGGCTGACCATGCCATACAAACCGACAATGCATAATCCACTAGTCTACAAGCCTCTAAGAATTATATAACCAACATCCAGGTTGGGACAAGGTCCTGCCATTCCCATAATATGTGTATAAATGCATACCCAAAACTAAGACAGAAACTCTGGAAGAAGAGGAGTGCTCTATCTCAAACTGAATAGTGATCCTACTGAGGAGGCTCGTCAAATCGTCTATCTATACCTATAGGCATGAAACATAGTATCCCCCGACAAAAGGGACATCAGTACGAAAGATTTACTGAATATGTAAATAAAAGATGTAATATTAGAGGAAAGGTATAGAATCAACTTGAAACTCATAAGAAGGCCAAGGAGGGCGCACAACTGATACAACCATGAATATATGCATGTAAGTAAAATCAACCCACTCTATAGGGCCATATAATATAGTATCCAACCTCTCTGTGGGTCAAACCATATCATGTCATATCATACCTGACCTCGATGAGGACTCGATCATATCCGGTCTTAATAGGACTCGGTAATGTCAAAACTAATAATAATAGGGTACACATGTATGTTCCATACCCGACCTACTATAGTGCGGCTCGGTAAGAAAATAGATACATATATATAAGTATAATAAAAGACCTCACAGACACCAAGACCAGAGTCGGAGTGACCTATCATTGTTATCCTCCAACTATCGTTAATGTCGCTACGTTCTTAAACCTCAATATAACCTTTCGGGACATATAGAGTCCAAGAGATGGTATGGATAAGGAATACACCAGAATTATAGTCAATGTTTGTCAAGAAAGGCATATAGTTATTTGATTTCATAAGATAAACTTCATTTAAAGAAGAGTTTAGATCAAATCATGCCAAGAAAGGAATTTTGCCCTACATACCTCATAGCCCTAGTTATATGGATTCCACAAGTCCTCAGATGTTCTACGAGCAATTATCAACATCATACGAATGATTTAAATCATAACTGGATCAATAAACCATCAATTGATTCATTAAGACCTTTTATCGAACACCTTGGGTGCGTAGATTTTATGTTTTCTTATAAATGGAAACCCATACATGTAGCAACACAACCAGGCTTCCTAAAACCTCCTACTTAACCTACATAACATTTATGACAATCTAACAACTTCATATCCAATCTAAAACTCCATAGGCAATCCCAATAATACACAACAAAACTTCGCATTTTCGACAATCACTTTAGCAACTAGTAGCAACAAGCATGTTCTATAACTTGTATAATCACATGAACAAGAAGGCGGAGATAGAACTTACCTCCAAGCACATTTATCATTCCAATTTTTGATATTACTTCACTTATAAGAAGCCTCCAATTTAAGCACATGAAGAAGAGGATGGTTTAACGATAACCACGGGCTTCTTACGTTGAATTTACGTGATTTAGCTTCAAGGTGTTGAAGAACCTTTGAGAGAGTTTTAGGGATGTTCTATGGTCTGTATGGATGAGAAATGAAGTTCCAAAGTCGATTAAACTGATATATATCAGAAAACATGTCTCCATCACCCAGAAGTACGCCCGAAAAGTACGGGCCGTACTTTTTTCTAAGGTCCGTACAATTTCTACGGATCGTAATATTTTGTACGGTCCGTAACTTTCACTGTATTTCTCAGATTGACAAACCGTCTATTGAATTGGAAATTAGACTCCATGAACTTAAATTTAGATAGGTTATACACACCGTATTTCCTTATATACTAGGAGATATACTCCAGACAAGTTGGGCCAAAAAACAGGTCTAAAATTCTGCCCGTCTTTCCCCGAAGTTCAATGAACTTAATTTATGTTGTCTATTTAACCCAAATTCTTCTGAAACATACGTAGCACTTTTTTAAACTTATTTCCATCCGTTAGTATCACCAGGCTTAACGTTACTTTACTTACGACGCATACGAGCCCAAAAATACAGGGTGTAATATCCTTTCCCCCTTAAGAACATTCGTCCTTGAATGTTGGGGTAACTGAACTTTCAGAATTTATTATCCATAGGATTCTTAAAAGTTTTGGCAGAGTTTCCTCTATAAACATGACTATCCAAATCTGTCAAGCAGCCAGAAAATATATCAAATGCCTCACAGGGCTAAACAATGGCATAACATAACATATCGGCCTCACACGACCGTCCATCTATCCAGAAATCAAAAGGGTTAACCATAACTCACCTCAACGTCGAGTGTCATAGTCGGTGTTGCATCTGACACTTCTGTGCCGATAACATCGCCTATACAAGACATACAAGATTAACGTTATCACTACAAAATGGGAAATGGGGAAATCTTATCACACGAGTGTCGATATAATCTTTTTGCCGGAATAAATCAAGAATACCTAGCCTTAATGTTTTTCTTAACTTCTCAAATCATTTCCTTTATAATTCCCTCTATCAGAGGCTATCTCTGTGATTCACAATTTTCAGACTCAACAATACAACATAGTAACTGAGATATATTCATAAGACAATTCTCCGTACTCTGAACATTCCCGACTAGTGATGTGTGAAATAAATTTCCTATGCTCTGCTGCAACCTTGATACGTGGAAAATTAATTTAGACTTTCTTTAACTCATGAGGTAACCCTAGCTCATAGGTCACTAGGCCAGACCTTTAAGTAAACTTATACGGTCTAATATTTCTGGGGCTAAACTTAAACTTGTTTTACTGGTCGAATCTTGTTACACTTTATGGAAAAGAACCATTAGAAATACTTAATCATAAACAACATTTCTTAGGTCTCGGCTTCACACATCAATAGGTGATTTTTGGCAAATCCTAAATTATCAACACTTGTCCTTAAAGAGGCTTTACTTTTTTTACCTTTTGATGGGTTAACTTCAACCATCCCACTCCTATTTTCTTATGCCGAATTGATCGATAAAAGACATGTACCTTTGGCTATACAAGGTCTAATAAGGCTCCATCTAGATGATTAAATGATAATTATCATAATGCATAACTCTTTATGGGATAAGAGACCCTCCCACTTTTCTTTGAAATTTAGCATACCTACTTGTTGTATGTCAGAGAACGTCCAAATTATGCATCTAGGCTGACCTTATATTCTGGATGAGACTATGACATGATTTCCCCATGCCCCCAAACCTTTCTGGAGGGACCTCAAGAAGTTCACAGTAACTAAGACTCTTTACCTGAGATGATAGTTATCAGAATGTTCTAAATTCGTATGGTTTTCTTAATATATTTTACTTTCATAGATCTCGGTTGTGCAGATGGTTTGCTTGACAAAAAATGGGTGATCCTTATAAATCTGTTGACCATTAATCATCTAGGTAACATTTTTGATAAGAACAGGGTGAGTTCATATGGAATGTTATCCTTGAAACACTTTTCTATTCCCATGTCAGAAAATCCATTTCCTATTTTGGCCCACTGGGACTAGATATCTGTCTTTGCCTGTTAACCATTGGGTAATTATGTTAAGGCTTGGCAATGCACTTTGCCGCATCCTCACACAAATACATATCTCTCATACGATGGTACACTTTCGTCGGACCAAGGTAAGTAAAAGAGCGGGAATAATGCACTTCCGCTCAAATCTTATTTTGTAAATTAGCCAAATTTGGAACATACAATCGACCTAGCTATACTGGCTTCATTTACTGATAGTACCAACTCTTTATTTTCATACATTAACAACTCATGCACGATGACTCTATAATTATGGAAGCCTTGAAACTGAACGCTTAAACACATTAACTAATAAAGCTCCTTCGACTACCTTTTTCATTCCTCGGCCTCTGTATAGGCTAAGCCGCTCAACTCCCTCACCTTAAGTTTCCTTGAAGGTTATTATCATGCTTTATTAAACTTTCTTTTATCCTTGTTCTTTTATTTCGACCACTAAGAATGCTACTAGTGAGTTCTGGTTAGTAACTCTATCTGTTGTAATTTAGCTTCTGAAATGTCTCCTTCACGTCGAGGGCCATACTCTACTATACCATCTAGGCTTTCATTTACGTACTTCTTAATCTCAAGAAATGTTATCCTGTTTAAGTAGATTCATAGGTCTCTATATCATCGCAATTTTTCTGAGAGGACGCCTTTACTATTGGTAAGAAAAACTTATCCCAATTTCGACTACTATCACCTAGAGGGGTACAAGAGTTCTTTATGGTTATTAACGATTTCATGTCGTACTTCTACTCACCGTTGCCGACCTTAAGTCTTGGGTATGCATACCTTCTTGGCTTCCCAACCGCCTTTTAAGCGTAAACGTACGCATTCCCTAATCCATCATGAATATGTGCATTGCAATGCATTGGTTAATCTCAACTTCTATCCAGGAGTACCTTGCATACATAGCCTTAAGTTCCACCCTGGGTTATAACCTTGGTTCTCTTTTTATTCAACCAACATACCAACGAAAGTTATTGACGTACTTCTATGTTAGATATACTTATACTTAAATCAATATATTCAGAGTCTTAGTTAAAATCGCTTAGGAATATACTTTTAGTCATGTCATCCTCACATACCCTTTAGGATCTTGCGTATATTTTAATTGCCCACTAATAGCCCTCTTATCTTTCATATCCATTTTCATTCTGACAGTGTCAATTATGAGTGCATACTTAATTGCTTGGACCCTTTTCTAGGCATCCCTAAACTTTTAACTTGAATCACTTTATGTTGGGCCTTTTTGTCATTAATTTCTATTTGGGTTGATTTCTTAAAGTTGTGATCACTTACAGGGGAAGTTAAAACTCCAGGATCGAAGAACATTTTATATTGTAAAAATTTGTTTCGACTGAGGACTCATCTGGTCTCATATACCATCTTTCGTCTTAACTCGATTTATCCCTTTCATTTACTAATTATGAATATCCCATTCTTGGGTTTATATGCCTCCGTCTTTACTTACAGACCATGCTCTTCTCTTCTAAGCATTATATCTTTAGCGACTCTTACCGCTTCTTATTTTCTTTAATCAGTAGGTCGCTGACATTCCTTCCTTAGCGTCGACACTTACATCTCGTGATATAGTCAGATCACATTCGTCAAATTTGGATGACACAATCTGGTTCGTCTTGAAACTTTTTGTCATAATCTTCTCGTCTTCTTATTAAACCACCAGATGAGTTTTGTATTAACTCTTTATCGTGCTACCTCCCCTGTAGGAAGAGAACCGCTTCTTATCTTAAGAGTTTCTGCCTTGAAAATCATATTATTGTCTCACTTCTTTCATACTTCTATGATCTTTTAACAACTTACAATTTGCTCCAATCCAATTCTTCTTTCTAGGGATTACTAAACCACTTATACAAATAGAACGTCATGCATTTGTAACTAACATACTCAGTCTCGATAGACTTTCTATCTTCTAGCTATGACGTAGATCTGAAGGGCTCCTTTCTTAATAATCTATACGGATTCCCCTTTCCTTTGCAGTTTGTTCTTTTACTGTCAGATCGCTTACCTTACAACTTTTCAATATCCCTTATCATAACAATCTTTCGAAGCTTCAACTCTCCGTCTAGCGTAGAGATCTTGCCAATAGTAATGCTTCTCTTAACTTAGAGAGTTAAATCATTCGATCGATACATCCTATGAACATTTAGCTGTTCAGACCTCGTAGTCATTCCTAATACTCATTCAGGTTGTCCTACTTATATTTGTATTATTCCCTTGCGACCCGTCTCACTTTTTACCTTAGTCCAGAAACAGAATATTTAAGATACAAGCTCTTAGCAAAACAATCCACTACAAATTGTATGATTTCAAACCCAACAAGGAGATGATAGAACTCACCCTTAGGGATTAAAATCAGTCATTTAGCACCCTTTACTTGCACAAAACAACCTCCACAATCAACCAAGAAAATAGGAGAAATAGTAGACTAGGCTTACGAATTTTCGAGGGAGAGAGTCACATTACTCTACTTCCGAACCTTACTTGAATCATCAAGAATACTTAGAGAAACTTTGGAGGGACTCAAAAATCCGCTTAGGGTCGTAGGAAATGAGAAATGATATAAGGACTTAAAAGTCGGCTACTACCTAGAAGTACAGTACAATTGTACACAGTCTTTACATTTATGTACGGTCCGTGAAATTGGACCGTATAACCAGACCTGAACTTGAAAATTTGCAGGAAAATTTACGATTCAAATCCCCAATTGTATGGTCCGTATATTTGGGCCGTAATTCGGGAAACTTGCTGATTTTGTCAAAACATTTTATCTTTGATCCATTTAACTTCTATACATTCCAATACATCTATAAACAAGTCTTAACTCATCATTACCCTTCCGTATGAGACTCCTCCAAACAAACAATTCTTGTCGAATTTTTTACGAACATACTTTCGTTACTCCGATAAATCTTAAACTATTCCGGAACATACTCAATGCTTCCTTAGTCATCCTAAAATCAACACATAACCTTTCTACTATCGTGTTATCTTCCATGTATATGTGCGAGACAAATACTCACATTCTGAAATCTTTTATAATAATCGCGTCTCTAGAATCTCATCAACCCAGTAGGGATTTTTCATTCACTTATTACGAATATGGATGAGCCAATATCTTTCTGGTAATTATTATTACGGAAACTGTATAAAGTACGAGTTAGATTCAGATTCTTACAACTAAGCTCTATTGCACGATCTATGAAACAAAAAAATGGAAACCATCCCTAAATGTCATGTAGCCACTCACTTATAAGTGTAGTGTATAACACACCCATAAACAAGAATTTACTATACACAACTTGTAGACTCCCTAGTATAAACCTGCTCTGATACCAAGTTTGTCACACACCAGTTTCGGGGGTGTGGCCAGAACCTGAATGACCCAAGCGTACCACCTGTATATCATAGCGTGAACTTATAACTGTGGACTGACAAGACCTCATAATGACAATCACAAGAGAAACTAAAAATAGCGACCTGAACAAGTAATAGCAAAAGCAACATGTGTACATATATCCTAAGGCCGACAAGGCCACAGCTAAAATCAGAAGATCGGCAAGGCCATAATAATAGTACTATCAGACTTACAAGAAGGCCGACCAGGCCATATAAAATGACAATGCATAACCCACTAGTCTACAAGCCTCTAAGAATCATATAACCAATAGCCAAGTCAGAACAGGGCCCCACCATTCCCATAATATGTGTATAAATGCATACTCAAAACTAAGACAACAACTCTGAAACAAGAGAAGTGCTCCATCTCAAGCTGAATAGTGATCCTACTGAGGAGGCTCATCAAATTATCTATTTGTACATGTGGGCATGAAACACAGTGTCCCCCGATAAAAGAGACATCACTACAAAAGATGTACTGAATATGTAAGGTAGGTAAATAAAAGATGTAATATTATAGAAAAGGCATAGAATCAATCTGAAACTCAGAAGAAGGACACGAAGGGCGCACAACTGATATAACCATGAATATATGCATGTAAGTAAAATCAAGACACTCTATGGGGCCATATAATATAGTATCCAGACTCTCTGTGGGAAAAATCATATCATGTCATATCGTACCCAACCTCGATGAGGACTCGATCATACCCGGCCTTAATAGGACTTAGTAATATTAAAACAAACTACAGTCGGGTACAAATGTATGTGTCGTACCTAGCCGACTATAACGCGGCTCGATAAAACACTAGATACACACACACACACACACACACACACACACACACACATATATATATATATATATATATATATATATATAAAATTGTAATGCAAGACCTCACAAAAATCAAGACCAGAGTCGGAGTGACCTGTCGTCATTACCCTCTGACTATCGTTATTGTTGCTACGTTCGTAAACCTCAATACAACCTTTCAGGACATATAGAGCCCAGGAGATGGTATGGATAAGGAATATACCAAAATTATAGTCAGTTTTTGTCAAGGAATGCATATTATTATTTGATTTCATAAGATAAAACTTCATTCAAAGAAGAGTTTACGTCAAATCATGCTAAGAAATGAAGTTTTCCCTACATACCTCGTAGTCACGGCTATATGGATTCCACAAGTCCTCGGATGTTATACATGCAATTATCTACATCATATGAATGATTTAAATCACAATCGGATCAATAAACTATCATTTGCTTCATTGAGACCTTTTATCGAACACCTTGGGTGCGCAAATTTTATGTTTTCTTATAAATGGAAACCTATACATATAGCAACACAACCGGCCTTCCTAACACCTCCTCCTTAACCTCCATAACATCTATAACAATCCAACAACTTCATATCCAATCTACAATTCCATATAGGCAGCCCCAACAATACACAACAAAACATAACATTTTTGACAATCACTTTAGCGACTAGTAGCAATAATCATGTTCTATAACTTGTATAATCTCAAGAACAAGAAGTAGGAGATAGAACCTACCTCCAAGAACAAGAATCATTCCAATTTTTGAGATTAGTTCACTTCCAAGAAGCCTCCAAGTTCAGCACACGAAGAAGAGGATGGCCTAACGATAACCACGGGCTTCCTTACGTTGAATTTATGTGATTTAGCTTTAGATTTAGCTTTAAGGTGTTGAAGAAACTTTGAGAGAGTTTTATGGATGTTCTAGGGTCTGTATGAATGAGAAATGAGGTCCCCAAGTCGAGCAAACTGATATATATCTGAAACGATGTCTCCACCACCCTGAAGTACGCCCGAAAAGTACGGGCAGTACTTTTTTCTACGGTCCGTATAATTTTTTACGGATCGTACAATTTCGTATGGTCCGTAACCTTCACTATATTTTTCCGATTAACGAACTGTTTATTGCATTAGAAAGTAGAATCCTTGAACTTGGATTTAGATAGTTCACTCCATAATTCCTTTTATAATAGGAGATATACCTCTGATAAGTTGGGCTCAAAATCAGGGCTGAAATTTTGCTTGTCCTTCGTCGAAGTTCGACGAACTTAATTTCTTTGGTCCATTTAACCCCAAATTCTTACAAAACATACGCAACACTTGTTTAAACTTTTTTCCAAACAAAATGTAATGTTAGCCTCACCGAGATTTACGTTACTTTACTTACGACGTATACGAACGCGAAAATACGGGGCGTAATATTGTCAAAGTCAAGACTAACTAGAGGGTCCATTTTGCGAGAGGACGTGCCCTTACTGCGTGAACTCTTACGAGTGGGATAGAAAGAGTGTTTTGAGGATTTTGCTATGGATGAAGAGAAGAGAAAGGGAGGTTGCAGAGACTTAGGGAGGAAAAGAGAGTGAAGAAAAGAGATGGAGTGTAAGGGTAGATAAAGGAGTTTAGGAGGAATTAGGAGGGAAAGTAGACGGGTTTTATGAGGAAGGGAAAGGAATTTGACGTTTGACAGCAAACGTCATAAGAGAGGTGAAGACGCAGTAGGCGTAATGATGACGCCTAGAATTATGTGGAGAGGATTAAAAAGGAAGAGAGAGAAGGTGAGGAAAATGGAGCGTACACCCAAGTAAAAATAATTAATGCACATAATTAGAGACATTCAATTGAGGTAACAAATTTTGTCCAATATAAAAAATAAAAAAATATGCCATATCTGAAGTAGATACAGAATATTTTGAGAAAAATTTAATTTTCCAAAGGATTTGAAATTAAACCTATAGAGTTTCTAAGTGAGCGAAAACGTTTTTTAAGGAGAGATTTAGTAAACAAATCAGCAAGTTGAGAATTAATACTCACAAAAGAAATATTTATATTCCCTTTAATAATATGATCACTAATAAAATGATGCTTGGTGTTTATATGCTTGGCCCTAGAATTATGAACATAATTTTTTGTCAAACATATAGCACTAGAATTATCACAATAAATTTTGACGGGTTTAAAAGATAAGTCATAATCACTTAATTGATGCATCATCTAAATAAATTATGCACAACATTGTCCAATGACAATGTATTCGGCTTCAGTAGTTGATAGTAACACAGATCCCTATTTTTTTACTATTTCAGGAAATTAAATTTTTTCTAGAAATCAACATATTCCACTAGTACCCTTCCTATCATCATTGTCACCTGCAAAGCCAGCATATAAAAATGCTTCACGTATAAAATTGTCAGTAGCAAGATACCATAAACCATAGTTACATGTTCCAACAAGGTATCTAATAATTCGTTTAATAGTTGTAAGATGAGATTCCTTTGGGACAGCCTGAAAACTAGCACATCTGCAAACACTAATCATGATGTCTGGTTGACTAGAAGTTAAATACAGTAGTGATCCAATCATACCTCGATACTTAATTTCATCAATTGATTTACCTTTATAATCTTTGTCAATAGTGCAAGTTGGACTCATTAGAGTTCCTAATGCTTTAGCATCCATCAAACCAAACTTTTGCACAAGTTCTCTTGTATACATGATTTGACAAATGAATGTTCCTTTATCAGATTGCAAAATTTGTAATCCCAATAAAAATGTTCTCCCATCATACTCATTTCTAATTCACTTTGCATAAGATCAGAAAATTCCTTGCACAAAGAGGGTTAGACCTTTCAAATATAATATCATCAACATAAATTTGAATAATAATATTTCCTGAAGTTGATTTTTTTATGAAAAGAGTGATATCAATTTTTCCTCTAGAAAAATCACGATCAATTAAAAAAGTTCTTAAGCGGTCATACCAGGTTCTAGGAGCTTGTTTAAGACCGTAAAGAGCTTTTGATAATTTGAAAACATGATATTATTTTTTGAGATTTTCAAAATCGGGTGGTTGTTTGACATATACTTCTTCCTCAATAAAACCATTTTGAAAAGCTCTTTTGATATCTATTTGAAAAAGTTTAAAGCTTTTCAAAAAAGCATAGTCAAGTAACATCCAAATTGACTCTAACCGTGCTACAGGTGCAAACGTTTCATCATAGTCGACACCTTCTTGTTGCAAGTAACCTTGAGCCACTAGACGAGCTTTATTTCATACCACTTCTCCAGCTTCATTAAGATTTTTTCTGAAAACCCATTTTATTCCAATGATGGAGATATTCTCAATTCCAAAAATTAATGTCCAAACTTTATTCCTTTTGAACTGATCTAATTCTTCTTGCATAGTCTTTATCTAATGATCATCCTTTAGAGCATCATCAACTTTCTTTGGTTCCAGTTGTGATATAAGAGCAAGATTCACACTATTTTTACTAAATTCTCTGATTTTCATTCTTTCATTTATATTTCCAACAATAATTTTTTCTGGATAATCAAGCTCACTTCTCCATACATTTGGTACTTCTTCAATTGATACACTAGTCAACTTCTCCAATTCAGTATTTGACTTTGTGTCAGTTTGCTTCAGTAGGTGGAACAATTGTATTGATTAATTTTTCTTATTCATCTGCAAGTGTACTTTTCTCGATCAAGTAGTTAGTATCATTGAATATTACATGAATGAATTCTTCAATAGATAAAGTATGCTTATTAAAAACTCTATATGATCTACTAGTAGTTTAATAAGCAATAAATATACATTCATCACTTCTTGGATCAAACTTACCAATATTATCCTTTCCATTATTGTGAACAAAACATTTGCATCTAAAAGATTGGAAATAGACAATGTTTGGTTTCTTACCTTTTCATAATTCATATGGAGTCTTCTTTAGAATAGGCCAGATTACACACTTGATCAAAACATGACAAGTGTGCTCATAGCTTCATCCCAAACGTGATGTGGTAGATCATGCTCTACAATCATGGTTCGAGTCATATCTTATAGAGTTCTATTTTTCCGTTCAACAACACCATTTTGCTGAGGAGATCTTCGTGAAGAGAAATTATGAGTGTACCCTTGATCATTACAGAATTCCTCAAATGCTTTGTTTTCAAATTCTCTCCCATGATCACTTCTAATATAAGTGATATAGTACCCTTTTTTAGGTTGTACTTTTTCATAAAAGAACTTAAAATTCTTTAGAGTATCATCCTTATGAGCAAGAAAAATAACCCAAGTAAATCGTAAAAAATCATTAACTATCACAAAGGCATACATCTTTCCTCCAATGCTACCAGTTCTAGTAGGACCAATAAGGTCCATATGAAGTAGCTGCAATGATTTAGTTGTAGACACTATCTTTCTAATTAAATGAGTTTCTAGTTTGTTTACCTTTTTGGCATGCATCATAGATGTGATCCTTTGAATAATTCAATTTGGGGAGTCCTAGCATAAGATCATGTTTTTCAAGTTTTTCTATCAACCTTATGATTTCATGTCAAAGTTTCTTGTGTCATATCCATGGACATTTTCCCATTGAAGCTAAGCAGATATGTCCAACTGGACTTTTGACGGAATCCGGTACATAAACAGTTTTATTTCTACTTCCAGGAAGAAGTTCTTTGCTGGATGGATCTTCTATAATACGTCATGTATTTCTAAATCTAACTTTAACATCGGAATTGCATAGTTGACTTATGCTAAGAAGATTGTATTTGAGTTCATTCACAAGACAAACATTAGTAATATCAATAGAGTTATTGAAGTCAATGGTTCCTATAATGATTACAGTTCCAGTGGAGTTGTCTCCAAATGTTACTAGGCCTCAATCAAAATCAGCGACTGATTTGAGCAGACATTTATCCCCCGAATATATGGCTAGAACACACACTATCTATATATTTTTTTCTTTTAATTTTTCCTTGTGGTGTTTCTGCAAAAATGGGTAGCTACTTTATCTTAGGTACCCAAGTTTTCTTGGGTCCTTGAGTGTTAGTTTAATAATCATTTATGGGTCTCCATACCCAACCTGGAGTAGTTGCATAGTGAATTCTGCATTGATAATATTTATGACCAGTTTTACCGCAACAAAAACATCTTTTGAAAAAAGAGTTCTTCAGTGATTGATTGATTAGTCGACTCATTCATGGAAATTTTATTGCTTTTAGACTTCTTATCAGTTTTCTTGAGCGATCTAGTCATTTGATCTATCTTAACATGAAACATGAATTTTTGACTTATCATTTGAATTTGCAGAAGTTATTTTATTACTGGTAGACTTTTTCCCAGTTGACTTGTAACTACGAGTCGACTGGTTGGACCTGACTGAACTATGACAGGTACCTTTGCGCAAATCATTCAATTGTAATTGCTAATCATGAACTTCTTCTTGAAGAAGTTCTCTTTCAATTTTACAAACTTCTAGTTCAATTTTCCAGTATTTATTTTTTCTTTGAAGTTCCTATACTCATCAAAAAATTTATTTAGGTCTTCTAAAGTTTGATCTAAATTTTTTGAGTTTCGTTACATTTAGAACAAGGATAGGGTCTTATCTCACTTGTTTCGCTGAATGCCATGAAACATAGTCCTCTTGGTCTACTCCTTCATCATCATTGTCTGAGATCTCATCTTCACTTCAACTGCTAAAGGCCCTTTTCTTTTGATAGTTTATGAATGGTTTTCTTTTTTATTCAGGACATTCAAAAGAAATATGACCATATTTTCCACATTCATAGCATTTTTCATCATTTTTGTGTTGATCAGTGGGAGATTTGCCTTTTCGGATGTTTGACCCTCCTGTTCTGTTGTTCCTTGATCTTCTCATAGCTTCCACCACAGATCTAAAAATCATGGCTACTTCATCTTTTCTAATATCATTATCAAATTTTTCAACATGAGACTCGATTGCAACAATCTTCTTCTTTTCTTCCTTTTGAGATATGTTAATAAGACATTTCTTACAGTCCATTAGATTGCCTCTAAGTTTATCATAGGTAAGATCATCTAGGTTTTCATAATCTAAAACAATAGCCTTTATTTCTCAAGCTTTAGGTAAACTCCTTATAAGTTTCTTGACTTGTTGAGGGTTAGTACAAACCACTCCTAGGGATTTGAGTTCACTTATGATTTTGCTAAATTTGGTGAACATTGATTCAATATTATCATCATTATTCATCATGAATGTCTCATAGTCACGTTGTAGTGCATCAATCTTGGCTTCTCTGACTTTGAAAGTTCTTTCATAAGTGACTTCTAATTTGTCCCACATATCTTTGAAAGTTTCATATGTTGATATTATTCCATACTCTTCTCTACTGACTACATAGTAAAGTAGACTTATTGCTCTTGCATTCGTTTGAATTACTTCTTGTTGATCCTTTATAACATCAAATAATTCAAGATCTATTTTGTCTTTCGGGTCTTTTGAATCAGCTTTGGAAATTGGCTTTTGTCCTTTCTTTATCACAAGCCATGATTGAAAATTAGTAGATTGAACGAAATTCTGAATCTTTTCTTTCAGTAACTGTAGTGTTGATCATTGAAGTAAGAGGGTCTGGTAGTGGAGTGCCCATCTTGCATGATAGATCTAGAGATTTGATATCTAGTCATTTGATGTTTTTCTCACGTGTTGTTAAGCTACTTGAAGTGATACCTTGCTCTGATACCAATTGAAAGTGCAAGCGGGGCTGAATTGTAACTTTTTCAATTGATAGTCAACTATCGGGTGACTTAGTCGACTGCCACTTAAGTAATGCATAAATTAACTTGCGTTCATTTATATTATACTGGTTCAGATCCAATATAGATCATAGTCTAGTCCCCTTGGATTGCAAGTGTGTTCTATTAAGCTCTTTTGAAGGTGTATTGGTACAATGGTTTGTTTGAATGGAGCTTCTATGTCTACACTCAAACTCTCGTAATCTTTTTGATACAATACCTCACTAACTATAATTATTCTCTCTTCTCTTTTTTGTTTGCACAGTAGATCACTCAAAATACAATGCTTAAGAAAAGTAGAGCAATGAACTTGAGAACTTGAGACCAAAGTATATTTTTCTTTGTCTCTAGGCTAGCCTTTAAATAGTTGAAGTCTTGGCCCGGAAGATAACACAATCCAAAAGTATTGATCCTTGGAAAAATAAATTACGAATCCTACTTTCCAAGAATGAAGATAGAGCTTCACTAATTGATTGCTTTCCATATATTTTGTGTTGCAATCAATTATCTCAAGATCTTCTTTCCTTCAATAAAGTCCTACTTGGTACTTGTAGATCTTGCTTTCTTGAATTTTGTAAATCGTTATTCCTATTCAGCTTGATCTTGTTTCCTTTAATTGAGTCTTGCTTGGTACTTGTACCGATTTCCTCATTAATGCAAATCCAACTTCCTTGTGAAAAATATTTTCGTTGGTACATGGAGAATATTTTTTTTATCTTCTCAAATAATCGTGCAGAAGGTGGTTGTTGTTACCCTTAGGGTTTCATCTTTTGGATGTTGACACTTCACTCTTATTTTTTGAACCTGCGTAAAATATTTAATCATCATTTAAATCTTGCACTAACATTATGTACTATAATCAATGCGTTTATTACAGAATCTTCACTATTTTGGCACTTTTCCACTTTCTTTTTCTTTGTAGCGAGCTGTTTCGCTTAGATGAATATGTAAGTTGTTGAGAAGTATTTTTAAATGGTGAAACTAATTTTACAAATAAATAGTTAAGTGTCTAAATAGAAATATTTAAGTTGAGCAGTTGATATGTTTGGTTAAAAAAATGATACATTGTTATTGTGCTAAAATGACAAAAATATCCTTAAAATCATTGCAAGAAAAACTTTAGAAGTATTCTTTTAAAGAAAAGGAGGAACGACATGTACATAGTGAAAAAATTAGGTACTTCATTTTGGAACATGTATTTTCAGAATTAATAAAAATATAGAGATAATATAATAAAATATTTGGTCAAATTAAAGATGTTTATATAAGTTGAAAAGTTATAATAAGTTGGGAATGACCAACTTATGATTTTTTAGCACCTAAAATAAAATATACTTATAAATTAGTTTGACCAACTTATAAACATAGAAAATGTTATTTCTTACCAATCAGAATATAACTCTCCCCATTACATCCTCTTTCATTTTATTAATTACATATTTAGATGAGTGAGACTTATCCTATTTAAATTTTAAAAGGTCTAAATTTGACTAACTTCTCTTAAACGTAGTTAAGGGAATATATTAATTGAGGAAAAACGTCTTTCGACTTTGGTAAAAAAAAAATCTCTTACATAAATTTTGGACACATTATTAATATCGTCACATTCATATTTATATATTTCTTATATTTATATATATAATTATTTTAATAAAATAAGATTAGTACCCAATTCTAGTATACCCGTATGTGACAAGGTAAAAAATGGGCATTCACCCCTGTTGACTGATCTATTAATGCCCTATTAATTAGTGTCCTTTTCTTGTCAGCCATGCTCGAGTATGGAAACTCATAGAAGAAAAAGGAAAAATTGAGTATGGGATAGTCATTTTATTAAAAAAAGTGGTCGGAGGTAAATTTAGAATTTTGAGGTTTTAGATTTTGAATCTCACTTTTAAAAAGGAGTTTTATGAGTTCTCAATAACTAATTGTGTATACATATTAAATTAATTTTTTAATATAAATATAAAATTTTAATGAAAGCCACTGAATATTAAAGAACTTGTAATTAAAACTTTTACTCCACCGCGAAAGCGGTCCTAGTTAATTATTAGTAAGGTCCTCCTCAAATCTTTGACATTGATACACAAAATCCTATTGGTCCCTATTGAGACAACATTCCTATTGCTAGGCCTACCAATGTAATTAATATTAACTCATGCCTAATCAAGCCCAACTCTAGTCCTAAAAATAATAAGTGGTCGTTGTAAATATAATCCGGTCTAAAAGTTCAGAGTCGATCCCACAGAGAACTAACGTTAGCTATAAATGTTCAATATTACTAAGAGAATAAGTTCGAACAATATTTTGAATTATAAAGATTAAGATTTTTATTTCTAACTAACTAACTAAAAATAATAAAGACGTAAAAATTATCAACTAAAGAGGATGAAGTTGGAAACAAGATCAAGGAGGTCTAGGGTTATGATTTCCCAAATTATGAATTATTGGAATCCTTCTGACTACGTTATTCATAATTTCGCCGATTTATTCTCTACGGATCGTGAGCACTCAACTTATCGTAATTCTCTCTCGAGCAATCACAATAATTTACTAGATGTATTATCTCGAACTACTCTAGCTAACGATTTCTCACCGCTCATTATGACCACGTCAAAACTTCGTTATCTCTAATCCCTCTTTTAAACCTGTAATATTGATCTCCCATATACCTAGGGAGTGATGTTGTTCAATGACTACCTAAATATGCATTCTCTCTCGAGCAACACATAATAAATAGGAATAGCTAATTGATGTTCACTCACTCAACTGAAATAAGCACGTAGTTGAACAAGTAGAAAACTCCAAAGGGTAAATTATATAAAAACATAACAAGAATTCATCCTATAAAAGATTCCATCAAAACTCTAGATAGAGAATTAGCTACTGACAAAAGTATGTGAAAACACAATACTAAAATTCATAATCAATAATAGAAAATAGGAAGAAGAAGGAAAAACTCATTGTCGAATCTTTCCCCTTGCTCCACGACAGCTCCTTGCTCTCCTTAGGGTGAATCCTCCCAAAATAATGTGTCTTAGGGTGTATTTATATGACCTAAAATTTGTAGGGAATCAAATAAACCAATTAAAATTTGTTCGCAAAAGTTTTCTTGGCTCGTGTGAGCTCTCGCTTCGCGAGAATCACAGGCAAGCCAAGCCAGCTTTAAATATTTTCTTGTTTCTTGGCTCGTCTTGACGAGGATGTTGACAAGCCCTCTCAGGCATGTTTTTGGACAGACTCGTCAACTTTTTTGCCTTTTCCTTCACTTCGCTGATTTGTGCAAGTGATTAAACTTCCTAGATCGTCAAGCTACTCGCAAAGCGAGCTCGGCCATTCTCTGATCTTTATTTTCTTATCTAAACCTGCATCAAATAAGATCTTTTCCAATCACTTTCGTCAAATAATCTTTCTACACATATAAAACATGTATTAAGTTCAAAGCAATGTAATTTGTACTCATATGATAATAAAAGTACTAAGAAGTGAGGCAAAATAATGACTAAATATATGTATTTTTGGACGAATATCATCACCCCACACTTAGACTTTTGCTTGTCCTCGAGCAAGTTCAAAAATTAACATCATGGCAAAGAACAACTCTTCAGCATGCTCGTGCATCACAACTAATGACAATGGCTTATATCGACATTTAGAAACTAGCATATGCATATAAACACCTTTGTTTGATCTTTTCACGCCAAGACTATTTAAAATTTTCAAATGATCTCTTCTAACATCCTGGCCTCGAAAATTGACTTTCCTCCTATCTAATTCATGACCTGCTTTTCTATGCCAACTTAAGAACCAATTATTTCACCAATATTTTGTGAATCATGCACCCTCACCAATCAAACTAAGTGAGAAATCAGTACACACACTCAAATAAAATTTAAATATATTTTAAGGACTCGCATATAAAAAGAATTCGCTCTCTCCCACAAAAAAAAAATCATGTGTCTCCCAAGGTCGTACCATAGGCTTGTCCGTAGTGTAAGACTCCACTAATCTAAGTGTGTCAAATCTAGGATCAAGTAGGACTTTCATAGGTTGTAATGTAGTCTAAGGGACAAGTATGATATATTTAGGAAAATAGTGACTCCACCCTCCTAAGAACTTTAATACAAGACAATGTTTTTTCATTTTCGAGCACATACTTCTCATAGTCCCCATTCAGTTTCTCATTATACAAATGCATCACACGAATCCCTTTGTTTTCTGGCCAACACATAAACAATTTCACTAGCTAAGCACAAAATTGTAATTCTTTTTCTCTTTTTTTTCCTACTTCATTCTTTTTTTTCAATCAAATATTTCCACCTAATGAAAATATTCTTTTCTTTACCCCTTTTCTTTAGTTCCACTGAAAAGCTATTCATGTTCCCTACTTGCTTCTTTCTAGAGCTTATTCTTGCAAATTAAATGCTTTCAGAGGTAATGATTAAAAAAGAATCAATTAAGAATAAAAAGGATGTAGGCTTGTAATTTGGGTGCCAAAGAAAAAAACTTATAGGCTCAAACGGGCTGACTAGGGATATTTTTAACACTAGTAAGAAAACATGCAAAAACGGCTAATCAAAGAAATGCCTATGTCATCTCCTGAATTTGGCACAACTTATTTATTTCGCTTCGACCACACACATGGCAAGTTCTTGACTAACAAGAGACAAAATAGATTGTCATCTAAACATCACTTCACACAATGCACATGATCCAATCCAGATAGTTCAGTCATGAATCTCAAGCTAAAGAAATAGGGCATAGTCAATAAATATAATTCAAGCATATGAGGTAATAAAAAAAGTAAAAAATCAAGCCTCAAGAGTAAAAACAAAATACAAAAAATCTCAAGGCATCTAAAGAAGGTATAAAATACTCATGCTTAGCCCCAAACCCCAACATAAAACATGTCACACAGTTTATGACACTAGAGCTTTTCCTTACCTTACTTGCTTGTTTATCCTAAAGACTAATCCCCTAATTAAAATAGCACAAGAAACCACCAAGCGATCCCCAACCCACACTTAACTGTGCATTGTTCCCAATGTACAATTTAACTAGAAGATGGTAAAAATGACTCCCTGGTAGGCCAAAGGCTGTGGATATCTGTGTCCGGGTACTCAGACTTCCCCCAATAAGATATGGTCCTTTGTGCGGGTACCTCGCACTAAGTTCCAACTTTGTGGCTTGCTTTTGCATCATTCCAATGACTTTGTTTCCATGCTCAAACTCCTACAAAAATAAAAATAATACTATAAAAAAACATAGTAAAAAAATAAAATCAAAGAAAGTAGTAAAATTAAGTTGCCTCCCAACAAGCGCCTGATTTAACGTCGCGGCATGACATGAACTAATTTTTTCCTCCACTTCGAACTTATGAATTGTACCCCCAATTTTAATTTTGCTTTATTATTATGCTCATTGGGTTAAACAAATTATTGCGAGCCAAAAATTAAATAATTTTGTATGCACTCTTTGGCTTTCAACCGGGGAGTATCACCTTTCCCAGATGGCCTTGAAAATTTCAGAATATATGGCTCATCTACCTCATCCTTTAATTTCTGCATCGGCTCGTATGGATCAATTTTCATATCTCCTTCTGAATACAATTGTGGAAAATGCTTAGAGTGAAGACCAATGAGCTCAAACTGAAACACATAATAAATAGGAACAACTAACTGATGGCCATTCAATCAACTGAAATAAACACATAGTTGAACATGTAGAAAAATTCAAAGATCAATTATATAAAAATATAAAAAGAATTCATCCTATAAAAGGTTCCATCAAAACTCTAGATAGAGAATTAACTACACATAAAAATATGTGAAAACACAATACTAAAATTCATAACCAACAATAGATAATAGGAAGAAGAAGCAAAAACTCATTGCCGAATCTTTCCCCTTGCTCCACGATGGCTCCTTGCTCTCCTTAGGTTAAATCCTCCCAAAATAATGTGTCTTGGGTATATTTATATGACCTAAAATGTGTATGGAATCAAATAAACTAATTAAAATTCGTTTGGAAAACTTTTCTTGGCTTGCTTGAGCTCTCGCTTTGCGAGGATCACAGGCGAGCCCAGCCAGCTCTAAATTTTCTCTTGTTTCTTGGCTCGTCTATGGGTTCGTCTTGACAAGGATGTTGACGAACCCTCTCGGGCATATTTTTGGTCTGGCTCATCAATTTCCTTGCCTTTTCCTTCCCTTCGCTGATTTGCACAAGTGATTAAGCTTCTTGGCTCGTCAAGCTACTCGCAAAGCGATCTCATATATTCTTCGATCTTTATTTTCTTATCTAAACTTGCATCAAATAAGCTCTTTTCCAACCGCTTTCGTCCAACAATCTTCCTACACATACAAAATACATAATAAGCTCAAATCAATACAATTTGTACTCAAACGACAATAAAAATACTAAGACATTAAGCAAAATAATGACTAAATATATGCATTTTTTGTTACTTTTATAAAACAAATTATTAAAAATATGAATTTTTTTCTTACCTTCCCCCTACCCCCTCCATCCCTCACCCCATGCTCTAGCCCCATCCTCAAATTTCTATTTCATATTCTTTTTTACTTTTATAAAAACAATTATAAAAAATATGAATTTTTTTCTTACCTCCTCCCCCCTACCCCCTCCATCCCATGCCCTACCCTCATCCTCAAATTTCTATTTCATATTTATTTTACTTAAATATAAAATTTTATTAAAAAATGAGAAATTTTTCATACCCCATCACCCAACCCCCTCCCCCGACCCCCGCCCTCCCACCCCACCCCCAAATTTTCTATTTAATATATTTGTTTTACTTTTTTAAACTTTTTATAAAAAAATGAGAAAAATTTACTTACCCCATCCCCACCTCCACCCGAAGTTTTTACTTTATATATTTATTTTACTTATACAATTGATTTATAAAAAATGAGAAACTTTTTTTACCCCACTCCCCAGCCCACCTCCCCCTCTCCCCCCACTACCCCCCGCCCTCCCACCCATTATTTTATATAGTTATTTTGCTTTTATAAAAAATGAAAAAAAATGAAAATATCATTCTTATTTTAAAATAAAGATATGGAAAAATCAAATATCATACAAAATAAAATAACATCATAGAATGTAAGTTTGAAATTTGTAAAAGTAATGAGTCAAGTTGGGTTATGACCCATCATTTAGCCCATCTTGACCCGCCCATCTTAGCCCATGTAAGATTTGGGCGGGTTGGGAATTGACCCATCTATTGATTCATCCCATCTTGACTCGCCCAACTTCAGCCCAAATGGCTCATCTTCCACCCCTACTTACAAGTAACTTTCTTCTCTCTTAAATCAAGGCCTATATATCAACGCCATGACTAGTAAACCTTATTAAAAGCAGGAGACCTTTATATTGTGGCACCTTCATCAAAATCATAGTTATGTGGGTTACAACAATTGCAGAAAACAGGAAGTAAGTAAATATTACAATCGCTTAGAAATGATAAACTACTAGAGACTTCAGTTTACAAAACTGGAAACAAGAACAAACATAAACTCTTTGTGACTTGGTTGAGTCGAGTGATGACACTCTGTCTTAAGACAAGATTGCCCCGTATATATATCATTTTACGTTAAGGGCAATAGTCTCCCAAGATAAAACAACAACTTAACAAATGAGCAAAGGAAACTCAAGTATTACTCTTGAAGAACTTTGAGTATTGATAGGATGCCAAAGGGGAAGAAGATTTCAGAAAAATATTTCCAAGTGTTGAACGATTGAGCTTGGCCTCAATTTATAGTGTAAGAAGGATGGTTTCTCAACTAGCCAACTAATGCCTTTTAATTGCCATGTAAAGACACTTAGTGATGAGTTACATTCAACCAAGTAAATAGTTGAATTCATGTGCCAAGTAATGGATAATATCTTTTCTGAAACTCCAGGAACCAAACTATAAATACTCAGTAATTTGGGGTCCAAAAAGATAATATCAGAAGAAGTCCAATAGCCCAGCCCGACCCGGACCTGGCGGGTGGGTGGTGGTGGTGGCGCGCGTATGGACCTAGCCTTGAACCTAAGCACACCTAGGTCCTCAAACACATGGGTTACCCCTTAGGGTCCCAAATCCTTATCCACTTTTGAGGCTTATAAAATGAACAATTCTTCCTTTCCCCACCGATGTGGGAGATTTGTTCCACACTATATTTTTCATGCTTCAAATACCTTACATTGTGGACCAATATCTCTTTCATTTCTTAACGAAATTTGACGATCCTTGGCCCTACGGTCATCTACTCACTTAGTAGATTATGCACGTGTGAAGAACCAAAGTCTCCAACATGCGGAACCCTAGTGTTTAAATCATTAAATATGGGTGGACGCAACCCCCATCAAGGCAAATTTCCAACAATACCCTCTTGAAAAAGATTTTAGCGCACTCACAAGGTGTCTATTTCCAGCAATCTTTCAGTGGACAGATGTTGTATCTGGATAGGTAGATTCAGCTTTGAACCTTCCATAGTTGAATACCATCGGACTTACTTACTGTGCGGTGAAAGTGATGTCTTGAACCGTCAGTGTTTAGTGTAAGCCAAGTCAATGGTACCAACACAACAACCTCTCTTACTCTGTTCTTCGTCATGTTTTATCTGTTGTGGTCGTGGACACTTCTTGGATTCTTAAGTGCGTTCATTTGAGGTGGCTTGTCCTCGCATTTAAATAGGCGGTCTCCTATAAGTTATCCTATTAGACCCAACTTTACAAGTGTTAGGAACCATTAAAAGTTTCCCCAACGTCTATCGTGGGAACGACTTTGGGTTTATGTTCCTTACATAGATCATAACCCGAAGTGCTCTTGCTTCCACCGAAGCGCTCAACTGAACCATTACAACTTATTTTTCCCATTGAACTAAATTACTGGGATCTCTAGTCAGTAAGGTTGGGTTACCACCGTATTGGTCCTTAAAGCTTGGGTTTTAAGCCCATTCCCCTAGACAAACAGAATATATGATCTCTGGGTATGCCCTTTGTCAGTGGATCTGCTATGTTATCCTTTGATTTTATGTAATCAATGGATATTATACCTGTGGTGATCAGCTGCCTAACGGTCTTATGTCTCTGTTGAATATGACGAGAATTGCCGTTATACATAGAACTATGTGCCCTTCCGAAAGCTGACTGACTGTCGTAGTGAATCATCACCGAAGGTACGGGTTTGTCTCAACAAATGACATTCTCTAAAAAGTCATGAAGCCACTCAACTTCTTCTCCTGCTTTGTCTAAAGCGATAAACTCTGATTCCATCGTGGATCGGGCGATGCAAGTTTGCTTAGAGGATTTCCAAGACACAGCCCAACCACCAATTGTAAATATATACCCACTGGTGGACTTGTGTTCTCTATATCAGATATCCAGTTTGCATCACTGTACCCCTCTAGTACAGCTGGATATCTTGAAAAATGCAACCCATAAGTTAGCGTGTATTTCAGGTATCGTAGCACCCGATTCAACGCTTTCCAATGATCATTACTTGGATTACAGGTAAACCTAGCCAACTTGTTGACTACATAAGCGATATCAGGTCGGGTGCAGTTTGTTATGTACATCAAACTCTCAATCACCTGTGCATATTGCTCCTGGCATACGGGTGCACCACGATTTTATCAATATTCTGATTTCTATCTAGTGGTGACTTCATAGGCGTACTGTCAAATATCTCAAACTTTCTCAACACATCCTCGATGTAGTGAGACTGAGATAAGACCAGTCCGTCAGACGTCATAGATATCTTTATCCCTAAGATGACATCTGGGATACCCATATCCTTCATGTCGAAGCATTGTTTCAACATGTTCTTAGTCTCTAAGATCAAGCTAAGACTTCTCCCTATGATCATCATGTCGTCTACATAGAGGCATATCATAACGAACGAGTTGGAGTTACCTTTCATGTAAACACATTTGTCACACTCATTAATGGAGAAACCCTTTGATAGTAGAGTACTATCAATTTTTTCGTGCCATTTCTTTGGGGCCTGTTTCAGCCTATACAGAGATTTGACAAGTAGACAGACTTTCTTCTCTTACCTTGGAACCACACCCCCCTCGGGTTGTTCCATATAAATTTCTTCTTCCAAATCACCATTTAGGAAGGTTGCTTGAAATCCATTTGATGTAACTCAAGTTCACGCAAGGTTGCGATCGCAATGAATACTCGTATAGACGTCATTATAGACACCGGGGAGTACGTGTCAAAATAGTCAAGGCCTTCTTTCTGTCGATAGCCCTTGACTACCAACCTGGCTTTGTACTTGTCTATAGACCCATCTACTTTATACTTCCGTTTGAGTATCCATTTACAACCTAATGATTTATTTCCCAGAGGAAGATCAACCAACTCCCAAGTATGGTTATGCAGGATGGAGTCTATTTCACTCTCAATAGCTTCTTTCCAGAGCGGTGCCTCTGGAGTTGACAATGCTTCAACAATTGTCCTTGGTTCGTCATCAACCATATAAGCTACAAAGTTAGGACCGAAGGTTTTATCCTTTCTAGCCATTTTACTTCTCCTCGGTTCCATCTCTGGAGTCTCCAAGTTCTGAGAATCTGGAACACTAGATTCTGGATATTCAGCCACTTCGAAGTCCATTAGATCTGAACCATCTAGATCCGGGCAGTCAACGACTCCTGGTTCCTGAGAGCTCTGTTCATAATTTCATTTGCGAGAGGTTATGTCTTTTTTCTTTCTAGGAAAAGTATCCTCAAAGAATTGAGCATTCCTAGATTCCATGATTATACCCCCGTGGATATCTGGAATATCTGACTTATTCACTAAGAAGCTATAAGCAGTACTGTTATTTGCATATTCGATGAAAATACAATCTACAGTCTTAGGCCCAATCTTGACCTGCTTTGTCTTAGGAACTACGACCTTTTCCAAACAACCACACACCTTTAAATATTTATAGGTGGGTTTCTTTCCCTTACATGATTCATATGGAGTTTTATCCTTACCCTTATGTGGGACTCTATTAAGAATCATATTAGCGATAAGGACAGCTTTTCCCCACATGTTTTGGGTAAGATCGGAATTGATGAGCAATGTATTCATCATTTTTTTCAATATGCGGTTCTTGCGTTCAGCAACACCGTTTGACTGAGGTGAGTATGGAGCCGTCGTTTGATGAACAATGCCCGATTCGGCATAATATTCCTCAAATGGCGCTATATATTCTCCCCCTCTATCGCTACAAATTGATTTAATCCGCATGCTTAGTTGGTTCTCAATTTCTGCTCTGTAGAGTCAAAATGCTTCATCTTTACTTTTCAACAAGTAAAGGTAACAATACATTGTGCTATCATCAATGAATGTCACAAAATACTTGTTCCCCCCACCCCCTAGTTTGTGCAAACTTCAAATCACATATATCTGTGTGAATACGTTCTAGAGGAGCGGTATTCCTTTCGACGGATCTAAAAGGAATCTTTGTGAGTTTTGCCTCTATTCACACCTCACACTTATGTTGAGGGTTTACGTCGATAGACGGCAACAAATCCAACTTCACCAACCTTTGGATGAACTTATAGTTAACATGTCCTAATCTATGATGCCATAAATTAGAAGACTCAAGCAAGTAAGAAGAAGCTTCAATTTTATTGCTCGGATGCATTACAGACATCGCATTAACTTTGAAGAGGCCTTCACAGACGAAGCCTCTTCCCACAAAAGTTTCATTCTTGGTGATTACAAATTTATTGGACTCAAATACTAGCCAAAAACCAACATTAACCAATAAAGGTCCTGAAATTAAATTATTCCTAATCTCAGGGACATGCATCACCTCCTTTAGAGTGAGCTCCTTTCCAGAAGTCATCTTCAGGACCACCTTTCCTACCCCCTGCACGCCAGAGGAAGCGTTGTTACCCATGAACAACTTCTTGTCTGTAACTGGTGTATATGTGGAGAAGGCATCTCTATTGGAACAGATGTGTCTGGTAGCACCCGTGTCCATCCACCATTGCATGCGATTCTCAACAAGGTTTGCTTCAAGCACCACCACCGAGAACTCCTCAATCATGTCATCAAAAAACGTGTATTCGATGACGTTAGCCTGTGCCTTGCCTTTGGCCTTCTCTTTTTGCTCAGTCTTGAGCTTGCAGAAGTCCTTGATCATATGACCACGTTTCCCACAGTGGTGGCAGTTCCCCTTGAACTTCTCCGCTGTCTGGGTCTTGCCATCTTTCTGGAACTTGCGCTTCTTGCTTGTGTTCCATTTGGCCTCAACTAGATTTTCCTTTGCTTCAGCAGGTTGCTTTCCCCTAGGCACGACCTTCTTATTATTTTCCTAAATCTGGAGTTCGATAATATATTCTTCAAAGTTCATTTCCTTTGTCTTGAGTTTTAAGTAACTCATAAACTCATTCCACGAGGGAGGTAACTTTTCAATTAGTGATGCAACCAAAAACTGCTCATTTGGTTTCATACCTTCCAAATTCAGGTGATGTAGAATCATTTGGAATTCCTGGACTTGGTATATCACAGTTTTGCTATCCACCATTTGAAATTTCAGGAATTTCTCAATGATGAATTTCTTCGTACCTGCATCTTGTACGCTGTACTTCTTCTGTAGTTTTCCCCATAACTCTTTGGATATGCCTACGGTGCAATACACCGTGTAGAGTGGGTCTAATAGACAGTTCAAAATATAGTTCTTATACATGAAGTCACTGTGATTCCATGCATCAAGAACCATCTTCATGCCACTAACGACATAGATACCTTGGCCCCATTCAGTCGTTTCATTAGGCTGAGGGTCCATCTCATCTCCAACTTGTGGAGGATATCTTGTTAGGAAATGAGTCATTCCCATAACAGTCAAGTAAAACAGCATCTTCTGCTGCTATCTCTTGAAGGTGGAGCCCATGAACTTTTCTCGGTGTTCATGGTGGAATCCAGAAGGTGGAGGAACTGTAACGTTCCCTTGAGCAGCAGTAAACACATTAGATGTGCCTTGGGCAGCAGTGAAGGCATTAGATGTGCCTTGAGCAGCAGTGGGGAAGGCAGATGGGTTGCCTTGAGTAGCAGCAACAACATAATCAGAAGTGAGTTGTTCTCTTCCAGTCATCTTTCTAAGAACTTACAACGATCTTGTCTTAAAACTGTGTGTTACAACAACTGCAGGAAACGGGAAGTAAGTAAATATTACAATTGCTTAGAAATGATAAACTACTAGAGACTTCAGTTTACAAAACTGGAAACAAGAACAAACACGAACTCTTTGTGACTTGGCTGAGTCGAGTGATGTCACTATGTCTTTAAGACAAGATTGCCCCGTATATATATCCTTTTACGTTAAGGGCAATAGTCTTCCAAAATAAAATAACAACTTAACAAATGAGCAAAGAAAATTCAAGTGTTACTCTTGAAGAACTTTGCGTATTTATTCCTAAGAAAGTAAATCTATTGAAAGAGAAGAAAAGGTCCTTAGTAAAATTTATATTTTAATAAGAAAAGTTGTATACATATTTGTCTGCATAATTATCTGTCAATTTTATGTTAAGTAACAAACGTCTTTTATCGCTTCATTCTTTCTAGTAGTATATTCTACATATTCAAAAAGTTGTATAAATATATTATTCATCAATTCCAAAAGTTTTTATTCTATTTAAGGTCTTTTCAGAATCTAAATTATTCCTTACATCATAGCTTAAAGCACTTTTTTTCTAGCAAGATGATAATATTTACCATATAATCATAAAATTCATGAATTTACCCTATAAAAGGAAAATACATAAAGAAAATTATTATTGATAAGTAAAATAAAGGTGTGGCTTCAATCCCTCCATATTAGCTACGTAAAGGACATGTTTATATTAAGAAATTATTTTGTAATATTAAAAGAAAGAGATATAAATACAAACAAAAGGAACAACAAAAGAAATTATGAACTAACTACATGTTTATTAGCCTGGAGGACCTCCATAGAGGGCATCTGAAACAAAAAACAGAGAAAGGCAAAAGAATACTACAATCTCATACACACAAAGTAAAAACAATTAAGAAACAATTAGTAGTAGTAGTTACAATTATTGAGACTCCACGGTTTTCTCCGGCATTAATAAAGAAAAATAGTACTTGAGACATTTAAGATTTTATTTATTTATGAAAGGACAAGAAATAATAATTGAGACTTTTATTCTTATAATAAGATACCCCAAAAAAGAAGAAAAACTTAAAAGTTAGAATTTTTACTCGTTTCATTCCTGGTTGGTGGGGTGAACAAAGAGAGGCTATGCCTTTTCCTTGTAAAGCATATTAAAAGAAAATTTAAAAATAGAAAGGAAAAAATTATGTTTGATTTAACAAATGCAAAGTCAATATGAGAAGCTATTCTAGAGCAATTCAAAATTGAATTGATGGCAGCAAATCAGAAAAAGTCAAAGTCTATGCATTTTATTGTTAATTGCACTTGATAAAGTTAATTAAAAATTTTAAAAACATCTCTTGAACTTAAATAATAGAATATGAGAGCAAATCTTTCTTCAACACTTGGAGAAAATGGTTCTCAGGGCGTTAAAGATCGGCTATTATCAGCCTCTTTCCGTAGGCGGATGTAGTATACTTAATTGAGCAGGCGCAACATAAATTTATATATAAAAATTAATTAAATTATAATAAATAGTAAATATAAATTCATAACTTTAAATATATAATAAATTTAATATTAAATATTTTAAAAAATAATCTTATAAAATTTAAATTTTAAATCCGTCTCTAACTCTTTTTATACATTTTTTTCCGCCGGGCTTGGACATATCTTAAAGAGTTGATGTCCAGTTGGTCAAGGATTAACGACATCGATCACCACCTTCACAAATCAAAATAGACGCCTATATTTGATCTCAATCATATGATATGATTATGTATTTGTAACACTATTTACTTGAGGATAATAAATATTTACCGTCAAAAAAGTGCACGAGACACAAAAATGAAAGATATTTTAAAGAAATAATTTATCCAAAATATAAACAATATTTGCACCTTCCAAGTATTCTATTTCGAGGCTAAAAACAATGGCATAAATGAATATGGACTTCTTTTTACAATAAATAAAAATAAAAAGGAAAGAAGAAAAGTAGAGGAAGCTCATGAAAGCCGCAGAACAAAAGGATAAACAACGCTACCTTCTCACCAAGTACCAGAGTAGAACGCTTTATCAATTTCTCTGCATTTCTTTTGTCTATCATGTCAATTATGGAATAACTGTAGAGCTTTGAAGTTTATTAGATCACCAAACCATTATTACGGAATAGCTTCTCTAGCTTGGTTTGAAAAAATAAATCTCTGTCTGCAAAATACATAATTCTATCTCAGTTTAACACAAAATAATTGAAAAATAAATTAAACAATCTATTTAAATAACCACATATACTCTATCATACATATATATAGAGAGAGAGAGCAAATAAAAGATTTGTGAAAAAATAGTTTTTCCGACATAAGATGAAAGCTACAAACCAAGCATTGCATTGGCACATGAATGGCAAATTTGAGGGAAAACATATTGAAGTTTTATGGTAAAATCCTAGTATAAGTATAACTAGTAAATTGTAATCATAGTAATTTATTAGAATAGGGTTTTCTTATTAGACTAGGGAAAAGAAAACTTTTGCCTCTATATAAAGAGACCATTATGATGAATGAAATCAAGAAAGAATTTTCCCAATATTTTTCTTTTCTCTAAATTTCGGCCGCCTCTCAAATTTAACATGGTATCCGAGCATCGTTAAAAGAATATGAAAATCCTAAATAATGGTGGATGACGGAGAAACATGCGATAAAAATAAAAGAATCATCAGTGAATATCAGTGAAGAAAATAAAATTCGAAAAAATAAAATCTCCCCCTTATGACATTACGTCAAAAGATAATCCCGTAATTATGGTGACACAAGTCCAATTGATGGGAGAGAACTACGAAGAATGGACTAGATCCATGAGGACGACCCTAATAGCAAGGAAGAAATTCAGCTTCGTTGATGGCACAATCAAGAAGCCGAATGAAGAGTCGTCAGACTTAGAAGATTGGTGGATTATAAACTCTTTGTTGGTTTCATGGATTCACAACACCATCGAACCAACGCTTCGCTCAATGATTTCACATAAAGAGGAAGCAGAAGAATTATGGACGAGCATCCGGGAGCGATTTGCTGTTATCAACGGCTCTTGGATGCAACAACTGAAGGCAGGATATAACCTCACAATCTGAGTGAGGAGATCCGAAAAATGGTGATTCACGTGTTGAATTCACAAAGAATAAATCAGAATGGCAAAATGGACGGTAAGATCAAAAACTCATCCTGGATTATTGACTCTAAAACTACCAATCATGTGACAGATAATCCAGATAAACTGAGCAATTAATGAAACATTCCTGAGTGTCCGGTAGGGCTTCCCGATGGAAGTAGCTCGGTGGCTAAAAAAGAAGGAATAACCAGGTTGAATGACACGATATGGTTGAAGAATGTTCTTTATGTTTCGGATTTGACATGCAATTTAATTTCGGTGTCACAACTAGTTGATTATTTAGATAATGATGTAACATTTAATAGAATTATGTGTGCTATACTAGACTCCACCACGAGGAAGATGATTGGAAAGGGTGAGCGTCGAGGTGGACTTTACTATTTTCGAAATGTGTCGTGGATACGTGCTATGAAGGCAGAGGCAGTTGATTGGTTCGATCTTTGACACAAACAGTTGGGTCATCCTTCAGCACAAGTAACAAAGTCTATTACGACATTAGGCTTAAAGGAGAATGGTGATAGATTGGATAGATAATGTGATATATGTCAACGAGCAAAGAAAACGAGAAGTGTTTTTTCTTTAAGTGAGAATATTGCTTCGGATACTTTTGAGATTATCCATTGCTATTTATGGAGACCATATAGGACCCCTTCCTCTTGTGGTACTTCATATTTTTTTATTATTGTGGATGATCATTCATGAGCTGTGTGTATCTTACTCTTAATTGATAAGAAAGAAGTGTTCCAAACCTTGAAGAATTTCTTCGCTCATGTGGAAAGGTAGTTAAAAAAAGGGTGAATATAGTTATAAGTGATAACAAAACTGAGTTCACATATATGAAGACTTACTTTTTCGAACATGGAATTCTGTTTCAAACATCTTGCACAGGAACACCTCAGCAGAATGGAATAGTCGAAAGAAAACACCGTCACATTCTTAATGTGGCGCGAGCATTGAGATTTCAGGGCCATCTTCCGATTAAATTATGGGGAGAATGCATTTTGATTGCGGGATACTTGATCAGTAGAACACCATCTTCGATTTAAAATGGAAAAACCCCCTATAAAATTTTATACGGGGAGACGCCTCATTATGATCACTTAAGGGTGCTAGGGTCACTATGTTTTGCACACACAAATGGAAGAACAAGAGACAAGTTTGAGAGTCAGAGTCGTAGGTGTATCTTCTTGGGATACACCTACGGACCATAGGTTAGAGACTTAATGACTTAGAAAATGATAAATATTTAGTCTCAAGAGATGTGGACTTCTACGAGACTAAGTTCTCTTTTGCCATGGGAACATGTAACTTGGTCGACAATATAGAAGTAATCCCCAACAATATAGAAGTAATCCCGGTCAGCAACCCTCATGTGCACCTTATCCTTTAGCTCACTATATATCCTCTGATAATTTTTTCTCACAACACCAAAGCTTCCTTGCAGTAGTTATCACAAGAATTGAACCAAAATTCTTCTCGGAGACTATGAAAAAAGGGCGTTGGAGAAAAGTCTTGCAACAAGAAATCCAAGAATTAGAGGACAATGGCACATGGACATTGGAAACATTGCCGCCGGATAAGAAAGGACTCGAATATAGATGAGTGTATAAGATCAAATACAACTCGGACGGAACAATTGAATGATATAAAGCTCGGTTGGTCATCTTTGGTAATAAAAAAGAGGAAGGTATTGACTATGATGAGACGTTTGCTCCGGTTGCGAAGGTAGTGACCGTTCGGACCTTCTTAGCAGTAGCGGCCGCTCGAAAGAGAGAGTTGCATCAGATGAATGTTCATAACGCCTTCTTGCACAACGAACTAGCGGAAGAAGTTTATATGAAATTACCACTGGGATTCTGTGTGTCTGGTCCGTGGAAAGTATGTCGACTTCAAAAATATTTGTATGGATTGAAACAAGCTTCACGATGCTGATTTGCAAAATTGTAAAGTGCCTTGGTGAAATATGGGTTCAAACAGTCATACTCATTTTATTCTCTCTTCACGATGCACCAGAGAAGTATACAATTTAACGTCTTAGTTTATGTGGATGACTTAATTATTTCCGAAAATGACCATGGTTCCATTTCACGGTTTAAAGACTATCTCCGAACCTATTTTCACATAAAGGATTTGGGTCCCCTGAAGTATTTTCTGAGGGTTGTAGTTGCGCATGGACCAACCAGATTATTCCTTTTTCAATGGAAGTATGCCTTGTATATAATCTCTGAGTCTGGGCTACTGGGAGCAAAACCGATTAAAACTTCTATGAAACAGAATCACAATCTGGCGTTGGCCGAATGGGCTAATTTGAAAGATTCGGAACTATACCGACGTCTGGTCGAGAGATTGATATACCCCAATTTTATGCAATCAGAGTTGTCCTATTGTGTATATGTTCTGACCCACCAACCGAAGGAAGCACACCAGAGAGCCTCCCTCCGGGTGGTAAGATACTTGAAAAAGAATCCTGGGCAAGGAATTGTGTTAAGTAAGGATTGTGATCTCCAGTTGTATGGGTGGTGTGATGCGGACTGGGCTGGATGTCCGTTGACCCGAAGATAGCTCGCTGGATGGTTTATCTCCCTTGGGAATTTACCAGTATCATGGAAAGTCAAGAAGCAACACATTATCTCTCACTCGTCAGCAGAGGCGGAATACTGTTCAATGAAAATGACGGTTTTTGAATTGAAATGGTTGAAGGGAATCCTACATAACTTGGGCATCGAACATAAATCTCCAGTTAAAATATATTGTGATAGTCAAGCAGCATTGTATATTTCACGAAATTCGATATTTCACTAATGAACTAAACATATTGAACTTGACTATCATTATATCCGGGATGCATTCCAATCGTTATAATTTTTTTGAGTTATGTGTCAACCAATGAACAATTGGCCGATGTGTTTACAAAGAATTTGGTCAAATCACAACATGAATATCTGCTTGGCAAATTGGGCATTCGAGACCCCCATGCTCCAACTTGAGGGGGGTACTGAGATGTTTTCTAGTTTAACTCTATTAGTTTTATGGTAAAATCCTAATCTAAGTATATTTGATAAATTATAATTATAGTAGTTTATTAGAATAGAGTTTTCTTGTTAGACTAGGGAAAGAATGAAACCAAGAAAGAATTCTCCTAATATTTTTCTTCTCTCTAAATTTTCATCGCCTCTCAAATTTAACAAATAACGTGAAATAAATAAACGGCATGGACATTAATAGGTATTAATTGTACAATTTAATTGGACATTAAAACAGTTGTTGTCACGTGAACGGTAAAAGTAGCAGATCTATAGAATAGTAGAAGAAGATGAAAAACATAGTCATTTGTACGTATATCGGATCTTTTCTTCATCTAATAACCCTAAAGAGGGTAGGAATATAGATGGTAAGTTGATAAAGTTTTTTCAGAGTTTATCAAATAGTAAGCATGTAATAAGGAAGTGCGTTGTATTAACTCAAATTTCATTCTTAATAAAAGTCTATAACCTATAATCAGCGTAAGCATCATAATTGCAGAGACTAACATTTATCCAGCTAATAATAAAAAACATACTAGTCTAGAAAACATACCTCTTAATCGGGATTTCAGATCACCGGAGATTTCAACCTTACCCTAGCTCTGCATCCCTTCTCCTTCCTCGGACTTGCGGGATGATTGGCCTGGGTGCCTGAGAATTCTCAACGGAATATCCTCTGAGATTCTTACTAAGGTGGTAGTTTATAGACTGATATGGTAATAATTATAATCTCTCAAAGTGTTTTCTTCTATGGTATTATGATAATCTCACTGATCTAGATTATAGACAATGAGAGAGTTTAGCTAGACATATGGATTCTCAAGTGAAGATTTGTATAGAAGTTTCAGAATTTTTCGAATGCTTTTCAAATTACAAAGAGGCTCCTTATATAGATGACCTCGGCTATTCACTATTCATTGCTTTTTTCGAAAGTCATAAAGTAAATAGTAATTACTTTTCAAAAGTCATAAAGTGAATAGTAATTTCTACAGTTTGTCGGCTATTTTTCAAAAGTTGTCTTGTCTTCTTCTGTTTCTTTTTCAAAAGCTGGTTGTCTTCTTCTGCTTCTTTTTCAATGGTTGTCCTCTTCTAGTTGTCCTCTTCTGCTTTTTGATAATATCTTTGCTGATAATGTTTTCTGCTTTCCAGGTGTAATATGCTCTTCTTTGGCTCCGTTGATTTTGTAGTAATCATGGTATTCAAAATTGGGCTGCAAGTAGTGAATACTACAGGCTCCCTGCTCAGAGTAATCATTTTTTGGGCTGCAAGTAGTGAATACTACAGGCTCCCTGTTCAGAGTAATCATTTTTTGGGCTGCAAGTAGTGAATACTACAGGCTCCCAGTACTGTTAGGTTTCACATAGTAAAATACATGATTCCTGTATTCTGATAATCAATAGGATCCTTATGCAAAAGGATCAGAATTTTCTTCATTTTTTATCACATTGGTAGGAATGGTAGGCCTGGTGCTTATCACATGTCTTTTATTTTGTCCAACTATTTTTTCATATTGTTCAATTGTTTCTCTAGCATGCTTATATTTTTTATTGACTATTTTTTCATGTATGGTACTTAGTCTTGTGGTATCCTGAGTCATGATATCGTTGTCATAGTATAGGGTAATAATTTCTTCAACTTCTCCTCCCTTTAAGTCTCCAATAATGCATGCCTTTTTTGCCCTCAACATGTCTTTTATCCTGATTTTCAGAGTGATTAATCCAAATGTCCTTTTCGCGCTTAGCCATTCTTGGAATTTGTCCAAAGTGCAAGGGATCTTTTTGTTTAGGTTTTCGTCATCCCCGCCGATTGTACTGTTTTTCCCCGTTTTGAATATCTGACAAATTATAATCGGTTTGCCAGTTAAATCAAAACATGCATCAAATACCTGTATTCCGTATATTCCTTTTCCGAATGACTCCATCATTAATCTGGTGGTTTCCACAATAATACTTGGTAATTTAGCAATATTTCTCATGTTCTCATCAACTACCAGTTTGTCTATAAATCCATAGGTGAATAGTTTTGACACCACTTCTGGATTTGCTTGTTCACTGTATATGAATCTTGGGTACCTGCTCATTTTTGCACTTCGTATGATATGAGGGTTAGTCTTATAATCATAAAATTTATTAATCTTCTCATAAGCTGTGATGTACTCAGATGTGTACTTCAGTTTATCTGCCATTGATATGGGTGATGAAGAAGATGGTATACTTGATGGCATGGTTGCTAACTTTGATAAGAATGGTCCTATGGTGGGGTTTTCTGGTTTTTTTAGTGTAGAAATAGATGTTCTGGATGATGATGATCCGCTTTGTATATTTTTCACAGTTATCAAGTCTTTTATGGCTTCTCTGAGCTGGTTGATAGTGTTGGTATTTTCTTGTAGTCTTGTAATAAGGGTTTCATTGGTTTGTATAAGGGATTGTATGGCTTTAGTAATGTACTCTTCGATCTTGTTACTGTTGCTCGACATTATTATATCTGCTAAGAAAATCAGCTAAAACATTTTTAGTTCTAGATATATTCTTAACAATATAGTCATAACAACAAAAGAAAGATTGCCATTTTCTCCTTTTATTCAATTCTGGTAAGGGATCTATTTTATTTGTAATAAAAGCCTTTACCTGGGTGTTATCAGTTCTAACAATAAATTTTACTGGTAACAAGTGGTAATGGAATCTTTTTATCCCGAATTTTACCGCTAATAATTCTTTTCGTTTGGTTTCCATGTTCCTCCTCCGTGTCCACAAATAAGTGGTTTTTCTTTATATATATATCCTGTTTTTCATAGGCAGTGAGGATTGCTCCCCATCCTATATCACTTGCATCAGTGAAAAGTTCTAGATGGTCCTTTTCAGTTGGTATCCTGTGTTTTGGTAATGATTTTACCTTCTCTTTGATGTCTTTTATAGCCTTAGTGTGTTCTTGTTTCCATTCAAAGGTTATGTTTTTCTTTATTAAATCTTGTAGTGGTTTTATCTAGAATGGTAAATCCTTTATGTGATCTGAGGCATAATTTATTATTCCTAGGAATTGTTGTACTTCTTTTTTACTGTCTAATTTTTCTTTGAAGTTTTTTATTTTTGTTACTATATGATCTTGTAGTTGTAAACCTTGGTTATCCATAATATATCCTTAAATATTCAATACTGTTTTTAAATATTTCGGATTTGTTTTTTTGATAATAGTATTCCGTGTTGTTTTATGGTTGTTATAAATTTTTCTTGGTGCTTTATATGATCATTTAGATTATCACTAAATATTAATATATTATCGACGTATACTATACAAAAGTTTGTCAATGTTCTAAACATATGATCCATTCTTCTTTGGAATATCTGTGGTGCATTTTTTAATCCAAAGGGTTATACGTTCCATTCATAGTGTCCTTGAGGGGCACTAAAAGCTGTTAGAGGTTTTGATTCTTTAGTCAGTTTTATTTGCCAAAAACCGCTTTTACAATCAAATTTGCTAAACAATTTTTTATTCCCTAATCTGTTAATAAGGTTTCTTTTATATGGTAAAAAATATCCATCAAATATGGTCTTTTTGTTTAGTTCTCTAAAGTCTATTACCATTCTGGCTTTTCCTCTTTTTTGTTCGCTATGTTTCTTTACTAAAAAGGCTGAGCTACTATGTGGGCTTTTACTTTCTTGTATTAGTCTTAGATCCAATAATTCTTTTAGTTGGGTTTTAAATTCCTCTTGGTCTGTTGGGCTGTATCTGATTGGTTTTGATCTTACTATTTCATTTTCGTTTATCAGCTTGATTTCTGCATATATTTTTTCTTTTTCCCATAATTGGATTGGATTTTCTCCAAAGTTTATTTTTAATGTATTCATATATTTTTCTTTTAATAACTGTAGGTTATTGTTCCTATCACTCTTTATAGTACATAATCTTAATGTATGTATTGGTAATATTATTTTTAATATTATCCATTTATTACAAGGTGTTTGTAAGCTAAAAGTGTTACTATCTATAACTTGTGTTTTAAAATAATCTAAGAAGTTATTTCATATTATCCAATTGGTATATTATTGGTAATCTGAATATAGTTTTTCCTAATATTATCCTCATGTTTTCTGCTATTACATCTAATTATTTTGATTGCTCATTAAATCCTGATACCTTAGCTCTATGAGTTCTGGTTCTTTTCCATCTGTGTGATTCTAATACATCTTTTATTGCTAAGCATAAATTTGCTCCGCTGTCAATAAAGATTTTTTGTTTTATCATTTTATTAGGTTTGTATTCTATATGGGCTTCTATATAGATTGCTACCATTTATCCAATATTCATATCTCTTAACCTCTGTTGGAGAACTTCATCCTGTTCATATTCTCTTACTTCTTGACTAATATTTTCATCAATCATTAGAATTTGTATTTGTTTTCATATTTCAACAAGTCTCCAGTTTATTTCGCTTATTCTTTCCATTATTCTCCCAAGGTTTTTTGTAACCTTTTTATGTCTATCCAAATAATATTTGTTTCCTGTTTCATTAGTAGTTGAAGACGTAACTAATTTGTATCTAATATACTGGTCGCATTGCATCCAGTAATCTCTTTCCTCTAGTAATTTGTTTCTCTTTTCCTAATGTATTCATTTTATTCAGAAGTAGTTTCACTTTCTGATTGTTGGTTGATGAACTGGACATTTTCTTCTGATTCATTTTCTTCATCTGTTTGACTGATATAAAGGTTTTCATATTCATACCATTTATCATTGTTTTCTTTAATCTGTCGTAAGCTCATTATAAATTGTGTTGTGTCTATGTATTTTATTCCTTTTTTCTTTAGCTTTGGGCATTTGTTAGCATAATGTCATTTCTCATTGCAATTCAAAAAATTGAGAAAAAAGATAAATAGGAATGGTGGTCCTAGAAAAGTGTCACATCACCATGTCTATGTCTAGCTTTATTATATTTACTTGGAATTTGCCGCACTTAGCGCGGTTATGAAAACATCAGTATGTTTACAAATAATTCTTCTAAAAATTTATTCGAGATAGAACAAAATAACATTCAACCATAGAAATGAAAAAAAATGATAAATCACTATATAGACATTTTAGTAGAATTGAAGTTTATAATAATAACATTTTTATTGTCAAATATTCTTTAAAATGAGAAGAATAATTTATTAAGAAAAGTTTCATATATTATAAGGTTAATACATGATTTTCTTAATCTAATATAGTTCGAATTCATATATTTAAGGACTCGATTCTTTTTTTCTGCTTTCATTAAACGGTAAAATTCTTTTCGATGAATATTTCTTCTATTCAAGTAAAATAAAAAAGAAACAAAAAGTGATGAGACTAAATAGAAGAAAAAAAGATATATTTTTCCTTTCATTGTCTTTCTTTTTTCTCTCATTTTTCATCATCATCTCAATAAATCCCTCTTGCTAATTTTGTCTATATCCTCTACTAGTTAATTTGTCCGCACTTCACGCAGTTAAAAATATTGTTTCGTATTTAGCTATACATATGATAAAAATTAAAAACATTAAATGTATAACAATAAACTAAAATAGTCAAGTATATTACAGTCTCTGAATTGTACTTCAAATCAAGAAAATTAATTTCTTTTTATCTGTAAAATGAGAAAAAAAAGTAGTACGTTGTTCAAGTATATTTCTTATTAGAAATTGTCTTTTTCCTTTTTATTTTGTTTGACCACGCAAATCAAGAATCATACATCACAGTACTAAGCTTTGCACTAAGCCTCAAATAAAGTAAGTTATACTTTATTGTTGTCCATAATTTTTTTCTTTCACATAAATTTCTGTATATTTATAGTATTCAATTAACATAATTTAACTTTGTGAACAATGCCATATAGAAATTGGTAGCAATATAGCTTAATTTTTATTTTCTTCTGGACCATCTAAATCAAGAAAAATTAAACAACCAGTGTATCAGTGTTCACAATACTAATCAAAACACAATAACTTAAACCCAGTAAATAAAGTTTTTTATTATTCATAAATTGAGCAAATTATAACCACGAAATGATTCAAACTTGTGAATAACCTTAACTGAATCTCGAAAGAAGAAAAAAACTTTGTTATCAGTAATCTTTCATTTTCTTGTGTGAACAACCAAATCACAGACCATACTAAATTCTTCTATCACGAGAATAATTTCAGCACTAAAACTCAACCTAGTGAAATAAAGTTGTTATCATTCATTAATACAACCAAAATTTAGTTTTTAAGCCAAAATATAATTTTTTAAGCCATAATTAGATTTACTAATAGCATCTAACATAGTTCAAACTTGTGAATAACCCCCAACGGAGATTGTCATGCATCAAACTTTTTCCTTTATTATTTTATACCATTCAAATTGTAGATTGGATATATATTTTTCTGTTGGTCTATCCGTACTAATTCGACACTAAACTTCAAATAGAAAATGAAGTTCCTTATTTTTGGATACTACATAACATATAATTATAAGTTAAAGCTTGTGCTATCAAAAAAGAAAAATAAATACTCCTTGTATGCATGTATAAAGTTTGTTAAAATCCTTATATCATGTTCCAAACAATCAGTAGAATTAGAAACCATCACGAAAATGAACCAACAAATTTTGAGAGTCTGCCTTCTGACACGAATGATATGAATTACCTTTTCAATTGGGTTTCTTTATCCTTATGTTGTAAATTGTAATAACTATTTATACGGACAACTTTGAGCTCCGTGGAAAGAGTAGATCAACAAACATTTCAATATAAAACTATATATGCAAACCAAAAAATAGCATACATGATTAGCAGAAATGCAATAAACAAAATCCACACTTCTGAATGCTAATACAGCTTAGAAAAGTGAGCAAAATTTATAAGATCCTCAAAGTGAAAAACAAAGAGGGGTAAGATGAATTCATGACTAATTAATGGTGAGGAACCCTTCAGGTTCTGTAATTAAGTCTTTTTTTATTCTCGAAACAGTTAAGTTGTAACGTAAAAATCCTTCCTTTCCAATCAACAAAGATAGGTCAGAAGATACCAAGCAACATTTTTCACGTTAGATGACAAATAAAGTGCTCATAAATTTGCATATCATCAATTATTTTGAGGTTATTGTTGGAAATTTGCCTTTGGCGGGAGTTGCGACCGACCAACTTTAACGGCTTAAACACTAGTGTAACGTATGTTGGAGAATCCGGTTCTTCACACATGCATGATCTACTAAGTACGTAGATAACCGTAGGGCCAAGAATCGTCAAATTTCATTGAGAAATGAAAGAGATATTGGTTCACGAAGTAAGGTGTTTGAAGCATGGAAAGTGTGGTATTGTGTGTAATTCTCCCTCATCGGTAGAGGAAGAAAGAAGTGTTGTGTATATAAGATTCGAAATTGGTTTGGGGTTTGGGACCCCAAGGGGTATCCCATGTGTTTAAAGGAGGGAGGAGCCAGAAAACTTTGCCAGAAGTACAGTTTGATCCCAGAAGTTTCCAGATGTACAGTTCGGACCAGAATTCTTTCAGATGTAGAGTTTGGTCCCTGAAGTTTCAAGATGTGCAGTTTGGTCCCTCCCTCACATATATAAACACCCCTTTACACCATTGTTGAGCAAAAAGAATGACAAAAGAGAACACTTGATATGCACGAAAATACACAACCAGAAAAAAATCTTCTTCCTACAACTTCCAAGCATCATTTCGTTACTCAATATTCTTCACGGTAGCTCTTGAGTTTCCTTTGCTCAAGGGTTCCATTGCTGTTTTATCTTGGGAGACAAATTGTCCAGGACGTATAAACGATACATACGGGGCAATATTGTCTTAAGGACAGAGTGCTACACTCGACTCAGCAAAAACAATTTACATTTTTCCGTCTTCTACAAAACTGGAATTTACAGTTTTTACTTGTGTAACGATTGTAATTTCAGATTCCATGTTGAATTATTGAAATCTTTGTTTATCCTTTCGAATACTTGTAATAGTTAAATACTTCCCGTAATGCTTTATAAAGTACCATAGAGCAAATCTCCCAACAACTTAAGACAATATCTACATAGTATTACTATTAGTGTTCGAAAGATGTCGGTCAAAAGTTGTGTGACCAAATCTGGATATGGCAATGGTTTTTTGGTAGAAGAGAGTGATGATGATGAACGTGTTCATGGTGTCACCGCTACCAAGACTGGTGGGAATAAGCGCTCACGAGAGCCTGAGGATGTCAACTGGGACAAGAGGAGAAGATTGAAGATGTTGTTCTATCTTGTAGCAGAAGGCCTATATCTGTCCCAGACAAAGGATCCGAATAATGGTGAGAAGGAAATGGACACTCAGTCTGATGAAGTGACCGAAGTGAGCCCAGAATCCGAAATTGGGATAAGTAGTTTTTCTTACTTGTCAAGAATAAAGATTAAATTATGTCTGATTAAAAAAAAAATGGATTAAAGTAAGGAGGAATATGAAAATAATTTATATTCCTTACGCTTTAACAAATCAGAAGTTTAATCTCATCTTCTTTCCCGTTTAAAGATTGGATTTTGTAAACGACTTAAGAAGATCCGTTCTTTTAAGTGTAATTATTAAAATGTGTAAAGTATGTCGCACATACAATGGAGAAAGATCCACTAACTGTGCGAAAACTCTTACCACTCTTAAGTAAGCGCCAAGAATTATCTGGGCACCAATCATAACGGAAGAAGACTAAAAGCTAAAGACGTTGAGCCTGTCATACTATTTGGCAGAAGATCCTTCATAGGGTGATATTGGACACTCAGTCATAAAAAGCCTCCGGGCGACTGGAGTGGGCCAAAATTCCTTTGATATGATGATATTGGACATTCAGTCATATAAAGCCTCCGGCGCGGCGGTGGTGCCAGAATTCATTTCATAGGAAAAGTAATGGACACCTAGTAAGGTGGGCCAGAGTTTCCAGGTCCTAAATGATCTGAAGGCCTAAATAAAGGCAGTAAAGAAATTGGACACTCAGTCTGCCAAAGCAACTAGAGTGGACCCGAGTATCGAGATCACATATGATCCGGTTACGCCCTAACCACGGGCAAAAGGTTGTTCATGTGAAGCAACGCCACCTCTAAAATCAAAGGGGCTGGAGAGGTTGTCCTCAATAGGACTTCAAGGAATGAGATCACTCTAAAAGAGGTGATACATATTCCTAACTTGGTTAAAGGACGTTGTTGGTCAAATCTGATTTGAGACTAGTCCAACAGGTCTGTAATAACTAAGAATGGTACAGTATGTCTGTAGCCAAATGAATGATATATTTGTAATCTGTGCATCTATGCCACCATAGATTAAGACACGTTAAATAGCAAGTCATTCAAAAGCTAACGATGTTGAGATTGTTGCCTACTGTCGACATAAACCCTCAAAATGAATGTGAGGTAGACGAAGAGGCAAAATCACCTTTCCAAATTCCATCAAGGGAATAGCGAAAGAAGCACCGCTCCTCTAGAACTTAGTCACACCTACTTGGGTGATTTGAAGTTTATACAAAATAGAGGGGGGACACAAGTACGTTATGACCTTTATTGATAATGGTACAACGTATTGTATCCTTTGTTTATTGAAAAGCAAAGATGAAGTTGTTGAAGCGGATAAGCGCTACAAAACAGAAGTTGAAAATCAACTAAGCCTACGGATTGAGAAATTCGTAGTGATAGAGGGGGAGAAAGTGAAACATCGTTTATTAAACGACTGCTCATTTCTCACCTCAGTCTAACGGTGTTAGCCAAGCGCTAAGCCGTACGCCCAAATTATGTGGGGCACGTCGATCCTTACCGCTAATGCGATTCTCAATAGAACTCCGCATAAGGATAAGGGTAACCCTCCGTGTGATACATGGAAAGGATCTCACATACAAATGTTGTGATGTGGGGTGGTTTCATACCTAAGACTGTAGATTGCATATTCACTGGATCTGCAAATAACAGTAGTGTTCATCGCCTCTTCGCGTCAAAGAATGCTGAATTCTTATAAGATAACTTTCCTTGGAAAAGGAAAAAGGAGTAACTGATCAAGGTTAACAAGAACCCGCGAGGGCCTGACTGTCCGGAACTAGACGTTCTGTATCTACAGGACTCGAAAGTTGCTGGCTATCCGGAACTTAATACTCCAGATCTACAGAACTCAGGGATTCTAGATGTTGAACCGAGACGGAGCAAAGAAGGGGACAAAGACTTGTTCGAGTCCTTCTAGCTTGTATGGTTAATAATGAACCATGAACAATTAACAAATAATTGTCATATCCAAAAGCGCTGCTTTGGAAAGAAGCTAAAGAGAAATAGATTCCATATATAGAACCATACTCGTGTAATAGTTAATCTTCCTCCGGGAAAAGAACCTTTGGGTTGTAAAAAGTGCTCCCCTCGTGAGTAGCTTCACATCCAGGGCCATTGTAATCTTACATGGCATGGGTGTTGAAACACCTTCCAAACTGGAGAGTTGGAAGAAGAGGATCGAATTGGTTGCTTGTTGTTGGGCTTCTTCCCGAACTTTCATTTTGGTCCCCGAAATGTTAACATTTTGGTCCCGAAAGTCTCGAGATAAAACAAAAACAATGAATCTGATCACGAAACATTGACTCGAAGTTAGAAAGCCAACGAGTTAGAAAACCAATGGTCTTAGAGTGAAAATCATATTGAAACAAAGTCTCGATATGAAAGATATGAGTATCACGAGATGACATCTTAGGAATTGGATTTCTAAGACATCTAATGGACTGGTCGATAGTTGACGATCTCGTTGAAGCCACCAATAGATATGAATCATAGAACTGATTGGAATCATGGTGCACCCATAGACAAGGAGCGATATGCTCGGGTCACGTGTAGTTCAATGTATTGTACACACTACAACCGACCCGGTATCGTCCAACAAACGATCGGTTGAACTAAGGTTCACCGATGATCTTAATACATGATCAATAGAAGGCGTTAAGTCGGATATGACCATATCTCGAATTATTCGCTTATCTACGGATTATAGTATTACGGATGTCCAGCGGTTACGAGAGAACACGGTGATGCAAACTGGACATCAGATCTGAAGAACACCAAAGCCACAAGTAAATGTGTATGGTGGTTCTTGGAAAATCCTCTAAGAAAACTTGCATCGACCGATTCATGATGGTATCGGAGTTTATCGCTTTATACAAAGCATGAAAGAAGTTGAGTAACTTCACGACTCATTAGAGGACGTCCCTTATTGGGAGAAACCCATGCCTTCAGCAGTTATACACTGTGGCTAGCCGATCGGCTTTAGGAAGGACACGGATGACGGCGTCTGGACATATCTATCACGATCTGTCGGAGACATAAGACCGTATGGCAGTTGATCATCACGGGTGTCACTTCCTTATTTACTAACTAAGGGACTACCCGGAGATCAAGTGTTCTTCCTGTCTAGGGGAATGGGCTTTAAACCCAAAATATACGGACCAATACAGTGGAAACCCAACCTTACGAACTGGAGATCCCAGTAATTTGGTTCAATGGAAAAACTAAGTTGTAAAGGTTCAGTTGATCGCTTCAGTCAAAGCATGAGCACTTCGGATGGTGATTTCTGAAAAGAAACACCAAATCCAAAGCCGTTCCCGCGATAGACGTTAAGTGCTATCTGCGGTATGGGTAAAGGTTAAGTTTTCAAAACTCGTAATGATCCTCAACAGTTGAGGTTAGGTCTTTGGGAAACTTTTAATGGTTCCTAACACTTGTGAAGTGGGGTATAGCAGGATACCTTGTAGGAGACCACCTATTTAAGTGCGAGGACGGGCCGCCTCAAATTGAACGCACTTAAGAATCCAAGACGTTGTCCATGGCCAAAACGGACAAAACATTACGAAGAAGAGAGTAAGAGAATTTGTTGTGTTGGTACCGTTGTCTTGGCTTACACTAAACACTGACGGTTCAAGACATCACGTTCACCGTGCAGTAAGTAAGTCCGATGGTATTCAACTATGGAAGGTTCAAAGCCGAGGCTACCTCTCCTTATGCAACATCGGTCCGCTGAAATATTGCTTTGAAATGAAAAGACACCATGTGAGTGCGCCAAAATCTCTTTCAAGAGGGGATTGTTGTAAATTTGCCTTTGGCGGGAGTTGCGACCGACCAACTTTAACGGCTTAAACACTAGTGTAACGTATGTTGGAGAATCCGGTTCTTCACACATGCATGATCTACTAAGTACGTAGATAACCGTAGGGCCAAGAATCGTCAAATTTCATTGAGAAATGAAAGAGATATTGGTTCACGAAGTAAGGTGTTTGAAGCATGGAAAGTGTGGTATTGTGTGTAATTCTCCCTCATCGGTAGAGGAAGAAAGAAGTGTTGTGTATATAAGATTCGAAATTGGTTTGGGGTTTGGGACCCCAAGGGGTATCCCATGTGTTTAAAGGAGGGAGGACCTAGATGTGCTTCGGTTCGAGGAAAGACCACACGCGCGCCGCGCCGCCCGCCCGTCCCATCCGGCTCCGAGTTCCGGTTCTCGGGTCACGGGTCGTGGGTGTGGGCCGTGGGTCTTCGATATTATCTTTTTGGGCCGAAAACTTTGCCGGAAGTACGCTTTGATCCCGAAGTTTCCGGATGTACGATTCGGACCGGAATTCTTTCGGATGTACGGTTTGGTCCCCGAAGTTTCAAGATGTGCGCTTTGGTCCCTCAAGTTTCCGAGAATACGGACAGTCAAAGCGGTTGCCAAGCACTCAATTCAGCCATTTATTTTGGCTGAATTACTCCTCCTATAATGGCCAAATCCGTTGGTCTTTCACCATTTATGTTGGTGGCTTTACTACCTCCATAATGGCCATTATTTGGCTATTATGGAGGCAGTTTTTCAGCCCCTCCCTCACATATATAAACACCCCCTTACACCATTGTTGAGCAAAAAGAATGACAAAAGAGAACACTTGATATGCACGAAAATACACAACCAGAAAAAAATCTTCTTCCTACAACTTCCAAGCATCATTTCGTTACTCAATATTCTTCACGGTAGCTCTTGAGTTTCCTTTGCTCAAGGGTTCCATTGCTATTTTATCTTGGGAGACAAATTGTCCAGGACGTATAAAGGATACATACGGGGCAATATTGTCTTAAGGACAGAGTGCTACACTCGACTCAGCAAAAACAATTTACATTTTTCCGTCTTCTACAAAACTGGAATTTACGCTTTTTACTTGTGTAACGATTGTAATTTCAGATTCCATGTTGAATTATTGAAATCTTTGTTTATCCTTTCGAATACTTGTAATAGTTAAATACTTTCCGTACTGCTTTATAAAGTACCATAGAGCAAATCTCCCAACAGTTATGAACATAAAAGGCTTGGGAGTTATGAATACTACTAATTATTAATTAAGAGTAGTAGTTATGAAGATGAAGGGGTGTGAATTATGGAGATAACTTTTTAAATAAAATAAAATAATTAAAAATTATATAAAAAGGGCAGCCCGATGCACTAAGGTCTCTCTATGCGCAGTGTCCAGGGAAGGACCAGACACAAAGATCTATTGTACTGAGCCTTACCTCACATTTCTGCAAGAGGCTGTTTCCACGGCTTGAACCCATGACCTCCTGGTCACATGACAACAACTTTACCAGTTACTCTAAGGCCTCCCTTCAATTAAAAATTATATAAAAAGCCAAAAAAAAGAGAAAATAGATAAATAGAATCATTGGCCATAGAGAGGTGCCAAATAGGATTTTCTATTCCTAGATTTATATTATTTATAGATTACAGGATTTGTTTTCCATTCCTTTATTACATTTTCTTCCTTTTTTTCCCCTTCCTCTGTCCTACACACTATTAAAAATTGTGAATTTTCGACAATTGTTGTAGTCGGCATATAAGGATTTCCGACGCCTTTCCGACCGTTTTCAGGTAGTCAAATTAGGTCAGAAACGAATTAGGATTGGGCTCTAAGCTTGGCCCAAAAACCGAGGTGCAGTGGGCCAATCTTACTGGGCCCACTGTCTGGTCGGCGCCACGGCGCTTACGTCATTTTCAATCCTGTTTCGTTAATATATATTCAGCACATTTGATTAAATCCAAAATCCAATTTTGACTTAATTAAATAATTTCCATCTAATAGAAATTATCCCGTAGTTATTATCAATTTAAATATCTCGATTCCAAATAGAATATTTAATACTTTATAAATACACCCTTAGATCGAAGAGACAATCGACATCGTGTGACCCTATAGGCCTTCATGTATCGACACTAATCGAATTAAGGTCCATACGGAACTCCTAGACTTCATCGTACGACGAACTCAATAAATGAAGTAAGTTTACATGAATCTAGCAAACATAACATTTATGTGAGATAATAAATTCCTTTCATTCACGACACACTCGATCAAGCTTAGGATCTGCCATGTGTCTATCCAAATGGCTTGATCACTTTATCTCATCTATATTAGTCGACAACTAGACCATATTCTAAATATGTCTCTTGCATTAGCCAATGACTTGGTCGACCTAATATTACTGAGTGTGCTCTCTCGAATATCCAATCGAGGAATGAATTCTATTCTTGGCTCAACTACCACCTTAGTTTACATTATAATGCACCCAACACAAACCGCGACTTATCCTATAAGGAGTTTAAGCTTAGGACATGGTCAAAGTACATTACTTTGTAAACAAGGTGCGTATTGACCTCAAGTCAAAGGACCTTTATCTCCCACACGCTGATAACACTCTAGACATGTATAACAAATAGTTTATCAGTAGGGTATACCAATACTTTCCAAAAGTATCCATGTGTTCATCATGAGTAACAATTACTCGTAGCAGGTGAGACATGCTACATTCTCCAAGAATGTGATGCAGACCACACGTCGACTTATAACATATCATCGATATCCATTCTCGATGATCATTAGTTGAGGCTATTTTGAGTGTTGCGTTGTATCGTTAATATCTCACTCTATTAATGACAACGTAAGCTCAAGGGATGCACATATATGAATAATTGCAAACAATCAAACAATAATTCAATAATTGCGAATGCCATAAATATTAATCTTATTAATAATACGAATGTGTTCAAGTATATTATGTCTCTAATATAGATTGTCTCTAGAACATATATAATTTCACCTAAACCAACATCAATTCGAAATAGTTTTAACATCCCAAACCAACAACCAAGAGAAACTTCAAGTCGATTGATAAAGTCAAAACGTCAAAATAAAAAACAATAACCAACATTTACAACCTAATTGTCATCGGATTCGGTCTCTTCCTCATCATCAGACCCTTGAGGCATGTGCTTCATCATAAACTTCTCGATTTTAGCAAGCTTAGCATCGAAAGATTCACATTTTTATTTCAGCTCTGCAATTTGTCTTTACATCGCTTCCATTTCTTTCATATTTTGCGAAGTAAAAGCATTGGACAACAACGGCGAAGGCCTAAGCGAAGAACGCAGAACTCCAAGCCCGTAGACTCTACTTTTGCTTGGACCACTTGCCACCTCTCTCCATATTAAAGTGATATCTGCGGGCGATGGTCGGACTGCGGTACTACCCTCTGAAGTAGGCTGGGTTTGACGCCAATCTTCCAAACCTTTTGAAATCCTTCCTGAAATAAAAAGTTATTTAAACAACTGACATTCAAATAATATACCGGTACATGAACCTTATAAAGAATGACAGTTAGGATATCTGATTACACATTAATATGTTATTTTCTTTTTTATATATTTATGTACCAGCCTGTTTCTTCTTTCACTTAACAACTTAGTGAATAAACAGGCATTTATCATGACATTAAGACTTAAAATGTTGCTCTCTGGAGAATCACTTTTCATAAGGGAGTTTTCCATTAAAAAGATTATCCGGAAAGTCCTAATTTCTGCTTCATAATTTAACTACTCTTTCAGTGAATGTGTAATGCTCAAGTAAATCAGAAAATCAAAGCAGTAGATCTAAGTTTCGTTTTCAAATATGATGCTCAAATGGGCTCTCTAAGCAAGCTAAATTTTGAAACAAATAATCCCTTCATTATTTTCATTAATGAAGGAGTATATATACAATTTACAATTTCCATATTATGGAAAATTCTATTCCTATTCTACTCTCAAAATCCTATTCTAATTGTACAAGAATCCTAAAATTATGGTAAGTGTACAATGCTAGTTATATACAAAATAATTTGTTACCAAAATAGGGATATACACGGTGTGTATACCGTGTATATCACGGTTTCCCACTTGTGATGGGTTTCCGTGATATACATGGTATACACAAGGTATTGTATACCGTGTATATCCTTGTATATTTTCACACCCCCGCAGTCATAGCGGGCGGTCTTCGTACGCTGAGACTGTTCCTAAAATATTCAAATAGGACCGATGGAAGACCCTTAGTGAAGATGTCTGCAATTTGATACCAGGAAGGAACATGTAGGACGCGTACTTGCCCACGTGCTACCTTTTCGCGAACAAAATGGATATACATCTCAATATGTTTAGTGCGCTGGTGTTGAACCGGATTCCCAGAAAGTTAAATGGCACTAATATTATCACAATATACCAATGTAGCTTTTTGAATGGGAAAGTGAAGCTCCAAGAGAAGATTACATAACCAACATTATTCAGAAACTACATTGGCTACCCCTCGATACTCAGCCTCGGCACTAGAGCGTGATAAGGTAGCTTGTCATTTGGCAGACTACGAGACCATGTTATCACCAAGAAACATGCAATAACCGGACGTAGAGCGTCTGGTATCTGGACAGTCACCCCAATCAGCATCGGTATACGAGACAAGTGTAGAGGCCGAAGATGGATATAGATGCAAGCCATAGTCAAGTGTCCCTTGGATGTATCTGATGATGCGTTTGAGCTCATTTATGTGCTCCACCCTAGGATCATGCATAAACAAACACACCTGTTGTACGACATACGTAGTATCCGGTCTCGTGAAAGTAAGATACTGTAGAGCTCCAGCAAGAATGCGATAGTGAGTCGGATCCTCGTAAGGTAAGCCAGCCGCAACACCCAGCTTGGGTTTAGTATCAAATGGAGTAGAAGTAGACTTGCACGAGGACATACCAGCTCGCTCAATGATCTCAGCTGCATACTTTCGTTGTGATAAGAATAATCCACCGGCATGACGAGTGACAGCAATCCCCAAAAAGTAACTCAAGAGCCCCAAGTCTTTCATAGAAAACTCAGAACTGAGCATTATCATGATAGACTTTTGCAATGCATCAGAAGAGGCAGTCAAGATAATATCATCCACATATAAAATTATATAAGCCAGGGAAGTACCACGACGATATATGAACAATGAATTATCAGACCTGCAGTGTGAAAACCCAATAGAGGAAACATAGTATCAGACTTGCAGTGTGAAAACCCAAAAACACACAAGGGGTAGAACGGGCCTGAAGTTTGTTAATTGTAGTTGACGAAAATAGCGGATAGCATAAGCACCCAAGAGGGATGAATATGCCAAACCTTTGGTAGAGCATGATGCCAAAAGGAAGGCGGTATGAAAGCATGGACCAATAAAGTTCGGACAATATTATTAATGGTATGAATTTTTTGTTCGGCTTTCCCATTCTGTGAGGACATATGAGGACAAGAGAAACAAAAAACTATGCCATTTTTTTCACAAAAGTCCGGAAACAACTCATTATCATATTCTTTGTCATTATCATAATGAATATTTTTTATTTCTCGTTCGAATTGGGTACGGATGAATGCTCGAAAGTTTAAGAATATGGAAAAAACTTGAGATTTTTTCGCTAACGGAAAAGTCCATAAAAAATTAGAATAATCATCCAAAAATAGAACATAATAACGACGACCCATAGAACTTAAAACGGGAGATGTCCATAAATCGCTATGAATATTATCAAATGACATTAAAGTACGAGATGTAGAGGCTACAAATGGTAATCTAACATATTTTTCTAAAGGACAGGAATGATAAATTGGAGTACTATGCGTACCCTTACAAGAAATATAATTGTTTTTATGTAACGAAGAACAATGGATGACCCAGGGTGATCCAAACGTGCATGCCACAAGGAAGGAGCTATAGCGTCAAACGTATATGGTAAGGCTTGACTCGAGAGACTGGAGGTGGGCGTGATTGAATAAAGATCTCCCCTACTATTACATCTCATGAGAGGTATCCCCGTCTTGAAATCCTATTACATAAATCTAAGTTTCTTTTTCAAAAATGATTTGTTTATTGACCTATTGCTCAAATGGGTTCTCTAAGCAAGCTAAATTCATATTAGACTTGGAATCCTTATGTCACGACCCCTTTTTCAGGAATTGTGGTGGCACCTACACCATCCCACTGATAGGCGAACCACTTCCCGTAAAAATAGTCAATATGAAAGAAATGCGGAAAACATAATCTGAAACGTCAATACAATCCCCAAAATCTGGTCTGTGATACAAGAACACTAATGCGGAATACAAGTCTGAATGAAGGAGACATAGGCCCAAACTGAATAACATAATTAAAATGTCTAACTACGTCTTTCAAATCCAAATGTAAAGACAGAGTAAGAGAATAAGCATCCAAGGAATGCCGGAAGAAGTATCCTTACCCTGGAACGTCGAAATCCACCTGCCAGGACTCACACTCGAGCTCGCGAACTAGTAGAGGGACCTATATCTGAATCAGAAAAGATGCAACAAGCGTAGCATGAGTACAAAATGTACCCCCATAGACATCATAGTCTGACAACGATGGAAGATACATAATAGAGATAAATATCAAGTTGACACTAGATAAGCCTATACTAGACAGTGCAGTAGCCCATATAAGTTACGTTGTACACATACCAATACACTGATTCAACAAGTCACATTGCTCACATAAGGTTCCAATTATAGTAAAGTACAATCAATCCATTCACATATACAGAGACCTTACTATCATAGTACCCACCAACTAGTACTCGCTTGTCCATGTCATATTTAAGCTTAACCCCACATACCCAACTTAATACGTCAATTAGCAAATTAACACTTAAATCACAATAACCTTTTAAGAATACTTACCTAGAGTATTATAACTAAATTATCCATGAAGACATTAACACCCTTATTATCATTAGCCTTAGACTTAGTTAAGATTCTATAGAGCTACCGTCTGACAACAAAGATCGTTCATGTCTACTTTTCCTATAACAACGCTTATCAAAGGATCCTTACTAGACTCGTTACTAGTCACACGGTCAATTATTAGACAACCTATAATTGCACATATATTTCCTGGATATAGACAATAGTCTTGACATAATGACATTTTTTATCACGGTGGTAGTAGACATCAAATATTTGGACTTACAAAATATAAACCATAAAACCCATACACAAGAAATCAAGCCACACATGGCTACCAATTTATGTCAACAAGATTAACCCATTTATTCAAGTGTTCTCAAAGTCTAGCCTAATAATGGCCATCAACCCCATTCGGTAGAATCAATTATATTTCCAAGTATTCACAGAGGCAAGCTCAATCATAGAGACCATTCTGATCTAGTACAATCAATCCAATACCCAAGTTCCAATAACCAACCATACCACATTTCCAAACCACAATTGATTAATGAAATGACATATATAGATGTATGTATGATATGAATGCAAATGCAAATGCCAGGTACCTTCATCAATCCGGTATACAGTACGCCAAGGATTTATTATGATCCGTACACCCATGGGGGATCCGCGAAGTCCATATGTCCCTCTGCTCCAGAATAACTCATCAAATCACGGAGCCCAACTCTTGGCTATAATAATATCCATTGCAGGAGTGCAACCCTGATCCCACGTATCATATCCATTGCGGCATGCAACTCGACCCATCCATATCATCATCATCTCAATGTTGCCATAATCTCATAGTGTTCTTACCTTTTTCGATATCTTAGACCCACAACATTTTCATACCACTCTCATATCAATATCATCAGAACCATGAGTGTATGAATGCAAATGACAATACAATGCAAGAAATCAGAATGTATGAGATGCAACCAAGTATAAGAGATGAATAACACATGCTTTCAGAATTCAACAACAAGTAACTCAAGTATAATGAATATCATATCGAACAGTCCAACCACAATAATCCAAGTACAATCAAGATATCATATCAAAGTATGTGTGATGAATAAACACGACGATATCAAATATGACGACAAGACCACATAATGGAGACAAGTCCAACTAACAGCAATCCAAATCAACTTAAGGCTGATTTTCCAAATCACCCAACAACACAATTCAACACCAGTACCCACTCAAGTGTTCATCACAATCACTTGAGTGGGACCCCCAAACGTGCCCAACACCCCTCAACATTTATAACTACTACATACTTCTATCGGAGTCTCGAAAAACTAAATCGTAGCCTACATCAAAACCTAACAGAAGCTCTACACGATCAAGCCTCGGTGACAGCCTTGCCCTTCTTCTACGCCTTATGATAGTTGAATTATATTCACGTATATAAACTATTTGTTAATATAAAGATTACGCAACATATAAGGATACAAACCTTATAAACAAGACCTTAAAATACCAATCCGGGACCACATTACCAAGATTCTAACTTTAATATCCAAATACCAAGAACACATACTAGGTAGTCATATCTTTAAGTTAATTGAAAAAACTATACACTTTTGAACCCTCAATTGAACAATATATAAAAGCCAAAAATTGGAAATCCTAGAAATTCCCCCAATTGAAATAGATTTCTATATTCAAATTAAGCCTTACAACATGATCACTTAACAATATACATCGTTAATTCACAATAATATAAGTAAACTAATTCATAAAACCTTTATTAATCAATAACCTAACTCTCTTAATCTCAAAGGAACTTGCAATTAATTTTCTACAACTTATAAATACACTAATCCACCATTAAAGTACTTAGAAATAAATAATTGAGTCATAAAGGAAGGAAATATCTTACCCCAAAGGATGAAATTGCTCTTGCTCTTCATAATTAACCTACTGGCAGCGCTAGGTTTGAGACTTGCTATTTTGGGAAATGAAATTTGACATAGGAGAATATGAAGGACACCTGAAACAGTAATTTAGCCCCGGCGAAATCGACTCCGCTGGAGAGGACCCACTACGGCGGACAAAGACCTGCTAAGGCGGTGGCACTTGACACCTCGTCTCAGATCTACGATGGACCCGATCCCGCAGAGACAAACTCGCCCCTACGAAAATCCCATCTGCTAAGGTAGAAATCCCCCACTTTCCCAACCCTGCTTTGGTGAGCCTGCCTCCTGTCACGACCCAAAATCCCATTGTGATTTGATGACACCTACCCTAACCCGTAGGCAAACCTTACTCATACAACATACGAATTATGCAGAATTAAATGTGGAAATTAAAGAAGTAGTAGAGAAATAATTAACAAGTCTTTAAATAGAAATACAAAGTCTGAAGAAAACCCCAAATACAAATCTGGTAGTCATGAGTACAAAGCTCTAATATGAATAACAGTTTGAACTGAAAAGTAACACTGTCCGAAAGAAAATGACAGAAATGGAAAGATAGATAAAGAGCTCCAGTGCAAGGAATGCATCAGCGGCATACTTTGAAGTCTCCAAATGATCACCTCAGACTAAGCACGATCAGCTGCTCCGTCACCTCCTGGATGGGTACCTGCACATAGAGTGCAACAAATGTAGAGTGTATACGGGAAAAACGTGTACTCAGCAGCAACGTCAATCGACCCTAGCTGTAATGGTGGCGAAGGTTGGTACTTTTTGATACCTCTCTGCTAATTAGTCACTTATGCATAATATAATATGTTTACCAACATAACAGTAAATCTACGATTCAATTATGTAGAAGTTCTCTCTTGATCTCAAGTTCGCACAAGATTCAGCCTAAACACCATAATCAGAAGTTTTTCCCGTATACACTTCACAATTATGTTGAAGTTCTCTCTTGATCTCAAGTTCGCACAAGATTCAGCCTAAACACCATAATCGGACGTCTAGTCCCATCACACCTCACATTATCAAATCACAATATCAAGTAGTCTATCAGAAATCAACACTGAGTACACACAATATTAAATACTTATCAGAATAAGGATTAATGCAATGCAGATGATATATATGTCTGCAATGGCCATATGTACCCGGTATATAAACGTTACTACATTAGTTGCTTCACGTGACCCATAGGGAACTCATGAGGTCCATATACCCATCCAAAATATCCAGTCTGATACCACCTTTGTGGCTGAAGTTTCATCAACAATCATTACTCTCGTAATCATGTACCATATCCTTTCACCCGACTTACCAAGTTGTTTCTCAATAATATCTCAGTAAACCAATGCCAATAATAGAATGAATGAATGATATGGATATGCGTACATTATGCAATCAACATTATCAATATAATAAGTATCTATCAACTACTATTCAAGTGTTTAGACAAGATGTGGAGTGATGAATGAATGATGAGTCAAATCAGAATATCACATCAAACGTCTACAAGTTCAAGTAAACAGAAATCATACCAACCTAAGCAGACTCTTTCACCGCACCTCGTGGCCCGAAGGCTAAACACATAAACTCCTTCACATGCATCTTTTTAGTTCATTAATTACTCCATATAGGTTCACTCGGTACCTGTATTAGTGTTCATCACCTCACTAATACGGGAACCCCAATCCCTATTGCTCCCCTTAGTTCATTACATCATATCAACACAAATACGCTATACTAGAGTCTAGAAAGTCTCAACTTGCCTAGATAGAGCCGAAGAAGTCACGCGGTAGCCATCCCCTTTCGTAGCGCCTCCACACGGGCCCACTCTGATCAATTATATCGATTGTATGAGGTTACAATGTAGTTCATAACCATAACCCCAAGCTAGTTTACAAAGGAACTCTGGGCCCACCTTACCAAAATATAAACTTTTTAACCCAGTTAGTACACATACATGCTAGATAGTCATAATGCCAAGTTAATTTAACAATGGACCCCAATTAGGTACCCAATTTCAAGATAAGGAAAAATCCCCAATTCAAAACCCTAAAATCTCCCCCAAAACCCAAAATGGGTTTAATTATGCAATTGGTCAATTAGTTAACACCCACTAGTCATTTACATCATTAAGATACAATACCCATAACAAAAGTCCACTAATTAACCCTCTAGTTTTCAATTAAGACTCTCTTATTCTCAACATAATAAATTTCCCTTTCCAAACATAGATTCAAGCCTATAATAATGGAATACATCAATAAAATTGACTAGGATTAGGGTATAGAACTTACCTAGATGAAGAACCTAAAATATCCACCTTGAATCTCCCCAAAATGTGCTGAAGGACTTTGAAAAGGGAAAATGGGGACAAATAGTTCGGTCTAGGGCATAAATCACTACTGCTACAATGACTTTAACCCCGCACGCTATCGTGTAGGCTAAACTAACATGACCCCGTTGGACTCATCGCAATCACTGACAGGACCATGCGATCGCGAAGCACGGCGACTCAGCCCTTCCCAGGCGCGTATCCACGCGATCGCGACTCATAACCCCGCGATCGCGAGAGCCTGATTTTATCAAGGCTTGTGATCGCGCTTCCCACCTCGCGACAACGAAGAAGGAAACCTGACAGCAGGCACCAGATTTTTTTCTGGTTTTTACCCCAACTCCGAATCAACCCTCAGAAATCACTAGGAATGCCTAGATCATTTATTACAGACATACGTTTTCGGTGCTAAGATCCAAAGTCTAGAGGGAAACACCAAATAACACAAGCCAAACATGCATTCCTATCAGAAAACATATTCTGGAATGCTCGTGCACTCAAAATTTCTAGAAAATGTCTGTAAGGCTCGAGTTTGACTAAAGTCAACTGTTGAACTCAAGTTTAACAATTTCACAACCAAACTCTCAAAACTTATCGGGTTGATTCGAGAATCGTGCCACCCATCCTCGAAAGTCACAAAAAATAAATAAAGGCTCGGAGAGGGTAATTTGGGGATTTCAAGATAAAACAAGCAGAATGACTTTTCGAGTCATTACATCAGGTACCACTAAAACAAACGTTCGTCCACAAACGGTGAAAGAAAAGGAAAATACATGGACTCTCGAAAAGCTCAGGGTAGTTAGCCTGCATATCAGTCGCTCATGTAGCTTCATCCACTGGGTGATTTCTCCATTGCACTTCCGCGGAAGCTATCTCTTTAGACCTCGACTTTCTGACCTGTCTGTCTAGAATAGCTACAGGCCCCTCTATTAAGATAGGTCATGATCCAACATCACCGAGTCCCATCTAATCACATGAGAATCATCAGGAACATACTTCATCGGCATCGACACATGGAACACCAGATGCACACTAGATAAACTAGGAGCTAAAGCCAACTCATTGGCCACCTCACCAACTCTGTCAAAAATCTGAAAAGGGCCAATTAATCTCGGCCTAAGCTTACCTTTCTTCCTAAACCTCATCACACCATTCGTGGGTAAAACTTTCAGCAATACCCGCTCACTAACCATAAACTCCAAAGGACGAACTCTACGGTCCACATAACTCTTCTGTGTTCTCTGGGCTGTATGAAGCCGGTCATGAATCGACTTAACTTTAACTAGAAATTCTCTCAGAATATCAGTACTCCAAAGTCGAACCTCAAAAGCATCAAACCACCCGACGGGAGAACGACACCTCCTACCATACAAGGCCTCGAACAATGCCATCTTAATACTCGAATGGTAATTGTTGTTGTAAGCAAACTCCGCCAAGGGTAGAAACTGGTCCCAATGACCCCTAAAGTGAATCACACCGGCAAGCAATATGTCATTGAGAACCTGAATAGACCGCTTAGACTGGCCACCGATCTGAGGGTGAAATATTATACCAAGATCCACTCTAGTACCCAACTCCTTCTGCATGGACCGCCAAAAGTGAGAAGTGAACTGCGTACCTCGGTCGGAAATGATAGAAAGGTCACCCCGTGCAATCAGACTATCTCTCGGATGTAAATCTTAGCCAACTTCTCTGAATTATAGGTAGTCTGAACTGGAATGAAATGGGCGAATTTGGTCAACCTGTCCACGATGACCCATATAACATCAAACTTGCCTAGGATATAGGGCAATCCTACTAAAAAATCCATGACAATCCTCTTCAACTTCCACTCAGGAATGGGCATCATTTAAAACACACCACCAGGTCTCTGGTGCTCATATTTCACTTGTTGGAAATTTAAACACCATGACACAAACCCCACTAATTCCCATTTCATCCTACACCACTAGTAATGTTGTCTCAAGTAACGATACATATTCATAGCCCATGGGTGAATGGAATACTTTGAACTATGGGTCTCCCCATTATCAATCTAGTCAATCCACCCACCCTAGGAACACAAATCCTACCCATTGATCCTTAAAACACCCTCACTATCTATCACAACCTCTTTTGTCTCTCCATGCAACACTTTGTCACAGATTTTGAATAACTGAATATCATCGAATTGTTGAGATCTAATCTACTCTAATAGGAAAGACTGCGCCTCCACACACGCTAGTACCATACTAGGCTATGAAATATCAAGTCTAACAAACCGGTTTGCCAAAGACTGAACATCCATAGCCATAGGACGCCCCTTCACATGTTATATAGCCAGACTACCCATGCTCACCTCCTTGTGACTAAAAGCATCCGCTACAACATTTTCTTTGCCTGAGTGTTACAAGATAGTGATTTCATAATCCTTCAAAAGCTCCAACCACTGACGCTGCCTCAAATTAAGATCCTTATGGTTGAATAAGTACTGAAGACTATGATGGTCGGTGTAAACCTCATAATACACACCATACAGATAATTCTTCTAAATCTTCAAGGCAAATATGATAACTGCTAACTCTAATCATGAGTGGGATAATTCTTTTCATGAACCTTCAATCGTTTCGAACCATAGGCTATGACATTCCCCTTCGGTATCAACACACAACCAAGACCCACTTTAGAAGCGTCATAATACACGGTAAAACTCTCCCCTCGACTGGCAATGTCAAAATAGGAGCGGTAGTCAATAAAGCCTTGAGATTTTGAAAGCTTGCCTCACATGCATCAGATCACTGAAAAGCCACTTTTTCTGATCCAATCTCATCAACGGAGCTGCAATGGATAAAAATCCCTCTACGATTGCCGATAATACCCTGCAATACCAACGAACGAACCTTAGTAACTGAAGCAGGACAAATCCAATCTCAAACCACCTCAATCTTCTTTGGATCCACCATAATACCATCCTTTGTCACCACATGCCCCAAGAAGGCCACTGAGTTAAGCCAAGACTCGCACTTTGAAAATTTTGCATAGAGTTGCTTTTCCTTCAGAATTCCAAGCACGATTCTCAAATGTTGCTCGTGCTCCTCCTCGCTCCGTGAGTATATCAAGATATCATCAATGAACACAACCACAAAATTATCCAAGTAGGGCCTGAACATCCGATTCATAAACTCTATAAAGGTTGTAGGTGCATTGGTAAACCCGAACGACATTACCAAAAAACCATAATGCCCATATCTGGTTTGGAAGGCTATCTTAGGAACATCCCCAGTCCTGATCTTCAGCTGGTGATAATCGAACCTCAAGTCAATCTTGGAAAAGACTGAAGCACCCTGTAGCTAATCAAATAAGTCATCAATGCGCGGTATTGGATACTTGTTCCTGATAGTCACATTCTCCAGCTGCATGTAATCAATACACATGCGCATAGACCCATCTTTGTTCTTCACAAACAACACTGGAGCACCCTAAGGAAAAACATTGGGCCGAATAAACCCCTTACTCAACAAATCTTGCAATTGCTCCTTTAACTTTGTCGGTGCCATCCGATATGGAGCCATAGAAATGGGCTGAGTGTCCAGCTCTAGATCACTGCAAAAGTTGATATCCCGATCTAGTAGAACACCAGGAAGGTATGTAGGAAACACCTCTGGATACTGGCGAACTACTGGAACCGACTCCAAAGAAGGAGTCTCCGCACTCATATCATGAACATAGGCTAAATAAGAAAGACATCCTTTCTCTACCATCTTCTGAGCTTTAAGGAATGAGATGACCCTTTTTGGATACTGACTAAGGGCACCCTTCTAAACTAATTAAGGAATACCCCGCATATCAAAGGTAACGATCTTCGCATAACAATCCAAGATAGCATGATACAGAGCTAACCAATCCATACCCAAAATAGCATCAAAATCTACCATATGCAAAACTTTCAAATCTACATGAGTATCATATCCCATCAATCTAACTACACAACCCAAATAAGCCCGATTTACCACTACAGAATCCCCAACAAGCATAGAAACATGAATAGGCATGGCTAGATACTCACACATCAAATCCAAACCCAATGCAAAAATAGGCACACACATAAGAATAGGTAGACCCTGGATCGAATAAAATTGTAGCATGTCGATGGAACTAAAAGAGTACCTGTGATCACAGCATCGGAGGCCTCTGCCTCATGTCTGCCTGGAAATGCATAGAAATGCCCACAATTACCCACAGTCTGAGCACCGCCACATCCGCCACCTCATCCAGGCTGAGAACCACCCCGACTTGTCTGAGGGCCACCTCTACCGCCCTAAGCACTACCTTTAGCACCGTGGGACCCGCCCCTAATCGGCTGCCCCACTATTCTAGATCCTGAACCCTGAGAACCCTAGTACTGACCACCACGCCTGAGTCTGGGGCGGTCTCTTTTTAAATGTCCCAAGTCACCACACTCGTAACACCCTCTCAGAGCTGATGTCGGCTGATAAGAAGAACTAGCACTAGCATGATCACCACCGCCAGATGGACGATAAGAACTCGAGGTCAACTGCCCCGAACCATAAGAAATACGAGAAGATTGACTCACCTCTGATGTATGCATAACACAACAACTAGCCTAGCACTCAAATGGTGGTGTCCTTCACCATAATATCCTCGGCCTCCAAATGCGACAACTACATGAGTGTTGAAACGAGGCCTCTTGATTGTTCTATCCTATCAATTCTCTCTTCGAATAAACTCGACCTCTCTCACGGTGAGCCAACCTCCTGTCACAACCCAAAATCCCATTGTGACGTGAAGGCACCTACCCTAACCTATAGGTGAACCCTACTCATTTAACATACAAATTCTGCAAAAATTAAAGAAGTAGAAGAGAAATAATTAACAAGTCTTTAAATAGAAATAAAAAAATCAGAAGAAAACCCCAAATATAGATCCGATAGTCAAGAGTACAAAGCTCTAATACGAGTAAAAGTCTGAACTAAAAAGTAACACTGTTCGAAAGTAAATGACAGAAATATAAAGATAGATAAAGAACTCCAGTGCAATGAATGCATCAGCGGCACACCCTGAAGTCTCTAAATGATCACCTCATACTAAGCACGATCAGCTGCTCCGTCACCTCCTGGCTGGGTACCTACACATAGAGTGCAACAAGTGTAGAGTGTATACGGGAAACACATGTACTCAGTAACAACATCGATCGACCCAAGCTGTAACGGTGGCGAGGGTTGGTACTTTTCGATACCTCTCTACTAATTAGTCACTTATGTATAATATAATCAGTTAACCAATATAACAGTAAATCTACGATTCAATTATGTACAAATTCTCTCTTGATCTTATGTTCGCACAAGATTCAGCCTAAACACCATAATCGGGCGTCTAGTCCCATCACGCCTCACAACTCAACCTCACAATAGTTACAAGTCTCAAGTATCCATAGTCCTTCTATCAAATCATAATATCAAGTAGTCTATCAGAAATCAACACCGAGTACACACAACATCAAATACATATTAGAGTAAGGATGAATGCAATGAAGATGATATATATGTATGCAATGGCCATATATACTCGATATATATACGTTGCTATAGTAGCTGCTTCACATGACCCATGGGAACTTATGAGGTCCATAAACCCATGCGGAATGTCCCATCGGATACCAGCTCTGTGGCTGAAGTTTCATCAACAGTCATTATTCTCGTAATCATGTACCATATCATTTCACCCGACTTACCAAGTCATTTGTCAATAATATCTCAGTAAACCAATGTAGATGATAGAATATATGAACGATATGGATATGCGTACATCATGCAATCAACACAATTAATATAATCAGTATTTATCAAGTGTTTAAACGAGATGTGGAGTGATGAATGCATGACAAGTCAAATTAGAATATCACATCAAATTTCTACAAGTTCAAGTAAACAGAAATAATACTAACCTAAGCGGAATCTTTCACCGCACCTCGTGGCCCAAAGGCTAAACATATAAACTCTTTCACATGCATATTTCTAGTTCATTAATTACCCCATTTAGGTTCACCCGATACCCGTATTAGTGCTCGTCGCCTCACTAATACGGGACCTCCAATTCTCATTACTCCCCTTATTTCATTACAACATACTAATACAAATACATTATACTAGAGTCTAAAAAGTTTCAACTTGCCTAGATATAGATAAAGAAGTCACGCGGTAGCCTTCTCCTTTCATAGCACCTCTTTATGAGCCCACTCTGATCAATCATATCGACAGTATGAGGTTACAGTCTAGTTAATACCCATACTCGCAAGCTAATTTACAAAGGAACCCTAGGCCCACCTTACCAAAATATGATCTTTTCTGTCCAGTTAGTACTCATACGTGCTAGATAGTCATAATACCAAGTTAATTTAACAAGGGACCTAATTGGGTCCCCAATTTCAAGATAAGGCAAAATCCCCAATTCAAAACCCTAGAATCTCTCCCAAATAAAAAAGGTTTAATCATGCAATTTGTCAATTAGTTAACACCTACTAGTCATTTACATCATTAATATACAATACTATAACAAAAATCCACTAATTAACCTATAGTTCTCAATTAAGACTCTCTTATTCTCAACATAGTCAATTCCCCATTCCCAAACATAGATTCAAGCCTATAATAATGTAATACATCAATTAAATTGACTAAGATTAGGGTATAGAACTTACCTAGATGAAGAACCTCAAATATCCACCTTGAATCTCCCCAAAATATGCTTAAGGACTTTGAAAATGGAAAATGGAGACAAATGATTTGGTCTAGGGCATAAATCAATGTTGTTACAGTTCCTTCACCGAGATCGCGAGACCTTACACGCAATCGTGTAGGCTAACCCGACCCTGCTGGACCCATCGCGATTGCGGACAGGACCATGCAATTGCAAAGCACCGTGACTCACCCCTTCCCAGGCATGTGTCCACATGATTGCGACACATAACCCCGCGATCGCGAGAGCCTAATTTCATTAAAGCTCGCTATTGTGCTCCCTCTCTCGCGACAGCAAAGAAGTAAACCAGACAGCATGCACCAAAGTTTTCTCTAGTTTTCACCCCAACTCTGAATCAGCCCTCAGAAATCATTAGGAAGCCAAATAACACAAACCAAACATGCATTCCTATCAGAAAATACATTCCGGACACACTCGCGCACTTGAAATTCTAAGAAAAGGTCTCTAAGGCTCAGATTTGACTAAAGTCAACTCTTAAACTCAAATTTCATAATTTCACAACCAAACTCTCAAAACTTACCAGGCTGCCTTGGGAACCGTGACATCCATCCCTGCAAGTCACAAACAAGCAACTAAAAGTTTAGGAAGGGTAATTTGGGGATTTCAAGGTAAATCAAGAAAAATGACTTTTTGAGTTGTTACACCTCCTGCCAAGACAGACACACCGAAGCGAGAAATGGTACCGTTGAGACGGACATCAGATACCAAAAATGGGGAAAACACCCTAAACTCTCTTCAAACACCCGAAAAACTCCCGAGACCCCCCGGGCACAAACCAAACATGCTCATCTATGGTAAATAGTGCTATAATCTCGCTCGTACCCTCGAATTTCACAACTAACTAAGCTAAGGAATACTTTTCTAAAGAATCACCTGGAAAAACCAAAGATTTAAACTTTACAAATAAGGCCACAAAATAAATCTGATTGCCTCGGAATGCGAACCAATAACTCAACTAAGTCATAAATGATCCTCTAGAACTATTGAAAATGAACTCATTTAGTCAAAATTCAACTCTGAGTCACCCATCCCCACACATCACATGCCCAACATAGAGTCTACGAGAAGGGTCGAACAAGCAAATAAAGGTATTTAGCTTAAAACCACCAGACGGGTCGTTACATCAAATACCAATTAAAAAAATGTTTGTCCTCGAACGAAAAAAAAAGTACAAAGCCGATGAGTAATCAAGGAATATCCATTATAGAAAGAAATTCACTGACAATACTGCTTGTTCATTGTAACATTCAAATTGTCGTTCATTTAGCTCAACGACTCAATCTTCATTCATTCATAACTGAAATTTCTTCCACAGATGATTCTCGAATGTACGAACTAACTCTGCTCGAATCCCTTGATTTGATCACAACCATACCTCTTTACGCGTCCAATTAAATTCACCACTATCACGACAACCACCGTCACCCTTTAGTTGTAGCCACAACCATAGTCCAACTTGTACTGATAATATAGTTTGATTATACTATCCTTCCTTCTCAACTATCAATGTTTTCATTGCACCAAAATCTCTTAGAAACACACATCACAGGCCAAATTTCCTCAAATCTCCCAATCACCATAAAATAAGAATATTTATTATTACCTTATCGTGCCAGATCTGTAGAAAATCAATTGATCACACTAATGACTTCCCATAACCATTTGTACCTCCTCAATACGTACTAAGTACCCCTGCAAACCATTAGGAATGTTTGAATCACTATCATCTAAGGAATATCATCAATCCTACCTGCAAAATTGATGAGAATCAGTAATATTGTCATACCTCTATTCTGAAATAAAATCCATCAAAAAAAATTCAGTGGTTTACTAGAATACTATAAGTCCTCCATGCAATATAAACACTGGCTACCCGGTCCTAAATGAACAAATCTGACTCAGAATAAAATATAGAATCTCTAAATCATCTATAGTCATCCGAATAGATTCCATGCATAACTGATAGGCTTCCCATAAGCATGCGATGACCTATTCCGTCCCTTTTTTCATGAGTAATCAATCATGTACCTTTGACTGTAACCATTATGTTTCTCAACTTCCACCTGATACACAAGTCTGATAGGACCTCATAAACTCTAAATACATCAAATTCTCTTTGTACGCTCTCTTAACTTGCCCATACCTTGGACACCTTGTCGAACCTATATTTGTCACATCGCACTATTTACCAGCCTTATCAAATAATTTCACCCAATCTGAAAGATACGAAAATCATGCCACCATAATCTACATCTAACCCAAGAATTTCCATTGCTAGAATAAAAAATCTCCTCTTTCTCGAAGAGGTACCTTACTCGTTCAAAATTAGATCAATTACACATTTATCACAATTCTTGTATTTCCACCTTTCATTTCAATCATATTCACCACTAACTGATCATTACTCAAACCTGTTCCAGAGCGTAAAGAAAATATCATAGGCCTCGCAACATAACTAAACCGATGCTGGAAATAGTGGGACATCGCATACTCCACAACAAAGAGCTTCCCTCGCCTTACTCCAACCTACATACTGTAAGCTCCTTCCCATACAACACATCCCACGCACCATCATTTATCAAATTCCCCAACTAGGACAGGTATCGATCCACTCTGGTTACTCTGACCAATAATCATTTTGTACCCAAATGATAAACTGACCATCACTGAACTGATCCATAATCCGAAAGTGATCCCTAATTACAGAACATACACTCATGTTAACATTCTCATATAGTTTCACCAAAATACCCTTGCCAAAAATCCTTAATTGAAGTAATTCTCTTTCTATACTAGTCTATGCGTTCGCTGACCTGATCATCGACACCCGAAGCCTTTCACAACTAGAATTAGATCAAACCATCATCAACCAGTTACCATGAATATTCCCATTGACCAACACCTTATTCATGAGTCTATACGATGTTTACCAGCGAAACTCAATCTTTACCTTATTTGTCGAAACATAACACATCCAACTAACAACATAATTTTTCTTTCCTTCAGTCAACTCTAAAGTCATTATACTCGTAACTATAAAAATTCTCAAGTATTAATCTTTACATAGAAAAGCCCACAAATCTTATCAATGATCTAGGTGAAACACCCGATAATCCTTCAAATAGAACTCCACACTTGGCTAGCGCAAGCGTTATTCCTATTAGTCGATCCCTAGCTCCCATTAGCCCATAACGAGTCCTACCTACCAATACATATACGACTTTTACACTAACTCAATACTAAACAACTGTGAATTAACTCACAATTCGATAATCTCTTCATTTCAACAATCCCCTATCATCACTAACCTCGAAATGGCAAGTGAACCCACAAACACACTCTTTAGGTGAAGAAACGCGACTATCTATTCCGCTAAGCTTCACTCATCACAAGTAACATTGCCACATGCTCTCGAACAGAAAACCATTCCCTGAAAGAACTCACAACCACTAATTCTACTCTGCTATCATAATACTATCAAATAAATGCCAACTCAACATTCCATAGCCTATACGAAATCCACCCTCGTACACCTTGCAACTTGTCCCAAAAAACACGTCAGATACCAATTTTTCCCTTCATACAGTGGAGATTGATTCATCCAAATTCTTTCTCTTGCACCTATGAATTGTCATTCTTACTTCCCAAATATACCATCAAATTGAAGAGTCACAAACCTAACCACAATCAATCATACCCTTAAATCATCACGGGAGACTAAACTTTGCCACGCACCCATATCATGGTAGCACAACTCATACCCTACCGCGCAACATCATATCGAACCACTCAAAGGATGAATTTAAAAGTGTGTTACCACCATCAGTGATAGAATAGGAAGAAGAAGTTCAGATACCAATTTGATTCAACTTAGCACGAAAGGAATAAAGAAAGCAAAGTTTCCTAAATGTCTCATAGCCTCTCAAAAATAAGTACGGATTTCTATGCACCGTTCCGTAAGACTCTACTAGACATTGCTCTTGTATTTAAGACCGTTGAACCTAAAGCTCTGATATCAACTTTGTCACAATCCATTTTTTAGGAATCGTGGTGGCACCTACATCATCCCACCGGTAGGCGAACCACTTTCCATAAAAATAAACAATATGAAAGAAATGCGGAAAACATAATCTGAAATATCAATACAACTCCCAAAATCTGGTCTGTGATATAAGAGCACTAATGCGAAATACAAGTCTGAATGAAGGCGACATAGGCCCAAACTGAATAACATAATCAAAATGTCTAACTACGTCTTTTGAATTCAAATGTAAAGAAAGAGTAAGAGAAAAATCCAAGGCATGCCAGGAGAAGCATCCTCACCCTAGAACGCTAAAATCCATATGTCCGGACTCATACTCGAGCTCGCGAACTAGTAGAGGGACATGTATCTGCATAAAAAAAGATGTTGCAAGTGTATCAAGAGTACACAATGTACCCTGATAGACATCATAAGCCAACAATGATGGAAGACACGTAACATAAATAAATATTAAGTTGACACAAAATAAGCTTACACTAGACAGTTCAGTAGCCCATATATGTCACATTGTACACATACCAATACACTGATTCAATAAGTCACATTGTTCACGTAAGGTTCCAATCACAGTAAAGTACAATCAATCCATTCACATATACAGAGACCTTACTATCATAGTACCCACCGACTAATACTCGTTTGTCCATGTCATAATTAAGCTTGACCCCACATACCCAACTTAACACGTCAATTAGCAAATAAACACTTAAATCACAATAACCTTTTAAGAATACTTACCCAGAGTATTATAACTAAATTATCCATGAAGACATTAACACCCTTATTATCATTAGCCTTAGACTTAGTTAAGATTCTATACAGCTACCGTCTGACAACAAAGATCATTCATGTCTACTTTTAGTATAGAACGGTTATCACGAGATCCTTACTAGACTCGTTACCAATCACATGGTCAATTATCAGACAACCTACAATCGCACATATTTTCCTTGTATCTATACAATAGTCTTGATATAATGACATTCCCGATCACAGTGGTAGTAGACATCAAATACTTGGACTTACAAAATATCAACCGTAAAATCCATACACAAGAAATCAATCCACACATGGAAACCAATTTGAGTCAACAAGATCAACCCATTTATCCAGTGTTCTTAGAGACCAGCCTAATAACAACCATCAACCTGATTTGGTATAATCAATTATATTTCCAAGTATTCACAGAGGCTAGCTCAATCATAGCGACCATTTTCGTCTAGTACAATCAAACCAATCCAAGAAAATCAGGGTTTCACCCAAGTTCCAATAACCAACCATATCACATTACCAAACTACAATTAATCAATGAAATGACATCTATAGATGTATGAATGATATGAATGCAAATGCAAATGACATGTACCTTTATCAATTCGGTATATAGTACATCAAGATTTTATTATGATCCGTACACCTATGGGGGACCTGCGAAGTCCATATACCCCTCTACTCCTGAATAACTCGTCGGATCACAAAGCCCAACTCTTGACTGCAATAATATCTGTTGCAGACATGTAACCCCGATCCCCGGGTATCCATTGTGGTGTGCAACCCGAGCAATTTGTATTATCATCATCTCAATGTTGCCATAATCTCATAATGTTCTTACCTTTCCAATCCCTTGGACCCACATCATTTTCATACCACTTTTATATAAATATCATCAAAACCATGAGTGTATGAATGCAAATGACAATACACGGAAAGAAATCATAATGTATGAGATACAACCAAGTATAGGAGATGAATAACACATGCTTTCAGAATTCAACAAGTAACTCAAGTATAATCTGAATATCATATCCAACAGTCCAACCACGATAATTCAACTACAATCAGGATATTATACTAAAGCATATATGATGAATAAACACGACAATATCAAATATAGCAACAAACCCACATAATAGCGACAAGCCCAAATAATAGCAGTCGAAATCAGCTTAAGGCTGATTCCCCAAATCATCCAACAACACAATTCAACACCAGTACCCACTCAAGTGTTCATCACAATCACTTGAGTGGGACCCCCAAACATGCGTAATACCCCTCAATATTTATAACTAATACATACTTCTATCGAAGCCTCAAAAATCTAAATCGTAGCCTACCTCAAAGCCGAGCCGGAGCGCTACACGATCAAGCCTCGGTGACAGCCTTGACCTTCCTCTGAGCCTCGTGATAGTCCAAGTGTATCCACGTATATATATACTATTCCTTAATATAAAGCTTACGCAACATACAAAGATATAAACAATATAAATAATACCTTAAAATACCAACCCGAGCCCACGTCACCAAGATTCTAACTTTAATATCCAAATACCAAGAACACATACAAGGTAGACATATCCTTAAGTTAATTGGAAAAACTATACACGTTTGAACCCTCAATTGAATAATATACATAAAGCCCCAAATTAGAAACCCTAGAAATTTCCTCAATTGAAATAGGTTTATATACTCAAATTAAACCTTACAACATGATCACTTAATAATATCCATCATTAATTCACAATTATATGAGTAAACTAATCCTTAAAACCTTAATTAATCAATAACCTAACTCTCTTAATCTCATAGGAACTTGCAATTCTTTTTTCCCAACTTATAAATACACTAATCCATCATTAAAGGGCTTAGAAACAAGTATTTGAATCATAAAGGAAGGAAAATACTACCCCAAAGGATGAAATTGCTCTTGTTCTTCATAATTACCCTACTGGCGGCACTAGGTTCAAGACTTGCTATTTTGGGAAATGAAATTTGACCTAGGAGAATTTATAGGACCTAATATAGTGATTCCACCCCAGCGGAATCGACTCCGCTGGAGCTGACGAGAAATACCCCGCTGAGGCGGTGTCACTTGACACCTCGCCTCAGCGCCACGGCGAACTCGATCCTGCAGAGGCGGACTCGCCCCTGTAGAAATCCCCCTCTTTCCCAACCCCACTTCGGTGAGCCAACCTCCTGCCGAGACAGACACACCAAAGCGAGAGCTGGTTCCGCCGAGGTGGACACCAGATACCAGAAATAGGGAAAACACCACAAACTCCCTTCAAACACCCGAAACACTCCCGAGACCCTCCGAACACAAAACAAACATGCTCGTCTATGGTAAAAGTGCTACGAACTCGTTCGTACCCTCAAATTTCACAATTAACCGAGCTAAGGTATACTTTTCTAAAGAATCGTCTGAAAAAACCAAAGATCCAAACTTTACAAATAAGACCACAAAACACATCTGATTGCCTCAGGAAGCGAACCGATGACTCGACTAACTCATAAATGACCCTCTGGAACTACTGAACGCGACAAAACTAAAAAATGAACCAATTTAGTCAAAAGTCAACTCTTATTCAAACTATCCAACTATAAGTTTCTAGTTTTTGGGTTTTTCATCCGAAACGCATAAAAAGACCTCGAGATCTGTGTCACCCATCCCCGCATATCACAAACTCCTCATAGAGTCTACGGGAAGGATCGAACAAGAAAATAAGGGTCATTAGCTAAAAACGACCAGACGGGTCATTACACCTTAGTTCTATGCGATCACTCCAGTGTACGCTTGAGTACATCAGTTTCCGAACACCAGCAGTTAAAGAGAAGAAATAAATAAATCCTAAAATGAAAAGAAATGATCCTAGATAACATGATTAGAAATAATTCACCCGCTACTCTTAATTGGATCTTCGTACGTGAATGATTAACCACTTTCCACATTTTGAGTTCTGAGATGCTCAAAATTGAAATACATTTACAACAGACATTGTCACAAAGGAGAAGTGTCTTTATCACTTCTTAGCCATATTATTTCTGTCAATAGCCTCCAATATTTAGTATCGACGAATAATGCATCACTTCATTTAGTATCGACGAATAATGCACTTCCGTGCATAGGAAAAGCAGTAGAACAAAAAACAGGCAGAAATCAAGCAACTAAAGATGGTGCTTGATCTTACTCGTGTGGTCCATAGAGAACCTGCTTAATAATGGATAGAGAAAGGGAATAGAATGGGATAAAATCTGTTTTGTATTATTCTAAGATTAGAGGTTACTACATGATAGAATTTATGGTTCAAGATCTTACATATGTCTCCTCAGCACGCGGCTCAACCCAACCTTCTCTTGTACCGTCCTTCTTCTTATGTGTCTCCGCGAAGACCTCAAAACATGGCACAGCCTCTCCCCCATTTGACTTTCACTGCAAAATTGAAAAATAAGAGTTGGATTAAAGCTTAATCGTATTTAGATAATTTAAAAGAAGAAAAATCAGTTGGCTAAATTACCGGTCTTCGTTGGAGGCCCGCGAAACTCATGGAACCTCCAGTGTATAACGAGCCACCCTTTTGAGAGGCTATGGCTATCTTTGCTTTTTCACTAGTCTCGCAATAGACTAAAAATTTAGCACACACGTCATCCGACAGCCATTTAGGCTTCTTATTGAGTTTTCGGCATCATACAAGTGTTCTTTAATCCGCAAAGTTACTTTCCTCTTGAAAATGGTATTTATTTCATCTTCATAACGAGGCTTTCATATACACTTTGTCTGCAAAATAATTTATCATTAGATAAAAAATCGGGTATTACATAAATGATATAAATATGAATTTTATTTGTACCTTAAACTGATCCCACATTTGAATTCTGACATCGTATGGAATGTCCTTGTATCTACCCCAAGCATCACACATAAATGGTTTAAATGATGTTGTAACCATATTCACCGCACATGAGGGAATAAACGTGCATTAAAATTAAACCTATCGTTTCCTATCTTTTGCTAGATCTACCTGGATTCCAAGTTATTCTATACCTATTAGTATACACAATAGAGTGTTTAGGTAGAGAAGCATATTTTTTTATGGCTCTCTTCTTTGCAAATATTTCCTTTAGGCCCACTTTCTCTCTCTTCTCTGCCTATATTTTCGCCGACCGTTCCTAACGGTCATATTTTCCGGTAAGGTATTTTCTCCGGTGACCTTAACCGGAAACGGAACCCTAGAACATACCGGATAGTATCCAAAAAAATTCTTGCGGTGATTGCTCGAAGGGACAAACCCACTTGCATCATCGATTAGGTTCTATCGCTCATTTTCCTTCTTATTTCTTGTTATTTCTACTGATTTCTAAAACCCTTTTCGTGTGACTATTTTTTAGATCAACGTATTCCTATTTTATCTCTGTATATTTCTTGTTTCATATATATTTCTTGTTCTAGTTAGTGATCGTGGGGTAATTTGCTCTGTTGGGTGTTCGTCTCTTCGTTGCGTGTTTCTATATTTCTTGTTCTCTGGTTACTGTTTGCTTTTTCTCTGTTAGTAAGTGCACAATAATTTTGGGAGAGACATCTACCCTATTTTTTGATCTGATAGTATCTGCTGCATTAGATAGTTGTGCATCTTCTTCTATTAGATAGTTTTGCTTTGGTGTTCTGCGGCATTGTTCGAATTTTAGTGCCTACCCCTGTTTTCTTAATTTCAGTGTTCCCATGTGTGTTAACATTAAACTTTGACTAGTATTTTTTGCTCTAGTGGCTTTGGTAAATGACGGTAGACTAGGGTCATGTTCTTGGTCGGGGACGGAGGCGAGGGTTAGGAGGGGTAAGTGGGGTAAGGGTAATGCTAGGCTGAGAATAGGGTCTTGGAATATTGGAACTTTAATAGGGAAACCCATAGAGCTAGTTAAGATTCTTAAGAAGAGGAAGATTAATATAGCATGTGTCCAGGAGACCAAATGGGTAGGACCTAAGGCTAAGGACGTAGATAGATATAAGCTATGGTTCTCGGGTAGGTCAAAGTATAGAAATGAGGTAGGCATTTTGGTAGACAACGAGCTAAGGGATCAAGTGGTAGAGGTTAGGAGAGTCAATGACATGATGATGGTGGTAGTTGAAGGGTGCACAATGAACATTATTAGTGCATATGCGCCGCAGGCGGGCTTGAACGAGGAGGAGAAGAGGCATTTTTGGGGAGATTTAGACGAAGTGGTAGGAGGTATACCACCCGCTGAGAAGTTATTTGTAGGATGGGATTTCAAGGGGTATTTGTGGGTGGTTATGACGACGTGTATGGAGGTTTTGGCCTCGGGGACAGGAACAGGGGATGCGACTCACTTTTGGAGTTTGCTAGATTTTTTGGGACGGTGATAGCCAATTCGAGATTTCTGAAGAAGGAGCATTTGGTGACCTTCCGTAGTTCGGTGGCTAAGACGCAGATAGACTTTTTGCTCCGTAGGAAGGTTGACAAAGCTCTTTGTAAAGACTGCAAGGTTATTCCGAAGGAGGATCTTACAACCCGACATAAGCTTTTGGTGATGGATTTGGAGATAAAGATGGAGAAGAATAGGACGGTTGTGGATGATAGGTTAAGAATCAAATGGGAGAGTTTGACCATGGCTAGCGCAAAAGAGATGGGGGAGAGTTTGATGTCCAAAGGGGCGGGGGGTAGTGGGGATGCGATTGGTATGTGGGACAAGATGGCCAGTTGCATTCTGGAGGTTTCTAGAGAAGGGGTCTCACGGGGTAGCTGTGGTGGGCATCGAGAGGACTGGTGATGGAATGGTAAAGTTTAAGAGAAGGTAAAAGCAAAAAAAGTGGCGTATGAGAAAATTGTAGAAAGTAAGGATGAGGTGGAGAAGTTGACGAATAGGGAATTATATAAGATGGCGCGGAAAGAGGCAAAGCTAGCAGTTACGGTGGCGAAATTGGTGGCTTTTGAACGTCTATATTTGGAATTAGAGGAAAAGGCGGGGGAAAAGTTGTACAGACTAGCCAAGGTGAGGGAGGAGAGGGCCTGAGACTTGGATCACGTGAGGTGCATCAAGTATGAGGATGGCAAAGTACTGGTAGAGGACGAGCATATTAGGCGGAGGTGGCAGTCTTACTTCCATAAATGCTTGAACGAAAAAGAAGATAGAGACATTGTGCTGAGATATCTAGAGCACTCTGGTAGGTACCAGGATTTTTGGTATTGTGAAAACATTAAGATTGAAGAGGTTTAGGGTGTTGTTCGCATGATGCGCAGGGGACGAGCGACGGGGCCTGATAAGATCCCAGTTGAAGTTTGGAAGAATGCAGGTAGGGCAGGTTTGGAGTGGCTGACGGAGTTATTTAACATCATTTTAAGACGATGAAAATGCCCGAAGAATGGAGGTGGAGTACAATGATTCCTTTGTACAAGAACAAAGATGATATTCAAAGTTGCAACAACTATATGGGTATCAAGCTGCTAAGCCACACTATGAAAGTTTGGGGAAGAGTTATGGAGATGAGGGTGAGAAGAGATGTGTCTATCTACAAGAATCAGTTTGGATTCATGTCGGGGCGTTCGACTACAGAAGCCATTCATCTTATTAGGAGGTTGGTGGAGCAGTATAGGGAGAGGAATATAGACTTACATATGGTTTTCATCGACCTCGAGAAGGAATAAAACAAAGTCCCTAGGGAGGTTCTATGGAGATGTTTGAAGGTTAGAGGTGTACCTGTGGCATACACTATAGCAATCAAAGATATATACGATGGAGCCAAGACCAGGGTACGGACAGTAGGAGGAGACTTAGAGCACTTTCCAGTGATGATGGGGATGCACCATGGATCAACTCTTAGCCCATTCCTATTCTCCTTGGTGATGGATGGACTGACGCGACAAATCCAATGTGAGGTTGCATGGTGTATGTTATTCACAGATGACATAGTCTTAATTGATGAGACTCTCAACGGAGTGAACGCTAAGATGAAGGTTTGGAGATAGACTTTAGAGTCTAAAGCGTTCAGGCTGAGTAGGACCAAGACAGAATACTTGGAGTGTAAGTTCAGTAATGAGAGCGACCTTGAGACAGGCGTGGAGGTGAGGCTTGGTACTCAGGTTATTCCAAAAAAAGGGAACTTCAAGTACCTCGGGTCGATTATCTAATGGAATGGAGAGATTGATGACGATGTCACATATCGTATTGGGGCAGGGTAGATGAAATAGAGGCTCGTATCTATAGTCTTGTGCGATAAAAAGGTGCCACTAAAACTTAAAGGCAAGTTCTATAGAGTGGTGGTTAGACCGACTATGTTGTATGGGGCAGAGTGTTGGCCGATCAAGACTTCGCACACCCAAAAGATAAAAGTTGCGAAGATGAGGATGCTAAGATGGATGTGTGGACACACAAGGAGGGATATAATTAGAAATGATGATATTCGCGACAGAGTGGGAGTGGCCACGGTGGAGGATAAGATGCGGAAAGCGAGGTTGAGATGGTTTGGGCACGTGCAGAGGAGAGAAACAAATTCCCCAGTGCGGAGGTGTGAGAGGTTCGCTATGGACGGGTTCATGAGGGGTAGAGGTTGGCCGAAGAAGTATTGAGGAGAGGTGATTAGAAGGGATACGGCGCAGGTGCAACTCACTGAGGACATGACCTTAGATAGGGGGTTATGGAGGACACATATTAGGGTAGAATGGTAGTAGGTGGCCCGGCGTAGTCCTACCTACGCTTATAAACTGGTAGTTGTAGTAATATTATTGTAGGCTCGCTTAGCGTAGCATACTGTTAGGCACATTATTGCCTTATAGTCCCTTTACGTTTGATTTATGTTGCTATGTGTATTTTATTGGTCTTATTTACTTGCATTAGATGTTGCTTCTCTTTTGCTTCTTTTTTTCAGAATTCGTTACCATGACTTACTCACTTTGTTTGTCGTACTTTGCTTGAGCTTGTGCCTTGTCTTGAGCCGAGGATTTCTCGGAAACAGCCGCTCTACCTACCAAGGTAGAGGTAAGGTCTGTATACACTCTACCCTCTCTAGACCCACATTGTGAGATTTCACTGGGTATGTTGTTGTTACTTCTTTTTGATCTACTGCTTGCATATGGCAGGCTGGCAGCTGAAGCCCAAACAAATAAAATGACTACTTTATCAAAACAAATCCAATTTCAGGAGCTTAAGATCAAACAATTAACCAAATGGCAAAACTCAAATTAGCTCTTACATCAAACTCAGAACCCTAAAAACTCAAATTGCCTATGAAGATCTATGAATTTCCTAAGCAAATTATTAGAGTGTGGAGAGGAATACCTAATTGAATTTGTTACTTTGATTGGAGTGTGGAGAGGAAGAGAGTGTGGAGAGGAAGTGTTGAGAGGAATACCTAAAATGAGTGTGTTGCTGCTCAAATGTTTTATACAAAAACTCGGAATGTATTAAAGAAATAATTTAATTCGTTTTTTTAACTTTCCTACTACTACTGTCGAGAACATAAATATAATTTTAACGTTTTTTAAATATATTCCGACTACATCTGTAGAAATATTAATAATATTTGTAATTAATTATTTTTACAAATATTTCGACTATAGTAGTCATATAGTCATCATATTTTAAATTAATTTTTTAAAGGTTTTCCGACTACTGTTTTCAGAATATTTCATTCCCATAATTTTTCACAAAACTTTACGATTGCAATTGTCGGAAGAGGTATCGATAAATATTTTATAAAAAAATAGATTTTCCGACTACAGTAGTCGGAAAATTGCGACTGATATTTTGTAGTCAGAATTGGTAGTCAGAAAAAGACGATTTTCTGTTAGTGACACTTACTCTAAAGAATAAGAAAAAATATTATTTTTTCATGCTTACAAATCTCTATTTTACTCTAACTATTTCAATATTTCCGTTACTCGTCCTACAAATAAAGAAAACTACATCTCCAAAAAAAAAAAAGAGAAGCAAATAGTTGGAGAAACAACAATCAGTTGCAAAATTTTATTTTCCGCGGTAGTCCAACGGTTAGGATAATTGCCTTCCAAATAGTTGAAAAAAGCAAAACAAAAAAAACTTACTTTTTACGTAATTTAATTTATAATAAATTTCTTTTCAGCAAGAACAGTTGGATTTATTTTTCATTTACCTTTAGTCCATTATGAGGACCTCATTTTTTTTTTTGTTGACGAAGGAACCCGCAGCCGCTACTCTCTCGAGTGCGCACAGGGTAAACCCCGGACTATCGCAATAGCCTGCAAACCACGTCAGCCGATTAACCACACTTGGCAAGTCATGTGTGACAGGCTCAACCAAGAAGGTTTATGCAGGGGATCGAACTCGTGACATTGCGACCCGCGCTCTACTGCTACACCAACTTGGCTACCCTTGCGGGTTATGAGGACCTCATATGACAATAGTAGATTGGGATTGTCAAATGGTCACTTCATCTTGGCCGCAACTGTGATCAAGAATTTACCTGAAGATCTTGCTGATACTCTTCTAAACGAATTTCAGTTTATTAAATTAGATATGATTTACTCTGCCAATTCTTTCGCTAATGTTTTGAAAGTAGAAAAAAAAAAGAACAAATCTTTAACGAAAACGTAAATGATTCTTCATACCATAAGAAACACCTAAAGAAGGGCGTATTTCAATATTTAATATATATTCCTTTAAGCAATTAGTAGTATTTTTTAAACTTCTTTAATAGTTAGAAGATTCCCGACAAAGTTACAAAAAAACTAATCTGAGCCTAAATAAAAATACTTACTTGCAACACTCAAAATTCACAAACACTAAAACTAAAGAAGTTTCATAGAGAGAACACACGAGAAAGTAAACAGAAAGAAAAAAATACGACACAAACATCTTCCTTAGGACCTTAATCATAAGAAAATAGTTTAAGAAAGAAATACAGAATTAATGCACAAATTTTCGAGCTCTTTACGACATCTCCTCCCGTAAACTGATCAACATTGAAGAGCCTTCTTCATCAAGTCAACGTAAAGCATAAATCTGACACTACAATAATATTATGAGGATATTACTACTTTAATATGGAATAAAAAGAATAATCTTGGATAGTGGTTTCATGAAACAAAAAACGGTGAATTTATATAGGAAAAAATTGAGAAATACCATAAGGTATCTTAAATTTGAAAATTAAACAGTTGAGAGTTGTGAATATGAAAACTTAAAAATCATGGAGTTAATTACATTACTAAGAGTAGAAGTTTAATTGGTACTATAAGTTATGGAGGTGAAAATTTGAAAACAAATAAAGGACAGAAAAAGCAAATAAAGAAAACAAAAAGATAATTGGAAAAGATATCAAGTGCTATAGCCTATAGCCCCCCCCCCCCGTGATAATCCAATGTGTTTAAAGCTATGAAGCAGAAAAAATGAAAAGAAAAAAAAAGCCAACAAGAAAGGAGATTAATGTGAGTAGTAAATGTTTGAAATTTTTAGTTTCTTTTATAATAAAGAATAGAAATTAGTGGAGTAGTAAATTTTGAGACATTTAAGTAGAAACATTAAAGATTAAGAATGAATAGAGGAGTAATTGACATATTTATTTTTCTACAATAATAAGTAAATATAAATTAGAGAAAATTCCAAAAAAAATGAGAAACCAAATAAATAGAAATGGTGATCATAGAGAAGTGTCACGTCACTTTTCTAATGTCTAGCTTTGTATTATATATAGATATAGATAAATTGATTTGTGCAGTTATAAAAGCTTCTCATTAAAAAAATATAGAAAAGTGTCGCTCGTTTTGGAACAGACTAACCAGAAAAATTAATAGTGGCAAACAAAGTGAAACGGACGGAGTAACTTTTCTTTGAAGTATGAGGAAAATTTCTCCAATATACAATTGTCACATTGTTTAATATAGGAAATTAATACTACTATTTATTTCTTGGATATGTTTTCAAAGGTAATGTGGACAAAGCAGTAGAAACAATGGAAACTATGACTGAAATAGTGGAAGAGGTAGCTGACGAAGTAGAAATGATTGCTGAAGAGGTTGAAAAAAAGATTCCTGGAGATTCAAAGCTTAAAGAAAGTCTTGATTCAATAGAAAATCTAGCTGAAGGGGCTGTCAAATATGCCAAACAATCTCAAGATCTCATTCACAAGGTCAGCCTTATGATTTTACTATAACTATCACAAAATCGCTAATTTTCTACGGATGTCCGGTCAAAATTTGACTCGTCGGTAAGGAATTTTTGACAACAAAATCATATGAAACATTACCGGCGAGCTAGATTTCCATTGAAAATTTTGGTTAGAAATTAGTAATTTTGTATTATTGTATTTCCTTAGAAAATTAATCTTAACCTTCAAATTTCCTTCCATGTCATTTCGGGTTAAAGAATATCGAAAAGCGTGTTTATCTATGTAAGAAAGGTATTTTAAAGTGTGGAAGAATTATGTTCATATGTTCAATTAAGCAGTCAGTTTTATTTCTCTATAGGGCGAGATCTACATGATTTTTTCCTTTAGATTTTTGTGTGCTGGTAGGGAGGGGGTGCAAGGTTAGAGATGGATGTAGTATTGTAGTTGGGGTTCATTCAAACATAGTAATTTCAATTTAAATCTTATATGTGTAAAAAATATTAATGAGTAGATATGGAGATATATTTATACAATTAGGTTACTTACTATAAATATATTTCTACAATAAGCATCACAAGATAACTTGATATAAATAATAATTGCTAGTATGCTATCGTAAGTTTTAACTAGACGGAAAATGTGAATTTTTTTTTATATTATCAATGTATATAACATTATAGTAACTTTTTCCTTTGGATATTTGCGGGTTGAGGATATAGAGAAAGAGATGGAGGACACACTAGTGCAAACTAACACTACAAAGCAGGTTGAAAGGGTCAGCCAAGAGTTGAGCTCCAGCAAGAATAAAAGTTAATTAGCCTTCAAAATATTAGTAATAATATTACTATCAACTTCAAATTATTACCTGATCCATCGAAAGTAGTCATTATTTACATTGTATCTCTATTTTTCATACTCTGTCAAATTTATATTTCTTTCGGGCTTATTAGGCATTGTATTAAACATTATAATTGTAGCTTAATTTTTGCATCAATTATGTTTAGGACTCACTCGTATGGATATGTAAAATACAGGATTTCCAATCCTAGCAGGAAAAGGAGGGAAGCGGATAATATTATTTAATAGATGAAAATAGAAATTTTTTTAATCCCGATCCATGTCGTAACATTATTTTAAATCCATTCAATTTGAATTGGTATTTTCTCCATCACAATTATTGTGAAGAGACATCTAAAATAATTAGTCTTGGATAGGGTAATGTGTCAACATAAATTCAATAATCAACAGATACATGGGAAAGCTCTACGAGAAAATATAGAATTGGCAACAAAATTTTAGCAACAATAAATATATTATTGCTAAAAACGTAAATGGCAACAAAAAATTTAATATATTATTGCTAAAAAAACATAAATGGCAAAAAAAAAAACCTATTGCTGCTAAAATTTATTGCATCGGAGATTATTGCAATGACATGCAACAATTTTTATTATTGTTAAAAACACTTTTATCAACAACATCCAATATATGGTAATAAAGTTGTTGTTGGCAAATACATTTTTTGTTATAGTGATGTACTGTTGGAATAAGTAGACCTTAGAGTTTTTTTTGTAAATCATTCGGTATCCGCAGCTCACTGAACTGACTAATTCGAATTCACCCATAATAGACTCATTAAGGGGTAAAATGCTCCCTTTAAAAAAAATCATTCTCAAAGTTTAACCCAGACTACTGGTTATTAGAACTTAGTTATTATTTAAGCAATGAATTTTCTTGCTAGTTGCTACAATACCGATACTAGTGATTATGATTAATGAGCAAAACAACTATTTTCCAGTACCTTTTTCTTCTTTTCCTTTGTCTTATGAGAAAATCATGTTGCTAAGTTCTTTTTTTTTTCCAGCGTGAAAATAAGGGGATCTCTTTCGCCTACGAGCATGTGTACGAAGAAAGGAGTCTCGTACAAAAGGGAATATTGGTTAGTGTCTCAAGCTTCAAGGTCAATAAAAAAATCCAACTATGATAATTGGCTATTATTAATAGTATTTTATGAATTGACTAATATTCAAGCTGGGTAATTTCTCTTAAACAATGCTCTTGTCATATTAAATACTTCAATTCTAATTATTTTTTATATAATTTGAGTGAAAATTAATGGGTCCAACTATTTTGACCGTTGTAACTTGTAAGTCGTAACTCTAACATGCCGTGTGAAATTTTCTTAATTCAATGGTAAACCAAAATTCTCATAGGGGATTAGATGGTATGCACCCTCCATTTTCAATCCTAAGATTGCGAGTTCGAGTCACCAAGAGAACAAATGGGAGCTCCCGGGAGGGATTAAAAAAAAACTTATCTCGAAGCATTACTTTGAAAACTCAAAACAATTCTTCGTTAAATTGTGTAATATTGCTAACTGCCTTCTAAATATTGATTATATCCGATGTATGTCCAACAACATGTTAAATGAAATCATCTCATTCTCTCTAACAGTCAATGTTCACTAACAAGAAATTAGTTATAACACTAAAGACAATATATTTAAGTTGTCTAAGTTAAGAGGTAACAACAATAACATACCCAGTGAAATTCCATATTGTGGGGTCTGGGGAGGGTAGAGTGTACACAGACCTTACATCCACCTTGATAGGTAGAACGATTGTTTCCGGGAGACCCTCAGTTCTATAGCACGATTCTAGAACAAGAAGGGAAAGTAACCATCCTACATGCCCAATAGCCTCCTGTCTATAAGTGTGGTGCACAATACACCCATAAGCAAGAGTCTACTAGACAAGGCATGTAGACTCCCTAGGACAGACCTGCTCTGATACCCAGTTTTTCAGGACCCAAATCGGAGGGTCATGACAGGCACCCGGATCTTACTTGCCGAGTACCACTAATCATACAGTTAACATCTATCCATAATTAATCTTTGACCCAAGGGCCAACACAAAGTATCCTGCTGACACATAAGAATGATAAACTTGAAAGAAGCTATGTAAAACCTTATAACAGAAGGACCCAAGACATGCATATATACATACTAAGGCCGACAAGGCCACACCTGACTGTTATACACAAGACACTATCTACAAGCCTCTAAGGAGTACACGACATCATAAGGTTGGGACAGGGCCCCACCATACCCATATGTACATGCAAAAATACCGTATCGAGATTAGACCGACATTCCGAAACAAGGGGAGTGCTCCAATATCTGCTGAGTCAGCAACCTACTAATGTGGATCATCGCCTTGCCTACGTGAACCTGCGGACATGAAACACAATGTCCCCCGACAAAAGGGACGTCAGTACGACTAATGTACCGAGTATGTCAGGCATGAAAAATAGCATAACAGAGACATAAAAGTAAATTGAGACAAGAAACAACCAACCAGTGGGGAATGCCTTTGAGGGTTATAATATGCATAAGTATCATGTCTGTGCAGAATGCCTCTGAGGGCCATAATATGCATAAGTATCATGTATGTGCCGAGTGCCTCTGAGGGCCATAATATGCATAAGTATCATGTATGTGCCGAGTGCCTCTGAGGGCCATAATATGCATAAGTATCATGTATGTGCCGAGTGCCTCTGAGGGCCATAATATGCCTAAATGACATGCACAATGCGGTCATACATATATATGTACGTCGTCTCCCATCATATCATTTCGGCCTCTGTGGGCATAACCATCATCATATACCAGCTGATCAGGTGGTGTGCATATATAACGTTGTATCCCTTTTCCCATCCCCTACATATATAATGCATACCATATAATAGTGTATATAACACATGTGGGTCAAGGGTAATACATGAATATAATGTATGAATGATAATAAAACATTCTGAGCTTATCATAGTGACATAATTCCGCTTCACCTCCGATTAACATTTATGGATACTAACATCTTTTCCATGTACCTCAATAAGGATTTAGGAACATATTTAGACATGCTTTGAACATGAGAATAAATAACATGAACATCCTTAACTACTAAGAGTAGAATCATTTATGGAACAATATTACATTCACGTTTCATACTTAGAACATGCCAAAAGAAAGAAATAATTTGTCTTAAAATACCTCGAATCCAAGCTTAATAACTCGAAGTGAAATTTTGATATTTAACTACCATGATCAATTATCGCCATTTGACGTTGGTATTCCCATGATTCGACAACTACTTTCTACTGGATTATTCAGGAATTGTTTGGATACAACTGATACGAAGGTGTTCTAGTACTACTACTACTACTTCATGCGTTTTTCACATCAAAAGTGATGTTGCTGGAAAACAACATCACGTTACAGTCCTATATATAAAACTCACTATTATAGAATCTTGTTATAATTGTTAAAGACAAGAATGTGTTATATAAAAGTTTAAGGTGGTTTGTCCTTTACATGTGTCATTTAGCATGTAATATGTTATTTGACTCACCCAAGTCCACTACGACCATCTCATTTCATCCATCGGCTATTTTATGCATTGTGTCAACCCAAAAAAAAATACTTATTCAATTAATTACACACACTTAATTTCTTGATCTCAATTCACTTAAATCTTGATGACTTATAAAATCTTCATATACTCAATGTCATAATCATGCGATATAGCACTAGTCCATAACCTCTTTGGGGACATAAAACTATTATTACTAATCCCTGTCGTCACCCTTATTAAGTTCTAAATTATTTCGGGACCGCGTCCTTATATATACTAAGCTCTTTATTTGCATATATCTAGATGCTCAAACCATAGCCCAGAAGTACGGGGTGTTACAAAGGGAATCCTACATAACTTAGACGTCGAATATAAATCTCTGGTTAAAATGCATTGTGATAGTCAAGCAGCATTGTATATTGCATGAAATCCAGTATTTCACGAACGGACTAAACATATTAAAGTTGGATGTCATTATGTCCGGGACGCACTCCAATCGGGTATAATTCTTCCGAGTTATGTGTCAACCAACGAACAATTGGCCGACGTGTTTACAAATGCTTTGGAAAAATCACAACATGAATATCTGTTTGGCAAGTTGGGCATTCGAGACCCCCATGCTCCAACTTAAGGGGGGTATTGAGATGTTTCCTAGTTTAACTCTATTAGTTTTATAGTAAAATCCTAGTCTAAGTATATTTGGTAAATTATAATTATAGTAGTTTATTAGAATATGATTTCCTTGTTAGACTAGAGAAAGGAGAACTTTTGCCTCTATATAAAGAGGTCATTATGATGAATAAAACTAAGAAAGAATTCTCCTAATATTTTTCTTCTCTCTAAATTTCGTCCCCTCTTAATTTTAACACCAAATTTTATTAACTAATTATGTATACATACTATTTTTCCTTATGGTGTTATTCCTTATGGTGTTAGGTGCAACTCAGCCAACAGTACTGGATCAAAAGCTTCACCTCCTGGCAAATCTCCATCTTCTGGATGGTAATAATATCTTATTTTCTATTATTTTTTTGCCAAAAAAGGAAAGAAGAAGAATAATTAAGCTAAATAGCCCCGGCAGATGTATGATATAACAGGTATAATTCATGTATAATATGTGTATAATAGTGTATAATCCATGTATACCAATTAAGAAAAGTAAACAGCGAATCTAGCCGGCTATTTGTGTAAAGATCCCAATAAAGAAAAAAACCTACAAAAATTTATGTACTGAGATAATTGATTTTCTTGGATATCAAGTTTTGAAGTTCTTGTTATATGCAGGAAAAAATGGTTGTTGGGATTTCTTCTACCAAAAGTAAGTGAAATTTGACTTTTCTTTGTAATTTTTTTAGACGGACTATAAAGATCGAAACAAGGTGGAACAGAGAGTAACTTTTCTTTGAAGAGTGATAAATCCCTATATAAAATTATCACATTAGTAGACATCAGTCCGGTGCACAAAGTTTTCCGTGTTCACATTATTTGAGAAAGAGCCGCACCCCAAGGGTGGTAATGTAGACAGCCTACTCTAATGACATTAGTAGTTGTTTCCACGATTCGAATTCATAACCTATAAGTTACATGGAGACAACTTTACCGTTATTCCAAGCTAGCTCCCCTTCAATTGTCACATTGTTTAATATATGAAATTAATACAACTTATTTGGTGGATATTATTTCAAAGGTAATGTGCATAAAGCAGTAGAAACAGTGGAAACTGTGACTGAGATAGTGGAAGAGGCAGCTGAGGAAATAAAAAAAGTTGCTGAAGAAGTTGAAAAGAAACTTCCTGGGGATTCAAAGCTAAAAGAAAGTCTAGATTCAATTGAAAATTTAGCTGAAGGGGCTGTCAAATATGCCAACCAAGCTCAAGATCTTATTCACAAGGTCAGTATAACATGATTGTATTACTCCTTGCAAAAAAAAAGTCAGTCCTAATAGAAGCGGATATATCAACGACTTAAAGTTATTTGAGTTCCTACAACAGTCTCATCAATTTATAACTAGGTTTACATTCAAATATTTATAGATATTAAACGAATTTCTCAATATATAGCGGATAAAAGTTATTGAATTCTCGTGAATCCTTACATTGCTCTCTAGATCTGCCATGAGTCCCTATCCTTTTTTTCCTTTAGAATTTTTGCTTGAGATAACCTCTTGCAGAAATGCAAGGTAAGGCTGCGTACAATAGACCCTTGTGGTCCGGCTCTTCCCCGGACCCCGCGCATAAAGGGAACTTAGTGCACCGGGTTGCCCTTAGAATTTTTGCTTGAGACGGACTTAAATGAAGCGATATGAATAGTGAGAGCTCATATTTTTTATGATCGAGAAATATGTCCAGGGCCAATCCTTCGAATTAATTAGTAGCAACTTTCGAAACTCAGGATAATGAAATCACCTCGCCACTCTTCTCCACTTAAATATCAGAGTTAGTTCACATATATGGTGCAGGACTCGAATCGGTATCTTAAGTCAAAAGTCTCCTAACCTTTGCCACTTGAACTAAGTCATGCGGCCAGAAAATGAAAATTCATGTAGCTTAGACTTGTTTGAAAATTGAAGCATAATAATTATTGTTATAGTTGTCTTCAAATCTCTTATCAATATATGAAGAGAAACAATTTATATTTGTACTTTAAACTCAAGATCTATAATCAACACTAATTGATAAATTTGGTGAAAATGATAATTAAACTGCTATTACCTGTTAAACAACACTGATATGTAAATTAAATTTACAGCATAAATATAAGCTTATTTTGTGATATTTGCAGATTGAGGATGTAGAGAAAGAGATGGAGGACACACTGATGCAAACTAACACTACAAATCAGGTTGAAAAGGTCAGCCAAGAGTTAAGCTCCAACAAGAATAAAAGTTAGCCTTCGAAAAAGTAGTCATTAGATTATTACTATCTACTCCATAATACCTATATGCCATCAAAAGAAGTCGCTATTTACATTTTATCTATGTATTGTTTTTCTTACTTTGTCATTTTTATTTTCCTTTGGGGCTTGTTAAATGTTAGGCATTGTATTAAACAATAATTGTAGTTTATTAGCATCAATTATGTTTATGCGATGTATCAACATAAATTCAATAATAAACATATCATAGAAAAGCATGTACTATATATGGCAATAAGTAGAACTAATTAGAGCTATTATCCAAGGCTACGAGCTGTCTTGCTAGTTGTTACAATACTTGTAATGAAAATGCACAATCTACTTTTCAATACTCTTTTTCTCTTTTCATTTTTTTTTAGGAGGAAATTGTGTTGTACAGTATAGTATTTATTTTCTTTTTCCAACTTGAAAACAAAGGGGAAAAAAGATTGGTTATTGTCTCAAACTTCAAGATCAATCAAAAAAGCCAACTCTTTAATTCTTTTAAGTACTTCGTAACATGATGCACAAATAAGATTGCAACACCATCAAAGGATGTGGTTGGATGGATAGACTTTCTCTATTCTTAACTAGTGGATCAAATACAAGCTCCGGGTATGAAAAGTATCCTGATAGAGAGCGCTTTCTCCCTTTAATTGGCTTTATGCGGCACGAATCCGTATTAATTGGGGCTCCAAAGTAGATAATGAATACCGGGTAGAAAACCAAAAAGTGAATGAATTTACATAAGTTGTATATTTTGTTAAATTAAGAAAACCATAACACAAGCGTCCACAATCCACATTACGACTAATTTCATGTAATATACAAGTACTGCACTTTATTCATAATGAATATTTAATAACTAGCACATGTATATCAAATTAAATATTCTAATTAAGATCAGTCATCCTTGTCTGAATTACAACCAGTAAAATATTGGCTAGTTGGATATGAACTTTTTTGTTAAATAAAAATAAATAAGTATATGGTACTGGTATCGATCTCGATCTGATATAACTATAAATTTCTAGTTATTGCCACCGAAATTCTTTGATACTTGTTTCACATAATATAACTGACAAAAAGAATATGAGACTATCGAAACTAGACATATCGAATGTAGGATTCCACGTCCCTACCTCCACGTGAGCCAAATGCCAAACCAAATTATATTTTAGCCAATTATCTTCTCGATCGGTTTGACTTGTATACAATAATAGCGTAAATCATTCAACATTATCATGTCATTTAAAGTAGTTAATCATAATAATCATAAATAGTGAAAAAAGTAATTTGAAAAATAAGACAACTAACCTTACGGCAAGTTATTTGTACTGATTATATGAAATTTCATTTAAGGTATTGGTACTCTTTTTTTGCAGCTCTCTTTGACATTGCACTCACAGCCGGAGTATAAGTGTACTCTTTTTCTTTCTTTAGTTAAAAAATTGAATAATCTCAATGTCGTTGAGAGTCGTTCTACGAAACATCTAATGTAATCTTTGACTTGGTCTTTAAATCGTAATTCTCAGCCTTTCGCCATCTTGCCTCGCTCTTAAATAGGATTTTCTACCTAAGTAGTATACCGCTTATGCAGTGAATGTATAGGCTAGCTCATAGTATACATTCAACTTCTTCTTCAATAGATGTATATACAATCCAGATCGCATATACAACGTGCTATTATTAATTTCCTCTTATTACAGCAATAAGATACCATATGTTCTTATTGGGATCCTACACATACTTTTTCAATTTACAAAATTTACCTTCCACCTTAGGCTCTTGGCCCATATTGTTGAAAAACTTTATTATGTGCGAGGCACAAGTAATACGTAGCAGAAAAAAAGGTGTGTGAGGCTTTATTGATTTCTTGACATTTGAAATGTGGCCCCTTCTCTACTTTTGCAAATAAAACCAAATGAAAAAAGAAGAAGATAAAGCACTGCATAGTACAATAGAATTGGAGGGAACAAGGATACCATTTTTCCTCCTTTTACTTAGGATCTTTTGCAGATCACATCTAAACCAAGTAAAGTAAATTTCACCCAAACAAAAATATACCATTGCTGATCAATGCAATCTCAAAGAGACTTCCAAATCTTACTCAAGTGAAGTTCTAGGAAACTAATGTATAAATCTATGAACTTATTTTTTTTCTCCTTTTTTTCTTTGACTAGTTTCTCGGCACGTGCGTTGCACGTGTCCGCCAAGTCATATTGTGTACAGTTTGATCAATAATATAAATATTTGTAAAAAAAACATTTGAGCAAATGAAAATATAATAAAACAAATATTAAGTAAATAAATACTACATAAAAGAATAAAGTACAGGCTAGTTAATCTCTCCATGCTCGAAGTACCATTTGTACAAATAAGAATCCCCTTCGTGACATGATTTCTTCTTCATATAGATAGATATAGAATATATAGGGCAATTTCTTAGAAGTACATTTTCTGCTACAACCCTTCCTATCTGTGAAATCTTCAGTTTTTTCCCTTCCTCGATCCCTATCCCATAGGTACAATGTTTGAATCAATATAGAACCTTTTCTTTTATATGAATCGATATTATTCCATTACAAATCCTTCCCGATACCTCCCATCTGAGTGATAAGTGTGGATTACCTTATGATACTAGTTTGTAACTATTACCTTTCTTTTCCTGCTCGGTCCCTCTCCCATGAATGGCGTCAAAGTAATATGCAAATTACTTCAGGAAAATATGAGATTATGCTCTAAAACTGATAGTTTTCGAATCTTCCTCTAGTTTTTCTTTTTTGCAAGATACTTATGTGAATAACCAGTTTATAAAAATCATCGCAAACGAAGGATAATGAAAGAAATAATTTCTTGATTATTTTCATTAATAAAAGGGTATATATACAATTTATAATTTTCCATAATAGTAAAATTCTATTCCTACTCTATTCTCAAAACCCTATTCTAGTTGTACAAGAATTCTATAATTATGGTAAGTGTACAAGCCTAATTTAATACAATATTTACACTTAAATTTGACTCCAAAACCGTGATATGCACGGGCTTGTATACCGTGTATACCACGGTTTCACACTTGGTAATATGCCTTGTGAAACCGTGATATACATGGTATACAAACCCATGTATATCATGGGTATAACTAACACACCCCCGCAGTCATAGAGGGTGGTCTTCATACGCTGAGACTGTCCCTAAAATCTTCAAAAAGGACCGAGGGAAGACCCTTTGTAAAGATGTCGACAATTTGATACATGGAAGGGACATTGCAGATGCGTACTTGTCCACGAGCTACCTTTTCGCGAATAAAGTGAATATCCATCTCGATGTGTTTAGTGCGCTGGTGTTGAGCAGGATTACCAGGAAGGTAGATGACACTAACATTATCACAATAAACTAAGGTAGCTTTCTGAATAGGACAATGAAGCTCTAAAATAAGATTACGTAACCAACATGATTCAGAGACCACATTGGCCATCCCTCGATACTCGACATCTACACTAGAGCGTGATAATGTAAACTGACTCTTCGCAGACCATGAGACCAAGTTATTACCAAGAAACATACAATATCCGGACGTGGAACGTCTGGTATCTGGACAATCACCCCAATCAGCATCTATATACGAGACAAGTGTAGACATCGATGAATGATATAAATGTAAGTCATAATCAAGCGTTCCCTGGATGTATCGAATAATGCGTTTGAGCGCATTCATGTGCTCAACCCTGGGATCATGCATAAACAAACACACCTGCTGTACGGCATACGTAATATCTTGTCTCATGAAAGTACGATACTGAAGAGCCATGCAAGACTGCGATAGCGGGTTGGATCCTCGTAAGGGGAGCCAGCAGCAGCACCCAACTTGGGTTTAGTATCGACGGGAGTGGAAGTAGACTTGCACGAAGACATGCCAGCGCGCTCAATAATCTCAGTTGCATACTTCCGTTGTAATAAGAACAACCCACCTGCATGACGAGAAACAGCAATCCCCAAAAAGTAACTCAAGGGCCCCAAGTATTAAATAGCAAACTCAGAACTGAGCATTGTCATGATAGACTTACGCAAAGCATCAGTAGAGGCAGTCAAGATAATATCATCCACATATAATAGAATATAAGTCAGGGAAGAACCACGATGATATATGAACAATGAATTATCAGACTTGCTGTGTGAAAACCCAATAGACGAAACATAGTCTGCAAATCTCTTATACCAAGCCCGTGGGGCTTTTTAAGCCCATACAAGGACTTCTTCAATAAACAAACATAATAGGATATTTGGGGTTTCGAAAACCCAAGGGTTGATGCATATAAACGGTCTCCTTAAGATCGTCATGTAAGAAAGCATTCTTCACATCTAACTAATGAATGGGCCATGCTTTGGAAAGAGCCAGACTGAAAACAGTGCGAATGGTAGCTAGTTTGACCACCAGACTAAATGTCTCACCACAATCCACGCAAACCTGAGTCTTACCATCACCTATAAGACGAGTCTTATGCCTCGCAAAAGAACCGTCAGAATTATCCTTATGAGTAAAAATCCACATAGACCGAATAATATTAACATCAAAAGGACGGGGTACCAACTCCCACGTCTTATTGCAATAAGTTCATCATATTCGTCGGTCATAACCAATTTCCAATTCGGATCATTTAATGCGGACACTGGGTTATAGGGTAAGGGGGATTTAAGAACATTAGAATTTAAATTAAAATATCTTTTCAGATTAAAAATACCATGTTGACTACGATTAACCGGTCTATGACTTGTGGGAGAATTGGGAGGATTTTGGGACAAAGGTGGAAGGGTGACGGACTAGCCAGCAGGCAGTAGGCCTGCTGGCCCAACACTGGATTCAAAAACAGGAGTTGGGCTGATAGCACCAACAGAGGCAGAATTGGGCCCAATATGTGGCCCAGTTGCTGGACTCGTAACGGCAAAACTGGTTTGATGACGCGAAACAGTGACAGGAAAATTTCCAGGTGCTGGACCTGAAACAAGTGACGGAAGGTCCAGTGGGTCCGCTGGCGGATTTTGGGTGTGGGATAAATCTGAAAATTGGTGGATAATATATAGAGAGATGGCGTCGTCCAAAAAATTATACGAACTAGACACGGGACTACTCACATTAGCAAACAGAAATTGGGTTTCATAAAAAATAACATGGCGACTAATGATGATTTTATTAGACAATAAATCAAAACATTTGTAACCACGATGATTAGACGGATAACCCAAAAACACACATGGGGTAGAACATGCCTGAATTTTATTAATTATGGTGGACGGAAATAGTGGATAACATGAGCACCTAAAGACCCTAAGATGAGAATACGAAGGAGTCTTATTATATAAGACTTAACATGAACGGAAGCATGGACTAATAAAGTTCAGACAATATTATTAATGGTACGAATTTTGCGTTCGGCTTTCCCATTTTGTGAGGACGTATGAGGACAAGAGAAACAAAAATTTATTCCATGATTACGACAAAAATCCCGAAACAACCTATTATCATATTCTTTGCCATTATCACATTGAATATTTTTTATTTTTCGTTCGAACTGGGTATGGATGAAGGCTCTAAATTTTAAGAAAGTGGAAAACACTTGAGATTTTTTCGCTAACGGAAAAGTCCATAAAAAAATAGGATAATCATCCAAAAATAGAACATAATAACGATGGCCCAAAGAATTGAGAACAAGAGATGTCCATAAATAACTATGAATAATATCAAATGTCATTAAAGTACGAGGAGTAGAGTCTACAAACGGTAATTTAACAAATTTTCCTAGAGAACAAGATTGACAATCAGAGTACTACGCGTACCCTTACAAGAAATCAAATTGTTTTTATGTAAGGAAGAAATAATAGACGACCCAGTGTGACCTAAACGTGCATGCCACAAGGAAGGAGCAAGAGCTGCAAAAGTAGATGGCAAGGCTTGACTCGAGAGACCGGATGTAGGCGTGATAGGATAAAGATCTCCCATACTATCACATCTCATGAGAGGAATCCCCGTCTTGAAATCATTCACAGAAAACCCAAAAGGATCAAACTCAATAGAAACCCAATTATCAGTGGTGAATTTACGAACAGACACCAAATTTTTAATTAAGTTAGGAGCAAGAAGGGCATTTTTCAAGACAAGAGGTGGATGGGGGGAGACAACGTTTTATGACCATAACCACGAATCGGAATTGTATTGCCATTACCCATAATTATGCCACGACTGTTGCTCAAATTGGAATAAGACGAGAAAGTATCTTAGTCGGATGTCATGTGGGTAGTGGCCCCGGTGTCCATGTACCAATTTGCATCCGAGGGATTTAATTCAAGTGTGTGCATCGCGGCTTCAATGTCGGTAGGGTTGGGGCCCGCTGTATGGTGAGCCTGGTGGGGCCGAAGTCCAAGCACATCGGCTGGCTGCCCCTGCCCAAAATTGCCTCTCGGGTTCCACTGTGGGCCGAGATAATTAGGCCTGCTTGGCTACTAAAATTGGGCCCAGGTTGGGTGGGCAGTGTACGACGGAAAATAAGGGTTGTTGGACCCCAGGGCTGTGGCTAGTTGGCTTACGGCCCACTGCCCCGAGGCCCATTGCCACCCCCATTATTTCCACCAAGGTTTCCGACACGGTTTTTGTCATTATTTTTGCGATTCTAACCCTTTTTGCCTCCACCGTTGTTGCGGTTTTGGGGGGAATTGTTGGAGACGGATGGAGAAAAGTTGGACTCCGATCACCATGATGACATGAGGTATCTCACCCACGCAGTGGGGTGAAAAGGGTCTTTTACCACATTTTTGGATGACATTAAATAATTTTTTAGGGCACTTTCTTATATCATCTTGGAATCTTTGAACTAATTAGAGCCTCCATAGCTACTTGTAGCAAGTTTTGAAGGATTTCACCGTAGAATATCAACTTTCTTCCTTATTAATGTTTGATTATGTCTTTATTTTCCGTTTATCTTGTATTTTCTATTTCTAATACGAGTAACTAAACTCCATAGATTGAGGTTGTGAACTCTTATGGTATTAATATGAATGAGTATTAGTTAATCTTGCTAATTAATACTTGAGTTTTTATTATCTACTTGTTTACATTCTTATTTGTGAATTTAATAGTTGCAAACACTAGATTAAGCCATACATATCCATTTCTTGCTTCTAAGGGTGGAAATTGGATTGGGTAATTAACAAGTAGCAAGGAATTGAGTTTATTAAGGGATTATTATGCTTGATTAACGAAATCGAACTAGGAATAGGGAGATTTCAACTTGGGTTTTACAATTGGGTCTCATTGTATTCCTTTGGGTTTGAAAAAATTCATAGGAAAAAGCTTGCTAGAATTTGAAGATTTTAGTGGATATTTAGCACTTAAATCATAATCACCAATCTCATATATTTTAAGCAAGATAATTATATTCATGAATTAGATATGTCATAATGAGGTTACAACCCCGGTCTCTCTTTTAGTTGAAAAGAAATAAAATATTTTCTTGCATTCCAAGTGTTCGATAAAATCCCTAGCTTAGTAAAATAGTCTAGTTTTAGAATTAATAACTCAATCACTCTTTTGTTTGAAGATTACTTTAGGAAATCACAAATTTACACATATTTGACGTCTTAGCACACACGCACTCCTCGTGGGATAGATCCAAATCTTTGTTGGGTTTTATTATTGCTACGACCGTACTACATTTCATTTGAGGCGTAGGATTGGACGTTATCAATTTTTGACGTTGTTGCCGGGGAGTACGGTGTTTTGTGTTCTCGTGTTATTTTTTGTTTATATGGTTTCCTATCTTTTCTTCGTGATACTCTGATTCGGGTGTTCGTGTTGCATGGTTAACTATGGCAGGTAACAGACTAAATGAGTTGCTCTTGGGTCCCTATCGCGGTGAGGATCCCATGAATGGAGCGGTTCCAATTCAACAAGAAGCACGTCGACGAGGCCATCCATGGATATCGAAGAATGGTGAAAGAGTGTCCGAATAATGACATGACGGATAAGATGCTTCTCCAAGCCTTCTACCGTGGTCTCACTACAACAAATCAATCTTATGTCAACCAATTGGCCATGGGTAATATCATGAACAAGATGTACCAAGAGGCTAATGAGATCATAGATGAAATGGAGGAAACATCATCCGCTTGACAATCTAGAGATAATGTCCCCCAATGTGATCCCTCCATAGAGATAATGTTCACAATCACCAACGTGATGATCAATATGCTCAAGGAGAGAGGGTATTTCACGGGAGAGCCCACTCAAAATGCAAACAAGCATCTCAAGTACTTTATTGATGTTCGCCATATGAACAAGCAACCAAATGTCACGAATGAGACTATAAGATTGAGGTTATTCCCGTTCTCTTTGAAAGAGAGTGCTTTAGATTGGTTGGAAACTTTTCCAAGCCAATCTATCTATACATGGGACGAGTTGGTGGTTAAGTTCTTGGGCAAGCATTTCTCATCGGATCGGATGGTAATATTGCGAGATGAGATATTTAACTCTAAGAACCATCATACTGAGGCGTTACATGAGATTTGGGAGAGATATCAAAGAATGGTGAAAGAGTGTCTGAATAATGACATGACGGATAAGATGCTTCTCCAAACCTTCTACCGCGGTCTCAATACCATAAATCAATCTTATGTGAACCAATTGGCTAGAGGTAATATCATGAACGAGACGTACCAAGAGGCTAATGAGATCTTAGATAAAATAGAGCTAACATCATCCGTTTGGCAATCTAGAGATAATGTTCCCCAATATGATACCTGCATAGAGATAATGTTCACAATCACCAACATGATGATCAATATGTTCAAGGAGAGAGGGTATTTCATGGGAGAGCCCACACAAAATGCAAACAAGCATCTCAAGTACTTCATTGATGTTCGTCATATGAACAAGCAACCAAATATCATGAATGAGGCTATAAGATTGAGGTTTTTCCCATTCTCTTTGAAAGAGAGTGTTGTAGATTGGTTAGAAGCTTTTCCAAGCCAATCTATATATACATGGGGTGAGTTGGTGGTGAAGTTCTTGGGCAAGCATTTCTCACCGGATCGGATGGTAATATTACGAGATGAGATTTTGAACTCTAGGCAACATCCTACCGACATGTTACATGCGATTTGGGAGAGATATAGAAGAATAGTGAAAGAGTGTCTGAATAATGACATGCCGGATAAGATGCTTCTCCAAACCTTCTACCGTGGTCTCAATACCACAAATCAATCTTATTTGAACCAATTGGCCGGAGGTAATATCATGAACAAGACTTACCAGGAGGCTAATGAGATCTTAGATAAAATGGAGGAAACATCATCCGCTTGGTAATCTAGAGATAATGTTCCCCAATATAATCCCTCCATAGAGATAATGTTCACAATCACCAACATGATGATCAATATATTCAAGGAAAGAGGGTATTTCATGGGAGAGCCCACTCAAAATGCAAACAAGCATCTCAAGTACTTCATTGATGTTCGTCATATGAACAAGCAACCAAATGTCACGGATAAGACTATAAAATTGAGGTTGTTCCATTTCTCTTTGAAAGATAGTGATTTAGATTGGTTGGAAGTTTTGCTAAGCCAATCTATATATACATGGGATGAGTTGGTGATGAAGTTTTGGGGCTAGTATTTCTCACCGGATCGGAGGATAATATTGCGAGATGAGATATTGAACTTTAGGCAACATCCTACCAAGGCGTTAAATGAGATTTGGGAGAGATATTGAAGAATGGTAAAAGAGTATCCGAATAATGACATGACGGATAACATGCTTCTCTAAATCTTCTACAGTGGTCTCAATACCACAAATCAATCTTATGTGAATCAATTGGCCGAAGGTAATATCATGAACAAGACGTACCAAGAGGCTAATGAGATCTTAGATGAAATGGTGGAAACATCATCCGCTAGGAAATCTAGAGATAATGTTCCCCAATGTGATCCCTCCATGATTCAATTGACCAAGGAAATGTAAGCTCAAGGCCAATAAATTGTGGAGTTGACAACCACTTTAAAGTTGCTAGCTAAGAATCAATTTCCAAGGCAAGTCAATGCCATGTACAATATTCAAGGGCCCGATTATAATTCCATGGCAATGGAAACTCAATATCAAGGTCAAGAGGGCATTTATTTTGCCCAAGGGCCCAATCAATATGGTGACTTCCAGGAACAATATTACCAAGTCCAAAATGAGGAGGCTCAATACGTGGGTAACTATCAAGGAGGTCAACAAAGATTCAACAACCAATGTCAATGAAAGTAAGGTGATCAATGGCAAAGAGGGAATTCTAATTAGTCTAACCAAGGCAATCAAGGTTGGAATGGTGGTAACCAAGGAAACCAAGGTTAAAATGGTGGTAATCAAAATAATCAATGTTGGAATGGTAGTACTCAAGGTAATTGGGGGGGGGGGGGGGTTCTTCGCAACAATATCAACAAAGATCCTACCAACAACCTCAATACAACAATCAAGGACAATAATTGGGTGTTCCGAAACTAAAAAATTTAATGAAAATAATGATCAAGAATCAAGAACAGTCCGATAAAGAGAAGAGAGATATGAATCAAATGGTGACTTTCCATACCACTTTAATTAAGCAATTTGAGACTCAATTGGGTCAAATATCTTCTTAGTTTAATGTGAGACCACATGGAGCTCTACCAAGTGATACTATTGCAAATCCTAAGCGTGTTTTTGCTGCTACCACAAGGAGTAGTAGTATTCTCAAGAAAATGACCATTGTGAATGTTGATAAAAATGAAGATGAGGTAATACCTCATAGAGTTGATAAACAACCCAAGGTGGTTGAATCTATCACGGATGACAAGCTTCATATTGTTGATGAGTTGCCATTAAAATCTTACAGAGGTGAAAAAGAGCACTAAGCTCCAAGTACTTCTAGTCTTGCTAGTAAAACCCCTTTAGGGGAGAATGAGCCGATAAAGGAAGCAATTGTGGAGATTTCTAAAGCATACAAGCCAATTCCAAGGCCACCTCCTCATTTTCCGCAAAGATTTTATAAGCAAGAACAAATTGGCCAATTGCAAAAGTTTTATGATATGTTGAATCAAATCACAATCACAGTGCCCTTTGTGAAAGCTTTTGAAAAGATGTCGGATTATGATAAGTTCATGAAGGACTTGGTAACTAAGAAGAAGAACATGAATTTTGAAACTGTCAAGATCACTCACCAATGTAGTGCAATCATCTTACAAAAAAGAGTAAAAAAGATGGATGATCCAGGGGCCTTCACTATTCCTTGTTCTATTGGATTGCCAAGTTTTGCAAAAGTTTTGTGTGATTTGGGGGAAAGTATTAATTTAATTCCTTATGACATATTTAAAAGTTTGGGTTTGGGGGATTCTAGACCAACTACCATGAAGTTGTTAATGGCAGATCGCACATTGAAGAAACCATTGGGTGTCATTGAAGATATTATTATCAAGGTAGATTGTTTCTACTTTCCGGCCAATTTTGTAATCTTGGATTGTGAGGTGGATATTGAGATCCCAATCATTCTTGGGAGACCTTTCTTGGCAACCGGAAGAGCTATATGTGATGTTGAAGCGGGAGAGCTCAAGTTTAGATTAAATAATGAAGAAGTGATCTTCCACATTCAAAAGTCAATGAAACAATCACATGATTATGGTGTGATATTCGCAATTAATGTGATAGATGAGGTTGTGGTTGATAACTTGGAAGAATTTTGCGTGGGTGGATCTCTACAAGGGGTTACACGCAATTCAAACAATAATGTCATGGGGAGACCTTTGAAGGTCGAAGAAATTAGTGAACCATGCCCCGATGAGAAACCATTTGGAGTCACAACGGTTGAAGATAATGAGTTGCCATGGTACACCGATATGGCAAAATTCTTAGTGAGTAGCTTGCTACCACCCGAGCTTCCTTCATACCAAAAGAAAAAGTTATTGAGGGATAGCAACTTCTACTATGGGGATGAACCATACTTTTTTCGGATTTGCGCCATGGATAAATTTCGATTTCAATCATATGGAAGTGGTTCTTTGTACAAACGGAGGACGAAATACCACCATGACAAAAAGATTGTGAAAAGAGAGTTCAACCATGGGGACGTGGTTCTACTCTTTAAGTCAAGATTTAAGTTGTTCCGGGGCAAACTTAAGTCTAAATGGTTCGGACCCTTCAAAGTCATCAATGTTTATCCTTTTGGTGTTGTGGATTTGGAGTCGGATGATGGTAAAAGAATCTTCAAGGTGAATGGACAACGAATTCAGCATTATTTGGGACTAACTGAAATGAGTAGAATAGTTTAGGAAGTTGATTTGGGGAACCCCCAATGACGTCTTGAGAAATGAAGGACTTTGTGTCGTACCGCGACGTTAAACGAAGCGCTTCTTGGGAGGCAACCTAAATTCTTTTCATTGTATTTTTATGTTTATGTTTAATATTATTTTGATAGATTTTGGTGTTGAGATGGGTGTAGATTTGGTGCTTGAAGAAAGGAGTTGAAAGTTGAAACCATCAAAAAAAAAAAAAAAATTAGCATAGCAACTACGTGGCCACTTCCAGTAGCTGACCCAGGCATGCAAAATGTGAAAGGTGATCTGTGTGGCCAAAGTTTTAAAAAAAAGAATTGTGAAAGGGATGCTGCCAGGGAAAGAGTACACGCACATAATACATGTCTCACGCACAGCTCTCTCTCGCACATAACACCACACGCACACAAGCACAAGTCATGCAGCAGCAGCAGTGCACGCTGCCAGTTCTCCTTAACGCCACATCCACTGTTAACGCCGACGGCAGTGACGCCGGAGACCACTCCAGCAGCAGGTAAGTTTTTCTTTCTCCTCCCCTCTTATCTGTTTCAACCCCTTTGTCTGCTAGTTTTGTTCGATTGCTTACCCAAGTTAAAGTATTGACTGATGCTACTGTTATTGAACTATAATTTCCAATTTTTTACAAAGAGCCGAGCTGAAAGTGATGCACATTAGGTATTTGACAGATTGTCTGAGAGATCATATCATTGGCCGGAGAAGTCTGAGTAACCGAGTGATATCAAGAATGAATCTGATGCTTGTTTGCACTGAATGCCTGCAACTTGTTTCTGTTTTGTTGATATTTTCAGCTGCTATAGTTGTCAGTGGATCTTTGCTCTTAACGCTGAAACATTGTGAGAGTTTGGTGAGGTGAAACATTGGGTTGGTGAATAATGGTGTCAATTTTTGCGGGATGTGGTGATTGTGTATGCGCGTGCTTCAAAGGAACTCTTATTGCAAGACATCAAAGGGAAGTGACTTCCCGCTCATGCTAATGATGTTACTACCTCGGATTCACACCGGGAGTGACAAAGTTTTTCTGTACCCTTCCTTATGTTTATTTTGATTTGCATTGAAAACAATGCTTATTTTTTAAAAAAAAAATCCCTTGATTATTTTCATTAATTGAAAGACTATATATACAATTTACATACTTTCATAATAGGAGAATCTTATTCCTATTCTACTCCTAAAACCTTATTCTACAAGAATATTAACTATACAATTATGGTAAGAGTACAAGACTAATTAAGGTACACTACACCTATACAAACTTGTGTACAATATGGACTATATCGAGAGGGAAGCCGAGACCAAGTATACATATAATATACACGTGTATATCGTATGTATACTCGATATATTTAACACACACCCGCAGTCATAGCGGGCGGTTTTCGAATGCTGAGACTGTCCTTAAAATCTTTAAAAATGACCAAGGGAAGACCCTTTGTAAAGATGTCGGGAATTTGATATCTTGACGGGACATGGCAGACGCGTACCTGACCACGAACAACCTTTTCGCGGATAAAGTGAATGTCCATCTCGATATGCTTAGTGCGCTAGTGCTGAATTGGATTACCAGAAAGGTAGATTGCATAATATTATCGCAATAAACCAAGGTTGCTTTCTGAATGGGACAATGAAGCTCCAAAAGCAAATTACGTAACCAACTTGATTCCGAGACCACATTAGCTACCCCTCGATACTCGGCCTCGGCACTGGATTGGGATAATATTGACTGATGTTTTGCTGACCATGAGACCAGGTTATTGCCAAGGAACATACAATAGCCAAACGTAGACCGTCTGGTGTCCGGACAACCACCCCAATCAGCATCCGTATACGAGACAAGTGTGGATGTCGAGGAGGGATATAAATGCAAACTATAGTCCAACGTCCCCTGAATATACCGAATGATGCGTTTGAGTGCATTCATATGCTCAACTCGAGGATCATGCATAAATAAACACACCTGCTGGGCAGCATACGTAATATCTGGCCTCGTGAATGTTAGATACTGAAGGGCCCCTGCAAGACTGCGATAGCGGGTCGGATCCTCGTATGGTATGCCGGCCGCAGCACTAAGCTTGGGCTTAGTATCAACTGGAGTGGAAGTGGACTTACAGGATGACATCCCAGCCCTTTCAATGATCTCAGCTGCATACTTTCTTTGAGACAAGAACAACCCACCTGCATGCCGAGTGACAGCAATCCCCAAAAAATAACTCAAGGGCCCCAAGTCTTTCATAGCAAACTCAGACCTGAGCATTGTTATGATAGACTGGCGTAAAGCATCAGAAGAGGCAATCAAAATAATATCATCCACATATAACATAATATAGGCCAAGGACGAACCACAACAGTAGATGAACAAGGAGTTATCCGACCTACTATGAGTGAACCCAATCATCGAAACATAGTCGGCAAACCTCGTATACCAGGCCCGTGGAGATTGATTAAGCCCATATAAGGACTTCTTCAACAAACAGACATGATGAGGATGTTTGGGATCCCTAAATCCCAAAGGCTGATGCAAATAGACTGTTTCCTTGAGATCACCATGTAGGAAAGTATTCTTCACATCTAACTGATGAATAGGCCATGCTTTCGAAAGAGCCAAGCTAAGCACAGTGTGAATGGTAGCCGGCTTGACCACCGGACTAAATGTCTCACCACAATCCACACCAACCTGCTGAGTCTTACCATCACCCACAAGTCGCGCCTTATTTCGGGCAAATGAACTATTTGAATTTTCCTTATGAGCAAAAATTCACATAGACCTAATAATATTAATATTAGATGGACGGGGCACCAACTCCCACGTCTTATTATCAATAAGAGCATTATATTCATCGGTCATAGGAATTTTCCAATTCGGGTCATTTAATGCAAACACAAGATTACGAGGTAAAGGTGATTTAAGAACATCCGAATGTAATTAAAATGTCTTTTCGGTTTAAAAATCCCATGTTGACTACGGGTAACTGGTCTATGACTCGGGGCAGAGGCGGGTGGATTTTGGGAATTTTCGGGACTCGGGACGGACTGTCGAGTAGGCAGTGGGCCTGCTGGCCCAAATCGGGAACTGAAATCGGGAACTGGGCCAACACTGGACCCATAAACAGTACCTGGAACTGGGTAGAATGGACGACCCAGTTGCTGGACCCAGATTCGAAGACGACACTGTTTGGGGAGGACCAGCGGGCAGTGGGTCCGCTAGCGGAGTTGGGGTGCGGGACACGTCTGAAAAATAGTGAATAAGTTTTGGGGAAAGACCATCATCTAAAAAGTTATATGAACTAGGCTCGGGATTACTAACCTTAGCAAACGAAAACTGGGATTCATCAAAAATGACATGGCGATTAATGATGATTTTATTAAAGGATAAATCAAAACATTTATAACCACGATGATTAGACGAAAAACCCAAAAACACACACGGAGTAGACCGGGCATGAAGTTTGTTAATTGTAGTGGATGGAAATAAGGGATAACACAAGAACTCAAAGACCCTAAGATGAGAATACGAAGGTGTTTTATTATATAAAATGTGCAAGGGGAAGAATACGTCAAACCTTTGGAAGGAAGAATGTTAAGGAGATATGTAGTCATTTGTAGAGCATGATGCCAAAAAGACGGGGGCACGAAAGCATGAATCAATAAAGTTTGGACAATGTTATTTATGGTACGAATTGTGCGTTCGGCTTTCCCATTTTGTGAAGACGTATGAGGACAAGAAAAATGAAAATTGATCCCATTATTAGCACAGAATTCCCGAAACACCCCATTGTCATATTCTTTTCCATTATCACACTGAATATTTTTGATTTCCCGTTCGAATTGGGTTCTAATGAATGCTCTAAATTTCAAGAAGATGGAAAAAACTTGAGATTTTTTCGCTATTGGAAAAGTCCATAAAAATTTAGAATAATCATCCAAAAAAAGAACATAATATCGATGACCCAAAGAACTAAGAACAGGAGATGTCCATAAGTTGCTATGAATAATATCAAATGGCATTAAAGTATGAGATTTTGAGTATACAAACGGCAACCTAACAATTTTTCCTAAAGAACAAGACTGACAATTTGGAGTACTACGCGTACTCTTACATGAAATAAAATTAGTTTTATCTAATGACGACAAAATAGAGGACCCTGGATGACCAAGATGAACATGCCACAAGGAAGGAGAAAGGGCTGCAAATGCTGAGGGCAAGGCTTGACTCGATGGACCGGAACTAGGTGTGATAGGATAAAGATCTCCCCTACTATCACACCTCATGAGAGGACTCCCCATCTTGAAATCCTTCACAGAGAAATCAAATGGATCAAATTCAATAGAAATGGAATTGTCAGTAGTGAATTTACGGACAAACACTATGTTTTTAATCAATTTGGGGACATGTAAGGTGTTTTTCAAGATAAGGGGTGGATGAGGGGGAGACAGCGTTTTATGACCATAACCATGTGGGTAGTGGCACCGGTGTCCATATACCAATTCGGGTCCGGTTGAGTCAAACCAAGTGTGTGCATCGCGACCTCAATATCGGTCTGAGTGGGGGCCTACTGCGTAGTGGGCTTGCGGATGCCGGGGCCCAAGAATTCCTGCGTGCTGCCTTGGCCCGTAACTGCTGCTGGAACTACTGGGCAAGTGGACAGTGGGCCATCGAGGATGCTGGGAAGCCCACTGTCCAGTGGCTAGAAAGTTGTGTGGAGTTGGGCCGTAGGGCCACTGTCCACTGGTCCAAGCCCACGGTCTAGAGGCCCAAGGCTGAGACCAGTGGGTCGGTGGCCCACCGTAACCGGGATGGGGTCCACCGCCACTGTTTTGGCCACCGCGACTGCTGTCGGAACCGCCGCGTTTGCCTTTGCGATTTTTTCCATTATTTTTCTGGCCATTTTTACCGCCCCCGTGAGATCGGTTTTGGTTCGAATTGTCACCAAAATTTTGAGGATTAGTGGAGGATGTCATCATGACCACGAGACTAGCATTAGTAGCCGCATTTTTAGCCAAACCGGCTTCTTCCAAGGTAAGCATGGACCGATCTTGATAGAACCTCGGAAGAGGATTACTTTGACGAAAGAGAGTTCCAACGCCACTATAGGCCTCGGATTGGCCAGCAACCCTCTGTAAAACAAGACGATCTTCACTAACTGGCGCGCCAACGTTGTGGAGTTGGTCCGCCAATTCTTTCAGCCTTTTGCAATATGCTGAAACGTTTGGAAAATTTTCCATGTTGACGTGGGAAAAATCCTGTTCAAGGGTAACAACTCTGAAATTTTGATTATCCTGGAATATGTCAAGCAGTCTATCCTATGCAGCCATCGTCGTAGCGTCTGACTCAATAATCGTCTGCAATAGGTCGGTAGAGATAGTAGAATAAATCCACTGAAGGACGGTGGCATCAAGTGTTGTCCATAACTTAGGATCATCCTCGCGTGTAGGCACATCCGTATCACCAGGAGCCGCGGGGATTATATGATGGATGACTTGATGCGAACGAGCATGAATTTTGAACAACTCGGCCCACGTCACGTATTAGACGTTTTCTATTTCAAGAATTAGAGGGATATGATTCTTGATGTTAGAAACAACAAGGGCAGGGTGAAACGTGTTCTTTAACGTAGATATAACGAAAGAACAATAGGTGATAGAGGGATTGGGAAGAGAGATTTTGAGAGCGGAAAGAGGTGTAGAAAACCGAGGAGGGCTGCTCGGTTTTGCTTGGCTGAAATAACAAGAATTTTAGGGAGAGAAATTGTTGTTTTGACCTAGACTTCTGATACCATGAAAGAAATAATCCCTTGATTATTTTCATTAATTGAAAGACTATATATACAATTTATATATTTCCATAATAGGAGAATCATATTCCTATTCTACTCCTAAAACCTTATTCTACTAGGATATTAACTATACAATTATGATAAGAGTACAAGACTAATTAAGGTACACTACACCTAAACAAACTTGTGTACAATATGCTCAATATCGAGAGGGAAGCCGAGACCAAGTATACATAGGATATACATGTGCATAACGTGTATATCGTATGTATACTCGGTATATTTAACATTTTTATTGCCCTTAGTCTACTTGCGGCTTGTTTGGTACCAATAGAATTTAAACTTTAGCATATGAGTTGTTGATTTGAAAAACAAAATGATTGAAGTGGATGATTCATGTTGTGACTTTAAGGTTCAATTTTTGGTTCTTTGTTCACTAAGTAGTCTTTGAGGCTAGATGTGACTTTTTGAGTTCATGTGCTTCAATTGAGCTTTCAATAAATATTCTACTTGAGTTTTGCATGTGTCATGTGTGGTAAGGTTCGTTGTCAAGTTCTTTTGTCTCTTTTGTGGTCTAGAACTTGCCCCAAGTGTATTTCAATGCGAAATCCTAGGTTGTACTTTGTTTGAAATATGATTTTAGGCTTTCCTATTGGAACACTTGAGCTTTTATGATGCCTACCCTTTTTGCATGATTCCCTAGTCAACCTCTTTGAGCCTTTTAACCTTTTCATTTGATAACCATATTACAAGTCTTTTCCATTTTTGTAACTAGACTCTTTTGATGCCTCGACCTTCTTAAGAACTTGAAGTTACAACCTAGGCTTTTAGCCTAAGTTTGGGGGAGGACATGGGAACAATGTATTGTGGAAGTTGAATGAAGTTAATAAAAAAAACAAGAGAACTGATAATGGAAAAGAGAAATGTGAATCAATAAAGTTATTGAAAAGAGTAGGAAATAAAGGGGTGATAAGGAGAAAAAGGTAGAGTTTGAGAAGGAAAATGATTTGAATTGTGAAATTGTGGGGCTTAGGAAGGTCGTAGTCACTCATTCCCATATTGAAACCAACAACCAAAAGCCTACATTACATTTCCGCAAGTCCTAAATGATTTTCAGCTAAGTGCACCTATATTACTGGTGATCTACACAAAGGGCAAGCTTATGGTACCACTTTTGAGCACTTGAACCTCTTTATGAGAGAGTGTAATTTTTTCTATTTTGATATCCCACATTTGTCTTGAAATGCATGAGTGAGTGAGATTCTCTTTGATTGTGAGGGCACATGAGAACTTGAGATGTGAAAATATTTGTTTTTTCAATTGAAATACATGAACAAAAGAAAGTCATTGTGTGAAAAAGAGGTAAATTATGAAGCTTTAGTGTCATGATTTGGATTACCTACTTTGATTGATTTTGTGTTTTGGATACTTATTGAAAGTGGAATTGTAAAAAATATTGCAATGATTCATATGCTTTAGATTAATTATTGGTGTCAATCAAAGTCGTGAGATTTGTGCTTACATTGGGTTCTGACTCGGTTGTGGTTGAATTTGATTAAATCGGCTTGAATGTCGAATTGTTCTCATGAAGCTATACATGTGTTTGATTTGCTTGAGGACAAGCAAAGGATTAAGTTTGGGGGAGTTGATAAGTTGGAATTTTTGCCAACTTGTGCTACTTTTATTGATAAATTCATGCCCCATTCGTGATAATTAATAGACTAATAATGGTTTGAATGATAGTATTTTTAGTTTGGAAAGATTTTGAAGAGCATAAGGGGTGGAATAGCATCAAATACTTGAGAAAATTGGACATGAAGGTCAAAATTTGAAGAAAAAATGGCTAAAAGAGCAAAGGGAAAATTTGAGTGACCCACGCAGCCATCCACGTAGCTAAGGAGAAGAAAAATTTGCTTCTAGAATCGCCAATGTAAATTGCATGCCCATGCAGCCAACCACGTATCTCACCCACCCAGCTGGGTGAAAAGCGTCTTTTACCACATTTTTAAATGACTTTAAATAATTTTTTATGGGACTTTCTTATATCATCTTGGTATCTTTAAACTAAGTAGAGCCTCCATAGCCACTTCTAGTAAATTTTGAAGGATTTCACCATAGAGTATCAACTTTCTTCCTTCATTATTCTTTGATTATATCTTTATTTTCCATTTATCTTTTATTTTCTATTTCTAGTATGAGTAAGTAAACTCTATAGATTGGGGTTGTGAACTCTTATGGCATTAGTATGAGTGAGTATTAGTTAGTTTTGCTTATTACTACTTGGATTTTGATTATCTACTTAATACATTTTTATTTGTCAATTTAAGGGCTGCAAACACTAGATTAAGTCCTACATATCCATTTCTTGCTTGGAAATTGAATTGGGTAATTAACAAGTAGCAAGAAATTGAGTATATTAAGGGATTATTATGCTTGATTAACGAAATCGAACTGGAAATAGGGAGATCTCAACTTGGGTTTTACAATTGGGTCTTATTGTATTTCTTGGATTTGGAGTGGGATAAAACTTGCTAGAATTGAAAGATTTTAGTGGGTATTTAGCACTTAAATCAAGATCTAAAGTTAATTTTTAATTCTTTTTTTAACATCAGATGTCAACTTTTTCTTTTAGCCTCAGCAAGGATGGCAACCAAAATTAAGCACCAATCTTCAAAGAAATTGCATGTTTAATTGATTGGAATGAAATTTGCCATTTGTTTAGTTGAGAAGAAAGATGAAATCAGGGTAGGTTGTACATTCTGCCTCCCAGTTCTATTTGGGTCTACATGTCGTTAGGAGTGATCTAAGCCAGGGTTTGGGCTTACCTGCTGTGTATTGTAAATGGACATGCATGCAATTCGCATATTTAACTTTTATCCATCAAATTTAAAATTATTAAATTTTTCCTTCGTCTAATACTCTGATGTTCTGGATTCGAACCCCTACTTAAATAAAAATTAAAAAAAAAATCGCAACACAAAGGTTTTGTAGCAAAATTAGGCCTATTCACAGAGATTTGCCACAAGGTAAATTTTTACCTAAAATTAAGTCTTAAGACAAATCTCTGCCTTATGGAAAACTTCTATAATAAGCCTAATTTTGCTACAAAACCTTTTCCTTACGAATTCTTTTTTTAATTTTTGTCTGAGCAGAGGTTCAAACTAATGAGGTGATCACATAATTCATTAATACTAAAACAAGTAGACTCGTAGAGAGGTATTGGCTTTAACACTCACTGTCTTGTGCATGTAGAGAGGTTATTTGCGGTAGACTCTTGGCTCAAAGAAAACAAAAACACAACAATACGCAGGGGAGAATTTATATGTTAACACATGGTTTCTTCGTAAAATTAGATATTTTACGTATATATTTTTAAAAAATTTGCATAATATTATCTATTGGCACATTTTTTCTATTTTTTAGTGGTACACTCATATTTTAAAAAATTTAAATTTGTTATGACAATACTAATTCAGAAAAATATGATGGAAGTAGGAATCAACATGATAAATGATGTTACTGATAAATGTTAATGTGGGTCGCAAATAGACACCAAAACTTGTTTGTCGTGTATGTTAGATACTTACATTTGCTTATCAAGATTCAAAGCCACAACACACATCCCAGCATTTAATGTATCATTTTGTCATTAATCACTAATGTCAACATTTATTACCCGCTCTTATTGACCATATGTCCCAACTTAGTTTTTCCAAAAAAAAGGGTGGAACTCCCACTCCAGGAGCCCCCACACCCCGGTCCGACAGGTCTGTGAAGGAGGTAAATCATGGTGACTCAATTGATTTCAAAGGTTAGACCAGTACCACGCTGCGCACAAGTTAGGTCCCAACTTAGTAATTGGACTTTTATGGGTAGGTATAATCAATAAGATTAGGATTTATCAACTTTTATACACGAATAGCATTTTAAAAAAAGTTTAACCATCAAAATATCTGAAAGATAATTATAGATAGAACTATTCATGATAAATAAGATTAATAACTTAAATTATAAAGTAGATAATTTGATACAAAAATTTAAAATATAATATTTATATAAAAATTAATTTGTGCAATCATTATATATAAGGTAAATTCATTAGATTATGATCTTTCAAAATCAAAAGGAGGTCAAATATATTGTATTTTGGATGGAACTTCTTTGTCCTTGAGGAGCAAAGTGCCATGAGAAGTAAAAATAAAAGAGTTAAGTTATAGAAATTATCAGTTTAAAAAACTTTTATGTTGTTATATTATATTTATTTGTTGTAATAGGTAATTTATCTTATGAAGATTATAAATTTTATATTTTAAGCAATTTTACTTGTAGATATCATTTGAATGATTTGATAGTATAATTTGTTTTTGAATTAATAGGGTATATAACTTAAATTAATCTCAAAATGGAATGAGAGCTTTCGTTATTGTTTTCTAATGTTTTATACCTGTCCAAAAGCAAGATAAGACTGGTTATGAAGAAAATTGACAAGTGCTATTCACTAATTTCACTTTTTGAGACCTTCTGGAACTATTCTATCTTTGAAAATATTGCTAGTGGTTAAAGCTGTCTCCAACTTCATAGGATCCTGCTATTTTTTTTTCTTTAATAATCTCTAAATGTGAAAAGTAATCTAATTATTTAACATGTTTACAACATCAAAAACATAAAATCAGGCAATTACACTGTTCCTTCTGCTGATTCACAATTATCAAAGAATTATGTGGGAGGTTTAATTTTGTACCCAATTACTAAGTCATAGAGTTGGTACAACACTTTCATTTAAAAAAAAAAAAAATATTTATAGAACTCTATATGACCCTCAATTTCTAGTCTTAAGGTTGATTATAACGTGAATACAAATGATACTATAACGTTTTATTCTCAAATAATTTTGCCGACCTAGTAGTCTTGCCATTTGTAGCCGGTGTCGTTGTATATTCAATGTATAACAAATGTATACGGCACAAATATTAATTATACACTAATTTACAATGATTATACTGCTGAAATTTATATAAAAAATATTAAGATTATTTTTTATTGTGGCTTTGGTTGGCTGTTGTCTAGTGTAAAAATCCAATTTGAATATGTAAGTCCAATTTTTCGTGTAATTACAAGAACGTACTCCCCACGTCTTAACTTATGTTTCTTACTTTCCTTTTAAGTCAGTTTAAAAACAAATGTTATTATTTTATATTTAATTCTATATCATACATGACATGTTTAATATGTACAAGATTTACGAATATTTTGGTATATTAATTACAAATATATATATTTAATTTAATATCATAAAAAATCACACATCACTCTTACTTAAACTCTGTGACGAATCCGACTAAAAATATAAATTGAAATGGAGTAACATTTTGACGTATAAAATTGACTGAAATTCATTCGGTGTACCTGCCCTAATAAATCAAGATTGTGTCAAAGTTGATTCCTCTGTTTCACAATAAGTGGTGTTTTAGACTTTTCATTTTGTTTCAAAATAAGTAGTGTTTTAAGATTTCTAGAAGAAATTGACCTTATTCTTCAAAAATTATCCTCATTTATATAATCAAGAATCATTAAATAGCTCTTTTTTTCTACGTATTAATTAGGGGTAAGATAGTAAAAACACTCATTTTCTAGGAATAAATAATTTCTTAAAGGGTATGCATAAGCTAAAAATATCACTTATTATGAAACGGAGGAAGTATAATATTAGAAAAATATGGTGCCTTGGTTTTTGGAGATCAGTCATTTTCTTGTTGGTATCTTCCATGGATTTCGTAATCTCCCGAATCAAGAAGCTATGATGTTTTTTAAAAGTTTTTGTTGATTTGGTGCTTCTTTTTTAACGTGTGCTAAAAAGAATGTCGTGTTTTTTTTAGTAAAAATAGTTTAATTTTAAATATTCTGTATTTTATCTTAATGAAACGATTTACAATACAATAATATAAATGGCTATAACTTTTTTCGGATCACAAATTTTAAAGATTTTCTTTTTTTTTTTGCTTAAACTCTGAATCTAATCAAACACCCGAGAAAAATGGGTAATGAGACCACTTTCAACTCTTAATTTGCAATAAAGCCACTCATTTTCTTTTCATTTTATTATTTTTTCGGATTAGGGTTTAAAAAAGGGGACATGGGATACATTTCATAATTTTAAAAAGTTTGAAAATTTTAACTTATACACTTAAATCCCTTTGACTTATATTAAAATATACAAAGCCCCTCTCTCTCTCTCTTCACTCCCTATCACATTCTGAAATTTGAATTCTCTCAAGCTTCCAACCGACTCCTCCTCTCCCCCAATCTTCGATATTGTTCAATCGTCATCCCTATGTATTTTTTTTTTGTTTTGCAACTCTGTCGGCACATTTTGAGCTCCATATTGCTCTGGAAGTTTTCTTTTTCTGATTAATGGTATTCATAAAAAATCAATTTTTATTCAAAATTTTGGAAGTTTAGCCTTTTTTTTGTCATTTTGTTTGTTCCGGTCTTTCTTTTTATGTCTTTGCTTATGTGTTATTTATACTTATTTTATTTGTTTCTATCTTCCTTTTTCTGTTTTTCTTTTTGCAAATGCATTATGGTCTATAATTCCTGTTATTATATCGTAGTTGATCAACGTCACTCTATTATTTGTATATAGATCATAAAGAATGCTTAGATGTAGAGGAAGAAGAGGAAAAATATTCCCCCATTCTGTTGATATGGTTCAACCCCGTTCTAATGCGACTTTTAAAGATAAAAAAAAAGTGGTGAAAAAGTTGTTAGACAAGATGGAAAAAGAAAAAGAACTGTAGAAGCTGATAGTGAGGCCTACTCAGACCCCATGGATGAGCATAGTGTGGATAAAGATCAAGGTGATAGTAATCTTTCTAAGGATGGTTCAAAGCAGTCTGCTTCTGATGAAGATATTGATCTATTGTCCTTGCGATATTGTGCAAAGACAATTAATGTGGAGAAGTATGATTTGGTTACTTGACTACTAGAAAACAAGCCTATAGCAACGCCACAAAAACTGTTGCCATAGACACTAAAACCGTTGCAATACACCTATGGCAACGGTTTCGAGTCTATTGGCTGCTAGACTGTTGTAATAGGTCTACTGCAACGATTTATGAACCGTTGCCATAAGTCTATCTAATGCAACGGTTTTCCTTCAGTCTATTACAACACTTATTTTAGCTTACCCGACGGTTTTGAAGTTGCAAGAGGTCTTCTGCAACAGTTTGGAACTGTGATTGCCTTTTGTTTAGCTATGCAACGGTTATTTCTTGGCTATAGCAAGTCATTATTAGCTATTGCAACAGTTATTTCACTTCTATTACGGACTTTACAGGATATTGCAGCGGTTATTAAAAGCTATTGTAACAACTATTATGTGCTATAGCAACGAAATAATATATAATACATTAAATTTTATATAAACAACAAAAAAATTGTTTGTCAACAAAATCTTAATCCATAATGTCCAACTAGTACTTTTCATATATAAAAGAAAAGCATACAATATTAATTGACAATTCAAGAGTTAACATACATATAAATTTGCAAAAAGTTCAAAATCAAACAAAGTCCTAGAATGTCTGAAAGTGTGCATCAACCAATTTTCTTTAAGGTCTTCACTGTGTTCATTTACTTCACCTACAATTTCAAAAGGGACAACAATAGATATTCAGAATATAGGAGCTAAAAAAGTTCAAAAAAGAAAAAGAAAATCTATTAAGTAATCAAAGGCAAAAAGAAAAAGATTGGACTTCAAGCATACTCTACACTACTTCAAGTAATGAAAAATTTAATTTTGTTCTTCTTTAAGTATACTTTTAACTAACTTCCCTTGTTACTACTGCCTCTAGCTTTATTATCAAAGTTGTGTGTTTTGCAGAGTACCTAAATGTTGTTCACCTCACTCGTATCTCTATATGTTCTAATGCTTTGTTTCAGAATTTATTTTCTCATCCAAATTGTGAGAAACCATAATTGTTAGTGAATTCTCCAGCTATACCTTTTACTTTTGCTTTGTTTTTTTATAAGCATTTGTATTTATTTTTAAAATAATGTTTAACTTCAGTATTATAATCTAGTTAGTACTTTAGAATCAGTATTAAAAAATTGTTTGATGGTTGAATCTGTTACCACACATACTCTAAAGAATCAGATACAGTACTCACGAGCTTGATGGAAAACCGAATGACTGGACATCATACAAAAGTAGGAAAGTAGAGTTCTGCACCTTAGCAGTGGACATATGGTTAATGAAGCAACAATTACAGAAGAATGATTCTTACCTTGATTTTTGCTACCGATAGATGGTCGATGAATTGGCTGAATAGTTGCTGCTCCTGTTGAGGAAGCTTCACCCAATGTTTCTAAAATGTTAGCATCAATTGTTGCATTTGAATATTCTCCATTTCAGCCTATAATGCAAATTATAACAAAAAAAAAAAGAAGAGAGAATTCAAGTACATATATAAAAAGCTAATAAAAAAGGGCAGCCCGATGAACTAGGTTCCCGCTATGCGCAGGATTCGGGGAAGGACCGGACCGCAAAAGGTCTATTGTACGCAAAATAAAGAACAAATAATTTAACTCAACAAAACAGAACTTAGATAGAATTCACACAATTTTACAAGTTGTATCTTCTTCTAAATCCTTGTACGTTCGACCGAGTTTTCTTTTTCTTTTAGGCACAAAGATTTCCTTAAGTGATAGAGGATCGGAAGTCTCCCTCTCTTTTGCCTAAATACACTGAAAGTGGATATCAAAAATATTCTTAAAAACGACAACAAGTTCATATTTAATGATAAATAAGAGCGCATACCAAATCATTGCGGACTATAGCAAAGCTTTTTTTGCCAACAGTATGTGTATTCATCAACTTTTTTTCCAATTCTCAATATTGATTTTCCTGCAAATAGACGAGAATCAGACATATCAATCCAGCAAAATGTAATTTTCTACTATCAGCTAGCAAGCATTTTTACAGCTTGAGAATTGACACAGGCTACTTATATTTCCATAGATCAAAGGAGGTTATAAGCCAGAGAAAGAATAAAAGGAAACTCATGTGAATATGCTCTCTTTCTTATGGTATATGATTCTCTGATGAATCAAACAACAACCATTGCTTTTAGGGGAATTTAAATACTTAAAAGTAATAGGAGAACTGCCCTTTGTGTCTTTTCTTTTTGGTACCATGTTTCTTTTTTAGCCACTACTAGTGATGCTTGTCAAAGGCTGACTATACTGTTACTTTGCCTGTGTATTTCTCATACTTGGTGGGACTGAAAAACATTTCAGCTTCTGATCATTTATTAAAGTTAAGTGTAATTCGTAACAATCATTTTAAACAGAGTCCATTGAGTACAACAACATAGGTGGTCACCATGTTAAACAGTGCAATATACATGTGATATACACCCAATATACAAGAAGGTGTATATCACGGTGCAAAGCAATGGACCCCAGACAGCAAAGCGATGGACTGGACTGGCCCAAGAAGATGGTGGCCCAAAGGTGGGCTCTCGGCGGTGGCGTGGACTGGACTGGCCCAAAGGTGGCGGCCCAAAGGTGGGCTCTCGGCGGTGGGCTCTCGGAATGGCCCATTCTCGGCCGTTGAGGACAAGACAATATTGCATATATGGTATATATTTTTGTAGTATATTGTAGTGTAAAGGTTACCTTAATTAGTGTTATACACTTACCATAATTGTATAGTTAGAATTATGGTAGAATAAGGTTTTAGAAATAGAATAGGAATAGGAATAGGATTCTCCTATTATGATAATATGTAACTTGTATATATAGCCTTTCAATTAATGAAAATAATCAAGGGGATTATTTCTTTCATGGTATCAAGAGACTAGGTCTAAACAAAAGTTTTTCTCTCAACTTTTGTCCTCTCTTTAATTTCGGCCGAGACACCCCACCCCCCCTCGGGTTTCTCTTCCAAAATTCGTCCTCCGCTCTAAAAAACACCTTTCTTCAATTTCCCTTCCTTCTTTGTTCTTTCAATATGTCTAAGAACAATTATCATCCTGCCCTCATGGTTTCCAATATCAAGAGCTGTATCCCTATTGTCCTTGAGATGGAAAACGTCCAATATGCGACGTGGGCGGAGTTGTTTAAAATTCATGCTATCTCTTATCAAGTTCTTCATCACATCATTCAGCCCGCTAGACCCCTTCATGCGGAGGATCCTGAGTTATGGATTACTCTTGATGCTACCGTTCTCCGGTGGATCTACGCCACTATTTCGGTGGACCTTCTACAGACGATTATTGAGCCGGATACCACGGCTATGGCTGCATGGAATAGATTGCGTGACATATTCCAAGACAACCAACATTCACGTGTTGTCACACTCGAGCAGGAATTCTCTCTAGTTCGAATGGACGAATTTCCAAACGTTTCTGCATATTGCAAGAAACTCAAGAAGTTGGCAGATCAACTTCGTAATGTTGGCGCACCGATAACTAATATTCGTCTCGTTCTACAGTTGGTTGCCGGTCTTTCGGAGGCCTATAATGGTGTTGGAACTCTCCTTCGCCAAAGCAACCCTTTTCCCGACTTCTATCAAGCCCGCTCCATGCTTACTTTGGAAGAAGCCGGTTTGGTTAAAAAGGCGGCTACCGGAGCAAGCCCCGTCGTCATGGTGGCGTCCTCTCCTAGTTCTTTGGGTTTTGTTAATAATTCGGGCCAAAACCATAATCATGGTGGCGGCAAGAATAATAACAAAAACCGCGGGGGTAAACGCGGCGGTTCCGGTGGCGGTTCCGGTGGCGGTTCCGGTGGTCAGCAAGCAGGCTTTGGGCCCCATCCAGGGAATAGTGGCCCACCACCCCCCTGGTCCCAGAAGTGGGGCCCATGGCAGTGGGGCTGGGGAAGTGGGTCGTGGGCCAGCAGCCCTTCTCCTCGGCGACAAATTCCGGCGGCCGGTGGGTCAGCCAAGAGTTCTGGCCCAACACCCAGTAATGGCGGCCCACTGGCCAGTGGCCCAACAACAGCAGCTCCAGCAGCTACGGCCCAGCTCCATCATGGACAGGAGTTCTTGGGCCCCGACCTCCGCAAGCCCATCATGTAACAGGCCCACTCAGACCGATATTGAGGCCGCGATGCACACGTTGGGGTTGACTCAACCGGACCCAAATTGGTACATGGACACCGGGGCCACTACTCACATGACTTCCGAATCAGGTACTTTCTCCTCTTATTCCAATTTGAGCACCCCTCGGGGTATAATTGTTGGTAATGGCAACTCTATTCCAATTCAGGGTTGTGATCAGAAAAAGTTGTCTCCCCCCAATCCACTCCTTCTCTTGAAAAATACTTTACATGCTCCTAAATTGATTAAAAATTTAGTGTCTGTCCGGAAGTTCACTACTGACAATTCCGTTTCCGTTGAATTTGATCCTTTTGGTTTCTCTGTAAAGGATTTCAAGACGAGGAATCATCTCATGAGGTGTGATAGTAGGGGGGATCTGTATACTATCATGTCTGGTTTCAGTCCATCGAGTCAAGCCTTGCCATCAGCTTTTGCATCCATCTCTCCTTCCATGTGGCATGCTCGTCTGGGTCATCCAGGATCTTCTATTTTATCAGTTTTAGATAAAAATAGCTTTATTTCTTGTAAGGGTACGAGTCGTACTGCACTTTGTCAGTCTTGTTCATTAGATAAAATTGTTAAGTTACCATTTGTAGACTCCAATTCTCATACTTCAATGCCATTTGATATTATTCATAGCGACTTATGGACATCTCCTGTTCTTAGTTCATTGGGTCATCGATATTATGTTCTCTTTTTAGATGATTATTCTAGATTTTTGTGGACGTTTCCAATTGCGAATAAATCACAAGTGTTTTCCGTCTTCATCAAATTTAGAGCATTCATTCGCACTCAATTCGAAAGAGAAATAAAAAATATTCAATGTGATAATGGGAAAGAGTATGACAATAGGGAGTTTCGGGAATTCTGTGCTAATAATGGGATCAATTTTCGGTTTTCGTGTCCTCATACATCTTCACAAAATGGGAAGGCCAAACGCAAATTTCTTTCCATAAATAACATTTTCCGAACTCTCTTAATTCATGCCTCCATACCTCCATATTTTTGGCATCATGCTCTACAAATGGCCACATATCTTCTTAACATAATTTCGTCTAAAGGTCTGACGTATTCTTCCCCCCTCAAAATCCTATATAATAAGAACACTTCTTATTCTCACCTTAGGATTTTTGGATGCTTGTGTTATCCGTTATTCCCATCCACCACAATTAACAAACTTCAGGCTCGGTCTACCCCATGTGTATTTTTGGATTATCCGTCAAATTATCGTGGTTATAAATGCTTTGACTTATCCTCCAAGAAAATCATAATTAATCGCCATGTCATTTTTGATGAAACCCAATTTCCATTTACAAAAATTCATACTCTCGAGCCTAAGTCGTATAATTTTTTGGATGACCAAATATCCCCGTATATTATTCAGAATTTTTTGGACATCTCCCGCACCCAAAATTCTCCAGCGGGCCCACTGCCCGCTGGCCCAACAGTTCCGTGCCCAGTTTCCGCCACTGGAACATTTCCAGCAATTGGGCCGAGTCCCGCCCCACCTCCGGAACCGGTCCGAACGACGATTCCAGTTACCGATTTGGGCCAGCAGGCCCACTGCCTGCTGGCCAGTCCATCCCGAGCCCTGCAAATTCCCTCAATTCTTCCTCGAGTCATAGACCGGTCACTCGTAGTCAGCGGGGTATTTTTACACCTAAAAGACATTTTAATTTACATTCTGATGTCTCTAAATCCCCCTTGCCCCGCAATCCTGTGTCTGCATTAAATGACCCTAATTGGAAAATTGCTATGACTGATGAATATAATGCTCTTATTGATAATAAGACGTGGGAGTTGGTGCCCCGTCCATATGGTATTAATGTTATCAGGTCTATGTGGATTTTTGCTCATAAGGAGAATTCAGATAGGTCATTTGCTCGACATAAGGCGCGACTTGTTGGTGATGGTAAGACTCAGCAGGTTGGGATAGATTGTGGTGAGACTTTTAGTCCGGTAGTCAAACCGGCTACCATTCGCACTGTGCTTAGCTTGTCTCTTTCCAAGACTTGGCCAATTCATCAGCTGGATGTCAAGAATGCTTTCCTACATGGTGATCTCAAAGAAATAGTCTATATGCATCAGCCGTTGGGTTTCAGGGATCCAAATCGCCCTCATCATGTATGTTTGTTGAAGAAGTCCTTATATGGGCTTAAGCAGTCTCCAAGGGCCTGGTACACGAGGTTTGCTGACTTTGTTTCCACTATTGGGTTCACTCACAGCAGGTCAGATAATTCCTTGTTCATCATCTACTGCCGTGGTTCGTCCTTGGCCTACATTCTCGCTTTGTATGTGGATGATATCATCTTGACCGCCTCTTCCGATGCCTTGCGCCGCCCTATCATGACCATGCTCGCCCGAGTTTGCTATGAAAGACTTGGGGCCTTTAAGTTATTTTTTGGGGATTGCCGTCAAGCGTCATTCAGGTGGCTTGTTTTTGTCTCAACGAAAGTATGCTGGTGAGATCATAGAAAGGGCTGGGATGTCATCCTGTAAGTCCACTTCCACGCCAGTTGATGCAAACCCCAAGCTGAGTGCCGCAGCAGGTGCACCATACGAGGACCCGACCCGCTATCGCAGTCTTGTAGGGGCCCTCCGGTATCTTACCTTTACCAGATCGGATATTACGTATGCGGTTCAGCAGGTGTATTTATTCATGCATGATCTCAGAGTTGAGCACATGAATGCAATCAAACGCATCATTCGGTATATTCAGGGGACACTGGACTATGGGTTGCACTTGTATCCGTCGTCTACATCCACACTTGTCTCTTACACGGATGCTGATTGGGGTGGTTGTCCCGACATCAGATGATCGACTTCTGGCTACTGTATGTTCCTTGGCAACAACTTGGTCTCCTGGTCGGCAAAGCGTCAGGCAACTCTATCACGCTCAAGTGCAGAGGCAGAATATCGAGGGGTAGCGAATGTGGTCTCTGAATCATATTGGCTACGTAATTTACTTTTGGAGCTTCATTGTCCCATTCAAAAGGCAACCTTAGTATATTGCGATAACATTAGTGTCATCTACCTTTCAGGTAACCCGGTTCAACACCAACACACCAAGCATATCGAAATGGACATTCACTTTGTCTGTGAAAAGGTTACAAAGGGTCACGTACACGTATGCCATGTCCCGTCTCGTTATCAAATTGCTGACATCTTTACAAAGGGTCTACCAGCGGTTCTCTTTGAAGATTTTAGGGACAGTCTCAGCGTTCGAAAACTGCCCGCTATGACAGCGGGGGTGTGTTAAACAGTGCAATATACCTGTGATATACACCCAATATATAACAGTGTATATCACAGGCAAAACAGTGGACTGGACAAGCAAAGCAGTGGACTGGATCGGCCCCGGCGAGTAGCGGCTCGGCGGTGGGCTCTCGGCGGTGGCGTGGATCGGATGGCCGGCCCGGTGGCGGCCCGGAAAGTGGGCTCTCGGCAATGGCCGGCGGTGGGCTCTCGCAATGGCCCATTCTCGGCCAGATTGAGGACAAGACAATATTGTATATATGGTATATATATTTGTAGTATATTGTAGTGTAAAGGTTACCTTAATTAGTGTTATACACTTACCATAATTGTATAGTTAGAATTATGGTAGAATAAGGTTTTAGAAATAGAATAGGAATAGGAATAGGATTCTCCTATTATGGTAATATGTAACTTGTATATATAGCCTTTCAATTAATGAAAATAATCAAGAGGATTATTTCTTTCACACAAAAATGAGGAATGTGTTCAAAATGACAACAATGGGAATATCACTGATTGGAAAATGATGTTATATCAATCATATGATCCTTCTTTAGCATAAAATATCTGAAACCCCACTTTCTCAATGGCATTACAAGATTTGATTGGCTTCGATTCGATGATTGGTGAAACACAAAATCAAAAATATAGGAAACCCATTATTTTCCCGGTGAATGAAACTACAACGAAAATGGAGTAATCACAATTTAAAAGCTTAACTAGTTTTAGAGAGTAAATTGCTGCCTCAAAAATAATAATCATTAATAAATTGAATTCCAATTACTAGTGACAATTATTTGTTGGGATACAATTGTTGTAGGGAACGGGAAGAAAGTAACTATTACAATAGTAACAAAGGGATAAACTAAATATTACAATAAAACTGGAAATCAAGAACTTAACAAACTGCTTGGTGATTTGCTGAGTCGAGTGATGACACTCTGTCTTTAAGACAAGATTGCCCCATATATCTCCTTTTACGGTGTTGGGCAATAGTCTCCCAAGATACAACAACAACTTACCAAATTTGCAAAGGAAACTCAAGTGTTACTTTTGAAAAACTTTGAGTATAGTAACTTTGCTAGAGAGGAAGAAGATGAATTCAGAAAATCTGGAGTATTTTCTAAGTGTTGAGTGTTGTCTTCAATTGAGACAAAGGCCTCAATTTACAGTGCAAGGAGAAGACCCCTCAACTAGCCAACTAATGTCCTTCAATAGTCATGTAATGACACTTAATATAGGGGTTACATTCAGCCAAATAATGGTTGAATTCATGTGTCAAGTAATGGAAAATCAATGCTCCAAAACCAGCCTAAAGGTCAGAACTTTCCAACTTTCCATCGCAGCATTCTGCCTCCGAAGCGCCGCGGCTCCAGTGCCTGGACAACTAATTAGCGTCGCAGCACTGCCTGGGAGGCGCCGCTGCTCCGACGGTGTGGCGCCGCGGCCCTTCACGGCTCCGCGGTGATTTCTGACTCGTTTCATCTTACACTTCGTACACTTCTTCCTTCGTTTACCAATGTGGAATACTTTGTTATTTGGACAGTAACCGTCCATCATTCTATGTCTCAAACGTATTACTTATGTACCAATATCTCTTTCACTAATAAAATTTGCGATACTTGGCACTACGTGAGCACGTGTGTGGAAACGACATTTCCGATGTGCGGGGCCCCAATTGTTTGAGTCATAAATAATGAAATATACTTAATTCCACATTTAGTAAATTTCCAACAATCTCCTCTTGAAAGAGATTTTGGCGCACACACTTGGTGCCTTTTCCAACAATCTCTCAGCGGACCGATGTTGCATCTGGATAGGTAGCATACGCTTTGAACCTTCCATAGTTGAATACCATCGGACTTACTTACTGCGCGGTGAATATGATTTCTTGAACCGTCAGTGTTTATTGTAAGCCAAGTCAACGGTACCAACACAACAACTTCCTTTACTCAGTTCTTCATAATATTTTGTCTGTTGTGGCCGTGGATTCTTAAGTGCGTTCATTTGAGGCAGCCTGTCCTCGCACTTAAATAGGTGGTCTCCTACAAGGTATCCTTCTATATCCCATTTTACAAGTGTTAGGAACTATTAAAAGTTTCTCAAACCTAACCTCAATCGATAAGGATCATTAAAGGTTTTGGAAACTTAACCTTTACCCACACTGCACACTGCAGATAGCACTTATTGTCTATCGCGGGAACGACTTTGGATTTGGGGTTTCTTCACAGAAATCATTATCCGAAGTGCTCATGCTTCCACCGAAGTGATCAACTTAACCTTTACAGCTTAGTTTTCCCATTGAACCTAATTCCTAGGATCTCCAGTCAGTAAGGTTGGATTACCACCGTATTGGTCCTTATACCTTGGGTTTTAAGCCCATTTCCCTAGACAGGCAGAACATCTGATCCTTGGGTAAGCCCTTTGTCAGTGAGTCAGCTATGTTATCATTTGATTTTATGTAATCAATGGATATTATACCCGTGGTGATCAGCTGCCTAGCGGTCTTATGTCTCTGTCGAATATGACGAGACTTGCCGTTGTACATAGAATTTTGTGCCCTTCCTAGAGCCGACTGGCTGTCGTAGTGGATCATTACAGAAGGTACGGGTTTTTTCCAACAAGGGACATCCTCTAAGAAGTCGTGAAGCCTCTCAGCTTCTTCTCCTGCTTTGTCTAATGTGAGAAACTCCGATTCCATCGTGGATCGGGCGATGCAAGTTTTCTTAGAGGATTTTCAAGACATAGCCCCACCACCAATTGTAAATATATACCCACTGGTAGACTTGTTGTTCTCTATGTCAAATATTCAGTTTGCATCACTGTACCCCGCTAGTACAACTGGATATTTAGAATAATGCAACCTGTAAGTTAGCGTGTATTTCAGGTATTGAAGTACCTGATTCAACGCCTTGCAGTGATCATTAATCGAATTACTGGTAAACCTAGCCAATTTGTTAACTGCATAAGAAATATCAGGTCGGGTGCAGTTTGTTAAATACATCAAACTACCAATCACCTGTGCATATTGCTCTTGGCATATGGGTGCACCATGATTTTTATCAAGCTTTTGATTTCTATCCATTGGTGACTTTATAGGCGAACTGTCAAACATCTCGAACTTTCTCAAAACATCCTCGATGTTGTGAGACTGAGATAAGACCAGTCTGTCAGACGTCTTAGAGATTTTTATCCCTAAGATGACATCAGCAATACCCATATCCTTCATGTCGAAGCATTGTTTCAACATGTTCTTAGTCTCTAGAATTATGCTAGGACTGCTCCATGTGATCAACATGTCATCTACATACAAGCATATCATAACAAACGAGTCAGAGTTACCTTTCACGTAGACACATTTGTCACACTCATTAATGGCGAAACCCTTCGATAGTAGAGTACTATCAATTTTTTCGTGTCATTGCTTCGGAGCTTGTTTCAGCCCGTACAGAGATTTGACAAGCCGATAAACTTTCTTCTCTTTCCCTGAAACTACATACCCCTTGGGTTGTTCCATATATATTTCTTCTTCCAAATCACCATTTAGGAAGGCTGTCTTGACATCCATTTGATGTATCTCAAGGTCACGCAATGCTGCGATCGCAATGAATACTCGTATGGATGTCATCCTAGATATCGGGGAGTACGTGTCAAAGTAGTCAAGGCCTTCCTTTTACCGATAGCCCTTGACTACCAACCTGGCCTTGTACTTATCTATAGACCCATCTGCTTTATACTTCCATTTGAGTATCCATTTACAACCTAACGGATTATTTTCCGGAGGAAGATCAACCAACTCCCAAGTACGGTTATGTAGAATGGAGCCTATTTCACTCTCAATAGCTTCTTTCCAGAGCGGTGCCTCTGGAGTTGACAATGCTTCAGCAATTATCCTTGGTTCATCATCAACCATATAAGCTACAAAGTCAGGACCGAAGGATTTATCCTTCCTGGCCCTTTTACTTCGCCTTAGTTCCATCTCTGGAGTCCCCAAGTTCTGAGAATACAGAACACTAGATTTCGGACATTCAGCCACTTCGAGATCCACTAGATCTGAACCATCTAGATCCGAGCCATCAACGACTCCCGGTTCCTGAGAGCTTTATTCATAACTTCATTTGCGAGAGGTTATGTCTTTTTTCTTTCTAAGAAAGGCACCTTCAAAGAATTGAGCATTCCTTGATTCCATGATTGTACCCCCGTGGATATCTGGAATATCTGACTTATGCACTAAGAAGCGATAAGCACTACTGTTATTTGCATATCCGATGAATATGCAATCTATAGTCTTAGGCCCAATCTTGACCTGTTTTGGCTTGGGTACTTCAACTTTTGCTAAACAACCCCACACCTTTAAATATTTATAGGTGGGTTTCTTTCGCTTCCATGATTCATATGGAGTTTTAGTCCTTACCCTTATGTGGGACTCTATTAAGAATCGTATTAGCGGTAAGGACGACTTCTCCCCACATGTTTTGGGGAAGACCGAAATTGATGAGCAAGGCATTCATCATTTCCTTCAATGTGTGGTTCTTATGTTCAGCCACACCGTTCGACTGAGGTGAGTATGGAGCCGTCATTTGATGAATAATGCCCGATTTGGCACAATATTCCTCAAATGGCGCTACATATTCTCCCCTTCTATCGCTGCGAATAGATTTAATCTGCATGCTTAGTTGGTTCTCAACTTCTGCTTTGTAACGTTAGAACGCTTCAAAGGCTTCATCCTTACTTTTCAATAAGTAAAGGTAACAATACCTTATGCTATCATCAATGAATGTCACAAAGTACTTGTTCCCCCCTCTAGTTTGTGCAAACTTCAAATCACATATATCTGTGTGAATAAGTTCTAGAGTAGCGGTATTCCTTTCGACGGATCAAAAATGAAGCTTTGTGAGTTTTGCCTCTACGCACACCTCACACTTATGTTGAGGGTTTACGTCGATAGACGGCAACAACTTCAACTTTACCAACCTTTGGATGGATTTATAGTTGACATGTCCTAATCTATGATGTCATAAATTAGAGGACTCAAGCAAGTAAGAAGAAGAGGCTTCAATATTATTTCTTGTACGTAATATAAACATGATGTTAACTTTGAAGAGGCCTTCACAGACGAATCATCTTCCCACAAACGTTCCATTCTTAGTGATTACAAATTTATTGGACTCAAACACTAGCCTAAAACTAGCATTAACCAATAAATGACCTGAAATTAAATTTCTCCTAATCTCAGGAACATGCATCACCTCCTTCAGAGTGAGCTCCTTACCAGAAGTCATCTTCAGGACTACCTTTCCTACCCCCAGGACGTCAAAGGAAGCGTTGTTGCCCATGAACAGATTCTTGTTTGTAACCGGTGTATAAGTGGAGAAGGCATCTCTATTGGAACATATGTGTCTTGTAGCACCTGTGTCCATCCACCATTGCATGGGATTATCAACAAGGTTTGATTCTAGCACCAACGCTGATAACTCCTCAATCATGTCATCCAGAAACTTGTCCTTGACAACGTTAACCTGTGTCTTGCCATTAGCCTTGGCCTTCTCTTGTTGCTCAGTCTTGAGCTTGCGGTAGTCCTTGATCATGTGACCAGGTTTCTCATAGTGGTGACAGTTTCCTTTGCACTTCTCCGCCGCTTGGGTCTCACCGTATTTCTGGAACTTGCGCTTCTTGCTTGGGTTCCCTTTGGCCTCAGCGGGTTGTTTACCCCTAGGCAAGGCCTTCTTATTATCTTCCTGAATTTGGAGTTTGATAATAAGTTCTTCAAAGGTCATCTCCTTTGTCTTGAGTTTTAAGTAACTCATAAACTCATTCCATGAAGGAGGTAACTTTTCAATCAGTGATGCAACCAAAAACTGCTCATTTGGATTCATTCCTTCCAAATCCAGGTGATGTAGAATCATTTGGAATTCCTGGACTTGGGACATCACTGTTTTACTATCCACCATTTGAAATTTCAGAAATTTTCCAACGATGAATTTCTTAGTACCTGCATCTTATGCGTTGTACTTCTTTTGCAGCTTCTCCCACAACTCTTTGGCAGTGCCTACGATGCAATACACCGTGTAGAGAGGGTCTGACAAACAGTTCAATATGTAATTCTTACACATGAAATCACTATGACTCTATGCATCAAGAACCATCGTCATGCCATTAATGACATGGATACCTAGGCCCCCTTCAGCCGTTTCAGAAGGCGAAGGGTCCATTTCATCTCCAGCTTGTAGAGGATCTTCTGTTAGAAAATGTGTCTTTCCCATAACAGTCAGATAGAATAGCATCTTCTGTTGCCATCTCTTGAAGTTTGACCCCATGAACCTTTCATGGCGTTTATGTTGGAATCCAGTGGGTGGAGGAACAACAACGTTCCCTTGAGCGGTAGTAAATGCGTTGGATGAGCCTTGAGCAACCGGAAAGGCATTAGATGGGCCTTGAACAGTGGGGAAGATAGAGGGATTGCCTTGAGTAGCAGCAACAGCAGAATCAGAAGTAGTTTGATCTCTTCCAGTCATCTTTCTAGGTACTTACAACAAAATCTTGTCTTAAAATTGTTGGGATACAATTGTTGTAGGGAATGGGAAGTTAGTAACTATTACAATAGTAAGAAATGATAAACTAAATATTACAATAAAATTGGAAATCAAGAACTTAACAAACTGCTTGGTGATTTGCTGAGTCGAGTGATGACACTCTGTCTTTAAGACAAGATTGCCCCATATATCTCCTTTTACGGTGTTGGGCAATAGTCTCCCAAGATACAACAACAACTTAACAAATGATCAAAGGAAACTCAAGTGTTACTCTTGAAGAACTTTGAGTATAGTAACTTTGCTAGAGAGGAAGAAGATGAATTCAGAAAATCTGGAGTATTTTCTAAGTGTTGAGTGTTGTCTTCAATTGAGCCAAAGGCCTCAATTTATAGTGCAAGGAGAAGACCCCTCAACTAGCCAACTAATGTCCTTCAATAGCCATGTAATGACACTTAATAGAGGGGTTACATTCAGCCAAATAATGGTTGAATTCATGTGTCAAGTAATGGAAAATCAATACTCCAAAACCAGCCCAAAGGTCAGAACTTTCCAACTTCCCGTCGCAGCATTCTGCCTCCGAAGCGCCGCGGCTCCAGTGCCTGGACAACTACTTAGCATCGCGGCACTGCCTGGGAGGCGTCGCGGCCCTTCACGGCTCCGCGGTGATTTTCGACTCGTTTCATCTTACACTTCGTACACTTCTTCCTTCGTTTACCAACGTGGAATACTTTGTTATTTGGACAGTAACCGTCCATCATTCTATGTCTCAAACGTATTACTTATGTACCAATATCTCTTTCACTAATGAAATTTGCGATATTTGGCACTACGTGAGCACGTGTGTGGAAACGACGTTTCCAACATGCGGGGCCCCAATTATTTGAGTCATAAATAATGAGATATACTTAATTCCATATTTAGTGAATTTCCAACCTTCTTATCATTTGAGATTGACTTATTCTCTTTAATGTTATCCTTAGTTTTCACAGTATGTCCTCAAGTCCTTTACAACTATAGTTGGATTTTCTAGGAAAATTAATCAATGTTCTGAATATGGATACACTTACAAACATATATTCTACCAATATTCTTTTCTAAGAAAATACTTCGAAATTAAACTAGCATTTTAGATGTGCAGAAGCCAGAAATATTTTAGAAAATATTGAAGTGCAAGGTGGGTCAAATTAGTCAACAAAATTTTATCACAATAGTAACAATTACAATGCATAAGTATTATACAGAGTAATTCTCACTTCCAACAAAACATAAAACCAGTAGAAGAAATCCAATTGTCCAAATAAAGAAAATGCTAAACCACTATAGAGTGATATCAACTGAGCAGTCCCATCTTTAGTTAGTGAAGAAAGACGAATATTTTCCCCTACCCCATCCCATTGTCAACTTCCCCAACCCCAACCAAGACTGGTCATAAGAACAAGATACGTGCAAACAAGCATACTAATACCGGCTAATACAATAATTAAAAAATGTAGTAGATACATTTAAAAAGAACTGCTATCCTTTAGGAATTCTCAAACATGCAACACAAACATAAAATCGAAAACAAATAAACAAGTAAATCAACTATTGCAACATCAAAAGGTAAAATTGGTATTTAAAATAAGTATCCACGAAATCGCTTGAAATAAGTATCTACCTACGAAACTTCCTGCATAAAAGAAGAAATGCGTTAGAATGATGGAGAAAAATAAACCTTGTATAAATGCTATACAACCCAGAAAAAAAGATGGTCTTGAAGAACCAACAAATTGTCGACCCCTCTGTATATCGATAGCCGCGAGATAGGTTGTTCTCTCTCTCTCTCTGTGTATATCGTTTGCTTAGTAGAACTTAAAAAATAAGAAAAGGAACCACTTAAATATTTTAGGGCTCAGCGAAAATAGGAGGTAAAAAAACCGTCCCAATAGGGTCTTTTTTTTTAATAAACCGTCGCAATAGATGACCCTATTACGACGGTTAGGTAAACCGTCCCAGTAGACACACCAATTGCAACGGTTTCCAGACTAGCAATGGTTTCCCAGACAACGTGTCTCCTTAGGACCTATTTGCCAATGTGACGGTTTTAACCGTCGCAATAAATATCTATAAATGTTGCCAAAATAATTGTTACTATAAACTTGTCTTCTAGTAGTGTTGGCTGGATGATTATGAATCTTTCCCAGCAAAAGTTTATGTTAGGAGAAGGCTGGCGTTGTTAGCTGATTTTAGACAAGTGTGGAGACATCAAAAACTCAGGAAAATGTTCAAACGTTCATGTTTTGGTCATTTTAGAAAACTTCATCAATTTTAATGGATGGATGGTCCACTATCTGCTTCTTCGTCATGTGGATGAGGAAAAGAAGCATGTGATGTGGTTCCTTGCGAATGACAAGCATGTGAGGGCATGGGTTATCATTAAATGGATATGAATGATCCTGATAGTGATGACGAAGAGTGTGATGGAGATGATGAGGGTAATCGGCATCCAAGTGGTTCACAAAGTAACCACAACTTCAATAATGGAACTGATTTTTACTATGGGCAAACGTTTGAGAACGAGGATTATTTAAAGATTTTATTGAAGAAAGCTGCAACAAAATCCCGTTTTGTTTTAAACCAAACAAGAGTAATACAAATATTATAAAGTGGAATGCACATCTCTTAATTGTGGTTGGATGTTGCGTGCCAATAAGTACAATAACTCGGATAGGTTTCGCATTTACAAGTACATTGGTGATCACACTTGCGGGGTTGAACATGTTACGATCACTCATAAGCATGCCTCAGCATTTGTCCTTGCATCAGTCTTGATGAATGACTATATTGACAACAAAGGGCCAATGACAAATGAAATCCAGAGGATGATTTTTAGGGAGTTTCATTGTAAACCAAGCTACTGGAAGTGTTGGAAGGCAGGTGTAATAACTGAGAACATCATATCCATTAAATGATCACACATGCCCTCATGTTGTATTGAAGCGTCATCGACTGGAGGCTGTGGTAGTGGTGGGTATGTGGGTGGGGGTGGTACTGCTGATGTAGAACCAACTTGAGACCTCTCACCAATATTTATTTTAAAATAGGCCTAGAACCATCAGTAGCTACATCAAGCATGTACAATCCCACCTGTCTATCATTTGTTATGAAAGAAGGATGGAGTTTTTCCTTAGTGGGCAGAGCATTAATCATATAACTAATGTGCAAGTCACTAGGCTCACAATTTAACTCATCACTTTTCATTATGCTCGTAACCAAGTCATTATACGTACCATTGCAACGCATGGCAATCAACACTATCACCTTGCTCACAAAATTCTAGATCCAACATTTTAGTGTCTTCTCTCATTCACTCCATGTAATCACCACATACTACAATATATTCTGCAATCGATGTCATAATAAATCTATAATAGACTATGATTATGGTCTATGGTTGGTCGATGACTTGTTGATGATTGTGGTTTATGACTAGCCGACGAACTGTACCAGATGCAGAATAAAAAAAAGCAGGGATAAAGCTCTTACCAGTTACGAACTGAGGTATTTGAAAGGAGAATTGACTCCACAAGACAATTTGTATTCCCAAAACAAACTCCAATGTCGGAATGAGGCCGAAATTTTCATTGAAAAAGTGATCTTTTACAACAATGGGAAAAACTCTTTCTCAACGATTTCTACCAGATTTTACTTACAATGGCTGAAATATAGAAGATTTTCGTCGTTGAGGACTCATTTTACGGTGAAAAGCCAAAATTTTTGCCAAAAACAGGGTTTGAAAAGTGCAGAAATTGAGAGCTTTTGGAGGAAAATATTTTATTTTTTTATTTCTGTTTCGGATAATTAAAATGTTAGGGGTGTGGGACCAAAATATATTTTTCAAAAGTTTGGGGCTAGGGTTGACAAGAAACACGTCTGACAATGATGACGCCATAAATGGTGGCCTTTCCTCCAATTATTTGAGACTTGTGGCCTTTTAGCTAAATAAGTTTTAAAAGTGACCTTTTAGCCAATTCTCCCAAATACCACTATATAAATTGAGACAAGGAATATATAATAATATCATATGAAAATTATTAAAATAGATGATGTCCAACAAGTTATGGGGAATTTTCCTTCCCCAAAAAATAAAATATAAGTAGTAGTAGTAGTAGAAGAAGAAGAATAAGAAAAATGTTATGGTCGATGTGTATATTGTGCTGGTCAAGAGACACTAATTAATTGCATCCCATACTTGATCTCTTATCAACCAGTGTATCCTCCTCTTCACATACTTTTTTCCAGAAACTGACTTTCATTTCAAATACAGCTAACAAAATTGAATGCAAAATTTTCTTTATGGACTTTCACCCATTATAGTTGAAAATGAAGACCCAAGAAATGAAACTAATTAAGTTCTACGTATTTTTTTATTGTTTATATATATTTCTATCCCGGCTTGTAAAATATTGTAAATGAGTGGTAAATGGCGCACAAGCAGGAATGTTGTTGCACGTAAATATAAGTTCAAATTGACCAATGAAAATTTTGTCAAAAAGATTTTTATTTTTTTATTTGATATGATATATATCACACTAATAAAGAAAAGGAGTCTTATTAGTTTTGTAATTAAACAAATTATAAAAAAATAAAAAAAATAAAAAATTTAGTAAGAGTTGCGCATGTTAGAACTATGACTCGTTGTTTAGCCTATCAAGATTCCGTCCATCTTAGTTCAAATAAATATTTATTTGTTCATTTACTAACTTAGTCTACTTTGAGCCGCTCAATTGAGCTAGCCAACCCAACCCATTTGACACATTCTTGAGTTCTGATCATTCCAAAGTTTTACTTCATGTCCTAAATTTATGTTTACTTTGTATTGTTTTTGAAGTGATGTCAACCTATTTTATATATAAGCATATATTTTTTAAAGAAATTATTATTTACATGTGTATATGTAGAAAATTTTGGCAAAGCGGTGACTTCCTTCCTTCCCCTAATATGGTGGGTATAAAATAGTGGATAAGACTAACTACATATCTGTTAAATAAAAAGCTACGTGATTATTTTAATTAAATTATCCAACTACCAATAATTTTTATGTTTTAACGTACCATATCAAACGTGCAATTATTTTTTTCTCAAAATGTGGCCGTATTGACAGCTTTTTCTTTGAGTTGTATGTCCTCCTAGAAGCCAAGCAAATGCTCTTTCAAGCATTTTTTTTTCTCTAATTTTCATGTTGATGAATGATAAAACCACATGCACACAACTCATCATTGCCCCCTTTTTCTGTGGGGTTTCATTGAAACGATGGGAAAATTGGGCAAACTGGAACGCTCATGAATTTTATCATCAACTTGATGAATTAATTTCAAGATATAAGGCTTTCTTATTATAACGGGTTGTTCAAAAGAGAAAAGATTTCATGTGTGTTTAATGAATTCAATTGGATTAAGTTTTTTTTTAATACGTAGGTTATTTGATCAAATCATATGAAAGTATTATGCGTTTTTAGTTTTTTTTTTCTTTGTTATCTGAGTTATCGTCAAGTTTGCAATTATTAGCTTCCGCATGATGCTCTGATTATTTTGATCACAACATAATTAACATGACCGTTGTATGTTTTGGTACCATGTTAAAGTGTGCTACCAATTATTCAATTAAAAATTAGTCTATTCAGATACACCACACTTTTGTTTATATTTCAATTATATATATGGTGAGTAGCTTCTATACGTCGACAACCAAAATTCCACTTACTCATTTATCAGATTTCACAACTTGAAAATGCCAATACACCACTTATTCAACAAAAATAATTGGTTTGGAATTAGGGCTTTAAATGGAGCTAGTCCAAACTCCAAAGAAACATTTCCCTTTATACCACCATGTCTTTTATATTTATTGCCAAGATAAGGGACGCAAAATGCTATGTCGAACTTCATTATTTAAATACAGTACTTAGAAACTATAGTCTATATATATGTGTGGAGAAAACTTTTGTTTAAATGTACGATGGACACGAGATTAAGCTCATCTCTTCATCTTTCCATATCTTTATGGTGGTGAGTGTGGACATATATATTTTAATTGAATTAATCCATACAAAATTTGGATTAAATTCTAAGTTATTGACATGTTGACCAAGTCAAATTTTGATTAATAAAGCCGGATTGATTATTTAAGCCAAAAGTACATGACTTAAATGAAATTCAAATTACAATTGGATTAGTCCATTAAATTGGGTCTCTACAAGACGAGCCCAACCCACGTCTTTCTAGCCCAAGGTCCGCTAGATTTACTTGGAGATCAAAATATCCCCAAGCTCTAGTTCACACCTATATAAAGAGGGCACATATTCCCTTTTGAAGAGATCTTGAAAATTGCATATCATCTTGACTAGAAGCAAAGGAGAGCAACGACGTCTACATAAGTCTTCTCCAAAGGTCTTCAATAAGAAGGAGAGTTCAACGGAGTTCATTCTCAGAGATCAATACAAACGGCAACTCGACGTTCTTGGAGACCTCAAGAACAACCCAACGTGCTGCTCAATGTTCTTCAAAGATTCAACACATCAACAAAAGTTCATCCTTTGTTCGAGAAAGACTCTACATTGGCCCTCGAATCAAGGCGAACAACACGGAGATTAGAATCAAGAGATATATCCAGAGTTGTACTCACAAATAATCAATAAAATAATTTTTTTTCTCACATTTGTTTTATTATTACAGTTATTTATTTCTACTAGAAAAATTCATCGCGAACAGATTTTTGGCACGCCCAGTGGGACGAACTTTTCCCTTCATCTCCTTATCTCCGAAATCATATCTGCAAATCCTGAGATCTACTGTTGTGATGGCCTCGAAGAAATACTTTAGTGTTCAATCCACAAATGTTATTGTTATTCCTGATCCAATGGCTCGTAGCATATTCAAGACTGGTGGTTTGAAGGGATCAAAGCACTTCATCTTCTTGGAGACGCTAGACAAGAACAAATCCACATTGACGACTGCGCGATTTGGGGGAAACACCTCATTTTCGTCTCTTGGAGAAGAAAATGAAGCACAAGACTGAGGACTTGGTGGATTCTTCAACTTCTAACATGATAAGTGTCATGATGACTAATTAGATCAACGCAGAGAAACAAGTCACCGCAATGATGTTGTTGAGGCGTTGAAGAAATCTGTAGAGGACAAAGATCTTCAAATATCCCAACTGATGAACAAGTTGGAACTATACAGTCATGGAGATTCAAGTCGCAACCCAACACCATAAGAAAAAGATGTTGAATCATCCATCAGATTGCCCAATGATCAAAGTGCAAATCAAGTTGCTTCAGTTGCGATGTTGTCTATGCAACAACTGCAAGATATGATAACAAACACCATTACGGCTAAATATGGTGGACCTTCACAAAGCTTATTATGTTATTCTAAACCTTATACCAAGCGAATGATTGTCTACCTATGCTGATTGTATATCAACCACCAAAGTTGCAACAATTTGACGACAAAGGAAACACAAGAGACATGTTGCACATTTTGTGGAGACTTGTAGCAATGCTGGTACACATGGTAATTTGCTTGTTAAATAATTTATTCACTTGCTAAATGGAAACGCCTTTGATTGGTACATCGATCTCGAGTGAGAATCAATTGATAATTGGGAGCAACTTGAAAAAGAGTTCCTCAATCTCTTCTGCAACACACATAGAATGGTAAGCATGATAAAGTTGACAGCAACCAAGTAATGAAAGGCTAAACTAGTGATTGACTATATCAACCGATGGCGAGCACTGAGTTTGGATTGCAAATATTATCTCTCAGAAATGTCTGTTGTTGAGATGTGCATTCAAGGAATGTATTGGGGCCTTGCATACATTCTCCAAGGACTTAAGCCATGAACTTTTGAATAATTGGAAACACGAGCACAAGACATGGAGTTAAGCATTGCGAACCATGGAAAGCCTTCACATGTTTTTTATCCTAGGAAGGAAGAAAAACAAATCAAGCGATCATCAAAGCACCAAACTGAAGAAACCATGGCGGTAGGAACAACATCTGTAAAAGTCTCTGCCAAACAAAAAATGAAGGAAAAAGTTACAAGTCAACATCATTCAGAAGAAAATCGTCATCCAACCTTGAAGGAGTTAGAAGCAAAAGCTTACCATTTTTCTGACTCTGATGTTCCTTTTATTCTTGGCGGGTTGCTAACCAAGAAGGTTATTAAACTTCCAATATCAAAGCGGCCTGAGGAAGCCAATAAAGTCAATGATTCTAAGTATTACAAATTTCATCGCATTATCAGTCATCCAACAAAAAAATATTTCATTCTAAAAGAGAAGATCATGATTGTAACGACATGTTCAGTCGTTACGTACATTTTGACTATTTTACCCCTGTTAACTCGATTCCCGAAGTTATCAGATGATCCTAGAGTAAGTTGAAAAATCAGAACCTTTAAGTGTGACTGTTTGACTGATAGTTGACTTTTGGGTAAACAAACATTTTTCATAATTCTATCGATTCCGCGAGTTCTAGAGGATCGTTTATGACTTGGTGAGATAGTTAGTTTGGTCCCTGAGGCCCTCATGAGTGTTATTGACCATTGGTTGGATAGTTAGTTTAGGCCGTTAGGGGTTGATCGGAAGAATTAGACCTCCAATGGAAATTTTGAGGTCGTGAGTGAGTCTGTAACGTGTTTTCACATATGTGTACATATCTGATTTTGTGTCGAGGAGGTCTTGAGTGATTATCAGATTTCGGGTTGAGATTATATAAGTAGAGGATTTTTTGGTTTTCTTGGATCTTGGTCTATTTGAGATTGTTCCTTTTAATCGTAATCAAAGATGTTTTCTTGTCTCTCATTTCTTTTCTGGGGAGAAAAAGAACCTAATGGATCGAACTCATATGTTGTACCTGGTCGTTTAAATCAGATCTCTATTTTGGTACAACGAGAAGGGTTTACTATGGTCAGTGCAAGGAAATACGGGCAGGGTAGAGCTCGGCTGAGGGTTCGAGAATAGGGTAGGGTCCTGTCCTTAATATTCAGATAAGAAAAGAGTTCCAAACCTTTATGCTCCATACAAGTGCTGCATACATCTTAAGTTATTTATTCTTAATACGCGTTCTTCTGTACTTCACTTCTGGTAAGTCTTATCGGTTTTCTGGCAATATCAGGCATATAATCGAGTCTTTGACCGGCTTTGGTTGAGCAACCGCTACATTTCTCGAACGGCCACAGTCGTTTTCACTCCTCTCTTTACAACGGATCAAGAGAGTTGCTTCCGCGCCTCTCCTTACAGTCGAGTTGCTTCCGCGCCTCTCCTTACAGTCGAGTTGCTTTCGCGCCTCTCCTTACAGTTAGCGCTTCCTTGCTTGCATCATTTCCTCTTTTTCAACATGAAATAGATATAGATATGAATAAGAGATATTGGAAATAATAAAACCTGATGGTTCCTGTCCTGAAACGAAGGCTGCGAAGAAAGTACTACCGCCTGTCATCATGCATGATGTTCTCGCTAGGGTGGGACTTAGTGCGCCCCAGTGGACCAAGACCGCTGCAGCGGACGGTGATCCGATGTAGTGAAGGTTTGTGATTTTGCAAGGGACCGCAGGCGCGAACTTATTAGCACTGGCGTGGGTCCGCTGTAGTGGGCCTCTGGCCGTTGCAACGGATGATGGGATTTCCATAATATTTTTGAGTGAGTTCAATCCCTTCATTTCCCCCATCTCGAAAATACTCATCCAAAACACTCATAGGGCGATTTCAAGCATCTTTAAGTGATTTCTTCTTCTGGTAAACTTTCTTAACCTTGTATTACTTTCACTTAGCTTCCTTATATTGATTTAATGGAGGAAATAATCTAGGATCTAGTTGGGGAAGATGAGTCAATCTAGCTAGGGTTTTTTGGATTCTAAGATTAAAAGTGGAAATTAATTGATGGATTTTTCTAATTTAAGCATGGGTTTCACTAATTAGTACTTGTTAAGTTTGAATCCTCCATTAACTTCGAGAAATTAATTGTAGAAGAACTAGGGTTCATGCCCAAAATTAGAAGTTTTGCTTGTGTGATGAAATTGACCTAATCTTGAGTTGTTTTAGCAATGGATTAGTATTATTGAACTCCTAGAACCTTGAATTTCATGTTTCACCTCCGAATTGACCGTTTTACCTCTATAAGTCGGTTTCTCCCTTTCTCCCCTATTCGGTTTACATTCAAATGAATAGTAGAGTATTATGAGTGTTGTTAATTTCCTTCTCTAACATAGACTTCGATAATATTAGACTTCGAGTACGACCATGATCCTTAGAAGGGCAAGGCTCAGTGTGACTCGTGTGGCGCTCGCTCGGCATTTCAGGTAGGTTACGGCTTACCTTCTGGGTAGACTTTGGTTAGCTAAGCGTATGTATAGTTAGATACTATTGGAGAAAGCATGTACGCCTTCAGGTATGAAGTTAGGATGGATTACTTAGGTTGGATATGGTTTACTGACTTGTGGACTTGTTGTCTCTTGTGATTTATTGGTTTGACTATTTAGTGTTGACCTTGGACTTGCACTTAATTGCCATATCCTGATTGTGATATAGTTGTCTCTCATTTATCTTGGTATTATCATGGATAGAGGGAATGACTTGACTTGATACTAATATTGTGAAATATGTGGTTCGATTGGGATTTGATTATGATTTACTCTTGAGATTTATACATACATATCATTCATACATATTCTACATGATGCTTTGTTGTAAATTGTGATTCGACATTAATAATGATAAGAGGAAAAGTGAAACATCAGAGTCTTCTTATTGTTGTATTTGCTACTTGCTTATTTCGTATGGCCTCTCTTGCATATATAATTGTTTTTACCTATGTGGTCCGAATGGAAAGTGTTCTGGACTTGACATTGTATAGATTTGGGAATAAGTTCATATTAGTAGCTGATTTACGGATGTTGTTATATTTATTCATCTCATGATTAGTGTTGAATTTGATATTCATACATGCATTCATCCTCATTTCCATGATACATTGACATTACATGTGATTGGTGTAATGGTGATTCCGCAATACATTAACATTATTTGTGATTGGCGTGATGGCGATACGTGAGAAAGAAACAATATTGATTCTTATAACATATTGATTGCATAGCCATTCTTTGTTGTGTGATACAGAATGGCTAGCGGGGTATTCCGTGGAAGAGTCATCTCTAAGATGAGTGATACAGAGCGACTAATACATGGACTTTGGAGGTTCTCCATGAGTCATGACTGCTAGGACGATGATATATTCCACTCGGAGCATGTATGTACGATATGGGATAGTTGGCCAATGCATTGCATTGCTTCACATTACATCCACTCATATCTATGATTCTGGTTGTTGTTTTCATTGTGTTGTGTGATGCGGTTCATCCTTGATTACTAAATTGTTAATTTACTTGAGATGGTGTTTGCTTGTTAATCTCTTAGACACTTGATGAATTCAAGGAATAGAGATTCCGCCTAGGCTATGACTGTAGAGTACTGAGATCTAGTGTAATTCACCTTACTGCAAATCTTACATGAGTGTGCTTAGTAATTACTTCATTTTCGTATCTCTTGAATTCTACTGGATTATCTATACTTGGGCTGATTATTCATAGACTGTGATATTAGTTGTACTTGATTATGAGCATGTCTATGATACCTACCAGTACGTAGTGTTTGTACTGATACTACTTTTGCTACACCTTTTTCGGGGTGTAGAGTTGTTACAGGAACTTCAGCGAGGTTCGGTTAGCCTTCAAGGATCTCATGGAGTTCATCTAGATTTCATGTTTAATTCTTTTTCTAAGCAGAAGTGTATTCAAGTTGTAGTTCTAACCTTCATTTAAGTGGTATACTTAGAAGCTTTTGTACTATTCAGACCAGTTTCTTTGGATAGTTGTTGTATTCCGCATTATTAAATGTCTATATTTTTAGACTTCTACTATTCTTCTTATTTATGTATGTTGGTGAATTTTTAGGGACGGGTTCGACTACCGAGGTGGGAAATGGTAGGAGCCCGCACGACTTAGTAATTTGGGTCGTGATAATGGCGTTGAATAGGGATGGAATAATAATCATTGACGATGAATACATAGTTGAGACAAACAATGTTAGTGCTTATCTTCACGACAAGAAGAGCCCAGCGGCATAAACTCGAAGATGTAGGCGTTTTGTTGCATCACCGAAGATTGGACAAGGAAAAGTAGTGCTACAATTTGGGATCTTTGAATCAGTTGAAGTTTCAGTCTTAAAGAAAACTCCAAACACCTTCAAATTGGATGGTCACTCCAACAACAAGGACAGTAAAACTTGGACATTGATTTCTCACAAGAGACATAAGCATCAAAGAGCTTTGAAGCGTCAAATTCCAAAGGCAAAAACAAGCATAAATCAAAGCATGAAGTCCAACGTCAAGAGTTGGTACAACAATGTTGCATCACAAAGGGTTAGAAGACCAGTTACATTATTAGAGTTCTTTCCCAAAATGCTCCTCGATGCACGAACTTAAACTACACATCGCAATGTTCCTCCATGCACGAGCCTAAATTACAAGTTGCAATGCTCCTTTTCGCACTAGCTTAAATTGCACGTTTCGACACTCCATGATGCATGAGTATAAACTGCATACAAAAAAAAAACTCAAATAAAATACTCTTTCTGAACTACGTAATGACTTGATCCTCTTCATCGAGGTACGTAGGCAATTTAGAATTTTCTTCTAAGTGCAGTCAGAAGAGTAAAGAAAACTCATCCCTTCAACGCAGAGTCAAAGAAAAGTTGATTGCATGAAGTTTCGTTTGATGCTTTTCACACGCTTGGGGAATCTAAAGAAAAGCTTCAGCAATATTGGAGGACTAAGTGATTTTCCATGAGATCTTCTTACATCAATTTCTTCATAGTAGATGGATCTTGGTGGGTCAATGGATCTACTCACTCTGTCTGGGGCATATCTACTTAGTTCATGTACTTGCTCGTCATAGCTGCAAAAAAAAAAAAGAGGTACTTCAAGTGTCTCTCTCGCCAAGCTAAAGAGGGAGGTGCACCATCAACTTTCTCGTTGAATTCGAGCTAACTTTCAAAATTTATCTGTTCAAATCCATAAAGCTTTCGATCATAATTTTTATATAGATTATAGTTTTGGGAGTTCTCTTTCCAACGAAGCAGGAATCTCGTCGTTTCGGTGTTCCTACTCCGAGTTCTGAATTTTTTACCACTGAAATGCAAAGCTGAAGCATTGAGCAAAACCGAATTCGAGCTAACTTTCAAGAATTATCTGTATAAATACAGAAAGCTTTTGGCCGTGATTTTCACAGAGATTATAGTATTGTGAGTTATCTTTACAATGGTACAGGAATCTCGTCGTTTTGACTCTTCTACTTCGAGTTATGAATTTTTTATCATTGAAGCGCAAAGCTGAAAAATTGAGCAATGCGGAATTTGAGCTGACTTGCAAAAATAATCTGTACAAATCCAGAAAGCATTTGGCCATGATTACATATATTACAATTTTGGGAGTTCTCTTTACAACGGAACAGGAACCTCATCATTTCAGTGCTCCTACTCTGAGCTATGAATTTTTCCACAAAAGTACGCGAAGTTGTGCTGCTAAAATTGCATGATGGCATGTCGGATTCAAAAATTATTTGCGAGCTGCACATAAGGCATTTTGAGCTAATTGTTTTTAATATGTTACAGGTCTTGGCATCTGGTTTCTATATAAAACAAGTGGTTTGCAGTTTGAGTGCTTATGCAACAAGATATCAATCGTTCGACAACACCATGCTACGATATAAAGTCAACATACATCTACTTGGTATGATCAAGACCATTTGTACTCCATATGGGGAATCATCAACTGACTCCGTGCACTTGCTTGCTATGGCTGCAAAAAAGAAGGATACTCCAAGTGTCTTTCGCCAAGCGGCAATGAGGAGACACTCGATGTACTTCTCCGCCAAATCTTGAAGGATGAAACACTCCATGTGTTCTTCTATTGAGCCGTGAGAATATTCAGAATCAAGCCTCTCTTACACCAATATACGGACGTTTTGGTGAGACTACACGAAACTGTCAGATCTGGAGACCACCTTCGAAGTCTCTTGTTAATTGAAAATTCCAATCTCAAGATATGGAGTTTTCTGTGAGACTGCACAGTCAGATGTGGAGCTCAACTTGAAAAATCCCCAAGTAGTTTCATTTTGATTTTTGGATATGTCGTATTTCTACAGAATCAAGCTGCTCATCATTTGGTCAAAACTTTGAGATAACGGGCCAGAAGTGTATATCTTCTCTAAAGCTCAATACAAGCTCTAAAAATGACATAAATTGTCTGCTGGAGGAGTAAATAGAAGGCGTCAACACACACACACACACACAGAACATCATGAATCAGAAGCAAATGTGAAGATTTTCAATGCTAAGCATGTTCTTAAATAGGCTTCTAAGGTGGTGGCTGCTTTATTTTATTCCTATTACACAATACAGTTTTCCTTAATTTAGATACTTATAAATGATAAGGGAATTGATTGTTACAATCTGGTGAAGATCCTTTCCTTCTAAAAATTGTTACTATATTTCCTTGAGATTAGGTAGAGATCCTTTCCTTCTGATTTGGTTTGAAGCTTACCAAACTTAAGTTAGAAGAAAATTTCTTTTTTTTCCAAATTTGACTTGGAATGATTAAAGTCTTCAAGGAAACAAAATGAAAAAAAACAATAATGTTGTAAGATTTTAAGAAGGAAATCAAACCAATTCTTACACATCCAAAAGGGAGATGATCAGCACTCAAAAGGAAAATAACAATGTTGTACGATTTTAAGAAGGAAACATACCGAGAGCTACAAAATCATTGAAATGAATGACCTTTGTCCAATTTTTGGGTAAAACAACTTGAATTAAGTTGTTTATTGGCCAATAGAATCATAAATCAAGTGGAAAAAAAAGAGAATTTCACTCTGCTATACTTCAAGTCTCTCTATCAGCCTCCAGCTCAACAAGTCTTGAAGTAGGGCCATATGTAGACATCAAAATTTTAATTGACTTAATTCATACAAAATTTGAATTAAATTCTAAGTTATTGACATGTTGACCAAGTCAAATTTTGGTTAATAAAGCCGGATTAATTATTTAAGTCAAAATTACATGACTCGGATGAAATCCAAATTACAATGGGTTAGTACATTAAATTGGGCCTCTACAAGACGAGCCCAACCCACGTGTTTCTAGCCCAAGGTCCGCTAGATTTACTTGGAGACCAAAATATCCCCAAGCTCTAGCTCACACCTATATAAAGGGGGCACATATTCCCTTTTGAAGAGATCTTGAAAGTTGCATATCATCTTGACTAGAAGCAAAGGAGAGCAACGACATCTTCATAAGTCTTCTCCAAAGGTCTTCAACAAGTAGGAGAGTTCAACGGAGTTCATTCCTAACGGCTACTCGACGATCTTGGAGACCTCAAGAACAATCCAAAATGTTGTTCAAAGCTCTTCAAAGATTCAACACATCAACAAAAGTTCATCATTTGTTCGAGAAAGCCGCTACATTGACCCTCGAATCAAGGAGAACAACACGGAAATCAGAATCAAGGGATACATTCAGAGTTATACTCACAAATAATCAATAAAATAATTTTTTCTCACATTTATTTTATTATTGCAGTTATTTATTTTCTGCTAGCAAAATTCATCGCGAACAGTGAATGCAATCAAATTAAATTCTCCCTTCATTTCAATTTATATGAAATATTTTTTGTTTTTTTGAAATTCAAATTATGTGCATGTTTACCCTAAAAATGGTACAATTGAATTTGTTTGTGGTTTAAAGGATTTGTGGATTGACTTGAACAAATTGACAGAAAATAATGAACAATAAGTAAAGATAATGAAAGTAATGAGTGATAGAATTAGCATGATCATCTTGAACTCGGGCGGATTTCGTGAGCAAGATTAGTTCGGGCTGGTTATTATCTTAGCAAAATATCACTGGTAACAGAACAAAGTAAGAATAGTTTATATTAAGCTATGATAATGTCAAATACAAAGTGTTGAGCGAAGAATTGGATGCCCTTTCAACATGAAAGTTGAACTCCTTTTATAGTCATGAAAACAAGGCATTAACACCCTAGAATCTCTCTGAACTTAAGTGTTATTAGTGCTAATTATGGTCTCTTCATGCCAAAAGAGTAAAGGTTGACGTTATATCTTGATCAAATATACACTCAGTATCTTCGGAACTTCACTTGGTGTCATTTATATCCGGTTTCGCTTCTACTTCTTCCTCGTCTCGATTGTGACTCATATCCAGTATTAGGTCTAGCCATTTACCTCAAATGCTTATTACGATCTTGTCACATGTCGTGCCAGATTTTACCGTATACAATTCACTTTGACATTAAAATTTTGCAATTTGTTTAACTTTTTATATAATTTCTAAATATTTTAATTTTAATTTTAAAATATTAAATAAATATAATTTAATATAATTTCACATATTAATAAAATTGACTCTCCATACAGCAGTATTCAGATTTCAAATTTATTGTTACTGACTGGAGCTTAGAAGCACGTGTGTAAATCAGAAGGCCCCTAGTTCTATATTTTCTTCTCGTACAAACAAGATTAATTGGCTGTGTAAACTCTTGAAAATGACAGTGGATAATTGGATACAATTCATAAAAGTGAAAAATCACTCAAGGAGATAAGGGTTTTATCATTGATGCTATAACATGCTTTACTACAATTTACCTTTGTTATGAATTTTTTGTACTTTGAGGTGGAGATGGTTTTGACAATATAGTTGGAAATAGAATAGAGGTGTATATGTGTGATCTATACGTTACGAGTTTGAGCCGTGAAATCAAGTATATATATTTGTGTTAGGGTAGGCTAGTTGTTTACACTACATTCCCTTTGAGTGCGGCCCGATCCTTATCCAAACCTACATTAATGTGAAATACTTCGTGTACTAGGCTGTCCTTTTGTTAAAAATATCACTCAAATAGTCGGTGGACATCGTGAGAAGTTCTAATCCAATTTTTTTAACTGAACCAACATTTTTTACATGAAAAACATATGAAATATCTCCATTTTTAAAATGTTGTATGCTAAATTTATAAATCAAAAGTATAATGAATTCAATTATAAAATTTAAAACATGAACTCATCAAATTTAAATTATAGAACTGCCATTACTAAAAAAAATCTATTTTTCCACTGAATTTCTCATTGAAAAATATTCAATGGTTATCTCCCATTGAATGTCGGTGGGAAAACCCTAAATAGTAGGGTTTTCACACGAAAAAATTAAGAAGTTTCTTGTCGTTTCAATGGAAACCTGTTTTCCACCATGCGTTTTCTTAGTGAGTTGTTCGGTTGGAATGAATTGGTAAAATCATGTTTTATAGTACAAATTTTCCACTGAATGTCAGTAGAAAAAACCTTTATTTTTAGTAGTGTGCATATATGATGCTGACCGGAGAAGATTTGGCAAGAAGGCCACTTCAAAACTTGAATTGGCCAACAGGCCACTGAATTTCTTTTTGATTTATTTTTGGGGATTAGGGTTTCGGATATATGAGCCCGGGGTCACTTTACAATTTTTAAAAGTTTAAAACTTTAAACTTCTACACTTAAGTCCCTTTGTCTTCTATTAAAATATACAAAAAGCACACTCTCTCTCTTCAGTTGCTTTCACTTTCCTAAAACAAATTCTCTCTTCAACTTCCAACACACTCTTCGTCTCTCCCTAACTCGGATTCTGTCCAAGCGTCATTCCCAGGTAAGTTCTTTTTTTTTGCAACTCCGTCGGAGCATTTTGAGCTTCATATTGCCTTGAAAGTTATTTTATTTTTTGTTTATCTTAATAAAATCTAGTGTTCATAAAGTTTCGATTTTTTTTCAAAATTTTGGAAGTTAGTTTTTTTTTTGGCGAAATATGTCTTATTTCTACTTATTTTGGTTGTTTCAATCTTGTTTTTTACTGTTTCTGATTTTTTAAAATACATCATCTGGTCTATTAATAGACTTTTGGTCTATTATTGTTATTTTTATATCGTGACTCTATTATATGTACGTAGATCATAAAGAATGGCTAGATGTAGAGGAAGAGGAGGGAAGATAGTCACTCGTCCTGAAATTGTAAACTCGTTCTAGTGTCAATCTTAATGATATAAAAAAAAAAAAAAGAGGCAAAGCAGTACTATGCGGTGGAAAAAGAAAAAGAAATGTTGAATATGATAATAAGGCCTACTCAGACCCCATGGATCAGAATGATGATCATAGTGTGGCTGGTAGTGAAAGAGATAGAGTTGAGGGTGATAGTTATGGTGATCATGATGACGATGAAGATGTTGATCCTCTGTCCTTTTCATATTGTGCAAAGACAATCAACGTGGAGATGTATGATTTGATTAATTGGCTGGATGATTATGATGTTTTTCCAGCAAAACTTTCCAGTAAGAGCAGTATGTCCTTGTTAGAGAAATTTGAACAAGTGTTGAAAGATTAAAAAATCAGGAAATTATTCAAGTGTTCTTGTTCTGGTCACTTTAAACAGTGATTTAAGAAAATCCATGTCCTTTTCAGATTCTCTAAGTCTAGTCAGTAATTCAAACTTGGCTACACTTTTAGATGTTGGTGTCGCAGATCTTCCTGGGCTACTTCTAGGTCCTGCACTCATTTGAAATTTCTTTGACAGATTTGTTGATGTGTTATGGTGTGGCTCAATAAATTTGAAATAGTCGCAGACACTATAATCCTAATTAAAACACTCATTAATTAGATGCTTTTCTACTAAAACAAAATGGAAAGCGCATATCTTAAGAATTAGAAACTCACAGTTCCAACTGCATAATCAAAGTATCAATGGCCTGAATTCTTTGGGGTGCATGATGTCTTCAACACAAATGTATTCACCACAGAAACAAATATCAGGATCTTGTGCTAGAGATGCTAGAGATATTTCGGATAATTGAGACATTTTGGGGGGTTAAAATGGAGCTTGATGTAGAAGATGGAAGAGTTTAATAAAAAATATATATAATGAAAGAGTTTGTTTTATATAGTTAAGGGTGAGAAGTTACCGTTGTAAATTTAAATATTTTTTATTTTATCACTATTGAAACAAACAATGGTGAATCAGTCGAAATAATGCTAACTGTACTAAGTAAATTATGAACCACACGGCTAATAAACCATGTTTATCTATACTAGATTAGTGCAGAGAGGCATTATAGACCACCAAGTCGAGGATAAATCATTTAGATTCCATAGAGTTCAACCTTCATTGGGCTTTAGTTAAGCCTACATCCATTATCTAGCCTAGACTTATCAAATGGTCTATAATCTACCTTTTGTTATATATAGACCAGGGTCAATTTTTGTCTAAAAATGCAATAAATAAATAAAATAAAATTACTTGATGATATGTAAACATTATATGAACTCTTTGATACGTCACATGAGAGTCCTCATCCATTATACACATGATTCAAAAGAGTTTTAGGACAAAAAATGGTCATTAAATACCAATATTTGTCTAAAAATACAATAAATAAATAAAATGACTTGATGATATTTAAACATACTAAGAACTCTTTAATACATCATATGTGAGTCCTCATTCCTTACACACATTATCCAAAGAGTTTTAGAACACTATTATCCAATTAGTAGACGTCACGTTATTATTCTCAAAGCACAACCTTATTGTAAGGGCATACATTTTTTGTCCTAAAACTCTTTGGATCATGTGTATCATGGATGAGGACCCTCATGTGATGTAAAAAGAGTTCTTATAATGTTTAAATATCATCAAATAATTTTATTTTATTTTACTTATTTATTTATTGTATTTTTATAAAAAAAAATAGCCTTGGTCTATATATAACAAAAGATATATTATAGACCATTTGATAATTCTAGACTAGATGATTGGTGTTGGCAATTGACAACGGTAGGTTTATGGTATACCAATGAACGGTCGCTTAAATTTGGGATTTGGAGTTTGGGGTTTGAGTTTTTTTTCTTCCGATTTTGATAATAATAATAATAATAATTATTATTATTATTATTATTATTATTATTATAAATATGCACTTTAATTTAAGTAATGGAAATAGTTAACTATTTATATGATATAAATATATTATTATAAATTATATTTTCATATAAATATTTTATTAAATTCTTGTGAAAATTATGAAAATTATTATAGTTTTTAAAACATCAATGTCTACTATACTCATGTGCACTTAGCCATGTGGTTTATAATTTACCCAGTTCAATAAGAACATAAAAGAAAGAAAATTACAGAAATCAAACACAAAATGCAAAAATCACAAGAAAGATGTATAGCAAAACAAACAACCCCAATATTCATTTCATTTCATTCAACAAAAGGAGCATCTATAGAAAAGCTTTCATATATGAAAGCCCAAAAGCTTCCATCTACTACTTTCATAAAAGAAAGCTTTGCAAAAGGAACAGTAAAATAAAATTAAACTAGAATCACTAGGGGGTTACAGGGGAGTGATGAGGGCAATGGCGTCGACATTGTTCATTTGCAGGATCACACGCAGAAGGCACATGATCCTGTGGAGCAGTGTTAATCCGTTCATTGACCTCTCCGAAACCCCTGAAGAACCTCTCAAAATCATTTCTTAATAGGAGGACGTCCAACGATGGGGCTTGAAAACGTTGGTGTCTCGCTGCACGACCTCTAATTCTTCTCGCCATTGGAAGGTTGAAGGTTTTTGGGAATGTGAATGATGTTTTTGTATATTTTAAACTGAGAAGAGAGTGTAGACATTCACCGATATATAGACTGAATTTAAAAGGTCCGCCAATCAATGATCCACACGTGGCTAGCCGCATGGACGTAGTGTTTGGTATTCTAAGACGTAATTCTACTGCTTTTTAAAACTTAATTAGTACGTTTCTAAGTTCAAAATGAATTAGGATTTTATAGGAAATATAGACTGTTAGAAGAGTCGATTAAAATTATTAAATGTAGTACTATAGTACAAGTGTTAGGTATATTGTAAACCAATGTTGTTCTATTATCGACTAAAACAAAGTTGATTATTATTGAACTGACATTTAAAATTAATAAATTAGCAGAAATAAAAATTCAAAATACAATAAAAATACATTGAAATGAAAAACAATCAGGTGGGATGATCTCTCAAATATCAGCACATTGTTTTTTTGTGGTCACTTCCCTTGCAAATTGAGCACTTGTTTCTTTTTTCTTTTGTACTTTCACTAGATTTGAAAGATTTCCGAAGTCAGGAATACACTTCATTTATTTTCTTCCAGGTTTGAGCGTATAAGCCGGTGGGGAATGTACAGTTTAGCATACTCCTCTGGCACATCCCATTCTGACTTTGGAGAGATTGCATAAATAGTTTTAGCAAATGCAAGAATGTAAGATTGAACTTTATACATAGATGACGAATACTTGTAAATGCTTGTACCATATCCAGATCCGTACTTCAATCTCAATATTTCCATCGCGTGAGCACACAGTAATTTAACCAAGTCATATTCTCTGCAAGAACATATTTTGTTCAATAGATTGACTTTGGCAGTCATGCCACTGCCGACTACGGTGAACTCGTTGGCATCTGTAACAGCCCGTACTTTCGGGCCATGGGTTGAATCGCTAGATGTATGTAAATAGACCCGAGCGTTGGAGGATTTTTGATCATATTCACGTACGCAAATGAAGGGCTTAATATATAAAAGGATGCAGTCCCGAGATAATTTAGGACTTAATAAGTGTGACGATGGAGATTAATAATAATAGTTGTACCTCCCAAAAGAGGTTATAAACTAGTGGTATATCGCACGATTATGACATTGAGTACATGAAAGTTTTATAAGTCATTAAGATTTAAGTGAATTGAAAAAAATTAATTATGTATGTGATTAATTAATTGTGGCATTTAATGGAAAATGGGACAAGTATTACATTTGATTACTAAGTTGGCTCATGGTGTTAGCAAAAGGATGACCAACCTTATAAGGTGTTTTGGTGGAAATATATTAGGACAAAGTGATAAGGTGGACTACAAAAAGGCCATGTGTAAAGGGATATTGTATGTATATCTTTTATCCAAATTCTTTGTGAATTCATTTAAGCAAAAATATGAGTAGCATGTATAGTATAGAGTAGTGGTCGTGAAGTTTGGTTTTCTTTTCCAGAAACATATTCATGGTAGGGAGATAATATTTTTTCTTCTAAAAAAAAAAGAAAGAAGATTAAATTCACGAATAACAAGCAAACCTCTCTCCTTCTCGTTTCCTTTTTTTTAGCAAAGTGCTGCATAGTTTTTGTAAGTTAAATTAAGAATTTAAATGAGATTATTCCCCCGAAGGTTTCGCAATTATAATACCGGTTTCGTCCAAATCATAGTAAGTCAAAAATTACTTCTTAGTGAAGTAAGGTGGCTGAGAGCTCTAAAGAAGGCATAGTTTTTGACATATAAGTCTAAGTTGTGAAGGAGGATGGTTCGATCGTTATCATCGAAGGATCGACTAAAAGGTATGTTAAGGCAAATTATTTCTTCTTTTTCCATGTTCTATGTACAAAACGTGAATGTAATATTGTTCCATAAATGATTCTACTCTTAGTAGTTAAGTATGTTCATGTTATTCATTCCTATGAAATTTATTTCAAAGCATGTCTAAATATATTCCTAGATCCTTATTGAGGTATATGGAAAAGATGTTAGTATTCATAATGTTAATCGGAGGTGAAACGACTTTACGTCACTCCGACAAACTTATAGTGTCATATTATCATATCATTCATGCATTACATTCATGGACATACCTTGATCTCAAAGGAGTTATATACTATACTATATGTATGCATTATATATGTATGGGGAATGGGAAAAGGGATACGGCGTTATATACGCACACCACCTGCAGCTGGTACAGATATACACGATGATGATTAATGATTATGCCCACAGAGGCCGGAATGATATGATGGGAGACGGCGTTATATACGTATATGTGCATGACTGCATTTTGCATGGAATTTAGGCATATTATGGCCCTCAGAGGCATTCTACACAGACATGATACTTATGCATATTATAGCCATCGGAGGCATTCTACATAGACATGATACTTATGCATATTATGGCCCTCAAATGCATTCTCCATTGGTTGGTTGTTTCTTGTCTTATGTTACTTTCAAGTCTCTATTATGCTAGTCTTCATGCCTGACATACTCAGTAGATCAGTCGTACTGACGTCCCTTTTGTCGGGGGACGCTGCATTTCATGCCCGCATGCTCAGTTAAACAGGGTAACGGCCTACACTAGTAGGTTGCTGGTTCAGCGGACATTGGAGCACTGCATTTATTCCAGAGTAGCAGTCTAATCTTGGTACGGTACTTTTGTATATGCATATGGTATGGCGGGGCCCTGTCCCGACCCTATGATGTCATGTATTCTTTAGAGGCTTGTAGACAGTTGTCTTGTGTATAGTAGTCATGTATGGCCTTGTCGGCCTTTGTATGTATATGTGCATAGGTTGGCCTCCTCTGTTTGTAAGATGTGACGTAGCCCATGCTTAATTACGTTTAGGCGATAATACGTGATTAGTGGTACCCGGCAAGTAAGGCCCGGGTGCCTGTCATAACCCTCCGGTTTGGGTCATGACAAACTTGGTATCAGAGCAGGTTTGTCTTAGGGAGTCTGCAAATCGTGTCTAGTAGAGTCTTGTTTATGGGTGTGTTGCGCGCCACACTTATAAACAGGAGGCTACAAGACATTTAGGGATGGTTTCCATTCTTTCACATCATAGATCGTGTAGTAGAGTTGTGTCTTAAGAATTTGAGTTTAACTCATGCCTGATACTATTTCAGTAATGCCGGTTACCAAAAAGACTTCGGTTAGTTCATAATCGTAGCCAATAAATGAGTGACTTCTACCAGACGATTGATATGCTAGAAGGGTAGTATTATGTTAAAAAAAATTGAGATTGTGAGGAATTGTCTCACTCATATATGGAAGAGATAATGCAAGTCTGGAAAGCAAAAATGTTTGCTTTGAGATACAAAAAAAAAGAGTAAGTAAAGGAAGTACTAAGCACCTGAATGCATAAGATTGTAAGAATTCTCTCTGTAGACCTTATCGTGTTTATGATTATGGCAATGCCTTATTCCAGTAGGGTCGTGATTAGTAGGGAGATTTAAGTTGGAATGAGTGTAACTACGAGTAGTATGCTCTCTGTTGAGACAAATTCGTCGGAGGATATGAGTAAGTTGTTTTCCCAGGCACGACTTCATCCTAGAGCATCTAATAGAGATAGGCCCTTGAGGGGTCAGGGAGTTTATTAGTCAGGGATCGCTGATATTTAAAAGGGTAAAAAATGCCAATATCTCAGGGTCAAAGTTCGAGTGAGACTCCCCGACCGTCTTGTAGTTAGTATGGACGAGAGCATGCCAGATTGTGCCGCAAAGGTACAGGGGGTTGATTTAGTGTGGTAGCCATAGACACAATGTTCTGAAGTGTCCTACATTGATGCGCAAAGGTAAGGATAAGATGATTATAAGTTGTACAGATACAACGCAGAAAGTTTAGTAGGTTATGAAAATCTACACATTTCACAGTGACTCGTGCTGATTAGAATAAGGGAATATGTTATGTACATGCGACCTAATGGTAATGTCTTACCTAGAATAGACTGGGAATTTCCCCGGATATCAGTAACGAGAACGGATTGCCACAATCGAATCATGTGAAGAGTGACTATCAGTAATTTAAGAAGATCGCGTAAAGTGACGTACCCAGAATAGTGAGCCCAAGTCATAAATAAGGATCGAGTTATCCACGGTAGTGGAAGGGGACATAAGCCTATCATCCGTGCGTAAAGAGCCAGACCGTGTATTATTGAGGATTACATGTATCAATGTTAGTAGGCTCAGGTATGTTATAGGTACTAGACTGGTAAGGTCTTCGGTTTCATTGTGCAATGTGTTACCATTCTAAATAACCTCTGGTTAACAATAGGGGCAATTAAGGACGAGAACTATGGAACAATCGAAGAATGGTTGTAAGAAATATGAATATATTTAATAAGTATGAATGGAATGGTATGCTCAAGTATCAAGGAAAAAATATTTTTCGTTTAAATGACGAGTAGAAGGAAGGATTACGACAAGAAGGATAAAGGTGAATAATATTATAGTTATGCAGGTTTCACAAAGGTATGATTACTCCATAACAACATAAGGACCAATGGTAGATGAGGGACAATAAGAACTCTTCGGCCAAAGGTGACAAACCTCTAATGTTCAGGGAAATAATATGAGAAATACTTTGAGATAAGAGACCCTTCACCCCCAAGACAACTTGGAAATGGAAATGTAAAAGTAAGATGAATGAGCACTCGGTCGATAGGAAATCTAATAATGATAAGACAAGAAAGCTTGACAAGTCATGGGATCATGTAACACTGTGAATTAGATCTAAACATACAAGTATCAGTTCCACAACATATGTAGTCATACATCTCAGAAAACATGTAGACGGAAGTAACAGTGAGAAAAAAAACTCGAGATTACCACCTAAATAGGTAAAAAAAAACGGGTCAATGATGCCTATGGACACAAGGTAGAGATTAAAAATATATGTCAAGAGATAATGACATTATAATGAAGATAAAGTGTCAGGCAAACACAGATGTCCATGAGCATTTTTGAACTGACCAAAGGTTCTACTAAGTAGATAAAGTAATGGGTTTATAGCTTAATCAGATCAAGGAAATCTTTTTCCAAAGCGCCATTGACAGAAAGTCTTAGCCATGAGGCTAGTGAAGGAATTCGAATCTAAGTGTACTGACCAGTTTTGGATATAGTAGGCCAACATCGTGTCATGCAAATTCTTCAGAATCTTCCATGTACTGAATAAGGGAATAAGTTAACAATTCATTTTTAAGGGGTAGTAACGGTAAGGATTGGAATCAGGAGCAATGTTTGAGATTACATATGTATACCAGGATATTTGAGAATTAAGAAGGGTACGACAAGTAAGAAATGAGTGAACAAGTGTCAAAAGAAGTAAAAGAAGGAAGTTGTTTATAATAACGAGCATTGAGAAAGTACAGAAAAAAAAGATTCCTTTCAGACCATGAATGATAGTTAACTGTGATGATACGCGCACTCCAGATTCGAATGACATTATCCATAAAGTGTTCACTATTGAGATACTACAAATATAAGAGTTTTCGGCACACTAGTTAGTAAACAAAGGTAGGTTGACAATAGAATCATTCACCCTGTATCTACTAAGATGTATCATGAGCTCAAAGGTATGTATTGGTGGAATGACATGAAGAGGAACATTGCGGAGTTTGTAGCTCAGTGCCTTAATTGACAGTAAATAAAAGTAGAGCACCAAGAGCCCGGCGACTTGACTCAGAACATTTAGATCCCGATGTGGAAATGGGAAATAATTAATATGGATTTCATTACGGGTTTACCTCGCTCTTATCATAAGTTTGATCCTATTTGGGTGATTGTTGATAGACTGACCAAATTAGCTCAATTCCTGGCGGTCAAAACTGCGTACACAACTGAGGACTACGTGAAGTTGTATGTTAAGGAGATTGTTCTCCTTCATTGTATGCCCAATTCTATTATATCTGACCGAGATGTGCAATTCACAGCTAAATTATGGAAATCATTTAAAAAAAGGGTTTGGGCACTTAAGTTAATCTTAGCACAGCTTTCCACCCTCAGACAGACGGACAAGCCGAGTGTACGATTCAAATGCTCGATGACATGTTACGAGCTTGTGTATTGGACTTTAAGGGAAGTTGGAATGATCATCTATCCCTTATTAAATTTGTGTAAAATAACAGTTATCATGCTAGTATCAAAATGACTCTATATGAAGCTTTGTATGGACGGAAATGTGAATCTCCTATCGGATGGTTCGAAGTAGGCGAATCAGAATTATTTTGGTACGGACCTAGTGCACCAGGCCATAGAGAATATGAAGTTTATCCAAGAACGACTGTTAGTCGCTCAGAGTCGTCAGAAGTCGTATTCAGATGTGCGATGGCGGGGCTTGGAATTCCAAGTGGACTATTAGGTCTTCCTGAAGATTTCTCCTATAAAGCGTGTAATGAGATTTGAAAAAAAAGGAAAAGATCAATCCAAGGTGCATTGGGCCATATCGCATAATTCGACGAATCATCCAAGTGGCTTATGAATTGTACTTGCCTTTGGAGTTAGAGTTTGTTCATCCGAATTTCCATATTTCTATGTTAAAAGCGTGTATGTTGGGGATCCTTCCCAAATTGTACCAATTGACGAGGTGAAGGTTACAGAGGACCTATCATATGAAGAGATGCCTATTTGTATCCTAGATCGTCAAGTCCGCAATTTGATGACTAAAGAAGTAGCCTCAGTGAAAGTTCTATGGCATAATAAGAATATAAAAGAAATGACATGGGAGACGGAGGAGGAGATGAAGCACAAATATCCTTACCTATTTTAGACCAACGCCGAGGTTCCGAGAGAAGTATAAGGTGAGTTCTATTTCAGACTATTATCATTAATGCTTGATGACCATGTGAGGTCCGACATAAGGATAAATGTTATGTTAAATGGCACGTGAAGCGGTGGATGTGTTATCTGATTACGTGCACCCCAACATTCGAGGAAGAATGTTTCTAAGGGGGAAGAATGTAACAACCCGTACTTTCGGGCCATGGGTTGAATTGCTAGACGTATGTAAATACACCCGAGCATTGGAGGATTTTTGGTCATATTCACATACGCAAATGAAGGACTTAATATATAAAAGGATGCGGTCCCGAGAATATTTAGGACTTAATAAGTGTGACGATGGAGATTAATAATAATAGATGTACCTCCCAAAAGAGGTTATAAACTAGTGGTATATCGCACGATTATGACATTGAGTACATGAAATTTTATAAGTCATTAAAATTTAAGTGAATTGAGATCAAGAAATTAATTATGTGTGTGATTAATTAATTGTGGAATTTAATGGAAAATGGGACAAGTATTACATTTGATTACTAAGTTGGCACGTGGCGTTAGCAAAAGGATGACCAACCTTATAAGGTGTTTTGGTGGCAATTTATTAGGACAAAGTGATAAGGTGGACTACAAAAAGGCCACGTGTAAAGGGATATTGTATGTATATCTTTTATCCAAATTCTTTGTGAATTCATTTAAGCAAAAATATGAGTAGCATGTATAGTATAGAGTAGTGGTCGTGAAGCTGGGTTTTCTTTTCCAGCAACATATTCATGGTAGGGAGATAATATTTTTTCTTCTAAAAAAAAGAAATAAGATTAAATTCACGAATAACAAGCAAACCTATCTCCTTCTCGTTTTCTTTTATTAGCAAAGTGTTGCATAGTTTTTGTAATTTAAATTAAGAATTTAAATATGATTATTCCCCCCGAAGGTTTCACAATTATAATACCGGTTTCCTCCGAATCATAGTAAGTCAAAATTACTTTGTAGTGAAGTAAGGTGGCTGAGAGCTCTAAAGAAGACATAGTTTTTGACATATAAGTCTAAGTTGTGAAGGAGGATGGTTCGATCGTTATCATCGAAGGATCGACTGAAAGGTATGTTAAGATAAATTATTTCTTCTTTTGGCATGTTCTACGTACAAAACGTGAACGTAATATTGTTCCATAAAAAATTCTACTCTTAGTAGTTAAGTATGTCCATGTTATTCATTCCTATGAAATTTATTTCAAAGCATGTCTAAATATATTCCTAGATCCTTATTGAGGTATATGGAAAAGATGTTAGTGTTCATAATGTTAATAGGAGGTGATACGACTTTACATCACTCCGACAAACTTATAGTGTCATATTATCATATCATTCATGGACATACCTTGACCTCAAAGGAGTTATATACTATACTATATGTATGCATTATATATGTATAGGGAAAGGGAAAAGGGATACAACGTTATATACGCACACCACCTACAGCTGGTACATATATACACGATGATGATTAATGATTATGCCCACAGAGGCCGAAATGATATGATGGGAGACGGCGTTATATACGCATATGTGCATGGCCGCATTTTGCATGGAATTTGGGTATATTATGGCCCTAAGAAGCATTCTACACAAACATGATACTTATGCATATTATGGCCCTCATAGGCATTCTGCACAGACATGGTGCTTAGGCATATCATGGCCCTCAGAGGCATTCTCCATTGGTTGGTTGTTTCTTGTCTCATGTTACTTTCAGGTCTCTATTATGCTATTCTACATTCCTGACATACTCGGTACATCAGTCATACTGACGTCCCTTTTATCGGGGGACGCTGCGTTTCATGCCCACAGGCTCAGGTAAACTGGGTAACGACCTACACTAGTACATTGCTGGTTCAGCGGATATTGGAGCATTCCATTTATTCCAGAGTAGCAGGCTAATCTTGGTACGGTACTTTTGTATACGCATATGGGTATGGCGGGGTCCTATCCCAACCTTATGATGTCACGTACTCTTTAGAGGCTTGTAGACAGTTGTCATGTGTATAGTAGTCATGTATGGCCTTGTCGGCCTTAGTATGTATATGTGCATAGGTTGGGCTCATCTGTTTGTAAGATGTGACATGGTTAATTACGGTTAGGCGGTAATATGTGATTAGTGGTACCTGACAAGTAAGGCCCGGGTGCCCGTCATGGACCTCCGGTTTGGTTCGTGACAGCATCCCTATTTATATTATTGACAAACAGGGAGTCGCCCTCATTCATGGTTTTCCTTAGCGTCTTTTCAGTCGAAGGCACAAATAAATTGATTGAATTGTCCACATCTACACGTCTTTGTCTGAAAATATCAGCAAACCTCCTAGAAACAGAATTGAATATGTCAATCACATGATACTCTCTTTCATCCTTTAACATTGAGTTTAGTGACTCGGTAATATTTGTGGTCAGCACATCGTACTTATTTGCTGGAAAATGTGCCATGCTCCACTTGTCAAATCATATATTAAATTCAAGGCAATTAGTTGCTTCGAGGCCTTTATCCCTTAATTCCTAAAAATGCTCGTTGAGCTGCTTGTAAGCATATGTCTTTATTGCATCATAGTAACAATGAAGAGCGTCTCCACATTGGTAATTCTTTCGAAGGTTTTCACCAAGATGTTTCTTGTAAAGTCCATGATGGACATGCTTAAAAATTCTTGAAACACAGTTGGTTATGCTCTTGTGCTTATTAGAGATGATGTGCAGGTCAGATTCATCGGCAATTATATACTTCAGTTGCTCGAAGAAGTAGGTTCGAGATTCATCTCACTCCTTGTCCACCACGCAAAATGTAATTGGATAGATATGATATTTAGTATCATGTGCGACGACAGTCAACAACACACACTCGTACTTGTCGTACAAATGTGTGCCGTCAACGGCAATAACCTTTCGCATATGGGTATATCCTAGAATGCAAGATCCGTAAGCTATGAAGTAATATTAAAACATGTTCTTACCATCAAGGCTAATGCAATCCTAGAATCCGAATTTAAATTTTGAACTATGTAAGAATAAATCGGTAAGATGCCATATCCGTGCTCCGGTGTCTCCCTAGCCATGTTCTTAGCCATTACACATGCCTTCCAACACATCCAGTAGCTTGGTTTTCAATGAAACTCCCTGAAAATGGTCCTTTGTATTTCCTTTGTCGTTGGCCCTTTGTTGTCAATAAAATCATTCATCAAGACTGATGCAAGGACAAATGATGAGAGACTTTTATCAGTGCTCATAATATTTTCAACCTCGCAAGTGTGTTCAACAACGTACTTGTAAATGCGAAGCCTATCCGAATTTTCATACTTCTTGGCCCGCACCATCCAGCCACAATTAGAAGATTTGCGTTCCACCTTATAATATTTGTTATTACTCTTGTTCGATTTAAAATAAAAAGGGCTCTTTACTGCAGATTTCTTCAGTAAAACATTTAAATACTTCTTGTTATCAAATGCTTGCCCAAGGAAAAAAATCAGTTTCATCAATGAAACTGTGGCTGCTTTGTGTACTACTTGGCTGCTCATCACCTCCATCACACTCTTCGTCCTCGCTATCATCATCCGTGTCCATTGAATGATCACACATGCCCTTACGTTGTATTGAATTGTCATCGGCTAGCTGTTGTGGTAGGGATGGGGATGGGGTATTGCTACTGAAGTAGAAGCCTCTTGAGACCTCTTAATAACATTTACTCTTAAAACAAGCCTAAAACCATCAGCATTAACATCAAACATGTACAATCTCACCTGTCTATCATTCGTTATGGAAGAAGGATGCGTATTTTCCCTATTGGGCAAGACATTAATCATATAACTAATGCGCAAGTCGCTGGGCTCACAACTTAACTCCTCGTATTCCATTACGCTTGTAACCAAGTCGTTATACGTACCATTGCGACGAACGACAATCGACACTATCACCTTGCTCGCAGAAATCCATTTCCATAATTTTGGGGCCTCCACCCATTCGCCCATGTAATCACCACCTACTATAATATATTTTTAAATCGATGCCATAATAAACTTGTGTATGGTCTATGAACGGTCGATGACTGGCCGGCGAACAGTACCAGATTCAGAATAAAAAAGAATAGGGATAAATCACTTATGGGTTACGAATGAGGTATTTGAATCGAGAATTGACTCCACAAGAGAATTTGAATTCCCAATACGAAATTCAATGTTGGACTGACACCAGAATTTTCATCGAAAAACTGAGCTTTTGAAATAATGGAGAAAGCTCTTTCCAATGATTTCAACGAGTTTTTAGCTATAGTGGTGGCAATAGGAAGCTTTCAGTCGTTGGGGATTGATTTTTCGATGAATAGCTGGAATAGTCGCCGGAAAGAGAATCTGAAAAATCAAGAAATCAGAGCTTTTGGAGGAAAATATTTAATTTTCTATTTCTTATAGGGTAATTAAAATGGTGAGGGTTGGGGGCTAAAATATATTTTTTTAAACTTTGGGATTAGGTTTGAATACAAAAAATGCTGACAATGATGACATAATAAATGATGACCGTTTTATCAATATTTTGAGACTTATGGCCTTTTTACAAAATAAGTTTTAAAGCGACAAGAAAACGCTTATTTGATTCAGTTTTGTTGAGAAGCACATACATGGGGCCTTTCTTTTCTCTTTCTCCTTTTTTTTTATCCAAATATTTTTGTCATTTTGTTTTCTCTCAAAGAGATTCGAGTTAGTCTCGTTCATCTTTCAATAAATCGACACCTACCACGCCGAGGAGATAAATTGGGGATCCACTGACGTCGCTGATATGTTCAATTAATCGGCTAAGCCGAGCCGTTCCCTTCTCATTCCACTTATAAGAAAAGTTCTTTGTTTTGAAACAAAATAATTAAAAAACAATTAACTTATAGTACATGCAATAGTGGAATTTAATACGCTATAACATATTACTAAGTACTTTTATTTTTATTTTGCATCTTGTGTCTTGGTATTCACATTAGGATTCAACTAAATTTAAATTTGCTCTGAAAAATCTTATATTTATTAAAGATTACAAATCAATGCTACTAAAAAAGTTATCTGCAACATGATTTGATTGTATAAATATTTTTAACACTGTTAATGTGTAAAGCTAAGAACAATTGGACTAAGCAAAGAGTTTCCAATCTCACTTCTAAAAGACCAAAAGAAAAAGGAAATCAACCTAGTCGCATGGTAGAATTTGGATAAATGGGCATAAGTACGTATTGAAAGTGAGTCGTTTTAATATAGAAATGACTCATATATTTTAGATTTACTAAGTGGTATGAATTCTAACTACGAAACAACTTGAGTTGTTCGGGCAAACACTATTGTTTTTAGTTTTTAGCAAAATTTTAGGAAATAAAACAAGAACAATTCTCTAAGGGGTCGTTTGGTGTGATGGATAGGTAAAAATAGTCTCGAGGTAAAATTTTAGCACATCCTTATCACATGTTTGGTTGTAATAAAATTCCGGTATAACTAATCCGGATTGTTGTGTTATTTTATCCCACATTGAGGATGAAATAACTAATCGTGGGATAACTAAGCCCGGGACTAGTTATGTTCTCTATTTTATTTTTCTTTACTATTTTACTAAAACAAGAAAAAATATAACCGAGTCTTAAGTAAAATATTATAAGGGTCTTTTGGTTTACCCCCATTGATAGCAAATATAGGTCGTAAAATAAATGGGATAAATATGGGTCGTAAAATTAATTATATTGGGATAAAACATGTAAAATACATGTTTTATCCCATTATAATTAATTTCTAAATTGTCATCTCATATTAAATATAAAAAAAAGAATTATACCACAATCCAAGCACACAATTATACTAGTAACACTCATACTAAAAATAAAAATACATAAAATAGTATAACAAAATACAAAATTTAATACCATAATTATTTTCATAATCTTGATAACCAAACAAGCCATAAAATATACTCCCTCCGTCTCAAAGTATTTGTCGCGATTTCTAAAAATGGTTTTCTCAAATTATTTGTCATTTTAGAAGTTCAAGATAAAATTAACTTTTTTTACTTTACTAGTAAATGTTCTTTATAACTACAAACACTTCAAGATAACACATAAATAGAGTAAATATTCAATGCAGATAAATTACATTTAAGACATAAAAGGGAAAATAGTTAAAAACCTTCCAAACTAATACTCCCTTCAGTCCATTTTACTTGTCATCCTTACTAAAAATAGATAATCTAAAATACTTCATCCGTCTCAAATTATTTGTTGTGTTTACTAAAAATAGTTGTCCCAAATTATTTGTCATTTTAGAAGTTCAATGGACAATTAATTAATTTTTCCATTTAACCCTTAGTAGAAATTTGTCACTAATGAAGATGATAAATAAATAGAGTAAACATTTAATAGAGGAAGATTATAACTTAGGCATAAATAATGATAATAATATTCAAATATTCCGCTTAATTAATATTTTTAAGGGACGTGTAAGACAAAAAACGATAAATAATTTGCGACAGAGGGAGTAGTTATCATTTTAGAAAACCAAGATATAGCTGAGTACATTCTTTCCATTTTGCCTTTAATAATAATTATTTTTGGAAGTAATAAACATTTTTTAATCAGCACAAAAAACCTAAGTGAAGAGATATTAAAGAGATGTATTCCCTCCGTTCAAAAAAATTGTCATAGTTTGACTTGACAAAGAGTTTAAAAAATAAATGAATATTTTTAAATTGTGTGGTTCAAAATAAGTCTTAGATATTTGTGTGACTGTAAATCATCTCATAAACTTAGATTATTTCTAAATATAAAAATGTGTCAATCTTTTTGGGACAAACTAATAAGGAAAGTAAGACAATTTTTTTTAGACAGAGAAAATAATATTTATTGAAGAAAGATTAATATTCTAAATTATTAAAGATAATAAATATTAGTATGTTAGTTAAAATAAATAATTTTTTTAAGAAAAATGTAAATCAAATATGTGACAAGTAAAATGAATCGTAGAAATTATTTTTTAAGACCCATGTGAAAAAAACACAACAAATAATTTGAAACTAAGTAATAAAATATCTCCTCCAGAAAAGTCAAATTTATTGCAAATCAAGTTGCATTTGCACTGAATTTCAAGTTCATTTCATTTGTCCCAAAAAAATGCAAGTGTACCTAACCTCAGTCAGATTCTAACTCTACATCTGACCCCAGTTTTTGGTTTTATTTAAAGTGACAGAAAATAAGCAAGGCCACCTGTGTTGTGAACTTAATTTTCCATTTTCCTCTCTCCATTTTCCATTTTCCATTTTCCTCTCTCCATTTTCTTCTTCCTTTCAACTTTTCTCTTTCTAAATTTGTACACCATTTTCTTCTACACTTTTAAGGGTATCCCAAAATTAATTGTGAAATAATGAAATTGTCTATTTTTCCTTTTTAACTTCATGTTCTTGATTTTGTGGTTATTTTTTACTATGGATGAATTAATTAAAAAGGTGAAAAATGGGGTTGTACTCAATAGACAGAAGGAGAGTCTATTCTCTAAATTTATCCAAATTTATGCTTTTTGGGTTTGTTTTGTTGTTACAATAAATATTTCTTGTCATGTATTCTTATAAGTAAAAAAATTCAAAAAATAACCACTCTTTTTAGCTCTCTTCTCACTCAATTTCTGTACAATTTTCTTACTGGTTGATCCAAAAAATCAATTGAACTTTCAAGAAACTGCAATCATTAATGAAGAGAGTTCGTAGCACTGATTCTTTGGGTGCACCATTTATGTCCATGTGTCAAAATACTACAGGTGCTTAATTACTTTGTTAAATTAAATTCCTTTGAAGTTTTCACTTTTTTTTTTTATATATATCTTTTTTCTTGAAATTCTGTTCCTTTCTTGATAACATGTCCAATTTCTAATCCCTGTGGGATTTGGTTTTGTTAAATGAAGAACCAGTTTTTTACTAGTACTTACCTGTTATACTTCAGTACTTTAACTATACATTTAACTTATATATGCAACTTATTCACAGCTCTAGCTAAGAATTGAAATTAATGGGGTTGGAATTTTAGTCTTGAGTTACTAGTAAATTTTAAATTAATAATTTGTGCATAGTAAATAAGTTTCTTGTGACAAATATAGGAGCGAACCAAATCCAAAAGTATTGGGTTATATCGAATCCTCTTCCTATACTCCAGCTCCACCTCTACTATTTAACTGATTATAGCAAGTTTTTAAGTTGAGCTTTGATGTTATTGATGAATCAAAATTACTAGACAGATACCTAGAATGTCCAATCAATGATAGTGTAATACAGTAATTTTTACGCTATCAAATTTAACTTGTTATAGTAGGTTCTCATTATGACTTTCATATAAAGAATTACCTATTGTTATAGGTCAAGCTTCAGTATAAAAAGCATACTCTAATTTTTATATCTCTCATGTTTATTTTTGTGCTTGTATTTAGATGAACACAACCAATGGAACAACCATGTTTATTCAAGGGACTTTCAGTCCATGTTAGAAGGCTTAGATGATGAAGCCACCTGTGTGGAAGAATCCGGCATCGGATCGGAGAAAAAGCGGCGGTTGAAGGTGCACCAAGTGAAGGCATTGGAGAAGAATTTTGAAGTTGATAACAAACTTGAACCTGAGAGGAAAGTGAAAGTAGCTCAAGAACTCGGGTTGCAACCGCGACAAGTGGCGATTTGGTTCCAAAACCGCCGTGCACGGTGCAAGACTAAGCAATTAGAGAGAGATTACAATGTTCTAAAAGCCAATTTTGATTCTCTCAAACGTAACTATGAATCTCTCCAACATGACAATGAAGCTATCTTGAAAGAGGTACATCTTTTTAAGATCATAATAAAGTTCAAAGTTAATTCAAGAATTTTGTTTGGTCTTGTGTATGAACTTAGTAGAGAAAAAACGTTAGGTGATTTCTTTACCCGGTCGAATATAACCTAAAAGACATCTTTATTTGTCGTGATTGACCTCCCGCCCCTTCAACTCTATGGGGTTTCATCCATACACCTCAACTCATTTAAAACTGGAGGGGCGGGATGTCAAATTGGAACAAGTAAATATAAAATCCCGGGTGGGATATATGTTCTAGTAAGTAGCAGAACTAGAATTTTTAGTAAGAAAATTCAAAGTAAAACATACGACGAAGTTAAAAGGGTCATAAAAATAATCCTGATCTTGTATATACCGTGTAACTTTTAAGCAAAGGGTTCCAATGAATCACTTGCGCCCCTAACACCGCCTTTAATTCTAAAAAAAAAAAAAAAAGGGCAGCTCGGTGCACTAAGCTATCGCTATGCGCGGGGTCCGGGGAAGGGTCGGACCACAAGGGTTTATAGTCTGTTTCAATGCTGCACCTTTAATTCTAGTTATAACATATTGAAACGTGTGGCCACTTAGATTAAGAGTGTAAACACCTTGTTACATTAACTAGAATTGTCACATTGTACTGATTATAGTTTTTATTTTTTGTTTTGACATTTGTAGATTAGTGAGCTGAAATTAAAGCTACATGGGGGAAACAATGAAACCAAAGTTGCTGTTAAAGAAGAGGCTATAGAGTCTGAAGCTGATGACAAAGATATTGAACAGAGCAATCAAAACAACAATTCTAGTACAGAGATCAACTTTGAGAGCTGCTTTAATGGTGGGAATGGCATTATAAATGCCTCCACTTTTGCACTCGAGTCATCAGATAGTGACTCGAGTGCAATCTTGAACGAAGATAGCAGCCCAAACGCCGTGGCTATTTCATCAAATGGAGCTTTCTTGATTAATAATTCCAATGGTGGATCATTGTCACCGGATTCGAATTCTTCATTGAATTGCTTCCAATTCTTGGATTCAAATACAAAATCAAATCTTTTGGATGCCCGCCTGGTTTATAATCAGTCACATTTTGTGAAAATGGAGGAGCACAATTTTTTTAGTGGTGAAGAATGTTGCAGTACTTTGTTCTCATATGAACAAGCTCCTACACTTCATTGGTATTGCCCAGAGGACTGGAATTGGAAAGAGTCCTAATTTTGTATAGGGGGATAAAACAGTAAAAGTTTATCTGGCTTCCGTAGCGAGCAACGTTCAGAATCCTTTGCATGACAAGAGTATTGGTATCTAAGTGACCTTGCTACTACCATGATGATGCGAGCAGTATATGTTAATGACAAAGTTGAATTTGCTGTCACGAAGCGCTCTTTATTGTACCAATTGTGGTGGGGGAGGGGGTATTGTAGAATGGTTGGGTGGTTGGGAAGCGTGTGAGTTTGGGTAAAAGTTGGCATTTACTCGATTGGGAAGTACTTTGAAATCTCACACAACTCTGTGTTTTTTACTGTTTATAAAAAAAGGGTTGAAGAAAATCTATGATGATGATGATGAAAAGTTTTTTGTTATGGTAAATAAAGGTGGCAAGCTAAAGTATTTCATGGATCTCATTCTTGACTGATTTTACAGCTTTTTAATTCATGAAAATATAATGGAAGACATATTGCTGGATGACAAAAGAAATTCTAAAGTTACGAGATGGGATGATATATAAGCTTTTTCACTTTTTTTTCCTAGACTAGCTAGTTAGATAAATTAATAAACACCATCCAAGAAAATAACACACCTAGTGAACTCACCCCAGCACGGAACCTACTTAGCATAATTAACATATAGACATCATCGAGCAACTCAATATAGCTAAACTTTAGGAAAAGTTGTATAAGAGCATAACTTGTGTTGTACTTACGAATCTAGGTTTTCTGGGAACATGGGTTGATCACAAAAAAAAAGGAAAAATATATTAAGTGGGACTCGATCCCTAATTCTCTAGGTATATAAGTCAATTTTAGATCAAGTACACTATTTAGTCTTCTTGTATCATCAGTTCCAACAGATGTGTTCAAGTGCCTCAATTTTAGCACCTAAAATCGCACCCGCTTAAATTACTCAACCGAGACACCAGAATCTGCTGAATTTCATGGCATACTTTAGAGTAGTTAATACAACAAATTAAACTATCTAACATCAATAAAAGATGTGCACAACAGAGCAACAGGCCAACAGCTATGGAACAATGTGTAGGGCTCACTAGAATATTTATCAATCTCTATCTAGTATTAACTCTGCATTTCGTACTCAACATGGTATTTATATCATATAGCAAGGGGTGTTCATTAGTATACAAGAATATATGCATTCATGAGAGTATATATAATTGGTCCTGCAATTTCTATGAATAACGTGAATCATCTGTTCAAATAGATGTTCATTATAAACTTTTCCCCCCCTTTTTTTCGTGCTCTATTGATCAGAAGTATTCAACAACGCCACACACAATAGAAAGAGTTAAACTACTAAGCTTAATTATTGTTAGGAAATTCGGTAAAAGCTATTTGTTATTTTTGTCTTTCCAAGCTTCAAAATAGCTATCATTTACTTTTCCAAATAATCCTTCTTGTAGAATAGTGGGTAAAATTGTAATTCTAATAGAATAAGGATCATCTTCTTTATATAATTACACTAAAACATTAATTACAGAATATTGCTAAATATACGGTGAATATATGAAAATATATTCACTATCACACCCCCTTAGTCGGAGCGGGAGGAGGCCGGACGCTGAGACTGGATTTGAAGTCAAGGAACAATTGCCGAGGAAGCCCCTTAATGAAGATATATGCGTACTGATACGAAGAAGGAACATGTAACACCTTAACGTGACCCATTGCAACCTTCTCGCGAATAATGTGAATATTCATCTCAATATGCTTGGTTCGCTGATGCTGAATCGGGTTATGAGGCAAGTAGACAGCAGATATGTTATCACGGTAAACCAAAGATGCCTTACGTAAGGGACAATGAAGCTCAAGAAGGAGATTTCGGAGCCAACATAGCTCTGCAACAACGTTCTCAATGCCTCGATATTCTGCTTCTGCACTCGAACGGGAAAGCGTGGCTTGCCGCTTGGCATTCCACGAAATAATATTATCCCCCCAAAATACACAATAGCCGGACGTAGAGCGACGGGTGTCCGGACAATCTGCACAATCGGCGTCTGTGTAAGAGAGCAACCTAGTCGGTGCGGAGGGATATAGATGTAGTCCATAGTCAAGAGTGCCCTTAACGTACTGAATGATACGCTTAAGAGTTGTAAAGTGAGGCTCCCTAGGAGAGTACATGAACAATCACACCTGCTGAACAACATATGCAATATCGCTCCGAGTGAAGGTGAGATACTGAAAAACACATGCGAGACTCCTATAAAGAGAGGGATTGCTGACCGGATCCCCGTCATCTGCACTGAGTTTTGACTTTGAGTCGACAGGAGTAGGCATGATCTTGCAGTTTGCCATTTTAGCCCGGTAGACAATCTCCTCTGCATACGCTGACATAAGAACATGTCTTGTGCGGATTTGGTCACTGATACCCCAAAAAATAACTCAACTTACCCAAATCTGTCATAGCAAATCCGGACTTGAGCAGGACAATGATCTCGTGTTTTAGTGTATCAGAAGAAGATGTCAGAACAATATCATCCACATATAGAAGAAGATAAGTTGTGTCAGTACCTCGATGAAAAATAAAAAGTGAATGATCACTCTTACTGCACACGAATCCGTTATGTATGATGTATATAGCAAACCTCTCATACCAAGCCCTAGGGGCTTATTTCAAACCATATAGTGACTTACGAAGACGACAGATATACTGAGGAACCTCCGGATGCACAAATCCAGGCGGTTGATGCATATAAACGATTTCTTTCAAATCCCTATATAATAAAGCATTTTTTACATCAAGCTGGTGAATAGGACAATTCTTCCCCATAGCTATGCTTAACATTGTGCAAATGGTGGCTGATTTGACCACTAGACTAAAAGTCTCACCACAATCAACTCCCTCCTATTGACTAGTACCATTAGCATTCAAGCTCACCACTAGCTCTGAATTTGTGATGATAGAGCCATATACAACGAATCACATTCACCCCCACTGATTTTGGGACAAGATCCCAAGTGTGCTGATTGGTTAACGCATTTAACTCTTCACGTATGGCCGTTTTCCAATTTGGGTCAAGTTTGACTAATTTTGGATTTTTAAAAATAGGTGAGATAGTTTGAGTGGATAGGTTAAATTGAACTTTTGGTTTGAAAATCCCGTGCAGTACACGGGTTTCCATTCGATGCATTGTGATGGTCACTAGTTGGGCAGAGGGATGGGTTGGGGTGGGCTTTGTGTCGGGGCAGTGTTGTTGAGAGGGGACTAGCAGGGTTATGGGAAGTATGCTGGGGCAGTGGGGTGAGGCAGTATGGCGGGCGACTCGACGGGAGGGAGGGGTAGTTGGGTGGGAGTGTCGGAAGGCAGGGTGGTTGGGGTAGGGACACTGGCCGACAAGACAGGTGGGGAAGGGGCACTGTTCAACGGAGAGGTTGGGGTAGGGACACTGTATGACGGGACGGGTAGGGTTGCCGGATCGGATAGGGGTGGTGGCGGTACGGCCGGAGGTGTCGGAAATTTTAGTGCATTTTGGACTAGAGGTGAGGTGTCCCGATCATTAAGGAATCAATAATCAGTGGGACGGAATTGGTGGATGTTGGCAAATGAGAAGACGTTCTCCTCAAACGTGACATGGCGTGAGACTATGATTTTGTATATGAACACATTATAGCATAAGTACCCCCTATGGTTGGACGGAAACTCCAAGAAGACACACGGGGTGGTACGGGGTGCTAATATGTGAGGGACGGTGGAGGCAAAATTTCGGTAGCAGAGACAACTAAAAATCCAAAGGTGTTCATAGGTAGGGATCTCACGGAATAGGAACTCTATAGGGTCCTATTTTGGAGCATATAGGTAGGTAGTATATTAAGATGGTATTCTGTTATTTTTAATGCATATACCCAAAAGCTGGGGGGAGAGACGCATGAAAAAGTAAGGTACGAATCATATTGTTAATGGTGCGGAGAATTAGTTCGGCTTTCCATTTGAGGGGAAGTATGGAGGAAGGAGAAACGAAAGACCATGCCATTAGCTGCACAGAATTTGTGAAAGAGAAAATTATTAAACTCACGACCATTATCATATTGAAACGTTTTTATTTCTTTTTCAAATTGTGGTTTAACATACATACGAAATTCAAGAAACTGGAGTAGACCTGTGATTTATAGTGGAGCGGATAGACCCATAGGAAGTGAGAAAAATCATCCAAGAATATTAAATAATATTTATGACCCAATTTGCTATTAATAGGAGAGGTCCATAAATCTGCATGAATATTATTAAAGGGAGAAAAAGTAATACTCAAAGATGACGTAAACAGAAGTCTAACATGCTTTCCAAGATGACAAGAGTAGCAATTTTGGGCAAGGTTCCCTTTATTACATTTAATTAAATTGCGGTTTCTAAGAAAATAAAAAATATGAGCTCCGAGATGTCCAAGTCTACTATGCCACGTTGAGGAGGAGATTGCAATGAGAGAGGTGAGAGTGATGACACTGGCAGCGGATATGGGTAGGAAAGGATAAAGGTCCCCCACGCTATTGCATCTCGTAAGAAGTTTCCCCGTACGGAGGTCCTTCACAGAAAAACTAAAGGGTCAAAATCAATAGATACGCAATTATCAATGGCAAATTTTCGAACATAGATTAAGTTCTTGATAGTATTAGGAGCTTATAGGACATGTTTGAGGGACAAGGGGGGATGCGGTGGTGGAGTTTATGTGTAGCCAAAACCTTGAATTGGAATGCGATGATCATTTCCGACCATAATAAATTGAGGAGTATTTAAATTATGCAGTTAAGGGAGATTACCAGAGTTGTTAGTGGGGTGGAATGTAGCACCCGTATCCATATACCACGCATCATCTGCCGCCATCGCGGTTGTTTTGCGACGGGAGGTGGTCGAATTGTGTCTGCCGGCCAGTGGATGCAGTGGGTGTCACGGTGGAACCAACCACCAATGCTTTCAGATTATGCTTGTCATGTTTGGCTCGTCTCGTCTCCTCCAATAGCAATTGAGATCGTTCTTTGTTGAAACTCAGTAGGGGATCAGCTTGTTGGATCATCGTTGCAAGTGTGTCGTATTCACCTTTCGTTAAACCATTAATTAATTGCAAAACTATCTTTGTGTCTGAAACTGGAGTACCCACATTAGATAATTGGTCGGCAATCAATTTTAGTTGTTTGCAGTAGTCGACCATATTAGAAAAAATTTCAAGACAGGTGGTGTTGAATTGCTCCTCGAGATACATGACTCGTGTATGTTTATTGTCTTGAAAAATCTCCTCCAATCGTGTCCATAACTCTTGAGCCGAAGCTCCGGTCTTCATAATAGTATGAAGCAAATTCTTGGAGATAGTGCCATAGATCCACTGCTTGACGATAGCGTCAAGTCGTTTCCACGTCGTGTCGTTGACGTCGGGTGGGCAGGAAAATGTGGTATCAATGTGGTCAAGCACATTGTAAGCATATGCATGAATTTGGAAAAGTTCAACCCACGACACATATTGTCCATCCTCTTGATCAAGAATCCACGGGATGAAGTTCTTGATATTTGTTGCGGCGAAAGCCAGATGAAAGGTGTTGGGGTTGGAAGAGGGAGGAAGATTTTTGACGTCTGGTGTTGAGGAGGAAGAAGAGAGAGAAGCTATGTGGGCAGCGGGTGACGCCATGATGGATGCCGGAAAATAGGGGATTAAAAGAGGGGGTTCAGGATGTATATGAGGTGTATATGGGCAGTGTTAGCCATATACAAGGTGTATATCGGCTTAGAGAGGCTGTATACGAGTTGTATATGGCGGCAGAGAGGTTATAACAGCCGTATACATAGTGTATATCAGCTGTGTATAGGGCAATATATGTGTTGTATATGGCGGCAGGGAAGGTATATCAGCCGTATACAGGGTGTATATCGGTTGTGTACAGTAGGGTTTGGAGTCGGAAAAGAAAGAAAAATAAAATAGGGGGGGCGAATAAGGTTTAGGAATTTTTGGCTCTTGATACTATGTAGAATAATGTGTACAATTGTAATTCTAATGGTATAAGAATCTCTACTTTACATAATTACACTAAAATATTAATTACAGAATATACGGTGAATATATGGAAATATAGCTATCATTTTCTTTTCCAAATAATCCTTCTTTTCATTCTACTTAGATGGAGCTAGCAATTCGAATTTTAGAAAAAATATAAAAGAGGACTAATTTATATGGTACTAACATTGTCTAATTGTGGGGGTGAGAAGAATATTACCCTTTTAGTGTTGAAACGCATTAGCATGACAATAATATGGTTGGTGGATTACCAAACGATAAAGAGATTCCACATTTTGCAATTTGCTTACTTCTCCTATATCAAGGCATACTTATTGAGGTTTTAGAGATGGTCCCCACCTAGTGGTTCTATATGGTGGGGGCCATGCGATGTGGGACCCAAACCAATTAAATTGATTGGAATTGATTTTTTTTATATCTAGCTTTCCGGCTTACGCCAGACTATTTCTAGAGATAGTAGTCCCGATCCCTCAGCACTACTACCAGTAAATCGCGGAATGTGTCTGAATGACCAGGGTTTGAGAACAGAACTACTGATATCACCTATAAGGTCATATTCCAGAAGAGAGCAAATTGCTCCCACCAGGGTTATAACCCACGCTGCAGGCCTCCAGCTGGATTTTAAGGTCCCCTCTTTTGTCATCCAACTATGCCCGGAGAACCGACTGTAATTGATTTTTTAAAGGATAGGTATGTGTAGAATCTGTTGTTTACAAACTTTGATTGGTGACAGCTAAACTACTACATTTGTGTCTGCATAGTATATCACCTACTACTACAGAAAAAATACAAAAGATAATAAAACAGAAGATACATGTCCTCACTAATCGCCCAGGGATGTGGGTTTTTGTTTAAGATTTCAAAATTGAATCTTATTTTTAACTTTAATGAATTGTATACCACGTAAATACAAATTAATCGAGACAATGAATAACGTACATTAGATGATAATAACCAAAAAGAATACATATCCCCACTTAGAAGAGAATCTCATTACTTCTTCGGTTCTTCCTACTTCTTAGGTAACGTGCTTCACATAGGCTTTGCTTTAATAGTGGTCTCTACCTCCACTTAATTAAAAGGTGTAATTAGTAAATTAAGAAAACACCACTTTAATCACCTTTTAGTATAAATATCCTTAATTGTTTAAGATTTATAATACTAGCTAACACCTAAGGTGGCAAGTTCCACTTTGTTCCCTCCATATATGCTTAATACTATGTTGGGATTTTTATAACATATAGGTAAATGCACATACTGAGTAATAATTGCCTTGAGTTTTTTTTTTTTTCTGTCTATCTTCTTTTCCATAGAGTATATCATTTTAATTAATGTTTCATGTATTTTTAATCTGTACGTTAATTCTGCATGTCTACAATACGTTTCGTTTGTATATTTAACTCTCGGGCAATTGAGTTACTTGGGAATTTAATCAAGTTCCATTTGCTCAAATATTTCAAAAACTAAAAGAGACTCTAGTCCTTGGAGTATTTGAATTTTTAAAACGATTTGAAAATCTCGTTTGGAAATCTTCAAAGAAGAAAGCAAAGGAAAAAAAAACGAAATTGAAAAGTAAACATGAAAAATAAGCTCTTTAATTTTTTAAAACTCAATACTATGTGAAATTTGCTAATTTTCATTTTCAGTTTTCTCGTTACGAACACAATTTCTTATCATAAAAATAATGAACTAAAAATCATACTTTAATTGATTTGAAGATTTCGACCTTAAACTAGACACTGTTTTGGTTTTGCAGAAAACTCAAACAAATGCCAAACTGGTTTTGTTGGTTTTGCCAAAGTGTTTACAAATTATGAGAGGATTTTCTTCGTTTTTTTTTAACCTTTTGTTAAGGAAAAATGTTCAAATTTATCCTTAAACTTTACAAATAGTTCAAATCTATCCTATGTTTATAATTGTGGTAAAATATGCAGTTATCGTAATGAGCTACATTTGCCTTATTGACTAACGACAACAACTTTTCAATATATAAGCCCTTTTGATAAAAAAAAAAAGTTTATATGTGAAATGATCCAAATTAAATGTATGTAAACTTTGCGAAATTGACCAGATTCACAAAGTTTTAAAAAATTGCATTTAGAAGGGGATTTGCTTTAGGGAAAAGACAAAATTAAGGATCAAATTAGCTAGGGGAATGTGCATCAAATAAATAGGCTTATAATTTGTTTCATAAAGCTAGTGAGGTTTGGCTTTTCTTGGTTTTTAGGGATTGCCTTTTAGATGTTAATTGGCTAATTTAATTTGTAGCACTTTTGTCAAGCTCCAAGCACGAGAGCACCGATATGTATAGCCTAACGTTATTTTTTGTAATTTTAAATTGTTCAAAATATTACGAATCCAATTGAAAATCGAAAGAATCCAGCTTTTAAGGATATAGCAATGTTTAAATAATATTAAAGTAGTGCTATATCAATATTTTAAGAAAATTAAGATCAAGAAATATGACTTTAACGTGTACGATTACTTGTCAATAGGTAAGGTAGTGTGTGCGGCGCATCTTGAATACCCCAGTCTAATAATGATACAAAAGAATAATGTTTGAAGATATATATCAACATAAATATGTTACATTTTCTGGCGTTTGGACATAAAACTTTTTGGAATATTTGAAACAAAATCCAAATAATTGTTATACATTGTAAACGTTTTCGGCCTCTATAATTCAAGTTCACGCCATGTAAGGCTTATTCAAATGGATCAAAAACGCTCATTTTCAGAAATTCTTTATTCTCATGACTCTATTACGAGACTTCTGGTTAAGGGTTAAGAGATCTTATCCATCCACACTACAACTCTTGCTGGTTAGTAATTCACTGAATTAATCTTTTTCACCCGGTACCTAGTTTCCATTTTAAGCCTTAACTAATTCAAATTCACATTGCGTAAGACCCATTAAAGGAGAAAATGTTCCTTACCAGGATGTTTTCATTCGCAGAACTTGAACCTCAGGTTAAAGTGGAAGAATTCTATCCATCCTACCACAACCCTCGATTTGTTATTAACACATACATATGTATAGTGACAATAAAAATGTATAAAAGCTTAAAATATGAATTCTAAAGTTGTTGGTAGTGACTTAGGCATGGACTAAGTGGGTTAAATAATATATTTGAAACTTAAGCTGTGAAAATAACATATCACCAAATTAACTAATTAAATACAAGATATACAACTTCTTCTTCTTATTCCACCAAGTTAGAACATGCAATTTCAAGGCAAATCACTTGGAAGTATAAATGACTTGATACATAGCTTAGTAATAACTATGATCTCCATGGTTTGAACACAACTTGACTGACAATTTTATATATAAGCACTATATATAAAGAAGTTCAAAACATATCAATCTGTACATATGTACTAATGTTATAGAGTTGGAGCCAATGTCAAAGCTCTAGTGGTTATACTTATAAATCATTCTTCAAATTTAAATTTCCTGTTAGCCCTATATGGAGTTTCACTTTGCAAGTCAATGACGTTAGCCAAACACAAATTATACATTAAACTATTGACAAGTTGCAACTGAACTCAAGAATGCATTTCAGTCATGTCATCTCCACGATCATGGGCACCAACTAGAACACAATTAATTACGTTAGTTGAAGAAGTTTTCTTAATAATAATAGTGTATTAAAGTATGGTACATACTCTATCAAAATAAATTTGCAAAGACCTAATAGGTGTCACACCCATAAGATAAATCAACAAGTACATATGATAAGTTCACACTAGAAAGAAAAAAATTAGTGAGGACAAATTTCTTCACTAAACAGAAAAAGTTTATCGCTAATATTATTTAGCCACAAACTATCAAAAATATTATATTATCAAGTTATCTTAATCTATTGTAACCAGGGACAAATCTAGAAGCCCATATAGGGATTCTATCGATCCCAGTAGCTTTTGCTTAAACATGTAGTATATTTGTGTTAAAATATTTATTAAATATGCATGTGTATTAAATTTAAATTTAGTTATTATCACTTGAAGTCTTTGTTCTAAAATTTATAAAGTTGAAATCGTGATTCTTCCTCTAATAACATGTAATCTATCTTATTCTTATAATCACAAATTTCACTTTTCAAGAAGAGTTATTTGTATATATATTTTTGGCTAACATGCTAGTAATAAAATTGAACTATATATATAAAGAATTTAAGTAGGCGCTTGGCCATGAAAATTAAATATGTTTCACTTTATTTGAAATTTTGAAGATAGAGTTGTGTTTGATTATAGGTTTTTTTAAAGAATATTTGATTGTTTGAATGTACTAAAAGTGAAGCAAAAAAATGAAAATAACGTTTTAGGTATTTTTTAAAAGTTATATTTAAAATTTTAATGACCAAGCACTGATTTTTGAAAGAAATAATCCCTTGATTATTTTCATTGATTGAAAGGTTATATATACAAGTTATATATTTCCATAATAGGAGAATCATATTCCTATTCTACTCCTAAAACCGTATTCTACTTGGATACTAAATATACAATTATGGTAATACAAATATTATGGTAAGTGTACAATACTAATTATACTACAACATTACCTAAACTAGGAGACTAAATTATATCCTATGTACCGTGTATATTTAACACAGCCCCGCAGTCATAGCGGGTGGTCTTTGAACGCTGAGACTGTCCCTAAAATCTTCAAAAAGGATCGAGGGAAGACCCTTTGTAAAGATGTCGGCAATTTGATATCTTGACGGGACATGACAGACGCGTACCTGACCACGATCAACCTTTTCGCGGACAAAGTGAATGTCCATCTCGATATGCTTAGTGCGCTGGTGCTGAACCGGATTACCAGAAAGGTAGATGGCACTAATATTATCGCAATAGACCAAGGTTGCCTTATGAATGGGACAATGAAGCTCCAAAAGCAAATTACGTAACCAACATGATTCCGAGACCACATTAGCTACCCCTCGATATTCAGCCTCGGCACTTGAGCGGGATAGAGTCGACTGACGCTTCGCAGACCAGGAGACCAAGTTGTTGCCAAGAAACATACAATAGCCAAACGTGGACCGTCTGGTGTCTGGATAGCCACCCCAATCACCATCCGTATACGAGACAAGTGTGGACGTTGAGGAAGGATATAAGTGCAAACCATAGTCAAGTGTACCCTGAATATACTGAATGATGCGTTTGAGTGCATTCATGTGCTCAATTCTGGGATCATGCATGAACAAACACACATACTAGACATCATATGTAATATCCGGTCTCGTAAAGGTAAGATACTGAAGGGCCCCTGCAAGACTGCGATAGCGGGTCGGATCCTCGTAGGGTACGCCGTCCGCGACACTAAGCTTGGGCTTAGTATCAACTGGAGTGGAAGTGGACTTACAAGATGACATCCCAGCCCTCTCGATGATCTCAACTGCATACTTCCGTTGAGATAAGTACAACCCATCTGAATGACGAGTGACAACAATCCCCAAAAAGTAACTCAAGGGCCCCAAGTCTTTCATAGCAAACTCAGAGCTGGGCATGGTCATGATAGACTAGCGTAAGGCATCGAAAGAGGCAGTCAAGATAATATCATCCACATACAACAGAATGTAGGCCAAGGACGAACCATGATGGTAGATGAACAAGGAATTATCCGACCTGCTGTGAGTGAACCCAATAGTCGAAACATAGTCTGGAAACCTCGTATACCAGGCCCGGGGAGACTGCTTAAGCCCATATAAGGACTTCTTCAACAAACAGACATGATGAGGATGTTTGGGATCCCTGAATCCCAAAGGCTGATGCATATAGACTGTTTCCTTGAGATCCCTATGTAGGAAAGCATTCTTTACATCTAACTGATGAATAGGCCATGCTTTCGAAATAGCTAAGATGAGCACAGTGCGAATGGTAGCCGGCTTGACCACCGGGCTAAACGCCTCACCACAATCCACACCAACCTGCTGAGTCTTACCATCGCCCATAAGCCGCGCCTTATGTCGGGCAAATGACCCATATGAATTTTCCTTATGAGAAAAAATCCACATGGACCTAATAATATTAATATCCGATGGACGGGGTACCAACTCCCATGTCTTATTATCAATAAGAGCATTATATTCATCGGTCATAGTAATTTTCCAATTCGGGTCATTTAATGCAGACACAGAATTTCGGGGTAAGGGTGATTTAAGAACATTAGAATGTAAATTAAAATGTCTTTTTGGTCTAAAAATCCCCTGTTGACTACGGGTGACTGGTCCATGACTCGGGGCAGAAGCGGGTGGATTTTGGAAATTTTCGAGACTCGGGATGGACTGTCCAGCATGCAGTGGGCCTGCTGGCCCAAATCGGGAACTGAAATCGGGAATGGGCCAATACGGACTCGAAACGATGTACTCGGGCCGGGCCGGAACTGGGTAGAACGGATGGTCCAGTTGCTAGACCTATATTTGAAGACGACACAGTGTGGGGAGTACCAGGGGGCAGTGGGCCTGCTGGAGAATTTTGGGTGCGGGATACGTCCGAAAGATGGTGAATAATATACGGGGATATACTATCATCCAAAAAATTATACGAACTAGGCATGGGAGTATTAACTTTAGCAAATGCAAATTTGAGTTTCATCAAAAATTACATGGCGATTAATGATGATTTTATTGGAGGATAAATCAAAGCATTTGTAACCACGATGATTAGACAGAAAACCCAAAAACACACATGGAGTAGACCGGGCCTGAAGTTTGTTAATTGTGGTGGATGGGAATAACGGATAACACAAGCACCCAAAGACCCGAAGATGAGAATAAGAAGGAGTTTTATTATATAAAATTTGAAGAGGGGAAGAATATGTCAGACCTTCGGAAGGAACTATGTTAAGGAGATATATAGCCATTTGAAGAGCATGATGCCAAAAATATGGGGGTACGGAAGCGTGAATTAATAGAGTGCGGACAATGTTATTTATGTAACAAATTTTGCGTTCGGCTTTCCCATTTTGTGAAGACGTATGAGGATAAGAAAAATGAAAATTGATCCCATTATTAGCACAGAATTCCCGAAACACTCTATTGTCATATTCTTTGCCATTATCACACTGAATATTTTTGATTTCTCATTCGAATTGGGTTCGAATGAATGCTCTAAATTTTAAGAAGACGGAAAAAACTTAGAATAATCATCCAAAAAGAGAACATAATACCGATGACCCAAATAACTAAGAACATGAGACGTTCATAGATCACTATGAATAATATCAAACGGCATTAAAGTATGAGAATTTGGGTCTACAAATGGCAACTTAACTATTTTCCCTAAAGAACAAGATTGACAATTTGGAGTGCGACGCTCACCCTTACAAGAAATAAAATTGTTTTTCTCTAAGGAAGATAAAATAGACGATCCCAGATGACGTAGACGAGCATGCCACAAGGAAGGAGCAAGGGCTGCAAATGCGGACGGCAAGGCTGGACTCGATGGATCGAAACAGGGCGTGATAGGATAAAGATCTCCCCTACAATCACACCTCATGAGAGGACTCCCCGTTTTGAAATCCTTCACAGAGAACCCAAATGGATCAAATTCTATGGATACAGAATTATCAGTGGTGAATTTTTGAACATACACCAAATTTTTAATCAATTTTAGAGCGTGAAGGGTATTTTTCAAAATAAGGGGTGGATGAGGGGGAGACAATGTTTTATGACCATAACCACGAATTGGAATTGAATTACCATTACCAATAATTATACCACGATTGTTGCTCAAATTGGAATAAGATGAGAGAGTACCTGAATCGGATGTCATGTGGGTAGTGGCACCGGTGTCCATATACCAATCCAGGTCCGGTTGAGTCAAATCAAGTGTGTGCATCGCGACCTCAATATCGGTCTGAGTGGGGCCTGCTGCGTGGTGGGCTTGTGGAGGCCGGGACCCAAGAATTCCTGCATGGTGCCCTGGTCCGTAACTGCTACTGGAACTACTGGGCCAGTGGGTCGTCGAGGCTGCTGGGAAGCCCACTGGCCAGTGACTGGAAAGTTGTCTGGAGTTGGGCCGTAGGGCCACTGTCCACTGGTCCAGAAGCCCAAGGCTGAGACCAGTAGGTCGGTGGCCCACTGTACCCGGGATGGGGTCCACCGCCAATATTTTAGCCACCGCGACTGCTGCCGAAACTGCCGCGTTTTCCCCCGCTATTTTTCCCGTTATTTTTCCGACTATTCTTGCTGCCACCGTGACTATGGTTTTGGCCAGAATTATCAACACGACCTGGAGAATTTGGAGAGAACGTCATCATGACTACGGGACTAGCACCGGTAGCCGCCTTCTTGGCCAAGCCGGCTTCTTCGAGCGTAAGCATAGAACGAGCCTGATAAAATTATGGAAGAGGATTGCTCTGATGAAAAAATGTGCCAACCCCACTATAGGCCTCAGATAGGCCTGCAACCATTTGGAGGACCAAACGATCATTTGTAATGGGTGCGCCAACGTTGCGGAGTTGGTCCGCCAATTCTTTCAACCTTTTGCAATATGCTGAAACGTTGGGAAAATTTTCCATGTTGACGTGGGATTATTCCTGTTCCAGGGTAACAACACGTGAATTTTGATTATCTTGGAATATATCACGTAGTCTATTCCATGCCGCCATCGCCGTAGCGTCCGATTCGATAATCGTTTGCAAGAGGTCTGTAGAAATAGTGAAGTAAATCAATTGAAGAACGGTAACATCAATAGTCGTCCATAACTTAGGATCATCCTCGGGTTTGGGCACCTCCGTATCTGTAGGAGCCGCGGGGATAATATGATGGAGGACTTGATGCGAGCGTGCATGAACTTTGAACAGTTCGGCCCATGTCCCGTATTGGACGTTTTTTATTTCAAGAATGATAGGAATGTGATTCTTGATGTTAGAAATAGTAAGGGCAAGGTGAAACGTGTTCTTAGCCATAATCACAACGCAAGACGTGATGTAGGGATTGGGAAGATAATTTTGGGAAGAGAGGAGGTACCGTCGGGCATGAAATCCGAGACAGAATGCTCGGAAATCGAGGCAAAGGTGACAGAATTAGGGAGAGGTCGACGGAATTGTGGAGAGAGGAATAAACGACCTAGACTTCTGATACCATGAAAGAAATAATCTCTTGATTATTTTCATTGATTGAAAGTCTATATATATACAAGTTACATATTTTCATAATAGGAGAATCTTATTTCTATTCTACTCATAAAATCTTATTCTACTTGAATACTAAATATACAATTATGGTAATACAAATATTATGATAAGTGTACAATACTAATTACACTACAACATTACCTAAACTAAGAGATTAAATTATATCCTATGTACCGTGTATATTTAACAATTTTAAAATAAAGTAACAAATATTTTCAAAAAAAATGGAAATTCTCGTGGCCAAAAGGATTCTAAATCACTAACGCTGAAACAATACAAGTGTATGAGAGTATTAATAAGTAACCGCTAAAGAATATGATGCCGCGGATGCAATTATTCCTCTTTTAATGAGAAGTATAGCAGGAATCCATCGAAATAAAGAAAAAATATTAAAAAGTAGCAGCATGATTCTCGTGAGCGATGGAAGTCAACAAGTAAACGTATAAAGCCAAACAAACGGTAACTACACGACGTCGGATAGCGACAGTGATTGCTTACAAACGGAAGAAACCTTGAATACGACGTCGCCGTGCGAGACAAAATCCGTGATGGCGACACAGTATTTTAAAGTATAGTTGTGAGTGGAATTGTCAAACAAAAACACCCATCCTTTTTTTGACAACAACTTTTTCTTGTGGGACCAAATTAACATTTTGACGTTTAGTAAATCGACACGTAACATCCTCTTTCTTGTAAAGAAAAGAGTGGTTTTCTCTTTCTTGAAAGAGAAAGAAGGTTAAAATAACTTATTTGTATTATTTATCTTTACTCAATTGATTACCAAGTTCATGATCCTTAATAGGATAGTGCTAGTGTAGAAGATTATGATAAAGAGTTAATAAATTGCCGAGTGTTTTTCTTTTATGTACAAGATGTACTAGTATTATTTTTACGTTTGATAATTCTTAAATTTCTTTTCCAACCTTCGTTTATCTAATTATCTTGTTGCTGCTTGTGCTTTTTATTAGTACTTCTTTTCAATTCCTCCTGACCCGAGAGTCTATCAGAAACAATCTCTCTACCCTCACAAGGTAAAGGTGAATTCTACGTATACATTACACACCCTAAATCCATTTGTGGGATTACTGAGTTTGTTGTTATTGTTGTTGATTGATAATTATGTCTCTTGTTCTATTTGATTTCTTGTATTTCGTTCGATGTTCGATATTTATTTTAGAGCTGAATTAATTTTGGTATGCATAAGTAAGATTCATTAACAAGGGAAAGTGTTCCCTATTAAAAAAAGTATATTTTCAGAGGTCGAACTTGGAATCTCTGATTAACACTTACTTTTTTCTTCCCAATTTATGTTGCGGTATTTGGATTTCGAGAGCCAAACAATTTTTTCTTTGATTTTGATTTTGATCTTTTCATGTCTCTTAAATAGTTTAAATTGTTAATTACTGTAACATATACTACTTTTATCTAATTTTCAAATATATATAAAAAATTATCTAAATCACGATAGAAATTTGACTCTCAGAAAATAAATTATAACACATAAATTAAGACAAAAAAGTATGTGGTGTAATTTGATTTTGTCCTGCTGCTCTGGCTTATATGGCTACTGTTCCGGTTAAGACTTCCTTTTCATTTGATTTGTCTCCCTTATCTTTCAATCTGAGTTTTAAGGGAGAGTAAAGAATGAATGGTCGGGTATTGCTGGGAGAAAAGTAAAAACCAAATCGAACCATCTTTGTAAAATTTTAAGAACATAATTAAGGTAGAAAAAATGGAAGAAAATGCCAACTTGTAACATGAATTGGTAAAAAAAAATGGGCATACTTAACAACTTAGTTAATAAAAGTAAACAAATTTGGGTTCGAGTACGCGATAGTAATAAAAAAGTTTGAAAAATCATTATCAGCATCGCCAGCCAATTGGCTCAACTAGTAGTCGACTATGTATCACGTTAAGCCGATTTATGAAAATTATGGCTCAAAGGCTTATTCCATCTTAATATATAAAAATTGAAAGTAAAAGAGAGAAAAATGTAGGAAGATATCATATAGATTTATAGTGCACTAAGTTGCTTTGAAGGTTCCCACTAATCCTTACCAATGATTCGCATTTGTTCATAATAATTCTCATTATAGACTGCCCTTTTGTGTGCTATATTTCCTTTAAAACTAGACTAGATACTATGTTAGGAGGAAGTGATACGTAATGGGCTGGCAAAAGTCTGGGAACTTTACAAATGCCTCTTTATTTAGGGGTCGTTTGATGGTGATTAGGGAGTAGATTATTCATGTATTAAATTGACATAATTAGTTTTATGTTGGATAGTATTTTAGTTGTTATGTATAAAATTTAGTATATGATCAAGACTTAATTACATATTTAGAATTTTCACTAAGAGAATTCGAAAAATAAAAATATAGTGCTTGAGATTTAAATTTGGAACCTCAAGGTAAAGTTTGAATCCCCTAAATCACTAAGTCAACATCTAGTCTTGTGTTTAGAGCATTCAAAATCTATATATGTACATAAAAATATAATAAAATTATCTTATATATACAATATAATTTTTTGCCGAGGGTGTTCGGGTGAACACCCTACCTCAATCCTAGATCCATCCCGGTCATGTACGGTGTTTGGTTATCATCAGTTTATAATTTCGCATAACTAATACATGTATGAGGGAAGTTTATGTTGAGTAGAAGATGAAATAACTAATCTATGCATAATTAATCCCATCGTTGTGCAAGTATTATTAATACATGAATTAGTTATGATGGGATTAGTAATGCGAGTATATTAGTTATGCAAGGTGTGGGTAATTTGGTTGTTGGTTAGAATTATGCAAGTATTAATAAATAGTAATACATGAATTAGTTATGCAGATATTAGTAATATAAGAATTAGTTATGCATGTATTTTTTAGTTACGCAGAGTTTACATAAAATAATGTACATAGATTCATATATATATGATTTTATAGTTATATATATATATATATATGTATACGATTTTATAGTTCAGATATTGTTATTCATGATATTGATCCGATTCAAGATCATCAAGAGGTAATATTCATTCAGTGAATTTACAGGCCAAAGATTTATCATCTCTATGGGATTAAATCTCGAGTTATTGTGAAGTAAAAAACCGATGAGATTATGAAAGTAAATATTCTTGCATTTATTGCTACTGCACTATTTATTCTAGTTCCTACCGCTTTTCTACTTATCATTTACGTAAAAACAGTCAGTCAAAATGATTAATTATTAACTAATTTGAATTAAACATGACTTCTGAGTTCTTAGCTATATATATATATATATATATATATATATATATATAGTTATGCGGAAAAGAAAAACACAACAACAACAGCAATACCCCGTGAAATCCCACAACGTAGGGTCTGGGGAGAGTAGAGTGTACGCATACATTACCTCTACCTTGGTAGGTAGAGCGGCTGTTTCCGAGAGACCCTCGGCTCAAGACAAAGCACAAGCACAATCAAAGTAAGACAAACAAAGCGACTAAGCCACGATAGCGAATTCTGAAAAAGAAGCAATAACTAATGCTGGTAAAATAAGATAAACAAAATACACATAGCAGTATAAATCAATCGACATAGGACTATAAAGCAATACCGTGCCTACTAGTATGATAGGCTAAGCGGGCCTATAATAATAACACTACAACTACCAGTTTGTAAGCGTAGGTAGAACTACGTTGGACTACCTACTACCTTTCTACCCTAATCCTTGTCCTCCATAACCCTTTATCTAAGGTCATGTCCTCAGTGAGTTGCACCTGCGCCATATCCCGTCTAATCACCTCTCCCCAATACTTCATCGGCCTGCCTTTACCCCTCATGTACCCGTCCATAGCCAACCTCTCACACCTCCGCACAGGGGCATTTGTGTCTCTCCTTTGTACATTTCCGAACCATCTCAACATCGCTTTCCGCATCTTATCCTCCACCGAGGCCACTCCCACTCTGTCCCGAATATCATCATTTCTAATTATATCCTTCCATGTATGCCCACACATCCATTTTAGCATCTTCATATCCGCAACTTTCATCTTTTGGGTGTGCAAAGTCTTGACCGGTCAACACTCCACCCCATACAATATGGTCGGTCTAACCACCACCCTATAGAACTTGCCTTTAAGTTTTTGTGTCACATTTTTATCGCACAATACTCCAGATGCGAGCCTCCATTTCATACCTAACCCAATACAATGTGTGACATCGTCATCAATCTCTCAATTCCCTTGGATAATAGACCCGAGGTACTTAAAGCTCCCTTTCTTTGGAATGACCTGGGTACCAAGCCTCACCTCCACGTCTGTCTCAAGGTCGCTCTTGTCACTGAACTTGCACTCCAAGTATTTTGTCTTGGTCCTACTCAGCCTTAACCCTTTAGACTCAAGAGTCTGTCTCCAAACCTCCAGCTTAGCATTCACTCCGCTCTGAGTCTCATCAATCAGGAATATGTCATCTGCGAATAACATACACCATAGCACCTCCTCTTGGATTGCTCGCGTCAGTCCATCCATCACCAAGGCAAATAGGAATAGGCTAAAAGCTGATCCCTGGTGCATCCCCATCATAACTGAAAAGTGTTCCGAGTCTCCTCCTACTGTCCATACCCTGGTCTTGGCTCCATCATACATATCCTTGATTGACCTAGTGTATGTCACAGGTACACCTCTAACCTCCAAACATCTCCATAGAACCTCCCTAGGGACTTTGTCGTATGCCTTCTCGAGGTCGATGAAAACCATATGTAAGTCTCGCTTCCTCTCCCTATACTGCTCTACCAACCTCCTAATAAGATGGATGACTTATGTAGTCGACCACCCCGGCATGAATCCAAACTGGTTCTCGGAGATAAACACTCATCTTCTCACCCGCATCTCCACGACTCTTTCCCAAACTTTCATAGTGTGGCTTAGCAGCTTGATACCCATATAGTTGTTGTAACTCTAGATATCACCTTTTTTTTGTAAAAAGGAATCATTGTACTCCACCTCCATTCTTCGAGCATCCTCGCCGTCTTAAATATGACGTTAAACAACTCCGTTAGCCACTCCAAACCTGTCCTGCCTGCGCTTTTCCAAAATTCAACTAGGATCTCATCAGGATCGGTTGCTCATCCCCTGCGCATCCTGCGCACAGCACCCTGAACCTCCTCAACCTTAATGTTTTCACAATACCCAAAATCCTGGTACCTACCAGAGTGCTCCAGATCTCCCAGCACAATGTCTCTATCTTCTTTTTCATTCAAGAGTTTATGGAAGTAAGACTGCCACCTCCGCCTAATATGCGCGTCCTCCGCCTAATATGCGCGTCCTCCACCAGCACTTTGTCGTCCTCATCCTTGATGCACCTCACGTGATCCAACTCCTGGGCCCTCCTCTCCCTCACCTTGGCTAGGCTATACAACTTCTTATCCCCATTTTCCCCCTCTAATTACACATACGGACGTTCAAAAGCCGTCGTTTTCTCCTCCGTAACCGCTAGCTTTTCCTTCTTCTCGCCATCTTATACAATTCCTTATTCGTCCACTTATCCACCTCATCCTTACTTTCTACCAAATCCGCATACTCCGATTTTTTCGCTTCCACCTTCTCTTGAACTTTACTATTCCACCACCAGTCCCCTCGATGCCCACCATGGCTACCTCACGAGACCCCTAACACTTCTCTAGCAACCTCCTGAATGCAACTGGCCGTCCTGTCCCACATACTGATTGCATCCCCACTACTCCCCCAAGCCCCCTTGGCCATCAACCTCTCCACCATCTCCTTTGCACTAGCCATGGTCAAACTCCCCTATTTGATTCTTAACCTGTCATCCACAACCCTCCTCTTCTTCTCCATCATAATTTCCAAATCCATCACCAAAAGCTTATGTCGGATTGTAAGAAAAATATGAACCAAATATTGTATTAGCAATACTATGTTTTATGCGGAAAGAGAAAAAAATAACCAAACATTGTATAACTTATGCTATATTTCATGTGAAAATTATTTTTTAATATTTTTCTAACCAAACAATATATAAAATTATGTAAATTTTAATATATGAATAACTCTTGTCTAACCAACAAATTTTATCGAAAGCTAATGATAATTTCAAAAATGAAGTAAGAGCTATCACACGTTTCGCTCATATAAAACTTTCTGTCACATATCTTGGAATTCCTATCTTTGTGGGAAGAAAGAAGTTTTGTTACTTCAATGACATGGTAGTGAGAGCTACAAACAAAGTAATGGGATAGCATACCAAGACCCTCAGCCTTGGAGGCAGTGATGATCAAATTTATTCTATCATCCTTGCCTCTGCACATCTTTTCAGTTGTGCAACTTCCTAAGACTATCATCAAGCAAATGAAAATGGTGATGGCAATTTCGTCTAAGGCGATACTAATGATAAGCATAAGCTCCATTGAATAAAATGGAAGGATCTATGCTATCCTACTTTGGAGGATAGAGCAGGTTTTAAAAGTATTCAAAGTTTTTGTGATGCATTTATTGGAATCAAAGTAGTACGGGAAGTAAATAAATATTACAAGTATTCAAAAGGATAAACAAACAACCAATATTATAATTGCCGCAAGCTTGTTGAGTCTTGAATCTTGATAACCTGAAATCAAGAGGCACTAAATCTGAATTATTACAATTGTGGCTGAGTCGAGAGATGACTCTCTGTCTTTAAGACAAGATTTCCCCGTATATATGTTTTTACGTTAGCGGGCAATAGTCTCCCAAGATAAAACAACAACTAATCAACACTACAAAGCAAATAGGTTAATTCTGATGAAGAAAACAACATGAAACGACTTGCTAAAGAATGGAAAATTTAGAGGAAAAGAAAGCAAGAGTTTCTGTTTTCTCCTTTTAGAGGAAAACGACTTGTAACATGAAACCACTGTTTCTGCTCTCTTTGTAATCCTCCCTCTACCTCAAATCTGTTTCAGGCAATATATAGTGTATTCATGGCCAGAAACATTTTGTAGTAAGTGCAAAACGTTTCAGAAGTTTAATGCCATAAACTGTTGGCTTTCTGGCTGCTGACCACCATTCCTGAAACTCCATGGACCAAACTAAACAGTTTGGGGTCCAAAAGATAATATCAGAAGTAGCCAGAAGCCCGAGACCCGAGCCCGGACCGGACCAGACGGGACGAGCGGGTGGCGGCGCGCGTGTGGGCTTATCCTCGAATACAAGTACACCTAGGTCCTCCCTCCTTCAAACACATGAATTACCCCTTGGGGTCCCAAACCCTTGTCCATTCTTTAGGTTTATAAAGAGAAAATTCTTCCTTTTCCCACCGATGTGGTAGATTTGTCTCACACCATATTTCTATGCTTCAAACACCTTACTTCGTGGATCAATATCTCTTTCATTTCTTAACGAAATTTGACGATCCTTGGCCATACGGTCATCTACTCACTTAGTAGATTATGCACGTGTGAAGAGACAAAGCCTCCAACATGCGGAACCATAGTGTTTAAGTGATTAAATATGGGTGGACGCAACCTCTCTACCAAAGGCAAATTTCCAACAATCTCCTCTTGAAAGAGATTTGGGTGCACATACAAGGTGCCTACTTTCAGCAATCTTTCAGCGAAAAATATTACATCAGGAGAGGTAGCTTCCGCTTTGAACCTTCCCTAGTTGAATACCATCTGACTTATTGCGCGGTGAATGTGATGTCTTGAACCGTCAGTGTTTAGTGTAAGCCAAAACAATGATACCAACATAATAACTCCCCTTATTCGTTTTCTTCTTATTGTTCTGTCTATTGTGGCCGTTTTGGATTCTTAAGTGCGTTCATTTGAGGTGGCATATCTTCGCACTTAAATAGGTGATCTCCTACAAGGTATCCTGCTATACCTCACTTCACAAGTGTTAGGAATTATTAAAAGTTTCATCAACCTTAACCTCAACCATTTGAGGATCGTTAAAGGTTTGGAAGCTTAGCCTTTACCCACCATGCAGGTAGCACTTTAATGTTTATCGCGGGAATAACTTTAGATTCATGTTTCCTTACAAAAATCATCATCCGAAGTGCTCTTGCTTCTACCGAAGCGCTCAACTGAACATTTTGCCGCTTAGTTTTCCCATTAAACCAAATTCTTGGGATCTCCAGTCAGTATGGTTGGGTTACCACCACAAAGGTTCGTATTATTGGGATTTTAAGCCTATTCCCCTAGACATGTAAAAATCTTGATCTTTGGGTAGCCCCTTAGTTAAAGGGTCTGCTATATCCTTTGATTAGTAATCAAGGAAGTGACACACGTGATGATCAATTGCCATATGGTCTTATGTCTCTGATAGATCTGCCAGATGCATATGCCCAGACGTCGTCATCCGTGCCCTTCCTGAAGCCGATCGTCTAACCACAATGTATAACTACCGAAGGCACGGGTTTCTCCCAATAAGGGACGTCCTCTAAGGAGTCATGAAGTTACTCAACTTCTTTCATTCTTTGTTAAATAGATAAACTTTGATTCCATCATGAATCGGCCGATGCAAGTTTGCTTAGTGGATTTTACAAGACCCACCATACATATTAACTTGTGGCTTTGGTGTTCTTCAAGTCCGATGTCCAGTTTGCATCACTGTATTCTCCCAGAACCGCTGGACATCCAGAATACCATAATCCGCAGATAAGCGAATATTTCAGATATTGTCATATCCGACTTAACGCTTTCTATCGATCATTTTTAGAATCACGAGTGAACCTTAGTTCAACTGACCTACTTTGTAAGCCGATACTAGGTCGGTTGTAGTTGTAAAATACATTGAACTACATGTGACCTGTACATATCGCTCCTGGTATATGGGTGCACCATGATTCCAATCAATTCTATGATTTATATCCATTGGTGGCTTCAACGAGACTGTCAAATACCTCACAAATGAGTTTGGAATTAGACTAGTTCGTTAGATGTCTTAGAAATCCCAATTCCTAAGGTGTCGTCTTTCATATCGAGACTTTTGTTTCAATATGACTTCCACTTTTAGACTATTGGTTTTCCAACTGTTGGCTTTCTAAATTCAGAGTCAATGTTTATGTTGTCAGATTCATTATTTATGTTTCACCTGAAACTTCCAAGACCAAAATATAAACATTTCAGGGACCAAAATGAAAGTTCAGGAAGAAGCCCAACAATCCAACAAACCAACTCTGATCCTTTCTTTTCCACTCTCCGGTTAGGAAGGATGTCTCAACATCCATATCACGCAAGACTACAATGGCCATGGATGTTAAGCCCATGGGAGCACATGTCCAAGTAGCCGAGGCCTTAAACTTGACAGTAGATCCATCTATTTTGTACTCAATTTGAGTATCAACTTTTACAACCCAAAGGTTCTTTTCCCGGAGGAAGGTCAACCATTACACAAGTATGGTTCTATCTGATGGAATCTATTTCTCTCTCTGCAGCTTCTTTCCAAAGCAGCGCTTCTGGAGATGTCATTCTTTGTTGATTGTCCATGGTTCATTCTCAATCATACAAGCTAGAAGGCCTGGAATAAGTCTTTGTCTCTTCTTTTCTCCGTCTCGGTTCAACGTCTAGAATACATGAGTTCTGTAGATCTGGAACATTAAGTTTCGGATAGTCAGCAACTTTCGAGTCCTGTAACTCTGGAACGTCTGGTTTCGGATAATTAGGCACTCGCGGGTTCTTGTTAACCTCGAGCGATTACTTCTTTTTCCTTCTCAAGGAAAGTTATCTTTAAAGAATTCAACATTCTTTGGCACCAAGAGGCGATAAGCACTACTGTTATTTGCAGATCCAGTGGATATGCAATTTACAGTATTAGGTCCAACTTGACCTATTTCGATATTCCAACCTCTACCAAGCCATCCCACATCCCAACATTTGTAGGTGTGATCCTTTCCATGTTTCACAATGAGGGTTACCCTTATCCTTATGCGTAGTTCTATTGAGAATCGCACTAGCGGTAAGGATCGGCTTGCCCTACATATTTTGGGTGTACGGATTTGTGCTTGGTTAACACCGTTAGACTGAGGTGAGTAATGATCAGTCGTTTTGATCAACGATGCTTCACATTCTCCCACTCTAACACTCTCAATCCATAGGCTTAGATCCGCTTCAACAGCTTCATCTTTGCTTTTCAACAAACAAAAGATGCAATACGTTATACCATCATCAATGAAGGTCACAAAGTACTGTCTCCCCCCTCTATTTTGTATAAACTTCAATTCACCCATGTAGGTGTGACTAAGTTCTAGAGGGGCGGTTCTTCTTTCTCTATTCCTTTGACGGAATAGAAAGGTGATTTTGCCTCTTCGCCTACCTCACATTCATTTTGAGGGTTTATGTCGACAAAAGACAACAATCTCAACTTCGTTAGCTTTTGAATGACTTTGTAATTAACGTGTCTTAATCTATAATGGCATAGATGCACGGATTACAAATATATCATTCATTTAGCAACAGACATACTGTACCATTCTTAGTTATTACAGACCTGTTGGACTAGTCTCTTAACCAACAACGTCCCTATAACCAAGTTTGGGACATGTGTCACCTCCTTTTAGAGTGATCCCATTCCCTGAAGTCCTTTTAAGGAAAACCTCTCCAACCCCTTCTACTTTAGAGGTGGCGTTGCTTCACATGAGCAACCTTTTGCCCGTGGTTAGGGCGTAACCAGATCATATGTGATCTGGATACTCTGGCCCACTCTAGTTGCTTTGGTAGACTGAGTGTCCAAATTCTTTTCTGTCTTTCTTTTGGCCTTCAGATCATTTAAGACCTGGAAACTCTGGCCCACCTCACTAGGTGTCCATTACTTTTCTGCCTTTCTTTTGGCCTTCAGATCTTTTAAGACCTGGAAATTCTGGCCCACTCCAGTCACCCGTAGGCTTTGTACGACTGAGTGTCCAATATCATCCTATCAAATGAAGGATCTTCTGTCAAATAGTGTGACAGGTTCAACGTCTTAAGATAAGTCATTATCTTTTAGTCTTATTCCCTTTAGAATAGTGCCCAGACAATTCCTGGCGCTTGCTTAGAAGTGGTAACAGTTTTCGCATAGTTAGTGAATCTTTCTCCCTCGTATGTGCGAACATACTTTACACATTTTTAGTAATTACACCTAAAAGAACGGATTTTTTAAGTTTTGTTTACAAAAAACCAATCTTTAAACGGGAAAGAAGGTTAGATTAAACTTCTGATTTTTAAAACGTAAGGTATATAATTTTTCTGGAAAATATTTTGATATTCCTAGCCCTACATTAAGTCCTTTTAATCAGACACCATTTAATCTCACTTAAGACAAGGAAGAAAAATAACTTATCCCTATTTCGGATTCTGTCCCACTTCAGTCACTTCGTCGGACTGAGTGTCCATTTCCTCCTTACTATAATTCGTATCCTTTGTCTAGGATAGATATAGGCCTTCTGCTACAAGATAGAACAACATCTTCAACCTTCTCCTCTTGTCCCAGTTGACATCCTCAGCCTCTCGTGGGCGCTTGTTCCCACCACTCTCGGGAGCAGTGACACCATCAACGCCTTGACAATCAACAGCATAATCAGAACTGTCTTCTACCAAAAAACCACAGCCATAGCCAGATTTGGTCACACAACTGTTGACCGACATCTTTCGACACTAATACAATCTTGTCTTAAAATTATTGGAATCAAAGCAGTACGAGAAGTAAATATATATTACAAGTGTTCGAAAGGATAAACAAACAACCAATATTATAATTGGCGCAAGCTTGTTGAGTCTTGAATCTTGATAACCTGAAATCAAGAGACACTAAATCTGGATTGTTACAACTGTGGCTGAGTCAAGAGACCACTCTCTGTCTTTAAGACAAGATTGGCCCGTATATATGCTTTAACGTTAGCGGGAAATAGTTTCCCAAGATAAAACAACAACTAATCAACACTACAAAGCAAATCGGTTGATTCTGACGAAGAAAACAAATATGAAACGACTTGCTGAAGAATGAAAAATTTAGAGGAAAATGAAGGAATAGTTTTTATTTTCTGCTTTTAGAGGAAAACGACTAGTAACATGAAACCACTATTTCTGCTCTCTTTGTAATCCTCCCTCTACCTCAAATCTGTTTCAGGCAATATATAGTGTATTCATAGATAGAAACGTTTTGTAGTAAGTGCAAAACGTTTCAGAAGTTTAATGCCATAAATTGTTGGCTTTTTGGCTGCTGACCACCATTCCTGAAACTCCATGGACCAAACTAAACAGTTTGAGGTCCAAAAGATAATATCAAAAGTAGCCCGAGCCCGGACCGGGCGGGCAGTGACGCGCGTGTGGGCTTAGCCTCGAACCCAAGTACACCTAGGTCCTCCATCCTTCAAACACATGGGTTACCCCTTAGGGTCCCAAACCCTTGTCCATTTTTTAGGCTTATAAAGAGAACAATTCTTCATTTTCCCACCGATGTGGTACATTTGTCTCACACCATATTTCCATGTCTCAAACACCTTACTTCGTGGATCAATATCTCTTTCATTTCTTAACGAAATTTGACGATCTTTGGCCCTACGGCCATCTACTCACTTAGTAGATTATGCACGTGTGAAGAGACAAAGCCTCCAACATGCGGAACCCTAGTATTTAAGTCATTAAATATGAGTGGACGCAACCTCCCACCAAAGGTAAATTTCCAGCAACATTTTCTACCCAACATTGGTGGAACCTTAGAATTGAGAACTCTCTTCTCAAATATTTTCTAGAAGCTAAATATTGCAAGAGGATGCATCCAGTGGCTAGAAAGGGCAAACCAGATCAATCTCAAACCTGAAAAAGGCTCATGAACATTAAGCGTAAAGAATGGATCTTGGGCCTAACTCAACCCTAAAAGCTATATTGTAGGGTGAGGATTGTCCAAATCCATATAAGGAGTCCATATTTTCATTCCATATCCGATGTGGGACTCTTAACACTCCCTGCACACCCAGACCTTGTGAACATGAGCGTAGATAATATAATTTGGGGGCCCAACATCGATGAATAAAGAATTGGAATGAGTCTGACTCTGATACCATGTAAAGAATAGATTTTGGGCCTAACTCAATCTCAAAAGCTAACTTGTAAGGTGAAGATTTTATCCAAGTCCATTTAAGGAGTTCATATTTCCATTCCATATCCGATGTGGACTCTTAACATTAAGTATAACTATGAACCTCATATGATTTGGAGTACAGGTAAATGAAATTTATCCTTTTGGTGGCACAACTGGACAGGAAAGGGTGCTTTGGCAAAATACCTCCATCTTTCTACTAAATTAAAAAAAATCATGGTTGCTGATTTCATGACCGAAAGAGAATGAGATGGGAACAAGTTTAGAAATGAGCTTCCTACTAGCATAGCTGAGGAAATTATGAAAATAAGAATCTACAAATGGCAAAAAGACATGATCAATTGGACTGCTGATCCTAATGGCGTGTTCACTTGCAAGTCTGCTGGAAAAGTCTTGAGAACTGTCAGAAATGCTACCGTGACAGCTCAGAACATCTGGCACCCAAAAATTCCTTTTAAAGTAACCTTTTTTATGATGAAGCTATTGAGAGAAAGGATTTCTACAGATGAAAAAGTGAGAAAATTTAATGTGCATGGAATCCCGGGGAGGGAGCAGGTGGAGGGGTTCTTAGGGACCATCAAAGTAATATGAGAATGACATTTTACTCCTACTATGACACCTGTAGCAACAACGTGGCTGAGGGTCGGTCTATTCTAAATGGTCTTCAGTGGTGTGTTAGTAATCACTATCAGGATGTTATCATTGAATCTGACTCTTTGGTTATGGTGAACATGATAAATGGTAAAAACAATATCATGTGGCAAGTTCATTACATTATCATGCAGATTATATAGATCATGGAGAATGACAACTTCAAGATTCAACATTGCTTCAGGGAAGCAAATGAAACTTCTGATTTACTGGCTAACATTGGAGTTATGGAGAAGCATGAAACCTTCTTCACAGAGGCTTTTTCTTTGCCCGGACAAGTGAAAGCTGCTATGAAGAATGATAGAGATGGCACTCCTAATTTCAGAATTAGAATAAAAAAGAGGAACTTCAACTTCTTGACATGAGTTGTTGAATTTATTTTTATATATTTACCTTATGGGTACATGCTAGGCAAGTAGCTTATGATGTATACCTATCTATAGACAGGTTTCAAGACTATATAATAGCATAGGGCACATCTTGACCAAGGCGAACTCTTCATTCTCTGCTCCAAAAGGTGGAATCTCCCACCCCAGGAGCCTCCACACCCCGATCCGACAGGTCTGTGAAGGAGGTAAATCATGGTGACTTAATTGATTTCAAAGGTTAGACCAGTACCACGCTGCGCACAAGGGGCCCTCCTTTATTTCAAGAAGAAACCCCCACACTGCCGCTGACGGGATTCGATCCTTGGTCTTTGCTCCAAATATCCTCCTTGAAACCAATTGAGCTGCCCATGCGGACAAAAACTGTGGTAGGGTAAACTTTTTAAAGTGACTGGTCCCACCGCATTACGGCCCCATACCCCAGAAAATCCCACCTCCGGCCGGCCCTACGGATTAGTATACACCGCTTGGCCCTACGCGTATGGAGGGATTTTTTTTGGGGAACACGCTTCCACTCTCGCTGATCAGAGGACTCGAACACGGAACCTCAGACAGCAATACCCTAATGTATTGGCCACTGGGCCAAACACTTTGGATGACGAACTCTTCATTCTCGTTATCCTTCGTAGAGGAAATGACTTTCTTCCTTCTCTTGTACTCCTTTTGCATAAGAGATTCAAATAAATAATTACTTGATTATTTTTATTAATGAATGAATATATATACAATTTACAGTTTTCATAATATGGAAAATCATATTCCTATTCTATACCAAAAACCTTATTCTATTTGTACAAGAATATTATAATTTTGGTAAGTGTACAATGCTTAATTAATTACAAATAATAGGTTACCAAATATTCTCCAAACTGTGATATACTTGGCATGTATATCACAAACTGTTTTGCCTTATATTCCTGTGATATACACGGTATACACAAGACAGTGTATATACCGTGTATATCACGGGTATATTTATCACACCCCCGCAATCATAGCAGGAGGTCTTCGTACGCTGAGACTGTCCCTAAAATCTTCAAATAGAACTGAGGGAAGACCCTTCGTAAAGATGTCTGCAATTTGATACCTGTAAGGGACATGACAGACGCGTACTTGTCCACGAGCTACCTTTTCGCGAACAAAGTGGATATCCATCTTGATGTGTTTAGTGCGCTGGTATTGAACCTTCTTACCAGAAAGATAGATGACACTAATATTATCAAAATAAACCAAGGTAGCTTTTTGAATGGGACAATGAAGTTCTAAGAGAAAATTACGTAACCAACATGATTCAGAGACCACATTGGCTACTCCTCGATACTCGACCTCTGCACTAGAGTGTGATAATGTAGACTGGCGCTTCACATACCATGAGACCAAGTTATTACTAAAAAACATACAATAGCCAGACGTGGAGCGCCTGGTATCTGGACAACCACCACAATCAGCATTTGTCTACGAGACAAGCGTAGAAGTCGACGACGGATATAAATGCAAGCCAAGGTCAAGTGTTCCATGTATGTATCATATAATGTTTTTGAGCGCATTCATGTGCTTAATCCTAGGATCATGTATAAACAAACACACCTACTGTACTGCTTATGTAATATCAGGTCTCGTAAAAGTAAGATATTGAAGAGCTTAGACAAGACTGTGATAGTGGGTGGGATCCTCGTAAGAGGAGCCAACCGCAACACCCAGTTTGGGTTTAGTATCAACTGGAGTGGAAGTAAACTTACACGAGGACATACCAGCTCTTTCAATTATCTCCGCGGCATACTTTCGTTGTGATAGGAATAACCACCTACATGACGAGTGACAGCAATCCCTAAGAAGTAACTCAAGGGCCCCAAGTCTTTCATAGCAAACTCAGACCTGAGCAATGTCATGATAGAGTTGCGTAAAGCATCAGAAGAGGCAGTCAAGATAATATCATCCACATATAATAGAATATAAGTCAGGGACGTACCACGACGATATATGAATAATGAATTATCAGACATGCTGTGAGAAAACCCAATAGACGAAACATAATATGCAAATCGCTTATACCAAACCCGTAGGGCCTACTTAAGCCCATACAAGGACTTCTTCAATAACTAGACATGATTAGGATATTTAGGGTCTCAAAAACCTAAGGGCTGATACATGTAAACGGTGTTCTTAAGATCACCATGTAAGATAACATTCTTCACATTTAACAGATGAATGAGCCATGCCTTTGAAAGAGCCAGACTAAGAACGGTGCGAATGGTAGCCAGTTTGACTACCTGACTAAATGTCTCATCACAATCCACGCCAACCTTTTGTGTCTTACCATCACCTACAAGATAAGCCTTATGTCTCGCAAAAGAACCATCAGAATTATCTTTATGAGTAAAAATCCACATAGACCGAATAATATTAACACCAGAAGGATGGGACATCAACTCCCACGTCTTATTTTCAATAAGAGCATCATATTTGTCGTTCATAGCCAATTTCCAATTCGGGTCAGTTAACGCAGACACTGGGTTGCAGTGTAAGAGGAATTAAGAACATTAGAATTAAATTAAAATGTCTTTTTGGTTTAAAAATACCCTGTTGACTATGAGTAACCATTATGTGACTCGGGAGAGAATTAGGTGGATTATGGGAAAAACTCGAATGGGTGACGGACGCCAGCAGGCAGTGGGCCTGCTGGCCCAACACGAGATTCTGGACCGAGAACTAGAACAGAAGCAGAGGGAGAATTGGGTTGGATATTTGGCCCATTTGCTGGACTTGAGATGTGAGGGGCTGTGGGTGGTGGCGGGCCAGCAGGCAGTGGGCCTGCTGGCGGTCCGAGAGTACTGGATTGGCCCAATAAATGGCGCATAGTGTACGGTGATACTGCATCATCTAAAAAATTATACGAACTAGGATTGGGACTATTCACTTTAGCAAATGGAAATTGAGTTCATAAAAAATAACATGACGACTAATGATGATTTTATTGGACAACAAATCAAAATATTTGTAACCACGATGATTAGAATGATAACCCAAAAACACATAAGCGGTAGACCGGGCTTAAAGTTTGTTAATTATAGTTGACGTAAAAAGTGGATAGCATAAACACCCAAAGACCCTGTGAATACGAATGATTCTTATTATAGAGGACTTTAAGAGGAGACGCATATGCCAACCCTTTGGTAGGAAGTATGTTAAGAAGATATGTAGCCATTTGTATAGCATGATTCCAAAAGGAAGGGGGTACGAAATCATGGACCAATAAAGTTCGGACAATATTATTAATGGTACAAATTTTTCGTTCAGCTTTCCCATTTTGTGAGGACGTATGAGGACAAGAGAAATAAAAACTATGCCATTAGTTTCACAAAATTTCCAAAACAACCCATTATCATATTCTTTGCCATTATCACATTGAATATTTTTTATTTCCCATTCGAATTGGGTACGGATGAATGCTCGAAAAGTTAAGAATGTGGAAAAAAATTGAGATTTTTTCGCTTACGGAAAGGTCCATAAAATTAGAATAATCATCTAAAATAGAACATAATAACAATGGCCCACATAACTTAAAACGGGATATGTCCATAAATCGCTATGAATAATATCAAAAGGCATTAAAGTATGAGAAGCAGAGGCTACAAATGGCAATCTAACATGTTTTCCTAAAGGACATGAATGAAAAATTGGAGTACTACGCGTACCCTTACAAGAAATAAATTTGTTTTTATGCAAGGAAGAAACAACAGACGACCCAGGGTGACCCAAACGTCCATGCCATAAGGAAGAAGGTAGAGTTACAAAAGTAGATGTCAAGGCTTGAGTCGAGAGACTGGATGCGGGCGTGATTGGATAAAGATCTCCCCTACTATTACATCTCATGAGAGGTATCCCCGTCTTGAAATCCTTCACAGAAAATCCAAAAGGATCAAAATTAACAGAAACCCAATTATCAGTGGTGAATTCACGGACATATACCAATTTTTTAATTAAGTTAGGGACATGAAGGACATTTTTCAAGATAAGAGGTGGATGGGGGGGAGACAAAGTTGTATGACCGTAACCACGAATTGGAATTAGGTTGCCATTACCAACAATTATGCCACGATGTTTGCTCAAATTTGAATAAGATGAGAGAGGACCTTGGACGGACGTCATGTGAGAAGTGGCACCGGTGTCCATGTATCAATTCACGTCTGGAGGATTTAATCCAAGTGTATGCATGATGGCCTCAATATCGGTGGGTGTCGGCATCAGATTTGGGCCGGCTACATGGAAGGACTGCTGGGGCCGAGGCCCAAGTACACCAGACTGCTGACCCGAGAAATTGGTCTTGTTATTGGCCTGTACTGGGGCCCAATGTGGCTGAAAATAAGTGGGAGGAGGGCAGTAGGCTGTTCTGGGCCACTAGCCACTAGTCCAAGCCCACTACCACGGGGCCCAAGGCTGGGGCCCAGAACCTCGAGGCCCACCCTCGGTGTTGGCACTGTTCCCGCCGGTGGTGCCACTATTTCGGATGCCACAGTTGTTGCCGCCACGATTTTTGCCATTATTTTTATGGTTTTGACCCTTCTTGCCACCACCGTTGTTGCGGTTTTGGCCTGAATTGTCAAAAGACCCGTGAGAGGGATTGGATGAAGTCATCATCGCCACGAAACTGGCACCGGTAGCCGCCTTTTTGGCCAAGCCAGCTTCTTCTAACGTGAGCATCGAACGGGCTTGATAAAAAGGGGAAAGCAAATTACTTTGACGAAGGAGAGTCCCAACACCATTATAGGCCTCAGACAGGCGTGCAACCATTTGTAGAACAAGACAATTATTTGTAACAGCCGTCCCAACGTTACGGAGTTAGTCCGCCAATTCCTTGAGCCGTTTACAATAGGCCGAAACATTCAGGAAATCTTCCATGCGGACTTGTGAAAGCTCCTGCTCAAGAGTGATAACTCGGGAATGTTGGTTGTCCTGGAATATATCACGCAATCTATTCCAGGTAGTCATAGCCATAGTGTCTGGTTTAATGATTGTTTGTAAAAGGTTGGTAGAAATAGTGGAGTAAATCCACTGAAAGACGGTAGCAGCAAGAGTGATCCATAAATGAGGATCATCTGCGGTGGAGGGATAGCAGAAGAAATTATGTGATGAAGGACTTGATGTGAGATTGCGTGAATTTTGAACAACTCTGCCCACATCGCATATTGGACGTTTTCCATCTCAAGAATAATAGGGATGTGGTTCTTGATGTTAGAAACAGTAAGGGCAGGGTGAAACAGGTTCTTTGACGTCGACATAACGAAAGACCAAAGGTATTGGGAAGAGATGAGGTAAAAGAGGCATGAAATTCGATAAATGGCACGAATTCCGATGCACGCTCGGCCGAGAAGGGATAATCGGAAACCGAGAATAAATTTGGGAGAAGAGCGGAAGTAATTTAGTCCTAGACTTCTGATACCATGAAAGAAATAATCCCTTGATTATTTTCATTAATGAATGAGTATATATACAATTTACAATTTCCATAATATGAACAATCCTAGTCCTATTATACACCAAAAATCCTATTCTATTTGTACAAGAATACTACAATTATGGTAATTGTACAATGCTTAATTAATTACAAATAATAGGTTACCAAATATACTCCAAATCGTGACATACTTGGCATGTATATCACGGACTGTTTTGCCTTGTATTCCCGTGATATACACGGTATACACAAGGCAGTGTATATACCGTGTATATGTTGGAAATTTGCCTTTTGTGGAGAGGTGTGTCCACCCATATTTAATGAATTAAACACTAGGGTTCCGCATGTTGAAGGCTTTGTCTCTTCTCACGTGCATAATCTACTAAGTGTGTAGATGACCGTAGGGCCAAGAATCGTCAAATTTCGTTGAGAAATGAAAGAGATATTGGTCCACGAAGTAAGGTGTTTGAGGCATGGAAATATGGTGTGGGACAAATCTACCACATCGGTAGGAAAAGGAAGAATTGCACTATTTATAAGTCTCTAAATTGGCTAAGGGTTTGGGACCCCAAGGGGTATCCCAAGTGATTAAATGAGGGAGGACCTAGATATGCTTGGGTTCAAGTCTAAGCCCACATGCGTGCCGCCGCCGCCCGCCCGTCCCGTCCGATCTCAGGCTCTGGTCGTGGGTCGTGGGACTTTCTAATATTATCTATTTAGACCCTCCAAATTACTTAATATTTACAGTTTGGTCCCTAGAGTTTCTAGAAAGTTGAATTTGGGAACGACGGAAGGTAGAAAGTTTCTGCCTACCGTTGGAGTTGATTTTTGGGGACATTAGTGTGCATTAACCATCCATTACTTGGCTGATTAACTCCTCCATAATCAGCCCTCCTTCAATGACCATAAACCGCCTCACTAATGGCCATTAACAGCCCTCTCTAATGGCCATTAACAGCCATGTTTTTGCAGTTGAGGAGTCCCTCCCTCATGCTATATATTGATGCCTTTTGGCTCAATTATGTTTCACGAAAAACACAAAATACACACAGCAGAAACAGAGACATACTATATACACAGAGACAAAATAGAAGAGTAAAACACAGTCCAAAACGTGAGCAGTAACGTTGGGACGAAAACAGAAAACTCTTCCTTCCTTTTCCATTTCTTCAGCAAGTCGATTCGTATTTGTTTTCTTCGTCAGGATCAACCTATTTGCTTTGTAGCGTTGATTAAAGTGTTATTTTATGTTGGGAGACTATTGTCCGTTTAACGTAAAAGCATATATACGGGGCAATCTTGTCTTAAGGACAGAGTGTCATCACTCGACTCAGCACACAGTTGTAACAATCCAGATTTAGTGTTTCTTAATTTCAGGTTATCATGATTCAAGACTCAACAAGCTTGTGGCAGTTCTGAACATTGGCCTATTTTTCTATCATTTCGAACACTTGTAATATTTATTTACTTTCGTACTGCTTTATCACAATATCCAACAACTTAAGACAAGATTTGTATTAGTGTTCGAAAGATGTCGGTCGAAAGTTGTGTGACCAAATCTGGATATGGCTGTGGTTTTCTGGTTGAAGAGTGTTTTGATTATGCTGTTGAAGGTCAACGTGTGCATGGTGTCACCGCTCCCGAGAGTGGTGGAAACAAGCGCCCACGAGAGAATGAGGATGTCAACTGGGACAAGAGGAAAAGGCTGAAGATGTGGTTCTATCTTGTAGCAGAAGGCTTATATCTGTCCCAGACAAAGGATCCGATTTATGGTAAGGAGAAAATGGACACTCAGTCCGACCAAGTGACTGAAGTGGGCCAGAATCCGAAATATAAGTAATTTTCCTTCTTTGTCAAAAATAAGATTAAATGATGTCTGATTAAAAATGGCTTAAAGTAAGGAGGAATATGAAAATGTTTTCTGAAATAATTTATATTCCTTACACTTTAAAATCAGAAGTTTAATCTCTTCTTCCTTCATGTTTAAAGATTGGATTTTGTAAACGACTTAAAAAGATCCGTTCTTTTAAGTGTAATTATTAAAAGTGTGTAAAGTATGTTCGCACATACGAGGGAGAAAGATCCATTGACTGTGCGAAAACTGTTACCACTCTTAAGTAAGTGCCAATAATTGTCTGGGCATCAATCATAAGGAAAGAAGACTAAAAGCTAAAGACGTTGAGCCTGTCACACTTTTTGGCAGAAGATCTTTCATAGGATGATATTGGACACTCAGTCATACAAAGCCTCCGGGCGACTGGAGTGGGAACAAATCCCTTTGATAGGATGATATTGGACACTTAGTCATACAAAGCCTCCGGGCGATTGGAGTGGGGCCAAAATTCCTTTGATAAGATGATATTGGACACTCAGTCATACAAAGCCTCTGGGCGACTGGAGTGGGGCCAGAATTTATTTCATAGGAAAAGTAATGGACACCTAGTGAGGTGGGCCAGAGTTTCCAGGTCTTAAATGATCTGAAGGCCTAAAGAAAGGCAGAAAAGAAATTGGACACTCAGTCATACAAAGCCTCTGGGCGACTGGAGTGGGGCCAAAATTTATTTCATAGGAAAAGTAATGGACACCTAGTAAGGTGGGCCAGAGTTTTCAGGTCTTAAATGATCTGAAGGCCTAAAAAAGGCAGAAAAGAAATTGGACACTCAGTCGGCCAAAGCAACTGGAGTGGGCCAGAGTATCCAGATCACATATGATCCGGTTACGCCCTAACCACGGGCAAGAGGTTGTTCATGTGAAGCAACACCACCTCTAAAGTAGAAGGGATTGGAGAGGTTGTCCTCAATTGGACTTCGGGGAATGGGATCACTCTCAGATGATGTGATACATGTCCCAAACTTGGTTTAAGGGACGCTGTTGGTCAAACTGGTTTGAGACTAGCCCAACAGGTCTATAATAACTAAGAATGGTACAGTATGTCTGTAACCAAATGAATGATATATTTGTAATCCGTGCATTTATGCCATTATAGATTAAGACACGTTAAATATAAAGTCATTCAAAAGCTAACGAAGTTGAGATTGTTGCCTTCTGTCGACATAAACCCTCAAAATGAATGTGAGGTAGGCGAAGAGGCAAAATCACCTTTCCATTCCGTCAAAGGAATAGCGAAAGAAGCACCGCTCCTCTAGAACTTAGTCAGACCTACATGGGTGATTTGAAGTTTATACAAAATAGAGGGGGGAGACAAGTACTTTGTGACCTTCATTGATGATGGTACAACGTATTATATCCTTTGTTTGTTCAAAAGCAAAGATGAAGTTGTTGAAGCGGATAAGCGCTACAAAGCAGAAGTTGAAAATCAACTAAGCCTACGAATTGAGGAATTCATAGTGATAGAGGGGGAGAATGTGAAGCATCGTTCATTAAACGACTGCTCATTACTCACCTCAGTCTAACGGTGTTAGCCAAGCGCAAATCCGTACGCCCAAATTATGTAGGGAAGGCGATCCTTACCGCTAATGCGATTCTCTACAGAACTCAGCATAAGGATAAAGATCACTTTCCATGTGAGACATAGAAAGGATCTCACATACAAATGTTGTGATGTGGGGTGGCTTGGTAGAAGTTGGACTACCGAAGCAGGTCAAGTTGGACCTAAGACTGTAAATTGCATATCCACTGGAACTACAAATAACAGTAGTGCTTATCACCTCTTGGCGTCAAAGAATGCTGAATTCTTTGAAGATAACTTTCCTTGAAAAGGAAAAATGAGTAATTGCTCGAGGTTAACAAGAACCCGCGAGGGCCTGACTGTCCGAAACTAGACGTTCCATATCTACATGACTCGAAAGCTGTTGTCTATCCGGAACTTAATGTTCCAGATCTACAGAACTTAGGGATTCTAGATGTTGAACCGAGACGGAGCAAAGAGGAGACAAAGACTTGTTCCAGGCCTTCTAGCTTGTAAGGTTGAGAACGAACCATGGACAATTAACAAAGAATTGTCATCTCCAAAAGCGCTGCTTTGGAAAGAAGCTAAAGAGAGAAATAGATTCCATCATATAGAACTATACTTGTGTAATGGTTGATCTTCCTCCGGGAAAAGAACCTTTGGGTTGTAAAATGTTCTCCCCTGTGAGTAGCTTAACATCCAGGGCCATTGCAGTCTTGCGTGGCATGGATGTTGAAACAGTCTTCCTAACCGGAGAGTTGGAAGGGGAGAATCAGAGTTGGTTTGCTGGACTGTTGGGCTTCTTCCTGAACTTTCATTTTGGTCTCTAAAATGTTTACATTTTGGTCCTGGAAGTTTCAGATAAAACAGAAACAATGAATCTGACCACAGAAACATTGACTCTGAAGTTAGAAAGCCAAAAGTTGGAAAATCAACAGTCTGAGAATGGAAGTCATATTGAACAAAGTCTCGATATGAAAGATATGGGTATCACAGATGACATCTTAGGAATTGGATTTCTAAGACATCTAACAGACTGGTCGATAGTTAACAGTCTCGTTGAAGCCACCAATGGATATGAATCATATAACTGATTGAAATCATAGTGCACCCATATACAAGGAGCGATATGCGCAGGTCAAATGTAGTTCAATGTATGTTACACACTACAGCCGACCTGGTATCGGCCTACAAAGCAAATAAGTTAAACTAAGGTTCACTGATGATTTTAATAAATGATCAGTAGAAGGTGTTAATTCGGATATGACGATATCTGAAATATTCGCTTATCTACGGATTATAGTATTCTGGATGTCCAGCGGTTCTGGGAGAACACAATGATGCAAACTGGACATCAGATATGAAGAACACCAAAGCCACAAGTAAATATGTATGATGGGTCTTGGAAAATCCTCTAAGCAAACTTGGATCGGCCAATTCATGATAGAATCAGAGTTTATTGCTTTATACAAAGCATGAAAGAAGTTGAGTAACTTCACGACTCCTTAGAGGACGTCCCTTATTGGGAGAAACCCATGCCTTCAGCAGTTATACATTGTGACTAGCCGGTCGGCTTCAGAAAGAACACAGATGACGGCGTCTGGACATATCTGTCAGGATTTGTCGGAGACATAAGATCGTATGGCAGTTGATCCTTACGGGTGTCACTTCCTTGATTACTAATCAAAGGATATAACAGACCCTTTTAACTAAGGGACTACTCGAAGATCAAGTGTTCTGTCTGTCTAGGGGAATGGGCGTAAAACCCAAACAATACGAACCTTTGCGATGGTAACCCAACCATATTGATTGGAGATCCCAAGAATTTGGTTCAATGGGAAAATTAAGTTGTGAAAAGGTTCAGTTGAGCGCTTCGGTGGAAGCAAAAGCACCTCGGTCAATTACGGGGGAATCGGTCGATCAATTCTAGGTTGAGGATGATGATTTCTGTAGGGAAACATGAATCCAAAGTTGTTCCCGCGATAGACATTAAAGTGCTACCTGCATGGTGGGTAAATGTTAAGCTTCCAAACCTTTAAACGATCCTCACACGGTTGAGGTTAAGGTTGGGGAAACTTTTAATGATTCCTAACACTTGTGAAGTGGGGTATAGCAGGATACCTTGTAGGAGATCACCTATTTAAGTGCGAGGATAGGCCCCCTCAAATGAACGCACTTAAGAATCCAAGTGTGTCCATGGCCACAACGGACAAAACCATAAGAAGAAAATGAATAAGGAGAGTTATTGTATTGGTATCATTGTCTTAGCTTACACTAAACACTGACCGTTCAAGACATCACGTTCACCGCGCAGTAAGAAAGTCTGGTGGTATTAAACTAGGGAAGGTTTAAAGCGGAAGCTACCTCTTCTGATGCAATATATTTTCGCTGAAAGATTGCTGAAAGTAGGCACCATGTGTGTGCGCCAAAATCTCTCTTTCATAGAGGGGATTGTTGGAAATTTGCCTTTGGTAGAGAAGTGCGTCCACCCATATTTAATGAATTAAACACTAGGGTTCCGCATATTGAAGGCTTTTTCTGTTCTCACGTGCATAATCTACTAAGTGAGTAGATGACCGTAGGGCCAAGAATCGTCAAATTTCGTTGAGAAATGAAAGAGATAGTGGTCCACGAAGTAAGGTGTTTGAGGCATGAAAATATAGTGTGGGATAAATCTACCACATCGGTGGGAAAATGAAGAATTGCTCTCTATATAAGTCTCTAAATTGGCTAAGGGTTTGGGACCCCAAGGGGTATCTCATGTGTTTAAATGAGGGAGGACCTAGATGTGCTTGGGTTCAAGACTAAGCCCACACGCGCGCCGTCGCCCCCGCCCGTCCCGTCCGATCTCGGGCTCGGGTCGTGGGACTTTCTGATATTATCTATTTGGACCCCTAAATTTCTTAATATTTATAGTTTCGTCCCTAGAGTTTCTGGAAAGTTGAATTTGGGAACGACGGAAGGTAGAAAGTTTCTGCCTACCGTTGGAGTTGATTTTTGGGGACGTTAGTGTGCATTAACCAGCCATTACTTGACTGATTAACTCCTCCATAATCAGCCCTCCTTCAATGACCATAAACCGCCTCCCTAATGGCCATTAACAGCCCTCCCTAATGGCCATTAACAACCATGTTTTGGCAGTTGAGGAGTCCCTCCCTCATGCTATATATTGATGCCTTTTGGCTCAATTGTGTAACACGAAAAACACAAAATATACACAGCAGAAACATAGACACACTATATACACAGAGACAAAACTGAAGAGTAAAACACAATCCAAAACGTGAGCAGTAACGTTGGGACGAAAACAGAAAACTCTTCCTTCCTTTTCCATTTCTTCAACAAGTCGATTCGTATTTGTTTTCTTCGTTAGGGTCAACCTATTTGGTTTGTAGCGTTGATTAAAGTGTTGTTTTATCTTGGGAGACTATTATCCGTTTAACGTAAAAGCATATATACGGGGCAATCTTGTCTTAAGGACAGAGTGTCATCACTCGACTCAGCACACAGTTGTAACAATCCAGATTTAGTGTTTCTTGATTTCAGGTTATCAAGATTCAAGACTCAACAAGCTTGCGGCAGTTCTGAACATTGGCCTATTTGTCTATCCTTTCGCACACTTGTAATATTTATTTACTTCCCGTACTGCTTTATCACAATATCCAACAATATATCACGAGTATATTATTAGAGATGAATTGGTAGGGTTCTGCCTGACCTCCCGCCGCTGAGGTGGCTTAAATTAAAAAAAAGAATAGCAATCAAAGGACCCCTTATAATTTTAAGTTGTATGCGCCGGCGATTAAAAAGGTACGTATGTGCATAATCAGGTTACTTAAAATAATTATATTTAACATTAATTGCTAAACAACTTAAATTACAGCGGTAGTACAACATTAGCAATGTCTATAATCCAAATCCGTTTTTTATTATAATTATTTTGGGTACATCTATATTCCTAATGATACAGATTCTTTTATTGAAATACTGAATTATGCGCACATGCATTAATCGGCTACAATGTTGACACATTTTAAGGAACCTGAATCCTTGAGAATATGGTGCTGCAAGACAGAAGACCACACTTTCCTAGTTCCATTGCTTTTATATTACCTAGTTCCTTTTTTAAAAAAAAGAAAAAAAAAAAATCTTAGTACTCCGTGCTTTCCAATTTATACCAGGGTTAGATCTGTTTTGAGAGTCAAATAATTTATATATAGATTTTTTAAGTATTTTATAATAAAATTTACATATTTGAAAACTATATCAAAATACCATACATTTGCATAATTAATAATTAACAACATATGAAATGAGTTGGAGAAAACGGTAGTCAAAGAAAAAGTTGTTTGACTCTCCAAATTGATCAATCCTCGTATAAATTGGGACGGGGGAGTAATAATTAAAGATTTAAACCATGGGTTAGCATCTATTTTATAGTTTTTGCTCTCCAATTTCAAGATCAAGGCTCTTGAGAATTTGAATTGTTTAGACTGAAACTGATTGCAGGGTTGAAAAAACCTTATCATGAAGGCTAGCATCTGCACAATCATGAATCCTCTTAAATTCAAGATCATTTCAGGACTAATATCGCATTACATGCAATACCAAGTTAATTGTTTTGGAGTGTCAAAATAGTTTTTAATTGTTTTGAATAATTTATCAGAAATTTGAGATCCTCCAGGTCTAAACATTGCATGAGCCCTTCAGGACTAGCATTCCATGAGCGTCGAACCCATACAAGAATGTGTAACTAAATTTATGTCATTGCACCTAGCAAACTTTTAAACATAGAAACCAATTAAACCAATTATTATTATTCTTCATACCAACATATGAGGCAAGGTGCACCTCATTTTAGTTTGATCTTATTTTTGGTATTTTGTGCAAGCCGTTACAAATAAGGTCAGCTTGAGCAAATTAACAACCTGAATTGACCTAGTGAAAGATCTTATTCTTAGAAAATATATACTTGTCATTTTAGCTCACATTGACTAACCAAGAGAGGAAATATGGTTAACCTCTCTCTGATTCCCTTCACCATCAACACTACCTCTTCTCATCATTGATACAAACTCATCATAGTTAATTTTGCCATCCTGCAGAGTTAAGTTATAACATATCATAAATAATAAAAATCTTAGAAATGAAGTCAAATTATGAGATATATCATATGAGAATAACCAACTTTATCTGTATCAACATCATCAAGAATTTCATCAATTGTAGCTTCATCCCCCATTCCGTACTCGGTCAGAGCATGTCTAAGCTCATCTCTTGTGATAAATCTAATGAATGCAAATGAACAATACCATGCTAGTTAAAAATTAAGTATAACTTTGAACAAACATATTTGCAAGACAGATATATATACTAATTTATGGGGGAATACGTACCCACTATTATCCTTGTCAAAATACTGAAAAGCCTTGTACAAATTTTCTTCTCTTTCAAGTCTGTGTCGATGCATTGTAGCAGTAATGAACTCGATGTAGTCTATAGTCCCACTTTTATCAACATCAGCCTGGAAGAGGAATAATTCGAAAGAAAAACTGAATTGTGTTATTTTGTTCAAGTTATCATTTGAAGCATTGTTGACCTTCTAAGTATGAAAATAACTATTGACGGATTGGAAACATAGTCTACCTCTCATAGTTTTATGGTAGATTATTAGTCTAAGTATATTTGGTAAATTGTAATTATGATAGTTTTATTAGAATGTGGTTTCCTTGTTAGACAAGGGAAAAGAGAACTTTTGACTCTATATAAAAAGACCATTATGATGAATGAAACCAAGAAAAACTTCTCTCAATATTTTTCTTCTTTCTAAAATTCCGTCCACTCTTACTTCTATCATGGTATCAGAGCCACATTGAAAGAACACAAAACCCTAAATAATGGCGGGTGACGGAGAAACCGGCAATAAAAACAAAGGAATCGTCGGTGAAGAAAACAAAATTCAAAGAAAAACAATATCTCCATATGACATTATGTCAAACGATAATCCCAGAATTGTGGTGACACAAGTCCAGTTGAAGGGAGAGAATTACGAAGAATGACTCGATCCATGAGGACGACCCTAAGAGTAAGGAAGAAATCCGACTTCGTTGTTGCTACGATCAAGAAGCTGGATGAAGAATCACCGGACTTAGAAGACTGGTGGACTATGAACTCTTTGTTGGTGTTGTGAATTTGTAACACCATCGAACCAACTCTTTGCTCAACGATCTCGCATAAAGAGGAAGCAGAAGATTTGTGGACGTGCATCTGGGAGCGGTTCGCTGTTATCAACGGACCTCGAATGCAACAACTAAAAGCAAAACTTGTGGAGTGCAAGCAGAAGGGAAGGACCGTAGTAGATTACTATGCAAAACTAACCAAGCTATGGGAAGAATTGACAAACTACGAACAGATTCTGATTTCCAAATGCGAAAAGTGCACATGCAATCTGGGGATGATCTTGGAAACTCAAAGAGAAGAAGCAAAAATGCATCTTTTCCTCATGAGATTGGATGAGGCAATGTATGGAACAGTGAGATCAAACATATTGGCTCAGGAACCGTTTCCATCATTAAACAAAGTCTATTTAAAGCTAGTGCAGGAAGAGCGTGTGAGAGGACTCATATGAAAAAGGGAGGTACGGAGTGAAATCATGGGCTTTGCCGTGCAACAAAGAAATCCATACCGTGATCAAGGTGTAGGGAAGAATGATGGAAAATTCTGCACATATTTCAAGATATCTGGACACATTGTATAAGGATGTTTTCAACTTATTGGGTATCAGGAATGGTGGCCGGAAATAAGGAAAGAGATGAAAAATCCGTAGAAAGAGGACGAGGATAACAACAACAACAACAGAGGGGAGGCTCGGGATACGGTCACGGAAGAGGAAACTACCGGACTAATGTCATTGTTGTCGAGGATACACAAGAGGAGATAACAGATGAACACATGAGGAATATGACCTCACAATCTGAGCGAGGAGATCCGAAAAATGGTGATTCACGTGTTGAATTCAGAAGGAATAAATTCGAATGGAAAGACGAATGGTGAGACCAAAAACTCATCCTGTATTATTGACTCCGGTGCTAGCAATAACGTGATAGGTAATCCAGAGAAACTGAGCGATCAACGGGACATTCATGAGTGTCTAGTTGGTCTTCCTAATGGAAGTAGCTCGGTGGACACAAAAGAAGGAATCACCGGGCTAAATAATAATATTTGATTAAAAGATATCTTCTATGTTTGGCAATTTAATTTCTGTATCGCAACTTATTGATCATTTATATTGTGATATAAATTTATAACAAGACTATGTGTGCTATACAGGACCCCACAACGAGGAAGCTTCGTGGAACGATTGAGCGACGAGCTGGACTTTACTATTTCCATAATGTGCCACAGATATGACCTATGAAGGCGGAGGTAGTTGATTGGTTCGATCTTTGGCACAAACGGTTAGGTCATCCTTCTACAAAGTGACAAAGTCTATTACAATGTTGAGTTTAAAATAAAGTAGTGTTGGTTCGGATAAATAATGTGATATATGCCAATGGGAAAAACAAACGAGAAGTGTTTTTCCTTCGAGTGATAATATAACTTCCGATATTTTTGATATGATTCATTGTGATTTATTGGGGCCATATAGAACACATTCTTCTTGTGGTGCTTCGTATATCTTGATTGTTGTGGATGATTGGTCGCGAGCCGTATGAATTTTTCTTTTAGTTGATAAGAAAAAAGTGTCCCAAACCTTAAAAAATTTCTTCGCACTGGTGGATAGGCAGTTTGGTAATAAGGTGAAAATTATTAGAAGTGATAACGAAACTGAGTTCACATGTAATGAAAACTTACTTTTTCGAACATGGAATTTTTTTTCCAAACTTCTTGCACAGGGACGCTGGAGCAGAATGGAAGAGTTGAAAGAAAACACCGTCACATTCTTAATGTGGCGCGAGCATTAAGATTTTAGGGTCATCTTCCAATCAGATTCTGGGGATAATATGTTTTGACTATGGGATGCTTGATCAATAGAATACCATCTTCAGTTTTGAATGGAAAAACCCCTTATAAAAATTTATACGGAGAGGTGCCTCATTATGATCACTTAAGGGTTCTAGGGTCACTATGCTATGCACACACAAAGGAAAGAATAAGAGACAAGTTTGAGAGTCAGAGTCGTATGTGTGTCTTCTTGGGATACTCCTATGAACAAAAGGGTTGGAGATTGTATGACTTAGAAAATGATTAATATTTAGTCTCAAGAGATGTACACTTCTACGAGACTAAGTTCTCTTTTTCCGTAGGAACATGTAACTCGATTGACAACATAGAAGTAATCCCGAATGAAACAAAGGAAGAAATGAATCAACAAGATTTCAAAGAAGAACATACATATAATGTAGGTACAAACGAAGCTCGAATAGAAGAAATCCGGACATCGAATATTGAACCTACACATCAGCCAGAATTAGACCGGACAAATGCTAGCCCTAAATACAGATGGAAGGTACCCGGACCAATAAAGAGCCACCAGAAGAATAATTGGTCGGGGTAAACGTCAGAAGCATGACTCAGTTCGATTACTTGACTACGTTACTGAGAAATTCCGCAAAGAAAGTCCATCAACGAGTTCGTACGATCCTCAGCAACCTTCAGGTGCGCCTTATCCTTTAGCTCACTATATATCCTGTGATAATTTTTCCTCACAACACCAAAGCTTTCTTGTAGAAATTCCCATAGAAATTGAACCAAAATCCTTCCCATAGACCATGAAAAAAGAATGTTGGAGAAAAGTCATGCGACAAGAAATTCAAGCATTAGAGGACAATGTCACATGGACATTGAAAACATTGCCGCCGGATGAGATGGGTGTACAAGATCAAATACAACTCAGATGGCATAATTAAATGATATAAAACTCGGTTAGTCATCTTCGATAATAAGCAGTAGGAGGGTATTGACTATAATAAAACTGCTCTGATTGCGAAGGTAGTGACCGTTTGGACTTTTTTGGTAGTAGCGACTGCTCGAAATTGGGAGTTGCATCAGATGGATGTTCATAATGCCTTCTTGCAAGGTGAACTGACGGAAGAAGTTTATATGAAATTACCACTGAGATTCTGTGTGTCTGGTCCAGAGCAAGTATGTTGAATCCGAAAATCTTTGTATGGGTTAAAACAAGCCCCACGATGTTGGTTTGCCAAATTATCAAGTGCCTTGATGAAGTATGGGTTCAATCAGTCATACTCCGATTATTCTCTATTCATGATGTACCAGACAAGTATACAACTTAAGGTTTTAGTTTATGTGCATGACTTGATTACAACAACAACATACCCAGTGAAATCCCATAATGTGGGGTCTGGATGTGCATGACTCGATTATCTCCAAAAATGACCATGGTGCCATTGCACAGTTCAAAAACTATCTCCGAATCTGTTTTCACATGAAGGATTTGGACCTCTTGAAGTATTTTTTATGGGTTGAAGTTGCGCGCGGACCAACCGGGTTATTCCTTTGTCAACGGAAATATGCATTAGATATAATCTATGAGTCTTGGCTATTGGGAATAAAACCAATTAATACTCCCATGGAACAAAATCACAATTTGACAATGGCCAAAGGAGCTAATTTGGAAGATCCGGGACCATACCAAAGTTTGGTCAGTAGATTGATATACCTCAGTTTTACGTGATCGGAATTATCCTATTGTGTGTATGTTTTGTCTCAATTCATGCACCAACCGAAGGAAGCGCATTGGAGAGCCGCCCTCCATGTGGTAAGATACTTGAAGAAGAATCCTGGGTAAGGAATTGTGTTAAGGAAGGATTGTGATCTCCGATTGTATGGGTGGTGTGATGCGGACTGGGTTGGATGTCATTTGACCCGAAAATCACTCACCAGATGGTTTATTTCCCTTGGAAATTCATCGGTATCATAGAAAACCAATAAGAAGCACATTGTCTCTCGCTCGTCAGCAGAGGCGGAATACCGTTCAATGGCAATGACGGTTTATGGATTGAAATGGTTGTAGGGAATCCTGCATAGCTTGAGCGTCGAACATAAATCTCTGGTTAAAATGTATTGTGATAGTCAAGCAACATTGTATATTGCACGAAATCTGGTGTTACATATTGAAGTCGACTGTCATTATGTCTGCGACGTAATCCAATCTGGTATAATAATTCTGAGTTATATGTCAACCAACGAACAATTGACCGGCGTTTTTACAAAGGCTTTGGGCAAATCACAACATGAATATCTGCTTGGCAAGTTGGACATTCCAGATCCCCATGCTCCAACTTGAGAGGGTATTGATGGATTGAAAACCTAGGCTAACTCTGATAGTTTTACGGTACAATCCTAGTTTAAGTATATTTGATAAATTTAATTATTTTAGTTTTATTAGAATAGGGTTTCCTTGTTAGACTAGGGAAAGGAGAACTTTTACCTCTATATAAAGAGGTTATTATTAGGAATGAAAGTAAAAAAAGAATTCTCCTAATATTTTTCTTCTGTCTAAATTTCCATCCACTCTTAATTTTAACAATAACATTACTGAATTTGTCAACTTTGACTTTACATTAAAAGGGTAGCCCGGTACACTAAGCTCCAGCTATGCGGAAGGTCCAGGGAAGGGCCGATTCACAAGGATCTATTGTATACAGTCTTACCCTGCATTTCTGCAAGGGGTTGTTTCCACGGGTCGACCCATGACCTCCTAGTCACACGGCAACAACTTTACCAGTTACGCCAAGGCTCCCCTTCAACTTTGAATTTACAATGAGGAAAATATTAGCGAATATTCTCCGAATATTCTCCGTATATTTTGTAATTATGATATATGTATATTTAAGGTAACTTAGGATTCTAATTGTATTAGGAATAAACCTTTGTAAGGTAAGTTAGGATTCGTACCATATTAGGAATCAACCTTTGTACAACTATATATATTGTAAATAATGAAAGGAATCCCTAAGGGAAATTATTCTATCTTACATGGTATCAAGAGCCTAAAACCTAAACCCCACTCTTCTCCCTTCTCCTCCTCATTCTTGGCCAAACACAAAAAAAAATTGGTTTCTTCCTCCCTTTCTCGGCCAAACCAGAAAATTCTCGGCCAGAAAATTCCCTTCCCTCGGCCGGCGGCAACCATGTCTTCCCCCACAAATTCCGGTTCATCCACTGGCACACTTGACAACCCCTCTCAACGTTCAGTATCTTTTTTTCATCCGGTATTCGCCGTTAACAACATTACGAATTTTGTCCCTATAATTCTTGATCAAGAAGACTGTCAATATTTCATGTGGATGGAACTATTCTACATTCATGCATGTGCATAAAACGTGCTCGATCATATTGACGAATCTGTTCCTCGTCCCACCGATGTTATAGACTCAATCTGGCGTCGTCTTGACGCCATCGTCAAACAATGGATCAACGGCACCATCTCCAAAGACCGGTTATGCACTATCATGAAAACAGGTGCTACGATACGTGAACTTTGGGTCCAGCTAGAAGAAATCTTTCAGGACAATAAAAATACTCGGGCCGTGTATTTGGAAAAGCAATTCAACAATACCTGCCTCGATAATTTTAACATGTTCGAATATTGTAAGCAACTGAAACTCATAACCGATTAACTATCCAACGTCGGGACTTCTGTTTCAGAAACCAAGATGGTGCTTCAACTTGTTGTGGGTTTACCGAAAGGTGAATATGACACACTCGCAACAATGATTCAACAAGCCGACCCTCTCCCAAGTTTCAACAAAACATGTTCACAACTATTGTTGGAAGAAACTAGACGTGCTAAACAAGAAGAACATAATCAAAAGGCGTTAGCCGTTGACGGGATGGCAACACTTGTGGCCAGCAGCAACCAGCCACCACTGCAAGGCCACCAACAGCAGCAGTCCAGCGGCGGAGGTCGTGGCGGCAGAGGTCGCAACAACAAAGGCAAGGGTCGCGGCAAGTGCCAACGCAACCAGTGGACTGGACAGTAAACAGGCCCAAACACTGGACAACAGTAATTCTGGAACCAACAGCAACAGTGGTCCAACTAGCAACAACAGTGATCCAACCAAAGAACGGCGAAGAAGTGGCCCAACCCGGCGGGCGGGCCTCGCCTGCATGCCCGTACCCGAATGCAGGGGCCCAGTTCCAGCAGCCTGCATGGTCGACCAGCCTCTTAGGCCCTGTCCCCGCCACCAGGCAAGCCCAAAGCGAAGAGCCCACCGGTTTCGGTCCCAAAGCGAAGAATAGCCTGACCCAGCCAAGCACCCAGCCCCGGCCGATTGGGCCGTGGCCTACACCACCGTGAACCTTCAACAGCCCGATGAAAATTGGTACATGGACACCGGAGCCACATCTCACCTCACCGGTTGTCAGGTAACCTATCTCAACTACGTCGGTTAAAGTGTTCTCAATTTATTTCTGTCAGCAATGGTCATCGCATTCCAATTGAAGGTTACGGTAACACACACACCAAACATCTACACCCGCCCTTCTCCCTAAACCACGTCCTATACACACCTAACATCATTAAAAAGTTAATCTCCGTTAGAAAATTCACTAGCAATAATTCTGTGTTTGTCGAATTTGACCCTTTTGGTTTTTCTGTGAAGGAACTCAATACGGGGAAATTTTTTACACGCTGTAATAGTGTGGGAGATCTCTACCCATTCACTCAATATTCCACTGTCAGACCGCAAACACCTCTATCTTTTGTGGCGATCTCTCCCTCAACTTGGCACAACAGACTCGGACACCCGAGACCCAGTTTTTACTTTTCTTAGGACTTCTAAGCGTATTCAATGTAATAATGGAAAAATTTCCCAACATTATTTTTCTTGCCCACTAAGCAAACATACTCGTCTTCCATTTATGTCATCAAACAATGTTACTTTTTCTACCTTTGATATTGTTTATGCTGATTTGTGGACATCTCCGATTGTTAGCTCTTTGGGTCATAAATTATATCTAGTGTTCTTGGATGATTTTTCACATTTTGTCTGGATTTACCCACTGAAATTTAAATCTGAAGTTTTTGCAAAATTTCTCGAGTTTCAAAAATTCATTAAAACACAATTTGAAAAATCTATCAAATCATTCTAATGTGACAATGGACGTGAATTTAATAACTCGGAATTTCACAATTTCTGTTCTAAACAAGGCATGGTTTTCCATTTTTCTTGTCCATATACTTCTTTCCAAAATGAAAAGGCTGAACGAATTATACGTACCATAAATAACATGGTCCGCACACTTCTGTTTCATGCCTGTCTACCACCACCTTTTTGGGTCTATGCTGTCAAAATGGTAGAATCCCTTCTTAATATTTTACCAACTAGCACACTCCAAAACAAGACCCCTACCAAAATCATTGCCTCCACTACACCTCACAAACTTGCTCCTCGTACTCTGCCATGTGTCTTCCTTGGTCTGTCTCCTAATCATCGGGGCTACTTGTGCTATGATATTGCTACTCGCAAAATCATCGTCTCCCGTCGCGTCACCTTTGACGAAACAACCTTTCCTTTTTCAAATCTCCAGAAATTTCAGACCACCAACTACTTCTTTCTCGATGAACCAAGTCTGTCTCCGGTCATCCAAAATCTATACCAACAACAGCCTATTGTTCCGACAGTATCGCCCCCGCCACTATCCAACACCATCTCAACAGTCCTGCATCCAGTCAAGTCTCCTGCTCCACCCATACTGCCTCCAGTCCAATAACCAGTCGAGTCTCCTGCACCTCTAGCAGATTGCCCCACCGATCCCGCACCTGCAGCTTTTCCGGTCCGGAAACAGTCCGGCCAAGAACTTGTCCGAACCGAGTGGACGTGCGCCTCCGGTTCGACCTCTCGGTCTTTGCCCTCTCACCGCATGGAGACTCGTTCACAACACGGGATCTTCAAACTCAAGGTTCACTTCAATCTCTCCATACAAACCTTATCACCCATTCTAAAGAATCCAAAACTAGCTAAACTGGACCCTAATTGGAATACGGCCATGTGCGAGGAATTTAACGCTTTAACCAAGCAAAACACTTGGGATTTGATACCTAGACCAGCTGGTGTGAATGTTATCCGGTGTATGTGGCTATTTCATCACAAATTCAGAGACAACAGTGACTTAGAGAGGTATAAGGCAAGACTAGTTCCAAATGGCACTAATCAACAGGAGGGTATTGATTGTGGTGAGATATTCAGTCCGATTGTGAAACCGGCCATTATTCGGACTGTTCTCAGTATTGCTATGGGCTTGCATTGGCCGATTCATCAGCTAGATGTCAAGAATATATTTCTTCATGGGGATTTGAAAGAAACTGTATACATGCATCAGCCCCTAGCTTTGTTCATCTGGCAGTTCCACAGTTTATATGTCGTCTTAGGAAATCAATGTATGGATTGAAACAAGCACCCCGCACTTGGTATGATCGTTTAGCCAGATATCTTCTGCAGATTGGTTTTATATGTAGCAGGTGTGATAACTCTCTCTCTTCACCTTTCACCGAGGTAGCAGCACTGCATATTTGCTATTATATGTCGATGACAGTGTTCTTACTGCCTCATCTGACAGGTTAAAGAATGAAATCATTGCTCTACTCAAAACTGAATTTGCTATGACTGACTTGGGCAAGCTAAGTTATTTTTTAGGTATATCGGTGACCAGATCTGTAGCCACTATGTTTTTGTGTCAGCGTAAGTATGCAGAAGAGATAGTGTATAGGGCCAAGATGGCAAATTGTAAAATTATTCCAACTCCGGTGGACTCAAAATCCAAGCTTAGTGCCAATGACAGTGCGCCAGTTTCTGATCCCAATCTATATCGGAGTCTAGCAGGTACTCTTCAGTATCTTACATTCACTAGACCTGATATTGCATATGCCGTTCATGCACGACCCCCGAGAGTCCCATTTTTCCGCCCTCAAACGTATTATCAGATATGTTAAGGGCACACTAGACTTCGGATTACATCTATACCCCTCTGCCCCAACCAAGCTACTTGCCTACACGGATGCAGATTGGGCAGGATGCCCCGACACACGTCGCTCCACCTCAGGGTACTGTGTATTTCTTGGGGATAATCTTATCTCACGGTCCGCCAAGCGGCAGGCCACACTTTCCCGTTCGAGTGCTGAAGCAGAATATCGCGGTGTTGCTAACGTAGTTGCTGAGATCTGTTGGCTCCGAAATCTTCTTTTGGAACTCCAGTGTCCACTCCGCAAGGCGTCTATAGTCTATTGTGACAACATATCTGCCATCTATATGTCTCATAATCCGGTCCAACATCAGCGGACTAAGCATATTGAGATGGATATCCACTTTGTGCGAGAGAAGGTTGCCGGTGGTCAGGTCAAAATATTACACGTGCCTTCTTCCTATCAGTATGCAGACATCTTCACAAATGGACTACCGTGACAGCCCTTCACTGCTTCCGATCCAGCCTTAGCGTTCGGCCTCCTCCCGCTCCGTCTGAGGGGGAGTATTAGCGAATATTCTCCGTATATTTTGTAATTATGATATATGTATATTTAAGGTAACTTAGGATTCCAATGGTATTAGAAATCAACCTTTGTAAGGTAAGTTAGGATTCGTACCATATTAGGAATCAACCTTTGTACAGCTATATATATTGTGAATAATAAAAGGAATCCCTAAGGGAAATTATTCCGTGACCTCCTGGTCACACGGCAGCAACTTTATCAGTTACGCCAAGGCTCCCCTTCAACTTTGAATTTACAATGAGGAAAATAAATAAAAAATTATAAGATCTTACTGCTTCCATCAGCTGCTTTATTTCTGATTCTGTGAGCGTGGATCCTAGCCTAGATAATCCAGCTTTAAGTTCTTCATATGTGATTGTACCACTTCCATCAGTATCTATGTTGCTGAACATTTGCTTCAGACCCTTGATTTCTTCTTCTGACAAATTTTCAGCGATAACCTTTAAATAGTAGACACCACAGCATCAGAAGGATAAAAAAGAATGAATATACTATGTATCTCATCACACTTTTATATTATGAAAAATTGTATGATATGCATGTGAGGTACGTAGAAACTACTTCTTTGAAGCAGGACACTGAATGGTTTAAGCCAAGTGGTTATTACCTTAAGAGCAAGCTTCTTCATCTTGTTCATTGCTCTGAATTGTTTCATCCTGATCAAAACAGCACTGTCGATAGGCTTGTCCGATGCCTCGCCATCTTCCTTTAGCCATGGATGTTCTGGTTCATGTATCTAGATTCAACTTTTGTTGTGATAATTAAAAAAAATGGTATAATAATCTAATGTGTGATAAATTTGAATTATTGTCTATATATAAATAATTTATGAGATAGGAGCCTTCAATGAGAGCTTTCACACGAGAATAGAGTTTTATCTTGTATATGGTAGTCGGGAAATATCCTCAGTTCACTGTTAATTGAATTATTTCCCTTAACATATAGTATATGCTTCAATATTGAAGCGGAGCCTTAGCGCAAGTGGTAAAGTTGGTGACATGTTACCAGGAGGTCACGGGTGTGAGCCGTGGAAACAGCCTCTTGCAGAAATGCAGGGTAAGGCTGCGTACAATAGACCCTTGTGGTTCGGCCCTTCCCCGGACCCCGCGCATAGCGTAAACTTAGTGCACCAGCTGCCCTTTAACATATGCTTCAGTATAAGGATTACAACTTTGAAGATTTATTGGCAACTTACCAAGGGCTTGATCTGCAGTGATCCTTTCTTTAGGATCAATTGTCAACATTTTCTTGAGAAGATCCTTTGCAGAGGCAGATATAGAAGGCCAAGGAGAGCTTTCAAGATCTAGCTGGCCTTTAAGTATCTCTTCAAATATTCCTTCCTCTGTCTCTGATGTACAAGTGAGTTATAAACACATGAAACATACTTATTAGATGGAGTTTTTTGGAAACAATTAATTTCACTCTAAGGATCATGTGATATACCCATACACCACCATAACACCTTATTAATGGGAAGTCAAGCATAACCAACATATATATAAGTTCATCAATTGCAATGTATTATCTACAAAGGGACACATTAATGAAAACAATCATCCACCTTTCATATCTATTTTATCAAGAAATTAAAGCCCATAACAATGAAGACTCATTCCTTCCTTGCTAAACAGGCACATAGAATCAGCAGTTAAGTCAACGATACAGCTAATGTTGGGTGTGTAAATAAAGTCCCACATTGAAAGTTGATAAGAAAATACTTTTAATGGTGATAGGCATTTTTAGAACGAGTTTGATCCAGAGCAGAAAATATCACACAATCTTAAAGTCTCTTTAGATTGATTTAGCCCAACAACTAATATGTACCGTACAACTAAGTGTTGCAAATTTGCCTTTGGCGGGGAGATGCGTCCACCCATCTTTGATGAATTAAACACTAGTGTTCCGCATGTTGGAGACCTTGTCTCTTCGCACATGCATGATCTACGAAGTGAGTAGATGACCGTAGGGCCAAGAATCGTCAAATTTCGTTGAGAAATGAAAGAGATATTGGTCCACGAAATAAGGTGTTTAAGACATGGAAATGTGGTGTGGGACAAATCTACCACATCGGTGGGAATAGGAAGAATTGCTCTCTATATATGTCTCAAATTGGTAAAGGGTTTGGGACCCCAAGGGGTATCCCATGTGTTTAAAGGAGGGAAGGCCTAGGTGTGCTTGGGTTCAAGGCTAAGCCCACACGCGCGCCGCCGCCTGCCCGTCCGGTCCGGGGCTGTGGGCTGTGGGGACTTTCTGATATTATATTTTTGGACCAGAGAACTCTGCCAGATGTACAGTTTGATCCCTGAAGTTTCATATGTACAGTTTGGTCCCTGAAGTTTCAATATTTACAGTTTGGTCCCCAGAGTTTCTTGGAAGGTGGCGGAAGGCAGAAAGCCTACAGTTGGGACTATTTTTTGAGGCATTAATCAGCCATTACTTGGCTGATTAACTCCTCTATTAACAGCCCATTAGTTGGGCAATTGAACAACCTCCTTCATGACCTTATTCACCTCAATCATGGCATTAAAACATGCCATTACAGCCCTCCTTTAAGGGCCATTACAGCCTTGTTTGTGGCTGTTGGGCAGCCCCTCCTCATGCTATATATTGAGCCTCCTTTGGCTCAAAACAGTAGCTAGAAACAAGCTGAAAACAGACGAAAAATACACAGAAAATCAGCAAAACAGTGGCTGAGAAAATCAACAAAACAGTGGCTGAAAAATTAGCAAAACAGTGGCTGAAAAATCAGCAAAATAGTGGCTGAAAATTAGTCAAAAACAGTGACCAAACCCTCACGTATACACAATATATACACTATAGAGACACACTATATACACAGAGACAAAAGAGAAGAGTAAAGAGAAACTCTTCCTTCCTATTCCATATCTTCAGCAAGTCGAGTCATATTTGTTTTCTTCGTCAGGCTCAACCTATTAGCTTTGTAGCGTTGAGATTATAGTGTTGTTTTATCTTGGGAGACTATTGCCCGCTAACGTAAAAGCATATATACGGGGCAATCTTGTCTTAAGGATAGAGGGCTATCCTCGACTCAACACACAACGTTGTAACCATCCAGATTTAGTTGTCTCTTGATTTCAGAATATCAAGATTCAAGACACAACAAACTTGCGGCGATTCTCAACATTGGCTTTGCAAGGTGATCAAGATTCAAGACACAACACACTTGCGGCAGTTTTGAAGATTGACCATTTATTTATCCTTTCGAACATTTGTAATAGTTATTACTTCCCGTACTGCTTTATAAAGTACAATAGAGTATACCAACACTAAGATATTCCACTTACCAGCCCAGAATGGAGGAAAACCACTCAATAGAATGTATAATATGACTCCAGCACTCCAGACATCTATCTCCTTCCCATAGTTATGTCGCAACACCTGAGGAGCCACATAATATGCACTTCCAACAATATCCTTGTAAACTTTTCCTGTAGAATATTTGTTTAATTTTAGTTTCACTTGATCGTGGGAATTGAAAGATAAGAGTAATCATCTAACATTATGACTAGAGCGACAAAGAGTGAAACTTCATCCCTAAAGATGAATGCAAATACTTTCTTCTCATCACGACAGTTATAAGTTGCAGATGCACATAAAACATATTACTCCCTCCGTCCCAATTTATATGATGTAGTTTGACTGACACGGAGTTTAAGAAATAAAGAAAAACTTGAATCTTGTGGTCTAAAACAAATCAAAAATATTTGTGTAGTTATAGATCATCTCGTTAAACGTAAAATGTAAAGTTTAAAGTTAAATTGTTGTCAAATAAGAAAATGTATCATTATTTTTTGGACTGACTAAAAAAGAAAGTGTGTAATATAAATTGGGAGGAAGTAGTAATATTAACAGTTCACATGAACAGAGAACAGAGAAAGCATTTGATATTGAAGATACGCCCATGATCACGACTTGTTAGAATAAAGAAAATAGTTCGCATAGTGTATAAGAGTTTCACAATCCGACACAATCATATACACTAAAGAGTGTTAGGATTTGAGTCTCAAATCCGATCTAATCAGAAAATAGTAAATAAGCGAAGAATAAATAACACACAAATTTATAGTGGTTCACTCTCAATGCGAGAGCTACGTCCATTTTGTCACTGCAGATTTCACTATAATCAAAATAAGAAGTTTGTGTTTACAATTCTCTCTTGCTCACATGCAAAGAAAAACGACGCCCCAGAATATATAGCGAAAACTAGGGCGAACATAATACAAGCCCGAAATTCCCAAAATACCCTCTACTAAATAACTTTACATTATAAAAAATTTCAGATCAAGCAACTCAATAAAGAGATTTATAGTATCGACGATGAATTAGGCTCCACAACTCAACAAAAAGATTTTTTGTGGCTTAAATTAAGCTTTGATCATTCAATAAAAGTATGTAGATCATGAATGACCAGCATCAAATTATTAAAGTTTGTTGAAGGATGTAAAATCTCTTTGTAAGTAAATTGAAACCTAGAAGCATGTACGCCATAAGAAGGATGATAAGTAGATAATATTGTGTGGAAGGCCAAAGACTAGCAACAAATACTATTCTATTCTCATATTAAATCAAAATTTCTTTCCTTTTAGGTTCAACTCCCAAGTGTGACATAGAAGCTGCTCAAAGTAGTTGACATTCAGCCCCACTAATCAAGGTATAATAAATACTCCCTCCGCTTGAATATAAGTTTGTTAGTTTGATTGGGTATGGAGTTTAAAAAATAGGAGGAGATTTTTGAATTTTGTGATTTAAGATTAAAGATGCGTGTAGTTTTTTAAAATCTTGTGGTCTTAAACTTGTCACGTAGAATGTTTGAAATCAGAAAAATTACTAAATATAAAAGAGGTGCTCTTTTTTAAATATACCGAAAAGAAAAGTAAGACAGTTAAATTGAAACGGACGGAGTAACAAAAAAAAGCAGGAAGCCGTTTCTAACAGAGGTAGAGATACTTTTATTTATTTACTTAAGTCTGCACCACTTGATTCATTTTCTTAGACCAAGCAGGTAGAAATATTTTATTGATGTAAAACCATGACCTCTATCTGATGTAATGCATCTTTATACAAAATTTAAATATTAACGGTAGGGTTATATATATTCTATGTTGCTCGAACTCTTTAAAAGTGTTGCTGCACTCGTGTCGAATTCTTAAAAAATACACTACTTTCGAAGGATTTGACACGCACCCAACAAAATTTTAGGAGAGGCCGAGCAACATAGTATATATTAGAGAAACTAACCTTCCTCAATGAAGACAGAGAGACCAAAATCAGTGGCCTTCAATAGAGAATCATCTGCCTTACTAACCATCAAGAAGTTCTCAGGTTTAAGGTCTCTATGCATGACCCCCATGAAATGACATACTTGTACAACATTTACAATTTGTCTTCCAATTGTTGCTGCTTCTTTCTCAGAATAATTTCCTTTTGCAGTAATGCGATCAAAAAGCTCCCCACCAGAACATAACTCCATGACCAAATGTAGATTATCCTTGTCCTCATAAGCACCTTTAAATTCAACAATATTAGGTTGTCCACTTAGATACTCCATTAGCATAATTTCCCTCCTAGCATCTTCTATATCCTTATTTGTTACCAACTTCTTTCTAGAGATAGACTTGCATGCATACTTCAATCCACTTGATTTGTCAGTACAAAGATATGTTACACCAAATTGACCCCTCCCAAGTTCTTTATCAAGATCATAAAGGCTAGTAATGTCAACATAAGGCTTGCCCAAAATTGGTCCAATATCTGAAGAAGCTGGCATAGTCTTGAAAGAAGGGATCCCTGGCTTCTCAAAACTGTTTTTTGATTGTTCTTGACAAGTTATTGGTATTAGACGCCACTGGGCAGATGAGCTTTTGATGTTCTGACACTTTTTGAACCAAAAATCTTTAGTAAAACAAATACCCATATTGATTATTTTTTTAGAAACAAAAGAGGTGGGAAAAAGTGAAAAGAGTTGGAGTAGTTTCAGAATTATTTTCTACTTCATATTTTCGGACACTAATAATACATTTTTGAGAGAATGTTTGATGGCTTTTACAGTGAGCATTCTTTTCTTGCTAGGACACATGATTATAGGTGCTTTTCTTTACTTTTATGATGTCTCTTTTGATAATTGGATTGTTCCTTTGGTGTTGGTATCACTTTTCACCATTTTCTTGCTTAACTTTTTTCGCAACACTAGTATATATAAATATGTTTTTTTCACAGATAATAAACTGACATATATACAATATATAAGTGGAAAAAAAAGGAGAAAATAAGGGTTTCACTTCATCATGTTTCTGTTGAAAGAAAGATAAACTTCAGCAGACATGAATTCAATTTTCATTTCATTCAAGAAAATAATTTTTCTCTTAACAATTTTTTTGTCATTTGATTCAGTAACGTTCCACTAAATAGGAACATATTTGATTTTACTCATAACTCTCACATAGAGTATTGAACCAAAAAAGATCTATTAGAAAAAGAAAAAAAGATGAACTGTACTAACATCTCATACAACTGTTGCATGTCTAGCATCTAGCTAGTATATAATTTTCCTTTTAATTTGTCTTATTTTCTTTACGGTAACTTTGAAGTGATTAGTGGAAATAAAGTAAGGTATATAATATATGGTAATCAGTACCTTGCTTGCTTTGTTCTCATAGATATTCTATTTAGCTACCTTTTAAAGCTAGCTTTCCATGCCAGATTGGTTTATGATATCATTGGAACTAAATTGCTTATACTTTATTCTTCATTTAATTTGTATCATCAAATTGTGATTAGTTTTTTGGGGTTTCTAGATTTAGCTTTGGATAAGCACGTTTGAGAATTGAGTAGACTCATGCAAAGCAGGAGATCCTAGGTTAGTGATACATATGAAAGAAAATTTCCAAATTTATTATTAATAACTAGTACATATGCCCGGGCTTCGCGCGGTGCAGTAGCCAATTTTTAAGTCACAACTATTGATAAGTTTTTTTTTTTCATTTCTATGTCATATCCCAAAAAAGTTTGCATGTTGCTATTTCAATATTTCCATCACTGTAAGTACTATTATCATAAGCAATCTCTTTTGGAAGTTATTTAACCAAATGTAAAACTATACTTTTGCATAGACAAAAAACATAGGCACTAATCAGACATGAAAAGATACAATCAGCAGTGAACAAAATCAGACAGGAAAGCTATTATTTCTTTGATCATCATCCAAAACACACCACAAAGTAGATATTTCTACAGCCCGATCAATCAACTTCACAATAAATTAGCACAATAATGATTTGAAATGGCACAGGGAGATGCCATAATACATAAATAAAGAAAAGATAACTCATATATAAGTTTGGAGTTCTATAATCTACGAAGATTATGCATAGTGACCTTGAAAAAACATAGAAATGAAAATATTGCTCTTCAAAATTGAGGTTGAAACCTCCATATCTTTAATTGTTTCTTACAATTTTTCATATTGAATTTACAGGTATTTCATGAATTCTAAGATTTGTCCCCGGGGTTGAATACTCTTGAAGAAAATGTGCAAGTCTCAGGAACAGATTTATATAATCTCTCTCACTGGTAAAGTTTACATGTTGACCAATAGTCCACTAAATTTTCCGACCACCCAAGGACATCTCCGCAGATAAAATCCTGCGCGATAGAATCAAATTAACATCAAACATTATACACAGCAGCATTAGAAAGTAAGAGAATAGGTGTTCAGGGATTATATATATTGTCTATGCATAAAATAGATTCTTTAGAGAACTCACGAATAAACTCAACAAATTGTTGCGCAATTTGTCACGATCCAAACCGGATGACCGCGACGGGCACCCGGATCTCACCAGCCGGGTACCGCTAATCACACCATCAACACCTGATCATAATTAAACATGGACTAAGCCGAAAAAGATTATGAAAACAGTAAACCAGCAAACCCAACTTAACTTATATATATACACATACTCATACCAAGGCCGACAAGGCCATACAAGATTACTACACACAGGACACCTGTCTACAAGCCTCTAAAGAGTATACAACATCAACAGGTCGGGACAGGGCCCCACCATACCCGTATATACAAGCAAAAATGTACCGTACCAAAATTAGACCGACACTCGGAAACAAGGGGTGTGCTCCAAAATCTGCTGAAATCCGCAACCTACTAACGTGGATCGTCTCCTTGCCTACGTGAACCTGCGGGCATGAAACGCAGCGTCCCCCGACAAAAGGGACGTCGGTACGACTGATGTACTGAGTATGTCAGGCATGAATACTAACATAACAAGTATTTATCAATAACTGAAACAAAAACAGCCAACCAACAATAAATGCCTCTGAGGGCCCCAATACATATGCCTAAATGTTATACACAATGCAGTATACATATACATCAGCCTCATCGGGCATCTTCCTTACTATAACAGCGTTTGTGGACATCATACCATATAATGGTTAATGAATGTATGCATGATGCAAATGCGGTATACTAATGGCCACACAGGCATCTTACTTCCCATAACCGCCGTTGTGGGCATCAGGTTATATCGGCCACACAAGCATCAATATTGGCCTCTTCAGGCTCTTTTGTGATAGTCTGTACCAACTGCAAGTGGTGTGCGTATATAACGCATTTCCCTTTCCCCATATCCTATATATATACAATATTTACCATATAGTAGTGTGCATAGCACATGTGGGTCCAGAGTAATATATGAATGCAATGCAAATGAAAATGCATGAACAATAATAAAGCACCATGAGTGACATAATATCCTTGCATCTTTGGCTAACATTGTGAATATCAACATCTTTTCCATATGCCTCAAAAAGGTCTTGGAAACATATTTAGACATGCTTTTAGCATAGGAATCAATAACATGAATATTCTTAACTATTAGGAGTAGAATAAATTATGGAATAATATCACGATTATATTTCGTTATATGGAACATGCTAATTTTCCTTAACATACCTTGATAAGTGGAGAAACCTTAATCAAAACAAGAATTTAGCCGACACAACACTGGATTGTAGAAAGGAAAGGAGCAAAATTGGTTTCTCAAAGTGAATGAAATAGGGGCTGTTTCGTTGGTCTTCAAGAACTCAAAACCAAAGTGAAAGGTTACCAAAATGAGATTGTCAAGTTGTTGTACGTTTAAAAAGGGTTCCCCAAGGCCAAATATAAACTCCCAATGTAAAACAAATGAATACTTAAGTGAGCATTAATGGGCTTCATGATTTGGTCTCCCACTTAGCCAATTCTTTGGCGTTGGGGGACCTTTAATCACGCCACATTGCATTAACATGTACGGTCGTGACCTGCCTCCGTATAGTTTATCAATCACACACATAAATAATTCCATGATCCCAATTCACTTAAATCTCAATAACTTCTAAGATTTTTTTATACTCAATGTCATAATTTTGTGATATGACATTAGTCCATTACCTCTTTATGCATGCACCAAATTTATTTTCGGTCCCTGTTGCCACACTTGTTACGTCCAAAATTATTTCGGAATCGCGTTCCTTTGTGTACTAATCTCTTTATTAGCATACGTAAACATAACATAAATTTTCCCAATGCTCGGGCCTACTTACACACGCTTAACAATTTTACATAAGCCTACCGATTCAAACCGTGACCCGAAAGTACAGGATGTTACATCCTTCCCCTCTTAGAAACATTCGTCCTCGAATGTTGAGGGTGACATATGATAGAATGGAGCATGTTTCTCTGCCGTCAACTCGACGTCGTCGTCACCTGCAAGATAAGGCCAAAAATGTCGACTTTACTAAACAAGCGAGAAAGGCCCTTTCTATCTTATTAGTCAAGCGCGCTAGCTGCAATCAAGATATCTCGGTAACGAAAACTATAGGGGGTTGTATTGGCGAGATCCAACGGGTTTCTTCGTGGTCGTAACAATCACTTCAAGCAGTGGAAAGAACAAAAGATGTGCTCCAAGTCCTTGGGCTATTGAACAGAATCCAACCACACTAGAATGGATGGTACAAAGTCCTAAATGTTAAGTCAACAACACTTCTAAATGCCACTTCATCTCATAGATCAGGGTCGAAATGAAAGAAGACAGGATATACTTTGACGCAGCTGATAGATGGATGAATATACATTTGATGGCCAGTTCTATGAATCAAAATCTCGAGTTGGAGGCATCGCCAGAGATTTGTTTCGCTGAAGGCCATACTTTTTTTTCAATTTCCAATTGGAGCAGTAGATCGTCGATTGAAGAGCCAGGTCAGTCAACTTCTATTTTCCTAATAACGCATACACATTATATGAAAAGACCGATAATGTACCCATAATCACCTCAGGTGAGGGCTCCTGGTCCTGTCGTCCCATCAATGCATAAGTGTGATTCTATCCCCCACCGAAATTAGTTGCTCCATCCCTACCTCTGCCTCGACGGGATAATGTCTGCTGACCTTACCCTGACGGGCGTACTGAATGTAACGAAGCTGCTGCAGATTCGACCGGCAGTTACCTAACACATTCGCCTCCTGTCGGACAGTCCCGCACAAAATGACCAGGTTCACCACAATAATAACACACCCTCACTCGTTGTTGGCACGACTCTATATGGGTCCTACCACACTGCCCGCATCGAGCCAACGGCGGCCTCATCTGAGTAGAATCCCCTCTATAATAAGACCCTGATGCTCGTGAACCCTGACCTGGTCCCAATTGAACATACCGATCAGTCTTTGACCCTGAAAATGGTAATGATGCGCTAGCTGCTGGATAAGATAGTCGTCCATAAAGTTGTGGTATGGGCCCACCTCTGAAATCCCTTACGTCACCTACGGATCGAGCCGTCTTATGCTGGCCCTTATCAGTATCACGCTCTCGATCTACCCATTGTTGCCTTTTACGATCCTCCAAGTTTTGTGCATAAGCTTGAATGCGAGCAATATCCATACTCGGATTCAAGAAAGCCATAGTACACTCATTGACCAAGTGCGGCCCCAAGCGAGTAACAAACATATGTACCCGATCACTCATCTCTGCTATAATCGTAGGAACATATCTTGCCAATGAATTAAATTGCAAGCTATAGTCTCGAACACTCATGTTGCCCTGTTCAAGACGTAGTAATCTGTCCTGACTGGCCCGTCGAAGCTTGACTGGCAGAAAATGTTATAGGAAGGCCTCTGAAAACTCTCTCCATCCTGCTGGTGGAGCATGAGGTCCCCTAGATTGCTCACATGTCTCATACCAAGTCACCACGACATCCTGCAGTCTATAAGAAGCAAACTTTACCGACTCAGTATCGGTATCACCCATCACCCGCAAGGTACGCTGTACCTGATCCAGGAAATTCTGCAGGTCTGCGTTCAAGTTTGATCTTGTGAATACCGGAAGGTTTAGATTAATGAAATCCCGAGCTCTCGCGCTAGCAGCTCTATCAGAAGGACTGGTAACCTGACGTTGGGCATGTGTCGCACCCGTTTTTAACCCGCGGGTCAAAGCAAAGTGCAACACATTGGTGATTCCTGGATTGGATTAAGAAGTCGCCACCTAATTATTTTATGGTGAATTAGGACACCTAAATATTAACTAATGCTGTAATGTAACTCCGATTTTATGGTTTGCGAAACTGATGAGATTCTAGGTAAGGGTTCTTTATTATCCTAAAGGGAAGGGGTTAGGCATCCTTTAAGATCCGCTAACTTGCGGTTATCCGATCAAACTCAGGTTAATTATTGCTAAGAATAATGCATGTTTAAAAGTATATAAAGTTAAAAAGATATTTGCAAAATATTTAGTAAAGGATGCATTTTGTACAAGTATGCATTTGTATGATATTAAAGAAAAATACATGTAAAGTTGAAAAAATATGCATTTGTAACAATTAATAGCAAGGAGAAAAATGAATTATTTATAATGCCAAAGAAGCAAACTTTTTGGAAATCATTGAGTTGCGAATTAAGAAAAAGATAAAACTTATTTGTATGATAAAAAAAAGGTGAATAGAAGATGATCAGAGTTGTTTTTTTTGAAAATTTTGAATATGCATGACGAGCCTAAAAATAAATAAATTAGCGGAGGATTTCTAAGTTTGCACTAACCAAGCCTACAAGTAAATAAGCTAGCGATGGGTTTCTAGTTTTAGACAACCCTATTAATTAATTCTACTCATAGCCTAATTATTCTAAATGTCCTAACAATCACACAAACATTAAATAATTATTACATGCCCAAAAAAAATAGAAATAACGGAATTAAAGAGTAATAATATAAGGGAACTAAGGCGGATGACGATGTCATATAGCCCTATTTGTTTTTGAAATCCCGAGGTTGGAGAATGCAAGGAATGTGGATGCGGGTCTTCGTTTGACAATTATCATGATGAGTCTCATAATGAAACTCTTCGTAGCTCCCGATGCATTTTATGTAAATAAAGAAAGGAAAGGGATTAGTATATGGAGCGTGGAAATATATATAAGAAAATGTAAACAAATAATTCGTGAAGAATAATATATTGTTGGGCCTGACCCGATTTGAATCATGAAAGCAGAAAGGGAAACAAGTGAAAAGTCTGTGGGCCGAGCCCAATGGTTACAGCAATGCAGTGTAGGCAAACAGGAAAGCAAAATGGGCCATGCCCACCAGACATTTACTGACCAAGCAGAGAGTGATATACACAAGGATATACATTTAATATATGCCAAATATATGTCTAGTTCTCTATATCTTATATACTTTAAAGGTATATCATTTTAAATATCTCATAGAAAACATAAGGAAATAGAGGAAAAAGAACAACAAACAATTGATGGGTATCACATTCCAGAAGAAAGGAAAATATTTGTGAATTTCAAACCAAGTAAATGCAGCCAATTCAGTGGATATATGATCAGTATGGACATGAAGGGTGTTTCGTGCTAATATGGGCATGCTTTGATATTCAGGCAACAAAAGCAGATATGTGATCAATTCAGAGGAGATAGAAAAGTTTGAAAATGCATAAATAGCCATTTAAAAACCACATTTCAAGTATCCAGAGTCAATCAAAGGCTAAACTAAGTATATAAACTCTTGTATCCACTGCATTATTGGATTTAATGACACTGAAACTAATGGGTACTTCATGGCTAATTAACAAGTCACATTGGACATGAGAAACACAGAATCAGTCAAATAGCCTAACTTCTCTAGACAACAAAAATTGCTTATGCTAACTGAACATATATGACCAGTTAGTTAAGGCAAATGTGTCCCAGTGACTCAGAAGATCTTTCAAACCATTAGGGATGTTACTATAGCATTCTAGCATATAAAAAAATACAGACAACAGGACACCTAGGTAGCAGATCAAACATGGCATTTTAAGGATAAAGAAGTAACCTAGTAACTGAGATATTATTACAGCAGTTCAGTCATAGTAAATAGCAAGGCATGCATATTCCATTTTTATTACTTAGCTCAAGCTTATGCATACAGACTTACAACATACTAACATGGTTCAAAGCTAAGGCCCTTCACTATCCTTTAACATCCACGACAAATCAATGCAATAGAGAAAATACACATATTCCTAGATCCTTATCATATGACCAACATATATGAGTTGATCACAAAGGACAGACAGATAGCAAACCAACATGACACAGTCTGACCTAAACAAGTAGAAAGCATTAGCACAGACATATTTTAAGCATCTTGATAGGGGAATTATGACCTAAGAGTCAAATAAAGGACTCAACAGTATAAACCTATTTAGAGATTCTGGATCCAACAATATTACATAATGTCCAGAAATCAACACATACACACATAAAACTCTTTATCCCATTTTACTACCCTAAACTCAGGCCTGCAGATTTATAAACAGGAAAGTAAGAATTTAAACTCGACTTATCTTAACACTTACTCATTTGATCACAAAGAAATTATGCAAACAAGTTGACATATATCTAAATCTACAAAGAGACCAAACTTTATTTCTACTTAGCATTGGATCTCAAACAGGTAACAGAATCAAGAATATAACCACATATTTAGACCTTAATCACCACATATCATGACCCTTAAAGTAGAACAGGGATCTTATCATATTAATCATGCTAAAACATAACTAATTTACATCATAACTCCACTAAACAGGTACTGAACCATATTTTCAATACATTATACTGAATGTAATACTAATCATGAACCAAACAGGTGCGAACACTATATGTATCATACATAAAACATCTAACTAATCATAACTCTTCTAAATAAGTACTAACAACATATTTCTCATATCATAATCTACATAAGTTTAATAATACAAACAAAGCATTTCTCAACCTTAATAGATAACAAGTCTAATAAACTTGATACACTTAGGCATTAAAACACGTCAGTATATAATCAACACAAAACACATAAAAATACAGGAAATAAATTGAGAGGAGATGTAGTTACGGACCTTCTCTAGGCAGCGAACCGAGGCGTTGTTTTGAATCGTCGAATCTGCTCGAGAATGTTTAGAATTCATATTTTTGGATGTTTGATCACCGAATTCTGAATTTAATAATTCTGAAAAAGAATTCTGTTTCTGAAAATTTCGACCCGACTCAACCGACCCGGCCCGCGGTTGACCCGACCCGACCCGGAATCAAATCAAATCTGAATCGAGCGAAAATACGAGGAATGCAATGGAATTTTCAGATTGCAAAATTTGAAGGCTAAAATTAGTGTTTCAGATTCGGAAATCTAAGAACAAAATAGGTATTTTCGGATTTGGGAATTAAAAAACAAAGGGGTGTTTCGTAACCAAAATTAAGAACAAACAAACTTGAATTTATAATCTTTAGACCCGAACTTAAAACTCTGAATTTTGACCCGATTTCGACCTCCAAAAACCTCCCCTTTAACAGTGAACAAAGGGGGGGATTTATAGATGGTTTTCCCCCCAACGTTCACCCCGTCAAATCGAGTTTGAAATTTGAATTAAAGGCAAAGATTTCTGAATTTTGGAAGCGGATTTAGAGGGATAGATTATGGGGGTTGACGGGTTGGTGGTGTCAACGTAACAGAGGGGGATTGGTGGTGTCAGGGGTCTGTGGTGGCAGGGGTGAGGTGACCGGCGATGTGGGGTGTGCGGCGCCGATTTGGGGGGGGGTTAGGGGTGTTAGGGTTTTGAGTTTTGTTTTAGGTTATGTTTTGGTGTTTGGGTATAAGAGGGAAGGGTTTGGGCTTCGGGTTGGACGGGTTCGGTCGGGTCTTGGGCTTGACCGGTTGGGCCCATTTGTGGGCTGGCCAGTTGGGCCCTATTATTTGTGGGATTTGGGTTGGAATATTGGGTTTTGGGTGAAATTAGTTTGGGTAGAAATTGTTTTGGGTTGGGAAATGAATGGGTTATGGGTTTAAAAATATAAAAGGGGTTTAATATTAAAAATGCTTTGAAGAAAGATGCAAATTATTTTTTAAAATAGGATATAACGATGTGATAATAATAAAATATAATATTTGCGAAGTGCTTAATGCTTGATAAAAAATAGAAATGCGATGCCATTTTTGCGGAAAATAGAATAACATAGAATTTTTGGATAAAACTTATGATTATGATAAAAAAAATGCAAATGACAATAAAAAATGCGAATAATAATAATGATAATGAGAATAATAATAAATATATATACGCATGTATGTATATAGATTAAAATTGTTTTGAGGTGTTAAAAATATTTAAAATTGCAAATAAATTGGAAAAGACGGGACAAAATTGGGTGTCAACAGCATGAGCGGCCACTAACCGTGTAAATAATTGTACAACACTCCGCATATCAAGATCCTCAGCTGGAGTATCAGGTAGAGGAATTGGGGGTACTGCGGGTCCGCTAATCTCCTCTGCTGGTGGTGAACTGGGGGAATCATATGAAGAAGTCGCACCGAGGGTCTCACTCTGGCCCTCGCTAGCGGCTGGCAATCGGCTAGAACATTCGCTAGTTACCGTATCTAACGCCCTCACACTCTTGAACTTCTTCCTTTATGTAGGCATCGCTGGAATCATAAACACGAGACGGATTAGGAGTGAAATACTTATAACTCAGCTCTATTGCATGATTTATGAGATGAAAGAATAGAAATCATTCTTAAATGTCAGGCAGCCTCCTACTTATAAGTATGGTGCACAACATACCCATAAACAAGATTATACTAGACACGACTTGTAAACTCTCTACGACAGACATGCTTTGATACCAAGTTTGTCACGACCAAAACCGGAGGGCCGTGATGGGCACCCGGATCCCACCCGCCGGGTACCGCTAATCACACCATTAACATATGATCATAATTAAACACGGACTAAGCCAAAAAATATTATGGAAACTATAAACCGAAAAAACCCAACTTATATATATATATATATATATATATATATATATATATATATATATACATACCCATACTAAGGCCGATAAGGGCATACAAGATTACTACACACAGGACACATGTCTACAAGCCTTTAAGAAGTATACAATATCAACAGGTCGAGACAGGGCCCCGCCATACCCGTATATATAAGCAAAAATATACCGTACCAAAATTAAACCGATACTCAGAAACAGGGGGAGTGCTCCAAAATTCGCTGAAATCTGCAACCTACTAACGTGGATCATCTCCTTGCCTACGTGAACCTGCAGGCATGAAACGCAGTGTCCCCCAACAAAAGGGACGTCAGTACGACTGATGTACTGAGTATGTCAGGCATGAATAACTGAAACAGAAACAGCCAACCAGCAGTAAAAATACCTCTGAGGGCCCCAATACATATGCCTACATGTTATGCATCATGCAGTATACATATACATTAGCCTCATCGGGCATCTTCCTTAGCATAATAGCCTTTGTGGGCATCATACCATATAATGGTTAATGAATGTATGCATGATGCAAATGCGGTATACTAATGGCCACACAGGCATCTTACTTCCCATAACCGCCTCTGTGGGCATTAGGTTATATCGGCCACACAGGCGTCAATATTGACCTCTTCGGACTCTTTTGTGATAGTATGTACCAGCTGCAGGTGGTGTGCGTATATAACGCCTTTACCTTTCCCCATATCCCCTATACTTACAATATTTACCATATAGTAGTGTGCATAGCACATGTGGGTCTAGGGTAATATATGAATGCAATGCAAATGAAAATGCATGAACAACAATAAAACACCCTGAGTGACATAATATCCTTGCATCTTTGGCTAACACTGTGAATATCAACATCTTTTCCATATGTCTCAATAAGGTCTTGGAAACATATTTAGACATGCTTTTAGCATAGGAATTAATAACATGAATATTCTTAACTACTAGGAGTAGAAAAAATTATGAAATAATATCACGATTATATTTCGTTACATGGAACATGCTAATTTTCCTTAACATACCTTGATAAGTGGAGAAACCTTAATCAAAACAAGAATTTAGCCGAGCACAACACTGGATTGCAGAAAGGAAAGGAGCAAAATTGGTTTCTCAAAGTGAATGAAATAGGGGTTGTTTCGTTGGTCTTCAAGAAGTCAAAACCAAAGTGAAAGGTTACCAAAATGAGATTGTCAAGTTGTTGTACGTTTAAAAAGGATTCCCCAAGGCCAAATATAAACTCCCAACGTAAAAAAAATGAATACTTAAGTGAGCATTAATGGGCTTCATGATTTGGTCTCCCACTTAGCCAATTCTTTGGCGGTGGGGACCTTTAATCATGCCACATTGCATTAACATGCACGGTCACTTAATTAATTAAGTGATCTGCCTCCGTATAGTTTATCAATCACACACATAAATAATTTTGTGATCCCAATTTACTTAAATCTCAATAACTTATAAGATTTTTTTTATACTCAATGTCATAATTTTGTGATATGACATTAGTCCATAACCACTTTATGTATGCACCAAATTTATTTTCGATCCCCATTGCCACACTTATTACATCCAAAATTATTTCGAGATCGCGTTCCTTTGTATACTAATCTTTTTTTTAGCATACGTAAACATAACATAAATTTTCCCAACACTCGGGTCTAATTACACAAGCCTTGCGATTTTACATACGCCTAGCGATTCAAATCGTGACCCAAAAGTATGGGATGTTACACCATATAAGAGCTCAATCTTGCATGATGTAAAAGGATCCTCCATGTTGCATCGGGAGGAAAATGTATCTAGATTTTTTTCATTTGTCAAATATCATGATCAACCACAGAAGAAATTGATAGAATATACAAGGTATATTCTTCTGATATTATTAGAGATCATGTACATGTATAATTATGGTGGTAGTCTTATATTAGAAAAATGTATATTTGATTTCTGTAATTATAAGCTAGGTTTACTATTGTATATTATGTATATAAAATCTTTACATTAATGAAAAGAATTAAGGGATTACACAATGTGGGCAAAACTTTTTAAAGTTCATGCAAGGTCTAATAGAGTCCTCTATCACATCATCCAACCAAAAAAATGCAATAAGAAGGAGCCTTCCACCGATGATGAAATAGAGTTGTGGGCAACTCTTGATGCTACGGTCCTCCAATGGATTTATTCCACCATCTCTACAGACCTCTTACAGACAATTATCGAACCTGACGCCACAGCAATGGAAGCCTGGAATAGGTTGCGTGACATATTCCAAGACAACAAAAATTCTTGTGTCGTAACCCTTGAGCAGGAATTCTCCCACATTAATATGGAGGATTTTACGAATGCCTCTGCCTATTGTCAAAGGCTCAAGGAGTCGTCGGATCAACTCAAAAATGTTGGAGCGCCGGGCACGAATGATCATCTTGTTCTTCAAATGGTTGCGGGCCTCTCCGGGGCGTACAATAGCGTTGGCACTTTCATTCTCCAAACCAATTCTCTTCCGTCGTTCTACCACACACGTTCCATGCTCACTGTAGAAGAAGAAGGATTGGCTTAAAAGGTGGCAACCAGAGCCAATTCTGTCATGATGGTGGCCACATCACGCAATACCAATGACCCTTACTCCTTCCCAAAAATTTCTAGCCAAAACCGTAACAATAGTGGCGGCAAAAAGGGTCAAAATCAAAAAAATTGTGGCAAAAACCGCAGTGGCGGGGGGAAACGGTGGCAGTCATGACAGTAGCAGTGAAGACAGTGGTGGAGGATGGGGTGGCGGCCAGCAGGGGCCTGGGCCACAGCACCACTAGCCGCAGCCTTGGGCCAGTGGGCAGTGGCCCACTCCACCCTGTCCATTTCCTGCGAGTTATTGGGCCAGGTCCGATGGATTTCTACAGCAGTCGGCTTGGCAGAATAGGGCCCGGCAGCAGCCTGGCCTGCTTGGGCCTCGGCCACAGTAGGCCTTCGCTGCTGTGGGCCCAGTAGCAGCCCTAACTCCCATGGATATCGAGGCAGCGATGCATACAGTTGGGTTAAATCCTCCGGATGCAAATTGGTACATGGACACCGGGGATACTTCTCACATGACATCTGCACCATGTAATCTCTCATCTTATTTCAATTTGAGAAAAATTATGGCATAATTATTATTAATGGTAATTCAATTCCAATTCATGGTTATGGTCACATAAATTTATCTCATCTGAACCCAACTTTAGCCTTGAAAAATGTACTTCATGCTCCTCATTTAATTAAATTTTTTGTGTATGTTCAGAAAATTACAACTGGTAACTAAGTTTCTGTTGACTTTGACTCTTTTGGATTTTCTATGAAGGATTTATCGACGAGGATACCTCTAATGAGATGTGATAGTCGGGGCGAGCTCTATCCCATCACTACCACTACCACAACTAAACAAGCCACACCGTCAACGTTTGCCGCTTTAGCACCTTCCTTATGGCATGCGCGTTTGGGTCATCGGGGAGCATCTATTATTTCCTCTCTTACAAAAAATAATTTTATTGAGTGTAATAGTACGCGTAGTACTAATGTTTGTCCTTCTTGTCCGCTTGGGAAACATGTTAAATTATCGTTTGTTGCCTCCAATTCTAGTACTTTGTTGCCATTTGATATTACTCATAGTGATTTGTGGACATCTCCTGTTTTGAGCTCTTTGGGCCACCGTTATTATGTGTTATTTTTGGATGATTATTCTAATTTTTTGTGGACCTTTCCATTATCTAAAAAGTCTCAAGTTTATTCAATATTCCTATCATTTAGAACATTCATCCGTACCCAATTTGAACCGGAAATTAAGCACATTCAATGTGATAATGGAAGGAAATTTGATAATGGGTCGTTTAGGGAATTTTTTAAGGTTAATGGTATATCTTTTCGGTTTTCTTGTCCACATACGTCCTCACAAAATGGGAAAGCCGAAAGAAAAATTTGCACCATTAATAATATGGTTCGGACTTTACTAGCCCATACTTCATTATCACCTTCATTTTGACATCATGCATTACAAATGGCTACTTACCTTCTTAACATACTCCCTAGCAAAGGATTAGCATACCAATCTCCCTTAAAAATTATTTATCACAAAGACCCTTCGTATTCTCATCTTAGGGTGTTTGTGTGTTTATGCTATCCTCTCTTCCCATTCATTACAATAAACAAACTTCAAGCTCGTTCAACCGCTTGTGTGTTTTTGGGTTATCCGTCTAATAATAATGGTTATAAGTTTATGATTTATCTTCTAATAAGATCATAATTAGTCGCCATGTCTTTTTTTATGAAACCCAATTTCCGTTTGCTAATTTACATGGTCCCATGTCCACATCTTATTCTTTTTTGGATGGTGGGATCTCCCTATATGTGACCCACCATTTGGTTCAGCCCACATATCGACCCCCGGACCTACAAACATTGGTAGGCCCACTGTCTGCCGGCCCAACATGCTCTCGTCCCTCAAATCTGCTAGCATGCCCACTGCCTGCTGGCCCAAGTCCTTCTCCCGGGTTGTCTCTGCCAACAGGCCCACTACCTGTTGGCCCAGTTACAGTGCCTACGTCCCTTCGGCCACCAGGCCCACTGCCTGCTGGCCCAACCCATGACCCCATCTTTCGGTCCAATCAGTTCTGACATAACTACACCGAACCAGGTCTTGCCTAATTCTAGTCCGAGTTAAGGACCCGTTACTCGTAGCCAACGGGGTATTTTTAGACCAAAATGACATTTTAATCTCAACTCTAATGTCACAAAATCACCCCTACCACGTAACCCTATGTCTGCCCTTTATGACCCGAATTAGAAATTGGCTATGGATGATGAATATAATAATCTTATTGAAAATAAGACGTGGGAGTTGGTTCTCCATCCTCCTGGTGTCAATGTGATTCATTCTATGTGGATTTTTACTCATAACGAAAAATTTGATGATTGTTTTGAGAGGCATAAGACCCGTCTTGTAGGTGATGGCAAAACTCAACAGGTTGGCGTAGATTGTGGAGAGACATTTAGTCCGGTGGTCAAACCGGCAACTATTCACACTGTCTTCAGTCTGGCCCACTCAAAAGCATATCTCATTCATCAGCTGGACGTGAAAAATGTGTTCTTACACGGCGAACTCAAGGAAATTGTATACATGCATCAGCCCTTGGGTTTCAAGGACCCCGATCATCCAAACCATGTGTTCTTGCTGAGGAAGTCCTTATATGGGCTCAAACAGACTTCTCGGACCTTGTATAAAAGGTTTGCAGATTATGTGTCTACTCTTGGGTTTTCTCATAACAATTCTGATCATTCTATGTTCATCTACCGTCGCGGTTCTTCTCTGGCATATATACTGTTATATGTGGATGATATTATATTGACTACTTCTGATAAACTGCGCAAGTCTATCATATCTCTTCTCAGCTCCGAATTTGCTATGAAATACTCGGGGCCTTTGAGTTATTTTTTGGATATCGTTGTAACTCGTCATGCAGGTGGTCTATTTTTGTCCCAGATGAAGTATGCATCAGAGATTATTGAACGTGTTGGCATGTCAACTTGTAAGTCATATCCTACTCCGGATGACACAAAACCGAAGCTGAGTGCTAATTCTAGCACACCTTACGAGGATCTCTCTCACTATCATAGTCTTGCACGGGGGGGGGGGGGGGGGGGGGGGGCTCTTCGGTATCTTACATTTATGAGGCCTAATATTACTTATGCAGTGCAGCAAGTGTGTTTATTTATGTATGATCCGAGAGAAGAACACATGCACGCTCTCAAACGCATTGTGTATTACATTTAGGGCACTCTTGGTTATGGTTCACACTTATATTCATCATCGGTATCTACTCTCATGTCTTATACAAATACTTATTGGGGTGGATGTCCAGATACCAGACGCTCGACATCTGGTTATTGTATGTTTCTTGGTGATAACTTGGTCTCTTGGTCGGCTAAACGCCAGACCACTTTATCACATTCCTGTGCGGAGGCCGAGTATCGAGGGGTAGCCAATGTGGTATCTGAGTCCTGTTGGTTGCGTAACCTCCTATTAGAGCTTCACTTTCCTATTCAGAAAGCTACATTGGTCTACCGCTATTATGTTAGTGCAATATATCTCTCTGAAAATTCTGTCCAACATCAGCCCACTAAACATATCTAGATGGATATTCACTTTATTAGCGAAAAGTTAGCTCGTGGACAAGTATGTGTCTTGCATGTCCCTTCACGGTACCAAATTGCTGATATATTTACTAAGGGTCTTCCCTTAGTTCTGTGTGAAGGTTTTAGGGACAGTCTCAATGTATCTCTAATCGTCTGATATTATTAGAGATCTTGTACATGTGTAATTATGATAGTAATCTTGTTTTAGGAAATCGTATATTTGATTTCCGTAATTATTGGTTAGATTTACTATTGTATATCATGTATGTAAACCCTTTACATTAATGAAAAGAATCAAGGATATCAATGATCATCAAATAGACTCATAAATCAGATCAGGCAATTCAAGCACCATAGCAAAATGTAAGTAGCCCGAGCTTTGCACGACCCAATATGAATAGGGTCATAAAGTTCTTATGGCTCTTAGATATGTTACCTTCTGAGAAAACTTCAACAATATGAAGTCTAGAAAAGTTTATCATCAATAATATGGCAAACGTACTAAAAAAGCCACATCAATTTGTCAGTTCTATTCTAGAACACTCTTCTTGTAATTCAGTAGTACAATTTCTCTTTTTATCCTGGATGCTTGTGTGCAATCACATTAGATCATAATGGCGAGCATTCAACAACTGGTACATATTTTGCGGCATATGTGAGTTCTTCCACGACCGTCCTTCACCGTTTTCTTGAGCTATAATTGCGTCTCTTATTCGAAGTTGTGAACGATATGGGACCTAATGTTCCCAAGTTATGGTATTACAAGAAAAGAACTAACAATCACACATCATAATAGAAGTTAGGTAGTCGAACAATCACAAAATCATGAGGTACAACAGAAAGAAACAACAACCATAGGCAAGGTAGGGCAGAGATGGGGTGGGGGTGGAGGGGGTAGGTGTGCGTAGGGCGGTAGGGTAAGAAAAAATTTCATATTTTTTATAAATTATTTATAAAAGTGAAAAAAAAATGAAATAGAAATTTGAGAATGGGGTAGGGCAAGTGGGGGTGGGGGTAAGATGGGGTAGGTGGGGTAGAGGTGGGTAGGGTGGTAGGGAGGTAGGGGTGGGATGGAGTAGGCAAGGTAGGGGGCAGAGATGTGAGGGTGATTCAGTTCTTGGATGGGGGTTGGTGTAGGGTAGGGCTAGTGTGGTGGGTGGTTGGGGTGCGTTGGTATATTTTTATTATTCTGAAATAATAAAGAAATTTTTAAATAATTATTTATAAAAAAAATCATAATTTAAAGTGGATCTCTAATCGTTAAGATTGAACATTTTCGTGTGTCAAGTTTGGGCATCATCATGGGTTCATTTGCGTTGTTGATTTATGATGAGTCAACTTGGGCTTAGCCAAAACCAACTCATCATCCAAATCACTCTTGCCCAAACCTATAAAACTTTAGACGGGTTGAGCCGGCAATTTGAATTTGGGCTAATTTTGCCCCCGTAATTGTGTGACACAAATTTGTATACCAAAAAATTAAGGTACTGGAAGCATTAACACCGATGTCATACATAATCCACGTATGCAGTCTCAAAATTGGTTCAAGGATGAAGAACAAAAAGTTATTTACCTAAAACGTCAAGCCTAACAAACAAACTTCTCATATGAACAAACCAACTGACCCGTATCAAATAGAAATCATATGAAGCGCCAAAGTTCCTTGTGAACAACCACAGGTTATGATATTGGAAGCATTAACCACCGCTGTCATACATGAGCCATGTATACAGTCCCAAAATTGTTTCAAAGATGAAGAACAAAAAAACCATGGTTTACCTGAAAATGTCAGGCCTAAATTCAGGTGAGGACTCTCTTTGTATTTTTCTCATAATTATTTTTATCAGTTTGCCCTTTTAGAAGTGAATTGATTTTTCTTGTCTATATATATATATATATATGCAAACAGAAAGACAAGGGGATGCAAGAATTGTGAAGGAGGTAGAAGGCTACGCAAAAGTATGGGGAAATCCTTGGTAGAGAGAGTTTTCTTTGAATGGGCCCTACGCGGCGCGAATCCGGATATAGTCGAGCTCTAATGCGGATACCGGACACCAGGTGGAAAACCTGATAGAATATACACAATATATTATTTTGATATTATTAGTGATCTTGTACATCTGTAATTATGGTAGTAATCTTTTATATTAGGTAAGTGTATATTTGATTTTCGTAATTATAGCCTAGGATGACTATTGTGTATCATGTATATAAACCATTTACATTAATGAAATCACCAAGGAATTATTCTCTTTCATGGTATCAACAGTCTAGGAAAAAAAAATTCCTTCTTCACAAAACTTCCGCCGCCCTCTTGGTCTTGGCCATCCTTTCGATTTTCTTTCCAAACCCCTAATTCTCCTCTTGTTCCTCAATCAAGTCTAATACAAAGAATATCTTTCATCCTGCCCTTGCAGTCTCCAACATCAAGAACAACATCACTATCGTCCTTAAAATGGAGAACGTCCAATATGCGATGTGGGCAAAACTTTTTAAAATTCACGCAAGGTCTCATAGAGTTCTCTATCACATCGTCAAACCGAAAAAAGGCAAAAAGAAGGTGCCTTCCACCGATGATGAAATAGAGTTGTGGATACCTCTCTTGATACTACGGTCCTCCAATGGATTTAGTCCACCATCTCTTCGGACTTCTTACACACAATTATCGAACCCGACGCCACGACAATGGAAGCTTGGAATAGGTTGCGTGATATATTCCAAGATAACAAAACTTCTCGTGATGTAACCCTTGAGCAAGAATTCTCTCACATAAATATGGAGGATTTCCCGAATGCCTCAGCATATTGTCAAAGGCTCAAGGAATTGTCGAATCAACGCAAGAACGTCGGCGCATCCGTCACAAATGATCGTCTCGTTCTCAGATGGTTGCAGGCCTCTTCGAGGCGTATAATGGGGTTGGAACTATTCTTCGCCAAAGCAATCCTCTCCCAATGTTCTACCAAACACGTTTCATGCTCACCTTAGAAGAAGTAGGGTTGGCTAAAAAGGCTGCAACCGGAGCTAATTCCGCCATGATGGTGGTCACGTCCCGCGAAACTGATGACTCTCAATCATTCTCCAAAAATTATGGTCAAAACCGTAACAACGGGGGTGGAAAAAAAGGTTAAAACCGTGGCAAAAAATGAGGTGGCGGACATGGTGGTGGCAAGAGTGGTGGCCGCGGCGACAACGGTGGCGGTAGTGGCGATCAGTAGGGGGCAGGGCCACAACACCCCTGGCAGCAGGCCTAGGCAAGTGGGAAGTGGCCATGGGGCCTGCCTTGGGCCAATGGTAGTGGCCCATGCCGCCCTACCCTTACCCATCACAAAACTGGGCCATGCCTAATAAACGGCAACAACAGCAACAAGCCCAGAATGGGCCTGGGCCTTGAAATCACTCGGCCTAGCAGCAGTGTGTCCTTTTTGGGCCTCGACCACAGTAGGCTTTCGCTGTTGCGGACCCATCCGTATCTCCGACACACATGGATATCGATGCGATAATGCATACACTTGGGTTAAATCCTCCGGATGCAAATTGGTACATGGACACCGGTGCTACTTCTCATATGACATCAGCGCCAGGTAATCTCTCATCTTATTTCAATTTAAGCAAAAATCATGGCATAATTGTTGGTAATGGTAATTCAATTCCAATTCGTGGTTATTGTCACACAATTTTTCTCCTCCGAACCAACCTTTAGCCTTGAAAAATGTCCTTCATGCTTCTCAATTAATTAAAAAATTTGGTGTATGTTCGGAAATTTACAACTAATAACTCAGTGTCTGTTGAATTTGATCCTTTTGAATTTTCTGTGAAGGATTTCTAGACGGGGATACATTTAATGAGATGTGATAGTCGGGCGAGCTCTATCCCATCAACACCACCATCACCACTAAACAAGTCACACCGTCAATGTTTGCTGCTTTAGCACCTTCCTTATGGCATGCACGTTTTGGTCATCCGGGAGCATCTGTTTTTTCCTCCCTTAAAAATAATAAATTTATTTAGTGTAATGGTGCTCGTAGTACTAATGTTTGTTCTTCTTGTCTGCTTGAGAAACATGTTAAATTGTTGTTTGTTGCCTCAAATTCTAGTACCTTGTTGCCATTTGATATTATTCATAGAGATCTTTGGACATCTCCCATTTTAAGCTCTTCAGGCCACCTTATTATGTTTTATTATTGAATGATTATTATATTTTTTTGTGGACATTTCCATTATCTAAAAAGTCTCAGGTTTATTCCACATTCCAATCATTTAGAGCATTCATCCGTACTCAATTTGAGCAGAAAATTAAGAACATTCAATGTGATAATCGAAGGGAATTTGATAATGGGTCATTTAGAACATTTTGTAAGGTTAATGGTATATCTTTTCAATTTTCATGTCCACATACATCATCACAAAATGGAAAAGTCGAAAGAAAAATCTGCATCATTAATAATATTGTTTGTACATTACTAGCCCATGCGTCATTACCACATTCATTTTGGCATCATGCATTACAAATGAAAACTTACCTTCTTAACATACTTCCTTGCAAAGGATTAGCATATCAGTCCCCACTCAAAATTCTTTATAAAAAAGACTCTTCGTATTCTCATCTTAGGGTGTTTGTGTGTTTATGTTATCCTCTATTCCCTCTACCACCATTAACAAACATCAAGCCCGCTCTACCGTTTGTGTATTTCTGGGTTACCCATCTAATCATCGTGATTATAAATATTTTGATTTATCCTCTAATAAAATTATTAGTCACCATGTCATTTTTTATGAAACTCAATTTCCGTTTGCTAAGTTGCATAATTCCGAGTCCAAGTCTTATGATTTTTTGGATAACGGGCTATCACCATATGTGGTCCACTATTTGGTCCAGCCAAATTCATGTTGGCCCAACACTACCTTGTCCGAATTTTCTCCCAGCAGGCCCACTGCATGCTGGCCCAATTGGTCACGGTCAGCAGCTTCTTCCAACAGACCCACTGCCTGCTGGCCCAAACCATTCTACCCCTGAGCTTCTGCCAGCAGGCCCAAATAATTCAAGCCTCCAGCCGGCCTAATTCCTCCCAACCCAAATCGATACCGACATCACTACATCGATCCAACCCACTTCTATTCCGGGTTAAGGGCCCGTTACTCGTAGCCAGTGGGGTAATTTTTTACTAAAATGACAATTTAATTTCAACTCTAATGGCACTAAATCACTACTATCACGTAACCCCATGTCTGCCCTTCGTGACCCAAATGGCCATGGATGATGAATATAATGCAATTATTGAAAATAAGACGTGGGAGTTGGTGTCCCGTCCGCCTAGTGTCAATGTGATTCATTCTATGTAGATTTTTACTCATACGGAAAAATCTGATGGTTTTTTTCAGAGGCATAAGGCCCGTCTTGTAGGTGATGGCAAAACTCAATAGGTTGGCGTGGATTGTGGAGAGACATTTAGTCTGGTGGTCAAACCAATAACTATTCACACTGTTCTCAGTCTAGCTCTCTCAAAAGCATGGCCCATTCATCAGCTGAACGTGAAAAATGTGTTCCTACACGGCGAACTCAAGGAAACTGTATTCATGCATCAGCCATTGGGTTTCAGGGACCCCGATCATCCTAACCATGTGTGCTTGCTGAAGAAGTCTTTGTACGGGCTAAAACAGGCTCATCGAGCCTGGTACAAAAGGTTTACAAATTATGTGTCTACTCTTGGGTTTTCTCACGGCAGGTCTGATCATCCTCTGTTCATTTACTGTCACGGTACTTCTATGGCATACATTCTGTTATATGTGGATGATATTATATTGATTACTTCCTCTGACAGACTGTGCAAGTCTATCATATCCCTTCTCAGCTCTGAATTTGCTATGAATGACTTGAGGCCATTAAGTTATTTTTTTGATATAGCTGCCACTCGTCATGTAGGTGGTCTACTTCTATCTCAGAGGAAGTATGCAACAGAGATTATTGAATGGGCTGGCATGTCATTAAGTCATCTCTTACCCCGGTTGACACTGAACCGAAGCTGAGTGCTACTTCTAGCACACCATATGAGGATCCCTCCCACTATCATTGTCTTGCGGGGGCTCTTCAATATCTCACATTTATGAAGCCCGATATTACTTATGTAGTGCATCAGGTGTGTTTACTCATGCATGATCCGAGGGAAGAACACATACGCGCACTCAAACGCATTGTGTGTTACATTCAGGGAACTCTTGATTATAGTTTACACTTATATCCATCATCGGTATCTACTCTCATGTCTTATACAAATGTTGATCGGGGTTGATGTCCAGATACCAGGCGTTCGACGTCTGGTTATTGTATGTTTCTTGGTGATAACTTGGTCTCTTGGTCGGCTAAACGTCAGGCTACATTGTCGCGCTCCAGTGCGGAGGCCGAATATCGAGGGGTTGGCAATGTATTGTCTGAGTCCTGTTGGTTGCGTAACCTCCTCTTAGAGCTTCATTTTTCTATTCGGAAAGCTACCTTAGTCTACTGCGATAATGTTAGTGCGATATATCTCTCAAGGAATCCAGTCCAACATCAGCGCACTAAACATATCGAGGTGGATATTAACTTTGTTCGCGAAAAGGTAGCTCGTGGACAAGTACGTGTCTTGCATGTCCCCCCACGTTGTCAAGTTGCTGACATATTTACTAAGGGTCTTCTCTTAGTTCTGTTTGAAGATTTTAGGGACAATCTCAGCATACGATAATTGTCCGCTATGACTGCGGGGGTGTGATAGAATATACACAATATATTCTTTTGATATTATTAGTGATCTTATACATCTGTAATTATGGTAGTAATCTTTTGTATTAGGTAAGTGTATATTTAATTTCCGTAATTATAACCTAGAATAACTATTGTATATCATGTATATAAACTATTCTTATTAATGAAATCAACAAGAGATTATTCTCTTTCAAAACCAAAAAAAATGAAGTTATATATTTTCTTCCTTTTCTCTTTGTGGTAGATTTCTTAGTATTGTACAACATTTGTTCAGCAAATATGATCTCATGAAGAGTACGCAGCATGAGCAATTATTTATTATGTATTGGTATGGATTTAGGGGACGGAGACAAGATCATATAAATGTATATTAAAATATATCAATGGTTGAGGTGTGTTTTTTCTGTTTAAAATTTTACTCAATTTTTTATTATTTTATAAATCTACAATGCTCATTTATATATAAAGGCCAATTTAGTATTTGAGTTTAATGAGTTCAATATTTAATATTCTTATCAGTACGCCTAATAGTTTTTATTGAATTTGTACACACGAATTTGTTACAATTTTAATGGATCTGTACATACGAATTTATGCTCAACATCAAAAATATTGAATTTGGATGAACCCGAAATTACAATTTCGCCTCCACCTATGCTCCTATATCTTAAAGCCTTGACCAAGTAATTCATGCTTTGAGCAACTTGATCACTTCAATTTATTGAAAAGATCAAATTTATATAAAGCATGATCTAATTTTGTTTTCTCAAGATTGTGATTAAGCTTTGATGACACTTCAGAACATACTAAAGCATTAGCAATTATTTATTATGACACTTCGAACTTTTAAAAGTGTTATAGCATAATCATTAGAAGTAACATTATCTAATGTAATAGTCATAATTTTATCAATTATTCTATAATAATCACAAATTTTATGAATATTTTGTGCAATAAAAGTTCCAGTGTGCCTATCATCAATATATCTATATGCTAAAATACATTTTTGCATAGACCAATTATGATATATCCAATGACATGTTACAGTTAAATAATCATTACCGTTAGTACTACGGCCTATATTAGAAGTGATAGCTACTTTGTCATTAAAATGATATAATGCATAACGTAAATACTGTTGATATTTATTTGCAAATTTAAAAACGTCTCTTCTAACAGTTGATCTAGGAAAACCTTTAAAAGCATGATTATACATTTCTCTAAAGTAATGAATAAAACCAAGGGAGGAAGGAAATGCAAAAGGCAAACCCTCCACCTCAACTAATTTTGCTATATTTTCCCTATCTTTGTGTTTATCATATTTAAGACCTATAATTTCTCACGCCGTCAGGTTAATTTGACCCTGTACTTGATCGGAGACACTATGTGAACTTTGTCCCGACTCAGAGGGCATTGGCACTGTAGCACCCGTTTTTAACCGCCCCGCCCGCGAGGAGGAGGGATCCAACATGGTCGCGATGTATTGGTGATTCCTAAATTAATTAAAGCTTAAGGAGTCGACACCTAATTATTCTACGATGAATTAGGACACCTAAATGTTAACATAAATGCTGCAAAATGAACTCTGATTAATGATCTGCTAAACTAAGAGATTCTGGGTAAGGGTTCTTTATTATCCTAAAGGTAAGAGGTTAGACATCCTTTAAGATCCGCTAACTTGCGGTTATCCAATCAAACTCATGTTAATTATTATGTTAAGAAAAAATGCATGTTTAAATGTTTAAATGTATAAAGTTTAAAAAGGATGTTGCAAGTAGTTAATTTAAAAGATGAATTTTGACAACGTAAAAGATTCTTGCAAATGTGATTGCAATTTGGAGAAATAAATTTACAGCATAAAATTCAAAAAGAATATGCATGACATTGTTTATAAAAATATATGTGAAATTGATTTTGGATAAAAGCATGCATTTGTATGCATTGTTTATAAAAATATACATGTAAAGATTTTTTTGGATAAAAGCATGCATTTTGATAATTGATAATAAGGAGAAAAACAAATTGTTTATGATGCCAAGAAGTGATTTTTATGGAAAAAAAAAATTTTGAATTGCAAATCGGATTAAAAACAAAACCTTGTTTGTATGTTTAATAATGCGAGTAAAGGGTGACCAAATTGTTTTGAAAGTTTTGAATATGCATGACAAGCCTAAAATAAATAAACCAGCGACGGGTTTCCAATTTTTAAACTACCCTGTTATCTATCCATTCAAGGCCTAATTATTCTATGCATTCCTATGATCGCGCAAAATTAAATAATTAAGTTACAACCCAAAATAATAGAAGAAAGGGAGAGGGGGATTAAAGAATTAGAAAACAGCGACTAGGGCGGATGACGATATCATCCCGCCCTATTAGTTTAGAAATTCCGAGGACGGAGAATGCAATGAATGTGGATGCGGGTCTTCGTTTGACAATAGCCATGATGAGTCTCACAACGAGACTCTTCGTTACTCCCGATGCATTTCATGTAAATGAAAGAAAAGAAAAGGATTAGTAGATGGAACATGAAAATATATACATAAGAAAATGTAAATAAATAATTCTTGAAAAGTAATATGTTGATTTTCATAAACTAACAAGCACACATAAAACTCAGGTTGAGTACCTCAAATTGTTTCACATACATACTTATGGGCATGCTAGTGCATATTCAAAGGTAAATATATTTCATAGCACTTTTAAGTCACATAAAAATAGACCAACAATAGGATGGGTTCTTATCACATTTTAACAGAAGATCCAGATAAATCAAAACTCAAAAAAAAAACATAGGCACATGTTTAGGACCGAACTAAGCATGATATGATCTTAGGATTTTAGATGCCCCTTTCAAGAGAGAATTCAGGGTGGGTAGATATTCAGAAAGTATGGATTATGACAGTCACATACGATTTTACTTTCTCATTCTCGGATACAGTCAAAACAAACAAAGAGAAAAATTATAATGGTATAACATTTCAACAATCATACTGGACAACAACAACAACATGACAAAACTATGGTAATTTCTCGGACATTTCCTTTCAATATTTTCACTAATAGGTATGCTTGGATGAACTTGTTTCACATATTAAGTCAAAGCACAACATACCATCAAAACAAATAACTTAGACATAGTTGTAAAATTTGATAAGAGGCAGAGATGCTTCTCCTAATTAATGGCTTTTCAAGTCATTTCTATTCAACCCACTAGGTAGAGTATATCAGTCCCAACATACATGTATACTATCACATGAAAACATGGTTATAAGCTAACAATGAAACTCCAGCTAAGTAATAATTCATCATGGCTCAAATAGGTCCAAGCAGGGAACATATATGTATACATTTATCAGTTAGACAATTTAACAGACATGACATGCATTTATTATATTAATCATTTAACTAATCTATACCCTAATCTTACTAATCAGATGCTAAGTAATATAGAAGATTATATCTAACAAACTATATCATATTGAACATAAATCAAACAGTTCACACACTCGAATCATGTTTAAGACATCAACTGTCTGCTCAAACGCCTTAATAAACTTATAGAACTAAATCTAAACATAACACAGAACCAACATATAATTCATTTGAAACTAATCATGCTCAAACCATAATTTAATGCCGTAAATAAATGAATAGGAGGAATTTAAACTCACTGACCTTCCTGTGTTTCGAATCGTCGAATCCGCTCGGACAAGTTATTTTGGAATTCTGATTTTTACGATTTTAAGAGGGCTGATTTTTGTGATTTTGGAATGCTGATTTTCTGATTTTGGACTCGTATTATTTACTCGAAAAAGAACCGGTTTCGGTTCTAACCCGAAATAGATTTTGACGGCCCGACCCAGAAACCCGACCCGACCCGAAAATGTGAAGAATGGAAGACAAATTTTAGTTTTTCTTTTTCTGATTTTCGGACCTTTTCCTACCCGGAAACGTGAAGATACGAAAGGCAAATTTTCAGTGGATTAAAACTAGTATTCAAAGGGATATTTTCGAATTTAAGATGAGAGATCGAAAGGAGTATTTCTAAGCAAAAATTAGGAACAAGTAGACCATTTTCTTTTTCTTTTTCGGGCTGTTTTTTACCCAAAAAACCACTTAGTTTTTTTTTTTTGAAAGCCCTCTTTTTTCAGACCTCCAACCTCTGAAAAAATGAAGAACAAAAGGGGGGGTTATAGATGGATTCCCCCCCCCCCTTTCAAATGAATTTGAATTTCAAATAAAAAGGGGCAAAAGTGACGATTTGGAAGCTGATTTTGGGGTATAGAGTATGGGTGAAGTGATAGGTGATAGGTGTGGTGGCAGGGATGATAGAGGGGCTAGGTGGTGGTGTCAGGTCGGCGGATTTTGGAGGATAGGGGTGTGGGTCGGCGACGGGTTGAGAGAGAAAGGGGTGAGGATTTTTTTTTTGTGTTTAGGGTTAGTTAGGAATAAAAGGGAATGGGTGAAATGGAGTTGGGCTTTCCGGTTGGGCCTATTTTTGTGGGGTTTCGGTTGATTGGGCTGGTCGGGTGAGTTGGGGTGGCCGATTGGGCTGCCTCTTTTTGGACTGGTAGAAGGTTTGTGTGGATTGGGTTTAAGTTGGGCTTGTTTGAGGGTTAGAGATAAAATGGCTGTTGGGTGAAATGGGTTTGGGTTAAAATATAAAAGGGTTTTATTATAAAAAGATTCTTTGTAAAAAAATGTAAATTATAAAGATAAAATAACGATGTTATAATAATAAAAACATAATATTTACGAAATGTTTAATGCTTAATTAAAAAATGCGATGCCATTTTGCGAAAATAAAATAACGTAGAATATTAGGGTAAAACTATGCTTATGATATTAAAAGGCAAATGATAGTAAAAAATGTGAATAATAATAATAAATGATAAAAATAATGATAATGAGAATGGACGACGATATTAAAATTATTTTGAGGTGTCAAATTATTTAAAATGAAAACAAATAATCGGAAAAGAGGGACAAAATTAGGTGTCAACAGCTTGTCCCTCTTTGGCTGGAGACGATGAAAGAATTTTCGGACAAAGACGTTGACTGATTAGCCAAATTTTGTCCTGATCATCGGGACTTGAGTGAAGATTAGGGACACACGGGTGGAGATCGAATTCCGAGGGCGAAGAAATTGTAAAAGTTGGTGTAGATTCAAGAAATATTGCCCCAGTATCGAGTTAAGATGGCATCGGTTGCAGATGTGGCAAAATATTAGGAAATAGCGGAACGACGTTCGAAGTAGGCCACTGACCTTTGTTGGGAAGTCCTGTTCTCCAACAAATAGCATTGGTTCGCTGTAAGAGATAGTTCCACATTGTGCTGAAGCTCCTGCCTATTCAAACTCTTGCGGACTAGAGCTAAGATAAAAAATTAGTGTGTAACTGCTGAAATACAATGGGTAAATGAGAATACGACCCTGTTAATTGAAATGACTTCCTTGCACGGACGTAATGCGAATGCGACGTCCTTGCAAAGACGTAGTGCAAATGACGTCCTTTCCCAGACATAATGCGATGACGTCCTTATATAGACGCCATGCAAAATGTCATCCTTGCACAGACGTAATGCGATGACGTCCTTGTACAGACGTGATGCAAAATGTCGTCCTTTCCCAGACGTAATGCGAAATGGCGTGACCCTGACGTCGAAATGCTATGTTGAAGTTCTTGCAAACTCAATCTGGAGGAAAAGTTAATGTGTGGACATAGGCAATGTAAGACGAGGGTGAGAATGTGACCTTGTGAGTCGAAATACCATTCTTTGCTCAGACATAATGCGGTTGGGACCCCGTAGGTCGAGATGACGTCTTTGTACAGACGCAGAATATGACGTGATCCTTGTGGGCCGAACTGCGATGCGGAAGTTCTTTGTGAAATTAATCATAAGTGTTGTGGCTTCCCTGCCTCTTTCAACCTGGATAACCTGTACTCAAAGAAAATTTGTGAGTTTGGGAGAGGGGTGGTTGATTAGTGTTGACTTTGTAGCTTTAGCTCTTGATACTTGCACGTCCTACTGGTTCGGACATGTAACCCCTGTCTGGTTTTCAGTCTTGGCTAGTAGTTAATGAAAATATTTGTTGAAAATAATTTGCTTATAAGAAAGTATGCTTATTAATAAGAATTTCTGTCGAGCTCTCGAATAGTAACATGCAGTGAAACAAAGCAAAACGTCTTATCCAAAATCCTTCTTATGGTTGAAGACTTAGTTGGCCAACATTTTTCCATGTCTATCGGCGTCTTCTTGCAGTGAACTCTTAAAATTTTCCTCAGTTTCTGGTATGTGAGGATGCTGAACTTTCAACGGACAAGACCGAGTCTTGTGTGGGTTGCTTGTTTGTCCTATCAAGGCGATCCGATGGGCTTATTTCGTTACATGCAAGCTAAGGGAGAAAATTTTCTAATGGTGTGATCGAAGCCGATATAGGCCGCCTACGTATCCCAACAAGAGAATCAGATCATAACGTAGTTCGTTACATGCAAAAGGGGATTGTAAGGTTTTCTAAAAATGGGACTGAAGCCGATGTGGGACGCCTACGTATCCCACCAAGGGAATCAGCTCATAACATAGTTCATGTTACAAGTAAATGGGTTTTTTGGAGAAATTTGCGCTTTAAAGAGATGGAACCCGATATGGGTTCTTTGTGTATCCCGCCAAGGGAGCGCAATTTTTACAACATAGAAAATGCATTACATAGAAATGTTTCCTAAATGTAGTATTTTTTTTAACCGCATCTACGTTGATAGCTTTTGGTCATACTTCGCCGTCCATTTCAGCTAGGATAAGTGCCCTCCAGTTAGCACTCGGTGGACCATGTAAAGCCCTTGCCAGTTAGGTGCGAATTTTCCTTTAGCTTCATTTTGGTGTAGAAATATACGTTTTAACACCAATTGCCCCGATTTGAAAAAATCCTTGGTTTTACTTTGTTTTTGAAAGCTTTGGCCATTCTGGTCTGATAAAGTTGCCCGTGACAAACTGCGTTCACCCGTTTTTCATCAATCAGCATCAATTGCTCATACCGATTCTGTATCCATTTGGCTTCGCTCAATTCGGCTTTCTGGATAATTCTCAGAGATGGTATTTCTACCTTTGCTGGTAACACAGCTTCTGTTCCATAGACCAAAAGATACAGCGTTGCCCAGTAGAAGTCCTAATTGTAGTGCGATAGCCAAAAAGTGCAAAGGGCAAATGCTCATGCCAATGCTTGTAATTATCAACCATCTTCCGCGGTATTCTTTTGATATTTTTGTTGGCTGCTTCGACTGCTCCATTCGTTTGAGATCGATCTATGTTCAAACCTAGCATATCGTCATAAGACCACGCAGATACGTCGATATATTGCCTCAAAAAATCCACCAACTCTTTCTTTTGTGCGGTGCTCAGATGGACGCTGATTCTTGTTTCCTTCACAGGTTTTGCGTCTCCCAAATTTACTGCCTCTATTTCATCCAAATTTGGCTTTGCTTTGGCTTATTCTCAAAAAGCTCCAATTCTTCCGGCTATGAGTCTTCCTCATATTCTTCGAAGTTTTGTTCGTTGTTTGGATTTTATTTGCTTGTTTCATTACATGTCACATTCACATTATCGATAGATTTATTAGTTTGCATGATGAAAGAGAAAAGAAAATTATTAAACAAAACGAATTTTGAAATAGCAAAAGCAATGCAGATTTTTCATTTAAGCTTTCAAAGGTGGAGGCAAATCACATTAAATGCATGGATGTGATTTAGGTCTCAATCTGAATCACATCGTTTCATTAAGTACTTAATGCTATTTCTAACAAGCTTCCCGGAGAAACAAGGCCGGGGCCAAGTCCAATTTTTTAAAACATCTCCCTGCTCTGCATCCCAAATGGTTGGATCTCCAACGTAATCATTCAGAATCACATTGCATTTTGCTCCTTCTTCAGCAATGAAAAGACTTTTGAATCCTTCCACGAGGTTGTCTTCCTTTGATTCCTGAGCAGCGCATGCTTTGACAAATGACTGATTCAGAGTCGAAATAAGTTTTGGAAAGAGAGTATCTATTTTCCTTCGGAGATTGGTCGGTAAGAGTTCTTCAGGAGTGGGTTTTTATCCGAGGCCAAAAGTATCCTTCTTACTCAGCAAATGAATTGGCTTCGCTACACCTTCCAAGTTCAATCCGAGGCCTCGACCAGGCTTAAAGCCATTTTTCAACATTTCCTACGCCACCATTGTGAGAACCCGGGGTAATTTCAGCTTTTCAGCTTTAGAAGCACATGTAATCTCCCTGATAAGGCAAACAAATCCATCCAACCTCTCCACACTTTCAACAATAGGGATTTGACTTTCGGGATATATTGAATTGCTCCCTTCTCCGTGTATCATGACCTCGTGGTGATTCCAGACAAATTTCAAGCTCTGGTGTAAGGTAGAAGGGACCTCACCATCCATATGGATCCAAGGTCTTCCCATCAGCAAGTTGTAGTCGGTAGATATGTCTAACACTTGAAATTCCATGACGAACTCTACAGTTCCTACTTCCAATGTCAAATCAATTTCCCTCATAACGCCCATTTGGGCTCTGTCAAAGCCTTTAACATTTACATGGCTTTCGCTAATTTTCTCAATGTTAATTCCCAGGGCTCGGAGAGTTGCCAAAGGACAGATGTTGACAGCTGAGTCTCCATCAATCAACAGTCTAGAGATGAACTTGTTCATGCACTTTACAGTTATGTCCAATGTTTTGTTGTGCCCCAAGTCTTCAGGCGAAACTCGTTGTCATGAAAAGAGACTTTATGGGCCTCTAAAATTTGCCCGACTAAGGTCGAGAGATTCTCGCTGGTGGTTTCCTTCTAAACATAAGCTTTTTTTAGTACTTCTAACAAAATATGCCCGTGGGTTGCTGAATTCATCAGCAATGATAGCAAAGAAATTTGGGCTGGTGTTTTCTTCATCTGTTCTACAAAGGAATATTCCTTAGTCGGCATTTTCCTCCAGAACTCTTCAACTTCGGCCTCTGTTATGGACTTTTTTGGATTGTCTTCCTTTCCTGGCGCTCCTCGCGCTACTTCTGCCGGGGCATAACACCGCCCAAATCTTGTCATACCAGCAATGCCAACTTCTACAACCTGTTTTTCTTTTCCCCTGCTCCTTTCCCCAACCGAATAATTCTAAGGAGCAGTTTTGGTATCAAAAGATGGCGTCATGATCCGCGGCTTCGGAGGAGGCACTTCTACTTCATACGGTGCCCTCACTTAAACTTTAATTATAAGGGTGATAAAGGCGGATGATTCAACCCTTTCTTCTCTTTGGACTGGCACAATAGTCCCTTCCAAATTATTTTATTCATCAACAGTAATCATGTTCATATTGGCATTGTCATGATTTGGCAAAGGGTTATTGTTTACATTAGGGGGAGCTCCTTTCAGTTGGATAACTCCTTTTTTGATCAATGCGTCAATTTTGTCTTTGAAGGCATTGCAATTTCCAGTGTCATGTCCAGGGATTCCAGAGTGGTATGCATAATGCTTAGTCTCATCGTACCATCTGGGAATAGGATTGGGGATAATTCCTGGGATGGGTTAGAGTATTCCTGCGGTTCTCAGTCTTTCATACAACTGGGCTCGAGGTTCGGCTAAAGGTGTATAGGTTTTTACTGGTTTTCTTTCATAATTTGTGCGGGGTCTAGGTGCGTTTGGTAGATGAACTCGTGGATGAGGTAGGTATGTGGGCTGATATTATGAGGGATTCAGATAGGTAGGTGCTCGAGGTGGGCTATATATTGGCTGGGTATGGTAGACGGGGTATGGAGCAGGTGAGTGTTGATAATAAGGCTAAGGGATTTGGGTGTTTTAGCTATAATAGGAAGGCTGAGGACTTTGGGTGTTTTGGTTGTAGTGGGGAGGCTAGGATGATGGGCTTTGGTAGGTTGACATTTGGTTTGGACTATGTTCCTGGACCGTCATGACAGGGGACACTCCGTCCATCTTCTTCTTGATTGCTCCCCCAAATGAGTCCGACTGAATTGCCTTACTCGTTGCTTGTAACGCTGCCAAGTTTGTGATTCTTTCTGTTTTGATACCCTCTTCTATGACATCTCCCATCCTTACAACTTCAGAGAAACTCCGTCATATGACGCTTATCATTCTTTCATAGTATGTTGCATCTTTCAAAGGTTGCACAAAGAGAGTGGTCATCTCACTTTCCGCCATCGAGGGTTGAACCTTCGCTGCTTCTGCCCTCCACTTCATGGCATATTCTCTGAAGGTCTCTGTGGATTTCTTTTCTAGCTTCATCAAATAAAATCTATCCAAGACTGTGTCAGTCTTAAACCTAAATCTGTCTATGAAATCCTGTGCCATTGCGCCCCAACTATGTTATTTTCGTGGATCTTGGCTTGTGTATCAGTCGAGCGCTTCTTCAGTCAAACTCCTTATGAACAGATTCATTATGATGGCCTGGACTTTACCTACTCCAACCAGCTTGTCACAGTACGATCTTAAATGAGCATGAGGATTTCCTTTCCCATCAAACAAGTCAAATTTTGGCACCTTATATCCGACAGGCAACTCAACGTCGGGATGCTTACAGAGATCTTCGTACTCGAGTCCTTCATGCCCCTTGCTCATTTGGATGTTATTGAATGCTTCTTTTAGGCTATGAATTTCTCTCGCCACACTTTCATCAGTTCTGAACCTTGCTTGCCTTTCCATCTCGTCGTACTGGTCAATTTCCTGATGAGGTATGTTTGGTATGGTAGTAGTAAAAGGTTGAGATTCCGTCACATATACCGGTGGCACATACTGTTTGTTATGGTTAGCGATGTGTGCCATCGGTATTTGTTAGGTTGTCTGGTAATTTTGCGTGGGAGGGATATTTTGGACGAGTGGGGTAGTTTGGGTAAGTGGAGCTTGAGGCGCATATGGAGTTGTGAAGGATAATGGATCATTTTGTAGCGGGCTTTGTTGTGGACTGGCTTGTGGGTTGATAGGATGTGGGTTAGTGTGCTACGGACTGGTGTGTTGCAGATTGGTTTTGCTTAGTGAGGGATTTACGGGAAGGTTTTGGGGAAATGGTGGTTCAGGAGATGGAAAGGTTTGCGGTGCAGTTACACTCGTCCTTTGTTCAGGGAGTGGAGTATTGAGGTTGATGGATAGGTTGGTGAGATTCTAGAGCCGCTCAATCTCAGTCTGCATGGTTGTCATCTGTTGCAACAGTGTGGCGAGGAATTCATCCTGGACGGTAGTAGTTCTCCTTTCCGAAGTCTCCGGTTCACCTCCCGGAAGAGCGACAAGTCCCAGGCTAGTCTGTTCGGATGCGCCCAAATCAATCATTTTGCTGGATGATCGTGCCTTTGATCTTGAGAAGTAGGAGTGTTCCGCCAGTTTTAGTCAACGCGGATCAACGTTTTGGGGAAATAAATCAGGCAAAATAAACCTTCTAAAAATGAAAAAAACCAAGTTAGTATAAGGCGAGTAATTATTGTTTCAAATAATATGCACAGAGTGAATGCAACAAAAATAGCAAGCAGATTGTATGAAAATTAAATGTGTGTCTTAACATGCATGTGGGGCTCTCTTATGCCTGAGGTGGGCCTACACGCCAAATACGCAAGATTATGATAGATTGATCCAAGCCGCTGAATTGAAATGTTTTTCGTTGAAAATAAAAGTTGAATTCTACTGCAATAACAGTAATGCATACAATAATAAAACTGATTGACATAACATAAAGTACTTCTATGACCATGCTTAGATCGTGCTCTCGATCACACAATTGGGGGAAACGAAGATGAAGCCCCAACACTGCTAGGCCCGGCTCCTACGCCTTCTAGGTATTGCATTATGTTTTGCATTTGATGCCACATTTCAGGGGTAACTACTGTGTTCGTAAGCCAAAAAATTCTTATCCAAATTGTTCTGTCAATATCCTCAAAACCTTGTTAGCCTTCGGGACTAAGGACTATATTACTGTGATCTTCTTGCAGCTACGGGTGATATTCTGGAATACTCCCTGCCTAACTATCTCCAATATCCATTTTGTCAATGTTGTTCCATTCATCGAGAATTTGCCTAACTCTGGGGATAATGAAGTTCGGTCCGAATTGGATTTCAGAAACTCTCATATTTGCTCGGAGATGGATTATTTGCTCTTGGCCAAACTGTCGGAGTACGCGGAGTGGAGCATATGGTTGAAGGCCTTTCAACCCGATAAGCTCGATGTAGTAAAGCCTTCTGCATCTTATATAGGCTTTCTTGGTGCTTAGGAGCAACGGGAATTTCCGTTGGATCTGATCACTAGTGCAAGATGCCAAAAACTCGTACCAATCATCGGTGCCGACTGGTGACACAAACCGTTTCGTCTTGTCATAAAAGCTGACAATTTTGTTTGACTTGCTGAAACATATGTCTACCATATTCGGGCGCTGATAAAAGTGTTCCATCGCCCATATTTGCAGGATAAGGTTGCAGCCTTCAAAGAAATTTGTTTCACCTCTTTTATATTTCCTTAGATCCCGAAATATCTCTGCTAAAATCATAGGAGCCAAAGTGAGTTGTGTGCCGTTAACTCCTTCAAAAATTGCCCGACTCACGGAACATATGCAAATACTGATCTTCCTGTGCTCAAGTGGGAATACCAAAGTCCCCAGTAAAGCGACAACAAATGCGATAGGGCGCCTAACTTGCCAATGGTCGGGAGTGCAACATAATTCTTTTTTGAACAACTTCTAACCATCTCGACAGCCGTATCTCTCATAAAGTTAATCCAAAGAGACCAGTTATTTTCAAAGCACCGGAGTTCCTTGGTGTTTTTCAGCCCCAAGTAGCGGAGAAATTTCTTTTCGGACTGACCGTGCGGGATAATTTGTCCTCTACCTTGGTAAATTAAATTGGTGAAATAGTTGATCTCTTCCAAAGTAGGAGTTATCTCAAAATCCCTGAATTTTAAGACAACCCGATCTGGATCCCAAAACCGAATTAGTGCTCTGATCAAGTGCTGTTCGGGGGAGATATCAAACAATGAAATGAGGCACCCCAATTTCCTCCTAATTGCCATTTGGCTGCCAAGGTCGAAATCTGCCCACCATTTTTTCAGCTTACTCGGAATCCCACTCACCATCCTGATTTGCGGAATAGATTCCATCTATAATATAAATATACAAAAAATGAATATACATTTTCCAATTCCGGCATGTCATGATTAGGCTTGGATCCGTCTATCATTATCACGCTACACATAATATGCTGATTGGTCGTTGGGTTGTGAGACCCATCGATAATTGGTGGATTTCTTAATTGTGGAGTCGATACCAAGGATCGACCCACCTAAGATATAGCATGCATGACTTAAAATAAAGGGTGGTATAGATATATCCTAAATTTTCTTAGATTTGACTTACTAGACCCAAGGTTCCCGAGCGGACTGCTCGAGTGAGAAGGCTACGCTGCCACCTGATGATCCGGACGCTCCGCGCAAATGCCAACTCTCCTAAAATTTAAAAATTTGAAAGAAAATTTTGCGGGTGTGCGAAACACACTTTGCGTGTATGTGTGATAGTGTCAATTTTCTGAAGTGGAGGAAATATGAGCAGAATGCCAATTTAAGAAAAGCCGTAAAAAAAGTAGCAATTAAAGCAGTTAAAGCATACAAAAAATTTCACAAAGGAAACAATTTAAAGCACTAGATCAAATAAGGAGCAAAATAAATCGCAATAATAATTAACTCGGGTTTGTGGTGGTTAAGAACCTGAAATTCCCCAATGGAGTCGCAATGCTGTCGCACCCATTTTTAACCGCCCCGTCTTCGAGGACGAGGGATCCAACATGGTCGCAACATATTGGTGATTCCTAAATTAATTAAAGCTTAAGGAGTCGCCACCTAATTATTCTACGGTGACTTAGGGCACCTAAATGTTAACATAAATGCTGCAAAATGAACTTCGGTTAATGGTCTACTAAACTATGAGATTCTGGGTAAGGGTTCTTTATTATCCTAAAGGGAAGGGGCTAGACATCCTTTAAGATCCGTTAACTTGCGGTTATCCGGTCAAATCCAGGTTAATTATTATGCTAATTCGCCCCCTGGTCCCAGCAGTGGGGATGGGGCGATGGGCGTGGGCCGGCGGCCCCCACGCCTGGGAATTCCGGCGACCGGTGGGGCCGGCCAACAATTCGGCCCAAAGAACCAGCGGTGGCGGCCCACCGGCCGCGGCCCAAATAGCGGCGCCGGCGGCGGTTCCATCGGCTACGGCCCATTTCAGCCACGTCCGGGAATACTTGGGCCCCGACCTTCGCAAGCCCATAATGCAGTAGGCCCTACTCAGACCGATATCGAGGCCGCGATGCACACATTGGGGTTAACTCAACCGAACCCTAATTGGTATATGGACACTGGTGCCACTACTCACATGACTTCCGATTCAAGTACTCTCTCATCTTATTCCAATTTGAGCACCCCTCGGGGGATAATTGTTGGTAATGGAAATTCTATTCCAATTCTAGGGTATGGTCAGAAAACGTTGTCTCCCCCCAATCCACCCCTTATCTTGAAAAATACTTTACATGCCCCCAAATTGATTAAAAATTTAGTGTCTGTCTGAAAGTTCACCACTGACAGTTCCGTTTCTGTTGAATTTGATCCTTTTGGTTTCTCTGTGAAGGATTTCAAGATGGGGAGTCATCTCATGAGGTGTGATAGTAGGGGGGATCTTTATTCTATCATGCTCGGTTTCTGTCCATCGAGTCAAGCCTTGCTGTCAACCTTTGCAATCATTTCTCATTCCTTGTGGCATGCTCGCCTTGGTCATCCGGACTCTTCTATTTTATCTGTTTTAGATAAAAATAGCTTTATTTCTTGTAAGGGTATGAGTCGTACTCCACTTTGTCAATCTTGTTCATTAGGAAAAATTGTTAAGTTGTCATTTGTAGACTCCAGTTCTCATACTTCAATGCCTTTTGATATTATTCATAGCGACCTATGGACGTCTCTTGTTCTTAGTTCATTGGGTCATCGATATTATGTTCTCTTTTTAGATGATTATTCCTTATTTTTGTGGACGTTTCCAATTGCGAATAAATCACAAGTATTTTCCGTCTTCATCAAATTTAGAGCGTTCATTCGTACCCAATTCGAAAGAAAAATAAAAAATATTCAATGTGATAATGGGAAAAAGTATGACAATAGGGAGTTTCGGGAATTCTGTGCTAATAATGGGATCAATTTTCGATTTTCGTGTCCTCATACATCTTCACAAAATGGGAAGGCCGAACGCAAAATTCGTTCCATAAATAACATTGTCTGAACTCTCTTAATTCGTGCCTCCATACCTCCATATTTTTGGCATCATGCTCTACAAATGGCCACATATCTTCTTAACATAATTCCTTCTAAAGGTCTGACATATTATTTCCCCCTCCAAATACTATATAATAAGAACCCTTCTTATTCTCAACTTCGGATTTTTGGGTGCTTGTGTTTTCCGTTATTCCCATCCACCACAATTAACAAGCTTCAGGCTCGGTCTACCCCGTGTGTATTTTTGGGTTATCCGTCTAATCATCGTGGTTATAAATGCTTTCATTTATCCTCCAATAAAATCATAATTAATCGCCACGTCATTTTTGATGAAACCCAATTTCCTTTTGCGAAAGTTCATACTCCCGAACCTCGGTCGTATAATTTTTTGGATGAACAAATATCCTCGTATATTATTCGACATTTTTCGGACATCTCCCGCACCAAAAATCCTCCAGCGGGCCCACTGCCCGCTGGACCCACTGTGTCGTCCCCTGTTCCAGTTTCTGGATCAGTCCTAGCAATTGGGCCAGTCCAGCCCAATTCTGGAACTGGTCCAGATAACGCTCCAGTTTACCGATTTGGGCCAGCAGGCCCACTGCCTATTGGCCAGTCCGTCCCGAGCCCAGAAAATTCTCAAAATTCCCTCAATTCTTCTTCGGGTCATAGACCGGTCACTCGTAGTCAACGGGGTATTTTTACACCTAAAAGACATTTTAATTTACATTATGATGTCTCTAAATCCCCCTTGCCCCGAAATCATGTGTCCGCATTAAATGACCCTAATTGGAAAATTGCTATGACTGATGAATATAATGCTCTTATTGATAATAAGACGTGGGAGTTGGTGCCCCGTCCATATGGTATTAATGTTATCAGGTCTATGTGGATTTTTGCTCATAAAGAGAATTCAGATGGTTCATTTGCTCGACATAAGGCGCGGCTTGTGGGTGATGGTAAGACTCAATAGGTTGGGATAGATTGTGGGGAGACGTTTAGCCCGGTAGTTAAATCGGCTACTATTCGCACTGTACTTAGTTTGGCTCTTTCAAAGACTTGGCCTATTCATCAGTTGGATGTCAAGAATGCTTTCCTACATGGTGACCTCAAATAAACAGTCTATATGCATCAGCCGTTGGGTTTCAGGGATTCCAATCGTCCTCATCATGTCTGTTTGTTGAAGAAGTCCTTATATGGGCTTAAGCATTCTCCACAGGCCTGGTATACGAGGTTTGCTGACTTTGTTTCGACTATTGGGTTCACTCACAGCAGGTCAGATAATTCCTTGTTCATCTACCGTCGTGGTTCGTCCTTGGCCTACATTATGTTGTATGTGGATGATATCATTTTGACTGCCTCTTCCGATGCCTTGCGCTGGTCTATCATGGCCATGCTCAGTTCTGAGTGTGCTATGAAAGACTTAGGGCCTTTGAGTTACTTTTTGGGGATTGCCGTCAAACGTCATTCAGAAGGTTTGTTTTTGTCCCAAAGAAAGTATGCGGCTGAGATCATCGAGAGGGCTGGGATGTCATCCTGTAAGTCCACTTCCACTCCAGTTGATGCAAAACCCAAGCTTAGTGTCGCGGCAGGTGCACCATACGAGGACCCAACCCGCTATCGCAGTCTTGCAGGGGCCCTCCAGTATCTTACCTTTACCAGACCGGATATTACGTATGTTGTTCAGCAGGTGTGTTTATTCATGCATGATCCCAGAGTTGAGCACATGAATGCAATCAAATGCATCATTCGGTATATTCAGGGGACACTGGACTATGGGTTGCACTTGTATCCTTCTTCTACATCCACACTTGTCTCGTACACAGATGCGGATTGGGGTGGTTGTCCGGACACCAGACGGTCTACGTCAGGATATTGTATGTTCCTTGGAAACAACATGGTCTCCTGGTCTGCAAAGCGTCATGCGACACTATCCCGCTCAAGTGCAGAGCCAGAATATCGAGAGGTAGCTAATGTGGTCTCATAATCATGTTGGTTACGTAATTTGCTTTTAGAGCTTCATTGCCCCATTCAGAAGGCGACCTTAGTATATTGTGATAATGTTAGTGTCATCTACCTCTCAGGTAATTCGGTTCAGCACCAACGCACCAAACATATCGAAATGGACATTCACTTTGTCCGTGAAAAGGTTGCTCGGGGGCAGGTACGCGTATGTCATGTCCCGTCAAGATATCAAGTTGCAAACATCTTTACAAAGGGTCTTCCCTCGGTACTCTTTGAAGATTTTAGGGACAGTCTCAGTGTTCGAAGACCGCCCGCTATGACTGTGGGGGTGTGTTAAATAAGGCAATATACACACAATATACAGGTGTATATTGCCTTATTCAATGTCACGACTCTGCCCCAGATTGGTGCTCTCGGTTTTGGTGTTAATTGGATATAAGAATATTGTATATTTGAAAGATATATGTGTAGTATATTGTAATGTATTTGTTACCTAAATTAGAAATATACACTACCATAATTGTAGAGTTAGAATTATGGTAGAATAAGATTTTAGGAATAGAATAGGAATATTTGTATCTTGTATATATATCTATTCAAGTAATGAAAATAATCAAGGGGATTATTTCTTTCAGTGGGACGGGACAGAACCTCTTCCCGTCCCGCCTATCCCAGCGGGCGCCGAGACCTGCCCCGGCCCGCCCAGTTGGACAGCCCTATAATTTTCTAATACATTTAACCCCAACATTTTTTCCTGGGAAAGATAAATGGGTCCCACACATTCCGAAACTCTTAAAAAAATTAGGAATATACCTCTTAAAAATGATTCATTGTCGAAGCAAATAAAAATTGCAAAGTTGATCAAGTTTTCTTACTTAAAATTTCAAACTAACATTATTGTTTTAATATTCTCAGACAATACAGATCTTTAGTTTTAGTGTTTCATTACTAGCAGCTGATCCTACGATTATTCTCTGGAATTTCGTAACACATGAACCCATGTGAAATCCAAATATGAAAACATAAGTTTAGTACCATCTGTGATTCTTTGGAGATTTTATGGAATAAAATAAAAATAAACTTTCGTTAATATGTATCTGGTTCATTGTCTGGTCTTTTTTAATTTGTTAAATAATAATCGTGTTGAGAAGAAGGAGACAACTAGATTATGTCATTATAGGATCGATGAGCATTGTGTCTTTTCTATTTATAGAGTCAAGAGGTAATTAATTAATTATAAATTCTTGCTACAAATAAGATAACTAGTTGTGAAATACTTACTATACAAATATGTTTCAATTTTTCTTTGATATATTTTGCTAAACAAATGAATGTTTACATCATATATCACCTAAAAATAATTATCAGTTAGACAAAAAAAAATGTCAAAAATAAGATAATTAAATTCGGAAGAGTTGAGCAAAGAGAAGCTACAAATATTTCAAATTTTAACATAATTTAATCAAATATTTTCTTGTGATTAATTCTATTAAATTACTTTTTTAATGAGTGAATCAAAACATTGAAAGATAGACAAAAAGAACAAGAGACAGAAAGATAGTAAATCACTTACAACCATCAAAATATGTGGTGAGGTGGATGACATTTCTCCTCCATTAACCAGAGATTTCAGGTTCGAGTCCTGGATATGAAAAAATCATTGGTAGACAGCGCTTTTCCTGAATGAGCCCTATGCGACGCAAATCTGAATACAAGTAATTGCACGGTGTGACCTTTGGTCTTTAATTTTTGCCCTTCAAAATTGAACTTATGACTATAGGGGCATAAGTTCTTTATATAACTTGTGGATATTACGATGAGTAAAATTTAATTTTGAAGCACAAAAAATAAAAACCAACCCATTCGAAGGGCAAAAAATAAAGAACAACACATAATAGAGGAAAAAGTGCAAATGACCCATCTAAATATAGTCGGACTCCAATTCGAATATCGAACACCTAGTGAAAAAAAATGCATCACTTACAAAGGTCCTCCTCTCTTAGTCTCTGTCCTTTCAGCTAATTAAGGGTCCACTGTACCCGTAATAGAAGAAAAAAATAGAGAATTATTTATCTTTTAATTTTGATAATTTAAAATCAAGCTTTAAAAAAAAAAAAGAGAATGCATTGAAATCTAGGGACATGGGAAAACAGGAAGTGAAAGGAGCCAAAGGCCGGGACCCGCACACAAGTTTCTCTGTGATAAGCCCACAATATGGGCCATCAGCTCATGCAGAGGAAAAGGAGCTTTAAGTAGACCTACCCATCAAGATTCTTTTCTTTGGGCCCAGTAATGGGCCCAGTACACACGTCTACACGTCTAATGGGCCAGGACAAAAAGGACCTTATGAAAGGGACATGTAACAGGGGCTATTGATGGCCCAAGAAAGCTGCCTCACGTTCTCATATTAGAGCGTAAACCACTTTCCATAAGGTTTTCTTTACTTAATAATAACAAAATTCAACCAACGATGGTCAAACCTCGAACAAAAATACATTTCCGGGTTATCCATAATCTCACAAATCCAAATTTATAGTTTTGGATTTCCATTTCGATTTTCGTTTACTCCATCAAATCATAAATTTTCTATTTCTATAGCTTAGTCCAAAAATCTCCAAATTTCACTTCGACATCCAATGGGTAAATATGCAATAATAAGAGGGTTTTTAGATCGCTTATCTTTTATAAGTAAATTATACAAATACAATATATTCCGTATATTCAAATTATATTGCTTGATTCTCATATTTTGAGCTCCGTCATTCTTTTTAAAAACAGGAGGAATAACTTTTAGGATACTTTTTGGATATGTTAATAGAATTGTCTAAGACTAATTGTTTCTTGTTTCGAAATTAAAAATCTACAAAGATAGATGGAGTAATTAGTATATCCTCATGAGAAATAATGTCATCAGTTGATAATGAATAATTCTATACTTTTTTCAAAGTTAAAATGAATACCATTCACAATAACTATCAGATTATACCAAAGATGTCTCAAACATACATTTAGTCATTGGTTGAAACAATATAATCACTTTCAGATGTAAAATATTTTTTTTGTGTATCATAAGAGTAACGAAGGAAGCTCTATAATAATAAGATACTTTGTAAACTCGTCATATCACATCCTTATTTCTTTGACACTGAAAAAGGATTTCACTTCAAAAAATAAATATTTTCAGAAATAATTTTAAAAAAAAGAAAAAAAATAAATGTTCAACAACATATATAGGGACAATTCCGTTATGTCATATCCCCTGTCCCAATTGACAAAGAAAATTCAAACAACAAAATTAGAATGTACGTAGTAAATAGAACAAGTTTTGATTAGTTTAGAAGCACAAGATCGTCTACTTTTTTCATCTTATATGTTTGATATGAGTTTAGTTGATACATCAATTATAAGTCTCGAATTCGAATCCTAAAACAAAAAATCTTAATTAATAGAAAAGCGTATTTTTTAGTGAACGTTATACGATGTGAATCTGAATCGAAGATCCAAAATGAATAACAAACATAGGATGGAAACAAGAACATAGAACAACAATAATTTGTTAATTAGGAGAGCGTGACATATTTGGAAAAGGATGAGAGAGTAGGAAAGTTGGAGAAAATGTGAAGCATAGCCTATCATGTAAAAAACTCAAAATAGTCCTTTATGTGTAAGAGGTGAATTTTAACTTAGTCCCTAAGTATCATCATGAACGGAAATGACCCATAATGCCCTAAAAGGAGGTACTTTTGGTCCATTACGAAAAACTCCTTTTCCTTTACTTTTGTGGTTTAAAATGAAAATAAGCTCCTTTTAGATCCTCATATTCAAACTACGTCATAACGAGTTGCGCTACAATTTCATTTTGTGTTGTTCTAATAATAAAGATTTTTTTTTTGAAAATAAGTAAGAAACTATTATAATGTTATAATGGTCAAAAGATCAATTTCGATAAAAATCAGTGCTTCTTCTCGAACAACTCTTGGAATATTATTTAAGATTGAAATTTTAAAAATTTCAAAAGTGATTGTTAACTTCAAGTCTGAAATTAATTGGTGTTTTGTGCATATATAATAACATCGTTTCTCTCAATTTTGTCTAGATTTCCAAGATAAAATATCATAATAAGTTTACGTATGAGCAATAGAAACATATGAACGAAACCTAGATTATTAAAAGAAAAATGACACCTCAATAAAACTTAGCTAAGCTATGAACACTCCCAATTCCCATATATGCATGAGAAGCAGACTTCCCGGAGTATCTACAATCTATTGGCATTGGGCATCATAATGAGCAAGATATATGGATGACAAATAGTAAGGGCAATTTCACTACTTCTTCGGCTTGATACATTATCAGACAGAGCAAAGAAAAATCTGATTTCATGAAGAAAAAAAATTGGCATAAATTCCTTCCTCCATCCTCATATAGAGAATTTTGAAAAGTAAACTTCCTATGGATGATGCTCTGATGAGATTTGTGCATACATTAGTTTATAAATGCTTCTGTTGTCGAATTCCTCATAAAGAGACTATTCATTGAAGGTGACATTGCACATGCTATTTGGAAGTCCTCAGGTAGTGGAACACCAAACCTCTTAACAACATTCATCAATGCATCTTACAAATTGCTCCTGGAAAGCAAGATGCGCTTACAGGTATGGAGAGACTTCTATTTTTATCGGAAGAATTTGATATAATATTTTGCTACATTTCAGATGGGTCGTCTTGTCCAAAACCAGAAGCAATAGCAATTGGGGCAACAGCTGGAAGATTATATGTGCACAAATTGTTGGAAATTTACTAATGTGGAATTAAGTATATCCCATTATTTATGACTCAAACAATTGGGGTTCCGCACGTCGAAAACGTTGTTTCCATACACGTGCACACGTAGTGCCAAGTATCGCAAATTTCATTAGTGAAAGAGATATTGGTACGTATGTAATACGTTTGAGACATAGAATGATGGACGGTTATTGGCCAAATGAAAAAGTATTCCACGTTGGTAAAAGAAGGAAGAAGTGTACGAAGTGTAAGATGAAACGAGTCGGAAGTCGCCGCGAAGGGCCGCGGCACAGCCCGTCGGAGCCGAGGCGCCAGAGCGCCGCGGCGCCTCCCAGACAGCTCCGTGACGCTAATTAGGTGTCCAGTCAGTGGAGTCGCGGTGTCGCGGCGCTAATTCACAGAGCCGCGGCGCTTCGGAGCCAGAATGCTGCGACGGGAATTTGGAAAGTTCTGACCTTTGGGCTGATTTTGGAGCATTGAATCTCCATTACTTGGCACATGAATTCAGCCATTATCACCTCTTAATAAGTGCCATTGTATGGCTATTGAAGGCCATTAGTTGGCTAGTTGAGGGGTCATCTCCTTACACTATAAATTGAGGCCTTTGACTCAATTGTTGAACACTACACAACACTTAGAAATATTTACAGAATTTTCTAACATCTTCTTCTTCCTCTCTAGCAAGTTTACTATACTCAAAATTCTTCAAGAGTAACACTTGAGTTTCATTTTGCTCAATTGTTAAGTTGTTGTTGTATCTTAGGAGACTATTGCCCGATAACGTAAAAGGAGATATACGGGGCAATCTTGTCTTAAAGACAGAGTGTCATCACTCGACTCAACAAATCACACAAGGAGTTTGTTTCATTCTTAATTTCCAGTTTTGTTGTAATCTTTAGTTTATCCTTTAGCAATTGTAATATTTACTTACTTCCCGTTCCCTGCAATTGTTGTATCCCATAATTTTAAGACAAGATTTGTTGTAAGTGCTTAGAAAGATGACTGGAAGAGAACAACTCACTTCTGATTCTGCTGCTGCTGCTAGCCAAGGCAACCCCTCTGCCTTCCCCACTGCTCAAGGCACACCAAATGCCTTTCCGGTTGCTCAAGGCTCAACCAACGCCTTCTCTCCTGCTCAAGGGAACACTCCAGTTCCTCCACCCGCTGGATTCCATCATGAACGCCCAGAAAAGTTCATGGGCTTCAATTTTAAGAGATGGCAACAGAAGATGTTATTTTATCTGACTGTTATGGGAATGGCTCGTTTCCTAACAGAAGATCCTCCACAAGCTCGAGATGAAGTGGACCATTCGCCTACTGAAATAGCTGAAGGGGACCAAGGTATCCATGTCATTAATGGCATGAAGATGGTTCTTGATGCATGGAGTCATAGTGATTTCATGTGTAAGAACTATATTTTGAATTGCTTGTCAGACCCACTCTACACGGTGTATTGCACCGTAGGCACTGCCAAAGAGTTATGGGAGAAGCTACAAAAGAAGTACAACGCACAAGATGCATGTACTAAGAAATTCATGATTGGGAAATTCCTGAAATTTCAAATGGTGGATAATAAAACAGTGATGTCCCAAGTCTAGGAATTCCAAATGATTCTACATCACCTGGATTTGGAAGGTATGAAACCAAATGAGCAGTTTTTGGTTACATCACTAATTGAAAAGTTACCTCCCTCGTGGAATGAATTACTTAAAACTCAAGACAAAGGAGATGACATTTGAAGAACTTATTATCAAACTCCAGATTCATGAAGATAATAAGAAGGCCTTGCCTAGGGGGAAAAACCCACTGAGGCAAAGGCAAATCTGGCTGAGGCCAAAGGGAACCCAAGCAAGAAGCGCAAGTTCCAGAAAGACGGCAAGACCCAAGCAGCGGAGAAGTTCAAAGGACACTATAACCACTGTGGGAAACCTGGTCACATGATCAAGGACTGTCGCAAGCTTAAGACTGAGCAACAAGAGAAGGCCAAAGCCATAGGCAAGGCTTAGGCTAAAGTCGTCAAAGACAGACTTCTAGACGACATGATTGAGGAGTTCTCAGCGGTGGTGCTTGAAGCAAACCTTGTTGAGAATCTCATGCAATGGTGGATGGACACGGGTGCTATGAGACACATCTGTTCCAATAGAGATGCCTTTTCCACTTGTACACCAGTTACAAACAAGAAGTTGTTCATAGGTAACAACGCTTTCTCTGACGTGCTGGGGGTAGGAAAGGTAGTCCTGAAGATGACTTTTGGAAAGGAGTTCACTCTGAAGGAGGTGATGCATGTCCCTGAGATTAGGAGAAATTTAATTTCAGGTCATTTATTGGTTAATGCTGGTTTTAGGCTAGTGTTTGAGTCCAATAAATTTGTAATCACCAAGAATGGAACGTTTGTGGGAAGGGACTTCGTCTGTGAAGGCCTCTTCAAAGTTAATGCCATATTTGTACTACGTGCAAGCAATAATATTGAAGCCTCTTCTTACTTGCTTGAGTCCTCTAATTTATGGCATCATAGATTAGGACATGTTAACTACAAGTCCATCCAAACGTTGGTAAAGTTGGAGTTGTTGCCGTCTATCAACGTAAACCCTCAACATAAGTGTGAGGTGTGTGTAGAGGCAAAACTCACAAAGCTTCCTTTTTGATCCGTCGAAAGGAATACCGCTCCTCTAGAACTTATTCACACATATATATGTGATTTGAAGTTTGCACAAACTAGAGGGGGGAACAAGTACTTTGTGACATTCATTGATGATAGCACAAGGTATTGTTACCTTTACTTGTTGAAAAGTAAAAATGAAGCCTTTGAAGCGTTCTGACGTTACAAAGCAGAAGTTGAGAATCAACTAAGCATACAGATTAAATCCATTCGTAGCGATAGAGGGGGAGAATACGTAGCGCCATTTGAGGAATATTATGCCCAATCAGGCATTGTTCATCAAACGACAGCTCCATACTCACCTCAGTCGAACGATGTGGCAGAAAGTAAGAACCGCACATTGAAGAAAATGATGAATGCCTTACTCATCAATTCCGATCTTCCCTATAACATGTGGGGAGAATGCGTCCTTACCGCTAATATGATTCTTAACAGAGTCCCACATAAGGGTAAGGACAAAACTCCATATGAATCATGGAAGGGAAAGAAATCTACCTATAAATATTTAAAGGTGTAGGGTTGTTTGGCAAAGGTCGAAGTACCCAAGCCAAAGCAGGTCAGGATTGGGCCTAAGACTGTAGATTGCATTTTCATCGGATATGCAAATAACAGTAGTGCTTATCACTTCTTAGTGCATAAGTCAGATATTCCAGATATTCACGGGGGTACAATCATGGAATCAAGGAATGCTCAATTCTTTGAAGATAATTTTTCTAGAAAGGAAAAAGACATAACCTCTCGCAAACGAAGTTATGAACAAAGCTCTCAGGAACCGGGAGTCATTGACTACCCAGATCTAAATAGTTCAGATCTAATGGACTTAGAAGTGGTTGAATATCCGGAATTTAGTGTTCTAGATTCTCAGAACTTGGAGACTCCAGAGATGGAACCAAGGCGAAGTAAAAGGGCCGGAAGGATAAATCCTTTGGTCCTGACTTTGTAGCTTATATGGTTGATGACGAATCAAGGACAATTAATGAAGCATTATCAACTCCAGAGGCACCGCTCTGGAAAGAAGCTATTGAGAGTAAAATAGACTCTATCATGCATAACCATACTTGGGAGTTGGTTGATCTTCCTCCGGGAAATAAACCGTTGGGCTGTAAGTGGATACTCGAATGGAAGTATAAAGCAGATGGGTCTATAGATAAGTACAAGGCTAGGTTGGTAGTCAAGGGGTATCGATAGAAGGAAGGCCTTGACTATTTTGACACGTACTCCCCGGTGTCTAGGATGACGTCCATACGAGTATTCATTACGATCGCAGCGTTGCGTGACCTTGAGATACATCAAATGGATGTCAAGACAACCTTCCTAAATGGTAATTTAGAAGAAGAAATCTATATGAAACAACCCGAGGGGTATGTGGTTCCAGGGCAAGAGAAGAAAGTCTGTTGGCTTGTCAAATCTCTGTACGGGCTGAAACAAGCCCCAAAACAATGACACAAAAAATTTGATAGTACTCTACTATCGAAGGGTTTCTCCATCAATGAGTGTGACAAATGTGTCTACATGAAAGGTAATTCTGACTCATTCGTCATGATATGCCTATACATAGATGATATGTTGATCACAGAGAGCAGTCCTAGCTTGATTCTAAAGACTAAGAACATGTTGAAACAATGCTTCGGCATAAAGGATATGGGTATCGCAGATGTCATCTTAGGGATAAAAATCTCTAAGACTTCTGACGGACTGGTCTTATCTCAGTCTCACTACATCGAGGATGTTTTGAGAAAGTTTGAGATGTTTGACAGTTCACCTATAAAGTTACCAATGGATAGAAATCAAAAGCATGATAAAAATTGTGTTGCACCCGTATGCCAGGAGCAATATGCACAGGTGATTAGTAGTTTAATGTACATAACAAACTGCACCCGACCTGATATTGCTTATGTAGTCAACAAGTTGGCTAGATTTACCCGTAATCTGAGTAATGATCATTGGAATGCGTTGAATCGGGTACTACAATACCTGAAATACATACTAACTTACGGGTTGCATTATTCGAGATATCCAGTTGTACTAGAGGGGTACAATGATGCAAATTGGATATCTGATATAGAGAACACCAAGTCCACCAGTGGGTATGTATTTACAATTGGTGGTGGGGCTGTGTCTTGGAAATCCTCTAAGAAAACTTGCATCGCCTGATCCACAATGGAATCGGAGTTTATCACTTTAGATAAATCAGGAGAAGAAGTTGAGTGGCTTCACGACTTCTTAGAGGATGTTCATTGTTGGGACAAACTCGTACCTTCTGTAATTATCCACTGTGATAATCATTCGGTTGTAGGAAGGGCACATAGTTCTATATACAATGGAAAGTCTCGACATATTCGATGGAGGCATAAGACCGTTAGGCAGCTGATCACTTCGGGTATAATATCCATTGATTCCATAAAATCAAAGGATAACATAGCTGACCCACTGACAAAGGGTTTACCCAAGGATCAAATATTCTGTCTGTCTACGAGAATAGGCTTAAAACCCAAGATATAAGGACCAATACGATGGTAACCCAACCTTACTGACTGGAGATCCCATGAATTAGGTTCAATGGAAAAACTAAGTTGTAAAGGTTCAGTTGAGCGCTTCAGTGGAAGCATGAGCACTTCGGATAGTGATTACTGTAAAGAAACATCAAATCCAAAGTCATTCCCGCGATAGACTATAAGTACTATCTGCAGCGTGGGTAAAGGTTAAGTTTCCAAAACCTTTAATGATTCTCACCGGTTGAGGTTAGGTTTGGAAAAACTTTTAATGGTTCCTAACACTTGTAAAGTGGGGTATAGCAGGATACCCTGTAGGAGACTACCTATTTAAGTGCGAGGACAGGCCGCCTCAAATGAACGCACTTAATAATCTAAGAAGTATCCATGGCACAACGGACAAAACATTATGAAGAACAGAGTAAGGAAAGTTGTTGTGTTGGTACCGTTGACTTGGCTTACACTAAACACTGACGGTTCAATACATCACATTCACCGCGCAGTAAGTAAGTCTGATGATTCAACTATGGAAGGTTTAAAGCGGAAGCTACCTATCTAGATGCAACATCGGTCCGCTGAAAGATTGCTGGAAAAGGCACCATGTAAGTGCGCCAAAATCTCTTTCAAGAGGGGATTGTTAGAAATTTACTAATATGGAATTAAGTTATCCCATTATTTATGACTCAAACAATTGGGGGACCGCACGTCGGAAACGTCGTTTCCATACACGTGCACACGTAGTGCCAAGTATCACAAATTTCATTAGTGAAAGAGATATTGGTACGTATGTAATACGTTTGAGACATAGAATGATGGACGGTTATTGGCCAAATGACAAAGTATTCCACATTGGTAAACGAAGGAAGAATTGTACAAAGTGTAAGATGAAATGAGTCGAAAGTCGTCGCGGAGCCGCGAAGGGCTGCGACGCATCCCCATCGGAGCCGAGGCGCCGGAGTACGCGGCGCCTCCCAAGTAGCTCTGCGATGCTAATTAGGTGTCCGGTCACTGGATCCGCGGTGCTGCGGCGCTAATTCACATAGTCGCGGCGCTTCAGAGGCAGAATCCTGCGACGGGAAGTTGGAAAGTTCTGACCTTTGGGCTGGTTTTGGAGCATTGAATCTCCATTACTTGGCACATGAATTCAGCCATTATTGGGTTGAATGTAACCCCTCTCAATAAGTGTCATTACATGGCTATTGAAGGCCATTAGTTGGCTAGTTGAGGGGTCATCTCCTTACACTATAAATTGAGGCCTTTGGCTCAATTGTTGAACACTACACAACACTTAGAAATATTTACAGAATTTTCTTACATCTTCTTCTTTCTCTCTAACAAGTTTACTATACTCAAAGTTCTTCAAGAGTAACACTTGAGTTTCCTTTGCTCAATTGTTAAGTTGTTGTTATATCTTGGGTGACTATTGCCCGATAATGTAAAAGGAGATATACGGGGCAATCTTGTCTTAAAGACAGAGTGAAATCACTCGACTCAGCAAATCACACAAGGAGTTTGTTTCATTCTTGATTTCCAGTTTTGTTATAATCTTAAGTTTATTATTTCTAGCAATTGTAATATTTACTTACTTTCCATTCCTGTAATTGTTGTATCCCATACAAATTATGAACCATAGTCCTAAAATCGAATGTATTATTGTTAAATGGACAAGGCAACCTGATGCTTGGTTCAAGATGAACACTGATGGAAGAAAAAATGGTGAAGGATCATCTGGAATTGGTGGTATTTGCAGGGATGAAAATGGAGTTCTGATCATGGCATTTCACAAGGCCACAGGGAGAGACAACAGCAGCATGGCTGAATCTAAAGCTGCCATGTTTGGCCTTAAGTGGTGCGTTAATAATGGAATTAACAATATCATTCTTGAATGTGATTCTCTTATGGTGATGACATTCTTTTGGGAAAGAGCAAATCAACTTGGCAAATGAAAGATATCATACAGGAGGCAAAACACTTAATCGATCAAGTTGAATATAGGGTACAACATTGTTACAAGGAGTTTAATCAAGTAGCGGATGCATTGGCTAAATGGAGTCTAGGAAGACCTTATCATATCATCTCTACTCCCAAGCACTTACCTGACTTGGCTAAAGGTCCCTACACATTAGATTTACTTCAAATGGCCTCTGTTAGGCACACTCACAGGAAGAATCAGTTTGTTTAAATATTAGAAGAAGGAACTTCCCTTTAGAATTCTTGATTTTTGTCCTGTTAGGGAGATCCTTTCTTTTTTCGATATATCTTTTCGATCTTTCTATTCTGTTCAAAAGCTTTGTGGAGATTTGGATGTTTAATCATGTAGAATTGTGTAATTCTCCTTATTTGAAGTCTTCTCATTAATGCAATATATATAGTTGTTTACAATTATAATTCTAATTGTATGAGAATATCTACTTTACATAATTACACCAAAATAATAATTACAAAATATAAGGAGAATATAAATATATTATCTATCACACACCATCAATCGGAGTGGGAGGAGGCCGGACGCTCAGACTGGATTTGAAGTCAAGGAACAGCTGTCAAGGAAGTTCCTTAGTGAATATATCTGCGCACTGATAGGAAGAAGGAACATGTAACACCCGAACATGATCCATGTCAACTTTCTCACTAACAAAATGTATATCCATCTGAATATGTTTGGTTCGCTGATGTTGAACCGGGTTATGTGACAAGTAGACAGCAGATACGTTATCACAGTAGACAATAGATATCTTACGTAAGGGACAATGAAGCTCTAGAATGAGGTTTCTGAGCCAAGAAGTTTCGGCAATAACGTTCGCAACGCCTCTATATTCTATTTTTGTACTCGAACGGAAAAGTGTGGCTTGCCGTTTTACAGACCACGAAATGAGGTTATCACCCAAAAATACACAATAGTTGGAAGTAGATCGACGTGTGTCAGGACAGCCTCCCCAATCGGCGTCCGTATAGGATATCAGCCTGGTCGGTGCAGATGGATAAATGTGTAATCCATAGTCAAGAGTACCCTTAATGTACCGAATAATATGTTTAAGAGTGGTAAAGTGAGGCTCTTTGGGAGCATGCATGAACAAGCACACCTATTGAACAACATAGGCAATATCGAGCCTAGTAAAGGTAAGATATTGAAGTGCACCAACGAGACTCCTATAAAGAGAAGGATTAAGCACCGGATCCCCATCATTGGCGCTGAGCTTTGACTTCGAGTCGACTGAAGTAAAAAATCTCTTCGGCATACTTACGTTGACATAGGAACATCACATTCTCGAATCTGGTCACGGAAATCCCCAAGAAATAACTCAACTTACCAAGTCCGTCATGATAAATTCAAATTTGAGCATGGTAATGATCTCATTTTTCAGCACATTAGAAGAGGCAGTCAGGACAATGTCATCCACATAGAGCAAAAGATATGCAGTGTCATTACCTCGATGATAAATAAAAAGTGAATTATCACTTTTGCTGCACACGAATCCAATCTGCATGATGTAGGTTGCAAAATCGCTCATACTAAGCCCTGGGCTTGTTGAAGCCGTAAAGTGATTTTCGAAGACGGCGGACATACTGAGGAGCCGAGGGATGCACAAAGCCTAGTAAGAATGCATTTTTCACATCAAGTTGATGAATTAGTCAGTTCTTCCCTATAGCAATTCTAAAAACATTATGAATGGTGGTTGGTTTAACCAATGGACTGAAAGTCTCACCATAATCAACTCCCTTTTGTTGCCCCGTGCCATTTTCCACAAGTCTCGCCTTATGGCGTTCAAGCTCACCACTATCCTTGAATTTGTGACGATATAGCCACATACAACAAATCACATTAACCCCATCTGGTTTCGGGATAAGATCCTAAGTGTGTTGTGTAGTGAGCGCATCAAATTCCTCACGCATGACCGCATTCCAATTTGGGTCAAGCTTGGCTAATTTTGGGTTTTTAGATAGAGGTGAGATAGTTTGAGTGGATATGTTAAAGTGGACTTTCGGTTTGAAAATTTCGTGTTGGGTACGAGTTTCCATACGGTGTGTCGAAATAGGGACCGGGGGTAGTGAGCTGTGGGGCAGTGGGGTAGTGATGGGGGCAGTGGGGCAATGACAGGGGCAGTGGGGTAGTCGATGAGTTTAGTGGGATTGTGGGCAGGAGGTGGTCAACGGGGCAGTGGGGTGGTCGACGGGGTCAGTGGGCAGGGGCTGGTCGATGGGGTCAGTGGGCAGGGGCTGGTCGACGGGAATGCTGGCGGGGGCAGTGGGCTGGATTACTAGCTCCATGAATTACATTTCTAATGAGAGGGGAAGTGTGTGAATCATCGAGGAAGCCATAGTCAGTGACTTGAAATTTTCGCACGTTTGCAAATAGGAAAATGTTCTCCTCGAATGTGACATGACGAGATACTAGTATTTTATTTGTCGATAAATCATAGCATAAGTATCCCCTATGATTCGACGGAAAACCCAAGAAAATGTAAAGAGTAGTCTTAGGTGATAATTTGTGAGGGCCATGGAGGCGAGATTCAGGTAGCATAGACAACCAAAAATCCAAAGGTGACCATAAGAAGGGATCCGACGGAAGAGAATTTTGGTTGGAGTTTTATTTTGAAGAGTTCGCGTTGATAATATATTAAGAAGGTAAGCTGCCATGTGCAATGCATAGACCCAAAAAGAAGGGGGAATGGAAGCATGGAAGAGCATAGTGCAGATCTTATTATTGATGGTGCACAGGATTCTTTCGTCTTTACCATTTTGAGGTGAGGTATGGGGGCAAGAAAATCGAAACATCATGCCGTTGTCCGCACAAAATTTATGAAATGGGAAATTGTCAAACTCACGGCCATTATCACATTGAAATGTTTTGATGGTTTTATCAAATTAGGTTTTAACATATGCTTGAAATTCAAGAAAAAATTGAGTAAACTTGGGACTTATATTTTAGAGGATAAAGCTAAAGAAAATGAGAGAAATCATCTAAAAACACCAAATAGTATTTGTGACCCAGTTTGCTAGTAATGTGAGATGTCCATAAATCCACATGAATAATATCTAAAGGAGAAAAAGTTACACTCAATGAAGATTGAAAAGGAAGTCTAACATGCTTTCCTAAAGGACAAGAGTAGCAGGCGTGGGTAAATTTCTCTTTATTACATTAAATGAAATTCTAACTTCTAAGAAAATTAAAAACTGGTGCTCCCGGGTGCCCTAGTCTACTATGCCAATTTGATGGATAAATTGCAGCTAGAGAGGTTGGTGGATTGACACTTGCAGCAGAATTGGATGAGAAAGGATATAGGTTCCCTACACTATTGCATCTCGTAAGAGTTGTCCCCATACGTAGGTCCTTCATAAAAAAACCAAAAGGGTCAAACTCAATAGATACATAATTGTCACTAGCAAATTTTCTAACATAGATTAAGTTTTTAATGATGTTAGGAGCATATAGGACATTTTTTAGGGTAAATGGAGGGTCAAGTGGTGGTGTTTGTGTGGTGATATAGCCTTGAATTGGAATGTGATTGTCATTTCTAACCAAAATAAATTGAGGATTATTCAAATTAAATAGTTGAGGGAGATTACCAGAGTCACAAGTGAGGTGGGATGTGGCACCCGTATTTATGTACCAGGCGTCGTCACGCTGCTGGAGATTCATAGTGCTGTAGGCCTGACTCAGTTCGGTAGGGGTCATAAGACCGTATGCATGTTGTTGCTGTTGGGCCGTAAAGAAGTGGGTCTAGTACGGTTGACCCGTATGGTATGTGCCTGGAGGAGGGCCCAATATGCTTGGTTTCGGACTCGTGTGCTAGGCCGGGGTAGTTGGGTAAGGGCACTGGGGAGGCCTAATTTCTGAGGGTTGGCCACGGCATTGGGCTGGCCCACGAATAAGGGGACTGGCATATCATGGATGTCCACCGGAATTTGATAGGCCTCCACAACCTCTTCCTCTGCCGCCACGGCCTCGGCCCTTGCTACTGCCTCGGCCACATCGCTGATTTTGGTGGTCCGCATGTTGCGGTGGTCCGGCGGGTGCAACTGTGGTCGGAGGTGCATCAACTACCAACACCTTCTGATTATGTTCATCTTGTTTGGCACGTCTAGTCTTCTCCAATAGTAATTGTGATAGGGCCTTGTTAAAACTTGAGAGGGGATCAACCTGTTGGATCATCGTCGCAAGTATATCGTACTCACCCTTTGACAAACCATTAATTAGTTGCAGAACCATCCCTATTTCTAAAATTGGATTGCCAACATTAGATAATTGGTCTGCAACTAATTTCAATTATTTACAATAGGCGGACATATTAGCAAAATTCTCAAGATGGGTATTATTAAATTTGCTCCTCCAGATACACGGTACGTGTGTGTTTGTTGTCTTGAAAGATTTTCTCTAGCCTTATCCATAATTCGTGAGCCGAAGTACTTGTCTTCATAATAGTATGAAGTAAATCCTTGGAAATGGTGTCATAAATCCATTGTTTGACGATTGTATCTAGTCGCTTCCACGTCGGGTGGACGATGAGGGGTGACATCGATGTGATCAAGGACGTTGTATGCACAAGCATGTATAAAATAATTCAACCCACGATGAGTATTGTCCATTCTCTTGATCAAGAACCAAAGGGATAAAGTTCTTGATGTTTGTTACGGCAAAGGCCGGATGAAAGGTGTTAGGAGAGGATGAGGAGGATGTGTGACGTCGTGGGTGGAGGAGGAACATTCGGGAGAAGCCATGAAAAGTGGTTGTTCGGCGTTGCAAAAAGAAATGGGGGTCAGTTCGCCATTTTTTAGGGTAGGAGTGGGATTAGGGTTTGGCTTCTGATACCATGTAGAATTGTGTAATTCTCCTTGTTTTGAGTCTTCTCATTAATGCAATATATATAGTTGTTTACAATTACAATCCTAATTGTATGAGAATATTTACTTTACATAATTACACCAAAATAATAATTACAGAATATATGGAGAATATAAACGTATTCTCTATCAGGACTGTAGAATTGTGTAATTCTCCTTGTTTGGAGTCTTCTCATTAATGCAATATATATAGTTATTTACAATTACAATCCTAATTGTATGAGAATATCTATTTTACATAATTATATCAAAATAATAATTACAGAATATATGGAAAATATAAACGTATTCTCTATGGAATAGGAACATGGACTCCTTATATGGACTTGGACAATCCTCACCCTACGAGCTAGCTTTTGGGATTAAGTTAGGCCCAAGATCCATTCTTTACATGGTATCAGAGCCAGACTAATTCCAATTCTATGTTCACCGATGTTGGGTCCCCAAATTATGTCATCCACGCTCCAGTTAACGGGGTATGTTCGTGCGGGGGAGTGTTAAGAGTCTCACATCGGAAATGGAATGGGAACATGGACTCCTTATATGGACTTGAACAATACTCACTCTACGAACTAGCTCTTAGTGTTGAGTTAGGCCCAAAATCCATTCTTTACATCCGACTCCACTATACCTATTTTTTTTGCATCGGGAAACGCCACCATACGGTGCAACTGCATTTAAAAAATACATATGCATGAGAAGCCTAATGTACGTATAATCAATATGATAAAACAAAACAAATATTGGCTAAAACATCTAGCTAGCAATCTCCTTATAAGGAGATACATATTCTGCCTGATTTATGTGATGACGTTTGATTAAACAAGCAAAATTTAAGAAAGAAAGAAATATTTTATAATCTAAAACACATTATAAATATCTCTATGATTGTAACTCATTTCATTAAGAGTAAATGAGAAATTCAAAATTAAATTATCAGTAATAAATATAAGAAAGATGTCTCTTGTTTGAGACAAATTTAAAAGAAAAATAAGCCACATCAAACGAAACAGAGAACATACTTTTTTTGTGTACGTTGTTGTTACACTTAGCCACAATTTTCAAATTACTATCTAAAATTTTATAGCTATATATACATAATTGTAGTGACAACCAACTTATATAGATCAATATTTGGACCATTGATTGTAAGTATATAGTACCCCATCTAATGTCTCACTCGTTTCACTTTTTCTTAAACTTTTAAACTTCTGCATCTGTATATTTAGATGACATTTTCAGTCATGAAGTTTCTTAGGAATTTATGATCACCAGCATATGCTCGAGATTTTGTATAAGCGATGTCGACTAATTAAGTGAATTCGACTTTTAACTAAGTGATTTGCGTTTGGGACTTTGATGGTTCTACATTTTACATCATATTTCAATTGACATGTAATTTTTTTTCATAAAACGATGTCAGCCTAGTGTACATCCATAATTTTTTTAAGAAAGTTATAATCAATCCGAATTATGTATACATGCAAATATACATATATTTCGTCTTGCTCGATGAGTGGATCTTTTAATCAAGCTTTCTTCTACTTTGTACTCGAGGGCTAATCTCCACCCGCCAGAAGAAACCTTTGCACGCCTCTCCTTTTGGGAAGGCCAACGTCATCCTGTACGAAAGTTAACATATAGTATACCACCTTTCGGTAAATAACTAGTAATGCTGTATCTCTTCTAAGAGTACCTTCTATCATGACTTCTGCTCGTTGTTTACCTTGATCCACTACTATAAATTAAAGTTGATCCACTACTATAAAGTTGTATTTGTTGTTGCAGTTTGATCAGCAAATGCTATTCCTCTTCTGCAAGAATGAGGTTAACATCACAAATATGGGGAAGCTTACGTGTTTCTTCAAGCTATAATGAACAGATGGAAAATTGTACGTAGTTAATTAAGTACTCGGATTGTTAAAGATGAAAGCTCCATTTCAAGAAATACAATGGGCCAGGAGTTACTCGTGGACGGTGCCATGGTGGGGATGCACTCAACTGGGATATTGTGATGACACATCTAGTACTCTTTAGATACTATGGCTACCTCGTAAGATTTCTTTTATTTTCTCTCCACAAAAATAGTTGTAATTATGTTACGATTAGTTTGAGATTGAGGCTTAATTGATGATTAATTAATTGATTGAATGTATGTTATGGAATTCTTTATAACACCAAGGCTACTACCAAATTCCATTTAGAAAGTCATGGCTAAGTGAAGGGAGTTCACTAGAATATTTGTCGATCATCCGTTTAAAATTACTTTTTTGGTATATATATATATATTAAATTTTGAACTTTTTAAATATTTTTTTTGATTTCATCACTCTGGGTATTACATCAACCATATTTTGAGAATTTTAGGATAATATAGAAGATAATTGATAATCCCAATAAAAAATGTAAGTCATGCTTACTACTCCCTACGATCCCTGTCTTTTTCATCCGTCACTTTACATCATTAATATTAAGAGTTATTTAACTAAATTATTCTTATGTCTTCTATAAATAAGTCGGAGTAATTAATAATATGCTTTCATGGTGTAATGAGGGCAAAATTGAAAATAATAATTAATGTCTACTTAATTTTCTGAAGTAAGTAACAAATATTTTGGAGTAATTATTTTTCTTTTTGTGACTAATATAACAGATGAAAGAGAACAAAAAGGAGTAATGCATCATTACATGTCCCAATTAGTACAATATTCTCAGAAGAATATGCCTGCTGATATCAATTTGTTGAATTAGACCAATATGCTTGACAAGATATCTAATAGATGAATCCAATTTTAGACTAAATCAATATCCACGGACAAAATAGAAAAAGCAAAACACATCTAATCAGCTTGGTAATGGAACCATCGACCGACCATTTTGTAATGTCTCAATCAACATTTAACGGCATCGACTTTGAGTGTTCTAATCAAATACTGAACCCTAATTTACTTCATACCATGGACATTGAGATTATTAAGTGAATGTGTATGATCAAGAAGTAGATTTTGAGCCAAAAGTTAGCTCATGAAATCAAAATTATCTAAAATTATATAAAAAGTCACATAATTATATCTCCATCAATGTGAGACTTAATATCTTCGAACGCTTAGAGTTGAATATTTAGAGTGTGAACAATATAATATTAGGTCCCAACATCATGTAAATAATAGATTAGAACGGGTCTGGTTCTGACATTATGATAAGAAATTTATCTTGATCCTAACTCAAATCCAAGAATTAGCTCGTGATTTTTGACAATCCATAGTTAAATAAGATTAGCAACAAATTTTATTATTTAGCTACAGAAATTCTCCATCATTGATTTATGTTTTTTTCCTTTACAGTGATAATCACATCCCTATCTATATGGGACTCGACAATGTAAGAATTGTAAGGTTGGACAACGCAATACATTTGTGTTTTTTCTCGTATTTTTACATAGTGTCCGATATTTGTTTTAGGACTGATTACTTTGTATTTATGCTTAGAAATTCCACTTTGAGGATAAAACATTCTCTATAAAAAAATGTCTTCATTCGTATGACTCAAATCCAAGATCTTTAATTAATGGCGATACAGTACTTACCCCACCTATCACGACTTTAATTCAACTTTTCCATAGAAACAATTTAATTTTGACAAATTTTTTACAATATTTATCTAGGAAGCACTCACTACACTGTACACAGCATATAAAGCAACTGTTTTAAAGACCTGCGTAGATCAAACTCCAATTAACTGAAGCCAATTTAGATCTGAACCACATAAAACATATAGATAAGAAAATTTATTGTGTGATAAGGAAGTAGATTATAGTACCTAAACAGTTAGTAGCATTATATTTTATCATGATGAAACAGGATTAAAAGATGATCTCATATAAAGATCTAATATAAGGTTAAATTTTAAAAAGTTAACTAATTGAAATTAAACTAACGGTAAACATCATAAATTTTCTTTCCTTTTCCAAATGATAAACTGGCCGACTTGGGTTGAAATTGGGTTGAGTTGGTTCCATGGGCTGGCTGGTCAAAATGGTGCCAAAATATTGGGCTGCCCAATTGAGCAATTTGGGTAAATTTCATTTTTTTTTCGGATTGGCCTTCATATGGCCTGGTCTTTAATTTTCCTCCCCCTCAATCGCTGTTCTTTAATTATTATCACTGTCTCATTTAAAGAAAATTTATAGGCCAAAATTCCTTATTTTCTGGTCTACAAAATTAAATATTTTGGGTTCGATCCCAGCAGAGTAAAATAATAATAGCAAGGCAAGGTTTACAATTTCACAAGGCAAGATTTCATAGAAACTATGCCTATTCGGGGAAAGGTACATAGAAACTATACATTGTCCGAAATAAGTACTAATTCGCAAGGCAAGGTTTCATAGAAACTATGCCTTGTTCGGCAAAGTTATATAGAAATTATGTCTTGTTCGACATAATTATTTTTCTACAGAACTATGTCGGACAGGGCATAGTTTCTATGTACCTTTGTCTAAATAGATATAGTTTTTATGAAACCTTGTCTTGCAAAATTAGGTTATAGATCCGATTTGTTTTTATTTTTTCGATGTCACTAATATTTTCAACTACGTTTTTGTTACTTAAAATGTCAAATGACAAAAATTAAAGATCTTCGATTTAAGGGGGAAAAAAAATTAAAAAACCATCCCAAAATAGAGCCATTTGTGCGAATTGGACAAATGGAAACATGTCATAATTTAACCACAATATAAATGTTAGGGTCTTTATTAAATATGTATCTATAAAACATAGTTATTAAAAGGCTAGCATCTTGCAATAAATTTAGATGAAAAATCTACATTCTACAGTCAAAACTACTTTTTTTTTAATTTCCTTCATCTCTTAAGGGTTGATTAAGTTAATATTATGAAGTAGCCTTAGTTGACTTAATCTTTTAAACGAGTTAACTTGCATTACGCCTATATCAATTTTTTATTTTTTATATCCAGCTTCCCGGCTTACGCCAGACTATTCCTGGAGATAGTAGTCCCGGTTCCTCAGCACTACTATCAGTAAATCGCAGGATGTGCCGAAATGACCAGGGTTTGAAAACAGAGCAATTGATATCACCTACAATGTTCTACCCCAGAAGAGAGCAAATTGCTTCCACCAGGGTTCGAACCCACGTTGCAGGCCTCCGGCTAGATTTTAAGTTTTCCTCCATCCAGCTATGCCCGGGGGACACGCCTATATCAATTTTAACAGCATAGTTCACTTAAATAGCCCATTGAAAATTACATATGGTGACCGTTGATGATGTGGTTTGGTGCTTCATGTATTTGACTCTCCAATTCAATCCGTTGGAAAGTCAATTATTGTTGAAACTATAACAATTAGAGAGACATTGCAGATTGCGATTTGTAAAAGACAGAAAAAGTCTTATCCTATCAAATATAATACAGTTGGTAATGATAGTACAGGAATCGAAGTGAACACCTAATTAAATTGTGCAAAGCGTATATGAAGATATTGATCGCCTAAAGAATAACTTGGATATAATTTCGATTTTCTTTTATTAGAAGGAATAATAATAGGTATATTCATCTTCTAACTAAATTTTTGAAACTTTAGTAAGATTTTATGGGATGAACAGTTTCCTTGTACATAAAATTGTAACTCTTTTATTTTGTCAATGCATATGCATTACTTAGAAAGTTTTCATTTGATGAAAAAACTAATAAGATGGATTATTCTTTAAAGGTTGATGTCCCTACTAAAATGTTTTTAACTTAAAGAAAAATGAATATTTTATTTTAGAAGCTCGAATCATGCAATGAACACTCGTGGTACTAAATTAACACAATTAAAATATAACTTGGAAGTTGTAAATTAATTTTCCCAGAAATCTTTGTATGAAATGGTGCTAATTGGTACCTTTGCAATGCATTCATGGAACTTGAACCTCAATTAAACAAAAGGCAAGTGGTATGAACTCGACCATCTTGGGGTGAAGTACTTGTAGAATACTTAGAAAGCACACACAAATTAAAGGAATAACTTTATCTATTATTTTCAATTTCTATTTACAATTGTTTCACTCTTCTTTTGCCTTTTTTTCCTCTCAAAAGGAATTTAAAAGAAACAAATAGAGCTGTATAGAGATCGTTTTAAAATGTGAGTTCCATTTATAGAAAGAAACTCGAAAGAAGTCATGGTGTTAAGAATTTAGCTACAACAATTGTTCAATATCATAGCTTCATCAAAATTTGAGAAAATAGTTTTCGATCCTTTCAACTTAGCATGCACGAATTGCGTGGAAATTACTTTTTCTAATAACTGGTTAAGAATCTAATTATGCTCATCTTGTGATATGTCTTACCGCCGTTAATGATGGCAATTAAATATATCGTGAAGCATTACTGAACAATTCACGTATCACTTACTATGGACGATTTGTATTTTCTGTCGGATTACAATCTTGACCTATAATCAAGCTACGAACATGAGTAGATGGGCAATTTAGGGGAGGGTGAGTCGGTTGTGCTTACCTTTTTGATCAATTTCGGTCGCTCAGTATTACTATTAATGCGAGTTGTGTGGAATCTTAGTCTCGAATCAAGTCGAGGCATCATTTTATTTTCGTAATTGAAATGAGTGAATTACAAAAGCAGATAAATATATTACTTCCTCACCTAGTCAACTTGCTAATTGCGATGATATCTGGCTTTTAAGTTAAAATTCATTTGATCAGAATAATTCTAATAATAAATTATCCACATATCTATGTATTGTGTTTGTAGGAAGAAAAGTGCATGAAAATACTTCAAAATCCAAGAATGTCTATTGTCTAGCAGAGATTAAAGGAAGCTTCCTACTAGTTCCTAAAGGCGACAACCCCATTATTCTTGCATGTAATGTACAGGGGGAAAAAATCATTTGAAAGAAAAAAGAAAACTAAATCTTTGGTTGTTTGTGTAGGATTTTATTGAGTTCAAAACACATAAGTAAGGCACAGCAGAAGTTTAAAATTTTGTTCTTACTTACCCCAACAATTTCTTCTGGTATGGTTATATGACAATAAAAAATCTGTAACATAAAACATGAACACTTACAAGTTGTATTATCTAGAGTCTTTACTTAGGGATTACACGCGACTGTCTCTTCGACTGCAAGCATTATGCTATGGTGTATTCCTCTGTCAAGAAAGCCAGAAAATCTCGGCAGAGGTTTGAGAGAGTTTATCCTAGACTCTAAGTCTAGAATTGTTTATGAGAATTAGTGTGTAAATTAACAATGGGGAGTGCTGTTTTTATAGTTGAAATTAGGGCAACAAACCAGATTATGGTTGGGCTCCAAGCCTGGCCAAAAAATCGAGGTGCAGTGGGCAGTGTCCTAGAGTTACGCTCTATCATCAATATCTCACTCTATTAATAACAACGTAAGCTCAAGGGATGCTCATTCATGAATAATTACAAACAATCAAATAATAATTCAATAATCGCAAATGTCATAAATATTAATCTTATTGATAATACGAATGTGTTCAAGTACATTTGTCCCTAATAATGATTGTCTCTAGGACATACATACTTTCAGTTTGTTCACCAGACAATCTCACGTGCGGAGAATGTATAAGCTCGCTATCAAAGCAAAAAAAGACAATTTTTTTTTCATATGTGAGGGTAAGAGATACAAAAATATTTTTAATATGGTGTGATATTGTCCGCTTTGAACCAAGTTCGTCCGATTTTTCCCAAAAGATCTCACACTATTAAGAGTATTCAACACCTTACAAGTAGTTCTTTTTTCTTTTCATCTATCAATGTGAGACTTGTTCGCACAGCCAACAATCTCTCTCTCGAACTAAATTTCACATGGCTCATTACCATGATTCATAGATCATAGATTCAATGTTTTTGTGTACCACCCAACATGTCAAAGTATTTATGATCGCCGAAGCACAAAGATTGTGAATGCGTCTTCAAAGCTATGGGTAAATGTCGTGAACTCGTCCATAGACGGTCAAAGCTACTAAGTCGGGCTCCACGCCACACTCCACCGTCTTCATACTGATACTAGTTGTTGGGCTAAACGGTCCAAGAATACTCTTAATACAATGTGATATTGTCCGCTTTGGACCAAGCTCGCACGGTTTTTCCTAAAAAGTCTCACACCATTAGGAATATCGAACACCTTATAAGTAGCTCTTTTTTCTTTACAGCTATCAATGTGGATTTTGTTCGCACAGCCAACAAGATATGCATTGAAGTGACACCCCATAACCACCTCGTACGGTGGTGTTCTTCCACCAGGAATGGTTGTAGCTTACCATCCACCACTGTAAAAAAGTAATTACTCCTTCCGTCTAAAAAACTTGTCTTAGTTTGACTTAACATGGAGTTTAAGAAATAAATGAAGACTTTTGAAATGTGTGGTCCAAAACAAGTCTTAGATATTTGTGTAGTTGTAAATCATCTCATAAAGTTAAATTATTTTTAAATATAAAAATGTGTCAATCTTTTTGGGACAAAGAAAGTAAGACAATCTTTTTTATTCGATTAATCTTGATTCGCGTTATATTAAGTCAATTAAAATTTGAAGCACACTATCGGGATCTTTTCTATAACCAAAGTCGATCACTTTTAATTTAGGGCTTTTCAATTTATAATTATCTTTAATTTGATTAAGTTTTTTACTATTTCATTTATAATATTATCTTTCCTAGTTCTCAGTGCCCTTCCGAAAACAAAATTCTTATTTCTCTTTCTGTTACGTTCAACTTTGTCTAATTCACCATTCTCCTTCGCTACAAAAAGAAGAAGAAAATTAGCGACGGACAATTTAGGTTGCTAAACTACGAATATTTGTTGCTAATCTTGTTTAAAATGAATTAGCAGTAAATTATTTAAAAAATCTACTAGCTATGCGGGATATTTAATTATATATTAGCAACGAATTTCATAACTAGTTCTTATTTTATTTTTTTAAAATACTTGTAAACATACGTTTCAGTTCATATTCTTTGTAAGTATATATGTTAAACAGAGCAATATACATGTGATATACACTGAATATATATCACATGTATATTGCGGAATGAAGCAAGATGCGATCCCGAGCGCGGTGGCCCCGGTTGGGCCTCTCGGCGATCCAATGAGTCCAAGCGAAGAAGTGGCCCAGTTGGGCCTCTCGGCAGCCCAGCAGTTGTGGCCCATATCGCCCAGCCACTGATAGTATTTAGGGCAGCAAAACAGTGGACAAATCTTGTATATTAAGGAAAGTATATTGTGTGTATATTGTAGTATATTTGTTACCTAGATTAGGTTATACACTTACCATAATTAGGATATACACTTACCATATTGTATAGTTAGAATTATGGTAGAAGAAGGTTTGTAACTTGTATATATATCTATTCAATCAATGAAAATAATCAAGGGGATTATTTCTTTCATGGTATCAAGAGACTAGGTCTAAACAAAAGTTTTTTCTCTCAAACTTTTGCCTCCTTTGGCCGAGACCCCCCCCTCCTCGGGTTTCTCTTCCAAAATTCGTCTTCCGCTCTCAAAAACACCTCTCTTAAATTTTCCTTTCTTCTTTGTTCTTTCAATATGTCTAAGAATAATTTTCACCCTGCCCTCACGGTTTCCAATATCAAGCTAAGTGTCTCTATTGTCCTTGAGATGGAAAACGTCCAATATGCAACGTGGCCGGAGTTGTTTAAAATTCACGCTATATCTTATCAAGTTCTTCATCACATCATTCCTCCCGCTAGATCCCTTCCTGCGGAGGATCCGGAGTTATGGATTACACTTGATGCTACCGTTCTTCGGTGGATATACGCCACTATTTCGGTGGACCTTCTACAGATGATTTTTGAGCCAGATACCACGGCTATGGATGCATGGAATAGATTGCGTGACATATTCCAAGACAACCAACATTCCCGTGTTGTCGCACTCGAGCAGGAATTCTCTCTCGTTCGAATGGATGAATTTCCGAATGTTTCTGCATATTGCAAGAAACTAAAGGAGTTGGCGGATCAACTCCGTAATGTTGGCGCACCAGTAACAAATAATCGTCTAGTTCTACAGTTGGTTGCCGGTCTTTCGGAGGCCTATAATGGTATTGGAACTCTCCTTCGCCAAAGCAACTCTCTTCCCGACTTCCATCAAGCCCGCTCCATGCTGACGTTGGAAGAAGCCGGTTTGGCTAAAAAGGCGGCTACCGGAGCAAGCCCAGTTGTCATGGTGGCGTCCTCTCCAAGTCCTTCGGGTTTTGTTAATAATTCGGGCCAAAACCATAATAATAGTGGCGACAAGAATAATCGCAAGAATAATAACAAAAATCGCGGGGGCAAACGCGGCGGTTCTGGTGGCGGTTCCGGTGGTCAACAAGCAGGCGGTGGGTCCCAGCCCGGGGTACAGTGGCCCACCACCGCCATGGGCCCAGCAGTGGGGCCAATGGCAGTGGAACCCGTACCATCCGGCGGCGGTTTCCGGCGGCCGGTGGGACCGGCCAACGGTCCGAGCCCAATATCCAAGCGGTGGCGGCCCACCGGCCGGCCGGGGCCCGGCGGCGGTAGCAACAGCAGCTACGGCCCAGGTGCACCACGAACAGGAGTTCTTGGGCCCCGACCACCGCAGGCCCATCATGCAGCAGGCCCCACTCAGACTGATATCGAGGCCGCGATGCACACGTTGGAGTTGACTCAACCGGACCTAAATTGGTACATGGACACCGGGGCAACTACTCACATGACTTCTGAATCAGGTACTCTCTCCACTTATTCCAATTTGAGCACCCCTCGGGGTATAATTGTTGGTAATGGCAACTCTATTCCAATTCAGGGATATGATCACAAAACGTTGTCTCCCCCCAATCCACCCCTTCTCTTGAAAAATATTTTACATGCTCCTAAATTGATTAAAAATTTAGTGTCTGTCCGGAAGTTCACTACTGACAATTCTGTTTCCGTTGAATTTGATCATTTTGGTTTTTCTGTGAAGGATTTCAAGACGGGGAGTCATCTCATGAGGTGTGATAGTAGGGGCATCTGTATCCTATCATGCCTGGTTTCAGTCCATTGAGTCAAACCCTGCCGTCAGCCTTTGCAGCCATCTCTCCTTCCATGTGGCATGCTCGTCTGGGTCATCCGGGATCTTCTATTTTATCAGTTTTAGATAACAATAGTTTTATTTCTTGTAAGGGTACGATTCGTACTCCAATTTGTCAGTCTTGTTCATTAGAAAAAATTGTTAAGTTACCATTTGTAGACTCCAATTCTCATACTTCTATGCCATTTGACATTATTCATAGTGACTTATGAACGTCTCCTGTTCTAAGTTCAGTGGGTCATCGATATTATGTTCTCTTTTTAGATGATTATACTAGATTTTTGTGGACGTTTCCAATTGCAAATAAATCGCAAGTATTTTCCATCTTCATCAAATTTAGAGCGTTCATTCGTACTCAATTCGAAAGAGACATAAAAAGTATTCAATGTGATAATGGGAAAAAATATGACAATAGGGAGTTTTGGGAGTTCTGTGCTAATAATGGGATCAATTTTAGGTTTTCGTGTCCTCATACATCTCCACAAAATGGTAAGGCCGAACGCAAAATTCGTTCCATCAATAACATTGTCCGAACTCTCTTAATTCATGCATCCATACCTCCATATTTTTGGCATCATGCTCTACAAATGGCCACATATCTTCTTAACATACTTCCTTCTAAAGGCCTGACATATTCCTCCCCCCTCAAAATCCTATATAATAAGGACCCTTTGTATTCTCATCTTCGGATTTTTGGGTGCTTGTGTTATCCGTTATTCCCATCCACCACAATTAACAAACTTCAGGCTCGGTCTACCCCGTGTGTGTTTTTGGGTTATCCATCGAATCATCGTGGCTATAAGTGTTTTGATTTATCCTCCAAGAAAATCATAATCAATCGCCATGTCATTTTTGATGAAACTCTATTCCCGTTTACGAAAGTTCATACTCCCGAACCTAAGTCGTATAATTTTTTGGATGACCAAATATCCCCGTATATTATTCGGAATTTTTCGGACATCTCCCGTACCCAAAATCCTCCAAATGCCCCCACCGCCCGCCGGCCCCACAAGCACCGCCACGCCCACTGTTCTAGCCACCGGAACAGTTCCGGCTATTGGGCCGGTCCAGCCCAATTCTCGGAACCGGTCCGAAACCGAGTCCGCTTTTTACCGATTTGGGCCAGCGGGCCACCGCCCGCCGGCCGTCCGTCCCGAGCCCGAAAAAATTCCCAAAATTCCCTTAATTCTTCCTCGAGTCATAGACCGGTCACTCGTAGTCAGCGGGGTATTTTTACACCTAAAAGACATTTTAATTTACATTCGGATGTCTCTAAATCCCCCTTGCCCCTCAATCCTGTGTCCGCATTAAATGACCGTAATTGGAAAATTGCTATGACTGATGAATATAATGCTCTTATTGCTAATAAGACGTGGGAGTTGGTGCCCCGTCCATATGGTATTAATGTTATCAGGTCTATGTGAATTTTTGCTCATAAGGAAAATTCAGATGGGTCCTTTGCTCGACATAAGGCGCGACTTGTTGGTGATGGTAAGACTCAGCATGTTGGAATTGAATGCTTTTCTACATGGTGACCTCAAGGAAACAGTCTTTATGCATCAGCCGTTGGGTTTCAGGGATCCCAACCGCCCTAATCATGTCTGTTTGTTGAAAAAATAATTATATGGGCTTAAGCAGTCTCCACGGGCCTGATATACACGATTTGCTGACTTTGTTTCGACTATTGGGTTCACTCACAGCAGGTCAGATAATTCCTTGTTCATCTACCGCTGTGGTTCGTCATTGGCCTATATTCTGTTGTATGTGGATGATATCATCTTGACTGCCTCCTCCGATGCTTTGCGCCAGTCTATCATGGCCATGCTCAGTTCTGAGTTTGCTATGAAAGACTTAGGGCCTTTGAGTTATTTTTTGGGGATTGCCGTCAAGCGTCATTCGGTGGGTTGTTTCTCGTCTCAACGGAAGTATCTTTCTTGAGATCATCAAGAGGGCTGGGATGTCATCCTGTAAGTCCACTTCCACGCCAGTTGATGCAAACCTAAAGCTAAGTGCCGCAGCAGGTGCACCATACGAGGACCCGACCCGCTATCGCAGTCTTGCAGGGGCCCTTCAAGATTTTTACCTTTACCGGACCGGATATTACATATGCGGTTCAAATAGGTGTGTTTATTCATGCATGATCCCAGAGTTGAGCACATGAATGCAATCAAACGCATCATTCGGTATATTCAGGGGACACTAGACTATGGGTTGCATTTGTATCTGTCATCTACATCCACACTTGTTTCCTACACGGATGCTGATTGGGGTGGTTGTCCCGACACCAGACGGTCGACTTCTGGCTACTGCATGTTCCTTGGCAACAACTTGGTCTCATGGTCGGCAAAGTGTCAAGCAACTCTATCACGATCCAGTGCAGAGGCAGAATATCGAGGGGTAGCGAATGTGGTCTCCGAGTCATATTGGCTACGGAATTTGCTTTTGGAGCTTCATTGTCCCATTCAGAAGGCAACCTTGGTGTATTGCGATAACATTAGTGCCATTTACCTTTCAGGTAACCCAGTTCAACACCAGCGCACCAAGCATATCGAAATGGACATTCACTTTGTCCGTAAAAAGGTTGCAAAGGGTCAAGTTCGCGTATGCCATGTCCCGTCTCGTTATCAAATTGCGTACATCTTTACAAAGGGTCTACCAAATAGCGGTTCTCTTTGAAGATTTTAGGGACAAGTCTCGGCGTTCAAAAACCGCCCGCTATGATGGCGGGGGTGTGTTAAACGAGCAATATACATGTGATATACACTGAATATATATCACATGTATATTGCGGAATGAAGCAAAGAAGCGGTCCAGTGCAGGTGGCCCGATTGGGCCTCTCGGCGATCAACGAGTCCAAGCGAAAGGTGGCCCAGTTGGGCCTCTCGGCAGCCCAGCAGCTGTGGCCCATATCGTCCAGCCACTGATAGTATTTAGGGCAGCAAAACAGTGGACAAATCTTGTATATTAAAGAAAGTATATTGTGTGTATATTGTAGTATATTTGTTACCTAGATTAGGTTATACACTTACCATAATTAGGATATACACTTACCATATTGTATAGTTATAATTATGGTAGAAGAAGGTTTGTAACTTGTATATATATCTATTCAATCAATGAAAATAATCAAGGGGATTATTTATTTCAATATATCTAATCATATTAACAAAAAGTGTTCATCTACATTGTTTTAATCAACACATCAACTACTTATATATTATCATTTCAATACTCATATTCAAATACATGGTCATTATTAGTTAATCTATAAAATTAGTTTGAGCAAGTGAATTCTATTAGCTACCCTCAATTACCTTAGGCTAACGCGCTCTTTGTCACTTCATACATCTAGTTTATATATTAATTAGACTAGCTTGCATCTTACTTTAATTTCTTGGGAAAGAACACTCTTGCTCGCAAATACAAAATAATTACCCTTTCACCCCCCCCCCCCCCCCTTACTTTCATACCCCAAAACGATTTACTCTTAATATCCATTATAGTTTTTTCTAAATAATTGTCTTTTTTTTTCTTTTTTATTTATCCACTTCTTACCTTCTTTTCTTTCTTTTATTCTTTTCTTTTTTCTCGTTTTGTTCATTTATTTTTTTCATACTATATTTTATTTTTAACCATAATTCGATTTCATATTTAATTTTAACTTCTTTATTTTCTTTTTTTATTATTTGTTCCCTTTTTAATTTGATTTATTACTTTTTATTTTATTTTTTTATCTCCATAATCTAATTTCATTCACCTTTTTTCTATTTTTATTTATTTTTCTTTTTTAATTTCAGGTGAATTTCATTTATTTTTTCTCCTTTTCTAATTTTATTTTTTATTTATTTTATTTTTCACCATAATTTGATTCCAAATCTAATTTTAAGTACTTTCTTTTCTTTTCTTTTATTTCTTTATTAATTGTTCCTTTTTTGATTTTATTTATTTTATTTTTCATCTCCATAATCTAATTTCATTCACAACTTTGCTATTATTATTTAATTTTCTTTCTGAATTTCATGTGATTTTCATTTATTTTTTTCTCCTTTTCTAATTTCATTTTTTTCAACTTATTTCTTTATTTTTTTCATAATCTAATTCTACAAAACTTTTGACTCTTTTATCTTTTTCAATGAAAATGGTAACTGATATATTATCTTTTCTATTTATTTTATTTTTTTTATATAATTTATTCTAGCATATAGTATATCAAATAAGTAGCAGTTGAAGTATACTGTTACAGTATATTATGATACTCACATGATATATGTCATATCTGAGAGGGTATCATACATGACTTGTAGTTCATTCCTTCAAGAAAAGCACTCAATCATCTATGAAATCAACCTGATTTATATCATATACAGATAAAGTATCATAGAGGACTGATTCATCCTTTAAAAAAAAACACAACTCAATCATCTATGATACCCACATTCATGTATTGACATGGTATCATAAGAGATTGATTCATTCCTTAAAAAAAAAATACTAATCAGTCCTTTATAATATCCACATGGTATATAATATACTGAGAGGGTATCATAAAGGATCGGTTCATTCCTTCAATAAAAACACAACGCAATGATCTATGATATTCATATGATATATATCATATACTAATAAGATATCATGAATGAATGATGCGCATGATATATACCATGATGGTTTCAATGAAACACTCTTCAGCAGTCCTCCATGATACCATCATGATATAAAATATATTAAGATGGTATATACCATGATGATATCATGAAGGACTGTTTAAGTCCTTGAATAATAGTCTCTAGTCCTCCATGATACCATCATGATATAAAAATATACTGAGATGGTATCATGCAGGACTGCTGCATTCCTTCAATAAAACACTCTTCAATAGTCCTCCACGATATCATTAGAGTATATAAAAATATACTGAAATATGTCGCACCCGTTTTTAACCGCGGCTCGCGACGTAATGACGTCGATTCCCTCTGAATTTAATAAAAATGCTTTGTTGAAGAGTTACCACCTAATTATTCTAAGGTGAATTAGCACATCTAAATATTAACTAAATGCTGCAAAATAACTCCGATTTTATGATCTTCGAAACTAATGAGATTCTAGGTAAGGATTATTTATTATCTCAAAGGAAAGAAGTTAAGCACCCTTTAAGATCCACTAACTTGCGGTTATCCGGTCAAACTCAGGTTAATTATTACGCTAGAAAAAATGCATGTTTTACAAGTATAAAATTAAAATAATATTGCAAGTAGTTAATAAAAGATGCATTTTTGATAAAGTAATGATTTTTTCCTTTTTGAGGAGTTTTGCAAAAGTGATTGTGATTTTGGAAAATAGGATCTGAAAATGATGCGTGACTTTGTTTATGAAAATACATATAAAATTGACATTTTAAATAAAAGCATGCCTTGTAAGACATTATTTATAAAATATATGCGAAGTTGATTTTCAAATATCAATGGTATTATTTATAAAATATATGTAAAATTGAAAAAACTATGCATTTGGATGACATTGATTATAAAAAATATAAGGTGATTTTTTGGGTAAAACATGCATTCATTTACAAAATTACATGCAGAGTGATTTTTTATGGTAAAAATATGCATTTGTATGGTATTGTTTGTAAAATATATGTAAAATTAATTTTAAGATAAAAGTATGCATTAAATATATAATACATATTTTTTGCATTTTTGATAGCGAAGGAGAAAAATGAATTACTTATAATGCGAAGACAAGATTTATATAAAAGTTATTTTTGAATCACAAGTCAGATATAAATAAAATGTCATTTGTATGGTTAATAATGCGAATCAAAGATGACCAAATTATTTTAAAAATTTTGAGAAGTTGCAAAAATAAGCTAATGTTTTGAAAGTATGAGCGATGAACCTAAAATAAATAAACTAACGTTTTGAATGTATGGGTGACGGGCCTAAAATAGATAAACTAGCGATTCCCAATTTTAAATCTACTCTTTCTAGATTATTAATCGTAAGTCTACCTATTCTAAATATTTCAATAATTACACAAGTACAATAAATAATATTACAATACAAAATAAAATAAAGCTGAATTAAAGAAAATAAAACAACAATAAAATAAATCATCTCCGAGGGGGTATCTTTTCTTTAACTTTCATAAATGTGCCTTGCAAGCTGTTAAGAACAAACGGTTAAAAACAGTTGAATATAAATAACTTCGAATCCGTATCCAAAACAGTAAATGTTTTGATTAGGGAGGGCTCAGACTTAAATTTTGAAAAGATCATTCCAATCACATCGTGGTTGCGAACATATGACTTGTTGGTCATTTTAGTTGCCTTGCCTACCGAACATGTTGGTCTCTCGGATGAAAAAAGATTTAAATTTCATCCTTGCCCAGAAGTTTTATTTCCGTCTTTCCAACTGTGGAGGCCTCAAAAACTGACGGATATTTTTTCATCGGCCAGTGTAGTATCATGTTCAAATCAGTAAATTTTTAGAGAGACTGTCTATCCGCCCTTAAGTGGTATTACCAGCCATTTTGGAGGAGCTGTTGATTTAGCAATTTCTTTGCAGCTGCCCGAAACAGTCTTAAAGTAACAGTTTCAGCCAAGAAACCAGTAGTATGGCTGAAAAATCACAACAAATAATTCACCCAAATCTGCACAATGTGCAGCAACATATAGCAGCAAAGTGACGAGAAATAGCAGCAGGAAAGCAGGTATATCTATCACACAGTGTAGCATTTTTCAGCTCCCAAAAGGCAGTACCCATTTGCATATGACAGAGAAGCAGACGCAGGAACCAGCCCATAATAGTAACTGAAGATGTAGCAATAACCAACTTCATGAAATCAGTAGCTCCCAATTGTGGCAGCTCCAGTCAATTTCTCCAATCAGCAACAGTTATCCCAAAATGCACAAATATCATTTGAGGTTTGTATTTGCCTCATGTCATGCCAAGAAACAAACAAGGCAAATAATAAATATCTAGAAGAGAATATTTTAACAAATAAGGACAAATAAAATGTAAGACATTTAACAATTGTCATGACCAGTCCAAATTAGGTTAATGTAACAAGATAATGACAGGATCAATCCCCTATGAATAATCAAGTGACCAACCAGATTCACAATGTATCTAGGAGCACCAGAAATCATGAATAAAAAAAAGAACACAAGAATTATCATTGGAGCTGAGGGTCTGAAAACTCATCTTACTAAAGAACATCAATTAAAACATAGTAATATGCCAGACAAAGGGGTTATGAAGAACAAGTTCCCCATCTAACTAGTCAAGCCCATCTTAACAGTCAACAACTCACAACCAGAGGGAATGATAAAACTGAAAGAAAACTCAGACAAACAAAAGGGCTACCATCCATATATTTATATGGGAGATGATTATAAACAAAGTGTATGCCAAACAAGGGTTGATGGTTAACATGATATAAGCTTGCTTAGTAAATGCAATATACTAGCACAGGCACTGTCCAAATGATTTGAAAGACAAGGCATGTCTCATAATATAGCTTAAAAGATACTACATGCTATCATGGATGCATTTTAATACTTAAATAGATAAGGCAAGTGTGTAATCAGTTTAGTAGACATTTGTGAGACAAACAGAGTTGAGCCAAATAACCACTTAAAGGAAACACTTTAGATATGCTAATCTCAACACATAAGACCATACTCATTATATATATTAGGCATATTGACACTTCTAACCAAGGAACAAGGCAGCTAAGATGATTACTAAGCAAATTATAAGTTAAGTAACTAACATTCCGCCGCTAACAAACAACAAATGCCTACTGAACTAACTACGGGAACTCAGTAAGACGAGCATACTTCAACATTTAAGTCCAACATGATCACACAATGTCTAAAAATCACCACACACACACACAATGCTTCTTACGATATTAAGTATAAATCTAATAATACAAGCAAAGCATTTCTGAAGATTAATCGCCAATTAAACAAGCTAACGGACTTAACGCAGTAATGAACATAATAATAAAAATGACTATCTTATCACATAATCAACAACAAAACTCATAAAAATACAAAAATTACACTGAGAGGAATTTGTGTTTAATGACCTTCTCCGGGCAGCGAACCGAGGCGTGTTTCGAATTGTTGACCCCGCTCGAAGAAGTTATTATTTAAAAATGTTGATTTTTGAGATTTTGGAATGCTGATTGTGCGATTTTTTGGAATGCTGATTTTGCGATTTTAGACTCGGGATCTTGACTCGAAACAGGACATGCTTCAGTTCTGACCTGACCCGGAAACCCGACCGATCCGAAAAATGAAGAACACAGAAAAAGGGGCAGATTTTGACGATTGAAACTAGTATTCAAAAAAGAATTTTCGGATTAAGATTAAGGAATCAAAGAGGAATATTTTCCTAAACCAAAAAATAGAAACGAACCCATTTTCTTTCTGATTTTTGGGACTCGACCGACTTCGAAAACCCCCTCTCAAATGAAGAACAAAAGGGGTATTTCGGATTTGGGAATTAACAAACAAAAGGGATGATTCTTAACCACAATTAAGAACAAACAAACTTGAATTTATAGTCTTTAAACCCAAACTGAAGATCTGATTTTGACCCGTTTCGACCCAACCCGACCCTGAATCCGAAAAATGGTGAAAATAGCAGAAATTTCAGATTCTTCAACACCCAGAACAACCCATTTTTGTATCTTTTTCAAAATTTAGAACACAAATTTGGAATTTTAGATATGAATTTCGAAACCCCCAAATATCAAGATTTTTGACTTATATTTCGGACCCCTTTTGAAATGAAGAACACATGCAAAGAAGAACAAATAACCTTAAGAAGATTTCGGAATTTCTTTTTTTTTTTTCAAATTTAAAAACTAGATTTTCGGACAAAAAATCCACCAACACTCGACCCCGAAACAGTGAACAAAGGGGGGGGGGGGGGGGGGGGTTATAGACGTAATCCCCCCCCCCCCCAACGTTCACATTTGAATTTTGAAAATAAAAGAGAAAAAATTTGATTTTGAAACGGATTTTAGGGGAAGGGTAGGTGTGAAGTGATGGGGTAGGGTGTGGCGTTGTCAGGTGGCGGTGTCAGGGGGTTGGTGTGGCGTTGTCAGGTGGCGGTGTCAGGGGGTTGGTGTGGCAGTGGTGCGGTGACGGGGTGAGGTGCGGCACCGGTTTTGGAGCTGGTTTAGGATAGAAGTGTTTTTAGGGTTTGTTTGGTTTGGGTTGTTTTGGGGAATAAAGGGGTAAGAGGATTAAGGGGATGGCTTGGCTGATTGGGCCTTTCGGGTGGGCCCAAATGGGGAGTTTCGGTTGGGCTGTTTTGGGTGAAATGGGTTGATTTTGTTTTGGGTAGAAATTGTTTTGGATTGGGAAATAAATGGGTTATGAGTTTAAAATATAAAAAGGGGTTTAATATTAAAAATGCTTTGAAGAAATATAAATTATTTAAAATAAGTTATAACGATGTGATAATAATAAAACATAATATTAGTGAAATGTTTAATGCTCAAAATAATAAAATGAGATGTCGATTTTGCGAAAATAAAATAACATAGAATTTTAGGATAAAAACTATGATTAGGATATTCAAAGGCAATCGATAGTGGAAATGCGAGCAATAATAATAATAATAATAAATAATGATATTAAAAATAGCTGACGATATTAGAACCTTATATATTTATATATGTGTGTGTGTGTGTGGATATATTAAAAAATTGAGGTGTCAAAAATATATGAAATTGTAAATAAATCGGAAAATATGGGACAAAATTGGGTGTCAACAAGATGGAATCATGTAGGACTGTTGAAGTCCTTCAAACATTCTTCAACAATCCTCCATGATAGCATCATGGTATCATAGATGGTACATTTTTTTTCTTAAAAACACTTTTTATTCCTCTATGATACTCATATGGTATATATAATATATTTACATGGTATCATGAAGAAATGATTCATTCCTTAAAAAACACTCATCAGTTCTCTATGATATCTTTATGATATATATCATATACTGACAAGGTATTATAGAGGACTGATTCATTCCTTCAAAAAAGAGCTCACTCCTCTATGATACCAACACCGTATATATCATATACCAATAGGGTATCGTAAATGACAGATACATTTCTTAAAAAAAACACTCATCAGTTTTGTATGATACTTATGTGACATCTATTAATGCTGAAATGACATCAATGATGGATTCATTTTTAAAAAGAAAATAAAAATACAAAAAAAAGTGTTAATTTTAATTTTGATTTTTTTTTATCATTTTAGCAAATTTTACTTGTGAAAAAATACAAAAAATAAAATCATATTTTATATATATATATATATTCAATTTCAAAAGAAATGAAAAATTATAAAAAAATATTTTCTATTAATTTAAATTTTAATATATAAGCTAATGACTTTAATATTTATTAATTACTTCTTATTAATGTCTAATTATCTACTTTTTATTAATTTAAAATAATTAGCTAATATTTTCATAATCTTATTTTTTTCATCTTATTTTATCTTTGAAAAAAATAAAAAGGCAATAAAAAGGGAAAGTTAAAATAGAGACAAAAAGAAAATGAAAATCAAATTCCACACCTCTAATGAATGGAGCACTACATGAGTAATAATAGAAAAGACCATCACTGTTAAGTGTAAAATAAATTATAAAAAATAGAGTCATATTTTAAATACATAGTTTTATTTTTACTTGCAAGGAAAAAGTTTAGAAGAATATGCTTTCTATTAATTTATATTTTAATAAATAAGTTGTGACTTTAATATTTTGTTAATTATTTTTTGTTGTAGTTTAATTATTTAATATTTCTTATACTCTTATTCATCTAAAAATGCTTAGCTAATATTTTGGTCTTTGTATTTTCATTTTGTCTCTGAGAAGGAAAAAAAAAGAGAAAAAAGAAGACAAAAACAAGAACAAAGAAAAGACAAAATAACAAAGAATGAAAAAGACAAAAAAATAAGTAGTACGTAGAGTGAATCACGAAGGCAGCATCAGCCATCAACAGGCAATTCTTAGTAGTGGGCATATGGGCATTTATTTATAAATTTGTGGATACTTTAGTTATTAAATTCTAGGGGGACATGGAAGGGTAAATATTTTACCTTTTAGGGTAGAAATTTTATTAATTAATATTCAATTATTTAATAAATTCTCTTAGATAATATTTTTGGTCGGTCCCGACTCGGGGATAACGTGCTAAATTAATAATTCGCTAAAATTATAAGATAATACATTTTTGATTACTCATATAGATCCCATGTAAAATATAAATTAATAATTCTTTATATACTACATAATACATGAGTGATTTATGAAGACTTCTTGAAAAATGTCTCAATTGTCTTTTGTTTTTGTTGAAATCAATGTCACATTGAATCTCATATCTAATTTTTCTTATCATTGTATGAACTTCTGGTGTTGTTTCTCATAGCTCAACAAGAAATTATTCAATGTGATTGCCGTTTTAACAGCCTCGTTTCGCGAAGGGGGCTCTACTGTAGAACTTCCATCATCATCTTCATCACCTTTATCAATTCTCATAACGCTCTCAATTATTTCTTCATCACTCAACAACTGTGCAACTACATTTTCTTCTGGGTAGTTCAAGACATGTTCGACATCCATTGTTTGTGTTAGCATGGTTTGATCTTGTGTTTATATAAGAAATATTTTTTAATATCCATAAAGTAGTACATTGAACACAAGAAGCGTAATAAAGTGGGAGATTGAAGGGTGCTTCATTTGATATAGTACATTGAACAATAATGAAGTGGAAGATTGAAGGGTGTTTGTAAATTAGGTATTTCATTATAAATTTATCTCTTTTAATTAATAAATTTTGGTGGTTCTAAGAGCATTAATTTATAGAGTTTCTACGTGTTATTTTGCCTAATTTCTTTCTGAAGTGTCTTAATCTCAAACCTAAATATAAGATCCCAACATGTAACGCAACAGAACTTTAAAAAGGAGGTCCACGTGCATCATATGAATTTTGTTGCTAATTAGACTGTTGAATATGTATCACAAATTTTCGCTTTAATTTTTTCTAATCTGTATCCCACCAACATCATTAAAGACCCTCCATTTGACCACATTTTGGAAAAGAAAAATGGACTGCTGAATATGACAGTTGTAAGAAAATTAAATTATAGGAGTAATACTTAATTGCTTTTAGAGTAATATACTCCCTCCGTTCTTAGCTCAATTTTTTTTTTATCTCAAAATAATTACTATTGTTTTAGGAATTAAAGAGTAATATAGACAATTGTTTCTAACTATACTCATAGCATGAAAGAAGTAATTTTTTTAAACACTGCTCCAGTTTCAAAAAGTAGCATCCAATAAATAAGGTAACTTAATTAGTTAATTTTAGCCTATATTTGTTATTTCGTTAATGAATATGAAAAACGGTAAAGTAATAGTTAAAATGAGGTGGAAGAGTATTTTCTTAATGGACGTGAAAATAGTTAAAACGATAATTAAAATGAGACGAAGAAAATACTTAAAATATCTCTTTTAAAAGGTAAAAAATCTGTATAGATCATTATATTGTTTGGTTGAATCGTTGAAAAACCTTAAGCATACTCCAACATTTGCTAAAAATATAGCCCTTTATATAATTGTACTTTTAAAAGATTTTCAACTATAATTGTACTTTACAAAAATGATGAGCATTATTAAACCCTTTATGCAAAAAAACGCAACTGTAGGAGCGATCATAAAAACGGAAGCAAAGTCGGTCATGACCCACACGGACGGTAGCGCTCTCATTAGGGCCAGCGCTGGCACAAAATCCAATTTCACACTGGCCTATTTGACTCATCTTTGAAACACGTTTTTCATGAATATTTTTTACGCGAATTTAAAATTTAAAGTTTATAAATTTTTATGATAAATTTAAGTTAATATATGATAATAACTGAGCTTATAATTAAATTCTAATAAATATTTAATTAATAAATTTTTTATGTATAGATAGGTCTATGCAAAAGTTATAATTAGATTTACGTGAACTCATATACAGTTGCAGAATTTGAATTATTTCTGATGTATATAAAAAAATTCAAAATATAAAAGTTAAACACATTAAAAAGTTAAAAGAATTCATCATTTATTGTATATACATCAGAAATAGTTTTGATATGATATGTATATTGTAGCTTTTCGATGAGGGTTCTTACCCCTTGCTCCGCTCATGCCCACACACTTTGTATTTCATCATGACTATATATAGAGTACTCATGTCTTATCTTTATATTCCCTCTCACATGCAATTTGGTCATTAGTCAATATTCATTATTCATTACGTGAGAAGCATTATAAGCTAGCTACTAGTCCAACACAATATCTTATAAACCTAGCTATAAAAAAATATGGCCATTACTGAGCCAGAAATTATATGGAAGATGCACCCAAATCACAAGCAGCAGCCTGGAGTTTGTTCTTGTGGTCTTAAGGAGCCGTTTGGACATGATTTAAAATCATGGTTTGAAATCATATGATTTCAAGTTAAAGTTTTGTTTGGACATGCAATTTGGATTTTTTAAGTTGTATTTATTTTCATTGACATAAAAACTCCATAAGTTGTGAAAACTATCAGAACTTATCTAATTCTTATGTTATCTTATCAAATGAGCAAGTCATAGTTCATAACAAAATTAATACGCGGCTAGAATGTCTTTCTAAAAAATACAACATCAATTGATCAAACTTTAGTTCAATAAAAAGATTTTTTTAAATATGAATAGTCGTGTAACGGTAGAGAATACAAGAACACTTTCCCAAAAGTAAATTTGAAGTAGAGAATGAACTCACATGTTAATAGATGATGGATTGGCTTGAGAGTAATTCAGAAGCAAAAGTTAAAAATATGCGAGACCTCTACTTTGTTGATTGTTGTTAATAAGAATGGAGTGAGTAGTAGAAATAATAAATAAAGCCAACTACAGGTGAACATAAATAAAAATAGGTAGAAGTAAATGAAGTAGGTAAATTGTTGATAGTAATTAATTGTGAAAACAAATGGTAGGTCGAAAGAGTTTAATCTTCTTTAATGGATAAATAATTTCAGCATACATAAGACATATATGTGATGTCTCGTTACTGTTGCTATATGAATTAAAATGAATTCAAATATAGATTTAGATAAAGAGCCTTACACTTGAGATGACTATTAGCCACACTGCAGATTTTCAAAGTGGTAAGTACTTGGCTATAGATGGTTATGTGTGTAAAACCTATATTTGTATGGCATAGTCATATCTTTATATATATATATATATATATATATATATATATATATATATATAATATAAATTATGTATTGAATAATTATATCCAATACAATATAAAGTCGATCAATTGATAAATATCTATTAATATATGAATCTTTTTTTAAAAAATATAAACGTATGGCTAAGTTTTATATTTTTTAAAAATTGAAATCATGGTTTGGAATTCTAAATCACACCTTTTTGGATGATTTGGGATTTTAAACCATGACATGAAGTTGAAGTTCAAGTTATGTCCAAATTTTCTAAACAAACGTGTTTTGAAATCATGATTTGAAAACGCATGGTCAAACGCGTACTTAGAAAAAGACTCATTAAGCTTTCTACTTCAACACCAACAATAATGACAATTTCTTCATGTACCTATTCTTCTTTATCTTCCTCTACATTGTCTTCCACTTGTGATTCTCCCCACGGTGGTGGCCGACACCGCCGGATCACCTCCGACGTTGTGGGTCGCTTCTCTTTTGTGAGCATCATCAGTTTGAAAAAGAGCAGATCAATAGCTTTTGAAGCAAGAGAAGAAAGAAGGGTTTGGTCAAAGCTAATAAGGTCAACGGATAATATGACCAAAGGGGTACTTGTACACTGATATCATATTCTATTAAAGAAGGAATTTAGCTCGGGTACATTGAGAGTATAAAATATTTACATTATCAGTTAATTTTTTTATTTGCTAGATACTGGTGTTTCACTATCCATTCCTTTCATTTCGATTCAGGATGATGGGCCCAACCGGATGTACCTCTCTTAATCGGTAATGACCTTGAATTAGATAAATCTAAGCCTTTCTTACCATTTGATAAGCTTTTTTAAGGACTCGTTCTTTCTAATTCTCTAAACAATAATTGATCATTCACTCATACTTTTGTGGGAATAAAGGACCGGAAGTTTATTGTTGCTAATTCAATCTTTTCTTTTTTGGGTGTGAACAAGAAAAAAAATATGTCTTCTTAATCTTCCGCTTTTTAGATGATACTCTACTCAACTTTTCCAGATTACCAAGTTGTATGTACTACGAAAAAGTTAAGTTATTTTACTGTTGACTTTTAAGTAATTTAATAGTGTAAAAATTATTTACAATGTCAGAATGTAATATGTAGTTAAACTCTTCAATAAAAGGTTAGGCAATGAATTAGTACTAATACTTTTTAGACTTGGAATTTGGGGTTAATATATGTACTATGCAAGGGAAACTTAATTAATCCTTTAAGATTTATCAAGAATTAATTGCAATGTTTAATTAGTTCCAAGATTTGTGTCTTTATTGCATCGCGTGGTAATTCGCACAAGCCCTAAGTCAAAAATAAGAAATGAAGAGGCAAAGAATGATAATTAAGATAAGAAAATACTTTGTATCCATCAGTTGTATAAATGTGCAATGCAAATTAAGATTGTTTTATTTTAGAATCTCGATTCATGCAATGAACCGATTAGTTTCGCTCCCGAAAAATAATTAAGACAAGAAAATACATTTACACGTATTAGTTTTTTGGGAAAGGGGTCATTTATATCCTGAACTTTTCGAAAATATCTAGATATACCCTTCGTTTAAAGTTCGGCTCGTTTATGCCCTTGACGTCCAACTTTTGATACATATTTACCCTTCTTGGACGTTAGTTGCATTGCTGGAAAATCAATTTTTTTTTCTAATATCAAAAATTGCCATGTGGCAATTTAAATCTAAAAAACTCCTCCAATAACCCGACCCACTAAATAACCCACACCAAACCCTCCTTTTAACCCATCGATTAACCCCCAATTTTAAGTGTCTTTTAATAATTTACATATATTAAAAAAAAATTGTCCAGGTCTGACCGTTTCTCTTGCTTTGCATGTGTTTATGCTGTGTCTTGAGCCGAGGGTCTTTCGGAAAAAAGTCAATCTACCTATCAAGATAGAGGTAAGGTCTGTGTACACTCTACCCTCCTCATATACCACGTTGTGGGATTTCACTAGATATGTTGTTGTTGTTGTATTCAATTTACAATCTAATATATGAAACTTATACTCTAATAGATTAAAGAGACCGAGTTTAATTAAGTACAATCTAGGCAGACATCGAGGACCAGAAGTAGGATCAGTATAGTAGCTTTGTTTCTTCTTCCTTCTCTAGTAAATTAAGAAAATCACCAATTCTGCCACCGCTTTCAGATGAAGCTGAATTAGAGTCCTGTTGGTTTCTCTCAATGGTGTGCACCAATTGATTTTTCTAGAGGTGTTGGTTTTGGTAGAGGGGGAGATAATGAAGGTGGTTCTGAGGAAACAGTGGGTGAGGTAGGAGGAGGTGCCTGATCGTAAGTGGGTGAGTTCAGGATGAGGGTGGTAGCGACATTCTTTTGCAGCTTCGTTCCAATTGAAGCAAGTCTCTCTATCAACCCTATCATCTTCAACAAATGCTGCGAGACCTGGCCCCCTTCATTGAGCTTACACTTAAAAAGTTCTATCAGTAGCTCATATTCCATAGTCTGGGATTGTGAGTCATAGAGACTCTTCAAGTGTTCGAGCATCTCATTGGGACCCATGTTCTCATGTTGTCTCTGAAGTTCCATAGACATGGAAGACAACATCATGCACTGTGTTGTGCTGAAGAGGCATCATCTAGGTGTTTTTGGTAAGCATCCTTCTCAAAAGAGACATATTCAGCAGAGTCTGTCGCAGGGACTGTTGGGAACACCGTGTCCAACACGTATTCTAATTTCTCTTGTCTCAGCACTATTCGCAAATTTCTTAGCTAGTCAAAGTACTTAGGTCCAGTAAGTTTGTTCATTTCAATCAACATTTTCAATGATAAGCTCGACATCTTTGATAATCTGAAGAATTAGATAGACTGGAAATCAAACTCAAAATTTATTTCCTATTATACACATTCGTTTAGGCTAATCAACATGGTCTTTTATTTAATTAGCTCCCACTATTTTAACATACTTCTACGACCCCATGGTAGAATACAGACCTATATTAATTGAGGTCATTATGGGCCAAAATCCAAGCCTATGCTATCTCCGCGTTTGCTTTGGCTGATAACTTCAATAACACATCTTGGTAGGTTCTAAACCAATTGCAAAACTTATTTGCAACTCTTGGTTGATCAAATATTATATTTAATTTTGTGTCCTTAGATTAGTCCGACACTTTGGCACCAAGATTTGTCTAAGCAAGTCAACCCCATTACACGACTGCGTTTATGTATCTAAGTAAATTTGGCCTTTGTGAGCAAACACTTTGGTGTAAATACCCACAAAAGTTTATCGTTTACCTTTACATTTAAAACACATCTGTGAAAGAGTCTGGGTCCTCGTAGACTTAGAGCAAATGCTTTGGCATAAATACTCGTATCGCCGAAAAGGATTTTGCACTCTGACAATATAATGGACGACACGTTTTAATTTAGACTTGTATTTAAAATTTTGGAAAATATTTTAATTCAGAATTTTAACCAAGATTAACTCTTTTACACCATATCCAATATGACATCTTAATATCATGCAAAATTAATGACACATATAGTTGGGAACTGTTAACCCAATATGCATGATATAAGATGGTTTAAGCAAATACTGGGTGACGCCTGCCCAGATAGTTATAGAGGACACTATGCTAATTATTAAATGAAAGCATTTAAACACTTAGCATTTAGTTCGTATATTATTCAATAATATACAATTAATAATAATCATGGGTTAACTTGTCTAAACTATAAAGTTTAAATCTAATCCAAACAGTCCCTTAAGCATTTTGTGATTTTAAAAACTAATTTTCAGGATATTTCTGTAAGTTCCAGTTTTCAGAATTTACAGTTAAGTCCATCAAGAATTTAAAATTTCAATTTTGAACCCCTTTAAATTCAAAAAATCCAATTTTAATTTCAGAAAATATTTTCAGATTTCAGGGACCTGTCTGTAATTTCTAGAATTTTAAAGTAATTACAGATTTGGCCCAAGGGGCCAAATCTGCTTTTCTACAATTTACAGATTTGCCTTAAGGACCAAATCTGATGATTTTTAAAACTTTTCCAGAGACCAAATTGCAATTTCAGAAACTTCTAAAATTTTCAAATTTTCCCTAAGGGCTAAATTGCAATTTTGGAAACCTTCACTGTCCCGTCGGAACAGTGACTGTCGCCATTGTTCACGCCGGAACAGTGTTCGGTCCTGTTCACTGTTCCAATTTTTTTTAATTGGAGCCTCAGTGCCGCGACGCTCCATCGTGGAGTTGCAGCGCCTCCGTCTCAGAATCACAAAATCCGCATTTTTGAAATCCTAAAACTGGTTCAGGATCAGATTTGCAGATTTATCTTTGTTACCCTTCACTATCAAACAACACGTTCATCAACCATCATCCAATCCCTTCTCATTCTTCGCTTCAGTGCACCATGTTCGCAATGAACCGGTTTCACACATTGACTTAGAAGAGTTAGATCGGAATGACTTCATCGATTACATCATTGTTTAATAGTTTGGGAAACAAGGATGATGTGCTTTTAAGATATTAGGTTTTCAAGCTTTAAACGACATAAATTTCAGATTTAAACAAATTCTAACCCATATTATTATTAACTAATTACCTTATAATCATACAAAATAGCCCTGACTCTTGATACCACTGTAGGGTTTTGTTGGGTTGTTGTACGCAGCGGATATTGAAAACTTGTTTCAAACCCAATAAACGTAGAACTGTTTGACTATAGGGTAATTTAAAACCGTAAACATAAGACTTGAATGATACTTACATGTTTACAATAACTGAAATCTTTATCAACTGTGGGTGCGCACGCGAATGCCCTTTCAATTGCAAGCTCCAAGCTTCAATGTATTCCTCCTTTGGAAAGCTAGGAAATCCGACAGAGGTTCGAGAGAGTGTTTTGATTCCGAGTCTCTAAGACTTAGAATAATGATATGAAATCAAGTTTAGTGAATAATGAAGTGTGGGTCTATATTTATAGGTGAAAAATTAGGTCAAACCGGATTAGGGTTTGACCTTGGGCCTGACCCAAAAATTTTCAGCACATTCTTAATTAAATCCAAAATCCAATTTTGACTTAATTAAAACAATCATCATTCATTTAAATATCTTGATACTAAATCGAATATTTAATACTCTCGTAATACATCCTTAATCGAAAGGATAATCGACATAGTGTGACCCTACATGCCTTCTCATATCGACACTAATCAAATTAAGGTCTATGCGGAACTCCTAGACTGCGCCGGAGGACGAACTCAATATGTGAAGTACGTTTACATGAATCCAGTAAATTTAACCTCTATGTGGTAAGATAAAATCCTTTCATTCACGATACACTCGATCAAGCTTAGGATTTGCCAAGTGTCTATCCAAATGGCTTGATCATTATATCTCATCTATATTGGCTGACAACAAGACCATATTCTAGATATGTCTACTGCGTTGGCCAACGACTTAGTCAACCCAATATCAATGAGAAGCTGAGTGTTCTCTAGAATATACATTCGAGGAATGAATCCTAATCTTGGCTCAACTACCACCCTTAATCCACATCGTAATGTACCCAATACAAGCCGTATCTCAACCGATAAGACATTTGAGCTTAGGACAGGATCAAAGTATATTACTATATAGACAAGGTGTGTATTGACCTCAAGTCTAAGGACTTCTATCTTCCACACGTTGATCATACTTTAGACATGTATAACAAACAGTATATCATCAGGGTATACCAATACTTCCAAAGTATCCATGTGTCCATCACGAGTAACCATTACGCATCGCAGGTGAGACACACTACATCCTCCGAGGAAGTGATGCAGACCACAAGTCGACTTATCACATATCATCGATATCTTATTCTTGATGATCATTAGTCGAGACTATTTTAAGAGTTACGTTATAATATTAATATCTCACATTATTAATAACAACGTAACCTCTAGGGATGCATAGTATAGAATATTATAAACAATCAACTAATAATTCAATAATTGCAAATGCCAAAATATTAATCTCCATTAATAATAATACGAATGTGTATAAAGTACATTTGTCATAATACGGATTGTCTCTAGGACATAAATATACTTTCAGCACCAACCTGGACCTTTAGCATAAGATGACATCTTGAAATTAACAAAGTAGGCTCATCATCTAAAATTCAAATAAAGGGACTAACCCAACAAAATTAAACTCTTAACTAAATCCATACTTATTAGACTTAAATAATAAGTCTAATTATATTAGTTCATAATATTTATTTGTTTAGAATAATTTATTTCGAATTTAAAATACAATTTTAATTTTTTTATGAATTTAAATTCAGTAAATTTTAAAAGCCTGCAGTACTAAATTAACGCAATGCGAATATAACTTGGAAGTTGGCAATCTTCCCAGAAATCTTTCTAGGAAATGGTTCTAATTTGACCCTCTCCAATAATGCATTCATGGAATTTATAACCAAAAGACAAAGTGACATGAACTCCACCATCTTAGGGTGAAGTGCTTGTAGAATACTTGGAAATTAAGTACACACAAAGGAATAACTTATTCTATTAGTATTTTCTGTTGGTTATTACAAGGGTTGCAGGAAACGGGAATTACTAGTAACTGCAAAGTAATTCAAGAACTGGAAATTACAATAGAACAACAAAACTGAAATTACAATTTTGTTGAAGAAGTAAAACTGGAAACTGTTTTGTTATTGCTGAGTCGAGTGTGACACTCTGTCCTTAAGACAATATTGCCCCGTATGTATCCTTTATACGTCCTGGACAATTCGTCTCCCAAGATAAAACAACAATGGAACACTTGAGCAAAGGAAACTCAAGAGCTACCGTGAAGAATATTGAGTAACGAAATGATGCTTGGAAGTTGTAGGAAGAACTGTTTTTGCTTGTGTATTTTCGTGTAGTATATCTCTTGTATGTTAAGTATGTCTCAACAATGGTGTAAGGAGTGTTTATATAGGTGAGGGAGGGGCTGTTTAATTTCGCCCCCATATATAATGACCATTATTGGCCAAATAATGGCCATTATGGAGGTAGTAAAGCCACCAAAATAAATGGTGAAAGACCAATGGATTCGCCATTATAGGAGGAGTAATTCAGCCAGAATAAATGGACTGAATTGAGTGCTTGGCGTTTCTGTTCTCTTCTGCCCAATTCTGACTTTCTGGAAACTTCAGGGATCAAACTGTACATCTTGAAACTTCAGGGATCTGGTCCAAACTGTACATCTGAAACTTCTGGGATCAAATTGTACTTCTGGCAAAGTTCTCTGGCCCAAAAAGATAATATCAGAAGGCCCACAGCCCACGGCCCGTGACCCGAGAACCCGGAACCCGGAACCAGATCCGGACCGGACGGGCGGCGGCGGCGCGTGTGTGGTCTTTCCTTGAACCGAAGCACATCTAGGTCCTCCCTCCTTTAAACACATGGGATACCCCTTGGGGTCCCAAACCCCAAACCAATTTTGAGTCTTATATACACAACAATTCTTTCTTCCTCTACCGATGAGGGAGAATTGAACACAACACCACACTTTTCATGCTTCAAACACCTCACTTCGTGGACCAATATCTCTTTCATTTCTCAATGAAATTTGACGATTCTTGGCCCTACGGTTATCTACGTACTTAGTAGATCATGCATGTGTGAAGAACCGGATTCTCCAACATACGTAAAACTAGTGTTTAAGCCGTTAAAGTTGGTCGGTCGCAACTCCCGCCAAAGGCAAATTTCCAACAATCCCCTCTTGAAAGAGATTTTGGCGCACTCACATGGTGCCTTTTTCATTTCCAGCAATATTTCAGCGGACCGATGTTGCATAAGGAGAGGTAGCTTCAGCTTTGAACCTTCCATAGTGGAATACCATCGGACTTACTTACTGCGCGGTGAACGTGATGTCTTGAACCGTCAGTGTTTAGTGTAAGACAAGTCAATGATACCAACACACACAAATTCCCTTACCCTCTTCTTCGTAATGTTTTGTCCGTTTTGTCCATGGACAACGTCTTGGATTCTTAAGTGCGTTCATTTTGAGGCGGCCCGTCCTCGCACTTAAATAGGTGGTCTCCTACAAGGTATCCTGCTATACCCCACTTCACAAGTGTTAGGAACCATTAAAAGTTTTCCAAAACCTAACCTCAACTGTTGAGGAGCATTACAGGTTTTGAAAACTTAACCTTTACCCACACTGCAGATAGCACTTAAAGTCTATCGCGGGAACGGCTTTGGATTTGGTGTTTCTTTTCAGAAACCCCTATCCGAAGTGCTCATGCTTCCACTGAAGGGATTAACTTAACCTTTACAACTTAGTTTTCCCATTGAACCAAATTACTGGGATCTCCAGTTAGTAAGGTTGGGTTACCGCTGTATTGGTCCTTATATTTTGGGTTTTAAGCCCATTCCCCTAGACATGCAAGCCATCTGATCTTTGGGTAAGCCCTTTGTCAATGGGTCTGCTATATTATCCTTTGACTTAATGTAATCAATGGATATTATACCCGTGGTGATCAGTTGCCTAACGCTCTTATGCCTCCATCAAATATGACGAGACTTGCCGTTGTACATAGAATTCCGTGCCCTTCCTAGAGCCGACTGACTGTCGCAGTGGATCATTACCGAAGGTACGGGTTTGTTCCAACACGGAACATCCTCTAAGAAGTCATGAAGCCACTCAGCTTCTTCTCCTGTTTTGTCTTTAGTGATAAAGTCTGATTCCATTGTGGATCGGGCGATGCAAGTTTGCTTAGAGGATTTCCAAGACACAGCCCCACCACCAATTGTAAATACATACCCACTGGTGGACTTGATGTTCTCTATATCGATATCCGGTTTGCATCACCGTACCCCTCTAGTACACCGGATATCTCGAATAGTGTAACCCGTAATTTAACGTGTATTTCGTATTGTAATACCCGATTCAACGCCTTCCGGTGATTATCACTCGGATTACGGGTGAACCTAGCTAACTTATTGATCGCGTAAGCAATATCGGGTCGGGTGCGCTTTGTTATATACATCAAACTACCGATCACCTGTGCATATCGCTCCTGATATACAGGTGCACCAAGATTTTTATCAAGCTTTTGATCTGTACCCATTGGTGACGTTATCGGTGAACTGTCTAACATCTCGAACTTTCTCAAAACATCCTCGATGTAGTGAGACTGAGATAAGACCAGTCCGTCAGACGTCTTAGAAATTTTAATCCCTAAGATAACATCTGCGATACCCATATCCTTCATGTCGAAGCATTGTTTCAACATGTTCTTAGTCTCTAGGATTACCCTAGGACTGCTTCATGTGATTAACATGTCGTCTACATACAGGCATATCATAACAAATGAGTCAGAGTTACCTTTCATGTAAACACATTTATCACACTCATTAATGGCGAACCCTTTCGATAGTAGAGTACTATAAATTTTTTCGTGCCATTGTTTCGGGGCTTGTTTCAGCCCGTACAGAGATTTGACAAGTCGACAGACTTTCTTCTCTTGCCCTTGAATCACATACCCCTCGGGTTGGTCCATATAAATTTCTTCTTCTAAATCACCGTTTAGGAAGGCTGTCTTGACAACGCCTGAGCAATTGTCCTTGGTTCATCATTAACCATATAAGCTACAAAGTCAGGACCGAAGGATTTATCCTTCCTAGCCCTCTTACTTCGCCTTAGATCCATCTCTGGAGTCTCCAAGTTCTGAGAATCTGGAACACTAGATTCCGGATGTTCAGCCACCTCGAGATTCGCTAGATCCGAACCATTCGGTATTCGGGCGCCAAGGACTCCGGTTCTTGAGAGCTCGTGCATAACTTCGTTTGAGAGAGGTTATGTCTTTTTCCTTTCTAGGAAAGGTACTTTCAAAGAATAGAGCATTCCTTGATTCCATTATTGTACCCTGGTGGATTTCTGGGAATATCTGACTTATGCACTAAGAAGCGATAAGCACTACTGTTATTTGCATATCCGATGAATATGCAATCTACAGTCTTAGGCCCAATCTTGACCTGCTTTGGCTTGGGTACTTCAACCTTTGCCAAACAACCCTACACCTTAAAATATTTGTAGGTGGGTTTCTTTCCCTTCCATGATTCATATGGAGTTTTGTCCTTACCCTTATGTGGGACTCTGTTAAGAATCGTATTAGCGGTAAGGACGGCTTCTCCCCATATATTTTGGGGAAGACCGGAATTGATAAGCAAGGCATTCATCATTTCCTTTAATGTGCGGTTCTTACGTTCTGCCACACCGTTTGATTGAGGTAAGTATGGAGCCGTCGTTTGATGAATAATGCCTTCTTGGGCACAGTATTCCTCAAATGGCGCTACATATTCTCCCCCTCTATCGCTACGAATGGATTTAATCTGTAGGCTAAGTTGATTCTCAACTTCTGCTTTGTAACGTCGGAACACTTCAAAGGCTTCATCCTTACTTTTTAACAAGTAAAGGTAACAATACCTTATGCTATCATCTATAAATGTCACAAAGTACTTGTTCCCCCCTCTAGTTTGTGCAAACTTCAAATCACATATATCTGTGTGAATAAGTTCTAGAGGAGCGGTATTCCTTTTGACGGATCGAAAAGGAAGCTTGGTGAGTTTTGCCTCTACGCACACCTCACACTTATGTTGAGGGTTTACGTCGATAGACGGCAACAACTGCATCTCTACCAGCCTTTGAATAGACTTGTAGTTTACGTGTCCTAATCTATTATGCCATAAATTAGAAGACTCAAGCAAATAAGAAGAAGGTCCAACTTTATTTCCTTGATGCAATACAGACATGGCATTCACTTTGAAGAGGCCTTCACAGATGAAGCCTCTTCCCACAAATGTGCCAATTTTAGTGAGTACAAACTTATTGGATTCGAATACTAGCCTAAAACCAGCATTAACCAATAAAGGTCCAGAAATTAAATTTCTTCTAATCTCTGGGACGTGCATCACTTCCTTCAGAGTAAGTTCCTTGCCAGAAGTCATCTTCAGGACCACCTTTCCAACCCCCAGCACGTCAGAAGAAGCGTTGTTGCCCATGAACAACTTCTTGTCAGCGACTGGAGTGTATGTGGAGAAGGCATCTTTGTTGGAACAGATGTGCCTAGTAGCACCTGTGTCCATCCACCACTGCATCAGATTCTCTACCAAGTTGGCTTCTAGCACCACTGCAGAGAATTCCTCGATCATGTCATCCATGAGCGTATCCTTGACGACGTTTGCTTGAGCCTTGCCTTTAGACTTGGCTTTCTGTTGTTGCTCAGTCTTGAGCTTGCGATATTCCTTGATCCTATGACCAGGTTTTCCACAGTGATGACAATTACCTCTGAACATCTCTGCTGCAGGGGCTTTGCCGACTTTTTGGAACTTCCGCTTCTTGCTTGAGTTCCCTTTGGCCTCAGCCAGATTCGCCTTTGCCTCAGCAGGTTGTCTACCCTTTGGCAAGGTCTTCTTATTATCTTCCTGGATTTGCAGTTTGATAACAAGCTCTTCAAAGGTCATCTCCTTTGTCTTGAGTTTCAAGCAACTCATAAACTCATTCCATGAAGGAGGTAACTTTTCAATCAGCGATGCAACCAAAAACTGCTCGTTTGGTTTCAGTCCTTCCAAATCCAGTTTATGTAAAATCATTTGGAATTCCTGGACTTGGGACATCACTGTCTTACTGTCCACCATTTGAAATTTTAGAAATTTCCCAACGATGAACTTCTTAGTACCCGCATCTTATGCGTTGTACTTCTTTTGCAGTTTTTCCCACAGCTCTTTGGTAGTGCCAACGGTGCAATAGACTGTGTAGAGAGGGTCTGCCAAGCAGTTCAGTATATAGTTCTTGCACATGAAATCGCTATGATTCCACGCATCACGAACCATCTTCATGCCGTTAACGACATGGATACCAAGGCCCCCTTCACCCATTTCAGCAGGTGAAGAGTCCATTTCATCTCCAGCTTGTGGAGGATCTTCCGTAAGGAACCGGGCCATGCCCATTACCGTTAAGTAGAACAACATCTTTTGCTGTCATCTCTTAAATTCTGATCCCATGAATTTTTCAGGGCAATCATGGTGGTGTGAAGAAGAGGGTGGAGCTCCAGCAGTCGGGAAGACAACGTTGTTATTCGCCTTCAACAAGCACCAGCACAACAGGTGAAGCGACGGTGTTACCATTGCCTTGAGCGATGGCGACGAGTGGCGGGAATGCGAAGCAACGTTGCCTCGAGAGGCAGCAGCAGTAGCAGCAACATCGGTCATATTTCCAGCCATGTTATAGCAGTTGTAGTAAACAAATATTGTCTTAAGTTTGTTGGTTATTACAAAGGTTGCAGGAAACGGGAATTACTAGTAACTGTAAAGTAATTCAAGAACTGGAAATTACAATAAAACAACAAAACTGAAATTACAATTTTGTTGAAGAAGTAAAACTGGAAACTGTTTTGTTATTGCTGAGTCGAGTGTGGAACTCTGTCCTTAAGACAATATTGCCCCGTATGTATCCTTTATACGTCCTGGACAATTCGTCTCCCAAGATAAAACAGTACTTCTGGCAAAGTTCTCTGGCCCAAAAAGATAATATTAGAAGGCCCACAGCCCACGACCCATGACCCGTGACCCGTGACCTGAGAACCCGAGAACCCGAGAACCCGGAACCCGGAATCGGACGGGCGGCGGCGGCGCGCGTATGGTCTTTCCTTGAACCGAAGCACATCTAGGTCCTCCCTCCTTTAAACACATGGGATACCCCTTGGGGTCCCAAATCCCAAACCAATTTCGAGTCTTATATACACAACAATTCTTTCTTCCTCTACCGATGAGGGAGAATTGAACACAACACCACACTTTCCATGCTTCAAACACCTCACTTCGTGGACCAATATCTCTTTCATTTCTCAATGAAATTTGACGATTCTTGGCCCTACAGTTATCTATGTACTTAGTAGATCATGCATGTGTGAAGAACCGGATTCTCCAACATACGTAACACTAGTGTTTAAATCGTTAAAGTTGGTCGGTCGCAACTCCCGCCAAAGGCAAATTTCCAACATTTTCCATTTTCTCCCTCTTCTTTAGATCGTTCCGACAATACATGCACGAATTGCATGGAAACTATTTTCTGACTAGTTAATAATGTTATGTTACGCTAACCATGAGATATTTTTTAGAATTATTTAAAAGATATATGCGTTTATAATTAACAAAATTGAATTAAAAATCAATACATTATTGGATATGTAAAGCATGTACGGGAATAGTAAATAACTATTACAGTGATCGAAAGGATAAAAAACAAAGATTACAATAACAAGCTGTCAATATCTTTGTTTTGTATTGAAACTTCAAATATGGATCTTGTATTCGTAAATACAAGAACATGAACTGCTACACTTGTGGCTTGTGGATCCGCTGAGAATCTGAATGGTTAGAGTCCTTTAAGATTCAAGTTCACACCTGAAACACTTAGCAACCAATTAGATAATCACAACACCACCGGCTGAGTCCAGAGATGACTCTCTGTCTTTATGATAAGATTGCCCCGTATATATGCTTTTACGTTAGCGGGCAATAGTCTCCCAAGATAAAAACAACAGCTAATCAACACTACAAAATAAATAGGTTGATTCTGACGAAGAAAACAAACATGAAACGACTTGATGAAGAATGGAAAATTTAGAGGAAAAGAAAGAGTTTATGTTCTTTCCTTTCTACTGTTTCTGCTGCTCTCTTATCTTTCTACTCCACTACCCTCAAATAAGAGTAAGGTCTAAATATATAGTGTTTAGGAGGATGACCTCTCAACTAGCCAACTAATGACTTTCAATAGCCATGTAATGCCACTCATTGAGGGGTTACAATCAGCCAAATAATGGTCGAATTCAATGGAGATTCAATGCTCCAAAACCAGCCCAAGAGGCAGAAACTTTCTGCCTTCCTCTTCCTAGTTTGGGGTCCAAAAGATAATATCAGAAGAAGCCCAAGGCCCAAGACCCGAGCCCGAACCGTACGGGCGGGCGGCGGCGGCGCGCCTGTGGGCTTAGCCTCGAACCCAAGCACACCTAGGTCCTCCCTCCTTCAAACACATGGGTTACTCCTTAGGGTCCCAAACCCTTATCCATTTTTAGGCTTATAAAAAGAACAATTCTTTCTTTTCCCACTGATGTGGTAGATTTATCCCACACCATATTTTCATGCCTCAAACACCTTACTTCGTGGACCAATATCTCTTTCATTTCTTAACGAAATTTGACGATCATTGGCCCTACGGTCATCTACTCACTTAGTAGATTATGCACGTGTGAAGAGACAAAGCCTCCAACATGTAGAAACCTAATATTGAAGTCATTAAATATGGATGGACGCAACCCCCCACCAAAGACAAATTTCCAACATACATATCAATATATCATGTTGTTCCCCCGTTAATGGTAGCAAGTAGAAATGAATGTAGCATGTTTGCTACCAATTCAGCCAAATCCAACAATTTCCATACAAAGAATATGTTTTAGGTATGAATTATTGAAATTTTTATAAATGCTAATCGATTCATAATGTTAAAAATTTAATAGGTTAAACTTTAGATTGAACCCATCAAATTTAAATTTTGAATTCGTATATCTGGCGACAAGTAAATATATTTACAAGAATATAGAAAACGTAACTCACTTAAATAAGTAAGAATCGAACTATAAAAAATAGAAACCAGAAACGTATTTTTTGATAATTCATTGCTTCCGTCATAAAATAATCCATAACTAATAGGGATAGTGAATATATTTTCATATATTCACCGTATATTTTGCAATATACTGTAATTAATATTTGAGTGTAATTATGTAAAGTAGAGATCCTTATTCCATTAGAATTACAATTGTACACCCTATATATTGTATTAATGAAAGGACTCCACTCAAGTAGATTTACACTCTTCTACATGGTATCAAGAGCCAAAAATCCCTAAACCCTATTTGCCCCTTTTTTTTTTCCGACGCCAAACCCTACCGTAAACAACCGATATACACCCTGTATATGGCTGATATACCCTCTATGCCGTTATATACAACTCGTATACAACCTTATATATAACCGATGTACACCATGTATACGGCTGATATACCATCTATACCGCCATATAGTACTCATATACAACCTCCCTAAGCTGATATACACCTCGTATACGGGTGATGTTGTCCCATATACACCTCGTATACGTCCTGAACCCCCCTTCTTTTTCTCACATACTTTCGGCAACCCTCATGGCATCACCCGCGGACCATATTGCTTTTCCTGCTACCTCCTCATCAACCTGACGTCACAAATCCTTATCCCTCTTCCAACCCTAACACCTTTCATCCGGCTTTCGCCGTAACCAATATCAAGAACTTCATTATGTTTATTCTTGATCAAGAGGATGGACAATATGCGTCGTGGGTTGAACTTTTCCAAATTCATGCATGTGCTTACAACGTACTTGACCACATTGATACCACCTTTCCCCGCCAACCCGACGTCGATGACACGACGTGGAAATGGCTTGACGTTATCGTCAAGCAGTGGATCTATGGCACTATCTCCAAGGATATGCTTCATACTATTATGAAGACTAGAGCTTTGGCTCAAGAGCTATGCACACGGTTGGAGGAAACTTTTCAAGACAACAAACATACACATGCCGTGTATCTCGAGGAGCAATTCAATACCACCCATCTTGAAAATTTTGCAAATATGGACGACTACTGCAAATAATTAAAATTGCTTGCTGACCAACTATCTAACGTGGGTACTCCAATTTCTGGCATGAAAATGGTTCTGCAATTGATTAATGGTTTACCGAAAGGTGAATACGACACACTTGCAATGATGATCCAACAGGTCGATCCCCTACCGAGTTTCAACAAAGCGCGGTCCTAATTGCTATTAGAGGAGACGAGATGATCAAAACAAGATGAACACAAACCCAAGGCGTTGGTTGTTGACGCCCCCGCGCCAACTACCGCAACCACCGGCCAGCCACCACACTCGGACTACCACCCGCTCCAGAACAACTGCGGTATTGGCATAGGCAGAGGCTGCGGAAGTGGCCAGGGAAGGTAAAGGGCTAGGGGACGGGCCAATAATTCCAGCCAGTCACAACAGGCCCAACACCCAACACAGTGGGCCGGCCCACTGCCCTGGCAGTTCTACGGGAACTGGGCCAACAGTTTTCCAGCAGCCACAGCCCAATTGCAATAGTGGCAACAACATCGGCCCAGCATCCTGGGAGCCCACCCAACGTCACACTCAACGGGCCTCAACCATCAGACCCATTTTTCTGCAGCCCAGCAGTCCACTTTCGGCCTCACTCCAACAAATTTAGGCCAGGCTTTCAGCAGATTAAATCTTCAGTAGCCCGATGACGCTTGGTATATGGACACGAGCGCCACGTCTCACCTCACTCATAATTTTGGGAATCTTCCTCACATGCACAATTTAAATACTCATCAATTTATTATGTTCGAAAATGGTCATCGCATTCTAATTCAAGTGTTTGGTCATACACAAACTCCATCACCGCACCCCCTTTCTCCCTTAAACACGTCCTATATGTCCTTAACATTATCAAGAATCTAATCTATGTTAGAAAATTATCCACTGATAATTCCGTATCGATTGATTTTGACTCGTTTGGTTTTTCTGTGAAGGGCCTACGTATAGGGAGACTTCTTACGAGGTGCAATAATGTGGGAGATCTCTATCCTTTCCTATCCACATCTGCTGCCAGTGTCAACCCTCCCACATCTCTAGCTACAATTTTCTCTTCAATGTGACATAGTAGACTTGGACATCCCGGAGCTTATATTTTTTATTTTCTTAGAAACCACAATTTAATTCAAGGTAATAAAAGGAACCTTGCCCAAAATTGCTACTTTTGTCATCTTGGAAAGCATGTTAGACTTCTGTTTACGTCATCTTTGAGTATTACTTTTTCTCCATTTGATATTATTCATGCAGATTTATGGACCTCTCCTATTACTAGCAAATTGGGTCATAAATATTATTTAATATTATTGGATGATTTTTCTCACTTCCTATGGGTCTATCCGCTCCACTATATATCTCAGGTCTACTCAAGTTTCTTGAATTTCCTACATATGCTAAAATACAATTTGACAAAGTAATAAAACGTTTCAATGTGACAATGGTCATGAGTTTAATAATTCTCTCTTCCATAAATTCTGTGCGGCTAATGGCATGGTCTTTCGTTTCTCCTGCACCCATACTTCCCCTCAAAATGGTAAAGCCGAACGAATTCTCCGCACCATTAACAATATGATTCGTACCTTAGTTTTCATGTGTCTCTTCCCCACAACTTTTGGGTATATGCATTAAAAATGGAATAATACCTTATTAATAGACTACCTACCCGTACGCTCCAAAATAGGACCCCCACCAAGTTCCTATTTCATCGTAACCCTACCTATGATCACCTTCAGATTTTTGGTTGTCTCTGCTACCCGAATCTTGCCTCCACTGTCCCTCACAAATTAACACCTTGTACGACTCCGTGTGTCTTCTTAGGGTTCCCATATAACCATATGAGGTACTTATTCTATAACGTGTCCATATGCAAAATTATAGTCTCACGTCATGTCACATTTGAGGAGCATGTCTTCCCATTTGCCAATATCCACCAATTCCGACCCACTAATTACGGATTTCTTGATGACACGGACACCTGACCTCTAGTCCAAAATGTACTATAATATCCGCAACCTTCATCCGTACCGCCACCACCTCCACCACCTCCATCCGCCCAGTCAAACAACAACCATGTCGTAACTTCCCTGCCCGACGACACTACCAACATACTGCACCTCCCTCCCATCGAGTCACCCATCACACTGTTGAACACCGCTATCCCGACACCCTGCCAGTCACCGCCTCACCCCACTGCCCCACCACATTGTATGTCACCCTGTCAGTCACTACATCACCTCACTGTCCCACCATACTGCCCGTCACCCTGCCAGTAACTTCCTGACAACATTGACCGAACACCCAGCCCATCTACCCAACCAGTGACCATCCCCACGCACCGAATAGAAATCTATGCACAACATGAGATTTTCAATCCAAAAGTTCACTTTAACCTATCCACTCAAACTATCTCACATATTCTTAAAAACCTAAAATTAACCAAAGTTGACCCAAATTGGAATGCGGCTATGCGTGAGGTGTTTAATGTGTTAACCAATCAGCATACTTGGGATCTTGTCCCAAAACACCAGAGAGGGTGAATGTGATTCATTGTATGTGGCTCTATCATCACAAATTCAGAGACATCGGTGAGCTTGAACGCCATAAGGCTAGGCTTGTGGCTAACGGTACTGGGAAACAAGAGGGTGTTGATTGTGGTAAGACTTTTAGTCCAGTGGTTTTACCAGCCACCATTCGCACCCTGTCGAGTATAGCTATGGGGAAGAATTGGCCTATTCATCAGCTTGATGTAAAAAATGCTTTCTTACATGGGAATTTGAAAGAAACCGTTTATATGCACAACTGCCTGACTTTTTACATCCGGATGTTCCTCAGTATGTCTGTCGTCTTCGTAAGTCACTATATGATTTAAAATAAGCCCCAAGGGCTTGTTATGAGAGGTTTGCTACATACATCATACAGATCGGATTCGTGTGCAACAAGAGTGATCATTTGTTTTTTACTTTTCATCGAGGTACTGACACGACTTGCCTTCTTTTATATGTGGATGATATTGTTTTGATAGCTTCTTCTGATGCACTTAAACTCGAGATCATTTCCCTGCTCATGTTCGAATTCGATATGACAAATTTGGGCAAGTTGAGTTATTATTTGGGGATATCCGTGACTAGATCAACACATGACATGTTTTTATGTCAGCGTAAGTATGCAGAAGAAATTATCTACCGGGCTAAAATGGCAAATAGCAAGATCATGTCCACTCCTGTTGACTCAAAGTCCAAACTCAGCACAGATGACGGGGATCCAGTCAGCGATCCCTCTCTTTATAGAAGTCTCGCAGGTGCTCTTCAGTATCTCACCTTCACTTGGCCCAATATTGCGTATGCTATTCAGCAGGTGTGCTTGTTTATGAAGCTCTTATGGAGCCTCACTTTATAGCTCTTAAGCGTATCATTCGGTACGTTAAGGACACTCTTTACTATGGACTACATCTATATCCCTCCGCACCGACTAGATTGCACTCTTACACGGATGTCGATTGGGCAGGCTGTCCGGACACTCGTCGCTCTACGTCTAGCTATTGTGTATTTTTGGGAGATAATATTATTTCGTGGTCTGCCAAGCGGCAAGCCATGCTTTCCCGCTCGAGTGCAGAAGCAGAATATCGAGGCGTTACGAACGTTGTTGCAGAGCTGTGTTGGCTCTGAAATCTCCTTCTTGAGCTTCATTGTCCCTTACGTAAAGCATCTTTGGTTTACTGTGACAGCATATCTGCTGTCTACTTGTCTCATAACCCAATTTAGCATCAGAGAATCAAGCATATTGAGATGGATATTCACTTTGTTTGTGAGAAAGTTGCAATGGGTCACGTTAGGGTGATACATGTTCCTTCTTTGTATCAGTACGCAGATATCTTCACTAAGGGGCTTCCTCGACAACTGTTCCTTGACTTCAGATTCAGTCTCAGCGTCCGGCCTCTTCCTGCTCCGACTGAGGGGGTGTGATAGTGAATATATTTCCATATATTCACCGTATATTCTGCAATATTCTGTAATTAATATTTGAGTGTAATTATGTAAAGTAGAGATATTTATTCCATTAGAATTACAATTGTACACCGTATATATATTGTATAAATGAAAGGACTCCAGTCAAGGAGATTTACACTCTTCTACAAATAGAATTTCGTTAGTAATTATTCATTGCTAATTAGTTGCTAGATACAATTAGGAATAATTTTTTGCTTATTTTTTAACGACGGAATTATCTTACACTATTTTTTGGTCGCGGGATAAACTTCTTGGAACAAGAAATGTGCATGAAGATTTTCCAAAATCCAAGGATGTCCATTATATTGTCAACAGAAGAGGTAGCAATTGTGCATGGGAAGAGTAAACTCATTTTCATTTTAAAAAATAAAGCTCTAATGTAAGCTTCCTAAGAACAAGAACCTCATGATTCATGCATGCAATGGTTAATTAAAGACAAAAAGGCATTTGAATGAAAAAACAAAAAAGAAAAGTTGGATGTTTGTTCACAAAACAATCTCACGTGCAAAGAATGTGTATAATTCTTCCAAATGAAACAAACAAATTTGTCAAACTATATATCTTCATTTTTTCCCCTTCAGAAAACATTAATTTACAGTATTGTACGTTGTCGGTTCTGATTATCAACCGACATTAACTAGCTAGAAATGAGTAGCAAAATGAGTAAATGTGAAGTGAAAGGATTTATATTATGAATTTAAATAAAATAGTATACATTGTGATCAAGCACTGCGTTTAAATATCTTTCAGTTTGAGCACAAGGTCGATCGGTCAACACACGTGGATATTAATGGGAGATGGAATACATCGACACCTATTAAACTTGCGAGTAGATTTCATTTAAATACTCAAAGATAGTGTTTCAATTGAGCACTTAAACACATGATAAATTATTCTTATTAGATATTTTTGGCTCACATTTGGAACAGTTTTTGCGTATATTCTTAAGCACTATTATGTAGATAAGTTAACCATATGAAATATTACACATTTTTAATTATACATATCAACCTCAATTGAAACAAGCCTGCGGTTGTACGGTTTGTTGAAACTAATGCGTATACTGAAAAAAGAGTTGATATGTTTTACAACATGTTGATAGAATATACGAGTCCACCAAATAGTGTAGAGATCCGGGTTCTCTATCTGTTCCCTTAACTAAAGAAGAAGGTAAATAACAAAAGATATTTACGTGGAAACTATCTTGCTCAAAGAAGTGAAACCACCACCTACAACACTAGGATTTTTCCAAAATTTAACTAGAACCGGGCAATGTTCAGATTACAACCTCTTGCAACCTAGGAATTAAACTCTTAATTCCTCAACCTTACAATAACTCTATTGCAAAGACACAACTTGACTAACCCTAGCCAAGTGTACAACTTAAAGACTTGAGAAAAATAGACTTACAAAATGCTTCTTAAAAGAAGTATAGGTTTACAAGTTCAAGAACAAAAGACAAAGACTCAACAAACTGAAAGACTTAAGACATCTACAGTGATAAGAGAACTGGTCCTTCAGTTTGTTGCAGTTTTGGTCTTGATATGAGCACCTGAGATGCCGCCGGCTTGCAGATGAGATGAATATATTTTTGGATTGTGCAAGGTTAGGTTTTCACTTGAAACGTGTTATTTATATATGAGGAGTGAGTGAAAATGACAAAAATCCTAGCCTTTGGACCATTGGTTGAACTGCAGTAACTCTGCTGTTGTGCTGCTGTGCTGGCACTATGTCAGCAACTTTACAGCTATAGAGTTGACTTGCATATCAACAGAACTTGTTCCTCGAAAAGCATATCTGGTTCTTTGCAAAACATATATGGTTCCTCATATATGTTTGTCAAATCATCAAAATAAAACATAGCATAAATTATAAATTTCTCCCTTTTTGATGATGACAAACTCAGAATTTAAGTTCCTCCTGAGAACCAGATTCCCCACTTGTTCCCCCTGAGAATCAGACACATTTCAACATACTAACAACCTTACCAATACGATTATCCCTCTTAATTATCTTATCCCTTTTGGCATCTTTGAAAAAAGCAAAAGTAGTAACATGTGGAATATGAATTAAAGCAATATTAACTCATGGCCACTGAGGCAACACTAACATGAGCAAAATCAGAACAGTCAAGGCTACGCAATATTGCACAAATAAACAGATAATGCTCAATTTTTTATTAACAAAAACATAATAAATCAAACATGCACCGAATATGTTAAAAACAAGAATTGCTTGTATTAATGTCATTACAAACCAAAAATAAGAATTGCATAAATATAATAGAGATAAAAAAATAGGGAGATTAAAATGTTTTGGGAATAGGGCATAAGTAAACTGAAAGTAGGGAATGAGAGGCTAAGATAAGGGATAACTTAAAGCAGCTTGGTAAGAATCTTGTCAATTCACTCATTTGTTGCCTGTTGGTCACGAACCAGCTATTGGGTTAGGTCCCCCACCTACTTTTTCAGGTCGGCTACCTCAGCCTTGAGTTGATCATTTTCTTCCTTTAACTCCTCTAAGGTACCTGGTCCCTCTCTTCCATGTGTGTTTTGCTGAAGCTCAGCCTTCAGAATAGCATATTCAATGTCTTTATGAGCTAAGAGCAGGGTAAATTTGTTTATATCTTCATTAGCTTTTCCTGGGCTTCAATCAAACTTGAAATCATAGAGCTTCTCCCAACTCCTCCTTTTCTAGGAACGCACTCACACTCCTTTAGAGTACTCATGGAGAACATTTACTTTCCGGTGCCCATGATCTCTCTAGTGGCCTTGATCCCAAAGTGCTTAAGCACCTTTGTGAGAAAGATCCCATACGACAACCCATGTCGACCATTCTTAACCATAATTACTTTCAGCATGTGCTCTATTATAAGAGTAGGTAAGCTAATCGGAGTGAAGGAGGTTAGAGCTTCCATGAGATACAAATCGGGAATGGCTGCTATTGAACATATCTCCGCACGAGGCAACAACACCTTATTGACTAGTTCAAAGAGAAGCTGATATTCAGGCTTGAGTTGCTTTTTTAAAGACACATTCCCCCTTGAGGTTCCCTTTCCTTTTTGCCATGAGTTTTAAAAATTTTACAGTGATTGTTCTCTTTCTTACAGTTTTTAGTCCATCAGTGAGAACTTTAAGAATCTTCCTAACTGTCTCTTTATCTAGTGTGAAATTAGTACCATTCACACTAGCCACAAGAGAATCGCCATCATCAGTAAAAAATAGGTTGACATAGAACTTCATCACTTTTGAGTAAAAAAGGACTGGCACTGAAGGTTGGAATAGATGATTCCATTTTTGAAACTCCGTCATTTTTAATAAATCTTGCATCCCAGGCTTCCCGGTAATGTCTGGATCAAAGAGCCTCCCATTTAACACCTTTTGGGTTCTCAGCACTTCCCTCTTCTCTTCCTCGGTAATCTCCACCTTCTACTTCTTAGATGAGGAAGCAAGTTCCTCACTTTCACTGACTTTTCTCTTCCTTTGAAGATATGATCTTCCCTTCTTTTGTTGAGGCACCTGATCCTCAACATCTCTTCAGTAGGTTCCTTCATCACTACTGACTTTTGTTTCCTCTGTTTTTCTTCTTTTGACCTTGTTCTTTCAAGTGGATTTTTCTCCACATCTGGTTCTTCATCATCATTTTCAAGTTCCACCAACTTTGTTGGTGACACCTCATCTTCATCAACAGGCATCTTATGCACTAGACATTTTTTTTTATAGTTTTCTCTTTTTTTTCCTTTAATGTAGAGTCCATTATGGCCTTAGCCTTTCCTCTGGTGGTTGGTCCCCTCTTGGACACAAACTTCTTTTTACTTACTTTGTCCTTTGGAGAGGACCCAATTATCCTTTTGAATACCAAATTCAGGGCGACATTATCATCGCCAACCTCCTCAGGTGGAGTGAAATTCATAAGGTCTCAACTCTCAGGTATATCTCCTAAGGGTACAGTAATAGTAGATACATGCTGGGAACCTAGTGTCGCATCCCATTTAAGAGCAGTCTTAAACACACGCAGGAGAAATTACTTCCCCATGTGTGGACGCACCATGTCCCTCAGTAGGTCCCCCTTCTTTCAATTTATCAACAAATGCCAAAAATTCGATAACAATCTCCTCTTCCTCACTCGCTAAAATATTAGGACTTCTATTTTTCCCTTTAGTGGGGTTTTTCTCACACAAATGGTCGACAGAGGACTTAGATTGTCTTTTGTCCAACTCATCCCATTTTTACCATCTAAGGGAACAAAGTTACCTAGTATGGTAGTAGTTCCTTCATCTACCTTTTTTACTTTCATCACTTGTTCCTCTACATCAATCACAGAGGAAGTTGGTCGAACAATTTGTGCCTCAACATTTTTATTAATTGATTTAACTATTTCTGTGACTACAACCAGATGCTGACTTGAAACCTCAGGATTATCATTCTTTTATTCGATTTCAACTATGTTACCCAAAAGATTTGACATGGACTCTGTCTATTCACTGTCGTTTAGGATAGGGTGTTCTTCAGGTACAGAGGCTCGAGATTCTGACACAATTTTTTAGAAGTTTATCTTTTGCGACGTCGTGAAGGAGCAAACATGTCAGGTTTCGAGGGTGAAGAACGGGTGTTTGGGTCAGAAGGGAGTGGAGATTTTGGTGGTGACATTGTAGGGTTTTGGTTAGAAGGGTTTGGGGATTTTGGCAGTGAGATAAGAAGGTTTGACTTAGAAGAGTTTGGTGAGGAAGATTCACATTGAGGCATGGTAGGATTTGGAAGAAAGGATGAGCAAGGTGATGTTTTGATGTTAGAGCTTAGGCAGAAGAACTAGAACATCGAAGGTTTTTTTTGCTTTAAAGAGATACACAAATGAGTTTAGAAAAGAAAAGTGGGTTTTTGGTAAAATGGACTGACGTGGTGCGTGGAAAAGGGTAACTGACAACGAATGAGGGTGATCCACGATTGCAATTAGAAGACTGGACGAGAGAAGTTATAATGATGTGGCACTCTAGCTAGTTTAAAACACATAGGTACAGATGAAAATACTAACCTGAGTCAAGGAACTTGGTTCCATGACATCTTTTCGAAATGAAGGCAAAATCTTTGAAGAAGGCAATATCACTTATCCTTGAAGAGTTTTGAGATTACCATGTGTGCATACCTGTAACAGTATAAACTGAGTTAAATATTATAAAAAAACACTTTCAACATATACATGTCCTTTAATTATAGCCAATCATTGAGGGATCTTGTAAGGAAACAATCAGTTGATCTTGATCAACCTCAGCTCCAGGTGATTTCTTTCAAAATGTTCCCTGATTAGTTCCTTCATGAAAATATCTGCTACCTGGTCCTCCGATTTGCAGAACTTCATACAAATCAACCATTTTTTAACATTGTCTCTTAGGAAGTGGTGTCTAACATCAATATATTTGGTCCTCTTGTGTATCATTAGATTCTTTGCCATATTGAGTTCACTTGTATTATCACACAACAAGGACACACACTCAGTAAAAATATAAAAATCCTCAAGTTGTTGCTTGATCCAAAGCAGTTGAGCACAACAAGAGGCAACAACTACATATCAGCTTCTGCAGAATAAAGAGCTACATAATTTTGTTTCTTTGTACCTCATTAGATCAAACATGATCCCAAAAAATGTGTCATTTCATATGTGCTCTTTCTATATACCAGATATCTAGCATAATCTGCATAAGCCAAGTCAAAATTATCTTCTGAGGGGTAGAAAAAGACCAGGTCCGGTGTCCCTTTGAGACACCTCAGAATTCTCTTTGCAGCATTCTGATGATATTCCTTTAAACTTGATTTAAATCTTGCACACATACCAACAATAAACACAATGTCAGGTTTGCTTGTAGTCAAGTAGAGTAAAGATCTAATGATACCCTGTACATGGTTTCATTCACCGGAGAACCAGGTTCATCCATATCTAGTCGAGTATTAGTAGCTATAGGAGTATCAATGGTTTTGGCATTCTCTAATTCAAACCTTTTCAGCAGCGCCTGATGTACTTTTATTGACTAATCATGGTGCCCCTTAGAGTTTTTTTAACTTGTAGCCCAAGAAAGAAATTTAGCTCACTCATCAGCTTTGCAAACTATTCACACAAGGAATCATTTGTGGCACCGAAGATGATATCATCAACATAAACTTGAACAATCAACATGTTCTTGCTTCTTTTCTTCAAAAATAGGTATTGTCAATTTTCCCCCTTTTGAAGCCATTTTCAAGAAGGAATTTTGACAATCTCTCATACCAAGCCCCATGAGTTTGTTCGAATTCATACAAAGCCTTGTCAAGCTTGTAAACATTCTCAAAATGCTCATGATATTCAAAGCCATGAGGTTACTTGACAAAGACCTCCTCTTTCAAATAGCCATTTAAAAAAGCATTCTTGATATCCATTTGGAACAATTTTAATTTTATATGAGATGCAAAAGCAACAAGAATTCCGATTGCCTCCATTCTAGCAACTGGAGTAAAAGTCTCATCATAGTCTATCCCTTTTTCTTGATTATATCCTTGAACCATCAGCCTTGCCTTATTTCTAGTAGTGTTTCCAAATTCATCGAGTTTGTTGCAAAACACCCACCTGGTTCGTATGATAGTTCTGTCAAAAGGTCTGGGTACCAGATGCCACACTTTGTTCCTCTCAAATTGATGAAGCTCTTCTTGCATATCAGCAATCCAGTTAGCATATTTCATGCTTTTTTATTATTTTAGGCTTAATTTGAGACAGGAAGGTTGAGAAGGAAAATATGTTTCTCGCCTTGGATCTAGCTTGGATGCCAGAATCCATGGGAGTAATCACATTATGTAATGGTTAAAATCTCTTATGCTTCCAGTTTGAAACTTGTACCTTAGGTTGACTAGTGTTTTGAAGGTTTGATTAACCAGGTTCCTCTGAGTGTAACCCATCATTGTCCTAATTATAGGCCAAATCTTCATGATTGGTTTGTCCAGACTTAGGGGTACTAGATACTGCTTCAGTAACCTGATGTTTAGCTTCATAAGAAATACTAGATGCACCAGGTACATACGTGCTTCTTGGCAATTCTGCACCATCATCTTGCTTGACTTAACTCATCAAATTAGTATTTCCATTTGAAATTTCAATTGTCTCATCAGGAACTCTTGCAAATTCCCCATCTTTAGCTTCATCATTTTGCATGCCTTTGTCACCCAGGTCATTTGACTCATCAAAGATCACAAGCACACCCGATTCAACACATTGAATTCTTTTGTTGTAGACTTTGTAAACCTTGTTGTGTGAAGAGTATCCAAGAAAAATACCTTCATCACTTTTAGCATCAAACTACCCCAAAGCTTCATTACCATTGTTGAGAACAAAGCATTTGCATTCAAAAGTTCTTAGGTAAGTTAGCTAGGGTTTTCTCCCATTGAGTAGTTTATAGGGAGTTTTCTCAAGCAAGGACATGATCATGCACCTATTAATCAATTGACATGCAGTGCTGACAGCTTCAGCCTAAAAACTCTTAGACACATCACTAGCTATTAGCATTGTTCTAGCCATATCTTCAAGAGCTCTATTATTCTTTTCTACAATACTATTCTATTGAGGTGTTTTTAGTGCAGAAAAGTTGTGACTTATACCATTCTCAGCACAAAATTTATCAAACTTGACATTCTCAAATTTAGTGCCATGATCATATTTGATACTCACAATGTGATTTTCCAGCTTGACTTGAATTTGTTTCACAAAAGCAACAAAAATAGAAAATATTTCATCATTGGTTCATAGAAATAGAGTCCAAGTGAATCTAGAGTAGTCATCAATAATGATAAAAATATACCTTTTTCCTTCTCATCTTGGAACCCTCATTGGCCCAGAAAGATCCATGTAAAGAAGTTCAAGTGGTCTAGAGGTACTCACCACTTTCTTTGGTTTGAAAGAGGATCTGACCTGCTTCCCTTTACACAAGCATCACACGCACTGTGAACATAGTTTTCGGTAGCCCACGAACCAAGTACTTCACCACCAGCTTGTTCAGTAGTGAGAAGCTTGTATGCATAAGCCTTCCGTGTCATAGTTCAGTATCATCATCCAAGGTATTAAGGCATGTTAGATCATTTCTATTTAATGAGTCAAAGTCAGCCACATAAATATTTTTGAACCTTCTTGCTATCAGGACCACTTCTCCAGATTTTATGTTGGTGATAGGGCATGAAGCAGATGTGAATTTCACTTCATTTCCTCTTTCAAAAATTTGAGAAACACTCAGCAAGCTATATTTCAACCCATCCACATAGTATACATTTTCAATTGCATGAGAGAGTGTCTTACCAATTATGCCCACGCCAAGAATATACCTTTCTTGCCATTTTCAAAAGACACACTCCCTCTTTGAAAGGCTTTGAGTGAGAGAAAATTATACATTCTTCGAGCAGCCACTATCCATGTACCATTTTTGACTGCTTCTTCTCACTCCAGCTTGCAATTAGTGTCACTAATTAGATTTAGAAATCCAAATCAACCTGGGTCCCTTTGAATTGTAAAAATGATGAATCAAACTTTTTCTTGTCCATGCAAGTAAACCATTTTTTCTCCAATGGGGACCGGGTCCCTCTGTTCTAGACTCTTTCTCAATAAATATCATATTTTTCTAAATAACTTGACTTTTGGCTTTGCATACATTTTTATAATGACTTGTTTGATCACAGTGAGTGCATAACCAATTGTCAGGATTAGTAACATACTTATTGTGATGATTATAGTGAGATTTTGCCTTTTGGAAACCAACATCTTCTCTACCTCCCGTGTTGATTTTGTACATAGAAGCAACCACCTCAGAGGACCAGGTCGAGTGAAGTGACTTATCAAGATCATTTTTACCTTTTCAAATTCTCTTGAAGCTGTCTATTCTTCCCGCATAGTAGTGAGATTCATTTTGGATTGTTTTAGTTCACTCTCAAGCTCAAACTGAATCTCACTACATATATCCTTTCCTTTTGAATGGGTGTCCATCCATTTTTTAATTTGACCTTTTAACAAGGAATTTTCTATAGACACTTCCTCAACCTGTTCCTTCAAATTCATGACATTATCCGACATGTCATCCCTTTCATGTTCTATTTCATCAAATTCTTCAGTTAGAACATCCTTCTCCTTTATGAGACTATGATATGCATCAATTAACACATTTGCTAATGACATCAATTTTTTCTGAGAATAATTGTTCAAGTTTTTTTTAACATCAAAAAAATTTACCTCATCTTTTTCATTATCATCTTCAGCCTCAAATTTAGCCATTGATGCAAATATTGACTCATATTCTGAAGTTCTATCATCAACATATATCATGCATGAGTCTCTTTGTTCATCTCCATATTCATATGCGCTAGAAGTGTCCCCCAAGGTGGCCAGAGCTTGTTTCACCCCATTGTCAGTTGCATCTCTTCTTTTGAACTTATCCGGAACCTGGCTCCTATTTGCTATTTTTCCAGAGTTATTCTTGTAGTAGTCCTGCTTGTAGAGAGGACATTCTTTGATGAAATGTCCAGACTTTCTATATTTGTGACAACAGTCATATCCTTTGGGGTTCTTGCTTGAGCTTCTTTTCCTTGGGAACTCACCATTCTTCCGGACCATCTTTTGAAATCTTCGAGTAAGATAAGACATGTCTGACTCATCCTCACTTGAGTCTCTTTAAGCAACCTTGAGAACCATGCTCTTCTCTTTAGTTGGCACTATCCTTTTCAAATCTTGTTGTTTTTTCAGCTCATAACTCTTGAGGTTTCCAATAAGCTCGTCAATGGTAAGAATTTCCAAGTCCTTGGCTTCAGAGATAGCATTTACTTTGCTTTCCCAAGAACTAGGAAGAATACTTAGTAATTTACGGACCAGATTGTTGGTTTGAATGACTTCACTAAGAGAATGGAGTTCATTGATTATGGAGGTGAACCTGATGTGCATGTCCTAAATGGACTCACCATCTTTCATCTTGAAGAGTTCATATTCGGTGGTAATCATGTCTATTTTAGACTGATTCACTTGACTTGTTCCCTCATGAGCGATTTGGAGAGCTTCACAGATCTCATTTGCAGTTTGACATACAATTGTACTAATTTGGTCCAATACCACAAACAAGGATTTTCTTGGACTTGAAATTCTTCTCCACGACCTTTTTGTCAACATCATTATACTCCTTCCTTGATTTTGGAGTTGTTGGAAAATCGGTCAGATTTGTGTTCATAGGTACATGAGGACCATCACAGATGATGTCGCACAACTTAGAATCCTCAGCCATATTAAAAGTCATGCATTCTTGTCTTCCACCACTCATAATACTTTTCACTGAATCTCGATGATCTTGTGGTAGATTGTCCTTCCTCTAGGTTTGGAGGAGTAACCATGAGAAAGATCCTTTTTAGGTATTAACCTTTTAGAAAAAACCTGATCTAATACCAATTGATAAAATATACGAGTCCACCAAACAGTGTAGAGAATCAGGTTCTCTATATGTTCCCTTAACTAAAGAAGAAGTTAAATAACACAAAATATTTACGTGGAAACCACCTTGATCAAGGGAGTAAGACCACGACCTATAGCAGTAGGATTTTCCCAAACATCACTAGAATCGAGCAATGTTCAGATTACAACCTCTTGCAACCTAGGAATTAAACTCTTAATCCCTCCACCTTATAATAATTCTATTGCAAGATCTCTACAATAACTCTATTGCAAAGACACAACTTGACTAACTCTAGCCAAGTGTACAACTCAAAGACTTGAGAAAAATAGACCTACAGAATGCTTCTTAAAAGAAATGTAGGTTTACAAGTACAAGAAAAAAGACAGAGACCCAAGAAACCTAAGAACTTAAGACATCTACAGTGATAAGAGAATCGGTCCTTCTGTTTATTGCAACTTTGATCTTTATATGAGCACTTGAGTTGCCGGTGGCTAGCAGATGAGATGAATATATTTTTGGATTGTGAAATGTTACGTTTTTCACTTGGAACATGTTGTTTATTTATGAGGAGTGATTGAAAGTGACAAAACCTTAGCCTTTGGACCATTGGTCGAACTACAACAACTCTAATGTTGTGTTGCTACACTGTCACAGTGTTAACAACGTTACAATTATAGAGTTGACTTACATATCAGCAGAAATGATTCCTCAAAACTCATCTATGGTTCGTTGAAAAATATAACCGATTTCTCATACATGTTTGTCAAATCATCAAAATAAAGCATAACATCAATTATCACACGCGCAAAAAGAATTTCAAAATTTGAGGTCCAAAATATCTAATAGGAGCACTTTAATTTATTCAGGTATTTAATCATATCGGAATAAACTATAACTCAAATATTTAAATAAAATTTATTAACAAATTTAAGAGATTTATCAATATTTTTGACCCCACGCAATAGGAGAATGAAGTGAATGGATGTCTCCATAAGTTTACTACATGTGAACATTAATGTTGGCGAAAGGAGTAGTAGTGTAGTACAACAACAATTAGGTACGGTCGACCCTAATAATATCCGTTACTTACAAGTAATATTGAATACCAAATTACCAATTATGTTATTATTGATTTGACTATCTCCAACTTTAATTTTAAGCATACTTGTGAAGGAACAGATAATTTATTCCATTCTTAATCAAAGATCTCAATCAATTTTAAGCTTTTCGATATAAAAAATATTTTTTTTGTAAGCAATATTTACTCATATTTTCCTTTTCAATGGATCTTATACATGCATCATAAATTTGAAATAGTCAAAACCTCAATATGAATATACCTTACACCAAGTGAAATACCAAAAACTTGACCTTCCTCTCAAAATGTTAATAGGTATAGCTTGTAATTTCAACACTTCATGTTCGAAAAATGGATCCTTTTCTTTTTCTTGATAAGAAAGATGTATGTTATATATTTGAATCTTTACTCATTAAACAAAATCCCTTACATATGGTTAAGGACAAAGTCATTGGCGGCCAACTAAATTTATTCACAAATTTCATTTAGACACCTTAATTTGGGATTGTTCAAATTGAACACTCAATCCATTAAAAAAAAGTACCTATTAAATGCTTTTTTGACAATCAACAAAAAAATATGGAGAGTATAATACACTCGCCAATAACATGGAAAAATAGCCAATGAACTGATTACATGGAGTCCACAACTTTTTTGACCCACTTTGTGGGATTTGGAACCAAAATACCCATTAAAAAAATATTACAATACTACCTTTTGCGCAGGAAATTCTTGCGCAAAAGGTAGTATTATTTTAGCAGCCCGCATTTTTTTTACTTTTTAGTCCAATTATGCAGTAAATTTTGCATTTTACAATCAATTATTCATCTATCCATTTGTAATTGATTTGACATGACACTATGACAACCCATTCATTTTTCAATTTATTATGAATTTTGGATGAGGTAAAGACTCATCCATTTCATAAGTTTAAGTCATCTTTGTTGAAGCTGTTGAAAAACAAATCCAACTCCAAAGTTCATAAAAAAAGGTCTGTCCTCCTTCAACTATTAAGGTTTCTTTATTTTGAGATGGAGAGATTCTTCATGATAATAGTACTGTTCGTTATAGTATTAAACCACAATACCATGTTAAGTTTCTAACTATACTTGGATTACGAAACACTACTCAATGCCATACACAAAAGAATGAAAGTTAGTAAGCGTGAGTATGGATTATCTGTAATAGGTCCAATACCCATTGCACAACAAGGTTTAGTGCTTTATGGGGAGTGGAATATCACTAATGATGAGTCTTTGAGGGTCTATTTGAGGGCGCCGAAAGAGTATAGGGGGTTAATCACCCTCAATATTCTTTAAAGTGTATGTTGAAAAGATACCTCACAGTCGTAATGAAGTCTTGGTCAGGACTCGTCAGGAAGTCCCTCAAGTCCAGCCTACTCATGGTAACACTTATATGGACTTGATTTTATGGAGACATTTTGTGTGGTCAAGTGTTGCTGGAAACTCTAAGCCAACAATTTAATCCAAATTACGGGGGAAATTGGTAAATATCTATTTTTAATTACTATTTTGTGTATTAGTACATGTTTATTATACGTATGGTAATAGTAATATTTTTGTGTATCTTTTTAGGGGTTATACACTTGATATGAGTAATATTGGATAATTCTCTTAGTTTGGTGCAGTTGATTATTATCGGTAGGTATACATTTTATTAATTAAATAATATAAATATTTTGATGTTTAGTATTACAATACTTGAACTGCCTCTGTAGTGAAAATTATTCACAAAACTCACTAATGGTACCAAACATTAATTTCGGTGTAATTGATCTTTCTTCAAACCATGACAATATTAATCATTATCGGTAGGTTCATCACCTTGATATTAAATAATCCATATATATTTTAATGTTGGTATTTAAAATATGTTATCTATTTTCGTGTAGGAAGAGGTCTTTACTAGATAGTAATGATTATCCAAATCATATAGACACATCATCGAGTGATAGCGATGATATACCGAATGCAGAGGTATACGATGATGATGACGTAAATATATCAGATAATGAGGTTGATGTTCATCCTCACAAGTTCGAAGAACATTTAGTAGAAATGATGCAAAGTCGGCCACACCAGCAAGAACCGCTGGCATAAATCCTAATTCACCAGCACGAATCGATGGCATAAAGCCCAATTCAGTGGCATTCTGACGTGATTCCATATCTTGACAATCTTCAAGGTCGTGCGGATGCCTTTGTCTTCTCTGGAGAAGATGATCTGTATCGCCAATAATTGTGGAAAGAACCGGTCGATCTTGTAAATGATCTAGTTCACCTTGAAAAAGGCATGATGTTCGAATCCAAAAAGGCATTGCAAAAGGCCGTCAAAATTTATAGCTTCAAGGAAATGAGGGAGTTTAGGGTTTGATGATTCAACCCGAAAGATGTGTAGACTGGTTTACGGACAACAGTATCAAGGTTGTCAATGGATGCTTGGGGGTATTGTTACTCATGATAGTATGTGGACTATTACAAAATTTCATCCACGTCACACTTGTGATATGGATGAGAATCGAGCAGATCATTTTAATTTAGATACAAATATGATTGCTCAACTATTACTTGTTGACATTGCTGAAACCCCAAGGTAACCTATTCAACCAAGTTAATTATAATTTTGACATCAATTAAATTATCAATACTAATTGTTGTTTGTTTAAACTTGTCCAGGTTCCCCATTAAAGATTGCATCAGAAACGTTGAGAGAGCATATTGTAAAACAGTAACAAGAGAAAGAGATATATTGGGCGTAGGTGCACTTTTGAGATGATTTATGGTACTTGAGAGGGCTCTTTCCAACAGTTGTCGAGGTATATGACAGCTCTACAAAAATTTAATCCTGGTACTGTTGTAGAATGGAAGTTTGAAACCCAATCTGGTGTGGTCGGTAATATTTTTAATTTTGTGTTTTGGACACTCAAATCATGCATTGATAGTTTTTCTCATTGTCGGCCAGTCATATCCATACATGGCACGTATGTGTATGGGATATACAACATCAAGCTACTGATTGCAGTAGGAATGGTTTCCAATGGGTCGATATTCCCTCTTGATTTCGCCATTGCCGCTAACGAGATATGGGGGATGTTTTTGGCATATTTTAGGCTATATGTTATTAAGAATCGTATGGACATATGTGCGTTATCTGATCGATATCACGACATATTGAAAAATATGTTTTATTTGGCGGGGTGACAGCCTCCCTTTGCTTACCATCGCTTTTGTTTAAGGCACATAAAGGAAAATTTTCAAACGGCCTTTAGAAACAACACACTAAACAAATTGATGTGGGCGGCTGCAATAGAGCATCAAGAAAAAAAGTTTCTTGTGCAGATAGAGATGATCAAGGCAGTGAAGTCGGAAGCATATGATTGGTTGAAGGCACTCGACATTGATAAACGGACATTACATGCGGATGAAGGCAGAAGATGGGAGATGCTAACAACAAATAGCTTAGAGTCATCCAATGATTTGCTAAAATCTGCATGGGGGTTGCCCGTTACTGCAATGGTGAGAATGACTTATAAGCAAGTTGTGGAGCAGTTTTTTGCTAGAACAAGACAGGCCTAAGCCATATTAGCAGAGGGCGAGAAATGAAAGCCAAATCCTGCAAAAATGTTCGAGCGTCATACAAAAAAATGTGAGCTACACAGGATGGTAGAGTATAACCATGTTGAACATGTATTTGAAGACAGGACATGTTCTTATCAAGGTCAAGTAGGAAATATTCATATCATTTATGAGATGACGAGAATGTGTAGCTGTAGTAAGTGAAATCATACCATATGTCGTGTTCTCATGCCATCAAGTGTTTTGAGGCGATTGGAAAAATGGTATCAAATTATGTGGCATCGAAATACAGCGTGAAAAATTATCATAAAGTGTATGCCAGTCATTCCTACTCACTTGGTGATCAAGCTTATTGGCTAAATGAGTTATTTCAATGATTTCTAATAAAGAGTATATGCGTAAATTGCGTGTTAACGCACGAACTCGGATTCCCAATCAAATGGATGTTCTGGATAGGACATACTCTCGAAAGTGCTCAACATGTAAGGAGTTTGGCCATGATAAGCGTTTGTGTAAACTACGGGGCCTTGGTGGTGCAAGTACATCTAGTGGTGGAAGAACCTCTCGTAGTGTAAGAGCCTCTTATGGTTGAAGAACCTCATGATTTTGTGAATGTATTTTAATTCGGATTGATGTATTCGAATTATCTTGAATTATGAATCTAAGTATTTTTCTTCTTATAATGAATGATGTATTATTATTTTTTAACGAAGCATCTTGAATTAGGCATTTTATCATCAACAAAATTCTATTGAAAGTTTTCATAACATATAAAAAATAGAAAAGTAATTTAATCTTCGACCCTTTCTGGAACCACCTCGTCGTCGTCTTTATTTTCATCATCCTACTTACTTGCATTCTCTTCTTCATCTTCTTCCCCTTCATTTCTTTCTCCATCATCCTCGTTGTAGTCTAGATCCCAACTATCATCATTAGGAGCACTCGCTTGATTAACACAATAATATGGCACTCCGCGATCTAATGTTTGTGATAAATATTTTGGAAGACCTATCCATTCTTGAATTATTGGATAAACTGGATAAGAAGAGTCTCAATGAAGATTTTTATTTTCTAACATTTTCCAATGATCTTCTTCATCCGCTCCTCGAAAATTAATATCGTCCAAAGCATGATACAAATCTAATGCTTTATGTATTTTTGAATTTTTTTCATCAAGTGTTGGATAACAAGTGATTCATCCTTGAATTTGGAGGTCTGATACGTAGCAGACAATGCTTGTGGCACAACAAAACTATGACAACGACATAATACCTCATAATCACACTTTTTCAAATATAATTGAACCCATTGAAGCTTTTCACCCCAAATTATAACTCCTTCGGATTTTGAGGAGAGTGCGTCACTCTCAATTATGTGTCCATCAACTTTTAAATCAACATTGATACAAATTGATTGATTTTCAAATGGACGAAGAACACCATACCATTTTTCATCAGATAAATTCATATAACATCCTAGTATCTCTTTTTAAAAATATGATTCAATTGTGTTTGTGTTTGTTTCTATCCTACCATGAGGCCTTCTTGAGCTACCTTCGCTTTTTTGTCTATTTTTGAACCAACTATTGAATGTAAGTTTTCTAGGCATTTTTAAAATGTGAGTTTTTTAACCGAATGAGTTATATAAAAGTTTTTAACCAAACGAATTATATAAAAATTCAGTTATATAAGTGTGTCATATTTTGCGCATGTAAAAGTTGCTCAATAATGTGTCATATAAAGCGGTCAAAAGCGAGCATAGTGTTGTCAAATCAAAGATGTCATTCTGAAAACTCATATTTTGCGCATGTAAAAATTGTGCAATATAAGTTTGTCATATTAAGCAGACAAAGTGAGCATAATATTATCAAATCAAGGATGTCATTCCGAAAACTCATATTTTTCGCATGTAAAAGTTGCGTAATATAAGTGTGTCATATAAAGCAGCCAAAAGCGAGCATAGTGTTGTTAAATCAAGGAGTAGTATATAACATGAATAACGAACAACTAGAATTCACATTAAAACGAGTTATTATGTCAATTTGGAATCAATTTTATGATATTAGTTCTATTACATGTTTTACCCCAACAAACATATTCGAATAAATGGGTAGGACATGGGAACTAGATGGGGATCATTTTAAATACTCAAATAACCCAAAAAACATATACAATCAAGAATACAATAATACAATGATAGCTAAGTGGAATTGACATCTTAGAGAGGCTGAAATGCTAGAATAAAATTTGAGGACGCTCGGACTCAAACGTCCAAAAAGTCATGCTACATCAATGCCCATGGCACACCACAAGAGTTCAATTGTGCTCTTAACCGTTTTCGCGAAGAGAACAATCGGATGAAAATATGTTGTCTTAGGGTAGAATATGGTCAACATGGTTACGTCAGATTCAGATCCAAGTGGGATTCAGACTATGAGATGTCCAATGAAGATGAATTCCCATGATCCTATTAATATTTTTTATAATAAAATAGGTAGGTAGGGTCATAATGACGACCCCAAGGGTACTTGGGGGTTTGCAACCATATAAGTAACCTTTAATTTGTTATTATAATACAACATATTCAATGTTGAGTAGTAGAAATGTAGATTGGTCGGTTTTTCTTCTAAATGATTTGAATAGCAGTGGTGATGATAGCTCAAATCATAGCAGCTATTCCGGTGAAACGAGTTTTCTTGATAACAATGAATTCAAGATAGACGATTTGAAGTTCCACCTTCTTATAGAGCATAATGATGATTTTTCCAATGTGAAATATTGAGATCCACGAGAATATTATTGCGGGTTACGTCGAAAATGGAAATATCGGCATGCCGAATCAGAACGTCTTATTCGTGACTTGAAGAATCTCAACGCTCAAATCCCAACAAGATTCTCAATGACCATGCCTCGAACTGATCCACACTCTTGCGATGTTGCTGTACGGAGAATTACAAAAGAAAACAACATAATGCTAGCAAGACGTTGTAGATTTTACATGCTAAAGTTGGCCGAAGAACAAACATCATCAACGGGTAGAGAACTAACATCTACAAAAAGAAGATATGTCTTAAGAAACCCAAATATTGTTCTGACGATGATATTGAGGACTTCTATTCTGATGATGATTAGGGGTTATTTTGGTTCACTTGCTTAGTTTTTGGGTCATTTAAGTTTCAGACTCATGATTTAATTTGTATTTTTAATTTATGATGAAGTCATCAATTTGAAAAAAATCAGTATGTTTTAATTTGTTTTGATTGTTATAGTCTATTATTAATTTATATAAGATTCTTAGAGTTAATAATACATAAAAAGTTCAACAATTCACAATTTTAAAGAAAACACAAATAAATTAGTACATAAAAGGTGTCGATTACATAATACATTAAAAACATAGAAAATACATAATACAAGAAAACGTGCAACTAGTAAAAACAAAATACATAAAAATAACAAACTAAACCGAAAATATATAGAAATAATAAACTTAATAAATAAAATACATAGAAATAATAAATAACAACAAGATAGCACAAATAATCTTCCAAAATTTCAATTTCTCTTTCAAAGCATTTTTCTCGTGTTGAGTGTCTCTAAGATTAAGCTTGAAAATCCTTTGTTTTTCTTCGGATTCTTTTAACAAGCCCTCGAGAAGATTAATTTTTTCTTGAGCTTCCATAAGTCAAACTTCACGGTATCTCTATTGATACGTGAAGTCGCAATATCTCTATCAACAAGAGGCTTTTTAAACTTCGACACCACTGTTTTATCCACGGAAATGTCATCTTCCCATCGAAAATGTTTGCAACCATTCATATCCTATAAACATTACAAGAAAATCAGTTTTTGAAAGTAAAATATGTAGATAAAATGAGAAAAAACTCTAAACCCAAAAAACTTGTAAAAACACTTACTTCGGGAACTTTACAACGTAAAAAATGACGACCTTGATTATCTTGGGTCCTTGATGTTCTTATCTTACAATAAGAACCGCATTCACAAACATCATGCTCTATAATAAAGTTTGATATTTCAGAGCTTTGAGACATGATTTTCGGAGGGCTAAATTATGGTAAAATAATAAAAATTGAGAAGGTGAAGAGTTATTTGAAAATGGCTAAGTCTTTAAGGTTTATATTAACCCCCACAAGAAATTCCTGCTCAATAAGATTTAACAGTGACGATACTGTTAAGTCTTATTGCGCATGAATTTTCAGCGCAAAATATACTATTGTAATTTATTTTTTTGTGGTATTAATGTTGAAAATCCCACAAAATGGGTTACTTAAATTGCAGACTCTGATTACATGTGGCATTTTGGGTCCAAAATCTGAATTAAAAAATTATAAGAAAAGAGAAACTATATTTATATTTTAGAGGGGAAAAAAAGTAAAAAACTCTAATTTCTAAATCCTAACCCCACGCTAACCCTCCCTCTTCCTTTCTTGTTGTCTACCCGCCGCCGATCACCTATAGCTACTCTCTCTGTCTGCATAGTCATATTTTTGGGATTTAATATATACTCCATTCTGCATTTACTTGTGTGTACGCCGGAAATTATGGCTTCAGCTTGCGTAAACAAAATGGGGATGTCGCCAGAGAAGTTTTTGGATTGTTCTCCGGCTGCAAAGTACGAGTCATGTGGTTGGCCAAGTCCGAGGATGTCATTCAGTAGGGAGTTTCACGACGGCGGCGCCTGGCCCGGCGACACTTTCATAGTTGTAGGAACAAAGCACACGTCTTCTGAATCACATGTTGATGTTAAGCAAGGACAATTAGATACAGAAGTTTTCAAGATATGGGGGATGTCGAGCTTTTTCCGATGGAAAATTAATGGAGAAGATTACTGCGCAAAGGGTGGGGGGGTGAGGGAGGTTGACTGACGAGGGGGCGGGGGTGACTTTTCCTTCAAATTTAATTTTTTTTTTCATTTATTTGATTAAAGCCATATTAAAAAAAAAGGTAAATTTTACTTTAAAAAAAAAAAGAATATTATCATTTGAGATGGTTAACGCTCCCAAGGAAAGTGCTCAACATTTTTTTGTCATATCGCAAAAAATGTTTAATAGGTACCTTTTTGAATAGGGTAAATATTAAATCGAAATAAATTTTAATTGAGGTGTTTAAATAAAATTTATGAATAAATTTAGATGGCGGCGGATGACTTTAACCTATGATTAAATATGATTCTCTTCTTAAAAGGAGGGGGAAAATAGAATCATGTACTGACTTTTGATTCTATGTAGGTATTCTTTGTCACTTCATACATCTAGCTTACTAATTAGACATATTTCACACTTTCAAATCTTAGCTCGCGAGATTATTCTAATTAAAACTAAATTATTGAAGGTGAAATTTCTTTTTTTGTCAAATAAATGTCATGCTTAATCAAGCAAATTATTGAATAAATGGCTATAGCACATAACATAAAGTAAAAGAAAGAAATTCTAATTGAAACTTTGTTTCCACATCATCTATACAAACGTGCGGTTGCACATTATTACATGTCAACCATGAGAAAAAATAAAATTATTTGAAATTGATATCTTTTTTTATAAGATATAAAAATATTATTAGTTCATACCAATAATATTTTTTTACCGATAATGTTACTGACATATGTTTAATTATATTCTATCCGGTACCTACTCTTCCTAATCCTTTTCTTTTTACTGCTATTTATGCTTCAAATCTCAATTTCATACAAAAATTTTATGGCAGAATCTTAAACAAATGGCTCATTCTTTTAAGGGTCCATGGATTGCAGGCGGTGATTTTAACGAAATACTTAATGCAAATAAAAAATTTGGGGGACTTAGTATACGCACTGCTAGATCTGATAATTTTCTTTAAATCACTGTGGATTAGTTGATTTGGGATATCGAGGTAGCAAGTATACGTGGTCAAATAAGCGTAGAAATTGAGCTGTTATTCTTGAATGATTAGACCGTATAGTTGCAAATTATGATTGGATTAATATGTTTCCTGAAGCAAATGTTCAACACCTTCCTAGAACTCATTGCCCTTTGTTGTTAGCTTTAGATTCCTTTAGGCATTCATGTCCTAAAATATTTCGTTTCGAAACTATTTGGTTGTCTAGCCCAGGTTTAACTAATATTGTTGGCATCAAAATAATGATCTTTTGGCTGCTACTGATAGTTTCACCTCTGCTTTTTTAAAAATAAAAAAACTTTGCTAGCACGGCTTGGAGGAATTCAAAAATCCCCTCACTATCCTACAAGTACGTTTCTTCAAAGTCCAGAACAGGAGCTAAATACTGATTTCAACCACATTTTAAAATAAGAGGAAGAATTTTACTTAAAATCGATCCTGAAAAGGCTTTCGATCAATTGGAATGGTCTTTCATCATCATGAAGTGTGTTTCCACACACAACTACACAAATTCTTATCAATGGGAAACCTACTCCGGCCTTTTCTCCAACGAGAGGAATCCGGCAAGGAGACCCTCTTTCTTGCTTCCGGTAGTTGGTCATTTAGTTCTCTTCCCTTTCAGGTACCGCTAGATATTCAAGTTTGCATTCATCGCTGATGTCTGCCTAAATTTACATCAGGATGTGACACTCTTGTATGGGGTCTTACTGAAGTCTTGTTATCAACACACATCTACTTACAATAGCTTTAAGTGGATATGGAAACTTGCAGTCCCTAACAAGATTAAACATTTCATTTGGGTTTTTGTTATCACAATCGCTTGCCTACCAATGCCCATTTGCATAGATTGAACATTATGCAAAATAATGTATGCACAATCTGCTCTGCAGGTGAAATAGAGACTGTTCATCATGTTCTTTTTCAATATTTTAATGCTTTATGAAATTCACCAATCACTTTAAGAACTTATGTGTTGCTAAGCTATGCAACAGTACTCTCCTTTCTTTTGCCCTTTGGCATCTCTGGAAAATTCTCATACTAATTACATGCCTAACGCAGATTTTATCTGCACAATGGCGGCAGAATACCATCACTTAGCTCATAATCAAAAGGGACAAATTAAGAAATTTCCCCTATTAATTGCTTGATGGAGCTTTTAATCACGCCAAGGGGGCTTCATGGAATTGAAGGAGTCATACGAGACTCCCATGGACACTGGATAACCTAACCATGGAAACTGAAGCATTAGCTCTACTAAACGGGACTCCAATTGGCCTTAATGAAACATTTGTTACCCATCCCCTATTCAGTGAAGAAAACATGGTTGTTGATGGCCTAACACAAATGGATGAAGCAAGTTGTTGTAATAGCATTAATGTTTCCTTATTTTCTTCACACCCCAACCTTAGTTGTGTTTCTAGTAACACTACTCTCTACTCGAATTGCCTCCCATGTACTCTCTACTTGAATCTTTACTACCAAATATATATATATATATATATATATATATCACGTAATCCTTTATATATAGTGATAACATTTTTATTTACAAAAGGATATATAGTTGCCGTCTATAATGGAGAATTTGACTCGCACAAAATTATCCTAACATTATATTATTTTTTGAGTTGGTCTCAAATTCCTTTAATTTAGGCACTAGATATTACGATTTTATCTAATATTCTATTATTATTCTGAGAAATAATTCAATTTTGAAGGGCATAAAAGTCATGCAGATACCTAATATAAGCTCCCAACATGTAACGTTCGTGGTCTATATCACACCAACATCATTAAAGACCTCCATTTGACCAAAATTTTGAAAAAAAGAAAAAAGAAAGCCATAAAAAAAGGGTCCACTAAACCAACATGCATGTAGCCTCTTTTTTAAATCACCATTGATATCGACACATTTGAGATAGTCAAATACTCTGGAGTTTCTCTATTCAATCCATTTCCTTTTCATTCTTGTTGACAGATATCGCATTCGTATACATCTCTCTTCTTTATGCTTCCATTGGTGTTGTGTGAATAGGGTAGTTCTTTTATCGGGTAAAGAAAATTAAAAGATTGTAATACTTAATTGCTTTTAGTAAAATACCTTAACTAGCTTTAAAAACTTTTCTAGAAAGTAAAAACATGTATATATGAAACATTATTTATTTATTAGTATAATACATCATTGTTTTATTCTTAATGCTTGTAAGAGTTGGTATTAATTATAGAAACGTATATTAAAGCACATGGATGGTCTTCTTCTTTGCATAACAACTGCTCCATCTCTTGCAGAAATATGAAGTAATGTTGCGTACAATAGACCCTTGTGGTTCGGCATTTTTCCAAATCCCGCGCATAGTGGGAGATTAGTGCACCGAACTGCCTTTTTTAACAACTACTCCATCTCTAAAATGTTTCCGCTAGTTTTATTTTGGCCTCTCTAAACAATGATCTTTTAGAGATAGTATCATCCAGATATACCTCATGCACAAATGATTGATTTCGAAGATGTATCGTTAAGATCTTCCTCATTCTCTGTACTGTTGTTTAATTTCAGTTTTTATTTATAAAAATCCTTCGTTTTAGCAAAAAAAAAAAAACTCTACTCCATCTCGCTATTCTTTGCGATACACGGACTAACATTACTAGGAGAGGTAAGTAATAGATCTAAGCTAATTCTTAATTACTATAATAAGTTAATTAAGACTTTACATCACATAGACATTTCCTTTTGTGGGATAAATGTAAAGCATTGAGGAAAAATAACATTACCCCCAAAAAAGTTAAATATTGATATTGAAAAATTTCTTTATAGTAACACTTTATATAACTCAAATCCATTCAAATAATCGACTAGCTTAACTTTTATATATTAATAATGTTAAAAAATTATGTTATTAACACTAAGATCAATTCACCTAAGTGATAATTACAAATATAACCGTCCCTAAAAGTATTATTAGAAACTTGAAAATGAGGCATATACAGATTTTTTTATTTTCTTCACCGGTATCGTGGTAGGATGGATAAGATTGTCTTCATCCTTAACCATTTTAGGTTTGAGTCATAAAAATCAAAATAATTTAGATATGAAGTGCTTCCTTTTTTACTTAGAGAGTTCAAAAACTAAAAATGTAGTGCTAGGATTTGAATTTGAAACCTCAATGTGAATTTTAAACTCCCTAAATCACTTAATCAATCTCTTCTCTTGTGTTTATGGTATTCAAAATCTCTCTCTATATATATATATAGTGTACTCCATTCGTTCCAATTTAAGTGTCTTACTTTTCTTTTTGTTATGTCCCAAAAAGAGTATCTTTTTCTATATTTAATAAGTTTTTCGATTCCAAAACAAGTTTAAGACTACAAGATTTTAAAAAAAAATCACACATTTTTTAATTTAAGATCACAAGATTCAAAAGTTTCGTTTTATTTCTTAAATTTCATGTCAAATCAAACTAAAACACTTAAATTAGGATGGAGTAAGTAATTTTTTATCGAGGTTGTTCGGAAAAAAATCTCGGTGGACCCTAGATCCGCCCACAGAAGCAAAGTCGGTGACGTCGTGACCCACACGGTCCCCATACATCTACTTCCTTCTTCCACTTAAAGAAGTCACCAATTCCAATTTTCATGCTGGCCAATAACTCATTCTTGACACACGTTCTTTTGACTTACTGGGCAAAGCTAGTGGCATAAAGGGTTTATTAAAATTTCAATCATAGAAAAATTATACTGCTTAATAATTTCTCATTACACTTAGGATGATTTTACAATGCATGTTATGGAATCGATAAAATTTAGTAATTTTTGTCCAGATTATATATTTATATACAAAAATCACTAAATATATATTAATTGTTTATCTCGAATCTAATAAACAAAAAAAACTTTAATTTCATAATTTATAAATTTAAATCCCGAATCTCCCTCTAATTGACACACGTCCTACTTGACTAGTACTTCCCCAACATCCCCTCTATTTGTATATATATATGTCATATCTTTATATTCCTTCTCTCGCGTGCAATTGGTCATTAGTAACTCATTATTTTTAATTTGATAAGAACTATAAGCTAGTCCAACACAATATCTTATAAACCAATTGAAAAATATGGCTTTTACTGAGCCAGAAATTATATGCAAGAGGCACCCAAATCACAAGCAGCAGCCTGGAGTATGTTCTTGTTGTCTTAAAGAAAGACTCATTAAGCTTTCTACTTCAACACCAACACCAACAATAGCAATAATTTCATCATCTTGTACTTACTCTTCTTTATCTTCCTCCACTTGTGATTCTCCCCACGGTGGCCGCCGCCACCGCCAGATCACCTCCGACGTTGTGGGCCCCTTCTCTTTCGTGAGCATCATCGGCGCTGGCACTGGTACCGGAGGAGTATTGAAGAAGAGTAGATCAATAGCTTTTGTTGCAAGAGAAAAGAAGAAAGAAGGGTTTTGGTCAAAGTTGATAAGGTCAACGAGCAAAAGATCCAAAAGTGTTCTTGTACATTGATCATATTCATTTGTTAACTTGTATACGTTGACAATACTGTAAGAGATTTTGTAACAAGTTTTATACTCTATATATCATCTTTTACAAGTTATCAATTTATGCTTGCTATGAAAGGTTATATGTAATTGACTTTAATTTTAGGTGATATGGTAGCTAGTGTACAAATTATTTACATTACAAATTATTTACATTATTAGTAAGTGTGTACTAATTAAACTTTCTGAAAGAAATAATTCCTTAATTATTTTCATTAATTAAAAGGCTATATATATAAGTTACATAGGAGAATCATATTCCTATCATATTCCTAAAACCTTATTCTATACATTTATGGTAATACACTAATTATGATAATACAATACTAATTATATTAAAACCTTACCTAAACTAGGATACTAAATATTTATCATAAATTACACATAATAATCAGCCCATCCGAGGGCCAATCCGTGAGCATAGCCGAGACCTAATATACACAATATACACATGTCTATTGTGTATATTTAACACTTTCCAAGAAAAGCCAAGGCAAATAGTTCGGTAATATATTGTTTGTACATAGTGATAATTTGGAATTTAGGCTGAAAATTTGTGTCTATCTTGTTTATTTTTTGTACCTATTAGTGATGGAGATGCACGAAATTGCCAAGAACATTCAAGTGGTAGTTGGGAGGAATTTAGCAGCCACTTGGGCATGTAGGTAATATATGTAACTCACACATATAACAATTTGTCGTAGAAGTTAACTCAAGTTAGACTGGGCAGTTTCCATCGAACTATATTAACATATCATTATGTATGTATTGGTTTAATGTAAATACTGAGTTACAAATATATTTTCCCCGTATTTTAGCCTCTATAAGTACTGTTTTGTTCTATAAATAAACTCAATTGTAGTCTAACTTAAGTATGTACTGATCACTATTACAAAGGAAGAGTGCTTTTTCTTCTTTTTAAGCCAAGATAGATGTGTGGTCAAAACAAGGTTACGTGCTGAAGTTATATATTCTTGTATGAACAGTCAAAATTAAATGATATGCATGTCACGTTCATAAATTACATGGATTTAATTAGTATAAACACCACTAATATGAAGAATTTTTTACACAAATAGGTCACCGCGAAAGTAATTTATAGGGTAAGTTTTCTTAAAATATATGATTTGCTCATCCTACTCTTTCATTTCCACTTTTAAGTTATCCTGGTTTGTGAGAGGCTGAATAAAATGTGCTACTGGCCATTGATGGTATAAATATTATAAGACTGCTGTTTCGAAATTATAAGTTTGTCAATATTATATATGTAGCTAGCCATATTATACTTGTATAAGAATTGTAAGATGTTGGTCAAAGGAACCAATATCTACTTGCTTGATGGGTTATATTACAACTGTAAGATAGGACATTGAAAGATCACCCCGTGTATCTTCGTTGGCTCAACTTTGTCAATGTCTCATTCATATCTCTAATCTTGACTATCTAAAACACCTAGTAATAGACTTGGAAATTAAGGATTCGTTCTTTTTTTTCCCCACCCAATGTCTGATACTCACGGGGCTCTAACTAATTTGTATTTCTACCTCGTAAGAACCATTAAAAGGAAAAACGCTCTCTATCAGGATTTTTTCCATTCTCAAAAATCAAACCCAAAATCTCTAAATGAGAATATAAGGGTCTTATTCATTCTACCGTAACTCTTGAGGGTATGAAATTAAGGTTGAATATATCAAGATATATCCTCCCTCCAAAATATCTGCTTGATCAGGTTTTCTTGTTTTTCTTCTTTTTGGGGTGGTTGGGGGTAGTAGAGAGGGTGATTGTGAGAGCGGGAGATTTGGTTTTGCAATCTACTACAAATGTTAAAGGGCAGCCCGCTGCACTAAGCTCTCGCTATGCACGGAGTCCGGGGAAGGGCCGGACCACAATGGTCTATTGTACGTAGTCTTACCTCACATTTCTGCAAGAGGCTGTTTCCACGGCTTGAACACATGACCTACTGATCACATGACAACAACTTTACGAGTTACTTCAAGGTCCCCTTCATCTACTACAAATGTTATTTTAATATATGATCTTTTTCACAGGAGATTAGTAAAATATAACACAAAAAAATATAGAAATAATGCAAGAAATCTTTATCGGATCATTTTTTGCTATTCAAATTGAAAAACGACACGAGATCATTTCCTCTTGCTTAGCTACATAGGTATGCCATATTCACTTCCCCATATCGGCTGAAGCATACATTTTCATTAGGAGATCTAGTGGATTCAGATGCACGTAACACTTTCGGTTCGAATAGAAATATATACTTGGAAACATTTTTAAAAACACATGTTTATACTTTATCTAAATTTTGTACATGTTCATTAAGGAAGACTACTATTGCACTTACTAGCTTAAAATTCTGGCAGACTTCTTTTTAGGAAACATCAATAGCAAAAAAGTTTGATTACCGATTTTAGAACTAAAAAGGCTGGGAAAATGAATTGAAAGCAGAAAAATTATAACTCAGAAAGTACTAATACTCAAACACTTTTTTTCCGTAGAAAGCTGGCGAAAATTGTCAAAAAATCAATTTCACATGAGCTTGGTCAAACATGTTATATATATAATTGGTCGTAGCATCGCCCTTTGATAAACTTCAATTGAACATGTCAGCAAATAAACAAAAGCAAGTCTGGATTTATTATTCATCCCAAAGCTAGTGATAACTTCAAAAATGAAGTGAGAACTTTTACTGGTTTCTTACATATCAAACTTTCCTTCACCTATTTGGGAAGTCCAGATCTGTTATTTCAATGACATGCTAATCAGAAAAGGAGTATGTGTTCCCATTCCATATCCGATGTGGGACTCTTAACACTCCCCGCGAACAAAGAATTGGAATGAATCTGACTCTGATACCATGTAAAGAATGGATCTTGGACCTAACTCAACCCCAAAAGCTAGCTTGTAGGGTGAGGATTGTCCAAGTCCATATAAGGAGTCCATGTTCCCATTCCATATTCGATGTGGAACTCTTAACAAGAACATCAAATAAAGTTATGGGGGTGGCAAACCAAGACTCTTAAGTATAGGAGGAAAGGCAGTGATGATCAAGTCGGTTCTATCATTCTTGCCTCTTCACGTCCTTTCAGTGATGCAACCTCCTAAGACTACCATTAAACACATGGAAATGGTGATGGCAAACTTCTTTTGGGGAGATAATAATGGTAAACACAAACACCATTGGATCAAGTGGAAAGAACTTTGTTATCCTACCTCAGAGGGTGGAGCTAGATTTAAAAGTATTCAAAGCTTCTGTGACGCATTCTCTGTTAAGAATTGGTGGAATTTCAGAACAGGAAACTCTCTTCTCAAGCATTTCCTAGAAGAGGATGCATCCAGTTGCTAGAAAAGGCAAGCCTGACCAATCCCAAACTTGGAGAAGATTCATGAATATCAAAGACAGTTGTGAACCACATATGATCTGGAGTATAGGTAATGGAAAGTTGTCCTTTTGGTGGGACAACTGGACAGGAAAGGGTGCTTTGGCCAAATACCTCCAACTCCCTACTAAATCCAAAAGAAACCAAGGTTGCTGAATTCATGATAGAAGGAGAATGGGATGTGACCCACCTCAGAGCTGAGTTACTTGCCAACATTATTGATGACATCATGAAAGTGGATATTCAATAAGGACAAGAAGATAGGATCAATGGGACTCCTGAAACCAATGGCAAATTCACTTGCAAGTGACTGCACAAAACATCTGGCACCCAAAAATCCCTTTTAAAGTTGCTTTTTTTATGATGAAGCTGCTGAGAGGGAGGATTCCTATAGATGAGAAACTAAGAAAATTCAAGGTGCATGGTCCTTCTATTTGTAACTGTTGTAGGAAGCAGAAGGAGGAGAGTATTCAACATCTATTTGTGGAAGGAGAGCCCAATTGTGAAGGAGATTTGGCAACTCTTGTGGAATCAAAATCAACAATGGATCCATCAGAACCGTTGTAATGCAATGGTGGCTGGCCAACACTAAGAACAAAATTCAGCAGACCATGTATCAATGCATTCCAACAGTCATATGCTGAGAGATTTGGAAGAGTAGATGCACTGCTAGGTTTGTAGGTATTAAGACTAATACTTACAGAATAGCAGATCAGGTGCTAGAGTGTTGATTCTCATTCTCAACAAACAATATCCTAACCTCAAATTCAGAGGAAGCTGGCAGGATTTATGCAGAAAAATAGAGGGAGCTAAGCCTACTATAACTATCAAGATGATTAAATGGCAAAAACCTCCTGATAATATTCTTAAACTTTAACATTGATGGATGCTCAAAAGGTAACCCTTGTGAGGCTGCTGGTGGTGGAATTCTCAGGGATCATCATGGCAATATGAGAATGACCTTTTACACTTACTATGGAAATTGTACCAACAACATGGCTGAGGGTCGGGATATACTAAATGGCCTTCAATGGTGTGCTAATAATAACTATCATGATGTTATCATAGAATCTGATTCTTTGATTATGGTAAATATGATAAGTGGGAAGAACAATGTAATGTGGCAAGTCCACGACATTGTTATGCAGATTAAACATATTATGGAGCAAGGCAACTTTCACATTATCCACTGTTTCAGAGAAGCTAATGAAGTAGCTGACTTAATTGCTAACATTGGAGTTATGGAGAAACATGAAACCTTCTTCACAGAGGTTTTTCTTTGCCCAGACAAGTGAAAGCTGCTTTGAAGAATGATAGAGAGAGCACTCCTAACTTCAGGATCAGAGTTAAAAAAAAGGGGCATTTCAGTTTCTCTACATGAATTTCTGGATTTATATCTACATTTTCACATTATGGGGTTATGCTAGGCATATAGCTTGTGATGTATGCCTCTCTACTGACAATTTTCAAATTTGTAACCATAGCATAGGGCACCTTTTGTACAAGGATGAACTATTCATTCTCATTATCCCTCACAGAGGAAAGGACTCCTCTCTTGCTGATGGAATGAATTGGTAGGGGGGTCTACCTAACCCCCTCCCCCCCCCCCCCACCATTGAGGTGGCTTAATTTTAAAAAAAAAAACCTTCAATATGACAAGACATGCCACATTACTTGAACAAGAGCTATGATATCATTATCTAACAGAATAGACATTTAATTAAGAAAAGTCTGATTCCACTCAAATCAATACAATTGGTCTTGGAGTATCAATCCAACACTTACATCGAGCTGTGACTACAATTTAGACCGTTAGTAGTCGATCTAAAGTAACAGGTATTTTCATGCTTAAGGGATGTATCCTTGGATTTTATATCTAACCTTTTCTGTCAATAAAACAATGTGACTGAACAAAATTTTGTATAACCATTCTGATAGATTATGTCATCGGTAACCACCCCCTCACCCCTCCCCTCTAAAGACAACAAACCCTCAAAATTTAGCAGTACATGAATTATACAAGAATCAACTTATACAAACTGAATTCCCTGACCTACAGGATTTCTCTTCATCAATGTGGATTGAATTCGTATTTGCTTTCCTATGACCTACACTTCTACCATGAGCCGTTGCGCGACCTTGGAATCACTTCCTTACCAGTTGCTTGGCTCCTATCTTTTCATACACAGCCCTTCAACTACATCAAATGTCAGCTGTAAAGAATGAGTAAGCAGCTGATAGTTTCTTAGAGACCTGTACACCTCAATGGCTCTTTTCTTCCTGATTTCTACAGTTATCCACAAGTATATTCTTCCATCTAACGGAAAGCAATTTACAGTATCACCTCCTGGGCAATCTCTCGTCATCATCCTCATCACTGTAGTTTCCACTCTCTGCAGCTGGCCGTTTTAATTTCTGGAATATGTCATCAAGAGATTCGGATGAGGAGGCACGAGAGACATTGGTATCCTGAGCTTGACGTAAAGGAATAAATTCACCGACTTGGCGTAGTGGAATTAACCGTTTTGCTTCGACGTTTGTTTTGAAGTTCTGGAAACCTGCTTTCATTGATGCCCATCTTCCAGCCAAACCTGATGGAGCTGCTACTGTGCCGCCAGAGTGAGAGCTGGCAGAATCAAGTAAAGAGACCTTAGTAGAGCCTATATCCTCCATTGGCTTCGCATGAGATGTTAGCTTGCCCTGTTCCCTCAAGGCAGCATATTTGCTGCTAATTGATTCCTTGCTCCCTGAATACCTACGAGCCTCATCTTTCAAAGGTTTTGAAGAACTCCCTCGGTCCTTGCTTGATTCCATGGATGCCTTCGATGCAAAATCACTTGTATCCTGAAAATTTTAAGTGCACGTAACTAGGCTGAAATATGAAAGTTACTACATAACTTGACAGGACATTGTAACAGACATTGAAAAAGGGCAGCCCGGTGCACTAAGCTCCCGCTATGCACGGGGTCCGGGGAAGGACCGGACCACAAGGGTCTGTTGTACGCAGCCTTACCTTGCATTTCTGCCAGAGGCTGTTTCCACGGCTTGAACCCATGACCTCCTGGTCACATGACAACAACTTTACCAGTTACTCCAAGGCTCCCCTTCGACAGACATTAACACTTTAAATAAATTTTGCATGCAAGGAAAATAAAATCACATGCAATTCTCCTCATGAGAATCGCATGCACCGGTTTCTCTCAACACTTTAAAAACAGAACAAACTAGCATACCCAAAGCATGTAGTGATGAACTATATGAACCTTATGAGTACGAGTTCGAAATTCTATCACAACCCATTCGATTCACTTGGTTCAAAATTTATGTATAGTACTTACTAGTGGATTTTTTAACGCATAGTATGAACCAAAACCACTGGGTCCGGATGAAGTAACTTGTAGACTAAATTCTCTCTTGTGATGAACACTCAAGGAAAAGACAACAATGAGGTATCATTTGTTGACAAAAAAGGAAAAGGAAGTGGTACAAAGATAATATTGTTGCCTTTTTTTTGCATTTGGGAAGCAGGAAATATACAGAAATACAAAATTAAAGGTTTCCCTTAAAATAGAATTTCTTTCAAATTAAGTTCCTGCTGAAGTTAATAAACTTTGATGGAAAGTTGGAAACAGCCACTGTCTTCTTTCGAAACCTTCATTTTCCATTCAACTTAAGCATGCAAGGAAATGCCATCTCTCTTCCTTTCCCTTGTGAAAAATTCTAAATGCAATTTTTGAGCTACTTGATATCCAAATATAGGTTGAAGGTAAATCACATACTATGGCATTGCCATCAGACTCCAGATCCACTGCCATAGAGTTGAAATTCCTTGCCAATGGCAAAACATGTTCACCAAGTTTGCATCCTTGTTCAAGCCAGGTTCGTTCTGCAAATATTGAAGATAGGTGCATCAAAATTTGCAACATACTCAGATCACTGTTGAAAAAGCTGCTGCAAGTCACTAGCAAAACAGGTCTTCCATTTCAACACCACTACTCCAATATCTAGATGATTAAAACATTAAAGCGATTAACGGCTCAGTTCCAGCTACTCAGTGGACCACAAACTTGCATTCCAACTAAAATACTACAGAAAAGGAACAGACTAAAATAATAATTCCAGTGACCTGCTAACCTTTTTGCAAGATCAGTAACCCTGACTGATCAAAACCATCCATATCGTCTGTCTCTGACTGGAATCTAAATATCTTCCAGTTCCCAAAAAAACTGATTATCCGGTCAAAGAAATTGCTTGCAACTAGCAATGTATATACAACCATAATAAGTGGATAAATTTTGTTGAATCCTTGACCAAAGAAAGGAACAGCCTTGTCAACAGTTCCCATTCGCTGCAATCATAAATAAAGCATGAACCGTAAAGGGAATGATTTATTAAAGGAGATCATGTGTCACAAAAGAAATCATTTTATTATTGACAAATCAAACCCCACACAGATATTTCACAAAAGAATACCATATGGGAGAGAATACTCCCCCCACCATTCTGGTCTCTATGGCAAGGACAATATTTTACCTTCCCAGAATGAAGTCCATTCACTTAGTTTAAGACTTAAGTTAGAAATACAAAAGCATCATTCAACAACAACAACATACCCAGTGCAATCGCACAAGTTGGGTCTGGGGAGAGTGGCGTGTATGAAGCCTTACCCCTACCTTGTGAAGGTGGAGAGGCTGTTTCCGATAGACCCTCGGATACAAAAGCATCACTCCCAGATTGAAAATAAAGAGTTCCCTTTGGCACTTAAAAAGTGGTATTGTACAACATCATACTCCAATTCAATGGGAGGGTGCGTGTGGATAGATCCAATTAATAGCTTGTTTGTCCAAGCATCTAAAATTAGTTATTTTGAAAAGTGCTTTTCAAAAAAAGTACTTTTGGTGAGAAGGCGGTTTGTGTTTGGCCAATTAATTTAAGCAACAATTAGTGTTTGGCCAAACGTTTAAAAAGTGCTTCTAAGTATATTTTTTCTCAAAAATGCTTTCAAAAAAGTGCTTTTGGGGAAAAGCTACTTTTTTTAGCTTTTGAAAAACAACTTTTTGCTACTTCCCAAAAGCACTTATTTTTCTCCAAAAGCTTATGTCAAACACCTAAATTTTTTAAAATAAGCACTTTCTGAGAAAAATAAGCTTGACCAAACAGGCTATAAATTACCCAAATCAATATAGCAAGAAAGGATGATTTACATCTCAACTTGATTTTCTCCTTTATACCTTTTCTTTGGCATTATTGTTAATAGGTGAGATTCAGAAAACAAATATCAGGAGGTTTGCGCAATAACATCTTGATGAAACTCGAAGGAGAAGCCTATGCAATTGTGGTAAAGTAGAGATGATTTCTTGAATACCATATTCACATTGTTACAACTAGCATAAATAAGGCATCAGCTAAACAGAAAACCATGCAAATTTTAGTATCAATAAGCATCATTTAGATATTATTCTAGACCACCAAATGATCAGAGAAGTGTGCATGCCGACTCATATTGTTAAAAGACAAACAGAAGACTGCAGTTTTCTTCTTCGAGAATTGTTCACCATCATTTTTCATGGATAATAAAACTGAGGTTGACCATAAACTCACCTTCTCAAAAATGGTTTTCTTGTTTTCGCCTAGACTAATAAGGTTAAGGAAATTGTACGAAATTGGAGGTGCATAACGAGCAATCATCCTGCAAGATACATAGAGGAAACACTAAATTAAAACAGGAAATCAAATTGCTATTACTGTAATAAGATTACTAGGAAAAACTTACGAGCAAATCATTAACAAGCTCACTGAACTTGTTTGTCTCGGTGTCAATGAGTAAAACATATACATTCCAGCTTTGAACAGCGAATAGTAAGTGCAGACACACATATACATAAGTGGCAGGAAAGCAAACACCTGCAAAATAAGGACGGATTGGCTTGAAAGCTGAAGATTGTACTTAATGTTCAACATGAATAAAAAGACATACATAGGTAGAAGAGCACAGAACATACGTAGGATGACTCCTTTTAAAAAACAACATCCTTGTGTCCGAAGTAATCACTACAAAGACATTGTTTTATAGGGTATAATCACTAAGACATCATAGGTGATCCTCTTGTTATATTAAAAAAGAGTACCTAATACGTCTTTGTAGCGATTAAAATGACTATTTTATCAAGTTCTTACAACCTCCTTAATAAGCAATTTTGCTACTCTAACAATTAGTAGAATCTCACCAAAATAATGCTACAAGTATAGCTATTGCAAAAGCAATCAGCCTGGAGCAATAAACTGTACGATTAATGACTTATTAAGCAGTTGACCCCAAACCAAAATTTCATGGTACCATGATTAGCATGTCATGCCTCATGATTATCCGATAAAAGATGCTAGAAACACTAGAAACATTCCTGAGCAAGTGTAGAACTTTCATATAAGAACACAATCATCTGAAAATACCTGAACAAGAACCTCTTGATCTCCAACAGACTTTATAAGAATGGAAAATAGAGATAAATCAACTCCTCTTGGCAATAGAGTTGCTTCAGCTAATAAAATAGCAGCTGACATACAACCAAGAATTACAGCTGAGACTTTCTGTAATTGCTTCTGCAGGACACATCGCCATATTAATTCTGGAAAAGAATGTAAACTTTATTCCAAAAGTGGAGAAACCAAAATCAAGCAGATCTTATATGACGAATCTAATACTCCCTCCGTCCCAATTTAAGTGTCTTAGTTTGACTTGGCACGGAGTTTAAGAAATAAAGGGAGACTTTTGAATCTTGTGGTCTTAAATTAAAGATATGTGGTGTCTTTTAAATCTTGAAGTATTAAACTTGCCTTGGAATTGGAAAACTTACTAAATATAGAAAGAGACACTCTTTTTGGGACAGACCAAAAAAGGAAAGTAAGACACTTAAATTGGGACGGAAGGAGTAGTTCAAAAAATAAAATACTTAAAGAGTACATATTAAACAGCTATGACTCAGAATAAACGACCAACCAAGACACCATCAAACAAATCATTAGTTGGATAATCAACAAGTTGCGGTTGAGGCATAGTAGTCGTTGTTGATTATAATCGACACACTCTGCAAGGCATGTGTCCAAATCCTTCTATTCATGTGGGTCAGAGGGTATCCAAAGCTAAGGACATCATCAATGGTATTGTCCTCAATCCTGATAACTTTGACAGAAGACTGACCAATGATCAAATAAAAAACTAAAGCATGAACCATCACTCCTATTGCCTAATTTGTACTCTATTTACTAGAGTATAATTGCATTTAGTTAAATGGCGGAGCACATTGGTATCAGTTCCTAGTGCTTTTACAGCATACTTGTGACTAGTTTACTCTTCTTAGGATAACATTACTACCAACTTTGTAAGACCAGTTCTTGGTAAGAGCTCAATGTATTTATCCTGATTACCAATGCAATATTTGTGTCCCCTAGGACTTTGGTCTAGTGGTAAGAGTGCAACACGTTATATGTGGTTAGAAGAACGTCACGCAAAGGGACTGATACGTCTTCTCCTTTCCTCCTCCAGGCTTGGTTGGACTAAAAAAATGAAGTATCCAGGCTCCGTTTAGAAAAAACCCAATTGGATTGGTAAGATATCTATGATTGCTATTCCTATTTTTTCTTTGTAAAGAGATCCTAATTGTCAAGCAAAGTTATCTCAACTCTAATAAATACTTGTATAAAATGAATTGAAAAAAAAAATAAATACAAAAAGAAATGGTAATGGAAGCATTTGTCCTATATGTACAAATCCAAATCGGGCGGATCTTTACCCGGAGTAGAGCATAAACCTAAAAAGATGAAACAGACCCATTCAGGAACAAGAAAATACCATCGCGGTATGGATTAAATCTCGATGAAAGAATACATCAATGAGAAGTTAATTCGATAAGTTTAATGACCCTTTCTTATAACTTAGAATTTTATAATCGAAAATATAAAAAAGGAGTCAAAACTCGTCTTTATTGAAAAATCGAAGAAAAGCCCTTTCGTTAGAAGTAAGAAAGAACCTTTCTAGAAAAAAAGAAAGAGGACTGGAATCTATACATTGATTCACAATTTTTTTGAACCGTATGCATCAAAAGGCGCATGTACGGTTCCTAAGGGATACAATTTTACCCTAATCAACCGACTTTATCGAGAAAGATTACTTTTTTTAGGCCAAGGGATTAATAGCGAGATTTCGAATCAACTTATTGGTCTTATGGTATATCTCGGATCGAGGATGAGAACAAAGAGCCGTATTTGTTTATAAACTCTCCCGGGGCCGGGTAATACACGGGATCGCTATTTATGATACTATGCAATTTGTGCGACCGATGTCCATACAAGATGCATGGGATTAGCCGCTTCAATGGGATCTTTTATCCCGGTCGAGGAGAAATTACCAAACGTCTAGCATTCCCTCACGCTTGGCGCCAATGAGGTTTTTATTTGAGAGAAAAAGGAAGACTATGCCTTCGCCATATGAATACTAAGTAATAATAGCATGGCACTTCGAATTCGATATGAGAAATTTTTGTATTGTTTTTTTTTTTCAAAACATTAGATTCGTATCGAGAGAGTAGTATGAGATAAGGGGTATTTCCGATTTTATCTTATCTATCGGGAGTTCGATTCAGCGTCACAAACTTTTTTGTTTTCATGCCGAGAGTTCTTAACAATATTTATGTTATGAAAGAGTACGAAAAAAAAAAAAAGATTTTTTCCTTATTTGATCGGATTAAAAAGAAACTTTGGGATTGTTTGAATCACGGACAAAAAAAAGAAAAGAAAAAATAAACATATAAAGCAACGGAGCCATCATAGTATTTTTTAACTCCTCCGAAAGGAAGGATGGCAATTTGATCATTTACCCATCCGAGTCGATAGATTATATTTTTCTCTTTCTTCAATAGAAAGGAGGGGGTAAATTTTCTTGTAGAGCCGTATGCACAAAAGATGCCCGTACGGTTGTTCAATTCTATCTTTTTTCTATTCTTTATCTTTCCTTTCTCTTTGCTTTATCATGCGAGATAGGGGAAGCTTTTATTTTGTTATATCATCGGGGTAATGATGCATCAACCTTGCTAGTGGTTATTATGAGGCACAAACAGGCGAATTTGTCCCGGAAGCGGAAGAAGCTGAATCTGCGTGAAACCCTCACAAGGGTTTATGTACAAAGAACGGGCAAACCCTTATGGGTTGTATCCGAAGATATGGAAAGAGATGTTTTTATGTCGACAACGAAGCCCAAGCTTATGGAATTGTTGATCTTGTAGAGGTTGAATGAAAATAACATGGATTTCGCGCAAATCGTGATTTGAAATTTTATCTTCGAATTGAATATTCTATTAAATAGAAGTAATTCATCATCATTCGGTTAGGATCAATCTAAACCAATCCCTCATATTATGTATACGATTCAACATGCCAACTATTAAACAACTTATTAGAAATACAAGACAACCCAATCGAAATGTCACGAAATCCCCCGCTCTTCGGGGGTGCCCTCGACGTCGAGGAACATGTACTAGGGTGTATGTGCGACTCGTTTAGATCATGAGTGGCACAAAAGCAAGAAAACTACTTTTACAAGATCAATGATCGACTTAGGTGAATGGGATAGGATGGAAAAAGGAACTCCATTCATTATTAAAAAAAAACTCTATCATATCCCTCTATTGTGTATGAAGTTTATGGTTTCCGTTGGTGTAAATCCAACCACCCGAATTTAAGATGATAAGAAATTCTCCATTGGTAACAAATGGTTATCCATTAAGCGGAGGAAATCTTATTTAAAAAGCATAAAACATAAAGATTAGGTAGGCTCCCAATCTGGCAAGAACGGACTAAGAGGGTCACTACTACAAAAACTTTCATAATTAAATACCGTTATCGTATAGGTAGATCCGATTGTGAAAGACCTATTACTTGGATAATTCATGGGTAGAGCCAAAGCGTGTGAACTATACAAGTTCCCAATAACATCAATTAGTTGATTAAATATTAAATTAAAGTATAAAGTAAAGGCTCCGGTGTATAGAAAAGACCTCACCGTTTAAGAAGTAACCATAGAAACGAAGGAACCCACTATTTCTTTTTTGATTTCTTTTATTTACTAGATTTTTGATACCTAGGAAAATACAATTTATTATTTCGGAGTGAAATACCTAAAAAAAAAAAAAAAAAAAATCGTGGTCGGGAAGGTTAGAGTAGCCAAAGCCATTGGAATTTTGATTTTATACATTGGAAAAATCCGTTTTGTTATTAATAGACTAGGGAGGGGGAAAAGAATAACTGAAAGAAAGGCAATCAATTAGTTATTCGTCAAAGTTTCATTTATTCAATGACCGAGAATTAAACGGGGATATATAGCTCGAGACGTAGAACAAAAATTCGTTTATTTGCATCAAGCTTTCGAGGGGCTCATTCAAGGCTTACTCGAACTATTACTCAACGAGAAAATAAGAGCTTTAGTTTCGGCTCATCGGGATAGGGATAGGAAAAAGAGAGATTTTCGTCGTTTGTGGATCACTCGGATAAACGCAAAGAATTCGCGAAAGGGGAGTATCCTATAGTTATAGTAGATTAATACACGATCCGTACAAGAGACAGCTTGCTTCTTAACCGTAAAATACTTGCACAAATAGCTATATCAAATAGGAATTGTCTTTATATGATTTCGAACGAAATCATAAAGGAAGTAGATTGGAAAGAATCCACCAGAATAATTTAAATGGAGTTTCCCGGAGAATGAACTCCGGGAAGGTAGAGTATTAATTAGTATGAGAAAATATGCTAAAGTAGTCAAAATGAATGAACACGTTCAATTCAATAAAAAAAGAAATCTTTTTTTCCGATTCATTTTTTTTCTTACGACACGATACTCAAATCTAGATTCACTCAAATATAGATTCTTGTAATTATGATTCAAGTGAAGAAAAAGTAAGCCTAAGCCTGTTTATTTCGGGCTTTAAAACCAGTAGTTCTAGCGGTCGACTCGGTTCTTTCAAATTGTTAGAAGAACGTCACGCAAAGGGACTGATACGTCTTCTCCTTTCCTACAGCATACTTGTGACTAGTTTACTCTTCTTAGGATAACATTACTACCAACTTTGTAAGACCAGTTCTTGGTAAGAGCTCAATGTATTTATCCTGATTACCAATGCAATATTTGTGTCCCCTAGGACTTTGGTCTAGTGGTAAGAGTGCAACACGTTATATGTGGTTAGAAGAACGTCACGCAAAGGGACTGATACGTCTTCTCCTTTCCTCCTCCACTAGTTCTCTTGGTATAACATTGTCTACTTCATTTGGAGAATCTCAACCAGAAAAGAAAACCCAATTATAGTGTATGTCTATATGATGCCACCGTCAAAAAAATCAGTTATACTTATGTTAGGGTGATGTGGACTACTATGAGTGATTACAGTCCTCCTTGGAATCCATCTACCGCAGTAATATAAACAAGAGAATATGACCGCTGAAAAATACCTGTTGTGTCAGAGAAGGAACCCAACGATCCAGCCCTTTCAGGTCTCAAGGTTGAAACAAATTTCCTGCATAAATTTTTAAACTAAAGTAAAAATCTAGCAGCAAAGGGACTAGAATTTGATCAAATTACTGCATAAAGTTGAAGTTTTAAACTATGTGCAAAAATGTGAAGTACTCAAAAGCAAAAGGCAGCTAAAGCAGACAAATAGGGAAAAGAAGAGAGTAACAAAGGCAGAAAATAATTTTTTTAAAAGTATACTGCAGAGTAAAATATAAATGTTTCAACTAATGCCCCCTAACTTAAAAATAGAAAAATCGCAGAAACGGGGATTAAATTTCATATAGTAATCGCCTAACCGCATGAAAGAAATTTATTAGAGGTTAGAAAATGTCAAAAGAATTTCGTTCAACGAGAATAGACTTTCCCCTTACCAAACAAGCCCCTCTTTTAGAACCTATCCATAAAAAGCCATTAAGTTTGTCAAAATTGAAATAAGTGTTTTAAGAAGTGAAAAGTGCGAGGAAAAAACACTCCTAAAGCTTTAAGCGAGAAGTTAAGTTCACAATTAGCAAATAACATAAAATTACCTAATCTATAAGAAATTATAATATCATAATTCAATTTAACATTGAATTGATAGGGATAGTACATAAATCCCCCACCCCACCCCATCCCACCCACCCCCAAGTAGTTCTCTTTTCAAAGTTATGGCCTTAAACTATGCAGGGTTCCGTAGACCCCACCAATCTAGTTTGAAGTGGTACTCAAAAACCTTCTCTTGGCCAACCCCAGTTTTAAGAAATAAGGTGTTTGCCACAGACCAATTCTGTGGTGGCACGTAAATTTTCTTTTTTTAATACAATTTATTTTTTAAAGGTCTTTTAAGCCCCCCACCTCCCCCACCCCAAAGATTCCTTCTTCTTCATCCTTCTATCATACAAGTAGTACCCCTGTATAGTTTAAGGTCATAACTGAAAAATGAGTACTTTGGGGAGTATTTACGTATTACCCCTAATTGCTTTAGCAATTGCACCAATAACTAGATTTAGTTGCATCATCTTTTATTCCAGACAATCTTCCTATGAATCAAAATTTGAAGAATCAAAAAGGAGCAAGAGAGAGAAGAGAAGCACAGTGAAGAAGAAGTAGCAAAAGAATAGGACTTGAAAGCTAACAGAAGAGGACAACATGCTCACCAGAAGAAGAAAACTCATTATGAAATGAAAGGAAGCAAATCGAGAGAAGCAGAGACAGAAGTAGTAAAAGAAAAGCAGTCGTAAACTAGAGAAGAAGAACAAGGGTTGAGACCAGAGACGATTCCTAGTTCTCAGATAGCTACCTGCATACTTTTTCCTCATCTTTTTTTCTATTTTTTTCCAATCTCAGTTTAAAAAAGTGATCGCTCCCTGCTGCTTTACACCTCATTATCCAAAGTTGCATTGTTTTACCCATGAGAAACAACAACCCATCGCTTCTCATCACTCCTTATTGCTTTCAAAACATTATCAAAATTTTTGTATTACTATAGTTTCTAAATGCATCTCCTTTGTACTTCAAACACACAGCAAAGATATTTAGGTTGGGGACTCCTGCTTGAATCAGTTTCCTAGTTTCTATTGGGATCCAGAGGGAAAGCAGGTGGTTAAAAACAAAACTGGCAGATAACTATAGAACAGCTACCAGAATTCAAAAGTAGAATAATAACACATACCAACCAGTTGCATCGCGCTGCTCATAATTCTTTATAGTATCTTCCAGTTCAAGAGCCTCTGTTACACATGTCAAATACTCACTGCATGTTAGAAGATAAAGTTATCAGTTGGCCCCTGGAGAAAGCATTAAGTTTTTAAAGCCATAAGATAATGAGACCTTCACCAATATGTTGCTGAAACATAGTGAGGAAAAAATGTAGATATAAAAGAAAGTTCTAGCAAGAGTTGTTAGGATAAAGAGTTTTTTGTAATCGACGTTTTTCAAACACGGATATAACAAATCAAAATAGGAGCTAGTGAAGGGCATAAATAACCAGGACAAAGTGGTTATTCACGAGCGTCAAAAGTATAATTCTAGCTTCATTCAGGAGCTTAAAGAACAATATCCAACTTTAGGCCATGATGTATAAGTTGTTAAAGGGAAAGATCTGTAAACAACAGTACAAAAGGTGAACGCCAGGACAACTTTCCACAAACATCTGTACTAATGGGTAGGCATTGTGAACTCCAAAAAAATATAAGAAACAAAAGACCATTTAAAGTCTAGTACTCCCTCTGTCCCAATTTATATGAGGGTGTTTGACTGGGCACAAAGTTTAAGAATGAAAGGAAGACTTCTGAAACGTGTGGTTTAAAAGAAGCCATAGATATTTGTGTGGCTATAAATCATCTCATTAAGGGTAAAATGGAAAGTTTAAAGTTAAATTGTTACTAAATATAGAAAGGTGTCATTCTTTTTGGACCGACTAAAAAGGAAAGAGTGTCACATAAATTGGGACAGAGGGAGTAATAGACTTCATTATGGAGGTAACAGACGCTTGTTATCAGTAGGAACTAGTAGATATCATCGAAACAGGTCCTGTGCTCTTCGACATTCTATGTGACCTGGTAGATTGGCATACTACAAATCTATAAGGAATAAGGAGACCTGGATCTGACGCTTATTCTTGAACTAGTGGATAATAACTTTCACTGTATGAGGATCTTTTTCCTGATGAATAAAAAGTATAGAAGAATAGGTTCACATGGACCAGCAATGCAAGAAGGCACAATAAAGTTGGTGTATTGGAAGTAGCAACTTGACATGCAGCATTGACTTTACCTTTTGTATCTATAGTACTCCTCTCGAGCAATACGAAGATTACGCCTAAGTTTTGCCATTGATTTATCATCTGTATCATAATCCATGTCATCTTCCCCCAATTGACCTCCTTGAGGTTTGAAAGATGGATCCTCCCTGAACTGTAAATGAAATGAAATATCACGCATGTATTTAGAAAAGAAAGAGAAGTAGAATAGGTCAGACGGAATGGAGAAGGAGAAGTACCATTTGAACTAACATATTATCAATAACATCCATATAACGCCTCAAAGGATCACGCTTGGACATCTGCCTCGATGTAGCCTGAGCAACCTGATTAAGTTCACCATGCCCAGTAACTCATAAGTGCAGGAGAAGAGAACCAGTTAAACTGATGTAATTTATTTCCTATTCCTATCAAATATCGGACGAGCAAAACATAACTTACTGTGCACACATAAGAGTAAAAAAGGGCAGCCCGGTGCACTAAGCTCCCGCTATGCGCGGGGTCCGGGGAAGGGCCGGACCACAAGGGTCTATTGTATGCAGCCTTACCTCACATTTCTGCAAGAGGTTGTTTCCACGGCTTGAACCCATGACTTCCTGGTCACATGGGCACACATAAGAGTAACAAACAAATATACAATTTGCAAATTATTTGGCAATCTATGAACATTATTCAAAAACGGGCAATCTCAATTACATGTCAGATGCAAGCTGTACCCGAGTACAGAAATGAGCCCAAAGCCACAGAACAAGGTAGCAAAGCATATTCTGAACTAAACTGCAAAACCCTAAGCAAAACTTACCACAATAGCATTTGATAATTCTTGATGGGCATCATTAAGCTTCACAGCCATTTTCGCAATTTTATGAGAAAGCACCTTCTGACGAGTAGCCCAATCTGCATTTTTCCACATGCTCTTTGGAATTTCGCTCATACCAAAACCAAGAAGAAAAGCACCAGTCACAAGTCCAAAAGTATTTGAGCATGCCATGGCAAAACCCAGTGCATTACCATCCCTGTCATGGAAAAATTATGGACACAGGTATTATCTACTAAAATGATAATAAAACAGAAGTCACAATGGTTGTGACGTTGAGTTGCTTCTTCAACATGCTGACAAGATTCAAACCCTTGAAAAAAAATAAGCAACAGTCTATACAATTTGGAATCTGTTTATTCAGAAATGGATGTGAGGAGATCATAAAGGCAATGAAAGAGAAATCTATGATAAAGCCAATGCCCAATGGGGGTTAAGCCATTATGTCTAGTTTGGAGAGAGTAAATTAGGAACTGGATAAACAGCCCCGTGTCTCCTTCCAGTTTCCCCTCCTTTCACCTTCCTTTCTCATGTCCCACCAGACACATCACCCTTAGTTTCTCTCCACTATTTCTTGACATACATTCCCTTTGTTACTTCATTCAAATGAAGCCTCAATAAAGAAAACAGTGGACATAAACCAATGTACTGCTTCAGTTAGGACAACAACTTCAATCAAGAACTGGTAAAGCGGCGAGAGAACAGAAAACTTCAATTTGGGTTAGAAGAAACTGGATTAGAGCGAGTAAAATGCGCTGGTCTCAAGTAACAAATCCATAGACCTCTTGTTGAGAATGGAAGAGAAAAGTGCTGAAACCTGGAGGAAACTAATCTCACTATCAAAAACTCAAAAGGGAGGAAATATTTGAAGATTTGGAATTCCACATCAACTACAAAAGTAGGACAGGCAGCAGAGAAGATAGGAAACAGAGTTGCATAATTTTGCAACAAGGATGAAAATGTTAAGTCGGAACATACAACGGTTAAATGACTTTTTCAACCTAGGACTGTTAAATTCTTGATGCAAAAATGGAAGGCTGATTTGTTTGTTAGTACAACAAAATAAGAAGGCTAGATGGCAGGATAGAGAGGTGAGACAAATCCGGGCAAGTGGGTGAGCGGAATACGAGGCTTTAGGTGCGTGCTGTACTAGTTGTGGAGTAATAGTTTAATGGGATAAAAGGAATTGGGAAAGGGTGGATTGTCTTAAGGGACAATATTCTGTACCATGATAGTTAGAAAAAACACAGACAGGATATAATTTGCAACTACTTGATCCTCTCAAAATGGGGGAGAGTTTACACAGTCAAGGGGCAAGTCACACATAGCATCAAGAACAGATAAGTTATTATTCTCGAGGGAATGTAACAAAAATCTCAAATACATAAACAATCTCAAGTAGTTTCAGACCATAGCCCTCTAATGTTGTATTGTGGGCAGTGGGAAAGTAGGGACATATTTTAAATTCGAAATATGTGGTTGGAACATGAAGGTATTATAGACATGGTAAGAAGTTAATTGGATGATATTGAAGTAACAAGGAGAACGGATTTCAAACTGGCCAGCAAAATCAAGATGTTAAAAAGAAAGTTGATTGAGTGGAACACACGTCTTTGGCAACATGGAGAGGAGGAAATCAGAAGCACTGGAAAACTTCTTGGAATTGAAAGCATGAGAAAATTCCTTGGCGGCAGAAATCCAGAGTTGGTGCAGAAAGCATACTTTATTATGGAAACCGAAGAGATAGGAAAGTATGAGGAAATTTCTTGGAGACAGAAATCCAGGTGCCTTTGGTTACATTTTTTTTACAGCGATGTGACAAGAACTAATTAAGACAGTCTCATATGTTAAGGATAATAAATTTTAATTCAGCAACCTGAAACAAGTCTTACAGTTGTGCTCTATAATATTCCAAGTAAATTATACATCCCCAACAACTTAAGCACTAACTAGATGAGTTAAATATGGATCCCTTTCCAACGGAATAGAACTTTTGAAAACAATGATGATACTCGCTAACAGGAAAATAGAGTGTTCATGCAGTTGGAACAGCAGACAATTGCTAGATCAATCCAATCGACCAAGCTCTTTCATTCAATTCAAATATCTAAACCAAGTACAGCTCAAAAGAAATCCGTAGTAAAGGAACCCACGTTTATGATTAACTCTTAAAATGTTTAAGAGAAAAAGAACGCACCAAGTTTTCCGCATGGTAATGAGGAGAATAAGTCCAAGAAGACCAACAACCCCCAAGATGGCATAGAAGACCAAGTTGGCATGTATGCTTGTCTTCAATCGCTCTACAAGTGTAAAGTCTCCAGCATCTTCGAAACCTTGAATAAGAGGAACCACGAGCCTATTCGACAATGTAAATATATAAGTGTTAGGAAATACACGTCATAGAAATGTGAAACTGGAGATCGCTCCCAAGAAAAAACTGGAAAATGTGATACTTGAGTAGTTGCCTTCCAGCTAATAGCAAAAGAGAATGTTGCGTACCTAAGACACAAAATAATTAACACAAAGCACTTTGTGACAAACAACAATGCAAAAGGTTAAGGGAGGCGATCTAGAATCTATGTAATTCAACTTTATTTCAGATAAGCTACCAAATTCACGTTTTTTTTGGGAAGATTATAATACGTGGTACCAACCAGTCAATCAATCAACACATTAGTTAAGGTTGACTACATTGCAATAACTGGTCGTGCAGATAATTAACTGTCCACGCAAACTGAAATAAAGAGCATCCGAAGACATATGAAATGGCACAAAAAGTTTAAGCATTTGCTAGCTCAGCAAATCCACAGCCAGAAGTGAACAGATTACCATGTGAGTAGGAATGTACTCCAATATGACCAGCTCCAAAAGAATGATATGCCTCCATCACCATGCCCAATTAATGTCTGAATAAAAAGACTAAAAAATCAGCATAAGTAAACATCATATACTTTTGTATGAGCATTTATATCAAATTACTATTGTTGTTTCTGTTACTTTGGCAATCTTTACTATTTTTGCTGTCAATACTTTTCTTTTCCTCAATATTTTCATCATAGTTTTTTTTTTAGGAATTCCATTAATAACTAGCCGTTTTGATCCTTTGGAACAACTCGATGAATTTAGTTTTTGAAACTGGTAATATTTCTCAAATTTGAAAAACACTTTTTTTCAGCCGAAAGTATATCGGAAACAACCTTCCTACCTTGCAAAGGTAGGGGGTAAGGTCTGCGCACACTCCACCCTCACAGACCCCACTTATGGGATCATACTGGGTATGTTGTTGTTGTAATATCGCTAAACTTTGTAATATTCCTGACATTGTCAGATACAGAGAGAAAATCCATACACTAGAAGATGGCCAAATATGTTCTTTCAACCTCAGCTAAAGCACTAGTTTCATGACCAAACTTGTTCGTGGACATAATAAGTCAAGGCTATTCACTAACTTACTGACAAAGATTAGAATTAAACTGTATGCAAAACATTTTATGAGAAAGACCATTCTTCATAACCCTCACTAGAACTACCTCAGTGACTCGAAAGAGCTACCAGTTCCACTCCACACACACAACCCCCCTGGTGGACCTACTTCATTCCAATACTCAAATTCATCTTTTGAGACAAAACCAAAGGTGCTTTAAAGTGGGTAAATACTTACCCATACCGAGTGTTTAGATCAAACCAATGCAATTTACCATGATTAAGTGATTTAATGAAGTGAATTTATACATTAATTAACCATGGTTAACTGATAGTCGTGTGTATTCAAACATATGTCATCCATCTATTGGTTTGGTGTAAGCACCTGGTGTGGGTAAGATTTTACCTTTAAAGTGTACCAACAACTACTAGGCTTTACAACAACAACATACCCAGTGTATTCCCACAAGTGGGGTCTGGGGAGGGTATAGTGTACGCAGACCTACCCCTACCTCGTACAGATAGAAAGGTTATTTTCCGAAGATCCTAGGCTCAAGTAACACATAACAAGGCAGTATGGAAAAGACAATACAGAAGTAAAAAGACATAGCAAATAAGACATAACAAATACTCCCTCTGCCTTAATTTATATGACACACTTTCCTTTTTAGTTAGTCCCAAAAATAATAACACATTTTCTTATTTGGCAACAATTTATCTTTAAACTTGACATTTTGCGCTTAACGAGATGATTTATAACCACACAAATATCTTTGATTTGTTTTAGACCACGAGATTCAAAAGTCTTTCTTTTATTTCTTAAACTTCGTGTCAATCAAACTACATCATATAAATTGGAACGGAGGGAGTAATAGATAGGGCGTAACATAGCATTCCGAGCAAATAATGCAATAACTGATGCATAAGAAACAAAAGATAGTAGCAAAAATCTAACGACAAGTAACTACTATGAAAAATACTGCTAATACTAATTCATATCGCTCGTATAAATCCTTAGTTTATACCGCATTTGAATTCCTTAGCTAATTCCACATGAATTCCTAGATATTCTAGTCTTAAACAACTAGTTCAACTCCACAAAAAAAATTAAAATGAAGAAACGCATATTAAATGAATAAATTTAAACTAAAATTGCGTATTATATGAAGAATGATAGAAATGTACCGTCCAAATATCGGCAGGTACAAGGATAATAACGGCGATAGAGCAAAACCAGGTATATCCAACTGTGAAGAACACGTAACGAGGTACTTCTGGTCCAGAAAAGTACTTTAGAGTCCAAATCACCATGCCTAGGGTTAAAGGCAACGAGAACAAATAAAACACCCACATTTTTAAAAAATTATATATATATGAAATTGCAATTGATCGGAAAAGTGATCAGAAGGAAGTGACCGGTGATCGGCGATCGGCGATTAAGAGTTTCGGTATCGGTGATCGGCGATCGGCGATTACGAGTTTCGGTATTTGTTCTCCCTTCTGATCGTCTGCGATTTCCCAATTTGGTGAACAAGTAAAGCGGTACTAGCTAACGTGCGCCGATTGACTTTTCTTTACGTTTGGTCTCTAAGTTTTACTAACGTGAGCACGGTGTGACGTGCGCGTCGTATTGAACAAACTTTTGGTAAGATGTTGTACATAAAGTAATACTACTGTATATGATTTGCACACAAAAAGTTCTCTTAATAATAAAAATTTGTACAAATAGTTACGATAAATAAAAATGAAATAATTGTGTTGTATATTAATTAGGATAACTACGTTATTAAAATTGATCACTTTTTAAAATCTTATAAAAAAGTGTTCACTCTCTCTTCTTTCGGTCTCCTACTTTTTCCTCCTCCTCTCTCTTTCTTTCCCTGCCCCGTTCTTCTTTCTGTCGCTCCTCTATTAAACTGGTGTTTGCAATCGGTGTAGATATTGCTATCGATGGAGGTGGACATGGAGGTGGTGGTGGAGCGCTCACCGGTGGAGGAGTAGCCGCAGGTGGTGGAGATTGACACATCTGGAGAAGGTGAACTTGTTGCAGGTGGCAGAGATGATGTTATCATCGATGGAAAAGTCGCCGGAGGTGATTGAGTCGGACGTGGTGGAGAACCGATAGGTGCAGGGGTAGTGGGTGTCGGTAGTGCTGGACTACAAGTGGGTGACGTGATCGGAGTTTGACAATATTTATATAATTATGTATAGATGTGTGTAAATGTGTATAAGTGCTTATTTTCGTGTATAATATTGTATTATTAGATTTTTTAACAATAGCAAAGACGTCACTTCTGTGAACCAGATCTATGTTTATACTCACTTATACAATATTATGTAATTGTGTATAAGTCCGTATTTTCATGTATAATATTGTATAATTATATTTTTTTTAGTGTATATACCTACACATTATACACTTTCATACATCTATATACATAATGTACTTGTCGTCTTTGCATATAAGTTTATAATATTGTATAAAAGTATTTTGGGCTATATTTTTGCAATGTAAGTTATGAGCTATATTTTTATAATGCAAGTCAGCGAAGTGTACTTTTCTAAAATTTCACCAATAGAAATTGTCTTTATATAATGTTTTCGTAATAATAAAAATAGTTACAATAAATAAAAATTGTCTTTAAATAATGTCGAGTGAAATTATAAATAAAGTATATTCAATTACCTCAATTGCATACATCATTGTACTTTCTCTTGACATATATCATATGACGGCTCGTCTCGCGTGATCTCTCTTAAATTCTCAAAAAAACTTATGTCAATCCACCTCTATAGAGGTAGATTAACCCTCGTTGTCCCGAATGTGCTAGCAGAGGCTTTTGGAAGTCAGAATAGTAAAGGACTTACCTTGAGGTCGGCTTTATTACTTGGATGATTTGAGCACTTATCCATTCCGCTCACTCAACGTTTACTATGGATACGATAACTTGTACATTAGAGGTGCACCATTCTTATCCTCTCATACTGGGGAAATGCCATCTTAATGATCTAACACTCATATCAGATATGAATTGAACTGTCGCATGATACTTTGAGCCCGGCTCGAATATCACTTTAATCGGCGAATAACCTAACCCTTGAAATATACTATAGCCCAGGCGACGAAGAGCTCATATTGAGACGCCAAACCTTCCCATTGATGTGAGCTCCCAAGCTTATATTAAGCTTTCTTCTTCTTTTGTTTTTAAATGTGACCCCTTTCGTTTTATGTCCTATTTGACTAAGCATAAACTACATATAAGAAAGAATGATAATAAACTTTCAACACACAAAAAGTGTCTTTTTATTTAAAATATGTCATGAAATTTTTATAACTTTCTTTTGGACCTGCAAATTAGCCAATGGAGATGTTGCTCCTAATTTGTAGCACTATAAGCCTGCTTTTGCATCCATTGAAGTACCGCTAGGTAGGGGGAGAGATCATAATTCATTGGATTTTTGATGAAAATGAGAGCAAATTCATGAAGAGAAGAGAGGACCCGACGTCACAACCTGCGTCAAGCCTATAAATGAGTGGAACTAAGAAGATCAAATGACCCAACAGAGCAGAAAGTGCTAAAGCAAAAAACCAAAGCTTTCACAGGGAGCCAAAAATTCTCAAGGAAATCAAACAACTAAAGTGTTTCAATAAGTAAAACGGAAAGACACGTACTTTTATAACTAAAGAAATATAATGACGATTTTAAGTAAAAAAATTCACGGAGTGGTCACTTGTTATTTGAGTTATATATAACTTTTTCAAAATATTTAACTTAAAGCTAGTGTTGACAAACTACTCCACATCTTACCGTTTGTAAATAAGCTACGTTATTTTCTTTTTAAACCAATTTTAGACATTTAAATTTAAAGTTAGGTTTGGTAGTTCACTTTAACATGCCCAATTTTAAACTTTATGAAGCTAATTTCAGAAATACATATATGAAGCTAAACTTTAACATGCCCAATTTTAAACCCGTAAATATGATGTTTTTGAAACTTCAACCACATGAATTTGAAATGATTAAATTTACAAAAAATTATAATTAGGCTATTTTTTAAAATAGAGGTCCTCAAAGCTATATTTATACATTTTTTTCATTGCTACATTTTTTATTTGCACGGTTTTCCTTCAAATGGGTTGATCTTTAATTTTTGTCCTTCAATTGTGTTGGTGTTTAATTTTTGCCTTTTAAAATCGAACTTATGTATATAAGAATATAAATTATTTAAGAGTGTTGGACAAAAATAGATATAACTTGTATGATATTATGATGTGAAAATATGAAGTTATATGTGACATTTTTTTCACGCTTTGATGAGCAAAAATTAAAGACCAGCACAAAATAGGTAGGTCAAAGTGCAAATGACCCTACATGAAACAAAAGGGAGTAATAATATAGTTACCTTAATAATTGCAACAAATTGAAGATTACTAAGATCCTAATTGCAACAAACTCCATCCATATTAAAAGGAAAGTTATTACCGGGGTCTAAAGTCAAATCACACTAAACTTAATAATTTTCAGCCAATGAGAATCAAGTATTGAGGCCTCTCAATCCAAAGTCTAAGGGAGTATTTAATTTAGATTTAAAAAAACTATTTATAGATAAATAAGTCAGTGAATTTTAAAAGACTATTTAGATTGTAATGACATAGAAGATTTTAAAAAAAAAAATTTACAATCAAGATTTTTTACATGTTATAAAGATTTGAAAGGATCACATGAATTTTTTAATTTTATGATGATAATCAATCATTAATCGGATGATAATATCAATCCGGATGCATCTTAAAGAATAAACTGAACTTCATGTCGTAAGTCAAATACATCACAACTAGAACCTATGGAATCTATTTTGATGTCTCAACAGATGTCTATGAATCTCTGAATGGACGCATTTCTGAATTGGAAAGGCTAAAGGAAGTTGAAAGAAGTTGATGCTGCGAAACACGTTAAGGAACCAAAATCAGATTGATTTGGTGCAAAGCCTGGAGGAGGCTGAGGCGTCCAAAAATATATAGAGAGAGAAGAGAGAAAACAGTTGAGCAAAAAAAATCTTATCCATGAGCGTGAAATTGTTTATAGGATTTGTTATTTTTACATTCCACTAAAAGGTCGTATAAATTCTATTGTGAAAAAAAATATTTCAAAATTAGCAAGTTTTTGAATATCAAAACTTTTTGTTACTTGTTTAAAATGCTGATTAAATATTACTAGATTTGAACACTTTTAAAAAAAATTATAATAGTCTTGATTAAATACATAAGACTTATTTAGATTATTTAAAAATCTTAATTGAATATCACAAAACTTATTTTTCCTAAAATACTCTTTTAAAATCCTAATTGAATAAACCCTAATTTTACCGTCCAATCATTTTCAAAAAACACAAGGATAATCATTATGAACCGTCAGATACAAATTTGATACACACAATCCCCACAGCCTTATATATATAATCATTAACCTCCATTTCTTCTTAACTTTTTCATTAGCAACAGCAAAACAAATAGAAAAGAAAAAAGAAATAGTTATTCTAAGAAGGTGAGTTAATCTTTTTATTTTTCCCTCATATATTTTTTAAATTTTGAATTTCTCTTGTGTTTTGATATATGAAGATCATGATCGATTATGTCTTTGTTTGCTTTTATTTTTTTCATTAATTATTTTAGGGGCTAGGGTTTTTTATTATTTCTCAAACTAGTCTTTTGGGTTCTTCCATAGTACTCTTTTCGTTTCCCTTTCAATTTATGTGATATAGTTTTACTGCACACGGAGTTTAAAAAATAAATGAAATATTTGAATCTTGTGGTCTAAAACAAGTCAAAGATTTATATTACTCCCTCTGTCTAAATTTATGTGATGTAGAGAAATAAATTAACACGTTTGAGTCTAAAATAAATATAAAAGGTAAATTATCATTCTTTTTGGACTGACTAACAATGATTGACTGAAAAGGATAGTGTGTCATATAAATTGTGAATGAGGGAGTAGTTGAATTGTAAATGTATGATCATAAAGCTATGGTTTTTATGGAATGTTGAATTTATTGAATATATAGAGAATTGACTGATTTTCTATTTTGAGCCAATCTTTTTGAGTATTTGAATTTGTCTTGTATTTTAATATATGAAGATCATGATTTATTATGCCTTTGTTTTTATATAAAAAAAATTGTTTAGGGCTAGAGTTTCTGATTATCTTTCAAAAACTAGTCTTTTGGGTTTTATATGGTAGTTTTTTTGTTGTTGTAGAATTGTTAATGTATGCTGCATAAAGCTAGGATTTTTACGGAATGTTGGATCTTATGCAATTTAACTGATATTCTATTTTGGTTCCTTTAATAGTTTCTGAATTCGTTGTTCTATTTTAGGGATTTTAAGAAATGCTAAAAATAGAATTCTTTTGTCGGAATTGTAAATATATAGGGATTTTCTTTTCTGTAGGAATTGTAAATGTATGCTCATAAGGCTAGGGTTTTTGCTCAATGTTGGATTTTATTGAATATTTAGGGATTTAACTGATCTTCGATTTTGATTCCTTTAATAGTTTCGGAATTTGTTGTTCTATTTTAGGGATTTTAAAAAAGCCCTCTTTGTTCTAATAAGAGAATTTGTTTTATTACAATGAAAATAAAACATTGTAAAGATTAAAAAAAATATATCTTTCTTCAAACAGCTACTCCCTCAAGTCCGTTTTAGTTGTCATCCTTAGTAAAAATAGATGATCTAAAATAGTTGTCATTTTAGAGAATCAAGATATAATTAATCATTAATTTCCACCTTTACCCTTAATAAATATGAAGAGAGATTAATGTGATGAAAGAGAGTATTACTTGAGATCAATGAAGAAGCAAGGATAAATTAGTCAAATTACCCTTTTAGTTACTCCCTCCGGATAAAAAGAAAGTGTCCACTTAACCTTTATTTTTTTTTATTTAAAAAGAGTGTTCACTTACCAAATCAAGAAAGACATTTTAGTCAAATTACCTATTTTACCTAGAAGTTGGTATTTTCTGAAGGGGTGGACAAATGGCTAAGTGGACACTCTTTTTGATCCAGAGGGAGTAATGTTTTCTTAAGGGTGTTAAAAAAACATGACAAGTAAAAGGGACCAGAGGGAGTATTGTAATGTCATTTTTTTGGTGAGAAATGAGTATATAAAGAAGCAATCCTAGGTTTGTGTGTCTGGTATATCATCAACTTTAAATGGTTGTGCATTTGCTTCCCTCTTTGAATTTAGTGCAAAGTTGAAATCTTTCATTAGGATTTCTTAATTTTTTGAAATTCTGGGGCTTGCTTCTTGTGTGCAAAATTGGGTCTTTGTCATGTCTTGATTTCTTTTTTAGTAATTGGGATGTTGTTTTCAGATGGCTCGTACCAAGCAAACTGCTCGTAAGTCAACTGGAGGAAAGGCTCCTAGGAAACAACTTGCCACAAAGGTCTCTTTTTGCTTTTAGTTTGTTCTTTTTCTCCACGACATTATATTTGTGTGTACTAGTTGTTAACTTTGTCTAATATGTCCATTAGGCTGCACGTAAGTCTGCTCCTACCACTGGTGGTGTGAAGAAGCCACACAGATACCGACCTGGTACTGTTGCTCTGCGGTAAGTACAGCTGATTTCTGGTAATTCAACATATATTGCATATGTTTTACCTGGTCTTTAAAGTAAATCATGCTTGAACATACCGTTATATGCATGTTATTGATTGGGATTTTACATTATGCAGTGAGATCCGTAAGTACCAAAAGAGTACCGAGCTCTTGATCAGGAAGCTTCCATTCCAGAGGCTTGTCCGTGAAATTGCACAGGACTTTAAGGTAAAATTCGCGCATCATTAATTTCTTTTTGGTTCTAAATTGATGATACTGTAATGGTAACAAGGATGATGTAGCCTCTGGTATTGGTTTGCGTTTGTGTGTTTCTTTGCTTTCAGACTGATCTGCGTTTCCAAAGTCACGCAGTGCTGGCTCTGCAAGAGGCTGCTGAGGCTTATTTGGTGGGTCTCTTTGAAGACACTAACCTTTGTGCCATACACGCAAAGCGTGTGACAATTATGCCAAAGGACATTCAGCTGGCGAGGCGAATCAGGGGGGAGCGTGCTTAGTTTGATTGCTGAAGTAGTAGCTTTGTTGGTCGTGTTTTTACTGTTTTCTTGTTAGATAAATACAATTAAGGAAGTTAGTATTAGGGGGGCAATGCTCTTCTAAGTTTGTTTGGTAGCTGGAAATGTGCTGTTATTTTGTTGGTGGTTTGTTTTGTGCATGGTATTTATTTGTTTTGTGGTCACACCACTGGTGTGGAACAATGTTCAGTGTTTTCATCTAATGGCTAGTCCAAGTTGTTGTAGATATTATTTTGATTATATTATGCTCTTCACTAAATTAGGATGAAGTCATCCCAGTTGAGTTGAGGATGGCTTGGATTTTGGTGTTGAAAATGTGGATTAAGGTTTCTGTTGCATGTGTTGGGAACACTATTGTGAGATATTTGCATGTTTTTGCTACTGTCTCATAACCACTTTAGCAAATTCGAGAGCAAGTTCTTGTCTTCCTGATACCAATACGATTTTGGTTAGTACTGGCAATATTGAAGACTGCTGTATTATAGAAGAAAGAACTTGCAACAATTGTATCTTCAAAGTCGAGAGAATTGTTAGCTAAATGAAGGATATGTCCTTGCCTGGATTGGTAAGGATCCTTGAATAATCATAGAGTGACTCTTTAAAATTCCAAGCATTTCCCTCATCTGAAAACAAGAGTAAATTCCTAAAAGGTCACCCATCTATTGAAAATTGCCTATCATTTTTATTTCTTCTAGGATGGGAATATCACCCAACTATCACTATTTTCCTAAAAATATATTAGACACATAAAACCTTCTTTCTCTTCTAGTTAACATGTTATGTCACATAAAATTTTATTTTTTTAAATAATAAATTTATTTAACTTATCAAATTCATTAAATCAGGCCATATAACCAACTGATCCATGTCTTATACCCATTTAGTCCGGTTAGAAAACATCAAGAGCAATTTACATTTTTGACTAATTCCACCAAAGTGATTATGGTATTAAATTTCATAAAATATTTATGATTAAAAGTAGCAAAAATTTTAAAAGACAAAAATGGGACATTATACTGAACTCATAGATCTGTAGAATGTCAGCAAAATATTTCTTTTTGTAAGTGCCCTCCCTTTTCTGTTTGTCTCAAATCTCTCACCAGATTTCCTAACAACGCCCCGTTAATATCGGACTTTGTCACAACCTTAATGTTCTCTCACACGCACACTAACACTAAAAATTCTTACATGGATTTCAACACGTACGTACACACGAAAATGTTATCTAGAAAGAATCCCCACAATGGTTTCTGACTCATTTTTATTGGCTCTCAAAAATTTTCCTAGTGTTTGTATGTGTGTACTGTAAATTATCTTCGTAGTTCAGAGATTTTCTCGGATACAGTTTGTTTCCTGTCATGTTCTATCCTTTAAGGTTTCATGGACTTATCTGGTCTCTTTTTTCTTAAGTGTTGAGTTTGCATAACAATTAAGATTGAATCATCAATAATTTTGAAGGATTTGTAAATCTGGATTACAAATTAATTCAAACTCCCTTCGTTTTCTTGAAAAAAAAATCCCTCCAAGGTTGACCATTTATCCAAGGTATAAAAACATTTTCTTTCATCCTTCATGGTACTACTTTTTTTGGGTAATGGTGGTATGTTGACATGCTTGTGCGCATATTGGCTATTTAATCGGGTACCTGGTACCTCCTAACGTATAACTCCACCCACCAAAACTTAAGCGGATGGGAAGAATTTTTGGCTTCTTCCATAATTTTAATCCCGCTTCATTCACCGTTAGGTCTATCAGAAACAACCTCTCTATCCTACAAAGGTAGGGGTAAGGTCTGCGTACATCTTACCCTCCTCATACACCACTTTGTGGAATTATACTGAGTATATTGTTGTTGTTATTGTTGTTTCATTCACTGCTAGGCCACACCTTGGATGCATTTTTATCTAGGGAATTATATAAATTCATTCTCGACTTATTTCTTCTAGAAAGTGTTTTTTGGTGTAATATGGATAATGATTTTCAAAATTTTAAACCAATATTTAATTGTTTTTGTTCGTAGAATTAGATCAATATGCAAGAGCAAATGAGAAAATTTGAGGAGTTTAGGCAGGTGAAACAGGTAAGCGAGGGATTAAAAGCTGGGGAGCTATTAGCAGAGCTAAAAACTTTAAAGGAATTGCATTCTAATACTCAAGAAGAATTGAAGATTAAAGATAAGAATATTGTTTCTTTGAAGTTTGAGCTTGAGAGAGCAAAGCAATTTCAGCTCAAGTTAACAAAGAAAGATGATACTATAAAGAATTTGAAAGAGGATTTGAGTAATGCAAAAGAGAATGAGGCTCATGCAATGGACTTATTATCCAATTTCAAGAAAAGGGTTCATGAACTAGAAGCTGAAGTGGAGAACAGACGATTATCGGAGTCTAAAATATTCGATTCATTGGCCTCACAAACAAGGGAATTTGAGCAAACTAAGATTGAACTCGAAGAATCCAAAGTTGAAATATCTTCCCTTCATGAGCAAAATAGGCGGTGTTGTGATGGTAAAATTGCTTTGGAGAAGGAATTGGGATGCCTTAGGTTTGAACTTGGATTGACAAAGGCGAATTTGGATAAGTTCCAAGAAAGAGAGAAGTTTGCTTCATCAAAGGCTAAGGCATTGAGTGATGAATTGTTCTTGCTTAGAAATGAACTTAAATTGGCAACCGATGCAGAAGAAAAGAGCCAAAAGGCGTTGGATGATTTAGCATTAGTGTTAAAAGAAGTTGCTGCTGAAGCATCTGAGGCTAAGGAGAAACTTAGTGCTTCTCAATTAGAATTAGAACAAGTAAAAGATGAGGCAGGACAATTGAAACATATGGTCAGAAACACCGAGGCCCGGTATGAAAAGCTTTTGGATGAGGCAAAAAAGGAAAATGAGACACTTTTGGCTGAAAAAGAGATGGGATTCATCACTTGTATAAAAAAAGCTGAAGAAGAAAAAGCTAGTGCTCGACACGAGGCTGCTAGACTCGCGGAGTCTCTTAAAGCAGCAAAGAAAGAAATTTACAAATTGAGGGGTATTTTGAAGCAGGCTATAAATGAGGCGGAAGCTGCAATAGCTGCTGCTGGCCTAGCTGTAGATGAAAATATTCAACTCAAAGATTCCTTAGCTGAAAAGGAGGAATCTATTCATCTTCTTACTCGAGAGAATGAACAACTTAGGATTAATGAAGTTGCAGCTCATGAAAATATCGAGGAGTTAAAACAGTTGCTTTCTTCGTCATTACTCAAAACCGAGGACAAGGAGCAAGAAGAGAATCCCCAAGTCGAGAAAACAACCAAGCTCAATCTTAGTGAGCTGAATTTGCAACAACAAGAAGAAGAATTTGAAGCGAAAATCCAAGATGAGAATCACGAAAAGGCTGAGGCACTTAAGGGCTCAATATTTGAAACTAATGAATCATCAAATTCAGAAGTAGAGCCCCATACACCAAAGCAGGTACAGTCAAACCTCTCTATAATAACATTCTTATATAACAACACTTCATTATAAAAGTCAAGTTTTTTACAGATCCGATTTTTATGTTATGTTTACCTCTCTATAACAACTTTTTACATATAACAACAACAGTCATCTTTATAACAATACGCTTTCTGTAAAATTACCCCTCTATAACATCCTTACTCAAATAGTAATTGATTTTAATTTACTATTTGTCCGCTTTTATTGCTAGTCATTTATTTTCATAATAAAGAAAGCGATACTAAATGCTTTGTTGTTATAGCCACATACAGCAAGATCTGCCGTCTCAGATGATCGAGGAACACTAAAAACAGAAGATTTGTGCAATTCGTCATCATTCAAAACCGAGGATAAGGAGCAAGAAAAAGAGGAACATTATGAGGATCCCCAAGTCAAGAAAACTTCCAGCCTCAATCTTAGTGAGCTGAATTTGCAACAAGAACAAGAAAGTTTAGACGCGAAAATCCAAGATAAGAATCCTGAAAAAGCTGACGCACTTAAGGTATCTCATCATCGGAGAGCAACCACATCTGCCTTATCAGATGATGGAGGAACACTAAAAACAGAAGACTCGGATAGTGATAGAAGTCCTCCTAGTAGGAGAAAGAAAAAAGCATTGTTTCGAAGAGTTGGTGACCTCATAAGGAGGAAGAGTTTTCATAAGAGGAAATCATCCACTTAATAGGCCCTTGTTCTGTATACTTGATATTGTACAGTAATTTTCAGTGGTTGAAGTTTCCTCACTAATACACAAAATGCTTCAATTATCAGAGAACACAAGAAATTGCAGCCTAAAAACTGTGTTTATTTCACTCAGTTGTTCTTTTATTCGTCAACATTAACTACATATAGATCTAAGAATGAACGTCCATTCGGTGTTATAACAGCAGGTGCATGATAATAATTTGATTTATGTAGTTACTTCAAACACTTTTGAGTATTCTGTTAGCTGAAATAAATAAATTGTGGCGTCTGCATTTTATTTTCCTCCCAAGATTTGGATATATATTCTGCTATGCAGTATTGTGGAGACTTAGGACATAAAAGAAACAACTTAACATGTAGCAAGAAGAACAAGAATTGTGCCATAGATATTGCAGACTCAAACATACTTCTAGTGCACGGTTTCTTCGTGTATAGCAAATTACCAATATGAGTTTAAGTTCTTCGCATTGATAGTGCATGAGTTATTTTACACTGTCAGGTTAAGTAAGGCTAACATAGTTAGCTAGAAAATAAGATACTGTAATAATTTTCTATAACCGGTCAAATTGTATTGATAGCGTAAATATTCTTTATACTGTCAGTGTGTATTGTAAGATGATATTAATCTCCCTTATGGAGTCTTTCTCATTAATATCAATATATATAGTGTACAATATACAATCCTAATACAAGAGGAATCCTAATCCCAATACAAGAGGAATCCTAGTTTAGAATCCTATTCTAATTATGGGTAGGGATTGTAGTGTTATACTTGTACACGTTTACACACCCCCTCAGTCGGAGCGGGAGGAGGCCTAATACTAAGACTGGATCTGAAGTCAAGAAACATCTGTCTTGGGAGGCACTTCGTGAAAATATCCGCGTATTGATATGAGGAAGGCACGTGCAATACCTTAATATGCCTGAGAGCAACCTTCTCACGAACAAAGTGGATGTCCATCTCAACATGCTTGGTTCGCTGATGCTGAACCGGATTGTGAGACAGGTATATGGCGGATATGTTATCACAGTAGACCAGAGACGCTTTTCTTAAAGGACATTGAAGCTCCAAGAGAAGGTTTCGGAGCCAACAGATCTCAGCAACAACATTAGCAACTCCTCTATACTCAGCTTCTGCTCTCGAACGGGATAATGTGGCTTGCCGTTTGGCAGACCAAGAGATGAGATTATCACCCAAAAACACACAGTAGCCGGAAGTAGAGCGGCGGGTGTCTGGACAGCCTGCCCAATCTGCATCTGTGTAGGATAATAGCGAGTTCGATGCGGAGGGGTATAAATGTAGTCCATAGTCCAGTGTGCCTTTAACATATCGAATGACACGTTTGAGGGCAGTGAAATGAGGTTCCCTGGGGGCATGCATAAACAAGCATACCTATTGGACAACATAGGCAATGTCAGGCCTGATGAAGGTGAGATACTGAAGTGCGCCTGCAAGACTCCTATACATAGTAGGATCAGTCACTGGAGTACCGACCAGTGCATTAAGTTTGGATTTAGAATCAACTGGAGTGACCATGATTTTGCAATTGTCCATCTTAGCCCTGTGCACGATCTCCTCTGCATACTTACGCTGGCAAAGAAACATACAATCTGCAGATCTAGTGACTGAGATTCTTAAAAAATAGCTCAACTTTCCCAAATCAGTTATGGCAAATTCAGACTTGAGCCGTGCAATGATCTCATCTTTCAACACAGCAGTAGAGGCAGTAAGAACAATGTCATCCACATATAACAGTAAATATGCAGTATCACGACCTCGATGTAAAGTAAAGAGAGAGGTATCACATCTGCTGCATGTAAACCCAAGGCGTTTAATGAACTGTGCAAACCGATCATACCATGCTCTGATACCATGTAAGATGATATTAATCTCCCTTAGGGAGTCTTTCTCATTAATATCAATATATATAGTGTACAATTTACAATCCTAATACAAGAGGAATCCTATTCCCAATACAAGAGGAATCCTAATTTATAATCTTATTCTAATTATGGGTAGGGATTGTAGTGTTATACTTGTACACGTTTACATATATGACTTAGAAGTTAAATCCTTTTGATACACCGGTGACAAATATATGTAGGTTCTTGGTGGGATTATTCTAATTTTGATTACAATCATGGTCAAAAGAAAATATTTCAAGAAGAATCAAATGATAGTTGACACAGTCATTAATAAAACTGGAGTCTTTTCTTCAGTTAAGCAGGCTAAAACTGGATTACTATCAAGGCCATTTGACACCATATGAAAGCATTGGAGGTTAACTCATTCATCCCAAAAAATGGTATAGCCAAATTTAAATATTGTGACGTATATATAAAGTTACTTAGTAATAATTAAATGACCAAAGTTTTTTTTACTCCAAATTCAAAATTAGACTTCATAAGTGCACAAAGGCCCAATAATTTTCAATAAAGTTATTGTCTACACTACTGGAAATCTGACGAGAAAATGATCAAATTGTCCTTAATGTATTAGCCTTAGATTATTTCAGTCTTTGATATATACACCAATTAACTGAAATAGTCCTTAATATCTAAAAGCTAATTGTAGAAGCAAATGTTCTATTAAACTTAACTTGGATCCCTCTGTCTCTCTCTCACCATTCCAAACTAACTTCCTCTTTATCCTGCTGATGATGAGAATTTAACAGAACATTTGCTTTGTACCGTTTAGTTTTTAAGTATGGGACCAAAAATGTCAAATTTTTTGTAATATATTAAGGACCATTTCAGTTAGCTGGTATATATCAAGGACTGAAATATTCCAAGCCTTATACATCAAATACCGTTTTGATCATTTTCTCGAAATCTGACCATGGAAAATTTCCATTAGGAAAAATTCGGAAATCGGAGCAAAATGTGTGTAGTGTTGGATATGTAAAGCAATACGGTAAGTGTTCGAAAGGATAAACAAATAGGCAATCCGCAAGCTTGTTGAGTCTTGAATCTTGATAACCTGAAATCAAGAAACACTAAATCTGGATTGTTACAACTGTGGCTGAGTCGAGAGATGACTCTCTGTCTTTAAGACAAGATTGCCCCGTATATATATGCTTTTACGTTAACGGGCAATAGTCTCTGAAGATAAAACAACAACTAATCAACACTACAAAGCAAATAGGTTGATTCTGACGAACAAAACCAAAACACGAAACGACTTGCTGAAGAACGGAAAAGGAAGGAAGAGTTTTGAGTTCACTGTTTGTGGACAGAATTTCAGTTGTTCTCTTCTGTTTTCGTATGTGTATTATATTGTAGTAGTCTCTACAATTGAGCCAAAAGGCTTCAATATATAGCATAAGAGGAGACTTCTCAACTGCCAAGTAATGGCAGTTTATGGCCACTAGTGAGGGAGTTAATCAGCCAAGTAATGGTTGATTTAATGTGCAACGTTCCAAAAGCCAACCCAAACGGTAGGCAGAAACCGTCGTTCCCAATTTCATCTTTCTAGAAACTCCAGGGACCAAACTGTAAATATTAAATAATTTGGGGGTATATCAAAAGAAGCCCAAAGCCCATGACCCGAGCCCGGACCGGACGGGATGGGCGGCGCGCGTGTGTGGGCTTAGCCTTGAACCCAAGCACATCTAGATTCTCCCTCCTTCAAACACATGGGTTACCCCTTGGGGTCCCAAACCCTTAGCCAATTTGAGACTTATAAAGAGAACAATTCTTCCTTTTCCCACCGATGTGGTAGATTTGTTCCACACCATATTTCCATGCCTCAAACACCTTACTTCGTGGACCAATATCTCTTTCATTTCTTAACGAAATTTGACGATCTTTGGCCCTACGGTCATCTACTCACTTAGTAGATTATGCACGTGTGAAGAGACAAAGCCTCCAACATACGTAACCCTAGTGTTTAAGTCATTAAATAAGGGTGGACGCACCTCCCCCACCAAAGGCAAATTTCCAAACATGTAGTACTATCAAAAAGAATGATTAAACACTTTGATACACCAAGTATTCGAACTCATTCGGATCTGTTCGTGGCTAGAGAGTAGATTCTGAGGAGTTCACTGCCCCGAAGTGATATATCCTTTTCTTTTCAGTACTGAAAATTTGAAATGTGTTCTTAGTAATGCTGTCAGTTTCCTTTGTTTATTTTATATATGTTGCCATGAAAATAGACGTTCAACATGCCTTTGTTGATCTTTGATGCTATGTGTGCGAATGATTATGTTAGAAACCAACTTTTAGGATTTACCTCCTTTATTTCAAATTATTTGTCGTGGTTACTAAATATAGTTGTCTAAAGTTATTTGTCGTTTTAGAAGTTGAAGGCACAACTAATTTTTTTTTTCCATTTTACGCTTAGTAGAATTTTGTCATTAATGGAGATGACATATAAATAGCATAAATATTTAATAGAGAGATTATAATTTAGACATAAATAAGGGTAAAGATAGTCAAATACCTCTCCTAATTGATATTTCTTAATGAGCGTTTAAAAGAAAAAAGCGACAAATAATTTGGTTAGGAGTTAGCTGCTAATAGAAATGGACTTGTATGGATGATTTAGGCAGAGTTTTGGTTATGTCTATCTTATCTGCCTTATATAACGGTGAATTTTGTCCAACACCATTAAACATGATAGAGCTTAGCTTAACTTGCAGTTCATGACACACTGGAGCATCGTAGACAAGATTGAGGATTTGTCATTGTCCTCTCCAGCTGTTGGCTCCATACAGATTGCTGGAAGCAATGGCTTTGTCCATAACATAGAGTTCATCGGAGCTATGTGTTGAGTTTGGATTCGTAAAAATACGTGATAATAGTATTACTTATGTACTGTATATGTTTCGGTGAAGGGGAACCTCGGAGCAACGGTAAAGTTGTCTCCGTGTGATCGGGTTCGATCCGTGGAAGCAGGCACTAATGCTTGCATTAGGTTAGGTTGTCTACATCACACCCTTTGGGGTGCGGCCCTTCTCTGGACCTTGCTAACGCGGGATGCTTTGTGCACTGGGATACCCTTTTACTGTATATGTTTGGGTGATTCTATGAAAAAGACCGCTTACGGAATCATGTTTAGGAAACCAATAAAGTTTCATGTCTTAATAATCCTTAACAATTGTTATGTTTCTGGATATTAGAAGATTAAGTTTAAAGTTCACTTTTATAGTGAGCATCCATATTGTTAGGATTTGAGTCCCAAATCCTACCTAATCAGAAAACAGTAAATAAGCGAAGAACAAATAACACACAGATTTATAGTGGTTCACTCTCAATGCGAGAGCTACGTCCACTTTGCCGCTGCAGATTTCACTATAATCAAATAGGGAGTTTGAGTTTTCAATTCTCTCTTTCTCTTGCTCGACCAAGAAAGAAAACGACGCCCTAGTCTATATATAGCGAAAACTAGGGCGAACATAATACAAGCCTGAAATTCCCAAAATTTCCTCCACTAAATAACATTATCATGAGCCAAAACATATTGTTGGACATAACACTACGACATATTACTTTGTTTCTTTTTTATTTTTAAATAACCATGGTATCCGGGTCAGCTTGCGCGCATTTGGACTAAATCCCACTGGGCACATGATACCTCCCGCCAGTACATGCACCAGGTAACATTGTCCACCAAGCTTTGGATAGATTGAAAGAATTTACCTAGTATTTTTGCCTCCGTTGGGATTTGAACCTGAGACTTTGTGGTTCTTAACTCACTTCATTGACTACTTGGCCACACCCTTGGGTGCGTAATTAGCTTTATTTTTTGCATGCTACATGTCAACTTATATTAATGAATATCACACTTTGCCCAGGAAACTAGGAGCGAACACAATGGGACTTGTCAGCATTATTCGAAAGATCAAGCGAAAAGAAAAGGAAATGTGCATCCTTATGGTGTAAGTCTACAAGCTAACATTCTAATGTGGCATGTGGGATTTTTGTATACAAAGCATATTCATTTACTATTTGGTTAATTCTGTTTATTCTATAGGGGTCTTGACAACTCTGGTAAGACAACAATAGTTTTAAAAATAAACGGGGAAGACACTAGTGTCATCAGTCCGACTCTTGGCTTCAGCATCAAAACCATCATCTATCGGAGGTATGGTATCTGTGTTTTCTTTCCACTATTTTGTTTCTCAGAATTTGCATGCTGCTGTCCTGCTTCAATAATGTGTTGGTTTTTGTTTATTGTTATTAATCAGTTAACTGTAACCTGCATGTCCAGGATGTACTTTGTCAGGCATGTTTACGTGGTTAGATGAATATTAGATATTTTATTCCATAAGATTAAAATAAGAAGATACTCTTAGTTGATATATTGTGTTACCTTTTGAATTATCTTCTAAGCCCTTGGTTTATGCTATCAATCAATCGACTATGTTGTAATCCCAAATCCGTTGGATCAGCTATATCAATCCTCCTTTTTTAGTTCAGCTTTGGTTTGGCTATGTTTTATGTAGTAGGTGGAGTTCTCGGTTTTATGCTGCCAGACATAAAACTTCTGGGCTTCATCGGTGAAGTCCAGAGTTGAGACAAATAGGTTGGATGAACTTGGTGAACTAAACAAAGTTATGTCAACTTGTATGTCTTTGGACCTACTATCAGATGCGTTTAGATCATTTTAGTAGCTAGCTTAAATTCCTTTTGCCTGATCCTTGTTGGAAAGAGATCCGTTTTTTGAAATATAATTGATGTCAAATTAATCTGAAATTCTGCAGGTATACCCTCAATATATGGGATGTCGGGGGCAGAAAACAATTCGGTCTTATTGGAGAAACTACTTTAAGCAAACTGATGGCTTGGTGTGGGTAGTTCTGATCTGAGAAGACTAGATGACTGCAGATGCTACATAATCTTCTGAAGGAGGAGATATATATCATATTGGTTCTCTTTTCTGTTGCTGAACCTTATCTACTTCCTGAAGAAAAAACTCCAAAAAAATATGGATTTTCAGGGTGGTTTACTAATCCAATTTTCCCTTCTATGAACCACTGTCATACAAGTGCATCCTGGGGTGAGGGGCCTTCGTAAGTTGTGCCAAGTACAGGGTACAACTTGTTTAAACTGTTCTTGCTTTTATATAGTTACATTTTTATGATTTTTGTTCTTACCACAACCATTGTATTCACACTTCTCCATTGGTTCTTTTTCCTACAACAACATACCGGTGTAGGTTGTTGTAGGTAAGAGAACCAATGGAGAAGTGTGAATCCAATGGTTGTGGTAAGAACAAAAATCATGTGCGAATCCATTGGTTCTTTTACCTAATGAGAAATTTTGATTCCCAACGTTGCTTTACATCATGAGCTATGTATTAAATGCAACATCTTGCTTTAAGGGAACAAACACTATTGCTTTTTCATGTATTAGGCGATGAAGTTGTGTTCCTTTTTTTATAGGGGCAGGGGAGACACGATGCGTGACTTCTAGGCAAACATGTGCCCCCGCACAACAACAACAAACCCAGTGTAGTCCCACAAATGGGGTCTGGGGAGGGTAGGATGTACAAAGACCTTACCCCTACCTTTATGTGCCCCAGCCCTTGTTTAAAAAAAACTCCATCCCGTAATACATGAAGAAGCAAGAGCATCTGCCCCCCTAAAACAAGATGCTCCATTTAATACATAGCTCATGATGTAATACATAGAAGGGCCTTTGGTTAGTAACATCTCTTTTTGATTAACCCCCTCCTTTCATTAATTCACTGGCACAGAGGTCAAATTTCGATTGTAGTGGAAGTTACTGAATGTATCTATTAAAGCTGTCATTTTAGTCAGTGTACCTTACCACATTGTTTCCTTTTTCTTTTTCTTAACAACTTATTCATCTCTTCAAGTACCTCACTAAGTGATACCAGGAGTACTCTGCAACTTGTCTATTGCAGAAAACATTATCTCTGATTATTCTTCATAAAGATAACAATTCATTTCTGGTGAGTCTTGGTATCACTAGTGAAAAAAATTACAATGATATTTACTTAATGTTATATGTTCTGTGTCCTTCACAATTCTTTTCTCCTTTGCAGAGGCTGTCAGGAGCATCATTATTGATTTTTGCAAATAAGCAGGACATACAAGGTGCTCTTTCTCCAGATGAAATAGCCAAAGTAAGGATGCTTCTTATTTTACCTTAAACTGTGTTGAATGAACATTTAAGTGAAGTTCTTACACTTGGAACTAGTAAGGATGCTGTCTATGTTACCCTTAACAGTTATGTAGAGAGTTGAGTACGAGTTGTACTAATCATTACGTATCCAAGTAGGTTTACATCGGTAACAAAGATGGATACGGAGTATCAGTACGTCATTTGAACCCAATACTTTTGACATGGATCATAAGTTCAGGTGTAAAAATTGCAACAAATAGTAGATATGAACCCATAACTTTACAAATGCAATGTGTTCAATGCTAAAAATCTTAAAAAGTAAACCCATAAAATTTAAATCCCGAATCTCTCTCCGATTGGTAATATGATTTCTACACGTTCGGAAATCTGAAGATCCAAATACGAAAACTGAAATACTGAGAGATCAGGAGAGAAGCTTCTTTCTAGTGGTGGTTGAGAGTAGTAGTTTTCAAATTACTTCAGTTTGACTAGTAACTTCTTTCTTTTTGCTTTTGTGTATGGCCAATTGTTCATAAAGATGACGTTCACAGAAAGGCAAATAATTTCTTTCTTTATTTCAGGTGCCTAATCTGGAGGCTCTGGACAATCGCCGGCACTGGAGAATCGTTGGATGTAGTGCATACACCGGAGAAGGACTACTTGAGGGATTTGATTGGCTGGTAGACGTTGCATCACGAATCTATATGCTGGAACGTGGTCCCTTTTCGGCCCTATGATTGACGGAGTTAAAAAGAAATGGTGATTGACCGGATTAGGAGGTGATCTGCCTCTGTCAAGATAAAGATTGGACAATTTTTGTATTGGAAAAGTGATATCCATCTTATTGCTGCAAAGTTTATATATAAGAGCACTTACAACGTTCGACTAGAACGTGCTAAACAACTGAAACATAAAAATAGCAACAACTACTTTCAAAGGAAATAGACACCTAAATAAATTAAAACAAGTGCAAAAACTAAAACTGCTGACTAGAGAAAATGGCTCCTAATATTGTGGTATCCATCTGCGCACATAACAAATCCCCTTCCCTTAAAATTAAAGCTTGTCCTCAAGCGCAAAAGTGGGATATTGCTGCTGGAGAAACTTCATTTCTTCCCAAGTAGCCTCTGAAGGATCCAGGCCTTGCCATTGAACTAGAAGCTCTCGCCTACCCTTACGAAGGCGTCAGTCCAGTATTGCAAGAGGTTGTGTAACAGAAGACTCCTCTAGATAATCTGGAAGATGTGTCTGCTGAACTGAGCAGTGATTACCAACGCATGGTTTGAGGAGAGACACATGAAAGAAAGGATGAATTTTGCTCCCAGGTGGCAATTCAAGCCTGTAAGCAACCAAATCAGTTTTTTGAACAATCTTGAATGGCCCATAAAATCTGGCCGATAGTTTGTGCATCTTTTTCTGCGAGACAATGTTGCCGGTAGGCCTGCAGCTTAAGATACACCATATCGCCAACTGAAAATTCTCTCTCCCTATGCTTAGAATAAAATATTCTCTTCATTCGATTTTGAGCATTGGCAATCTTCTCACGAGCTTCTCTGATGATGGCATCTCGATCAATTAATTCTTGCTCCACAGATTGAAGCTTAGTTGTACCCGGAACATATGTAAGCAGAGTTGGTGGTTCCCTGCCATATACTACCTCAAAAGGAGTTTTTCCAGTTGAAGAATGAACACTTGTTTTATAACAGTATTCAGCCTATGATAACCATCTTTTCCAAGTGTTCGGGTGAGAGCTAGAGAAGCACCTTAAATACATCTCTAGACTTTTATTTACAACCTCAGTCTGTCCGTCAGTCCGAGGATGGTAAACAGAACTAAAACTGAACGCAGTCCCATTCAATTTGAACAATTCCTTCCAAAAGGAGCTAGTAAAAACTCGATCCCGATCACAAACAATAGATCTCGGCATCCGATGTAAGCGAAAAATCTCATCAAAGAAAATTTGAGCTATACTAACAGCATTGTAGGGATGCGAGAGAGATGAAATGGGCGTATTTAGACAACCTATCCACCACCACATATATACTGCTATTTCCTCTTGAGTTGGGTAAACCATCTATAAAATCCATATATATATATTATTCCTTGATTATTTCATTCCAAAATCATAGTACATATATTAAAATACAAACCTAATCCTAGGCTACAATTACGGTAAGTAATAACTTACAATATACATCTACCATACACAGAATATACATAATTATGAGTAAATATAATTTTCATATTCTATCACACCCCCGCAGTCGAAGCGGGAGGTCGGCGTATGCTGAGACTGTCCCGGAAGTCTTCAAATAAAACCAACGAAAGACATTTTGTAAAAATGTCGGCAATCTGATAACGTGACGGGACATGTAATACACGCACTTGTCCACGAGCAACCTTTTCACGAATAAAGTGAATATCTAGCTCAATATGTTTAGTGCGTTGGTGGTGAACCGGATTCCATGAAATATAAATTGCACTAACAATAAACCAATGTCGCCTTCGAAACCGGACAGTGGAGCTCTAAAAGAAGGTTCCGTAGCCAACAAGATTCAGAAACCACATTGGCAACTCCTCGGTATTCTGCTTCGGCACTGGATCTGGACAACGTCGCTTGCCATTTTGAGGACCAAGATACTAAATTATCACCAAGAAATACACAATAACCAGACTTGGAGCGTCTGGTATCCGGACATCCACCCCAATCGGCATTTGTGTATGAAATAAGAGTGGTTGTCGAAGATGGATATAAATGCAATCCATAAGCGAGAGTGCCCTGAATATAACGCACAATGCATTTGAGAGCATGCATGTGATCCTCCATCGGATTATGCATGAATAGACAAATCTGTTGTACAACATAAGAGATGTCGAGCCTCGTGAAAGTGAGATATTGCAGGGCCCCTGCAAGGCTGCGGTAATGTGATGGATCGGCATACGGCTTGCTGGAAGAAGCACTCAACTTTGGTTTAATATCAATCGGAGTGGTGGACAGCCTACACGATGACATGCCAGCTCGTTCAACAATCTTTGCAACATACTTCTTTTGGGATAAAAATAAACCACCTATATGACGTGTCACAACTGTCCCCAAGAAGTAACTCAGTGGCCCTAGATCTTTTCATTGCAAACTCATAGTCAAGCAGTGACATGATAGAGTTGTGAAGAGCATCAAATGAGGCAGTTAATGTAATATAACCCACATACAAAAGAATGTACGTGATATCATTACCCTAACGGTATATAAATAGAGAATGATCAGACCCGTTGTTATAAAACCTAATATGTGAAACATAATCTACAAACCTCTTGTACCAGGCCCTAGGAGCTTGTTTGAGCCCATACAATAATTTCTTCAGCAGACACACATGATTATGATTAGTAGGGTCTCTGTATCCCATGGATACATGTACACTGTTTCATTGGGGTCTCCATGCAGGAAGACATTTTTGACATCAAGCTGATGAAGCATCCATGCCTTCGAAATAGCTAGACTGAGGACCGTTCTGATAGTTGCCGGTTTGACCACCGGAATGAAAGTCTCACCGCAATTCACACAAACCCGTTGAGTCTTCTCATCACCTACAAGACGGGCTTTATGCCTCTCAAATGTATAATCAGATTTTTATTTATAACTAAAAATCCACATAGACCGAATCACATTAACATCAGGGGAACGAGGCACCAAATCCCACGTCATATTATTAATAAGAGCATTAAATCTATCATTCATAGCCATTTTCCAATTCGGGTCATTAAAGACAGACATAGGATTACGGGGCAACAGTGACTTGGCAACATGGGTGTGAAGACCGTATTTTTTGTTTGGCTTAAAAATCCCGTGTTGACTACGAGTGACAAGCTATTGGGCCGGAACTGGATTTGGGCCAGACGAGAATGACGGACTGCCCGGCAGCAAGGGGCAATGGACCGGGCTGCGTACGGTGGTCCAATGAACGATGGGCTGCTCGAGCCTGACGTTGGGTCGAGACCCAGCGGACTACCAGCCATTGGGCCTTTCGGTAGTGGACTGCCAGTGAGAGGCTCAGCTGGGCTAGCAGCCTATGAGCTCGGTAATTGGGCCGAGACACTGGGAAAAATTGAGCCTGTTTGGGAGGCCAATTTATGGATCAAATACGGGGGTATGCTATCGTCAATAAATTCATAGGTAGGAGGCTCGGAACAATGTAATTTGGAAAAATGGAAATTTGGTTCATGAAAAATTATGTGATGACTTACGATGATTTTATTAGATGATAAGTCATAACATTTGTAACCAAGATGATTTGACGGATATCCCAAAAAAACACACGGAGTAGATCGGGATTGAAGTTTATTGATGGTAGTAGAAGGAAATAGAGGATATCATAAGCACCCGAAAACCCATAAATGAGAATATGATGGGTCCCTTAGGTATAAAATTTTGAGTGGAGATTGGTAGGCTACTTGTTTGCTCGGAAGTATGTTCAAAAGATAGGTTGTCATTTGTAACACATGATGCCAAAATGATGGTGGTAGAGAGGCATGGGAAAGTAAGGTTTGAACAATGTTGTTAATGGTTTGAATTTTTCTTTATGCCTTTCCATTTTGAGATGATGTATGTGGACACGAGAAACAAAATGACAAACCATTAGTTTTGCAAAAATCCAGAAATGGCACATTATCAAATTTTCTACCATTATCACACTTGTTAATGTTGAGTTTGGTGTTGTGACATTTGACCCAACATATCTTCTGAAGTACTGATTTGAATGCATAAAAATGTTGGGACAAATGTCACAACATTCAGACCAATATTTTTTAGAATAGTTTTGTCTTACTTCACGGTAAGCAGTAATATTTTACTGTGAGGAAAAAATGACTTAGGCGTGGTGAATTGGAGCTGTGAAAAACGTGAAAGAAAGAGTCAAAGCTTGGGGAAGAAATCGAGTAAGGAATAAGTCAAAGTTGTTGAGATTTTCACTCCTAATCATCTACCACAAGCTGCCCACATTTTCCTCAACTTCCATAACCAATCGATGAGCTTTTCAAGGAAGGCTCTCTACTATAGATAGAGAGGCCACAACCGTGTATCGATATCCATAATCAAAATGTAAAAATACCTAGAGAGCTCTCGGGATTTCATCTCAGAAATCTGGATCATAAGTGTTGCCTGAATGTGTCGACAACATTCAGTTTAACATTACAATTGGTGTTTAGATTCTAGATTACTTTTGTATGGAGCGATTGTAATGAGAGGTTGTCTATGTCTACTTAGTTAGATTTTTCAGGCAGAAGTCATCTGCAAACTTCAACTTTTAATTCCTTTCCGTTTTATCTTATAAATCTATAAAGAAATGAATTTGTATATTTGTATATAATATATATACAATACTTTCGGTCATTGACCGTCATAGGTTATATAATATATACAACCTATGTAAATTTTAAACCTTTGTGTTCTTTATTTTTCCGCTGCAATTACTCTTTAAAGTTTTTGTTTTATCGAAGTGTTGTCACTGGTGCCGGATGACATTGTCACCGACATTCGGAAACTGAATTGGCATTCGAGTTAGTTTATTTCTAGTTTGTTTTTATTATTCCATAGCATACCCGGATCTAACAAGTGGTATCAGAGCCAACACTTAACACAATAAGTGCTTGGTCATGTTATTTAAAGTTATAGATCCGACAAATCCGACTATTGGTAGACTTTCCATTTTAGATAGTTCAAACTATGCCTATTGGAAGATTCACCTACGTTCTCATATCAAATCAATTGATGTTAGGGCATGGAGATTTATAACCAATGGGTATGTTGTTCCAATGTTGTCGCCGGATGAGGAAGGTGACATTCTTGTTAAACCCGAATCCGAATGGACGGCGGAAGAAACCAATAATGCTAGCTTTAACGAAAAGGCCTTAAATGCAATTTTTGGATGGGTTGATCTGTAGATGTTCAAATTCATTCAAAACTACCCCACGGCTAAGGATGCATGTGATACTTTACAAATTCATTATGAAGGTAACTCAAGAGTTCGTCGAACAAAGCTACGCATGCTCATGAGCAAATATGAACGTTTAAGGATGGAAGAAGCGGATGATATTAAATCTTATTTTTAAAAGTTGATTGACATCTTAAATGAATGTCAAGTGTTTGGTGAACCTTTAACCAACACTCAACTCGTTGAAAAGGCTCTCCGTTCTCTTCCTGGAAAGTTTAATTTAAAGATTTGTGCCATGAAGAAGCTCACAATTAGCTCACAATCTTGCCACAATGGACCTTCATACCTTGATGAGCATTCTCAAAATCTATGAGATGAACATTGAGAATCAAAGGGAACTATATAAAAGAAAGAATGTGGCACTTCAAGTTCAATCCTCGGAGAATCAAATCAAAGAAGAGGATGGGAACCTTGAAGAAATTGGTGAAGGTGCTAATGTTGCCTTACTCACTCGAAAATATAATTCGATGGTGAGGAAGTTCAACAATAAAAGAAATCAATCTAAATCTAAACATCATCAAAACCAAGGCTTCAATCAAAAGCCCACCAAGTTCCTTCCAATTACTCAAAAAGGAAGTCTACTAAGAATAGGACTGGCAATTTCACCCTGACCCGATGGATATCCGATCTACCCGACCCAATTATATGGACGAAAATCCGATAAAACATGAATTTTAATTGATCGGGTCGGATCCGGGTGGACATACATAACCCACCACCCGATCCATCCATCCACCCGTTTATAAATTAATTATTTTTTTAATGTACAACTAAATTCTATAATACAAATATAATGTTTTGTAGTGTGAAATTTATTAGTACTAGTATATATGTATAGTAACTGTTAAAATAATTTTAAAAAGTCTGAAGTACTTAAAAAACATAATATTTTTTTTGGCAAATAGTACTAATTTGCTTCAAGTACTTGTAAATGATTCCAAGGGGTATATTAAAATATTGACTTGAAAGTGTATTTTGAGTGAAATATTAGTTTTCCTCACAAATCTTCAACTTTAAGATTTTTTTTTTCACGAATACACTTATATCAAGCACATTTAATTTTTAGATACTATTTTTTCACTTCCATTTCAAATAACTCTTTCAGGCAAAATATTTTATAAAAATATTTTCTTACTATACAAAATATCATAATTTTAAAATTCATTATACTTTTGGGTCATTCATGTCCTCACCCTTAGAAATGTGTCTTGCATTTATCCTTGATTCCATAAGAGTTCTAACCAAAATTATTATAGAGGATAACTTTTAATCATAATTTTATCAAGGAACATTAATTGTAATTATTGCAGCAAAAGTACTACCACCATTATTTTAGTACTACTTTGATACCAAAGAGCTATGAGGCGAATCAATCAGTTATCTGTTATGTGGCGGAAGCATTACCACTTCGTTACCAAATTTATCGATCAATAATGACTTCAATTTTTTACCTGTGTCGTCGAATTAGGGTGGCGGATAAGATTAGCAGGTGCTTCACTTGTATGCCTTTTTTCATCGGATTGTATGAGATGTGCTATTCTCGAATGAACTTTATGAAAATTGTCTTAGCATATCTACAAGTAGTCAATTATCTTTCAATTATTTGGTGCATGTCTTTATCAGTCATCAATAACACCATTTTTTTTTATCAAGGTCATTACTCATTTGCAACTATTTTTATGAAATCAATCAAGTAAAGTCATCATTACTTAATACAATATTAGACTATTAGTAGTATAATTTTTATAAGGAAGTAAAGTCGCCGTTTTTTTGATTGCATGTTTGGAGCATAGACACGGCTTGTAAAAACAGTATGATGATATTTATTTTATGTACTTTTTTTCATTTTACCAAGGATTTTAGGTGATTGACTAATTGTGCTATAATTTTCATCTGCGAAGCACCCGATCCACCCGATTCACCCGTGGATGATGGGTGGATCGGATGTGGATGAAGAAAAATAGGGTGATGGATGGGTCGGGTGGTGGATGGATGGTTGGCGGGTGGAGGCGGATTGAGCTCCACCCGATCCACCTCCGATCCATTGCCAGCCCTAACTAAGAAGAACCAATTCAGATCGTACCAAATTTGATCCCAAACAAATCGAGTCTGTGCAATGTCATGCATGCTCGGGTTGGGGTCATTATGCTAATAAATGTGCAAACACTCTTAGAAAATTTGGTAAGAACCAATGGGTCTCTTTTAGTGACGACGAATGAGAAGAGGAAGGAGATCAAGAAGTCGAATCACAAGCAATGCTGGCCACTGTTTACGAACATTCTCTGTCTGATAATGAAGATGTCGTATGTAATGTTGCCTCGAATGTCATGATATTTGCACTAACATTAACAACAACATCTGCATCCCCAGCAACATCTGAGAGGTACATATTTTTTAACTATCCTGATGTTAATTTCTTTAGTGGTTTTATTTCTAGTGGTGAGGCTGAGTGTATGGATCAAGTTTAATGCAAAGATGACATGATTAATAAATTACAAAGTATTTGTAAAGCCTTAATCATAGAATCCAAACAACTTGACAAAAAGGTAAAATCTTTAACTCGTGGGAATGTAGATCTAAAAGGCACAATAACCCGATTAGAGGTTGCACTTACCAAAAAAGATACATAATTTGGTAAGATTTGTGCAAATTGGATCTAGCCGAAGCAACCTTCCGCAAGCTCAACCCAAGAACTTTGAAATTGAATGAGATACTCAGCTTTAGTAAACCTTCACATGCAGGTATTGGATATGAAAACTCTCTAAAAACTATATGCTCTAGTCTGTTTGACAAAAATGAGAAAATATGCTTTGTAAAAGAAAAAGGAATAAATAATAGGTTCTCATATATGTCAAAGAATTTGAAGATTGTATGTCATCCATATAACTCCCCTGGACACTTAAAACCATACTGTTTCAAACTTTAAGATTTTGTTAGAAAGATGTTGCCTAAAAGGTTGTCCTACATTTCAGATAATATTCGAAGCAACATTTCTGAGTCGAAAGGTAAAAAATATTTTAAGAGAGTTTGGGTTCCCAAAAAGGATGTAACATGTAAAGTTGCTATAACGACATTATGAACTAACATTTCAAGTTCTTGATACTTTGATAGTGGATGTTCTCACTACATGACAAGTACAAAGGAGTTTCTAAAGAACTATGAGTCATTCAATGGAGGTAACGTAACTTATGGAGGTGGCAGTAAAAGCAAAATAATTGGAAAAGAGATCTTGAATGTTCTTGGATTTTCAGCTTTAAGAAATGTCTTACACGTTGAGGGTTTGATGTATAATTTGATTAGTATTAGTCAACTGTGTGATGACAATCTTGAGGTAAAGTTTAATAAGAATGTCTGTGAAGTTACGAATGAAGCTAATGAATGTGTCATGACAGGTACTAGAACAAGTGATAATTGCTATCTTGTTGCAAGGCAAGAAACATGCAATAATACGAAGATCGATGACACAACATTATGGAATCAAAATTTGGGCATGTCAACTACCGCAATTTAGAAATATTGGTCTCATATGAAGCGGTTAGAGGCATACCCAAACTTAGCCAAAAAGGTAAAACTGTGTGTGAAGATTGTCTGAAAGTGGAAAATACGCAGACTAGTGAAGAATCAGATGTTGCTCCAAATGTTGCCACACCCGAAGCAACATCTGAACCTGAAATAGAGACCACAGAGGCCATGGATGAGGAGTCAAATGCTGAATTGCTAGATCAAGTTCGAAGGGACACCTCATCAATGATTAGGAAGAATCATCCAACATGCCAAGTGATAGGGGGAGTTTTTGAAGAAATTAGAACAAGAGGGAAAAAACCACTCAATTACAGAGAAATGGTAAGGTATATGTGTATGTCTACCATATACCAAGATGTTAGTCTTTTCTGTTTTATATTTACTTTAGAACCAAAAAAATATCTTAGAAGCACTTAAGTATAATTTTTGGCTTCAAGCAATACAATAAGAGTTTGAATATTTTTCTCGAAATGAAGTCTAGGACTTAGTTCCACGTCCAAATAATACAAATGTAATTGGAACTAAGTGAATTTTTAAAATAAATCAGAAGAATCGGGAACCGTTGTTAGAAACAAAGCTCGTCTAGTTGCACAAGGCTATACTCAGGTTGAAGGAATCGATTATGACGAAAGCTTCGCACTTGTGGTTAGAATTGAGTCAATTAGACTTTTACTTGATATTGCTTGTTGTCTCAAAATTACTCTACACCAAATGGATGTAAAAGGTGCGTTCTTAAATGGTTATCTAGATAAGGAAGTCTATGTTGAACAACCAAAAGGATTTGAAGATCCTTACCATCCACACTATGTATACAAGCTCAAAAGGGCTTTGTATGGGTTGAAACAAGCTCCTCGTGCATGGTATGGTCATTTAACTAACTTTCTTCTTGAATTTGGTTTTAACCGTGGCAAAGCTGATCGTACTGTATTTATTAAACGACACGATGTAGATATTATAATTGCTCAAATCTACGTAGATGACATAGTTTTTGGGTCGACCTCACAATCGTACCTAAATTTGTTTGTTGAAGCTATGTCATCAACATTTGAAATGAGCATGATTGGGGAACTAACTCTTTTCTTAGGCTTGCAGCTCAAGCAAAGTGATGATGAAATTTTCATCTCACAGAGTAAATATGCCAAGAATCTAGTCAAGAGATTTGGTTTGGAGAACGCTAAGCAAATGAAGACGCCAATGGGTTCGTCGCAGAAGGTATGTAAGGATAATGTTGGTGAAAATGCCGACACAACATTATATCAATCTATGCTAGGTAGCCTTCTTTATCTTACTGCTAGTCACCCAGATATTATGTTTAGTATTTGTGTGTGTGCATGTTTTCAAGCCTGTCCCAAAATATCCCACTTAAATGCTGTGAAACGTATTATTCGATATGTTGCTGGCACATGTGAGTTGGGAATTTGGTATTTCAAAGACACTAATCCTAACTTAATATGATTTAGTGACTCAGATTGGGCTGGAGATGTGGATGACAGAAAAAGTACAATTGGAGGATGTTATTATCTTGGCAATAATCTTGTTTCATGATATAGTCGTAAACAAAACTATGTCTCACTTTCAACTGCTGAATCTGAATATGTAGCAGCTGGAAGTTGTTGCTCTCAATTAATATGGCTAAGACACATGTTAGACGACTATGAATTTACTAGCAACATTTTGATTTTGTATTGTGATAATTTGAGTGCTATAAGTATTTCCAAAAATTCAGTTCAGCACTCACATACAAAACATATATGATATTAGACATCACTTTTTAAGAGATTTAGTTGAAAAAAAGCTAGTTCAAATTGAACATGTTGACACTCTTCATCAACTAGCTGATATTTTTACAAAAGCTTTGGACCATGAGATATTTTCTAGTTTGAAGAAATCTCTTGGTCTTTGTAATCTCTAAAAGAAGGCATTTTTGGTGAATGTAAGCAGAAACGTTCTCTAACATTTCGGGTGACATTTACCTATGGTATATCATTAACTGATTATTGTTGTTGTATGGTGCATAACTCTTTGGTCACACAAGCATGATCCCTCAATAAGAATATGTTTACAACGTTATACCGTTCTTTGCGATGATATATATATCATAAAAAAGAGTATCAAAATAAGGCAAAGCCTTTATAAATATTTGACAACTTGAAAAAAGGGCAAAGCCCTTGAAAAAATACCGTTCCTATTCTATAGGAGTATCAAGTGCTTCAAAAGAGATTTGAGAATACCATAAAAGTATTCTTATTTTTTACACGAAAAATTCTTTTGTATGTGTTAAATGATTAGATCAAGGGCACGATTGAAAAATGTTACATTGGTCCAGTGGTCAAACTCATAAAATACGTATAAAATGTGTCTTAATTTGTTGCCAAAAAGAAAAGTTCTTATGGAATCAAAATACTTGAGTTGTCCAAAATGTTGCCAACATTGCTGTTGACATTTTCAGATTGTGGTATATGTTGGGATGTTATTTTTAACTGATTTTAGAAAAAAACATATTTTTCTCCCTATTTTTATGCCTTGTTTTAAAAGGAATTTCAAACTTATAAGATTAAATTGAATTCCTACCGTAATGATCATCTTTTTATCCCAAAATTATAGGTGTAAGTTGTTAGATAAATCTGAAACTCCTAAAACTAAGGGATTTTTGTTGCTAAGAAAGGTTAGCCGTGTATATAAATATTCCTCTCATTTGCTATCATTTTATCATTTTTTTATTTTTCCCCATAAAAATTAAAAAAAAAAAGGAAAATCACATCTGGTATACATTCTCTTACTCGATGGACTTACCAAATCAAACTTCATTCTCAATCTCAAACCCTAAATTCCCAAAACTTTCTCCACAATATTCATCGATGGAAACTTCTCCAATGTCAACACCAATGTCAGCCAACACTGCAACCAACACCCCAATGAGTACAAGCCCTCCTTTAAACACTGAATCATCTGAGCACAATGAATCTCAGCAACCGTGCCAATTATCTTCTTCACCAGAGGACTTGTCCAAAATTATAGTAGTTAAAGGTTTAGATGAACCTTTATACATTAGCTACCCAGGAGATAACAACAATCCAATAGATGTTGATGAAACATCTGATATTTCAGCATTGGGTAAAAGACCAAGATCCTCCACCTTTCCTACTCGCCAATCGAGTAGAATGTTTGAGAGAACAGTTCATGAAGAGCAGAGCAACAAAAGATCCAGATTTGATACATCTATACCTGCTTGCTCAAGGAGTAACAGTGATGACACAGACTGTGTACTCTCAACTTAAGAGAGTGGGGAAGAACCAATTGCTTCTGTACCGCAAGATGTGTCTCAAGAATATGAGGAAGTTCGTGATGAAACTCCACTGAAGCAATTCTTTCCAAAGGGAATTCTCAGATATGCTAGATCGAGTGCTGCTCCGAATATTACCACTAATGCCACAACATCTCAGGCAACATTTCAGCCAACATCAGAAGAGACACAAACACCGACATCCTCCAACAAAACTTAATCTGATTCAGACCTTGAGATATCTATCTACTCAGACAAATTCTATTCTAAAACTAATTCTGATAATTGGGACTGGTACAAGAATAGAGTTATTAGGTCTGAAAAAGTACTAGACATTGCCTCCTATTCGGAATATGGTTTGGTAGAGTTCTTAAAAGAAAGACAGCTCATAGGATTTGTTACTGAGAAAGGACCGTATGTTGATAAAATCGTTAGGTTGTTTATGCTAATTTGAATTCTGCTATAGTGGACATATCCTCAAAGAAATTTAGGAAGGTCTATCTCTATAACAGAGTATATTTTTTCACACCTGTTGTTATAAACCAATGTATGAGATTAAATGATGAGGAGAATGTTATCGAAGCAGACTTTGCAGTGGACAATAGAGATGAAGTAATTGAGTACCTCACAGGAGGTATAATGCTGTCACGACCCAAACTGGAGGGGCCGCGATGGGCACCCGGATCCTACCCATCGGGCACCATATCTACACCTCACCTTTAATCATATCTAAACATGGACTAAGCCGTGATAGATTACATAAAGTTTCAACCCAAAAGCCCCAACTTATCCATTTATTTTCCAAGGCCGACAAGGCCTTATATGACTACTAACCACAGGACACCTATCTACAAGCCTCTAAAGAGTAAAACATACCGCAACCAGACCGCAACTCCGAAATGAATAGAGTGCTCCAAATACCAGCTGAACCATCCACCTACCAGTGTGAACCGTCACTCTCTCAATATGAACTTGCGGACATAAAACACAGCGTCCCCCGACAAAAGAAACGTCAGTACGACTGATGTACTGAGTATGTCAGGCATAAGAAATAACATAGCAGAGATATATCATAGTCTAAGACAAACAACTGAACATTATGCACAATGCAGTATACATATACATCAGCCTCTTCGGGCATCTTTCTTACCATAACAACCTCTGCGGGCATTATTCCATATTAAACAAATGTATGCATGATGCAAATGCGGCATATATATAAATATGTTAGTATTGCGGATCGTGCAACCCGTCCCAATATATGTTAGTGTTGCGGACCGTGCAACCCGTCCTAATAAGCCATACAGGCATCACATCATCACATCATATTGGCCTCTCAGGGCTCTTTTGTGATAGTCTGTACCAGCTGCAGGTGGTGTGCGTATATAACGCCTTTCCCTTTTTCCAATCATATATATATATATAATATTTACCATAAAGTAATGTGCATAGCACAAGTGGTCCAGGGTAATATATGAATGCAATGCAAATGAGAATGCATGAATGACAATAACACATCCTGGCCCAATATTCTTGTACCTTTGGCTAACACTGTGAATATCAACCTCTTTTTCGTATGCCTCAATAAGGACTTAGAAACATATTTAAACATGCTTTTAACATAAGAGTCAATAACATGATCATTCTTAACAACTAAGAGTAGAGTAATTTATGTAGCAACACGATGGTTACGTTTCACACATAGAATTATGCCAAAAGAAGGGAAAAAACCTTGCATACCTTGTTGTCGAAATTATCTAAGTACCGCGGATCCTTGTAAGCTCTATGAATGATTATATACATCACACGGATGATTTAAATCATAATCAAATCAATATACTAGAAACATATTCTTTGAGACATTCTAGCAAAAAAGGTGTACGCGTAAAACCTACAATCCCTCTATATCGAAACCTATGCATGTAGCGAAACACCAAACCCTCTTAATCCTTCTCTTTACTGCTACGATATCTAACACAATACAATAATTTCACATGCAACCCCAATACCTTACAATTACGGCAGTCCCGACAATACCCAACCCAACTTAGCATTTTCGATACTCATTTTAGAGCTAATAGCAAGAATCATGTTCTGAAATTATATAAACTTTAGGAACAAGAAAGATTACCTCTTTAAGCGCAGTGGCGAGCGTCGTTGGAAAACCTTTCGCCCAACTCAGGTTTCGACAAGAAGAAACTAGACCCCAAAAATCGACTTCCAGCACTTCCTCGAAATTCTGGGTTTCGGCTTGGGTTTTCTGAGTTCTTAATCCTGTTTCAGGGCTTCCATTTTTGCTGAAAATGAGGTCCAAAATGCCACAGGTTTCCCCCTTTCTGGTTGAGCAAAGGTTTTTCGGAAACCCCTAATTTGGTCGAGAATTTCAGAGAGTTATCAATTGAGAATTTACTCTTTCAGGTTATAGAGTAACAAATTCTTCCCAGAGAACGATTTCTAAAGAGGCTTGATGATATGAAGTCTTCTATTAATGGAGAAGAGATGAGCGCTTAGGGATTTATGAAGCTCAGGAGGCTGCCAGCGACCCTTTTTTTCTAACTGAGTCCATGCACTGCTTCCTTATAAGACTACACGTAATATTCCACTAAAAATGGTTCTCCGCTTATAATTAATCAACCCCATAATTAATTAATTATACACACAATTAAATTTCCGATCTCCATTTACCTAATCCTAACGACTTATAAAACCTTCTTATACTCAATGTTATAATTCTTGTAAGATGACACAAGCTCGTAACCTCTTTGGGGATTTATAACTTATTATTATTGATCCCCATCGTCACACTTGTTAAATCCAAAATTATTTCGGGATCACATCCTTTCATATACTAATTTCCTTATTAGTACATGTAAGTACAACATAAACTTCCCGGGGCCCGGGTCCACTTATCTATGTTTATGTGTTCAACCGCTACCCGAAAATACGGGGTGTTACATCATCTCCCCCTTAGAAACATTCATCCTCGAATGTTGGTGTGACGTATCTAATTCTTGTCACAATAAAATGAACACACAGATGATCTTCATTGGTTAGCCACTCATGACAATAGAAATCCAAACTAACTTGAATCAACTCTTGGCAATTAAAGTCGCTATATACTTATAGTACCTAGCTTTGGAAATATTTGCAGTACCATGTGGTTTTCTAAGTTGTTAAGAACGGGGATTAAAACAATGGGAGAGAAAAGAGAAAAAAAATACATATCAACCTATGATCATTTCCAAAGAATAGACTCAAGTTTAGACCAATTACATGTATAACCCCACATATAATATAAAACAAACACATAGACTCAAGTTAATGGGTTGATGAATTCTTGCCTAGGTTTGTAGTATATCTCATGCATTCTTTTATATTCAAAAAGTAGTCATAATTTAGTTTAAAGTAGAGCTGGCCGGTGGGTCGGGCTCGGGGCTGGCGGGCCGGGTTTGGTGGGGTCGGGTCGAGGCGGGTGAAGGGGGCGGGATCGGGGCTGGCGGGTCAGGCGGGATCGGGTTTGGCGGGATTTGCCGAAGTCCCATCCCGATCCTGATCTCGTCGGCATCGGGTCGGGCTGGGGTCGGGTCAGGGGCGGGATCGGAATCCGGGCGGTTTTTCCTATATTGTTTTTAATAACATATGTATAAAAAAACTCAATAATTAAACAAGACAAGATAGTGTAATAAAAACATCTCAATGCTGTTTTTGTGCCTCTTATATTATTTAATAGACATATGATTTTTTTGTAATACAAATACAATTGTCGAAATTGCAACTTTGTGGTGTTGTCCAAAAGTTGCAAATTACATAATAAAATTGTAATTAAAAAAATTACATTCTTTAAAAAAACCTGTTCTAGTTTCTTGATAACTTCATGTGGTTCTTCGGTTGGAATTGGTATTTGTTGATCAAATTGATCCACGTCGCTTCCACCACCTTCGGATAAGATTTCGTTGTAGTTTTCTTCTTCTTCGTTGATCTCCGGTTGACCGCACCTTCTCCGCTCCGCTCGTATCCAATCTCTGAATAATACTACAATCTCCAAGCTGTCTCTGGCTAATGAGTGTCTGTGCTCACCTATTTGGTATCTGCCGGCAGAAAAAGCGCTTTCAGACGTAGTTGATGACGCTTGAATGTTCAAAACATCTCGGGCCATCATTGAAAGTGTCGGAAAGGTCTTTTCATTCCCCCTCCAGTATTTCAGCAAGTCTTCACGTCCTTCTTCATTGAGAACTGCTTGGTACGGTACAGAACCCTACAAAACAAAAATATCAAACTCGCTAATTTGGTTAGTAGCAGTACGGCCACACATTCTATTTCTGAGGCTTTCAATACTAGCCGCAGAAACATCATGTCTTTTGTGAGGTTGTGTTGAAGAAGAAAAAGATGGTATTGAAGCCAGTAGGTTACTAGCACTTTCTTGTTAGTAAAACCTATATACTTTTTTGCATTGGTCTTCTACGCTAGACAACACTTCTTCTTCATAATTTTATCGGTTATTCCGTAATAATCGCACACTTGATAAATATTTTCTGCAATAAAATTACCAGTGTGCCTATCATCTATATATCTATACGCTAATATATGTTTTTGCATAGACCATTTATAATCTATCCAATGACAAGTTATCGTTAAATAATCATGGTCGTTAGTACTACGGCCTATATCAGAAGTGATAGCCACTTTGCCATTAAAATGATATAATGAATAACGTAAATACTGTTGATATTCATGTGCAAATTTAAATACATCTCTCTTAATAGTTGATCTAGGAAAACCGTTAAAAGCAGGATTATACAAATCTCTAATGTAATGAATAAAACCGGGAGATGAAGGAAATGAAAAAGGCAAACCCTCCACAGCAACTAATTTTGCTATTGCTTCCCTATCTCTATGTTTATTGTATTTAGGGCCTACAATTCCCCCTGTCATAGGGTTAATTTGACCATGTACTTGGTCCGGAACAGTATCAGTATGTGAACCTTGTCCCGATGGAGCGGCCGTTTGCGCACCCGATTTTGAAGCCTCGTATTGGGCATACCTAGCTGGATGAGCCCTTACTACATGTCTCATTAAAAACCCCGTACCACCGTGACCTTTTCTAGTTTTAAATTTTAAAACATCTTTACAAATTTTACATCTAGCTACTTGATTCTCTACGTCCCTATAAAAAAATATCCATGCATCTGATTTTAATGGTCGTTTTGATGGACCTCGTCTCATACTAGGGGGAATAGGAGGCATTTCAGTTAAAGGTGCACTAGTGGGTGTGTTGTCATCAACATTAGTGGTGTATCATCTAGATTATCGTCTAAATTAAAGTCTTCTTGAGTTCCAGAAAATAGTTCCTCATCTAAATCTAATGGTATTGTAGGAAAATGTTCAGTATCAACAAAATCATCTTGTGTAGGAATATGATGACTAGAAGAAGTACCCTTGCCCTTGTTGCCCCTACTAGAAGAAGCATGACCCCTACCCGTAAGCATACGTTTAAATCCTTCCATTATAAATTTATAATTATACTAATAAATAATTAAAGTAAATGAAATTAACTGCGCTAAATAAAATAAACAGACAATAATAATTTAATGAAGGAACGAATGTACCAAACGTCGACGTGTAATCGAGAGGTTGAAAATTGAAACTTTGCTCGATGGAAGATCCTCAAGCTAGTTGCCAACTTCACTCCCAATTCCCAAATGAATAAATAAAATTGAATATTTAGTAGACAATGTAGACTTGTAGAGAGATAGATTGAGAGATTAGAGAGATTGTAGGAAGATTTGTGAGAAAGATGGAGAGAAAATGAGGTATTTATAGTTGGAAATTGGGTTAAAGTGTAAATATAATAACTTATGGGTTAAAAATAAATATTAACGGGGTAGGGGGTTGGGGGAGGGGGGAGGCCAAAAATGGTCGTTGCACAACTTCCAAAATGTAAAATGGTCGTTGGTGCAATGGTTATTTTTGCAAAAAGGGTGATTTCGGGCGGGATCGGGTCTGAACCGGGGCGGGACCGTGATCGGGCAGGGACAGGCGGGACTAGGGGACTGGGCCGGGTCGGGACGAGACATTTTCCCATCCCGGTTCGAGTCCCGACACCGCAATTATTTTTTTAACTATTCGGGTTCGGGGCGGGACCGGGTCGACCTGACCCACTGCCCATCCTTAGTTTAAAGTCCTATATGCATCATGCTATTAAACAGTAAACAAATGCCTTTCAAATGAGTGAAACATGGTGTAATAACATGGCACTGGTTTAAGTTAAGATTGCAACAAACACAACTGCTTACTTTCACATCTGTCCCTGCCCAGGACTTACAATAGCATTTGCCTCTAAGTGAAGGCATCAGCATGTGTTTGAACATGGGAACAATTCTTATTACGTACAGCAATGATAACAATAGCATGTGACAGCAAAAACAGTAGCCCAACAGCAGCAGCAAGTGACCTCAAACAACAGCCAGAACAACAACAACCATGATAGCTAAATGCATCAGAAAAATAACAGATATACACAGTAACCAGCTCAATATAACAGTGCCAATAACCAAATATAGCAGCTAATGAAAACAGTTTCAAACCCCAACACTTAGCCTCAGATCCTAATCTCAAGGTAAATATTAAAATGTCTAGAAATTGCTCTCATTACTGTGGCAGTAACTATCTGTCCAGGTTGCCATTTTCCCTTTCAAAATAGTGACTTTCTTTGAGAGACAGAAGTTCAAAGTATGGCAGTAAGGTAAGTCTCAATGTTATCATTTCTCTTGGACAGAAATACAATAGTTCATGGTGTTTAAGGTGTCAATTAGGACCTAGAACAAGGACAAGGCAAAATGGTGTAACACTAAGGCTAATATATGTCATACATAAGCAGGGCCAAGTCACAACAAAGAGGCAGATTTCAAATGGCCCACATTAGTCCTTGAAACACAAGGACTGGATTCAAATTCCATATCAGACCAGACATATACATAGTTAACCAAGGTTGCAAATAAGATTATAATAAATATGACACTTCAAAATAGTCACTACATGACATATTACCTCAACTAAGTATGCTTATCTCATCAATATAACATATACCTCAAGTCATGTATATAAATTTAATATGAAAAACTAGATGGCAACTGAGTTTCTAACAAAGAACAAATATGACTCTTAGCATAGATAGTCAGCAGAGGCAAAGTAGACTTCAGGGTGTTCATGTTGGCTGAAAATATTAAAAGCAGTCATGAACTTATGTGACATGCAAAGATAATCTACTATACATAGTCCTAGGCCAAACAAATTAACAGAACATCAAATGAGGTTCAAATGTATGTGGAAAAAAAAATACATGGCTTCTTAAGCTTTTAGACATCTTTGAGCTTGAGACATAACATAGACCAAAATATTATCAAAGAAAACCAAAACAAATTTCCAAAGAATTAGCTTAAATACCTCATTTATAAGAGACTGAAATGTAGAGGGTGCGTTGGTCAAACCAAACGGCATTACCAAGAATTCGTAATGCCCTTCATGAGTACAAAATGCAGTCTTTTCCACATCTGGTGGATGGACCCGAACTTGGTAGTACCCGATTCAACGCCTTCCAGTGATCATTACTCGGATTACGGGTAACCATAGCCAACTTGTTGACTGCATAAGCAATATCAGGACGAGTGCAGTTTGTTATGTACATCAAACTACCAATCACCTGTGCATATTGCTCCTGGCATATGGGTGCACCACAATTTTTATCAAGCTTTTGATTTCTATCCATTGGTGACTTTATAGGCGAACTGTCAAACATCTCAAACTTTCTCAAAACATCCTCGATGTAGTGAGAATGTAGTGAGACTGAGATAAGACCAGTCTGTCAGATGTCTTATAGATTTTTATCACTAAGATGACATCTGTACCCATATCCTTCATGTCGAAGCATTGTTTCAACATGTTCTTAGTCTCTAGAATTATGCTAGGACTGCTCCCTGTGATCAACATGTCATCTACATACATGCATATCATAACGAATGAGTCAAAGTTACCTTTCATGTAGTCACATTTATCACACTCATTAATGGCGAAACCCTTCGATAGTAGAGTACTATCAAAATTTTTGTGCCATTACTTCGGGGATTGTTTCTGCCCGTACAGAGATTTGACAAGCCGACAGACTTTCTTTTCTTGCCCTGGAACCACATACCCCTCGGGTTGTTCCATATAGATTTCTTCTTCCAAATCGCCATTTAAGAAGGCAGTCTTGACATCCATTTGATGTATCTCAAGGTCACTAAACGTTGCGATCGCAATGAATACTCGTATGGACGTCATCCTAGACACCGGGGAGTACGTGTCAAAGTAGTCAAGACCTTCCTTTTGCCGATAGCCCTTGACTACCAACCTGGCCTTGTACTTGTCTATAGACCCATCTGCTTTATACTTCCATTTGAGTATCCACTTACAACCCAACGGTTTATTTTCCGGAGGAAGATCAACCAACTCCCAAGTATGGTTATGCAGAATGGAGCCTATTTCACTCTCAATAGCTTTTTTCTAGAGCGGTGCCTCTGGAGTTGACAATGCTTTACCAATTGTCCTTGGTTCATCATCAACCATATAAGCTACAAAGTCAGGACCGAAGGATTTATCCTTCCTGGCCCTTTTACTTCGCCTTAGTTCCATCTCTAGAGTCTCCAAGTTCTGAGAATCTGGAACACTAGATTCCGGATATTCAGCCACTTCGAGATCCACTATATCTGAACCATCTAGATCCGGGCCATCAATGACTCCCGGTTCCTGAGAGCTTTGTTCATAACTTCGTTTGCGAGAGGTTATGTCTTTTTCCTTTATCGAAAAGGTATCTTCAAAGAATTGTGCATTCCATGATTGTACCCCCGTGGATATCTGGAATATTTGACTTATGCACTAAGAAGCGATAAGCACTACTGTTATTTGCATATCCGATGAATATGCAATCTACAGTCTTAGGCCCAATCTTGACCTGCTTTGGCTTGGGTACTTCGACCTTTGCCAGACAACCCCATACCTTTAAATATTTATAGGTGGATTTCTTTCTTTTCCATGATTCATATGGAGTTTTGTCCATACCCTTATATGGGACTCTATTAAGAATCGTATTAGTGGTAAGGACAGCTTCTCCCCACATGTTTTGGGGAAGACCGAAATTGATGAGCAAGGCATTCATCATTTCCTTCAATGTGCGGTTCTTACGTTCTGCCACACCGTTCGATTGAGGTGAGTATGGAGTCGTCGTTTGATGAACAATGCCTGATTGAGCACAATATTCCTCAAATGGCGCTACATATTCTCCCCCTCTATCACTTCGAATGGATTTAATCTGCATGCTTAGTTGGTTCTCAACTTCCGCTTTGTAACGTCGGAACGCTTCAAAGGCCTCATCCTTACTTTTCAATAAGTAAAGGTAATAATACCTTGTGCTATCATCAATGAATGTCGCAAAGTACTTGTTCCTCCCTAATTTGTGCAAACTTCAAATCACAAATATCTGTGTGAATAAGTTCTAGAGGGGCGGTATTCCTTTCGACGGATCGAAAAGGAAGCTTTGTGAGTTTTGCCTCTACGCACACCTCACACTTATGTTGAGGGTTTACGTCGATAAACGGCAACAACTCCAACTTTACCAACCTTTGGATGGACTTATAGTTGACGTGTCCTAATCTATGATGCCATAAATTAGATGACTCAAGCAAGTAAGAAGAAGCTTCAATATTATTGCTTGTACGTAATACAGACATGGCGTTAACTTTGAAGAGGCCTTCACAGATGAATCCTCTTCCCACAAATGTTCCATTCTTAGTGACTACAAATTTATTGGATTCAAACACTAGCCTAAAACCAGCATTAACCAATAAATGACCTGAAATTAAATTTCTTCTAATCTCAGGAACATGCATCACTTCCTTCAGAGTGAGCTCATTTCCAGAAGTCATCTTCAGGACTATCTTTCCTACCCCCAGTACGTCAGAGGAAACGTTGTTGCCCATGAACATCTTCTTGTTTGTAACCGGTGTATAAGTGGAGAAGGCATCTATATTAGAACAGATGTGTCTTGTAGCACCTGTGTCCATCCACCATTGCATGAGATTCTCAACAAGGTTTGCTTCTAGCACCACCGCTGAGAACTCCTTAATCATGTCATCTAGAAACTGGTCTTTGACGACGTTAACATATGCCTTGCCCTTCTCTTGTTGCTCAGTCTTGAGCTTGCGGCAATCCTTGATCATGTGACCAGGTTTCCCACAGTGGTGACAATTTCCTTTGAACTTCTCCGCTGCTTGGGTCTTGCAGTCTTTCTGAAACTTGTGCTTCTTGCTTGGGTTTCCTTTGGCCTCAACCAGATTTGTCTTTGCCTCAGCGGGTTATTTACCCCTAGGCAAGACCTTCTTATTATCTTCCTGAATTTGGAGTTTGATAATAAGTTCATCAAAAATCATCTCATTTGTCTTGAGTTTTAAGTAACTCTTAAACTCATTCCATAAAGGAGGTAACTTTTCAATCAGTGATGCAACCAAAAACTGCTCATTTGGTTTCATTCCTTCCAAATCTAGGTGATGTAGAATCATTTGGAATTCCTGGACTTGGGACATCACTGTTTTATCCACCATTTGAAATTTCAGAAATTTTCCAACGATGAATTTCTTAGTACCTGCATCTTGTGCGTTGTACTTCTTTTGCAGCTTCTCCCACAACTCTTTGGCAGTGCCTACGGTGCAATACACCGTGTAGAGAGGGTCTGACAAGCAGTTCAATATGTAATTCTTACACATGAAATCACTATGACTCCATGCATCAAAAACCATATTCATGTCATTAATGACATGGATACCTAGGCCCCCTTCAGTCGTTTCAGAAGGCGAAGGGTCCATTTCATCTCCAGCTTGTGGAGGATATTCTGTTAGGAAACGTGTCATTCCCATAACAATCAAATAGAATAGCATCTTCTGTTCCCTTCTCTTGAAGTTTGAGCCCATTAACATTTCAGGGCGTTCATGGTGGAATCCAGCGGGTGGAGGAACGGCAACGTTCCCTTGAGCGACAGTAAAGGCGTTGGATGAGCCTTGAGCAACAGAAAAGGCATTAGGGGTGCCTTGAGTAGTGGGGAAGGCAGAGGGATTGCCTTGAGTAGCAGCATCAGCAGAATCGGAAGCAGTTTGATCTCTTCCAATCATCTTTCTAGGTACTTATAACAAAATCTTGTCTTAAAATTGTTGGGATATAATTGTTGCAGGGAACGGGAAGTAAGTAACTATTACAATAGTAAGAAATGATAAACTAAATATTACAATAAACTAGAAATCAAGAACTTAACAAACTGCTTGTGTGATTTGCTGAGTCGAGTGATGTCACTCTGTCTTTAAGACAAGATTGCCCCGTATATCTCTTTTTACGGTGTTGGGCAATAGTCTTCCAAGATACAACAGCAAATTGACAAATTAGGAAAGGAAACTCAAGTGTTACTCTTGAAGAACTTTAAGTATAGTAACTTTGCTAGAGAGGAAGAAGATGAATTCAGAAAATCTGGAGTATTTTCTAAGTGTTGAGTAGTGTTCTTCAATTGAGCCAAATGACTCAATTTATAGTGTAAGGAGAAGACCCCTCAACCAGCCAACTAATGGCCTTCAATCTCCATGTAATGACACTTGATTGAGGGGTTACATTAAGCCAAATAATGGTTGCATTCATGTGCCAAGTAATGGAGAATCAATGCTCCAAAACCAGCCCAAAGGTCAGATCTTTCCAACTTCCCGTCGCGGCATTCTGCCTCCGAAACGCCGCGGCTCTGTGAATTAGCGTCGCGGCTCCAGTGACTGGCCAACCAATTAGCGCCGCGGCGCTCCGGCGCCGCGGGTCCAACGGTGTGGCTCCGCGGCGATTTCCGACTCGTTTCATCTTACACTTCTTCCTTCGTTTACCAACGTGGAATACTTTGTCATTTGGCCAATAACCGTCTATAATTCTATGTCTCAAACGTATTACATACGTACCAATATCTCTTTCACTAATGAAATTTGTGATACTTGGCACTACGTGTGCACGTGTGTGGAAACGACGTTTCCGACGTGCGGGCCCCAATTGTTCGAGTCATAAATTAATGGGATATACTTAATTCCACATTAGTAAATTTCCAACACTCACGACCTCCCATGGAAAATTTCATAAAATGTTTGGGAAAGTCCCACATGATTAGACCAAGTGTTTCGAGCCATTGTGTACCAAGCACCACCTCACACCCTTCCAAAGGTAACAAAAAGACATCAACAAAGAATGATGCACCTGGAAGGACAATTGGGACCTGGTTGCATTTCCCTTCACTAATGAGCCTCTCACCTGATGCTACCAAAACTTCAAATTTTCTTCTACTTACAAGATGCAAACCAACTTGGAAGCGAACTCATTATTTATAAAATCATGTGTGCTTCCAGAATCAATTAACACAGTAGCAACATGACCATATATCTTCCCTCTCAATCGCATTGTCCGTGGATTAGAAGTGCCAGCTAATGCATGAATTGAAATAGCAGGGATATCCTGAGAGTCTTGTTTTTCTATCTCCATCTCCACATCTTCATCGCCTTCATCAAGCACCGCTTGAATAGAGAAAAGCATTTTGCATTTGTGTCCTGGTCCAAATTTGTTGTTATATCGAAAACACAATCCCAACTTTCTTCGCTCATTCAGCTCTTCAACACTCGGTCTTTTGACTATAGGTGTCATGGGTGTATTTGCTAGTCGTAGAGGTGATCCTAGTTGCTTTGGCATCATCGGCGTTTTCCACAGTGTTAGTAACTTTGCTTCATAAAGATGGGCAAGACCAATTGCTTCTGAAAGAGTTTTCGGACGCCCTGCCTGAACTTCTGTTCGAATCAAGTCCTGAAGGCCACTCACGAAACAGCTAACCTTTCGCTCCGGTGTTAAGTGACCCACTAAACGCCACTTGATAATCTTGAACGCTGCCCTTTTGCTGCAGTTTTGTTACTTCTCCAAAGAAATCCATGTATTGGTTTGGCCCATAGCGCACATGAAGTCCTTCTTTGATGTCATTCCAGGAGACCTCTAGTGTGTCTTACCTTAGCAGTTGAAACCACATCTGTGCTTCCCCTTCTAAATGAAAAGAGGCAATAGAAACTCTCTCCTCATCGGGTGTTCCATAAAATTGGAAGAATTGTTCTGCTCTGCAAAGCCAACTTGTGGGATCTTCATCGCCTTTGAATCAGGGAAAGTCTAACTTCATTGGTTTGACATTGCAAGTTGATGTAGCCTTGCTGGTTGTAAGTGTTTGACGGTTGCGAGAACCACCAGTAGAAGAATTTTCTCCTTCCTTTTGAGGTTGAGACAATAACCGCTCCATCTGAGAAAGAATGTCATTCAACTTCTGGGAGAGAGCTTGTTGTCCCTCTGTAACAGTCTGAACTTGGTTGGAGAGGGTTTGAACGTTATTCTCTAAACTTCCTACCCGTTGATCCATAACTTCTGCCTGGCTCTGATATCACTGTGGAACGTGGTCCCTTTTCGGCCCTATGATTGACGGAAGTAAAAAGAATAGAGTTAAAAAGAAATGGTGATTGATCATTAGGAGGTGATACGCCTCTGTCAAGATAAAGCTTGGACAATTTTTGTATTGGAAAAGTGATATCCATCTTATTGCTGCAAAGTTTATTTATAAGAGCACTTACAATGTTCGACTAGAACGTGCTAAACAACTGAAACGTAAAAATAGCAACAACTACTTTCAAAGGAAATAGACTCCTAAATAAATTAAAACAAGTGCAAAAACTGAACTACTGACTTGGAGAAAATGGCTCCTAAAATTGTGGCATCCATCTGTGCACATAACATATGCTTGATTAAGTGAAGCTTACATTAAGATTTTGATTCCTGCAGGATGACCTTTTTACACACTTTTGTATAATACCATTTGGAATACATGTTCTGTGGATATATAAAGATCAAGTATTTATGTAAGGAGCATTTTCCTAGTTGCTGCTCAAATGACCATTTGTAAGGAAAATTATTTGAAGACCTTTCCCTATATGCCGGAGTCTATGTTATCCACTCTCCGTGCCATGTCATATTGAAAGGTTGCACAATCTTCTTTTCTCAGAATGGAGCACGTTTCGGAAGGGAGCGTTTTACCCCTCTTGGTGGGCTTACTCGGTATGAATCCGGATTAGTTGAGCAAGCGGGTTTCAGACATCATATGATTAAACCAGAAAAAGGAACAAGCTTCTTTTCTGATTATACTTTTGAGCTAGGGGAAGTGCATAAAGTTTGTATACTAAACTACTAGTTGTCGTATTTTTGTTCTTGGTTTTGGCCTTAGTTTCAGTTTGCAGTCAAATTAATAGATGCAATTTAGCACAAGGAATTAACATTGTAAAAGAGATCTCTAGAAGGAAATAGTACTATATACTAGTTAGTAGTTATATGTTGACGACTTGAGATAAAAGTGAGTTAATAACATTTAACAGTATTGTTATCATTTCTTTTAAACCTTATTTTTTGTTCGGTATATCTCTGTTTTTATTTCAATCAAGGGGTAAAAGATCTCAGTTTTCTAACGATTTTATAAAATAAATAATTATTGTAACTCCGTATGAGAGAATTATTTCAAGTCTCCTTTTAGTACTCAATCAAATAAATTCTTCACAAACTAATTTCTAGACGTGGGTGTGAGGCGAGACGTTTTATCTGACATGGGGCAAGGAGTCCCGAGGCGCAGGGCATAAGCCCCATGAGTATTTAATTTTTAATATTTTATAAATTAATAAAGTAAACATTTTAAAAAAATTAGAAAACAATAATAAGATTAGTAGAAAAATGTATATATCTATTATTAACATGTGAACATGTGGTGCATAAGTGATTTTAAAGCATAAAGAAGGTAAATGCAAATATGAAAGCACACTAAGAATTGGAAGACAAAGCGGCTTTGTCATTTGCACTTTGGATACAAATGTTAAAGTATATATGTTACACCGTAAACAATAAAGAGAAAAGATTGTGAAATTAGGATATAGAATTATTTTCTGACTTTTTGAGATATTTAGTTTGAGAATTTACTACTCTCTCCGTCCCACTTTAAGTATCTTATTTACATTTTTGGTCTGTGCCAAAAAGAGTGTCTCTTTCTATATTTAGTAAGTTTTCCAATCCCAAGACAAGTTTAAGACCACAAAATTTAAAAGACCACAAAATTTAAAAGACCACACACATTAAAAAATCTCCCTTTATTTTTTAAATTGCGTGTCAAATCAAACTAAGACACTTAAATTGAGACGGGAGGAGTATGAGTTAACTTTTGAATATTCAACTTCTAAAAATATAGATTTATTACGCAATTTTTGCTCACATTTGAAAAAATTTTCGGTGCTTACGCCCTAATGAATGCTGTTCTGAGCTTACGCCTAGGCGAATGCACAAAAGATTGGGCCTTACGCACCACAATACTTACGCCCCGCCAGAACACCTCGGTGCATTTTGGTACGCCAGGCCCCAGGGCTAGCCGAGAAACTGCTTATTTGGATCGTTATTGCTAGTACAAAATCCTTGATTAAATTTTTATGAAAAATATAACATTCCCTTTAAAAAATGGTTGTGATACGTTCACTAAAGAAAGTTCCTTCACTATTGTACCTTGTTATTGATTCGGATGTTTAGGTTTGTAAAATACACTGGAGAATCATATATTAGCTTGATAAGAAGTTCGGTTTATTAAATAACGTCTAATTTATTGAGGAAATTTTTCGAATACATTACATTGAGGATCGCGATAGAGTTGACCACTAGCGTAAGATTGGTTAACTTATGATGAATTCTCACAAACTTAAATAGAGTAGGCATGGACAGTGAGGATGTACATAGTGGATCCCGACTTGCTTGGGATAGATGCGTAGTTAATTACCTGCAGTTTCACTAGTTGCTTTCTTTTGTCAAGTGTCAGGGACATAAAATTCTTCAAATTCTCAAGCAATGAAAGCAAATTGTATATTTATAACCCATTCATAAATTGTGATAATATGTTTCATTAAATAAACAAACCAGGTTCAACTGATAGGGGGTTTGGGTGGACTCCTTGGTTCAGTGAAAACTTCAGAATCTGAGACATGTACTTAGGCTCAATCCTAATAGAGCAATCCAAACAGGTTCACACTTTCATGAAGATCATCATGTCCTAAAACAACTAAATTGTCTCCAGCAGCAGAAAATTAAATTGAAGAAATACACTCAAAAGTTTGTTGCTACCCTCTTTCCAGTGCTACCTGCATACTCTTTCCTCCTCTTTTTTTTTTTTTTGTGTGTGTGTGGGGGGAGAGGGGGGGGGGGGGGGGGGGGAGAAGATCACACGCTCCAGAATAATCAACAGAACAGATCATCATAGAGAATGTGATTCTAGTCTTATTCTTAAACCAAAACGAAACAAGTTCCTAAACTGACGCAGGCTCAATGACCAGGATACTCCCGAAGTGATTTCCAAATCCACCAGAATTGTGGAACAAACATTTATTTTATAGCTTACTGGAATTACTAGCATACAAAAGATTATTTTCCCATTAACCATCAACTATATTTTCCCCTTCAGATACCTATCTAAAGCTAAAATTTAGGACTCATCCCACGTAGCCATTATGTAGGTCATAGTAAGTTAAACCTATATGGCACCAGAGATTGACTAGGTCTTAATGAAGATGAGGTTGTCACCTTCAAGAAAACTCTGAAAAGATAAACTAAAGAAGAAGATTGTTTTTTGCAACATAGGTTTTTCTATGTCTTGAGCCTGTTATGAGCAAGTGTAGAGAATAAATCTCCAGTTTCTTATCCCATACCATTCCTGTGGTCAAATGTTATTCACATTCTATTCCCCTGCCATCCCTTCATTATTTCTCTGTTGGCTACAATAATAAAAAACTATGAACCAATCTCCATCTTTTGTGCTTATTCTATAAGGATATTTACCCTTCAAATATATACGAACAGCAGTTATACTTTTTAAACTCACCTTTAGCATTTACATATGTAACTCTGAGCAGACTTTGTATATCAGAAGACAAAAGCACCAAGTTACTAAATAGTTCAAAGCTTTAGCAGTGCATAATTATCAAAACTGATTATCAAGATTCCTTCTGAAATGGTGAAATCAAAAGGCATACATTTGGCAGTTAGAACACTTTATTGCTCTTGAATGCCGTTTCTGTATTTCATCATTTCCCAATTCAGCACAGATTCGTTCAATAACTACTGAAGCAATTAAATTGTACTACTATATCAACTTCACAATATTCAACCTAAGAGAGCAAAGCGTTATGTCAAAACAGGAAACGAAAGACAGATATCATAAACCTAATTATTACCATATCAACGCGCTGCATTCAGTCCAAGTAGCATGTTCCCCTGCTTGGGCAAGTAAGCCACATTCGGAGTCCTAGATAAGGTCGAAGCAACCTCCCTCGAAGCCTCAATCCTCCTAAGCTCAATCAAACCCATACCAGCAGCTGCAGTTGCATCAGAAATCAACTTAGCGGACTCACTCTCTCCTTCAGCCCTAATAATTGCCGCCCTCCGTTCCTGGTCAGCCTTCATCACTACAAACTTTGACCTCTCTGCCTCCTGCTGGGCAACCTGCTTCTGCTCCACAGCCTTAGAAAATTCAGCACCATATGATAAATGTGTTATCGCCACATCATCAAGCTCAATGTTGAAATCCTTTGCACGACGAATCAAACTCTCCCGAACTAATGCAGACACCTGTGGACGCTCCGTGAGAAGCTGATCCGCGTTGAATTGTGCGACGACAGCTTTGAGAACTTCATTGCCTATGGAAGGAAGGACCTTCTCATCATACTGTAATAGTAAAATGAAAACATTAATCTTCTATACTATATATAATCCTTGTATACTATCAAATACTAAATACAGAAAAAAAACAAATATACAATTATATACAAATACGATAACATTAATCTTATATATACTATTCAAAATTACTATATAACATTTCAATATGAATTACAACAAATGATACATTAGATACAAAACCTTAATATACAATAGTAATATAGAAATAGTTTAAGAATTTCATTGCTGATGGAAGGAAGGACCTTCTCATCAAACTTACATAGTAAAATGAAAACATTAATCTTATGTATTATAAATAAATCTGTATATACAATTAAATATTAAATATACTATCATATACAAATACGGATAATATTAATCTTATAAATGCTATACAAAATTACTATATAACACTTGAATATGAATTACAACAAATGATATATTAGATACAAAACCTTTATATATAATAGGAGTAATATAGAAAGGGAAATTAACCATTCAACCATCTAGTTAACAAAATATGTACACAGTGTATAATCTTATACAACAACAACATACCCAGTATAATCCCACCGGACAGGGTAGAGTGTACGCAGACCCTACCTTTTGACGGGTAGAGAGGCTATTTCCGATAGACACACGGCTCAAGTAGAAATGAAAAACAAACAGTAATAATAAGCAATAATAGCAACAAGAAAATAAGATAATGAAGTGAAAGAAACAAGCAGGTAGGAATAGAAAATTAAGAATAAGAAATATGAAAATACTAAAAATAAAAATAGCGGAAATAATAATGATACTACACGAAAGGAAAATAATATTAATCCTAATACTAGCCCTCTACCCCAATCCTTGACCTCTCATCTAGTGTATGATCTTATACTATACAAATACGGATAACAGTGATCTTAAATATATTCTATACAAAATTACTATATAACACACTTGTACGTAGTAATATAGGAATAGTTATGTACTTATGTACAAGTACTTATACAAAATAACAGTATGCAGCAATGTTTAGATACAAAATATGTAAATACACAAACCTCGAGACCTAGGTTTTTGAAAATGTCCGGAATATGAGAAACTTGGATTAGATTAATTCAATTTATTAAAATTATAAGTTTGATATTCACAAACTTTACAATAAGTATAAGTTGCAAAATTTTCAATATATTAAGAACTAGTATTAAAATTTGGCTTTAGGCCACCAAATTTGTCGAGGCAGCCCTGCATTATACTTGTACACAATAATATGCAGTACAAATTATGTAAATGCACAAACCTCGAGACCTAGGGTTTTGAAAATGTTAGGAAGACGAGAAACTTCTGGTCGCGATAGAACACGGAGGGTAAGATTGACCATTTGTAGATCTTTGGTACCAGAAAACGACGAAAAAGTATGAGGTTTTGTACGAATATCAAATATATAAGGTTGTTGAACCCACGGGATCAAAAAATGAGTTCCTTCACCAACAGTTTCGTTAATAACTCCTCGGAATCGATCGAAAAGTACGGCGCGTTGACCTCCGTCGACGGTGTAGAGCGTGGAGTTGAGAGCGGTTGCGGTTGCGCCGATACCTAATGCGGCTACTGCTAGGTTGCGTAGAAATGATAATGATGCTTGATTGTTGGCCATTGCAGAGAGATTTAGGGTTTTGTGATGGTTACGATGAATTGGGGGTTTTGGTGAATGAATGATCGAGTGTTGTTCAAGGAAAACCCGAAATTGAGAAATGGGTAAGCGGATTTAAACGGGTCGGATAGGTTGGAGGCCCAATACATTTACATGGGGGCTCCATTTCCTAAATGCAATTCACGTAAATACTCAATATAAAGGGCAACCCGGTGCACTAAGCTCCCGCTATGCGCGAGGTTCGAAAAATGGTCAGACCACAAGGATCTATTATACGCAGTCTTATCTCACATTTTTGCAATAGGTTATTTTCACGGCTTGAACTCGTGATCTCCTGGTCACATGACAGCAATATCATACAACATTATACCTATAAGAAAAGCATTATACATAATATGTCAACCTTGTAAAAGTATTTATATACAAACATATTGAAAATCGGGTGTATATACACAAAATATAAACTGTGTAACGTGATATTTTCAAAAATAGACATAAAGCGTAATTTTTCCGATATTTTAATCATAGTTAATAATTAAAATGAGATAAATATGTGTATAATATTGTATCAATATCATGTGTGCAAATTATTTTTTATGGAATGATGTATATATAGATAGTAGGTAGAGTTTTGTAGGTTTGAAAATAACTTATCTAGATAGAGCCATAGAGGCAAGATTCATGCATCACCCCCTCCCTAGACCTTATTTGTGGAATCACACTTTATATAAATTTTATGATTGGCCATCAATTGTATGATCCATTTCTTGTCGCTGTATACCTTCCAATACTATAAGTGTATGTTCACCATCTCTCACTGTGGTTCAAAGTGAAAATCAGTCAATCAAACCCCACCTAATACCTCCATGTTGACCTGTCTTTATTGGATAAACCACTGGATCAAGAGGAAGTCTATCAAGCTATTTTTTTCATTTAAATCCTTTAAAATAGGAGGTCTTGTGATAATGTTATCATTATTCGGGATACTTTGAAAGTCATTCAAAAAGTAATAAAATTTGTACTCAATGCTCCTCAACTACTCATTCAGTTTTTGTGGATGATCTCACACTAATGGGTAAAGTCAATGATAAAACTTGTGATACCATCCTTAAATGCCTAAATTATTTTTGCTCAGACTGGGCAAACCATTAACTATGCAAAATCAAAGATACTTTTCTCAAAGAAATATCCAAAATCTCTTGCTAGTCATTATGCTTCAACTCTTAACCTGAAGATAGGTGACAACTTTAGGAAATATCTGGGTTTTCTATTCTTAAACACCTACCCAAACATACTGATTACTATTTTATTCTTGAAAGAGAATAATCTCTTGATTATTTTTATTAATGTAATTGATTTATATACATGATATACAATAATAAACTTAGCCTATAATTACGAAAATCAAATATACATTTTCCTAATACAAAAGATTACTACCATAATTACCGATGTACAAGATCACTAATAATATCAAAAGAATATACAGAGTATACTCTTCATGAGATCATATTTGCTGAACAAATGTTGTACAATACTAAGAAATCTACCACAAAGAGAAAAGGAAGAAAATATATAACTTCTGTTTTTGGTTTTGAAAGAGAATAATCTCTTGCTGATTTCATTAATAAGAATAGTTTATATACATGATAAACAATAGTTATTCTAGGATATAATTACGAAAATTAAATATACACTTACCTAATACAAAAGATTACTACCATAATTACATATGTACAAGATCACTAATAATATCAAAAGAATATATTGTGTATATTCTATCACACCCCCGCAGTTATTGCGGACGATTATCGTATGCTGAGATTATCCCTAAAATCTTCAAACAGAACTAAGGGAAGGCCCTTAGTAAAGATGTCAGCAATTTGATAACGTGAGGGGATATGCAAGACACGTACTTGTCCACGAGCTACCTTTTCGCGAACAAAGTGAATATCCATCTCGATATGTTTAGTGCGTTGATGTTGGATAGGATTCCACAAGAGATATATCGCTCTAGCATTATCGCAGTAGACCAAGGTAGCTTTCCGAATAGGGAAATGAAGCTCTAAGAGGAGGTTACGCAACCAACAGGACTCAGACACCACATTAGCTACCCCTCGATATTTGTCCTCCGCGCTGGATCGCGACAAAGTAGCCTAGCGTTTAACGGACCAAGAGACCAAGTTATCACCAAGAAACATACAATAACTAGATGTCGAACGCCTGGTATCTGGACATCCACCCCAATCAACATTTGTATAAGACATGAGAGTCGAGACTGATGATGGATATAAGTGTAAACCGCAATCAAAGTGTCATGAATGTAATGCACAATGCGTTTGAGAGCGTTCTTGTGTTCTTCCCTCGGATCATGCATGAATAAACACACCTACTGCACTACATAAGTAATATCGGGCCTTGTAAATGTGAGATATTGAAGAGCCCCGCAAGACTATGATAGTGGGAGGGATCCTCATATTACGTGCTAGAAGTAGCACTCAACTTCGGTTTAGTGTCAACTGGAGTAGGATATGACTTACAGGATGACATGTCAGTCCGTTAAATAATCTCTGCTGCATACTTTCTCTGAGATAGAAATAGCCCATTTGCATGATGAGTTACGGCAATACCCAAAAAGTAACTCAACGACACCAAGTCCTTCATAGCAAATTCAGAGTTGAGAAGGGATATGATAGACTTGCGTAGTTTGTCAGAGGAAGCAGTCAATATAATATCATTCACATATAACAGAATGTATGCCATAGAAGTACCGTGACGGTAGATGAACAAAGAATGGTCAGACCTGATGTGAGAAAACCCAAGAGTAGTCACATAATCTTCAAACCTTTTGTATCAGGCTCGAGGGGCCTGTTTTAGCCCATACAATGACTTCTTCAGCAAGCACATACGGTTAGGATGATGGGGGTCCCTGAAACCCAAGAGCTGATGCATGTATACCGTTTCCTTGAGGTCACCGTTTAAGAACATATTTTTCACATCCAGCTGATGAATGGGCCATGCTTTTGATAGAGCAAGACTGAGAACAGTGCGAATAGTTTTTGGTTTAACCACTTAACTGAATGTCTCGCCACAATCCATGCCAACCTGTTGAGTTTTGCCATCACCTACAAGACGAGCCTTATGCCTCTCAAAACAACCATCAGATTTTTTCTTATGAGTAAAAATCCACCTAGAATGAATAACTTTGACACTAGGTGGATGGGGCACTAACTCCCACGTCTTATTTTCAATAAGAGCATTATATTCATCACTCATAGCCATTTTCCAATTCGAGTCACGAAGGGCAGACACGGTGTTACATTGTAGGGGTGATTTAGTTCCATTAGAGTTGAGATTAAATTGTCGTTTTGGTCTAAAAATACCCTGTTGGCTACGAGTCACGGGCCCTTGACTCAGAATGGAATTGGGCTGGAGTTGTGTCGGTGTAGTGTTCTCGGTATCATTTTAGGTTGGGAGGATTTGGGTCGGCTGGAGGCTGGAGATATTTGGGCCTGCTAGCAGAAGTGGCGGGTGTGTAGCATTTGGGTTTACGGGCGGCGGGCCTGCTGGCAGAGATTCAGGGATGAAGGGAGTTGGGCCAGCATGCAGTGGGCATGCTAGCAGATTTTGATGACGGGGAGTGATCGGAATAAATGCTCTAAATGATAGGAATGTGGAAAAAACTTGAGACTTTTTAGATAATGGAAATGTCCACAAAAAATAGAATAATCATCCAAAAATAACACATAATAACGGTGGCCCAAAGAGATCAAAACGGGAGATGTCCAAAGATCGCTATGAATAATATCAAATAGCAACAAAGTACTACTTCTTGGCCCACAACAGCGAAGGCCTGCTGTGGCCGAGGCCCAAGCAGGCCAGGCTACTGCCAGGCCTGGTTCTGCTGAGCCTGCTGCTGATGGTGACCATTGGGCCTGGCCCAATATTGAGTTGGAATGGGGTAAGGAGGAATGCGTCACTGCTCACTAGCCCAGCCCCATGGCCACTGCCATTGGCCCAAGGTTGCTGCCAGTGGTGCTGCAGCCCAGGCCTTTACTGGCCACCACCTAGTCCCCCACTACCGACATCGCCGCTGCCACGGCTGCCACCGCTGCGGCTGCAGTTCTTGCCATAATTTTTCTGATTTTGACCCTTTTTTCCACCACCATTGTTGCGGTTTTGGCTAGAATTTTTAGGGAAGGAGTGAGGGTCATCGTGTCACGTGACGTGGCCACCATCATGGCAGAATGTGTTTCGGTTGCGGCCTTTTTAGCCAACCCTGCTTCTTTAAGGGTGAGAATGGAACATGCTTGATAGAACAACATGAGAGGATTGCTTTGGCGAAGGAGACTGCCAATGCCATTGTACGCCTCGGAGAGGCCCGCAACCATCTGAAGAACAAGACGATCATTCGTGACAGGCGCGCCAACATTTTTGAGTTGATCCAACAACTCCTTGAGCCTTTGACAATACGTAGAGGCATTTGGAAAATCCTTCATATTAATGTGAGAGAATTCTTGCTCAAGGGTTACGACACGATAATTTTTGTTATCTTGAAATATGTCACGCAACCTATTCCAAGCTTCCATTGTCGTGGCGTCGGGTTCGATAATAGTTTGTAAGAGGTCCGTAAAGATGGTGGAATAAATTCATTGAAGTACCGTAGCATTAAGAGTTGCCCACAACTGTATTTCATCATCGGTGGAAGGCACCTTCTCCTTGCCTTTTTCCGGTTTGACGATGTGATGGAGGACTCTATAAGACCTTGCGTGAATTGTAAATAGTTCCGTCCACGTCGCGTATTGGACGTTCTCTATTTCAAGGACAATAGAGATGTTGTTCTTGATGTTGGAGACTGCTAGGGCAGGATGAAACATATTTTTTGTGTTAGACATGATGGAGGAACACGAGGAGAATTAGGGTTTTGGACGGGAAAGTGAAGGGATGGGCGAAAAAGGTAGAGGGCGACAGAAGTTTTAGCGGAGAAGGAAAAATTTGCCCTAGACTGTTGATACCATGAAATAGAATAATCACTTAATTATTTTCATTAATGTAATTAGTTTATATACATGATATACAATAGTAAACCTAGTCTATAATAACGAAAATCAAATATACATTTTTCTAATACAAAAGATTACTATCATAATTACCTATGTACTAGATCACTAATAATATCAAAGTAATATACAGGGTATATTCTATCAATTCTAGATCAAGTGCGTACAATTAGCTAACTGGAAAACTCAGTTTCTCAACCTAGCTGGAAGGGTTTAGCGAAATCTACTCTAAATGACATTCCCAGCTATATCATGCAGTATGCACTCCTTTCGGATAAAATTCTTAAAACTATTGACAAGATCCAAATTAATTTTATCTGGGGAAGTACTAAGGGAAAAAAAATTGCACCTTATTAGTTGGAATACTTTGGCAAGAAGTATAGCTTATGGTGGCCTTGGAATAAAACATGCTAAAACAAAAATCTTGCCTCATTTACCAATCTTACATGGAAGCTTATAAATAATCCTTCTGGCCCTTGGGTAAAGATTAATAATGCATCACATGGGAAATGAGTAAAACTGTCAATACCTCTTTTATTTGGAAAAATATTCTCTGAGGTTGGGAATATTGTAATAAGGGCATTCTCTGGCCATTCAACAAAAACTCTAAAGCAGACATTTGGTTCACTCGATGGATCCCCAACATGCCCAACTTGAGAGAAAGTATACAAGGTCCTTTACATAAAAATGACTACAATATAACTCTTAACGACCTTTTACTAGACAATAGTTGGGACTTCTATTGTGTCACGACCCCTTTTAAGGCATCGTGGTGGCCCTTACATTTTTTCCACCGGTAGGCGAACCACTTCCCCTTTAACAACATAATAAAGTAAGAAATGTGAAAATAACAAGATACTTAATAATACTGTCTACTCATAACATAAATGCGGAAATAAGTATGAGAATAAGTTATACAAAATCTGGTCAATAATACAAGAGCTCTAAATGCGAATACAAGATCTAATAAAAGGATAACATAATCCAAAAGTCTTAGAATGCCACCCGAACAAATAAAAGACAATAGTAAAGATAGGAGCATCTAGGTCATGCTGGAAGGAAGCATCCTCACCCTGAACACTAGAAGTCCACCGTCACATACTTAGCCCCGACGTCCTGAACTGGTAGAAGATGATGTATCTGCATCAAAAAAGAATACATCAAGTGTAGCATGTGTACAAAACGTACCCCCATAGGCATCATAGGCCGACAACGACGGAAGATACGTAATAGAAATAAATATCAAGTTGACTCTCAAGTAATCTTATACTAAACAGTTCGATAGATCATATAAGTCACCTTGTCCACATAATATTTTACTGAATCAAATAAGTCTCCTTATTCACATAAGAGTTCATGAATCATATAAGTCACCTCATTTACGAAGGAGTTCAATAACCAATAATCCCAAGTATCAAGAGATTAATTAACAAGACCATTTATCTAGAATGTAATCCAAGTTTGATTAACCATTCCAAACCACTTTACCAATCAACAGGTAGTCAATGTAACAATGTATGTATGATATGAATGCAATGCATATGACAAGTACTTTTCATTTCTAGTATACATGTGTTCAAATTTTATGAACTGTACACCCATGGGGGATCCGCGCCGTCTATATACTCATCCAAAATTTCTCAACGGATCCCAACTCTTAGCTGTAATATCAATATCAATTGTTTCCATCATCTTAGTTTTTCCAACCATCTCATAGAACAACTTACCTTTCCTGGTTTCATTGGACCTACAACATTTAATTACCACTCTCATTTTAATATCATCAGAACCATGAGTGTATGAATGCAAATGACAATCCAAGGCAAGTAATCAGAATGTATGAGATGCAATCAATTATAAGAGATGAATATCACATGCTTTCAGAAAGTTATTAACACGTAATCCACGTAAAATTAGGATATTATATCGAAAGTAATGTGATGAATAAATGCAATAATATCAACAATGGCGACAAGACCAAACAACAGTAGTCGGAATCAACTTAAGGATGATTATCCAAATCACGATTCAATATAGGTACCCACCCAAGCGTTCATCACAACCGTTAATTTGGGAACCCCAACACGCCCAATACCTCTCAACATTTATGACTAATACACACTTCTATCAAAGTCTATAAAAGAGAAATCGTATCCTACCTCAAAGCCGAGTAGGAGCCACGAACAATCAACCCTCAGTGTTGGCCTTGCCCTTTCGGAGCACCTCGTAGTAATCGTAGTCTAACATATATAGATTCTACGTTAATAATTAAACTGATAAACACACAAGGACTTAGTCCTTTAACAATCCAAGATACACCCAAAATCAACCCTAGGCCCACTGTATCAAAATCCAAACTTTATTACTCAAAAAACATAATAACATACTAAATAGTCATATCCTTAAGTTAATTAAAAAACTAAACCCAATTGGACCCTCAATTGCAAGATATAGTAAAAAGCCCCAATTACCAAATCCTAGATTTTCTCCCAATTTAGAAAAGGATTTCCAACACCAAATTAATCATCACAACGTAATCATCTATCATTAATCAACACTTATTCATAATATCATGATCATCTAATCCATAATCCATCTTTAAATCAAGATTTTAGCCATCTTATTCTATCATGAAAGCTTAGGACATTTCTTCCCCAAATACGATCTATACTAGAATTAGGAGACTTTAAAGATGACAATAAAAAAAAAAGAGTGTCACTATACCTCCAATGAAGAACCCAAGTGAATCCTCAAGAAAATCTCCCTTAGCCAAGCTCTAATCCCTAGACAATGGTTTTGGGAAAATGGGATTGTTTATAGGTCATAAGAGACTAATAGAACAACGATTCCGCACAGACGGAATCGATCTCGCAAGGGCGGTACGCTTCAGAGGAAAAAGACCGTAAATGTGAGGTCACTAAATAACCCGGATTGGCGCTGGATCGGGGAAAGACTCTGCAGAGGCGCCATCGCCTCTATGAGAAATCTCCACACGGGTGGAACCTCACGAATACACAGGGCCCGCATCTGTGAGCCAACATCCGCAGAGGAGATCACGCAGATGCAGCCAACCAACCGCTGGTGCGGCACACCAGAAACCAACAACTTAGCAATTTAGCCAATTCTCTACCAAACACCCGAAACGCTCATGAAACCCCCTTGATACAAACCAAACATGCCAAGGAAAACAGTGCTACAAATTCACTCGCGCCCTCGAATTTCTCATTCGACCGAGCTAAGACATACTTTTTTAAAGAATTGCCCAAAATAACCAAATATCATAATTTCACAAATAAGGCCATAAAGTACATTTGAATGTCTCGAGAAGCGAACTAATGACTCGACTAAGTCATAAATGACTCTCCAAAACTACTAAAAATGACGGAACATGGAAATGAACCTATATACTCAAAAGTCAACTTTGGGTCAAATTTATCAATTTTAAGACCTCTATTTTGGTTTTTTCTTTCAAAAATCACATAAATGAACATCGGGATTTGTGCTACCCATTCCCGCACATCACAAACCCTACACAGAGTCTATGAAATGGTGATATAGTCAAATATGGGTCTTTATCTACAAATGATCAAACGGGACATTACATCAAATACCAATTAAACAAACGTTCATCCTCAAACAGAGAGAAACGAAAGGGAAAACGTATCGGAGGTAGTAAACAAGTGTGGATATCGGCTCCACATATAAACCTCTGTCTCATAAACTGCCTCCTCAATAGGATGATGCTTCCATTGCACCTTCACAAAAGCTATCTCTTTAGACCTCAGCTTTCTCACCTGCATGTCCAAAATAGCCACAAGCTTCTCCTCGAACTCCAAATTCTAATAAAGCAATATGGAGTCCCATTGGATAATGTATGAACTATCAGCATGGTACTTCTTCAACATAGAAACATAAAAAATCAGATGGACGTTTGAAAGACCTGGTGGCAGAGCCAACTCATATGCCACCTCTTCAACCCTCTAAAGAATCTCAAAAGGTCTGATATACCTCAGACTCAACTTTTCTCTCTTACTGAATCTCATCACACCCTTCATAGGTGAAACTTTCAATAGAACTCTGTCACCAACCATAAAATCCATATCTCGGACCTTCCAGTATGCATACTCATTCTGCCTGCTCTGTACTGCCAGAAAGCTTGTCCTGAATCACTTTCACCTTCTCTAAGGAGTCTATTAACAAATCGGTACCCCAAGGCCTAACCTCAAACCCATCAAACCACTCAATTAGAAAATGATATCTTCTACCATACAAAGCCTTGAATGACACCATATCAATACTGGAGTGATAGATGTTATTGTACGCAAACTCTGCCAAAGGTACGAACTGGTCTCAGTGACCAGCAAAGTCAATCATGCAGGCTCGTAACATATCCTCCAAGACCAGAATGGTTCACTTGGACTGACTATCCGTCTGAGGGTGAAATGTTGTACCAAGATCCAAGCGAGTACCTAACTCCTTTTGTAAAGTCCGCCAAAAATAAGAAGTAAATTAAGTACCCTGGTCTGAGATGATAGAAATAGGTACCCATGCAGATGAACAATCTCACGAATATAAATCTTAGCCAACTTCTCATAACTATAATTTGTCTGGATCGGAATGAAATGCCTGGACTATGTCAACATATCAATAATGACCCAAATAGCATCAAACTTGTCCAAAGTCTTGGACAACCCCACAATAAAATTCATGGCAATCCACTTCCACTCGATAATGGGCATCCTCTGAGACAAACCATTGGGTCACTGGTGCTCATACTTGACCTGCTGACAATTCTAACATCGAGACACAACTCAATAATGTCTCTCTTCATCTTACCCCACCAATAGTGTTGCTTCAACTCACAGTACATCTTTGTAGCACCTGGATGAATTGAATATCTAGTTGTAAGCCTCATCCATAATCAATCTCGTCAAATCACCAACACGAGGAACACATACTCTATCTTTGATCCTCAAAACCCCTTACCATCAATAACAACCTCTTTGACTTCACCACTCATCACTTTATCTATGATTTTGCACAACTTTACATCATCATACTGGTGGGTCTTGATCTGCTAAAAAAATAACTTCGCCTCAATACAAATCAAGTCTTATGAAACTGTTGGCTAAGGACTGAACCTCCAATGCCAAGTGACGCCCACATTGGCCTTGCCTGGATGGTACAAGATAGTCATATCATAGTCTTTAAGAAACTCCATCCATCGACACTACCGAGAATTCAAATCACTCTAATTGAACACATGCTGAAGGTTACGGTGATCGGTATATACCTCATAATAAACTCCATACACCTCCACTGGAAGGGCCGATATCAGGGTTGTGGTCAAAAGTGACTTAAGATTTTAAAAGCTCTCCTCACACTCATTGGACCATTGGAAATGCACCTCTTTCTGAGCCAACCACGTCAAATGAGAAGCAATAGAGGAAAATCCCTTGACAAATCGGTGATAATAGCTATCGAGACCCACGAAGCTCCGAATCTCTGTCAGCAAAGTAGGCCTAGGCCAGTACATGACTACCTCTATCTTCTTCGGATAAATTATAATCCCATTCTTAGACACCATGTGTCTCAAAATGCTACTAAATTGAGCCAAAACTCACACTTTGAGAACTTAACATATAACTTCTTCTCTTTCAGCAAACCAAAAAACACTCTCAAATGCTGCTCGTGGTCCTCCTTACTTTTTGAATAGACAAGAATATCATCAATAAACACGATCACAAAAGAATCCAAGTACGACTTTGATATCCCATTCATCAAGTCCATAAATATTGCAGGAGCATTCGTAAGCCCAAAGGACATCACTAAGTATCACGACCCAAAATTATAGAGTCGTGATGGCATTAACCCCAAGGGTCAGTAAGCCAACCACAACTATTTGACTCAAATTAAATAGAGAAATAAAGTGCGGAAATGGTCAAGTAAATCAATTTAAGTCTTAAAGAGTCTTATAATATAAATAATACGAAAATACTTCAAACTCCCAAGATTGTTGTCACTTGAACAAGAACTATCTAAGGAATGCAGGTTGGGAATACATCCCTAAATACATAATTGTCTAGAAATGAGGACATAATTAAGAAATAAGAAAGAAGTATCCGGTGCCATGGATCTTCCATATAGCTCACCCTGAATCCTTCGAAATAACTCCATAACAGTTGGATAGTCACGAAATCCACTAGAACTAGGAATAGACCCTGCACATAAAAAGGTGCAACAAGTGTAGCATGAGTAAAAAAATAATGGGTACTCAGCAGCATCGTCAACCGACCCTATCTTAAACGGGGACAAGGTATGGCCTACCGATTACTACTTCCACACTAACTGCCATCAGTTCATCACCACAATAAAATTTCAGAAACCACTCAACCACGAGTCCAACCCTAGGCTATAACATCTAGTTTCTCAAGTCTGATAAGGTATTCACAATCCATATCTATAGAGCCTAATCAATCCATGATTTAATCTTAAGTGTAAGAAGCTCTAACTATTCAGGAACATCTCAACTAGTCAAGTAGCACGATAAAATGGAAAATTATCCAGTTTAGGCAAAATAAGCAACAAGGAATGAATGAGTGAATGATATGAGATGAAAATGTTATGCTATGCAATGCCTTTGTTTCTGATCATCGGTATACATACGTTCAAATATGAACAAATCATGACCCATAGGGGACTCGCGAGGTCCATATACCACTCAGAATCACACAATACCTAAGTATAATCACACAGCAAGCTCACACAGTACCTGTTTCTAATCACATAGCAGACTCACACAATACATATTTCTAATCATACAACAGGCTCACACAATACCTGTTTCTAATTACACAGCAGGCTCACGCAATACAAGTTTTAAATCACACAACTCTTATACTCTTCTATTGCCACACAAATTCATACATTATGAAGCATAAACATGATATGCACAAAAACAAGAAGCAAATATGAGCAATACAGGTTCTAACTCAGTCATTTGTACAATAAAGACTCGATCTTTAGCTTCTTTTTCACTTTAACGAGTATAAAGGGAAAATGGGACATACAGTCATATAACACACAACATATAATAATATCACAGAAAGTACGAGCTCCATACCCCAATCACGGATCCAAAGGATCGTACTATACTATCAGCTAGTGCCCAAAGCATGTTATTCACTAAGTAATCTCAATCACAAATTCCCAATAATATGTCACTGGTACCCGATACGAGTGATCATCACCTTACAAGTATGGGGACCCCTTTATTTACCCCAGTACCCTTCTTAATTAGTTAATTAACCAACCATGACGCTTAAGTAAGGTACAAGATCTCAACTTGCCTGATTTGAAGTCTGAAGCTCAAGCGATCATCACATGGTAGTGCCCTTCTTCAAAGCTTCCTAACAATCCCAAACGGTTCAAGTATGTAATCTACGTAAGTATACGATTCAGTAGACACCCATATCGCTATGGTAATAACTCAAGTCCGAAAAATTACCCAAAAAGTCAATCCCGGGCACCGAAGGTCAAAACTATTATTTTATTACAAAATTGGGTACAATATAGTTAAAATAGTACTTTACGAGTTTAAAAGAGTATGATGATACTCATATTGCTATACTTTTATTCGGAATCCAAAAATGAACCCAAAAAGGCTAACCCCGAGCCCCTAAGGGCAAAGTTGGAATTTTATTTCAAAATTAGTTTACCCATAGCTTAATTAGTCTAAATCTGGAAAACCCATTCAAAAAGCCATCATCTTGATTCTCAAATCCATGATTCGCCACTTTTCAACTTTTGGGTTCAAAATTCCAATTTCTATAATTTAAACATGGATATAAATGATAATCAATAAAAATAATCATGAAGAAACACCAAAACAAAAGTTAGATACTTACCCCCTCGCTGAGATGAAAACAACGCTGTGAAAATTACCTCAAACGGAGCTCTAGAACTCAATATATACTCAAAATACTAAATATTTCAGACTACTCGATTTATACACTGTCCATGCCTTTTTTCTTCATCGCGATCGCGACCTGACAGGTGTCGCGATCGCGATGGCCAACTTATTTTTTTAACCAGAAAACCAAAAACAATAATTTAAAGTAAAATGGCCATATCTCCCTCATACGGTGTCGAGACGCGACAATTCCAATTGCTATAGTTCCAAAATTATGATACGGATCTAACAGTTAAATTGAAACATAACTCAAAGGTCGTTTGCTCAAAACGACGTCGAAACCAAAAACAAACACCATAGAGCCCAAGCCATCCGAAACTCATCGGAATCTAACTAAAATTTGTGGACAAGTCTAAAATCATCATACGAACCTGCTCGAAATCTTAAAACATCCAAACAATACTATCTTAACCCGATCTTGACCGTGGTCAATTCCAAATCCTATCAAAAACTAGTTTCTCAACCAACTACCTAAATCATACCCGAACCTCTCGGAAACCGATCCAACAACTCAACTAAGTCATAAATCACATTCCGGGTCTAATGGAATCAATGAAACTTTGAAAAAGACTCATTACCCCCGATGTTGACTTTGGTCAAACTTCTTCATTTCTTAACTTAAGGATTTCCAAAATATCTCTTTTTTATCCAAAACTCATCTAAAACCTTGAGAATTGTGCCACCATTTGCAGCAAGTCATAAACATCAATACGAAGCTAATATAATGAACAAATTTTGAATCCGGGTCTTATTTCTTCTGGTGACCATCTTTTCACCATAAATAGACATATTAAATGCTAAAACTAACCAAATGAACTCTAAAATTAGCTCAGTCAGTTTCTACAGGTCGAGAATAATATTTCAAATCTAACAGAATCTTCAGATCGCCAATTAGAGCATATTTTTCCAAAACAACCAATTTATCCAAATAATTAAATATCAGAATTTTCAAAGTAAAACCTTCTCCTAAAGTGACTCAAATGATATTCGTTTGACTTTAAATTTTACAAGCAAGTCAAAATAATTATTACAAAGCTTCGGGAATAAATGACACACAAAACAGAGCATCAGTTCTCAAAATAACCGACCGGGTCGTTACACTAAGAACTCATAATGACCATACCGAGTCCTGAAAGCCGTCTTAGGAACATCATCGGCCGAATCTTCAACTGGTAATACCCAGATCTCAAATCAATCTTTGGAAACACAGAGTCACCCTGAAGCTGGTCGAACATGTCATCAATACGAGGGATCGGATACTTGTTCCTGATGATAACTTTGTTCAACTGTCTATAATCAATAGATATACGCATGATGACATCCTTCTTCTTCATGAACAACACATAAGCACTTCTAAGGTGACACACTAGGTCGAATGAAGGCCTTACTCAACAAATCCTTAAGCTGCTTCTTCAACTCTCTCGCAGCTCTGCCAGAGCCATACGGTACGGGGGAATAGAAATGGGTCGAGTACCCAACTCTAAATCAATGCAAAAATCAATATCTATATCCGGTGGCATACCCGACAAGTCCATCGGAAAGACCTCAACAAACTCACTCACTACTGGAACTGACTTAAGAAAAGGAGTCTCCGCACTCGTATCCTGAATATGAGCTAGGTACACCAGACAACCCTTGTCTACTAACTTCCTAGCATGGATGAAAGAAATGATCTTCTTAGGATCAGGGTTGAGAGCGCCCTTCCACTCCAACCTCGGAATACCAAGCATCGTTAGATTGACTGTCTTGGCATGACAGTCCAGAATTGCATGGTATGGTAATAGTCAGTCCATCCTCAGAATAATATAGAAATCAACCATGTCTAAAATGACCAAGTCTACCCAGGTATCATAACCCATAAAAGTAACCACACAAAGTCGATAGACTCTATCTACAATCACAGAATCACCAACTGGTGTAGACATACGAATATGGACCTCTAGCATACCACACCACATATCCAAATCAGCAGAAAAGTAGGCAGACACATAAGAGAATGTAGAACCCGGATCAAATAGCACTGAAGCAGACCGATGACAGACTGAGATGATACATGTGATAACCACATTTGATACATCAGCCTCCGGCCTACCAGGGAAGGCATAACAATGAGTACGTCCTTCATCTGACTGAGCACCCTAATAGCCGTCTCGACCTGAACGATCCCCATCTCTACTCATTTGAGAACCACCCCGACCGGTCTAATGGAAACCACAACCTGACTGGAAATTCCCTCTACTAGACTGACCATCACCCCTGGATGGCTGTGCTGGGGTCCTAGGTGCACGAGATCCACCTGATATAAGTCTAGGACACTCTCTCCTAAAATACCCCACCTCTCTACAATTGTAACAATTTCTGGCCACTGAGGGCTACTGAATACTGAGACTGAAAAACTATAGAAGACTAGCCCCCGCTATAATCCATCTGCCTCATAGAAACACCATCTGTAATTTGAAGGGATGCCTAGATTGTTCTACTAGACTGTGAATATTGGAATCTACTATATTACATTTACACACGAGATGTAGACACACTGTAATGCCCATATCGTCACATCCTCTTGTCGGACTCCTGTCTGGGCAGCTTGCCCCTCACAGACTCAACCATCTTAGCATGCTCAGCCACTGACTCGAAAGAAGCCCCAGAGGCCACCAACTATAATTTAGCCAATTGAAGGGGAATACTCAACCCTCTCACTAAGCATCTGACTCTCTCTGCCTCTGTAGGTAGCAACGACGTTTCATAGCACGATAAGGCATAGAAGTAAGTCTCGTAATCAATAACTAACGAACCCCTCTACTCCAACTTGGATAACTCATCATGCTTGCTCACACGTAAGCTCAGGGGCACATACTTCTCTAAAAAAATCCGATAAAAATCTAGTCCATGATAGTGGAGGCGACCCCGCTGGTCGACAATTAACATAAGCTCTCCACCATTGATTTGCATCCCATATAAGCTGAAGAGTAACAAAACAAACTTTGTGTGACTCGACGATACCCAATGTATGGAGTCTTCCATAACTGCTCATAATAAGCTCATAGGCATCCTCCTCCGGTTGGCCATAAAATACAAAAGGCTTCATGTTGGAGAAGTGCTCTCATATCTTCCACTCATCGCGGGTCATAGCAGTCCCTGTAACTGGTCGAGGACCAAATTGTGGTGCCAAAATCTCGTCAATACGGCATATCGAAATAGAAGCTGGCTTCACCCATAGAGTATGGAACTCGGTAGTCTGTCTCTCTCTCACTCGGGTCTATGAACCACCTAGAGTAGTCGGATGAATGCCAGCCTAGGCAAAACCGTCAAGCACACTCAATAATCTTACTAAAGTGTCCTAAAGAACCAGAGTAGCTATAAATCCAGACTGATCCTGGGCTAGCCCTATCTCCTAATCATATTGCTCATCCTGAGGCTTAATATACAGCTCAGGGGAAACTGATCTAGCACAAGCCTGACCGGATCTCTATGCTCTGCCTCATGCTGGTGCAACTCCTCGGGCTCTACCTCAGCCTCGAACACGTCATCTACCGTGACTGCACACTGTAGGTGCAGGTGCCAGTGCCTCCTCTCTTGCCGCATGGGCACGAATCCTCACCAACTGTGAGAGAATATGAAACAAAGGTGAGATACCAATTTGATAAATCTAGCATGAAATGAATAAAGAAAGTGAAATTTTCTTAATGTCACATAGCCTCCCGAAGATAAGTACGAATATCTCCGCACCGATATGCAAGACTCTACTAGACATTGCTCTTGTATTTAAGACTGTTTAACCTAAAGTTTTGATACCAACTTTGTCACGAGCCCTAGGGTAAAGATTATTAATGCATCACATGGGAAATGAGTAAAAACTGTCAACACCTCTTTTATTTGGAAAAACATTCTCAGAGGTTGGGAATATTGTAATAAGGGCATTCACTGGCCATTTAACAAAAACTCTAAAGCAGACATTTAGTTCACTCGATGGATCCCCAACATGCCCAATTTGAGAGAGAGTATACAAGGTTCTTTACACAAAAATGATTACAAGATAACTCTTAACGACCTTTTACTAGAAAATAGTTAGGACTTCTAATGTGTCACGACCCCTATTAACGCATCGTGGTGGCCCCTACATGTTTTCCACTGGTAGGAGAACCACCTCATGTTTAACAACATAATAAAGTAAGAAATGCAAAAATAACAAGATACTTAATAAAATTGTCTACTCATAACATAAATGCGGAAATAAGTCTGAGAATAAGTTATACAAAATCTGGTCAATAATACATGTGCTCTAAATCCGAATACAAGATCTAATAAAAGGATAACATAATCCAAAAGTCTTAGAATGTCACCCAAACAAATCAAAGACAATAGTAAAGATAGGAGCATCTAGGGCATGCTGGAAGGAAGCATCCTCACCCTGAACACTAGAAATCTGCAGTCACAGACTTAGCCCCGAGGTCCTGAACTGGTAGAATGCGTTGTATCTGCATCCAAAAAGAATACAGCAAGTGTAGCATGAGTACAAAACACCCCCCGTAGGCATCATAGGCCGACAACGACGGAAGATACGTAATAGAAATAAATATCAAGTTGACTCTCAAGTAATCTTTTACTAAACAGTTCGATAGATCATATAAGTTACCTTGTCCACATAATATTTTACTGAATCAAATAAGTCACCTTATTCACATAAGAGTTCATGAATCATATAAATCACCTCATTTACGAAGGAGTTCAATAACCAATAATCCAAGTATTAAGATATTAATTAACAAGACCCTTTATCCAAAATGTAATCCAAGTTTGATTAACCATTCCAAACCACTTTACCAATCAACAAGTAATCATTAGACCCACAATGTTTTCATACCACTTTCATTTTAATATCATCAGAATCATGAGTGTATGAATGCAAATGACAATTCAAGGCAAGTAATCAAAATGTATGAGATGTAATCAAGTATAAGAGATGAATAACACATGCTTTCAGAGAGTTATTAAAATATAATCCAAAGCAAAATCAGGATATCATATCAAAAGCAATGTGATGAATAAACACAACAATATCAACGGTGGTGACAATCCCACATACCCTAAATCACCCATCATCATTGTTCAACACCGGTACCTACCCAATTGTTCATGAAAACTGCTAAGATAGGACCCCTAACACGCCCAATACCCCTCAACATATATAACTAATACGCACTTCTATTGAAGTCTACAAAATAGAAACCTTAGCCTACCTCAAAGCCGAGCAGGATCCAGGAACAATCAACCATAAGCGTTGGCCTTGCCCTTTCGGAGCGCCTCATAATAATCGTAGTCTGACATACATAGATTCTACTAAGCTAATATACACACAAGGACTTAGTCCTTTAACAATCCAAGATAAACTCAAAATCAACTCCGAGCCCGCATTATCAAAATTCAAAATTTATTACTCAAATAACATAATAACATACTAAATAGTCATATCCTTAAGTTAATTAGAAAACTAAACCCAATTGAATCCTAAATTGCAATATAGAGTAAAAACCCCAATTACCAAACCCTAGATTTTCTCCCAATTTAGAAAAGGGTTTCCAACACTAAATTAATCATCACAACATGATCATCTATCATTAAACAACACTTAGTCACAATATTATGTTCATCTAATCCGTAATCCATCTTTAAATCAAGATTTTAGCCCTTATATTCTATCATGGAAGCTTAGGACATTTCTTCCCCAAATACAATCTATACTAGGATTAGGAGACTTAAAAAAAGATAATAATAAAAAAAGAGTGTAATTATACCTCTAATGAAGAACCCAAGTGAATCCTCAAGAAAATCTCTCTTAGCCAAGCTCTAATCATGAGGTAATGGTTTTGGGAGAGTGGGATTATTTTTAGGTCATTTAAGAGATAGATTGAACAACGATTCCGCACTGGCGGAATCGATCTCGCAGGGGCGGTACCGCTTCGGAGGGAAAATACCACAGAGGCGGAGTCACTAAATATCTCGGATAGGCGCTGGAGTGGGGAAGACTCCACAGGGGAGATGGCGCCTCTGCGAGAAATCTCCACAGGGGCAGAACCTCACAAATACACAGGGCCTGCATCTGCAAACCAACCTCCGCAGAGGTGGACACGCAGAGTCGGCCAACCAACCGCTAGTGCGACACACTAGAAACCAACAACTTAGCAATTTAGCCAATTCTCTACTAAACACCTGAAACTCTCCCGAAACCCCCTGATACAACCAACATGCTACCCCGAGGAAAACAGTGCTACAAACTCGCTCGCGCCATCGGATTCCTCATTCGAAGGAGTTAAGACATACTTTTCTAAAGAATCGCCCAAAATAACCAAATATCATAATTTCACAAATAAGGCCATAAAGTACATCTGAATGCCTTGGGAAGCGAACCAATGATTCGCCTACATCATAAATGACCCTCAAGAACTACTAGAAGCTTCAATACCCGAAAAAGAACCCATATACTCGAAAGTCAACTTATCAATTCTAAGACTTCTATTTGGGTTTTTCTTCCGAAAATCACATAAATGAACCTCGAGATCCTTGCTACCCATCCCCGTGCATCACAAACCCCACAAAGAGTCTACGGGAAGGGTAATATAGTCAAATAAGGATCTTTAGCTAAAAACGACTGGACAGATCGTTACAGACTGCCTTTCCCCAGATATCATCAAGAAGATGTACTGCATCCATAAGCCTCTCTATACACCTTCAAATGGAAAACCAATTTGGACTCCTAGTGGCAATGGGATCTTCAGTACTAGTTCTTGCTATAGTTTACTTCAAACAAATCCTGTGGTCCATAAGGATTTTTCCTAGATCTGGAAGCTCAAATGTCCTGAAAAAAATAAATTCTTCATATGGAAATGCTTTCATGATAGAATCCCTGGTCGGCTTTATCTCAGTTGTATAGGCACAAACATTAGATACCATTTGTCCAATGCGTAAAAAGGAAGAAGAATCGAGCATTCATAATTTCCTACAGTGTGATATTGCTAAGACCTTTTGGGCATCACTGGGACTATCTATCCCAAACATCAGCAATAACTCACATTGGCTCCTAAGTATTCAATCATTCAATATCCAGCTCTCCCATAAATATATCACTTGGAAGGATTTATTCCCTTTTACAATCTGGAACCTTTGGCTGAATCGAGACCACAACAATCAAAACTATTTTACTAACTTACTTTCAGCATAAATGGTTATAAATGCTACTGTTGAATATAAGCTCTTGACCCAAAAAGAACACTTCTATAAGAATAAAATTCCTGTCTCAATTTCCTGGCACAAAACAACTAAGGGTGCGTACAAGTTGAATTTATATGCCAGCTTTTCACAGGAAACACTGCGATCCGGCAATGGTGGGCTTATTCGTAACAGTAATGACAATTGGATTATAGGCTTCCAAAAGAAACAAAAGGCATACTCAGCTATACAAGCCGAACTTCTGGCCTTGAGAGAAGGCCTGTATATGGCAAAAATACACAATCTTAAGGCACCCCTGATGAGACACAACTTTAGGCAAGGTAATGCAGTAGCGCACTGGTTAGCAAAGGAAGCTCCAAGTCAGTCCAGTAATTATCAAACTATCTATATAATGAAGCCTCCCTATTTTGTGGAAAAGGAACTTGAAGAATTCGTGCAGGACGGACTCTTTTTGTTAAGAACTTAGATGCATCTACTATTAATATGTTAGCTACTTATGGAAATCAAAATGTCCTGAGTGACATATCTCCTAGGAACAAGTTTACTACTACTACTAGTTCTGTTTCGTTTTGTGCAACGAACAACATGCATATTGCCTGTGATGGCAATAATGATGGATGTAATATGGTAACTACTAATATATAAATATGTTTATTTTTCTTTTACTTCGAGTATCTTATTTTATCTGTGGTAGCTACTACTTCTTTTTCACACTGTTTTATCATGACTTAGTCGCTTTCGTTATTTACATTTTCCTACTGCTTTAAATTTCTTATCCATCTTTCTTTTATGCTTTCTCTTGAGCCGGGGTCTTTCGGAAACAACCTCTCTACCTCCCAAGATAGGTAGAGGTAAGGTCAGCGTACACTCTACCCTCCCTATACCCCCACGTTGTGGGATTTCACTGGGTATGTTGTTGTTGTATCTTCTCAAAAAAAACTTTAATTGACGTTTACAAAATATTTATGTAGCATTTTTATGTTAATTTTATTTTTAATGCAACTTTGGCACGAGATTAATTCCTTTTTGCAAATTTCTTACTGAAGGGTAAACTTATCTTTTAAATAGCAAAAAGGTGGCAACAAAAAGTTCAAATTGTTGGAATATTTCTAGTTCTTACTCAAATATAATTCAAGGAATAGAATGACTTATCTCTTTATTGAAGGATATTGTTGCACAATAAAGAAAGAGTTACATTGTTAAGATTAGAGTGTAAATAAATAGTTACATTATGAACTAATACTCATATTTTTAAAAACAAATTTAAAGTGTGGGTTAATATAATTGAATTACTTAAGATAGAAGGGTATTTGCACAAAAGATATTACGATATACAAGTACAATTTGTTAGAATTAAATTTTTAGTTATATTAGTCTATTCAATATTTAGTAGGAGTCTATTTTAGAAATTTATATCAGTAAGAATATAGAGAACTATTAGTGTTAGAAAATTAATTTTATAATATTAGATTTAGATGAATTTAGTTGAGGTACCATGAATAATGAGGATGAAAGTTGCTGAAATGAGGATGCTGCTTTTGGATGTGTGGGCATAGTAGGAGTGATATGATTCGAAATGAAGATATCCGGGACAAGGTGGGAGTGACTTCGGTGGAGGATAAGATGCGGGAAGCAAGACTGAGATGGTTCGAGCATGTGCAGAGGAGATGCATGGATGCCCCAGTGCGAAGGTGTGAGAGGTTGGCCATAGACGATTTCAGGAAAGGCAGAGGTAGGCCGAAGAAGTGTTGGAAATAGGTGATTAGACAGGATATGGTGCAGGTCTAGCTTACCGAGGAGTAATAACTTTACATAGGAGGTTATGAAGGGCACATATTAGAGTAGAAGGTTAGTAAGTAGTTGAGTGTTGTCCTACTTATCATTTCATACTAGTAGTCATAGTATTATTATTGTAATTCCTTGTCTTTCGATTTCTATTACTATTTGTTGCTTCTTGTACTTCGCTTATTGTATTATTTTGTGGTAGTTACAACTCTTTTTTTTTCAATCGGCTTTATCATGCTTTCTATAGTATTTATCCATGACCTTTCTATCATATTATTTTGTGTTTTGAATTGCTTGTTCTTGAGCCGAGGGTCTACCGGAAACAACATTTCTAACTCTCAAGATAGAGATAAGATCTGCGTACATTCTACCTTTCCATATCCCACTTTATGGAATTTCACTGAGTATGTTATTGTATCAAGAATAATGAAGGTTAATTTGGTCTACCTCAATTTGTTAGGAATTGACTCATAAATATTTGTTGTTTAGAAGGTTAAATAGACAAAATTATCATATAATGAGTACAATTATAAAACTTAAAACTCAAAAAAAGAAAAACTAATGCTCCTTCTATTTCAATTTATGTGACACATTTAAGATATTCAAAGTTAAACCTTTCTGTTTTGACCGTATATTCGGATATATTATTTTTATAAAAAATTAAATGTATATATTTGCCGATAGATCAATTAATGGTGAAACAAGATCACAGAGGTGAACCCGAGAAGAACAGTAAGAGTAAGCGTTTAAATAATGGTGCTATGACCTTAAAGGTGAAAGATTCTCTCCAAACTACTAAAAGGTATATAAGTCACCATAATTAATAATTTAAAATATTTAAAAGACATATAAGAAAAATAACGATAGAAAAACTCATTTGAATCTCGAAATTCGAAAGATGCGGCGTAAATTAGGAGGGAGAGAGTAATTTGAATGACATTGTGAACATTTGCCTCCAGTATTACCTTTATTATCAGATGAATGTATGATGTCTCTTTTCACCTATTCCAAGTGTACCCATTTCTCTACCGACCACCATTTATACAAATATACAGTCAACTACGACCAGAATATCAATGTCACCAAAAACCACTATCCTTTCAATTGTAAACCAACTGAAAATATGTTCAACTACAAAGCAACTCCAATCCCTATACACCTTAATGCTAAAAAATGGTACAACCAAAGATTGTTTCTTGATAAACCAATTTATTTCCACATGTTCTACACTTAATAGCACAAATTTTGCATCCCTTGCATTTACCCACATGGAAAATCCCAATGTATTTGTTTACAACTCATTAATAAGAGCTTATATTCATTGTCACAACCCAATTAAAGCTATACATTTATATATAGACATGTTAACAACTCAAAATATTCCAACTAGCTATACATTTTCGTCTATAATTAAGGGTTGTACTTTAATATGTGGTTTAAGATTAGGTGAATGTGTACATGGACATATTTGGAAATATGGGTTTGGATCACATGTTTATGTTCAAACTGGGCTAATTGATTTTTACTCTAATTTGGGTAGAGTTAATTTAGCACGACAAGTGTTCGATGAAATGCCTGAACGAGATAATTTCACTTGGGCTGCTATGGTTTCAGCCCATGTGAATGCTGGTGATTTGGGTTGTGCTAGAAGTTTGTTTGATGAAATGCCTGAAAAAATTACTGCTGCTTGTAATGCTATGATCAATGGGTATGCGAGAACTGGGGATCTTGAGTCGGCTGAGCGATTGTTTAAGGAAATGTCGAGGAAGGATTTGATTGCGTGGACAACGATGATTAACTGTTACTCCAAAAACAGGAAGTATGGACTAGCTATAAATGTTTTTTATGACATGAAGAGTAACTTGATCACTCCTGATGAAGTAACGATGACGACTGTTATATCCGCTTGTGCACATCTTGGTGCCCTGGATAAAGGGAAGGAAATGCATTTTTATGTTATGCAAAAAGGCTTTGATCTCGGTGTGCATATTGGGTCTGCGTTAGTTGACATGTATGCAAAATGCGGGAGCTTGGAGAGATCGCTCTTGGTGTTCTATAAGTTAACGGAGAAAAACCTTTTTTGTTGGAATTCTGTTATCGATGGATTAGCTGTTCACGGTTATGCAGAAGAAGCGTTAGCTCTTTTTAACAAAATGGAGAAAGAAAAGGTAAAGCCGAATGGTGTTACTTTTGTTTGCGTTCTTACAGCTTGCACTCATGCAGGGTTAGCTGAGAAGGGTCGAAAGATTTTTCTAAGTATGACCGAGGAATATGGGGTCCTTCCTGAAATGGAGCATTACGGATGCATGGTTGATCTATTGTGTAAAGCCGGGTTGCTAGAGGAAGCGTTAGAGATTATAAGAAGCATGAGAATAGAACCAAATGCTGTTATTTGGGGTGCTTTACTTGGTGGTTGCAAGCTTCAGAAAAACTTGGAAATTGCTCGAGTTGCTGTTGAAAAGTTGAGCGTTTTGGATCCGAACAACAGTGGCTATTACACCCTACTAGTGAACATGTATGCTGATACAAATAGATGGAGTGAAGTCGCGAGGATCAGGGCGGTTTTGAGAGGGTTAGGAGGAGGAAAAGAATATCCGGGGTCTAGTTGCATTGAAATAGAGAAAAAGATCCATCAGTTTACCGCTTGTGATAATTATCATCACTCTTCACAGGAGATTTATTCCTTACTAGATGGATTAGATGGACAACTTAAGCTGGATGGCCATGTTCAGGAGCTTGGATTTGTTCTCTAATGACAGGGCAAAGCCATTTTTGACAGCATAGACTTCACAGTCAAATTGGCTAAATATTTTTTATTTTGTTGTAGTGGATTTAAAGCGGGAACTGTACATTCGAAGAGGCAAAATAAATGCAAATTTGTTCGAGTAAATTTACCTATATTAATTTACTGCTTCCTTTCTAACGCATAATATATTCTAATAAGGAATTAAGTTATATACGTTGAATACTTGACAGTTTAAAGTTTTATCTTACACGATTAATGTAATTTAACCTATTATAGAAGATTATATAAACTTTTTCCTCTCAAACATGTATTTTGGTGAAAGCAACACGATAAATATAGCATAGTGTAATGACCAAATGCAAGGTCCAAATTACGGGGTAACCATCAATTCCAAGATTTTGAGGTCAATTCATTCACCTCAACATATTGTGAGAGGAAAAAGAACGAGGTTGGAAGGGGGAAAAGATCAACGGAGTAGATATATACCATCAATGGGTGCGGTGGAATAATTGACCGTCCACCCTTAATTAAAAGTTTAGAGTTCGAGCCATGAAAATATAAGGAGTGCCTTTTCCCGTAGTAGACCTATCCGACTTGAATATAGATTAGTCACACCAGTCAATTTCAGATATCAGATACCTAAAGTGAAGAAGAAAAGGAAAATGAGTAGGTATTCTTTCATGGAATCATGATATGCATCCCCCTCCTAAGTTCAGCAGACATTGCACATATGACCTCATTGTATAGGAAATGAACCGATCACTCAAAAAGCCATGTTTTGCTAAGAAAAACTCTCTATCTATTTATATATGGAAAATCTTTTATCTTAACATTTCCAGTTAATACTTAATGGCATTTAAAACATTAAACACACTTATATTAAAATGTATAGTATCAAATTATTTATTATCGGAGACTATGGTCTATTTGAGCATGTTTGGAGGTAACTTGCTATATCAGACTGTTGGCCCATCTGTGCACATGGTGGTCAAGGGTCCAAAAGATGTGTAGAAATAACATTTACTAACCATTGGACCGATTTTTAAAATATAGCAATACTGATGTATCAAATTTTACTAGTGAAACTTCAAGATGATGTTTGTGTAATTTGATTACTCTTTTTTTAAATGGGAGTAGCGGAAGGGGAAACGAGGGAGGGGATTACAAGGTGATAGTTTAATTACTCCAATACAATGGTTATTTTGATTTTTTCATCAATTATTGGGATAATCGTTTAATAAACGAGTCTCCTTTTATTTCTCTTGCAGCTTATAGACCTTTTAGATTACGATCTAAAGATTTCATTTTGAACATACTGAAACTCTCATGAAAAAACAGTAGACCACGGTTTAAAGTTATGTAAGTTACTGCAAACATTAGACGACAATCTAATATTTCATCGATAAAATTGAGAAATACATGAGCAAACATTAGACAACAATCTATCATTGTTTGGAAGAGTAATTTCTTAAGGGTAATATTCATACAATTTTTTTTACAAAGGAAAAAAATAATTTCATAAATCAATAGTAATTATTTTTCAATTATAGAAGCTAAAAATCATATTTTTTTACTTTTCCCATAAATGTACAAGAAATTGCACGGTTGTCTTTCAAATGAGCCGATCTTTAATTTTTGTCGCATAAATTCTTTACCGGATTCGACACAACATGTGCCAAGTCCCATAGAGAACTTATGTCTAGGAAGACACGACAAAAAATTAAAAACGAGTAAAAAAATAGGAAAGAAGTGCAAATGACCCATTAATGATGTGGGCCTTAACCAGATTTCAAACCCAAATCATCTAAAATCATTTTGTTACTCCCACTCTTCCTTTCCCATCTCAGATTTTTCAACATTCAAATGGGTGGGAGAGGAAGGTCAAGAACTCAAAGAAAACACTTAACAACTGGAAATACACCAAAAATATTTCTGACCACCAACAAAATGATAATAATAATAATAGAGAAAACAATAACCCCACTTGGAAACCCTTTACTACCCAAAACCTTGCATTTCAAGAATATTACAAGGTATACCTTATTCCCAACTTTATAAGACTCTACTTATTTGACTTGTATAAATTATTGGGATAATAGCATTTTTGGTCCCTAAATTATAAGTATATATTGATTTTGATCTTTGTGATATCTAACGAAACATATTTTATCTTCAATTAATCAAAATGTGTGTTTTTGTTCTTTTAGGTAAGAAGTATATTGTGTTTGAACTACTTTAGAACTATATAACCGTTAATATAGATTAACAATATAAACTTAATATAATACATGGATAATTAAGTGGTGGAACGACTAATAATTATGTTAAATTTGTGAATATTTATAAGCAAAGTGATCAAAAGTGCACACTTTTTTAATTAATTGAAGGTTAATTATGTTTAGTAAGATATCACACGGATCAAAATTAGAATTTATCAATAATTGAGGGACCAAAATGCTATTAACTCTATATTATTAGTGAACATGAAAGAGATACTCCCCATGTTCCAATTTATGTGACATTTTTTCGTTCTCGAGATTCAAACTATGTCCACTTGACCAATCTTAACGTAAGAAGAATTCCAAATCTTATACTAGTTTCTGTATAATTTTTTAATATCTAAATTTTAATTTTAAAATATTAAGTTGATCTAATCCAATTTAGCTGTAAAGATTAGTAAAATTGATTCTCGATAAGTGAATAATGTCATATAAATTGAAATAGTGAGAGTATTAAGGTATGATGGAAAACTTAAATTCGATAGAATATAAAGAAAACAACATTTCAAAGTTTGATATGTGAATAATTTAATGAATTTGAATTCTTTAAAGTTGTGAAATTTGTATAGAAATAGTTTGGTGTAAAACATTTTGAGACAACCAAAATGGAAATATTATAAGTTAGGGGTCGTTTGGTAGGTTGTATTAGGTAGAAGTAGAATAATGCTGGTATTAAATTTTAGTACAATGTTTGGTTGCAGATTTAAGTCTATTACAACTAATACCGCATACTTCTACACCTTATTCAATACTATTCTTATACATAGTAAACCATGACATTAACAATACTAGTATTATTCTTATACTTATATACCCTATTCTCCCCAGACCCCACGATGTGGGATTACACCGGGTATGTTGTTGTTGTTGTACTTATATACCCTATTCAGTACTATTTTAAAAATTATGCAATATATGTTATTTTAGTACAACAAACCAAACAGTTGATAAGAAATAATATCAGCATAACTAATCCCAATATAACTTCTCTTCAAACGAAACGACCCCTTAGTGTGATATGGTATAAATTGGGATGGAAGGAGTAAGTTATCTTTTTATTTGGTTTTCATATACATGCAATGGGTATATACCAATTTATGGACTTGGGTGATAGTATGTGCATATCTGTAGGAGCAAGAGATTGTGCCACCAGAAGAATGGAATTCTTTTATGGACTGTCTTCGAAGTGAATTGCCTGCTGCTTTCAGGATTAATTCAAGGTCTATGTTTTTTCATTATCATTTGATAAGCTTTTTGTTTATTTGCTTCACAAACTGTTATGTCGCACATCATAGAAATCTTATTTGCGCATTGAGAAGTGTGATCTAAAAGGGCTCATAAAAGAGCAAACATTTCCTCTTAAATGCTTATTTGGATTTTAGCAAGACTGGACTCTGTATCCTTATACGTGGACTCAGGCTAATTCTGCTATGTGTTACAAAAATGTACAAAAACTTGTTTGTACGATAAATTTCTCGTGTAGTTTCGAGCAGCTGTCGGTCATGTAAAAAACTTTCACAAGGTTAAACTTCTCACTAGTTCAACAACTTATACTGTTTGTGTTCTGGATCATTTACATTAGTTACTGCAGTAGTAGTATATGCCCATATAACCATATTTCCTCTTTATTTACAAGTAAACCTTGTTTAGAGTAACTGCATACTGAATCAGCTGCAAGTAGTACATACCTGCTGCGATAACTTAATGTTATCTTTAATCATTGTTATAAGAGGTGCATTTTTAGAAATTTCAGATTAAGTTAACAGGGAATCAGAAGGAAAAATATTCCTTTAAACTTCGGATTAAAATGAACAAAAACATATAACTTCAAGTTCCAAATTGTAAGTGAAAACCAAATAAACTTTCTTATCGTGAAAGTTCACATTGCTCTAATCTCTTCAAAGAAATTAACTAATTTGAGCTAGTTTATTACATGTTCATCATCGTGTTGTTAATGTTGCAGTAGCCAAAGCTACTTGGAAATTCAAGCCAAGTTGGAGAATGATTTTATGAAGTATCTGCAGGAAGAGGTTCATCAGCTGATTATGATTATTTTTTCTTAGTAAATTATGAACTTTCTGATGTATGTATGCAGCTTGTATCTCAGAGCCCTGCTATTCAGTAATATTTCCAAATTGGTTTTGTGATTCAGGGGACAGATGGGAGTGAGGTTGTGGAAATAAGACCATTACCTTGGTATCCAGATTATCTTGCCTGGCAGTCAACTTTTTCTCACAAGCAGTTGAGGAAAAACGAAATACTTAAAGAGGTTAGAGATGCAGTTTCTGCTTTGCTGTAACTTTTGAATATTGTGAAATAACTTCAATCTGAAAAAAGATCACACCTAGTTTCACAAAAAAAAGATCATACCTAAATATATTGCAGATAGTACTCCCTCCCAATTTATGTGGCGATGTTTGACTATTGAAACTTGTGGTATAAGAAATAAAAACTTTTGGAACTTGTGGTCTAAGAAAGAAAAACTTTTGAAACCTCTAGTCTAAAGCAAGCCACAAATCATCTCATTAAGGATACCATGAGAAGTTTAAGTTAAATTGTTTCTAAATATAGAAAGATGTCATTCTTTTGGGGCAAACTAAAATGGAAAGTGTCATAGGGGCAGTTTTCTTACGCTCGAGTCTCGCCCGAGGTTCACCCACTGTGCGGCAGTCCAAGTGCCCCGCTTGACTCAGCCTTCGACAACACTTAAACTTATTCGGGACTTAGATTATTTTGAGTTTTGACACAGCAAAGTAAAGAAACACAATTAGATAACTGGAAAATTCCCAACCCTTGTACTAATATCGAAACATACAAAGGACACCCTCACTTGTTATGACCACAAGTCGGCCACAACCCACTTCAACTTCGACTACGCAAGATCACAAGTCGGTCACTGCCCTAGAAACACTCTTCAGAAACCCTCACGTCTGTTTCTAGTGTTCTTAGTGGTATCCCTCGTTTCTCACTTCTTTCCTACATAAATTCGTCTAAGACCAAGGCTGCATATTTTTAACACATATGCCAGCCCTTGGTTTACAACATTTGGTGAAATAGGCTTTTGACATTTGTCGGGCTCAAGACTAATCCTAACTAATGGTTAGTTGACATCCCCAACTGCTTAAGCTATTCAAAATTCAAATTACGAAGTGCTGCGAGTCTTGAGGGAAATTGCTACAAGCAGTTACAGAAAGGAAACCACCCAACCGCTCACATGTGTGCTGTGAGTGTGCTGCCCATCTGCGCGCACCCAATGCCAGCTATGCGCCTAGTCTTGGTAACTTTGACACTATCTCGCACCACTGCCGTGCCGGCGCATCTGCCGCCTCCGACTTTGCCACACACGCCCACCGCTAAAGCCACTTCCGTGCCATAGAACATGTGTTGGCTGCATTTCAGTTTTGTCATCCCAACTCTTGTTTCACTCGTGTCATTCCTTAGCTTTCAGATTGCCTTGTCTTTCCTTTGCCATTAGCCCGCTTCAATTTGCCAACACTTAGCCCGTCCTTGACACATGCGACAAGCTATGGTGCCACTGCCAATGCCACCGGCACCCACGCCATGCGATGGCGCGCTAATCTGCCCACACCGTTTGTTGTCAACTTGACAATGCCACGTACATTGTCCCATATGTTTGATTTAACCCACACCTAAGCCCATTGCAAGGTCATTCATGCCAATCCCTTGCCGTCACCATGCCATGTTCGAGACCAAAGAGCCGAGCCCCTAGCCGGAAGTATGCCGCATAGAATGGGACAGAAGGAGTAACAAGTATGGCTTTTTGGAAAAGACACTTCAAGTTTTCAATCCTTGTTATGAGCAAATAAATTATCTGATCTTTTGAATAAATCAACATCAGTTCAAATGGTTGTTGACACTGGTGCTAAGCTCGATCTGAAACAAGTTCAGCCTTTTGTGTTTCCTTAGATCCTTTCTCTCTGCTTGTCTCACATGTAGGACTGGGAAAGTATCTGTTTTTCCTCTTTTTCTGTCTAAAGCATCTCTGTAGTACTGCTGATTTTTTTTCCAATAGAGTTACTTATAACTTTCTATTGTATAGTTTTTGATGATTTCCTCCATATAATTGTGACATGAATATAAATGTGATCTAAGATATGAGATTAATATTACAATCATGATCAAACTCCAAAATTCCATTTGTTGGGCATTTTTTATCTAGATTTGAATGAAAACGTGATCCCAACTTTGAAGGAAGTGATAAATTTAGATTAAATATGTTGTACATTCTTTGCATCTTATTCTACTTATCATCAAATGTTTTAGATGCAACTTGGTTTGCAATTTCTGGAATAGTTGAATGTTTCGTGCCACACTTCTAAGATATGATGCAAATAATATTTTGGTACGTATGATGGTGTTCCCATGAGTTGTTCGAAAGCTAGAGAAGGCTGCTGATTTATGCTTGACGGAATTCACAAAGTATTTGGAAATGAAATTCTTGTTTATTAATTATCTTTCAAAAAGAAAGTCTTGTTCATCAAACGTTTATTTATTTCATTTATGGGAAGAGAAAGAAGGTTTTCCATATAATAGTGTACCAAAAAAATCTTTAGTATGTGCTAGGGAGGAAAAAAATTCATCTCAAATACATAAATTCCATAAATATACAGGATATATACGAAGGAAGGAGGTGTCACAAATGTAAGAACAATGGAAGAAGATGCATTGGAGTTTTCCATAACCGTGGTTTATCTAGGATTTTTTTTTCAGCCTGTACTGGTTTGTCCTATTTATAGTGAGTTAGCCAATAGTATACAAGATTCCACGATATATGTTATTTGCAGGCCTATGTTGTGTTGACACAACTAGTGGGAGAGTTAAAAGCTTGATTTATGGCGAAACACTCAAGACTTGAGTTTTTAGGATAAGTGAAAGGATGATAGAATATACTAGGGCTGGCCAGTGGGCCGGGACGGCTCGACCCCGACCCGAGCCCGCCCCGGTTCCGCCACGACCCCGCTAAAAAAAAAAAAAATAACGGTGGCGGGACTCGAACTCGGGACGGGACAATGTCTCGTCCCGCCAGACCCGAGCCCTCCCCAGGCCCGCTAGACCCGACCCCGCCCTTTTCCCCCTTTGCAAATATGGCCGTTGGCCAACGGTCATTTTAGGCCTCCCCCCTCCCCCCAACCCCCCCTACCCCTTAATATTTATTTTTAACCCATAAGTTATTATATTTACACTTTAACCCAATTTTTCAACTATAAATAACTCATTTTCTCTTCATCTTTATCACAAATCTTCCTACAATCCATTTTAGGCCTCCCCCTCCCCCAACCCCCCCTACCCCTTAATATTTATTTTTAACCCATAAGTTATTATATTTACACTTTAACCCAATTTTCCAACTATAAATAACTCATTTTCTCTTCATCTTTCTCACAAATCTTCCTACAATCTCTCTAATTTCTCAATATATCTCTCTACAAGTCTACATTATTTGCTAAATATTCAATTTTATTTATTCATTTGGGAATTGGGAGTGAAGTTGGCAACTAGCTTGAGGATCTTCCATCGAGCAAAGTTTCAATTTTCAACCTCTCGATTACACGTCGACGTTACGTCGGCGTTTGGTACATTCGTTCCTTCATTAAATTATTATTGTCTCGTTTATTTTATTTAGCGCACTTAATTTTATTGTCTTTAATTATTTATTATCATAATTAAAATGGAAGGATTAAAAGGTATGTTTAAGGGTAAGGGTAAGGGTGCTTCTTCTAGTAGGGGCAACCAGTGGCAAGGGTACTTCTTCTAGTCATCTTATTCCTACACGGGATGATTTTGTTGATACTCAACATTTTCCTACAATACTATTAGATTTAGACCAGAGCTATTTTCTCGGAACTTAAGAAGACTTTAATTTAGACGATGATCTAGATGATATACCCACTAATGTTGATGACAACACACCCACTAGTGCACCTTCAACCGAAATACCTCCTATTCCCCCTAGTATGAGACGAGGTCCAAAGAAAAACGACCATTAAAATCGGATGCATGGACATTTTTTGATAGGGACGTAGAGAATCAAGTAGTCATATGTAAAATTTGTAAAAATGTTTTAAAATTTAAAACTCGAAAAAGGTCACGGTGGGACGAGGGGTTTAATTAGACACGTAGTAAGTGCTCATCCAGCTAGGTATGCCCAATACCAGGCTTCAAAACCGGGTGCGCAAACGCCGCTCCATCGGGACAAGGTTCACATACTGATGCTGTCCCGGATGAAGTACAGGGTCAAATTAACCCTATGACGGGGGGAATTGTAGGCTCTAAATACAATAAACATAGAGATAGGGAAGCAATATCAAAATTAGTTGCTGTGGAGGGTTTACCTTTTTCATTTCCTTCATCTCCTAGGTTTTATTCATTACATTAGAGATATATATAATCCTGCTTTTAACGATTTTCCTAGATCAACTATTAAGAGAGATGTATTTAAATTCGCGCATGAATATCAACAATATTTACGTTTTTCATTATATCATTTTAATGACAAAGTATCTATCACGTCTGATATAGGTCGTAGTACTAACGGCCATGATTATTTAACTGTAACTTGTCATTGGATAGATTATAAATGGTCTATGCAAAAACGTATTTTAGCGTATAGATATATAGATGATATGCACACTGGTACTTTTATTGCAGAAAATATTTATCAAGTGTGCGATTATTACGGAATTACCGATAAAATTATGACTATTACATTAGATAACGCTTCTAATAACAATTACGCAATTACAATTTTAAAAAATAGTTTAACTTCATCTTTTCCAGACCATTTTCATATAAAATGCGCGTTCCATATATATAACTTAATTGTAAAGGATGGTCTATCACTTTTTGAAGACATTCTTAGTAAAATACAATTTGCTATAAACTTTATTTTTAAAAGTAATAAAGTACAACGTAGAAAAGAATATAAAAAAACTTGTCACGATTGTGGACTACCTTATAGAAAAATTCCACAAGAAGTATCCACTAGGTGGAATTCTTTATACGAGCAACTACTTGTTGCTTATGACTATAAATTACCTATAACTTTATTTTTTAACTCTCATAATAAAAAGCCAGCTGATATGATTTTAGATAGTGATTGGGTAAAAATTTCCGAACTTATTGTATTTTTAGAAAAAAAATTTCAAGCAACAAAAGAATTTTCCGGTATATATTATCCTACTATTTCAACTATGTTATTTTATATAACTCTAATATTTTTATTACTTAGTGAATATATGGAAAAACCAGTTTATAAGGCGACTATTAAAAAAATGTTTGTCAAAATAAAAAAATATTTTATTCCTATTCCCTCTATTTATATTATTGGTTCTGTATTAAATCCTACTATTAAAATAGACGGTACTAAATCACTAATTGAAACTATTTACGATTGTATAGAAGTACTACCACCTCCAAGTCCCAAAAATCTAAATCACCCACCACTTATTGAACAAACTAAAGAAGAAGTGGTGTCTAGCGTAGAACACCAATGCAAAAATATATATAGATTTTATCAACAAGAAAATGCTAGTAACTTACCAGCTTCCATACCATCTTCTTCATCTTCAACACAACCTCACAAAAGACATAATGTTTCTGCGGCTAGTATTGAAAGCCTCAGAAATAGAATGTGCGGCCGTACCTCTACTACTAACCAAATTAGCGAGTTGGATATTTTTGTTTTGCGGGGTTCTGTATCTTTGTATCAAGAAGTTATCAATGAAGATGGACATGAAGACTTGCAAATACGGAGGGGGAATGAGAAGACCTTTCCGACACTTTCATTGATGGCTCGAGATGTTTTGAACATTCAAGCGTCATCAATCGTGTCCGAAAGCTCTTTTTCTGCAGCGAGATATCAAATAGGAGACCACAGACACTCATTAGCGGAGACGACTTGGAAATTGCGGTATTATTCGAGAGATTGGATACGAGCGGAGCGGAGAAGGTGCGGTCAACCGGAGATCAACGAAGAAGATGATGAAAACTACAACGAAATCTTAACCGAAGGTAGTGGAAGCGACGTGGATCAATTTGATCAACAAATACCAATTCCAACCGAAGAACCACAGGAAATCATCAAGCAATTAGAACAGGTTTTTTTGAGAATGTAATTTTTTTAATTGCAATTTTATTATGTAATTTGCAACTTTTGGACAACACCACAAAGTTGCAATTTAGATTTTAGACAATTGTATTTGTATTACAAAAAAATTATATGTCTATTAAATAATATAAGAGGCACAAAAACAGCATTGGGATATTTTTATTACACTATCTTGTTTTGTTTATTGAGTTTTTTTATACATATGTTATTTAAAAAAAAAGGAAAACCCGTCGTACCCCGCCCCGACCCGATACCGACGGGATCAGGACGGGACTGGAGCAAGTCCCGCCAGACCCGAGCCCGCCAGACCCCGCCGGACCCGACCCCGACCCCTTCTCCCATCCCACCCCGACCTCGACCCCGCCAGACCCGAGCCCGGCCCACTGGCCACCCCTAGAATATACACACAATAAATGTAGCCAATATAAGAAAAGTAAAGTTGAGGTGAGATAAGACAGGACTGCAGTACCTAGATATTGGCACTTGAGATATCTAAGCTCAATCTTTCAAGACAATGACATGATAATGCAGTGGGCGGATATTTTACAAAGTGAAGGTAAGTTCTATAAAACAATTGTGAGACTAACAATGTTATATGGGAGCGGATGTTGGGATATGATGTTGACATTTCCGTAAGATGAGTGTTGTACATGCATAAGATAGATATGTCGTTTGTTAAAGAAATTGATCATGAGATTAACTCAACTCCAAAAGGGGAGGATTTCCCAAGCCATATTAAGAGACCATCCATCCCTTTTACCCTCGAAATGGGACTCTTCACACTGCCCTCACGCCTACCGCTGGACATCTGGAGCGTAGACAAATTTAATATGAGGGCCCAACATCAGAAAAAACACAAAGATTAGGGGTCGTATATATATGCTTTTCTTTTGAAAAAACATGAAAGAATTTTTTTTAATCCCCTTTTCATTTGGTTTTAAATCCCACGCCCTTTTTCTTCTCTCAAGTCCTGTTCCTTGCTTCACTTCTTCTTCTAAATTACTGCTTTTTTAACTTGGTAGTTTAGAAGAAGAAGTGAAGCAAGGAACAGGACTTGAGAGAAGAAAAAGGGTGTGGGATTTAAAACCAAAAGAAAAGGGGATTTAAGAAAAAGGAAAGTCTCTTAAGTTTGATTAGAGGTCGCTCCTTTTACTTATGAACAAAGGGGTTGTTAGAGCTTGCGTGATAGTATACGTATAAGTGTGAGAATTAACGATAATCTCTAGCTTCAGAGAGTCCTTAATCTGTCCTTAAAGAGAGACTATTCGATGGTGGAATGAACGGATCTGATGGAGCAGAATAGATATAGAGGATTCATATAGCCGGTGTGAACAACTCTAGGATTGACACAGTTGTATAATTATGTTCGAATTAAGAAAATGCACATCTCGCATGGAAAATCATATATCTAGAAGTCCATGTCCTGTTCCCCTTTTTTTATATAAAAAATCTTACACCCTTCCTGGTAATTCTCCCCACCTCAATAGAAAATTATGCAATTCGTTTTCCTAGAATCTTTAGACAGTCAAGAAATTTACGGAATTATAATTGAAGACGTATTGATTTTTGTCATCACATAAAACATTCAGGTTCCACGAGTTCTTGAAGCTACAAAATGAGATTGGTAACATTACGAGACAGGAGGCTGTTAGCATGGTGGGCAAACTATTGCTATGCGGATATGTTTGGTCTATATAAGTTAACATTGTGCCCTTTATTCATTCTGTGACTGCTTTGACTCAGGTGCCTCCTCTGTTCCTGGATGTACGGCCAGATGATTTCATTCTTGACAGTAAGCTATTCTTTAATATTCTGCATCTAAGTTCATTTTGCATCTCTTCATTAATTTATGGATATCAAACTGGATAAATAGAATCTTTACTGTCCCTTTATCCTGCAGTGTGTGCAGCTCCTGGTTCGAAAACGTTTCAGTTACTTGAGATGATACACCACTCAGCTGAACCTGGATCATTACCTGATGGAATGGTCTCCCTCTTTCTTCATTTTCTCTCTTTAAATTATTGATGTCAATGCAACTCTCTCCCTAGTTCTTTCATCCTCTTTGTTGGCGTTGTATACACTCTCCGCGTCCATCCTTACCAAAATATATTATCTGGATCCTTGTAAGATATTTAATGTTTCTCTTTGAAATGCCTCGTTATATAGGTCTTAGCAAATGATGTTGATGTTCAAAGGTGTAACCTTCTCATCCATCAAACAAAGAGAATGTCCACTGCCAACTTGATAGTCACGAATCATGAAGCACAGCACTTCCCTAGCTGTCATTTGAATAGAAGTTATGCAAAAGCTTCTGAGCCACGAGAAGCAAAGGAACTTGATATTGATCAACTTCTATTTGATCGTGTCTTGTGTGACGTTCCATGCAATGGTGATGGCACTTTACGCAAGGCCCCTGATATATGGAGAAGATGGTAAGTATTTATGAACTACTAGTACTTATCACTCTCACTATGCATTCTGCAATCAATACATTTGTCTTGTGTCCCCTCCACATCCCTCTATTTTTTCTTCTGCACAGGAATGCTGGAATGGGTAACGGTCTACATGGGCTACAGGTTCAGATAGCAATGCGAGGTTCGTTAGACTCTCTCTCTCTCTCTCAAATGTTCATTAGTGTTCTAAACCAAAGAATCTGACCATCACTAACCTATCACACGGCAACTTATAATTTTAGCCGGCAAGTCACCTTTGAGTTTGTGCTTAAGGATGAGTTTGTTGACTCCTTCAGAGATTTACTAACATGAGTGTACCAGTGGCGAAACTTCAGTGTATTCCAAGTCTTTTTTTCCATTCTGGGCTCAAGATACATCTTGATATCCAAAATCAAGATTGAACAATGTTAAAAAAAATCACACTTGTGCAAGTAACACAAACATAAAATACGATAAGGTCGTTTGAGATGATTTAACTATGTCCTATGCAGACCTCCAGGCTTTCTGGTCCATAGGTATGACATTATATTGAAGGTAATAAAAGGTACGAGGTAAACCTAAAATTATATAGAGGGAGTTTTCTCAAGAGTTTTTAAATCTATCGAAATCATACAGTTAGCTAAGAATAAAACATAATGGAAGTAAAGGATCCATATATGCGACACCGACAAGTTGGGACTAAACTACTTATCCATGTACGAGTAGGCTTAAGTGTGAGATTTCCAGATTGTCTTAAAAGGCAAATTGTTTAGTATATTTGACTGAAATGGATCTGAATAGAGTTGTATAGATGATTTCATTTGGGTACCGCAACTTATGGAAGTGAAGCTTAATTGATATTTCCTCTTATCTATATTGAGAAGAATAGTAGTAGTGGAATACATTTTATACTTTGTCTCACAAAGGTGAAGTAGTAGTGGTTATCTCATCCCAACAACGGGAGAACCACCCTTGTGTCGAAGGTTTTGATCACCCTTGCTAGGTTAGTCTTGAGCATTGCGGGTAGCAAACCTCAAACTAGTCCTTGTGAAATTGATCACAACATCTTGGAGCCCACGCGAGCAATTAACTTCTCGTGTTACCATCCAAGGACCCATATCGACCGAATTGTAACATGGTTTGTGTCTCGGATTGTTTCCAACAATCCGTATACAATCCGTTCTCCAATTACTTGTTTGTTTACATCACCACCCTCCACAGCATCTCACAAACACCCCCAAGTACATACAACCACCCCAATGTCCCACCGAATCCTCTTCTCGGACCCTCACTGCCTCAGGTTGTTTCCGCATCCTTAGCTCCACTAAAATACCAAACCACCACCACCACCCTCTCCCGCAACATCCCCGAGATCACCTCCCAAAACGCCAACTCACGCTTTTAAGCCAAGCCACCCGAAACAGCCTTCAGCCACCACACTACCTACCTTGCCGATAAACCGAGAACCCCATTTTCCTCACCTATTTTCGGGTCAACCCGAATCTCACCAACACCCGAATCACTTACCAACGCAAAGCCCTCCGTACTTACATCAGAGGTCCCAACTAATGGAGTGCAATAGCAATCTGAGGTTAGGAAACCCTGTCATGACCTGAATTTACAAACTATTTTTATGCCACCACAGGGCAATATTATATGGTAGTGAATGCTAGGCTGCTAGAGTCCAATATATCCACAAGATGAGTGTTGCAGAGATGCGGATGCTAAGATGGATGTGCGGTCCTACCAGATTAGATAAGATTAAGAATGAGCACATTCGCAGGAAGGTGCAAGTAGCACACATTGAGGATAAAAATGCGAGAAGGTCACTTGAGATGGTTTGGACATGTTTTGCATTGACCTACTAATGCACTTGTCCATAGGTGTGAAACTATAGTAAGTTAAGGTGTTAGAAGGGGGATGGGGTAGACCTAAAATCAAATGGAAGGAAGTTGTTTCGAAAGACCTAAAATACTTAGTACCAATGCAGACTTAGCTAAAGATAGGGCACAATGGAAGAAAAAGATTCATATATGTGATAGCTACTAATAGATTTTAAAATTGTTAGAGAACTTCTATTATTATTCTTATTATTATTATAATAATTATATATTACTTTTATTTATTTTGTATGATGATGATATGAAATGAACTTAAATGAAAGTGGGAATTCATATAGCCGATTCCAATTTGTCTGGGATTGAGGCATAGTAGTAGTTATTTTATGCCACAATAGCACCAAACAAATAAGAAAAGAATTTGCCATACACATCAAAGAGGAATTGCATAAACAAGATTTTCAATATGCTTGGTTAGTTAAAAGATCATGTCCTTCGGAAGTACAGATAGAAAGGAAAAGATTTTAGTTACTCGAACAAGATGGATTAGAAGACCATAAAATCATGAGATGAATTGTATGTCTTTCAAGAAGCAACATCAGTTGAACTATAATTTAGTTGCCTGGATTGTTGCGGAGCCCTGGCTATATTTTCCCTGCTAGAGATGTTCCTTGAGCTATATAGAAGAGAGAAGCTTAAGTCTTTAGGAGAAGTTTTGTGAAAGTCTGAGCTTCAAATAGATGCTGGTAACTGGACCGGCATGAAAGGTTTCTGAAACGCTTGAGGGGATAGGACTTTAGAGCGCTATGCGATTCCTTCTATATAAGATCCCTCTTTCTTTATGAAAAGCCTTCAACTGACACATGGTTGTTCATACGATATTTCAGGCATGTCTTTGCTTAAAGTTGATGGAGGGATGGTTTATTCAACTTGCTCAATGAATCCCATTGAGAATGAGGCTGTGGTTACCGAGGTAATCTCAGAAAGAATGCATTACATATTGTAGCTTTTGTCACAGAAAGAAAATTTTGCTCAGTTTAGCTTCCCAGAAAGTCAATGAGTGATACTACCGAAAGTAGAAAAACACAGAAGAAATTATATCAACAAGTGGGCTGATGTGGTGCAAGTATTCTTTCTCTTTGATTTCTTTGTATGTTTTCCATTGCTACGTCAACTACTATACTCCATCTAAGTTGCTCGGACTCGGGTGCGGGTATCTGATACGGGTACGGATCTGAGTGTCGAATTCGGCAAAATCTAAATTTTAAGATTCGGGGGGTGCGTATCCATAGTGCGGGGATTCGGCTAATGAGATTCAAAATTATAAAAAATAGAGCTATAATGATATATTGCTGCTACTGTCTACCATCCGAACTCAGAAAACGACCTTGAATTCGTGGTGCCATTTCCCTTATCTTAAGTCTGTTTTATCTTTAATTTTGAGAAATCAAAATCACAATTCACCCCCCCCCCCCCAAATTTTGTCGATATACTCCAGTCAAAGTATCCAAGTTGGTTGACCAACCGTATCCCGCTCCCGCACCCGTATCCCCCGGTATCGAGATGGGAACGGCACCAAAAACGGAGAGTCCGCACAACTTAGTACTCCATTAGTATATTGGAGACAATAGTAATTAGTTTATTTATTATGGATTTCATGGAAATTACTTGGATTTCTCTCTTCATTGTTGAACAAAACTGTCAAGATAGTAGCTGAATGGCAGCCTCTCTGTCCCTAGTATAACAACTGTTCCACATAATTACTTTTTTCCGCTGATGGTGTAGTCATCATAATTCTCCTGAACGACAGAGAGATAACAATTTTGATATTGCATTGTAACGTATAAATTCTATGTCCACTATTCCTTCTCATTAACCTGATTGTTCTCCAGTGAACTTCCTCAGCTTGTTAGAAGGCCAGGTCTGAAAAAATGGAAGGTTTGTGGTTAATTTTCTTGGTGCTCATTTTGATCTCTTCTCCATGTGATGTTTGGAGATGACAGATTTTGGTCAACTTGCTTTGATGGGGTTGGGACATTGACGTTCAATGTTAAGGTTATAATAGAAAATGAAAAATAGAGGGGAATTCTACTGAGGATATTTGCCTATCTCGCACAGGATCTTGGCTCTTCCATTGTTGGTATGGTTGCGGGATTCGTGTCGAATCAAGGTTAGATACTATAAGACTATATCTGGAGTGGGCATACCCTTTCAATGAGAGATTAATTGTGAAGACCTAATATTAACTACTGAAAATTTACTATAATATTTGCACATGAATGAAAAATACAACTACATTGGCACTATTGTGGAAGGTCAAGAAGGGGCGGACAAGAAATAATTCCTTTACTGTTTTGCTTTGTGCTGTGTTCCATGTAGTGTATTCTCTAATAGCCTTAGTTTCAGTCAGCTTCCTTAATTGTGATATTTGATTATTAAATTACAATATCAGATGCATTTGGAAGAATAAATCTCATTGTTCATCTTAGCTTCAGGAGGTTTGTTAAAGATTTAGCTTTGCAAATAAAGAGCTTCATTCGTGCAAACTAATGTAATTTAGTATCTAAACATTGTCATCTCAAATTTTAGGTCTTAACTCTATCTTATGTGGCCTAAAAAGTTTCAACATTGAAGTCATCCATAATGTTTCAAGGGCTTTTTCTTCCGTATTAAACATGTCTATTGTCAAACAGCATTAAACTAATACTTCTTTTTTGATTGGTAAACTAATATTATTTTCTCACAAGGGCGAGGTAGGCATTTGCACTTTTTAGTCGCAGTGAAAGCACAATTGGCCCTATAGATATGTCTAGCTAAAATTAACTTTCTCTACTTTGACTTAGTTTATCTAGCAGTGATTGATTAAAACAGTTATATCACAAAACCATATAATAATTTTTTTCACAGTTAAACATTAATTAGCGGAAATGCTAATTAAAAAAGTGGTTGCGCATCTTCAGCTAACCAAGGACATGACCTTAGATACGAAAATACGGAGATCGCAGCTTATGGTAGAAGGTTAGTAGGTAGTTGAGCGCTGTCTCGCTCTCCTGCGGGATAGGCTTGGTGGGTGACTTTCAATTTCTGCTACTACCTGTTGTTTCTTGTGCGTCAGTTATCACATTATTTTACTCTAAATGCTATGTTCCGCTCTCTCTACTATTTGCTATGCCTTATTTACTTTAGTATTTTCTTTTTCAAACTGCATTTTTTCGTTACTTGAGCCGAGGGGCTTTCGGAAACAACATAGTTAGAGGTAGGGATAATGTCTGGGTACACTCTACCCTCCCAGACACCACCTGTGGGAATAGACTGGGTATGTTGTTTCTAGTAGTACAAGCAGGAGCAGAGGTAAAAACTAGTATCCATCCTTAAATTCTTATTTCCATTTATGTTTGCTTTATGCTGCTTCATTGATTTTGATTTAATATTCATTCTTCTGTGCATGCAGGTTCAAGATAAAGGGATGTGGTTGACTTCTTTCAACGAAGTTTGTGATTCTCGCAGAGCTGCAGTTGTTCCTGGAATGTTCCCCTCTGGCAAAGGCTATGCGGATGCACAATTGCCTGATAATGGGAGCAATGGTAATTCTCAAAATGGTAATGGGATGGTGCAGGATCCTGCAATTCCTACTACAATTTTGGACGAGGAAGCTTCAACTCTACCATTGGAACGTTGTATGAGGATAGTCCACATGATCAGAACAGTGGAGCCTTCTTTGTTGCCTGTCTTTCACAAGCTTTCTCCTTTGCCAAGTGAGTTAAAACGTCAACTATTCGTCAGAAGTAGAAAATTGGGGCATTTATCATTTAACTACAATGATATGGCTAGTTATAATAGAACATCTGCACAGTTATATCTTCTTTTGTGGTTCAAGTTTAGAAATTCAGATTCGGAACTTGAAGAACAAGAACTCAAAACTTCAACAATGGTAGAACTCTTTTCTTTTTGTGAGTTTTAGACTATAGAAAAGCGAAGACCATGGAGTTTAAGAACAATACTGATACCAAATGATAGCAATCAAGATACGAAAACGAGGAAATAGAACAAGTAACAAAGAAACTAGATAGAACACAAGGATAGAAGTAGAAATGAGATTGGGGTTAACAAAAAATTAGAAGAAAGAAAAGAGAATTCTAACAATCAAATAAACATTTAATACTAGAATAATCCAAAGGGGAAGAGAGTTGAATTTATACATGGATCCATAGCAAGAACAATTCCAAGAAGGTTCAATAAAGAGATACAAACAATCACCCAGAAGAGTATGATCTTTAATCATTGCTTGCGAAAAGAGGAAACTAAGATATTCATACTAGGTCTAGGAAGAAGCTAACAGTAGTAAAAAATATCCCTAAACTAGGCCTTGAATTACACTTGGGCCGAACTTAGTAAAATCATAGGGTCCTAAAATGTCTCCACGTTTGATAACCGTGAAGCTGCTTTTGGTAAGCTTCTTGTACTATTGGCTCCACATTTGATAAATGTGTTGTTTCCCTGTGGTGATCCATTGCCTCCTGTACTGTTAGGCTCCATGTTATGAAATGTGGAGACGTTTTTTGGTCCACGTTTATCTCCTCTTTGGTGCTTCTTGTTTTCCTTGGATACATTTGGCTTGAAAGCTTAGTTTCCATGACCTTTTGTAGCACTCCAAGGACTTGATGTTGATTGGGCTTGGGCGGTCACTTTGGATCCTTGGTTTAGTTGTCTTTGTCTCCTCCTTCTAAATAATCACATAAGTACATTATGGATCTTGAGGTATTCTTTTCATGCTCTCTTGAAACACTCTAGGTTCTTAATGTTATAAAGTTGGAAGCCGCCGATGCCATGATTGCCAATTCGTGGGCTATCAGGGGCACACATCCTTGATCTCATAATACAATTTTCTATCTTAATTTTGAGCTGTACTTGTGTAAGTTTTGAGATTCTGTTCTTTATGACTTTGCAGTCATACAAAAGAAGCCTTGCTGTCTGTCAGGGAAGACAACTTCCAGGAGCAATTTCCAAGCACAAAGTTTTACTGAGGTCAAAGATATAAACGCTGATGAAGTTGAGCAAGTGGATTCTGTAGGTAACCAGCTATCTGAAGCGACTATGAATGATGCTGATATTCTTGAAAATAGGAAGGATGAAGCTCCACTGGATACTGATCCCAGTAAAATAGTTGAAGAAAAAAGGCCGGAGCAGATTGAACCTTCCCGTGATGGAGGGAAAAGAAAGTTGCAATTGCAAGGAAGATAGAGACTATTTTACCGGGAGGAGGAAGTTGTGGGTCAGATAAAGGCCTTCTATGACATGAAGGAATCCTTTCCATTCAAAGGTCATTTGATTGTAAGGAATAGTCATATCAACCATGTGAAAAGAGTTTATTATGTATCTAAATCTGTGAAAGAAGTTCTTGAACTCAATTTTCTAGCTGGTGAGCAGCTCAAGATCGCTGCCGTTGGGCTCAAGATGTTTGTAAGTCGCTCAAATTTGGCACTTGAGATTTCTGTTCTTGGAACTCTTGTCATACTATAGTTTCATGTGCGTGTGTTTGAACGTCCATCTTTTACGAACAGCAAGAAGGGGAAGGATCCCTTTCTGGCTAATATCTGCTGGTCACGGGTCGAATTAGAGTACTTCAACTTGGAAGCTGAAATCCTACCTTCTCGTTCTGCGTAAATCTGGTAAAAAAGCTCCCTTGCGGCTTTATAAGATTGCTTTTTTTTTCAGAAAAGAACTTAGCATCCTATTGAATGACCTTTTTTGTCATTCTTCCTCGGTGACTTCTGTCCATTGTGCTATTAGATAACCTTTCTGTTTTCTCTTTTCAATGTTGCAGGAGCGGCAAAAAGATGTTTCTGCACGATGTGTATTCCGCATAACATCTGAAGGATTGCCATTGCTGCTGCCACATATAACCAAACAAATAGTGTATGCATCTCCTGTAGATTTCAAGCATCTTTTGCAGTACAAGAGCATTAAATTTGGTGATTTTGAGGATGATGAATTTCGAGAAAAGGCTTCAAAGCTGCAGTTTGGTTGTTGTGCGGTGATTTTGAATAAAGGTTAGATGTGATCTGGTATCTTCATTTTAGTAAAACATGATTGGTTTGTTTCTCTCGTAAAATTTGCTCTCTATTTCTTTTAGACAATAAGACCTTGTCGGAACCTCAAGTGGATGCATCAACTATCGCTATAGGATGCTGGAGAGGCCGGAATATCATCACAGTGATGGGGATTGCACTTGATATCGAAGAACTTCTAGAAAGGATGTTGATGTATTTGGAGGAGGATTCAGATTCCTTCTTGTTGGAAAACAAGCCATTGATTGCTGCTGAGGCAGATAAAATAGTTTAATCAGATTAAGCTGAATTGAATACGTTGAAAAACAATGAGACAAATCATAGGTAAACTAACAATTTTGGAAGCTGTTGTATGTGTACTATTACAGGGAAATTTGTAACATGTTGATGTTTATTTGTTGGTTTATTCTGTTTAGGCAATTTCTACAACTATATATTTCAGATGAGAATGGAGGGAAATATCCTCTTTGTAATCTTACTTTTATGTATTGTAATCAAAATGTTGAAGAACCAAATTATCATTGTGGTTGGATGACTAAAAATCAAATTTCAATCAATAGTATAATATGCATATTAGTTTTTTACTCTCAAAGAAAGACAACAATATCCACAAATCACATATAGTATAATGCTTAGATATTGCTATCACCAAAATTTGTGGACTGGTCCAAAATTTGGTGACCTGACTCCTCTCTAGAAGTCTAATGATTTGGGAACATTGATTCCTTATATTTTACGGCTTCTCTTTTTCTTCAACCATCCACTCTTTCTCTCTCCTCATTAAGTGGTTGTATACACGTCTTACAAATAGAGTGAAACATGTCAAAAAACATTTCACATGTTTTAGGTTTGAGAAAGGAAGCTAAAGAATTCAAATGGGTTAGGCCCATCCCTATCGGCTCATATATGTCCCTTTGTTAACCTATTCGCTCATAAATGTCATTAACGTTATTTTTTGTATCAAATATACCTCTAAATAATTTAAAAGGTCCAAATAAGCCTCTCACACACTATGGAAGCCACGTAGGGGCATCTTTGACCCCTTCTCCAATTTTTTTACATAGTCAATATATACCTTAAATTTATTTGGATTTAGTCAACTCATTGATAAACATTTCATTCTATTCAGGTGGACATCGCTTAAACCAAAAGTAATGAAGTATATTCAATTTTTTTTCTCCCAGCAAAACAACGACGGTCGAGTTATTTCAACTTTTTATACATTTAAACATGAAAATTGTAGAATATTGACTCGAATGTCAAGCCCTTTTTGTTGAAGATATCTTTGTTGAAGTTGGTAGCCAAGAGTTAGGTCATCCACCATTGAAGACTTATGTGCATGTCTTCATGCATTGTACATGGAGGAGAGGGGACATTTCCTCATCTATAAATAGATGAGAAAATGTATAATCATATCATCCCAAAATCAGAAAAAGAGAGAGTGATAAGTTGGAAGAAAGAGGGAAAATACTCATTCTGTATAAGAGAGTATATGTGAGTATTGGGGAAACACTTTGGGAAACACCTCAGAGATATTATTAGTGAGAAATCTATATATGTACTCTGTATATTTCCTACTCTGCTTAATAATATCTACTGCCTCCCGTGGAAGTAGGCAAATTGCCAAACCACGTAATTATGTGTGTTTTGTTGTACCGCTTTGATATATCCTATACCGTTATTTATTGATAATTATTGCTTCCGCGCACAACAAATTGGTATCAGAGCCAAATATAGTGGTATTATATATCAAATCGAAGCTCTCGACGAGACGAATCCAACTCCACAAAAATCAGCTCAATCAGAGGTTGGACGCACCGCCCGAAGCCGCCGGAGTGCTGCTGCCAATAACTTGCCCGAGCCGTTTGACTGAACTGCCTGAGTCGTTGAACGAGCCATCTAGCCGTTGACCGTGGACCAGCGAGTCAACTCATCCAACAATGTTTTTTGGACCGAGTTGGTCCATTTTTTACTCATTTTCAACCGAGTCGGACAGATTCCTAACAAATTGGACCGTTCGAGATTCAACCGCGGACTCCATTTTTTTTCAAATAAGGTATCAAAATTTGAAGAAAAAAAAAACATTGTCTCAAGTTATAAATTCAAAGTTCTGTCTAAGGAGGTTTGAACTTAAGTGGTCCGTTTGTGACCCTCCAGTCTTTCCTGGGAACTTGCTTAGAAAGGTGGTTCTATCTAGGAGATTGTCCGGATCTATCCTGTGTTGATAGGACCGCGATATTTTTTACAGTCTTTCCTGGGAATCATCTAGTTTGTTATCTGTTTGCACTTATGGCTGATGACAGAGAGACCGAGAAAGGTGCACAAGTTGATATCGAAAGTTCTAAAGGAGAACAACGTGAGAAGTTCTGGCGAACCAAGTGGTTCTGGAAGAAGAACCATGTTATCCAATGCAATGTTTGAGGTGGAGAAACTCGACAGCACCAATAACTTTGGCATGTGGCAATGTGAAGTGTTAGATCTTCTTTTTCGAGAAGGATCTGATATTGCCTTGGAAACCAGGCCAGAAGATTATTTTAATGAAGATTGGAATTATGTCAATCATCAAGCTTGTGGCACCATCCGATTATGTTTGAAAAAGACCAGAAGTATTTTTTCATGAAAGAAAAGATGGCCGCGGTCCCCTGGAAGAACCTAGAGGACAAGTACATGACAAAAAGTGTAGAGAACCGACTCTACCTAAAGAAGAAACTTTTTCGTTTCCAGTTCAAGAAAGGTACCCCTATGATTGAGCATTTAGATAATTTCAATAAAATTTTGGTTGATCTCCAAAATTTAGATGCCAAAATTATTGATGAAGATAAAGCGTTATTGTTGCTGAATTCTTTACCTGAAAGCTATGAACATTTAACCACAACTCTGTTATATGGTAAAAATGAGGTTAAGTTTATAGATGTTTCTAATGCTTTGGTAAATAATGAGTACCGGAAGAAGGATCAACATGATCACAAAGACTCAATACTAGAAGCACTGACTGCAGCCAGAGGCAGGTGGAACAACAAATTCGGTGGATTGAATAATAGGGGTTGATCCAGATCCAAGTCCAGAGGAGAGTCATCAAGAAGTCATCTTGCGAAAGACGAGTGTGCCTATTGTCACCAGAAAGGGCACTGGAAGAAAGATTGTCCCAACAAGGATAAGTCAACTGCAAATGTTGCACAGAAGGTTGATGAAGAAGAATTAGCCTTCATAGTTTCATCATCAGACACGTATTTAGACAGATGGATCCTTAATTTCGGATGTTTCTATCATATGTATCCGAACAGACATTGGTTCTTGAGTTTTGAAGAACTCGATGGTGGAGTTGTGCTTATGGGCAACGACAATGCATGTCAGACAGAAGGGATTGGAATAATACGACTGAAGATGCACGATGGTACAATCAGACGACTTACGAATGTGAGGTACATTCCTGATCTAAAGAAAAACCTTATTTCTTTAGGTGGGATTCTGATGGTTACAAGGTAACCTTGAAAAATGGAGTCTTGAAAGTTGTACGAGGTGCATTTGTAGCGATGAAAGGTGCCAGAAAGGCTAATCCATACTTTCTAGATGGGAGTACCGTTACAGGAAGAGTAGATGTGTCTAGCAGTTCTGAAGAGAAGAGAACTGATTCTTCACGCCTTTGGCACATGCGCTTAGGGCATGATGGAGAGAAGGCTTTGCAAGGCTTAGTGAAGCAAGGTCTACTGAAAGGTGCCAAGACTGGAAAGTTTAATTTCTGTGAACACTGTGTACTGGTAAAGCAAACAAGGGTCAAGTTCGGTACTACTATTCATCGCACTAAGGGAACTTTGGATTACATCCACACAGATGTCTGGGACCTTCCCAGAATGCTTCACTAGGGGGTAAATGGTGGTTTGTAACATTCATTGATGATTTCTCTAGATATATTTGGGTATACACCATGCGTCACAAAGATGAAGTTTTGGATATCTTTCTTAAATGGAAGAAAATGATCAAGACTCAGACAATCAGGAAAATCATGAGACTCAGATCTGACAATGATGGTGAATACAAATCAGATCATTTCATACAAGTTTGCCAAGATGAAGGGATAATCAGACATTTTTCACTTCCATGTAAGCCGTAGAAAAATAGAGTGGCCGAACGGATGAATCGTACTTTGGTTGAGAAAGTTCGATGTATGTTATCTCAATCCAACCTGAGCAAAGCATTTTGGGCTGAGGCCTTGTCATATGCAACCCATATAGTCAACAGACTTCCTGCGACTGCACTAGATGGGAAGATTCCTAAAGAGGTATGGTCTGGACAACCTGTTTCTGATTATGATTCCTTATGAATATTTGGATTTCCTGCATATTTTCATGTCAGAGAATCGAAACTAGATCCTAGAGCAAAGAAAGTTGTCTTCTTAGGCTTTAGTGAAGGAGTAAATGATTCATACTTTGGTGTGCTTAATGCAAGAAGATTGTCTTAAGCCGAGACGTCACATTTGACGAGTATATTATGCTGATACAGACAACTTCAGAGAAAGAGAATGAGAATCCAAATGCTCTTTCTAATGTGGAGCTTGAGACACCAAAAAAACCTGTTCCGATTACAGATGATGGTGAAAGTAAAGATCAAGAAGAGATCTCAGTTGAGGTGGAGGTCCCCTCAGCATCACCACCGATCAATCAGCAACCAGAATCTATTTCCACTACTCGACCGAGAAGAGAGATTAGAAAGCCTACCAGATATGCAAACATGGTAGCATTCGCACTTCCGGTAATTGATGATGATGTCCCATGCACTTACAGAGAAGCCGTGCAGAGTGTTGACAAGGTGAAGTGGAAGATGGCGATGAACGAAGAAATGAAGTCTCTACACCAAAATCAGACTTGGGATTTGGTTCAAATTCCCAAAGAAAAGAAAGCTATTGGCTGCAAATGGGTCTATGCAAGAAAGAAGGTGTACCTGGTAAAGACAACATCCAATACAAAGCCAGACTAGTAGCAAAAGACTATGCTCAGAATGAAGGAATAGATTACAATGAGGTATTCTCACCTGTTGTTAAGTATTCATCTATTCGGATACTATTGGCTTTGGTAGCACAGTTTGATCTCGAGTTAGCTCAACTCGACGTCAAAACTACATTTCTCCATGGTACTTTGAACGAAGAGATCTACATGTCTCAACCTGATGGCTTCAAAGTTTCAGGACGTGAGAATTGGGCTTGCAATTTGAGCAAGTCACTGTATGATTTGAAGCAATCACCGCGACAATGGTACAAGCGTTTTGATAGCTTTATCAGAGAACAGAAGTATACCCGCAACCAGTTTGACTACTATGTGTATTTCCGGAAACTCTAAAATGGTACTTTCATTTATTTGCTCTTATATGTTGATGATATGCTAATTGCATCTAAGATCAAGGTGGAGATCAACAGATTGAAGGCTCTGCTAAGTTCAGAATTTGAAATAAAAGATCTTGGAGAAGCTAAGAAGATTCTTGGGATGGAGATAACAAGAGATAGAGTGGCAAGCACAGTCTGTCTGACACAGACTCAGTATCTGAAGAAAGTACTTCAAAGGTTTGACATCAATGAGAAGACCAAATCAGTAAGTACACTATTTGCTCTTCATTTTCAGTTAAGTGCAAAGATGTCACCTAACACCGTCGATGAGAAGAAGCAAATTGAGCGTGTGTCCATATGCAAATGTCGTTGGTGCCCTGATATATGCAATGGTATGCACCAGACCTGATATTTCACATGTTGTTAGTATGGTGAGTCGCTACATGGCCGGTAAAGAACACTAGCAAGCAGTGATATGGATTATACGGTACATCCATAGTACTGTGGATATTGGTTTAAAGTTTGAGAGAGACAAGACTGATGGTAAGCACTTAGTCGGATATATGGATTCTGACTACGTTGGAGATCTGGATAAGCGTCAATCTACTACTGGTTATGTGTTCACAATGGCAGGAGCCATTGAGGACCAGTATGTTGGAGATCAACATTGCAGTCAACTGTAGCTTGGTCTACTACAGAGGCAGAGTATATGGCTGTAACTGAAGCATTCAAAGAAGATATCTGGCTTCTCGGGTTGACCAAGGATTTGGGCATTGTTCAGAAGAACGTGAAGATTTTCGGCGACAACCAGAGTGCCATTTGTTTGGCAAAGAACCAAGTCCATCACGGTCGCACAAAGCACATCGATGTTCGATTTCATTTTATTCAGGAAATCATCGATGAAGGGAATGTTATTCTTTAGAAAGTCGGGACTGCAGATAACCCTGCAGGTATGCTTACAAAAGTGGTTACTGGGATCAAGTTTCAACACTGTCTGAACTTGATCAACATCTCTCGAGCTTAGAGCGCCTAGGCGCGTTTGGAAACAGGGTTATGAACATTTCGCCAAGGTGGATATTGTTGAATATTGACTCAAATGTCAAGCCCCTTTTGTTGAAGCCATCTTTGTTGAAGTTGGTAGCCAAGAGTTAGGCCATCTACCATTGAAGACTTATGTGCATGTCTTCATACATTGTACATGGAGGAGAGAGGGCATTTCCTCATCTTTAAATAGATGAGAAAATGTATAATCATATCATCCCAAAATCAGAAAAAGAAAAAGCTATAAGTTGGGAGAAAGAGAGAAAATACTCATTTTGTATAAGAGAGTATATGTGAGTATTGAGGAAACACCTTGGGAAACACTCAGAGATATTATTAATGGAAAATCTATATATGTACTCTGTATATTTTCTACTTTGTTTAATAATATCTAATGCCTACTGTGAAAGTAGATAAATTGTCGAACCACATAATTCTGTGTGTTTTTCTGTACCGCTTTAATATATCATATATCGTTATTTATTGGTATTTATTGCTTCCGCGCACAACAAAAATAACCTAAGTCAACTTATTCAATTCCCATCTACTTAATTCCAAAAAAAGAAGAAGATAATGCTGATGCTAGTACGTACTGATCGATGTTGAAAAATGTGGATAATACGTCAGATAATTCACCAAGAAAATGTACTCTTTTAAGAGTCCACATAAATGGAATTTAAGAGAAGGTTAGAAAAGTCCTGGATGTTACTTCTTATTCTATGAAATGATGAACTTGGTCAAAGAATGATAAGAACAATATAATATAAGAAAATTCAGAAGACAAATAACGTTATTGCAACTTGTTAATTACTACTTCAACGTAGGAATGACAGGTGGGTATGTACTAGGCATGTATATCACGGACCTGATTGCCTTGTGTTTCCGTGATATACACGGTATACACAAGACATTGTTTATGCCGTGTATACCGTGTATATCACGGTATACTTTCACACCCCGCAGTCATAGCGGGCGGTTGGTGAGACATCATCTAAAATCTTCCTCAATTCACAATCTTTGCTCTTCTGTATATTTTTTTACCCTTTTTAATTGATCATTTCTTGATTGCACTAAGTTACTAAAGCTGTTACAACTTTTCATTGTCTTTTTCTATTCCAACAATAAAGTTATCATTTATGTTTCACCCTATAATTACCCTCTATAATTGCACAATAAATAATTAATGATGGGGAAGAGAAAATAAACCAAATAATAGAGAAAAAGTCCAAAAAATTAATGGTGGCCTTAGAAAGGTGGCACATCACCTTATTTATGCCTAGCTTTATATTATATATAGATTATATCTTTATTTATATATGTATAGGGAAAAATTCGTATAAGATAGTTGTACGAATAGTGATGTGACACGTGACAGATGATGTTGAGTCAAGTCCAGGTCAGCCTGAGGCGCTACTGGTAGAATGCAAGCAAGACCGGGGGCGCCAAATGCACGTTTGGTACCGGTAACTCAAAAGGTCAGAAGAGTCGGCTGAATCATAACGAACAACCGTTACTGAACTGGTCGTGCGTCTTCTGGAGGAGTATTAATGGCATTTATGGAGATAATAATTGTCTAATTATTACAACATTCATTCTCCTGTATTAATGAGAGCATATTTCGTGGGGTGTGTACCCGTGTAGCTCATGCATAAATAGAACACATAGCTCCATTGTAAATGAGGATATTCAAGTTATTACAATACACTTTCTCACTTTCTCTTGATTATTTCATGCAAGTTGCGGTGACTTTGCCCAGAAGTTGTCACAAGGCTCAGACTAATTATTGTTTTACCTTGTCTTAATATAATTTGCTTCAAGTATATTTTATCTAGCATTATTGCCAAATCAATCAGTTGAGGTTCACGTGTCCTTAACCACATATACAAATTCAATTGTATCGTTTTACGGATAAACAATATCTTTTATAAATAGTAGATGTTCATAAAAATAAGGTTGAGCTTATCTAAACAATCATAACATTTTGTGAATGTACTATTTATATTTAGGTTTTCTATGCTAAGTAATCAATGTTTATTACTTTCAAGATTACACTAAGGATAAAATGAGAAAATATTTAATTATATTTTAATTTTGTAAAATAACAACTATTTTGGACCAACTATTTTTAATAAGCACAACAACTAAAATAGACCGGAGAGAGTATATTTCTACCTTTTCAAGCACACTGCACTTCAACTGGAGGTATATACGTCGGAAATTATTGTCTTTGAACGACTAAATTCCAGTATAGGAAGCAAAGTAAATTAAGAAATAAGTAATTTGTTATCTTCTTCCTTCGATCTATATGAATAGTATCTTTTTGGTTTTATTTCAATTTTACATGACCATTTCAATCTTAAGATCTTTACACAATTAATTTATATATTTTCAAGGACAATACTTTGGCAATGACAAATAATCAATTTAACTAAAGTATTTTAAATTTACCCCAAATGGTTGCCGGCCATTAATAATAAAAATGTGAAATAGTTTATGTGATTTTATATTAGTACATAGAGGTTTCATGTTTAGTATAGGTGAAACATCAATGATACGCACAAAGGAGTGAGAACAATTTACAAAGAAAACTCACTATGTATGTGAGTTATTGAATAATTCTGATCCCAAAGAAAACATGAATGGCAGTTTATGACTTCTATATATGTATAAAAAAAGTTTTGACCAAAGACAATTAGAGAAATGTGACAGATCCAACTATCAAGATATTGTCGGTTTTGATCTGACCTCCTTCTGAGCAACCTTAAGACTTATGAATCTCACAAATTTGGTCCTTGAGCTTTAACTCGAAAAACAAATCAACAATTGAATTTTGAATTCGCTCTTATATAACCTTTAACTTTCTCCTCACATTTCTATGTAGATTTGTCTAAGACAATTATTATAGCAAACCCCGAATTTAGGTGACAACACCCCTTGAGATGTGACAAGAAACCTCAAATTAAAAAACCAAAATTATTTTTTAGATAAACTTTTATAAGTTACAAACTTTCAATACTCGCAAAAGTAGGTAAAAGATCGACCAACAAGGCATTGGTCTTGAATACAACTTAGTATAATAAACTTTAATACAAATTTTACATCAACAACAAAATATAACTAACACTGAATAATAATATTTCTTCAAGCATCTGGATCTTCAGCATGAGTTGGATTTTTAGAAGAACGAGCCATAAATGCTCTAATCATAGGCTTAACTTTCTCCACAGTCTTAATTATTCCTAAAAACATAAACCTGTAGAGTATTACCATTCCAAATACTATTGCAACATCCACCCATTTTGAATATCCCATTTGCACTTGCCATACATTTCTCAGTATCTCATCACCATTAATTATGGATGGCCCTCTAATTTGCTCATTAGGGAAATTTAATCCCAAGAACTCATTCTTGTAAAACCCTTGATTTGCATATTTGTGGAATGCAATGTAATACATTGGGTACTTCCAAAATGGCTTAGGAAGATCATCCGGCAATCTGAAGAAACCTCCATTGAGCATCATTACACCTTGAATTCCAGCTCCTGTTAACGAGGATGACAAAATTAATCCATGAAAACATAACCCATCCTATCAGAGTACCGGTTCAAGTTTGGACGAGTTAATGACTCGCCCATTTTTACCTACCCAATACAGCCCATCTAAAATTTTGGGCGGCTATATAGCCCAAATTGATTCATGAAAAATCTTATCAAAATATATTTCATTTTTTTGGGTTTAGCATGTTATATAAAGATATAATAAAGATTTTTTATTAGGCGTAGTTAGAATTGAAAAGAGCTTTTAACACATTTGTTCGGTTGGCCGAAAATAATTTCAGTCCCTAGCCAAATATACACTAATTATGTATAAAAGATATATGTTTATATGCATATTATGTCAATTTCTAGTTAGAAAAAAATGATAAGAAAAAAATAAAGAAATTAAAATTTGATAACAGTTGGGCAAATTGAGTTATGATCAATTATTTATCTCATTTTAAGTCAGCTCATTTCAGCGAGCCATTGACCTGCAAATTTATTAACTTTGTCTATTTTAAACCACCCAAATTTAGCTTAACCTGCTGATTTGATAATCGTACCTGTTATGATTCCCATGAGGAAATCTGGGACAATGCTGGCGACAATCATCATTAGGCTTTCGACTAACATCATTGTTGCGAATAACATTAGTGCAAAATAGGCGAAGTGATCGATCCCTTTTTGTAATCCAACCAGGTAATAAGCCATAGCGCCAGGTGCTACTGAGATTAATACAAGAAAAGGAATAGAAGAAAATGTATTCCCAACCACAAATGCAGCCACACCATAGTGCCCGTTTAGTCTTTCTCGAGTGAAAATCTAGTAATTTGGAGCAAAAGATATATAATTAGCATCATTGTTAGTATTTGTGTGTAATATAAAAGAACAAGTTATGTATAGTTGATGCATACTTTCATATCCTCAACAAAAGAAGGGAATCCACCAATGGCCATAAATGTTAAGAAGGCAGCAACAAACATCAGCATTGATCCTCTAGCCTGCAAAATTAAGGTATCAAGGGGAAGAAAAAAAGTGTTACACGAATTAAATCGCATCTCAGTTTACTAACATGTCACCTAAAAGATAACTACATGTGACCGTTTATATACTATATGTTATTTGAATTAATTCGAATCTTGATATTTACTGTTGCATAGATACAATTCCTTTCTATGTCAATTTATGTGACGCTATCAGTATTTGGTGTACTAAAATTTTCTCAATCTAATTCAAAACAATTAAAAAGGTCAATTTTTTTTTACCTGAATGGAACCGTAGTCGTGGCCAATGTCATGAAAAATAGTGCCAACACACAAGCACAAAGCAATGTATATTGCAAAACGTAGCCAGTAATAGCCAAGATCACGATACATGTTCACAAAAGACCTCCTTGTTAGAACCATACACTGAGTGATGAAACCTGCTTGGCTTCCTTTCTTTGCCTCTTCTCCACCATTCTATACTCAAACCCAATTAATTCCTTAATTTGGTATTATGCACTATAATATTAATTCACATGACTAATATACAAACCTGTTGGCAAATTTCCAAAACTCGGCGTTGAACTTGTTGACAACCCTGTGAGGTTTTGTACGACTTAACCAAAATATTGATTGCTTCTGTCGCAGTGGTTTTTCCACTAACTCCTTTTTCAATATCCTAATTAAGGTAAAAAAATAATTAGGTAGTGATCAGATGGATACTAATTAATTTCTGTGCAAATAATTAGATTATAAATGACGACGAAGATATTGGATACTTACAACATCAAAGTCCTTGTTGATTGTCCTTAGGTAGTGATCAGATGGATTCCTCATTGTTGGACATGGGAAACCATTCAAAGCAAAATACTGAAATTTATGGAATTAAATATTCATTAGATTACGCTGGATATGTTGTTGTTGTAAATATTCATTAGATTCTAGCTTCAATCTTTTCTTAATAGAGTCATAAAAAATAAAATAAAATAAAAGGTTGTTGTGAGTTTGTTTTGGTACCTCATTTGCAGCAGAAATGGAACCAAAGTAGACAGTCCTACCAGAGGACAAAAGGCAAAGATTGTGGAAAAGTTGAAAAACTTCACTACTGGGCTGATGAATAGAGGCCACAACAGTCCTTCCATCTTGTTTAGCTAATTGGACTATTCGATTCATCACATGATAAGAAGCAGCACTATCAAGCCCACTAGTTGGCTCATCAAGAAATAAAAGTTTGGGCCGTTTTAGGATTTCAATGCAAATACTGACTCTTCTCTTTTGTCCACCACTCAGCCCTTTGACACTCCACCCACCAATTCTTGTATTCATAGCATCTTGTAAGCCCATTTCTCTTATTGTTGCTTCCGCCCTTTCTTTCTTCTCGGATCTTGACATTGAATCTGGTAATTGGAGTTGGGCTGAGTAGTAAATTGCTTCTCTCACTGTTAGTGTTGTCATCAACGTGTCATCTTGTGTCACATATGCCTTTGCAAACAAAAAAAAATAAACATTATGTACGAGTTCAGGTGATTCAATAACCTTCTGCTTAGATCTATATTTAATTGCAAACTTAATATAATAAAAATAAGCTATGAATTTAGTGTAAAGTTCAGAATTCATAAACTTCAAATCTTGACTCCGCCTTTACATGAATTCCCTTTTAGTTGAAAAAAGTATTACAAAAATATATCCAAAAATCAAAATCAGAATGGTTTGATTCAAAAAATAAAATTTGATTTCCTGCAACAATATCAAAAAGTTCTTCTGAGAAAAACATATTAAGTCAAATACTCTCTGTGTCCTAATTTATATGACACACTTTCATTTTTACTCAGTCCCAAAACATTTTAGTAACTTAATACTTTAACTTTTACGCTTAACAAGATGATTTATAATTACATAAATATCATTGACTTATTTTAGATCACAAGATTCAAAAGTCTACTGTTAAATTTGAGAGGCGACGGAAAATTAGAGAGAAGAAAAATATTGAGAGAATTCTTTCTTGTTTCATTCATCATATTGACTTCTTTATATAGAGGCAAAAATTCTCCTTTCCCTAGTCTAACAAGAAAACACTATTCTAATAAACTACTATAATTACAATTTACCAAATATACTTAGACTAGAATTTTACTATAAAAATAATAGAGTTAAACAAGGAAACAACTCAATAACTTTTTTTATTTCTTAAACTTTGTGTTCAATCAAACTATATCACAGACGGAGGGAGTATTAATTCATACTGATAATGTATAGAAGTAAAACTCAAAAGAAAAAGGGGTGAGATATTAGTTGTCATACCGAAGTCCCAAAAGCAAGTGATTGTCTCCGACCATTGATGAGGATTTCGCCAGTTTGTCTTGTGTTAGAGTCCAATCTCCCTGCAATAGTATTATGTCCATGAATAACAAACTTCACTTGTTTTTTACCAAAACTAAAACTTCAATTCTTGTTTTTTTTTTATATAATTTTTAATGTATCAACTGGCTACCAACTAGCTAGCAGGGTCTTTAGCTATTACCACCAGGTGTTAGGGATGAATAGACTTGATTTTTCTACCTTCCGCTAGATATCTTGAATTCGAACCATGCATAATAATGCAAAAAAAGAAACTGATTGAGAGCATTTTTCTTTTTAATAAACCTTATGCGGCATAAATCTGGATAGTCGAGCCCCAAAATAAATATAAGACATGAAACAAAAACCAAAAAGGTCTCTTTCTAACTGACTAAACATTCTTTTTCCTAGAGTCAAAATCTGTGGACCCTTAGCCATCCTTGTAGTATGTGGAGTAGTAATGTATAAGCCAATTATGTAAGACTATTTTAAAGCAGAATGTTCTAATTTTTACCAATTCTTATCATTTTTTTAAATAAATTTAAAAAAAGTAAGACAGACACATTAAGACGAATAAATTACTTTTTATCAGGCAAGGGTATTCGTTAGTAAATTCAATAATCTTTTTTTAAGGAATAGATCAGCCAAATCTTAACATCAACATAATCACCTCGAGATGTAAACGCTATGATTTGATCCCTTTACTATTAACTAGAGTCTCAGTTCACTATTCGGCGCAACATAAATTAGTCGGAGCAACAAATTTCTAATGCCAGATGGTTAAACAAACAAAAAAAAGACTAATAAGTACTAAGCATGAGAGTATTGCCTGCTAAAGTATCAAGGAGAGTTGATTTGCCACAACCAGAAGGACCCATAATAGCCAAAACTTGACCAGGTTGAACATAACCAGTAAGCCCTTGCAATATAGCTCTCCTTCCAGTTTGTTTGTCAGGCACAGTCACCCACAAGTCCTTCCATGTTAAATAAATACCTTCATTAACCAACTTTCCACTCAAAGGCACATCATCATATGCAAAATTAGTAGTACTACTAAGAGGAACACTAATTTGTGGTGGTGCTTCATAATAGTTTTCCAACTCTAACGATCTCTTTATTTCAGAATCAACCCTTAGAGATGGTGCTTCAATTGAACCAATATTAGGTGGTGGACTTCTACTAAATGGGAAGTTTTTTGTTGGATTTTTGTTGTTAAAAGAAATGTCTTCTTCAGAGCTAACACTTTCATTTGTATCTGATTCTTGACGTCTATGTGGTGATCTATTTGGACTAGGCGTCCATCTTGGAACATAATTAGCTTGTAACTCCATTTGCTAATATTTTTTTTTCTTTAGCTTTGGGTGTGATTTTGTGCTAGTTGTTGGAATTCGAAATAGGAGAGAAGAAGAATAAGAGAATTAATGCATGGAAGAGAGTGAAAAGAGGGTTGATATTTATAATGGCAACAAGGAAGGTGCTGGGAAATTTAGAGTAATGATTTATCTAGTTGTATAAAATAGTGACAAATAAAATAGACTAGATTGACTTCCAACAAGACAAGGAATTTAAGCTAAGAAACAAACGTGTATATTCTAAGTTATTAGACATTTTTGGACTAGTTTAGTCTTCGTTTACCATTTCCTTTATAGTGGTAAGGTTGATCGGGTACATCATCTTCTGAATTGTATGAAAAGAGAATTGCTTTTAGCATCTTCACTTTGGATTTTTCCATTTTCTAAATTAATTATTAATCCTAGCTAACTCGATCTTGCTTTTCTTTTTAGACGCGGACGGTTTTTGCTCTTGTATAAGTTAATTAATGAGTAACATTTGAGAAGAAGGGGCGGATCTAAAATTTTGAGTTTATGAATTCTAAATTCTAAAAAAGGTAGTTTATTAAGTTCTAAATAAATTATTTATACATATTTAATGAATTTCTTAACACAAATTAAATATAGAACTTTAACCAAAGCTATTGAGTTATGTTGGACTAGTAGTTATAATTCTAGCTCTGACTCGATCAAGAGGTGTGACGGGTTGATTGGGAATTGAGCTATACTCTTATCCAGGGGCCTAGAGTTCAAGTCATTGGAACGAAAAACCTTTTAATATGAAACAGTTTACTCTCTTTAGTAGGCATACATTAGTTTAGCTAATTCTCTGATGTTCATAGTCTTTAATTTCTTTTCCAAATCAATTCCCTAATTATTTCATGTGCAAAATTTCGCCCCTTGAGAAGTCTATAATGTCAGGATTAAGAAAACGATTATTGGATCCGCAAATCTAGCCGGGGGATGACTTTCATAAAAAGATGGAAATAAGAATAATAAGTGAAAATAAAATAAAACACAAAATTTTGGTATATCTAGATGAATTGAGGAATCTGTGTGTGTTATTTTTAAATTTTTTCTTTTTTCCCCATATATTAATGGAAGTCAACCGCCGCTAGATTCGCGGACTCATTAGCTGAATTTGAATGTATAGGATAAAATTCTAAATACCTTTTTATTTATTTAGAGTTTAAGTATATATGTTTTTCAAATCTTAATCAAATCATGTTCAAAATGATGGTTAAAATTTTAACCTTTGTACACTGATGGTGTGGTTTTTTACTATCAAATTATTGAAAACGTAAATTATAAGTAATTATTCATAATAAGTAGAATTAATAATAACTTGAAAAATAAGATAAATAACCCTTTTAGGATAAATTGCATAAAAAGTGTAAAATCTTTATTACATTATCGATGATAAAAGTTAAATCAGAAAACTAATTATTTGAAGTTGAGTTGCATTCTAATCTACTCTACTACTACTCTCTATCTGTTTTTTGTTTGTTGTTTAATTTTATTTATTATCAATATTAGAAGTAAAACATAAAATCGAAGAATTGAATGAAAATTACTACATCATATATATCTTGAGACCCAAAAGTATTGGCTCACCCCAAGCCTCATGTGCGTAGCTCCTATATTGTCAGCCTCCAAATTTTGATGAACTCATGATTTAGTAGCAGTATTTTGGCAGATATTCTTATTAAAGTAGAATATAGTAGAGCGGTGGTAACTCCACGTGTGACGCTTGCGATGAGGGCAAAGCACGGAAAAGGAATGATATGAAAGTATACGTATGTTCTAGAGACAGTCTGTATTAGAATAAATGTATTTTATATACATTCATATTATTATTAATAGAGATTAATATTTTGGCATTTGTAATTATTAAAATATTAGTTGATTGTTTATAATATTCTATAATATGCATTCTTAGAAGTTACGTTGTTATTAATAATGTGAGATATTAATATTATAACATAACTCTTAAAATAGCCTCGACTAATGATCATCGAGAATGAGATATCGATGATATGTGATAAGTTGACATGTGGTCTGCATCACATCCTTAGATGATGTAGTATGTCTCACCTGCTACGAGTAATGACTACTGGTGATGGACACATGGATACTTTGGAAGTATTGGTATATCTTGCTGATATATTGTTTGTTATACTTGTCTAAAGTATGATCAGCGTGTGGGAGATAGAAGTCCTTAGACTTGAGGTCAATGCGCACCTTGTCTACAAAGTAATATACTTTGATCCTGTCATAAGCTCAAACACCTTATAAGTTGAGATACGACTTGTATTGGGTACATTACGATGTGGATTAAAGGTGGTAGTTGAGCCAAGATTAGGATTTATTCCTCGAATGTATATTCGAGAGAACACTCAACTTCTCAGTGATATTAGGTTGACTAAGTCGTTGGCCAACGCAATAGACATATTTAGAATATGATCTAGTTGTCAACTAATATAGATGAGATACAATGATTGAGCCATTTGGATAGACACTTGACAAATCCTAAGCTTAATCGGGTGTGTCGTGAATGAAAGGATTTTATCTTACCACATAGATGTTAAGTTTACTGAATTCGTGTAAACGTACTTCACATATTGAGTTCGTCTTGCGGCGCCGTCTAGGAGTTCCGCGTAGACCTTAATTTGATTAATGTCGATATGTGAAGGCATGTAGGGTCACACTATGTCGATTGTCTTTTCGATCTAAGGATGTATTGAGAGAGTATTAAATATTCGATTTAGAATCGAGATATTTAAATGAATAATGATTGTTTTAATTAAGTCAAAATTGGATTTTGGATTTAATTAAGAATGTGTCGAAAATAAAACGAGACAATGTAGGGCCACGTCAGCGTCGCGTCGCCCACACCATAGGGCCGCATCGCCATGACCTAATCTGTCTCGAATTTTGGGCCAGGCCCAAGGTCAAACCCTAATCCGATTTGACCTAATTTTTCACCTATAAATTTAGACCTACACTTCATTATTCAAAACACTTGATTTTCATATCATTATTCTAAGTCTTAGAGACTCAGAATCAAAACACTCTCTCGAACCTCTGCCGGATTTTCTAGCTTTCCAAAGGAGGAATACATTGAAGCTTGGAGCTTGCAATCGAAAGGGCATTCTCGTGCGCACCCACATTTGATAAAGATTTCAAATATTATAAACATGTAAGTACCATTCAAGTCTTACGTTTACGGTTTTAAATTATCCTATAGTCAAACAGTTCTACGTTTGTTGGGTTTGAAACAAGTTTGAAATATCTGCTGTGTACAACAACCCAACAAAATCCCTACATGACGGACTTTTAGGTTGACAAATTTATGAAAAAAGGGTATATAGATGATACTTTAGGCAAATTTTATATCCGAGCGGGAAATGAAATTGAAGAGTTTTATAAAGTATAGCACAAGTTCACATAACATGTACACTTTTAAATTCGGTGATGATGTAGCCTAAGAGACAAATTCGTGAAATTTGTTGAGCCAAAGCCGCCAATGCTTATCATGAGCTTGGATCGTGATACCAACAAATTGAGCTTATTCTAATGCAGTACTTTTCGAGTCAAGCTGGATAAAATAGGAGGGTTAATACAGTAAAACTAGTGAATCTATGACGACTATATTTTTCTAATCTCTAGTATATTATATTTATCATATATACAAATGTGCCTAACTCTAACTCCAAAATATAGCTGATAGGGCAGTGAACATATTACAAACCTTAGTATGTTGTAAAGGTGAGACTGTACGTTACAATATGTTGTAAAGGTGAGATCACATTTATCTACTACAAGAAAGTATAGAATTGACAATAAAACTTTAGCATTAATAAATATATTGTCGCTAAAAAACGTAAATGGCAACAAAAATTTAATATTTTATTGCTAAAAAACATGAATGGCAACAAAAAGAAATTTGTTGCGAAATTTTTTCGCATTGGATGTTATTACAACGGCATGCAACCACTTTTATTGTTGCGAAAAGTAGTTTTGACAACAACATCCAATATATGACAACAAAAATATTGTTGGCAAATGACTTTCTTCTTGTAGTGATCCATCGGGACTTATTTAGCGGTCGGAGAGAGCATATTTTTATTTATTTAATTTTATCTTCAACACGCCCTCTCACGTGCAGACCTGGTTCTTTTTTATGGATTAAACACGTGAAAATTATTTTTGAATTTGTGTGACGTTGTGAGACTCGAACTAAGGACTATGTATGCTCAAATACCATATTGAAATGTGTGATCATCTTATATAATAGTTTAAATCGTTAGAAACATGACATTTATTTACTTAATTTTATTTTTAATTATATTAGATTAGTATTAGTTAGTGATACCGAATTAGAAATCAATACGTTGCACTGACAAGTGGGGGTTGCTTAAGTGGTCAGCACCCCACCTATAATCCTAGGATGGTGAATTTGAGTCACCAAAGGAGCAATAGCTCCGACAAAGGAGGATCAAAGGTGAATCAAAGGGGCGGGGGAATCAATAACAAAAAACACGTTGCACTAAATCTAAAACCATAACGAATTCACTATTATTTTGTCAAGCATGCAAGGTAGTTGAATCTTTTCTTCTCTTGTGGGCTGACCCTGTATAATTAGCACTATTCATTTTCGTCTGTATGATATTTTCATTCTTTTGTGTTGAAATGACTTTAAGATTAGATGTGAATTTGACCTTAAGGGTGATAGTTTAAATTCTACGATAGTTACTATATTTAGTACTATAGCACACAAAAGATTTGTTGTTAGACTTTGTTTTACTCTGTCATTTGGTTTTCTTTGTCTAAGTATGAGCCTAAACTTTGTTTGGAAAGTGAAAGAAAAGGAAAAGGAACGTAACATAAAAGAGAAGGGAAAATGAAGACAATGACAAAATATGGTTTTCATTTAATTTCTTTTGTTAGCTTAATTAAGAGTGTGAAGGACAAACTATGTGTTCTTCCCCTTCTTTCCTTCAAACAAATAAATCTCATGTGAGCTCTATGGAACTTGTTGCTTTGGTCCAATTTGATATAAATCAAATATCAGGAAGAAATTAAGTAAAAATACGTTTAATATACATCCGTCTCAAAAATACTAACATGACATAATTCAGAAGTACGACGATCAAACAATCTATTTTTTATTTCAATTTAAATAATGATTTCACATTCTTGGTGGGAATAAAATGTACATATTTTGAAACTGTAAAAGGTACTACAAATGATTTCGTTTATTAAAAATGTTTGAAGAATTCATAAATAAAGAAAAGAATAGTTCAGCTATTCAAATAGTACCTAATAGTATCATATAAAATGGCCTTATGCCAGCCCTTAAAATTAGGGGGAAATCACATAATGATGGAGTCACACAATTAGGAAAAGAAATAACCAAAGAGAAAATATAGTAGACGAATAAATCTCCTTTTCGAGACACCAATAAACTTTAACTAGAAAATGGTTACGTTCCATTATCCATGTAACAAAACTCTAACCAATTATTATTGCGTAATATAGGATACATAAAATCATTGTGGCTTCGCTTTGTATAATATTGTTTTGTTGACTAAACTTATAATCATGCCTCTCGTAGTGGAATAACTTGCGGTCCTAATTCTAAAATATAAATTCATATTGGAAATGAAAAGTAAAAATAAGAATATTCAACCAGAGAATTATATACATAGTGGAGAAGAATAATTATACTAGTGGATATATATTGCTGATTTAATCATGTTAGAAGCAATAATAAATCTTAGTTTCTAAGTTGACGTCCAAATGTGTTATAGTACCCAGTGGGAAAAGGTCCCCCTAATTCCTTAGGCATATATCTTCAGTGTTCAATGAATCGTTTTCCTATCCAAGTAGGAATATTCAACAATGGAAGCTAATTGGTTATAATACCATCATGTTGAACTATTTAAAGTTGTTGAGATATTATATAATTAATTAATTAAAAGTGTTTTTCTCTAAAAAAAAAATGATAACCCGGTGCACTAAGCTCCCACTATACGCGGTATTATTTTTTTCTCTAATAGTTTAAAATTTTAATTAGATGATAAATTTTTTAGAGAGTTGGGTGCGTATAAGTTGAATTTAAGCAAACTGTCAATGAACTTTTATTGAAGTGTGTGATCATCTTATCTAAAAGTTTAAGATATAGAGAGAACACACTTTTAATTACTTTTGTATTATGTCTCGAGACGCCCTTTCACGTGGCAGGCTGCATTTTAATGGGTAAAATACGTTGAAAATCTTTTTGATAACGTGTGGTGATGGAATACTTTAATATCATGCATATGCTCTACTATTTACATTATCCATGTATTAATTAGTTGTAACAAATTACCTCCTTTATTTTCTAATTATTAATTACATATGCTATTATGGACAATTACAAATAGTTATTCTTTTAGATAATTTAATAATATAAAATTTATCTTATACTATCAACGATACAAGTTAAATAAATTCAACAAAATACGAATAAAAACAATGATGGTATCCTCGAATGACCGTAATCACCCAACATGGATATTGGAATTAAAATGTCAAAACTTTTGTTTTAAGATTCGTGAATCCAGTAAAAACAAAAACAAAATAACTAAATAAATACCCAAATGTTTACGTCGTTGCATGTGTCATAGTCTTATGAGTTTAGTACGTAATGGGAATCTAAGAATTAGGGTTTACCTTTTTTTTTTTTACTCCAATTGTTGGCAGCAGTATTTCTTGACTTTAATAATGAAATAGCAAATGGTAAGGTTCCCTTTGATTTTCAACGACAATATTCAGGCACTTACAAAAAGAAAAAGATTCTTTTTTGTAATTCTCCCTATTTAGACTTGACTTGGTCTTGTGAAAATGGTCTCAAATGATATGTAAACTTGGGTTTATAATTATTTGCTCAAGTATATATGTTACTGTTACTTTAATATGTATAGATTATTAGATGAAGGATTCCTCTTCTCTCTATTTTTTTCAAGTTCTAGCTTAGAGTAGAGACACATAGCATAAGTTAAATTACCACAACAATGTAACGTTTTAAGTCCTGATCAGTTAAGACTCAATCGACTCTATATAAATTTATTGTTTGTGTAGCTTTATATAAGCCAATTACGTTCCAATATTATAAAAACCTAGTTTTTTCTAATGCTAAAGAGTTCGACTAGGGACAAAGCACCCAAACCATGCTCTGGTAATCATTTCCTAAGAAATTACTTCATCGTCTTAATTTATGTATATTATTTTTCTTTAAAGTGCCCTTTTCCAAAAAAATATTACTTTATGTATTTAATAAATCACTAATTTAATATCCATATACCATGTACATTCACATTAATTACTTCTAGCATAAAGCATGGCTTGATTGTTTTTTAGGTCCTAGTTAACATCCACATTGACTTGTACCACAAATATGCAAGGTGTATACTCAAATCTCTCTGTAACGACATGACAATATGTACTTATTATAGAGAACATATAATATAATATATATAAGATAATATAAAAATCGGTTCCAAAGAAAATATGGTCAATAGTGAACAATTATTATATAGGACAACTATTATAGAGAATTAGAGAAGTCCGTAAGACTTAGAGAGAGACCCCTATATATAGGGAAAGTGGAAGTGTACATGAGATTTGAATTCAATGTATCTAGGTTAGATGTAAATCAATTTAACTTGTTAATTACTTTAACGCTAATTACATATTTGTTAACACTTGATTAATTGTTATTCATATATAGAGGTTTGTCGCAGATATCTCGTGCCATAAATATTGAAATTTGACTTGGTCTTGATGGGATCAAATTAAAGGACGTACCAAAGATTTGCTAGGAAACTATATAACAAGGCATAAAATTTTAATTTTTTTAAAAAATGTATGTAAAGGACAACTAGAACAATTAAATAGAAGTGTGTATAGTTTGGTAGATCCCTCTGATCTTAATTGTTAGTTATACCCGTGATATACATGGGTTTGTATACCATGTATATCACGGTTTCACAAGGCAACTTACCTTATATGAAATCGTGGTATACACGGTATACAAACCCGTGTATATCACGGTTTATGGAAGACTTTAGTTAGGGTAAAATTGTATTAAATTAGCATTGTATACTTACCATAATTATAGGATTCTTGTACAACTAGAATAGGATTTTGGGAATAGAATAGGAATATGATTTTCCTATTATGGAAAATTGTAAATTGTATATATACTCTTTCATTAATGAATATAATCAAGGGATTATTTCTTTCATGGTATCAGAAGTCTAGGTCTAAATTCCTCTCTAAATTCCGTCCACTTTTGCATCAATTTCCGAGCCTCTTCTTGGTTTTCGTGCCCCGATGGTACCTTCCCTCTTCCCAAAATTTCCTTTCCAATCCCTACATCACGTTTTGCGTTGTTGTTATGGCTAAGAACACGTTTCACCCTGCCCATACTGTTTCTAACATCAAGAATCACATCCCTATCATTCTTGAAATTGAAAACGTCCAATACGCGATGTGGGCCTAACTGTTCAAAGTTCACGCACGCTCGCATCAAGTCCTCCATCACATTATCCCCGCAGCTCCTGCGGATACAGAGGTGCCTAAACCCGAGGATGATCTTAAGTTGTGGACGACCCTTGATGCTATCATTCTTCAGTAGATTTAGTCCACTATCTCTACCGACCTGTTGCAAACGATTGTCGAGCTAGACGCTACAGTGATAGATGCTTGGAATAGAGTACGTGATATATTCCAAGATAATCAAAATTCTCGTGTTGTTACCCTTGAGCAGGAATTCTCCCATGTCAATATGGAAGATTTCCTTAACGTTTCAGCATACTGCAAATGGTCGAAAGAATTGGCAGACCAACTCCGCAACGTTGGTGCGTCCATCACCAATGACCGTCTTGTCCTTCAAATGGTTGCAGGCCTATCTGAGGCCTATAGTGGCGTCGGTACGCTACTTCGTCAGAGCAGTCCTCTTCCGCAGTTTTATCAGGCCCGTTCCATGCTCACGCTCTAAGAAGCAGGCTTAGCTAAGAAAGCGACCATTGGGGCCCCTTCAGTCGTTATGGTGATCGAGTCTGACTTTTCTCCCTTCGTCTCCAACAATTCCGGCCGAAAATGCAACAACGGTGGCTGCAAAAAGAGTTAAAATCGCCAAAATAACGGTAAAAACCATGGTGGCAATAATGGGGGTGGTAATGGTCCTTGGGGTAGTGGGCCGTAAGCCAACTAGCCACAACCCTAGGGCACATAGCCGTGGAACTAGGCTAGTGGGCTTGGGCATAACAACCACTATTTTCCGTCACGACAGTACCCGAAAAATTGGGCCCAAATCCCCCCCCCCCAAACAGCATGCCAATTTCTTGAGTCAGTAGTGGTACCCGAGGAGCAACAGTGGGCCGGGGCAGCAATCGGGTGTGCTTAGGCCTGATGTCCAGCCCATCCCGCATCCGCATTCTTCCTAAAATCCACTCAATTCTCCCCTGAGTCATAGACCAGTCACTCGTAGTCAACGGGGTATTTTTAAACCAAGATGACATTTTAATTTAAATTCTAATGTCTCTAAATCTCTTTTACTCGTAATCTTGTGTCTGCCTTAAATGACCCGAATTGGAAATTGGCTATGAACGACGAATATGATGCTCTTATTGAAAATAAGACATGGGAGTTGGTACCCCGTCCTTCTGATGTTAATATTATTCGGTATATATGGATTTTTACTCATAAGGATAATTCTTATGGTTCTTTTGCGAGGCATAAGACTCGTCTTGTATGTGATGGTAAGACTCAGTAGGTTGGCGTGGATTGTGGTGAGACGTTTAGTCCGGTGGTCAAACCGGCCACCATTCGCATTGTTCTCAGTCTAGCTCTTTCTAAAGCCTGACCCATTCATCAGTTAGATGTGAAAAATATTTTCTTACATGGTGATCTTAAGGAGACCATTTATATGCATCATCCCTTGGGTTTTCGAGACCACAAATATCCTCACCATGTCTGTTTATTGAAGAAGTCCTTGTATAGGCTTAAGCAGGCCCCACGGGCTTGGTATAAGCAATTTGCAGACTATGTTTCATCTATTGGATTTTCACACAACAGATCTAATAATTCATTGTTCTTATATCATCGTGGTACTTCCTTGGCTTACATACTATTATATGTGGATGATATTATCTTGACTTCCTCATCTGATGCTTTGCTGAAGTCTATCATGACAATGCTCAGTTCTGAGTTTGCTATGAAATACTTGGGGTCCTTGAGTTACTTTTTGGGGATTACTGTCACTCGTCATGCATGTGGGTTATTCTTATCACAACAGAAGTATGCCGCTGAGATCATTCCTCATGCAAGTCTACTTTCACTCCCGTTGATACTAAGCCCAAGCTGGTTGCTGCGGCTGGCTCACCGTACGAGAATCTGACTCACTATCGCAGTCTTGTAGGGGTTCTTCAATATCTTATTTTCACGAGTCCAAATATTATGTATGCCGTACAGCAGGTGTGTTTGTTTATGCATGATCCTAAGGTTGAGCACATGAATGCGCTCAAACGCATTATTCGATACATCCAGGGGACACTTGACTATGGCTTACATTTATATCTTTCATCGACATCTACACTTGTCTCGTATACTGATGCTGATTGGGGTGGTTGTCCATATACCAGACGCTCTACGTCCAACTATTGTATGTTTTTTGGTAATAACTTGGTCTCCTGGTCTGCGAAGCGTTAGTCTACATTATCTCGCTCTAGTGTAGAGGTCGAGTATCGGGGGTAGCCAATGTGGTCTCTGAATCCTGTTGGTTACGTAATCTTCTTCAGAAAGCTACCTTGGTCTATTGTGATAATATTAGTGTCATCTACCTTTCTAGTAATTAGATTCAACACCAGCGCACTAAACACATCGATATGGGTATTCACTTTGTTCGCAAAAAGTAAGCTCGTGGACAAGAACGCGTCTGTCATGTCCCTTCTAGGTATCAAATTGCAGACATCTTTACCAAAGGTCTTTCGTCAGTACTCTTTGAATATTTTAGGGACAGTCTCAGCATACGAAGACCGCTCACTATGACTGTTGGGGTGTGTTAGTTATACCCGTGATATATATGGGTTTGTATACCATGTATATCACGGTTTCACAAGGAAACTTACCTTATGTGAAACCGTGGTATACAATCCCGTGTATATCACGGTTTTTGGAAGACTTTAGTTATGGTAAATATTGCATTAAATTAGCATTGTACACTTACCATAATTATAAGATTCTTGTACAACTAAAATAGGGTTTTGGGAATAGAATAGAAATAAGATTTTTCTATTATGGAAAATTGTAAATTGTATATATACTCTTTCATTAATGAAAATAATCAAGGGATTATTTCTTTCATTAATGTTAAACTTAGAATAATTTCGTTACAAAAACTTGTTATCCCAAAGTGAGCAACATAGTACAGTTAGATCACTCTATAACAACATCTTATTAATTATAACAGGCCAAATATTTTTTGGAACTGATTTTTTATGTTATTATATAATGTTGGGATACAATTATTGTAGGGAATGGGAAGTAAGTAACTATTACAATGGTAAGAATGGATAAACTAAATATTACAATAAACTAGAAATCAAGAACTAAACAAACTGCTTGTGTGATTTTCTGAGTCGAGTGATGACACTCTGTCTTTAAGACAAGATTGCCCCGTATATCTCCTTTTACGTTGTTGGACAATAGTTTCCAAAGATACAACAACTTAACAATTGAGCAAAGAAAACTCAAGTGTTACTCTTGAAGAACTTTGAGTATAGTAACTTTGCTAGAGAGGAAGAAGATGAATTCAGAAAATTCTGGAGTATTTTCTAAGTGTTGTGTAGTGTTCTTCAATTGAGCCAAATGCCTCAATTTATAGTGTAAGAGAAGACCCCTCAACTAGCCAACTAATGGTCTTCAATGGCCATGTAATAACAATTAATAGAGGGGTTACATTAAGCCAAATAATGGCTGAATTCATGTGCCATGTAATGGAGAATCAATGCTCCAAAACCAGCCCAAAGGTCAGAACTTTCCAACTTTCCATCGCAACATTCTGCCTTCGAAGCGTCGCAGCTGTGTGAATTAGTGCCGCGACTCTAGTGACGTCCAACCAATTAGCGTCGCGGCGCTGCCTGGGAGGCGTCGCGGCTCCGACGGTGTGGCGTCGCGGCCCTTCAGGGCTCCGCGGTGATTTTCGACTCGTTTCATCTTACACTTCGTACACTTCTTCCTTCGTTTACCAACATGGAATACTTTGTTATTCGGCCAATAACTGTCCATCATTCTATGTCTCAAACGTATTACATACGTACCAATATCTCTTTTACTAATGAAATTTGCGATATTTGGCACTACGAATGCACGTGTATGGAAATGACGTTTCCGACGTGTGGGGCCCCAATTGTTTGATTCATAAATAATTGGATATACTTAATTCTACATTTAATAAATTTTCAATAATCCCCTCTTGAAAGAGATTTTGGCGCACACACATGGTGCTTTTTCTAGCAATCCTACATCGGACCGATGTTGCATCTGGATAGGTAGCATATGTTTTAAACCTTCCATAGTTGAATACCTTCGGATTTACTTACTGCGCGGTAAACATGATGTCTTGAACTATCAGTGTTTAGTGTAAGTCAAGTCAACGGTACCAACACAATAACTTTCCTTACTCAGTTCTTCGTAATGTTTTGTCCGTTGTGGCCGTGGACACTTCTTGGATTCTTAAGTTCGTTCATTTGAGGTGGCCTATCCTCGCACTTAAATAGGCGGTCTCCTACAAGGTATCCTGCTATACCCTACTTTACAAGTGTTAGGAACCATTAAAAGTTTCTCCAAACCTAACCTCAACCGGTGAGGATCACTAAAGGTTTTGGAAACTTAACCTTTACCCACACTGCATATAGCACTTATTTGTCTATTATGGGAACAACTTTGGATTTGGTGTTTCTTTATAGAAATCACTATCTGAAGTGCTCATACTTTCACCGAAGCGCTCAACTGAACCTTTACAGCTTAGTTTTCCCATTGAACCTAATTCCTGGGATCTCCAGTCAGTAAGGTTGGGTTACCACTGTATTGGTCCTTATAACTTGGGTTTTAAGCCCATTCCCCTAGACAGACAAAATATCTGATCCTTGGGTAAGCCCTTTGTCAGTGGGTCTGCTATGTTATCCTTTGATTTTACGTAATCAATGAATATTATACCCATGGTGATCAGCTGTCTAACGATCTTATTTCTTCGTCGAATATGACGAGACTTACCATTGTACATAGAATTATGTTCCCTTCCTAGAATCGACTGGCTATCGCAGTGGATCATTATAGAAGGTATGAATTTGTTCCAACATGGAACATCCTCTAAGAAGTCGTGAATCCACTCAACTTTTCTCCTGCTTTGTCTAAAGCAATAAACTCTGATTCCATCGTGGATCGAGCGATGCAAGTTTGCTTAGAGGATTTCCAAGACACCCTCCACCACCAATTGTAAATACATACCCACTGGTGGACTTGGTGTCTCTATATCAGATATCTAGTTTGCATCACTGTACCCCTCTAGTACAGCTGGATATCTCGAATAATGCAACCCGTAAGTTAGCGTGTATTTCAGGTGTTGTAGTGCCCAATTCAACGCCTTCCAATGATCATTACTCGGATTACGGATAAATATATCCAACTTGTTGACTGCATAAGCAATATCAGGCCGGGTGCAGTTTTTTATGTACATCAAACTACCAATCACCTGTGCATATTGCTCCTGGCATACGGGTGCACCACGATTTTTATCAAGCTTTTGATTTCTATCCATTAGTGACTTTATAGGCGAACTGTCAAACATCTCAAACTTTCTCAAAACATCCTCGATGTAGTGAGACTGAGATAAGACCAGTCCGTCAGACGTCTTAGATATTTTTATCCCTAAGATGATATCTGCGATACCCATATCCTTCATGTCGAAGCATTGTTTTAACATGTTCTTAGTCTATAGGATCAAGCTAGGACTGCTCCCTATGATCAACATGGCATCTACGTACAGGCATATCATGACGAACGAGCCAGAGTTACCTTTCATGTAGACACATTTGTCACATTTATTAATGGCCAAACCCTTCGATAGTAAAGTACTATCAAATTTTTTGTGCCATTACTTCGGGGCTTGTTTAAGCCCGTACAGAGATTTGACAAGCCGACAGACTTTCTTCTCTTGCCCTTGAACCACATACCCCTCGGGTTGTTCCATATAGATTTCTTCTTCCAAATCACCATTTAAGAAGGCTGTCTTGACAACCATTTGATGTATCTCACGCAACATTGTGATTATAATGAATACCCATATGGACGTCATCCGAGACACCGGGGAGTATGTGTCAAAATAGTCAAGGCCTTCTTTCTGTCGATAGCCCTTGACTATCAACTTGGCCTTGTACTTATCTATAGACCTATCTGCTTTATACTTCCATTTGAGTATCGATTTGCAACCCGACGATTTATTTCCCGGAGGAAGATCAACCAACTCCCAAGTATGGTTATGCAGAATAGAGTCTATATCACTCTTAATAGCTTCTTTCCAGAGCGGTGCCTCTGGAGTTGACAATGTTTCAGCAATTGTCTTTGGTTCATCATCAACCATATAAGCTATAAAGTCATGACCGAAGGATATATCCTTCCTGGCCCTTTTACTTCGCCTTAGTTCCATCTTTGGAGTCTCCAAGTTCTGAGAGTCTGGAATACTAGATTCCAGATATTTAGCCACTTCGAGGTCCACTAGATCGGAACCATCTAGATCCAGGCCGTCAACGACTCCCGATTCCTGAGAGCTTTGTTCATAACTTCGTTTGCGAGAGGTTATGTCTTTTTCCTTTCTAGGAAAGGTATCTTCAAAGAATTGAGCATTCTTTGATTCCATGATTGTACCCCTGTGGATATCTGGAATATCTGACTTATGCACTAAGAAGCTATAAGAACTACTGTTATTTGCATATCCGATGAAAATGCAATCTACAGTCTTAGGCCCAATCTTGACTTGCTTTGACTTGGGTACTTCGACCTTTGCCAAGCAACCCAGCACCTTTAAGTATTTATAAGTGGGTTTCTTTCTTTTCCATGATTCATATGGAGTTTTGTCCTTACCTTTATGTGGTACTCTGTTAAGAATCGTATTAGCGGTAAGGATGGTTTCTCCCAACATGTTTTGGGGAAGACCGAAATTAATAAGCAAGGCATTCATCATTTCCTTTAATGTGCGGTTCTTACGTTCTGCCACACCGTTCGACTGAGGTGAGTATGGAGCCGTCGTTTGATGAACAATGTCCGATTCGGTACAATATTCCTCAAATGGCGCTACATATTCTCCCCCTCTATCACTACAAATGGATTTAATCTGCATGCTTAGTTGGTTCTCAACTTCTACTTTGTAACGTTGGAATGCTTCATAGGCTTCATCTTTACTTTTCAACAAGTACAAGTAACAATACCTTGTGCTATCATCAATGAATGTCACAAAGTACTTGTTCCCCCCTCTAGTTTGTGCAAACTTCAAATCATATAAATCTGTGTGAATAAGTCCTAGAGGAGCGATATTTCTTTCGACGGATCAAAAAGGAAGCTTTGTGAGTTTTGCCTCTACGCACACCTCACACTTATGTTGAGGGTTTACGTCGATAGACGGCAACAACTCCAACTTTACCAACCTTTGGATGGACTTGTAGTTGACATGTCCTAATCTATGATGCCATAAATTAGAGGACTCAAACAAGTAAGAATAAGCTTCAATATTATTGCATGTACGTAACACAAACATGGCGTTAACTTTGAAGAGGCCTTCACAGACGAAGCCCCTTCCCACAAACGTTTCATTCTTGGTAATTACAAATTTATTGGACTAAAAAACTAGCCTAAAACCAGCATTAACCAACAAATGACCTGAAATTAAATTTCTTCTAATCTCAGGAACATGCATCACCTCCTTCAGAGTGAGCTCCTTTCCAGAAGTCATCTTCAGGACTACCTTTTCTACCCCCAACACATCAGAGGAAGCGTTGTTGCCCATGAACAACTTCTTGTTTGTAACCGGTGTATAAGTGGAGAAGGCATCTCTATTGGAACAGATGTGTCTTGTAGCACCTGTGTCCATCCACCATTGCATGAGATTCTCAATAAGGTTTGCTTCTAGCACCACCGTTGAGAATTCCTCAATCATGTCATACAAAAACTTGTCTTTGACGACGTTAACATGTGATTTGCCCTTAGCCTTGGCCTTCTCTTGTTACTCAGTCTTGAGCTTGCGGCAGTCCTTGATCATGTGACCAGGTTTTCCACAGTGGTGATAGTTTCCTTTTAACTTCTCCGCCGCTTGGGTCTTGCTGTCTTTTAGGAACTTGCGCTTCTTGCTTGGGTTCCCTTTGGCCTCAGTCAGATTTGCCTTTGCCTCAGCGGGTTGTTTACCCCTAGGCAATGCCTTCTTATTAACTTCCTGAATTTGGAGTTTGATAATAAGTTTTTCAAAGGTCATTTCCTTTGTTTTTGAGTTTTAAGTAACTCATAAACTCATTCCACGAGGGAGGTAACTTTTCAATCAGTGATGCAACCAAAAACTACTCATTTGGTTGCATACCTTCCAAATCCATGTGATGTAGAATCATTTGGAATTCCTGAACTTGGGACATCACTGTTTTACTAACTACCATTTGAAATTTCAGAAATTCCCAATGATGAATTTCTTAGTACCTGCATCTTGTGCATTGTACTTTTTTTGCAGTTTCTCCCATAACTCTTTGGCAGTGCCTACGGTGCAATACACCGTGTAGAGAGGGTCTGACAAGCAATTCAATATATAATTCTATGACTCCATGCATCAAGAACCATCTTCATGCCATTTATGACATGGATACCTAGGCTCCCTTCACCCGTTTCAGAAGGCGAAGGGTCCATTTCATCTCCAGCTTGTAGAGGATCTTTTGTTAGGAAATGTGTCATTCCCATAACAGTCAGATAGAATAGCATCTTCTGCTATCATCTCTTGAAGTTTGAGCCCATGAATGTTTCAGGACGTTCATGGTGGAATCCAGCGGGTTGAGGAATGACAATGTTTCCTTGAGCGGCAGTAAAGGCGTTGGATGAGCCTTGAGCAACCGGAAAGGCATTAGATTGTGCCTTGAGCAGTGGGGAAGGCAGAGGGATTGCCTTGAGTAGCAGCAGAATCAGAAGCAATTTGTTCTCTTCCAGTCATCTTTCTAGGTACTTACAACAAAATCTTGTCTTAAAATTGTTGGGATACAATTGTTGTAGGGAACGAGAAGTAAGTAACTATTACAATGGTAAGAAATGATAAACTAAATATTACAATAAACTGGAAATCAAGAACTTAACAAACTGGTTGTGTGATTTGCTAAGTCGAGTGATGGCACTCTGTCTTTAAGACAAGATTGCCCCATATATCTCCTTTTACGTTGTCGGGCAATAGTCTCCCAAGATACAACAACAACTTAACAATTGAGCAAAGGAAACTCAAGTGTTACTCTTGAAGAACTTTGAGTATAGTAACTTTGCTAGAGAGGAAGAAAATGAATTCAGAAAATTCTGGAGTATTTTCTAAGTGTTGTGTAGTGTTCTTCAATTGAGCGAAATGCCTCAATTTATAGTGCAAGAGAAGACCCCTCAACTAGCCAACTAATGGACTTCAATAGCCATGTAATGACACTTAATAGAGGGGTTACATTCAGCCAAATAATGGCTGAATTCATGTGCCATGTAATGGAGAATCAATGCTCCAAAACCATCCCAAAGGTCAGAACTTTCCAACTTCCCGTCGCAGCATTCTGCCTCCAAAGCGCCGCGGCTCTGTGAATTAGCGTCGCGGCGCTGCCTGGGAGGCACCGCGGCGATTTCTGATTCGTTTCATCTTACACTTCGTACAATTTTTCCTTCGTTTACCAACGTGGAATACTTTGTTATTTGGCCAATAATTGTCCATCATTCTATGTCTCAAACGTATTACATACGTACCAATATATCTTTCACTAATGAAATTTGCGATACTTGGCACTACGAGTGCACGTGTGTGAAAACGGCGTTTCCAACGTGCGGTGCCCCAATTGTTTGAGTTATAAATAATGGGATATACTTAATTCTACATTTAGTAAATTTTCAACATATAATATATTATACGCTCTCTATGTGCTATTAAAAGAAGGGTGGGTGTGAAGTACACCATCAAATTATAGCCTCGAAAACTCGTTGCTCTTCGATTGCTTGACAATATTGTTGATATAGCTATATCATGTCGTAGGGCTGTTGGTATAGTTGTTGTATATTATTGGATGGTTGAAGTAATGTAGTTTGTTCATTGCACATCTAAGTTCAACTAAAACAGTTTGAAAAACTTGATTGCACCTTTATTTTAAAATTGTTTATCTTTTGTGTTGGGTCGTCGTCGTTTTAAAATCGGGTTTCCTATTCATTATAACGATATTGACATCGTTTGCCTATATGAGATTAAAAATATCCAGAGAAACAACGTATAGGTTTGATTATATTTCAATATCAATAAAAGGAAATTTACAACTTTAAAGTTACAATTATATTATACTATATATAGAACGTCACGCTTGGTTGTCATCGTGCTTGGTTCGTATGATTAGCTAAAAAAGACCTTCTTATGCATTTTATTTTAAAAAAATATAATCGTCCCTTACTTTGGAAAGGAACAGATCGAGAAGACATGAATTTATGTACCAAAGAACATTAGTCAGTTGTTTTGAATGGAACAAAATAATATTACTTACTCGGGTAAATAATATCTCTCATTTAAGGTTTTAAGAAAGTATTTATAAAAATAGAACTACCATTTATCTTTTCTTAAACATTCACTATAGATAATACGGAGTAATTGATTGTCTGTTTTTCTAAAATCTCAGAAATTTTAAAATAAGTTTACTTGGTAAATACAACAACTCATATTTGGTATAGGGATATTCTCTTCCCAAAGTAGCATTACATATACCTTTTGATGTATGACAAAACACATTTAATTTTTAATTGATTGAAATGTGTTTTGGTCTATTTATGTATGAAATATATTATATTTAATTTTTTTTGGAATTATATGTCATCAAATATAGAGTAACATTATTTACCAGAAAAGGGATAAAAAATGCAAGTTCAATTAATTAAAAATTAAATGTGCATAATTAAATATCACATGCAAAGACTAAAATCAATATTTAGCAATAACTAAACGATCAAAAGTACTATTAACCCTTAATACAACTAAGCACAAGAGAAATCGAAACTTCTTCCCTCTTTCTCCACCCACCGCAATTAAATTCACTTTATCCTTCTACAAGTAGTGAAGTACAAATAGTATTTATTTTAGTCCTTTTGAATTCACTGTTTGAAGAAGGCCCCAACTAAATTCACTTTATCCTTCTACAAGTATTAAAGTCTGTACAAATATTTATTTTAGTCCTTTTGGATTCATTGGTTGCATATGGCCCCCCAAATAAATTCACTTTATCCTTCTGCGAGTAGTGAAGTACAGTACAAATATTTATTTTAGTCCTTTTGAATTCATTGTTTGAACAATTCCATCCTCTTTAAACAAATTATTAAGACCATAACATGTCAAATCCTAGAAGAAAGTATACTTCATTTGAAGACGTGATCCTCCATTGCGTAAAGACCAAAAAATTCATACTTCCTCCGTTCCATAATAAGTTGTGTTATAAGCTTTTTATTTTGTTTTAAAATAAGTGGTGTTTTAGAATTTCAAGAATAAATTGACCTGATTCTTTTAAAATTACTCTTATTTACATAATTAAGAATTATTAAATAACTTTTCTTTTTAGACATTAATTAGGAGTAAATTAGTAAAAACGCTCATAACTTTTTAAGAATGAGCAATTTCTTATTATGAAACGGATGGAGTATAGAGCAAGTTCATATATCCTAGAATAGAGCAAGTTCATATATCCCCAAAACATGTCCATCAAGCTTTACTATAAATATGCCCTCACAATACTATTCATGATGGTGCCATTAAAGTTTAATCAAATTGAAATAGCCGGCCGTTCTTTTCTATTGTCTAAATTCATTTTTTATAGACAAAAATAAGAAAAATATCATCTTTGAAAATGTAAATAGAGAGAAAAGGTACAAATATGAAAATGTAAATAGAGAGAAAAGATACAAATATTGACGTTTGTACTATTTGAAACTGTTTAGTAATTCCTCCGTCCCAAAAAGATTGACATTTTTTTTCGGGAGTCAAATGTATTGCTTTTTTACCGTAATTTTTTCAAATGTCTTTTAATAAATTATTAATTATGGTGACTTAGCATTTTTACGTAGTTTTTGTAGGGATGTAGTAGCTCAGTTGGTTGGCTACCTGAACTTTCACCCTGTTGGTGAGAATTCGAATCCATATGTTTTAATCCCCTCCCCATTTTCGCTTCCCCTACCTCATCTCTATGTAATAAAAGAAAAACAAATTAAAAAAATATGTAAATTTTATTTCAAAAAGTTTAAAGATTCTATGTTCTAACACACAGACAAAATAAATAAGTTTGACTCTCAAAAGCAAAAGGTGTCAATCTTTTTGGGACGGATGGAATGTGAATAAGGGAAGATATCTAAAATTACCCTTATACTATTCAAATTTGGTCAATTTTTACTAATGTCATTGATAAATTATCTCGTATTTTCCCCGGAAATTAATGGACCTATGTATCCAATTTTTTAAGAAACAAATATTTAAATTTATACCTCAACTTTTGATTATTTATTAAATTTACCCTCATGCCGGAGCTCTATTAGAGATCAACGAAAAAAACAAGACTTTATCGTAACAAGGATAATATTTGACTAAAATTCTAATCGAAGGCAAATTTATCCAATTCGGATGATACTGGAGCGAATTTGACCATTTCCCTTCAAATAAAAGATTTGAGTTTCTCAGTAACATTGCCATCTAGGCTCTCTCTTACATATTTCATCATATGAAAGGCACCTACACAAGTAATCAAAATGTAATTTAATTATTTGTAGGGGATATTAAATGGAAAAGATATATTTTCCATAGTGATGGACGAATTGACACGACGTATTCAAGGGGAGGTACCGTGTTGTATGTTATTCACAAATGATATAGTATTAATTGATGAGACACGCGGTCAAGTTAGCAATAGGCTGGAAATTTGGAGACAAACCAAAGAATCTAAAAGTTTCAGGTTGAGCAAGACTAAAACAGAGTACATGAAGTGCAAGTTCAGTGATATAACGCATGAGGCGGAGGTGGAAGTGAAGATTGATCCACTAGCCATACCAAAGAGGGGAAGTTTCAAGAATCTAGGATCGATAATTCAAAGAGATGGGAAGATTGATAATGATTTCGCACATTGTATTTGAGCGGGGTGGATGAAATGGATGCTCACATTCAGTGTATTGTGCGATAAGAATGTGTTGTCAAGGCTTAAAGGTAAGTTCTATATATGTAACACCGACATTGTTGTATAGGGCAGAGTGCTGGCCAATCCAGAACGCACACATTCAGAAGATGAATGTACCGGAGATGAGGATGCTCAGATTGATGTATGAGCATACTAAGAGAGATCATATGATTAGGAATAAAGTGGACAAGGTAGGAGTGGCCTCCATAGCGGACAAGATAAGGGAAGTGAGGCTAAGATGGTTTGGGCATGTGAGGAGGAGGTGAGCGGATGCACCAGTAAGAAGGTGTGAGAGGTTGGTTGTAGCAAGAGTTAAGAGAGATAGAGGTAGACCGAAGAAGAACTGATTGGGGGAGTGATTATATATACAGGGTATGACACAATTTCAACTTACTGAGATAATTACCTTAGATAGGAAGGCACGGAGGTCGAGGATTATTGTAGAAGGTTAGTAGATAGTCGAGTGTTGTCGTCACACTTTATATGGTAGGGGTAGGGGCTAGCCTCCTTTGCTCTTCTCCTTATTAGTTATATTATTTAGTAATTGTGTAGCTTTTTATTTTTTAATATTCTATTTGTTGCTTCATTTGCTTTGTATCTTGCTATTTTGCTGTCAAATTGTTCTTGCAACCCTGCTTCAGAAACTTTTCTTGTGAGTCGTAGTTGTTAAGGTTCACTTTTATGCGGAGGCATAAAAGCTACTGAGAATTTGTGATGGTGCTCTAAGTCGGACAATTGTTTTAGAGTCGTCACCTAATTTATAGATAAATTAGGAAAACCAAGTGAAAGGGTTTATTCAAAAGATATTGAAAAATCCTATCTAAACTAGAATCAAGGTAAGGGTTCTGGTGATCCCCGGGGAAGGTGTTAGATACCCCGATATTAAGGATCCGTAGAATACGATTGATCTTCGGGTTCTATAGCATGCTTAAATGATTTGAATTGTCTTAAAGTGTTTAAAATCCGCAAAACACTTGTCATTCATTTTATTCAAAACTCAAAAGTTTTCTTTTGAAACATAAGAGCTAGGCTTCCTCCAAATAGTATGCACATGAGTAATTAGCCAATTTTATTTTTGGACTAAGAACACACAAAAATATTTTGAGTAGAACTCTACTTTTAGTCCAATAATATTGTTCAATAACACTTGCATTGTTTTAAAAAACTTTTCAAAGTTTAGAAATGAGTATAATTCAATTGAAATGACAAGCTTTGGATTTTTGACAAAAGAGATAAAAAATGGTTTCTTTTATTAATGCTATACCCAAAAGGCCAAATCATATTCTTACAAGTCCAAAACCCATTACCACAACTCAAATCCAAAATAGATGTTTTTGTCCAAAATCAATTAGTTAGGCCTAGCCCGCAAAATCAATTTTCTATAAGCATCCGTTTGGTCCAAGATCATCTCTTTTTTTTCAGCAGTCCGTTATGTCATTTTAGTTTAAACAAGGACCAATCATCTTTCAAAGTCCAAAAATTCCAAGATTTAACCTGTCCAAATTTTGAAAAATTATTTCCTTGTTTCCAGATTTTTCATGTTAAAACAGTTTGCTTCTTTTCCAATATGTAAAACAAAGTCCAATTTTCATTTAAATTCAGAATTTAAACAAGTTTGAAAATTCATTTTCAGGCGATTCTAAACTAAATGATGTACATATCGTTTGCCTATCCTAAGTCGTAACTGTAATAGGGGTTCTAATATATAAAATATGTTTTTATTACAAATAATATACAACGTGTATACATACGAAATAAAAGAGGCTGCGTTTAGGCTGGTGGGCCTACCTAAGCCCACCAATTACTATTTTTATCCGTAGTTGGGCCTTTAATGCACGGCTACATGATGCAGACTGGATCAAAATGGATTAGTTGGTCCTTAACCCAACTTGAATTAATTATGCAAATGACCAGCAGCGGCCCAATCATGGCTAAGTAGAGTAATGGGCCAGTAGGGGCCCACTCATCGTGAGGTAGTGGGAAAAGATAGCCCAAGGTTTAACTAACAGATAATTGGGCACAACCTAGATCTCAGATGGACCTCAAAGAAATAATGCAAACTGGGCTTAGTCCATTCGACTCTCAACAGTAACACACACAGAGAAAACAGAAGAACTAGGCTTGGCCCAATCTTTATCATCAGCAAATGGGTAGAGATGTAAGACACAAATGAGCTAGGCCCATCACCTAATGTCATGCAGGCTTCCTAGGTGATATACACAGGCGATATATTCAACATGTATACTCTCATATACTGAATATATTCAATATACAGTATATATACCGCAATGTATATCAGCATACACTTAAATGAGCACACACAAATGCCAAGACATACAGGCAACAAATAAGGCACACATTATGTATATCATACATACAAAAACACAAGCTGCCATAATAACTAGTGAGACTACTTAATCAATTACCAAATCTTGACAAGCCCAATTGTACAGGTTACCACCTCATGTTTCATACACTCAAACTTAGGCAGTAGACAGTGTCAACACAGCTCAAACACAATTATAACAACATCAGTAGTATTGAACAAAGCTTAAGGCTAAAAGAAAATAACAGGATCAAGCCTAATGCCTTATTCAGATCAAGACCACACACAAATTGAAAATTTAATAGAGCAGATGGATATGGTTATCTCTTCATTTCCTTTTTTTCAATTCAAACAGACACAATGCCACACTATTCCATAGTCAAGCAAATTTCAGTTAGGTATTCAACATTGATAAGGGCAAATGAACATGCCATCTTTAACTAAACATGAAGAAGCCTAGGCATACACTGGTTTATAAAGATTCCAAACAATTATAAAATCCCAAATTCAAGTTCAGAGCCTCATATTATCTCGGTGATCAAGTTAAATGATCTAGCTCTAGCAAATAGGAATGTAGGACAAGAATTCATACAATACACAAGCACTAGTTGTATTTAAGTCTCTAGTCTCACTCAAACTAGATCAAGACATGGACATATCACTCACAGATCTTAAATTTGAAACAAATAAGAGCATGGCATGAATGTGATATGCTATCATCATAAGCATATGATTCTAAGCATGAAATGGAATTCATATAGGCAAGGTAAAATTTAGTAGACATGCAGTGTATTCAGATTGGAGACTACTAGTTAGGAATCTTAAATAGGCAGTCATGGACTCATGTAGATTCAAAGATGCTTTATGTAATGACCCATCTAGTCGTTTTTACCTAAATACCCTTAATTGACTATTTTACCCTTCTCGTAGACTTTGTGTGGGGTTTTTGATGTGCGAGAATGGGTGGCACGGATCCCTGGTCTAGTTATATGGGTTTCGGATGAAAAACCCAAATCAAGAAACTTAAAGTTTATTAGTTTGACTCAAGGTTGACTTTTTGAGTAGATGGGTTCGTTTCCGAGTTCTATCGCTTTCGGTAGCTCCGAATGATCATTTACGACTTAGTCGAGTCATTGTTTGCTTTATGAGATAATCAGATATATTTTGCGGCCTCATTTATAATATTTGGATTTTTTGGTTATTCCGGACAATTCATTAGAAAAGTATGTTATAGCTCAGTTAAATGAGAAATACGGGGGTACGATTGAGTTTATAGCACTATTTACCTTAAATGAGCATGCCTGGTTTGTGTTCGGGGGGTCTCGGGAGTGTTTTAAATGTTTGATGGGAGTTTGGCTTGATTTTATGATTTCAGGTGTCTGGTGTCCGCCTCGGCGACATCTCTGTACACTTCTGCGTGTTTTCCTCAGCGAGAGTTTGGCTCACAGAAGCGGCGTTTTGATATCTATAAAGTTTCCACCTTGGCGTATGGGACTTCCGCAGGGGCGGGTGTGCCTCTACGGAGTCAGGTACGCTATAGAACTGAGGTGAGGTGTCAAGTGGCACCTCCTCACCGAGTTCATTTCTCGCGAGAGTGGGTCCACGCCAGAGGGTCAGAATCCTATTTAATTAACTAGGTAAGAATTCTTTTCCAAACTAGAAAACCTCGAACCTAGAGCTGTCAGGGAGCACAATCAGAAGTTTAAGAGAAATTTCATCCTTAGTGTAAGAAATTCCATCCTTTGTGATTTGATTATATGTTTCTAAGTTCTTTATTGGTGATATAGTATATTTATAAGTTGGGGAAGATGAGTTGTAAGTTCTTATGAGATTAAGAGAGTTATGTATTTGGGGGTGAATTTTAGGGTTTCCATTGGGGCTTTATGTATATTATTCAATTGAATGTCTAAATGAGTATAGTTTTCTAATTAGCTTAAGTATATGATTACCTAGTATGTGTGTATGTTTTTTGGGTAATAAAGTTTGAATCTTGAAACTTTGGGCCCGGGGTTGGTTTGGAAGTCTTGATGTGGTTAAGGACCATGTCCTTGTATTTTGTGTTAGCTTATTATTAACATACGGTATATGCGTGTTAGACTATGATTACTTCGAGGCGCTCTGAAAGGGCGAGGCTGGCATTGAAGATGGATTGTTTGTGGCTCTTGCTCGGCAATGAAGTAGGCTACAATTTCGTTTTTCGAGACTCCAATAGAAGTACGTAGTAGTTATAAATGTTGAGGGGTATTTGTCGTGTTTGGAGGTCCTACTCAAATGGTTCTGATGAACGATTGAGTGGGTACCGGTGTTGAATTGTGTTGATGGATAATTTTAAAAATCAGCCTTAAGCTGATTCCGACTGCTATTATTTGGGCTTGACGCCATTATGTGGGTTCGTTGCAATAATTGATATTGTCGTGTTTATTCATCACACATGCTTTGATATGATATTCCGATTGTACTTGAATTATTATGATTGGAATGTTTGGTATGATATCCTTCTAGTACTTGGATTATTGTGGTTGGACTGTTTGATATGATATTCAGATTGTATTTGGGTTACTTGTTGAATTTTGAAAACATGTGTTATTCATCTGCTATACTTGGATGCATCTCATACATTCTGATTTCTTGCCTTGTATTATCATTTGCATTCATACACTCATGGTTCTGATGATACTGAAATGGGAGTGGTATGAAAATATTGCAGGTCCAATGTAACACCTCGTACCTCTAAACTAAGCTATGTTCATGATCTAGGGGTTAGGAAACCAAAACGGGGAATTTAAAGTTGAAAATCAGTTTCAGTTCTTCAGAATTTATTTTACGCCGGAATATATGGACCGTAGAATTAATTACGGTCCGTCGAAATGAACCGTCGATTTCATTTTGAAATTGACGGAACCTAAGTCGGATAATTGTTTGACCGTCTCAAACTTTCAAGTTTTGATGTTACTGGAAAAGTGATAAATAATTCGACGATCCGGTTATATGGACCGTATAAAGTTTTACGGTCCCAACCCCAGACCGTATAAAATTTGATGGCCCGTCGAATTTGGTCATAGAATTTGTCCAACATCAAATAGTATGAATATACAACTTAGTCTTGAAAAGTGAGTTTTCACAATCTCCAAGCCCTAGAATGAAGTTCCCCTCTCTCCAACTTTCTCCTACATCGAGGTAAGCCTTTTTACGCAATTCTAACATAACCCACATGAATTCTATGTAGAAATTTAACGTTCTTAACCTCGGGTTTTCAAGATAAACCCAACTTAGGGCTCAAGGTTCAATCTTTGGAGTTCTTCTTCAAAGTTCCAATTTGTAAATACAAGTTTGGAGCAAATAAGGTATGTAAAGCTTCTATCTATGTGGGAACATATTTAATCATCCACATGCCTCGTTCATCGAGATTACTATGAATTACTTCAGAATTTGAGATTTTCCCTAGTTCATGAAAAGACTAGAATGTCTATCCTCAAGAATACAAATTCATAGTTGTTCAAAATTATCACTTTGATTATTGTTAACTCAACGCGTAATTAGCATAGACTTGTGTTTGATATCCACGAGTCTTAGTCTAGAATATCTAGCATGTTTGTAAAGTAGTTAAAGCTTCAACACTCTTAATTAGTTCATGAGTTCAGTATTTCATATCAGTATATTTCAATATTTTAGTATCATGTTGAGCACCTGTATTTTTGGGCCAAAGGACACACATATATATTGGGCCTAAGGCCATAGATTTGTGCACACATATTGGGCCTAAGGCCGCAATTATTTATTATTTCAGTTAAACAGGTGACTCTCCATTTCAGTACAGGAAGTAGTCATATTATTTTGTTCACTTCAGTTATCAATTAAATTATCAGTTTCGGTACAATATTTGTTTATTGATTTGGTTTGCCTTTTCCTGAGCACCCCATAACTATTTATTCTTTCAGATGCTTTACATATATTACAATTCAAATGTACTAACATCCCTTGGCATGGGGCCTACACTTCACAGTGCATGTGCCGAGTTTCAGGATGACATATTTGTTCAGTAGGATTGCTTCAGTATCAGCTGTTTGGTGAGCCCCATCTCATTTGGGTTTCATTAAATTATTTTATTATTATATTTTATGATAGAGGTATGCCACGGCCTTGTCCTGGTAGACATTTTTCAGTCAGACTTATGTTAGAGGTTTCATGAACTAGACTAGTTATGATGTCATATCAGTTTTTCAGTTGTTCAGACTTATTATACTTTTCAGACTATTTTCACAATATACTTTCAGATTACCAATTCAGCAATTGAATTACTTATATCAAATTATGGTGATAGTATGTTTTGATGCCCATGTTGATTTAGTAGCCATGTGGTTCGCTCGGAAATATGCAGCTAGGCACCAAGTGTCGTGTTTCTCCTAGGTCATAGTTCGGGGCGTGACAAATCTTGATATCAAGCCTAGGTTCAAGTGTCTTAGGGAGTCTATGAAACTATGTCCAGTGGAGTTTCCTTTATATGTGTGTGCCGGCCACACATATAAATGGTTAACTACTAAGACATTCAGGATTGTCTCACTTATTTCATACTCTAGATCGTGCAATTAGAGCTATGCCTTCAAGAACTTTTCTAACTCATTCGATGAAGCTTAGAGCAATAAGTAACATTCTCTTCGTATCGAATTTCGAATGTATCGAATGCGCATGCGATGAGCAGGAAATCCAAGGTCCAAGTGAGGATGATTACCATCGGGTAGTGTATGTTGGTAACAAAGGAGACTTGAGAGGATATTGAAAGTGGGACAAAATACATAGTTACTATAGACCAGAGCATAACACGTATCATAAAGTACAACGACAATTATCATGTTTTATGGTTATCATCTTACCTCAATTACCAGTTATACAACCTTTTAGTTAGCAGAGTTATGGCTATACAATATAGTAGTATTTAGTTACTACATCTCTAATTACAGTGTATCCGAATTATTGTGACTTGTGAGTATACAGTGATGCCTATGGGTGCTAAAATAAAATTTAAGTAATAATGACTACGGCGAAATCTTCGCATGTCTTATGTCCAAGTTAAGATCCAAGACTCGACAAATGGCGCATGAAGAAATTTATCAGATGATAGTTCCCTATGAAGGACAAATTTGGGTATGGTAGTATATACATATGTTCTCAACCTTACCGAATAGGTTTATTTTGATTTTTGGTCATGGAATCACAAGTATTAGGGCGATAGCTCAAATTCAAGACCCTATGGGGTAATATGTTATGAAGTTAGGCGCAGGGGGCATAAACTGCTCATGATAGTTTTGGACAGAAAAGAGCCTAAGGGCAAAATACATAGAAGTAAAAAATGTTTGATATTATAGAAGATGTGTTTTCGTAAGACCCATGCACATCGCAAAAGATATATGTTGTGCGAAATGAGAACCATGGAAATAGAAGAGTAGAATTTTTCTAAGTAGTTCGGGACAAAGGGAGCTCGATGAGCGTGCTCCAGGGCCTATAAGCCTCACTCGGCGAGGCTGTGTTAAAAAATTACTAAGTCTGGAGAACAATTTTAATTGGTTCAAGTATTATTCAGATTAGAACTAGAAAGTACTACGTTAGTAATTTACTAGAAGGAGCAGATACTATTATAAGATAAGAAGATTTTACAGTTCCCTCTTAGGTTATGTGATTAAGTATTTACCCCAGATGTGTATAGTCTGATATAATTTTGAAGTGTATAGAATGTTTGGGGGTTAGGTATTTCAATTTTTCATTCAAGGCATATGAAATTTCCCTAAGTGTGATCATGTCTATAGTTCAGAAAATATAGTATGCGACCGTAGAATATGGTCGAATGATGAGGGAAGTTATAAATAACCTTTCACGCCCCAAAACCCACTTAGGACGTAATAGACATCCGATGCTATGAACAACACCAAAAACACCTTATAAAATCAATAAACATCTATTCTAATTCATTATCTATTTATAACAAGTCGTATAATATTTAAACATGAACATGCTTAACTTAATAAAATCAACGGAAGTCTAATATAGATATTAAATCATAAAACGTGGCAAAGCCTCAGCAAGTCATACGAGACTTTAAGCATCTACCCAAAATCTGACAACTATCTATGGAGCTTCTAAGATAAAAAAATGAGTGTCTAACTTTGGGACGTAGCTCAGAATGGAAATCAATAGACAGTAAATATAGAAAGGTGCCCCACGAACAAGCATGTGGGCTCACCCAAATAATTAGGAAGTTCTCCTATCCGGTATGCGTATCACGAACCTGCTCTTTTATGTTACATGACACATCATAAAAACAATAATGGTATGCCTGAGTACTGAGTACTCAGTGAGAGTTGCTGGGATAATAGTTAATAACAAAATATATAAGTGATAAGTGTAATTGAAAACAATATTGAGAAACAGTTCAAAACAAATGATAACATCTCATGAATATTTAGTATAATTCAATAATGAAGAAACAACCCCTTTGAATCCTTAAGTCATTATCGTTACCTTAAGTTTTTCCAAAAACACTTTGAAATCCAAAGATATAGTAAGTCAGTAAACTTAGTAAGATCACCAGAAAAGTTAATAACATAGGAATATATCAATTTTTAACTTATTGTACCGTTTCTTACGTTAAGTCTTCTCACTCATGAACTCAAGATCATCAACAAGCCACTCACAGGCAACTAACAGATCAACACATGCCAACTTACGAGCGAATAATCATTTGATACACCGGAGCTATTAACCCACGGAGGCTAACCATCCTCTAGACTAGCACAACAATAGATATACTAGGGCCATTTTCCCACGGAGGCTAATCGTCCTCTGGATTAGAACAACAATAGATGCACCAGGGCTATTTCCCACGGAGGCTAATCATCGTATGGACTAGCACAATCATAGATGCACTTGGCTACATGTCTCGGAGGTCAATCGTCCTCTGAACTGACACAACAATACTCGTATCGGTACGTTAGGATCCATAACAACTAATCATCCTCCGGACTAGCACATCTTGCCCATACATGCCCAACACGAACAGAAACAAGTCATGGTATATCAATCAAATCATCAACCATGGCTTATAGCTGAATTTACAAATCATGGCAAGGAAGCTGAATCTCAAATCATAATACAATAGTCGAATTGTTCATTATGAATTATGTTCATCATACAGTTAATAAGCTATGTCATGTCATTAAGCTATTTAGAAACCATGTTCAATCATTAATCAAATTTCAACTCACTGAAACTCGTTAATAGGGTAAAACACATTAAAGACCCCAGCTTTTGAAAACAAGTTTTAAACCATCCTTTATAGGGGCAAAAACATATTCAACGGTTAAATCTCTAATTTAGTTTCAATTCTCCTTTGATAGGAAAAATCACGAATACATATATATAGTATGGTACACCTAAGGTTCCCTGAGGGCTTGTCCCTCACACACATGAAACATTCCCAAAAAACTCATTTTAAAGTTAAAAAATATGTTAAAAAAAGAGACATACATTGATTCCCACTAAAAGCTAGCAAACGTATTCTTCCATGTTCAATAATCACTCTACAATTGATAAGGATGATTAAGGTAAAAACTTTAATCTAATTCCACCCATGTTACCCCCTTAAGCGAAGAACTAGGGTTTTCATAGCTAAAAGATTGTGTTATTAAATTCCCGTGAATCTCTCACAGATTCTGTCATGCTCCGAACTATGGCCTGGGCGTAACACGACACTCGGTTCCTGGATGCATATGACCGAGCGAATCATCTGGCTGGCTAAATCAACATGTGGTATCAAAACATATTGAAAGAGGAATTAAACTAACACATGCTGATGAACAAAAAGTATGACTGAATAATCATTATGTGTAGAAAATATTGAATACGTCTTAACATAGTAAAAGTGACAACACGGCAAACATTAAAATCTGATGAACTCTGTCTAACTACTACTTTAGTCTATGAAACCTCTAAAGAGTACTGAGATGCTAACTATTTTCCAGGACAAAGCCCCCGACATACATGACTGTTTGTAGTAAGCTACAAAGACTGCAAAATAAATGATAAGGCCCCGAAATACTGGGGATCACCAACTCAGCTAATACCAGAGATCCTAGCATGCAAATGCGTTTTATTGAAAGTCGTTACCTACACCGTGAAGTGCAGGCCTTGGGAAAAAGGGACATTAGTACATTTGAATTGCACTAGTATGTAAAACCAACTAAAAGAATAAATAGCTATGGGGTGCTTAGGATATGGTCCACTCAAAACAATAAACAAGAGTAAATAAGAAACTGAAAAAAACTGTAACTGAAAATGAACATAAGTACTTTGTATCCTTAATGAAGAACCACATGTTTAACTGAATTAATTATGTCCTTGGGACCAAATATGCATAAAGCATAAACTACGGCCTTAGGCCTAATATAAGTGCATAAGATATGGCCTCGGGCCTAAGTATACATATACATAACTAGGACCTCAGGCCCAAATTAGCATAAAGTATAAACTACGGCCTCGGGCCAAAATACATGTGTTCAACACAAACCTCATAGGGAATCACCATACCTATTATAGGGTAACTAAATATGAGCGTGACTGATAGAAATATGTGTACACTAAACTGTCATGAACACACGAATACTAAACTGAATGAATACATAAATACTGAACTGAAGGGGTACTGAACATGATAAATAATGAACTGACATCAATATCCGAGTACCGAATTGACATGAATATCTGAGTACTGAACTGATATAAATATCTGAATATTGGAAACATGAATATTATAACATAACACTAAGTGTACGACGACCAATTCTGGTGGTAATTCTAGCTCGTAAGGCACTGGACCGACCCCTCGTAGGATGATGTATGGTCTAATTATATATGAAACTAAGTGTCCCTCTAAGTCTCTATGCCGCATGTTCGAATAGAACTTTTGGCAACTCTGAGCCATTCTCAAATGCTCCTGAATCAAATTAGCCTTCTCCATAGTTCCGTGGACCAAATCTAGCCCTAACAACTCTGCTTCGCCAACTTCGAACCAACCAATAGGTGATCTACACTTGCACCCATACAGAGCTTCGAATGGTGTCATCTTGATGCTAGAGTGATAATTGTTATTGTATGCGAATTCGATGAGAGGCAAGTGATCATTCCAATTACCTTTAAAATAAATGACACATTCCCTCAATATATCTTCAAGTGTTTGAATAGTTCATTTTTCCTGGACATCTATCTAAGGATGCTGAGATTTACCTTGGTACCCAATCATTTCTAAATGGACTTCCAAAATTTTGTTAGATATGAAACAATGGATATTAGGGTTCTATGAAATCTGACAATTTCTTGAGTATGCTACTTGGCATAGTCTTCTACTGAATTTGTGGTCCTCACTGGAAAGGGTGTGCTGTCTTAGTATGTCGCTCCGCAATACTCAAATCAAATCAAATCATGCTTTCTAAATGAGTGAGGTACCCTGTTATAAAGTCCATGTTTACCATTTCCTCGCAGGACTATCTGTATTTGGTGCTAAACAAATAGGCTTTTGGTGCTCGACTTTCATCCGCTGACAATTCGAACAATTTTTCATGAAATCTGCTATGTTCGTTTTCATACTATTCCACCTATAAATCTCCTTAAGATCATGATACATCTTTGTGGAACCTAGGTGAATAGAATACCTGGAATTGTAGGCTTCAAACATAATCAGCTCTCTGAGCCTATCTACATCTAGAACGCATAGTCTGCCTCTATACCTCAAAGTACCATCATCTCCCCCTTGTTCAAAAAGTTGTTGTCTCATGTTTGTGAATCCCCTATTTCAGCAGTAATAAGTAGGGATCTCCAAACTGTTTCTCATTCACTTCGGCTACAAAGGAGGATTCATCCCTAGTCTGAATGACAACACCACCATCTACGGAGTCCAAAAGTTGAACTCCAAGATAAGCTAAATGATGGACTTACTTTACCATAGATCTCTTGTCTTCCTCAACATGAGCTAAACTTCCCATACTTGATTTATCCTAAGGTACTTCCTAAAAATAATCATAATATTACTATGCACTAAGTCTTTGACCAACACCCTGAATTATAGATTCTCATGCAATTACACTATCCACTTAACACATGACTTGACATAGTCTCATAGCTTTTCTGTGATCTCCTAAGGAAATAACTGAGTTTGACACAAGTCAATTGATGATCATTCTACTCGCTTCATGTTTCTTATACACGTGGAGCACATTCCTTATGAAGACTATCTCATTTTTGCCCTTATCACTGAACTGAGGTTCTTCATATCTCATGCTAACCCTTTAGGTTTTAAATGTCCAACTAGGCTTATTGATGATTTACACATCTCTTCCTTAGACCAAAGGTTAAGGTCTTGTACTTGTATATCATTCTCTCTTGTTGGGATCCAACTAACTTTCCTACTCTTCTGTAATTGCCGTAATTGCATCACTGACGACTCATCTTTTGACTTATTTCTGAGAAATCTTCCTTACTGGAGAAAAAACAAATTACTTACATGACCAAGGTGCTAACATATTCAGTCTTAACGACTTAGCTTTGCTCACACTGTCAGTATTAGGAAAACCTCTTTCTGATAACTCTTAAAAGTTATTCTCTTATACTTTACTCTCTTACTGCCTATATGATTTCTTTCTTCCAATGTCACGATACTTCGTGTTTACTTAAACTTTACTGGGTTATATCACGCATTTAGTGTATTCAAACTATTACCCACTTGCTAGTGTTAATCTGAATAAGGAAATTAAATCATACCTCTACTAGCTCAGCTGAAATTGCTTATTCACTGTATTTACTCAAAATTTATTATTCTTCTACTAACCACTCGCTAGCATCATATTCTCTTATTCTGCTCTGAATAACTAAAGTGAAACAGAAGGTTATTTCTAACTTTCCTCATCATTCAACCCTATTCTACGGTCGTATACTATATCTTGTTAATTAAATACATGCATCACACTTAGGGAAATTACGTCTTTCTTATACAAAAGATCAAAATACCTAACCCCGAACTTTTTATATACTTCAACATCATATCAGGCTATACACATCTGGGGTAAAGACTTAATTACATAACTGAAGGGGGAACTGTCACACCTTCTTTTCTCTTAATAATATTTCCTCCTCATAGTAACATACTACCATCATACTCGCTGGTACCGATCTGACTAAACTTAAACAAATTAAAACTATTCCCAAAAATTTAATATTATCTGCTCATGGTTCTCGTGTCGTACATCATCTCAGTTTTATCCATGTGTCCAGATTGTACGAGAAAATACACTTCCTCTGAAAAATCATAACACTTAAGAATCATAGGTAATTTGCCCTTAATCACCTTTCTGCTTAAAATCATGGTAATCAATTTATGCCCGCTATGCCTAAAATCATAACATATTGCCCTGTGGGATCTTACATTACAGTTATCATCTTCATACTTGTGGCGATATCTAAGGATTCCTCTTAGTCTTGATGACCTACTGAAGGATACAAGTGGTTCTGACGACGACCTGTATTACCAGACTTAGCTTCATTACGCCTGCTTTGGGTTTTAGAATTACGAGGGGCTGCTGAATTTATGGACTAAGTCACATTACCTCTGGTACCCAGTTCCTTTAGATAGTGACCCTGCTTGTCACACCCAAAACATATATATATGCCTGAATGACACACCCCTTGGTGCCTCTTATCACACTTATTGCATATAGGATTCTGAAAATCTTTATGGGCTATATTGGCATGTGACTGAGAGCCGGGTGCTCTGAAGCTCTATTTCTGACTGAACTGACCTTTCTGATCATAGAGTGGGTCCTGATGACCTCATGTAGAAAACGGTCTGTCTCCCCACCTCCATGATATCCTCCATGATTTACGTTTCCTACATACTTAGCTCTTTTGATAATTTATCTATCATTCTATTATTGCAGTCTCTCGTTCTCCTTTCTCAAGTACATCTTTATTATTAAACTTCCAAATGCATTATATAGCACCCCTTTTCGGGCGACATGCACTTTATTCCACTTTCAATATCACCTCTAGTCTCATTCGTTACTAGCAAATACTTCGCAATTTACCCCTATGGATAATCATCCTCAGTTGGACCTTGAATTCCCTGCTCGTCGCTTGCGCATTCGAAATGTACGTAATTTGGTTGGAAGAGAAGGTTACTTATTGCTCTAAGCTTTATGTCACGATATCGAATAGAAAGAAGTGAGACAATCCTGAATATCTTGGTAGTCAACCATTTATATGTGTGGCCCGTACACATATATAAAGGAAACTCCACTGGACATGACTTCATAGACTCCCTAGGACACTAGAACCTGACTCTGATACCAAGATTTGTCACGCCCCAAACCATGGCTTATGTGTAACATGGCACTCGGTGCTTGACTGCATGTGGCAGAGCGAACCAACTAGCTGGCTAAATCAGCATGTGATATCAAAACATACTGAAAGAGGAATTAAACTAACACATGTTGATGAACTAAAAGTCTGACTGAATAATCATTTGCGGAAAATACTGAATAAGTCTGACATAGTAAAATTGCCAACACGGTAAACATGAAAATCTGATGAACCTTTCTAACTACTACTTTAGTCTATGAAGCCTCTAAAGGGTACTGAGATGCTAAATGTTTTTCTAGGACAAAGCCCCCGACATACATGACTATCTGTAGTAAGCTATAAAGACTGCAAAATAAATAATAAGGCCCCGAAAGACTGGGGCTCAACAACTCAGCGATACCAGAGATCCTAGCGAGTAGATGCATCTTACTGAAAGTCGTTTCCTGCACTATGAAGTGCATGCTTCGGGCAAAAAGGACGTTAGTACATTTGAATTGCAATAGTATGTAAAACCAACTGAAAGAATAAATAGTTGTAGGGGTGCTCGGGATGGGGCGACCCAAAAGAATAAACAGGAGTAAATACGAAACTGGAAAAAACTATAACTAAAACGGAAACTGTACATAAGTACTTTGTATCCTGAATGAAGAACCACATGTTTAATTGAATTAACTACGGCCAAGGGCTCAAATATGCATAAAACATAAACTATGGCCTTAGGCCCATTATAAGTTCACAGGCTACAGCCTCGAGCCCAAGTATACGTATACATAACTACGACATCAGGCCCGAAGATCCGTAAAGCATAAACTACAACCTCGAGCCCAAATACAGGTGTTCAACGTTTAGGAATATAAAATAAGGAACTGAGAATCATACTGTAATACATGATACTAGACTACTGAATTATACTGAATTACATAATATTGAAATACTAAATAATACTGATCTGAGACATGTATTCATGAACTGATTTTTGGAGTGTAAAGCATTGACTGACCATAATATACTGAGTTTTCATAACAGAGACTCATGGGTATGGAACATGAGTCTATACGGATTACGTACCGAGTTCACGACATTTAGAATGATAATCATGAATAAATTATGTCATCTAGAGAATAGAAGTTTTACAACTATTCATGGAACTAAGGCATAACGACTTTCTGAGGCAATTCGTAATAGTCATAGAGAATGAGGCATATGGAGAATCATAAACATTCCCACACATAGAGAGTTTGCCTCACATACCTTAATTTCCTGCTCTTGAGCGTAAAAGAACATTCGTCAATCTGTTCAACTTTAATCTAAAATAATACGAGTCAAAGGAATTCCATATTAGCAATAATACTCATCTTTTGGCCTTCTAGGCATTTTATCAAACACTTGGTGGACATAAATTTCTACAACCCTTATTAATGGTGTTTCTACACCCAACAACCCATTCCCATGTTCCTAGATGATAACACCATCTCATAATACTACGATTGTCATCATTCCTCATCACCCAAAAGATATTCAACACCCTTAATCAATAATCAATAACCAAAACATATAATTGTTCATGTTTTTATACCAAACCCATCAACTCATATCTCATGAACTTATAATATATAATCACTCATACTACACTATAATCAATTAAAGGATGAAGGTATTACCTTCTTGACATTTAATTCTCTTGAATTTGGATTCTAGGATTTATTCGTCCAGAACCAAGTCTCAATCAATTATCTATGAGTTTGAAGGGTTTAATCATGTTAGTAAGGTATTGGGGAATTTTAATCAACTTAGAATCTTCATTAGGACATACCTTGAAGTGTTCTTGAGGATTGGGACGAGTTCTATCTCCTTCTAGGCCATTTTTCATATTTTGGGGAAGTTAGGGAAATCACCCCAACCTTAAATATAAAATAAAATGCAAAAACTAAAAAATCCCGACTCCCGTGGTACCCTCGCAATGCTGGGGTGCCGCACAAGGGAAAAATCCTTTAGTAAAATGGGCATAACTCTTTGTACGGAGCTTCGTTTGAGCTGGGTGACCTACCTTTGGAAAGGTATTTCAAAGATCTACACCTTTTATGTTTTACGTTTTCTCAAATTCTCAATGGATCCTCGCTCAATAGGGCTCTAAGGCAGACCTGTCGTAAACTTAGCTGATTCTATCGAATCTTAAGCACCTCACTATTCACCATTTTGTGATGATCATATCTCCTTGATCCAATCTCAGATTGGCCTGATATTTATATGGATGGAAAGGTACTTCTACGTACTACAACTTTTATTAAGGAATCTTTTCCATATTCCCATTTAATATCAGGGTTAAATTTGCTTGAAGTATGCCCCCCGACCACTTTCACAAAACGTGAAACCTCAATTTTGATTTATTTCCTTAGAACGAGTTAGGAACTAGTATGGAGACCTGAGATGTTTAGATTCTCATTGTTTCCAATAATCTACACTAGTCTAAATCCCATCAATAATCTTAGTAAATATCAAAGAACATTCCTTTAAGAGATTTCCCAAAGTCTCCTTCAATTTCTCTTTCGTCGGTTTTCAAGAATCTATAGTTTGGAGAGATGAAATAAGGTTAATTTGATATTAGAATGATGTAATAATGATTGGGATTGGTAAAGAACTTACCTTATGTGTTTTGGGGAAGTTTTACAGTTGTTTCCTCTCAAAAAGTCGGCCAAAACGAAGTGGGAATGAATATAACGGAGAGGAAAACTTATAAAATTCAGAACCAGAAAAATAATGGGCTGCGACACCCTGGAATTTCGGACCTATCATTGGTGAGAACACCCGTGGAATCCCTGCGATGGTGCCACACAAGGCAAGAATTAAATCAGAATGACGTTCTTACCGCGGCACCCAGGCGACGCGACTGCCGACCTTTTCTATATTAGGTGGTCATAACAGTTTGTACGTATCTCCGTTTGATCTGGGAAACCTACAGTTGGAAAGGTATTTCAAAGACCTACAACATTCCTGTTTTATGTTTTCTCATATTCGCAATTCAACTATCCAGAAAATGGGAAATAGTAAGAAGTCCTCAAGACTTGGACGAATTTAAGAACGTTTACGAACTCCCTTATTTGGGTTTGACTTCAAAACGAATATCTACCACCCAAACCCATTCATATAACTATAATATGATACGTCAACACCCATTTAATTCATTCACACCTAAAGATAAACTTGTGTCAAGATCGATTATTATGGATGCGATCACAGAAAAAGATGAAAGATCATGCCTAGTTATGTGTCACAAGGGTTGTGGAATTGCACATGACTCTAATCTTTAGGATGTTTGCCAAAGACTTAGCACGCAACAATACTACAAGTATTTCAAAAACTGTCTTAGAAATAAATCAACAATATGGAGTTTAGCTCACGTTGAGACAAATAAGAGAATCATGGCTAGAGAAGTTCATCCTTTATCAAAACCTAGGAGTTAAACTTTTGGATTCCGAACATGGTAGAGTTGCTTTTCAGAATAGAACTTATTCCTCCTTAGTAGCTGAAGTGAAAGAAAAGCAGTTTCATGATCTCTATTAGTTGTAGCTAAAGGAAGAGATCAACAAGCATAAACCCAAAACTTTTGAACATAGGGGAGATAACGGTATTTTTAGGTACCGAGGTAGATTATGTGTTCCAGATGTGGACCGGCTCAGAGAGCGAATTATGGAAGAAGCGCATAACTCCAGGTATTCTATTCACCTAGGTTCTACCAATATGTCCCATGATCTTAAAGAAATTTATTAATAGAACAATATGAAGAGGAATGTGGCATATTTCATTGCAAAGTGTCTGAATTGTTAGCAGGTGAAAGCCGAGCATCTGAGGCCTGGTGGGTTGACTCAAAATATTGATATTCCTTTTTGGAAGGGGGGATGATAAATATGGACTTCATAACAGGTCTACCTCACTCATCCCGAAGGCATGATTCGATTTGGGTGATTGTGGGCCGATTGACTAAATCAACCCACTTCTTGCTAGTTGAGATCACAGATTCAACAAAAGATTATGCTAAGTTGTATATCTAAGAAACTTTCAGTCTTCATGGGACCCAAGTGTCCATTATTTCAGATCATGGTGCTCAGTTCACAACATACTTTTGAAGTCTTTCTAGAAAGGATTGGGTACCAGGTAAATCTCAAATATAGTCCCAGATATATCGGACCATACAAGATTTTGTGAAGAGTTGGCCAAGTGGCTTATGAACTTCAATTACCACAAGTTGAGATCACCTATGAAGAGGTCGTTGTGGCTCTTTTGGATCGTCAGATTCGAAAGTTGAGAACTAAGGAAGTTACCTCAGTGAAAGTGTTATGGAGAAGTTAGAATGTTGAGGAGGCTACATGGGAAGTCGAAGAAGACACGAAGTCTAGATATCCACACTTATTTGAGGAGTAAGCAGAAAATATTGAAGGTAACTAACCTTTACACTCGTACCTCTTATTCAGTTCAGTACTTCAGTTTAGTATTCAGTTCAGTAATTCAGTTTAGTATTCAGTTCAGTACGTCCGTTTAGTATTCAATTTAGTATTCAGTTCGGTAATTTAGTTTAGCATTCAGTTCAACACTCTTTTCAGTTAGATAATCATCCAATCCAATATTCGTGCAGTTACATTCTTAACGTATGTAAGTTCGATCGCCAAAACCAGAACTTATCATTCGAGGATGAATGATCCCAAGGGGGAGATATTGTACACTACGTACCTATAAACTAAGCTATGTTTATGATCTAAGGGTTAGGAAATTAAAATGGGGAGTTTAAAGTTGAAAACCTATTTCAGTTCTGCTGAATTTATTTTGCCCAGGATTATACGGACCGTAGAATTAATTACAGTCCATCGAAATAAACCGTCAATTTCATTTACCATTGACGGAACCTAGTAGCTTTTACGGATCGTATAATATTTGACGATCCATCCTTTTTAACGTCTCAAACTTTCAATTTTTGAGGTTACTAGAAAAGTGGTAAATAATTTGACAGTCTGATTATACAGGTCGTATAAAGTTTTACAGTCCCAACCCCAGACCGTATAAAATTTGATGGCCCGTCGAATTTTTCCATAGAATATGTCTGACAGCAAACAATATAAATACGCAATTTAGTCTTGAAAATTCATTTTTCACAATCTCCAAGCCCTAGAACAAAGTTCCCCTCTCCCTAACTTTATCCTACATTGAGGTAAGTTTTTTCACATAATTCTAAGTGATTCTAAAATAAACCACATGAATTCTAAGTAGAAATTCAATGTTCTTAACTTAGGGTTTTCAAGATAAACCCAATTTAGGGCTCAAGGTTCAATCTTTGGAGTTCTTCTTCAAATTTTAAATTTCTTTTCGAGAGAATGAGGTATGTAGAGCTTATATATGTGTGTGGGAACATATTTAATCATCCTTACGCCTCATTCATCGAGATTATTACAAATTACTTCAAAATTTGAGATTATGTCCTAGTTCATGAAAAGTTTAGAATGTCTATCCTCAAGAATATAAATTCATAGTTGTTCATAATTATCACTTTGATTGTTGTGAACTCAATGCGTAATCAGTATAGACTTGGGTTTGAAATGCGCAAGTCTCAGTTTAGAATATACAGCATGTTTGTAAAGTAGTTAAAGCTTTAGCACTCTTAATCAGTTCATGAGTTCATGTTCAGTATTTCATATTAGTATATTTCAGTATCATGTTGAGCACCTGTATTTTTGAGCCCGAGGCCACAAATATATATTGGGCCTAAGACCACAGTTTATGTATAAGTATACTTGGGCCCGAGGCCACAAATTTATGCACACATATTGAGCCTAAAGCCACAGTTATTTATTATTTCAGTTAAACATGTGACTCTCCATTTTAGTACAGGAAGTATTCATATCCTTTGTTCACTTCAGTTATCAGTTACAATTTTAGATTCAGTACAATATCTGTTTATTGATTGGGTTGACTTTTCCTTAGCACCCCACATCTATTTATTATTCCAGTTACTTTACATACAATACAATTCAAATTTACTAACCATTGGCATGGGGTATGCACTTCACGGTGTAGGTGTCGAGTTTTAGGACAATGTATCTGCTTAGTAGGATTACTTTAGTATCAGCTGCTTGGTGAGCCCCATCACATTCGGAGTGTCAGTCTTTTATTTCATTATTATATTTTATGATATAAGTATGTCAAAGCCTTGTCTTGGTAAACAACTTTCAGTCATACTTATGTAAGAGCTCTCATAGACTAGACTAGTTGTCATGTCATGTCAGTTTTTTTAGTTGTTCAGACTTATTATATTTTCAGACTATTTTCATAATATACTTTCAGATTACCAATTCAGTAGTTGAATTACTTGTTTCAAATTATGGTTATAGTATGTTTTGATGTCTATGTTCATTCAGCAGCCATGTGGTTCGTTTGATCACTTGCTGCTAGGCACCGAGTGTCGTGTTTCACCTAGGCCATGCATCCAAGGGACCAAAAAAGGTAAGAACACTATGCGATTATAGCAACATTGAGATGATGATGATACAAATGGCTCAGGTTGCACGCTGTAATGGGTATGATAATATGCGGGGATCGAGGTTGTACGCTTGCAACATATATTATTACAACCAAGAGTTGAGCTCTGATGGGATATTTCGGAGATGTATATGCAATTCACGGGTCCCCCATAAGTGTATGATCATAATAAAAAATTGATGTACTATATACTAGAGGAAAAGGTACCTGGTATATGTATTGCATTCATATCATTTATACATTCATACTTACATTGATCACTTGTTGTTTGTTAACGTGATATGAATTGGTTATATGGACTTGGGTGATTTCCTGATTAATGGATTTGGATGATTGGATTAATTCTATTAAGTTGGGTTGATTTCCATGATTAGGCTAGTCTATATGAACACTTGGGTGAATGGTTGAAATTATGTAATTGTTTTGGTTGTCGTATATGTCTTGCTTCCTTGTGTATGGGTCTTTGTGGTCAATAAATGTAAGTCTAAGTGCTTGATGTTAATTGTTACTGTGGTCGGGAAAGTCAATAGGTCATTGGGGTGAAAGGGATTAAGCAGTTTGGACAATGATTGGGCAAGAAATTGATAGACAAGTTCGAGTGCGGGTAAGGTGATGTAGGTCGAGATGACCTTCTAATGTGTTTGTGACAAAGTAACCGGATAGAACCTTGGCTTGAATATAGTTAGATCATAAAAGTTCTAACTAGACTTACACCTAGGGTTTGTATTACAAAAGGACCGAGGGTTGGACCACAAAAGGACCAGGGTTTTGACCACAAATGGACCAACTAAGATAACAACATAAAAAGTTGAATAACTTAGCAAAGTTTGAGAAAACTCAAATATATTTCATAAAAATTCAATGTCTCATTTCATCAACTACATCCCCTATTTATATTAGTTCTAAACCTTCTAGAAGAGGTAACAAGATAGACATAAAAATGCATCTAGGCCGAATAGAAAATGGGGATAGGTTCGGCCGATTTGGGAGAAGGGAAAAGACCCAACACTTCATGTTCTCTAGGCCACCCTTTTGTGTCATCCATGTAGATAAGTGCATGAACTAGCTAGTTCATGAATTACCTCATTGGGGAACATTGGAAGCTTCTCCTTCTAGATGGTTCTCGGCTTGATCATCTTATCTCATTACATGGCATAGTAATTAAGCTATAAGGAGATCTAGTAATTAAGCTAGGAATTAAAACAAGCTAAAAGGTGGTTCGGCTAAGACCTACATAAAAGCCGAAAACACTCCACATTAAGCATGTCACCATAGGACAATTGTCGATCTTTGGCACTCCTAGCAAATCACCTCGCGGCTCATGTTGGAAACTTAAGTTCACGTCCTTCTTTTCATCATACTCTTTTTTTTAACAGAATTTGCCTTCAAATTCTCATCATCTATGTATGGTGATAAGACTCCAACATTAAATGTTGAACGAATACCTCTATATTGGTACGGAAATTCTACTTTGTAAGCACTTTCCCCGAACCTGGCCAATATCTTGAAAGGACCATCCGCCCTCGGCATTAGCTTGTTATTTCTCATGTTGGGAAATCTTTCATTCCTTAGGTGTAGCCAAACCAAATCTCCGGGATGGAATTGTGGTTGAGTCCTTGACTTGTTCGCATCCATTTTGTACTTGATATTGGCCTTCTGAATTTGTGCTCGGATTTGATCATGTAACTTCTTGAAGGACTCAATTTGTTCTTTAGCTGTGAAGCTTAGGATTTCTTTCGTTGGGATTGGAACTAGATCAATAGGTAAAAATGGGTTAGTGACATAAATAATTTCAAATGGATCTTTACCCATTGTACGAGATTGACTCCGATTATAAGAAAATTCCACATGTGCTAACTTGATGTCCCAATCATTGGTGGTCTTGCTCACCAATCCTCTTAATAGTGTGCCAAGAAGTAGTCACTTCCGTTTGGCCATCCATTTGAGGATGATGGGAGGTACTAAATAATAAATTGGTACCAATAAGTCTCCATAGTGTTTTCCATAAATAACTTAGGAACTTCACATCCCTATCAGACACAATAGTCTTAGGAACGCCATGCAATCCTACCACTTCCTTCAAATACAAATCCACAATATGTGTTGCATCATCGGTCTTGTGATAAGTAATGAAGTGAGTCATCTTCGAGAATCTATCCATAACTACCATGATAGAGTCATTGCTCCATTGTATTCTTGGTAATCCGAGGATGAAATCCAAGCTCACACCTTCCCATGGTCGCTCCGGAACCGGTAAAGGAGTATACAATCCTTTGTGGAAGAAACTTTTAGCCTTTTGACAAGTGGAACACCTACTTACCACTCCATTTACATATTTATCCATTTGTGTCTAGTAAACGTGTTCTTATATAATCTCCAAAGTCTTCACTCCCCCAAAATGTCCAGCTAGTCCACCCGAATGCACTTCATGTACAAGAATTCCCTCATGGAAAATTTGGGCACACATAATTTGTTCCCTTTGAAAAGGAAACCTTCTACTATAGAATAAAAACTATGAACTCCACTATTACATTCTATCAATACGTCTTTGAACTCAGGATCTCGTTCGTAGAATTCCTTTAGCACTTTATATCCCACAAGTTTTTGTTCAAGTACAGTCAACATTACGTGCCTCCGGGAAAGTGCATCTGCCACTATGTTGGACTTGTCATCCTTGTGCCTTATAGAGAATGTGAAAGTTTGCAAGTATGCTACCCACTTAGCATGCCTTGGATTCAACTTTCTTTGCCCATGTAAATACCTTAAGGATTCATGATCTGAATATAAGACAGAAGGTTTTGACCTCAAATAGTGTTCCCATTGGACCGAGGATCTCACAATAGCATAAAACTCCTTGTCATAAGTATAATAATTGAGTCGTGCACCACCCAATTTTTCACTAAAGAAATGCATATAGGTGATATGTCTTGAATCAAGACGGCACCAACTCTAACCCCACTAGTATCACATTCAACTTCAAATAGTTTCTCAAAGTTCGGAATAGATAGAACCGATGCTTCACATAACCTTCCCTTCAAGGTTTCAAAAGCTCTTTGTGCTCTTTGGGACCATTTAAACTTACCATTTTTATTAGTTCAGTGATAGGGGCAGCAAGGGTACTAAAATCTCGAATGAAACGACGATAAAAAGAAGCCAAACCATGGAAACTTGTTACCTCACTTACATTTGTAGGCTCGGGCCAAATCCGGATAGCTTCCACCTGGATGGATCCACATGAATGCCCTCAGATGATACTATGTATCCTAAGAATGAGATACTAGTAATCATAAAAGCACACTTCTCTAACTTTCCATACAACTTTACATCTCTTAACTTCTCAAATAAAGCTTCTAAATGCGATAAGTGAGATTCCCTATCTTGATTATAAATTAAGATATCATCTAAGCAAACCACAACAAATTTACCCATGAATGGTCGTTGTACCTCATGCATGAGCCTCATGAAAGAGCTTGGAGCATTACACAATCCACATGGCATCACAAGCCATTCGTATAAACCATACTTGGTCTTGAAAGTCGTATTCCATTCATCTCACTCTCATAACCTAATTGATGGTAGCCACTCCTCAAATCTATCTTGGAGAACAACTTGGCCCCATTTAATTCATCCAAAAGATCATCCAATCTCGGCATAAGAAACTTGTACTTCACAGTGATGTTATTGACCACTCATCTATCAATACACATTTGCTAAGTTTCATCTTTCTTTGGCACCAACAAGGCGGGTACAACACAGGGACTAAGGCTCTCTCGGACAAAGCCTTTGTTTAGTAATTCTTGCACTTGTCTTTACAACTCCTTAGCCTCTTCTGGATTGCATCTATAGGATGGACGATTAGGTAATGGACTTCCTGGAATAAAATCAATAACATATTCAATACCTCTGATTGGTGGTAATCTTGGTACAAGATCATCCAGAAATACATCTTCAAATTTCTTCAAGAGTTCCTCCAAGTCGGCATCTTCAACCGCATCTCCCACAAGACTCTTCTTATCTTTGCACACCAATGCATATATAGGACTCCACTTCTTCAACTCCTCTTCTATCTCCGATGCATTAAGCAAGAGGGCCTCAGACGTTTCCTTGCGGTTCTTGGCATTTTGGATCTTCATTTTCTTCCCCTCACTAGGTGAAAATAATATCAACTGGACCTTCTTGTCATCCTTTTGAAAATAATAGACATTCTTTTCTACATCACGTCGCGCTTTCCTATCAAATTGCCATGGCTGACCCAATAAAATATGACAAGCATCCATAGGTAGGATGTCACACCATATTTCATCTTCATACTTACCAACCTGAAAACTAACAAGAGCTTGTTTCATTACCTTTAGCCCTTTGTCTTTGTTCAACCATTGGAGAGCATCTGGTATAGGATGGCTATGGGTAGGCAATTTCAATTTGTCCACCATTTCCACGGAGGCCATATTGGCACAGCTTCCTCCATCAATGATCATATTACATACCTTGTCATTTACCTTGCATCAAGTGTAAAATAATTGCTCTCTTTATTTCTCCTCCTGTTATTCAAGTTGAACACTCAACACACGTCAGAGTACTAAACTTTCACCCTCTTTTGCAAGATCAACATCTTCCTGTAGGACCTCCTTGACTTCGGGTTCCTCAATAACAAAGGAATCCCCGCAATCTTGATACTCTTCCCTTTCATGCCGTGGGTTGTTTTATGCAAACTCCTCCCTGGACTCGGCATTATTAATCACGGCATGCCACGCAAATTCTCTCCTAAGGATTTGCGCTTGTTCCACAAAAAGGTCACTTAGAATCCTCTGAAGTTCTTCATTTATGTTAGCCATAGCGTCAAGGCGTGGGACGGGAAAACGTTGACATGATACCAAACTGATGTATAAAAGGAGAGGATTGTATGGTTAGGTTGGTCGGAGTTAGTTTAGGGCTGGACGGACACAAATATGGGAGTTAAATGGACGTTGGTGGAATAGGACGGTTTCCAGACAATTTAGGTTTGTGGGAGGTGTACGGGTGTCCTTACATGGTTTGGGGAAAAGGCATTTGGATAGGATGAACTAGACACATTGTGGGTTATGTTGGTGGTTGGATGGTGGTAAGATGACGGAAACTGGTCCGGACAGTAAGGTATGAAGGTTGAACCCGGTGAGGACGGTGGAGTAGTTGGTTGGGTTTTCGGGTGTTTTTGGGAGGAGTTGGTTAACGACCTTTTTGGTGTAGGTGGGGAAGTGTTGTAATGTATTGGGGTGAAAGGGATTACGCAGTTTGAACAATGATTGGGCACGAAATTGATAGACAAGTTCGGGTGCGGGTAAGCTAATGTAGGCCCAGATGGCCTTCTAATGTGTTTGTGACAAAGTAACCAGATAGAACCTTGTCTTGGGTATAGTTAGATCACAAAAGTTCTAACTAGACTTACACCTAGGGTTTAGACAACAAAAGACTGAGGGTTGGACCACAAAAAGACCAAAGTTTGGACCATAAAAGGACCAACTAAGATAACAACACAAAAGTTGAATAACTTGCAATGTCTCCTTTCATCAACTACATCCCCTATTTATACTAGTTCTAAACATTCTAGAAGAGGTAACAAGATAGACATAAAAATGCATCTAGGATGAATAGGAAAGGGGGATAGGTTCAGCCGATTTGGGTGAATGGAAAAGACCCAACTCTTCATGTTCTCTACGCCACCTTTTTGTGTCATCCATATAGATAAGTGCATGAACTAGTTAGTTCATAAATTACCTCCTCGGGGAACGTTGGCAGCTTCTCCTTTTAGATGGTTCTTGGCTTGGTCATCTTATCTTATTACATGGCATAGTAATTAAGCTATAAGGAGATATAATAATTAAGCTAGGAATTAAAACAAGCTAAAAGGTGGTCTCGGCCAAGACCTACATAAAAGCCAAAAAAATGTTTCATTCTTGGATCTTCAAGTCTTGTCTTCAACTCCACTCATATTCAGCATGTCACCATAGGACGGTTGGCAATCTTAATTTTTTTAGCGAAGTTGGTGCCGCAAATCTGGTGCCCCCCAATGAATACCTCCGGATTCACACATTTGATGATTCTGCAGAGACTCTCCTCATTATCTCGCCCTCCAAAAAATCACTCCACTTCCCAAGCCAAGCTCGTGAATGTGTTCCCGGCTTCGAGCGTAAATCCAAATAAGCTAAGGACTGCAACCCTCTTCTTTTCTAAAGACACCAATTTTCTATCTTGGCCAGTCAGGGTTGCGTGCTACCTGAGGCCTTTGATATCAGATTCCTACAAGGATAATATAAAATAGGTCTCATGGAAGCGTCTTATCAACAAAAGGATGCACACATCTAACTGGGTACATTTTTTGAATTCCGTTAGTTAAATTCGTATCTTTCCCTTTTCCTTTAGATATGTTCTAACTTGAACATAAAATATTTTGCAGTCATCCATTTTCATCGGGGAAGGTTTCCTTCATTGCCTTGAGGATAACAAGGATATGAAGGGTCAACTAGATGCCCGAGAGAGATAAATTCGAAACCTCAAAGAAAGCCTCCGACGGAAGGATGAGAAATTGCTCGGTGACTTACCTATTGTTAAGCCAGAATTAGATCGGGTAAGAGGTAACTACCTCCGGGATATGGATAACCTCAAGCTTGTCAACGAGGAAAACAAGTCGCTAGATAGAGAGAATGATCAACTCTACAATGATCTTCAGAATCTCCAACAAGAACTTGAACATAACGAAGAAGTCAGGCATTACCAAATGCAAAAGGAGGACTTCCTTACTGACGAGGTTAATTGCCTCACCATCGATCTTTCCATGATTAATGCGGAGAGAATTGCTGAGCAGTCTACCTTCAGGCAGAACTATGAAGGAGACTTAATTATGTCTCAAGATCAGGTCTGTCAGCAAACTCAAACCATTAAAGAGCTGAGAACTGAGCTCGAGGCCACTACCCAGAGGAATGCTGAGATTTATGCTCAACGTGACTAAGTCTTGGCCGAACGGGACCAAGCTTATTCCAATCTTAAAGCTGAAGCAGCCCGGACAGTGCTGAAGATTGAGCATGAGATCGAACATACTGGCCCAAGAACCATTGCCATAATTAAACAAAGTTTATTCGAAGCTAGTGCAAGAAGAGCATGTGAGAGGACTCACACAAAAAATGAAAGAATGGAGTGAAATCGTGGCCTTTGCCGTACAAGGGAGAAATCCTTACCGTGATCAAGGTGAAGGGAAAAATGATGGTGCATTCTGCACACATTGCAAGAGATCCGGACACGTAGTGGAAGAATGTTTTCAATTCATTACATATCTGAAATGGTGGCCAGAAAATAAATAAGAAGACGAAAAATCCGGAGGAAGAAGACAAGGACAATAACAACAACAGAGGAGAGGTACGGGATCTGGTCGCGGAAGAGGCAACTATCGGGCTAACACCGTTATTGTAAAGGATACACATATGGAGATAGAACAGATGAACACAGGCGGGATAGGACCTCACAATCTGAGTGAGGAGATCCAAAAAGTGGTGATTGACGTATTGAATTCACAAGGAATAAATCTGAATGGCAAGATGGATGGTAAGACCAAAATCTCATCCTGGATTATTGACTCTAGAGCTACCAATCATGTGACAGGTAATCCGGAGAAACTGAGCGATCAGTGGGACATACTGGTTGGGCTTCCGGATGGAAGTAGCTTGACGGCTACAAAAGTAGGAACAACTATGCTGAATGATAGGATATGGTTGAAGAATGTTCCGGATTTGACATGTAATTTAATTTCTGTGTCACAGCTAGTTGATTATTTAGATTGTGATGTGACATTTAATAGAATTATATGTGTTATACTGGAATCCACCACGAGGAGGCTGATTGGAAAGGGTGAGCGTCGAGGTGGACTTTACTATTTTTGAAATGTGCCAGTGATACAAACTATGAAGGCAGAGGCAGTTGATTGGTTCAAACTTTGGCAAAAATTGTTGGGTCATCCTTCAACACAAGTAACAAAATCTATTACATCATTAGTCTTAAAGGAGAATGGTGATAGATTGGATAGAGAATGTGATGTATGTCAACGAGCAAAGCAAACGAGAAGTGTTTTCCTTTAAGTGAGAATATTGCTTCGGATACTTTAGAGATGATCCATTGTAATTTATAGGGACCATATAGGACCCCTTCCTCTTGTGGTGCTTCATATTTTTTTACTATTATGGATGATCGTTCACAAGCCGTGTGGATATTTATTTAGTTGATAAGAAAGAAGTGTCCCAAACCATGAAGAATTTCTTCTCTCTTGTTGAAAGGCAGTTCAAAAAAGGGTGAAAATAGTTAGAATTGATAACGGAACTGAGTTCATGTGTATGAAGACTTACTTCTTCGAACATGGAATTCTGTTTCAAACATCTTGCACGGGGACACCTCAGCAGAATGGAAGAGTCGAAATAAAATACCATCACATTCTTAATGTGGTGCGAGCATTGAGATTTCAGGGTCATCTTCCGATTAAATTCTAGGGAGAATGCGTTTTGACTGCAGGATACTTGATCAATAAAACACAATCTTCGTTTTTGAATGGGAAAACCTCCTATGAAATTTTATATGGGGAGGCACATCATTATGATCACTTAAAGGTCCTAGGATCGCTATGCTATGCACACACAAAGGGAAAAACAAGACACAAGTTTGAGAGTCGGAGTCGTAAGTGTATCTTCTTGGGATACCCCTATGGACAGAAAGGTTGGAGACTGTATGACTTAGAAAATTATGAATATTTAGTCTCACGAGATGTGGACTTATACGAGATTAAGTTCACTTTTGCCGTAGGAACAAGTAACTTGGTCGACAACATAAAAGCGATTTCAAAAGAAATAAAGGAGAAAGGAATCAATACGTTTCGAAGAAGAATAGACAGATAATGTATGTGCAAACAAAGCTCTAATAGAAGAAATTCAAACACCGAATACCGAATCTACAGATCAGCCAGAATTAGACTGGACAGATGCTAGTCCGAATAATGAAAACATGGAAGTACATACGGAAGGTACCTGGGCTAATGAAAAGCCACCGGAGGAACAATTGGGTCGAGGTAAACGTGAGAAGCATGAATCAGTTTGATTACATGACTACGTTACTGAAACATTCCAGAAAAAAAGTCCATCAATGAGTTCGCTCGATCCTCAACAATCCTCAGGTGCACCTTATCCTTTAGCTCACTATATAACATGTGATAATTTTGTTTCGCAATACCAAAGCTTCATTGCAGCAATTACCATAGGAATTGAACCAAAATCCTTCTTGGAGGCTATGAAAAATGAATGTTGGAGAAATGTCATGCAACAAGAAATCCAAGCATTAGAGGACAATGACACATGGACATTAGATACATTATCGTCGGATAAAAAGACACTCGAATGTAGATGGGTGTACAAGATCAAATACAACTCGGACGGAATAATTGAACGATATAAAGCTTGGTTGGTCATCTTCGGTAATAACCAGGAGGAAGGTATTGACTACAATAAAATATTTACTCTGGTTGCGAAGGTAGTGACCGTTTGGACCTTTTTAACAGTAGCGGGCGCTCAAAATTAGGAGCTGCATCAGATGGATGTTCATAATGCCTTCTTGTACTGTGAACTGGTGGAAGAAGTTTATATAAAATTACCACTGATATTCTGTGTGTATGGTCTGAATCAAGTATGTCGACTCTGAAAATCTTTTTATGGGTTGAAACAAGCTCCACGTGCTGGTTTGCAAAATTGTCAAGTGCCTTAATAAAATATGGGTTCAAACAGTCATACTTCGATTATTCTCTCTTCATGATGCACCATGGAAGTATACAACTTAACGTCTTAGTTTATGTGTATGACTTGATTATCTCTGGAAATGACCATGGTGTCATTGCACGGTTCTAAGACTATCTCCAAGCCTGTTTTCACATGAAGGATTCGGACCCCCTTAAGTATTTTCTAGGGGTTGAAGTTGCGCATGGACGAACTGGATTATTCCTTTGTCAACATAAGTATGCCTTGGATATAGTCTCTGAGTCCAAACTACTGGGAGAAAAATAGATTAAAACTCCTATGGAATAGAATCACAATCTGGCGTTTGCTAAAGGGGCTAATTTGGAAGATCCGGAACCATACCGACGTCTGGTCGGCAGATTTATATACATCATCTTTACGCGACCGGAGTTATCCTATTGTGTACATGTTCTGTTCCAATTCATTCACCAACCGAAGGAAGCGCACTGGAGAGCCGCCCTCCGGGTGCTAAGGTACTTGAAAAAGAACCCTGGGCAAGGAATGTTGCTTCCTTGATGCTACTAGTTGTCTTGTCTCATATACTGTTAGCATCCCCAACTACTCCCCCAATAATTAATAATAAGGGTAAAAACGTATGAAATGATAAATATATCTTGATCTTCTAAATTGGACAAGTAAAAATATACGTCTAATTTTAGTATAGTGGATGACGAGTGTCTAGTGTAAATAAATTTTTTACTTGTACTCCGTTAAATTATAGTATAGAAAGATGTCGATCCCAAATAAATCGATTTATCTATTCTACAGACGTTTCTTGTTTTAATTACTATTCAAGAGAATCAGAAAGAGTTGAGTTGGAAGTTAATTAACTAAAATTGTGTAAATAGAGCAATGGAGAATTATTTTTATTTTCCACAAATAAAAAAAGGTTTTGGGATCATGGTTTCACTTAATATCTATTACTTCCTCCGTTTTAATTTATGTGAACCTTTTTGAAGTACGAGGGTCAAACTTTATAACTTTAACCTTAAATTTTGACATAGATTTTTTAAGTTTGTAAAAATAAAATTTATATATTTAGAAACTACATTAAAAGTATTATAAGTCATGATAATTTATAATTCAAATAATTTAGAAATAATGTAAGGAAAACGTGATAAAAAAACCACCTCATAGACTTCCCAAATAATAAAGGGTTCACATAAATTGAAACAGATGAAGTACTATATAAAAAAATCAAGAATTGTCACTCCCCGCACACAAAAAAGTTACTCCATACTGGAGTTAGTACTACTAACAAAGATATCTTTGTCTATTAATAAGAAAATAAAAGAAATATTCAAGAAGAAGAATTCCGCTATTTAATTTAAAGTAGAAACTGGAATAATTTCCAACACTGAACAATTGAAGAAATTACAGGAGAAGGAGCATAAAAGTGGGAGGAATTATATTTGTAAGCTTCTCCTTCCATTTTGTTCTCTGACTTCGTTGCCCCCGTGTTCCCTTCAAATTAGGGGTGAGCACGGGTACAAGGTACTCAGATACCCGATCAAAATCGACACTAACGGGTAGGTTCCGGATAGATATATTATAATAATTGGTAGGTTTCGGATAGTAAAATTAGGAACCGATCAATGTCGGGTCCGATTCCGGTTCCGACAAATAGAGACAGGGTACCCGCACCCGGAATCAATATCCGAAACCTATGAAATATTAAATATTTTTACTTTTTAATTCCATTACTTTTTAGTTAATAAAAAAAGAAAAAAAAAAGGTCATACTAAAGTACACCATTTAACGCAGAGGGGGGGGGGGGGGGGGAGGAACCAAATGCAGAACAATCACTTTCACCATCAATAAATAAATTAAATAATACAAGTGACAATCATAAGCAGAGAAAAAGCCAAAAGCGGTAGAAAATTGAAAAACTGAATTTTTTAAACTATGTACTCCTTTAAGTTATTGAAAAAGAAAGTTGAAACGAAAACCAAAGCAAATCTTTGAAACATTCTTGGGATATTTGCTCCGAAAAGATTCTTTATGGGTTTTGTGGCACTAACTTAGAGGATAAGCAGACGAGTTTATTCCTAAACCAAAGCTGTTATACGAAGGCATTATTTTGCACAAAGAAACACCGATTCCGGGTATCCGGGAACCTACCCGGAACCGCAGGGTCCTGGAACCTTCCGGGTAATGATTGCTACGGGTAGGTTCCGGATAGTAAATTTAGGAACCGATATTTTACTGGGTAGAGTCCGGATAGTTCAAAAAAATTAGGGTACCCGGACCCGCTCACCCTTATTTCAAATGGAAAACGATGCCTCTATTTATAGCGATATATAAATGCTGCCCAAGTAATTTGCAAATTGCAAATACAATTTGCCAAAGTTCTGAATGCATCCAAAATTAGTAGGCCACCATTTCCTCTCTTTTTTTTAATTTATTATCAAGACCCACCTTATTTGCAAATTGCATTTCATTCTCTGCATTTGTTCCTTTTTGATTTCTTCTTCTTTCTTTCTTTCAATTTTTTGTTTGTGTTGGATCTTCTTCGTTATAAAATAAATACTTGAAATTGTATATCAAGTATTGATATTTAGTTGAAATATGAATACTTATGTTGGTAGTAAGATATCTCATAAAATTAGTTGAAACACGTACGTACAAACTGATCCAAACACCACGAGAGGGCTTTAGTTAGGACTCTCTATGGTCCCTTTATTACTAAAGAAATGCTATTTAAATTAAATTGTGAATTTAAGGAGGTTCATCACACTCCTTTGTACTTCCATGAAGCTTAGCTTCTACCAATCAGTTCGTACATGTCGAGCCTATGTGAAGAATTTACAACAACATATGAGTGTAATTCCATGTGTGGCCTATGTGAAGAATTTGGTTAAGAAAAAACGTCAAAGTTCACCCAAGTATAAGAACTAAATTCTAATCCTATATCCTCCAATTATATTTTTCAAAATCGTCCACACAAAGCACATATACAAAACTAATACATATTAGAATGCAAATTCTGGACTTTCAGTTCTCTGTTTTGGACGATTTTAAATGGTTAGACGAATAAGTCTATATATTTGAAGTTGATTTATTTTCATAAAGACAATATATAGCCACACACACGTTATATTCTAATAAATTTGCACAATAGAATATTGGTTTGTGAAAGAGAATAATCCCTTGATTATTTTTGTTAATGAAGAGGTATATATACAAATATACAATTCCTAACTATGAAAAAATATATTTTCCTACTATAATTGTAATAGCTTTTCCTAATACAAGACTAATAACAAGCTGAGTCATTCAGAAAATCCTTCAGCCTTTTACAATAGGCTGAGACGTTCGGAAAATCCTCCATATTGACATGAGAAAATTCTTGTTCAAGAGTGACGGCACATGAATTTTTGTTAGCTTAGAAGATATCACGCACCCTATTCCAAGTTTCCATCGTCGTAGCGTCGGGTTCAATAATCGTCTGTAAGAAGTCTGTAGAGATGGTGAAATAAATCCACTGGAGAACTGTAGCATCAAGAGTCATCCATAATGTAGGGTCATCCTCGGGGTAGGCACCTTCTCCTTGCCTGTTACCGAGGGGATGATGTGATGAAGGACTTGATGCGAGCGTGCGTGAACTTTAAATAATTTCGCTCACGTCACGTATTGGACGTTTTCCATCTCAAGAACAATAGAGACGTGGTTCTTGATGTTGGAGACTGTAAGGGCAGGATTCTTTGAGGTAGACATAATGAAAGAAGAAGAGAATTAGGGATTTGGAAAATATTGGATAAGAAAATAAGGAAGGAGGTGGCCGACGGCCAACCACGGTTTCCGAGAGGGACTGCGGAATTGCGTGGAGAAGGAAAATATTTGCTCTAGACTTCTGATACCATGAAAAAGAATAATCCATTGATTATTTTCATTAATGAAAATATATATATACATAAATACAATTCTTAACTATGAAAAATAACTCTACATTTTCCTACTATAATTGTAATAGTTTTTCCTAATACAAGACTAATACCATAATTACATTTGTATAAGGCTAAAAATATGGTAAAATAATACAAAAGTCCTCTGTTTGATATATACACGGATTGTCACGTATTCTATCAGTTTGGACCAAGAATCTTGTTTATACGTGCTTCCCCCCACTTGGCTATATCAATTGCAACTTGTATTGATTTTTTATATTTACAAACAACCTTAAATTCATAAGGAAATAATCAAATTTGTTAAGCGACAAACTTTTTGGTGGTTAAGCAATCACAAGGTTGTGAATTTTTTTAAAAACACACACACACAAAAAAAAAGAGTTTGGGTTGAACTTTTAGGGTTTGGGTGTTTGGGAACCTGTGTTCGAACCTCCCACTCAACATTTTATTTTTACATCCACGATCCTTAAATTCGGGTCCGCCACTGCTCAGCTCAAGTGTGGAATAGATACTCACATAGTTAGTTGTAAAGTCATGATTTCACTAATAAGATTTAAAGTAAAAAGAAGTAAACATGCAAAAAATTTACAATCAAATTGGTGATTCAACATTTACTATATATACATAAATTATTTGACATTGCATATATAACATAATTTTTCGACAAAAGATATTTGAATAAACCCCTTGCGCGCTGCTCCTGTCAATACCCGAAACATCTGATTAATAAGAGCCAAAAAATTCCAACTATCCCAAATATGGTGGTGTTATCCATTCACTTACCACTAAAAATGGAGGAGGAAATAAGAAGTATAGAAATCAATTAACAAATGGTAAAAAAACAAAAAATGAAGATGCTATATAGGTAGTGGCGTCAGATAGACCGTTTGGGTTAAAGTTGGACTGGTCAAGATGGGCTGAATCAAAAGATGGGTCAATGCCCAAACCATCCAAAGCTTACATGGTCTAAGATGAGCGGGTCAAGATGGGTTAAATGATGGGTCATAACCCAACTTGCTCAACTTGACCCATTACTTTTACAAAAATTTCAAACTTACCTTCTATGATGTTATTTTATTTTGTATTATATTTGATTTTTTCATATCTTTATTTTTAAAATAAGAATAATATTTTAAAGATTTTTTTCATTTTTGTAAAAGCAAAATAAATATATAAAATAATGGGTGGGAGGCAGGGGTAGTGGGGTCAGGGTTGGGTAGTGGGGTAAGAAAAGTTTCTCATTTTTTATAAAAAATTTGTATAAGTAAAAATAAATATATAAAGTAAAAACTTCGGGTGGGGGTGGGGATGGAGGCGGGTCATTTGGGTTTGAGCTAATTTTGCCACCCGTATATATAGGCCACCCAAATCAGATAAGACCAAGTCCAAATCAGTCTTACAACTTGAGGAAATAATAAATGAAGACCAAAATAATATCTAGTTTCATTGAATATATATATATATTTTTATTTATTTCTTAGCCGTCACAAGTTGGAAGACATTCAAGTTGTCATGAGCTGTTTTATAGTAGAGCTTGATATTACTCCAACTTCCCAACTATCTTCCTTTTTGTCATTACAAATATGAAACCCTTATCCACTCTCTTCCATGCATTAGCTAAACATAATGTAAGTTATTCCTATACCTTTACTTTTTCTTCTTCTTCTTCCTATGTCGTATCCAATTAACTAGCACAAAATCACTCAAAAACAAATTAAAAAAATATTAGCAAATGAAGTTACAACCTAATATTGGTGCAATTGAAGCACCATCTCTAAGTCTAAGGGTTATTTCTGACATAAAAAGGTCCTTAGAAATGGAAAATTATTATGAAACACCATCACAAATTACAAACGATAATGTTGATGATGATGTGGCTTTGAGTGGAATTTACTTAACATGGAAGGACTTGTGGGTGACTGTGCCTGATAAAAAAAGTGGGAGAAGAGCTATATTGCAAGGGCTTACTGGCTATGTTCAACCTGGTCAAGTCTTGGCTATTATGGGTCCTTCTGGTTGTGGCAAATCCACCCTTCTTGATACTTTAGCAGGTATAAATTATGAGGAAACATATATATATATATATATATCATTTTATGCCGAATAAAAGATGGAATAACTAATACTACATGAATAAGTTTTTGAATCTGATGAAGATACTTTTACAGGGAGATTGGACTCCAACACGAGACAAACCGGAGAAATCCTCATCAATGGTTGGAGGCAATCACTTTCTTTTGGCACTTCGGTATAACAATTATCTCACCCTCTTTTCTCTAGTTTAATTTTTATATACGAAAAAATTGATGTAATAAGGAAAATAATCGCATGATAACCTGTGATTATTTTAATCTGTGTTTGGTTACTGCCTTACTGGAATGTCCGACCAGGGAACATTATGCTCTATGTCTATACTTAACATTTACTTTGTGTATAAACACCCGATTTTCAACATATTTGTGTATAAACATCTTTTATACACTATTATACACTTTATACGAAGATTATTGAATCACCTGAACTCGTACATAATATTGTTTTTTTTTGTTTGCAAAGGCATATGTGACACAAGATGACACGTTGATGACAACACTAACAGTGAGAGAAGCAATTTACTACTCAGCCCAACTCCAATTACCGGATTCAATGTCAAGATCCGAGAAGAAAGAAAGGGCGGAAGCAACAATAAGAGAAATGGGCTTACAAGATGCTATGAATACAAGAATTGGTGGGTGGAGTGTCAAAGGGCTGAGTGGTGGACAAAAGAGAAGAGTCAGTATTTGCATTGAAATCCTAAAACGGCCCAAACTTTTATTTCTTGATGAGCCAACTAGTGGGCTTGATAGTGCTGCTTCTTATCATGTGATGAATCGAATAGTCCAATTAGCTAAACAAGATGGAAGGACTGTTGTGGCCTCTATTCATCAGCCCAGTAGTGAAGTTTTTCAACTTTTCCACAATCTTTGCCTTTTGTCCTCTGGTAGGACTGTCTACTTTGGTTCCATTTCTGCTGCAAATGAGGTACCAAAACAAACTCACAACAACCTTTTATTTTATTTTATTTTTTATGACTCTATTAAGAAAAGATTGAAGCTAGAATCTAATGAATATTTACAACAACATATCCAGCGTAATCTAATGAATATTTAATTCCATAAATTTCAGTATTTTGCTTTGAATGGTTTCCCATGTCCAACAATGAGGAATCCATCTGATCACTACCTAAGGACAATCAACAAGGACTTTGATGTTGTAAGTATCCAATATCTTCTTCATTTATAATCTTATTATTTGCACAGAAATTAATTTGTATCCATCTGATCACTACCTAATTATTTTTTTACCTTAATTAGGATATTGAAAAAGGAGTTAGTGGAAAAACCACTGCGACTGAAGCAATCAATATTTTGGTTAAGTCGTACAAAACCTCACAGGGTTGTCAACAAGTTCAACGCCGAGTTTTGGAAATTTGCCAACAGGTTTGTATATTAGTGATGTGAATTAATATTATTGAAGTGTGTGACCATCTGATCTAAAAGCTTAAGCTATTAGATAGAACACACTTTTAATATTATATATTCTCAACACGCCCCCTCACGTGCTGACCTGATTTTTTTCCATGGTCCAAGCACGTGGAAATTCTTTTTGAGAATGGGTGACGGTGAGGTTCGATCCCAGGACCTTTGGCCTGCTCTGATACCATATTGAAGTGTGTGATCATCTGATCTAAAAGCTTAAGCTATTAGATAGAACACACTTTTAATATTATATATTCTCAACAAATATTATAGTTCATAATACCAAATTAAGGAATTAATTGGGTTTGAGTATAGAATGGTGGAGAAGAGGCAAAGAAAGGAAGCCAAGCAGGTTTCATCACTCAGTGTATGGTTCTAACAAGGAGGTCTTTTGTGAACATGTATCGTGATCTTGGCTATTACTGGCTACGTTTTGCAATATACATTGCTTTGTGCTTGTGTGTTGGCACTATTTTTCATAACATTGGCCACGACTACGGTTCCATTCAGGTAAAAAAAAATTGACCTTTTTAATTGTTTTGAATTAAATTGAGAAAATTTTAGTACACCAAATACTGATAGCGTCACATAAATTGACATAGAAAGAAATTGTATCTATGCAACAGTAAATATCAAGATTCGAATTAATTCAAATAACATATAGTATATAAACGGTCACATGTAGTTATCTTTTAGGTGATATGTTAGTAAACTGAGATGCGATTTAATTCGTGTAACACTTTTTTCTTCCCCTTGATACCTTAATTTTGCAGGCTAGAGGATCAATGCTGATGTTTGTTGCTGCCTTCTTAACATTTATGGCCATTGGTGGATTCCCTTCTTTTGTTGAGGATATGAAAGTATGCACTAACTATACATAACTTGTTCTTTTATATTACACACAAATACTAACAATGATGCTAATTATATATCTTTTGCTCCAAATTACTAGATTTTCACTCGAGAAAGACTAAACGGGCACTATGGTGTGGCTGCATTTGTGGTTGGGAATACATTTTCTTCTATTCCTTTTCTTGTATTAATCTCAGTAGCACCTGGCGCTATGGCTTATTACCTGGTTGGATTACAAAAAGGGATCGATCACTTCGCCTATTTTGCACTAATGTTATTCGCAACAATGATGTTAGTCGAAAGCCTAATGATGATTGTCGCCAGCATTGTCCCAGATTTCCTCATGGGAATCATAACAGGTACGATTATCAAATCAGCAGGTTAATAAATCTGCGGGTCAATGACTCGCCTAAAGATTGCTTCAGCTGAAATGAGCTGACTTAAAATGAGCTAAATAATTGGTCATAACTCAATTTGCCCAACTGTTATCAAATTTTAATTTCTTCATTTTTTTCTTATCATTTATTTCTAACTAGAAATTGACATAATATGCATATAAACATATATCTTTTATACATAATTAGTGTACATTTGGCTAGCGGCTGAAATTATTTTCGGCCAACCGAACAAATGTGTTAAAAGCTCTTTTCTAACTACGCCTAATAAAAAATCTTTATTATATCTTTATATTTATATAACATACTAAACCCAAAAAAATGAAATATATTTTGATAAGATTTTTCATGAATCAATTTGGGCTATATAGCCGCCCAAAATTTTAGATGGGCTGTATTGGGTAGGTAAAAATGGGCGAGTCATTAACTCGTCCAAGCTTGAACCGGTACTCTGATGGGATGGGTTATGTTTTCATGGATTAATTTTGTCATCCTCGTTAACAGGAGCTGGAATTCAAGGTGTAATGATGCTCAATGGAGGTTTCTTCAGATTGCCGGATGATCTTCCTAAACCATTTTGGAAGTACCCAATGTATTACATTGCATTCCACAAATATGCAAATCAAGGGTTTTACAAGAATGAGTTCTTGGGATTAAATTTCCCTAATGAGCAAATTAGAGGGCCATCCATAATTAATGGTGATGAGATACTGAGAAATGTATGGCAAGTGCAAATGGGATATTCAAAATGGGTGGATGTTGCAATAGTATTTGGAATGGTAATACTCTACAGGTTTATGTTTTTAGGAATAATTAAGACTGGAGAGAAAGTTAAGCCTATGATTAGAGCATTTATGGCTCGTTCTTCTAAAATTCCAACTCATGCTGAAGATCCAGATGCTTGAAGAAATATTATATTCAGTGTTAGTTATATTTTGTTGTTGATGTAAAATTTGTATTAAAGTTTATTATACTAAGTTGTATTCAAGACCAATGCCTTGTTGGTCCATCTTTTACTTGTAGGGTTTTGTTGGGTACAAATTACATAAGTAAGGCACAACGGAAGTTTTAAAATATTTGTTTCTTACTTACCCCAACAATAATTCTGGTATGGTTATACAACAATAGAACTTGTAACATAAAACATTTACTTACAAGTATAATAATCTGGAGTCTTTTTCTACTGTTAGGTGCACACGCGATTGCCCTTCCAATTTGCAAGCTCCAAGCTTCAATGTACTCCTCATTCGGAAAGCTAGGAAATCCGGCAGAGGTTCGAGAGAGTATTTTATTCTAAGTCTCTAAGGCTTAGAATGTTATTCTGAAAAATTGGTATATAATAATGAGGTGAATACCTCTATTTATAGTTGAAAAATAGGTCAAAACTGGATTAGGGTTTGACCTTGGGCCTGGCCCAAAAATTGAGGCACATGCGCCACGGCCCTAGGGTATCGGCGTCGCGGCGCTTGGCATAAGCCTGCACTGCGCCGCGGCCCTAGGGCATGGGCGTCGCGGCCCTAGCCTGAGCCTTGTGACAGCTTCTGGGCAAAGTCACCACAACTTGCATGAAATAATCGAGAGAAAGTGAGAAAGTGTATTGTAATAACTTGAATATCATCATTTACAATGGAGTTATGTGTTCTATTTATACATGAGCTATACGGGTACACACCCCACGAAATATGCTCTCATTAATACAGGAGAATGAATGTTGTAATAATTAGACAATTATTATCTCCATAAATGCCATTAATACTCCTCTAGAAGACGCACAACCAGTTCAGTAACGGTTGTCCGTTATGATTCAAACGGCTCTTTTGACCTTTTGAGTTACCAGTACCAAACGTGCGTTTGGCGCCCCCGGCCTTGCTTGCATTCTACCGGTAGTGCCTCAGGCTGACCTGGACTTGACTCAACATCAACTGTCACGTGTCACATCACTATTCGTACAACTGTCTTATACGAATTTTTCCCTATACAGATATAAATAAAGATATAATATATATATATATATATATATATATATATATATATATATATATATATATAAAAACTAGGCATAAATAAGGTGATGTGCCACCTCTCTAAGGCCATCATTAATTTTTTGGACTTTTTCTCTATTATTGGTTTATTTTCTCTTCCCCATCATTAATTATTTATTGTGCAATTATAGAGGGTAATTATAGGGTGAAACATAAATGATAACTTTATTGTTGGAAAAGAAAAAGACAATGAAAAGTTGTAACAGCTTTAGTAACTTAGTGCAATCAAGAAATGATCAATTAAAAAGGGTAAAAAAATATACAGAAGATCAAAGATTGTGAATTGAGGAAGATTTTAGATGATGTCTCACCAAAGATTATTGAGAAGATGAACAAGCAGTTGAGGAACAAAAATGAAGAAATCACCAAATTAAGGGATGAAATAATCAGGATCGTGGAAGCTAAAAACCAAGGAGTTGCTACATATTCCCGAGCTTTCTAAATTCCATGATACCTTAATGAGTAATTCTTTCTCATGATTACAAACCAACTAATTAAGCGATAAATTAAAATGCTCCTTATCGAAAGATTCTTCATTATCTCATAGTTGGTTGTAAAGTCATGATTTCACTAATAAGATTTAAAGTAAAAAGAAGTAAACACTCGAAAAATTTACAGTCAAATTGGTGATTCAGCATTTACTATATATAGATAAAATATTTAACATTGCATATATAACATAATTTTTCGACAAAAGAGATTTGAATAAACCCCTTGCGCGCCGCTCCTGTCAATACCCAAAACATCTGATTAGTAAGAGCCAAAAAATTCCAACTATCCCAAATATGGTGGTGTAATCCATTCACTTACCACTAAAAATGGAGGAGGAAATAAGAAGTATAGAAATCAATTAACAAATGGTAAAAAACAAAAAATGAAGATGCTATATAGGTAGGGGCGTCAGATAGACCGTTTGGGCTAAAGTTGGACAGGTCAAGATGGGCTGAATCAAAAGATGGGTCAATGCCCAAACAGTCCAAAGCTTACATGGGCTAAGATGAGCGGGTCAAGATGGGTTAAATGATGGGTCATAACCCAACTTGCTCAACTTGACCCATTACTTTTACAAATTTCAAACTTACCTTCTATGATGTTATTTTATTTTGTATTATATTTGATTTTTCCATATTTTTATTTTTAAAATAAGAATAATATTTTTAAGAATTTTTTCATTTTTTGTAAAAGCAAAATAAATATATAAAATAATGGGTGGGAAGGCAGGGGTAGTGGGGGTGAGGGTGGGGGTTGGGTAGTGGGGTAAGAAAAGTTTCTCATTTTTTATAAAAAAATTGTATAAGTAAAATAAATATATAAAGTAAAAAACTTCGGGTGGGGTGGGGATGATGGGGTAAGCAAAATTTTCTCAGTTTTTATAAAAAGTTTATAAAAGTAAAATAAATATATAAAATAGAAAATTTGTGGGTGGGGTGGGAGGGCAGAGGGTAGTGGGGGGAGGGGGTTGGGTGATGGGGTACGAAAAATTTCTCATTTTTAAATAAAATTTTATATATATAAGTAAAATAAATATATAAAATAAAAACTTCGGGGGTGGTGTGGGAGGGCAGGGGCTGGGGGGGTTAAGAATTTTTTTTATATTTTTAATATTTTTTTCTAAAAGTAAAAAAAACAAATGAAATAGAAAAGAAATTTGAGGATGGGGGTAGGGGCATGGGGTGGAGGGGGGAGGAGGTAAGAAAAAATTTCATAGTTTTTATAATTTGTTTTATAAAAGTAAAAAAAATATGAAATAGAAATTTGATGATGGGGTAGGGCATGGGGTGGGGGTGGAGGGGGTAGGGGGTAGGGGTAAGGTAAGAAAAAAATTCATATTTTTAATAATTTTTTTATAAAAGTAACAAAAAATATGAAATAGAAATTTGAGGATGGGGTGGGGGTTAGGGAGGTAGGGGGAGGTAGAAAAAATTTCATATTTATTTATAAAAGTAAAAAAAAATATGAAATAGAAATTTGAGAGTGGGTAGGGCAATGGGGTGGGGGTGGAAAGGGGTAGTTGTGGGTAGGGCGGGGGGAGGGGAGAGGTAAGAAAAAATTTCATATTTTTTATAAAAGTAAAAAAATATGAAATAGAAATTTGAGGATGGGGTGGGTGGAAGGGGGTAGGTGTGGGTCAGGCGGGGGGGGAGGTAAGAAAAAATTTCATATTTTTTTACAAATGTAAAAAAAATATGAAATAGAAATTTGAGGATGGGGTAGGGCAATGAGGTGGTGGTGGAGGGGAGTAGGTGTGGGTAGGGGGGAGGTAAGAAAAAATTTCATATTTTTTATAAATTGTTTATAAAAGTAAAAAAATATATGAAATAGAAATTTGAGAATATGGTAGGGCAAGTGGGGGTGGGGGTAGGACGGGAGGTGGGGGTAGATAGGGTTAGGGATAGCAACGGATCGGATCTGGACCGGATCCTACTAGATCCAGATCCAGATCCATTTTTCATACCTGAATCCAGATCCGGATTCAGATCCATCGGGTCCATAAAAATCAAATCCAAATCCGGATCCATCGGATCTATCGGGTCCACGGATCGGATCTGGATCCACATGTTAAAAAAAATTCCTTGAATAATATTCCCACATGTTGAAACTTTTTTGACAAAATAAAACCCAATCTGATTGAAAAAAATGATTGAGTTCATTATACAACTTAATCATGTAACAGAAATAAAATAAGCAAATAAATTTGACAAATCGACAACAAAATATAACGCATTGTAAAATAAAATATAATAACAGTCGATGTTTGATAACGAATCTGGTCCGCACATTCTATTCAAATCAGACATACAAAAAAAGTTAAAACATAAAATAAACTAAAAGACTACATCTTTACATTAAGAGAACTAATAAATGCAGTTCACATTAGAAACTAAAAACTGGAAATATTTAATAAAAAATAGATCTACGGATCGGATCTGGACTGGATACGGATCTCAAATACAAGATCCAAATCCAAATCCGATCCGTCAGAAATGGATCCGGGTTCGATCCGGATCCGTCGGGTCCAAATTTTGAAGATCCATATTCTATAAAACGGATCTGACCGGGTCCAGAATCCACTGCCATCTCTAGATGGGGTAGGTGTGGTAGAGGGTGGGTAGGGAGGTAGGGGGTGGAGTGGAGTAGGCAAGGTAAGGGGCAGAGATCTGAGGGTGGTTCAGTTCTTGGGTGGGGTTGATGTAGGGGAGAAGTAGGGTGGATGGATAGTGTGGTGGGTGGTTTGGGTGCGTTGGTGTATTTTTATTGTTCCGAAATAATAAAAGATTTTTTAAATAATTATTTATAAACAAAAATCTTAATCTAGAGTGGAGCTTTAATCGTTAAGATTAAGCATTTTCGTGGGTCAAGTTTGCACATCATCAAGGGTTCATTTGGGCTGCTGATTTATGATGGGTCAACTTGAGCTAGCCCAAATCAACTCATCATCAAAATTACTTTTGTCCAAACCCATGAAACCTTGGACGAATTGGACGAGTCATTTAAATTTGGGCTAATTTTGCCACCCGTATATATAGGCCACCCAAATCAGATAAGACCAAGTCCAAATCAGTCTTACAACTTGAGGAAATAATAAATGAAGACCAAAATAATATCTAGTTTCATTGAATATATATATATATTTTTATTTATTTCTTAGCCGTCACAAGTTGGAAGACATTCAAGTTGTCATGAGCTGTTTTATAGTAGAGCTTGATATTACTCCAACTTCCCAACTATCTTCCTTTTTGTCATTACAAATATGAAACCCTTATCCACTCTCTTCCATGCATTAGCTAAACATAATGTAAGTTATTCCTATACCTTTACTTTTTCTTCTTCTTCTTCCTATGTCGTATCCAATTAACTAGCACAAAATCACTCAAAAACAAATTAAAAAAATATTAGCAAATGAAGTTACAACCTAATATTGGTGCAATTGAAGCACCATCTCTAAGTCTAAGGGTTATTTCTGACATAAAAAGGTCCTTAGAAATGGAAAATTATTATGAAACACCATCACAAATTACAAACGATAATGTTGATGATGATGTGGCTTTGAGTGGAATTTACTTAACATGGAAGGACTTGTGGGTGACTGTGCCTGATAAAAAAAGTGGGAGAAGAGCTATATTGCAAGGGCTTACTGGCTATGTTCAACCTGGTCAAGTCTTGGCTATTATGGGTCCTTCTGGTTGTGGCAAATCCACCCTTCTTGATACTTTAGCAGGTATAAATTATGAGGAAACATATATATATATATATATATCATTTTATGCCGAATAAAAGATGGAATAACTAATACTACATGAATAAGTTTTTGAATCTGATGAAGATACTTTTACAGGGAGATTGGACTCCAACACGAGACAAACCGGAGAAATCCTCATCAATGGTTGGAGGCAATCACTTTCTTTTGGCACTTCGGTATAACAATTATCTCACCCTCTTTTCTCTAGTTTAATTTTTATATACGAAAAAATTGATGTAATAAGGAAAATAATCGCATGATAACCTGTGATTATTTTAATCTGTGTTTGGTTACTGCCTTACTGGAATGTCCGACCAGGGAACATTATGCTCTATGTCTATACTTAACATTTACTTTGTGTATAAACACCCGATTTTCAACATATTTGTGTATAAACATCTTTTATACACTATTATACACTTTATACGAAGATTATTGAATCACCTGAACTCGTACATAATATTGTTTTTTTTTGTTTGCAAAGGCATATGTGACACAAGATGACACGTTGATGACAACACTAACAGTGAGAGAAGCAATTTACTACTCAGCCCAACTCCAATTACCGGATTCAATGTCAAGATCCGAGAAGAAAGAAAGGGCGGAAGCAACAATAAGAGAAATGGGCTTACAAGATGCTATGAATACAAGAATTGGTGGGTGGAGTGTCAAAGGGCTGAGTGGTGGACAAAAGAGAAGAGTCAGTATTTGCATTGAAATCCTAAAACGGCCCAAACTTTTATTTCTTGATGAGCCAACTAGTGGGCTTGATAGTGCTGCTTCTTATCATGTGATGAATCGAATAGTCCAATTAGCTAAACAAGATGGAAGGACTGTTGTGGCCTCTATTCATCAGCCCAGTAGTGAAGTTTTTCAACTTTTCCACAATCTTTGCCTTTTGTCCTCTGGTAGGACTGTCTACTTTGGTTCCATTTCTGCTGCAAATGAGGTACCAAAACAAACTCACAACAACCTTTTATTTTATTTTATTTTTTATGACTCTATTAAGAAAAGATTGAAGCTAGAATCTAATGAATATTTACAACAACATATCCAGCGTAATCTAATGAATATTTAATTCCATAAATTTCAGTATTTTGCTTTGAATGGTTTCCCATGTCCAACAATGAGGAATCCATCTGATCACTACCTAAGGACAATCAACAAGGACTTTGATGTTGTAAGTATCCAATATCTTCTTCATTTATAATCTTATTATTTGCACAGAAATTAATTATTGAGGGTTAATTGAGGGCATGTCTCAATTTTTTATTTGACCTTATTTATTAGGATATAGAAAAAGGAGTTAGTGGAAAAGCAACCGCAACAGAAGCAATCAATATTTTGGTTCAATCATACAAGTTCTCACAGGGTTGCCAACAAGTTCGACGCAGAGTATTGGAAATTTGCCAACAGGTTTGCATATTAATTATGTGGATTTGATCTTCATTATGGTGCATATATTACAACAACAACATACCAAGTATAATCTCACAAGTGGGGTCTGAAAAAGATAAAGTATTCACAGAATTTACCCCTACCTCGGGAGGTAGAGAGATTGTTTCCAATTGGCCCTCGGCTCAAGGCATACAAATGAAATCAATCCGAAAAAAGAAATAATAGAAGTGAAGAAGCAAAGACAAAATACTATAGCATGCATGAAAAAAACATTCTAAAAAATAAACAGTAACTACAAGAAACAATAGATACTAGTAATTATGATGCATGTATTATCAAACGAAATTTTACTTCATTAATTGGTTTTGTGAATATTATTTGAATATATATAGAATGGTGGAGAAGAGGCAAAGAAAGGAAGGCAAGCAAGTTTCATAACTCAATGTATGGTTCTCACAAGGAGGTCATTTGTGAACATGTATCGTGATCTTGGCTATTACTGGCTACGTTTTGCAATATACATAGCTTTGTGCTTGTGTGTTGGCACTATTTTTCATGACATCGGCCATGACTATGGCTCCATTCAGGTATAAATAAGACAGATTTCCTGTTATAACTTATTTTAGTATGTTAATATAAAATATTTTTATATACATCAGTATATACCAAATTAAATCTAAAAGTTCTAGTTTCATTAACATAAAAAAGAATTAACTATGAAATTTACCGCTAATTTGTCGTTAATTAGTCAATAGCTAGTTAACAGAATTTTATAATAATTTGTTGCTAATTCGTCGTTAAATAAGATTAACGATGAATTTTTTGCTGATGACAGAAGTTGTCCATCACTAATTCATGTATTTCTATGTTAATTCGTCTAACAACTTCCTTTCTTCCAATTGCTACATTTTGCAGGCTAGAGGTTTAATGCTGATGTTTGTTGTTACCTTCTTAACATTTATGGCAATTGGTGGATTCCCTTCTTTTGCGGAGGATATGAAAGTGCTCACTTTTAACTATATCTTAAACATAATTTGTTCATTTCTATCTATTACATAAAATCTTTATAAATAATCACATTCATGCTAATTATTTGTGTTTTTCCTCCTATTTACTAGATTTTCACTCGAGAAAGATTAAATGGGCACTATGGTGTGGCTGTATTTGTGGTGGGAAATACATTTTCTTCAATCCCTTACATACTATTGATCTCAGTAGTACCTGGCGCTATGGCTTACTACCTTGTTGGATTACAAAAAGGGATCGATCATTTCGCCTATTTCGCACTAATGTTGTTCGCTACGATGATGGTAGTTGAAAGCCTAATGATGATTGTCGCCAGCATTGTCTCAGATTTCCTCATGGGAATCATAACAGGTAGGAGTGTCAAATGAATGGATTGTGTTGAATCTCTATATATCAAAATCGACTTCATTAATACATGGGAGGGTTAATGACTCTCTCAAAAATTACTTGTTCTAAATGGACCGAGTCAAAATGAGCTAAATAATGGATCATAACTCAATCTGGCCAACTCTTATTAAGTTTTACTTTCTTTATTTGTTTTCTTATATTTTGTTTACTTACCTAAAAAAATCTTATTCTTATTTAACATATTAAACCAAAAAAAAAAGTTACACATTTGAGCACTCACCAAATATAATTATTGCCTCTAGACAAGTGTACAAAAATGATGCACTAGCTATGTAGTATAAAATGCGTATCACACATTAATATACAAAAATACACATTTTCAGCTAGTATTATTTTGTTGGGAGGCTATACTTAGTAATTTTTCCAAAAAAGTATTTTAAAAAATATTTTGACAAGAATATTTCTCATTGATCAATATGAGTTCTATATCAGCCCAACTTTTAGGTGAGCTGAATTGGGTGGGTCAAAATGAGCTAAATTAATATATGAACAAGTTTGACGAGTTATATTTTCATTTGTTAATTATGTCATCCTTGACGACAGGAGCTGGAATTCAAGGTGTTATGATGCTGAATGGAGGTTTTTTCAGATTGCCTGATGATCTTCCTAATCCATTTTGGAAGTACCCAATGTCTTACATTGCATTTCACACATATGCAAAGCAAGGGTTTTACAAGAATGAGTACTTGGGATTGAATTTCCCTAATGAGAAAATTAGAGGGCTACCTATAATTAGTGGTAATGAGATTTTGAGGAATGTATGGCAAGTGCGAATGGGATATTCAAAATGGGTGGATGTTGCAATAGTATTTGGAATGGCGATACTCTATAGGTTCATGTTTTTGGGAATAATTAAGTCTGTGGAGAAAGTTAAGCCTATGATTAGAGCATTTATGGCTCGTTCTTCTAAAAATCCAACCCATGCTGAAGATCCAGATGCTTGAAGAAAGGCTATTATTATAGTGCGTTAATTATATTTTGTTGTTGATGTAAAATGTGTACTAAAGTTTATTAGTAGTTGTGTGTTAAAGAACAATGTTTGGTTGGTCTTCTAATTTACCTACTTTTACGAGTATTAGAAGTTGGAGTAACTTGCTTTTCCCTACTTGTACGGTGGATTAATATTATTATCTAATTAAGAGTTTATTTAAAAGACGCCGGTTTGGTTGATTAATTTGTCATTGCTATTAGCGAATATTCACAGTATATTTTGTAATTATGATAGATATATATTTAAGGTAACTTAGGATTCTTATTGTATTAGGAATCAACCACTGTACAACTATATATATTGTGATTAATGAAAGGAATCTCTAAGGGAGATTATTCCAATCTTACATAGTATCAAGAGCCAAACCCTAAATTCTACTCCCAAAGTCGCCGACTACCACCTTTTCTCTTCTCTCTTCTCGATCGACGGCCACCATGTCTCGTCCCTCTTCCTCCACTAATTTCGATTCCTCCACTAGTACGTTTGATAACCCCCCACCACGCTCATCGTCTTCTTTTCATCCGGCTTTCGTCGTTACCAACATCAAGAATTCTATCCCTATAATTCTTAACCAAGAAGACTGTCAATATTTCATGTGGACAGAACTGTCCTATATTCATGCATGTGCGTACAATGTGCTAGACCATATTGATGACTATGTTCCTCATCCCACCGATATTGCCGACTCGACATGGCGTCGCCTTGACGCCATCGTCAAACAGTGGATATACGACACCATCTCAAAAGACTTGTTGTGCACTATCATGAAAACAGGTGCTACGGCACGTGACCTTTGGGTACGGTTAGAAGAAATCTTTCAGGATAATAAAAATACTCGTGTCGTGTATTTCGAAGAACATTTCAATAATACGCGCCTCGAGAATTTTAACAACATATCCGAATATTGCAAACAACTGAAACTCATAGCCGACCAACTTTCCAACGTCGGGACATTTGTTTCAGAAACCAAGATGGTACTTCAATTGGTTTCTGGTTTACCGAAAGGTGAATATGATACACTTGCGACGATGATTCTACAGGCCGACCCACTACCAAGTTTCACCAAGGCACGGTCACAACTATTGTTGGAAGAAACCCGTTGTGCTAAACAAGAGAAGCATAATTAAAAGGCGTTAGCAGTTGACAGCATGGCACCACCGGCGGCCAACACCACCCAGCCACCACCGCAAGACCAACAACAGCAGCAGTCCCGCGGTGGAAGGCGTGGCGGCAGAGGCCGCGGTAATAACAACAAAGGAAAGGGCCGCAGCAAAGGCCACCGAAACCAGCAACCAGGCCCAACCCCGGCTCCCTATTTTCAGTGGGCTGGACAGCAACTTTGGTCCAATACCGAGAAATGGACCTCGCCTACATACCCTTACACAACACCAGGGGCCTAGTTCCAGCAAGCTTGGTCACCAGGTCTCTTGGGCTCCGCCCCAGCAACCAGGTAGGCCCACCAGCAGCAGCAACAGGCCCACATGGTTTCGGTCCCTCAGCAACCGCAAGTCGGCAACCTGGCCCCCACTGATTTGGGCCAGACTTTCAACACCTTGAACCTTCAACAGCCCAATGAAAATTGGTATATAGACACTGGAGCCACATCCCATCTCACCCGGTCATCAGGTTATCTATCTAAAATACTTCGGTTAAAGTGTCCTCAATTTATTGTTGTTGGCAATGGTCACCGCATTCCAATTGAAGGTTACGGTAATGCCCATATCAAACATCCTCACCCACATTTCTCCATAAATCATGTCCTTTACACCCCTAACATCATTAAAAATATACATCTATCATAATTACAAAACATACTGTGAATATTCGGGCCATGCCGGTGGTGCCATGTCGAATATTCACAGTATATATTTTGTAATTATAATAGATGTATATTTAAGGTAACTTAGGATTCTTATTGTATTATGAATCAACCTCTGTACAACTATATATATTGTGATTAATGAAAGGAATCCCTAAGGAAGATTATTCCAATCTTACATGGTATCCGATCTGCATAATATACCTGGCAAAGCGATTATACCAAGCGCGGGGTGCCTATTTCAAGCCATACAATAACTTCATGAGACGACATACATACTGCGGGACTGCCGGATGAACAAAGCCAGGGGGCTAATGCATGTACACAGTTGATTTCAAATCCCCATGAAGAAATGCATTATTGACATCAAGCTGATGAATCGGCCAATGCATGCCCATACCACTATTTCATGCCAGTCTTCCACCACCATTCTGGGTCTATGCTGTTAAAATGGTAGAGTACATCTTTAATATTTTACCAACCAACACTCTCCAAAATAAGACCCCAACCAAAATCTTATATCGTAGGTTCCCATTCTATGACCAACTCCGCATTTTCGGTTGCCTGTGCTACCCCAATCTGGCCTCCACTGCACCCCAAAAACTAGCCCCACGTACCACGCCCTGTGTCTTTGTTGGTTTCTCATCTAATCATCGGGGTTACCTGTGCTATGACATAGCCATTCGTAAAATCATTGTCTCATGTCACATCACATTTGACGAGGCGAACTATCCATTTTCAAATCTCCAAAAATTTCAACCCACAGATTACACATTTCTCGATGAGTCTACTTTGTCCCCCATGGTCCAGTCGATGTACCACCAGCAATTCACTGCCCCGTCAGAGACTGCTCCAGCAGCTCCGTCAATCGCAATGTCCGGCGACGTCTCCGACCAGGCACCACCTAGCTCTCAGTCGAACCTTCCACTGATCGACCCCCTCCTGTCCCCTACTCGACCAGCCATCGCCCCGAGCCTAGCCACCACCCAGCCAGAACCCACAAGCCATCAGCCTCAAACCACTGAACAACCACTGTTGCCTACCCACCGCATGGATACTTGTGCCCAACAAGGGATTTTCAAACCCAAGGTTCACTTCATTCTCTCTACACAAACCTTATCACTCATTCCAAAAAATCCAAAACTAGCCAAATTGGACCCTAATTGGAATGCAGCCATGTGCGAGGAATTTAATACTTTAACCAAGCAAAATACTTGGGATTTGGTATCTAGACCGGACATTGTGAATATTATCCGGTGTATGTGGCTATTTCGTCACAAGTTCAGAGACAGTGGTGACTTGGAGCGGTATAAGGCAAGACTGGTTGCTAATGGAACTAATCAGCAAGAGGGTATTGATTGTGGTGGGACATTCAGTCCGGTTGTTAAATCGGCTACTATTCGGACTGTTCTCAGTATTGCTATGGGCATGCATTGGCCGATTCATCAGCTTGATGTCAAGAATGCATTTCTTCATGGGGATTTGAAAGAAACTATGTACATGCATCAGCCCCCTGGCTTTGTTCATCCGGCAGTCCCGCAGTATGTATGTTGTCTCAGGAAGTCATTGTATGGATTGAAACAGGCACCCCGCGCTTGGTATGATCTATTTGCCATGTATATTATGCAGATCAGATTTATTTGTAGCAGGTGTGATAACTCTTTCTTCACTTTTCATCGAGGTAGCAGTCCTGCTTAATTGCTATTATATGTTGATGGCATTGTTCTTACTGCCTCCTCTGATGGTTTGAAGAATGAAATTATTGCTCTACTCAAAACTGAATTTGCTATAACTGATTTGGGCAAGCTGAGTTATTTCTTGGGTATATCCGTGACCAGATCTGCAGCTACTATATTTCTGTATCAGCGCATATATGCGGAAGAGATAGTGTACAGGGGTAAGATGGAAAACTGTAAAAGTATGCCAACTCCAGTTGACTCGAAATCCAAGCTTAGTGTCAATGAGGGTGCGCCAGATTCTGATCCCACCCTATATCGGAGTCTTGCAGGTGCCCTTCAATAACTTACATTCACTAGGTCTGATATTGCATATGTCGTTCAGCAGGTATGTCTGTTTATGCACGCCCCTCGAGAGTCTCATTTTGCGGCCCTCAAACGTATTATCAGATACATTAAGGGCACACTTGACTTTGGACTGCATCTCTACCCCTCTGCCCCAACCAAGTTACTCTCCTACATGGATGCAGATTGGGCAGGATGCCTAGACACACGTCGCTCCACCTCGGGCTACTGTGTATTTCTTGGGGATAATTTTGTAAGATTGGAATAATCTCCCTTAGGGATTCCTTTCATTAATCACAATATATATAGTTGTACAGAGGTTGATTCGTAATACAATAAGAATCCTAAGTTACCTTAAATATACATCTATCACAATTACAAAATATACAGTGACTATTCGCTAATAATTGCTAAAGAAATATCCTTAATTGAAAATGTAAATTAAATTAATTCTCGAAAGAGGTTAAAGTTAACATGGTTATGGGAAACTGAGATAAAACTAAAAAACAAGAGTTACTATTCACCTAGATCGAAGAAAGAGATAACAAACATCTAATTGATTATTTATTTGCTTTGTTACCTACGCTGGATTTTAATCTTTCAAAGACAAGAAATTTCCAACATATACACATCCAGTCTTTACGAGTATTTCTTTATTAACTAGTGAACTTTCCGCGCGTAGCGCGGTTATGAACAAAATTTAAAAAAATTATTAAATATTCACTATATATACGTACAAAATTAAATTCTATATATTAGCATTAATCTTTCCCACATTACTTTTGTCCCACATTGGAAAAACACATTTGTATCTCATGTAATAGACCATATATAAAGGATTTTACTTGTTTTTCTTTCACTTGCACTTTTAGCTCTCAAGAATAGTATTATTCTTTTATCTTTATATTACTTTGTAAGAATTCATGTTATGAATAAAAGACTTTCATGAATTCTATCATGGTATCAAAGCCAAGAGCGCAAGTTAATATTTTTAGCTCGATCGCGGATCCAACTTCGCGGTGAGTTAGTTGGGGGTTCGCATGCAGCATGCCCCTGGTATCAGCTAAATTTTTTTGGGCTTGTTCTTGGCTTGTTTTGGAAACTCGTGCTCGTTTTGGCTTGTTTTGGCTATTCGTACTCGTTCTGATCTTGGCTTCTGCATCTGGGTTTCGTCTTCTTGGCTTCCGCATCTGATTGGTGAGATCTTCCCTTTATTATTTTGTTGCTTGTTATTTGAGATTGTTGCTTGTTATTTGGAATTTTTCTGTTTAAAATTCATAATGGTTGGAGGTGATGATTCTTTGCAAACTATTGGTGTTCGTTTAGATGGGAAAAAATTATTCCTATTGCTATGTCATGGTAAATTTTTTGAAGGAAAAGGGGCTTTGGGATTATATGTCTGAAAAAGCCAAATGCCCTAAAGTTGAAGATGAAAAATTTGATGAATTATTTAGGACTTGGGAGACCAATAATTCAAATATTATTACTTGGATTAATAACTCTGTTGAACAAAGAATTGGTGTTCAATTACCTAAGTTCAAAACTGCTAAAGAGATTCGGGATTATCTGTCAAGATTGTTTGTGTAAAATAATTTTTCTGTTAAATATCAGTTACAATCTGAAATTCGTGGACTAGTACAGAATGACTTGGGCATTCAAGATTATTTCTGTGCAATGACCACTTTGTGGGATCAGTTAGCTATGACGGAATCTACTGAATTGCAAGCATGCGATGCTTATATTAAATGCAGAGATGAAGATTGTCTTGTTCAGCTATTGATGTGTCTTCGGTCAGAATTTGAGAATTGTCGTTCAGGCTTATTGCACCGCAAACCCTTATCATTTGTTGAAGATGTGGTAAATGAACTTATGGCTAAAGAAACATATTTAAAGACTCTAAAAGGGGGTACATAAGGCTTCTACTTCCGTATTGTCAGCTCCTTCGTCTACACCGGTCATTGCAGCCCCTACACGCCAGTATAGAACATCTATCATGGGTAATTGTAATTATTGCAAGAAACCAGGACATTGGAAGAATCAATGTCCTGAGCTACGGAAGACGTCAGGTTCTAAGCCTCCACATTCAGGACAAGAACATAAGCCTTCTCAACAGAAGCCATATTCTGGGGGTCAATTTCAGAACTCGTATCCACCGACTCAGGCTGCCTTTGTGCCCTCTCTTGATCACCCAACTTCAGGAGCCTCTGTGAGTCACAATACTGATTCTGTAGCTGACCAATTTCAGAAGTTCCTCGCCTTCCAACAGTTTCAAAAGAATTCTCAGTCTTATGCTCTTTCGGCTCCTTCCGGCTCATCACCATCTATTGGTTCAGGTATTATTTCATCTTCTTGGATCTTGGACTCTGGAGCTGGAAATCATATGTCTCCTGATTCTTCCGTATTTGTATCTATGCCTTCTGACCCCCCCTTCCACTTCTGTTATGACTGCTGATGGCACACTTATGTCATTGACAAGCATTGATACCATTCATACATCCACTATATCATTACTTAATGTTTATTGCATTCCAAAATTACATATGAATCTTGCTTCTGCTGGTCAAATATGTGACTCTGGTTGTTTTAATGGACTTTTCCCTAATTCTTGTTATGTGCAGGATCTAAAATCCAAGAGAGTGATTGGGACAGGGCGTAAAAAGGGGAGATGTCTCTATGTTTTGGATGAGTTGCATCTTCCTACTCATGCAGCAGCTATGCCTGTTAATCTGTCTTCTTTTCATTTAACACCTTCCTCTTCGAAGTTTTATTTATGGCACTCTAGACTTGGTCATGTATCAGGCTCTCGCCTGCGTTTTATGTGTAATACTGGTGTTCTTGGTGATTTACAATCCGATGATATTTCTGATTGTAGTGGATGTAAATTTGGAAAAATTTCTGCTTTGCCTTTTAATCTTAGTACTTCTACTTCTTCTGCACCATTTGATCTAGTTTATTAAGATGTTTGGGGGCTAGCACATATCCATACTAAGGGAGGCTCCAGATATTATATTTCCTTTATTGATGATTATACTCTTCATTGTTGGGTTTATTTGTTGAAAAGACGTTCTGATTTTGTTCATACTTATGCTGAGTTTCAAGCCAATGTGAAAACTCAACATTCTGCCATTATTAAATATTTTCGGGCTGATTTAGGAGATAAATATACTAGTGGGGATCTTTCTGGTATTTTCAAAGCTGATGGTACAATACATCAGTCTTCTTGTACTGATACACCACAACAAAATGGGGTAGCCGAGAGAAAGCATAGGCATATTGTTGAGATCGCTAGATCTATGATTTTGTCCGCTAGTGTACCTAGTGAATTTTGGGAAGAAGCTGTCCTTACATCTGTTTATATTATTAATAGGATCCCTACCTCTCATAATTCTAGGATTTCTCCGTATGCTAGACTATTTGGTCACACCCCACTATATTCCCATTTGAGAGTTTTTGGTTCTACATGTTTTGTTCTATGTCCACATGCGAAGCGTACTAAGTTATCTTTTTGTGTTGCCATTTGTGTTCTCCTGGCGCTCTCCCCCTTTATTATGTAAAAAGGCTCACGTTTTTTGGCTTCCTATAAACCCCTCCTAGGTTGTGGCAACTTTCTACTCCTCCTGAGCTGTCTTGCCGTATCTAAAATGACTTCGAGCATCCAGCTTTTTTTCTTGGATACGGGGTTGGCAGAAAGGTTATCGTTGTCATGATCTAGTTTCTGGAAAATTGTATGTGTCTCGTAATGTTTTCTTTATTGAGCATGTTCCTTTCTTTTCCATCCCACCTACCTTACATGGCATGACAAAATCTGACCTTATTGATATTGATCCCTTTGATGTTGATTGCCCATCTGATTCTACATCTATATCATATGTTCCTTCTCGGTCTTCTGGCAGGTCTGTGATATTGATATTCAGCCCCCTCTTACGCCTATTTTAGAACCTTATGTGGGTGCAGATCCAGATCCACCTCGCTATCATAAACGCACTCTATGATCTACTCAGGTATCCGATTTTGATTATTCTTGTTATGCTCCATCATTCGCTTCCTTTCTAATTTCTATTAATTCTCTCTATGAGCCTACCTCCTACTCTGAGGCAGCTCGTGATCCTCTTTGGCAAGAGACTATGAATGAGGAACTGGCTGCTTTGAACAAAACTGGTACTTAGGATTTGGTTTCTCTACCGACTGGTAAGAAAACTATTGGTTCTCGATGGGTGTACAAGATTAAGACCAAGTCTGATGGTTCTATTGAGCGATATAAAGCTCGTTTGGTTGCAAAGGGTTTTGCTCAAGAATATGGTATGGATTATGAAGAGACTTTTGCACCTGTTCCAAAGATGACATATGTCCGGGTTCTTATTGCAGTGGCCTCTGTTCGTCATTGACATATTTCACAAATGGATGTTAAAAATACTTTTTTGAATGGGGATCTTCAAGAAGAAGTCTACATGGTCCCTCCATCTGGTGTTTCACATAGTCCAGGAGAGGTGTGCAGGCTTAAGAAAGCTATGTATTGTCTCAAACAAGCTCCAAGAACTTAGTTCGACAAGTTCTCCACTATAGTATCATCTCTTGGGTTTATTTCCAGCTTTCATGATTCAGCGTTATTTTTTAAATCATCTGCTGCAGGTTGTATTTTGCTTTTGTTGTATGTTGATGACATGATCATTACATATGATGATATTGATGGTATTGCAAACCTAAAATCTACTTTGTCCCGCCGTTTTAAGATGAAAGATTTAGGTCATCTACGTTACTTTTTAGGCATTGAGGTAGCTTATTCTGAGAAGTGATATCTTCTCTCTCAGTCTAAGTACACTACAGATATTCTTGAGCGGGCCCGTCTCACAGATACTCGTATAGTTGACTCTCCTCTTGAGGTTAATGTTCGATATACACCTACTGACGGGGATCCTCTTCCTGATCCCACTTTATATCGTTCAGTTGTAGGGAGTCTGGTGTACCTCATCATTACTCGCCCTGACATTGCATATGTTGTTCACATTGTCAGTCAGTTTGTTTGCTCTCCTACATCTGTACATTGGGATGCAGTTATGCATATTCTTCGCTATCTTCGAGGAACGATTTATCAGAGTCTCTTGTTTCAATCAACCTCATTCTTGGAGCTTCGTGCATTTTCTGATGCAAATTGGGTTGGTGACCTAACTGATCGGAAATCAACTACTGGTTATTGTGTATCTTTAGAAGATTCACTCATCTCGTGAGAAAGTAAGAAACAATATGTGGAGTATCGTGCTATGGCTTCTACTACGTGTGAGATTGTATGATTACGTCGGTTATTGGTTGATATGGGTGTCTCTCTTTCCTCACGAACACCGATGTACTGTGATAATAAGAGTTCTATTCAGATTGCGCACAACACGGTCTTTCATGAACGTACCAAGCATATTGAGATTGATTGTCATATTATTCGATCATCTTCAGCAGGGCACTCTATCCTTGCAATTTGTCTCATCTTCGATGCAACTTGCAGATTTCTTCACAAATGCGCATACCTTAAAGCGTCACGGTTCTTTCTTGGCAAACTTTCGATGTTTCTGTCTATACCATCGCGAGTTTGAGAGGGGATATTAGCATTAACTCTTTCCCAAATTACTTTTGTCTCACATTGGAAAAACACATTTGTATCTCATGTAATAGACCAAATATAAAGGGTTTTACGTGCTTTTCTTTTACTTGCACTTTTAGCTCTCAAGAATAGTATTATTTTATTATCTTGTTATTGCTTTATAAGAATTCATGTTATGAATAAAAGACTTTCATGAATTCTATCTATATTACAAGTTAGCTACACAAAATTTCTAAATATATACGTACAAAAATTGGTTATGCAGATTGATAGTTTCTTATTTTAATGAAGAGGGTATGTAGTGTCAGTGGCAATTAAAAAAGACAATATAGATCTTTGATTTGTTCTTTCTTCTTCTTCTTGTACGCAAAATAAAATTTCTTTACTTCTTTTTAAGCACATATTTTTCATATATATAAAGTAGAACTAAAATTCTGTAATAATAATTTTATCATCGACTCTACATCATCATCTTCTGAATTTGCTCAATTTTCTCTACTTTTCTATCTTCCTCAGCTTTCTTCTTCATCCCTACAAGAACAAATCAGGAATATACTTATACGAAGTTGTTACTTACTCTGAAAAGCTTAAGTGGATTTTCAACCTTAAACACCTGAAATCAAATTCTTGCAACTTTAAAGTGACCAGAAATAAAGGGGGGAAAAAGAGAAATATTTTTACAATTTAAGGAATCATATTTGTTGAGTATGTCAAATCAAAGACATCTACTTCTTCGGTCTCAATTTATGTGACACTTTTTATTTTTCGAGTTTCAATTTATATAAAAAAAATCATCATATGAACATGAAAAGTAGTGCAACTTGTAGTAATTTTCGTATAATTTTTAAATATATAGATTTTAATTTTAAAATATTAAATTATTATAATATAATTTAGCTGCAAAAATTAACCTTCGAAAAATAAAAAAGTAAGGAGTATAATCTAGAAAATCAAAAGAAACATTTCTACCCTTAGATTCTTTGCAGCTTTGCCATCCATGGTTCATATCAGTGAAAGCAACATATGATGCGATGAGTAACCTTTTCTTCATTTTGTTCCTCACCCTTATGTAAGCTAGAAAGATAAAAGCTTCACAAAATAGGGATTATTATAAGTAAATGGAAACGGTTTAGAGACCATTAATTAGTGGGAAATAGGGAGAGAATCAGTAATATGAAACATTAGAATAGAATAATAAATAGGAATGAAATCCCTTCATTTTCCAAATATCCCCCTTGATAACCAATTGAGCTGTCCAAACGGACAAGAATGAAATCCCTTCATTTTTCAAAAAAAGGTGGAACTCCCACCCCAGGAGCCCCACACCCCGGTCCGACAGGTCTGTGAATGAGGTAAATCATGGTGACTCAATTGATTTCAAAGGTTAGACCAGTACCACGCTGCGCACAAGAGGCCCTCCTTTATTTCAAGAAGTAACCCTCACACTGCCGCTGACGGGATTCGATCCTTGGCCATTTTCCAAATATCCCCTTGATAACCAATTGAGTTGCCCAAGCGAACAATGAAATCCCTTCATGAATGGGTGAAATGTAGGAGTTATAATTATTAAATTTTAATGACTTTAATTCTTACAGTTGAATTAAATAGATTAAATTTTTAAGAATAAGTTAAACATAAAATTAGGAGAAAAAGGCAACAAAAAAAAAACCACAAAAAGATAAATAAGAATAGTGATCACGGAGAGATGTCTCATCAGCTTGTCTATGTTTACCTTTATTATATAAATAGATTTATTGTCAGATACTCCATCTGTTTCGTAATAAATGGGCTTTTTAGCTCATGCACATCCCTTAAGAAAGTGTTCACTGCTAAAAAATTTAAGATTTTTTTACTAATTTACTCCTAATTAAATAACTAGAAAAAAAACTACTTAATAATTTTTTATTATATAAATAAAGGTAATTTTGGAAGAAGGTATTCAATTTCTTCTTGAAATCTTAAAGCATCAATTATTTTGAAATAAAATAAAAAACTTAAGATATCATTTATTTAAAAACGAAGGGAGTAGTCTTGTCTTAAAGGACATACGAGAAATATTTAATTATCATGTATATTCCTCCGGTCAAGTCTTCTTAGGAGTATAAATTCTCAAACGTCCACAACAATATTTTCTAGGTTTAAATATGTACTAAACTAGTAAACTTGGCCAGACCTAAGACTTATTTCTTAGGAAATTAGTTCATCCAAAGGAGAAAAGAAGAAATTATAACCATCATTATTTTTGGTTTACTGTAGTGATGTTCTTTTATTGTTTCATTGCATATAAATTAGTAACTTTTTTTTTATATCTTAATAAGAAAAAGTAATATATATATATATAGTCAGCAGATATACCTGCCAAATGTTAGAGCAATAATGGGTTTTAATAGTTTCATTCATTCCCTAGAGTAGTAGTACATTTTATAGTTTTGGGAGATTGTATCAACATTTTATTCACTAAATTCCTAGAGGTTTTCTCCTATTTCAAGTCCTTACATAATTTAAATTAATTCTTATATTTAACTTAAAAAGGAGATGACAATATCTACAACATAAGCATAAACATTAAATTTACGGGCTAAAAGGAAACATACATAATTTTTTTATTATTGGTAAGTAAAATGGAGGTATATCATTAATTTCAATTGTTTAGCTAAAAGCAATTGTTTCTACCATAGAAATATCATTTTACAAATCAACATAAATTAAACGTTAGTGGTCACGATATCTTGTTGATAATGAACTAAAAAAAAATACAGCGTAACAAACCACATGTTTGTTGGCGTCAAACAACTTAGAACGTCACGATTTCTTGTGGTCCGCTTATATTGGTTCCTACTCTTCAGTTTTCTGTGAGCAGCTTCAAATTCTTCCTCGCTCAGCTCTGCCATAGATAGATCTCCACCGTATTTGCTGATCAAATATGAGAACATAGAAATCATTTTGCCTCTCCGCCTATGTTGCCGTTGAGAAATAAACAGTTATCGGCTATACATCTCATCGTTAGTTAATTAATATTATAAAACATAATGAAAGAAATTATTTTCACTAATGAATGAGATATATATACAATTTACAATCAACAAATATGAAAAATCTTATTCCTACTATACTTCTAATATCCTAATTATACTTGTACAAGAATTCTACAACTATGGTAAGTTTGTCTAATTATTTAATTACAAGAGGCTTCGGATTCCGAGTAGACCAGTCTGTGTATACACAGTATATTTATCACACCCCCGCAGTCATAGCGGGCGGTTGTCGTACGCTGAGACTGGCACTAAACTCTTCAAATAGAACCGAGGGAAGTCTCTTAGTAAAGATGTCTGCAATTTGGTATCTGGAAGGGACGTGCAAGACGCGTACTTGTCCACGAGCTACCTTTTCGCGAACAAAATGAATATCCATCTCGATATGTTTAGTGCGCCTATGTTGGACCCGATTCCCAGAAAGATATACTACACTAACATTATCACAGTAGACCAGGGTATCTTTCAGAATGGGAAAGTGAAGTTCTAATAGAAGATTACGCAACCAACATGATTCAGACACCAGATTGGCTACCCCTCGATACTCGGCCTCTGCACTGGATCTCGATAATGTAGCATGTCATTTTGCGGATCATGAGACCAAGTTATCACCAAGAAATATACAGTAACCAGATGTCGAGCGTTTGGTATCAGGACAGCCACCCCAATCAGCATCTATGTAAGACGCAAGTGTGGAAACGGACGAAGGATACAAATGCAAGCCATGATCAAGTGTGTCCTGGATGTATCGTATAATTCGTGTGAGCTTATGCATGTGCTCAATCCGCGGATCATGCATAAATAAACACACCTGCTGAACTGCTTACATAATGTCAGACCTTGTGAAAGTAAGATACTGAAGTGCCCCTGCAAGACTGCGATAGTGGGTGGGATCCTCGTATGGTGTGCTAGACGTAGCACTCAGCTTCGGTTTGGTATCAACCAGAGTAGAAGTAGACTTACAAAATGACATAGCAGCTCTCTCAATGATTTCAGTCGCATACTTCTTCTGTGACAAAAATAAACCACCTGCATGGCGAGTGACAGTTATACCCAAGAAATAACTCAAGGGCCCCAAGTTTTTCATAGCAAATTCAGACGAGGCAGTCAATATAATATCATCTACGTACAATCAAATATATGCCAGAGAAGTACCACGACGATATATAAATAGAGAATGATCAGATCGGCTATGAGAAAACCCAATAGTAGATACATAATCTGCAAACCTCTTATACCAAGCCCGCGGGGCCTGCTTAAGCCCATACAAGGACTTCTTTAGCAAACAGACATGATGAGGATGATTGGGATCTCAAAAATTCAAAGGCTGATGCATATAGACTATCTCCTTAAGATCACCGTGTAAGAAAGTATTATTTACATCCAACTGATAAATAGGTCATGCCTTTGAGAGAGACAAACTAAGAACATTGTGAATGGTAGCTGGTTTGACCACCGGACTAAACGTCTCACCACAATCCACGCCAACCTGTTGAGTTTTACCATCACCTACAAGACGAGTCTTGTGCCTCTCAAAAGAACCGTCAGAATTTTCTTTATGAGTAAAAATCCATATAGACTGAATAATATTAACACCAGATGGACATGGTACTAACTCCCACGTCTTATTTTTAATAAGAGTATTATATTCGTCAGTCATAGCCAATTTCCAATTCGGGTCATGTAGTGTAGACACAGGGTTACGTGGTAATGGGGATTTAGAGACATTAGAATTAAGATTAAAATGTCATTTTGGTTTAAAAATAGCCCTTTGACTACGAGTAATGGGCCCTTGACTTGAGGTAGAATTGGGTAGATTTGGGCAGTGGGTGGGCTGGTGACGGACCAATAGGCAGTGGGCCTGCTGGCCCAACAACTGAAACCGGAACAGAGGCAGACGCTGAAGTGGGCTGGGATTGCGAAACAGTACCGAGATTGGTATTGGGCCGTGATTCTAGCCCACTGGGCAAATTGTTAGGACCCACAGACACGGTATTTTGTGGGCCAGCGGATAATATAAGGTGAGACCTCGTCATCCAAAAAATTATACGAACTAGGCACGGAATTACACACTTTAGCAAATGGAAATTGAGTTTCATAAAAAATAACATGGCGACTAATTATGATTTTATTAGAGGATAAATCAAAACACTTGTAACCACGATGATTAGAAGGATAACCCAAAAACACACAAGCGATAGAACAAGCTTGAAGTTTGTTAATTGTAGTAGATGGAAACAGAGGATAGCATAGACATCCAAATACCCTAAGATGAGAGTACGAAAGATCTTTATTGTAAAGATTTTTAAGTGGGGAATGATATACTCGATTTTTGTTAGGGAGGATGTTAAGGAGATATGTAGTCATTTTTAGTGCGTGATGCCAAAAAGATGGGGGGGGGGGGGGTAAGGAAGCATGTGCTAACAGGGTTCAGACAATATTATTTGTGGTACGAATTTTTCTTTCGGCTTTTCCATTTTATGAAGACGTATGAGGACAAGAAAAGTGAAATGCGATGCCATTAGTGTCACAAAGCTCTCGAAATGGCCCATTATCATATTCCTTGCCATTATCACATTGAATATTTTTAATTTGTCGTTCGAATTGGGTGTGGGTGAATGCTCTAAATTTTTAAAAAAGTGGAAAAAACCTGAGACTTCTTGGATAATGGAAAAGTCCACAAAAAATTAGAATAATCATCCAAAAAAAAGCATAATAATGATTGCCCAATGAACTTAAAACCGGAGATGTCCATAATCACTATGAATAATGTAAAGGCATCAAAGTACGAGAAGTATAGACTACAAATGTTAATCTGACATGTTTCCCTGACAGGCAAGAAGGACAAAGTGGAGTACTACGCGTACCCTTTCAAGTAATAAAATTATTTTTATGCAAAGAAGACATAATAGACGACCCCAGATGACCAAAACGTGCATGCCACAAGGAAAGAGCAAGAGTGGCAAAGGTAGACGGCGTGGATAGACTCGTGGAAGTGGTGGTGGTTGTGATTGGATAAAGTTCTCCACTACTATTGCATATCATTAGAGGTATACCTTTCATGAAATCCTTCACAGAAAACCCAAAGGGATCAAAATTAACAGAAACTCAATTATCAAGGGTGAATTTTTGGATAGACACCAAATTTTTAATTAAGTTAGGGGCATGAAGAACATTTTTTTAAAATGAGAGGTGGATGTAGGGGAGACAAAGTTGTATGGCCATGACCACGAATTGAAATTGAGTTGCTATTACCAACAATAATGTCATGTTTTTTGCTCAAATTGAAATAAGACGAGAGAGTACCTTGTTCGGACGTCATATGAGAAGTGGCGCCGGTGTCCATGTACCAATTCGAGTCCGGAGGATTTAATCCAAGTGTATGCATTGCGGCCTCAATATCTGTAGGTGTCGAGATCTGATTTGGGCCAACAACATGGAAGGCCTGCGGAGGCCGAGGCCCAAGCAAGCCTGCTTGCCGCCCCGGCCCAGAACTGTCTCGCTGGCCACTGTTTTGGACCCAGAAATCGGGCCTGAAATTTTGCTGGAACTGGGCCCAATTTCCTGTATACGGACTGGGTGAAAAATAGGGGCTAGTGGGCCAATGACCACTGGCCCAGCTCAACGGCCAGGGGGCCCACGACTGTGACCAGTTGGCTTGTGGCCCACTGCTGCTGCTGCCGCCACTGTTTCGTCCACCACCACCGTGAATTCTTGGAATTCAAAGAATCTGCTAATTGCTCGAAGATCTGCGAGAGAAAAATGAAAGAGAGAATGGAGAATTTGAAGTTTGTAATCTACAAGATTTTATTGAATTTTTGGAGATACAATGATTCAAGAAGAGTCTTCTTTGAGTCTTTATTTGTCATACCTCCTTCTTAACAGTTGACGACAACCGATCACCACATACTCCAGTTTTGTTTAGCACCATTCATAGGCGAATCTATCATTACGGTACCCGGTTCATCTAATTTACAGTAAACATAAATTTATATGTAAAATTTCATTAAAATTATAACAGATAGTAGATATGCATTTATAATTTTAAATATATAACATGTTAATACTGAACACTAAACGGTAAATTCATAAATTTTAAATTCTTGATCCGTCTTCATCTCTCCCTATCATATACCACTTGCTTTCCCCATAAAATAAAAGAAAGGAGTTTCAAAACTCCGAAAGCACAATATGAAAAATGTCACTCACTTATTTAACCGATCAATATCTAATAGGAGTAACAAAATCACTCACTATTGTTTTCAATTCCAGTGAAAAAGAAGCCGCATACCCAATTTCTTTCCGAGCACATGATTAGTTATTGAAATGATAGCCTTTAATTAGGAGGGATGATCATTTGACCAATGCCTGCACCAGAATTTTGAGTAAATACACCACTTCCACTTTCTTGGCTCTATTTGTATAGTCATTGTTATATTCATATGTATTGAATAGTTACGTTCCAATTAAGCCTATGTTGAAACGTTTGGTTTTGCGAGAATTCTGAAACGGTGCTAACATAATTAAGGGAGTTAAATGATTTTTTTAGTATTTTTAAGTAGCAAAGATATGAGCAAAAAATAAGGAAAAACCAAAAAAAAAAAAAGATAAAAAATAAATATGAATGATGACCTAAGAGAGGTGTCATGTCAACCTTTTTTCCCCCTGCTTTGTAAATACATATTGATGATTACCAAGTTGTAACGTAGTTTTCTTAATTACTTTTTCCTTCTCAATATTCTTTGACGAAGAGTTGATCATGTCATAGAATTAAAGTAACATCAAGGATTTGTCAACCTTCTCCTAAATTCCATTTATGGGCACTCCTAAAAGAGTACATTTTCTTGGTGAATTATCTGACGCACTGGCCACATTTTTCAACATCGATCATTACGTGCTTGGATGTGCATTAAGTAGGAATATCTTTTTTCAATATCACTATATACGTGCTAGGAGCAACATTATCTTATTTTTGGAATAAAGTAGATGGGATTGAATAAGTTGACTTAAGAGTACTATTTTCATACTGAACTATCACATAAACTGTAGGAAGAACTGACCGTCGTTGTTTTGCTAGGAGAATAGAACACTGAATTGAATGAACTGTTTATCTAGTGAGATGACTCAATTACGGATGACAACGGATTCGATCTGGATCGGATCCTACTAGATTCAGATTCAGATCTATCGGATTCATAAAAACCATATCCAAATCCGGATCCATTGGATCTGCCGGGTCCACGGATCGGATCTGGATCTACATGTAAATTTTTTTGGCTTGAATAATATTCCCACATGTTGAAACTTTTATGACAAGATGAAACGCAATATGATTGAAAAAAATGATTTAGTTCATTCAATCAACCTACACAAACATGATACCATTCTTTCAAAATACTGAACAAAGTTTTAGCATCACAAGAAAATAAAGACGATTGAATTCATTAGTAATGCTGAACAGGTTGCAACTTTGAGCTAATTTTTGGAGGCTTTAGTGATGCAGCACTTGTAGTTCTACTGATTGACTTCATTAAACAACATAAAACAATGTCAGTCATATATCAAAAGTTTCAATTTTTTTTTGATGATCAAACAAATGAGAGAAAGATACTTAAAGCTTACGACTAGCAGATTCAAGAAAGAGAAATTTAAAAAAGAGTGATAATTTTTTCTTTTTATAGAAATGAAAATATGGAAAACTGCAGAGTGCATATAGGTAATAGAAATGAAACTTCAAAGACAAATTACATGATTGTGTGACTTGTGCCTTATTACATAAATTCTGGAAAAAATTTAAGAAAATACTTATAAAATTACATTCTAGGTTATGAATATATTTAATAAAAAATAGATCCACGGATCGGATCTGGACCGAATACGAATCTCAAATACAAGATCCAGATCCAATCCGTCAGAAACATATCCGGGTCCGATCCGGATCCGTTGGGTTCAAATTTTGAAGATTCATATTCTATAAATAGATCTAGATCCACCGGATCCGGACCGGGTCCAAGGTTCATTGCCATCTCTAGACTCAATCCAAATGGAATATTAAAAAAAATTACACTATTAATGAAATTTAACCTATGATATATAGAAAGCTAGTTATAATTTTTATCAAGTTACAATTAATGCTCATTGTAAATATTTACTGATTGTTCTCGCCCCGAATTCTGTTTTCTGCCGTTTTATCGGCTAATCATATCGGGAGACAAATTGATTCCTTAACTTAAGCGATTTGGGCTGGAAACGGAACTCTAATTTCCAGCAATGGGTTCCCCAACTACTCCAGAAAGCGTTAGGACGGTGGTATGAGTAAACTAAGAGGTAAGAAACATGAATGCAGTTGAGTACAGTAAAGTAAAAGATATAAAGTAAATGATAAAGATAGATAAAAATTGAGTTGTTTGATTGATTGTGTGTGTTTTTTATACAAAGAATGATCCTATTTATAGTACAAAAAAGAAAAAAATTGTACAACGTGACCCCCCCTATGTCAGTCATCAAGTAACCCACTAAGTTTAATGGCCGACTATGGGGGATGTGGTGCTGATTTTCTCGCCCTCTACCCCTCTTGCTCAGATAATGGCCCTGTTTTTAGCTATTGTTGGTCGTTATCGCTTCTAGGGGTCCGAAAACCCTTTTGACTTGGTCGTTGAGGCGTCTGCATCTAAGTGGGTCCCAATAGTACCTCTAACTGACAACTCGGCTAAAATGCCTTAGTAGCCGATGAAGTTCTTGTAGTCGAGGGCTAGGAGTAAATTCGGCTCTGGAACAGTTCAGCTGTCACTGAATTCGGCCAAACACTTAAATTACTTTTTAGTGTTAACAATTTCCCCCTACATTAACTCGAGTATGACTGTTGAGTTGATGTATCCGAAAGTAGCCATCATTTCAGTCTGAAAACCGCGCTTGTCACTTAAATCGTCTTGTCTCTAGTGTATGGATCAATCGAGGTGTCTTTATTACCACGGATCAGTTCCAATATTTTCCAATCGTGCATTTGAAGAGGTAGCCCTAATTTCTACCGCGCATCAAGATCTACTTAAGAAGAGACATCTTTCCGAGAATTTTTTACTCGATCTTACAGTCATCTTCGATTTCTTCCCTTCTGCATAAAAAACCCTAGTCTCGGCCTTTTTCTTACTCGAGTGCCATGGCTTCTTCTTCCTCTTCTAAGAATATATATGGGACCACTCTAGCCGATAAAGACATAACCGATGCCTTGGTCCTTATTGATGAACAATTGGTTCTGGCTCCATATGGTAGGGCAGAACAAGGCGACGTTATTTTATCACAACATCTTAGCCCGGTGACCTATGACATTCCCCTCACCTGCGATTGGTTTACTGCAGACCGTTGTCTGGCTAACCTACGCACCTGGCCGACCAAGGTCGCCAACTATTCTGCTTGGGTGGACCGGGTCAGGTCGGCCAAAGGAACCGAGTGGAGGCGTACGGGTCTTTACGACGCCATTGTGCTATCGGGATCTGATATCTCCTGCAATATCGGCCTCATATATACATTTCTTGGTTATTGGTCGACTACCTCTAATGTCTTTGTTTTTCCTTGGGGGATGATGACTCCCACCCTTCTTGATGTAACGTCGATACTAGGCCTTCCGATCCTGGGAGCCGAAGCGCCTACCCCGAGTGAAATCAAAGTTCCCGACTTGGGGATTGTTTTTTCGAAAAATTCCTCCAGCTATGGTTCTTTTATGATAGCTAACTATCGAAGTTCGCCCCTTCCGGTCGATGATGCTGAGCATCATGCTTTTCTGCTTTATTGGTTTAGCCGTTACTTCGTCTGTACCGGCTCTTGTGCAATTGTCATGGAGCTGGAGATTTATGTGGATTTGGCCGTTTCAGGGGAAGATGTCAGTTGGGCATTCCTCTTCCTGGCTTACTTGTATATGTCTTTGGGCGATGCTCAAGCTAGGTTAAGGGACTCTCGGAATCTGGATAATTTGGTCAGTCCTCTGTGGTTCCTTCGGTTTTTAGATCACTTTGTATTTCCCAGAGTTCATCCCTAATGATATTGATGGTAGCAGTTCTCTGTTAGATCCACCGGTGTTCGCCGACACTCTTCGGGGAACGCCTCTTGTGCCCCATGATGTTTTCACTGCAGTCGCCACCCTGAATGGACTGTCTCGAGACCATTACGCAGATTGGAAGTCGGTCCTTGAAAAATGGGCCACTCCCGATTGGGTTCATCAAATAGCCAATGACAACATTTCATTCACCCAACGGAAGGTCATGAATTGAGTGTGAGGGCGTATCCTTACAGCTAGGGATCTTTTTGGAGGCTTGAAGCACAACTCTAGGCATAACAAGTTGACCACGGAGCCCTATCGACCCAACTTTGTGGCACGGTAATTTGGCCTGACTCAGCACATACCCTGGCCTCACCGTAGTGTTACTCATTCGACCCATCGTTGCTTTCTAAATGCCAAGCAGACAGAGGAGGTAGCCGCCCACAATCTTGATAAGCTTGCCCTTTTCTTCTGGCAGCCGTTCTCTCTAATGGCCAACACCATTGTTGCTTTTGTTGACTAGTGGAAGGTAGCCAAAGAAAAATTCTTCCAATCCTCTCTGGAAGTCTACTGCGATCGGTTGATCTAGGCAAAACAGAGTGATCAGCTGGTCCAGCCGAAGAAGAAAAACCCAGCAGATGCTGAGCCAAGGACAAAAGAGGTCCCTTCAAAGGTGGTTTCCATTAATTCGGCTAGACCTACTGTCTCTTGGTCTTCCGTCAGGCTACGGCATCCGAAAAGAAAATGTGAATTATTTTTCTAGATATATGTTGGCCAGAATTTCTTATACATTTTAGGCTATCACAGCCTCACCCCTCTCAGGGTTTGTTGATACTCCTACCAAGGGATCTCTATCGCCTAGGCAATCCGTTTTAAAGCAACCCAGGCTAGGTGAAGGGGTTGTTATTTGTGAGCGTAGGGAAGAAAGATCTCGCGGAGCCAAAGTCCCTATTTCTGAAGAGGAGGATAATGATGTATATCCCTTATCTGCCTCGACTACCTTTGTAACAACTATCTTTCATTACTCATATTTCTTAGTTTTGTCTTTCAGGAGTCACTATTAATAAGGCACAATAGGCGGTGGAAAGTACATGATGCCTCTCTGCATGCTGGTGGGACATCCTCTTTGGCTCGTACTCCCGAACACCCGCAGGATTCTCCATCGGCTAGCCTCAATATCAGAGTTTCTCCTAGTGAGGCAGCCAAAGAGGTTGACGTAACCGTAGAGGTATATCCTTTTCCTTCCAGTCTTGTTATTAACTGTCTCAAGACTTTTGCCTCTCTTCTAAAACTGTCCTTTTCTGTACAGGAGAAGGAGGGGGAAGATCCCTCGGCTAAAGCCAACCCAATTGATGACTCAAAGGCACCAACCGAAATTATCCCGGAAGATGTGCTTTTGCGTTACTTTGGCTCAGTCGATACTGCATCTCCACCAGCTTCGCCAGTTGGCATCCATAGAGAACGAGTAGATGAGTTTCTCTCCAGGGGAATTCCAACCGACAAACAAGAGTTTCATACTCTGAGGGCTTCTTTACTCTGATTGTCAAAAGAAATGATGGATTCCCCGGTTCTGGCCACTACTTACAGTGACATGGCTTTGGCTCTGAATGATTTATTTCCTTTACATAGAATAGACAAAGATAGCCATGATGAGGTTGTTGCTGATCTGCAACACTTTGGGTCTCTTCGGCAAGAGAAGAACCGTATTTAGATTTTTTTCAACGAGGTGAATGCAGAAAGGCAACAAAATATCAGCCGAATGAATGACTTACTGGAACAGTTGTCCAAATTGTGAGTTGAGTTGGAGCGGATCTAGGCGGAGATCGGGGCTATTATTCGGGATATATGTGCCTTGGACTCGGCTATTGGTGCCCACGACTCATCCCGTTCTTCTTTGTTTTGGCAGAACCTTCAATTGGATAACAAAATCCAGGAACTCGATAACCAGCAGGTGGTTTGGGAACTGGATCAGAGAGCTGGTAGCGAACGGCTGGCCAAACTGGAGAATGAATGGACTGAGTGGAAAAGTCGTTTAGTTCAAGCAATGCCAAAAATCACTACTCCCTTGCCAGTTGATCCTATTGTTGAGTTGTCAGTCGATACCCTTATGGACTTGCAATCTGAAGCCGTCGTTGCTTCTGTTGTTCAAGAGGTATCGACGGATACTCAGGCTTTTACCGAGGCCCCATCGGTTATAGTGGCTGAGCCTTTGCTGGGTGCTGAAAGGGAGGTCCAAGCAGGAGCGGAAGTGGCTGAGGTAGTAGTCGTTATTGCAGCTGAGAGAGAAAGAGAGATTGTAGGTACCCAAGATGCCCAAGCAGTCGTGGACTCGGCTAATCCTGAGACTTCTGTTACTATTGATATATTGCAACCTCTAGCTAGTGGAATGCCGACCAACTCGGCTCCCTAGCTTTATCGACCCCAAATCGAAGGGTCTGTTCCTGTGATTTAGCAACCGGTTATGTGGCTGTTGTTTACTTTTGTCTTCCCCAAATCGAAGGGAAGTACTTTTTCATGTGACTGTGACCAGGCCATTTCTTGACCCCAAATCGAAGGGTCTACTTTTTTGTGACTACGCAGCCATAGATTCGACTAGGCCTGATAACGTAGAGCAACCTCCGACTAGTGAAACGCCAGCCAATCTTGACTTCCTAGTTTTATTGATCCCAAATCGAAGGGTCTATTTTTTTGTGACCAGACAGTCGGTCTGTGGTTGTCGTTTGCCCATACATTCCCAAATTGAAGGGAAATTAGCCTTTTCTGTGACCAGACAGTCGGTCTGTGGCTGTTGATTACTTATGCATACCCCAAAATCGATGGGTAATATTTCTTCAAAATGTTTACCATTTACATTTCTTTTCCATGCATGTTTATCGCTTGATCCATATTGCCGGGAACCTGTGGTTTCGCTACGAAGGGTCCCCTCCTGGTTTGGCGATTATTTGATGATTCTATGATTTTTCATTTCAATCGGCGGGATGATTTTCCAAACTAAGTCTCCTTCGGCAAACCTATTTAAGCTCTATATGTTTGTCGTATGCTTTGTCATTTTATGTTTACCAGCTTTGACTCTTTCTATGATTGTCAGTCGATTTTCATCCAACTGACCCAACTCCATAAGCATGGCCTGCTAATATTCTTCCAAACTTAGAAAATTTGGTTTGCCCATCCGTAATGATATTAACTCTTAAAGACAACACTACATCTTGGCCATAAATTTAGCCGATAGGATGTCATCTCCGTAGTTGTAGATTTGGAGTTTCATTTAAGACATGTCTTTGTAAAGCGAGTTTATTCAAACTTTTCACAAAACATACACATCACGGGGTATTAAATAACCCTCGAGTTTTATACAAGCGTAGAACAAAGACAAACAAAGCTAGGCATAAAATTCCCATCGGCAACTCAAATGTTGTTGGCCGCCATATCTGGTTTTCTGTCGTAGTTCCCCAACTGCGATGCCTCGGCTATCTTTGCCTCAGAACTTAGGGCGGTCAGCCGATGCCGCAGGTCACGTATGAGTTGGGCTTCCTCAACCATTTAAATCCTCCAAGCTAAGCCGTAGTTTGGCTAATTGTTTTATTTCAAACTCTCGCGAGGTAAGATTACATGATTCCCAAGATCCTTTTTCATACTGCTCCGTGATGGCTATGGGAGCCATATATGGTAAATAGAGAATAGCTTCTACGTTCTGAACCCCTGGTCGTATTGGGTTATCATTCGCTGGGATGATTTCTATCTTGTCTCCTTCCCAAAAAATGAGCTTTTGATACATGGTATAAGAAAGGCATCAGTTGGTGTGAATCCAGTCCCCGCCCAACAGAATGGTGTAGGACCGTTTGCAAGAAGCCAACTCTTAAACATATGAGACCCTGGGGGTGCCCTCATATGTTAAGAAGATGCTCACTAACAAGTTGGAATCCAAAAGTGAGAAATGTTACTTCGTGGGGTATCCAAAGGAAACTAAAGGATACTACAGGAGATAAGGTCATTGTTTCTAGGAACGAAACTTTCCTTAAAGAAGAATATGTCTACAAGGAACATAGTTGCACAGAGATAGAACTTGAAGAAATTCAAGAACCGCAAGATAACATAGATGTTGAATCCTTGCCGAATGACCAAGGCAACAATTCAATGGGAGTATTTGGCGAAGATTGGGTACTTCAGGTAAGCCCTTCGGCCAGGAAGAGTGTTTCGAGGAACAATGCAGAAATACAAGATCCTCCTACACAGCCTTTAGGAGTAGATGCAATGGTTGCACCTCCTTCCATTCAGGAAATACATGAAAATGATATTTCTGAAAGCTCTCAAGTTAGTGGATTATCCAACACAAGAATCCTCTCATAGTCAGAACATATCAAGCACTGAACTACAAAACAACAAACTCCGTAGGTCCACTAGGACTCATCGTCCTCTTGAAAAACTAAATCCACTTGTGGAAACACACGGTGAGATAGATATTCCCGATAACGATGAGCCTACAACCTATAGTGAAGCAATGTTGGACATTGATTAGAAGAGATAGCAAGAAGCCATGAAATCCGAGATGGAATCTATGTACATCAATCAAGTGTGGAACTTGGTTGATTTTCCAGCTGGGGTTAAACCCATATGATGCAAATGGGTCTTCAAGAAGAAGATCGATGCATTTTAAAATGTACGGAGTTATAAAGCAAGGTTGGTGGCTAAAGGTTATAATCAACGGCCTGGGGCCGATTAGATGAAACCTTTTCACATGTTGCTAAGATTAAGTCCATTCAAATTTTGCTTGCAATAGCTGCATATTATGACTATGACATTTGGCAGATGGACGTCAAAATCGTTTTCCTCAATGGTAATCTAGTTAAGGAGGTGTATATGAAACAACCTGAGGGTTTTCGCTCGAGTCCAAACCAAATGATGTATGCAAGCTACAAAAGTCCATTTATGGGCTTAAGCAAGCCTTGAGGAGTTGGAACATTTGCTTTGACAAGGCTATCAAGTCATTTGATTTCAACAGAAGCAAAAATGATCACTATGTTTATAGTAAACGCAAGGGTGGGAGTATTGCATTCATTATTGTATATGTAGATGACATATTGATAATGTGCGACAATAAGACTCTCATGCAGTCAGTCAAGGAGTGGTTGTCCAGTACTTTCATGATGAAGGATTTTAGTGAAGCCTGCTACATTCTGGGAATTATGATCTATAGAGATAGACCTAATAGATTATTGGGGCTATCACAGTCAGTCTACACAGAAAAGTGCTTAGACGTTTTTCTATGGAAAATTCCAAAAAAGACGATCTACCTATGGGACAAGGCATCAAGTTATCTAAGAAGGACAATATTTCTAATGCTATAGAACTTGAACACATGAAGAGGATCTCATATGCTTCGGCTATAAGATCGATCATGTATGCCATGACCTGTACTAGGCCAGATGTGGCCTTTGCACTTAGTATGACTTGCAAATTCCAGCAGAATCCTGGGGAAGAACACTTGAAAGTAGTCAAGAGTATTCTTAAGTATCTTAGACGAACTAAAGATTACTTCTTAGTCTATGGTGGGGAAGAAAAGCTAGCTGCTACTGGGTACACTGATGCTAGCTTCCAAACGGATCTTGATGACTTCAAATCTCAGTCCGGGTACACGTTCATTTTCAATGGTGAGCAATGTGCTGAAAAAGTTCCAAACAAGCTACAACTGCTGATTCGACAACAAAAGCTGAGTACATTGCTGGATCGGAAGCTGGTAAAGAAGTTGTCACGATTTCTAAGTTCCTGAAGGAACTAAAGGTAGTTCCGAGTGCCAGTTGTCCAATAACTATTTATTGTGACAACACTGGTGCGATTGCACAGGCTAAGGAACCAAGATCAATAAACAGAAACAAATATGTACCAAGGAAGTACCACATACTCAGGGAGATGGTGGAGACTGAAGAGATTAGATTAGACTATGTTCCCACAGACGATAATCTAGCTGACCCATTCACTAAACCATTAAGCTTAGTCAAGCATAATGGTCATTTTGAGTATATGGGCATTAGATATGTTGGAGATTGGCTCTAGACCAAGTAGGAGATTGAATGTATATGTATGTCCTAGAGACAATCTGTATTAGGACAAATGTACTTTATACACATTCATATTATTATTATGGAGATTAATATTTTAGCATTTGCAATTATTGAATTATTAGTTGATTGTTTATAATATTCTATAATATGCATCCCTAGAGGTTACGTTGTTATTAATAATGTGAGTTATTAATATTATAACGTAACTCTTAAAATAGCCTCGACTAATGATCATCGAGAATGGAATATCGATGATATGTGATAAGTCGACATGTGATCTGCATCACATCCTTAGAGCATGTAGTATGTCTCACCTGCTACGAGTAATGACTACTCGTGATGGACACGTGGATACTTTGAAAGTATTGGTATACCCTACTGATATACTGTTTGTTATACTTGTCTAAAGTTAGATTAGCGTGTGGGAGATAAAAGTCCTTAGACTTTAGGTCAATGTGCACCTTGTCTACAGAGTAATATACTTTGATTATGTCCTAAGCTCAAATGCCTTATAGGTTGATATACAACTTGTATTGGGTACATTATGATGTGGATTAAAGGTGATAGTTGAGCCAAGATTAGGATTCATTCCTCGAATATATATTCGAGAGAACACTCAGATTCTCAGTGATATTAGATTGACTAAGTCGTTGGCCAACGTAATAGACATATTTAGAATATGGTCTAGTTATCAACTAATATAGATGAAATACAATGATTAAGCCATTTGGATAGACACTTGATAAATCCTAAGCTTAATGGTGTGTGTCGTGAATGAAAGGATTTTATCTTACCACATAGAGGTTAAGTTTATTGGATTTGTGTAAATGTACTTCATATATTGCGTTCGTCTTGCAGCGCCGTCTAGGAGTTCCGCGTAGACCTTAATTTGATTAATGTCGATATGTGAAGGCTTGTAGGGTCACTCTATGTCGATTGTCTTTTCGATCTAAGGATGTATTGAGAGAGTATTAAATATTCAATTTAGAATCGAGATATTTAAATGAATAATGATTGTTTTAATTAAGTCAAAATTGGATTTTGGAATTAATTAAGAATGTATGGAAAATAAAATGAGACAGTGTAGGGCCACATCAGCGTCGCGGCGCCCACACCATAGGGCATCGGTGCCATGACCTAATCTGTCTCGAATTTTAGGCTAGGCCCAAGGTCAAACCCTAATCTGGTTTGACCTAATTAATACCTATAAATACAGACCTACACTTCATTATTCATGACACTTGATTTTCATATCATTATTGTAAGTCTTAGAGACTCAGAATCAAAACACTCTCTCGAACCTCTGTCGGATTTCCTAGCTTTCTAAAGGAGGAATACATTGAAGCTTGGAGCTTGCAATCGAAAGGGCATTCGCGTGCGCACCCACAGTTGATATAGATTCCAGCTATTGTAAACATGTAAGTACCATTCAAGTCTTATGTTTACAATTTAAAATTATCCTATAGTCAAACAGTTCTACGTTTGTTGGGTTTGAAACAAGTTTTCAATATCCGCTGCGTATAACAACCCAACAAAATCCCTACAGGTTTGTGTATAAGCTTAAACTTGAAAAATCTTTACTTGCTGGAATATATTTATGTATCTTGAGTTGTTGTTCCTTTCCTCTTCACTTTATATACTTATATTGGTATTATCTCAAGTATTGTAAGATATTCGCTAAATCGCCCAGTTGTATGGATTACTTGATCATTTTGCATTGTTGTAGGGACTTTGTACTTCTTGTGGTGCTGACTTGTCACCTATATCGGCATGCCTCTTGATTCAGATCTTTTGCCATCTTGACTTTGAATTTGTGGTTTATCTTAATTATGGAACTTGTTTGTGTTAAGTACGAACTAGAAAGCCATTCTAATATAGTTCTTGATTTTCTTGGTTATTGGGTTTCAATCCTACATGATTTGGGGCTTCGGTATATCTTGATATTTGATTATACTTAGTGTGATGGCATGACGTACATATTGAGTGAAATTTGATATTTGGCAAACTCTCTTGAATTGATTTTATAAGCTTTCTTGACACTTGAGCTTTAAATATTTATATTGATATTTGGAAAAACTTGGAGGTTTGATATTTTTCTACTTGATTTATATTTATGTCTTATTTGAGCTACCTATGACTTCGAATGAAATGGAGAATCTAATGGCTCCAAGACCAAAGTTTATACGCCACTAAGATTTATTCTCTGCGATAGTTGTTTTCTATCGTAGGTAATGTGCGAGAAGAGATTTAAAGGCGACTATCTGGAGTAGACTTTTTGGGAGATTTTGTGGAGATCACATTTGCATATGCATCTAAGTTTTACATAATTTTGGGACTTGTACATGATCTATATTACACACTTATGTATGTAATTTTGGAGGTTGTTTGATCACAAGACTATAAGTTTGTAACTTGAATTTGGTGACTTGTTTTGCTATTTTGGGGTGTGCTAACAACTCAAGTCTTGTAATATGCTAAAATTATATTGTCTTATAAATATATACAAGGAGGAGACTAGTTCCATTTTATACATGCAAGTTTAAAATTTATGTACAATATGACTGTGCAGTGATATTGAATGAAAAATATAATTTCGGTAGGTAGTTGCGCTTCAATGTGTTGATTATTCAAGAAGGGTGATACCACATTAAATTGATACTTATATATTGTATTTCATGTAAGAGTATTTATAAAAAAATGTTGAACTTCTAAACCTTTCTCGCATGAGCCTATTTCCGCAACTAAATTATTATTATGAATATCTTTTTATATTAATCTTTTCTGAACGTTGTAAGTATTAAATTAGCTTTTGTCTTATAAGTAGCATTCTCCCAAGGAGTTGCTACATCTCATCTTCTACAGTTGTAACCCTAGCAATTTTTTTCTCTCTAAGCTTGAAATATACATTTTCATTCTTATGTTCTTATTAACATATATTTGCGCCATTTTTACTAGTTTTCGATTACATTATATTGTTCGAGTTCAACGAGAACCTTCATAGAGCTCATGATCAAATACGACTCACTTGTTTTTAACCCTACTCTATCACCTGGGCAGCAGCATGCGCCCTAGCATTAAGAAGGCAGACGGAAGATACAACGTTCATTTTCCTTTAGTCCTTTTGTTATGGCCAAGGATCTCAAATAACTCACAACTCCAACGGCCCTGGAAAAGAGCTTTCACTCACATGAGGCCGAAAAAACCACCTCACGATGGGAAGCAGGGTTGCAGATTGGGGTTGGGTAGGTATCTACTAGCTGACTATGGCCGGAAGATCATCAAGCTACGGGATTGGAACCCCGCCCTCGGCCAGCAGACTGAAAAGATCATGGGATGATGGTCGAATGATCTGATCGGGGAGAAACGACAGAAGAAGAGGGGAATGAGTGAATCGGAGTTGCTCCCAAATAAGGTCTCCTAGTCTCCGGGGCAGTATAGGGGTCTCGGAAGGGAGATTCAACAATGGGAGCCAGCTACATCTCCCGAAAGAGCTCGTTGGTGGTAGGGACCCAAGTTTGGGAAGTCTTAATCTCTTAGGAAGAACTGACACTGGCGCCACTCTCATTCTCATCCGTTATCCTCTATAATGACCATCGGTGGAGAAACACCGGATCTAGGAACGGGGGGACCCTCCTCAATTTTATCAGAAGAATTCTGCCTTACCATTTTCTTAGGGGGTTGAGAACTAGAGGTAGCCTTTGTCACTTCGACAGGAGGCACCTCTTTGGGGGCCTCTTCTCTAGGGTTGCCGCTTCTTGGATTTTTTGGGTAACCACAACCGGGTCGTCGGACACATTGGCAAGTGAACGAATAAATGAACCTTTTGGAAAAATTGTGGTGTTTTCCCTTCCAGTTGTTCTTCATGGAAATTTCTTTCCACACTTAAAACGATGGATCAAAGGAATTCAAAATATTTTGGACCCATCAGGATAAACCGTCCACCAAGTCGGGTCCAAAGGACAGCTGAAAAAGGAAGAGACAAGAGTCAAGGGGAAAGATAACAAAAAAATGGAGCTTGGCCGTGAACGGACATAATGAGAAAGCTTATGAGTCGAGTTCAATAATTTCGTAATTAGGGCCTCGTGGATTAACGATGTTTGACGTAGCAATGATGATGAAACTTTTTGTCCAACCAGGGTCGACGTCATCATCCACACTGGTGATTATGGTGTGCTGACCATGCTTGCTTAAATTTATTACTCCCCCTCGAAAGATCTTTTGGGAATAAATGAGAATCAGATGAGAAAGAGTGAAGTCTTCCCGTATTTGGGACTATAAGAATCAAAGACATGCGGCTGTCCTCCATACCGCCGGCCCAACATGAGCCAAACAAATTTGGTATTTCCGATAAAAGTCTAGGATGACTGGATCTACTTGTTTCCTCAGCCTCAAAGAGAACGGATATGTATAGACAAAAGAGTACCCCAACCTGGAAGAGGTAATTATGCTTGGGTATCAGCACCTCGATCCCTTACCAACCACAGCCATTCTTTACGAGGTCGAGTTTTTCCTTTCGAATGGATGAGATGTACATGCTCACAGGCCATCCCGATTTTGTTGGGTTTGGAGGAAGTCACGCGGACCTGGAGGTCCTTCTCATCGGTCCACTCTCGAGGGATAATCGATTTGGCAGATAACTTGGTAACATCGAATTTGCTAACTTTTTTCTTTGCCACCCGATCAGCGGCAGAATGCGATGGGGAAAAAATGGCAGAGTCGCCGCGAGCAGCCGAATTGACTGGCAGCGACTCTACTAGTAAAAGAGGAATCGAAAGACATATTTGAATATGGGTTTGGGCGAATGAAGAGAAAGTCGAGGATTTTGAGAAAGAAGCACGAGTATCTTGTAATTGAAAGAAAGATGAAGTTTAGAGAGTATCAAAACAAAGGACCGTCTCTCTTTCAGAATGAGCGAAAAATGGGAATCGAAAGGGCATATAACCTAGGGTCCTCGAGAAGGAGTGTAATCTCATCATTGTGTTGCACGGAGTCCGAAGGCACGCCGCTCAAGGGGTGCCACGTGGGTCGTGGCCACATGAAATGAGATGGAGCATTAAATGCAAGAGATAGTGTATGTGCATAACAAATAATTGAGTGAGCACGTATGTCCATCACGTGTCAGACATAAAAGTATTAGATCGGGGCATCTGAGAATCCTCCTCTTCCCGATCTTGTGAAATGAAGGTACCAGAAAGTGGGGGACTATCTATTTTCAGGAAATTGAGTTCCCGAGAAAGGATAATAGAACGAGTGCATAAGGACCCGGAAGCGCTTCACAACTGGCTTTCACTCCGACTAACCCGTATCACATATGTTAGCCTTGATCTACGTTCCGCAGCAGAGTGGCGCATTGGTTCTTCAAGAAACGTTCCATCACCCCTACTTTAAGGTGAAAAAGTATAGTTTGTTTTGAATAAATGAATCTTCGAGAGGACATAATAGGATCATCCCATTTTCTGCACTTGTAACCCTAACAACATTTTGCTCTCTAAGCTTGAAATATACATCTTCATTCTTGAGTTATTTTTTTAAAGGTACGTGGTAATTTTTTCCCTGCTAGGTTGGTTCTGATTCATTTTTAAAAATGGCTAGACTTACTTTTTTTTTAAAACGAAAAAGGGTCATAATTATTCATGTACTCTCAGAAAAAAGTTATATTTGTCTTTCGTTATACGTTTTTGATATATTTGCCCTTCCTATCCAATTTTAGGGTCATATTTACCCCTGAACTGTTAGTTTTCTTGTCCCCACATCTATCATCCTACGTAGCGTCTACGTGGATATTTATTTATCACAAGTTAAATTTTGTCATATTAAAACCCGACCCATGCAGCAAAACCGACCCAACTTGCATATTCCAAACCCAACACTTCAACTCTCTTCTCCGTCACCAGCTGCGATGCCGCCTCTGTAATCCGCACTGCCTCCGTTATCTTCTTCACTCCAACAACACTAAATAAATAAATTTAAATTCAATCTGTTGTCGTTAACAACTAGTAATTGGTGTATGGAATTTGAAACGTACATTGCATTCTGTTTTCTCTTCATGGCTTGGAGTTTGACTGGATGAGCGCTCCACCCAATCCATACCATTTTCCTCCTAATGCCACCGACCACCGCCTACACTCCGCCCTGATCCCCGGCACCACCCACACCATGGCCAAGAAGGAAAACTAAGAAATTAATTAACAAGATAATTAAAAAAAAAAGACCTTTGAGTAATTAATGCTTGGTTCATCATAAATCACCATTGAGCACTCATCACTATTATCCTTTCCCATCTCTACACTTAGTTCAAACATAATGGAATGTCATTTCGTGTAAATTCATGTGTTCAGCTAAAATTTGTTTGAATTTCTGGGTACCCATTTTTTTATTTGAAATTCTTTCTTGCATTTATATCTCATATTGCTATATTTATGTGCTTAAATGTGCATATGAAGAGGCATTCCAGCTAAATTCATATATTTAGCTGAATATTTTATTGGGATTTCTTTCTGGTTTCAAAGGTAGGACAGTCTTTTTCCTCCAAGAAAATCTACTGATAGCCTTCTTCTTGCTTGCTTTATGAATCTCTTTCGTTCTTACTCTCATTTTTTCATTTCTTTTGGTTCTTGGTATTTTGTTTCGAGTGCTAAAATTCGTTGATGAAATCCTCCGCTGCACTCTCGTCTCAGTTCGCTGCCCCCAAATGAGATACTCTTTTGGCTTTCTTGGTTGTGTGATCGTTGGTAATTGGTTGAGCTGAGCATTTGATCCCAAGATCCGGAAACATCGCTAACGCGTCGATCTCATCTCTGGCGACTTCGCTAACGCGCCGATCTCCGTTTCTGGTTTGTTGCATTAGATCTCAGTCTTCTCAAGGTACTCTCACAGGCAGTTCGTCTCTTTGGTAGGTCGCCTCCTCCGACAGCTCGTCCCTCTCTGACAACTTATCCATTTCAGATCTGATCAGGTTGTGGGTTGGAAAGCTGCTTCAAATCCGATTCTCGTTGATTTCTCTCTTCTCCTTTCTCCTTTTGTTTTTTTTCTCCTCGATCTACACAAGTACTCGATTTTTTGGTGAAAACTCAAGTGAACGGTACTTCCGGTGCCGGTGAACAGTTATTTCCGCCGGCAAACAAATTCGATTCAACTGGAGTTGATACCTCCGGTTGTCCGTATTCATTCTTTGTCCTTATTCTTATTGTTAAATTTTGTCATTTCATTGTATTGATTCGTGACTTTACCTAAGGCTAAGGATGTGGACGGGTATAAGTTATGGTTTTCGGGTAGGTCGAGGCATAGGAATGGGGTAAGCATTTTAGTAGACAACAAGCTAAGGGATCAAGTGGTAGAGGTTAGGAGGGTCAATGACAGGATAATGTCGATTAAGTTGGTAATTGTATGGTTCACTATGAATATTATTAGTGCTTACGTGCCACATGCGGGCTTGGACTGGGAGGAGAATAGGAGTTTTTGGGATGATTTAGACAAGGTGGTGGGTGGTATACCACCCACTGAGAAGTTATTTATATGAGGGGATTTCAATGGACATGTCGGGTCACTTCCGAGGATTATGATGATGTGCATAGAGGTTTTGGCCTCGGGGACAGGAATGGGGAGACGTCTCACTTTTGGAGTTCGCTAGAGCTTTTGGGATGGTGATAGCCAATTCGAGGTTCCTGAAGAAGAAGGAGCACTTGGTGACTTTTCGTAGTTCGGTGGCTAAGACTCATATAAACTTTTTGCTACTTAGGAAAGTTGACAATGGTCTTTGTAAAGACTGCAAGGTTATTCTAAGGGAGTATCTTACAACCCGATATAAGTTTTTGATGATGGATTTAGAGATCAAGATATAGAAGAAGATGAGGGTTGTGGATGACAGGTTAAGAATCAAATGGGGGGTTTTACCATGGCTAGTGCAAAGGAGATATGGGAGAAGTTGATGGCAAAGGGGGCTTGGGGGAGTAGTGGGTATGCGACCGATATGTGGGACTTGATGGCCAATTTCATTCGAGAGGTAGCTAGAGAAGTGCTTGGGGTCTCGAGGGGTAGCCATGGTGGGCATCGAGGGGACTGATGGTGGAATGGTAAAGTTCAAGAGAAGGTGGAAGCGAAGAAAGCAGCGTATGCGAAATTGGTAGAAAGCAAGGATGAGGTGGAGAAGTAGACGAATAGGGAACTGTATAAGATGGCGAGGAAGGAGGCAAAGTTTGCGGTGAAAACGACGGCTTTTAAACGCCTGTATGTGGAATTAGAGGAGAAATACGGGGATAGAAAGTTGTACAGACTAGCCAAGGTGAGGGAGAGGAGGGCCTGTGACTTGGATCACGTGAGGTGAATCAAGGACGAGGATGTCAAAGTACTGGTGGAGGACGCGCATATTAGGCGGAGGTGGCAGTCTTACTTCCATAAACTCTTGAACAAAAAAGAAGATAAAGACATTGTGATGGGAGATCTGGAGCAATCTGGTAGGTACCGAGATTTTGGGTATTGTAGAAGCATTAAGGTTGAGGAGGTTAAGGATGTTATTCACAGGATGCACAGGGGACGAGCGATCGAGCCTGATGAGATCCCAATTGAATTTTGGAAGAGTGCATGCATGGCATATTTGGAGTGGTTGATTGAGTGTTTAACGTCATTTTTAAGACAGAGAGAATGCTCGAAGAATGAAGGTGGAGTACAATGATCCTTTTGTATAAGAACAAAGATGATATCCAGAGTTGCAACAACTATAGGAGTATCAAACTGCTAAGCCACACTATGAAAGTTTGGGAAAGGATCGTGAAGATGAGGGTGAGAAGAGGCGTGTTTATTTTCGAGAACCAGTTTGGATTCATACCGGGGCATTCGACCATAGAAGCCATTTATCTTATTAGGAGGTTGGTGGAGTAATATAGGGAGAGGAAAAGAGACTTATATATGGTTTTCATCGACCTCGAGAAGGCATATGATAAAGTTCCTAGAGAGGTTCTATGGAGATGTTTGGAGGTTAGAGGTGTACATGTGGCGTACACTAGGGCGATAAAGGATATGTATGATGGAGCCAAGACCAGGATACAGACAGTGGGAGGATCAACTCTTAGCCCACTGATAATGGGGTTGTAATAGGGATCAACTCTTAGCCCATTCTTATTTGCCTTGGTGATGGATGGACTGACGTGACAAATCTAAGGGGAGGTGCCATTGTGTATGTTATTCGCAGACAACATAGTCCTGATTGATGAGACTCGCAGCGGAGTGAAGCTAAGCTGGAGGTTTGGAGATAGACTGTAAAATCTAAAGGGTTCATGCTGAGTAGGACCAAGACAGAATACTTTAAGTGCAAGTTCAGTAACGGGAGCGACCTTGAGACAGGCGTGGAGGTGAGGCTTAGTACTCAGGTCATTCCAAAGAAAGGAAGTTTTAAGTACCTTGGGTCTATTATCCAAGGGGATGGAGAGATTGATAACAATGTCACACATCGTATTGGGGCAGGATGGATGAAATAGAGGCTCGCATCTGGAGTCTTATGCGACAAAAAAGTTCCACCAAAACTTAAAGGCAAATTCTATAGGGCGCTGGTTAGACCGACTATGTTGTATGGGGCGGAGTGTTAGCCATCAAGACTTCGCACATCCAAAATATAAGATGAGGATGCTGCGATAGATGTGCGGGCATACAAAGAGGGATTGGATTAGAAATGATGATATCCAGGACAGAGCTTAAGTGGCCTCGGTGGAGGATAAGATGCAGGAAGCAAGGTTGAGATGGTTTGGGCATGTGCAGAGAAGATACACAAATGCCCCAGTGCGGATGTGTGAGAGGTCGGCTATGGACGGGTTCAGGAGAGGTAGAGGTAGGCCGAAAAAGTATTGAGAAGAGGTGATTAGACGGGATATGGCGCAAGTGCAACTTACTGAGGACATGACCTTAGATAGGGGGTTGTGGAGGACACTGATTAGGATAGAAGGGTAGTAGGTATTCGAGTGTAGTCCTACTTACGCTTGCAAACTTATAGTTGTAGTGTTAGTGTTATAGGCCCGCTTAGCCTATCATACTAATTGGCACATTATTGCTTTATAGTCCCCTGTAGTTTGATTTATGCTGCTATGTTTTCTTTAGTGTACTCTGTTTAGTTTATTTACTTGTGCTAGTTATTGCTTAATTTTTCGGAATGCGCTATCATGGCTTATTCTCTTTTGATACCAACATTTTCATACTACTTTAAAAAAAAATTATCAGGTCTGACTGTTTCTCTTACTTTGCTCTTGTTGTTGCTTTGCTTGTGCTTATACTCTGTCTTTAGCCAAGGGTCTCTCGGAAATAGCCGCTCTATCTACCAAAGTAGAGGTAAGGTCTGCGTACACTCTACCCTCCCCGGATCCTACGTTGTGTGATTTCACTAGGTATGTTGTTGTTGTAGTAGTATTTGATTGGGATTTCTGGAAGATCCATTTGAATTTTATTGAAGAATTTGCTGATTTTGAAGTTCTTTTTTTGCATTTATATCTCAAGTTTGCTATTTGTACATTTTTAAACGTGCATATACAGAGGCATTCCATGTAAATTCATGTATTTTAGCTGAATATTTGATTGGCATTTCTAATAGTGGATACCGATTTGAATTTCGGAAAAGGGCTAAAAATATTTCCGACTTCCTGCACTATCCGAAAAGGTTTTAAAATACCTTTTATCCACTTATTTTTCTAAAAATACTTTTCCTCCACCTATTTTATCTCACATACGCCCTTGAAACTAACAATCCTATCTTCTTCTTTTTTATTACTCCCTCTGTCCTAATTTATGTAACACTATTTTCTTTTTAGTCTGTCCCAAAAAGAATGACATCTTTCTATAATTAAAAACAATTAAATTTTAAAATTCACCTTTTACTCTTAATGAAATGATTTATAGCCACACAATTGTCTAAGGTTTATTTTTTACCACACATTTCAAAAGTCAATTTTTCTTTCTCAAATTTTGTGTCAAGTCAAATGGTGACACATAAATTGAGATGGAGTGAGTAATATTTATTACATGGTGTTTCCCTATTGGTCGAAATTAAAACCTACACACACTAGATCTTTTCCTTTCGCCCCGACTCAACCCATGACCTGATTCCCAATAAAAAAAAGTCATTGGCAATAACATGCGAGACAACTTCGGAATTGAAAGAAATAATCCATTGATTATTTTCATTAATTGAAAGAGTTTATATACAATTTACATATTTCCATAATAAGAGAATCATATTCCTATTCTACTCCTAAAACCTTATTCTACTTGAACACTAACTATACAATTATGGTAATACAAATATTAGACTAAAACATTACCTAAATTATATACACCATATATGGTTAATATGGAGAAAACCGAGAGCAATATACATAATAGACACACGTATATCGTGTGTATATTATGTATATTTAACACACACCCGCAGTCATAGCGGGCGGTCTTCGAACGCTGAGACTGTCCCTAAAATCTTCAAAAAGGACCGAGAGAAGACCTTTTGTAAAGATGTCAGCAATTTGATACCTTGACGGGACATGGCAGACGTGTACCTGACCACGAGCAACCTTTTCGTGGACAAAGTGAATGTCCATCTCGATATGTTTAGTGCGCTGGTGCTGAACCAGATTACCAGAAAGGTAGATGGAACTAACATTATCGCAATAAACCAAGATTGCTTTCTGAATAGGACAATGAAGCTCCAATAGCAAATTACGTAACCAACATGATTCCGAGACCACATTAGCTACCCCTCGATACTCGGTCTCGGCACTAGATCGGGACAATGTCGACTGACGTTTCGCAGACCATGAGACCAGGTTATTGTCAAGAAACATACAATAGCCAAACGTAGACCGTCTAGTGTCCGGACAACCACCCCAATTAGCATCCGTATACGAGACAAGTGTGGACGTCAAGGAAGGATATAAATGCAAACCATAGTCAAGTGTACCCTAAATATACCGAATGATGCGTTTGAGTGCATTCATGTGCTCAACTCTGGGATCATGCATAAACAAACACACCTGCTGGACAACATACGTAATATTTGGTCTCGTGAATGTAAGATACTGAAGGCCCCCTGCAAGACTGTGATAGCGGGTCGGATCCTCGTATGGTACGCCAACCACGACACTATACTTGGGCTTAGTATCAACTGGAGTGGAAGTGGACTTACATGATGACATCCCAGCCCTATCAATGATCTCAACAGCATACTTCCTTTGAGATAAGAACAACCCACCTACATGATGAGTGACAGCAATCCCCAAAAAATAACTCAAGGGCCCCAAGTCTTTCATAACAAACTCAAAGTTGAGAATTGTCATGATAGACTGGCGTAAGGCATCAGAAGAGGCAGTCAAAATAATATCATCCACATATAACATAATATAGGCCAAGGACGAACCATGACGGTAGATGAACAAGGAATTATCTGACCAGTTGTGAATGAACCCAATCGCCCCCCCCCCCTCAACCAGCGTCGACGCCCACCCACCGTCAGCCCCCTCTCTCTCCTAAATTAGTGAGATGACTAATTAGCCTGCTCCAGCTATCCTATCAATTTTGATGAATGTTTGTACAAAGAAGGAGATGCTCATGTCAACAATTTGTTGTCTCCTTTAATCTTCACTCGATATATTATCAATGGCTCAGTCAAATGTATATTAAAGATTATGATTATTTCACTAACAACTCTTTTTCTCCAGTTTTCTTATATTATGCCATGTCTTTTCTACCATTTGTAAGGATAGTTTTTACATGTTTGGTTTAGTAGAAGATTATTTGTTCCATATTAACCAAGATATAAATCTTTAATTGACGACTTTATGTATTTGATAATAAGATAATAGTTTGGGCCCGTGCTCAACCCGAGGTTAAAAAAAATTGCACGAACTGCTGAAGGTGCATGAGTTCAGTTATTCTTTTTCCTTTTCTTCCCTCTTTAGATTTTGTGATATTAATCAAAACTTCACTTCTTATTAATAGTAGGAATATTCTCTTTTCTGCAGTTAAATCACATGAATATCACATTACATATAGGGTGAAAACCACCCCAGGAAGACTAGCGTATCCGAGAGGCCTAACGTCCCCGGATTTCCATACAACTGTCTCACACTCCCAATAACCCCTATCACATCAGCCCTCTTCGAATAGAGTGTCGGCGAGCATGGCACAGTGACATCGGCACGCTCACGTCATCACAACTTTAGGGGGCATAATAGTTTAGTCTTGTCTTATATATACAAGACTTATAAGAGAATGAATACATTGCATTCTCTCTAAGCTTACTTTTGTAACTAAGATCTCAATCTCTACGCAATATACCACTCCAAGCTATGATTCTTACTTTATTCATTGTTCATTTCGAATCTTGCTTACTTACTCATTTTACTTGCTTATTCTCGTACTTTTTTAACCTTTTATTCTTAATACTCGTAACCTAACTAGTAATACCGGACTCACAAAAGAGGGTCTCCGGATCAGATACAACCTACTTGTCTTTAAATCCTATAATACAAATCTATAATTGTATTTTTGGTTCGAATCATTTTCACCGGAAACAGTTTGGCGTCATCTGTGGGGATAGACAATTGTGATGTTGTCTCGAATCTGTAGCTGATCTTCTTGAAAAACCTAAACGGAAACACTACACCCGGACAGAACAACATTGCTCATGGATCGCAGGTACCCATCGAACACCGAAATTTGGTGGACCGTTCGAAAACACTATGAACGGAGTCGGACCATTCAGAAGCACTGCGAACAGAGTTGAAGGAAATGCTACCCCCCCTAAAAGGAACCCTAACAAACCCTAGATGAGGAATACGTTCGAAGACACTCGGCGTAAAGTCATGAAGCACGGCCCAAGGAACGCTACCTCAAGAAGAAAAAAAGACACCCGCACTCCAAAGTGGAGGGGATGTTCAAAGAAGAGAGCACCCCCTCGGAATCTACCTTATCTATGGTCTTGGCAGCAAATAGCGCCATAATGGAGCGCATGGAAAAGTTTTTGAACTCTTTATCCAAGGCAGCGCCGGATAGTCATCCGGCAGATGACGCAGAAGCCATTGGAGCACCCAATGCGTCTATGGCAAATGCGGAAAGAACAGAGCTTACAATATCAAAGGCAGACCTGGTAAGACTCGCTGCGATAGAAAAGGATCTCCATGAACGGATGAGCTAGATACTAGGAGCCCCTTTGTGTTGAAATGGGTCGAGGTGAGGAAATATGGGAAGATATTATATTGGAAGGTAGCGGCTCCGGAGCCCATCCCAAAGAAGTTCAGAATGCCTGACATACCCAAGTATGACGGCACCACAGACCCGGACAAGCACATCATACCTTTGAGGTTGCAATCACCGGGCACAACTTGCAGCAACATTAGATTGAATTTGTTTTGCTGAAAAAATCAGCCAAATGCTCACAATGGGAGCACTTTCTTGGTATACTCTCTTACTTGAAAACTCTATTGATTCATTTGCTGCTCTTGCAGATGCATTCGTAAAAGCCCATGCTAGGGCTCGGAGGGTCAAAATCCACAAAGAGGATATATTTACCATAAAGCATAGGAAGGACGAGCTACTCTGCAGCTTTGTGGAACATTTCCAATGGGAGAGGATGTTGTTGCCAATAATTTTTTAGAATTAGGTTGCCGCATCATTTACTAACGGCCTGAACGTTAACAGTTCAGACACGTCAAGAAAGTTAAAAGAAAGTTTGTGGAAATTCCCGGCCAAGTCTTGGAACGAAGTAAACAATAGATATACCGCTAAAATGAGAATAGAGGTTGATCATGGGGCCTACACAGAAGTTGGGAGAGGACAATAAGGGAAATCTCAAAAGTCTCCCCCATATAGACAAAGGAACCCGAGAGGTTGGTATGAACCTTAATCGACTCGACTGCCACCTAGACATGAAGGTTGATCGTGTAAATTAAGGTATGATCAGGGTCAACCTAGGAAAGAAAGAGAGATGGCGCAAAAATATATGTGAATGACTCAGGACCGCCGAGTGTGGCCTCCTACAACTTTAACGTAGAGGTCATGGATCTGTTCATGGCAAGCGTGGTGGTACTTTCTAAGAAACCTGAAAATTTTCAAATGTTTTTTAGATTTAAAAGATTTAAACAAAGCATACTTGAGGAGCTCGTACCTTATGCCTCGCTTAGATCATGTTGTCGATACAGTGGCCATACACGAGCTGCTCAATTTCCTAGACGTATCTACAGGGTTTGACTAGATACAGTTGGACCCATTGGACCAGAAAAAGATTTCATTCATAACGGAGCACGAAACTTATTGTTATACTGTCATGTCGTTCGGCTTAAGGAATGCAAGGACCACTTTCCACCAACTAACCCAGCGGATGTTCCAACATCAACTAGGTCAGAGTATGGAGATTTACTTAGATGATATAAACATTAAGTCCTTGAAACCAGATGAACATATTAGACATTTGTAGGAAGTATTTGAGATTCTCTGCGAATATAACCTCAAGATGAATCCAAAAAAGTGCACTTTCGGAGTAGGATCGGGAAAGTTCCTGGGATTTGTGGTGTCAAACATGGACATTGAGGCCAACCCAGATCATATCTGGGTAATTGAGCTAATACCGGAGGTACTCAACAATGCTAGAGAGGTCCAACGCCTGACCGGGAGGATAACGACATTAGGGAGATTCATATCAAGGTCCTCTGAGAGATGTCATAAATTCTTCGGCCTGGTGAAGAAAAAGAAAGACTTCCAATGGACCCTGGAATGCCAGCAAGCATTGAAGGATCTGAAAAGATACCTAACAAACCCATTCTTACTCGCAAAACCGGATGAAGGAGAACTCATGTTGATTTATCTCGTCGTATCTGAATCCGTTGTAAATATTGTGCTCATTCGAGAAAAAAATATATACAATATCCTATTTACTATAGTAGTAATTCTTCAACCGAGGCCGAAGCCCGCTACCCTCACCTCGAGAAGTTGGCTTTGGCTCTAGTAGTTATGTCTCGTAATCTGAGGTTGTATTTTTTTTTGTAACCCCATATGTGTGGTCACCACTTTCCCTTTAAGAAATATATTGCACAAACCCGAACTCTCAGGCAGGCTAGCAAGTTGGTTGATCAAAATCTGCGGGTATGATATCACCTATCAACCCCTGATCACTATTAAGTCTCAGTCCTTAGCCGACGTTTTGGCTGATTACAGTCCAGTCATGATGTCTCATGCTCATACGGAGGCAATTCAGGAAACTAAAGCAGTGTTTGGAGAATGGGTCATGTATACAGACGGGGCCACAAGTAGGAAGGGTATTGGGATTGGGATTGTCCTGATTACTCCGTCAAGGGATATCATCAGGCAAGCCATTAAATGTATTTATTTAACTAATAATGAGTCTGAGTATAAGGTCGCAATTACAGGTTTGGAGTTGGCTCGGGGACTCGAAGCCAAAAATATCAAAATCAAAAGTGATTCGTAGTTGATTATTAATCAAATACTGGGAAAATACGAGGCCAAATACAATCAAATGTAAGAATACTTTAGTAAAGCCATTGTTTTAGTAGCTCGGTTCATGAAGTGGAAAGTGATGCAAATCCCTCAAGAAATGAACTTTGAAGTTGATGGCTAACCTAGACTCGTCATCTGGGGCAAATAAGGGAGAGTCGGAGTTCATAGTCCATCTCTTATGCTCCGTCCTGGACTCTGTCATACACGAAGTAAATTCTACCAGCCTGACTTGGGACTGACGGAATGACATTATCAATTATCCGCAGACAGGGACTCTTCTAGAATATAGTAAGGAAGCTCGGGCATTGAGAACGAAGGCGGCCAGATATTGCATGCACGAGGGAGAGTTGTACAGAAGATCCTACCTCGGGTCATTGGCTAAATACTTAGGACCAACGAAACTCGAGTACGTGATGAAGGAGGTACACGAGGGAAATTGCGGAAATCATTCCGGGTATGACTCATTGGTAAAAAGATAATGAGGGTTGGTTACTAACTACTGGTCTCGGATGGAAGAAGATGCCAAAGCATATGTTCGGAAATGTGAGAAGTGTCAATAGCACTCCCCTATGATACATCAACCCGCTAAACCACTCCACTATGTTGTGGTCCCGTGGCCATTCATAAAATGGGAAATGGACATCGTGGGCCCGTTACCAGGAGTTGTGGTAGAGGTAAGGTTCTTGCTGATCTTGACAGACTATTTCTCGAAGTAAGTGGAGGTCAAAGCATACAAAAAGGTTCACGAAAAGCAGGTCATAGACTTCATTTGGGATCACATCATTTGTCAGTTCCGGATACCAAAAGAGATCACATGTGACAATGGTCAGCAGTTCGTAGGAAAGAAAGTTACCAAATTTTTAGAGGGGTTGAACATCAAAAGAGTCACGTCGTTGCCTTATCATTCGTGCACAAATAGACAAGCTGAGTCGACTAACAAAACCATCATCTAAAGCATCAAGAAAAGGCTTGAAAGATCAAAATGAAAATGGTTGAAGAGTTACCATGGGTGTTGTGGGCCTACAGGATGACAACCAAAATAAGCACCGAGAAAACCCTTTTTCCCTAGTCTACGGAGCTGAAGCCTTGATACCCCTGGAGGTTGTAGAACCCAGCTTCCGATACACCCAGACCACTGAAGAATCTAATAAAGAAGCCATGGCGGTAGGGCCGAAGTTATTATAGGAGCGCAGAGAGTTGTCTTTTACGCGTTTGGCTGCGCAGAAGCAAAGAGTAGAAAGATACTTTAGCAGAAACACAAATTTGAGACATTTTAAAATCGGGGACTATGTTCTCCGAAAAGTCACCTTCGCAATGAGGGATTCGAACGCGGGTAAGCTGCAAGCAAACTGGGAAGGACCGTATCAAATAATGGGAATCATGGGAAAAGGATCTTACCAGATCAAAGATGTGTGCAGAAAAGAATAGCTTGAATGTCACTCACCTGAAAAGATTCTACATTCGAAAAGAGACAGGTATGTTTTATCTTCAGAAAGCCTTTAGTTTTGGTTAATTACCCTTTTTCTTGATAGGGACTACTCATGAAACCAAAATCCCCCGAGAGGGGACAAACACGCGTTGCATTCTTTTCCTTGGCCGAGGTTTTATCCTAATATCAGGGTTTCCTGGTAATATTTTTAATGAGGCAACCATTTAAAAGCACGTTGAACTTAGCATGTTACATCCCGAAATACGACTCCTCAAGACCTCACACTCGAGTTCCGGGGGGAGAGGACAGATATATATACTTGCAAAGAGATCTCTTCAAGGACGGACTCGCTCAAACTAGGATTGATGGCAGTCACTGCACTCGCCCGATTTCTTTTTTATAAATCTTATAAAAGCCCAAAAAGGGATCATGTACTTACAGGACGAGTCGTCACTCATTATCTTGAAAGAACGAAATAAAAAATGTTCGGGGCAAAACCAAACTCAGAAGCCGTACGGCCCCATAAAAAATGTTTCAAACAACACGACAAGGCCATAGAGCCTTCGCGCATGCAGGTCCTTTGAACCTTTGTGCCTTTACATGGGGTTGAGACGTCTTCCCTATCAGTACCGAAAATAAAGTATCTTCCTTTATTTTGAAATTGGATGTCTTAAATTCCAATTTCGCGCTAGCGTTCCCAGACGTGACATTCTCATATTGGATCAAGGCAAGATGACCTCAAACACAAAATGCAAAAATTACATAAGCGTGCATCGGTCGTCAAACCTTGGCTTAAACAAAAAATGCTCGAATATTAGCATAGTTCCGATAGACGTACGCATTGGTCATACCTCAATGGTTAAGTGCAAATTAAAAAGATAACATGTCATTATATGATTACAATTGTTGCAAAAAATAAAGCGCATGTCAACGCGTAAAAAGCAGAATAGAAGGAAAACTAGCAATTATCATTTACGCAAGGGGAGAGAGAAACGCCCACACAAAAACATTAATGGGGCATCCAGGCCCCAAAGATCCATCAAAACAGAGCGCAAAGGCTCAATACTAAAAATAACAAAGGGCACAGAAGCCCGAAAATATCCATCATATGGCGCACAGGCCAAAACAACAACAAAAAATATTCACCCTACGGCACGCAGGCCCATCGCGAAAAATATTCATAGGGAACGCAGGTCCATCATAAAAACTTTCATCAAAAAGGGCACACGGGCCCATCATAGAATTACTAGAGCTGAAAAACTGGCACCAGCCGCTGGCATCAATGCTGATCCTCGCCACCAGAAGAGCTAGCAGAAGTATCTGAGGAGGGAGCCATCTCTTCGCGTAATTAATCCAAGTTTTCCTCGGCCACTCCTAAGTCCATATCTGCATCTACAAGGGCCGAGGAGACATCAATCGCTCATATATCCACCCTTTACAGGACCTCAAACTGAGTCTGGAGGACTGCATAGTCGCAAAGCAAGATGGACCTCTGTTGGTCAGCCTCCCGACGAAGCGTCAGCCGATGATTCCGGGCTAGAATTCGAGCATGTGAAGCCGCAAGTGCTTGTGCCCGGGCATGAGCAACATCACGATCAAGCACCGCCTGGGCCAACTTCTCCCCCATCAATTGGCGAGCCTGAGTCATGGTCTGTAAGGTCTCATTCCGAGTTGCCAAAGCTTGCTTAGCCTCTTCCCACCGACCCTCCAAGAAAGTCCTTCATTCCAGAAGATCAACATGCTCTGACTGGAGTTGGGCAATCTCATCCCTGAGGCACCAATTTTGCTCCGTCAACAGCTCTACGTCCTGAGAAGATGAAGTTATGCCATTGAAAATCTCGATGGTGGAGGAGATAGCGGCATGCTCTTGAAAGAAGATCATATAGAACAATTTTAGCTCATGCACTCACTCTAAAGATAGATAGTCCAAGGAAAAAAGACTATGATTACCTGAAGAAAGATGCCTGCAAGGTGGACCAGAGAAGCTTCCAAACTCGGGTCAGAGCTAGCAGAGAGACGGGGAGGAACCAAAGGTCTAGCATCGTCGCCACCCTCTGTGCTGCTAGGCTGCCCTTCACTAACTATTGGCTCCTTGGTGGCTCTGGCATAAGGTACCCTTGTGTCCTCAAGATCAGCGATTTCCCCTTCATCATCTTCCACATGGACCACCCGTTGCATTTCCTCCTTCCAATACTCATTGAATCGGTTGCGCATACACGCGAGCTAATTCTGGAGGATGATGTCCCGACCTCATTCGGGAGTGCCTGTTTTTGGCTCTCTCTGGCCTCCTCAGCAGCCCTGCCAATACGGGCCCGGGCCTTACCTTGGGAAGGCACCCTCCTGGCAGAACCTCCTCGACAGGGAGACCTTCAAGAAAAAGAGCAGATGAAGAAGTTAGGATGTCATATCAACGCACAGTCAGCAAAAGTAAAGAACCAGCGAAAGAAGGCTCACCGTGACTTTTGCCTTTCCACTCGTCAGCAAAAATGTCTCTCCATGTCCTCTTAGCGCCATGAGAGGCACGGAGTAGACCCATCACCCATCCAAAGATATTAGGCAGGGGCTCGGGGACCACTAGGGTCGCTGAAAGAATAAAAAACAACACGGTCAGGAGAAAAGCACAAAAAATATAGAAAACGGGGGTGTGGATACTTACGAGCGATGTTCCATTGCTCCGACAACAGGCCTAAATTGGCGTCATGAAGGTAGTTGATATGAATCATCATGAACCGGTCATACCATCCCTGGTCATGATAATCTTTGGAGTTGGTAATTAGGGCCCGGGAGTCCCGAAAAGCTAAGTTTATTATCCCATCATGAAGCACCCAGGGGGCATAAAGGTGGATCAGGTGATCCAAAATAAAAGAAGGTGGGCAAGATTTTCTAGATGCTAAATACAACAGACTATCCACCAAGTCTGAGGGGCCAACTGCCCCAGACAGATGCCATATCGACGGCAAAAGGCCTCAATGACCTGATGAACTGGAAGACTGAATCATATGGTAAAGGGATAGGTATATATGAGCGACATCCCTGGGTTGTGCTGTGTGATGCTCGCATTGACGAAGGGAGAAAAATTTTCTACCTCTAGGCCCTATCGACAGCTGATGCGGACCTAAGGAATAATTGAGTGGTCGATCAGTGAGGTGATGCCCTCTACAGGCTCATAGCGAAGGTTTACACTAAAATCCCTCTCGAAATTACAGATAAATGGATGATTTCAGAGGCCGCATAACCCAAGTCAATGTCCCAAATGAAGTCGGAGAATGAGGGCCGACGATGAATGGAAGTCACAGAGGTGGCACCGATTCTTAGGTTTATATGTTGTAAAGCCCCGAAAAACATTGATGCCTTAAGGCTTGAACACATATTTATTTGATTATAAATATAGTGATGGATATTATTTGTGTGTTAACAAGTGAAAAATATGCCATTTCCTATATTATGTGTAAGGAGGTAAAAATATAATCTGTAAGTGGGAAGACAAGGATCCACTTAGTCATTAGGCTGGAAAACATTTTATATGGACTTGCATATATAAGTTAATTGATAACTTACCTATGCTAAGTCCAACGTGGAAAGGTATGACTCCTTAAGAATTATATAAGGCAACTCCACTTCACAAAGTGAATATGAGATGTGGGGCTGAAGAGAGGAATCTGCTTTAGTCCTTTTTGTATAAATACTCATTGAGGGAAGCAAACTAAGCTATTTGCACTTGGTTTTCTAACTGGTGGGAACTCTTTGTCCTTCCAGACCAGTGATGCCAAGAAGCTTGGCGGGGGAAATTGAGAGTTGATTTCACATGAAAAATTATTGCAAGTTAAAAGTAGCAACACTGTAATAAATGTAAATCACTATTACTCCCTTCGTCTCAATTTATATGACACTCTTTTCTTTTTAATCAGTCCCAAAAAGAATGATACATTTCTATTTTTAGTAACAATTCAACTTTAAATTTACCTTTTTACCCTTGATAAAATGAATTCTAACCACACAAATTTCTGACTTGTTTTAGACCACAAGTTTTAAAAGTCTTTCTTTATTTTTAAAATTTTGTGCTCGGTCAAACACCTACGGAGGGAGTAGCTTGTATTTCAAGATATCCACATGTTCTTGCTATTTTTATTACTATTTGAGATATGACTAGTGATACTTAAGAGTTTAAAATGAGGAATTGAGAATGAATAATGATATTAGAATATGAGTCAAGCTCATTTTGATAGATTTGAACCTAAGATTCATGTTTAGGGTTGAATCTTGAAATGAGTCAACCTAGGGTTTAGACATTCGGGAATTTCAATTTTGTCTGAGTATTTCCTCACGTGTAGATTGATCACTGCATAAAGGAGATGCAACGCAGGAGGTTCTAGTTGCCCTTGTAATATGGGTAAAGGTTGAAGGGCTGCGAATGAACCGAAATAGATGGGGTCATGAATATGTTAGAATCACCAGTCATGTTCCAAGGGCTGGTTTAGGAAGAGACGAGATGACACCGCTTGTGAATGCAGTCAGAATATGAACCGCCTATGCGGCTTGTTGGAAGTCCTTATGAGTGAGGCTTCAATGCTAGTAATAGATACACAAATACTTAGTTGGTTGATAAAAGATTGTTCCCTGTGATTTTTGTTCGTCCAAAACATTTCTCAAAAAGAAAAAATGTTTCGCTCATCCCATTCGAGAAGAAGCCACTAGGGACAACGCCAAAAGGCCAACGGGAGAGTGTTACCCTGTAAATACTACAATAATAACCTTGGTTAGGAATCAACTACGACGGCCACCACTAAAGGAATCCAGCAAAATATAGACAGAGAGTAATGTAGCCAAGAACTGAGTAAGAAAACGCGTAGATCAAGTCTCTATGATGCATTAGTGAGTACAAGCAAGAGCAAGTTGGTCAGCTATCGCAAAATGTGTGTAAGGTCACAACGCCTACTTTGTTTTTTATGACAAGAAGCACCTGGAACAGTGCTACTGAGAATATATTTATGTGGTCGGCATTTCATTGTAAATCAATATTTAAAGATCCTTTTTCCACTTGGTTGAGTGAAGATGAAGATGTATGCTTAAGAATCTGGGAGTGAAGACTACTTGCTTGTGATGGAGGTTGTACTATACAGTAGTACATTTGGATAAAGTGCATTGTAGTTCCACTGTAGTCAGGGAACTCTTTTCCCTACTAAAAGCGGTTAGTAGTTGTAACATCTCGTACTTTCGGGTCACGGTTTGAATTGCTAGGCGTATATAAAATCGTTAAGCGTGTGTAAATAGATCCGAGTATTGGGAAAATTTTGGATCATATTTACGTATGCTAATAATGAGTTTAGCAAAGGATAAAACTCCGAAATAATTTTGGACGTGACAAGTGTGACGACGGGAAAGGAAATAAATTTAGTGCGTCCACAAAGAAGTTATGGACTAGTGGCATATTAAGAAATTATGACATTGAGTATATGAATAACTTATAAGTTATCAAAATTTAGATGAATTAGGATCACATAATTAATTATGTGTGTGAATGATAAATTATACGAAAACATTTCACTTAATTAATTAATTAGATTTCATGAAGGGGGTATGTGTAGTTGGTTAAAGCTCCCCACCGTTAGAATAATTTGGGTGGGGGACCAAATGATGACATGCATTAAATGCTAATCTAAAAGTATCTTTCAAGGGGGGGCTTTTATTTTGATTTGTTCTGAGAATTTGGGGAGTACCGAAAAACAGAGAGCAGCATACTTCTTATTCCACTTTCATTTACTTCTCCAACTAATAGTGAATCACTTTCCACCCCCTTTCATTTTGTAATAAAAGAGTAACGTGCACTTCATTTTCCTTAAGCAACATCTTTCAATTGATAGCATATTAGATTTGAGACCAACGTAGCATTAACATAGTATACTCCTACCTTGAGTATATCGTTTGGACATCAATATTTCCGAAAAACAGTAAGTTTTGGACAAATTGTTCTAAAGGAAGGGGACGCGAGCAACAACGTAATTGTCTAGTCGTTTGAGAATTAAATTAAGGTATGTTAAGGCAAATTATTTCTTTCTTTTGACATATTCCATGTAATGAAACGTAACCGTGATATTGCTCCATAATTTATTCTACTCCTAGTAGTTAAGAATATTCATATTATTGATTCTTATGTTAAAAGCATGTTTAAATATGTTCCTAAGTCCTTATTAAGGCATACGGAAAATATGTTAATATTTACGGCGTTAACCGAAGGTACAAGAAAATTATGTCATTCAGGATATTTTATTGTGATTCATGCATTTTCATTTGCATTGCATTCATGTTTTACCCAAGACCGTATATTGGGGACGGAAAACGGGGAACGCAGACCACCTGATCAGCTGAGATATGATAATGATAAAGCATGTGTGGCTTAATGAAGGAAGATGCCTGATTAAGGGTCAATATATATATATACATACATATATATATATACATACATATATATATATACATACATATATATATATATATACATACATATATATATATACACATACATACATATATATATATACACATACATACATATATATATATATACACATACATACATATATATATATATACACATACATACATATATATATATACACATACATACATATATATATATATATATATATATATATATATATATATATATATATATATATATATATATATATATGTATATATATATGTGGGGGGGGGGGGGAGGAAGATGCCCTTGTGTGGCCGGTATATATGTATTTACCGCATTATGCATGACATTTAGACATATTATGCCCACAGAGGCCAACATGAAATGATGCCCACAGAGGTTATTATGGTAAGGAAGATGCCCAATGGGACCGATGTATATGTATACCGCATTGTGCATGACATTTAGGCATATGTATTAGGACCCTCAGAGGCATTTACTGTTGGTCAGTTGTTTCTATTTCAATTGTTGTTATATCCCTGTTATACTATTGTTCATGTCTGACATACTCGGTACATCAGTCGTAATGACGTCTCTTTTGTCGGGGACGCTGCGTTTCATGCCCGCAAGTTCAGTTAAAGAGGGTGACGGTTCATGCTAGTAGGTTGCTGGTTCAGCTGAGGTTGGAGCACTCTATTTTTTTCAGAGTTGCAGTTAGTCGTGGTACAGTATTTTTGCATCCGCATATGGGTATGGCGGGGTCCTGTCCCGTCCTTGTGATGTCATGTATTCTTTAGAGGCTTGTAGACAGGTGTCATGTAGTTAGTTGTCATGTGTAGCCTCATCATCCTTGGTATGGGTATGTATATATGAAAATTGGATTTCTGGTTAAGATTTTCTATAATCTTTTTTGCTTAGTCCGTATTTAATTACAATTAGATGTTAAATGCATGAATGGCGGTACCCGGCGGGCAGGATCCGGGTGCCCGTCGCGGTCCTCCGATTTGGGTCGTGACAATAGTTGTTAGAGGATTGTAGATATACTTTTTTTTAAAAGGTAACAAATGTATTACAACAACAACATACCCAATGAAATCCCACAAAGTGGGGTCTAGGGAGGGTAGAGTGTATGTAGACCTTACCCCTACCTTGGAAGGTAGAGAGGTCTCCGGTAGACCCTCGGCACACGCAATCCAAAGCAGTATAAAAAGTCATGACAAAAAATACTATAAAAAATAGGATAAAGCAGTCTGGGAAAAAACAACAAATGAATATGATAATCAAAGTACAAGAAACAACAGATATCAAGTAGAAATAGAAGGACAAGAAACTACAAGAGTAATACTACGACCACTAGTATAAAAGGTAACAACTGTATTGTATATCCAAAAAAAAAGACTACGAGAAAAATTATGTAGTCATCCATAATTACAATGTGTGTAACCGGAAAATCTCCTAGGCCTATGTCTATAACTTATAAAGATCCTATAACATCCATAAAATACTATAGATCTTCCATGTATTGTTGTTTACTCCAAAAATATAGCAAGACAAGGCATTTCATCTTTTATCTTCTGGGTAGAACTATACTTGTTTTCAAAACATCTCTGATTTCTCTCTCCACACTGTCCACCAAATACAAGCTGAGACAATCCTCCATCTCTCTTTCTAGCTGGAGAGACTACCATATCTTCTCCAGTCTTCCAGTACTTGAAGTACTCCCCCTAGCATTACCCAAACCAGTCCTTTCATAATAATGAACATCCCCCATAACTGACTGGTAATTTTACAATGTAAAAAGATATGATTGATTATGTCTGCCTCTTCTCCACACAAATAACATCTAGAACATAACTGGAAGATTGCACATATACTTTTCATTACATCTAATGATATAAAAAGAAATAATATATGGAATATACCTTATTTTCCTTGGAAGCATGTTTATTCTTAATTCATGTGTCCTGGCTCTATAGAGTTGCAGTGTCTGACCTATCTTATTATGAATGTGGTATTGGAACATGAACAGTCAAAAATTTCTCAGGGGTCATCTTGTTTGGGGAGTTGGTATTGATGATTGAAAGATTTTCTTATTTATTATGCTTGAAAATATAGAACTTGATCTTAACCTGAATTACGCACCATTTTTTTTGTTTCTCTTGCAATGTCCTAACTTCTTGGTGTAATTGTCTTTTTTCCTTTTTGTAGTTATTACTTATTAGGAACATTTGGTTCTTCTTGATGATTCACTATAATCGCAGGTGCATTCATATTTCTGAATAGCGCTGGCACCATATTTTTTTATGGTGGAAGAGAGAAGTGAATATCCTCTGGACTTGTTATCGACTGATGAAAGTTTTTCCTGAAACCACCTAGCTAGTTAAGTCCTTTTACAGCATGAAGTCATTTATAGTGGAAAATTTTGATTTTACAGCAAGAAAAATGGAAAGTATTTTTTGTGTTGAGCATAAGTAAAGCCAGTAAGGCTATGGGCTGAGCTGGACGATCTTTCTCTTGGTGTTCTGGCACAAAATTGTTTCTCTTTATGCGCTGACACCAGGACGTGTGTTATACTACAATATCATTATCTTTGGGATCATAGTTATTGAATAATTTTTGCAAAACTTATCCTTAAAATAGATTTAAGAATTTTAGTTCTCCATGAAGTGTCAAATTCCCTATTTCATTATCACTTGCAGTTACCAGCTCATGTTTAATGAATTTCATGTGACAGGTTGATTATGAGACATATAGATGGCAGAGATGTTGTCACAATAGACTATAGACGCCTTTCGCAGTGGACACTGGAGCTCCAAAAGAAGATTTCGAAGCCAACAGATCTCAGCAACGACATTAGCAACTCCGCGATACTCTGCGTCAGTGCTCGAACGGGATAGCGTGGCCTGCCGCTTGGCAGACCATGAAATAAGATTATCCCCAAGAAATACACAGTAGCCTGAGGTGGGGCGACGTGTATCGGGGCATCCTGCCCAGTCTGCATCCGTGTAGGAGAGTAACTTGTTTGGGGCAGAGGGGTAGAGATGTAGTCCAAAATCCAGTGTGCCCTTAACGTATCTGATAATACGTTTGAGAGCGACAAAATGAGACTCTCGAGGGTCGTGCATAAACAGACACACATGTTGAACGGCATATGCAATATCTGGCCTAGTGAAGATAAGATACTGAAGGGCACCTACAAGACTCCGATATAGAGTGGGATTAGAAACTGGCTCACCGTCATTGGCACTGAGCTTGGATTTCGAATCAACCGGAGTTGGCATAATTTTACAATTTGTCATCTTAGCCCTGTGCACTATCTCTTCTGCTTATTTACGCTGACACAAAAACATAGTAGCCGCAAATCTGGTCACTGATATACCCAAAAAAATAACTCAGCTTACCGAAGTCGGTCATAGCAAATTCAGTTTTGAGTAGAGCAATGATTTCATTCTTCAAATCGTCAAAGGAGGCAGTAAGAACAATGTCATCCACATATAATAGTAAATAAGCAGTGTTGCTACCTCGATGAAAAGTGAAGAGAGAGTTATCACACCTGCTACATATAAACCCGATCTTCAGAAGATACCTGGCAAAGCGATCATACCAAGCGCGGGGTGCCTGTTTCAAGTCATACAATGACTTCCTGAGACGACATACAAACTGCGGGACTGCCGTATGAACAAAGTCAGGGGGCTGATGCATGTACATAGTTTCTTTCAAATCCCCGTGAAGAAAAGCATTCTTGACATCAAGCTGATGAATCGGCCAATGCATGCCCATAGCAATACTGAGAACAGTCCGAATAGTAGCCAGTTTAACAACCGGACTGAATGTCCCACCACAATCAATACCCTCCTGCTGATTAGTGTCATTGGCAAATAGTCTTGCCTTATACCGCTCCAAGTCACCACTGTCTCTGAACTTGTGACGAAATAGCCACATACACCGGATAACATTCACATCGTCTGGTCTAGGCACCAAATCCCAAGTGTTCTGCTTGGTTAAAGCTTTAAACTCCTAGCACATGGCCGCATTCCAATTAGGGTCTAGTTTTGCTAGTTTTGGATTTTTTGGAATGGGTGATAAGGTTTATGTGGAGAGGTTGAAGTGAACCTTGGGTTTGAAGATCCCGTGTTGTGCACGAGTCGTCATGCGATGGGTAGGCAGCAGTGGGGGGTCTGTACTGGGGTTACAGGGCTGCTGTGTCGGGATTGGAAGGCAGCACTGCCGGATTTGGAGGCTGCATGGTCACGGTTTCAGGACTGGTAGGCAGCAGTGCTGCCGGGCTGGGTGGCTGCAAGTTTACGGCTGCTAGACTATGTGGCAGCAGTGATGTTGTGGTTGCAGGAGACACGACAGGAGGCAGTGAGGGTGTTGGTGAGGTGCCGGATAGTGGTGGGGACAGGACATGGTGGTCTGTCGGAACAGTAGGCTGTTGTTGGTACATAGATTGAATAGCCGAAGACAGACTCGGTTCATCGAAGGTGTAATCGGTGGTTTGAAATTTTTGGAGGTTTGAAAATGGAAAGGTCGTCTCATCAAATGTGACGTGACGGGAGATGATGATTTTGCGAGTGGCAATGTCATAGCATAGGTAGCCCCGGTGAGTAGGAGAGAGACCAACGAAGACACAAGGCTTGGTGCGAGGGGCAAGTTTGTGAGGTGCAGTGGAGATTATGTTGGGGTAGCATAGGCAACCGAAAATACGAAGATGGTCATAGGATGGGAACCTACGGTATAAGATCTCGGTAGGGGTCTTGTTTTGGAGAGTGCTAGTTGGTAAAATATCAAGGAGGGATTCTACCATTTTAACAGCATAGACCTAAAAAGTTGGTGGAAGACAAGCATGAAATAGTAGGGTGCGAACCATGTTATTGATGGTACGTATAATTCGTTCAGCCTTTCCATTTTGGGAGGAAGTATATGGACATGAAAAACGAAAAACCATGCCTTGCTTAGAGCAAAAATTGTGAAATGTCGAGTTATTAAATTCACGTCGATTATCACATTGGAAAGATTTGATGGATTTTTCAAATTGTGTTTTAATGAATTTTTGAAATTCAAGAAATTTGGCAAACACTTCAGATTTGAATTTAAATGGGTAAGTGGGTAAATCCAACAAAAATGAGAAAAGTCATCTAAAAATACTAGATAAAACTTGTGACCTAAAGAGCTAGTAATCGGAGATGTCCACAAATCAGCATAAACAATATCAAAAGGAGAAAAAGTAACATTGTTGGATGACATAAATGGAAGACGAGTATCTTTGGCTAGTGGGCAAGAAAAATAGTGTTGGGCAAGTTTATCATTATTACATTGAATACGCTTAGTAGTCCTAAAAAATTAAAAACAGGGTCGTCGGGGTGTCCGAGTCTGTTGTGTCAAGTTGAGGGAGAGATAGCCGCAAGGGATAGGGGTGCTTGCGGTCTAACAGCGGAAGATTGAGTGAAGGGGTAGAGGTCTTCCACACTATTGTAGCGAGTAAGAATTTTCCCCGTATTGAGTTCCTTCACAGAAAAACCAAAAGGGTCAAATTCGACAGACACAGAATTATTGCGAGTGAATTTTATAACAGAGATTAAGTTTTTAATGATGTTAGAGGAGTATAGGACGTGGTTTAGGGAGAAAGGTAGGTGGGGATATTTGGTGTGTGTGTTACCGTAACCTTCAATTGGAATGCGATGACCATTGCCGACAGGAATAAATTGAGGACATTTTAACCGAAGTTGAGATAAGTTACCTGATGACCGGGTGAGGTGAGATGTAGCTCCGATGTCCATGTACCAATTTTCGTCGGGCTGTTGAAGGTTCACGGTGCTGTAAGCCTGGCCCATGTCGGTGGGAGCCGAGTTCTTTGAGGGCTGCTTCTTCTCTGTACCGAGACCAGTGGGCTTTATTGCTTCTGCCGGTGGGCTGCTCGGTGGGGGAGCAGGGGCCCGGCGGGACATTAGACCATGCAGTCATTGGGCCGGGCCCCTGCAGTCGGGTATGGGCATGCAGGCGAGGCCCAGTTCTGCTGGTTGGGCCAGACTTGCTGTTGTCCAGGCCAGGGAAAATAGGCAGTGTTTGAGCCTGTTTGCTGATTTTTGTGGCCTTTGCCGCGGCCCTTACCTCTGTTGTTATTGCCTCTGAAGTCACGCCCTCCGCCGCGGTGCTGCTGGTGGTGGTCTTGCGGTGGTGGTGTGGTGGTGTTGGTCGCCGGTGGTGCCATCCCGTCAACGGCTAACGCTTTTTTACTATGTTCCTCTTGTTTAGCACGTCGAATTTCTTCCAACAATAGTTGTGACCGTGCCTTGGTGAAACTTGGTAGTGGGTCGGACTGTTGAATCATTATTGCAAGAGTATCGTATTCACCTTTCGGTAAACCAGCAATTAATTGAAGTACCATCTTGGTCTCAGAAACAGATGTCCCGACGTTGGAAAGTTGGTCGGCTATGATTTTTAGTTGTTTGCAATATTCAGACATGTTAAAATTCTCGAGACGCGTATTGTTGAATTGCTCCTCCAAATACACTGCCCGAGTATTTTTATTGTCTTGAAAGATTTCTTCCAACCTTACCCAGAGGTCACGTGTCGTGGCACCTGTTTTCATGATAGTACACAGCAAGTCCTTTGAGATGGTGTCGTATATCCACTATTTGACGATGGCGTTAAGGCGACGCCATGTTGATTCGGCAATATCGATGGGACGAGAAACGGAGTCATCAATATGGTCGAGCACGTTATACGCACATGCATGAATATAGAATAGTTCTGTCCACATGGAATATTGACAGTCTTCTTGGTCAAGAATTATAGGGATAGAGTTCTTGATGTTTGTAACGGCGAAGGCCGGGTGAAAAGAAGACGATGATCGTTGAGAGGGGTTGTCAAAAGTGCTAGTGGAGGATCCTGAATTTGTGGGGGAAGACATGGTGGCAATTGTTGCCGCCGGTCGAGATGAAGGGAGGGGGGGTTTCGGCCGAGATTTGGTTTGAAGAGGAGAGTAGGGTTTAGGCTCTTGATACCATGTAAGATATAAAAATTTCTCTTGGGGATTCCTTTCATTATTCACAATATATATATATATATAGTTGTACAAAGGATGATTCATAATACACTATGAATCCTAACTTACCTTAAATGGTTGATTCCTAATACAATAAGAATCCTAAGTTACCTTAAATGTACATCTATCATAATTACAAAATATACCGAGAATATTCGAAAAATATTCGCTAATACTCTAGTACGGTGTTTGCACCAAATCTTTTCTTATTTTACATGTGCATCTTGTGATTCTCCCGCTATTGCAGGTTATGCCCATAAGGACTTATGTTCCAGGGATGAAACAGTTTCGTCCGAGGCGCTTCAATCCTTATATGGCTTACGAATTCAGAAGGCCATATGCACCTGCCCCTTATTTCTACTCTCCTTATGGATATGGGTAAGTCTTTGATTCAGTTGATTATATCAAGCCTCAACAGTCCAAGTAGTTGAATCTCATGTATATTGATTTGCATGCTGCACGAAAGTTCCGAGATTCAGGAGGGCTTCACGGTTCATACCTTACTATTAAACGATGTGATATGCAGCTACAAAATCTAATACAAGCAGTCATTTAAATCATAAAAGATCACGATGTTGTATTAGCTAGATTATGTTTGAGACATTATAGCAGTTGCCTATCATAAGTTTATATAACCTTATTGCATGTGATCTTTAGGGAAGTCTTCTTCTGTATTAGTATTCTTGAAGCATTTACCTATTTGAAAAACAGTATACTTCGAGCATTTGTGTTGTGACTATTGCCGAGTTTGTCTCTATAATTTTAGGGATCTTTTGGTATGATGAATAAGCAAAAATAGTCCCAGAATACATGTTTGGTTGGAATAAAATTCCGGGATAACTAATCCCGGAATTGTAGTGTTATTTTATCCCACGTTGAGGATGGAATAACTAATCCTGAGATTAGTTATCCCGGGATAACTTGTTTCCCAACCAAACAAGCCCTAAGGGTTGTGGATAGATAGAATCTCTCCACTCTTAACCAGAGGTAAAGAGTTTGACCCTTGGAATCGTGAAAAAATTCTGGTAGGGAGCGCTTCCTCCTTTAATGGACTTTATGTAGCGTGAATTTGGGTTTGTTGGGACCTCAGAGCCAGTATCAGACATTGGATAAAAAAGAAAACATTGTAGAGTTGGTGATTCATAGATGATATTGAGATTTCTTGCATCTCAGCTTGTGTGCAAGATTAAGGTTAAGTTTTGGGGCTTTTTTTGGGATCAATACATCTTATGAAAACTTTAATTAACGAATAGCATCCAGAGAATGCAATGTCTACGTAGTTACAAATTACAACCCCTGTAATAAGCATCTTAGTACACTAGCTATATGTGAAAGGAAATTAACAATCCTTTCTACTTGTACATGTTCTCTTTACATCAAAAAGCTAGCTAAATTCTTTACTTTGTACAAATATCTTCCATTTTGCCTTCAAAGTATCTTTGATTTTCTCCTTACACAATCTACCACAGTATACAGTTCCACAACCTTTTGTTGCCTTTTTGTAGTCGTATTTCGACTAAGTAATTTCAACACAATCGAATAGATCGTGAAGATGATGAGCTCTGTTGGAACACCTTGCAGATGGTTCATCTCAGAGAAACTACTTATCATATTTTTAGAGACAGTACTCAAACAAAACCACCCTTACATCAAATGGACCATAATCTTAACTAAAAGAATATAAACAAAATCGTATTGAAAGCCGGAAAAAAGAAACTCGCTTGGATCACCCTAAGATGATCATCTTGTGGCTATTGAGAACGAATTAAACACATTATTTCCCTTTTGCTTATGGCACTTGTGACTTCAACAGGAATGCCAAACACTTAAAACAATAAAGAACAGAACATATCACCTAAGCAAGTCTTAACAGACCTGTTGGACACAAGTCAGAAGAACAACTAATATAAAAATTTTGCTCATCCCCTCTTCTAGAATACAAAATTCTCATAAAATGTATTATAGACTTCGCAAGGTCCTCCAATCATCTTTATAACCTTTGTTGAACTAGCAGCACCGCCATTGGAACTAGAAACAACCAACAGCAGAACATTAACTCATGCCTCTAGGTATCAATATAGGTTTATAAACAATCATTGACATGATACAATGTACGACGAGCATTACTCACATTCTTCTTTGATACCAGAGGTTTTCGGGCCAACTTGTGCAACTCAACTATTCCACTGAATACTTGCTATCTTCCCACCAGCACCGATACCGGAAAATTTTGTATCACTCACATTTATCAAGGACTACACTTCTCTTCTGGACAAGCAGGGTCAATAATATTACACCTTTCGTTAGGTGTCCCTTCTTGAAGGCCCAAGAAGATCACTCAGATAAATGTTGATAGACCTTGTTGGATTCTAGCTTTCACTTCACTGTTTTTTATGGCGGGAAGCTTGAGTGCACCTCGAGCATTCCACCGGATACTTGCTACCTCCCACTACCACCAGCACAAGTATCAATTAACTTTATCCACCAAGGCTTAGGTGGATGGGAAGAATAACTCTTCACTCTTCCAACTGTCCCTCTTGGTTTTTAATCTTTTTTCCTCTAAGTTTAGTGCCTTCTTGTTTTTGTTTTTGTGGGGGTTGAAGGGATGCTTTTATTTTTATTTTTATTTTTCCGACTGAAAATAATGAACCTCCTTATTTATGTAATTGTCAAAGCAATGAGTATTTTGGAATAGCTACGTATAGCTGATACTTCCACAAAATAGAATAGAAACCATATCCCCTTTTTCTCTTTTTCTATGTGTGGCCATAAGTGATAAACAGATTGTTATATATAGGTGATGACATATGGTGTTGAAAATTATGTATGGCTCGAGACAAACAAGTACTATGAAAGGTATCTATCTTGGCAACCCAGTAAATAACTACACAGACTGAATTCTTTAAGTAGATAGCATGAAAATCTTTGTTATATGAATAGGAAAGTACATATAGACGGGAAAGTAATAAAGCAGAAAAATGAAAGAGGAAACGGTACACAAGACACAGAATTCACATTTACATTGTAGAAAGCAGGCAAACTTTCATATATAGAGTAGTACAAACGGAGGTATTTAACATAGTGAAGAGAAGTATTTTAAAACTTCTGGAAATTGAAACAAGTAGAATTTGATCGGCATACCTCAAGGAGATTGCGGCCAATCATATCCAGAGTCCACAGCATTTAAGTCATCATAAAACCACATTTCGACATCCTCAATATCTTGATCATCATCCTCCCAATACACATTTGACATCTCATCAAAATCATCATCGTCCACGTCACCAGCCACAAAATCCCATGGTACATAGCCAGAAGAACTCGAATAATCAGAGCAATTGTCCCAGCCATTCCTATCATAGCAATCCACGACAACCGGCCCCACCACCTTTACCCGTTTAAATATCTTCACGAATTTTTCATCGAAATTCACATTCCAACAACCTCGTACATCCAGTAGTTCACGATGTCTGCAGTTTTTAAGGACCTCAATTATGCTTGTTGTACCAACAAGCATGTAGGCAATCTCGAGTTGCTTCAGATTAGGCATTGTATTGGCTATTGCTAAGGCTTCATCGTCTTGGGAGAGTTTGTTAATAACCTCAAGGGGATGCACTGTTCGACGCAAACCAGTGAGATATTTGCAGTGCTTCCCCATGGCTTCAAGAGCTCTGGCTCCTATTTTTATGCAGTAGCTTATATCCAAAAATGTAATGTTCGAGAACATTCCCGCAACTTCTTCCACATAGGAATCACCTATTTCACTTTTTGGCAACCGCAACATCTGCAGAGATTTGGCACTTGCAAGAAAAACAGAGAAGGGATAAGAGTTTAGGGCTGACAAAATGGTTAGAAAAACAAGTAACCATCCAATCCAACCCATTAGACTTGAATTGGATAATTGACATTTTAAAAATGGATCAAATGAGGATATTATCCACTAAAAATGGATATCAAGCTGGATAAAAAATGGATATCCATATTGTCTGCGTGTTAATTTTTATGTTCTTGCTTTCTGGGAGTCTAAGCTTATTGGGCTTTTAGCTTGTGTTCATACAAGATTAATCTTGAAACCATGGATAATATGGATATCTATATTATCCGTCGGTTAACCCATTTTTTATCCGTGTTAAAAATGGACTCCGTATTTTTAACCCGTTTCGACCCCCCCGGGCCAATTTGCCACTCCTAGATAAGACAAACATTATCCCAATTTATCGACAACTGCAAGTGCACATCATGCAAATGGATAAGAACCATTCTGGACCTCTACACTAACTCATTTTGACTTGAAGTATAGTATCTTAAAATGATGCCTAACTTTGTACTATAGACTATTATAATAGCTGATAGATGTAAATTGTAACAAGACTGATAATATACTAACTTGTTTGCAATGAATGAGAAGCTTGGTTCCTGGGAGAGACCAGAAACACAGAGCTTACGAGGACAACCGGAACTTCTTGTAATAAGCAATTGAAGCATCCGATCAAGTTTATCAGGGCAGCGATTTTTGCTCCATTCCTCAATGTCAATCTCTTGCCAACAATAAGGACCCCGTACTGCTTTTCCCCATGACTTGCAAACCCTTGGAACTATAGTTAATACCTCTTGAATTGAAAGGTTCCTAAATATTAGCCCAAGTGCATCAGGAATCAATTCATCCCACCGTCGAAACTCAAAACTTTCCTCCATCTTAAATCTTGATTTGCTGCCAAAGTAATTAGATATATTTAAGACAAGGATCCATTCCTTCAAAAAGAAATCTTTTTAATGACAACCCACCTATATTATCTCCAAAGTTACCAAATTGAAAAGAAAAGGACCAACCTTTACCCATCCATATTGCCACAGCAAAATACTAAAACAGTAAGATTCAACTGGCTACACAAATTACCATTTCCCAGTTTGAGTTAAATGCTCAAATTAACCAACACCCTGTTGAGAAAAATGCTTAAATCAAGAAATAGTCATCTGAAAAACTCAAGAAAAGCAAAACAAAGGACACCATTCAAAATACTAACTCCAATGAAGTAAAAAAGAGGTATCTTTAGAACCCCAAAAGCAAGAACCACAATAATTGTGTTACTAAAGAGCAATTTCATGCACAACTCTGATATGTATACATAAAATGGAAGTGACAAACAGCATAAAGACACAAACTTTACACAACCCCATGTTTCTTAACAACAAATAAAATGATAAAGGACAGCCCAGTGCACTAAGCTTCGACTATGCACAAGTTTTGGAAAGGGCCGGACCACAAGAATCTATAGTAAGAAGCTAGTTGCAAGGCTGTTTCTACGGCTTAAACCCCTAACCTCCGATCACAGGTTGAGAAAAATGCTTAAATCAAGAAATAGTCATCTGGGAAACTCAAGCAAATAAAAAAATGAAAACTTTACAACATTATATATCAAAATACTCGCTACATGCAAGTGAATAGAGATATTTTTAGAACCACAATAATTGTGTTACTAAACAGCAATTTCATGCACAACAACTCAAACATGTATAAAATGAATAAAAGGGTATCAGCAGAAAAGAAAATAAATGCTCAAAGAGAACAAAAAATTAATAATTATTACCTAGAATTTGTTGTAATCTTGGATATGTGAAATTACACCTAAAATGAAGGGGCATGAGCATGAGCATGAGCATGAGAATGTGTGTTACAGTTGTGTTAGGTAGAAGAGAGACAAAAAAAATATCTCAGGAAGCAATGTATAATTGTACTCCCTCAGTCACAATTTATTTAGGTGAAATTTTTGCTTTATAAAATTTTAATTTATATGAATTTTGATTAATATTTTAAAATATTTTTTTATTTAATTAATATGAGAAAGTAACTTATAATATTTTTATAAAATTTTTAAATATATAAATTTTAATTTTAAATTGTTGCGTCAATTTAATTTTAATTAAAATTAAATTAAATTAACTTTCAGAAAATAAAAAAATATCATATAAATTGAGAGGAATAATTATAAAATGTGAATGGTATTGGGAATTTGGAATTGCATGTTTCTGAAATGGGGTATTAAAATTAAATTAAATAACTTTCAAAAAACGAAAAAATATCATATAAATTGAGAGAAATAATTATTAAATGTGAATGGTATTGGGAATTTGGAATTGTATGCTTCTGAAATGGGGTACGGGGTAAATAGTACTACTAGCTGTTGCCACTGATATGTTTACCTTTTTGAGATTGACCTCAATAAAAGAATTTACATTATTAAATTACTTGCTCTCTTTATCTCAATTTACGTGTCATATTTATTTATTTATTTAAAAAAAATATTTGTTGTTTTAAAATAATTTTGCTTTATATTTTTTATCTATTTTAAAAGAATAATTTATAATTACATTAATATTTATTTTAGACCACAAGTCCACAAATTTCAATAATTATTTTTTAAAATTTCATATCAATTAAATAAGGTTGGCCAGTGGGCCGAGTCGGCCCGGTCCCGCCCCGATACCGCCTCGGTCCCGCCCCAAACCCAACATTTAAAAATAAATAAAAAAATCGGTATCGGGACTCGAACCGGGACAGGACATGGTCTCGTCCTGCCCAAGGCCGGCCAGTCCCGACCCGATCTCGGTCCCGCCCCTATCCCGCCCGAAACCCCCCCCCCCCTTTTGCAAAAATAACTGTTGCACCAACGGTCATTTTACATTTTGGATGTTGTGCAACAGCCATTTTTGGCCTCCCCCCTCCCCCAACCCCCCTTAATATTTATTTTTAACCCATAAGTTATTATATTTACACTTTAACACAATTACACAACTATAAATACCTCATTTCTCTTCATCTTTCTCACAAATCTTCCTACAATCTATATAATCTCTCAATCTATCTCTCTACAAGTCTACATTGTCTACCAAATATTCAATTTTATTTATTCATTTGGGAGTGAAGTTGGCAACTAGCTTGAGGATCTTCCATCGAGCAAATTTCAATTTTCAACCTCTCGATTACACGTCGGCGTTTGGTACATTCGTTCCTTCATTAAATTATTATTGTCTATTTATTTTATTTAGCGGATTTAATTTCGTTTACTTTAATTATTTATTAGTATAATTAGACATTTATAATGGAAGGATTTAAACGTATGCTTACGGGTAGGGGTCATGCTTCTTCTAGTAAGGGCAACAAGGGCAAGGGTCATATTTCTAGACATAATTTTATTCCTACACATGATGATTTTGTTGATACTGAACATTTTCCTACAATACCATTAGATTTACACGATGAGCTATTTTCTGAAACTCAAGAAGACTTTAATTTAGACGATGATCTAGATGATACACCCACTAATGTAGATGACAACACACCCACTAGTACACCTTCAACTGAAATGCCTCCTATTGCCCCTAGTATGAAACGAGGTCCAGCAAAACGAACATTAAAATCAGATGCATGGACATTTTTTTATAAGGACGTAGAGAATAAAGTAGCTAGATGTAAAATTTGTAAAGATGTTTTAAAATTTAAAATTGGAAAAGGTCACGGTGGAACGGGGGGTTTAATGAGACACGTAGCAAGGACTCATCCGGCTAGGTATGCCCAATACGAGGCTTCAAAACCGGGTGCGCAAATGTCCGCTCCATCGGGACAAGGTTCACATACTGTCCCGGATTAAGTACATGGTCAAATTAACCCTATGACTGGGGGAATTGTAGGTCCTAAATACAATAAACATAGAGATAGGGAAGCAATATCAAAATTAGTTGTTGTGGAGAGTTTGCCTTTTTCATTTCCTTCATCTCCCAGTTTTATTCATTACATTAGAGATATGTATAATCCTGCTTTTAACGGTTTTCCTAGATCAACTATTACGAGAGATGTATTTAAATTCGCACATGAATATCAACAATATTTACGTTATTCATTATATCATTTTAATGGAAAAGTGGCTATCACTTCTGATATATGTCGTAGTACTAACGGTCATGATTATTTAACGGTAACCTGTCATTGGATAGATTATAATGGTCTATGCAAAAATGTATCTTAGCGTATAGATATATAGATGATAGACACACTGGTACTTTTATTGCTGAAAATATTTATCAAGTGTGCGATTATTACGGAATAACTAATAAAATTATGACTATTACATTAGATAACACTTCTTCTAACAATTACGCTATTACAATTTTAAAAAATAGTTAACTCCATCTTTTCCAGATCATTTTCATATAAAATGCGTGTGTCATATATATAACTTAATTGTAAAGGATGGTCTATCACTTTTTGAAGACATTCTTAGTAAAATACAATTTGCTATAAACTTTATTTTTAAAAATAATAGAATACAACAAAGAAAATAATATAAAAAACCTTGTCACGATTGCCAACTACCTTATAGAAAAATCCAGAAGAAGTATCCACTAGGTGAAATTCTTTATACGAGTAACTACTTGTTGTTTATGATTATAGAAAATCTATAACTTCATTTTTTAACACTCATAATCAAAATTCAGTTGATATGGTTGTAGATAGCGATTGGGTAAAAATTTCTGAACTTATTGTAGTTTTAGAGAAATGTTTTCAAGCAACAAAAGAATTTTCCGGTATATATTATCATACTATTTCAACTATGTTTTTTATATAGCTCTAATATTTTTATTACTTAGTGAATATATGGAAAAACCTGTTTATAAGATAGCTATTAAAAAATGTTTATCAAAATAAAAAATATTTTATTTCTATTTCCACTATTTATATTATTGGTGTTGTTTAAATCCGACTATTAAAATAGACGGTACTAAATCACTTATTGAAACTATTTCCGATTGTATAGAAGTACTACCATCTCCAAGTCCGAAAAATCCAAATCACTCATCACCTATTGAACAAACTAAAGAAGTGTTGTCTAGCGTAGAAGACGAATGCAAAAAAGTATATAGGTTTAACCAACAAGAAAGTGCTATCAACCTACCGGCTTCCATACCATCTTCTTCTTCTTCAACACAACCTCACAAAAGACATGTTGTTTCTGCGGCTAGTATTGAAAGCCTCAGAAATAGAATGTGCGGCCGTACCGCTACTAACCAAATTAGCGAGTTTGATATTTTTGTTTTGCAGGGTTCTGTACTGTACCAAGTAGTTCTCAATAAAGAAGGACGTGAAGACTTGTTGAAATACTGGAGGGGGAATGAGAAGACCTTTCCGACACTTTCAATGATGGCCCGAGATGTTTTGAACATTAGAGTGTCATCAACGGCGTCTGAAAGCGCTTTTTCTGCCGGCAAATATCAATTAGGAGAGCACAGACACTCATTAGCCGGAAACAACTTGGAGATTGTATTATTATTCAGAGATTGGATACGAGCGGAGCGGAGAAGGTGCGGTCAACCGGAGATCAACGAAGAAGAAGACGAAAACTACGATGAAAACTACAACGAAATCTTATCCGAAGGTGATGGAAGCGTCGTGGAGCAATTTGACCAATAAATACCAATTCCAACCGAAGAACCACGGGAAATTATCAAGAAACTAGAACATATTTTTTTCAGAATGTAATTTTTTTAATTACAATTTTACTATGTAATTTGCAACTGTTGAACAACACCACAAAGATGCAATTTTGGCAATTGTATTTGTATTACAAAAAAATCATGTCTATTAATTAATATAAAACGCATAAAAACAGTCTTGGGATGTTTTTATTACTATATTGTCTTGTTTAATTATTGAGTTTTTATATATATGTTATTTTTTAAAATTAAGTGCAAAAAAAAATAAAAGAACCGTCCGGGATCCCGATCCCGACCCTACCGGATTAGGATCGGGACGGGACTTTGGCAAATCCCGCCTATCCCGATCCCGCCCGACCCGATCCTACTCCTTCCCCGTCCCGCCCCGACCCGATCCCGTCAAACCCGGCCCGACGGTCCCTAGCCCGGCCCACTGGCCACCGTTATGTAATACTATGTCTAATGCATCCTATTACTACTCTTGTTTTGTTTAGCTATATGTATATATGATAACCGCTAGTCCACTCTGCTCAAATTTATTCGTCATTTTTCTTTTTAATCTATTTTAAGAAGTATAAATTTTTATTTAAAAATAATTTAGTTTAAACTTGTTATATTACCATTAATGACACAATTTTATACTTCCTAAACTTCATAATAAGTGGACATTTTTTAGCTTGGACACACCGCTTAAAAAAACTATTCATTCCTAGAAAGTATTCCTAAAATATATTTTTACTAACTTAGCATTAATAAACATCTTGAAAAAGATGTAGCTCTTTAGTCGTTTCTTGGTTATAAAACTCAGTTTTTTTAAATAAGTGTAAAATTGAAAGATCATTATTAATGTCTTCTTGATTATGTGAAACACCACCTATTTTTAAAAAAATAAAAAGATAAAAACATCACTTATTTTAAAATAGAGGGAGAGTACCATACAAATGTCACAACACGTTTGAGATTACAAATTTTTTATAAAAAAATCTATCTTTTTAGTCCAATACATTCACATAAAATGAGAAAAAAGTGACATTTATCTTTTGCATTTAAGATGTATGCTTTAATAATGTTAAAAATATATCTCACAATCAGATTATTTATAAAATAACTACAAGTTTCTGGACCAGTGAACAGTGGTTTTGTTTTCCTGCCATGTTTAGTTTCGTCTGAATCAGAAGAATCTCCAGCTATTGTCAGTTTCGTAATCTTGGATGATTCTGTTGCAACAACGAAAAAGTGCTCCAAATATTTTTCTATCTAATTAAAGTTTATTAAAAGGATTTTAAGTACTAATGTATATTAGTAGGCATTTGACCATGCATTTGTATATTATAATTTTATAATTTGATTTCAAATCACGTTTGTTTATCCAATTTGAATAAAATTTTAACTTCAACTTCATATCATGATTTGAAATCCTAAATCATCCAAAAAGGTGTGATTTGTGATTCCAAATCATGATTTCATTTTTTTAAAATATAAAACTTGATCCATAAGTTTATATTTTGTAAAAAAAAAAAGATTCATAAGTTGGTAGATATATATACTAATCATGTTTACCAATCATTTTATCAAATATTAAAAGATGTGCAAATTGGTAGTATACTAAGAGATTGTACATATCTTGTGGAGATTATATTAAAGAATAGTTACACTACAACTTAAGTTCAATTTTCCTTTTTATTAAATTAAAATTCGATCAATTAATGTTGTATTTTTTTAGAAAGTCTTTCTAGTAGCGTATTAATTTTGTTATGAACTATAATTTGCGCATTTGATAAGAGTGTATGAGAATTGAGAAAGTTACGATGGTTCACAATTTGTGGATTTTTATTTCTATAATTTGCTCATTTGGGCTTTTTCACTGTTTCTTCTAATTTGAACCAAGTGATGAGTTTCTTGTTTCCTTTTTTTTTCTCTGATAATGTCTAAGTGTCTAAAGAAATGCTCAGTTTCCGTAGTAATTAAGAAAGAAGACTCTCCTTTAATCAAGAGGCTGCTGGACATCCGTGACATCATCCTCTCCAGAGAAGGATCTCCTGAGATAGCGGTCACTACTATGACTAAGTGGCATGCAGTCAGGTCTTGTGGCACGCAGAGTGCATATGACTATTTCAGGCCGAAAGGCCAACTAGTGCTATGGGCAAAGGACGTTTGGAATGCTTGTATTATCCCCAGGCAATCTTTCATCTTATGGCTATGTGCTAGGAAGAGACTACGCACCAAGGATAGAATGGCCCACATGGACATTGACAGACTATGCTCACTTTGTGGGCAAACAGATGAATCACTTGCGCATCTTTTCTTTACTTGCCCGGTAAGTAGACACATTTGGACAAGTATAAGGAGTTGGCTCGGGATCACTAGGGCCATGACTACCATTGACAAGTCTTAAATACATCAAGAAGGAAGGGCGTGGTACAGGATGGCAAGCAAAAGCCAAGCGCGTAGCGCTTGCCGCAACGGTCTACCACATCTGGAATGAGCGAAACAAGATTATTTTCAATGGGTCTAGATTAGATAAGGGGGCTCTCCTCTTCAAAATCAAGACTAATATCTACAAAATCCTTTTTGCTCTTTTCCCGCTTTTCTTGGAAGATTTTGTCTCCTTAGCAGGTGGTTAGCTAGCATAGATAAACATTAGCTAGGGTAAAACCTCTAGACTACCCGGTTTGTGGGACTAGCTAGAGTCTCCCGACCTCCCGGGGTGTGGGATCGGCGGGAGTATGTTACGCTTTGTATCCCGCGTTAGCCCGGTTTGTGGGCGCACGGAATACCGGTGTTTAGGTTGCGTACCGAGACAAGACCGCCCGCGAAACACGTGACGAGGGTGGGGTTTTACCCATGACCGAATAGGTACTCTTCCCTTGACCGTGGGTTTATCCCGTTAGGGTTTACCACGGCAAGGGTTTAAGGAGGCCCACGGCTGCAACCTTGTGCCTTGGCATGAGGGACTGTCTTTCGGATGTAGGGATGGGGTCTATACCCCTTCATTTTCTTCGCTTTGGTGCTCTCGACTACCCGGTATGTGGGAATAGCTTGAGCTTATGCTGCTGACGAGCCGAATCGGGGTTGATCTGCACAGCGGGGACGCCTAGATTTACATCGTCACTATGATTGTGAGTACGCTCACAAACACTGTACATTTGATGATTTTTATACACATTTACCTTTCATCAAAAAAAAAAAAGTTTGAAATAAGTTACTATTTCTGTAAGCTTGAATGATAAAGACTGTGTTTCCACTCCTTTTCATCTTATGTCCTTTACTTGTCTTTATTTGGGACTTTCAGAATACATACATGAGAGATTTTATACTTGTCTGAACCTTTACATTATCTGATAATTACTTTAGATAATTGACTACTTAGTATTTCTTTTAAAGCTGTTAGCTTATTAAGAGATATATAGTTCTTGATACTCATCCTTCACCCTTTTCTTGCTTTGCATAACTTGGAAAATTCTCCAATCCCAAATGGTGAATGAGCTATTATTTTGGGGCCAGTTGCTATGTTTGGTTGCTGCTGTTACATCGGTGTTGTTGCTGTATTTATGGCCCATCGTTGCTGCATATTGAGCTAAGTTGTTACTACATTTTGAGCTTAACCATTACAGCACTTTGAGGTAAGTAACTGTTAAATATACAAATATACCTACGATATACATGTGTATATTATGTATATTGTTGCTCTCAGATTGCTCATGTAAACCGTATATGGTGTAGATATTTAAGTAATATTGCAGTCTCCTAGTTTAGGTAATATTGTAGTGTAATTAGTATTGTACACTTACCATAATATTTGTATTACCATAATTGTACATTTAGTATCCAAGTAGAATAAGGTTTTAGGAGTAGAATAGGAATATGATTCTCTTATTATGGAAATATGTAACTTGTATAAATACTCTTTCAATTAATGAAAATAATCAAGAGATTATTTCTTTCATGGTATCAAAGCCTAGGTCTTAAAATCCTCTCTCCAACATCATCCAATTTCCGTCGCCTCCCTTGAAATTCCAAGACCCTTGCTCTCGATTTTCGTGCCGACGAGAGCCTCACTCTTCCCAAATTTGTTTTCTCCCAAATCCCTCAATCACATTGTTCTATCATTATGTCTACATCACGGAACATGTTTCATCCTGCCCTTACAGTTTCTAACATCAAGAATAACATCCCTCTTGTTCTAGAAATAAAAAACGTCCAATATGTGACGTGGGCCGAATTGTTCAAAATTCACGCACGCTCGCATCAAGTCATCCATCACATAATCCCCACGGTTCCTGAGGATACGGAGGTGCCAAAACGCGAGGATGATCCTAAGTTATGGTCGACACTTGATGCTACCGTCCTTCAGTGGATATATTCCACAATTTCTACCGATCTTTTGCAAACGATTATCGAATCCGACGCTACGGCGCAGGCAACTTGGGATAGATTACGTGATATATTCCAAGATAATCAGAATTCTAGAGCTGTTACTCTTGAGCAAGATTTCTCCCACGTCAATATGGAATATTTCCCTAACGTTTTGGCCTACTGCAAAAGATTGAAGGAATTGGCGGACCAACTCCGTAACGTTGGTGCGCCGGTTTCAAATGACTGTTTGGTCCTCCAAATGGTTTCAGGCCTCTCCGAGGCCTATAGTGGTGTTGGCACGCTTCTTCGTCAAAGCAATCCACTTCCACAATTTTATCAAGCTCGTTCTATGCTTACACTCGAAGAAGCGGGCATGGCTAAAAAGGCGGCTACCGGTACTAGTCTTGTAGTTATGATGATCGAATCCACTGTCCATCCTCCCGGTTCCAACAACTTGGGCTAAAACCGCAACATCGGTGGCGGCAAAAAGGGAGGAAATAAGAAAAATAATGGCAAGAACCACGTCGGCAGCTAGCAAAATGGTGGTGGTAGTGGAGGCCCTCACGGTGGTCAGCAGCAGCAGCAACAGTTTTGGTCCCCACATTGGGCCCCTATGCAGTGGCAGTGGGCCCCACAATCGTAGTTTAGGCCTAGTCAGTTTTCGCCAAACTGGCAGTGGGCTGCCCAATAGCAGTCCAGGCCCAATTCGACTTGATCCACGTACAGTCCGTCCTCTGGGCCGAGGTAGCAAGCAGGGGTACTTGGGCCTCGGCCCCCACAGACCCATCACGTCGCGGCTCCCACGTCTACCGACATCGAAGCCGCAATGCACACACTTGGTTGAAATCCTCCGGATCCAAATTGGTATATGGACACCGGTGCCACTACCCACATGACATCCGATTCAGGTACACTCTCGTCTTATTCCAATTTGAGCAATCCTCGCGGCATAATTATTGGTAATGGTAATTCTATTCCAATTCGTGGTTATGGTCATAAAAGTTTATCTCCCCCTCATCCACCTCTTATCTTGAAAAACACCCTACATGCCCCAAATTGATTAAAAACTTAATTTATGTCTGTAAATTCACTATTGACAATTCCGTTTCTATTGAATTTGATCCTTTTGGTTTCTCTGTGAAGGATTTCAAGACGGGGAGTCCTCTCATGAGGTGTGATATTAGGGGAGATCTTTATCATATCACACTCAGTTCCGGTCCATCGAGTCAAGCCTTGACATCCGTATTTGCAGTCATTTCTCCTTCCTTGTGGCATGCTCGTCTTGGTCATCCGGGATCATCTATTTTTTCGTCATTAGATAAAAATAATTTTATTTCATGTAAGGGTACGAATAGTAGTCCAAATTATCAGTCTTGTTCTTTAGGAAAAATTGTTAGGTTGCCATTTGTAGACTCAAATTCTCATACTTTAATATCATTTGATATTATTCATATCGACTTATGGACGTCTCATGTTCTTAGTTCTTTGGGTCATCAGTCTTATGTTCTCTTTTTGGATGATTATTCTAAGTTCTTATGGACGTTTCCGATAGCGAAAAAATCTCAAGTTTTTTCCGTCTTCTTAAAATTTAGAGCATTCATTAAAACTCAATTCGAACGAGAAATCAAAATTATTCAGTGTGATAATGGCAAAGAATATGACAATGGGGTGTTTTGGAAATTCTGTGCTACTATTGAGATCAATTTTCGTTTTTCTTGTCCTCATACGTCTTCACAAAATGGAAAAGCCGAACGCAAAATTCATTCCATAAATAACATTGTCCGAACGTTATTAATTCAAGCTTCCGTACCCCCGTCTTTTTGGCATCATGCTCTACAAATGGCTACTTATCTCCTTAACATAATTCCTTCCAAAGGTTTGACATACTCTTCCCCAAATTCCTTCATATTCACATCTTCGGGTTTTTGGGTGTTTGTGTTATCCGTTATTCCCATCCACCATAATTAACAAACTTCAAGCCCGGTCTACTCCGTGTGTGTTTTTGGGTTTTTCATCTGATCATCGTGGTTACAAATGCTTTGATTTATCCTCTAATAAAATCATCATTAATCGCCATGTAATTTTTTATGAATCCCAATTTCCTTTTGCTAAAGTTAATACTCATGTTCCTAGTTCGTATAATCTTTTGGATGATAGTATATCCCCGTATATTATTCACCATTTTTCGGACGCCTCCCGCACCCAAAATTCTCCAGCGGGCCCACTGCCCGCTGGACCTACTGCCCCGTCACGGACGACAGTACCCAGTATAATCACTGGGCCTGTTTCAGGTCCAGCCCACTCCCGCAACTAGTCCACTCCATGTTCACCGCGTTGGGCCAGCAGGCCCACTGCCAGCTGACCAGTCCGTCCCGAACCTAGAAAATTCTCGAAATCTGCCCAATTCTTCCTCAAGTCATAGACCGGTCACTCGTAGTCAACGGGGTATTTTTAAACTAAAAAGATATTTTAATTTACATTTTAATGTCCCTAAATCCCCCTTACCCCGTAATCATGTGTCTGCTTTAAATGACCCGAATTGGAAAATTGCTATGACCGATGAATATAATGCTCTTATTTAATAAGACATAGGAGTTGGTGCCCCGTCCATCTGGTATTAATATTATCAGGTCTATGTGGATTTTTGCTCATAAGAAAAATTAAGATGGTTCATTTGCCCGACATAAGGCGCGACTTGTGGGTGATGGTAAGACTTAGCAGGTTGGTGTAGATTGTGGTGAGACATTTAGTCCAGTGGTCAAGCCCGCTACCATTCGCACTGTGCTTAGCTTGGCTCTTTCGAAAGCATGGCCTATTCATCAGTTAGATGTGAAGAATGCTTTCCTACATGGGGATCTCAAGGAAACAATCTATATGCATCAGCCTTTGGGATTCAGGGATCCCAAACATCCTCATCATGTTTGTTTGTTGAATAAGTCCTTATATGGGCTTAAGCGGTCTCCACGGGCCTAGTATACGCGGTTTGCAGACTATGTTTCGACTATTGGGTTCACTCACAGCAGGTCGGATAATTCCTTGTTCATATATCGTCGTGGTTCGTCCTTGGCCTATATTCTATTATATATGGATGATATTATTCTGACTGCCTCTTCTGATTCCTTACGCCGGTCTATCATGACAATGCTCAGCTCTGAGTTTGCTATAAAAGACTTGGGGCCCTTGAGTTATTTTTTGGGGATTGCGGTCACTCGTCATGCAGATGAGTTGTTCTTATCTCAAAGGAAGTATGAAGCTGAGATCATTGAGAGGGGTGGGATGTGATGAGTTTTTCTTATCTCAAAGGAAGTATGAAGCTGAGATCATTGAGAGGGCTGGGATGTCATCCTGTAAGTCCACTTCCACTCCAGTTAATACTAAGCCCAAGCTTAGTGTCGCGACCGGCGTACCATATGAGGATCCGACCTGCTATCGTAGTCTTGCAGGGGCCGTTCAGTATCTTACATTTACGAGACCAGATATTACTTATGATGTCCAGCAGGTGTGTTTGTTCATGCATGATCCCAGGGTTGAGCACATGAATGCACTCAAACGCATCATTCGGTATATTTAGGGTACACTTGACTATGGGTTGCATTTATATCCTTTCTCGATAACCACACTTGTCTCGTATACGGATGCTGATTAGGGTGGTTGTCCAGACACCATACGGTCTATGTCTGGCTATTGTATGTTTCTTGGCAATAACCTGGTCTCATGGTCTGCAAAACGTCAGTCGACATTATCCCGATCCAGCGCCAAGGCCGAGTATTGAGGGGTAGCTAATGTGGTCTCGGAATCATGTTGGTTACGTAATTTGCTATTGGAGCTTCATTCACCTATTCAGAAAGCAACCTTGGTTTATTGCGATAATATTAGTGTCATCTACCTTTTTGGTAATCCGGTTCAGCACCAACGCACTAAACATATCGAGATGGACATTCACTTTATCCGCAAAAAGGTTGCTCGGGGTCAGGTACGCGTCTGCCATGTCCCGTCAAGATATCAAATTACCGACATCTTTACAAAGAGTCTTCCCTCTGTCCTTTTTGAAGATTTTAGGGACAGTCTCAGCGTTTGAAGACCGCCTGCTATGACTGCGAGGGTGTGTTAAATATACATAATATACACACGATATACATGTGTATATTATGTATATTGTTGCTCTCAGATTTCTCATGTAAACCGTATATGGTGTAGATATTTAGGTAATATTGTAGTCTCCTAGTTTAGGTAATATTGTATTGTAATTAGTATTGTACACTTACCATAATATTTGTATTACCATAATTGTATATTTAGTATCCAAGTAGAATAAGGTTTTAGGAGTAGAATAGGAATATGATTCTCCTATTATGAAAATATGTAACTTGTATAAATACTCTTTCAATTAATGAAAATAATCAAGAGATTATTTCTTTCAGTAACTACTACTCTTTTAAGGGGTAAATGAAATGCATTATTGAGACATTTTTGGCAAAATAGTTGTTATCATGTCTGTGGGGAAAGCTCTGTTGTTTTGTTGTTGTGTGAGTTGTTGCAATATTGGCCAAGTGTTGCCTTATGTTGGTCATTTTGAATTGTTGTTGCACATAATGTGAACTGTTGAGAGTAGGTACTGCATTATGATGTGCACAGATGCTATATTCTGAAATAACATGTGATATACTCAACCATGACACATTTCATTGTGGTTGTTGCTTTGTTACTTTACTTTGAGCCTTACTTACCTATTGAGGACTTGATAAAATTGCTGAACTTTTGAGACTCATTCTTGCTATTGATGACTCAATGAAATTGTTGTTACTTTGCTGCAATTTGAGGGTTGGCTACTGCATTTTGAGGTCAAATATTTTGAGACAAAGGGCAGTATCTCAAGCCAAGTGTTGGCTGCATTTTAAGGCAACGCAAATGATGCATTCTGAGCCGAATAGCTGTAGCATTTCATGGCAAGGAGATGCTATATTTTGAGACAAGGTGTTGCTGTACTCTTAAGGCAAACAAATGCTCCTAAGGCCTCTCTATTGTCGTTACATCTTGGGCTTTTGGTTCCAAAGAGCAGAGGTTGCACTTGAGTTTTTCCAAAGCTTTGCTGCTGCACTTTTAAGCTTTTGTCTCTCAAGGAAAGCCACTGCTTTGAATGAGAAAACACCATCCTTGAAAGATGGTTACTATTATAGTAATATAAGCAATTTCTGGGCATTGTGATTAAAATCTGAGGCAAAGTGTTGATGTTTGAAACTGCTGCAATTTGGCCATTTTGCTGTTATATTTGGATGTTCTCCTCTGCTATGCCTGAGAAGCATTGTCTGCACTTGATGAGAATTGTTGTTGCCTTCATAAGGCTGTACCTTAAGGCTATGTTGCTGCTACCTTCTTGAGAAAACTGCAGTCACTGTGCTGTTATTTTGATGCAATTTGAGAAAAAAAGTTGTGGCTGTCTTTTGTGGTTGCTTATTGCTGTTATGACTGAGATTCTGGTGTTACTTGGTTTGCAACTGCTGCACTTTCTTTGCCAAAGTGTTGCTGCAATTTAGGCTGAACTGCTGCAACTTTGAGATGTTGTTTTGGGTTGATGTTGCTGCACTTTAAGTACATCATGAAGAGCTACTGCTTCTATGTTTTTGAGCTAAAAAAATGCTATGTTCCGGCCAAGTATTGTTGTACTTCTGATCATATTTGACGTTCATTACTATTGTATATTTGAGCCCAATTGCTATTGGTTTCTTGGCCAAAGAACAGCTGCTCTAAGATTGTTTTGGACAATCATAGTACTTCTGATATGCCACTGATTTGAACATGATACTACACTTGGGCCGATGAAAATGATTTTGAGGCCATGTCCCTTTTGAAAGGTTGTCCCTCGGTTGGCTTCCTTCAGAATAAGGGCGATGATGAGACTTATGATAGAATCATGAGTTAGAAACCAACATGCGTTGGCGAGTCAACTAGATTGACTGACGAGTCACCAGTTTGTAGCCACGACATGAATGGAATTCCTTTTGTCTAAAAAACACAAGTCTAAGCTTATTTCTAACTGCCTTTCTTTCATTCTTTGCGAGGAACATCTAAGTAATGTGGGATCACAAGATGGAGTTCTACAAAGACAAAAGAGAACAATACTGATTGATATGGGCCCAAGGCCGAAAAGACACACTTTTTTTCCTTCCTTTTATTGCATGTTTACATTTACCTTGTATGAATATATTGTAAATGTTTGTGATTATTGAAACCCTTTAGAACTATAGTTTAAATCTCGATGTGGATATCATTAGAATAAATAAGACATATGATCTCAAATAACATTGTTTAAACCATCTTTTTAAGAAACAAAAGGTTTGGGCCTAGCCCATCAAAACTGAGTTCGAAAAAGAGTTTGGGTTTAGTCCACAAGAATGGACCTTCTTAGCTAAACCAAAAAAGCGTAAAACCTTTATTTTCCTTAAAGATCTTTGAAGAGACTTTAGAAAATAATTTTTTTCTACTTAAACAAGTTCGAAATAAATTGCAAGTGTTTCTTTCCCAAATGTCATGAATAAATAAGACTTTATATATATTTTTTAAAACACTCTTTCTAAGCAAATAAACAATTTTGCCACATTTTTTAAACTCGAAGTTAATCGCATTTTGTGGATACTTAATATCGGAGTGCTTAACACCTTCTCGGGGGATCACATGAACTCTTACCTCGAACTCTGCTTATTTAAGGATTTTTCTCTAAACGTTAAAAACCCTATTTTACTTGGTTTTCCTAAATTCCCTTATAAATTAGGTGGCGACTCTAATTAAAATAAATTCCAAGAGTCCATGAGTTATTCAGTTGCCATTATGCCTTCGCATAAAAGTGAACTGTAACAATCATATCTCATTCAGAGTCTTAAAGTCAATCACTGATGCTGGAGATCGATTGACAATATGAGCAGCAGTGTGAGCTGCTTCAGCCCAAAATACTTTGGACATTTTGGCTTGTAGGAGCATACACCAAACCTTTTCAAGAAGAATTATGTTCATCTTCTCGGCAACTCCATTTTGTTATGGGGTGTGCCTGATAGTCCTATGTCTTGAGATTCTATGAACCTTGCAGAAATCATTAAACTCTTCACTGCAAAACTTCAAGCCATTGTGTGTGCATAGATATTTGATTTTTCGCTCCATTTGATTCTCAACCCAAATCTTTCACTCTTTAAATGCTTTAAAAAGCATCACTTTTTGCCTTCAAAAACGCACTCAAACCTTTCCTCAGAAATCATCAATAAAAGTGAGAAGATACCTCTTTCTGCCCTTTGATGAAAGTTTAGAGGGACACCATAAATCTGAATAGATGTAATCGAGCATCCCTCCTATCTTATGCTTGCCAGTGTTGAAGCTAACCTTCTTCTGCTTCCGTAGAATGCAGTGCTCATAAAATTCAAGTGTGCTTATCTTCTCAACTTTCAAAAGGTTACGGTTGCTCAACATCTCCAGTCCACGTGCAATCATATGACTCAATCTCATGTGCCATAATCTTGTCTCGTCATCAATAGATAACTGCACTGTAGATGCATTTGTAGAGCCAACAACGGTGCTTCCTGCCAATGTGTAGAGGTCATCTTCCAACTGGCCTTTCAGCATGACTAAAGAACATTTAATCACCTTCATACTTCCTCTTTCGCTCATGTACTTGTAGTCTTGTTCATACAGAGTACCCAGGGAGATCAATTATTCTTCAGATCAGGAATATGGCAGGCTTGTGTAATAGTCCTCACGGCTCCATCATGGCAGCGAACCCCAATTGAGTCAATGCCAACTATTGCACAAGTTGCATTATTGTCCATTACTATGATTCCTCCACTTTTCGCATAGCTGCTAAACCAGTCTCTTCGGAACGTCATATGCAGAGTACAAGCAGAGTCTAATACCCATTTATTTCCATAACTTCTATTATTACATGATGTTGTAAGTACATAATCATTATCAGAATCATGTACTTATTCAACTGTGGATGCACTTGTCTTTCCCTTAGACTTTGACATTGGACAATCTCGTTTATAGTGCCTCTTTTTACCGCAGCCCCAACACTCCGCATTCTTCTTGTTCACACGAGACTTTGATCTGTGCTTCGATTTGCTCCTTCCCTGTTGGCTAGTCCGACCTTTCACAAAGAGCCCACTTGTCTGATCATATCTGTCTCTTTTAAAATGACTCCACATATCACTAGAGTTAAAAGCCTGCCGCACTTGCTCAAGGGTGATAGGCTCCTTGCTATCTCGATATCATGATATCCTGAAGTTAATGAAAACAACAGAGTATATGCAAGCGTTTCTTCATCCCTTTTAATTTCTGCAGTATGTAAGTCCATGAAAAGTTTATTGAACACGTCTAAATGATCTTGTAACGAAGTACCTGACCCCATCTTATATGTGGTGAAAACGTTGTTGTAACAACATCCTTGTTGTCACCGATCGGTCCTGGTAAAGCTCTTGTAGCTTGTCCCATAACTGCTTGGCCGTCTCTTCGGTACTTGTACTCACTCACAAAGCATGTTAAGTGCAAGAGACAGTTAAATTACACTCAATGCCCCCTTTCAATCTTCTTCTTTTCGGAAGCAGATGTACCATCGAGATACTTTCCGTCAATAGCATGGATTGAACCTTCCCTCCACAGTAGCACCATCATCTGGATCTTCCAGATATTGAAGCTGTTGCGCCTACTAAATCTATCAATTTCAAATTTGATGGAACTCATTTTTTCTCGTTCTTCCTCCTTGGATCTTCAAATAATCCTAACGCTCTAATACCAATTGTTAGCGAAAACATAAAAGAAAGAACACAAGATTTAACGTGGTTCGGATTAAAATAATCCTACGTCCACCAGAGAACAGCTGCCTTCATATTATTAACAAAGGAAGAGGAGAGATCCCAATCACATCTAAGTGAATTGCTCTCTCAACTCTCTACAAATATAAATGATTTATGATTTTGGGATGAATTTTACAAGAGAATGAGTGCATCTATTTATAGAGGTAAAACCTCTCCTTTATGTCATTGGTGACATCAAAGCTTATACCTCCTCTTGATGTCATTGGTGACATCAAAGTAAGCAAACATTAATTTTGCTTCTACCTCCTCTTGATGTCAATTTTGCTTTCTCATGCTAGTAGTCATTTTTGACTTCTCATCTTCTTATCTTTTTCTTTCTTTTCACACAAACTCTTCCAATTGACATGTCATTATTGACTAAACCTAAACCAACCTTTTCAATCTCCGACATAGTATTTCATATGATCCAACATAGTTAAGATCACAATTGAAAAAAAATAGGGCTAGTTGAGGTAAATTATGTATTTCCTTCATTTCAACTTAAGTATTTTATGTCTATTTTAAAACATGTTTGAAGAAGAATTGTCTCTTTTTATATTTGACACTTTTTCAATTTTAAAATTTTACATGACTTTATTAAGACCATAAAATTTAAATTGCATTTTGGTACAATATATCCACCTTCAATTTAAACCATAAAATTTAAAAATCTCTCTTATTTTCTTAAATTCCGTACCTTATTAAATTAAAATACTTAAATGAACGGAGTGAGTATGATCCTAAATTCATCTTCTAAAGGAGAATTTACTTGGTGTGAAGAACCTATAAGAGATATTTATATTTAATAACTATATTTTATTTTAATTACATCTGGTAGCTAAATATTATATTTAATTTACACAAAATAACAAAGGTTCCTTCCTTTACGTCAAAATTCAACAGCCATCTTCGCCGATTCCTTCTTCTTCTTCCAATCATTTCAGACTTTCTACTACACTTCGTTGTCAACTTTCAACTGATTCCATACGGTTACTTCTTCTTCTTCTGCTCTTGCAGCAATTAGTCCCTTTTGCAATTTATTTATGTTCTGGCCATAACCACAGATTCCATGGAAACCAAATTTCTTTCCAGTGGAATCTGCCACTCTACCCTCCCTCGAAGTTATATCTGATAGGTCACGTCTCAAAGGAGTGGTTAATTGCTGCAAGATTTGCACTTAACACGGCCGATGACGATTAGAGACTTCCCGGCTGGATGAAATGACGGTGGTGGCAGCTTAACCGGTGGTGTTAATTGATCGAATTTTTCTGAGTGTATTTCCTCATATCTAATCGTATTTTATTTCTTGTATTTTAGATTTGAACATATTTTATTTCTTGTATCTCAGAATTTGAGCGTATTTTATTTCTTGTATCTCATATCTGAGCGTATTTTATTTGTTTGTATCTCAAATCTGAATGTATTAATTATTTTTTAGTGTAAAATACATTATTTCTTTATGTATTTTTTACCTGTATTTCGAGGGAGATTTTTTTTGTATACAAATAAATACAATGAATTTGAATACAACTTAATATCCCTATTTTTTTTATATTTATGTTGTTGGAATACAAACGAATTTAAATACAATAAATTGAATACAATGTAAAAATAGCTACGAATGAATACAACTAAATTAAATATACCCGAATTGAATACAAAAAAATACAATCGAATTGAATACAAAGAAATACAATCGAATTGAATACAAGTTAATGTAGCTATGAATTGTAATGTTTTTAAGAAACCCCCAAAGTATAATTTATGAAAATTCCTCAATTCTAAACAGTGAGGAGTTGGGAGGGGTGGGGGGCTTAATGGCCAACAAATTCTGAGCACACTCCACTTAGGCCTCATTTAATTGCATGATTTTCTCTTTAAATGGGTTTGTATTTAATTTTTATTTTTTAAATGAAACTTATGCTTAGTGGGACAATTTTTTTAAGAAATGATTTTTAATTTACCGTCTTTAATTTTACAGCTCAAATGAAATTTATGGCTTATACCTATTGACGCATAAATTTCATTTGAAGTGCAAAAATTAAAGACCAATACAAAATAGGAAAAAGTGCAAATGACCCCTTAGGCGTTAGCTAGTGAGTCGACTGTAGGTCATTTAGCCATCACGGGGCTTAGTAAAAACTGAATGGACTGGTTGTTTGATAAATAATACACCAGTACTGTAGGGCCATGTACACTTTTGGCCCTATTGTGTGCTGGTCATTCATTTTTACCTCAAGACAAACATTTTTTTTTTAAAACATAAATTTATATTTTTGCATTATAATAATTCATAAATTATGTTTCTGTGTTCTTAACGAATTTATGCCAAAATTAAAGATCAAGCCATTTGAAGGGTAAAAAAATTAAGGACCAACCCATTTGAAGGAGAAACCATGCAATTTCTTCGTACTGTATGAAACAAATTGTTGCATATATTGAACTCATGGGCAAAGTGCATGAATATTCAATTTTGATGTCGTCATTTAATTTGTGTATGCTTTTTAATTTTTTTATATGTGTATTCATTTCGGACAATTTCAAATGTATGGTGTCTAAAGTTTATTTTGACAAAGACTCATTTCAGACACAATGTATGAAGTTTATATGGTTGAAGTTCAGACACATATGATTCAATCATTTTTTCCTGAACTAAGACTAAAGTTTAATCTTTTTAGTCTCAGTTCATTCACTTTTACTTGATTTAGTTTTTTCTGCGTTACTGCAGGCACATATGACTGAAATTTCAACTATTCTTTGCTCAAACTTCATTCATATGTTGTTGAGGTTTGGTCATTTTTGTTTGACTTCAATCATTGGAAGTCCATGCATGTATGATTGAATTTCAAGCAAAAATAGTTGAGTTAGGCAAAAATGACTTAACTTTGATCATATATGGTTGAAGTTCAGACAAAAATGATGAACTTCACTCACATAAAATTTCAGACATTTTATTTGAATTTTTTGTCAAGCCTAACTTCAAGTATCACATATTCAAAGTATTTAATTGTGCCAAAAGAATTTAAAAGAGTGCTTACAAATTAAATAGTATTGATAAAACAGACTGTCCCACAAAAATCATTGTCTTTGTGTTTGTTTCTTTTACATATTTCACTCTGTTTGCGAGACAGAGAGAAGGATAAAAAAAAATGAGGTGTCTATGCGAAAAATGTCTTTGATTAAAAAAAAAACAAAACATGTTCACAAAACATTCCGTGTTAGCCGTGGAAAAAAATGCCTTTGATTGACTGATGATAATAGGGAAATAATCACCAATCAAGCAACACATCCGGAATGTTTCAATGCCAAATGTCTCAACTTTCACGTCATAGCTTTATCACTGATGTTCACGCTTTTAATTTGCTGCATATGCCTTAATTTTTACTAAAAGAAGCAACCAAAAAGGAAAGGTAAAAAAGAGTATTAAAAGACTATTTCAAAAAATAATAGGCAAATTGCAACGCAAGTAGAGATTCTATTAAGCAAGTGTTTGGTCATAGGATTTGGGGGTCAATTTTGAAGTTTTGATTTGAAATTGACGTTTGTTTATAAAATATGAATACAACTTAAACTTCAATTTCAATTTCTAATCATAATTTCAAATTTCAAATTCTTTAAAAAGTAGAACTTCAAATTTTAAGTTGCGATCCCAATTTTTTAAAATGTAAAATTTGATTTATAAATTCATATTTTGCAGAAAAAGACCCATCATTTTAAATTTTACAAAAAAGACTCATGTTCGACGTAAAGAGATTGCTCGTACCGTATGAAAATATTATATTAAAGAATATATAGCTAGTTATTACTATTATTGATTTATTGGACTAGTGGTTCTTTGTAAAATTATGTATATTTAAAAGTTTGTAATAACATGTTATCACAAGTATTTATTTATAAAAGAAACATAGAGATATGTCATTTATAATGTTGCGTCTTAGGATATTTCGATACCTTATTTTTTAACTATGATTTGCTCATTTGATAAGATTGAATAAGAATTGTGAAAGTTTTGATAGTTTTCACAAATTGTGAGAGTTTACATATTTATGAGACAAAATACAATTTAGAAAAATAAATTACATGTCCAAAAAGGAATTTCAAATTCAAATCAATCTAATTTCAAATCTTGTCCAAAGACCCCTTAATGGTGAGGTTTGTGCTGTTGTGGAAAAGGCTAAGCAGAACCTACTCATAGCCTTACCGGGGCAGGTTAGAGCCATAATGAAGATGAATCAAATTAATATTACCTATATTTAGAATCAGACCAAGAAGAGAAGCTTTGGCATTCATGGATAATATCTATACCCTATATATATGCTCTTTTTTGATAGCTTTAATGCTACATCTTTTTCTTTTTTTTTATAATCCAGGTTTCCAGGCTTGCGCCTGACTACTTCACTGGTATTACCCAGACGTCCTGAAGATGATGGGACTGGTCCTTCAGCACCCCACCACCAGGTAAATCGCGAGATGTGCACACATGGTCAGTGTCTGCTTGCGTCCAACGGATCAATGCTACAAGATTGACCCCCCCCACAGGCCCCATCCACAAGGCTTGACGGAGACCGAACCCACACTGCAACATGCCCGCGCGGCTTTTAGCGCCCAGGCTTTACCACATGTATGTGCCCCGGAGGACGATATCCGGAGGGGAGAATCGAACTTGCGACCCTAAGGCCGCAAAGTTGACTTCCTGCCAGCAAGCTGACCCCTCTAGATCTTTAATGCTACATCTTTGATCTTACAAAGGAGGAGTCCTTATTTAAATTTGGTAATAGATCTAGTTTAGTACCTTGTATAGCTTCTTCGTATTGCTAATAAGACAGTCTTGTGCACTAAGCTCCCGCTAAGCATTAAGTTTTTTCATATTGCTATATGCATTCATTTGTACGTGAATGTAATTGTTCATTCTCTAGGACTAATATCCCCCTCTTTTTTTTGTACAATTTTTGAGTTAGTAATACACGGGTAACGGTTTACCAACCAGTAACGGTCTACCAACCCATACACACACCTGAAGGAGGTTTAATTATGTCATCAAACTCTACGATAAAGTGATAAGTATCTTTTTATTCTTTATCAGAGACCTCGAAGTCGAGCCGTAGGTATGAAACCGTTCTTAGTAGGGAACAGTTTCTTCCAAAATGAGATTTCTCAACACGAATTTAAATTAATCAAATTTCAAAGCAAATATTGAATATCAAATGAAAAATAAATAAACACACGAATTATAAACGATATGAATTAAATAGGGGTATGTTGAGTATTAGATTAAGAAAACATTTTAAGTTGTCTCAATATAATATATTTCATTCTTGGAGTTAGACTTGAATATGGGATCTATTTTAATCTTGGAGTTCTTTAAAAATAAAAAGCTTCTCCTGCATCACCCCCCTCCTCCTCAAAACTCATCATAAAGCAAATGAAACCATCATATTCTATTGTCTCCTCAACCCAATCCCATTTAATACTGTACCTTCATATTTACTACCCTTGAACCATGGTGTACTTGTTGGGGCCATGAAGGACAACGATGCTTGCACATGCTTCTACATTTAACAAGCACTGAGTTTAACCAGCGTACATATGGTCCACATTAGGGGTGGTCATGGTACGGTAGATATGATTATCATATCGAAATTGAAATTTTTATATCGCGATTTTGGTATTATGATATTTGATATGGTATATATGGTATATATTCAAAAAAAGTTTTGTATACGGTACGGTATTTGATATTTATAAAAAAATACCGAAATATCAAATATCATATCGAAGTATATAGTTACATATACAATTCATATATATTAATATTATAATACTAATAAATATATAAAGTAGTATTAGTACAAAGCTAATTGTTTAGAAGTTGGAATTTTGACTAATCTATCTTGATTGAAATGCCATTTTCGTGTAATTGATTTACGAAGGAGATTGCTTGTACATTCTTTTAAATATTTTTACATGTGTAAGGTATTAGTACGATATAATTGAGATACTTTTTTGAATAGCCGAAGTCATAATTTTTTATTATATGAGTATATGTAAGTCGAAATCGAACAAACTATGGTGCCAATTTATCGTACCGCAAAAAACCGAAACCGAACTTAAAAATACCGAACCATACCGAATTAATTTGGTATCGTATTTTTAAAAACCAAAAACCGCAATTACCATACCGAAATTTCAAATATTGTACCATACCATACCATGCCCACCCCTAGTCCACATAACCCACCCCCTCCCTTTTCCAAGAAAATAAAAAATATTCCCTCCGTCTCAAATTATTTTTCATGGTTACTATAAATAGTTATCTCAAATTATTTGTCATTTTAGAAGTTCAACACATAATTAATTATTTTTTCTCCATTTGCCGTTTGTCATTAATGAGGATGACACTTAAATAGAGTAAACATTTAATGAATAGATATTATAACTTAGACATAAATAAAGATAAAGTATGTTAAATATCCTTTTTAATTAATCGTATATCTTAAGGGGCATGTGAACCAAAAAATGACAAATATTTTGAGAAGGATGGACTAAAACTTTGTTAGAGTTTCATTTAATTTTTAGCAAATAAATAAGTTTTGGTAAAAATAATGATCTCTATTTGTGAATTTCTTATTGGTATGCAATAATTATATATACCAACTGTGAACTTCTTTTCCTGACAAAAACTGTAAAAGGAAAAAGAAGAAAAAGGGTAGAGCTCTAATATTTTTAGCCAAAACATGAGATTTTGCCTTGGTGATGGATGGACTGATGTAACAAATTCAAGGAGAGGTGTCATGGTGTATGTTATTCGCAGACGACATTGTCTTGATTGATGAGACTCGCAGCGGAGTGGACGCTAAGCTGGAGGTTTGGAGACAGACTCTGGAATCTAAAGGGTTCAGGCTGAGTAGGACCAATACAGAATACTTGGAGTGCAAGTTTAGTAACGGGAGAGACCTTGAGACAGACGTGGAGGCGAGGCTTGGTACTCAGATCATTCCAAAGAAATGAAGATTCAAGTACCTCGGGTCTATTATCCAAGAGGATGGAGAGATTGATGACGATGTCACACATCGTATTGGGGCAGGGTGGATGAAATAGAGGCTCGTATTTGGAGTCTTATGTGACAAAAAGGTGCCACCAAAACATAAAGGCAAGTTCTATAGGGCGGTGGTTAGACCGATTATGTTGTATGGGGCGGAGTGCTGGCTAGTCAAGACTTTGCACATCCAAAAGATGAAAGTTGCGGAGATGAGAATGCTGAGATGGATGTGCGGGCATACAATGAGGGATATGATTAGAAATGATGATATTCTGGAGAGAGTGGGAGTGGCCTCGGTGTAGGATAAGATGCGGGAAGCGAGGTTGAGATGGTTTGGGCATGTACAGAGGAGAGACACAAATGTCCCAGTGCGAAGGTGTGAGAGGTTGGCTATGGACGGGTTCATGAGGAGTAGAGGTAGGCCGAACAAGTATTGGAGAGAGGTGATTAGACGGGATATGACGCAGGTGCAACTTTCTGAGGACATGACCTTAGATAGGGGGTTGTGGAGGACACAAATTAGGGTAGAAAGGTAGTAGGTAGTCGAGCGTAGTCCTACTTACGCTTGCAAACTGGTAGTTTTAGTGTTATTTTTGCAGGCCCGCTTAGCCTATCATACTAATAGGCGCAGTATTGCTTTATAGTCCCATGTAGTTTGATTTCTGCTGCATGTGTCCTTTAGTGTAATTTGTTTAGCTTATTTACCTACGCTAGTTACTACTTACTTTTTCAGAATGCGCTATCATGACTTATTCACTTTTGATACCAGCATTTTCATAATGATTTAAATTTTTTCGACCGGGTCTGACAGTTTCTCTTCTTTTGCTTTTGCTTTTGCTTTTGTTTTTGCTTGTGCTTATGCTCTGTCTTGAGCCGAGGGTGTCTCGGAAACAAACGCTCTACCTACCAAGGTAGAAGTAATGTCTGCGTACACTCTACCCTCTTCAGACCCCACGTTGTGGGGTTTCACTGGGTATGTTGTTGTTGTTGTTGTTGTTGATGTATTCAGATGCAACGACAATTTGTTTCAACTATGTATTTCTTCTTTTTTTCGAGCAAAATATATGAGAAATATTTGGGTGAAATTACATTATGTTTGGTCAACTAAAAAATAGCATAAATGATAAAGTTCCAGACATATTTTCTTTTAGAAATATAGCCCGAAAAATAACCTAAAACATTAAAAAAAATTAAAAGTTAAAAATATTAAAAATATCACGTGGACAAAAATATTCACATGACAAAGAGTGCATCAAACCTCTTTAAGGCTTTAAGCTAAGATTGCTCGTAGAGGTCATGAAGGCGATCACAAATATCCAAGTACAAAAGATAATTAGGATTAAAAACAAAACTTTATATACATAAGGAATATAAACTATATCAAATTTAAGGATTTCGAGGTATTACGGCTAGATCTTTTCATATTTAAGTAATGAACATATATTATCCAAAGTGTTTGGCCCAGTGGCCAATATATTAGGATATTGCTGTCTGAGGTTCCGTGTTCGAGTCCTCTGATCAGCGAGAGTGGAACTGTGTTCCCCCAAAAAAATCCCTCCATACGCGTAGGGCCAAGCGGTGTATACTAATCCGTAGGGCCAGGCCGGAGGTAGGATTTTCTGGGGTATGGGGCCGTAATGCGGTGGGACCGATCGGCACTTTAAAAAGTTTACCCTACCACGCTTTATCCAAAGTGTTTGGCCCAAAGGCCAATACATTAGGGTATTGCTTGTCGAGGTTCCGTGTTCGAGTCCTCTGATTAGCGAGAGTGGAACTGTGTTCCCCCAAAAAAATCCTTCCATACGCGTAGGGCCAAGCGGTGTATACTCATCCGTAGGGCCAGGCCGGAGGTGGGATTTTCTGGGGTATGGGGCCGTAATGCGGTGGGACCAGTCACTTTAAAAAGTTTACCCTACCACAATTTTCATGATTTACCTCCTTCACAGACCTGTCGGACCGGGGTGTGGGGGCTTCTGGGGTGGGAGATTCAACCTTTTGGAGCAAAGTAATGAACATATATTGTATAGACTTTATTGCCTCGTACAAGGACTGTGCCATGGCTAGTTGGCTACAGCTTATATGTAGAACAGTAGAAGCCTCATGTACTTCCAAACTCTTAAAAGAAAAGAATTTTAAATTGTACTGTAGTTAGTAGTGTGAACAAGAAAAGTACGCCTAGGCAGAATCGTAGTTCATATCCAAGAACTCCTCGACCCTATTCTCTTCTTCTGTTATGTTCAATCAATCAGAGTCAAACTTCACTACCCATTTTTTCTTCTTGATTCACCAAACCTGAAAACCAGAGTGTCTCTTTCTCATTAAATGTTTTCTTTACTTATTTGAATTTAATTATATATTGTTAAAATCGAGACAGTAACGAGAATTTAGAGAAACATGAATAATAAGAGAATTTTTTCTATTTTTCATTCATTATAATGATCTTCTTATACAGAGGTAAAATTATTTTTTTCCTACTCTAATAGGGTTGAAGGTAACTCTATTCTAATAGGACTATAAATTTTATATTACCATAATTATCAAATCTTATATTACCATAAATAGACCTAATCTATTTTAATACCCCCCTCAAGTTGGAGCATGACTGCATGAGGGTCTCGACTGCCCAACTTGCCAAGTAAATATTTATGTTGCGATTTGCCCAAAACCATTGTAAACACATCGGTCAATTGCTCACTGATTGACACATGACTGAGAAGTATAATTCCGAATTGGAGCCCCGGACATAGTGACAATCAACTTCAATGTGTTTAGTCCATTCATGAAACACCGAATTTCGCGTAATATACAATGTTGTTTGACTATCACAATACATTTTCATCGGAGATTTATGTTCAACACCTAAACTATGTAAAATTTCCTTTAATCATTTCAACTCAGAAATTGTCATTGCCATTGACTGATATTCCGCCTCTTCTGACGGGCGAGAGACAATGTGTTGCTTCTTGATTTTTTATGATACGGGTGAATTCCCGAGTGATATAAACCAACCGGTTTGAATCAACGACATCCAGCCCAATCCGAATCACACCATCCCTACAACCGGAGATCACAATCTTTTCTCATCACAATGGCTTGTTCTGGGTTCTTCTTCAAGTACCGCATCACACAGAGAGTCGCGTTCCAATGTGTTTTCTTTGATTGTTGCATGAGTTGGGACAAAACATGCACGCAATACGACAACTCATGTCTCGTGAAACTGAGGTATATTAGTCTACTGACCAGACACCGGTATGATTTCAAATCTCTTAAAGTAGCTCATTTGACTAATGCCAAGCCGTGATTCTGTTCCATAGGAGTATTGATTGATTTAGCTCCCAGTAAACCAGACTTAGAGATTATATCTAAGGCATATTTTCATTGACAGAGAAACAACCCAGTTGGTCCACGTGCAACTTCAACTCCCAGAAAGTATTTCAGAAGACTCAAATCCTTCATGTGAAAATAGGTGCCGAGATAGTATTTGAATTGTTCAATGGCACTATGGTTGTTACATTGTTCTCCGACGATGTCCCCCGGGTAAAAGGAGCCACCATTCTCTTTCTTTTTTTCTTAAGATCAGGACAAGTGAGTTGGTTTTCCGGAGATAATAAAGTCATCCACATAGACTAAGACGTTAAGTTGCATACCTCCCCTGTATATAATGAATAAAAAATAATCAGAGCACAACTGTTTGAACCCATATTTCATCAAAACACTTGACAATTTCGTAAATCAACACTTTGGAGATTGATTCAAACCATCCAAAGATTTTTCGGAGTTGATATACTTGCTTCGGATTAGGAACACAAAATCTCGATGACAATTTCATATAAACTTCCTCCGTAAGCTCGCCATATAAGAAAGCATTATGAATATCCATTTGATGCAACTCCCAATTTTGCACAGCTGCAACAACCAGAAAGGTCCGAACAGTTACTACCTTAGCAACCGGAGCAAAAGTTTAGTTGTAGTCAATTCCTTCCTCCTGTTTATTTATGAAAATAGCTAAATGAGCTTTATATCACTTGATTGTGCCGTCAAAGTTGTACTTGAATTTGTACATCCATCTACACCCGAGTGTTTTCTTATCTGGTGGCAAAGTTTCTTGTGTTCATGTTCCATTATCCTCCGATGCTTGGATCTCTTGCCACATGTCTACTTTCCAATGTTCCTTTTTCATTACATCTGAAGGATTTTTGGTTCAGTTCCTATGGTAATTACTGCAAGGAACCTTTGGTATTGCGAGAAAAAAATACAACAACATACCCAGTGAAATCCCATATTATTGGATTTTGGGAGAAAAAATTGTCACATAATATATAGTTAGCTAAGGGATAAGGTGCACCGGAGGACTGATGAGTATCGGGCGGATGAGTTGATGGACTTTGTTTTCAGAAAGGTTTAGTGATGTAGTCGCGTAGCCGGATTGATTCATGCTTTTAACATTTACCTCGATCCAGTTGTTCGTCCGGGTGCATTTCATTGGTACGGATACCTTGCGGCTGTACTTCCTCCATGTTATCTCTATCCAGACCGGCCTCTGTCCGGTTTAAATCCTACTGATCTGTAGGTTCGGCATTCGGTGTCTGTACTCCGTCCATTTGAGTTTTGTTCGTACATATATTATCAGTCCTATTATTTTTCGAAGTTATATTGATTTATTCCTCCCTACATTTTGTCCACGCTAACACAACTTTGTTCTGGAGATTCTCCTCCATCCGATATTGCATCTATGTTGTCAGTTAAGTTGACCGGTCTTACATCAAATGAGAACTTAGTCTCATTGAAATTCACATCTCTTGAGATCAAATATTCGTCGTTCTCTGAGTCATACAATCTCAAACTCTTCTTTTCGTAGGGGTATTCCAAGAAGACACACCTACGACTTCGACCCTCAGACTTGTACCTCATTTTTTTCTTTGTGTGTGTGTAGCATAGTGACCCTATCACCCTTACGTGATCATATCGGGGCGCATTCTCGTACAAAATTTCATATGGGGTTTTTCATTCAAAATCGAAGGTGGTGTTCTATTGATCAAATACCCACAGTCAAAATATATTCTCCCCAGAATTTAATCGGAATATGGCCTTGAAATATCAATGCTCGCGCCACGTTAAGAATGTGACGACATTTGTTTTCTTTCGACTCTTACAATCTGCTGAGGTGTAGGCAAGATGTTTGAAACTGAATCCCATGTTCGAAGAAGTAAGTCTTCATACATGTGAACTCAGTTCTATTATCACTTCTAACTATCTTCACCCTTTTTTCAAATTGTCTATCCACAAGAGAGAAGAAATTCTTTGAGGTTTTGATCACTTCTTTCTTATTAATTAAGAGAAATATTCACACGGCTCGTGAAATATCATCCCCAATAGTAAAAAAATATGAAGCGCCAAAAGAGGAAGGGGTTTTATATGATCCCCATAAATAGCAATGGATTATCTCAAAAGTATTTAAATCAATATTATCAGTTAAAGGAAAATCACTTCCTTTTTGCTTTGTTCGTTGGCATACATCACATTCTCTATTCAATCTATCGCCACTTTTCTTTAAGCCTAATGTCGTAATAGACTTCGTTACTTGTGCTGAAGGATGACCCAACAACGTTTGTGTCAAATATCGAACCAATCAATTTCTTCTGCCTTCATAGCCCGTATCAGCGACACATTTCGAAAATAGTAAAGGCCACCTCAACACTCACCATTTTCAATCAGCTTTCTCGTGGTGGAGTCCAATATAGCACACATAATTCTATTAAATATCAAATCACAATATAAATAATTAACTAGTTGTGATACAAAAATTAAATTGCATGTCAAATTCAGAACATAAAGAACATTCTTCAACCATATCTTGTCATTCAGCCTGGTTGTTCCTTATTTGGTAGTCACCGTGCTACTTCTCTCTGGAAGACCAACCGAACATTTAGGAATGTCTCGCTTATTGCTCAGTTCCTCCAGATTACCTGTCACATAGTTGGTAGCACCAGAGTCTATGATCCAGGATGAGTTTTCTATCTTACTATCCATCTTCCCATTCGCGTTTATTCTCTTGGAATTCAACATATGAATCACAGTCTTCTCGATCTCATTACTCAAATTGTGAAGTCTTGTGCCACCTGTGTTCACCGATTCTGTCTCCACTTGAGTTCATTATTTGAAAATCATGGTGTTAGCTCGGTAGTTGCCTCTTCCACAATCGAATCCCTATCGTCTTCTTCCTATAGTTTTCTCATCTCTTTTTTTATTTCCTGGCCACCAATCCGGATACTCAATGAGTCAAAAACATTTGTCTACAATGTGTCTAGATCTCTTGCAATGTGTGCAGAGTGCACCATCATTTTTTTCTTTACCTTGGTCACGGTGAAAGTTTCTTTCCTGTATGACAAAAGTCATGGTTTTACTTTGGTCCTCTGTTTTCCATTTGATTCCTCTCACACGCTCTTCTTGCACCAACTTTAAATAGACATTGTTTAATGATGACAACGGTTCCTGGCCAGTATGTTCGACCTCACCATTCCATACGTTCTCTCATCCAATCCTATGAGGAAAAAAAAATACCTTTTTTGGCTTCTAGGACCGTTCCTAGATTGCACGTGTACTTTTCGCACATAAAAATTGGGATATGTTCATAATTTGCCAATTCCTCCCACAACTTAGTGAGTTTTCCATAGTAATCCATTATGGATTTGCTTACACTCTGCTAGTTTTGCCTTTAGTTGTTGCATCCATGGGCCGTTAATAACGGTGAACCGCTCTCGAACGCTCGTTCATAATTCTTGCTCTTCCTCTTTATGTGTAATTGTTGAGATAAGTGTCAGTTTTATGGTGTTGTGAATCTACGATACCAATAGTGAGTTTATAGTCCACCGATCTTTCAAATCCGGCAACTCTTCATTCAGTTTCTTGATTGTACCGTCAACAAAGCCGAACTTCTTTCTTGATCTTAGGGTTGTCCTCATGGATCTAGCCCATTCTTCATAATTTCCCCCCTTCAATTAGACTTGTGTCACCACAATTTCAGGGTTATCATTCGACGTAATGTCGTAGGAAGTGACGGATGTAGTATGATAAGTGGGAGTTCAATTGAACCCCCAATTTCGATGCGGAGTATAAATTTATGTATAAAAATTTATTAAAATTGTAATAAATAGTAGACATGAACCCATAACTTTCAAAATACAACGAGTTCAAACTAAGAATCTCAGAAGGCTGAATCCATAGAATTTAAATTCTGGATTTGCCTCTGACGTAGGGAGATATTGTTTTTCTTTGGGCTTTGTTTTCTTCACCGGCAATTTCTTTGCTGGTATAGCCGGTTTCTTTATCGTCACCTGTCATTATTTTAAGATTTTTATATTTTTTTAAACGTGACACTGATACCATGTTAAAATCAAGATATAGGCGAGAATTTAGAGAGACAAGAATAATTGAAGAATTCTTTTTACCTTTGATTCATTGTAATGACCTTATATAGAGGTAATATTCTCATTTTCCCAGTCTAATAGGGTAAAGATTAACCTATTCTAATAGGACTACAAATTCTATATTACCATAATTACCAAATCCTATATTACAATAAATAGAGATAATCTATCTAATATATATACATATATATATATTGATAGTATAATGTTTTATATTATTATGTGTTATTATAGTATTGAAATTCACCATTCCAACATATTTTTTATTTTGTTTATGTTATCAAATTAGACTTAATTATAGATAATTACTTTCTCCGTCTCAAATTACGTGGCACCATTCGAATTTCAAGAGTCAAATAATTTTTTTATTGCAATTTTTTCATGTCTTTTAAATATTTTTAATTATAAATTATTAATACTTATTGTACTTTTAATGTAGTTTTCAAATATGTAAACTATATCTAAAAAACTTAAAGATCCCATATCCAAAATCACGATCAAAATTAAAGAATGATATCACATAAATCAGGATATAGAGTATTTGTTGTTAGTCATTTAATCTAATACTGTAAATAAATGATTGTTTTTTAGATTTTGAAGATGAGTTTATCAAATTTGAAACACTAGCTTTGACCCATTTTCAAGTGAATATTTCCACCCTTATAAAATTTCAACATGCATGTCCAAACATAACTAACTTCAACTTAAATATAGTTTTTTCAATTTCAACTTCAATACTCTCTCCGTTTTAAAATGTTTGTCTGGTTTTAACTTGACATGAAGTTTAAGAAAGTAAAGAAAACTTTAGAATCTTATGATTGTTAACTAAAGAGATGTGGAATGTACCAAAATATTTATAATCTTGTGATCTTAAAGTTAAACATGTCATGTGCAAAATTAGAATTAAAAAACTGTCAAAAAAGAAAAGATACATCTTTTTGAAACGAATTAAAAAGAAAAGTAAAAATATTTGAAATGAATGGAGTACATCTTTTTTTCAATTATCACTCTATTCATATCTAGACGCAAATATTTATGTGTTAAAGGAGAGATCTCCCTCGATTGGGACGAGAACAACCTTTGGGCTTTACCTTTAACCAAACACATCCATTTAAGGCTAATCACGTCAGCAGATCCATCCGTCTTTAAGTAGATGTTTTGGATCGACCTTGAGTATGAAAATAAATTTTGATTGGGAGTAATTTTCCTTTTAATAAGCCCAAAACAATGTGAATCTGGATTAGTAAAGGCTTTAGTAATATTGTATTATAACTTAAATTTAGCATATTAATAATGAATTATGACTCATATTAATAGGTCCCATAATTTAAGTTATTACTAATGCACATTTCCTATAGAAATTATTTATAATTAAAAGTAAAATTGCATGATAATACAAATAAGATTTTATGTTGGTAGATAAGGAAATTAAAATAGGTGGTCCAAAGCTTCATTCTCCCTCTTATTTTTCTGCCACCACAATCCTCCTATTACTTTCGCTCCTTTTCCCTGACTTGTTCCTTTCATTCTTCTTGTTATGTAATTATTTTTTTACAATAAAACACAACCTCTTAATTTGTTCTCTATATTTCCTTCTCTTTAAAGCTAAAAAAATTCAACATATTATTCATTTCTTCCTCTTCCTACTCATTCTTTTCTTCTTGAGGCAATTGGGGTTTTAATTATTTTCATCTCTTTTTTTCTTCTTCTTATATTTCATTTGTTTATTGCTTCTCTATGATGGTTAATTCTTTAATCATGTGAAGTTATATATGAAGAAAATGCTACAATGGAAGCTATGAGTATAACTTCACTTATTTCCTCATTAATTTTCTCCATCAAAGAAATAGTTATTGCATTTCTCCTTCTTCTACTTCTCTCTCCTAATTCCTATTCCTTAAACCCTAAACACGAGACCCTAGACTCTACTCGGGTAAGCCTCTTAATTTCTTCTTGTTCTAATTCTTGTACTATTTTATATGGAACTTATATTTCGTTCAAATTTAATAACTTTGGCTCGAATCCTTCTGATGAACGAACCTAGACAGATTTAGTATTTGAACATAATTTATGTGCGAGTTTGGGTATTTTTGCTCTATGGTACTTTATAAAGCAGTACGAGAAGTATATAACTATTACAAGTATTCGAAAGGATAAACAAAGATTCAATAATTCAACTAGAAATCTGAAAATTACAATAGAACCACAAAGCTGAAATTACAATTTTGTTGAAGACGGAAAAATGGAAACTGTTTTTGCTGAGTCGAGTGTGGCACTCTGTCCTTAAGACAATATTGCCCCGTATGTATCCTTTATATGTCCTGGACAATTTGTCTCCCAAGATAAAACAGCAATGGAACACTTGAGCAAAGGAAACTCAAATGCTACCGTGAAAAATATTGAGTAACGAAATGATGCTTGGAAGTTGTAGGAAGAAAACTGTTTTGGTTGTGTATGCTTCTGTATTTTCGTGTATCATATATGTTGCTCAACAATGGTGTAAGGGGGTGTTTATATAGGTGGGGGAGGGGACTGAAAAACTGCTTCCATAATAGCCAAATAATGGCCATTATGGAGGTAGTAAAGTCACCAACATAAATGGTGAAAGACCAACGGATTGACCATTATGGGAGGAGTAATTCAGCCAAAATAAATGGCTGAATTGAGTGCTTGGCGTTTCTGTTCTCTTCTTCCTAATTTTCTGACTTTCTGGCAAAGTTCTCTGGTCCAAAAAGATAATATCAGAAGGCCCACAGCCCACAGCCCACGACCCGAGGACCCGGGGATCCGGGGACCCGGAACCCGGAACTCGGAACCGGACGGGCGGCGGCGGCGGCGCGCGTGTGGTCTTTCCTTGAACCGAAGCACATCTAGGTCCTCCCTCCTTTAAACACATGGGATACCCCTTGGGGTCCCAAACCCCAAACCAATTTTGAGTCTTATATACACAACAATTCTTTCTTCCTCTACCGATGAGGGAGAATTGAACACAATACCACACTTTCCATGCTTCAAACACCTCACTTGGTAGATCATGCATGTGTGAAGAACCGGATTCTCCAACATACCTAACACTAGTGTTTAAGCCGTTAAAGTTAGTCGGTCGCAACTCCCGCCAAAGACAAATTTCCAACATATAGTTCATAATGTTTTTTGATTTTTTTCTATATAGGATGTTTTAGTTGAAGAGAAATCAAGGTTGGGTTCAATGCCACCGAGTTGTCACAACAAGTGTAACCAATGTCATCCATGCATGGCAGTGCAGGTCAGTGGCGTACATAGAAATTTATCAATTAATCATCACATTACGATTTGTATATTATTTTTTATTTCAAATTATTGTTTATATATTTTTATTTTTTTCATGAATAATTCGTGTTGGATGACATCACTTAATTCTAAGTGTACGTTCCACTAGTGCAGGTATCGAGCCTATCGAGTCACAACAGAGTCGAACCACGTGGTGGTGTGGCTGGAACCCAAGCTAGGTCCATCAATTACAATAGTATAGAGTCATCGCTTTCACCTGCAGGGGCCAACAGGTACTCAAATTACAAGCCACTTGGATGGAAATGCAGATGTGGTGGTCACTTATACAATCCTTAGCTATTACCATAAATTTTCTATTTTTTAAATAAAAATTAGGAGTAAGAGTTACAATTAACATGTGAATTTTTCCCGATGATTAGAATATTAGTAACTTTTTAACGATAATATTTTTGTAAAAATTAGGGGAGGTGGAACAATACATTAAATGAGGCTGTTAGGCAGCATTTACTACGGTGTACATGTTGAGTAAATGCTTATTTAGAAAATATTTTTTCAATATTCTTTTATTAATTGTATATTTCTTTGATTTTATTGATGAATAATTTATAATAAATATAAGCCTATAAGAATATTTATTTTGATAAAAACTATTTATTCTATTAGAAGGTATTAATGTAGTGAGGTAGGGTATTGAATATGGACCATGTAAAAGATTTTGTTATAGTAGGTTATTATTCGATCTTACTAATTACATAATTTTCTCATTTTTTTATTTGTCCAGTATATTAAAATAAAATTTCCTTTTACTTGTTTTTTCTTAACAAACTTAAAGAGAATTAACTTTTTTAGTTTTAAGTAACCATTTATCAAACTTATTGAAGTATTAATAATCAAATTTAAAGTTCTAAAGCATAATACATATATGTAATTTAGTAAAATAAACTACATATGTTTATTTAAATTATAAATATCATATTAGGCTTGATATAGAGAATTACTTGTTATATTATGTTTGTTTAACTTGATAGTTGATACTGTAAAAAAATTAGACAATGTCAATTATACACAGTATAAATATAAGATCTCTTTGAATATATATATAGAGGAAATCTTTTTCTTTTATCTTTGAATTTGTTTCAGTAGCAGGCACATATGAGCACAGTAATTCCAACTGTCATGGCAGCCCACAAATTGGATTCTTATATTTTTTGGATGATTCTTTTTCCTTTGTTTGGACAGTCCTTTCTTATCCTCTTGGGATTTTCATGACCTTCTTTGTCAATTCTTGAAGAAACTGTCATTGTAAGTAGCCCCATGCATGTGTTAATTACCAAGAAAACCCTGGAATTTGTGTGCATGGAAAGGACAAAGGTGAGGTTATAAGAGTCAATTATGTAGTGTAAGTAGGCAAAAGATTTTATGGTAGTGAATCAGAGAAGCAGAAGAGGACAAACAAAAAGAAGAGTAGTTGTTGTAATGTCTCTTCAAATTTCAGTCTTTCACTAGTGTCCATACGTTGCTGGCATTTTGGTTGGTTGTGTCCACACAGTTTCACATGCATAAACGTTAAGATGCTCCGTTGATAAAGAAATGGACGTCAAAGTCTACAATTAAAAAATAGCTTAAAAGTAAGGATGATTTAAGATCATATAAGAAGATCAAAAATTCATACCCCATCGATACGAGACAATTTAACATTTCCCGCCCTCCCACGCCTAGGCCTACAAACTAACTGGAGCGTCAACACTATGTCAAATTGCTTTTTATATGATCTCGAATGATCCTCACGGTTAAGCAAGATATATATATCTGTGATATACACTTGGTATACATGGTGTATATCATGGATATATAAGGATGATATACGGCAGACATCCCATCTCAGGTTGGCCATCACGGGCAGTATATTGTTTGTATATATGGGTGTAATATTGTAGTGTAAATGTTACTTTAATTAGTCTTGTACACTTACCATAATTGTATATTTAGTATCAAAGTAGAATAAGGTTTTAGGAGTAGAATAGGAATATGATTCTCCTATTATGGAAATATGTAACGTGTTTATATAGCCTTTCAATTAATGAAAATAATCAAGGGATTATTTCTTTCATGGTATCAAGAAACTAGGTCTAAACTTGCTTCCGCCTGCTCTTGGTTTTTGTGCCACTTCTCGGCCACAACTGCCTCAATTTTCGTCCCCCTTCACCGGAATTCGTGATATTTCTTACCTCCACTCTTCCTAAATTTGCCCTCCTCTCCATTTGTTCTTTCATTATGTCTAAGAACATTTTTCATCCTGCCCTCACAGTTTCTAACATCAAGAACAACATCCCTATTGTTCTTGAGATGGAAAATGTCAAATATGCGATGTGGGCAGAATTGTTTAAAATTCACGCTATCTCCCATCAAGTCATCCATCACATAATTTCTCCCGCTGCACCTATTCCCGCGGAGGATCCTCAATTATGGATTACTCTTGATGCTACTGTTCTCCAGTTGATTTATTCCACTATTTCGGTTGACCTCTTACAGACGATCATTGAGCCGGACACTACGACTATGACTACCTGGAATAGATTGCGTGACATATTCCAAGATAACCAGCATTCACGTGTTGTCACACTCGAGCAGGAATTCTCTCAAATTCGCATGGAAGAATTTTCGAACGTGTCTGCATATTGCAAGAAACTCAAAGGGAAACACTTGGAATCTCTTGGAATTAAGTGGACATAAAACTAAAATATTTAGAGATATTCTTGAAGACCGGGGAACACTCAAGTAGCCGACCTTAGCTCAGTTGGTAGAGCGGAGGACTGTAGTTGTTGCCGAAATCCTTAGGTCGCTTGTTCGAATCCCGCAGGTCGGATCTTTTGTTTTTCCCCTTTTTGGATACCACCTTGTATGTATGATTTTTTTTTCTATCCGGTGTCCGGTACCCACATTGGGCTCCCGACTAATCCTGAATCAAGCCGTGTAAGACCTATATAAGGGAAACACTTTCTAACATAATATTTTCCATACTCCTAGAGTACTTTTATTAAGGGTGTAGGAATCCTATCCATCCCTCCACAACCCTTGTTATTGTATTAAAGGATTAAAATATTCAGAAGTATATTTAAGAAAATCACTTGGAATCTCTCCCAAACATAATTAACCATTTTCATTAATTTCTTGTTAAGCAAACACGCAACTACTGCTATACGCCCATACCTGCTACTTCGACTATGATTTGTTATATTATTAGCATAATTTAACACGTTAAAATAAATTGCTTATAATTTACTTAAGGACCTCAATCCTTATGACATCATGTTCAAATATTCCAATGATCTCGTTACTCTCGTGTGGGTTCGAACATACTTTGAATCCTTATTAACTATCTTCTTATGTTCGTTTTAATTTAGGAAACTTTCGGGACATTACAGTGTGGCAGGCATTGAGGTTGCAAGAGATGAGATTTGTAGCTAGCTGCATACTCAATTGACCTAATTTGTAGCTTTATTGACTCTGTGGTAGCCTGTTCCTATAAATTCATTTCATGCTTTTAGATATTTTCATTATCCACGTAGAATGCCTCTTGGACTATATATTTAGATTTCATTCTTTAAAGACTCATGCTTGTCGGCGGGTATAATTTTACAGACATTATAGCGTTAGACTTATTATTCAATTTATCAGACAGTTAAAGAACCTTAACTAATATTAGCAATGATACTTTCTGTATAAAAATTAAGTAATAACTATCAGATATTTAGGATAAGATTCACTCGATGGGGTCATACAAGTTGGATATATCTGAAAGAAAATAATTCCTTAATTATTTTCATTGATTGAAAGACTATTTATACAAGTTACATATTTTAATAATAGGAAAATTCTATTCCTATTCTATTCCATAATAGGAAAATTCTATTCCTAAAACTTTATTCTACTTGGATACTAACTATACATTTATGGTAATACAATTATTATGGTAAGTATACAATACTAATTACATTACAATATTACCTAAACTAAGATACTAAATATTTACCCATATACACGGTACAAAGGGGACTGGAAACCGAGAGCCATCCGAGACACAATATACAAGTATATTGTGTATATTTAACACACCCCCGCGGTCATAGCGGACGGTCTTCGAACGCTGAGACTGTCCCTAAAATCTTCAAAAAGGACCGAGGGAAGACCCTTTGTAAATATGTCTACAATTTGATATCTTGAGGGGACATGACAGAAGCGTACCTGACCCCGAGCAACCTTTTCGCGGACAAAGTGAATGTCCATCTCGATATGCTTAGTGTGTTGGTGCTGAACCGGATTACCAGAAAGGTAGATGGCACTAATATTATCGCAATAAACCAAGGTTGCCTTCTGAATGGGACAATGAAGCTCCAAAAGCAAATTACATAACCAACATGATTCCGAGACCACATTAGCTACCCCTCGATATTCAGCCTCGGCACTTGAGCGGGAGAGGGTCGACTGGCGCTTCGCAGACCAGGAGACCAAATTGTTTCCAAGGAACATACAATAGCCAGACGTACACCGTCTGGTGTCTAGACAGCCCCCCCCCCCCCCAGTCAGCAGAGACAAGTGTGGACGTCGAGGAAGGATACAACTGCAAACCATAGTCAAGTGTACCCTGAATATACCGAATGATGTGTTTGAGCGCATTCATGTGCTCAATTCTGGGATCATGCATGAACAAACACACTGCTGGACAGCATATGTAATATCCGATCTCGTAAAGGTAAGATACTGAAGGGCCCCTGCAAGACTGCGATAGCGGGTCGGATCCTCGTAGGGTACGCCGACCGCGGCACTAAGCTTGGGCTTAGTATCAACTGGAGTGGAAGTGGACTTACAGGATGACATCCCAACCCTCTCGATGATCTCAAATGTATACTTCCGTTGAGATAAGAACAACCCATCGGAATGACAAATGATAGCAATCCCCAAAAAGTAACTCAAAGGTCCCAAGTCTTTCATAGAAAACTCAGAGCTGGGCATTGTCATGATAGACTGGCGTAAGGCATCGGAAGAGGCAGTCAAAATAATATCATCCACATATAACATAATATAGGCCACGGATTAACCACGACGGTAGATGAACAATGAATTATCCAACCTGCTGTGAGTAAACCCAATAGTTGAAACATAGTCTGCAAACTGCGTATACTAGGCCCGTGGAGACTGCTTAAGCCCATATAAGGATTTCTTCAACAAACAGACATGATGAGGATGTTTGGGATCCTTGAATCCAAACGGTTGATGCATATAGAATGTTTTCTTGAGATCATCATGTAGGAAAATATTCTTTACATCCAACTGATGAATAGGCCATGCCTTCGAAACAGCCAAGCTAAGCACAGTGCGAATGGTAGCCGGCTTGACCACCGGACTAAACGTCTCACCATAATCAACCCCAACCTGCTGAGTCTTACCATCACCCACAAGCCACGCCTTATGTCGGGCAAATGAACCATTTGAATTTTCCTTATGAGCAAAAATCCACATAGACCTAATAATATTAATACCAGATGGACGAGGTACCAACACCCACGTCTTATTACCAATAAGAGCATTATATTGATCGGTCATAGCAATTTTCCAATTCGGGTCATTTAATGCACACACAAGATTTCAGGGTAAGGGTGATTTAAGAACATTAGAATGTAAATTAAAATGTCTTTTTGGTGTAAAAATTCCCCGTTGACTATGGGTGAATGGTCCATGACTCGGGGCAGAGGCGAGTGGATTTTGGGAATTTTCGGGACTCGGGACGGATCGGCCAGGCGGCGATGGGCTCTGCTGGCCTAATTCAAGAACTTTGGAGCCGGAATCGGACCGGTTCCGAGTGACCAATGGACCGGCTCAAACGCAGAACCGGCCCAGCCGGGCCGGACCGGGATCGGCAGTGGGTGACAAACCAGTGGGGCCAGCGGGCAGTGGGCCCGCTGGATAAATTTGGGTACGGGAGACGTCCAAAAAATGTTGAATAATATACGGGGACATATTATCATCCAAAAAATTATACGAACTAGGCACCAGAGTATTAACTTTAGCAAATGGAAATTGGGATTCATAAAAAATGACATGACGATTAATGATGATTTTATAGAGGATAAATCAAAGCATTTGTAGCCACGATGATTAGACGGAAACCCAAAAAATACACACGGAGTAGACCGGGCCTGAAGTTTGTTAATTGTGGTGGACGGGAATAATAAATAATACAAACACCCAAAAACCCGAAGATGTGAATAAAAAGGAATTTTATTATATAAAATTTGAAGGGGGGAAGAATATGTCAACCCTTTGGAAGGAATTATGTTAAGGAAATAATTAGCCATTTGGAGAGCATGATGCCAAAAAGATGGGGGTCCGGAAGCATGAATCAATAAAGTTCGAAAAATGTTATTTATGGAATGAATTTTTCGTTCGGCTTTCCCATTTTCTGAAGACGTATGAGGACAAGAAAAACGAAAATTGATTCCATTATTAGCACATAATACCTGATACACCCCATTGTCATATTCTTTGTCATTATCACACTGAATATTTTTTATTTCTCGGTCGAATTGAGTTTTGATGAATGCTCTAAATTTTAAGAAGACGGAAAAAACTTAAGCTTTTTTCGCTATTGGAAATGTCCATAAAAACTTAGAATAATCATCCAAAAAGAGAACATAATACCGATGATCCACAGAACCAAGAACATGAGATGTCCATCAGTCGCTAAGAATAATATCAAATGGCATTAAAGTATGAGAATTTGAGTCTACAAACGACAACTTAACAATTTTTCCCAAAGAAAAAGACTGACAATTTAGAGTACTACTCGTACCCTTACATGAAATAAAACTATTTTTATCTAAAGACGATAAAATAGATAACCCCGGATGACCAAGACGAGCATCCCACAAGGAAGGAGAAATGGCTGCAAAGGCTAATGGCATGGCTTGACTCGATGGACCGGAACTGGGTGTGATAGGATAAAGATCTCCCATACTATCACACCTCATGAGAGGACTCCCCGTCTTGAAATCCTTCACAGAGAAACCAAATGGATCAAATTCAATAGAGACGGAATTGTCAGTAGTGAATTTATGGATAGAGACTAAGTTCTTAATCAATTTGGGGGCGTGTAGGGTGTTTTTCAATATAAGAGGTGGATGAGGGGGAGATAACGTTTTATGACCATAACCACGAATTGGAATAAAATTACCATTACCAACAATTATACCGCGAGGGTTGCTCAAATTGGAATAAGATGAGAGCGTACCTGAATCAGATGTCATGTGGGTAGTGACACCGGTGTCCATATACCAATTTGGGTCCGGAGGATTTAAACCAAGCGTGTGCATTGCGGCTTCGATGTCGGTAGGCGTGGGTGTCGTTGCGTGATAGGCTTGTGGGGGCTGAGGCCCAAGCACCCCTGCTTGCGGTCTCGGCCCAAACTGCTGACTGTATGTGGATCAGGCATAATTGGGCCTGGACTGCTGCTAGGCCGCCCACTGCCAGTTGGGCGAGAAGTGGCTGGGCTGAAACTGTCGCTGTGAGGCAAACTGGCTGGGCCCAAACTGCTGTTGTGGGCCCCAGAACTGCTGCTGCTGTTGTTGACCACCGCGAGGATCCCCACTGCCACCACCATTCTGCCGGTTGCCGCCGTTGTTGCCACCGCGATTCTTGCCATTATTTTTCTTATTTCCACTCTTTTTGTCGCCACCATTGTTGCGATTTTGGCCTGAGTTGTTGGAACCGGTAGGATACACCGTGGACTCGGTCATCATGACTATGAGACTAGCACCGGTAGCCACCCTTTTTGCCATGCCTGCTTCTTCGAGTGTAAGCATAGAACGGGCTTGATAAAATTGCGGAAGCGGATTGCTTTGCCGAAGAAGCATTCCAACCCCATTATAGGCCTCGGAGAGGCCGGAAACCATTTAGAGGACAAAACGATCGTTCGAAACTGACGCGCCAATGTTGCGAAGTTGGTCCGCCAATTCCTTTAATCTTTTGCAATAAGCTGAAACATTAGGGAAATCTTCTATATTAACGTGGGAGAAATCCTGCTCAAGAGTAACAACTCTAGAATTTTGATTATCTTGGAATATATCACGCAGTCTATCCCAAGTCGCCTGTGCCATAGTGTCAGTCTCAATAATTGTTTGCAAAAGGTCGGTAGAAATCGTGGAATATATCCACTGGAGGATAGTGGCATCAAGAGTCGTCCACAACTTAGGATCATCGTCGCGTTTTGGCACCTCTGTATCCTTAGGAGCCGCGAGGATTATGTGATGGATGACTTGATGCGAGCGTGCATGAATTTTAAACAGTTCGGCCCACGTCGCATATTGGGCGTTTTCTATTTCAAGAACGAGAGAGATGTTATTCTTGATGTTAGAAACTGTAAGGGCAGGATGAAACGTGTTGCGGGATGTAGACATATTGATAGAACAATATGTGATTGAAGGATTTGGGAGAAAAATTTGGGAAGAAGAGGGTTCCTGTCCGCACACAAACCGAGAGGGTCTCGGATGTGCAAGGGAGTCGACGAAAAAAATAAGAGTTTAGAGAGAGGATTTTAAGACCTAGACTTCTGATACCATGAAAGAAATAATTCCTTGATTATTTTCATTGATTGAAAGACTATTTATACAAGTTACATATTTCCATAATAGGAAAATCCTATTCCTAAAATCTTATTCTACTTGAATACTAACTATACATTTATGGTAATACAATTATTATGGTAAGTGTACAATACTAATTACATTACAATATTACCTAAACTAGAATACTAAATATTTACCCATATACACTGTACAAAGGGGATTGGAAACCGAGAGCCATCCGAGACACAATATACATGTATATTGTGTATATTTAACAATATCAATCACGTCCTACTCTAATTTGGAGGTGTGACAGATAAATTAATTTATGAGGTATTGTTGCACAGGCTTATAGGACAATATTGGTTGATTTAACAATAAGAAATATTTTCCTTGATTATTTCATTTTAAAGTGATGATAAATATACCTATAATACAAGTATCATCCTCGACTAGAATGAAGGTATTAAATGACTAAATATACACCTACCATTACAAAATATACTATGTACAAATCACAATTATGACTAAATATTCTATCAATTCTATCACACCCCCGCAATCAAAACGGGAGGTCGGCGTATGCTCAGACTATTCCGAAAGTCTTCAAAAAGAACAAGCGGAAGACCTTTTATAAAAATATCGGCGATCTAATAGCGTGACGGGATATGTAAGACACATACATGTCCACGAGCAACCTTTTCGCGAACAAAGTGAACATCCAGCTCAATATGTTTAGTGCATTGATGTTGGACCGAATTTCCTGAGAGATAAATCACACTAACATTATCACAATAAATCAATATCGCCTTCAGAATATGACAGTGGAGCTCTAGAAGAAGGTTTCGTAGCCAACAAGATTCAGAAACCACATTGGCAACTACCCGGTATTCTGCTTCGACATTGGACCTAGACAGGGTAGTTTTCCATTTGGAGGACCAAGATATCAAATTGTCACCAAGAAATACACAATAACCAGACGTGGAGCGTTTGGTATCCGGACATCCTCCCCAATCTGCATATGTGTAAGAAATGAGAGTGGTTGTCGAAGACGGATATAGATGCAAGGCTTGATCGAGAGTGCCCTGAATATAGCGCACAATGCACTTGAGAGCATGCATGTGATCCTCCATCGGGTTATGCATGAATAGACAAATCTGTTGCACATCGTAGGATATGTCAGGCCTTATGAAAGTAAGATATTGCAGGGCACCTATAAAACTGCAGTAATGTGATGGATCAACATATGGCGTGCTGGAAGTAGCACTCAACTTCGGTTTAGTATCAACCGGTGTGGAGAATAACTTACACGAGGACATGCCAGCTCGTTCAACGATCTCTTCTGCATACTTCTTTTAAGACAAAAATAAACCATTTGCATGACGTGTTACAACTATCCCCAAGAAATAGCTCAATGACCCTAGATCCTTCATAGCAAATTCTGAGCTAAGAAGAGACATGATAGACTTGCAAAGAGCATCAGATGAAACAGTTAAGACAATATCATCCACATATAGTAGGATGTAAGCTATATCATTACCCTGACGATATATGAAGAGAGAATGATCATACATGCTATTAGAAAACCCAATATTAGAAACAATCTGCAAACCTCTTGTACCAGGCCCGATGAGCTTTTTTGAGCCCATACAAGGATTTCTTCAGTAAGCATACATGATTAGGATAAGTGGGGTCTCTGTATCCCATGAGATGATATATGTACACCATTTTATTGAGTTCTTCATGCAAGAATGCATTTTTCACATCAAGTTGATGTAGAGGCCATGCCTTCAAAAGAGTCATACTTAGTATCGTGCGGATAGTTGCTAGTTTGACCACCGGACTGAAAGTCTTAACGCAGTCCACACCAACTTGTTGAGTCTTTCCATCACCTACAAGACGGACTTTATGCCTCTCAAATGTACCATCAGATTTTTTATGACAAAATCTACATAGACCGAATCACATTTACATCAAGAGGATGAGGAACCAAATCCCACGTCCTATTATTAATAAGAGCATTATATTCATCATCCATAGCCATTTTCTAATTCGGGTCATTAAGGGCAGACACAGGATTACAAGGTAACAGTGATTTGGTAACATGGGTATGAAGACTGTATCTTTTGTTTGGTTTGAAAATTCCATGTTGACTACGAGTGATTGGTCGTTGAGCCAGAATTGGAGTTGGTTGGATAGGGGAGGTGATATCGGGCTGAAGTGTGATTGGTCTAGAGGTCGAGAGTGTTGGAGCTGGACTTCCCGGGAGTGGGATAGCAGTTGCTGGGCTACCACTGCCTGGGACTGGGCAGCCACCCAGTGGGCTGCCAAGCATTGGGCCTCTCGGTAGTGGGCTGCCAGCGAGGGGCGCTGCTGGGCTGGTAGCCACTGGGCTCGGTCAGGCAGGCCCAGTTGGTTGGGTTTGTGAAGGAAATATTTGGGTCAAGTTGCCCGAATTAATTGGGCTGGCCAAAATGGTTGGGCCTATTTGCGAGGCCAACTGGTGGACCAAATACGGGGGCATGCTATCATCAAGATATTCGTAGGTAGGAGGCACATAACAATGTATTTTGGCAAAGGGAAAATTTGATTCATTAAGAACTACGTGACGACTCACGATGATTTTATTAGAGTATAAGTCATAACATTTATACTCACGATGGTTTGACGGATATCCCAAAAGAATACATGGAGTAGACTGAGGTTGAAGTTTATTGATGGTAGTGAAAGGAAAAAGAGGATAGCATAAGCACCTGAATACCCATAGATGAGAGTAAGATGGGTGCCTTAGGTATAAAAATTTGAGAGGGGATTGATAGGCTAATTGTTTGCTTGAAAGTATGTTGAGGAGATATGTTGCCATTTGTAATGCATGATGCCAAAATGATGGTGGTAGAGAGGCATGAGAAAGTAAGGTTCTAACAATATTATTAATGATTTGAATTTTTCTTTCCGCTTTTCCATTTTGAGATGAGGTATGTGGAAAAGAGAGCCGAAAGTATAAACCATTAGCTTTGCAAAAATCCTAAAATGGCTCGTTATCAAATTCTCTACCATTATCACATTGAATATTTTTAATGTCCCGTTAAAATTGAGTGTGAATGAAGGCTTTAAAGGAGAGAAATATGGAAAAACTTGTGACTTTTTAGACAAAGAAAATGTCCACAAAAAATTAGAGTAATCATCCAACAGAAGAAGATAATATCGATGGCCCGATGAGCTCAAAACGGGAGATGTCCAAATATCACTATGGATAATATCAAAAGGCATAACAGTGCATGAATTAGAAGCAACAAAAGGTAATTTAACATGTTTTCCAAGAGAACATGAGCGACAAACATGAGAATTACGAGTTCTAGTACACTCAAAAAATTATTTTATTTAAGGAAGGCAAAAAAAGGTACTCCCGGATGACCAAAACGTTCATGCCATAAAGAAGGAGCTAAAGCTGTAAAAGTGGATGGTAACGTGGCTTGAGGTGTGGTTGTTTTGATTGGATATAGCTCGCCCCGACTATCACATCTCATTAGACGCATCCCCGTCTAAAAATCCTTCACGGAAAACCTAAAATGATCAAATTCAACAGAAACCGAATTGTCATTAGTAAATTTTCTAACTGAAATCAAGTTTTTAATCAACTGAGAAGCATGCAGGACATTATTTAACGCTAACGGTGGGTTCGGGAGAGACAAGTTTGTATTACTATAACCACGAATTGGAATTAAATGATCATTTCTGATAATTATACCACGATTATTGCTCAAATTAAAATAGGACGAGAGATTATCTTGTGAGGACGTCATATGAGATGTTGCTCCGATGTACATGTACCAGTTTGCGTCTAGCGGACAAGAGTGTGCATCGCGGCTTCGATGTCGGTTGGAGTTGCTACTGCCGAGTGGGCCTGCTGCCACTCGTTCAGTTGTGGCCCAAGTACGCTGGGTTGCAGCTGGCTAGTGTGTCATGTACTGGGCCTGGCCCAATTTCCCAAAAAAAGGCAGGGCAGAACGGCCCAAGGCCACTTCCAGGCACAAGGTGCCGGTCCACTGCCCCACTGGACCCGCGACTGCCACGTTTGGTCGGACTGCTGCTGCTGGCCGCCGCCACATCGGTGGCCGCCACACTTGACACCACCGCATCCACTGCCACAATTTTTACCTCCATTATTGCCATTTCGTCCCCTTTGACCACGATTGAGCGACAAATTTTCAAATTGTGAAGAGTTATCATAAGACGGAGCGACAACCATGGCGGAATTCGACACGGTGGCTATCGTTTTGGCAAAACCCACTTCTTCTAGTATGAGCATAGAACAAGCTTGGTAAAATGGCGGAAGAGGATTGGTTTGGCGGATGAGTGTACTAACTCCACTATACGCGTTAGTGATGCCGACAACCATTTATAAAATGAGTCGATTGTTAGTTACCGGCGCCCCGACGTTCTTGAGTTGGTCCGACAAAACCTTGAGCCGTTGACAATATGCGGATACATTGGAAAAATCCGCCATGTCAGTGGTGGAGAATTCTCGCTCAAGTGTGACGGCCCGGGAATTTTTATTATCTTGGAATATGTCACGTAATCGATCCCAAGCCTCCATTGTCATGGATTCGGGTTCAAGAATCGTATGCAACAAATCACTCGAAATTGTGGCATAAATCCACTAAAGAACCGTCGCATCGAGGGTCAACCATAATTCCTTTTCATCATCGGTTTTGACACCTTCTCCTTGCCTTTTCCGGCGGAATTATGTGATAGATAACCCGATGTGACTTACAATGAATTTTGAAGAGCTCCGCCCATGTCGCATAATTGACGTTTTCCATCGCAAGAGTGATGGAGATATGGGATTTAATGTTTGAAACAGCTAGGGCTGGATGAAAATTTGATTTCGAGTCAGACATGGCTGACGAAAGAAGAAGGAAGTGGACGGCGGAACAAAAAAAAAAGGGGGGGGGGCACGATGAAGGATAGATTTTTAGGGTCTAGGAACTTTTTCCTAGAATCTGATAACATGTAAGAAATATCTTCCTTGATTATTTTATTTCAAAGGGGTAGTAAATATATTCATAATACAAGCATCATCTTCGGCTAGAATTAAGGTATTAAATGACTAAATATACACTTATCATATACAAAATATACTATGTACGAATCACAATAATGACTAAATATTCTTTCAATTCTATCATTAATGTTATTTATGCACACAAGTATAATATGCCTTTATCATTCTTTGGTCATGTGACCAATTTCCAACACTATCTTTAAGACTTAAAATTCTATTTCTTTAATGTTTGTAAACTGAAAAATGAAGTCACATTAATTCACTATAAAGGAACTGAAGGTTAATTAATTTTGTAAAAAATCAATGTTTTAAGTAACTGGTTAAGTCCTTGGGAGAATTGAAGTATGAAACAACTAATATAAATACATTCAGAAACATTCATTTCCCTTCAACCTATAATGCATATGGGACCAGAAGCAAAAATGACTACATCACGAATCTTGGTCCTTCTCATATGTTTGATCTTCGCATTTGCATCACTAGGTCGGTATTTTATATTGAATTAGCAAAAGTTACTAAATCTATTACTATATCAAAACTCTTTTTTTTTTCCAATCAATAATGAAAATGTTAATCATGCCTGTAAACATTTTTTACTTTCTATCAAATTTACTACTAAAAACACGTGAATTTCCGACACAAAATTATGAGGGAGGTCTGTTAGAAATCTGCTCGTCAGAAGATTTTCTGATGGACATTACTTCAGAAATTTCATATTTCTGACGGACCTCCCTTGATAATTTGCGTAAGAAATATGTGTGTTTTTGTAGCAGCTTGAGGAAAAATTAAATGTATTCTTAATACATGACTTTTTATACAGGAAATTCAAATTAAAGCCTTGTTGTTTATATAAAACAAATTTCAACCTAAATCAAGGGCTATTTTTTGGCCTCCTTATTAAAAATTAACCACTGTCGTGGAGTTTTAAATTTTAGAAGTGAAACTTCATGACAATGTCCTGAAGTTTCAGTTGTGGAATTGAAACTCCATGACAACACCTGACAATTTGAAAATTTATTCTTAAGATTCTTAACATCGAGCCCATTAAACCTTTAAATTTATGGGTTAAGATCTACTACTTATTGATATTAGTGAATACTTAGCACATAAACTTATGCTTCGCCTTAAAAATATAATGTTCAGATGAACTTAGTGTAGCAAAAACTGCATCTGCTCCTCTAACTAGTGCTTATAAATTCTTGAATTCATCATGCAAGATATATTTGCAAAACAATTTGTAACATACAAATTTAGAAATAAAAAAAGTTTTTAGCTGGTTTGTTTTTCTTTGTTTTTTGGTAATGAATTATCAGCTCTAAGGACTTCTTTTTTTTTTACTCATGCAGAGTCGACAGAAGCATGGACTTGTACAATACATTATCCCAATGATTTTGGATGGTGTTTTAGTGACACCACTTGTTATAATTATTGTCACAATCATTATTCTACTGCAACCGATGGTGAATGTGAAGCTTTCTCATGTGTGTGCCATCTCTGTTGGTAATTAACACCATGAATAAACATACATTTGATATTACTAATCGGTGTACACTGACAATATAAATATTTTTTATGCTATCAATGTAATTTGATCTATTAATTATAACAAGTTATTACTACATTTTTCAAGTAATCACGTGCAGGTAGACTTTGTTACGATGTTGTCATAAGTTAACGTAATAGGATACCGTTAAAATCATATTAAATTCAAGTGCTTCAAGTTTCCATTTTAAAGAAAAATTCAAGTGTCTCAGCTAGGGTAATTTAATATAAATAAACCAACAAAAGTTCCATGATCTTAATTAAAAGAATGGGTCTCTAACACTGACAGAATCAAAAACTAAACTAGAACAACTACATTATTTCTTTGAGAGGCGTAAACAGCAATAATACTTTCTTGTAATATCAATAGTATAAAATGAAATTCTCATACCTAATCAATATAATTATATTTTCACGTTAATCCCATTCATGTAATAATATTATGACATACATAAAATCCTCATGCCACATGCCAAAACATAACATAAACTTGTTGAATAAACTTTGGTGTGAGGCAATAACAGCAATTTGTTATAGTCTAGTTGGTTAAGATACTCGGCTCTCACCTAAGACATCTGGTTCAAGTTCTTGTAAAGAAATTAACTTTCTTGTTTTCTTAAAAGTTTACTTATTTTGGAACAAATTAAAAAGGCCATAAAATTACTTAAAAGGTAATGAAGTTTGTAGAATTTAAAAGTAACCAAAAAAGAAAAGTAATACACTTAAATAATTGAGGGAGTATAATTTTTGTACCAAAATCTTGATATCTATCTCATGTAGCATGTGGGATTATAATTCTTGTTTCGAACCAAATGACCCCTAAGAATTTAAGTTTTGATATATATAATTTATTTACATAATCAAGTTAAGTTGACCCACAATAATATGTGATTTTTCTTAACAAGCCTAATATGATAATTTGAAAATTAAAATATTAATTTACTATAATCGGTTAAATCACATTGATAGCATAAGGAATATAAGTGGGTTATTTCCTCTTTAAAAGGAAAATACTAAGCTGGATTAGTAAAATAATTTACTTCTTTCCTCCACTTCACTTCATATTAAAGAACAAAGCCAAAATCAGAACCAAGTTTCGATCAAGCTCTCCAAAGCTTCCCATCATAGGAAACTTGCACCAATTAGGCAAATTGCCTCACCAAAGCCTATGAAAATTTTCCCAAAAATATGGTCCTATCGTGTTACTAAAATTAGGCAACATCTCCACTCTAGTGGCGAATCCAAGTTTTAAAGTCAATGAATTTCACATTTTAAGATTTTTAATATTAAACTCATTGCACTATAAAAAATAAAAATTTAAATTTATTATTTGTTGAGATTTTAATAAATTGTTACGCAGTAGGAAAAAAACTACATCCGCCCTTCTAACATGGCCAAACAAGTGTTAAACGTTTGTGAATTTTTTTTTTGTAGACGGTCATCAATCGCGAGTGGGAGAAATTTTTTCACAATTATCTAGATGTAGGATTCTCACCATATAGTAATCACGCGCGCCACTTGCATAAAAGGGCCCAATTTTTTTGGGCCTCAAGGAAATTTGAGGTCCGTCAATTGGTGGATCCACTAGAAGCCTCACAAAATCCAGTAAATGTAGATGAGAAATTCTTCGATTTGGATTGATAAATGATAATCGAATTTGCGCCTTACGTAGCGCAAGTTAGATCATCTCATGATACTGCAACAACAACATATCTCATGTAGTCCAACAAATGGGGTCTGAGGAGGGTAGGATGTACACAAATCTTACCTCTGCTTTTCAGGAGTAGAGAGGTTATTTCCAATAGACATTCGGCTTGAAAGAAAAGTCAAGGATGTTGTTAACACTCAAAAATACCTTTAAGTGTGCAGTCGAATCAAGTGGCAGCCGAAGGTGAAAACATCAAAATGAGCAGGCGACAGAATGCTAAGTCGATAACCGAACTAACTCGTAGTCGAATCGACTAGTCCTAGCCTTCAGCTCAAAAAGCTTCATTGGCTATCACAGTAGCCCAGCCGAGTCATAATTCCGAGGAAAAGACTGAGACCCACACATATTTGGACGCCTCGAAGACCAAGTCAAAGCACCTTCTAGACCCCAAGAAACGGAAACAAACCATCAACAGCTAGAAGGAAGTTCCGTCGATCGTCCAAGAGGAAAACAAAGAGTAAAAATAGGCACCACCTCCTCATAGTTAGCTAGTGGATTTAGTGGGTAGTCTAATGGTTAACACAGGGGGATCACGTTTCATTTTTCTTGTACTATAAATATGGATCATTTGTACAGAATAGAAACAATCCAATCAATAAAAAAACTAATTTTTTTCATATCTTCATTCTATCTTTATTGCACTCTAGCTGTATTTATGTTTCTTACCACTTAGTTTACTCAATCACCATCCTAACGATTTCTGGAGTAGTTGGGGAACCCATTGCTGGAAGTTAGAGTTCCGCTTCCAGCCCAAATCGCTTAGTTAAGGAATCAATTTTTCATCCGATTTTATCAGCCGATAAAACGACAAATATTTCGGACAGGAACATATGTGAAGCATGGTATAAAAAAAATATGACAATAAAATAGCAAGATAAAATGTAAACGAGGCAACATATAGTAATACACATTGATGAACAGAAACTACACAATGACTTGCTAATACTACTAATAAGGAGACCACTCATCTACCTACTAACCTTCTAGCCTAATCCTCGACCTCCACACCTTTCTATCCGGGGTCATGTCCTCAGTAAGTTTGTCATGACCCGATTCACCAAGCCGTGATATCACTAACCCCAATGATCAATAAGCGGACCACAACCATTTAATCCAAGTTATTTGGAGAAATAAAGTGGGGAAATAGTTAAATCAAATCAATTTAAGTCTTAATAAGTCTCATAATGTAAACGAAAGTACTACAAATCCCAAGACTGGTGTCACTAGTACAATAACTAGCTAAGAAATACAAGTCTGGGATTACATTCCTAAATATATAGTTGTTTGAAAATGAAAAGACAGAAATAAGGAAGAAGAATCCGGCACCACGGATCTGTCATGTAGCTCACCCTGAATCACTACAAGAAAGTATAGAATTGACAACAAAACTTTAGCAACAATAAATATATTGTTGCTAAAAACGTAAATGACAACAAAAATTTAATATATTGTTGCTAAAAAATGTAAGTGGCAACAACAAAAAAAATAACTTCTTGTTGCGAAAACTTTTTGCATCGGAGGTTATTACAACGACATGCAACAATTTTTGTTGTAGTGAAAAGTACTTTTGGCAGCAACATCCAACATATGACAACAAAAAATGTAGATGACAAATTTCTTTACTCTTGTAGTGAATCCTTTGAATTAGCTCCTCAGCGGGCTGGGTAGCCACGAAGTCCGCTAGAACTAGGAATAAATCCTGCACACAAAAAGGTGCAGCAAGTGTAGCGTGAGTACGAGAAATGACATGTACTCAACAGTATCGTCGACCTACCCTATCTTAAATGAAGACGAGGGTTGGCCTTCATATTATTAGTTCCACACTAACCACAATTAGTTTACCATAATCATAATAATACACTAAATCACGAAAATCATCAATCCAAACCTAAGTTATGACATCTAATTCCTCAAGTCTGATAAGATTTCCATATACGCCTTATGCAATAGAATCTAATCCACACAGAATATGATGAAATGAGATGAGATGCAAATGAAATACAAAGCAATGCAATGCAATGCAATGCAAGGACTTTCCATCACCGGTACACATACGTTCGAATATTAACGAATCATGACCATGGGGGACTCGCGAGGTCCATACCATCCGAAATCCTTTCTCTTTGGGTTCTCAACCATTACTAGACTCTAAATCACATCACTTAACCAGATGTAGGCTCACAATACCTGTCTCTAGCCACTCACGCTCATATTCTCTCATCACTCCGTCCGACATCATTTCCCTCGGACCCATATATGTATCCTCAAGTATAGTATGCATGAAATACCATATGAAGTATGAATATTACATGCACAATAATAAGAAGCCAAGATATGCAATAAAGATTCAATCTTTAATCAATTTATGCTATAAAGATCTGACCTTTAGCCATTCACACAATAAAGACTTGATCTTTTGCTTCTTTTCCACTTTTAAACGAGTATAAAGGAGTGATGGGAACGCATATTCACATATAAGAAAAACATATAATAATGAAGCGGAAAGTACGGGCTTCATAACCCAATCACAGATCCAAAGGATCGTACTATTCTATTAGTTAATGCCCAAAGCATGCCATTCACTACATAATTTAAAGGCGCAAGTAGGCATAACATGTCACTGATATCCAATACAAGTGCTCATCACCTCACAAGTATCGGGACCTCCCTATTATCCCCATTAGGCCCTCTTATTTAGTTAATTAGACCAACCATGATGCTTTAAATAAGGTACAAGATCTTAACTTGCCTGAAAATAGTAGTCTGAGAATCACAACAAAGCCTTGTCTTTCCGTAATGGCTCCAAAAGGTGTCAATCTATTCATGTATGAATAATACGTTATCACACAATTCTATCGATACCCATATTGCTATATAAAACTTCCTGACCCAAAAAGTCACCCAAAAATAGAATCCCAAGCCTCGAAGGACAAAACGAGAAATTTATTCCAAAATCAGTTTACCCATCACCTATGGAGTCTAGATATCAAATATGAACCAAGCCCAACATCAATTTCATTATTTATTAAAGGAAACTCCATTTCCAACATAGGGTTCATAAACTCATGAAACCCTCATCCCAAATCATAGTTTCTACCATGAAATGTTTTACTAATCAATGAAATAATTATAAAAGGAAGGTTAGAAGCTTACCCCTTGATGAATAAAAACCCTCAAATATCGCCTAAGGTCGAGCTCCCAAACTCCAAAAATGTGAAATGAAATGTCCAAGACAAAGTAGGGATTAAATCCCCATTCTACCAGCGATCCCGCAAGTTCGGTCCATGGCTCGCATCTGCGGCCTCGCGCCTGCGTTCCAAACATCGCACATATGATGGTCACTTAAAGTCTCAGGCTTACAGGTGCGGACCACCTTGTGCAGGTGCAATCTCGCCCCAACAACCTTTTCTCTGCATCTGCGCCCAGGGCCGACTCCTTCTTGGCTCACACCTGCGGCCCACTTCCAAGTTCCAACAATGTTTAGATTTCATTTTTTCAAGTCTCGTGACTTATTAGAGGGTATAGTTTTACATAAATTATAGTGTTAGACTTATTATTTAATTTATCAGACAGTTAAAGAATCTTAGATAATATTAGCAATGATACTTTCTAATTAGTCTGTTGGTATAAACTTCAGTAATTGTTGACACCCCAATTTTGTCCACTCTTTCCCGATATTTATTTGCAATTTTAAATATTTTGACAGACTCAAAAACAATTTTTTTTATATATATATATATATATATATATATATATATATATATATATATATATATATATATATATCCTTTTCTTTATTTTTCTTTCTCGAGGGGCAGAGGGACGTAGATAAGAGCCAAGGAGTGAGTGGCGGATATATATATATATATAAATAAGGCTTTTAATATCATCGTCTATTTTAAATATCATTATTTATTATTATTATTACTATTATTATTATTATTATTCACATTTTTTATGATCATTTGCTTTTTATATCTTAATCATAAGTTTGTACCCAAAAATTCTATATTATTTTATTTTTGCAAAATGACATCACATTTAATTTTTAAGCATTAAGCATTTCACAAATATTATGTTTTATTATTATCACATCGTTATTTTTATTTTAAATAATTTACATTTTTTTCAAAGCATTTATTTTTAACCCCTTGTATATATTCTAACCCTCACCCAAAACAACTAGCCCCCTTATTTTCCCCAAATCGGCTACCCATTTCGCAACCCAATCCCCAAACCCGTTGAGCCCAAATTCCCATTCCCCATTAACACATCGTCCAAAACCAACAAGAAACAAAAACCAGAAAAACCAGCGGCCCTTCGTCCTGAAACCACCGTCGCCTCCCTTTACCCGCCGGACAAACACCATCACCACACCACTTCCACCATGTCCCCTCCACCATCAAGCTCTCGCATCACCCAGTCCCCTTTCCCCCTTTTTCTGCAAATCCCAGATCTTTGGATAGCTCATCCGAGTCAAATCGACATGCAAAGCATGCATGGTGCAATGGATTTCTAGGACGAACCTTCAAGGACCCGATGGATAAAAACGTTCATGTCCATCGGACCCTAAAACAATGGCAGATTACTTACAAATCCGAGTTCTAATGGCTTTCAAAAGTTGGAATCGCTTCCAATCAGTCCATTTTCTCATAAATCTCAGAAATCATCAGCCCTACCCTTCTTTTTAAATTCAAAATTCAAATTTCTCAACTCTCAAATATAAAAAGCCCTTTTGGGCGGTGTTAGAGGTCTCTTTTTTCAGAGGAAAATAGGCCGAAACCCCCCTTTCCTGAGCATTCTCACAAGTATTTTGAACAAGTTTCGATTCTGAAAAATCCTCTTTTACTCTCGTTCCCGGCTCGGCAAAGCCACAAAACATTTAGTTCTTTTCAATCGCATAAACACACTTCTCCGAGCGGACTCGATGATTCGAGACGACGCTTCAGTTTACTGCTCGGAGAAGGTCAGTGAGTAAAATTCCTCTCATTTGCTTTTATTTCTGTTTACTATCTTAGATTTTTATAGCATGTCATTGTGTGTTTAATATGATGTTGTTTGGATTGAATGTTGTTTAGTTGGTCATGATTATATTAAGATATTTAGTTATTAAGGTTGTGTATATGTGATTTCATGTGTTGAAAATGATATTAGTAACTTATTGAGGTTATGTGACTTTGATTCGGACTATATCCGTGCCTACTGATAATTTTCTTTACTTAAATAAGTATATGATATTAGCACTAATTAAGTGGAAATTCTGATTTTAGCTTGAGTTTGAATATGCTTGCCTTCTAAAAGGATTATAATAGGGTTAGTTTGAATGTCTTGTGATAGTTTAGTTCTATTTTAGTGGTTTATGTATGATCAATGTGTCATTGTTAAGATTCATATTCAAACTTATATGATGTATGTGTTTTTTAAGTAGGTTTCATAACATGAATGTTAGTTTGGTAGTTTAGATTATTTGGAAGATCATGTCTAGCCTAGATCAGCCTGAATATATGATTGTGCTTGATTTTAAGTCATCTAAGCCTCATATTAAGTAATGTCAAGGCTATAGTGATTGTGTGAGTGTGCTTGGGTGCTTCAGTGACATGTTTATATGTTTTCTATGGTTTCAGACAAGTGATGAATCATGTATGTTCCTATTAAGATTCTTGAGTTTAGTCCAGCATGCTCCAGATAATATTCAGGTTGTGAGATGATTGGTTTTTGTTAACATAGGTCTTCTTTAGTGGTCATGTTAACTATGCCATGCCTAGAATGATTATCTTATGATTGCATATGTCCTTAGTGCTTGTGGTTCTGCATACTTAAGATGTTGTCTTCACATGACCATGAAAATCTCTGTTGTTTATCTTCCATGTCAATCTTGAGCTGATTATGCATCCATCTTTGCTCATCTTAGTGTAAGCTTGATCTTTGTGCTAGCATGAAAGCCCTTAGAGCCATATTATTAATGTACGTTGCTTACCTTAATAAAATATGCATTTTTGGCCTAGCTTAGACAATTTTGTTTCTAAAAAATATCATCTTTTGGATAGTTAATTTTGTTTCAACATGCATGTCAGCCTGTTTAAGTGTTAAGTGCCTCCATATCATCATATAAAGTCTTTTAAGTTATCTTATATCATGCTATGTTTACTAAGTTGCTGAATGATATCTGTATTAGCATTTTGTCCGTATTTGAACTAGTTTGTGTCGTGTTATATTACTGCCCATGTCTGTATTCTATGTTTACTGCCGAATGTTTTCTTTCATAGTTGCCTTGTCTTAACTTCCCTATTGTATTGCTTTGCCGGCTGAAAGCCAAGGCATGATTTGGGTTTGGCTTAGCCTCTTCTGATAGCCTGTCATACCTGAGGATCTAGAAACCTTTTTGATCTTGTTGCGGCATCGGAATATGGATGGTGGTAGCCCCTTTGATTTCTTGTTTTTCAACTTCGTGGTTTAGCTTGATTATCAATCTCTAAATTCATTTCCTTTTTAAGCAATGAGTTGTTTGATATCTTTACTCCTTGATAACTACAAAGTGTTTTGTTAAGTTATTGTTTTGTTAAAAAATATAAGTAATTTTGGATACGCATTCTTCACCCCTCCTTTCTTTGCATAACCTCGGGGAGTTTCAAATACCAAATAACCTTGTGATGCTTCAATGAACTTGTTGTATCTACTGCTGTGCTTGGTTGTTAGGCTCGCTGGATATACTTGTCTGTTATATTGGACTGTTGCTACTTGCTGTTGGTGCACTGCAAAGCAGATGACTGTTGGTATTTTGAGATCATCCCTGCATCTGCAAGGCCAATTGTTGTTGCACTTTAGACTTCAAAACTATTGCTACATTTGGCTTGCTATCGCTATCTTTTGGTCTGCTGGTTACTGCATTTTTGGGATTAAATTGCTGCATTATGAGGCAGATGGCTGCTGCATCTTGAACCAATTGTTGCTGCTCTTTGGTGCCCTTTTCTGGGGCAAAACAGTTGTTGCTTCAGAAGCTTTAAAAGGGCTTAATTGTTGCGACATTTTGAGCCAATTACTACAACATTCTAGTCAAATTATTGCCTCACTTGTGAGCATATTTGATGTTTATCACTGCTGTATTTTTTAGCCTAACTGCTGGTGGCTTCTTGGCTAAAAGCCTGCCACTTTGAGGCTGTTTTGGACAACTGTTGTACTTCGAATAATTACTGATTTGAACACGATACTACACTGATGGCTGATGAAAATATCCGTCGATTTTTTAGGCCTCCACAGTTGGAAAGACGGAAATAAAACTTCCTAGGCAAGGATGAAACTTATATCTTTTTTCATCCGAGAGACCAATATGTTCGGTAGGCAAGGCAACTAAAATGACCAACGAGTCATATGTTCGCAACCACGACGTGATTGGAATGATCTTTTCAAAATTTAAGTCTGAGCCTTTCGTAATCGAAACATTTATTATTTTGGATACGAATCCGAAGTTATTTATATTCAACTGTTTCTAACCGTTTATTCCTGACAGCTTGCAAGACACATTTATGAAAGTTAAAGAAGACAAGATACCCCCTCGGAGATGATTTATTTTATTGCTGTTTTATTTTCTTTATTTTATTATGTATTATAATATTATCTATTGTACTTGTGTAATTATTGAAATGTTTAAAATAGGTAGACTTAGAATTAATAATCTAGAAAGAGTAGATTTAAAATCGGAAAACGCTAGTTTATCTATTTTAGACCCGTCACCCATACTTTCAAAAAACGTTAGTTTATTTATTTTAGGCTCGTCATGCATATTCAAAACTTTTAAAATAAATTGGTCATCTTTTATTCACATAATTAACCGTATAAATAAGTTTGTCTTTTATTCGATTTGCTATAAAATAACTTTCCTAAAAATCACTTCTTTGCTTTATAAAAAAATTGCTTTTCTCCTTTACTATCAATTGTAAAGATATGTATTTTATAAATAATGCATACTTTTATCCAAAAATCAACTTTATATGTATTTTTGTAAATAATGCAAATGCATGTTTTATCCAAAAAATTAATTTTATATGTATTTTGTAAATAATGCAATACAAATGTATGTTTTATCCAAAAAAACCACTTTACTTGTATTTTATAAACAATGCATGCCTTTTATTCAAAAATCAACTTTGCATACATTTTATAAACAATGTCTTACAAGACATGCTTTTATCTAAAAGGTCAATTTTATATGTATTTTCATAAACCGTGTCACGCACCCTTTTCGGATCCTAGTTCCCAAAATCACAATCACTTTTGCAAAGCTCCTCAAAAAAGAAAAAAAATCATTACTTTATCAAAATGCATCTTTTATTAACTATTTGCAACGTTATTTTAATTTTATACTTGTAAAAACATGCATTTTCCTTCGCATAATAATTAACATGAGTTTGATCGGATAACCGTAAGTTGGCGGATCTTAAAGGATGCCTAACCCCTTCCCTTTAGGATAATAAAGAACTCTTACCTAGAATCTCATTAGTTTCACAGACCATAAAATTAGAGTTATTTTGCAGCATTTTAGTTAACATTTAGGTGTCATAATTCACCTTAGAATAATTAGGTGGCGACTCCTCAACAAAGCATTTTTATCAAATCCAGAGGAAATCGACCCATCACGTCGCGAGCCGCGGGTTAAAAACGCGTGCGACAGTAATAACTATCAAATATTTAAGATAAGGTTCACTCGACGGGTCATAACGTCCCACTCCAATTTGGAGTCGATACAGATTGAAAGAATATTTTCCTCAATTGTATTCTTTCTCAAAATGTGATAAATATACCACAATTACAAACATAATCTAAGGATGTGATTAGATAGGATAAGGCTAAAATTATGCTAATTTGTTGACTAGAGTATCTATCTACCATATTTACATTATCCTATCATTTTTTACATTATCATATTATTAATTATAATTATTACTAGAAAATCATAATTAATATTCTAATAATTACATATTATTCTATCACACACCCGCAGTCGAAGCGGGAGGTCGGAGTGTGCTGAGACTGTCCCAAAAATCATCAAATAAAATCAGCGGAAGACTCTTTGTAAATATATCTGCAATCTGATAGCGTGACGGGACATGTAAGACACACACTTGTCCACGAGCGACCTTTTCGCGAACAAAGTGAATATCCAACTCAATATGCTTAGTGCATTAATGGTTAACCGGATTCCCATAAAGATAATTAGCACTAACATTATCATAATACACCAATGTTGCCTTCGGAACCAGACAATGGACCTCCAGAAGAAGGTTCCTGATCCAACAAGATTTAGACACCACATTGGCAACCCCTCGGTATTCTGCTTCGGTACTGGATCTAGATAAAGTTAGTTGTTGTTTGGAGGACCAAGATACCAAGTTATCACCAAGGAATATACAATAGCCAGAGGTGGAGCGTCTGGTGTCTGGACAGCCACCCCAATCGACATCTATGTAGGAAACAAGGGTGGATATCGACGACGGATATAGATGCAGGCCATAATTTAGAGTGCCATGAATATAACGCATAATGCGTTTGAGTGCATGCATGTGATCCTCCATCGGGTTATGCATGAATAGAAAAACCTGTTGTACAACATAAGAAATGTCTGGCCTCGTAAAAGTGAGTTATTGCAGGGCCCCTGCAAGGCTGCGGTAATGTGTTAGATCAACATAAGGTTTGCCAGATGAGGCGCTCAACTTGGGTTTATTATCTACCGGAGTTGCACACGGCTTTCAGGATGACATGCCGGCACGTTCAACAATTTCCGTTGCATACTTCTTTTGAGATAAAAATAAACCACCTGCATGACGTCTCACAGCTATACCTAAGAAGTAACTTAGTGGCCCTAGATATTTCATAGCAAATTCAGATCCAAGCAGTGATATGATGGACTTGCGAAGAGCATCAGATGAGGCAGTTAATATAATATTATCCACATACAAAAGAATGTAAGAAATATTATGACCCTGGCGGTAGATGAACAAAAAATTATCCGAACGGCAGTTAGAAAACCCAATGTGAGAAACATAATCCGCAAACCTCTTGTACCAGGCTCGGGGGGCATGTATGAGCCCATATAATGATTTTTTAGCAGGCACACATGATTTGGATAAGTGGAATCTCGGTATCCCAAAGGTTGGTACATGTATACTGTTTCATTTAGATCGCCATAAATGAAGACATTTTTGACATCCAGCTGATGAAGCGGTCATGCTTTTGACAAAGCCAAACTAAGGACCGTTCTTATAGTTGCCAGTTTAACCACCGGATTGAACGTCTCACCGCAATCCACACCAACATGTTGTGTCTTCCCATCACCTGCAGGATGGGCTTTATGCCTCTCCAAAGTACCATCAAATTTTTCTTTCTGACTGAAAATCCACATAGACCGAATAACATTAGCATTAGTGGGACGGGAGACCAACTCCCACGTCCTATTTTTAATAAGAGAAATAAATTCATCATCCATAGCCATTTTCCAATTTAGGTCATTAAGAGCAGACACAGTATTACAAGGCAATTGTGATTTTGTAACACGGGTGTGAAGGCTATATTTTTGTGTTGGGTTTGACAATGTCGTGTTAACTATGAGTGATAGGCTGCTGGGCCGGAATTGGAAGTGGGCCAGTAGGGGGACATGACTACCTGGCAATGGGCAGAGAATTGGGTCGGTACCCAATTCGTTAGGGGCTGGCCCGTGATCCAAACCACTGCCAGACATTGGACTATTCGGTCCTGGGTTGCCAGGCAGAGGCCCAATTCTGCCAGAACTATTTTGAATTGGGTTGCCAGGCAGTGGGCTAATTCTGCCGGAAGTAGTCGGGCTTAGGTAGTGAGGCCCAGACAACTGGCCAATGTCAGGCGGCATTTGGGCTACTGTTTCTGGGCCCAACTCACCCAAATTTTCTAGGCTGACCGAAATAGTAGAATTGGGATGGGAAACAAAATGTTGTTCCAAAATACGGGGATATGCCATCATCTAGAAAATCATAGGTATGTAGCCCGAACCCATGCATTTTGGTAAATGGAAAATTTGTTTCATCGAAGATTATGTGATGACTCACAATAATTTTATTGGAGGATATGTCGTAACATTTGTATTGGTGGGATAGCCTAAAAAAATACAAGGAGTAGAACGGGGTTGAAGTTTATTGATTGTGGTGGATGGAATAAGAGGATAGCATAAGCACCTGAACACCCATAGATGAGAGTAAGACGGTTCCCTTAGGTATAAGATTTTCAGAGGAGCTTGATAGGACAACTTTTTATTTGGAAGTATGTTAAGTAGGTAGGTTGCCATTTGTAGTACGTGATGCCAAAAGAAAGGTGGTAGAGCGGCATAGGCAAGGGATGTTCTAATAATGTTGTTGATGGTTCAATTTTTTCTTTCCGCCTTTCCATTTTGAGAGGATGTATGAGGACACGAAAGGAGAAAATTTAAACCATTTGCATTGCAATAATCCCAAAAAGACCCATTTTCAAATTTCCTCCCATTATCACATTGAATATTTTTAATATCCCGTTCAAATTGATTTCAGATGAATGCTCTAAAATTGAGAAATGTTGAAAAAACTTATGATTTTTTAGATAATGGAAATGTCCACAAAAAATTAGAGTAGTCATCTAGCATGAGTAAATAATATTGATGGCCCGAAAAGCTCAAAAGGGGAGAAATCCAAATATCACAATGGATAATATCAAAAGGCATAAGAGTGCATGAAGTAGAAGAAACAAATGACAATTTAACATGTTTTTCAAGTAACATGAACGACACATATTTGAAGTACGTATTTGAGTACATGAAATTAAATTATTTTGTTTAAGGGAGGCTATAACCGGTTCTTCCGGATGACCCAAACGTTCATGCCACACTGAAGGTGCTAAAGCTGCAAAGGTTGATGGTAACTTGGCTCGATGATTTGGTGTGGTGCCAGACCAGAGCATTCTTCTCAAGAAAAGTCTTTAGTAAAAGCTAAGGTTAAATCAGTCTCAACTGAAGGGCAAGTCGTTTAACCGAAACCAAATTTTTAATCAATTGTGGAGCATGAAGCACATTCTTTAAAGTTAACGGTGGGTTTGGTGGAGATAAATTGGTAGAACCATAACCACGAATTGGAATAGAATGACCATTTCCGACAATTATACCATTATTTTCACTCAAATTAAAATAGGACAAGAGATTACCTTAGGAGGACGTCATATGAGACGTTGCTCCGGTGTCAATATACCAATTTACGTCGGGCGGATTAAGTTAGAGAGTGTGCATGACGGACTCAATATTGGTCAGGCTGGCCACTGCCGAATGGGCCTCCTGCCACTGGTTCGGTAGTGGCCCAAATGCTGAAAATCCTCGGCTGTTGGCACTGGGCCCAAATCCAGTGGGTTGATGGCTGGCAGTTTCCTGGCCAGTTTGCCTTGGACTGAGTCTGTCCCAATTTCCAGTTAGAAACGGGCATGGTGGCATAACGACCACCACTACAATTTTTACCACCATTTTATCCTTTTTGTCCCCGGCTTGTTGGTGAAGGATCAAGATTTATAAAAGTTTCATTGGACGAAGCGACAACCATGGCGGAATTTGATACGGTTGTGGTCTTTTTGGATAAGCCTGCCTTCTTCAATAATAAGCATAGAGCGGGCTTGGTAAAATGGTGGTAGAGGATTGCTTTGGCGAATGAGTGTACCCACTCCACTATATGCGCCGGTAAGGTCGACAACCAATTGTAAAACCAATTGATTGTTAGTATCCGGCGAACCAACGTTCTTGAGTTGATCCGATAAAACTTTGAGGCGTTGACAATAAACGGATGCATTTGGAAAGTCTGCCATTTCGGTGGTAGAGAATTCTTGTTCAAGAGTGACGGCTTGGGAATTCTTATTATCTTGGAAGGTATCCCGTAAGCGATTTCAAGCCTCTATCGTCGTGGAATCAGGTTCCATAATTGTATGCAACAAATCGCTTGAAATAGTTGCATAAATTCATGAAAGAACCATCGCATCAAGAGTGAACCACATTTCTTTTTCATCATCGGTGTTTGACACTTTTTCTTTGCCTTTTTCTTGTGGGATTATGTGATGAATAACCCGGTGGGAGCGACAACAAATTTTAAAAAGCTCTGCCCATGTTGAGTAGTGAACATTTTCCATCTCAAGAGTGATGTATATATGAGTTTTGATATTGGAAACGGTAAAAGCGGGATGAAATGAGGACTTAGAGTCAAACATTGTTGTCGGAAAAAGAAAAAAATGGAAAAATTTGTCGGCCGGTTGACATTGGGGGGTGGGGGTGGGGTGGGGGGTGTCCGAATTGGTGGAGGTGTTTTTGTGTTAGGATTTTCCCCCCTAAGTCATACATGAAAGAATATTTTCCTCAATTGTATTCTTTCCCAAAATGTGGTAAATATACTACAATTACAAACATAATCTAAGGATATGATTAGATAGGATAAGGCTAAGATTATGCTAATTTGTTGACTAGAGTATCTATCTACCATATTTACATTATTCTATCATTATTTACATTATCTTATTATTAATTATAATTATTACTAGATAATCATAATTAATATTCTAATAAATACATATTATTCTATCACAGTTGAACTAATTTAGGAAAAAGTGGCTTGCTCCTGTTTACTATAATTTTGTAATGATTTTATATGAGGTATTGTTGCACAGGCCTATATTGTTTTATTTAACGTTATGCACACACACAACTCACAAGTATAATATGTATGTATTGTTTCGTTGGTCTTGTAACCAATTCCCTAAGACTATCTTTAAGACCTAAAATCCTATTTCTTTTCCTCCTTTTCTGTTACACGATGGGCACATACACATGTATCATATTTCTTTAATGTTTGTAAACTGAAAAATGAAGTCACATTAATTCACTATAAAGGAACTGAAGGTTAATTAATTTTGTAAAAAATCAATGTTTTAAATAACTGGTTAAGTCCTTGGGAGAATTGAAGTATGAAACAACTAATATAAATACATTCAGAAACATTCATTTCCCTTCAACCTATAATGCATATGGGACCAGAAGCAAAAATGACTACATCACGAATCTTGGTTCTTCTCACATGTTTGATCTTCGCATTTGTATCACTAGGTCGGTATTTCATATCGAATTAGCAAAAGTTACTAAATCTATTACTATATCAAAACTCTTTTTTTTTCCCAATCAATAATGAAAATGTTAATCATGCCTGTAAACATTTTTTACTTTCACCAGATAATAAAAAAGTTTTTAGCTGGTTTGTTTTTCTTTGTTTTTTGGTAATGAATTATCAGCTCTAAGGACTTCTATTTTTTACTCATGCAGAGTTGACACAAGCATGGACTTGTGCAAAACAATATCCAGATGATTTTGGATGGTGTTTTAGTGACGACACTTGTTATAATTATTGTTACAATAATTATTCTGCTGCAACCGATGGTGAATGTGAAGCTTTCTCATGTATGTGCAATGTCTGTTGGTAATTAACACCATGAATAAAACAATATTTGAGATTACTAGTATGTCTAGTTGACGTCAGTCTTATATATATACTGACGCCTCAATAAGGCCTAGCCCCTTGCTGTACTTTTTTTTTTTTTGAGTTTTTTGATTTTATTAAATAAATAAAAGATTAGCCCTAGGCATCTTAGCTATATATATCTAAAATAATATTTTAGATGGGATAAAGCCCGTGCTAGCACGGGCTCAAGCGCGATATTAGAGTGAATCATTTTCTTGTTATAAAATAATTTATGGAACTATTAGCACTTTTAGTTTTTTTAAATATTGATAAATTTTAATTTTAGTGATTATAATTTGGGTTAAACACGTTTAGTATTCAACTAATTATATTTTTTGATCAAATACATTTAAACTTCAATTAATAATGTGCATTTTTCTCTTCGATTGTGAAGCTTCACAAATTTAACAAATTAATAAATGCTGAAATATTTAATTATCAATGTGTTATGTTAAGTGTATATTGTTACTCTATATTTGAAGTAATATAATTCTAAAAATAGCCTAAACACAAATTGAATTTGATTTAAATGTAAGGTTTTGTTTCAAAGGGTAGATTTGATTTTAAAAAGTTGTTTAGTTTTTAATAAAACTTTATGAGGGTAAAGTTTTCGGGAAATTTTTTCACATATTTTGTGTTGCATTACATTTTGTATAAGTGTCTTTGGAAAATCCTTTTAACTTGAACTAAAAGAACTTTTCTTGATTTATAAAAAGAAAGGTGATTTCGAAGGAGTACTCTTCAGTCTCAAATTATTTATCATTTTTTTGTTTACACACCCCTTAAGAAATATTAATTAAGAGAGATATTTGACTTATTTTATCCTTCTATATATCTAAATTATAATCTCTCTCTATTAAATATTTACTCTATTTATGTCATTTTCATTAATGACAAAAGATAAAATGGAGAAAAAATAATTTATTATGCATTAAACTTTTAAAACGACAAATAATTCGAGACAACTATTTTTAATAACCACGACAAATAATTTGAAACGAAGGGAGTATTTGATTTGACCTAGCTTTGATTTTTGAAATTTAATTATAAAAAAACATGAAATATTACTCCCTCGATATCCTATCCCAATCTATTTGTCATTTTTATTATTTGGAGAATCTTGTCTTTGATATTTAGTATAAAAATATATATTTAGTAACTTAAATATTTACATATTAATTTAATATCTTCTTTTATTAGTCAATAAAATTAACTTTTTTCATAAAAAGATAAAAAAAAACTTGACTGTTAGAGGCTAGCAAACAAGCAAAGCATAAGATACTGAAGGACAAATTCCTCTATAAATACACGAAAACAAGTTCAAATAAAAAAGAAAGTAAAATTTCAAATCCAAGAGAAGCCAAAAGGCAAAGTGAGAAAGATAAATAGAAATTTGTACTGAGTGCCAAGTGATGTAGAGCCAATTGCCAATGGTAAAAACTAAAAACTAAAAACTAATTCAAATGGGACCCACTTCTTGAAGAAGCAGACTTTTTAAATGACACAACTACCCTCAGTTTGAATTTTAAATCTGTCAACCACACACGTCGATCCCCACATCCGATGTTTCTATTATAGTAGAATATATATATTTATAATACAGACACATTGATAATATAAATAATTTTTACGTTATGAAAGTAATTTGATCTGTTAATTATAGCATATTATTACTACATTTTTCAAGTTATCGACTCTTTTACGATATTGTCATAAGTTAATGCAATATGATAACGTTAAAATCATATTAAGTTCAAGCGCTTCTAGTACCCATTTCAAACAAAAAATCAAGTCTCAGCTCGGGTAGTTTAATATAAATACACCAAAGAATTTTCCATGATTTTAAAAGAATGAGTCTAACATTGACAGAATCAAAAACTTAACTAGACAATTACATTATTTATTTGAGAGGCGTAAACAGCAATAATATTTTCTTGTAATACCAATAGTATAAAATGAATTTTTCATACCTAATCGATATAATGTTATTTTCACATTAATCCCATTCATGTAAGCCTGTTAAGTGGGTTGGGCTGGATCATTTTAACGTGGGCTACACCGGGCCAGTTTGGGCCAGGCCGTTGTTAAGGGGCCGGATTTGGGGAGAGAAAGGGTGTCCGGCCCAACCCTTATCCGGATAGGGGTATAGTGGGCTTATCGGGGTTTAGTTAGTGGGCCACACCAGATTTTAGTTAGTGGGCGGACCCGATTTTAGTTTTTTTTTTTTAAAAAAATTAATACTAAAATAGACATTTACATTTACTACTAATAATAAAATTAACATTTACATCTAATGATAAAATTGCTAAACTAAAAAAAATAGTGGTTGTCCAATTCAAAAAATTAGCTGTTGTAAATTTTAAAAACTAGCCGTTGTCAATTTTATTTGAACCCCTAAATTTATGAATAAACTACACTTTGACTCTATTTTCAAACTATAAATACCCCTCCATTCTTCTTCATTTTCACACAATTCTTCCACAATTCTCTCTTTATCTAAATTTTCTATTCAACTAGTGTACATTTCTACTTTCAACTTCCATGGATAATCCTCCACTTCCACCTTCTCCTCGAGTTCGAAGATCAACTTTAAGTGCGGTGTGGATGCATTTTGAGCGAGTAGACGAGGAACATGTTAAATGCCAACTTTGTGGTGACATATATTTCCATAAGTCAGGAGCGTCGGGTATTAGGGGGGATACCGGTGTGTTGCGTAGGCACTTGGTGAAAAGGCATGAAGTTGAATTTTGAAGTTTATCTCTTCTTTAAAAATTTTCAATCAATGTTAGTCGTTTAATTTGTATGTTTTGAACTTTTGATTTGCAATATTTCGCAGTTCAAGTTTGTGTGTTTTGAATTTGCAATGTTATCAATTTAAGTTTTAAGTTTTATTTTAAATTATTTATGTAGTTGTTGATATATCTATTTGATTGGACATGGAGTTTAAGAAAGAAGATAAAACTTTTAAACTTGTGGTGTTAAATGAGTCACATATATTTTGTGTGGCTATAAATCATTGCATAAAGGTAAATGGTTTTCAAATTAAATATTTAACTTTAAGAATGAAGAAGGATGGAGGGGTATTTATAGTTTAAAAATAGGGTCAAAATATAATATATTAAAGTTTAGGGTTAAAAATAAGTTTGGGAGGGTAAGACCTGTTTTGGGGGGGCGGGGGTAAAAATTGGATATATAGCCGTTTGGAGATTAATTGGACCGTTGGTGGCTCCACTCCCAACGGCTGGATTTTTTTTAAGAAAACAAATTTATTTATAATGGTCATATATGATTGCTAATTATTTTAGAGAAAAAATAAGGATGTAACTCAATGTTTCAGAGCATGCTTTAGGTATTGGGTTCGAACACATGCGTCTCCAAGTGGTAATATTTTTTAGAATATGGACAATCTTCGAAGTGGGCCGGGGCGGTACCCCGGTGGACATCAATCGAGCTCACTGGTTGGCCGGGCTACCAGACTGTCCACCTTGTCCTGCCAAGACCCTTAATAAACCCACCTAGCCCAGCCCCTACCCTCCTTAGCCAGATTCGTGCCGAGCCGATGGTGGGCCGGATTTACCGAGCTGGGTCTGGACCGGCATGACCCACTTAACATGATTACATTCATGTAATAATATTATGACATAATAAAATTCTCATGCCACATGCCAAAACATAACATAAACTTGTTGAAGAAACCTTTGGCCTGAGGTGATGAAAGTAATCCGTCGTAGTCTAGTCGGTTAGGATATTTGGCTCTCACCTAAAAGACCCGGGTTCAAATCCCGACAATAGACGTAAAATATGTGTTTGAATTTACATAATTAATCATGATTAGTTGATATAAATTTTTACTTTTAGTAATTATATATTTTTACTTTATTAAATCACTTAAACATTGAATAATTGGTTTGGATATGCTTTTACGTATTTTCCTTTGTATAAGGGTATAAATTTACCCGCATTCGATGCTTTTACCAATCTAATTAAATAAATAATATGTGTCTTAACTTACGTAAGTGTATACACTTTTATTGCTAAAGTATAGTCCTTACACTTTTATTGCTAAAGTATAGTTAATTGATATACATTCTAACCTTAATTTTTAACTTAATCGTGTTATAATAATATAATTTGGTGGTGTGGGTACAATTTTAAGTTTCTATGATATGTTTCATTTCATTAGATTGAATCAATAATTCATCCCATTCACCAATTAAAAAGGGGTAGATTAGGTGATGTACTTTTTGCTTACTTGTTATTTAAAGAGTACCGAAAAGGAAAAAGAAAAAGAAAAAGAAAAAGAAAAGAATTGAAACCATTTTAATATATATATTTAACAGCCTCAAGAACTTAGAAATAACTTTCGACAAAAATGACAACGATCTTGACTTTAATTATTGTAAATGATTCTACTTTTATTTCTGAAAAGATAATATTGTAGATTACTTGTAAAGACTAAACACAAACAATTGGACTCATTTTAATCTTCTAACACATTAAATTAATAATCTTCCTAGTTTTTCTAGAACTTTATGCAGTAAACAAATACTAACATTGTGTTAATTTTCATATGATGTGATATAGTCGATCTCTTGGTAGAAAAGAAACTGAAGTCCACCAACTGGGGTGTGTTTAGTATTACGACTTTCTTTTCTTTTTGAAAATGTTAAAACAAATCACCCCTCTATATATTCAACACTCTCTAAAATACAAAAATCACATCAAATGTACTAATAGAAGAAAAACATAACCGAAAAAAGAGTCATTTTTCCTCTTATAATGAAAATATTTTTTTGATATTTAGTTGACAAAAAATGACTTATCTTTTGAAAAATATTTGTTTAAAAATGTGTTGCTCTTCAGTCTTTTCATAAAAGTCTGAATCATGAATCAAATGATTAGTGGGGTTAGGGATGTTGTAGCTATCCATCCCAAGTGATCATTTGTTAAAGACATCAAAATGAGTGAATTCCTAGTTATTTCCCAACAACTTGGGACCCCCTTATCATTAAGAATCCTTTTGCATCATCCTTTTTGACATCTTGCTATAGTCAACTCTCCCCCCTCACGATCACACAATTCTTTTATTGATCTCTCTACTTTATCTTCTTATGATAAAAGTCCAAATACTAAGGGGTAGTTTGGTTGGGGATTTAAGTTATCTCGGAATTATATTTCGAGACTTAAATAATGATAGAATTTTTTGATATATATATATATATATATATATATATTTATTTATTAGTATGTGTTGGGTTCATTGGATTAAAAATAGGATACACGGTATAATATAAAATGTGTTTGATTTAAACTGTATAAACTAGGATAATCTTTTATTTTTATTTTTAATCTTGTCTGTCACGGTCCCTTTTCAGGGATCTTGGTAGCACCTACATAATCCCACTATGTAGGTGAACCACTCCCAACTCATTAAACATGATAAGATATAAGTAAAAGCGGAAGAACTACAAATACTACATAAGTTGTCTCATAATATAATGCGGAAGAGAATGATAAGTCTGATACATCCAAAATAACTCCCAAGTGATCTAGTCTGTGGGTACAAGAATACTAACAAATCTTATACAAGTCTTAGAAATGGGCATGCAGGCGAAAACCAAATACAAGTCTGAAATAAGTCTCTCAAAAGCAAGAAAAAGACTGTGATAAAGAATCATCCAAGGGTATGCTGAAGATATCATCCTCACCCTGAATACCGAGGATCAGCTGCTCGAACTCAGCCATGTGGTTTCGAGCTGGTGGTCGGATCTGTATCTGCATCAAGGAAAGATGTAGCATGAGTACACAACGTACCCCCGTAGACATCATAGGCCGAGAACGACAGAAGGTACATAATCAGATATAAATACCAAGATGACACCAAATAATCCTATACTAGACAGTCCAACAATCCAGGTATGTCACAGAGTCCACATAGAGATTCACAGAGATTCACAGGTTTCCTTATTTCAATAATAGTCCATATTTACTTACGTAACCAGTTTCAAGATTTCTACAATATCCCAAGTATCTAAAAGCAAGTATAAACCTTTCATGTCCAGAATTTAGTCAAGTCATCAACAATCACTTCCAATACAAGTCCATTCACAAATAATCAATTATATGCCATATATATGTATGATATGAATGCAATGCATATGTCATGTACTTTTCATCAACCGGTATACACACTTTACAGTGGTTTGCCATATAAAAGTGACAAATGGGGGATTCGAGAAGTCCATATACCCCTCCGCTTTGGAATAACTCGTCGGATCACGGAGCTCAGCTCTTGGCTGTAATAATATCATGCTGCAGGCGTGCAACTTCGCTCTCCGCGTATCAATATCATCTCAATGTTATCATAATCTCAACAGTGTTCTAACTTTTTTCGTCTCTTGGACCCACATCATACTCATACCACTCTAATATCAATATTACATAGCCATGAGTGTATGAATGCAAATGACACTTTAAGGCAAGATATCATGATATAATGAGATAAAACCAAATAAGAGATGAAATATCATATGCTTTCAAGAATTCAATACACATATACAAATCCAAGTACAATGTATGATATCATGTCAAAAGCATGTATGATGAGTAAACATATCAAGAAACTATGGAGACAAGCCCACATATGGTGACAAGCCCAAATAATCAGCAGTCGAAACCAACACGAGGCTGAATCCTCAAACTCCATCATCACAATTCAATATCGGTACTCACTCAGACATTCATCACAACTGCCTGAGTGGGACCTCCAAACACGCGCAATACCCCTCAATATTTATAACTAATTATTCACTTCTATCAAAGTCTTGAAAACTAAACCGTAGCCTGCCTCTGTGCTGACTAGTGCGCCAACAATAAAGCTTCAGTGATAGCCTTGCCCTTCATTCGCGCCTCGTGATAATAAAAGTCTATTGACGCATTTACTACTTGTTAATATACAAGACTTACATAAAATAAGGACATAACCTTTAACAAATCAAGACCACAAATATCTACCCCGGGCTCACTGATGCGGGTTTAATTAACCGCATATTTCGCTCTCTTTACTTTGGATATATATATGTGTGTGTGTGTGTGTGTGTGTGTGTGTGTGTGTGTGTGTGTGTGTGTGTGTGTGTGTATTGATATTGTTTCAGATATATTTAGTTATGAAGTGAATTGGGATGGAATCAAGTGAAAACGAAGCAAAACGGAGCTCAAACAAACAAAAGACAAATTTGCCAGTGAATTGTCCTTCGCTATCGTTGTCTGGACCTACGCGATCGCGTGGTCAAAACAGTCAATTGCTCTTTTCTATCGCGAGGCATTGACCACAATCGTGAGGCAATAGAGGTCAACTCACCGCGATCGTAATGACCATTTTCTGAGCAAAACTGGGAAAAATTGGGATTTTACATTTTATCTTTCCGAACCACATAAAACTAGACCTAACTCCTTTTGGAAGACATCTTTGGTAGAATACAAGTCAGTGGCGGCTAGGGTTATTACACCACATATTGGGATTGAAGATTAAAGATTTGGTTGAGCACTTTCTTGAACCTTTACTTCATTTCTTTGATTTCTTGTTTCGTAATGAACATCTATGTGTGTAGTATTTATTTCTCGACTTGAATCTTGTTTATGGAAATATTCTTGATTTAAAGTTTGGATCGAAATTCTAGTGTTGCTTATGTATTGAAAGATTATTATTTCTAATGAAGTGGGGTTATTATTTCTTTTATTAATCTTGTTCTTGAATGTTTCCAAAGGATTATCTAACCCTAGGACTCGCCCATTTACTTCGTTTTGATCTCGGGAGAGGAAGATTAAGGTTGAGAACGATTAATTAATAAGGATTTGGGGCGCTAACCCTCATCTAATAACTGAACTAGGGATAGAAAAAGTTACTTGAAATTCAATTGTTCGTGCTTAATATCACACTCTAAGGCTTGAAAAATCTTAAGAGTCAAATTCATTGATTTTGTCGGGAGACTCTTAATGAGATTTTAAAGATCATTATTTATTGACATAAATCCGCTCTTAGTTGTAAAATTATAAATTACATTGGATCGTTGCTAGAAAGTAAATTCCCTTGTATACATGCTTGTGGCCATTGATCATTTTACTTGCTTTCTAGGATAGTTTACATTTCCGCATTAGTTATAATCTTTCTCAAAACCAAAATATTATCAAGTGTTTGGCTTAGCGTAGAAAGTGAAAATTTCATAACTTGCTTAATCACCTAGTATATTATTCCATGTGGGATCGACCCGACTCATAGTTGGGTGAATTATATTGCATATGACTGTTTACACTTCAAATTAATATAGTGGATTTAGACGTTATCACCCACTTCACCAAGACTCGAACTTTAATACCCAAAACCCATTAATACATACTAGGTAATCATATCCTTAAGTTAATTGAAAAACTATCCACAATTGAACCCCCAATAGGACATTAATCAAAAAGCCCCAATTTGAAACCCTTGATAATTTATCATAATCCAATCCTAATTCATGATATTAACACAATTTGATCTATAAACTCCGCATTAAAATCAAGAGCATAACTCTCTTATTCTCATGGGAACTTGCAATCATTTTTTTCCAACTTAATAACACACTACATCACAATTAATGAACTTAGAATCACAAACTTAAGTCATAAAAGGGAAGAATTTATTACCTAAGGATGAAATTACTCTTAGGGTTCTGAAAATACTCCAAGGTGGCGCTGGTTTCGAGGTTTGCTATTTGGAAAAAAGAAATTCTTACCTAAAGAATATATAGGACACATGAACAGTGCTTCCACCCCAGCGGAATCGACTCAGTTGGAGCAGACCCGCTGCGATGGATAAAACCCCCGCTGAGGAGGTGTCACTTGACACCTCGCCTCAGCGCCACGGCGATCTCGACTCCGCATGAGCGGACAAACCATCCGCCAAGGCGTAAATCCACAATTCCCAAGCTCTCGCTTCGGCGAGCCAACCTCCCGCCAGGGTGGACACGCCAGAGCGGAAACACGTTCCGCCGGAGCGGACACTAGAATAGGAAAAATAGTCCAAACTTCTATCCAATCCCCGAAACACTCCCGAGATCCCCGGAACACAAATTGGATATGCTCATCTACGGTAAACAATGCTATGAACTCGCTCGTACTCTCGAATTTTACATTTAACGAGCTAAGACATACTTTTATAAAAAAAATCGTCCGAGAAAACCAAATATCCAAATTTCACAAATAATGCCACAAGATGTATCTGATTGCCTCGGAAAGCAAATCAATAACTCGACAAAGCCATAAATGACCCTCCGGAACTACCGAAAGCAACGGAACCCGGAAACGAACTCATCTAGCCAAAATTCAACTTTGAATCAAACTAATCAACTCTAAGTTTCTAGACTTTGGGTTTTTTCATCCGAAACTCATATAAATGGACCTCGGGATCTATGCCATTCATCATCGTGCATCACAAACCCCACATAGAGTCTACGAGAAGGTTCAAACAAGCAAATAAGGGTCTTTAGCTAAAAACGACTAGACGAGTCATTACATTGTCTTTTTTAAAAATCTTTGGGAGAATTTTTTTGGAGAAGGATAAATATATCACGTTATTTTAACCTGAAATTATCAACCCCTAGATTGTCTCACATAGTGTGGTCAAAATAATTACTCCATACCACATGTAGTATAAGCAATTCTGAAATTTGTAATCCCGAAATAAAAAAATTGTACCAAATATGTGATAAAATAATCGCATAATTTATCTCAAATTATAATCCTTATTAATTTCATTAATCAAATCCATGACCATTTCATTGAGTCTCTGTTATTCATAATTCCCAGTATTTCAAGCAAACAATCCACATAATAATTCAATCTTTAAATACATAACATGCAAACATGTCTCAATATATATACCATACTTTTCTTTAAGCCTGCGTAGAATACTTGACTTTTTCATGTGCTTTAGTATGTTCTTAAAAAAATATCATACTTTCTTATTAAAAATAATGTAACTTAAATGTAGGACTTCACCCAACAATATGGTTGTTATAAAGTGTGCCATTCGACTTTACTATATATGTCAAAATGTTTCAATCGAATACAGTGTGTATGTGTATGAAAAATAAAGAAAAAGGAAAAAAATGAAGGGCACCGTAATTGAAAATTACAGAACTTATATACTAATCTTTAATCAGTTGTGCTTTTATTCATTGCCGCACTATATACTAATGGAAAATGTATATTCTATCAAAGAAAATAAAAAATAGCTAGGAAGACAAACTAGTAAAGGAGAAAAATGAAAAAAAAAAGTTCTGAAAGTTAAAACTCCAAGCAATTTGTATTACACATTACTACATTACTCTTTTAATTAAAACATTTCAATATCCTGGAAAAAAGATTCTTCAACTAGAATGTCAGGCCAAAGAGAAGATAGAGGTCCTTCATTGTTGATTGATCGCTCGCTATCTGGCTAAAAAAAGTTCAAACTCCAAGCAATTTATGAGTCATATATTACTTTTTTAATTAGAACTTACCAATATCTTGGAAAAAAGAGTCTTCAAGTAGAAGGTCAGGCCACATAGAAGGTGTAGCTTCTTCTTTGCTGAGTGACCGTTCGCTATCTGGCGGGAAAAGATTGTCCAAAATCTTCATCTCTTCTGGCAAGCAAGATGAGATCACCACTTCTGAAGAATTTTCTTTTCTTCTTTGATCATTTATTACCGGTGGAGGAGGAGGAGATAAGGAAGGAAGCCATGGAGAAGTAGGTGATGTTTCTCCATGGCTTAGAACTGTAAACTCAGTGTCTTGAGGTCGAACCCTATCTTTGTTTAAAGAAGTTTGGAAAGTACAAGGGGTTTGTAATTCAGGCAAATGGGAAAAAGTGACTGAATCTTGAATAGCTTGATCAAGACTTGAAGGAATTGGATGAACTATGTGATTTTCCAAATAATTATTAGTGCCTAAGAATTGGCTATCTTTTAAAGAATTTAAAAGATTGTAAGCTTCAATATTTTGGATAGCACTTAAAGTACTCATATTGCTGTTAGGTTGTTGTAGAAGATTTTGCAAGTAATGAAGTCTCATAGCTTGTTCTTCCCATGATTGATTTTCTATTAATTCCTTCAAATTTGCCAAAGCAATAAGATGCTGCAAGCTATTGAAGATATCAGTTCTAGGCCTATGAGTCATTGGATCATATCCCATTTGAATTAGCTTCTTCTTTAAATGAGTGTTCCAAAAATTCTTGATTTCATTATCAGTTCGCCCCGGTAGATGAGTTGCAATTGCTGACCACCTAGAACATAAGAAAAATAAAGGCTTTAATTTTTATACTCTGATAGATAACGAATAATTTTACACTATCATGTCACTTAAAATTGTTAGAACTAATTAACCATAAAAAGTTAGATTAGTAAGCTGAAAAACAAGACATGCTACTTGCTATATTTAATACGTTTAATACATTTGATAGTGTATTTTTTTTTTGCACTATGAGTGCATGCAGGTCCAATAAAAAAAAGAAGTACGTAACTAGAGCTTTAAGTTATTTATACATAGTAAGTCTAATTTTTCTATTTATATTATCACGTCACCTAAAAGATAACGTTAATTTTCTTAAAATATAAAATTTTTAATCTTGAAAATAAAATAATTATATGCTATGACAATTAAAGTGATATAATACTATAATTTTTTTTTACACTGACCATAGATATAAAAAGTTATCGGAAATTTCAAGCCATATATAGTCAAATTTCGAAAAGCAAGAAAATGAAAAGAAAGTGAATGTAATTACTTGTTGCCAAGGACAGCATGGAGATTGAGAATTGTTTGTTCCTCTTCTTGGGAGAACTTGCCTCTTTTAATATCTGGCCTAAGATAATTACTCCAGCGCAATCTGCAACTCTTGCCACATCTATTAAGACCTAAACAGTATCAACAAAAAAAAGTTTGGTCAATCATGGAGTACGAAATTTTGGAATAATAGCTAGCTGATTAGAGTTTGTTATATTTATCATTCGTATAGGATTTTTGTATCAGATCACTCAAAAGGATATTTATATATAAGTCTCCTTAAAGTACAAAATTTGTGATCTTAAAAATAAGACAAGTTATTTGCTACAACAATTAAAGATGACATGATGAAGTAAAAGTTCTTATAATCTCGATCGAAAAAAGAATTTATTGCAACTACGAACGTGGATAGATACTTTCTATTTAGACTATTTTAACCGAAAAAAAGTTTATGTCAATCCTATACGTACTATGACTCTTCTTCTCTTATGAAAATACTAGTTAAGTGACCAGTCTACTTACTCTTTTTTATAAAAGTCGATATATCACTTCGAAAAACAGTTTCGACTTGACAGTGTACACCTAGCTCTATACCTGGATTAGTTACTTGCTAGAGGGCAATTGACTTATCGAAATGAAGGCAACCGAGAATGTTACATAAAAAAGACCAACCAGGTATATATATAACTTAAACTCAATTATATTTACCTGCAAGCTTAGGGAGGGCTCTCCAACTGCCATGACCATGTTTATTGATGTAATTGGTGAGCTTTTCATCTTCCTCAGGTGTCCATGGCCCTTTCTTTAGACCTCTCTCATCACAACAAGGAGACCTTCCCATTTTCTAAGAGTTTAATATAATTAATTCCCTTCAAATTTGGCTGCCTCCTTCCTACTAAATAACTACTCAAGAAAGTTGATATGATTACTCTTATATATATATCAATACTTTGTCCTTTATGTTGTACAACATGACCTACGTGGGAGCTCATTATTTGTCCACACATTGAAGTAGTTTCACACGTAGTCACTAAATTTCATATATGTTACTGAATTTTTTAATTACCTATTGTATTAGTAAAGTCACAAAACTTCATCTTTTGGTGTTAAATTTTTTACTTTGAATGAATTGTATTTCCTCGAACAACTAACACATAACATAGTGTGTTTAATAAAATAAAAATAGTTTTGTGACTTTTCTAATACAACGAGTAAAGCTTATATTGTAATTTATAAGACAAAAAATAGTTTCATAATTTTACTGAAACACCAAATAGAGCTTGGTAACCCAATTTATGCTTCATTTTAATTACTTTAACTTGTTAAGAAAGGGAAATGAGATTCATGTCAAACTCCAACCTAGAGTTAGAAATATAGTCCTCACTCCGTTTTATTTCATGTGATATGATTTTTTAATTTATTTTTAACAAAGAATAATAACTTTTTAAATTTGAAAGTAATTTACTTTGAACGTCCTACTTTTCCTTTCATGATAAGTTTTCATAGCCATATTAATGTCCTGACATGTTTAACATCATAAATTTCAAAAGCCTTTTAGTCGTACAAACGTTATGACATGTTTAAGATAAAAATATTATTTTTATTTCTAAAATTTTTGCGTCCAATTAAACTATGTCACATGAATTGAAATGAAGAAGTAACTTTCACTAGCTAGTTTCCTCTTCCAAAAAAAAAAAACTCAATCGTAATCCACTTTTTTTTTCGTTTCTTATTACCGTGGGCACAAATTTTACTCTTATTAAATTAAAGAAACCCCAAATAATTTTACCTTTTATAATTAACCCCTTCTTCACGAAAGTTAGTTAAGTTTTTTTGGTCCTAGAAAGCAACACTAACTTCAATTTTCATCCACATAAGATTGCTTCTTCCACAAAGGTTCTTTGTCTGGTAGACCAACTTAGATCACATTTTTCAGTTAAAGAAAATTAAAGTAGAGTTTTAATTTATAAAAGGAAAGTAGAGATTAGATTAAAAGAGAAAGTGATGTCACATGAAGAGAACTATTTTATTTTAATAAGGATTTCAACATATTTTGTTACTGTCAGCTAAACAACTTATTTGCTTGCTGGATTGGGTTTTCACCCAATACTGCATCTAAATTAGGATTTTGTAGGATTCTATTTGCCACCTATCTACGTTCAATCCCATGCAGAATAACAAAAAAAAAAATTAGAACTTAAATACATTAGACAATATCAGTATGTTAACGTGGAAACAGAATTAGAGAATAACACTATGAAAAAAAAAACATAATTAGTTATGAAATTCATCAATAATATATCGTTAAATAGCTCGTAACTTACAAGATTTTATGATAATCCATAGTTAAATAAGATTTACATAATTTTGCTGTTTGATTACAGAAATTGTTCATTGCTAATTATTTTTTTAATCTTTTTTTGCAGTGAAAGATTGAAAATGTTCTCTCTAAATGAATGTAAACTCCTAAGAGATGAGTACACACAGTTCTACAGAGTACTATTTGCTCAAGGCTTTATTCCAGAAGATTCGGTTGGTCCAGTATATAGTAGTGCAATTTAATCTGTTATCATAAGTTATTAATTTATTTTTGAGGTTAATATATAAGATAACTTGTTATAAAGAGTGACTACATTAATTTATTGTGGTCAATTTATTCCAAATGGTATAAAAAAACCTATACATTATTAGTATGCAAAGAAAGAAATATTAAACTGATTGTCGAATTTAACTAGTATATTACCTACGTCTAGATTAAGATAGAGAGTGTATAGCCGTATATGTATACATATTTTAAACCAAATAGCATGTAATTATGTAAATCTACTATTAGACTTACAATGCACACATATTTTCAACCCAAATATGGTGAAGCAAGAGGGCTCCATCCTTGTTAGTTTTAGTCTCCTTTCAATAATATATGCAGCAACGTTTTGCAACTTAATTTAAGCTTTTTTGGCATAATACATAAACAGACCCTCAAACTTGGCCTCAACTGTCAAGTATGCCTCCAACTTTGAGTGTGCACAAATAGGCACCTCGACTTGTCTTCACTTTGTCAGTTGAACAATTCAACTTATAAAATGATCATCCAGGCACCTCCAAAATTTATGTGTCACCGCAGAATTTGTGTTTACGTATTCAACTATATACAAGTAATTGAGGTGTCTACTTGTGCACACCAAAAATTGGAGGGCATACTTGTCACGTTGAGGCCAAGTTTGAGGGCTTATTTATGTATTATGGCTTCATAATATACGTATTCACTTTGAAATGAGAATCTCACGGGGCTTTGCAATTAAAATGTCATAACATATAAATAGACATCTTAACTTGATCTCAACTGGCAAGTAAACATGTCAACTTTGAGAATGCACATTTAAACATCTTAACTTGATTTAAGCTGGCCCAGTAAATATCCTAACTTTGAAAATTCACATCTAGACACAACTAAATTTAAGTTGTCTAGATGTTTATTTTCAAAGTTAGAGTGTTTACGTGGCCAACTTAAACCAATTTGAAGTATCTAGATGTGCATTCTCAAAGTTAAGGTATTTAATTACTTGTCAGTTGAGGCTAAGTTAAGGTATCTATGTATGTATTATATCATTAAAACTAGTGCTAACTTTTTTATCAAAATTTTCATGTACCTGCTTGAAAATTTAATGGCCATAATAAAGTCAACCCTCATTAACTTTTAACAGAGATAATCTTTTAATTGTAGGTGACCTGCTTGTTAAACAATAAGGCTCTTGCTTGATCTCTGGACCTAACCTATTTAGCTATCTGTTTTACCAATCCTATGTACCGGCTATATTGTCTTGCTGATTTTATTTCCACTAAAAGTTTTATGGGTAAAAATAAGCAAACATAGAGCCAACTATGATAAAAAGTACTCAAACTCTTATACATATCACTTTTATGTATTCTAATAGGTAACTTGTCCTACTCTTAGGATCATAAATTTCACTTTTTATAGAAATTATTTGTAGATATCTTTTGTTGACCTAATAGTGTTGGTTACTTTCGACATCAATGTAATACACTTCTATTTATTTAGTTAATTCACCTATTACACCATATTTACAACTTTAAGTTAAGCCACTGTATATCCCTATCAAGCTAATATATAACCAAGGGTAGATCTAGTGCAATGGTTTGCTGATTCACGTGATTCAGTAATTCTGCATTTAAAAAATTATTTAATTAATGTATAAGAATATTTAGTTCGAAACTCAGTATGTCGGTCAGATTACTATTGAATATTAATTTGACATCACTATAGAAATCTATAAACTTAATTTTTTTTTTTGAATTACATAGGTATATGATATCAACAGGAAAATCAAATTATATAGCATCTTCATGATTGCATATAATCCTTCTTTTGAGAACACATTAGTGTTGCCTTCAAATGTTAGGTGGAGTAAATAAAACAACATAATGGTACAAAGACTTTACAAGTTCCAATATATTTTCCCAATATTCAAGAGAATATTAGTAAGACGAAAACTATTTATCAGAACTAAACAATCACATCTCTTTTTCTATAAAACTGCGTGACAATGATAGTTAGACATTAGGCTAGACACAGTTAGGTAATAAAATGAACTACATATTATTTAAAGAATGCAAATCACAAATTGAAGCACATCATATACACGTACTACGTTGAAAATAAACAGTTCCTTACGTTTAATACACGTGAAACGTACATTCTTAGTAATAGTACAAAGTTTGATACTTTTTGTGTTGATCAAATTCAAAATAGTCCAACAACTTTGGTTGAGACCCGTAATAAAATAAAGTATATCTGGCAATTTAATTTCATTATATCTTCACCATTTCAACGAGGAAAAAGTCGATCTAAAAGAAAACTACTAAAGATTGATCTACTCTTTATCAAAAGTCTACATGTTCGAGTCTTGTGAATGATAGGACGGAGTCAATATGGACCAAGCAGTATCCGCTGACACTACTTAAGTAGGAAAATTTAATTACTACTAGTAAATAGAAGGTAAGAATAAAATGTTTTTCATGTCTTTATGAGGATAATAATTATATTTTTAATGATGTTATCGCGAAAACATTTTAGAAATGATCAGAAAGAATAGATTCATGTGCTCCTAAGTCAAGATATTTTTCTCTTTAAATAGCATTCTTGTAAGGAGTACTTTCCTCTTTTGGTGAATCTACTCGGCCTGAATCAGGATGACCCTGTAAGACTTTGTAGTGATTAATCAAAAGTTTCAAACGAAGAATGCTCGAATTTTCTCCAACAAACTTCATATATAAAAATAAACTCTCAAGATAATTTAATTAAGAGCATATTGTAAAAGAACATCACCTTATTAAGATTATAATTTGCTGAACCTTTAAAAATCATATCTACATTTGAACCTACTAAATCATTTCTTTCAGCCATCATTCCACTGTATATCCTATTTCTTGGCTTAAATTCACTAGGCACTGACATCATGAGAACAGCTAATATATATTTGACACTGAATAAATCTGGTGACACTGACAGTTGATTGATTACTAAAGCTAAAACTTGGCCTAACAGAGGACACGCAAGAGAATAATTAGCTAATTTAGCGGTATTTGATATTTAATATAGTGGATTCATGGGTCTCTCTGGTTTCATTACTAAGAAAGAGAAAAGTAAAAAGAAGGAAATTAGTATTTCATAACTATGCAATTTTTTCCTATATGAACTCTCACCTTATTAGTAAGGCTTCGATTTCCCACATTATAATTTTTTCCCCCACTTTCCCTTTCCCTACTCCTATATAATAAGAACAATTTCTTTTTAAAAAAATAAAAAATAATCACCATATCCTTTTTTCTTTTCTTTTCAATAGCTTCGACAAATCCAAAAACATTGCAAGTGAGATTAATTTACTTTCAAAAGAAACTTGTTAATTTGACTCAAATAGCACTGGTTCTATAAAATCTTCTTTGATTTCATGATGCGGTACAAAATCCAAGTTTAAGATTAAATAATAATGTGACTTTCCATGTTGCATTAAGATATCTACAAAATGAATTCCATAAGGATCTAAAAACTCAATTCCATATCATTTTTTTAGTTTTCACATACTCCATAAATGTTGATATTTAATTATATATATCAATCATAAGATGGTAATTAGGATATAAAGTCAACTAGGAGAAGCCTAAAAATGTTTTCTCGTCTAAATTGAGAGACATTTAACCCCAGTAAAAAAAAAGGAGAAATTACAGAGGAATGTAGTAAAATTTTCTTTTCGATCAAAAGGATATTTCAAACGTAAAAACGTTAGTAGTTCTAATACGCGATAAAATAGACATGCCATGATATTTGGTAGCTTTCCTTCTTTTATACTTAAGTTTCAAATTGATGATTTTTTCCCCTTTAACCTCTTTCATAAGATGTTAAATTAGCTGTTAAATTCAGTTGATATGCCTACTTGGGTGAAGGTTAGGTTGGAAAAATCTTTTAGCTTGAAAATGACTAGTTGAAATGTTTTAGATGTTTCCTAAGGAGAACCTTTTTTATTTTTATTTTTATTTTAATATTCAAAATTAGAACATTTTAGAAGAATCAAAACAGTTTAAGGCATTATGTACTTTTTTTTTGCACGGATTTCCTTCACAGGGACTGGTCTTTAATTTTTACCCCTTAAATCGTTGGACTTTAATTTTTATCCATGGTTCTAATTTAATAAAAATTGTGCGTCAAAGTACCCTTATTCAGTGGTCTACGAAACCAGAGATTCTGGATTCGATCCCCAAAAGAGGCGATGAATTTGTTGTTTTAAAAGCATCATTTCCTTCCTTTTGCTAGATTCGAAAAAAATCTATCAACCAAGTTGATTCACCTCTAGAATTACGTATGTAAGTGTCTTATTTCCCAAGTTGGTAATTAGAGTTAGAAGCTTCACAACTTCCTCCACGGGTGAATATTGTTTATTAGACTAGTCAAGAAAGAGTGGCATATGCTATATTCTAGGTCATTCGATCACTCGGCACTACAAAAATTATGCTGGACAAGGCAAAATTTCTATAAACTTATGTTTTGCGAAATTAGGTGGGTATGCCATTTTGTTTTTTGTTTTTTCTATGTAACGAATATTTTTGACCACTTTTTTGTTACTTAAAGTACCGAAGAGCAAAAATTAAAGACCACTTCAAGATAGGGCATTCGTGGGAATGACCCCATTATATATGGGGAAACCTTCATAAAGTGACCCATTTGTATCCAATTGTTCAGTAATTCCCAAATAATAACCCAATTTGCATATACAGGGGTTTTCTTTGAGTATATATATGAATCTCATCTCGATTGGGTCTCAATGTTCAAATAAGCCCTAATTTACCAGTTTTCAAAAAAAAAGTTCAAATAAGCCCTATAGAGAATTTAGGCTGAAGACTTTGGTGCCAAACAAAACAAAGGACCTCATATATTGGGCCTACAAATGAGCATAGTGCTTCATGTTTGTAGAAGATGAAAGTTCACTATGATATTGAAGTACCAGTGCTTGAAAATATAGTAAAGCTTAGCCTACTGTTCAACTACTGTTCCACCTAAATATTGGTGGTTTCTTTCCATTTTTTTTAATTTCCCAACCAGTGTACGGTTTCACGCCAAAAAGTTCCACATTACGGGGGCAAGACGCTCTCCACCAAAAGCGACTTCATATTCCTAGGGCTGAAACCTAAAACCTATGCATGAACTTGCCTCAATATAGTATCAACTATCAAGGAGAAAATAGAAAATGTTTCAGCTTGTAATCCAGCTCCAACTTGAAAATAAGAATCTCGCACTGTATCCGTACATCAACTACTCTATAAAAATATGATCCCACACAAAAAGGCCATTACCCTAAGCCTCTGCAGAAGCAGATGAAGGTTTCAATCCGATGGCATTGTCGTCACCTCTAAGCTATCAATCTAATTTCACCATCATCCACAGAATGCTTGCATCATATCACATATACAGTACATTTAGTAGATACAATATGTTCTCAATGTTGGTTCAAATATTTAGAGGAACAGAAAAGAAAGAACTTGATGTGCTTATGGAGAACACATTCCTTATAGGCCGAGAAAATAACAGCAATGATCCCTTATGTCTGGGGTAGGTTCAAAGTAGTCCATTAAATAAACTCCACATAGGTTAGTTGGTGCTTTGATGCAAAAGTAAAGGTGAAGATATAAACAAGCTGATTTTATAAATTCCACAGGTGCCATGTGTGGGATTTCACTGGGTATGTTGATGTTGTTGTACAGGTGCAATGTGTCTCAGAAGTTCATAGTTGAATTTCTACTAAAAATAATTAAGTAGGAAAACAATAAACTTAAGGACTTCAAAAAATAGTACAAGATGATTATAAGCAAATTACCAGCAAGATATTACACCGTAACAGAAGTAGATAGGCCTCCTTCAGACATTTCCCTGTTTCAAAAGTTATCTTATGGCTGCAGAAGGAAAGGACTCATATCCTTCTCGGACGAGTTGGTTTCTCAACATCTCTAAAACCTCATCTTCAGTAACGTGTCTCAAACTCCTGGTTTGCAGATATCAGGTCAGCTAAGTAAGGTAGATTGAAGCTTTTACACAGATTAGTTAGAGAGCAGTCATGCTTTGCTATAGCCGTGACTGTAATGTCAGCTCCGCTTTTATCTACGTCAAAAATATTTGTGCAACAATAGCTGCATAATATTGTTGCATAATCCATATTGAAACGGCAAAAAAAATCCAGCTGACTAACCAATAAGCAAACGATGAATCAAATGTATTTCCAGATAGGCACTCTCTTCAAAATTAGCATCGTGATTACTTGAAATAGCTGCTGATGAATCATATGATATCTGAAACTATGGCTGCACCCATCAAACAACTAGGTAAGCCTTGAGTTATATACTACTCAGATTAACAAGTGAGAGAAACAAACACATTGTACTCTCCAGCTGATGCCAACCACATTGTAAAGAAGAGAAACTCCTACGGAGATACCAATCTTTGTGGTACAGCTTTTACTTCACAAATATATCTCTCTCTACTTTCACTCACTGCAACCCCCCAAACAAAACCAGGCCATAAAACCTCAACTCTACCCTAAAGAGATTCTATTGATACTCTGCTGTAAATATAACTCGTATAGCATAATACAATCTCCTATCCCTTTTCCTTTTCAGCAAATTTCCGGTAAGCAAATATTTACCAAAGTCTAGGAGTGTAGCATCACTTGAAACCATCCTCACTCCGGACCATAATATAGGTGGGTCCAATCAAAGTATGTAGTAGTATTTTTTTGTTAATTCAATCAAAGTATGTCGCATTGATCACAAAACCACAAAAAGCACGGATATGCACCAACCACCGCTAATAGCAAATAGAAATTTATAAGTAGGTAATAGAAACATAACAAAATCTCTCTATCCCAGAAACTGGAAGGCAACAGTTTTAGCATCATGTTTCTGTTCTTTATATTTAGTTCACCTCTTAAAACAGAAGAATAATAAGTAATGTATTTAATCAATAAAAGCTAATGCATCCTCATTCCTCTAAGATTCAAGTAAACTAAAGAAGATAACCAAGAAAAATTATCTCTTTTACACAATGAGGATTCAACATACTAACCAATCATCAAGAGGAAAGATTTCATTTTTTGAAAAAAGTTATCTCCTTTACACAATGGGGATTCAACATCTAAACAATAATCAAGAGTAAAGATTCAAACTTATGTAAAAAGTTATCTCCTTAGTCCTTACACAATGAGGATTCAATATACTAACCACACATAAAGGGCAAAGATTCAAACTTTTGGGTCTCGATATGAAATATCCACTGTGCCAGGTCGTTCATTTTCCGGCAAAATTGACCAATTTGGAGATTGAACTATTCTTAACCACTTAAAATCATCCACATTTGACCAATTACCCGTCTCTTCGCCAAGATTAGCTTCCTCAAGATCCTTCTCAATCCCGTCATACTTTAAGCAATACGGTGCAAACCTTACACCATTACTATCCTCAATTATTGGCCTACTCCTAGCTCGAAGATAAAAATCACACCTTTTAGCTTGATGAATGCGAATCTGGTGAGAGGCCATCATGAACACACAATTCGTTACTTCTTCAATCAACACAGACCCAAAAACAGGCCCAACATATACCTTGCAATCAATCAGTTTATGCACAAACAATGCCCTTACACACCCCATTAATTTCACTTCACAACCTGTTAAATCCGATAAAACAAATTCCCTAATCTCTTCATTATCATTACCCTTATTGAACTCCTTCACTAACACCTCATTTTCTTTTCCCCTAAATCCTGGCGAGTCCAAAACCCTAAACACTGAATTCTTTGATTCCGCATTTGGGCTATTGTTGTTCTCCACTCTGATAGGGACTTCTGATATGATGTCGTTTTGCGTTGTGATTTTCTTCGTTGATTTGTTCTTGAACAAGAACTTCTTCCTTGGGATTACTTCGCCCGTTACCTGTTGATGCAAGATAAAAAATTTAGGAGAAATCTAGCTAAGAATTAAGCTAAGCTACAGCTATACTAAGGGTCGTTTGCTATGCTGGATAAGCATAAATAGTCAACAACAACATACCCAGTATAATCCCACCACCAAGCAGTGTTATCAAAAGCGAAAAAACGCAAAAAAAGCTCTAAAGTCTGCTGGGGCTTTAAGTGCAACGCGCAAATAAAACGTGGGATTTAATGAAAAAGGGCACAATGGAGAAACTACACACATATATATATTTAGTCCAATACTAATAATTATAAGCATGAATAACAAATATATGGACAAAGAAATAGAAAAAAACTAACAATAAAGTGAAATATTAATTGTTCAGTGTAGCCACTTGAAGATACACTCATTGGCAAGGAAGCATGTCTTAGAGCCTTGATGACAACATTGAAGCGCACATTAAGCGAGTCGAAGTGTTCAATGTTTTGAGCCTCGCTTCAAGGCACAAGCGCGCTTTAGTAACAATTTAACTTTAAATTTACCTTTATACCTTAATGAAATGATTACTAGTCACACAAATTTCTAAGAATTATTTTAGATCCCAAGTTTCAAAAACTGTGTTACGTCAAATAACTTCATATAAAATGGGATAGAGGGAGTGTAAATTAGGGTGGTAAGGAAATAGAACAGAAAAATTAGGACTAAACTGGGATAGAACTATGTAAGAATGCGTATCACCTGTTCGACGAATTGTTTTAGATCGGTTATGGTTTTAAGGCATGTACGGACTTCGTATGATGGTAGGGAGAATGTGTTTTCAGCGACGAGCTTTTCGAGATCTGCGATGGACATTGAAACGTTGTCGAGTTCGGATTTGAGTGTCGGGTTGGAATGCGGGTCGGGCGTTTGACGGATTTGAGAGAGTGTGGATTCGATGGAGCTTTTGGATTTAGAGAAACGAGAGAGGAATGAACTTGTGGAGTTGGATTCCGGGTCGGGTTTGCGGGTCAAACGGTATTGGTGTATGTTCGATAAGCGTTTGATCATTGCTGCGTGTTTACGTTGGAGAGTTGAATCCGAATGATCGGAATTCGGGTCGGGTTTGGGGAGATAATCGTCTTCTTCCATAAATGAAGAAGTTGAGGACAGTGGTGCTTTGTTCAGAGCAAAGTGAACGTGATGGAAATATTAAGGTAGTGGATGTCCCGGTCACATCTCGATGGCAAAGGAGGTCAGATTAAAATTTAGCTCGAAGTTTGCGGAGTGAATTTGAATTTTGATGTGAGCACTTTGCTTTATTCGGTATAATGATATCAGTTGATCTGTTCTTTCTCAAATTTGGTCATTCAGACACATTTCGTAATTTACTGATAGTAATTGAGAGATCGGTATTAGTATTTCCAGGAATAGTCTGGCGTAAACGAAGAAGTTGAATATCAAAAAAAATATTAAGGTACTGGATTACTGGTTTAGATTATTACACTTTGGTCCCTCTAATTGTGAGAATGCTTATGGAACAAAAATTCATTAGAGTTAATTGGCTCTAATACCATATATATTTTCTTGTTCTAAAAGAGGGAGTTAAGCTCTTCTCCGTCAATATGTGAGCTTCATGTCAATGAGGTCAACTTGATTATTTTATATATCTCTTAGTGTTACTTATAGAGCTGGGCATGTTTCCGTTAAAATCGAAAAAACCGACCGAGTCAAAAAATTCTAAATTTTGGTTTCGGTTTCGGTTTTTCAATTTGTTTCGTCGGTTTCGATTTTAATTTTTAAAAATTCGGTTATTCGATTCAGTTTTCGATTTTATAAAAGAAAATCGATTAAACCGAAACTGTTGATATTTGAAGTTCTTCATGTTGGTCTTGTTAGAAGATAGGTGAAATTTGAAAGCTAAAATTATTAATTTATCTCGTGTGATAGAATGCTTGAAAATTCGAGAATATATAGGTACTTATATTAGAAATGGATATAACAAAAATAGTTCAACACTTCCGCTGTAAGCTCAGCTAGCTCGTCATTAAGTCTTTTTCTTAAGCATTTATATGGTATCTCTCTCCATCATTTCATATTTGAATGTCATGGAATTTATGGATTCAATATTATATGTTGTTCGTCAAAATTTACAAGAGAGTCACATTGTTTTCTCATCAAAATTAATCAAGACATTGAGAAATAATACTTCAATATAATGTGATTTGCTTTTAAATTTATTTGTACATGGACATGAATCAAATGATAAATTGAGTGAAATTCTGATAATATGATTTTTTAAAATATGTTTAATTTAAAAAAATATTGACTTCCAAATTATAAATATGAAAAGTTCAAGATGATAATATTCAAACCGAAAACTCGAATAGAATTTTAAAAAATCAAACCAAACCGAATTAATTTGGTTTGATTCCGATTTTTACTTTTACTAAACGGAAAATAAAAAAACCAAATCTAATTTTTTTTAACTTCTTGTGCTTGTACAAAGTACATTGCTGCTTTTTATGGACACAAAGTTTGAATCTTTGCCCTTTTTAACCTCTTGTGCTCGTACAAAGTACATTGCTGCTTTTTATGGACACAAATTGACGAAAATATCAAGAAGCTTTCACTAACTGCCATGTGTGTCTTATTGGTCCACAAGGATATTCACATGGTAAAGAATGAATCTTTGTTTTAACTCAACTTCAAATATTTGCTCGTAGGGTGAGGATTGTCCAAGTCTATATTTGATGTGGGACTTTTAACATTCTCTAGCACGCCCAGATCTTGTTAACTGGAGCGTGAATAATATAATTTGGGGGCCAACATCGGTGAACAAAGAATTGAAATGGGTCTGGCTCTGATACAATGTAAATAATGGATCTTGAGTCTAACTCAACCTCAAAAACTAGCTTGTAGGGTGAGAATTGTCCAAGTTCATACAAGGAGTCCATGCTCTCATTCCATATCTTATGTGGAACTCTTAACACATAAACGTGTTAAAATTGGCGCGCGGTTGGCTGGGAATTGTATTTACTGTAGCTACAATATAAATATTTGTACATCTTGACTAAATTGTCCTTTGCTTATCTCATGAGATAACTCATTTCACACGGGACCCACCTGTATAATGGTGTAATAAACTCAGCCTCACCTGAAATTTCCATCTTACACAACTCTCAACTTAATGCACCCTTTAAACATGCATTGTACTTCTATATCTTTTATTTTTGTTTACGGTGGTTATTTAGCTAATATAGAAGTACATTAAGTTTAGTTATGAAAAATATAAACTACAAAATGAAATAGTAGCTGAAAGGGAATAAAGTAGTATACTGCTACTAACCAGACCTCATGTAATAAAATAAAAATGAAATTTAAAATCAATAAATGTTTTTTCCTAATGTGTCATATTATTTGAAGGTTTAGATTTTATGGTTTAACATTTAGTACGCATTTAAATGTAATACTTATATGATATATATATATATATATATATATATATATATATATATATATATGAAATTGTATTTGAATATGCATTTAACTTTTATGAAAAATAAAATAAAATTTTCACTTGAAAAAATTACTTTTAAAAAGTTCAAAAAAATGGTCCGACGTGTATAACCAAACATTATTTTGAAAAAGAAAAAGACATTCTATAGACAAATTGTTAGTGTTAGTTAGTGTTATTGATGGGAAGTATTGTGATAAGAGGTTTTGGTGAATATATTTTCAATCATTTTAATTATTAAAATGACTGGTTATGATTAGAAAGTACCTATTCATAAAAGGTTTAAATTTAAAGGTGTCTATTCCGAAAGTGTTCAAGTCTGTTGGTTTGAACATACACTTAGAAATTACAAATACTGACTATTTCAAAATAAAAGAGGAAAATCTTTCACTTCCACTATAAATCACAACATTATGTTTTAGTGGTAAATTCAAGTTAATTGCTAAAACTTGAATTTTATTGCCTTTGTAAAATCCTTGAGGAATTTTGTCACTATCCATGCAACAACGAAGTGGGAGGCTTAAATTCTTTAAAGACAGAGATTACTCTATCAAGCCAGATTATTTTTCCCCATTTATGAACCTATTTTTCTAACAATCTTAAGTAATTTATGGAATTTGTTTGTTGCGGTGATCGACAAAGGGGAAGATGATGTTTAAAGTTGTTTGACATTATGCGTGCAGTATAAAATGCAATATTTACTGGTTGTGTTCTTACGCCTGTATATTGTAGATCACAAAATTGATTGATGCACTGTTTTTTAGAATGAATTTCAATGAAACTTCATTCTAGTTTGATCATGGCTTTGATATTCAAAGAAGAAACAAAAGAACCAGGCCATGGAAAACTTTGAAACACTGTAAAATGCAAATGTGAAATAAATAATCCCTTAATTATTTTCATTAATGAAAGAGTATATATACAATTTATAATTTACCATAATAGAAAACATATTCCTATTCGAAACCCAAAACCCTATTCTAGTAGTACAAGAATCATATAATTAAGGTAAGTGTACAATACAAATATTCACACTAAATATTGTCCTAAATTCGTCCAATAACCTGGAAAGTGTATATCACGGGTATATACTATGATATTTAACACACCCCCGCAGTCATAGCGGGCGGTCTTCGTATGCTGAGACTGTCCCTAAAATCTTCAAAAAGGACCGAGGGAAGACCCTTTGAAAAGATGTCTGCAATTTGATACATGGAAGGGACATGACAGACGCGTACTTGTCCACGAGCTACCTTTTCGCGAACAAAGTAAATGTCAATCTTGATATGTTTAGTGTGCTGGTGCTGAACCGGATTACCAGAAAGGTAGATGTCACTAACATTATCACAATAAACCAAGGTAGCTTTCTGAATAGGACAATGCAACTCTAAAAGAAGATTTCGTAACCAACAGGATTCAGAAACCACATTGGCTACCCCTCGATACTCGGCCTCTGCACTAGAGCGTGATAAAGTCGACTGACGCTTTGCAGACCAGGAGACCAAGTTATTACCAAGAAACACACAATAGCCAGACGTAGACTGTCTGGTGTTTGGACAACCACCTCAATCAACATCTTTATACGAGACAAGTATAGACGTTGATGAATGATACAAATGCAAGCCATAGTCAAGTGTCCCCTGGATGTGTCGAAGAATACGTTTGAGTGCATTCATGTGCTCAACCCTGAGATCATGTATAAACAAACACACATGTTGTACTGCATACGTAATATCAGGTCTCGTGAAGGTAAGATACTGAAGGGCCCCTGCAAGACTGTGATAGCGGGTCGGATCCTCATATGGTGAGTCGGCCGCAGCACCCAACTTGGGTTTAGTATCAATCGGAGTGGAAGTGGACTTTCAGGATGACATCCCAGTCCTCTCAATAATCTCAGTTGCATACTTCCTCTGAGATAAGAACAACCCACCTGCATGATGAGTGACGACAATCCCCAAAAAGTAACTCAAGGGCCCCAAGTATTTCATAGCAAACTCAGAACTGAGCGTTGTCATGATAAACTGGCGTAATGCATCAGAAGAGGCAGTCAAGATAATATCATCTACATATAAAAGTATATACGCCAAGGAGGAACCACTATGATAGATGAATAATGAATTATCAAACTTGCCGTGAGAGAACCCAATAGTCGAAATATAGTCTACAAACCTCTTATACCAAGCCCGTGGGGACTGCTTAAGCCCATACAAGGACTTCTTCAACAAACAGACATGATGAGGATATCTGGGGTCCCTAAACCCTAAGGGTTGATGCATATAGACTGTCTCCTTGAGATCACCATGTAATAAAGCATTCTTCACATCTAACTGATGAATGTGCTATGTTTTCGAAAGAGCCAAGCTGAGCACAGTGCGAATGGTAGCCGGCTTGACCACCGGAGTAAATGTCTTACCATAATTCACCCCAACTTGCTGAGTCTTACCATCACCTACAAGACGTGTCTTATGCCTCGCAAAAGAACTTTCAAAATTGTCTTTATGAGCAAAAATCCACATAGACCTAATAATATTAACACTAGACGGATGGGGCACCAACTCCCGCGTCTTATTACCCATAAGAGCATTATATTCGTCGGTCATGGCAATTTTCCAATTCGGGTCATTTAAAGCAGACACGGGATTATGGGGTAGCGGTGATTTAAGAATATTAGAATTTAAATTAAAATATTTTTTTCATTTAAAATACCCCGTTGACTTCGAGTGACCGGTCTATGACTCAGGGGAGAATTGGGTGAATTTTGGGAATTTTTGGGACACGGGACGAGTTGGCCAGCAGGAAGTAGGCTGCGGCGGCCCAAAGCTCGTGAACAAAGTGGCGGTGTACCGTAGGCGGAACCGGACCCGGTTTCAGTATGGGGCTGGACTAGCCCAATTGCTGAAACTGGCCCAGTGGAGAAACCGGGAGCAGTGGGTATCGGTGATGTAGTGGGGCCAGCGAGCAGTGGGCCCGCTGATGAATTTGGGGTGCGGGACACGTCTAAAAAATGGTGAATAATATACGGGGATATATCATCATCCAAAAAAATATACGAACTAGGCACGTGATTACTAATCTTAGCAAACGGAAATTGGGATTCATAAAAAATTATATGGAGACTAATGATGATTTTATTAGATGATAAATCAAAATATTTGTAACCACGGTGATTTGACGGAAAATCCAAAAATACACAAGGGGTAGACCGGGCCTGAAGTTTGTTAATTGTGGTGGACGGAAAGAGTGGATAACACAAGCACCCAAAGACCCTAAGATGAGAATACGAAAGAGTCTTATTATATAAAATTTGAAGAGGGGACGAATATGTCAAACCTTTGGAAGGAATAATGTTAAGAAGATATGTAGCCATTTGTAGAGCATGATGCCAAAAGGACGGGGGGTACGGAAGCATGAATCAATAAAGTTCGAACAATGTTATTAATGGTACGAATTTTACTTTCGGCTTTCCCATTTTGTGAAGATGTGTGAGGAAAAGAAAAATGAAAATTGATCCTATTATTTGTACAAAACTCCCGACACACCCCATTATCATATTCTTTGCCATTATCACATTGAATATTTTTGATTTCCCGTTCAAATTGAGTTTTAATAAATGTTCTAAATTTTAGAAAAGTGGAAAACACTTGAGATTTTTTCGCTATCGGAAAAGTCCATAAAAAAATAGAATAATCATCCAAAAATAGAACATAATACCGATGACCCAAAGAACTGAGAACGGAAGATGTCCATAAATCGCTATAAATAATATCTAATGTCATTAAAGTATGAGAATTAGAGTCTACAAATGGCAACTTAATGATTTTTCCTAAAAAACAAGATTGACAATTCGGAGTACTACGCGTACCCTTACAAGAAATAAAATTATTTTTATCTAAGGAAGACAAAATTGACGACCCCGGATGACTTAGACGAGCATGCCACAAGGAAGGAGCAAGGGCTGTAAAAATGGATGACAAGGCTTGACTTGAGAGACCAGAACTTGGCGTGATAGGATAAAGATCTCCCCTACTATCACACCTCATGAGAGGAATCCTCGTCTTGAAATCCTTCACAGAAAACCCAAATGAAATTCAACAGACACGGAATTATCAGTAGTGAATTTACGAACATACACAAATTTTTAATCAATTTTGGGGCATGAAGGGTATTTTTCAAGATAAGGGGTGGATGGGGGGAGACAAAGTTTTATGACCATAACCACGAATCGGAATAAAATTATCATTACCAATAATTATACCACGAGGGTTGCTCATAGGGATGTCAACGGATCGGATCTGGACCAGATCCTACTAGATCCAGATCCATTTTTCATACCTGAATCCAGCTTCTGATCCAGATCCACCGGGTCCATAAAAATCATATCCAAATCCGGATCCATCAGATCCACTGGGTCCACGGATCGGATCTGGATGTAAATTGTTTTGGCTTGAATAATATTCCCACGTGTTGAAACTTTTATGAAAAAATGAAATGCAATCTGATTGAAAAAAATGATTGAGTCATTCAATCAACCTACACAAACATGACACCATTCTTCCAAAATACTGAACAAAGTTTTAGCATCACAAGAAAATAAAGACGATTGACTTCATTAGTGATGCTGAACAGGTTGCAACTTTGAGCTAATTTTTGGAGGCTTTAGTGATGCTCCACTTGTAGTTCTACTGATTGACTTCATTAAACAATATAAAATAATGTCAGTCATATATCAAAAGTCCCAGTTTTTTTTTGCTGATCAAACAAACAAGAGAAAAATACTTAAAGCTTACGGCTAGCAGATTCAAGAAAGAGAAATTTAAAGAAGAGTGATAATTTTTTCTTTTTATAGAAATGAAAATATGGGAAACTGCAGAGAGCATATAGGTAAAAGAAATGAAACTTCAAAGACAAATTACATGGCTGTGTGACTTGTGTCTTATCCTGGTTCAACCATTTACCCAATACATAAATTATGAAAAAAAAATTAAGAAAATACTTATAAAATTACATTCTAGGTTATAGATATATTTAATAAAAAATGGATCCACGGATCGGATCTGGACCGGATACGGATCTCAAATACAAGATCCAGATCCAGATCCAGATCCGATCCGTCAGAAATGGATCCGGGTCCGATTCGGATCCGGCGGGTCCAAATTTTGAAGATCTATATCCTATAAAACAGATCTAGATCCATCAAATCCGGATCGGGTCCAAGATCCACTGCCAACTCTAGTTGCTCAAATTGGAATAAGACGAGAGAATATGTTGATCGGATGTCATGTGGGTAGTGGCGCCGGTGTCCATGTATCGATTCGGGTCCGGTTGAGTTAATCCAAGTGTGTGCATTGCGACTTCAATGTCGATTTGAGTGGGTGTGGGGCCCACTGATGAGAATGCCTGTGTAGGTCGAGGCCCAAGCAGTTCGCCCTGCTACCCCAGCCCAGCGCTGAATCTGGAATGGGGGGCCTGAAAGTTAGGCCTGAACTGCGACTGTCCCGCCCACTGCTCGCTGGATGAAGGACCTGGAAAATAAGGGTTGTTGGACCACGACCCACTGCCCCAGCCCCACTACCATGGTCCACTGCTGACTGGACGGGGCCCACTACCGATATGTTGTCCATCGGAACCGCCGCGTTTGCCCCGACGGTTTTTGCCATTATTTTTTCGAGTATTCTTGCCATTACCGTGAGCTCGGTTTTGGCCTGAATTATCAACAAACCCCGGAGAATTCATGGAGGACGTCATCATGACCATATGACTAGCACTCGTAGCCGCCTTTTTAGCCAAGTCGGCTTCTTCCAAAGTAAGCATGGAGCGTGCTTAATAGAACTGCAGGAGATGAGTACTTTGACGAACCAACGCCACTATAGGCCTCGGAGAGGCCAGCAACCATCTGGAGAACAAAACGATCGTCGCTAATAGGAGCACCAATGTTGCGGAGTTGGTTCGCCAATTATTTCAACCTTTTGCAATATGCTGAAACGTTCGGAAAATTTTCTATGTTCACGTGGGAAAATTCCTGCTCAAGAGTAACAGCTCTGGAATTTCAATTATCTTGGAATATGTCACGCAGTCTATCCCAAGTAGCCATTGCCGTAGTGTCAGGCTCAATAATCGTCTGCAACATGTCGGTAGAGATAGTGGAGTAAATCCACTGAAGGACGGTGGCATCAAGAGGCATCCACAACTTAGGATCATCCTCGCGTTTAGGGACCTCCGTATCCTCAGGAGCCGCGAGGATTATGTGATGGATGACTTGATGTGAACGTGCGTGAATTTTGAAGAGTTCGGCCCACGTTGCATATTGAGCGTTTTCTATTTCAAGAATAAGAGGGATATGATTCTTGATGTTAGAAACTGTAAGGGTAGGGTGAAACGTGTTCTTGGCCATGATAGCAACGAACAACGTGATGAAGAGATTGGGGAAGAAAATTTGAGGAAGAAAGTGGGCACGGAATCCGAGGTGGGGTTTCGGAAACCGGATATGGTGCACGAAAAACTTAGGATTTTGGGAGAGAAAAATTTAACCTAGACTTATGATACCATGAAAGAAATAATCTCTTGATTAATTTCATTAATGAAAGAGTATATATATACAAATATTCACACTAAATATTGTCCTAAATTCGTCCAATAACCTGTGATATACACTTTGTATGGAAAGTGTATATCACGAGTATATACCGTGATATTTAACAAAATGAATAAATATTTTGGCTTAAATTTTCTAAGTTTCCACTAGTGCACCAGTATGTCTTTAATGATCAAAGACATGGATGATTTTGAATTAAATATGTTGATATGATTCATGGCAATGACAACAAGTTCGCGATGGAATTATAAATTCGGCAGTATAACCGGGTTCTATTACTTTAACCCTACTCGTTAATTTATTTATTTCTACCCTCTTTTGATGTAGTGAAATTTAATTTTCATGAATATTGGGTAGATATTAATTAAATAATGATCTCATATTGCATATTTGGAACCGTGGTTGTTTTTCTCTGTCATCATATTTGCTATTATATAAATTGTGGAGGACATTTACTAATAAATGGTGACAGCAATGAAGAAATTTGAAGGTGTTGGTTTCATTATCAACTACTAATTAAATTTATTTATCTCGTTTGAGAAAGAGGTCAAATCTATTTTCACTTTAAACAAGCCAATAAGTTTCTGGCGCAGCACAAAAATTTTCCATCATAAATTTTGGTGGCAAATACTTGACAAGTATTGGAAAGATGGTATGGAAGGCCAATGGTGAAGGCATCAGGTTTAGAGTGATAAAATTTGTTCTCTTTTTGGTGAAGAATCTTAAAGAGCATGGTGCAGTAACTTTAAACGAGTTAAATGACACATTTTTTGGGTTTAACTAATTTATTTTTCGTCACTCTTTGGAGAGATCGGCACAACATTGGAACAGGTTCTATTTTCTCTCACTGAACTCATGATTTAATAATTAATTCTTAACCTTTATGTGCTTTGTTATATAAATGTAAGGATAGAGGTCCATTATGTGATGATCTCATAATATATTTTATTTGCATGCCATGAAATTGATTAGTTGGTATACGATATGTTAGTATGCATAAAATTATGTGAAAAGATATTTCAAGGTTGTAAGATATGATTTGACTTACTGTGGTACTTGAAATATGTTTGAGCTAATAAATTAAAAATATACATACTTTAATTTGATAAGAATAAAATGTTAAATTATTAAAATGTTTCAGGGTTATAAAACATTAGTTGAAAGTCATTTGAAAGGAAAAGTAAAATCCTACGAAGTGATTGAGGAAGTGAAAGACTTTCCAATGAAAGATAATAATTTATTTATACATATAAAATTTTCTAATCGGAAAGTAACCAAAGAGATAACTACAACGATAATTTAGAATTTAGTAAGTCAAAATGATACTATAGTAATTGTGAATAAAGTGTATTAACTCTGGATAATATGTAGTATGAAACTTGTTTCTTCTTTGGATAAAGAAAAGAGATTGAATCTCCTATTGAATCTAAGAGGAGTGAAAGACTTACTGAAAATAAGAATTTAAATTCTGATTTTCATATCTTCTCAAGCAAATCATATTTGAGTTGAAGGAAGTACAAATAAAGTATCAAATAAAATACTTTTGTCTTGAATATGAATGAGGATCAAAAGAAGTGAAGTAATGACTTCAGGATGTGCTTCCAGAAAATGAGAAAAAAAGTTATTATAAAGTTGTATGGTTTAAACAAGTTCCAAATAGTATGAAATTTTGATAAAGTAATATTATCAAATGGTTTTAAATATAATGGAGCGGATAAATAATTTTTAGGTTCACAAAGAATTACGGGGTGATAGTATATCCTTATGTTAGGTGACATGCTATAAGAATTAATATGCAAAGCATGAATGAAACTAAGAAGTTTTGATCTCTCAAGTTAAAATGAAAGATTTGAGAGAGATTGGTACTTTCGCCTAGGTATCAAAATTAAAAATATAGTGGGAGTTTCATTTTATGTGAATATTACTACATTGAAAAGGTTCATTTCAAGATATTTAATTATTTAGGTATTATGAAATTTATACTCAATGATTTTTTATAGGTTGATTTAGTATTTGAAAAGATTTATTAGTCAGTAAGACTATGCTAGTGCAGTGGTAATTTAATTGCACTAGATTTTACCTTTGCTATTTGTAAATATATCGAAATATGCTCATAATCCTAGAAGTGAACATTGGAGGAGTGTCATAGGGATACTTGGTTATTTTAAAAAGGACAAAAATTTTGCCTTATTTTAAATGTATGTCTTTAATGTTGAAGGATATTGTGATGCTAGTTGGATAACTAGTGTAAGTGATAATAGGTTAGTGTCTGACTGGATCCTATTTTGTATGGAGAAGCAGTTTCATGAGCTACTAAGAAACAAACGTGGATTACTCATTTCTTTATGAAAATTGGATTTATAGATGCAACGCAAGCCAATTTATAGAGAGACAAAATGGCTGAAAAAGTTATTATAAAGTTGTGGCCACAACGCAAGCCAATTATTCTCTTTGCACTATGATAGTGAAGCAACTATGTCTAAGATAATTAGCAAAATTAAAAAATTTAGACATATTTCTTGAATCATGTATAAGACAATTGAATGTTGGTGGGTTTATCACAAATTATTTATGGCATATCTAAATGACTATGCCGACCTGTTGACATCTAAACTGCTCTCGAGAGGTATGATTATAACACTATGAGTGTTGTGGGTCTAAAGCAAATTAAATTATCACGGGTAATGGAAATATTACCTCTACTACTGCTCTACAACAATATTAAAGGTTTAAAAGATAACAATAAATTATTATGTGACTGTTAGCAATTATTGAAATATAGTACTTAGAAAAAGGAGGGTGAGTACAAAAATACTCTTAATGAAGAAACCAGAGTTCGGATTAAGAACTAAGTAAAGTCCATAATAAGGACTTGGTAAGTCCAAGATTAGGACTTGGTTTAAAACTTCACCTATATAAACACTTGAAGTGGTGCCGTTTCGGCCAAAGTTGGAAGACAAACTTGATAAGTGTTTATGAATTCAGGAGGTAACACAACGTCATAATCTGGTGCTAAAACTCACGGTGAACAAGTTGTGAAGTTGGTATGATTTATGTGTATAAAGCTTTTTCGTCTTTGTCATTAAGAAATTATAGTTTAATAGAAATTAATGTAACTATCAATTTCGACAAGGATTTGAATCGTGTATACAAGTAGAAGATTTAACTCAAAAGAGACCTACTATATTCATAAATCTCATAAACAACATCAATATCCATAACTAAGTGGGGGATTGTTAATATTAGTTAGTGTTATTGGTGGGGAAGTATTGAGAAGAGGTTTGGTTAAAATGACTGGTTATGATTATAAAGTATCTATTCATAAAAGGTTTAAATTTAAAGGTGCCTATTCCGAAAGGGTTCAAGTCTACTTATTTGAACAGACACTTAGATATTCATAAAAAGTTAAATTTAAAGGTGCCTATTTCAAAAGGGTTCAAGTCTGCTGATTTGGACAGAGATATTAAAAATATCTGACTATTCCAAAATAAAAGAGGAGAATCAGATTTCTCCTTCTCTCTTTCACTTCCACTATAAATCACATCATTATGTTCTAGTGAAAATTTCAAGTTAATTGCTGAAACTTTTACTCTTGCTTTGTTTTGATTGTCTTGCTTGTGATTATGCTTTGTCTTGAGCCGAGGGTCTCCCGAAAACAGTCGATCTACCTACCAAGGTGGAGGTAAGGTCTTTGTACACTTTACCCTTTCCAGACTCCACGGTGTGAGATTTCATTGGGTATGTTGTTGTTGTTGTTGCTGAAACTTGAATTTCATTGACTTTGTAAAATTCTGGAGGAATTCTTCCACTATCCCTGCATAGGAGACTTAAATTTTTAAAGACATAGATTACTCTATCAAAACTAAATTATTCTTCCACACTTATGAACCTATTTTTCTAACACAACGGCTCCTAATGATCAAACCTTAATAAAAGTAGTCAATACTCTTTTTATACTCATTGCCGAAGAGAATGAGAATCTTAAAATTGTTCCATTCCCCAATATACTATAATCTAAATTTTTAGGAAATTTAGAGAAAGTATATTAGTATGCATTTTTTTGGCAAAATCTAGTCAATTTGAGTTAATATTGTAGAAATTGTATCAGTATATTTTATATATTTAAAAAGTATATGAGATTTAATCTTATGTGTAAATGTTACTAATTAAAGAAACAGAGAAATTTTAATTATCAATAGAAAATTCTACAATTAAGAAATTTGAAATTAGGCCCGCTCACAGCACGAGTAATTCCTTACTAGTAAAGTATATAATTCACAGTACAATAAAGTGAGGTATATATTCTATTAAGAAAATTTTTACATGGTGTAAATTATTTCTAAGAGGTATTTATTTACGGTAATTATAATTTAAATTAATTATCTACCGTTACTATATTATGTGTTTAATTATCTGCCGAAATTAAGGCGACTGGATTACTAGTTTAGACCGTTGCATTCTGGTCCCTCTAATTTTGGGAATTAGAGCTTTACACCCTATAGGGTCATTTTTGTCTGAAGGATAACACATTATAATCTCAGGATTAAATTCGGATTAGTTTATCCTACATTTGGTAGGATTTATTATTTTGAGATTAACAACAACAAAACAATTGTTGGGATACAATTGTTGCAGGGAACGGGAAGTAAGTAACTATTACAATAGTAAGAAAGGATAAACTAAATATTACAATAAACTGGAAATCAAGAACTTAACAAACTGCTTGTGTGATTTGCTGAGTCGAGTGATGACACTCTGTCTTTAAGACAAGATTGCCCCGTATATCTCCTTTTACGGTGTTGGGCAATAGTCTCCCAAGATACAACAACAACTTAACAAATGAGAAAAGGAGACTCAAGTGTTACTCTTGAAGAACTTTGAGTATAGTAACTTTGCTAGAGAGGAAGAAGATGAATTCAGAAAATCTGGAGTATTTTCTAAGTGTTGAGTAGTGTTCAATTGAGCCAAATGCCTCAATTTATAGTGTAAGGAGAAGACCCCTTAACTAGCCAACTAATGTCCTTCAATAGCCATACAATGACACTTGATTGAGGGGTTACATTCAACAAAATAATGGATGAATTCATGTGCCAAGTAATGGAGAATCAATGCTCCAAAACCAGCCCAAAGGTTAGATCTTTCCAACTTCCCGTCATAGCATTCTGCCTCTGAAGCGCCGCGGCGTTGCCTGGGAGGCGTTGCGGCGCTCCGGCGCCGCGGCTCCGACGGTGTGGTGTTGCAGCCCTTCACGGCTCCGCGACGATTTCCGACTCGTTTCATCTTACACTTCATACACTTCTTGTTTCATTTACCAACGTGGAATACTTTATTATTTGGCCAATAACCGTCCATAATTCTATGTCTCAAATGTATTACATACGTACCAATATCTCTTTCACTAATGAAATTTGCGATACTTGAAACTACGTGTGCAGGTGTGTGGAAATGACGTTTCCGATGTGTGGGCCCCAATTGTTCGAGTCATAAATTAATGAGATATACTTAATTTCATATTTAGTAAATTTCCAACAATTCCCTCTTGAAAGAGATTTTGGCGCACACACTTGGTGCCTTTTCCATCAATCTTTTAACGGACCGATATTGCATTTGAATAGGTAGCATACGCTTTGAACCTTCCATATTTGAATACCATCAGACTTACTTACTGCACGGTGAACGTGATGTCTTGAACCGTCAGTGTTTAGTGTAAGCCAAGTCAACGGTACCAACACAACAACTGCCTTTACTCAGTTCTTCATAATGTTTTGTTCGTTGTGGCCGTGGACACTTCTTAGATTCTTAAGTGCGTTCAATTGTGGCGGTCTGTCCTCGCACTTAAATAGGTGGTCTCCTTACAAGGTATCTTGCTATACCCCATTTTACAAGTGTTAGGAACCATTAAAAATTTCCTCAAACCTAACCTCAACCGGTGAGGATCATTAAAGGTTTTGGAAACTTAACCTTCACCCACACTGCAGATAACACTTATAGTTTATCGCGGGAACGGCTTTGGATTTTGTGTTTCTTTACAGAAATCACTATCCGAAGTGTTCATGCTTTCACCAAAGCCCTCAACCGAACCTTTACAACTTAGTTTTCCAATTGAACCTAATTCCTGGGATCTCCAGTCAGTAAGGTTGGGTTACCACCGTATTGGTCCTTATACTTTAGGTTTTAAGCCCATTCCCCTAGACAAGCAGAACATCTGATCCTTGGGTACGCCCTTTGTTAGTGGGCCAGCTATGTTATCCTTTGATTTTATATAATCAATGGATATTATACCCGTGGTGATCAGCTGGCTAACAGTCTTATGTCTCCATCGAATATGACGAGACTTGCCATTGTACATAGAATTTCGTGCCCTTCCTAGAGCCGACTGGCTGTTGCAGTGGATCATTACAGAAGGTACGAGTTTGTTCCAACAAGGAACATCCTCTAAGAAGTTGTGAAGCCACTCAGCTTCTTCTCCTGCTTTGTCTAAAGCGATAAACTTTGATTCCATCGTGAATCGGGCGATGCAAGTTTGCTTAGAGGATTTCCAAGACACAACCCCACCATCAATTGTAAATACATACCCACTGGTGGACTTGGTGTTCTCTATGTCAGATATCCAGTTTGCATCACTGTACCCCTCTAGTACAATTGGATATCTCGAATAATGCAACCCGTAAGTTAGCGTGTATATCAGGTATTGTAGTACCCGATTCAACGCCTTTCAGTGATCATTACTCGGATTACAAGTAAACCTAGCCAACTTGTTGTCTGCATAAGCAATATCAGGTCGGGTGCAGTTTGTTATGTACATCAAACTACCAATCACATGTGCATATTGCTCCTAGCATATGGGTGCACCACGATTTTTATCAAGCTTTTGATTTCTATCTATTAGTGACTTTATAGGAGAACTATCAAACATCTCGAACTTTCTCAAAACATCCTCGATGTAGTGAGAATGAGATAAGACCAGTCCGTCAGACGTCTTAGAGATTTTTATCCCTAAGATGACATCTGCGATACCCATATCCTTCATGTCGAAACATTGTTTAAACATGTTCTTAATCTCTAGAATTATGCTAGGACTGCTCCATGTGATCAACATGTCGTCTACATACATGCATATCATAATGAACGAGTCAGAGTTACCTTTCATGTAGACACATTTGTCACACTCATTAATGGCGAAACCCTTCGATAGTAAAGTACTATCAATTTTTTCGTGCCATTGCTTCGGGGCTTGTTTCAGCCCGTACATAGATTTGACAAGCCGACAAACTTTCTTCTCTTGCCCTGGAACCATATACCCCTCGTGTTGTTCCACATAGATTTCTTCTTCCAAATCGCCATTTAGGATGGCTGTCTTGACATCCATTTGATGTATCTCAAGGTCACGCAATGCTGTGATCGCAATAAATACTCGTATGGACGTCATCCTAGACACTGGGGAGTATGTGTCAAAGTAGTCAAGGCCTTCCTTTTGCCGATAGCCTTTGACTACCAACCTGACCTTGTACTTATCTATAGACCCATCTGCTTTATACTTCCGTTTGAGTATCCACTTACAACCCAACGGTTTATTTCCCGGAGGAAGATCAACCAACTTCCAAGTATGGTTATGTAGAATGTAGCCTATTTCACTCTCAATAGCTTCTTTCCAGAGCGGTGCCTTTGGAGTTAACAATGCTTCAGCAATTTTCCTTAGTTCATCATCAACCATATAAGCTACAAAGTCAGGACCGAAGGATTTCTCCTTCTTGACCCTTTTACTTCGCCTTAGTTCCATCTCTGGAGTATCCAAGTTCTGGGAATCTGGAACACTAGATTCTGGATATTCAGCCACTTCGAGATCCACTAGATCTGAACCATCTAGATCCGAGCCGTCAACGACTCCCAATTCCTGAGAGCTTTGTTCATAACTTCGTTTGCGAGAGGTTATGTCTTTTTCCTTTCTCGGAAAGGTATCTTCAAAGAATTGTGCATTCGTTGATTCCATGATTGTACCCCCGTGATATCTGGAATATATGACTTATGCACTAAGAAACGATAAGCACTACTGTTATTTGCATATCCAATGAATATGCAATCTACAGTCTTAGGCCCAATCTTGACCTGCTTTGGCTTGGGTACTTCGACCTTTGCCAGACAACCCCACACCTTTAAATGTTTATAGGCGAGTTTCTTTCCTTTCAATGATTCATATGGAGTTTTGTCTCTACCCTTATGTGGGACTCTATTAAGAATCATATTAGCGGTAAGGACAGCTTCTCCCCACATGTTTTGGGGAAGATCGGAATTGATGAGCAAGGCATTCATCATTTCCTTCAATGTGTGGTTCTTACGTTCCGCCACACCGTTCGATTGAAGTGAGTATGGAGCCGTCGTTTGATGAACAATGCCTGATTGGGCACAATATTCCTCAAATGGCACTACATATTCTCCCCCTCTATCGCTACGAATGGATCTAATCCGCATGCTTAGTTGGTTCTCAACTTCAGCTTTGTAACGTCGGAACGCTTCAAAGGCTTTATCCTTACTTTTCAACAAGTAAAGGTAACAATACCTTGTGCTATCATCAATTAGTGTCACAAAGTACTTGTTCCCCCTCTAGTTTGTGCAAACTTCAAATCACATATATCTGTGTGAATAAGTTCTAGATGAGCGGTATTCCTTTCGACGGATTGAAAAGGAAGCTTTGTGAGTTTTGTCTCTACACACACCTCACACTTATGTTGAGGGTTTACATCGATAGACGGAAACAACTCCAACTTTACCAATCTTTGGATGGACTTGTAGTTGACATGTCCTAATCTATGATGCCATAAATTAGAGGACTCAAGCAAGTAAGAAGAAGCTTCAATATTATTGCTTATATGTAATACAAACATGGCGTTAACTTTTAAAAGGCCTTCACAGACGAATCCTCTTCCCCTAAACGTTCCATTCTTAGTGACTACGAATTTATTGGACTCAAACACTAGCCTAAAACCAACATTAACCAATAAATGACCTGAAAATAAATTTCTTCTAATCTATGGAACATGCATCACTTCCTTCAGAGTGAGCTCCTTTCCAGAAGTCATCTTCAAGACTACCTTTCTTACCCCTAGCACGTCAGATGAAGCGTTGTTACCCATGAACAACTTCTTATTTGTAACCGGTGTATAAGTAGAGAAGGCATCTCTATTGGAACAGATGTGTCTTGTAGCACCTGTGTCCATCCACCATTGCATGAGATTCTCAACAAGGTTCGCTTCTAGCACCACTGAGAACTCCTCAATCATGTCGTCCAGAAACTAGTCTTTAACGATGTTAACCTATGCCTTACCCTTAGCCTTAGCCTTCTCTTGTTGATTAGTCTTGAGCTTGCGGCAGTCCTTGATAATGTGATCAAGTTTCCCACAGTGGTGACAGTTTCCTTTGAACTTTGCTTGGGTCTTGCCGTCTTTCTAGAACTTGCGCTTCTTGCTTGGGTTCCCTTTGGCCTCAGCCATATTTGCCTTTGCCTCAGCGGGTTGTTTACCCCTAGGAAAAGCCTTCTTATTATCTTCCTGCATTTAGAGTTTGATAATAAGTTCTTCAAATGTCATCTCCTTTGTCTTGAGTTTTAAGTAACTCATAAACTCATTCCACGAAGGAGGTAACTTTTCAATCAGTGATGCAACAAAAAACTGTTCATTTGGTTTCATACCTTCCAAATCCAGGTGATGTAGAATCATTTGGAATTCCTGGACTTGGGACATCACTGTTTTACTAACCACCATTTGAAATTTTAGAAATTTCCCAACGATGAATTTCTTAGTACCTGCATCTTGTGCGTTGTACTTCTTTTGCAGCTTCTCCCACAACTCTTTGGCAGTGCCTACGGTGCAATACACCGTGTAGAGAGAGTCTGACAAGCAGTTCAGTATGTAATTCTTACACATGAAATCACTATGACTCCATGCATCAAGAACCATCTTCATGCCATTAATGACATGGATACCTAGGCCCCCTTTAGCCGTTTTAGAAGGCGAATGGTCCATTTCATCTCCAGCTTGTGGAGGATCTTCTGTTAGGAAACGTGTCATTTCCATAACAATTAGGTAGAATAGCATCTTCTGTTGTCATCTCTTGAAGTTTGAGCCCATGAACTTTTCAGGGCGTTTATGGTGAAATCCAGCGGGTGGAGGAACAACAATGTTCCTTTGAGCGGCAGTAAAGGCGTTGGATGAGCCTTGAGCAACCGAAAAGGCATTAGGGATGCCTTGAGCAGTGGGGAAGGCAGAGGGATTGCCTTAAGTAGCATCAGCAGAATCAGAAGCAGTTTGATCTCTTCCAGTCATCTTTCTAGTTACTTACAACAAAATCTTGTCTTAAAATTGTTGGGATACAATTGTTGCAGGGAACGGGAAGTAAGTAACTATTACAATAGTAAGAAAGGATAAACTAAATATTACAATAAACTGGAAATCAAGAACTTAACAAACTGCTTGTGTGATTTGCTGAGTCGAGTGATGACACTCTGTCTTTAAGACAAGATTGCCCCGTATATCTCCTTTTACGGTGTTGGGCAATAGTCTCCCAAGATACAACAACAACTTAACAAATGAGAAAAGGAGACTCAAGTGTTACTCTTGAAGAACTTTGAGTATAGTAACTTTGCTAGAGAGGAAGAAGATGAATTCAGAAAATCTGGAGTATTTTCTAAGTGTTGAGTAGTGTTCAATTGAGCCAAATGCCTCAATTTATAGTGTAAGGAGAAGACCCCTCAACTAGCCAACTAATGACCTTCAACAGCCATATAATGACACTTGATTGAGGGGTTACATTCAGCCAAATAATGGATGAATTCATGTGCCAAGTAATGGAGAATCAATGCTCCAAAACCAGCCCAAAGGTCAGATCTTTCCAACTTACCGTCGCAACATTCTGCCTCCGAAGCGTCGCGGCGCTCCGCCGCGCGGCTCCAATGGTGTGGCGCAGCGACCCTTCAAGGCTCCGCGGCGATTTCCTACTCGTTTCATCTTACACTTCGTACACTTCTTCCTTCGTTTACCAACGTGGAATACTTTGTCATTTGACCAATAACCGTCCATAATTCTATGTCTCAAACGTATTACATACGTACCAATATCTCTTTCACTAATGAAATTTGTGATACTTGGCACTACGTGTGCACGTGTGTGGAAACGACGTTTCCGACGTGCGAACCCCAATTGGTCGAGTCATAAATTAATGGGATATACTTAATTCCACACTTAGTAAATTTTGCAACAACAATAGTAATATATTCAGTGTGATCTTACTAGTGGGGTCTAAAAAGAATTGAAGTATATGAAGAGATTATCCTACCTTGATTTTGAGATTAGCAATCCCTTGATTATTTATAGCACAGCTGTGATATTAATTTTATCCACACTTCATGTAGGATAACATTTTTGGGATTAGTATCCCAAGTTTAAACACCAAAATGATAGATTTTTCCTTCTCCAATCCATCTCAATCTATAAAAAGCACCTTAGGCATGCAACTCAAAAAGATAGAAAGATCGCTCGCTTGAAAAAACCTTTTTTAGATCTTGGTACCAGCCAGGCTCCTTTTCCAACCAGTCAAGTGGTTGAACCCCACTCAACTCAACAACAAGAGTCGGTTATGGAATAGCCCGAAAAAAGAATTGATGAAAGTTCGTCCAATGACAGCTCTTGACCAGTATTAGATAGCTGTCGGAAAGAATGACTCTTTGTACGAAGAGTGAGATGCGAGAAAAAGTCAATCTGCATTTAACCGTTTTACTAGAACTTCCTCAGTTATCGGATAATTCAATTTCTTAAATAACCAAGGAATAAGCGCTACTAGTCTTTTTGGAAACTGCTGCTAAGATCCAAAGTTACATAGATTTCTCTCTTTTAGAACTCTTCTCCCAAAGTCCTTTAAAAAAGGTCAAGCTTAAAATTAAAACTAAAAGTTATCTCACTTTATCTAGTTTAAATCAAATATTTATTTTATATTATACCTAGTATAACCTATTTTTAGTGCAATCAATCAAATATATTCCAATAACGTATATCCACTATATAACCACGTGATTATTAATTCCAAGATAATTCATTCACCAACCAAACGACTCCTTAACATTTAAAACGTTAGGTATTCTTTAGATTATAACGATTATCTGAATAGTAAATACCATCAAACAAAATTATAGCTTGCAGTTTCACAACCTGAATTAGTTCAGCATACACGTGTATTACATAATCTTTGAGACAAACATATGATAAAATCAACCTAAGTAGCATCCTTATTAGCGTCCCCATCGCATGAGCCAAACAAGCCCGAAAGAATAACCAAGTTCAAGACGAGCACAATTCACAAGGAGCATCTTTTGTGCTGATACGCCAGAAAAACAAAGTTCTAGCCAAACAAAATAACTTAATTTAAAATAAGATCATGCATATTTAAAATTTAGAACTATAATTAGGTTGAGGGAAAAATGAAAGAAATAATTTCTTGATTATTTTCATTAATAAAAGAGTATATATACAATCTATCAAAAAATAACCCAGCCAAACTTTTCACAGTTAAGGCCAAAAAGAGTTGTCCCAAAATAGGAAAGTTGAAAAGGAAAAAAATTGTTTATTTTTTTTCAAAAAGTGCCACGTGCTTAAAAGTTGTACGTGTCTGACGTGTGAAAAACATCCCCACCAAACTTTAGTACAGGATTAATCAGCCACCTTATCCATTTGATATACATGTTTGTGAACATTTTGAGCCTTTAAAATTGAACAGAACAGTTCAGTTTCTAACCAGCGGTGAAGAATTTTCGTTCTACAGATTTTGAATTCAAAGAACAAATTCTTCTGCAATAAAAGTTACTGGTAAGTGTGATTTTGATTTAATGCTGTATGATTGAAAACTTTTGGCTGTTGTTTGATGATGAGAATGTGGAAATGATCAAGAATCTACTGTTATTTTACCAGGTAATGTAGTCACCTATTTTTTGCCATCAGATGAGCATTTGAATTTATTAAGACCTAAAATAAATGAATACTAGCTTAACTTTCTAAACAGATTAAGCTCAAAACCCTATAGTCTATGTTGCTCGAACTACCAAAAAATGTTACCGCACCATGCCGGATCCTTAAAAAATACAATACTTCGGAAGGATATGACATGCACCCAATAACATTTTGAAAAATTTGAACAACACAACTCTTAGTTGAATCATTTCACACTATCAACATTGTACCACTTAACCCGATATTTTATTGGTTCAATTATCGATTTAGCATGCTTACAAACCGATAAATTTAACCGATTACCTTCAAAACCGAATTGAACAGACCGATAAAAAGCCCCCGGTACTGGAGCAAGTTTCAAGTCTCACAGCACATATCAAGAGAAGTACTCAACGTGTATGGCCTCAAAAAATTAAGTAGGTCTCAATATGAATTGACTTGTTGCAGACCTCAAATATAGTAAGTTAAAAATTTCTTCTCTAATAGCTTAAACCATAGAAAAAACTGTTCACACAATTCACCAGAACTAAATGGAGATAGATACAAAAGCTTCAGAAATTTTCCTCCGTTTAAAAGAGACTACAAAAGGAAAGCCTAATTGAAAAGAAATTTCTCTAATACTTCCTAACGAGACGTATTATTCCCACTCTGCTGGCAACATAATACAAAAGGCCAGAAATTTGCTGTGAGATTAACTTGTACACCACTTGTCAGCGTCGAGTAATAGCACTCCTCTGGACTTGAGCAATCGTATCTCATATAGTTATTCTACTTTCAGAACTATCTTCATGAACTCATAAATGAAATAACTTATTGCAGCTGATGGCAAAACCTGCGGAGCACGATAGAAACACACATTTTGTTATATTCTTAATTCTTTCACAAGAAGTAAAACTAGCAGATCAAAGAAACTCTTCTAAACAGCCAAAACAGAAGAAATGTATCACAATGTTAGCACAAGAGAACCACCGCATCCTGGATATATGACCGTTAAAAAATATAGGCGAAAAGACAAGATGAAAGAATATAAAGTCATCTGTACTGACAAATGATGCTTTAAGTGAAAACGGTTGATTAACAGAAAAAATGGATGATCTGCAGTTGACTTCTCAAAAGCAGAATGGACCACAAGCTTCCTATTTGTTCAAGCCTTGGTTGACAAATTAACCGGTATATGTGTTGGTGGGAGGTATCATGTACCCCATGGAATTAGTCAAGGTGCACGCACGCTGGCCCGGACACCACAATTATTAGAAAAGAATAAATAAATAGAGGCGTAGCTCCACTTTTAATGTCAGAACATTTAATTTTTTTTCTTTCTAAAAAGAGCACTCAAAACAGGCAGGTTCTTCCCCATCTAGATGAGCTATATTGATTAAAAGGGAGTTCTAATATAGACCTCGCTTCCAAGAGAAAGCCAACCTTTGGGCTTTAAGAAACAACTTAATGTTGTCAGTTTGGAACTACTAGTGACTATGTGTTGGCTTTTATTTGTTGATTAAGAGAAGAGCTATAATGATGGCTGACTACTATAAGCTTATATTACCATGAAAAATGGAAGGAAAAAAAATATATAAATGTGTGTAAAGTATACTAATCCTTTGAAATAAGATAACTCTATGTGCCATTCACCGAAGTTCTTGGTACTTAAACCCCACCCAAATTGTTGTCTAGGCATCACATTGCAGGATGTATATTCATCATCACTTTCCACAGTAGAATATTGATGACTTTATCCATAATCATATCCCCGAACCTCACGCATAGCGGGAGCATAGTGTACCGGGCTGCCCTGCCCTTTTTTTATCCATAATCATATCCAAGGACTTTTTTTTAATAAACTGTGTTGTCCGATCCAACTTGTGTGCACCTCAATTAATTCACAGGGAACCTGCTGCCTCCCATCAACACAGATACCGAGGAACTCTGTCCACCAAGGCTTTGAACAAATGGGAAGAAATCACCTAGTGTTTTGTGCCACCGCTGGGATTTGAAAGCTAAGACCTTATGATTCTCAATCAACTTCATTAACCACTAGGCCATACCCTTTGATGTTGTGAGAAAATATGGAGAAAATATTATTATTGAATTGTTGTATCTACATCACATTCCTCTTGCACAAATGTGAGGTAAGACTGCGTACAATAGATCCTTGTGGTCCGGCCCTTCCCCTGACCCGGCGCATAACGAGAGCTTAGTGCACCGGGCTGCCCCCTAATTGTTGTATATACATGATTATACTGAGCTCTATTTATAGACACTCCATTACAATCCTTTTCCTAGTAGGATATTATATATGAAATCCTCTATTCTAACACTCTCCCTCAAACTAGTGCATACAAGTCATATGTACCGATCATGTTACAGATATAATTAATACGAGGACTAATGAGAGACTTGGTGAAAATATCTGCAAGCTGATCACTCGACTTCACAAATTTTATAATAATATCACCAAAAGGTATACCTGATCTGGATTGAGCAACCTCAATATCTAGAAAATACTTCAGTCTGCTGAGACCTTTAGTACGAGTCATGCCGAACTCCTGAATTAGTGTGCTGAATTTTTTCAAACCAGACTTTGGGAGATTGTTTCATACCATAAAGTGACCGACGCAATCGAATTAGACTCCCCCTAAGCAATAAAACCAGGTGATTCCTCCATATAAACTTCCTCCTCAAGGTTACCATGGAGAGAATAGCATACTTCACGAATGTGTCCAAGCCTATTACAATAACTACACCTAGGTCGAGATCTTCCAAGACGACCTTGTCCTTGTCGCTTCTTCATGGACTGTGATGTGCGATTTTTTGATCTCCTCATTAAGGGTTTTGAAGTAATCATAGGGCTTGAACTTTCAATTCCAGTGTTTTTAGAGTTTAACATATCAAAACCGAGAGACGTAGCGAAATATGATTTGAAAGATGAATGGAATCTGACGAACATAACCCAATAAGAAAATCACAAGATCTGGCCAGAAAAAGGTGCATGCGCGGCGCATGGAACTGACGCGCTAGCCTTTGCTGGCACTTCGAGTGGCATGTAGTGGCGCGTGAGTGGGTATTTGTCGGAGCCGTTGACTGAGTTTTGGTCGGAATAGACTAATCTACCTCGTGGTGGTGTAGGAATTTGCGCAACACTACCCAAAATATTGCACGGTGACTGATTTGCTTTCCTAAAAATTGTTGAAAATTTGCACAACAATTAGTTTCTCACTAGCTTAAACTTGATCTATTTTGTGGTGGTGTCGGATTCCGCACAACACCACTAGATAGAGATGTGACGCTAGCAATCACCAGAAAAATTATGCGCGGTGGTGATATTTATTTATTTTTCGAATCTTCGCTGGACTATTGCATATCGGATACTTTCTTACTAATGCTCTGGAAGAGAAGGGCGCAAAACAATCTCTGAAATTGAGGCACAGGATTGTGATGGTATTTTATGGGTAGGATCGGAATGATGGCACGACTCTACGGGACGCAAAACGGTCGCCAAAATTGAGGCACGAGACTGTGATGGTATTTTATGGGTAGGATCGGAATGATGGCACGACCCTACGGGAAAAGAAATTATGCCGGAAAAGTTGTCGAACCTTGAAGAAAGTGGTATGAGTCAGCTCGGAATCTCTACGCGATGCTGACAATAAAAACAATTCTTAAAAGAATGCCCCTAGACAGCGTAGATTCGTCGGAACCCTAGTTCCGACAATCGGAATCTGGTAATTGTTCATGTCGAAATTACTATTCACGTCGGGAAAATAATGTTCATAATGTTCATGCGACACAGTTCATGCAACACTGTTCATGCCTATTTTTTGAGAAAATATTTTATTTATAAATATTTGAAGGTTCTCTATAATTTTCACTCTATCATTATCTTTGATCAGACGGGCGACACACATTGGCTAGTGTCGCCCGCCGACAACGAAAGCTCTTTGATTCTCTATCAAGATCGTAAAAGCTCTGTTACCATGTGAGAAAATATGGAAAAAATATTATTATTAAATTGTTGTATCTACATGATTACACTGTGCTTTATTTATAGGAAAAGGATTGTAATGTAGAATAGGAATAGGATTTCATATATAGTTTACTACTAGGAAAATGATTGTAATGGAATGTCTATAAATAGAGCTCAGTGTAATCATGTAGATACACAACAATTCAATAATAATATTTTCCCCCATATTTTCTCACAGGTGTATCCAAGGACTCTTACTGAAACAAGGTCCTATAATATCTATTCCACATGATGGAACAACAGTCAACAAGAAATTGTTTGTTTGATGTACCTGTAATAAGCTGGGAGTTAATCCTGCATAGAGGGCAGGAATACCGCCTTGCTCAACTATCTTCATGCTAGTTGCCAATGCACTCATCTTGGTTGCCCGGACCTGCAGCTGAAGCTGTCTCCTCACAACTTCAAACGGGTATGTAGCGGCTTCACAACAAGCACCAGCAATTGCTCCGTATATCAAAGTTCTAACTGTACCCAACTCGAGTTGATCTAATGCATTTAGATCTTCACCTTCTTTCATATTTTGTAGTCTTCTCCTCCCTTCTGGTGAATGCAAATAAGCTGATTTAAATATATCATAAACTCCGTAAAAAACTGCGCCTGAAGGTGCCATGCTTATGATGGAAGGAACTAGGCCCTTGTAAAGAGAGAAGAATCCCTCCGTGCGAATCATGTGGCTGAAAGCACCGATTAAACCTCCCAATGCTTCTCCCCCAGGTGCTACCATTACCGTCCTAATCTGGAACATTGACATGTTCCAAGAATTTAAAAAAATGAAACATAGTCAGATCATTGTCGAGCCGGTAGAACTTGATGTAGTTCTTGAATGTAGCCATAAGGAGAGCCAAAGACTAGTATTCTGTATACTATAGGACTCGCAAAAGAAAGGTTATAGCAGATGATTAGAAGTTCAGTGGCATGCTAATATATCAAGGCTAGAGCAGAGGGTGCCACTTGAAGAAAATAATTTGTCAAGCTAAGCAGTCTGAAAATGTTAAATAGGTAAAGTAAATTTTCAAAAGCCAGTATCTACTTGCATTATTTTACAAAGTAAATTTTCATATTCCAGATACATATCCAACTCAGTGGAGTTCAACTCGTTATGCTATTTAAAAAGAAAGTGTAAGAGCAAAAAGATTGAATATACTAAAATATCTCTCACAGTGTCCATAGGTATGCAGAGCACAGTGGCTGTAATTCCTGCAGCAGCACCAGCAACAAATCTTTCGAGATTAGTTGCCTCCTCATTACCAGTTAATTTGAGCAGATGATCCCTGTATTTTTCATACGCATAGAAGTTGATAGACTTAAACGGAGCCGTGCGTAAAATATTGACAAAATTTCCTTTCCAAAATCCCTTTATGCCTTGAGTGGCTGCAATCGTCTTGATGAGCTCCAAAAGATGCTTCTGCTCACCACAAACTATATACTCCAGCTTTAATCTCTCAAGAGGAGCAACAAAAGTTCTTAAACAAAAAACAGTTCAAGAAAACTTCAAACTGTCAGAAACTCCACAAAAAATAACATATTACAGGTTATATGTACAGTTTATCGGGAACATAACCCAACCAATGCCACTAAAGTACAAAGCTTCAAGAAAGTATTATTAGTATTCACATTGCAAAATCCAAAGTCACAACCCGGAAAGAAGAATCTTTTAGCATATGCTTCGTTCCTAATGCGTCAAACTTATTCTGCTAAGATATGGAATCACATTGATCCATTTCACAACCAAAAAGCAGAATTTGCCTGGCTCAAGTGACAAGAGTACCCTATATTTCAACGTCCATGGTTAGATCCTTCCTAATAACAACTATCGGTTGCACTCAGTTCTTCCCATGTGGGCTTCTAGAGTTCTTGTTATTTTGCAGTAGGTTTAGGGTGGACTGTATGGAAGGAAAAACCCATAGATACTTTGAAGCTAAGTTGCGCGGACTCTTCATTTTTTATGCCGAACCCGTCTCGACACGAGAACGGGTGCGGGTGAGGGATACGTCTCGGATCCGGTCAACCAACTTCAAATACTTTTACCGGAGTCCATGGACAAATTTGGGGGGAAATTGAGATTTTGATTTCGCAAAATGAAAGATACGACAGATTTAAGACATGGGAAATGGCGTAAGATTGATTTCCTTAGTTCTAATATGCATATTGCAAACGGTTGTACTACTCATCATTGCACTCTCTGGGTGCTATTTTCTAATAAAAAAATTTCATTATATTCCGATGTTACTTTGCAGTAGGTTTAAATTTCTCATTTTGTGTATTAGACGATTAGATGTACTCTACTCGATTCAGTCAAAAGAACTATAGCACAGAGAAAAGATCAACCTCATATCTAAGCAATTCCATATATCTACAATTACGTAGAATTAGAATATTCAATTGTTTATCTTTCTATTTTTTTGTTAAATAAATAAGGTAAGGTTAGGAATCAGAGCTCATGGGTTCAAGTCATGGAAATAGCATAGAAATGCAAGGTAAGGTTGCATACAATAGACCCAATGTGGTCCGGTCCTTCCCCAGGCATAGCGAGAGCTTAGTGCATTCGCTGCCCTATTTAGATTAATTATTAACTGATTTAGTCCCTTGAATCCCAATAATGCCAAGAATACATACACCATGTTATCCTTCCAAGTTAAATACGACACAAAAGTCGCCATCAGATAGTCCAAGCATGTCCATGCCAAACCAATTGATCCTCAAATAATTAAATAATATAAATTTTCTAATATACACTATTTTCTCCATGCCATTACCTTACCACAATGAAGCATTTTGAATATGAAATGGGCCAAATAGAAAAAAATAGATACATATAGCTGACTTCAACTAGTTTATCATTGAGGCTCAGTTGATACAAAAAGGCATTTTAAATAGCTTGATTGACTAACACAAAATCATACAATTAGAGGTGGGGCTAGGATTTTGCATTTATGAGTTCTAGATTTTACAAAAGGAAGCTTACTGGGTTCTGTCTACATTATTTATACATGTAAGTAAAAGTTTATACGTAAATTCAATATATGAACCAAAGTTACTGAGTTCTGTTGAAACCATAGGCAAAACTATAGCTTCACCCCTGCATTACATACCATCAACAAAGACCAGGCCTTAATCACAAATTAAACCGGTTAAAGTTGGCTATATGAATCTTCTATATCCAACAATAACAACATACCGAGTGAAGTCTCACAAAGCGAGGTTTGGGGAGGGTAGAGTGTACGTAGACCTTACCCCTACCTCATGGAGATAGAGAGGCTATTTTCGGAAGACCCTCTGATAGCTCCATGAGCAAGGATGCCGCTATAGAAGCCCCAAGAAGACCGTCGTCAAAGTCACAAGCTAAGGAGATGCAAACCAAGGTTGCTGGGCTTCAACTGGAAATAAAGAAGATGCTTATCGTGGAAGAAAAACCAAGAACGAGTTCAAGAATTATGAAGAAAAATGGACTAAGTGCTACACATATTCATGATTCAAATCCAAGTCCAAGAGGAGTATTGGGGCCCACATGGGGCTGAAAATTCTGCCCAAAAGTGAAGCTAAAATTCTCACCCAAATTGGGTGCAAAAGTCACGTACAAGTGACTTAGATGGGCACATGTTTTGATTAGAATTTGGCAAATTTTCCTTATTTCTTTAGGAATATTTTTTGGATTTTATGTTACATGTTTTCCTAGTTTAATCCTAGTTAGGTTTTAGTGTTTAATTATTTCTATAAAAGTAGATCTTAATCGCATGCTATTTGGGATAAGTTTCCCCTATATATAGGGGTGAGAGTTATTGTTCTATACACCTGCATGTGGCTACTTGGGATTTATCTTACAACCTTATAAGAACAATTCTTCTAGGAGGTAAGATTAATTCGTACTTGATATCTTTGGAAAAATGTAATTAGTCTTATACTAATTATTGTCTCTAATTTCTTTAAAATAGGGGTCTAGATCACCTTTTGATCTAAGTTCTTAATAGACGCTATTAGTATCATAATTAGTTTTAATTTGCTAATTTTGAATACTAAAATCAATTAGGATTTTTAGCACTTAATCTTGAAATTTTGGAGATTTTATTCATCAATGTAGCATATCTTTAAATTCCATCTTTAATCTCTGTATTTTCGCTTCTGCAGTATTTTCTTGGTTTCATTCAAGTAATCCGATTCGTATCACCCTCGGCTCGAATAACACATAACAAGGCAGTATGAAAAAAGACAATAATAGAAGTAAAAAGGCATATCAAATAATAGAGAAAGCGTAGCATAGCATTCCGAGAAAAAATAATGCATAACGGAACGACAGGTAATAGCAGAAAAAACCAATTCAAAACTGGTTTTACCTTGAAACTGCAGCAGCAACAGCTCCAGCCCATAGATGCTTAGTAGTATTAAAAGCAGCATCTCCACCACTTAGCACCTTCTTCTCCTCCATCTTTTCAACTTCCCGACACACCGGCATTCCACTCTCCGCCGCCGTTTCGCCGGAATCCTCATGAAATTCATTCCCTCCGCCGTTAACCGACACCGTCACCGACAAAAACCGCCCGCCGGTGCCGGAAGCCTCGAATCCGATCCCTCTCCGTCGATATAAACTCTTGTTGTTCCCAATCAACGACACGAATGATCTAGGTGCCGATTGTTCTACAAATAATCCATTATTACAGTCATTAAAGCTAATTGAATTTAAACACAGATCATTACTACTCAAACTCAAAACCCGAACCCGACCCGGATCCGATTGAATCACTAAATTCCTCAACCAACTATCCATCTCTTTATGTTATGTATTTCCACAGTGTAGCAAATTTGAGAAAAAGAGTATTTTTAAAAGAGAAGAAAAAAATGGAATAAATGAGAGCAAATGGAAGAAAAAAAATGCATTGATTCCATCGCCACGAAGAAAAAAAATTCCTCCTTTGCTTAGGACTGTAGAGGTTTTTTCAGTTTAGTTTTTTAAAATTTCAGTTGGAAGGTTTTTTTATTTTTTGTTTTTTGTTTTGTTTGATAGCTGACACAATGGTAAAAAGTAAAAGAATGTTATTTTAATGTTTTCATGAATTGATGGTTATAGTGACAGGTAACTGTTGATCTATATAGTTATATTTTGTTTTTTCTACAGTACTTGGATAGTTTTTTTTTTTTTAATATCCAGCTTTCTTACTTACGCCAGACTATTTATGGAGATAGTAGTCTCGGTCCCTCAGCACTACTATCAGTAAATCACGGGATGTGCCTGAATGACCAGGGTTTGAGAATAGAACAACTGATATCACCTACAAGGTCCTACCCATAAGAGAGCAAATTGCTTTCATCATATTCGAATCCACGCTGCAGACTTCCAGCTGAATTTTAAGTTTTCATCATTTGTCATTTAGCTATGCCCGAGGGTAGTTGGATAGTTTGTAGTACATGACATTGATCTTCTCCAAATTATTATAGATGGCACAAGAAAATCTTTTTGGTTTGTCACATGCTCACTCTATTGTTTATGTGATGTTTATAACGGAGGACGGGTCAAAGAAGAATTGACAATGTTTTGAGGTTGATAAACTTTTGAAGAAAGGGGTGCACATCATATCTTAAGGCTTAGTCAAATTTTCGTCACAATGGAAAAAGGAAAGTGAATAGGAGTACAAGACATAATTATAGATAATGAAATTTTATTAAATTTAAAGTTTTGGATTATATTTAAGATGTATTTGTCCAAATAAATAAATGACAGACTAATATGATTGGGTTAAATATTTAAGTCCAATAAATACAAATTTAATTAAAACAATCCAAATGCATTGGGCTAGCCCATTTATTGGGCTATAAATGATGAGCCCACTTTGTCAAGTTCAAGATGTCATCTTATCCTAGAAGCTCAAATTGGTGCCACATGTCAAATGACGTGGCACACCAAGTCAAGAGAAGTAGCCGATAGGATCATGCCACATGTCAGAATGACACAACATGCCTAATCAAATAAAAGGCCAATGAAAATAAGTCACGTGTGCAAGTGACATGTTTCGACCAATTAAATATCGTCATGTCAGCTTCAATTTGATTGGTCAAAAGGAGTTCGTCGTCATCACAACTCCTCCATCCTATAACTATAAATAGGCGTCTCATAATTCAGAAGAGGGAGGAAGAATTCTAACAAGAAGCTAGAGAGAACTCGTGGATCAAAAGCCGCAGATTTCCCTACAAGCTACAAGCATTCAAGAACTCAAGCATTTCTTTACAAGTTATAGAGATCAAGATGAAGATTCAAGATCAAGCTCAAAAGCCCTTGAATCAAAGTACAAGTCAAGATCAAAACCACCAAATTCAAGATCAAGCTCAAAATCCCTCGAATCAAGTACAAGTCAAGATCAAATTCACCAAGTTCAAGATCAAGCTCAAAATTCCTTGGATTTATTATCGAAAATACGAATCAGAGGATTCATAGAGATTGTAACACTCATAATTGAAATCAAATACTACGATTATTGCAATATTTTCCTGTCTTGATTATTATTTTCTTGACTCGAATTTTATTGTCTACAAATTTGGCACGCCCTGTGGGACAATCTCTACCTCTCATCTCAACTTTTCGATCATCAAAGTTCAAGAACGTCAAAATGACCTCAAAGAAAATCAACTCCAAGTCAACTTCCTCTAAGGCTGTTGACTCCAAGTTCTCTGCTGATGTGGAAAGCATCCTCGGTGTTACCTTTAGAAGCTTTGGACCAATTACGAAGAGCAAAGCAAGCATGCTAGGATAACAAGCACTCCAAGGATCGTCCGCATCAACTCATGCTTTTAGATCTTTATCCTCAAAAGGAACGAGATCCTCTACCAATACATCTGAAGGAGGAAGCAACGTTGCTGAAAAGATTAAGAAGACTCTAGCTCTACTTGATCTCTCTGGATCCAAGAACGCTTCCGTGAAGAAAGATGATGATACTTCAAGCGATGGATCCTCTCCACTCACACCATATGAAGTAAGTCAGGCGAATACCAACCTATTTGACAATCCATGTTATTCTCTAACATCCCCGACAATCATGCAAGCAATGGTGATTAACGCTTCATCCTTGGAGGAGACATTAGCAAACTTGACAACGGTAATCGACGGTTTGGCCAAGCATGTGCAAAACCAAGACGCTCGGATTGACAAGTTTATGGACAATATAGATGACTGATGGAAAGAGAATCCAGCCACGCACCAAGGAAAGGTCTAGAAGTACAAGGTACTGAACCTCACGCAAATAAAGCACCGCATACCAAGGAAATTCCTGTCTCTTCTGAAGATATGATTCCAATTGACCAACTGAAGGAGTTCATCGAATGGACTATCAAGAACAAGTATAGTCATCGCTAAGTACTCTCTTACGTATGTAAAGCCGTACACAACAAGGATCGTCACTTCAAGATGCCCGCCGGTTATCAACCTCCCAAATTTCAGTAGTTTTATGGCAAGGGAAATCCAAAGCAATATGTTGCGCATTTTGTTGAAACCTCTAACAATGCTAGAACTTATGGAGACTATCTTGTCTAGCAGTTCATCCGCTCCCTCAGAGGGAATGCTTTCGATTAGTGCATGGACCTCGAGCCTAGATCTATCGATAGTTGGGAGCAACTAGAGCAGGAATTCCTTAACTGCTTTTATTGCACAAGGCGGATTATGAGCATGGTGGAACTTACCAACACCCGCCAAAGGAAGGATGAACTAGTTATCGCCTTTATCAGTTGGTGGAAAAATGCAAGCCTAAACTACAAAGATAGGCTTAACGAAGCTTCTAGCATAGAGATGTGCATCCAATTGATGCATTGGGGACTTCTCTGTATCTTGCAAGGTATTAAGACAAAGTCCTTTGAAAAACTAGCTACTCGCGCTCATGATATGGAGATGAGTATGTCCTTCACCGAAAGCGAAGGAATGCATGTCTACGACCCGCGCAAGGGAAATGACAAGCAAGAAACTAAGACGTGGAGCAAGTTTGCACCTAAGAGTGACAACAAAGAATCCATGAATGAAAATGCCTCGCCTATGAAGTTTATTACAAAGGTGAGCAAAAAGTAAAGTATGAAAGCAACTTCCTACCAAGGCAACACAAGCTGAAAAACGACCTTGAAGGAGATGCAAGAAAGAGAATACCCCTTCTTGGATTCTGATGTCCTTGAAATTTTTGATGAACTACTCGAGCTGAGACTTATTGAGTTACCAGAGACGAAGCTGCGTGATAAAGCTGGAAGAAAAAATGACCCAAACTATTGCAGGTATCATCGACTCATGGGTCACCCTCTTGAGAAGTGTTTTGTCTTTAAGGATAAGGTTATGTAGTTGGCTAATGAAAAGAAAATTCTGCTCGACGATGAGAAGGCAAGTTCCAATCAAGTCTCTATCACATTTGGCTCTCTCGATCCAATCCAGATATGTAGCTTGGAAAAACATAAAGAAGAAGGACCGTTGGAGGAAGATAAAACCCAGTTGATAAAGGCGATGATGAAGGTTGGATTTTAGTGACTCAACGGAGGCGCTACAAAATAATTCCACGAAAATAATCTCATAAACAACACACTAGGAAGATGATGGTGAGAATACTAAGGGAGCAAAAACTAGTTGAGCGTCCGAAGAAGACAAAAGTGGAGGTAGAACACTACCAAAAACCACGTCGATCCGTGACTTTAGAGGAATTCTTTCCAAGTTGGTTCATCACTACAACTGCTCGAGACAGCATCGAGGCATCATGATTCAATACCAATGAAGAAGAAAAGTCTAACAACGTTGTCTCCATCATCATCTAAAAAGCTTGTTGAATCCTCTTTCCAAGAAGTACACTCATGTGATACAGAAATCACATTCACTGACGATGATCTTCTACTTAGTAAAATAATGCACAATCATCCTTTGTATATGGTGGGTGATGCACTCGAGAAGAGGATAAATAGAATTTTAATAGATGACAGATTTGGAGTTAACATTCTTCCTATTCGCACAATGAAGGAACTTGGCATCATAACTGAAGAACTTTATGAAAGTTGTTTGATAACTTAAGGATTCAATCAAGGGGGCAAAGAGCCATAGGTGCTATCAAATTAGAGATCACCATTGAAGATTTGCAATCAAGTACATGTATGCATGTGATTGATGTAAAGACTTCGTACAATATGTTTTTCGGTAGACCATGGATACACGAGACCAAAGTTGTCCCATCCTCATACTATCAATGTTTGAAGTATCTTAAAGGTGACGTCAAAAAAAATATACGGTAGACCATGGATACATGAGAACAAAGTTGTCCAATCCTCATACTATCAATGTTTGAAGTATCTTAAAGGTGACATCGAAAAAAAATAGTTGTTGGTGATAAGCCATTTACGAAAGCTAAGTCACACTTCGCAGATGCAAAGTTCTACTTGAAGAACTATGTTGTGAAGAAAGTAAAAGTCAACTATGTCACAACGGCAAAGAGTGAAAAGAGCGCAACCAAAAGAGCTGAGGCAGTTGCTAGAAAAGTCAAAGTTGGCATTGAGGAGCCGCACTTCAGTCCAAATAGAGGGAATATCGTGTCCTCGAAGTAGAAGATAACTCTCATACTCCTCTACGTTCCAAAGGTGAAGAAAGAGGAAGGTCAATCATCTGACACTGAAGGAAATATATTGGGGGGGGGGGCTAACTCTTCCTATCAAGCAAATTATCGCGATAAATTTGTCCTCAAAGATACTTGAAAAGTTCGTGGCTCAGAACCCACCACAAAATATGGCACTCCCTACAAAACATACCAATGAAGGCTTTGATCCAAATGTTTACAAATTATTCGTCAAGACTAGGTACAACCCCAAACGAGCCATCAAAATTAGGGAAACTTCCAGTAGAAGCCGCCATGATGCAATCACGTGAAGGCTTGGGATACAAACAACCTCCGCTAGTCTGCATCTCTATAAAAAGGACAAGTAACAACTACATCACTGTGGAAGATGAGTTTGTTGCTTCCAATAAAAGGCATTCGGTGTTTGATCGACTTGGAAAGCCAATCACAAAAGATTCTATATTTGAGAAGTTAGTGCCATTGAAGATGAAGAGGAAGAACAAGTTCCACAGAAATTATCAAAGCATAAAAATGCCTGCTTCACCTAAAACCCAGAAATATTTCCAAAGTTTGATTCCTTCAAGAATGAGGCGACAAACAAAACTTGTGATTTCATGTAGGGAGGTACTGAAAGCAAAGTTGCACATTGTGTTTTATACCAAGGAGTGTGATGAAAATGAGGAAATCATAGGCTCTTCATATCATATTACTATGCAAAGTGATCAATATATCTCATCTCAAACGAAGGTTGACGATAAGTCGGGGGATATTTCTTGGTGTTACCACATATCTTTCAATGATGGAGATCCTTAAGAGGATGAAGATGCTAGAGAAGCTCCGCCAGAACTTGAAGAAGGGGATGAAGACCACTGTAGACTCCTTGAAATAAGTTAATCTTGATACTAAGGAAGATCCAAGGCCAACCTACCTAAGTGCTTTTTTAACAACTAATGAAGAAAACACTTACATGGAGACACTCAAGGAATATAAGGATGTGTTTGCTTGGAGTTATAAAGAGATGCCTGGCTTAGATCCCAAAGTAGCAGTCCATCATCTTGCAGTCAAGAATGGTGCTCGTCCTGTGAAGCAGACCTAGAGACGCTTCAGACTAGACTTGGTTCCTTTGGTTGAAAATGAAGTAAACAAACTCATTGAAGCTGGTTTTATTAGTAAAGTTAAATACCCTACATGGATTTCGAGTATCGTTCCCATAAAGAAGAAGACCGACCAAATCTGAGTTTGTGTTGACTTCAGAGATCTCAACAACGCATGCCCTAAGAATGATTTCACACTTCCTATTCTAGTGTTGATGATTGATGGTTACGAAGCAATGTCTTTCATGTGCAGTTCGTCTGGCTACAATCAAATTCGCATGGCACCAAAAGATGAGAATTTTATTGCATTTTGTATACCCAAAAGTATTTATTGCTACAATGTGATGCCTTTTGATTTAAAGAATACCAGTGCTACATATCAAAGAGCTATACAGAATATCTTTGGTGACTTACTCCATAAAAATATGAATGTTATGTCGATGACTTGGTGGAAAAATCAAGAAAGATGAGCGATCACTTGCAAGACTTGAGAATGGTGTTCGAGTGAATTTGGAGATATCGACTTCGAATGAATCCATTGAAGTGTGCCTTTGGAGTTACTTCTGGAAAGTTCCTTGGTTTCATTGTTCGACATCGAGGAATTGAAATTGATCAAGCCAAAGTTGATGTCATTTTATAAATGCACAAGCCTCGAAATATTCACGAGTTAAATAGCCTATATGGAAAGCTAGCATACATTAAGAGATTCATCTCGAATCTAGCTGGAAGATGTCAACCATTCAGTCGGCTTATGAAGAAGGGTGTTCATTTCAAGTAGGAAGAAGCTTGTACTAACTCCTTTGAGAGTATCAAGTCGTATTTGATGAATCATCTAGTTCTTGTAGCCCTTGTAGTTGGAAAACCATTGATACTTTACAGTTCAGCACAAGAAAGGTAAGTCGGAGCGATGTTGGCCCAAGAGAATAGTGAAGGGAAAGAAAACTCTTTTTATTAAGTAGAATGATAACACCAAATGAGCTGAATTACTCACCAATTGAGAAGTTGTGTTTTGCGCTAGTCTTCTCCATTCAAAAGTTGAAGCACTATTTTCAAACGTATGTCGTTCACCTTGTTTCTAGGGAAAATCTCATCAAGCTCATGATGTCAAAACCAATCCTCAGTGATCGACTAGCGAGATGGTACATCTAATTTCAACAATTTGAAATTGTGTACATTCCTCAAAAAGTTGTAAAAGGACAGGCATTGGCAGACTTCTTAGTAGATCACTCGATACTTGATGATTGAGATCTAATTGATGAACTCCCTGATGATGATGCAATGTTTATTGAAATTCAACCTCCGTAGAAAATGTACTTTGAAGGTGCTACACAACATAATGGAGCTGGTGTTGGAGTAGTGTTTGTCACTTTGCAAGGGGAGGTTCTACCATACTCTTTTACTTTGACACAATGTTGCTCCAACAATGTTGCTAAATATCAAGCATTAATACTTGGACTTGAAATGGCTTTCAACATAAAATAGTTGTATTTGCAAGTCTTTGGTGACTCTCAGTTGGTGATCAATTATCTCTTAGGCATTTATGACGTGAAGAAGCCCGAACTACGCCCTTATCATGATTATGCTCAGAAGCTTATAGGATGGCTTGGTAATGTGACCCTTCAGCACGTGCCAAGGAAAGAAAATAAGCAAACAGATGCCTTGGCTGCTTTAGCTTCAACTCTAACTTTACCGGATCAAGTACAAGTTATTATCTACCAAAAAATAGGTAGTACCTCCACTAAATGAGGATGAAGGGGCAGAAAATGAGCTTGAGCATCTCGTCGCTGTTTTCGAAGCTATGAAGGAAGATTGGCGACAACCCATCATTGACTACTTGAGTTATGGGATACTGCCAGAAAATCCAAGAAGAATAACTGAAATATGGCGTCGTGCACCTCACTTCCTTTACTACAATGATACTTTAAATAGGAGATCATTTGAGGGAGTACTCTTGTAGTATTTGGGGGAAGATGAAGCAATCCAATCTTTGCAAGAAGCACATTCAAGAGTATGTGGATCACATCAATCTAGACCGAAACTCCACTTTCATATAAAAAAGATAGGATATTATTGGCCAACAATTGTGAAAGATTGCTTGGACAATGCTCGAAGATGCAAGGCTTGCTAGTTTCATGCAAATTTCATACATCAGCTACCCAAAACACTACACCCGTCTATCACATCTTGGCCATTTGATGCCTGGAGATTGGATGTTGTTGGTCCATTGCTGAAATCTTTTGGTGGGCACTTGTACATCTTGGCTGCAATCGATTACTTCTCAAAATAGGTCAAAGCTATTGCTCTTAAAGAAGTGAATAAGGAGAATGTTGCGAACTTCATCCGAGTATATATCATCTACCTCTTCGGCATTCCTCATTACATAATAACAGAAAATGGAAGGCCATTTGACAACAAATTAATGAACAAGATTTATGATCTCTTCGGTTTCAAGCAGTGAAAATCTTCTATGTATCATGCTTATGTCAACGGTCTAGCTGAAGCATTTAATAAAACTCTATGTAACTTGTTGAAGAAGGTTATCTCCAAGTCCAAATAAGATTGGCATGAACGAATAGAAGAAGCTTTGTAGGCATATAGAATGACTTACTGCACACCGACACAAGCAACCCCATACTCACTTGCTTATGGAGTTGAAGCAGTTCTACCACTTGAGCGTCAAATACCTTCTTCATGATGTGCTATTCAAGAAGGGCTCGCCGAACTTGATGAAAAGAGATTGGAAGCTCAATAAAATCTCGAATGTTATCAAACTCGTCTATCTCATGCCTTCAACAAAAGGGTTCACCTGAGGTCCTTCCAAGTTGGAGATCAAGTCCTTATGGTAAGAAGACCAATTATTATTTTCCATAAGTTTGGGGGAAAATTCACCTCGAAGTGGGATGGAGCATATGTCGTATAAGAAGCGTATTGAAATGGCGCTTACAAGCTCGTTGATGCAGATGGCGTGAGAATTGGTCCAGTTAATGCAAAGTTCTTGAAGAAGTACTATCCTTGAAGAAAGATGGCGCTACTCGACGTACGAGCATAAACTACATATTACTCCTGGCCCGCAACAGTATAAACTGTGCACGACACCAAAAATAAAGGCCTACTAGGTTGAAAATATCACAAGAGGCGGCTTAGGGAAAATTTAGGCCCAAAAAATGTCCGCTAGGTTGAAAATTTTGCAAGAGGCGGTCTAGACAAAAGTTAGGAGCTAGGTCAAAAACCTCGCAAGGAGCGGCCTAGGCAAAAGTTAGGACACAAAAAAAAATTAATTTTCTGAACTACGGAATGACTTGATCCTCTTCACTGAGGTACACAGGTAACTTAGAGTTTCATTCTAAGTTTCGTCTCATGAGTTAAAAAAAATACATCACTTTATGTGTTGTTCGATTGAAGTATGATGGAATGAAATCCATCTGACCAGGCACATGCAAATCATATATACAAGCTTCCTTTCATTGAAATTTGGACCATCACTAAATACTGATTGTTCAATGGGGGCAAATATCCGTAGCAAACGGGTTTATCCAACGGGATGACTGTAATCTTTAGCAAGTGGTCAAATCAGCATATTGAAGTCTGCAAATCCATCAATTTTCAAGATGAAGTCTTCAAATCCGCCAACTCTTCAAGTTGAGGTCCAAATTCATTGCATCTTCAAGTTGAAGTTTCAAATCCACCATGTTTGCAAGTTGAAGTCTTCAAAATTCACCACGTATAGTCCTCAAGCTGAGGATCTTTAATTTCCATGCCTTAAGGTGGACCAGTTTAGTCTTTTTGCACCTTCAGCTGACCTTTGACAGATTTATCCTTAAAAAGATCTCTAAATTTCCATTCCTTAAGGTGGACCCGTTTAGTCCCTTTGCACCTTAAGTTGGCCTTTGACGAATTTATCCTTAGAAGGATCTCTAAATTTCCAGTCTTAAGGTGGACAAATTTGTCTCTTTGCACCTTAAGCTGTCCTTTTCGCATATTCGTCAATAAAAGAAGCTCAACTTGTCAGTCTCAAGGTGTCTGAGGCAATATTAATCTCTCGCATCCTAAGCTGATGGTTTCATGGATGCGTCGTTAAATATGACTCAACTCATCAATCTGAAGGTGACGAAGACAATGTTATTCTCTCCACCCTAAGCTGATGGTTTCACGGATACATCGTTGAATGTGGCTCAACTTATCAGTCTCAAGGTGACGGTGGCAATGTTAATATCTCGTATCTTAAGCTGATCCCTTAAGAATTTCACTCGTTTGGATCTACAAAAGAGCAAAAGGGGAAAGAAAGAGCAAAAGAAAACTCAAAGCCAAGAAAGGAAAATACCTTGCGCCTTGATGGTTGCAAATCGGACTCAAAACGTTTGCTGGAAGAGCTTACAAGGTTGCGTTCTAAGAATGAGAGCTATCGACTATTTATAGATGATGAAAGGCGGCTAATGAAGAAGTAATTAACAATGTGGGATAATTATGGTGACCCATTCCTGGAAGGACATAAAGAGTTAATTGCGGTGAACTAAGTCATATTCGTATAGGACTTTGGTTTTGTTTACTACAGAATATGTTATGTCCAAAAAAAAAATAAAAAATGGAATGGATTCATTACAAGGATAAGCTACGGTGGTCCACATCACTAGCTAGTTTGGAATAATAGAACGGCTATAATAATAATTAGTTATTATTATATAGCAATGTTTGGGATAATTTTTTATCTAAACGTGGATTAGATATTTCAAGTCTAAAGGTCATCAAGTGAAGTGCTTCAAGCCTAGTCTTAAAAAAAAAATAGACATCCCGCCAAGTCTTAAAGTATGTGGTATTTGTAGATAACGAAATTTTATTAAATTTAAAGTTTTGGATTATATTCAAGATATATTAATCCAAATAAATAAATGATGGACTAATATGATTGGGTTAATTATTTAAGTCAATAAATATGGATTTAATTAAAACAGTCCATATGCATTGGGCTAGCCCATTTATTGGGCTATAAATGACGAGACCCCTTTGTCAAGTCCAAGATATCATCTTATCCTAGAAGTCCAAATTGGTGTCACGTGTCAAATGACGTGGCACACCAAGTCAAGCGAAGTACCCGATAGGATCATGCCATATGTCAGAATGACACAACATGCCTAATCAAATAAAAGGCCAATGAAAATGTGTCACGTGTGCAAGTGACATGTTCCGACCAATCAAATATCGTCATGTCAGCTTCAATTTGATTGGTCTAAATGAGTTCGTCATTATCACAACTCCCTCATCCTATAACTATAAATAGGCGTCTCATAATTCAGAAGAGGGAGGAAGAATTCTAACAAAAAGCCAGAGAGAGCTCGTGGATCAAAAGCCGCAGATTTCTCTACAAGCTACAATCATTCAAGCACTCAAGGATTTCTCTACAAGTTCTAGAGATCAAGATGAAGATTCAAGATCAAGCTCAAAAGCCCTTGAATCAAAGTATAAGTCAAGATCAAGACCACCAAATTCAAGATCAAGCTCAAAATCTCTTGAATTCAAGTACAAGTCAAGATCAAATTCACCAAGTTCAAGCTCAAGCTCAAAAGCCCTTGAATTTATTATTGAAAAGATGAATCAAAGGATTCATAGATATTGTAACACTCATATTTGAAATCAAATACTACGATTGTTGCGATATTTTCCTGTCTTGATTATTATTTTCTCGACTCGAATTTATTGTCTACAATAACACAAGTTCACATGGTATGTAAGGTTTTTGGCCTCGATGATGGCGTAGGCCAAGGAACAAATTTGTAGGGCTTGTTGGATTAAAGCGGACATTACGTGTCATGAACTTGGGTTGTGACAAATATGGTATTAGGGTTGGACTCTACTAATATGATAGCGGGCAAACCTCAATGAACACGTCGAATCCCTAAAGTAAGTGTGTGTGTGGAGGGGGAGAGGTTATGTGACACCCATGACGAAAGGAGGGTGCTAGGCTGACAAACTTATGAAGAAGGGATGCACATGTATGTCATAAGCGAATTTCACATCTGAATGAAAGAGAAAAGTGAAGACTTAAAAAGGGCATGACACTTCACATGGTACACGACTGAGAGATTGATTGCAAAGATCACTGGAATGAATGGTTGAGGCAAAGAGTGAGGGAAAGATCGAATAAGTTATCCCGTGATCTGATCGAGTCGAAGCAGATCGATAAGCAGAATCAAAGATCTTCAGGCAGCGGAGCAGTGTGGTTCCCATCGCCAGATTGAGATCTGCAGGGTAGCGGGTACTTCGACTGCCTTGTATCAGGTGAAGAGAAGGGGGTGGTGGGCTTAGTAGGGCTCTAACCTACAATATCACCGGTATGAGAGGTACGTTTCAACTAATTAAACTATAAACCCCTACGGGACATGACATCGGTTGGGGAGAAGGAAAAGCTATCAGACATCAATTCAATGAAGAGACAAAGCGGCTTGGTCGAAGGGTTAGGTATCCAATTAATTAATCCCACAAAGCGTGAAAATGAAAGAGGATGGTGAGGGAAGCCACTAAATTGAGTCATTCCCTTTCCCCTAAATGTTATTGCTTGACTCTACTGTGAACTCAAGCTTAGAATCTGTTGAGCATCTTTTTGCTCTAGTGTTTTTGCTCAACTGGTTTGGGAAAATTGTTGAATTTCTTGTCTAAGAACATAACCCAAAAAAGAAAATAAAATCGGACTAAAAGAGATCTCGCTTTCGACAATTAAACTTGACTTTTATATTCGAATTGAAACTGGACTTAAACGTCTTTGGATCCTTCTTAGGGCCGGCTTTCGACTACACGTACATCTTGAAAAGGTCAATCTCAATTCAACACCAATCATTTTTTGCAAAAAACAACTTCGTGTAATATTAATCAAGTTAAGCTCTTAAAATGGCATCTCAACATGTTATAAGGCCACTAACATTAACTTGCTATACCAACATGAGTTGTGGTACAATGGTAAGTACTAGATATGGAGTCGCCTTTGTTATGAAGCGCTTTACCCTCAAAGGTGGGACTTTTTAGAGCTCGAATTTGAAATTAGTTGGATCCCAATATAGGTATTGAACACCGGCTGGAAAATAAGGAAAAGCATTAACTTGCTTATATGGGGAGAAAATATTTGCATTTTAGAGAGAATACTTCTAAAAGTCCCTTACCTCACCTTGTTGAAGATTTGCAAGAGAATAAGCTAACATAATTCTATTTAAATACCATATTCCTTTTGTGATCTCCATTTCCAAGAGCAATATTTGCCTTCTCACATTTTCTCACCTCCCTATGAGGCTATGAGGAACTTGTGGAAAGAATAAATAATATGTCTTTATAGCTCTTAGCAAGTAGTAGAGTTCTTTCGTTCAATGTTTGTTAATGCCATTGAGAACTCAACCATGCATTTTACATGTTTTGGAAAATTAACACTCTGATTTCCACTAAAATCAAGCTTGACATCAGATGATAAGTCTTTTTGAAAATATTTGGATTTTCATAATTTTCGACACAAAACATAAGTATATAAAAAAATCTTAAAGGTTGAACTCTTTACGTTTAAATCCGAGATCCGCCTCTGTGCGTGCGCTCACTATTTCAGTTTTTACCAAGGAACTTGAGCTTATGTTGACATAAGGAGGTATTCACGACAAATTAAAATAAAGGTCAACTACAAATACCATCTCATCATACTATATATTCTACTCAAGAGAATGGGAAAAGAAAAGATTCCTGAACTAGGAATCACATCACATAATACATAATCACAAGTTTTAACAGTACCAACGGGATCTTTAATGTTTTTCAAGAGCACAGAGTTATCAGCTACCTCACCATCAGAATTGAAAGAACTTGTTGTACAGAACAAAAACCCAAAATTGTTCCAAACCTCATAATGATCTAACAAAGTGAGCTAAATGAACATCTATATGTATAATGATATAATTGGATGCAACTGCATCTTTGTGTATGTTCAACTTCTTATCTCTATCGTGTTACGTACAAAATCTAGCACGCGCAACCTCCGCCTTGCTGCTCCGTGTGAGATGAATTTGTGGTAGGCTTCAAATTCACATCCACCATATCTTCTTCCTTTGTGGACGAAAGGGTTTCCATACCCGGTAAAGCAGCAGCAATCTTTCGGAACAGAGGCTGTAATTATCATCATTTCACATATTAGGGTCATCCTAATTTGACTACTAATATGTCAAACAACTGCGAAATACATGAAGTCAAATCTATGTTATGTGCAAATATTAAGTGATGAAAAGGAGACTGTACCTTGATATTGAATCCAGCTTTAGCACTGGTTTCTATAAACATTACGTTAAATTCACGAGCCTTGGTTTCGCCTTCTTCAATGGATGCTTGCCTGTTTAAACATCATTTTGCAAATCAGAGAAAAGATGGAAAGCATAGGTTCAAACTCTCTCCGGCTTCAAGCTCTCTACAAGAATGAATAAAACCGGAGGTCCATGACTCTTCGAATTAATATTCAATAGCAGGAGCATGTTACCGAATCACATATCAATATGGATACTGAGAGCAAAACTCTAGGCATGACTACGAATCCGAAAAAAAACTAGAGGTTAAAAGGTTAACTAGGCCTAACCAGAAACGAAAAAGTCCAGTGTGAATCATGCCAATGTTAAACAGAATAGGAAATGGTAAACCACGAAGAGGGTACAGCTCTGGATAAGGGGGCAAAGCAATTGTCAAAAGAAATGAATCAACGAAAGACGCAACCAGTGCAAACCCCACCTTTTCTCAACAAGATCAGTTTTGTTCCCAACAAGAACGATAATGACATCAGTTCCCCGTTCAGTACGTACTTCCTCAATCCACTTTGAAGTGTTTAGAAATGATTTACGGTCTGCGAATGCAATGATTTATCAGAAAAATTGCGTCATGGCACACAAATATCATACTCGATTGGATAGCCAATAGAGTTACTTCCTTAGAAACTTCTATTTGTGCTTATCAATCCTAAAATTGTCGAGTAGGCCAAGAAGGGCACAGATATATGTAGAAACACTCTATAAAAGAACTTTCAATCAATTACTCACTGGCAACATCAAACACAATTACGGAGACAGAAGAATCTGTTGGAAATTTGTCTTTGATTGGGAGGTGCGTCCACCCATATTTAATGAATTAAACACTAGGGTTCCGCATGTTGGAGGCTTTGTCTCTTCACACGTGCATAATCTACTAAGTGAGTAGATGACCGTAGAGCCAAGAATCGTCAAATTTCGTTGAGAAATGAAAGAAATATTGGTCCACGAAGTAAGGTGTTTGAGGCATGGAAATATGGTGTGGGACAAATCTACCACAGAGGTGGGAAAATGAAGAATTGCTCTCTTTATAAGTTTCTAAAATGGTTAAGGGTTTGGGACCCCAAGGGGTATCCCATGTGTTTAAAGGAGGGAGGATCTAGATGTGCTTGGGTTCAAGCCTAAGCCCACACGCGCGCCGCCGCCGCCCGCCCGTCCGGTCCGGGCTGTGGGACTTTCTGATATTATATTTTTGGACCCCAAATTGCTTAATATTTACAGTTTGGTCCCTAGAGTTTCTGGAAAGTTGATTTCGGGAATGACGGAAGGCAGAAAGTTTCTGCCTTCCGTTTGGGCTGTTTTTTGGAGCATTAACCAGCCATTACTTGACTGTTAACTCCTCCATAAACAGCCCTCCTTCAATGACCATTAACAGCCCTCACTAATGGCTATTAACAGCCTTGTTTTGGCAGTTGAAGAGTCCCTCCTCCATGCTATATATTGATGCCTTTTTTGGCTCAATAACTAGAGAACAAACACACGGAAAATACACAAAACAGAATATAAACACCCAAACAGACAGCAAAAAATGAGACAACATTTATATACACAGAGACAAACAGAAGAGACACTGAAATTCAGTCCAAAACGTTGGGACTAAAACAGAAACTCTTCCTTCCTTTTCCATTTCTTCAGCAAGTCGATTCGTATTTGTTTTCTTCGTCAAACTCAACCTATTTGCTTTGTAGTGTTGAGATTAAAGTGTTGTTTTATCTTGGGAGACTATTGTCCGCTAACGTAAAAACATATATACGGGGCAATCTTGTCTTAAGGACGGAGTACAATCACTCGACTCAGTACATAGTTGTAACCATCCAGATTTATTGTTACTTGATTTCAGGTTATCAAGATTCAAGACTCAACAACTTTGCAGTAGTTCTGAAGATTGACTATTTGTTTATCCTTTCGAACACTTGTAATATTTATTTACTTCCCGTACTGCTTTATAATAGTACCCAACAGAATCTCTAATGTAGCTCGGAATAAGACTCCTAAATCTCTCTTGACCAACAGTATCCCTGTATACGTGAAGATATACATTAGAAAAAGAATAAAATGAATGGTTAATACACATATTAGATCAATCAGCAAGATGATTATAATAGGTGCAACAGCATCTACAAAATCACAGCAGAATGTTAACAGTTCCTAACGGGCATATGCTATTTAAGGAACAGCCGAACAGATTACTTTCTGCACTTGCCTGTATAACGTTATGCCAGTAACAGGGAAAACTAACCTCTATTCTAGCTCTAGGTGCAGAAGTTTGAATAGGCATGGTCTTATGATAACATTTCATCTCAACTATACCAGTATATGTTTGGTTCTAAATCATTTCATTTCTACCGTAATCAAAAGATCTTTTGGTTCTAAGACTAGAAATATATAATATCCTAGATAATCCAGCTTCTTAATTGTGACATGTATGAACGTCAAAAAGGCTACCTTGTACAGTATCCATGAAATATTCATGCATAATTAAAATTATTCGTCTCTGTTTCTCCTAAACCCCAAAAGATGGTAACTAAGGATCACAAATAGATTTTTGTAGACATGTGTACTGTTTAAAACTTCAAATGTGGCAATAAAGGTTCTTCTATATAAGGTACACAATTCTCAGTTCCATTTCACATTATCAAGTATATTCTTCGGCATAGAATCTGAAAATGAATGAAATTGCAATTTTAGGAAAGCGAAAAAAAAAAAGCAGAATATGACATCCAGCATATCTAAACCAAAAACTCTAGATAGACGGCCTACCAGAGCTGCAAACGAACTGTTCGATCTTCAAGGTACATTGTCTTCGACAAAAAATCAATACCAATAGTAGTCTGCATCCAGAAACACGGTAAGCAAGAGGTTGATACAACTTTGCAGAGCGGACTTTTCATTTAACTGAACACAAAGAATGACATGAGAACTGGAAGTCAACAGCAGACAGTAATCAAGATCCAACAATAGTATCCTAAAAGAGCAAAGGATATTACTCAAAAATTTGACAAAAAATGAGAAGCTGGCAAAGCATAATCACGTCAAGACCAAAAGGCACCACTGATCCACATAAATACAACAACAAGAACTACTATGCCTCAACGCCAAGCAAGTCGAGTAAGCTATGTGAATCCTCACTGACCATGTTACTCCATTTAAACTCATCTCAGCCCAATATCATATAATTAATCCACCAAAATAACAGGAAAAAGAAAACACCAAAGGTTTCAAGTTGATAGCCACCAAATTAATAGCAGGGGCGGATGCAGGCTTTAACCTACAAGTTCTGCAAAACCAAGTAATTTTGGTTCAAACTCTGTATATATGTTAAGAGATTCACAAAATATATACAAAAATTAAATATAAACCTAGTTACTAACACTTGAGGTCACTGCCCTACAATTCAGAACCCATAAAGTTCAAATTTTGGATCTGTCTCTAATTAATCGAGTGTGGATATAAGGGATTCATTTAGTTGGATTCAACTAAGTGATTGATCTAATGATAGAATGTCAATGTAATCCCCTCCATGTGAACTTTCCAAATATAGCCGTCCTACGCCGGGATTCCAGTAATAGGAAGAGTTTTGAATAAAGCCTAATGTATAGAGAGGATTCATACAATCAACCCCATCTAATTTGTAAATTGTAATTAAATCTAGTTTGATTGATAGAATGTCAAAATCATACAAAAAGACAAAAAAAGATACAATTTTGACGACGATTTTGGAGAAAATTGAGAATCAAATAAAAAAGAGCATAGCAAGTAAGAAAAAAGCACAATGGAAGAAAGTTGTCAAACACGAACAAATAAATTTATGTAAACAACTTCAAATAACTTCTGATAGAGAATTAATTGATTGACTATATGATCCCATCAGAGAGCTGGGCTATGATTTTGAGTTTACTAGTTCTGAATTCTAGAAAAGATAACTTATTGAATTCTGGATAAATTGTTAATAAATTTTTCAAAACACAAATATAATGTCTGGCCCGAAACTGCCAAACCCGTAAGCGGACCTATAGGTCCATCCCGGGATCCAATAAATACATTGGAGAAAAATAAATATAAATACTTCTAATATTGAATCAGGATCGGCTAGGACAGAAATAAAGCATTGGATCGAACTCATTAACCTGGTAAGCGGTATCAAATTTATCATACATGAAGCGAGTAATGATGCTAGTTTTTCCAACAGATTGATCTCCTAAAAACACCAGTTTATATTTTGCTAATGGTGATACGGCCGCCATTATTAATACTATTCAATTATTCTCTTCTTCTTCACTCTCTCTCGAAAAAGGAGGAGCACCATCGTCAGTTGGTGGTTATTTAAACTCTCTTACTTGCAGTTATCACATGTTTTTATTACAAGGTGTATTGGTAATTATGAGCACATTAAAGTAACATTGGGACCATTGAATGGTAAATCATAATAATAAGCTAATTGCTGAAAAATAAATGAAGAGAATATTTGCAACCTTCCAAAATTAAATTAACTATAATTAAGTATATATTTCATATCAAACATATTCCCGTTGATATAGGCAATATAAACCAACTCGTCAACCAAACAAATATTGGGCAAATTTGGCTTCTTTTCTTCTTTTTATTTTGTAATAATCCCATTAGTTGAGTTGGCAAATAAAGATTAATGTGTTTAGTTTTGTAACAACCAGGGCATAGTTGAGCCTAACTATAAATGCAGGTAAAAAATAAATCATTTCGCAAACTAAAAAATAAATCATTTCGCCTAACTATAAACTCTAACACGCTATGCTCGAGTTTACTTATAGAAGTTGAAAATCATGTAGTTAGAAAAAAGCGAAAATAGATGATAAAGTGGTATTCGGTCACTTTTCAAGTTGGGGGTATTTTTGTCCAAATGTTATTTCGGGATGAAAAAGTCATTAAATTTCTATTAATTTTGCATCTGCGGCTTATTTTCAAAGAGTTTAAGTTTTACACTATCATGTCATCCAAAAGATATCTACAAGTAATCTTCTTTCAAATGTGGAACTTGAGATATTGAAGATAAGATATGTTATCTATTACAACATGTAAAAATGACATGATGGTGTAAAATTATTTACACTTATGGTGTATATTACTCAAGTTCATTTTCAAATAGCAACCGTAAAAGTAACTTTTTGTTAATTTCTCCCTTTAAATCATATTAAATGGACTTAAGTAAAAGCCTAATTGGGCTAATCTATTTAGTTGGATTTATACCAAATGAACTCATACATGGGCTTCAAGCCCATTAAACTTTTCTTAGAGAAGCAAGAGAGCTCTGATCTGAAGATAAAATACTTCAGGAATTTTACAAAATTGAATGATTATAGGTGTTCAAGATGAGAATTATGAATCAAAGAAGACTTTCTACGTATAAAAACTCTAGTGATTGTACCATACAAAGTTATTTTGAAATTAACTACTACAATTCTTTTTGTCTTTAATTTTCTCATGCACGAAATTTATTGCTACAATCCCATAAAGTACTCATCCTTGGTAGTACAATGGCATTAAATGGGCGGGTTGAGCTGATCTGGGTGAGTTAGAATTGATTGAGTTAATAAATGAGCGGGTCATTGACCCATTCAAAAGTTACTTGGCCTGAAATGAGTTAGGCTAGAATGACCTAAAAAACGAATCATAACCTAACTCGTTCAATTTTTACTAAGAACTAATTTCCTTATTTGTAATTTTTTAAGTACCCAATAAAACTATTTTTATTTATTATGGCAATATATAACATATCTGTAAGATTGTAATAATCTCCCTTAGGGAGTCTTCTCATTATTACAATATATATATATAGTGTGTACAAGGTGGAATCACAATACAGTAAGGATCCTAATATACCATAAATATACAACACTCATAATTACACAATATATGAGGAATATATTGAGAATATTCGCTAATACACACGCTCAGTCGGAGCGGGAGGAGGCCGGACGCTAAGACTGAATCTGAATTCGATGAATAACTGTCTTGGAAGCCATTTTGTGAAGATATCTGCATACTGATATGAAGAAGGCACATGCAACACTTTGACATGACCGAGACCAATCTTCTCACGAACAAAATGCATATCCATCTCAATGTGTTTGGTTCGCTGATGTTGAACCGGATTGTGAGATAGATATATGGCAGATATGTTATCACAGTAGACGATAGATGCCTTACGCAAGGGACACTGGAGCTCCAAAAGGAGATTTCGGAGCCAACAGATCTCAGCAACAACATTGACAACGCCTCTGTACTCTGCTTCGGCACTCGAACGAGATAGTGTGTCTTGCCTCTTAGCAGACCAAAAAATGAGATTATCCCCTAAGAATACACAATAGCCGGAGGTGGAGCGTCGCGTGTCCGAAAACCCTGCCCAATATACATCCATATATGATAGTAACCTGGTCGATGCAGAGGGGGTATAGATGCAACCCAGAATCAAGTGTGCCCTTAATGTATCAGATGATACACTTAAGAGAAGTGAAGTGAGACTCCCTTGAGGCATGCATAAACAGACACACCTGCTGAACAACATAAGCAATATCAGCCCTGGTGAAGGTAAGATACTGAAGTGCACCTGCAATGCGCCTATAAAGAGTAGGATCGGAGACTGGATCACCATCAGCAACAATGAGCTTTGATTTAGAATCTAGTATAGTGGGCATGATCTTGCAATTTGCCATCTTAGCCTTGTATACGATCTCCTCTGCACACTTACGCTGACTCAAGAACATAGTATCTGCAGATCTGGTCACTGATATCCCCAAGAAGTAACTCAATTTTCTCAAGTCAGTCATAGCAAATTCAGTTTTAAGTAAAGAAATAATCTCATTTTCAACCCATCAGATGAGGTAGTAAGAACAATAACATCCACATATAGTAGTAAGTAAGCAGTGTTACTACCTCGACGAAAAATAAAAAGAGAATTATCACAATTGCTGCATACAAATCCAATCTGCATAATGTACTTGGCAAATCATTCATACCATGCTCTGGGGGCCTGTTTCAAACCATACGGTGACATACGGAGATGACATACATACTAAGGGGCCGCTGGATGGACAAAGCCAAGTGGTTGGTGCATGTAAATTGTTTCTTTCAAGTCCCCATGTAGAAATGCATTTTTCACATCAAGCTGATGGATTGGCCAATGCTTTCCCATGACTATACTCAGAACTGTATGAATAGTAGCCGGTTTAACAAATGGACTAAACGTCTCACCACAATCAATACCCTCATGCTGATTTGTGTCTTTAGCCACAAGTCTCGCCTTATACCTCTCTAGATCGCCATTGTCTCTGTATTTATGACGAAAAAACCGCATGCAACGGATCACATTCACCCCCTCCGGTCTAGGAACCAAATCCCATGTGTGATGTTTGGTTAAATCATTAAATTCCTCACACATAGCTGCATTCCAATTAGGGTCTAGTTTGGCTAATTTGGGGTTTTTGGGAATTAGGGAAATTGTTTGTGTTGATAGGTTAAAATAGACTTTGGGATTGAAAATCCTGTGTTAGGCACGTGTTTCCATTCGGTGCGTTGGGGCAGTAGGTGGATGGTTATTTAGTTGGGTCGTTGATTGCGGGTCACTGAACTGGTGCGTAGTGTCGGGTTGTTGCGTGGTGGAACAGGGTAGTGAGTGAGGTAAGTTGTGGGATGTTGGCATGTTTGGTGGAGGCGACGATGGGTCGGGTACGGTCGACGATGTGGTGTGGGCTAGATATCGTCGGGTATGGTGACGGCGGTGGGTTTAGGATGTGGCGGTGGTTTGTTAGTGTGGTGGTGGTATTTCCGATAACTGATTGATTGACGGAGAATGGGTGGGTGACTGGGTTATCAGATATGGTGTTTGTTGGAGGCGGAAGAACAGCTGGTGGTGAGTGAGGTTTCTGGGTGGTGGTGGGGTTGATAACTGGTGGTGAGATAGATGAGCTGGAGCGATTGCTGGTGTCGGTGGCAACCGACGATGGATGTAACTCAAAGATAGGGGTGACACTGTCGTAGAGCTGCCGACGATAGTGGCAGCGGTGGGTGGCAGGGACGGGTTCAAGGTGGTGGACTGATGCAGTTGACTGAGAATAATAAGAGAGATGTCAGACTCGTCAAGAAAGGTATACTCCATTTTTCAGAATTTTTGAATATTAGAAAAAGAGAATATGGTATCGTCAAACGTGACGTGACGAGAGATGTGGATCTGACGAGTGGACAGGTCATAGCATAGATAGCCCCTATGATTAGACGGAAAACCTACGAAGACACACAGAGTGGTTCGAGGTGCTAATTTGTGAGAGATAGTGGATGCAAGATTGGGGTAACACATGCAACCGAATATTCTTAGATGATCATAAGAAGGGATCCGATGGTATAAAATTTCGGTTGGGATCCTATTGTGAAGGGTGCTGCTAGGTAAAATATTTAGAACGTATTCTACCATTTTGACTATAGACCCAGAAGGACGGAGGAAGGGAGGCATGAAACAGGAGAGTACGAACCATGTTATTTATGGTGCGGATGATTCTTCTACTTTGCCATTCTGAGGCGATGTGTGGGGATACGAGAATCAGAAAATCATGCTATTATTTCTACAGAATCGGTGAAACATGGAATTATTAAATTCACTACAATTATCACACTGAAAAGATTTTATGCATTTTTCAAACTGTGTTTTGATAAAAGTACGAAACTCAAGAAATTTGGCAAACACTTCTGATTTAAATTTGAGTGGGTAGATCCAAATATAATGAGAAAAATCATCTAACAAGCCAAGATAATATTTATGACCCAGTGAACTAGAGATAGGAGATGTCCACAGATCAACATGAATAATATCAAAAGGAGAAAATGTAACACTTGAAAATGATTTAAAAGGAAGACGAACATGTTTGCCTAAAAAAACACGAAACACAGTGTTGGGTAAGTTTTTCATTATTACATTTAATAAAATTAGTGGCTCTAAAAAAATTAAAAACTGGGGCTCCTGGGTGGTGAAGCCTATTATGCCAAGTTGACGAAGAGATAGCAGCGAGAGAAATGGGAGAGCATGAGCTGGCAACGGAAGTGGATAGAGATCCCTTGTGCTATTGCATCTCGTAAAAGGTGTTCCCGCACGAAGATCCTTCACTGTAAAACCAAAAGGGTCAAAGTCAACAGAGACAGAATTATTACGAGTAAATTTTAGGATAGAAATTAAGTTCTTAATGATGTTTGGAGCATACAAAACATTGTTAAGGGAAAAGGGTGGGTGAGGCGGTTGTGTGTAAGTGGTACCATAACCCTATATTGGAATGCGATGACCATTCCCAAAAGTAATGTATTGATGATACTTTAATCAAAACAGTTTGGGAATATTACTTGCAGAGCGGGTGAGGTGAGATGTAGCTCCTATGTCCATGTACCAATTTTTATCGGGCTGCTGCAAGTTCAAACTGCTAAAAGCTTAGCCCAAATCAGTCCGGATCAGACCAGAGGGAGGCTGCGGGAATTGGGCCTGCATGAAGTGGGCTTGGTGTGGCTGAAACTGGGTTGTCTGAGTTGCTATAACCGGACCCAATATTCCCTGTTCTGGGAAAGGGAATTGGGCCGAGACAGGTGCAGGGAAATAAGCTCAGTTCCCGTTCTGAAATTGAGAAACTGGGTCGGTCCAGTTTGTATAGGGGTGGGCTGCTGCGGTTGTTGATTTTTCTGCTGGCCGCGGCCCCCTTTCCCACGCCCTTTGCCACCTCGTCTATCGCTGCGGCCCATGCCGCCACGGTTGTTCAAAGGCTGATTAATTTTCGGCAGTGGAGGCGGGCCGACGGTGATGGTATTTTTAGGAGACGTTTTGACTACTAACGCCTTTTGATTATGCTCGTCCTGTTTTGCACGTCGGGTTTCCTCCAACAATAATTGCGAGCAGACCTTGTTGAAACTAGGTAACGGATCAGCCTGTTGTATCATTGTGGCTAGAGTTTCGTAATCACCTTTTGGTAGGCCTGCAACTAATTGTAGGATCATCTTTGTTTCGGAAACAGGTGTGCCGACGTTGGACAATTGGTCCGCCACTAGTTTCAACTGCTTGTAATAATCAGACATGTTACAGATATTTTCAAGGCGTGTATTATTAAATTATTCTTTCAAATACACAGCACGAGTGTGCTTGTTATCTTGAAAAAATTCCTCTAACCAAATCCATAAATTACGAGCCGAGGCGCCAGTTTTCATTATAGTAAGGAGCAAGTCTTGAGAGATAGTGTCATATATCTACTGTTTGACAACGGCGTCTAGACGACGCCATGTTGAGTCATCAACCTCAAGGGGGCGAGGGAAGGAGTCGTCGATATGGTCAAGCACGTTATAGACACATGCATGAATACGGAAAAGTTCAACCCATGGAGAATACTGACCGTTTTCTTGATCAAGAATTATAGGAATGAAGTTCTTGATGTTGGCGACGATGAGGGCTGGATGAACAAAGAGTGAAAATGATGATTTTGATATGGCAGGGGTGACAACAGATGAGGTTGAGGCTGCTGTGGGAGTTGTGGGAGGAGTCATTATAGAAGTAGGAGAAAGAAGACAAGGAAGAACAAAGAAAAATAAAAGGTGTCTTCTCAACCAAAGAGTGGTGGCCGTCGGTGGTTTGAGAAAACCTAGGGGCAGAAAATAGAAGAGAAGACTTAGGATTTAGGGTTTGGCTCTTGATACCATGTAAGATTGTAATAATCTTCCTTGGGGAGTCTTCTCATTATTACAAAATATATATATTGTGTATTAGGTGGAATCTCAATACAATAAGGATCCTAATATACCATAAATATACAACACTCATAATTACACTAAATATGGGAAATATATTGAGAATATTCGCTAATAATATCAAATAAAAAAATATACTTTTTGAAAATATCTTGACAAAATCTCTCATAAGTCAATTTGGGCTACATATCAGCTCAATTTTAGATTAGCTGAAATGCGTTGGGCTAAAATGGACTGAGCTAATAAATATGTGGGTCAAACTTGAATGTCTATGGTAAATCAAGTTTTCATATGCTAATTTTGTCAGTTGTCACCCCTAGCTTCACCTAGAAATTATCATATGTTATGAACGAATCATATGTTATGACCCGCCCAAACTTGAACGAATTGAATGAATCATATTGTTATGGGCTAATTTTATCACTCCTAGCTTTACCTAAAACATGTACATGTGTTATTGATCTACAATTAGTTGACAACCACTAAGATACCTATAATAGGAGACCATGTCATAGGTAGACTTGTAAATAATATCCTGGGGTAAACACATGATAAATAAACTGATACCAGTGGAGCTCTTAAATTTACTTGACAGATCTTCGTCAGTGCCAAAAACATTGATAACTGGAGGCCCACTAATTACATTAAGCTCCAACGATATTCACATATTTGGTCTTGTCACAATCCCCAAATAGTACAATGGATTTTACCTTTTGGACAAGTACAAGAAAACCATGCTTCTTTTATATACATATATGGGTGTTTGGACCAACTAGCATACACCTCAATTATTTCACGTTCATTATTCTACCGAATACTAATTATTATTTTCCATGCATTAATATTGGTATAGGGTATTTGTGTGCATATTGCAAGAAATCACATATATTTTTGTCTCTACTAAAATTTGAACCCTAGTGTCCCATGATTTTCATCTCACTTATCGACCATAAAGTCCAGTTACGACTGTCCTAAGGGGAAAACCTTGTTGCTAACTTGCTATATGCCCGCGTCCTTGCACGATTCGGCTTGTTCTTCGAGCCTTGCTTCTCCCTTTCCCCTCTCACCGTTTCGTTATCAGATAACAAAGTTGATTTCTCTCCAGAACTCTTCGCAAACCGGAGCCCGCTCTTAGGGGAGGCCAACCAAGAGCAGGGAATCATGGCGTCAACGCTAGAATTTACGCTAAAAAAGTTCAAAAAATAAAGTAAACACACAAAAAAGTTAAGAAAATTCAATATCTATTATATAAATATAAAACTATTTTAATTATATATACAATTTAATTTTCTGACGAAATTGATTTGGATGAAACCCTTGCTTACCCTAGCTGTGCCTTATTTAGATCACATTCCAAGAAGCCCGTGTTTTTGGTTGGCCTGATGTAAAATGAGAAGGTAAACATACCTGTCTTCCGACAATTATTGTTCTATAAACACAATATATCTTTCGTTATAGCCACAAAATGATCACTTGGTCCAATCAATATATACGTGGTATTATTGGAATTAGACTTGTCACAAGACAATATTCTTTCTTGGTCCTCCAGATGTTATTGAATTGTCCCTAACTAAGAACCAGCATGTCTGACCCTATACATTAATGTAATTAAATAAAGCCACCCACCGACTTGATTGTATCCTACTTCCAGCCACAAACTCCATTCTCACATTTACTCAAAACTGTCCCTCCTAGTACATTGAAAATCTGTTATTGAGTTCAGAATAATGGTGTGTTTGATATGAAGGAAAATGAATTTTCTAGAAAATGTATCTAGAAATAAGTGATTTTCTTACTTATTTTCTGGTGTTTGGTAAATAAACAGAAAATATGTCCCAAGAATATTTATATATAATTTAGGCAAACACTATGACAGTGGGGGTGGGGTGAGGGTGGTTGGAGGGGCGGGTTGAGATTTGGGGTGGGGTGGGGTGGGGTGCGAGGGGCAGGAGTTGAGTGGGCCGTGGGGGTGGGGGTTGGGGCTGGTTGCGAAACAATCAGCAGGAAATGCCACTTATAAAACTTATTTTCATTACTTCCACTAAGAAAGTCATTTTCCTGATTTTTAAAGAATTTACTTCTCTGACAAAAAAGATGTTTTCTAAAATATGTTGACCAACGACCAACATGGGAAAATTGAAAAGAATTTTCTGAACTATTTTTTCTCCTTACCAAACACACCCCAAGTGTCATCTTATTAAGTGCATATATACACTTCAAATTTTGTTGTATATATATAGATAAAGTTCGAGCTGAGAGTAATAGGTTCAGTTGAACCCACAAAAACATGTGCCTCCTAAATATTGTCATATTCCTTCTATGATCATGGATTTTCTTTCATGACTTAGTATGCATTAAAGGCAACTCACAATGCAGAAGTTGATTCTTGATAGGCTGGAGAACACTGGAGATGAGTCTGATGAAAATCACCAAGTTCATGATCAACGTATAGTTGTCCCAACTATGCTCAATGCAATTGCTGATGGCTTTGTGAAGAAAGAAAAGTCATGGTAATAACTCTTAACATGCATCATAAGCAATTTCAAATTTTCTTTTGTTTCAACCTATGTCGTTCGGATCCTCCAAAAAATGTTGCCGTACTCTTGTCGAACCTACAAAAATGCACTAGTTTTGGAGGATCCGACACGCACCTGACCGCATTTTTGAAGAGTCCGAGCAACATATGACTCACTTACTTTCAGCAGTGGTGTCCGGGCCAACTTCTGCTCGCCTCGACTTTGACAGGGTACATGTTATCTTCCACCAGTGTAAGTACGAGGTAATTCTGCACGCGGAAATATTGGCAGATGGGAAGAAATCACCGAGCAGTTTCGAATTTGATTCAATTGTTTCCTCATACCGTAAAAGACTTTTGAACTATGAGCTGATGTGTTATGCAGGTTTGCCACTTCTCAGCTTCCAAGTGATATATCAATTCGAGTTGAAGATATCACCTTCTATGTTCACAAGGTAAGTAAAGGACAATAGGACATTCTAAACAAACTAATATACAATAATTATTTATTTAAAGTTCTATGGCAAGAAAATGAAGAATAGTAAGATCAATATCTTAGATAAGAATTAAGTTCTTTTAAGTTCACCTTTTTTCCTTATAATAACAATCATTCATTCTTATTCTGATATTGAAACCCTCATCCTCTCTATTTCTAATATGTACCTCTCTTTTGCTTCTTTCTTATGCTCTGTTGCCATAGTTACTAAAACAATGATCAAGTAACTTAACGGTGTAAAAAATATAATTGTAGCATATTACTTGGATATCAAAAATAAACTTTGCCATTCATGTCTTTTGGTTTCTCACCCGGTGTCTGATACCCGATTTGGGGCGGATAAGGCCAATATAGGGGAAAGTACTCCTACCAAGATTTTTTTCATTCTCCGGGCTCGAACCCGAGACCTCTGCTTAAGGATGGAGGGTCCTATTCATCCCACTACAACACTTGGTAGTTGCAATTGAAGCTATTAATATTGCATAATAGGTGTTAAATTAATAGATTTAACATGGCAAGTTATCTATTACAATAGGTTAATTAAAACACACTAATAGTGTAAAATTTCTTTAAACTGTCAATGTATATAAATTAAATTCACTCAGAGAGTGATCTTTAAGAACACTAATTTAGAGTTCTATGATAAAGAGATGCGAGTTACTACATAGCTTCATTGTACATTCATCAATTAATGAGAAGTTAATTCAAGTTTATGTAATCTTGAAACAGTATCCACTAGTTGCAAGGTGTGGCTACATAAGTCAAATTGATCTTCATGAGTCTCAAAATTCACACTCAGATTATGACCTCAAGCTCGAAAAGTTTCCAGGTGGATCAGAAACTTTTGAGACAATTCTAAAATTCTGTTATGGACTGCCAATAAGCCTGAATCCAACAAATGTAGCAGCACTAAGATGTGGATCAGAATTTTTGGAAATGACAGAAACAATGGAAGAAGGAAATTTGATTTCAAAAACAGAAGCTTTCTTCACATTTGTAGTCCTTTCGTCGTGGAACGACACAATCATCGTCCTCAAATCATGTGAAACGCTCTCTCCATGGGCTGATAATTTACAGATTGTGAGAAGATGTTGTGACTCAGTTGCCTGGAAGATCTTTAGAGAAAATTCGACAACGGGGGAAATTATAACGAACGATGAGACATGGTGGTTTGATGATGTTGCCACTATCCGTATTGACTTCTTCTTGAGGATTGTAACAGCACTGAGGGTAATGTTAGGGTTTGCCCTGAATTTTCTACCTTATTAGATTTTAACATAATTGTATTTTACTTAAAAAAGAAATACAAATTAGTCGATGTGCAATTATTAGCTTCTGTATGATGTCTTGTTATTTTCGACCCCAACAGGTAAAAGGGATCAAACCTGAGATCATTGGTCAGTGTATCATGAACTATGGAGACAAGTGGTTCCCAAGCATGTATAGCGAGACGAAAGGAACGGATAGTAAATGTGGTACTAATAAAAGGAATGATTCGCAATGGAGCATCACGAGTGGGAGGATCGGGGAAACGAGCATTATTGGACAGAATAAAGAGCAGAGAACAATAATAGAGAGCTTAATTAGTATATTACCTCCTCAGAAGGAAGTTGTTTCTTGTAAGTTCCTTTTAAGGTTGTTAAAAATGTCAATTGTGTATGCTGCATCACCAGCTCTGATTTCGGAGCTTGAGAAAAGAATCGGCATGGTGCTGGAAAACGCCAGCGCGAACGACCTCTTGATCCCTACATATGCAGTAAATGAACAAACAATAAAGTGAGTTTCTATTACTCTGAAGTTACAAACTTTCAATTTTTCATAGCACTATTAACCAATGATGTCAAAAGCGCGCTTAAGCCCTGAAGCGAGGCGCGAAAATGTTGAGGGCTTCCCTCACTTAGCGGATGCGAGGGTGTAGGGGCATCACAGGTTGGACAGGTCATGTTTTCATGGGTTGATTTTGTCACCCCTACTTCAATGTCGTCATCGAGGCTCTAAAGCATACTTTTCTTTGCGATTGAGCGTAATCCCGAAGAGGCGACACTGAACAACTGATTTTTCACTTTATCATAATCTTTTTTTTCAATCTCTTTGTCCATATATTTTTGTTATTCATACTTATAATTATTAGTCCTAAAGGGAGCCTTTGCTGCCATGTGACCAAGAGATCATGAGTTCTTTTGGATTAAAAAAGGAGAGTACTCCAATTCTCCTTCAGGATTAATATGTACGGAAAAAATAGAATGGACACCCCGAAATACTTTTCTGATGTGAAAGATCAGACGCAACTGCAATCACAGAGCATACTCAGTATTTCCGGATATATTTCAATGTAAATAGTATTTCGTGAATAGTAAATAAAATACTAAATACTAACCAAGAAATTATCTCGTGAAAAAATAACAACGGTAAACCTTCCACTATAACAATAATAATGGGTATACAACATCTTCTCAAGTTTTGACAAATACTTGAGGAATGCACTTAAAAACTCTCACACTCACTAGTGTGGTAATCAGACGTGGAAACAACCTTTTGCGGAAATGTGAGGTAAGACTGCGTACAATAGACCCTTGTGGTCCGGCACTTCTCCGGACCCCACGCATAGCGGGAGCTTAGTGTACCGGGCTGCCCATACTTATAATTATTAGTCTTGGACTAAACATACCTATTTGTATTTTTTCTTAATTAAAGCTCATGTCTTATTTGCGCTTAAAGCCCCAACGACCTTAGAGTGTTTTGCGCTTTTTGCCTTTGATAACACAGTTCCACTAAATACAGTTCAACTGAAGAACAGAGCATCCACAATATAGACGTGGTGCAGAGAATTTTGGATTATTTCCTGATGTATGAACAGCAAAGATTGCAGCAACAGGAACTAAAGTCGACAACGTCCAATATCAGCAAACTAGTCGACAGCTACCTAGCGGAAATGGCGAGAGATCCTAATGTATCTATCACAAAGTTCCAAGTTTTAGCTGAATCTCTGCCTCGGCATGCCCGAACATGTCATGATGGACTCTACAGAGCTATTGATACGTACCTTAAGGTTATTTTAATTTTTGAATCAAAACTATCTATCACTTGCTTTTGATTTCTTCAAATGAAAAAAAATACAATGCAGCTTAATAGATATTTTCTACAGACTCATCCTTCACTGTCTGAACATGATCGCCGAAGGCTATGCAAGATCATGGACTGTGAAAAATTGTCACTTGATGGATGCATGCACGCAGCACAAAACGAAAGGTTGCCTCTGAGAATCGTTATCCAGGTAAAATCTTCCTTTGCAACGCTATTTCATGTGCGTTAACCGTTTGATTGAATTTATGGTACAAAATAACGCAACTGAACATTTCGTCCTATAAAAATGTACCCACTACTGCAATCCTAGGTAGATTACATGACTTCAGTTCTATATTGCTCGAACTCTTTAAAAATGTAACATTGGGTGCGTGTCGGATCCTTCAAAAGTAGTGTCTTCTTCAAGTATCCGACAAGGATGCAGCAATATTTCTGGAGAGTCCGAGCAACATAGCTTCAGTTTCCAGCTGCGTCAATTATAAATACCACAGCCTCCTTGATATCTCATCATACTTGTGCCCTTACATTGCGATACTAAAATGATATAAATCACATAAATTGCTATTATTATATATAACGTGTCACAAACATCAGGTATTCGAACAATATATCAGATCTTGAGGACATTGTGGAATCTCTCAGAGCCATGGAGTGTAATATGTTGAAGTAAAAGGTTCTTTATTGAAATTACACTAAAAAATAAACAATGATCAATGAAAGCATTCAAGAAGCCTAGCATGGATTTAAAAACCATGAAAAAAGGGGTTCCATCATCTAACATTGCGAATGAATACTACTAAAAAGACAAGAATTAGCAACGGATAGATTCGATAGCTAAATAGCAAAATCCATCGCTAATCCTATTTAGCGATAGATTATCAAAAAATATTATTTGTTACGAGCTATTTAACGACACATTAGCGACGTAATTCTTAGCTAATTCTAGTTTATTTTAAGTAAAGTACTAAAAAAACAAGAACTAGCCACAAACAAATTCTATAGCTAAACAGCAAAATATGTGACTAATCCTCTCTAATGACGGATTATTAGAGAATTATGTTAGCGACAGATTACGAATAGAAGCATAACTACCACCTAAAACATTATAGACATGCTGATATACTTCTGAATTTCAAAGAGAAGTTTTGCAGGTTTTGCTCTCGGAGCAAGTGAAGATGAGGGCTGCAGTACAAGGGAAGGATATTACAGAGAGTGATGATAATTCGGACAAGGAAAACAGCTGGTCATCGATGAAGAAGGAGGTCACATCCCTTAAAGAAGAACTCGAAAAAGTGAAGATGCAAATGACAGAGCTTCAGAGGGACTACTCTGAGCTGCAACAAGAATATGTAAAGGTGAACAACAAGCCTAGAAGTTCGTGGACTTCCGGATATTGGAGGAGGGTGAAAAAGTCCGCTATTTTCAACAGAAAAATGGTTGAGGATGAAACTCAAGAAGGCAAGCATAGAGTTAAACCTGCAGGCCGCAGAGCCAGCCTCCATCGAAGGCAATCCATATCTTAAGTGCTAATATTATACTTGTTCTTATGTATCTTGTTGATGAACTGATAAAATTACCAACTCTTGTCTAGTCTAGACAAAAAAGGCTAGTTTGGCAGAGACGGAGTTTGGATACAGATTGTAATCTATGTTGCTTTGACTCTCCACAAATGTTGACGCACCTGTGTTGGATTCTTAGAATATGCACTACTTTTGGAGGATCCGACATGCCTACATCGACATTTTTGAAGAGTCCGAGCAATATAAATCGTAACATTCATCCATCCTGCTGGTAAAAAATGTGCAATATAGTAAATGAATTGCACCAGCAGCCTTTGTACTTCAATATCACAATTAGTCTCTTCTATAGTTTACGATTACATACTAGAGTTTCATCATTTCTATTTTTAAGTAGATATATTAGATCAATCAATTACACCTCAATCCCAATTGGGGTGGGTAATGGATGCTACATGGGATTTCAGAGTCATCCAAGCTTAATTAGAGGTCACAACTATGACATCAAAATTCAAATTATTATTTTTAATAACCTTGTATAAATTCTTGGTGTAGCGGTGTTGACTGTTTAGTTCAATTAACACCACTTGCGTTTGTTGGCCAATCTACGCATTTCTACTCGTTTTACAGTTCATATATCAGCTAAGACCCATGAAAGAGGAAATCATTCCCTACCAGAACTTTTTCAAGTAAGGGCCTGTTTGGAAAGCCACCCGGGTAATTGAAATTGGGTGTAATTGGCTATAATTACACAGTTAAATTTCAGCACTTCAACGAGACCCATATGGCCTATGAGTAATTAAAGCAACTACTAGGGATCGTTTGGTTTGTTATATAAGAAAAGTAGTTTTTTCTTTCACATATAAGAAAAGTAGTTCCAACATATAAAATTTTACATTATTATCACAATACTCGGGTCTCACGTATAAAGTTTTCATTACTAATATACTTTTTAAAACACCGGATAATTACATCTCTGAATTAGGAATTACGTTGGTAAAGTGAATTACATCTCTGAATTAAAATATGATGTGATATACAAACTAGATGATGATCTTACCAAATTCAGCTTCCACCATAAATAAGATGGCTAGGGGAATTGAGACGAAGGAAGTTGACAAGGATAACCACTCCACATAGCTTTTTTACTCACTAGGTTCATCTCTTTGTATGTGACACAGCAAATATAATATGCAGAAACAATAAAAGATAAAATAAGTATACAGAAGAATAAAATGAGAAAACAATATAGCAGAAAATCATCTTTCTCTTTACACCCGAATTCAAGCTCAAACTAAATGTGCTCTAGGCTTCAAACAATTAGCTGGTAATCAGTGCACCACTTATCTTTCCCAGAAAGGCTGATTGCACATATAGGAGTGTCCAGCCAGAAATTCATCCAATTCTCTCAAGGCGGAATCATACTGAACAAATGCATATACATCAAATGCAGGTGTATCTAATATAAAGATTTTTACTGAATGTCCAAGTTCTCAGGTAGAGTTTACCTTCAATAGTACCTGTCAACTCTAACCACTCTTTTCCTGTAAGACAAGTAAAACCAATTGCCAAATGTTGGCAAATATACTCAAAGAGTCTGTAATATGGCGTATTCAAGATTCACACTTGCTTCTTCTCAACACAATATGGATATTTTTCGTATATGCTTATGCTAATCATAACCAAAGGAAGTGCCACAAGACAGTATGGCGAAGGAGGTCTTCCATCAAACATGAACTGGAGCAGAGCAGTGACAAGAAGTGCAGACACAATGACAAATCCCTGCACACAATTTAAGACAAGCAGAAAGAAATAACATTGTCAAGAAAAGGATGGTAATGTAACAGTTACAGAAAGTACCACATGATATACTCTTTAAGGGGAGAGAGTGCAGGGATTGAACTTTTCCAGAAGGACTCTGGAAGAAAGGGAAGTGATTATTTGCTCTTCAAGCAGCACAAAACTTCTATGACCTCATCTTATTGCAGACCAGACAAATCTTCTAAACAAATGATTAGACCATATATTTAACTGTTTCGCTCCACCATGAATCATCATGAGAATATGTAACGACTTAGGAAAAAAGACAATATTCTAGGACTCCACTTTAAGTGGCATAGTGATGTGCCAGAGCTACAAATGCTGGAATCCAGGGACAACCAATGAGCGACGGTCATAACAAAGTTTACAAGTCATTTTCTGATGTAATTGAAGGCAAAGAGGGAAGATTTCGTGAGACTCTGCATGGCAAACGAGTCGACTATTCAGGACGTTCTGTCATTGTCGTGGGTCTTTCACTTTCATTACATCGATGTGGATTGCCTCATGAAATAGCAAATCAAGGGGAAAGGCACAAGAAGGCGAAGCTATAACAGAGAATAGCAACAATATTTTTTCAAGCCTATTTTATATCCGCACAGCTTGTAAACCATAAGAAGTTTAGTAGACACTTACCTTCCTAACACCACCGGCATATGAAGTCACAAGACCCACAAGAATTCCACCAACCGCATTTAAAATAACAGGGATCTGGAACAAAAGAAGTAAAAAGTATCACGTAAAAATCATGAGTTTTACCTAGATAAATCTGACTCATTTTCCAAAACAAACAAGGAAAAGAAAATGAATCCAGACGATCTTGATTTCCTTTATAAACAAAAATTATGTAAATCACTAACTCACAGAACAATTTCTTATCCTCAACAAAACAAATTTAAAAGTGAAAGTTGGATCTAACCAGAGGATAAGATGCATATGACAACAAAACCTCGGGCAAATCAATAGAAGACATACCAGAGAGAAAACTAAAAAGTTTTTTCAGGAAACCTCCACATTCATGGAGGTTCCTAATCCTGGATGTTTTCACTTGCAATACCAATTTAACAAGCTCCCATGACATAAAGGATTAGAAAAAAAATTGTATATTGACAAAGTTGATTTACCAAAGTTAATGCAGTCCACCCGTAGAAGAATCCATGCTGTTTAATAGCTTCTCCATCTGGAGACTTGGAAGTACTACTTATCAAGCAAAGACTCCCAATTATGGACATCTCAACAGTCATCAGGTAGGATGAGTGTTTCTTAACCTGTAATAGACAAGAAGCATATTAAAATGGAGTAAATGCAAAAGACCCTTCCATAAAATAACAGTGTTTATTTGCCTGAGATGCCCATTGACACAAGGCAGATGCCAGACCAGAAAGCACAGACGCAACCAAAACTGGTACAATTCCATAGAATAAGATCTCATCAGGGTTACTACTACTGAAAGCTTTGCTGGAGCCTTCACCAACACTTGAAAGGACAGCTGCCATGATTAACAAGAAAAGAGCCCCAATTTGTTGAATGGATTGCTTCTGCCTGAAAAAGAAAAAAGGATTTTGGGAGAACAAGGCTATCAGGAATCACCCGATACACAATTAGTGTAATCAACAAGATTACTTGCAGGATATTACAGCTACGGACTGTTAGTTGCTAAATTGTTTAAACAATTAAAAGAAAAACAAGAGTTGGTTGTACCAACACAGAGTCTAGAGTGTCACAAAATTTTAATTTAAATCACAAATGTTGCAACTAACCAGCTAAGTGAATCATACGATGTAAGAACAGCTTTTATAAAAACAGAGAATGATGTAAAAAATAGTTTCTAACAGAGAGTGTTTACCAGTCTGTTTGACAACCATGATTTAATAATAAAATGTTACCATATCAAGTAGGTACCATCTGAGACTCCAAGGGGTCATTTGGTTTGCGAACAATTTATCCCGGGATTATAATGTGGGATTAAAATACCGGGATTAAATAATGACAGTATTATAGTGGATATACTTATATTGGTAGTTATTCGGTTCATTCGACTAAAAATGGGTTATGATATAAATGTTCGGTTTAAATTAGATAAATTTTAATTTTCAATTTTAACCTTGGCTATCTTAAAAGACTTTTGGAGAAAAGCTTTAGAGAAGGGCAATTGTGTCATTTTATTGTTTTATCCCGGGATAAGTAATCCCGGCTATTATCCCATATAGAATGTCCTTCACAAAGGTAGATGTAAGGTCTGCGTACACACTACCCTCCTAGACTCCACTTGTGGGATTACACTGGGTATGTTGTTGTATCCCATATAGAATGTGGTATAAGAATAATATCACAATTATGGTATAAGCAATCCCGAGATTGCTAATCCTGGAATTAAACATTCTACCAAGCATGGGATAGAATAGAGGGAAACCCAAGGCACAATGCATCCCCCATTCACGTATGGTCCGGGGAAGGGTCGTACCCAAGGGGGTGTGATGTAGGAAACCTAGCCTGAAACAAGCATTTGATTCCACGGCTCAAACCGGTGACTTATAGGTCACAAATCCCACGTCTTATCCTCGGGATTATAATTCTTATACTTGTAACCAAACGACCCCTATCAGCCTAAGCACTAGCACAGTTTGCCAAAGGTAACCAAAACATACGCCTGGTCAGTAATCTCTTCCAAGCAAGGTCTCAGACAAAGAAGTTAATGATCCATAAAAAGAGTACTTTCAACAGATAGACAACATTTCGAATCAACATACTAACTTGCACGGTCACCCGGCAAAAGCATACCTCAAAATTATGTAAGTAAAGAAGGCTGTGAAGAACAATTTTGTCTGGTTCAAGATTGAAAAAGTGAGTGAATCAAGATTTTTATATGAGATGTGCAATAAGCTGTTTTGTAGTGCGTAGATAGCAGCAGGAAGTCCAGATGCAGTCAAAGAGCCAAATAAGGTCCACTCCCTGTATATTTTCTTCAAACTGCCTTCTTTTGCCATGAGAATAAGAGCACAAATAACCTGCAAAGTCGGAAGGTATATCTAAGTAAACATGTCGAACCATGGAGTGAAACAATGCAGAGAAAAAAGTAAGGAAATTTACCTTGACTACTTCACATGTCAAAACAGATGAAGTAACTATCACTTCACGCCTGTAGGAAGGACAGAACATGAAATACTGATGTCATAATACTATAAATCTTAACAAGGAATACAGGAGCTTTTATCACCAAACAATTTATGTGAAAGAATAAGCATAAGGTTTCATTTACCACGATAGTAAGTAGCAAAATAGACTTAATAATATATTTGAGACAACGAGGAAACAAGGAAAATGTGGAAACGAGGCAACCTGTAGGTGCTCGTCTTAATACATAGCCTACTTTATCAAAAAGAATTGATATTACTTTTGCACACAATTTTATTTTCTCATTGAGCCGGCCTAATCAGATGTGGGACCATCCCTACCTCAACCCCTAGCTAAGGAGTTGACCCCACACCTTCATAGGGTTGAGCCAGTTCCTAGCTCCTGGAAGCGGAGGTTCTAAACCAGCTCTAGGCACCTATTCAGGACTGGTTCAAATAAAAAAAACAAATAGATATAACTGAGGCTGGGAGTAACATCACAACCAAGACGATCTTCTCCTAATTTTAATGAACTTAGTTTTTATTTACAACAACATGATATTTGATGAATTGCTTTTGACCTTCTGGCATAGTGGAGAGCAAATACAATTCAATTTTCTTATGTTTTCAGATGTGGTACATGATACGGTAACCATTCTAATATCTGCTGTTGCTCAGAAAGTCCTTTTAGTCAAGGTAAGTTGCAACTAAGAGGGAAGAAGTATGCTAGCTGGACCTAAGTGGGAAGTGCTAGAAGTATTGGTTCAAACCAGAAAGAAGAAACCAATATTGAAGGAGTTCAACTCCCAACAAGAATTCAACCTCACAGATGTTGAAGAATGGTTCAAGCAGAACAAGACCAACTATGTAAACAGCACGATATTATTTCTTTACACCAAAAATACAAGTAACTCTTACCAATCATTCTCGTTATTTGAAATAATCTTCTATTTCTTTCATTTAATAAGCAACAAAAATAGACATTGCGGTGATGTTTTCCAGGCTGCTTCTTTTCTCTGCCAATTTTCTGTTGTCTCCAAGCTGGTGATGGCTTCCTCACCTGTTCTTTGTAGCACCCACTATATGCTAAACAATGGGAATACAAGATCCACAGTTTTGTAACCTGCCTAATTGTCTCCAAATTCTTTGCACATGCAACACCACCTCACAAATATCATTCTCCTCTTTCTCAAATTGTCAGATTTGTCTTGTACTGCACACCAAGCAAAAAAAAAACAACTTTTCCTTGAGCCTTAGCGCCCAATTTTTTTTCCATACCTCATTCTTACCTACCTACCTGCCAACTCAGTGTAACACGATTTAACCATAATATATTTTGCTCCCAACTACCCACCCCATATTATCTATTCTCCCTCCTTTCCCAACAACAACAACAACAAACCCAATATATTCCCACAAGTGGGGTCAGGGGAGGGTGAGTGTATGCAGACCTCCCTCCTTTCCCCAATCACTTTTCTATAAGGTAAAGTTCCCTCCTTCCCCCATCATATATTTCTGAAAAAAGATCCTCAATCTGATCTTGTTCCAAACTTGGATGGCCCTCCTAATGTTTATATCCCACGATAATCCCCTAATGATCTTCTTAATGATCACATACCTTACCATCATTCTCGTTATCAATCCATATATATCTATGAAGTGCACTCTCCAAAGGTACTCATCAACCATAAATACTTCCAAATCGTTTGCCTATTTGACAACATGCCCACGGTCTTATATTACTAACAAGACCAAAAGGCTTTGCGAATGGTTAATCGAGAGTTGACCAAGTTTGACCACTTGTTGACCAAGACTCGTTCCGGTTGGAGATGTCGGCATGATTCAAGCATGGTCCTACACACCTCACTTACCCACGCTCCTTTGCTTATGCTAGTATTTGGACATGGGCCTAAACCCATTTTTTAGCTAGTAGTAAAATAATGAGTATTGTAGGGTTTCTATCCAGTTTTGGATGATATGTTTATGTGACGCTTCATGGAGACCTTTTGGGGTTATGAAGAGCTCCTTGGATTACCATTGAAGGTCGAGATCTTCTTGGTAATTTTCTTCCCTTATCTTTGATATCTATGGGTCAAATGTTACGTAATTAGGATGAAAACTAGTGTTATATGCCAACAGTGACCTAATTCTATCAATTTGGTTCTGGGCTCCTATTTCTATCTCTTCTTGTTCCTTCATTTCCATTTTCTTTTGGTGTTTTCTCTTCCGTCGTCGCTATCGCCATTGCCCACTATATAACCAATAAATCTAGAGAATCTCTCCCTATCTTTCAAAATTCCACTCCACAGACTTACTAAATAGAATTAGCCCCTTGTCCAGGAAACCATCCACTATCTCATTCCATATCTAGTAAATATTGTCTTTCGGAAACAACCTCACTACCTCCCAAGGTATCTGCGTACACTCTACCCTCCCCAGACCCCACCGTAGGGGAGATTACACTGGGTATGTTGTTGTTGTATTATTACCTTTCTCCAAAAAGCGCTCTCCTCTTTACATGAATCTCCATAGCCATTTACCCAAAATTATTGTATTGAGAATGGATAATTCCTAGCCCTCCCTCCCTCATAGATATTGTTATTTTCTGCCAGTATTAACTGAAAATATTTTTCTTCTCCTCCTTCCCCTCCCATGTAAAGTCTCGCATCCTCTTCTCTAAACCTATTTGCAATAGTTACAGGCATTCAAATCAAATACATAATAGGTGGGTTCATTAGAGACAGTTATGGTAAATTCCATGACTCCAATTTGAATGGTAAAGACCACCCCATAACTCAACAACAAGATGCTAGGACAGCATGAAGATGAGCCCCCGGCACAACGTTAGAATTACTCGTTTAGTGACCTGTAGGTCATGGGTTCAATATATGGTATACACCACCTTCCTCCTATCCTACACTAGCCACGAGTCCAGAAAGCACTTCATGCACGGGGTAAGCCCTTATTATTCCTTTCTCTGGAAATTTTCAATGTCTTCCGTTAAATGGGTGAACAAATTTGACAAGGATACAAGCACAACTATATTCTAAATCGAGAACACACCTCAACCACTTAGCCACTTGTGACATATACATTAACGCGTTCGAATGGAATTCTACGAAAATTAAACTATTAAGTAATCTGGTGCTGGTACTGTGCCCATTTTACGAATCATTAACAACAAGACTAACAACTGCACCATACATTTCTCCCAAATTTCTCAATATATTTCCTTAAATGCGTGAAAAAATAATGCTTAGGATAAAGTTTTTTTTTTTTATAACCGTGATCTTGCGCGCACCTCGACTAATTCCACGGAATACGTGCACCTCCCACCAGCAACAATTATAAGGTAACTTAGTGTTTTGTCTCTAAGAATTGAACCTGTAATGTTTAGGATATAGTACAAGCACAACTATACCATAAAACAAAAAGAATACACCTCCTCGCACACTTCACATTTAAATTGAAATACACATTAATATGTTCAGATAATATGGGAAATGTTCAAAAATATACAGCCCAACATAAAAGATTACGCCACATAGCCCAATAAGTATTATACAACATTATACCGGGGAAAGCATTATAAATAATGTATTAACCTCGCATAAAAGTGCATAATAGGTGTTTATACACAAATACGGACTAAACCAAGTAACAAACTCAAAATATGGGCTACGTAGCATAAATATTTTCTCCCAGTATACATAAAGCGTAATTGTTCCTAATTTAAATTGGATAAAAATTGAAGTAAATGAGGCATAATTTGAACCTGACAAATCGCTTGGATATGAGTGGTTGAGCACCGTACTGTAGGGTGAGAAGCAAGGAATAAAACCATAATTTACCCCCAGATTTTGCCGTCGTCGGGTTCTTGGAATTCGCTTTCGGAGCCATATCGGGTCGACCCGGAAGTTGTTGTTTTGCAATGGCGTTGAAGGGGTGGAAAAAAGGACGCCAACTGAGTTCTTTAAACGTAGCATTTGGACATAAAAACAAATTGGAAAAAAGTTTGAAAACAAATAGTATTTAAAAATGAAGTTAACAAGTAAGTGAAGTTTTTCAAATTTCAGAATTTAATTTAAAGTTAAATTATGAATTAATTTTTTGAAAAATCATAATAATTCTATGTTCAAATATAATTTCAAAAAAAAAATGGAAATTATTCATGGCTAAACAAGCCCTTATTTTCGGATGTTTTTTTTCATTTCAAAATAACAACAGTGTCATTTTTAAAAAAGACTTGAACTTGGGTAATTGCTATTTTACAAGTGATTAGACATGGTTGGATCATTTTGCCTTTTATAATAAGTTTTTAGTGCGAATCTAAATTAGTGATAATAATCCTTTAAATATTTAAAGCTAAAAAAGAGAATGACTATATTCCTTAAAAAGGAGAAAGACAAGAAATTAGAGACATCACTTTTGTGCTACAAGAATTATATAAGGATTTAATTTTAATAATCATAAATTTTTAACCTAAATTTTACTATGGACTGAGGAAAGAAATTTAATGCTTTGGTCCAAGTGGAATAAAATTGGATGTGCCAGATTAGGTTGCTTAATATCGCCTATGAGCTTCACATTAAAAAAATTATATAGATAACAAATTCACCACTACTTTATATAGGTCTTCTTCATCATGCTCCTTTTGTTTCTTGTTATATTCCTTTCTCTTTCTTTTTTCAACCAGTGAAATAGAATTTTATTTCTCCATTTTGTTTAGTATCTTTGTATGTATGTTGTATGTTTAATTGATTAAGCGTAATTCTATAAAACCTAAAAAAGTTAAGAATGCAAGAATAACTTTTGAACAGTTAGACAGTAATAAAATTCACTCAAGTGTATAGAAGAAGAGAGCGGCAAGAATTTATTATCAACAAATCGAATAAATTCAATGATTGTACAAACCTCAACCTTTATACCCTTATTATCCACCTGCAATGACAAGTTTACCCTTTATTATTAATTGATATACAGTATGACAATTAACTTTTATGTTAAAAGTCCATTTCCTCAAGGACAAAGTAAAGAAATTATTGCTGAAAATAGTGAACTTCTGCCAAGCGTTATCTTTGAATAGACAATTGAATCATTTACTCAAAACTTGAGTGATTTATTGCTTGTCTATGAAAAGTATCCTTTTATCTAGCATTTTTTTAGGTTTCAAAATAATGTACCTTGAACTGTAAGATACCACTATAAGTAACAGCGAATTACGCCGAAAAAATCATAAATCAGGAACACTTAATAGCACTTATTCTTATATAATCATAACGTTTGTACACTTCTTGGATTCATTCGATTTGTTGACAATAAACCCTCTCTCGCTTTCTTCTTTTATACACTTGACTGAATTTTCATTATTGTCTAAATGTTCAAAAGTTATTCTTGCATTCTTAGTTTCTTAGATTTTATAAAATTGTGATTAATCGATTAAGCATACAAAATTGGTATCAGAGCCATTTGATTCTGCAATAGCTACCATCGAATTTGAAAATGATATCTATTATGAAGAACTCAAACAAAATCTTGATAAGGTCAAGAAATTCATAATTAACACAGTTCGAAGGCAAGATGAGATTTTGAAAGAGATATAGTGCATGTTGGTATCATATCTAACCGTAATAAAATCACAAGTCAGTGGTGAATTAATTCTAGCAACAAGTTGAATACACGACATGATGCAAAACCATACCCTCTACTCGCTAACAACCAAAAAATGGGGATTGATGTTCAGCGAAATCATACTCTTAATTATTTGACTCTCATTATTTGAACTTAGCCGTGTGGATAAAATAGAGAAAGTATTTAATATTTACGATGAAATGAAACTGGGAATGTATTTTAATTTGTTGGTACTTTATTTCATATACATTCATACATAATTCTTTAATATAAATATATTATGGTGTTAGTGACCTAAGAATAGTACATATTCTTATATTATCATAACGTTATTTTTAATGGAGTGTCATTTTTAAAAGTTTAATTTGGATATTGCTCAAATATCTCAAGAAAACAAATATTGAGACCGTATGAAAGATAAACGATTGAAAAATATGGAGAAAAAACAAACAATTGGAAGATATGGAGAAAAGAAATGATCCCAACCTCAACGTTTGGAAGAGTTTATACACAGTTGATACGTGTTCTTCACAAGTCGCACCACTTTTTCAATTTAAAATATCTTTAAGAAATGAATAATTTTTTAATTTATATTTGAAATTATCCACGTTTCTTATTTCTAGTGGAACTTTTGTTGGGTATTGATATTGGTGAATGAGAAATGATTGGATAGAAAAGTGGGAGTTGTCCCACATCGGTAGTGGAAAGAAAAGTGGGAGTTTCCTCTTGCTTTATAAAATAAGCATTTGTCCCACATCGGTAGTGGAAAGAAAAGTTCTTCTACTTATAAGTAGAATTACTCCTTCTTGTCAGTAAAAGGGTTGAGGGGGCAAGGACCCCTCGCACCATCGTCGTCGTTCGCTCGGCTTCGGCTTCGGATTCAGCTTCGGATTTGGTCAAATGATCTGATGACCAAATTTTCTTTAATTATTTAATTAAATTAATTAACTTATCCAATTTTTAGTGGTTGTTCAGAAAGGTTGCAAACCTTCAGAAACAATACTTCCAATGCTATAAATTCGTTTGATTCCTCAGAATTTTACTTACGAATTTTCTGAACAACACAAACTTCTTCTTCTTCTGCACAAATAAATTTTGTGTGATATACTGCCGTTGAGTGGTTCGCCGTTACCTGAATTTGGAGTACTACTATTCTGGTAAGATAATCGTTCTATCCCGGGAGGGGATATTCCATCAACCTCGAGTACTGTGAGGGGAATAATTTCCTTAAGGACACACTTTGAACTAAGTGGGCTCGATTATATTCTGAAAAATTATTCTTATTTTTCAACACTGATTCTGTTTATTTTCGCTTATTATCATTTATCGCTTTTTTTTTTTGAATACGATTAATAACAATCTTAAGGAAATTATATTTTTAGATTAATCTGTATTCTGTTTTGGAGACTAAAACCTGTGTGATTTTCTACTCCGTATGAAATTTCATATTCTGACTTGAAGACATAAAAAAAAAATTCATTGGAATATTAAAGTTCATACTTGTACAACGATTTGAAGAACATAAAAACTTCATCGTTGCTGTATTCTGGTTTGGAGATTAAAACTTGTGTAGTTTTCTACTCCATATGAATATTAGTATTCTGACTCGAAGATATAAAAACTTCATTGGAATACTAAAGTTTTATAATATACTGCGATTTGAAGAAATAAAATCTTCATCGCTTAAGTCTGTGATTGAATTGCTATTCTGGTTTTATTAACTAAAACAGTTTGTCAATTTGATGTTGACAAACGAATAATGGCAATTGAGACTGGAACTACCTCTCGCGAATACGCACCGGTGGTTACTCCTACAACCCGTACCGCTGTGCCACCGGCTGAGAAACCTGCGAAGTTCACCGGTGCCAACTTTAAAGGATGGCAGCAAATAATGTTCTTTTGGCTTACCACCCTTGGTATGCAAAAGTTCACCAATGAGGACCTTCCCGTGCCTGCCGCCGACATGCCTGACAACCAACAATTCATGGTTACTGAGGCTTGGAAACAGGCTGATTTTTTGTGCAAAGGCTACATTTTGAGTGCCTTAGAAGATGACTTGTACAACGTCTACAGTGCAGTAGAGACTTCCAAAGAACTATGGAGTGCACTTGAAAAGAAGTACAAAACTGAAGATGCTTGCTTGAAGAAGTTTGTGGTTGCCAAATTCCTAGACTATAAAATGGTGGATGGAAAAACCGTTGGAACCCAAGTTCAAGAGCTTCAACTTATCTTCCATGACCTTATTGCTGAAGGTATGGTAGTAAATGAAGCGTTCCAAGTGGCTGCAATGATTTAGAAGTTGCCACCCTCATGGAAAGATTTCAAGAATTATCTTAAGCACAAAAGGAAGGAAATGAAGTTGGAAGATCTTGTGATTCGTCTCAAGATCGAGGAAGATAACAAAACCGCTGAGAAGAGGTACCGTAAGACTTCACCAATTGAAGGGGCAAACATCGTTGAAGATGCTGCTCTGAAAAAGAACAAGAAAAGGAGAGGCCTTCCGGAAAGGAGAAGGATTCCAACAAGAAAAAGTTCAAGGGCAACCGCTTTAATTGTGGGAAAGGCGGCCACAAAGCCCCGATTGTCGTCTCCCGAAAAGAACAAGGGAAAAGGACAAGCCAATATGGTGGAAAAGAATGATGATATGGATGATCTGTCTGTGCAATGCTATCGGTGTGCAATTTGGTTGGGAACCCAAATGAGTGGTGGCTTGATTCTGGTGCCACTCGACATGTTTGCGCTACAAAAGAAGCATTTGCAACCTATGCTCTCGCCGGACCCGAAGAGGTACTTGTTTATGGGAAATACCGCAACAACTGTGACCAAGGTTGAAGGATATGGGAAGATACTTCAAGATGACTTCCGGCAAGGTCCCGACTCTCAACAATGTTATGCACATTCCAACAATTCGGAAGAATTTAGTTTCAGACGGACTACTCGTCAAAAATGGGTTTAAGTGTGTGTTGGTTAGTGAGAAAATTGTAATAAGTAAGAATGATTTGTTCATAGGAAAGGGCTACCTCACCAAGGGCCTTTTCAAACTCAATGTAATGGTTGTTGACAGTATTAATAAGAATTCAGCTTCGTCTTACTTATTGGAGTCAAATGATTTATGGCATGTTCGTTTAGGACATGTCAACTACAAAACCTTGCGAAAATTGATTAATTTAGAAGTATTGCCTAAATTCGAGTGTAATAAATCTAAATGTGAAATATGTGTTGAATCTAAGTTTGTTAAACATCCATATAAGTCTATTGATAGGAATTCAATCCTTTAGACTTAATTCACACAGATATATGTGATATGAAGTCAATACCATCTCGCGGTGGGAAAAAGTATTTTATAACTTTTATTGACAATCACTCGATATTGTTATGTGTATTTGCTTAATAGTAAGGATGAAGCAATTGATGCATTTAAGCAATACAAAAACGAAGTGGAAAATCAATTGAATAAAAAGATAAAAATGATTAGAAGTGATAGGGCAGGAGAGTACGAATCTCCTTTTGCAGAGATATGTTTAGAATATGGAATTATTCATCAAACTACTGCCCCTTACACACCACAATCAAATGGAATTGCGGAAAGGAAAAATCGAACATTAAAGGAAATGATGAATGCCTTACTAATAAGTTCTGATTTACCGCAAAGCTTGTAGGGAGAAGCTATCCTTACAGCTAACCGAATACTCAACAGGGTGCCCCACAACAAAACACAATCTATTTCATATGAACTATGGAAAGGAAGAAAATCCAACTTGAAATATTTCAAAGTGTGGGAGTGTTTAGCAAAGGTCCAAGTTCCTTTGCCCAAGAGGATAAAAATCGGACCAAAGACTATGGATTGTGTTTTTATTGGTTATGCTACAAACAGCAAAGCTTGTCGGTTTTTGGTTCACAAATCGAACAATCCCGAAATTCATGTTAATACGGTAATTGAATCAGATAATGTTGAATTCTTTGAAAACATTTATCCATATAAAACTGAATGTGAGTCGTCAAGTGAAAGATCTAAACGACCGTGGGAAAAACCAAAGGAAAATACACCAAGTAAAGCGGATGCAAGGCGTAGCAAAAGTCAAAGGACATCTACTTCCTTTGGACCAGATTTTGTGACCTTCTTGCTTGAAAATGAGCCTCAAACATTTAAAGCAGTGATGTCTTCTTCTGATTCAGCATTTTGGAAAGAGGCAGTCAATAGTGAGTGAGATTGAATCAATTTTGAACAATCATACATGAGAATTGGTTGATCTTCCTCCTGGAAATAAACCTTGAGGATCAAAATGGATTTTTAAAAGGAAACTGAAAGCTGATTGCACTATTGACAAATATAAGGCAAGACTTGTGGTCAAAGGTTATAGACAAAAAGAATGCCTTGATTACTTTGACACATACTCGTCGGTAACAAGAATAACATCTATTTGGGTGTTAGTAGCACTGGCGGCCGTATATGGTCTTGAAATCCATCAAATGGATGTCAAGACAGCTTTCTTAAATGGAGAATTGGAGGAAGAAATTTACATAGAACAACCTGAGGGCTTTGTGGTTCCTAGTAAAGAAAGGAAAGTGTGCAAACTTGTTAAGTCACTTTATGGACTTAAACAAGCACCCAAACAATGGCATGCGAAATTTGACCAAACAATGTTGGCAAATGGATTTAAGATTAATGAGTGTGACAAATGTGTTTACATTAAAAATACTCCAAATCATAAAGTCATTGTTTGTTTATATGTTGATGACATGTTGATAATGAGTAGAGATATTACCGATGTAAATGCTACGAAGCGTATGCTGGCTAGCAAATTTGATATGAAAGACTTAGGAGTTGCTGATTTGATCTTAGGCATCAGAATTCATAAAACTCCACAAGGTCTAGCATTATCGCAGTCTCATTATATTGAAAGAGTACTTGACAAGTTTAAGTATTTAAATTTCAATGTTGTAAAGACTCCAATTGATGTAAGTTTTACACTTCAAAATAATAAAGGTGAAAGTGACTCACAATTGGACAATGCACGAGTTTTGGGAAGTTTGATGTATATTATGAATTGTACACGACCAGATATAGCATGTGCTATAAGCAAGCTGAGTCGATTCACGAGTAATCCCAATCAAACTCATTGGATGGAAATGAAACGAGTCTTGGGGTGTTTAAAATACACCCAAGACTATGCTTTGCATTATAACAAATATCCCGCCGTGATCGAAGGATATAGTGATGCAAATTAGATCACCGGATCATCTGAAGTTAAATCCACGAGTGGTTATGTTTTCACAATTTGGGGTGGACCAGTGTCTTGGAAATCATCAAAACAGACATGTATCGCCCGCTCTACAATGGAATCTGAATTTATAGCTTTAGACAAGGCCGGTGAAGAAGCTGAATGGCTCCGGAATTTCTTAGAAGATATTCCATTCTCGCCCAAACCTTTGGCTCCTATATGTATACATTGTGACAGATCAAGCAAAGAATAGATAGGACAGGAAGCGTAATTTACAACAGAAAATCTCGTCACATACGACGAAGACACAATACCGTTAGACAACTCCTCTCTAGTGGCGTTATCACGATTGACTATGTAAAGTCAAGAGATAACGTGACAGATCCGCTTACAAAAGGCTTATCTAGAGAGGGAGTTAGTAGATCATCAATGGGAATGGGGTTAAGGCCGAGGACAAGTCATCATGGCGGTAACTCTACCTAGCGACCGGGAGATCCCAAGAGCTAGGTTCAAGGAGATCAAACAAAGTTGTGACTGACGGTTCAACATTGTCAAATAACTCAACCCATTCTCGGATGAAGACAATGTTCAGAAATAAGGATAAAACCTTATGGCTTGTTAATGAGTTAATAAAGCATTAAGGTTCTTTAATGATTATCTAAATCTGGCAGTGTATGACCAGATAATGTGGCTATAGGACCACATGCTTAGAAATCACCTATGTGAGTGTTAAGTGTAAGCCGCTTTAAAGGGGAATGACAATGAAGGCCCATTCTCTACGCACTCATGAAACCAGGATGTGTTCATGGCTGAAACGAACACAACCGTGAGAACCATAATCGGTTGAGGGTTGATTATGTGACTTATGTTGTCTAGGTATACAACAAAGTTCGACGGTTCAAAGATATCAAATCTACCGATTGATCGAGTATATCCGATATAAGTTCACTACGGAAAGTTCAAAAGGAAACCTACTTATCCAGATGCAGTCAATTCTCGCTTGTATATCACACTTGTCCGCGCTTTTATATTATAGCCATTCCCCATTCATGTGGGGGATTGTTGGGTATTGATATTGGTGAATGGGAAATGATTGGAAAGAAAAGTGGGAGTTGTCCCACATCGGTAGTGGAAAGAAAAGTGGGAGTTCCCTCTTGCTTTATAAAATAAGCATTTGTCCCACATCGGTAGTGGAAAGAAAAGTTCTTCTACTTATAAGTAGAATTACTCCTTCTTGTCAGTAAAAGGGTTGAGGGGGCAAGGACCCCTCGCGCCGTCGTCGCTCGCTCGCTCGGCTTCGGCTCGGCTCGGGCTTCGGATTCGGATTCGGATTCGGATTTGGATTTGGTCAAATGATCTGATTGATTGATAATCTTTTTGGACCAAATTTTCTTTAATTTTTAATTATTTAATTAATTATTATTTAATTAAATTAATTAACTTATCCAATCCTACCCGTTAGTGACCCCGACCCGCGACCCGGCCAGATTCGCGTGTCTGACCCGCGACCCGATTTCTTTTTCTTATTTAAATTTCCCACCAGTTTTAGTGGCTGTTCAGAAAGGTTGCAAACCTTTAGAAACAGTACTTCCAAGGCTATAAATTCGTTTGATTCCTCAGAATTTTACTTACGAATTTTCTGAACAACACAAACTTCTTCTTCTTCTGCACAAATAAATTCTGTGTGATATACTGCCATTGAGTGGTTCGCCGCTACCTGAATTTGGAGTACTACTATTCGGTAAGATAATCGTTCTATCCTGGAAGGGGATATTCCATCAACCTCGAGTACTGTGAGGGGAATAATTTCCTTAAGGACACACTTTGAACTAAGTGGGCTCAATTATATTCTGAAAAATTATTCTTATTTTTCAACACTGATTCTGTTTATTTTCAGTTATTATCATTTACTGTTTTTTTGGAATACAGATTAATAACAACTTTGTCACAAAATAACTTTTCCAGTTGTCAAATAATCACTTTTATTTTTTGTGCCATGAGATATATATAAAAAAATTCCTTTTCTCTCATATTTTAAAAAATAATTATGGTGAAAATAGAGTGTGCCCCTGTTGGAACAGAAATGTCTTGCCTTGGTAGATTATTTTCGAAGCAATTTCATTTTTATCCATCCGATCTCGTATTTTCTCCATATGTTTATACTTTAGAGTCGATACTCAATGTTCAAGATATTAATATTATGTGGTCTTTTCATAATAAGTGTTTATATTTTTATTTCATTATATTGTTACTTTCTATGTTACCTTTTACTCTATGTGGTCTTTTCATGAATATTGATTATTCTCTTTTGTATATTTTGATTTTCACTAACTCTATCTGGTCTTTTCATAATTATTTTTTTTCATCATTATCATTAGACAAAGAATACACTAAAACACTCATTTTCATGTCGTGATTGATACCTGGAGGTATTATTGACTCTATATGCAAAGTGCAGGGAAGTCGAAAAATGATTTTAACATAGAAAGATAAACAAAAGTATTTACGATGAAAAAGTTGGGCATTATCATGAATCCATTTGGGCTGGTGAGGGGTCAATCTGGATTAACCCAAATTAGGTTATCATCAATTTTACTCTTAACCCTATGAAATTTGAGTGAATTGGACGGGTCATTTGAGTTTGGATTAGTTTTGACATCTCAAGTCGGGTTGTGTTATCTATTTCGCCCATACCTTGAAAAGTTGTGTTCGATTCCTCCGAAAGACAATTTAATTCTATTATAATACCTTATTTTCTTATAAAAAATGAATAACCGTTGCATAAGCCATAACCATTAAGATAATTAGTGAAATGAATAAGATCTCTTTATTATCAATTAAAGATTTTAAATTAGAATTTTGAGAAAAGGAAGATTATAGTGATAGAGTTTTAATAGTGTATTTATTATTTTATTTTGTTTAGAAAATATTAAATTTTGTACAAAAAAGTGTAAAATCTTTATAATAAAATAAAGAGAAAGTTTTTATTCCTTTTTAGCAGTAGAAATATTTTAGAAGTTGAATTAAAGTACTCAAATCTTCGTATAAATAAATAAAGTTTTTACAACAAATCCATGGTTGTATATTACAAACACATGACTAACATCTTATTAATTTGAATTACTCCCTTATAAACAAAAACATAGCTATCCTATGTTTGTTGTAAACTTAAAGGTTTGTGTCTTGTAAAATTCTTACTATTATGAACAATTATTTATTATGTGAAATAAAAGGCTCTATATTTATTAAGAATAATTTATTAAAACAAGTATGAAATAAAAGAAGACACTGGTGATGACACAATAGGGACCGATAAGAACTCATATAAGAAAAAAGTTTAAAGCTTTGAATCTAATTACATATATCCTGATATTATACCCTACGAAACTTTACATTATGAAATTATGGTATGACCATTCAAACAGAATGTAACATGAGAATCCCCGTCAACTCATTCTGCCACGCACTTCAGTGATTCGACTTCCTTGATAGTTAATGTGAGAGACCCCACTGCATTCACTCATGCCTTGACTCCTTCGTTTATGAACTCTACCGCTTTATCCATCTTGGAGGTTAGGGCATAAATAGTTTATCCAACTAACAAAATTATTTTCTCCCTTGTTATTACTCATGATTGCTTTTGTGTCCATTTAAGTTGTGTTTGTAGTAACAATTACAAAATTTATAGTTGATTATAGTGCTTATAATTTCATTAAATAATTGAATCAAATTTCACAAATGAAGTTTTTGCTAAAAGTTTTGGCAATTATATAAGTTAAGATTAAGTATTTTTATGGGTTAAATTCGAAAATTATCATGAGTTCATTTGAACTAGTAATTTGTGAGGGGCCAATTTGCCCCAGGGGACTGTGTCACGAATAATAGCATCATCAACCTACATAAACATGCAGAACAGATTGAACAAAATCAACAACCAAAAAAAAAATTCTAGTACTAGTTGTCCATTTTAAAAGCCCATCTAAAAGTTGGGCTCATACGTAGTTAAAATTGAGCTAATATTTAGCTCAAATTGATCCATAAAAATTTTGTCAAAATATTTTTATATATATATAATAGCTTCATTAGATACTTACAATTTTATAAAAGAACAAACAAAGAAATCAAACTTGGTAAAAATTTGGGGGTCAGATTATGACTTGCTTTTTGGCCCAACCCATTTAAGCTCAAATAATTTATTAACTTAACCCATCTAACACCCTTAAATATCATTAATCTAAATAGATGTTGTGCTCAGAAAATAACAACGGAAATCAATTATAGGCAACAAAGTAATAAACTTTTCGCCAAATCCATAAACAACTTAACAATGCAAAATCATTTGGTAATCACATTCACTTACTAATAAGATCTTGATATGAAATGGAAGAAACGAGAGAGAAAATCAATGAGAGGAAGAATGAAAACTCATTTTATTGATTCTTGCATTGTTTTTTGTCTTTAAACTAAATGACTACATCATTACTTATAGAGATCTAAAAGAATAAAACAAAAGCAAATATGTTATTTTCTTTGTAGATTCTAAACCAAAAGGAAGCTAAATATTCAGTAACTAATGTAAATCCTAGACTTAGAAGGAAATTAAATATTTTTAAAAAGGGTAAATATTCTACCACTAATGCAAATCATAGAGTAGAATAAGGAAAGGAAATTTTAACATTTCCCCTCAAACTCGAGTTGGTGTATCCAATATGAGTTTGAACACTTAATTTCTTGCAATCTCAAACAATATGTCCTCCTCAGCTTCTGCTTTTACTATAAGGGCTCTTGAATTGTTCTGAGAATAATTGTACTTGCACACTTTTGTAACATGTTCTTTTTTGTTGCAATTTCCACAAAGTGCATCAGATTTCCACCAACAATTTTTTTTTTGAGTGTGTTGTCTTTTTATAGTATTTGCAAGGAGGACAATCACCTCTTTTTGGTGTTTTTCATAAAAAATACATTCAACAACTTTGAACTATTTGAAAGCTCTTTTTTGCTCTTGTACTTGAAGAGCACTTATTAGTTCTTCGGAAGAAATAGTAGAGAGATCTTTAGACTCTTTCAAAAAGGAGATTTTTACTCAAATCTCTCTGGAATGATCACAAGAACTTTTTCAACTATTCTTGCATTAAAAAAATCCTTTCCAAGCATCCTAATTTTATTAACAATCAAAGATATTCTGTCAAAATATTTAGCAATGGTTTCATCCTCTTGCATCCTTAGAGATTCAAAATTTATTTTTAGATTCAAAATCTAATTGTGTCTGCCTAGTTCACTCCCTTGATGCGCTTTTTTGAAATTTTCTCAAGCTTTCTTTGATGCCTCACATGCAATGATTCTAGAGAAGATTGAATCTACAACTGAATTTTAAATTATTATTTTGGCTTTAAGCTTTTTGTTTTTTCCTCTAAATGTTTTTTGATCTGGGTAGGAGTAGGGTTTTCAGGCAGTGGTTATATGAGTTTATTTTCCATTACGACTTCCCATAGATAATAAGATTCAAGATAAGATCTCATCTTCACTGTCCAAATCTGATAGTTTTCACCATTCAAGATTTGTAGAGCACTCAGAGAGATATTGTTGCTTGCCATGGTTAAAAGTAGGTATGATTGAAAATTGGAGCCCGATGTGTTAAAAGTAAATACAAGTTAAAAAAATTGGAGCTCTGACGGGTTAAAAAATATTGGAGCCCTGACGGGTTAAAAGTGAGCCTTTGCAGGTTAAAAATGAGCCCTTTCAGGTTAAAAATAATTTGAAAATGTTTTTTTTCTTGCAAGACTCACAGATCGATGAAAGCTCTAATACCACTGATATGAAATGGAAGAAACGAGAGAGAAAATCAATGAGAGAAAGAATGAAAACTCATTATATTGATTCTTGCATTGTTTCTTGTCTTTAAAATAAAAGACTACAACATTACTTATAGAGAACTAAAAAAATAAAATAAAAGCAAATATGGAATTTTCCTTATAGATTCTTGATGAGCAACAATTTCCTCTAGTTTTGATAGCTATTTTACGTGATTTTTCATGTTAAGATAGCGATTTTATATGATGATATTTCTAATTCACGTTGTCTTGCATGTAGGTGGAGATGAACCAGAATGAAATGAATGTGACGAAGGAAAACGAGCAAGAAGTTGACCAAGTAGGGGTGCGCAATCGCACACCTGGGATCAAGATCACACATGAGAACGCACACGAATGGCATTGTCAGTGGAATAGTTGCGCAATCTGTGCACGTTTGGCCTCTATGGGTGCGCGATCACGCGCCGTGATTTTGGAAAACTATAGTCGGGGCTATTTTGGACATTTCACGGATGATCCCTTGGAGTTATATAATGTGTAACACACCTACATTAGGTTATCTTGAATTTTTGAGTGGAGAAACAATTGGAAGCTTGGAGTATTGCTATTTTTCACAATTGCTTGCATTGATTCAATACGAAAGTGTGGATCGAACGTGGTTGTAATAAATTTTAGTTTGATTTCTTCTTTCCTACTTCTTATTGCTACTATTATGGAGTATATTTTCTTAGTGTTTTGCGTATTTCTCTAGCACTAGTCTCATCATTTCCCTTACTTATCTTATTGATAACAATCCTTGATCAATTACTAGATTTTCATTATTCTACAATAGTAAAAATTATTATTCGTTGTTTACACAACAAAACTCTAAAGATTGGATTCCCTGAACAACACTGTGCAAGATCTTGTTGAATTATTAATTACATCAATCCTTGTGGAGACGATCTTAAACTATAATATTTCTAACTAGCGAATATGTTAAGAAAATTATATTCTGTTTTGTGCTCATCAAATTTTGGCACCGTTGCCGGGGATTGACAACAAATAATATTCAAAGAGAATCTTGTGTATTAATTCAGACTTTTATTTTAATTTTTTTAATAACACTTAACCTGTTGAGTTTTCTCCAATTGTAGGTAACATATACTATTTTCTGACTCTTGGTGTATGACACGATCCTCATCACAGAAAATCATTTCGTACAATCAAGAGTTAGAAATTTTTTTGCACCTACTAAAGAAAGAACTTGCAGAAAGGGTTAATGCCAGTCATCGAATAGAGTCATCGTGGATGATAATTTAAGAAATACTGGTCTAGAGGACCCACTAAACCCAATCATGGAAACGAAGCACCACCCCCTTATAGGGATGGTATCGCTGAAGGGGTTGGGAACCAGAGAAATCTTCGCCCACCAGTAGAAGAAGTCGATCAAAATAATGGAAGAGCGGGGAGATTGCTTGGAGATTATGCTAGGCCAAATTACAACGAGATGCAATCCAGCGTAAGATGTCCACCTATTGCGGCCAATAATTTCAAAATTAAGCACAATGTTCAAGTCATTAAAACAATTGTGTGTTTAGAGTAAGCTGAATGAAGATCCAAATAGCCATCTGAAGGATTTTGATAAAATCGTGAACACTTTTCACTACAATGGGCCATCAAACTATGCAATTTACTTGCAGGCATTCCCTTTTTCTCTGAAAGATGATGCAAAAATTTGGGTGAGAAGTTTACCATCATGACCAATCCGCACCTAGGAGGAGATGACAACTAAATTCCATGACAAATACTTCTCACCGCTGAGAACAGCGAGAATGAGGAAAGAAATTAGCAACTTTGGACAGATGGAGTCCGAAATGGTGTATGAAGCTTGGGAAAGGTTCAAGGAATTGTTAAGAAGATGCCTCACAACGGAATAGAGCCTTGGATGCAATTAACAAAATTCTGGGAAGGCTTGACACCAGCCTCTCAGAGAATTCTTAACAATGCAATGGGAGGTCCCTTGATGAAGAAAACGCAATATGAGGCCATTAAAAATTTGAATTAATTATCAAAAGATGCTAACCAATGATTTACAGATGGGACCGAGAGAAAGAAAATAGTTGGGGTACATCAGGTGGAGGCATACACTACATTGCAGGCTCAGATTGCTTCTATTGTCAAAGATGTTAAGCAACTGACCATAGCTAAGGTGCAACATGAACCACCGATTATGTGTGATTTTTTGTGGAATGGGACACCCAACTCATAAGTGTTAATAGGGGCCAACGTCATAAGAAGAAGTTAATGCTGTCGGGAATTTTAACAGATAAAATTATCAAGGGGAACAATTTTAATGCAATGGGACAGAAGCATCCCATTTTTCTTGGAGTTCACCTGTGGTAGTGTTAATGCATGGAAACAAAATAATCATAGAGGTCAAGGACAAGTACAATCAGAATATCAGAACCAGAGGTAACAATATCAACCTCAACAGTCTAATCAGTCCAATTTGAAAGATTTAATGAAGACGTTCGTAACTAAGACGGACGAGAGGTTTGAAATTCAAAATTCGGCCATTCGGAATTTGGAGAAACAAATGGGAAAAATAGCTACTATGTTGCCTAAGAGAACTCCAGGGACACAGAAAAATCCAAAGAAAGTTAAAGTTGTCACCTTGCAAAGTGGCAAGACTTTGAAGGAGTCTTGTAAGAATTCAAGCACTGAAGTGACAAAGAATTAAGAATAGACATGAGATGAGCAAAAAGTCCCAAATGAGCCAGTTAAAGAGAAGGAAGAGTTAGAACCGGAAGCTAGTAAACACATGGCAACACTACCTTTCCCTTAGAAAATGACCATCTCCGTATTTTTGGCTGCCTATGCTACCCCAACATAGTCTCCACTGCACCTCACAAACTTGCCCCTCCCACCAAGCCTTGTGTCTTCGTTGGTCTCTCTCCTACTCACCGGGGCTACCTGTGCTATGACATTGCCACTCGCACAATCATCGTCTCCCGTCACGTCACATTTGACGAGACGACCTTTCCATTTTCAAACCTCAAAAAATTATAAAATATACTGAGAATATTCGCTAATAACCAAAAAGATAAAAGTGTTATAAAATGATAGCAACAGCAATATAAGACAAGAAATGTAGACAAAGAAGTAGAGAGGAGGATGAGACTTTCTTTCTTATTTCAAGTGTATGTTTTTCTACCTTCAAAGTGAAGGTGTAACATTCCAATTTATAGGATGAAACCACCCAATGGAGGTTACAAATATTAAGTGGCAAAATCAATATATACTTTTGCATTCTTCTTATGTAACCCCCCCCCCCCCCCCCCCCCACACACACACAATCCGCCACCATTGCATTCTTCTTCAGTGCCTTTGCTGTCCCACTTTTTGTCTGTTGACTTATTTGCATACATTTGTTCCAGGAGTTCCAAGTGTGGCATGTAGCACTGCCAAAGCAGTAGAATGAGATGCAGCATGGTCCAAGAATCTTGATCCATCTGGTCGAGCTGCTCTTGGTGTTCACGCCGATGCTTACAAGGAGGCATCGGAGGGTAAAGAAAATGCTTCTGCGAAAGAAGCCTCTCAGAAGCTCGCAATAGAGAAGGCTGCAGTAGCTGTTTGATTGTATTTGGTAATGCACATATTCAGGTTTAATTCCAGTGTAACAGATTCCCAATGTGGTTTATCGACTGTAACATTGTACTTGAAATATTAGCTGCGCCTAAAGCTCAAACTAGTTTGGATCGGTTATATTGAACTTTGTCAGAAAATAAATCTGTCCGTTTAGTCAATTCTGTCCCGGGTAAACATACTTTGTTTTTTATCTCCTATGTGTTTCATTTGGGTGCTGCTGTTCTAATTTTATGCTCCTGTGTCATTTCTGTTATACACTAAAAAAGCCCAAAAATAGTACTCCCTCCGTTCCAAAAAGTTTATCTTACTTTTCTTATTAGTTTGTCTCAAAAGATTGATATATTTTTATATTTAGAAATAATTTAACTTTATAAGATGATTTACAGTAAAATATAATACTCCCCTCTGGATCTTTGTTGGCTTTGGTTTGACATGAGAATCTAACTCTTCATCTTGAGAATTCAAATTATCTTGAAATTACCCTCAAATTTAGGTGGAGTGAAGTTCACTTTATCCCCCTAACATATTGAATTTGAGAAATAATACCCCTTCACATATTGAATTTGAGAAATAATACCCCTTCACATATTAAATTGGACAATAAACTCCCGTTGATCTTAAATTAATGGTTAGAAATAAGTTGGATTATTACATATATTTTAAAATATAAAAAATGACCTTCAATTAATATGAATTATTACGTAAACTCTTTTAAAAATAAAATAAAGCAATAGCATTATACATTAAATTCCATACTTTTTTTACTTTTGATATTTGAAGTTTCATTTTGTTGCATAATTTTTTTAGAGCTGCAGATTATCTTGATCCATTTATTTAGTATTATTAGTATTGGGAACTTTATTTTGATCGGACCAAAAAGAATAAAAAATTTATTTCAACTATTCACTTTTGTATAAAAAAATTATTCTATTTTCATATTATTCTTACATATCATAAGTCTAATAGTTTTTTAAAAATACAATATCAAAAATGACTTTCAATTTATGATAGCCTTTTATACGCTTTTCCGATTAAGAATGAAAAATTACTAAAAACAATATTCAACAATATATATAAGTGAGTAGATTTTATTTAACAATCCTAAAATTTTGAGATTAAGAAATAATACCTCTCTCATCTCTTGTATTATGAGATAAAACTTTATTTGAATTAATATTTTCAAGTAATTCTCAAAAACTTTAAATATCGTATAAGTTATTAACTATATTTATATTGGAGATTATTACGTTTTATTTAAAATATTTATCAATAAATAGTTTGCAACTTTGAGTATTCAAGTATAACATGAAAATAAATATGCTTTACAAAAAAATGAATTAAATTTTTAATACTAATAATAATATAAATAACGAGATATATCAAGATTTGAACTTTTAAATTCAAAAAAAATATACCATGAAGCCTAATGGTCGGGTTTTGAAAATCAAAAGGAAAAAGAGATGTATGAATTTTAGATGTCAAATATCATTACTCAAAATTTTTAATTACTAAAAAAATATGTCACTAATTATACTACTGAGGATCGTTTTTGACATTTTAAAATATGTGCAATAATCCAATTCATTTCTAGCTATTGATTTAAGATCAAGAGGGGTTTATTGTCTCATTCAAAATGTAAATGGGATATTGTTTCTCAAACCCAATATGTTAAGGGGTAGAGTGGACTTTACTCTTTTAGTAACCAAAATAAGAGTACACTACAAAGGCTAGCAGATCTGTTGGATAGCAAAGGAAGTTAGAAAAAAGGGAACTACACAAGAATATCAGTTGATAAAGGAACTGCAAAATAAATCATATTATGTTTATTGAGTTCATGGACTAAGAACCATGAAAACCCCTTGATACATAGGCTAGTAAAGGACTATATATTACTTAAAGCATCATAGATTACTCGATTTATTTCCAACACAAATGCAAGTTACACAAGATTTCAAAGCTAATTAGAAAGATCCTATTGTCTTGTTCAAACAAATGGATGACACTGGCATTACATATCTTCAAAAGGCGAAACTCTCGGTCGTAGTTTGGCGACCTATCTTCAGTAGGGGCCTTTAGTCTTTTGATTAGAGTAGGGGTCGCGAGAGAGCAGAGCGTAAGATCCCTTTTAGTGTTGCACTTGCTGACTATCTGGAACTTCACCTCATAAATTATCTTCTCCAGGTTATCTATCAAGGCTTCGCTTTCAATCAATGTGTATTTATAGGTATAAGTATCCATATTGAGCTCATCAATGTGGTATGTTATAGATTTGTAGTTGCTACATGCATAAAGAAGAACAAATTATATATATATATATATATATATATATATATATATATGCTATGGGGTCAAATGCTAGTAATAATCAACATGTGTTAAACCACCAAGAGGTGCAAGGTGACGGTTGGAATTCCATCCTTAGTCAGAGGTCTCGAAGTCGAGTCCCAAAAATGGAGAACTTCTTGGAAGGAAGTGCTTTACTATTTTTACTGAGCGTACAACAAACAACAACATACCCAGTATAATCCACCAGGTGGGGTCTGAGGAGGTAGAGTGTACACAGACCTTACCCCTACCTTTTGAAGGTAGGAAGATGTTTTTAATAGACCATCGGCTCAAGAGAAGATGTAAAGACAATAATAATAATATATAGTAATATCAACTAGTATATAATAAGATAAATGAAGCAAAGAAATAATCAAGTCAGAATAGAGATATAAAAAAATAAATTGTTGTGAAACTTTTTTTCCCTACTTCCACCAAAAAATTCATTTTTCTAAAATTATTTTTACCAACCAAATATAAGAAAATTGAAAAACATTTTTTGGAAATTATTTTCCTCCCTATTCAAAACCTAAATAAAAAGTCACATCATCTTTAGCAGCAAGGACTCCGTGGCCCAATGGATAAGGCGCTGGTCTACGAAACCAGAGATTCTGGGTTCGATCCCCAGCGGAGTCGCATATTTATTTTTGCTGTTTTCCTTCTTAGGAGAATTTTCAAAATAAAGTTTTATCTCTTGTCGTTGTATTCTTAGTGACAAAATAGGATAAAAACTCCAAATATTTACAAATGTGCAAAATATATACTAAATAAATATATTGTTAGAAGAAGAAGAAGAAATGAGAGAATTAATGGCAAGTCTAAAAATTCCAGAATTGGTTCCTTCCCCAGCTGAGGATTCTCAGTAACTCAGGAAAGCTTTTGTAGGTCTCTCTCTTTCTGTTTACCAACTTGATGATATATATTCAGATCTATATTCATAAGAAATTAATTCTCTATAAGAGAAAATTAACAAACATTTAGCTATATGTCTAATCTATTGCTAAATAGTTCGTATTTAACGAAGACCTTTTTTTTTTAATAATCCGTCACTAATCCATTGTTAAATAGAATTCTTGATGGATTTTTGCTGTCTAGAGATAGAAGTTGTTCGTCACTAAAAGTAGTGAATTAATGCATTCTAATGGTTAATCCAATTATGTAAAATATCCAGGAAGATGCATGCATCTATCTTACTAATCCATTTTAGTCACTTTTCGCATTTATATCTCTATGCTTTATGCAAAAAATATTGGGTTCAGTTGAATCGATCGAGTCCATTCAACATCCGCCTCTGATTATGTGCTATCTTAATCAAACGTTTGCAGGATGGGGAATGGATGAAGCGTGTATTATTCGGATCTTGGCTCATAGAAATGCAGCACAGCGCAAGTTAACCCGAGATGATTATGAAGCAACTTATCAAAAGGATCTTCTGAAGGACTTGGATGGAGAAATATCAGGTGACTTCCAGGTTGGGCTCAGTTTCTTTCTCCTTATAAGTGTTATAATTTTCATTGAATATGCAACAACACTAAGATACAAACACATTTTCATTCCCAAACAAACCAAAGCCAAATAGTGGTTTAACATGAGTGACAAAGCCACATTGGTCCGAGGGTCCCCTTTGACGAAAATTACAGACGAAAATTACACTCCGTTTGTTCCAATTTATGTGAATAGCTAGTTTGAATCAAAACGGAGTTCAAGAAAAAAAATTGAAACTTGTGATCTAAAATATATCATAACATTTGTGTGACCTTGAGACTTGTGACCTTAAACATGCCATAAGATTTGTGTGATTATAAAGCTTCTCATTAAAGATAAAATCAAAAGTGTAAAGTTATTTTTTTCCAAATTTAGAAATGTATCATTCTTTTTTAAACCGACTTGAAAGGATAGATTGACACATAAACTGAAACGGAGGGAGTAGTACTGTGCATAGGTGAAAATCTTTTTTATGTATACATATTGGTTGTTGAATCTCATTTACACAAAAAAAGCTTTTAGTATAGTGACCGAAAGAAATAATCCCTTGATTATTTTCATTAGTGAAAGAGGTATATATACAAATATACAATATACAACATCTAAATATGAAAAATAAATCTACCTTTTTCCTACTATAATTCTAATAGTTTTTCCTAATACAAGACTAATATCATAATTACATTTGTACAAGAATTCTACAACTATGGTAAGTTTAATATACATAATTTGTTCCTTTGATTTACACGGCTTTGTCCGTGTATATCACGGCTTCTGTCACACCCCCACAGTCATAGCGGACGGTTGTCGTATGCTGAGACTGTCCCTAAAATCTTCATACAGAACCAAGGGAAGACCCTTAGTAAATATGTCAGTAATTTGGTACCTTGAAGGGACATGCAAGACACGTACTTGTCCACGAGCTACCTTTTCGTGAACAAAGTGAATATCCGTCTCGATATATTTAGTGCGCTGATGTTGGACCGGATTTCCAGAGAGATAGACAACACTAACATTATCACAGTAGACCAATGTAGGTTTCTGAATAGGAAAGTAAAGCTCTAATAGGAGATTACGCAACCAACAGGACTCAAACACCACATTGGCTACTCCTCGATACCCGGCCTCCACACTGGATCACGATAAAGTAGCCTAACATTTTGCAGACCAAGAGACCAAGTTATCACCAAGAGACATACAATAACTAGATGTTGAATGTTTGGTATCTGGACAACCACCCCAATCAACATCTGTATACGACACGAGAGTAGAGACGGATGATGGATATAAATGCAATCCATAATCAAGCGTGCCCTGTATGTATCGTATAATGCGTTTGAACGCATGCATGTACTTAGTCCGCGGATCATGCAAGTAAGATACTAAAAGTAATATTTGGTCTCGTGAAAGTAAGATACTGAAGAGCCCCTATAAGACTACGATAGTGGGTGAGATCCTCATATGGTGTGCTATAAGTAGCACTCAGCTTCAGTTTGGTATCAACTGGAGTGGAAGAGGACTTACAAGATGACATGCCAGCTCTCTCAATAATCTCATCCGCATACTTATTTTGGGATAAAAATAGACCACTTGCACGACGAGTGACAACTATGCCAAAAAAATAACTCAAGGGCCTCAAGTCTTTCATTGCAAATTCTGAACTAAGAAGGGACATGATAGACTTGCGCAAGTTATCAGAGGAGACAATCAAAATTATATCATCCACATATAACAGAATGTATGCTAGAGAAGAACCACGATGATATATGAACAAAGAATGATCAGACCTGATGTGTAAAAATCCAATAGTAGACACATAATCTGCAAACCTCTTACACCAAGCTCATAGGGTCTGCTTAAGTCCATACAAGGACTTCTTCGGTAAACAGACACGATGAGGATACTGAGGGTCCTTAAAACCCAAGAGCTGATGCATGTAAACTGTCTCCTTAAGATCACCGTGTAAGAAAATATTTTTCACATCCAGTTGATGAATGGGCCATGCTTTACCATTACCTACAAGACGGGCCTTATGCCTCTCATAAGAACCCTTCAGAATTTTTTTTATGACTAAAAATCCACATAGAACAAATAATAGTGACACCAGGCGGATGGGGTACCAACTCCCACGTCTTATTTTCAATAAGAGCATTATATTCGTCATGCATAGCCATTTTCCAATTCGGGTCATGACTGACAGACACTGAGTTATGTGGTAGGGGTGATTTAGTGACATTAGAATTACGATTAAAATGTCATTTTGGTTTTAAAATACCCCATTGGCTACAAGTAACGGGCCTTTGACTCAAGATAGAATTGAACGAGAGTTGGGTAGGGGATGCGTTGGCAGTGGACTGGCCAACAAGCAGTGGGCCTGCTGGCCCAATAACTGTTGGCTAAAACTGGGGGGAGATGTATTTGGGCCAGCAGGTAGTAGGCCTGCTGGCCGAGACGCTATCACGGTAGTGTGAGATATTGGGCCAGCAGGCAGTGGGCCTGCTGGCGAAATTGGATCATGGGTAGGTTGGGCCCACTGTTGGAGAATATATGGTGAGAGCCCATCATCCAAAAAATTATAATTACTAGGCACGGAATTGGACAAATCAGCAAACGGAAATTGAGTTTCATAAAAAATGACATGACGACTAATTATGATTTTATTAGCGAATAAATCAAAATTTTTGTAATAACGATGATTAGAATAATCCAAAAGCACTCAAGCGGTAGATCGGGCTTGTAGTTTATTAATTGTAGTAGATAGGAAAGACGGATATCACAAACACCCTAAGATGAGAATATGAGGGATCCTTATTATAAGGAATTTTAGGGGTGATTGATATGCTAAACCTTTGCTAGGGAGTATGTTTAGGAGGTAGGTAGTCATTTGTAATGCATGATGCAAAAAAGACGGAGGTAACGAAGCATGGGCCAGTAAGGTGCGGACAATATTATTAATGGTAATAATCTTTCTTTAAATCTTTCCATTTTGTGAGGACGTATGAGGACAAGAAAACCGAAAAGATATGCCATGAGTGTCACAAAATTTCCGAAATGGCCCATTATCATATTCCCTACCATTATCACATTGATGTTTTTAATTTCCTATTCAAATTGGGTACGGATGAAAGCTCAAAATTTTAAGAATGTTGAACAAAGTTGAGACTTTTTAGACAAAGGAAAAGTCCACAAAAAATTAGAATAATAATCCAAAAATAAAACATAATAACGATGGCCCAAAGAGCTCAAAACGGGAGATGCCCATAAATCACTATGAATAATGTCAAAAGGCATCGATGTACTAGAAGTAGAGACTACAAACAGTAATCTAACATGTTTCCCTAGAGGACAAGAAGGACAAATATGAGTACTACGCGTACTCTTAGAATCAATAAAATTATTATTTTTAAGAGAAGAAATAATAGACGACCCCGGATGACCCTAACGTGCATGCCACAAAGAAGGATCAATAGTGGCAAATGTTGAAGGTGTGGCTTGACTCGTGGAAATGGTGGTGGTGGTGGTGATTGAATAAAGCTCTCCCTGACTATTACATCTCATTAGAGGTATTCCGGTCTTGAAATCCTTCACAGAAAATCCAAAAGGGTCAAAGTTAACAGAAACCCAATTATCAGTTGTGAATTTTCGGACAGACACCAAATTTTAATTGAGGGAAATGAAGGACATTTTTAAGGACGATATGTGGATATGGAGGAGGCAAATTTGTGTGACCATAACCACGAATTGAAATTGAATTGCCATTACCAACAATTATGCCATGATTATTGCTCAAATTGAAATAAGACGAGAGATTACCTTGCGTAGACGTCATATGAGAAGTGGCTTCAGTGTCAATATACCAATTTGCATCCGGGCGATTTAATCCAAATGTATGCATCGCTGTCTCAATATCCGTAGGTGTCGGACCAAAAATTAGGATCGTAGCAGTGAATGCCTGCTACCAGGGTTCAGTTCTGGTATGCTGGGCTACCTATAGTTGTTGGCTGAAATTGGGTCTGGCCCAAGATGAAAGAAAAATTGGGTAAGGTGTCATGGGCCACTAGCTACTGGCTACTGGCCACTGGCCCAGCCCCATAGCCACTGTGCAGCGGCCCAAGGCTCTGGCCTAGCCGGCCCACTGCCCCCCGTCTGCCACTGCCGCTACTCTTCCGACCACCACCATTGCCACGGCCGTCGTTGTGGTTCTTGCCACTATTTTTCTGATTTTGACCCTTTTTACCGCCACCGTTATTACAATTTTGGCTAGAATTATCCGAGAACGAGTGAGGGTTATCGGATGTGGCCATCATCATGACAGAATTAGCTCCGGTAGCCGCCTTTTTAGCCAAGCCGACCTCTTCTAATGTGAGCATGGAATGGGCCTGGTAGAACGATGGAAGAGGATTACTTTGACGAAGAAGCGTCCCAACGCCATTATAAGCATCGGATAGGCCTGCAACCATCTGAAGAACAAGACGATCATTGGTGACGGGTTCACTAAATTTCTTGAATTGATCCGGTAATTCCTTTAGCCTTTTACAATAGGATGAGACATTTGGAAAATCCTCCATGTTGACATGGGAAAATTCCTGCTCAAGAGTGACAACAAGAGAATTTTTGTTATCTTGGAATATATCACGCACCCTATTCCAAGTTTCCATCACCGTGGCGTAGGACTCAATAATCGTCTGCAAGAGGTCTGTAGAGATAGTGGAAAAAATTCATTGGAGAACTATAGCATCATGAGTTGTCCATAACGCAGGGTCATCCTCGGCGGTAGGCACCTTCTCCTTTCCTGTTACCGAGGGGATGATGTGATAAAGGACTTGATACGAGCGTGCGTGAACTTTAAATAATTCTGCCCACGTCGCGTAATGGACGTTTTCCATCTCAAGAACGATAGGGATATTGTTCTTGATGTTGGAGACTGTAAGGGCAGGATGAAACGTATTCTTTGTGATAGACATGATGAAAGAACAAGATGAGAAGTAGGGAGTTGGAAGAGAAAAAAAAAACCAAAAGTTGAAGGGAGGAGGAGGTCTGCCGACGGCCAATGACAAGTAGGGCAGCGGAAGGAGGGATTTTGGAGAAGGAAAATTTTTTCCTAGACTGCTGATACCATAATTACACTTGTACAATAATTCTACAACTATGATAAGTTTAATATACACAATTCGTTCCTTTGATATACACGGCTTTATCGTGTATATCACGACTTCTGTCAGTGACAGAGGGAGTTCAAAAGATATTTTAAGTCACGGGTTCAACTTCTAGATATGACATTCTTTTAGTATTTTTTGAATCCCCTTGTCTCCAATCATGTCCCCGCTTATAATGCAATCAAAATGGCGTTGCAGAGTGTTGTGCATTTGTGGACTATGGGTCCAGTTGAGCGCGATGCATGCTTGGCTAACGAGGCTATCAAACGTCTGCCTGGTAGAAACTGCATTATCATGGAAATATCTTGTGCCAGGTCTTCCGCTGACCTCTTTAAGGTAAGGCAGACCTACCAATCTCGTTACAAGAAATCGCTTGAGGAAGATGTTGCTGCTCACTCGACTGGAGATTTTTGTAAGGTAATTTTATATGCTTTAATTATAAGGGCATAAATGAAGTGAAGGTATTTATGTCTAACTAGTGTCTGAGAGTAAGCAAGCTACCTTCTTTCAACATATGTGCCGTTGAGTCATAAACATGCTCTGCTCTGGGTTGGGATGTTTTGCTCTTCTCCTCTACATTTCTGCTGGCTACCTTCTCATTCTTGTCCTTCCTTAGCTGAGTATATCATGATTTTGCTTCTTTGACAATTTAGTTTCATTATTTACTTAGCCTAAGGTTCTTTTTTGTATCAAACTTGTTTAGTTTCTCAAATTGTTTGAATCATAAAGCTTTTTACCACATAATCTATTACACCTGATTTACCACATTTATCTGCATAAGTATAAGCTGTGTTTCCAAAGACACAAAACATGTTGAGTGTTTCACCTAGCTCAGCGCGTGCTTCAGTGTCGTCATCACGACTGTAAGGTGTACTTTTTTCTTGCCAATGAGGGTAATCCTGAAGAGGCAACACTAAACAATTGATTATTTCACTTTATCGTAATCTTTATCCAATTTCTTTATTCATATATTTGTTATTCATGCATATAATTATTAGTCTTATATTACACATACATATTTGTATTTTTTCTCCATTGCACCTCTCTTCATTAAAACATGTGTTTTATTTGCGCTTTGCACTTTAAGCTCCACCAGACCTTCGAGTTTTTTTGCGCTTTTCGCCATTGATAACATTGAGTATTAGATAAACAATGTAAAGAGTTGAGAGTATCCTTTGAATTTCTTTTTTTGATATAAGTGATGTTTTCTTGTTTCATAAAACTCACGAAAACAAGTGTAGCTTACATTTACAAAATTTTGAGTTGGTTCTTCTGTAAACTAATCCCCAAACAACTTTTGGTTTCTCTTGTAACTGCATTAAGATATGAAGGAGAAGAGGTGAACGTGGAATTGGCAAGTGATGAGGCAAAGATTCTAGATGAGAAGATCTCTGACAAGGCTTATAGTGATGATGAGCTCATCAGAATTCTTTCAATTCGGAGTAAAACACAGCTCAATGCAACATTTAATCAGTACAATAATCACTTTGGCAATGCCATCAACAAGGTAGAATTCAGAAACACCAGTTTATGTTAAGCCTTGGAACAACATTAAAGTTGTCTTCATGTGACCTATAGGTCATGGGTTCGAGCCGTGGAATCAACCACTGATACTTGCGTCAGGTAGGCTGCCTACATCACACCTCTTTGGGGTGCGACACTTCCTCCGACTCTGCTTTAAAGCAGGATACTTTGTGCATTAGGCTTCCCATTTTTGTCTTGTAACTTTTACATCCATTTCTAAGAGGGGCCCACTACTAAGAAAATAGAAATTAGTGATGGAAAAATTATGTAGCTAAGCATTAAAATCCGTCGCTAATCCTATTTAGTGATGGATTAGTGAAAAATATATGTTAGCTATGAGTAATTTTGCGATGAAGTTCACTGCTAATTTCAGTTTTTAGTGGCCTATTTGCAATTCCTTGTTTGAAGTTCTATACAAGATTCATGTCTACATGTTTAAAAGGATCCTTCTGCAGCTACCTGTTTTTGAATAATTGGATATCAGTGTTATGGATTTTATTTAATCAGTCATTGGGCATATTCAATATTTGAGAGCCAATCCTAAGGATCAATACTTGACGTTACTAAGATCAGCAATAAAATGTTTGATAGAACCTGTGAAGTACTTTGAGAAAGTTCTTCGATAAGCTATGAAGGGGCTGGGGGCAGACGAATAGTCACTTACTAGAGTTGTTGCCACTTGAGCCGAAGGCGATATGGAGCTCATTAGAGAAAAGCACTACAAGAGGAACAATGTGACTCTGGACAATGCAATTTCTGATGACACTTCAGGAGATTATGAAAAAATGTTGTTGGCTTTGATTGGGCATGGGGATCTTTGAATGACAAGTATGTTTGTAGGATATGAGAAATGTTTCCTAAATTATGCAGTTTTGAGGTTACTTCAAGGAGGTGTGGCAGTGTGTCCCACAGAGTTAGTTTTTTGTGTTATATAGACTTAATAGTCTAGTGGGTCTTTTTCATCTTTCCATGAATCTTTTCTGGGACTAAAAACAATAATAACAACGCCTCAATCCCATGAATGTTTGGGTCGGCCATATAAATCCTCAATATTGTATATCCATATTACGCCATTTAATCTCATCATGGTTGAATATTATATAAATAGAATTATTTTATTTTTTTAAAAAGCACATGAATTGGTGCCTGAAGATTCCTAGAATTCATTAGACCTAAAGTAGACGTACTAGACTAAAATTTAATCCTAAGTAATTGGTATCACCTAAGCAAATCTTTTTCTTCCATTATACCCTATTTTCACTAGGTCTGCATGGACTCAAAGAGATTGTATGTCTCTTGATACAACTTTAATCCATGTGATTTTAGGTTTACCTCGTTCTCTTTTGATGTAATATACGAGTCCACCAAACAGTGTAGAGAACCAATCTATATGTTCCCTTAAGTACGACAGAAAGTAAATAACACAAGATATTTACGTAGAAAACTCCTTACTCAAGGGATTAAAATCCATGACCTAGTGCAGTAGAATTTCCTCACACTTCACTATAGCTGAGCAATTTCAGATTATAACCTATTGCAACCTAGGAATTAAACTCTTAATCATTCCCCCTCGCAATACCTCTATTGCAAGACCTTTACAATAACTCTATTGCAAAGAACACACCTTGACTAACTTTAGCCAAGTGAACAACTAAAAAGGTTAAAAATTTGTCCTACTATGACACTTCTTGAAGGTAGTGTAGGAATACAATATTAAGAACAAAAGACAAAGACTCGACAAACCTAAGGACTTAAAACATCTTCAGTGATTGGGAACTAGTCCTTCTGTTTGTTGCAACTTTGTTCTTGAGAGCACTTGAGATGAGAGACAATATTATGATTTTCAAGTGTTAGGTTTTCACTTGGAACATGTTGATTATATATGTGGAGAGTGAGGATGTGTGTGAAAGTGACAAACCATAACCTTAGGATGAGCTACAACAACTCTGTTGATGTACTGTTACACTGCTATAGTGTCAGCAACTTTACAGTTATGGAGTTGACTTGTTGTACGACTAGAACCTGATTGCATCTGGTTCCTCATCTGGTCTCTCGTATTAACAAGTGGGTAGGTGAGAAAGTATGCAACAACTCTACTGCTGTGCTACTACACTACTGCCAGTCGGTACAGTGTCAACTTTACAGCAATAGAGTTGACCTTTGTAACGACTAAAACATGATCCCTTAAGGTTCTTCTAAAAATGTATCTGGTTCCTCGAATAATTTTGCTAAATCATCAAAACACAAAATGCCATAACTTATCAATTTTCCATTTTTGATGATGACAAACCCATAATCGATATTCCCCCTGAGAACTAGATTCCCACTTGTTCCAACTAAATCCCCACTTATTCCCTCTGAGAATCAGACCTATAACAACATGTTATAATTAATCATAACCATATCATCCTCATTTAACACCCCTGAATTACTTCCCCCTTTTGGCATCATTAAAAAGAGCAAAAATAGTAGCACAAGCAAAAAAAGTTGAACAACATTAACTCATGGCCACTGGGGCAACATAACATGAGCAACAATAATAACAAGAAAGGTAAATATCATTGCATTAAACAGAGAAAATGCCCAAGTTTGATTCTAGCAAAATAACATAGCAGTTTCAAAAGTACATAATGCGATAGTCAAACATCTAGTAGTGCCATAGTCATTAAACAAAAAAAGTAAAAATGATAGGGTAGTCTAAACAGCTTTAAGGAGCAAAGGGGTTGTAAAGGAGAGGACATAAGAAGGAGTTAGTTGGATTCCTTAAGGGGATGAACCAGGTCAATTGATCAATTTGAGGTCTTTGCCGATGCTATCATTTGCAGCTCACTGGTCAATGACCAATTGCCTGTTCAATTCCTCCACTTGTGCCTTCAACTTTTCATTTTCCTTTCTCAAGGCAGCAAGGGCACCAGGTTCCTCACCTCCCGTTGTACGTTTTTCAATATCAGTCCTCAGAATTGTGTTCTCAGCTTTCAATCGGGAAATTTCAGTATTGTTTTGCTCCGGTGCATCAATAACGCTTGAGATTGTTGAAATACTCCTAATTCCTCTCTTCTTGGGCAAGTATTCACACTCCTCAAGCGTAGCCAAAGAGAACATTTGTTTTTTCATGCCCATAGTTGCTTTGCCAACCTTAACCCTAACAGGGGGTGCCAATTTATATTTATCTACCAACCTTGACAGTGCCAATATTCTTCACATGCTCTATCATGATGACGGGTAGGCTAATAGGGTTGAAGTTAGCCAAGGCTTCAATGAGGAACAAATCTGGGATGCCAACCATTGACCTTATTTCAGAACGGGGAAATAGTACTTTGTTTACTAGTTCAAAGAGAAGCTAAAACTCAGGCTTGAGTTGCTTCTTATAGACCCTCTCCCTGGACACAGTTTCTTCCTTTTTTGCCATAAGATTTAAAAAATTTACCGAGGCTGATTCCCCTTTAACAGTTGTGATGCCGTTAGTGGGAACTTCTTGAATATCACCAAGTGATTCTTCATCCAGACTTTCCATTTACACTCACAAATAAAGAGTTATCAGTAACAAGCAAGTTGGTGTAAAATTGGACCACTTCCGCTTCAAACATACTTGGAACTGAAGGCTTGAAAAGATGACTCAATTTATGGAAATCAACCATTTCCATTAGTTCCTTCATCCCAAAATTTTCAACTATTTGCGGATCAAACACTCTCACATTCAACACTTTTTGAAATCTCAAATTTTCTTTCCATTTCCCTTCAGATATTGTCTCTAATTTTTGTTTCTTTAGAGGGGAACCGGGTTCCTCATCCACATGTGCCTTCCTTTTGCGAGGATGATGAGTCTTATTCTTCTTCTCCCTGACTCCTCGCCTTCAACATCAGGATCTTGTGCACCACCTTCTGCAGTCTTTCCTTTTTTAGTTTTTTTCTTCTCAACCTTGTTACTGTCAGCACCAGGTCCCTGAGCAATCCATGCTGACTTGTATTTCTTCTTTCTCTCGAGTGGAGTTTTCTCCACCTCCTCTTCTTGATCAGTATCCACCTCTACCACATCAGAGGGTGCCAATTTATCTTTATCTACCAACAATCTTTTAACTAGACGCCTCATGTTAGAAATATTACCTTTCTTTTTGTGTGCTTCAAAAGCAGACCCTAGTTGAGCTTTACACCTGTGTACCCTTTGGAGATACGTTATACTTTCTCTTGACACAAGGTTCAAGGTTCATCATCATCCTTAGCCCCCTTGGAGGAGCTATCAGTACCAGGTTCCTTTTTTATAGGAAGGTCTCCTAAGGGTACATATATTGTAGCACTTGATGGGAGTCGGCGTCTCTCAAGGAACCTGGTGTTCCATCCCATACATGACCCGTCTTAAAAATAAGGGACTCAAATCCCCCCGAGTAGGGGGACCTGTTCCCTCAGTAGTTTCCCCATTTTTCAGTTTATTTATGGTCTCTAAGAACCCATACACAACCTCAGCGACTTCACTTTCTAGTATGCTAGACCCCTATTTTTCACCTTCACGGAGATTCCCATCAAACATATGGTCGACTAAGGATTCAAAATGCCCCTTGTCTGACACCTCACGTGACTTACTAATGGAGTAGTAGTACATGGTTCATGTATAGTTTCAATAACTTTTTCTCGTTCCTCTTCAACACCATTCACAAAACTCGGTTTTGTAGACGGAGGGTAATGTTGACTAGAGACCTCAGGATCCTCATCCTTTTTTTCAAGTTCGACTGTGGTACCCATTAGTTGAGACACTGAGACGGTCCGATGACTGTCATTTGTAGAAATTTCTCCTCGGGAGCAAAAGACGGTGACTCAGGGATGAATTTCTTTGGGGTTTGGTTTATCCGACTCTGAGGATGATTATGTCACGCCCCAAACCTGGGGAGGCATGGTCGGCACCCGGTGCCTTACTTTGCCCCGAACGAACCGTCTATAACTCGCGGATGCTGAAGACAATACTAATTTAGGCCGACAAGGCCATACCCTACGCATTTTGTGATAACAACTATCACTTCTAAAATGAAGTCAACCCAAAAGATATATGTATATACGGGATGGTAAGGCCATCATATTGACATACACAAGAAAATGAATAGGTCTACAAGCCTCTAGAGAAGTATAATTGTGCTAGGCCGGATAGGGCCCTGACCTATCCATAATGTCTATATATATAAGAAGATTCTCAAAACCTGGACATGGTAACCCCGACTGATACAGAGCTTACTGATCGACTGAACTCTAACGTACTACTCGAGAGGCCTCTTCACCTATCTCAAAACTTGCAGGCATGATACAACGTCTACAAACAAAAATACGTTAGTACGAATAATGTACTGAGTATGTAAGATGACTAAATAACTGAAAATGTAACATAAGTCTGCTAAACAAATATAAAGTTAGAGGACCTGGACTTTACTCGTCTGTCTCTACTCAACTTATATACATAATATACTACCGTATCTACCCGACCACATATAGGGCTGAATGTGTATCTACACGACCGTAGGAGGCCCAGTGTGTATCTACACGATCAAAGGAGTCCCAGTGTGTATCTACCTGGCCGTATAGGCTCAGTGTGTATCTATCTGGATGTAGGAGGCTCGATGTGTATCTACACATCCGTATAGGCTCTGTGTGTATCTACCTGACTATATAGGCTCGGTGTCATCTCAATAACAATACAAAAATTATCAACAATAGACATATAAAGCTATAAACAACTCTACTACACAATAATAAGCTGTAATTACTGAAAGTACTCCCGACAAGGGACAAATATGATAATAGAGAAATAGAACTCTAAATAAATGAAACCAGAACTCTTTTTCCAAACATAACTCGTTTTATGATTACTTTCGATAAGGAACCATGACAAGTATGAAAAGGAGAACCTTAACATACCTTTGTAACCTTCTGCCCAACAACAACCAAGCTTATCTCGCCGTTCCTTAGTCTACAAGGAGACGATACTAATGTCACATTACAAGTGATATAACGATCGTATTTTGAATGATAAACTTTATTCCATAACAAAATGGGCACTTTTCCATTTCTTTAACCTCCCACAAGTTTAAGACAATCATAATAGCAACACAAACAAACAATAACTCCTTAATAGGTTCTTCAAACAACCCAACGATTCAACGAGTGACATATACTCGATTTATGATTAACAAAAGTATATCTTAAACCCTTTTATTTATTTATGAACATTTCAATAACAACAATATACTCAGGTTATTCCACCAATTTTCAGCCTACAAAACAACTCAAAACAACCACTAAATAGTCCACACGACAATAACAACCTCAACTACAAATTTCGGTATACTTTCCGTACTTCCTCATTTAAAAACTTAGCTATGATCTAGATTGACTTAAATATATTTAAGAGAGGAGAATTCTTATTTTATATTTCAAGAACTACTCTTTTTCTGCCTTACTTCACTCCGAAGAAATCTCAAATTCAACGACAAGACAAAATAGAACAACGAAATCGAAGTAGTGAGTAAAACCCGAATGTTATTTTTGAGAAAAATTACTCTTCTTCCATAAAATATCAACTCACCTTGCTGCTGCTACAATTTAAATTCACGTTGATGCTATAATCATTTGAAGTTGTGCTGTTGCTATGTAAATAGAAGTCACGTTTATAGCTCCTCCAAAGATGGAAATATATGATTGCTCATGTACTTTTGTTGCTGCTGTTCATTGAGCTTAAGTGTATCTCCACTATAGTTTCTGTATATATTGTTATATATATCTAGATATGCTGCTGTACATTACGTTTTTGTTATATATATATATATATATATATATATATATATTGCTACGAAGTTCTTTTATTAAATGAAAAGCCATCATGGTGAACTAGTAGCATTAGAGACCCCTTTCCATTTTACACGTGTAATCCTTTAGGTGCAAACCTAATTACTCATCACCAAATTTTACACGTCATTCTTGTATGCATGTATATAAGTGTCACTTTCTGCCCTTTCATATATATGGTCCGCGTGGAATAATAGTCATCCAATAATTCCGAATAATTTACCTATATTCAGTACTCTTTCCCACTTAATCAATTACATACATAATTAATTTATAAATTTTGATTCACTTAAATACTAATCAGTTTTAACATACTTCATATACCTTACTATCGTGGTCATGTGATATAGCACTAGTCCATAAATACGAGATATTATAGCTTGGAGCGTATTTCATCCCAAAATGTCAAACTTCGATGAAACTAGTTCTCTTCGATTCGTTTAACCTATAATATTTATGACATATATATATACTACACCTAATTTTTACCCTCCAATACTTTATTTAATTATTCAGTGTTCCTGAGTTATGAACGGAGTGAAATATGCACTTTTACAAAATGAAAATGATTTTACGAAATTATTCTGGTAATATTTTACCATGTTATTTGGCAAAATATTATCAAATATATTATTGTATATCATTTGCATATTTTATATATATATTTTTAGAATATCTATCAAATTTTATGTATGTTCAAATGTTAAGTTTAGATTAGCTTCATGATTTAGTTAACCATCTGTTGTGTAATGTGTCATTGGCTTGTTGTAAAATGAAAATAGCATTATGTTGACATGATGTATGTTCAGATGCTTATATATTGGCTACCTATTTGTTTAGCTTGTTTATTTTAGCCTTTGGTGTTTATCAGCATGTTATGTTGGCCTATTGATCATGTTTAATTTATGAGTCATTTCAGCCTTAGGATAAGAAGATGACAAGGCTATAATGATTGTATGAGTGTGACTATGTGCCTTAATAACCTGTTTATATCCTATCTATACCTAAAACCAATATTGAAGTATGTGTGTGCTCGTTGAGTGTCCTGAATTTAGTCCAGCATGTTTTAGACATGATTTATACTATGCGATGGTTGGTTTTGCTACTTTAGGTCCTGTTTACTCATCATGTTTACTACACTATGTTTACCTCTAAGTGCCTTTGTGCATAATCAGGAACAAGCTGTAGCTTGAACATGACTCTGGTATCTGTAATCTTTCATATTGAAAATGTTGTCCTTAAATTGCATACTTGGTTTGCTTAGCTCGACTGACCTTGACCATTGAAGAATTGTATGAAGAGAGAGCCCTTTGTACTGGTTGAATTCTCTAATTTTCTTTTTCTTTTACTAAACAGACCACCATGTTCATTTTTATTTGCCCAAGTATGGGATGAATTCTGATAGAGTTATAGTATCTTCTAGGTCACTCTACACTGATGTATCTGTTAAGATCACTTAGACCATGTCTATGCTAGCATGAAACAACCTATGAATCTGGTTGAATCTTGTTTTACCTAGACCAGTGATGTGCTAGGCATAATTTGAGCAAATTTCCTTTGTTGAATGCATCTCTGAATTGATCAAACCTGTTGGTCCTGTGGTTGCTAGCTTGATTTTGAGATTGCCTTACTTGTTTAAAGTCATTATGTTTAGTTGTGAAACTGGACGGAGTCCTGCATCTTTAGTTTTATCTGGTTAATTCCCAGTATTTGAAGAACAGTACTTGTGTGCCTTGAATCTGTACCTCATGTCTAAATTGATCAAGCTGCCTGTTTGTAAATATGTGTTATGAGCCTATGGATCTGCCTAATTGAAAATATGGCTGCCTTATAAATGGTTAAGTATGTGATGTTTGAAATGGTTTAAGCTTGTATCTTTGTTGTACAGTCCTCCTGATAAGTAGTTAAAAGTGTTGTAGATTTCCTTAGATCAACTTTACCATTCTTGTAGCTTTCATGGTGTGTAATCTGGACAGCATATTGAGACCTCTTCTCTTATTGTCCTCTATTTATTTTCTGATTAAGAGCATGTGGTTCCTGTAGTGACTTAAGGTGGGTGGGGGTTATACCTGCCTTTACATTGATATTGCAACTCTTGTACAGTACTAACCTCAAGACCATGAAAGCATGCTAGTTTGCTTAGTGTGGGTACCCAGGTCCTTTACATGATAGGGAATACTGCATGTTTGTTCTCATTTAGGTCTAAGTCTATACATGCTAATAGAGTCTGTTTGGTTTTTGATAGTAAGATACCTGGATAAATTTGTTTCACTGTGCTCACTTTGAGTTTGATGTCGTTTGAACTGTGTGAGGTTCTCATAATTCCCTCTTTCCCTTTGAATACATGGATTTATTCTTGTTGGTGTGCCTCCCTCACATTCCTTTGTCAAATCTGTTGCATATAGCATGGTAACCTCAAAATATATACAATATATATACAATCTTAGTATACACCCAAAATGTATACAGGGACAGTATACTTGTATATATTTGAAAAGTATATCATATGCACTATAAATATCTCGAGTATGTCGACTGCATGCATATCTCTGTGTAGAGGAGGTGTATTTTGTATATTCGAGTGTGTGGGCTGAACCTTTTGTATCTGTAGTACTTGGGCCTCCACTACTTTGAGAGCCTGCCTAAAATACGAAGCCCAGCACCTGCTATTTGTCATTGGATTATTTGTTTTGGTTTGTTTTACTTTCTTTTGGGCTGTTTTGTGCTATATCTCTGTAATTATCCCATATGTTTGACCCTTCACGTTAATGTTATTCGTTTACATTACTGTGTGGATAATTGGGGTACGTTCTCTTTGCATGGTCACGGGCCCGTGGGCCCCACCTTCTGTTCCGCCGCGTGCTTGAGCTGTTGGTCCTTCCGTGAGCTGGGCACCCAGCCATGGTTAAAAATGATAGAAGGCCCAGCCATGGATAAAAATGACGTAGAAAATATTAGGTTTAATTTCTTGTATGCGGTAACTAATGGACCGGTATACCCATTAGCCCGCTTTTATTTTTATCTTGCATTATTTTATTTGCTAATTGTAAAACACTTGGATATTATTAGAACCATTAAATTAGAACTTAATTATCATAATTGCTATTTTTTTCTTTGAAATAAACATAAAAGATCGCTTTCGGATAAAGTAACAAAAGTCGTTTAGTGTTTTCATTATCTTTAAATCAAATCAAGTTTGGGAAACATTTTTGAAAAAACATGAAATTGGTTTAATAAATCAAGTCTTGGGCAAATGTGTCTTAACTAGTTTGTAATTGTCTTTAAATAAAAAGTGAATTTTCCTTTATTAACTAAAGTTCGGGTTAAAGAAAACAAACTCCCTTAAAATGGTTGATCCCATGTTATGATCTTGTTTGTAAAAGTTATTTCTAAAGAAGCAAGAGCTTTATTTCTTTCTAAAAAACACAAAGGGAAACATTTTTCCAAAGGGAAAGAATTTTACAATAGGATATTTTGTGTTCAATTTTAAAAGTGTGTGTAAATGCTTTTGGCGAAAAATGATTTGAATGACTATTATTTTGTAATATTGTAAATATATAAGCAGTTTTAAGTAATATTATATTATATAAGACCCGAGGTCAATCGTATCCTACGGATCCTTAAAATCGGGGTGCCTAACACCTTCTTCGAGGAATTATTTGAATCCTTATCCGAACTCTGGTTGAAATTGGATTTTTCTCTTATTTTGAAAAACCCTTTTAAAATATGGTTTTCCTATTTTTTTCTTATAAAATAAGTGGCGACTCTAAAAATAAATATAATCTCAAGAGTTCACAAGTTATCCAGTAGCTTTTATGCCCCGCGTAAAAGTGAACCGTAATAGATGTCGACTCTGCTGAGGATTAATTAGGTTCTAACCATAAGAGTTCTAATAATATAAATTGCTTTTTAAACTGTTTATGTTTTTACTTTATTACAAATATAATTGGTATTCATGCATATCATTATTTGCCAAATGGCAAATCACACACACACTCGCATTAGTGCACAAAGATGATTATGCAGATTCGCAATCGTTCTCTAGTAAAAAACAAAAAAAATATTTCTTTGGAACTTGTTGAAGAGTAGTTGGTTCGTTGCCGTCCAACAGTCAACACCGATTCAATCCCAGTAGTCCGCTCGGGTTCCCAATCATTTGAAAAAGTCCACTCTAGTCAAACTAGGATAAAGCTAAGCCAAATTCCTACTAAACTAGCGCATGCTGACCTAGACAGGTTTGGGTATCTCAGACCTACCTGGACCTATTAGGAAGAATACCTTACGTATCCACGTGGTCGGCGACCTGAGGATTACGTTCATCCAACTATGTGCTATATGCGAACATAATTTGTGCCATATAGGTTAAACCATTATTCGAGGGGCGGGGCCTAACAATGTGTTGTCTGTGTAGATGTCTAGCAACCTTCGGTTTGATATGATTTTGGGAGCACCAGAATTGTTGTTGATGTGGTGGTTAGATTTAGACAAGAAACACCGCAGAGATATTAGTTGATATCTAGGAGACCTACCCTCCCTCATTACTATGATGGGTTGTAAAGATCTTATTGAGGTCTTAACCGAATACTGGGATAATGATATGATGGTGTTTAGGTTCGAGCTTATAGAGATGACCCCCACCTTGGAAGAAATCTGGGATGCTATAGACAGTAATCGAACCTGTCTAAGAAGGAGAAAGAAGCCCAATAACAACCTCCTAGTCCCAAACATACCCACTTTAGCGAAAATTATAAAAATATTATCTTTAGCCCAAGCCTCCTGGGTGTCTGGGAAAATAATAACCTTTAGGGATTTGTACTAACGATTCGGGAGTAAATAGGGGTTCGTAAACAATTCCCTAGAGTTCCACAGTTTCAAAGATTGGGACGCCGCCAACCCTTGGCCTTCGCCATTGGTTTGCTTGGAACCATGGTATTCCCTCAAAATCCCACATCGCTATAAACACCCGAGTCATATCAGTCGCCCATGCCATCTTCTACGACGTAGAAAATAATGGCGGGGTACCCAAATACTTTGACATAGTCCGAGTCATTCTCACCGATATGTACCGAGCTTTGGGTAGCTGCAGAAACAAACTTAGGTTCTTTCAGGATGCAACCTATTACTACAGTCGTGGATTCTCAAACACCACAGGAAAATCGTAGGTCCCCCAGTCATACCTACAGATATTCGAAAGGATGACCTTGTGAACCATGATTTCCCCCACCGAACCAAAAGAGAATGGTTCCTCTTCTTCGCGGGTCTTAGAGAGAAAGATATATAGTGGAGGTTTGCCGACTTTACCGCTACATGGGTTGTAGTGCGGGGTAGAAAATGTCCATTCTTTCCACTTATAGACATCCGAGGGGTCCATCCTTATGCACCGGCACGGGTTCTGAGACAACTTGGAAAAAAACAAGTAGTGCCTCAAGTTGGGGGTATGTGGGACTATGTGATTGACTATAAGGAGGCTAAGATTCAAATTACCGGAGAGTACATCTGAGAATGGAACAATCGTCTCATATACCTGGTAGTGGTAGTCTCCAAAGAGTGTGATGAGGATTACGAGGATTGGTTGAGAGCGGATTCACTAGGGGTTGCTGTGCCAGGGATCAACCAGTACCAGCAGGTTAGCGATAGAGAGCCCAAAGCCGAGATTAGGGTCAGATGGATTCTAAGGCAATCTGATGATAGAGATGCTAGGTATTGAGAGAAGATGGAAGCAGACCGACAGACCATAGAGAGCCTGGAGGCAGATTTAGGGTTTATACACGGGTGTCTAGAGGACTTGGAGAATCACATCCAAGAGGTTATAGAGGATACCCGCCCGATGACCTTTTTAGAGAAGGGTATGTAGCCGATTCTTTGATGGTGTAGATTGCACTCCGATAGACCAAGAGCGCCCGGATAGATGGAGGATCGACATCAGTCGCTGGAGGACAACCTTTATGATCTTTTTCATTTATGCTTTATTTTATGATGTAACCCTTCAGGAAATGATTATTATTAATGAAAATGATTATAAGGGCAATATTTTGGTTTACAAATTGGCAAAATGCATGTTCAAAAACTAGAAATGGTCTCGGTTCACGAGGCCCAGGGGCACATTTAATATTGCAATTATATGCTTTATGTGCAAATATCTGTTTATGTGTTTATTTCACGCGTTTATATCGAATGATATTGATTCAATGTTCCAGGTATTACCCCAAAAGAAAAACACAAAGATATTGTCAAAACCCCACTTTCCCAAAATAAAAACCTACTTACCTAAACCGTTTACATCTTTCAAAAATATTTGACTTGCCGAGATGAACTCTTGACAAAGTTCGAGTGATGATATGCCCGCTACTAGTGTGAACAACGAAGTGGAGAGGGAAGATTCTCTCAGGAGAAGAATGATTGAAGTTAATTAGAAGATTTCCTTGGTCAAGGCTATGTTGAGAGAAGTGGACCATTTGCTGAACCTCTCTAGAGAAGTGAGAGGAATGATGGATGACTATGTGCCCTTGCCTGGAAATTCGGGGCCGTCCAGAACTGTGAGAGTTGAGTCTAAAGTTCAACCACTCAGGGAAGCTACCACTGCCGCTCCTAAGAGCGATGACTTTCTATCAAGCAAGATACCTACTATGTGGGTCGTTCCTCTCAAGGCTATAACTGTCCTTTTCGATCAACGCCAGTGTGCGTGCTAAGTTCTGAGGTCTATGAGACCATGATAGCTATGGGGATTTCACACCACAGTGATGTGAGACTGCTACCATGCGCTCCAGCATATTCACACAAGAAATGTGCTTACCATTTGAACCAACCGGGACACACCATTGATGAGTGTGTGCCCCTCAGGAAAAAGATTGTGCAACTGATTGACAATGAGACCATCCGCCTCATCTGGGGCCCCTACTCCATGTTGTCACATAACCCAATCATTGGTATGGGAGGCATCGATGTCGAAACACGCTTGTGGAGGTACGATTTCACCATCTTTGAAGATTCCTACGTCGAGATCTTCAAAACACTGACCACCGCCAAAAAGATCGACCCTATCAGGACTTCATGAAAGCTTCCGTCTTCCAGAGTTAATGAAGGAAGAGGATGCCCATAACACTATGGGGAACTGGATCATGATATTGAGGAATGCGAGGCATTCAAGTTTGAGCCAGAGCACCTCATCGGTAAGTAGGAGATTTGGGTACTTCTCCCTCTCTATCATAAGTTAGCATAGGCCAAGCACTGAACGTGCGGTTGTAAGGGTGACAACCGTGTATGGCTTCAAAAGAAAAGACATATTTTTGGATATATTTAGCCACCCCAAATCAAATCAAATGTAATCCCCTCCCCTTTTATTTGTAAAAAGAACTGCGCTGGACCTGATGTTCCCAGGTGGGATACGCAAGAAGCCCATATCGGGCCTGGTCCTAAGATCTTCGGGTAGGAACCGTTGGGGGTTAGTTTATTTTATGTACAATAAACTACAAACGGGCCTGACTTTCCCTAGCGGGATACATAGGTAGTCTATTTAAGACTCGATCCTTAATATAAACAAATTATTACTCCTCCCCCCCTTTCCCCTTTTTACAATACATGTGGATCTAGCTGGCGGGCCAATCGTTGGGGTTATCGTATGAAGCAAGTCAATCGACCCTCAAATTACCAAAATACCCTTATAAACCCTAAAATACACAGAATGAAGAATCAATTGAATATTCGCATATGAATACGTGAAACTATGTGTTTACTTATCAACTATGTGAAATCTTGCATTTAATATATCCGGCTAACATACTAACGCCATTTATCTTTGAGTGACTTTTCTCTTAACAGATGATGTTAGCTCATGTCGTGACACTGACTTACTACACCAGATCAAGGGCAGCAACAACATCTCTATCCAAACCAAATCTCGAAGAAATGGCTATAATTTTGATGATGAAAGAAGCATCAGGAACTCCAACTCTCCGGTACGACAGGAGATAGTGAATACTGAGGATATGGTAAAGATGTTGAAAAATATCCAGGCTGGAAAATGCCCAAACTACTCTTGAAAAACAGACTAAAAAAAGGAGGCCTCTACTACCCTTTCCATCTTTATCCTCTCCGGTGCAGGAACATTTCTCAAACCACCCTGCGAGGACTGGCCCTCAGCACATCGATACCTCATACCAAGCCCCTCCACCAACAAATGTCACCCATATACCCTGGACCACTCATTCTATTTAGGTCCATCCAGTCATTAATACGACCACTCATCCAAACACCACCACATATCCAAATGCCACCAATCCTACTATTTAAAATAATTAAATGCGCCTAAATATTTCTTTTCAAACCCCAGTCGCTCCGAGCTACTTTACGCCAGAAAGCGACGAATTGGACCACTACGAGGAAATAGAGAGGGCCTAACAAGAGAGGATGGCTGGAGAAATGGAGGAGAAGTTAGCCCAAAACATGGAACAAAGGCTGAAAGAAATTGCTCGGGCTGCCCGGAAGTCTTCAGACTAAGCTATGATGATCTATGCATTCACCTAGACTTAGACTTACAAGAGGGCTTCAAGGTGCTCAAATTTGAGATGTTCAACGGGCTCGAAACCCGATGGCTCATCTGCGATCATATATTGATCAATTAGCAGGAGTTCGGAATAACCCCACCTTAATCATGAGATTGTTTAGTCAAAGTTTAACAGGTGAATCCTTCAAATGGTTCGCTATGCAAAACATGCGCCAATGGGTCACTTGGGAAGATATGGTTGAGTCATTCATGGAATGATATAAGTACAGTATCAAAGTCGTACCTGATCGGTATTATCTTGAGAAGATCAGACAAAAGTCCACTGAGACCTATAAAGAGTATGCAAGCAGATGAAGAGTACAAGACACTCGTGTACAACCACCTATGATAGAATGAGAATTGGTCACCACTTTTGTCAAAGCACAAGACCAGGATTGTTACGATAGAATGCTTGCCATGACCAGCCGACCATTTTCAGAGTTGGTTGATATGGGTGAGGCCATAGAAGATGGTCTAACTGGCGGAAGATCCCAATTAGGCACTTTAGGAGGTGTGCGAAGAGAAAAAAGAGGATGTGGAAAATGTGACATGATCCTTCAGCCCCCAAACAAAAAGACGACATAAACCTCATTTTCCCATGGAGATGTACCAATCGCCACCCCCAAGTGGGTATATGAATCCCCTGCACAGCCTACTGCTCGTATATTATGCTCAACATAGTTTCCAAACTCCCCCAAGCTACCAAAGCCCTCCGCCAATTTCATAAATGGTTTCACTGGTCTTTCAAACTTCGGTGTTACCCCCCCTCAAGCTCCACCTAATTACCAAAATCCTCCAAATTACCAAGCTCTATAGAACCACCAAGTCCAAAATTATCGAAACTAACCACCCCCGGTAAATTATAATGCTCCACAGCCTAGGTTCGAAAGGAAGCCAGTTCGAACATTCACATCGTTATTAAAAATATGAGCACAACTATTTAAGGAGTTACTCGCTGCCGACAGAATCCAAATGGTACCCCTAAAGCAGGTTGATGTTGGGAACCATTTCTACCATCCTAACCAAATATTTGCTTATCATTCTGGTAGAGCCGGACACATCATCGACGATTGCATCAACCTGAAGCATAAGTTCCAGGATATGATAGACAGGCAGGAAATCATATTGCAAACAACCGCCCCTAATATAAACACCAATCCTTTGCCGAATCACGATAATACCAGCATTCACATGATTAAAAGGGAGGAAGACTAGGTAGTCTGTAAACCTTTACGTTTAGCATCCATGAAAGCTCTAGAGCGGACTGTGGCGTCGCTAACCATACATGAGCGACCCAAGGTTGAAGTGTCGACCCCCACTCCATTTGTTATGCAAGTAGCCTCGGGTGTCGTTGAACCACCTATGACATCGCCAATCATACATGAGCGACCCAGGTTTAATTTGTTGTTTTACACTCCGATTGTTGTGCAAGTAGCTCCGGGTGTCATCAAGCCACCCAGAAAAGAGTTCATTGTTGAAGTTGCCATTTCACACGGCATGACCAGATCTGGGCGTTGTTATACACATGAAGAGTTAGTACAAGGGGGCGCCAGAAAGGAAAGCAATCTAAGGAGACCAATCACAGACGGTGAATCTATATATTTTTGGCGCATAATACAACCTAAAGAGTATTCTATCATCAAAAATTTATAGAAGACTCCGGCTCAAATATCTGTATTATCACTTTTGGTGAGTTCTCCATAGCACTGTTTGGCATTGATGAAAGTTTTGGATAAAGCACATGTTCCTGCTAGCACTAGCATCGAAAGTCTGGCTACCACAATAGCTCATATCATGGGAGATCACCGGATATCATTCAGGAAAGATAAATTACCCAAAGAAGGGCTTATGCACAATAAAGCATTGTACATCATTGTTGAATGCAGAAATAATATCATAGAGCAAGTTTTGGTGGACAACGGGGCCGGGTTGAATATCTGTCCCACAACTACGCTGGAATAATTGGGATATGACATGGGTAAGATAAGAAAATCCATACGAATGTAAGAGGATTTGATGGAGTTCGGAGTGATCCAGTCAGAGAAGTTGACTTCTACATCCAAATAGGACACACCGAGTTCATCATCGAGTTCCAGGTCATGTCAATCTCTACCAATTATAATTTGATTATGGGAAGGCCTTGGATCCATGCGGTAGGAGTTGTACCATCTTCTTTGCATCAAGATATGAAATTCATATGGGAAGGACATGAAGTGGTGATACACGGGGAAAAAAGTATCCATAAATATCCCCAAAAACTCTATCCCCGTGATCGAGGGAGTTTTCCAAGGAATGGATTTCCATGTGGTCTAATTGGTAGGAGACGCATATACATAAGATGCAATACAACCCCCAATGTCAACCGCTTACAAAAACGTTTCCTCTACGATGCTGTGAAATGGTTTCGAACCAGGGAAAGGTCTTAGGAGAAATTTGCAAGGCATTACAAAACCAATTGAGCTACATGCCAATGAGTTTCAATATGGTCTCGGATATGTCCCTAGCCTCAAAGAAGCTTCCAAATAAAGAGGAAAGAAAAAAGATACCCGAAGCTACGAAAGTTGATGCCAAGTCTATACTAGTCATTTCCTTTCAAGATACCAATACTGGGTGTAGACGATGCTGAAGAAGGATAGAGATGTTGTTCGAAGAAAAAAATTGTAGGAAATTCTGGAGGACCACATTGAAGTACCCACAATTCGGGATGCGAAACCAAGTGAAAGGCTCACCAATTAGACCTACATTCCACTTTTGGTTCCTCGGTAGCCATGATGATATTTTTATAAGCTTTCAAAAACCGCTGCAACACGGTCGAGGCCCGGCTATTTACCTTTTATCTACTTCCCTCGTGATGTTTACTAAAAATGAAAATGATTCGATATTGATCCAAGTTAAGACCACAATTTATACTAACTTTCTACAAAGCAGCGAAAAGCCTCATTTTATCAAATTACGCTTTATTTTGGTTGGAGTAGGCGGAGAGAGATGATATTTTAACAAGGTTGTTTGAACGAGGGAATATGACAATTGTGTTTAATTTTAGATAGAGAGAGAGAGATAGATAGTTTTTTTGGGAGTTGAGTTAAGTTAGGTGGGTATAAGAAACAAAGAGGAATATGCCGATAGGGATTGGATGAAGATGAAAGGATGCAACGTTGTACCTGGTCCTTGGTTATCAGACCAATTCACGATTGGAAAGAGTTTTAGGCGGGAAAAACATTTAATGATGTGGCACACTAAGCAGTTCAAAACACACATAAGTACTGATGAGATCACTAACCTGAGTCATAGGGACCAAGTCCCCTGACAGTTTTTGAAGGTGAATTCAATATCTCTAAAGAATGCAATGTCATTTATCCTTCTATAGTTTTGAGATTGCTATGCATGCATAAATGTAACAGTAAAGAACTGAGTTAGATGTCCCCAAAAAACACTTTTAGCATGTACCTATCCTCTTAACATAGCCAATCAATGAGGAAACTTATAATGAACAATCAGTTGATCTAGATCAACCCCAACTCCAAGCGATTTCTTTCAAAGTGTTTCTTGCTCATTGCTTTGATGAAAATGTGTACTATCTGATCCTCCATTTTGTAGAACTTTATACAAATCAAACTCTTTTCAACATTGTCTCTTAAAAAGTGGTGCCTAATCATCAACGTGCTTGGTTCTTTTGTGTTGGACTGGATTTTTGCCATATTTAGTGCACTTGTATTATCACATAACAAGGGCACACAATCACTAAACACACCAAAATCCTCAAGGTGTTGTTTGATCCAAAACAGTTGAACAAAACACGAAGCAACATCTATATATTTAGCCTATGCAGTATAAAGAGCCAGTAAATTTTTCTTCTTTATCCCCCATGAGATTAAGCATGATCCAAGAAAGATGAGTTATTCCAGAGGTGCACTTTCTATCCACCATATATCCAGCATAATGAACATCAACATATCCAACCAAGTCAAAATTATCTCTTCTAGACCTGATTTCATTCACATGAGAACTAGGTTCATCCATGTCAAGTCGAGTAGCAGTAGCTATAGGAGTATTAATGTTTTTAGCATTCTATATTTCAAACCCATAGTACCTTTAGGAGTTTGCTTAACATAGTTCCTATGATAATTCTGTCGTAAGGTCTGGGTACCAAGTGCCATACTTGGTTCCTCTCGAACTGATGTAGCTTTTCTTGCATCGTTCAGGTTGACCAATGCTTTGAGGATCCGATGGACCAAGTTCCACAGAGTGTAATATATCATTGACTTCACCAAAGGCCATATCTTCATGATTGGTTTGTCTAGACCCTTGGGTACGTGATACTGCTTTAATAACCCCATGTTCAGCTTTATGAGAAATAATAGGAGCACCAGGTTTCTGCGTGCTTCTTGGAGATTCTACATTATCATCTGGCTTGACCTGACTCATCTGATTGGCCATCCCATTTGAAATCCTAATGACTTCATCAGGAACCTTTGAAACTTCTCATCTTCAGCTTCATCATTTTGTATTCATTTGTCACCATATCAATTGACTTGTCGAAGATTACATGGACAATATCTTCTATGCATTGAGTCCTTTTATTGTAGGCCTTGTTGTATGAAGAGTACCCAAGAAAAAAAACACTCATTACTTTTTAGCATCAAACCTCCCAAAGGCCCTTTTACCATTATTGAGAACGAAATATTTGCACCCAAGGGATCTTAGGTAAGTCAACTTGGGTTTTCTCACATTGAGCAGTTCATAGGGAGTTTACTTCAAGCAGGGACTTGATCATGCACCACTTTCTTTGGCTTGAAGAAAGATCTGACATGCTTTCTTTAACACAAGCATCACACGTGTTGTGATCCTTGAACTTTGTTTTTTGACAACCCATGAACTAGGTCCTTCACAACTAGCTTGTTCAACAATGTTTTAAAGAATCAAAGTCAGCCACATAGATGTTTTTGTCCTTCACAACCAGCTGTTTGTGCCACAGTTCAACATCATTATCCGGAGCACTGAGACATGTTAGATCATTGTCATTTTAAAGAATCAAAATCAGCCACATAGATGTTCTTGTATCTACTAGCTATCAAGACCACTTCACCAGATTTAATGTTGGTGATAGTGCATGAAGACAACAAGAGACACTTAGCAAACTGTACTTTAAACCATCCACATAATACACATTTTCAATTACATGGGAGAGTGTCTTGACAATATTATTCATACTAAGAATGTAATCTTTTTTGACATTTTCAAAAGACACTCCCTCCATGAAAGGCCTTGAGTGAGAAAGAATTTTTTATTCTTCCAGTCATATGCTTCGAGCAGCCACTATTCATGTACCATTTTGACTACTTCCTCTCACTCCAGCATGCAAACGGTGTCACTGATTAGATTTAGGAACTCAAATCAGCTTGGCTCCCTTTGAATGATAAAAAGGGTGAATTAGACTTTTTCTGGTCTATGCAGGTAAACCCATTTTTCTATGTCGAGAACCGAGTCCCTATGTTCTAGACTTCTTTTAAACAAGCTTCATATTTTTTTGAACAACTTGGATTCTGGCTTTGCATGCATTTTTGTAATGACCTGTTCGACCACAGTGAGTGCATAACTAGTTTTCAGGATTAGAAACATACTTGCTGTGTGGATTATAGGGAGATTTTGCTCTTTGGAATCCAACACCTTCCCTAGACATCCCTTTTTTAATCTGACCTTTTAACAAGGAGTTTTCTCTAGACACTTCATCGATCTGATCCTTTATTTGTGATAGTGCCTACTAAAACTTTCTTTTCTTGAATCATTTCATCAAAATCTTCAAGTAAAACATCCTTTTCTTTTATGAGGCTATGATATACATCAATTAACACATTTTCTAATGTCATCAATTTTTTCTGAGAATAATTCTTCAAATTTTACTGAACATAAAAAAAATTTACCTCATCTTGTTCATTGTTTTCATCAGCGTCAGATTTGGACATGAGTGCATATATTGACTCATATATAGAAGGTTTGTCATCAATGGCCATCATGGATTGATCTTCATCTTCAGATTCACTGGAGGAATCTTTCTAGGTAGCCAGATCTTGCTTCACCACATTGTCACATGCATCTCTTCTTTTGAATTTTTTAGGAACCTGATTCATCTTTGCTGCTTTTTCAGAGTGGTTCTTGTAATAACCCTATTTGTGAAGAGGAATTCATTGATGAAATGTCCAGGCTTTCCGTACTTGTGAGAACAGTCATTTCCTTTGGAATTTTGTTTGTGCTTCCTTTCCTTGGGACACTACCATTTTTTGAACCATCTTCTGAAATATCTGAGTGAGGTAAGACATATCTGGCTCATCACCACTTGAATTACTCTTAGCAATCTTGATGACCAACGGTGCAGGTATTGAGCTTTAGGACGAAGGATCTGCACGCTAAGATTTCACCTATATCAGCTATTTGTGAGCCCCATTTCATTCGGGGTGTCAGTTGAATTCTTTTCATGATTATGTTTATAGTAGAGGTATGTCAGGGCCTTGTCCTGATAAACAGTTTTGCAGTCAGACTCATGTGTCAGACGTTTCATAGACTAGACTAGTTAGTATGGCATGACAGTATTATTTTCAGACTTATCATATTTCCAGATATTTCCGCTATGATATTTTAGACTATTTTCAGTATATAGTTTTACATGTTTTATTATCATTATTATTGCATGTTTTGATGCCCACGTTTATTAGCAAGCCATGTGGTTCGCTCGGTCACATGCAGTCAGACATTGAGTGTCGTGTTTCGCCCAAGCCATGGTTCGGGGGGTTGCAACTCATCACCAACTTCAACATATGAATCTTCTCTATCCCCACGAATAACTTCCAATGATAGCTTAACATCATGAAGGTTAATATCTACGTTTAGGAGTTCAGAAGGGATATCAATCCCTAGTTTTCTGGCTTCTTCAAGGGTATCCACATGACTCTTCGAAACTGCCAAATCCCTACATAGCTTCCATCTTTGGCATTTGTCCTGGAGTTTAGTGATGGTATGTTCGAAGGCTTTTAGCTACCCTTAGGCATCTGACAAGTCTGCTGCCAACTTAGTCGTTCTTCCTTGAAAGGTCACATAGGAAGTGGTTGAGACCTGAAGAGAATTCTCCCAGCATCCTGTAGACGTAGTCTGTAGGAGTCTTGAAGAGAGCCCGAATCATTGATATTAGCTCTGAGGTCTTCAACTTATGTCCGGAGGTGCTGAATTTCCTCCTTTAACTTCTTTTCCTCTTGAGAATGGCTCATCGCCTTAGCTAGATCCAGGCCTCGGTCAAAGAGGCGTTAGCATATTTAAATTGAAATGTATGTAAAGCAACTGAAAGAATAAGCAGGCACATGATATAATAGGAACATGAAACTGAAACCAAATAATGTACATGAACACGATCTAATATGAATATAATAACATGTATAGAATCTGTAAAACTGTATGTCTGAATATCTCTGGGAGAGCGTTAACAAAACTGACATGTAACCACCACGTGTGATCATGGCGTATAATCTCTGCCCGATCAGTTAAGTCATTCCGTACCAGGGTACGAGACATGAACATGACATGATGGATCCAATAATCCCACGAAGGGGTAACATGAAGGTATCATCCGCTAGGTGGAGTGATCCTTATCCTACGATGACAAACGTAGTTTAAGGGTGTTTGAGTCTTCTCTATAATTTGTGCAACTCCAAAAATATGAACATGAAATATAATTGGTTGGAAAGCCCATTGTTTATAAGTCATTACTTGTAAAGATGGTTGATAAGTATAAGTTATAGCATGAACATAAATACATAATATACTTTGTATAAAACATATAGAATTCATGGAATTTCATAGTATAGGTTCATGACTCGTGTTTAAGGACCCATGGAATGCAAGACATAGGTATTCATGGATTACGGACGGATTCCCAATAACCATAATGGAATATCAATAATGCAATAGTGAACTAGTATTACAAACATGGTATATCATGATACATGTAGTTTATGATTATCATGAACTTGTAATAAAACCCTAAGTTATGGAAATTTATGGTTTCATGGCTAAACGCGGCTTGGGGAAGAACAATAACGTTCTCACACGTATATAGAAGCTATACATACCTTATTCACTCCAATACTTGTATTAAAAACCCAAACTATGAAGATGAAACCCAAAGCTTGAACTTTACTTTCTTGAGTTGTGTTTTCTTGAAAACCCTAGGTTATGAATCAATGATTTTTTCTTTGGAATTGAGTATACTTGACTAGAATCGCATGAAAATACATGAAAAAGGCTTACCTTGAGTTATGAGGGTGATGGAAGCATAGAACTTTGTTCTAGGGCTTGGAGATTATGAAAAATGATTTTTCAAGACTAAGTTCCGTATTTATATTGCTCAGCCCATCGGGGATTTTACGGACGATTTGTATGACCCATCACTTTTCTATGATTCGGGTATGGATCGTATAATTTTATACTGTCCGTATAAACGGACCACCACCCAAGAGCAACTTTCCAGTGACTTTCAAAGTTGAGGGGGGGGGGGGGTTTACAGTAAAAAAGGACGGACCGTCTATTTTATATGATTCGTATAATTCTACCGTACATCGTCAGTTTTGATGATGATTTATACGGTACAATTCTATGGTCCATAACACTTTTTACAGTTTGTTTATTTCTGGCGTAAATAGGATTTACAAAACTGAAACTGGTTTTCAACATTAACTCTCCAACTCGATTTTCTATACTCCTTAATCATGAACAAGGCTTAGTTTTGAGGTACAATGTGTTACAATATCTCCCCTTTGGGATCATTCATCCTCGAATGATGGATCATGATTATGAATAATATTGGACATGGCATGAGTACATGGATGTAAAGAAACATGACATGAATACATGAACATGGGAACATGGAACATGGGTAATGAATACATGAACGTGGAACATGAGACATGAATGCGCAAGAGACATCACATGAATACTGAAGGTATTTACCTTGTACATTTTCTACTTTCTCCTCAAATAAGTGTGGATATTTGGACTTCATGTCCTCTTCGACTTTCCAGGTAGCCTTCTCAACTTTTTGACTTCTCCACAATACTTTCACAGAGGCAACTTCCTTAGTCCTAAACTTTCGAATCTGATGATCCAAAATAGCCACAAGGACATCTTCGTAGGTTAGACCATCCTCAACTATAATAGATTCGGTAGGGACAACCAACGATGGGTCTCCTATATACTTCCTCAATATAGATACGTGAAACACAGGGTATACAACAATCAAATCTTGTGGCAAGTCAAGCTCATAATCCACTTGACCGATGCTTCACAGAATCATATATGGTCTGATATATCTGGGACTGAGTTTCTCCTTCTTTCTAAACCTCATGACACCTTTCATAGGTAAAACTTTTAGAAATACCCAATCATCAACCTGAAACTCCAAGTCTCTACGCCTCACATCTGAATAGGACTTTTGGCGACTCTGAGCTATTTCAAATGCTCCTAAATCAATTTGAATTTTTACATAGCCTGATAGACCAAGTCTAGCCCTAACAATTATGCTTCACCAACTTCAAACCAACTAATTGGTAATATACATATTCGTCCATATAGAGATTTGAACGGTGCCATCTAGATACTAGCATGGTAACTGTTATTATAAGAAAGTTCAATGAGAGGCAAGTGATCATCCCAATTACCTTTAAAATCAAGAACACATTCCCTCAACTTATCCTTGGGTATGAATAGTTTGCTCTGTCTAGCCATCTGTCTGAGGATAAAAAGTTATATTGAGATTTACCTTGGCGCCAAATCCTTTCTGGAAAGGCTTCCAAAAGTGCATTGTGAACTGAGCACCACAATTCAAAATAATGGACACTGGGGGTCCCATAAAGCCTGTTGATTTCTCAGATATATAGCTTGACATAATCCTCTGCTGAATCTGTGGTATTAACTAGTAAGAAGTGGGCTAATTTAGTAAGTCGGTCCACGATCACCCAAATTGAATCATGCCTTCAGAATAAGTGAGGTAGACCTGTTATGAAGTCCATATTTACCATTTCCAAACAGGAATATCTATATTCTGAGCCAACCCACAAGGCCTCTGGTGCTCAGCTTTCACCTATTGATAATTTAGACACTTGGCTACAAAATCTGTCACATTCCTCTTCATATCATTCCACCAGTAAATCTCCTTAAGATCATGATACATCTTGGTAGAACCTGGGTGAATAGAATACCTGGAATTGTGTGTTTCTGCCATTATTCGCTCTCTGATCCCATCTACATCTGGAACTCACAATCTGCCTCGATACCTCAAGGTATTTCCATCTCCCCTTGTTCGGAAGCCATAGTATTATGCTTGTGAATCCCCTATTTCAGCTGGAACAAATAGGGATTATTAAATTGTTTCCCCTTCACTTCGGCTACTAAGGAAGATTCGGACCAGTTCTAGACAACAGCAACACCATCTTTAGAGTCCATGAGCCGAACTCCTAGACTGGCTAGTCAGTGAATTTCCTTTGTCATGGTTCTCTTTTCTTCTTCAACATGAGCTAAGCTTCCCATGAATTGTCGACTATGAGTATCAACTATCATATTCGCTTTCACTGGATGGTAGAGAACATCTATACATAATCCTTTATCAATTCAAGTCATTTTCTCTTTCAAAGATTCAACTCACTCTGATTAAAATATACTGAAGGCTCTTGTGATCTGTGAAAATGTCAACGTGAACTCCATACAAATAGTGACGCCATATCTTGAGCGCAAAAATCACGGTTGCCAATTCTAAATCATGAGTGGAATAATTCTTTTCATGAGGCTTAAGTTATGTAGATGCATAAGTTATAACCTTACCATGCTGCATTAAAACACACCCAAGACCAACTTCTGAAGCATCACAATATACAACAAATCCCTATGGCAATGTTAACATAGGAGCAAAAGTCAGTCTCGTCTTCAATTTTTTGAAACTACGCTCATAGGCATCTGACCACTGAAATTTGACTATCTTCGGAGTCAATCTAGTCAACGGAGCAGAAATGAAGGAAAAACCTTCTATGAAGTGCCTATAATAGCCTGCCAGACCCAATAAACTTCGTATCTCTATAGAAAAAGTGGGTCTAGGCCAATTCTTTACTGCGCCTATTTTCTGAAAATCAACTTGGACGCCTTTGCGTTGTTACACCCCGCATTTTTACGCTCGTATGCATCGTAAGTAAAGTAATGTAATGACCAATGAGGATAAGATACCATATTTGGATGAAAATAAGTCTAAACATGTGTTATGAAAGTTTTGTAAGAGTTCAGGGTCAAACGAATCAACGAAATTAAGTTCATCAAACTCGGGGAAAGGGCAGGCAGAATTTCAGACAGGATTTTTGGCCCAACTTAGCATGGTTATATATCATAATGTATAAAGTGTTATTGGGTCAATAACTTATGTAAATGCAAGTTCAACGAGTGTACTTTCTAATGCAACAAATCGTTTGTCAATCGAAGCTCTGTACAAAATGTTATTTGCATTTTTACGAGACTACATAGGCTGCCCGATTGGGACCCACTTACGCGGTGGAAAATTCCACCCTTTATTTAGTTAATGCAGACCTTTTTTAAGCCATTTACCAAAATCAGCCTTATACTTTCCTAGGACCTCCCTAACAATTCTATAAGGTGAAAAGGTAAATCCAAGGTGGTTTTTCCCAAATTCAACCTTAAAAGCTAATCCAAGTGAAGAAAAGTGTCTCTATGCTGTTGTGGTGATGTTGAGGATTATTCCAGGTGAAGGAAAGATTTGGTTGAAGGTTGTACATGATGTATAAGGTAATTTTAACCCTCTCTTGCTTGTGTTTAATCTTATATATGTGTTGGTTAAGGTGTTTGGATGAAGAACTACAAGATAACACTTGAAATGGCATAAGATGTTGTTGTCTTTTGTTGGACTTTTTTTGGGGGTGATATATATGGCTTCTTGTGGATGGAAATTATAGAAAATATATTGGTTATGTTATAGTTGTTGTTGCTATGCTTTTCCATGTGTTGATTATGAATATGGTGTTATAAGCTAAAAGGAGAAGTGGTCACGTAACACCTAGAAGTTGTTTATGTTGTTGTTAACTCTTGTTGGACTGTTTAATATTACTTTTAAGATGGATATAAGGCTGAAATTTCATGTCAAAATATATATGTTTATATGCTGGACATATTGATGGTGTAGTAAGTATGGGGGAGATGGGAAAAAAGTTGGGTTTTGATTCTAATCCGAGCTTGCCGCTCGTCGTGATATGTTGATGACATGTTAATAATATATTGTACATTGTTGTTGATATTATTCTTATTGTATTGCTCTGGTTGTTGTTGATGATGTGTGGAGTCTGAGGAAGTCAAAGTTATAGGAGAGATGCTGCCCGAATTTATATAAACAAGTTACTAACTTAGAGATTCAAACTAAGTCATTCTTGACATTAATCATGGACCTTTTTGTGTTAATATAGATTGAGTTATAGTTGTGATGGTTAAATTGGAATTTAAAAGAAATGGGAATACGGGAGCAGTGTCGTGAATAGTAAATAGTAAATCATGAATAGTGAACTTGTCAATTCTTTTGGGATAAATAATTAACTTTAGTATTGCTATCATTCATGTGATGTAGAATCGTTTGTAGACCTTACGAGGACTCGGAGAACTTGAATAGCTTTGATGACAAGGTATGTAAGACTTTTCCTTTCTTTAGCATGATCTTGTTTTAGACCAAAACAGAAATGAGGTATCGTGGAACAATTCCATTCTTGGTAACTTGGTTGTCTTGTGTTATCCTTCCACTATTGCTTATGATTCTAGTATATTTCTTGTTGCAACTCTCATTCACATCTTATGATATTCTTTGTGATATGATTGATTCAGGGACCTATGGTTGGATTGTAACGGTTGTTGTATATGAGTCCATAATGATAGTCGGAGGATAACGACCATGGATCACTCCTACTGCATTCATGGTGCCCCCTGAAGTCTATCTTGCATTGCACACACTCACACACTCACACATACACACACATATATAAATATATATATACATGTATCTATTTTCTTACCGCATCGTGCTATAATTGATCGGGGAGGTACTTATATGTGCATACCACCGATTGGGCAGTTACTTATCATTATTTACCACCGGTTTGGCAGTTACTACTAATCAGTTGGGCAAATATTACCGCATCCTATATGGCCGGATGGTTTATGATAAGCTTACCCCATAGAGGGACTTGATACTATATTATATTGCTCCATAGAGTGGCTTAATTTTACTTTCATGCATATGATCATGGTTACGTCAATTGTGCGCCCTTAGTGGCAGTTCTGAGTCCCAGGTTGACATTCTGTGCTCTTTACTTATATTACATTCTTATGTACATGTTTACCTGCCTTACATATTCAATACATATTTCCAACTGATGACCCTTTTATCTGGGGACGCTGTGTTCATGCCGGTAGATGCAAATATACGATTTGATGAGCCTCCTCAGTAGGTTCACTGTTCAGCATGAGTTGGTGCACTCCTCTTCTTTCGAAGTTGTTGATCGAGTTTTGGGGTATGTTTTATGTGTATGGTTATTTTGGGTATGTTGGGGTCCTATCCCAACTTGATGACACATGGTAGTACTTCTAGAGGCTTGCAACCTAGAGTTTATTATACATATATTTTGTGTGGGCTTGTCGTCCTTAGTTTATATATATATATATATATATATATATATATATATATATATATATATATATATATATATATTGGGTCTTTTCTACATGCAGTTTATTGTTGTTTTTATCTTATTACTGTCATTTGGAGGGCTTGTCGGCCTAGGTTTCGTGTCATGTTGTTCAGGTATTCTAGTTGGTACTCTTGGGCCTTATGGTGTCGGCCACACCCCCAAAGGTTGGGGTGTGACATCCCTGAAATCACATGACCTAAGAATGCTACTAACTTTAGCCAAAATTCACACTTGGGAAATTTCGTATAGAGCTTGCGATCCTGAAGTGTCCGCGACACTATTATGAGATGTTCTACATGAACAACCTCACTACAGGAATAGACTAGAATATCATTAATGAATACAATGATGAAAAGGTCAAGATAAGGCTTGAATACCTTGTTCATAAGATCCATGAAAGCATTTGGGGCATTTATCAATTCGAACGACATGACACAAAATTCGAAATGACCATAGCGAGTTCTGAAGGTAGTTTTCGGGATGTCAACTTCCTTAACCTTAAGCTAATGGTACCCTGATCTAAGGTCAATTCTGGAATAACACTGGGCACCCTGAAGTTGATCGAATAATTCATCAATTTGGGGAAGAGGATATTTGTTCTTAATGGTGACCTTGTTCAACTGCTGATAGTCAATACACATGCGCAAAGATCCATCCTTCTTTCGAACAAACAAGACTAGTGCACCACAAGGTGAGACACTTGATCTAGTGAATCTCTTATCAATGAGATCTTTCAATTAGGCTTTTAATTCTCTTAACTCTGCTGGAGCTTTTATGTATGGCGGAATCAATATCGGCTTAGTGTCGGAAAGTAAGTCAATCTCCCTATCGGGAGGGACTCCAGAAAGATCTTCTAGAAAGACTTCTGGAAACTCATTGACAACTTGTACAAACTGAAGAGTTGGGGTCTGGATATTTACATTCCTAACCCGAACTAGATGGTAAATGTACCCTTTGGATATTATTTTTCTAGATTTAAGATAGGAAATAAACATACCTATGGGTGCTACTGCATCACCCTTCCATTCTAAGACTGGTTCACCGAGAAATTCAAAATTGACAACTTTGGTTCTATAGGCTACCGTGGCATAACATGAAGACAACCAATCCATGCTCATGATTACATCAAAGTCTACCATTTTTTAACTCTACCAAGTCAGCTACTGTAATGTGGTGATAGACATTAACCCCTATATACTCGTCTAGTTATAACTGACTCTCCAATTGGAGTAGATACTTCAAAGGGTTTATGCAACTTTTTCGGTTCTACCTCAAATTTCGTAGCAACAAATTGGGTTACATATGATAGAGTGGATCTTGGATCCATAAGGGCATAAACGTCAAAAGTGAAAATGCTTAATATACCTGTGACCACATCTGCATGAGCCTCTATATCCTGACGACCAGCTAAAGCATATAAGCAGTTTGGACCTCTGCATGTGTTACCGTATTTAGTTGTGTCATGCCCTGATTGGGTCTGAGAATTGCGAGAAGCTACTGAATTTGTGGACTGAGCCACATTACCTCATGTACCCTACCTCTCTAAGGGACAATCTCTCTGAAAGTGACCTCGCTGACCACACTCATAATAGATATCCATACCTATGTAAAGCTTCTTTGGGTGTCTCTTACCACAGTTACCACAAACTGGATTGCAAAAGGTACCTTGACCCACACTAGTCTGTGACTAGGAGCCTGATGCTCTGAAGTTCTGCCTCTTATGGTCATTCCTAAACTTAGGGACTGGAGCACTAGCTGAAGATTGAGCAGGTGCTGATGACCTATGTTTAATGAACTATCTGCCTCAATATCCCCCATGACTGAAGTGACCTGAAGACTTAGTTCTCTTATTGAACTCATTGTCTTTCTCCTTCTCCAACGCTTCCTCTTCCTTCATTCCGCTCTCATTACCCTTTACAAAAGAAAACATCTTGGTAATAGTCATTTCTTAGTTCTAAACAAAAATATTAGTTGTATCGTACAACTGGGGATCAAGAACATACACAAAACGCCTAACTCTGACCCTCATATCTGGAACCATATCTGGAGTATACTTTGCCAAAGAAACAAAGTGAAGGTAGTACTCCTGCACACTCATGTCTTTCTGCTTAAGCTCTCAAATTCTATGGCATTTGCCTCTATGACCTCTATTGGCAGTAAGTGTTCAATGAAAGCATCTATAAACTCATCCCAAGTTGCAGGAGATGCATCTTCCACTCGAGATTGTTCCCATGACTCATACAAGATATTAGCAACATCTTGCAACTGATAAGATCCCAACTCTGCTGTCTCTATCTCAGTAGCATGCATAAAACGAAAGATCTTATGAATCCCATCAATGAAATTTTTGCGCATCCTCTGTCTTACTAGACCCTGTGAACACCGGAGGGTCCATATGTAGAAACTCTCAATTACTGAAATTGGACGACTGCCCACTAGCTCATGTACTTGGAGTCCTTCCCTGATGTTGGGTTTGTGTAGCCACAATCTGGGTGAGCAGCTAAATAACTTTCCTATTATCCGCGTAAGTGGAACTGGACGACGGAATTAGAATACAAACCTCCATAGGCAATGTGGTATCGGGTGGGGGTGTTGTACCCGAATTGGCTCCCTAAACCTTAATATCTTCCTCACGGGCAACATTAGTAGCAACCCTCTTATTTGTAGCTTATTTCCTTTTTGCAGGCATTTTCTGAAATACGTAATATGCACGAGTTAGAAGAATATCCTGAAGGTATAGCTCTAATTGCACGATCTAGAGTATGAAAGAAGTGAGACAATCTTATATTTCTTGATCGTCAACTTTTTACATGTGTGGGCGCCTCACACACATAAAGTGACCCCACTGGACAGGGTTTCATGGACTCCCTAAGACACGTGAATGTAGTGCTCTGATATCAAGTTTTGTAATGTCCCAAACCATGGTCTGGGTGAAATACGACACTCGGTGCCTGATTGAATGTGACCGAGCGAACCACATGGCTTGCTAATTAACATGAGCATCAAAATATGGAATAATAATGGTAATAAAACATGTAAAACCGTATACTAAAAATAGTATGAAATATCATAGTGGAAATATCTGGAAATATGATAAGTTTGAAAATAATACTGTATGTCATACTAACTAGTCTAGTCTATGAAACATCTGACACATGAGTCTAACTGCAAAAGTGTTTACCAGGACAAGGCCATGACATACCTCTACTATAAATATAATCATGAAAAGAATTCTATTGACACCCTGAATGAAATGGGGCTCACCAATAGCTGATACATGTGAAGTCCTAACGGCAGATCCTTTGTCCTGAAACTCAGTACATGCACCGTGAAGTGCAGGTGATGAGCGAAAAACACAATATAAATAAAGCTCTTCGCTAGTCAAAAATAGTATAGTTTAAGACCGTCTCAACAAGAATTGGTACAAACAATTACTCAAACAACACTTGTTTAGTATTATTCATGTGATCAAAACTTGAGTTTTTTGTGGTTATAAACCACGATTATTTACTACAAACGTAATTAAATATAATTGACAACGAAAGCAAATATTACTATTAATATGAGAAGTAAGGGTAGTAGACAAGACAAATGCAAAAAATTTTAACAATTAGTTCCGATTCGTTTTATCATTATCTTCAAATATTTATTGAGTCTTTTGAATTCAATAAGTAATTAGATTACTCAAGATCTAATAAAATTCTTTCGATTATTTATTCAGATTCTACAAATTAAACTAATGCAATCCCTAAGAATGTTCAAGAACTATGGATAGAAATTGATCTTCAGACAACTTCTCACAAATACCATCAGTTAATAACCCAAGATAAATTATCGAACAATCTCTTTCGATTACTCAACAAAATTATTCAATCAAGAGCTAAATCAGATATATATTAAGATAATTCACAAAACACTTCTTCTTGCGATTAAAGCATCCAAGAATATCCCAATAATCAATTAGAACTACTATCAATGAGTTCAAGACATATCCCAATAATCAATTAGAACTACTATCAATGAGTTCAAGACTAATGAAAAGTCCTGTGAATGCAAGAAAATAATAAGGATTTAGTCTAAAGGAAAACGTCTCTCGAATATTTTCCTCTCTTGGTTCAACCAGTAATTCAAGAAGTTCTTTTGATTACTCAGAAGAATCACCAATTAAAACCGAACAAAACAATGCAAAGATATTCACCAACCTAGTTCTCTTTCGATTAAAAAAATAGTAAATAACTCTGAAATTCAATTTAAAACTACATTAACGAATTCAAGAAATGAAACAAGAATCGAAACTAAAAACGTCAATCAATACATCATGTCTGTCAAAATCCAATAAGAAAATTACTCCATAATAGAGTAAACGAACCTAGAAGATATAGCATTAGAAAACATTACAACCGAAGATTGACCCAAACTTTCGTATTGAATCAAATCGTGATGGAAAGTAATGAATTCGGCCGTCAAATCCTCTTCTACGCTCCTCCAATGCTCTCTAGGTCAAAAGTCCTATTCAAAATGTCTGTTTTATGTATTTAAACCCTCTAAAAATAAGCTTGGACCGAAATCCCTTTTAAAAATCTGAAATAAAACACTGGCAGCAAAATTGCACAGCCGCGATGCGGGATACGTAGCACAGCACGCCGGGGCAGTGCTAAACTCCTGAAACTTTTGCTTCTGCCAACACTTAGGCACGTTCAGCCCCTTTCAATTGTTTCCCATATCCTTTCACTTGTTTTCCTTATCTCAATCACGACACAATCATTACCAAGTCAACAACCAACTTCACATGCCATCATCATTCAACAATCATTAGGCATCTTTAGAATTTTTATAATAATTCCATTCTATCATGCCAATTTTGTCCTATGAGCAGTAGTGATTTTTTTTACCTTCTCGTCAATTTCTTAGCTTTTTAATATTCATCTCCGGTCCTCAAACCTCGAAATCGATTCCGCTTCATCGGTTGGACTTCTACTCAGACTTTAAAGTCATATATCCTTCATTTAAGCTTCGAACATGTTTGTTTGTCCGGAATAAACTTCTACACAAAAAACACACGTAATGAGTATAAAACATAACATTATAGCTCAAATATCATTAAAGTATAGTAAATGAAGATGTGAAATAAAGCCAAAAATCTATGGTCCTAGCCTCTAATCAACACCCCACACTTAAACCATTATTCATCCTCAATCAATAAAACTACACTATAAAGAATAAAGACCTTTTCTAACGACTCTCCCTAACATGTCATGCCAAGACTATTTAAAATAAAGATAGCATCCATTCGTAATCACCTAGCCTCATGACTCAACTCAAAAGCACCAATAATGTTTTTAAAACCTGCTAATTTACTCCATCAGATAAGCCAAGGAATATCCATTATCCTTTGCAAAGCATGTGCCTCTCACACAAATAACAGAGAATAGTCCCACACACATAAAATTTAAGAACAATCAGAGACTAAAAATAGAAAGAATTTACGCTCTCTCTTAGAAACAAAGTTCATGTGCAACACAAGATGTACAATAAGCTTGCTCTTGGTGTACTACTCCACTAATTCATGATCGTTCAGTCTAAGATCAAGTAGGACTTAATTTGGTTGTAATGTAAGCTGAGGGACAGGTATGATACATATGGATAGTAGTGACTACACCTCCCTAAGCACTTTAATACATACAATTTCACAATTCAAACCCCACACTTATGTTGAAACAAATTTCCCGATCTTTAAAGTGTTAGCACCAAGTTCCCTTTTTCTTTAAGCACAAATAATGCAAGAATCACCACTAGTAAGGAATAATTGTTTTCAAGAATATATTGTTTTCTTCTCTTTTATTTGTCTTTACTAGAGGATCTCTAATTTCTTTTTAAACAGTGCACCTTTCTTATTTTTTTCTATAGTTTCACTCAAAAAGCAAACCAAACCAAACCTCCTTGTTTTAAATAACTCTTAACAATATCAAGTGCTTACGGAAGGTTAAAGGTTAAAAAAGATAGCCAAATCAAATCAAAAGGGTTTTTAACTTGTAATGTGATTGCCAAAGAAATATGATTACATGCTCAACGGGGCTGACTAAGATACATACAATTAGGTGGTCAGAAGGCATATCTGGATCAACAAAGAAATGCCTATATCACTTCCTAGACTGATTAAGACATCCATTTCACTTTGCACACACTCAAAGCAAGTTCTAGACATCAAATGACATGCACAAAATATCAACAAAAAACGTCACACACACATTGGCAAACGATTAACTCCCTTGAATTTTTTCCTTCTCCGGGAACTTATGAACTCAACCCGTAATTCTGAATGCATTTCTTGTTTTCTCTCTCTGGAGGTTCTTTATAGAGATCATTAGGTCAAATTCTCCTGAGAATAAATGTAAGACCCGCTATGTTCTTTATTTCTTGACCTCATTTTGAGCGATGAATTGTTCCTGCAGGATGATCCTCAAGTTGTACCTGCATTCTTTCACATGATCAGTCCATGCATCTTCCTGAAAATCTCCAAAAATAAAATTCACATGGTCAAGGTTCGAATAAGAAAATAAAGAAGAAAGGTCATGAGAATATTTTTCCTGTATATTCAAGATCACTTGTTTCTCATTCTCCTCTAATGAAGGTTGTAGACATGGAAGATTGGATGGAGTTTTGAACTCTTCTTCCATTGCTTCACAATCAATCAAATCCTGATCATCCTCAATCATCTTGGTCGAATTAGAGTCCTCTTGTACAGTAGCAACTGCTCTCTATAAATGCTAATCCTCTTGAGTAGGCTCATTATTACATGGTGTCTCCTCTATATATTCACCATCACAATGCAATAAGGTTTTTGACACCATACTTACTATTTGACTTATTTGTGTTGTTAGGTTCTCAATGATTTATCATTCTGTATAAATGTTGCATCAATCTATGTTAATCTCTCATCAATATTTTTTATTAACTTACACATAAGCTCTTCTAAGCTACCCTTCTCCTCTTGAGGCGGTTGCCTCAATTCGCTCTTATTCCAATCATAACTAGGATATTCATTCTATTTAGAGTTAGAATTGTGCTCATATGAAACACCATTCCTGTAAGCATTAGAAACAGAGTGACATTTTTCATATGACGAGTCATATGAGGAATATTTACCTGCTTGACAATCAAACCATTGATTATATGTACTACATTTGAAATAGATAGCAAACTTTTGACAAGATTCAGTTGCTAACTCTGCAATTGTTTACCTGGCTGGTTGTGCTCCATCTTTAAGCACTTCGAGTTCAATCCTCAAGAATGGTTTCTTCAAGCTTTCTTCTCTAGCACTTGTCAGGTACTAAAAAGGAAATCTTAAAGACAAGTGAAATAAATAAAACAAATAAAAGAAATAAAAAATTAATTCTAAAACGAAATGAATATTGACTTTTTTTGTTTTATTATTTATACCAAAAATATTTTAAAAAATAAGATTCTATCTGAATATAGTTTGGTGCCAATACCCGACAACGACACCAAAATATGACGAGCGCAAAACACAGTATAAATTAAGCGCTTCACTAGTAAAAAATAATATAGTTTAAGATCGTATCCACATGGATTGATACAAATAATTACTTAAACAAAACTTGTTTAGAAATATTCCGTTGATCAAAACTTGAGTATGTTGTGGTTATAAACCATGATTATTTACTACAAATGTAATTAAAGACAATTGACAGCGAAAGCAAATGTTACTATTAATATGAGAAGTAAAGGTAGTAGACAAGACAGATGCAAAATTTCAGCAATTAGTTGCGATTCATTTTATCATTCTCTTCAGATATTTATTGAGTCTTTCGAATATAATAAGTAATTAGTTTACTCAAAAATCTAATAAAACTCTATCGATTATTTATTTAGATTATACAAATTAAACTAATGCAAGCCCTGAGAATGTTCAAGAACTATGGATAGAAATAGATCTTCAGACGACTTCTCACGAATATCATCAGTTAATAACCCAAGATAAATTATTGAAGAGTCTCTTTCAATTACTCAACAAAATTATTCAATCAAGAGCTAAATCAGATATATATTAAGTTAATTCACAAAATAATTCTTCTTGCGATTAAAGCATTCAAGTATATACCAATAATCAATTAGAACTACTATCCATGAGTTCAAGACTAATCAAAAGCCCTGTTAATGCAACAAATCATTAAGGCTTTAATCTAAAGGAAAATGTCTCTCGGATTACTCTCTTGGTTCAACCAATAACTCAAGAAGTTCTTTCGATTACTCAGAAGAATCACCAATTAAAACCAAACAAAATAATGCAAAGATATTCACCAACCTATTTCTCTTTCGATTAAATAAAATAGTAAATAATTCTTCAATTCAATTCAAAACTCCATTAAGAATTCAAGTAATAAAACAAGAATCGAAACTAAAAACATCAATCAATACATCGTGTCTGTCAAAATCCTATAAGAAAACTACTCCATAATAAAATAAAATAAACTTAGAAGAAATAGAATTAGAAAACATTACAACCGAAGATTGACCCAAACTTTCGTATTGAATCGAATCGTGATGGAAAGTAATGAATTCGGCCGTCAGATCTTCTTCTACGCTCCTCAAATTCTCTCTAGGTGAAAAGTCCTATCCAAAACGTGTGTTTTAGGTATTTAAACACTCTAAAAATAAGCCCGGACCGAAATACCCTTTTAAAAATCCGGAATAAAACACTGGCAGCAAAATTACACAGCCGCGATGCGGGCTACGTAGCACTGCGCGCCGCGGCAGTGCAAAACTCTAGAAACTTTTGCTTCTGCCAACATTAGGCACATTCAGTCCCTTTCAATTGTTTCCCATATCCTTTCACTTGTTTTCCTTATCTTAATCATGGCACAATCATTACCAAGTCAACAACCAACTTCACACGTCATCATCATTCAACAATCATTAGGCATATTTAGAATTTTTATAATAATTCCATTCTATCATGCCATTTCTCCTATGAGCAGTAGTGATTTTCTTGCCTTCTCGTCAATTTCGTAGCTTTTTAATATTCATCTCCGGTCGTCAAACATCAAAATTGATTCCGCTTCATCCGTTGGACTTTTAGTCAGACTTCAAAGTCCTATATCCTTCATTTAAGCTCCAAACACGTTTTTTGCATGGAATCAACTCCTACACAAATAACACATGTAAAGGGTATAAATTATAACATTATATCTTAAATATAATTAAAGTATAGTAAATGAAGATGTGAAATAAAGCCAAAACTCCATGTTCCTAGCCTCTCATCAGCAGGGCCCGGACAAATGGACATTAGTACATTTGAATTGTACTGTATCTAAAGCAACTGAAAGAATAAGCACGCACATGATATAATAGAAACATGAAACTAAAACCGAATAATGTACATGAACATGATATAACATAAATATAATAACATGTATAAAATCTGTAGAACTGTATATCTGAGGGAGAGCATTAATAAAACCGATATGTAACCACCACGTGTGATCGTGGCATCTGATCTCTGCCCGATCAGCTAAGTCATCTCGTACCTTGCCAGGGTACGAGACATGAACATGACATTATGGATCCAATAATCCCATAAACAGGTAACATGAAGGTATCGTCCTCTCGACTGAGTGATCCTTATCCTTCGTTGTCAAACGTAGTTTCAGATTGTCTGAGCCTTCTCAGTAATATGTGCAACTCCCAAACACATGAACATGAAATATAATTGGCTAGAAATGTTATGGTTTGCAAAATCATGACTTGTAAACATAGCTGATTAGTGTGAGATATAGCATGAACAAAAATACATAATATACTTTGCATAAAATATGGAGAACATGTAGAATTCATAAAATTTCATAATATAGGTTCATGACTCGTGTTTAAGGACCCATGGAATGCAAGACATGAGTATTCATGGATTACGGATGGATTCCCAATAACCATAATGGAATATCAAGAATGCAATAGTGAACTACTAATACAAACATGGTATATCATGATACATGTAGTTTAGGATTATCATGAACTTGTAATAAAACTCTATGTTAAGGAAATTCATGATTTCATGGATGAACGTGGCGTGAGGAAGAACAATGATGTTCCCACATGTAGATATAAGTTCTACATACCTTATTCGCTCCAATACTTGTATTAAATAGATGAAACCCAAAGCTTGAACTTTAATTCCTTGAGTTGGATTTTCTTGAAAATCATAGGTTAGGAATCAATGAATTTTGCTTAGGAATTGAGTATACTTGTTTAGAATCACGTGAAAATACATGAAAAAGGCTTACCTTGAGTTATGAGGGTGCTGGAAGGAGAAAATTTGATTCTAGGGATTGGAGATTATGAAAAACTAATTTTTCAAGACTAAGTTGTGTATTTATACTGCTCAGCCCGTCGGGGGTTTTACGGTCGATTTGTACGGTCTGTCACTCAAGTGCAACTTTCCAGTGACTTTCAAAGTTGGGGGGGGGGGGGGGCTTTATAGTAAAAAAGGATGGACCGTCTATTTTATACAGTCCGTCTAATCCTACCGTACACTATCAGTTTGACAATGATTTATACAGTACAATTTGATGGTTCGTAACACTTTATACGGTCCATTTATTTCTGGTGTAAAATAGGATTTTTACATAACTGAAATTGGTTTTCAACTTTAACTCTCCGTCTCAGTTTTCTACACTCTTTAATCATGAACAAGGCTTAGTTTGGAGGTACGAGGTGTTATAAGAGCCCCCCTGTTTGACCTTTTGGTCTTTTTATTTTGTTGGTAACAATTGAAACACCCCCGGCAGACCATGGAGTGGACGTACAATAACCTTTTGCGCGCGGATTTTATAATTTTTTTTGCTTTTTTGAATGCTACCGAGTCACTTTTGGGCCCGATCGTCATCGTTTTGTAACCGGATTGATTTCTGTCTGATAGAAAATATGAATGGATTTCCGTAACTTTGCTAATGATTTATGTTTCATGTTTTTATTTTTGGAAGAAAATATTTATTACTTCTGCAAGTCTATTGTTGACTATGACTTCTCTACTTCATAAATTGAAACCTTACTTTGAAGATTACTTTTTTAATTGGTAAATACTAAGCTTTGGAAGTTTTTTAGTAACTTTCCATCAAACTTGAGTTTATTGAGAAATATGATTTTTCATCTTATATCAGGGCTTCTCATGGACTTTATAGTTGATTCCAGACCTTCCTTTGTTTCAGTCAACTTAAAACTCTGGTATTTTTAGTATCCGGGGCCTTAACTATTATTTTTGTAAAAGTTTTTAATAAGAGAGGACACTTATTTTTAATGGTGTTGTAGAAGAGGACGTCTCCTATTCATTATGCCACGGAATTTTTGATATATTTAAAAAAACATACATTTTTATGCTCGTGATGGCAAAGATTTATTAATCATAAAAGTAAAATTTCATTAATTCATTTAACTTACAAATGTGAAGATAAGTGCAAGAATAATCCGGCTGCCATATAGTGTGGTTAGTCCATTTATATGAAATTTGAAAATCTGGGCAGTCCCTAGCGTCTGGGAAGCCCCCAGTATCGGGTGCTTTTCCTTGAAGCATTGAAATTTCCAAAAAATATTCTTCACTCCTATCCGAGTGTATATGCCCCCCCCCCCCAGTGTTTGGAAGTTCATGCTAGGAGGACCCAGACACTGGATAGCTCTCCTTAGTAGCAAGACTATAATAATAAACTTATATGTGTGTGTTGCCTCATTAAAAATCTTGCCGGAAAAATCCAATTAGGACAAAAACCGGACGAAGGAAAAAAGAGTGCAGCGTATGTTTATCTTACTACATGTAATATGACTTACATTCCAATTACTAAGAAGTTTATTTTCTTGTTGGTGTGTCAGTTGGTAAGCTCCTTTACCGGCGATACCGATGACGGTGTATGGGCCTTCCTAGTTTGCGCCTAATTTTCCCACATTATGTTCTCGGCTACTATATGTTACCCTCCGGAGCACTAAGTCCCTGAGTTTGAAGTGTCGGAGATTTGTGCGCCGATTATAGTATCGTTCCATTCTATACTTTTGGGCTACCATCCGGACGTATGCAAGATCTCAACGCTCTTCGAGCAAATCCAGGTGCACGGACATTGATTCTGCATTTGACTTATCCTCTGCTTGGAGATACCCCAAATTAGGATTCCCAACTTCTACCGAAATCAAGGCCTCTACTCCATAGATAAAGGAAAAAGGAGTTTCTCCGATGCTCATTTTTGTCGTGGTTTTGTATGCCCATAAAATTTTCGATAGCATAGAAGGTCAATTTCCTTTTGCAGGTTCCAACTTCTTTTTTAAGTTTTGGATTATGGTCTTGTTTCTTGATTCGGCTTGACCATTTGCATTGGGATGGTAGGGAGTGGAGGTGATACACTTGATGTTCAAGTCATCGAGGAATTTTGTAACTTTGTCCCAAATAAAATTCTAGTCGTTGTCATAAGCTATTTCCTTTAGGATGCCAAAATGATAGATGATGTGCTGCCAAATGAAGTTCATCACCTCCTTCTCATGGAGATTTACATAAGTTGCAGCTTCAACCCATTTAGAAAAACTTTGGCCCAAATAAAATTCTAGTCGTTGTCATAAGCTATCTCCTTTGGGATGCCAAAACGATAGATGATGTGCTGCCAAATGAAGTTCATCACCTCCTTCTCATGGAGATTTACATAAGTTGCAGCTTCAACCCATTTAGAAAAATAGTCAGTCATAAATATAATTTGACATACCTATCCTTGTGCCGCTGGCAAGGGTCTAACTATGTCCATCCCCAGTTTCATGAACGACCATGGGTTTACAACTGGGTGAAATTCTTCTCCTGGTCAGTGTAACTGCTATGCATGACGCTGACACTTATCACATTTCTTTACAAACATTTTTGTATCTTCCTCGATCTGGGGCCAGTAATAACCGGCCTCTTGAGTTTTCTCATTAAAGATTTCGGTCCCGAATGGTTTCCGCATATGGCTTCATGGACTTCCATCATTATGTAATTAGATTCTTAGGGGCCTACGCACCGGGCTAAGGGACCATAAAAACACCGTTGATAAAGTTTTCCATCTACGACACAGTACCGGGCACCTTTGGTCCTCAAAGGTTTAGATGCTTTTGGATTCTCCGGGAGCTTTCTGTTTACAAAGTAGTCTAAGAATTCATTCCTCCAGTCCTAATTTAGGCTGGTTGATTTTACCTCATCATAACCTACGGGATCCAGTGTTGGGTGCAACAGCTAAACAACTGCTCAGTTTTAGAATCCTTGGCTTTCGTGCTGGAGCCCAAGTTTGCGAGTGCATCTACCTATATGTTTTCTTCTCAGGGTGTATACACCATCGTCCATTCTTGAAACTGGGAAAAAAGCTTCAGAACCTTCTCGAGGTATCTCGACATGCGTTCTTCTTTGTCCTTGAATACCCCATGGATTTGGGTCACCACCAACAGCGAATCACACTTGACTTCAATAATTTAAGTGCCTAAACCTTAGGCTAATTCCAGACCTGCAACCAGAGCCTCATACTCGACTTCATTGTTAGTCAACGGGGTGTTATGAATTTCCTGTCTTAAAATTTCATCAGTGGGAGTACACAATACTACTCCCAAACGAGTCCCTTTGACATTGGAATCCCCATCTGTGTACAACATCTAGACCCTAGGACGGTCCTCGAGACCAAGATGGCTTCTTTTTCTGCCTGAAGGGTTAATCCGTGACTAAAATCTACCGCAAAATCCACAAGGACCTGTGACTTTATTGCAGTCCAGGGTCTATACATAATATCAAGTTCACTTAATTCTACCGCCCATTTAGCTAGGCGCCCAGAAAGTTTGGGCTTATGTAACACATTTTTAAGTGGAAATGTGGTTACTACTGCAATTGGATGGCATTGAAAATATGGTCGGAGCTTTCACGATGACATAACTAAAGCAAAAGACAGTCTTTCGAGCAACGGGTATTGGGTCTTGGCTCTTGATATTACTCTACTTACGTAATAGACAGGAAATTGTGTATCTTTTTCTTCCCTTACCAGAACTGCACTTACCGCTACCTCTGAGACTGCAAGATATATGAGTAATCATTCTCCATCTTTTGGCTTTGACATGAGCGGAGGGCTGGATCAGGCATCCAAACAAAATCATTCTTTTTTTTTAGAATCGAAAAGAACCTGTGACATTTTTCTGATGGTCGAGAAATAAACCTGCTTAGAGCCGCTACTCTCCCGATCAACTGTTGAACTGCTTTCACATTTTTTAGCGTGTCCGGTATGTCTTCAATAACCTTCATCTTGTACGGGTTTATCTCTATTCCTCTCTGAGAAACCAAGAAACCCAAGAATTTTCTAGAGCCCACCCCAAAAGCACATTTCTCGGGGTTTAGCTTCATATTAAACTTTCTCAGCACCTCAAATGTTTCCTACAAGTGACTTAAATGGTCTCCCGCACGAAGAATTTAAACAAGCATATCGTCTATATAAACTTTCATTATTTTTCCTATTTGCTTTTCAAACATTTTGTTCACAACTTTTGATATGTAGCTCCGGCATTTTTTAGTCTGAAAGGCATAACATTATACCAATAAGTGCTTAAAGTAGTTAAAAATGATGTTTTCTCTTGGTCTTCTGCGTGCATTCTTATTTGGTTATACCCGACTACACATCGACAAAACACATTATCTCGTGCTCGGCCGTAGCATCGATCATCTGATCTATGTTTGACAATGGGAACAAGTCTTTTGGACATGCTTTATTTAAATCTTTATAATCAATGCACATTCTAAATTTGTTCCCCTTTTTAGGTACTTTTGCTAACCATTTTGGGTACTTTACTTCCCGGATTGACCCTATATTAAGTAATTTAGCTACCTCCTTTTTAACAAACCTATTGCGGAGTTTGGCGATCGACTGCTTTTTCTGCCGCATGGGAGGGAAACTGAGATCCAGGCCAAACTTATGAGTTGTGACTTCTGGAGGGATACCTATCATATCTTTATGTGACCATGCAAAGCAATCAACGTTAGCTGCAAAATATTTAAGAATTAAATTCCTGAGCTTCAGGGTTAGCCTCATGCCCAGATATACCTTCATATCAGGAGTTTTTGGGTGTAGTGCAATCTGTTCAAGTTTCTCTACAGTGAACTTGGTGGTATCTGACTCGTCTGGCACCTGAAAACATCTAGACACTTGGTATCGGTCCGAAAACTCCTCCTCCTAATAGGTTAATTCTGATTCTGCATGTGGAACTTGACAAACATCTGCCGATGATGGCTCCGCTTTCTTTAATTATTATTTAGGATCTACCACCACCTCTGGTTCCTCAATAGTGTACATCTTCTTGGAGACAGGTTGTTCCCATCAAATTTGATGGATTCCTTCCGGTGTAGGGAGCTTCACCAACAAATGCAATGTTGATGGGACCGCCTTCATATCATGTATCTAAGGCCTCCCGAATATTGCATTATACCTCATGTCACCATCAATGACATAAAATTTTGTCATCTTAATGACTCCCATTGCATCCACCGGTAGATCTACTTCCCCCTTCGTGGTCTCGCTTGACATATTGAAACCTGAGAGGAATCTGGCAGCCAGAATAATTTTGTCTGTCATATTCATTTCTTTTACCACTTTCAGTCGGATAATATTATCTGAGCTCCAGGGATCGGTCAGGACTCTCTTCACCTGGAAGCAATCAATAGGCACCGTGATCACCAATGCATCGTTGTGAGGGAAGATTACATCGGCAGCGTCTTCTTTGGTAAAAGTGATAGTATGTTTATCAAGTACTTCCCGGAATCTGTACTTCCCGAAATCTCTTATCCTGGGTTATTAAGATTTTTGTCTTCTTAGCCACAGTAAAAGACGTAGCGGCAATCATTGACCCACCAAAGATCATGTTTATAACATGGGGTGGTAGGGCCGGATTAGGTTTGTCTTCAGCGGACAGTCCCCGCTCATAATTGTTGCGAGCTCTTTCGCTCAAATATTCTTGGAGGTGGCCCTTGCTCAGCATTCCTGCCATATCTTCCCATAGATGTCTGTGTGTGCCATGGAAATTACACCAGACAAATTAATTTCTATTACTAGGATCGGATTGCAATGTCATTGGAGGTCGGTACACTAGATGAGATCTCAGTACTGCCACCATTTTATCCTCATTAATACTGAAGTTGTACTCGAATAATTTCGGGTATCCAGTACCCTTAGTAGAGTTAGACGAATTCATTTTGTCAAAATTCACCAAACCTTGATTGTTTTGTCCGGATCATCCATTGTTGTTTGTATTTTCAAAAAAGAGAAAAATGTGTCCGCCTCATTGCTTTCTGGGAGCAGGATACGGTTGGAAGCTGTTCTTTAAGGAATTCTAGTCTGCTCCGACTCCTTTGTCTGACTTTCTAAAAATACTTCCGGCCTGAGTCCCGAGTATATCATCTTCTATCCGAATCTTGGACTCATACCGGTTGTGTACGTCTTCCCATGTTGTAGCCTGGAATTTCAAGAGATTCTCCTTGAGCTTTCGTGAAGCGTCTGAACTTAAATGATTCAAACCTTTTGTAAAAGCCTCTGCAGCCCACTCGTCCGGGACTGCAAGTAGCAGCATACGTTCCTTCTAGAACCGTGAAATGAAATCGCTAAGGAGTTCCATTTCTCCCTGCACAATGCAAAATATATTCGCCTTGCGCGTCTTCACCTTCGGTTCCCCCGCATGAGCTTTTATGAACATATCGGCGAGTTGGGCGAACGATCCAGTTGAATGCTCAGGAAGGAGTGAATACCATGTCAAGGCTCCCTTAGCAAGTGTTTCAGCAAATTCTTGATCAGAACCGATTCTATTTCGTGTTTTCGTAGATCATTTCCTTTTACGGCCGTAGTATAGGCCGTTATGTGCTCTTGTGGATCAGTAGTCTCATCATACTTGGCTATAAATGGAATTTTGAACCTTTTGGGGATCAATTTAGGTGCAACCTCTGCCTTACACGCCAACTGAATATATCTCTTTGAGTCTGGCCCTTCAACCAAATTAGGTGGTCCAATTGTTCGCTCATAGAGGCATTCTGCGCCCTCAGAGTTTGTATGGCTTCCTCAGGAGTTTCATCATTGGGAACATCCTCATGTCGAGTTTGTCCGCCTCCGAAAGTGGCTCCGTCTGCAACCATCGGGTCCTCTGGTGCCGGAGTTCCTATCGGCATGCCATCTAGTCCGAGCGGGACATTGTTAGTGTTATCCCCAATGTTGCGACTGCTTTTGTGTTCTTCTACTCCTGTTTTCTTTTTGTTCTGAACAAAAAACAAAACTTGAAGAAAAATTAGATTAGTATAAAGATGGGTCACTTGTGACATCATAATTGTCCAGGCCCCACGGTGGGCATCAAATTATTTACCCGTAAAATGGTACAGTTGAATTTGTATATCTGGTCAAGGACAAGTGGATCTCAAGTGACTGACTTGAGAATAAATCTAGATAAAACATACTGTGAGTAAATAATATTAAGGCAAAATAAAGAGATAATTAGCCTGAGCCTTGTGAAGGCTTCTGGCAAAGTCACCACAACTCATATGAAAACGCTGTAATCGAGAGAAAGTGAGTGATTGTATTGTAATAGCTTCAATCTGATCCTTTACAATGGAACTATGTGTCCTATTTATACATGAGCTTCACGGGTACAGACCCGTGAAATATTTCATCATTAATACAGGAGAATGAATGTTGTAATAATTGGATAATTTGTATCTCCATAAATGCTATTAATGCCTTGTAGAAAGTCGTATGACCGGTTTAGTAATGTCTGCCCGTTACGATTCAAATGGCTCTCCTGACCTTCCGATTTACCGGTATCACATATGCACACGACGCTCCTGGTACTACTCGTGTCTTAACAGTACGTCTCAGGCTGACCTGGACTTGACTCAGCATTATACTCCACGTGTCACCTCATAATTCGTACCGCTGTCTTATATGAATTTTCCCCATACATATACGATTAACCTTGTTTGAGTCTGATGCATAATTGTCCTTTTTGTCGACACTTGGGGTGTGTTTGGTACGAGGGAAAATGACTTTCAGGAAAATATTTTCCACGGAAGTCATTTTTAAAACCTAAGTTGAAATTAGACCTGTCCAAAGGTCGGGTCGGGCCGGGTCGGGTGGCTTTTTTTTTCCTCCTTGACCGACCCTGACCCTATATTTTTTTAAAAATTCCGACCCTGGCCCTGACCCGAAAATTTTTTTTGGCGGGCAGGGTCGGGTCGGGTCGAGATTTTTTTTTTTTAAAATTGCATTTTCAAAACTGAAATTGGTATTCACCCCTACATTACCACGAAATTTCGACGTTGAAATGTATTGTATATCGTGAAATCTTGACTAAAGAAAAAGAGAATTGGAAATCGATTTGGGAAAAAACACAAATTGATTGGAAAAACTGACGTTTTTCTAAAAATTGGCTGCGCCAAACCGCCTTACAGCAGTTTTACCGTCCCTGTCTCGAAAAAATATGCAAAATCAAAAAAAAAATCGGATAAAACGGACATCCGAGCGCAGAGTTATGACCATTTAAAGTTTCACCAATTTACAACTACTTTATCTCCCTACATTATGCTTCCGTGATATTAACAAAATGACTAATAATATAAATATATAATTAATAATCGACTATTTGTTTTTATCTTATTTTATGTCGAGCTAAATGTAGATTAGAGCAATATATATATATATATATATATATATATATATATATATATATATAAACATACGGTATATCACTTATTAATGACAAAAATATATATAAGTACAAAATAAATATTAATGAAGGAAAAATAATATAAATTATATTTAAAATATATGCGGGCCGAGGCCGGGCCGGGCCGGGTCAGACGGGTAATTTTTTCTGATCCTGGCCCGACCCTGACCCTGATCGGGTCGAGTGGCTCTCGGGTCAGCTAAAAGCTGACCTTGGCCCTGGTTTTTTCGGGCCGGGTCAGTTCGGGCCAGGCCGGGCGGGTCCCCGACCCTATGGACAGGTCTAGTTGAAATACAGTATAGTTTTTGCTGATTTTCAAAACCAAATTGGAACTAAACTCTAAAAATTATGTTAATATAATACACACCACTAGCTGATAGCTGAAGCAATATATATATAGTAGTAGAAAGAAACAAAACAGGGAAAACTCCAAGGCAAAGGATAAGTTATAGTACATTTCAAGAAGCATTAAATATTTTAGCAGGTTCACATGTCTCATATAACTGTGATCAGACGAATCTTTTATCAGATTTATGAGTAATATTTTAGCAAGTTCACATATTTTTCTATCAGATTTTTTATCTACTAAATCTGAGCATAATATTTTATCAGACAAAAATGTATGCACTTGTTTAGCCTTCTTCTGTTCTAGTTCTTTGAACAACAATGGCACCACATGTTGTGTTCCTTCCATACAGCATGATGAGCCATCTAACTGCATTGGTACAAATTGCTCGACTCTTCGCCTTCCACGGACTCAGGGTCACCATCATCACCACTCCCCGTAACACCCGAATTTTTCAGGCCTCCGTCGATAAAGATCGTCTCGTGTCCGGACGCAGCATCTACGTCCGGACACTAAAGTTTCCCTCAGGTGAATTAGGCTTGTCTGAGGGAATTGAAAATCTTGTTTCAGCCACTTCAATAGAAATAGCTGGCAAAGTTCACTATGGCATTATTCATCTGCTCCAGAAACCTCTGGAGCAGATGATTCGCCAGCTGGATCCTGACTGCATTGTTTCCGACATGCTCTTCACTTGGACCGTCGATCTGGCTGAAGAGTTGCACATTCCAAGGTTCTCGTTTCAACCTACCAATTTCTTCTATCAGTGCGTCAGGCACTGTCTGACGGAGTACACACCTCATAACAAGGTGGATTCGGATTCTGAGAGTTTCGCGATCCCTGGCCTACTCCATGAGATCAAAATGAAACGCTCTGAGATTGAAGATTATTTTAAGGAGGAGACTTACTATGGAAAGATGGTAAAGTCAGTCATAGATGCTGATCTTCGTAGCCATGGCATCATTCATAACACTTGCTCCGAGCTGGAACCTGCCTACGCCGAGTTGTACGAAAAGATTAGAGGGAAAAAGGGTTGGCATGTTGGTCCCCTCTCTCTATTTATCAACAAATTAGATGAAGTAAAAAGTTCAAAAGGAATTCCCAATTGGAAAGACTCTGATGATTGTTTGAGTTGGCTTGAAAATCAAGAACCTAACTCTGTACTCTTTGTTTGTTTTGGGAGCAGTACAAAGTTTTCAAATAATCAACTTACGGAAATCACATTAGCTTTGAAAGGAGCCAACTTCCCATTTATTTTGGTAGTTAAAGAGCAGCAAGATCATCATGATGATAACAACAATAAGGAAATGTTGATCAAGAATGACAAGTGCTTTATTATCAAAGGGTGGGCCCCACAGGTATTAATTCTGAAACATCGAGCAATCGGAGGGTTCATGACTCATTGTGGTTGGAACTCCATACTTGAAGCTCTAACTCTAGGTGTACCATTGATTGCATGGCCCTTGTTCTCGGAGCAATTTCACAACGCTAACCTTTTGGAGCAGCTCGGGCTTGCAATCAGAGTAGGAGGAGCGGATGTGTGGAATTCGGGGTTTATAGTGTCAAGTCCGGTGGTATCAAGAGAGAAAATAGAGTTGGCTGTCAAACGTTTGATGTATTCGGAGGAAAGTAGGAAAATCCGAGCAAACGTTAAGTTGATGGCGGAGACGCTGAAGGGTGCCACTGAAGAAGGGGGTTCCTCTCATTCACATCTCATCGCGTTGATTGAGGAAATAAAGCGTTGTGCTATAAAAAACTCCACTTGAAATTTATATTACTGTCCTTTTGTTTTCCCTTTTGATTTCAAAAGACAACGTTATTTCTGGGATTTGTAATGCTGTGATCATTTAAATCCGTTTGATTCATGGTGGTATAATCTTAGCCATAGAAGTGGCAATCAAGACAATATATTGTTTAAAAAATTACAAAGACTATCTGTCTCATTTCTGTAAATTATGTTGAATTTGAACCTGTGTGTTAGCACTAATTTACCATATGCATATGCCTTGATATTCAGCACATTAGAAACCTGCTTTTTTTCAGATATGAAAAGTTCATTCCAAGTTTGGTGCTTACATTATCGTGAACCTTAAAACTTTCTCTAATCAATATATCATTAAAGGTTCGTTTGGTATGTGGGATTAGGATAATAATCCCGGGATGAACTTTATCCCATATTTGGTTTGGGGTATTAGTTAATCCCGAGATTATTTTATCCCACCATTTGTACTAAAATGGTGGGATTACTATCCCATATAGAAGGTGTGCTAAAATAATCCATGAGATATCCCAACCCATGGATATCCTTGTTTATCCCATCCCGCATACCAAACGACTAAAGAGTCATAGTCTTGAGATATTTTGACTCATTGGTACATATTACACAGATATTTGGATGCCAACTAGAATTTTATGCACAAGTTACTATATTATATATTACACAATAAATGACATAGTCCTTACATATTCCATTTGAAAATAATAAGCAAATAGAACCCAGAAGAATTTCAAACAACAAAAACAACATATTCAGTGTAATGCCACAAGTGGGGTCTAGGGAGGGTAGAGAGTATCCCGAACTTACCCTTACCTTGTACATGTAGAGAAGTTGTTTCCAATAGATCCTCTGCTCAAGTAAAGCATAAACACAATATTTGTAAAACAAATGCAGTAACAACAACTAGTAAGAAAATTGGAGCAGAAGAGACAACAAGTGGTAATAGAAAACTAAGAATAACAAATACGAGAATACTAAAATAATAAAAATAACAAAAACGATACTAATATTACTGGTAAGGAAAGGAAGGCAAAACACATCTACTTACTACTAGCCTTCTACCCTGATCCTCGACCTCCACACCCTCCTACCTAAGGTCATGTCTTCGATAAGCTGAAGACTTGTCATGTCCTGATCACCACTCCCCAATACTTCTCCGACCTACCTCTACCTCTCCTCAAGTCGTTCATCGTCAGCCTCTCACACCTCCTCACTGGAGCGTATGTAGATCTCCTCTGCACATGTTCGAACAATCTTAGTCTCACCTCCCGCATCTTGTCCGCCACGGAGGCCACTCTCACCTTGTCTCAAATATCTTCATTTCTAACCATATCTCTCATAGTAAGCCCACACATCCATCTTAACATCATCATTTCCGCAACTCTCATCTTCTGGATATGCGAGTTCTTAACTGGCCAACACTCCGCCAATAAAACAAAGTCGGTCGAACCACTACTCTGGAGAATTTACCCTTCAGTCTTGGTGACACATTCTTATCACACAATACACCAAAAGTGGGCCTCCATTTCAACCATTCCGCTCAATGCGTTGTGTGACATACTCAGAAGAATCACATTTTTGTAAAAAGTACTATTGTACTGCAATAATACAAACAACATAGCAAGAAGTGATTTTGTGTTTGTTGGATTCTATGCAAAGACAGCCTAAAATTTTGTCCGGAGGATTTCAACTAATTGCTGAAAGAAGTCTGTTCATTGTTCTCAATTAAGGGCTTTTGTTCTTCAGATGAAGAATTGCCTGTTTCTTCAGTCAGTTGCAACTGGAAATGATCCCTATCTCGTGGATATGTGCAATAGAGGAAGGAATAGATGAAGCAACAAATGGCAATTGGAATGCCTATTGCAGTGTACAGTGCCTTAGCAAAGTGATGCAGCATTTTGTATGTTTCAATTACCTGTGAGCCTGTTGATCCCTTCGGAATTGGTTTATAACCGAAAACTTGTTGAGCAAAAATACCAACCACCAACGGAGCAAAGGATGATATTATGGTCTCAAAAGATCGATCTAGAGCATAAACGCTTGTTCGAGCTCTCTCTGGAACTATGTCAGCAAATATTGGTCTACAAATATTTCAAGGGTGAAATATTTTAGTGAATTTCACAATCTGTACAGGCTTGAATGACTAACTTCTGTTGTATGTATGAGTTCAATTATGACACAAAAATTGGATATGAACTAGGAAAACCAAACTATTGGATCTGAGAGACATACTTCTTTTGTTGCTGAACAAGACTAGACCGTGCAATGTAGCAGTTTTAGGATCATTAGGCAATTGCAGCTAAAAGGAATTGCTGAGCCATAGCTTTACAACACACGTAAACATATGTCTTAAACTCCATCCTAGTCAAACTACAATAAAATACAATGAAGTCAGTGTTATTTTATCAAAGAAATATCTTACATTTTATTTTTTGAACTTGCATTAGGATAGATTGTCTACATCACACCCCTTTAGGGTGCGACCTTTCTCTGAACTCTGCTAACTCGGATGCTTTGTGCACTGGGCTGCCTGTTTTACTTATTTCATGTTAAATTATAACTAAGCAATTCAAAAGGATTATTAAGATACCAAAATTGATATTTATCCACAGACATGTAACTAGATTCGAACATTTCATTACATAGTAAGTATATAATGTCGACTTTAATTTAGTGAAACAAAATAAAATTCCCATCTAATCAGAGAAATAGTAAAGACCTCTCTATTCAAAAGTCAGTTATTTAGATACCAAAATTGATGTTATCAGCAGACAGGTAATTAGATTCGAGTCAAACTCTTTCATTACATGGTAAGTTATATAATGTCGTCAGATTGACCTCTTACATAATAAAGTTGAAGTGTATACAATACTCATTCTGCCTTCTTCCTTGAGAAAAGAGTGATGAAGGGGAGAAGAGGTTCATCTGACAACATGTCTACACAAATCGATGCCAGCAATGAAAGTATTGCAAACATAATTCTTCTCTATTTTCCTGTGAAGTTTCTACTCAGAGAGAAACGTATATGCAACACCTGGTATTCTTTGATCTCAGATCCCTACTTTATTCGTGCTCATACTATACATAATATTAAAAAAGATCCCAGTTTTCTTTCGCCTTCAGGCTTTTTCATTTCTAACTCATTTGATAATAAAATCAGTAATGTTTTCTTACCCAAAAGAGGAAGGGAGCCTTCTCTTTAGTTTCTTGGTAAAAGATTCGAAAGGTTAATATCATGTAACGGCCTCTTACTCTGCCGTTTAAGTGGTGGAATTTTTTTGTGCTTGCAATCCCACAACTGGAAAATTCAAGATTCTTGGTGAATTTTACTGGATTTTTCCATTTACTCTTGCTTTCGATAGAAATATAAGATACAATCACCTGAATCAAGTGGACGTAATTACTATTTCCCGATATTTATGTATTTATCTGAGACGGGTACTTGGAAAGCCAACACTTGTTTTGATGTGAAGATGTGTACACATATGTCAGCGGGGATCTTCTCGAATGGGGCTGTTCATTGGATTTTCTATGAACAATATATCCGTTTTGATATCTATGAGGGGAAGGTGATGTCAATGACATTGCCATTTATTAAATGGGTTCATGAATATTCATGGCAAATTGGTTGCCTTTGGCAATGGGATGGCACTGTCTATTGTGCTATAGAAAATCATAAGCTGAATTGGAATTTGCATGAGTTGGATCAGGTGACTTTTAAGTGGACTCGACGGAAGTATAGTGTTCTTTCTTATTGTTTTTGGAAAGATGTGGTTCTTGCAATTATGAAGGAAGAAGGGACTGAGCAAGCCCGACGATATGATCTAACAGAGCGCAAGTTTTCTGTAATTGCTATTGTCAAAGGAGAGGAGGAAGAGGACACTTTCGTACTGGCAGCCGTTTTTGGCAGAATCCATTTCTTATAATATGGCACGAAGAGAGGTTAAAATTATTCTTGACCTGGGATTGCCGAATGATATTTCAGGAGATGTGTGCTGTAATATTATTAGTGCTCATCAGTACATATAAACTCTGTCTGATGTTTGACAGTGTAGCTATAGTGTGGTTGTTAGCATGAAATGTATCAAGTTAATTACTATCTTAAATCTTAATCCAGAAATTTAGCCAAGTACTTGGTTTGTGTACCTGCATTTCTAAGAAGAACAATGTCTTGATCTCTGTTGACTGATTAAATCTTAACTTTCACTCAATTTTGTGGACATAATGAACCATAAAGTATTAATATAAACTAATATAGGAATCCCCCTTGGCTGAATCGCTTATTTGGTTGGAGTAATTCAGATCAAAATATTGTGAATAACGAGCCCTGTGAATGAAGAAACCCCTCATAGGGAGTGCTTCCTCCTTACGTAAGGCGCGCATCTGGATTAGTCGGGCGAATAGGTAACAAATATCAGATGGTTATAAAAAGAAATACTAGAAAAGCTTATCCTGGTATTAATCTCATGTACGGTTCTGTAGAGTAGCAGTAAGCATGACTTATCTGTCAACTTTTCCACTATCACCCAAAAAAACCAAACTCTGCTAATAAAGCTCAAGATAAAATTACACAGAAAGATAAGTCAACTAGAATTGTATACAAGCTACCAGATTACACAATTAACAGAATCTCTTGTAATTTCCACTTGAAATTCATAAGCATATATGATTCACAAAACTATATCACATCTTTGAGTAAAAGAATTCATTTTTTGTGTCAATTCAACATTTAAACTTTCTGTTATAATACTATATTACCAGCGAGCTTATGCATGTTGGATTCTTTGTACATAGTCTTGTCGTAAGATTCAACTAACTGAAAGAAGTCTTTGCTCATCGTTCTCAAGTAAGGCTTGTCGTTCTTCAGATGGAGAATTACCTGTTTCCTCAGTCTGTTCTAACCTGGCATGATCCCTGTCTCGTGGATATGTGCAATAGAGGAATGAGTAGAAGAAGCAACAAAGCGAAATTGGAATGCCTATTGCAGTGTACAGTGCCTTGGCAAGTGAGGCAGCATTCTGTCTATCGGCTGCAATTTCTTCTGAGCCTGTGGATCCCGTTGGAATTGGTTTAAAACCAAAAACGTGTTGAGCCAAAATGCCAACCAGTGGAGGAGCAAAGGATGATATTACAGACTCAAAAGAACGATCCAGCGCATAAATGCTTGTTCGAGCTTTCTCAGGAACTATCTCTGCAAATATCGGACTGCATACATAACAAGGATGAGTACTTTTAGTGAATCTTTCAGGTAAAATTTCACAACAGATAGTAATGAAGTAAATCAAGAAAGACCAGTTCTAAGATGTCAAAGCAGAAAGCATAAGCCCAGAGTCATGTTCTCGCTAGCACCTCTGGTGCACACACATTTGTCTAAAATTGTCTACAAAGGGAACTTAACCAGAACGCAAAGACGGAATATGGCATTAGGAAACGGCACAAAGCATATATGATAGTATTGGCAATGATTTAAATGAAACAAGTGAAAATAGGAAATCAGCATGGCACCATATAAAGGTAAGAGCAGCAAATGAAAGTTGTCTATGTGTAAGCACTTTATGTGAGATGAAATCTCGGGGTAAACTGCTTCAGATGAAGCTTTTTGTTTATTTAGGGTAAATCGTGAACTAAATTTCGTCTCCCGATTCTTTCTACTTTAGTTAGATATGATTCAAATAATACTATGTAGTAGTATTAATTCTTCCTGTTGTTTAATATTAAGTTTTAACTTGTTTGACTTTAGTCCTTGTTCGGCTAAAATGGTCATAACACAAAATGTAACCGAAAGTTTAGCTGAAAATTTTTGAAACCAGAAATGTCTCGTCCACCAATCCCTGAAACAAAAAAAATCAATATTAAGGGGGAAAAAAGGATTCAAATGATCGAAATCAAACTGAAACTGTAGTTCTCAAAGTAGGACAGGGAATTTCTCCCAGTCCCATAGATCCACGTCTGCTACATTTAGGGAATAACTCAATCTTTAAGTTTCACTTTAGGTCACTTCCCCCCAATATTACCAGTATAATACTCAGAACTACCATCTCCTCTGAAATGAAGATTAAGAGAAGCAAAACAATTTCTCTTCTTCTAGAAAACCAGAAAGACACAGCATATGTCTAATACATTGTTGTTAAACAATTCGTCTGGCTCCTAAACAAACAATCATGTAATAATATTTGATAAATATGATAATGGTCCAAGATCACACGACTAGCATGAATTCAATGTCCAGAATTTTTGACATAGTCCTAAACATGTAACCTTTCGCTGCACATGAAAATGAGCTGCAAAGAGACATTCTTTTGGAGCGGATAAAGATAGAGCCAATGATGTTATGTATTTGAAAGGAAAAAGAAACAGGTTGGGAGACATACTTGTTAGCTGCTGGAGCATTCCATGATATGCATAATCCCATGATGAACAAGACTAAACCATGCATCACAACTGTTGAAGGATCATAAGGCAATAGCAGCAGCAGAATTGCAGCTAAAGGAACTGCTGAGCCAGAGCTTATCTGAGCTAGAATAATTCTACCAGAATTAGGTAAATGCTTGGATAGGACATCCCCCATTGTTCCTCCAAACAATGCACCAAGTGATTGAGCAACATTAAACGAAGTCCAAAGGAGGGCTGTTTCCTTGTGAGAGAAGCCAATAAGCTCCAACCACATAGGGGCAAACGACAATGCTGACCAAGGGAAAGACCCAGAAATCCCTTGGGCAATAAGTAACTGAAAGGAGGGTACTCTCATAACTTCTTTTGCTTCTTTTAGCAGTTGTCTCACTTCTTCTTGAAATGGTTGCGGTGGAGGTTGATCTTTTGCATTTCCATCACTGTCAAGAAAGCGGGGATCGCTTGCAAAGAGACGGACCAAAATTCCAACAGCAACACTTATAATACCAACCAGATGGAAGGAAATTCTCCAGCCTGGGATCCCCATCAATGATGCTTCGGCTAACAGTACAGATATAAGCCCTCCAAGGGTGGACCCAAAGTTTGATGTTAGTTGTAGCCATCCAAAAGCTGTACCACGGTTACTTGCATTAGTTGAGTCAGCAACTAGAGATTGGATTGCTGGTGTGACTATTGCAAGTCCTATTCCATTTAATCCTCTAGAAATTGCTATCTGTCAAACAACATGAGATTGCTAGAGTATAACCATACCACATAAATTCAAGAAAGATAGCACTTCTACTTTCGTTCTTCAATTAATATCATCAGAACCTTGGGCAACAAAATGCTATAATATTTTGCCGTTGGAGACTGTAATCATCTGAGGAATAAGAAAGTGATAATCATCTGCAGTGAATTAAATCTGATTGTCCCTCTACTCTGACAATGTGTAAATCATATGAAGAGAGAAGCAACAAGAAACTTGAGGACTCACTTAAATAGTTGTGTCGCAAGAGTCTAAACTAACTTATTTCCCACAATCCACTAGCAAAACCAAACAAATAAGAAATTGAGAGAAACAGAAGAGAAATTGCTTGAAAACAATGACTGCTTATATATTCAAAGATCATTATATAACTTCAGACCATTCCTCAATGATAACTAATATAACAAGTCCACACTTGAAATTTAACTTGGTAGCATTTTAGATAGTACCTTAACAAAGATAACTAATATTCAAAAGGATAAATTCATAAAGGCTAGTCATCAGAAAAAAAAAGTTCCTAAACAGTTTATAAGGAAAGCAATAGAATCCCTTACAACCCCCCCCCCCCACCCACCCACTCACACACACACCACACACAAAAAAAAATGAAAAAACCTCTTGCATCAAACTTTCCATTTCTAAATAAAATAGACCTCTTCTGTAATTCCTCAAATTCTAATTCAATCCAATCAGATTTGTACTTCCCAACCACACCAGTCTGCCACTCATTTTCAAGTCTCTTAAAAATCACTTCTTGAATTCAATTTTTTATATCCAGGGATCTCTATCTACACAAACCCCCAAGAAACACTAATTTTATAAATTATCAACTGGGTATTGACTTCATTTCTCTAATTAAACATGATATAAATTGGGATTAAAGCATTAACCTCAGCAAAAGTAGAGGATTAGCAACAAGGAAAGTAGCAGCAGACCAAAGAAAAGCACCAAGAGCAATAACATGAGCTCTATTGTAACGAGCAGAAAGATAAGCAGCTAATGGGTAACAAAGGCATTGAACTAATGATCTGAAAAGTGTAAGAGAACCAAGACCAGTTGGATCACTATGCAAATCCTCGCCATTTTCTTTATAAACACCAGGTAACAAAGATTCATCAGGTCTCACCGTTATAAGGAAAGCAATAGAATCCCGTACACCCCTCTCCCCTCCCCCCACCCCCCACAAATGAAATCCTCTTGCATCAAACTTCCCATTCCTAAAGAAAACAGAATTCATTTCTGCAACAACAACATACTCGGTGTAATCCCACAAATGGGGTTTCTGCAATTCCCCAAAATATAGTTCAATACAATCAAATTTCTAGTTTCAGATGGGGACGACGATGCTCGTACAAGATAAGATGACGACGGGCTGACTTCCCGAACGGACACTTTGATCTTGATCGTGCAATTTAAGTCACAAAGAAGGACTATCAAGTTCAGACCACACGAGTCTGAAAAAACCCACCTTATTTTTGAATTCCCCATTTTCAAGTGTCTTAAAAATCACTTCTTGAATTCAACAGTCTTGTAGTCAGTAGCTTAATAAACAAGAGACAACATTAAGAACAAGACAATAACACAAAACCAAAGTTTCTATCATCCAATTAATATCAAGTTATCACACATTCCAAGCATAGAATCCCTTAAACCCCAAAACTTTCCATTTCTACATAAAATAGACCCCTTATCTGTATTTCAACCAAATATTAGTTCAATGTCATAAGGTTTCTAACTCCCAATCACACCACTCAGCAAAACCACCTTATTTCTTGAATTCCCCCTTTTCAAGCCTCTTAAAAATGACTCCCCCCCCCCCCCCCCCCCAAAAAAAAACACTAATTTCATAAACTATCAAATTTCTCACTTCTTAAATTCAAAATTTTACACAAAACTCCTCAAAAACAACACTAATTCATAAATTATCAACTGGGTATTGACTCATTTCTTGAATTCCCCATTTTCAAGTCTCTTAAAAATCACTTCTTAAATCAATTTTTACACAATAACAACACTAATTTCAAGAACTATCAACTGGGTATTTGCTCATTTCTCTAATTAAAACCATATATACAAAGGGATAAAGCGTAGACCTCAGTAAAGGTAGAATCCCTTACACCCCTACCCCCCACCTCCCTCCCCCATCCAAAAAAAAGAGTTTCCATTTCTAAATAAAATAGACCCCCTTTCTGTAATTCCCCAAATTTTAGTTCAATGTTATCAGGTTTCGAACTCCCAATCAGCAAAAGAACCACCTCATTTCTTGAATGCAATTTATGTCCACAAATCTACACAAATAACCAAGAAAACCCCCTAAACAACACTAATTTCATAAATTGTCAACTGGGTATTGACTCATTTCTCTAATTAAACACCATATAAATAGGGACTAAAGCATTAAACAACAAACAACAACATACCCAGTGTAATCCCACAAGTGAGTTCTGGAGAGGATAGGACGTACGCAGACCTTACCTCTACCTTTGTAGGGTAAAAAGGCTCTTTCCGATAGACCATCGGCTCAAAAGAAATGTAATTAATGCAGGAATTCAAGAAAAATAAAACAACAAGATATCACGATACAAAACAAATTAAGCAACACATAATAATACACACATAGAGGAATTAAAGCATTAACCTCAGCAAAAGTAGAAAAGACAGCAACAAGAAAAGTAGCAGCAGACCAAAGAAAAGCACCAAGAGACTTCTTTGTAAACCAGGTAATAAAGTCTCAACAGCTTTCTCCATTATTCCAGCAAAGATGACTAATACAAGACAAATAATATAAACCAAAGTTTCTATCATCCAAATTAATATCAAGTTACCACACCTCTCACACCCCCCCCCCCCCCCCCAAACCCAAAACTAGACCCATTTTCTGTAATTCCACAAATTTTATCTTCCAATCACACCACTCTGCAAAAACCCTGTAAAGAATGAATCTTGGACTTGACTCAACTCAAAAGCTAGCTCCCCTATTGCCCAAGTCCATATAAGGAGTCTACATTCACATCCCACAACGATGTGGGAGAATCAATAAACCCCACCTTGTTTCTTGAATTCCATTTTCAAGCCTCTTAAAAATCACTTCTTGAATTCAATTTTTTACACAAAACCCCCCAAAAACAACACTAGTTTCATAAATTATCAACTTAGCATTGACTCATTTCTTGAATTCCCCATTTTCAGGTCTCTAAAAAATCACTTCTTGAATTCAACATTTTACACAAAAAACAACACTAATTTCACAAATCATCAACAGGGTATTGACTCATTTCTCTAATTAAACACCATATAAAAAGAGATAAAGCATTAACCTCAGTAAAAGTAGAAGAGACACCAACAAGGAAAGTAGCAGCAGACCAAAGAAAAGCACCAAGAGCAATAACATGAGCTCTATTGTAACGAGCAGAAAGATAGGCAGCAAGTGGATAACAAAGACATTGAACTAATGATCTGAAAAGAGTAAGAGAACCAAGACCAGTTGGATCAGTATGCAAATCCTCTCCAACTTCTTTGTATACACCAGGTAATAATGTCTCATCAGCTTTTTCCATTATGCCAGCAAAGTTGACTAATACAAGAGTCAACATATCTGATCTTAGGTTCTTGATTAGCTCCACCATAATGGGTCACCAGATTATGATGATGAAAGGTGAAGGTTGTTGACTAAATTTAGAAACCAAAAAGCCGTGAAGTTTTGGAAAATGTTCTTGGAAAATCAGTGAAAAGGGTCTCTACGTGGACACTTATCAAATGTATATGTAGGACCTATATACTCCCTAATCCCCAATTTAAGTTTCTTGTTTTTTTTTTTTCCCCAAAAAGTTATCTCTTTCTATATTTAATAAATTTTGACAAATTTAATAACATATGATAAGCACCCTCCACCTTCCACCTGAAGGTTAAAAAATAGTTTTGTCAAGTTTAACACCATAAGATTTAAAGAACCTCACACATTTTTAATTAAAGATCACAAGATTCAAAAATCTTCATTTGTTCCTTAAACTCCGTATCTAATCAAACTAAGACACTTAAATTGAGACGGGGGAATAATTGATATAGTGGATAACTTGATGGAGTAGATTGGAGCACTTAGTAGGTGAAAATAAAATATTTTTTGTTATAAAATTATAGCAAAAGACAAGAAATGTAGACAAAGATCTAGAGAGGATGGATAAGACTTTCTTCTTAATTCAAGTGCATACAAGTGTCCATTCAATGGTGAATAATATCCCAATTTATAGGATGAAACCACCCAAAAGGTTACAAATATTAAGTGCCCAAATTAATAGGTACATGTAACATACAAAAGGTTCATGGAACTTAGTGAATGTGTATGGACATCCATACAATGAATATGTATTTCATAACACTCCCCCTTGGATGTCCATAGATAATGTGTCTCGTTAAAACCTTACTAGAAAAAAAACTCAGTGGAAAAAATTCTAGTGAAGAAAAAAGAGTACACATTTCTAATAATACATATTTTGGTTGCCTCATTAAAACCTTACAAGGAAAACCCAGTGGAACAAAACCTTGTATGGAAAAAAAAGTACAACATGTATTAACTCCCCCTGATGAGAACTTCAGGCCAAATGTTAGAGTCTTCGCATTCCAATTTTGTGCACCATCTTCTTGAAAGTTGCAGTTGGTAGAGACTTAGTGACAAATCAGTCATATTATCACTTGAATGAATCTGTTGCACGTTGATATCACCATTCTTTTGAATTTCGTGTGTGAAGAACAACTTTGGTGAAATGTGTTTTTTCCTATCTGCTTTTATGAATCATCTCTTTCAATTAAGCAATGCATGCTGCATTATATTCATTTAACATTGTGGGTATTTTGTCACATTTCAAATCACATTTTTCTCGAATGAGATGCATCATTGACCTCAGCCACACAACTTCTCGACTTGCTTCATGAATTGTTATTATCTCAGCATGATTTGAAGAGGTCGCTATGATAGATTGCTTTGTATATCGCCAAGTTATGGCAACACCCCCACATATAAACACATAGCATGTTTGAGATCTAGCCTTGTGTGGGTCAGATAAATACCCTGCATTGGCATAACCAATAAGATCGGGACTGCAATTATTAGAATAAAATAAGCCCAAATCGACAGTCCCTTTTCGATACCGCAATATATGTTTAATTTCGTTCCAGTGTCTCCTTGTAGGAGCACAATTATATCTTGCTAACACATTAATTGAAAATGCTATGTCAGGCCTTGTGGTATTGACAAGATACATTAGTGCACCGATTGCACTAAGATATGGTACTTTAGGACCAAGAATTTCCTCATTCTTTTCTTGTGGTCGGAACGGATCTTTATTCACATCAAGTGATCTAACAACCACCGGAGTACTTAATGGATGTGCTTCATCCATATAAAATTGTTTCAACACTTTTTCTGTGTATGCAGATTGATGGACAAAGATACCGTTTGTCAAATGTTCAATTTGTAAACCAATACATAATTTTGTCTTTCCAAGATCTTTCATCTCAAATTCCTTCTTTAAATAATCAATCGCCCTTTTGAGCTCTGCAGAAGTTCCAATGAGGTTTATGTCGTCAACATATACATCAAGTACTACAAACTCCGATATTATTTTCTTTATAAAAACGCATGGGCAAATGGCATCATTTGTATAGCTTTCCTTTAACAAATACTCACTAAGGCGGTTATACCACATGCGTCTGGATTGCTTTAAACCATATAATGATCTTTGCAATCTGATTGAGTGCATTTCTCGAGACTTTGAATTACATGCTTCAGGCATCTTAAATCCTTCAGGAATTTTCATGCATATTTCATTTTCAAGTGTTCCATAGAGATAGGTTGTAACCACATCTATTAAATGCATCTCAAGTCTCTCATGGACAGCGAAACTAATGAGATAACGTAACGTTATTGCGTCCATAGCGGGTGAGTATGTCTCTTCATAATAGACGCCAAACCTTTGTGAAAATCCTTGTGCAACAAGGCATGTCTTATATCTTTGTATCTCATTTTTCTCATTTCTTTTTTGCACAAAAACTCATTTATAACCAACAGGCTTAATACCATTAGGTATTTGGACTACAGGTCCAAAAACTTCCCATTTGATAAGTGAGTTTAACTCTGATTGAATTGCCTCTTTCCATTTTGGCTAATCACATCTTTCTCGGCATTCTTTAACAGATTGGGGTTCAAGATCCTCACTATCTTGCATAATTCTAGTTGCAACATTATAAGCAAAGACATAATCCATATTTATTTCCAAGCGGTTCAAATTAGTCCTAACATATCACATGAATTTATTGATATTTCTTCATTTTCTTCAGTTTGAGGCTCATTGATTTCTTCAAGAATATCAGGATTGATCAAATCTTGCATTTCTTTATGAGATTCTTTCTTAGTGTCATCTTGACCATTTATTTTTCGTTTTCTAGGATTTCGATTCTTAGAACCCAATAGTCTACCACGCTTCAGGCGTGCTTTGGACTCATTTGCTATGACACTAGTAGATGGTCCTACAGGGACATCAATCCGAATTGGTACATTCTCTACAGGGATATGTGATTTGGTAATCCTTTTCAAATCTGTAAATGCGTCTGACATTTGATTTGCTATTTTCTACAAGTGAATAATCTTTTGAACCTCTTGCTCACAAATAAAAGCACGTGGATCAAGATGAGACAGTGATGAACTATTCCATAAAATTTTATTATTCTCTCCCCCTAATTTTAGAAAAATTATCTCATCAAATCGACAATCAGCAAATCGAGCAGTGAACATATCTCCTGTTAATGGTTCAAGATAGCGAATAATGGAGGGGATTCAAACCCAATATATATTCCTAATCTTTTTTGGGGGCCCATCTTGGTGCGATGTAGTGGTGCTACAGGCACATATACGGCGCATTCAAAAATATTTAGATGAGATTTATTAGGTTCTTGATCCAAAACCAATTGCAACGGAGAAATTTATGATAATTTGTCGGTCTAAGACGAACAAGTATTGTTACATGCAAAATAGCGTGACCCCAAACAGACGTGGGCAACCTTATTTTCATAAGTAATGGTCTTACTATCAACTGCAAATGTTTAATTAATGACTTTGCAAGGCCATCTTGAGTGTGAACATGAGCTACACGATGTTCAACTTTTACCCCAATTGATAAACAATAATAATTAAATGCTTGGGATGAAAACTCTGCAGCATTATCAAAGCGAATAGACTTTATAGGATTATCAGGAAACTGTGCCCGTAATCGAATTATTTGTGCCAGTAATTTCGCAAATGCCAGGTTGCGAGATGACAGTAGGCACACATGAGACCATCTAGAATAAGCATCTATTAGGACAATAAAATATCAAAATGATCCACTAGGTGGGTGAATAGGTCCACAAATATCCCTATGTATACGTTCCAAAATTCAGGGGATTCAAACCCAACCTTTGTAGGTGATGACCTAATAATTAACTTGCCTTGATAACAAGAAGGACAAGAAAATTCATTGTTTAAAAGAATCTCCAGGTTCTTTAATGGATGCCCATTTGAATTTTCTATAATTTGTCTCATTATTATAGATCCAGGGTGTCACAGTCGATCATGCCAAAGTACAAATATATTGGAGTTAGTAAACTTCTGGTTTACGACAGAGTGTGCCTCAATCACACCAATTTTTGTCCAATATAAGCCAGAAGACAAGGAAGGAAACTTTTCTATAACAACTTTCTGGCCAGAGACATCCTTGGTGATACCAATATATTGAAGATTCATCTCATCCATTGTTTTAATATGGTATCCATTTTGACGGATATCTTTAAAACTTAATAAGTTCCTTCGGGATTTAGGAGAGAACATGGCATCGTTTATAATGAGTTTCGTTCCCTTAGGCAAAATTATGGTGGCTCTTCCGGAGCCTTCAATCAAGTTGGTACTACCAGAAATGGTATTAACATTTGCCTTACCCATAAGTAGATGAGAAAAATATTTCTTGTCTTTGAATATCATATGTGTAGTAGCAGAATCAATCAAATAAATATCTTCATAATTGAATTTTAATCCAAACTTTCTTTGAGAATTATCCATATCTTCAAATAGAATGACATACACAAAGCAAAACTAATACACATTAAATACTAGCATTGTCATAAAATACAAAGTGAAAACAAAGTAATATAATGAAGCAATCGTTACTGAATGAACTACATATATTACTGAATGAACATAGAAAGATTTTAATTCATGTAAGTGCATATGGCGGTTTTAAAAAAAATGCAGCATCCTTTTTATGTAACAATAGTTTACCTAATAGTTTTTCCTATCAGTTATCTTCCTGATTAAACATGGACATCACTTTTATTACTAGAAGAAAACGGAAAGTTTACCTAATTCGGAATGCAATGTGAAATTAGAGAAGAAAATGAGAAGTCATGGTTTACAGTTCCATGAAGGTTCATGGTGATTATGTCTTATCGGCATGGTATAAATGAGTGCTCTTTCTAAGGAAACTTTATAAGTTTCTTTATCATCTCTTCTTTACCTTATCCTAAAAATAAAATTCTTTATCATATTTTCGATGAATATTTTTCTTTATACATAGATGTCTCCTTCTTCGTCCGAATGTTTGTTAGTAAACGAGAAAACTAACATCAATATTAAAAAATATTCAAACCAAACAGAATGATTAAATTATATTAATGACTAGCTATAACAATATAACTGGATCTAGATTAATCAAATACTAATTGAAAGACTAGTAATCACATAAACAACTATTGTTATATGATCTTTTATACATTGACTACTGTGACTAGCAAAAATAAAAACAAACAACTTAATCATCTCTAACCACAGAACCATCACCAATCAAGTGATCTACCTTTCCTTTAGGGTGCTCAAAGAAATCCGCTACATCCAAGTGTGTGATGTCAAATTGATTTTCAGAGATAAAATTTGCTTCAGGATTTTTCTCTTTCTTTTTCATTGATGCTTGATAAAGCTCAACCAAGTGCTTTGTCGTACGACATACACGTGCCCAACGTCCACTTCCACCACATCGATAGCATTTGCTTTCTGAGCCATGTGCTTCTAGCACTTCATGCTTCTCATCCTTCTTTTCCCCCTCTAGTAGTGATTTTTCTTTGATGAATGGTTAACACCAAGGAAAGAATTTCTTCCTTGACCATTATCACGACCACGACCATGACCACGATTGGGGCCACGATGTTTTCCACGTCTAAAGTAGTGGGAGTACACCTCATTCACTTCGGGGAGTGGTGCAGCGCCGGTAGGTCGATTCTCATGATTTTTCATCAGCAAATCGTTATTTTGTTCAGCCACTAGAAGGTGAGCAATCAAATCACAATACTTTGTGAAACCTTTCTCTCGATATTGCTGCTGCCTGAGCACATTCGAGGCATGAAAGGTGGAGAACGTCTTTTCTAGCATAGCAGAATCACTAATCTTTTCTCCACATAGTGTCAATATAGAAGTAATTTTGAACATCTCAGAATTGTACTTCATAACTGACTTGAAATCTTGTAGCCTTAGATTGATCCATTCGTGTCGTGCTTTTGGGAGGAAAACCATCTTCAGGTGGTCATACCTTTCTTTCAAGTTTTTCCATAAAACGAGCGGATCCTTAATATTAAGATATTCATCTTCAGGGCCTCATCAAGGTGATGGCGCATGAATATCATAGCCTTAGCGTTTTCTTGGTTGGATGCTTTATTATTTTCTTTAATGGTGTCTATGAGACCTATAGCATCCAGATGTCTTTCAGCATCTAGCATCCATGATGGGTAGTTCTTGCCCGAAATATCGAGGGCAATGAACTCAAGTTTTGTAAGGTTAGCCATAAAATAGAGAGAATACAAATAGTACCTTAGCCTCTGAAAATTTCTTGAGTCGGTAGAGTCTCGTGTTGATAACGTGTTATAAAATTATAGCAAAAGACAAGAAATGTAGATAAAGATCTAGAGAGGAGGGATAAGACTTTTTTCTTATTTCAAGTGTATACAAATGTCCATTCAAAGGTGAATAATATCCCAATTTATAGGATAAAACCACCCAAAATGTTACAAATATTAAGTGCACAAATTAATAGGTAAAGGTCCATGGAACTTAGTGAATGTGTATGGACATCCATACAATGAATATGTATTTCATAACATTTTTCATTATATTTGAAAATTTTAAAGTTGGAGTTGAAGATAAAGTTGTGTTTTGTTATAATTTTAATAAATATATTTGATTGTTTGAATGTACCGAAAAAAGTAAAATCCGATTTTAGATGTTTTTCTAGTTGTATTTAAATTTTTCATGGCCAAATGTTAATTTTTAAATAAAATAAAAATATTCAGAAAAACGTGAATAATTCTCATGGTCAAACGAATTCTTAGTTTTGAATCTGATTTTTTTAATTTTTGGCATTTACTTTACTTTACTTTACTTTACTTTTGTGATTATATACGAAAAAAGGACAAAAATAATCTTAACACATGAAAAACGTCACAGATATACATCTTTTCTTTTTTGGACTAAAAATACCCTCAACTTATTCTTTTGGCTCAAAAATACCCATCTCCGTTCACATTTTGATCTAAAAATACCTTCACTTTATTTATTTTTTTGTTCAAATATAACCTCAAACTAACGGCCTATTTTTGGTAACTTAAAAGAATCACGTGGCTTAAATAATTTATCACAGCATACAGAATATTATAACAACTTAGAAGAAAAATAAATCACTCTCCATTGTTAGACAAAACATTTGGACAAGTGGTCTTCTTTGTAAACACCAGGTAACAAAGTCTCATCAACTTTCTCCATTATGCCAGCAAAGTTGACTAATACAAGAGTCAACGTATCTGATCTTAGGTTCTTGATTAGCTCCACCATTTTTTCCGGCAAGTTTGGAGGTTGTTGACTAAATTTAGAAACCAAAAAGGCGTACGTGGAAATATATGAAATGGATATGTAGGACCTATATATAGTTGACACAGTGGATAAGAATAAGATTAGTTTTTTTGCTAAATTCCGATCGACTTGTGAAGCTAAATAAAATGGCTAAAATGACATTTATATTATGGCCGAATTGCAATAAGGTATTCATATTTTACTGGGTTCTATTATCCTTTAAATATATTTTTAAAGCATTTTTTATGAATTTATTTGGAAAAATTAAATCAAAATCCAATGTGACACAAATCAAAACTCGATTATCGAAGAATATAGTGCATCACAAAATCAAATTTCAAGAAAAAAATTAAGAGTGAATGAGAGCATTCCAATTTTTTGTTTTGTTCGAAGAGTGAAATTGGTTGAAAATGATCAAGCTCCTTTATTTTTTGGTCTTTTGTTCAGCACGTATTTGAATTATTATCCAACTTACTCGATAAATGTCAAAGAAATTTCTTTAAAATATATCCAGGGGGTAATAGGACATTTGTAATGTATGAGTGTGTTACTGCAAATCCGACCATAGTTTAGGCATCATTTTAGTCATTTTCTCTATATTTTAACTTTTAATTATTTGAAATGTATGTTTTTATTCTTTTTATTTATGAATGATTATAAATTTTTAAAATTATTGATCATTTAATTATTTATGTGTAATGTTATGTTAAAGTTTGTATTGTTATTTCATATTTGATGATAATATACTTCTAAAAATAATTTTCATATAACTTACTTTGTCTAAAAAGACCAACATACATTTCAATTGATTAAAAATGGTACACTTTTTATATACACGAAGGACTATTTATGTACAGGGGTATATATTAAGGACCAAAACAGTCCAATCCCCATACGTTACAGACTATTTTGGTCGTTTTCGTAGAAATGTGAATCTTGTCAGAAAAGTGTTTTTGATTTGTATGATACATGAATTTAGTTAGTTCATGTATTTAAGATATTAATGTAAGATACATGTATGGTTGAATACATGTATTTGAGAAAAAAATGAATAAATACAATAAAATGATGATATATGTACTAAACTAGGTACATGCTAGGATAGTCCTATAAATACCTAGATAGTATAGTCATGTAAGTTAAGTTCGTGGAAGAATATATTCACTACTTGTCTTAAAAAAGAATGATTGATTATGTAAGTCAAGTTGAATAGAAAATCATTTTCCCTCTATTTCTCTTCTAGTGAGTTTTGAGTGTTGTTTGTGTTGTCTTGCTCTCCCAAATTTTCAACATTTGGTATCAGAGCCACTTTTCTTAACAAATCTGTAGAGAACCCAAAATTTTAAAATATCTGAACGAATAAATTTTTAGATTGAGATGAATATGAATGAGATTAGCTATAATAGCTATGAGAATGATGTGCTAGAGAAGCATCAGCTTGAAGAAATTATTTTGGTAGGTTTGGAACTACCAAGATTTCAAAAGTTAAATAATTTTTAAAGGATATTTTTTAGGGCAAGGATCCCAACAAGAGTGACAATCTTGATGAAGAAGTTGCGTATGAAGCAGTTGAACGACAAAGAATTTTGAGTACAGAAGTAGCTTTGATGATATTGTTGCCATGAGAAAGGTGAATAAGAGGATTCACACTTTCATCCATCAAGGTATTGATGAAGAGATCTTGGAGAAGGTTTCTATTTTGTGAAATCAAGAAAAGATGAAGATGAAAATGTTTATGATTATAAACATGAGAAAGCATGTTGTCGAATCTGACAACTCTGTTGGAAATATAAGGCGGTCCCTTGATAATATCATAGGGTACAAAGAGGATGGAAGAGGGAGATAAACATTAATCTCACTTCATTAAATATTAAAACTCCACTCTTACATAACACCATTACAAATGAGGTATTTATAGGTATCCAAAGATACTTTTAGACTCATACCTAATAATTACATTCACACATGCACTTGAATCTGACCACATGAATATTATAAAAGTCACCTAGATAATACAAAGGGTTATGAACCTAGGATAACTAAAAGGGTTATGAACCTAGGATAACTAAAAGGGTTATGAATCTAGGCACTTAAACATTTAAGTTTACTATTTTCAATATCCCCTCTTAAACTTAAATGTCTTTTCATATTCTTTACTTGATCTTGACAATTTCATCTTTCATTTTCAACATCCTCTTTGTATTCGCCTTCACAACTATATGCAATTCATTTTCCATCACCTTCTAACTTTTGGCTATTGCAAACACAAACTCACAAAAGAATTCTCTCATCTTCTTTCTTATCTTGTGAAGTCTTTCAAGACTCACACCTTCTCGACAAGTTGTTCTTCTCTGTCACACCCCAACCTTGAGGGCTGTGACTGGCACCCGACTCCCGAAGGTCCGAGGTAACCAATTGTAGTACTTGGAAGCTCAAACATGTAACTGGGGCCGATAAGGCCTCCAACTAATAAAACAAGGTAAAAAGGTACCACATGCAAACAGAAAATACCCAACAACAGTATATATACATAAACGAGGCCATAAGGCTATATCAACAGTATAGACAACTGACAAGAAGGCCGATAAGGCCAAACAAGACGAATACACACGAACACCAGTCTGCAAGCCTCTAAGAGTACTATAATACAATAGCTGGTCGGGACAAGGTCTTGCCATACCTAAAATACCAAAACATATATATAGATACCTAGCGACTCCGAACAGCAACTCCAAAGAAGTGGAGTGCGACTATCAACAGCTAAGAGCGGGCACCCTACTGAGGAGGTATTTTACCATATCTACCTGCACCTACGGGCATGAACACAGTTCCCCAGAAAAGGGCATCAGCACGAAAAATGTACTTAATATTTAAGGCAGATAATTTATGTAAAATATAATGTAATACGAGAGGTAAAGGTACAAAAATCAATTTGGAACTCGATAACATACCTCAGAGGGCTCACAATTGGTACAATCATGACTGTATGCATGTAAGTAAAAATTGGGCCAATATATGGGGCTATATCGTATAGTATCATATCAAATCTCTCTGTGGGGTGAGCTCATAATAAACTGCCCGACCATATATGATGTGGTGATATCTGTCCTACTGATCAGTGGTGTGCACATATAAGTGTCTGCCCGACCGACTATAGCTTGATGCAGTGTGGTAAAATAAATGCATATAAATACGTGCAATGCAAGACCAAGCTCAAGAGTTATTACACTCAGAGGCGGAGTGACCTATTATCGTTATCCACCGACTATCGTTATTGTCGCTACATTCTTCAGCCTTAACTAATTCTCAGGGGACATAACGAATATGAATAATACGGTCAACAAGGAATACTCAAGGGATGCGAATAACTTGCTCAAAGAGAAGCATAAAAACTTAGAATTTCTTCGTAAAGAATTATTTCGAGGAACGCATTTATGTTAGATCATGCCAAAGAAGAAAATTAGTGTTACATACCTTACCCAAGAAGCTACGATTGTTTCACAAGTCCTCACACCTTTTACGAATGATTATTTATATCATACAAAGGGGTGGTATCAATATCGACTTTATATTCTATAGGAAAGTTCATTTAGTCACTTTATCGAACAACTTATATGCATAACTTCATAGGGTCGTTTATAGTTCAAATTCAATATGTCTTGGCACAACAACCTTCATACTTACTCCTACTCTTCTCTACCATGCTATTCATACTTGTACAACTAAATTTAATATCTTAAATCATATAAAAACAGCCCGCACAATATAGCTTAATCTCAAGTTTCATAGTTACTAGTTTCTTGAAGAATCTTTCAACAAAATTCAATCCAACACTTGTACAACTTAAGATTAGGATAGGGAAGATGAAACTTACCTCAAATATACCAAGAACCCTCTGTTATTTAACTTACTTCAACACCAAGTAACTTCCTAAGTCATCACAACGAGAAGGAAATGAAGTTAACGGTAATCACAAGATTCTTTACGTCGAACTTGTGTGGCTTATCTTTGGATTTAGTTGTAAATTGATGGAGGACCTTTGAAAGAGCTTTGGGATGATGTAGGGTCTAATTTAGTGGTGAAAACGAGGACCCAAGTTCAAATAAGATGATATGTAGTACTTAAAATGTTTTTCCACCGCCCAGAAAAATGATTCAATTTTACGGTCCGTACAATTTGTACGGTCCATATTTTTATGTGTATTTCTTAGATTGATGAATCGTCAATTGCATTGAAAATAGACTCTCTAAACTTGAATTTATATATATTATGCACTCGATAATTACTTATTTACTAGGAGATATACTCCTGATAAGTTGGGCCAAAAATTAGGTCCAGAAATTATGCCCGTCTTTTCCCGAGTTTTGACGAACCTATTTGATCCGTTTAACTCCAAAATCTTATGAAACATACGTAACACTTGTTTAAACTTGTTTCCATCCAAAAATGATATGTTAGCCTTACCGGGATTTACATTACTTTACTTACGACACATACGAGCGCGAAAATATGAGGTGTAACATTCTCTTTACAAACCCGAAGGATTCACTCTTCTTTTGCAAATAGCTAGCCTCTCAACGGGTCCTCAAGCCCAGAGACACACCTTCAATGGAGATTGCCAAAGTCTTTACCTTTACTCCTTTCAGGATCGAACCAATGCTCTGAATACCACTTGTTGGAAATATAAGCCGGACCCTTGATAATATCATAGGTAAAGGAATATGTTCCCTTGATTTTGTTGATGAATGATTTACAATGTATATAAGGTTACAAAAATATTTACTTTGATACAAACTAGGTAACTAATTAACCTAATTAAAAAAATATTATAATTCTACCTAAAATATGAGATATACAATTAATACAATTAGTAAATGAATATTGAGAAATATTCTATTACACCCCCGCAGTCGAAGCATGAGGTTATCGAACACTGAGACTGGCTCAAAAATCATCAAAGAGTATGTGCGGAAGTCCTTCGTGAAGATGCTGGCAATTTGATATCTGGAAGGAACATGAAGGATATGAACTTGACCACGAGCTACTTTTTGGCGAATAAAATGAATGTTCATCTCAATGTGTTTAGTGCGCTGATATTGGACGAGATTGCTGGAAAGATATATCGCACTAATATTATCGTAGTAGACCATTGTTGCCTTTTGAATCGGGTAGTGAAGCTCAAGTAGAAGGTTACAGATCTAACAAGACTCAGAAACGACGTTGGTGACACATCTGTACTCTGCTTCGGCCCTGGATCGGGATAGTGTAGGTTGCCTTTTGGAAGACCAAGATAATAGGTTATCTTCGAAGAAAACGCAGTAACTAGACGTGGAGCATCGGGTGTCTGGACATCCACCCCAGTCAGCATCAGAATAAACAGTGAGACCAGTGAGCGAAGACATGTATAGATGTAATCAGAAGTGAAGTGTACCTTGGACGTATCGTAAAATACGTTTGAGGGCATGCATGCGTGCTTCCGTCGGACTGTGCATGTGCAAGCAGATTTGTTGCAAGACATAGGATATGTCTGGTCTCACGAATGTGAGGTGCTGCAAGATCCCAGCCAGGCTACGATAGTGAGTCGGGTCTGAATATAAAGGGTCGGAATCAGCGCTGAGCTTGGAATTGGTGTCTATAGGTGTGTGGGATGGTTTGCAATATGTCATGCATGCACGGTCAATGATCTCTTCGGCATACTTCTTCTGACATAGAAATAGGCCGCCAGAATGTCGAGTGACAGAGATGCCCAAGAAATAACTCAGGGCCCCCAAATCTTTCATAGAAAACTCAGAGGAAATGAGAGACATAATGGACCGGCGAAGAGCATCAGATGATGTGGTGAGGATGATCTTATCAACATATAACAATAGGTAAGCCATGTATGTACTCTTATTATAGATGAACAGAGAATGATCGGATCTGCTGTGTGAAAACTGATAGAAGAGACATAATTGGCAAATCGCTGATACCATGCTCGAGGAGCTTGTTTCAGTCCATAGAGCAATTTACGCAACAGACACACATAATTTGGATAAATAGGATCCCTGAAACCCATAGGCTAATGCATATATATTGTTTTATGAAGATCCCTATGTAAGAAGGCATTCTTGACATCAAGATGATGAATGGGCCAAAACTTGGATATGACAATGCTGAGGACGGTCCGGATGGTTGCGGGCTTTATGACCATGCTGAATATTTCATCACAGTCCACTCTCACCTGTTGAGACCTGCCATCACCTACAAGATGAGCCTTGTACCTCTCAAAAGAACCATCAAATTTCTTTTTATGTCTAAAAATCCACATAGAATGAATAATGTTAGCATCAGGTGAACGGGGTACTAGATCCCACATATTATTATAAATAAGAGCATTATATTCGTCAATCATTGCGGATTTCCAATTAGGTTCAGACAAGGCATCATTCGAGTTATGAGGAACAGGGAAAGGGACAACTAAAACAGAAAGGTTAAACACTCATTTAGGTTTATGAATTCCGTGCATGACATGAGTTTCCATTATCTGAGAGTGTCTTAGGATGCGGGACAAGAGTGGGGGTTTGCCGCGGGACTGCCGGGAAAGAGAGGAAGGGTAGGGGTAACGGTACTAGCTGGTCGAACCTCAGTTTGTCGAGAGGTGGCTGCGGAATCACCCTGAGGTGGCCTGTTCTGGGCCACCGTCGACAAAACCGGGTGGCAGCTAGTCCTGGATTGGCCGAGGTGGTTCCGGGTGCCAAGGTCTAAGACGACGGACTATGTAAATGGTGAATTAGAAGAGGGTCTAGGCTATCATCTAGGAAATCATAGGAATGTCGAGGTAGCGAGTGTAGAGAGGAAAAGGGGAATTGAGACTCATCAAATAGGACATGATGTGAAATAATAATCTTACGGCTCAACAAGACATAGCACAAATAACCATAATAATTGAAAGGGTAACCCAGAAACACACACGGGGAAGACTTGGGTTAGAGTTTGTTAGAGGTCGGATGGAGAGGGTAACAAAGACATCCAAAAATACGCAAGTGTTGGTAGGAGGGGTTCCTACGAAACATAACTTGGGTGGGCGACCGTTGAGCTAGAGACTTGTTTGAGATTATGTTTAGGAGATAGGTGGTCATGGAGAGTGCGTAATGCCAGAATTGATGGGGAATTGAGGCGTGAGCAAGTAGGGCACGAATGAAGTTGTTTATGGTTCGAATTTTCCGTTCGGCTTTACCATTTTGAGAGGATGTGTGAGCGAAAGAAAAATGAAAGGTAAGACCATTTTGGAGCAAAACTGTTTGAATTGGTTATTATCGAATTCCCTGCCATTGTCACATTGAAAACATTTAATGCTATTTTCAAATTATATTTTTACGAAAGCACTAAATGAAGAAAAAATGGGGTAGACCTGGAATTTATTTTCAATTGGAAAATTTCTTGAAAGTTGGAATAATCGTCCAAAAATAACACTAATATCGATGGCCAGCCGTACTAAAAATATGGGATGTCCACAAATCACTACGTATGATATCGAAAGGCATTAAGGTACAATTTGTGAATGCATAAAATGGTAATTTGACATGTTTCCCAAAAATGCAAGATTCACATATAGGAGTCCTAGAAATATAATAAAATTATTTTTTCAAAGGGAGCGTAAAATAGAGTGTCCCGGATGTCCTAATCTATAATGTCATAAGGAAGATGAAAGTGCAATAAAGGTTGAGGGAACTGAGGCTGGATTGTTGGCAGCGTCTGAAATAGGGTAGAGATCTCCGGTGCTATTACATCTCATTATTTGTATCCTTGTCGTAAAATCTTTTACAGTAAAACCAAAAGGATCAAAGTCAAGGGAAACCCAATTGTCAGTTGTGAAACGTCACACGGAGATTAGATTCTTAATGAGTTTAGGGGCATGAAGGATATTTTTTAAGATTAATGGTGGGGATAGGGAGGAATGACCATATCCACTACTAACAATAATATTCAGATTTAAGTTACGCAAATTGGGATAAGATGAGAGAGTACCTTGTGATGCCGTCATGTGAGATGTGGTGTCTGTGTCCATATACCAATTTTCGTATAGAGTGTTGAGTGACATTGTGCTCATAGCTGCCTTAATGTCAGTCGATGCATAAGTCAATGGGCGAGGGAGTTGTGTTGTGTAGGCCTGTTGTGGACGTGGGTCAAGTATGGCAGGTTGGGCCTGTCGGTTCTGAGGTGGAGTCTACGAGGATATCGTATACGGGCAAAGAGGGGAGGCCCATGATGGTGGGGCCCATGCGACCCACAGTTGGTAGGCAGCCTACGACGGAGGCTATTGCTACTACTACTACCTGTTATTGCCAAAATTTCTTCTACCGCGGCCCTTGTCGAACTGCCTGCTCCAGGGGTTGTTACGGGAGAAGGTAGACTAGTACGGGTCCTCTAGCCGACGGTTCTAGTTGTTGGATCGAGCTACCGTTGGTGGAGGGCCCGACAGTAATGGTAAGGGCGGCGTCAGTAATGCTGGCCTGAGTGGTGTTGCACTTGATTTTCCAATTTTCCTCAAGGATGAGCTTTGAATGAGCCTCATAAAACGGAGGTAACGATGTGCATTGCTGAAGGATGGTGGCAATGCCGTCATAGGATTCGTTCAAACCTGCAATAAGTTGCATGACCAATTGCTGATTAGTGACTGGTGCACCGACGTTGTAGAGTTGGTCGGCAAACATCTTGAGTTCTTGATAATAGGCAGACATGTTTTGGAAATCGTCCTTGAACTGATTTTCAAGGTATAACACTCATTGAGTTTTGTTGTCGTGGAAAATACTATCCAAACGTTCCCATATTTGGCGAGCAGTGGCGTCGGTCTCAATGATGGTGTGCAACAGATCATTAGATATCGTGCTGTATATCCACTGGAGGACGGCTGCGTCTAAACGAGACCAAATTGCATCATCAGAAGTCGAAGCCGATGGTACGTCTGTGGACTTTGGCATGGGAGGGATAATGTGGTCGATAACTTCATCAACACGACAATGGATCTTAAAAAGCTCTGCCTACGAGAAGTATTGACCATTTTCAATCTTAAGAGTCAAAGGGATGAAGTTTTTAATGTTGTTTACGGCAAGTGCCGGATGAAATTTAGTTATGTCAGCCATGGAAGAGGAAATTTAGGAGGAAGATGGAGGGAGAATGACCGGAAAAACTAGGGTTCCATCGTGGGGAAAAGAGGGGGGCGACCGAGAGAGGTCGATGGCTAGGGTTCCGACGTGGGCTAGGTGCCGACGTGGAAAAAAGGTGGCGGCCGAGAAGGTGTATCGGTGGCTAGGGTAGGGTTTGTAGTTTTAGGCTACTGATACCATAAAAGGAATACGTTCCCTTGATTTTATTGATGAATGATTTACAATATATATAAGGTTACAAGAATATTTACTTTGATACAAACTAGATAACTAATTAACCTAATTACAAAAGAATTATAATTCTATCTAAAATGGGAGATATACAATTAATGAAAGAATATTGAAAAATATTCTATTAATAGGGTACAAAGAGGATGGAAGAGGGAGATAAACATAAAACTCGCTTCATTATATATTAAAGACACTTCTAGACTCATACCTAATAATTACATTCACACACGCACTTGAATCTGACCACATGGATATTATAAAAGTCACCAGATAATACAAAGGGTCATGAACCTAGAATAACTAAAGACATTTGAATGTAGACAATTAAACATTTAAGTTTATTATTTTCAACAAAACTCTACCTTTGATGAAATTTAAGTAAGTGAGTCCGAAAGAGATGGACGCTTCTAAAATATTATTTATTGTTGTAGAATCTAAAGAGATTTTTATAATAAGTATTATTTTGGATTAAATTCATTCAATTTTTAAGGAGAATCCCCCTTGGGGATATATTCCACCTAATGAAAAATCGTCCTTAATATGTATACAAGATGTGGATCATTTTGGTCTAAAAACCTAACTCTGTTAAAAACTAACGGTCCCCTACCTCTGCTTTCTCTGGCTCCCTCGCTGCTTCTTCCTTCATGTAGTAATTTCTTTTCTGGTGAGTTTAATTTGGTTCGCTTAAAAAAATAGGTAGATTTATTTTTATTAAAGTCATGAAGTATTTTTTTTCAAACGAATCAGACAACTCATTAGAAAAAAATTTATTACATAGCTTTTAAAAAATAAGTCTAGTAACAAGAAATAGGTAAATTTATTTTCTTATAGTCATGTGATATTTTTTAATTAAAAAATAAGCTAAATAATTTTTTTTTAGAAATTAATCAGCAAAAAGGGTATATTTACACTATTTGTGTAGCAACATAGGTATATATGAATTATTTTTAAGAAAGAATATATTTGCTCTAAATCATAAAATTAAGAGGTATATTGCACTTTGACACTTAAAATATTTTTAATTATCAAAATAAATGACAGTCAAATGCACTAAGCTTTCGCTACGTGCGAAATTTAAAAAAGGGTCGAAGTTATTAATATCAAATTAACTAAATCAAACTTTTCTAAGAACATTACTTGATGACAAATAAATGTGCATTTAAGAATGTTAGATAATAAACATGTTTTACTGTTAAAAGTATCTTAAATAACCTTACACCATTTTCTTCGGCAAGTTTGGAGGAAAACAAGGAGACACACGTGAAGGACGGTGGAGGGTGTTGTTGAGTGTTGACTAGTCTATTAATGTTGGAAATTGTTTTGGAAGATTTAAAAGGAACAACACGTCGAAATTATAACATCGATATGTGGGACCCATATAGCTGTGACATACTCTATCTATATTACTATTTTAGTTTCAAATTACAAGACACATTTTTTTTTAGTCATTCCAAAAAAAATGATATGTTTTTTTGTTTATCAACAATTAATTTTAAATTTTATCTTTTACATTTAAAGAGATGATCTATTATCAGACAAATATTTCTAACTTATTTTAGATTATAAAATTTAATTTTTTTTTAAAAATTTCATGACTAATTAAATTAAATCATATAAATTGATACATATGATATATAATAAAAAGAGTAAATACATAAGGACCTTAAACTTTGCGGCATACGTGAGCAACAAAAAGAGCAGATATAAAATTTTATTTTTTACAGATATTTTTATTTAAAGTATTTCTCTACTTATTATTCTTTTTATTTTACCTTTTTCCTTTTCTTTTTTATTTCACCTTCTTCTTCGCTAGAATGTTGGTGGATTTCATTGACGGTGTTTGCTTTTTTCGATGAGGACGATGAAAATTACTCCTAATAAAAAGTGAATACAATGAATGGAGAGAAATGATCATTGCCAGACTCCGTCTCCGTGAAGGGATATTTTCCGATAAGGTAGTAAGCGGTTGCAGGAGGTGGTAAAGTCGCCGACGGGAGCATTTTCCGGCGAGTCTTTTTGCCTTTGATTTGAGGGAAGTGTGGACTGTGGGATTCAGATTTGCGATCACATGAATATTTTCAGTGATTTGAAGGAAAAGGTACGACAGAGTGATGGTGGTCAGCCATGGTGGCTTTTGCTGCCGGTGGAAGAAGATGGTCAAATAGATTCCTTAGCCATAGATGTGTTTGTATAATTTCAAGGAGAAAATAATAAGCTAATTATAGTGATAATGACATAAAATAGTAGAGTGACTCTTAATTTTGATTTTGAAGCTTAGTTCCTCTGTTTCTGATCACTGGACGGTGGAGGGGAGGAGGAGGATAATTTTTTATTTTTTTTAATAAAAACAGTCTTTGTATTTTATTTTTTATTTTTTTAGTATTTGACACGTGACAATCAGTTATTGGTGTGTGAGACTTACTTGCTATCTCAAACTTAGGGTTGATGAAAAAAGAGCATACTAATATCAATTCAAAATTGTTGAGGGGATCACAATACTCCCGCAAAGTTTAAATATCTTTTTGTAAATAAGGTACTAGTTCGGGGGGACTTTATGTATTTTTTCAATTAAAAACACATGGTATCAAGCGTATTGAATACAATTAAAATTATATAAAATATATCACATTTTTAATAATAAAACATAAAACTCAGTTATATTTTACTTGAAATTGATATATATAATTAAAGAACGTCATATATTTTTTATTAACTTATCTTCTTAACAAATTCTTGAAAAGATGTGTAATTTCTTTAAAATATTTAAACTGAAAGTGTATAATTTAGTGACAAATTCAAGAGGTTATCCATATATTGTACCAAATTAAAACTTGAATTTACAAATTTAAGAGGTTATCAATTTCTTTCCAAAAAACCAAGCCATCATCTATCCATGAGCCGAGCCTATAAGGAAAGAATCAAGCGCTTTAGTTAAATTCGCCTTAAAAAGTAATCCCTTCAGTTCATTTGTTTATTTTTTACTTTGCAAGTCCTTTTAGAACTAATATATAAAATATATATATTTTATTATAATACTCATATTAATTGGTGTGTAATCTCAATAGATTTGAAAAATGATTTAGAAATAAGTAATTAATATTAAAAGTAAAACATGTTTTTTTGTCTCTCTTGATATGCTAAAGTAGACAAATAAAAGTGAACACATGGAGTACAAATAAAATAGTAGTTTTATCGTATCAACCATGATTATTATAAGTCATCTAATGTATTGGTAAATAAATGGGAAATAATTAAAGCATTAATAATAAGAGTAAAATAGGTATAAAATATAAATTATCTCTAGATTTTCTAAACTAGACAAGTAAAAGTGAATACTCCATCCGTTTCAAAAAGTTTGTCTTACTTTTTTTTTTAGCCCGTTTAAAAAAAACGTCTCTTTCTTTTTTTGACAATTCTTTCATTCCTATTTTTTTTCACATGACATATTTAAAACCACACGATTGAAGATTATTTTTATACATTCAACACATCTTTAATTTAAAATCATAAAATTCAAAAGTCTTCTTTATTTTTTTAAATTTTGTGTCAAGTCAAAATCAGACAACTTGTTGAAACTGAGGACGTATCTATTTTTTGTTGTGTGGGAATAAAAATGAACGGAGGGAGTAACATCCTCATTTGAAACGTCTAAATGAAAAAAAATGTGATAACTTTAGTAGCTGTCTGTGCAATTGGCCTAACTCAAATCCTACTACAATAACTTTAATAGTACTAGCAATTTATGTATTTGGCCCAACTTAAATCCTACTATAATAACTTTAATAGTGATAGAGAATATACCATATATATTCTGTAATTAGTATCTTAGTTAATTATGTAAAGTAGGTATCCTCATTCGATTAGGATTACAGTTGTAAACTCCTATAAATATTGTATCAATGAGAAGACTCCAATCAAGAACAATTACACTATTCTACATGGTATAAGAGCCAAACCCTACCCCCTCCAAAACCCTAAAATTAGGCGCCCCCTCCCCCATTTTCTTCCTTTTTCCGCCACCGGAAAACCCTAATATTCCGGCGCCCCTCTTCTCTTTTTTTACACGTCGTCGGCAGCCATTGTCATGGATTCTTCCGCTTATTCCTCCTCCAACCACGACACACATCCTAATACCTCCGCCCCCTCCTACCACTTTTTCATCCGGCCTTTGCCATGATGAACATCACGAACTTCATCCCTTTAATTCTTAATCAAGAGGATGGTCAATACTCGTCGTGGGTTGAACTATTTCAAATTCATGCATGTGCATACAACGTTCTTGATCACATTGATACCTAATTTGAGAAGACCATTAAAACATTTCAATGTGATAATGACCTTGAGTTTAACAATTTCCCCTTTCATAAATTTTGTACAACCAATGGCATGATGTTTCGATTCTCATGCCCCCATACCTCATCTCAAAATGATAAAGCCAAAAGAATCCTCCGCACCATTAACAATATGATTCGTATCATGATCTTTCATGCATCTATTCCCCCTTCATTTTGGGTCTATGCATTTCACATGGACGTCTACCTCCTTAATATATTACCTACATGTACACTTCAAAATAAAACCCCCACTGAAATTCTATTCCGTCGGATCCCTTCTTATGATCACCTTAAATTTTTTTGGTATCTATGCTACCCTAATCTCGCCTCCACGTCTCCTCACAAATTAGCACCTAGGACTACTCCGTGCATCTTCTTGGGTTTTTCGTCAAATCATAGGGGGTACTTATGCTATGATTTGTCCATAAATAAAGTCATTGTCTCTCGTCATGTCACGTTTGAGGAGAATGTCTTATCTTTTGCCACCATTCTAAAATTCCACGTCACCGACTATAGATTTATTGACGATTCAAACATATTCCTTCTCATTAGAAATGCACTCGATCCCGTCCAGTCACTACCCCTGCCCCACCCACCCCATCGTCCAATATTTGACCTATTACCCCTATCTCGGCCTCGTCGTTCCCGTTGCCGTCGACACTGCCCCACCCCTAGCCTCGTAACGGTAGCCCCAGCCCAAGTCCATAATTCCCGAGATAGAAACCCAACCCACGGTAAATCTCGTGACCCTACTGCCCCACCTCCAATCCACAGTTCCCGAGACAGAAACCCAACCCATCCTACTGCTCGTGACTCAGCCAGTCCCGCTTCCGACCCACCGTATGGAAACCCGTGCTCAGCACATGATTTTTAAATTGAAAGTCCACTTTAACCTATCCACTCAGACTATCTCACCAATACCTAAAAACCCAAAATTAGTCAAGCTTGACCTGAATTGGAATATGGCCATGCATGAGGAATTTAATGCGCTCACAACACAACGCACTTGAGATTTTGTCCCGAGACCAGATGGGGTGAATGTGATTCGTTGCATGTGCCTACATTGTCACAAATTCAGAGATAGTTGTGAGCTTGAATGCCATAAGGTGAGACTTGTGGCTAATGGCACGGGGCAACAAGAGGATGTTGATTGTGGTGAGACATTCAGTCCAGTGGTTAAACCAGCCACTGTTTGCACTGTTTTGAGCAAAACTATAGGGAAGAACTGGCCAATTCATCAACTTGATGTGAAAACAATGCATTCTTACATGGAATTTGAAAGAAACCGTATATATGCATAAATCGCCTGGATTTGTGCATCCAGTGGCTCCTCAGTATGTCTGCCATATTCGAATGTCACTCTATGACTTGAAACAAGCCCCCAGGGCTTGATGTGAGCATTTTGCCACTTACATAATGCAGATCGGATTTATGTGCAGCAAAAGTGATACCTCACTTTTTATTTTTCATAGAGGTAATGACACTGCATACCTTTTGCTCTATGTGGATGATATTGTTCTGACTGCATCATCTGATGTGCTAAAATACGAGATCATTACCTTGCTCAAATCTGAATTTGCTATGACAGACTTGGGTAAGTTGAGTTATTTTTTAGGGATTTCAGTGACCAGATTAGCAAATGCAATGTTCATGTGTCAGCGTAAATATGCTGAAGAAATTGTATACAGGGCTAAAATGACAAACTGTAAGATCATACCCACTCCAGTCGACTCAAAGTCGAAACTCAGTGCTGATGACGGGGATCCGATGGCCAATCTTTCCCTTTATAGGAGCCTTGCTGGAGCACTTTAGTATCTTACCTTCACTAGTCCCGATATTGCCTATGTTGTTCAGAAGGTGTTCTTGTTTATGCATGCTCACATAGAGCTTCACTTTAACGCTCTTAAACATATCATTTGGTATGTTAAGGGTACTCTTGACTATGGACTACATCTCTATCCATCTGCACCGACCAGGATGATATCATATACGAACGCTGATTAAGGCAGCTGTCCAGGCACACGCCGATCCACTTCCCGCTATTGTGTATTTTTGTGTGATAACCTCATCTCATGGTCAGCTAAACCACTTTCCCGTTCAAGTGCAGAAGCAGAATATTGAGGTGTTGCGAACGTTGTTGCCAAGATTTGTTGGCTCTGAAACCTTCTTTTAGAGCTTCATTGTCCCTTACATAAGACATCTGTTGTCTACTGTGATAACATATCTGCTGTCTACTTGTCTCATAACCCGGTTCAACACCAGCGAACCAAACATATTGAGATGGATATTCACTTTGTTCGTGAGAAGGTTGCCATGGGCCATGTTGGAGTGTTACATGTTCCTTCATCCTATCAGTACACAAATATATTTACTAAGGGACTTCCTAGACAACTGTTCCTTGACTTCAGATCCAGTCTGAGTGTCCGCCCTCCTCCCGCTCCTATTGAGGGGGTGTGATAGAGAATACACAAATATTCTCCATATATATTCTGTAATTAGTATCCTAGTGTAATTATGTAAAGTAGATATCCTCATTCGATTAGGATTACAATTGTAAACTCCTATAAATATTGTATCAATGAGAAGACTCCAATCAAGGAGAATTACACTATTCTACAAATAGTAATAGCTATTTATGTATTTGCCTAAAATCCTACTATACTACTTATATTTATAGTTTCAATAACTTTTTATCGAGTTTCTCATATTATGTGCATGTTCTAAATGTTAACATTGACTTTCTAAACAAAGAAACCAAAGCTTTACTAGGCAACACCCTCTCCATAGCCAGAAAATATTAGTAATAGTCATGGAGCTCAAGAACTACTTGATATCAGATACATTGACACTTGTATTAATAAATCTTGCTGGTATAATGGAGGTAGCTGATGAATCTCTTTTACCTGGTGTTTACAAAGAAGTTGGCAACGACTTGCACATTGACCCTGCAGGCTTTGGTTCTCTTAGTCTCTATAGATCATTAGTTCAATGCCTTTGTTACCCTCTTGCTGCATTCCTTGCTGCTCATCATAATCACGCCAATGTCATTGCTCTTGGTGCTTTTCTATGGTCCGCTGCCACTTTCCTTGTTTCCATCTCCTCTACCTTTACTGAGGTCAAAACATAGGAATTAGCTATGAACTTTGTCGCTAACTTGCTTGTAGCCAACAAAATTTTACTTTATTGTTTAGCTACAAAATTTGTCCATCACTAATTCCTGTTTTGTTAGTAGTGAATGGTGTTTAAATGGAGAAATGAGTCGAACCCCAGTAGACAGTTCATGAAATTAGTGTTGTTTTGGTTTGGTTGTGTGGATCCATATGTGGCGGAGACAGAATTTCCACCAAGGGGTTCAACATTCACCGTGTATACATGAAAAAAGATTGACCTTGTATATACGATGTTGATTTTCTGAGGAAGGGGGTTCGGATGAATCCCTTTCTGCCCCTCTAACTCCGCCCTTGGATCCGTGGACATAAGTTAATAGTATTGAATTGGAGAAGTGTGTTTTAAGTGAAAAAGTAAATATGGAATTGCCGAAACAGACTTTGTTTTCTTTAGAAATGGGAAGTTTGAGGTTGTACGGGTTCTATGCTTTTCTTGAGGGCTATGGGTGGAGTGTGTGATAACTTGATATTGATTGGATTATAGAAACTTTGATTTTGTATTATTTGTCTTGTTCTTAATGTTTCTTGTTTAGTAGGAGCTAATGACAACAAGACTGTCTGAATCAAGCCTTTAGGAAGAAAAACATTTCTTGATAAGTAGCTTTTAGGAATTTATCTTTTTCAAATGTTAGTAATCTTTGTTGAGATGTTAAAGTCTCTAAATGCTACCAAGTTAAATTGCAAGTGTGGACTTGTTATATATGATAAAAATGATTGCATTTTGTTACCCTCAAGCTGGCCTTTTCTGAAACTATGACAATAATAGAAGTGTTATATTTCTTGAATTTAGGCTGTAAGTTTGTTTTAGCACCTAAATGATGTTGTTTAACAGATAGCAATTTCGAGAGGATTGAATGGAATAGGACTTGCAATTGTCACACCAGCGATCCTATCTCTAGTTGCTGATTCAACTGCTGATAGTAATTGCGGTACAGCTGTAACACCCCGTACTTTCGGGTGATAGTTGAGCACCTAAGCGTAGGGAAGTAGACCCGGACCCCGAGAAATTTATGTTATACTTGCGTATATTAATATGGAAATTAGTATATAAAAGGATGTGATCCCGAAATAATTTTGGATTTCACAAGTATGGCGACGGGGATTAATAATAATAATTGTATATCCCCAAAGAGGTTATGAACTAGTGTCATATTACAAGAATTATGACATTGAGTATAAGAAGGTTTTATAAGTCGTCAGGATTTAAGTAAATGGAGATCGGGAATTTAATTGTGTGTATAATTAATTAATTGTGGGATTAATTAATTATAGTTGGGGAGACAATATATAGTGGGACATTACGTGTAGCACTAAAATGTATCATCACGCTGACTAAGCCTTATAAACATCGGTGGCAGCTTAGGGAGGTTCACAACAACTCCAAACATTCATCTCTTTTCCATTGATAAACAACCTTCACCTTCCTCAAAGCTTCTGTAGAAATCATTCCCTGGAGGAGAGATTGTCACACTTCTATCAGAAAGAGGAAATCTCAGTTGGTGAGTTCTCTGAAAATTCTCGGTCAAATTTGGAGAGTTTCCGCAAGCTTCTGCTCACCGAAAGGGGAAACATTCATGATGTTCTGGGCCTTGGTCCAACAAAATTAAACCCTTGAAACAAGCTTGCACGCTCATAAATCAAGCACATGCCTTGAGTTCGAGAAGCTCTAGCTCAAGTCGATTTTGGGGGTTCTGTTTCCATTTATCGGAAGCTATTTGGGGTGAAAGATTTTCCAACGACGCTCGTCACTGCGCTTAAAAGAGCTAACCTTCCTTGTTCTTAAAGTTTATACAAGGTCAGAACATGATTCTTGTCATTAGCTCTAAAATGATTATCGAAAATGCTAAGTTTGGGTTGGGTATTGTCGGGACTGCCGTAATTGTAAGGTATTGGGTTGCATGTGAAATTGTTGGTATTGTTTTGGATATTCTAGCAGTAAGAAGAAGGATTAAGAGGGCTGGGTGTTTTGCTATATGCATAGGTTTCGACATAGAAGAAGTATAGATTATACGCGTACAAAGTATTCGCTAGAATGTCTCAATGAAGCAATTTTTAGTATATTGATCCGATTATGATGTAAATCGTTCATATGGTGTAGATAATCGTTCATAGAGCTTATGAGGATCCGCGAAACTTAGATAATTTCGACAGCAAGGTATGCAAGACTCTTTCTTTCTTTTGGCATAATTCTATATATGAAACGTAACTATCGTGTTGCTACATAAATTACTCCACTCTTAGTAGTTAGGAGTGATCAAGTCATCGACTCCTATGTTGAAAGAATATCCAAGTATATTTCTAAGACCTTAATAAGGCACACCGGAAGAGATGTCGATGTTCCCACTGTTAACCAAAAGTGTAAAAGATATTATGTCACTCAGGATGTTTTATTATTATTCATGCATTTCATTTGCATTGCACTCATATGTTATCCTGGACCACTTGTGCTATGCATATTACTATATGATAAATATTATATATATATGTATGGGAATTGTGGAAGGAGAAAAAGGCGTTATATACGCACACCACCTGCAGCTGGTACAGACTATCACAAAAGAGCCCGAAGAGGCCAATATGATGTGATGCCCTTGTGTGGCGATATAACCTAATGCCCACAGAGGCGGTTATGGGAGGATTCCTGTGTGGACATTAGTATACCGCATTTGCATCATGCATACATTCATTAATCATTATAGGGTACTGTCGCAAGACAAGATGTTAGATAGATACCACCCGCTGGCACGGGTCGGAGGGTTACAGAAATTGAAAGAAGAGAGGTGAGTTGTACTATGGACTCAGATCTATCAAAAATCATAGAGTCTATAGAGGAGGATCCATCTGAAGATCCCTATGAGTCACCCGCTCGAACACCCTCGGTTTTTCCAGCGGAAAGTGGGGTGAGGGGAGTTCCGACTTCACCAAGGACTTTAGTGTCAGTGTCGGGCCCCACTGACCATGGGATAGGTTAAACAACATAGGGACGGGTACAACTGGATTTTCCTCAGACGTTACGCCATGACCGGGTAGGCATATCGCTTAATGACCCCGACCCTTCCGAGATTCCAGATAGTCCACAATCTTGGGGGTCTGTTAATCAGGACTCGCCGGTCCATGTTATTGGATATGCGCTGGAAGAGGGAAGGAGACAGGCCAGGATGAGGCGAAGGGTTAGTAAGAATAAGAGAATTCCACTTCGAAGTGTGTCGGATCGAGATTCACATATAGGACCAAGATAGGACAGTGCAGAGACAAGGATATTTGAACCTATAGATCTTGCCACCCAAGGCTGAACTTAGTTCCTGTTGTATAAGAATATGATATTTTATGTTTGATCTTGGTTAAAGTATGTGGTATAAGTGATGGTTGTGAATTATGAATATTATCTAAACACTTCTTAAAACTATTTTGAGTCTGTTTTACTAATTCATGGGATTTGGTATCTGTTGTAACCTGGTTCAAATATGTTGTAGTTTAGGTTGTCTGTCTTAGAACCTTACTTATATTTATGAAGGAAATGTCCTCTGTATGCATTAATATGATCTTGCCTTGCTTAATGCTTGTGTATTCCTACTAAAACTATCAGTTGAAAGATTAACTGCTTAACTCAGCATCTGATTAGGTGGAGGCCTAATATTTGAATCACTTTAGTCAATTCTTACTTAATTAAATTTGGAAGTTGTAAGTTGCCTATGTTCTGTTGTCCTGTTTGAGAAATAAGTGAGTTGAGTCATATCTGCTTGATTGGCCCTTATTTGGAATCTATATTAATTAGTATGTAGGCTGGTTGTTCTTGAAATAGTATTAATATGATAATTTGGGAGCTTGTTAAATTAGATAAAACTAATTTAATTTGACACATGTTGATTAAAATGTCGTGATAGTATAAACTGACATGTGTAGCTAAAATAAAGCCTGGTGTGCTAATTTCAGACTTGTACATGGACAATGTTAGTTAATTTCATACCTAGATATTGTTAACTTCAAGGTAGTGCAAGCATATGTGATCGTTTGAATTGACCAAAATAAGATATTCCTAACCTGTTTGGTTGAGAACTGGTTTTAGTTATGTAAGGTCTGTTTGAATTCATATGAGGATTAATGTACATGTTTATGGTCTGTTTTAGCTGTGTGTGGATTGCCAAGTCTTAGTAGTTGTCTAGAAGCATGTGTTAATAATTTGGAAAGATATTTAAGCTATTTGACTGCCTTAAAAAAAACCAGACAGGTTAGGTGTGTATCTATTGTGTCTATGTTCTCGTAACTTGGACTTTATGTGGTCTGAACTTTGAAGAATATTTTTTGCTAAGTTGAGAACCATATGAACTGATGACATGATTCCAGGTTCAGATGTTGCCTTTGTGAACTGGCTAAAACATGTATAGGTAAATGCATGGTTCCATACATCTGTTGTTTGACAGTCCTGGGGGGATAGTGAACTTGTCTATGTTTGAAACAACTCACACTTAGTTAAATGATGGTCTAGATTAAAAAACAATATTGAACTTAAGTCATGTTTATCTGCAATCCAATCTAATGTTAAGTGAATACTGAGTCTCTTCTTGTGTTGTTAATTAACTTGAAGTTATGTTATGAATGCCTAGAAAGGAACTATTTCTGCATCTATTCATGTGTCCATATTATCATTGCCTATGTGTAAACCAGTTCACCTTGTTTAAGTGCATGAGTAAGTTAAGAATAGAAGCTCAGAACCACTATGCTAGTTGACATATGTTCCCAACAAGTTAAAATGATAAACATGGGCTAATTTTAGCATGCTAGTTTTGAAAAATTAATTCAGAAAGTTCCTCTGGACCTCTGCAGGATAGTTAAGTCCAAATACCCTGTAATTTTTGCTTCTGTGCGTATGTCTATTTACATCTAAATTTGCTAAGGTTACCAATGCATTATAGGGAGTTAGAGGCTGACTATTAGTGTGTGACATGTTTATATCTTCATGGATAATTTAGTTTCTGAGGCAGTTAGCTACCCTGCCTGCTATTGTTATGGTTGTAGCTTGATATCATTTATTACCACTGTTTGGATGTTGTTTTGTTGTCACTGTTGCACCTTAATAAGAGATATTACCATGTTCAAACATATGTTGTGTACTGTGTAATTAGTAAGGGACTGAATTTGTGCTAAGCAGGAAACTAACACTTTGTGATTATATGTTAGTATATATGGTTAACCATCTCTGTTGAATAAGCATGGATTATGAATCATTCCTACTTGACTGCTTATTTGCATGAAGCAGGTTCAAAGTAACCTGAACTTATCATATCCAGCCTATATGAATGACAAAGTATGTGACAGAAATAGAGGCTTACACTGTTTAGATTAGGCTAATGTTGAATTGATTGGAATAAGTGCATTATGTGTTAAAATGAGGACTGGACCATTGACCATTTCACACTCTAAATGAGGCAACAAGCTGCACCAGTATGAATACACAGACCAGAACTGCATTTAGACACCATGAATTGTGTTTTACTTTGATCTGTATACTGATAACTATTTTCCTTAGCTACTCATTGTTATATTCAGCTGGTTCCTGCACATATTTGTTATTTTCTGAGACATTTAGCTACCATACTTGCTGATATGATGGTTGTTGTTTGATGTCACTGATTACCATTGTTTGGCTGCTTCTTTTGTTGTTACTTGCTGCTGTTGTCCCTGCTGCACTTTGATAACAAATGTACCTACGTTCAACCACATGCTTCTGCCCTCAGTTTGTGACAAATGCTTCTGCAAATTTTGGGCAGGGGCAGATTTGAACATGAGCAGTTGTAGTTGCTGCACTTCAACTGCTATATTCCTTAAACCAAATGCTTACTTTAGCTACAGTCCTGTGAGGGTTTGTTTGCTACTACTTGAGGCTGATGTTCGATGCCATCTTATGATTCTTGCTTCTCACCACTTGTGGTTGTTCCACTTCCTCTAAATTGCTGCAGTTTAAGGTGATAAATGTTGTTGTGTCTGAAGCTGAAACCTGTATATTCTGAGACAATTTTAGGGTTTGGAGACTGTTGTACCTTAGCCATTAACACCTCATTTTGTGTATGACTTATTGCTGAATTTTGGCCATTCTGTTTTCCCTGCTAGCTGCTGCATTTTATCAAATGTTGCTATGTTGTGATGAGCTGCTACTATTTCTTTTTAAGGATAAAACATATACTATACTATGGGATAATAAAATAGTTGAAGCATGATTAATTGCACTGATTTGTGTACTGTTTTAAATAACTGTGATGCACATAGGACTCTAAACTAGACGTTAGGATCCTCTACCTTCTTTGCCTACTGTTTGAATTTAAAGAATGTATAAGATATACTACAGATCTAGGAAAGAATCCACCAACCTATTAACTTTCCATTTAGGCAACTAGCTAAGTGAAGATTGCTTCACACAAGGTTGCTACCTACTAGAATCGGAAAGGTGTGACTATGTATTCATTTTATTATGACAAGAATTGAACATGTCAATATTGACATTCGAGGATGAATGTTTATCGAATTCAAGAAGCAAAAGAACCCGCAAGTCAAGGAGAAAGAGAGCATGGATCAGATATAGAAAACAAAGTAAATCTGGGCCCTGTTCTCTCAAAACATCAAAATGATCTTGAAAAAGATTACGCGGAATCAGACACAAAGAAGGGTAAAAAGAAAAAACAATACAAAAGCAACATGGAAGCAGAACTAGATTTGCTTCTAAAGTAATAGCTTAAATAAGCATTTTCGAGAATCAACCTTTAAACTAAACCAAAAAGGCGTTTTTTCTTTCTTATGAAAGTAAGTCTTTTTCAAAGATTCTATATAAATTTATCTATGAAACTGAGATAGTTACCTTTCATAAAATTCTAACACTAGTAGAAATGCATATGCTTTATTCTTCTGAAGGTGAGAAAAAAGATAAAACTAAATAAACGGATTATTCATCCAAATTTCAGTTTGAAACTCATGTAATTAACCTATTTTTCATTTGGTTAAGGGGGAGAGGATGTAACACCCCGTACTTTCGGGTGATAGTTGAGCACCTAAGCGTGGGAAGTAGCCCGAACCCCGAGAAATTTATGTTATACTTGCGTATACTAACAAGGAAATTCATATATAAAAGGATGTGATCTCGAAATAATTTTAGATTTCACAAGTATGGCGACATGGATTAATAATAATAATTGTATATCCCCAAAAAGGTTATGGACCAGTGTCATATTATAAGAATTATGACATTGAGTATAAGAAGGTTTTATAAGTCGTCATGATTTAAGTAAATGAAGATCGGAAATTTAATTGTGTGTATAATTAATTAATTGTGGGATTAATTAATTATAGTTGGGGAGACAATATATAGTGGGACATTACATGTAGCACTAAAACGTATCATCACGCTGACTAAGCCTTATAAATATCGGTGGCAGCTTAGGGAGGTTCACAACAATTCCAAACATTCATCTCTTTTCCAATGATAAACAACCTTCACCTTCCTCAAAGCTTATGTAGAAATCATTCCTTGGAGGAGAGATTGTCACACTTCTATCAGAAAGAGGAAATCTCAGTTGGTGAGTTCTCTGAAAATTCTCAGTCGAATTTGGGGAGTTTTCGCAAGCTTCTGCTCACCGAATAGGGAAACATTCATGATGTTCTGGGCCTTGGTCCAGCAAAATTAAACCCTTGAAACAAGCTTGCACGCTCAGAAATTAAGCACATGACTTGAGTTCGTGAAGCTCTAGCTCAAGTCGATTTTGGGGGTTCTGTTTCTGTTTATCGGAAGCTGTTTGGGGTGAAAGATTATCCGACGACGCTCGTCACTGCACTTCAAAAAGAGGTAACCTTCCTTGTTCTTAAAGTTTATACAAGGTCAGAACATGATTCTTGTCATTAGCTCTAAAATGATTATCGAAAATGCTAAGTTTGGGTTGGGTATTGTCGGGACTGCCGTAATTGTAAGGTATTGGGTTGCATGTGAAATTGTTGGTATTGTTTTGGATATTCTAGCAGTAAGAAGAAGGATTAAGAGGGCTGGGTGTTTTGCTATATGCATAGGTTTCGACATAGAAGAAGTATAGATTATACGCGTACAAAGTATTCGCTAGAATGTCTCAATGAAGCAATTTTTAGTATATTGATCCGATTATGATGTAAATCGTTCATTTGGTGTAGATAATCGTTCATAGAGCTTATAAGGATCCGCGGAACTTAGATAATTTCGACAGCAAGGTATGCAAGACTCTTTCTTTCTTTTGGCATAATTCTATATATGAAACGTAACTATCGTGCTGCTACATAAATTACTCCACTCTTAGTAGTTAGGAGTGATCAAGTCATCGACTCCTATGTTGAAAGAATATCCAAGTATATTTCTAAGACCTTAATAAGGCACACCGGAAGAGATGTCGATGTTCCCACTGTTAACCAAAAGTGTAAAAGATATTATGTCACTCAGGATGTTTTATTATTATTCATGCATTTCATTTGCATTGCACTCATATGTTATCCTGGACCACTTGTGCTATGCACATTACTATATGATAAATATTATATATATATATGTATGGGAATTGTGGAAGGAGAAAAAGGCGTTATATACGCACACCACCTGCAACTGGTACAGACTATCACAAAAGAGCCCGAAGAGGCCAATATGATGTGATGCCCTTGTGTGGCGATATAACCTGATGCCCACAGAGGCGGTTATGGGAGGATTCCTGTGTGGACATTAGTATACCGCATTTGCATCATGCATACATTCATTAATCATTATATAGTATGATGCCCCCAGAGGCTGTTATGGTAAAACAGATGCCCGATAAGGCTGATGTATATGAAAACTGCATTGTGCATAACATTTAGGCATATGTATTAAGGCTCTCAGAGGCATTTACTGATGTTCAGTTGTTTCTGTTTCAGACTATGATATATCTCTGCTATGTTATTTCTTATGCTTGACATACTCAGTACATCAGTCGTACTGACGTCCCTTTTGTCGGGGGACGCTGCGTTTTATGCCGCAGGTTCATATTGAGAGAGCGATGGTTCACACTAGTAGGTTGCTGGTTCAGCTGGTATTTGGAGCACTCTGTTTGTTTCGGAGTTGCGATCAAGTCATGGTATGTTTTACTCTTTAGAGGCTTGTAGACAGGTGTCTTGTGGTTAGTTGTCATGTATGGCCTTGCCGGCCTTGGTATATATATGTGTAAGTTGGGGCTTTTGGGTTGGAACTTTTTATAATCTATCACAGCCCAATCCGTGTTTAAATATGTTTAAGGGTGGAGTGTATATGTGGTGTCCGGCGGGTAGGGTCCGGGTGTTCGTCGCGGCCCTCCGGTTTGGGTCGTGACAACAACTTTTGGATGGTTAGCGGTAACAGCAAATTTTGGCTTAATCTTTGGTGGGATTTTATCTGTGCTGATTGCTGAAACATCGTTCATGGGAATCCATGGCTGGAGAATCTCCTTCTATCTGGTTGGTATTATAAGTGTTCTTGTTGGTTGTTTAGTACGTCTCTTCGCCAAAGATCCCCGCTTTTTTGACAGTAAACATCAGCCTCAACATAAACCATTTCAAGAACAAGTGAAAGAAGTGCTAAAAGAAGCAAAAACGGTTAACGAAGTACCCTCCTTCCAGATAATTGTTGCACAAGGGGTGTTTGGATCATTTCTCGGGACATCACTGTCGTTTAGTGTTATGTGGTTGGAGCTTATTGGCTTCTCCCACAAGACAACATCATTTCTTTCGACTTTGTTTAGAGTTTCTCCGTCAGTTGGTGCGTTTTTTGGAGGATTTATGAGGGATGTTTGGGCTAAGTACTTTCCTAATTCTGGTAGGATTATGCTCTCTCAGATAAGCACTGGTTCAGCTATTCCTTTAGCTGCAATTCTGCTGCTTCTATTTCCTAATGATCCTAAAACAGCATTGTTGCATGGCCTAGTCTTGTTTATATTGACATTTACCGCATCATGGAGCGGTCCAGCAACAAACAGGTATATCTACTCGGATCCAATATATCATTTGTTTCGAACACTTGGCAGATTGTCCAGTTCGTTTTCGTCGTTCTATCTCCAAATATATCATTTCCAGCTTCTTTTATGCTATGTTCTTCAGCATTTTTGTTTACTCATCTATTCTTTCAACAATTACTTCGTTCTCTTTATACCGCCTTGTTCACTCTTTCCTCTTGTATACACACAAACACAAAGAGGCATATGTATGCACTTCAAATGTTTTAAGAAGCACATGTTAGGTATATTCACAAAGCTCAAAATGTTAAAAAAAAAAAAAGCAAATTAAAATGATTGAATTTTCACATGAAAATGACTTAACTGATGTTTTTTGCTTTGATCTTAGAACTGGTCTTTGATGCTTTGCTCTTTTGACATGTTTGTAGTCCAATATTTGCTGATATAGTTCCAGAGAGAGCTCGAACAAGCATTTATGCTCTGGATCGTTCTTTTGAGACCATCTTAGCATCGTTTGCTCCTCCGCTGGTTGGTATTTTAGCTCAACAAGTTTTCGGTTATAAGCCAATTCCAGAGGGATCTTCAAGCTCAGGGGAAATTGAAACAGATAGACAAAATGCTGCATCACTTGCCAAGGCAATGTACACTGCAATAGGCATTCCAATGGTCATTTGTTGCTCCGTCTATTCCTTCCTGTATTTCACATATCCACGAGATAGGGATCGTGCCCGGTTGCAACAGATTGATGAAACAGGCAATTTTCCATCTAAAGAACATCAGTCCTTACTCGAGCATGATGAGCACAAACTTCTTTCAGCAAATTAATCCTCCAAAAAAATTTTAGACTATGTTTTTGAAAGAAATAATCCCTTGATTATTTTCATTAATTGAAAGAGTATATATACAATTTACATATTTTCATAATAGGAGAATCCTATTCCTATTCTACTCCTAAAATCTTATTCTACTTGGACACTAACTATACAATTATGATAAGTGTACAATACTAATTACACCACAACATTACCTAAACTAGGAGACTAAAACATTACTTAATATACACATCATAAACACAGAAATTAGTAAAGCCGAGAACCAATATCCATAGGATATACACGTGTATATCGTGTATATCCTATGGATATTTAACACCCCCCGCAGTCATAGCGGGCGGTCTTCGAACACTGAGACTGTCCCTAAAATCTTCAAAAAGGACCGAGGGAAGACCCTTTGTAAAGATGTCGGCAATTTGATACCTGGACGGGACATGGCAGAAGCGTACTTGACCACGAGCAACCTTTTCGCGAACAAAGTGAATGTCCATCTCGATATGTTTAGTGCGCTGGTGTTGAACCAGATTACCAGAAAGGTAGATGACACTAACATTGTCACAATAAACCAAGGTCGCTTTCTGAATCGGACAATGAAGCTCTAACAGCAAATTATGTAACCAACATGATTCAGAGACCGCATTAGCTACCCCCTCGATACTCGGCCTCTGCACTGGAACGGGATAAAGTCGACTAACGCTTCGCAGACCATGAGACCAAGTTATTACCAAGAAACATACAATAGCCAGATGTAGACCGTCTGGTGTCCGGACAGCCACTCCAATCAGCATCCGTATATGAGACAAGTGCTGACGTTGAAGAAGGATATAAATGCAAGCCATAGTCAAGTGTACCCTGAATATACTGAATGATGCGTTTGAGCTCATTCATGTGCTCAACTCTGGGATCATGCATAAACAAACACACCTGCTGTACAACATACGTAATATCTGGTCTCGTGAATGTAAGATACTGAAGGGCCCCTGCAAGACTGCGATATCGGGTCGGATCCTCGTATGGTGCACCGACCGCGGCACTAGTTTGGGCTTAGTATCAACTGGAGTGGAAGCGGACTTACAGGATGACATCCCAGCCCTCTCATTGATCTCAGCTGCATACTTCTGTTGAAATAAGATAATATCATCCACATATAAAAGTATATAAGCCAATGATGATCTACGATGATATATGAACAAGGAATTATCCGACCTGCTGTGAGTGAACCCAATAGTCGAAACATAGTCGGCAAACCTCTTATATCAGGCCCGTGGAGACTGCTTAAGCCCTTATAAGGACTTCTTCAACAAACAAACATGATTAAGATATTTGGGGTCCCTAAACCCCAATGGCTGATGCATATACATTGTTTCCTTGAGATCACCATGTAGGAAAACATTCTTTAAATCTAACTGATAGATGGGCCATGCTTTCGAAAGAGCCAGGCTGAGTACAGTGTGAATGGTAGCCGGCTTGACCACCGGACTAAACGTCTCCCTACAATCCACACCAACCTGCTGAGTCTTACCATCACCGACAAACCGAGCCTTATGCCTCGCAAACGAACCGTCTGAATTGTCTTTATGAGCAAAAATCCACATAGACCTAATAATATTAATACCAGATGGACGGGGCACCAACTCCCACGTTTTATTATCAATAAGAGCATTATATTCATCGGTCATAGCAATTTTCCAATTTGGATCATTTAATGCAGACACAGGATTACGGGGTAAGGGTGATTCAAGAACATTAGAATTTAAATTAAAATGTCTTTTTGGTTTAAAAATACCCCGTTGACTACGAGTGACTGGTCTATGACTCGGGGAAGAAGCGGGTGGATTTTGGGAAGTCTCGGGATTCGGGACGGACTGGCCAGCAGGCAGTGGGCCTGCTGGCCCAACACGATCACTGGAAAATGGACAGGACGCCGGGACTGGACCATAATTGGTATTGGGCTGGGCAACTGGCCCAATAACTGAAACTAGAATTGAAACTAGCCCGGTATGTTAACTGGAAATAGTGGGTACTGACATTATTACGGGTCCAGCGGGCAGTAGTCCCGGAGACATATTGGGGGTGCGGGATATGTCCGATAAATGGTTAATAATATATGGGGATATAGCGTCATCCAAAAAATTATACGAACTACACACGAGATTACTAACCTTAATAAACAGAAATTGGGATTCATCAAATATGACATGACGATTAATGATGATTCTATTAGAGGATAAATAAAAATATTTGTAACCACGATGATTAGACGGAAAACCCTAAAACACACATGGAGTAGACCTGGCCTGAAGTTTGTTAATTGTGGTGGATGGAAATAACGGATAACACAAGCACCCAAATACTCTAAGACCCTAAGATGTGAATATGAATGAGTCTTATTATATAAAATTTGAAGGGGGTAGAATATGTCAAACCTTTGGAAGGAATTATGTTAAGGAGATATGTAGCCATTTGTAGAGCATGATGCCAAAAAGATGGGGGTACGGAAGCATGAATCAATAAAGTTCGGACAATGTTATTAATGGTACGAATTTTGCGTTCGGCTTTCCCATTTTGTGAAGACGTATGAGGACAAGAAAAATAAAAATTGATCCCATTATTAGCACAAAATTCCCGGAACACTCCATTGTCACATTATTTGCCATTATCACATTGAATATTTTTTATTTTCCGTTTGAATTGAGTTCTAATGAATGCTCTAAATTTTAAGAAGATAGAAAAAACTTGAGATTTTTTCGCTATCGGAAACCCATAAAAACATAGAATAATCATCCAAAAAGAGAACATAATACCGATGACCCAAAGAACTAAGAACAGGAGACGTCCATAAGCCGCTATGAATAATATCATGGCATTAAAGTATGAGAATTTGAGTCTACAAATGGCAACCTAACAATTTTACCTAAAGAACAAGACTGATAATTTGGAGTACGACGCGTACCCTTACATGAAATAAAATTATTTTTATCTAAGGAAGACAAAATAGACGATCCCGGATGACCAAGACGAGCATGCCACAAGGAAGGAGCAAGGGCTGCAAACGCTGACGGCAAGGCTTGACTTGATGGACCGGAACTGGGTGTGATAAGATAAAGATCTCCCCTACTATCACACCTCATGAGAGGACTCCCCGTCTTGAAATCCTTTACAGAGAAACCAAATGGATCAAATTCAATAGACACAGAATTGTCAGTGGTAAATTTACGGACATACACTAAATTTTAATCAATTTGGGGGCATGTAGGGTAATTTTCAAGATAAGGGGTGGATGGGGGGGGGACAAAGTTTTATGACCATAACCACAAATTAGAACAGAATTACCATTACCAACAATTATGCCACGAGGGTTGCTCAAATTGGAATAAGACGAGAGAGTACCTGAATCGGATGTCATATGGGTAGTGGCACCAGTGTCCATATACCAATTTGGGTCTGGAGTATTTAATCCAAGCGTGTGCATTGCGGCTTCGATGTCGGTAGAAGTGGGGGCCACTGCGTGATGGGCCTGCGTGGGCCGAGGCCCAAGTACCTCTGCTTGCTGCCTCGGCCTAGAGAGATAACTGAAAGTGGGCCACTGTATGTTGGGCCTCTGCTGCTGGCCAGCCCACTGCTAGTGAGGATGCACGCTGGGCTGCCACTGTTTGGCCCAAACTGTGGGCCCAACTACCACTGCATAGGTGCCCACTGCGGGGCCCAATATTGCTGATGCTGCTGACAGCCCCGGGGGGCACCATCGCCACCACCACTGTTCCGGCTACCGCTGTTGTTGCCGTCGCGATTCTTGTAATTATTTTTCTTATTTCCTCCCTTTTTACCCACCACCGTTGTTGCGGTTTTGGCCCGAGTTGTTGGAACCGGCAGGATGAACAGTTGACTCGGTCATCATGACCACAGGACTAGCACCGGTAGCTGCCTTTTTAGCCATGCCTGCTTCTTCGAGTGTAAACATAAAACGAGCCTGATAAAATTGCGAAAGAGGATTGCTTTGACGAATAAGCATGCCAACACCACTATAGGCCTTGGAGAGGTCTAAAACCATTTGGAGGACCAAACGATCATTCGAAACCGACGCACCAACGTTGCGAAGTTGGTCTGCCAATTCCTTCAATCTTTTGCAATAAGTCGAAACGTTAGGGAAATCTTCCATATTGACGTGAGAGAAATCCTGCTAAAGAGTAACAACCCTAGAATTTTGATTATCTTGGAATATATCACGTAGTCTATCCCAAGTCGCCTGCGCTGTAGCGTCGGGTTCAATAATCGTTTGCAAAAGGTCGGTAGAAATTATGGAATATATCCTCTGAAGGACGGTGGCATCAAGAGTCGTCCACAACTTAGGATAATCCTCGAGTCTTGGCACCTCCGTATCCTCAGGAGCCGCAGGGATTATGTGATGGATGACTTGATGCGATCGTGCGTGAATTTTGAACAGTTCGGCCCACGTCGCATATTGGACGTTTTCTATTTCAAGAACAAGAGGGATGTTATTCTTAATGTTAGAAACTGCAAGGGCAGGATGAAACGTGTTCCTTGATGTACACATACTGATAGAACAATATGTGATTGAGGGATTTGGAAGAAAAAATTTGGGAAGAGATGAGGTACCGGCGGGCACGAAAGCTGAGAAAAAGGGCTCGGAAAATGAAGCAGATTGCCGGAAGTTGGAAGATTTTAAGACCTAGACTTCTGATACCATGAAAGAAATAATCTCTTGATTATTTTCATTAATTAAAAGAGTATATATACAATTTACATATTTCCATAATAGGAGAATCTTATTCCTGTTCTACTCCTAAAATCTTATTCTATTTGGACACTAAATATATAATTATGGTAAATATACAATACTAATTATACCACAACATTACCTAAACTAGGAGACTAAAACATTACTTAATATACACATCATATACACGAAAATCAGTAAAACCGAGAACTAATATCCATAGGATATACACGTGTATATCCTATGGATATTTAACAGTTTTATACATAGAATCTATTAATCTAACAGGCACAAACTCACTTCTTGTGCTCTTGTAGTCTTGTTTGTATTATTACAGTAGTGGGGCAGTATACATTTGGCCGCTCGACAAAAAATATTTAATTCCTCTAGCCATAATATATATATATATATATATATATATATATATATATATATATATATATATATATGCCGACTACTTTTTTTGGGTGGGAGATTATTTATGTCAATTTCCCATAGTTTTTTACACAATAATGTTAAATATTAGCAAAAAGATTTGATTTATTCTACTGAAAGATGTGAAATTTTTCTGAGTTGTATTTGCTTATTATTTTCAAATGGAATAGGTAAGGATTATGTTAATTTGTGATAACACTAACTTGTGCAAAAGAATTATGTTAATTTGTAGGAATTATATTTTATATCAATATAACTCTCTCAGAAAATACTTATTCACACCAGATGTTTACATCAAATCATATAAATTTATTACAATAGCTAAGTATTGAGCGTTAGAAAGCTTATGTGCAAATACATATCAGGCATATGTTAGGTTAGTGTAAGCACGAGATAGGGCTATGTTTGTACCATGTATATCGTCATTTATTGCCATAGTTGTTTATCACAATCGTAAACGTTCTATTTTGATTTTTAACAACTTTAGACAAATCAAAATACACAGAAACAAATGGCAACATACACAAATAATTTCAAAGATTAGAAAAGTAGGAGTATTAAATAAGTAAGCTTTAATTATGGAAACGGCATAATTTTATGGTGAATTAAAAATTTAAAACAAGTACACCTACATTAAATAGTGAATCAACTAGGCATGTGAGTACACGTTAGGAATTACTAGTAAATAAAGCTAGAGTTGCAATAAGAGATGTTTTAAGTTAATATTTGCAGAGTTCTCTTTATACTATTGAGTCCATACAATTTGGATAAAGTTCTTTTTGGGTAAATTTCATGAATGATATCCAAACTTTTTATTTTTTGTACAAATTATAATAATAACAATAATTATATCAATAGTCCCAAACAAGTTAGAGTTCGCTATAGAAATCTCACATCTTCATTTAGGTGCTTTTTCTTTTTGTTCAAAATCACCTATATAAACTGTTAGAGTTCTTGCTGACCAACTCTCCAACGTCGGCGCACCAATCACTAATCAGTGATTGGTCATGCAACTTATTGCAGGCTTGAACGAATCCTATGACGGCGTTGCCACCATCCTTCAGCAATGCACGCCGTTACCTCCGTTTTATGAGGCCCCTTCGAAGCTTATTCTTGAGAAAACCCAGAAAATCAAGCGCAGAACCACTCAGGCCAGCATTACCAATGCCTCCCTCACCACCACCGTCGGGCCCTCAACCGACGGCAGGGCCTCCAACTCTGGCAACCAGAACAACCAGCCCGAGGAAACGCAGCAGCCCGCATCCACTCGCAATAACCGCCGGAGTAGGCAGTCCGGCAAGGGCCGCGGCGGACCGAATTCCGGCAATAACGACGGCAGGAAAGAGCAGTCCCCGCCAGCAGGAAACATCCAGCAATGACCGCGGCAGTGGCAGCAGCCTCCGCCGTGGGCTGCCTACCCAATGTTGGTCGCGTGGGGCCCATCCTGGCATACTCGGCCCACGTCCACAATAGGCCTACACATCACAGGCCTCCCACCCTTAACTTATTCACCGACTAATATTGAGGTAGCTATGAACACAATGTCACTCAACGCTCTAGATGAAAATTGGTATATGGACACAGGCGCCACATCTCACATGACGGCATCACAAGGTACTCTCTTGTCTTATTCCAATTTGATTAATTTAAATTGGATTATTAATGTTGGTAGTGGACAAGACATTCCCATTCGCGGTTCTGGTCATTCATCCTTATCCCCACCACATCCACCACTAATCTTAAAAAATATCTTCCATGCCCCTAAACTTATTAAAAATTTAATCTCTATGAGATTTTTCACAACTGATAATAATGTTTCCCTTAACTTTGATCCTTTTGATATTTCTGTGAAGGATTTTATGACAGGAAGACGAATAATGAGATGTGACAGCACCGGAGATCTCTACCCTATTTCAAATGTCATCAACTATCCAACCTCAGTTCCATCAACTTTTGATGCTCTTTCGTCTTCCTTATGACATTCTAGATTAGGACATCCGGGAGATTCTGTTTTATGCTTCCTTAGGAAAAATAATTTTATTAATTGCAACCGTATTTCTAGGACTCCTATATGTGAATTATGCATTTTTGGAAATATGTTAAATTACTATTTTCTGCATCCACAAATTGTACTTTAGTGCCTTTCCATATCATACATAGTGATTTGTGGACGGGACTATTTTAAGTACGGCTGTCCATCGATACTGTGTTGTTTTTGGACGATTTTTCCAACTTTCTATAGACTTTTCCAATTGGAAATAAATATAAGGTTTACCCCATTTTTTCCTCATTTAGTGATTTCGTAAAATCACAATTTGAAAAGAGCATTAAATATTTTCAATGTAACAATGGTAGGGAATTCAATAATAATCAATTCAAACAGTTTTTCTCCAAAAATGGTCTTACCTTTCATTTTTCATGCCCTCACATCTCCTCCCAAAATGGTAAAGCCGAACAGAAAATCTGAACCATAAACAACCTAATTCGTGCCCTACTTGCTCACGCTTCAATTTTCTCTCAATTTTGGCATTACACACTCTCCATGGCTACTTATCTTCAGAGCATAATCTTAAACAAGTCTCCAGCTCAAGGGTCGCCCACTCAAGTTCTGTTTCATAGGAACCCCTCCTACCAACACTTGTGTATCTTTGGATGTCTCTGTTATCCTCTCCATCCGACCACTCACAAACTCCAACTCCGGTCTACCCCGCGTGTGTTTCTGGGTTACCCCGTCAATCATCGTGATTACTCGTGCTATGACTTGTCGAGTCATAAAATTATTATTTTACGTCATGTCCTATTTGATGAGTCTCAATTCCCCTTTGCCTCCCTAAACTCGCCACCTCGGCATTCCTACGACTTCCTACATGACGGCCTGAACCCTCTTCTAATTCATCATTTACATAGTATGCCATCCCAGACCCCGGCACCCGCCCCCACCTCGGAAATTCTGGGACACACTACCCACCCGGTTCTGCCGACGGTGGCCTAGAACAGCCCGTCTTAGGGTGATTCCACAGCCATCTCTCGACAAACTGAGCATCGTCCAGCCAGTCCCGCAACCCCTACCCTTCCTCCTCTTCCCGAAAGTCCCATGACATACCCCCCTCCCATCTCTCATCATGAGACACGCTCTCGGACCATAGAAACTCGTGCCATGCACAAATTCATAAACCTAAACGGTTCTTTAACCTATCAGCTTCAGTTGTCCGTTCCCCTATCCCTCGAAATCCGAAGGATGCCTTGTCCGACCCTAATTGGAAAGCCACAATGATTAACGAATATAATGCTCTTATTGATAATAAGATGTGGGACCTAGTACCCCGTCCACCTGATGCTAACATTATTCGTTCTATGTGAATTTTTAGACATAAAAAGAAATCTGATGGTTCTTTTGAGAGGTACAAGGCTCGTCTTATCAGTGATGTCAGGTCTTAACAGGTGGGAGTGGACTGTGATGAAACGTTCAGCCCGGTCGTAAAGCCCGCAACCATCCTCAACATTTCCCTATCCAAGTCTTGGCCCATTCATCAGCATTGCCCTATCCAAGTCTTGGCCCATTCATCAGCATTGCCCTATCCAAGTCTTGGCCCATTCATCAGCTTGATGTCAAGAATACCTTCTTACATGAGGATCTTCATGAAACGGTATATATGTATCAGCCTATGGGTTTCGGGATCCTATTCATCCGGATTATGTGTGTCTGTTGCGAAAATTGCTCTATGGAGTGAAACAGGCTCCCCGAGCATAATACCAACGGTTCGCCGATTATGTCTCCTCTATCGGTGTTTCACACAGCAGATCCGACCATTCCCTGTTCATCTACAATACGTGTACATGCATGGCTTACCTATTATTATATGTTGATGATATCATCCTCACCACATCATCTGATGCTCTCCACCGGTCCATTATGTCTCTCATTTCCTCTTAGTTTGCTATGAAAGATTTGGGTCCCCTGAGTTATTTCTTGGGCATCTCTGTCACTCGACATTCTAGTGGCCTATTTATGTGTCAGAAGAAGTACGCTGAAGATATCCTTGATCGTGCAGGCATGACATCTTGCAAACCATCCCACGTGCTAGTAGACACCAATTCCAAGCTCAGTGCTGATTTTGACCCTCCATATTCAGACTCGACTCATTATCATAGCTTGGTTGTGGCCCTGCAGTACCTCACATTCACGAGACCTGACATATCCTATGTCGTGCAACAAATCTGCTTACACATGCACAATCCAACGGAAGCACACATGCATGCCCTCAAACGTATTTTATGATACGTCCAAGGTACACTTCACTTCGGATTACATCTATATAGGTCCTCGCTCACTGGTCTCACTGCTTATTCTGATGCTGAATGGGGTGGATGTCCTGACACCCGACGCTTCACATCTAGTTACTGCGTTTTTCTCAGAGATAACCTATTGTCTTGGTCTTCCAAAAGGCAACCTACACTATCCCGATCCAGTGCCGAAGCAGAGTATAGATGTGTCACCAACGTCGTCTCTGAGTCTTGTTGGATCTGTAACCTTCTACTTGAGCTTCACTGCCCGATTCAAAAGACAACACTGGTCTACTACGATAATATTAGTGCGATATATCTTTCCAGCAATCCCGTCCAACATCAGCGCACTAAACACATTGAGATGTACATTCATTTCGTTCGCAAAAAAGTAGCTCGTGGTCAAGTTCGTGTCCTTCATGTTCCTTCTAGATATCAGATTTCCGACATTTTCACTAAAGGAATTCCGCGCATACTATTTGATGATTTTCGAGTCAGTTTCAGTGTTCGTGAACCTCCCGTTTCGACTACGGGGGTGTAATAGAATATTTCCCGAATATTCTTTCATTAATTGTATATCTCTTATTTTAGGTAGAATTGTATTCATATTGTAATTAGGTCTCCTATTTTAGGTAGAATTATATTTCCTATTGTAATTAGGTTGATTAGTTACATAATTTATATATTTTTGTACTACTATATATATTGTATATTATTGATGAATAAAATCAAGGGAACATATTCTTTTAATAATATATCTAAATTTACATAACAAAATATGCAACTCATCGGGAATTTTGTTCCTGCTACTGAATTTCAATTCCACTATGAAATATATATATATATATTATTTCAAAAACCCAACTCATCCTATTACCCATATTTTAACACCATCTTCATGATTTCCAAACTTAAATTTTCTAGGAGTAAAACAAAACTACTTCAATGAGCCTACTTCCTGTTCAAGATAAACAGACTTTTGCTATTGGATATGTAAAGTCATCAACAAAAGAAAAAAGAACCTTTTAAGGAGGACACAGCAATAATTCATGCATTTTGGATTTGTGAATTTATAAACTTTGGTGATTTTGACGTGATATCAGAGGCAAATTTCTTGTATGGCCATTGGCCAAGAATTATGAGCTTTACCTAACCTAAACCTAATTACAGGAATATATTAAATAACTAACCAATTTCTATGCATTAGGTGCTATTTTCACCCCCCCCCCTCCCAACCCTTTCCCAAAACAAAGAAAACAAATGGACAATAAAATAACATAGGGTCTAGGAAGAAATTTATCCATGCTAAATATACAATATGTGTCTTGTACATATACTTATCTCACTTAATCATAATGTTAAGTAGATTATACTTTAACCTTGATTCATCTTAGTCAAATAGATTGATATGGCTTGATATACACACTGAATGTGAATAAATTGGTTTAATTATCTCCATCTTTTACCTACCCAATTAATTTAATCAATCGAAATATATCCGCGGGGAGTTGTAGGGTGGGGGGGGGGGGGTAAAAGATGATTATAATATCGAGAAAAAGAGAGAGGAGGGAAGAATGTGTTTGAAGATTTTTGTGTTATGTATGCATATTCACATAAAAATACACGTGTTAAGTTATCAAAAGAATATTAACCCCTAAGAAGTTAGAGTCTAGAAGCAAGGTCTAATTGAAAATGAAATGAATTATTGATTCAGCTAAAGTCTCTTATATCCATGGCAACAACACCATCATGTGGATGGAGCTAAATATATATAGTAGTAGAGGTGAATAGAAAGTAGATGTAACGAATTTAGCTAAATTCGGTATTTTTTACATATAATATAAAAATAAATATGAAACTTACTATTGAAAAATCAAATACTAAATTATTTGCATGAATCTATGTACTGAGCCAATTCAATATAAATTCTGGATTCACTTCTAAATAGTAATTCTCTTATTCTTGCTTTGCTCCATTAGTTATTTTATCACCTATTTCTTCCCGAGGCCATTCTTGCTAACTTTTCTCATGACAATTTGGCTAAAAGGTTGCCGTATGAATTTAATATTTGAAAAAAATTACAAAGGGCAAAATCTAACTCTATAAGCCTTGTGTACCTACTACTGTCTAGTTGCTGACACAATTCTACTTCTATTTTTTTTAATTAAGATCTTGCTTACACACAATTGGTCCATATATATACCCTATATATACATCATATCACTGTTTTCGAAGGCGTTTTCGAGGCGAGTCCCGAGACGTACCAAAAACGTTCCGGGGTGCAAATGAAAGGTTTAGATCCATAGGACGTACGTCCTAGAATTTGAGGCGTAAGTCCCGGACGCAAAAGCGTAGTCCCGGGCGTACGCTTTTATGTCCGGACATTAAATTTAATTCTTATTATTTTAAATGTATTTTTTCTATAGCTTAGGAATTTTATTATTGATGTAATGATATTTATACTCCATGTTAGCATGTTTTATGTTGTAGTGATTTTTCCTAAAACAAATAAATAAAGAAAGCAACTCTCGTAGAAAATAACATTGCCATAAATAGTTGTTTTAGATGATTATCTCTGAAATTGGTAGGATAGACAGTTCATAGCATTATATTCCTGAAGCAACTTTATCCATTTTTTGTCATTGCCCCTATACTTTTTACCTTGTCTTTCTTTGAAATATATAAATAAAAATCAGTGAAAACATTAATTGAGAGTGAGAATAATTAATAGATGTGGAGATTGATGATGAAGATTTCATTCTACGGATTATCCAAGCTATTATCATTTTTTATGTTGTTACCATTCTCAATAATAATTATAATATTTTTTATATTATTGGTGATGTATTTGAATAATTTGTAGAATTTTAATGAAAATTTAACCTTTGCTTATTTTTTAGTAATAAAATTATAAAATTAAAGATATACGCCCCGTAGATCAATGAGACTTACACATTGTGTTTCGGGGCTTACACATCGCCCCGTGCTGCATAAAATCCCTCGACTCACGCCCCACCTCTTAAAACATTGCACCATATACCGTCACGTAAACGCTAAATCTTCACTAATTCTTCTTTGCTTCCTTATAAAGCTAGAAACATAAAATATTACTCCTACTAAAAGAAAAAGACCCCAATAATGCGGAAAACAAAAAAAAGAAATCCATTTGAAAACTACCCAAAACCTTCTAGAAAAATAAAAAGTAAAAGAATTAAAAGAAAGTCTTCTAGGTCAAGGGTGGGTCCCACCGTCTAATATTCAACGTTTTTTGGAACTTGATTTGGTCTCTCATATCCATGGAATATTAATTTCCCCCAGTTTTGGGCACTGGACGTGTCTTGCGTTATACGTGTCATAGTTTTATGCAGAAAATTACACTCAATAATCTTTGAAATTAGTGATTTTAAATTTTTAATTCTCATTGTTTCATGAAACCAAACGTTAAAAGTGTTGTGCATGGGGCAAGCTAGCTAAAATGTTTAATATCACCTACCTCAATGATTATTCTTGTAAATCACTCATTTTATCAATAAAACTTTAATTTTGCTAGTTCATTTAGACACTTGAATAAAAATATGCTCTAAAGTCTAAATCGACTTAATCTAAGTTGGAGACTTTCTCACTGAAAGTCATTTTAATGATATACTTGTTCAACTATTATACATGTATTTAGATTTTCAAATTATTTATCGAAGTGACATAACATATAACAATTTGTCTATCTCGAAATTTCATTAGGCAATAATTTTCATTATGTGCGTCAAAAAGTGAGGCATGCCATGCTTATTTGAATTTCAAAACCATTGATAATTTGAGTTACTCAACTTAATTCAGAGAGATGTTTGTGGATTGTTATGGCTAAATTGCTACTCTTCTGCCCCTGAATAATATAATATGCACACACAGATTATCAATGTAGCATCATAATAAAAAAATTGAATTATTTGTTTCATTTATTCGTTCATGAATATAAAAAAAAATTAGCATAAAAAGAAAATCACCCATTTTTTCTATTTTTTCTAATCCTACAAACACATCGAAAAAATGCACTGAACCAATTGGAAATTGCAATAATGTGAAACTTAGGTTGAAACATCAAACTTTGTGTTTGCCGAAAAAACTTTGCTAGTTCACTGAAGTGAATGATTTGTCAATTTTGTTTTTAGACTAGGGATTTAACTTTTGTCTTCTTAATTCTATTTTAACTTCAGAAAAAAAATCTATTTTAATGGGCTCAGGGGAACAAATGGACTTGACCTTTCTTTCTAATTATTTGAATTAGTATTGGACTTGAAAATTGGAATAGCCAAAATTATGAAGAAGATTATATAATTTTTTAATTATAAAGATTAAGAATGAGAAAGAGTTTGAGAAAATAAGAGCAGATGTGCTTCTGCTATTCTTATTCTTGTTTATATAGATTCGGTACAAAGTGAAGATAAATATAAGATTTTGAAATTCACATGATATGCTTATCTAATACCTATTCTAAAGGAAGAGTAATCTTTTTGTTACAAAGGATAAGTTGCAACAATTGACTTCAAGATAGACTACAATTCTATTTCAAAACATATGATACACTCCAATAGCCCCCTGCAAGATCAAGTTCGGGAGCGAACCATGAGCTTGAATTGAAGGTTCAGGAAGCGAGTTGTTTCAACAACTTTAGTAAAAATATCTGCAATATGATTTTGAGATGAAACATACTGAACCACTAAGGTTGATCTTCAATCTTCTCACGTACAAAGTGATAATCCAGACGGATATGCTTTGACTGTTGATGGATGACAGGATTCCGAGATAAAACTGTGCACTGAGATTATCACAAAGAACTATGGGAGGTGAAGTGAGAAGAGCACGTAGTTCACTGATAAGTTGCTGCACCCAAATTACTTCAGTATTGCAAAGGCTAAAGCACGATACTAGGCTTCAGTGCTTGAGCGGGCTACTGCCTTTTGTTTTCGAGAAGACCAACTGATCAAGTTACCTCTATAAAATAGTGCAAAACCATGTTGGGAGCGACTACCATCAAGGTCAGAGATCCAACCAGCATCTGAAAAAAGTCACAAGGCTAGAATCAGACATGGGTCGGAGTAAGAGACTATAATTGATGGATCCTTTTAGATATCGAAGTATGTGTTTGACAGCTGACAAATGAGTAATGGTAGGTGATTGCATAAATTGACATACTCAATTGACTGCGTAGGATATTTCTGGCTTACTAATGGTAACATATTGAAGGGCACCAACAACACTACGGTATAAATGAGCATCAAGCAAAGGATCACCAGAAAGAGTAAGTCTAGATCCATGTTCAGCCGGACTAGAAATGGGTTTAGCATCAGCCATGTTGGTTCGACGAAGTAAGTCACGACGTACTTGCCTTGAGATAAAAGAATCCTATTTGATGTTGGAGACACATCAATATCAAGAGAGTGAATGAATGCAATAATGAAATCACTATCATTGTCAACTATAATAAGATCATCCGCATAAATAAGAACATATGTTGTATGCTTAGAAGTTTGTTGCACAAAAAGAGAAGTGTCAAATAAACAAAAGCGGAAGCCAATTCCAAGGAGAAAACCTTTAACTTGATGAACCAAACACGCAGTGCTTGTTTGAGGCCATATAACGCCTTGTTCAATGTGCATACAAAATGTGGCCGATGAGGATCAACAAATCCTTTTGGTTGCTCCATAAACATTTGTTCAAAGAGATCACCATTTAAGAATGCATTGTTCATGTAAAGTTGTCGAATGGACCACTTATTTGTCACAGCTAAAGTTAAGATAAGTCAGATGTTTGTGGGCTTAACAACGGGGTTGAAAGTGTCAAAGTAATCAACACCATCATCTTGGTGAAAACCTTTAGCCACAAGGCGAGCTTTGTAACGCTCAATTGATCCATTGACTTTCCTCTTAATCCTCTAGACCCATTTACAACCAACAATGTTAGAGTTAGATGGTGGTGGAACCAATGTCCATGTCCTATTTCGCATAAGAGCTAAAGTTTCTGTCTGCATAGTATGGTGCCATTCAGAAGATGTGGAGGCTTGATGATAGGTTGTAGGTTCGGGAATGTGAGAGGGATCATGAGGAAGAGAATGACAAGATGTTATAAGAGCTTTTGGTTTTAATGAATTAGTTTTACTTCGAACAACTATGTGATGGCGAGAGGTGTCTGACGGGAAAAAATATGAAGGAGTTGTGGTCGGGTAAGAGGAACTAGTAGATTGTGGTACATGTACAGATGGGTCAGTAGATGGTAAATGATATGTTTGTGGAAAAGCCGTAGGGGATATAGTCGAGGGTAAGTTTGTATGATCAGTATGCTCAAATGAGGGGATAGATGATGCAACTGGAACATTTGATGATGGCCTTGACACGATGGACTGTGCAAGAGAATGTGAACCCACTAGATGTTGAGAAGCTTGATCAAGCGAAGAAAAAGATGAGTTGTTAGAATGTGACGATGAAGATGAGGAGTTTGTGATCAACAACATGGAGGAATAAGGGAAAATATTTTTATCGAACACAACATGGCGAGTAATATAAATCTGAGAAGACGCGACATATTAGCAAAGGTAACCCTTGTGATGTGATCTATACCCTATAAAGACATAAGGTAGAGATCGAAAATTAACTTTATGATGATTGTAGGGTCGAAGAAAGGGATAACAAAGGCAACAAAAATCTTGAGAAAACCATAATCAAGAGAACTCTTATAAAGTAATTGATACAGTGACTTAAAGGATAGAGAAGAAGATATGGTTATATTGGATAAGTATGTAGCAGTGTTAAATGCATGCTCCCAAAATTGATAAGCAAGAGAAGCATGAGAAAGAAGAGTGAGTCCTTTTTCAATTATAATTCGATTTCGGCGTTCCGGTGCACTATTTTGTTGAGGTGTATAAGGGCAAGAGGTACGATGATGAATACCTTGATTTTTTAAAAGAAGGAGCAGAGCCAAAGTGAGTGTCAACGTTGGTAGAGTGAAATTCTTCGGCTAAACGTTCATCATCTTGAAGGAGGAGCCCAAACAGTTCTTCAGGAGTGATAGGACCGGAATGCATATTAAATACAACCTTGAAAATGCCAAATGAAGAATCAAAAGTGTTTGGCCCAGTGGCCAATACATTAGGATATTGCTGTCTGAGGTTCCGTGTTCGAGTCCTCTGATCAGCGAGAGTGAAACTGTGTTCCCCAAAAAAATCCCTCCATACGCGTAGGGCCAAGCGGTGTATACTAATTCGTAGGGCCAGGCCGGAGGTGGGGTTTTCTGGGGTATGGGGCCGTAATGTGGTGGGACCAGCACTTTAAAAAGTTTACCCTACCACAGTTTTGTCCTCCGGGGCATAGTCCAGTGGCAAAGCCTGGGCGCTATAAGGCGCTCTGGCATGGGACAGCGTGGGTTCGATTCCCCGCAAGCACGAAGAAACTCTGCATGTTGGGGAATTTGACCTTGTCTCATTGATCAGTTGTACGCTCCAAGAAAAACTGGCCACCGGAGCACATCCCGCGATTTATCTGGTAATAGTGTTGAAGGACCGGTGCTATTACCTCCAGGACGTCTGGGTAATACCAGTGAAGTAGTCAGGCGCAAGCCTGAAAACCTGGATTATAAAAAAAAAAAAAAAAAAGAATCAAGGCCATTAAGAACAAATGAGATGAAGTCATCATCTTGTACAAAGTACAAGCTTTCTGCCAAAGAGTCAGTAATTGCGCATTTTTTCCAAAGTACTATGTGATGGAAAGATTGTCTTTAGGAAGCTGTTGAAGTTGGGATTTTAATTGCATGGCTCAGGCGCATGTCTGTGAATGAAAATGGGCTCGATTTTAGTCCAAGAATCGTAGGAAGAGGTGGCTCGAGTTAGGTGACCAAGAAGAGGATCATAAATTATTTGATGAAGCCAAACTAGAATAAGAAGATCGTTGCGTCGCCATTCCTCATAAGAGGGGTTAGAACTTAGAAGTAACAACTGATTGTGCTTGGGAGGTACAGGAATTTGTATTAGAGGGTGTATTTGTGGCGTTAGTGATTGAAGCAGAGGTGACAGTAATTATTTTTGGAGGGGGATTATAACCCAGAACAAAAATATCAAGAGAAAAGGCTTTGAGTATGTCCAAGGTATTTTCTTTCCAAAGACAATAGTTGTTTCGATCAAGTTTGAGAAAAAGGTTTGGTAGCTGAATAGTGACGGAAGAACTGGACTGTTTTGCGAGTGACAACATGTTGCTGAAATTTTGAGAAGTCGCCATAGGATCGATGGACATCTCTGATACCATATAAAGATTAAGAATGAAAAAGAGTTTGAGAAAATATGAGCAGATGTGCTTCTGTTATTCTTATTCTTGTTTATATAGATTCTGTACAAAGTGAACATAAATACAAGATTTTAAAATTCACATGATATCCTTAGCTATTACCTATTCTAAAGAAAGAGTAATATTTTTGTGACAAATGATAAGCTACAACAATTCACTTCAAGATAGACTACAATTCTATTTCAAAACAGATGATACACTCCAATAAATATGTATAATATATATATATATATATTTATTTTTTTTGTGACAAATGATAAGCTACAACAATTCACTTCAAGATAGACTACAATTCTATTTCAAAACAGATATACACTCCAATAAATATGTATAATATATATATATATATATATATATATATATATTTTATATATTTATATATTTATCGGCTTGGTTCGGTGTTTTATTGGATTAATACCAAATCAAACCAAACCAAGTTTATTTTCGGTTCACTAAATGGGTTTGACCTTTTTAAATAACAGTCTTTAAGTAATTTTTTCTCGAGTTCCTCATATATAACGTGTTAACGTTAGTTTTCAAATGAAGAAAGCAAAATATATTAGTCAACATTCCCCTTCACCAACTTCAACTCTGCCGGAAATAATGGTGAAGTTCAAGAACTTAAAATCAGATAAATTGACACTTGTGCTTGTCAATATTGCTGGTATAATGGAGAAAGCTGATGAATCTTTGTTACCTGGTGTTTACAAAGAAGTTGGAAAGGACTTGCACACTGATCCAACTGGCCTTGGCTCTCTTACTGTAATTAGATCATTAGTTCAATGTCTTTGTTATCCACTTGCTGCATATCTTTCTGCTCGTCACAACAGAGCTCATGTTATAGCTCTTGGCGCTTTCCTTTGGTCTGCTGCAACTTTCCTTGTTGCCATCTCCTCCACCTTCACCGAGGTTTCACTCTCGTCTTTCTTTTATACTCCCTTCGCTCGTCCCAAATTATCTGTCACTTTTCAGTTCTCGAGATTCAAACTATGTTCACTTTGATCAACATTTGAAATGTATTTTTAGAATTACAATTTTTATATAATTTTTAATATCAAAATTTAATTTTATAATATTAAGTTGATCTAATCTACTTCGGACGTCCCAAAATACTTGTCGTCCTTACTAAAAATACTTGTCATTTTATTTGACTAAGATAAAATTAAATATGCTTTTTCTATTTTAACCTTATTTTAGTTACAACATTTAAGAGAGAGTACATCCTTTATAGGTAAATATTTAATAAGTAGAGATCAAAACTTATAAGAGGGTAAAACAGTCAAAATGCTATCCTTATAAATATTTTTTTAAGGGGTATGTAAATGAAAGATGCGACAAGTATTTTGGGACGGAGGAAGTACAATTTAGCTTTGAAGATTAATTAGTCAGTGATTCTCGAAAAGGGAAAAACGATACTTATTTTGGGACGGAGGGAGTATATTATTTTGGATTTAACTTACGTACACTGAAAGATAGAGGTAGAGCCACAGCCAAGGAACGGGTTCAATTGAATCTCCTTTGTTGGAAATCTTTCTATATGAATAGAGCAACAACATTTTTTTCGTATATATATTAACTTTTGAATCCTCCAGACGTAAGGCGTCGTAATGGCAAAGCTATCTATCCATTTCTTTGTGGTGTTTTGAATGCTACAGAAGGGTCAAAGTTAAGCGTGTCAGAGAGCTTCCTTACCTCAGTTATAATCGAGATCATCGTTAAACTTCTTCATAAGCACACCTATTGTTGAATCTAAATCGAGTTGATTGGTTACCTCCTCAACTTGTTGTTAATGCAGATCTAAGTCTTACAATTAAATATGTCTATATATCAAGAAGTGGTCAAAGCATAGAACATATTGAACTCAACAAGTATTCTTTTGTAGAAAATGAGAGGAGAATCAAGAAATAAGCTGGTCTCTATTTGCAGTCATTTGCCTTTTGTTACCCTTCTAGTTGTCCTTTTCTGATACATGACAGGAATAAAAGTATTTGCATTCTTGGATTTTGGCTGTAAGGTTTCTATAACCACCTCAGGGTTTTTAATAGGTTGCAATTTCCAGAGGATTGAATGGAATAGGACTTGCAATAGTCACACCAGCAATCCAATCTCTAGTTGCTGACTCAACCGATGAAAGTAACCGCGGTACTGCTTTTGGATGGTTAGCACTGACAGCAAATTTTGGATCAATTCTTGGTGGGAGTTTGTCTGTTCTGGTAGCAGAAACATCGTTCATGGGAATCCCCGGCTGGAGAATCTCCTTCCATCTGGTTGGTCTTGTAAGTGTTCTTGTTGGTTTTTTAGTCCGTCTCTTTGCCAACGATCCACGATATCTTGACAATAAGGCTGGCAAGGAAAAAGATCAACTTCCACTGAAACCGTTCCGAGAAGAAGTCAGTGAACTGCTAAAAGAAGCAAAAGAGGTTATCAAAGTGCCCTCCTTCCAAATACTTATCGCCCAAGGGATTTCCGGGATGTTCCCATGGTCAGCATTGTCGTTTGCCACTATGTGGTTGGAGCTTATTGGCTTCTCTCACAAGACAACAGCACTCCTCTGGACTTTGTTTCAAGTTGCTGGTTCATTTGGCGCGTTGTTTGGAGGATTTATGGGTGATTTATTGGCTAAATACTTGCCTAATTCTGGTAGGATTATACTCTCTCAGATTAGCTCTGGATCAACAATTCCTTTAGCTGCAATTCTGCTGTTGCTATTGCCTAATGATCCTAAAACAGCGATGCTGCACGGTTTAGTCTTGTTCATCATGGGATTAATCGTAACATGGTGTGGTTCAGCAACAAACAAGTATGTCGCTTCTCATCGAATACATTATTTGTTAGAATACTTTGCAGATTTTTTCCTGTTCGTTTTCTTGGTTCATCTCTAATTCTATTGAATGTCTTACATGTAAAATTAACACGAGGAATTTACTAAAATATTTCACCCTTGACATGTATGTAGTCCAATATTTGCTGAGATAGTTCCAGAGAGAGCTCGAACAAGTATTTATGCTCTGGATCGATCTTTTGAGACCATAATAGCATCCTTTGCTCCATTGGTGGTTGGTATTTTAGCTCAGCAAGTTTTCGGTTATAAGCCAATCCCGAAGGGATCAACAGGCTCAGAGGAAATTGAAACAGATAGACAAAATGCTGCATCACTTGCCAAGGCATTGTACACTGCAATAGGCATTCCAATGGCCATTTGTTGCTTCATTTACTCCTTCCTTTATTGCACATATCCACGAGATAGGGACTGTGTCCAGTTGCAACTGATTGAAGAAACAGGCAATTCTCCATCCGAAGAACAACCTTTACTTGAGAACGATGAGCACAAACTTCTTTCAGCAATTACTTGAAATCTTTCGAACAAAATTTTAGACTGTGTACATAGAATCCCACAAACACAATTTTTTGCTTTGTTGTTTGTATTATTACAGTTCAATAACTTTTACATAGATGTGAAATTCTTCTGAGTTGTATTTGCTTATTATTTTCAAATTGAATATGTAAAGATTATGTCAATTTGTGTAATACATAATATAGTAACTTGTGCAAGAAATTCTAGTTGGCTTTTATATATCTGTCTAATTTTATCTTAAGCTAGTTGTTTGCACCAATAAAGAGTAAGAATATCTCAAGACTGTGACTCTCAATGATATACTATCTTGATTAGAGAAAGTATCAAGGTTCATCATATAATCTGGTACTTCTATGGCTAAGATTATACCACCAGGAGCCGAACGGATTTGAATGATCACATCATTATATTCAAAATTCCAGTATTAGCGAATATTCTCCGAATATTCACAGTATATTTTGTAATTATAATAGGTGTATATTTAAGGTAACTTAAGATTCTTATTGTAGTAGGAATCAACCTCTGTACAACTATACATATTGTGATTAATAAAAGGAATCCCCAAGGGAAATTATTCCAATCTTACATGGTGTCAAGAGTCAAACCCTAATCCCTACTCTTTTCCCTTCCTCTCGGCCGACCACCACCCAAATTCTTTTTTTTCCTTCCTCTCGGCCGACGGCAACAATATTGCCACCATGTCTCGCCCTACTTCCCCCACCAATTCCGGTTCTTCCACTGGCACTCTTGACAACCCCCCTCAACGTTCATCGTCTTTTTTTCATCCGGCATTCGCCATTACCAACATCAAGAATTTTATCCCTATAGTTCTTGACCAAGAAGACTGTCAATATTTCATGTGGATAGAACTATTCTATATTCATGCATGTGCGTACAATGTGCTCGATCATATTGATGATTTTGTTCCTCGTCCGACTCTACCTGGCGTCGCCTTGACGCCATCGTCAAACAATAGATCTACGACACCATCTCTAAAGACTTATTGTGTACTATCATGAAAACAGGTGCTATGGCACGTGAACTTTGGGTTACGGTTAGAAGAAATTTTTTAGGATAATAAAAATACTCGGGTCGTGTATTTGGAAGAGTAGTTCAACAATACGCGTCTCGAGAATTTTAACAACATGTCCGAATACTGTAAATAACTGAAACTCATAACCGACCAACTTTCCAACGTAGGGACATCTGTTTCAGAAACCAAGATGGTACTTCAACTAGTTGCCGGTTTACCGAAAGGTGAATATGATACACTTGCAACGATGATTTGACAGGCCGACCCCCTACCAAGTTTCAACAAAGCACGTTAGCAACTTTTGTTGGAAGAGATCCGCCGTGCTAAAGAAAAGGAGCACAATCACAAGGCATTAGCCGTTGGCGGCATGGCACCACCAGCAATAGTAGTCCCGCGGCAGAGGACGTGGTGGCAGAGGCCGCGGTAACAACAATAAAGGGAAGTGTCGCGACAAGGGCAACCGGAACCAGCAGCCACGCCCAACCCCTGCTCCTTATTTTCAGTGGGCTGGGCCGCAACAATGGCCCAATACCGGGAACTGGGCCTCGCCTGCCTGCCCCTACCCAACTTCAGGGGCCCAGTTCCAGCAAGCATGGTCACCAGGTGTTTTGGGCGACACCCCAGCTAACAGGCAGGCCCACCTGTCTTCGGCCACTCAGCATACGCAAGCCAGCAGCCTGGCCCCCCCTGATTTGGGCCAGACCTTCAACACACTGAACCTTCAACAACCCGATGATAATTGGTACATGGACACCGGAGCCACATCTCATCTCACCCTGTCGTCAGGTAATTTTTCTCAAATGCATCGGTTAAAATGTCCTCAATTTATTACTGTTGGCAATAGTCACCGCATTCCAATTGAAGGTTACGGTAACACACATACCAAACATCCCCACCCATCTTTCTCCCTAAATCATGTCCTCTACACCCCTAACATCATTAAAAACTTAATCCCTGTTAGAAAATTCACTCGCAATAATTATGTGTCTGTTAAATTTGATCCTTTTGGTTTTTCTGTGAAGGATCTCAATACGGAGAAAATTCTTACGCGCTGCAATAGTATGGGAGACATCTACCCCTTCACTCAATCTTTTGCTGTCAGACCACATTCACCCATCTCCCTTGCAGTTATCTCTCCGTCAACTTAGCATAACAGACTCGGACACCCGGGAGACCCTGTCTTTAATTTTCTTAGAACTAATAAGTGTATTCAATGTAATAATGGGAAACTTGCCCAACACTGCTTTTCTTGCCCGGTTGGCAAGAATACTCGTCTTCCATTTATGTCATCCAACAGTGTTACTTTTTCTCCATTTGATATTGTTCATGCTGATTTGTGGACATCTCCGGTTGTTAGTTCCTTGGGTCACAAATTTTATCTAGTATTCTTAGATGATTTTTCACACTTTGTCTGGATTTAGCCACTAAAATTCAAATCTGAAATTTTTGCCAAGTTCCTTGAATTTCAAAAATTCATTAAAACATAGTTTGAAAAATCCATAAAATCTTTCCAATGTGATAATGGACGTGAATTTAATAACTCCGCATTTCACAAGTTCTGCTCTAAACAAGGCATGGTTTTCCGTCATATTCGCTAATACCCAGAAATATTGTCTGTCTTTGAAATCAAAAGGAAAGTAACATAAATTTCAAGTGGAGTTCTTAACATTTTCTCGGATTTTCCTACTTTCCTCCAAATCATACATCAAACGTTTGACAGCCAACTCTATTTTCTCTCTCGATACCACCCAACTTGATACTATAAATTGCAAGCTTGAGTTGCTCCAAAAGGTTATCTTTGTGAACAAGGGCCCTGTAATCAATGGTACACCTAGAGTACGGAGTTCCAACCACAATGTGTCATGAACCCTCCGATGCTCGATGTTTCAGAATTAATACTTGTGGTGTGCACCCTTTGATAATAAAGCACTTGTCATTCCTTATTTTTATCATCATCATAATGATAATCTTGCTGGTATTTAATTACCAAAATAAATGGGCAATTGCCTCCTTCTAAAGCTAATGTGATTTCCCAAAAAATTATCATTTGAAAATCTTGTAGTGCTTCCGAAACAAACAAAAATGATCATTTTTTTAACTTTAAGAACTATTTCGGTTACATGATATATAAGAAGGACTAAAATGATCATTTTTCATATATTATGACTATTTCAATTATGGGGTATATATGGAAGAGTATAATGATAATTTTTGCTTTACATTAAAGACTATTTTGGCTAAGTGGGGTGGTAGTATATATAAATGACTAAAATAGTCCAAATTAGAGACCATTTTGATCCATTATTTTTCTTCGTCTCGACTTTCTTCCTTCTTCGTTATTCTCTTACTCTCTTTGTTCTTAGTTTGTTTCATGTTACTTCTTTGCATAAGTAGACCATCTTGTGGATTGTTATTTTTTGGGAATTGACGAAATAAGTTTTATTTTCATTATGGATATGATTATATTTTGTTATGCATGTCGGTTATTTTTTTTCGAAAAGCGCTTAAAATGTCTATGAATTATTTGATTTGGTATAAAAATGTCCTTCGTTTACCTATTCCCTCTAAAATGTCTTCGCCGTCAACCTATTAGGCCTAAATTGCTCTTATTTTTAACGGTTCTATTAAAATAAAATAATTAACTAATTATTTATTACGTTGTCAGATCTGATTGGTCCAAATTTCAAATCTTCCTAAATTAAAAAAAACCACCCACCATTATTTTGACCCAACCCATGTGAATCTCTACTACCGTTGTGTCATCTTTTAACTTGAAACTTCAAGCTTTATTAATGACTTTTTTCTGTTTGTTTCTCTATGTTCTAAGTCCTAATTCGATGATTCACTTTGTCAATAAAGTTTTTTTTCCAAGTATACTCAATCATGCTTAAGCTTAGTAACCGAATTTCAACATACCAAGTTCAAATCGTCAACAAATCTCGAAATTAAATTTTCAATATGAGGCCAATGTTCATCAATGAATGTCCAAATTTTATGGAGGTTTCATGAGTTTAAACAAGTATTTTTTTTTCAGAATTCAACTAAATTTCAACACAAATAAAATGCAAAACTGCTTGGATTTTGTGAAATCCGACCGAGGTTCTGCATTTTTGGAGTTGGAAATAGGGGGCATTACATATGTCATTGCTTCAAATCGAGTTTTCGAGTTATGGGTTTTTTCATTTATGTTTTTTTCTTGTTCTTTTTGGTTCTTCGAATTTGCCAATTTGCTGGGTTTTGTGGAAATTTTGTTCTATGTTGAAGCATTTTCATGGTGGGTTTTGTTGTTGTTCCGGGTGGGTTTTGTTGAGGAAGATGAAGAACAGGGAAGATTATTGGCAGTTTAATGGGGCATTAAGGCGCGGCGGGTATGGCTTTTAGGTGGATTCGGATTTTGGGATGGGATTTTAATTAATTAGGTTTATTTTAAACTAGCCAATAAAATCGTGTCACGTAATAAATAAAATTTTAATTATATTTTTAAATGATCTGTTAAAAATAAGGGCAATTTAAATCTAATAGATTACACGAGGGCATTTTAAAGTTAATAGGTAAACGGAGGATATTTTTATACTAAATCCGATACTTCAAGAATATTTTAGGCCTTTTTCCGTATTTTTTTCATCCGTTTGATATCTGCATTCTTTGTCGCCCTTTAGAGAATGGTATCACAAGTGGTGTTGATTATACTGATGACCATAGAGTGTTTGGTAAATGTTCTGCATGAAAAATACTCTGTTCTATCCATTTTATTTGTATGTTTCTTTTGCATGTCTAGTAAGAAAACATTAACTAAAAGGATTTATTCTTTGATCTCAATTTAATACAACTCTCTTTCTAACCACATTTATTGAGTAAGCGTAAAGGTGGAAACTAATAGTTAGTTATATCTTCATTTTCTAAAATAACAATTATTTTGGGTCAACTATTTTTAGTTAGGACGATAAATAAAATGGACCGGAGGGAGTAGCGCCTAGTGCATTAGGAGATGACTCTAACAGTAGCTGCCGATACACTTGAGACAGTACATAGTGATGATATGGAACATGCCCACGCCATATGTGGTCTCTTACTTTCTCATACAACTTTCACTCCATCTCCTCTTAACTGATTTTCGGACATATATGTGCTCCTTTGTGACTGGGTGTCTTCGGTATGAAGGAAAACGTTTACACGGAAGATTGTTTTCTTGAAATATGTTTTCCAGAAAAATAAGTGGGGTTCTTACTTATTTTCTTATGTTCGGTATATAGACAAAAAATATTATCCTAAAACATTTGTATATAATCTAGACAAATTATGCGAGGTGGGGGCGGGGGATAAGGATGTGTGATGGAGGGCTACGAGGGTGGGGTGAAAATAAGGTGTGTTGCTGTTTTGGAGGGTGGGAAGGACACAATCAATGTGGAATGCCCCTTGTGGACTTGTTTTTCCTACTTCCACTAAGGAACTTGTTTCCCTAGAAAAAATATTTTCCAAAATTTTTGTCCAACCAAACATGGGAAAATTAGAAAACATTTTCTGGACTATAGTGTAAATGTTGTTATAGAGATGACTATTCTTCTCAGCATAAATCTATATATAGAGCAGCAAATTCCTAATGATCTGATTGTTAAACAAAGGTAATATACCTGTGATATACACTGAATATACAGCAATATATATCACAGGTATACAAAGCGATGAGCGATGGCGACCCAATGATGGAGCGAAGCGGCCCAGCGAGGCGGCCCAAATGGCCCAACTCGTCCAGGCCATTCACGGTAATAGGGCAGCAAAACAGTGGACATAGTTGTATATTAAGGAAAGTATATTGTGTGTATATTGTAGTATATTTGTTACCTAGATTAGAATATACACTTACCATATTTAGGATATACACTTACCATAATTGTATAATTAGAATTATGGTAGAATAAGGTTTTAGGAATAGAATAGGAATAGGATTCTCCTATTTTGTAACTTGTATATATATATCTATTCAATCAATGAAAATAATCAAGGGGATTATTTCTTTCATGGTATCAAGAGACTAGGTTTTACAAAAAAAATCTCTCCCTAAATTTTTTGACCTTCTCGGCCGAGAACCCCCCCTCGGGTTTCTCTCCCAAATTTCGTCTTCCGCTCTCAAAAACCTCTCTTAAATTTCCCCTCCTTCTTTGTTCTTTCAATATGTCTAAGAACAATTATCACCCTGCCCTCACGGTTCCCAATATCAAGAGCAGTATCCCTATTGTCCTTGAGATGGAAAACGTCCAATATGCGACGTGGGCGGAGTTGTTTAAAATTCACGCTATCTCTTATCAAGTTCTTCATCACATCATTCCTCCCGCTAGACCCCTTCCTGCGGAGGATCCTGAGTTATGGATTACACTTGATGCTACCGTTTTCCGGTGGATCTACGCCACTATTTCGGTGGACCTTCTACAGACGATTATTGAGCCGGATACCACGACTATGGCTGCATGGAATAGATTGCGTGACATATTCCAAGACAACCAACATTCACGTGTCGTCACACTCGAGCAGGAATTCTCTCTCGTTTGAATGGACGAATTTCCGAACGTTTCTGCACATTAAGGAAAGTATGCTGCTGAGATCATAGAGAGGGCTGAGATGTCATCCTGTAAGTCCACTTCCACGCTAGTTGATGCAAACCCAAAGCTAAGTGCTGCTGCAGGTGCACCATACGAGGACCCGACCCGCTATCGCAGTCTGGCAGGGGCCCTCCAATATCTTACCTTTACTAGACCATATATTACGTATGCGGTTCAGCAGGTGTGTTTATTCATGCATGATCCCAGGGTTGAGCACATGAATGCAATCAAACGCATCATTCGGTATATTCAGGGGATACTGTACTATGGGTTGCACTTGTATCCTTCATCTACATCCACACTTGTCTCTTACACGGATGCTGATTGGGGTGGTTGTCCCGATACCAGACAGTCGACTTCTGGCTACTGTATGTTCCTTGGCAACAACTTGGTCTCCTGGTCGGCAAAGCGTCAGGCAACGCTATCACGCTCAAGTGTAGAGGCAGAATATCGAGGGGTAGCGAATGTGGTCTCCGAATCATGTTGGCTACGTAATTTGCTTTTGGAGTTTCATTGTCCCATTCAGAAGGCAACCTTGGTATATTGCGATAACATTAGTGCCATCTACCTTTCAGTTAACCCAGTTCAACACCAACGTACTAAGCATATCGAAATGGACATTCACTTTGTTCGTGAAAAGGTTGCAAAGGGTCACGTTCGAGTATGCCATGTCCCGTCTCGTTATCAAATTGTAGACATCTTTACAAAGGGTCTACCATCGGTTCTCTTTGAAGATTTTAGGGACAGTCTCAGCGTTCGAAGACCGCCCGCTATGACTGCGGGGGTGTGTTAAACAAAGGTAATATACCTGTGATATACACCGAATATACAACGAGTATATATCACGGGTATATAAAGCGATAAGCAATGGCAATGGCCAATGCGGTGGAGCTGTGGCGCGGCCCTAGCGAGGCGCCCAAATGGCCCAACTCGTCCAGGCCATTCACGGTAATAGGGCAAAAAAAAAGGTGGACATAGTTGTATATTAAGGAAAGTATATTGTGTGTATATTGTAGTATATTTGTTACCTAGATTAGGATATACACTTACCATATTTAGGATATACACTTACCATAATTGTATAGTTAGAATTATGGTAGAATAAGGTTTTAGGAATAGAATAGAAATAGGATTCTCCTATTTTGTAACTTGTATATATATATATATATATATATATATTCAATCAATGAAAATAATCAAGGGGATTATTTCTTTCACTGATACTCTACACTCTTTATATGTGTTAATGCCTTTTATGTAAAGAGGCTTCTTGTGTGCTTGCACTAACAAATTGGTTTTGCATCGACTTGATGTTTGGGAATCAAAAGGAGGAGGCAAATTGTTGGAAATTTGCCTTTGGCAGGAGTTGCGTCCGACCAACTTTAACGGCTTATACACTAGTGTTCCGCATGTTGAAGAATCCGGTTCTTCACACGTGCATAATCTACTAAGTAAGTAGATAACCGTAGGACCAAGGATCGTCAAATTTCGTTGAGAAATGAAAGAGATATTGGTCCACGAATTGAGGTGTTTGAAGCATGGAAAAGTGTGGTATTGATATCAATTCTCCCTCATCGGTGGAGGAAGAAAGAATTGTTTTGTTTATAAGTCTCAAAGTTGGCTTGGGGTTTGGGACCCCAAGGGGTATTCCATGTGTTTAAAGGAGGGAGGACCTAGATGTGCTTCAGTTCGAGGAAAGCCCACACGCGCGCCGTTTCTGATATTATCTTTTTAGACCAGAATTATTTCATATGTACAGTTTGGTCCCTGAAGTTTCAAGAAAGTCAAATTCGGCAGTGAACTTTGCTATATGTACAGTTTGGTCCCTGAAGTTTCAGAAAGTCAAATTCGGCAGAGAACTTTGTGGTTTCTGGAACGTCAACCAGCACTCAATTCAGTCATTTATTTTGGCTGAATTAATCCTCCTAAATGTCAATCCGTTGCACATCAAATTCACCATTTATTTTGGTGAATTACTACCTCCATAATTGCCATTACTTGGCCAGTAATGACAATAATGTGGGCAGTTGGTAAGCCTCTCCTTCAACTATATAAAAGACCCTTTGTCACCATTGTTGATCTATACCAAAAAAACAGAAACGAAATCAGTTCTTCCTACTACCTTCCAACATCATTTCATTACTCAAAATTCTTCACGGTAGCACTTGAGTTTCCTTTGCTCATTTGTTCACTTGCTGTTTTATCTTGGGAGACAATTGTCCAGGACGTATGAAGGATACATACGGGGCAATATTGTCTTAAAGACAGAGTGCAAACACTCGACACAGCATACCAAAATTTGTTCCAGTTTATTGTTCAAGTTAATTGTAATTTCAGTTGCTTGTAATACTTAGCAGTTATTTATTTTCATTTCCTGCAACATTGTATCCAACACAAATTACCTTCTTTTTACCTCTGTCAAAGAAACAATAGCAATTTATGATATGCTATGGCAGGTACTTATTCACCACTGCTGCTTGAGCTTTTATCATCTGTTTAGCTCTTTTAGTTGCAGAATAAGCTTGGTGACTAAGGTTGAATAGTAAAGAAAAAACTGAAAGAACAATTATGTAAGGTTGAAAAGATTTGCGTCATAAATAAGGTTTGCTAGGTAGTTCTGTTATAGGAGTTGTGTTCCGATTGGATTTCAATGCTAAATGTTGATTAGACTGTGTTGACAATATAATCAAATATTAAAAGTGTATTTTATCTAATAGCTTAAGCTTTTAGATCAGATGGTCACACATTTCAATATTTGATTATATTCTCAACAGACTGTTTGTACCAACATATTTAACTTGCTTGATATTTGACTGGATTTTGTAAGGTTTGATCTTCAAGTTCCTAATGATCACAGTTCATGCATATATGTTTGTCTTAATAATGAATATGAAACTGCACTAGGAAAAGTCTTCAAACAAAATCATATATTGGTTATCCTTTGTCTCCAAAAGTATCAGAACCCATTTTTTGCGAATTAGATTAAGTCTCTAAAGCCATGTTGGTATTTTCTCTGACATCTATATGTTCTGCGATATCGTCTGTTGTACAGGAAAATAAATTTTATAGTTTAACTGCTGAAAAAGATATCAAAACAGGATAATTTTCTAACATAACTCTACAATAATATTTACACGTGTTGGATTCTTTTTTTTGTGTGCTTATGTTGAAATTGTTGGGTTATAATGGTTGTAGGGAATGAGAAGTAAGTAACTATTACAATAGTAAAAAAGGATAAACTAAATATTACAATAAAACTGGAAATCAAGAACTTAACAAAATGCTTGGTGATTTGCTGAGTCGAGTGATGACACTCTGTCTTTAAGACAAGATTGCCCCGTATATCTCCTTTTACGGTGTTGGGCAATAGTCTCCCAAGATACAACAACAATTTAACAAATGAGCAAAGGAAACTCAAGTATTACTCTTGAAGAACTTTGAGTATAGTAAGTTTGCTAGAGAGGAAGAAGATGAATTCAGAAAATCTGGAGTATTTTTTAAGTGTTGAGTGTTGTTCAATTGAGCCAAAGACCTTAATTTATAGTGTAAGGAGAAGACCCCTCAACTAGCCAACTAATGGCCTTCAATAGCCATGTAATGACACTTGATTGAGGGATTACATTCAGCCAAATAATGGCTGAATTCATGCGCCAAGTAATGGAGAATCAATGCTCCAAAACCAGCCCAAAGGTCAGATCTTTCCAACTTTCCATCGCAGCATTCTGCCTCCGAAGCACCGCGGCTTTGTGAATTAGCGATGCAACTCCAGTGACTGGCCAACCAATTAGCTCCGCGGCTCCGACGGTGTAGCGTCGCGATCCTTCACATCTCCACGGCGATTTTTGACTCGTTTCATCATACATTTTGTACACTTCTTCCTTCGTTTATCAACGTGGAATACTTTGTTATTTGTCCAATAACCATCCATTATTCTATGTCTTAAACGTATTACATACGTACTAATATCTCTTTCACTAATGAAATTTGCGATACTTGGCACTACGTGTGCACGTGTGTGGAAACGACATTTTCGATGTGCGGGCCCCCAATTGTTTGAGTCATAAATAATGAGATATACTTAATTCCACATTTAGTAAATTTCCAACAGTCCCCTCTTGAAAGAGATTTTGGCGCACACACTTGGTGCCTTTTCCAGCAATCTTTCAGCGGACCGATGTTGCATCTGGATAGGTAGCATACGCTTTGAACCTTCCATAGTTGAATACCATCGGACTTACTTACTGCGCAGTGAACGTGATGTCTTGAACCGTCAGTGTTTAGTGTAAGCCAAGTCAGCGGTACCAACACAACAACTTCCCTTACTCAGTTCTTCGTAATGTTTTTTTCGTTGTGGCCATGGACACTTCTTGGATTCTTAAGTGCGTTCATTTGAGGCGACCTATCCTCGCACTTAAATAGGTGGTCTCCTACAAGGTATCCTTCTATACCCCACTTTACAAATGTTAGGAACCATTAAAAGTTTCCCCAAACCTAACCTCAACCAGTGAGGATCATTAAAGGTTTTGGAAACTTAAACTTTACCCACACTGCAGATAGCACTTATTGTCTATCGCGGGAACGACTTTGGATTTGGTATTGCTTCACAGAAATCACTATCCGAAGTGCTCATGCTTCCACCGAAGCGATCAACTGAACCTTTACATCTTAGTTTTCCCATTTAACCTAAATCCTAGAATCTCCAGTCAGTAAGGTTGGGTTACCACCGTATTGGTCCTTATACCTTGGGTTTTAAGCCCATTCCCCTAGACAGCCAGAACATCTGATCCTTGAGTAAGCCCTTTGTCAGTGGGTCTGCTATGTTATCCTTTGATTTTATGTAATCAATGGATATTATACTCGTGGTGATCAGCTGTCTAACGGTTCTATGTCTCCGTCGAATATGACGAGACTTGCAGTTGTACATAGAATTTCATGCCCTTCCTAGAGCCGACTGGCTGTCGCAGTGGATCATTACAGAAGGTACGGGTTTGTTCCAACAAGGAACATCATCTAAGAAGTCGTCAAGCCACTCAACTTCTTCTTCTGCTTTGTCTAAAGCGATAAACTCCGATTTCATCGTGGATCGGGTGATGCAAGTTTTCTTAGAGGATTTCCAAGACACAGCTCCACCACCAATTGTACATACATACCCACTGGTGGACTTGGTGTTCTCTATATCAGATATCCAGTTTGCATCACTGTATCCCTCTAGTACAGTTGGATATCTTGAATAATGCAACACGTAAGTTAGCGTGTATTTCAGGTATTGTAGTACCCGATTCAACGCCTTCCAATGATCATTACTCGGATTACGGGTAAACCTAGCCAACTTATTGACTACATAAGCAATATCAGGTCGGGTGCAGTTTGTTATGTACATTAAACTACCAATCACCTGTACATATTGCTCCTGGCATACGGGTGCACCACGATTTTTATCAAGCTTTTAATTTCTATCCAGTGGTGCCTTTATAGGCGAACTGTCAAACATCCCAAACTTTCTCAACAAATCCTCGATGTAGTGAGACTAAGATAAGACCAGTCCGTTAGATGTCTTAGAGATCTTTATCCCTAAGATGACATCTGTGATACCCATATTCTTCATGTCGAAGCATTGTTTCAACATGTTCTTAGTCTCTAGAATTATGATAGGACTGCTCCCTGTGATCAACATGTCGTCTACATACAGTCATATCATAACGAACGAGTTAGAGTTACCTTTCATGTAGACACATTTGTCACACTCATTAATGGCGAAACCCTTCGATAGTAGAGTACTATCAATTTTTTCATGCCATTACTTCAGGGCTTGTTTCAGCCCGTACAGAGATTTGACAAGCCGACATACTTTCTTCTCTTGCCCTAGAACCACATACCCCTCGGGTTGTTCCATATAGATTTCTTTTTCAAAATCACCATTTAGGAATGCTGTCTTGACATCCATCTGATGTATCTCAAGGTCACGCAATGTTGCGATCGCAATGAATACTCGTATGGACGTCATCCTAGACACCGGGGAGTATGTGTCAAAGTAGTAAAGGCTTTGCTTTTGCCGATAGCCCTTGACTACCAACGTGACCTTATACTTATCTATAGACCCATCTACTTTATACTTCCGTTTGAGTATCCATTTACAACCCAACAGTTTATTTCCCGGAGGAAGATTAACCAACTCCCAAGTATGGTTATGCAGAATGGAGCCTATCTCACTGTCAATAGCTTCTTTCCAGAGCGGTGCCTCTGGAGTTAACAATGCTTCAGCAATTGTCCTTGGTTCATCATCAACCATATAAGCTACAAAGTCAGGACCGAATGATTTATCCTTCCTGTCCCTTTTACTTCGCCTTAGTTCCATATCTGGAGTCTCCAAGTTCTGAGAATCTGGAATACAAGATTCCGGATATTCAGCCACTTCGAGATCCACTAGATCTGAACCATCTAGATCTGGGCCGTCAATGACTCCCGATTCCTGAGAGATTTGTTCATAACTTCGTTTGTGAGAGGTTATGTCTTTTTCTTTTCTAGGAAAGGTACTTTCAAAGAATTAAGCATTCCTTGATTCCATGATTGTACCCCCGTGGATATCTGGAATATCTGACTTATGCACTAAGAAGCGATAAGCACTACTGTTATTTGCATATCCGATGAATATGCAATCTACAGTCTTAGGCCCAATCTTGATCTGCTTTGGCTTGGGTACTTCAACCTTTGCCAAACAACCATAAACCTTTAAGTATTTATAGGTGGGGTTCTTTCACTTCCATGATTCATATGGAGTTTTGTCCTTACCCTTATGTGGGACTCTGTTAAGAATCGTATTAGCGGTAAGGACGGCTTCTCCCCACATGTTTTGGGGAAGACCGGAATTGATGAGCAAGGCATTCATCATTTCCTTCAATGTGCGGTTCTTACGTTCTGCCACACCGTTCGATTGAGGTGAGTATGGAGCCGTCGTTTGATGAACAATGCCCGATTCGGCACAATATTCCTCAAATGGCGCTACATATTCTCCCCCTCTATCGCTACGAATGTATTTAATCCACATGTTTAGTTGGTTCTAAACTTCTGCTTTGTAACATCGGAACGCTTCAAAGGCTTCATCCTTACTTTTCAACAAGTAAAGGTAACAATACATTGTGCTATCATCAATGAATGTCACAAAGTACTTGTTCTCCTCTAGTTTGTGCAAACATCAAATCACATATATCTGTGTGAATAAGTTTTAGATGAGCGATATTCCTTTCGACGGATTGAAAAAGAAGCTTTGTGAGTTTTGCCTCTACGCACACCTCACACTTATGTTGAGGGTTTACGTCGATAGACGACAATAACTCCAACTTTACCAACCTTTGGATGGACTTGTAGTTGACATGCCCTAATCTATGATGCCATAAATTAGAGGACTCAAGCAAGTAAGAAGAAGAAACTTCAATATTATTGCTTATGCGTAATACAGACATGGCGTTAACTTTGAAGAGACCTTCACAGACGAATCCTCTTCCCACAAACGTTCCATTCTTAGTGACTATAAATTTATTGGACTCAAACACTAGCCTAAAACCAGCATTAACCAATAAAGGACCTGAAATTAAATTTCTTCTAATCTCATGAACATGCATCACTTCCTTCAGAGTGAGCTCCTTTCCAGAAGTCATCTTCAGAACTACCTTTCCTACCCCCAACACGTCAGAGAAAGCGTTGTTGCCCATAAACAACTTCTTGTTTGTAACTGGTGTATAAGTGGAGAAGGCATCTCTATTGGAACAGATGTGTCTTGTAGCACCTGTGTCCATCCACCATTGCATGGGATTCTCAACAAGGTTTGCTTCTAGCACCACTACTGAGAACTCTTCAATCATATCATCCAGAAATTGGTCTTTGACGATGTTAAATTGTGCCTTGCCCTTAGCATTGGCCTTCTCTTGTTGCTCAGTCTTGAGCTTGCGGCAGTCCTTGATCATGTGACCAGGTTTCCCATAGTACTGATAGTTTCCTTTGAACTTCTCCGCTGCTTAGGTCTTGCCGTCTTTCTAGAACATGCGCTTCTTGCTTGGTTTCCCTTTGGCCTCAACTAGATTTGCCTTTGCCTTAGTGGGTTGTTTACCCCTAGGCAAGGCCTTCTTATTATCTTCCTGAATTTGGAGTTTGATAATAAGTTCTTCAAAGGTCATCTCCTTTGTCTTGAATTTTAAGTAACTCATAAACTCATTCCATGAAGGACGTAACTTTTCAATCAGTGATGCAAGAAAAAATTGCTCATTTGGTTTCATTCCTTCCAAATCCAGGTGATGTAGAATCATTTGGAATTCCTGGACTTGGGACATTACTGTTTTACTATCCACCATTTGAAATTTCAGAAATTTCCCAACGATGAATTTCTTAGTACCTGCATCTTGTGCGTTGTACTTCTTTTGCAGCTTCTCCCACAACTCTTTGTCAGTGCCTACGGTGCAATACACTGTGTAGAGAGGGTCTGACAAGCAGTTCAATATGTAATTCTTACACATGAAATCACTATGACTCCATGCATCAAGAACCATCTTCATGCCATTAATGACATGGATAGCTAGGCCCCCTTCACCCGTTTCAGAAGGCGAATGGTCCATTTCATCTCCAGCTTGGGGATGATCTTCTGTTAGGAAACGTGTCATTCCTATAACAGTTAGATAGAATAGCATCTTCTGTTGCCATCTCTTGAAGTTTGACCCCATGAACTTTTCAGGGCGTTCATGGTGAAATTCAGCGGGTGGAGGAACGACAACGTTCCCTTGAGCAGCAGTAAAGGCATTGATGAGCCTTGAGCAATCGGAAAGACATTAGGAGTGACTTGAGCAATGGGGAAGGCGGAGGGATTGCCTTGAGCAGCAGCAGCAGAATCATAAGCAGTTTGATCTCTTCCAGTCATCTTTCTTAGGTACTTACAACACAAATCTTGTCTTAAAATTGTTAGGTTACAATGGTTGTAGGGAACGGAAAGTAAGTAACTATTACAATAGTAAGAAATGATAAACTAAATATTACAATAAAACTGGAAATCAAGAACTTAACAAAATGCTTGGTGATTTGCTGAGTCGAGTGATGACACTATGTCTTTAAGACAAGATTGCCCCGTATATCTCCTTTTACGGTGTTGGGCAATAGTCTCCCAAGATACAACGACAACTTAACAAATGAGCAAAGGAAACTCTAGTGTTACTCTTGAAGAACTTTGAGTATAGTAAGTTTGCTAGAGAGGAAGAAGATGAGTTCAGAAAATCTGGAGTATTTTCTAAGTGTTGAGTGTTGTTCAATTGAGCCAAAGACCTCAATTTATAGTGTAAGGAGAAGACCCCTCAACTAGCCAACTAATGGCCTTCAATAGCCATGTAATGACACTTGATTGAGGGGTTACATTCAACCAAATAATGACTGAATTCATGTGCCAAGTAATGGAGAATCAATGCTCCAAAACTAGCCCAAAGGTCAAATCTTTCCAACTTCATGTCGCGGCATTCTGCCTCCGAAGCGCCACGGCTCTGTGAATTAGCGCCGCGGCTCCAGTGACTAGCCAACCAATTAGCGCCGCGGCCCTTCACGGTTCCGCGGCGATTTCCGACTCGTGTCATCTTACACTTTGTACACTTCTTCCTTCGTTTACCAACGTGGAATACTTTGTTATTTGGCCAATAACCGTCCATCATTCTATGTCTCAAACGTATTACATACGTACCAATATCTCTTTCACTAATGAAATTTGCGATACTTGGCACTACGTATGCACGTGTGTGGAAACGACGTTTCCGATGTGCGGGTCCCCAATTATTTGAGTCATATATAATGAGATATACTTAATTCCACATTTAGTAAATTTCCAACAGAAATTTCTTTCCTGTTTCTGTGAATTGATTGGAATTGCACTGAACTAGAGTTATTCCGTTGATTTGTATATATTCTGGATTCGTGTGTTTCTATAACTCATGTTTTGAAGATTGATTTTTATTGGACTTTGCATGTATGTTTATATTTGGTCTGTCGAGCACTTAGGCTGCAGGGAAGCTCAGTTACTGTTTATATTTTGTTTATATCATAGAAATTCTGAGGAGATATGCAGCTCAGATAACAGATGAACAGCGGTGCTAAAGAGCATGTGTAGGTGCATTCACAATACTTTTATGGCTGACAATAAACATGATTCTGTCCTTATGATTTCTGCTTTGACATCTTAGAGTTGATCGTTCGTAATTTACCTCATTACTATCTGCTGCGTTTTGCCTGCCCTACAGATTGTGAAATTTTACCTGAAAGATTCACTAAAAGTGCTCATCTTTGATATGTATGCAGTCCAATATTTGCAGAGATAGTTCCAGAGAGAGCCCAAACTAGCAATTATGCTCTGGATCATTCTTTTGAGTCCGTAATATCATCATTTGCTCCTTCACTTGTCAGCATTTTGGCTCAACACATTTTTGGTTTTAAACCAATTCCAAAGGGATCAACGAGCTCAGAGGAAATTGAAACAGATAGACAGAATGCGGCTTCACTTGCCAAGGCATTGTGCACTGCAATAGGCATTCCAATCACGGCTTGATGCTTCTTTTACTCCTTCCTCTATTGCACATATCCACTAGATAGGGATCATACAAGGTTGCAACAGATCGACAAAACAGGTAATTCTCTATCTGAAGAATGACAATCCTTACTTGAGAATGATGAGCAAAGACTTCTTTCACTTAGTTGAATCTTCGACAAGAATTCAGACATATTTATCTATGTACGTAGAATCCAAATATGCACAAAATTGTCAGTGATATAGTAATACCACAGACAATTTAAATGTTGACTTGGAAACAAAAAATGAGTTATCCCACTCAAAGATGTGATATAGTTTTCTGAATTGCATATGCTTATGAATTTCAAGTGGAAACTAGAAGAGATTTTGTTAATTATGTAATCTGGTAGCTTGTATACAATTCTAGTTGACTTATCTTGCTGGGTAATTTTACGTTAAGCCTGGTTTTGGTACCAGCATAAGCTTGTCTAGTACGGAGTATTTTTTTTTTGGTATAACCATCTGGTGTGGTACCCACTTGCGGCTGACTCGACAAATTCAGATTCCCGCTGTGTAAGGCTCATTGATGAGGGAAGAGCTCCCTACTGGGGTTTTTACCATTCACAGGGTTTGAACCCTGGATTTCTGGTTAACGGTAAAGAAATCCTATCCATAGCACCAAAACTTTTGATGGTAGCTTGTCTAGTATTGAAACTTTTTAAATGTGGCATACTTATATTCATAACATAAATGAAATGATTGTCTCTGTGTGTGTATGGGCGGGGGGTAATCATATGTTTCTGACAAATTTTAAGGTTTACTATGAAGTAAGAATTTCAGACAATCAACATGTAAATAATTAGCTGTTAAGATTGAGTGAAAGTTAAAATTTGATCAGTCAACAAGATCAAGACATTGTTCTTCTTAGAAATGCAGGTACACAAATCAAGTACTTTGGCTAAACTCTGGATTAAGACTCTTGATAAATTTCATGCTAACATCCAAACTATAGCTATTTGGAAAAAAGAAAAGAAAGAAAGAGAAGCTACAATACTGTCAAACAGGAGACAGTCTCTATGTATTGATGAGCACTAATGCAATTACGGCACACATCGCATGAAAAATCATCCGGCAATTTCAGGTCAATAATAATTTTAACCTTTCTTAGTGCCAAACTATAAAGAACGACTCTGCCAAAAACGGCTGCCAGTACTACAGTGTCCACTTCCTTATGTCCTTTGACAACAGCAATTACAGAGTACTTGCGCTCTGCTAGATCATATCGTCGTCCTTGCTCTGTCCCTTCTTTCTTCGTGATTGCACGAAGCACATATTTCGAAAGATAATAAGGAAAAATGCAATACTTTTTCCAAGTCCACTTAAAAGTTCCCTGATCGAGCTCGTAAAAACTCCAACAATGATCAGTTCTTAGAGCGAGATAGACAGTACCACCCCATTGCCAAAGGCGATCAAGTTTGTCATGACCACCAAAAATAAATGCATGTGTCATTAGCATCACCTTTTCCTCATCGAAATCCAAACGGATGTATTGTTCATTGAAAACCCAATGAACAGCCCCGTTAGAGAAGACTCCTGCTAACATATCTGTACACACATTCGCTTCAAAACAAATGCTACCTTTCCAAGTACCCATCTCGGACAAATACATAAATATCTGGAAATAATAGTTATTTCCAGTTGATTCAGATGATTCTTGTTGGAAATTTGCATTTGATGGGGTTGCGTCAACCCATCTTTAATGACTTAAACACTCGGATTCCCTATGTTGGAGTCTTTGGTTCTTCACACATGCATAATCTACTAAGTGAGTAGATGAACGTAGGGCCAAGAATAGTCAAATTTCGTTAAGAAATGAAAGAGATATTGGTCCACTAAGCAAGGTGTTTGAGGCATGAAAATATGGTGTGGGACAAATCTATGACATCGGAGAGAAAATGAAGAATTGTTCTTTTTATAAGCCTAAAAAATGGATAAGGGTTTGGGACCCCAAGGGTAACCCATGTGTTTGAAGGAGGGAGGACCTAGGTGTGCTTGGGTTCAAGGCTAGCCCCACACGCGCCGCCGCCGCCCTCCTGTCCGGTCTGGGCTCGGGTCGTTGGACTGATATTATCTTTTTGGACCCCAAACTGCTTAGTATTTACTGTTTGGTCCCTGGAGTTTCAGGAATGCTGCCAACAACCTGAAAGCCAATAGTTTTACCCTCTGAAACGGTTTTGCACTTTCTACAAACGTACAAAACGTTTCTGGCCATGACTACACCTCTTAAACAACCTCTTAACACCTCCTCCTCCTCCTAAACACTATAAATTGAGACCTTACACTTATTTGAGGGAAGCAGAAAAGACAAAAAAAGAAAAGTGGAGAAAAAGAGAAAACACAAGTCTTGAACAAGAACTCTTCCTTTTCCTCTAAATTTTTCATTCTTCAGCAAGATCCAGATTTCAAGTTCTAGTACAAGATTAAAAGATTGACAACTTCTTGTTGTAATTTTTGTTGTTTATCCTTTTGAAGCACTTGTAATATTTATTTACATCCCGTACTGCTTTATATCCAACAATTCTTTCTTATATCTCGTGAAACAAACAATTCTATAATTAGGCGATCGACAAGGATAGAAAGCAAGAGTAAATGGACTGCTCCGGTAAGATTCCCCATCCACCTTAGAGGATGGTAGAATCTTGAATTTTCCTGTTGTGGGATTGCTAACACAACAGAGTCCACTGCTTAAACGGCAGAGTAAGAGGCCGTTACATGATTGTAAAATTCTGAAATTTTTACCAAGAAACGAAAGAGAAGGCAGAGAAGGTCCTCTTTTGGGTAAGGAAAAATTACTGATTTTATTATCAAATAAGTTAGAAATGAAAAAGCCTCTAGGGGAAAGAAAATTTGGATCTTTTTTAATATTATATATGGTATGAGAAAGACTAAAGTAGAGGTCGGAGACTAAAGAAGACGAACTTTTGCAAATAGATTTATATCTCAGCAGAGACTTTACAGAAAAATAGAGAAGAGTTATGAATGCAATGCTTTCATTGCAGTCATTGATCTGTGCAGTCGAGTTATCAGATGAATCTCTTCTCCTCTTCATCATTATGTTTTGTTTCTTTTTCAAGGAAGGAAGGCGGAATGAGTATTGTATACACTTCAACTTTATTATATAAGAGGTCAATTTGACAACATTATGTAACTTACCGTATAATGAAATATTGAATCTAATTACATGTCTGCTGATAACATCAATTTTGGTATCTAAATAACTAACTTTTTACGTTGCTCGGACTCGGGTGCGGATTTAGAGGTCGGATCATTCATTGTCTAAATTTTAAGATTCGGGGATATGGATCGAGGCATGGAGGTATGGGGATTCGGCTAAAAATCATTCAAATATCTAAAAATAGAGTTATAAAACCTAAATTATGAGTTATTATGTGAAAAACTTAAAGAGAAAATATTGATCAAGAGGAGAAACCGGAAGGATATGAAAGGAAAAAAGAGTGACATAGAAATTTCTATATACAAGGTATTCTATTTTCTTCAATTTCACCTTAACTATTGTTTTGATTAAAGAAATTATTGAATCTGTCCAAAATTTCTCAGTAGATTTTGGCCAAAGTACCCAAAATTGATTGACAAAATCGGGTATGGATCCCACACCCACACCCATGTCTGTTGATACGGGTGCGGCACCGAAAGTGAAGAGTCCGAGCAACTTAGCTGACTTTTGAATAGAGAAGTCTTCACTATTTCTCTGATTAAATGAGAAGTTTATTTTGTTTCAATAAATTAAAAACAGAAAAGGGGCAAAATTACCTCTGAATTATTCGAAATAGACCACATATACCCTCTGTTTATTTTTGGTACCAAATGAGCTCTCGTCGCCAATCGAAGGGACCTCAAATACCCTTCTCTTTAACACACTGGCTTGGATGCTGACGAGGCAGTTCCATGTGGAAATATTGTCCACATGGCCATCCATCTAGGCATATGACCTGACCCACCCAACAATTCCCAAATCTTCGGTGACTTTCCTCTTTCTTCATCCACCACATCCTCCACCCTCCAAACACCCTCTACTTCCAACCACCAAAACATGACCCTCCCTTCTATCAACAACAATAACAATAACGACCCAACGTTAAAACGTGTTACTTCAACGGCTTTCGTCGGAGTAATGACAGGGAAGAGGCGGTAAGAATGGAGGATCTATGGCGTCACTTCCACGACAAAAATATCAAGAGCGACGCCGGGAAAATAGAACTCCAACCAAATATTGTTGGACAAGTGTAAACTCGACCGGATCAGGTCATTTCCAGCATGATAGAGGCGAGGGTAGAGAGGGAGAGAGAAAGGGCAGCGGCGTTTTGTTGTAGCAGTGGTCAAAGTTGTTAGTGAGATGGGTTGTTAGTGGTGGTTCATTACCAGCCGTCCGGTGATCAACTTCGGTGGCGGCGAACAACAGAACAAGGAGAGAGACGAGAGGGGTCTGGTGGTTGGTTGGCGATGAAGGTGGGAGGTTGTGTAATCCGTGGTGGTAACTCAAAGCTCTGGCATTTTGCCGGTCACCGGAGAAGACCACCAGTGGGGTAGGTCCGATGGGCTATAAAAATAAAAAGGGGAGAGCTACTCTTGGGTGTGGGGTTCTACTATTTTTGCTAACATTTTCCATATCTCTCAAAAGCTCTCAGGAGCTCCTCTCTCTATCACTGTCGGAGCTCCAACAAGCTCATATCCGGCAAACATCGAACCAGCCACGTACAACCCCCATTACATTCTCTCTCCCCTCTTCTTGTTCGACCTGCTTCTCCATCAACAACGAGCTCAAGCTGGCCGGAAAAAATGCCTAGATCAGGCCCCCATTATCTTCTATCTCAGTCTCTTCTTACTATCATCGATGATTAGTTGATGGGTGGGTCGGGTCATATGTCTAGGTGGATGGCCATGTGGACAATATTTTCCACATGGCACTGCCCCATCATCATCCAAGTCACTCCATTAAAGAGAATGGTATTTGAGGTCCATTCGATTGACAGCGAGGGCCCATTTGGTACCAAAAACAAACGGATGGTGTATGTGGTCTATTTTGAATAGTTCAAGGGTAATTTTAGCTTTTTTCCGAATTAAAAATGACAATAAATAACTTACTATGTAATGAAATGTTCGAATCTAATTACCTATCATTAGGAGTATCGCTTACTCATGTAATGTTAGAGCACTCTTAGGTGATAAAACTGTAGTGAAATCGTGGCTACTATAATTCTGTTAGCTCCTCTAATAGAATATTTCCACAAAAATTAATTGTACATCTCCTATATTAGGTAGAATTATATTTCTTTTGTAATTAGGATTGATTAGTTACCTAGTGTGTAGCAAAGTAAATATTTATGTTACACTATATATATTGTAAATCATTAATGAATAAGATCAAGGAAGAATATTTCCTACACGGTATCAGATTCTAGGGAAAGATCCTAAACCCTAAACTTTTCTCTAAATACCATCGCCCCCCTCCCCCCTTCTTCCTTGCGCTACCAACCTCCCTTCTCCGTCCGATAGCCATGTCTGACTCGAAATCCAATTTTCACCCAGCCTTTGCTGTCTCCAACATCATATATTATATCTACATCACTCTTGAGATGGAAAACGTCAATTATGCAACATAGGCGGAACTTTTTAAAATTTATTATCGCTCACACTGGGTTATCCATCACATAATTCCATCGGAAAAAGGCAAGGAGAAGTGCCGAAGACCGATGATGAGAAGGAATTATGGTTGACCCTAGATGCAACAATCCTCCAGTGGATCTACGCCACAATCTCGAGTGATTTACTACATACTATTCTTGAGCCTGATTCCACGGCTATGGAAGCTTGGGAACGTTTACGTTACATATTCCAAGACAACAAGAATTCCAGGGCTATCACACTTGAGCAGGAATTCTCCACCACTGATATGGCGGATTTTCCCAATGTGTTCGCATATTGTCAACGACTCAAGGTTCTGTCGAGACCTACTCAAAAACATCGGGGAGCCAGTAACTAACAATCGGCTCGTGTTAAAAATGGTTGCCAACCTTACTAACACATATAGTGGAGTAGTTACGCTCATGCGTCAAAGAAATCCTCTTCTGCCATTCTACCAAGCCCGTTCTATGCTCATACTTAAAGAAGTGAGTTTTGCCAAGAAGACAACCACCATGTCAAATTACATCTTGGTTGTCACTCCGTCCGATGTGAATTCATCATAATTTGAAAATTTATCACCAAATCGTGGCCAGAAGGGCCGAAACAGCGGTAAAGGGAGCAAAAACCGTGGCGGTGGTCGTGGTGGTGGAAAAGGTGGCGGCAACCACCGCGGTAGGGATGGCGGCAGGGGCGACGACTAGGAGCAACAACCAACGCAGTGGGCCGGTACCGTAGGCCTGGCAGTGGCTTTGTGTCGTGCCTCCCTGCCCATTCCCTATTGGAAATTGGGCCATGCCAGCAACCTAGGCACATCGGATGATCCAGCAGGCCCAACAATCCGGTGCGGGAATCCTTGGGCCACTGTCGAACCAGTGGCAGCAGGCCCACTCGGTAGTGGCAACCCCGACAGATATCGAGGCCGCAATGCACACTCTTGGGCTTACTCTGTCCAACGCAAATTGGTACATGGACACCGGTGCAACGTCTTATATGACGTCATCACAAGGTAATCTCTCGTCTTATTTTAGTTTGAGCAATAATCATTGTATATTGTCGGAAATGGTCATTCAATTCCAATTCGTGGTTATGGTACTACAAACTTGCCTCCTCCGAACCCACCATTAATTTTGAAAAATGTCCTTCACGCACCTCAATTAATTAAAAACTTGATTTCAGTTAGAAAATTTACCACTAACAATTCGATTTCTGTTGAATTTGATCCCTTTAGATTTTCCGTGAAGGATTTTCAGACGGGGATGCGTCTAATGAGATGTGATAGTCGGGAAGAGATATATCCAATCACCACAACCACACATCAAGTCATGTTACCATACACTTTTGCAGTTTTAGCTCCTTCTTTATGGCATGAACGTTTGGGTCATCCGGGAGCACCTGTTGTTTGCTTCCCTTAAACAAAATAAATTTATTGAGTGTACTAGACCTCGTAGTTCTCATGTTTGTCACTCTTGTTCACTTGGAAAATATGTTAAGTTACCTTTTGTTGCTTCTAAATCTCATACTATTATGTCTTTTCGTATTATTCATAGTGATATTTGGACATCTCCCGTTTTGACCTCTTCGGGCCATCGATATTATCTTCTGTTGTTAGATGATTACTCTAATTTTTTGTGGACATTTCCTTTATTTAAAAAGTCACAAGTTTTCCCCACATTTCTATCATTTAGAGCATACATCCACACTCAATTTGAATGGGATATTAAAAATATTCAGTGTGACAATGATAGAGAACTTGATAATGGGCATTTTTAGGCTTTTTGCAAAACTAATGGTTTGTCGTTTCGTCTCTCGTGTCCACATACATCATCTCAAAATGGAAAAGCAGAAAGAAATATTCGAACCATTAACAATATTGTTGTAACCTTACTTGCCCATGCATCTCTACCACCATCATTTTAGCATCATGCGTTACAAATGACAACCTATCTTTTGAACATACTTCCGAGCAAACAAATAGCCTACCAATCCCCACTCAAAATTTTATACCTAAGAGAGCCATCATATTCTCATTTACGGATTTTCGGGTGCTTATGCTATCATCTCTTTCTTTTTACTACCATCAATAAACTTTAACCCCGGTCAACTCCGTGTTTTTTGGGATATCCATCAAATCATCGTCGTTACAAACGTTTCGACTTATCCTGTAATAAAATCATCATAAGTCGTCACATAATGTTTTATGAAACAAAATTCCCTTTTGTCAAATTACATTGTTTCGGGCCTCCTACCTATGAATTTTTTTACGATAGCATACCCCGTATTTGATCCATAAATTAACCTCCCAAATAGGCCCAACGTGTCCCGGTGTCTCGGCTTAATTAGCGAGCCCCGCGGCTACTGGCCCAACTGAGCCTCTCACTGGCAGCCCACTGCCGAGAGGCCCAGTGGTAGGCATTCCGCTGGGTCTCGGCCCACCATCCGGCAAGGGCAGCCCACCATCCGGCAAGGGCAGCCCACCATCCTCTGGCCCACTGCCCGGTAGTCCAATCACTGCCAGCCCACAGTCGGGCAGTCCATCACTCTCAACTGGCCCGACTCCAATTCCAGCCCAACGGCATGTCACTCGTAGTCAACACGGGATTTTTAAGCCAAACAAAATACGGTCTTCACACCCATGTTGCCAAGTCACCATTGCCCCATAATCCTGTGTCTGCCCTTAATGATCTGAATTGGAAAATGGCTATGGATGATGAATTTAATACTCTTATTAATAATAGGACGTGGGATTTGATGCCCTGTCCCCTTGATGTTAATATGATTCGGTCTATGTGGATTTTTAGTCATAAAGAAAAATCTGATAGTACATTTGAGAGGCACAAATCCCGTCTTGTAGGTGATGGGAAGACTCAACAAGTTGGTGTGGATTGCGGTGAGACTTTCAGTCCGGTGGTCAAATCGGCAACTATCAGGACGGTCCTCAGTCTAACTCTTTCGAAGGCATGGCCGCTTCATCAGCTTGATGCCAAAAATGTCTTCCTGCATGGAGACCTCAATGAAACAGTGTACATATCAGCCCATGAGGTACGGAGACCCTACTTATCCTGATCATGTGTGCCTACTGAAGAAATCATTATATGGGCCCAAACAAGCTCATAGGGCCTGGTACAAGAGGTTTGCAGATTACGTTTTATATATTGGATTTTCTAACAGCAAGTCTGATCATTCTCTATTCATCTACCGTTAAGGTAATGCCATTGCTTACATTCTTTTGTATGTGGATGATATTATCTTAACTGCCTCATCTGATGCCCTTCTCAAGTCTATTATATCACTGCTTGGCTCTGAGTTTGCAATGAAAGATATAGGGCCACTGAGTTACTTCTTGGGGATAGCTGTGACACGTCATATATGTGGTTTATTTTTACCCCAAAATAAGTATGCAACAGAGATTGTTGAACAAGCTGGCATGTCATCGTGTAGGCCGTCTGCCACTCCAGTTGACACTAAAACGAAGTTAAGTGCTTCTTCCAGCAAGCCATATATCGATCCATCACATTACCGCAGCCTTGCTGGGGCCCTGCAGTATCTCACATTCACGAGGCCCGACATCTCTTATGTTGTGCAACATGTTTGTCTATTCTTGCGTAATCCGATGGAGGATCACATGCATGCTCTCAAACGCATTGTGTGTTATATTCAGGGTACTCTCGATCATGGCTTGTATTTATATCCGTATTCGATAGCCACCCTTACGTCATACACATATGCCGATTAAGGTGGTTTTTCGGATACCAGACGCTCCACATCTAGTTAATGTGTATTTCTTGGTGATAATTTGGTCTCTTGGTCCTCAAAACGGTAAGCAATATTATCTAGATCCAGTGCCGAAGCAGAATACCGAGGAGTTGCCAATGTGGTGTCTGAATCTTATTGGCTACGAAACCTTCTTTTTGAGCTCCATTGTCCGGTTCCGAAGGCGACATTGGTTTATTGTGATAATGTTAGTGCAATTTATCTCTCAGGGAATCCGGTTCACTACCAACGCACTAAACATATTGAGTTGGATATTCAATTTGTTTGTGAAAAGGTTGTCCGTCGACAAGTACTTGTCTTACATGTCCCGTCACGTTATCAGATTGCTGACATTTTTACAAAAGGTCTTCCACTAGTTTTATTTGAAGACTTACGGGATAGTCTCAGCATACGCCGACCTCCCGCTTCGACTGCGAGGGTGTAATATAATATTACCACAAAAATTAATTGTATATCTCCTATATTATGTAGAATTATATTTCTCTTGTAATTAGGATTGATTATTACATAGTGTGTAGCAAAGTAAATATTTGTGTAACACTATATATATTGTAAATCATTAATGAATAAGATCAAGGAAGAATATTTCCTACATCCTCGTTGTGAGTTCATTGTATGATAGGTTGGTAGTTATAGCTGCTGGATAGATCGACAGATACTTGTTAAGAGTCTCACATCGGATATGGAATGGGAACATTGACTCATTAAATGGACTTGGACAATCCTCACTCTACAAGCTAGCTTTTGGGGTTGAGTTAGGCCCAAGATCCATTCTTTACATGGTATCAGAGTCAGACCCATTACAATTCTTTGTTCACCGATGTTGGGCCCCTAAATTATATTATACACGCTTCAGTTAACAAGGTCTGGACGTGCAGGAGAGTGTTAAGAGTCCCACATCGGTAATGGAATGGGAACATTGACTCATTATATGGACTTGGACAATCCTCACCCTACGAGCTAACTTTTGGAGTTGAGTTAGGCCTAAGAATGATTCTTTACATAGTATCAGAGCCAGACTCATTCCAATTCTTTGTTCACCGATGTTGGGCCCCCAAATTATATTATACACGCTCCAGTTAACAAGGTCTGGGCGTGCGGGGGAGTGTTAAGAGTCCCACATCGGATATGGAATGAGAACATTGACTTCTTATATAGACTTGGACAATCCTCACTCTACAAGTTAACTTTTGGGGTTGAATTAGGCTCAAGATCCATTCTTACTGTTTGAGACTAAGCTGATTGTGGCTGTTAGCTTGCTTTATAATTCTTATTCGGGTGATTACTGAAAAATTTAGTTACCCAGAAAAATAATGACATCAAATTGGTTAATAATAATTTAACATGAATTAAGTGAAAATAAAACGTAAGATATTTGTTTGATGAAATAACACTCACTTCATTATATGTTATGGTAGTTTAATTAGACACAGAATTTATGATGTATATCTTTTACCTATATTGTAAAGCTCTGGCTCAGCAATTCCTTTAGCTGCAACTGCCTAATGATTTAGTCTGTTCATCGTGGGATTAATCATATCATGGTGTGTAGGGGGTTGATCAGCAACAAACAGGTCATGGTGGAACAAAGACTTTTTGACTAGACATGGCAAGCATAGGAAGACTACAGTCAGTCACCTAGTCATTCAATGTCAGTCAGACCGAAAACTTATTCGACCATCCGAGAATTAGCTCTTGGACCCGAAATGAATTAAAGAAATAGTTACAATTAGCTTATCCTATAAATTTCCCAGACTCGCCTCCATTATTGCGTACACCTGAATAGAATTGAATACACACATTATTATACTTCCTTGCCACTTAAATTTTTCTTGCTATTGTTGTTTTTTTATCGTTGCTCACCGCCCACTGACTAGAAAAATAAAAACAATCACTTCCATTTCTCTACTTTTGATTATTCTGGTCAGATTATTTGGTTACTTGTTATTCTTTACGTTATTTATTTTTAAAAAGGATTAATCCTAACAGACGAATTTTAGGCTAAACACTTTTCTGATCCAATTTGCATAATATATGTCATACTTGAATTCATACTTACAACATAACTTAGTCATTTAAACCTGTACTGACTGTGAAATTCACCTAAGGAGTTTACTGAAATATTTCACCATTAACATGTTTGTAGTCCAATATTTGCTGAGATAGTTCCTGAGAGAGCTCGAACGAGTATTCATGCTCTGGATCGATCGATCGTTTGAATCCTTAATAACATCCTTTGCTCCTCTGATGGTCAGAATTTAGCTCAACAAGTTTTTGGTTTTAAACGAATCCCAGTCGGATCGACAGGCTCACAGGACACTGAAACAAACACATAAAATGCTGCCTCACTTGCCAAGACAATGTACACCGCGATAGGCATTCCAATGTCATTTGTTGTTTCATGTATTCCTTCCTGTATTTCACATATCCACGAGATAGGGATCGTGCACGGTTGCAACAGATGGATGAAACTGAAAGAGAATAATCTCCTTGATTATTTTTATTAATGTAAAGGGTTTATATACATGATATACAATAGTAAACTTAGCCTATAATTACGGAAATCAAATATACATTTTTATAATACAAGACTACTACCATAATTACACATGTACAAGATCTCTAATAATATCAGGGAATATACGTAGTATATTAGGAATATACTACATATATTACATCACACCCCCGCAGTCATAGCGGACGGTTGTCGTATGGTGAGACTATCCCTAAAATATTCAAACAGAACTAAAGGAAGGTCCTTAGTAAAGATGTCAGCAATTTGGTACCGTGAAAGGACATGCAAGACACGTACTTGTCCACGAGCTACCTTTTCACGAACAAAGTGAATATCCATCTCGATATGTTTAGTGCGCTGATGTTGGACAAGATTCCCAGAGAGATATATCGCATTAACATTATCGCATTAACATTATCGCAGTAGACCAATGTAGCTTTCTGAATAGGAAAGTGAAGTTCTAAGAGGAGGTTACGCAACCAACAAAACTCAGACACCACATTGGCTATCCCTCGATACTCGGCCTCCGCACTGGAATGTGATAAAGTAGCCTAGCGTTTAGCCGACCAAGAGACCAAGTTATCACCAAGAAACATACAATAACTAGATGTCAAGCGTCTGATATCTGGACATCCACCCCAATCAACATTTGTATAAGACATGAGAGTAGATACTGAGGATGGATATAGGTGTAAACCATAATCAAGAGTGTCCTGAATGTAACGCACAATGCATTTGAGACCGTACATGTGTTCTTCCCTCTGATCATGCATAAATAAATACACATGTTGCACTGCATAAGTAATATCGGGCCTCGTGAACGTAAGATACTGAAGAGCCCCTACAAGACTGCGATAGTGGGAGGGATCCTCGTAGGGTGTGCTAGAATTAGCACTCAGCTTCGGTTTGGTGTCAACCGGAGTAGGAGATAACTTACAGGATAACATGACAGCCCGTTCAATAATCTTAGCTACATACTTTCTCTGGAATAGATATAGACCACACGCATGATGAGTTACAACTATACCAAAAAAATAACTCAAAGGCCCCAAGTCTTGTATAGAAAATTCAGAGCTAAGAAGAGGTATGATAGACTTGTGCAGTGTATCAGAGGAGGCAATCAATATAATATCATTCACATATAACAGAATGTATGCCAGAGAAGTACCGCGATGGTAGATGAACAGAGAATGATTAGACCTGCTGTGAGAAAACCCAATAGTAGACACATAATCTGCAAACCCTTTGTACCAAGCCTGAGGGGCATGTTTTAGCCCATACAATGACTTCTTCAGCAAGCACACATGATTAGGATGATCGGGGTCCCTAAAACCCAAGGGCAGATGCATATATACAGTCTCTTTGATATCACTGTGTGAGAACGCATTTTTCACGTTCAGCTGATGAATGGACCATACTTTTGAGAGAGCCAGACTGAGAACAGTGAAAATAGTTTCCGGTTTGACCACCTGACTAAATGTCTCTCCACAATCCGCGCCAACCTGTTGAGTTTTGCCATCACCGACAAGACGGGCCTTATGCCTCTCAAAACAACCATCAAATTTTTCTTTATGAGTAAAAATCCACATAGAACGAATGACATTAACACCAGGCGGACGGGGCACCAACTCCAATGTCTTATTTTCAATAAGAGCATTATATTCATCATTCATGGCCATTTTTCAATTCAGGTATTGAAGGGCAGACACTGGGTTACATGGTAGGGGTGATTTAGTGACATTATAGTTGAGATTAAAATATCATTTTGATCTAAAGATACCCCGTTGACTACGAGTAATGGGCCCTTGACTCAGAATAGAAGTGGGCCGGACCTGGGTCGGTGTATGGACGTCGGAACTGACTGTACCAAGAGGTGGGTCACGGTTTGGGCCAGCAGGCAGTGGGCCTGCTGGCTGAAAATACTGGGTGACGGAAACTGGGCCTGCTAGTAGAATTGGACGACGGAGAGAGTTTAGGCCAGAAGGCAGTGGGTCTGCTGGATGAAATTGATCACGGGAAGGGTCAAGGCCAGTAGGCATTAGTCTTGCCGGTGTCTGCTGGTCTAAATCCTGAGACATGGACCAGACCAAATGGTGGACCACATACAGTGAGAGCCCATCATCCAAAAAATTATAAGAATTAGACATGGAATCATGCAACTTAGCAAACGGAAATTGGGTTTCATAAAAAAATAGCATGGCAACTAATGATGATTTTATTAGAAGATAAATCATAACATTTGTAACCACGATGATTAGACGGATAACCCAAAAACACATAAGAGGTTGAGCGGTCTTGTAGTTTATTTATTGTAATGGAGAGAAAGAGAGGATATCATAAACACCCAAACACCCTAAGATGACAATACGACGGATCTTTGTGATAAAGAATTTTGAGTGAAGATTGGTATGATAATCCTTTGCTAGGGAGTATGTTAAGAAGGTAAGTGACCATTTGTAATGCATGATGCCAACATGAAGGTGGTAATGAAGCATGGGCTAGTAATGTCCGAACAATACTATTAATGGTGAGTATTTTTTGCTCGGCTTTCCTATTTTGTGAGGATATATGTGGATAAGAAAACTAAAAAGATATACTATTAACCTTTCAAAATTCTCTAAACGGAACATTATCAAATTCCCGTCCATTATCACATTGAATGTTTTTAATTTTCCGTTCAAATTGGGTATGGATGAATGCTCTAAATAATAGGATTGTGGAATAAACTTGAGACTTTTTAGATAACGGAAAGGTCCACAAAAAATAAGAATAATCATAAAAAATAACACATAATAACGATGGCCCAAAGAGCTGAAAACGGGAGATGTCCACAAATTACTATGAATAATATCAAATGGCAATATAGTACTAAATTGGAGGCAACAAACGGTAATTTAACATGTTTCCAAAGCGGACAAGAAGGATAAACATTAATACTACGCGTACTATTACACTCAATAAAATTGTTACTTTTTAAGAGAGGAAAGAACAGACGCCCCCGGATGACCCAAACGCGCATGTCATAAGGAAGGTGCTAAAACGGCAAACGTTGACGGTGTGTCTTGTTTAGTGGTGGTGGTGATGGGATAGAGCTCGCCCTGACTATCACATCTCGTTAGAGGTATCCCCATCAAAAAATCAGTCACAGAAAATCCAAAAGGGTTAAAGTCAACAGAAATCCAATTATTAGTAGTAAATTTCCGAATAGACACTAATTTTTAAATTAATTTAGGAGCATGAAGGAAATTTTTTCAAGGCTAAATGTGGGTTTGGGGGAGGTAAATTTGTGTGATCATAACCACGAATTGGAATTGAATGACTATTACCAATAATTATTCCACGATTTTTGCTCAAATTAAAATAAGACGAGAGATTACCTAGTGTTGACGTCATATGAGAAGTAGCACCGGTGTCCATGTACCAATTTGTATCCGGAGGATTTAATCCAAGTGTATGTATCGCTGCTTCGATATTCATGTGGGCTGGGGCTGCTGAGGCCGAGGCCCAAGCAGGCCAGGCTGCTGCCAGGCTTGGTTCTGCTGAACCTGCTGTTGATTTCTATTGGGACTGGCAAAAAACTAAGGAGCCGGATAAGGTAGAGTGGGCCATTACCCATTGGCCCAGCCCCATAGCCATGGTCTACTGGCCCAAGGTTGCGGCCAATGGTGCTGCGGCCCAGGCCCTTGCTGGACACTACCGCCACCCCATCCTCCGCCACTGCCACCACCGCCGCCTCTGCAGTTTTTGTCGTCATTTTTTCTATTTTTGGCCCTTTTTGGCGTCACCATTGTTACTATTTTGGCTAGAATTTTCTGAAAAGGAGTGAGGATCCACCATCATGGCGGAATTAGCTCAGGTTGCCGCCTTTTTAGCCAACTCTGCTTCTTCTAAGGTGAGCATAGAACGTGCTTGGTAGAATGGCAGGAGAGGATTGCTTTGAAGAAGAAGAGTTCCAACTCCATTATATGCCTCAGAGAGGCTTGCAACCATCTGAAGAACGAGACGATCATTTGTGACGGGCGCGCCAACGTTCTTAAGTTAATCCGACAACTCCTTGAGCCTTTGATAATAGGCGGAGGTATTTGGAAAATCCTCCATATTGATGTGAGAGAATTCCTGCTCAAGGGTTACGGCATGAGAATTTTTATTATCTTGGAATATATCACGCAACCTATTCCAAGCTTCCATTATCGTGGTGTCGAGTTCGATAATTGTATGTAAGAGGTCCGTAGAGATGGTGGAATAGATCCATTAGAGGACCGTAGCATCAAGAATTTCCCACAACTCGATTTCATCATCTGTGGAAGGCACCTTCTCCTTGCTTTTTTCCGGTTTGACGATGTGATGGAGGACTTTATTAGACCTTGCGTGAACTTTAAATAGTTCTGCCCACATCGCGTATTGAACGTTTTCCATCTCAAAATGATAGGGATATTGTTCTTGATATTGGAGACTGCAAGAGCAGGATGAAAGATATTCTTTGTGGTAGACATGATGAAAGAACAAGAGGAGAATTAGGGATTCAGGAAAAATTGAAGGGATAGGTGGTCGGCCGTCGGCCGAGAATTAGGGTTCGAGTAGGGCAGCGAAAGGAGTATATTTTTGGAGAAGGAAAAGTTTGCCCTAGACAGCTTCAAATTCAATGGCATACGAAATAGAGCTCAAACTGCATACGAAATAGAGCTCAAACTGTGGGGAAATTTCCATCCAAGAAGACCACTTAACTTTCTAAACCCCTTTTTTTCTTAGATTTCTAGGCTGGTTATGCCTTGTTGGTTTGATGTTAAAATAGACTTTGTTAAATTGCTAGTTAATTATTTCCTCCGGTCCATTTTACTTGTCATGTTCTCATTTTGCTCGATCCCTAAGAAAACATTAACTAAAAGGGTAATCACTACTTAGAAAACATGATTCTCCGACCTCAAAAAACCGACCGTATAAGGTCGGTAATATTTTCAATTAAAAATAATAATAATTTAAGATACCGACCTCATAAGGTCGGTAATTTTAATTACAAATATTGTTACTACTCTTTATTCTTTAATCTCTCAATTTAATACTACTCTTTTTTTCACCACATTAATCTCTCTCCACATTGTTGAATAGCGGTAAACAAAGAAACGAATAATTAATTATATTTAAATTTTCTAAAATAATTATTATTTTGAATCAGCAATTTTCAGTAAGCACGACAACTAAAATGGACAAAAAGGAGTGTGTGTAAATGTTTTTTGTTAACTTGCTTCTTATGTCCATGTAACATCGGGTATGGAATTGGAACATGTACTCTTTATATGATTATGGGTCCAACTCAACCCCAAAAGCTAGCTTGTAGGGTGAGGATTGTCCAAGTCCATATAAAGAGTCCATGTTTCCCTTCCATATCCGATGTTGGACTCTTAACACTCCCCCGCACGTCCAGACCTTGTTAACTGGAGCGTGAATAATATAATTTGGGGACCCAACATCGATGAACAAAGAATTGAAATGGGCCCGACTCTGATACCATGTAAATAATTGATCTTGGGCATAACTCAACCCCAAAAGCTAGCTTGTAAGGTGAGGATTGTCCAAGTTCATATAAAGAGTCCATGTTCCCATTCCATATCCGATGTTGGACTCTTAACAATCCAATTTCGTATTTTTCCAACTCTAATGGACTTGAGTTCATTTTCCATCCACCTCATAATTAGAAGATACATTGCATAACAGATGTCATTCAAAATGGGCTTATTGCCTAAAAACTAAATTCAATGGGCTTTCATTTTGACCATAGTTCGTGAAAGGGGTATATAGGCATAATGTGGTACGCTCGATATGCTTGTTATAGACATTATATATTGGTTACATGCATGTCCTAAATCCAGGCATGACATCCATATTAACTAGTGACCTAAAATCAGGCCCAATCATGAATCAACACAGTCAAAACTTCAATAACAACTCTTGGTCTTAACACCCCCACATTAACTTTTGGTAATACTTATGTTAAATATACACGTGATATACACTTATCATAAGTAGTGTATATCGCGTGTTGGTCATGGTATTATGTTAAATATACACGTGATATACACTTTTGGTAATACTTATGTTAAATAAAATTGATTCCATGATTAGAACAAAACTCCCAAAATCATGGAATCAATTTTCATTTTTCTTCTACTCATACGTCCTTACAAAATGGGAAAGTCGAACGCAAAATTCGTACCATTAATAACATTGTCTGAACTCTATTGGTTCATGCTTCCGTACCCCATTCTTTTTGGCATCATGCTCTACAAATGGCTACATATCTTCTTAACATTCTTCCTACCAAAGGTTTGGCATATTCGTTCCCCCTTACAAATCTTATATAATAAGACTCATTCGTATTCACATCTTAAGGTCTTTGGGTGCTTATGTTATCCGTTGTTTCCGTCTACCACAATTAACAAACTTCAGGCCCGTTCTACCCCTTGTATATTTTTAGGTTATCCGTCTAATCATTGTGGTTACAAATATTTTGATTTATCCTCTAATAAAATCATCATTAGTCGCCATGTTATTTTTTATGAATCCCAATTTTCGTTTGCTAAGGTGAGTAGTCCCGTGCCTTGTTCGTATAATTTTTTGGATGACGATGTCTCCCCGTATATTATCCATCATTTCTCGGACTTGTCCCGCACCCCATATCCGCCAGCGGGCCCACTGCCCCCTGGTTCTCCGGTACCGTCACAGACCACCAATATGGGTCCAGTAACTGGGCCACCTCTCCAGCCCAGTTCTGGCCCAGTTTTTGGTTCTGCTTCTGCGTTGTCTCCGGTATCTAGTTCTAGTTTTGGCCCAGCAGGCCCACTGCCTGCTGGCCCGTCCATCCCTTGTCTCAAAATTTCCCAAAATCCACCAAATTCTTCCTCGAGTCATAGATCGGTCACTTGTAGTCAACGGGGTATTGTTAAACCAAAACAACATTTTAATCTAAATTCTAATGTTCTTATATCACCTCTGTCTTGTAATTCCGTGTCTGCTTTAAATGACCCGAATTGAAAAAGTGCTATGACTGACGAATATAATTCTCTTATTAATAATAAGACGTGGGAATTGGTGCCCCATCCATCTAGTGTTAATATTATTCGGTCTATGTGGATTTTTGCGAGGCACAAGGTTCGTCTTGTATGTGATGGTAAGACTGAGCAGGTTGGTGTGGATTGTGGTGAGACATTTAGTCCGGTGGTCAAACCGGCTACCATTCACATGTGCTCAGCTTGGCTCTTTCAAAAGCATGGCACATTTATCAGTTAGATGTGAAGAATGCTTTCTTACATGAGGATCTTAAGGAGACGGTCTATATGCATCAGCCCTAGGGGTTTAGAGATCCCAAATATCCTCATCATGTGTGTTTATTGAAGAAGTCCTTATATGGTCTTAAACAGTCCCCACGGGCTTGGTATAAGAGTTTTGCAGACTATGTTTCGACTATTGGGTTTTCTCACAGCAGGCCTGATAATTAATTGTTCAAATATCATCGTGGTTCTTCCCTGTCTTACATACTATTATATGTGGATGATATTATCTTGACTGCCTCTTCTGATGCATTACGCTAGTCTATCATGACAATGCTCAGTTCTGAGTTTGCTATGAAAGACTTAGGGCCCTTGAGTTACTTTTTAGGGATTGCTGTCTCTCGTCATGCATGTGGGTTGTTCTTATCCCAACGAAAGTATGTAGCTGAGATCATTGAGCGAGCCGATATGTCCTTATGCAAGTCTACTTCCACTCCAGTTGATACTAAACCCAAGTTGGGTGCTGAGGCTAGCTCACCTTACGAGGATCCGACCCGCTATCGCAGTCTTGTTGGGGCCCTTCAGTATCTTACTTTCACGAGACAAGATATTACGTATGTCGTACAACATGTGTGTTTGTTTATGCATGATCCTAGGGTTGAGCACATGAATGCACTCAGACGCATTATTCGGTACATCTAGGGGACACTTGACTTTGGCTTACATTTATATCCGTCATCGATAACTACACTTGTTTCGTATACAGATGCTGATTGGGGTGGCTGTCCGGACACCAGACGTTCCACATCCGGCTATTGTATGTTTCTTGGACATAACTTGGTCTCATAGTCTGCAAAACGTCAGTCTACATTGTCGCGCTCTAGTGCAGAGGCCGAGTATCGAGGGGTGGCCAATATGATCTCTGAATCATGTTGGTTACGTAATCTTCTTTTAGAGCTCAATTGTCGTATTCAGAAAGCTACCTTGGTTTATTGTGATAATGTTAGTGACATCTACCTTTCTGGTAATCATGTTCAACACCAGCGCACTAAACACATCGAGATGGATATTCACTTTGTTCGCAAAAAGGTAGCTCGTGGACAAGTACGCGTCTGTCATGTCCCTTCCAGGTATCAAAATGCAGACATCTTTACAAAGGGTCTTCCCTCGGTCCTTTTTGAAGATTTTAGGGACTGTCTCATCGTATAAAGACTGCCCGCTATGACTGTGGGGGTGTAAAAGACCACACGGCTAAGCAAGTTGTCTGTGATATACTTGGAAAGTATATCACGGTTTGGAGCATAATTTGTACCATAAAATAATAATTAATTAGCATTGTATTCTTACCATAATTGTAGGATTCTTGTACAACTAAAATAAGGTTTTGGGAGTAGAATAAGAATAGAATTTTCCATAGTATGGAAATTATAAATTGTATATATACCCTTTCAATAATAAGAATAATCAAGGGATTATTTCTTTCACATTTCATTCACTTTTCCTTCTCACTCGCTTCTCAATGGTGAGCTACGAAATTTCTCTAAAATCTGCCAAACGCGGTGTTAATTTCGTTTGAGTTGTTTTTTATGATCTGTTTGATTTCTGAAAAAATGTTGGAAACTCTTTCGAAATCGTCTATTTTTGTGCATTATTAGTTTTTTTTAGCAAAATTAAGGAATTGATTATAGGTTATGAGGCAGTTTGGTTTTTTATTTCGACTTTCTCAAGCAAATGTGTCAATTGCGGTGTTAATTTACTTCGAATTGTTTTTGTATGATCTGTTTGGTTTTGTTGCTGAGAAAATGATTGAAACTCTCTCAACTGGAAATAGTCAATATTTTTTTTGTGCATTTTGCGTTTTTAAAGCAAAATCAAGGATTGTTGTTGTGGAAATGCTGGAAACTCTTTCGACTGGATATCGTTAATTTTTATATAAAAATTCAACTAAGTTTCCCACTATATACCTTACAAGTTTTGGCCAATCATGCAAACTTAGCTTGGTGATTATTCAATTTATCTTTTTATATAAAAAATTAACTTATTTTGCCTCGAGGCAAAGTTTCCCATTATATTCACTTACAAGTTTTGCCTCGAGAAAAAAATTCTACCTTACGAATACAAACTCTACCTTAAGGCATGCAAACTCTATCTTAAGTCAAACTCTGCCTTAATGTAGAGTTTGCTGGAAAATTCTATCTTGTGAATCCAAACACTACCTTAAGACATGCAAACTCTACTTTAAGCCATGCAAACTGTACCTTAAGGTATGCAAAGCATAAGGTAAACTCTGCCTTATAAGGTAGAGTTTTCAGGCAAATTCTACCTTGCAAATCCAAGCTCTACCTTAAGCCATGCAAACTCTACCTTAAGGTAGAAAACTCTACCTTAAGGCATGCAAATTCTACCTTAAGGCATGCAAACTCTACCTTAAGACATGCAAATTAAACTCTACCTTAAGGCATGCAAACTCTACCTTAAGGCAGAGTTTGCGTCCAGGCATAAGGCAAACTCTGCCTTATAAGAGAGAGTTTGCAGGCAAATTCTACCTTGCAAATCCAAATGCTACCTTAAGACATGCAAACTCTACTTTAAGTCATGCAAACTCTACTTTATGACATGTAAACTCTACCTTAAAGCATGGAAACTCTACCTTAAAGCATGCCTCGTCCCTTCCCAATTTCTACCATCCTAATGGAGAATTTGGCTACTCCTACCTCTTCCGATGCTTCCGCTTCTCACTCAGTCGTCATTCAACCACCCACTCCCCTCTCCTCACCGTCTTTTCAGTCGGCTCTCACCGTTACCAAGATCAAGAATTTTATCCCTATAATTCTTAATCAAGAAGATGGTCAATATTGGTCATGGGTGGAACTATTTAGCATCCATGAATGTGTATATCATGTGCTTGATCATATAGATGACTATTTCCCTCGTCCTCCCGATATGGGCGACATCACATGGCGTCGCCTCGATGTCGTGGTCAAACAGTGGATATATGGCACTATATCCAAGGACTTACTATACACAATCATGAAAATGGGTGCCTCTACCCGTGATCTATGGACACGTTTGGAATAAATTTTTCAAGACAACAAGAACAATCGCGCCGTGTACTTGGAAGAACAGTTCAACACTACCCGTCTTGAAAAGTTCTCTAATATGTCAGAATATTGCAAACAGTTGAAACTTGTGGCAGACCAACTGTCTAATGTTGGTACACCTATGTCCGAAACTAAGATGGTATTACAATTAGTTGCGGGCCTCCCCAAGGGTGAATGTGACACCCTAGCCACGATGATACAACAGGCTGACCCTCTACCAAGTTTCAACAAAGCACGCTCGCAGTTGTTATTGGAGAAAACCCGACGTGTGAAACAGGACGAGCATAACCAGAAGGTATTAATAGTTGAACTGCCCGCACAACATCAGGCCACTGCCGGCCAGCAGCCTTCGCCGGAAAACATCCAATCGCGGCAAAACCGCGGCAGCAGGGGTGGCAAAGGTCGCGGCAGTGGGCGAGGCGGCAAGGGCCACGGGAAAGGACAAGGCCAACAATCACAGCAGTTCAGCAACACCACGACATGGGCCGGCCCATTCTCTGGTTACCCAAATCAAAACTGGGCCACGGCTTCAGGATATCCTCCAGCCCAGTTCCCTTTTCCGCAACAAGGGTTACTAGGCCAGGCTCCAGGTCCGCACCCGCCCATGTTCCAGTAACAACAGGCCCATGTCGTGAAAGCCCAATTCCCACATCAGCCCTTCAATCAAATCCCCACCGACTTGGATCAGGCATTCAGCAGTATGAGTTTGCAGCAGCCCGACGAAAATTGGTATATGGACTCCGGAGCCGCCTCTCACCTCACCTGGTCTGCAGGTAATCTTTCCCAATTGTATCGTTTAAAGTCTCCACAATTTATTACAATTGGCAATGGTCATCGCATTCCAATTCAGGGCTATGGTCACACCCACACTCCGCCATCTCACCCACCCTTCTCCCTAAATAACGTCCTACATTCCCCACACATCATCAAAAAATTAATATCCATTAGGAAATTTACTCGTAATAATTCTGTGTCTGTTGATTTTGATCCATTTGGTTTTACTGTGAAGGATCTACGTACGGGGACACCTCTTATGAGATGCAATAGCACAGGGGATCTCTATCTATTCACATCCTCGTCCGCTGTCGGTTCCCGATCACACACTACCCTAGCTGCTCTATCTCCGTCAATTTGGCACAATAGGCTCGGACACCCAGGAGCTTCCGTTTTTAATTGTTTTAGAAGTAATAATTTTATTTAATGTAATGGGAAACTTGCCCAGACCTGCATTTCCTGTCAATTAGGAAAACATGTCCGTCTTCCATTTAATTCTTCAGTTAGCGTTACGTTTGCTCCTTTTGATATTGTTCATGATGATCTGTGGACTTCCCCCATTACTATTCCTCTAGGTCATAAATATTATCTCGTGTTATTGGATGACTACTCTCACTTTCTTTGGATCTACCCATTAAAATTTAAGTCCGAAGTTTTTGCCAAATTTCTTGAATTTTGCACATTTATCAAAACGCAATTCGAACACGCCATTAAATATTTCTAATGTGACAATGGTCGTGAATTTAACAATTTCGCATTTCAAAAATTCTGCACCAATAATGGCATGGTCTTTCGATTTTCGTGTCCTCACACGTCCCCTCAAAATGGCAAGGCCGAGCGTCTCATCCTTACAATAAATAACATGGTCCGTACGTTTCTATTTCATGCCTCCCTCCCTCCATCATTTTGGGTATATGCGGTCAAAATGGTAGAATACGTCCTTAATATTTTACCCAATAGTACCCTCCATAACATGACTCCAACCAAAATCCTACACCATTAGGTTCCCTCCTATGATCACCTATGGATATTCGGTTGCCTATGTTTCCCTAATCTCTCTTCCACGGCCACTCACAAATTCGCTCCCCGCACCACTCTGTGTGTCTTCTTAGGTTTCCCGTCAAACCATAGGGTCTATCTGTGCTATGATCTATCCACTAGTCAAATTTTTGTCTCACGTCACGTCACTTTTGACGAGACGTAATTCCCCTTTTACAACATCCAAAAATTTCGAAAACCGAATTACGAATTTTTAGACGACTCAACTCTCTCTCCTGTCCACCTTCGGGAACTGTGCCCGGCCGACACCATTGTACCTCCATAGCCTCCATTTGCCACCGTACAACGCCTACCGTCGGCATCCCTGCCACTGGTGTCCTCCCCGTCACCGCCCCTTTCCACCTCTAGCACCACTCTGCCTCCAGGTTCCACCCACTCACCGGTCATCGTCCCATTCATTGTGCCTCCTCTACAGTCTCACCACAGTCCGACCCTCAACCACCACCCAGCAAACACAGCTACCGGACCTACTACGCCACCAACTTCGTACCTTACACTACAAACCTCCTCTATTTCCGACATAACGAGAATCCTCATAAATCCCTACCACAGTTCACCAGAACCCACCGACCCAACCCACTAGACTCCAATCCCAAACACCGCCACTGGTCCACACCACCCGAAAACCACCCTAGACTGAAACCCAGTCCCGATGACACAAACTGCCCCACAGTCGATTCTGCCATCACCCAGTCCGACCCTCAACCACTCAACCAACACCCTTACCCAGCCAGTGCCCACACACCGAATGGAAACCCGTGCCCAATACGGGATTTTCAAACCCAAAGTCTAATTTAATATGTCCACCCAAACAATTTCACCTATTACAAAAAGCCCTAAATTAGCCAAACTGGACCTGAATTGGAATGCGGCCATGTGTGAAGAGTTTAATTCATTAACGAAACAACATACTTGGGACTTTGTTCCTCGACCAGAGGGGGTGAATGTGGTCTGTTACATGTGGATTTTTCGTCACAAGTTCAGGGATAGTGGTGACTTAGAAAGATACAAGGAAAGACTAGTGAGAAATGGTACTAATCAGCAGGAGGGCATTGATTGTGGCGAGACATTCAGTCCGGTTGTTAAACCGGCCACCATTCGCACAGTTCTAAACATTGCTATGGGAAAGCATTGGTCGATTCATCAGCTAGATGTGAAGAATGCATTTCTTCATGGGGATTTATGAGAAATCGTATACATACACCAGCCGCCTGGTTTTGTCCACCCAGCAGCCCCACATTATATGTGTCGTCTCCATAAGTCACTCTATGGATTAAAACATGCCCCCAGAGCATGGTATGATCGTTTTGCACAGTTCATTATACGTCTTGGGTTTACATGCAACTAGGGATGGCAACGGATAGGATCTGGACCGGATCCTACTAGATCCAGATCCAGATCCGTTTTTCATACCTGAATCCAGATCCAGTGGATCCATAAAAATCATATCCAAATCCGGATCCATCGGATCGGCCGGATCCACGGATCGGATCTGGATCCACATGTAAAAAAATTTACCTTGCTAAGAATTTTTTTTTGTACTGACAAACGAGTTTTACTTAAGTAACAGCTTACTGTTTTTCAATTTTGAAATGTTCATATGAGATATTTTGTTCGTTGTTTCATTTTGATTGTGAGCTATTAATTAAAAATGTTGGACAATGACAATAGTTGTGAAAAATGCTCACTAGTATTTCCACAATGCAGAACTTGCATGTGCTTGGAATCTTCATAAATGAAGTGAATATAATTTTAACTACTTGTCTATGGAGACGTTACATTCACTAATATAACATTGATTTTATTATCGAAGTTACCTCTTTATTTTTTTATTTTTGAGTTAACGCGGGAATAAATTAAACTTGTTTTGAGAATTAAACTTGCAAGGATGTGCTTAGAAATTTTAAGAATATACTTATAAAATTACATTCTAGGTTATGAATATATTTAATAAAAAATGGATCCACGGGTCGGATCTGGACCGGATACGGATCTCAAATACAAGATCCAGATCCAGATCCAGATCCGATCCGTCAGAAATGGATCCGGGTCCGATCCGAATCCGTCGGGTCCAAATTTTGAAGATCCATATCCTATAAAACGGATCTGGATACACCGGATCCGGACCGGGTCCAGGATCCATTGCCATCTCTACATGCAACATATGTGATAACTCTCTCTTTACTTTATATCGAGGCCGTGATACTGCTTATTTACTGTTATATGTGGATGGCATTGTTCTTGCTGCCTCTACTGCTATGTTGAAAGATGAGATTATTGCACGGCTCACGTCTGAATTTGCCATAACTGATTTGGGATAGTTGAGCTATTTTTTTGGGATCTCAGTCACTAGATCCGCAGATTGTATGTTTCTTTGCCAGCGTAAGCATGCAGAGGAGATCGTGCACAGGGCTAAGATGGAAAATTGCAAAATCATGTCCACTCCGGTTGATTCTAAATCCAAACTTAGAGCCATGGTCGGTACTCCAGTTCCTGATCCTACTATGGTTCGGAATCTTGCAGGTGCCTTAAGTATCTCACCTTCACCAGGCCTGACATTGCCTATGTTGTCCAGTAGGTATGCTTGTTTATGCATGCCCCTAGGGAATCTCATTTTACTTCCCTCAAACGTATCATTCGATATGTTAAGGGCACACTGGATTATGGACTACACTTATACCCTTCCGCACTGAACTCGCTATTATCCTACACAGATGCAGATTGGGCAGGCTGTCCAGACACTCCCGCTCTACATCCGGCTACTGTGTGTTTTTTGGGTGATAATCTCATCTCTTGGTCTGCCAAACGGCAAGCCACATTATCCCGTTCGAGTGTAGAAACTGAGTATAGAGGAGTTGCTAATGTTGTTGCTGAGATCTGTTGGCTCCGAAACCTTCTCTTGGAGCTTCAGTGTCCTTTAAGTAAAGCATCTCTGGTCTACTGTGATAACATATCCATCATATACCTCTCTCACAATCCGCTTCAGCATCAGCGAACCAAGCATGTTGAGATGGACATCCACTTTGTTCGCGAGAAGGTTGCTCTCAAGCATATTAAGGTATTGCGCGTGCCTGCCTCATATCAATACGCGGATATTTTCATGAAGGGCCTCCCAAGACAGCTGTTCCTTGATTTCATATCCAGTCTTAGCGTTAGGCCTCCTCCCGCTCTGACTGAGGGTGTGTGTAAACGTGTACAAGTATAACACTACAATCCCTACCCATAATTAGAATATATCTCATATATTGTAAATATATTTAGTGATAGATAATTATGGTAAACTAGGATTCCTCTTGTATTAGGGTTGTATAATGTACACTATATATATTGATATTAATGAGAAAGACTCCCTAAGGGAAATTAATATCATCTAACAATTTTAATTAAGGAAAAATGTTGAATTTAACATTATCTTTTATGTTTTATGCTTAAAACAAGCAACTGTCCACTTGTCAAGTAATAAAATAATTTCGCATAAATAATGTTTGCTATCTATCTCACAAAATAAAATTTCTCTAGGTTGGAGAGCATTTTAATCTTAATAGATTCATTAAATGCAAGTAAGGAGAAAAATTAAAGACCAGCCCATTTGAAGGACAGAAATTAAAGACTGCTTTGAAGGAAAACCGTGCAATTTTCTTGGGAAAACAACACAGAATGCTCACTATAGGTAAACTATTTACACGAAAACGTCCCTCTACAAACTAACTTCGGCAATATCCATTAGGCCGAAATTATTTATTCTAGTACCCCTCGCTCATTATTCATCTTAGTATATTTATATATAATGATGATATCAAAAAGGACTAAGGAGTGTCTCATTAAATGACTGAATTAATTATCTATGATACCATCTCAGTATATGGTTTATACCATGATGATATCATGGAGTACTAAGGAGTGTCTCATTGAAGGACTGAAGCAGTCTTCCGTGATATCATCTCAATATATGTACATAACATGATGGTATCATAAAGATTTTTTTTTAGGAAAGTGTATTTTTTGAATGAATGGACATGGTCCTCTATGATACTCTGTCAGTATATTATATATTTCATATGGGTATCATAGAGGAATAATGACTGTTTTTGAAGAAATGAAAGAAATCCTCTGTAATATCATCATAGTATATAAGAGATACCATGTTGCTCCTGCCGTCCAAATCACTCCAAAATATTAATAGTTTTGATAAACTAATTGTCTTAAACTATTTAATATTCTGAAAAACAAAATGGTGTTTATTGCTAATTCAATTAGTAGATTGTTAGTTGAGAAATTTAAGAAAATGTAAATGGTAGTTTAGATTAATAATTTGATTAAAGCTCTTAAAATTTCTCTTGACAGAGACTCCCTACATCCCAAATTAGTTGTTATTTCACTTTTCGGGAGTCATATTATTTGAACTTTATTTAAAATTTTAAATATATTACATCAAATTGACATGAGAAAAATTATGAAGTATAGCACTTTTTGTATAATTTTAAATATTCAATTTTTAATTGTAAAAGATCACGTTGATCTAATTCAATTTAGCTTCGACGATTATTTAAATTGACTATCAAAAAATAAAACATGACAACTAATTCCGAATAGAGAAAATATTTAAAAATCTCAACAGACAAATGAACTGGAATGAATATCCCCTTTATCAACGTTTGGATAATAAAACGTGGAGGTGGATAGTTTTTATATTTTACTCCCACTGCCACATTTTTTATGAAATCTTTTTATATTATAAATCAACTCAACTTTATATAGAAGTTTTTTATTTTTAATAAGATAATTTATAGCTATTCAATTATCTGTTATTTATTTTAGATCACAAATTCTATAAAATAAGGAATAGACAGTCACAGTTAAAAGGTTGGAATAAATGCTCACACACACAAACACAAACACACAGGTAGCATAGGAATTAATACTCATTAATTGAATGTTGGGAAATTCCTTTCCATTAAAGTCGAATATCTACCACTCTTTTTCAAAGGATCTAGGCATTTTGGAGCAGCCTTTTCTCCAATTGATTCACTTTAGACTTTAACTTTAATTCTTTTTTAAATAAATAATCCATTCATTATTTTCATTAATGAAATAGTATATATACAATTTATAATTTTTTATAATAGAAAAATCCTATTCATATTCTACTCCCAAAACCCTATTCAAATAGTACAAAAATCTTATAATTATGGTAAGTGTACAATCCTAATTTAATACAATAATGTTACACTAAATAAGGCACAAAACTGTGAAATACACTGGTATGTATACCGTGTATATCACGGTTTCACACTAGGTAAATTGCCTTGTGAAACCGTGATATACATGGTATACAAACCTATGTATATCACAGGTTTTATCACACCCCCGCAGTCATAGCGGACGGTCTTCGTACACTGAGATTGTCCCTAAAATCTTCAAATAGAACCGATGGAAGACCCTTGGTAAAAATGTCTGCAATTTGATAACTGGAAGGGACATGTAGGACGCGTACTTGTCCACGAGCTACCTTTTCGCAAACAAAATGTATATCCATCTCAATATGTTTAGTGCGCTGATGTTGAACGGAATTTCCAGAAAGGTATACACCACTAACATTATCACAATAAACCAAGGTAGCTTTGTGAACTGGAAAGTGAAGCTCTAAGAGGAGATTACATAGCCAATAGGATTCAAAAACCACATTGGCCACCCCTCGATACTCGGCCTCTGCATTAGAGCGGGATAAGGTAGCTTGCTGTTTGGTAGACCATGAGACCAAGTTATCACCAAGAAACATACAATAACCAGACGTAGAGCGTCTGGTGTCCGGACAACCACCCCAATCAGCATCTGTAAGAGACAAGTGTAGAAACCGACGACGGATATAGATGTAAGCCATAATTAAAAGTGCCTTGTATGTAGCAGATAATGCATTTGAGCGCATTCATGTGCTCAATCCGAGGATCATGCATAAACAAACATACCTACTGCACGGCATACGTAATATCCGATCGCATAAAAGTGAGATACTGAAGCGCCCCTACAAGACTACGATAGTGGGTGGGGTCCTCGTATGGGACGTCGGCCGCAGCACCTAGCTTGGGTTTAATGTCAACTGGCGTAGACGTAGACTTACAAGAGGACATACCAGCCCTTTCAATTATCTCAGCGACATACTTTCGTTGTGATAAGAATAACCCACCTGCATGATGAGAAACAACAATCCCTAAAAAATAACTCAAGGGCCCCAAGTCTTTCATAGCAAACTCAGACCTGAGCATGGTCATGATAGACTTGCGGAAAGCATCAGTAGAGGCAGTCAAGATAATATCATCCACATATAATATAATATAAGCCAGGGAAGAACCACGATGATATATGAACAATGAACTATCAGACATGCTATGCGAAAACCCAATAGACGAAACATAGTCTGCAAATCTCTTGTACTAAACCCGTGGGGCTTGCTTAAGCCCATACAAGGACTTCTTCAATAAACAGACATGATGAGGATATTTGGGGTCTAAAAAACCCAAGGGCTAATGCATGTAAACGGTCTCCTTAAGATCACCATGTAAGAAAGTATTCTTCATATCTAACTGATGAATGAGCCATACTTTGGAAAGAGTCAGACTACGAACAATGCGAATGGTAGCCGGTTTGATCACCGGAACTAAAACGTCTCACCACAATCCACGCCAATCAGCTGAGTCTTACCATCACCTATAAGATGAGCCTTATGCCTCGCAAAAAAAATATCAGAATTATCCTTATGAGTAAAAATTCACATAGACCGAATAATATTAAAACCAGACGGATGGGGTACCAACTCCCACGTCTTATATGCAATAAGAGCATTATATTCGTCGGGCATAGCCAACTTCCAATTCTGGTCATTTAATGCGAACATTGGGTTACAGGGTAGGGGAATTTAAGAGCATTAGAATTTAAATTAAAATGTCTTTTTAGTTTAAAAATACCATGTTGACTACGAGTGACCGGTCTGTGACTTGGTGAAGAATGGGGTGGATTTTGGGACAAAGGAGGAAGGGTGACGGACAGGCTAGCAGGTAGTGGGCCTGTTGGCCCAACACTGGATACCGAAATAGGAGCTGGGCCGCTAGCACAAGCAGAGGCAGAACTGGACTGAAAATTTGGCCCAGTTGTTGGGCCCAAGACGTTAAAACTGGGCTGAGGACCCGAAACAGTGGCAGGAATATGTCCAGTTGCTTTGGACCCGAAACTATGGTAGGAGGTCCAGCGGGCAGTAGGCCCGCTGGCGGAATTTGGGTGCGGGATAAGTTCGAAAGATGGTGGACAATATACGGAGAGATGGCGTCATCCAAAAAATTATACGAACTAGGCACGGCACTACTCACGTTAGCAAACGGAAATTGGGTTTCATAAAAAATAACATGGCGACTAACCATTATCATATTCTTTGCCATTATCACATTGAATATTTTTTATTTCCCGTTCAAACTAGGTATGGATGAATGCTCTAAATTTTTTAAAAATGGAAAACACTTGAGATTGTTTTGCTAACGGAAAAGTCCATAAAAAATTATAATAATCATCCAAAAATAGAACATAATAACGATGGCCCAAAGAACTAAGAACATGAGATGTCCATAAATCGCTATGAATAATATCAAATGGCATTAACGTATGAGAATTAGAGTCTACAAATGGTAATCTAACAAATTTTCCTAGAGGACAAGATTGACAAATTGGCGTACCCTTACAAGAAATAAAATTGTTTTTATATAAGGAAGAAACAATAGATGACCCAGGGTGACCCAAACGTGCATGCTATAAGGAAGGAGCGAGACTGCAAAAGTAGATGGCAAGGCTTGACTCGAGAGATCGGATGTGGGTGTGATAGGATTAAGATCTCCCCTACTATCACATCTCATGAGAGGAATCCCCGTCTTGAAATCCTTCACAGAAAATCCAAAAGGATCAAAAATCAATAGAAATCCAATTATCAGTGGTGAATTTACAGACATACACCAAATTTTTAGTTAAGTTAGGGGCATGAAGGGCATTTTTCAACACAAGAGGTGGATGAGGGGGAGACAAAGTTTTATGACCGTAACCACGAATTGGAATTGAATTGCCATTACCAACAATTATACCACGATTGTTGCTCAAATTGGAATAAGATGAGAGAGTACCTTGGTCGGACGTCATGTGAGTAGTGGCTCCAGTGTCCAAGTACCAATTTGTGTTCGGAGGATTTAATCCAAACGTGTGCATCGTGGCTTCAAAGTCGCTAGGGGTGGGGCCCGCTTCATGGTGCGCCTGCGGAGGTCGAGACCCAAGCACACTTGCTTGCTGCCGTGACCCAGAACTGCCTCTCGGGTACCACTGCTCACCCAAGAAATTGGGCATGTTATTGGCGGAATTTGGGCCCAATTTCCCCGGTAATGTTGCGACGATGAAAAATAGGGGTTGTTTGGCCCAGGCCCATTGGCCCAGTTCTACGGCCATGGGCCCCAAGGCTGTGGCCAGTTGGCTTGCCGCCCACTACCCCGAGGCCCATTGCCACCCCCGTTATTGCCACCTCAATTTCCACCACGGTTTTTATCATTATTTTTTCAATTCTTTCAACCTTTTGCAGTATGTTGAAACGTTAGGGAAATCTTCCATATTGACGTGGGAACACAAGACCAATCGCCTGGAAACTAGCACACTACATGGTCGCCGCTGAACCTTTGGGGGAAAATGTGCCACTTAACCAAGCGAGTCTGTAGTATGGGCAAATCAACATGGCTCGGAGACCAGTTCAGGCTTCAGGACACTTTGGATTTCCGCCCATTATGTCGTACATTTCTATGAATGACCCTACGATGCAGGCGAACAATGTTGGCCAGTCGAATTAGCAGCCGATGACCCCTAGCTATGACTTAGCTCGGTTATCTGGTGACACTATTTACAGTGGAATACCATTCCAGCAGTCATTGCCAGTACCCAGTCCATACCTTCCAGGAAGCGTAAATTTTCTATGAACGACCGACTTCCGAGAAGAGCAGCCATGGAATATTGTTCCACCTTATCCTCAGGCTCCGTTAGCCGTTCCAGAAGCTCAGGTTGCAGGCTTTAGTGTCCATACCCAACAGCAGCAATGGGGCATTACCCCAACTATTGGTAATGGCCAACAGACCACCTACAACCTTCAGAACCCTGTCCAACAAAGTGCAGAATGGAGGCCGTCAGTGCAGAACGCCTACCAACCGAATCTAATCGAGAATCGGCAGGGGACGTCACAATTGATAAACCCAAAAATTATTGCTAATACCATACGGAGGTACTTTGGCATCCAACTGAAACCTTTGGACATGCCTGTTTATAAGAAGCCTTATCTCGATTGGGTAGATCGGATAACACCTTTGTCGAGGGGCTTCAAAACACAAGAGTTTGCCATCTTCTCTGGCGATGATGGCAAATCCACTATCGAGCACATCAGTAGATTTACTGCCCAATGCGGCGAGGCTGGCCAGAATGAGTATCACAAGTTGCAGTTATTCCCTCTCTCTCTAACGGAAATAACCTTCACATGATACAACTTTTTAGCTCTTGATTTCGTACAGAACTGGGCTAACATGGAGGGTTGCTTCCATGATAGGTTCTATTGGCCCCAACCTTAGGTTACCGTGACTGATCTAATGAATCTCAAGCAGCAGGTCGATGAATCGGTTGCCGATTTTATCGAGAGATTTAGAAAGAAGGTTGGGAAATGCACCGTACACTTTCCCAAGTCTGAGTGTGCCCACATGATAATCAACAACATGTACCCTCAGTTAAAGGAGAAGTTGGTGGGACAATCCTGCTTTGACCTGAGCCAGTTAGCCGAAAAGGTTAGCCAAATAGAGCAGAACATCTAGGAGAAGGAGCGGAGAAGAGCCAGCCGAAATCGAGGCTCCCACTTGGCATCCACCATTGAAGCGGATGAGTCCGACTCAGAGTCAGCCGATTGGGCAGACGCAATGGTGGCCAAGATTACTAGGGGTAAGGTTTACTCTTGCCCAGCCTTGAAAGTCGTAAAAGGAAAGGAGGCGAGTTCATCCGATGACAGAGTCGGTTACTTATATGACATCACAAAAGCAAATCAGATCTTTGATCATCTGCTCAAAGATAAGCAGATTCGGTTGGTTGATGGTCATAGGATTTTGCCTGCCGAGGAACTCAAAGATAAGAAGTACTGCAAGTGGCATAATTCACATAGCCACTCTACTTCTAATTATGTGGTCTTCAGAAAGGCGATCCAAAAGGGAATCAAAGAGGGAAGGTTCAAGCTAGCCGACAAGAGTATGGATGAAATGTCCATTGATACTGACCCCTTTCCTGCGGTACCAATATCTATGGTATCTTTTGCTAAGCCCGATGAGTCAAGGGACACCAAAGGGAGACATCTGATGAAAATGGTGTAGATCCTAAAGAAATCTACCGAAGGGGAGAAGGCCACAAAGACCTCTGTGTTCAACAATTTAGGCAGCCTACATGACATTCGCGATGACAGGCAGCCAGCTAGGAGCAGTTTTCATGGCCGCCCTAAATACTCGAGGGACGTTGAACGAGAACATCAGGAACAAACCATGAGGTTCAGAAGGGTCCCTATCGGTGCCAGGTATAGGCTTGGGGAGCAAGTACGAATGCCAACCAACCGGCAGCCGAGCATGCCTCGAATAGATGAAGAACCACTCTGTAAAACCAAACAGAGGGTGGTCGAGTTTAACATAAACGAGGGTGTTTCGTCCTTACGTATCACGATGAGAAATGAGGACCAGATGAGACCCCGGAGAATGATTAAACCAGCCGCCAACACATAAAAGAGGAAGTGGTCAGTCAATCAGGCTCTCGAAAAGAAAGAGGCCCCACTGAGAGTCGTATCCAGGACTCAGAAAAGAAGGATGCAATATGTCAACGCCTTGCGTAAGATGCAACAGACATTGCATCTAATTTCCAACACCAAGGCAGCTAAAAATTATGAGATTCCTGAGTCTGTCGTAGTCGAGGCTATCAAGCGGGCATTCGGCTCAGTTGCTTCAGGGGAAATGTCGCATGAAGGAAAGACATCGGGTCAACCAGAGCTGGATGAACAGCCTACCGACAACCAGACAGAGGAACCCCAACAAGAGAACGTGGCCCCGGATAGACCTCTAACTAAGGCAATCCCACAGATCGTGCAGAGGATTCAGTTAGAGGATCCCCAGCCGATCTCCATTTGTCTCTAGAAAATGGACGATATGAGCTTCTGGTCAGCCGAATTGGATGAAAGAGGGGACTCCATCCTCGATTCATTTAGCCATGACCTGGTTGATGAGATCTGGGCAGACATTGAAATGGTCAGCCTAATCCCATGTGAGTTTTGGGCCAGCCGCTCCGCGATGGATAACCTAGAAGGTGATGTTTGCGTAGAAGACCAGAATGGACAACTATAGCCGATACCCCGACTAGGGACACTTTGAGCACCGTATTTGATGCATTTACAGAAGATATGGTTAAACACCTCAAACCCCTTTACGTCAAGACTTACATTAACGGGAAAACTATTAGTTGGGTGTTTGTCGACAATGAGGCTGTGCTGAATGTGATATCGCTTCTTACCTTGAAGGATCTTAACAAAACAAATGAGGATCTCATCCCAACTAACATGAAAATGGATAGCTTTATGGGAGAAGCCTCTGAAGCATTGGGGATTCTAGTAGCAGAAATTACTATAAGTCCTAAGACGGTCAGGTCTGCCTTCTTTGTAATAGATGGCAAGTCGTCCTACACCATTCTGCTGGGCAGGGACTGGATTCACACCAGCTGATGCCTTCCTTCTACCATGCATCAAAAGCTCATCTTTTGGGAAGGAGACAAGATAGAAATCATCCCAGCGGATGATAACCCATTCCGACTAGGGGTTAAGAATATAGAGGTTGTCCTCTATTCACCCTATGTGGCTCCTATAGCCGTCATGGAGCAGTATAAAGAAGTATTTTTGGAATCCTGTAATCTTACCTCACGAGTGTTTGAAATAAAACAATTCGTCGAACCAGGGCTTACCTTGGAGGATTTAAATAGTTGAGGAAACCCAAATCATACGTGACCTGTGGCATCAGCTGACCGCCCTAAGTTCTGAGGCAAGGATAGCCGAGGCATCGTAGATGGGGAACCACGATAGAAAACCAGATCTGGCGGCCAACAACATTTATGTTGTCGATAGGAATTTTATGCCTAACTTTGTTTGTCTTTGTTCTACGCTTGTACAAAACTTGAGTGTTATTTTATACCCCGTGTTGTGTATGTTTTGTGCAAAGTTTGAATAAACTCACTTTACAAAGACATGTCTTAAATGAAATGGGCAATCGAAAACTCTAAATCTACAGCTACGGGGATGAGATCCTATCGGCTAAATCTATAGACAAGATGCAGTGTTGTCCTCGGAAGTTAATATCATTACGGATGGCCAAACCAAATTTTCTAGGTTTGGAAGAATATCAGCAGGCCATGCTAATGGAGTTGGGTCAGAATCGACTGACAATCATAGAAAGAGTCAAAGCCGATAAATGTAAAATGGCCAAAGCATACGACAAACGTATAGAGCCTAAAGAGGTTTTTCGGAAGAGACTTAATTTGTAAAATCATCCCACCGATTGAAATGAAATATCGTAAAATCAACAAATGATCGCCAAACTAGGAAAGGACCCTTCGTAGTGAACCCATGGGTTGCCGATAATACGGATCAAGCGATAAACATGCATGGAAAAGAAATGTAAATGGTAGACATTTTAAAGATATATTACCCATCGATTCTGGGGCATGCATAAGTAATCAACAACCACAGACCGACTGTCTGGTCACAAAAGAGGATAATTTCCCTTCGATTTGGGGAATGCACGGGCAAACGAGAGCCACAGGCCGGCTGCCTACTCACAATAATAGACCATTCGATTTGGGCGATACAACTAAGAAGCCGAATTGGTCAGCCTTGAACCAATCGAAGGCTGTATTACATCATCAGTTATTGAAATCTCAGAATCAGCTGAATCAACGGTTGCTTGGTCATCCCGAATCGCTGCAGTCTATTCCTCATCACCAGCCGCACCAACGGCCACTAACTCAACTACCCCCTAACTCTTCGGGGATTCCCACTCCTACCCCTGTGCTATCTCGCCATACCAATTGATTGGGTCTCAGTAAGAACATGCGTATAGGCTGTTAGAGTATCTTATGGTTGTTGTTCTGATCGGGCCGATGCATCTTGCAAGGCTATAGGAAGGTCACCTGGAACTTGGACGGTAGGATCAACTGGCAAAAAAGTAGTCGTAGTCGAAGAATGATGTACTTCGGACACCATTTTGGAAGGATTAGCAGGTAATAATGGCTTTACACAAGCAAGTTTGCCTCTCTATTCAGCACACTCATTTTCCAGTGGGCCAGCCGTTCATTGCCCATCTTCAGATCCGATTCCTAAACAACTTATTGATTACCAAGCTCCCGTATCTCATTATCCAAATGGCGGCCTTGCCGAAACAAAGAGGAGCGGGAGGAATCGTAGGTTTTAATAGTTGAGTCCAGGATACTTATTTCAAGGGTTATAGTCCTTATCTCTACCTGGATCTTCTCTAATTCTACTTGCAATTGGGACCGCCGCCCCTGCAAATCGCGCCTTCAATCGACACTCCGCTGCCTCTCCTCATTTACTTAGGCAAAAGTAGCCTGAACACGATACTTTTGTTGTCGAAGAGATCCCAAGCATTGCAGAGTTGCGGCCGCTTCATCACGACTATCTTTGGCCGCCTTATGTGAAGAGAATAGGTTATTCAAAGCCAAGGCTATGTCATTATAGGCGTCCGCCAGAGCTGGAGAGTCCCTCGCCTCCTTCGACAACCGGAACAAAGAGGTCCTCTATGCATGAAGTACCTCCTTGCTGGTGGGGATGCCCTTGGCTAGTAACTCCTCAACTCGCTCTTCATGAACACCAACAGACGAAGAGGGTGAAGGTACGATATCAGCTGAGCCAAAATACTACAAAGTACGTCCTCAAGTATGACCTCGATTGATGCCTCTGAGTCATCAATTGGGCTGGCTTCAGCCGAGAGATCTTCCCTAGCCATCTCCTGTACAGAAAATGATAATTTCATAAGAAAGGCAAGAGTATAGAGACAATTGATAACAAGACTGGAAGGAAAATGATATACCTCTACGGTTACGTTAACCTCTTCGGCTGCCTCAATAGGAGAAACTCTGATATTGAGGCTAGCCGATGGAGAATCACGTGGGTGTTCGGAAGTACGAACCAACGAGGACGTCCCTCCAGCATGGAGAGAGGCATCATGTACTTTCTTCCATCTATTGCGCCTTATTAATAGTGGCTCGTGAAAGACAAAACCAAGAAACATGAGTAATGAAAAATAGCTAATACAAAGGTAGTCGAGGCAGATAAGGATATACCTCATCATCCTCATATTTAGAAACAAGAACTTCGGCTCCGCGAGATCTTGCTTCCCTACACTCACAAATAACAATCCCTTCACCTAGCCTGGGTTGCTTTAAAATGGATTGCCTAGGCGACGGAGATCCCTTGGTAGGAGTGGTCACCAAATCAACAAACCCTGAGGGGATGAAGTTACTGAATAAAGTGTTAGCCTAAAATGTATAAGAAATTCTGGCCAACATATATGTAGAAGAACAATTCATCTTTTCTCTTCGGCTACCGTATTGATGGAAATCACCTTTGAAGAGACATCTTTTGTCCTTGGATTAGCATCTGTTGGGTTTTTCTTCTTCGGCTGGACCAGCCGATTACTCTATTTTTCCTGGATCAGCCGATCGCAGTTGACTTCCAAAGAGGATTGAAAGAATATTTCTTTGGCTACTTTCCACTAGTCAACAAAAGTAACAGTGGTGTTGGCCTTCGGGAGAATGGCTGCCAGAAGAAAAAGGGTAAGCTTATCAAGATTGTAGGCGGCTACCTTCTCTGTCTGCTTTGCATTTAGAGAGCAACGGCGGGTCGAATGAGCAATACTACGGTGAGACCATGGTAATGTGTTGAGTCAAGCCAAATTATCGTGCCACAAAGTTAGGTCGATAGGGCTCCGTGGTCAACTTGTAATGCCTAGAGTTGTGCTTTACGCCTCCCAAAAGATCCCTAGCCATAAGAATACGCCCCCACACTCGATTCATGACCTTCCGCTGAATGAATGAAAGGTTGTCATCGGCTATTTGATGAACCCAATCGGGAGTGGACCATTTTTCAAGGACTGGTTGCCAATCCGCGTAATGGTCTCGAGACAAACCATGCAGGGTGGAGACTGTAGTGAAAACATCCTGGGGCACAAGAGGTGTTCCCCGAAGAGTGTCAGCTAACACCGACAGATCTAACGGAGAACGGCTGCCATCAAAATCGTCAAGGATGAACTCTGGGAAATACAAAGTGATCCAGAACTGAAGGAACCACAGAGGACCGGCCAAAGTATCCAAATTTTGAGAGTCCCTTAACCTAGATTGAGCATTGCCCAAAGCCATGTACAAGTAATCCAGGAAGAGGGATGTCCAACTGACATCTTCCCCAGAAACGACCAAAGCCATATAAATCTCCAAGTCCTTGACAATTGCACAAGAGCCCGTACAGACGAAGTAACGGTTAAACCAATAGAGCATAAAAGCATGATGCTCAGCATCATCGACAGGAAGAGGTGAACTTCGGCGGTTAGCGGTCATAAAAGAACCATAACTGGAAATTTTTTTTGAAACAACAATCCCCAAGTCGGGAACTTTGATTTCACTGAGGGTAGGTGCTTCGGCTCCTAGTATCGTTGTTACATCAAGAAGGGTAGGAGTCATCATTCCCCAGGAAAAAACAAAAGCATTGGATGTAGTCGACCAATAACCAAAACAAGCATATATGAGGCCGATATTGCAGGAGATATCAAACCCTAATAGTACAATGGCGTCGTAAAGACCCACACGCCTCCACTCGGCTCCTTTGGCCGACCTGTCCCGGCCCACCCAAGCAAAATCGTTGGCAACCTTGGTCGGCCAAGTGTGTAGGTTAGCCGAACAGCGATCGGCAGTGAACCAGTCGCAGGTGATGAAAGGTCATAGGTCACCGGGCTAATATGTTAAGATAAAAGAACGCTGCCTTGTTCTGGCCTACCATATAGAGCCAGAACAAATTGTTCATCAAAAAGGACCAAGGCATCGGTTAGGTCTTTATCGGATAGAGTGGTCCCATATATCTTTTGAGAAGAGGAAGAAGAAGCCATGGCATTTGAGTAAGAAAAGGGCCGAGATTAGGGTTTTATATGCAGAAGGGAAGAAATCAGAAATGACTAAAAGATCAAGTGAAAAATTCTCGGAAAGATATCTCTTTCTAAGTAGATCTCGATGCGCGGCAAAAATTAGGGCTACCTCTTCGAATGCATGGTTGGAAAACATTAGAACCGATTCGTGGTAATAAAGACACCTCGGTTGAAGGGGAAACCTAATTCAGAAGTAATCATCATTGCATGCACTGGAGACGAGACTATTGAAGTGACATGCGCGGCAGTTAGACTGAAATGACAGCTACTTTTGGATACATCAACTTAACAGTCACACTCGAGTTAATCTAGGGGGGCAATTGTTAACACTCAAAAGTAATTTAAGTGTTTAGCCGAATTCAGTGACAGTCGAACTGTTCCAGAGCCGAATTTACTCCTAGCCCTCGACTACAAGAACTTCATCGGCTACTAAGGCATCTTAGTCGAGTTGTTAGTTAGAGGTACGACTGGGACCCACTCAGATGCAGACGCCTCAACGACCAAGTCAAAAGGGTTTTCGGACCCCTAAAAGCGGTAACGGCCAACAACAGCTAAAAAGGGGGTCATTATCCGAGCAAGAGGAATAGAGGGCGAGAAAATCGGCACCACCTGCCCCTTAGTCAGCCATTGAACTTAGTGGGTTACTTGATGGCTGACATGGGGGAGATCACGTTGTACAATTTTTTCCCCTTTTTTGTACTATACGTAGGATCATTCTTTGTATATACAAAAATGATCAATCAATCAAACAACTCAATTTTTATCTATCATTATCCTTTACTTTATTTATCATTTACTTTACTGTATTCAGCTGCATTCATGTTTCTTACCTCTTAGTTTACTCATACCACCGTCCTAACGCTTTCTGGAGTAGTTGGGAAACCCATTGCTGGAAATCAGAGTTCTGTTTTCAGCCCAAATCGTTTAAGTTAAGGAATCAATTTGTCTCCTGATACGGTCAGCCGATAAAACGTCAGATAACAAAATTCGGGGCGATAACATAGTGGAATTTGAATTTACACCTAAATGTGACATATATGACTCAATAGTACTTCACTTATGTGTAACCATTACCACTTTTTATAGTTCTTAGCTAGGTAGTACAAAGAAATTCATAAAGCCTATTGGATCAAAACTAACGATAAGTATCATGAGCTTGAACGGCGACAGATTAGTTTCTTAGTGAAATCATTGCACAAAACTTTAGATTTTAAATAGTTCTGTAAATTTGGGTTATTGAAAGTTATAAAAATGAAATAAATGGAGAAATGTTGAACATTTTGGGTGTTTTCAGAAATAGAAAAATTATCTTTAATGTTATTCCATTAAAAATTAAGCACGATTTTGGGCCGGGGGGGGGGGGGGGGGGGCTAACGAGTATACAATAACTCCTAAATAAGTTCATTTTTGGTGATTTGTTTATTTCTTATTTTGTAAGTATTAACTATCTAAAATTAATAATTCACGAAAGTTTTATCAAATTAAGATTCTCATAAGTCATCTCTGGATAAATCAGCTTACATAATTTTGTGGGTATTTTTTTATGATAACGTCGAGATAATGAATGATAAACATTTACACTTTACATTCTATTCAATTTAAGCAATAACCTTTCAAATTTCAAATCTACTAATTATTAAGCAATTTACCTTCTTAAATAGGACTAAAATTTAATACACTGTTAAAAAAGGTTGAGGTCACTTTCTCAATATAGAAAGATCCGTTTTCTTTTTAAGTGTGAACTTAATATTGCGCGCTATCATAGTTTTCATCATCATCTAATCCAATAAAATTTCTAAATTAGCTCCTTTAGTTTTTTTTTGAGAAATCTATTTTAAATGTATAATTGTCCAGTTAGTTATCACTCCACTATCTCATTATCTTATTTTGACAATCATTATGAGCAATATCATCATACTTTGAATTATAACAAAAGCTTAGCCTCGGCAACCCAAAACTTTTTATATTATCATGACAGTGGAAATTAGTGGAAAGAAGGATGACGAAATCATATATTCAAATTCTATTTGATATTAGCTGGTCCAAGATAATTATTAATACAGGAGTTAGGATAATTGTATTTATTAGGTCAAGATCCCTTCAGTCAGTTTTCTTAAATGTAAGCTTATATTGATCGCACGTGTGCACTTAAAATTAAAATGAAAAGAATGACTATATGACGATTTGCTAATGGTGAGGGATTTGAATTAATTAAAAGTATAACAGGAGTAAAATTGAGCAATTCTGATAGTACAAGAGATATTATTTTGGACCTATAACCTAGGCTTAATCCTATCAAAATTTCTAACGGTTACTGTCCGAAAATCGCTAATTTTTGTCAGATGTTCTATGAGAATTTGACTCGTCGATAAAGGATTTTCGATAAAATATTCATCGAAATTTTATCGATGAGCCAAATTCTGACATATTCCATCGATTTTTGGTTGAAAATTAGTGTAATTTTTTAATTTTATGTGCAAATTATTGATGATATGACGTTTTCTTAATATATTTTTGTTGAATATTCCAAAGAGCTATGTCCATTTCGCTGCAAATCATGAATTTCTTAGTTATTTTGGGGAGAAGAGGCTTGACTATCAGTGCCGGATCCAGAATTTTCATTCAAAAGGTTCGAAAAAAATAACAAAAGCTAAATATAAAAAATAATGTTGTCAATGGGAATCAAAGCTAAGACTCTAGAGACAATTCTGAACACCCTAAATCGCTTGAGCTAACCTTTTGCATTTGTTTAAGGTATTTCAAAGTTAATACATATAAACACATAAAATCTACCCAATATATATATTGTAATATTTTACCGAATGTGTTCGGGTGTACACCCTCGGCACCCTCTAAATCCTCCCATGTTGACTACCACACTACTTTTCGACTATATAGATAAAATTTGAGATTTTATGTTGCACACATAGCTTTTGTCTTTTTTTTCTTCTTCATTCAAATTAATATAGGTTTCGCATATATTCCATTCCATTAAAAAAAAGATTCTTTACGATGAGTGTTGCTGAGTTGTGGAGCCTAATTCATTACCGACACTATGAAGACTCAAACTCCCTATTTGATTATAGTATAATCTGCATCGGCAAAGTGGACGTAGCTCTCGCATTGAGTGAACCACTATAAACCTGTGTATGTTATTTGTTCTTCGCTTATTTACTATTTTCTTATTAGGTAGGATTTGGGACTCAAATCCAAAAAACTGGTATCAAGAGCGACAGGCTGTGTTGCAATTTAGAAAATGATGGGAGGCAAAGATGGTTCGACGCACGGCATCAGAAAATTCGATGATACAGATTTTGCGTTTTGGAGAATATAAATTGAAGATTATTTGTACGGCAGGAAGCTTCATCAACCGCTGAGTCCGAAGCTAGAGGAGATGAATGATGCAGAATGGAATCTCCTTGGCAGACAGGTTTTGGGAGTTATTCAATTGACGTTGTCGAACAACGTTGCTCACAACGTGGAGAAGGAGAAGACCACCGCTGGCATGATTAATGTTCTGTCCGACATGTATGAGAGACCTTTGGCAAACAATAAGGTATTTCTCATGAAGAAACTCTTTCATTTAAAGATGGAGGAAGGTGCGCATGTTGCAACGCACATGAATGAATTTAACACGATTGTCAATCAATTGTCATTTGTTGCAACCGAATTTGACGATGAAGTGCAAGCCCTAATTTTGTTGGCGTCTCTACCGCATAGCTGGGAGCCAATGAGAGCAGCGGTTAGTAATTATGTTGGCAGTGATAAACTGAAATTCAACGATGTTAGAGACGTATCCTTGCTGATAAGGTTTGCATGATAGATTCTAGTGAGGCATCGACGAGTTCTGCTTTGAATGTTGAGAACAAAGGTAGAAATTATGACAGAAACTACAACCGAAATAAGGGTAAGTCGAAGTCAAGGAATGGCAGGGGTCAATCCAGATCCGGGCAAACACTTGAGTGCTGAAACTATGGGAAATCAGGTCACATCAAGAAGAATTGCAGGGCACCAAAGAAGGAGGACAACAAGGGGGTGGAATTAATGCTGCCACTGACAACCCGATATAATCTTGGGTGCTTGACTCATGAGAGTCTTTCCACGTCACCCCACATCGTGATATAATGATGTATTACGTTGCTGGGTATCTCGAAAAAGTCTATTTGGAATATAGTAAGCCTTTAGACGTTGTTGGTATTGGAGACATTAATTTGAAGATGTCAAATGTAAACGTGTGGAAGATCACAAAAGTCAGACATGTGCCGGATCTGAAGCGTAATCTGATCTCAGTGAGTCAGCTTGATGATGAGGGACATAATCTTAACTTTGGTAATGTGTCCTGGAAGGTGACGAATGGTGGTATGGTGGTTGGTTGAGGTAAGAAAACTGGTACTCTTTATATGACGATGAGCTATCATGATACAGTTGTTGTTATTGACAACACCAAGAAGATAGAGTTGTGGCATTGCAGGCTCTGACATATGAGCGAGAAAGAGATGAAGCTTATGGTGACTAATGGCATGATTCTGGAGCTGAAGTCAGTGGATCATCATATGTATGAGAGCTGCATTCTCGGAAAACAGAGGCGAGTAAGTTTTTCAAATACATGTAGATAATTGAAAGTTGACAAGCTTGAATTGGTGCACGCTGACGTGTGGGGACCTGCTACTGTCCCCTCACTCGGAATATCACATTACTACGTCACCTTCATTAATGATTCAACCAGAAAGTTATGGGTCTATTTTATAAAAAATAAATCTGACGTGTTCACTGTCTTCAAAAGGTGGAAAGCCATGGTCGAGAATGAGACAAACCTCAAGTTGAGGATCCTGAGGTACGACAAGGGTGGAGAATATATTAATGGTGACTTCAAACAGTATTGTGCTGATAATGGGATGAAGATGGTGAAGAATACTCCTGGAACGCCCTAACAAAATGGAATAGCAGAAATGATGAATCGAACATTGAACGAGCGTGCACGGAGCATGAGAATACACGCTGTACTGCCCAAGACATTCTGGGAAGATGCAATTATTACCACAACCTTCTTGATTAACATAAGACTGTCTGTTCCTTTGGGTTTTAAAATTTCAAAAGAGGCTTGGAGTGAGAAAAAGGTAAATCTTTCTTTTCTGAAAGTGTTTGGTTGCTTATCCTATGTTCATATTGATACTACTGCTAGAAGTAAACTTGATCCAAAATCTAAGAAGAGTTATTTTATTGGCTATGGTGACACCGAGATTGGTTATCGATTCTGGGATGACCAAAATCGAAAGATGATCCATAGCAGAGACGTCGTCTTCAATGAACAGGTTGTACAAGGACAAGTTGCAGGAGAGTTCAGAATCTATGAACAAGGAATCGGAAATAGTTGATTTGAGATACTTTTCGGCAACTGAGCTACAATAAAGTACTACTGTGGCAGAGGAATAAGCCAATGATGGCGAGGTTGATGAAAATGTTGATTCTGAAATAAATCAGTGGATGCTGATCACAGAATTACATAGATCATCTAGGACCAGTAAGCCAATTCACAGGTTCTCTCCGTCCCTCAACTACATTATGTTCACTGAAGGATGGGAGCCAGAATGTTATGAAGAAGCGATGCAAGTTGATGAATCGATCAAGAGGGAGATGGAAATGAAATATGAGATGGATTCACTATTGTCAAATCATACATGGGAGTTAGCTAAGTTACTAGAGGAGAAGAAGGTATTGCAAAACAAATGGGTCTACAGGATAAAGAAATAACACGATGGAAGTAAGCGCTATAAAGCGAGGCTTGTTATAAAGGGATTTCAACAGAAAGAAGGCATTTAATACACAGAGATCTTCTCTCCCGTAGTCAAGTTAGTGATAATCAAAACTGTTATTTGGCTGGTAGCAAAGGAAGATCTGCATCTTCAACAGATCGACGTGAAAACTAATTTTCTTGACGATGATTTAGATGAGGAAATCTACATGAAGCAACCTGAGGGATTTGAGGTCAAAGGGAAAGAGAAACTTGTGTGCAAGCTTCAAAATAGCATGTATGGACTAAAATAGGCTCCGATACAGTGGTATAAGAAATTTGACAGCTTTATGAAGAAAGTTAAATTCCTAAGGCACGAAGCAGATCATTGTTGTTACTTCAAGAGATTTGAAGACTCCTACATGATACTGCTCATTTATGTTGACGACATGATGATCATAGGAGCAAACCTATATGAGATTGATAGGCTATCAGAAGAAGCTATCAGAAGAATTTGCAATGAAGGATCTGGGAGCTACAAACCAAATCCTCGGGATGAGAATCATCAGAAGTAGGAGGGCCTCAAGCTCTCACAAGAAGAATACGTGAAGAAGGTTCTCAAGAAGTTCAACATGGATGATTCCAAGCCAGTCAGTACTACCTTGGATGGACACTTTCGTTTGTCAAAGGATCAGTCGCATGTGACCGAAGATGAGAAGGAGCATATGGACAAGGTACTTTATGCCTTTGCTATTGACAGTCTTATGTACGCGATGGTATGTACGAGGCCAGACATTGCACATGCAGTGGGAGTTGTTAGCAGGTTTATGAGCAATCCGGGAAAGCAACACTAGGAGGCTGTGAAGTGGATTTTTAGGTATCTAAAGGGCATCTCAAGTTCAGTATTCTATTTCCGAAAGTCAGAGACAGGATTGCAGGGATATGTTAATGCTGACAATGGTGGTGGTGTTGATAGTAGAAAGAGCACATCTAGGTATGTTTACACCTTCGGAGGTACTGCGATTTGCTGGATTTCAAAGTTGCAGAAAATAGTAGCTCTATCTAGCTGTGAGACTGAGTATGTTACCGTGACGGAGGCCACAAAGGAGATGATATGGCTATAATCTTTTCTAAGGGAATTCGATCAGGACTAAGAGGGGAGTGTTCTATACTATAATAGCCAGAGTTCCATTCATTTGGCAAAGAACCCGGTCTACCATGCTCGCACGAAGCACATACAACTCTGGTACCATTTTATCAGATCAACTTTGGAAGATGGAGTATTAGTGCTTGAGAAGATACCAGTGAGTGAGAATCTAGTAGACATGCTGATGAAGGCCATGTCGAATGATAAACAGAAGTTGCGTGCAACTTCAATTGGACTTCTTGGATGAGGATCGGAGTCGCCGCTGCAGATGGAGACATATGATTGAAATTAGTCTCCACGTGGGAGATTGTTGAGTTATGGAGCAGACGTTCCAGTTATTTCTCAGTTCCTTTTCAGATTCATCCTCGAGTCGATACGCTCCTTTCTCCGCAAATCTAATGATCTGGTATGGTCCTTCCCAGTTTGATTGCAGCTTACCCGCGCTCGGGTCCCTTGTTGCGAGGGTGACCTTTTCGAGGATATAGTCCCTGATTTTGAAATGCCTCAAGTTCGTCTTTCTGTTGAAGTATCTCTCTACTCTCCATGTTTGTGTCGCCAGACATATGAAATCTAACTCTATGTGTTCCTCCAACAGCTCCAGCCCTATTACCATTGCTTCTTTATTAGATTCATTGGTGGTTTGAGTGTAACGGAAGCTGGGTTCTCCCACTTCCACAGGTATGAAGGCCTCAGCTCCGTATACTAACGAGAAATAGGTTTCCCCCATACTCGTTTTAGTTGTGGTTCTGTGAGCCTATAATACCCCTGGAAACTCTTCCGACCACTTGCCTTTTAATTTTTTCAACCTCTTCTTGATGCTTTGGATGATGGTTTTGTTAGTTGATTCTGCTTGCCCATTTTCACATGGGTGATACGGCGATGAAGTGATCCTCTTGATGTTTAACCCTTTTAGGAACTCAGTGACCTTCTTTTCCATGAATTGTCGGCTGTTGTCACAAGCGATATCCTTTGGTATTCCAAATTGACATATGATATGGTCTCATATGAAGTCTATGGCCTGCCTTTCGTGAATCTTTGTATACATTTTGGCTTCCATCCATTTTGAGAAATATTCAGTTAGGATCAGTAGGAACCTCACGTCTCTCATAGCTCCCGGTAGTGGGCCCACATTATACATCTCCCATTTCATAAATAGCCATGGAACCATTACTGAGTGGAGGGGTTCAGTAGGTTGACATATTATTGGCGAATGCTGCTGAAATTTCTCGCATTTCTGTACATAAGCCTTTGCGTCCTCTTCCATCCAATTCTAATAACCAGCCCTCATTATCTTTTTCACTAATAAATCATACCCGGTGTGATTTTTGTAGTTCCCTTCGTGTATCTCCTGCATCACATAATTGGCCTCCACCGACCCCAGACATTTGGCCAAGGGTCCGAGGTATGACCTTCTGTACAACTCCCTTTTGTGCATGCAATACCTAGTCGCTTTTGTCCTCAGTGCCCGAGCTTCTTTAGAATCTTCTAGGAGAGTCCCCGTCTGTAGATAATTGATAACATCATTTTACCAGTCGTAAGTGAGGCTAGTAGAATTTACTTCGTGCATGCCAAAGTCTAGGACGGAACACAAGAGGTGGACTATGGCCTCAGACTCTTCTTGAGTTGTTTCGGATGACGAGCCCAGGTTAGCTAAGGTGTCAGCTTCGAAGTTCATCTCTCGCGGGATTTGCATCACCGTCCATTTTCGGAATCAAGCCAACAAAGTAGTAGCTTTACTTAGATATTCCTGTATTCGACTATCTTTGGCCACATATTTATCCAATATTTTATTGATGATCAGTTGTGAGTCGTTCTTGAGCTCGATGTTTTCGGCTTTGAGTACCCGAGCTAATTCCAAACCTGCAATTACAGCCTCATTGTTAGTTAAAGAGCACACTTAATGGCTTGCCTAATTGTGGCCCCCGAGGGGGTGGTAAGGACAATCCCCAGTCCGGTGCCTTTCATGCTTGTGGCCCCGTCTATGTATAATACTCATTCTCCGGATGCAGCTTCGGTTTTCCGAACTGCCTCGGTGTAAGCCTGAGGCATCATACCCGGACTATAATTAGCCACGAAATCAGCCAAGCTGTGAGATTTAATAGTGGTCCAGGGCAGTAGGTGATATAGTACCCGCAAATTTCAATCGACCAACTTACCAACCGACCCTTCTAGTTCAGACTTATGCAATATATTTCTTAAAAGAAAAGTGGTGACCACACATATGGGGTGACATTGAAAATATGTCCTAAGCTTATGAGACGCTACCACCAGGGCCAAAGCCAGTTTCTCAAGGTGGGGGTATCGGGCTTTGACCTCAGTTAAGCCTTACTGGTATAATAAATAGGAGATTGCGTACCTTTTTTCTCCCGAACAGGCACAATACTTACAACGCTTTCAGATACAACAAGGTAAATCAGCAGCGGTTCCCTCTCATCTGGTTTTACGAGCAGAGAAGGGTTTGACAGGCATTTCGGGGTCCCTTGAAAGTTTTTGTTTTTCTTTAGTAAGCTGAAGAATTTTTGGCACCGCTCGGACGACCTAGATATGAACCTCCCCAAGGTTGTTATTCTTCTAGTCAATCGTTGCACTTCTTGAGCACTGCTAAGTACCTTTGGTATTTGCTCTATGGCCAGAATATGATTCGGGTTGGCTTCAATGCCTCTATTGGACACCACAAATCTTAGGAACTTTCTAGAGCCCACCCCAAAAGCACATTTTTCAGGATTTAGCTTGAGGTTGTGCTCTTAGAGGATCCCTAACACTTCCTGTAAATGGCTAACATATTCCTCCGTTGACAGGGACTTAACAATTATGTCATCAAGATAAATCTCCACACTTTGACCCAGCTGATGATGGAACTTTCCTAGGTCAGTTGGTGGAAGGTAGTCCTTGTATTTTTTAAATCGAATGGCATAACTGAATAACAATAAGTTTCATGCTCCGTTATGAACGATGTCTTTTCCTGGTCTGATGAGTTCAACTATATCTGACCAAACCCCGTGGATATATCTAGGAAGCTGAGCAGCTCATGCCCAGCTAACGCGTTGACCACTTGATCCAGGTAAGGCATTAGGTACGAGCTCCTCAAGCAAGCTTTATTGAAGTCTTTTAAATCTAAAAACATTTGAAAATATTCAGGTTTGCTAGCCAGTACCACCACGTTTGCTAGCCAGTTTGGGTATTTTACTTCTCGGAACGCTACTGACTAAATGAGTCGTGCTCTTTATTCTTTAACAAATTGACTCAGTTCTATTGACATCGAGCGCATTTTTTTGCTTAATAGGAAGACAATTTGGGTCCATGTTTAGTTTGTAGAGGGCCAACTCCAGGGGCATACCTGTGACATCTAGCACCGACCAAGTGAAGCCACTGATATTGTTATTCAAAAAACTATTCAAATTCTTTCTGAACTCAGGGTTTAAGTCTGAGCCCAGGTATACCTGTTCTCCGAGCCCATTCGGTCGGCAAAAGGTAAGATCAATATCCTCTACTGTGAATCTTCCTGCATCTGACTTCTCTAGTGCTACAAACCCCCGAGGTATTCTATCTGTTGTACCCCATGGACAGAGAGCTCCTGTCGGTTCATGTTATTTCTCGACCTCAGAGTGGATCTCAAGGTTGAGCCTCTGTGATTGCTAACTGTCTTTTTCGACCGAGATACCCTGGTCATTAACTAGGATGATTTATGTTGGGTCATTTTTGACATCCCCTCTCACTTCAGCTACCCCTAATTATGTTGGGAATTTTATAGTCTGATAGAAAGTAGATAGAACTACCCTCATGGCGTGCAGCCAGGGCCTCCCAATTACCAAGTTGTACTACATTCCCTCTTCAAGGACATCAAACAAGGATTTTATTGACACTTCCTGCATATGTGTTTCCAGCTCGATATGTCCCCGGGTCATTTTGCTAGACAGGTTGAATCTAGTCTAAACTTTCACTACAGGGGTTATTTGTTAGGTAAGTTGCATCTCCTTGATTATGCGGAGTTGCACAACATTCACGGCGCTACCTGGATCAACGGGCGCGCGTTTAATGTTAAATTAAAATATTTGAATAGAAATTACTAGAGCATCAGCGTATGGGTTCTCGATACTTTCTCGTCCCACTTTACGGAAGACGATAGGATCTTCATGCCCTTTCCTCATACTTTTTCTTGACGGAGGCAGGTATGCGGACTGATGCTCCCGATATACTGCCCTTACCATCGTTCCTTCTACGATCATGTTGATCATTCCCTGATGCACTGGTTGTTCTCGCGAAGTCCCAGTACCTTTTTCTCTAGCGTACTTGGATCGGCTCCTGAAGAATTCCTTCAAATGACCCCTTCTTGGCAGGTCTGCTACATCATACCTCAAATGTTTGAAATCTTCTATTGAATGGCCTAGGATTTCGTGGAATTCACACTAAAGCTCTGTGTATGTGCCCTGCTTGTTTGGATTGGATTGAACTGCTATAGGGAACCGAGCCTCTTTCATATTTTTCATGGTCATGACTAGGTCCATGACCTCTACATTAAAGTTGTAGGAGGCCACACTCAGCAACCCTGAGTCATTTATGGACTTCCTTTATTTTCTGAAATGTCTTTGATCATACCTTGATTTATTCGGCTGACCTTCATGCCTAAGTGACAACCAAGTTGAATAAGTCTCGAACCATCCTCTACGGTCCCTTTGCCTGTATAGAGCGGGCATTATGAGATCGACCCTATTGTCCCCCTTTGGCTCTGGTCCCGTGATCTACCTCTATCCTCATCTTGGCGGTATATTTGTTATTCACCTCGTTCCAATAAAATTTAGCTGGGAATTTCTTCAGGTATTTTTTAATTTCCTTTATGCATCCGAACTGTCGGCGTTTAGGCCATCAGCGAATTTTGTGACAGCCAAATCTTTGGAGATCGCAGGTAGTTGCATCGTTTCCCGCTGGAAGCGCTCCACAAAGTTGAAGCGTAATTCATCATTCTTTTGCATTATGGTGAAAGCATCTACCTTTTGGGTTTCGACCCTCTGGGCTCAAACATGGGCTTTGACAAATGCATCTGCAAGAGCAGCAAAAAAATTACTAGAGTTTTTAGGTAAGAGAGTGTACCAAGAGAGTGCTCCCTTTGTGAGCGTCTGGCTGAATTTTTCCAGCTTAACAGATTCGATCTGATGTTGTTGCATGTCATGCCAGTGATTGCAACCTCGAAAATCACAATGTGCTCATCCGGGTCTATTATGCCGTCGTACTTGGGTACATCACGCATTCTAAACTTTTTTGGGATGGGCTCTGGAGCCGCATATTCTTTGTAGGGTATATTTCTATACTTCCTCACTCCGACTCCTTTTAGCATAGGAGGGGCCCCAAGTATCTGGCTCATCCTTTCGTACATCTCCTTCTCTCGCACTACGAGTCTTGTTAGGTCCGATTCTAGAATCACAGGTTTTGTTCCCCCACGTTCACTGCGGACGTGTCAAGAGTTCCTGCTGCTTCTTCATCTTCTGTCGGGTGGCAATCTGGTGTTGTTCCCAATAAAGATCTTTGGAACTTCTCCATGCGCTCCATTATGGCACTATTTTCTGCCAAGATTGTGGCCAGCGCAGCTTCCGAGGGGGTACCATCTTCTTTGAATATCCCCTCCACTTTGAAGTGTGGTTCTCTTTTCCTTTTCTTGGGGTATCGTTCCTTGGGTCGCGCTTCACGGCTCTCTACTGGATGGCTTTGAGCATCTTCTTCATCTACAAACTTGCTTGCTTTCGGGGCTATTGTTCCCACTAATTTTATCTGTGATGTCTCAGACCGTTCTTTCAGCTCCTGATGCTCACTAGCACATGTTACTTTCCAATCTCCCACGGGTCGCGAGCAATGTTGTTCTGACCTGACATGTTTCTCTTCCGTGATGTGTATGCCTCTGTGTTTCAAAAAAATCAGCTACAGATCAAGACAACTCCACAACTATCTATCCCCGCAGACGGTGCCAAATTATTTTCCGATAAAAATGATATCTACCAAAAACACAGTTAGAGATTTGTATTTCAAGGGTTTAAAGACAAGTAGGTCATATCCGATCCGAAGACCCTCTTGATTGAGTCCAGGATTGAGATTTAGGTTACGGATATATGGTGTTTAAAGATAATAATATGAATAAGCGAATAACTAAAAAGTAATGAATAAGATTTGAAAATAAACTATGGATCGAATATGAACCAAAGTTGGCAATCGTGTATTACAAAAATGTGTGCTTAGAGAGAATATAATGTGTCATCTTTCTCTTCTAAGCTTTGCATATATAAGTCAAAGCTTAAACTATTCTGACCCTAGGGGGCTGTGGTGATGTACGTATCCTGATGTCACTACTCCCATGCGCGCCGCGTCGCTCTGATCTAGGTTGGTTGATGTAACGGGAGTTGTTGGGAGCGGGAGACAACTGTAAGGATCCGTTAAAGTCTCCGGAGCCACAAAGCTTCTTGCTTACGCATGACGCTCCTGGGTGTCTTTTTACCCAATACAATGGTACCAAAATTAATATTAGGAAATGGGTCTAGAATATAAGAAAAAAAATACTTCCTCACAACTTAAACTTTTAATTCATTTTACTTTTTTGTCCATTTAAATCATTTTACTTGCGAATACAACGAAAATGGAGGGGAAAAAAGCTTATTGAAGGTTCACGAAATTGTATATGCCATCCGTTATCACAAAAGATTATAAAGTCCAATTCCTTTTGTCGTCATTCATTTTGGAAGTGACCGTTTGTTTTTCAATAAAAAAATTCGGAGTTCTTACTTCTACAAAAATAAAAGTTCCTTTCTAGTCTGCTCAAATATATGCAAATTTAATTACTGATGTGGCATGACACCCGTCAGACAGAGATTCTTGTTTTTCTGACGTGGCATAGGATCCCAGCTGGAAGTAGTATTAGTTATGGTGACGGCGGAGAGACAAGAGACTAGTCCACTTCCCACTTTGCCAATAAGGTTTGGTGGGACCACTTAACCATATGAAGTTAGACCTGTCCAAAGCTCGGGGGCCGGGTCAGGGCCGAGTCGGGAGACTTTTTTTTTCTGTTTGCCCGACCTTGACCCTATTTTTTTTAAAAATTCTGACCCTGGCCCTGACCCTTCGGGGACCCTACGGGTCACGGGTCGGCCCTGACCAGTCGGAAGGGGGACGGGATTTGGCGGGTCGGGCCGGGTTGGGTCTAGGAATTTTTTTTTAACAAAAAATTGAATTTCCAAAATTGAAATTGACATTCACACCTGCACTATCATGAAATTTCGACGTTGAAATCTATTGTGTATCGTGAGATGTTTACTAAAGAAAAAGGAAAATTAGAAATCGATTTGGGGGAAAACACAAATTGATTGGGAAAACGGACGTTTTTCTAAAAATTGGTTGTGGTTTCCGGCCCCGTCTCGAATAAATACGCAAAATCAAAAAAATAATCGGGTAAAATGAACATCCGAACATAGAGTTATGACCATTTAAATTTTCACCAATTTACAACTATTTTCTCTCCCTACATTATGCTTCCGTGATATTAATAGAACGACTAATAATATAAACATATAATTAATAATTAGCTATCATTTTTATCTTATTTTATGTCAAGCTCAATGTAGATTAGAGCAATACATATATTATAAAATATGCATTATATCACTTAAATATTAATGACAAAAATATATATACGTACAAAATAAATATAAATGAAAGAAAAATAATATAAATTATATTAAAAAATACGTGGGTCGGGGTCGAGTCGGTGGTCGGGCCGGGTCAGACGTGTAAAATATTCTGACCCTGGCCGGACCCTACATAAGATCGGATCCCTGCTTTTTCGCGTAGGATGGCTCGCGGGTCAGCTATAAGCCGACCCTGGCCCTGGTTTTTTCGGGTCGGATCGGCCTGGGCCGGGCGGGTCCCCCACCCGTTGGACAAGTCTATATGAAGTAGAGCCCCCTCCAAGACATTGAACCATGGGGTCCCCCAACCCAACTCCACTTTGGGGATTGTGGCGGGGTCGGAGGGGACTGTGGGGTCCGTTGAAAAGGAGCATTAGGCATTGTTTGATTAGTGAGATAAGAAACTATAGTTCCAATAAATTAGAATTCCTTTGTCAATTTATATGACACACTTTTATTTTTAATCACTTTAAAAAGAATGACACATTTTCTTATTTGTTAATAATTTCATTTTAATCATTACATTTTATGCTTAACGATGTGATCTATAACCACACAAATATCTTTTACTTATTTTAGACCACAAAATTTAAAAGTGTTCCTTTATTTCTTAATCTTCGTGTTCAGTCAAACTACATCATATAAATTGAAAAAAATATTATTTTAGATTTCGGGATTAGCAATCTCAAGATTCCCTCATAAAATAATAAAATGACTCATTTACCTTCAAAGTTTTTCATCCAAAGTTCTTTCATAAAGACAGATAGAGCTGGGAGTACTATTTTAGATTTCGGGATTAGCAATCCTAAGATCCCGAGATAAAATAACAAATAAAAATTTGTCTTCAAATTTCTTCTTCTAAACTCTAAAGTTCTTTTCCGAAAGATATAAGGTTACAATTAAAAATATAAATTTATCTCAATTTAAATCAAATACATGTCAGAAATTATACCTCGTATGTCCTTTCTTAATCTAATAACCTACACATTTACCAATAGGAATATATTCACTAAATAAATATGTTACTCCCTTCCGATTAAAAAGAGTATCCACTTCATCTTTATTTTTTTAGTAAAAAAGAGTGTTAACTTATCAAATCAAGAAAAAAATAATATTACTTTTCCAGATGTGCCCTTATTAAGTGTTAGATGACCAAATCTCAATACGTATTTAATTAAGGGTAATTTAGTCAAATTATCTATTTTTGCCTAGAAGTTAGTATTTTCTTAAGGGGTGTGCAAATGGCTAAACTCTTTTTGATCCGGAGGAAGTACAATTTAATCTCCGTACATATTATAGTTCTGTACTTGTAATTCGGGATATATTTTACTCATCCAAACTACCCCTTACCCCCTGTTTGGATGATTGTTTCCCGTAATTCATTATTGTATTATTTTTTATGAAATCATGTTTGATCCCATTAATCTTAAAATTATGTTGTATGGTGTTGTAAACCTGTTGTGATCCCATAGTTATATAATCATGAAAAATCCAATTTTTTAAACCATAAAATTTATAATTTTTGCGTGGTTACATATTTCATTTACCCAGTATACCTCCTCCATCACACCCAAACCCACCCCCAACCCCACCTTACCACCCACCATCCAACCCCCACCCCTACCCCCACCCCACTACCCAGCCAACCACCCTCACTACCTCACAACCACCCACCCCACACCACCCACCACCTACTTATCTTTTAAAGTTCTTATTTTATCTTTTACCTTAGTTTTATTAATATATATAAATAAATTTTTAATTAGGGGATAAGGATATTTTAGTAAAGTTATATGTTATTATACCGTCAAACCAAACAATAAAAATGTTATTAAACAACAACAAATGATACAGTCAATCCAAACATTATACTCTTATTCATTAATACAGGACAATACATGATACGATACAATACAATACCATACTATACTATTGAGACTTTTCTAGTTTAACTCTAATTAATTTTATGGTAAAATCCTAATCTAAGTATATTTGGTAAATTATAATTATAGTAGTTTATCAGAATATTATTTCCATGTTAGACTAGGAAAATGAGAACTTTTGCCTCTATACCAAGAGGCCATTATGATGAATGAAACCAAAAAGAATTCTCCCAATATTTTTCTTCTCTCTAAATTTCCGTCGCCTCTCAAATTTAACATGGTATCAGAGCCTCATTAAAACAACACAAAAACCCTAAATAATGGTGGGTGAAGGAGAAATTGGTGATAAAAATAATGAAATGGCCGGTGAAGAAAACAGAATTCAAAGAAATATAATCTCCCCTTATGACATTACGTCAAACAATAATTCCGAAATTGTGGTGACACAAGTTCAATTGAAGGGAGAGAATTACGAAGAATGTGATAGATCCACAACCCTAAGAGCAAGGAAGAAAGTCGACTTCATTGATGGTACAATCAAAAAGCCGGATGAAGAGTCGCCGGACTTAGAAGATTGATAGACTATAAACTCTTTGTTGATGTCATGAATTCACAACAACATCGAACAAACGCTTCGCTCAATGATTTCGCACAAAGAGGATGCGGAAGAATTATGAACGAGCATCCGGGAGCGGTTCGCTGTTATCAACGACCCTCGGATGCAACAACTGAAGGCAGAACTTGCGGAGTGCAAGTAGAAGACAAGAACCATAGTGGATTACTATGAAAACCTAACTAAGTTGTGGGAAGAATTGGCAAACTACGAACAGATTCTGACTTGCAAGTGTATAAAGTGTATGTGCAATCTGGGAATGATCTTGGAAAGCAAAAAAGAAGAAGAAAAAGTGCATCTTTTCCTCATGGGATTGGATAAGGCACTGTATGGAACGGTGAGATCAAACATATTGGTCCAGGAACCGTTGTCATCATTAAACAAAGTCTATTCGAAGCTAGTGCAAGAAGAGCGTGTGAGAGGACTCACACGAAAAATGGAAGAACGGAGTGAAACCGTGGCCTTTGCTGTACAAGGGATAAATCTTTACCGTGACCAATGTGAATGGAAAAATGATGGTGCATTCTGCACTTATTGCAAGAGATCCATACACGTTGTGGAAGGATCTTTTCAACCCATTGGGTATTCAAAATGGTGGCCAGTAAATAAAAAATGGAGACAAAAAATCCATAGAAAGAAGGAGAGGACAACAACAGAGGGGAGGTCTCGGATCTGGTCACGTAAGAGGTAACTACCGGGCTAACACCATCATTTTCAAGGATACACAGGCGGAGATAGAACATATGAACACATGCGGGATAGGACCTCACAATCTGAGTGAGGAGATCCGAAAAATGGTGATTCACGTGTTCAATTCACAAGAAATAAATCTGAATGGCAAGATGGATGGTAAGACCGAAAACTCATCCTGAATTATTGACTCCGAAGCTACCAATTATGTGACAGGTAATCCGAAGAAACTGAGCGATCAACGGAACATTCCTAAGTGTCCGGTTGGGCTTCCGGGTGGAAGTAGTTCGGTGGCAATGACATGATAGGGTTGAAGAATGTTCTTTATGTTCTGAATTTTACATGCAATTTAATTTATGTGTCATAACTAGTTGATTATTTAAATTGTGATGTGACATTTAATAGAATTATGTGTGCTATACTAGACTCCACCATAGGGAAGCTAATTGGAAATGGTGAGCGTCGAGGTGGACTTTACTATTTTCGGAATGTGCCGCTGATACGGGCTATGAAGGCAGAGGCAGTTGATTGGTTCAATCTTTGACACAAATAATTGGGTCATCCTTCAGCAAAAGTAACAAAGTCTATTACGACATTAGGCTTAAAGGAGAATAGTGATAGATTGGATAGAGAATGTGATGTATGTCAACGAGCAAAGCAAACGAGAAGTATTTTTTCTAAGTGAGAATATTTCTTTAGATACTTTTGAGATGATCCATTGCGATTTATGGGGACTATATAGGACCCCTTCCTCTTGTGGTGCTTCATATATTTTTACTATTGTGGATGATCGTTCATGAGCCATGTGGATCTTTCTCTTAGTTGATAAGAAAGAAGCATCCCAAACCTTGAAGAATTTCTTCGCGCTTGTGGAAAGACAGTTCAAAAAGGGTGAAGATAGTTAGAAGAGATAACGGAACTGAGTTCACGTGTATGAAAATTTACTTTTTCGAGCATGGAACTCTGTTTCAAACATCTTGCACAGGGACACCTCAACAGAATGGAAGAGTAAAAATAAAACACTGTCACATTCTTAATGTGGCATGAGCATTGAAATTTCAGGACCATCTTCCAATTAAATTCAGGGGAGAATCCGTTTTGACTGCGGGATACTTAATCAATAGAACACCATCTTCGATTTTGAATCGGAAAACCCCTATAAAATTTTATACGGGGAGGCACCTCATTATGATCACTTAAGGGTGCTAGGATCACTATGCTATGCACACACAAAGGGAAGAACAAGAGACAAATTTAAAAGTCGGAGTCGTAGGTGTGTGTTCTTGGGATACCCCTACGGACAGAAAGATTGGAGACTGTATGACTTAAAAAATGATGAATATTTAGTCTCAGAGATGTGGACTTCTATGATACTAAGTTCCCTTTTGCCGTAGGAACAAGTAACTTGGTCGACAACTTAGAAGCGATCCCGGACAAAACAAAGGATGAAAGGAATCAACATATTTACGAAGAAGAACATACAGATAATGTAGGTGCGAACAAAGCCCGAATAGAAGAAATTCAGACACCGAATACCGAACCTACAAATCAACCAGAATTAGACCAGACAGATGCTAGTCTGAATAATGAAAACGTGGAAGAAGTACAGATGGAAGGTACTCGGGCCAATGAAAAGCTACTAGAGGAACAATTGGGTTGAGGTAAACGTCATAAGCATGACTCGGTTCAATTACGTGACTACGTAATAGAAAATTTTCAAAAAGAAAATCCATCAACGAGTTAACGCAATCCTCGCAACCCTCAGGTGCACCTTATCCTTTAGCTCACTATATATCATGTGATAATTTTTTCTCGCAACACCAAAGCTTTTTTGCAGCAATTACCACAAGAATTGAACCAAAATCCTTATGAAAAAGAAATGTTGGAGAAAAGCCATGCAACAAGAAATCCAAGCATTAGAGGCGAATGGCACATAGACATTAGAAACATTATCGCCGAATAATAAAGCCATCGGATGTAGATGAATGTACAAGATCAAATACAACTCGGATGACACAATAAAATGATATAAAACTCGGTTGGTCATCTTCGATAATAAGCAGGAGGAAGCTATTGACTACAATGAAACATTTGATCCTGTTGCGAAGGTAGTGACCGTACGAACCTTCTTAGGGTAGCGGCTGCTCGAAATTAGGAATTGCATCAGATGGATGTTCATAACGCCTTCTTGCACAACGAACTGATGGAAGAAGTTTATATGAAATTACCACCATGATTTTGTGTCTGGTCCGTGGCAAGTATGTCGACTCCAAAAGTCTTTGTATGGGTTGAAACAAGCCCCACGATGTTGGTTTGCCAAATTATCAAGTGTCTTAATGAAATATGAGTTCAAACAGTCATAATCCGATTATTCTCTCTTCACGATGCACCAGGGAAGTATACAATTTAACGTCTTAGTTTATGTGGATGACTTGATTATCTCCGAAAATGATCATGATGCCATTGTACAGTTCAAAGACTATCTCCGAACCTGTTTTCATATGAAGGATTTGGGTCCCCTAAAGTATTTTTTGGGGGTTGAAGTTGCACGTGGACCAATCAGATTATTCCTTTGTCAACAGAAATATGCCTTGGATATAATCTTTGAGTCCAAGCTATTGGGAGAAAAATCGATTAAAACTCCCATGGAACAAAATCACAATTTGGCATTGGCCAAAGAGGCTAATTTGGAAGATTCGGAATCATACAGACGTTTGGTCGGCAAATTGATATACCTCAATTTTACGTGATCGGAGCTGTCCTATTATGTACATGTTCTGTCCCAATTCATGCACCAACAGAAAGAAGTGCACTGGAGATTCACCCTCTGGGTGGTAAGATACTTGAAAAAGAACCTCGACAAGGAATTGTGTTAAATAAGGATTGTAATCTCCAGTTGTATGAGTGGTGTCATGCAGAATGTGCTGGATGTCCATTGACCCGAAGATCACTCACCGGATGATGTACATGTTATGTCCCAAGAAGCAACACATTATTTCTCGCTCGTCAGCGGAGGCAGAATACAGTTCAATGACAATGACAGTTTGTGAATTGAAATGGTTGAAGGGAATGCTACGTAGCTCGGGCATCGAACATAAATCTCCGATTAAAATGTAATGTGATAGTCAAGTAGCATTGTATATTGCACGAAATCCGATATTTCACGAACGAACTAAACACATTGAAGTTGACTGTCATTATATCCGGGACACACTCCAATCTGGTATAATTCTTCTGAGTTATGTGCCAACCAACGAATAATTAGCCGACGTGTTTATAAAGGCTTTGGGCAAATCACAACATCAATATTTGTTTGGCAAGTTGGGCATTCGAGACTCCATGCTCCAACTTGAGGGGGGTGGGGTATTGAGAATGTTTCCTAGTTTAACTCTAATTAGTTTTATGGTAAAATTCTAATTTAAGTATATTTGGTAAATTGTAATTATAGTAGTTTATTAGAATAGAGTTTTCTTGTTAGATTAGGAAATGAGAACTTTTGCCTCTATATAAAGAGACCATTATGATGAATGAAACCAAAAAAGAATTTTCTCAATGTTTTTTTCTCTTAAATTTCTATCACCTCTCAAATTCAATATATACTATACGATACTGTACATTATGAAACCATGGTATCGACCATCCAAACAATACGTTAGTGTCTAGTTACAAACTTACAACTATAAAATAACTAAAAACCACCCCAAATCACACACACACTCCCCCTCTTTCTCTCAACTCTTTGTTTTTGGTGCACTAGAAGGAGTGATCTTCACTATTCTTGTTCAAGAATCAGATTGCAGAGCAGTTCCACTTATCTGTGGGCCAAGATTTTATACTATTTAGGTAAAAAAAAAAATTGAATCTTTTCTTGGTTCTGCAAAAGTTTTTTTTGTGATTTTGTTTTCCAGAAATAATGAATCTTTTTCCATTGATTTTTTTTTGTTTAAGTCTAGGTAGTTATAACAATGACTAAACAGAATGTGTCCGATCCTAAATCTGGTGTCAACTCCACCATGTACGGGGTGGCGGTGGCGGTGCGGCCACCGGCGCCGCCGGGAAGTTATATAAATATTTCAAGAAAGACAGTAGTTGAAACAAATGGTGGTCCAAGAATTAACTCTTGGGTTGATTCAATGAGAGCTTCTTCACCTACTCATCATATGTCCACTTTCCTCTCTAAAGACAAGACTTCTTGGATGGTGAGCACATTATTCATTTATCTCGGTTCAAAAGAATGCAATGGTTTTGATTAATATTTTGTATGTATTTTTGTTAAAAATAATTCACTAAGTATGTATAAATAATTTATTATAATTCAGTGAGTTATTTTTTTAAAAAAATTTAAACCCATAAACTCAAAATTCGGATTCACCTTTAATAAAAAAATTTGGCATTTTAAATCCTAAAAAGGAATTATGATTGCTACATGTAATATTTACGCGTGTATATATGAATAATGAATTAAAAATATGTACCAAAGATGTGGTACGTGTAAATATACTTTTACAAATCTTCATGTCAACTATGTGCACATGTATTTTGGATTTTTTATACAACATTATTATGTTGTTTTATTGCCCAATGACGTAATAGATGTCAAAATTTTAAGATCATCACGATATAAAAAAAAGTTGAAAAGAAATTAAAATTATTGTGTTGATAATGAAACAGGTGCACCATCCATCAGCACTGGACATGTTTGAGGATATAATAAGTGCTTCTAAAGGGAAGCAAATTGTGATGTTTTTAGATTATGATGGCACACTTTCCCCCATTGTTGATGATCCTGATCAAGCTTTCATGTCCGATGCTGTAAGTACTGATAATTTGTTTCCTTTTTGTACTATCAATGAAACATGACATGTTATAATTAGTAGGTTTTTTAATATTCATTCAAGATTACTAATCAATCTTATATGCTAATATAATAGAATTATTTGCCATTACGTTTTAACTAACCGTAAGTATTTCATCTAAAGTTTAAATTATTAGAGATCAAATCAATACACTTTTATTACTTTATTATGTCTTCATCACCCCTTATCGATCACGTGTGAGTATGATTCTTTTACGTAAGTTAAGCACGTGATAATTCTATTTAAACAATGGATAGCGACCAGCTACCCTCGTGAGTCATTTTTGCTATAATTTGTCTCTCGATAAGAACTCAAATATAGAGTCTTTGTGCTTTGATACCAGGTTAGAATGTGTGAGTCTATGACCATATCATCTAAAAGGTTAATTAAACTATCAAAAAACATATAGTTTTATTTACTTAATTATGTTTAACTTAATGACATACAACTTAAAAGTCTTCATTTTCTACTTTTCCTATTTGTTTCAACACTTAACCCCTTCTTTTTGTGTATCAGATGAGAGGAACAGTGAGAAAGTTGGCTAGATATTTCCCTACTGCTATAGTTAGTGGAAGATGCAGGGACAAGGTATATCTATTTTTTTTTTTGGAAGATTTATAAAATGATTTTAATTTTTTTTCTCATTTTGGGATTTGAATAATTATAGGTATACAGTTTTGTACAATTGGCAGAGTTGTACTATGCTGGAAGCCATGGGATGGATATAGAAGGACCTTCAAAAGGTTCCAAATATAAGAAAGTGAGAGAACTTAGTTGTCTCTGTTACAAGTACAACTGCAACATCTTCAGTTAGTTCACTTTTATACCTGGATAATGCAAAAGAAAGTTTTATACTATTATATATATATATATATATATATATATATATATATATATATATATATATTTTTCTTTCCAGGTTAATAATTTCATTTATAATGGACGATTATATGTTATTACTAAGGTGACCTGATAATGTAATTTCTTTTTACAATGTCGATATATCGAAATTAAACTCGAGCTAGCTAACATTATCATTTTCATGCATGAAATTTTAGGGAGCTCAAGCTGTTCTTTTCCAACCAGCAAGTGAATTTCTCCCTATGATTGATGAGGTCATTGTCCATCAAAGATTTCATGAATTAATATGAAGTAAATTATTGTTGGCCAAAAATAAGAACTACAATGTTTATATACAATACAATGAATTTTTCAGGTTTACAAAGAACTGTTGGATAAAACAAAGTCTACTGAAGGTGTTAGAGTGGAGGATAACAAATTTTGTGTCTCTGTGCATTTCCGTTGTGCTGATGAAAAGGTATAAACCACCTCCACATACAATACTTTAAACCTAATAATAATGACAAGATTGAAAGTTTAAGTTATTATTAATTAAACCAAAAAAAAGTTATTATTAAGATTTTAAAGTTCTTTATATACACTAACGGTGTAAAAAATATTTATACGATCATATTACTTACAAGATAATCACATGGTAAATCTTTTGATAAACATTTATAATGAATAACCTAGTAAAAATAGTAACTAACCTAAAATCATAGGTTAAAAATTTAGTGATAGTGTAAAAAATCATAAAAATAGCCTCACCGACCACTTCTCGGCTTTGTTTGTGAAAAATAGCGATTAAGCGAAGATGAAGTTTTCACAAGTGTAAAAATTGAAATTCCAGCACAGTACCCATTTTTCAATTACAGGGCCAAAAGGTAGCTATTTGTGAATTTTATACAAAAGATCTTTGTATGGTTTGAGCATATCCGTTTTAAAAGTTAAAAAGAATTAAGCATCTTTATAGTTTAGACAAAGCATAGATTATAAATAAAGCACAAACAATGTTAAGGTTTTATTTAAAGAGTTGGAACTTTAAAAAAGTTTAAGAAAATATCTGATTTGATTTTATGATGGATTATTTATGTAACAGAAATGGGGTGAACTAGCACTACAAGTAAGGTCAGTGCTGAAAGAATATCCAAAGCTTAGATTATCCCAAGGGAGAAAAGTATTAGAGATCCGTCCTATTATTAAATGGGACAAAGGAAAAGCTCTTGAATTTTTACTTCAGTCACTTGGTAAGTATCTAGTTTCAAATAATAATTTTATTTTTTATTGTTTTATACTTTTTCATTTCAAAAAGTTTGTGTTACCTTACTTTTTGATCCGTTTCAAAATGTTTGACTTTTTTCTTTTTTAGTAACTCTTTAATTCAAAATTTTCACATGACATGTTCAAAATCACAAGATTAAAGGATCATTTGATATATTTTCATATTTTTAATTTAAGGCCACAAGTTCTTTACTTTGTTAAACTTCATGTCAAGTCAAAATCAGACAAACATTTTGAAATGAAGGGAGTATCAAATATTGGAAGAAATTACAATTACTTAAATGCTAGTAAGTTTAATTATTAATTTTTTTGCTTTAACAGGGTATGGTAGTTGTGCTGATGCCTTTCCTATTTATATTGGTGATGATCGAACCGATGAAGATGCTTTCAAGGTTTCCTATGTTCTTATAATTATTCATCTTTTTCTCATATTTTAATTTATTATAGAGGTTATCTGCCTTAATTTTCAAGTCACAAATTCTACTTATTATTATGGATGGTTGTTTATATTCTTCTTATCAATTTATATGATTCATTTTTTTTTAGTTTTCATAAAAAATGTGATCTTTCTATATTTAGAAACCATTGAACTTTAAACTTTTTATTTTATCTTAATGAGACGATTATAGCCACGCAAATATCTATGTACTATAAAAAATGGGAATTAGCTACAAAATTCATCCCTAAATAGCCCGTAACTAATAAATTTTTTATAATCCATCGCTAATCCATTTTTTAAATAGGATTAGCAATGAATTTTTATTGTTTTGCGACGGAAGTTGCTTGTCGTTAATTCGTACAATATTTTTTCTAGTAATAGTTTGTTTTAGATCATAAATTTTTTTTAAAATATGGCTGAATACTTTAAAGCCCCTTAAAGTTGCCGAAAATTTTCATTTAGACACCTAAATTAAAGGATGGACAGGTGTATTGAACACCTGAAATCTATAGAAAATGTGTCTATTGAACACATTTTTTGCACTCACCCAAACACTCGTGAGTTCCACACTCAAAATTAACTAACCAGCTTTTGACACCTTATCCAACACCCCACCTACTCACGCAAACCCAACACCCAAAAAAAATGATAACACCACCTACAGTTTATTCAGTTTTTTTTCAATTCATACTTAATCAAAATGTATCACATATGTTGAGACAAATAAACAGTATTTTCTGAATGACATGTTAATATAAAATATATTTTATACTGTCATCAGTATCAGAAGTTAATATAAAATACAGTTAAGCTCAAGCTCTTTTTTTATTACTAAACCAATTGTGTTGTGATAGGTACTTAGAGAAAGAGGGCAAGGCTTTGGCATTCTTGTCTCTAAAACTCCAAAAGACACACATGCATCTTATTCTTTACAAGAACCATCTGAGGTGAGAATATTTAAACATTAAGTTCCTTCTTTATCAATGAAGTAAAGTACGTTAAACCTGGTACTAATAGATAGAGTCTTATACTCATTTTTGTTTTGATAAAATGTCACCATTTTTACAGCTATTGGATGGATGAAATGATGCATTAAGAATATTGCTTAATTCTTAAGAAACTAATTTTGACACCTAAGATATTATCTAAAATTATTGCATTTAATTTCCTAATCAAATTGATAAGACTCTATATATTGATTTTTGTTGAAGTGTGTGTGGGTTACAACAATTGCAGGAAACGGGAAGTAAGTAAATATTGCAAATTGCTAGAAACGATAAACTAAATATTACAACAAACTGGAATCAAGAACGATACAAACTCCATGTAATTTGCTGAGTCGAGTGATGACACTCTGTCTTTAAGAGAAGATTGCCCTGTATATCTCCTTTACGTTATCGGACAATAGTCTCTCAAGATACAACAAAAACTTAATAATTGAGCAAAGGAAACTCAAGTGTTACTCTTGAAGAACTTTGAATATAGAAAAACTTGCTAGAGAGGAAGAAGAAGATTCAGAAAAATTTCTAAGTGTTGAACAATTGAGCCAAAGGCCTCAATTTATAGTGTAAGGAAATGACCCCTCAACTAGCCAACTAATCGCCTTCAATATCCATGTAATAACACTTATTGAGGGGTTACAGTCAGCCAAATAATGGCTGAATTCATGTGCCAAATAATGGAGATTCAATGCTCCAAAACTAGCCCAAAAGTCAGAACTTTCCATCTTTCCGTCGCAACATTCTGTCTCCGAAGCGCCGCGGCTCTGCGAATTAGCGCCTCGGCTCCAGTAGCCCAAGCCACCAATTAGATCCGCGGCGTGGTCATGGGGGCGTCGCGGCCCTTCACGGCTCCGCGGCGATTTCTGACTCGTTTGATCTTACACTTCGTACACTTCTTCCTTCGTTTACCAATGTGGAATACTTGTCATTTGGCCAATAACCGTCCATCATTCTATGTCTCAAACGTATTACGTATGTACCAATATCTCTTTCACTAATGAAATTTACGATACTTGGCACTACGTGTACACGTGTATGAAAACGACATTTCCAACGTGCGGGGCCCAATTGTTCGAGTCATAAATAATGGGATAAACTTAATTCCACATTAGTAAATTTCCAACAGTGTGTGATCCTCTCCTCCGAAAGTTTAAGTTGTTAGAGACAACACACTTAGTTTAAGTGGAGACTCGAACCTAGGACCTCTCTGCCCACTCAATTACCATGTTGAAATATGTGATCATCTCATCTAAAAGTTAAACGTTTAAAGAGAATAAACTTTTATTTTTTTACTTATGTCTTCAACTAAACAACACACAATATGCCATGGAGGATTGGTATGTTTAAAAGGCACATTTGAGACAAGTTGAGAGTAAAATGTTGAACTTACAAATTGTTTCAAGTTGAACGGGCTATCTAGATAGCCGGGTTTCATGAAAATTATTTGGGCCTACTAACTACTAAGAATAGCGCACTGTCCTGAGTATACTTTTTTTTTGCGCGCATTTCCCTTCAAAGGCATTAGTATTTAATTTTTGCCCTTCAAATTTGATATTTTTAATATTTACCTTTTGCTAAAAAATAACTCAAGATTCCGGATTCGAACCCTTGCTCAGTCAAAAATAAAAAATTCGCAATGTTGAGTTTAGATTCGCAAGACAGAGTTTGCCATATGCCTTATGCCTGAAGGCAAACTCTCTATGCCTTAAGGTAGACTTTGCTACCTTAAGGCAAACTCTGTCGGATAAGGCATAGTTTGCAGGCAGACAGAGTTTCAAGCTCTGTCTTTTGTCTGAGGGGAGGTTCGAACCCGGAACTCAAATTTTTTAGACGTAGGGTAAAAATTAAAGATTCTCAATTTGAGGGACAAAAATTAAAGCCACCCCAAAAATAAAGGGTATTCCTTCGAATTGCCCCTGATTATATTGAATATTTTTGTATACAAAATATTTGGTTAAATCGAAATACCTAAGAACTGGAAATTCAACACCGAACATTGATTTTTTTGAAAACAAGAACTGTAACCGAATTGAAATACATAATTAATTTGATTCGGTCCGATTTTTTTATTTTTGGTTTTTATGCCCAACCCTACCAAAATATACATTTTTATATATAAAATATGTATATTTATTGTATATTAATTTAGTATACAGAAAATATACATTTGTGACTATTATTTTGATGGACAAATATACCATGTAAAAATTCAAAAAAGGTATGGTCAAAATAACTACTTGCGTAAAACATTATTCCCTTATAAAACAAATTTAATTGTTCATTATTTTCTCACTTATTTGCATTTTATGTTTATATTGAAAAACTTTAGTGACATCTTTCTATTTTATATAATTGCTTTGGCAGGTTATGACATTTCTACGACGCCTAGTAGAGTGGAAAAGGTTGTCTTTTAAGAGACATCCTAAGATCCAAAAACAACTCGAGGGATAAAAGCGTCTCTGAAGTACTGAGAATTGTCCAAGTAGTGCATATATATGTATGTGCCTTTCTTGTTTATAAATAACTAAGAAGGTTAGGAAAAAAATACGATGGAACAGAAAATAAGTCTGTCTTTTCTCGTTAGCTTTAAGGCCTTGTAACTTCTTATCTAGGCTAAATGCATATATTGGGAGTTCTCCATTACTCTCTATTATGTCTACATGACTCTCAGAATTAAAGAATGGGATCTTTAACATTTTTAGTGAGTCAGCAAAAAAGAATTTCACTCATCTAACCATAATGGTTTATAACTGTTGATAGTTTATGTCTAGTTAACAAGTGTATAATAAGCATATAATAAGTGTAAAATCAATGTATAATGCCTAAACATTATTTATAACGCCAGGTATCTTAATTTAACCGAACAAACCTTTTTGATTGTTCTATTTTGTTCTACTTGTATTATGCAATGCACCTCCACATAACTCAAGGCAATTTAAAGAATCTTTTTTTTGAAGCTTTAAATGAAATAACATTATCAGAATTTAATAATCTTTCATTTATGTTGAATACACTGAAAATAAATATAATGCAAAGTGGGCATTCTTGATCCATTCTAGCACTGCCCATGAAACATCTAACTTTAAAGAACTGGTGAACTGCCCAGGAAACAAATTTTCTGGTTAATTCTTTTCTTTTTTACTTTCCATCCGGTGTTTGGTACTCACATTGGAGTCCAACTAAATCCGGATTCGTGTTGGAAAGTCCCACATTGGGGGGTAAAGCACTCCCTAACAAAGGTGACTTCATACCCAGGACTTGAACCCGAAACCTCTGGTTAAGGATGAATGAGTATTTACCACTCTACCACAACCTTTGTTGGTTCTGGTTAATCCTCAAGATATCTAAATGATAGTGTAAAGAATGGATCTTGGGCCTAACTCAACCCCAAAAGCTAGCTTGTAGGGCGAGGATTGTCCAAATCCATATAAAGATTCATGTTCCCATTCCATTTCCGATGTGACTCTTAACAATCCCCCGCATGCCCAGACCTTGTAAACTGGAGCGTGGATAATATAATTTGGGGGCCCAACATCGGTGAACAAAGAATTGGAATGTGACTGGTTCTAATACCATGTAAAGAATGGATCTTGGGCCCAACATAGGTAGCACACACTGATCTATTGTCTGTTAAGAATCACACATCGGAAATGGAATGTGAACATGAACTCTTTATATGAACTTGAACAATCCTCACCCTACAAGCTAATTTTTGGGGTTGAGTTAGGCCCAAAATCCATTCTTTACATGGTATCAGAGTCAGACTCATTTCAATTCTTTGTTCGTCGATGTTGGGCCTCAAATTATATTGTTCACGCTCCAGTTAACGAGGTCTGGGCGTGCGGGGAGTGTTAAGAGTCCCACATCGGAAATGGAATGAGAACATGAACTCCTTATATGGACTTGGACAATCCTCTCGCCCTACAAGCTAGATTTTAGGGTTGAGTTAGATCCAAAATTCATTCTTTACTGATAGGATAACTGAATAAGAATAAAGTGTCCTCACAGGAAGCAGATGTGGTGCTCACCATTCAACTAAGATACTGAGAAAAAAATCCTAACTCGTAACCAGGACCGGCTGGAGAGGGAGGCCCCTAAAGCCATTGATTTAGGCCCCAAATTTTGGGGGGGCCATTTTTTAATATTAATAGTATGTGTACAGTATGATGTAGAAACTATAAAAAGTTTATAAAAAAAGGAAAGAAGTTTCTTTGAATAGTAATTGATTGTTTGAAAAATATTTAGGTAAAGGGGGTAACTCACGTAAATCCTTACCTTACCTCTATTTCTTTGTTTGGTTTAAGTTACATTCGATACTGGAGTAAATTATCCTAATTATGCTTCTCATTTTTCCTTTTTACAAGAAAATCTGTACTCTTTACTTCTTTTCCTCTCTGTCCAAGTAAGCTATGCTATTATTTTGTCAAATACATGGCATGTAGTGTATTGAATATCATAAATTGCATTTTTTTTTTATTATTATTATTGCAAACATTCTAGCAAGCAAATTGATGCAGTGAAATTATATTTTTATATGTAGTTATTAATTTTAAGTTCTCCTATTCTAACTTTCTATTGTCTGTTTTAAATAGAAAATTTATCAATTTTATATTTTTACTTCATAAGTATATGTTGCCTTTTTTATATATATTGTTTTTACCTAATATCAATAATATCTCAAAAAATTAAATGGATTGTTATATTATCAATCTGAAAGGAAAATATTAGAAGAAGTTTATTATTAAAATGCTCAATAGTTTATCATCTCAAAAGCTAAATAAATATACTTCATATATATATATATATATATATATATATATATATATGTGCGCGCAGTGTACACCGACAAAGTTTTTTTTAAAAAAGAATTAGGACCTATTTTTAAACTTTGATTTTAGGCCTTCAAATTTGTTGAGCCGCGTCTGCTAGTAGCTTGCTTGCTTGCCTGCAAATGTATGCCTACGTACGTTGATATATGTCAATGTATGCTCTAACAAAGAAAACGTAAGTACACCACATTTGTGTTGCTTTTTACACTGCATTCTCTAACCACGTAGAGAACGTAAGTACACCGCATTTCCTGAACCGTTTTGTTTTCTAATCAAATTGTGTATAACTTTGTCTACATAACTTCAAATGATGAAAGGTCCGAAGTATTAAAAATTAAATTAAAGGACTTCTGCGTTGCTTTTTAAAATCATGTTCCACATCCCCTTGTGGGTACCACATACTTTGAATTCACTTAAATAATTTCATTCAGGTCTAAAGTTAGTCCGAATTAAATCTAAAAACTTATAAGACTTTACAGAATCATTGAATTTTAGATACTAAATGATTATAATAAAATAAAACAAAAAGTGATAAGTAAACTTGAAAAGACATTGAAATTAGAAATAAAATGAGAAGTATATAATTAAAATATTTTTAAATATAAATATTATTCTTTTTAAAATAAATTAATAAAAAGATAGTATCACATAAAATAGGGGAGAGTTATTTTTTATATTAGGTTCGTGGAAGGGAAACCCACCCCAAGAATAATGTATGGAATCTATGCTTTACATGAGGAGTTGGAATCCACTTAAAAGGGACTCTTTTTTATTTTTTATGTGAAGAAAACACATGGATTCTAAATGGGGGACACACATGCTTCCAAAGTTTTCCGAATCTAAGGTTGTTCTTTTGGACGGTGGATAAATGGAGTCCACTTGATACATTACTTCACTATCCCCAACACGTTCACCCATTGTTGCCTGAGCTGAAATAGACTTAAGTGTCATCCCTAAGTGTAATAAAATCATTTAACATGTTATTATCTTATTTTCCAGGCTATCACATTAAGTTTATTGTAAAAAGTTTTACTGTTATTATTGAAATAGAATAATCTCCTAATTATTTTCATTAATAAAAATATTTATATACATGATATACAATATGTAATTATGAAAAATAAATCTACATTTTCCTAATACAAGACTACTACCCTAATTATATATGTACAATAATTCTAATAATTATGATAAGTAAATATACAATTTACATGGTCATATACACGGCCAATATACACGTTATCGTGTATATTCTTTCACACCCCCGCAGTCGTAGTTGGTGGTTTTCGTACGCTGAGACTGTCCCTAAAATCTTCAAACAGAACTAAGGGAAGACCCTTAGTAAATATGTCAGCAATTTGGTACCGTGAAGGGACATGCAAGACATGTACTTGTCCACGAGCCACCTTTTCTCGAACAAAGTGAATATCCATCTCGATATGTTTAATGCGCTGATGTTGGACTGAATTTCCAGAGAGATAGACCGCACTAACATTATCGCAGTAGACCAAGGTAGCTTTCTGAATAGAAATGTGAAGCTCTAATAAGAGATTACGCAGCTAATAGGACTCAGACACCATATTGGATACCCCTCGATACTCGGCCTCCACACTGGATCGCGATAAAGTAGTCTGGCATTTAGCCGACCAAGAGACCAAGTTATCACTAAGAAACATACAATAACCAGATGTCGAACGTCTGATATCCGGACATACACCCCAATCAACATATGTATAAGACATGAGAGTAGATACAGATGATGGATATAAGTGCAAATCATAATCAAGAGTACCCTGAATGTACCTCACAATACGTTTGAGATCGTGCATGTGTTCGTCCATCGGATCATGCATAAATAAAAACACTTGTTGCACTGCATAAGTAATATAGGGTCTCGTGAATGTAAGATACTGAAGAGCCCATGCAAGACTGCGATAGTGGGATGGATCCTCGTAAAGTGTGCTAGAATTAGCACTCAACTTCGATTTGGTGTCAACCGGAGTAGGAGATGACTTACAGGATGACATGTCAGCTCACTCAATAATCTCAATTGCATACTTTCTCTAGGATTGAAATGGACCACCTGCATGACGAGTTACAGATATACCCAAAAAATAACTCAAAGGCTCAAAGTCTTTCATAGAAAATTCAGAACTGAGAAGAGACATGATAGACTTGCGCAGTTTATCCGAAGAGGCAGTCAATATAATATCATCCACATATAACAGAATGTATGAGTACCACGACGATAGATGAACAGAGAATGAATCAGACATACTGTGAGAAAACTCAACAGTAGACACATAATCTGCAACCTTTTGTACCAAGCCTGAGGGGCCTGTTTTAGCCCATACAAGGACTTATTCAGCAAACAGACATGATGAGGATGATCGGGGTCCCTGAAACCCAAGAACTGATGCATGTACACTGTTTCCTTGAGATCACCGTGTAAGAAATCATTTTTCATATCCAGCTGATGAATGAGTCATGCTTTCGAGAGAGCTAGATTGAGAACAATGAAAATGGTTGCCGGTTTGACCACCGGACGAAATGTATTTCCACAATCTACACCATCCTGTTGAGTTTTGTCATCACCTACAAGACGGGTCTTATGCCTCTCAAAACAACCATAAGATTTTTCCTTATGGGTAAAAATCCACATAGAACGAATAACATTGACACCAGGTGAACGAGGCACTAAGTCCCACATTTTATTTTTAATAAGAGCATTATATTCATCATCTATGACTATTTTCCAATTCGGGTAATGAAGGCCAAACACTGGGTTGCGTGATAGGGGTGATTTAGTGACATTAGAATTGAGATTAAAATGTCTTTTTAATTTAAAAATATCCCATTGGCTATGAGTAACGGACTTTTGACTAGGAATAGAAGTGGGCCGGACCTGGATCGGTGTAGGGATGTCATGGGATTGGCCAGCAGGCAATGGGCCTGTTGGCCGATGGACTGGACTGACAGAGGACGTAGAAACTAGGCCAGCATGTAGTGGTCCTGCTGGTCGAGAAACCAAACTAAGACAGAGACCAGATGGGCCAGCAGGTAATGGGCCTGCCGGCAGAATTGGGTCACGGGAATACTGGGCCAAATGGTGGATGATATACGGTGAGAGCCCATCATCATAAAAATTATAAGAACTAGACACAGAATTATACAATTTAGTAAACGGAAATTGGGTTTCATAAAAAATGACATGGCGACTAATTATGATTTTATTAGAAGATAAATCAAAATATTTGTAACCATGATGATTAGACGGAGAACCCAAAAACACACAAGCGGTAGATCGAGCTTGAATTTTGCTAATTGCAGTGGATGGGAAGAGATGATAACATAAACACCCAAATACCCTAAGATGAGAATACGAAGGATCCTTACGATTAAAAATTTGGAGTGGAGATTGGTATGCTAGTCCTTTGATTGAGAGTATTTTAAGAAGGTAAGTAGTCATTTGTAATGCATGATGCCAAAATGAAGGTGATAATGAAATATGGGCGAGTAATGTCCGAACAATATTATTGATGTTACGTATTTTTCTCCCGGCTTTTCCATTTTGAGAGGACGTACAAGGACAAGAAAACTGAAAACATATACCATTAACACTACACAATTCCCTAAATGACCTATTATCAAATTCCCTTCCATTATCACATTGAATGTTTTTAATTTTCCGTTCAAATTGGGCACAGATGAATTCTCTAAAAGATAGGAATGTGGAATAAACTTAAGACATTTTAGACAAAGAAAAGGTCCACAAAAAATTAGAATAATCATCCAAAAATAACACATAATAACGATGGCCCACAAAGCTCAAAATGGGAGATGTCCATAAATCACTATGAATAATATCAAATTGCATTAAAGTACAAAAATTAGACGTTACAATCTAACATGTTTCCCAAGCGGATAAGAAGGACAAACATTAGTACTATGCGTACTATTACACTCAATAAACTTATTATTTTTAAGAGAGGAAAGAACAGACGCTCTCGGATGACTCAAACACGCATGCCACAAGGAAGGTGCTAAAGCGACAAACGTCGACGGTGTGGCTTGATTAGTGGTAGTGGTGGTGAAAGGATTGAAGCTCGCTCCGACTATTACATCTCATTAGAGGTATCCCCGTCATGAAATCCTTCCCAGAAAATCCAAAAGGATCAAAGTCAACAGAAACTCAATTATCAGTTGTAAATTTACGAACATACACTAAATTTTTAATTAAGTGAGGAGCATGAATGATATTTTTCAAGGCTAAAGGTGGGTTCGGGGGAGATGAATTTGTGTGACCATAACCTCGAATTGAAATTGAATTACCATTACCAACAATGATGTCATGATTATTTCTCAAATTGAAATAAGACGAGAGATTACCTGGTGCGGACGTCATGTGAGAAGTAGCACCAATGTCCATGTACCAATTTGCATCCGGAGGATTTAATCCAAATGTATGCATCGCTGTTACGGTTTTGCTAAAGTAATCCAAGATAGAACCGGTGTCCACCCCCGCCACCGCTGCTGCTGCTGCTACTGCTACCGCCACCGCCATAGTTTTTGCCACAATTTTTCCGATTTTGGCTAGAATTGTCCGAGAATGAGTGAGGGTCATCGGTTTCGCGTGACGTGGCCACCATCATGGTAGAATTAGCTCCGGTTGCCACTTTGTTTTTAGCCAATATGGCTTCTTCTAAGGTGAGCATGAAACGTGCTTAGTAGAACGGCGGGAGAGGATTACTTTGACGAAGAAGCGTCCCAACTCCATTATAAGTCTCGGAGAGGCCTGCAACCATCCGAAGAACAAGACGATCATTCGTGACGGGCTCATCTACGTTCTTGAGTTGATCCGATAACTCCTTGAGCCTTTGACAATAGGTTGAGGCATTCCGAAAATCCTCCATGTTGATGTGGGAGAATTCCTGCTCAAGGGTCACGACACATAAATTTTTGTTATCCCAGAATATATCATGCAACCTATTCCAAGCTTCCATTGCCATGGCCTCGAGTTCAATAATAGTATCCAAGAGGTCCATATAGATGGTGTATTAAAGCTATTAGAGTACCGTAGCATCAAGAGTTACCCACAACTCTATTTCATCATCGGTGGTAGGCACATTCTCCTTGCATTTTTTTGGTGGGACGATGTGATGGAGGACTCGATTAGACCGTGCGTGAATTTTAAATAGTTCTTCCCACACCGCGTATTGGACATTTTCCATCTCAAGATCAATAGGGATGTTGTTCTTGATATTGGAGACTGCAAGGACAGGATGAAATGTGTTCTTTTGGTAGACATGATGAAAGAACAAGAGGAGAATTAGGGATTCAGATTTTTTTTTTGAAGGGAGGGAGGTATGGACGGCCGACGGCCGAAGAGGGAGTTAGGGCGGCGGAAGCAAAAAATTTTGGAGTGCCCTAGACTTCTGATAACATGAAAGAAAATAATCCCCTGATTATATTCATTAATGAAAATGTTTATATACATGATATACAATATGTAATTATGAAAAATAAATTTACCTTTTCCTAATACAAGACTACTACCCTAATTATATATGTACAAGAATTCTAATAATTATGATAAGTAAATATACCATTTACACGGCCAATATACACGTTAACGTATATATTCTTTCAGTTATGAATCAACTTAACCTGATAATATGACAAATGTAGATATTGTTAGTGCACTAGAGTTAAAACTCTTAAAGAAAAGGTAAAAGATTCAATTTTTAGCTCCCAAATTATAGTCGAACTTGTGAACTTACCATGTCCATTAATATACTGTGCACCCTACCATACAATCTTTGTCCGACCATTTCTTAATCGAGGCAAACATCTTTTTAGTGATACATGTGGAATTGTTGTGCTCCCATACTCTTGGGAACAAAAACAACGTAATACACCATTTGATGGCTCTCGATAGTTTTTTTAGTTCGACATATCCATTTGTTGGCTGTGGATGACAAAGATTTTTTTTTATCTCTTTGGTAATTAAACAATAGAGCGATTGGAAAAACTTTCCATGAGAGAAAAAAGTCCCTTTTCACCCCTCCCCGCCCCTCCTAATATATAAGGTATATTGTCGATAGTGACGAAATTAGAAATTCTAATAAAAGGATTTAAAAACTAAAGGAATGTCATAACTAATATTTCAAACTTGTAACCTAGAGCGGTAAAATTTTAACACATTTACCATTACTTTTAAAGTTTCACTATTATTAAGAGGATTAAAAAATTTACATATATACTTCAAGAAAAGTTATGTTATTGGGATTGAGGTCAATACTTTAAATCATGGAAACATTCTTTTATGAAAATACAAGATAAAATTGCGTTCTATAAATTCAATATAATTTGATCCTTTCTGAATCCAATTTCCTATAAAAATACAAAATAAATACGATTCATTCCTTTCTTGAAACTTTGTGTTCATAGCAGAAACTTTGTACACTAAATTATCCTTTTTAATATGCCTAGAGGGTAAAAAGAGGGTGGTGGTATTGGTAGGATGGAAGGAGAGATAAAAAGATAGGGTATTGGAAGAACTTTTTAGCCATTGCTAAGTTGAGAGGTCTTGTGTTTGGCGCTTTGTCCACTTTGGGAAGTCTTGGATTTCAATTACCATTAAACTATGTGTACATTTTGCATTGGTAGCATATGCAAATGTAGCAATATGGCTCTGCTCATTTGTAGGACCTTATCCTTATGCCTTTTAATTCTTGGGTAGAATAATAGATACTAGGATTAGGCACATGGAAGATCAAGAGCATATGACATTGATGCCATTCTTCTTGGGAGCAAATAAAAAAAAAGGTTAAGGAGGGATGGATCATTTGGTGGAGAAACCATCTGACATGTTCTTTTATTATCAAAGAACAAATCTATAATAGGGAGGTTAGAATTTGAAATTTATGCGTTCAGAATTTTTATATTTTTAAGTTATTAAATTCTAAATTTATTAATTTATATATATTACATGAATTTTTAAGATAAATACAAATTCTTAAACCAAGATTATTAAATTCTACCGAATCCACTTTTGTACACTCTAGCTTCGCCCCTAATAACTTGTGTTTGCAAATGGCAAAAATAATTACCATTGGTTTATTACATGTTGTGGGATCAAGGGCCGACTCTAAGGTAAGGCAAGTGAGCCTTTGCTTTAGGCCCAAATATATTAAAGGTCCCAAAAATATGAAGTACTAGATTATTATAAATAACATATAATTTACGTAATTATTAATAAATATTTTAAAATTTATAATTTGTAAAACATTAATAAAGATTACATGATTGAGTGAGTAAATAATGATAAATCTTCTCATTAAATTAAATATATTTGTCTTCTCATCAAGTAATTTTATTTCTTCTCTCGCAGAAATGTGAGGTAAGACTGCGTACAATAGACCCTTGTGGTCCGGCCCTTCACCGGAACCCGTACATAGCGAAAGCTTAGTGCACCGGACTGCCCTTTTATGTATAGTCTTTTTATGTTATGACGATTTCATTTTTTAATTCAATTCAATTTCACTGATTACTATTTTATGTCATATTTAATTGATTCATACATCAGAAAGTAACCTTTTAGTGTCTCATCTTTTTAACTAAGAAATTCCTGAGGCAGGTATCGTAATGTTCGAAACTCGATGATAATAGACCCATCCCTCTTCATTTTTCACTTAAATGCCATATTTTGTTTATATGAGAGAGTTTCATTTTATGACGTGTGCCTAACCCCCACATCAATGTTGCTCTTTCATCACTAGATCAAAGTCACGTGAGCTTCATTCGTGTCTCATTATTGTATGAATTTTATAAAAAAAATTTAAAGGGTCTTTTAATATAATTTAGCTTTAGGCCATCAAGTCTATTGAGCCGCCTCTGGTGGGATCTATTCGGAGCAATATATAAGGGGATTTCTTATGTTTTGTTACCATCCTATCGCACATGTAGTGTAGTGTAGGAGCTGAGATTTTTATTAATGGGGTTTAAACGATAAAAAGATAAGCATACAAAAAAGTTAAGAGGATTCAACATCTACTATATGTACATAAAAGAATAATTTGATCATATACATATAAGTGTAATTTTCCGGAGAATGAGATTCGGATGAACTCCATGCGCTCCCTAGCTTCGCCCATGCCCACATGGGATGCCATAACAGTTACCCCTTCTATTCCAATTTATGTGATATTATTTGATTATCATGATTTTAAAAAAAACGGAAAACTTTTGAAACTTATGATCTAGATATAAAACATAGCATGTCACGTGGTATAAAACTTATGAAACTTGTGACCTTAAATATGCAATAACACGTATGCGACTATAAAGTTTCTCATTAAGACTAAAATGAGAAGTGTAAAGTTAATTATTATCAAATTTAAAAAGGAAGAAAAGTATATCACATAAATTAAAATGATAAAATTACTTACCATAATTGAATGAATTTGACTTTTTGACTATTTAATTGTTCACCTAGGGACATTGGTAAAATTCTCATTGAGAAAGTTTTGTCGAGCCCATCAAAGCTAGCCCACTTCATGGTAGGATGTCCTACCTTAATTTTTATAGGCCACTCCTAATCCAATTTATAAATGTACATTGCACAGTTTTCCTTCAAATGGGCTGGTCTTTAATTTTTACCATTCAAATGATTGGTCTTTAATTTTTGTCTTCAAAATCGAACTTATGCCTAGTGGAACATAAATTTATGCCTAGCGGAACTTATAAAGTTATTTGTTACGAGGGATAAAAGACCAGCACAAAATAGGGACCAAAGTGCAAATGACCAACTATTTATTGATCAACTTATTTTGCTTCTATTCTTCTCATCCCGTAAAGTATACCCCTTTGTTTTCCCCCCTTTATGGGTTCTTTTCTCAAAATTCGTTTTTTTTTTATCAGAGTTAGTGTTTCTTTCCATTTGTTGTTGACATGGGGTTTTCCCCCCATATTTGTTGGTTCTCATGTGTAGGCAAACCAATTGCAAAAAAAAATGAGATGCAAGGAAGGAGTAGACGAGGTTTCACATTTCAAAAGCTTTTTCTATCGGAGAAATTGCTATGTAGTTTATGTAATTATATTGTGGGTAACCCCAAATTTAATTTTATATTTTTAATCATATATTTTGATAAGATCTAATTTGATGGATTAATTCTGCATATCATAATATAACATGTGAATTTTTTAAGTATATGATTCTTGTTTTACTCCGCATGTTGGTTTTGTTCCTTAGTCTTTTTAATTTTTGGATGAAAATATTTGATTTGTAATGTTGTACAATTAAACTTGTATTTTTGCCCATGTAAAGACATAAAGAAAATGTTGTGTTTAGTTTAATCGGACTGGTGTTGGTCTGATTGCATAGGATCAAGCATATAACAAATGAATATATTGATCACAATTGGTTTTAGATAGAATTTGAGGATGGTATACTTCGAGAATGTGCGAAAATAAACAAGTCAAAATAAAAGGACAATACTCTGCTTTAGTTCATTCAGTAGTAATATGGTGTTACCTTCGACCTATGAACCGGTAACGCATCCAAACAGTTCCCCTATTTTTTTTTTTACTGCTTTGATGAAGTAGCTAAGGTTTATATAAGTCCAATTAAATCGATTAGTAGGCCTTGCTACCAATGTACATAATATGCATATGCTTACCCACATTCCATGCCCTTGGTGCTTGTTTTAGCCCGTAAAGAGCCTTCTTCAACTTCAACACCTTGTCTTCGTGGCCTTTGACTTCGTAGCCTGATAGTTGCTGAATGTAGACTTCATCTTCAAGAACTCCATTTAGAAAGGCAGACTTTACATCCATCTGCTGTATCTCCCACTTGTTTTGAGCTGCCAAAGAAGTGATTAGTCTCATAGTCTCCAATCGAGCAACATGAGCAAATACCTCATCATAGTCAATTCCAGCCTTTTGACTATAGCCTTTAGCAACTAGCCTCGCCTTGTGCCTTTCAATCTCTTCTTTAGTGTTTTTATTTGTTTTGTACACCCATTTGACACCTATCGCCTTATGTCCCTTGGGAAGTGAGGTAAGTTCCCATGTGTCATTCTTCTCGATGGCCTTGATTTCTTCGTCCATCGCATCTCTCCACTTCTTTTCTTGTACTGCTTCTTGAAAGCTCACTAGTTCACAATCGACAGATAGACAAAATAATGTAAGATTATCTTGTCGTTCAGTTACCTCATAGAGATCTCTAAGGCTTCTTGTATGTTGCACAACTCTTTCACTTTGACTCCAACTTGACGATGACGAAGGTGATGAGTCTTCTTGAATGGTTGATGTTGGTGAAGTGGGTGGAGTTGCAAGCTCTTGTTGAGGTTTACCTAGTTGCTCCCTCATTATCTGTTTATCTTCTTCAAACTAAGGAAAGAAATTGAAGTCATCTACATGAGAGTTAAAATCCCATTCTCCTTCTTCGTTGAATACCACATCTCGACTAATCACAATCTTTTTATTGTCTGGACTGTACAACTTATAGCCATTCGAATTAACATCATAGTTAATGAAGATAAAGCTCTCGCTTTTATCATCAAGCTTCGTTCTTCTTTCGTCTGGTACATGAACATGGGCTATACTTCCAAAGGTTCTCAGGTGTAAAATGCTAGGCTTTCTTCCACTCCATGCCTCTTGCGGTGTCTTTCCCCATACACTTCTTGTTGGATATCTATTTGACAAGTAGACTGCACACGCTACTGCTTCGGCCCAAAACTCCTTGGGAAGTTTCTTGCTTTTGAGCATGTTTTGTGCCATGTCGAGGATTGTTTTGTTCTTTCTTTCTGCCACGCCATTTTGCTGGGGGATCTAGGAACTGTCATTGGTCGACGAATTCCATTTGCTTCACAGAACTCTTGAAACTCATTGGAAGTAAATTCTCCACCTCGGTCGGATCTCATGGCTTTGATCTTTCTATCGCTTTCTCTCTCCACTGTAGCTTTGAACTTTTTAAAACTTCAAAAACTTCTGACTTCTGTTTCAGGAAATATACCTAGGTTTTTCTTGAAAAATCATCAATGAAGAGAAGAAAATAGTTACTGTTACCGAAAGAGCTAGGCTTGATCGGACCACACACGTCAGTATGGATGAGCTCGAGTGGCTTCTTGGCTTTTGACTCTGACTCTTTTGAAATGCTTTTCCTGAATTGCTTCCCAACTAGACACCCTTCACAAAGCTGGTCAGGATGGTTGATGCGAGGTAGTCCCTTCACCATCTCCTTCTTATATAGCAACTCTAGACCTCCAAAATTGAGATGCCCAAATCGAAGATGCCAAAGCCATGATGCATCTTTGTGGCAAACTTTCAGGCACTTTACAACATCATTTTGTATGTTGATCGGGAACATTCTATTATTTGACATTGACACTTTAGCAATGAAGTTATTCTTATCATCTTTTATAGAAAGATTATAATCCTTCATATAAATATCATAACCTTTCTCTAACAGTTGTCCTAAACTCAAGATGTTACTTTTCATATTGGGTACATAATAGACATTGGAAATAAACTGATGTCTCCCATCTTTTAAGCGGATAAGAATGTTACTTCTCCCTTTCACTGCTATTGTGGAATTATCTCCAAATGAAACATTTCACTTACTGACTCGTCTAGCTCCACGAACATGTCTTTCTTTCCACACATGTGATTGCTTGCACTACTGTCAAGGTACCAGGAATTTGCTTGGCCACCATCAGTTTCCTTTCATGCTAGAGTTTCTTTTATATCTGTCTTCTCCTCCATGTAGTTGGTCTTCTCCTCAATTTTGTTGTTAGGAGCTCTACATTTTGAAGCATAATGTCCAAACTTCTGACAATTATAACATCGAACTTGAGATTTGTCATACCTTGAGTTTGGATTGATTCTTCCATGACCTTGTGTTGAGCTTTCTCCTTTCTCATAGTTGTTGTTGTAATTCCAACCTCGTCCATGACCGCGACTTCCACCTTATCCATGGTCTCTACATCTGCCTCTGCCTCGACCACGTTGGTTTCTATAATTGTTTTGGCTTTCATGCATATACTTTAGTTGCAGCTTGGGGAGTTTCTTAGTAAACCCTTTCTTTTTTGTATGCTTCTCTTCGTATGCTTGCAATGATCCTTGGAGTTGCTTGATCGTCATTTCTTCTAAGTCTTTAATTTTTTCAATCGTCATAACGATGTGCTCAAATTTGGGATCCAATGAACGTAGTATCTTCTCTATTATCCTCACATCTTCAAACTTTTCACCATTTCTTTTTAATTGATTAGAAACAACTACTACTCTTGAGAAATAATCCGAAATAGACTCAGATACTTTCATGTGTAAGGATTCGAATTCACCTCTTAATGTTTAGAGACAGACTTCTTCACTTGCTCGGATCCTTTGTAAGAGGTTTGTAGCTTCTCCTACGCTTCCTTGGCAGAGCTTGCACTCGAAATCTTTTCAAAGCCATCATCATGTAATGCTTGGTCGATGAGGTAGAAAGTCTTCTTGTCTCTATTTCTTGAATCCTTCAAAGTTGTCTTTTGATTTGGTGTAAGAGCAGCAAAAGCGGCATCATCCGCAGGCTCGTTATAGCCTTTCTCTATGATATCCCACACATCTTGTGATGCAAGAAGTGCCTTCACTTTGATACTTCAATTATCGTAGTTGTTATTGTTGAGTGTCGGGACTTGGAATGGTGCCATACCATTTGCAATATCTCTCAATATAATGAGAATTTGCAAAATCTGATTGCGCGGATGAATCCGGAACGCCAAAAGACCTTGGGAGTGACCTGGTCAAATTTTCAATTTTCGGCCAATGGTCAAAATCAACCCTAACCTGGTCAACGGTCAACGACTTTGATGGCTTAGTCAACTCGGCTTGGACGGCTCGGTCAATCGGCATGGTCAACAGGCTTACGGCTTGGTAAACTCAGCTCCACTCGGCTCAACTCGATGAGTCAACTCAATTTTCTGGCAGCACTCTTCCCGTGGCGCGTGGCGGCATGTCTGAACTCCGATCGAGGAGATTCTGGCGACGGCGGATTTCTATCATCGAGACCTTCGATTTGATATGCAATAGTGTAAACTTTCTAACTATCTTCGATACTACTTTGTTGGAGATGAAACACTCTCACAAGTAACTTTTATTCAAACTCAAACAATTATTACAAGAGCACTCTCACTCAACAACAAGATACTACAACTCACTCTTATAAGACTTTGCTTCTTCACTTACTTAGAAGCTCTTAATTTTTTTGATACCTAAACTAAAATGGGGATGGGTATTTATACTACTTAAGAACAATCCTACGCCACACAAATAAACCTATCAAATATTACAATAACCATACACCTCATTCTTCTCCATCATTCTAACAATATTTTAAATTACCAAATGATTCACATGCATAATTACCGCACCCTAGAAGATTCTAGGTAGAAGGCTTATAATTTTGGACCTTAATTATGAACTTGGACTCCAATTTGATTGGGTTTGGGTTTATGATCCAACAACAATATGATTGAGTACGAAGAGTATTTGAAAATTGGTTAAACAAATAACACACAGCAACAAGAAAATTATTGCACTAAAAATGCACTAATGATCTATTGGATATGTAAAACACGTACGGAAATAGTAAATAACTATTACAATAATCGAAAGGATAAACAACAAAGAGGATAACAACAAGTTGTCAATATCTTGATCTTGAATTGAAACTTCAAATATGGATCTTGTATTCGGAAATACAAGAACATGAAATGCTACACTTGTGGCTTGTAGATCCACTGTGAATACGAATAATTAGAGTCCTTCATCTGTTAAGTTAACACCTGAAACACTTAGCAACCAATTAGATAAACATAACACCACCGGCTGAGTCGAGAGATGGCTCTCTGTCTGTAAGATAAGATTTCCCCCATATATAGGCTTTACGAAAGTGTGGACAATAGTCTCCCAAGATGAAACAACAAACTATCAAAAGTGCAAAGCGTACACAAATGATCCCAGCGAAGAACACGAATAATGAAGATTGCCAAGAGAAGGATTGCTATCAGGAAAATCTGATCTCTTTGTGGTGTTGTTAACTTGTGAGTATGTTCACTTTCTCATATATGTTCATCTATAGAATTGAGCCAAAGGCCTCAATTTATAGGTGTGCAAGATGTCCTTTCAAATGCCCCATAATGACATTCAATTGCCATGTAATAGATGTCATTTAACCCCCAGGTAATGCAGCAACATAATGGTCCAAGTAATGGCCATTATTAGGTGGATTCAATGCCATCAAAACCACCTCAACAACCAAATCTTTGGGATTTCATCGAGCAAACACTGCCTGGGAAGTGTCGCGGCTCTAATTAGCCAAAAAGCTCACTACCGACCAAGCGCCGCGGCCTAGTCCGGTTGGCGCCACGGCCCTTCTCGGCTCCGCAGTTCCACCCATACTATCTTACACCTCGCACAATCCTTCCTTCGTTTACCGATGTGGAACACTTGTTATTTATCGAATAACCTTCCATCATTCTATGTGTCAAATATTTCACTTACGTACCCATATCTCTTTCATTAACGAAATTTATGATACTTGGCACTAAGATTGCACGTGTGTGGAAACGACATTTCCGACGTGCGGGGCCCAATTGTTCGAGTCATAAATAATGGGATAAACTTAATTTTATATTAGTAAATTTCCAACAATCCCCTCTTGAAAGAGATTTTGGCGCACACACAAGGTGCATACTTTCAGTAATCGTTCAGCGAAAATATATTGCATCAGGAGAGATAGCTTCCGCTTTGAACCTTCCTTAGTTGAATACCATCAAACTTACTTACTACGCGGTGAACGTGATGTATTGAACCGTCAGTGTTTAATGTAAGCCAAGACAACGGTACCAACATAATACATCCCCTTTATTCATTTCTTCTTATTGTTCTGTCCGTTGTGGCCGTGGACACACTTAGATTCTTAAGTGCGTTCATTTGAGGCGGCATGTCCTCGCACTTAAATAGGTGATCTCCTATAAGGTATCCTTCTATACCCCACTTCACAAGTGTTAGGAATCATTAAAAGTTTCCCCAACCTTAACCTCAACCGTTTGAGGATGGTTAAACATTTGGAAGCTTAACCTTTACCTCAGATTCATTTTTTCTATTTTATCTGAAACTTCCAGGACCAAAATGTAAACATTTCAGGGACCAAAATGAATGTTCAGGAAGAAACCCAACAGTCCAACAAACCAACTCTGATCCTCCCCTTCCAACTCTTCGGTTAGGAAGGCTGTTTCAATATCCATGCCATGCAAGACTGCAATGGTCCTGGATGTTAAGATATTCATAGGAGAGCACATGTACAACTAGCCGAGGCCTTATACTCGTCAGTAGATCCATCTACTTTGTACTCACTTTTGAGTATCCACTTTCACAACCCAAAGGTCCTTTTCCCAGAGAAATGTCAATCATTACACAAGTATGGTTCTATATGATGGATTCTATTTCTCTTTCTGTAGGTTCTTTCCAAAGCAGCGCTTCTGGAGATGACAATTCTTTGTTAATTGTCCATGGTTCATTCTCAACGATACAAGCTAGAAGGCCTGAAATAAGTCTTTGTCCCCTCTTTGCTCCATCTTGGTTCAACATCTAGAATCCCTAAGTTATGTAGATCTGGAATATTAAGTTCTGGATAGTCAGCAACTTCCGAGTCCTGTAGATACAGAATGTCTAGTTCCGGACAGTCAGCCCCTCGCAGGTTCTTGATAACCTCGAGCAATTACTTCTTTTTCCTTCTTAAGGAAAGTTATCCTCAAAGAATTCAACATTCTTTGACACCAAGAGGCGATAAACACTACTGTTATTTGCAGATCCAATGGATATGCAATCTACAGTCTTTGGTTAAGCTTGACCTATTTTGGTATTCCAACCTCTACTAAACCACCGCACAACACAACATTTGTAGGTGGGATCCTTTCCATGTTTCACCCGGAGGGTTATCCTTATCCTTATACGTAGTTCTGTTGAGAATCGCATTAGCGGTAAGGATCGCCTTGCCCCACATATTTTTGGGCGTACGGCTTTGCGCTTGACTAACATCGTTAGACTGAGGTAAGTAATGAGCAGTCGTTTGATGAACGATGCTTCACATTCTCCCCCTCTATCACTATGAATTCCTCAAATCGTAGGCTTAGTTGATTTTTAATTTCTGCTTTGTAGCGTTTATCTGCTTCAACAACTTCATCTTTTCATTTCAACAAACAAAGGATGCAATACGTTGTACCATCATCAATGAAGGTCACAAAGTACTTGTCTCCACTCTATATTTTGTATAAACTTCAAATCACTCATTTAGGTGTGACTAAGTTCTAGAGGAGCGGTGCTTCTTTCGCTATTCCTTTGACGAAATGGAAAGGTGATTTTGCCTCTTCGCCTACCTTACATTCATTTTGAGGGTTTATGTCGACAGAAGGCAACAATCTCAACTTCATTAGCTTTTGAATGACTTTCTATTTAACGTGTATTAATCTATGATGGCATAGATGTACGGATTACAAATATATCATTCATTTAGCTACAAACAAACTGTACCATTCTTAGTTATTACAGACCTGTTAGACTAGTCTCAAACCAGCTTGACCAACAACGTCCCTTAAACCAAGTTTGGACATGTATCACATCTTTTTAGAGTGATCCCATTCCCTAGAGTCCTATTTAAGGACAACCTCTCCAACCCCTTCTACTTTAGAGGTGGCGTTGCTTCATATGAACAACCTCTTGCCCATGGTTAGGGCCTAACCGGATCACACGTGATCTGGATACTCTGGCCCACTCCAGTTGCTTTGGCAGACTGAGTGTCCAATTTCTTTTCTGCTATTCTTTTAGCTTTCAGATCATTTAAGACCTGGAAACTCTGGCCCACCTCACTAGGTGTCTATTACTTTTCTGCCTTTCTTTTGGCGTTCAGATCATTTAAGACATGGAAATTTTTGTCCCACCTTAGTCGCCCGTAGGCTTTGTGCGACTGAGTGTCCAACATCATCCTTTCAACTAAATTCTGGCCCACTCCAGTCACCCGTAGGCTTTGTACGACTGAGTATCCAATATCATCCTATCAAATGAAGGATCTTCTGTCAAATAGTGTGACAGGTTCAACGTCTTAAGAAAAGCCATTAACGTTTAGTCTTCTTCCTTTGAGATTGGTGACCAGACAATTCCTGGCGCTTACTTAAGAGTGGTAACAGTTTTCGCACTATCAGTGGATCTCTCTCCTTCATATGTGCGAACATACTTTACACACTTTTAATAATTACACCCAAAAGAACGGATCTTTTAAGTTTTGTTTACAATAGTCCAATCTTTATACGGGAAGGAAGAAGGTTCAATATCTGATTTTAGAGTTTAGGGAATATAAGTTTTAATGAAAACACTTTCATATTCCCAGCCTTGCTTTACACACTTTTATTCAGATATTAGTTAAACACCTTATAGATAAGGAAGGATTATTAACTTAGACCTTTTGGATTCTGGCCCACTTTAGTTAGACTGAGTGTCCATTTCATCCTTACCATAATTCGGATCCTTTGTCTGGGACAGATATAGGCCTTTTGCTATATGATAGAACATCATCTTCAGTCTTCTCCTCTTGTCCCAGTTGACATCCTCAGCCTCTCGTGGGTGCTTGGTTCCACCACCCTCGGGAGCGGTGACACCAACTCGTCCTTGATCTTTAGCCGTACTAGAATGACTATCAGTAGTATCTTGAAGCTCAGCATCAGATCCAGATATCACATCTTTGATGGAAACAGTTTTGGAACTGTCGTCAAATGGAGAACCAAAACTAGAACCAGATTTAAAAGCACGGTCATTGACAGAGACAATGTTTGAACTATCAACAAAACGGTTTTCAAGAAGAAAACCACAGCCAGATTTCGGACTATATTCGCTGGCACACATCTTTCAAGCACTAATACAAATCTTGTCTAAAAATTGTTGGATATGTAAAGCACGTACGGGAATAGTAAATAACTATTATAGTGATCGAAAGGATAAACAACAAAGAGGAGAACAACAAGTTGTCAATATCTTTATCTTGAATTGAAACTTCAAATATGGATCTTGTATTCGAAAATACAAGAACATGAGCTGCTACACTTGTGGCTTGTAGATCCGCTGAGAATACAAACGGTTAGAGTCCTTCGTCTATTAAGTTAACACCTGAAACACTTAGCAACCAATTAGATAAACACAACACCACCGGCTGAGTCGAGAGATTGCTCTCTATCTTTAAGACAAGATTTCCCCCGTATATAGGCTTTACGGAAGTGTGGACAATAGTCTTCCAAGATGAAACAACAAACTATCAAAAGTGCAAAGCCTACACAAATGATCCCATGGAAGAACACGAATAATGAAGATTGCTAAGAGAAGGATTGCTATCAGGAAAATCCGATCTCTTTGTGGTGTTGTTAACTTGTGAGTATGTTCACTTTCTCATATATGTCCATCTATAGAATTGAGCCAAAGACCTCAATTTATAGGTGTGCAAGATGACCTTTCAAATGCCCCATAATGGCATTCAATTGCCATGTAATGGATGACATTTAATCCCCAAGTAATGCAGCAACATAATGGTCCAAGTAATAACCATTATTGGGTGGATTCAATGCTATTGAAACCACCTCAATAGCCAAACCTTTGGGATTCCGTCGAGCAAACACTGCATGGGAAGCGCCGCGGATTTGAAGCATTAGCGCCGCAGCTCTAATTAGCCAAAAGCTCACTGCCGACCAAGCGCCGCGCCCTGCTAGGGGGGCTGCGGAGCTCCGACGTCGCAGCCCAGTCCGATCGGCGCCGCAGCCCTTCTTGGCTCCGCGGTTCGACCCGTACCATCTTACACCTCGCACAATCCTTCATTCGTTTATCGACGTGGAACACTTGTTATTTATCCAATAACCTTCCATCATTCTATGTCTCAAACATTTCACTTATGTACCAATATTTTTTTTCATTAACGAAATTTACGATACTTGGCACTAAAATTGCACGTGTGGAAATGACGTTTCCGACGTGCGAGGTTCCAATTGTTCGAGTCATAAATAATGGGATAAACTTAATTCCACATTAGTAAATTTCCAACATGATCATTAAACCATAAGCTGCCACAAGTACCTAAAGATGATGACGATGATATAAATGACTGCACTGTAGGTTCCACAACTTTCACTTTATTTCTGTTGCTATATGCTAATTTTTTTTTATCTGATTTTCATAACTATGTCAAGTATATATTTCTGACAGGTTGAAGATCTCTAGAATCAAAGGGAACATGTTGGCTTTGTTGCTGATTTCTTCATTGTTGGAAGGGGTACTTTGGTATTAATTCACTTCTACTTTGTTCTTTGTCCAAGGAAATTCAGTTTTTGTGTTATGCGTCATAAGTAGTTGTTGGATTAGAAGAGGTGAATATGATGTTATATGTTGTGTCTTTGCAGCTCAACAAGTGGGCATAAAATAATTTCTCATGTAGTGTCATCATGGTTTACTGGCGAGGCTGCTGAAGATGATGAATCTTAAGATATGGAAGATGTTATAAAAAAGATGGAGACGACGATGAATATTATGAAGAGAAGTGACGCAAAAGAAGGTAAGATGTGTTTCACCTGCTTTTACAATAATTTACTTTTCCCCGCTAATTTAAGTGGGGATATTAATCCACTAAAAGAAGGTTTTTGAGTTTTACAAACTCTATTTTCAAGAAAAAAATTGATGTGTTGTCCCTTCTCACCTTCTACATGTTAATAGACGGGTGTTATAGCAAAGCTTTCTGGAGCTTTTTTAAATGTCCTGGACTCACGTCAAGGGTTTGAATCAATAAAATAGTGTGTGGGATGGTGTACTGGAGAAGAGTGAATCAACTTATTTTTTTTATAAAGATATCAACTCAAATTATCCCATTCATTTAAAGAAAATTTTGTTTTCTGCAGAGTGCAATAATAGCATATGAATTCAAAGTGGGTTAGTATGGCTTAGATTCAGGTTGTTCATATGTTCCCTTTTTCCTTTTTGTGACTAAATATTCACTCCCTTTTTACAATATTTGAGTGTAAAAATATCTTTTTGGCAGATTTGTCCCATTTGAATACATTGAAAAGTATGTAACGAGTAGCATGTGTCCGTTTAGTGGGATCTTTTGGAAGAATAAAATGCTTCTCTAGCTTACATATAGGTATCTGACAGTTTTCTTTACCTGACTTGTCAAGGATTGAAGTAATCATCTTCAAGGTACTTATCAAGCAGTAAATGGAAATAGGCTAAGCAAATTTTGTAGTTACCAGAATCTTACTTTTTATCTCCATACAATGACATAGAAAAAGACCTTCAACTTCTCTCATAAAAGTGTTTATCACGTCTATACTATTTGTTCAATTTTCTTATAGTGAATTATAGAGTATGTGCCCTGCACTGTGGTTGATTTTCGTTTTCTTATATCCCTGGAATTAATGAAAGATCCTATCGTTGTTTCACCTGGGCAGGTAGCATTTATTGGATCTTTATCATACTTTTTTTTGTTAAAAATTGGTTTTGCATCATTATTATATATCCATTTATCTTGCTCCCTCAGGACAACAAACATGTTTTTGCCTAAGTCTCTCCATCCCCTATCTTGCATTTCGGTTTGGTTGGAAATAAGTGAATAGCAATCCCCGTGTAGTTGAGTGAGTCATTGGTGAACATCATATGATGTAAAACTTCTCATCTACCGGCAAAAATGGCACAATTTACTATACCCCATGACTATATAAAAGTATGCATATGTAGACTTTATTGCTTATTCTACTTCTGTAGGGAAATTTTATTATTAATTTTCAACGGAGGGATTTCCTCCTCAATGAGAACTACATTGAACGACAGTTCACATGTAACAGTTACTAAAATGAGGTTGCGTTTTCACATAATTTCTTGCGTATTTGTGTTCCAAAATATGAATTATTTTCTTTACTCTGTCAAAACTACATAGTGAGAAGATGAGAATGAGTGAAAGAAGATAATTTTATAAAAAAAACTAATACAACAGGTGTTTGTATAATATCGTCGTCACAGACAAGGAATATACGAATTCTTTTATTCATATGGATCTATGTTATAATATAAGAATCAAATTCCGATGAATTTCTTCCTGGAACAAATGTTTTACTCAAGATATACTGCAAAGAGAGGTTATGCCATTCCAATAGGTGCTTTTTCCAGAAGAAAATCAAGAATTTGTTCCTCAATGCAAGAAAACATTATTGCTTCCTTTTTAGTGATTTTCAGTGATCTTAGTTAAAAATAAGTATTGTATGAAAATATCTTTTTGATGTTGAACTTTTTTAATTAATACAATAGTCTCGGGCATACGCCCATGCCTTGCACGGGCACGCACCATCTAGTACTCTAATGTAAATTAAGATGTTATTAGCTTAGAAAAGTGAGCCCTTTCATTCTTTTTTTTTTCTGAGAATGAATCTCAAATATCTTGCAGATGAAGAATTCTTCTGCTACGGCAAAAGCATGAAAAAGGAAAAAAGAAATTATCACATATTAATTTTATGATCATAGCTTTATTTCTCGAAAAAAGAAATACAAGTAACCAAGGTACATGCCGAAATTAAATGATATGAGCTTTCTAGCTATAGCTATTATCAGTCCTCAATCTGTCTTCACAATCCAAATCCCAAGTAGAAGTTACAACTTCATGATTTAGAACATCTTGTAATGGAGTTTCATTTAAGTTCATGTTCTCATTAGTTGTTGCATCATAATAAAGATTTCCAAAATTTTCCACCACTCCATGAGATAATATTTGTGCATGGTAGTTTTCATAATCTTATTGGAGAGTGATTTCCCTTACTTCATGTGGCCTCATTTGTGCTCCAATCAAGCTAGAAATTTTTTCTAATGGACAAATTAAGTTTGTTCTCATCATGGATTGTTTCTTGGTTATTTTGATCACTTTTTTTTTTTTACCATAGGAACAACTTGACTCATGTTCAATTCTTGAATTCTTGTCCACAAATCCCAAGCCCAAATCATTTTGTGGCCAATTCAAGTTTTGGCATGCATACAATTGCACTATATCCTCCATGTTGACATCATGCTCTACCATAGAAACAAAAGCAACATTTTCTTCTTCTTTGGATGTTGAAATCTTGACAAGGGTTTCTTCTTGGTTGACAACTTTAGACCAAGTAGATGTTTCTTTGGCTGTCATCTTGTTTTGCAAGTTCTTGGATTACTTCACCAATCTACTCATCCTGCCGAAATCAGGAGACATATGTTTGATAATTGCAGCCAAAACACACTTACTTTCCATGCCTTCTTCAAACCATGGGGCTTCCTGTAAGGTGGTGGGCCTTGTTCTTGGGGAAACCCTTGATCACCCCACCAAAGTTCATTCCCTATGGAGAACGAAAGATTTAGAATTTAAACTTGATGAGTCGATTAAGGTTATGGATTTTCCAAACTTATAAATTCAAAAGTAGTAATAGTTATATAGTACTCCTTGATGGGAGATTTTTCTCTTTATGGTACTTTATAAAGCAGTACGGGAAGTATTTAACTATTACAAGTATTCGAAAGGATAAATAAAGATTTCAATAATTCAACATGGAATCTGAAATTACAATCGTTACACAAGTAAAAACTGGAAATTCCAGTTTTGTAGAAGACGGAAAAATGTAAAATGTTTTTGCTGAGTCGAGTGTAGCACTCTGTCCTTAAGACAATATTGCCCCGTATGTATCCTTTATACGTCCTGGACAATTTGTCTCCCAAGATAAAACAGCAATGGAACCCTTGAGCAAAGGAAACTCAAGAGCTACCGTGAAGAATATTGAGTAACGAAATGATGCTTGGAAGTTGTAGGAAGAAAACTATTTTGGTTGTGTATTTTCGTGCACTGTTTTGCTGCATCTCTTTCTGTATTTTCGTGCATATGTCTTAGTGCTCAACAATGGTGTAAGGGGGTGTTTATATAGGTGATGGAGGGGGCTGAAAACTGCCTCCATAATAGCCAAATAATGGCCATTATGGAGGTAGTAAAGTCACCAACATAAATGGTGAAAGACCAACGGATTTGGCCATTATAGGAGGAGTAATTCAGCCAAAATAAATGGCTGAATTGAGAGCTTGGACGTTTCTGATTTGACCGTCGAAATTCCAACTTTCTGAAAACTTCAGGGACCAAACTGTACATCTTGAAACTTCAGGGACCAAACTGCACATCTGAAAGAATTCTGGTCCAAACTGTATATCTGAAACTTCGGGATCAAACCGTACTTCGGCAAAGTTTTCTGGCCCAAAAAGATAATATCAGAAGACCCACAGCCCACAGCCCACAGCCCACAGCCCACGACCCGTGACCCGTGACCCGTGACCCGTGAACCCGTGAACCCGAGAACCCGAGAACCCGGAACTCGGAACCGGAACCGGACCGGACCGGACGGGACGGGCGGGCGGCGGCGGCGCGCGTGTGGTCTTTCCTCGAACCGAAGCACATCTAGGTCCTCCCTCCTTTAAACACATGGGATACCCCTTGGGGTCCCAAACCCCAAACCAATTTCGAATCTTATATACACAACAATTCTTTCTTCCTCTACCGATGAGGGAGAATTACACACAATACCACACTTTCCATGCTTCAAACACCTTACTTCGTGAACCAATATCTCTTTCATTTCTCAATGAAATTTGACGATTCTTGGCCCTACGGTTATCTACGTACTTAGTAGATCATGCATGTGTGAAGAACCGGATTCTCCAACATACGTTACACTAGTGTTTAAGCCGTTAAAGTTGGTCGGTCGCAACTCCCGCCAAAGGCAAATTTCCAACAATCCCCTCTTGAAAGAGATTTTGGCGCACTCACATGGTGTCTTTTCATTTCCAAAGAATATTTCAATGGACCGATGTTGCATAAGGAGAGGTAGCCTAAGCTTTGAACCTTCCATAGTTGAATACCATCGGACTTACTTACTGCGCGGTGAACGTGATGTCTTGAACCGTCAGTGTTTAGTGTAAGCCAAGACAATGATACCAACACAACAAATTCCCTTACTCTCTTCTTCGTAATGTTTTGTCCGTTTTGGCCATGGACAACGTCTTGGATTCTTAAGTGCGTTCAATTTGAGGCGGCCCGTCCTCGCACTTAAATAGGTGGTCTCCTACAAGGTATCCTGCTATACCCCACTTCACAAGTGTTAGGAACCATTAAAAGTTTCCCAAAGACCTAACCTCAACTGTTGAGGATCATTACAGTTTTGAAAACTTAACCTTTACCCATACCGCAGATAGCACTTAACGTCTATCGCGGAACGGCTTTGGATTTGGTGTTTCTTTTCGAAATCACTATCCGAAGTGCTCATGCTTCCACCGAAGCGATCAACCGAACCTTTACAACTTAGTTTTCCCATTGAACCAAATTACCGGGATCTCCAGGTTCGTAAGGTTGGGTTTCCACCGTATTGGTCCGTATATTTTGGGTTTTAAGCCCATTTCCCTAGACAGGCGAACGCTTGATCTCCGGGTAGTCCCTTAGTTTGTAAACAAGGAAGTGACACCCGTGGTGATCAACTCGCCATACGGTCTTATGTCTCCGACAGATCCCGACAGATATGTCCGTACGCCGTCATCCATGTCCTTCCTAAAGCCGACCGGCTAGCCACAAGTAGAACCGCTGAAGGCACGGGTTTCTCCCCAATAAGGGACGTCCTCTAATGAGTCGTGAAGTTACTCAACTTCTTTCATGCTTTGTATAAAGCGATAAACTCCGATACCATCATGAATCGGTCGATGCAAGTTTGCTTAGAGGATTTTCCATGAACCACCATACACATTTACTTGTGGCTTTGGTGTTCTTCGGATCCGATGTCCAGCTTTGCATCACCGTGTTCTCTCGTAACCGCTGGACATCCGAATACTATAATCCGTAGATAAGTGAATAATTCGATATCGTCATATCCGACTTAACGCCTTCTATTGATCATGTATTAAGATCATCGGTGAACCTTAGTTCAACCGATCTGTTTGTTGGACGATACCAAGTCGGTTGTAGTGTGTACAATACATTGAACTACACGTGACCCGAGCATATCGCTCCTTGTCTATGGGTGCACCATGATTCCAATCAGTTCTATGATTCATATCCATTGGTGGCTTCAACGAGACTGTCAACTATCGACCGATCCGTTAGATGTCTTAGAAATCCAATTCCTAAGATGTCATCTCGTGATACTCATATCTTTCATATCGAGACTTTGTTTCAATATGATTTTCACTCTAAGACCGTTGGTTTTCCAACCGTTGGCTTTCTAACTTCGAGTCAATGTTTCGTGATCGATTCATTATTTCTGTTTTATCTCGAGACTTTCGGACCAAAATGTTAACATTTCGGGACCAAAATGAAAGTTCGGGAAGAAGCCCAACAGTTCAAAGAAACCAATTCTGATCCTCTTCTTCCAACTCTCCGATTTGGAAGGCTGTTTCAACACCCATGCCATGTAAGATTACAATGGCCCTGGATGTGAAGCTACTCACAGGGGAGCACTTTTTACAACCCAAAGGTTCTTTTCCCGGAGGAAGATTAACTATTACACACGTATGGTTCTATATATGGAATCTATTTCTCCCTTTAGCTTCTTTCCAAAGCAGCGCTTTTGGAGATAACAATTATTTGTTAATTGTCCATGGTTCGTTCTCAACCATACAAGCTAGAAGGACTGGAACAAGTCTTTGTCCCCTCTTTGCTCCATCTTGGTTCAACATCTAGAATCCCCGAGTTCTCGGATCCGGAATATTAAGTTCCGGATAGACAAAGAACTTTCGAGTCATGAAGATACGGAACGTCTTGTTCCGGACAATCGAAAGTTCCCTCGCGGGTTCTTGTTAACCTTGAGCAATTACTCCTTTTTCCTTTTCAAAGGAAAGTTATCTCCAAAGAATTCAGCATTCTTTGACGCCAAGAGGCGATCAACACTACTGTTATTTGCAGATCCAGTGGATATGCAATCTACGATCTTAGGTCGAACTTGACCTGTTTCGGTAGCCCATCTTTTACCAAGTTACCCCTCATAATTTGGGCGTACGACTTCGTGCTTGGCTAACACCGTTAGACCGAGGTGAGAAATGAACATTCGTTTAATGAACGATGCTTCACATTCTCCTCTATCACTACGAATTTCTCAATCCGTAGGCTTAGTTGATTTTCAACTTCGCTTTGTAGGCTTCAACAACTTCATCTTTGCTTTTCAATAAACAAAGGATTCCATACGTTGTACCATCATCAATGAAGATCACAACGTACTTGTCTCCCCCCTCTATTTTGTATAAACTTCAAATCACCTAAGTAGGTGTGACTAAGTTCTAGAGGAGCGGTGCTTCTTCGCTATTCCCTTGACGGAATTTGGAAAGGTGATTTTGCCTCTTCGTCTACCTCACATTCATTTTGAGGGTTTATGTCGACAGTAGGCAACAATCTCAACATCGTTAGCTTTTGAATGACTTGCTATTTAACGTGTCTTAATCTATAATGTCATAGATGCACGGATTACAATAATCATTCATTTGGCTATAGACATATTGTACCACTCTTAGTTATTACGGACCTGTTGGACTAGTCTCAAATCAGATTTGACCAACAACGTCCTTTAACCAAGTTAGGAACATGTATCACCTCTTTTAGAGTGATCTCATTCCTTGAAGTCCTATTGAGGACAACCTCTCCAGCCCCTTCTACTTTAGAGGTAGCGTTGCTTCACATGAACAACCTCTTGCCCGTGGTTAGGGCGTAACCGGATCATTTGTGATCTAGATACTCTGGCCTACTCCAGTTGCTTTGGCAGACTGAGTGTCCAATTTCTTTACTGCCTTTCTTTAGGCCTTCAGATCATTCAGACCCTGAAACTCTGGCCCACCTTACTAGGTGTCCATTACTTTTCCTATGAAATGAATTTTGGCCCCACTCCGGTCGCCCGCAGGGCTTTATATGACTAAGTGTCCAATATCATCATATCAAAGGAATTTTGGCCCACTCCAGTCACCCGGAGGCTTTGTATGACTGAGTGTCCAATATCATCCTATCAAAGGAATTTTGGCCCACTCTAGTCGCCCGGAGGCTTTGTATGACTGAGTGTCCAATATCATCCTATGAAGGATCTTCTGTCAAATAGTATGACAGGCTCAACGTCTTTAGCTTTTAGTCTTCTTCCGTTATGATTGGTGCCCGATAATTCTTGGCGCTTACTTAAGAGTGGTAAAAGTTTTCGCACGCTTAGTGGATCTTTCTCCATAGTATGTGCGACCATACTTTACACACTTTAGTAATTACACTTAAAAGAACGGATCTTCTTAAGTCGTTTACAAAATCCAATCTTTAAACGGAAAAGAAGATGAGATTAAACTTCTGATTTGTTAAAGCATAAGGAATATAAATTATTTTCATATTCCTCCTTACTTTAATCCATTTTTAATCAGACATAATTTAATCTTTATTCTTGACAAGTAAGAAAAACTACTTATCCCAATTTCGGATTCTGGCTCACTTCAGTCACTTCATCAGACTGAGTGTCCATTTCCTTCTCACCATTATTCGGATCCTTTGTCTGGGACAGATATAGGCCTTCTGCTACAAGATAGAATAACATCTTCACTCTTCTCCTCTTGTCCCAGTTGACATCCTCAGGCTCTCGAGAGCGCTTGTTCCCACCAGTCTTGGTAGCGGTGACACCATGAACACGTTCATCATCATCACTCTCTTCTACCAAAAAACCATTGCCATATCCAGATTTGGTCACACAACTTTTGACCGACATCTTTCGAACACTAATAGTAATACAATACAAATATTGTCTTAAGTTGTTGGGAGATTTTTCTCTTTATGGTACTTTATAAAGCAGTACGGGAAGTATTTAACTATTACAAGTATTCGAAAGGATAAATAAAGATTTCAATAATTCAACATGGAATCTGAAATTACAATCGTTACACAAGTAAAAACTGGAAATTCCAGTTTTGTAGAAGACGGAAAAATGTAAAATGTTTTTGCTGAGTCGAGTGTAGCACTCTGTCCTTAAGACAATATTGCCCCGTATGTATCCTTTATACGTCCTGGACAATTTGTCTCCCAAGATAAAACAGCAATGGAACCCTTGAGCAAAGGAAACTCAAGAGCTACCGTGAAGAATATTGAGTAACGAAATGATGCTTGGAAGTTGTAGGAAGAAAACTATTTTGGTTGTGTATTTTCGTGCACTGTTTTGCTGCATCTCTTTCTGTATTTTCGTGCATATGTCTTAGTGCTCAACAATGGTGTAAGGGGGTGTTTATATAGGTGATGGAGGGGGCTGAAAACTGCCTCCATAATAGCCAAATAATGGCCATTATGGAGGTAGTAAAGTCACCAACATAAATGATGAAAGACCAACGGATTTGGCCATTATAGGAGGAGTAATTCAGCCAAAATAAATGGCTGAATTGAGAGCTTGGACGTTTCTGATTTGACCGTCGAAATTCCAACTTTCTGAAAACTTCAGGGACCAAACTGTACATCTTGAAACTTCGGGACCAAACTCGTACATCTTGAAACTTCGGGGACCAAATCGCACATCCGAAAGAATTCGGTCCAAATCGTATATCCGAAACTTCGGGAAGCAAAGTTTTCTGGCCCAAAAAGATAATATCAGAAGACCCACAGCCCACAGCCCACGGCCCGTGAGCCCGTGAGCCCGTGAACCCGGAACTCGGAACCGGAACCGGAACCGGACCGGACGGGACGGGCGGGCGGCGGCGGCGCGCGTGTGGTCTTTCCTCGAACCGAAGCATATCTAGGTCCTCCCTCCTTTAAACACATGGGATACCCCTTGGGGTCCCAAACCCCAAACCAATTTCGAATCTTATATACACAACAATTCTTTCTTCCTCTACCGATGAGGGAGAATTACACACAATACCACACTTTCCATGCTTCAAACACCTTACTTCGTGAACCAATATCTCTTTCATTTCTCAATGAAATTTGACGATTCTTGGCCCTACGGTTATCTACGTACTTAGTAGATCATGCATGTGTGAAGAACCGGATTCTCCAACATACGTTACACTAGTGTTTAAGCCGTTAAAGTTGGTCGGTCGCAACTCCCGCCAAAGGCAAATTTCCAACACTCCTTTCATCCCAATTTATGTGATGCGTTTTATTTTTTAGTCTGTGCTTATATTTAGAAATAATTTTAATTTTAAACTTCATATTTTGCCTTAATGAGATGATTCGTAACTATATAAATATATATCTATAGTTGTTTCAGATTTCAAAAGTTTTTATTTCTTTCTTAAGCTTTATGCTCAGTCAAAGTGCATGCATCACATAAATTGGGACGATGAGAGTAATATTATTTTCAAGAATTTTAACATATTTAATACTCCATCTGTTTCAATTTACGTGTCTTACTTTCCTTTTTAGCTTGTTAAAAAAAGTCACTTTTTATAGTAGCTACTTGTTGGCCACCATTCTTGCAAGCTATCTGAATCACCAGTCACCAACTTCCCCTTCTCTGATACAATCCCACACACAAAGCCTTGACCTTTGCAAACCTCCATGATTTTGACCTGTTAAATCCCCATAAAAATAACACTATAAAGATAGAATTGGAAAACGCTTTAGTTTGATTGTCTAAAAACACACGCGCACACATACACGTATATATAAGAAAATAAAACAAGAAATTTGATTCAGGAAGTCTAAATAAGCAAGTAATGAACTACTTGATCTGCCATTTTAATTTGTTTGATATAATTTGACTTGACACGGAGTTTAAATTTTTTTGTGGTCTTAAATGTTGCGTGTGACGATAACTCGATAAAACTTTTGAAATTTTTGATATTAAACCTGCCATGACATATTTGTGGCTACAAAAGCTTCTCATGAAAAAAATATGAAAATATGTCATTTTTTTAATGAACTAATTTTTTTTAAAAAGTATCAAAATGAACAGGACAGAGTAATAAAAAGAGTACTGACGCTACAAGCTAAATACAATGAAAAGATAATCAAGAGATGCGATCCTCATCCTATATATTTCATACTTTTTCCTACCATGAAACTAATAATTCCTACCTTCACTCCGTCAATTATTCGTCGATAAGAAAATAAGTAAATTCATCTAATTTTCCTATTCTGCCCACTATAAATGAATCTTGTATAAAAAAACATTTATATAAGCAAGATTATATATGACCAATCGTGTGTGTGGTTTTTCTTTTTTTAATTTATTACATGGGGAGGGGGAGGGAAAATGGGGAGGGTGTGGTTCAAATATGTCAATTACTTATTTAAGAATGTTTGTTGAACGTCCACATTTAAAAAGTTTCTTTGTCCCAACAAGTGTGTGACTTGCATTATTTGAAAGAGGATCATTCCTTCATTATTTTTATTAGCTTATATACAAAAGATATAATAGTAATTTTAGATTATAATTACGGAAATTAATTATATACCTAATTAATACCAAAGATATAATAGTGATTCTAGGTTATAATTATAAACACTAATTATACACCTAACTAATACAAAAGATCACCAAATATATTTTCATATATTCTAACACACCCCGCAGTCGAAGCGGGAGGTTATCGTACGTTGAGACTGTCCTGAAAATTTTCAAATAGAACCAAGGGAAGACCGTTAGTAAAGATATCTGCAATCTGATAACGTGAAGGGACATGTAAGACACATACTTATCCATGAGCAACCTTTTTGCGAACAAAGTGAATATCCATGTCGATATGTTTAGTGCGCTGATGTTGAACAGGATTTCCCGAGAGAGATATCGCACTAACATTATCGCAGTAGACTAATGTAGCCTTCCGAATAGGACAATGAAGCTCTAAACGGAGGTTTCGCAACCAGCAAAACTCAAAAACCACATTGGTGACCCCTCAGTATTCGGCTTCCGCACGAGATCGCGATAACGTAGCTTGCCATTTAGCGGAACAAGAGACCAAGTTATCACCGAGAAACACACAATACCCAGATGTCGAATGTCTGGTATCTGTACATCCACCCCAATCATCATCCGTATAAGAAATGAGAGTGGATATCGATGATGGATATAAATGCAAACCATAATCAAGAGTACCCTGAATGTAGCGCATAATGCGCTTGAGAGCGTGCATGTGTTCTTCCCTCGGATCATGCATGAATAAACACATATGTTGCATAGCATAAGTAATATCGGGCCTCGTAAAAGTGAGATATTGAAGAGCCCCGCAATACTACGATAGTGGGAGAGATCCTTATATGGTGTGCTAGAAGTAGCACTCAACTTTGGTTTAGTATCCACCGGAGTAGGAGATGGTTTACAAGCTAACATGCCAGCCCGTTCAATGATCTCTGTTGCATATTTCTTCTGAGATAGAAATAGACCACCTGCATGACGAGTGACACTTATACCCAGAAAATAACTCAGAGGCCCCACTTCTTTTATAGCAAATTCTGAGCTAGAAAGGGATATGAAAGACTTGCGAAGAGCATAAGAGGAACCAGTCAAGATAATATCATTCATATATAGAAGAATGTAGGCCATAGAAGTACATTGACTGTATATGAATAGTGAAAGATTAGACTTGTTGTGAGAAAACCCAAGAGTAGAAACATAATCTGTAAATCTCTTGTACCAGGCCCGAAGAGCCTGTTTTAGCCCATACAAAGATTTCTTCAGCAATCACACATGATTAGGATGATTTGGGTCCCTAAAACCCAAGGGATGATGCATGTATACTGCCTCATTGAGTTCTCCATGTAAGAAAACATTTTTCACGTCCAGTTGATAAATGTGCCATGCTTTTGAGAGAGCTATACTGAGAACAGTGTAAATAGTTACAGGTTTGACCACCGGACTAAAAGTTACTCCACACTCCACGCCAACCTGTTGAGTTTTTTCATCACCCACAAGACGGGTCTTATGCTTCTCAAACAAACCATAATATTTTTCTTTATGAGTAAAAATCTACATAGACCGAATCACATTAACATCAGGTGGACGGGGCACCAAATCCCACGTCTTATTTTCAATAAGAGCCATTATATTCATCATCCAAAGCCATTTTCCAATACGAGTCACGAAGAGCAGACACGTGTTTACGTGGTGGAGGGGATTTAGTAACATTAGAGTTGAGATTGAAATGTCACTTTGGTCTAAAAATTCCTCGTTAACTGTGAGTTACCGGCCTTAGAGCCAAAATAGGAGTGGGCTGGACTGGGTGGGAGCAGTAGGTTGATCCGGTTCTAGGCTGGACCAATGCGGCCTAACAACAGATGCAGAAGAAATAGGCTGGTAGGGCACTGGGTTACCAGGATGGATCTGCGGCTGGGGTGGGCTGGATGGTGTAGTGGGTTGGCTGGGCTGAGTTGGGCCTAGTGTGGTCTGACTGGACTGGGCCACAAGCAGTAAGCTGTAAGGTGCCTGTTGGACCAGTTGCCGCGGTTTGGTCTGGGACAAACGGTGGACCACATATGGTGAAAGCCCATCATCCAAACGAACATAAGAATGGCACGTTGGACTATGAAACTTAGTGAATGGAAATTGGGTTTTGATAAAAAATGACATGATGACAAATGATGATTTTACTAAAGGATAAATCATAGCATTTGTAACCACGATGATTAGATGGGTAACCCAAAAAGGCACATGGGGTAGATCGGGCTTGAAGTATATTTATGGTAGTGGAGGAAAATAGAGGATAACATAAACACTCAAATACCCGAAGATGAGAATAAGATGAGTCTTTTTGATAAATAATTTTGAGTGGAGATTGGTAGTCTAATCCTTTGCTCAGGAGGATGTTGATGAGTTGTCATTTGTAACGCATGATGCCAAAATGAAGGCGGTAATGATGCATGGGCTAGTAAAGTACGAATAATGTTATTAATGGTTCGAATTTTTCTTTCGTCTTTCCCATTTTGTGATGGAGTATGTGGACATGAGAGACGAAAAGATAAACCATTAATCTTACAAAATTTCCAAAATGGCCCATTATCAAATTTCCTTCCATCATCACATTGAATATTCTTAACCTCCGTTCAAATTGAGTACATATAAATGCTCTAAATGATTGAAATATGAAATAAACTTGAGATTTTTTAGATAACGAAAATGTCCACAAAAAATTAGAGTAATCATCCAACAACAAAACATAATAATGGTGGCCCAAAGAGCTCAAAACAGGAGATGTCCAAGGATTACTATGGATAATATCAAATGACAACATAGTACTAGAATTAGAAGCAACAAACGATAATTTAACATATTTTCCAAGATAACAAGAGGGACAAACATTAGAACGACGAGTTCAATCACACTCAATAAATTTATTTTGTCTAAGGGAGTCAATAACAGATGCTCCTAAATGACCCAAACGTTCATGACATAAAGAATGTGCTAAAGCTATAAAAGTTGATGGTGTGGCTTGATTTGTGGTGATGGGATAAAGCTCACCCCGACTATCACATCTCGTTAGACGCATCCCCGTCTGGAAATCCTTCACAAAAAATTCAAATGGATCAAATTCAACAGAAATCCAGTTATCAGTGGTAAATTTTCTAACTGACACCAAATTTTTAATTAGTTGAGGAGCATGAATGACATTTTACAAGGCTAAAGGTGGGTTTGAGGGAGACAAATTTGTGTGACCATAATCAGAGATTAGAATTGAATGACCATTACCAATAATTATGCTACGATTTTTTCTCAAATTGAAATAAGATTAGAGATTACCTTGCGTGGATGTCATATGAGAAGTAGCACCGGTATCCATGTACCAATTTGCATCTGAAGGATTTAGCCTAAGAGTATGCACCGCTACCTCGATATCCACAGGAGTCTGTAGGGTTGCTGCTGTGAAGGCCTGATGTGGTCTATGCCCAAGAAGACCAGGTTGCTGCCTCTGCTAGTTGTTGGGCCTGGCCCAAGAGGCTGCTGGGTACAGACATGGAGGAATGGGCCAAGGCAACTCCCAAAGCCATTGCGGCCCGCTGAACCACGATTGCTGCTGCCCGGACCCCTGCTGGCTGCCACCGTGTCTGATACTGCTGCCACCGCCCTTGCTACCATTGCGGATCCTGCCACTGTTTTTCCTATAGTTATTGCAGTTTTGACCCTTTTTGTCACCATCGTTGTTACGGTTTTGAGTATAATTTTAAGAGAATGAGGGAGAGTCATCTGTTTGTCGGGACGTAGCTGCCACCTAGGCAGAATTTGCTCCAGTTGCGGCCTTTTTATTCAACCCTGCCTCTTCAAGAGTGAGCATGGAACGGGCTTGGTAGAAAGGAGAAAGAGGATTGCTTTGGCGAAAGAGAGTTCCAACCCTATTATAAGTTTCGGTGAGGCCCACAACCATTTGAAGAATTAGATGATCATTCGTGACCGGTTAGAGTAATGTACAAGTAGTGACAAGGAACATAAGAGGATAAATTGAATTACTGAAAAGCACATTATAGAATAAGGATTTTAGGATAAATAAAAGTAAAATTGAATATGTGCATGCAAGTTTAATCAACATGAGTAGAGCTAAGTTAATGTAAAACTGGATGAGATTGCAGTGCAGAGATGCAAATAATTTAGATACCGAGACTCATTTTTTCAAGAGAATGAACTGATTGAAGATGTCATCATATATAATTAATATATGATGGTCTAAATGAAGAATTGTTAATGAACGTTATGTGATAAAAGGCTGTCTATCGAAGTAAAAAGTAAGTTTTATATGACAATTATGAAACCAATAGTGTTGTAAGTTAGTGAATGCATGTTGGGCCGTTAAATCCAACATATATACATGAAGAGTGTTGCAGAGATATGGATGCTAAGATGAATGTGCACTCAGAAGTGCAAGCATTGAGATAAAATGATGAGATAAGGTCGCTTAATTTGAGATGATTTGGTTATATCTTGTGTCAACCCACAGATACTTCGATTTGTAGATGTAAAACTATACATGGTGAGTGAAGGTGTTAAAAAATAGGAGGGGGTTGGGGGAGTAACTCTAAAATCACATGGAAGGAAATTGTTTCAAAAGACCTACTATTAATGTATACCAATAGGTTTAGAATCTCAATTCAATCCCACCTCCATAATTAGAATTATGGTAAGTAGAGGATTCATTATTATACTAGAATTCTACACATTGTACACTTGTATTAATGAGAAAGCCTCCTCAAGGGATATTAATACAATCTTACATGGTATCAAAAGGCTAACCTTATTCCTCTCTTTCTTTTTCGACCGACAACCCCTAGGTTGTGCAATCAGCCGGTGGCTGCCCACTAGGCCGAGCACCACCCTTATTCCTCTTTCATTTTTTTCCCTTCCCTCCTATCTATAATCCACAATAATGTCTACTCAAACCATCTCAAGCCCCCCCTTCTCACCACATGTTCATCCAGCACTCACCGTTACCAACATCAAGAACTTCATCCCCATAATTCTTGATCAAGAAATCGGTCAGTACTCTCCGTGGGTTGAACTATTCCGCATTCATGTATGGTCTATAATGTGCTTGACCATATTGATGACTCCCTCTTTAGCCCCATTGAGGTTGATGACTTGACATGGCATCGCCTCGATGCCGTTGTCAAATAGTGGATTTATGGTACAATATCTCAGGACTTGCTTCTCACCATCCTGAAAACCGGTGCATCGGCTCGTGAATTATGGCTTTGCTTAGAAGAAATATTTCAAGACAATAAGCACACGCGGCTGTATATTTGGAGGAACAGTTTAACAATACACGCCTTGAATATTTCTCTAACATGTCTGAATACTGCAAGCAACTGAAACTAGTAGCGGACCAATTAGCAAACGTGGGTACACCCGTCTCTGAAACCAAGATGGTCCTTCAACTAGTCGCAGGTCTTCCAAAATATGAGTATGATACTCTCACCACAATGATCCAACAGGACGATCCATTACCCAGTTTCAATAAAGCCCGATCGCAATTATTGTTGGAGGAAATACGTCATGCTAAACAAGATGAACACAACCAGAATGCGTTATCTGTTGATACTACTGCCACCAATGCCGCCCATTCCACCAGCCCACCACCATCGGACAACCAACAACGGGGTGGCCACGGCAGTGGCAAAGGTGGTAAGAGTCGCGAAAATGGAAGGGGTGGCCGTCGTAAAGGCCATGGAGGCAGAAACCAAAATGGATAGTCTGCAGTTTCAGCGAGTTGGGCTGGCCCAGGATAGTGGCCCAATACTGCACCCTGGGCCTCCAATCCCGCCTACTATCCACAGCAGCCGAGGGCCTCATCCAACTTTCAGCAAGCTCAGTACGGTTTCCGGCATCCCAGCATCATATGCCCAAGTCCGAGTCAGACAAACAACATGCAGCATCAGGCCCATATTCTGCAGGCACCACATCCGCAAGCCCAAGGCATGTCACCCACTGATTTGGGCTAGGCTTTCAGCTCAATTAACATGCAGCAGCCCGACGAAAATTGGTACATGGATTCGGGGGCCACATCTCATCTCACTCGGTCTGCAGGTAATCTATCCCAAGTATCTCGCTTAAACTCTCCTTAATTTATTAATGTTGGAAATGGTCATCGCATTCTAATTCAGGGCTTCTGTAATACCTACACACCACCATCTCACCCACATTTCTCCCTAAACAACGTCCTATATGCTTCTAACATAATTAAGAATTTAATCTCTATTAGGAAATTTACTCGTAATAATTCTGTGTCTGTCGATTTTGATTCCTTTGGTTTTACTGTGAAGGATCTACGTACGGGGACACCTCTTACGAGATGCAATAGCACAGGGGATCTATATCCTTTCCCATCATCTTCCAATGCCAGCCTCCGCTCACACACCTCGCTCGCTGCTCTTTCTCCGTCAACTTGGCACAATAGACTTGGTCATCTAGGAGCACCTATTTTTTAGTTTCTTAGAAGCAATAATTTTATTCGTTGTAATAATGGAAAACTTGCCCACAACTGCGTATGTTGTCAATTAGGCAAACATGTCCGTCTTCCATTCAAATCCTCTATTAATATTACGTTTGCTCTTTTTGACATTGTTCATGCTGATTTATGGACATCTCTCATTACTAGCCCTCTGGGTCATAAATATTATCTAGTCTTATTGGATTATTACTCTCACTATATTTGGATTTACCCACTTAAATTCAAATCTAAAGTTTTTGCCAAGTTTCATAAAATCCTTTCAATGTGACAATGGCCGGGAATTTAATAATTCCATGTTTCACAAATTTTGCACCAATAATGGCATGGTTTTTCAATTTTCCTGTCCTCACACCTCTCCTCAGAATGGCAAAGCAGAACGAATTATTCGCACTATAAATAATATGGTTCGTACCTTCCTGTTTCATGCCTTTCTCCCTCACTCGTTCTGGGTTTTTGCTGTCAAAATGGTAGAATATGTCATTAATATTTTACCAACTAGCACTCTTCATAACATGACCCCAACTGAAATACTACACCATCGGGTTCCATCCTATGATCACCTCTGTATTTTCGGCTGTCTATGTTTTCCCAATTTAGACTCCACCGCCCCTCATAAACTAGCACCCCGAACCACCCCGTGTGTCTTCATAGGTTTCCCGTCTAATCATAGGGGATATTTATGCTATGACTTGTCCACTCGTCAAATTCACGTCTCCCGTCACGTCACATTTGTCGAGACCACATTCTCATTTTCAGACATCCATAAATTCCAAAAACCGGACTACACATTCCTTGACGACACGAGTATCTCCCCCGTCATCCTCAGCGAACTAAGTCCGACCATCTCTGAAAACCCTACTCCGCCACCATCTGCCACCACCACCGGCGGCAGTCCGGCGTCTCTGCCACCATCTGGGTCTATGTCAACACCATCGTTCGTTGCCATCCCAACCGCCACTCCACCGGTCTCTCCACCAATCTGCATCCCCACAAGTGTGTCACGATCAACACCTCCACACAACCTCACTACCGATTCAACCACGTGTCATCCCCGACGTTCATCAAACCAACCAACCAGTCCTCACCTACCACCAACACCTTACCCCACATCGTCAACACCAACCCGCATTTGTCTATCCAGATCGGTACCCATACCCGAATCACCGACAAACCCAGATGTCACACACCCTTTCCAAATACCCAGTCGACCTACTGTTCCGATATCTTTCCCAAACCCGGATTCAGCCCCACAAACAGAACCAGAAGCGACACCTAGAACCCATACCCAGCCTGCCCCATCACACCATATGGAAACCCGTGTCCAACACGGGATTTTCAAACCCAAAGTCCAATTTAACCTATCCACCCAAATGATTTCTTCAGTTCCCAAAAACCCAAAATTAGCCAAACTGGACCCTAGTTGGAATGCGGCCATGTGTGAGGAGTTTAATGCCTTAACAAAATAGCACACTTGGGATTTTGTTCCTCGACCGAAGGGGGTAAATATGATCCGGTGCATGTGGCTTTTTAATCACAAATACAGGGATAATGGTGACTTAGAGAGATATAAGGCTAGACTTGTGGCCAATGGCACTAATTAGTATGAGGGTATTGATTATGGGGAGACGTTCAGTCCGGTGGTCAAATCAGCCACTATCCGCACAGTTTTAAGTATTGCTATGGGTAAGCATTGGCCCATTCACCAACTGGGCGTGAAAAATGCGTTTCTACATGGTGATCTGAAAGAGACAGTTTATATGCACCAGTCGCCTGGTTTTGTCCATCCAACAGCCCCTCAGTATGTTTGTCGTCTTCGTAAGTCTCTGTATGATTTGAAACAGGCCCCTCGAGCGTGGTATGATCGCTTTGCACAGTATATCATGTGGATTGGGTTTGTCTGCAGCAAGTGCGATAATTCTCTTTTTATTTTCCATCGCGGTAGTAGCATTGCTTATTTGTTGTTATGTGTGGATGATATTGTGCTTACTGCCTTTTCTGATGTATTAAAGAATGAGATTATTGTACTGCTTAAGACCGAATTTGCTAGACTGACTTGAGGAAGTTGAGCTATTTTTAGGCATATCAGTGACTCGCTCTGCAGGTTCCATGTTCGTATGTCAACGCAAGTATGTAGATGAGATAGTGTACATGGCTAAAATGGCAAACTGCAAGATCATGTCCACTCCGGTTGATTCTAAATAAAAGCTTAGTGCTGTTATTGGTAACCCAGTGTCCGATCCCACTCTTTACATAAGTCTTGCAGGTGCACTCCGGTATCTTACCTTCACCAGGCCTGACATCGCTTATGTTGTTCAGCAGGTATCCTTGTTTATGCATGCCCCCAGGGAGCCTCATTTTACTGCCATTAAACGCATCATTCGATATGTTAAGGGCACCCTTGATTATGGATTACATATATACCTCTCAGCACAGATCAGATTGTTAGCCTACACGGATGCTGATTGGGCAGGTTGTCCGGACACACGTCGCTCCACCTCAGGCTACTGTATGTTTTTAGGGGATAATCATATTTCTTGGTCTGCGAAAAGGCAAGCCACATTATCTTGTTCGAGTGCCGAAGCAGAGTATAGAGGAGTTGCAAATGTTGTTGCTGATATCTGGTGGCTCCGAAACCTTCTTTTAGAGCTTCACTATCCCTTGTGTAAGGCGTCTGTTGTCTATTGTGATAACATATCCGCTATTTATTTATCTCATAATCCGGTTCAACATCAACGGACCAAGCATATTGAGATGGATACACACTTTGTTCGTGAGAAGGTTGCTCTCGGACATGTTAAGGTGTTGCATGTGCCTTCCTCATATCAATACGCGGATATCTTCACGAAGGGTCTTCCTCGACAGTTGTTCCTCGACTTCAGATCCAGTCTCAGCGTTCGGCCTCCTCCCGCTTAGACTGAGGGGGTGTATTAACGTATACTAATAGGTTTAGAATCTCAATTCGATCCCACCTCCATAATTAGAATTATGGTAAGTAGATGATTCATTATTATACTAGGATTCTACACATTGTACACTAGATATATTTGTATTAACGAGAAAGCCTCCTTAAGGGAGATTAATACAATCTTACACCTACATATCTTTGAATCAATGCAAACTTAATTAGATAAAAATAGGACACAATCGAAGAAAAAGATCTACATAGGTAATATCTATTAGTTAGGAATAAATCTTAGTCTTGTAAGAGTATCGATTTTGAACCTATTGTTTTTCTAGGTGTATTTTGATTTTATCGAAGATTTATATACTAGTGAAAATATAGATAACTGCATCATTATTATTGTGCTTAATTTAATTTAGTATGATAATGACGTGCATATTTCTTAAATAAAAAAAAATAATTAGTGGGATCTATAGACAACTCCGACTTTTTTCTTTTCTCAAAAGTCATCAAACTTGTTTGGGATTTAAATATACTTATGGTTGTTTATCCCTCCCTCTCCCTTTCTGCCAAGTGTTGATTAAGATTTGACTTACAAATGTATAATAGATTTAGCTTGATTCCACTAGAGGATTAAGAATCATTTTTCTTATCAATATAATCTTTGTTTACATATTCAGCCCTCGACAATATTGAGCCGAATCAACTACCATTCTAAAGCCATCACGTGTGCTATAGTATAAGTTTGTCGGCGATGCGACTCGGATATAGTAGGTCTAAATGCCTAGTATGAAAGAGCTGAAAAAAATGGGAATGGGAACGGGAACACCACATAGACCAAAAGAGCAATCAATAAGATTTAAGAAAATAAAATACTCGTAAAACATCGTTTCTATCATAGTTATATGTCTTTTTTCAACTTACTCAAGTCTAATCATTCGAACCCCTTATAGGCTTTAACCATGGTGTACGCATATTCCAAAAACGCATAGTTACTCCCTCAATTTTATCATAACTTAGTAATAACAACAACAATAGCAACAACATACCCACTATAATTTCATGAAGTGGGGTCTGAGGAGGGTAAGATGTACGCAGACCTTACCTCTATCTTTGTAGGGGTGGAGATGTTTTCGATTGACACTCGGCTCAAAACGATGCAGAATTGCAAGGCAAATAAGACAGCAAAAAATATCAAGATACAAAGCAAATGAAGCAACACATATTAATATACACCTAAAGAGTAGGGATCTACGTGATGCCTAAATAATACTACTAAGAAAAGGAGAAGAGGAGATGAAGAGACTAGCCCCCTACCTCTCTCATACAATGTGACAAAAATCCAACTACACACTAACCTTCTATCGTAATTCTCGACCTCCAAATATTCATATCATGTCCTCAGTCATCTGAAGTAGTGTCATGTCATGTCTAAGCATCCTCCCCCCAGTTCTTCTTCGGCCTACCTCTAGATCTCCTAACTCCTGCTACCGTCAATCTCTCACACCTCATAACAAGCGCATCATCACACCTCCTCTTCACATGTCCGAACCATCTCAGCCTCGCTTCCCTCATCTTGTCCTCCACGGAGGCCCCTCCGACCTTGTCTCGTATAACTTCATTCCTAATCATATCTCTCCTAGTATGACCACACATCCATCTGAGTATCCTCATCTCCGCTATCTTCATTTTTTGAACGTGGACGTTCTTGACTGGCCAGTATTCTGCCCATACAATAATGCTGGTCTAACCATCAATCTGTAGAACTTACCTTTCAGTCTTGACGACACCTTCTTATTGCGAAGCACCCCGGAAATAAGCTTCTATTTAATTCATCCTACTCTGAGACAGTGTGCGACATCATCCTAAAATATTATAACTTAGCAACATAATATGATAAATACATATGAATAGTCCACTCCCAAATGAAACTACATTAATGAGCTAAATGCCGAATTCAGTAATTGGTCCAATCTCAATTAATCAAGGTACACTGGAGTAAAGGCCGAATTGCAGACATCTATAATTGGGTAAAATTCACAAGTAGAGAAATAGTTACTAATATTATAAAATCTAACCTTAACAAATAAAATCTAGGATAATATCATGAAATTATGTGTGAAGTTTAAAATGTTATGACAACAATTAAATGTAGCGAGTAGACATTGTTTATACTCTTTAATTCCCTATGAAGCCAATTTATGACGGGTCAATTGATTTTTTTGTGGCCCATTAATTTTTTTAGTCCTATATCAAGTGTTTTAAGAAATATTTATTTTTATACGTAAAAGATTTAAAAATTTAAAAGATTACGTTGAATCATTTCTTCAAGCGGATGGTAAACGTGACCAATAATAACTTCAGAAATAAAGTTATCACCTGACAGATGATGACATGGAATGATTCCGATTAATATTCTAAAACAGACCATAGACATCAAACGTGACTATAAAACCATATTATTAAAATTAAAATTGAAATCAATCAAGATAACGGATCATGAATATACTATGTCATTAGAAACTCTAGTAACATTAACATTTCAACTAAAGGACATATCACCCTTCACATCTAGAAACGCAAACATGAACATATCAACATCTTAAGGAAATAAGCCATTAACATTAACTCTATATAACTCTAAGTATAGAATTGTATTAATCTTCATTAGAGAGTCTTTCTTATTAATACAAATATATATTGTGTGTACAATGTGAAATTCTAATGTAATAAGAATTTTATATTTACCATACTTATACAACACTAATAATTACAAAATATATGGAGAATATTTTTTAATATTCATTATTACACCCCCTCGGTCGGAGCTGGAGGAGGCCTGACGCTGAGACTGAATCTGAAGTCGAGGAATAGCTGTCTAGGAAGTCCATTGGTGAAGATATCTGCATACTGATACGAAGAAGGCACATGCAACACCTTAACATGACATATAGCAAGCTTCTCACGAACAAAATGTATATCCATATCAATGTGCTTAGTTCGCTGATGATGAACCGAATTATGAGATAAATATATCGCGGATATGTTATCAAAGTACACCAAAGAATCCTTACGCAAGGGACACTGGAGCTCCAAAATAAGGTTTTGGAGCCAGTAGATCTCAGCAACAACATTTGAACGCCTTTTTACTCTGCTTCAGCACTCGAACGAGATATAGTGGCTTGCCTCTTGGCAGACCATAAAATTAGATTATCCCCTAAGAACACACAGTAGTCGGAGGTAGAGCGTCGCGTATCCGGAAAGCCTGCCCAATCAACATCTGTATATGATAACAACCTGGTCGGTGCATAGGGGTATAGATGCAACCCATAATCAAGTGTGCCCTTAACGTATCGAATGATACATTTAAGAGCAGTAAAATGAGGCTCTCTAATGGCATGCATAAGCAATCATACTTGCTGAACATCATAAGCAATATCAGGCATGGTGAATGTAAGATACTGAAGTGCACCTGCCAGACTCCTATAAAAAGTGGAATCGGACACTGGATCACCATCAATAGTATTGAGCTTTGATTTAGAGTCAATCGGAGTGGGCATGATCTTTCAGTTTTCCATTTTAGCACTGTACACAATCTCCTCTGCATACTTACGCTGACACAAAAATATAGTATTTGCAGATCTAGTCACTGATATCCCCAAAAAGTAACTCAACTTCCTCAAGTCAGTCATAGCGAATTCGGTTTTAAGTAGTGCAATGATCTCATTTTTCAATACATTAGATGAGTCAGTAAGAACAATATCATCCACTTATAACAGCAAATAAGAAATGTTACTACCTCGATGAAAAATAAAGAGAGAATTATCACACTAGTTGCATACAAACCCAATCTGTATAATGTAATTGGAAAAACGTTCACACCACACTCTGGGGGAGGGCTGTTTCAAACCATAAAGTGACTTACGGATATGACATACATACTGAAGGGCCTCTGGATGGACAAAGCCTGGCAGCTGATGCATGTAAATAGTTTCTTTCAAGTCCCCATGTAAAAATGCATTCTTCATATCAAGTTGATGAATCGGTCAATGCTTACCCATAACAATGCTCAAAACTGTGCGAATGGTGGTCGGTTTAACAACCGGACTGAATGTCTCACCACAATCAATACCCTCATGCTGATTAGTACCATTAACCATAAGTCTCGCCTTATATCGCTCTAAATCACCATTGGCTCTAAATTTGTGACGAAATAACCACATGTATCGGATGACATTCACCCAATCTGGTCTAGGAACCAAATCTCAAGTGTGATGTTTCGTTAAAGTATTAAATTCCTCACGCATGGCTGCATTTCAATTTGGGTCAAGCTTGACTATTTTTGGGTTTTTAGAAATTGGGGATAGGGTTTGTATGGATAGGTTAAATTAGACTTTGGGTTTGAAAATCTCGTGTTGGGCACGGTTTTCCATTGGGTGCGTGGAGGTAGGGGAAGTTTGGGCAAATTTGTGGGCTGTCGGGTTCGGGTTAAGCGTCTGGGTCAGGTTGGTGGAGGCAGTGACATCGGGAGGTGTCGACGGAGGGTGTTTGATGGGTGTTGGGTTCTGGTGACCAAGATGGGTAGGTGGAATCGATGGGCTGTGACGGGGTGGGGTTTGGTTATGGTGACTGGGTAGGTGCTGTCGGGTTTGGTATCTATGTCGATTGGGTGAAAGGGGTCGAAGGGATGGGGTGGTCGAAGGTGGTGTGAATGTGTGGTGACAAGGACCGTTGGTTTGGGGACGTACTGGGTGGATGGGGTTTCGGTGTGCGGTGGGGCTTAGGTGACGGTGACTGGTGGTTTGGGTGTGGGAGTGTCGCCGAAAATTGATGGGTGTGAGGAACCGAGTCTGATTGGAATGAAGGTGGTGGGGTGTTCGTTGCCTGGACAGTGTGAACAATGGCACAATGGGAAGGTGACCGGGCATCTGTGGTAGGATGGGTTGCAGAGGCTGTCGGAAACATGGCAGAGTGGTTGTCGGGGACTGTCAGAATAGTGGATGCAACGGTGTACTAGAGTGATGCCGGTGGTGGGAGACTTGACGGGGCGGGGGAATGCCGGAGTAATGGGTTCTGGTCATGACGGAACAGTGGTGTCATGGCGGAGTAATGCGATGTAGATGGGGGAGACTGCGGAGTAGTCTAGAAACATATAATCTGTTTCAAAATTTTTGGATATTTGCAAAAGGGAAGATTGCTTCATTAAACGTGACATGACGAGACACAATAATTTTATGGGAAGACACGTCATAACACAGATAACCTCTATGATTGGGCGGGAAATATAATAACACACAAAGAGTAGTGCAGGGTGCAAGTTTATGCGAGGTCGTGAAAGCAAGATTTGGGTAGCACAGGCAGTCGAAAATCCGTAAGTGCTCATAAGTCGGGATCCTACGGAATAGAATTTCGGTAGGTGTTCTATTTTGCAGAGTTTGGGTGGGAAAAATATTTAGAATATATTCAGTCATTTTAATACTATAGACCCAAAAGGAAGGGGGTAGCGAGGCATGAAATAGAATCGTACTAACCATGTTATTGATAGTGCGAATGATTCGTTCGATCTTGCTATTTTGAAAGGAGGTGTGTGGACACAAGAACCGTAAAACCATGCCATTAGTAGAGCAAAATTTGTGAAACGCAGAATTATTGAACTCACGGCCGTTATCACATTGAAACAATTTTATGTCTTTTTCAAATTTCATCTTGACATAGACACGAAATTAAAGAAATTTGGCAAACAATTCGGACTTGAATTTAAGCGGATAAACCCAGATAAAGTGAGAATAGTCATCTAATAAGACGAGATAAAATTTATGACCCAGTGAGCTAGTGATGGGAGATGTCCATAAATCTGCATGAATAATGGCAAAAGGAGAAAACGTAACACCTAAAGAAGACTGAAAAGGAAGGCGAACATGTTTGCCTAAAGGGCAAGAAAAACACTGTTGGGCAAGTTTTCCATTATTACAACGAATTAAATTATTGATTCTCAGAAAATTAAAAATAAGAGCTCTTGGGTGTCCAAGTCTATTGTGTCAGGTTGACGGAGAGATTGTTGCTAAAGCAGTGGGAGGAGTGACATATGCAGTTAGATATATGAGAGGGTTGACACTGGCAGCGGATGTGGATAGGAAAGGATAGAGGTCCCCTCACTATTGCATCTCGTAAGGAGTTTTCGAATACGTAGGTCTGTTTCAGAAAACCCATACGGGTCAAAATAATTGATACATAATTATTTGTGGCAAATTTTCTAACGGAGATCAGGTTCTTGATAATGTTAGGGGCATATAGGACGTTATTGAGGAAGAAATGAGGATGCGGTGGTGGGATCAGTGTGTGTCCAAACCCTTGAATTGAAATACGATGACCATTTTCGATCATAACAGACTGTGGAGTATTTAAATTTTGCAGTTGAGAAAGATTACCAGAATTGTTGGTGAGGTGAGACATGACGCCCGTATCCATATACCACGCATTATCGGGCTGCCGAAGAGTCAATGTGCCGAAAGCATAACCCAAATTAGATTGGGGAAGGCATAGAACGGACTGCTAGGCTCCAGGAAATTGGGCCTAATAGTTGTGGCCCATTGGTTGTGCTTCTAGACTACTGGGCCGCTGCTGGGCAGCAGGAAATTGTGCATGATGGTTGTGGCCCATCGGTTGGTCCGGGAGCGGATCGCTTGGTCGCTTCGAAATTGGGCCACGATTCTTTGGGATCCGTGTCCGAAGGTTGTCGGGCTTTTGCTTTGGAAGCCCGCTTCCCGCCCCGTCCCCCTTTGCCACCCCTGCGCCTTTGGCTACTGCCACATCCGTGGTTGTTCTCTTCCCTGAGGGTTGCTAGAGAGTACGTAAGAGAGATATACAGGCGGTTTGGCGTCGGAAAAGGACATATATGGGCGGCCGAATTTAGGTTTTAGGTTGGGAAGGATTGTTGTCTCTGATACCATGTAGAATTGTATTAATCTCCCTTGGGGTGTATTTCTCATTAATACAAATATATATAGTATGTACAATATGAATCATAATACAATAAGGATCTTATATTTACCATACTTATACAACACTAATAATTACAAAATATATGAGAATATTTTTTAATATTCACTAATAAGGACACATTACACATAAGCATAACACATCTAAAAAGTCAAACATGCATCAATTTTGACAATCATCACAAAATTCAGCCAAACACATCACAATATGTAAAAACAAAGATTCATAATAATAAAAATAATATTTTAAACCATTTAAACTTGGTTTTCTTAAAATTCGTACTGCTGGAGGATTTTTGTGCAGTTAGAAAGAGGCTCATAAGAGAGGAACCCCATGGAATTAGCGAAGCGAGTGCTAGAGACCATGCCATTGTTACGAGTAAGGACAACACGGGCGCGGTCGCGGCCTATGTTAGGCTCAACACACATAGGGTCAGAGCTTCTGATGAGGACCACATCGCAAAATTCATCGCCACGATCACTGTTCACTAAAATCTTGTATTCTCCTTTAGAGTTTGTAACACCTTCAACGGTGTATGCCATGTCATTGGTGTCCCTCTTCTTGCACTCAATTCTCACCCTCGACCCTGCAACAACGAATGGCTGAATACATAATTAAGCAGATAAAAATCGAATTGTGTGGTCACACAATTCAAATAATGGAGTACAAAATACAGATACAAATTTATAACGATCTACGAACACTTTTCTAGATAAAGAATAAAGTGAAATAGTGCGTTGAAGATAATATTAAATAAACAAATGTATGCCACCCCTAAAGACTAGATTAAATAGTACTGTAATCAACTTTTATTCTCCATTAGCGTAATTTAACGAGCTATAACATGCTAATAATCAATGTGATTAAATATAGTTACATGTAATTATCTTTAAAATTACCTGATTGTGTAAACATTTTTTAAACCATCGCTACAGGAGACTTAGACTAAAAAATAAGCTATAAGGTGAACACTCCAACGACTGTTTTCTTTGTATTATAGGAGCGACAGATCTAGAGTATAACTTAGGGGTTTATGGGAATCCAGTAGTTTTTACTCAAACTTTGTATATGTATTAAGAAATTTATTAAATATCTATTAAATTTTTTTTTGGTAACTAGACGTATTGTATTACCAAGGGAAAATATTTACAAGTATTTATAAATATTTGACTGTAAACTCAATTATTATTATATATTAACTCGAAATCGTTGTACGAAACTCATAACTTCGAATCCTAAATACTATAGTGAGATGAATAATCGCCAAAAAGCTAAAAAAGAAGTAAAAGGAGTTTATGATATTACCAGGAAGATACTTGGAGGCAGAGGTCTCAAAGCCACAACGGCAAGTGTCACAATAAACTTTGCCAACAACAAGAAAAGTGTCCAAGAAATGGGCAGTAGCAATAGAAGCAAATTGTACTAAGCAAAGAATAAACAAAGCTACAAGCTTTGCCATTTTTTTACAACTCAAAGTTAAGAAGTATAAATATCTTATTGATCAATTTTTATGTGTTCACAAGTTGTTAGCTTGTAAAACAGTGAGAAATTGATAATGAGGATAACAAAAGGAAAGTGAAAGCGATATAATTGAAAAATATGGTGGCCCAAAGTTACTTTCTCTTCTTTTCTGGTAGCGTAAAGAGTGGCTAACAGATTGATCCTGCAATGATTCAAAATTATGAAGTAGACCCTACACTCAATTGGTAATCTTTGATTCTTCCTCTAAGGAGGGCAACTGATCGGATCTGGATCGGATCCTATTAGATCCAGATTCAGATCCATTTTTTATACCTGGATCCAGATCCATCGGGTCCATAAAATTCATATTCAAATTCGGATCCATCGGATCCACCGGGTCCACGGATCGGATCTGAATACACATGTAAAAAAAATTGTCTTGAATAATATTCCCACCTATTGAAACTTTTTTGACAAAATGAAATCCAATACATAAATAAATATATCTATTATCAATACATAAATAATATCCATGAATATATCAATTGGCAATTGCATAGTTAAGAGTAGGACCGGTGAGTCTATGAATTATAAGGTCTTGCAGAATAATTTTAAGTGTGTTTATGCTAAGTACATGTATTGATGAATCGTGATGCACTTCAATTTTTTTATTTGATTCAGATCAAGTATTTTCTGGCAACATGACTCAATGATGTGTGTCTATCAGGAAGTTACATAATCAAGGAGTGAGATTAAGCATCAGTACCTCTAATTGTTCATGACTGTCAAGAGTTAGATTTGGATTTCATTTGTTTGAACTGCTCGGGATTATCTTTCTGTGAACTGTATTCTGAAGAGATTTTCTTACTGTGATTCGATAGTTCTTTAAATCAATATAACATACACACAAATATATTTACCATGTTTAGCAAGTAGACTAGAATAATATTCCATATATTAAATATATGTATTATTAATACATAAATAATATATATATTTAATAAAAAAATAAATCCACGGGTCGGATCTGGACCGGATACGGATCTCAAATACAAGATCCAGATCCAGATCCGATCCGTCAGAAATGGATTCGGGTCCGATCCGGATCCGTCGGGTCCAAATTTTGAAGATCCATATCCTATAAAACGGATCTGAATCCACCGGATCCGGACCGGGTCTAGGATCCACTGCCATCTCTACTTGCTCTCCCCCTCCTGTTCCGTTAAAGTTTTTTTTTTCAATATTAGCTTTAATGAAAACTAAAATGACCCCCTCCCCCCACCCCCACCTTACAACCAAATCCTTTGACCAAACATGTTTTTGATGAGAACTAACATGAACCTAATTCCTTCAATAAATTCGTGATTGGCAACTAACACGGTCCTAATTCCCTTATTTTTTCATAATCCCTTCACTTAAATATGATGTTATTACAATTAATAATTGTCTTGGACGCTGGAGTTTTACCTGTGAAATCTTAAACCACATGAAAGTGGCTATTTTAAATTACATAAGCTAAAAATGACTATTTAAGAATTTTTGTCCATCACCACTTAATTCCCTTCTTTTTTCACAATTTCCTTCACTTAAATTGTAATACCGTCAGATTTAAGTGAAGGGATTGTGAAAATACCGTGCTTTTTTTTTATGTATCGTAACATCCCACAAGTTATGTTGAACAAGACAAAACTTTCAACATTTCAATATAATCTGAAAAACGATATAAGTTTAGATTTCGCTCGACAAAATTAGTGTTTCGCTTAGGCATATATATATCATCACATCCACACAAGTTATCCGAAAAAGGAAAAAAATTCAATACTCAACACAATTTGAATAATATTACATAACTTATGTCGCATAACTTAATTTATACAAAACTTGTGCTGAGCGAGACAAATTCAGCTTCCAAAAATAAAAATGTTACAAAACTTATGTCGAGCAAAGTATATTTGGATATTTTCATTAAATAAGCAACAACTACAAAAATTAAAGACTACATACATATGAGGGGACAAAAATTAAAGACTAGTGCTTTGGAAGGTCAATCCGTGAGAAAACTTCATTTGGATTGCATTGTAACTCAACGTGGACCGGTAAGCCATGGTAATTATGGGCCATGCAAATCTTGCCCAACTACTTACCCGCCGGTTGTGCTGGGTGAGCCTCGAGATGCCTCCAAGCAAGTGAAGGTTTTTGGGGTAATCGCCCTGATATTGATTGGGCCTTCTCTAAAATTTTGTGTTCCATGTAAAGTTTAAAGAGTTATTAGCATAAACCACATAATTTTTACAATCTTTTAAATGAGGCCATTTTAATAAGTGATGTTATTAATTCCCAATAATTTACGGATTAATTCCCCCTCTCTCCCCTTTAAATCCAATTTCTACCCCTCCATTATTCTCTCCAGCGATTCCTTCAGATCGTTTGATGCTAACATAAGTAATTTCTTTTTCTCTTTCTTTTTGTGAAAAAAGAATGTGTAAATTGCTAAATTCATATTGTCCATTTTCACGATTTTCATAATAAGGGGACTATATATGTTGACGATGGAACAAGAATTGACCAAAGTTGTTATATCGTAAGCTGATCAGGGAGCTATTTGTCAAAATTTTAACAATAACATAGAGCAAGTGGATAATTTTAGCAACAAAAAAAGTCATGTTATGAAATCAATTGTGTGTAAAAATACTCAAATATAATTTTCACTACTCCTCTACACAATGTAGTTAATTCTTCACTACTTTTCATCATAATGTGTAGTAGTGACTATGTATCTCACTATAGTAAATAGTGGATGACTATAATTGTAGAGGTTCATCCCTTCCACTATGTATTCCCTACTCTTGCAAGATACCTCATTCAATATGCCTATAAAAGGTCTAGCATATGAGAAGTGAAATACATACCAAAAAAAAAAAAAAAAAATAAGATTTCTCTCTAAAGTTCCTTGTCTAAGTTCTTTTACTTTGATGTGCAATTCTATTGGACGTTTTCTATTTCAAGAACAAGAGAGATGTTATTCTTGATGTTAGAAACTGTAAGGGCAGGATGAAACGTGTTCCGTGATGTAGACATATTGATAGAACAAAATTTGATTGAGGGATTTGGAAGCAAACTTTGGGAGAAGGGGGATCGCGTCGGCACGAAAAACCGAGAGCAAGGGCCTCGGAAATTCAAGGGAGGTCAACAGAAAACGGAGGAGAATTTGGGAGAGGAGATTAACACCTGATACCATGAAAGAAATAATCATTTGATTATTTTCATTAATTGAAAGACTATATATACAATTTACATATTTTCATAATAGGAGAATCATATTCCTATTCTACTCCTAAAACCTTATTCTACTTGGATACTAATTATACAATTATGGTAATACAAATATTATGGTAAGTGTACACTACTAATTACATTACAACTTTACCTAAACTAGGATACTAAAATATACTACCTAACTATACACGGTAGGGGGGAAATCCGAGAATCCAAGAATCAATATACATAGGATATACACGTGTATATCGTGTATATCCTTCGTATATTTAACAAACTTAACCTCACTATTAGATGGTATGAAATTTCAGAGAAGATTGTTCTTAGGGATCCAAATGCGATTGTTGTACTTTTATACTGTTCCCCATCAAGAATAGTTACATGACCAAATTTTAGATGGATAGTAGTTTCAAACATGGAAGGGGAGTTTCAACTTAACCAAAATAAGAAGAGGAAGAAATGTATATTCTCCTGGCACATGATTAGCCCACTTTGCTAATGTGCGCCTTACATCCTTTCACCATGGCCAAACGAGGTCGGGGACGGCCTCGGAAGGACGAGGACAAGATCGTTGAGGTCGCAAGGAAGGAAATAGAATCTAGCTCTACAATTAAAGTAATGGTTTCTGCAGGGGAGTTGAAATCGACGACTAAGGGGTTTGCAACACTAATTGGAGAAGGAAAGGGGCGATTGAACAAGTGAATGAAATTCCTAAGCTGACGCCACCAGCAATTGTGAATTCCACATCACAACTAGCATCGATTATGGAAGTGGAAAACTCGAAGCCGAGGGCTGAAGTTGAGGCTCCAATTGAAGATCGTAGACCAGTGATGGAGGGGCCTGCACCACATGTGGAGAATGATATTGTAGAGAAAGTGCAAGAACAAGTTCCTCTTTGAAAGCACGAAGCAGAGAAGATGAAGCAGAATCGCACTTGGTTTAGCCTGTTTGCTAATAACCGGAATACATCTAATGGTATGCCTATTTCATAGATACCTTAGGTTGTTGTTGATGGTAAGACAATGGTAACTTTTTAGAGTAAGGAGAATGAGGAGCAGACTAGGGAGTGGTCAAATGCACTGATATTGTATGTGATGAGGGATATGCCTTCGTTCAGTTACATGAGTAAATATATAGCTAAGAATTGGAGTGATGTAGCTAATCCAATGTTGTATTGGAATGATGAGGGCTACTATATGTTGGAAATTTCCTTTTGGTGGGGAGGTGCGTCCACCCATATTTAATGAATTAAACACTAGGGTTCCGCATGTTGGAGGCTTTGTCTCTTCACACGTGCATAATCTACTAAGTGAGTAGATGACCGTAGGGCCAAGAATCGTCAAATTTCGTTGAGAAATGAAAGAGATATTGGTCCATGAAGCAAGGTGTTTGAGGCATGGAAATATAGTGTGGGACAAATCTACCACATCGGTGGGAAAATGAAGAATTGCTCTCTTTATAAGTCTCAAAATTGGCTAAGGGTTTGGGACCCCAAGGGGTAACCCATGTGTTTAAAGGAGGGAGGACCTAGATGTGTTTGGGTTCAAGGCTAAGCCCACGCGCTCCGCCGCCGCCCGTCTGGTCCGGGCTCGGGTCGTGGGACTTGGGACTTGGTCTTCTTCTGATATTATCTCTTTGGACCCCAAATTGCTTAATATTTACAGTTTGGTCCCTAGAGTTTCTGGAAAGGTGAAATTGGGAACGACGGAAGGCAAAAACTTTCTGCCTACCGTTGGAGTTGATTTTTTGGGGCCGTTATTGTGCATTAACCAGCCATTACTTGGCTGATTAACTCCCTCCATAAACAACCATTACTTGGTTGTTTAACTCCTTCCTTCAATGGCCTTAAACATCCTATACTTGGCTGAATTACTCCCTTATTCAATGGTCATTAACAACCATTATTTGGCAGTTGAGGAGTCCCTCCCTTATGCTATATATTCGAGCATTTTGGCTCAATTGTGAGACACACAAAAAGACACAGAAAAACGAGGCAACATATATATACACAGAGACAAAACAGAAGAGAAACAGAGAGTCCAAAATGTGAGCAGAAACGTTGGGACAAAAACAGAAAACTCTTCCTTCCTTTTCTATTCTTCAGCAAGTCGTTTCGTGTTTGTTTTCTTCGTCAGAATCAACCTATTTGTTTTGTAGTGTTGATTAGTTGTTGTTTTATCTTGGGAGACTATTGCCCATTAACGTAAAAACATATATACGAGGCAATCTTGTCTTAAAGACAGAGAGTCATCTCTTGACTCAACCACAGTTGTAACAATCCAGATTTAGTGTTTCTTGATTTCAGGTTATCAAGATTCAAGACTCAACAACTTTGCGGTAGTTCTGAATATTGGGCTATTTGTTTATCCTTTCGAACACTTGTAATATTTATTTACTTTCCGTACTGCTTTACATATCCAACACTATATAGTCAAGTTCGAGAGTATATATAAGAAAATACTTTCTAGAAAAAAATAATTTGTTGTTCTTGCTACGAATTTATGAAACCTCACTTACTAGTTTGAAGTTGAAAAATAAGGCTTTTTATTAGTTAGTCCTGGTAAAGCTCCCAGGCGGTGTATTTTTAAAAAATGAGGTCCTCGGTAACGTGACTTAGACTCCTTATTCATTGTATTATGGGTCATATACCCTGAACAGTAGACCATTGATATTGACTCCATGGACCCCTACTTTTGATTTTCAACAGGATTTCCCATGAACTATAACACTTTGGGTAAGATTCCCAAACTTGCCTCTTAGTCATTGGGGGCCAATACTATTGAGCAAGATAGCTAGTAGACTGGGGAAACCCTATGTTTGCTGATGAATGTACAAATAAACAGACCTATTTATCATATACAATGATGCTTTTGGATGTGGATGTGACTCAGGAATTGCCAACGATGATTGAAATTACTGATGAGAAGGGGCATACCTTCCTTAGTATGTAGTGTTTGATTGGAAGCTTGTATTTTCCAAATTTTACTGTCAGCTTGGTCATGAATGCAAGGAGGACCCTAAACAGCCTCAAGGCCATACAAAAGGAAAGAAAGTCCAACAACCACCTCCTAAGGAGAAGGGAGGACAAGGGGGTATAAAGGATATAAGAAACCTGTACAACAATAGGTGGGTAAGCCAGGAATGGAGAAGATTAAATATGCAGAGGTGAGGGCTCCTCATGTGCAAGAAGCTTCCCCTTAGTCAAAGGTGCAGACTCATACTCAGGGCTAGACTCAGGTGCAGGCTCAGCCTCAAGTTTAGGGGCAGAATACTCAGAAACAAGCCTCTGGTAATAAGACTAAACAATAGCAAAGTGCTACTCATATACCCACACTGTACATGAAACCTATGGCAAGAGTTTCAACGGGTGCTTCTTGTTCCAAGGAAGGAAGTATGGGCAGTATGTCTTATGGGGGAGGTCCAAACGAGGAAATTTTAAATGCTAGCTGGTTTTCCCCTTTGGAGGCAAGAGATATGTGTGTTTTGGCTTTGGGAAGACCCCCAGAGGGGAAAATTGTTTCCCTATGAACTGGGTTATATGGAATGTGAGGGGTCTAAATATGCCCCTCAAGCAAAGGGAGATGGGAGACTATCTCATGAAGCATAAGGTGTGTCTAGCAGGTTTGCTGGAAACTAAGGTCAAAGAAGAAAAGTTTAATGCAAGTGTGAATAAGGTGGTAAAGGGATGGAAATATTTACACAACTATTAGTATGTTATAAATAGGAGAATTTGGGTGTTATAGAAATAATCTAATGTTTGTGTCAATGCTCAAGAGATGACAGACCATTTTATCCACTGTAATGTCGCTGCTAGAAATAGTAGTTTCCAATGTGCCTTAACTGTTGTATATCAGAGCAATAGTTTGGACGAAAGAAAGGAATTATGGGCAGGTATGAGTAGGATTGGTAATAATATGACCATTCCATGGTGTATATGTAGGGATTTCAACTCCTCACTAACTAGTGCTGATAGAGTTGGTGGCAATCCAATAGCTGAATGAGAGGTTAGGGACTTCCAACAGATGATTGATACTCTAGTGCTAACAGATATGAAGTCATCAAGTAGGTTCCTCACATGGACTAATAAAAATGTGTGGAGCAAGATTGATAGAGCTCTATGTAATGACAAATGGGTGGAACAATATAGGGGCTATCACTGCTCAATTTCTGAAAAACTATTTTTCTGACCATTCTCCAATTCATTTGGAGATTTCAAACTTGAGTACTCATAAAAGGAAGTCATTCAGATTCTTAAATGTTTAGCTAAAGATGATAAGTTTTTACTAGTTGTTATACAAGCATAGAGTGTACAGGTTCAGGGTACTGCAATGTACAGATTGTGGCCCAAACTTAGATTGTGCAAAGACCCTTTGAAGCAGCTCATGCATGATAAACTGGGAAGTATTGATAATAGAATTGAAGTTACAAGGAAGAGACTACATGTGCTACAAACTCAAATTACTTCAAACCCTACTTCTAACTTGATGGATAGAGAAAATGAGGCCTTAGATGATATGAATAAGTGGTTGCTAATACAGCAGAAAATTCTCAAGCTGAAAGCAAAGGAACAATGGGTGGAGGCTGGAGATGGAAATAATTACTTTTTTCAGTGTCTGAAGGTCAGAGCTAGTAGTAACAGTATATCCGTCCTGAAGGATGACAATGGAAGGATATTACACCAATATGTAGACAATGAAAAGGAGATCATGATGTTCTATAAGGGGCTGCTGGGTACTGTTGCACACAGACTACCTGCAGTAGATGTAACAGTGATCAGAGCAGGGCCAAGACTCAATCTTCAGCAGTAACAAATAATGTTTTCTGAGGTATCAAAAGAGGAAGTAAAACACACTTTGTTTGATATAGAAGATAATAAAGCACCGGGGATAGATGGTTTCAATGCATACTTCTTTAAGAGAGCTTGGAGTATAGTGAAGCATGATGTGTTTGCTGATGTACTTGAATTCTTTCAAACAAATAGGATGTTGAGAGCTGCAAACAATACTCTAATTACTTTAGTACCCAAAACTTCCCACCCTGAGACTATGAAAGACTATAGGCCAATAGCTTGTTGTTCTACAGTGTACAAGATCATTTCTAAGGTGATCTCAAGCAGAATTAAAGAGGTCATTGATGGTATTATGGGGCATATTCGGTCTGCTTTCATCCCAGGAAGACAAAATTCTAATAACATCATACTTAGTTATGAATTGCTGAAGGGGTATACAAGGAAGCATATTTATCCTAGGTGTATGATTAAAGTTTACCTTCAAAAGGCCTACGACTAAGTAGAATAGTGTTTTATAGAACAGATGCAAATGGGCTTGGATTTCCTAGTAGAATGGTCAACTGGATAATGACTTGTATTCAAACTGCCAGTTATACTTTTATGCTCAATGGGGAGATGATTGATACTTTGAAGGCTAAAATGGGCTTAAGTCAGAGAGATCCTATGTCTCCCTGCATATTTATATTACTCATGGATTACTTACACTGATTCCTTGCTTCCCTGAAGACTAATCATGACTTCAATTCCATCCAACATGTCAGAAGCTTGGGATTACTCATCTGTGCTTTGTAGATGATCTCCTCCTCTTTGCTAGAGGGGATCTGCAGTCAGTTGTGCTCCTCAAACAATAGTTTTCCTTATTCTCTGAAGCATCAAAGCTCAAAGCTAACATGGCTAAGAGTCAAGTGTACTATGGAGGGGTGACTGAGCAGACAAAAAGCTATATTTTGGAGGTGTTGGGCTATTAATTGGGTGAGAGCTTCCTTCTTTTTAAGTACCTAGGGGTTCCTCTATCTACTAAAAGGCTGACTGTAATGCAATTTCAATCACTAGTACAAAAAATCACCGCTAACATCACTTCTTGAATGGCTAAGAGTCTTTCCTATGCTGGTAGACTCCAACTCATAAAGGTAGTGTTGTTTGGTGTTCAAGCTTATTGGACTCAGCTCTTTCTAATGCCTAAGAAGATGATCAAGATCATTGAAGTAATTTGTAGGAGTTATATATGATCAAGGGAGGCACCAATGTCAAAAAAAACATTGCTGGCTTGGGACAAAATTTGTTTGCCTAGGAAATCAGGAGGACTGAATCTTATAAACTTGTGGAATCAAGTTGCTATTTGCAAGCTTTTATGGACACTTAGTTAGCAAAAGGATAAATTATGGATTACATAGGTACATACTTACTACATAAAGAGGCAGAATGTGTTCACAATAGACATCCCTAAACAGGCTGCTTGGATGATCAGGAAAATAGTGCATATGAGAAGATATTGGCAAGCTTTGTGGGACATTGATAGCTTAAAAGTAAATGAGAAGTTTCACTTAGCTACTGCCTATAGAATATTGAGAGGAGAAGTACCAAATGTCTCTTGGAGCAACTTGATATGTCAAAATGTAGCAGCTCCAAAGCACAATTTTATATTATGGTTGAGCCTTCATGGGAGGCTAAGAACAAAGGATCAGCTATTAAAGTGGAAATTGATATGAGTAAAACATGTGTGTTGTGCAACAATAAGGCAAAGACTCTGAATCATTTATTGTTTGAATGTAGCTTCTCACAGGATATATGGAAAGCAGTCTTGCAGTGGCAAAAATGGAACAGAGATATACAAGATTGGGCTATGGAATGGGCATGGTTACAACAGCAAGCAAAAGGCAATCATCCTAGAGGTGCTATCCTGAAAGCAAGGTTTGCAATACTGGTGTATGGCATTTGGATAGAGAGGAACACTGGGATATTTCAGCACAGAGCAGCTACAAAAGAAGCATTGATTGGCCAGCTGAAACTCAATTTATGCATTCCAGTTAGGAAAAGTGATAGGTTATTTAGATATATCTGCTCTTTATGAGCTGTGATAGTGAGTAGATGGATGTATAGGTGCGGTATTCTTGTTTTCTTTTGTTGAGTAGGAACTCTGAGAAGGGTTGAGTAGGCTTTCTAACCCTTGGTTTTGTAAAGTTGTCACTAATAGTTAATAAAATCTTTTTTAATTGCCAAAAAAAAAAAGGACGATCTCACACAAGTTTATTTTGAAAGTTAACTTACAAATTGGCCAAACCACATTATTATTTTTTTCTGATTTATTATCTTTCAAGATTTGTAATTGTTAACTTCCGCATGCGTGATGTCAGGTTATTTCAAACCCAACAATTGCTTGATATGTATAGATTATAAAAGCCAATTATATCATCAACTAATTTGTATCTTAAAGAATGTAATGATTGTAAGATTGTATTAATCTCACTTGGGGAGTCTTTTTCATTAATAGAAATATATATATTGTGTACAATGTGGAATCATAATACAATAAGGATCATATATGTACCATAATTATACAACACTAATAATTACAAAATATATGGTGAATATCTTCTAATATTCACTAATACACCCCTTAGTCAGAGCGTGAGGAGGCCAGATGCTAAGACTGGATTTGAAGTCGAGGAATAGTTGTCTAGGAAGTCCTTTGGTGAAAATATCTGCATACTGATACGAAGAAGGCACACGCAACACCTTAACATGACGTATAGCTACCTTCTCACGAACAAAATGTATATCCATCTTAATGTGCTTAGTTTGCTTATGTTGAACTGGATTATGAGATAAGTATATCGCAGATTATCACAGTACACCATAGACGCCTTACATAAAGGACATTGGACCTCTAAAAGGCGGTTTCGCAGCCAGTAGATCTCAGCCACACAATTTGCAATGCCTCTATACTCTACTTCTGCACTTGAACGGGATAGGGTGGCTTGTCTCTTGCCAGACCACAAAATAAAATTGTCCCCTAAGAACACACGGTAGCCAGAGGTGGAGCGTCGCGTGTCCGGACAACCTGCCTAATTTGCATCTGTATATGATATTAATCTGGTCGGTGCACAGGGGTAGAGATGTAATCCATAATCAAGTGTGCCCTTAATGTATCAAATGATATGTTTAAGAGTAGTAAAATAAGGCTCCTGGGGGCATGCATAAACAAACACATCTGCTGAACAGCATAAGCAATATCAAGTGTTTATAATACTCGGACATCGCTAGAGTATCGTATTCACCCTTCAGTAAGCCTGCAACTAATTGGAGAACCATCCTCGTTTGGGAAATCGGTGTCCCAACATTGGATAATTGATCCGCAAGTAATTTAAGTGTTTACAATACTCGGACATAGTAGCAAAATTTTCAAGAAGCGTATTATTGAACTGCTCCACTAAATACACTGCACGAGTGTGCTTATTGTCTTGAAAAATCTCCTCCAAACGTTGCCATAACTCATGAGCCGAGGCACCGATTTTCATAATCGTATAAAGTAAGTCCTTAGAGATTGTGCCATAAATCCACTGTTTGACGATGGCGTCAAGGCGGCGCCACGTCGGTTCATCAACCTCGACAGGGCGTGGGAAAGCATCGTCAATATGATCAAGTACGTTATAGGCACATGCATGAATGCGAAAGAGTTCTACCCATGAAAAATATTGACCAGTTTCTTGATCAAGAACTATAGGAACAAAGTTTTTATGTTGATGATGACAAACATCGGATGGAAAGAAGGGGTGGAGGAGGTAGTGGGTGTGTTGTTGGTAACGACTGGAGAGGAAGAGGAACCTTTGGTGGAGGCAAGGCTAGTCGTGGGGGCCATTGGACGACGGGAACGGAAAAGAAAAAAAATTATTAGGGTTTGTTGGTGAATATCTTCTAATATTCACTAATAATGATAAAAGAATTATGGACAACAATATAATAGTTGTAATGTGTTTTGAGGTGACTTGTATACATTATGCACTATGATTTGGGAAGAGACAATCGAAATGATAGACAAAGTTGTCACACCCTTTTTTTAGCCCTCGCGATAAGCACACAAAAGTTTTTATTATGAATAGCATTTTTTTAATTAAAGTGACTATTTTGAAGAGGGATTATTTATTTAGAGTCGTCACTTGAAATTGAGTTTTGGTATTTCAAGTCACCTATATTGAATTCTTAATAAAAGGAAATGACTCTTTATTTTTTGGTCTGCGAAAATAAATGTCCAGGTAAGGAATTCTGTTGACCAGGGAGAAGGTGGTAGGCATTCCCTATGTCCTGTGGTTCTAGCACAATCACTTTTATTCACTAATCTTCGGCTAAAATTAATTCTCGTATAGAATGTGGTTTAATTGTTTGAACCTACGGGCTTGTATGCACACAAGGTCTTTCTTTGATTATATGTGTTTAACAAAGGAACGGATTCATACACATGGTTTAGAACACAGTTAATTATTAGAGTCAGGGAGCGGGATGACACAATGACCTTTTTTTTATTATATGAAGTTGATCGAGGATCGTGGATGAACACATCATCAACTTATTTTAAGATAGCATCCAATTTTGCCTAACGTTAAACAAATCCTAATTTTTAACTATTATTACGTGTTATCGGGCCTAGCATAAATTAGCTCCCCAATGAGACAAATGAACAAGAGCACTATTAAACCTCTTTTCTTAAAAAAAAACCGTTGAATTCTCCATAACCTGCTTCGTTTGAATAGTCATGCACGTCATTGGATTTCAATTGATATCCATATTATTAGCGAATATTCTCCGAATATTCACCGTATATTTTGTAATTATGATAGATGTATAATTAAGGTAACTTATGATTCTTATTGTATTAGGAAGTCGTACTGTATTAGGAATCAACCTTTGTACAACTATATATATTGTGAATAATGAAAGGAATCCCTAAGGAAAATTATTCTATCTTACATGGTATCAAGAGCCTAAACCCTACTCTCCTCTCTATCTCTCAAAACCAGCCGCCGACCCACCCACCCCCCTCTCTCGAATTTTCCCTTCAGTCGACGGCACACCGGCAACCACCATGTCTTCCCCCACAAATTCCGGTTCCTCCCCGGGCACTTTTGACAACTCATCTCAACGATCATCGTCTTCTTTTCACCCGGCATTCGCCGTTACAAACATCAAGAACTCTATCCCTATAATTCTTGATCAAGAAGACTGTCAATATTCCATGTGGACTGAACTGTTCTATATTCATGCATGTGCGTACAACGTACTCGACCATATTGATGACTCTGTTCCTCGTCCCACCGACATTGCCGAATCGACATGGCGTCGCCTTGACAACATTGTCAAACTGTGGATATACGGCACCATCTCAAAAGACTTGTTGTGTACCATCATGAAAACAGGTGCTACGGCACGTGACCTTTGGATGCGGTTGGAAGAAATCTTTTAGGACAATAAAAATACTCGGACCTTGTATTTTGGAGGAGCAATTCAACAATACGCGTCTCGAGAATTTTAACAACATGTCCGAATATTGCAAACAACTGAAACTCATAGTCGACCAACTATCCAACGTCGGGAATTCTGTTTCTGAAACCAAGATGGTACTTCAATTGGTTGCTGGTTTACCGAAAGGTGAATACGATACACTTGCAACGATGATTCAACATGCCGACCCACTACCAAGTTTCACCAAGGCACGGTCACAACTATTGTTGGAAGAAATCAGTCGTGCTAAACAAGAGGAACATAATCAAAAGGAGTTAGCCGTTGATGGGATGGCAACACCGGCGGCCAACACCAACCAGCCACCACCGCAAGACCACCAGCAGCAGTCCCGCGGTGGAGGGCGTGGCGGCAGAAGCCGCGACAATAATAACAAAGGCAAGGGACGCAGCAAGGGCCACAAAAATCAGTAGTCAGGCCCAAACAATGCCTACTTTCCGTGGCCTGGACAGCAGCAGGTCTGGCCCAACCAGCAGAACTGGGCCTCGCCTGGATGCCCATACCCGACCGCAGGGGCCCGGTTCCGGCGGCTGCATGGTCGACCACCTCTTGGGCCTCGCTCCACCCACCGGCAGCCCACCAGCAGCAGCGGCGAGCCCACTGGTCTCGGTCCGGCGGCGGCAAGCACCCCCCAGGCGGCTGGCTCTCACTGAGTTGGGCCAGGCCTTCAACACCGTGAACCTTCAATAGCCCAACGAAAATTGGTACATGGACACCGGAGCCACATCTCACCTCACCCGGTCGTCAGGTAACTTATCTCAACTACTTTGGTTAAAGTGTCCTCAATTTATTACTGTCAGCAATAGTCATCGCATTCCAATTTATTACTGTCGGCAATAGTCATCGCATTCCAATTGAAGGTTACGGTAACACACACACCAAACATCCACACCCGCCTTTCTCCCTAAAACACGTCCTATACACCCCTAACATCATTAAAAACTTAATCTCTGTTAGAAAATTCACTCGCAATAATTTTGTCTGTCGAATTTGATCCTTTTGGTTTTTCTGTGAAGGAACTCAATATGGGAAAAATTCTTACGCGCTGCAATAGTATGAGAGACCTCTACCCATTTATTCAATCTTCCGCTTTCAAACCGCAAGCACCTCTATCCCTTGCGGCGATCTCTCCCTCAACTTGGCACAATAGACTCGGACACCCCGGAGACCCAATTTTTACCTTTCTTAGGACTTCTAAGCGTATTCAATGTAATAATGAGAAAATTGCCAACACTGTTTTTCTTGCCCACTAGGCAATCACACTCGTCTTCCATTTATGTCATCAAACAATGTTACTTTTTCTCCTTTTGATATTGTTCATGCTGATTTGTGGACATCTCCGATTGTTAGCTCTTTGGGTCACAAATTCTATCTAGTATTCTTAGATGATTTTTCACATTTTGTCTGGATTTACCCACTGAAATTCAAATCTGAAGTTTTTGTCAAATTCCTTGAGTTTCAAAAATTCATTAAAACACAATTTGAAAAATCTATCAAATCATTCCAATGTGATAATGGACGTGAATTTAATAACTCGGCATTTCACAATTTCTGTTCTAAACAAGGCATGGTTTTCCATTTTTCTTGTCCCTATACTTCCTCCCAAAATGGAAAGGCTGAACGAATTATACGTACCATCAATAACATGGTTCGCACCCTTCTGTTTCATGCCTGTCTACCACCGCCTTTTTGGGTCTATGCTATTAAAATGGTAGAATCCCTTCTTAATATTTTACCAACTAGCACTCTCCAAAACAAGACCCCAAACAAAATCTTATACCGTAGGCTACCATCATATGATCACCTACGTATTTTTGGATGCTTATGTTACCCCAACATAGCCTCCACTGCACCTCACAAACTTGCCCATCGCACTCTGCCCTGTGTCATCGTTAGTCTATCTCCTAATCATCGAGGCTACCTGTGCTATGACATTGCCACTGGCAAAATCATCGTCTCCCGTCACGTCACCTTTGACGAGACAACCTTTCGTTTTTCAAATCTCCAAAAATTTCAAACCACCGATTACATCTTTCTCGATGAACCAAGTCTCTCCCCGGCCATCCAAACTCTATACCAACAGCAGTCCACTGTTCCGACAGTCCCAACACTGTCCGGAACCACCCCAACAGATCCCTGCTCTCGGTCCAACACCCCGACACCACCCCTGCTGCATCCAGTCATGTCTCCTGCACCCCCAGCAGCCTCCCAGTCCCCCAGTCCAGAAACTAGTCCCGCAGCACTGCTGCCCACTGGTCCAGAACCAGTGGAGAATATTTCCCAACTGAATTTACTTCGTTTTCTGAAAATAATGGCATTGTTCATCAAGTTAGTGCACCCTATAGACCTCAACAAAATGGAGTGACAGAAAGAAAAAATGGAGTTCTAGTTGATATGGTGAATGCCATGATTATTAACGCAAACTTACCTATGAACTTATGGGGTGAAGCTTTACTAACTGCATGTCATGTACATAATAGAATTCCTTCCAAGAAGATAAAACTGTCACCATATGAAATTTGGAAAGGAAGAAAACCTAACATTAGTTATTTAAAAGTTTGGGGGTGCTTAGCCTATTATAAGGTCTTAGATCCTAAGAAAACTAAATTAGGTCCAAGAGCTTTGAAAAGTGTATTTGTAGGATATGCAGAAAATTCAAAAGCATATAGGTTGCTAGACTTAGACTCAAATGTAATTGTGGAATCTCGAGACGTAGAGTTCTTTGAGAATAAGTTCCGGAGTGATTCCAACCGTGTTAATGAGTCCTTGCAAATACCTCAAACAGAAACAAGTTCTAATGCTTCTCATAACAGTGATAGGTTAAATCCTAATGCTTCTAGTGAACTTAGAAGGAGTGTAAGAGTTAGAAAGGAGAAAAATTTGGATTCAGATTTCATAAATTCCCAAGCAATTTCCTTTCTTATGGAAGGAAATAGAGAAGTTGTTACCAATAAAATCCAAATCGTTCTCAATGTTGAAGATGAATGTGATGACCCAAAGACATTTCAAGAAGCAATGGCATCTAGAAATTCAGCTTTTTGGAAAGAAGCAATAGATGACGAGATGGAGTCTTTAATGGCTAATAAGACTTGGGTTTTGTCAGACTTGCCTCCTGGCTCAAAGGCTATAGGATGTAAGTGGGTTTTCAGGGTAAAGAAGAGTGTGGATAATGAATCAATCAAAGTTTTCAAAGCTAGGCTTGTTGGACAAGGATTTAGCCAAAGGGAAGGAGTAGATTATTTTGATACTTATGCTCCTGTGGCTAGAATTGCATCTATAAGAATATTGATAGCTTTAGCCTCTCTGTATGATTTGCATATTCATCAAATGGATGTAAAAACTGCCTTTCTAAATGGTGATTTAGATGAAGAGGTGTACATGAGACAACCTGAACGTTTTGTCCTTCCGGGTTATGAACATAAAGTTTGTAAGTTAGTTAAATCATTGTATGGTTTAAAACAAGTTCCGAAGCAATGGCATAAGAAATTTGATTATGCTGTTTTGTCTAATGGTTTTATACATAACTCTGCTGACAGGTGTATATATTCTAAGTTTACAAAAGATTATGGTGTAATCTTGTGCCTTTATGTAGATGATATGTTAATCTTTGGAACAAACATAAATGGCATAAATGAAGTCAAAACCTATTTGAGTTCCTGTTTCAAAATGAAGGACTTAAATGAGGTTGATACCATATTGGGTATCAAAGTTAGAAGAAATAGTGGGGGTTATTCCTTGAGTCAGTCTCATTATGTTAAGAAGATGCTTAAGAAATGTGAACATTTGAACTTCAACGAAGCTAACACTCCATATGAAACATCATGCAAACTTAGTATGAACAGTGGAAGATCTGTGGCTCAGCTAGAGTATGCTAGTGCAATAGGTAGCTTGATGTATGCTACACATTGTACTAGGCTCGATATTGCATTTGCGGTTTGCAAACTTTCTAGATTTACTAGTAATCCAGGTACAGAACATTGGCGAGCAATTGGAAGAATTTTTGGTTATTTGAAAAGAACCAAAAGTTATGCTTTGCATTATGGAAATTTTCTAGCTTTACTTGAGGGATATACAGATGCTAGTTGGATATCTAGTGATGGAGATAATAAATCCACAAGTGGTTGGATTTTTATGCTCGGTGGTGGTGCTGTTTCTTGGCCTCAAAGAAACAGACATGTATCACACATTCTACCATGAAAGCTGAATTTTTAGCTTTGGGGCAAAGAAAAGAAGCGAGTGGCCGAGAAATATGTTATTGGATAAAAAGTTGTGGCCACAACCGATGCCAGCCATTTCTTTGCACTGTGATAGTGAGGCAACTCTGTCTAGAGCTTATAATAAGATTTATAATGGTAAGTCTAGACACATCAGTTTGAGACATGCGTATGTGAGACAGTTAATATATCCGACGGGATTGTAACTGTGATTTATTTAAGGTCTTGAAACAATTTGGCAGATCCTTTTACTAAAGGACTTCCAAGAGAAATGATTTATGGAACAAGTCAAGAAATGGGCTTGCGACCAGTTTGAATTAATCAGCAACAATGGAAACCCAACCTTTTTCTATGAATACCCATGGTTAAAAGGTTCAATGTGGTAATAACAAGTTGTTGATGACTGATTAGGTCACACTAGTGTAACTATTGTTCTAGTGTATGTTTTATAGGGTGAGTAATATACTCTTAATGAAATTCAGGTAATGGAAGAATTTCACCTATATAGACATAAGAAGTGGTGCCGCTTCTAACAAGAGTTTTGGGTCGAACTTTTGTAAATGTCTATGAAACCAGGTGGAGCACATGGCCATAATGGTGCTACCTCGATATGCACATGGAAAAGAATAATTGTGTGTTCAGTCTTCCGATTCTAGCATAAGGAATTTTGGCTCAAATGCTTTAAGCCGCCATTAATTTCGTTAGGGCCAAACATGCATTGGGCTTGGATGTGCTTATCATTGGATTAATAATATGCTAATATATTATTAATCAAAGACTAGCACTTAGCACTTTGCACGTGCACGAACACGAGCTTAAATATCAATTAATCTTTTGCTATTTTTAAACGTTGATTTCATGAAAAGTCACAATTGTTAATGAAAGATTACATTGTTTCATGAAAGATTACAATTGTTCATGAAAGGGTACTTGATTCCTTTAAATATGGAATGGCACATGATTAAAAGATCACTTGCAATCTATATCTTCCAACCAAGAAAACCTTCTTTCTTTCAAGCAATTCATGTTCATGAAGAACGAATAAGTTGCTGTAAAATTCGTTCTTAAGATTAGGTAATCCTGGGGGTAATTAGCAAGTTAATCCCATCAGCAATATAGTGGGGGCTAATATTATCCTAAGGACAGAGAATCATCTCGTCCTAATCTAGTTTCTACAATTCATTTCTTATCATACAGATCTCTTTTCTAACATTCTTAGGATAATATTATGGAGAACACTATGAAGATGTTTGGTAATGATACTGTGAAACTAGATTGTTTTGATGGAACCAATTTCCTACGTTGGAAGGAGAAGATGTCGTTCCTACTCACCGCTTTGAAGATCTTCTATATTCTAGATCTGAATTTGGGGGCTTTGCGAGAACCAGACAGACGATGACACCGAAGAAAAGATAGCGAACGCAAGAAGCGTGTCGAAGATGAAACGTTGTGCGAGGATTTATTCGAACTCCCTCTCTCGATCGTCCGTATGATCTCTACACTCCAATTCGATCTGCAAAGGAGATGTGGAAGGCCACGGAGTTCAAATATGATGCGAGAAAAACAAGGGCGCGATAAGTTTGTTACTTTTAAGTTCTTTGAATTTTCTATGGTTGATGGCACCTCTATACTTGATCAAGTGCATGAATTCCTGATATTGATTTCTAAGTTTAAAGACCTGGACATAACCATACCGGAAAAGTTAATTGTTGGAGGAATTATTGCCAAATTTACACCTTCCTGGAATAAATACAGGAAGAAGTTGTTGCACACTTCTGAGGAGTTCACTTTAGAACAGATTCAGAAACACTTACGAATTGAAGAGAAAACTCGAAATCGTGAGAAGGTTTTGAATGATGTTTCTAGTTCTAAAGTGAACTATGTTACTCAGAAGAATCTAAAGGGTAAGAGAAAGGCAAATATTTACTCCAATGCTTCTAACCCGAATAAAAGGGTTAAGAAGGACATGTCTGAAATCGTTTGTTACAATTGTGGAAAGAAAGGCCATTTCAATAGTTTCTGCAGGAACCCTAAGAAGGAGCATAATCAAAACCAGAAAAAGGAACACTGAAGAGAAGGCGATTGCTAATGTTGTTGAGCAAAATACCAATGACATCATTGCCATGCTTTCTAAGATGTATATTGGAATGGTCCAAGAGTTGCACATGGCTGGAATCACTACAAGTGATGATTGGTGGTATGACTCTGGTGCTACCACCCATGTTTGCAACAATCGCTCACTCTTCAAAGATTACACTGAGGCATTGGATGGTCATGAAATTCTGTTGGGAGACCATCATACTAGCAAGGTTCTTGGAACAGGAAGTGTGATACTCCAGTTCACTTCTGGAAAGAAAGTTGTGTTGACTAATGTACTGCATGTTCTTTCCATTAGGAAGAATCTGGTTTTGTGCTATGTAAGAAAGGACTCAAAGTTGTAATAGAGTCCGATAAGATCATCCCGTCTAAGGTTTGGTGCCTTTGTGGGAAAGGGTTATGTATCCGATGGAATGTTCAAACTAAGTATCAATAAAGATGAAAGTTCCAATTATTCTTGTGTGCAATCTTTTTATTTAAGTTTTAATATAGAAAGTACAACTTTTAATCTTTGGCATAATCGTTTGGGACATGTTAATTATCAAACAATGAAATATATGTGCAAAGACGGAATTATTTCTTATAGCAATGAGCATAAAGAAAAATGTGAAGTTTGTGTTCAAGCGAAAATGAAAAGAAAACCTTTTCCAAAGGTTGATAGACAATCTGAAATTTTGAGAACTTGTACATTCTGATATTTGTGAGTTAAATGGTATTTTAACTAGAGGTGGATGTAGGTATTTTATTACTTTCATTGATGATTGTTCTAAATTTACCTATGTCTATTTAATAAAATCAAAAGATCCAGCTTTTGACATGTTTCAAGTTTACAAATCTATGGTAGAAACACAAAAAGATAAGAAACTGAAAATCTTGAGAAGTGATAGGGGTGGAGAATATTTCCCTACTGAATTTACTTCGTTTTGTGAAAATAATGGCATTGTTCATCAAGTTAGTGCACCCTATAGACCTCAACAAAATGGAGTGGCAGAAAGAAAAAATGGAGTTCTAGTTGATATGCTGAATGCCATGATTATTAACTCAAACTTACCTATGAACTTATGGGGTGAAGCTTTACTAACTGCATGTCATGTACTTAATAGAATTCCTTCCAAGAAGATAAAACTGTCACCATATGAAATTTGGAAAGGAAGAAAACCTAACATTAGTTATTTTAAAGTTTAGGGGTGCTTAGCCTATTATAAGGTCCCAGATCCTAAGAAAACTAAATTAGGTCCAAGCGCTTTGAAAAGTGTATTTATAGGATATGCAGAAAATTCAAAAGCATATAGGTTGCTAGACTTAGACTCAAATGTAATTGTGGAATCTCGAGACGTAGAGTTCTTTGAGAATAAGTTCCGGAGTGATTCCAACCGTGTTAATGAGTCCTTGCAAATACCTCAAACAGAAACAAGTTCTAATGCTTCTCTTAACAGTGATAGGTTAAATCCTAATGCTTTTAGTGAACTTAGAAGGAGTGTAAGAGTTAGGAAGGAGAAGAATTTGGATTCAGATTTCATAAATTCCCAAGCAATTTCCTTTCTTGTGGAAGGAAATAGAGAAGTTGTTACCAATAAAATCTAAATCGTTCTCAATGTTGAAGATGAATGTGATGACCCAAAGACATTTCAAGAAGCAATGGCATCTAGAAATTCAGCTTTTTGGAAAGAAGCAATAGATGACGAGATGGAGTCTTTAATGGCTAATAAGACTTGGGTTTTGTCAGACTTGCCTCATGGCTCAAAGGCTATAGGATGTAAGTGGGTTTTCAGGGTAAAGAAGAGTGTGGATAATGAATCAATCAAAGTTTTCAAAGCTAGGCTTGTTGGACAAGGATTTAGCCAAAGGGAAGGAGTAGATTATTTTGATACTTATGCTCCTGTGGCTAGAATTACATCTATAAGAATATTGATAGATTTAGCCTCTCTGTATGATTTGCATATTCATCAAATGGATGTAAAAACTGCTTTTATAAATGGTGATTTAGATGAAGAGGTGTACATGAGACAACCTGAAGGTTTTGTCCTTCCGGGTTATGAACATAAAGTTTGTAAGTTAGTTAAATCATTGTATGGTTTAAAACAAGCTCCGAAGCAATGACATGAGAAATTTGATTATGTTGTTTTGTCTAATGGTTTTATACATAACTCTGCTGACATGTGTATATATTCTAAGTTTACAAAAGATTATGGTGTAATCTTGTGCCTTAATGTAGATGATATGTTAATCTTTGGAACAAACATAAATGGCATAAATGAAATCAAAACCTATTTGAGTTCCTGTTTCAAAATGAAGGACTTAAATGAGGTTGATACCATATTGGGTATCAAAGTTAGAAGAAATAGTGGGGGTTATTCCTTGAGTCAGTCTCATTATGTTGAGAAGATGCTTAGGAAATTTGAATATTTGAACTTCAACGAAGCTAACACTCCATATGAAACATCATGCAAACTTAGTATGAACAATGAAAGATCCGTGGCTCAGCTAGAGTATGCTAGTGCAATAGGTAGCTTGATGTATGCTACACATTGTACTAGGCCTGATATTGCATTTGCAGTTTGCAAACTTTCTATATTTACTAGTAATCCAGGTACAGAACATTGGCGAGCAATTGGAAGAATTTTTGGTTATTTGAAAAGAACCAAAAGTTATGCTTTGCATTACGGAAATTTTCCAGCTGTACTTGAGGGATATACAGATGCTAGTTGGATATCTAGTGATGGAGATAATAAATCCACAAGTGGTTGGATTTTTATGCTCAGTGGTGGTGCTGTTTCTTGGGCCTCAAAGAAACAGACATGTATCACACATTCTACCATGAAAGCTGAATTTTTAGCTTTGGGGGCGACGAGCAAAGAATCAGAGTGGCTGAGAAATATGTTATTGGATATAAAGTTGTGGCCACAACCGATGCCAGCCATTTCTTTGCATTGTGATAGTGAGGCAACTCTGTCTAGAGCTTATAATAAGATTTATAATGGTAAGTCTAGACACATCAGTTAGAGACATGCGTATGTGAGATAGTTAATATCCGACGGGATTGTAACTGTAATTTATGTAAGGTCTTGAAATAATTTGGCAGATCCTTTTACTAAAGGACTTCCAAGAGAAATGATTTATGGAACAAGTCAAGAAATGGGCTTGCGACCAGTTTGAATTAATCAGCAACTATGGAAACCCAACCTTTTTCTATGAATACCCATGGTTAAAAGGTTCAATGTGGTAATAACAAGTTGTTGATGACTGATTAGGTCACACTAGTGTAACTATTGTTCTAGTGTATGTTTTATAGGGTTAGTAATATACTCTTAATGAAATTCAGGTAATGGAAGAATTTCACCTATATAGACATAAGAAGTGGTGCCGCTTCTAACAAGAGTTTTGGGTCAAACTTTCGTAAATGTCTATGAAACCAGGTGGAGCTCATGGCCATAATGGTGCTACCTCGATATGAACATGGAAAAGAATAATTGTGTGTTCAGTCTTCCGATTCTAGCATAAGGAATTTTGGCTCAAATGCTTTAAGCCGCCATTAATTTCGTTAGGATTTTGAAGAACTGTAACTAAGGGAAAGTTCAAATCGCAAGATACTTTCATCTAAGCACTTTTGTTAAATTGAAGACTAAGTGGGGGATTGTTGTATATAGTCTTCAATTGTGTTTGTTAGGAAGATGTGTATGGGAGTTTGTCCCACATTAGAAGAATAAGAAAAGCTTGATGTGTTTATAAGTACTTTTGTACTTGGTATATTAAATTGAAAAGAGTTCATTTAGTTGGGCCAAACATGCATTGGGCTTGGATGTGCTTATCATTGGATTAATAATATGCTAATATATTATTAATCAAATACTAGCACTTAGCACTTTGCACGTGCACGAACACGAGCTTAAATATCATTTAATCTTTTGCTATTTTTAAACGTTGATTTCATGAAAAGTCACAATTGCTAATGAAAAATTACATTGTTTCATGAAAGATTACAATTGTTCATGAAAGGGTACTTGATTCCTTTAAATATGGAATGACACATGATTAAAAGATCACTTGCAATCTATATCTTCCAACCAAGAAAACCTTCTTTCTTTCAAGCAATTCATGTTCATGAAGAACGAATAAGTTGCTATAAAATTCGTTCTTAAGATTAGGTAATCCTGGGGGTAATTAGCAAGTTAATCCCATCAGCAATATAGTGGGGGCTAATATTATCCTAAGGACAGAGAATCATCTCGTCCTAATCTAGTTTCTACAATTCATTTCTTATCATACAGATCTCTTTTCTAACATTCTTAGGATAATATTATGGAGAACACTATGAAGATGTTTGGTAATGATACTGTGAAACTAGATTGTTTTGATGGAACCAATTTCCTACGTTGGAAGGAGAAGATGTCGTTCCTACTCACTGCTTTGAAAATCTTCTATATTCTAGATCTGAATTTGGGGGCTTTGGCAGAACCAACAGACGATGACACTGAAGAAAAGATAGCAGAACGCAAGAAGCGTGTCGAAGATGAAACGTTGTGCAGAGGATTTATTCTGAACTCCCTCTCTGATCGTCTGTATGATCTCTACACTCCAATTCGATCGCAAAGGAGATGTGGAAGGCCCCGGGGTTCAAATATGATGCGAGAAAAACAAGGGGCAGATAAGTTTGTTAATTTTAAGTTCTTTGAATTTTCTATGGTTGATGGCACCTCTATACTTGATCAAGTGCATGAATTCCTGATATTGATTTCTAAGTTTAAAGACCTGGACATAACCATACCGGAAAAGTTAATTGTTGGAGGAATTATTGCCAAATTTACACCTTCCTGGAATAATTACAGGAAGAAGTTGTTGCACGCTTCTGAGGAGTTCACTTTAGAACAGATTCAGAAACACTTACGAATTGAAGAGAAAACTTGAAATCGTGAGAAGGTTTTGAATGATGTTTCTAGTTCTAAAGTGAACTATGTTACTCAGAAGAATCTAAAGGGTAAGAGAAAGGCAAATATTTACTCCAATGCTTCTAACCCGAATAAAAGGGTTAAGAAGGACATGTCTGAAATCGTTTGTTACAATTGTGGAAAGAAAGGCCATTTCAATAGTTTCGGCAGGAACCCTAAGAAGGAGCATAATCAAAACCAGAAAAAGGAACACTGAAGAGAAGGCGATTGCTAATGTTGTTGAGCAAAATACCAATGACATCATTGCCATGCTTTCTAAGATGCATATTGGAATGGTCCAAGAGTTGCACATGGTTGGAATCACTACAAGTGATGATTGGTGGTATGACTCTGGTGCTACCACCCATGTTTGCAACAATCGCTCACTCTTCAAAGATTACACTGAGGCATTGGATGGTCATGAAATTCTGTTGGGAGACCATCATACTAGCAAGGTTCTTGGAACAGGAAGTGTGATACTCCAGTTCACTTCTGGAAAGAAAGTTGTGTTGACTAATGTACTGCATGTTCTTTCCATTAGGAAGAATCTGGTTTTGTGCTATGTAAGAAAGGACTCAAAGTTGTAATAGAGTCCGATAAGATCATCCTGTCTAAGGCTGGTGCCTTTGTGGGAAAGGGTTATGTATCCGATGGAATGTTCAAACTAAGTATCAATAAAGATGAAAGTTCCAATTATTCTTGTGTGCAATCTTTTGATTTAAGTTTTAATATAGAAAGTACAACTTTTAATCTTTGGCATAATCGTTTGGGACATGTTAATTATCAAACAATGAAATATATGTGCAAAGACGGAATTATTTCTTATAGCAATGAGCATAAAGAAAAATGTGAAGTTTGTGTTCAAGCGAAAATGAAAAGAAAACCTTTTCCAAAGGTTGATAGACAATCTGAAATTTTGAGAACTTGTACATTCTGATAATTGTGAGTTAAATGGTATTTTAACTAGAGGTGGATGTAGGTATTTTATTACTTTCATTGATGATTGTTCTAAATTTACCTATGTCTATTTAATAAAATCAAAAGATCAAGCTTTTGACATGCTTCAAGTTTACAAATCTATGGTAGAAACACAAAAAGATAAGAAACTGAAAATCTTGAGAAGTGATAGGGGTGGAGAATATTTCCCTACTGAATTTACTTCGTTTTGTGAAAATAATGGCATTGTTCATCAAGTTAGTGCACCCTATAGACCTCAACAAAATGGAGTGGGAGAAAGAAAAAATGGAGTTCTAGTTGATATGCTGAATGCCATGATTATTAACTCAAACTTACCTATGAACTTATGGGGTGAAGCTTTACTAATCGCATGTCATGTACATAATAGAATTCCTTCCAAGAAGATAAAACTGTCACCATATGAAATTTGGAAAGGAAGAAAACCTAACATTAGTTATTTTAAAGTTTGGGGGTGCTTAGCCTATTATAAGGTCCCAGATCCTAAGAAAACTAAATTAGGTCCAAGAGCTTTGAAAAGTGTATTTGTAGGATATGCGAGAAAATTCAAAAGCATATAGGTTTGCTAGACTTAGACTCAAATGTAATTGTGGAATCTCGAGACGTAGAGTTCTTTGAGAATAAGTTCCGGAGTGATTCCAACCGTGTTAATGAGTCCTTGCAAATACCTCAAACAGAAACAAGTTCTAATGCTTCTCTTAACAGTGATAGGTTAAATCCTAATGCTTCTAGTGAACTTAGAAGGAGTGTAAGAGTTAGAAAGGAGAAGAATTTGGATTCAGATTTCATAAATTCCCAAGCAATTTCCTTTATTGTGGAAGGAAATAGAGAAGTTGTTACCAATAAAATCCAAATCGTTCTCAATGTTGAAGATGAATGTGATGACCCAAAGACATTTCAAGAAGCAATGGCATCTAGAAATTTAGCTTTTTGGAAAGAAGCGATAGATGACGAGATGGAGTCTTTAATGGCTAATGAGACTTGGGTTTTGTCAGACTTGCCTCCTGGCTCAAAGGCTATAGGATGTAAGTGGGTTTTCAGGGTAAAGAAGAGTGTGGATAATGAATCAATCAAAGTTTTCAAAGCTAGGCTTGTTGGACAAGGATTTAGCCAAAGGGAAGGAGTAGATTATTTTGATACTTATGCTCCTGTGGCTAGAATTACATCTATAAGAATATTGATAGATTTAGCCTCTCTGTATGATTTGCATATTCATCAAATGGATGTAAAAACTGCTTTTCTAAATGGTGATTTAGATGAAGAGGTGTACATGAGACAACCTGAAGGTTTTGTCCTTCCGGGTTATGAACATAAAGTTTGTAAGTTAGTTAAATCATTGTATGGTTTAAAACAAGCTCCGAAGCAATGGCATGAGAAATTTGATTATGCTGTTTTGTCTAATGGTTTTATACATAACTCTGCTGACAGGCGTATATATTCTAAGTTTACAAAAGATTATGGTGTAATCTTGTGCCTTTATGTAGATGATATGTTAATCTTTGGAACAAACATATATGGCATAAATGAAGTCAAAACCTATTTGAGTTTCTGTTTCAAAATGAAGGACTTAAATGAGGTTTATACCATATTGGGTATCAAAGTTAGAAGAAATAGTGGGGGTTATTCCTTGAGTCAGTCTCATTATGTTGAGAAGATGCTTAAGAAATTTGAACATTTGAACTTCAACGAAGCTAACACTCCATATGAAACATCATGCAAACTTAGTATGAACAGTGGAAGATCTGTGGCTCAGCTAGAGTATGCTAGTGCAATAGGTAGCTTGATGTATGCTACACATTGTACTAGGCCTGATATTGCATTTGCAGTTTGCAAACTTTCTAGATTTACTAGTAATCCAGGTACAAAACATTGGCGAGCAATTGGAAGAATTTTTGGTTATTTGAAAAGAACCAAAAGTTATGCTTTGCATTATGGAAATTTTCCAGCTGTACTTGAGGGATATACAGATGCTAGTTGGATATCGAGTGATGGAGATAATAAATCCACAAGTGGTTGGATTTTTATGCTCGGTGGTGGTGCTGTTTCTTGGGCCTCAAAGAAACAGACATGTATCACACATTCTACCATGGAAGCTGAATTTTTAGCTTTGGAGGCAGCAGGCAAAGAAGCAGAGTGGGTGAGAAATATGTTATTGGATATAAAGTTGTGGCCACAACCGCTGCCAGCCATTTCTTTGCACTGTGATAGTGAGACAACTCTGTCTAGAGCTTATAATAAGATTTATAATGGTAAGTCTAGACACATCGCTTGAGACATGCGTATGTGAGACAGTTAATATCCGACGGGATTGTAACCGTGATTTATGTAAGGTCTTGTAACAATTTGCGATCCTTTTACTAAAGGACTTCCAAGAGAAATGATTTATGGAACAAGTCAAGAAATGGGCTTGCGACCGGTTTGAATTAATCAGCAACAATGGAAACCCAACCTTTTTCTATGAATACCCATGGTTAAAAGGTTCAATGTGGTAATAACAAGTTGTTGATGACTGATTAGGTCACACTAGTGTAACTATTGTTCTAGTGTATGTTTAATAGGGTGAGTAATATACTCTTAATGAAATTCAGGTAATGGAAGAATTTCACCAATAGAGACATAAGAAGTGGTGCCGCTTCTAACAAGAGTTTTGGGTCGAACTTTTGTAAATGTCTATGAAACCAGGTGGAGCACATGGCCATAATGGTGCTACCTCGATATGAACATGGAAAAGAATAATTGTGTGTTCAGTCTTCCGATTCTAGCATAAGGAATTTTGGCTCAAACGCTTTAAGCCGCCATTAATTTCGTTAGGATTTTGAAGAATTGTAACTAAGTGAAAGTTCAAATCGCAAGATACTTTCATCTAAGCACTTATGTTAAATTGAAGACTAAGTGGAGGATTGTTGTATATAGTCTTCAATTGTGTTTGTTAGGAAGATGTGTATGGGAGTTTGTCCCACATTGGAAGAATAAGAAAAGCTTGATGTGTTTATAAGTACTTTTGTACTTGGTATATTAAATTGAAAAGAGTTCATTTAGTTGGGCCAAACATGCATTGGGCTTGGATGTGCTTATCATTGGATTAATAATATGCTAATATAGTATTAATCAAAGACTAGCACTTAGCACTTTGCACGTGCACGAACACGAGCTTAAATATCATTTAATCTTTTGCTGTTTTTAAACGTTGATTTCATGAAAAGTCACAATTGTTCATGAAAGATTACATTGTTTCATGAAAGATTACATTGTTTCATGAAAGATTACAATTGTTAATGAAAGGGTACTTGATTTCTTTAAATATGGAATGGCACATGATTAAAAGATCACTTGCAATCTATATCTTCCAACCAAGAAAACCTTCTTTCTTTCAAGCAATTCATGTTCATGAAGAACGAATAAGTTGCTGTAAAATTCGTTCTTAAGATTAGGTAATCCTGGAGGTAATTAGCAAGTTAATCCCATCAGCAATATAGTGGGGGCTAATATTATCCTAAGGACAGAGAATCATCTCGTCCTAATCTAGTATCTACAATTCATTTCTTATCATACGGATCTATTTTCTAACATTCTTAAAATAATATTATGGAGAACACTATGAAGATGTTTGGTAATGATACTTGTGAAACTAGATCGTTTTTTATGGAACCAATTTCCTACATTGGAAGGAGAAGATGTCGTTCCTACTCACTCACCGCTTTGAAGATCTTCTATATTCTAGATCCGAATTTAGGGGCTTTGGCGAGAACCAGTGAGATGACATTGAAGAAAAGATAGCGAACGCAAGAAGCGTGTCGAAGATGAAATGTTGTGCGAGAGGGTTTATTCGAACTCCCTCTCGATCGTCCGTATGATCTCTACACTCCAATTCGATGTCTGCAAAGGAGATGTGGAAGGCCCTGGAGTTCAAATATGATGCGAGAAAAACAAGGGGCAGATAAGTTTGTTACCTTTAAGTTCTTTGAATTTTCTATGGTTGATGGCACCTCTATACTTGATCAAGTGCATGAATTTCTGATATTGATTTCTAAGTTTAAAGACCAGGACATAACCATACCGGAAAAGTTAATTGTTGGAGGAATTATTGCCAAATTGCCACCTTCCTGGAATAATTACAGGAAGAAGTTGTTGCACACTTCTGAGGAGTTCACTTTAGAACAGATTCAGAAACACTTACGAATTGAAGAGGAAACTCGAAATCGTGAGAAGGTTTTGAATGATGCTTCTAATTCTAAAGTGAACTATGTTACTCAGAAGAATCTAAAGGGTAAGAGAAAGGCAAATATTTACTCCAATGCTTCTAACCCGAATAAAAGGGTTAAGAAGGACATGTCTGAAATCGTTTGTTACAATTGTGGAAAGATAGGCCATTTCAATAGTTTCTGCAGGAACCCTAAGAAGGAGCATAATCAAAATCAGAAAAGGAACACTGAAGAGAAGGCGATTGCTAATGTTGTTGAGCAAAATACTAATGAGATCATTTCCATGCTTTCTGAGATGCATATTGGAATGGACCAAGAGTTGCACATGGCTGGAATCACTACAAGTGATGATTGGTGGTATGACCCTGGTGCTACCACCCATGTTTGCAACAATCGCTCACTCTTCAAAGATTACACTGAGGCAGTGGATGGTCATGAAATTCTGCTGGGAGACCATCATACTAGCAAGGTTCTTGGAACAGGAAGTGTGATACTCCAGTTCACTTCTGGAAAGAAAGTTGTGTTGACTAATGTACTGCATGTTCCTTTCATTAGGAAGAATCTGGTTTCTGGTTTTGTGCTATGTAAGAAAGGACTCAAAGTTGTAATAGAGTCCGATAAGATCATCCTGTCTAAGGCTGGTGCCTTTGTGGGAAAGGGATATGTATCCGATGGAATGTTCAAACTAAGTATCGGTAAAGATGAAAGTTCCAATTATTCTTGTGTGCAATCTTTTTATTTAAGTTTTAATATAGAAAGTACAACTTTTAATCTTTGGCATAATCGTTTGGGACATGTTAATTATCAAACAATGAAATATATGTGCAAAGACGGAATTATTTCTTATAGCAATGAGCATAAAGAAAAATGTGAAGTTTGTGTTCAAGCGAAAATGAAAAGAAAACCTTTTCCAAAGGTTGATAGACAATCTGAAATTTTAGAACTTGTACATTCTGATATTTGTGTGTTAAATGGTGTTTTAACTAGAGGTGGATGTAGGTATTTTATTACTTTCATTGATGATTGTTCTAAATTTACCTATGTCTATTTAATAAAATCAAAAGATCAAGCTTTTGACATGTTTCAAGTTTACAAATCTATGGTAGAAACACAAAAAGATAAGAAACTGAAAATCTTGAGAAGTGATAGGGGTGGAGAATATTTCCCTACTGAATTTACTTCGTTTTGTGAAATTAATGGCATTGTTCATCAAGTTAGTGCACCCTATAGACCTCAACAAAATGGAGTGGCAGAAAGAAAAAATGGACTTCTAGTTGATATGGTGAATGCCATGATTATTAACTCAAACTTACCTAAGAACTTATGGGGTGAAGCTTTACTAAATGCATGTCATGTACATAATAGAATTCCTTCCAAGAAGATAAAACTGTCACCATATGAAATTTGGAAAGGAAGAAAACCTAACATTAGTTATTTTAAAGTTTGGGGGTGCTTAGCCTATTATAAGGTCCCAGATCCTAAGAAAACTAAATTAGGTCCAAGAGCTTTGAAAAGTGTATTTGTAGGATATGCAGAAAATTCAAAAGCATATAGGCTGCTAGACTTAGACTCAAATGTAATTGTGGAATCTCGAGACGTAGAGTTCTTTGAGAATAAGTTCCGGAGTGATTCCAACCGTGTTAATGAGTCCTTGCAAATACCTCAAACAGAAACAAGTTCTAATGCTTCTCTTAACATTGATAGGTTAAATCCTAATGCTTCTAGTGAACTTAGATGGAGTGTAAGAGTTAGAAAGGAGAAGAATTTGGATTCAGATTTCATAAATTCCCAAGCAATTTCCTTTATTGTGGAAGGAAATAGAGAAGTTGTTACCAGTAAAATCCAAATCGTTCTCAATGTTAAAGATGAATGTGATGACCCAAAGACATTTCAAGAAGCAATGGCATCTAGAAATTCAGCTTTTTGGAAAGAAACGATAGATGACGAGATGGAGTCTTTAATGGCTAATGAGACTTGGGTTTTGTCGACTTGCCTCCCGGCTCAAAGGCTATAGGATGTAAGTGGGTTTTCGGGGTAAAGAAGAGTGTGGATAATGAATCAATCAAAGTTTTCAAAGCTAGGCTTGTTGGACAAGGATTTAGCCAAAGGAAAGGAGTAGATTATTTTGATACTTATGCTCCTGTGACTAGAATTGCATCTATAAGAATATTGATAGCTTTAGCCTCTCTGTATGATTTGCATATTCATCAAATGGATGTAAAAACTGCTTTTCTAAATGGTGATTTAGATGAAGAGGTGTACATGAGACAACCTGAAGGTTTTGTCCTTCCGGGTTATGAACATAAAGTTTGTAAGTTAGTTAAATCATTGTATGGTTTAAAACAAGCTCCGAAGCAATGACATGAGAAATTTGATTATGTTGTTTTGTCTAATGGTTTTATACATAACTCTGCTGACATGTGTATATATTCTAAGTTTACAAAAGATTATGGTGTAATCTTGTGCCTTAATGTAGATGATATGTTAATCTTTGGAACAAACATAAATGGCATAAATGAAATCAAAACCTATTTGAGTTCCTGTTTCAAAATGAAGGACTTAAATGAGGTTTATACCATATTGGGTATCAAAGTTAGAAGAAATAGTGGGGGTTATTCCTTGAGTCAGTCTCATTATGTTGAGAAGATGCTTAAGAAATTTGAACACTTGAACTTCAAGAAAGCTAACACTCCATATGAAACATCATGCAAACTTAGTATGAACAGTGGAAGATCTGTGGCTCAGCTAGAGTATGCTAGTGCAATAGGTAGCTTGATGTATGCTACACATTGTACTAGGCCTGATATTGCATTTGCAGTTTGCAAACTTTCTAGATTTACTAGTAATCCAGGTACAAAACATTGGCGAGCAATTGGAAGAATTTTTGGTTATTTGAAAAGAACCAAAAGTTATGCTTTGCATTATGGAAATTTTCCAGCTGTACTTGAGGGATATACAGATGTTAGTTGGATATCTAGTGATGGAGATAATAAATCCACAAGTGGTTGGATTTTTATGCTCGGTGGTGGTACTGTTTCTTGGGCCTCAAAGAAACAGACATGTATCACACATTCTACCATGGACGCGGAATTTTTAGCTTTGGGGGCAGCAGGCAAAGAAGCAGAGTGGCTGAGAAATATGTTATTGGTTATAAAGTTGTGGCCACAACCGATGCCAGCCATTTCTTTGCACTGTGATAGTGAGACAACTCTGTCTAGAGCTTATAATAAGATTTATAATGGTAAGTCTAGACACATCAGTTTGAGACATGCGTATGTGAGACAGTTAATATCCGACGGGATTGTAATTGTGATTTATGTAAGGTCTTGTAACAATTTGGCAGATCCTTTTACTAAAGGACTTCCAAGAGAAATGATTTATGGAACAAGTCAAGAAATGGGCTTGCGACCAGTTTGAATTAATCAGCAACAATGGAAACCCAACCTTTTTCTATGAATACCCATGGTTAAAAGGTTCAATGTGGTAATAACAAGTTGTTGATGATCGATTAGGTCACACTAGTGTAACTATTGTTCTAGTGTATGTTTTATAGGGTGAGTAATATACTCTTAATGAAATTCGGGTAATGGAAGAATTTCACCTATATAGACATAAGAAGTGGTGCCGCTTCTAACAAGAGTTTTGGGTCGAACTTTTGTAAATGTCTATGAAACCAGGTGGAGCACATGGCCATAATGGTGCTACCTCGATATGAACATGGAAAAGAATATTTGTGTTTTCAGTCTTCCAATTCTAGCATAAGGAATTTTGGCTCAAACTCTTTAAGCCGCCATTAATTTCGTTAGGATTTTGAAGAATTGTAACTAAGTGAAAGTTCAAATCGCAAGATACTTTCATCTAAGCACTTATGTTAAATTGAAGACTAAGTGGAGGATTGTTGTATATAGTCTTCAATTGTGTTTGTTAGGAAGATGTGTATGGGAGTTTGTCCCACATTGGAAGAATAAGAAAAGCTTGATGTGTTTATAAGTACTTTTGTACTTGGTATATTAAATTGAAAAGAGTTCATTTAGTTGGGCCAAACATGCATTGGCTTGGATGTGCTTATCATTGGATTAATAATATGCTAATATAGTATTAATCAAAGACTAGCACTTAGCACTTTGCACGTGCACGAACACGAGCTTAAATATCATTTAATCTTTTGCTGTTTTTAAACGTTGATTTCATGAAAAGTCACAATTGTTCATGAAAGATTACATTGTTTCATGAAAGATTACATTGTTTCATGAAAGATTACAATTGTTAATGAAAGGGTACTTGATTTCTTTAAATATGGAATGGCACATGATTAAAAGATCACTTGCAATCTATATCTTCCAACCAAGAAAACCTTCTTTCTTTCAAGCAATTCATGTTCATGAAGAACGAATAAGTTGCTGTAAAATTCATTCTTAAGATTAGGTAATCCTGGAGGTAATTAGCAAGTTAATCCCATCAAAGCAATATAGTGGGGGCTAATATTATCCTAAGGACAGAGAATCATCTCGTCCTAATCTAGTATCTACAATTCATTTCTTATCATACAGATCTATTTTCTAACATTCTTAAAATAATATTATGGAGAACACTATGAAGATGTTTGGTAATGATACTATGAAACTAGATCGTTTTTTATGGAACCAATTTCCTACATTGGAAGGAGAAGATGTCGTTCCTACTCACTGCTTTGAAGATCTTCTATATTCTAGATCCGAATTTAGGGGCTTTGGCAGAACCAGCAGACGATGACATTGAAGAAAAGATAGCAGAACGCAAGAAGCGTGTCGAAGATGAAATGTTGTGCAGAGGGTTTATTCTGAACTCCCTCTCTGATCGTCTGTATGATCTCTACACTCCAATTCAGTCTGCAAAGGAGATGTGGAAGGCCCTGGAGTTCAAATATGATGCAGAAAAACAAGGGGCAGATAAGTTTGTTACCTTTAAGTTCTTTGAATTTTCTATGGTTGATGGCACCTCTATACTTGATCAAGTGCATGAATTTCTGATATTGATTTCTAAGTTTAAATACCTGGACATAACCATACCGGAAAAGTTAATTGTTGGAGGAATTATTGCCAAATTGCCACCTTCCTGGAATAATTACAGGAAGAAGTTGTTGCACACTTCTGAGGAGTTCACTTTAGAACAGATTCAGAAACACTTACGAATTGAAGAGGAAACTCAAAATCGTGAGAAGGTTTTGAATGATGCTTCTAATTCTAAAGTGAACTATGTTACTCAGAAGAATCTAAAGGGTAAGAAAAGGGCAAATATTTACTCCAATGCTTCTAACCCGAATAAAAGGGTTAAGAAGGACATGTCTGAAATCGTTTGTTACAATTGTAGAAAGAAAGGCCATTTCAATAGTTTCTGCAGGAACCCTAAGAAGGAGCATAATCAAAATCAGAAAAGGAACACTGAAGAGAAGGCGATTGCTAATGTTGTTGAGCAAAATACTAATGAGATCATTTCCATGATTTCTGAGATGCATATTGGAATGGTCCAAGAGTTGCACATGGCTGGAATCACTACAAGTGATGATTGGTGGTATGACCCTGGTGCTACCACTCATGTTTGCAACAATCGCTCACTCTTGAAAGATTACACCGAGGCAAAGGATGGTCATGAAATTCTCATTTGGGAGACCATCATACTAGCAAGGTTCTTGGAACAGGAAGTGTGATACTCCAGTTCACTTCTGGAAAGAAAGTTGTGTTGACTAATGTACTGCATGTTCCTTTCATTAGGAAGAATCTGGTTTCTGGTTTTGTGCTATGTAAGAAAGGACTCAAAGTTGTAATAGAGTCCGATAAGATCATCCTGTCTAAGGCTGGTGCCTTTGTGGGAAAGGGATATGTATCCGATGGAATGTTCAAACTAAGTATCAGTAAAGATGAAAGTTCCAATTATTCTTGTGTGCAATCTTTTTATTTAAGTTTTAATATAGAAAGTACAACTTTTAATCTTTGGCATAATCGTTTGGGACATGTTAATTATCAAACAATGAAATATATGTGCAAAGACGGAATTATTTCTTATAGCAATGAGCATAAAGAAAAATGTGAAGTTTGTGTTCAAGCGAAAATGAAAAGAAAACCTTTTCCAAAGGTTGATAGACAATCTGAAATTTTAGAACTTGTACATTCTGATATTTGTGTGTTAAATGGTGTTTTAACTAGAGGTGGATGTAGGTATTTTATTACTTTCATTGATGATTGTTCTAAATTTACCTATGTCTATTTAATAAAATCAAAAGATCAAGCTTTTGACATGTTTCAAGTTTACAAATCTATGGTAGAAACACAAAAAGATAAGAAACTGAAAATCTTGAGAAGTGATAGGGGTGGAGAATATTTCCCTACTTTGAATTTACTTCGTTTTGTGAAATTAATGGCATTGTTCATCAAGTTAGTGCACCCTATAGACCTCAACAAAATGGAGTGGCGAAAGAAAAAATGGACTTCTAGTTGATATGGTGAATGCCATGATTATTAACTCAAACTTACCTATGAACTTATGGGGTGAAGCTTTACTAAATGCATGTCATGTACATAATAGAATTCCTTCCAAGAAGATAAAACTGTCACCATATGAAATTTGGAAAGGAAGAAAACCTAACATTAGTTATTTTAAAGTTTGGGGGTGCTTAGCCTATTATAAGGTCCCGCATCCTAAGAAAACTAAATTAGGTCCAAGAGCTTTGAAAAGTGTATTTGTAGGATATGCAGAAAATTCAAAAGCATATAGGTTGCTAGACTTAGACTCAAATGTAATTGTGGAATCTCGAGACGTAGAGTTCTTTGAGAATAAGTTCCGGAGTGATTCCAACCGTGTTAATGAGTCCTTGCAAATACCTCAAACAGAAACAAGTTCTAATGCTTCTCTTAACATTGATAGGTTAAATCCTAATGCTTCTAGTGAACTTAGATGGAGTGTAAGAGTTAGAAAGGAGAAGAATTTGGATTCAGATTTCATAAATTCCCAAGCAATTTCCTTTATTGTGGAAGGAAATAGAGAAGTTGTTACCAGTAAAATCCAAATCGTTCTCAATGTTAAAGATGAATGTGATGACCCAAAGACATTTCAAGAAGCAATGGCATCTAGAAATTCAGCTTTTTGGAAAGAAACGATAGATGACGAGATGGAGTCTTTAATGGCTAATGAGACTTGGGTTTTGTCAGACTTGCCTCCTGGCTCAAAGGCTATAGGATGTAAGTGGGTTTTCAGGGTAAAGAAGAGTGTGGATAATGAATCAATCAAAGTTTTCAAAGCTAGGCTTGTTGGACAAGGATTTAGCCAAAGGAAAGGAGTAGATTATTTTGATACTTATGCTCCTGTGACTAGAATTGCATCTATAAGAATATTGATAGCTTTAGCCTCTCTGTATGATTTGCATATTCATCAAATGGATGTAAAAACTGCTTTTCTAAATGGTGATTTAGATGAAGAGGTGTACATGAGACAACCTGAAGGTTTTGTCCTTCCGGGTTATGAACATAAAGTTTGTAAGTTAGTTAAATCATTGTATGGTTTAAAACAAGCTCCGAAGCAATGACATGAGAAATTTGATTATGTTGTTTTGTCTAATGGTTTTATACATAACTCTGCTGACATGTGTATATATTCTAAGTTTACAAAAGATTATGGTGTAATCTTGTGCCTTAATGTAGATGATATGTTAATCTTTGGAACAAACATAAATGGCATAAATGAAATCAAAACCTATTTGAGTTCCTGTTTCAAAATGAAGGACTTAAATGAGGTTTATACCATATTGGGTATCAAAGTTAGAAGAAATAGTGGGGTTATTCCTTGAGTCGGTCTCATTATGTTGAGAAGATGCTTAAGAAATTTGAACACTTGAACTTCAAGAAAGCTAACACTCCATATGAAACATCATGCAAACTTAGTATGAACAAAGTGGAAGATCTCGTGGCTCGGCTAGAGTATGCTAGTGCAATAGGTAGCTTGATGTATGCTACACATTGTACTAGGCTCGATATTGCATTTGCAGGTTTGCAAACTTTCTAGATTTACTAGTAATCCAGGTACAAAACATTGGCGAGCAATTGGAAGAATTTTTGGTTATTTGAAAAGAACCAAAAGTTATGCTTTGCATTATGGAAATTTTCCAGCTGTACTTGAGGGATATACAGATGTTAGTTGGATATCTAGTGATGGAGATAATAAATCCACAAGTGGTTGGATTTTTATGCTCGGTGGTGGTACTGTTTCTTGGGCCTCAAAGAAACAGACATGTATCACACATTCTACCATGGACGCGGAATTTTTAGCTTTGGGGGCGAGCGGGCAAAGAAGCGAGTGGGCGAGAAATATGTTATTGGTTATAAAGTTGTGGCCACAACCGATGCCAGCCATTTCTTTGCACTGTGATAGTGAGACAACTCTGTCTAGAGCTTATAATAAGATTTATAATGGTAAGTCTAGACACATCAGTTTGAGACATGCGTATGTGAGACAGTTAATATCCGACGGGATTGTAATTGTGATTTATGTAAGGTCTTGTAACAATTTGGCGTAGATCCTTTTACTAAAGGACTTCCAAGAGAAATGATTTATGGAACAAGTCAAGAAATGGGCTTGCGACCGAGTTTGAATTAATCAAAGAACAATGGAAACCCAACCTTTTTCTATGAATACCCATGGTTAAAAGGTTCAATGTGGTAATAACAAGTTGTTGATGACTGATTAGGTCACACTAGTGTAACTATTGTTCTAGTGTATGTTTTATAGGGTGAGTAATATACTCTTAATGAAATTCAGGTAATGGAAGAATTTCACCTATATAGACATAAGAAGTGGTGCCGCTTCTAACAAGAGTTTTGGGTCGAACTTTTGTAAATGTCTATGAAACCAGGTGGAGCACATGGCCATAATGGTGCTACCTCGATATGAACATGGAAAAGAATATTTGTGTTTTCAGTCTTCCAATTCTAGCATAAGGAATTTTGGCTCAAACTCTTTAAGCCGCCATTAATTTCGTTAGGATTTTGAAGAATTGTAACTAAGTGAAAGTTCAAATCGCAAGATACTTTCATCTAAGCACTTATGTTAAATTGAAGACTAAGTGGAGGATTGTTGTATATAGTCTTCAATTGTGTTTGTTAGGAAGATGTGTATGGGAGTTTGTCCCACATTGGAAGAATAAGAAAAGCTTGATGTGTTTATAAGTACTTTTGTACTTGGTATATTAAATTGAAAAGAGTTCATTTAGTTGGGCCAAACATGCATTGGGCTTGGATGTGCTTATCATTGGATTAATAATATGCTAATATAGTATTAATCAAAGACTAGCACTTAGCACTTTGCACGTGCACGAACACGAGCTTAAATATCATTTAATCTTTTGCTGTTTTTAAACGTTGATTTCATGAAAAGTCACAATTGTTCATGAAAGATTACATTGTTTCATGAAAGATTACATTGTTTCATGAAAGATTACAATTGTTAATGAAAGGGTACTTGATTTCTTTAAATATGGAATGGCACATGATTAAAAGATCACTTGCAATCTATATCTTCCAACCAAGAAAACCTTCTTTCTTTCAAGCAATTCATGTTCATGAAGAACGAATAAGTTGCTGTAAAATTCATTCTTAAGATTAGGTAATCCTGGAGGTAATTAGCAAGTTAATCCCATCAGCAATATAGTGGGGGCTAATATTATCCTAAGGACAGAGAATCATCTCGTCCTAATCTAGTATCTACAATTCATTTCTTATCATACAGATCTATTTTCTAACATTCTTAAAATAATATTATGGAGAACACTATGAAGATGTTTGGTAATGATACTATGAAACTAGATCGTTTTTTATGGAACCAATTTCCTACATTGGAAGGAGAAGATGTCGTTCCTACTCACTGCTTTGAAGATCTTCTATATTCTAGATCCGAATTTAGGGGCTTTGGCAGAACCAGCAGACGATGACATTGAAGAAAAGATAGCAGAACGCAAGAAGCGTGTCGAAGATGAAATGTTGTGCGAGGGTTTATTCTGAACTCCCTCTCGATCGTCCGTATGATCTCTACACTCCAATTCGATCTGCAAAGGAGATGTGGAAGGCCCTGGAGTTCAAATATGATGCAGAAAAACAAGGGGCAGATAAGTTTGTTACCTTTAAGTTCTTTGAATTTTCTATGGTTGATGGCACCTCTATACTTGATCAAGTGCATGAATTTCTGATATTGATTTCTAAGTTTAAATACCTGGACATAACCATACCGGAAAAGTTAATTGTTGGAGGAATTATTGCCAAATTGCCACCTTCCCGGAATAATTACGGGAAGAAGTTGTTGCACACTTCGAGGAGTTCACTTTAGAACAGTTTCGAAACACTTACGAATTGAAGAGGAAACTCAAAATCGTGAGAAGGTTTTGAATGATGCTTCTAATTCTAAAGTGAACTATGTTACTCAGAAGAATCTAAAGGGTAAGAAAAGGGCAAATATTTACTCCAATGCTTCTAACCCGAATAAAAGGGTTAAGAAGGACATGTCTGAAATCGTTTGTTACAATTGTAGAAAGAAAGGCCATTTCAATAGTTTCTGCAGGAACCCTAAGAAGGAGCATAATCAAAATCAGAAAAGGAACACTGAAGAGAAGGCGATTGCTAATGTTGTTGAGCAAAATACTAATGAGATCATTTCCATGATTTCTGAGATGCATATTGGAATGGTCCAAGAGTTGCACATGGCTGGAATCACTACAAGTGATGATTGGTGGTATGACCCTGGTGCTACCACTCATGTTTGCAACAATCGCTCACTCTTGAAAGATTACACTGAGGCAGTGGATGGTCATGAAATTCTGTTGGGAGACCATCATACTAGCAAGGTTCTTGGAACAGGAAGTGTGATACTCCAGTTCACTTCTGGAAAGAAAGTTGTGTTGACTAATGTACTGCATGTTCCTTTCATTAGGAAGAATCTGGTTTCTGGTTTTGTGCTATGTAAGAAAGGACTCAAAGTTGTAATAGAGTCCGATAAGATCATCCTGTCTAAGGCTGGTGCCTTTGTGGGAAAGGGTTATGTATCCGATGGAATGTTCAAACTAAGTATCAATAAAGATGAAAGTTCCAATTATTCTTGTGTGCAATCTTTTGATTTAAGTTTTAATATAGAAAGTACAACTTTTAATCTTTGGCATAATCGTTTGGGACATGTTAATTATCAAACAATGAAATATATGTGCAAAGACGGAATTATTTCTTATAGCAATGAGCATAAAGAAAAATGTGAAGTTTGTGTTCAAGCGAAAATGAAAAGAAAACCTTTTCCAAAGGTTGATAGACAATCTGAAATTTTAGAACTTGTACATTCTGATATTTGTGAGTTAAATGGTGTTTTAACTAGAGGTGGATGTAGGTATTTTATTACTTTCATTGATGATTGTTCTAAATTTACCTATGTCTATTTAATAAAATCAAAAGATCAAGCTTTTGACATGTTTCAAGTTTACAAATCTATGGTAGAAACACAAAAAGATAAGAAACTGAAAATCTTGAGAAGTGATAAGGGTGGAGAATATTTCTCTACTGAATTTACTTCGTTTTGTGAAAATAATGGCATTGTTCATCAAGTTAGTGCACCCTATAGACCTCAACAAAATGGAGTGGCAGAAAGAAAAAATGGACTTCTAGTTGATATGGTGAATGCCATGATTATTAACTCAAACTTACCTATGAACTTATGGGGTGAAGCTTTACTAACTGCATGTCATGTACATAATAGAATTCCTTCCAAGAAGATAAAACTGTCACCATATGAAATTTGGAAAGAAAGAAAACCAAATATTAGTTATTTTAAAGTTTGGGGGTGCTTAGCCTATTATAAGGTCCCAGATCCTAAGAAAACTAAATTAGGTCCAAGAGCTTTGAAAAGTGTATTTGTAGGATATGCAGAAAATTCAAAAGCATATAGGCTGCTAGACTTAGACTCAAATGTAATTGTGGAATCTCGAGACGTAGAGTTCTTTGAGAATAAGTTCCGGAGTGATTCCAACCGTGTTAATGAGTCCTTGCAAATACCTCAAACAAAAAACAAGTTCTAATGCTTCTCTTAACAAAGGTGATAGGTTAAATCCTAATGCTTCTAGTGAACTTAGAAGGAGTGTAAGAGTTAGAAAGGAGAAGAATTTGGATTCAGATTTCATAAATTCCCAAGCAATTTCCTTTATTGTGGAAGGAAATAGAGAAGTTGTTACCAATAAAATCCAAATCGTTCTCAATGTTGAAGATGAATGTGATGACCCAAAGACATTTCAAGAAGCAATGGCATCTAGAAATTTAGCTTTTTGGAAAGAAGCGATAGATGACGAGATGGAGTCTTTAATGGCTAATGAGACTTGGGTTTTGTCAGACTTGCCTCCTGGCTCAAAGGATATAGGATGTAAGTGGGTTTTCAGGGTAAAGAAGAGTGTGGATAATGAATCAATCAAAGTTTTCAAAGCTAAGCTTGTTGGACAAGGATTTAGCCAAAGGGAAGGAGTAGATTATTTTGATACTTATGCTCCTATGGCTAGAATTGCATCTATAAGAATATTGATAGCTTTAGCCTCTCTGTATGATTTGCATATTCATCAAATGGATGTAAAAACTGCTTTTCTAAATGGTGATTTAGATGAAGAGGTGTACATGAGACAACCTGAAGGTTTTGTCCTTCCGGGTTATGAACATAAAGTTTGTAAGTTAGTTAAATCATTGTATGGTTTAAAACAAGCTCCGAAGCAATGGCATGAGAAATTTGATTATACTGTTTTGTCTAATGGTTTTATACATAACTCTGCTGACATGTGTATATATTCTAAGTTTACAAAAGATTATGGTGTAATCTTGTGCCTTTATGTAGATGATATGTTAATCTTTGGAACAAACATAAATGGCATAAATCCTATTTGAGTTCCTGTTTCAAAATGAAGGACTTAAATGAGGTTGATACCATATTGGGTATCAAAGTTAGAAGAAATAGTAGGGGTTATTCCTTGAGTCAGTCTCATTATGTTGAGAAGATGCTTAAGAAATTTGAACACTTGAACTTCAAGGAAGCTAACACTCCATATGAAACATCATGCAAACTTAGTATGAACAGTGGAAGATTTGTGGCTCAGCTAGAGTATGCTAGTGCAATAGGTAGCTTGATGTATGCTACACATTGTACTAGGCCTGATATTGCATTTGCAGTTTGCAAACTTTCTAGATTTACTAGTAATCCGGTACGAGAACATTGGCGAGCAATTGGAAGAATTTTTGGTTATTTGAAAAGAACCAAAAGTTATGCTTTGCATTATGGAAATTTTCCAAATTTGTACTTGAGGGATATACGATGCTAGTTGGATATCTAGTGATGGAGATAATAAATCCACAAGTGGTTGGAATTTTATGCTCGGTGGTGGTGTTGTTTCTTGGGCCTCAAAGAAACGGACATGTATCACACATTCTACCATGGAAGCTGAATTTTTAGCTTTGGGGGCGTGCAGAGCAAAGAAGCGAGTGGTTGAGAAATATGTTATTGGATATAAAGTTGTGGCCACAACCGATGCCACCATTTCTTTGCACTTTGTGATAGTGAGGCAACTCTGTCTAGAGCTTATAATAAGATTTATAATGGTAAGTCTAGACACATCAGTTTGAGACATGCGTATGTGAGACAGCTTAATATCCGACGGGATTGTAAATCTGTGATTTATGTAAGGTCTTGTAACAATTTGGCGATCCTTTTACTAAAGGACTTCCAAGAGAAATGATTTATGGAACAAGTCAAGAAATGGGCTTGCGACCGAGTTTGAATTAATCAAAGAACAATGGAAACCCAACCTTTTTCTATGAATACCCATGGTTAAAAGGTTCAATGTGGTAATAACAAGTTGTTGATTATCTTGATTAGGTCACACTAGTGTAACTATTGTTCTAGTGTATGTTTTATAGGGTGAGTAATATACTCTTAATGAAATTCAGGTAATGGAAGAATTTCACCTATATAGACATAAGAAGTGGTGCCGCTTCTAACAAGAGTTTTGGGTCGAACTTTTGTAAATGTCTATGAAACCAGGTGGAGCACATGGCCATAATGGTGCTACCTCGATATGAACATGGAAAAGAATAATTGTGTGTTCAGTCTTCCGATTCTAGCATAAGGAATTTTGGCTCAAACGCTTTAAGCAGCCATTAATTTCGTTAGGATTTTGAAGAATTGTAACTAAGTGAAAGTTCAAATCGCAAGATACTTTCATCTAAGCACTTTTGTTAAATTGAAGACTAAGTGGAGGATTGTTGTATATAGTGTTCAATTGTGTTTGTTAGGAAGATGTGTATGGGAGTTTGTCCCACATTGGAAGAATAAGAAAAGCTTGATGTGTTTATAAGTACTTTTGTACTTGGTATATTAAATTGAAAAGAGTTCATTTAGTTGGGCCAAACATGCATTGGGCTTGGATGTGCTTATCATTGGATTAATAATATGCTAATATATTATTAATCAAAGACTAGCACTTAGCACTTTGCACGTGCACGAACACGAGCTTAAATATCATTTAATCTTTTGCTGTTTTTAAACGTTGATTTCATGAAAAGTCACAATTGTTCATGAAAGATTACATTGTTTCATGAAAGATTACATTGTTTCATGAAAGATTACAATTGTTAATGAAAGGGTACTTGATTCCTTTAAATATGGAATGGCACATGATTAAAAGATCACTTGCAATCTATATCTTCCAACCAAGAAAACCTTCTTTCTTTCAAGCAATTCATGTTCATGAAGAACGAATAAGATGCTGTAAAATTCGTTCTTAAGATTAGGTAATCCTGGAGGTAATTAGCTAGTTAATCCCATCAGTAATATAGTGGGGGCTAATATTATCCTAAGGACAGAGAATCATCTCGTCCTAATCTAGTTTCTACAATTCATTTCTTATCATACAGATCTCTTTTCTAACACTAACTCTGCCAGACCGAACAATACTATTCTAAGAACTATATTTAGAACCTGGTCTTTGTTATTCCTACTAAGAATAAAAAGGTAAAAAATATTGACCAACAAATATACAATTTGATTCCCTTTTCATATTTATGGGAGCTCCATAATATTCAGCAAACTATATATGTTTACTTTAAAATTGGAGCAGAAAATCAAAGTTGTACACAAGAATGTTTTAGACTATGGAAGGAATTCGACGTTCAAACTATCATGGTCTCTAATGTTAAATCATGGATCACATATAGGTTTAAGCACTTAGCATGATTTTAGGTAAGAAGTAGAACTTAACCAAGCATGAAACACAACAATAACATATCAAGTGTGATCTGAGAAGGGTAGAATGTATGTAGACCTTATCCCACCAACCCAGCCGTCAGAAATCTAAATCAGAAAAGAAGAAGGGGCAAAAAAAAGGATTAATATAATAGAAAAAGAAGTAAAAAACAGACAGCCGAATCACGCAATCATATATTCTAACAAAAAATTGAAACCAAACCCAATAACTGAACCAACAATAAGAAAAATTGCAACCGCGCCTATGTGAATATAAAAAAATCATACTAGTATATTGAATCTACATTCAAAAATAGTACATTGCTCCATTCTCATAACCTCAAAAAATAAAAGAAAATATCAAAGATCAGGGTACAAGGAATATTCAGACCACAATCTCTATTCAAACTAACAACCAACGAATCTGGTTTTTCAAAGTTTATTAAGAAAACTTACAGTGATGATTTCTCCCTTAGCACCAGCCACGATTTTTCTCTCAATGAGTGACATTTCAGTTCTTGAGAAATTGAAAGAGGACAAAGAGGCACAATAAACCAAAAAAATAATTACGAGGGACAAAATATCATACAAAAAAAAAGAGAAAAACATAGAATTAAGGCTCTGTGTGTAAGTTTTAAACTAGGGTTTAATCAATGCAACATAGGTCACATCCTACACATATGATTTAACAAAAATAAGGCTACGTATGATTTAACAAAAATAAGGAGGGAAATAAAAACCGTCCCAATACAATTTTTTACTCAAAACTGTTGCAACAGATAGTTCTATTGGAACGGTTAACATAATGTTGCAATTAAGACACCTATTGCAACGGTTAGGCTAATTATCATTTCAAATTCTTTCTGCAAACAGTTTATACATCCTTCTAAGAAGCATTTCTTACCCTTAGCTCGTTTGCTTCTACGAACGGTTAACATAATGTTGCAATTAAGACACCTATTGCAACGGTTTCAACGCAATTGCAATGGTTTGATATGGTAAGTGTACCGATGGCACCCATACTGAATAGTTGCAATAACATATCAATAACAACAGTTTTCAAACCGTTGCAAATCCTCTGTTGCCATAGGCCAACTTTCTAGTAGTGACCTCACTATAGCAGCTAAAGAGGTTTGACTGTATATAGGAGAGATCACTTTTAATTATGTCAATTACAAATATTCTTTTAATTATACGGTCCTTCTCACAAAAAAAAAAACTATAATGGAGTAGAAGATTAGTAAACAAAACAAAAAAACTCATTTTCAACTATTCCAATTGTAACCGGTCATGAAGGATCGGGAATAGATTGAAGTACAATTAGTCAATTGCCAATTGTTAATGGGAGTTACGTGTTGCAATTGAAAAATACGGGCAATTACCTCCCATCAAGTTTGAATTTCGAAAGTGTTTGTAAGAATAAACAAACTAGGGAGAATACTACTTTTAATCCCTTAGTTATTGATAATTTTTATTGTGGCTCTGGTAATTTGTTAATCAATATATCTCACCTTCAACAAATTAAAATGTGTGCTTTTGATCCCTTTATGTATAAAATAGTTACATTTAAATTATTTTTAGAAGTATATTACCCTCAAATATAGAATAACAGTACAAGTTTAACATATCACATGGATAATTAAATAGTGAAAATATTATAATTCTTAAAATTTGTGAATATTCATAAGCAATGAGATCAAAACGGTATATTTAAGTAATTAAAGGTTTAAAATACTTAGTCAAGTATCACAAAAATTAAAATTAGAATTTATAGATAATTGAGGGACTTTAACCCAAAAAACTAATACAATTAAAATTTTAAAACATGGCTCTAAGAAAAAAAGGCAAAGTTATCATTACGTAGGCTATCTTATCTTAATATATAAACTAAACAAAAAAAATCAAGAGAACAAAGAAATTAGTATTACAATGGCAAGGAATGTTAATTTCCTTTTCACTTATATATGCTAGCACTTCTCCCCAAACTAGGGAAAGTCTAAAAATACCTTAAAACAAGGAGAATTTTGGAATATTCACAGCCTACTGAATCTTTAACTATAAAGTAGGATTCACAATCCCACAAAGCCTTGATATTTTTCATTCTTTTATAATTTGATAGGAATGTCATTTTCCTCTCTCAAATTTTCAAAGTACCAAAAAGCAAATTTAAAATATGTACATCGTTTTCTCATTTCATCATCACCACTTAGTCCAAGCAACAAAAGGAAAAGAAAAAAGTAAAAAGGTACCTAGTTGCAATAAAGAAAAAAAGAAACATGAATAAAAAACTAGCACTATAAAAAAATATTTCTTACTTATGTTTGTGTTAAATATATGGTATTTCGTGATATACATATATGGTATATCACGGTTTTGGTCAAGTTTAGTGTGCACGGTTTTGGTTAAGTTTTGTCCATAATTAGAATTGTATACTTACTATAATTACAGGATTCTTGTACAAGTAGAATATGATTTTGTGATTAGAATAGGAATAAGATTTTAATATTATAAAAATTATAAATTGTATATATACTCTTTCATTAATGAAAATAATCAAGGGGTTATTTCTTTCGGTTTGTTTGTGCTAATTTGTTCTTGAAAACAACATTGGCCACTTACTAACAATTAATTACATTTGGTGTTTGAAAAAAAAAATAGGACCATCTGGTCATTAGATTTATTCCTTTGTTTTTGGAAAAAGAATCTAATTATTTGAAGATATACATTTGCTGAGAATTAATATGATCAATTCTTGAAACTAAATCAGAACATGTAATGTAACTTTTGGAAATATTTTGATGACTTTTGATAGTACAAATAATACAATATGTGCAGATAATATAAGAATTAATTTTGAACATTTAGTACTGGACTGTAATAGTATAGTAATTTAGGAGAAAACAGTAGTGAACTACCAAGGAGCACATATGCTTCCTTTAGCATGTAATTTTGCGTACATATAATGAATATTATTATTCAATTAACAACTAAAAAATTAATCATAGCAATTAAGTGACAAAAAAATTATATTCATTAGTTTTACATAAATATCCGATTCTATAAACTTTTAGTTGATTGTAAGTGGTAACGGAAGATTATTTCCTCTCCATACTTACACGGAAGGAGAATGATAGAATCTCTACTACACCAACAACAAAGAGTTGCGGTAGAGTAACAAGTACTCTTTCATCCTTAATCTGAAATTTCAGGTTTGCGTCCTATTCAGGGGCGGATTTAGTGGGGTTTTATGGTGTTCACCCGAACACTCTCGGCAAAAAATTATAGTGTATATATAGGATAGATTTTCTGTGTTTATGTACATATATTAACTTTTGAACACCCTAAACAAATGCAAAATGATAACTCAAGTGGTTCAGGGTGTTCAAAATTGTCTCTACCGTCCTATTGATTCTAAGGACAACATTATTTTTTATATTTAGCTTTTGCTGTTTTTTTCGAACCCCTGAGTAAAAAATCTGGATCCCCAGTGATCCTATTGGGTATGAAGTCGCCTTTATTAGAAATCATTTTGCTGGCAATGCGAAACTTTTCGACGGAAATCCGAATTTAGTTGTCCCAATACGGATACTGAACCTTAGATGAATTTTTTAAAAAAAAATAGAATCTCTACTACAAAAAGAAAAAAAACAGATAAACGGCTCAGATTCACTCTCTTCATATATATCTCTCTCCTCAATCCATTTATATATCTCCACTTCTTGCCTTCCGTTTGTCTACAATCTATACAACTCAGATTTAATCTCCACATTCTCTAGATCTCTTTAAATCAAACACATACTAGAAAAGAAGAAGCAAAGAAACGATCATTACAAGAAGGGAAAAACTACAAATATACCATTTAACTTTGCGATTTAGAGGTGATTTTTAGTTTGAAACTAAGATGATAGGTAAGAGGGGACGCCCTATGATTAGGAGGACCACCAGCATGATAGGGATCACCGTTGATGTGGTCAACGTCAACGACGGAGGACGAGAGCCGTCTGATCATGGGACTAATAAGTTGCTTATTGTTGATGAGTTTAAAGCTCATGATCATCATCAAGTACACGTGTCATCATCAAGATACCACCATAGAAGTCCTAGTGAAGGTTTACAAATTGATCACATGGCTCATTTCTTGACAACTTGTGGCCTTTGTAACCGTCGATTGGCACCTTGCCGAGATATCTACATGTACCGGTAAGTGTATAACATATGCATATACAGTATACTTACAGTATAACGAATTTTTTTACTATCAATATTGAATTTTAATCTGTTGTAATTAGAGGCGGAGTTAAGTTGAAGAAATGGGGTTTAATTGATTTTTTTTGTCGAATAATTACACGGTATAAATAGGATAATTTTTTTTACTTATATTTAAACGGTTGAATTCCCTTGATTTAACAAAAAATTATTCTCTCTCTATTTCAAAAGTACGTGTCTTAATTTCCGTTGTAGTATGTTGTTTTATTAAAAAAATATTTAGAGTAACTCTTTAATTGCAATATTAACATGACATGTTTAAGATCACAAAATTCAAATGATATTTTGTAATATGTCTTTAGTTTAAGATCACAAGATTCATAAAACTTCACTGTTTTTCTAAATTCCATACTCAGTCAAATTAAGACACATAAGATCGATGAGACGGAAGGAGTAGTAAATTAGCAAAGGGAGTTCAAAAATTATTTTAGGTCAGAAAATCAAATCTCGTATTTGACATTCTCTGTATTTTTTGAATCTTCTCTTATAGTAATAATTTTAGCTCTACGTACCACTATTATTATATGCAGTAATTTATAAAACATGAGACCCAAAAGCTTGAAGTGACCCAAAAGGATTAGGCCAAAGTTCATAAAACCCTGATATAACTATCAGGACTGTTACAATGAGCTGTTTACGATAAAATGAATTGAAGTTGATAATTTGATAAAACATGCTGTTTTAATTAATTACAAATGGGTGTATAATGGAAAAATCATGTTTTTTATGTGGTATTATGTCATTTTAATCTTTTATAATTAAAAGGGTAGTACTAATATCTTTTATACACTGTTATCACGAACAATCAGAGTTGGTTAAGTATTTGAAGGAGATCAAATTACTCATTTTTACCAAGTTTAAAGGACCATTACTGTTGAAAAGTATATTTAGAAGACTATCATGGACCTAACTTCAAATATAAGGGACCATTTTTTAAAAAAAATCTTGTTTGGTTTATTTGAATTATGAACTACGTATAAATGATTATTTTTAATATATTTGTAGGGCAACAATAATTGACATATACTATCACAGCCTAATAAATTATATTATATTATTATTCATCTTCAGCATTTTAGACTACTCAAATTTTTTAATTAATATGTATGTGAACAGGGGTGATACTGCATTTTGTAGTATGGAATGTAGGGAACAACAAATGAAAAAAGACGAAAGAAAAGAGAAATCAAAGCTTCTTATCCTTCAAAAGAAGACTGAAAATCATTACAATCACTCAGAATTGCCCACTGAAAATTCTAGCAAGAGTAAAACTATTGCAGCAGCTTGAAGAGAAGAAATTGATGTGTATTTAAGTAGAAAGAACTTAATCTATATACTAGTATAAATAAACTTTATATTATTAATGTAATTTAATTTATTATGAAATATGTTTTCTGCCTTATTTTTCAGGTTAATTATGTATTGCTTCTATCCTGTTTGTCAGCTGGCACCTATATTACTAGTGTATCAAAACCATTTGATGTGTCAAAGCGAATATTGGACCACTCAGATATTTATCCTGCCTTTTTATTAATAATAAAAGAACCTCAAAAGAGAATAAGTGGGCTAGGCCTTGCTATTATTATTTGAGAAGTTAGATTTTTTTTATTTTAACTATGATTATTTCAATCTTAAATTTCTAATTTATAATAATTGTATATATATTTGAGACGTAAATATTTCAAATTGGAGACACCAACGTCTGAATTCATAATAAAGTTTAGATTTTTCTTAAAACCTCAATTGTATTTTGGACAAACGGAGCATTAAAAGTTAAGATCACATTTAGCTATGTCTTAAAAATTAAGATCATATTCAGCAATGTCTTAAATAGAGGTCCTTTGAAAGGCTATCTAAGCACTTCCCTCTGTTGGATAAAAAAGAAAGAATATTTTTTACCACTTGTCTCTTTTTGAACAACTTGTTTAGTAAATGATTTTTTATTTACAATTTATGTATTTTTAGATTATTGTTTAAACTTTTTTTTTGTGTAAATTAAAAATCGTATGAGAAAATGTTATTCAAACGTTAAACGGTCTAATATTTTGTTCGTAAGATTGGAAAACATATGAACAAGCTGGAGTCTAATATTATCAAGAACGATAATTTTTAAGGATTATATTTGCACAATTTTTAAGAAATAAAAATAAATCTAAATAATGGCCTAAAAAAGAGATATTTATGTAAATTGGCCCTCGGCTTTGACAAACTGGCTTTTGCATACATTGGGCTTTTTACTGAATTCAAGCTACACTTCTGCAGCCCAATGCAATCGCTTCCCTCTCTCTACTGCTTTTTTTTTCCTGGAGATAGTAGTCTCGGTTTCTCAGCAATACTATCAGTAAATCGCGGGATGTGCCTGAATGACCAGGGTTTGAGAACAGAGCAATTGATATCACCTACAAGGTCCTACCCCAGAAGAGAGCAAATTGCTCCCACCAGGGTTCGAACCCACGCTGCAAGCCTCCAGCTGAATTTTAAGTTCTTTTCTTTTGTCATCCAGTTATACCCCGGGGGACGCTTTTCTTTTCCTTTTGATTGTACATTAAGGGGTCGTTTGGTTATGAAAGAGAATAATACCTACAGTAATTCTAGGCTATAATTATGGAAATTAAATATTCACCTAACTAATATAAAATATTGATATAATAATTACAGATATACAAAATCACTAATTATACCAAAAGAATATATTTGCATATATTCTATCACACCCCCGCGGTCGTAGCGGGCGGTCGTCGTACGCTGAGACTGTCCCTAAAATGTTCAAATAGAACTAAGGGAAGACCCTTAGTAAATATGTCAGCAATTTGATAACGTGAGGGGACATGCAAGACATGTACTTGTCCATGAGCTACCTTTTCGCGAACAAAGTGAATATCCATCTCGATATGTTTAGTGCGCTGATGTTGGACAGGATTCCCCGAGAGACATATCGCACTAACATTATCGTAGTAGACCAAGGTAGCTTTACGAATAGGAAAATGAATCTCTAAGAGGAGGTTACGCAACCAACAGGACTCAGACACCACATTGGCTACCCTTCGATATTCGGCTTCCGCGCTGGAGCGCGACAAAGTAGCTGTGAACATAACCACAAGTTGGAATTGAATTACCATTACCAACAATTATGCCACGATTTTTGCTCAAATTGAAATAAGATGAGAGATTACCTGGCGCGGATGTCATATGAGAAGTAGCACCGCTGTCTATGTACCAATTTGTATCCGGAGGATTTAACCCAAGTGTATGCATTGCCGCATCGATATCCGTGTGTCTCGGAGATACAGATGGGCCCGCAGCAGCGAAAGCCTGTTGTGGTCGAGGCCCAAGTATGCCAGGCTACTGCCTGGCCGAGTGATTTTGAGGCCCAGGCCCATTCTGGGCTTGCTGATGCTGTTGCCGGCTAGTGGGCCTGACCTAGTTTTACGATGGGTAAGGGCAGGGCGGCATAGGCCACTGCCCACTGGCCCAGTCCTGATGCCAGAGGTGTTGTGGCCGGCCCTCTGCTGACCTCCACAGCTGCCTCCACGTCCTCCACTGCCGCGACCACCACCCTTGCCACCGCCACGTCCTCCACCACAATGTTTTCTACGGTTTTGACCCTTTTTTCCACCCCCGTTGTTATGATTTTGACCATAATTTTTAGAGAACAATTGAGAGTCATCGGTGTCGCGGGACGTGGCCACCATCATGACGAAATTGACTCCGATTGCAGCCTTTTTTGCCAACCCTTCTTCTTCTAAGGTGAGCATGAAATATGCTTGGTAGAACGGTGGGAGGGGATTGCTTTGGCAAAGAAGAGTTCCAACCCCATTATACGCCTCGAAAAGGCCTGCAACCATCTGAAGAATGAGACGATTATTTGTGACGGGTGCACCGACGTGTTTGAGTTGATCCGACAACTTCTTGAGCCTTTGACAATAGGCTGAGGCATTCGGAAAATCCTCCATATTTATGTGAGAGAATTCTTGCTCAAGGGTTAGGCATGAAAATTTTTGTTATCTTGGAATATATCATGCAACCTATTCCAAGCTTCCATTGCCGTGGCGTCGGGTTCGATAATTGTTTGTAAGAGGTCCGAAGAGATGGTGGAATAAATCCATTGGAGGACCGTAGCATCAAGAGTTGCCCACAACTCTGTTTCATCATTGGTGGAAGGCACAATTTCCTTGCCTTTTTCCGGTTTGACGATGTGATGGAGGACTCTATGAGACCTTGCGTGAATTTTAAAAAGTTTCGCCCATGTCGCGTATTGGACGTTCTCCATTTCAAGGACAATAGGAATGTTGTTCTTGATGTTGGAGACTACAAGGGCTGGATGAAATGTATTCTTTGTGTTAGACATGATTGAGAAGCAATAGCAGAATTAGGGTTTGGATAAAAAAAATTAAAGGGATGGCCGAGGGTTTAGAGGGCGACGGAATATTAGTGGAGAAGGAAAAAAAATTGACCTAGACTACTGATAACATGAAAGAGAATAATCCCTTACTCATTTCATTAATGTAAATGATTTATATACATGATATACAATAGTAATTTTAGGCTATAATTACGGAAATTAAATATTCACCTAACTAATATAAAATATTGCTACAATAATTACAGATATACAAAATCACTAATTATACCAAAAGAATATATTTGCATATATTCTATCAGGTTCGAAAATAAATTATGTTGGGATAAGTTATGTTGGGATTAGTTATGTTGGGATTAGTCATCCTTGAATTATTTCTTGTTGATTGTTTGGTATGTTGTATTTAAAGAAACATACATTGAATAATTTCTAAAAAGAAGAAGCTTTCTTACAATCCTGGGAGGCTGAGATTTTTTATTCCACCATATGGCAGGTATAAGTTATCTCAATACTATTTTTATTCTTGGAATAACTTATTCCAGAATTATAACCAAACAATGGATAAGAAATTGCTAAATTCTTATCCCAGAATTATTTTTGCTTATTCTAATATTGTTGACTTGATACTAGACTCGTTATTGATTATGTCCAAGATGATTGAACGTTAAATATAGGATAGAAAGCTAGTTACCAATTTACTAGGTTGTTAATTAATATTTATCATAGAGTTTTACTTATAATTATCTTACAAGTGACTTGATTGTGTAAATATATTTTTTTCACAGCTAGCGCATACAACGTAAACTCTTATGAAATAAAGGCAAAACTGTAGATTCCTAAAACAAAAATTAAACCACCATGTTGTATTTTTTTTTTCCAATAAGAAGAAGTTGCTGCTAGCTCTATCTGAGATAAAGCAACTAAAATACATTTTGGAGATAAGGAGGGCCAAAACATTAAGACAGATTATAGTAAACAATGATTTGGCCCTTTAAGCACCTAAACTTCACAATCATGCCACACTTTGCTTAGTAATATAATGATTAAGAAACTAGAAAATAGGAAAGGAAAAAATAGAGAATGGTTTCTGCACATGCAACTAAACTTGGGTCCATTCTCTTCTAATAATTTCCTTCATCTGCATATATCATTTGTATTCCAAGATCATGTTGTTCTCTGGTGCCAAACCAACACAAGCTCTCATTATGTTCTCAAGCATTGCCCGCTGCTTTGAAAGGGCGTTCACCACTGGTGTACCTGGTGGTACCTGTTTTCCAATTCACAACAACAGTTAATGAAATAAAAAAAGGCAGCCCGAGTCCCATGCACGAAGCATCCAGCGTTCATGTAGGGTCCCGGACACTGTTACTAAAAAGCAACAGATTACAAGCGAAAAGAAGAATAGAACTGATATGCCCCAGAACAATCTTAAGCTACAATTTAACCGGTGGCACATGAATTGGAAGACGGTAATTAAGTAAGAAAATGTCTCTAACGAAACTAGTTATACATATGCTCGCGCATACAAAGAATCATTATATCCTTTCGCACGGTTTTGTAGTCTTACAATTACCATATAATTTCTATAATAAAGGTATAGGTCACCGGTTGTGATGTTTACGAAGGGGTAGGATTTTCCTTAGGCCCAAGGGCCCCTGGGTCAATCGTCATCAATCCATACTTGCTTAGGAAAATGCCGAACCACTATCTCTTTGATTGATCTGTTATTTTCTACCTTTACAGCACACTCTGTAAGTTGACTCACTAGCTATAGCAGTAACTAGTACAATAAGTTTGGGGTCGGGTGAATTCAATAATAGACGCCTGTTAAATCTGTCTCTGTGCCGTGTGTGCATGATAATTAAGACACCCTTAGTGGATCATGTGAAGTCCTGTTTAGTTTTTAGTTTGTTGTGACATTTGCATATATTTTAGACTATGTCCATATGAATATAAAGATTACTGCTTTTGTGTATGCCACTTTCTAGTTTATCTGTGGACCACAGATTGTTCTAGCCACTTCTTTAAAATGAATGAAAGAGTCCAACTATTTCACATCAGCTATAGCTTCTAGCACATGCTCTGGCAACTTTTTCGCTAACACTTGATAATTGAACATTGTTTACTTTTTAAGTCCATTTGAACTGAACAAAATAACTGTCATAGAAACTTTACCAGAGGAGCCTTGGTGAGGTAGCTGAGTATAGTAGCCACAGGATGGAACGAGTGGAACTTTCCCTGAAAAAAACAGAATCACTTCTCATCAGAACAATCTCACAACATCTAAGTGTATACACAGTGTGACAAATTTAGCCTGTTTGGCCAAGCTTTTGAGAAGCCAAAAGTGCTTATTTTAGAGAGTTGGGGTGTTTGGTCAAGAAATTAGGAAAAAATAACTGTTTTTGAGTAGTAACAAAAGTTGTTTTTCAAAGCTTAAAAAAGTAGTGTTCTCCCCGATGCACTTTTGGAATCTTGGCGAAGCACAAATTTCTGCTCCAATATTGGCAAAACTGCTATTAATATTGATTAGCCAAATACAAACGGCTACTTTTCAAAAGTACTTTTTCAAAAAACACTTTTCAAAATAAGTAAATTTAGAAGCTTGGCCAAAGAGCTCAAAAGTGAATCTTTGAAGGCATTGAGAAAGAAACTGACCTCTCCTTCAGCTTTGAGCTGAATGCGAGTGCTGAGTTCAGCAAGGAGGACCAAGTCCAAGATAATTGGAGCTGCCAAAAGAGAGTCCTCACAAGTGTTGTGCAAAACTATGGTGTTCTTTCCACCCATGAAAATCTCCGATGTGTACTCATCCATTGCCCTCTTGCTGTCTCCAACATACGGAACATACTGAAATCCCCGAACCAAACATTAGTTTTAGGAAATTAATATGCCTGTTTATGTACATTAATACTTTAACTTTCTCCCATTATGTTATTACCTTGATCACAACAACATGGTCAGGGTGCTCGCCAGATTCATAGAGGATAGCATTGCTAGCAACAATGTCATCAACAACATTGCTTTTCGAGATCTCTTTAGAACGGAAAGTTTGAGGGGCAGAAAGATTCATTCCATCATTGTTACCCAAGTGATTGTAGCTCACTATTGACGTTGGCTGTGATACAAACACCGCGAGTTTCAGCAAGTTGAATTTTACTCTATAAAGAAATTCCATCTTAAAATTCTGATTTACTTCAAATTACATGTATATGTGCTTCATCTATGTACATAAAGTGCTTCAACATTTCAATACCTAAGCTGCAGTAGTACCCAACCTAACCTGTTAGACGAACCAGATAGCATACAAAGTCCCATTTTAGTTATGAAAAGACAATAACAAGTTTGAAAGCAAGAATTAAATCGAAATCATAGTTATAAAGTTATCGACTGCGGAAATAACATAAAGAACCCCAAAAATTGGTGCTACGAATCATGAGCGACTAAAAGAGTAAATACAACTGGTCTCACAATACAATACTGTTTGAATGTAGAAACAGTAAAAACAATAAAATAGAAGGAAACTCCAATACCTTAATACCAGCTCCAACAAGGAAATCAACCAGCACGGATTTCATCTTGGTTTGACCACTCTTAAAGTCATCACCACCAATCAAAGTGTTCCTCTTTATGGCCAAATCAATAAGACCTGAGAAATTGTATCAGCAAAAGCTACTTAATATAGAGCTAAAATATAGCTGGTTTTCCACAGCAATTACGCTTTCAATAACTCGTTAAAAATGTAATTGAGATTCCAGACCTGGGACAAATGTGTTTTGTGGGCTTCCGTTGATGAAAGGCACGTTTTCAAGAATACAAGCAATAGCATACAATGTGGAAGGAGATATTTCAGCCTCATTTCTATCCACAGCAGCAAAAAGGTTTTCCACAGTGTCATTAAGGCCAACAATCACATTGCTGTATCGTTCGGTGTTGGCAGTCCATAGGACCACTATCTTTTCTACCTTGTTCTTCTCCTTGAACTCCCTAAATTACCACGCAAACACGTTATTTACACTCTAAACTAAAAATCACATCATTTTTCCAGAAAAGGAAACAACCCTGTTCAAGATTAATCAAGATTATAACTTTTACCTAATATCTTTGATGATTTGGTCAACTTGTTCTTTCTTGGTTCCTTTGATCACGTTGTTGGCACGTGATTCTTGGTTAGCAGCAATGAAGTCAGGGTCATAGATACCAGGAAGGGGGACCATGGATTCCATGTAGGGCCTCAGTTGCTTCTGCAGATCAACGTCGAAAACCTTAGCCCGAACCATGGCATCTGCCAAATTCATGTTGCTAATGTCCCATCCTCCAAACACAACATCATCCGGGTTGACCTATTTCATCATCAAATCAAATACATCAGTGTGAATCTAACTTCATGTCATTTAAACAGTAATTACAGGTAACTCCACATTATAATAGAAAATAACCTAAAAAATAAGACAGTAACTTTCCATGACTAATAGTATAAAGAGTTCGTTCAACTGTAAGATAATGATCTTGGGATATCCTGTGTTGGTTGAACTTTTGATCCAGTATAAGCAATCCCAGGATTATTATCCCTCATATCTCATTTTTAGTCCAATGAACCAAACATCTATCAGTACAAGGATATCCACTAAATAATTCAATCATTTAGTAATCCCTATATTATAATTCTCACACAGGGGCGGAGATAACATTTCAAGTACGAGTTCAGCAGAACCTAGTAGCTTTGGTGCAAACCCTCTATTTGTAATTATCAAGCACCCAGTAACTTTCTTCTTTCTTTTTTTTCCGAAGCTAGAACACATAAACTCAAAATCCTAGCTCCAACTCTGTTAATCTCACATGGATAAGTGCTGAAGTAAATCCTATTAGTATCCATAAATCCACAAAAAAATTACTTCACTAATGGCAAATTAACCAAAAAAAAAAAAAAAGAACAAGGTGAGTACCATGGGAAGGAGGCTCTTGAAAGGTGCATAGATCTCTTCACCATTAAAAGACCCGACCCGAATTGTTGATGCCTGAGTAAGTGACCCAAAATAATTTGCTTGCTGCACTTTTTCTTTTGTTACCCATGAAATTCCTCTACAAAAAAATTCACCCAAAAAATAACCAAAACCCATAATTCAGGATCCCAAAATAACATAATAAAATCAACAAAATAAGACATTAAAAAAAAAAAAAAAAAAAAAAAAAAAAAAACTTACTCTCGATTTGCAATAACTCCTCCAGTCAATGTTGAACCATTGTTTCCTCCCCATCCAACAAGCATAACCCTACCAAAAAAACAATAAATTTCCAAATCATGGGATTTTCTTTTACAACAATAACATACCCAGTGTAATTCTATGGTCCGGGAAGAGTAGGATGTATGCAGATTAGAGAGGTTGTTTCCAATAGACCTCGGCTCAAAAGAAACATAATCAAAATATCAAATAAATAAGATAGCAAAATATCTAGATACAAAATAGATGAATCAGTAAGTAACAATTTTTTTTAAAAAAAATCTGGAAAAAAAAAATGAAGAAACATACCCTAATTTGGGAACATGAGTATCAGTTTTAAACTCATATTTAACAGATTTAGGCTTAACAATCCATTGATAAGTGCCATTTCTTTCTTCATGAACAAGTTCTGTGGTTTGGTAATCATATATAGAGTTAATCTCACTTTCTGTGTACTTCACATTTGGGCTTTCAACCTTAAAATTTTCAATAAACATTTTGTTGAGAATAAATCAAAAGGAAATTTCAGTTGAGAAATACTAGGAAGAGAACAAGTGTTGGAGATTCTATTTGTAATCAAATGTTGTTGCCTTTGATGTATATATAGAAATATTTTGTGAAGAGAAAATTACAAGTGGCACTTTATTAGTGGAGTTCCACTAAAAAGTGAAGCTTAGACATGCAAAATTTTTACTCGTCCGTCTCAAATTATTTGTTTTTATTGTTGTTTTACACGCGGCTAAGCAATATTAATTAAGAGGGTTATTTAATTAACTTATTTTTATTTATATTTAAGTTATAATCTTTCATTATTAAATATTTATTTTATTTATGTGTCATTTTCATTAATCATAAAATTCTACTAATGATAAAATTGAGAAAAAATAATTAATTATATCTTGAACTTTTAAAACGATAAATAATATGAGATAACTATTTTTAATAAATACGACAAATAATTTGAGACGGATGGAGTAAAACTAGAGCCTTTTTACCCTTTTGTTTGTTTAAGTTCAATGCATAGATAATGTGTAATTTATTTACATAATTATGTTAATTTTAAGGTAATTATAGGTTTTTTTACAATAAGCATTAATTGATAGTAACTTGGTAAAAGTAATAGTACTTTCACTCTTTCGGTTTATATGATAATATTTTCTTTTTAATTCAAGCTAGAAAAGATGTGACTTTCTAAATTTGAAGATAATTTCACTTAAACTTCTCATTTTATTCTTTAACGATTTTAAGCCATATCGTATGTTTATAATTATTTCAAATTAAATACACTAGCAAAATTTATACACGACGAATATAACTTAAATAATGATCTCATCCGACCGTACCAGGAAATTGTTAGATGAGAAGATACTGGAAGCAATAAGGTGACTCTGTGGTCTTACATCGTTTGTGGGCTTCGGCCCATACACTTGGCAAGTTAGAAATGGATTGTTCTTCAACGTTCTGGGCTTTTCATCAATCATGTGACCTTTGGTGGGCCCAACATGAACACTTTAACGGGTCATTCAACACAAATGTCCTTATTTCGGGGTGGTTTTAATATTTGCCGCTCAAATTTTTAATTTTTAATTTTTCCTTTCAGTATTTTTGGTGTGATATGATTTAGATTTTGCCAGGCATAACTTACGTTTAACTTCGACATATGTATCATAACATCCACACAAATTATGTCGGACAAGACACAATTTTCAACCTCAACATAATCTGAAAAAAGTACTACAAAATTATGCTGCATAACTTAATTCCTACAGAATTTATGCCGAGCGAGATAAAATTTCAATTTCTGAAGATAAAAATGTTACAGAAGTTATGCCTTGCGAAGCAAATTTGAATATTTTCACTAAATAAATAATAGAGGCAAAACTTAAAGACCACATATATGAGGGCCAAAACTTAAAGACCAGTGAGTTTGAAGAGAAATCCGTGCAAAACAATGCACTTTAACCCCTCACATACAAATAATGGATAGGAAAAAGAAAATAAAATCTTCTTTTCCTCGAATGAAGTTTTTGTTGGATCGGTTTAATGCAGTTGCTTTTTAGTATAGAAAATAACCTTTAGTCCATACTTTTCAATTTTTATCTAAACATTAGAATTTTATTTGAAAGGCAAATAAAGAAACCAAATAGATCAATTTGAACTCGTGATACGATTGATTCAAATTATAATAGTTGGAGTGATATCGAATTCGAATTTTGAAAATGAAGAATCCTTTGCATGGAATGGAATGACGTCTTACCTAATTTAATAGATGGTAAGTCCGAATTAGTAGCATATTGAATTTCTAATACTGAATATCCAAGGAAAAAATTACAAATATTTTAGTTATTTGATTATCTCCTTAAGCATTTGATATCACATTAAGAAAGAAAAAGTTGAGTCAAGCCCTTCAAAGAATTATTTAATGTAAATGCATCCATTTTAGTTCCGTTAAATAGTAACGAGAAGGGAAAAATATAAAGAAGAATATTCATGCTGTCAACTTAGTTAAGGTATAATACCTCGAGACTCTCCACTTTTAATAATATTTATTTGATGTATCATAAATCCTTTTTTGTTCTAGTTACCTCTTATATATAGTTATTTGGGCTGATGTATATGTTATTTTTGCCCGTAGTATAGAAATGCACTCACATGGAGAAGAATTTGAGTTTTGATCGTCATAAATACTCAAGATGATATGTGTGACACTTAGTGCATCTTTAGATAAGTTTGTGACACTTGAAAAAGACTTTTATAGTACTTAATACGAAGGTAAAATTGTTAGGTGAACAGATAAAGTTTCTAAAAAAAAGTTGATAAAAAAGATATTATATATAAAATATAAAAATTCACTTAATGATATACGTAAGGTTATTTGCGAAAGACAGTACTGAAAGAATATAATCTCTTGATTATTTTCATTAATGAAAGGGGTATATATACAAATATACAATATCTAAATATGGAAAATAAAATCTACATTTTCCTACTATAATTGTAATAGCTTTTCCTAATACAAGACTAATATCATAATTACATTTGTACAAGAATTCTACAATTATGGTAATTTACACACTTTGTTCCTTTGATATACACAAACAAAATCTATCACGGCTTCAGTCACACCCTCGCAGTCATAGCGGGCGGTTGTCGTACGCTAAGACTGTCCCTAAAATCTTCAAACGAAACCAAGAGAAGACCCTTAGTAAAGATGTCAGCAATTTGGTACCTTGAAGGGACATGCAAGACACGTACTTGTCCATGAGCTACCTTTTCGCGAACAAAGTGAATATCCATCTCGATATGTTTAGTGCGATGATGTTGGACCAGATTTCCAGAGAGATAGACGGCACTAACATTATCACAGAGACCAAGGTAGCTTTCTGAATAGGGAAATGAAGCTCTAATAAAAGATTACGCAACCAACATGACTCAGACACCACATTGGCTACTCCTCGATACTCGACCTCCGCAGTGGATCGCGATAAAGTAGCCTGGCATTTTGCAGACCAAGAGACCAAGTTATCACCAATAAACATACAATAACCAGATGTTGAACGTCTGGTATCTGGACAATCACCCCAATTAGCATATGTATACGACACGAGAGTAGAGACGGAGGATGGATATAAATGCAATCCATAATCAAGCATGCCTTGTATGTATCGTATAATGCGTTTGAGCGCATGCATGTGCTCAATCTGCTGATCATGCATAAATAAACACACCTGCTGAACTGCATAAGTAATATCTGGTTTCGTCAAAGTAAGTTACAGAAGAGCCCCTACAAGACCACGATAGTGGGTGAGATCCTCGAATGGGGTGCTAGAAGTAGCACTAAGCTTCGATTTAGTATCAATCGGAGTACACGTGCACTTACAAGATGGCATGCTAGCTTTCTCAATAATTTCCGCCGCATACTTCCTCTATGATAAAAATAGACCACCTACATGACGAGTGACAGCTATACCCAAAAAATAACTCAAGGGCCCCAAATCTTTCATAGCAAATTCTGAACTAAGAAGGAACATGATAGACTTGCGCAGATTATCAAAAGAGGCAGTCAATATAATATCATATACATATAACATAATGTATGCTAGAGAAGTACCACGATGATAGATGAACAGAAAATGATCAGACCTGCTATGAGAAAACCCAATAGTAGACATATAATCTGCAAACCTCTTATACCAAGCTCGTGGGGCCTGCTTAAGCCCATATAAGGACTTCCTGAGGAAACATACATGATTAGGATAATCTGGGTCTCTGAAACCCAAAGGCTGATGCATGTATACTGTCTCCTTCAGTTCACCGTGTAAGAAAGCATTTTCACGTCCAACTGATGAATGGGCCATGCTTTCAAGAGAGCTAGACTGAGAACAATGCGAATGGTAGCCGGTTTGACCACCGGTCTAAATATTGCTCCATAATCCACGCCAACCTGTTGAGTTTTACCATCACCTACAAGACGGCTCTTATACCTCTCAAAAGAACCGTCATAATTTATTTTATAAGTAAAAATCTACATAGAACGAATAATATTAACACCAAGCGGACGGGGCACCAACTTCGACGTCTTATTTTCAATAAGAGCATTATATTCATCATCCATGGCCATTTTTCAATTCGGTACATGAAGGGCAGACATTGGGTTACGTGGTAGGGGTGATTTAGTGACATTAGAATGAAGATTAAAATGTCATTTTGGTTTAAAAATACCCTGTTGTCTACGAGTGACGGGCCCTTGACTTGTAGTATAAATTGGTTGGGATGGTTCTTGAGACGGCCAGCAGGCAGTGGGCCTACTGGCTGAAATATAGGACTGAGACTGGGTGAGGATATCGAGCCAGCAGGCAGTGGGCCTGCTGGCTGAGTAACGGGCCTGGGATGAGAAGGAATTGGGCCAGCAGACAGCGGGCCTGCTGGCCCAGAAATAGTGGTTGATTCGGTAGAGAATGGGTCGGGGTCAGGGGATTGTTAGGCCCACTGACGGATGATATACGGAGAGATCTCATCAACAAATAAATTATACAAACTAGACACAGAATTATACAATTTAGCAAACAAAAATTGAGTTTCATAAAAAATAACATGGCAACTAATTATGAGTTTATTTAAAGATAAATTAAAATATTTGTAACCACGATGATCAGACGGATAACCCAGAAATACAAAAGCGGTAGATTGGGCTTGAAGTTTGTTAATTGTAGTGGACGGAAAAAGTGGATAGCACAAACACCCAAACACCCTAAGATGAGAATACAAGTGATCTTTGTGGTAAAGAATTTTAAGTGGGAATCGATATGCTAATCCTTTTTTAGGGAGAATATTAAGGAGGTAGGTAGACATTTGTAACGCATGATGCCAATAAGAAGGAGGTAATGAAGTATTGGCTGTCAAGGTTCGGACAATATTATTAATGGTACGATTTTTTCTTTTGTCCTTCCCATTTTGTGAGGACGTATGGGGACAAGAAAACCAAAAATAGACAAAATCAAAAAGACAAGAAAACCAAAATTCTCGAAACAACCCATTATCATATTCCCTTACATTATCACATTGAATATTTTTAATTTCCAATTCAAATTGGGTACGGATGGATGCTCTAAATGTTAAGAAGGTTGAGAAAACTTGAGACTTTTTAGACAAAATAAAGGTCTACAAAAAATTAGAATAATCATCCAAGAATAATACATAATAACGATGGCCCAAAGAATTTAAAACGGGAGATGTCCATAAATCACTATGAATAATGTCAAAAGGCATCAACGTACTAGAAGAAGAGGCTACAAAAGGTAATCTAACATGTTTTCCTAATGTACAAGAAGGACAAATATGAGTACTACGCGTACTCTTACAATTAATCAAATTATCATTTTGAAGAGACGAAAGAATAGACGACCCCGGATGACCCAAACGTGCATGCCACAAAGAAGGAGCAAGGGCGGCAAACGTCGATGGAGTGGCTTGACTCGTAGAAATAGTGGTGGTGGTGATTGGATAAAGCTATCCCCGACTATTACATCTCATTAGAGGTATTTCCATCGTCAAATCCTTCACAGAAAAACCAAAGCGGTCAAAGTTAACAAAAACCCGATTATCAATGGTGAATTTTCAGACAGACACCAATTTTTTAATTAAGTGGGGAGGGGGGGCATGAAGGACACTTTTAGGACTAGAGATGGAGGGGGGGGATTTGCGTGACCATAACCACGAATTAGAATTGAATTGCTATTGCCAATAATTATGCCACGATTATTGCTCAAATTGAAATAAGACGAAAGGGTACCTTGCGCGAACGTCATATGAGAAGTGGCTCAGGTGTCCATATATCAATTTGCGTCCACGGGATTTAATCCAAGTGTATGCATCGCGATCTCAATATTCGTAGGTGTTGGACTAGAAACTGGACCCGTAGCAGCGAAGACCTGCTGAGGCCGAGGCCCAAGAAGGATAGCTTGCTGCCAAGGCCCAGCCAACTGCTTGGGCTAGGAGGTCTGGAACTGGGAATTGGGCCACTGGCCAGGCCAATTCGCTGCATGTACTGGAAATCCTGGATAGGCCATGTTGGACCACCGGCCCAGCAGCCGCATGGCCTGTTTATATTGGCCCAAGGCAGCGACCAGTGGTGTTGTGGCCCAGGTGGCCCACTTCCACCACGTCTGCCACCGCCGCCACTGCTCCGACCACCGCTATCGCTACTGCCGCGACCGCCGCCTCAATTCTTTCCACTATTTTTTCGATTCTAACCTTTTTTGCCGCCACCGTAGTTACAGTTTTGGCTAGAATTATCCGAGAACGAGTAAGGGTCAGTGGACGTGGCCATCATCATGACGGAATTAGCTCCGATAGCCGCCTTTTAGCCAAATCGACCTCTTCTAATGTGAGCATGGAATGGGCCTGGTAGAACGGTGAAAGAGGATTACTTTGATGAAGAAGCGTCTCAACGCCATTATAAGCCTCGGATAGGCCTTCAACCATCTGAAGAACAAGATGGTCATTTGTGACGGGCGCACCAACGTTCTTGAGTTGATCCGCCAATTCATTAAGCCTTTTACAACATAATGAGACATTCAAAAAATCCTTCATAGTGACATGGGGAAATTCATGTTTAAGAGTGACGGCATGTGAATTTTGTTATCTTGGAAGATATCACGCACCCTATTCCAAGTTTCCATCGCCGTGGCGTCGGGTTCAATAATCATTTGCAATAGGTCCGTAGAAATAATGGAATATATCCAATGGAGGACAGTAGCATCAAGAGTCGTCCATAACACATGGTCATCAACGGCGGTAGGCACCTTCTCCTTGCATGTATCAGAGGGGATGATGTGATGAAGGACTTGATGTGAACATGCGTGAACTTTAATTAATTCTGCCCACGTTGCGTATTGGACGTTTTCCATCTCAAGAACGATAAGTATGTGGCTCTTGATGTTGGAGACAGTAAGGGCAAGATGAAATGTGTTCTTTGAGGTAGACATGACGAAAGAACAAGAGGAGAATGCGGGATTTGGAATAGAAATTTTGGGAGAGAAAACGGAAAAAAAATTATTAGCCGGCGGCCTGACTCTCGGTTATTGAGAAGGAAGAGGGCAACGGAAGGTTTTGGGAGAAGGTATTTGCCCTAGACTTCTGATACAATGAAAGAATATAATCCCTTGATTATTTTCATTAATGAAAGAGGTATATATACAAATATACAATATATAACTATGGAAAATAAATCTACCTTTTTCTACTATAATTCTAATAGCTTTTTCTAATACAAGAATAATATCATAATTACACTTGTACAATAATTCTACAATTATGGTAATTTGCACACTTTGTTCCTTTGATATACACGGCTTTGTCCGTGTATATCACGACTTCTTTCATCTTTCAAGTACAAACTTAATTTAAAACAGACAATCAAATTATGTTAAGAATATTTTTGGATGATTTAGCTCAACAATGTTTAGTCAAGTTGATGAAGGAAGAGAAATAATAATGAATAATGTTAAGAGTCTCACATCGGAAATGGAATGAGAACATGAACTCCTTATATGAACTTGAACAATTCTCACTCTACAAGCTAGTTTTTGGGTTGAGTTATATCAAAGATACATTCTTTATCTGACTAAAATTTTCTCAAAGGCTTGGTTCAAAGATTCTTATTTGTTAAGAGTAACACATTTTGGTATTTATTCATAGTAATATTGGAAGTTACTCAATAATGGACTTATCACTCACTGTGACTAAAACTTGGGTCAACATTACTAAATTCCAAAAGGGCAAACATCAACTTTCTCAACAATCAATAACCACTAAATAGATATGTGGTCACACATATTTGCTCATCAATGATCAATGGATCCATGATTCCATGTCTTTCCCACCCTTAAAAAGGTTAAAAATTAAACTATTAAAAGTGAACTAAAAAGTTTACAAAGAGGAAGAATCAATTCATTGACTTAATATTAGTACGTAAACAAGTGACATGTTAACAATTAAAAGACTATTAACTTAATCATATCTTCTTAACCGACTTTCAAAATATTCACATTTTCGATTTTTAACGATTTATGTCAAATGGGCAAGTTAGATTCAATTTGAGCGGATTAAAATGAGTTAATAAATGAACATGTTATTTAATATTTTCAAATATCATTCCGACGATATAAGTTGGATCAAAATGGGTAATAAATGAGCATAACTCAACCCCCAAGTCTTACCAAATTTTGCTTTCATTATTTTTTCTTATATTTTATTTGATTACAAAATATTTTTTGTTATGTCTATATCTAACATATAAAAGAATTAAAATAAGATTTTGATAAGATTTTCACTATTATAAATAGAGATTTTTTCCACCGACAATCAGTGAGAAATTTGTGCTATAAAATATGATTTTCCCACTTCATTCTCACCGAACCAGCTTAATTGAAAAATGCATGGTGAAAAACAAGTTTCGATTGAAATAGTGGGAAATTTTTTAATTTTTTCGTGTGAAAACACTATTATTTAAATTTATTTTCACCGACATGCAATGGTAAATAACCACTAAATATTTTTCTATGGAAATTTAGTGGGAAAATAGAAATTTTTAATAGTGTTTCTATGGGTCTATTTGGACAGTATGTTTTACTCAAAATCCGTTTAATTTTTAGATAGACGAGTCAAGCAAATCATGTATTTATGAGTTAATTTTGCTACCCCTAAATTAACAATCACTATCTTGGATTTGTGGGAGAAAACAAATTATAGGTAGAGGTATTCAATTTTCCTTTCTTTCTAGATGTAAAATCACATCACATCACATCACTTTAATTGTTCTTTTGTTGGGCAGGAGGGACCCCAGAAATCAAAAAGGTTTCTTTAAACAAAGATAACCCTGCTCGATTACATGAGTTGTTCTGCTCTCTTTGGACAACGTCTTTATTTTAGGTCTTTGTTCTTTCCTATTTTGTTTGATTTGGAAGTTTAAATTGCAAAGTCTATAGTCTGTTTGGTAAGTTTATTTTTTTCAAAAAATATTTATTTTAAAAAAGTAAGGTATTTGACCGAATTTTTGGAAGAAAATAAGTGTTTTTGGAGAGTAACAAAGAGCTGTTTTTCAAAAGCTAAATAAATAGATTTTCTCGAGAAGTACATTTTTGAAAAAACACTTTAGAGAAAAAATAAACTTAGAAACACTTTTTAAAAGCTTGGTCAAATACTAATTACTACTCAAAAGTATTTTTTAAATTAACTGGTCAAACACAAACTGATTCTCACCCAAAAAAAATTATTTGAAAAACACTTTTCAAAACAAGGTGAGTTTAAAAGCTTGACCAAACAAGCTATTAATCACCCGAGGGAAAGACTCAACCTTTTATGGGTTTGTCCAGAAGCAGATTAAGAGTTTAAATTTTATGAATTTTAGTTCATAGTTCTATCACAATTTATTTAATTTATTAGGTTCAATATTAATTATTTATAATTATTCAGTAAACATTTCTAACATATACAATTCAAAGCCGTTGTGTTCGAATGTACCCATTGTTGGAAATTTGCCTTTGGCGGGAGTTGCGTCCGACCAACTTTAACGGCTTAAACACTAGTGTTCCACATGTTAGAGAATCCGGTTCTTCACACGTGCATAATCTACTAAGTAAGTAGATAATCGTAGGGCCAAGAATCGTCAAATTTCGTTGAGAAATGAAATAGATATTGGTCCACGAAGTGAGGTGTTTGAAGCATGGAAAAGTGTGGTATTGAGATCAATTCTCCCTCATCGATGGAGGAAGAAAGAATTGTTTTGTTTATAAGTGTCAAGGTTGGCTTGGGATTTGGGACCCCAAGGGGTATCCCATATGTTTAAAGGAGGGAGGACCTATATGTGCTTCGGTTCGAGAAAAGCCCACACGCGCGCCGCCGCCATCCGCCCGTCCCGTCCGGTACGGGTCACGGGTTGTGCTTCTTCTAATATTATCTTTTTGGACCAGAATTCATTCATATGTACAGTTTGGTCCATGAAGATTCAAGAAAGTCAAATTCGACAGAGAACTTTGCTATATGTACAGTTTGGTCCCTGAAGTTTCAAGAAAGACAGATTGGGCAGAGAACAGAACGTCAACCAGCACTCAATTCAGCCATTTATTTTGGCTGAACTTCCTAAATGTCATCCGTTGCACATCAAATTCACCATTTATTTTGGTGAATTACTACCTCCATAATTGTCATTACTTGGCCAGTAATGGCACTTATGTGGGCAGTTGGTGAGTCTCTCCTTCAACTATATAAAGGACCCTTTGTCACCATTGTTGATCTAGACACAACACAAAAACAGAAACGAAAATCAGTTCTTCCCACTACCTTCCAACATCATTTCATTACTCAAAATTCTTCACGGTAGCACTTGAGTTTCCTTTGTTCATTTGTTCATTTGCTGTTTTATCTTGGGAGACAATTGTCCAGGACGTAGAAATAATACATACGGGGCAATATTGTTTTAAAGACAAAGTGTAAACACTCGACTCAGCATACCAAAAACTGTTCCAGTTTATTGTTTAACTTCATTGTAATTCCAATTTATTGTTCAAGCTAATTGTAATTTCAGTTTCTTGTAATACTTAGCAGTTACTTGTAATTTCAGTTTTCTGCATCTTTGTAACCAACAAGTTTAAGACAATATTTTACTTACTGTAACTGTTGTAACATGGCTGGAAACATGACTGATTCTGCTGCTACTGCTGCTGCCACTCAAGGCAACAATTCTGCCTTCCCTGTTGTTGTCGCTACTGTCCAAGGCAGCAACTTTGCGGCCTTCACTGCTGCTGCCGCTACTGTCCAAGGCGGCAACTCTGCTGCCTTCCCCGCTACTGCCCAAGGCATGTCTGCTGCCTTTTCTGCTCCATCATCCGCATTCCACCATGATCGCCTTGTAAAATTCATGGGCTCAAACTTTAAGAGATGACAGTAAAAGATGATGTTCTACTTAACTGTTATGGGCACGGCCCGATTTCTAACGGAAGATCCTCCACAAGCTGGAGATGAAATGGACTCTTCGCCTACTGAAACGGCTGAAGGGGGCCTTGGTATACATGTCATTAATGGCATGAAGATGGTTCTTGATGCATGGAATCATAGAGATTTCATGTGTAAGAATTACATACTGAACTGTTTGGCAGACCCTCTCTACACGGTCTATTGCACCGTTGGCACTGCCAAAGAGCTGTGGGAAAAACTGCAATAGAAGTACAACGCACAAGATGCGGGTACTAAGAAGTTCATCGTTGGGAAATTTCTAAAATTCCAAATGGTGGATAGTAAGACAGTGATGTCCCAAGTCCAGGAATTCCAAATGATTCTACATCACCTAGATTTGGAAGGAATGAAACCAAATGAGCAATTTTTGGTTGCATCGCTGATTGAAAAGTTACCTCCTTCATGGAATGAGTTTATGAGTTACTTAAAACTCAAGACAAATGATATGACCTTTGAAGAGCTTATTATCAAACTCCAAATCCATGAAGATAATAAGAAGGCATTGTCTATGGGTAAACAACCTGCTGAGGCAAAGGCAAATTTGGCTGAGGCCAAAGGGAACTCAAGCAAGAAGCGGAAGTTCCAGAAAGACGGCAAGGCCCATGCAGCGGAAATGTTCAGAGGTAACTGTCACCACTGTGGGAAACCTGGTCATAAGATCAAGGAATGCCGCAATCTCAAGACTGAGCAACAACAGAAAAGCCAAGGCTAAAGGCAAGGCACATGCTAACGTCGTCAAGGACACGCTCCTAGATGATATGATTGAGGAGTTCTCGGCAGTGGTGCTAGAAGCAAACCTGGTTGAGAATCCGATGCAGTGGTGGATGGACATAGGTGCTACCAGACACATCTGTTCCAACATAGATGCATTCTCCACGTACACACCGATCACCGACAAGAAGCTGTTCATGGGAAACAACGCTTTCTCTGACGTGCTGGGGGTAGGAAATGTGGTCCTGAAGATGACTTCCGGAAATGAGCTCACTCTGAAGGAAGTGATGCACGTCCCTGATATTAGAAGAAATTTAATTTCAGGACCTTTATTGGTTAATACTGGTTTTAGGCTAGTGTTTGAATCCAATAAGTTTGTACTCACTAAGAATGGCACTTTTGTGGGGAGAGGCTTCGTCTGTGAAGGCCTCTTCAAAGTGAATGCCATGTCTGTAATGCGTCCAAGTAATAAAGTTGAACCTTCTTCTTATTTGCTTGAGTCTTCTAATTTATGGCATCATAGATTAGGAAACGTTAACTACAAGTCTATCCAAAGGCTGGTAAAGTTAGAGTTGTTGTCGTCTGTCGACGTAAACCCTCAACATAAGTGTGAGGTGTGCGTAGAGGCAAAACTCACCAAGCTTCCTTTTCGATCCGTTGAAAGGAATACCGCTCCTCTAGAAAGTATTCTCACAGATATATGTGATTTGAAGTTCGCAAACACTAGAGGGGGGAACAAGTACTTTGTGACATTCATTGATGATAGCACAAGGTATTACTACCTTTACTTGTTGAAAAGTAAGGATGAAGCCTTTGAAGCGTTCTGACGTTACAAAGCAGAAGTTGAGAACCAACTAAGCATGTGGATTAAATCCATTCGTAGCGATAGAGGGGGAGAATACGTAGCGCCATTTGAGAAATAATATGCCTAAGAAGGCATTGTTCATCAAACGACGGATCCATACTCACCTCAATCGAACGGTGTGGTGGAACGTAAGAACCGCACATTGAAGGAAATGGTGAATGACTTGCTCATCAATTCCGGTCTTCCACAAAAGATGTGGGGAGAAGTCATTGTCGCACCCTAATTTCGACCCGCTCCGAGGTCGAAAGCGGAGCATGACATATTCGGTGATTCCTGGGTAAAAGGGTTGAGGAGTCGCCACCTAATTATTTTTACGGTGAATTAGGACACCTAAATATTAAACTAAATGCTGCAATGTAAACTTCGATTTTAATGGTCTGCGAAACTAATGAGATCCTAGGTAAGGGTTCTTTATTAACCTAAAGGGAAGGGGTTAGGCATCCTTTAAGATCCGCTAACTTGCGGTTATCCGGTCAAACTCAGATTGATTATTGTAAGAAAATACATGTTTTTAAAAAATACAAAGTTAAACTAATATTGCAAGTATTTAGTAAAAGAATGCATTTTGTACAAGTATGCATTTGTATGGTATTTAAAGAGAAATACATGTGAAGTTGAAAAGTATGCATTTTTAACAATTGATAGTAAAAAAACAAATTATTTATAATGCCTAAGAAGTAAATCTTTTGGAAATCATTGATTTTGGAAAAAGGATAACACTTATTTGTAAGATTAATGAAGCGAATAAAAGACTACCAGAATTGTTTTGAAAATTTTGAATATGCATGACAAACCTAAAAAAAATAACTAGCGGAGGGTTTCTAAGTTTAAATCAACCGAGCCTACAAGTAAATAAGCTAGCGACGGGTTTCAAGTCTTAAACTAACCTATGAATTAATTCTAAGTTTGCCTATTCTAAGCATTTCAATAATTACATAAGTGCAGTAAATAATATTACAATACAAAGCGGGGTAAAATCTGAATTAAAGAAAATAAATAAAATAAATAAACTCCGAGGAGTATCTGCCTTCATTGGCTTTGTTCCTTGAAAGCTGTCAAGAACAAACGGTTAGAAACAGTTAAATACAAATAACTTCCGATCCGTATCCAAAACAGTAAATGTTTTGATCACGAAGGGCTCAGACTTAAATTTTGAAAAGACCATTCCAATCACGTCGTGGATGCAAACATATGACTAAGTGGTTACTTTTGATTGCCTCGCCTACTAAACGTGTTGGTCTCTCGGATGAAAAGAAAATATCACTATAATCACGTCGTGCCTGCGAATATATAACTTGTTGGTTATTTTAGTCACCTCGCCTACTAAACATGTTGATCTCGGATGAAATAAAAAGGTTTAAGCCTCATCCTTGCCCAAAAGTTATATTTCCATCTTTATGACTGTGGAGGCCTCAAAATCGACAGATGTTTTTCATCGGCCAGTGTAGTATCGTGTTCAAATCAGCAAAATTTTAAACCAAGGCATCAAACAGTAAGTAGAAAGCAGTAATCAGAAAGCAGAAAAACAGGGAGACAAATTCCGAAAAGACGCGGTGTTTAGTTTAAAACAGTAAAAAACGGTAATATTAAACTGAGAAGCGTCTTCCAAAGATGGACGCAATATTGGTTTGAATCAATAAAACAACAAAGAGAATGCGGTATTAATTCCATCAATAACATAATAACAATGCCAAAGAAACAGACGGTAGCGATTAAACTATCCGACCCGAATTACGAAGTTTCGAACCAAAACAGGACTAAGAAGCATTTATGAAAAAAAATCAGACCCGAATTATGAACGGTGACCCGAATAAAATCAAAAATTCAGATTTTTAGATAACCAGCAACAGATATGAAAAATGCCATAATCAGTGACCCGACCCGAATCAGATGCCAACCCGAATCAGATGCCAACCCGAATCAGATTTCTCTTTTTTTATTTTCAGATAACCAATATACAGATATGAAATGCAAGAGATTTGGAAAATCCAAACCGGGTCGACCCGACCCGGATCAGTGACCCGACCCGAATTAGGTGTTCAACCCGAATCAAATTATTTTCACCAATTTCAGATAACCAACGTACAAGAATATGAAATGCAAGAATTCTGGAAATAATACCCGACCCGGGTCAGTGATCCGACCCGAATCAGGTGTTCAACCCGAATCAGATTATTTTCGCCAATTTCAGATAACCAACATACAAAAATATGAAATGCAAGAATTCTGGAAAAAATACTCGAACCGGGTCGACCCGATCCGGGCCAGTGACCCAACCCGACCCGGCAGTGACCCCGACCCGAATTGGACCGAAAAACAGTGAAAAAATAGCTAAAAATCCAGATTCTTCAACACAAAAAAAAAACAATAATTTCGACCTATATTTCAGAATCTTTAAGTTGAAGAACACATGCAAGAACAAGCAAAGATTTCGGATTGCCTTTTTTTTTTAGTGAAGAACAACACAAACAAAATATAATGCCGAACCTTTAAGGAGATTTCGGATTTCTTCAATTTCGGACCTGAAAATGACCCAAAAATTCTAAGAATCGACCTCCCAAATCAGCGAGCAAGGGGGGGGGGGGGTTTTATAGATACTCACCCCAACATTCAACCCCCTTATACCCCCCTTAAAACGAATTCAAATTTCAAAATAAAGGGGGAACAAAAATCTAATTTTTGGGGCGTGTTCTTGGGGCATGTGTTGCAGAAAGGTGATGGGGTAGATTGGTGGTGTCAGGCGGCGGTGTGGTGACTGGTGGTGTCAGGCGTAGGGGTGTAGGGTGGCGGCGTGGGGGGTAGGGGTGTAGGGTGCGGCGGTTTGAAGGTTATGGGTGTTAGAGTTTTGAGTTTTGTTTTTGTTTTTGGGGGTGTTTGCTTTTGGGGGGAGAAATAAAAGGGGAAAGGTTTGTGGGTCGGCCGGTTGGGCCTGGGTCGGGTGTTGGGCTTCGGTTGGTGGGGTTTCGATTGGGCCAAAAAAAGGGGGAGTTGAATTGGGTTTGGCCGAAAATAAGGAAGGGGGTTGGGCTTTGCTTTGATTAGGGAAATTAAAAGGGAATGGGTTTGGGGTGTTGTTAGCGGTGGCCGATTGGGCCTCGGATGTGGGCTATGGGAATTGGGGGGAAATAAAGGGGAAGGGAATAAGGGGAATGGGTTTGGGCTTGTGAATTTTGTTTGGGTAGAATTTGTATTGGGTTGGAAAAATGAAATGGGTTGGAAATTGTTTTGGGTTAAAAAAAATATAAAAGGGGTTTAACATTAAAAATATTATTTTTATTTTGTAAAAGATGTGAATTATTTAAAATAACATAACGATGTGATAAAAATATAATATTTGCGAAATGTTTAATGCTTAATAAAAATGAAAATGCGATGCAATTTTGCGAGAATAAAATAACATAGAATTTTCGGATAAAACTTATGATTATGATAAAAAATGCAAATGATAGTAAAAATGCGAATAATGATAATAATAATAATAATAATATATATATATATATATATATATATATATATATATATATATATATATAAAATTGTTTTTGAGGTATCCGAAAGTATTTAAAATTGCGAATAAATAGGAAAAAGCCGGGACAAAATTGGGTGTCAACAGATGCCCCTCTTTGGCCGGAGACGATGAAAGAGTTTTCGGACAAAGAAGTTGACCCAGTAGCCAATTTTGTCCTGACCCTCGGGCTTTGAACGAGGAGTAGGGGTGCACTGGTAGAAATCGAATCCCGAGGGGGAGAGAAGTTGTAAAAGATGGTGCATATTCCAGAGATAATGCCCCAGTGTCGAGTTATGATGACACTGGTTGCAGATGTGAAAACTTATTGGGGAAGAGCGGATCAACGTTTGAAGTAGGTCGTTGACCAATTTGCTTCGGTTCGCCGTAAGAGATAGTTCCACGTTGTGATGAAGTTCCTGCAAATTAAAAACTCCTGCAAACTAAAGCTTAAGATATAATTAGTGTATAACTGCTGAGAAAAATTGAAGAGAATATAACTTGGAAATACCCGCATTAGGAGGTGGGCGCCTGACTAAAATTAAAATACCCGCATTAGTAGGTGGGCGCCTGACTAAAATTAAAATACCCGCATTATAAGGTGGGCGCCTGACATGACGTCCTTGGATTGACGTGTTGTGTTGAAGACGTCGTTGTAATATTGTTGACGTCGTTGTAATGATGTAAAAGACAGTTGTTGTGCTGCCTGTAACGTCGAGGACGTTGTTGTAATGTTGTAAAAGATAATTGTTGTGCTGAAGACGTCGTTGTAATGTTGTTGACGTCGTTGTAGTGCTGTAAAAAATAACTGTTGTGCTGAAAACGTCGTTGTAATGCTGTTGACGTCGTTGTAGTGCTGTAAAAAATAACTGTTGTGCTGAAGACGCCGTTGCGTAGGCGTGTTGTTGATGACGCCGTTGTATGGGCGCGTTGTTGATGACGCCGTTATATGGGCGTGTTTCTGATGACATCATTGTAATGTTGTTGATGTCGTTGTAATATTGTAAAAGATAGTTGTTTTGCAGAAAACGCCATTGCGTAGGCGTGTTGTTCATGACGCCGTTGTATGGGCGCGTTGTTGATGACGTCGTTGTATGGACGTAATGTTAATGTCGTCGTTGCATGAACGTTGCTGATGTCGTCGTTGTATGAACGTTGCTGTATTGATGTTTTGCTGTAAGAGATAGCTGTTGTGCTGTCATAATGTTGATAATGTTGTTGTAATGTTATTTGTTGATGACATCGTTGTAATGCTGTTGATGTCGTTGTAATGCTGTAAAAGATAATTGTGGTGCTGTAGTAACGTCGATGACGTTGTTGTAATGATGTTTGCTGTAAGAGATAGCTGATGTGCTGAAGACGTCATTGTAATGTTGTTGACGTCGTTGTAATGCTGTAAAAAATAGTTGTTGTCTGCCGTAACATCGTGGACGTTGTTGTAATGTGTTGTGTTGAAGACGTCGTTGTAATGCTGTTGACGTCGTTGTAATGCTGTAAAAGATAATTGTTGTGCTGCAGTAACGTCGATGACGTTGTTGTAATGTTATTTGCTATAAGAGATAGCTGTTGTGCTGAAGACGTCATTGTAATATTGTTGACGTCGTTGTAATGCTGTAAAAAATAGTTGTTGAGCTGCCGTAACGTCGTGGACGTTGTTGTAATGTGTTGTGTTGAAGACGTCGTTGTAATGCTGTTGACGTCGTTGTAATGCTGTAAAAGATAATTATTGTCTGCAGTAACGTCGATGACGTTGTTGTAATGTTGTTTGCTGTAAGAGATAGCTGTTGCGCTGAAGACGACGTTGTGATGATGTTGACGTCTTTGTAATGATAATGATGATGACATCGTTGCAATGCTGTTGATGTCATTGTAATGCTGTAAAAGATAGTTGTTGTGTTGTCGTAAAAGATAGCTGATGCGCAGAAGACGACATTGTAATGCTGTTGACGTCGTTGAGATGCTGTAAAAGATAGTTGTTGCGTTGCCGTAAAAGATAGCTGATGCGCTGTAGACGTCATTGTAATGCTCTTGACGTCGTTGAGATGCGGTAAACGATAGCTGTTGCGTTGCCGTAAAAGATAGCTGCTGCGCAGAAGACGTCATTGTAATGTTGTTAACGTCGTTGAGATGCTGTAAAAGATAGTTCCACGTTGTGCTGAATCTTCTGCCGATTCAAACTCCTGTGGACAGTGAATTGAAATGTCGCCCAGATGAAAATATGATGCGACATCCTTGTCGTCGTTTGATGTAAATGACGTTCTTGCCGTCAGTTTGCTGAAATATATGGTTCCACGTCGGTTTGCTGTGTTTAAGCTCCCTGTGATTCGAAATAAAATCCTTGTGCAGACATAATGGTTGGGCCTTTGTAGGTCAAGACGATGTCTTTGTATAGATGCAAAATAGGAGCGTGATCCTTGTGGTGAGCTGTGATGCCGAACTTCTTTGGGAAATTGATCATAAGTGATGTGGCTTCCCTGCTTCTTTCAACCTGAAGAACCTGTACTCAAAGAAAAAATTGTGAGTTCGGGGGAGGGACGGTTGATTCGCGTTGACTTTGTAGCTTCTGCTCTTGATAGTTGCATATCCTGCTGATTCGGACCTGTAGCCCTTGCCTGGTTCCCGGTATCGGCTAACCGTTAATGAAAACATTTGTTGAAAATAATTTATTTATAAGAAAGTATGTTTATCAGTAAAAAGTTCTTGTCGAACTCTAATGTAAATATTTGTTGAAAATAATTTGCTTATAAGAAAGTATGCATATTAGTAAAAAAATAATCTTGTCAAACTCTAATGAAAATGTCTGTCGAGCAGTGACATGCGGTGAAACAAAGCAAACATTTTATCCAAAATCCTTCTTCTGGCTGAAGACTTAGTTTGCCGATGCTTTTCCATGTTTATCGGCGTCCTCTGGCAGTGATTCCTTTAAAAAAAAATGCCCCAGTTTCCGATATGTGAAGATGATGAACTTTCGAACGGACAACCGAGTCTTGTGTGGGTTGCTTGCCTGTCCTATCAGGGTGATCAGATGGGTGCATTTTGTCATATGTGAGATAAAAGAGAAAATATTTTCTAATGGTGGGACCGAAGCCGATTTAGGCCGCCTACGTATCCCCATGAGGGAATCAGGTCATAACGTAGTTCATTACAAGCAAATGGGATTGTAAGGTTTTCTAAAGATGGGACCGAAGCTGATGTGGCCGCCTATGTATCCCGCCAAGGGAATCAGGTCATAACGTAGTTCATGTCAAGTAAAGGAAATTGTAAGGGTTTTTCTAAAAATGGGACCGAAGCCGATGTGGCCGCCTACGTATCCCGCCGACGGAATCAGGTCATAACATAGTTCAGGTACAAGTAGAAAATGCGATTTTGGGGGAAATTTGTGATGTAAAGAATCGGAACCCGACATGGGTTCTTTGCGTATCCCGCCAAGGGAGCGCAACTTTTACAACATAAGAAGTATTACATAGAAAATTATCAACCATCTTGATGTTTCATCCAAACCTGGCTTTGGCTTATGCCCCAGTTCTTCCGATTGTGAGTCTTCCTCATATTCTTCGAAGTCTTGTTCGTTGTTTGGGACTTTGTTTGCTTGTTTCATTATATGTCACATATTATCGACAAATTTATTAGTTTGCATGATGAAAAAGAAAAGAAAATTATTAAACAAAACAGATTTTAAAATAGCAAAAGCAATGCAGATTTATCTTTTTAAGCTTTCAAAATGTGGAGGCAAAATACACTAAAATGCATAAATGCGATTCAGACCTCAATTTAAATCGTATTGTTTCAATAAGTTAGCGCTAATACGATATGATTGGGGAATTAAAAGATGGGGTGCTCCGCCAATTTTAGTCAACACGAATCAACCTTTGGGGGGAAATAAATCAAGCAAAATAAACTTCCTGAAAAATGAAGAAAACCCAGTTAGTATAAGGCGAGTAATTATTGCTTCAAATAATATGCACATAGTGAAAAGTATGAGAAAATAGTAAACAGATTGTATGCAAATTATATACGCGTCCTAATATACATAGGGCCTCTCTTATGCCGGAGGTGGGCCTAAATGCCAAATATGTGAGATTATGATAGATTGATCCAAGCTGTTAACTGTAATGCTTTTGTTGGAAATGAGACAAAAATGAATGTACATTTTCCAATTTCGGCATGTCATGATTAGGCTTGGATTTGTCTATCATTATCACGCTACACGTAATATGCTGATTGGTCGTTGGGTTGCGAGACCCGTTGACAATTTTGGTAGATTTCTTAATTGTGGAGTCGATACCAAGGATCGACCCACCTAAGGTGTATGCATGCATGACTTAAAATAAAGGGTGGTATAGCTCTATCCTAAATTTTCTAAGATTTGGCTGACTAGACTCAAGGTTCCCGAGCGGACTGCTCGAGTGAGGAGGCTACGCGGCCAACCGGATGGTCCGGACGCTACGCGCATATACCAACTCTCCTAAAAATTTGGAAATTTAAAAGAAATTTGCGGGTGCTCAAAACACACCTCGCGTGTAATGTGTGATAGTGTCAATTTTCCAGAGTGGAAGAAATATGAGCGAAATGACAATTTAAGGAAAGCAATAAGAGAATATAGCAACTAAAGCAGTTATGCATACAAAATTTCAAAAGGAAATAATTAAAAACAATAGATTAAATAAGGAGCAATATAAAGAAAAATAATAATTAACCTGAATCTGCTATGATTAAGAACCTGAAACTCCCCAGCGTAGTCGCCATGCTGTCGCGCCCTATTTTCGACCCGCTCCGAGGTCGAAAGCGGAGCATGACATATTCGGTGATTCCTGGGTAAAAGGGTTGAGGAGTCGCCACCTAATTATTTTTACGGTGAATTAGGACACCTAAATATTAAACTAAATGCTGCAATGTAAACTTCGATTTTAATGGTCTGCGAAACTAATGAGATCCTAGGTAAGTGTTCTTTATTATCCTAAAGGGAAGGTGTTAGGCATCCTTTAAGATCCGCTAACTTGCGGTTATCCGGTCAAACTCAGATTGATTATTGTAAGAAAATACATGTTTTTAAAAAATACAAAGTTAAACTAATATTGCAAGTATTTAGTAAAAGAATGCATTTTGTACAAGTATGCATTTGTATGGTATTTAAAAAGAAATAAATGTGAAGTTGAAAAGTATGCATTTTTAACAATTGATAGTAAAAAAACAAAATATTTATAATGCCTAAGAAGTAAATCTTTTGGAAATCATTGATTTTGGAAAAAGGATAACACTTATTTGTAAGATTAATGAAGCGAATAAAAGACTACCAGAATTATTTTGAAAATTTTGAATATGCATGACAAACCTAAAAAAAAAAATAACTAGCGGAGGGTTTCTAAGTTTAAATCAACCGAGCCTACAAGTAAATAAGCTAGCGATGGGTTTCAAGTCTTAAACTAACCTATGAATTAATTCTAAGTTTGCCTATTCTAATCATTTCAATAATTACATAAGTGCAGTAAATAATATTACAATACAAAGCGGGGTAAAATCTGAATTAAAGAAAATAAATAAAATAAATAAACTCCGAGGAGTATCTGCCTTCATTGGCTTTGTTCCTTGAAAGCTGTCAAGAACAAACGGTTAGAAACAGTTAAATACAAATAACTTCCGATCCGTATCCAAAACAGTAAATGTTTTGATCACGGAGGGCTCAGACTTAAATTTTGAAAAGACCATTCCAATCACGTCGTGGCTGCAAACATATGACTAAGTGGTTACTTTTGATTGCCTCGCCTACTAAACGTGTTGGTCTCTCGGATGAAAAGAAAATATCACTATAATCACGTCGTGGCTGCGAATATATAACTTGTTGGTTATTTTAGTCACCTCGCTTACTAAACATGTTGATCTCGGATGAAATAAAAAGGTTTAAGCCTCATCCTTGCCCAAAAAGTTATATTTCCGTCTTTACGACTGTGGAGGCCTCAAAATCGACGGATATTTTTCATCGGCCAGTGTAGTATCGTGTTCAAATCAACAAAATTTTAAAACAAGGCAAAGAAACAAGTAAGTAGAAAGCAGTAATCAGAAAGCAGAAAAACAGGAGACAAATTCCGAAAAGACGCGGTGTTTAGTTTAAAACAGTAAAAAACAGTAATATGAAACTGAGAAGCGTCTTCCAAAGATGGACGCAATATTGGTTTGAATCAATAAAACAACAAAGAGAATGCGGTATTAATTCCATCAATAACATAATAACAATGCCAAAGAAATAGACAGTAGCGATTAAACTATCCGACCCGAATTCTGAAGTTTCGGAACCAAAACAGGACTAAGAAGCATTTATGAAAAAAAATCAGACCCGGATTATGAACGGTGACCCGAATAAAATAAAAAATTCAGATTTTTAGATAACCAGCAACAGATATGAAAAATGCCATAATCTGGAAATGTACCAAAACCGGGTCGACACGACCCGGGTCAGTGACCCGACCCGAATCAGATTTCTCTTTTTTTATTTTCAGATAACCAATATACAGATATGAAATGCAAGAGATTTGGAAAATCCAAACCGGGTCGACCCGACCCGGATCAGTGACCCGACCCGAATTAGGTGTTCAACCCGAATCAAATTATTTTCACCAATTTCAGATAACCAACGTACAAGAATATGAAATGCAAGAATTCTGGAAATAATACCCGACCCGGGTCAGTGACCCGACCCGAATCAGGTGTTCAACCCGAATCAGATTATTTTTGCCAATTTCAGATAACCAACATACAAAAATATGAAATGCAAGAATTCTGGAAAAAATACTCGAACCGGGTGGACCCGACCCGGGTCAGTGACCCAACCCGACCCGGCAGTGACCCCGACCCGAATTGGACCGAAAAACAGTGAAAAAATAGCTAAAAATCCAGATTCTTCAACACAAAAAAAACTATAATTTCGACCTATATTTCGGAATCTTTAAGTTGAAGAACACATGCAAGAACAAGCAAAGATTTCGGATTGCCTTTTTTTTTTTAGTGAAGAACAACACAAACAAAATATAATGCCGAACCTTTAAGGAGATTTCGGATTTCTTCAATTTCAGACCTAAAAATGACCCGAAAATTCTAAGAATCGACCTCCCAAATCAGCGAGCAAGGGGGGGGGGTTTATAGATACCCACCCCAACATTCAACCCCCTCATACCCCCCTTAAAACGAATTCAAATTTCAAAATAAAGGGGGAACAAAAATCTAATTTTTGGGGCGTGTTCTTCGGGCATGTGTTGCAGAAAGGTGATGGGGTAGATTGGTGGTGTCAGGTGGCGGTGTGGTGACTGGTGGTGTCAGGCGTAGGGGTGTAGGGTGGCGACGTGGGGGGTAGGGGTGTAGGGTGCGGCGGTTTGAAGGTTAGGGGTGTTAGGGTTTTGAGTTTTGTTTTTCTTTTGGGGGGTGTTTGGTTTTGGGGGGAGAAATAAAAGGGGAAAGGTTTGTGGGTCGGCCGGTTGGGCCTGGGTCGGGTGTTGGGCTTCGGTTGGGCCAAAAAAAGGGGGAGTTGAATTGGGTTTGGCCGAAAATAAGGAAGGGGGTTGGGCTTTGCTTTGATTAGGGAAATTAAAAGGGAATGGGTTTGGGGTGTTGTTAGGGGTGGCCGATTGGGCCTCGGATGTGGGCTATGGGAATTGGGGGGAAATAAAGGGGAAGGGAATAAGGGGAATGGGTTTGGGCTTGTGAATTTTGTTTGGGTAGAATTTGTATTGGGTTGGGAAAATGAAATGGGTTGGAAATTGTTTTGGGTTAAAAAAAAATATAAAAGGGGTTTAACGTTAAAAATATTATTTTTATTTTGTAAAAGATGTGAATTATTTAAAATAACATAACGATGTGATAAAAATATAATATTTGCGAAATGTTTAATTCTTAATAAAAAATGGAAATGCGATGCAATTTTGCGAGAATAAAATAACATAGAATTTTCGGATAAAACTTATGATTATGATAAAAAATGCAAATGATAGTAAAAATGCGAATAATGATAATAATAAGAGAATAATAAGATATATATATATATATATTAAAATTGTTTTTGAGGTATCCGAAAGTATTTAAAATTGCGAATAAATAGGAAAAAGACGGGACAAAATTGGGTGTCAACAGTCATCCTTAGAGCTAATACGATTCTTAACAGAGTCCCACTTAAGGGTAAGGACAAAACTCTATATGAATCATGGAAGGGAACGAAACCCACCTACAAATATTTTAAGGTGTGAGGGTGTTTGGCAAAGGTTGAAGTACCCAAGCCAAAGCAGGTCAAGATTGGGCCTAAGACTGTAGATTGCATATTCATCGGATATGCAAATAACAGTAGTGCTTATCACTTCTTAGTTCATAAGTCAGATATTCCAGATATCCACCACGGTACAATCATGGAATCAAGGAATGCTCAATTCTTTGAAGGTACCTTTCCTAGAAAGAAAAAAGACATAACCTCTCGCAAACGAAGTTATGAACAAAGCTCTCAAGAACCGGGAGTCGTTGACGGCCCGAATCTAGATGGTTCAGATCTAGCGGATCTCGAGGTGATTGAACATCCGGAATCTAGTGTTCCAGATTCTCAGAACTTGGAGACTCCATAGATGGATCTAAGGCGAAGTAAAAGGGCCAGGAAGGATAAATCATTCGGTCCTGAATTTGTAGCTTATATGGTTAATGATGAACCAAGGACAATTGCTAAAGCATTGTCAACTCCAGAAGCACCGCTCTGGAATGAAGCTATTGAGAGTGAAATAGGCTCCATTCTGCATAACCATACTTGGGAGTTGGTTGATCTTCCTCCGGGAAATAAACCGTTGGGTTGTACATGGATACTCAAACAGAAATATAAAGCAGATGGGTCTATAGACAAGTACAAGTCCAGATTGGTAGTCAAGGAAGGTCTTGACTACTTTGACACATACTCCCCGGTATCTCGGATGACATCCATACGGGTATTCATTGCGATCGCAGCTTTGCATGACCTTGAGATACATCAAATGGATGTCAAGATAGCCTTCCTAAATGGTGATTTGGAAGAAGAAATTTATATGGACCAACCCGAGGGGTATATGGTTCAAGGGCAAGAGAAGAAAGTCTATTGGCTTGTCAAATCTCTGTACGAGCTGAAACAAGCCCCGAAGCAATGGCACGAAAAATTTGATAGTACTCTACTATCAAAGGGTTTCGCCATTAATGAGTGTGATAAATGTGTCTACAAGAAAGGTAACTCTGACTTATTCATCATGATATACCTATACGTAGATGACATGTTGATCACATGAAGCTGTCCTAGGGTAATCCTAGAGACTAAGAACATGTTGAAACAATGCTTCGACATGAAGGATATAGGTATCGCAGATGTCATCTTAGGGATAAAAATCTCTAAGACGTCTGACAGACTGGTCTTATCTCAGTCTCACTACATCGAGGATGTTTTGAGAAAGTTCGAGATGTTAGACAGTTCACCGATAAAGTCACCAATGGATACAAATCAAAAGCTTGATAAAAATCTTGGTGCACCCGTATACAAGGAGCGATATGCACAGGTAATCGATAGTTTGATATATATAACAAACTGCACCCGACCTGATATTGCTTATGCAGTCAATAAGTTGGCTAGGTTTACCCGTAATCCGAGTGATGATCACTGGAAGGCGTTGAATCGGGTATTACCATACATGAAATATACGTTAATTTTTGGGTTACATTATTCGAGATATCCAGCTGTACTAGAGGGGTACAGTGATGCAAACTGGATATCTGATATAGAGAACACCAAGTCCACTAATGGGTATGTATTTACAATTAGTGGTGGGGCTGTGTCTTGGAAATCCTCTAAGCAAACTTGCATCGCCCGATCCACAATGGAATCGGAGTTAAACGCTTTAGACAAAGCAGGAGAAGAAGCTGAGTGGCTTCATGACTTCTTAGAGGATGTTCCGTGTTGGAACAAACCCGTACCTTCAGTAATGATCCACTGCGACAGCCAGTCGGCACTAGGAAGGGCACAGAATGTTATGTACAACGGCAAGTCTCGTCATATTCGACGGAGGCATAAGACCTTTAGGAAGCTGATCACCACGGGTATAATATCCATTGAATACATTAAGTCAAAGGATAATATAGCAGACCCATTGACAAAGGGCTTACCCAAGGATCAGATGGTCTGCATGTCTAGGGGAATGGGCTTAAAACCAAAAGTATAAGGACCAATACGGTGGTAACCCAACCTTACTAACTGGAGATCCCAGTAATTTGGTTCAATGGGAAAACTAAGTTGTAAAGGTTCAATTGATCGCTTCAGTGGAAGCACGAGCACTTCGGATAGTGATTTCTGTAAAGAAACACCAAATCCAAAGTCGTTCCCGCAATAGACGTTAATTGCTATCTGCAGTATGGGTAAAGGTTAAGTTTTCAAAAAACCTTTAATGATCCTCAACTGTTGAGGTTAGGTTTGGGAAAACTTTTAATGGTTCCTAACACTTGTGAAGTGGGGTATAGCAGTATACCTTGTAGGAGACCACCTATTTACGTGCGAGGACGGACCGCCTCAAATGAACGCACTTAAGAATCCAAGAAGTTGTCCATGGCCACAACGGACAAAACATTACGAAGAAGAGAGTAAGGGAATTTGTTGTATTGGTACTATTGACTTGGCTTACACTAAACACTGATGGTTCAAGACATCACGTTCACCGCGCAGTAAGTAAGTCCGATGGTATTTAACTATGGAAGGTTCAAAGCTGAAGCTACCTCTCCTTATACAACATCGATCCGCTGAAATATTGCTGGAAATGAAAAAGGCACCATGTGAGTGCGCCAAAATCTCTTTCAAGAGGGGATTGTTGGAAATTTGCCTTTGGCGGGAATTGTGTCCGACCAACTTTAACGGCTTAAACACTAGTGTTCCGCATGTTGGAGAATCTGGTTCTTCACACGTGCATAATCTACTAAGTAAGTAGATAACCGTAGGGCCAAGGATCGTCAAATTTAGTTGAGAAATGAAAGAGATATTGCTCCACGAAGTGAGGTGTTTGAAGCATGGAAAAGTGTGGTATTGAGATCAATTCTCCCTCATCGGTGGAGGAAGAAAGAATTGTTTTGTTTATAAGTGTCAAGGTTGGCTTGGGATTTGGGACCCCAAGGGATATCCCATGTGTTTAAAGGAGGGAGGACCTATATGTGCTTCGGTTCGAGAAAAGCCCACACGCGCGCCGCCGCCATCCGCCCGTCCCGTCCGGTACGGGTCACGGGTTGTGCTTCTTCTGATATTATCTTTTGGACCAGAATTCTTTCATATGTACAGTTTGGTCCATGAAGTTTCAAGAAAGTCAAATTCGGCAGAGAACTTTGCTAAATGTACAGTTTGGTCCCTGAAGTTTCAAGAAAGTCAGATTGGGAAGAGAACAGAACGTCAACCAGCACTTAATTCAGCCATTTATTTTGGCTGAATTACTCTTCCTAAATGCCATCCGTTGCACATCAAATTCACCATTTATTTTGGTGAATTAATACCTCCATAATTGTCATTACTTGGCCAGTAATGACACTTATGTGGACAGTTGGTGAGCCTCTCCTTCAACTATATAAAGGACCCTTTGTCACCATTGTTGATCTAGACACAACACAAAAATAGAAACGAAAATCAGTTCTTCCCACTACCTTCCAGCATCATTTCATTACTCAAAATTCTTCACGGTAGCACTTGAGTTTACTTTGCTCATTTGTTCATTTGCTGTTTTATCTTGGGAGACAATTGTCCAGGACGTAGAAAGGATACATACGGGGCAATATTATCTTAAAGACAAAGTGCAAACACTCGACTCAGCATACCAAAAACTGTTCCAGTTTATTGTTCAACTTCATTGTAATTCCAGTTTATTGTTCAAGCTAATTATAATTTCAGTTTCTTGTAATACTTAGCAGTTACTTGTAATTTCCGTTTCCTGCATCTTTGTAACCAACATCCATATACATACCGTACCCTGTATATCCGCCCCTAGTCTATCCTATGTTTTTATAGTTCGTTTAGGGAAAAAAAAACTTGTATGTGATATTTATACAAAGTGAATAGGGAAATTTACCCATCTATTTAAAAAAATAGTTTACACTTAATTAGTATTCATTATATTTTGCAAATAAAAACACCTATGCTATTAGTTAAACAGAGAAATATACATGTGATATACACTGAATATACAGTAGTGTATATCACTGGATTAAAGCAATGGGTGAGCAAAGACGCGACGGTGCGAAGAACGCCCGGCTCTCCCGTTGGGCCTCTCGGCAGTAGACCAAACAGCAAGCAGGCGCACTGCCAGCCCAGCCCATCACGGGAACAACAAGCAGGAAATCAGTGGACAAATATTGTAGATTAAGGAAAGTATATTGTGTGTATATTGTAGTATATTTGTTACCTATAATAGGATATACACTTACCATATTGTATAGTTAGAATTATGGTAGAAGAAGGATTTAGAAGTAGAATAGGAAAAGGATTTTCCTATTATGAAAATATGTAACTTGTATATATAGCCTTTCAATTAATAAAAATAATCAAGGGGATTATTTCTTTCATGGTATCAAGAGACTAGGTTTTTCTCTCAACTTTTTCTACCTTGTGGCCGAGAACCCTCCCCCCCCTCGGGTTTTCTCTCCAAAATCTCGTCTTCCGCTCTAACAAACCTCACTTAAAATTTCCCCTCCTTCTTGTTCTTACAATATGTCTAAGAACAATTTTCACCCTGCCCTCACGGTTTCCAATATCAAGCTAAGTATCCCTATTGTTCTTGAGATGGAAAACGTTCAATATGCAACGTGGGCGGAGTTGTTTAAAATTCATGCTATATCTTATCAAGTTCTTCATCACATCATTCCTCCCGCTAGACCCCTTCCTGCGGAGGATCCCGAGTTATGGATTACACTTGATGCTACCGTTCTTCGGTGGATTTACGCCACTATTTTGGTGGACCTTCTACAGACGATTATTGAGCCGGATACCACGGCTATGGCTGCATGGAATAGATTGCGTGACATATTCCAAGACAACCAACATTCCCGTGTTGTCACACTCGAGCAGGAATTCTCTCTCGTTCGAATGGACGAATTTCCGAACGTTTCTGCATATTGCAAGAAACTAAAGGAGTTGGCGGATCAACTCCGTAATGTTGGCGCACCAGTAACAAATAATCGTCTAGTTCTACAGTTTGTTGCCGGTCTTTCGGAGGCCTATAATGGTGTTGGAACTCTCCTTCGCCAAAGCAACCCTCTTCCCGACTTCCATCAATCCCGCTCCATGCTGACGTTGGAGGAAGCCAGTTTGGCTAAAAAGGCGGCTACCGGAGCAAGCCCAGTTGTCATGGTGGCGTCCTCTCCTAGTCCTTCGGGTTTTGTTAATAATTCAGGCCAAAACCATAATAATGGTGGCGGGAAGAATAATCGCAAGAATAATAACGAAAATCGAGGGGCAAATGCGGCGGTTCTGGTGGTCAACAAGCAGGCGGTGGGTCCCAGCCAGGGTACAATGGCCCACCACCGCCATGGGCCCAACAGTGGGGCCAATGACAGTGGAACCCGTACCATCCGCAACGCTTCCGGCGGCCGGTGGGGCGGCCACATCCCGTGCCCAATACCCGGCATTGGCGGCCCATCGGCCGCGGCCCAAAGAACGGCAACCACAAAGCGCTACGGCCCGGTTCCAAAGACAACCAGGAGTTCTTGGGCCCAGACCTCCGCAAGCCCATCATGCAGCAGGCCCAACTCAGACCGATATCGAGGCCGCGATGCACACGTTGGGATTGACTCAACCAGACCCAAATTGGTACATGGACACCGGGGCCACTACTCACATGACTTCCGACTCGGTACTCTCTCATCTTATTCCAATTTGAGCACCCTCGGGGATAATTGTTGGTAATGACAGCTTCTATTCCAATTCTAGGGTATGGTCGAAAACGTTGTCTCCCCCCAATCCACCACTCCTCTTGAAAATTACTTTACATGCTCCTAAATTGATTAAAAATTTAGTGTCTGTCCGAAAGTTCACAAATGACAATTCTGTTTCGTTGAATTTGATCCTTTCGGTTTCTCTTGTGAAGGATTTCAAGACGGGGAGTCATCTCATGGGGTGTGATAGTAGGGGGGATCTGTATCCTATCATGCCTGGTTTCGGTCCATCGAGTCCAGGCCTTGCCGCGCCTTTTGCGCCATCTCTCCTTCCATGTGGCATGCTCGTCTGGGTCATCCGGGATCTTCTATTTTATCAGCTTTAGATAAAAATAGCTTTATTTCTTGTAAGGGTACGAGTCGTACTCCAATTTGTCAGTCTTGCTCTATGCCCCCAAATATTATCAAGAACCTAATCTCTGTTAGAAAGTTTGCCACAGATAATTATGTATCAATTAATTTTGACCCGTTTGGGTTTTTTGATAACGGACCTACACACCGGAAAACTCCTTACAAGATGCAATAGTGAGGGGGACCTCTATCCTTTCCTATCCACGTCCATAGCCAGGGTCACCCATCCCACATCTCTCACTGCCCAAGTCTCTCCTCCTACCGCTCTAGCAACAATCTCTCTGTCAACCTGACACAATAGACTTGGACACTCAGGAGCTCCCATTTTTAATTTTCTTCGGAACAATAATTTAATTCGTTGTTCTAGTGGGAAACATGCACAACATTGTTTTTCTTGCCATTTAGGCAAACACGTTCTCCTCTCTTATCAGCCTTCTTTAAGTATTACGTTTTCTCCATTTGATATTGTTCATGCAGATTTATGAACATCTCCTGTTATTAGTTCACTTGATCATAAATTTTGTCTTGTGTTATTAGATGACTTTTCTTACTTTATCTGGATTACCCTCTAAAATTCAAGTCTGAAGTCTTTACCAAGTTTCTTGAGTTTCGTAACTTTATCTAAACACAATTTGAAAATTCCATCAAATCATTCCAATGTGACAAGGTCGTGAGTTTAATAATTCTGCATTTCATAACTTTTGCACCAATAATGACATGGTCTTTCATTTCTCATGTCCCCACACTTCACCCCAAAATGGAAAAGTCAAATGAATCCTCCATACTATCAACAACATGGTTCGTACCATTCTTTTCTATGACTCCCCCCCCCCTCCGTTGTTTTGGGTCTATGTAGTTAAAATGGTAGAATACATCATTAATATTTTACCTACCAGTACTCTTCACAACAAAAACCCCACCGAAATTCTCTACCGTCGGATCTCTTCCTATGATCACCTTAGAATTTTCGGTTACCCGTGCTACCTATATCTTGCCTCCACTGTCCCTCATAAATTAGCACCTCGTACCACCTTGTGTGTCTTCTTTGGATTCCCACCCAATCATAGGGGGTATTTGTGTTATGACCTGTCTTTTCGTAAGATCATCATGTCCCGTCATGTCATGTTTAACAAAGCAATCTTCGCATTCGCCAATCTCTAAAAAATTTGGACTACCGAATACACGTTCCTCGAGAAGTCCAAACCATCTCCCGTCGTTCGCCACCTGCTCATTTATCCAGTTATTGTACCATCGCTGCCACCTCCGGCTGCCACTACAGATCAGTCACCTCTCGGTCAGGTCACTACCACCACCGACAGTCCCGTCGAAAACAACCTAGGTCATCCTATTGTTCCTGCCATTACCGGTCATCCCATCGACAGCAACCCAGGTCGTCCTATCATTCCTGCTATCACCGGTCGTCCCGTCGATAATAACCCAGTTCGACCTGTCATCTCTGCCACCACTCCCGGTATATCAGGAACTTCTCGGATTTGACCCCCCCAGATATCTCCCACCCACCGGCCATACCAATCGGATCACCAAGTGTTACCACCCACTCCTGCCACCCCACCCGTCGCACAAAACCTAAAAAACCCACCATAAGCCAATCGACACAACATTTCCCCAAACCCACTGCCATCGAACCCGATTTTGTGCCACCCACAACCACCAGATCAGACCGGCTACCCAAACACAACAAACCCATCGCCGTCACCCAACACCACCAGCTAAATCCCCCACCCTATTAACCTACCCCCACTGCAACTATTAACTTCGACCCGATAGTAACAAATAGAATCGACCCCACATCAAAACCCCGACCTGACACCCACTAAAATTACCCAACCATCCCCTGCCCACACGCACCCTATGGAAACCCGTGCTCAACACGGGATTTTCATACCCAAAGTCCATTTTAACCTAACCACACAAACCATATCCCCAATTCCCAAAACCCCAAAATTAGCCAAACTTGATCCTAATTGGAATGCGGCAATGTGTGAGGAGTGTAATGCTTTAATAAAACAACACACTTGGGATTTGGTTCCTAGACCGGATGGGGTGAATGTGATCCGATGCATGTGGCTATTTCGTCACAAATTCAGAGACAATGGAGACCTTGAGAGATATAAGGCGAGACTTGTGGCTAATGGTACTAATCAGCAGGAAGGCATTGATTGTGGTGAGACGTTCAGTCCGGTTATTAAATTGGCTACTGTTCACACAGTTTTGAGTACTGTTGTGGGTAACCATTGGCTGATTCATCAGCTTGATGTGAAGAATGCATTTTTACACGGGGATTTGAAAGAAATTGTTTACATGCACCAGCCGGCAGATTTTGTTCATCTTGCAGCCCCTCACTATGTATGACGTCTTCGTAAGTCACTGTATGGTTTGAAATAGGCCCCTAAAGCGTGGTATGAATGCTTTGCACAATACATTATGCAGATTGTGTTTGTATGCAGCAAGTGTGATAATTCTCTATTTATTTTTCATCAAGATAATAACGTTGCTTATTTGTTGTTATATGTGGATGATATTGTCCTTATTGCCTCATCTGATGTGTTAAAAAATGAGATCATTGCACTACTTAAAACTGAATTTGTTATGACTGACTTTGGAAAGCTGGGTTATTTTTTGAGGATTTCAGTGACTATATCTACATACACTATGTTTTATGTCAGCATATGTAGAGGAAATTGTGTTCTGGGCCAAAATAGCGAACTGCAAAATCATGCCCACTCCAGTTGACTCTAAATCAAAGCGTATTGCTGTTGATGGTGATCCAGTGTCTGATCCTACTCTGTTTAGGATTCTTGCAGGTGCACTTCAGTATCTTACTTTCACCAGGCCTGACATTGCTTATGTTGTTTAGCAGGTATGCTTGTTCATGCATGCCCCTAGGGAGCCTCATTTTACTGCTCTTAAACGTATCATTCGATACGTTAAGGGCACACTTGATTATGGATTGTATTTATACTCCTCTGAACCGACCTGGTTGTTATCATATACGGATGTAGATTGTGATAACATATCCGCCGTTTATTTATCTCATAATCCAGTTCGGCATCAGCGAACCAAACACATTGAGATAAATATACATTTTGTTCGTGAAAAGGTTGCTATAGGATATGTTAAGGTGTTGCATGTGCCTTCTTCGTATCAATATGCAGATATCTTCACTAAAGGACTACCTAGACAACTATTCCTCGACTTTAGATCTAGTCTCAGCGTCCGGCCTCCTCCCGCTCCGACTGAGGGGGTGTATTAGTGAATATTAGTAGAATATTCACCATATATTTTGTATTATTGGTGTTGTATAATTATGGTAGAAATATGATCCTTATTATATTAGGATTCTACATTGTACACACTATATATATTAATATTAATGAGAGAGGCTCCCCGAGGGAGACAATTACATTTAACTAATTTTTAGTAACAAATAATTTGAACGTCTTAGAATAAACATACATAATTTAAAGAAATTTCAACTCCATATATATGTATTTTGTTTGTACAACTCCATATGTATGTATATGTTTGAATGTTTCCAAGATATGTATTTAGTCAAACTGAATGATGATGCTTGGACTTTTTCATTTTAGGCTGAAACCATACATGATTCTCTTCTTCATTACTACAAGAAGAAAGTTGCTGCTGGCTAGAAGTTGCTGCCGCTTCAGCCTGTAGATATGGTGCCAATGGTCGTAGTGCTGAGGTTGGAGTTTCCATTTCAGCCTGCAACCATAACAAACAAGATAATATACTATATTACTCGTTTATGTGGCGGAGCCAGAATTTTCACTAAGAAGATTCAATATGAAGAAGTAAACACACGAAGAAACCAAGGGGACAACATCTATAATATATATAAAAATAATTCTAACCGTGTATATATGCAATGTAATTTTCCGTCGGAAGGGACTTGGAACCCTTGCTTCCACCTGGCGCTGCCCCTGTCTGTTATAGAATACAGTTTTGAAGAAGATTGGGGTTGGCTGCGAGTTGGAAGGGATGGAGTCTACAACGGTTGTATATTAGGGATATTACTGGTGTTTTAAGGGAACCGGCTATAAAAAGTAAAGTTTAAAGTGAGTAGTTCAAAGAAAATGGGGCTATTTTTAGTTTAGAATTAATATCTGTGATTAATCTAGTTAAAGGTCTAAATTATTTTTATATATATATATATAGTACATATTTAATTCCTTTGACTTTTTTGAGTGTTCAACTTTTTTATTTTAAATCCCCTTATTGAAATCCTAGGCCTAATCTCAGTGAGAATGTTTCCATTAATAGGACTCTAGCTAGGCAATGATGGGCAGATCTATAATACATGTTACAGATTCGGCAGTAGTTATGTCCTAGATCTTGTATCCGTGTTTAATAATTCAACTAAAATATATATAAATAATTTATTCTGAATCCATTAATTAATCTTTAATCCGCCTCTAAATGCGTGGACAAAAGAGAACTGAAAAAAAAAGATTACTGTTTGTGCACTCCATATAACTTAAAAGCACATACGCAAATCTATTACTCTGTTTAAATTTATGTGACATAAATTATTAATGAATATTAAAGTTGTGAAAAAAAAGCCTAAAAGAAAAGCAAGCATGAAATTACCTTGGCAAATGAGAATGAAGTTTGTAATGGAGTGATAGCTGGGAAGACCCTGTTTGACCATTGTGATTGCTTAAAGTTTTCATCAGTTAGGGAACTAAAACTTCCTTCTAAACTTGTTTCAGGCTGCCATAACAAATTAACAAGAAGTCACATTACTGGTATCAATTTAATACTGATCTTATAAGTACTTGATCGGGAGTTTAGAGTTTCTAGAAAAAGAAAGGTATCATTCCTAGCTTTAGTCCGTTCTTTCCTTTCTTTGGGCTCGGGTCGATAGTAATTGTTAAGAGTACATCGGATATGGAATGAGAACATGGACTCCTTATATGGACTTGGACAATCCTCATCCTACAAGCTAGCTTTTGGGTTGAGTTAGGCCCAATATCCATTATTTACATGGTATCATAGTCAGGCTCATTCCAATTCTTTGTTCACCGATGTTGGGCTCCCAAATTATATTATCCACGCTCCAGTTAACAAGGTCTGGGCGTGCGGGGGAGTGTTAAGGGTCCCACATCGGATATGGAATAGGAACATGGACTCCTTATATGGACTTGGACAATCCTCACCCTACAAGCTAGCTTTTGAGGTTGAGTTAGGCCTAAGATTCATTATTTACGGTAATCATGGCAGCAACGCCATGGAGCCCAGCTACCGACCCGAGGTGCCAATCGGAAAAGTTATAAAGGGACGTTAAACGTAATTTTAGAAGGTTCTTCTTGCAAAAACAAAAAAAATCAGTCCTGACAGTTCAAGTACAAAATTTTTAGATTAGTCTCAATAAGATGGTGAGGAAAATGACTTCCGGGAAAGCTTCTTTGAGATATCTTGAAGATAACTTTTTGTAACATAAAGTGAAACTAGAGGAATGAAGCACTTGGAAAAAAATTAGAAGAGGTGATATATATATATATATATATATATATACATATTGTTAAAAGAGCTCACCTTGGCAAATTTAAATGAAGTTTGTAAAGTGAGAGTTGGGAAGGTCCTGGTTGAATGTTGTGATTGCTTAAAGTTCTCATCATTATGAGAACTAAAAGACCCCTTTTTATGATAAGCCTCACCACTTATACTTGTTTGGGACATTGTATCATAAATAGTTGGGGATGGAAGGTTCATAGAACTGCATAAAAACCATCAACTTAATATTCAACATATATAATTAAAAGTTAATTACACTAAACACTCCTATAACATAATCAATTTCGAATACACCCCATACATTTTAAATCAAACACTAACACATCTTATACTATGAAATTTCTATACTTAAACCCCTATATCTTTTAATAATTATTTTAATATACTTAGTTACAATTACATATATACCTCATAGGGGGTGTAAGCTTATGATTTTCATAGTATAGGTAGTGTAAGTGTTTGATTCTAAAATACCGAAGGTGTATCGGAAACTGAGTCACATTATAAGAGTGTTTAATGTGATTAACCCTTTAATTAATTAATGATTAATTTTATCCTTAAAGATGATAGGAGAAATTAAGGTCCAACCTTTGAGAAAGAGAAGATGTTTCTGAGACAGCATAGAGAGGACTATTGTTGTTCTCATGAATATATTGGTAATTGTAATCCTCAAGCTCTAGCCATAAGTCATAGGGAGGTTTCTCCAATGCCTTTGTGTCCTCATGAACTTGTGTATTGTCTAAGCATTCAAGGAGTGCATTTATTTGCTATGATATTATAAACCCCCCAAAAAAAGAAAAATAAAAAAGATTAGTTCATAGAATTGGCATATAGAATCAATGCAGGAATCAAGATTTTATACAAGGAAATTTTAAAAAATACAATAAAATCACACTTAGAATTCGAACCTATCACCTAAAAGCAATTTTTGAAACCCCTTTATCACTATATGAAGTTTTTCCTTATTTCCAAGGGAATTCAATAGTTTATACATAAACAAAAGAGGTGATTTTTTATGCAATTGAACCACTTATTTCTTATCATAAACTTTAAAAAGCATATATTTTTTTTAAAAAAAATTACCTCCATGTTTTTTTCATAACCTGATGTATGATTGTTGGAGAGTTGTTCCTGAAACAAATGAAATTTTTTTAAAATGAAAAATAATTTAGCAAAATCATAATATTAGTTGTTTGGGCAAAAAAGAACAGGTATGCATCCATACCATTCTTTGTCTAACTTGGTTCAAGGCAACTTGAAGACGTTTTTCACACAAATCAAGCTCATGGAGTGATGTAATTCTGTGTGTATCTGGTTCAAATATTCTTTAAATAAAGTCAAAATGTGAGAAGAAATAAATCATATAATCATTCAAAACATTAAAAAAAAAATTGTATTATATAAAGAGAATGATTCGAAATATAGTTGCTATACCAAAATTAGGTGTAAAGAAACAATCAAACTAACCCTATAGATGAATCAGAAATATAGATATAAGCATAATAATTAGATCAGAAAATACAATCACATTATAAGGTTTCAATTGAACAGACATAACAAGCACGAGCTGACGTAAGATAAAATCTATTAGGCCAAAAGGTCTTTAGAGAGCAACAAAAATTCAAAATATTTTTATTTTTGTTTGTGTGTTTTAGGACTCCATTATGATAATGAATACTAAACAATTAGCAAGAATAAAAATACCTTAATAATGCCTCAGCCTCATCGAGTTTACAATGCAAGCCATTGATTTCCTCTTGAATTTTCTTTAAAAAAAAACCAAAAATAAAGAGGAAACAATAAGTCTTTAAGTTTGATAATATCAAATGAAACATAAAATTAAAACTAGAAAAACAAAGAAATTTAATTAATTAAGTACCTTTGTCGTGTCATGTGCGTTGATGTATGGAGGATTTATCCTAATTAATTCAATAAAAAGAATTATGATAAATAATGCACGAAAAACGTTTGTTCCAAAAATAAAAATCTAATATATGAAAGAATACAAAACCTTTCAATATCGCAGAATTTATCTTCAATTTCAATCTTCCTTAGGTTCCAAAGTACAGACTGCATAGAGAAGGCATTAATGAAGATGAATTGCCTTTTTTTTACTCATTTTTAGGATAATAGCTTTTTTGGTCCATTAAGCATATTTAATCTCTAACTAGTACTTGCTATGTGCACATTTGATCTCTTTGTACATATTCGCAAATTTTCAGAATTATTAACTGTTCCACCATTTAATTACTTATATATTATGTTAAACTTGTACTATACTTCATATTTGAGTGTCGTATACTTCTAAAAGTAATGCAAATATAACAGATTTTCCACATACACAAACCAAAAACACAGATTTCAATTAAAAGTCAAACTAATAAATCGTATATCACAACTAAAATAAAAATTCACGAATAATTGAGGGAACATAATAAGTCAAGTAAAGCTCACCTCCTTATTACTGATATAGCTGCATATGACAAAAAAAATTGCGTTAGATAGTCTAGTTAATAAATACATAAAAGATGAAAAGAGAATAAACAAAAAGGGGGAAATCATAAAATCAAGAAGTGAAAAACTTACAATCCTCTTTCACTATCTGGGAGACTGATGAGTTCCGATAGAACATCTTCAATTCTGCATTAATAAAATTCAATCTTATTAAGTCCCTCAAGAGGCAAGTGTATTCAAATTTGCCTCTAAATTTTTGTTTTCTGAAGTTTTCAAAATTTTTATTGTTAAGAGTTTCACATCGAAATGGAATGGAAACATGGACTCCTTATATGGACTTGAACAATCATCGCCTTATAACTTAGGCCCAAGGTCCATTCTTTACATGGTATCAGAGCCAGACTCATTCTAATTCTTTGTTCACCGATGTTGGGCCCCCAAGTTAACGAGGTCTGGGCGTGCGGGGGAGTGTTAAGAGACTTAGAAATGGAATGAGAATATGTACTCCTTATATAGACTTGGACAATCCTCACCTTAAAAGCTAGTTTTTGGGGTTGAGTTAGACCCAAGATCCATAAATAAATATTTTTTTTTGGATTAATAAAGATATATTATATATAAAAACTAACCGGTACAAAATTTGACCCTTCTACTCAAAACCTAATTCGAAGGGTCACTAATATAGCTGTCAAACAATAATGTACTGCACCTATAATTATTACAATCATATTTTGATAAAATATCAGCCATCGTATTTGCTTTCCTGAAAATATATAGCACGGGTTGTCCTCCAAAATACATGATATTGGATTCATTTTTATATAATTGTAAAATCTCTAAGAAATTATTTCATGATTTTTTAAGATTATGGAAACAAATTTAATTGTTCTCAATCAACTACTACAATACGTAAAGATTTGAGACAATTTAATTTCTTCTCGACTGGCCTGTTATGCATTGGAAAAAAATCCACAATATGTTATTTGAGATTTCATCTCTTACCAAAACTTAAAATTATATTTATGCATGGGAATTATAGAATTTAATCACCTTCTTTTACGTGAATAATGTGTGAGTCGACCAGAAGGAGAGAACATGATGATAGCAACATCAACATCACATAAAATTGATAATTCATAAACTTTTTTGAGTATTCCATTTCTTCTTTTGCTAAATGTGACTTGTCTGTTGGTCAAACTCTCTATCTTCAACAATGGCAACTTACTTCGTCCCATAATTTTATAATCTTTTTATAATTTAGAAAGATAATATATGAACGTAATATATAATCAATTAAAAAATGAAACCTTCATTTTTCGGATTGATATGATCTAGCAACATAATTCGAACATATTTTGCGTTCATTTTGTTGCCAGAAACAATCCATTCCATTCCATTAAGAATGTGACGTCAGGGAATACAAAATGATGTCTTTATATATATGATCAATGGAATGTAATGAAAAAATAAGGAAGATTTTAGGGATGGAGAAATGAACTTGATGAGATTTTACATTTGTGTTTTTTGGGTAATGAGAATATTGTTTCCATGGCTAGATGAAGAGGAGAAGGAGAAAAATTTGAGAAGGTTAGTGGTGGGGATAATTGATTTTGTCCTAAAAGAAAGGGGAAGTTGGGGTTCATGTAATATACTTAGAATGATCCAATAAAATTTACTTGGATTTTAATACGTTAACAGTAACTTTGAATTCAATGTGGGATAAAGAATATTAAGATTTTAGTACAAAATTTATATCAAAACTTATTGATACTCAAACCAAACACAACATAAATTTAATCAGAAATTTTATATTGGGAATTGGCCAAACAGCTTAATATGATGGATATGGTATTCATACGTATAATAAATTCTTCAATACAAATACAATGTTTGAGCAGATTAAGTTATTGGATTCCATCGAACCTGTAACTACGATGATGATTTCGGGGAGGGCGAATTTATGTAGAAAAAATGGGTCACGTGGACTCATGGTCACCAGACTAAACTCAATATATTATATGTATAATTCTTAAAATATATCTAATATTAACAGAAGGAAGCTATGATCAAATGAGACTGAGTGGTGCACTGGTTAGGTGCCAAGTTTAATGCCTTAAGGTCTTGAGATTGAAACCAACTTGTTATCTTCTTTTTTTTCTTAATTATAGTGCACACATCCTCTTAAAATTTAATCCTAACTTCGCTTCTGGTTGCGCCCCCTGATTACGATCTTCTTGATATCATAGCTCAAATAATAATACATATGCATAGCAGGAATAAGTAAAATGATGTACTAGGCTGTACATATTTAAGTTGTGAGCACTAAGAGGTAAGAGCGTGTAATATTTTTAATACTATAAGTATAAATTAAAAGTTAACTTGTGATAAATGTAATAGTTAATAGGTAATTGCAACTTTTTATCAAGTTCTAATTACTTACTGTAAATCATATAGTTTAGCTGTAATTACCTTATTAGTTATTTTAATTATATAAATAGTTTTTATATTATGAATGCACAAAACTCAAATTCAGTGAAGAATCAAATTGTAGTCACTAGGCTCATACACATGACCTCGCCTCTTAACAAAATTGCAATGTTGTATATCTCGTAAGCTTAATTTGCTGATGTGTGAATGAATCTTCTTCATGAGATCACTTGGGCTAGTAACCCAAATTAGTGCATCCTAAGGCGTCAATTTATGCGAATTGTTTTGGCCTTTTCCAAGAAATACACAGTGATTGAAACAATAAGTGAAGGTACATGCATTCCTCATCTAGTCCTACATATGCCTTAATTATTTTAGGAGTCATTTGATTCTTGAACTACATAAATATAAGATATGGGACCATATATGATGAGGTTTCAGTTTAGGACTTTAGGAGATTAATTATGGATGAAATTAAGATAGTTGTATCTAACTTTTGATTTAGGGATGATAATTAGCCAGTAGCTTCTTTTTTTTGGTGTGTGGATTGTCCTTTAAAAGCACTAGTCTTTAATTTTTTCCCCTCAAATTTGAAATTTTTAAATTTTTCCCTTTGCCTAAAAATTCATAGATTCCGGGTTCGAAGCAAAAATAAAAAAAATTACAAGACAGAAGTTTAGATTCGCTAGGTAAAGTTTTCCTGCAAATTCTGCCCCATCGGGCATAATTTGTCTTATGCCTGAAGGCAAATTGGTTGAAGGCAAACTCTGCTTTAAGGCAGAGTTTTGCACGCAAACTAGGCATAGTTTGCATGCAACCACTGTCTAGCGATTTTTTTTAAATTTGCGTCTGAGTAGGGGTTCAAACCAGGAACCTTGAGATTTTAGGCGAAGGACAAAAATTAAATACTCTCATTTTCATGGGCAAAAATTAAAGACCACCCCAAAATAAGGGCATTACTGCGAATTGCCCGTAGCTTTTTGATGGGCGAAATAGTTATCCCACTATCAAAAATATTCATGATATTTTGTAGAGTTTCAATGGATTCCCTTGTATTACCAGGTATTAGAGTTGTCAAAACGGGTTGGCACAGTTCATCACGGTGAACCCACGTGGATTTTAGAATTTGACGGGTCAGGCCAGGCTAGCCCATCATTTTGATGGGCGCTTTAAAACAACAAGTCAAACCCATCACTACGTGAATTATAGGCTTGACCGAGCCAGCCCACCTTTTAAAGAAAATATTTTTCATAATTATTTTAATTTAAATTCTAATTTAAAATGCTAGCATAAATATTTACAAGAAAATATTAAATAGTATTTAGTACTTTCTAACCAAGTTTCAAATCCACAAACAAAATAATTCTAATAATACTTATTAAGTTTGGCTTCAAGTAAGATTTGGTTGTATGACTTCGATAAGAAATTTCTATCATTCTATGCAAATATTTTGAATACAATCGCACAAGAAAACGATCTTCATGGACATAAAACTTCTGCGATACCCAATAACTTTTGACATTGTTAACATATTAATATATAATACCACTCGAACCAAATAGAGATAGTAGTAAGAAAACTAAACAGTTAATGAGTAACAATACAACTAGCTAAATAGGAATATTAATCTAACTTTTTTCCAATAGATCTCAATAAAATGACAATATTTCATCCATTAAAAGTAAAAATGAACCCCTCAAAACAACTTGCATGACACTTATTACGTATCCAACCCCTAACACATTATCTTCATCAAGCATAATTGAATCTCTTTGTTGACAAGGTTGTCTTAACTATTTCATTTTCATCTACACAAATATTTATATGCAATGTTAATTAGTTAAGCATTAAGTATTCGTTCTTAAATGGATTCTAAAAATGTAAACACAATCCTATTAAATTACGGGTTGAACTGGATTAGCCCAACAGGCCTAGCCTATATTGACAGCTATACCATGTATGAATAATTTTGTTTCCAAATTAATAAGTAGTACTTTTGAAATTATTATCGGTTAAAAATGTTTTTTAATTTCAAAAATATTAAATACTTTTGTAATAACAATTAAAATGATATTAAGTCTTATTTATCCATTCTCTATGTTATGCTAAATACTAATACAAATTATTTAATGTCCTTAAGAAAACTTTTTTTATCCTACACCCCAAGAATTATCCTGTGCAACCTGGGCCGGGCCAACCAAACCGACCCATATTGACAGCTCTCGGAGTTGGAACGAATCATTATTGTTGAAAGTCTGAATTGGAGAGTCCGTCAAGTGAAAGAAAAAGCTTCAATCATATATGTGAGAGATTCACATATAATCGACTGGAAATAGGTTATTGGTCCTTTATACTGCTTCTATTCACTATGAACCAAATTCGGGTTTTACACATATTGGGTTAGTTTAAGTTGTATTTAAGTCACTAACTTTAAGAGGCTTACCATAGAGCTTTATAGCCGCTCTAAGAGATGGTAGAAACCGTAAATGGAAAATGCAAACCAGTTTGGCCTATGGTCCTATTTATTTTAATGCATATCCTAACTTGCAGGTATCCTTACAAGATGAGAACTCTTTAAATACTTTAATACTTAGCATTAAATTATATTTTATGATTATATGGCTGGTACAGAAGTTATATGTATCTGTTACAGAATCTATTTCAAACCATTATACACTATGACTCCTATGTGTAAAATGATGGATTTCAAAAATGAAATAATATTAATAGAAACGAATTTTGGTAAATCCAAAATAACTACCAAAAGACCTATAAAATATGATGAAATTGATTTTGCAACTGAATGGGCAATTGAGGGGGCAACTGCACCCCAAAATAATTTTAATACTGATATTACTCATATTGAGCAAACACCAGATGGTACTGTTAGGTTAAAGTTTTCTAAAGAAAACTACTTAACTGAAAAAATTGAGCGTAATAGCCTTAGCTCCAAATCTTATAGATTTGCTTCTCGTTCTTACATTGATCCAATTTATTATTTTGTAAGATCTCCTTCACGAGCCTCCACTTCTCAAATTCGGGAAGTTGATAATAACAGAGTTGATAGGATTATAATTGGAAAAGACACTATCGTCAATGGTGTTAAATAAGAACTGGATATGACCGAGTCAGAAATGAATTTTCCATCTGTTTAATGGATCAAACCAGAAAATTGATTTTAGTCGGGGATCACCCGCAAGAAAAAAGATCAGTGATGATTTCTTTAACCCATATGAGAACCATTTAAAAATGGGTTTTTGAAACATTTGATAAAAAAAGAAAGAACATTTCTTCGAGGGGAATTTTATAAAGATCTTTATGAAGCTAATACGATTATATCTTTTGTCCCTTGGTTTATGACCAAATACGTAGCAGATTATATCTCTGTTTTAGAAAGAGAATATAAACTCTCTAACTGGGAAATTATTAATACAGTTTTACCTCCCCAACAACCTTTCCAAATTGAAAAGGATAATAAGGTCCTTAATTTTGCGACTTTTTCAAAAAAAATTGAAAATGATACTGTTTTAGTTACAACAACGCATATTAATATTATGCTAAAACAGAATAATTATACAAATGTCTATATGAATATATTGGATGAACAAATTGTCCTTTTGACATGATAGAGTAGAAAAATTGACTTCTGAAATAAAAAAATTGCACCCTTCTACTGCTCCTCATACGACTATGGTCACTCCTAGTGTGCAGCCTCCCCATGAAATCAAAGAATTCAAGTTAAGAGGTTATACGGAACTTGAACAATTTCTTGATGAAAAGTTTAAGGGATTAAAAATTAGTCCCTTGACAGGAGAAAAAGGAGATGACTATGATTTCGACCTGTCTGGAGATGATTGTAGACAAATTTTTTTTGATGAGGTCAATAAACTAACTAATTACTCTAGTAGATATGCTAGAAAACCTGTTCAAACAAGGTACTATTATCCTAGACCCACCCCTACGATGTACTGTTTGAGGAATAGGATATTGTTGATAACAATAGTTACAGCGGGACATGCATTTATGAATGGAATATAGATGGTTATATCAAAAGACAGTGCTATAATACTATACATATGATGCTTATGTACTGCACTTTATGCAAGGCTAATAAGAATAATGATAAGCTATTGCAGAGATGATAATCTCAGGGTTTACTGGCCAATTAAAAGGCTGGTGGGATAATTATTTAACCTAAGAGCAAAGAAGTACCATATTGGATGCGGTAAAAACCAAACCAGGTACAGAACCATAGGAAAATGTTGTTTATACACTATGTTTAAATATCATAGAACATTTCACTGGTCAATGGACGGATGACATTGAAAATATAAGGACTATGCTCCAAAACCTTAGATGTAAAACCTTAACCTCTTTTAGATGGTATAAGGATGTCTTTCTTAGCAGGGTTATGGAACTGCCAGAGTGTAATAACTCTCATTGGAAATCCAAATTTATAGATGGGTTACCCTCCTTCTTTGCTGAAAGAGTCAGAAAGAACCTTAGACAAGGGGAAATTCATATCAATTATGGTAATTATACTTATGGGAAACTTATAGGAACCTGCATCCAAGAAGGTTTAGCCTTATATAATGAGATTAAGTTGAACCAATAAATCAGCAAGCAAGGTCTAAATGAAAGACAACAACTTGAGGAATTTTGCACCCAGTTTGGGATGGATACACCCAAAACAAAAGAATCGTCTCATAGAAACAAGAAACATAATAAGAAGAATTTTCAGGAATGGAAGGAAAAATGCCTGGAAAAGAGATCCAAAAGGAAAAAAGAGTTTAAAACTCGGAAGAATTTCATAAAGTCAAAAAATTCTTAAAATTATAAGTTTAAAAAAGAGTTTAAACCCCAACCATTTTGCATGTATGTTTAAAATTATAAGTTTAAAAAATATGACCACAAAAATGTTACGTATTATAGTATGTTTAAAACAAGTTCTAAGGTGTTCATCCCTTTCTTAAATTCTTTGTCCAAATAAACAGGGTCACATAAAATGAAAATAAGGGACTACTTAATTAAGAATTAATTAAAACTTCTTTCATATAAAGGAAAACCTAAACTAATACAACTTAAATGTAAATAATGGATCTTGAGTCTAACTCAACCCCAAAAGCTAGCTTGTAGGGTGAGGATTGTTCAAGTCCATATAAGGAGTATGTTCCCATTCCATATCCTGAGACTCTTAACGCTCCCCCGCACATCCAGACCTTGTTAACTGGAGTGTGTATAATATAATTTGGAGGCCCAACATCGGTGAACAAATAATTGGATGGGTCTGACTCTGATACCATGTAAAGAATGAATCTTGGGTCTAACTCAATCCCAAAAGCTAGCTTGTAGGGTGAGAATTGTCCAAATCCACATAAGAAATCCATGTTCCCATTCAATATCCGACGTGAGACTCTTAACATTAATGAATGTGGTTGAATCCATTTGAATTGTGTCATCACTCAACTTTCAACTTTGACATAATTGTGCTTCTTCAGTTAAGTATCGACCATTATCCAATTTTTTAAAAGTTCCTAGAGAATGCTGACAGCTAAGTACTCCACTAATATATAACTTTGCTTATAGTGGTTAATTAAACCGCGTTAATAAAACAAAACAACTTTATCCGTTGTAAGTGTAACCTCCACTTCCATATATGTCTTTGTTCTAAACCGCCATGTTTGAAATAATTTTATAGCCTAAGAGACACCATTAGCCACCAAAAAAGGAAAAAAAAAAAGAAGAGAAAAATCATACTATAGTATTGCTTGGTTACAAATGCAAGGAGTCTCCTCTATAAATACCCTCTTTTATGGTTTACTCAAACATCAAGCAATAGCAAACACACATTTCAATTTTTCAAACACTTAGCAACAAAATTTTATTTCTTAGGATCAAATTCCAATTATGGCATCCATGGGATTTAACTATGCCCACCTTCATGTGCAGCAAAAACGCCTTAAAGAGAAGTTGAATAAAATGGAGGTGGAAAATACTCAAAGTAATAAAAAGGATGGTGACACGGTGAAAAAATTAACAGCCGATGGTAAACGTAGTAAGGGTAAGAAAATTTACCCGGGTGGCTTTGCTTCAATGGATTCTAATGAGAACTTAGGTGAAAATAAGGAATAGTAATTTGTGTCCATACAATGTAGCACGTAGATATGTGAAATAACGTGCTAGTTCACGTTTCTTGTGTTTTCGCTTTCTCTTTTTTTTTTTTTTTGTTGTTAAAGTTCTCTTTGTTTCTTCTTAAATTGTGCATGTAATACTACATGCATGGTACTGTATATTATTGTTTTGTTTGAGCCCTTGTAAGTTGTATGGTTCTCTTAATGATAATAAAGAAAAAAGTACAAATTATATTGTTAACAATTTTGATGTAAAGTTTACGTACATGTTTGGCTGCTCAAGGCATTGACGGCTTATCAGAAGTTGACGGAAGATTTTAGGAATATAATATGAATATGATTCTCCTATTATGTAACTTATATATATAGCCTTTCAATTAATGAAAATAATCAAGGGATTATTTCTTTCATGGTATCAGAGCTGAGCATGGTCATGATGGACTGGCGCAAGGCATCGGAAGAGGCAGTCAAAATAATATCGTCCACATATAACAAAATGTAGGCTACGGACGAACCACGACGGTAGATGAACAAGGAATTATCCGATCTGCTGTGAGTGAACCCAATAGTTGAAACATAGTCAGCAAACCTTGTATACCAGGCCCGTCACTAATTCACTATCAAAGAAAAATACCTCCAACTGTGTGGAGAGTTAATTTTATGAAATATGAACACGCTGACTGCTTACAACTCCATAAGTTACTTTGTCATGTTCCAACTAAGAGATGGTGGCAGAACTAGTGGAGGGAAGGGATTCAAAATTCGCTTCATCGGAAAAATATATTGTATAAATAATAGTATAAAAATTAATTTTTTTGTTACATATAGGAGTACATAAATCGTTGCTGACATGTGATCAGGAGGTCACGGGTTCAAGTCATGGAAACACCCAATTGCAAAAATGCAAGGTAAGACTTCGTACAATAGACCCTTTTGATTTGGTCATTTCCCGAATCTCGCAAATAGCGGAATCTTAGTGCATCGGGTTAACCTTATATATAAACAACTAACACCTTTACATGTAGAAAAATGCGAGTGTAATGGTAAAAGAAATTCGAAAGTTGTTATATGTCATAGATTTAAATTGAAATTGAAGAAATACCATAGAGGCTATGGAGCGCATGCTAAAATACAACTAGTGCAACTAACTGTGTGACATCAACAAGAAAACATAACGGAATCAGTAGCAGCCCCAATGCGGTAGTTATCGATCTTTAATATTTTTAATATTGAACCATTATATTTTTACAATTATGAATTTATATCTATTATTTATTATAATTTTAATATATTTTTACACATAAATTATATTTCGTGTTGAAATGCATTGTTAAGATAATCCCAGTTATAAAGCACAACTACATTCGCCCTTGCGTGTCCTTCCTCTAATATTGTAACTGTTAAGGATATCATCTAGTGTTGATAATATAATTAATTAAATAAATGTGTGTTCTCTCTAATAATTAAACTTTTTAAATGAGATTGTCACACACTTTAACATGTTACAAAAGTAGACGGAGGTGCTAGATTCAAATTATCTCACCTGCCTAGGTTCAAATCTTACAAGTTTTAAAAGTATTTTTTTCCCTTAAATTTTATGCCCCATCAAACACCTTCACATGAATTGAGATGGCGGGAGTATCGATCTTTTCTGATATAAGTTTGTAGACTCTATTTTATTTAAGAATAAATTAAATAAGATAAGGATCCATTTTTTTTTCTCCTGCAGAAAATTATTAATTGTGACCATGAGTTATAGGCCTCAAATAACAACTACAGAAGAAATGAATTTTCCTTGCAAAAAAAAATAATCCCTAGAGACCTCTCCTCATATAAGGAATTAACTAATTATCAAGTTAGGCCAATAACTACTAAAGTCCCTATGCTTAATGCATGTCTTTGGAAAGTAATGCCATTGACTCCAAATAAAGGCTGGATTAGCAACTTAGCATCACAGGACACACATTAATTAAAAATGAACCACAAGCTAAGCATGAAAACAAATTATAGCACTTATCTGGAAAAAATACATTTTTTTTAAAAGAATAGGTTCTCATTTGCTCACTGCCAGCTACCAAGAAAAGGCTCTTATTTTATTCAAAGAACTAGAATAAATTGTGTAGATAATGCTGCAACTTGCAAGGTGATATTGTTAGAGCATAATTAATAATAGTAACCTGTGGCTAAGAGAAACATATAGTGGTTTAAGTTATGGGCTGCTCCACTTAACTGAGTTAGTGCCTTACTAAACTACATTTATTTTGACAAGTTGAGAGTTTATTAACCAGTTGTAAGGAAAAGAAATAATAGTATGAAATTTAAGGCTGTTTGGCCAAGGATTTAAAATCAGATTGAGAAGTGCTTTTAGGAGTGAGTTTAGCTTAAATACATCAAAATCGTACAGAATTTTTATACTGCCATATCACCTTTATATTTTAATTATAACAGGTAATATTTGTTATTTATAAGATTACAAATTTACATCTTTGTGGAAATTAGCAGTAGATCGATATTTTTAGGTAATTAGTAATCCCTTGATAATAGTATACAAATTACTTTGTATATATACTTTAGAATTTGTGTTTGGACAATAAAAATTAATAAGCATTGGCATATTCTATACAGAGACTATATTTTATGTCATCTTACTATAAGAGTCTAGATTAGTTAATTAAAGACCACCAAGATCCATTACCAGAAATATTACAATGTAATGCAATTTGCTTTTCCTATGTGGCCATCTTAAGCTCTTGATATGTGTCAATGATTCGTTAACAACTAACGGTATACACTTCGAAAAAATAAAAGTTTAGTGAGTGGAGACTTTGCTTTCATTAATTAATCTTTCATGCATTCCATGGAAGAAAACATTATTTATTTGTAGTCATTCTGAAAAAAAATACCGTTATGCCAATTAGTTACTTAAAAGGAAACATGTTGGTGGACGTTGTCAAAAGAGAAGAGGAAAACAAAGGTATAGCTTTCTAAAAACAAATTAGAAAATAAGGATAACTTTAGGTTGACCTTCAAAGTAGGATTAAAAAAGTTTATCAACTGATACATCACTAATTTTTACAGCCACAAGACAATTAGACAGGCATAAATTATTTTATGACTTAATGTTGTTTTATGAAGGGACATTTAGTCTTAGTGGAGATATATTTATCGACGTTAAATAAATAAAAAAAGATGTAGCTCATTGCCGACGCCTATATGGTCATTAACATGGTGGGAACTCCTTTTGAAAGAAGTATTTTGGCTAGTTAAAATAATTTCAGTTAAGTAATAGCTTCATTGCTAATAACTTCACTACTGTCTATGAGGACCCTCCGATCCATCTTGTAATGATGCTGCAGCAGCAACAACAACATACTCAATATATTTCTATAAGTGGGGTCTGTAGAGAGTAGAATGTACGCAGACCTTATCTCTATCTTGGGAGATAGAGAGATTTTTTCCGATAGAGCCTCGGTTCAAGAAAATATGCATACTAAATAAATGTATAATTATCCTTTTAATTTTAAAAAAGGACTAAAGAAGGGCAAATTAAGTTGAAATTCTATCCTCATCACTTAACTTCTCATGCATAGAGTCATTTGAATTGCCATCCTCATTGCTTAACTTTGACATATTCTTTTTTCTCTTGTTCTTCTTCTCCTATTTGAGTTTGAAAAAGTATGTTCTAATATTGGTACAGAAGTCTTCAACATTATATTATCTAAATTGTTAAAGTTGCTAGAAAAGGCTGACAGCTAACTCCATTTGTCCAACTATTTGCACTATTAGCATTCTCTTCATTATCATAATTCCTAGTTAAGCACTATTCTTTTGTTAATATTAGTGGTTAAGCCACCTTAAGAAAACCACTTTATACCTTGTAACCCTCCACTTCCTTATCGGTGTTGTAAATTAAACCGTCTTGTATAATTAATATTATAACCTAATGGTCACCATTAGCCACCAAAATAAAAAAAAATTGCATTGCTTGCTTACAAAGGCGAGAATCTGCTCTATAAATTCCCTCTTCTATGGTTTACTCAAACTATATGCTTGTAAATAGCAAACACACATTTCAAACTATATGCTTATAAATAGCAAACACACATTTCAAACACTTAGCAATATTTCTCTAAGGATAAAATTTTCAGTTATGGCTGCTATGGGACTAAACTATGCCCATCTTCACGTGCAACAAAAACGCCTTAAAGAGAAATCGAAGACAATGAAGGAGGAAAATGCTCGAAATAGTAGTAATAATGAGAGTGGGGTGGTGAAAAAATTAACCGTGGATGGTAAACGTAGTAAGGGTAAGAAAATTTACCCGGGTGGCTTTGTGTCATTTGAGTCCAATGAGAACTTAGGTGAAAATAAAGAGTAGTCAATAATTTGGCCAATTACCGTTTAAACAAAAAAGAAATAATAATAATTTGGCCAAGGGCATTGTAGAGTAGAGGGTAAGTCAATAATAATGTGCTAGTTCACTTAGCTCGTGAACTACTTTTTTTTTTTGTTCTTTGGATTAGTCATATTTCTTTTTATTTTCTTGTAAAGATGTTTCACTTGTTTTGTGTTTTCATGTCTGCTAAGCTGTGGTGATGAATTCACCTAACTTGTAATATATATATATATATATATATATATATCATTGTTAATATTATTGCTTGAGCCCTTGTATGGAGGTTTATTGATACCATAATATTCTATCTGTTCTATTTTATGTGATATTAGGTTCTTAATAACTCTTTCTAAAACATGACATATTCTTATATTTGGAAAATAATTTAATTTTATACTTTTCATTTTACTTTTTTTTTTAATTTTAAGCAACCTTCCTGATGGGGTTAGGCGACCCCTACCTTGTATATTAAAATTCAGAACGAAAATACATGTACACCAGGTAGATGTTGCCTAATCTCTCCAATTCTACTTAAGCCAATGGACACGCCTATTTTGCTGAATGTTTTTCTCCAAGACAAGGTCTTGTATGGTAGGAAAAAATTATATCCCGAAGGTTCTTTGCATTTGATGAGAGTAGTGCTCTCATAATTTCCGTTAAAGTCACAAAAAATTTAGGCACCAGCTATACAGAATGTACCGCATCATTGAATTTTGTAAGATTGTATTAATCTTCCTTATCTCGGGCTTTCTCATTAATACAACTATATATAGTGTACAATATGTAGAACCCTAGTACAATGATGAATCATCTACTTACCATAATTCTATATCACTATATATAGTGTAAAGCTAGCTTATAGGGTGAGATTGTCCAAGTCGTCCATGTTCACATTCCATTTTCGATGTGAGACTCTTAACACTACCCGCACACCTAGACCTCGTTAACAAGAGCGTGAATAATATAATTTGAGGGCCCAACATCGGTGAACAAAGAATTGAAATGTGTCTGACTCTGATACCATGTAAGATTGTATTAATCTCTCTTGTCCCGGGGTTTTCTCATTAATACAACTATATATAGTGTACAATATGTAGAACCCTAGTACAATGATGAATCCTCTACTTACCATAATTCTATATCACTAAATATACAAAATATATGAGATATATTCTAATTATGGTGGTGGGGTTGAATTGGGTTTCTATAACTATTGTTACACGTTAATAAATTTGATCTCTTTCGCTTTTTTGTTCCTCACTCGAAAGTTAAGAAATCTCCCTTTATCCATGTTAATCAGTCATTTAACCTTCCGGGGAAGTTCATCAAAGTTGTTTTAGATCTTGTTGGATTGGAATGAGTGACTCATGGACGCAAGAGTATCCGTCACCTTGTTTGCTTCCCTAAAACAGTGTTGGATAGACCAAAAAGTTGTGTCAATGATTCGTTAACAACTAACGGTATACACTTCCAAAAAAAAAAAATGGTTCAGTAATTAATAAATTAATCTTTCAAGCAATCCGTGAAAGACGAAAATATAAATTTACTTGGATTTGACCCTGGAATAAAGTATATATCTATGGTTCACATATTAATTTTTTAAAGGAAAAGTATGTTGGTGGACATTGTCATTAGCGGAGAGGAAGAAAAATTAGTGGTACAACTTTTTAGGGAAGTTTTAGAAAATAGGGAAAGCTTTAGGTTGACAAAATGACTTAAAAAATTAAATAATTTTGATAGTACATCACTTATTTGTGTTATATAACTACAAGATAATTAGATCGACAAGCATAAAGAATGCTTATAAATATCTAAATGTTGTTATATGAAGGGACATGTTGTCTTAGTGGAGATATGTTTATCTGCCTTGAGGATAAAAAAGGGTCGCTTGCACTATGCTTATGTATTACACTATTCTTAATTATGTTAGAAAAATAGGTTTTAGAAGCGGAGAAGAAATAATCAAGCTTTCAGAAAGTATGTGCTCCCGATAAAAAGAAATAAGGTACTCTATTCCATTACATACATGGATCGGGTTGAAAAATCAGACCCAGTCTCTCTTGGAATCCTGAATATGCCAAAAAATAATGAATTGTACTAATCCACATATGTCTCTCTCCCATCAATTAGTTTACGGAGCTATCTCAGATATCTCGAGTAAGGAGACGGGACGGGTTTGATCTGTCCTTAAAAAATTTAAGCTTCCTACTTCATTGTTGCATGGATAGTGACAAAATTTCTCTAGGATTTTACAAAGACAATCACTACAAGAGAACATGAAATTAGCTACGGAAATTGTCGGTAATCCCTAGATAATCCATCGCTAAATAGATCCTCGCTAATTAGATTTTCTTATAATCTGTCGCTAATCCGTAGCTAAATGAGATTAGCATGGAATTTTTGCTGTTTAGCTATGAAATTGTGTCCGATGCTAATTCCTTGTTTTCTAGTAGTGAATGAAACTCAAGTTTTCAGCAATTAACTTGAATATCCCACAAGAACAAAATTGTGTTTTGTAATTAGTGAGTATTCAGAGAAGAAACCAGTCGTCTATATATTGTATTTTTGTTTAGAGGAGATGCGAGATTTATAGTACCTTTAGAAGTCTGTTGGTAACCGACCCAACCATTCCCAACATGTGTCTTTTCAAACACCAACAGAAAAATCATTCTTATATACTCCCATCAATACTAACTATTCCAACAAATTAGAAGTTCATAAATTTTTGTTAGTAATGGATCACACCTAAACATCACACATGTTGGAAATACTACAAAGTCAGGATTGAAAGTTAAGGAGGTACTAATAGTTCCTGAGATTAAAAAGAATCTACTGTCTGTTAGCAAGCTTGCAAAAACAATTCATGTACTCTTGAGTTTGATGAATTTGACACTATAAGAAAGATATTTGTCAACAATATTTTTGTTGTCATATGTTGGATGTTGCCAAAAGTACTTTTCGCAACAACAAAAATTATTGCATGTCATTGCAATAACCTTCGATGCGAAAAGTTTTTGCAACAAGAAGTTGTTTTTTTGTTGCCATTTACGTTTTTAGCAACAATATATTAAATTTTTGTTGCCATTTACGTTTTTTAATAATAATAATATACTAGTTGTTGCTAAAATTTTATTGTCAATTCTATACTTTCTTGTAGTGTGATTTTATTATTAAGTACAAAAAGTTAGGGAAACAAATGGCTAAGGGAAGTAAGAAAGGCGGACTCTATGTAGTGGAAGATAACAATATTTTTGCTTTGACAACAACACCAGCCTGGAAGAAGACGGATTGTATTTGGCATGCTAGAATAGGGCACCTTAGTTTGAAGTCTTTACACTTTTTTAATTGAAATAAAGTGCCTACTATATGTACTAGCTGCTATTTAGGGAGAAGTTGTAAACTTCCTTTTGCACTGAGAGATAAAGTTGAGAAGGAACCCTTGCTCAAAATTCACTATGATCTATGGGAGCCATCTCCCATTGAATCTTCTCAGCATATGAAATACTTGTTAAAGCTAGTTAATGAATAAAACTAGCCAAGTTGGTGTGAATGAGAAATGGAAGGCAACCTTTCCGAACAGTCACCAACCTATTCCGAAGAGGCACCTTCAAGGCTATATAAACTAAGGCAATGCCTCATTTTAAAGATACCAAAAACCCAAAAATTTCTGCATCTGAAATTCTGCATTCTTTTTTCACAAATAAAACTATCGAGTCTTACTTGTGTTTCGTTGCCAACTTTGAGTTCGTCGAAGTCGAAGGCGTTTGACGTACCGCTACTCTGCGACAGTATATCCGTTTTATCCCGGGAGGAAGTAATCCATAACCTCGGGTACAGTGAGGGGATTAAATTCCTTAAGGACACACAAGTGAATTCGTGGTCTCGGATATTTTCTTACTTCGTATTATTTTTCCGGTTTGTTTTTTCGGTTTTTGTCTTTCCGTTTGGTTTCGTTTTTCCCGATTTTTGAACACGAGCACAACAACAAGCTTAAGGAATTTAAACATTATTTCGTGTTCATTTGTTCTTGTTTAACAATTACGAACATTGTCGGAAAAAAAAAAGGTGTATGTTTGTTGTTTCGATGTAACGAACTTGTATGTTGTTTGGAGACTAAAATCTTCGGATTTTCTACTCCGGTTGAGATTAAAGTTTCCATAACTTTCTACTCCTTTGGGTACTTGATTTGAAGATATAAAAACTTCATCAAGTATACAACATACAATTTACTGAAAAAAAAAAAAAAAAAAAGGTGTTTGTTGTTTCGGTGTAACGAACTTGTATGTTGTTTGGAGACTAAAATCTTCGGATTTTCTACTCCGGTTGAGATTAAAGTTTCCATAACTTTCTACTCCTTTGGGTACTTGATTTGAAGATATAAAAACTTCATCAAGTATACAACATACAATTTACTGGAAAAAAAAAAAAAAAAAAAAAAAGGTGTTTGTTGTTTCGGTGTAACGAACTTATATGTTGTTTGGAGACTAAAATCTTCGATTTTCTACTCCGGTTGAGATTAAAGTTTTCATAACTTTCTACTCATTTGGGTACTTGATTTGAAGATATAAAAACTTCATCAAGTATACAACATACAATTTATCGTGCATTTCGTTTCAAGTATTTTAAATCTTTGTTTGTGTAACCTTGATTCGGTTTGAAGAAATAAAATCTTCACCGTTGTGTATTATAATTGTTCTTTCATCAAAAGCTGATTCGATTCGATAATTTATGGCATTCACGTTTAGGACATGTCAATTATAGAACCTTGCGAAAAATGATTAGTTTGGAAGTATTGCCTAAGTTTGAATGCAATCAATCAAAATGTCAAATCTGTGTTGAGTCTAAGTATGTTAAACATCCTTATAAGTCGGTTGAAAGGAATTCAAGTCCTTTAGACTTAATCCATACGAGATATTTGTGACATGAAGTCAATCCCATCTCGCGGTGGAAAGAAGTATTTCATAACTTTTACGACGATAGTACGCGGTATTGCTACGTTTATTTACTTAATAGTAAAGATGAAGCAATTGAAGCATTCGAGCAATACAAAACTGAAGTTGAGACTCAACTTAACAAAAAGATTAAAATGATAAGGAGTGATAGGGGCGGTGAATATGAATCTCCTTTTGAACAAATATGTTTGGAATATGGCATTATTCATCAAACAATCGCCTACTTACTCGCCACAATCAAACGGAATTGCGGAAAGGAAAAATAGAACCACGAAAGAAATGATGAATGCCACGTTAATAAGTTCTCGGTTTACCCCGAACTTGTGGGGGAAGCCATTCTAACAACTAGCCGAATACTCAATCGAGTGCCCCATAGCAAAACAAAATCTATTCCATACGAAAAGTGGAAAGGAAGGAAGCCCAATTTGGGATACTTCAAAGTGTGAGGGTGTTTGGCCAAGGTGCAAATTCCTAAACCCAAAAGGGTAAAAATAGGACCTAAAACCATTGATTGTGTTTTCATAGGATATGCCACAAATAGTAAGGCATATCGATTTACGGTTCACAAATCGAAAAATCCCGACATTCGAGTAAATACGGTAATTGAATCGGATAATGCCGACTTCTTTGAAACCATATATCCGTATAAAAAGGAATGTGAGTCGTCTAGCAAAGAATCTAAACGACCTCGGGAAGAAACAAAGGAAAATATTCCGATGAGGAAAAACCGAGACGCAAAGCAAACGTCAAAGGACGTCTACTTCATTTGGACCGAATTTCTAACATTTTTGTTGGAGAATGAGCCTCGAACCTTCAACGAAGCTATGTCTTCATCGGAAGCTCAATTTTGGAAAGAGGCAATCAATAGTGAGATAGAATCCATCTTAAACAATCATACTTGGGAATTGGTTGACCTTCCTCCAGGGAATAAACCTTTAGGTTCCAAATGGATTTTCAAGCGAAAAATGAAAGCCGATGGTACTATTGATAAATATAAGGCAAGACTAGTTGTTAAAAGGTTTAGACAACGAGAAGGTCTTGATTACTTTGATACATACTCGCCGGTAACGAGGATTACATCTATTCGGGTGTTAGTAGCGTTAGCCGCCGTGTACGGTCTTGAAATCCATCAAATGGATGTGAAAACAAACCTTCTTAAATGGAGAGTTAGAGGAAGAAATTTACATGGAACAACCCGAGGGTTTGTAGTTCCGGGGAAAGAGAAGAAGGTGTGTCGACTTGTTAAGTCTCTTTACGGACTAAAACAAGCACCCAAACAAAGTGGCATGCAAAATTTGACCATACAATGTTTGTCAAATGGATTCAAGATAAATGAGTGTGATAAATGTGTCTACATTAAGAACACTCCAAACCACGTAGTCATTGTTTGTTTGTACGTGGATGATATGTTGATAATGAGTAACGACATTGCTAACATAAATGCTACTAAGCGCATGCTTGCTAGTAAGTTTGATATGAAAGACTTAGGAGTTACCGATTTAATTCTCGGGAATTAAAATCCATAAGACTCCTCAAGGTCTAGCATTGTCTCAATCTCATTATATTGAAACGGTACTTGAAAAGTTCAAGTATTTGGACTTTAAAGTTGCAAAGACGCCAATTGATATGAACTTGCTCTTACAAAGAATAAAGGTGAAAGTCATTCTCAATTGGATTATGCCAGTGTTGGGAAGTTTGATGTATATCATGAACCGTACGCGACCGATATTGCATGTGCTATAAGTAAACTAAGTCGCTACACTAGTAATCCCGACCAAAAACATTGGCGGCAATGAAACGAGTTTTGGGGTATTTAAAACATACTCAAAACTTTGCTTTGCATTATAACGGGTATCCTGCGCAGATTATTGAAGGATACGGTGATGCAAATTGGATCACCGGTTCAACTGAAACTAAAATCCACAAGTGGATATATTTTTACCATAGGTGGAGGAGCAGTGTCTTGGAAGTCATCCAAACAGACATGTATCGCCCGCTCTACAATGGAATCTGAGTTCATAGCTTTAGACAAAGCCGGTGAAGAAGCTGAATGGCTCCAGAATTTCTTAGAAGATATTCCATTTTGGCCCAAACCGTTGGCTCCTATATGCATACATTGCGATAGCCAAGCGGCAATAGGAAGAGCCGGGAGCCTTATGTACAATGGAAAGTCTCGTCACATACGACGAAGACATAATACCGTTAGACAACTACTCTCTAGTGGAATTATCACAATTGACTATGTTAAGTCAAGAGATAATGTGTCGGATCCACTAACTAAAGGCCTAACTAGAGAGGTAGTTGAAAGATCATCAAGGGGAATGGGACTATGGCCGAGGACAAGTCATCGTGACGGTAACTCTACCTAGAAGACCGGAGATCCCAAGATCTAGGTTCAAAGAGATCAAACAAAGTCATTAATGACGGTTCAACATTGTCACAATAACTCTTTGGTCCATTCTCGTGATGAGACAATGTTCGACCGGGATAAAGCATTGCGGCTTTTTAATGGTTCCTAAGTTTGGTACGGGGTATATCAAATAGTGTATCTACGGGATGACACATTTAGGAATCACCTATGTAAGTGTGAAGTGTAAGCCGCTTCAAGGAGAATTATGTAAGGCCAATTCTCTACGCACTTATGAACCAGGCGTGTGTTCATGGTCAAACGAACAAAACAATGAGAACCAAAGACGGTTAAAGGGTTAATTGTGTGACATGTGGTTGTCTAGGTATACACCAAAGCTCGACGGTTCAAGGATATCACATCTACCGATTGACCGAGTATATCCGACATATGTTCACTACGGAAAGTTCAAAGAGAAATCTACTTATCCGGATGCGATTAATCCTTGCTTACGAATCACACAGTTTTTCATCATGCATGTTTTTCATCATATAGCCATTCCCCATTCATGTGGGGGATTGTTAAAGCTAGTTAATGAATAAAACTAGCCAAGTTGGTGTGAATGAGAAATGGAAGGCAACCTTTCCGAACGATCACCAACCTATTCCGAAGAGGCACCTTCAAGGCTATATAAACTAAGGCAATGCCTCATTTTAAAGATACCAAAAAACCAAAAATTTCTCGCATCCGAAATTCGCATTCTTTTTTCACAAATAAAACTATCGAGTCTTACTTGTGTTTCGTTGCCAACTTTGAGTTCGTCGAAGTCGAAGGCGTTTGACGTACCGCTACTCCCGCGCGACAGGTATATCCGTTTTATCCCGGGAGGAAGTAATCCATAACCTCGGGTACAAGTGAGGGGATTAAATTCCTTAAGGACACACAAGTGAATTCGTGGTCTCGGATATTTTCTTACTTCGTATTATTTTTCCGGTTTCTGTTTTTTCTGGTTTTTGTCTTTCCGTTTGGTTTCTGTTTTTCCTGATTTTTGAACACAGGCACAACAACAATACTATATATTGTTTGTTGATGATAATACAAGATACAATTGGTTATATCCAATAAAAAGGAAATCTGAATTCTTTGAGACTTTTCTTAAGTTTCAGAAAATGGTGGAAAAAAAATATTTCAAAGCCAATTAAAATCTTCCAATGTGATTGAGAAGGTAAGTTCATCAGTAATGAATTCATAAACACTTGAAAAATGTGGAATCATTAGGTAACTGTCATGCCCAAATAATCCTGAACAAAATGAGATTTCTGAGAGAAAACATATGCATATAGTAGAAACTAGTTTAACACAACTTTGTCATGCCAAACTACCTCTTTTTCTCTGGCTAGAAGCCTTCCTCACTGCTGTATTCTTGATAAACATACTACCATCCTCAATCCTCAAGAATGAAATACCCTTTGCAAGCTTCATGGAGCATCACCATAGTACAACAGCCTCAAAGTATTTGGTTGTAGGTGTTATCCTTACCTCAAGGGTCAGGCAAAATTTGCACCTACAATTTATCCTTGTGTTTATTGGTTACAATAGTCTGCACAAAGGCTACAGGTGTTATAAACCATCAAATATAAAGGTCTTTGTGTCTATATACGTGATCTTTGATGAATACACAATCCCTTATGTGCAACCAAAACAAATCTCTCCAAATACTTCTACTCATCTAGATATTTTTCTTGAGTGTTTTCCTAATATATAGGATGAGTCTCAGTCAAATGGTGTTACCAGTTCAGGGGAACTGTTGGGCACTCCTCCTTACAATATTGATGTTAATGATATTGATGTTCATGTAGCAGAATCACCTATTCATAATGCAGATCAACATGATAATCACATTGATGATGGACTGTTAGAAAGTAGTCATGATCTATCAGGAAACAACTTAGATGATGAAAGTCAAAGCTTGAAAAAGAATCAAGATGTAGCTAGTGTGCATGAAGCTGGTGCAACTAATGTGCAGGAAGTTGACCAAATTACTGTGTCTGATCCACAAGGCATACAACTGGAAGTGAATTCGTTAAGGTAGTTCAATACTGAGAGCAATCAGAATCCTGGATCGCTTAATAGCACAACTGAGATCATAAAAGAAGAACAACCTCTTGACAATGCAGAAGGACACCACATGATGACAAGGTTGAAGACAAGGAAGGTGCCAATTACTCACACAGCCTTGATAATAGCAAATAGAGTAGCAGATACTGAGTCAAAGACTGGTTCAAGTACTTAGAACACCACACTGGTATGCAGCTATGATGGAAGAACTTGATGCATTACATAAAAATCAGACATGGACCTTGGTGCCTAGAACAACAAAAATGTATGTAGTTGGATCAAAGTGGGTGTTCAAGACCAAACTAAAGTCAGATGGTTCTATAGATAGGCACAAAGACGGGTTGGTTTCCAAGGGATACTCTCAACTTAAGGGAATTGATTGAAGAAACATTTAGTGATGGTGTTAAGGCCATTACAATAATGGTAGTGTTATTTGTTATTATCAGTTTACAATGGATTATTAGACAATTTGATGTCAAAAATGTATTTCTGCATGGACATCTGCAGGAAAAAGTATACATGACACAACCACCAGGATTTATTGATTGTAGAGTAGAGTAGACTCATCCTTATTTGTACTTTATTGCAATAAAGGTATTGTCCTACTCCTTCTGTATGTTAATGATATAATAGTTATAGGAAGTTCTCTTGCATATATTTAAGAGATAATTATAACACTTGAGAAGAAATTTGCAATGAAGGATCTTGATCCACTGCATTTATTTTTTGGAAGTGAAGTTACATAATTTGATGATAGAGGTATTCATTTAAAACAGAGTAAATATGCACAGAACTGCTCAATAAAATTGATATGGTCATGGCTATGGTAGTAAATTCACCACTTGCACAGAAGTATGGTTTGCATGAAGATAAGGGGAGTCCTGTCAAGAAGTCTTCAGTATCTCACATTGACTAGGTCAGACATAGCTCATGTAGTGAATTTAGCAAGTCAGTTCATGTAGGCTCAAAATAGTGAGCACTTTCAGGCTATAAAAATGATTCTCAGATATGTGAAGGGGATAACTTAGCTTGGATTTAGACTAATTGCTAAATCACCTCTAAGGCGGTATAGATTTTCTGATGCCGATTGGGGAGGTTTCAATATAATAAGAAGATCAACCTACAATCTACTTAGGTGCTAACTGTATTTCATGGGCATCCAAGAAGCAGTATACAGTTGCAAGGTCAAGTGTTGAGGCTGAATACAGGGCACTAGCCTCAATTGTAGCTGAGATAACAGGGATAACATATATTCTTAGGGATATTGGTGTCACACTGTCAACAACTCCAATATTATTTTGTGACAATCTTAGTGCACTCTACATGATTGTGAATCTAGTACTATATGCCAGAACCAAACATGTATAAATGGACTATCATTTTGTTAGGGAAAGGGTGGCTAGAGGACAACTCATAACACATTTTGTGAGATCACAAGACCAGTTGACTGATATTCATACCAAGACACTTATAAAACAACAATTTATAGGATTTTGAAGAAATCTAGAGTGGATGATCCATCTCTCCCTACGTTGAGGGGAAGTGTTGGAGACTAAGAGTAGAACTCCAGTCGACAGTGCAAGTGTGTACTAGTATTGAGACTGTGTGTTAACATCAGGATTTTGTATAGCAGTATGAATATGACTCAAACATGCAGTTAGAATTCAAGTAGAACTCTACTACTATAGTTGATCATCATGTGTAATCGAGCCTATATAAAAAGGTTATATGCACACATTGTAATGCACAGTTAATATCAATAAACTCAGCTTCTCTTTTTCATTCATGTACTATGTTTTCTACAATGTACTTGTGACTGAAAGTTTGGAGTTTGCAAAAATAAATTGTCCGGAAAAAAAGAAAAAGTAGAATAGATTTGGGGAAAAAGAGAGAATAAATTAAAGGGCTATTACGAGGATTAATTCTTGAGTGTATTAGGCCTTATTTATATATCTTGTGCAGGAGGGCAGTGGGGGAGGGAGGATCGACTAGTTGCCGCCACTCCCTTTTATTAGCTCTTTACACATCTAAAGAACAATTCAATATTGTATAGGGTAAAATTCATAGAAGACAGTTGTACGAATTATGGTCTAACAGGTGGAGTATGATGCTGAGTTAGATTCACGTCAGTTTACAACACTACCGGTTTGATATGCATGGTACCAGGTATGACATAAGTAGAGCCGATACCGGTATTGAAGAAGGATGAGAGCCATTTGCATAGTAACGGACGACGGTTACTCAATCCGGTCACACAACTTCCAACAACCTTTTAATAGCATTTATTGAGAGATTGATTGTCCAATTATTACAACATTCATTCTCCTGCATTTATGAGAGCATATTTTGTGGTTAAAGCCCCTTTGCTGGATTGTTGGTCCGCAGCCATGCCCTATAGAATGAATAAGGAGAGGCTTATCGATGACCGAACCACTCTTATACTACTCCTTACTGTACCCATGTAGCTCATGTATAAATACGGCATGTTATTCTATTGTAACTCATTAGATACTTGCTTTCATAATATACTTACTGTTATTCTCTTGATTTATGTGCTTACATACAAGTTATCTTTACTTTTGCTTATAAGCTATCTCAAAACTCAGGCTAATTACTGCTTACTTTGTCTTATTATTATCTATCTTATGTATAATTCTTATCTAACGTGTCACTTGAGATCCACGTGTTCTTGACCATGTATATAAATTCAATTGTACCATTTTACAGGTAAATAGTTTGACGCCCACTGTGGGGCCTAGACAATTGTGGTTTCACAAGTGACCCTTCAACTAATTTACTTTTTTCTTTACGTCTTTTTGTTTGTTCAGATCAGATAAGATGACATAATTATGTGACAATAGCCGTAACATCGGGGGCAACACTGGCAATCTAGAGTCAGACAACATGACGCCCAGAGACCCAATGTATACAGACGTCGCGGCCCTTACCGGACTGCCGCCCTCGACGGTTGTTACGGGTCGATCCGGCCTGCTGCGAGTCCTCGGGTCGGCGGTTCTGGCTGCCGGAATTGGAGGCCCTACCGTCGGCGGAGGGCCCGACAGTGGTGGTGAGGGCAGCGTCTGCAATGCTGGATTAAGTGGTGCTGCGTTTGATTTTCTGAGTTTTCTTAACAATTAGCTTCGAACGGGCCTCATAAAACGGTGGTAACGACGTGCATTGCTGAGCAACGCCGTCATAGGATTCGTTCAAGCCTGCAATAAGTTGCATGACCAATCGATGATTAGTGACTAGTGCGCCAACGTTGGAGAGTTGGTCGACAAGCATCTTGAGTTCTTGAAAATATGCGGATACATTTGGGAAATCGTCCTGATGAACGTCCTTGAACTGATTTTCAAGGTATAACTCATGTTGAATTTTGTTGTCGTGAAAAATACTTTCCAAACGTTCCCACATTTGGCGGGCAGTGGCATCAGCTCAATGATTGTGTGCTACAGATCATTAGAGATTGTGCCGTATATCAACTGGAGGACAGCGACATCCAAACGAGACCAAAGTGCATCATCAAAAGTCGAAGTCGAGGGTGGGTCTGTGGACTTCAATTTAGGAGAGATGATGTGGTCGATAACTTCATAGAAACGACAATGGATTTTGAAGAGTTCCGCCCACGAGGAGTATTGACCCTTTTCCATCTCAAGAGTCACATGGATGAAATTTTTAATGTTGTTGACTGCACGTGCAGGATGAAATTTGATTTTGTCAGCTATAGAAGATGAAAGTTAGGAGGAGAAGTGAGAGGGAGTGGCCGAAAAAAAACTAGGGTTCCGTCGTGGGGGGTGGGGGTGAGGGCCGAGAGGGGGGTCGGCGGTGTGATGGGTATTTTTGTGTAGGGTTAGGCTACTGATACCATAAAGGAATATGTTCCTTGATTTCATTCTTTAATGATTTACAATATATAGTATTTATAGAAATATTTATCTTACTACAAACTAGGTAAGTAATCAACCTAATTACAAAAGAAATATAATTTTACCTAAATTAAAAGATATGCAATTAATGTAATCATCAAATCAAAACTCAAAGTTTGAAGACGAGGAGTAGGAAAGAAGCAGATAATTGAGAGACAAAGATTCAGCAACTAATCAGATAGACGAAAACTTAGTTGCAAGAGAGATAACCAGGAGAAATGTGGCATGAATATCCTCCACAACGACAACACCGACATTTAAAATTTCCGTTCATTGATGTTACACGGCTTTTACAACTGAACTTGAAATTGCACGTTACATTTGTCACTTGAACAAATCATAAAAGTGAACTCTACCTGTTGCTGACACCAAATCTACAATTGTCATCCTTGTAAGACGTCTTGAACCATTTCTGTGTACTTAAAAAGGGGGGAAAATTAGTAGTTTCTTCCTCCCCAAAGCTACAATACTCTTTACAAATCTCTGCATACCAAACTCAGAATTCAATACTAAACAAAGCTACGTTGTTTATAGGCATCTCCTTGAATCAAACCTTTTAATTATGTCTTCACTAGGAGCAAGTTATTAGCATCTCCAAGTTATTCAAAAGAACCAAAAGGAGAAAATGAAGAAAGTGGTAGTAAAAAGATCAAGAAGCAAGGAGAGTGGCCTTGTTCAAGTAATTGAGAAGGATAACAAAAAAGGAAAAGATAAAAAAGTTCATCCAAGTTGGCTTTGTGTCTCATGTTCAACCCTAAGCAAATGTGTAGATGCAACAAAAATAGTGATGAAATGATTATAACTTTGAGTTTTGAACTGAAGAAGAATGTGTTCATAAAATAAACTAAGTTGTGTTTCATATGCATTAAATTAAGATTTGTTTTTTGCTTTTCCGTTTTTTTCTCTGTTTACACCCAAAGCTTCTTCTTTTTTTGGTTTAAAAAGAGTAATATATATACTTCTTTCCTTTTAATGTATGTGATTTATTTGGCACACATTATAAAAAAATAAAAGAAGATTTTTGAATCTTATATTCTAAAATAAGAGTCCTGAACTTAAATGACCCACAAAGTGATCAAGTGAACAAAAATACCCCACTAAAAAAATAGTAACAAAAGTACATTTTGCGCGGTAAATTACTGCGCAATAGGAGTAGTATTATTTTTTATTAACTTTTTTATTTTCCAACACTTAGTCATTTTTTTCATACTTTTACCAACAATTGGTCATGTGTCAAGACTCCGAAACGTCAATATTTTATATAGAACCTGATATTTATTTCTACGAACAATAATGTAGACTCATTACATCAAGCATACCTAAGCGTTCAAATCGTCGTTTTAGGGGTTGTAAAGTTCCCGAAGTAAGTTTGTTTGAAAATTTGTTATCATTAGGTTTAAGTGTTTTATTTTTTAAGGTTTTGATTTAAGCGTGTTATTTCTTAGTTAGCTTTATTTCGAATATGTCAAGATTTGTTTTCCTAATTAATTTAGATGTCACACGAGTTAGTAATAAACGATAATAAATACTAAGATAACTAATTATCATTAAAAAAATACGCAAAAAATATAATATTAACTTAAACTGTAGCTCGAACCTATGATTATCATGTAGACTAAGTATTGATCTATCGATGGGCCTTATGTGAACATTAGTATCCATGTAGGTGTTGTAGTTGTACAAACACTGTTTAAATTATTTATTATCCTGTAATATTAATTATCTAATCCTTTATTGATAAAATATTGTGATGTTTAATGGTACATTTGTCTTTGACAGGTCAGATTGAAGTAAATTAATTTATGAAGCTTTGATTTAAACAATGTGGGATGAAAATTAATTGATATATAATGAAATAAATATGTATATAAATCTAACTCAATTAGATAAAAACATTAAATAAAAATAAGGAGCATATGGAGAGAAACTAGTTGTAAATTGGTGATATGGAGAGAAACTAGTTGTAAATTGGTGAAACTTTAAATGGTCATAACTTTGTGCTCGGATGTCCGTTTAACGTGATTTATTTTATTTTGCATTTTTTTTCGAGATCTAGTCGGTCATAGAAATGGTCAATTTTTAGAAAAACACTCATTATCCCATTCAATTTGAATTTCCCCCCAAATTGGTGCGCATCATTTTTTTTCTTTAGTAAAAATCTGATGATATGCAACAGATTTCAAGATCACAATCCCATGGTAATGTAGGTCAGAATATCAATTTCAATGTTCGAAATTCAATTTTATGGTTGTCATTTCAATAATTTTCTCGACATATTCGAAATAAAGCTGACAAAAAAATAACACGGTTACATCAAAACCTTAAAAGATAAAACACTTTAACCTAATGATAACAAGTTTCCAAACAAAACTTACTTCAGGAACTTTAATACCCCTAAAACAACGATCTGAACGCTTAGGTATGCTTGATGTATTGAGCCTACATTATTGTTCACATAAAAAAATATCAAGTTTTATATAAAATATTGATGTTTCGGAGTCTTGATACATGACTAATTGTTGGTCAAAGTATGAAAAAAATATGACTAAGTGTTGAAAAATAAAAAAGTTAACCAAAAAAAAAATACTACCCCTATTGCGCAGTAAATTACTACACAATAGGACTTAACTGTACCATTACGGTTAAATCTTATTGCGCAGTAATTTACCGTGCAAGGTACTTTTGTTACTATTTTTTTTAATGAGGTATTTTTGTTCACTTTCCACTTTGTATGTCATTTAAGTTTCGAATTCTCTAAAATAAGTCAAATATATTTATATGATTATAGATCATCTCATTTTACGTAGAAAATAAAATTTAAAATTAAATTATTATTAAATAGAGAAATATATTATTTTTTTAAACGAACTAAAAAGAAAAGTAATTCATCATGCATTATAACAAAGTCTTGAACACTACAACTCGTCAGTACCTTTTATAATAAAAATAGTTTCTAATTTATGTAACTGCTTGGTAAACAAAACGGGGAGGACTATTAGATACAAAAAGTTTCCTAAAAGTTCACTTTTGCGCAGAACACATTTCATTTGGTGCTCGAGTTTTGAATCTCTGACTGAGATTCTTCTTTAGATGCAATGACTACCGGGTGAATTTTCTTCTTGTTGTTGTCATTTTCATTGGCTTTTGATTTTTCGTTGTCCATCTTTTTCTGCTTCTCCTTTTGACGCTTTTGTTGCACGTAGAGATGGCCATAGCTGAATCCTAATGAAGACATAGTTACAAATACACTAAAAAAATAAAATGTACTCTCAATTGGTTTAATCATAAATCTGTTCTGCCAAACCTCAGGTTAAGAATTTATAGCTGAATAGCTAGGTGTTCTTTTTCTTTTGCTTTATGAGAAATAACAACTTGATCCCTTATATTTGAAGTATATATAAAATGGTCCCTTAAATATATTTTTGAGCAATGTTAGTCCTCTAAGCTTTTGCCAAATTAATATGAGTGCTTCTGTCACCGTCAAATATTTAACATAGATTTAATAGGAACTGTGTTAAGAAAATTAACCAACAACAGAAACATCCCGTCAAATTCGAGAACCGCAACATCAAAAGCTATACCAGACACAAGAAAGACAAAGAATAACAAATAACACCTTAAAAAATTATACCATATACCTAAAATAAACCATAAAAGAAGAAGAAATTTAGAAAAATACATATCCAAATATGAGTTCTCGTTAAATTTCTTTGTTTTTTTCACATTTTCGTGTGAAACTTTAATTTCGTTACCGGCCAGAGCTTCTAGTTCTTTTGATTCTGTTTTATCGCAGTTAAACTTCACACCTCTATTAATTCATTCTTTACCACATATCTTTTTATTTCTCATTAGATCTAATAACTAAGACTTTTAAAATATCTGAGGAAGATAAACAATGTTCACTTTTAATAAGCCTAAAAGACCAAAATTCATGTATTTATGAGATTATTTTAAACCTATCCTCAAACATGAAGGACCGTTTTACACATTTTCTCGTCCAAACTTTTAATCCAAAAAAGAACAAAAAAAAAGGTGTTTTCATCTTCTCGTTCTTTATTTTATTTTCCTTATTTAATGGATTTCTGTAAACTACAAAACCTATGAGCTGTATAGCACACAGATAAAATTACTTTTTATTTTGGAAATTAATTAAGCTGGGGGCTGGATGTTGCTGGGGTAGGTTACAAGAGGAAAATTTTATACACTATTGGTTTAGTTGTCTGCTTTCTCTCTCTCTATATATATATATATATTTATTTTTTTATTTTGATATCCAACTTCACGGCTTACGCCAGATTACTATCAGTATGCCCGGTCCCTCAACACTACTAACTGATATTATCTATAAAGTCTTACCTCAGAAGAGAGCAAATTAATCCCACCAAAATTCGAACTCACGTTGCAGGCCTCCAGCTGAATTTTAAATTTTCCTCCTTTGTCATTCAGCTATGCTCGGGAACATCTGCTTTTTATATTACTCCTATGTGCTTCATGGCTTTTCTTTGTTTGGATATGTCACTCTCTGGGGGTATACAGAAATCTAGAAAATGGAATCCACAGTATCATGGCTTTTCTTTGTTTGGATATGTCACTCTCTGGGGGTATACAGAAATCTAGAAAATGGAATCCACAGTATCAATGAATTAAAAATTCAACATTAATCATTGTTGACGTAAAAGGATTGTACATGTGTATTTAAACCCTTATCATCATTGTTTTGCAGCCAATCGTTTGTGTATAGGTGTGTCACGAGAATGAGTAGTTTTTATTTTTGTTTATTGATTTCCGGTTGAGTGTTCCATAATCATATTGGGTCTTGATTAATTTAGATTTGTGTCACATGATATTCATTTAAAGGGGAAGCACTTCCTAACATAATTTTTTTTCTATTCAGAGCGTGAATCATTTCGCCTATTAAGAATGAAAAGTCTATACATCCCATCACAATCTTTATTGATATACTGAGTTATTAATTAATAGTTGGCGAAAATGGAAGTAGGATTTGAATTTGTGAATACTAGATTCTAGGAAAAGAGAGTTATTAGGTTCTTAATAAATTATATCTATACATATTAAGTGAAATTTTTATCATAGATACAAGATTTATACCAAAATTGTTGATTCCGCCGAACTCGTTGACGAAAGGCTAGCTCTGCCCCTGATAGTCGATTTATTCACCAAGTAATTTATGTTCATTTCCTATTTAGGAGTTTCGAAAGTTACACATTTCAAAAATATGTATTCTATTTTTTAATAATAAGAGGTGTAACGTAGAATTTTTATAATATAAAGAGTGTAAATATTTTTTTTAAAAAAATACAATTGATAAATTTGAGACTGAAGGCAAGCCATCCTATCCCGTTCGAGTGCAGAAGCATAATATAGAGGTGTTGCACATTTTGTTGTTGAGATCTGCTGGCTCCGAAACCTTCTTTTGGAGCTCCAATGTCCCTTGCGTAAGACGTCTGTAGTATACTGTGATAACATATCCGCCGTTTATTTATCTCATAATTTGGTTCAGCATCAGCGAACCTAGCACATTTAGATGGATATACATTTTCTTCGTGAAAAGGCTGTTATATGACATGTTAAGGTGTTGCATGTGTCCTCTTCATATCAATATGCGGATATTTTCACTAAACGACTACCTAGACAACTATTCCTCGACTTCAGATCCAGTCTCAGCGTCCGGCCTCTTCCCACTCCGACTGAGGGGCTGTATTAGTACCATATATTTTGTAATTATTGGTGTTGTATAATTATGGTAGAAATAGGATCTTTATTGTATTAAGATTTTACATTGTACACACTATATATATTTGTATTAATGAAAAAGACTCTCCAAGGAGATTAATACAGTCTTACACATATTATACAAATATTTAGTGTAACTAATCCTTAAAATATTACGCACCGTGCAGAAGTTGAACTCTTAACGGATAATAGATGAAATGTGTGAAACTCTGTTGAAGAAGTGCATGAAACTTGGCATGAGAGGCAAAAGAAAAAAAGTATTATATCAAATAATTGCAGTGTACAATATAAAAAACTTTATTCCGTACGGCACAATTGACATTAATTGTATAAGACCGTAAAGAATGGATCTTGTGCCTAACTCAACCCCAAAAGCTAGCTCAAATAGATGATGATTGCCCAAGCCATATAAGGAGACCAATTACCCATCCCATATCCGATGTGGGACTCTTAACACTCCTCCGCACGCTCAGGCCTCGTTAACTGGAGCGTTTACAATATAATATGGGGTTCAACATTGGTGAACAAAGAATTGGGATGAGTCTGACTCTGATAACATGTAAGAATATTTTTCTCAATGATTACATTCCAAAAGTGTGTTAATTATACCCAAAATACAATAATCATCTAAGGGTAGAATCTTCATCTAAGGCTAGGATTAAGTCATTAGTTGACTAAGATATATACCTACCATATATATAATATATAATCAATTATAATTATGATTAAATAATTATAATATTATTCTATCAGACACCTTTTAATTATCTCATGAAGATTCAAAATTTACATTTTTGAGTTCACAAATTTTGGGACCATATTTTTATGAGACAAAACATGCTTCACGCAACATACATAATAAAAAAAATTCCAAAACTACAAGTATGAAAGAAATAGAAAAAAGAAATTAAAATGGACTTAACTCAGCCCACTTAATTACAGAGTGATATGGGCCCAAAAAGGTTGGATTTGTATTTGTCATGGCCCTGGATATTTACTGCTCTAATAAGATGTAAAAATTAGATGGGATGATCAATTTTAAAGCTGACAATCAAGTTTAATCACCATTTAAATCGTAATTGAAAAGTCACTTTTTAAGACGGATGTCATATTTTGATAAAACATCTCTAACTAAACACATGAAACAACTCCAACACATCATACTGAAGTTCAAAATTTTGACAAATGAATCTTCGTGCTAAAGTTTAAATACTATCTACAGGTAAAAGTTCAACATTCTTTACTGGAATTCAAATTTTTACAAGCCAAACTCTGATACCTTTGTCGGAGTCCTCTAAGTTTTTTTTATTATCTCTCCCATATTGGTTCTCGATTTATTTACAAATTGTAAATTTTATAGCCATCGATGTAATGTAAAGATGGAATCGACCCAATTCAAGAGAATTTTTTTAATTCTATTGTAACTTCAAATCAACGCGTTAATTTTGCATGTGATTACTCACTCCTCCTCTTATTCTCTTCTTTTATATTAACCAGTGTTTTAAAAGGTAATTTTAGGACTCTCCCGGGGCTTGCCTCAGGGAGAGGCACTGGCAAAACGTCATGGAACTCACATGCGGGGCTTAGTTCCTGTGAGGCTTACGTCCTAAGTGCCTGACTGCACGCCCTAAACACGCCCAATGTCCAATGCTTGGGGCTCGCCTAACAATTCTTACACAAATTATATGTTATATTCCTTAATAAAAATCGTTGACCCTCATAATTCTTTAACAAATGAATGATACTTGATAGTTTTCCATCTATAGAAATAAAAATATTGGGTATAACTCAAATAACAAGTTGTAGTATTGCATATTTACTATTTGAAAACATTATGAGGGTGAATATCGCTTAATATTTCTTTTAAAATATATAGCCGAATAGTACATTTTCACTTGTCATCAAAATTATCATATTTTATTATTTCGCATTTTGAAAGTAATTTTATTTTTATTCGTGAAGGAGTTACGTTTTAATTATAATACTGATAAAGTTTATTGATTATTTGTTTATAGTGTGATAAAATGAATAGTATGATAGTAATATTGTTTTAAAAATTATGATTTTTCATTGTTTGAAAGTTAATATGTTAGAGTTGATTTGCATTTCATAATAGCTTTTATTTCATTGTATTATTTATATTTGTAAAATTATGTTATATACAATTACAAGTTGTAAGTGGCGTATAATGGATTGCTTTAATTAGTTTTTTGTGAGGATCGAACGCACGCGCGCGCGCGCACACACATATATATATTATTTACAGTTTTTTTTTATTTTTTAATATAATTTTACCTATTTAAAAATATTTATTATAATTATATTATTTTTTAAAATACTAAAAGTTAAATATTCATGGGGCTTACGCCCCTTACCTCGAGGCTTACGCCTCGCCGATGCATATGTAAAATGCCCCATTATGCGCCCGCCTTTTGAAAAACTGATATTAACTAATAAGTGCACCCATTATAACAAAGTAGTGTATACTTTACATCCATTATATAGAGCAATCAAATTTTAGAAATTTTGCACATGGGATGTCATACACATTTTATTACATAGAGAAATCAAACTTTGTGAAATTGGCAGTCTGGACATGATTAGCTACTTCGCACATGGAATGTCAGTCTAAACTGAAGGTTGCTTTTATACCTATGAGATCGTTGCGTAAATACCTTTGACTTTACAGATGGGATGTCATATAAATCCCTCGAAGGTATATACATGATTCATATACTTGGGAAATTGTTTTTGGAATTTCCATTTATAAAAAATTGAATCTTATAAATTTTTAAGATGTCTGAAACTTCAGTAAAGATCAAAAACATATTTCACCTATCATTATTTTTTACGAATTTCAAATCTTAATTATTTTTTATTTTCTTTATCTACTTAAATATAAATTAGCACTATTTATTATTAAAACACACCTAAATAAATGTTGATAGTAATGTGTGACATATCTTTTTTCTTAAAGAAAAGGTTCCATGTGGCACTCCACGTGAAAATATATTTCCACGTACACAGAAATAAAAAAATTAGAATAGGTTAAAACTTTAAGAAGGGTTAGTGATTTAGGAATGAAAGTGTAAATGGGTATTTGTAAAATTTGATGGATTATGTGTAAAAATCAAAATCCGGTCACCTCAAGCACACGATCGTCTCTCAGTCGTCGTTCGTGCCTGTAATCCCTTCTCCCGCTTTGTTTTTATTTCCTATTAAGCTAGTTTCATCGTAAATTTTACGTTAGTTATTGATTTTCGGGAAAAAAAGCCTAGTGTTCATTCTTCTCGTCTGAAAATATTACTTCAATAACAACAATAATAACATATCAAGTATAATCCTATAAGTGGAATCTGAAAATGATAGATTGTACACAGATCTTACCTTTGCCTCGGGAGGTAAGGAGATTATTTTCGATAAACCATCAGCTCAAAGAAAAGAATACACAAATAATCGAACAAAGAATCTGAAAATATTACTGATAGAATATAGCACGGTACCGTGCTCAAATAGGATTAGAATTGTAATTAAACTAGTGTACAAACTTACCATAGTTGTAGAATTCTTGTGTAAGTATGATTAAGATTTAGAAGTATAATATGAATAGAATTTTCCATATTTGGAGATTGAAACTTGTATATATACCCCATTCATTAATGAAAATAATCAAGGGATTATTTCTTTCATGGTATCAGAAGTCTAGGTCTAAAATACCTTCTCCCAAAAATACTTCTGCTCTTCTCGATTTCAGGTCATTTTTCGCGAACGCTTCCTCGATTTCCGTGCACTTTTCCTCCTCTATTCCGAAATTTTCTTCCTAGTCCCTAATTTACATATTGTTCTTTCATTATGTCTACGTCAAAGAACATATTTCATCATGCTCTTACAGTTTCCAACATCAAGAACCACATCTCTATTGTTCTTGAGATGGAAAACGTCCAATACGCGGCGTGGACGGTATTATTTAAAGTTCACGCATGCTTGCATCAAGTCCTCCATCACATAATCCCCTCGGTAACTGGCGAGGAGAAGGTACCTACCCCGAGGATGATCCTACGTCATGGACTACCCTTGATGCTACCGTTCTCCACTGGATTTATTCCACAATCTCTACAGACCTCTTGGAGACAATTATTGAACCCGACGCTACGACGATGGCTACTTGGAATAAGTGTGTGATATATTCCACGATAACAAAAATTCTCGTGTTGTCACTCTTGAGTAGGAATTTTCCCATGTCAACATGGAAGATTTTCCTAACGTCTCGGCCTATTCTAAAAGGCTGAAAGAATTGACTGACCAACTCCGCAACGTTGGTGTGCCCGTTACCAATAATCGTCTTGTTGTTCAAATGGTTGCAGGCCTTTCTGAGGCCTATAAAGGCATTTGAACACCACTTCGTCAAAGTAATTATCTACCATCATTTTATCAGGATCGTTCCATGCTCACGCTAGAAGAGGTCGGTTTGGCTAAAAAGGCAGCTACCGTAGCACATTCTGTCGTAATGATGACCACGTCAAACGACCCTCACTCCTTCTTCGAAAATTCGGGCCAAAACCATAACCACGGTGGTGGCAAAAAGGGTCAAAATCGTAAAAATAATGGCAAAAAATGCGGTGGCAATCGCGGTGGTAACAACGGCGAATGATGGAACAGTAGAAGCTACAGCAGTGGGCCTCGGAGAAGTGGGCCGCAGGCCCCCAAGCCATGGGCCCCCTGGCAGTGGGGCTGGGCCAGTGGTCATTGGCCCAACAACCCTTATTTTCCGCTTGCTCCTTATCCGGGAAACTAGGCTTAGTTCCAGCAAAGTTCCAGGCCCAGTTTCTCGGTCCCAAATAGTGGTATGCGGTACAGTAATGGGCCGGGACAGCAGGCCTTCCATACTGCGGGCCCAAATCTGATCCCGACACCTACAGATATTGAAGCCGCAATGCATACACTTGGCTTAAATCTCCCGGACGCGAATTGGTATATGGACACCGTAGCCACTTCTCATATAACGTCCGATCACGGTACTCTCTCATCTTATTAAAATTTGAGCAAAAATCGTTGTATAATTATTGGTAATGGCAACTCAATTTCAATTTGTGGTTATGGACATACAACTTTGTCTCCCCCACATCCACCTCTAGTTTTGAAAAATACCCTTCATGCCCCTAACTTAATTAAAATTTTGATGTCTGTCCGAAAATTCACCATTGATAATTGGGTTTCAGTTAATTTTGATCCCTTTGGGTTTTCTGTGAAGGATTTCAAAACGGGGATACCTCTAATGAGATGCAATAGTAGGGGAGAGATTTATCCAATCACAACTACCACCACTTTCACGAGTCAAGCCATGCCGTCTACTTTTGTCGCCCTTGCTCCTTCCTTGTGGCATGCACGTTTGGGTCATCCGGGATCGTCTATTATTTTGTGTCCGTTAGGGAAATATGTTCTATTACCATTTATAGCATCTACTTCTCGTACTTTGATGCCTTTGACGTTATTCATAGTGATTTATGGACATCTCTCGTTTTAAGTTCTTTGGGTCCTCGTTATTATGTCTTATTGTTTGATGATTATTCTACTTTTTTGTGGATCTTTCCGTTATCCAAAAAGTCTCAAGTTTTTTTCTCTTTCTTAAAATTTAGAGCATTCATCCGTACCCAATTCGAACAGGAAATTAAAAATATTCAATGTTATAATGGCAAGGAATACGATAATGGGTTGTTTCGGAAATTTTGTGATGCTAATGGCATAGTTTTTCATTTTTCTTGTCCTCATACGTCCTCACAAAATGGGAAAGCCTAACGGAAAATTCGTACCATTAATAATATTGTCCGAACTTTATTAGCCCGTGCTTCCGTACCCCCTTCCTTTTGGCATCATGCACTACAAATGACTTCTTACCTCCTTAACGTACTTCCTACCAAAGTGTTAGCATATGAATCTCCCCTTAAAATTCTCTATAATAAGACTCATTCGTATTCACATCCTAGGGTCTTTGGGTGTTTATACTATCCACTTTTTCTGTCAACTACAATTAACAAATTTCAAACCCGTTCTACCGCTTGTGTGTTTTTGGATTATCCATCTAATCATTGTGGTTACAAATATTTTGATTTATCGTCTAATAAAATCACAATTAGTCGTCATGTTTTTTTTTATGAAACTCAATTTCCGTTTGCTAAAGTGAGTAGTCCGTGCCTAGTTCGTATAATTTTTTAGATGACAAGGTCTCACCATATATTATCCAATATTTATCGGACTTGTCCCGTGACTAAAATATGTTAGCAAGAGCACTGCCTGCTGGCCCACACAGTCTCATTACCACTGTTCCACCAATTCTGCCTAGTGGGCTAGAAACACGGCCCAGTCCTGATCTCGATACTGTTTCAGTGTTCCAGCTCACTCCAGTATTGACTTCCGACCCTGCTGGCCAGTCCGTCACCATCTCGAACATGGCCCCAAATCTACCCAACTCTACCTCGAGTCAAGGACTTGTTGCTCGTAGTCAAATGGGTATTTTTAAACCAAAACAACATTTTAATCTCAATTCTAATGTCTCTAAATCCCTACTACCACGTAACTCTGTGTCTGCACTATATGAACCAAATTGGAAATTGGCTATAACTGACGAATATAATGCTCTTATAGAAAATAAGACGTGGGAGTTAGTACCCCATCCATTTAGTGTTAATATTTTTTGGTCTATGTGGATTTTTACTCATAAAGAAAATTCTGACGGTTCTTTGGAGAGGCATAAGGCTCGTCTTGTAGGTGATGGTAAAACACAACATGTTGGTGTTGATTGTGGTGAAACGTTTAGTCCGGTGGTCAAACCGGCTACCATTCACATTGTTCTTAGTTTGGCTCTCTCAAAAGCATGGCCTATTCATCAATTGGATGTAAAGAATGTTTTCTTACACGGTGAACTTAAGGAGTCAATCTATATGCATCAACCCTTGGGTTTTCGAGATCCCAATCATCCTCATCATGTATGTTTGCTGAAGAAGTCCTTGTATGGGCTTAAGCAGGCCCCGCGGGCTTGGTATAAGAGGTTTGCAGATTATGTATCTACTATTGGGTTTTCTCATCGCCAGTATGATCATTCTCTATTTATATATCGTCGTGGTACTTCTCTGATATACATTTCATTGTTGCATTGCGCTCGAACAATTGAGCGGCCACCGACCAACAACTTTTGTGCACAGATATAGATTCATTCTTCGTACCTATTCCTGCCTCAAAACCCTTCGCGGATTGGTAAGAATTCAGTCTTGTTTGGTAAGACGAAATTGGACAAAGAAAAGACGTAGATGATATTATATTGACTGCTTCATCTGATAATCTGCGCAAGTCTATCATGTCACTTCTCAGTTCTGAATTTGCAATGAAAGACTTGGGACCCTTGAGTTATTTATTGGGCATTGCTGTCATGCGTCATTCAGGTGGTTTATTTTTATCTCAAAGGAAGTATGCTTCAGAGATTATTGAGAGAGCTAGTATGTCATCTTGTAAGTCTACTTCACTCCGGTTGATACCAAACCGAAGTTGAGTACTACATCAGGCACACCATACGAGGATCTCACCCATTATCGCAGTCTTGCAGGGGCACTTCAGTATCTTAATTTCATGAGACCTGATATTACTTACGCAGTTCAGCAAGTGTGTTTATTCATGGCACACTTGTTTATACGGTACATCCACGGCACACTTGATTATGGATTGCATTTATATCCTTCTTCTTTCTCTACTTTTGTGTCATATACAGATGTTGATGGGGGTGGTTGTCCTGATACCAGACGCTAGACATCTGGTTATTGTATGTTTGTTGGGGATAACTTGGTCTCTTGATCTGTGAAATGCCAGACTACATTATTGCGATCCAGTGCAGAGGCTGAGTATCGAGGCGTGGCTAATGTGGTATCTAAATCAAGTTGGTTGCGTAATCTTTTATTAGAATTACACTTTCCTACTCAGAAAGCTATATTGGTCTATTGTGATAATGTTAGTGCAATCTATCTTTCTGGAAATCCGGTCCAACATCAGTGCACTAAACATATCGAGATGGATATTCACTTTGTTCGCGAAAAGGTAGCCTGTGGACAAGTACACGTTTTACATGTGCCCTCCAGATAACAGGGCAGATAACAAATTACTAACACATTTACGAAGGATCTTCCCTCAGTTCTATTTGAAGATTTTAGGGACATTCTCAGCATCCGACAATCGCCCGCTAGGAAAGCGGGGGTGTAATAGAATATAGCACGATACCATGCTCAAATAGTATTAGGATTGTAATTAAACTAGTGTACAAATTTACCATAGTTGTAGAATTTTTATACAAGTATGATTTGGATTTAAAAATATAGTATGAATATAATTTTCCATATTAGGAGATTGTAACTTGTATATATACTTCATTCATTAATGAAAATAATCCAGGAATTATTTCTTTCAATTACTTCTTCCGTTCCAATTTATATGAGAGAGAACCAATTTTGAGAGTCAAACAACTCTTTTTTACTCAATTTCAAATATAAATTCTTTGAGTATTTTGAAAACGACATAAAAATAATATAAAATTGCATAATTAATGATTCACAATATACAAAAAAAAATGAAAAAATTATTTGAATCTCCAAACTGGTCAGTCCTCGTATGGTCAACACTCAGGATGAAGGGAGTAACTGAATTTGTATAAAATTTGAAAGTTCAACAACAATAATATACCCAGTAAAATCCTACAACGTGGGGTCTCGGGAGGTAGAGTGTACGCGGACCTTACCTCTACCTTGATAGGTAGAGCGGCTGTTTCAGAGAGACCCTCGGCTCAAGAGGGAGTATAATCACAAGCAAAGCAACAACAAAAATAAAGTCAGAGCAAAGCAAGAGAGACGGTCAGAAAATATTTAAAGCAGTATAAAAATGTTGGTATAAAAAATGAATATGTCATGATAGTGCATTCCAAAAAGTAAACAGTCACTGACGCAGATAAATAAGCTAGACAAAGTAAGACCCAAAGTAAGACACATAACAACAGAAATCAAGATACATATAACTATAGAGCAATACAGTTCGTTGTATGATTTTTAATCATGGCAGGCTGTCGTGTCCATAATTGGAAAAATACTCTCAACCAATAATAGCAAACATTCAAACTAGCGAAAAATACTCCCAAAGCACATTACAGATCAAAAATTACATTATCAACATTTTCAAGATTCAATAGAATCAAGCAAAAAGATTGATTTATCAATTAAATTGGTCTCATCATGAGAAAGAAAATAATTACAGAAATTAATCATAACTCTATACCATTCTGTTGCAATTTTACTATATACAAATTCCACCAATATCAGCAAAAACAAACAAACTACTCAAGAGAAAAAAACACCTTTTCAGAATTATGAAAACAAAACAAAAAATAAATAAATTCAGAACTATTATTTAATTTTCTTCAAGCAGAAAATAAGCCATTAATTGCTGCAAGTGCAACTTCAGTTTGAGGTACACAAATACTATTTTCATAATTAATCCAATCTTCACCAAGTCTCATCTTAATTTTTGAAGAAGACCCTTTAATCTCTTGAGCTAAAATAGAGAAAGATGAGAATAATTCAATTTGTTCTCCATCTCCATTATTAACTCCATATTTTCTTGAATTCTTGATCCTCCTTTCATATTCTTCAGCAACCAACATAGCAATATCAGCCATGATGATAAATTAATACTCAAAAATCAAAATTTGAGTTACTTATTGGAGTGTTGTAATTGAGAGATTTTTGCTTTTTTGGTGAGCAATTTTGATTTTGGCCTATATATAGGGCAAAAGAGTGTATTTTTTATTATACAATATGGATAAGGATGAAGGTGACACAGAATACTATGTTTGAGGAGTTAGTATTATTTTAATTTATGGTGCTCTTGTTGGGGTAAGGTTGCATTATAGACGTGTCATTTTTTTGTGGTTTCAATTTGAAATTTTCAGATATGGAAATCCACCAACTTGACGAATATTCCCTTTTTTTGCCAAAAAAATTAATGAATAAATTAGGGGTATATAAACTTAGGTAGAAGTAGGATTAAATCAACCTAGGGTCGGTTGAAAAGAATTGTATATTATCTTTCGGTGAACCGCTATAATTAGTGGTCAATTAAATTTCGTTGCCCAACGTACTGGCCAATAATCATGTTTATTATTGAAAGATAATGTCAAAAAATGTGGTGCGGTGGATGGAGTTGCTTATTTCTTAATTAAAGATTCTGAGTTTTCCCTCAAAAAGAGTCCTATCTGGTCCGAATTCAAATATAGTCGTGCTCCAATACGAATACCGAACATCGAGTGAAAAATTTAAAAAATATCGGGTAAGAAACTAAAAAAAGAGAGAAATAGAGACATTAAATTAGGACTTGTGTTAAATGGATTACAAATATAATCCAAATAAAATAAATATAAAAAAATATAGATGAAAGAATAAATAAAACATTTTACATTGTTACCACGACTTTACTTATCGTAACGAATTGTATGTTTTGTTTTTCAAACAACTAATTTTGCTTATTAATAGCAATTATACTTTGAGACAAGTCGTGATCTAGAAAATATTATAACTTTTTCACGTGGAAAGAAGTTGAGATAAAGATGGAATACTCCTAATAATTACCTAAAGAAATAGGTAAAAGGAAATATTTAATTCAATATTTAGTAATTGGTCTATTCTCAATCTTGATAAAGTTCATTTTATCTTTGAGGTGATTTAATAAATTTTTAATATTATTAATGTATGAAGTTAAACTCCTATAAAAATGGAATAAGTTAAATCAGTCATTGCTGGAATTAGCTCTTAACCATATACACTATAATCACTATAATTATTACTTATATATGATTATTTTGTCTTAATTTATTTATTTAATCACGATAAATTAGTATTTTTGATGTAAACATAGAGTATGAATAAATATTTAATACTAATTTAATATGCACTTGATTTTTCCTTTTTTGTTTATGACTTATTTTGAGTCCATCTAGCACCCTTAAATGTTGATGAAAATATATTTTATTATAAAAGTTTTGTGCGTGTAGTATGGACTTAAAAGGAAGTTTACCAAGCTTGAAGAAAATCTTTGTTTGAAACTTGTAATTTGGATATACTACTTAAAGAACTTTAAATAGAGAAGACAATAATATTTAAAGGGATATTTTTTACTTTTAGGATGTCCAAGTCAAGCAAAGAAATAATATTTCCTTTCATCTCTTGGAAAGACTAAGACCTCATTTATTTGTGCTTAATAGAGGTCTGAATCTAAATCATTTAGATTTATCTCATTAAATACACTTATTTTGAAGGTATGAACCTTAATAATTTAGATTCAGTCCATTAAAGTCATTTTTTTTATAAAGTCTCTTAATGAGTCTGAACAGATTTATAACAGAGTCTTCACACCATTCATACTCATTTAAAAATTTCTTCTTCTTTTTCACAAAACCTTTTATGACTTCTCTTCTCAACAAAATTTTCACGCCTTTTCTCAATCAAATATTATTTACTGCAAATATTAATTGATTAACTGTGTCAAAAAAATCTTGAAGTTTTTTGAAATCAGTCAAAAGAATTGTTTGAAATCCTATATCTCTTTATCCATTTATGATCTATTTTGCACCAGAAAAATTAAACATGAGTGAATCCATTCATTTTCTCAAGAAAACTCTTACCTTTATTTCTCAATCTTTGAAAGATCGCAATGACTATATATTTTAATATTTCTCGAGACAATAACAACGAATTGAAAAAAATATATTATATAGCCCTCTAATTAAATTTGGAACTAAATACATAATATCAAGCTTCAAGAAACAACAGAGAGCGCTCAGAAATTGTGTCAAACATTGAAAAGTTTCCTCTTTTTTATCTGATTTTAACAAAGTTTCTTACTAGAAAACACCTTGTAGGATTCAACCATAACAACTCTCTTTGAATCACTTTTAGTTGATAGAGAAAGATTTACCATTTTAATAATAGGCACAAATTCTTAAAAATTTCATGTTACCTTTTTAAAATAATTTTTTATATTGATGCATATATTTTATTTGCATTTAAGATAGTTCAAATATATATATATATATATATATATATATATATATATATATAGAGAGAGAGAGAGAGAGAGAGATATAGATAGATAGATAGATAGAAAACAAAAAAAAGAGATAGTTCAATTTTTAATCAAATATAAATATTAAAAAAATTATTTTGCTGAAATGAGACTTTTGTAGTATTTTATAGATATTGTGGTTAATTTCATATGCGCATTCAAATATTGAAAATAAATAATCTTAATCATTCAATATTCAGATCTAGAGATAACATCTTAATATTCAGATTTATATTCAGACATCTAGATCTTAATGCATATGATGTGTATTAAGATTCAGACGTCTTAATCTTAATGGAAATAATTGAGTCCTAAAAGAGTAAATAAAGGATTAGTCACAATACTTTCTTTTTGAAAAGCAAAGAATAACAATAAAGATGTTCATTCCATTTAAAGTTTGAAGAGGTTCCTCGCTACTCCCCTAACAATTAGTACTGTGGTAGTTTTGTATGATCTTAAAGACCTCTAGCAAAAACTTACTCAAGTAGCTACTGAAACTTTCTACAATTTAGGCAAAGTAGTCTGACATTTTTGGGTCAAATTTTACTATACCAAGCAAAATTTTAGGGCTGAGTTTCAAAGTTTGTACCGAACATCGAATGGGAAACAAAATCACTACTACAAAAACACAAATTTTAGATTGATTTTCCGTCTGAAACTTGCTCATCAATGTTTTCAATGGACTTTCCGTCGGAAATCCTAGATTGTGTCGGTTAATCTTGTGGGTAGTAACTCGTTAGGTGCCGATAGCGGCTCATGAAAATAAGTCGTGACAGAAAGGAAACTCTCAAAATGATTATGAGAAGAGGCTTCTTGAAGAGACCTATAACTGAAATGATTCATTTAATTTAACTTAATAATGATGGGTTTCTTCAACAATTACATTCATGTGGTCATTCACACACTATGCACATATGTGAAAAATATTGAGTTCAAAGAAATTTTCTATTGGTATATAAGAATTGTCCTTTGAAGATTCAACTGCATAGACTTGAGTCAATATGGAGTTGTAATTCATATGTTGTTTCCTTTGTTAACTCGTTCAAGTTTATAGAAGTCCAAGTGATTCCAGCTGCTGAACATGCTGCTGTGGCAGTGGCGGCGGAGACCAATAATTACCAGCCACCTCGCCAACGTCCTCCACGATATATTCATATACAATGATTTTAGGCAGCGATCAGTGTGTTCCGGAGTGTGAACAATGATTGTCGGCGTGTGAACAGGTTCTATTAGCCTGGAGTTGGTACCTCCAGTTCCCCGTACTCAATATTTGTCCTTATCATTGTAGTTAAATTCTTGCCTGTTGCGTTTTATTGTATCTTGACTTTACATTCTTATCGTTATTATTCTTGTCATTTGCTTTTGCATTTTGGTTTGTAGTACCCTGACTTACCTCTAGATTCTTGTTAACTTGTGCTTTAGTATTAGTTCCCGTGTGGCTTTGGTAAATGATGGTAGACTAGAGTCATGTTCTCGGTCGGGGACGGAGGCGAGAGTTAGGGGGTGTAAGGGTAATACTATGCTAAGAATATGGTCTTGGAATATTGGAACTTTAACAGAGAAGTCCATAGAGCTAGTGAAGATTCTTAAGAAGAGGAGGATTAATATAGCCCGTGTAGAGGTTATATTGGTCAATGACAGGATGATGGCGATTAAGTTGGTAGTTGGAGGGTGCACTATGAACATTATTAGTGTGTATGCGTCGTAGGCGGGCTTGAATGAGAAGGAGAAAATGCATTTTTGGAAAGATTTGGACGAAGTGGTAGGAGGTATACCACCCACTAAGAAGTTATTTGTAGGAGGGGATTTTGACGACGTGCATGTAGGTTTTGGCCTTGGGGACAGGAACGGGGGAGGCATCTCACTTTTGGAGTTTGCTAGAGCTTTTGGGATGGTGATAGACAATTCAAGATTCCTTAAGAAGGAGGAGCATTTGGTGACTTTACGTAGTTCAGTGGCTAAGACTCAGATAAACTTTTTGCTTCATAGGAAGGTTGACAAAGGTCTTTGTAAAGACTGCAAGGTTATTCCGAAGGAGGATATTACAACCCGACATAAGCTTTTGGTGATGGATTTGGAGATCAAGATGGAGAAGAAGAAGAAGGTTGTGGATGACAGGTTAAGAATCAAATGGGGGAGTTTGGCAATGGCCAGTGCAGAGGAGATGGGGGAGAGTTTGATGGACAATGGGGCTTGGGGGAGTAGTGGGGATGTGTCCCGTATGTGTGACAAGACGACCAGTTGCATTCGAGAGGTTGTTAGAGAAGTGCTAGGGGTCTCGCGGGGTAACAATGATGGGCATCGAGGGGACTGGTGGTGGAATGGTAAATTTCAAGAGAAGGTGGAAGCGAAAAAAGCAGCGTATGCGAAATTGGTAGAAAGAAAATATGAGGTGGATAAGTAGACGAATAGGAAATTATATAAGATGGCGCGGAAAGAGGCAAAACTAGCGGTTACGACAGTGAAAACGACAGCTTTTGAACGTCTATATGTGGAATTAGAGGGGAAAATGGGGATAAGAAATTGTACAAACTAGCCAAGGCAAGGGAGAGGAGGCTCGGGACTTGGATCATGTGCGGTGCATCAAGGATGAGGACGACAAAGTACTAGTGGAGGACGCGCATATTAGGCGAACGTGCCAGACTTACTTCCATAAATTCTTGAACGAAAAAGAAGATAAATACATTGTGTTGGGACATCTGGAGCACTCTGGTAGGTACCAGATTTTTGGGTATTATGAAAATATTAAGATTGAGGAGGTTTAGGATGTTGTTCGTAGGATGCGCAGGGGACGAGCGACCGGGCTTAATGAGATCCAAATTGAATTTTGAAAGAGCGCTGGTAGGGCAGGTTTGGAGTGGCTGACGGAGTTATTTAACATCATTTTTAAGATGGTGAGGATGCCCGAAGAATGGAGGTGGAGTACAATGATTCCTTTATACAATAACAAAGGTGATATCCAGAGTTGCAACAACTATAGGGGTATCAAGCTGCTATGACATACTAAGAAAGTTTGGGAAAGAGTCGTGGATATAGGGGTGAGAAGAGGCGTGTCTATCTCCGAGAATCAGTTTGGATTCATATCGGGGCGTTCGACTACAAAAGCCATTCATCATATTAGGAGGTTGGTGGAGCAGTATAGGGAGAGGAAAAGAGACCTACATATGGTTTTCATCGACGTCGAGAAGGCATATACAGTCCCTAGGAAGGTTCTATGGAGATGTTTGGAGGTTAGAGGTGTACCTGTGGCATACACTAGGGAAATCAGAATTATGTATGATGGAGCCAAGACTAGGGTACGAACAGTAAGTGACTCGGAGTTCTTCCCAGTGATGATGGGGCTGCACCAGGGATCAACTCTTAGCCCATTCCTATTTGCATTGGTGATGGATGTACTGACGCAACAAATCCAAGGGGAGGTGTCATGGTGTATGTTATTTGCAGACGACATACTCCTGATTGATGAGACTCTCAGCGGAGTGAACGCTAAGCTGGAGGTTTGGAGACAAACTCTGGAGTCTAAAGGGTCCAGGCTGAGTAAGACCAAAACAGAATACTTAGAGTGCAAGTTCGGTAACGGGAGCGGCCTTGAGACAGACGTGGAGGTGAGGCTTGGTACTCAGGTTATTCCAAAGAAAGGGAGCTTCAAGTACATCGGGTTTATTATTCAAGGAAATTGAGAGATTGATGATGATGTTACACACCGTATTGGGGCAGGGTGGATGAAATAGAGGCTCGCATCTGGAGCCTTGTGCGATAAAAAGATGCTACCAAAACTTAAAGGCAAGTTCTATAGGGTGGTGGTTAGACCGACTATGTTGTATGGGGCGAAATGTTGGCCGGTCAAGACTTCGCACACCCAAAAGATGAAAGTTGCGGAGATGAGAATGCTAAGATAGATGTGTGGTCATACAAGGATGGATAGAATTAGAAATGATGATATCCGAGACAGAGTGGGAGTGGCCTCGGTGGAGGATAAGATGCGGGAAGTGAGGTTGAGATGGTTCGGGCACGTGCATAGGAGAGACACAAATGCCCCAGTGCGGAGGTGTGAGAGGTTGGTTATGGACGGGTACAAGAAGGGTAGAGGTAGGCCGATGAAGTATTAGGGAGAGGTGATTAGACGGGACATGGCGCAAGTGCAACTCACTGAGGACATGACCTTAGATAGGGGGTTATGGAGGACACGTATTATGGTAGAAGGGTAGTAGGTAGCCCAACGTAGTCCTGCCTACTCTTACAAACTGGTAGTTGTAATATTATTATTGTAGGTTCGCTTAGCCTAGCATACTAGTAGACACAGTATTGTCTTATAGTCACTTGTCGTTTGATTTATGATGCTATGTGTATTTTGTCTATCTTATTTACTTCTATTACTTATTGCTTCTTCATATTAATATTCAGATATGCATTAAGATTCAATCATCTTAATTTTAACGAAAATAAATTAAGCCTAAGTAAAGCTAAGCTCGGGAATTTTTGTATGGTTCACAGGATAATGGAACCAATATTGTATGAATTGCAATACATTTCTTTAATTTAAAATAAGAAAAAGAACATATAATTATAGCGAACAAACAATATTGTATTGATATCTCCTGATTCTTTTCACAGTTTTAGAATGACAAGTGATGCAACTAGTTTACATGAATAAACATTAAGATGTTCTCTTATTTTTTTATTTTATTTAACATTATGCGTAAAACACATGATTAATTAACGATAACTAAGAGATAAAAGTCGATGTGAAAAATTCACATATCACTTACTCCATTTGTTAATTTGTTCACTAGGGATTTCCGAACATCCCTACATACAGAACGTCAGGATAACAGAAAAGAAATCGGTAGCAGTCTTAAGATAGATTAAAAAAAAGAATGATTTTTTCTTTCATCTTAAGTATTGTTGGAAATTTGCCTTTGGCGGGAGTTGCGACCGACCAACTTTAACGGCTTAAACACTAGTGTAACGTATGTTGGAGAATCCGGTTCTTCACACATGCATGATCTACTAAGTACGTAGATAACCGTAGGGCCAAGAATCGTCAAATTTCATTGAGAAATGAAAGAGATATTGGTTCACGAAGTAAGGTGTTTGAAGCATGGAAAGTGTGGTGTTGTGTGTAATTCTCCCTCATCGGTAGAGGAAGAAAGAATTGTTGTGTATATAAGATTCGAAATTGGTTTGGGGTTTGGGACCCCAAGGGGTATCCCATGTGTTTAAAGGAGGGAGGACCTAGATGTGCTTCGGTTCGAGGAAAGATCACACGCGCGCCGCCGCCGCCCGCCCGTCCGGTTCCGGTTCCGAGTTCCGGGTTCTCGGGTTCTCGGGTCACGGGTCGTGGGTCGTGGGCTGTGGGCTGTGGGTCTTCTGATATTATCTTTTTGGGCCAGAAAACTTTGCCAGAAGTACAGTTTGATCCCAGAAGTTTCGGATATACGATTTGGCCCGAATTCTTTCGGATGTGCGGTTTGGTCCCCGAAGTTTCAAGATGTACAGTTTGGTCCCTGAAGTTTCCAGAAAATCAGAATTTCGACGGTCAAAAACAGAAATGCCAAGCACTCAATTCAGCCATTTATTTTGGCTGAATTACTCCTCCTATAATGGCCAAAACAATTGGTCTTTCACCATTTATGTTGGTGGCTTTACTACCTCCATAATGGCCATTATTTTGCTATTATGGAGGCAGTTTTTCAACCCCTCCCTCACCTATATAAACACCCCCTTACACCATTGTTGAGCACTAAGACATATGCACGAAAATACATAAACGAGATGCTTTGAAAAACGATTGCACGAAAATACACAACCGAAATAGTTTTCTTCCTACAACTTCCAAGCATCATTTCGTTACTCAATATTCTTCACGGTAGCTCTTGAGTTTCCTTTGCTCAAGGGTTCCATTGCTGTTTTATCTTGGGAGACAAATTGTCCAGGACGTATAAAGGATACATACGGGGCAATATTGTCTTAAGGACGAGTGCCACACTCGACTCGGCATAAACCGCTCCATTTTTCGGTCTTGAACAAAATCGTAATTTCAATTTTGTTGTTATATTGTAATTTTCAGATTTCTAGTCGAAAATATTATTGAAATCTTTGTTTATCCTTTCGAATACTTGTAATAGTTAAATACTTCCCGTACTGCTTTATAAAGTACCATAGAGCAAATCTCCCAACAACTTAAGACAATATACGTATTGTATTACTATTAGTGTTCGAAAGATGTCGGTCAAAAGTTGTGTGACCAAATTTGGATATGGAAATGGTTTTCGGTAGAAGAGAGTGATGATGATGAACGTGTTCATGGTGTCACCGCTACCAAGACTCGGGGGAACAAGCGCTCACGAGAGCACGAGGATGTCAACGGGGACAAGAGGAGAAGAGTGAAGATGTTATTCTATCTTGTAGCAGAAGGCCTATATCTGTCCCAGACAAAGGATCCGAATAATGGTGAGAAGGAAATGGACACTCAGTCTGATGAAGTGACTGAAGTAAGACAGAATCCGAAATTGGAATAAGTATTTTTCTTACTTGTCAAGAATAAGGATTAAATGATAAGTATTTTTCTTACTTGTCAAGAATAAAGATTAAATTATGTCGATTAAAAATGGATTAAAGTAAGGAGGAATATGAAAATAATTTATATTCCTTATGCTTTAACAAATCGAAGTTTAATCTCATCTTCTTTTCTCGTTTAAAGATTGGATTTTGTAAACGACTTAAGAAGATCCGTTCTTTTAAGTGTAATTACTAAAGTGTGTAAAGTATGTTCGCACATACGAGGGAGTAAGATCCACCGATCGCGAAAACGCGTTACCACTCTTAAGTAAGCGCCAAGAATTATCGGGCACCAATCATAACGGAAGAAGTCTAAAAGTTAATGACGTTGAGCCTGTCATTTGACGAGAAGATCCTTCATAGGATGATATTGGACACTCGGTCATACAAAGCCTCCGGCGACTAGAGTGGGCCAAAATTCCTTTGATAGGATGATATTGGACACTCGATCATACAAAGCCTCCGGGTGACCGGAGTGGGCCAAAATTCCTTTGATATGATGATATTGGACACTTAGTCATATAAAGCCTCGGGCGACCGGAGTGGGGCCAAAATTCATTTCATAGGAAAAGTAATGGACACCTAGTAAGGTGGGCCAGAGTTTCCGTGTCCTGAATGATCTGAAGGCCTAAAGAAAGGCAGTAAAGAAATTGGACACTCAGTCTGCCAAAGCAACTAGAGTGGACCCGAGTATCGAGATCACATATGATCCGGTTACGCCCTAACCACGGGCAAAAGGTTGTTCATGTGAAGCAACGCCACCTCTAAAATCAAAGGGGCTGGAGAGGTTGTTCTCAATAGGACTTCAAGAAATGAGATCACTCTAAAAGAGGTGATACATGTTCATAACTTGGTTAAAGGACGTTGTTGGTCAAATCTGATTTGAGACTAGTCCAACAGGTCCGTAAAAACTAAGAGTGGTACAATATGTCTATAGCCAAATGAATGATATATTGTAATCCGTGCATCTATGACATCATAGATTAAGACACGTTAAATAGCAAGTCATTCAAAAGCTAACGATGATATGATTGTTGCCTACTGTCGACATAAACCCTCAAAATGAATGTGAGGTAGACGAAGAGGCAAAATCACCTTTCCAAATTCCGTCAAGGAAATAGCGAAAGAAGCACCGCTCCTCTAGAACTTAGTCACACCTACTTGGGTGATTTGAAGTTTATACAAAATAGAGGGGGGGAGACAAGTACGTTATGACCTTTATTGATAATGGTACAACGTATTGTATCCTTTGGTTATTGAAAAACGAAGATGAAGTTGTTGAAGCGGATAAGCGCTACAAAACAGAAGTTGAAAATCAACTAAGCCTACGGATTGAGAAATTCGTAGTGATAGAGGGGAGAAAGTGAAGCATCGTTTAGTAAACGATCGCTCATTACTCACCTCGCCCTAACGGTGTTAGCCAAGCGCTAAGCCGTACGTCCAAATTATGAGGGGTAGCTTGGTAAAAGATGGGCTACCGAAACAGGTCAAGTTCGACCTAAGATCGTAGATTGCATATCCACCGGATCCGCAAATAACGATAGTGTTGATCGCCTCTTAGCGTCAAAGAATGCTTTGAATTCTTTGGAGATAACTTTCCTTGGAAAAGGAAAAAGGAGTAATTGCTCAAGGTTAACAAGAACCCGCGAGGGCTTTGATCGTCCGGAACTAGACGTTCCGTATCTTCATGACTCGAAAGTTCTTGTCTATCCGGAACTTAATATTCCGGATCTGCGAACTCGGGGATTCTAGATGTTGAACCAAGACGGAGCAAAGAGGGGACAAAGACTTGTTCCGAGTCCTTCTAGCTTGTATGGTTGAGAACGAACCATGGACAATTAACAAATAATTATTATCTCCAAAAGCGCCGCTTTGGAAAGAAGCTAAAGAGAGAAATAGATTCCATATATAGAACCATACTTGTGTAATGGTTGATCTTCCTCCGGGAAAAGAACCTTTGGGTTGTAAAAAGTGCTCCCTTGTGAGTAGCTTCACATCCAGGGCCATTGTAGTCTTACATGGCATGGGTGTTGAAATAGCCTTCCAAACTGGAGAGTTGGAAGAAGAGGATCGAAATTGATTCTTTGAACTGTTGGGCTTCTTCCTGAACTTTCATTTTGGTCCCCGAAATGTTAACATTTTGGTCCCGAAAGTCTCGGATAAAACGAAAACAATGAATCGATCACGAAACATTGACTCGAAGTTAGAAAGCCAACGAGTTGGAAAACCAACGGTCTTAGAGTGAAAATCATATTGAAACAAAGTCTCGATATGAAAGATATGAGTATCACGAGATGACATCTTAGGAATTGGATTTCTAAGACATCTAACGGATCGGTCGATAGTTGACGAGTCTCGTTGAAGCCACCAATGGATATGAATCATAGAACGATTGGAATCATGGTGCACCCATAGACAAGGAGCGATATGCTCGGGTCACGTGTAGTTCAATGTATTGTACACACTACAACCGACACGGTATCGTCCAACAAACAGATCGCCTTGAACTAAGGTTCACGATGATCTTAATACATGATCAATAGAAGGCGTTAAGTCGGATATGACGATATCCGAATTATTCGCTTATCTACGGATTATAGTATTACGGATGTCCAATGGTTACGGGAGAACACGGTGATGCAAAGCGGACATCGGATCGAAGAACACCAAAGTCACAAGTAAATGTGTATGGTGGTTCTTGGAAAATCCTCTAAGCAAACTTGCATCGACCGATTCATGATGGTATCGGAGTTTATCGCTTTATAAAAAGCATGAAAGAAGTTGAGTAACTTCACGACTCATTAGAGGACGTCCCTTATTGGGAGAAACCCGTGCCTTCACGGTTCTACATCGTGGCTAGCCGGTCGGCTTTAGGAAGGACACGGATGACGGCGTCTGGACATATCTGTCGGGATCTGTCGGAGACATAAGACCGTATGGCGAGTTGATCATCACGGGTGTCACTTCCTTGTTTACAAACTAAGGGACTACCTAGAGATCAAGTGTTCGCACTGCCTAGGGGAATGGGCTTAAAACCCAAAATATACGGATCAATACGGTGGAAACCCAACCTTACGAACCGGAGATCCCGGTAATTTGGTTCAATGGGAAAACTAAGTTGTAAAGGTTCGGTTGATCGCTTCGGTGGAAGCATGAGCACTTCGGATAGTGATTTCGAAAAGAAACACCAAATCCAAAGCCGTTCCCGCGATAGACGTTAAGTGCTATCTGCAGTATGGGTAAAGGTTAAGTTTTCAAAACTCGTAATGATCCTCAACAATTGAGGTTAGGTCTTTGGGAAACTTTTAATGGTTCCTAACACTTGTGAAGTGGGGTATAGCAGGGATACCTTGTAGGAGACCACCTATTTAAGTGCGAGGACGGGCCGCCTCAAATTGAACGCACTTAAGAATCCAAGACGTTGTCCATGGCCAAAACGGACAAAACATTACGAAGAAGAGAGTAAGGGAATTTGTTGTGTTGGTACCGTTGTCTTGGCTTACACTAAACACCGACGGTTCAAGACATCACGTTCACCGCGCGGTAAGTAAGTCCGATGGTATTCAACTATGGAAGGTTCAAAGCCGAGGCTACCTCTCCTTATGCAACATCGGTCCGCCGAAATATTGCTGGAAATGAAAAGACACCATGTGAGTGCGCCAAAATCTCTTTCAAGAGGGGATTGTTGGAAATTTGCCTTTGGCGGGAGTTGCGACCGACCAACTTTAACGGCTTAAACACTAGTGTAACGTATGTTGGAGAATCCGGTTCTTCACACATGCATGATCTACTAAGTACGTAGATAACCGTAGGGCCAAGAATCGTCAAATTTCATTGAGAAATGAAAGAGATATTGGTTCACGAAGTAAGGTGTTTGAAGCATGGAAAGTGTGGTGTTGTGTGTAATTCTCCCTCATCGGTAGAGGAAGAAAGAATTGTTGTGTATATAAGATTCGAAATTGGTTTGGGGTTTGGGACCCCAAGGGGTATCCCATGTGTTTAAAGGAGGGAGGACCTAGATGTGCTTCGGTTCGAGGAAAGATCACACGCGCGCCGCCGCCGCCCGCCCGTCCGGTCCGGTCCGGTTCCGGTTCCGAGTTCCGGGTTCTCGGGTTCTCGGGTCACGGGTCGTGGGTCGTGGGCTGTGGGTCTTCTGATATTATCTTTTTGGGCCAGAAAACTTTGCCAGAAGTACGGTTTGATCCCGAAGTTTCGGATATACGGTTTGGCCCGAATTCTTTCGGATGTGCGGTTTGGTCCCCGAAGTTTCAAGATGTACGAGTTTGGTCCCCGAAGTTTCCGGAAAATCGGAGAATTTCGACGGTCAAAAACAAAATGCCAAGCACTCAATTCAGCCATTTATTTTGGCTGAATTACTCCTCCTATAATGGCCAAAACAATTGGTCTTTCACCATTTATGTTGGTGGCTTTACTACCTCCATAATGGCCATTATTTTGCTATTATGGAGGCGGTTTTCAACCCCTCCCTCACCTATATAAACACCCCCTTACACCATTGTTGAGCACTAAGACATATGCACGAAAATACATAAACAGATGCTTTGAAAAACGATGCACGAAAATACACAACCGAAATAGTTTTCTTCCTACAACTTCCAAGCATCATTTCGTTACTCAATATTCTTCACGGTAGCTCTTGAGTTTCCTTTGCTCAAGGGTTCCATTCTTGTTTTATCTTGGGAGACAAATTGTCCGGGACGTATAAAGGATACATACGGGGCAATATTGTCTTAAGGACGAGTGCCACACTCGACTCGGCATAAACCGTTTCCATTTTTTTTACTCTTGACAAAATCGTAATTTCAATTTTGTTGTTATATTGTAATTTTCAGATTTCTAGTCGAAAATATTATTGAAATCTTTGTTTATCCTTTCGAATACTTGTAATAGTTAAATACTTCCCGTACTGCTTTATAAAGTACCATAGAGCAAATCTCCCAACAAGTATTGCAACAGCTGGGTCTGATTATAGGTACCTCCATTCTTAATCTTGCCAAAACCTTCATTCATCAAGTTGTACCAAAACCTGATATAAGAGTAAGTCAATACCAAATAACCTTTTATTCCCCGACTCCTTGACCTTCATTCCCATCGACTGGATATGAATAGAGCATTTTCAATTTTGAGTTTAACAAATAATCTACTTATATTTATGAAATCACATTTATGTTTTATAGCATGTAACATGCTTTATTTTAAAATATACAAATCTTATTTTTTTTTATAAAGGGTTAGATATAAATATCTTTTGTGTGACGATAGTGTAAAAATGTCATTAAATATATACGCTAAGCTCTTCCAAACAAAGAGCATGAACTCCACCAAGTAATATTTGAAGTAGAAATAAAGATATTATATAAAAATTGAAATTATGTTTGGATATAAAATACAATTGAAGTTTCGTGAATAAGAACTTAAAGAACTCTTAAAACATGTTTGCAAACTTCAAATCTCATATTCCAAACCTGAAGTCAATAATTTGATTTTAAAAACGAACTTGAAATACTCTCTAAATATTTTCTAAAATTGAAAAATATATATGGATAAATGGGTCCCCACTTCCAAAGGATAAAACGGAAACACACTCAAAGAGAAGATTTATCTCACATTTGAAATTCTAAAAAGTCACGCGTGAAAGTGAGTCACGAAAAGTTTACTATTAATGGACGGCTCACTCATTGCCATTGTACCAATTTAACTTATTAATATTTGAATTGAATGTAAAGATCTTTTATCCTATTTTTGATCATAAATTAAATTCAAAATAATTTTTCACTTTATTTGAAAATCAATATTTGGATATGTAAATTCTAAATTCAACTTTGAAGTTGTATTTCAAATTTGGAAAACATCTTATAACCTTTTAAAGTAGTTTTCCAACTCACTTTTTACTTTTGAAATTATATTTAAGTACATTCGATTCATGAATATTATTTCACATATTCTTTACAAAAAGTATAACAAAAAACAATTATATCTTCAACTCCAACCCCATAAATTTTAAATAAAGTAAAAAATATTTGAAATAAATGCCCAAAATATTGCCTACTTAATCTATTTTGACAGGTTATCTGTTTTATTACTTCTTCCGTTCCATTTTAACTATTGGCTTAGCTTTTTTATTCGATTAAGAAAATAATAGATATAGAATATATTTCATTATTCCCCTATTTAATAAAGGTAAATTGATTGTTTTATCTCTTTAATGTTAAGGTATAGTTGGAAACAATTGCCTATTTTAGTCTTTTATTTCTATTTTCTAAAGTGACAATTAATTAATATGGATAAATTTATTAAGCTAAAACGACCGTTAAAATGGGACGAAGAGAGTTTATTCTTCGAATATTTAGTTTTATTTATTATGACAAGTAACTTATACTTTCTTCGTTTAATTTATGTCTCAATTTGATTAGTCACAAAGTTTAAGAAAGTAAATAAGTTTTTTGAATTTTGTAATCTTAAATCAAAGATATTAATAATGTAATAAAATGTCTTCTAATTTTGTGATTTTAAATATGTCATTAAAATATTTAAATTAAGATTACCAAATCAGAAAAGAGAGAATCTTAACAGACTAAATAGGAAAGTAAATCCAATAAATTGAATGGACTGGTTTAAATTCAACCTCTCCCAGTAGACCAATATTTGTTTTATTTAAGTACATTCAATGCATGAATATTATTCAAATATTCTTTGCAAAAGTATAACAAAAAATAATTATATTTTCACTCCAACCCTATAAATTTTAAATAAAATAAAAATATTAATGCCCAAAATATTGCCTACTTAATCTATTTTTGCAGATTATCTGTTTTATTACTTCTTCCGTCCTATTTTAACTATTGGCTTAACCTTTTTCTATCGATTAATAATAAATACAAAATATACTTTATTATACCCCTACTTAATAAAGGTAAATTGATTTTTTCCCCTTAAATATCGTTCATTCATCTTTAATGATAAGGTATAGTTGGTAACAATTGCCTATTTTAGTCTTGAACTTCTATTTTCTAAAGTGACAATTAAGTAATATGGGATACATTTATTAAGCTAAAACAACAGTTAAAATGGGATGAAGAGAGTATTATTATTCGAATATTTAGTTTTATTTATTATTATGACAAGTAACTTTTATACTTTCTCCGTTTTAATTTATGTCTTAGTTTGATTGGTCACATAGTTTAAGAAAGTAAATAAGTTTTTCAATTTTTATAATTTTAAATAAAAAATATTAATAATGTACCAAAATATCCTTTGATCTTGTGATTTTAAGCATATCATGTGAATTATTGAAATTAAAAAATTGCCTAATTAAAAAAGAGACAATCTTTTAAAAACATACTAAAACAGAAAACAAATTGAAACTGAATAATAGTTACTATGTTTTAAAAAATTACATGACTTAATAGTATAAATATTATTATATATATATTGGACTAATTTAAGAAAGTAAAAGGTTTTTTGTATTTTGTAATCTTAAATCAAAGATATTGATCATGTACTAAAATGTCTTCTAATTTTGTGATTTTAAATATGTCATGTAAAATACTAAAATTAAAGAGTTACCAAATTAGAGAAGAAAAGAATCTTTTTAGACTAAAAAGGACAATAAATCAAATGAATTGAAACTGAAAAATAGTTACTATTCTTTTAGATTACTTTTTTTTTTTTTTTTTTGATGATCCAGGTTTGCAGGCTTGTGCCTGACTACTTCACTGGTATTACCCGACGTCGTGGAGGTAATAAAGCACCGGTCCTTCAAAGAACTATCACCAGGTAAATCGCGGGATGTGCTCCGGTGGCCGGTTTACGGGAGCGTACAATGAACAATGAGACAAGGTCAAATTCCCCAACAAACAGGTATCCCTCGTGCTTGCGGGGAATCGAACCCACGCTGTCCATGCCAGAGCGCCTTATAGCGCCCAGGCTTTGCCACTGGACTATGCCCCGGAGGACTTCTTTTAGATTACTTAATAGTATCAATAATCTTTTATATTTGATTGGTTTAAATTCGACCTCTTACAATAGAGCACCACTCATTTTAGACTGCAAGAGTTTTTCCAGCTTTATAGGATGAATATCACTTGTAAGTAATGTGGAATTGTTTGTTTCAATTATTTTTCTTATCCATATAATGTTCAAGAATACAGGTTCAACTGTCAGGAATTTGCCCATTGGGATTAAGACCTTCTTCATTTTTTTCCACAATTTTATTTTGCTCATAGAATTACCAAGAAATGATTTTTTTTATTCTTTTCATTGTTATTTTGGCTTTCACAATAGCCCCTTTTCTTTTAATTTTCCTTACTAGTGGTTTTGTCTTAAATTTTACTAGTAGTGGTAATATTGCTTGTAGTTCTTGGTCCTTAGACTATTGTTATTTGTAATATCTGTTGTTCTTGTACGTTGATTATCGTATTGTCTTATGATAGTTATGACTTTTTTTTCAGTCACTTTTATCATATTTTTCATAGTATTGTGTCATTAGTTTTCTTTTAAATATACTACTTTAAAGTGTTGATTCTTGTGCCGAGGGTCTACAGAAAACAACTCTCTACCTCCTAATGTGGGTAAGGCTTGCGTACACTTTATCCTCTCCACGCCCCACTATGTGGGATTTCGGGTATGTTGTTGTTGTTGTTGTTGTTGTAATGGTTGTCTTTCTTTTGGGAATATTTTAGCATAGCATAAGCTATTTCCATTGAGGATAGAGTGTTATGTGTAGTTCAAGTTCTTCATTTGGTTTTTCTTGAAATGCAGGTTTCTGTATTGAGAGAAAAAAGAAACCAGATAAATTAGCAACATTTAAGTAGAACTTAAACAAAGATTGAACTCAATTTAGTGGAATTTCTTTTTTCTAGGATTTTGGTTATGAAAGTTGAGGAGTTAATTAATTCTTTTACTGCTCTGTTGATGTCAAAAGCAACATTTAAGTAGAACCACCAAGATTGTGGTGAGATGTATAGGATACATCTCTCCACTTAAGCATAGGTCTCGGGTTCTAGCCTGGGAATGATAAAAAGTTATGGTAAGGTGTGTTTCCCACTTTAATTGGCCTTATGCTGTGTGAATCCGGATTAGGCAGGCCCAAAGCGGGTATCAGACACTGGGTGGCAAACCAAACGTTTCCAAAAAAAATAAGTAGAAAATGTATTGATGTTTCCTCTTTCCAGATTATTGGTTCTGATAGCTGAGGACTTTGTTAATTCTTTTACAGCTCTGTTGATGTCAAAGTGGCATTGGTCTAGATTTCTGCTTCTTTTGGCATTTCTATTGTTAAGCTCAAGAACGAGTACGAGTTTAGCCAATGGTAGACGCGAGGTAATAAAGGCGAAGCATGGTGTTGTTTCCACTGATGATGGCCGATGCTCGAGGATTGGAAGAGATGTTCTGAAAAAAGGCGGCCACGCTGTGGACGCAGCAGTTGCTGCAGCATTTTGCTTGGGAGTTGTCAGTGCGGCGTCTAGTGGCATCGGTGGAGGAGCATTCATGCTAGTAAGATCAGTAGATGGAAAAGCACAAGCCTTTGATATGAGGGAAACTGCGCCCAAACATGCCTCTAAGGTATTTAAACTCTTGCAAATTGTTCAATTAAGCAAAGCCTAATTCATGATGATTGAGACTTTTTAACGAAAAGTTACTGGTTTCTATTCTAGTTTTTAAACCTTAAGCTGATATCAACTAGGAATAAACACAATTGTGTTAGTCTGATACTTCAACTATATCTGTAGCCATGTTGCTCGGACTCTCTCAAAATGTTGTCGCACGCCTGCACCTGTGTCAGCTCCTCTAAAAATACACTACTTTTGGAGGATCCGACACACACCCTCAACATTTTTTAGGAGTCCGAGCAACATAGATCTGGAGGACTATGAAAAGACATGTCTTAGTCCCATATAGCATACATACCAAAAGAGAACACATGCATATAAACTCCCTATACAGACTCGCGCAATCATATAGACGTGCACACATAATATATATTTAAAGAAGATTTGGTGGAAAATAGCATTTGTAATCTTCCACATATGAAGTTAGGAGAGCAAATGGGAGTGCAACAGTATCGAAATTGCAAAGGATGTTAGAGCTAGAGCTTAGATAACGATTTAATAAAGTGATGACTTCTCATACTATATGTGCAGAATTTGTAGATTTTTTATCATTGAAATGTCTTTGACTGGAATAAAGTGATGACTTCTCATACTAGTTTTCGATATTACTTCAAGTTGTTACATTTTCGAATAAATATATGAACTTAAAGACCTGGTAGAATTCTTGCAAGTCATATTATATCTTTCTTGACCAGAATATGTACGCGCAAAATGCTACTCTAAAAGCTAGCGGAGTTCTTTCAATAGCAGTTCCAGGAGAAATTGCTGGCCTTTACAAAGCGTGGAAACAATATGGAAAGCTTCCATGGAGAAGGCTTGTGAGACCAGCTGCACATCTAGCTCATAGCGGGTTCAAGATCTCACCATATCTTCACATGCAAATGCGTTCAAGTGAATCATCTATAATGGCAGATAAGGGACTTCGTGACTTGTTCACATCAAACGGCAGCCTTTTGCAGATAGGAGATGTATGTTACAACAAGCATCTAGCAAAAACACTTAGAGCAATTTCCGCACATGGAATAAGACCATTTTACAATGGATCGATTGGGGTCAAGTTGATCAAGGATATACGAAAATCCGGAGGCATATTGACAATGGAAGACTTACAGCAGTATCAAGTTAGAATAAGAGAACCTATCGCTGCAGACGTAATGGGACTTAAGATACTTGGTATGCCACCTCCTTCAGCAGGAGGCGCTGCTATGGTGCTAGTAAGTATATCTCTTTGATCATTTCCTTTGTAGCTTTTAGCCTAATAAATACTAGTTTAGGAGACTTACCGGTTTCTCCTTAGCAGAAGCGGATCTGCAACAACCACGATTTGTGTCACTGGTCGTCAGGAACCATAACATGACGACTAGTTTTACACAAAATACGCTCCGCATCTCTTAGAGGATGTCTATGTTGTGGAAACCAAGAAATTCATCCGTCTTGTGAGGATTCCGACGATCGATGATACAAGTCGTGGTTGTTGCAGATCTGGAGAAACTCGTAAATCTCCTAAGCTAGTATTTATTAGGTTAAATAGAACGTCTTTAATCATCACTATGGTACACTTTTGAAGAAATGGCTTTATTTTCCTTCCTTAGATACTGAATATTCTTGCACAATATGGATTTCCCATGGACGGCCCGAGCCCTCTTCTGATTCATCGACAAATTGAAGCCCTCAAACATGCACTTGCAGTGAGGATGAACCTCGGTGATCCGGATTTCGTCGACGTTAAAAATGTCATAAATGATATGCTGTCAACTGAATTCGCAAAACAGTTGAAGAAGACCATATATGATAACATGACTTTTAATTCCAATCACTATGGTGGCAAGTAAGCAATTTTAACTATTTCCTCAAGGGTAACTTGTATTTCTTTCTTGCTAGAGTAAGTAGTATCTTGAAATATAACAATTTTGACAATTTTATAATTTGATTTGAAATAGGTGGAATCAGATCAATGATCATGGTACCAGCCATATGTCCATTGTGGACGGTGAACGAAATGCTGTTTCGATGACTAGCACCATAAATGCTTACTTTGGTGCAAAATATGTATCACTAAGAACAGGAATAGTTCTCAACAATGAAATGGATGACTTCTCGGTTCCTGCAAAACGTTCCAAAAATGTTCCACGACCAGCACCTGCAAATTTTATACATCCAGGCAAAAGGCCATTGTCATCAATGACACCTACTATTGTTCTTAAGGTAAGATTTTCCGATTTGTCCAAGTTTTATCTGCTTAGAGTTTCACTTCAGTGACACAATCAATTGTAATGAGCATGACAAAACGGAAGAGCGGACTTTACAAACTGATGCTACCTTGGATCCGTATCATCTGTATTTTAAGGCTTTTGCACACCCGTTAAGGAACACATTTAATAGCCTTAATCATAAGAGTATTCGTCTACGCTGCCTGTTTGGAGCACTGAGGGTAAAAAAGTAATAAATGGCTTCTTGTTTTTCTAAAACGTCAAATATTTTGAAACAAATTCATTTTTCCAAAGCGAGTAATATTTGGGAACCGAGGTACCATATTCTATGTGGATAGGCTATTCTCTCGAACCTTATTTGTAAATATAACAGGATGGACAACTGAGAGCTGTTGTTGGTGCAAGTGGAGGAGCATTGATAATTGCTGGCACTACTGAGGTTTTTCTGAATCATTTTGCAAGGGGAATGGATCCATTTTCTTCTGTAATGGCTCCAAGATCTTACCATCAGGTACTTACAACTGACATTTTTCTGAATCATCATTTTGTTACATATCGTCTCATAATGTGTCGTATCATTTTGTATTGTACAATATTGTTTTGATGAATACAATGTTTGGATAGGGTGTATCATTTCCTGTCATTTCATAAGACCACACACAAATCTGAAGAATATTTCAATAGTAAAAGAAAAAGTAGGGTACGATATAGAGTTATCATAAAAATAGGTAAGGCAAAGGATAAAATATGATTATTAAACAATAAGGGCAAGATAAGAAAAAGAAGGTAATGACGCGATCACACCAAATCGGCCGTTACATAACTCTTTTCGCTGTTAAATAATAACGGAATTAACTATACGATACGATAAAATTTAAGTAACAATCAAATAAATGTTGTATTTAAAGTAACAATACGATACAATACAATAGTTAACAAAGTAACAACCACCCGAACAAGCTGTAAAAGCCAATTGTCATTATCATTTACATATAAAAAATGTGTGCTAAATGGCACATGAGGCAAGAGAAAATACATGATTCAAGCCTTATTTCTTTATCAAAGAAAAATAATATAAAATGATAGTTTCAATCTTAGTGAATAAATTGACAAGATGCATGCTTGTCATAACTCTTTAAGTTTGCTTTACATAAAATGGAGTTACTTCCTATGGGTGAATCTTATGCATATTAATGCAGTGATTACGGTAAGAAGTTAGGCTCGAACTGATGTATTCTACCACGTTAAGGTTACACTGTACAAATCGATGAAATGGAAGAAATCCGAGTGAATGGAAATATCAATATACAAATTCCACTCTCACCTTACAGAGACAAACTATAATTGTAATTGTGATTGAACAAGAAAAAGATCCTGGACCAACCCACCGACTAAAGTTAAGGTGATTTGTGTATCTACCCCAACGATACTATTATCCCGTACTATTATGGAAGAAGGTCCAGACATGATATGCACCTCTTTATGAATGAAAAAAAATCGATCTACTTTCATTTGGTATTTTGGCCTAAATTCCTTGACCCATACTGCTCTTGATTGCAGGATCATTACTCTTCTTTTTCTTCCAATTTTCTGATTTTCAAGCTTACTGCTAAGCTCATTGAACCTTCATGATATTGTTCTTTGCAGTTGATTCCAAATGTACTACAATACGAGAATTGGACAGTTGTGACAGGTGACCACATAGAGTTACCAGCAAAAACAAGGGCTGCCCTGAAAAAGAAGGGACATGTCCTACAGAGTCTTTCTGGAGGGACAATTTGCCAGTTTGTTGTTCAAGAATTTAAGTCATCAAAGTTAGGGAAGCTTGTAGCAGTAAGTGACCCGAGGAAGGGCGGAGTTCCTGCTGGATTTTAGACGTGCAACGTCTAACAAAGAATCGTTGCTGCTGCACGAGGCCCCTAGCAGAGGAAAGCCATACGTAGTCAGTACCATTTGGCCATGTCTGATTTTTCTTTCATTGAATGTTTAGAAGCTCAATAAGACATACACAACTACAGCTACCATTGTGTAACCAAAGATCAAAATCATAGCTAGAAGAAGGGCCGGAGCTACAACCGCGAATGATGCTTGTTATACACCCATTCGCCAGAAAAGAATAGAATATTGTGTATATCGGCTAAATATTACTTTTGATACACATTTTATATCTCGGAGAAATTTTCCTGACTTTGCCACTTATTTGAAATTGCCTAATAAGGATTTATTTGAGAGTCACTAGTTAGATGTAAATTTTAAATACAGCCAAGACTAAAACAAGATTAGAAGTTGCAATTCAAGTAAGCAACCAATTCCACTATAACAACAACAACATATCCAGTGTAATCTCACTCTACCGGGGAAGGTAGACTGTACGTAGAGGTATTGAGATTGTTTCCAAAAAACCCTCGGCTCAAATAACGCATATCAAAGCTATTAGAAAAAGAAAATACAGAATTAAAACAAACATCACAAATAACAGGAAGTGCATTACATAGCATTTAGGAAAAAAGATTGTAACAACAACCACATAAGCCAATTCCACTATAGTGATGGATTAACTTACAAATTTCCTTGCAAAATGATAGACTCATTGATTGATTTGCTTCATATCTCAGTATCCTAAGCTTTTCTTTATTGTCAAAGGAAGGCCTTACACAAAAATGTTAAGAAAAACATAAAGAAATATAATCAATCTCAATCTTCTATGTGGTCCCCGGCGGGGCTTGAACTCGAAACTTCAGATCATAAGATCAACGCTCTAATCAACTGAGCTACGGGACCATTACATCCTAACAATTTATAATTACCTTAGAAATTGCCATTAGATCACTAATTCCATTTTCTTTTTGGGTAAGCTAATTCCATTTTAATTCAAAGTCTAGAGAAAATGAGGATCATTATACCCATTGACTTCTGACTCATTATAAGTATCATGAATAAGATCTCAAAATTCAATGTTGAAAAGGAAAAATGAGGTTCTTCTTTGTATGATTGTATTGTCTTGACTCTTGAGCATGAAAAATACAAATGTTGGTAATATAACCACTAGTCTCATTGTAGTATCACATAAGAAGGAAATGGAGAAGATTGGGAGGTATAAATTTTATAAATATTGGAGCTTAAAATTAAATAACATAGTGGCTGGCTTATATTGCAACAAAATGAAATGTTCTATTAAGTTGATAGCAACTGGTTGAAATTGTCAACATAAAATGTACTAAGTGCTTCTAAATCGTCTTGTTGTAAAATCCTCTTAATAAATGGGCGGATCATAATTGGTTTAATTTTTTTATGGATTAATTTTGTCACTCTTATAAATAATGGGTTGATTTTGTAACGACTCGTTTGGTAGTTTAGGTATTTTACCTTTATACCCCTGTGGACCCTTTCCCTAGCACCGATAGAGTGTATTCGACTTGCAAAGATGGGTGGAGCAGTTTCTGAGATAGTCGGGTGAGTCTTGGTTGATTTTGAGAAAAATTAGAAGCTTTTAAGTTAAATAAGTGAAAATGTGTTGGCCGATAGTTGACTTTTGAGTATATGGGTTCGTTTCCGTATTTCTTCACTTCCGGTAGGTCCGGAGAGACATTTATGACTTAGTCGAGGTCTTGGTTCGCTTCCCGAGCCGTTCAGATGTATTTTCTGTCACAATTTGCTAAATTGTAGAACTTGAGCATTTTGAGTGGTTCTGTAGAAAAGTGGGCCCTAGCGTGATCGTATGAGAAATTCGAGAGTGCAAGCGAGTTTGTAGCGTCGTTTACATGTGGGTAGCATGTTTAGTTTGTATCTGGGAGGTCTCGGGAGTGTTTCAGATGTTGGCGGAGAGTTTGCTAAATTGTCTAGTTGCTGGTTTCTGGTGTGTCGCACCAGCGGGCTATTAGCCGCTTTTGAAAAAGTTGGTCCGCCTCTACATTATTTTCTCCGCTTCTGCGAGCCTGAGATATTTTAAGTGAGCCCGTCTCTGAGGGTGTTTTTCTACAGAAGCGATCCTGCATCTGCGAGGGATTGTCCGCATATGCAGAATCGCTGAGAATCAGAAACTTATATTTCCCAACTTGAAGCCATTTCTTTTCTTTCACAAATTTGAGACCTAGAGAATTTGGTGGGGCGATTTTGTGGAGGTTTTTGGAGATTCTTCCTTCGGGTAAATTCGCTACACTCTTTTTATACTTTTATCATGTTTAATTGTGGAATATAAATCATGAATTTAGTTGGGGTTTTGGGTCATGAACCATAAAATGATTTTATGTACCATTTTCTATCTAAATTAAGTTATGTTGGAATTGTTTTTCGAATCTAATCATTTAATCATTGGGGTAATTAGTTGCTAAACTTGAATCTCTCTTTTACTTAAACTTTGGATTATGGAAAGTAAGGACTTGAAGATGATCAACCCTAGATGGGTTATGATTTTCTTAATGAATTTGGTAGATGTTTTTGAAAGGATTTCATAACTTGTGGCTTGAGTTGGCTACTTCTAAGTTCCATTTCGAATTTTGAACAAATTTCCAAACATATTAAAATGTGATTTTTTTTATAAAATTGGGGCCGAGTAGTTATTTTCCCTTTTCTATTATTGTTCTTATATGACATTAAATGTGTGTGTTAACATTAGATTTTTATGTATACACCTAGACTACTACCATACGATGGTACTTCGGAAGGACAATGTGGCATATGAGTTCGTGGAAACCGCTCGGCTATATGGTAGGCTATGGTTTAATATTACTAGACTTCGATAGAATCATGTAGCTATTATAAATATTGAGGGGTATTGGGCGTGTTGGGGGTACCACCTTAGTGGCTGTGATGAGCACTTTAATGAGTATTGTGTTGAACTATTTTGATGGGTGATTTGATGAATCAACCATAGGGTTGATCCGACTGTTGTTATATGGGCTTGTCGCCATTGTTTTATACTTCTTGTGTTTACTCATCACATGTGCCTTATTCTATGAAAGACTGATTACGTGTTATTGATAATTCTGAGGCATGTGCATTCATCTCCTGAATTTGATTTCATCTCATACTTCATGACTATTTGCCTTATTACTATTGCATTCATATACTCATGATTATTTTGATATTGAAATGGAGTGGTATGAAAATATTGTGGGTCCAATGAGACCGGGAAAGAAAGGCAATGATATTATTATGAGATGATTGAAAATACTGAGATGATAATTGATGATTGATATGGTTCAAAAGGAGTTTGTGATTGATATGCTAGCCAGACCGAGAGACCATTCTGATTAGTTGTACACGGTATAAATTGTTATTGCTCGATAAATGAGTCTTGGGCTCTAGTTAGATTTATGTGTTGAATTTCAACTAGCTATGAGCAGTATATGGATGGCGCTGGCCCCTCATGGGTCACGATTCATAGAATTTAAACGTGTGTATACCAGGTTGATGGAAAGGTACTTTGCATGGTATTACATTGCATTCATATCATTCATTCATGCACACTGTTTACATTGAAATTTGTACTTGAATTGGATTGATGATCATGGAAAGATGAATTCGTTGGTTGAACTTCTATGATTGCCGAATGTCTAAGTGTTGGATCATTTATGTGATTGAAGGTGACTTACGTGAATAATTGCCTTACTTGATAGGGATTCTAGAAGACCAATGGCTTGTTGTGTTGTCATTGTGACTACCATCTCGTGTATTTATATATTATGTGTCCCACTTCACCTTAATCAGAAGATTCGTGACGTAATCACTTATTCCGACATAATAGGGTTGTGTAATAAGCTTGCATGTAGCAACGTCCTTGAGGTACATATAGTAACAAGGTGTATGGACTAGAGAGAATATAAGACCAATAAGACTATATACGTCTAGTATATGCTTATGTGAAAGATTGTGATGGGAGTGAGATAACTTAAGTATTCAACCGTCCATATTAGAGAAACCTATGATGTTTACGTGACTTGGTTAAGTATGATTTAGATAATTGAATAATGACTAGTGGACTTACGTCTATGAACTTTAGGCATTATTACGTGTTGAATTGTAACTTAAGTGTGAAACTATTTCGATCGATGAATGTGACATATGTGCTTAACCAGAACAAGTAGGTTAGGGCTACACATGTGTCAACTTGATATTTATGCCTGTTACATGTTGTCTATCGTTGTCGGCCTATGATGCTTACGGGGGTAGGTTGTGTACTCATAGTACACTTGCTACATCTTTTATGTGGATGCAGATATATGAGTGATTCAGGTTGTAGCTTGGAGTACGTGAAGGATTAGGGCGGACCATTCATCCTATCGGCGACCCTGGTCTTCATCTTAGTCAGACTGTTCTTATTATTCCAAGGCAGTGATTTGTTTACTTCTCTATTCATTGTAAGAGAAGATAAGAAATATTATTACCTTGACTATAAATAAACAGAGAGTGATCAGAACGGCTGTTAGAAAAACTAATATGTGAAACAAAATCTGCAAACCTCTTATACCATGCCTTGAGATCTTGCTTTAGTCCATTTAATGATTTTTTGAGAAGGCACACATGATTTGGGTATTTGGAGTCCCTGTACCCCAAATGTTGGTACATGTATACTGTTTCATTTAGATGTCCATGGAGAAATGCATTTTTGATATCCAATTGATGAAGTGGCCATACCCTTAAAGATAGCCAAACTAAGTACTGTTCGAATAGTCGCTAGTTTGACCACCGGATTGAACGTCTCACTGCAATCCATGCCAACACGTTGTGTTTTTCCATCACCTATAAGACGGGCTTTATGCCGCTCAAAAGAACCATCAGAGTTTTCTTTATGACTAAATATCCACATAGACCGAATTATATTAGCATGATATGGACGAGGTACTAATTCCCACGTCCTATTTTTAATAAGAGCATTAAATTCATCATTCATAGCCATTTTCCAATTCGGGTCATGAAGAGTAGTCACAGGATTACGGGATAATGGTGATTTTGAGAGTTGAGTGTGTAGGCTATATTTGGTGTTGGATTTGACAATACCGTGTTGGCTTCGGGTAATGGGTCGGTTGACTGAGTTTTGGGCTGAGAAGATAACAATGTTTGGCATAACGGAGGATGCTGGGCCTCAGCCTAAGTCAGGAGGCAGATTCGGAGCACTGGGCCTTGGGACTGGAGGCTTAGTCCGCTAAAATGTATTACCCTGCGGCTGGGCCACTATTTCGGGGCCTAGTTGGCCCAAATCGGCCTAGTTACCTGAAACAGTGGGCTCGGGATAGTTAAAAATTAGGTTAAATACGGGGGTCGACTATCATCAATAAAATCATAGAGTGTGAGGTCTAGACGTGTGTATTTTGGTAAATGGGAAATTCGTTTCATAAAAAATTACATGACGACTTATAATTATTTTATTTGAAGATAAGTCGTAACATTGGTAACCTCGATGATTAAATGGATATCCCAATAATACACATGTAGTCGACGGGGGTTGAAGTTGGTGATGGTAGTTGATGGAAAAAGAGGATAGCATAAGCACCCAAATATTCGTAAATGGGAGTAAGAAGGGTCTCGTAGGTATAGGATTTTTAATGGAGCTTGGTAGGACAAGTTCTTTTGAGGGAGTATGTTTAACAAGTATATGGCCATTTGTAGTACATGGTGCCAAAATGAGGAGGGAAGTGTGGCATGGGCAAGGGATGTGCGGATAATATTGTTGATGGTTCGTATTTGTGTTATGCCTTCCCATTTTGGAGGATGTATGGGGACATGAAAGTCAGAAGTTTAAACCATGAGAATTGAAAAAATGCCTATTGTCAAACTCCTTGCCATTATCACATTGAATATTCTTGATTTCACATTCAAATTGATTTTTGATGAAAGCTCTAAATTTTAGAAAAGTCGAGAAAATTGATGATTTTTTAGACAAGGGAAATGTCCACAAAAAAATAGAGTAATCATCTAACAGAAGCAAGTAATATCTATGGTCCGAAGAGCTCAAAACGGGTGAAGTCCAAATATCACAGTGGATAATATCAAATGTCATAAGAGTGCATGAACTAGAGGAAACAAATGGTAATTTAACTTGTTTACCAAGTGGGCATGAATGACATTTATTTAATGTTTTGGATTGAGTACATGAAATAAACTTATTTTGCTTAAAGGAGGCTAAGACTGGTGCCCCCGAATGACCCAACCGTTCATGCCATAAAAAAGAGGCTACTCCTACAAAAGAAAATGGTAACTTAGACTGTTGAATAGGTGACATTATTGGATATAGTTCGCCTTGGCTATCACATCTCATGAGAAGGCTCACGGTCTGAAAATCCTTCACAGAAAATCCAAAAGGGTAAAAAACAACAGACACCTTGTCAGTAGTAAACTTTCTAACAAACACCAAGTTTTTTATTAATTGTGGAGCATGAAGGACATTATTTAAGGCTAGTGGTAGGTTTGGTGGTGGTAAATTAGTAGAACCATAACCTCGAATTGGATAGAATGCCCATTTCCGACAATTATACCATTATTTTTGCTCAAATTAAAATAGGATGAGAGATTACCTTGGGAGGACGTCATGTGAGACGTCGCTCCGGCGTCCATGTACCAATTTGCATTGGGTGGATTGAGCCCAAGAGTGTGCATGGCGGACTCGATGTCGGTTGGGCTAGCCATCGTCGAGTGGGCCTCCCGCCACTGGTTCGGCGGTGGCCCATTACTGGCTGGACTGTGATTTGCATTGCTGGAAACTGTTCTAGGCCCAAAACTGCTTGGCCCGGCAGTGGGCAGTCCATTTTGACAAAAATTGAGCCTGGCCTAGTTCCTAGTTGGGAAGGGGCACGACGACACTGCCCACGGCCATTGCTATGCCCACTGGGCTGGTCAGACGTGGGACTGCCACTGCTGTTGTCCGCTGGTGTTCTGCGTGCCTAAATTTCCGCCACCACCACCGGAATTTCGGTGGCCTCTATTTTTATTATTTCAGTGATTTCCACCCCAATTTTATTACCATTTTTTCCTTTTTGTCCCCGATTTTGTTGTGTGAGTTTAAAATGTATTGTATCGTCATTTGTGGGAGTAACAATCATGACGCAATTAGAAACGGTGGCGGCCTTTTTGGCGAAGCCCGCCTCTTCAAGTATAAGCATCGAACATGCTTGATAAAACAAAGGGAGAGGATTGCTTTGTCGGATGAGTGTCCCCACACCACTAAAGGCGTCGGTAAGGCCAGCAACCATTTGCAAAACCAAGCGATTGTTGATAACCGGTGAACCAACGTTTTTAAGTTGATTCGACAAGACTTTAAGGCGTTGACAATATGCCGACGCATTTGGTAAATCCTCCATATCAATGGTGGAGAATTCTTGTTCTAACGTAATGGCGCGAGAATTTTTGTTGTCTTGAAAAATGTCCCGCAAACGATTCCAAGCCTCCATGGCTGTAGAATCCGGTTCCATTATTGTGTGTAACAAGTCCGAAGAGATTGTTGCGTAAATCCAAGATAAAACTCTGGCATCAAGAGTTTCCCAGAGTTCTTTGTCATCATCAGTCTTTAACTCCTTTCCTTTTCCATTCTCTGGCGGGATTATATGATGAATCACCCAGTGGGAATGACAATAAATTTTAAACAGTTCAGCCCAAGTTTCATAGTGGACATTTTCCATCTCCAGGGTGATGGAAACGTGTGTTTTAATGTTTAAAACGGTAAGGGCTGGATGAAAATTATTTTTGGAGTCAGACATGGTTGATTGGAATACACAAGGTGGACAAAAAAATATGAAGAAAAGAACAAGAAAATGCAAAAATTGGGGGGTGGGGGTGGGGGGGGGGGGAATTTCTTCGAGGAAATTTTGTTAGGGTAGGATCTCTTCCTAATTTCTTGATACCATGTAAGAATTATGAAATATTTTTCTCATCTTATTCTTCCACAATAATGTGGTTAATATACAACTACACAAGATAATGATATGGAGAAGATCATGCCTAAATATCTCCCTAATGATAATGATAAGATTGCTAATCTTCCTAATGATCATGATAAGATTGCTAATCTTCCTATTGATAATGATAAGATAAAGTTAATGTACTTTGCCTCCTACCATATATACAAGATATACAACTTAATTACAATAATAATAATTATTAACTATATTAATAATTATTATTCTATCAGTGCAGATTTTCATTTGCTCTCTGGTCTTGGTTAAAAAGTGGATAAAAATAAGCTGGGGAAATCACTCTTCTTGGGGAAGTAATAACTATGAAACATTTCAAGGGTTGTTCCCCAAACTCTATATTTATGATTTGTTTGCCTAAATACAAAACATTTAGCATATTTTACATTGAAGTCAAGGTTTACAAGTTTATAGCGGGTAAGTAAAATGATGGCCTTTCATTTCATTTTGAGGAAGTTATCATTTACTATTATCAATTTTATCGCACTATTTTATATTTAATTCTACTTTTTCGGGCTATATCGATTTTTTCCAGTTAGCAAGGTAATTAGCCTTCTCCCTACCTACAGAGAATTGCAGGTTCCTAAGAAGGAAATATGAATTATGTGGATGAAGGAACTGCAATGAACTGAAATGTTTCAACATCTGAGTATGTGTAGTAATTCTTTTATAACATCATAGTTTTCTTCACATAACAATTCTACTTTATGAGCATGTTTCCAATGTTTTTTGTTTCTACTATGATCTGTAAGTACCAAGTTCTAGACTCATGATTCAGTGCTGAATTCTGAAATTTGACACTCTTAAAAACACATCTATAGAGAAGGAAGAACGAGCTTGGAGGCAGAGAATGATGATAGCCAGCGAAGCTGCTAAAAGGCTGGTTTTCCGGATGATTGATAGATGACATAACACTTTCAAATCATGTGCTTTCCAGGGGTAAATGAATTTATTTCCATGAAGGAATCAGACCAAGTGAGATGCATAAGAACATCAACATATTGGTAGAATTGTTTGATATCAAGATATCATAATTTAGGCTTGTAAAATCAAGATCTCTGGAGAAGAATCATACATTAGTAGTTAGATACAAAACAATTTGAATATTTTTACTCATGTCTTGATGTTTGCAGTTGTGGTGTTATTTAAACGATATCTAAATAGTAATTAGCATGTCATGTTATCTAGCTGATTTGTTAATAACTTTCTTACATGCATCATATTTTAGTATCTGCAATTTCATATTAACATAAGGTTGATCAGAATAATAATTTCGATTATTGTAATGTTGGGCCCGTGCTGGAATTAAATCACACCGAGCATCAAATTCAAATTAGTGTAATTTCATTCATATAATGACCACTTATTTTTATTGTAACTCCTAATTCGCGCTACCTTTAAGATTTTGTTTAAAAGTAAATAGATTAGGGGGTAAATCACAAAAAATAAGAGAATAAGGTGCAAATTAAAAAATGATACACACATTACGGGTGGAAAATGCTAAGTACTCGACAACGTGGCATAGATAATTTGAAATAATATTTTCAAACCAACTACCAATTTTTCAATTTAGGCACTACTCCGAGGTTCACTTCATTGTTTCAATTTAGGAATAATACATAAACACGCGCTCAAATTTGGCTGCAGCCGGAAAGTACGTCCTCCAACTTTGGTTGTGCATAAGTAGACACCTCAAGCTGTCTAAAGTTGAATACGTAAACACAAATGCTGAAGTGACATAATAAATTTTGGAGGTGTCTAGATGATGATTTTGTAAGTTGGAGTGTTCAACTGACAAAGTGAACACAAGTTGAAGTGTCTACTTGTGCACACCCAAAGTTGAAGGGCTTACTTGCCAACTGAAGTCAACTTTGAGAAACTATTTATGCATTATGCCTTCAATTTATGTGACCTGATTTGAAATAAGGGTTAAATTAATTAATTTTCTGAATGAATTCAAATATAAGATTTTTAATTTTTTAAGATAGAATTTATATATTTAGAACTATATGTAAAAAAATTATAAATCAGAATATTTTAAAAGTATCTAATTAATCATGGTTAAAGAAAGGGAAAACGACATTGAGAGGCCACCAGCAAAAAAAGGTTCAAGAAGGCCCATTTTGGGCTTAATACCCTGAGTTGGTCGTTCGACCCAAAGTTATGCCAAGCGCTGGCCGCCCAGTCCATTTACTAAAAAAAAATTAGACTTTTTGTGATGACTTGCTTCGCCACAAAAGATCAAAAAATCGTCATTAAAAGGTTCGCAACAAAACAAATAGGACTATTTGTGGCGACTTTAGTCGCCACTAAATATGAATGAAAAAAATTCATATTGAGCCTTCAAAAAATATCCCATAATATGCATAATATGTGTATAATTAGTAAGTATACGTTAATTGAGCCTTTAAAAAATATTTCAAAACATGTATAATATGTGTATAATTAGTAAGTATACATTAATTATATATTTATTAAATAGAAATTATACATTGATTATACATTTATTATACACAAATTATACAATAATGATATATTTTCTATGCATATACTTTAGGGACATATTTCAAGCCGTGGAAATAGTCTCTTGCAGAAATATGAGGTAAGGCTGCGTACAATAGGCCCTTGTGGTCCGGCCCTTCCCCGGACCCCGCATAGCGGGAGCTTGTGTGATACATTTTTTCTATACATATACTGTAACGATCCGTTTGGTCGTTACTGTGCTATTGATCCCTTTACCCTCGTTGACCTTTCATTGAGTCCCGTTAGTATAATTTTGACCTGCGGGGATGGGTGACATGGTTCTCCAGGTAGTCGGGCGAGTTTTATGGTGACTTATGAGGATTAGAACCTTAAAGTGAAAAAGTGTTGACCAATAGTTAACTTATGGGTAAACATACCTTTTTCGGAACTCCGTTGATTCTGTGAGGTCCATAGGGTCATTTTTTACTTGGTGGGATATTTGGTTCGATTCCCGAGGCATTCGGGAGCGTTTTGTACCTTTGGTTGGAAACTTCATTTTTGGCCGTTTGGGGGTTGACCTAATCAAGGTGACCTCCATTGAGATTTCCGAGTGTGCAATTGAGTTGGTAGGGTGCTTTTTGATATGTGTGCATATTTGGTCTGTGTCCAGGAGGTTCTGAGTGTGTTTTGGGTGTTAAAACCAAGTTCGAGAAAAATAAGGAAATTTCTGGTACCACTTCTGGTTTCCTGCTTTGCGATCACGAAGAAGGTGGCACAATCGTGAGAGTAGTGGGGGTCAGGCCATCGCGATCGTGTGGTGACCTTTCGCAGTCGCGAGAGTACGCATGTCGATGGGTGTGGAGTCGCGCTTCATCGCGGTTGCGAGCCTTATCGCGTGATCGCGGGTCGGACCCTCGAGATCGCGCGGTCTCAGACCGCGATCGCGAAGAGGAGTCGGGGTCCAATGGGTATTTCTTTCCTAAATTCCGATTTGGACTCCATTTTCATCATATCTTAAGTTCTAGAGCTCGGAGTGGAGCAATTTCAAGTTCTATTTTCAAGAATCTTCGTGGGTAAGCCTTTTATCATCCTTTTATGAATTATATCATTAAATTATTGAGTATTTTAAGCTAGAATCCATATCTAGGATTGGATATTTTCATGGGTATGAACCCTAAATAATAGAAGTGGAGTTTTCTTGATTAACCAAGGTTAATTTGTGTAAAATTTCCTTATTTAAATACTTGGGTAAACTATTTCAAACACCAATTTCTAATTCCATCCAAATTCTAATGATTTGATTTTAGGGTTTTGACAAAGTGAGCAATTTTGACTAATTTCTTAAAATTGGGGGCTTAAATGGTAATGAAAACCCATGAAACTTTGGGTTATAACTATGTGGGGTAGGGTATAAGCATTATTTTTCCAATTTAAAGTTCCGATTTTACCCTTGTGGGCCCGGGGTCACTTTTTGGGTCGTGTCTTAGTTTTCCTTTTCATACATATGGGTATTCTTGAATTCGTATGACTTTCTAGAAGAATATTTTGACATTCTTGAACTTGATTTTCCTATGAATGACTATTTTTCCCTTCGAGGTGGAGAATGAATTTCCAAACTAACTAACCTGAAGCTCTCCTAAGACTTTTATGAGTATCCTTCGAATCTTGTTTTAATGTAAAATTCATAATTGTTAGACCTTGCTTATTTTGAGATGCTTCGGAAGAAGAAAGCTCGAGTTAGATAGTTCGTGGCGCCTGTTCGGCCTTCCAGGTAGGTTACGTCTTACCTTCTGGTTAGACTTCGGTTAGCGAAGCATATGTAGAGTTAGTTAATGTCGGAGAAATCATGTACGCCTTCGGGTATAAAGTTGGGATGAATTACTTAGGTTTGGTATTGTTGACTGATTTGTGGACTTATTTTCTCTTGTGATTTAGTGGCTTGATTGTCTAGTGTTGACATTGAATTTGCACTTAGTTGTCATATCGTGATTGTGATATAGTTGTCTGTCACTTATCTTGACATTATCATGGATAGATGAAAGGATTTGACTTGATATTGATATTGTGATATGTGTCCATGTGTGGCACGACCGGGATTGATATGACTCACTTGATATTGTTATTTTATATTGCATTCATCCTCACTTCCATGATACATTGATATTACCTTTGATTAGTGCTTATGATGACACGAGGAAGGAAACATCTGTGATTCTTTGAACATACTTGATATTGTTATGTTTGTGACTTGTATTTGCATTAATCTCTCTCTTGATATCTCACTTATCATCGAAAATGAAAGGATAATGAAAATGTCTTGAAAATGTGAATTGTACTTTATGACATGTGTAATTAATACCATGCATGACATACAATCTTATTTTTCATGATGATTCGTTATGAACTGTAAGTGAAATGATGATAAGTGAGAGAGTGTAGCCTCCGAGGTCTTTGTCAGAGAGCGTAAAAGAGATATGAGTGTTCGATGCCCGAGGTCTTTACTGGGATCGTGAGAGTGTCCGATGCTCGAGATTTTTATCGGGATCGTGAGAGTGTTCGATGCCCGAGGTCTATGTCAGGATCGTGAGAGTGGTACATAGACTTTGCAGGTCCCCCATGGGTCATGACTGTTGGGACAATGATATATTCTACAAGTAGCATGTGTGTACGGAGATTATGTTTGGCCAGTGCATTCCATTGCATGTGCATTCATTCTCATCATTTCATTTTACATCTATGGATTGGATTTGTTGATTGTACTTGTGTTTGTGATTATTCTAAGAAATTGTAGGAAACATGACAGACTTGGGTTTAGGTGCTTCAACATAGGCTATGATTCGACTATTGATTTTTCTGTACTTGAGTGGTTATTCTTGGACTATGATATTACTTATACTTGATTGCGGGTATGTCTATCTTTCAGCTTCTTTCTTATGCATATGTTAGCTAACTGTTGTAGGCCTATGATATCTACCAGTACATAGTGTTTGTACTGATACTACTCTTGCTACACCCTTTTTGGGGTGTAGAGTGTTACAGATACATGAGCGAGGTTCTATTATCCTTCAAGGATCTTGTGGAGTTCATTTAGACCTTTCTGTTTAATTTTCATTCTAAACAGGAGTTGTATTCAGGTTGTCTTTGTAACTTTTACTCCAGTTGTATACTTAGAAACTCTTGTACTATTCAGACCAGATCCCTTGGGTAGTTGTTGTAATCCGCACTTATAGTATTTATGATTTAGACTTTCACTTATTCCGTTCTATTTACTTTATTGTTGTTAAATTGGACCTCCCTCAAATAGATTTATTGATTAAGGGACGGGTTCGCCTACCGAAGCGGGAAATGGTAGGTGCCCGCACGACTAGGTGGTTTGGATCGTGACATATACAGTAGTGATACATATTCTATACAACAATGATACAATTTCTATACATATGATACATTTTCTATATATATACAGTAGTGATATATATACAACAATGATACAGTTTTTATATATATACTAGAATTAGTTGAAAAATGGCTAAAAATAAAATTATTTAAAAAAGACTAAAAAATGATCTTTATGATTCTTGGGCCACCGGGTGTCAGTAGTTTCACCCGGATGGTCATTTGTGTTCTCATCCCTTGAAGAAAACATCATTTGCTCGCCAACTCATAACTAGAGGTCACATAAAGTGTATGAAAGAGAATAATTCTTACTGGAATTATTTGAAAAATATCTAAAAATAAAATTATTTTGAAAAGATTAAAAATGATCTTTATGATTTTTGGGCTATCGGATGTCATTAGTTTCACTTGGATGGTCATTTGTGTCCTCATCCCTTAAAAGTTAACGTTATTTTCTCGCCAACTCATAACTAGAGGTCGTGTATGAAAGAGAATAATTCTTAAATATTTCATATGTGTAACCTTTAAAAAAAAAAAAAGTGTACAGGTCAAGTGGGTGGCAGATACCATGGGACTACACAAGTGCACATATGGCATACCTATGGATTGGTAAGTGTTTTATTACCTGTTGGTTGCTCAGCTTAAAATAATATTTTTATAAACTGTCAAATCAGATATTAGTTCTTTAATCTTTCATACATATATATAAAAAAAATTGTAGGTCAAGTGGATTCACATAACGTACGTGGGGCTGCACATATTTATTCAGAGCAGCAGAGTATTTTAACTGAAAGTAATTCAAAATATGAAAAACTAAATACATAAAAAAGTCAATAGAATTCAATATATATATATATAATTTAAAAATTATATATATAATATAATTATTGAACGAAGAAAATTCGGATCAATTCCTAACGCACAATACCTTAGCTCCGCCGATTCTATGCATTCATAATAGTGTGTTATATGTATTGGCTATTTAGCTGGCTGGACGTCAAACATAAGAATTCTCGAACATAAACAATGAAATTGGCTCCATGGAAGAGAACGATGCATAGCGTGATAGGGAGACCTAGCGTAGCAGAGCCAGTCGTGACCAAATAGATAGCGTTGGGCGTTGAATTATAAGGGACTTTTGAGGTTTATATTTAAGTTTCAAAAACATACATTTTAAAAATTAGGTAGGAGAGACGCTTTTTAAATTAATGTTAATGATACAAATTTTTAAAATCCTTAAATTTTTTTATTTACGCAAAGCCACTCCTCCCCCTCCTTATTCTATTGCTATTAAAGCCGTCAATATGGACTAGTCGTTGAGTCGACCCAGCCCAACCCTTGATTTGATGGTGTTGGACTAAGATTTTAAGAACTCATTTAAGAACAAGGCTTTTTAGCTAGGCTTGAAAAAGCCTATTGGCCCGTGGGCTTGAGCGAAGATGGGTTGGGCCGGCTCATGGGCTTGAACGACACTAGGTATAAATATCATTACACCAATAATAAAAAATATATCTATAGAAAAATATTTTTAAAACAACAAACATTAAATTTAACGCCTAGACGTATGCTTTTACACCCGGAACTTTAGCTTTTGTACCAAGGACTTACGCCTCAAACTATTGGGCGTACACCCAATGGATCTACGTCTTTCATTTGCGCCTCGAAGCAGTTTTGGTACACCTCGCCCTGTGACTCGCCCCAAAAAACTCCTTTGAAAATACTGTTTGAGACTTGGTTAGCAAGTAGTAACCGTGTAATAGTCTTGTAAATATTTATGTAAGAATTTTTAAATTAAAAAATTATTTTAAATATTTTTTTAAAAAGTGTGTTGGCCCGGCCAGACCCGCAACACACATAGTAATGGGTTGGACTAGCTATTTTAAGGCCTACAATAAAGATGGGTCAACCCGGCCTGACCCGTTGAATTCCAATGCCCGTATAGATTAACCCGGATGAACTGCTCGGCCAATCCATTTTGACAGCTCTAATTGATACCTCCTCTTTCATCGCGGCCCTTGACGCTTTTTTTCTTAGCCAAAGTCCCGTGATTATATTCTTTATTCAAGATCATGAGATTTTTTTACCCTACCCCACTCTACTTATAAGCTTAAAGTAAACTTTTTAAGAACAATCAAAATCATATTAAAAATCTAACAGACAACTAGCAGTGGTAGTCAGCTAGCAAATAATCAAACATGTATTAAAAATGAATAAATGTAGGTTCATATCCGACCAGACGTCAAAAGCTGGAATTATTGTACTTGAGAATCAAACTTAGATCTATTATTGTGCAAAAATAACTTATAGATATTACAATATCAATCAAAAGTTTAGGGAAAAGGAAAAAAGGCTCAATGATATATATATAAAACTCAATTTAAACATATTGAGAGAAATCAAGAAAATCTATGGCAACATATTTCCAAGAAATCAAGAACAAAATTCTGGATCTGATTAAATTCCTTATTTCTTGTGGTAAAGGTATAGTATTTTCTTCTTCTTTTTCATCTTTAATATGGAAAACGTTTTGTCTTAAAGAAGTTTATGGATATATTTTTTATATAACTTTCATTATATGATCCTCCAGGAAACGATGAGCATAAAAAATCAAAGTTAGAAAATGAGGAGGTAATTTTTATTTTCTACTTTTGTTTATTTATTTTTGTATATATTTCTGTCAATTCATCTATATACAGCTTATAAGTATGTATTTGGCAATGCTAGAGATCACAAAATAATTAGGGATCTACCTCAAAATTTTCGAAGTCCTCTCTGCTAATTTCTTTTGCTTTGTTTTTTCCCCTTTCATTGATTTCCTTTACACTTCATTTACTTCCACGTCAATATTTCGCTTGTGAGTGAAAAATATTTGTTCGCAAAAACTAATAATAATATTACCAACTAAGAAGGTATTTTGATGAAGATATTTATGATACTAAATGATTAATAATAATGTCTTGAAGTGTTAGTTAAAACGGACAATAATATATATTGATAGAATGTACCGTGTATATCCTATGATATATACGGTTTTGACTAGTCTTGTACCATAAATAGAAGTATTAAATTATATTGTATAATTACCATATACAACATAATTTAATATTTCTATTTATGGTACAAGACTTACAACATAATTTAATATTTCTATTTATGGTACAAGACTAGTCAAAACCGTGTATATCATAGGGATATACACGATATATTCTATCATATATAATTAAAATTAAAAATGAATATAGTTTGACGAAAAATGACTTCTGTCCACAAGTAACAGAAGTCATTTTCTTCATTTTGAATATAAAAAATATTTTCGAGTACTCAATCACCAGATAATAATTTTCTAATAAAAAATATTTTCTTAATAAGTAACTTCTGTAATAGTAGCAAACACACACTATATGTATTTTGGATCACAAACATTATATCATTTTATTAATATTTTTAATCGCCCATAGCGAGAGTTTAGTGAACCAACTGATTTTATTTAGATTATTGGTAAAGAATATTTTGATTATTTCAAAATAACAGGGAAGAGATGAAGAAGAAAAAGGAGCTTTTGAAGGAAGAGCAAGAGGTCCAACAGCTCCAGGAAAACATAGACCTCCTCCTTTTCAGACTGGCAATTATAATTCCTAGCTCTAAAAATATCAAATTTGTTGATTTTTTGAAGAATTTTTAAATGTAATTTAGTTGACGAGTGAGGTTTGCTCTTGTAATAAAATACTTCTACTATTTACATCATTACATGTAGATGGGAAGTTCCAGTCACGAAAAAGATAAGTACGAAATGGGAATAGTGTTGTGAAAAGTAATTCAATAAACTTCTTATTTGTTAGGATTGTTTGATTGTTAGTTATTCATATATTAAAATTATCATAGTAAATATTATGTTTGGAAGTTACTAGGTCGGTGGGAATTGTCATCACAGAACCCATTGGAGGGGTAAGGCAAGAAGCACCTAGTACAGGCAAAAGCAAAGCTACTGCTCCTATGGAGACGCAGAGTGGTGTGGGTATTGCGAGTGCTACTGTCAAATTAGGGCCAGCACAATCGAGCGAATCTAAAGTGAGTTCTCTTACAACTGTTATCTCTCCTATTAGGGATAATGTTGTTAAGGAGAGGGACGATGGTAGTGTTCGAACTTGGGCTAATATTGTTAATGGTAGTAAGTTAGCTGGGCGTCGAATGCCATTGGAGTTTATTGCACCTACGATACAAGATGGTGTCACAATAGTTGAATTGGACCATGTCGAGCTTGAGGGGGAGAATTCGAGGTTGGAAAATGCCCTAATTTTGTATGTCATAAGGGCATTCACCTACTATTGGGGTTGTTGATCGTTTTGTTGCTGCACAAAGAAACTATGCTCAAATCTTCTACCAAACAGATGATTATTTTGTGATTCGTTTCGATAGTATTGACGAACGTAATGAGATTCTCTTCTCGGGGCCACATACCATCAATAACCGACCGGTCACCATGAAGCAATGGACTCCGAAATTCAATTTGTATGATGAGGTATTGAAAATTGCTCCAATCTGGATAAAGTTACCCAACCTCCCTTTAAATTGATGGAGTGCTAAGATTTTAAGTCGTATTGGAAGTGACTTGGGTACTCCTATATACGCAGATGAGTGTACATCTTCACTGGCTAGAATTAGTTATGCTCGTTTGTTATTCCATTCCCAAGTGTACAATATACACAACTCTAACAATTAAGACTTATACTAATAAATCCTAATTGATCTAATCAAATCTAATTCTATGATACTAATTTACAATTACAATATTCCTGATTGATTGTGTTTGGAGACAATTATGGGATTGACCCATAATTATCTTAACAAGTTGCTTCTAGACATTTAATCATATCTAAATTTCACTGGCTTGATTAATTTAAATTCAAACCAAAAATATCCTTAATGATTTAGATATGTTTAGTTAGAAGAAATTGAAGAATGCCGTTAGATTTTATTAAGCTTGAAAAAGACTTGCTGATAAGACAAAGTGGATCTATAGATTTGAGAAGGTTTAGATTAAATCTAACAATTTTCAATTGTTAGGATTGATATTAGAAGATTGTATGTCAAATTTAGAGTCATTGGAAGTGAATTTGAATCAATATTTAAGCAAAAGCCTGTTGGTGAGTTTTTTTATACATCAAGTTATGACAATCAGTCAAGATTTTGTATCAATTCTGACAATTTATCAGGATTTGTAATCATAATTGTGGCGATCCTATTTGTACAAATCATCCCAAACAGAATAGGCAGAATCTGATCCATTTAGCCCGAACAAAACTTAGGCCCATCTTCACAATCAAAACCCAAACCCAAGAACTTGTGAACAAAGAACCTGTTATCAAGCCCAATGGTTGAATTAGCCAAATTACTTTTAAAGCATACAATTGTTATAGTAGATAGAATTGAACTGAATGTCACAGGTTGCATTTCCTGCTATATATAGGTTTAGAGTACATAAAGAACCTTGCACCTTATCACCATACATATATAATCTAAAATATATTGTCTATCATCTGACTTAATTTGAGCAGGTGCCAGAAGGAGGTACAATTTGAAGATGAGAAGTAGTGATGGCAGGTGGGTATAATTTTGCGGATTTCGCAACGCTCCCGTCCCATATGGGGCGGGTATGGGTATAACTTTGGCGGGTAGTAGGCGGGTATGTGTATTGAAAATGTACCCGGGTAGGTGGATAGGTGGTGGATTTGCAGTCATACCCGCCTCCCCCGCCCCGCATCCAACCGCCTACCCGCCCGCCCGCCTACCCGCCTTATACCCGCCCCAAACCCAAAATATTAGCACCCCATAAGTCGTGCCTTCAGCCCATAAGTCATGACAAGTCTCTCATTCTCCAACAAAACTCAAAACCGTATGCCTCTTCAGTCCTTCACGCCTCCCCCTCTCTCGTTCCCCTTCACGCCGTCTCTCATCCCTCTCTCATTCTCGACGTCTCTGCCTTTTTCTTTAAAGGAAAAATCACAAACTTTTTTAACAAACCACCTCGACGTCTTTGCCTTTTTCTTTAAAGGAGATGCTGATCGGGAAATATTGTGAAATATTGTTGTCTTTGCTTTGTGCTTTGGGGTTGTCTTGGTGAGGTCAATTTTTGTGCATTTGTTAAGTTTTACCTATTGGGTTTGTGGAGTTCAATTGAAAAAGTTGAAAAACTTTAGCTTATATAGCTGAAATAATATCTGAGTTTTGTCTACATTTGCAACATATAGCTATTTGGGTGGATAATTTTTGGATTTTCTTGGAAATTTTGTTTTCTTGATTCTTTGCTGTATAAGGGGGGAAGATGTGAAAAAAATGGGGAATTCTGATGGTGAAAAAATCTGGAATTCTCCTCCCTCTCTCCCAAAGAAAATGGGACTGTGACAGTATTGATTCTTGATTCAAAATTTTTGGGATAGTTTTTGGAATTTGAATTTTTGGGATCATGTTGATCACTAATTGATCACAAATGAATAGATTACAAAATATGGCAGGCTAGTATAGGCGAGTATTGGTGGGTGACGGATATCCACTTAGGTGATGGAGCAGGTGTAGATTTAGGAATATAATCTCCTAGGTGGGTATGGATGTTGAAAATTGTACCCGCCACGAATGACGGGTAGGTGGCAGGTATAAAATTTCCTGGCGGGTACGGGTGCTGGGGAGGGGGTACCCGCACCCGCCCCACCCAATTGCCATCCCTATGAGAAGGTAACTAATAAAACTAAGAAATTGATAAACTTGTATTTACTTTTTGAATAATCTTGTCTAAGAAAATTTTACAATTTCAGTGTATAAAAGTTAAAACTTTACAACAGAAAAAGGGCACAAGCCTTCATTTGGTATAGGAGATAAATCAATCAATCCTGGATGGACACATGATATAAGATCTTACTCCAAACATATATTTATATGTTGAAGAAATAATCAAATAAATAAAAATATGTTCTCTCTAACAGTTTAAACATTTAGATGAAATGATCATATGTATATACTTCAACATGATATCAGAGTAGGCAGATGTCCTGCACTCGAGTCTCACCGCCATCAATTATCAAAAGGAATTTCACGTGGTTGACCCATAAAAAGAAAATCAGACCCACACATCTAGGGGTGTGTTGAAGATATAATTAATAAATAAAAATGCGCTCTCACTAACGATTTAAACTTTTAAATGTGACGATCACACTTTGAAGTATGTACACATGATCATTTCATCTAAATACTTAAACGGTTAAATGTAAAATATTACCATACCAACAAATAATAACAAATATACCTAAGAGAGCATCCATAGTCTCCACCACCTTCTAGGAAGGGTGCCAATCCTAATAGACCTCTAAACCACTCTAATTACATATGCCTTGTATAAAATCCCTATTCTTTCTACATCTTTTAGTATTAATATATATAGCCATTCTCTCTCTCTCTCTCTCTCTCTAATTACAAATTTCACCTGCTGAACTATAAGCTTACACTGCACAGTCTTGCTCTGAAATTTTTTGTTGTTCCTAGATATCCAAGTATGATAAACCACTGCTCCATAGACAGCACCAACAACATCCTTCTTAAACTTGTTTCAATGCTTCATTTGTATCCTCTGCAAGTCATCGATATCCCTCCTTGGTGTATCTACAGGTTGAGCCACCCCTAAATTGCATCCCAGACCCTTCTAGTCCAAGGGAATGTAGAGAATAGGTGAGTGCTATCCTCAACTGCACCAGTAGTGTAGAGCACACATATATCATCCTCCCCACCCAGACCTATGGCCCTTAACCTTTGCTTTGTCAGTAGCCTCCCCATATTTGCCAACCATAGAATGAACCTATGTTTTGGCATAGCAACTCTGTGCCATACTACATCAGCTACAAGCAATTGAGGTGCACTTCCAAGCAGCTGTTTGTACCCCAGAGAGACTGAGTACTTTCCTGTGTTAGTTAAACAATATCTTCCATTAGTATACCAGCTAGCCATCCTAAGTTTTAATTTGTGCAATGTTTTCCAGTACCAACTGCAACCAGAGGATGGTATTTGGTTCCAAAAGTCATCTGTATTGTGCAGACATCACGCCCCAAACCCGATCCTGGATGTAACATGCATCTGAACAACACACCGGAAACACCTTATGAATTAATAACACCAAATTTCTATTCAATAATCTTTCAATATTTAAATTCAACAAGTCATAAATATCTAAATGAAATCATTATCACACTTATGAAATAACACAGCAGGAGTCTTAGAGAACATTTAGTCATAAAATATGGTCAAATGTCCCAACGAGTCATACGAGACTCCAACACACTACTCATAACCTGATACTATCTATGGAGCTTCTACGATAATGCATAAGTGTCTAACTCATTGGGACGCAGATTGGAAACTACTAAGAAGTAATAAATGACTCAATGAAAATCCACGAACAAGTGTGTGGGCTCGCCAACAATCTGGAAAGCAGCGAGTACTCCTAATTCGTGAGATATGTATGTACCTGCTCTTCTTCGTTATCTAACATACGATCAAAAACAACAATGGTATGCCTGAGTACTAGGTACTCAGTGAGTATCTAAGGGGCAATAGTTAACAAAATTAAAGTAGTTATAAGACGAATAATAATCAGTAAAATAATATTAAATGAAATAATTCGAAAACCCAGAAATGGAGTAAGCCATTAACTCAGAGAAATCATCAAAGAATCCAATAATAAAGAATACATCAAGTTTAACTCATTACCGTTTATCATGTCAAGTATGTCACTTACGAACTCAAGATTACCACAAGCCACTAACAGGAAACCAAGATACCAAAACAAGCCACTCACAGGCAAATCAATCAATCGATACTCCGGACTAAAAAACCACGGATGCAAATCGTCCTCTGAACTAGCACAATAATAGATGCACCAAGCTATATGCTTTGGAGGTCAATCATCCTCTAGACTGACACAAAAATAGATGCACCAGACTATACGAAGTGGAAATGAATATAACGAAGTGGGAAACTTATAAAATTCAGAACCAAAAAAATAATGGGCTGAGGCACCTTCGGGTCGCGGGCTAATCACGGATGAGACCACCCGGGGCACCTCTACGACACGGTGGTGACGCATAAGGCAAAAGTTTTGTTCATTCCCAAAGACCTACAACTTTCATGTTTTAAATTTTCTCATATTCTCAACACAACTATCCGAAAAATGAGAAATAGTAAGAAGTCCTCCAAACTTAGACAAATTTAAGAACTTTTACGAATTCCCTTATTTGGGTTTGACTTCAAAACGACTATCTGTCACCCGAACTCATTCCGAAGTGATTCATATAACTATAATATGACACGTCAACGCCTATTTAATTCACTCACACCTAATCCGGATTTACGGAATGTTACATTATCCCCCCTCAAGATCATTCGTCCCCAAATGAAGATCATGGCTTAATATTTTTCACTAAATCTTAAATTTTTAGAATTTCTAAAGTTCTTTAGCAAAGTGATTTATCCCCAAGGGAAACATATGACTAACCACACAGCGATTAGATCATTCAAGCCCAATTACAAGAATGAGGGATTTATACCTCTAATATGAACTTTCGTAGGGATAAAATAACTTAAAGGTTCAACACATACACGGGATACAGAATAAGTTAAGGTATCACGACCTAAATATCATTGACAACAACTAGATGATAATTACACCTCTTAATGTTCATTTGGTGAGTCTCAAGATACGAAATAAGTCTACTTTAAGGTTTCACAATATCATTCCCCCACTGTATATAACAGGTTCATCAGAAAATTCAAGCCTACTATTTTGATTGTAAATCCAGAGTTTCACACACTTGGAAAGTCAGTCTGTTCCCATAATCACATTAAAGTTTCCATTTCTAATTCCAGCAAATCAGCAATAGTATCATGACCCTTAACTACAACTACACATCCTTTATAGGTTCTAAAAGGAATAACGGGAACACTAGTAGGGGTATTCACAGATGAAGGGTTTTAATAATTATTTGGGTTCCACACATAGAATTCAAGGACCAAGTACGGAGTGACATAAAAATAATTCAGACCCGGAATCGATTAGTGAATACGACTCAAGAGAAAAAATTAGATACTCATGACCACAATGTTTGAGGCTTCAACCCCTCCTTACAAGCCAAATCACGAAATTGAGTTTCCTTTGTACTAAATGATCCCGGAAAGATGAAGACATAACTAACCCCCAAATAAAAATAAAATAGTCCTCAGGGGGGTTCTAACAACTAGAACACTCAAGTCTCAACACGAAGTAAGGGGGTTCTTCCTTTAGCTCATTTCCCCCAAGAGTTGGATAACCTATAACTTTCAGAATTTCCTAAGGTATCTCCCATACTTAGAATGATCTTTGTCATCAGACTCTTTGAAACTTTTATAACTCTAAGGACTTGTTTTTTAAGACTAGATACTTATGACATCTTTCTCATAAGGCGTTGTTCTCTAATCTCTTTTGGTCAATCATATCTCGCTAGTCATAGCCAAAATGACATTACCCTCTAGACATAGTAATTATATACATATATGACTACCTTCAACATATACGATATTTGATGTATAATTATTCAGCCTTAAACTAATACATTAATATTCATAATATAATATAAGCATGTTCCTCGACTTTATGACTTACCAACAACATGATCGTCGCTCTTAAGATGCAAGAATTTATTTAATCTTAGTTTTATCACATCTCAACTCAACTCTTAATAACACCATAAGAATATACTAAGTAGTTTCCCTATTATTGCCACTCTGAAATACTAATTTAAACTCTCATAGTAAATAAGCTTAGCATCTCATTTTGTAACAACATACCTTCTTGGGCACACCATCTTACTTTTGAAACTAAGGTTTCATCTTTATCTAATACCTTAACCTTCATTCACTTATTCATCTAAAACACACATATATCATATTCCTACTTTCACACGTGCCGTAGATTATTGACTAGAGTTCTTGTATTTTCTATATCAAATCTACTAGATAAAATCTAGTTTTAACTACTCCTAGATTATCGTTCTCTCACCTAGGTGATTACTTAAAGTTCCAACCTAATAATGGGTACCAACCTAAGCAGCAACACAAACCCCCTTTTGGGATAGATAAAATTTCAACCGTTAGAGTACAATCAAAGAAACTGATAGAATACCGTGTATATCCCTATGATATACACAGTTTTGACTAGTCATGTACCATAAATAGAAGTTGTAAATTGTGTTGTATAATTACCATAATTGTATAATTCTTGTACAAGTAGAACTAGGCTATTAGAAGTTTAATAGGAATAGGATTTTCCATATTTGGAGATTGTAACTTGATTATATACATAGTCATTCAATAAGAATAATCAAGGGATTAATTCTTTCATGGTATCAGAAGTCTAGGTCTAGACTACATCCCTTCTCAATTTTTATCCGCTACTCTTGGCTCAAATTCCGAGAACCCTTCTCGATTTCCGGCCGACTTCTTCCTCCTCCCTTCCTAAATTTTCTTCCTAATATCTAATTCTCCTATTGTTCTTTCGTTATATCTACGTCAAAGAACCTGTTTCATTCAGCCCTTACAATTTACAACATCAGGAACCACATCCTTGTTGTTCTTGAGATGGAAAACGTCCAATACGCGACATGGGCAGAATTATTCAAAATTCACGCACGCTCGCATAAATTCCTTTATCACATAATTCCCTCAACACCTGGCACAGAGGAGGTGCCTAACCCTAAGGGAAATCCTACGTTATGGACGACACTTGATGTTACTGTTCTCCAGTGGATTTATTCCACTATTTCTACAGACCTCCTACAAACGATCATTGAACCCGACACTACGACAATGGAAACTTGGAATAGGGTGCGTGATATATTCCAAGATAACAAGAATTTTCGTGCTGTCACCCTCGAGTAGAAATTTTCACATGGTAGATTTTCCTAACGTTTCAGCCTATTGTAAAAGGTTGAAGGAATTGGCAGACCAACTCCGCAACGTTGGTGCACCGGTTGCCAATGATCGTCTTGTTCTCTAAATGGTTGCAGGCCTGTCTGAGGCCTATAACGGCGATGGCACACTACTTCGTCACAGTAACCCTCTACCATCCTTTTATCATACCAATTTCATGCTCACGTTAGAAGAAGCCGGCTTAGCTAAAAAGGCAGTTACAGGTGCAAATTCCGTCTTCATGATTACTACGTCAGACGACCCTCACTCATTCTTTGAGAATTCTGGCCAACACCACTGTCGCGCCCGATTTTCGACCCGCTCGCAGGTCAAAGCAGAGCACGGCGTGTTCAGGTGATTCCTGGGTAAATGATTTAAGGAGTCGCCACCTAATTATTTTTTATGGTGAATTAGGACACCTAAATATTAAATTAAATGCTGCAATATAACTTCAATTTTAAGGTCTGCGAAACTGATGAGATTCTAGGTAAGGGTTCTTTATTATCCTAAAGGGAAGGAGTTAGGCATCCTTTAGAATCCGCTAACTTGCGATTATCCGGTCAAACTCAGGTTAAATATTATACTAAGATGCATGTTTAAAAGGTATGAAGTTTAAGGAAAGGATTTTGCAAATAATTTGATTTAAAAAGGATGCATTTTTACCAAATTGCATGGCTATGTTAAAAAATTAGTTTGTTAAAAATATGTATTTTTGCATGACATAACTTATAAAGCGTGTGTAGGAAAACATACATTTGTAAAGCATTATTTATCATATATATATATGTAGAGTTGAGAAAAGTATGCATTTCATAGGACACTATTCATAACAAATAGATATAAAATTCATTCGTTTACAAAAATATGTATTTGGCGATTTAATAATAAAAGCAAATTTTATGAAAATCTTTCAATGTTGCAAATCGGATAAAATGCAAACCTTATTTTTTAGGATTAAAGAAAATGAATAATAGATTGCCAAATTATTTTTTGAAAGATATTAAAGCACGCATAATGAACCTAAAAAAATATAGCAAAGTAACTAGAGGCTAAGTGTGGAACTTACGAGACAACCCTAAACAAATAAAGCTAGCGATGGTTTCCAATTCAAACGAGCCTAAGAAATTAACTAACGGCAGTTAGATTATCCTATTCATTCATCTATTCGCGGCCTAATTATTCTAAATATCCTAACAATCACACAAGCATTAAAATAATTATTACATGCCCAAGAATAGAAATAACGAAATTAAAGAATAATAATAAAAGAGGAAACTGGGGGAGGATGATGATGTCATCCCGCCCTATTTGTGTAGAAATTCCGAGGCCGGAGAATGCAATGAATGTGGATGCGGGTCTTGGTTTGAGAAAGTTGTGATGAGTCTCATGATGAGACTCTTCGTAGCTCCCGATGCATTTCATGTAAATAAAAGAAAAGAAAAGGATTAGCGGGCGGAACATGAAAATATATACGTAAGAGAATGCAAATAAGTAATCCATAAAAGATAATATGTTGTCACGAAAGCATTGTACACTTAGGCAAGTAAAGACAAATATATAGTCAATTTAAGAAGAATATGGAAGCCTGGAAATGCACATATGATCATTTTTATACAATTCCTTAAATGTGGAGTCAGTCAAGTAAAAGATATGCAGCAACATTCATTCTACACAACTAGGCATAATGACACTTTAAATTAGGCATGGCATAATTAACATGATTTAGGCAATCAAATCTCATATTTTGAGAAATAAAGACTAGTCTAGAATGGTTTTACATCACACTTGCACAGTGGCATCACGCCCAGAATTAAAGCTATCCCAACACATACTCATTCATTATGTTTACGAATAGGCATGCTTCACGTAGGCCAAGTTACGAACCAAAAAAACTGCATATACTTTAATAGGCAACTTAGACATGTCTAGTTGCATCTTATTCAAGAACATGGACATTTTTATCTTTATCAAGAACCTAGTCGGAAATATTTCTATATTAAATGTAAACAACACACAGATTTACAGAATCTGGTCCAAATCCTAACACCTTGGGACATAAATAAACATCTAGCCAAACCAACATCATAGGGCATTCGCCTAATCATATTTTGCATTCATCTTCACAAAAAAAATTGTTACACACAGTGAATCTAACTTGTGATCTATATTAAACACACATATATATATTATTGGCCCTTAACAAGATCTAACATGAACTCAAGCCCACATTGTCAACTAAAAAAAAAAGAATACCCAGACAGATCAAACCGTGGTCCTGTCAATAAATATTACTAATCATATTTGTGACAGTATGAAGAATCTAGCAATTGTGTTTCGAGACTAAGTATAAATGAATTAAACAAACATCATATCCATTCATTTTTACTAATCTGCAGGATTTTACTAGTTTTAAAACAAACATATTAATTAGGCTAGCACATGGCGTATCACTAACTTAATTTAACTAAGAACTAAACAAGCTATACAAACTAAACATTTAATCACATAAAATTGGTTAAATTAAATCGCGCAAACATACAACAAATAAAGGAAACCATAAGGGATTGAGAATTTCGAGCCCACTGACCTTCTCCGGGTAGCGAACCGAGGCGTGTTTCGAATCGTCGACCCGCTCGGAGAAGTTGGAATTCAGATTTTTGCGGTTTCAGAATCCTGATACTGATTTCTGATTTTGGAACGAAACAGAACTGGTTTCGGTTCAGACCCGACCCGGAATGCGACCCGACCCGACCCGAAACAGAAACAAAAGGGATTCTCGGAATGGGAAATTAGGAACTAAAACAGAGAGTATTTTCGGACTGATTTCTTGACTATTTTTGAACAATTTCGAACTCTTTTTTTTTTTATATTTCGATTTGGACCTTCAAAGACAGATCCTTCTTTTTTTTTCTCCTAAATGAAGAACAAGGGGGATATTTATAGATGGGTTTCCCCCCAACGTTCACCTCGTCGAAGTGAGTTTGAAATTTGAATTAAAGGTAAAGGAAATCTGAATTTTGGAAGCGGATTTTAGGGGTATGGGTATGGTGAAGTGATGGGAGGGGTGTGGTGGTGTCAGGGTTGGTGGCAGGGAGTTGGTGGTGGCAGGGGTATGGGGAGGCGACGAGGGGGTAGGGGTGTAGGGTGGCGGCGGTTGAAGGGTTTTTAGGTTTAGGTTTTCTTTTTTTTTGTTTTGTTTTTGTTTTTGTTTTGGGTTTTGGGGTTTAAAGGGGGGAAGATGGGTGATGGGTGATGGGTCGGGTAAGTTGGGCCGGACGAAATGGGGGTGGGCCGTCGAGTTGGGGGGAATTGTTTAGGGACTTTGGGCTTGTGGGAATTGTTTTTGCGGGTCGGCCGGTTGGGCTTGGAAGGGTAAGGGAATGGGTATAAAGGGGAAATGGGTATTTAATTGGGGAGTTTGGTTTTGGGCTTGTTTTGGTGTGGGCCGAAAATTGGGGGGTTTGTTTTGTTTTGTGGGTTTTGATTTATTTTGGGTGAGGGGAGATTAAATGGGTTGGGCAAAAAGGGGTTGGGCCGGTCCGGTTGGGCTTGGGAGTTTCGGGTGGGCCAAAAATAAGGGAAAAGTGAGTTGAATTGTTTTGGGTTGGGAAATGACATGGGTTATAAATTGTTATGGGTTTAAAATTATTTTGGGTTGGGAAATAAAATGTGTTATGGGTTTAAAAAATATAAAAAGGGGTTTAATATTAAACATATTAGTTTTGTTTTGTAAAAGATGTGAATTATTTAAAATAACATAACGATGTGATAATAATAAAAACTATAATATTTGCGAAATGTTTAATGCTTAATAAAAAATGGAAATGCGATGCAATTTTGCGAAAATAAAATAACATGGAATTTTTCGAATAAAACTTATGATTATGATAAAAATGCAAATGATAGTAAAAAATGCGAATAATGATAATAATAAGAGAATAATAATATATATATACGCATGTATGTATATAGATTAAAATTGTTTTTGAGGTGTTAAAAAATATTTAAAATTGCAAATAAATTGGAAAAGACGGGACAAAATTGGGTGTCAACAACCACAACAACGGTGGTGGCAAAAAGGGTGGACATCGTAAAAATAATGGCAAAAACCGCTATGGCAATCACAGTGGTAACAGAGGTGGCCGAAACAATGGTGGCAACAGTAGTGGGCCTCGGGGAAATGGGTTGCAGGCTAACTGGTCCCAGTCATGGCCCCCCTGGCCATGGAACTGGGTTAGTGGCCATTGGCCTTATAGTCCCTCTTTTCCTCCCAGCCCTAACCCGGGTAACTAGGCCCAGTTCCAGCAACAGGCCACACCCAATTTCTCAGGTCCAAATACTGACAACAGATTCACTTCTGGGTCGGGCCACAGGCAGGTTTGCTTGGGCCTCGACCTCCACAGGCGTTCCAAGTAGTGGGCCCCACACCAACTCTGACAGATATTGAGGCCGCAATACACACGCTTGGATTTAATCCTCCAGATGTGAATTGGTATATGGACACCGGAGCCACTTCTCACATGACGTCTGACCAATGTACTCTCTCGTCTTATTTCAATTTGAGCAAAAATCGTGATATTATTGTTGGTAATGGAAATTCAATTTCAATTCGCGGTTATGGACATACAACTTTGTCTTCCCCACATCCACCTCTAATTTTGAAAAATACCCTTCATGCCCCCTAACTTAATTAAAAAATTGGTGTTTGTCCGAAAATTCACCACTGATAATTGGGTTTCTTTTAATTTTGATCCATTTGGGTTTTCTGTGAAGGATTTCAAAACGGAGATACCTCTAATGAGATGCAATAATAGGGGAGAGCTTTATCCTATCACAAATACCACTACTTCCGCGAGTCAAGCCATACCGTCTACTTTTGCCTTCCTTGCTCCTTCCTTGTGGCATGCCCGTTTGGTCATCCGGGATCGTCTGTTATTTCTTCTTTGCATAAAAATAATTTTATTTCTTGTAAGGATACGCGTAGTACTCCACTTTGTCTTTCTGGTCCGTTAGGGAAACATGTTAAATTACCATTTGTAGCCTATACTTCTAGTACTTTGATGTCGTTTGACATTATTCATAGTGATTTATGGACATCCCTCGTGTTAAGTTATGTGGGCCATCGTTATTATATATTATTTTTGGATGATTATTCTAATTTTTGGTGGACCTTTCCTTTATCGAAAGTCTCATGTTTTTTTTCACATTCTTAAAATTTAGAGCATTCATCCGTACCCAATTCGAATAGAAAATTAAAAGTATTCAATGTGATAATGGTAAGGAATATGATAATGGGTTGTTTCGGGAATTTTGTGATGCTAATGGCATAGTTTTTCATTTTTCTTGTCCTCATACGTCCTCACAAAATGGAAAAGCTGAAAGAAAAATTCGTACAATTAATAATATTGTCCGGACTTTATTAGCACATGCTTCTATACCCCCTTCTTTTTGGCATCATGCACTACAAATGGTACTTACCTCCTTAATATACTTCCTACCAAAGGACTAGCATCTAAATCTCCCCTTAAAGTTCTCTATAATAAGGATCCTTCGTATTCTCATCTTAGGGTCTTTGGGTGTTTATGCTATCCATTTTTTCCGTCAACTACAATTAACAAACTTCAGGCCCATTCTACCGCTTGTGTGTTTTTGGGTTATCCGTCTAATCATCGTGGTTATAAATGTTTTAATTTATCATCTAATAAAATCATAATTAGTCGCCATGTTATTTTTAATGAAACCCAATTTCCTTTTACTAAAGTGAGTAGTCGCGTGCCGAGTTCATATAATTTTTTAGATGACGAGGTCTCACCATATATTATCCACCATTTTTTTGACTTGTATCGTGACCAAACTACGCTAGTAGACCCACTGCCTGCTGGCCCATAATCTACCATAACCACTGTTCTGCCCAGTGGGCCGATGACATGGTCCAGTACTGATCTCCGTACTGTTCCAGTGTTTCAGCCCAATCCCAAGCCTATTCCTATTCCTGTTCCAATTGTTGGGACAACAGGCCCACTGCCTTCTGGCCAGTCCATCCCCGTTCCACACATTGCCCAAAATCCATCCAATTCCTCCTTTAGTCAAGGGCCCGTTACTCATAGTCAAAGGGGTATTTTTAAACCAAAACGACATTTTAATCTCAATTCTAATGTCCTTAAATCTGCCCTCCTGCGTAACCCTGTGTCCGCATTAAATGACCCGAATTGGAAATTGTCTATGACTGACGAATATAATGCTTTTATTGAAAATAAGACGTGGGAGTTGGTGCCCCGTCCTTCTGGTGTTAATATTATTCGGTCTATGTGGATTTTTACTCATAAAGAAAATTCTGACGATTCTTTTGAGAGGCATAAGGCTCGTCTTGTAGGTGATGGTAAAACTCAACAGGTTGGCTTGGATTGTGGTAAAATGTTTCGTCCGGTGGTCAAACCAGCTACTATTCGTACTGTTCTTAGTTTGGCTCTCTCAAAAGCATGGTTCATTCATTAGTTGGATGTGAAAATTCCTTTTTACACGGTGATCTTAAGGAGATAGTTTATATGCATCAGCCCTTGGATTTTCGAGATCCCAATCATTCTCATCATGTCTGTTTACTGAAGAAGTCCTTGTATGGACTTAAGCAGGCCCTACGGGCCTAGTATAAAAGGTTTGAAGATTATGTATCTTCTATTGGTTTTTCTCACAGCCGGTCTGATCATTCTCTCTTTATATATCGTCGTGGTACTTCTCTGGCATACATTTTGTTGTATGTCTATGATATTATATTGACTGCTTTTTCTGATAATCTGCGCAAGTCTCTCATGACACTTCTCAGTTTCGAATTTGCTATGAAAGACTTGGGGCCCTTGAGTTATTTCTTGGGGATTGCTGTCACTCATCATTCAGGTAGTCTATTTTTATGACAAAGAAAGTATGCCACTGAGATCATTGAAAGAGTTGGTATGTCATCGTGTAAATCTACTTCTACTCCGATTGATACTAACCTAAAGCTGAGTGATACATCTATCACTAAGTTCGAGGATCTCACCCACTATCACAGCCGTGCAGGGGCACTTCAGTATCTTACCTTCACAAGGCCTGATATTACTTATGTAGTTCAACATGTGTGTTAGTTTATGCATGATCCACGGATTGAGCATATGAATGCGCTCAAATGCATTATACGATACATCCAGGGCACACTTGATTATGACTTGGATTTGTATCCTATGTCCGTTTCTACACTTGTGTCTTATACAAATGCTGATTGGGGTGATTGTCCTGATACCAGACGTTCGACTTCTGGTTATTGTATGTTTTTTGGGGATAACATGAAGGAAAACATCATGTCTGCAAAACGACAAGCTACATTATCAAGATCCAGTGCAGAGGCCGAGTATCGAGGCGTGGTGAATGTGGTGTCAGAATCATGTTGGCTACGTAATCGTTTGTTAGAACTACACTTACCTATTTAGAAAGCTACCTTGGTCTATTGTGATAATGTTAGTGCATTTTATCTTTCTGGCAATCTGATCCAACATCAACGCACTAAACATATCGAGATGGATATTCACTATGTTCGCGAAAAGGTAGCTCGTGGACAAGTACGCATCTTACATGTACCCTTGCGATACCAAATTGTTGACATCTTTACAAAGGGCCTTCCCTCGGTTTTATTTGAAGATTTTAGGGACAGTCTCAGCATATGACAACCGTCCGCTATGACTGGGGGTGTGATAGAATACCATGTATATCCCTATGATATACACAGTTTTGACTAGTCATGTACCATAAATAGAAGTTGTAAATTATGTTGTATAATTACCATAATTGTAGAATTCTTGTACAAATAGAACTAGGATATTAGAAGTTTAGTAGGAATAGGATTTTCCATATTTGGAGATTGTAACTTGTATATATACCTATTCATTCAATAAGAATAATCAAGGGATTAATTCTTTTAGAAACATTAGTCTATTGAGAGTCCATGACAAAAGTAGCCTATCCGAATCACATAGGTCCATCTAACTATAGCCTCAAATCATAATTCTTTGTATCAAAACCTATGATAACAAATTAAAGCCTAAATCCAAACTCCATCATCTTATTAAATCATTCTTCCACAAGCGGTCGTTTTCTAGTTTCAAGCCTAAAATATAGTTCTTCCACTAAATATTAAAATAGCATGAATCTTTTAGCCCAATAAGAATATAGACTCAATGTTCAATAATTCTTAATTCACTTTAAGATACTTTCAAATTTCCTTCCATCCGAATCTCCAGTACTCCAAATATATCATATCTTAAGTATGTCTCAAAGCCATTATCACATATAGATCCTTCTACTTAAACCCATAGAGAGCATCGTAGCATATTAGCACAATCTGGAAATACTCCTATGAATGTCATTAATCTAGTCACACCAATAAATTTGATTACACATATATATCAAAGCTCAAACCTTCAATCCCAAACTTTAAACACCGCAAGAGAACAAACAAAAGAAACAAGAACAAAAGCTCAAAAAATACAGCCTAAAAGTACACTCTCTTTTCATGGTCTCATTATTTCCTATTCTTTCATGACATATCATCCCCCAAATTAAATTCACAAGCCAACATAATTTATAGAGTCCTTTTCCTGAATTCTAGAAGTATAGCCTATAACTTTCAATTCCCGACTATTTTATCCTCTTATTCATGTCTTAAACTTGATCTTCTTTATGATCAACACTACAATGACGGACCATCATAATATTTCATCCTAGTTTCTAATATACTCTATGTCTCATAACTTCTTTACAACACTTTAATAATTTTCTAATAAAATACTAGCTATACATAAAATAACTCTCACCGCATACCTTAAAAAAATCAATTAATTTCATATAGGTAATCACCACCACTCATCTCCTATTATGAGCAAGGTTCAAAGTATCATATTGTGCAAAGTTCTTGACGGTCTCAAATATAGAATCTTGAGAGGATTACTACTACTAATTCTATGGTTCTCACTTCATAAATAAAATATAATAGTATTTTATTTCCAAAAAGGTAGATACTAAAACCTAAGGCAACAAGAAAGGAATATAACCCTCAAATAGGATTTTCTCTACTTGTTAATACGAAATATCTCCAAATTCCATTACCTCTTTGTCAATACCTAAGGAAGCTATCCCACTCTTCACCAAAAATAATAATTAATGACACTCATCTACATACTTCCATCCATCAATATCTCATATTTTAGCTACTACACTCCTTCTTCTTAGTAAAGGTTATGTCTATCACACTGAAAACTTTATCCATCTTAATAATTCCCTTAAGCCTAACTAGATTCCGATAGAGTTTTCTCTGTATTTAAGACTATGTAATTTTATACCTATCTCAAAAGATCGACAATCACACCTTACAATCACCATATGTATACACCTGTTATTGAATTTCAAAAGACTTCGTACCATCCATCACACTATACATTACAATCAATGTGTGCTCAATAGAACCATTATCACATGGTTAGTTGCTACGGCACGAGTTCACATTGATTCCGTGAGGCACGAGTATTAAATATGTCAGAACGATCCTAAAGAGATTCAACCTCTATAGCACAATCTAGAATAAAAAAAAGTAAGAAACACCTAAAATGTCCTGATAGTCATACATTCATACAGGTGGCGAGTCTGCATGAAGAAGACTCCACTAGACACAGCTCCAAAGACAATCCTAGGACACTTCTAAACCTAGGGCTCTGATACCAAGTTTGTCACGCCCCAAACCCGACCCTAGACGTAACAGGCATCCGATGCTATGAACAGCACCGGAAGCACCTTATGAATTAATAACAAAAAATTCCTATTCAAAATCTTTCATTATTTAAATTCAACAAGTCATAAATATCTAAATAAAATTATTATCACACTTATGAAATAACATAGCGGAAGTCTAAGCAAATACTTAGTCATAAAACATAGTCAAATGCCTCAACAAGTCATACGAGACTCCAACACACTACCCACAACCTAATACTATCTATGGAGCTTCTAAGATAATGCATAAATGTCTAACTCATCTGAACGCAACCCAGAAACTACTAAGAAGTAATAAATGACTTAATGAAAACCCACGAATAAGTGTGTGGGCTCGCCAACAAGCTGGAAAGCAACGAGTACTCCTAATCCACGAGATTTTTCTGTAACTGCTCTTCTTCGTTACCTAACATACCACCAAAAACAACAATGGTATGCATGAGTACTAGGTACTGAGTGAGTGTCTAAGGGGCAATAGTTAACAAAATAAAAGTAGTTATAAGATGAATAATAATTAGTAAAATAATATTAAATGAAATAATTCGAAAACCCAGAAATGGAGTACGCCATTAACTCAGAGAATTCATCAAAGAATCGAATAATGAGGAATACATCAAGTTTAACGTGTTACCGTTTATCATGTCAAGTATGTCACTTATGAACTCAAGATTACCACAAGCCACTCACAGGAAACCAAGATACGAAAACAAGCCACTCACAGGAAAATTAATTAATCAATACTCCGGACTAGGAAACCACAGAGGTTAATCGTCTTATGGACGAGCACACCAATAGATGCACCAGGATGTATGCCTCGGAGGTCAATCGTCCTCTGGACTGACACAACAATAGATGAACCAAACTATATGCCTCAGAGGTCAATCGTCCTCTAGACTGACACAACAATACTTGTATTGATACGTTAGGATCCATAACGGCTAATCGTCCTTTAGACTAGCACATCTTGTCCATACAAGCCCAAACACAAACAAAGATACAAATAATAGCATATCAGCTGAATCATCAGTCATGGATTAGAGTCGAATATCACTTCTCAAGTCATCATCTCAGAATAGAGGTATTTCAAGTCATAACCAATTAGAAATATTATTAAACTTTCTTATTCAATTTCAAGTTCAGGAAACCCATTCAACAACAAAGCAAGTTTAAGGTCCAACCTTTAGAAAATGAGTTCAATCATTCCATAATGGGAAAAAATAAGTTTCACAAAGTGTAACATCCTGTAATTTTGGGCGATGGTTCGAGCACCTAAACTTAGGCAAGTAGACCCAGGCCTCGGGGAATTTATGTTATATTTACGTATTCTAATAAAGAGATTAGTATATAAAAGGATGCAGCCCCAAAATAATTTTGGACGTAATAAGTGTGACAATGGAGATTAATAATAATAGTTGTATATCCCCAAAGAGGTTATGGACTAATGTCATATTATAAAATTATGACATTGAGTATATGAATGTCATATAAGTTATTAAGATTTAAGTGAATTGGGATAAAAAAAATTAATTATGTGTGTGATTGATTAATTGTGTGTATAATTAATCCTAATGGGGGACAATATTTAGTGGGATATTACGTGCAGCATGTAGAGGAAACTACCTAATTGACTAAGCCTAAAAGATGTTTAGGTGTCATTAGTAGTGGTAATGCATGGAAGGGGAGACCAATAATGGCCACGGGTAAAGGAGTGAGTGTACGTACCTATGTGCTAATCACATCACTACTTAGGAAATGATGAGATATAGATAGGATTAGTGTAGATATATAATTATGACGTGAAGCAGCAAAGGGCTCCAATATTTTTGCATTTCAAAAACATACCAAATGCCCATTTTTCATTCCAGTACAAGAAAACCTTTACATTTCAAAGACATACCAATATCCATTTCGTTCCAGTACAAGAAAAAGAAAAGTTGCTCCTTTCTAAATGGTTGTGATTAGCAATTGTACACCAACGTGATTCTAATTCTTCCAAACATCAATGTGATTAACTTTTTAAGTGGAATCGAGGTATGTTAAGGAAAATTATTTATTTCTTTTGGCATGTTCCATGTAGCGAAATATAACCGTGATACTGTTTAATAAATTATTCAACTCCTAAAAGTTAAGAATATTCATGTTATTGATTCCTATGTTAAAAGCATGTCTAAATATGTTCCTAAATCCTTATTGAGGTACGTGGGAAAGATGTTAATATTCCCAATGTTAGTTGAAGGTACAAGGATATTATGTCATCCGGTAAATTCCGAACGTTTTATTATCACTCATGCATTTTCATTTGCATTGTATTCATGTATTATCCTGGACCCACATGTGTTATATACACTACTATATGGTATTAATATATATATGTAGGGGATGAGGGAAAGGGAAAGGCGTTATATATGTATCACCACCTGCAACTGGTACAAATATCACAAAAAGAAAGATGCCCATGTGAGGCCAATATTGATGCCCTTGTGTGGCCAATATGATATGATGCCCTTGTGTGACCGATATGAAATGATGCCCACATAGGTTGTTATGGGAAGGAAGATGCCTTGTGTGGCCAATATTTATATGTATACTGCATTTGCATTATGCATGACATTATGCATATATATTAGGACCCTTAGAGGCATTTGCTACTGGTCAGTTGTTTCTATCTTGGTCGACTGTTTCTGTTTCAGATTATTATGTATCTCTGTGATGATATTTCTTATGCCTGACATACTCGGTACATCAATCGTACTAACGTCCCTTTTGTTGCGGGACGCTGCGTTTCATGCCGCAGGTTCACGTAGGCAAGGCGACGACCCACGTTAGTAGGTTGCTTATTCAGCGGATTAGGAGCACTCCCCTTGTTTCGGAGTGTCGGTCTAATTTTGGTACGGTATATTTTTGCATGTGTATAGGGGTATGGCGGGGCCCTGTCCCAACCTTTTGATGTCACATATACTTTAAAGGTTTGTAGACAGGTGACCTGTGTGTAGTAGTCTTGTATGGCCTTGTCAGCCTTGGGGATGTATATATATATATTGGTTTTCTGATTAAGATTTTACATAGTCCCTTTTCGGCTTAGTCCGTATCTAATTATGATTAAACGTTGAGTGTATGGTTAGTGGTACCCGGCAGGTAAGGTCCGAGTGCCCTTCGCGGCCCTCCGATTTGGGTCATGACAAACTTGGTATCAGAGCATGTCTGTACTAGGGAGTCTACAAGCCGTGTCTAGTCAAGTCTTGTTTATGGGTATGTTGTGTATCATACTTAGAGACAAGAGGCTACAGGACATTTAGGGATGATTTCCATTCTTTCATCTCATAGATCATGCTATAGAACTGAGTTATAAGTATTTCACTCCTAATCCATCTCGTGTTTATGACTCCAGCGATGCCTACAGCAAGGAAGAAATTCAAGAGTATAAAGGCATTGGATACAGCTGCAGGCTAAGGTACCAGCCAATTGCCACCCTCTAGAGGGGGCTAGAGTGAGACCCACGGCGTGACTTCTTCGTATGATTCCCCAGTTCACCAACATAGGAGGAGATTAGTGAAGCTACAGTACCCCCAATTTATCCACTTGATACTCCAGATGTGGATCTTGATATGCGAAGTGTTGTATAGTTATTGACATGATTGGTGGCCGCTCAGTCCCAACATCAAATTCCCAGTCCTTCTGATAGAGCTGCTAGTGCGAGAGCTCAGGATTTCATTAATCTAGACCCTCCGTTATTCACAGGATCAGATCTGAATGCGGACCCGCACAATTTTCTGGATCAGATACAACGTACCTTGTGGGTAATGGATGCTACCGATACTGAGTCGGTAAAGTTTGCCTCTTATACACTGCGGGATGTCGCGGTGACCTGATATGAGACATGGAAGAATATTAGGGGACCTCGTGCTCCACCGGCAAGATGGAGAGAATTTTCAGAGGCCTTCTTACAACATTTTCTGTCGGTCGAGCAACGATGGGCCAGGCAGGATATATTTCTACGTCTTGAGCAGGGCAACATGAGTGTTCGAGAATATAGCTTGCAGTTTAATTCATTGGCTAGATATGCTCTGACGACTATAGCTAAGATGAGTGATCGGATACATAGGTTTGTTACTGGCTTAGGGTCGCACTTGGTCAATCAGTGTACTACGGCTTCTCTGAATCCGAGTATAGATATTGCCCGCATTAAGGCTTATGCATAAAATTTAGAAGATCGTAAGAGGCAACAACGGGTACATCGAGAACGTGATAAGGGCCAGCATAAGATGGCTCGATTCGTAGGTGACGTGAGGCATTTCAGAGGTAGGCCCAGGCCACAACTTTATAGACGACCATCTTACCCAATAGCTAGCGCATCATTACCATTTTCAAGGTCGAGGGTTGATTGGTATGTTCAATCGGGACCAGGTCAGAGTTCATAAGCGGCATGGTCTTATTATAGAAGGGATTCTACTCAGATGAGGCCACCATTGGTTCGATGTGAGCAGTGTGGTAAGACCCATCTAGGGCAGTGCCAACAAAGAGCAATGGTGTGTTATTCTTATGGTGAACGTGGTCATATTATGCGAGAATGCCCGACAGGAGGCGGAGATGTTAGGGTACAGCTGGTCGGATCTTCAGTAGATTCATCACGGTCAGTACGCCCGTCAGGGCAGAATCAACAGACATTATCCGGTCAAGGCAGAGGTAGGGGACAGAACCGCATCTACGCATTGATGGGACGACAGGATCATGAGTCCTCACCTGATGTTATTATAGGTATACTATCGGTCTTTTCACATAATGTGTATGCATTATTAGATCTAGGCTCCAATCTATCATATATCACCCTTTTTATTGCCTATAAGTTTGGCATGGAACCTGAGTTGATAAGAGATCCATTTGTGGTATCTACACGAGTTGGTCACTCGGTAGTTGCTAGACGGGTCTATTAAAATTGTGCAGTATTAGTTTGTAGCCATCAGACCCTAGCGAATTTGGTAGAACTGGAGATGGTTGATTTTGATATTATCATGGGCATGGATTGGCTGGAATCATGCTAAGCTAATATTGATTGCCGAACAAATATTGTTAGATTCTAGTTCCCAGGTGAGCCAATCCTTAAATGGAAGGGTAATACGGCAACACCAAAAGGTAGATTTATGTCATACCTTAAGGCAAGGAAGATGATCTCTAAAGATTGTATATACTATCTTGTTCGGGCGAGAGATGTCGACGCCGAACCACCTTCTTCTCAATCAATTTCGATAGTTAATGAGTTTCTTGATGTATTTCCAGATGTGTTGTCAGACACTCAGCTAATATCTATTCCTCCTTATAGAATGGCTCCAGCTGAATTGAAGGTATTGAAGGAATTAAAGGATCTGCTTGAGAAAGGCTTTATCAGGCCTAGCATATCTCCTTGGGGTGCGCCGATATTGTTTGTACGGAAGAAAGATGGCTCGTTACGGATGTGTATCGACTATCGACAACTAAATAAAGTCACTATCAAGAACAAGTACCCTCTTCCCCGAACTGATGATTTATTTGACTAGTTACAAGGTGCAATGTGTTTCTAAAAGATCGACCTAAGGTCGAGGTACCAACAGCTAAGGGTTAAGGAGAGGGACATTCCAAATACGGCGTTCAGAACAAGGTATGGGCACTTCGAGTTCTTAGTAATGTCATTTGGACTCAAAAATGCACCAGCTGCATTTATGGATTTAATGAACAGCGTGTTTCACCCAGTTCTGGATATATTTATGATAGTATTTATAGATGATATTCTGGTTTATTCTCACTTGGAAGTAGAGCATGTGGATCATTTGCGGATAGTACTACAGACGCTCCGGGACCATAAGTTGTATGCAAAGCTCTCCAAGTGTGAGTTTTGGTTGAATTTAGTGGCTTTTCTTGGTCATATAGTGTCAGACGAAAGTATAAGAGTTAACACACAGAAGATTGAAGCGGTGAAGAATTGACCGAGGTGTACGACTCCATCAGAGGTTCGCAGTTTTCTGGGTTTAGCCGGCTATTATAGGAGGTTTGTGGAAGGGTTTTCTACCATATCGGCACCATTAACAACGTTGACACAAAAGGCCATAAAATTCCAGTGGTCTGATGCGTGTGAGCGGAGTTTCCAAGAGTTAAATGATAGACTAACATCGGCACCAGTCCTTACTCTTCCATAGGGTCCAAAAGGTTATGTTGTGTATTGTGATGCCTCGGGAGCAGGTTTAGGATGCGTGCTGATGCAACATAGTAAAGTGATTGCCTATGCTTCAAGGCAATTGAGGAAATATGAGAGAAATTATCCGACACACGATTTGGAGTTGGCCGGAGTGGTTTATGCACTGAAGATTTGGTGGCACTACTTATATAGTGTTCATGTAGACATTTTCACGGATCATAAAAGTCTGCAATATATATTTAAACAGAAGGAGTTAAACTTGAGACAAATGAGGTGGCTTGAAATATTTAAGGATTATGATATGGACATCTTATACCATCCCGGTAAAACTAATGTTGTAGTAGACGCGCTAAGTCGTAAGTCGATGATCAGATCGACTCCGGTGCAAGTCAAAAGGAAAGAGTTAGTAAGGGAACTCCATCAGTTAGCTAGTTTGGGAGTCCGACTAATGGATTCGGAGGATGGTGGTTTTGTGATTCGAAATGTGTCAGAATCGTCCCTCATATCAGAAGTTAAGGAACGTCAATGGGAAGACCTAGTTTGAGAAAGATCAGGGAAGACATTCAACAGAAGAAGACCATGACATTTGAGATTGACGAACATGGGATTCTCAAGTACCAGGGTCGTTTATGTGTTCCAAATATAGCAGGATTACGAGATAGAATTATGACGGAAGTCCATTGCTCACGATATTCCATTCATCCGGGATCTACTAAAATGTACCATGATCTCAAGAGTATCTATTGGTGGAACGACATGAAAAGGAGCATGGCAGAATTTGTAGCTCAGTGTCCTAATTGTCAGCAAGTAAAAATAGAGCACCGAAAGCCGGTGGCTTGACTCAGAACATTGAGATTCTGATGTGGAAATGGGAAATGATTAATATGGATTTTGTTACGTGTTTACCTCTCTCTTATCAGAAGTTTGATTCTATTTGGGTAATTATTGATAGACTGACCAAAACAACTCATTTTTTGTCGGTGAAGACTACCTACATAGTCGAGGACTACGCAAAGTTGTATGTTAAGGAGATTGTTCATCTCCACGGTGTGCCTATTTCTATTATATCAAATCTAGGTGCATAATTTACAACTAATTTCTGGAAGTCGTTTCAGAAAGGTTTAGGCATCCAAGTGAATCTTAGTACAACTTTCCATCCTCAGATAGATGGGAAAGCCGAGCGTACGATTCAGACGCTCGAGGAGATGCTACAAGATTGTGTATTGGACTTTAAGGGAAGTTGGGATGATCATTTACCCTTATTGAGTTCGCGTACAATAATTGTTATCATGCTAGCATTAAAATGGCTCTATATGAGGCTATGTACGGACGTAAATGTAGATTCCCTATCGGATGGTTCGAGGTAGGCGAGTCGGAATTATTCGGGCCTGACTTAGTACAGCAAGCCATAGAGAAGGTAAAACTTATCAAAGAGCGACTGTTAACCACTCAGAGTCGTCAGAAGTCGTATTCAGATGTACGACGACGAGACTTAGAGTTTCAGGTGGGTCTTTTTGAAGATTTCGCCTATGAAGGGTGTGATGAGATTCTGGAAGAAAGGAAAGCTTAGTCCGAGGTACATTGGACCATATCGTATAATTCGACAAATCGGTCAAGTGGCTTACGAATTGGACTTGCCTTCGGAGTTAGACTTTGTTCATCCGATTTTCCATATTTCTATGTTGAAAGCATGTATTGGAGATCCGTCCCAGATTGTACCGATTGATGATGTGAAGGTTACAGAGGACTTAACATATGAAGAGGTTCCTATTGCTATCTTAGATCGACAAGTCCGCAAGCTGAGGACTAAAGAAGTAGCCTCTGTGAAAATTCTTTGGCGGAGTAAGAACGTGGAAGAAATGACATGGGAGGCGGAAGAGGAGATGAAACATTATATTCATACCTATTCCAGACTAATGTCGAGGTTCCAATAGAAGCATAAGGTGAGTTATATTTTCATGCTATAAGTATGATGTGGATGTAGAAATGTATATGATAATATATGATTATGTGAATAACTAGTTGTATTCACTGGTTACGCGACAAGGATTAGATTTGTCACCCCAACATTCGAGGATGAATGTTTTTAAGGGGGGAAGGATTCAACATCCCGCAATTTTGGGTGATGGTTCGAGCACCTAAGCGTAGGCAAGTAGAACCGGACCTCGGAGAATTTATGTCATATTTACGTATGCTAATAAAGAGATTAGTCTATAAAAGGATGCAGCCCCGAAATAATTTTAGACGTAACAAGTGTGACAATAGAGATTAATAATAATAGTTGTATATCCCCAAAGAGGTTATGCACTAATGTCATATTACAAAATTATGACATTGAGTATATGAAGGTCTTATAAGTTATTAAGATTTGAGTGAATTGAGATCAAGAAATTAATTATGTGTGTGATTTATTAATTGTGTGTATAATTAATCTTAATGGGGGACAATATTTAGTGGGATATTACGTGCAACATGTGGAGGAAACTACCTAATTGACTAAGCCTAAAAGATGTTTAGGTGTCATAAGTAGTGATAATGCACGGAAGGGGAGACCAAGAATGGCCACGGGTAATCCAAGGTGTTTGGCCAAGTGGTCATTACACTAAGGGTATTGCTGCCTTGGGTCTCGAGTTCGATTCCCATGACCAGCGAGACTAGAGCCAAGCCTCATAAAAAATCCCTCCATACGCGTAGGGCCAAGCGGTGTATACTAATCCGTAGGGCCAGGCCGGAGGTGGGGTTTCTTGTGTGTGGAGCCGCAGTGATGCGGTGGGGATGGCTAGTATAAAAAGTTTACCCTCAAAGTTTTATCCAAAGGGGTCGACTTGCGCGGGGAGTCAAGTTTGCGGCCTTAGGGTCGCAAGTTCGATTCCCCCTAAGGATATCGTCCTCCGGGCACATACATGTGGTAAAGCACGGCGCTAAAAGCCGCGCGGGCATGTTGCGATGTGGGTTCGGTCTCCGCCAAGCTTTAGGGATGGGGCTTGTGGGGGGTCAACCTTGTAGCATTGATCCGTTGGACGCAAGCGGACACCGACCATGTGTGCATATCCCGCGATTTACCTGGTGGTGGGGTCTTTGAAGGACCGGTCCCATCACCTCCGGGAGCCTAGTACCGGTACTTGTGCAGGTACTAGCGATATGGGGGTACTAAGGCCACCCCGAGACCTGGATTATCAAAAAAAAAAAAAAAAAAAAAAAAAAAAAGAATGGCCACGGGTAAATGAGTGAGTGTACGTACCTATGTGCTAATCACATCACTACTTAGGGAATGATGGGATATAGATAGGATTAGTGTAGATATATAATTAGGACGTGAAGCAGCAAAAGGGCTCCAATATTTTTGCATTTCAAAAGCATACCAATTGCCCATTTTTCATTCCAGTACAAGAAAACCTTTACATTTCAAAGACATACCAATATCCATTTCGTTCCAGTTCAAGAAAATGAAAAGTTGCTCCTTTCTAATTGGGTGTGATTAACAATTGTACACCAACATGATTCTAATTATTCTAAACATCAACGTGATTAACTTTTTAAGTGGAATTGATGTATGTTAAGGCAAATTATTTCTTTCTTTTGGCTTGTTCCACGTAACGAAATATAATTGTGATATTGTTCCATAAATTATTCTACTCCTAGTAGTTAAGAATATTCGTGTTATTGATTCCTATGTTAAAAACATGTCTAAATATGTTCCTAAATCCTTATTGAGGTATGTGGGAAAGATGTTAATATTCCCAATGTTAGCTGAAGGTACAAGGATATTATGTCATCCGGTAAATTCAAAATGTTTTATTGTCACTCATGGTATTACCCTTGACATTACCCTGGACCCACATATGTTATATACACTACTATATGGTATTATATATATGTAGGGGATGTGGAAAAGGGAAAGACGTTATATATGTATCACCACCTGCAGTTGGTACAGATATCACAAAAAGAAAGATGCCCATGTGAGGCCAATATTGATGCCCTTGTGTTGCCAATATGATATGATGCCCACAGAGGCTGTTATGGGAAGGAAGATGCCCTTGTGTGACCAATATTTATATATATACCGTATTTGCATTGTGCATGACATTAGGCATATGTATTAGGTCCCTCAGAGGCATTTGCTACTGGTCAGCTATTTCTATCCTGGTCGACTATTTCTATTTCAGATTATTATGTATCTCTGTGATGATATTTCATGCCCGCAAGTTCACGTAGGCAAGGCGACGACCCACGATAGTAGGTTGTTGATTCAGCGGATTTGAGGCACTCCTTTTGTTTCGGAGTGTCGTTCTAATTTTGGTACGGTATATTTTTGCATGTGTATATGGGTATGGCGGGGCCCTATCCCGACCTTTTGATGTCACATACTCTTTAGAGGCTTGTAGACATGTGTCCTGTGTGTAGTAGTCTTGTATGGCCTTGTTGGCCTTGGGGATGTATATATATATATGTGTTGGTTTACTGATTAAGATTTTACATAGTCCTTTTTCGGCTTAGTCCGTATCTAATTATGATTAAACGTTGAGTGTACGGTTAGTGGTACCCAGCAGGTAAGTTCTGGGAGTCCGTCGCGTCCCTCCAGTTTGGGTCGTGACACAAAGTAGTATAGTTCGTATAAGGTTCGATGCGGGCTTGACTCTACACACGCATGACCTTGTCTAAAAGAAATCATCTTTAATTCTTAAAGAACCTCCACCAAACAAGTATTTCAATCATTTTCATATTCCACAGAAAGATTTCAAGTCACGAACAATCATTAGCACATTTCAAATAAGATAACATACTTCAAAAAAGAAGATTTTTGAAAAGTAGACATACCTCAATTTCCGCTAAATCTAGCAAACAGATTCTTCCAAGTTCAACAATCATTCTACAATGGTTATTGATAACAAAGTTTAGAACTTTAACCAATTCTAGAGATTTCTACCCTTATTAAAAAAACTAGGGCTTTTCTAGCCTTAAAATTTACTCTTGAACCCTTATAAATCACCCATGGATTCTTATTGTTTCTAATACCTTACACTAGTCCCATAACTCTAAATAATCTCAGTAAAGTTCAAAGAACATACCTTCAAGAAGTTTCCCAAAGTCTCCTTCAACTTTTTTTCTTTGGTTTTCAAGAATCTAAGGTTTGGAGAGATGAACTAGGTTCAATTTGACGTGATATTGATGTAGTAATGATGAGAATTGATCAAGAACCTACGTTGAATGTTTTGGGGAAGTATTAGGGTTGTTTCCTCTCAAAACGTCGGTCAAAACGAAGTGGGAATGAATATAACGAAGAGAACTTATAAAATTCGGAACTAGAAAAATAATGGGCCACGGCACCTTCACATCGCAGGCCCATCGCGGATGACCCGTGGCACCCCTACAACATGGTGGTGATGCACAAGGCAAATATTTTGACTGGGCGACGTTCTGTCTGCGGCACCCTTGCGACGCGACTACCGACATTTGCTCAGTAAAATAGTCATAACATTTTGTACGTAGCTCCGTTTGAGCTGAGAGACATACCTTTGGAAAGATATTTCAAAGACCTACAACATTTGTGTTTTGATTTTTCTCAAATACGCAACACAACTATCCGTAGAATGGGAAATAGTAAGAAGTTCTCCAGACTAGACGAATTTAAGAACTTTTATGAACTCCCTTATTTGGGTTAGACTTCAAAATGACTATCTACCACCCGAACCCATCCCGAAGGGATTCGTATAACTATAATATGACACGTCAACACCCATTTAATTCACTCACACCTACCCCGAATTTACGGAATGTTATAAGATAGACTTCATTACCTATTTCACCCATAATGTATCTTTCTTTTCCATTACAAACCATATGAGTTTCCCCACAGCAGCTATGTTCCACAACTTGCTCCCTTTTATATTCAATCCCCCTTCTTTCTTAGGCTTACAAATGTTATCCCCAGCCACCAATAACACTTTTTTCTTTTCTTCAGTTGTACCCCACAAGAATTCCCTACATTTTCCATCCACCTCCTTAAGCACACTCTGTGGTAAAAGAAATACACACCCCCAGAAATCGTGCAAAGGAAACACCATAGAGTTGATAATTTGTAACCTCCCTGCATAAGATAAGTTCCTAGTTGACATTGCTCTAAGCTTTTCTGTTATCTTCTTACACAGTTGATAGCAATCCATTTTGTTTCATTTCTTAGGTGATAGTGGGAGGCCTAAGTACCTTATAGAAAAAGTGCCCACAACATACCTAGTCAGATTTAGCAATTGCAACTTTGTTAGGGCATCCACCCTAGCAACAAACATATTGGACTTGTCTATGTTAGCCCCCAACCCTGTCACCTTAGAAAAGTGGTGCAGAGCCTCCATGATCCTTCTCACTAAGGCTACATGCCCTTTGTAGAAGATCATGAGATCATTTGCAAAGGTTAAATGAGTCAACTCTTGTTCCTTACACATGATGAAATCTAAAATCTAGGAGCTTTGCCATCTTCCCTAGGACTCTGGACAAGTATTTCATGACCAACACAAACAACAAGGGAGATATAGGATCACATTGCCTCAACCTTCTCCTCCCCTCAAAGTACCCATGAAATTCACCATTCACCTTGATAGAGAAATGGGGAGTAGTAACACACACCATAATCAACTCACAAAACTTAGGTGGAAACCCATACCCCCTCAACATTTCTGCTACAAATTCCCATCGCACCATATCATAGGCCTTCCTAAGATCTATCTTCATCATACACCTTGCTGAAATCTTCCTATTATATAGCCTCAAAAGATCATGACAAATTAACACATTTTGCACCAAGGATCTGCCTGGTACAAAAGCTGCTTGAGTCTGATTTACCAGATAAGGAAGAACCTCCCTAAGTCTACTACATAACAATTTTGAGATACACTTGAACACTACATTACAACAAGACATAGGTCTGAATTGACTTGCATTGTCAGGCTTATTTACCTTGGGTATCAGTGTAATGACAGTTGCATTGAGTTGATTCAGCATCTTTCCAGTCCTCATAAACTCAAGCACTGCATCTGTTACTTCCCCCTTACTTCATCCCAAGCAGGTCTAAATTAACCACTTCCAAACCCATCAGGGCCAGGACTTTTAGTTGTTTTAATGCCTAACATTGCATCTTTCACTTCCTGTATAGAAAAGCCTCTCAAGAGTTGTACCTGCTGTTCAGTTGTCAAAATAGGACCATACTTGAGAAAAGAGTCTGCAACTGCTTGTCTTTCATTTCCCTTCTTCCCCAACAATTCTTTGTAGTATGACACAAACAAGTTTGCAATTTCACCAGGATTAGTATGCAAATTGTGTTGATCATCTTTCAATTGTGTCACAACTTGTTGTAGGGTCCTTTGTTTGATCACTGAGTGGAAGTATTTTGCATTGTCATCGCCCAATTTAATCCATATAGCTTTACTCTGTTGTAGTAACAACATTTCAGCCATATAACTAAGCCTTTTAAACTCTCTACATACTTCCTTCTCCTCCTCTTGTAAGATCATACACCTAGGATCCATTTGCAACTAAGCCTGCACGCACCTCAATCTATCTCTACAAGAATCCACCTCATGAATGAGATTGCTAAAATGTTGAGTGTGCAACCCTCTCAACTTGTGCTTCATGTGTTTGAGCTTTTTAACCACCCTAAACATATAACAGCCATCCACAGGTATTCTCCACCCCTCCTACACAATTGCCCTGAAATGAGGATGAATTCCCCACATATTACAGTACCTAAAAGATTTCCTCTTAACTGGAGGTTGATTAACCAATGTTATATGCACAGGACAGTGGTCACTCACTCCCTCAGCCAAATACTCAGTCCTATAAGCTGGCATGTCATCAACCCAATATCCATTCACAAATGACCAGTTAAGTTTTGAAAATACCCTCTCATTATCACCTTTATCTTTCCAAGTATATGTACTTCTAGAGTTTGTCATCTCCTCTAGACAACAAACATCCAAGTCTTGGAAATCCACTACCTCTGCAAGGGTGATGTACCTTAAAATCACGATACATTTGATGTATTTTACTTACGCTTTTGTTGATTTTAAAGTATATCGTACGTCACCACCCATAACATGTTTAGTTTCTTGAGGACAAGGAAGATCCATTTGTGTCATCAATTTGACCATTGTTTCATCTCTCTTCTTCAATAACAATGGGCTCTTCAATACTAGCCATCTTCTTCTTGGTAATACTCTCTTTATCAACAACAATAGGCTCAACAATAGGTGCTCCATCAACAACAATCTCTTCTTCATTCACAAACGCATCAACCCCAAGTACCTTTTCACTCCTAGTAGTAATAGTTTTACAAGAATGATCACCATTTCTTGGATTCGCCAACGTGTCAGTAGAGAGGGTATCTTTTTGCCTTTGGTAGAGGATAGACGATATTTGGCTAAGTTGGGCCTCAAGTTGCTTGATTGAAGTTGAATGTGAACTCATCACTTGTCCCATAGTACTCATACCCTCTCTCATGCTTTTCATGTGTAGACACGTGATTTTGATCCACCCTTAGATTCTACACGACATTTAATATTATAGATTTCTTTAAGGCTTAATCCGGATATTTTGACTTACTTATAGAAATCAAAAGGAAAAAAATATTTGCATATTTTAGTTTCATATTTACTATAAAAGAGAAAATTTCCCAAAATAAATAAATAATAAGTTTCGTCCATTTTAACTTAATTTCTCAATTAAGATTTTAATAAATAAATATTGTGTATTAAGTATCTACTATTGTTAATTTAGTAGGAATGATATTTTTGTTAATGTTTCCACCTCACAAAGAATATCCCTCCAAAGTTATTCTTTCTTATCTAGTATATGGGGGTATTTTAGGGAATTGTTCATTAAAAAGGGATGCTCATTTAAACCAAAAACTATACTATATATAGAATCTACTAATACACCCTAGAGACCCGACCTACACTAATCAGCTGCAGCAGTACATGGGAGAGACGGTCTTGGGAGAACGTAGAAGAAAACAACACAGTAGAGAGTTTAGGATGTGGTAACAAGAAATTGAGAGCAAAAATGGGTTAGCAAAAACAGATACACAGACAAACGAGACAAATATGGAACCATCTTCATCATCGTCCGTCAATCCCGTCCAGCCGTGAACAACCCAAATTCTCCACCAAACAACCATGTAAGGCCCTTGGTCAGCCATAAAACTTCATTAACAACCAAGCTCCAAAACGCCTCTGTTTGTGTTTATTCTTAGTCGAAGTCAAAGGTTCCGCTGGCGTCAAAAATCTAGGTGTATTCTATTTTTGTACGTGAGCATGGAGTTCTTTTTGGTCCTTGTGTATTAAAGGAAACTTTCAGCAATAAAGGTCCAATCTTTTCTTCTTTAATATACTGTAATGTTTTATGTCATGGCTTATTTCACTTTTCTTGAATGCTTTGTTATTTTTAGTTGGTGTTACTCTTTGTGTGTAAATGAAGTGGATTTAAACATTAAGGTTATGAGGATTTTTGTCTACTGTTATTAACTTGAGTTTGAACGGAGATTGAAATACTTTACTTTTCAAACATAGAGTAATTATATTAGTTAGTATAAAATAATGTTCAATCTTGATTAGTAGAAAATAATGCTGGTACATTTTCAATTTGGCTAAGTCTAGTTCAAACTTTGTGTTAATGGGTTTACACCATGTTCTTGGGAATTTATTGTCATTGCCCTTTTGTTGTTATATTTAGTATATAAACTTTTGTCTGTTTGTTTGTTTTGATATAAGACGAGTAAGATCATTCACAGTAGTTCGTAGTTTTGCTTTCAAATATCAATTGTCAGTTAATTGAAATTCGAGAATGAGTTTTTGGGTTTTAACCTCAAATATTATAAGCTATTGACTTAATTAAGTATAATTATTATTCCGATGTGTTCGGAAAGCGTTGCTACGGGTAAATCGTTTTCCATAAAATCCAATTACCATATTTGAAGCCGGATTAATTGAGGTGGAAAGATTTTAAATACGTTAGATGCTCATCTAGACACCGGAAGGGGAAACGAACCATAAATGCCTCAAAAAGCACGATAAACAAATAAAAAATTATGGTAAGGCTGGAAAGCGTTACTATCAGTACACGATACATTAATAAAATAAATTAAGTTTCAAAAGCAAATAAAGAGAGCGAGCATAAGCATGCAAGGCCCATAAGTTTTTTATCCAAAGCCGAATAGTAGCCAATAAAAGTGACCATGCTAGAACCACGGGACTCGAGGAATGCCTCACACCTTCTCCTCGGTCAATAGAATTTCTTACCCGATCTTCTGTTTTCGCAGACCAATAATAAATAGAGTAATTTCCTTTTTGATTAGGGATTTATAAAGTGATTTGGAACACCAAAACTCAATTCCAAATGGTGACTGAATAAATAAATTATTCCTTCTCAATATCGTCACTTCAATTGGAAAACCACTTCTTTAATAATAAAAAGCTTATGTGTTCATCGCGGGGGTGGGTGGGTGAAAAAAGGGTGTGACATCATGTCATCCTTCACTTTTTTGATAAAGGTGTTGGTTGACTAAACTTTTCTCAACACTTTTGAGAGCATGTCTTCAAGTTTCGAACTAGCGGGGTCACTAGTGGATGGTTGACTCGAAATTTATTGGCTACGCTTTGGTGGAACATAGGGATTGTCGCTCCGATGGTTATTGTAAATGTTGTTGTACCCACCTTGGTTATTGTTGTAACCCCTTTGGTTATTGTTCCCCCAATTTGAGCCTCCTTGCTCCTTGTTCCAATCTTGATTCCCTTGACCTTGCCGTCAAGTTCCTTGATTAGGACCTTAGTAGTTTGGCCGGAAACCCCCTTTGATTATTCACAAAATTCTTCTCCTCATCAAACACTTGGTAGCATTGTTGATCCATTGATCCCCCTTCACAAAATCGAAACGCATTCACTTTCTTCGAGCCACCACCCATAACATGTTTAGTGAGAAGATCAAACCACCAAAAAGATTTGATCACGTGATGACACAATCTGTTTCCGATTGTTGTTGTAATTGTTGTTGTTGTACCCACCTTGGTTGTTGTTGTAACCCCTTGGTTGTTGTTCCCCTAATTTGAGTCTCCTTGCTCCTTGTTCCAACCTTGATTCTCTTGACCTTGCCGTCAAGTTCCTTGATTAGGACCTTGGTAGTTTGGCAGGGAACCCCATTTGATTTATTCACAAAATTTGTCTCCTCATCAAACACTTGGTAGCATTGTTGATCCGTTAAGCCCCATTCACAAGACCCAACTACATTCACTTTCTTTGAGCCACCACCCATAACATGTTTAGTGAGAACATTCATTTGTGTCATCAATTTGGCTATTGTTTCATCTCTCTCTTCTTAGTGCCTCTCTAGACATCAAATTTTTGGAAGAACTTCCTCCAACCCCTAGTGTGTCAAGCTTCATTTATTTCCATTAGCTTATCAGGCAAATCACTCATCACATCATAATTATTATCCATGACGGCTCCCTCCGCTAGATTGTTTGCTACCGACTCGTTGATCGAGTCAAGTGCCCTATAGAACGTTTGGAGGAACACATTATCTAGCAAACCATGATTTTGACAACTCTTCACTTTCATTTTAAATCGGGTCCAACTCTCGTGAAGTGTCTCATTAGGGAGTTGTCGGAAGTTTAACATCCGAGATGGAGGGAAATACTTCTTGAGGGAGGCATTAGTTAGCTCCGCCCATGTTGTAATCGAACCGGCGAAAAGACCGTCTAACCAAGTAGTGGCCTCCCCCATGAGAGAAAATGGGAAAAGCCTCAACTTCACCGACTCACTTGAGACATTTGGTTGGACATTTGTTGCACAAACCCCAAGGAAATTCCAAAGGTGTCGATTTGGATCTGTTGTAAGACCACCAAAAAGACCCTTGGTGTTGAGTAGGTATAGAAATGTGGTATTTAGGTGGAAACTTGCATTTCCTTGAAGTGGAAGGGGATTGATAGCGGCGGCCCGTGCCCCCACAAACTCATCATTGGAACCAGAGCCTGACGCCATTACACCTACACACAAAAAAACAACAAGAAAGTGATATGATAAATAAAGACTAGAGTGGAGAATTACACTAAATTATCAATTTCTAAATCGGATTCCCCGAAAACGGCGCAAAAAATTGATACATCCAAATTACACCTCCTAAAAGAATTTAAAGCGGTCGATGCAAATATAGAACCCAACGAAGGTAGGGGTCGAATCCCACTGGGAATACAACGAAAAAAATTACAACTCAAATGCAAACCTCGATAAATAATATTTATTTTAATTAAAAACTACTTTTCAATTCAAGTATTAACTAATTGCAAAGGGTCACTGGATTTCCACCAATTCTATCATCACTATGCAATACTGAGTTGAAATCACCTAACACCAGCCAGGGTACAGTCATACCACACCCTACTTGGCTTAAGTAACCCCATAACTCCCTCATTTCCTCTCTCCAATTCAATGCATACACAAAGGTAACATAGTATATCTTCTGTAAAGCCACACATTTCATCATACAAGTCACAGCTTGTGCACATTCACTTATCACATCCACCTCATTCATATCTGACCTCCATACCACTCAAATCCTACCATTATAATGAAAAGCATGATTTGAATAGTATTGTCACTCCCCAAACATTCTACTAGCTATCTCTTTTATTTTAGTTTCCACCGACCCCATTAAATCTATACCAAGTTTATTATGGAAAAAAGTAGCCTCCATCTGCTTAGTGAGGCCATTCAAGCCCCTAACATTCCAACGTAAGAGATTAACCATCCCCTATAAGGACAGTCTTCTTCCTACCCCGTTCAGGATCCCACTAGTAGACTGGATTGGTGTACCCGTACTTCCACTCGCAACTTGTACATAGTTCCTCTTCCCACCTTCACCAGACACCATTGAAGAGTTTAGATTGTTATGTTGATCCTGAGGCACTTTCCTACCCTGCTGATAAGGTGCTTTGGTTGGCACACCCTCCCTCCTCCCCTGCTACACCTTATCAGGTGCCTTAGTTGGCACACTTTCTCTCCTCCCCTGTACTATTGGTATTGCATTTTACCTCAGCATCTTGTGTAAGATTACCAACAGCCTCACCTCCACCATCAGGCTTAGGTTGAGGAGAATTCAACTTCCTACAACTATTAATTTCATGCCCATACTTATGACAATAAGAGCATAAAGTTGGTTTTCAATCATAAGTCACGTTCTGCGTGATCACTATTCCTTTCTCATTTCTAAACAACACTTCATCTGGCAAGTCAGCTCCCACCTTCACTTCTACTAATAATCTAGCATAGTTCAACCCCAGCTTTCTCTCAGTATGCTTATCCACCATCATTGATTGTCCAATCAAACTCCCGATCTTACTTAGCCCTAACACTCCAATACTTAAAATCAAGCCTAGGAAGCTTAATACATAGAGGCACAGTCAACAACTCTTCTCTAGAGAATTCCATGTCTGGTGACTAAGCTTTAACAATTAGAGGCTTATTGTCAATGTGATACACCCCACCCTGAATTATCTCATTCTTCCCCATTTCACTATTAAATCGTACTATCACAATCCCACTTTTCATCATAGCAACCTTGTCAATCCTATATTTACCCCAGATCTGTCTGATATACCCATTCAAAACTGTGAATGGTGGGTGAGCACCTATAACATAACACACTATTGCTGTTTGTCAATAGTCAATTTCGGAGCTAATATCACCAATCTCAATCTCCCTAATTAATTGATCCCCAATATTATCAGGATTCACAAATTCCAACTTAAAATCTGCATTTGAGATCTTTGAAACATCAAAATTGTCCCAAATCGAAGATGCACTTACTTGCTTAGCTTTCTCAGCTACACTAGGCATCGTAGAGGTAGTCCCCCCGCCTGTTCAAGTTCATCAGCTTGTTTCGAGCTCGGAGCTGATTCTAATACCACAACATCCCAATTGGTCAACCTCTCCTTCACTGGTGTAGTGGATTGAGGTGATCACGCACGTGAATTTGATACATGAGGAACTGGTACTATACCCGTAGTCACAGTATCCACACCTCCCCCATTAATTGGTCCCACCTGCTCAACCTCCTCTACCGTTCTCGTTTTCAAATTAGTTGTTTCCGGTCCAGTATCACGAATCATTGTATCTATTGCTAATTCAAGATAGAGGTTCCCCCCTTTCCGTCTGCTTTCTCCGGCGGATTGATAAACTTATTCCTCTGCACTTTAAGCTAAAATGCGCTGTGAGAGAACAAGAGTAGTATTAATTAAGCAAATAAAAGTGAAATATCCCACAATACACCTTACCCACTTTAACATTATCTATATGCTGATAAATGGCATAATATTGTGATGCTTGGCAACTGATTTATCTAAAATAAATAGCAAGGTCGAATCCTAGCGTCTCAAGGATGCCTTTTAGAGTATTTTTCCTCTGCAAATTGCACACTCTCTCCTCCTTTCTCATCCCGTTTTGTCTTTACAGAATAAATATATTCAACTATGACCTCACAATTTTTAAAGATAATTATTGAGTAATATGTTTCATGTGGTGAGCATTGGTACAAATTATGTAGTTAGATCATGAGATTGTTCGATCATATATTACTCTTTAAATCTCTCACACATCCCTTCAATTGTTCCACAGTGTAATTGTAGAGAATTTCTGTCTTGTTTTTCACATGGTTATTTCCTCCATTGATATATACAAATTTTCTGCTCATTTCGTCTTTTTTGTCTCATTTAACATATAATAGTAAAGGGAAAAGACTTCTTTTATAGATTATATAATCCTTTATCAAGGGTTGTCATTTGACATTGACACCACCTCACAAAAAAAGTTTTATATATATGCGTAAATATATTTTTTTCTAAAAGAATAACAAGCATACATTCAATATTCTTAAATATTTTTAAAATAAAGTATATATCAATTATTTGAGCCAGAAAGTAAAATCTTGGAATTCTATATTAAAGCTTACTTTCAAACGAATTGTGACAGTAAGTGGATACTGCTTGTATAATTCTAAATATGTTACTGAAAATAAACTCTAGGGTCACTGATAATTAATTCTCCACTTTTCCTTCTCTTAAAGTCTCACTGATGACATTTACCAGCCCACTACACTATCGGTTAAGGAAATTAATATCCAATTTTATTTTCTAATTAAACTGAACAATTAATGCATATTAATTTCTATGCCATTTTATCTTCTTTTATATTCGTTGTCTGATCTCCCCTTAATTTGCCTAATTCATGTGCTATTGTGATGCTTCAGTTTTGCAATTCTCCTCTCATGCCCGAAAGTTGGAGAGGATTAGGCCTTCTAATTTTGATGATTTTCATTAGCTCTCTGCATGTATATATTTTTTGTTAGGTATGCGTAGTTACGTTGTTTAAATAGACTACTTAAGTTGTTATCAGTAATTATTTTCTGTTACATTAGTATAGGATTATGGCTTATATGTAAAGGAGTTGATATTGTTAAGAGTTCCACATCGGATATGAAATGGAAATATGAACTTCATCCATGTTCCCATTCCATTTCCGATGTGGGACTCTTAACGGATATGTTTTGGAGAAGCATAAGGTGAATTCTATTTCATATTATTATAATTACTTCTTGGTGACCATGTGAGGTCTGGTATAATGATGTATGTTATATTGTATGACCCCGTGGAGCAGTGGTTGTGTTTCTGGCTACGTCTCGGGGATTAGATATGTCACCCCAACATTTGAGAACGAATGCTTCTAAGGGGGAAAGGATGTAACACCCCGTACTTTCGGATGATAGTTTGAACAGCTAGACGTATGCAAGTAGACCTGAGGCCGAAGAAATTTTGTTATATTAAGGTATGCACATCAAGAGCTTAGTATATAAAAGGATAAAACCCCGAAATAATTTTGGACGTAACAAGTGTGATGACGGAGATCGAAAATAATATTTGGTGTGTGTATAAAGAGGCGATGGACTATTTCTATATCACATGATCATAATAGTGAGTATATGAAGGGTGTTAAAAGCGATTTATATTTAAGTGATTTGAGAACAAGGGATTAATTATGGGATAAGTTTAATTATAGGGGAGACAAGAAATTTATTAAATGGTAAGTGTTGGGTCGGTAAGTGGCAGTAGGTGGCAGCCAAATATAGATAGTTAGGCATGCAAGAAGGATGTGTCATTTGGTGAAATTATGGTGCAACAACCTTTGACATGTAGATGAGATATATGATGGTCAAGAAAAGGATTCGGGGGAAAAGCACCTATAAGAGCTTTCTCATCCATAGCATGGTATTTTGATATTTTCTTACTTGGTCAATTAAAGTGGTGTCTTGGAGTAGATGTTTTCAATCTACTTAACGTTTTCCTACAGTAGTGTTATCATGAAGTTTTCCATTAAATTAAAATGACATAATTGTTGAAGACATGTAAGAAGGGTGAGAAAGATAATTTGGAAACGGAACGGTTTAGGAAAACAACCCAAATAGTATTTATAATGGATGCTAAAAGCTTGCAGTCATGGTGGTGTTGAATGACTACTGACAATGGTTGAGTATTGATAGTTTTGCATCAAACCTTTACATTCATATTCGAGGTATGTTAAGGCAAATACTTCTTTCTTTTGGCATGTTCTAAGTACGAAACGTAAATATAATATTGTCCCATAAATGATTCCCCTCTTAGTAGTTAAGGATGTTCATGTTATTCATTCATATTGTCAAAGCATGGCTAAATAGGTTCCTAAATCCCTAATGAGGTATATGGCGAAGATGTTAAGATTCACAATATTAATCGGACGTGAAGCGATATTATGTCACTCCGATAAACTCAGAATGTTTTATTATCATTCATACATTATATTCATGTATTACGCTTGACCCACATGTGTTATATACACTAATATATGGTATGCATTATATATATGTAGGGGATGGAAAAAGGGATACTACGTTATATACGCACACCACCTGATCAGCTGGTATATATATGATGATGATTATGCCCACAGAGGCCGAAATGATATGATGGGAGACGGCGTTATAGACGCATATATATATGTATGACCGCATTGTGCATGGCATTTAGGCATATTATGTCCCTCAGAGGCATTCTACACAAACATGATACTTATGTATATTATGGTCCTCAGAGGCATTCAGTACAGGTTGGTTGTTTCTTGTCTCATGTTACTTTCAGGTCTCTATTATGCTATTTTTCCTTCCTGACATACTCGGTACATCAGTCGTACTGACGTCCCTTTTGTCGGGGGACGTTGCGTTTCATGCCCGCAGGCTCAGGCAGACAAGGCGTTAGTCCGCACTAGTAGGATGCTGGTCCAGCTGATATTGGAGCACTCTATTTGTTCCAGAGTTGCAGTCTAGTCGTGGTATGATATTTTTTATATGCATAGGGGTATGGCGGGGCCCTGTCCCGACCTCATGATGTTACGTATTCCTTAGAGGCTTGTAGACAGTTGTCCTGTGTATAGTAGTTGTGTATGGCCTTGTCGGCCTTAGTATGTATACATGTGTGGGTTGAGTTCTTCCGTTGCATGAGTTTACGCAGTACCTTTCCAGTTTATTATTTCCATGTGTCAGTCGGTTGCCTCGTGACGGCCATAGTGGCCATGGTTAATTACAGTTAGCTGCTAAATATGTGATTAGTGGTGTCCGGTAGGTAGGTTTCGGGTGCCCGTCATGGCCTTTCGATTTGGGTTGTGACAAACTTGGTATTAGAGCAGGTATGTCCTATGGAGTCTACAAGTCGTGTATAGTAGAGTCTTGTTTATGGGTGTGTTGTGCACCACACTTATAGACAAGAGGCTACATGGCATTTAGGATGATGGTTACTTTCCTTCTTGATCTAGAATTGTGCTATAGAGCTGAGTTATAAGAATTTTCTCTGTAAACCTTATCGTGTTTATGATTACAGCAATGCCTTCTTCCTATAGGGCTATGATTAGCAGGGAAATTGAGGTTGGATTGAGTGTAAATGCGAGTAGCATGCTCTCTATTGAGAAAGATCTGTCAGAGGATATGAGTAAGTTATTTTCCCAGGCATGACTTCATCCTAGAGCATCTGATAGAGATAAGCCCTTGAGGGGTCAGGGAGCTCATAACCCAGGGAGTTTATTAGTCAGGTTCACCGATATTTAAAGGGGTTCAGAGATGCCCATATCTCAGGGTCAAAGTTGTAAAGGTCGAGTGAGACTGTCCGGACCATTTTGTAGTTAGTATAGTCGAACGCATGTAGGGTGTTGGTTTAGTGTGGCAGCCATGATCACCATATTCCGAATTGTCCCAAGTTGATGCGTAAAGGTAAGGATAAGATGATTATGAGTTGTACAGAAGAAAAATCAAAAGATATCATTGGAAGGTTTAGTAGGTTATGAAAATCTACACGTTTTACAGTGACTCTTGCTGATTATACTGAGGGAATATGTTATGTACGTGCGACCTAAATTGTGATATATTACCTAGAATAAATTAGGAATTATCCAAGGATATCATTAACGAGAATGGATTGCCACAATCGAATCGTCTAAAGAGTGACCATCAGTAAATTTAAGAAGATCACATAAAGTGACGTACCCAAAATGGTGAGCCCAAGTTATATATATAGGGATCGAGTTATCCACAGTAATGGAAGGGGACATAAACCTCTTGTCCGTGCGTAAAGGGCCAGCCCGCATATTATCGAGAATTACATGTATCAATATTAGTAAGCTAAGACATGCTATAGGTATTGGACTGGTAAGGTCCTCGGCTTCATTGTGCAGCATATTACAATTCTAAATACCCTCTGGACAACAATAGCTTGTTAGGGGAAATTGAGGACGAGAATTATGGAATAACTGAATAATGGTTGTAAAAAATATGAAAACAAGCTAATAAGTATGAATGGGACGGTATGATCAAGTATCAAGGCAGAAATATTTTTTAATGATGAGTAAAAGGAAGGAATTACGACAAGAAGGATAAATGTGAATAAGATTATAGTTATGCAGGTTTCACAAAGGTATGATTACTCCAGAATAGCGTAAGGACCAACGGTAGATGAGGGACAGTAAGAACTCTTCGACCAAAGGTGACGAACCTCTGATGTTTAGGAAGATAGTATGAGAAATACTTTGAGATAAGAGACCCCCCAAGGAAACTTGAGATGGAAATGTAAAGGTAAGATGAATGAGCACGCGGTCGATAGGAAATCCAATAATGATAAGACAAGAAATCTTGACAAGTCATGGGATCATGTAACATCGTGAATTGGATCTAAACATACGAAGCATCGGGTTCCACAACATATGCATTCATACATCTTAGAAAGTAGGTAAACGGAAGTAACAGTGAGTAAAGCTCGAGATCAGCACCTAAATAGGTGAAAAGGGGCCAATGATGCCTATGGATACAAGGTAGACATTAAATATATAAGTCAAGAGATAATGACATTATAATGAAGTTAAAATGTCAGGTAAATATAAATGTCTATGAGCAATTTGAACTGACAAGAGGTTCTACGAGATAGATAAAGTATTCTGTTTACAACTTAACGAGATCAAGGAAATCTTTTCCCAAAGCGTCATTGACAGAAAGTCTTAGCCATGAGACAAGTGAAGGAATTCAAATCTAAGTATAATGACCAGGTTTGGATCTAGTAGGCCAACGTCATGTAATGCAACTTCTTTAGAATCTTCCACGTACTGAATGAGGGAATAAGTTAACAACTCATCTTTTAAGGGGTAGTAACGCCAAGGATTGAAATCGGGAGCAATGGTTGGGATTACGTATGTATACCAGAATATTTTAGAATTAAGAAGAGCACGACAAGTAAGAAAATGAATGAAAAAGTGTCAAAAGAAGTAAAGAAATGAAGTTGTTTATAATTACGAGTAGTGAGAAGGTACGAAAAAAAAAATCTTTCAGATCATGAATGAGAGCTAACTACAATGATACGTGCACTTCAGATTCGATGACATTGTCCATAAAGTGTTCATGGTTGAGATACTACAAATATAAGAGTTTTCAGCACACCCGTTAGTAAACAAAGTTGTGTTGACAATAGAATCATTCATCCACAAGCGGCTTGACAAATGTGAGGACGAAGGAGAGAAGTTGACCTGAGGGAATGCATCAGTTAGCTAATTGGGAGTGCGATTGGAGGATTCGGATAGTGATAGCCCTATGATTCAGAATACAACAGGGTTATGCCTCATACTGAAAGAAAATGAACGTTATGATGAAGATCTCATTTTTAGAGATGATCGAGAAAGATATTTAACAAAAGAGAACCGCAACCTTCGAGTATAATGAGAGAGGGACCCTTAGGTGGAAGGTCCATTTGTGTATTCCCAGTGTAGTAGGATTACGAGACAAGATTATGACGGAGGTCCATTGCTCATAATATTTCATTCACCCTGGATCTACTAAGATGTATCATGATCTCAAAGGTATGTATTTGTGGAACTACATGAAGAGGAACATTGCAGAGTTTGTAGCTCAGTGCCTTAATTGTTAGTAAGTAAAAGTAGAGCACCGAAAGCCGACGGAGTGACTCGGAACATTGAGGTCCCGATGTGGAAATGAGAAATGATTAATGGATTTTATTATGGGTTTACCTTGCCCTTATCACAAGTTTGATTCTATTTGGGTGATTTTTGAGAGATTGACAACATCAGCTCAATTCCTGGCGGTCAAAATTACCTACACAGCCAAGGACTACGCGAAGTTGTATGTTAAGGAGAATGTTCGCCTTCATGGTGTGCCTATTTCTATTATATCTGACCGAGGTGCACAGTTCACATCTAACTTCTGAAAATTATTTCAAAAAGGTTTAGGCACCCAAGTGAATCTTAGCACAACTTTCCACCCTTAGACAAACAGGCAAGCTGAGCGTACGATTCAAACGCTCGAAGACAAGGGAAGTTTGGATGATCATCTATCCCTTATTTAATTTGTGTACAATAACAGTTATCACGCTAGTATTAAAATGGCTTCATATGAAGCTTTGTATGGACGGAAATGTAGGTCGCCTATCGGATGGTTCGAAGTAGGCGAATCAAAATTATTTGGGCCTGTCCTTGGTCGACCTAGTGCACCAAGACATAGCGAATGTGAAGCTTATCCAAGAACGGTTATTAACTGCGCAGAGTCATCAGAAGTCGTATTCATATGTGCGACGGAGGGACTTAGAGTTCCAAGTAGATGATTGAGTCTTCTTGAAAATTTCTCCTATGAAGGGTGTAATGAGATTTGGAAAAAAGGGAAAGCTCAACCCAAGGTATATTGGGCCATATCGCATAATTCGACAAATTAGCCAACTAGCTTACCAAATTGGACTTGCTTACGGAGTTAGAGTTTGTTAATCCAGTTTTCCATGTTTCTATGTTAAAAGCGGGTGTGTGGATCATTCCCAAAATTGTGCCAATTGACGATGTGAAAGTTACAAAGGACTTATCATATGAAAATGTTTCTATTGCTATCTTAGATCGATAAGTCCACAAGTTGGAGACTAAAGAAGTAGCCTCCGTGAAAGTTCTATGGTGGAATAAGAATATAGAAGAAATGACATGGGAGGCGGGAGAGGAGATGAAACACAAATATCCCTACCTATTTCAGACCAACGCCGAGGTACCGAGAGAAGCATAAGGTGAATTCTATTTTAGATTATTATAATTACTGCTTGGTGACCATGTGAGGTCTGGTATAATGATGTATGTTATATTGTATGACCCCGTGAAGCAATGGTTGTGTTTCTGGCTACGTCACGGGGATTAGATATGTCATCCCAACATTCGAGGACGAATGCTTCTAATGGGGAAAGGATGTAACACCCCATACTTTTGGATACTGGTTTAAACAGCTAGAGGTATGCAAGTAGACCTGATGACGAGGAAATTTTGTTATATTGAGGTATGCACATCAAGAGCTTAGTATATAAAATGATAAAACCCCGAAATAATTTTGAACGTAACAAGTGTGATGACGGGAATCGAAAATAATATTTAGTGCGTGTATAAAGAGGCGATGCACTATTTCTATATCACATGATCATAATAGTGAGTATATGAAGGGTGTTAAAAGTGATTTATATTTAAGTGATTTGAGAACAAGAGATTAATTATGGGATAAGTTTAATTGTAGGGGAGACAAGGAATTTATTAAATGATAAGTGTTGGGTCTGTACGTGGCAGTAGGTGGCAGCCAAATATAGATAGTTAGGCATGCAAGAAGGATGTGTCAATTGGTGAAATTATGGTGCAACAACCTTTGACATGTAGAAGAGATATATGATGATCAAGAAAAGGATTCTTGGGAAAAGCACCTAAGAGCTTTCTCATCCATAGCATGGTATTTTGATATTTTCTTATTTGGTCAATTAAAGTTTTGTCTTGGAGTAAGATGTTTTCAATCTACTTAATGTTTTCCTACAGTAGTGTTATCATGAAGTTTTCCATTAAATTAAAATTACATAATTGTTGAAGACAAGTAGAGAACGGGTGAGAAAGAGGATTTGGAAACGGAACGGTTTAGGAAAGCAACCCAAATAGTGTTTATATGGATGCTAAAAGCTTGAAGTCATGGTGGTGTTGAAAGAATACTTACAGTGGTTGAGTATTGATAGTTTGGCATCAAACCTTTACATTCATATTCGAGGTATGTTAAGGCAAATACTTCTTTCTTTTGGCATGTTCTAAGTACGAAACGTAAACGTAATATTGTCCCATAAATAATTCTACTCTTAGTAGTTAAGGTTGTTCATGTTATTCATTCCTATTGTCAAAGCATATCTAAATAGGTTCCTAAATCCCTATTGAGGTATATGGGGAAGATGTTAAGATTCACAATATTAGTCGGAGGTGAAGCGATATTATGTCACTCCGATAAACTCGGAATGTTTTATTATCATTCATGCATTATATTCATGTATTACCCTTGACCCACATAAGTTATATACACTACTATATGGTATGCATTATATATATGTAGGGGATGGGAAAATGGATACGGCGTTATATACGCACACCACCTGATCAGCTGGTATATATATGATGATGATTATGCCCACAGAGGCCGAAATTATATGATGGGAGATGGCTTTATATACGCATATATATATGTGTGACCGCATTGTGCATGGCATTTAGGCATATTATGTCCCTCAGAGGCATTCTACACAAACATGATACTTATGTATATTATGGCCCTTAGAGGCATTCAATACAGGTTGGTTGTTTCTTGTCTTATGTTACTTTCAGGTCTCTATTATGCTATTTTCCTTCCTGACATACACGGTACATCAGTCGTACTGACGTCCCTTTTGTCGAGGGATGCTGTGCTTTATGCCCGCAGGCTCAGGCAGACAGGGCGACGGTCCGCACTAGTAGGATGCTGGTCCAGCTGATATTGGAGCACTCTATTGTTCCAGAGTTGCAGTCTAGTCGTGGTATGATATTTTTGATATGCATAGGGGTATGGCGGGGCCCTATCCCGACCTCATGATGTTACGTATTCCTTAGAGGCTTGTAAATAGTTGTCCTGTGTATAGTAGTCATGTATTGTCTTGTCGGCCTTAGTATGTATACATGTGTGGGTTGAGTTCTTCCGTTGCAAGAGTTTACGCAGTACCTTTCCAGTTTATTATTCTCATGTGTCAGCCGGTTGCCTCGTGATAGCCCTAGTGGCCATGGTTAATTACAGTTAGCTGCTAAATATGTGATTAGTGGTGTCCGGCAGGTAGGGTCCGGGTGCTCGTCATGGCCCTCCGGTTTGGGTCGTGACATTACACACTATATATATTTGTATTAATGAGAAAGACTCCCCAAGGGAGATTAATACAATCTTACATGATATCAAGAGCCTAATCCAAAAAAAAAAAAAAAACGGGTATAGTTGGTTAATATACGTTAATAAAAAGGATGGGTCTGATTAATGAAGACAGTTGTGCACTTTGTGGAAATACAGTGGAGAACATTGCACATCTCTTCTTTGAATGCCAGTTTTCCAGAACTTGTCTAGATATTATACTGAACTGGTTGGGGCTGAGAGTTCAGAACATGAAAGTCCAAGGACTGTGGAGGCTGACAAGGAACAAGAAGGATAAGAATAGCAAAGCATTCATCATAGCTGTGCTTGCTGCTCTGATTTACAGGATTTGGTGGGCAAGAAATGAAGCTGTATGGAAATAGATTGTTCCCTTGCCAACAATAGCGTGTGAAGGTATACAACAAGAGGTGGCTATAAGGGAGAAGTGTAAGAGGAGGAAAAAGGAGTGAATGCATGGTAGACAGTTTATTTATATCAACATACATAGTTTAGATTATACTTGTGTTCATTTGTTTGAGGCGAAATGGATGCCTAAGTCTCAGAAGTAGAGTAGGAAATTGTATTTTATTTATTTGTTTGGTGATCAATAATATGCTTTCTTTTCATTAAAAAATAAATTATAAATGCTGACAGTGTATAGAAATTAAACTCTACCTCTGTTAGTACATCAAAATAGGGAATGGTTATAAAAGCAACCGTACATAAAAGACTTGTAACTGCTGCAATTACAACGAAATGAAAGTCTAAACTTGCTACTTTTAAATACCTCTTCTAAAGAAAGATATGTTAGGGATAACAGTAGTAGAAAACTTCCATCTAACGCATGTAATTAATATTTTGACTCACTTTATAGGAACTTATTTGCTCTATGGAGCACTATTATTTGTAATAACTTAGTTTTTTAACATTATGCTCTTTTATAGATAAATAAAAGAGATAACGATAAAAAACACATTTGAACTATTAATTTTTTGTGAGTTTGACACCTCAACTATCCGTTGTTCCCTTTTTCTATTTGAAATATTACTATTTATGTATTAAAACACACCTCAATTATCAGTTGTTCCCTTTTCTATCTGAAAACCCTAAACCCTATCAGGTAGGAAAAGAAAACAACTGATAGTTGCGATGTGTTTTAATACATATATGGTAATAGTTCAGGTAAAAAAAGAAAACAACTCAGAGTTGTGGTGTGAAACTCGCGAAAAAATGATATTTCAGGTGTGTTTTTTATCATTAACTCTAAATAAAAAGAAATTCTAAACTTAGTAGATAGCTAGTAATTTTGCTCTGTATTATCTCTATATCCAAATAGCATTAGCCTTTAGAAGCAGATTTTTTAGCTTGCCTCTAACATTAAGACTCATAATCTCATTAGAACCACCAACAAACTCTTCTCCAATGAACACTGCTGGCACACTTGATTTACACCCTAGTAGTTCAACCAATGCCTTCTCCATTTGCTTCCCATTCGAAAGTTTATCGAGCTCATAAACTAAAGGGTTTGCTCCGAAACCTCGAATTAGGGTTTCGATACTATGAGATATGCAACAAGTGCTTTTGCTGAAAATTACTACTGGACTTTCTGCTCCCAACTTCATCACCATATCCATGTTATTTAGACCTTGATCAAGAGAAGTTATATTGTTTTTTAATAGACTATAGCAAGTTGATGGTCCACGGTCCACGAGAGGTGAAAGTTCGGGTGAATGAATTAATTGAAAAAGAAAATATAGCAAGTTGATGATATTTTTTTGTGTGTGTGAAGATGTGTAAGTGAAAGAAAACAAAATTTGTAGCCTCTACTGAGTCTGGATTGACAATTGTTATGAGAAACATGAACTTATAGGAAGCTATATATAAGGCTTAAAAGTGGTGGGATTGATGAAAAAGGACAAAATATTAGAGGATTACAAAAAAGGACAAGTCGGTGGACATGCAAATTAATATTCCTTGAGCATATATTTGGCAAAGGATCCATTCGTTTTCTCTAGGAGATCTTGCTAGTTATATCATGTTTTAGTCCTAGCTAGAAATAACACGAGGAGATGATTACCTTGGAAATATTCTCGCGGATTATACAGCAACACAATATTTACTGGGGTAAAAATTATTATAATTGGTTTACCACTTAGTGTTCGGTATCTGCATTAAAGCTCCGACTAATTTGAATTCGCACCACATAAGTCCTAATTAAGGGGAAAGAGTTCCCTACCAAAAATATTTTCATACCTAAAACTCAAACCTGAGACATCTAGTAAAGAGTAGAGTTATCATATCCATCTACCACAATCCTTGATGGTAATGAGGGGAAATAATACACATTTGACATGGGTGAGCCAGGATATCTTCTTTTATTTGTCTATATATAGTAGATGTTGAATCTCCTTAGTGAAAATTCTAGTTCTAGTGATTCATTCAACAAAAGTAGAGAAAAAATAATGAAGAGATTCTACTTGTTCCTCGAATTAATTCTTGGAGATTCTTTTTTACAACTTTATTGTCACGACCCAAATTGGAGGGTCATGACGGGCACCCAAACCTTACTTGTCGGGTACCACTAATCATATATGTAACATCTAATCATAATTAATCATAGACTCCGAGGGCCGTCACAAAATACCATGCTGACACTTGGGAATGATAAACTGGAAAGAAGCTACGCAAAATCTTACAAACAGAAGAACTCAACCCATGCATATATACATTCTAAGGCCGACAAGGCCATACCTGATTGCTATACACAAGACGCAGTCTACAAGCCTCTAAAGAGTACGCAACATCATAAGGTCGGGATAGGGCCCCGCTATACCCATATGTACATGCAAAAATACCGTACCGAGATTAGACTGCCACTCCGAAACAAGGGGAGTGCTCCAATATCCGCTGAGTCAGCAACCTACTAATGCGGACCATCGCCTTGCCTATATGAGCCTGCGGGCATGAAACGCAGCGTCCTCCGACAAAAGGTACGTCAATACGACTGATGTACCGAGTATGTCATGAATGAATAATAGCATAACAGAGATATGAAAGCAAACTGAGACAAGAAACAACCAACCGGTAGTGAATGCCTCTGAGGGCCATAATATGAATAAGTATCATGTCTGTGCAGAATGCCTCTGAGGGCCATAATATACCTAAATGACATGCACAATGCGGTCGTACATATACATATGCGTATATAATGCCATCAAGCCTTTGTAGGCATCCCATCATATCATATCGGGCTCTGTGGGCATAATCATTATTGTGTATATCTGTACCAACTGCAGGTAGTGGTGCGTATATAACTCCTTCCCTTCTCTCATACCCCATACATATATAATGCATACATATAGTAGAGTATATAACTCTTTGAGGTCCAGGTATGTACATGAATGATATGATAATAAGACACTATAAGTTTGTCAGAGTAATGTAATATCGCTCTACCTCCAATTAACATTATGAATACTAACATCTTTTTCATATACTTCAATAAGGATTTAGGAACATATTTAGACATACTTTGACAATAGGAATGAATAACATGAACATTCTTAACTACTAAGAGTAAATTCATTTATGGAATAATATTATGTTTATGTTTCATACTTAGAACATGCCAAAAGAAGAAATGATTTGTCTTAACATACCTTTAGTGTTGGGATCAACTTCCTATACTCTTAATCTTAAAAAAAACTGAAACCATCCCGTTCTATTCCGAACCTCTAAAAAAAACAAGTGACTACAACAATTATGTTGTTGCTCACGTTTCCTCCTTGAAACAACTTGTCCCAAAGCTTAATGTTGCTGGAAACGTTGGTGTCCAAAAGAAATACTCAAGGTGGGAGTACACTATTTTTTTTCAAAGTGAAAGAAAGAATACACTACTATGAAAACGTACAACAAATATATCTTTCTCCTACTCTACATGAGGGCCTCTCCTATGGGATAGTGAAATCCATTTATTAAATGTACCATAATAACAATTACATCTCACGATAAAGTTACACTAAAACAAATTATAAGCTTAGTCATTCTTTTGCTAATACCACGTGTCATTGCCCCTTTCCATGCCTAGCCTTTGTTTATTAATTAGTAGTCTCTGCTAACCTCCATTATTCGATCTATTAATTAACTCTCTGATCTCAATTCATTTAAATACTAACTACTTTTAACACACTTCATATACTCATTATCATGATCATGTTATATAATATCACTCTGTAGCCTCCTTTGGCACCTACAAGATATCATTTTCAATTCCCTTCGTCACACTTATTAAGTCCTAAATTATTTCAGGACCGCATCATTTTATATACTAAGCTCTTGATGTGATACCTAATTATAACAAAATTTCCCCAGGACCCAAGTCTTCTTGCATACGTCTAGCTATTCAAATTATCACCCGAAAATATGGGATGTTACATCTTTCCACCTTAGAAACATTCGTCCTCGAATGTTGGGGTGACGTATCTAATTCCTGTCACGTAACCAGAAAATACAACTACTTCTTCACGGGGCCATATTATATAACATACATCAATACATCGAACCTCACATGGTCCTCAAATATTAAGTATAATAATATAAAATAGAACTCAGCTTATGCTTCTCTCGGAACCTCGGCGTTGGTCTGAAATAGGTAGGGATATTTGTGTTTCATCTCCTCTTCCGCCTCCCATGTTATTTCTTCTACGTTTTTATTTTGTCAAAGAACTTTCACGGAGGCTACTTCTTTAGTCCTCAACTTGTGGACTTGTCGATCTAAGATAGTAATAGGAACCTCTTCATATGATAGATCCTCTGTAACCTTCACATCGTCAATTGGTACAATTCGGGAAGGCTCCTCAACACACGTTCTTAACATAGAAACATGGAAAACCGGATGAACAAACTCTAACTCCAAAGGCAAGTCTAATTCATAAGCTACTTGGCCGATTCGTCGAACTATGCGATATGGCCCAATATACCTTGGGCTAAGCTTTCCCCTTTTCCCAACCCTCATTACACCCTTTATATGTGAAATCTTCAAAAACACCCAATCATCTACTTGGAATTCTAAGTCTCATCGTCGCACATCTGAATACGACTTTTGACGACTCTGAGTGGTTAGCAGCCGTTCTTGGATAAGCTTCACCTTCTCTATGGTTTGGTGCACCAGGTCCGGCCCAAATCATTCTGATTCGCCTACTTCAAACCATCTGATAGGAGATCTACATTTTTGTCCACATAAAGCCTCGTATGTAACCATTTTAATGCTAGCATGATAATTGTTATTATACGCAAATTCATTAAGGGGTAAATGATCATCCCAACTTCTCTTAAAGTCCAATACACAAGATCGTAGCATGTCTTCGAGCGTTTGAATCGAACGCTCAGCTTGCTCGTCTGTCTGAGGGTGGAAAATTATATTAAGATTCACTTGGGTGCCTAAACCTTTTTGAAATGATTTCCAGAAGTTAGCTGTAAATTGTGCACCTTGGCCAGATATAATATAAATATGCATACCATGAAGGCGAACAATCTCCTTAACGTACAACTTCGCGTAGTCCTCGGTTGTGTAGGTAGTTTTGACTGCCAGGAAATGAGCTGACTTGGTCAGTCAGTCAACAATTACCCAAATAGAATCAAACTTACGATAAAAATGAGGTAAACCAGTAACAAAGTCCATATTAATCATTTCTCATTTCCACATCAGAATCTCAATGTTCTAAGTCAAGCCACCGGGCTTTTGGTGCTCAATTTTTACTTGCTGACAATTAGGACACTGAGTTACAAATTCCACAATGCTCCTCTTCATGTTGTTCCACCAATAGATACCCTTAAGATCATGATACATCTTAGTAGATCCAGGGTGAATGGAATATCGTGAGCAATGGACTTTCATCATAATTTTATCTCGTAATCCCGCTACATTTGGAACATATAAATGGCCCTGGTGCTTGAGAACCCCATTTTCGTCAATCTCGAAGACTTTGGTCTTATTTTGGTGAATACTCTCTCTAATTCTTCCTAAGATGGGGTCTTCCCACTGGCGTTCCTTAAATTCTGATATGAGGGACGACTTTGATGTATTCTGAATCACAAAGCCACCATCCTCCGAATCTATTAGTCGGACTCCCAAACTAGCTAATTGATGGAGCGCTATTACTAACTCATTCCTCTCGACATGCACTGGTATCGAGCTGACCATTGACTTACAACTGAGCGCGTCTGCTACAACATTAGCTTTACCGGGATGGTATAAGATGTCCACATCATAATCCTTCAATAATTCAAGCCACCTTCTTTGTCTTAAGTTTAACTCTTTCTGTTTAAATATGTATTGCAGACTTTTATGATTCGTGAAAATGTCTACATGAACACCATACAAGTAGTACCACCAAATTTTCAGTGCATAGACCACAGTGGCCAACTCCAAATTATGCGTCGGATAGTTTTTCTCATGTTTTCTCAATTGCCTTGAAGCATAGGCAATCACTTTACCATGTTGCATTAGCACGCATCCTAAACCTACTCCTGAGGCATCACAATACACAACATAGCCTTCTGAACCCTCTGGGAGAGTAAGGACTAGTGCCGATGTTAGTCTATCTTTTAATTCTTGGAAACTCTACTCACAGGCATCGGACCACTGGAACTTTATGGCCTTTTATGTCAAATTCGTTAATGGTGTTGATATGGTAGAAAATCCTTCTACAACCCTCCTATAATAATCGGCTAAGCCTAAAAAGTTGTGAACCTCTGATGGAGTCGTGGGCCTCGGCCAATTCTTCACCGCTTCAATCTTCTGAGTGTCAACTCTTATACCTTAGCCTGACACTATATGACCAATAAAAGCCACTGAATTCAGCCAAAACTCACACTTAGAGAGCTTAGCATGCAACGTATGATCCCGAAGAGTCTGTAGTACTATCCGCAAATGATCTGCCTCCAAGTGAGAGTAAACCAGAATATCATCAACAAATACTATCACAAATACATCTAGAAATGGGAGAAACACGATGTTCATTAGATCCATAAATGCTACCAGCGCATTTGTGAGCCCGAATGACATCACTAAGAACTCAAAGTGTCCATATCTTGTTCTGAAAGCTATTTTCGGAATGTCCTTCTCTTTGACCCTTAGTTGATGGTACCCCGACCTTAGGTCAATCTTTGATAAACATTTTGCACCTTGTAACTGGTCAAACAAGTCGTCAATTCTGGGAAGAGGGTACTTGTTTTTAATAGTGACTTTATTCAGTTGTCGATAGTCAATACACATTCATAACGAGTCATATTTCTTTTGTACAAACAATACCGATGCACCCTAAGAGGATATGCTGGGCCAAAGAAGTCTTTCTCAAGCAAATCTTTTAATTGCTCCTTTAATTCTTTCAATTCAACTAGAGCCATTCGATAAGGAGAAATAGATATCGGCTGAGAGTCTGGCGACACGTCTATACCGAACTCAATCTCCTTCTCGGGAGGAACGCCTGGAAGTTCGTCTGGAAATACATCAAGAAACTCATTAACCACCGGAATTGTTTGAGAAGTAGGTGGTTCGACATCGACATCTCTAGCCCGAACGAGATGATATATACAACCATTGGAGATCATCTTTCTTGCCTTAAGGTATGAAATAAACCTATCTTTTGGCGTCGCAGTATTACCCTTCCATTCAAGGATTGGCTCGCCTGGAAACTAAAATTTAACAATCTTTGTTCATCAATCAACATTAGCGTAGCACGATGCCAGCTAATCCATGCCCATAATAACATCAAAATCAACTATTTCTAATTTTACCAAATCTGTTAAGGTCTAATGGCTACAAACTAATACTGCACAATTCTGATAAACCCATCTAGCAACTATTGACTCACCAACTGGTGTAGATACCATAAATGGATCTCTTATCAACTCAGGCTCCATACCAAATTTACAAGCAATGAAAGGGGTGACATATGATAGATTGGAACCTGGATCTAACAACGCATATACAATAAGTGAAAAGACTGATAACATACATGTAATAACATCAGCGGAGGACTCTTGACCCTTTCGACCCATCAATGTGTAAATGCGGTTCTGGCCACTAGCGAAGCTAGTTGCTCCACCCCTACCTCTGTCTCGATCGGATGATGTCTGAATATAATACATGAATGATATGATACTATAAGTTTGTTGGAGTAATGTAATATCTCTTCACCTCCAATTAACATTATGAATACTAAAATCTTTCTCATATACCTCAATAAGGATTTAGGAACATGTTTAGACATGTTTTGACAATAGGAATGAATAACATGAACATTCTTAATTACTAAGAGTGGAATCATTTATGGAACAATACTATGTTTATGTTTCGTACTTAGAACATGCCAACCTTTAGTGTTGGGATCAACCTTCTATACTCTTAATCTTAAAAAAATTAAAACCATCCCGCTCTATTCCGAACCTCTAAAAAAACAAGCCACTACAACAATTATGTTGTTGCTCACATTTTCCTCCCTGAAACAACTTGTCCCAAAGCTTAATGTTGCTGGAAACATTGGTGTCTAAAAGAAATACTCAAGGTGGGGAGTATACTATTTTTTTTCAAAGTGAAAGAAAAAATACACTACTATGAAAACGTATAGCAAATATATCTTTCTCCTACTCTACACGAGGGCGTTTCCTAGGGGATAGTGAAATCCATTTATTAAGTGTACCATAATAACAATTACATCTCACGATAAAGTGCCACCAAAACAAACTATAAGCTTAGTCATTCTTTTGCTAATACCACGTGTCAGTGCCCCTTTCCATGCCTATCATTTGTTTATTAATTAGTAGTCTCTGCTAAAGTCCAATATTTGACCTATTACATGGATAATTAACTCCATGGTCTCAATTCACTTAAATACTAATTACTTTCAACACACTTCATATACTCATTATCATGATCATGTTATATAATATCACTCTGATGCCTCTTTTGGCACCTACAAGATATCATTTTCAATTCCCGTCGTCACACTTATTAAGTCCTAAATTATTTCAGGACCGCATCCTTTTATATACTAAGCTCTTGATGTGAATACCTAATTAACAAAATTTACCCAAGACCCAGGTCTTCTTGCATACGTCTAGCAGTTTAAACCACCGCTCAAAAGTACGGGATGTTACATTTATAATCTGATCCATTGTGCTGAGGATCTACCAGAAACAACTTCTCTACCTTCTAAGGTAGGGGTAATGTCTGTGTACATTCTACCCTCTCTGAACCCCACTTTGTGGGATTTCACTAGGTATGTTGTTGCTGTTGTATGATCTAATGTGTACATTCTACCCTCTCTGAACCCCACTTTATGAAATTTCACTGGATATGTTGTCTCTGTGGTATGATCCAATCCATAAAGAGTAGATAACAATATCATGAATGGAGAAGGATGAACATGTATACGCTATAGTTTTTTATGATCTTAACAAATGAAATCTAGTTAGATTGAAAGTATATTTATGTCTCAGAGACAATCTGTATTAGGACAAATGTACTTTATACACATTCGTATTATTATTAATGGAGATTAATATTTTGGCATTTGCAATTATTGAATTATTAATTAATTATTTATAATAGTCTATAATATGCATCCCTAGAGGTTACGTTGTTATTAATAATGTGAGATATTAATATTATAACATAACTCTTAAAATAGCCTCGAATAATTATCATCGACAATGGGATATCAATGATATGTGATAAGTCGACATGTGGTATGCATCACATCCTTAGAGGATGTAGTATGTCTCACCTGTTACGAGTAATGGCTGCTCGTGATGGACACATGGATACTTTGGAAGTATTGGTATACCCTGCTGATATATTGTTTGTTACACTTGTCTAAAGTATGATCAACGTGTGGGAGATAGAAGTCCTTAGACTTTAGGTCAATGCGCAACTTGTCTACAAATTAATATAGTTTGATCATGTCCTAAGCTTAAATGTCTTATAGGTTGAGATACGGCTTGTATTGGGTTCATTACGATGTGGATTAAAGGTGGTAGTTGAGCCAAGATTAGGATTCATACCTCGAATGTATATTCGAGAGAACACTCAGTTTCTCAAAGATATTAGGTTGACTAAGTCGTTGGCCAACGCAATAGACATATTTAGAATATGGTCTGGTTGTCAACTAATATAGATGAGATACAATGATTAAGCCATTTGGATAGACACTTGACAAATTCTAAGCTTGATCGGGTGTGTCGTGAATGAAAGGATTTTATCTTACCACATAGAGGTTAAGTTTACTGGATTCGTGTAAACATACTTCACATATTGAGTTCGTCTTGCGGCGCCGTCTAGGAGTTCCGCGTAGACCTTAATTTGATTAACGTCGATATGTGAAGGCATGTAGGGTCACACTATGTCGATTGTCTTTTCGATCTAAGGATGCATTGAGAGAGTATTAAATGTTCTATTTAGAATCGAGATATTTAAATGAATAATGATTTTTTTAATTAGGTCAAAATTGAATTTTGGATTTAATTAAGAATGTGCAGAAAATTAAATGAGACAATGTAGGGTTACGTCAATGCCGCGGCGCCCACACCATAGGGTCGCGGCATCATGACCTAATCTATCTCAAATTTTGGGCCAGGCCTAAGGTCAAACCCTAATCTTTTTTCACCTATAAATACAAACCTACACTTCATTATTCATGACACTTGATTTTCATATCATTATTCTAAGTCTTAGAGACTCAGAATCAAAACACTCTCTCGAACCTCTGCCAGATTTCCTAGCTTTCCAAAAGAGTAATACATTGAAGCTTGGAGCTTGCAATCGAAAGGGCATTCACGTGCGCACCCACAGTTGATAAAGATTCCAGATATTGTAAACATGTAAGTACCATTCAAGTCTTATGTTTACAGTCTAAAATTATCCTATAGTCAAACAGTTCTACGTTTGTTGAGTTTGAAACAAGTTTTCAATATCCGTTACGTACAACAACCCAACAAAAACCCAACAATGGTATCAAGAGCCAGGGTTGTTTTATATGATTATAAGGTAATTAGTTAATAATAATATGGGTTAGAATTTGTTTAAATCTGAATTATGTCATTTAAATCTTGAAAACCTAATATCTTAAAAGCACATCATCCTTGTCTCCCAAACTATTAAACAATGATGTAATCAAGGAAGTCACTCTGATCTAACTCTTCTAAGTCAATGTGCGTAACCGGTTCATTGCGAACATGGTGCACTAAAGCGAAGAACGAGAAGGGATTGGATGATGGTCGATGAACGTGTTTGATAGTGAAGGGTAATGAAGATGAATCTACATATCTGTCCCAGAACCAGTTTTAGGGCTTCGAAAATGCGGATTTTGTGCTTATGAGACGGAGGCGCCGCAACTCCACGATTGAGCGTCGCGGCACCGAGGCTCCAATTAAAAAAAAATCCGGAACAATGAACAGTACCGAACACTGTTCCAGCGTGAACAGTGGCGGCAGTCATTGTTTCGGTGTGAACAATGGCGACAGTCACTATTCCAGTGGGGCAGTGGCGGTTTCCGAAATTGCAATTTAGCCGTTGGGGAAAATCTGTAAATTTAAGAAGTTTCTGGAATTGCAATTTGGTCCTTGGAAAAGTTTTTAAAATCATCAGATTTGGTCCTTGGGGAAAATCTGTAAATTTCAGAAAAGCAGATTTGATCCCTTAAGCCAAATCTGTAATTAATTTAAAATTCTGGAAATTATAGACAGGTCCGTGAAATCTGAAAATATTTTTTGAAAATTAAAATTGGATTTTCTTAATCTAAAGGGGTTCAAAATTGAAATTTTAAATTCTTGAGGGACTAAACTGTAAATTCTAAAAATTTGGAACTTACAGACATATCCTGAAAATCAGTTTTTAAAATCAGAAAATATTTAAGGGACTGTTTGGATTAGACTTAAATTTCAGAATTTAGACAAGTTAACTCATGATTATTATTTATTGTATATTATTGAATAATATACGAACTATATGCTAAGTGTTTAAATGCTTTCATTTAATAATTAGCATAAGGTCCGCTATAACTGTCTGGGCAGGCGGCGCCCAGTATTTGATTAAACCATCTTATATCATGCATATTGGGTTGACGATTTCCAACTATATGTGTCATTAGTTTTGCATGATATTAAGATGTCATATTGGATATGGCGTAAAATAGTTGATCTTGGTTAAAACCCTTAATTAAAATGTTTCCCAAAATTTTAAATACAAGTCTAAATTAAAACGCGTCGCCCATTATAATTGTTAGAGTGCAAAATCCTTTTCGGCGATACTAGTATTTATGCCAAAGCATTTACTCTAAGTCTACGAGGACCCAGACACTTTCATAGATGTATTTTAAATGTAAAGGTAAACGGTAAACTTTTATGGGTATTTACACCAAAGTGTTTGCTCACAAAGGCCAAATTTACTTAGATACATAAACGCAGTCGTGTAATGGGGTTGACTTGCTTAGACAAATCTTGACGCCAAAGTGTCGGACTAATCTAAGGACACAAGATTAAATATAATATTTGATCAACCAAGAGTTGTAAATAAGTTTTGCAATTGGTTTAGAACCTACCAAGATGTGTTATTGAAGTTATCAGCCAACTAAACGCGAAGATAGCATAGGCTTGGATCTTGGCCCATTATGACCTCAATTAATATAGGTATGTATTCTACCATGGGGTCGTAGAAGTATGTTAAAATAGTGGGAGCTAATTAAACAAAAGACCATGTTGATTAGACTAAACGAATGTTTATAATAGGAAATAAATTTGAGTTTAATTTCCTGTCTATCTAACTCTTCAGATTATCAAAATGTCGAGTTTATCATTGAAAATGTAGATTGAAATGAACAAACTTACTGGACCTAACTACCTTGACTGGCTAAGAAATTTGCGAATAGTGCTGAGACAAGAGAAATTAGAATACGTGTTGGACACGGTGTTTCCAATAGTCCTTGCGACAGACTCTGCTAAATATGCCTCTTTTGATAAGGATGCTTACCAAAAACACCTAGATGATGCCACTTCAGCACAGTGCGTGATGTTGTCTTCCATGTCTAAGGAACTTCAGAGACAACATGAAAACATGGGTCCCAATGAGATGCTCGATCACTTGAAGAGTCTCTATGACTCACAGTCCCAAACTATGGAATATGAGTTACTGATAGAACTTTTTAAGTGTAAGCTCAATGAAGGGGGCTAGGTCTCGCAGCATGTGTTGAAGATGATAGGGCTGATAGAGAGACTTGTTTCAATTGGAACGAAGCTGTAAAAGAATGTCGCTACCACTCTCATCTTGAACTCTCTCCCTCGTTTCTTTGAAAACTTCATAGTGAATTACAATATGAAAGGAATAAAGGCGAGTCTGCCGGAGCTGCACAACATGCTCAAGATATTTGAGTCTTCCACTTCCAAAGGCAAAGCTGTGCTTATGGTGAGCTCTACTGGCCGACCCAAGCCGAAAGGTAAGGAATGGTATAAGAAGAAGGGCAAAGAAATCGCTGCGCCCTCAGCTATGAAGCCTAAGGGAGGTGTGAAGAAGAAGGTGAATCCGATTAAGGATGTATTCCTCAACTGCAACAAGAAGGGGCATTGGAAGAAAGATTGCACTGCACCAGGAGGAGGAAAAGCACCAGGTGCTGCTACCTCTGGTGGACAAGGTATGTACGTCATTGAAATAAATATGTCTATAAATAACTCTCATTCCTGGGTATTGGATACTGCTTGTGGCTCACACATTTGTACCAATGTGCAGAGGCTAACTAATAGCAGGAAGGTTGGACCAAGAGAGGTGGACCTACGCGTTGGAAATGAAGCATGAGTGGATGTTGAGCGCGTAGGAACTTTTAGATTAAGTTTGCCTTCTGGCTATTGTCTAGTGTTAAATAATTGTTACTCTGTACCCTCGTTAACGAGGAATATCATTTTTATCCCTGTTTTGGACATGGAGGGTTTTTTCTCATATATTTATAATAGCAGTCAAGTACTGTCTTTTGATAATGTTATATATGGAACTGCTCCTCTTGTGAATGGATTATATACACTAAACTGTAGTCGAGAAATATTCAATGTTCAAAATAAACGAACTAAGATAAGTAATAGAAACTCTACCTACATATGGCATTGCAGACTTGGTCATATCAATGAATCAAGGATAGCAAGGTTGAGAAAGTTACACTACCTCGAACCATATGACTTGGAGTCTTATGGTAATTGTGAATCTTGCTTGAGAGGAAAGATGACCAATAAGCCACTTTCTGGGAAAGGTGTGCGAGCCAAGGAGGTGCTTAAGTTGGTCCATACTGATATATGTGGGCTATTTTCAACTCAAGCTAAAGGAGGTTTCCCATACTTCATCACTTTTACTGACGACTTCACAAGGTATGGATATGTGTATCTTATGAGACATAAATCCGAGGCTTTTGAGAAGTTCAAAGAGTACAAGTCGGAAGTAAAGAAGCAACTTGCAACAAGTATCAAGACCCTTCGATCGGATCGAGGAGGTGAATACTTGAGCAAGGATTTTCTAGATTACTTAAAGCTACATAGAGTCCAATCTGATTGGATACCTCCTGGAACACCACAGATGAATGGTGTTGCCGAAAAGAGAAACCGAACCTTATTGGATATGGTTCGATCCATGATGAGCTTCTCAGCTCTACCGACATACCTTTGGGGACATGCTATACAAACCTCAATATATGTTCTGAACAGGGTTCCTTCCAAGGCAGTAGAAAAAATACCCTATGAGATATGGTGTGGCAAGAAGCCAGCTCTTAAATATATGAGACCTTGGGGGTGCCATGCATATGTTAAGAAGATGCTCACTAACAAGTTCGAATCCAAAAGTGAGAAATGTTACTTCGTGGGTTATCCAAAGGAAACTAAGGGATACTACTTTTATATTCCTGGAAAACGTAAGGTCATTATTTCCAGGAACGCAACTTTCCTTGAAGAAGAATATGTCTACAAGGAACATAGTTGCATAGAGATAGAACTTGAAGAAATTCAAGAACCGCAAGATAACATAGATGTTGAATCCTTGCTGAATGACCAATGCAAGAATTCAGTGGGAGTATTTGGTGAAGATTGGGTACTTCAAGCACGCCCTTCGGCCGGTAAGAGTGTTACGAGGAACAATGCAGTAATGCAAGATCCTACACAGCCTTTGGGAGTAGATGCAATGGTTGCACCTCCTCCCATTCAGGAAATACATGAAAATGATATTCCTGAAAGCTCTCAAGTTAGTGGATTATCCAACACATAAGAACCCTCTCACAGTCAGAACATACCAAGCACTGAACTGCAAAACAATCAACTCCATAGGTCTACTAGGACTCATCGTCCTCCTGAAAAACTAAATCTACTTGTGGAAACACACAATGAGATAGATATTCTCGATAACGATGAGCCTACAACCTATAGCGAAGCAATATTGGACATTGATTCGAAGAGATGGCAAGAAGCCATGAAATCCGAGATGGAATCTATGTACATCAATCAAGTGTGGAACCTGATTGATTTGCCAGCTGGGGTTAAACCCATAAGATACAAATGGTTCTTCAAGAAGAAGATCGATGCATTTGGAAATGTACAGACTTATAAAGCAAGGTTGGTGGTTAAAGGTTATAATCAACGGCCTGGGGTCGATTATGATGAAACATTTTCACATGTTGCTAAGATTAAGTCCATTCGGATTTTGCTTGAAATAGCTGCATATTATGACTATGACATTTAGCATATGGACGTCAAAACAGCTTTCCTCAATGGTAGTCTAGTTGAGGAGGTGTATATGAAACAACCTGAGGGTTTTTCGCTTGAGTCCAAACCAAATGTTGTATGCAAGCTACAAAAGTCCATTTATGGGCTTAAGCAAGCCTCTGGGAGTTGGAACATTTGCTTTGACAAGGCTATCAAGTCATTTGATTTCGTTAGAAGCAAAGAGGATCCCTGTGTTTATAGTAAACACAAGGATGTGAGCATTGCCTTCATTATTATATAGGTAGATGACATATTGATAATGGGAGACAATAAGACTCTCCTGCAGTCAGTCAAAGAGTGGTTGTCCTGTACTTTCATAATGAAGGATTTAGGTGAAGCCTGCTACATTCTGGGAATTAGGATCTATAGAGATAGACCTAATAGATTGTTGTGGCTGTCACAGTCAGTCTACATAAACAAAGTACTTAGACATTTTACTATGAAAAATTCCAAGAAAGGCGGTCTACCTATGGAGCAATACATCAAGTTATCTAAGAAGGATAGTCCTTCTAATACTATAGAACTTGAATGCATGAAGAGGATCCCATATGCTTCGGCTATAGGATCGATCATGTATTCCATGACCTGTACTAGGCCAGATGTGGCCTTTGCACTTAATATGACTTGCAAATTTTAGCAGAATCCTGGGGAAGAACACTGAAAAGCAGTCAAGAGTATTCTTAAGTATCTTAGACGAACTAAAGATTACTTCTTAGTCTATGGTGGGGAATAAAAGCTAGCTGATACTGGGTACACTGATGCTAGCTTCCAGACGGATCTTGATGACTTCAAATCTCAATCTGGGTACACATTCATTTTCAATGGTGGAGTAGTGAGCTGGAAAAGTTCCAAACAAGCTACAACTGTTGATTCGACAACATAAGCTGAGTACATTGCTGGATCGGAAGTTGGTAAAGAAGTTGTCGCAATTTCTGAGTTCCTGAATGAACTAAGGGTAGTTCCGAGTGCCAGTTGTCCAATAACTATTTATTGTGACAACACTGGTGCGATTGCACAGGCTAAGGAACCAAGATCAACAAACAGAAATAAGCATGTACCAAGGAAGTACCACATACTCAGGGAGATGGTGGAGACTGAAGAGATTAGATTAGACTATGTTCCCACAGACGATAATCTAGATGACCCATTCACTAAACCATTAAGCTTAGTCAAGCATAATGGTCACTTTGAGAATATGGGCATTAGATATGTTGGAGATTGGCTCTAGGCCAAGTGGAAGATTGAAAGTATATTTATGTCCTAGAGACAATCTGTATTAGGACAAATGTACTTTATACACATTCGTATTATTATTAATGGAGATTAATATTTTGGCATTTGAAATTATTGAATTATTAGTTGATTATATATAATATTCTATAATATGCATCCCTAGAGATTACATTGTTATTAATAATGTGAGATATTAATATTATAACGTAACTCTTAAAATAGTCTCGACTAATGATCATCGAGAATGAGATATCGATGATATTTGATAAGTCGACATGTGGTCTGCATCACATCCTTAGAGGATGTAGTATGTCTCACCTGCTATGAGTAATGGCTACTCGTGATGGACACATGGATACTTTGGAAGTATTGGTATACCCTGCTGATATACTATTTGTTATACTTGTCTAACGTATGATCTGCGTGTGGGAGATAGAAGTCCTTAGACTTTAGGTCAATGCGCAACTTGTCTACAAATTAATATAGTTTGATCATGTCCTAAGCTCAAATGTCTTATAGGTTGAGATACGACTTGTATTGGGTTCATTACGATGTGGATTAAAGGTGGTAGTTGAGCCAAGATTAGGATTCATTCCTCGAATGTATATTTGAGAGAACACTCAGTTTCTCAAAGATATTAGGTTGACTAAGTCGTTGGCCAACGCAATAGACATATTTAGAATATGGTCTGGTTGTCAACTAATATAGATGAGATACAATGATTAAGCCATTTGGATAGACACTTGACAAATCCTAAGCTTGATCGGGTGTGTCGTGAATGAAAGGATTTTATCTTACCACATAGAGGTTAAGTTTACTGGATTCGTGCAAACGTACTTCACATATTGAGTTCGTCTTGCGGCGCCGTCTAGGAGTTCCGCGTAGACCTTAATTTGATTAATGTCGTTATGTGAAGGCATGTAGGGTCACACTATGTCGATTGTCTTTTCGATTTAAGGATGTATTGAGAGAGTATTAAATATTCGATTTAGAATCGATATATTTAAATGAATAATGATTGTTTTAATTAAGTTAAAATTAGATTTTCGATTTAATTAAGAATGTGCGGAAAATAAAATGAGACATTGTAGGGCCACGTCAGCGCCGCGGCGCCCACACCATAGGGTCGCGGCGCCATGACCTAATCTATCTCGAATTTTGGGCCAGGCCCGGTTTGACCTAAATTTTTACCTATAAATACAGATCTACATTTCATTATTCATAACACTTGATTTTCATATCATTATTCTAAGTCTTAGAGACTCAGAATCAAAACACTCTCTCGAACCTCTGCCGGATTTCCTAGTTTCCAAAAGAGGAATACATTGAAGCTTGGAGCTTGCAATCGAAAGGGCATTGGCGTGCGCACCCACAGTTGATAAAGATTTCAGATAGTGTAAACATGTAAATATCATTCAAGTCTTATGTTTACAGTCTAAAATTATCCTATAGTCAAACAGTTCTACGTTTGTTGGGTTTGAAACAAGTTTTCAATATCCGTTGCGTACAACAACCCAACAAAAACCCAACATAGATATCTTCGCAAACTAAAAATCCAATATTATTTAATTCCTTTTAAATCCCATAAACGAATTGGCATCTTAATTTTGATTTTAGGAAAATGATAACCGAGATAGATATCCTCAAAAATATGCATTAGCATGAAGTCCATAATATTATCCGTACCAAGAGAGGAGGTACTGAAGAGGTATCTAGATAACTCTAACTTTACCATTGACTTTGCTTTAGTTAGCTGGATTATTGGATTAAATTCTTTTAAAATATTCCAAACAGTAAATCACATGATGAGGATAAAATAAAAAAAGCCTGCCCTTATAGTTAAGCAAGAAGAAAAAGGGTCGATTGCAACTTCGAAAGGCCATATTATGTTGTGGCAAATGAAGGATCAATTCCAAGCAAGCCGCGACTTTAGTTAATATTCGGGATAAAATCAGCCTATGAAAATATGTCTCATTTAATTCGTTTATGTTTGAGCTAATTATTGATTCGCCCATTTTGATCCAACTCATTTCAGTCTATAAAAAATTGGGGAGTCATTCGCACAAGTGTCCCTATTTCGGGATGGTTTTAATTTTTGCCCCTTAAATTTGTAGTCTTTAATTTTTTCCCTTCAACAATTGTCGCGCGGCATAAATTTAGATTTTGGTCAGCATAGTTTATATTTCGTTCTCACAAGTTATACCGGATACAGCAAAACTTTCAAAACTCAACATAAAAATGACCAAAAACACATCAAACTCCACAAAAACAGTCACGAAAATGATAAAGAAAATATGTCAGAAAAGGTATAACTCCAGTTTCTGAACACCACAACAATTCTAAAAAAATTACACAACTTATGCCGCATAACTTAATTCCTACAAATCTTATGCCGAGCGAGAAAAAGGCTTACTTCCCAAAGATAAATGTTACACAACTTAGGCCGAGTGAAGCAAGTCTGGATATTTTCATTAAATGAGCAGCATGGGCAAAAATTAAAAACCATAGATATGAGGGGTAAAAATTAAAGACCAGCACGTTTGAAGGGAAATCCGTGCAAAGACATCAAAATTGGGCTGATATGCCGCGGAAATTGATTCGTGAGAAATATTGTCAAAAAAATTTCAAATACATTTTTTGATTTGATATATTATTTATAGCCTTAATATTTTTTTTAGTTTTATTAGGTACTAATAGATTATACAAGAACAAAGAAAGAAAATTAAAACATAGTAAGAATTGAACAGGTTGGGTTATGACCCGTTTTTAAAAAGAAAATTAAAATTTAGTAAGAATTGAACAGATTAGATTATGATTGGTTTTTAGCCCATTTTAAGCCAAATAACTCTTGAGCGGGTCAATAACATGTTAAAGGCGAATAAATTAGAGAAATGTTGTTGCAAAACTGTTTCACTTAATTATATGTAGTAATTTAGCTAGACTTGGAAATTATTTCCCCCTCCTTTCCCGGCCTTTTTTTTTTCTACTCTTTTCTTTTTTTATTTTCCTTTTGAAATTTTTTGTCGCTATCCCTTTTGGGATTTAGCGGTTGATTCTTTTTGCAAAAGAGAGGGAATAGAGAATTTTTATTTTAGGAGCATAAAGGCATGCACGGGACGCTACGAATCGATCTCGTTAAACTTTAATGTAATATGGACAAAATACTTCTTATCAAGTGGCATCAGATTTTATCAAAAAGATATTACGTATATCTGAATCATGTCCCTGTCTATAAATAGACTAAGATCATGTCTCATTATACGTTGTTATATCAGAATTTCTGTCTGATAGAATAATTTTTCTTAGGGATTCCTTTCATTATTCATAATATATATAATTATATAAATGTTGATTCCTAATATAATACGAATTCTAACTTACTTTAAATGGTTGATTCCTAATACAATAAGAATCCTAAGTTACCTTAAATATATATCTATCATAATTACAAAATATACGGTGAATATTCAGAGAATATTTGCTAATACTCCCCCTCAGACGGAACGGGAGGAGGCCGAACGCTAAGGCTGGATCGGAAGTCGGTGAAGAGCTTTCGCGGTAGTTCCTTTGTGAAAATGTCTGCATACTGATAAGAGGAAGGCACATGTAATATTTTGACCTGACCACGGGCAACCTTCTCTCACACAAAGTGGATATCCATCTCAATATGCTTAGTCCGCTGATGTTGGATCGGATTATGAGACATATAGATGGCAGATATGTTGTCACAATAGAGTATAGACGCCTTTCGTAGTGGACACTGGAGCTCCAAAAGAAGGTTTCGGAGCCAACATATCTCAGCAATGACATTAGCAACTCCGTGATATTCTGCTTCAGCACTCGAACGGGATAGCGTGGCCTGCCGCTTGGCGGACCATCAGTCTTACAACTAGAGAGAGCTACTATTTTCTGCAACTTTGAAAACCAGCATATCGCAGTACCTCCAAAAGTGTAAACATACTCGGATGTGCTCTTTCTCCTATCAACATCACCACCATTATCAGCATCAACATATCCTTGCAATCCTGTCTTTGACTTTCGGAAACACAAAGTTGAACTTGAGCTGCCCTTCAGATACCTGAAAATCCATTTCACAGCCTTCTAGTATTGCTTTCCCGTATTGCTCATAAACCTGCTAACAACTCCCACTGCATGTGCAATGTCTGGCCTCGTACATACCATCGCGTACATAAAACTACCAATAGCAGAGGCATAAGGTACCTTGTCCATATGCTCCTTCTCGTCATCGGTCACATGAGACTGATCCTTTGACAAACGAAAGTGTCCAGCCAAGGTAGTACTGACTGGCTTGGCATCATCCATGTTGAACCACTTAAGAACCTTCTTCATGTATTCTTCTTGTGAGAGCTTGAGGCCCTTCTTACTTCTGATGATTCTCATCCCAAGGATTTGGTTTGCGGCTCCCAGATCCTTCATTGCAAATTCTTTTGACAGCTTCTTCTTCAGCCTATCAATCTCATGTAGGTTTGCTCCTATGATCAGCATGTCGTCAACATAAATGAGTAGTATCATATAGGAGTCTTCAAGTCTCTTGAATTAACAACAGTGATCTACTTCGCACCTTAAGAATTTGGATTTCTTCATGAAGTTGTCAAACTTCTTATACCAGTGTCTTGGAGCCTGTTTTAGTCCGTACATGCTATTTTGAAGCTTGTACACCAACTTCTCTTTCCCTTTGACCTCAAATCCCTCAGGTTGCTTCATGTAGATTTCCTTTTCTAATTCACCGTGAAGAAAAACGGTTTTCACATCCATCTGTTGACGATGCAGATCTTCCTATGCTACCAGGCCAAGAACAGTTTTAATTGTCACCAACTTAACTGCGGGAGAGAAGATCTCAGTGTAGTCAATGCCTTCTTTCTGTTGAAATCCCTTCACAACCAGCCTTGTTTTATAGCGCTTACTTCCATCGTGTTCTTCATTTATCCGATAGACCCATTTGTTCTGCAATGCCTTCTTCTCCTCTGGTAACTTAGCTAACTCCCATGTATGATTTTACAATAGTAAGTCCATCTCATCTTTTATTTCCAGCTCCCACTTGATCGATTCATCAACTTGCGTCGCTTCTTCGTAACATTCTGGCTCCCATCTATCAGTGAGCAGAATGTAGTTGAGGGAATGAGAGAATCTGTGAATCGGCATACTGATCCTGGATGATCTGCATAATTCTGTGATCGACGTCCCCTAATTTGTTTAAGAATCAGTATTTTCATCAACCTTAACATCACTGACTTGTTTCTCTACCGCAGTAGTACCTTGATGTAGCTCTGGTGCCAAGAAGTCTCTCAAATCAACTGTTTCTGATTCCTTGTTCTTAGAGACTTTGATTTCTGAACTCTCCTACAATTTTTCCTTGTACAAAACATGTTCATTGAAGATGGCATCCTTGCTTCGGATGATTTTCCGATTTTGGTCATCCCAGAATCGATAACCAAACTCGGTGTCACCATAGCCAATAAATAACACTTCCTAGATTTTGGATCAAGTTTACTTCTAGCAGTAGCATAAATAAGAACATAGGATAAGCAACCAAACACTTTCAGAAAAGAAAGATTTACCTTTTTCCACTCCAAGCCTCTTTTGGAATTTTGAAACCCAAAGGAACAGACGGTCCTCTGTTAATCAAAAAGGTCACAATATTGATTGCATCTGCCCAGAATTTCTTGGGCAGTCCAATGTGTATTCTCATGCTCCGTGCACGCTCGTTTAATGTTCGATTCATCCTTTCCGCTATTTCATTTTGTTGGGGCATTCCAGAAATAGTCTTTACCATCTTGATCCCATTATCAGCACAATACCATTTGAAGTCACCATCAATGTATTCTCCACCGATGTCAGACCTCAAGATCCTCAAGTTGAGGTTTGTCTCATTCTCGACCATAAGTTTCCACCTTTTGAAGACAGTGAATACATCAGATTTATTTTTCATAAAATAGATCCATAGCTTCCTGGTTGAATCATCAATGAAGGTCACATAGTAATGTGATCCTCTGAGTGAGGGGACAGTAGCATATCCCCATACATCAGTGTGTACCAATTTAAGTTTCTCACCTTTCAATTCTCTACCTGCACTTGAAAAACTTACTCACTTCTATTTTCCAAGAATGCAACTCTCACACATATGATGATCCACCAACTTCAGCTCCGGAATCATGTCGTTAGTCGCCAGAAGCTTCATCCCTTTTTCTTACCTCAGTCTACAATGTCACAGCTCTGTCTTCTTAGTGTTGTCAACAACAACAATTATATCACGATAGCTCGTCATCATATAAAAAGTACCAGTTTTCTTACCTTGACAAACCACTATAGCACCCTTCGTCACCTTACAAGACCCATTACCAAAGTTAAGATCATGTCTCTCATCATCAAGCTGACTCACTGAGATCAGATTACACTTCAAATCTGGCACATGTCTGACTTTTGTGATCTTCCACACGTTTCCATTTGACATTTTCAAATTAATGTCTCCAATACCAAAAATGTCTAAAGGCTTACCATCTGCCAAATAGACTTTCCCGAGATACCTTGCTACATAATTCATCATTATATCATGATGTGTGGTAGTGTGGAAAGACGATCCTGAGTTGAGCACCCAAGAGTCGATCGGGCTGTCCACAGACAGCAATAACGCATCACCAATGTCTTCAGTGGCAGAATTGATTCCACCCTCCTTGTTGTCCTCCTTCTTCGGTGTCTTGTAATTCATCTTAATGTAACCTATTTTCTCACAGTTCCAACACTCAAGTGTTCTTTCGGATATGGATTGACTCCTGCCATTCCTTGACTTCGACTTGCCCTTATTTCAGTTGTAGTTTCTGTCATAATTTCTGCCTTTGTTCTCAATATTCAAAACAGAACTCATCGATGCCTCACCAGAATTTATCATGTGAACCTCTTTAACAAGGATACGATTTCTAACATTATTGAATTTCAGTTTATTACTGCCAACATAATTACTAATCGCTGCTCTCATCGGCTCCTAGCTGTTCGGTAGAGACGCCAGCAAAATTAGGGTTTGCACTTCATTGTCAAACTCGATTGTAACATATGACAATTGATTGACAATCGTGTTGAATTCATTCACGTGCGTTGCAACAGGAGCACCTTCCTCCATCTTTAGATGAAAGAGTTTCTTCATGAGAAATACCTTATTGTTTGCCAAAAGTTTCTCATACGTGTCGTACAGAACCTTCAGCATGCTAGTGGTGGTCTTCTCCTTCACCACGTTGTGACAACGTTCTTCGACAACGTCAATCGAATGACTCCTAGAACCTATCTGTCAAGGAGATTCCACTTTGCATCATTCATCTCCTCTAGCGTTGCAACAGGAGCACATTCATCCATCTTTAGATGAAAGAATTTATGCCTTTATTCTCTGCGTAGGGTCTTCAAAAGTGTCGGCAGTGAATTAGCCTCCATAACTCAATATCAAGAATAACATCTCTATTGTTCTTGAGATGGAAAATGTTCAATACGCGATGTGGGCAGAACTATTTAAAATTCACACACGGTCTAATAGAGTCCTCCATCACATCGCCCCACCTGAAAAAGGCAAGCAAAATGTGCCTACCATAAATGATGAATTAGAGTTGTGGAAAACTGTTCATGCTACGGTACTCCAATTGATTTATTACACCATCTCTACGGACCTCTTGCAGACTATTATTGAATCTGATGCCATGGCAATAGAAGCTTGGAATAGGTTGCGTGATATATTCTAGGATAACAAAATTTCCCATGTCGTGACCCTTGAGCATGAATTCTCCCACATAAACATGGAGGATTTTCCAAATGCCTCAACATATTGTAAAAGGCTCAAGGAGTTGTCGAATCAACTCAAGAACGTTGGTGCACCATCACTAATGATCGTCTTGTTCTTCAGATGGTTGCAGGCCTCTCCTGGGCTTATAATGGCGTTAGAACTCTTCTTCGTCAATGCAATCCTCTCCCGTCGTTCTACTAAGCATGTTCCATGCTCACCTTAGAAAAAGCCAGGTTGTATAAAAAGGCGGCAACCGGAGCCAATTCTGTCATGATGGTAGCCACATCATGCGACACCGATGAACCTCACTCCTTCTCGGAAAATTCTAGCTAAAACCATAACAATGGTGGCGGCAAAACGGGCCAAAATCAGAAAAATGGTAGCAAAAAACGCAGCGGTGGTGATGGCAGTGGTGGCAGCCGCAGTGGGGTAGCATTGGCGAAGGACGGGATGGCAGTGTCCAACAGATTGGGCCACAGCACCACTGGCCACAACCTTGGGCCAGTGGGTAGTGTGGTCCAATCCACAGTTTCCGCCTGGTCCAGCACCATATTGGGCCAGGCCCAACAGATTCCAGTTGACAGGGGCTTCACATAATGGGCCCTGGCAGTAGATTGGCCTGCTTGGGCCTCGGCCAAAGCAGGCCTTCACTGCTACGGGCCCAACACCAGCCACGACTCCCACAGATATCAAGGCAATGATGCACACACTTAGATTAAATCTTTCGGATGCAAATTGGTACATGGACACGGTGCCACTTCTCATATGATGTCTGCGCCAGGTAATCTCTCGTCTTATTTCAATTTGGGCAAATATCATGGCATCATTGTTGGTAATGGTAATTCAATTCCAATTCATGATTATGGTCACACAAATTTATCTCCCCCGAACCCACCTTTAGCCTTGTAAAATGTCTTTCATGCTCCTCAACTAATAAAAAATTTAGTGTATGTTCGTAAATTTACAACTGATAACTAAGTTTCTGTTGACTTTGACCCTTTTGAATTTTTTGTGAAAGATTTCACAATGGTGATACCTCTAATGAGATGTAATAGTCGGGGTGAGCTATATCCCATCACAATCACCACTAATCAAGCCAAACCGTCTACGTTTGCCGCTTTAGCACCTTCCTTATGGCATGCACGTTTGGCTCATCCGGGAGCATCTATTATTTCCTTTCTTAAAACTAATAATTTTATTGAGTGTAATAGTACGCGTAGTACTAATTTTTGTCCTTCTTGTCCGGTTGGAAAACATGTTAAATTAACGTATGTTGCCTCCAATTCTAGTACTTTGTTGCCATTTGATATTATTCATATTGATTTGTGGACATTTCCCGTTTTGAGCTCTTTGGGACACCGTTATTATGTGTTATTTTTTATGATTATTCTAATTTTTTGTGGAATTTTCCGTTATCTAAAAAGTTTCAAGTTTATTCCACATTCCTATTGTTTAGAGCATTCATCTGTACCCAATTTGAACGGAAAATAAAAAACATTCAATGTGATAATGGAAGGGAATTTGATAATGGGTCATTTAGAGAATTTTGTAACATTAATGGTATATCTTTCCGGTTTTGTTGTCCATATACATCCTCATAAAATGGGAAGCCGAGTGAAAAATACGCACCATTAATAATATTGTTTGATCAATAGTAGCTCATGCTTCATTAACACCTTCATTTTGGAATCATGCACTACAAATGACCACTTATCTTCCTAACATACTCCCTAGAAAAGGATTAGCATACCAATCTCCACTCAAAAAAATTTATCACAAAGATTCATCCTATTCTCATCTTAGGGTATTTGGGTGTTTATGCTATCCTCTCTTTCCCTCCACTACAATAAACAAACTACAAGCCCGCTCTACCGCTTGTGTATTTTTGGGTTATCCGTCTAATCATCGTGGTTATAAATGTTATGATTTATCCTCTAATAAAATCATCATTAGTCGCCATGTAATTTTTTATGAAACCCAATTTTCGTTTGCTAGGTTGCATAATTCCGTGTCTAATTTCTATAATTTTCTGGATGATGGGCTCTCACCGTATGTGGTCCACCATTTGACTTGGGCCCTATATCGGGATCTGGACCAGCAGACAATGGTTGACCTTGTACCCATTGGCCCAGACAGTCCTTCCCGTGCTTAATTCCAACCAGCAGGCCCATTGCCTGCTGGCCCAATTCATGTTTGCCAGCAGGCCCACTGCCTGCTAGCCCAAATTTATCCCACCCAGGTCCAAGTCTAGCAGCAGGACCACTGCCTGTTGGCCCATCCAGTCAGTCTATCGGTCCAGCTTCTCGACTAGCAGGCCCACATCCCAACCCGAGCCTGCGCGTCCCAAACTGAGCCAGTTCTGACGTCACCACACTGACCCAAGTCTAACCCACTTCTATTCCGAGTCAAGGGCCCGTTACTCTTAGCCAATGGGGTATTTTAAAACCAAAGGGACATTTTAATCTCAATTCTAATGTCACTAAATCACCCCTACCACGTAACCCCATGTATGCCCTTCATGACTAGAATTGAAAAATGGCCATGGATGATAAATATAATGCTCTTATTGAAAATAAGACGTAGGAGTTGGTGCCCTGTCCGTCTGGTGTTAATGTGATTCATTCTATGTGGATTTTTACTCATAAGAAAAAATTTGATGGTTGTTTTGAGAGGCATAAGACCCATCTTGTAGGTGATTGCAAAACTCAATAGGTTGGCATGGATTTTGGAAGGACATTTAGTCCAGTGGTCAAACCGGTAACTATTCGCACTGTTCTCAGTCTGGCTCTCTCCAAAGCTTGGCCCATTCATCAACTGGATGTGAAAAATGCGTTCTTACATGATGATCTCAAGGAAACGGTATACATGCATCAGCCCTTGGATTTCAAGGACCCCAATCATCCTAACCGTATCAGTTTGCTGAAAAAGTCCTTGTATGGGCTAAAACAGGCCTCTCGGACCTGGTACAAAAGGTTTGCAGATTATGTGTCTATATATGGGTTTTCTCACAGCAAGTCTGATCATTCTCTGTTCATCTATTGTCATGGTACTTCTCTAGCATACATTTTATTATATGTGGATGATATTATATTGACTGTCTGTTCTGATAAACTATGCAAGTCTATCATGTCTCTTCTCAGCTCCGAATTTGCTATGAAAGACTTGGGGCCTTTGAGTTATTTTTTGGGTATAGATGTAACCCGTCATGCAGGTGGTCTATTTCTATCCCAGAGAAAGTATGCCGCTGAGATTATTGAACGGGATGACATGTCATCCTATAAGTCATCTCCTACTCTGGTTGACACTAAACTGAAGTAGAGTACTAATTCTAGCACACCTTACGAGGATCCCTTCCACTATCGCAATCTATTAGGGGCTTTTTAGTATATTACATTTATGAGGATCGATATTACTTATACTGAGACTGTCCCTAAAATCTTCAAACAGAACTATATATCACGTATATATCATGTATATTCCATATACATTTTGTATAGTCCTATTAGAATTCTTGTACAAATGTAATTATGGTAGTAGTCTTGTATTAGAAAAATGTAGTAATCTTGTATTAGAAAAAAATAGATTTAATTTCTATAATTAAATATTATATATCTTGTATATATACATTTTATATTAATAAAAATAATCCAAGGAAATTATTCTTTCAATAATGTTTTAGGTGGTGGGATCAAATGAACAGAAAAAGAGATTACACAAATTCTAAAAGGACAAGTCGGTGGATATGTATGTGCAAATTATTCCTTGATCATTTGATTGACAAAATATTTTCCCTACGTACCAATTAGAGAAAGAAGAAAGCACTAAGGGTGTGTTTTGTATGGAGCAAAGAAATCGAAATTTTCATGTATGCTTTTCCTTAAATTTTTTGAAACATATTTTACCGAGAAAAATAAATCTTTTGAAATCAGGAAAATGATTTTCTTAATGAGAATAGGGAAAATAAGTTACCTGAATAGTTTCATGTTGATTGTCTCCTCCACCCCTAATACTCCACCCCCATCCCCCGCGCCCCGCGCCCTCTACCTCTGCCCTATAATGTTTGCTTAAATTATAACTATATAAATGCTCTCGAAATAATATTTTTATTTACTTACTAAACATCTGTATTTATTTTTCTGGAAAATATTTTCCTACGACCAAACACTCCCTAAGGAGAAATCTAGATAACTCTCCAACTTTTCTTTTACCAGATTGACTTTACTTTAGCTGGTTATTGGAATAAATGCTTTTCAAATATTCTAAACAGCAAATCACATGATGAGTACAATAAAAAGTACTCCATTACTTGGCTACTTATCACCAAGTGATTCTCAGTAAAAGAAAGAAGAGAAAAAATGGTCGATTTGCTACTTCGAAAGGGCATTTTCGATGAGATAAGATTATAGAATATCATCAGTTACGTACTTCAATTTAACTCTGCAAAAACTCATGCATTCACGTGTTGAATTTGCTTATTGATCATATTTTGAGTGGAATTAATTAGTTATATACTTGACAATATTATGATATGTTTCCAATTTTAAGAAGATTTGTGGGGAAATTTGACATTTTGGTCGAAGTTTGGAGGTGCAAGATGGTGTGATGTGATCGTGGAAGTTTTAGGTGGTTTCACTTGGGGTGTGTTTGGTACAACGGAATATGTTTCCACGAAATATGTTTTCCTAGAAAATATTTTCTTGGAAAATAAGTTGATTGTGAGATTGTATTAATCTTCCTTGGAGAGTCCTTCTCATTAATACAAATATATATAGTGTGTATAATGTTGAACCCTAATACAATAAGAATCTTATATCTACCATAATTATACAACACTAAATATTATAAAATATAAAGTGTACATACAACACTAAATATTACAAAATATATGAGGTATATTTTAGAATATACGTTAATATTGGTTTCTTACTCATATTCTCGTGTTCAGTAAGTAAGCAAATTATATCATTTCAAGAATATTTATATGTAATCTAGCGAAACTCTATAGGAGTTGGATGAAGCAAGGAGTAGGGTTTAGGAGTGGTAGGGGTAGGATGGTCAAGGGGTGGGGTTAGGGGCGTTAGGTGGGTGGAAGGATACAATGAATCTGAAATGTCACTTATGAAACTTATTTTCCCTACTTCTATTAGAAGAGGGCATTTTTCTCATTTCCAAGAAACTTATTTTCCTAAAGAAAATATAATCTAAAACATTTTGACCAACCGAATATGAAAAAATTGAAAAATATATTTTTTTAAAATGTTTTCCTCCATACCAAGTACACCCTTAATTTATTACTGCTATTTACTACTTGTTATTAACATGTATATTATAAAAGATGCATCATATATTTTGTAATATTTAGTGTTGTATAATTATGATAGAAATAGGATCCTTATTGTATTAGGATTCTACATTGTACACACTATATATATTTGTATTAATGAGACAGACTCCCCAAGGGGAAATTAAGGCATTCTTACATGATATTAGAGCCCAAAACCTAAACCCTATTTCTTCTCACCCTCGGTTTATGCAACAACCGGCGGCTGCCACAGACCAAAACTTTTTCTTTTTCTACTTTCTCTTCCTTCCCGAGACAATCATTACCCGATAGAAGCTACAGATTTGTTCCTGTCATAAGCTACAGATTGTTAGGCTTCTTTCCTTCTTTTTTAATTTACCCGAGAAAAAGTTTAGGTTGTTGTGCCGAGAATCAATTTGTTTTCTTTTCTTTTCCTTGTCTTCTCTCTCCCCCTATGACAAAAATAATTCACTATAATGACTCCTCCTATCACTCCCACAACAGCCTCAACCTCATCTGTCGTCACCCCTGCCATACCCACATCATTTTTTCACCTTCTGTTCATCCAGCACTCACTGTAACCAACATCAAGAACTTCATTCATGTGGTTCTTGATCAAGAAAATGGTCAGTACTCTCCGTGGGTTGAACTTTTCCATATCCACACATGTGTCTTTAACGTGCTTGACCATATCGTTGACCCATTACCTCACCCCATTGAGGTTGATGACTCAACATGGCGTCGTCTTGACGCCATCGTCAAACAATGGATATATGACACTATCTCTCCGGACTTGCTCCTTACTATAATGAAAACCGGCGTCTCGGCTCGTGAGTTATGGATTCGGTTAAAGGATATTTTTCAAGATAACAAGCACACTCGTGCTGTATATTAATTTAATAATACACATCTGGAAAATTTCTCTAACATGTCTGAATATTGTAAGCAGTTGAAACTAGTAGCGGACCAATTGTCAAATGTTGGAACGCCAGTTTCCGAAATAAAGATGGTCCTCCAATTAGTGGTTGGTCTACCAAAAGGTGAATACGATGCACTAGCAATAATGATACAACAATCTGATCCTCTTCCCAATTTCAACAAGGCTCGGTCTCAATAATTGTTGGAAGAAACGCGACGTGCCAAATAGGACGAACACAATCAAAATGCGTTATCGGTTAAAAATACGATGCCAAACACCAACCCTAAGACCCAAACGCCACCACCGAACAACCAGCCGCGGTGGCAGAGGCGGTCATGGTAGAAGTAACGGCAAATGGGGTAAGGGACATGCCGCGGTGGCAAGACCCAGCAGCAGGCCAGCAATCTTGCTCAGTGGCCTACCACTGGCTAGTGGCCAATGTTCCCTAATTGGGCCGCCTATCCATTTCAGCCTCCACATATCCAACAGCCATTCCAACAGTTGGGTCTATTGGGTCCTGGCCCAGGCCCATGTCACGATCCAACAGCAGTATCCAATGGGCCTGGCCCCCACTGATTTGGGCCAGACCTTCATCTCCTTAAATATGTAGCAACCCGATGAAAATTGGTACATGAATACGGGGGGCCACATCTCACCTCACCCGCTCTGCAGGTAATCATTCCATATTGTTTCGTTTAAAGTATCCTAAATATATTACTGTTGGTAATAGACATTGCATTCCAATTTAGGGTTATGGTACAACATACACCCAACTGCCTCACCTACCTTCTCCCTAAATAACGTCATGTATGCTCCTAACATCATTAAAAACCTAATATATGTCCGAAAATTTACTCGTAATAATTCTGTCTTTGTTTACTTTGACCCTTTTGGTTTTAATGTGAAGGACACCTCTTATGAGATGCAATAGCACGGGGGATCTTTATCCTTTTCCATCCACATCTATTACCAGTAATCACTCACACACCTCCTTCGCTACTATCTTTCTGTCAACTTGGCACAATAGGCTTGGACAACCAGGAGCTCCTCTTTTCAATTTCTTAGAAGCAATAATTTTATTCGTTGTAATAATGAAAAACTTGCCCAAAATTGTGTTTCTTGTTAGTTAGGAAAACATATTCGCCTTTCGTTTAAATCATCTCTTAATGTTACGTTTGCTCTCTTTGATATTATTCACTTGATTTATTGACATCTCTCATTACTAGCTCTATGGGTCACAAATATTATCTAGTCCTATTAGATGATTACTCTCACTTTATTTGGATTTATCCTCTAAAGTTCAAATCAGAAGTCTTTGCCAAATTTCATGAATTTTGTAGTTTTATCAAAATGCAATTGGAAAAATCCATAAAATCTTTTCAATGTGATAATGGTCGTGAATTTAATAATTCCACGTTTCACAAATTCTGCAAAAATAATGGCATGGTTTTTCGATTTTCGTGTCTCCACACCTCTCCTCATAATGGCAAAGCAGAACAAATCATTCGCACCATAAATAAAATGGTTCGTACTCTCTTGTTTCATGCCTCTATGCCTCCCTCATTTTGGGTTTATGCAGTCAAAATGGTATAATACATCCTCAATATTTTACCCACTAACACTCTCCATAATATGACCCCAACCGAAATCTTATACCGTCGAATCTCTTCCTATGATCACCTTCGGATTTTCGATTGCCTCTGCTACCCAAATCTTGCCTCTACCGCCCCTCATAAATTAGCACCCCGAACAACTCCGTATGTCTTCATAGGATTCCAGTCTAATCATAGGGGCTATCTGTGCTATGACCCGTCTACTCATCAAATTCATGTCTCCCGCCACATCACATTTGACGAGATGACTTTTCCATTTGAAAACATACAAAAATATCGTAACACGAACTATACATTTCTAGACGAGTCAGATATCTCACCCATCATTCTCATCGAGCTATCCCGTACCGCTACCAATGCCACCGTGTCACTGTCTCCGCCCCAAGACGTTGCTGCTGCCGACAGTGTCTCTGCTCCAATTCGGCCACCACCAACTCTCCCCACCACCAGCGACACTCAGCCCACTGTATCTCCGCCAAATCACGTCACCATCTTCAACACCTTATTGAAGCTCATTGTTCCCCAATCACCGACCTCCACCAATACAAACAATATACGAGTCACCGGAACCCAACCCACCATCGATACTCGAAATAACCCAATCACCCCACCACATCGTCACTCCAATACCTACCCACCACCGTCACCATATCCGACATCAACCACACCAACCCACATCGATCTACCCAGATCATTGCCTACCCCTATCCTGATATCCCCCCAGAAACAACCCAAACAATTCACTTCCCCATCGACCAAACCCACAGAAAGCCCGACCCAATGCCTGTCACAAGTGACCTAACACCATATCTCCACCAAAATACACAACCTACCCCTAAAAACATGCACCATATGGAAACCCATGCTCAATAAGGGATTTTCAAACCCAAAATCCAATTTAACCTACCAACACAAACTATTTTCCCAATTCCCAAAAACCCAAAATTAGCCAAACTGTCCTAATTGGAATGTGTTCATGCGTGAGGAATTTAATGCTTTGACAAAATAACACACTTGGGATTTGGTTCCTATACCGGAGGGGGTGAATGTGATCCGTTGTATGTGGCTTTTTCATCACAAATATAGAGACAGTGGTGATTTGGAGCGATATAAGGCGAGACCTGTGGCTAATGGTATTAATCAGCATGAGGGTATTGATTGTGGCGAGCCGTTCAGTCTGGTTGTTAAACCGGCCACTATTTGCACAGTTCTGAGTATTGCCATGGGTAAGCATTGGCCGATTCATCAGTTTGATGTGAAGAATGCGTTTCTACATGGGGGTTTGAAAGAATTTTTTTACATGCACTAGCCGCCTAGTTTTGTTAATTCAGCAGCCCATCAGTATGTATGCCATCTCCGTAAGTCACTGTATGATTTGAAACAGACCACTAGAGTGTGGTATGATCGCTTTGCACAATACATTATGTGGATTGGGTTTGTATGCAGCAAATGTGATAATTCTCTATTTATTTTTCACAGAGGTAGTAGCATTGCTTATTTGTTGTTAGATGTGGATGACATTGTGTTTACTGCCTCATCTGATTTGCTGAAAAATGAGATCATTGCATTGCTTAAAACAGAATTTGCTATGATTGACTTGGAAAAGTTAAGTTATTTTTTTAGGGATATCAGTGACTAGATTTGCAGACTATATGTTTCTATGTCAGCGCAAATATGCAGAGGAGATAGTATACAGGGCTAAAATGGTGAACTGCAAGATAATGTCCACTCCGGTTGACTCTAAATTAAAGCTTAGTGTTGGTGATCCAGTGTCTGATCCCACTCTGTATAGGAGTCTTGTCGGTGCACTTCAATATCTTACTTTCACCAAGCCTGATATTGTTTATGTTTCAGCTGATGTGCTTATTCATGCATGCCCAAGGAGCCTCATTTTACTTCCCTTAAGCGCATCATTCGATACATTAAGGGCACACTTGAGTATGGATTGCATCTATACCCCTCCGCATCAACCAGATTATTATCATATACGAATGATGATTGGGCAGGTTGTCCGGACAGACGACGCTCCACCTCTGGCTATTGTGTATTCTTAGGGGATAATCTCATGTCCTGATCTGCCAAAAGGCAAGCCACATTATCCGTTCGAGTGAAGAAACAGAGTATAAAGGCGTTGCTAATGTTGCTGCTGAGATTTGCAGGCTCCGAAACCTTCTTTTAGAGCTTCAGTGTCCCTTGCGTAAGGCATCTTTGGTTTACTGTGATAACATATCCGCCATATATTTATCTCATAATCCGGCTCAGCATCAACGAACCAAAATATTGAGATGGATATCCACTTTGTTCGTGCGAAGGTTGCTCTCGGTCATGTTAAGGTATTGCATATGCCTTCTTCGTATTAGTGTGCGGACATCTTCACGAAAGGTCTTCCTAGACAGTTGTTCCTCGATTTCAGATCCAGTCTAAGTGTCCAGCCTCCTCCCGCTCCGACTGAGGGGGTGTATTAACATGTATATTATAAAAGATGCACCATATATTTTATAATATTTAGTGTTGTATAATTATGATAGAAATAGGATCCTTATTGTATTAGGATTCTATATTGTACACACTATATATATTTGCATTAATGAGACAGACTCCTCAAGGGGAAATTAAGACATTCTTACAAATATATCTTGTTTTGTATGAATGCAGATACTTGATGAGGCGGCTGAGCGATCTTGAGATCAGGCATTGCCTTCAGGAAACAAAACAAGATAGCGGACTACTAGTTACAGAAGGAGCGAGGAAGCAACTTTTGTTTAAACTCAACACTAATGGTTGCTCTAAGGGCAATCCTGGAGAAGCTGGTGGTGGTGGTGTTCTGAGAGATCACTATGGCAACATGAGGATGGCCTTCTATTCATATTTTGGGATTTCTACCAACAATAGATAATATGTCTAACAGTTCTCCGTGTATGTTTATCAATCCTATATAACAGACGTATTAGGAAGTAGGAACTACTTTTGTAAAATCGTATCCGAGTTAATTATGGAATTAATAGTTACTTGATCACTATACAATATTGTCTTTTCTACCAAAAAAATAAAAGAGTATGTTAGATTGTTGAATGCAATTATGAAATAGTGCAACCTACTCATTAGAGATGGCAATGGATCTTGGACTCAGTCTGGATCCGGTGAATCCAGATCCGTTTTATAGGATATGAATTTTTAAAATTTGGACCCGACGGATTCGGATCGGACCCGGATCGGATCTGGATCTGGATCTTGTATTTGAGATCCGTATCCGGTCCAGATCCGATCCGTGGATCTGTTTTTTATTAAATATATCTATAACCTATAATGTAATTTTATAAGTATTTTCTTAAATTTTTTTCATAATTTATGTATTGGGTAAAGGGTTGAACCAGGATAAGGCACAAGTCACACAGCCATGTAATTTGTCTTTGAAGTTTCATTTCTTTTACCTATATGCTCTCTGCAGTTTCCCATATTTTCATTTCTATAAAAAGAAAAAATTATCACTCTTCTTTAAATTTTCCTTTCTTGAATCTGTTAGTCGTAAGCTTTAAGTATCTTTCTCTCATTTGTTTGATCAACAAAAAAAAGAAACTGGGACTTTTGATATATGACTGACATTGTTTTATGTTGTTTAATGAAGTCAATCAATAGAACTACAAGTGGAGCATCACTAAAGCCTCCAAAAATTAGCTCAAAGTTGCAACCTGCTCAGCATCACTAATAAAGTCAATCGTCTTTATTTTCTTGTGATGCTAAAACTTTGTTCAGTATTTTGGAAGAATGGTGTCATGTTTGTGTAGGTTGATTGAATGAACTTAATCACTTTTTTCAATCAGATTGTGTTTCATTTTGTCATAAAAGTTTCAACATGTGGGAATATTATTCAAGTCAAAAAAAATTACATGTAGATCCAGATCCGATCCGTGGATCCGATGGATTCGATTTGGATCTGATTTTTATAGACCCGATGGATCTGGATTCAGGTATGAAAAATGGATCTAGATCTGGATCTGGATCTAGTAGGATCCGGTATAGATCTAATCCGTTGCCATCCCTACTACTCATGGTAATAGGATGAAAAAAGTATTTTGTAATTAAAGTTCTACCAAGACAGAGGTGAGGTCTTATTTTCATATTATATGGGTAGCCTACCCTGGCCAAAGAGGCTAATCGGGCTCAGGTTGACCCGTTTGCATTAGGCTCGGTTCATTTGATAGAGTATGTACTCGGCTCGGCTTGTTTTCTTTTTAATTCGGCCTGTTTAAAATAAAAGTTTGGGGTAGTTACCCATATATACAGGCCTCTCATCTAATTTGCATCCGTCCTAGCTAGGGATGGCAACGGATAGGATCTGGACCGGATCCTACTAGATCCAGATCCGTTTTTCATACCTGAATTCAGATCCGGATCCAGATCTAGCGGATCCATAAAAATCATATCCAAATCCGGATCCATCGGATCGGCCGGATCCACAGATCGGATCTGAATCCACATGTAAAAAAATTTACCTTGCTAAGAATTTTTTTTTGAACTGACAAACGATTTTTACTTAAGTAACAGTTTACTGTTTTTCAATTTTGAAATGTTCATATGAGATATTTTGTTCGTTGTCTCATTTTGATTGTGAGCTATTAATTAAAAATGTTGGACAATGACAATAGTTGTGAAAAATGCTGACTAGTATTTCCACAATGCAGAACTTGCATGTGCTTGGAATCTTCATAAATGAAGTGAATATAATCTTAACTACTTGTCTATGGAGATGTTAGTCATTCACTAATATAACATTGATTTTATTATCGAAGTTACCTCTTTATTTTTTTATTTTTGAGTTAACGCGGGAATAAATTAAACTTGTTTTGAGAATTAAACTTGCAAGGATGTGCTTAGCAATTTTAAGAAAATACTTATAAAATTACATTCTAGGTTATGAATATATTTAATAAAAAATGGATCCACGGGTCGGATCTGGACCGGATACGGATCTCAAATACAAGATCCAGATCCAGATCCGATCCGTCGAAACGGATCCGGGTCCGATCCGGATCCGTCGGGTCCAAATTTTGAAGATCCATATCCTATAAAACGGATCTGGATACACCGGATCCGGACCGGGTCCAGGATCCATTGCCATCTCTAGTCCTAGCCCACTTTATATTTACAAAAGAAATGGCAGCTCGCATAACTAAAAAGTTTTATACAGCTAATTACCCCTTAATTAAAACCATTCCCCGTGTTTTAAGCAACCAATAGCATGCTTGAAATTACTGAAGTACACTGAAATTCAATAAAGATATCTTCTTTTTTCAAAGTATAAGGTCCACTGAAATTTTAAAAAATAGTAATAAATATGTATTATATTATTTTTTCATAGTACAAACTACAAAGTCTTGTGGTATCATCGGTGTGTATAGATAATGTATATATTCTATATAACTATACATAATCATGTATATATATATATATATATATATATATGTTCTGTATATATAATATATATGTTTTGTATAATCATGTATAAACACATGAAACCAACTTAAATTGCAGTGTATAAATAATGTACATGTAACGTATAACTATATAAAAGTTTTTCAAGTTTTTTTGTAACTTTACATATACATCTTTATACACTATATATAATGTATTAAGGAAAATAACTCATATATACGATCCACACATCTAGTTTGCAGTCGATATAGTTCATTGTATCATCGGTGTATAGATAATGTATATGTTATGTATAGATACATATAAACATTACATATATTCTACATAAATAATGTATATGCTTTTATAATCATGTATAAACACACGAAAATAACTCAAAAATTGCATTGTATAAATAATGTATACATTTTATACATACTTATACATTTATATACATCCTTATATATACAAACAATGAATGAACAATCCATAGGTAATGTATATGTTTTGTATAACTATGAATAAACAATGTATTTGCTTTATATAATTATATATAAACAATGTATCTATATTGCGTAAGCATGTATAATAGCTGTTATGCACTACTATACAAGAGAACACCATTAACAGAAGAACTGATATTATCCATAAGCTAGGTGACAAGAAAAAAGAAGAACCAAGCGAATAAAAAATGGCCACTAATTCTAATACTTCTTGATTATTTATTCTTGACGGGTTCTTTGTTCTTTCTTTGTAGATATATTTGGTGTCGTTTAGATACTTGGTGGGAGAATATTTAATTTGAAGAGACCCACTATTTTGAGGATTAAAAATAGAGTGAAAAAGATAGAAGGCGAGAGATGAAAAAGATCGCGTGGAAGAGAGAATTAACGGGATTGGGGGCCTGGGTTTAAACGAAGTTAATTAAAATGTTAAAATAAGGCTATTACTGGTTAATAAGGTAATAGTTGGGTTATAATTGGTTAACTAGAGGGCCGAATGGCACCTCTGGGTAATTATCTCAAAAAGTTTTGCCTTAGCTCAACTCGTTTGATAAAGGATTTGGGCTCAATTTGCTCTGCTTGACTCTTTTGCATTTTAGCTCAATTTGTTAAACGAGATTGATTTAAGGGAAAATGATCAAATTTGCTCCTGAACTATGCAAAATAGAATAAATGTGCCCTTCGTTAATAGTTGGGGTTAAATATACTCTTGTCGTTACTAGTTGGGGTCAAATTTTCCCCTGAAATAAAATAGATTTCCCTTATTTTTCAACGGTGAAAGTTTAGCACCCGATGATTCCATATGTCATGCAATTAAGGATTAGCTTGTTTTAAAAGAAGGATAAATTTGAATCTTTCACATAACCCTTCTCCCTAATTTGAGTTCTTTATTTTTTTATTCCTTTCTCTCTCCGAGTCATTACCTCTATCGTTAATCACCCTTTCTTCCTCTTTGACCCTTATGCGGCTATACACCTACATTAAAATAATATTCTATATTTGTATGTTCAAGTCTTTTAATACATTCCCTCCTAGTGGTTGGGTGACAGAGAGAAAGAGAGGAAAGGAGAAGAGAATATGCACGGTGGTAAAGGTGATAATGACAATATTGGTGGGGGAGAGACATGGAGGAAGGAGGAAGAAAGGGTGTATTGGTGGTAGAGGTAGTGGCGATAAGAGAGAAAAGAGAAATAAAATATTTTTAAAAACTCAGAACTATGCAAAAAGTGTAAAGTAATCTCTGAACTATGCGAAAGGTTCAGATTTTATTCTTTTTTATTTCTTTAATCGGGCCTATTTTCTTTCTTTTTTATTTTTTTTATTTCTTCTTTTTTGTTTAATTATCTTTTTTTCTTCTTTTCTTTTTTATTTCTCTATTTCTTATCTTCTTTTCTTTCTTTTATTCTTTTCTTTTTTTCTCATTTGTTGTTCATTTATTTTTTTATACTATATATTTTTCACCAGAATTTGATTCCATATTTAATTTTTACTTCTTTATTTTTCATTTTTTATTTCTTTATTACTTGTTTCTTTTTAATTTTATTTATTTATTTTTATTTTCTTTTTTATCTCCATAATCTAATTTCATTCACCTTTTTCCTATTTTTATTTATTTTTCTTTTTAAATTTCATGTGATTTTCATTTATTTTTTCTCCTTTTCTAATTTTTTTTTTCATAATCTAAATCTACAAACTTTTTGGCTCCTTTATAAAATGTATAACTGATATATTATCTTTTCTATTTATTTTATTTTTTTATATATCAAAAAATAATGTATTCTAGTATATAGTTTATCAAATCAGTAGCAGTTGAAGTATATTATGATACCCACATGATATAAAAATATATTGAGATGGTATCTTGCAGGACTAATGTCGTCCTTCAATGAAACAATTTTCAATAGTCTTTCATGATACAATCATAGTATAAAAATATACTGAGATGGTATCATGCAGGATTGTTGCAGTCCTTCAATGAAACACTCTTTAACAGCCCTCCATGATACCATCATGGTATACAAATATACTTGAGAAGGTATATATCATGATGGTATCTTGCAGGACTGCTGTAGTTCTTCAATGAAACACTCTTCAATAGTCTTCCATGATACAATCATAGTATAAAAATATACTGAGATGGTATCATGCATGACTGCTTCAGTCCTTCAAAGAAACATTTTTCAACAATCCTCCATTATATCATCATGGTATAAAAATATACTATGATGGTATATACCATGATGGTATCATGAAGGACTGCTGAAGTCCTTGAATAAAAGTCTTCGGTCCTCCATGATACCGTTATGGTATAAAAATATACTAAGATGGTATCATGCAGGACTGCTGCAGTCCTTCAATGAAACACTCTTCAACAGTCCTCTATGATACCATCATGGTATAAAATTTATTGAGATGGTATATATCATGATGGTATCATGAAGGACTGTTGAAGTCCTTAAATAAAAGTCCTCAATCCTCTATGATACCGTTATGGAATAAAAATATACTGAGATGATATCATGCAGGACAGTTGCAGTCCTTCAATGAAACACTCTTCAACAGTCTTATTTTAGCAAATTTTACTTATGATATTTTTTTACAAAATAGAGTCATATTTTAGAGGTAAATATTGTTTTGCATTTGCAAAATAATTTATTTTTATAAAACTATGTTTCTATTAATTAGATATTAATAAATTAGTGACTTTAAAAATTTTATTAGTTATTTCTTGTTATAGTCTGATTATTTATTTATATATTTTTATAAGTCTAAAATAATGAGCAGATATTGTTGTATTTATATTTTATATTTATCTTTAAAGAAATAATAAAAAGACAAAAAAAAGGATAAGGCAAAAATAAGATGAATTATAAATAAATATAACAATCTAGACGTTAAAGACCAAATGCCAACTGCCAAGGCACTGTGCCATTCTCTAAAGCCAAAAGCCTTTTAATTTTAAGAAAAGAAAGAAAAAGACAAATAACTCCAATATGAAGCAGCCCACGTGATAATAAAAAAAAAAAGAAGAGGAAGAGTACGGATGATGTCATCACCTAAAGCAGCATGTTAGCAGTTAGCAAAGGGCAAGCAAAATAGGGTTATGTCGGGTAAAATGTTTGCATGGAAATTCACTAATTAATATGTATGGGGGGTAAATTTTGGTAATTAGTTTGCTTATAGTGGGTAATTGTGTTGTTTAGCCGCCTCAAAATCAAAATTCAAAAAAAGATCAGTATAGTACGTGAGGACATGTTGAGAATATAATCAAATATTAAAAATATATTTTATCTAACAGTTTAAGCTTTTAGATCATATGGTCACACACTTCAATAATTATATTTGATCTCTTCCTCCATATATTGCCCAAATCTAATATTGGATACTTGTCTCAAAATAACCCTTTTAATCTAAAGCAAATTTTGGTTCTGTTAATATTGTGTCCAGTATTTCTTATCAAATTTAGGTTTTTTTTTACAGTTTCCTTAACAAAAATATACAACCACCATTGGTGATAATTGTTTTTTCCTGCTTACATAAATTTTAGGATTCAAGATAAATGCTTACTAGTGAAAAAGATAAAGGAAATTTAAAGTGATGGGAATGGATCAACTATTTTGTGGCTATACAATTTATGAAATTTCTGATCTTAAATATGTCATGTATTTATATTATTATAAAAGTTTCTCATTAAGAATAAAATAAAAAGTATAACGTTAATTGGTTTCGAATATAAAAATATATTATTCTTTTCAAAACAAATTACAAAGAAGAAAATAAGAAGCTGTTGACAATGGGATTTATAAACCCATACCCTTTCAGACCAGAAACTTAATCTAGCACCTTAAACCAACTCGGCCATCTCAACGCTTGTCTTTTAATTTGCACATTAATAAATTGTTTAAATCGTTCAGTACTAAAAGATAATCTAAACTGACTAATTACTTTCTTTTCTTATTCATTTTCTATTCATTAATTAACCCATAGGTCATGGGACTAAATGCCGTTCTCACCAAAAACCTAATATGTAGAGAGTACTCGATAAAATAGTTAAGATGTTCCAGCGGACAATAAAAAGCAATCATCACTAATACTTGATTTCAGTTCTTGACAAACAATTGTTGATCATCAATATGAGAAAAGGCCAAGAATATTTCCTATTTCTAAGCAACTTCGAAATGTGGGGAAAAAATTTCAACTCGGTACATTTATCATTACACAGAACATGAAAATCAATCCCATAAATCTTCAAGCTTTCACACAGCAGTTGAAGTAACTGAAAATGCTCCTCCTTGTCTGTCAAAAAAATATTAGAAAATAAAATGAGTGTAAAACAAGTTTAATTAAGGGTGTGTTTGGTATAAGGGTGGCCAGTGGGCCGGGCCGACTCCGCCCCACCCCGACACCGCCCGGTCCCGTCCCGACCCCGATATGTAAAAAAATAAATTACGATACCGGGACAGGACATGATCTCGTCCCGCTCAGACCCGCCCCGCCCCGATCCCTCCCCTTTGCACAAAATATCGTTGCACCAACGATCATTTTATATTTTGGCCGTTGTGCGACGGCCATTTTTGGCCTCCCCCTCCCCCAACCCCTTAATATTTATTTTTAACCCATAAGTATTATATTTACACTTTAACCCAATATCCAACTATAAATACCTCATTTTCTCTTCATCTTTCTCACAAATTTTCCTACAATCTCTCTAATCTCTCAATCTATCTCTCTACAAGTCTACATTGTCTACTAAATATTCAATTTTATTTATTCATTTGGGAGTGAAGTTGGCAACTAGCTTGAGGATCTTTCATCGAGCAAAGTTTCAATTTTCAACATCTCGATTATACGTCGGCGTTTGGTACATTTGTTCCTTCATTAAATTATTATTATTTCTTTATTTTATTTAGCGCACTTAATTTCATTTTCTTTAACTATTTTGAAAGAAATAATCCCTTGATTATTTTCATTGATTGAAAGGCAATATATACAAGTTACATATTTCCATAATAGGAGAATCATATTCTTATTCTATTCCTAAAACCTTATTGTACTTGGATACTAATTATACAATTATGGTAATACAAATATTATAGTAAGTATACAATACTGTTTACACTACAACATTACCTAAACTAGGAGACTAAAATCTTACTTAATTTATCTACGATGTACACGGTTTGTACACCAAAACCGAGAGCCATATATACACAATTTACACATGTATATTATGTATATTTAACACACCCCCGCAGTCATAGCAGGCGATTTTCGAGCGCTGAGACTGTCCCTAAAATCTTCAAAAAGGATCGAGGGAAGACCCTTCGTAAAGATGTCAGCAATTTGATACCTGGACGGGACATGGCAGACGCGTACCTGACCAAGAGCAACCTTTTCGCGGACAAAGTGAATGTCCATCTCGATATGCTTAGTGCGCTGGTGTTGAACCAGATTACCAGAAAGGTAGATGTCACTAATATTATCGCAATAAACCAAGGTTGCTTTCTAAATGGGACAATAAAGCTCTAACAGCAAATTACGTAACCAACATGATTCTGAGACCACATTAGCTACCCCTCGATATTCAACCTCGGCACTGGATCGGGACAATGTCGACTGACGTTTCGCAGACCATGAGACCAGGTTATTGCTGAGAAACATACAATAGTCAGACGTAGACCGTCTGGTGTCCGGACAGCCACCCCAATCGGCATCCATATACGAGACAAGTCTGGATGTCGATGAGGGATATAAATGCAAACCATAGTCCAGCGTACCCTGAATATATCGAATGATGCGTTTGAGCGCATTCATATGCTTAACTCTGGGATCATGCATAAACAAACACACCTGCTGGACAACATATGTAATATCTGGCCTCGTGAATCTAAGATACTGAAGTGCCCCTGCAAGACTGCGATAGCGGGCCGGATCCTCGTATGGCACGCCGGTCGCGGCACTAAGCTTGGGTTTAGTATCAACTGGAGTGGAAGTGGACTTACAGGATGACATCACAGCCCTCTCATTGATCTCAGTTGCATACTTCATTTGAGATAAGAACAACCCACCTGCATGACAAGTGACCGCAATCCCCAAAAAATAGCTCAAGGGCCCCAAATCTTTCATAGAAAATTCAGAGTTGAGCATTGTCATGATAGACTGGCGTAAGGCATCGGAAGAGGCAGTCAAAATAATATCATCCACATATAACAGAATATAGGTCACGGATGAACCACGACGGTAGATGAACAATGAATTATCCGACCTGAAGTGAGTGAACCCAATAGTCGAGACATAGTCTGCAAACCGCGTATACCAGGCCCGTGGAAACTACTTAAGCCCATATAAGGACTTCTTCAACAAACATACATGTTGAGGATGTTTGGGATCCCTGAATCCCAACGGCTGATGCATATAGATTATTTCCTTGAAATCACCATGTAGGAAAGCATTATTTACATCTAACTGATGAATAGGCCATGCTTTTGAAAGAGTCAAGCTAAGCACATTGCGGATGGTAGCCGGCTTGACCACCGGACTGAACGTCTCACCACAATCTATACCAACCTGCTGAGTCTCACCATCACCCACAAGCCGAGCCTTATGTCTTGCAAATGAAGCATATGAATTTTCCTTATGAGCAAAGATTCACATAGACCTGATAATATTAATACCAGATGGATGGGGTACCAACTCTCACGTCTTATTATCAATAAGAGCATTATATTCATCGGTCATAGCAATTTTCCAATTCGGGTCATTGAGCGCAGACACAAGATTACGGGGTAAGGGTGATTTAGGGACATTAAAATGTAAATTAAAATGTCTTTTTGGTTTAAAAATATCCCGTTGACTACGAGTGACTGGTCTATGACTTGGGGAAGACATGGGCGGACTGTGGGAATTTTCTGGACTCGGGAAGGACCGGCCAGCAGGCAGTGGGCCTGCTAGCCCCAATCTGGACTCGAACTGGAACCTGACGCCGAGACTGGCCCAGATGCTGGATTGGGCTCAGCAACAAGGCCAGTTACGAAAACTGGGCAGAACTTGGCCCAATTCCAGAATTGGAAACTGAGGGTGGAATCGGGGCTATAGACGCAGCGGGCAGTGGGCCCGCTGGCGGAGTTGGGGTGCGGGATATGTCCAAAAAATTGTGAGTAATATACGGGGATATACCATCATCCAAAAAATTATACGAACTAGGCACAAGATTACTGTCTTTAGAAAACGGAAATTGGGATTCATCAAATATGACATGGCGATTAATGATGATTCTATTGGAGGATAAATCAAAATATTTATAACCACGATGATTCGACAGAAAACCCAAAAATACACATGGAGTAAACCGGGCCTGAAGTTTGTTAATTGTGGTGGACGGAAATAACGGATAACACATGCACCCAAAGACCCTAAGATGGGAATATGAAGGTGCTTTATTATATAAAATTTGTAGGGGGGAAGAATTCGTCAAACCTTTGGAAGGAAGAATGTTAAGGAGATATGCGGCCATTTGTAGAGCATGATGCCAAAAAGACGGGGGTACGTAAGCATGAATCAATAAAGTTCGGACAGTGTTATTTTTTGTACGAATTTTGCGTTCGGCTTTCCCATTTTGTGAAGACGTATGAGGACAAGAAAAATAAAAATTGATCCCATTATTAGCACAGAATTCCCGAAACACCTCATTGTCATATTCTTTGCCATTATCACACTGAATATTTTAAATTTCTCGCTCGAATTGGGTTCTAATGAATGCTCTAAATTTTAAGAAGACAGAAAAAACTTGAGATTTTTTCGCTATTGGAAAAGTCCATAAAAATTTAGAATAATCATCCAAAAACAGAACATAATACCGATGACCCAAAGAACTAAGAACAGGAGACGTCCATAAGTTGCTATGAATAATATCAAATGGCATTAAAGTATGAGATTTTGAGTCTACAAATGGCAACCTAACACTTTTTTCTAAAGAACAAGACTGGCAAGTTGGAGTACTACGCGTACCCTTAAATGAAATGAAATTAGTTCTATCTAATGATGACAAAATAGACGACCCCGGATGACCAAGACGAGCATGCCACAAGGAAGGAGACATGGCTGCAAATGCTGAAGGCAAGGCTTGACTCGATGGACCGGGACTGGGTGTGATAGGATAAAGATCTCCCCTACTATCACACCTCATGAGAGGACTCCCCATCTTGAAATCCTTCACAGAGAAACCAAATGGATGAAATTCAATAGAAACACAATTGTCAGTAGTGAATTTACGGACAGACACTAAGTTTTTAATCAATTTGGGAGCATGTAGGATGTTTTTCAAGATAAGGGGTGGATGAGGGGGAGACAATGTTTTATGACCATAACCACGAATTGGAACAAAATTACCATTACCAACAATTATGTCACGATGGTTGCTCAAATTGGAATAAGATGAGAGAGTACCTGAATAAGATGTCATGTGGGTAGTTGCACCGATGTCCATATACCAAATTGGGTTTGGTAGAGTCAAACCAAGTGTGTGTATCGCGGCCTTAATATCGTTCTGAGTGGGGCCTGCTGCGTGGTGGGCTTGCGGAGGCCGGGGCCCAAGAACTCCTGCGGGCTGCCCTAGGTCGTAACTGCCGCTGGAACTACGGCCCACTGGGCGGTAGGCAGTGGGCCGTCGAGGCTGCTGGGAAGCCCACTGCCAGATACTGGAAATTGTTGTGGAGTTGGACCGTAGGGCCACTGTCCACTACTCCAAGCCCACGGCCCAGAGGCCCAAGGCTGAGACCAGTGGGTCGGTGGCCCACTGTACCCTGGATGGGGTCCACCGCCACTATTTTGGCCACCGCGACTGCTGCCAGAACCGCCGCGTTTGCCCCGGCAATTTTTTCCATTATTTTTCCAGCCATTCTTGTCGCCCCCTTGAAATTGGTTTTGGTTCGAATTGTCACCAAAATTTTGAGGATTAGTGGAGGAGGTCATCATGACCACAAGACTAGCATTAGTAGCCGCCTTTTTAGCCAAACCGGCTTCTTCCAAGGTAAGCATGGATCGGGCTTGATAAAACCTTGGAAGAGGATTACTTTGACGAATGAGAGTTACAACGCCACTATAGGCCTCGGATAGGCCAGCAACCATATGTAAAACAAGACGATCTTCACTAATTGGTGCACCAACGTTGCGGAGTTGGTCGGCCAATTCCTTCAACCTTTTGCAATATGCTGAAACGTTCGGGAAATTTTCCATATTGACGTGGGAAAAATCATGTTCAAAGGTAACAACTCTGGAATTTTGATTATCCTGGAATATGTCACGCAACCTATCCCATGCAGCCATCGATGTAGCGTCTAGCTCAATAATCGTCTGCAATAGGTCGGTAGAGATAGCAGAATAAATCCAATGAAGGACGGTGGCATCAAGTGTTGTCCATAACTTAGGATTATCCTCGCGTGTAGGCATCTCCGTATCATCAAGAGCCACGGAGATTATGTGATGGATGACTTGATGCGAACGAGCATGAATTTTGAACAACTCGGCCCACGTCGCGTATTGGACGTTTTCTATTTCAAGAATTAGAGGGATATGATTCTTGATGTTAGAAACAACAAAGGCAAGGTGAAACGTGTTCTTTGACGTAGACATAACGAAAGAACAATAGGTGATAGAGGGATTTGGAAGAGAGATTTGGAGAGCGGAAAAAATGGCAAACCCGAGGAGGAGGGTTCGGTCTTGGCCAAAAATAAAAACAAGAATTTGTAGGAGAGAAATTTTTGTTTGACCTAGAATTCTGATACCATGAAAGAAATAATCCCTTGATTATTTTCATTGATTGAAAGGCTATATATACAAGTTACATATTTCCATAATAGGAGAATCCTATTCTTATTCTATTCCTAAAACCTTATTCTACTTGGATACTAATTATACAATTATGGTAACACAAATATTATGGTAAGTATACAATACTATTTACACTACAACGTTACCTAAATTAAGAGACTAAAACCTTACCTAATTTATCTACCATGTACACGGTTTGTACACCAAAACCGAGAGCCATATATACACATGTACATTGTGTATATTTAACATATTTATTAGCATAATTAAAATGAAAGGAATTACAGGTATGTTTAAAGGTAAGGGTAAGGCTTCTTCTAGTAAAGGTAACAAGGGTCGGGGTACTTCTTCTAGTCATCCTATTCCTAGATATGATCATATTCCTACACATGATGATTTTGTTGATACTGAACATTTTCCTCCAATACCATTAGATTTAGACGAGGAGATATTTTCTGGAACTCAACAAGACTTTAATTTAGAAGATGATCTAGATGACACATCGACTAATCTATATGACACACCCACTAATGCACCTCCAACTGGAGTGCCTCATATTCCCTCTAGTATGAGACGAGGTCCACCAAAACGACCATTAAAATCAGATGCATGGAAATTTTTTGATAGGGACATAGACAATCAAGTAGCTAGATGTAAAATTTGTAAAGATGTTTTTAAATTTAAAATTGGAAAAGGTCAGGTTGAGACGGGGGATTTAATGAGACACATAGAAAGGGATCACCCAGCTAGGTTTGCCCAATACAAGGCTGAAAAACCGGGTGCGCAAACGCCCTCTCCATCGGAATAAGGTTCACATACTGTCCCGGACCAAATACAGAGTCAAATTAACCCCACGACGGGGGGAATTGTAGGCCCTCATTATAATAAACATATAGATAGGGAGGTAATAGCAAAATTAGTTGCTGTGGAGGGTTTGCCTTTTTCATTTCCTTCATCTCCTGATTTTATTCATTACATTAGAGAATATATAATCCTGCTTTTACTGATTTTCCTAGATCAACTGTTAAGAGAGATGTATTTAAATTTGCACATGAATATCAACATTATTTACGTTATTCATTATATCATTTTAATGGCAAAGTGGCTATCACTTCTGATATAGGCCGTAGTACTAACGGCCATGATTATTTAACGGTAACCTGTCATTGGATATATTATAAATGGTCTATGCAAAAAATGCGTATAGATATATAGATGATAGGCACACTGAAACTTTTATTGCAGAAAATATTTATCAAGTGTGCGATTATTACGGAATAACTGATAAAATTATGACTATTACATTAGATAACGCTTCTTCTAATAATTATGCTATTACAATCTTAAAAAAATAGTTTAACTCCATCTTTTCCAAATCATTTTCATATAAAATGTGTGTGTCATATATATAACTTAGTTGTAAAGGATGGTCTATCACTTTTTGAAGACATTCTTCATAAAATACAATATTTTATAAACTTTATTTTTAAAAATAATAGAATACAACGAAAAAAAGATTATACAAAAACTTGTCACGATTGCCAACTACCTTATAGAAAAAATTTCGAAGAAGTACCCACTAGGTGGAATTCTTTGTATGAGCAGCTACTTGTTGCTTATGACTATAGAAGACCTATAACTTTATTTTTTAACGCCCATAATCAAAATTCAACTGATATGGTTGTAGATAGCGATTGGGAAAAAAATTCCGAACTTATTGTATTTCTAGAGAAATTTTTTCAAGCAACAAAAGAATTTTCCGGTATATATTATCCTACTATTTAAACTATGTTGTTTTATATAGCTCTAATATTTTTATTTCTTAATGAATATATGGATAAACCAGATTATAAGGCAGCTATTAAAAATGTATCAAAATAAAAAATATTTTATTCCTATTCCCACTATTTATATTATTGGTGTTGTATTAAATCCGACTATTAAAATAGACGGATGTAAATCACTTATTGAAACTATTTATGATTGTAAAGCAGTACTACCACCTCCAACTCCTAAAAATCCAAATGACCCACCACCTATTGAACTAACTAAAGAAGAAGTGTTGTCTAGCATAGAAGACGAATGCAAAAAAGTATATAAGTATTACCAACAAGAAAATATTAGCAACCAACCAACTTCCATACCATCTTCTTTTTCAATACAATCTCAAATAAGACATGTTGTTTCTGCGGAAAATATTAAAAGCCTTAGAAATAGAATGTATAGTGGTACCACTACTAATCAAGTTAGCGAGTTTGCTATTTTTGTTTTGCAGGGTGTTGTACCGTACCAAGCAGTTCTCAATGAAGAAGGACATGAAGACTTGCTGAAATACTGGAGGGAGAATGAGAAGACATTTCCGACATTGTCAAAGATTGCCCGAGATGTGTTGAACATTCAAGCGTCATCAACAGCGTCTGAAAGCATTTTTTCTATCGGCAGATATCAAATAGGAGAGCACATACACTCATTAGTCGGAGACAGCTTGGAGATAGCAGTATTATTCAGAGATTGGATACGAGCGGAGCGGAGAAGGTGCGGTCAACCAGAGATCAACGAAGAAGAAGACGAAAACTACAACGACATCTTATCTAAAGGTGGTGGAAGTGACGTGGAGCAATTTGACCAACAAATACCAATTCCAACCGAAGAACCACATGAAATTATAAAGAAACTAGAACAATTTTTTTTCAAAATGTAATTTCTTTAATTGCAATTTTACTATGTCATTTGCAACTTTTGAATAACACCACAAAGTTGCAATTTTGATAATTGTATTTGTATTACAAAAAAATTATATTTCTAGTAAATAATATAAGAGGCACAAAAACAGTCTTGAGATGTTTTTATTACACTATCTTGTTCAATTATTAAGTTGTTTATATATATGTTATTTTTTAAAATTAAGTGCAAAAAAAAAGGAAAATCACGCCCCGACCCGATCTCGGCTCGCTAGGACCAGTACCCTTTTCCGAAGGGACCGGAACCGAGACGAGACATTGGCGAATCCCACCGGTCCCACCGTGTATCGATCCCGCCCCACCCCCCACCCCCATCCAGCCAAGCCCGCCCCGGCCCATTGGCCACCCCAAGTTTGGTATGGATGAAAACATTTTCCGGAAAATGTTTTCCAATTTTCCTATGTCTCTAGGAAAAACAAGCTCCTTAAAAATAAGGAAAATGACTTCTCTAATGGAAGTAGGGAAAACAAGTTCCACCCACCCAACGCCTCCAACTCCCACCCCGAACCCCCACTCTCCACCCATCCCATCTTCATATGTTTTGCTAGATTACATATAAATTCTCTTTGGATAATATTCTTTTGCTTATATACCAAACACTAGAAATTAAGAAAATCACTTATTTTCTAGAAAATCATTTTCCTTCGTACCAAACACACCCTAAGTGGAAATTCTCAGGGTTTATGGAAAAAGAAAAGGAGCTATGATGAAGCAACAACTACAAAAATATCTCAGCTCAATTAAGTGAAACATATATACATTAGCCATTAAGCATAGTCTTCAATCCTAATGTTTTTATCTTTTTATTTTCTTTTGGTAATAACCATATGGTATCCGAAATTCACTAGCCCGACTAATTTAGATTCGAGCCTTGTAGAATCCATGAAAGGGGAAACACTCTCTATCAGTAGGACACGTTTGAAAAGGAGGTTGGTGTCCTCTAAGTTCACCTCCATACTCGTTAGGCTGACCCATTTATAGTCCATTGTTTGGAGATGACTAGAACCAATCAAAAGCGTGAATCGTGCAAGTGATGCCGGAAAACGGATGGTAGTGCAATGACTAGGATTCTTTCTCTATTCTCATGATGAGAAACCTTCCCACACGGCTCAGAGAGTACTGAATTAGAATGAGAGGTTTACCACTACATCATTGCATGCAAGGGGAGCTCGAACCAAGACCTCTGATTAGAGATAAAGATTTCGATTAAATTAAGGGTGGATGAATTTCATCCGTCCCATCTTATCCCTTGGTGGCATCTTCTTTAATAATATGTGAAGATTAAGCAAAAAAGGGGCCTTCTTTCCATTTTGAAGATAAGGCCACATGACAAGAACGAATGCTATTTTTGGAAAGATAGACACATTGTTACAACATCCATAAAAGGAAAGGGGACCAAATTTTGTTGACAGAGGAATAGTTCGCCTTTTAAAATCCTGAGTTATCCTTGCTTATTCAATATCTTTATGATGGTCCACGAACACATCTATAGGGATTACAAGATTCAAGCGGCAAGTTTCATTTGAACTTGTTTATTGAATATTGTGAACTAGTAACAACCACAATTACGGCGGTGTGGATCCCTCTATTAATCATCAGCTGTTTCGAATGCGAACTTTGAAAATGAAGAACTTTTTAGTGAGTAGCGCCCTACCTCCCTTAGTAGGCCTACCCCATGCACGAGTCCAAAGGGCAACCCAGTGCACACAAATCATCCCGCTGACAAAGCCAGAATTTTTATTAAGGAAGTTCAAATTATGAAAAGGTAAACACAAGAAGAAGCTAAGGAAATTCAACATCTATTGTATATATAAAATATAATTTTAACCTTAAATGTACAATATAATTTTTTCATCGAATAGGTTCGGAACCTGGCTCCTTGCTCTCATTTGGCTCTGCCTTTGGGTTCGGGGAATGATGGGTGTGATGTAGACAGTCTACCCTAATGCAAGCATTACTGGTTGTTTTCACAACTTGAACCCGTAATCTATAGATCACACGAAGACAACTTTACTGTTGTTTCAAGGTTCCCTACCAATGCGCGAATCCAAATTAATTGAAATAGTGAGCTTCATATATTGGATGGTTAAACCGTAAAAAGTAACACTTTCAGATCAATGATATGTCAATCACACAAGTGGAAGAGATTTTATCTGCAGACAGAACCACAGTTTCATCACAAGTCAGACACTACCTGACATGTGACAGCAATTGCATGTGCTTTGGTAAAATTAGAACACTTGCTCAAACAACTTTTCTGGGCAAGAGAAATTGCTTCACCAATAAGGCAAACATCACTCTCTTGCAACTGTACACAAATTTCACGTGACACTGTAGGGACGGATTTGGAGTTCGCAAAACTCACTAACTTTGTTCAAACTCTGTGTTAGTGTTAAAAGAAGTCTACTTAATATATATAAATAATTTATCTAGGACACACTAAATTGATGTCTTTATTAAAATTCAAAATTCATAAACTCAAAATACTTATCCACCACATTCCATCAACATCAATGAGAGGAAATCCACATGAGAATAGCATCTGTGCCTAACTAAAACTATTTTTGAATGGAGCACATGAATCCAATAACTATGCTTCTTTCTTTATTGTGTATGCTAAAAAGTTCAAGTGATTTCCAATAATGCACAACCAACACAAAAATAATTCACTACTCCTTTTATAAGCTAACTTAATGGTTGTCCTGATAATAACTTACACCAAATACCCATTGAATTTGAAAGTAGTTACAAATACCTCAATATAAAAGTTACTAAAGTTATTCAGATTGACAAATATATATTTTTGCTCACTTTTAATGACTGACACGAAAAACAGAAATAATAAAACAATATTAGGTTTGTGATCCCTGCATGCCACCTACTGGCAAGCAAGTTCAATCTCTTTATAAAGATAACTAAACATTGTCCCGCTGGCTAAGCCAGAAATTTATACAAGAGAATTAAAAAAAAAAAAAACGAATATCACAGTTGAGATTTGAACCCTTTTATCACTAAACTATAATTTTTCTTCATTTCAAAAGGATGCAATAGTTTACACATAACCAAAAAAGTTCAATTTTATCCTATCTGTGAAGTATAATTTTTTACGAAAGGCTTCACTTTAGCCCCCTTCTTTCTACTTAGTTCCGCCACTGGCACCATCGCCCTACCTAATGACGGAGCCACAAACACTAACAAGGGAATTCTAAAAGATGTAAGAATGATATATGTGAGATTCAAATTTGCGACCTAACGCGATTTTTGAACATCATATGTCGTTACAACAAATTCTCTTATGTCTAGAGAATTAAAAAATGTTATCCTATTTGCACAATATAATTATCCAATTTCATAACATGTGGCTGTTGGTTTACAAGGATTTGCAGGAAACGGAAATTACAAGTAACTGCTTATGTAGGAATTGAAATTACAATTCAACAAGAAAGCTGAAAATTACAATATAACAACAAAATTGAAATTACACTTTTGTTGAACAAGAAAACGGGAAAGTTGTTTATGCTGAGTCGAGTGTGGCACTCTGTCCTTAAGACAATATTGCCCCGTATGTATCCTTTATACGTCCCGACAATTCGTCTCCCAAGATAAAACAAGAATGGAACTATTGAGCAAAGGAAACTCAAAAGCTACCGTGAAGAATATTGAGCAATGAAATGATGCTTGGAAGATTAGGAAGAAACCGATTTTTGCTTTGTGTATTTTCGTGTATGTTAAGTACTCCTCAACAATGGTATAAGGGGTGTTTATATAGGTGAGGGAGGGCTGTTTAACGCCCCCATAACACCCATTATTGGCCAAATAATGGCCATTATGGAGGTAGTTAATCCACCAAAATAAATGGTGAAAAATGCCAACGGATTGGCCATTATAGGAGGTGTAATTCAGCCAAAATAAATGGCCGAATTGAGTGCTTTGACGTTTCGTTCGGACCGTCGAAATTCGATTTTCTCGAAAAACTTCGGGGACCAAACTGTACATCTTGAAACTTCGGGGACCAAACTCGTACATCCGAAAGAATTCTCGGTCCAAACCGCACATCCGAAACTTCGGGATCAAACCGCACTTCGGCAAAGTTTTCTCGGCCCAAAAAGATAATATCGAAGGCCCACGACCCCACGCCCCCACGCCCACACACGTACCCCGCGCCCACGACCCACGCCCCACGACCCACGACCCACGACCCGTGACCCGTGACCCGTGAACCCGTGAACCCGTGAACCCGAGAACCCGAGAACCCGGAACCCGGAACCCGGAACCCGGAACCGGAACCGGACCGGACCGGACGGACGGCGGCGGCGCGCGTGTGGTCTTTACTTGAACCGAAGCACATCTAGGTCCTCCCTCCTTTAAACACATGGGATACCCCTTGGGGTCCCAAACCCCAAACCAATTTCAAGTATTATATACACAACAATTCTTTCTTCCTCTACCGATGAGGGAGAATTGATCACACACCACACTTTTCCATGCTTCAAACACCTTACTTCGTGAACCAATATCTCTTTCATTTCTCAATGAAATTTGACGATTCTTGGCCCTACGGTTATCTACGTACTTAGTACATCATGCATGTGTGAAGAACCGGATTCTCCAACATACGTAACACTAGTGTTTAAGCCGTTAAAGTTGGTCGGTCGCAACTCCCGCCAAAGGCTAATTTCCAACAATCCCCTCTTGAAAGAGATTTTGGCGCACTCACATGGTGTCTTTTCATTTCCAAAGCAATATTTCAAATGCGGACCGATGTTGCATAAGGAGAGGTAGCCTCGGCTTTGAACCTTCCATAGTTGAATACCATCGGACTTACTTACATCGCGCGCGGTGAACGTGATGTCTTGAACCGTCGTGTTTAGTGTAAGCCAAGACAATGATACCAACACAACAAATTCCCTTACTCTCTTCTTCGCAATGTTTTGTCCGTTTTGGCCATGGACAACGTCTTGGATTCTTAAGTGCGTTCATTTTGAGGCGGCTTTGTCCTCGCACTTAAATAGGTGGTCTCCTACAAGGTATCCTGCTATACCCCACTTCACAAGTGTTAGGAACCATTAAAAGTTTCCCAAGAACCTAGCCTCAACTGTTGAGGATCATTACAGGTTTTGAAAACTTAACCTTTACCCATACTGCGAGATAGCACTTAATGTCTATCGCGGAACGGCTTTGGATTTGGTGTTTCTTTTCGTAAATCACTATCCGAAGTGCTCATGCTTCTACTGAAGCGATCAACTGAACCTTTACAGCTTAGTTTTCCCATTGAACCAAATTACTGGGATCTCCAGTTCGTAAGGTTGGGTTACCACTGTATTGGTCCTTATATTTTGGGTTTTAAGCCCATTCCCCTAGACAGGCAAGCCATCTGATCCTTGAGTAGGCCCTTTGTCAACGGGTCTGCTATATTATCCTTTGACTTGATGTAATCAATGGATATTATACCCGTGGTGATCGGTTGCCTAACGGTCTTATGCCTCCGTCGAATATGACGAGACTTGCCGTTGTACATAACATTCCGTGCCCTTCCTAGAGCCGACCGACTCGTCGCAAGGGATCATTACCGAAGGTACGGGTTTGTTCCAACACGGAACATCCTCTAAGAAGTCATGAAGCCACTCGCCTTCTTCTCCCGCTTTGTCTAAAGCGATAAACTCCGATTCCATCGTGGATCGGGCGATGCAAGTTTGCTTAGAGGATTTCCAAGATACGGCCCCACCACCAATTGTAAATATATACCCACCGGTGGACTTGGTGTTCTCTATATCGGATATCCAGCTTTGCATCACCGTACCCCTCTAGTACAAATTTTTCGGATATCTCGAATAGTGTAACCCGAAGTTTAACGTGTATTTCGTATATTGTAATACCCGATTCAACGCCTTCCGTGATTATCACTTGGATTACGGGTGAACCTAGCCAACTTATTGACTGCGTAAGCAATATCGTGTCGGGTGCGGTTTGTTATATACATCAAACTACCGATTACTGTGCATATCGCTCCCGGTATACAGTGCACCAAGATTTTTATCAAGCTTATGATTTATATCCATTGGTGACGCTATCGGAGAACCTGTCTAACATCTTGAACTTTCTCAAAACATCCTCGATGTAGTGAGACCGAGATAAGACCACCCGTCGACGTCTTAGAGATTTTAATCCCTAGGATGACATCTCGCGATACCCATATCTTTCATGTCGAAGCATTGTTTCAACATGTTCTTAGTCTCTAGGATTATCCTAGGACCGCTTCTACTGTGATCAACATGTCGTCTACATACGTGCATATCATAACAAATGAGTCGAGTTACCTTTCGTGTAAACACATTTATCACACTCATTAATGGCGAACCCTTCGATAGTAGAGTACTATCAAATTTTTCGTGCCATTGTTTCGGGGCTTGTTTCACCCATACGAGATTTGATAAGTCGACGGACTTTCTTCTCTTGCCCTTGAACCACGTACCCCTCGGGTTGGTCCATATAAATTTCTTCTTCCAAATCACCGTTTAGGAAGGTCGTCTTAACATCCATCCGGTGTATCTCAAGGTCACGCAAAGCTGCGATCGCAATAAATACCCGTATGGATGTCATCCGGGATACCGGAGAGTATGTGTCAAAGTAGTCAAAGCCTTCGTCCGTCGATAGCCCTTGACTACCAACTCCGGCCTTGTACTTGTCTATAGACCCATCCGCCTTGTATTTCCGTTTGAGTATCCATTTACAACCCAACGGTTTATTTCCGGAGGAAGATCAACCAACTCCCAAGTATGGTTATGCGAATGGAGCTTATTTCACTCTCAATGGCTTCTTTCCGCAGCGGTGCTTCCGGAGTTGACAACGCCCGAGCAATTGTCCTTGGTTCATCATTAACCATGTAAGCTACAAAGTCGGACCGAAGGATTTATCCTTCCCCGGCCCTTTTACTTCGCCTTAGATCCATCTCTCGGAGTCTCCAAGTTCGAGAATCGGAACACTAGATTCCGGATGTTCGGCCACCCTCGAGATTCGCTAGATCTCGAACCATTTAGATCCGGCGGTCAAGGACTCCGGTTCTTGAGAGCTTTGTGCATAACTTCGCTTGCGAGAGGTTATGTCTTTCTCCTTTCTAGGAAAGGTACTTTCAAAGAATAGAGCATTCCTTGATTCCATTATTGTACCCCTGGTGGATATCTCGGAATATCCGACTTATGCACTAAGAAGCGATAAGCACTATCGTTATTTGCATATCCGATGAATATGCAATCTACGATCTTTGGTCCAATCTTGACTCGCTTTGGCTTAGGTACTTCAACCTTTGCCGGACAACCCCACACCTTAAAGTACTTGTAGGTGGGTTTCTTTCCTTTCCATGATTCATATGGAGTTTTGTCCTTACCTTTATGTGGGACTCGTTCGTAATCGTATTAGCGGTAAGGACGGCTTCTCCCCACATGTTTTGGGGAAGTCCTAATTGATAAGCAAGGCATTCATCATTTCCTTTAATGTGCGGTTCTTACGTTCCGCCACACCGTTTGATTGAGGTGAGTATGGAGCCGTCGTTTGATGAATAATGCCTTCTTGGGCACAATATTCCTCAAAAGGCGCTACATATTCTCCCCTCTATCGCTACGAATGGATTTAATCCGTAGGCTAAGTTGATTCTCAACTTCGCTTTGTAACGTCGGAACGCTTCAAAGGCTTCATCCTTACTTTTCAACAAGTAAAGGTAACAATACCTTGTGCTATCATCTATAAATGTCACAAAGTACTTGTTCCCCCTCTAGTTTGTGCAAACTTCAAATCACATATATCCGTGTGAATAAGTTCTAGAGGAGCGGTATTCCTTTCGACGGATCGAAAAGGAAGCTTGGTGAGTTTTGCCTCTACGCACACCTCACATTTATGTTGAGGGTTTATGTCGATAGAAGGCAACAACTCCATCTTTACCAGCCTTTGAATAGACTTGTAGTTTACGTGTCCTAATCTATGATGCCATAAATTAGAAGACTCAAGCAAATAAGAAGAAGACTCAACTTTATTTCCTTGACGCAATACGTACATGGCATTCACTTTGAAGAGGCCTTCACAGACGAGCCTCTTCCTACAAATGTGCCATTTTTAGTGAGTACAAATTTATTTGATTCAAATACTAGCCTAAAACCAGGCATTAACCAATAAAGTTCCGAAAATTAAATTTCTTCTAATTCTGGGACGTGCATCACTTCCTTCAGAGTAAGTTCCTTGCCGGAAGTCATCTTCGTGACCACCTTTCCAACCCCCATCACGTCGGAAGAAGCGTTGTTGCCCATGAACAGCCTTCTTGTCGGCCGACCGGTGTGTACGTGGAGAAGGCATCTTTGTTGGAACAGATGTGCCTTGTAGCACCTGTGTCCAACCACCACTGCATCGGATTCTCAACCAAGTTGGCTTCTAGCACCACTGCAGCGAATTCCTCGATCATGTCATCCAGGAGCGTGTCCTTGACGACGTTTGCTTGAGCCTTGCCTTTTGACTTGGCTTTCGTTGTTGCTCGCTTGAGCTTGCGGCATTCCTTGATCCTATGACCAGGTTTCCCACAGTGATGACAATTACCTCTGAACATCTCTGCTGCAGGGGCTTTGCCGTCTTTCTGGAACTTCCGCTTCTTGCTTGAGTTCCCTTTGGCCTCAGCCAGATTCGCCTTCGCCTCAAGCGGGTTGTCTACCCTTTGGCAAGGTCTTCTTATTATCTTCCTGGATTTGCGCTTTGATAACAAGCTCTTCAAAGGTCATCTCCTTTGTCTTGAGTTTCAAGTAACTCATAAACTCATTCCATGAAGGAGGTAACTTCTCAATCGCGATGCAACCAAAAACTCGCTCGTTTGGTTTTAGTCCTTCCAAATCCGGGTGATGTAGAATCATCTCGAAATTCCCGGACTTGGGACATCACCGTCTTGCTGTCCACCATTTGGAATTTTAGAAATTTCCCAACGATGAACTTCTTAGTACCCGCATCTTGTGCGTTGTACTTCTTTTGCGCTTTTTCCCACAACTCTTTGGCGGTGCCAACGGTGCAATAGACCGTGTAGAGAGGGTCTCGCATAAGCGATTCAAGTATATAGTTCTTGCACATGAAATCGCTATGATTCCATGCGTCACGAACCATCTTCATGCCATTAATGACATGGATACCAAGGCCCCCTTCACCCGTTTCATTGGGCGAAGAGTCCATTTCATCTCCGGCTTGTGGAGGATCTTCCGTAAGGAACCGGGCCATGCCCATAATCATTAAGTAAAAAAAGATCTTTTGCGCCATCTTTTGAATTCGATCCCATGAATTTTTCAGGGCGATCATGGTGGTGTGATGAAGAGGGTGGAGCTCCAATGGGGTCGGGAAGGCAAAGCGGTGTTACGCCTTGAACAGAGCAAGAAGAGCGGTAGCAGCGAGGCCGGCGGAGTTACCGCCTTGGGCGATAGCGGCGATGGCGGGGAAGGCGAAAGCAACATTGCCTCGAGAGGCGCGAGCGATAGCGAAACATCGGTCATATTTCCAGCCATGTTATTGCGATTACCGTAAGCAAAATATTGTCTTAAGTTGTTGGTTTACAAGGATTTGCAGAAACGGAAATTACAAGTAATCGCTTATGTAGGAATTGAAATTACAATTCAACAAGAAAGCTGAAAATTACAATATAACAACAAAATTGAAATTACACTTTTGTTGAACAAGAAAACGGGAAAGTTGTTTATCTTTGAGTCGAGTGTGGCACTCTGTCCTTAAGACAATATTGCCCCGTATGTATCCTTTATACGTCCCGGACAATTCGTCTCCCAAGATAAAACAACAATGGAACTATTGAGCAAAGGAAACTCAAAAGCTACCGTGAAGAATATTGAGCAATGAAATGATGCTTGGAAGATTAGGAAGAAACTGATTTTTGCTTTGTGTATTTTCGTGTATGTTAAGTACTCCTCAACAATGGTATAAGGGGTGTTTATATAGGTGAGGGAGGGCTGTTTAACTCGCCCCATAACAGCCATTATTGGCCAAATAATGGCCATTATGGAGGTAGTTAATCCACCAAAATAAATGGTGAAAAATGCCAACGGATTGGCCATTATAGGAGGTGTAATTCAGCCAAAATAAATGGCCGAATTGAGTGCTTCGGACGTTTCGTTCTCGGACCGTCGAAATTCGATTTTCTCGAAAAACTTCGGGGACCAAACTGTACATCTTGAAACTTCGGGGACCAAACCGTACATCCGAAAGAATTCTCGGTCCAAACGCACATCCGAAACTTCGGGATCAAACTGCACTTCGGCAAAGTTTTCTGGCCCAAAAAGATAATATCAGAAGGCCCACAGCCCACGTCTCACCCACGACCCACGACCCACGACCCACGACCCACGACCCGTGACCCGTGACCCGTGACCCGTGAACCCGTGAACCCGTGAACCCGTGAACCCGTGAACCCGTGAACCCGTGAACCCGTGAACCCGTGAACCCGAGAACCCGAGAACCCGGAACCCGGAACCGGAACCGAACCCGGAACCGAACCGACCGGACGGGCGGGCGGCGGCGCGCGCGTGTGGTCTTTACTTGAACCGAAGCACATCTAGGTCCTCCCTCCTTTAAACACATGGGATACCCCTTGGGGTCCCAAACCCCAAACCAATTTCAAGTATTATATACACAACAATTCTTTCTTCCTCTACCGATGAGGGAGAATTGATCACACACCACACTTTTCCATGCTTCAAACACCTTACTTCGTGAACCAATATCTCTTTCATTTCTCAATGAAATTTGACGATTCTTGGCCCTACGGTTATCTACGTACTTAGTACATCATGCATGTGTGAAGAACCGGATTCTCCAACATACGTAACACTAGTGTTTAAGCCGTTAAAGTTGGTCGGTCGCAACTCCCGCCAAAGGCTAATTTCCAACAGTGGCTCCATCACAAGCCCCATCACATCCTACGTAATTGACAACTACTTGTCTCATCCATCTATCGAATGAAACATTAAATCCTGCTAAATTAACTATTTTCTCCGTTCAGTTTTACTTATCCACTATACTCAAAATAGTTCATCAACTTTTCTTGTCCACTTTAAAAAATTAAGAGATAATTTACCACTTCATACCTATTTTACCCTTATCATTTATTATTGGGTTGACAAGTTTAAGGAAATTTTAGTGGTTACACAACATTTAAAGTATATTTTATTTATTCAATCATTAGGTTACTTAACAATAATTAGGGATGATATAGTAAAATTATCATTCTATTTTTGGCTCTTAAATAGACGTATCAAATCAAAATGTGACAGGTAAAAAATGGACAGAGGGAGTAAAAACAACTAGTAGTAACTATCACAACATTCAACCAAAAAATGGGGGCAGCACAAGTCTTAGCAAAACAGGATATATAAATTTATGTGACAAAATCTTACAGTTGGAGAGTGATTTTGATGGTAATTTTGATCATTGCTTTGGGCTGAGTGGCCTTTATTCACATCATTTGTAGTAGTCGAGGAATTGAACTCTTCCTCATTTCCAAGACTTGCTCTTGACTTGTTATATTTCCTATTCTCTCTTATTTTTGAGAAATCCATGGAGTAATCTGGCATGGCACCTTTTGTGTCCCAGTCCCCAAATTGTGGCACAGATAACCATGGTGCTGCCTTCTGTAAAATTAAGAAAATTTATGGTCAATTCAAATATCAATAAAATCCACTAGCTCTACAGAATTTATTCCAGAATATTTAACGTTTTAGAAAAACAAAGCATTTAATACTATTTTTTTAAAAAAAAACACCCTTATTGTTTCAATTATAGCATGTTTGGCTAAGCTTCACGGAAGTCAAAAGTGATTTTTTTAAAAAAGAAAAAGTATTATTTTCGAGAGTTGAAGTGTTAACCAAATTTATAAAAGAAAATAAGTTATTTTAAGTAATAGAAAAAATTATTTTTCAGAAATTGAAAAAAGTAAGTTCATAAGCACTTTTGAAACCTTCTTAAGCACAAATTCGTGTTCTAATATTACATAGTATTTATTGAGATACTCCTATATACTATTTTCTTACATAAAAGCAAGTTATTTCATATTCTTAAGAAGGTTAATAAAGTCCATTTAAGTATTCAAATTTATCATCCCAAGTGATGCAGAGCAAGTCATATATTATTCTTAATTAAGCTTATCATGTCACTAACAAATTTATTAAAGAATTATTAACAAGAATATATGTGCATTGTATATTATCCAGCTGGAAGACAACAACTGCTAAATGGAGTATATATTTTTCCTTCAATTGACCTTTCCATTTTCAAACTATTTGTGCGGTGCGGTTTAGCTTACAATTCAAAGTCTAAATTTGACTAAGGTGAAATTCTACCACAAAATTCTTTAAAACAAATAAAAATTAGATTTAAATGGAAGAAAACAAATCAAAAAATTCAAAGTCATGTCGTCCATAACTCCTCAGGGCTCAGACAACCCCAGAAATATGCAAGAGGAATATAAATTATGACTAATTACCCCTATTAATTACATAACAAAAATTCTTAATACAATTATATTTTAGAGATTAAAATTGACCATATTGATGAAAATCTTGAAAAAAAACTTGGAAAAATTGAACCACAAAAAATGTCGATAAATGCTTTTCCACAATAACACACAGTCGCAGAGCAAGTGTTTAATATCTTTCATATTGATTTAACCATGATTAAATGGAGTAACATATATTCTCACAATTATTTTTAACTACTATTCCGTAGCTCCATTTACTTTTACTAACTTACTACATTAAAAATAAATTTTCACTTAGCATATCAAGAGAAAGACAAACTTGTTTTTTGTATTTTATCCTTAACACTTAATTACTCATTTTCGAATTATTTTTCAAATATTAAAACTATACATTAATGGATCTTAAAGTAAAATATATACTTCATTTATTAATTTTTAAGTGTGCAAAGTTAAAAGTGGACAAGTAAAAATAAACCGAGGGAATACAATTAAACTGTTTGCTGTGATATAAACACCGGGGGCAGATAATTACTTACTCATAAACATCAAGAAAGGTAATACTAAAGAAAAACAAGAGAATTCCAACTTCAAATTCCCACCAAATTAATTCATTCAACAACAGCAAGAAAAAAGCAAAAGTTGAGAAGAAAAACAAAAACAAGGCCAAAAAAAGCAAGCAATAGCAAAAGATGACCTATGTTTTTACCTCTTTGCGATCTTCCATTGCAAGCTGAGTTTAGAAAGTATTCTAAAATTATTATATGAAAAAAGCAAGAACTGAAATAGTTATTGCTGTGAAGAAGAAAGATGTTTTAAATAAAAAGAAACAAGTAGGGCCTTTGGTTACGTCTAAATACTAAATTGCCGTTAGGATTTTAAACTTCACATAAAGGTACTTTACTTTTTGCACTTTTGCCTTTTTGTCCCTTTTTTTTTTTTTTTTTTGATAATACAGGTTTCCAGGCTTGCGCCTGACTACTTCACTGGTATTATCCAGACGTCCTGAAGGTAATAGCATCGGTCCTTCAACACTATTATCAGGTAAATCGCTGGATGTGCTCCGGTGGCCAGTTTTTCTGGGAGCGTACAACTGATCAATGAGACAAGGTCAAATTCCCCAACATGCATAGTTTCTTCGTGCTTGCGGGGAATCGAACCCACGCTGTCCCATGCCAGAGCGCCTTAAAGCACCCAGGCTTTGCCACTGGACTATGCCCCGGAGGACTTTTGTCCCCTTTTTCTTGCCGCACTAAGTTGAGTCTATGCAAAGCTCGATGCTAGTTAACGAAGAAAAATGAATCTACTCAAAAAGCTAGTTTATGATGTGAGGATTATCCAATACCACCCTTAAAGCATCGATGTGGAATTCAACAATGAGTCTTTGACAACCATCAAATTATGGTGGGATGGACATACATCCTTATTTAAATGTCTCGGGTTTGAGCTTTAAGAATGAAAAAAATTCTGGTAAAAAGTGCATTTCTGTTTAATAGGCTGCAAAATTTATATATCTTCTATACTAATTTATGTAATATAGTTTGACTAGATACAAAGTTTAAGAAATAAATGAAGACTTTTGAAACTTGTGGTCTAAAATAATCCATAGATATTTGTGTGGCTATAAATCATTTTATTAAGGGTAAAAGATGAAGTCTCAAGTTAAATTATTTCTAAACATCAAAATATATCATTCTCTTTTAACAGACTAAAAAGGAAAGTGTATCAAATAAATTGAGACAAGAGAAGTATTAGTCATGCTTAATCAAATCGAATTACACTCTAATACAAGAGATTAAGCGATCGATATAAATATATCCGGCTAAAAAGTGTCCAGAGTCAAAACCCACATAAAACTTACTCTTGGTTGCAACTAATCCAACAATTGTTAAAACAATGTGAATAATCAACTAAATAAAGAGTGGTTGTGTTCGCTGAGTATAAAGCCTAGAATAGTGGTTTCTCATATTATTGGAATAAATGTTTAACGAGTTACTATAATTTTCTACTTATCTTTCGCTAATCGTGAGTTCTCTGCATACTTCTAATATCTCCTGACTAAGAGCAACAATTTTTTAAAGTTATTCTTCCGAATTAACCTCAGGCAACAGTTTAAAAAACTCATAATAATTGCGTCAAAATTGTCTTTCCTAGCTTCCACTTTTAAATCCTCACAATAAATTCCTTAACTAGGAAATATGTCCCTGATTTGCACGGTCGTGAAAAACCTAATTGAACCTACAAAAGGATCTTTTCCTAATATTCGAATATTTAAAATAACAATGGTCATGAGTATACTTTTTTTCATTAAAACTATAAAGCTCTCAATTTCACGTATGACATATATCATATTCACGTTGTCAAGAACTTCATTGATATGACATATTTCTAGAATTACTTTCAATTAAGATCAATGGTCATGAGTATACATAAGCTGGAGATTTAAACTTGTGTTTGAGTCACATTTGACTCATTTTTAGAATATCTACATAGCAATTTTAATATAATTTGCAAGTGAGGATATTATCGATCACTCTTTTACAAGCATTAAATGATCCTATCAAAACAACAATAACATTATTTAAGTTCAAATATGATATACATCATATTCACGTTCTCAAGAACTTCATTGATATGATTTTTTTCTAAAAACAATTCCAATTAAGATCAATGGCGAGTATACATAAGTTGGAGATTTAAACTTGTAATTGAGTCACGTTTGACTCATTCTTACAAGTATTTACATATCAATTTTACCACAATTTGCAAGTGAGAATATTATCACTTTCACCTTTTCCGGCACTAAATCGCCCGTCAAAACAAAGATAAAATCAAGAAAAAATGCAAGTAGAAAATACTAAGGATGGCCAACGGGGCGGGACGGGGGAGGGCGGGACCGGTCCTCCGGCGGGATTGGCGGGATCTGCCGATGTCCCGTCCCGTTCCCGGTCCCGTCGGAAAAGGGGACCGGTCTTATCGGGCCAAGACGGGGTGGGATCGGGTCGGTTACGGGATTTTTCGATTTTTTCACTTAATTTTAAAAAATAATATATATAAACAACTCAATAATTAAACAAGATAGTGTAATAAAAACATCCCAAGATTGCTTTTTGTGCCTCTTATATTATTTAATAGAAATGTGATTTTTTTGTAATACAATTTCAAAATTGCAACTTTGTGGTGTTGAAAGTTGCAAATAAAAAAATTAAATATTTAAAAATACCTTTTCTAGTTTCTTCACAATGTCTTGTGGTTCTTCGGTTGGAATTGGAATTTGTTGGTCAAATTGCTCGAGGTCGCTTCCACCTCCGTCTGATAAGATGTCATTGTAGTTTTCGTCGTCTTCTTCGTTGATCTCCGATTGACCTCACATTCTACGCTCCGCTCATAACCAATCTTTAAATAATACTGCAATCTTCAAGCTGTCTCCCGCTAATGAGTATCTGTGCTCTCCTATTTGAAATCTTCCGGCAGAAAAAGTTCTTTCAGACGTTGATGACGCTTGAATGTTCAACACATCTCGGGCCATCTTTGACAGTGTCGAAAATGTCTTCTCATTCTCCCTCCAGTATTTCAGCGAGTCTTCACGTCCTTCTTCATTGAGAACTGTTTGGTACGGTACAACACCCTGCAAAACAAAAATATCAAACTCGCTAACTTGATTAGTAGTGGTACCACTATACATTCTATTTCTAAGGCTTTCAATACTTGCCGCAGAAACAACATGTCTTTTTTGAGGTTGTATTGAAGAAGAAGAAGAAGAAGAAGAAGAAGAAGATGGTATGGAAGCCGGTTGGTTTCTAGCAATTTCTTGTTAGTAATATCTATATACTTTTTTACATTCATCGTGTATGCTAGATAAAACTTCTTCTTTAGTTCATTCCTTAGGTGATTGGTCATTTGGACTTTTTGGAGTTGGAGGTAGAAGTATAGCTATGCAATCATAAATAGTTTCAATAAGTGTTTTACAATCGTCTATTTTAATAATCAAATTTAATACAACACCAATAATATAAATAGCGGGAATAGGAATAAAATATTTTTTAAATTTGATAAACATTTTTAATAGGTGCCTTTAAGATGGATTTTTCATATATTCACTAAGTAATAAAAATATTAGAGCTATATAAAATAACATAGTTGAAATAGTAAGATAATAAATACCGGATTTTTTTTTTTTTGTTGCTTGAAAAAAATTCTCCAAAAATACAATAAGTTCTGAATTTTTTTCCAAATCGTTATCTACAACCAGATCAGTTGTTTTTGGATTGTGTGCGTTAAAAATAAAGTTATAGGTCTTCTATAATCATAAGCAACGAGTAGTTGTTCGTATAAAGAATTTCATATAGTCGCTACTTCTTCGGGAATTTTTCTATAAGGTAGTCCACAATCGTGACAAGTTTTTTTATATTCTTTTTTTCGTTGTATTCTGTTACTTCTAAAAATAAAGTTTATAGCAAATTGTATTTTATTAAGAATGTCTTCAAAAAGTGATAGACCATCATTTACAACTAAGTTATAAATATGGCACACACATTTTATATGAAAATGATTAGAAAAAGATGGAGTTAAAAGATCTTTTAAAAATCTAATAGCATAATTATTAGAAGAAGCATTATCTAATGTAATAGTCATAATTTTATAAGTTATTCCATAATAATCGCAAACTTGATGAATATTTTCTGAAATAAAAGTTTCAGTGTGCCTATCATCAATATATCTATATGCTAAAATACGTTTTTGCATAGACCATTTATAATCTATCCAATGACATGTTACAGTTAAATAATCATGGTCGTTAGTACTACGGCCTATATCAGACGTGATAGATACTTTGCCATAAAAATGATATATTGAATAACGTAAATACTATTGATATTCATGTGCAAATTTAAAAACATCTCTCCTAACAGTTGATCTAGGAAAACCGTTAAAAGCGGGATTATACATATCTCTAATATAAGGAATAAAACCAGGAGAGGAAGGAAATAAAAAAGGCAAACCCTCCACCGCAACTAATTTTGCTATTGCTTTCTTATCTCTATGTTTATCGTATTCAGTTTCTACAATTCCCCCCGCCATCGGGTTAATTTGACCTTGTACTTGGTCCGAGATAGTATGTGAACTTTGTCCCAACTGAGAGCGCGTTGGCGCACCCGATTTTGTAGCCTCGTATTCATCCCACCTAGCTTTGTGAAAGTTTTGTACGTGTCTCAATAAACCTCTCGTCCCACCCTAACTTTTTTCCATTTTAAATTTATAAACATTTTTATAAATTTGACATCTAACTACTTGATTCTCTTGGTCCCTATAAAAAAAAAGCACATGCATTTGATTTTAATTTTCATTGTGTTGGGCCTCGTCTCATACTAGGGGGAATAAGAGGCATTTAAGTTTCAGTTTGAGGTGCACTGGTGGGTGTGTCATCTAGATTATCTTCTAAATTAAAGTTTGGTTGAGTTGCAGAAAATATCTCATCATCTAATGGTATATCATTAAAAAAAATTGTTTCATCTATATGTATGTAATCAATCAAATCATCCTGTCTAGGAATATGATGACTAGAAGAAGTACCCTGCCCTTGTTACCCCTACTAGAAGAATCACCCTTACCCTTACCCTTAAACATTCATCTTATTCCTTCCATTTTGATTATGCTAATAAATAATTAAAGATAATCAAATTAAATGCGTTAATTAAAATAAAGTAACAATAATAATTTAAAGAAGGAACGAAGGTACCAAACGCCAACGTAACGTCGACATGTAATCGAGGTTGAAAATTGAAACTTTGCTCGATGGATGATCCTCAAGCTAGTTGTCAACTTCACTCCCAATTTTTCAACTTTGATATAGTTATACAAATGAACAAATAAAATTTAATATTTAGTAGACAATGTAGACTTGTAGAGAGATATATTGAGAGAATTAGAGAGATTGTAGGAAGATTTGTGAGAAAGATGAGAAAATGAGGTATTTATAGTTGAAAAATTGGGTTAAAGTGTAAATATATTAACTTAGGGGTTAAAAATATATATTAAGGGGTTAGGGGGTAAGGGGTTGGGGGGAGGCCAAAAATAACCGTTGCCAATGGCCAAAATATAAAATGACCGTTGTGCAACGGTATTTTTTGCAAAGGGAAGGGTCGAGCCCAAGTCCCGTCCCCCCCCCCCCCCTTTATTTTATTTTTTGCGGGATCGGGGTGGGGTTGGGTTGGGTCACTGGCCAGCCCTAGAAAATACATATACTTCAGACCGCTTGTTTATTTTTTAGAGTACAATAACTCTCCGACAAAAACTCCCTTGCATATTCTGATCAATTTTTACAGCCTTATAAATAAATACATAACTGAATAATATTTGTACCATAAGCCGAACAATTCAATCACTGCTTGTTCTTCTCAACAATTTTGAAATACCCAAAATCAGGATATGCATATCCAAAAATCAGTCTGCAAGTCCACAAAACATATTTGTTTTAAGTGATAATGGAAAAATGCCAAAAAAGGAAGAGAAAAAAGCAAAATACTAAGATAGATCATAAGGAAAAATAAGATAAATAGATCCGCATACAAGAAACAATTGATGATGAATTTTTCCCTTTTTCTTATTTTATTTTGCAAAATTTCACCACCGTAAAATGCCTAAAATCAAATAAATATCCATCAGTCGGTGAATCACTTCAAAAGAGAAACGCTAATAATTAACATATTCGACAAAGGAATCACTTAAACAATATTAAAATTAAAGCATGTAAATTATAAAATCAAACAATTGGGAAAGGAAATGAAAAAGGAGGAAAGACAGATTACAAAAAAATAAATAATAAGTGACAACAATGAGTAACGAATAAGTAGGGTATATTTGATCTTCTGCAAATTTTATGGACATAATGCTTGATTGTTGTTGGGTCCGGGGCTACGGATAAGCAATAATATGTAAGAATAAAACCGTAATAGCTAAAACAATTCAAACAGTTTCTGGATGTTGCCTTCAATGTTGTGTCAACATCTGAGGCAACATTGTGATAAAACAGTTATACACCTTTATAGAGTAAAAGCAGCGGAAAAGTAAAGAGACACAAGGTTTATATTTTCAAGGGTATATATTAATATATCCCTTGATGGTCAATGACCAAAGAATTGTATAAATTATATACAATTACAAATGAATTTCTTTTTACAAGGTTGAACAATAAATGCGAAAAAGAAATTACAAACAAAAGTGAAGTCGCAGATGACTTCAGCCTAAAGTTAAAAGATCTAAAAAGACAAATACAACATCTTCATTACTATTGCTTGAAATATAAGCTTGATCTAGAATCTGGGCAGCACTAGTAACGTGGGCTAGATGTTGTTATACTACTTTAGGCTAAGTGTGTTGATCCAGTTTCTAAGATGAATATGCAAGAGTTCTCTTGGTAATTCTTCTTGTTTAAATCTAGATATCGTTACTCTGAAGTTCCCCTCTATTTATAGTGTGAACTTCCCTTGAAATCCTCACTGGTTGGTTGCGGAGGCTGAGTAAAAGAAGGTTTCAGCTTGGACCGGTTCTTGCTCCTTAAAAAGCTCAACGTTCTGGACTTGGTCTTCACGTTGCTTCCTCTCCAAGCTTTGACTGTTTCTTTTACCATGTTTTAAACACAGCATCATTGTTAGCTTGCCTAGGTCATTTTTTACTCACAGTAAAACAACCTGTTTTGGCCGGAAGAATAGGCAAAATCGTTATAGAAATGTTGTGAGGAATGTTGTCACAACATCGCAGGCAACATTTTTATTTTCATAAGATGTTGTCATGAGCATTTACAGATGTTGTCACAACATCCATCCAACATCAACAATCTCCCCCTTTTTGCCTTTCTTCACAAAATTCCATACGAAGCGAAAATGACTAGGATACTGATTCCCGATGTAGTCCTTATATTCCAAGAATCAGTAGGATCAGTGATATGCTCCCCCTTTAACCTGCAGTGTTAAATTACAAGCAGTGTAGTATCGATGATTTGATTAGATAGGAGTTATATTCTGCTTACTTATAGCAATTGCGTAATCAGTCTACAGTGACCATTCATACCAATCCACATTAGGCAACCATATATAAACATCTTTAGAAAGCAGTCACAATGTCTGCAAGAATAGACCAAATATCCCAAAGTAAAATATTACAAACACAAATAATATTCCAAATGTCAGTAATGTCAGTATATCCAATATTCAAATAAACATTCATCATTGAATCACCAACTCCATCAGCATGATGATCCTTGACTAGAGTAATCGAGTCACAGTAGCTTCCAGCCGCTTTCTGTGATCGATCACTCTGTGCAGCACCATCTTCATCTTCAGCGCATCAGAAGTAGTCAGCAATCAATCATCTCAACTCATCTCCCCCTGCATCATGGCCTGCATCCTTATCAGTAGCATCTCCCCGTCTGCTTCCAGCAGCAGTATCAGCATCATCATCTCCCCCTTTTTGTGAAGAAAGTAAGCCCACATAATAGTTCCTAGCTCGCACTAGTTCTTGAATTTGCCTGTCAAGTTCAGCAATATGTTGTCGAAGCCAGTCTTTGGACATTGGGACCTTTCCTTGAGCAATATTGCCAGGAATGTCGGCAACATCCTTTGATGTGTCAGTGTCCCATTCATCTTTCTTCCAGGGCAGGTCAATAACCCTGTCCTTCTTTGTTAACAACTGCTCGTTGTACTGAGTAAACCTCTAAGGCTGGACTCAGCTTTTCTCCTTTTGGAGTCTTAAAACCTTGGTTGAGCAGGATTTGAAAAATCAAGGAGGGGTATGGAAGGGCAGAGTTGCTTTGTCTTTCTGCCAAGTTGACAACATGGTTGAATATAAGTGTTTCTAAGTCAACTTTCTGATTCCTTCCAATCTTGAAAAGCAGTGATGCTTGATCAAGGGTCACTACTGTCTCGTTGAGAGAGGGTCGCCAGTTGTATATAGCAAGTTTGTCCAAAGTGGCAAACAAGACAGTGAGTTTTGACATAGGGCTGCGAGGAGCCCAAACAGTGATCAAATTCTCCGTAAGGTACTTGATCATTGAATTAAGTTCCTCCACAGTGGGGTTTGGTTGAGGTTCTCTTTCACTAATAATTATCCCAAGAGTGGAGTTGATGATATTAGGTGTAAAATTGTATACCTTGTTGTATAGGTACACTTTCCCAAATTTCTTTGAGGCTGTGTCCTTAACAGCAAGCGTCAAATTAGCATATAACGCCCTAATCACCTTCTCACAATAAGGATTCTTACCAGATACAGAGCTTAAGATCTTTCGACTACTTAAGAAATCAACTAAACCATTTTTGAAGAATGAAGTTAGGTCAATCACCTTCTCCCCTCTAACTCCTCTATTTTAAACCAATTCCAGTTACTGGAGCATGATTTAGTTTGAAACATGAAAGAGTAGGGAATTAACTCAGAATCTGTTTTAGATTCTGTGTTTTTTTGTTCGGATGAGGTGGCTGCAGGTGTTGCCTCGGATGTTGGGGCAACATAGTCTGGGTCCATTTTCTCGTTTGTTGCCTTTGATGTTGAGGCAATATTTTTATCAATATTCCAGTATGTTCTACGGACCCCTTTAGGAATGAAGTTTCGTAGAGGTGTGTCATCTGACATCTCTCCTTCTTCTTCTTTTTCCTTCTCAGTTTCTGCTTGTGGAGTGGAAGTTGATGGAGTTCTGGAAGAACTGGGCATACTGAAATTGGTGTCAGTGCTGCTGCTTGTCGTAGTATCAACAGGGAAAGTCGACTCTTCCCTGGATCTTTTGGCAGACTGGTATACATCGAATTGGTTTTCGATAACCCTCTTTGACCTTTGCGTCGAAAATGTCAATTTTGACTGTCTTGAGGCAAGGTTCGAGAAATCAGATGTTGCATCAATATCGATTGGGTTTTCATTATCGCCTGGGTAGCTCACCTGTAATGGCTTATATGAACCAAGCAGGATCATAGCCTGTGTGCAGTCCTCCTCGACCAGTCTCAAGTCATTGATGGAAGTATAATGCTTGTAAACCTTGTTGTTATTTGCTGGACTAGTCGACATTGGAGAATAATCTTTGGTGTTTGTAGATTTTGGGGACACGGACATAGAAGAGGGTTTTGAAGGATTGGGCGTGTTGGAGAAGCTTTGGGTTTTGAGAAATGACGGTATTGTTTGGGCTGCCATGGTTTGATAGATTGATAGTCGACTGATGTGACAATTCCAAGACAAAAATGGGAGGTTTTATTATGGCAAAGTATACTTACACTCAAACTCCTTTTTCTTAAATTTAGATTGTATAGAAGAATAAAAACTCTTTACACACCTAAAGTAAGGATTTTCAAAGCACATATCATCATTTAAAAAAAAACGGTCCTCTAGAATTTTTGGACTTTCAGTTAAAGACAGAGACGTGTTAAATACCAAAAACAAGAAAATAAATAAGATAAACCAGATTGATCAATGTACTGGAACACGATGTTGTTAATGATGTTGGCAACATTTACAAAGTTAAACAAGCATTATGAGACTCAAAAGATTTTCTGATTTAGCAGATGATACTTCCGTATATGTTCCCTATGAGACTGATCGTTGGACTAATGTAACATTTTACTATTGTCCTTAATCAACTTAGTTGAACACATACAGTTTAAAGAATATTGAGGGATTTTCAACCTTACGTGGTACTCCTATAGAATAGGAACGATACCGATCTTAGAGTTTTGCTCTTTTTGTATACAACCAAATCTTTTAGTAGAGGCTTTGCCTTCTTATTTTATCCTTTTAGAGTCATGCTTGAATCTTTTAAAAGAAAAAACATTGCAACATCACTACAACACTTATCCTGTATATTGACTCAACATTAAATGTTATCCAGAATGTTGGGACAACATTTCGGAAATCATCTACCTAGCCTGTCTTATTTTCAAAGGAAACAGAGACCAAGAAATTTTTTCAAGCTAGAAAATCTCTCATGATCTAAAGGTTTGGTAAAAATGTCAGTCAGTTGACAAAAAGTATCAACATGTTCGATTTGAACTAGCTGTTTTTCCACTAAGTCTCTTAGAAAATGATGTCTTATATCTATGTGTTTTGTACGTGAATGCTGAACAAGATTTTTGGAAATATTAATAGCACACAGATTATCACAGTACAAAATCATGGAGTTATTAGATATGCCATAGTCATCTAGCATATGTCGTAACCAAATCAGTTGAGCACAACAACTTCCGGCTGCCACATATTCAGATTCGACAGTCGAGAGTGATATACAATTTTGTTTACGACTGTACCATGAGACTAGATTATTGCCAAGATAGAAACACCCACCACTAGTACTTTTCCTATCGTCTACATCGCCGGCCCAATCCGAGTCACTATATCCTATTAGATTATGATTAGTGTCTTTGGAGTACCAAATTCCCAAGTCACTTGTACCGGCAACATATCTAATAATACGTTTCACAACATTAAAATGAGATACCTTGGGGCTGTCTTGGAACCTGGCGCAAACACATACGCTGAACATGATATCGGGGCGACTGGCAGGAAGGTATAAAAGGCTACCTATCATAGATCGCTACAATGTTGGGTTAACATCTTGTCCAACATCGTCTTTACATACCTGTTGCGTAGAGTCCATTGGAGTCTTCATGTGTTTAGCATTTTCCAGACCAAATCTCCTAACAAAATTCTTAGCGTACTTGCTTTGAGATACAAAGATCCCATCTTCATTCTGTTTAATCTGCAAGCCTAAGAAAAATGTTAGTTCTCCAATCATGCTCATCTCAAATATTGTCGACATTGCTTCGACAAACGACTTCAAGAAAGATTATGTAGTCGAACCAAAAACAATATCATCAACATAGATTTGAGCTATTATTACATCTACACCGTGTCTTTTAATAAATAATGTTCTGTCAGCTTCTCCACGGGTGAAACCAAACTCAACAAGGAAGTTAGTTAGACGACCATACCATGTACGTGGGGCTTGTTTTAGTCCATACAAATCTTTCTTGGGTTTGTACACATGATGTGGATGGTGATGATCCTCAAATCCATTTGGTTGTTCAACATATACTTCTTTGTCCAAGTATCCATTGAGGAATGCACCTTTAACATCCATTTGGTGCAAGGTAATCTTTAGATAGCAAGCAATAGCAATAAGCATTCTTATTGACTCAATTCTAGCCACAGGAGCGAAGGTCTCGTCATAGTCGATACCTTCTACTTGTGTATATCCTTGAGCAACAAGTCGAGCTTTGTTCCTGACAATCTTTCCTAACTTATCTGATTTGTTTTTAAATATCCACTTGGTCCCAATAACATTAGTGTTGTTGGGTCGTGGTACCATGTCCCAAACCTCATTTTGGGCAAATTGTTCAAGTTCCTCTTGCATGGCTTGAATCCAAAAATTATCTTTTAATGCTTCCCCAATATTTTTGGGTTCCAAAGTAGATGTAAGACAAGAAAGACTTACTTGTTGGTATATGGTGGACATGCACATATACCTTACCATTTCTCGGTAATTCACTGGCTCTTTCCATCTTGTACGCCTCTTCTAAAAAACTCCCCCTATCACCTGGTCGGGTGGATGGTTCCTTCTAATCCTCGATGGAGGGTCTATTCTCACTTGATCATTCAGTTCAGTAGCAGACTCCTCCTCGATTTCGTCCCTTGTGTTCTCTCTTTGAGGTTCAGATGTTTCTTCTGATGTTGGGACAACATCTGTTTCTTCAGTGGGTTTCTCCTCTTCAACTGCAACCACAATGTTGTTTTCTGAAGATCTACCAGATATATCCAGCAGGTTATCAAAACTAACATTGACTGATTCTTGTATGGTCTTTGTCCGAAGATTGTATATTCGATAAGCATGGTTATTCTGAGAGTAGCCAATGAATATTCCCTTGTCACTCTTAGAGTCAAATTTGGCCAGTTTATCCCTGTCATTAAGAATATAGCACACACACCCAAAGACATGAAAGTACCGCACTGTAGGTTTCTTTCCATTTAACAGTTCATAGGGTGTCATCTTGGTCCCTGGCCTTAAATAGATTCTATTAGTTATGTGACATGCCGTGTTCAAGGCTTCTACCCGAAACCTCTTTGACAATTGCTTAGAACTTAACATAGCTCTAGCCATTTCTTGTAAAGTTCTGTTCTTTCTCTCAGCAACCCCATTTTGTTGTGGTGTTTTTGGTGCCGAAAATTCATGGAATATGCCTTTCTTTCACAAAATTTTGCATAGGTTTGATTTTCAAACTCCTTTTCATGATCAGATCTAATTCTAAAAATCGAAGAACAAAACAGGTTCTTAATCCTGGAGTAAAGTGCTCTAAACATCTCAAAGGTTTGTGATTTTTCCTTTTAAAATAGATCCAAGTGAATCTGAAAAAATCATCTACTATCACATAAGAATATCTCATCCCTTCTAGGCTATCTACCTCGATTGGACCCATAAGATCCATATGCAATAATTGGAAACAATGATACGTACTTGAATGTTGTCCGTCATGTTGGACAACATTGTGAGAGACTCGGGTCTGCTTTCCTTTCAAACAATCTTCGTATAGTGTTTTATCTTTTGGATCCAGTCTGGGAATGCCTCTGACAGCTTCAAATGAGATCAGCTTCTCCAAGGTGCCATAGTTAACATGTCCCAACTTTTGATGCCAAAGTGTCAAGTCACCTACATTTGCGGAGTTGCACAACTCTTGTCTACCGACTAGATAATAATTATCTCATGTTTGGGTTCCTGACATGACACATTTATCCGCAAAATCGGTAACCTTGCATCCAAGCTTGTTGAATTTCACCTCGAGATCATCATCACATAATTGCCTTATGCTAAGAAGATTAGCAACCAAACCTTCTACATGAAGAACATTTTTCAAGGCTGGTACATCCGGAACATTAAGATTTCCTTTACCAATTATCTTACTTTTACTTCCTCCTTCAAAGGTCACGTATCCTCCATTGAATGCTTCATACTCCTTCAATAGGTGTTTGGTACATGTCATATGACGTGAGCAGCCACTATCGAAATACCAAGAACCTGTAATGTTAGTACGCAAAGCAGTTATGCACACATTACATTTCAGATTCAGTTTGGGTACCCATTGTTGACGCCCAATTTTGTCCCGTCTTTTCCGATTTATTCACAATTTTAAATATTTTCGGACACCTCAAAAATAATTTTAATATAGGCATATATATATTTTTATTATTATTTTCAATATCATTATTTATTATTATTATTATTATATTCACATGTTTTACTATCATTTGCCTTTTTAAAAGTGGTAATCATAATTTTACCCTAATATTCTATGCTATTCTATTTTTTCGCAAAAACGGCATCGCATTCTCCATTTTAAGCATTAAACATTTCGCAAATATTACATTTTACTATTATCACATCGTGATGTTATTTTAAATAACTTACATCTTTTTAAAATAAACTCCCTCTTATTTTTAACCAACTCCCCATTTATTTCCCAACCCGAAAATAATTTCTACCCAAAACATTCTATCAACCCCCAAAGTCCATTTACAAATTAACCCCTATTTTTCGGCCCAACCAGACCAGCCCAATCTCCTCACCCGTCGGCCCATTCCCCCACTCCACCCATTGAGCCAAATCTCTAAACTAAAATCCCAAACTTCCACTCACTCATCCAAGCCCAACCGGACCAGCCCAAAACTCCCAACAAATTCCCCCATCGTCCAAATGAAACCAGACGCCAAACCAAACCCCAAAAAGATAAAACCAAACAAACCCTAAACCTATTCCCCTTCCATCTGGCCACACACCCCTACACCCCTACCCCTACGTCGCCGCACCCTACGCCTGACACTACCAGTCGCCGACACCGCCGCCTGACACCACCAACCTACCCCATCACCTCACACCGAACCATGCCTCAAGAAGTCGTTCCCCAAACCTAATACCCAAAAGCCAGACGACCCTCTAAAAAACCAGCAGCCTTTCACACCATCGCCCCTTTACCCATCGAAAAAACACCCTCACCACACCACTGCCACTATCGAGCCCTCACATCACACGGTCTCCTTTTCCCCATTAAACTCAGAGCTTGGAATAGCTCATCCAAAGTCGAATCGACTTGCGAAGCATGCATGCCGCGGTCGATCCCTAGAATACCTTCAAGAATTCGGTGGGTAAAAGCATGAACCCGTACCCCTTTGTTATCGTCTCAGTTTTCGAAATGAAAAGAAACCGTCACATTTTCAATCTTTGTTTTGAATTCGAAATTCAAACCTCAGCCATTAGGGTTTCGATTGGGGCTATAAATAGAACCATTTGTGGGTTGTTGAGGGGAGGAGAAAAAAAAAGGAGAAAAGGATTCGGATTTCAGACAACAAAAAGAAAGCCATTTGTTTTAAGCTATTGCAAAGAATCGATCCATCGGGTGGTTTCACAAAACATCTTTCGATTCTCAAAAACCCTTTCTTTTACTCTCATTTCCGGCTCGACAAAGCCTAGAAACACTCAAACTCGTTTTCTTTTCAATCACATAAATACACTCCTCCGAGCGGACTCGACGATTCGATACGACGCCTCGGTTCGCTGCCTGGAGAAGGTCAGTAAGCTTGAATTCGTCTCTGTTTTTTTTTTTGTCATGTGTGCTGATTAGTTTAGTTTTCAGATTATAATGCCTGATTTCAAGTATGATATCTTGTTTTAATGTAACTAGTTTAATTAGTAGATTTAGGTATTACATTCTAGATTAACATGTATAATCTGGTATGAGTTGTCTTTGTGTATTTTTATGATTTAAGAGCAATATAAGTTGTTTGTCTTCATTTTGGATATCGTTGGAAGGAGCTTGCATGAAATGAATCTGGAGACAACCAATATATAGCCTTATGCATGTATGTGGATTTCTGGACATGATTAACTAGGGATAAGTTAAATAATGTTGAAACATGTTTGTTCCTGTTAGAGTTCTTGTGCTTAATTTAACATGTCCTAGGTATCTCTTTGCTTTTGATATAATAGTTTGTTGACTTAAGGTTCATTTGATAACCATGTTGAGTCATGTCATGTCTAATATGAAGTATCATTATGTCTCATACATCCTAAGCTATAATTGTGTATGTCTTTGTGCCTGTGGCCTTGCACACTTAAGTTGTTAATTTTTTATGACTATGAAAGTCTCTTCTGTTTGCCTCCCATGTTTATCCTAAGTTGGTTGTGCATATATATTTGTTTATCTTAGTGTAGGTTTGTTTTTGTACTAGCATGAAAAATCCTTTTGAAGCCATGTGATTAGTGTATGTTGCTTACCGTAATAAAATATGCATTTTTGGCCTAGCTTAGACAAATCTGTGTCTAAAAAACATCATCTTTTGGACAGTCAATTCTGTTTCTGCATGCCTGTCAACCTACTTAAGTGTTAAGTGCCTCCATATCATCATATAAAGTCTTTTAAGTTATCTTATATCATGCTCTGTTTACTAAAGTTGCTGAATGATATCTGTATTAGCATTTTGTGCGTATTTGAACTGGTTTGTGTCGTGTTACATTACTGTCCATGTCTACATTATATGTTTATTGCCGAATGTTTTCTTTCATAGTTGCCTTGTTTGAACTTTCCTGTTGTATTGCTTTGCCGGCTGAAAGGCAAGGCAAGCTTCGGGTTTGGTTTAGCCTTCTTCGATAGCCTGCCATGCCTAAGGTTCTAGAAACCTTTTGAATCTTGTTGCGACATCGGAAATGAATTGTGGTAGCCCCCTTGGTCTTCTTATCTCTCAAATTTGAAGTTTAGAGTGATTGGTCTTTAAGTTTACCTTCCTCTTTATGTCTTTGCTGTGCTACCAGTATTTGTGGTATCCTGCTGCACCTTGAGATTCTGGATATATGTCATCTTTAAATAGTTCTGGTTATGGGTTTTGTTTCATTTTGGCCGCTTGATTCTCGAGACGCGCCATTTGCTGCAATACTTGAGCTGATTACTGCACTTTTGAGCCATTATTCTGCTCCTGCGTTTGCCGCGCACAGCTGCTGCAATCTTGGCCATTTACACCTCATTTTGGAAATATTTTACTACTGCATTTTGAGCATATTTGATGTCTTATCACTGCTGTATTTGTTTTAGCCAAAATTGCTGCTATTTTCTTAGTTGAAAACAATTGCTTTAAGACTGTTTCGTACAACACACTACTGTGTTTCAAGCCCACTGCTGCGTTGTTTTTTTTAAACCCAATTGCTGCTGATTTTCTCGGCTGAAAACAGCTGGTTTAAAAATGCTTTGGACAACTGCAATATTTCAGAAATTTTATTGATTTGAACGAATATTACATTTAGGCCAATGAAATTGAATTTGAGGCCGCGTCCATTCGGAAAATGCCTCTCGGTTTTGGCTTGCTGCTTTGGTACAATTGACTGATTTGAACATGATACTACACTGGCCGATGAAAATATCCATCGATTTTTTAGGCCTCCACAGTTGTAAAGACGGAAATATAACTTCTGGGCAAGGATGAAAACTTAAATCTTATTTCATCCGAGAGATCAACATGTTTAGTAGGTGAGGCAACTAAAATGACCGACGAGTTATATGTTCGCAGCCACGACGTGATTAGAATGATCTTTCTTTTTTTCATCCGAGAGACCAACATGTTTAATAGGTGAGGCAATTAAAATGACCACCGAGTCATATGTTTGCAGCCACGACGTGATTGGAATGGTCTTTTCAAAATTTAAGTCTGAGCCCTCCGTGATCAAAACATTCACTGTTTTGGATACATATTCGAAGTTATTTATGTTTAACTGTTTCTAACCGTTTGTTCTTGACAGCTTGCAAGGAACAAAGTCAACGAAGGCAGATACTCCTCGGAGATTATTTATTTTGTTATTTTTACTTTCTTTAATTCAGCTTCATCTCGCTCTGTATCGTAATATTATTTATTGCACTTATGTAATTATGGAACTGCTTAGAATAGGTAGACTTAGAATTAATTCATAGGGTAGTCTAAGATTGGAAATCCGCCGCTAGCTTATTTACTTGTAGGCTCGGTTAATTCAAACTTAGAAACCCTCCGCTAGTTTATTTATTTTAGGCTCGTCATGCATATTTAAAATTTTCAAAACAAACTTTGATCATCTTCTGTTCACTTTATTAATTGTACAACTCAAAATGATTTCCAAAATTACTTCTTTGGCATTATAAGTAATTTGTTTTTCTCCTTGATAAATTGTCCCAAATGCATACTTGTACAAAATGCATCTTTTTACTTAAATACTTGCAACATCATTTCAACTTTCTATTTTTAAACATGCATTTTTCCTTAGCACAATAATTAACCTGAGTTTGATCGGATAACCGCAAGTTAGCGGATCTTAAAGGATGCCTAACCCCTTCCCTTTAGGAGAATAAAGAACCCTTACCTAGAATCTCATTAGTTTCGCAGACCATAAAATTGGAGTAATATTACAGCATTTATTTAATATTTAGGTGTCCTAATTCACCGTAAAAATAATTAGGTGGCGACTTCTTAATCCAATACCCAGGAATCACCAAATACGTTGTGCTCCGCTTCGACCCACGGGTCAAAAACGGGCGCGACACCCATTCCTTTTTCTTCCTTCTTCTTTCAGCCTGGTTTCTTTGAATGTTGTCAGTGATGTTCGCCAACATTGCTGACGACATTTTAGGCAATATTCTGAGTGCAGAGTTTTGAAGTTTGTAGCAATTGGGCATAAGATGTCCTGACTTTTTACAGAAGCTACATACAAACTTCGATCCAATCTCAGTGATCTGAGAATTACTCGGATTTTCTTTGACAAATTTTATCCTCTCAGTTTGACTATGGATTCTGGAAGTATTTGTTTTGCTAGGAGATTGGTACCCAAGCCCAAATTTCTTGTAGGTTTATTGAAGTTCAATATTTCATCCAGTTTGGAGGTTCACATGTTGAGCCTTTGAAAGGTGGTCTCAGCTACGTTCAATCGCGCACGAATCTTACCAAGCTCTAGGTCCTTCTTGGTAAGTGTCACCTCTAATCGGTTGATTGTGCCTTTCAGATTGCTATTCTCAAGAGTAACTAATTTTTCTTTTGAGTCTAGTTGCTCAGATTCAGTGATTAAGGCTTTACAAAGATTTTGTAATTCCTTTATTACGTCGTCTTTGGAGTCAACTAGATCCAAATTTACAGCCTCAGATGAAGAATTAAATCCACTAAAACATTTTACATCAGAATAGTCAAAGTATACATACCTCTCTGATGTTAAAGACATTCCAGATGTTGAGTCTGATGTTGTTCCTGATGTTGTCGCAACATTGTCAACAACATCTTCATCGTCGGATAGTGAGTGTTCAAACAAGGATGCGAGCATTGCATGTGGTTCTTCTTCTTGATCTCCTTCCTCCTCTTCGTTCTCATCATCGCTAAGAGTTACCCACATGACCTTACTAATTGTTCTAAGGGTGTTTGCACACTCATTAGCGTAGTGTCCCCAACCCGAGCATGCATGACATTGAACTCCCTCGAGTTGTTTGGGATTGATATTGGTACTGTCGGAGTTAGATTTCCTCAGTGGATTGTGATTACTTTGATCAAAAGGTGACCTATTCAGCTGTTTATTAAAGAGTGGGTTTTGATGCTGTTTGTATTTGGCTTTATTGCGATCATTATTGATCTTTCTCACCATCGAATTGAATCGACGAGTAAGTAAGGCAACAGTTGCACCATTTCCCAGTTCCTCCAAGTTTTCTTCCTCGTTTTCCAATTCAGTTTCCAAGGTTTGTCCTTGGAGTGCCAAAGTTTTGTCTTTATACAGATCTCTTTGTCTCTTCATGTTCATCTCATATGTTTGAAAGATGCTCATCAAGGGATGTAGATCCATAGTAGCAAGATTATGGGCCTCTTCAATAGCACAAATCTTAGTATTAAACCTTTCAAGAAGAGATGTGAGAGCTTTATCCACAAGTTGTGTGTTGGTTAAAGGAGAACTAAGAACTTGACACTGATTAGCAATGTAAATTAACTTTTCAAAATAGGATTTTATGTCTTCAGATTCTTCCATCCTTAAGCGTTCGTATTGGCTCAAAATCATGCGAAGCTTTGTACGTCGTACACTTGAGGTACCTTCACAATGAGTTTGTAAGGTCTCCCAAGCGTCCTTGGCCATAGTACAATTCTGGATAAGTTTAAACATATAGAGATCTACCCATCCAAATATCGCATTTAGGGCCTTTTCATTGAAGCTCGCACTGTTGATCTCATCCGCGGTCCATTCAGATTCGGGTTTGGTAAGTACATCACCATCCTCGTCTGCTGGGTACTTGGGAAGCACATAGCATTCGGAACCTGATCTCCAAGCTCGAACACCAATGGATTTGATGTGCGAATGTAGTCGGATTTTCCAATAGGCATAGTTAGTTCCGTCAAGAATTGGAAGTCTACCAACATTTTGTATAGCTGAGTCCATAGCCGTAATATTCATAATCAAACACTTATTGTATCAAGTGTTGGCTCTGATACCACTTGTTGGGTCCGGGGATACGGATAAACAAGAATATATAAGAATAAAACCGTAACAGCTAGAACAATTCAAACAGTTTCTGGATGTTGCCTTCAATGTTGTGTCAACATCTGAGGCAACATTGTGATAAAACAGTTATAAACCTTTATATAGTAAATGCAGTGGAAAAGTAAAGAGACACAAGGTTTATATTTTCAAGGGTATATATTAATATATCCCTTGATGGTCAATGACCAAAGAATTGTATAAATTATATACAATTACAAATGAATTTCTTTTTACAAGGTTGAACAATAAATGTGAAAAAGAAATTACAAACAAAAGTGAAGTCGCAGATGACTTCAGCCTAAAGTTAAAAGATCTAAAAAGACAAATACAACATCTTCATTACTATTGCTTGAAATATAAGCTTGATCTAGAATTTAGGCAGCACTAGTAATGTGGGACTAGATGTTGTTATACTACTTTAGGCTAAGTGTGTTGATCCAGTTTCTAAGGTAAATATGCGAAAGCTCTCTTGGTAATTCTTCTCGTTTAAATCTGGATATCGATACTCTGAAGTTCCCCTCTATTTTATAGTGTGGAACTTCCCTTGAAATACTCACTGGTTGGTTGCGGAGGCTGAGTAAAAGAAGGTTTCAGCTTGGACCGGTTCTTGCTCCTTAAAAAGCTCAACGTTCTGGACTTGGTCTTCACGTTACTTCCTCTCCAAGCTTTGACTGTTTCTTTTACCATGTTTTAAACACAGCATCATTGTTAGCTTGCCTAGGTCATTTTTTACTCACAGTAACACAACCTGTTTTGGCCGGAAGAATAGGCAAAATCGTTATAGAAATGTTGTCACAACATCGCAGGCAACATTCTTATTTTCATAAGATGTTGTCCTGAGCATTTACAGATGTTGTCACAACATCCATCCAACATCAACAATTGTGTTATCTTATCCTACAGATCCACAAATAAAAATGAAATTGTAATGATAATTGATCAACCAAGAAAAGAGAGCACATACTAATATTTAGGACTTGGAGACCTTGTAAAATTTAATCTCTATGTTATCTCTGTGTCTCAGGAGTTTTAAGAAGACAAATGATGAGGAGGCTGCCTTGTTTTCATCTGCTACTTTCTGTCGCATGAGATTTTAAGGTAAAAACCCATCAATGACCAAAGAAATATTCAACAATACAGAAATATTATGAGATTTAAGTCCAATCTGGGTACCAAAAATTTGAACTTGCACACTCTAAATAATCTTAAAATATTCAAAGAAAAAAGTACTCAACTATAAGAAAAATTCTGTATCTCATGAATAATCTCAGAATTAAATAATATACAATAAAAAAACGAAAATTGCACAACAAAACTATAAGTCTGAAGAGAATTACACTCCATAGTAACCTTGGCGGGGAAAAGTTGATCTGGTAAATATGAACCTAAGTCCTAATATAGATGACAACAACAACAACATACCCAGTGAAATCACACAATGTGTGTTTGGGCAGGGTAGAATGTACACAGACCTTACCTCCACTTTGGTAGGTAAAACGGCTGTTTAAAGAAATGCACCAGCCGGGAATCGAACCCGGGTTTGTACCGTGGCAGGGTACTATTGAACCACTAGACGTTTGGGGAAGAAAAACCGTAAATGACTATTGAATTTTCTTAAATGAAATACTAACATTTTTCATCATTCTCAAAAGAAAAAACCTGCACGTTTGCAACTTTAATTTATTTATTACCATCATTTAAGAGGTTTAACAATTCCATTATCTTAAAGGTTGTAACCGTTCCAATATTTTAGTTAAATGGCAACCTGAGGTTTTTAAGTGTATTGAATAAGGAGGATGAGAGGATTGCAATGAGAATTATGATCAGATTTATTTTTATTTAGTTCTATATTCGATCAATTAGGAAAAAGTAGAGAAAAATGTCAAAAAAGGAAAGAAAAAAAAGAAGATAAATGTGTTTTTAGGCTATAGACATGTGACACATCATCTTGTCTGTGACTAGCTTTAATATATATATATATATATATATATATTGATTGCGCGAAAGTAACGTTTTTCAACAAAAATCTAACCTAATTTTTCCAAGTATAACAAGATATAAGTTATAACAAAACAATTAACTAAGTTCTCTTCAGTCTTCATTCAATCACAATGAATACACCGTTGAACTAGCGGAATTTAGAAAATAGCTTAATTTTGGAAAATACTGTCAATAAATCACCAAATAATAGGTTCCATCAAAATCTCAGATGATTGGTTTAACTTCACATAATCAAACTCAAAAACACATAATCCATTGTCAAAAGAATATCCATTATGACAAAGATAGAAAAGTAGGGAAAAACTGTTCGATTCATCTTGTGGATGGATTTGAGAATCTTTAAAGCTTAAATCTGCTTCAACAATGGTGTGTACTCCTTCCTAGGCCGAGTATGTGACTGAAAGTTGGTTTAGGAGCTTTTATATCACATTCCAAGCCAAAATGACCACATTGCCTTTAATTCAGAATTCATGAAATGGTTGCCCTGGCGCGATGCTTGTGAGATGTGTAGGGCATGAGTCAGCTATCCAGTGTCCAAGCGCGGTCTGTGAAGCACACACAACCTGAGTCTGCCAGATACCTGGCGCGATGCATGTGCGTCGCACAGACTTCTGTTTCAGCTTCCAAGTGATCTTTCTTGCGCTCCCGCGCGATAGCCATGCGATAGGGAGTTAGTACTTCACTGTTTTAGCATGTAATTCCTTCATTATAATCTGCCTGATTCCGACGCTATGGCCATGCGACACACCAACCTTGTTCATTTACTTCAAATTTTGCATTTTTGCTTCATTTCAGCTCAAATTTTCTCCCTTTTCACCCCTGACTTCCTAACACCAAAATCCTACAATTAATAATATTAATAGTGATAGAATAATTATTAATTATTCATTACGCAGCTTGGACAGAACTCTTTAAAATTTGTTGCCGCTCTCACATGGTTATTCATCACATAATCCCACCGGGAAAAGGCAAGAAAAAATTGTTAAAACCGATGATGAAAAAGAACTATGGCTCACACTTGATGCGACAGTTCTTTCATGGATTTATGCAACAATTTCTAGCGATTTGTTGCACACAATAATGGAACCCGATTCCACGGTGATGGAGGCTTGGAATCGCTTGCGGGATATCTTTCAAGATAACAAGAATTCCCGAGCCGTCACTCTGAATCAAGAATTCTCCACTACGGAGATGGCGGATTTCCTAAATGCATCCGCTTATTGTCAACGCCTCAAAGTTTTATCGGATCAACTCAAGAACGTTGGTTCACCGGTTACAAATAATCGGTTGGTTTTACAATTGGTTGTCGGCCTTACCAACGCGTATAGTAGCGTGGGAACGCTCATCCGACAAAGCAATCCTCAACCACTCTTTTACCAAGCTCGCTATATAAGAACGATCCTTAGTTTGGCTCTGTCAAATGCATGGCCACTTCATCAGTTAGATGTCAAAAATGTCTTCCTCCACGGGGAACTAAATGAAACAATATACATGTACCAGCCTTTGGGATACAGGGACTCCACGTATCCGAATCATGTGTGCTTGCTAAAAAAATCATTATATGGGCTGAACAGGCCCCACAGGCCTGGTATAAGAGGTTTGCGAATTTTGTTTCACAAATTGGATTTTCTAACAATCGTTCTGATCATTCTCTGATCATCTACCGTCAAGGTAATAATATTGCTTACTTTCTTTTGTATGTGGATTGATATTATATTAACTGCCTCATCCGACGCTCTTCGCAAGTCCATCATGTCACTGCTTGGTTCTGAATTTGCTATGAGGGATCTAGGGCCACTACACTATGTTTTAAGGATAGTTGTGATACATCATGCATGTGGTTTATTTTTATCCCAAAATAAGTATGCAACAAAGATTGTTGAACGTACTGACACGTCCTCATGTAAACTGTCAGCAACTCCAGTTGATACTAAACCCAAATTGAGTGCCTCCTCCGGCAAGACATTTGCCGACCCGACACTTTACCGCAGTCTGGCAGGGGCCCTGCAATATCTTACATTCATAAGGCCAGATATTTCTTATGCAGTGCAACAAGTGTGCCTATTCATGCATAATCTGATGGATAATCATATGGATGCTCTCAAACGCATTGTGCGTTATATTCAGGGAACTATAGAGTATGACTTGCATTTATATCCATCGTCGACTTCCACCCTTGTCTCCTACACAGATGCCGACTAGGGAGGATGTCCGGACACCAGACGCTCCACTTCTGGTTATGGTATATTCCTTGGCGATAACTTGATATCTTGGTCCTCCAAATGGCAAACAATGTTGTCCAGATCCAATGCCGAAGCAGAATACCGAGGTGTTGCCAATATTGTGTCTGAATCGTGTTGGCTTCGGAACCTTCTTCTAGAACTCCACTTTCTGGTTTCGAAAGCAACATTGATGTACTGTGATAATGTTAGTGCTATCTACCTCTCAGGGAATCCGGTCAACCATCAACGCACTAAATATATTGAGCTAGATATCCACTTTGTTCGTGAAAAAGTCGCTCGCGAACAAGTGCGTGTCTTGCATGTCTCGTCGCGCTATCAGATTGCAGATATTTTTACTAAAGGTCTTCCGCTGGTTTTGTTTGAAGATTTTCGGGACAGTCTCAGCATACGCTTACCTCCCGCTTCGACTGCGGGGGAGTGATAGAATAATTATTAATTAATAATTATTATAATTGATTATTAGAATCATATGTATATGGTAGGTAGATAAGCATTAACTTAGCATAATCAAATCATAATATAGGTAGATTAGATGGTATGATCTTAGCCTCATCAAATCATATGATTAGCATAATTGTAGGTTGTATTAGTGATATAATTACCACATTATTGGAAGATGAATATTGAGAAAAATATTCTTAAAAAAGGTCCTTTTTCACTAATTAAATCACTTCAAACTCACTAAAGTATGAGGTAAGATACATCAAATTCTATGTCAAAATAAGTTATTATCACCACCCACACTTGGATTTTTGCTCGTAAGCATGAGGTAAGATAAATCAAATTCTATGTCGAAATAACTTATTATTACAACCCACACTTGGATATTTGCTCGTCTTCGAGTGACCACAGACGTCAATCAAGAGTTACGAAGTATTCAAGATCATTCTGACTCCTTGTGAAGCAATTATTAACATAGATCAACCACTTGATTGACACACCTTTTCTTTTCCTTAGATTCATGCATTGAAGATGGAAACTATGCACCCTCATAATTTAATTTCTTACTTAATGACATCCTTAAGATGTCCTCTATCTATGTGTTTTTAACTCTTTTCGTATTTTATATTGGCATGCATATATAGTAGAGAAAAGATGTGTTTGTCAGGTTTGATTTTTCTTAATTGGGTTGAGTGAGTTCGACCAAAAAGCTATGCTTAACCATAACCAATAACATTCTCTAAATTGGGCGGACCTCTTGGATTATCATCTTTACAATTCTCTAAATTGATTGTTGTTTCTGCTGGAAAAGACTCGCATATTCCTTTTTGCCCATAGATGATAGATAACCAATAACATTCTGTAAACTCATAAAAGGATGATTGACTAATTGAACCAAAGATAAATTTAGAGATTCCATATTCATGTTCCAACTACAACACTCCCTTTTGACAACAATTTAGAGAAATCTCTACCACAAAAGTAACTACTCTCTATCTCAATTTATGTGACAATTAGAATTTTGAGTTCAAATTTCTAAACTTTGATAGTGTATTCAGACATAAAACTAAGTTTTTTGAAATAAAATTTATATATTTGAAAACTACATTTGTCTGGTTTTAACTTGACACTAGTTTAAGAAAGTAAAGAAGACTTTTGAATAATCTGGTTATTAACTAAAGACATGTAGAATGTACCAAAATGTCATTTAATCTTATGGTTTTCAACATTTCATGTGAAAAGTTGGAATAAAAGAGTTGCCAAAAAAGTAAATAGACATTCATTTTGAAACCGACTAAAGAGGTAAGACAAACATTTTGAAACAGAGGGAGTATAAATTACAATAATTAACAACTTAAAATATTTAAAAGATATATTAAGAAATTTCTGTCAAAACTCTTGAAATTACAATTGCCACATAATGAGACGGAGAGAATAAAATTGTTCAATTATGACAAACCTAAAGGATAAAAAAATGCTAAAAATAATAATTAAGGGACTAATTGTAACATAATCCCAAACATAAGGGACCGCTTTTGTCATTTCTCAAAATTTCTTCCCATAACACGCATTATAGACCTCAAAAAAAAAAAGCGAAAAAATAAAATAAACAAAATGATCACAAATTCAGCTACCACGTGTGAATCAATAAACCAAACATAGTACTCCTCCCAATTTACTCCCTCCTCCTCGTATTACTTATCATTTTTTCTTTATATGTGTCTTAAAAAAAATCATAAATAAAAAGAGTATTTTTATTATATTATTCTTATTTCTTTTTAATTTAATTACACTCTAATTAATATTAATTACTTTAATAATAACTAATGTTAAAGGCAAAGTAGAAAAATTTAATTAATTATATATTATTTTTTTAAAATGGTCAAGTAATTTGGGTAGATATTTTTAGTAAAATGACAAAGTAATATGGGGAGGGAATATGACACACTTTTCTTTTTGATCAATCCCAAAAAGAATGACATATTTTATTATTTAGCAACAATTTAATTTTAAACTATACTTTCTTAACGAAATAATCTATAATCACAAAAATATGTTTAACTTATTTTAGATCATTAAATCAAAAGTCTGCTTTATTTTTAAAATTTATTACTATGAAATTAAAAAAAGCATTCTTTTTTGGACAAACTAAAAAAATAAGTAAGACACTTAAAATTAGTGATTGATGGATTGACGCGACAAATTCAAAGGGAGGTGCCATGGTGTATGTTATTCGCAAACGACATAATCCTGATTGATAACACTCGCAGTAGGGTGAACGCTAAGTTGGAGTTTTGGAGATAGACTCTGAAATCTAAAGGGTCCAGGCTGAGTAGGACCAAGACAGAATATTTGGAGTGCAAGATCAACGACGGGAGCGACCGTGAGACAGGCGTGGAGGTGAGGCTTGAGGCTCAGGTCATTCCAAAGAAAGGAAGCTTCAAGTACCTCGGGTATATCATCCAAAGGAATGAAGAGATTGATGACGATGTCATACATCGTATTAGGGCAGGGTGGATGAAATGGAGGCTTGCATCTGGAGTCTTGTGCGATAAATAGGTGCCACCGAAACTAAAAGGCAAGTTTTATTAGGTGGTGGTTAGACCGACGATGTTGTATGTGGCGGAGTGTTGGTTAGTCAAGACGTCTCACACCCAAATGATGAGAGTGACGGAGATGAGGGATGCCCAGATGGATGTGTGGACATACGATGAGGGACTTGATTAGAAATGATGATATCCGGGACAAAGTGAGAGTGACCTCGGTAGAAGACAAGATGCGCTAAGCGAGATTGAGATGGTTTTGATATGTGCGGAGGAGAGACACAAATGCTCCAGTGTGGAGGTGTGAGAAGTTGGCTATGTACGAGTTCAGGAGGGGTAGATTTAGGCCGAAGAAATATTAGGGAGAGGTGATTAGACGAGATATGGAGCTGGCGCAACTTATTGAGGACATGAACTTAGATAGGGATTGTGGAGGATAAAGATTAGGGTAGTAGGTAGTCGAGCATAGTCCTACTTACACTTACAAATTGGTTGTGTTGGTGTTATTACTGTAAGCATGCTTAGCATATCATACGAATATGCATAATATTTCTTTATAATCTTCTCTAGTTTTATTTCTTCTGCTATGCGTTCTTTAATGTACTTGGTTTATCTCATTTATCTGTGTTAGTTATTGCTTCTCTTTTAGGATGCGATATCATGACGTATTCGCGTTTGCTATCATCATTTTCTTACTGCTTACTGCTTTAAGTTTTTTGACCGGTCTGACTGTTTTTTGCTTTGCTTATCCTGAGCCGAGGTGTCTTGGAAACAACCGCTCTACCAGGAAACAACTGCTCTACTAGATAGAGGTAATGCCTTTATATATTCTACCCTCCCCAGACCCCACATTGTGGGATTTCAGTGTATATGTTGTTGTTGTTGTTGTGACTTTGTTTCTTAAATTCGATATCAAATCAAACTAAGACATTTAAATTGAGACGGACATTTAAATTGAGACGGACATTTAAATTGGGCGGAGGGAGTAGTTATTAAACCTAACAAATAAAAGGGGGAAAATACTCAATTCATTTCTCATTTCCATTCCAAAACAATGGCATTTTCTGCAACTTTTCGATGCTCATCTTCTCTATGTCGCCCTTCGAAGATTTCAACAATTTCAATCGCTTTGCCTCAATGGTCTTCGTCAATCTCTTTTCGATCTTCGCCTTCGATTTTTAACCGCAAAAAATCTTTGTCTATTCGATCTGCTACACTTGAAGGTAACTTTTACATATTTTACTTTTTACTCAATAGTTGTTTTACTCTATTTGTTGGAAGAATAATTCAAAGTTGCACGAAACCAAAATTGTTTAGTACTCCTTCCGTCTCAAAAAAAATTATTTTAGGTTAGACTTGATACGGAGTTTAAGAAATAAATTAATACTTTTGAAATATGTGGTCTAAAATAAACGTTAGATATGATATTTGTGGGGAAAGTAAGATCAATTTTTTGGATGAGGGAGTATTTGATATTTGTTACTCCGTCCATTCACTTTTACTTGTCAACTATTCCAAAAATAGATTTTCTCTTTTACTTGTCAATTTTTGCATATCAATAGAATACAATTTTATTTTTCCTATTTTGCCCATAGTATTAATTAGTCATTTCAAATTATTTTCTAAGTCCCATTAAGATTATACACCAATTAATATAGGTATCTTAGTAAAATATGCACTTCATTTATTAATTCTTAAAAGGCGTTCAAAGTCCATTGACAAGTAAAAGTAAACGGATGGGTAGTATATTTTATTCATGTATAAATATGATTTGTGGTTAAAATTATATAGGAATATGTTTTGCAGTTTCTAGTTGAGTTAGGTTTGCACTATTATAAATAGAGGTGTTTACCTATTTTTTCGTAGCGAAGAAGAGTGAAGAATGACGGAGATCATTGATATTTTGAGTAAATTATTTTCCTTCACTATTTATTTGAGTTTGCAAATTATAATTGATTTGAAGGATAAAGGTGGAGGCATGTGATTTGTGGTGTATTTATGGTTATAGTTGAATTAATTAAAATTAGTGAAATTATGATAATTTATCTGAATAGTGAAATGATATAGAAGATTTGTAAAGGTGATCTAGGGTTTGAGTAGTTGATTGTTGATTACAGTAAATAGGAAAGCTGTAGTTCTTTGATTGATTATACTTGAAGGAAGAAGATAACTTTTGTAAGCTATGAAGTGCAGCTGAGCTTATAGCATGTTTGGCCAAGCTTTCAAAAGCTGATTAATTTGAAAAGTATGTTTATCATAAGTGCTTTTTTAAAAAAGGTACTTTTAGATAGTAGCTGTTTGTATTTGGCCAATCAAATTGGAAATTACTTTTGCCAATATGAGAGCAACAATTATGCTTCGTCAAGTTCCAAAAGTGCTTCCGGGGAAAAGCTACGTTTTTCAGCTTCTGGTATTATTCAAACACTTTACTTTTTCCTAAAAGCTTGGTCAAACACCTTAACCCTCTAAATTAAGCAGTTTTTCTAAAATATAAACACTTTTGGCTTCCCAGAAGCTTGGCCAAACAAGCTATTAGTCTGCTAAATTTTCTCGTTCATGCTTCTGGTCACGAGAATATGCTGTAAATTTCTATTGGAATATCATCTCACCCTTGAACTGTCTGTTTTGTCTCAAAATAAGACTTGAACGTGATAGTTACTTTGTGAAAACTTGGATTTCAGACTTTGGCCTGACAGTTATATACTGGAATAGCTGAAATTGGACAACCTCAGTTTTTGGCTCTTGCTGTAGAGGTCATTTGGAAAGTATTTTCCCAGCTGGATTGTACATGACGATTCTTTTTGTCACTTGATCGGTTACTAGTTAACAGAAACATTATCCTTCCGGAAAGAGAAAAGCAAGAATCTAGGTTTGATAGTGTTTGGACATTTTAATGTGAATCTGTGCTTGTAAACTGTCTGGAATTCAGGAGAGGTTGTTTGGCTGATGTTTGAGTAGTCTGCTTCAAACATCTCAGTGAGCTTCTAGAATATGGGATTTGCTTTTGTTATTTTTAGAGGTGAAGAACACTAATTTTTGCATAACATTTAGAAATAGATTAAAAAATGAGAACTTTAAATATAAAAATATATAGATAAAAATTGAAAATAAAAGAAAAGATATTCAAAAATTGATTTAACTATCTAGTCAGAATAATGTGTACATTATATGAGACCTCTTTGGAAAAGTAATGGTTCAAGGAACTTTGAGGAAGGTCCACTACCTGTTTCCAGATTAACCAAACTTTTTGAATACCATAGCATATGCTAAATAAATTTTGAGTGCTTCACTTCAGAAACGTATATCAGTAAGATTCAGATGATATGCTTTCTTTTCACTTTCATCATTTAAGAAGTTTAAAGAAGGTTAAGTGCCATACCATTGGAAAGAAATTGATCAGCTTTGATCACCTTGCTTGAATATAACTGCAGCCTCTTTTGACACAAGATAACCTTTGTAACTATTCCAGTATTACGACTATTATATAACCTGGAACTTGTTGGCTCATTGTTCTACGTTGTAACATTGAAGAAGACATCAATTAAGTTTGTATAAATGATGGTTTCATTATTCTAGAAATGCAAGTTGGTATGCCCTACTAAAATGTAGACGAAATAATTCATGTTACTTCATGAAGGCAAAACCAATTAAAGGTGCAGTATTTACTAATGTCTCCTTCTTCCCCTCCAAATCTTGCTCAAATGGCTCTGTGCTTTCAAGTTATCTATTTATTTATTTTTGATAACGGTGGTGCGTGCACCTCAACTATTCCTCCAGGTACTTATTACCTCCCGCCAACATAGGTACCGGGTAACTCTGTCTAAAGAAATCACCTAGCGTTTTGTTTTGTGTTTGTTGGGATCTGAATCCTGATCTCTAATGTTTCACCCACTTCATTGATCGCTAAGCCACATCTTTTGGTCTAAACTTTCAAGTTATATTATCAGCTTGAATTAGACTAAAATCTTACCGTAATTAAAAAAAAAAAAATGCTTGAACTTGACTACAGTAAGATCCATGAACTTCTGAGGGAAATATTGCATCAAGTTACCTTGAGGAAGTTCCATATAATCTTGTCAAATTAGCCAACTTCTAAGCATGCCATATTTTTTTGATTGCAAGGGAAACTGCAGCCGCTACCATTCGGGTCCCTTTTAAGCATGCCATACCTGAGTGGTTTACTTAAAAAACAAGGATATAGGATGAGCTTTCAAATGTAATTGAATAAAAGCTGAAGAAGGAATGGCAATTTTAAGCTATAAAGTTCAGCTTAGGTTAATATGTTGTGAATTCTATCCATGTTTCTGTTTGAAGGAAATAATTTCTATTCCTAGAATACTGATACCTTTAACCCTTGATAACGTCCGACTATACATGGAGTTTAAGACATAGATTTGATTTACATATTATATTTAGTGATAATGAAAGTAAATATAAAGAAAAAATGGCAAGTTAGCTTTACAGAGAAAACATCAGAACATTTGAATATGTAAGTGATTTTGAAAATTTTAAAGTTATAGACGTGGTATAGAATAATATTAGTTATGCTATGTATTTCTTGCTAAGGATTTCAAACTAATATTTAAATCATCAGAATGTAACTAGACTAGAATAACACCCATGAGCTCTGATAAAAGTAATGGGTCAAGGTACAGTGAGGAAGGTTCATTAACTATCCGAAAATTTTGAGTACCATAGCATATTCTTGAGTAACTTTTGAGTGCTTCACTTCAAAATCTTATCTGTGGACGATTGAAAAAGTATGTTTGCATTTTGCAAGACTTAAACAGGATTCTACTATTGTCCACTTCCTTATTACTCCATCTGTCATATTTCATGTGATTGCATTTGTAGAGTCAAGGGTCTATCGGAAACAACCTCTCTACTTTTACAAGATAGGAGTAACGTCTGCATACACACCACCCTCCCCAGACCCTACTTGTGGGATTCCACCGGATATGTTGTTGTTGTTGTTGCATTTGTAGAGTCAAAGCGATGTATTTGTTTTTTTATAACCTTGGTGTTCGGGTCTGCGTACACACCACCCTCCCTGGACCCACTTGTGAGATTACATTGGGTATGTTGTTGATGTTGTTATTGGTGTCCGAGTCTGCTTGCACACGCCTCAATTAATTCCACGGGGTACGTGCTACCTTCTATGGAGGACCCACTTGTGAGATTACACTGGGTATGTTGTTGATGTTGTTATTGGTGTCCGAGTCTGCTTGCACACGCCTCAATTAATTCCACGGGGTACGTGCTACCTTCTATCAACACAGATACCGGATAATTCTATCCATCATGGTTTGGACAGATGGGAAGGTATTTACCTTTTGTTTTTGCCTCTGTTGGAATTTGAACCTGAAACCTCATAGTTCCGAATCCGCTTTATTGACCACTAAAAAAGCAATGTTTTTTAGTTGCATTTTTCTTTATCAAAAGGGTCACTTTGTTAATTGCAATTTTCTTTAGAATTTTGTCTGTTCTTTATCGTTTCTTTAAAATTTTGTTTTAGAAATCAAATTGTGACGAGACATACTACTTCTAATATGATTCTTAGAACTCTAAATTAATTTCTCTAAAACAATTAAATTGTTATCTAGACTCTGATTAGTTGCTTGGGTTCTAATATATGCAGCAGCACCTGCATCTGGAGGAGTAGCACCTGCGGTTTCCTTAACTGACAATGCATTAAAGCACTTCAATAAGATGAGGAGTGAGAGGAATGAAGACTTGTGTCTTAGAATTGGCGTTAAACAAGGTGGATGCTCAGGCATGTCATACACGATGGAGTTTGAAAAACGGGAAAATGCTAGACCAGATGATTCGATAATTGAATACAATGGTTTTGTTATTGGTATGTGTCACTTTTATCTCTCGTTTGTTAACATGCACGTATTGGTATTAAGTTAGATCAATTTTGCATTTCAATTCTGTTGAATCTGGATCCTTCTGCAGACCCCCAACTCTTAACATGGATGAAGATAAATTCAGCGAAACAACTATATATGTGTTATTCATGGATATTCGGCCTAAATAGTAGTTGATGAGATAAGTTAGTCGTGCTCATTAAATGAAAAGACAATAAGATAAGTGGAAAAAAAAACATGGATTGGATGAGTGGTTGGCCTGATAGATTAAAGTGGTAATGGTTGCATTGGAACTTATATCTTGTTTGGCCAAGCTACTATAAAGCCAAAAATGCTAATTTATTAAAAAAATACTTATTTTAGAAGGTTGAGGTGTTTGGCCAAGCTTTTAGGGGAAAAAAGTGTTTTTGAGTAATAGCAGAAGTTATTTTTCAGAAGCTAAGAAAAAAGTAGCTTTTCCCCAGAAACACTTTGGGAACATTGGCCTAGCACAAAGTACTGCTCTAATATTGGGAAAGGTGTTGGCTATCATACGTGATGACTACCATATAAATAAAAATGCAAAGACTTTTCAGGTTTCAAATGAAAAACACTCCTCAGTATTGTGGAGAAACAGAGGGGAGGTCACTGCTATAATGAACTATAACTTTTTGCATAAGAACATATGCGGAATTTCCGCTTCTCATCTCCCTTGGAATTCCACTCGCAGGGACTAACTATGGTTCATATCTGAAAAGGTGTGTGCTATGTAATGTTTGCCTGATTATCTGATAAGGATTGCAGTTCCAGAATTACTTTCTTTTTGCTCTTGTATGCTTCATCAGTCACACACGATACCTGTCTATTAGACAATTTAGTTCACTTTCAGATGGAAGGTTTCTTTAAGACCAATTATAATGGCCTTGATCCAGAGAGTTTGCCTTATCAGTTTGTGCGACTTTTTACTCATTAAGTAGTTGAGTTATTTATAATGTGGGTTTCATGCAAGAGACTAGTAATGGCGGAGCCAGAAATTTTACCATGGGGTGTCAAAATATAAAAAAGTAGACACGTAGAAAATCAGGGAAGTATATATACATAAAACTAAAATTTTGACCTAGCTAAACAATATAATTTTCCGCCCCCTTAGCATAAGGTGTATTCGCACCGGTCAGACTAGTGTTATGTCACTCTTATATTTGTAGGTTATGCGGGCTACCCACTTGTGTATGTTTCTTCTTCCATTTATTATTGGCTTTTATTTATGGAATTTTGATTTCGTTGAGTATTTCTCAGTGTGTGATCCAAAAAGCCTTCTCTTCATCTTCGGAATGCAACTGGACTACAGCGATGCATTGATAGGCGGGGGCTTCTCTTTCAAAAATCCAAACGCCACGCAAACTTGTGGCTGTGGCAAATCTTTTAATGCTGAGATGTAAGAGCTGTACTCTTAGAAATTTAGTAGTACAACACACTAGAACACTACTGTGGTTTGCTTGGACCACTGGATATAGACAGTAATGAAGATTGCTAAATCATATTATGTGCATAGGGACTGTAACTTTTAAAATGGGCAACTGGGAATGCATTTTATTCTTCCTGCACAAAAGGCTAAACCTCTATGCCATGTTGATTTATGCTTCGGGGGGAGGATTTGCAATGTAATATGTGGGTTCACGTGAACTGGATAGTTTTTGTCCAGGCTTTGTATATGTATGAAAAAATTGTATGAAAAAATTATTATTATTTTTATAAATGTTCGATTGTGAACCAGTTATTATTGGATATCAATTTTAGGTCGTTATAGAAATTCATAAAATTTAAACCCCGATCTGCTCCGTGAGGGAGGGGTCATAAATAGACTCTGTACGCACTTCAAGAGAAGTGTACTTATAAACACTCTCTACGCACTTCAAAAAAGTGAGTTTTTGTAGTCAAACTAGAACAGTCTATTACTTTTTGAGATATTTTAATGTTGGCTTCTTATTTTAGCTCAAAATTTAGTGATTATCATATGATAAACAACTTTAAAACAATGGTCATATGTGTATCAAAGTAAACCAAACGGAATATGTAAATAAATCCAAGATTGACATAGTTGATAAGTGAATGTCGGATAAGTTACGTAGATTTTTCACTTTTGTGCTGCATTTGTGTCAGATTCTTCAAAAATGTACTACTTTTTGAGAATTTGATATGCACCCGTTAACATTTTTGAAGAGCTTGAGCAAACATAAAATGACCGCAAGGTATACCTCTCGACACTAGCCAACTCTGAGCGAGCGTTGCCATAATATTGAGCCCAATCAGAAGGGAATAAGAAGAGAAAGGGGGGGGGGGGGGGGGGTATTTCTACAAGGGACTGACTGAATGTTTTTCACAATCAGATTATTTTAGATTCTGATCTCCGTTACAGCATCCAATTGTATTGAGGAACAAGTTTATCCTAAATTGTAGGTCAATTAGTCAAGCAGTAAACAAACATTGCATAATTTATGTCAAGGCAGTTATTGGGATTTGGGAGCAGACACGAGGCAATAAAAATAGGGGAGCATAACGATTTATTCCTACGTTGAAACTTTATTTTTTCGGTTAACAAAGATAATAATATCAACATTTAACTTAAAAGCATCAGAACAGATAAGTTATCTTAATTTCAAGATTATGATTTCATTAGGATTTTTTTTCTTCACTTCAACTTTGAGCTGTTTTTAGCCGCCATGGATTGGCTCAGTAAAAACCTTTGGACGGTGCAATTAGCACCGTTGAAAGGCTATCTGACTTAATTTTCACACAACCCTTCTCAATATTTTCACTCGCCAGGAGGTAACGAAATCCATTGATTAAAATCATCCCTTATGATGTGCCGCTGATATCCAGGGCGGATTTACATGGAGGTGAGGGTGTTCAGCAAAGAATTACTGTATATATAGGGTAAATTTATGTGTTTATGTACATATCTTAACTTTTGAACACCTGAACAAATATAAAAAGTTAGCTCAAATGGTCCAGGGTGTTCAAAATTATTTTCAACATCCTAGGTTCGATTTTTAGAGACCACATTATTTATATATTTAGCTTTTGTTATTTTTTTCGAACACCCTGAGTGGAAATTCTGGATCCGCCACTACTGATACCAGATCCCATTTTGTTATATTTCACTGGGTATGATGTTGTTAGTTAAAATTAGAGTTATATTGATGAAAACAAGTAAAACAAGAAAATAACATATCAAATGATCGTAGCAAGCCACTGCCTTGAAAGCAATTTCGGATCGATTACAGTGCAAATCGTTTATCCCGATTGCTCACAAAGGATCCACGACACTCCCAAACACTTGCATTAGTGGCTGAAAGTTTGAACTTTGCACAAATTATTGTTCAGAAAATAGAAGGAAAAGAATAACTTTTTAAGAAGAAGAAGAGATATTTTTTGTCCTGGCGTATTGACAAGAGAAATCTCTACTGGTATATATGGGTAGAAGACAAGATCTCGATAGTAAAGGACGAGATCAGAAACGTCCCCTAACGTTTGAAAAATAAAGATCACCATTAAATCGAAGTAATGGACGAAATAAAAATCGCCTATTTAATTATGGATGGTGAACGAAAATAACGTTGAGCCAATTAACTCTGAAATAATGAGCCTTGACCGGATTTTAATTCTATGGAATGAATTTGGACATTAATCCGGTAAGCATGTATTTGGACAATTTCGGTAATCTTAAAAGCCAAATTCTCATGTGCAAGAGACCACTCTCTTATTCTAGTCAATTTACTAGTCCAATAAAGTTCTCAATATAAAAAGAAATGATAGACTTTCCACCATCAATGAGGGACATTTGCATTTCATAGAGGACAAAAGAGAAGCAAAAGAAAGCGAACCCACAAGGAGCAGAGATTTAGTAGCTCAGTTGGTTGGCTATCTGAATTTTAACCTTATTATTGAGGGTTCGAAACTCCACGTTGTAATCCCCTCCTTATTTCTCCTTCCCCTATCCCTATGTAATAAAAAAAAAAAAACTCACAAGAAGCTTTGACTTTGCATTACCAATCAAGACTTACTAAACAAGGAATGAATAGAATAATGTTTACAATTATTGTTGTATGATGTGCCGCTAATAAGGCCTAAATATTGTAGATAGTGTAAAATATTCTTACAGTTATACTAATGTTATAGTCCTCCGTCATATAACATTATTTTTTTTAGTCGGTTAAAAAAATGACATATTTTTATATATAGTAAATTATTAAAATATCTTTTATCATACAATTATTTATAACTTTTATTTTAAACTAATTTTTTTTTAAGTATTTCTTTTTTCATAAGCTCCGTATCCAATCAAATTACGTAAATTAGGACATAATGAGTATATAATTTAAGCTGATATGTAGTTCTTATGTCTCAATTTATATGAATTATTTTTCATTTTAGTCACTCAAAAAAAGAATGACATATTTCTTTATTTGACAATAATTTAACTTTAAACTTTATGTTTTATGCTTAACAAGATGATTTATAAATAACAATAACAACGTATCCAGTGTAATTCCACAAGTGAGTTATGAGGATGATAGAATGTACGTAGACCTTACCCCTACCATTAGAGGCAGAGAGGATGTTTCCGATAGACCCTCGGCTCAAAGAGAGCAACCCAAAGCAATCTGCAAAAAGAAGTTTCATTTAATCACTCCGTTCCATTTTATGTGTGTTAATTTGATTGAACATGAAGTTTAAGAAAGCAAAAGTAACTTTTGAATGTTGTGATTTTAAACAAAAAATGTGTGTAATGTACCAGATATGCCAGTTGATAATCTTGTGATTTTGAACGTGCCATGTGGGAATGTTGAAATTGAAGAGTTAATAAATATACAGAGTCACACTCTTTTTTAAATAGATTAAAAGAAAATTAAGACACATAAATTGAAATAGAAGAAGTATGTAATAAGCAGTAATTTAGTTCTACAGAATACTAATTTGCTTTCAAGGCGAATTGAAGTTTTGAACTTTTTAGTAGTGGATTGTGGGTTGCATTTGCTTAATGTTTTTACTACATCTGATTGCTGATATGTGTGGAATGAATTGTTTTAAAATTAAATGGTTTAGTCATTTTTTCTTCCAGGCTGATAGTGTATATGTCTTAAAAATTGAATCTTTTGGATATTTGTGGTTAGCAGTATTTCGGATTACAATGTGTGAAAGAAATGTATGGAGATAATTGCTACTTGATTTCTTACTGGCTCTATACATTTCGGATCATGTATTTCACTCAACAAACTGTGCGGGTGGGAGCAGCAGATTAGGGCGGAGCTATTAAGAGGGAATGGGTTCAATTGAATCTCCTCTGTCGAAAAATTATACTTTTTTAAAAAGATAAATATAAAACTTGCTTGTTAAAAGAGCGGTTGAATCCCCTAGATGTAAGTGGAAATTTTAGAGTAGTGGTAAAGGGGTTCGAAACTTGCTTTAAGTACAAGTTCAAATTCAAATTTATCAATTATGAAATTTTAGTATTTTTTTAATCTCTTTATATAAATCTGTCCCATCACTAGTTTCAGTTCAAGTGCAATAATCAAGCTAGAAGAGTTGAGGTGTGCACAAGTTGTCTGAACACTGTTGTTATAAAAAGTTAATAATAATAAGATTCCTCCCGAAGCCATCAAAATTCAAACTTCAAAATTAATCATGCTTGTGGGAGATAGTATAATTCCATTTGGTTTACCAGTCTATATGGACGGCCATAAGATGGTTGCAAATCACCAACTAACATTCTCAATCTAACATGATACTATTCACACTACTCAAGCTCATACAGTACAACATAACAGTAAGAAACGATAATGAAAAGTAAACTTAAAAACCTTGGCAGTAAATTTATTATCCATTTCCAGTATTAAGATCAGCATCATCATTATAACATTTTAAATTCTTCTTTGCATTGGCAGTTGCTGAACTCCAAGCTAAGATAAACTTAGAAAAATCAGCGGTATTCTGTTTTAGTCCTTCACTGGCTTTACTGAAGATGCAAACAAAAACAATGGCTAAACCTGAGAAAGTATGTTTTTCATCATCTAGGTCGAAAGTGGTCCCCTCTTGGATTTGAATCATTTGGTGCTACAAAAGAAATTCAAGACTACAAGGATAATATAGAGCACACGAGAATCACTAGATTTATAGTTGAATCATAAGACACACATCTGACTCAGTCACTAAGTAGATATTGTCAACAACAACAACAACATACCCGGTGTAATCCCACAAGTGGGGTCTGGAGAGGGTAGGTTGGACGCAGACTTTACCTTGGGAGGAAGAGGTTATTTCCGAAAGACCATCGGCTAAGAATAGCGCAATACAACAATAATAATAAAATAGTAAAACAATAACAAAGTAATTCAAATAAGAAAGGAACAGTAACTACAACAAAATAATATGTTATGTAGGAACGAGAGACAGTAAATAATATCAGTAATCGAAGGACAAGAAACTACAGCAGAAGAACTACGCCTACTAGTATGGAACTCTCTACACCTACTACCCTAATTCGTATCCTCCACAACCTCCTATCTAAGGTCATGTCCTCGGTAAACTGCAATTGCGCCATGTCCTATCTAATCACCTCTCCCCAATACATCTTCGCCTACCCCTACCTCTCTTAAAGCCATCCATATCCAACCTCTCGCACTGGGATATCCGCTCTTCTCATCTTCACATGCTCGAACCATCTCAACCTCGCTTCTCGCATCTTGTCCTCTATCGAGGCCACTCCCACCTTGTCTTTTATATCCTCATTTCTAATCCTATCATTCCTAGTATGCCCACACATCCACCGCAACATTCTCATTTCCTCAACTCACATCTTCTGAACGTGGGATTTCTTGACTGATCAACACTCCGCCCCATACAACAAAACATATCTAACCACTACTCTGTAGAGCTTACCGAGTTATTCGAGCTCGAGTCAGGATACTGTCTTTGAAAAGCACGGATGTCGTTGCATATCTTATGAAATGAGGGACAAAATTTCCATTCTATTGCGAAGTCAAAACGACCCACAATATCTCCCCATGGCCTTTGAGTTTTGGTGTCACTTTACTATCCCACGAGACTCTGGATGTGTGTCTCCACTTCATCCACCTTGCACCAGTATGATGTATGACATCTGACATCAATCTCTCTACCCTCTTGGATAATAGACCCTAGATACTTGAAACTTTTTTTCTTTCGAATGACATGAGTGTCAAGTCTTACTTCCACATCTGTCTCCGCATCACACCACTGAACTTACACTCCAAATACTTTGTCTTGGTCCTGTTCAACTTGAACCATTTAGACTCCAGGGTCTATCTCCAAACCTCCAACTTAGCGTTAATTCCCTATCTGATCTCGTCAATCAGCACTATGTCATCCGCAAATAACATATACCATGGTACCTCTCCTTGAATATGTTACGTCAAAACATCTATCACTAAGGTAAAAAGAAATGGGCTAAGAGCTGACCCTTGGTATAATCCCATCATAACTGGAAAATGCTTTGAATCCCTCCCACTAACCTTACCCGGGTCTTGGCTCCCTCGTACATGTCCTTGATCACCCTAGTGTATGCCACAGGTACACCTCTAACCTTATATAACCTCTCTAGGGACTTTATCATAAGCCTTTTCAAGGTCGATGAACACCATGTGAAGGTCCTTCTTCCTCTCTGTAATGCTCTACCAGCCTCCTCACAAGATGAATGACTTTTGTCCTCGAGCGCCCCGACATGAAACCAAACTGGTTCTCAGAAACAGTCAAGCCCCTCCTCACCCTCATCTCCACCACTCTCTCCCAAATCTTCATAGTGTGGCTTAGCAACTTGATACCCTTATAGTTGTTGCAACTCTGAATGTCGCCCTTGTTCTTATACAAAGAGACCATCGTACTCCACCTCCATTCTTCATGCATTTTTTATTGTCCTGAAAATGACATTGAACAACCTAGTCATCCACTCCAAACCTGGCATACCTGCATTCTTCCAAAATTCCACAAGGATATTGTCAAGAGACACATATAATCAAGGGCTTGTTTCGAAATGTATCACCGCACACTGACAACTATTCTATAAATATGTGTAAAAATGTCGCAAGTATGCTGTAAGTGTTATATGTTTAACTGAATAAGGTTATTTAAGAATGCAAACAATCATTTTCTTATATGAACTTCTATCTGCCATTACATGTTATAGCGGTTAGCTGACTTCATGATTGTAATTGCTGAAAAACATATTATTTTAATTCCATATATCTGCCAGATATTAGTATGTTTTTAATTGGTTTTACCTTTGGACTAGGTTTGGTTCTTCTCTGTTTTTCCTTCTATCACAATTTTCATGTCTCATTGAGCAGCTAGTCATTCACAAGTGCAACAAATGTGGACAAGTTTTACCTGAAAGTTTTGAGCCTCTTGCAGATGAGCCTTGGACAAGTGGCATTTTCGGATGTGCAGAGGATAATGATGGTTGTAAGTATTCTTTTTAATGCTATGTACATAATGCTTGTAATCACTTGCGTATGTTCCTCATTACACTATCTAAATAGTTTGCAAAAGACATATTAGTTTGCAAAAGACATTTTTATATATGATCCAAGTTTTTCCTTGCTCCACTTTGGTTTGATCTTTGCGTTTATCTATGTGCTACCAATGTGTTTGAAATACAACACACCAAAAACTTAAGAAAACCGTTTCATTTTTCTCTCACCTTTTTTAAGTTAAATAAGCTCATGCTACTCGCCACTATCATTTTGGAAGGACTTAGATATCTCAGGAATAAGCTATAATCCTTTGTATACGTTATGTATAAGGGATTGAGGTCTGCTTGTCTAAAATATAAAGTTATAAGTGCTCTTTATCATTTTCATATTTTCTTAAACCCTTGTCCTGTTGTGGCACAAAGCACTTGAACTATAAGAATAATGTCTTATAGATTTAACATAGAAAAACCTTTAGTCTCTCTGTTACCATATATACCTCTTTGATCCTTCCATCTCAGTAAATAACGTCCTTATCATATTCTTGAATGTGGTATGTGTGTAGCTGGTGCTTCTTCTTTTAACACCACTGGTTTTATCTTACCTCTATAGGCTGGACAGGACTTTTCTGCCCGTGTGTCTTGTTTGGGCGTAACGTCGAGAGCCTGAGAGACGATACTCCTTGGTCTACCCCTTGTGTTTCTCATGCCATTTTTGTTGAGGGTGGCATTGCTCTTGCAGATGCAACAACAACATTTCATGGTATTTGTATGGATCCAAATACAACGTTCCTCATTGGTGAAGGCTTATTATTTGGTTGGTGGATGAGTGGTATATATACTGGCCTTTTTCGGCAGTCGCTGAGTGGTACTTGATCAATTTTTCATTGTCTTCTTGAAATTCCTGCAAATCTTAACGGCAAAAAAGTTATCAGCTAGACTTTGCATCATTTAGAGGACAAAGATCACCTTAAACATTCTAATTACCAGAAAGTGTTTTTTCTTTCTGATGTCATTGTAACCAAAAGAAAAAAAGGGTAATAAAGATTTGGAATACATTTGTTTATCAGTATCTGAAGTTGGCGAAAATTTATTATTATTATTATTATTATTATTATTATTATTATTATTTTGAAGGGGAGCCTTGGAGTAACAATAAAGTTATCTCAGTTTGAGTCATGAAATGAGCCATTAATATTTGTGTCAGGGTAGGCTGCCTATATCATCTCCTCCTTAGGGCGCGGGCTTTTCCGAACCCTGGGCGAATGCGGGATGCTTCATGCATCGGGATATTACGATTAGTAATATTTTTTGATAAAGAAAGTTCGTGTGCTTTTATTATACAATGTAGTGTTTCCTCTATCATCTAGGTGGTTGTCCTAAGTTAATTGCTGGGAGATGAGAGTGGGACTTTGACACCGAAGTGTGACATAGTAGTGAAGTAAACTTGAATGAACCATAGGAGAGCAGTGTGTTCAAATTTCAGTAGAGACAAAGAAACACTACGTGATTTTTCTCATATGTCTAAGTCTTGTTGGAAAGAGTTACTCGGTATCTATATTGATGGGAGATAGTATGTACCTGATGGATTAGTTAAGGTGCACCTAAACTGGTCCAGAGTCCAGATACCACCGTTTAAAAAAAAAGATACAGAGTGAAACTTCATGTTTATTGTTAATATAATAGAATTATTCAGTACTAATGTTGGTGTGGAAGTAGCATGATCCTTGTCAAATTGTAGCTCATGATTATCTAAAACTTTCAAAATGATGCAAAATTCCCTATGTGACCCTTGTTTGGCACATTGCTTCCTGTACTGGTGTGCCTTGTGCCAGGAGCATAGGGAGATGAAGAATCATCAATTATAGTACATTATATTTGTAGAATGGTGTAATTCTCCTTGGTTGGAGGCTTCTCATTAATGCAATATTTATAAATGTTTACAATTTACAAACATAATTGGAGAAGAATCTCTACTTTACATAATTACAGAATATATGGAGAATATTAATATATTCTCTATCACACCCCCCCCAGTCGGAGCGGGAGGAGACCTGACACTGAGACTGGATCTTAAGTCAAGGAACAACTGCCGAGGAAGTCCCTTAGTAAATATATCTGCGTACTGATAGGAAGAAGGAACATTTAACACCCGAACATGGCCCATGGCAACCTTCTCAGGAACAAAATAAATATCCATCTCAATATGTTTAGTTCACTGATGCTGAACCGGGTTATGAGACAAGTAAACATCAGATATGTTATCACGGTAGACAAGAGATGCCTTACGTAAGGGACAATGAAGCTCTAGAAGGATGTTTCTGAGCCAAAATATTTCTGCAACAACGTTCGCAACGCCTCTATATTATGCTTTTGCACTCCAACGGGAAAATGTGGCTTGCCGTTTTGCAGACCATACGATGATTGTCACCCAAAAATACACAATAGCCAGAAGTAGATCGACGTGAGTCTGGACAACCGCTCCAATTGGCATTCGTATAAGATATCAGCCTGGTCTGTGCAGATGGATAAAGATGTAATCCGTAGTTAAGAATACCCTTGATGTACCGAATGATAAGTTTAAGAGTGGTAAAGTGAAGCTCCCTGAGAGCATACATGAACAAACACACATGCTGAATGGCATATGAAATATTGAGCCTAGTGAAGGTAAGATACTGAAGTTCACCAGCTAGACTCCTATTGAGAGACGGATCAAGCACCGGATCCTCGTCATCAGCGCTAAGCTTCGACTTTGAGTCGACTGGAGTGGGCATGATCTTGTAGTTTGCCATTTTAGCCATGTAAATAATCTCTTCGGCATACTTATGCTGACACAAGAACATTTCACTCTTAGATCTAGTCATGGAAATTCCCAAGAAATAACTCAACTTACCTAAGTCTATCATGGGAAATTCGGATTTGAGCATGGTGATAATCTCATTTTCAGCACATCTTATGAGACAGTCAAGACAATGTCATCCACATAGAGAAGTAGGTATGCAATGTCATTACCTCGATAAAAATAAAAGGTGAGTTATCACAATTGTTGCACATAAACCCAATCTGCAAGATGTAAGTGGCAAAACGGTCATAACTAGCCCTAGGGGCTTGTTTCAAGCCATAAAGTGACTTTCGAAGCCGGCAGACATACTGAGGGGCCGAAGGATGCACAAAGCCAGGTGGTTGATGCATGTATACGGTTTCTTTTAAATCCCCATGTAAGAACGTATTTTTCACATCAGGCTGATGAATCGGCCAATTATTTCCCATAGCAATGCTCAAAATAGTGCGGATGGTTGCTATTTTAACCACTGGACTGAAGGTCTCATCACAATCAATTCCCTCTTGTTGCCTTGTGCCATTTGCCACAAGTCTCGCCTTATAACGTTCAAGCTCGCCACTATCTCTGAATTTGTGACGATATAGCCACATACAATGAATCACATTCACCCCTCTGGTTTTGGGACAGGATCCTAAGTTTTCTATTTAGTGAACGCATCAAACTCCTCACGTATGCCGCATTCCAATTAGGATCAAGCTTGGATAATTTTGGGTTCTTGGGTATAGATGAGATGGCTTGAGTAGATACGTTCAAATAGAGTTTTTGTTTGAAAATCCCATGTTGGGCACGGGTTTACATGTGGTGTGTTGGAATGGAGACTGTTTGGGTATTTTATGGCGGGTGAGGATTTGGGCAGTGGAGCGGTGATGGGATGATGGGGCTTGGGCAGTGGGGTTGTGAGGAGATGATGGGACTTGCGGGCAGGGGGTTGGTCGATGGGAGCTGGGGGTCGGTGACGGTATCGAGTGGCAGTGGGGTTATCACGGGATCAGTGGGTAGGCCAGGGGAGACTAGGGGTGGTAGTGGGGCAGTGGGGTTGTCACGGGTGGCAGTGGGGCGGTGGGAGCAGTGGTTGCCGGGGGAGATGACCGGGGTAGTGGTTTTTGAGTCGAACTACTAGCTCCATGGATCATATTATTAAATTAGGGGGAAGTGTCTGAATCATCAAGCAAGCCATAGTCAGTGACTTGAAATTTTCGGACGTTTGCAAAAGGAAGATGTGCTCCTCAAACGTGACATAGCGAGAGACTAAGACTTTATTTGTGGACAAATCATAGCCCTATGATTTGACGGGAAACCCAAGAAGATGCAAGGAGTAGTCCTAGGTGATAATTTGTGAGGAGCCGTGGAGGAAAGATTAGGGTAGCATAGACAGCTAAAGATTCGGAGGTGACCATATGAAGGGACCCGACATAATATAATTTCGATAGGAGTTTTATTTTGAAGGGTACAGGTAGGTAATGTATTAAGAAGGTAAGCTACCATTCGTAACGCGAAGACCCAAAAAGGGGAGGGGGGAAGCATGAAATAACATGGTACAAATCGTATTATTAATGGTGCGAATGATTCTTTTGGCTTTACCATTTTGAGGTGAGGTATGGGGGCAAGAGAATGAGAACACCATGCCATTGTCCGTGCAAAATTTATGAAAGGGTGAATTGTTAAACTCACGACCATTGTCACATTGAAATAATTTAATGTTCTTCTCAAATTGCGTTTTAACGTAGGATCAAAATTCAAGAAAAGTGGAGTAGACTTGAGACTTATATTTGAGCGGATAGACCCAAAGAAAATGAGAGAAGTCATCTAATAATATCAAATAATATTTATGACCAATTTTTCTATTAATGGGAGATGTCCATAAATCTGCATGAATGATATCAAATAAGGAGAAATAATACTCAAAGAAGACTTAAAAGGAAGTCTAACATGTTTTCTTAGAGGACAAGAATAGCAGTTGTGGGTAAATTTTCCTTTATTACATTGAATAAAATTGTGACTTTTAAGAAAGTTAAAAATTGGTGCTCCTGGGTGCCCAAGTTGACTGTGCCAGGTTGAAGGAGAGATTGCAGCTAGAGATATATGTGGAATGACACTTGCAGCGGAATCAGAAGAGGAATGATATAGGTCTCCACACTATTGAATCTCGTAAGAGTTGGCCCCCGTACGTAGGTCCTTCATAGAAAAACCAAAAGTGTCAAACTCAATAGATACGAAATTGTCACTAGCAAATTTCCTAACAGAGATTAAATTTTTAATAATGTTAGGAGCATATAAGACGTTTTTAGGGAAAAAAGAGGGTGAGGTGGTGGAGTATGAGTGGTGCCATAGCCTTAAATTAGAATGCAATTTTCATTTCCGACCAAAATAAATTGAGGATTGTTCAAATTAAACAGTTGAGGAAGATTACTAGAGTTGCGAGTAAGGTGGGATGTGGCGCTCGTATCCATATACCAGGCATGCTGCTGTGAATTTATGGTGTTGTAGTCCTAGCCCAGTTCAGTAGGGATAAAGAGGTCATACAGTTGTTGTTAGGCAACCGAGAAGTGGGCCTGTTGTGGATGGAGCATCGATATTGGCCTGGATGAGGGCCCAAAACACTGGGCTACTGCCACTAGGCAGTGCCTTGGGCCGAGACATTCCGGTAGGAATATGGGGGCGAGGCCCAGGTTTTGAAAATAAGCTAAGGCAGTAGGCTGACCCACTAAGTTGGGGGTTGGGCCTACTGTGGTTGGCCACCGAAACTGGACCGTCCTCCACGTCCTTTTCCCTTTCCACCATGGCCATTACCGCGGCCTCTGCCCCTATTACCTCCGCGGCCTCCCTATGGCTGTTGGTTGTCCGTGTTCTGTGGCTGGCCGACGAGTGTGGTGGTGGTCACCAGTGCATCAAGTACCAATTCTTTTTGATTATGTTCAACTTGTTTGACATGCCTAGTTTTCTCCAAGAGTAATTGTGACCGGCCTTGTTGAAACTAGGGAGGGGATCGGCTTGTTGAATCATCATCGAAAGTATGTCATACTCACCCTTTGGTAAACCATTTATTAGTTGCAAAACCATCTTTGTTTAGGAAACCGTTGTGCCCACATTAGCTAATTGATCTGTAACTAATTTCAATTATTTGCAATAGTCAGACATATTCGCAAAGTTTTTAAGACGGTGTTATTGAAATGTTCCTCCAAATAGACGACATGAGTATATTTGTTGTCTTGAAATATTTCCTCTAGTCTTGCCCATAGTTCGTGAGCCGAAGCACCTGCCTTAGTAATAGTATTAAGTAGATCCTTGGATACGGTGTCATATATCCATTGCTTGATGATAGCACCAAGCCTTTGCCACGTTATGTTGTCAACGTCAGGCGAACGGGGTATGGTGCTGTCGATGTGATCAAGAATGTCGTAGGCACAAACATGAATTTGAAATAATTCTACCCACGAAGAATATTGTCCATCCTCTTGATCAAGAACCAAAGAGATAAAGTTCTTGATATTTGTGACGGTGAAGGCTGGATGAAAGAGGTTGGTAGAGGAGGAGGGATGAGGATGTGTGACGTCTTGTGTGGAGGAGGAGGAATCATGAGAACCCATGTTTCCGTTGGAAGTTTGGGAAGAGAGGGGAGGGGCGGTGAAAATTCCTTATGGTTTGGGGGGGGGGGGGGGGGGGGGGGGGGATGACGTCGCAAAAGGGAGGGGGGTGGACGATCGAAAAAAAAGAAATTTTTTTTAGGGTGTTAGGGTTTGGCTCTTGATACCATGTAAAGAATGGATCTTGGGCCTAACTCAACCCCAAAATCTAGCTTGTAGGGTGAGAATTTTCCAAGTCCATATAAGGAGTCCATGTTTAAGAAATCACATCCAACTCCAAAAGCTAGCTTCCATTTCCGATGTGGGACTCTTAACAGATGACTATATCAATGTTGTTTGGGATTTTCCATTGTTTGAGAAATCAGATGTTTCCTATATTTTTCTTTAATTTAAGGCACTTGTTGAAAATCAATTCAATACCACCATAAAGGAGATCCAAACAGATGGTGGCGGTGAATTTCGTGCGCTTTCTCCAGTTTTAAATAAACAAGGGATTCTTCATCGCCTTTCATGTCCCCATACTCATGAACAACAAGGAAAAGTAGAACGATAGCATTGCCACATAGTTGAAACCGGTCTTAGTCTAATGGCGCATAACTCCACTCCATAAAATATTCACAATTTTCTTTTGAGACTGTTATTTATCTAATCAACCGTCTTCCTTGTCGATCCAATAATGATACTTTTCCATTCGAATTAGTTCACAAAAATCTGCCTGACTATCGCTTTCTTAAAGCATTCAGTTGTCTTTGTTTTCCCATATACGTCCTTATAACAAACATAAGTTTGAATTTTTGAAAATGCCTTGTGTTTTTTGGGGCTACAGTACAAGATACCTTGGTTATAGATGCTTTGATCCAAATTCAGGCAGGTTATATTTGGCCCGTCATGTGCGTTTCAACAAGGACCAATTCCATTTTTTCTCAAATTCTCTACTGGGTTTACCTCCAACTTACACGGTCTAGCCCAAAGCTCATTAGCTCTCCGCTCCCGTTAAAATGGCTGTTTCTTCTCCCACATCCCACGTTCCTATATTACCTCGTGTATCCAATTCAATCTTTACTTCGGTGTCTCCAAATTCCTCTCACGAACATGCCATCGTTCTAATTCAACCAGTTCAGTCATCCCCACTCCCCATTGATCCCAAAATAAATGCTTCTATTCGCTCCATACAATTGGTTGTTGATTTTTCTTCCTTCTCACCTCTTCCTGCTCAACCAATAACCACCCCATCGCACACTGCTAAACCTCTTCATGTCCCTTAGTCGATAGTTAGGACCCATACCATGAAACTATGCCATATGCCACCATCCACCAACCTTGCAGCTGTATCGACCTCTACGGTTGCTCCAACTAGTGAACCAACATGCTTCACTACTGCCAATAGGTTTCAAGAGTGGCGTGATGCCATGTCTTGCTAGATGACTGCTCTGTTGCATAATAAAACTTGGTCTCTTGATCCTCTCAGCCCATCCATGAATATTTTGGGATGCAAATGGGTTTTCCGAATCAAGAAGAATCTTGCTGGTGTTATTGAATGATATATGCCCAGGTTAGTGGACAAAGTATTTCATCAACAAGAAAGGCATGACTTCTTCGAGACGTTTAGTCCAGTCGTCAAGCCAACCACAATCCGAGTCATCCTAGTCATTGCCTACTCTCATCACTGGCCTTTGCGACAACTTGACGTCCAAAATTCTTTTCTTTATTGTGACATTCACAATTAGGTATATATGGATCAAACTCCCGACTTTACTCACCCTTATCTCCCTAATCATGTTTGCAGATTTCACAAGTCCTTATATGGACTCAAACAAGCCCCTTGTGCATGGTACTTAAAACTTCAAAGCTTTCTGTTGGACGCGTGGTTCTCTAGTTCAAAGTCTGACGCTCTCTGTTTGTCTATACTTCTAATGGCATCAAGGCTTACATTCTTGTATATGTAGATGATATAATATTTACTGCGAGCGATGCTTCCTTCTTGGAGAATATCACATAAAAAAGCAAAATACATATATTCTTTCTATTTTTGAATTATCAATGAATCTCATCCATTTTTTTTTGAAAACATAGACTTGTATCATAACACGGATATCTATTTATTGGTTGCATTCTAAACTATATCTGAAATGTCCATTTCACACTCCAACTAATCGGGCGATCTATTACCTCATATCTTTATTTTTTGTGGAACTAATACCACCCTTACACACATATAACTAATCACATGATGGAAGGTGTTTTACACTCGCGCCACATCAGATACTATGCCAAATTTCAGAGGGGATGCCATGTCACCCCAATTACTTCTTCTTCACTATACACCACCAAACTCAAGTGTGGATTGTCCAGAAGAACAAGAAGAAGCAAAAGGGTATTTGTGGGTTTTCTTAATTTGGGGATTTGAATGAGAAGTAGAAACAAAATTGAAAGAAGATGGTCTGTTGGAAATTGCTGCTACTTAATTTGGCTTGGTATTTTGATTCCACTCCCCTATTTTTTCATTTTTATTTATTTTATTATCACATCAACTATTAGGGTGGTATTAGTTCCACAAAAAGTAAAGATAAGGGGGTAATAAGTCATCCGATAGTTGAAGTGTGAAGTCGATATTTCAGGTATAGTTCAGGGTGTAATCTATGTATTTTAGCCATAAAAAGCAGGCATATGTATAATATACACATAATATATGAATATATTATATGTATATTGGATAGTAGATGTAAATAGTTTTGCCGAGCGGCCAAATGTGTAACTTCCCCCCTTTAGTAAATGCTTGCCATATTACATTAATTGATAAACTTAATCCAACTTTGTAGAGTCAAACATATCTATAATGGCAGCGTTCGTCCGAAAATTTCATGGTTGCTAGCTATAGTGAGGTGTTGTTACGTATGTATACTGACATTTGATGTCTAGATCTAATTTAGTTGTTATAAACAAAAGTACGCAAATAATTATTTTTCTGTATGTTATAAACGAAAACAATATACTTGTTAATTTTGAAATAGCAATTGATTTTTATATTTCATTAATTAAAAATTGAAAAGACTAATAAATTCATAACTAGTTATACCATACCAATAAAGAATTAAAATATAAGGTATATATACATTTAAAAATAATTGAGAATTTAAATATTTTATTTTTATACGTAATATATTTCTTACAAAATATTATTACACAATATTTGAGTATAACTGTTATAGAGATGTAATTTTATAAAGAGTGCATAGTTATAATGAATATCATTGCTGTTATAGGTAGAATGTTGATATAGAGAAGTATAATATAACATAAAAAACTATTTTAGAGAAAATCAGATCGTTATAGTGAAATGATGTTATAACGAATTACAATTATTGAGAGATTTGACTATACATGAAAATTGTCATTATCCCGCCTCTTTTTTCCTTTCCTTTGTAAATATGATGCAATTAGTCTAGATACAAGTTTTTATGCTTGACTAACAACAAAAAACGAATCTTTAAAGGGGGCTTGATGAGCCTATAAAAAATAAGCATTTAAATTTGTTGGATGCCTATTTGTCAGTACTATAGATTGATTTTACCAGACTTAGAACGTAGAATGCAAATTTTGAAATGCAACTAAACTTGTCTGTTGAAGCTCAAATTAAAGATACAAGTTAATGAAGGGTAGTCTAGATATTTCCTATTAATGAGTAGTTATGTAACTAACTAGTCCATAAGTTAGTTATTAACTAATTAGTTAGTTATGATTAGGCTAAGTGTCATTAGCTTAGCTATATATACACTACTTCTCTCATTGTAAACTTCACTTTTTGATCTTCATAAATACGAAATCTTCTTCTTCTTCTTGCTCATTTATCTTGGTGGTATCAGAGTATACGATCAATATAACCAAATAACACTTCCGTAAATGATTCAAAGTTCAATTCATCGCATTACTAGATACCTACAATGGTGAATATTAAAGAACAAACCAGAGGAGATCCTCTGTAAAATCTGAACAACGATTCAAATAATCTGAATCCAGATGTGAATCTTGGAGTGAATCCGAACAATTCGAATGTGTTTCAACCATAGAATGTCAATGGTTGCAATGGTGGAGTTAGGGCAAATTATGGAAAAGGTGGAATTGGTTCGAGTTCTGGTGCAATTCATGGTGTTCAAGGTATTGACTATAATCACCTCTTGTTTCTTAGTCCAACAGATGTAAGTGGTATTTGTATAATCTCATTTCAATTAACTATACTGTTTGATATAAATTTATGAGAATTGAGTTGTTGGGTATGAATAAGATGGGAATAGTAGATAGGTCATATCCTAAAGAGAATTTTGGAGAAGAATTGTGTCATCAATGGGAGATAGTGAATTCCATAGTTCTTTCATATCTCATGAACTCAGTTTCACAATCTTTACTAGGAGAGATTGTGTTTGGGTTGAGTGCTAATCAGGTTTGGGATGATCTTAGAGAGAGGTTTTATAGGGTTGATGGTCTAAGAACTTTCAATCTACATAAAGAAATTGCCACTTTGAATCAAAGAACATCAACTGTTGCTACATATTTTACTAGACTCAAGAATATGTGGTCTGAGTTTGAAGCCTTAGTGCCTGTACTTAGGTGTAGATGTGAGAAAGTTAAAGATTTTGTGTTGTTTTTACAAAGACAGAAACTATCAGTTCTTGATGGGTCTTAATGACTCATATGCTCAAGCAAGAAATCATATCTTGATGATGACACCCCTTCCCAATATCAATCAAGCTTATGCTATGATAATTGGAAATGAGGGGCAAAAGATAGTAAGTAGTATGTACTAGTTCTGGATTAACAAGTGGTGTGCTTGGTATGAATTCTATGTCTAATACTGAACATCTAGATGTTGCTATGTATACCAAGACCGGTGGACTGTCAAAGTTTAAGAAAAACTTCAATATTATGTGTGAATTTTGTAAATGTAAGGGCCATTCCAAAGATACATGCTACAAGTTGGTGGGGTATCCACATGATTTTAAGTCAAAAAAGAAGCCATATGGTGGTGGTACTGGAGCAGCTTATAATGTATTGTGTAGTTTCAATTCAGGGCAGAGTCACATTGACAAAGAAAAATAAGTTGCTCAATTTGGCTATGGGACTAATACTAATATTCCTCATATATAGTGCAAGAAATAATGGTCATCAAGGTGTTGCTTATAACTGTGCAAACAATTGCAAGAGTGTACTTTCACCAAAGATTAATATAATCAGATTTTGCAAATGCTATAGGAGTCAACTAGCCTAAGTGGTAACGAGTCTGCAAATGCAACAGGTAAAGCTCTTTTAGTTACATAAAATAGTGAAATATGGATAATAGACACAGGTGAAACTAACCATATGGTGTCTAAAATTAGGATGCTAACTGAAGATTCTATAGTTAAGTTAGATACTCCTAAGAAAGTGTCTTTACCTAATGGGGACATAACTCAAGTAACTCATGTAGGGGTAGTACTATATCTGCTAGAAGTGTCATAATTATTGTATTCCATGTGCCACAGTTTAAATACAATCTAATGTATGTTAGTATGATAACTAAGGAGTTGGGGTGTTCAGTCACATTCTTCCCTCACTTCTATGTTTTCCATGAACTTTACAGTTGCAAGGTGAAGGAGATTGGTAAGGAGGAAGGAGAGTTATATCTACTGCTCAAAAGATTGACTGCAGAGCCTGATTCTGATAATGCAACCTCATTTGCTGTGAAAGATACCTCAAAGATTCAATAAATAAATGGAAATATAGATATTAGGTTATGGCATATGAGACTAGGACATATATATTTAATTGTATTGAACAAGCTTTTAAGTGCAGATAAATTGAATATTAGCAAAGTAGTAGACAAGTGTGTAGTGTGTCCTTTATCTAAGCAGACAAGATTGAGTTTTCCTTCTAGTAATATTAGAACTGATTGTTGATTTGAATTGATACATATAGACCTTTGGGGTCCTTATAGACATGCTACATATGATGGAAATAAATACTTCATTACTATTGTTGATGATTTTACTAGAATGACTTGATTATTCTTGTTAAAGAACAAATTTGATGTTTGTGTTTCACTTCAGCACTTTATTAATTTTGTTGTGACACAATTTCATAAAACTTTCAAGATGACAAGAACAGATAATGACACTGAATTTGTAAACAGTGTATGTGATAATATGTTTAATTCCTTGGGAATTGTGCATCAAAATCTTGTGCTTATATCTCTCAGCAAAATGGTAAGGCTGAGAGGAAGCATAGACACATATTGAAAATGACAAGAGCTATAAGGTTTTAAGAGAAAATTCCTATTAGATTCTGGGGGTATTGTGTCATGACTGCTGTCTATCTTATTAATAGAATTCCTAGCTATGTGATTAATAATCAATCACCTTATGAAAGGCTATATGGAAGGAAACCTATGGTGACACACTTAAGAGTTATGGGGTGCCTTTCTTTTGAATTTTTTTTTGAATGAGAATGATAAACTTATGCCTAGGTCTAGAACATCAGTTATGATGGGATGCTCTGAGACTCAAAAGGGATACATACTGTTTGACACTAGTCAAAATGTGTTTTTTTTGTAAACAGAGATGTTTTTATGGAGTCTGTGTTTCCATTCGCTAACCCCAGTGCAACCATGTCTATGTTTGTGGATAGTTTGCAGAGAGTAGGTATATTGTATGATGTTCAAGATTTTCCTTGGATACACCCTCCTATCACCGCATATATCACTCCAGACACCATGGTTGAAGATGATTCAACTGATGATGGTGTAACACCTCGTACAATTAGACTAAGAAATTTTCATAATTCAGGGACTTAAGACCTAACAGAAAGTGTTAGATTTAGAAATTTGATGAAATCAATGTTCTTCAGTTTTACGCCCAGAAATACAAACCGTAAAATATTTTACGGGTCATAAAAGCTGTCGTGAAACGGACCTCAGAAATCCAAGTCACTATTATGGCTTACGGTAGGAATCACGGGCATAAATGTTTTACGGACCGTAAAGCCCACTGTAAATATTTTACGGAGCGTAAAAGCCACCGTAAAAGTGCCACCGACAGGAATGGTATGAATACGTAGTCTTAGTCCAAAAATCATATTTTCACTTGTTTAAAGCCCTAGAACGAATGCTCTCTCTTCCCAACCATCTCCTACACCAAGGTAAGCCCTTTACATGCGATTCTATGTAATTCTAACATAATCCTAATGAATTCGAAGTAGAATTCAATGTTCTTAACCTAGGATTTTTGGGATAAACCCAATTAAAGGGTTCAAGGTTCAATCTTTGGGTTTCTACTCCAAAGTTCAGATTTTTAATATAAGGCTAGGAGCGATTAAAGTATGTAAAGATTCTATGTATGCGTGGGAACGTCTTTAGTCATCCCCACACCTCGTTCATCAAGATTATTGCAAATTACTTCATGATTTGAGATTGTGCCCTAGTTCATGAAAAGGCTATAGACTTGTGATTTTAAATTCATAGTTATTCATAATTATTATTTTGATTGTTGTGAACTCACCACGTAATCAGTATAGACCTGTGATTGATATCCACGAGTCTCAATTTAGAATACCCAGTATACTAGAGCTCTAATACTCATAATCAGTCTAGTATTTCATGTACATTATCTCATGTTCAGTATTTCATGTACAATATCTCATGTTCAGTATTTCATGTCCAGTATTTCATGCACAATATCTCATGTTCATATTAGTATATTTAGTAACCTAGTATTGTATTGAGCACTTGTATTTTTGGGCCCAAGGCCACAATTATGTATTATGTGCCCAAGGTATATATATATATATGTGAATCTCCTGTTCAGTACATGAAGTGTTCTTGTTAATTGCTTCCTTATTCAGTTATCAGTTTCAGTTTAAGATTTAATGCAGTATCTGCTTGTTGATTTGGGTTTCCCTTTTCCCCAACAACCCACAACTATTTATTATTTTAGTTGATTTACATACAATATAATTTCAATGTATTAACGTCCCTTTACATGGGGCCTGCATTTCGTAGTGCGTGTGCTGAGTTTCAGGGAGACAAATCTGCTCGGTAGGATTGCTTTGGTATCAGCTGCTTGGTGAGTCCCTGTCATTCGGGGTGTCAATATATCATGTCATAATTTTATTATTTCAGTAGAGGTATGCCAGGGCCTTGTCCTGGTACACAGATTCAGTCAGACTCATGTTAGAAGTTTCATTGACCAGACTAGTCAGTATGTCATATCAATATTGTTTTCAGACTTATGATATTTTTCAGATATTTCTGCTATGACATAATAGCTTATATTTCAGTATTCAGTTTGTATGTTTTTAATCATCTCTATAGTATATTTTGATGCCATGTTGATTCAGCAACCATGTGGTTCGCTCGATAACATATAATCAGGCACCGAGTGTCGTGTTTCGCCAAGGCCATGGTTCGGGGCGTGACAAAGCTTGGTATCAGAGCCCTGTGTTTAACTGTCTTAGGGATTCTATGAAACTGCGTCTAGTAGGGTCACTTTTATGTGTATGAGGCCCCCACATATATAAATAATTGACCACCAAGACATATATGATTGTCTAACTTCTTTTACACTTTAGATCATGCAGTTAGAGCTATAATTTCAGGATGTCCTTCTAACTCATGCATAATATGTATTTCAGAAAATTCCTATGAAGAGAAAGTACACCAATAAGACTACAACTGCTAGTTAGAGAGCTGTTGATAATGTTGGTCGCAAGGAAAATATTTAGGCTCAGGGAGCCAATTTAGGTAAAACACCACCCGATACCATAGGGCCTGCAAAGATCCAAGTTTCGCTGCCCAGTTCCACCGACTCAGATGTTAGGGGAGCTATTCAGCTGCTCAACTAGCTTATGGCTGCTTAAGACTAACGTAAAAAAATAATATCAAGTACCAATGCTAATTGGGAGTCATCCAGTTCCAGGACTCATGAGTTTCTTCGTATGGACCCTTCGATGTTCACAGGGTTAAGAAAAACAGAAGATCCACAGAATTTCATTGATGGGCTGCAGAAAATCTTTCGGGTTATGCATGTTAATGAGATAGAGGTAGCATAGTTGAGAGCTTACTGTTGCAGGATGTTGCCAATATCTGGTATGAGTCATGGGAGCAGTCTCGCGGGGAAAATGCACTTTCAACAACTTGGGATGAGTTTTCTTATGCTTTTATTGAGACTTTCTGCCAGTTGAGGTCAGGGAGGCAAAAGGTCGTTGAATTCGAAAAGCTTAAGGAGAATGGCTGGAGTGTGTAGGAGTATTACCTTTAGTTTGTCTCATTGGAAAAATATGCTCCACATATGGTCCTAGACATGAGGACCAGAGTTAGGCGTTTTATGTATGGTCTTGATCTCCATTTGTATGATGCCGCTAATATTACAGCTTAGAACATGGAGATGACCATTACAAAGATGGTTGCTTTCGTACAAGGTAATGAGAACAGGATAAAGGAGGAGGAAGCATTTTAGAAGGAAAAATACATAGAGTTTAACAAAAGAGCTAAGTCCTCAGGTCACTTCAGCCAAGGGAGATGTGGAGGTAGGAAATTTTTTAAGAACAGGTCATCCAAACCTACCCTATCCTCGAAGTCTAAGTTTTATAAAAAAGGCTGAAACTTTAGAGAAACAGGCTCATAGTCGCAAGTCAACATGGACCACAGGGGATTCTAGCACCCTACTTGCAACTCTTGTGGTAAGAGTCTCTAAGGGGTGTGTCGTTCTGGTATGAATTGTTACTTTGGGTGTGTTCAACAGGGGAACTTTTTAAGGTATTTCCCATCACAAAGAAATGTACTAGTGGTAATGTAGCTCAGTCCACCACTTCAGCAGCAAATTACAATTCTCAGGCCTAATTAGGGCGTGGTGCGGCTAAGTCTGGTAATAAAAGCGGAGGTCCAAACCGCTTATATGCTTTAGCTGGTTGTCAGGATACAGAGGCCCATACAAGTGTCTTCACATGTATATTAAAGGTATTCACTTTTGACGTTTATGCTCTTATGGATTTTGGATCCACCCTATCATATGTAACCCCTTTTATTGCTAAGAAATTTGGGATAGGTCCAAAAATGTTACATGTGCCTTTTGAGGTATCCACTCTAGTTGGTGAGTTAGTCATAGCTAGGAGAATTTATAGGGGTTGTCCAGTTAAAGTATATCACCGCATTACAGTAGCCGATCTAGTAGAGTTAGAAATGGTAGACTTCGACATAATCATGGGTATGGACTGGTTGTGTTTATATTATGCCACAGTAGGTTGTAGAACCAAAATTATAAAATTCAAATTTTCCGGTGAACCACTCATAGAATGGAAGGGTGATGCAGTAGCACCCATGGGTAGGTTTATTTCTTATCTTAAATCCAGAAAGATGATGCAGAATTCCCCATGTGACCTTTGTCTAGCATATTGTTGCCTGCACTGGTGTGCCTTGTGCCAGGAAATATAGAGATGAATAATCGTCTGTTATAGTACAATACATTTGTAGAATGGTGTAATTCTTTTTGGTTGGAGACTTCTCATTAATGCAATATTTATACGTGTTTATGATTTACAAACCTAATTGGAGAAGGATATCTACTTTACATAATTACACTAGAATAATAATTATAGAATATATGGAGAATATTAATATATTCTCTATCACACCCCCTCAGTCGGAGCGGAAGGAGGCCAGATGCTGAGACTAGATCTGATGTCAAGGAATAGCTGCTGAGGAAGTTCCTTAGTAAATATATCTGCGTACTGATAGGAAGAAGGAACATGTAACACCCGAACATGGGCCATGTAAACCTTCTCACAAACAAAATGAATATCCATCTCAATATGTTTAGTTCACTGATGCTTAACCGGGTTATGAGACAAGTATACAACACATATGTTATCACAGTAGACAAGAGATGCCTTACGTAAGGGACAATGAAGCTCTAAAAGGATGTTTCTGAGCCAATAAATTTTGGCAACAACGTTCGCAACGCCTCTATATTCTGCTTTTACACTCGAACGGGAAAGCGTGGCTTGCCGTTTTAGAGACCATGAGATTAGGATGTCACCCAAAAATACATAATAGCCAGAAGTAGATTGATGTGTGTCTGGACAACTGCCCCAATTAGCATTCGTATAAGATATCAGCCTGGTCTGTGCAGATGGATAAAGATGTAATCTGTAGTTAAGAATACCCTTGATGTATTGAATGATACGTTTAAGAGTGGTAAAGTGAGGTTCTCTGGGAGCATGCATAAAAAAACACACCTGCTGAATGACATATGCAATATCAGGCCTAGTGAAGATAAGATACTGAAGTTTACTAGCTAGACTCCTATAAAGAGATAGATTTAGCACCGAATCCCCATCATCAGCGTTAAGCTTCGATTTTGAGTCGACTGGAGTTGACATGATCTTATAGTTTGCCATTTAACCCTATAAATAATCACTTCGGCATACTTATGCGGAGATAAGAACATTGCACTCCTCGATCTAGTCACGGAAACCCCCTAAGAAATAACTTAACTTACCCATGTCTGTCATGGCAAATTTGGATTTGAGCATGGTGATAATATCATTTTCAGCACATTTGAGAAGACAGTCAAGGCAATGTCATCCATATAGAGCCGTAGGTATGCAGTGTCATTACCTCAATGAAAAATAAAAAGTGAGTTATCACATTTGATGCATATGAACCCAATCTGCAAAATATAAGTGGCAAAACGGTCATACCAAGCCTTGGGGGCTTGTTTCAAGCCATAAAGTGACTTCCGAAGACGACAGATATACTGAGGGGTCGAAGGATACACAAAGCCATGTGGTTGATGCATGTATACAATTTCTTTTAAATCCCCATGTAAGAACGTATTTTTCGCATCAAGCTGATGAATCAGCCAATTCTTTCCCCTAGCAATGCTCAAAATAGTGCGGATGGTGGCTATTTTAACCACTGGACTGAATGTCTCACAACAATCAATTCCCTCTTGTTTCCCCGTGCCATTTTCCACAAGTCTCTCCTTATAGCGTTCAAGCTCACCACTATCCCTGAATTTGTGACGATATAACCACATATAATGAATCACATTCACCCCTATGGCTTTGGGAAAAGATCCCAAGTTTTCTATGTAGTGAGCGCATCAAACTCCTCACGCATGGTCGCATTCAAATTAGGATCAAGCTTGGATAATTTTGGGTTTTTGGGTATAGGTGAGATGACTTGAGTGGATAAGTTAAAATAGACTTTTGGTTTAAAAATCCCGTGTTGGACATGGGTTTCCATGTGGTGCATTGGAATGGGGACATTTTGGGTGTTTTGTGGTGGGTGAGGACTCGGGCAGTGGAGCGGTGATGGGATGATGGGGCTTGGGCAGTAGGGTTGTGAGGAGACGATGGGACTTGTGGGCACGGGGTTGGTCGATGGGGGCTGGGGGCCGGTGACGGTATCGAGTGACAGTGGGGTTGTCACGGTGATCAGTGGGTAGGCCAGGGGAGATTACGGGATAGTTGGGTAGTGGGGTTGTCACGGGTGGCAGTGGAGCTCTGAGAGGTGACGGAAGGAGTGGTTGCTGGGGGAGATGACTGGGGCAATGGGTTTTGAGTCGAACTAATCATTTATTAAATAGGGGGAAGTGTCTGAATCGTTAAGAAAGCCATAGTCAGTGACTTAAAATTTTTGGACGTTTGTAAAAGGGAAGATGTGCTCCTCAAACGTGACATGGCGCGAGACTAAGACTTTATTTGTGGACAAATCATAGCCCTATGACTTGACGGGAAACCCAAGAAGATGCAAGGAGTAGTCCTAGGTACTTTAAATAACAAAGGGATTCTTCATCGCCTTTCATGCCCCATACTCATAAACAACATGGAAAAGTAGAACGATAACATTGCCACATAGATGAAACTGATCTTAGTCGAATGGCACATAGCTCCACTCTATCAAAATATTGGCAATTTGCTTTTGAGATTGATGTTTATCTAATAAACCGTCTTCCTTGTCGATCCAATAATGATGCTTTTCTATTCGAATTAGTTCACAAAAATCTGCCTGACTATCGCTTTCTTAAAGAATTCAATTGTCTTTGTTTTCCATCTACGTCCTTATAACAAACATAAGTTTGAGTTTTGGAAAACGCCTTGTGTTTTTTGGGGCTACAGTACAAGATACCTTGATCCAAATTCAGGCAGGTTATATTTGGCCTATCATGTGCTTTCGATGAGGACCGATTCCCTTTCTTCTCAAATTCTCTACTGGGTTCACCTCCAACTCACACGGTCTAGCCCAAAACTCATTGGCTCTCCGCTCATGTTAAAATGCATGTTTCTTCTCCCACATCCCACGTTCCTATATGACCCTGTGTCTCCAATATAACCATTACCTCGATGTCTCCAAATTCCTCTCACGAAATCAGTTCAGTCATCCCCACTCCCCATTGATCCCAAAATAAATGCTTTTCTTCCCTCCATACCATTGGTTGTTGATCTTTCTTTCTTCCCACCTCTTCCTGCTCAACCAAATCGCACACTGTTAAACCTCCTCATGTCCCTAAGTCGACAGTTTGGACTCACACCATGCAAGTACTCCATATGCCACCATCCACCAACCTTGTAGATGTATCGACCTCTACGGTTGCTCCAACTAGTAAGCCAACATGCTTCACTACTACCAACAGGTTTCAAGAGTGACGTGATGCCATGGCTTGCTAGATGACTACTATGTTGCATGTATATGTAGATAATATAATATTTACTGCGAGCGATGCTGCTTTCTTGGAGAATATCATTCTTAGATTGGGTTCTGCCTTCGCCATCAAAGATCTCGGACCCTTGAATCTTTTCCTTGGCATCCAAGTTGTACGTACAAGGGCTGGACTATCTTTGTCCCAGCGTCACTACATTTCTAGCTTATTGGAATGTGACAAAATGCAGCAATGTAAGCCACTGGTAACACCCATGTCTACGTCTACGAAGCTTCACAAAAATGACAGCCCTCATTTTCATGATCCGTCACTATACCGACATATTGTGGGAGCTCTTCAGTATTTCACTCTTACCCGTCCGGATCTCTCATTTGTTGTGAACAAAGTATGTAAATATATGCATAATCCTTCAGTAAATCAATGGGCTGTTGTTAAAAGGATATTGCGATACTTGCAATATACTAAGGATATGTGTCTCTTCATTCCCAAGTTTGACACTAAGTTTTTTCAAGCCTTTACGGATGCTGATTGGGCTGGCTCATTGGATGACAAAAAATCAACAGGCGGTTATGCTATATTCATGGGATCCGCTTTAGTGTCTTGGTCGTCAAAGAAGCAATGTACAGTTGCTAGGCCTTCCACTGAATCAGAATATAAAGCTTTAGCCGATGAGCCGCCGAGCTAACTTGGATTCAATCACTTTTATTTGAACTTGGCATCTCTCTACCTAAAGCTCCTATCATATGGTGTTACAACATTGATGCTGCATATTTATCTGTTAATCATATATTTCATGCTCGTACCAAACATATGGAAATTGATTTTCATTTTATAAGGTATAAGGTGGCGAGGAAGGACCTACATGTGCAATTCATCTCTTCCAACGATCAGCTAGCCGATGTCTTCCCCAAGCCTTTGTCATATGCTCTTTTCCAATTCTTAAGTGACAAACTTACAGTTGGTTACCCGCGTTCAGTTTGCAAGGAGGGTATTGGGACATCATTATCTGATGGAGCTGGATAGCACTACAACTCTAAGTGATAACTATTATGTATGTATTTGTGTGTATCTAAAATACCTTAACAACTCATATACGGAGAACTTGTATTCCTATATAAGTTGTAATACTTCATCCATATAATTAAATAGAAAGCATTTTCTTGTTGACATACTTATATTGTGTGTAGCTAGTTTAACATGCTCCATATCTCACTTGACACTTGACAAAGACAAAACAAGTGTTCCAGGGTCTCAGGTTGAATAATTGAATAATTAGAGATTATAATTATTACTTCCTTTGTTTTAATTTGTTTGTCTGGTTTTGATTTGGTACGAAGTTTAAGAAAATAAAGAAGATTTTTGAATTTTGTGCTATTAAACTAAAGATATGTAAAATGTACCGAAATACCCTTTAATATTGAGGTCTTAAACATGTTATATAGAAAGCAGGAATTAAAGAGTTGACAAAAAAGGAAAGAGACATTCTTTTTTAAACGTGTTATAAAGGAAAATAACACAAACAAATTGAAACGGAGGGAAGAAAAGCCTAATTACCTTTTTTTAATTAAACGAATAAGAAACAAAGATATTAAATTAAAGGATTTATCTAACAAACTTATAACAACGATCTTTTTAAGAGGTAAAATATCAAAGTTACTTTAGACGAAGTTCTTGTATTTTATCTTTGAATTTTGTCGGTTTATTTTGTTGTCTTTAATATATGTATTTTCACTTCCACATAATTCTAATTTTCTTGAAACTAACTCGATTCGTATCACTCGGCTTCATAGCTACACCACAAGTTCTTCGACATTTTTAAGAGGCTTGGTTAAAAAAACTTTATTAATTTTCTCTTAGCTTCCGGACAAAAAATGCACATTTTATTTTAATATAGTTAAAATATGTTATCTTGAATAACAAAAGGATTATTATCAGAATAAAACAACTTGATGTTAAGATTTACGTCTCAAATCTTACCTAATCAGAAAAACAGTTGTTAAACAAAGCAGTGTGACAGCCCATTCTCGGCTGAGTCTTACCAAACAAATAAGTGTATATATGGTATATATATTATAGTATATTGTAGTATAAAAGGTTACCTTAATTAGTGTTATACACCTACCATAATTGTATAGGTAGAATTATGGTAAAATAAGGATTTAGAAGTAGAATAGGAAAAAGATTTTCCTATTATGGAAATATGTAACTTGTATATATATCTATTCAATCAATGAAAATAATCAAGGGGATTATTTCTTTCATGGTATCAAGAGACTAGGTCTAAACAAAAGTTTTCTTCTCTCAAACTTTTGCCTCCTCTTTGGCCGAGAACCCCCCCCCCCCTCCCTCGGGTTTTCTTTCTCTCCAAATATCTCGTCTTCCGCTCTCAAAAACCTCTCTTAAATTTTGTCCTCCTTCTTTGTTCTTTCAAATATGTCTAAGAACAATTTTCACCCTGCCCTCACGGTTTCCAATATCAAGCTAAGTGTCCCTATTGTCCTTGAGATGGAAAACGTTCAATATGCAACGTGGGCAGAGTTGTTTAAAATTCACGCTATATCTTATCAAGTTCTACATCACATCATTCCTCCCGCTAGACCCCGTCCTGCGGAGGATCCTGAGATATGGATTACACTTGATGCTACCGTTCTTCGGTGGATATACGCCACTATTTCGGTGGACCTTCTACGACGATTATGGAGCCGGATACCACGGCTATGGGCTGCATGGAATAGATTGCGTGACATATTCCAAGACAACCAACATTCCCGTGTCGTCACACTCGAGCGAGAATTCTCTCTCGTTCGAATGGATGTATTTACGAACGTTTCGCATATTGCAAGAAACTAAAGGAATTGCGATCAACTCCATAATGTTGGCGCACCGGTGACAAATAATCGTCTAGTTCTACAATTGGTTGCCGGTCTTTCGGAGGCCTATAATGGTGTTGGAACTCTCCTTCGCCAAAGCAACCCTCTTCCCGACTTTCATCAAGCCCGCTCCATGCTGACGTTGGAAGAAGCCGGTTTGGCAAAAAAGGCGGCTACCGGAGGAAGCCCAGTTGTCATGGTGGCATCCTCTCCTAGTCCTTCGGGTTTTGTTAATAATTCGGGCCAAAACCATATTAATGGTGGAGGCAAGAATAATCACAAAAATAACAAAAACCGCGGGGGCAAACGAGGCGGTTCGGGTGGCGGTGATCAACAAACAGGAGGTGGGTCCCATCCGGGGTACAATGGCCCACCACCACCGTGGGCCCAGCAGTGGGGCCAGTGGCAGTGGCACCCGCACCCTCCAAAGCGGTGTCGCCGGCGACCGGTGGGCGGCCAGCGGTCCGTGCCCAATACCCGGCGGTGGCGGCCCACGGCCGGTGGCCCAAAGAATGGCACCTACAAGGCGGTAACAGCCCAGTTCCAACACGGCCAGGAGTCCTTGGGCCCCGTCCTCCGCAAGCCCATCATGCAGCAGGCCCCACTCAGACCGATATCGAGGCCGCGATGCACACGTTGGGATTGTCCCAACCGGACCCAAATTGGTACATGGACACCGGGGCCACTACTCACATGACTTCCGAATCGGTACTCTCTCATCTTATTCCAATTTGAGCACCCCTCGGGGATAATTGTTGGTAATTGCAGTTCTATTCCAATTCTAGGGTATGGTCGAGAAAACATTATCTCCTCCTAATCCACCACTCCTCTTGAAAAATACTTTACATGCTCCTAAATTGATTAAAAATTTAGTGTACGTCCGAAAATTCACAAATAACAATTACATTTCTTCGTTGAATTTGATCCTTTCGGTTTCTCTGTGAAGGATTTCAAGACGGGGAGTCATCTCATGAGGTGTGATAGTAGGGGGATCGTATCCTATCATGCCCGGTTTCATCCATCGAGTCCACCTTGCCATCGCCTTTTGCGACCCATCTCTCCTTCCATGTGGCATGCTCGTCCGGGTCATCCGGATCTGCTATTTTATCGGCTTTAAATAAAAATAGCTTTATTTCTTGTAAGGGTACAAGTCGTACTCCAATTTGTCAGTCTTGTTCATTAGGAAAAATTGTTAAGTTGCCATTTGTAGACTCCAATTCCCATACTTCTATGCCATTTGACATTATTCATAGCGACTTATGGACATCTCCTGTTCTTAGTTCAATGGGTCATCGATATTATGTTCTCTTTTTAGATGATTATACTAGATTTTTGTGGACGTTTCCAATTGCGAATAAATCACAAGTGTTTTCCGTCTTCATAAAATTTAGAGCGTTCATTCGTACTCAATTCGAAAGAGAAATAAAAAATATTCAATGTGATAATGGGAAAGAGTATGACAATAGGGAGTTTCGAGAGTTTTGCGCTACTCATGGGATAAATTTTCGTTTTTCATGTCCTCATACATCTGCTCAAAATGGGAAAGCCGAACGCAAAATTCGTTCCATAAATAATATTGTCCGGACTCTTCTAATACATGCCTCCATACCTCCATATTTTTGGCATCATGCTCTACAAATGGCCACATATCTTCTTAACATAATTCCTTCTAAGGGTCTGACATATTCTCCCCCCCTAACTAATACAAATGGTGGGAATAAAGGCCACTCAGCCCAAAGCAATGATCAAAATACTAGTTGTTTTTATTCCCTCTCCATTTTTTACTTGTCACATTTTGATTTGATACGTCTATTTAGTAGCCAAAAATAGAATGATAATTACTATATCACCCCTAATTATTGTTAAGTAACTTAATGATTGAATAAATAAAACATACTTTAAAAGTTGCAACTACTAAGATTTCCATAAACTTGTCAACTCAATAATAAATGATAAAGGTAAAATATGTATGAAATAATAAATTATCTCTTAATTTTCTAAAGTGAACAAGTAAAGTTGATCAACTATTTCTAATATAGTAGATAAGTAAAATTGGATGGAGAGAATAGTTAATTTAGCAGGATTTAATGTCTCATTCGGTAGATGGATGAGACAAGTAGTTGGCAATTACGTAGGATGTGATAGGGCTTGTGATGGAGCCACATGTTATGAAATTGGATACTTATACTGCGCTAATAGGATAACATTTTTTTAATTCCCTAGACATAAGAGAATTTGTTAGTATAACGACATATCTTGTTCATGTTATGATTTACGTCTCAAATCCTACCTAATCAGAAAAACAATAAAGATTGTAGCCACATCATTTTCTCTTTCTCCCTTTTTCGGCCACTCTTCTCAAGAAAAATGGCGCCCTAGTTTATATATAGTAAAAACTAAAACGAATATAATATAAACCTAAAATTTCCAAAATACCCTCTATTAAATAACATTACACAATTTGGGGACTGGGACACGAAAGGTGCCATACCAGATTACTCCATTGATTTCTCAAAAAATAAGAGAGAATAGGAAATATAACAAGTGAAGAGCCAGTCTTGGAATGAGGAAGAGTTCAATTCCTCAACTACTACAAATGATGTGAATAAAGGCCACTGAGCCCAAAGAAATGATCAAAATTACCATCAAAATCACTCTCCAACTGTAAGATTTTGTCACATAAATTTTTATATCCTGTTTTGCTAATACTTGTGCTGCCCCCATTTTTTGTTTGAATGTTGTGATGCCTAATACTAGTTGTTTTTACTCCCTTTTTCCATTTTTTACTTGTCACATTTTGATTTGATACGTCTATTTAGCAGTAAAAAATAGAATGATAATTTTTACTATATCACACCTAATTATTGTTAAGTAACATAATGATTGAATAAATAAAAAATACTTTAAAAGTTGTGCAACTGATAGGTCTGGTTATGCTATGGAAACAAACTGGAAATAAAATCGAATGCCAATTCAGTTCCAAATGTCAGCGACAATGTCATCTGATACAAGTGACGACACTTCGATAAAACAGAAAAACCTTTTAAAAATAAATTGCAGCGGAAATAATAAAGAACACAATGGTTTAATATTTACATAGGTTATATAATATATATAACCTATGGCGGTCAATGACCGAAAGTATTGTATATATTTATATACAATTGAATAAATTCCTTCTTTTACAATTTTACAAAATATAATGAAAGGAATTAAAATGTTGAAGTCGCAGATGACTTCTGCCTGAAAAATCAACCTAAATAGACATAGACAACATCTCATTATAACTGCTTCAATACATAACAAATCTAGAATCTAAGCAGCAATTATAATGTTGGACAGAATGTTATCGACACGCTCAGACAACACTTGCGATCCAGTTTTCTGAGAGCTCTCTTGATATTTTTGCAATTTGTTTCTGGATGTCGATTCACTCTTGTAGCCTCTTTATTTATAGTAGAGAGTCTTCCTTAAAAAACTCATCGATTGGTTGTGGAGGTTGAGGAAAATGTGGGCAGTTGGTAAGGTTTGTTGGAGAAGATCATGGAGCAAAATCCTCTAACTTCTTGGACTTGTTACCCAAGCATAGAAACGGCTTTGATTTGTTATTCCCACATTTTTCATCAACTCCTAATTACCTTGCCAAGTCACTTCTCCATCGTAGTAAAAATTCCACGATAATTGCTTCAGTCCGTGAAGTAAGGCAAATCTGTTTGTCATAAAAATATTGGTCCGAATTTATGGCATTTGTTCCAACATTTGTTAACTTCAACTTAGTACAAAAAAAAATAATATGTTGGGCAAAATGTCACAACACCAAACCCAACATTAACATTCTCCCCCTTTTTGCCTTTCTTCACAAAACCTATTCTAATTTGTGCGAGTGACTTACGACAATGTCATAGATGTTGGGACAACATCTATGATTTCAATTATGCCCCCCCTTAACCTGTGATGGCATACAAACAAAACATATGTATACCATTGTATACCACTACATAAGATTAAACACAATATTAGCACGAACGTAGATATATACAATTCTTATAGGATTAGAAGAAAGAATATTAGCATGTGTCATCCACAAAAAAATTATTAGATCATTGTTAAGTGAACCATTCACATCACCAAATATCCTAACCCAAACAAAAAATAATCCACATTCATTAACCAATAATCATTCCCAACATCAGCATTTCCTCTGTTGATTATTATGCAGTAGTAGCAGCTTCCAACATCTATCTACCTCTACATAACTTCAGCTTTCTCTTTCCTCTGCCTAGCACCTTCAGCTTCAGCTTCGACCCTTTGCATAGCAGCTTCAGCTTCTGCCTTCAACCTCAGCCTTGTTAGCAAGACTTTCCTTCCAACAACCTCTTCTCTCTGCATGGCAGCATTCACAGCTTCTGCTGCAGCAACGTCTCCAGTCATGCCTTCACCCTATTCTCTCTGCTCTATAGAATCATCTCCCCCTTTTTATGAAGAAAGCAGAAACAGAAAATAGTCTCTGGCTTGAACCAAGGCATCTCTGGCAGTGTCAACCTCAGCAATTTGTAGGTTGATTTTTGTAATTTTCTCTACAAGCCAATTTGTAGATAGTACAGACTGTCTTGGACCAGTGTTGCCCTGAATGTTGGAAACATTCCTGGCAACATTCTCCCTTTCTGCTTCCTTTTTCCAAGGTAGGTCAATAACTCTTTCTTTGCTCTTTAGAATTGCTTTATTGACAGTGTAAAGTTTAGGAGCTTTCTCTAAAGTTCCTCCTTTCATAGACTCAAGGCCTTAGATAGTTAATATCTTGAAGATCAGAGAGGGAAAATGAAGGATGGAAGTTGATTCTTTTTCTGCCAGGTTGGCAATTTGATAGAAGATTAATTTTCCTAAATCAACTTTGAATCTTCTCCAATTTTGAACAGTATGGAGGTTTGTTCAGTTGTAACAACTGACTCATTTAGAAAGGGAAGCCAATTGTGAATTGCAATTTTGTGGAGGGTTGAAAACAAGGCAGTGAGTTTTGATGCTGGGCATCTAGGGATCCATTTCTTCAGTATATCTCTCCAGTGAGATATTATATCATTGTATCCCTATTTGCTGTTACTCTCTTTGTTTATCTGACATGTTCTTCAGTAAGACCCATACATTGATTGATGATTGAAGGTGTAAATTGATAAATTTTGTTATAAAGATATACCTTCCCAAATTTCTTTGAGGAGGTATCCTCTATAGCAGAGTTTTAATTGGCATAGAACAACCTTACAATCTCATCAACGTATGGTTCTTTTCTGGTAACAGTGCCAAGAAGCTGTCTATCTTCCTAAAATTCCACTAAACCATATTCACAACAGGAGGCAATATCTTATTCTATTTCAGACCTAATTACTCTATTTCTATAGTAATCCTATTTATCATGTTTAGCTTTAGAGTAAAATTTGTATGAGAAGGCAGTTACTTCATTATCTGAACTAGACATGTCTATGCTGATGGATTCTGAATTGTTATAGGAAGTAGAAGAGTGTGCCTCTTCGGATGTTGGCTGGAATGTTGCCTGAGATGTTGTGGCATCTGTGGCAACATTTGGGGCAACACTTGACCTTGTAGTCCGGGGAACTTCTTTCGAAAAGAAGTGTTTCAAGGGAGTAAGGGATTTCCCTTTCCAACAGCACATTTTGAGGTTCAGAAGCAGCTTGTTCTTCTTCACTTTCTTCTGTCGAGAACACAAGGTCCGTTTCCTCACTGTCACTACTCAAGCAGTCAAGTACAGATGTATCAAATCTGGTCCTCTTGGTGACAGGTAGGGGTGGCAAAATTAGCCCAAACCCAAATGACCCGCCCAACCCACCTAAGGTTTAATGAGTTTGGGCAAGAGTGATTTTGATGATGGGTGGGTTTGGGATTGCCCAAGTTGACCCATCATAAATCAACAGCCCAAATGAACCCATGATGATGCCCAAACATGACCTATAAAAATGCTCAATCTTAACGATTAGAGCTCCACTCTAGATTAAAATTTTTGTTTATAAACAATTATTTAAAAAATTCCTTTATTATTTCGGAATAATAAAAATAAACGCACCCCAACTACCCACCAAACTATCCATCCACCCTACCCCCACCCAAGCATTGAACCACCCTCACATCTCTGCCCACTACCTTGCCTACTCCACCCCACCCCTACCTCCCTACCACCCCTACCCATCTCTATCCCACCAAATTTTTATTTTATATTTTTTTTTTACTTTTATAAATAATTTATAAAAAATATGAAATTTTTTCTTACCTCCCCCTACCGCCCTAACCCCCACCTACCCCATCTACACCCCCACCCCATCCTCAAATTTCTATTTCATATTTTTTGTTACTTTTATAAAAAAATTATTACAAAATATGAATCTTACCTCCCCCCTACCTCCACCCCCACCCCATGCCCTACCCCATCCTCAAATTTCTATTTCATATTCTTTTTACTTTTATAAAAAAAATTATAAAAAATATGAAATTCTTTCTTACCTCCTACACCCTACCCCTCTCCACCCCCACCCCATCCTCAAATTTCTGTTTCATATTTTTTGTTACTTTTATAAAATAATTATTAAAAAATATAAAAAAAATTCTTACCCCCCCGGTGCCCTACCCCATCCTCAAATTTCTATTTCATATTGTTTTTACTTTTATAAAAAGAATTATAAAAATATGAAATTTTTTCTTACCTCCTCTCCCCTACCCCCCCTCCACCCCATGCCTACCCCCATCCTCAAATTTCTATTTCATTTTTTTTTTACTTTTATAAAAAAATTATTAAAAATATAATTTTTTTACCTCATAACCCCCTCCACCCCATGCCCTACCACCATCACCCAACCTCACCCTACCCTCTCCCCCACTACCCCTCTCCCTCTCACCCATCTCCAAACTTTCTATTTTATATAGTTATTTTACTTTTATAAACATTCTTTAAAAAATGAGAAAAAATTGCTTACCACATCCCACCCCCACCCGCCAAAGTTTTTACTTTATATATTTATTTTACTTATACAAAAATTTTATAAAAAATAAAAAACTTTTCTTAGCCCACTACCCAGTCCCCCCCCCCCCCGCCCCACTACCCCTGTCCTCACTATCCATTATTTTATATATTTATTTTCTTTTATAAAAAATGAAAAAATTCTTTAAAATATTATTCTTATTTTTAAAATAAAGAGATGGAAAAATCAAATATCATACAAAATAACATCATAGAAAGTAAACTTGAAAATAGTAAAAGTAATGGGTCAAGTTGGGCATGTTGGGTTATGACCCATTATTTAGCCTATCTTAGCCCATGTAAGCTTTGGGCGGGTTGGGCATTGACCCTTCTATTAATTCAGTCCATCTTGACCCGCCTAGCTTCAGCCAAACGGCCCATCTGCCACCCTTAGTGACAGGTTCCTGTTGGACAGTTCTTTCGAACACTCTACTCGATATACAAGTAGGGAAGGAGGAGGAACTGAGTCTTTTGCCTAGGGTCGAATAATCTGATGTAGCATCAACATCAATGGGATTATTGTCATCACTTAGGTAACTGATATCAAGAGGTTCCTCATCACCTTTGAGAACTATGGCGGTACACCTGTTTTCTGGTAGGTGTTGAGAAGATGTAGCTGTTTGTTGAGGTGGACTGGTGCTCATTGGAGTGTTCTTGGTAGTGTTGGTTGACATATATGTTGACATAGGGGATGTTTCCATCGGTGAGTTTGAAGGAGAGGGTTTAGGATTTTTGGATGAAGATGAAAGTGAAGACTTTATTAGTTAGGTAGGGGATTTACCGAGGTTTGATGTGATTTTTTTTTATTTTTAGTTGTAAAAATTTAGGATGGTCAAAAGAAAAACAAATGAAGTGAATATTTATATCCTTGGCAAGCCTTTCAAAACAGTAAGAATTCCTTAATTTTAGGTGTTTGATATTTTCTCAATAACTAACACCTAAAATTTTGGGATAAAAAGATAAACATCACAGTAGGAATTTAATTTAACCTTATCATTTTAAAAGTTGAAATTCCTATAAAATAAGGCATACAAATAGGGAGAAAATCTGATTTTTCTAGAATCAGTTAAGAACAACATCCCAACAAATATCATAATCTGAAAATGTCAACAACAATGTTGGCAACATTTTGGACAACACAAGTATTATGATCCCGCATGAACTTTGTTTTGGCAACAAATCAAGACACGTTTTGTATGTATTTTTATGAGTTTAACCACTGAACTAATGTAACATATTTCTATCGTGTCCTTGGTCTAATCATAAAACACATACAAAATTATTTTTCGTGTAAAAATAAGAATACTTATTTAGTAATCTCAAAATTTCTTTTGAAGCACTCGATACTCCTATAGAATAGGAACGATATCTTTTCAAGGGCTTTGCCCATTTTGCATAATTGCCAAAAATTTGTAAAGGCTTTGCCTTATTTTGATACTCCCTTTTTATGATATCTAATATCATCGTAGAGAATGGTATCACTTTAGAATCATGTTCTTATTGAAGGATCATGCTTGTGTTACCAAAATTAACGCACTATACAACAACAATAACCAGTTTATGATATTACATAGGTAAATGTCACCTGAAATGTTAAACATTGTTTTAGCTGACATTCACCAAAAATGCCTTTTTAGAGATTACAAAGTTCAAGAGATTTCTTCAAACTAGAAAATCTCTCATGGTCCAAAGCTTTTGTAAAAATATCAGCTAGTTGATGAAAAGTGTCAACATGTTCAATTTGAACTAGCTGTTTTTCGACCAAATCTCTTAAAATGTGATGTCTAATAGCAATCTATTTTATACATGAGTGCCGAACTGGATTTTTGGAAATATTTATAGCACTCAAATTCTCACAGTACAAAACTAAGATGTTACTTGAAAAATCATAGTCGTCTAACATGTGTCTTAGCCATATTAATTGAGAGAAACAACTTTCAGCTGCTACATATTCAGCTTCAACAGTTGAAAATGAGACACAATTTTGTTTACGACTATACCAAAAAACAAGGTTATTGCCAAGATAGAAACATCCTTTACTTGTACTCTTCCTATCATCCACACCACCAGCTCAATCCGAGTCACTATACCCTATTAAATTAGGATTAGTGTCTTTGGAATACCAAATTCCCAACTCACATAAGCCGACAACATATCTAATGATACGTTTTACGACATTTAAGTGGGAGATTTTGGGACAAGCTTGGAATCGAGCACAAACATAAACACTAAACATACTATCTGAGCGACTAGCAGTAAGATAAAGAAGGCTACCTATCATAGATCGATACAATGTTGAGTCAACATTTTCACCAACATTATCCTTACATATCTTCTGCGAAGATCCCATTGGAGTTTTCATTTGTTTAGTATTTTCTAACCCACACCTCTTAACTAGATTCTTGGCATAATTGCACTGGGAGATGAAGATTCCATCTTCACTTTGCTTAATCTGCAAGCCTAAGAAAAAAGTTAGTTCCCCAATCATGCTCATTTCAAAAGTTGATGACATAGATTCAACAAATAACTTTAGGTAAGATTGTGAGGTCGAACCAAAGACTATGTCATCTACGTAGATATGAGTAATAATAATATCTACACCATAACGTTTAATGAATAAAGTACGATCAGCTTCACCATGGTTAAAACCAAATTCAAGAAGGAAGTTAGTTAGACGACCGTACCATGCACGAGGGGCTTGTTTCAACCCATACAAAGCCTTTTTGAGCTTGTATACATAGTGTGGATGGTAAGGATCTTCAAATCCTTTTGGTTGTTCAACGTAGACTTCCTTATCTAACCATTTAAGAATGCACCTTTTACATCCATTTGGTGTAAAGTAATTTTTAGAAAGTAGGCAATGGCAAGAAAAAGTCTAATTGATTTAATTCTAGCTACATGTGCAAAGGTTTCTTCATAATCGATTCCTTCAACCTGAGTATAGCCTTGTGCAACTAGACGAGCTTTGTTTCTAACAACAGTTCCCGATTCATCTGATTTATTTTAAAAATCCACTTAGTTCCAATTACATTTGTATTACTTGGACGTGGAACTAAGTCCCAGACTTCATTTCGAGAAAATTGTTCAAGCTCTTCTTGCATTGCTTGAATCCAAAAATCATCTTTAAGTGCTTCTAAAACATTTTTTTGGTTCTATAGTAGATATAGAACAAGAAAGACTAACCTTTTGGTATATGGTAGACATACACACATACCTTATCATGTCTTTGTAATTGAGTGGTTCTTTCCCTCTTGTTCTAATTCCCTCAAAAACTCACCCTATCACTTGACCTGTTGGATGATTCTTCCTAATCTTTGATGAGGGGTCCCTTCAAACTTGATCTAGCAATTCAACATTTAACTCTTCATCCGCACCCTCTGTGGTCTCTGGTTCAGTTCAGATGTTGCTCCGGCTATGGTAACATTTGGGAAAACATCTGGTTCTTCAGCAATCTGCACATTTTCCACTGAAACTATAGTGTTATTTTCAGTTGTATTTCCTGTAAGATCAGAAAAATCATCAAAAATAACATTTATAGACACTTGTACAGTTTTGGTCCTTAGATTGTACACTCGATAAGCATGACTATTTTGGGAATAGCCAACAAAGATTCCTTTGTCACTCTTAGAGTCAAACTTTGCCAAATGATCTCTATCATTTAATAACAAATACACCCAAAAATATGAAAGTAACGAAAATTAGGTTTCTTTCCATTTATAATCTCATAGGGTGTCATCTTTGTTTCAGGCCTTAAATAGACTCTATTAGTGATGTGACAAGTAGTATTTAAGGCTTCAGCCCAAAAATGTTTTGACAATTTTTTAGAACTAAGCATTACTCTAGCCATTTCTTGTAATGTTCTATTCTTCCTTTCTATTACCCATTCTATTGAGGAGTTTTGGGAGCGGAAAACTCATGGAAAATTCCATTTTTCTCACAAATTTTTGTGAAGGAGCTATTTTCAAATTCTTTTTCATGGTCGGATCTAATCAGAAAAATAGGAGAATAGAACAAGTTCCTAATTCTAGAGTGTAAAATTTTAAACATGTCAAAAGTTTGTGATTTTTCTTTCAAGAAATATATCCATGAATATCTAGAAAAATTATCTACTATCACATAGGAATACCTCATGCCCCCTAAACTGTCTATCTCAATTGGACCTACAAAATCCATGTGCAGTAATTGAAAACAGTGAGACGTACCTGAATGATGTCTGTCATTTTGAACAACATTATGGGAAACACAGGTTTGCTTACCTTTTAGACAATCATCACAGACAGTTTTACCTTTATGGCTAAGATTGGGTAAGCCTCTAACCGCTTCATATGAAACCAATTTTTCTAAATTGCGGTAGTTGACATGCCCCAACTTTTGATGCCATAGTGTTGTGTTGTCGATCTTGACATTATTGCATGTTTCTTGTCTTGCAACAAGATAGCAATTATCACTTGTTCTAGTACCTGTCATGACACATTCATTAGCTTTATTCATAATTTTACAGGCATTCTTATTAAATTTTACCTCAAGATTGTCATCACACAGTTGACTATTACTAATCAAGTTAGCCATTAAACCCTCAACGTGTAAGACATTTCTTTAAGCTGGAAATCCAGAAACATCCAAGATTCCTTTTCCAATTATTTTGTTTTTGCTACCTCCTCCATAAGTCACGTTTCCTCCGTTGAATGACTCATAGTTCTTTAGAAAACTTTTTGTACTTGTCATGTGACGAGAACAACCATTATCAAAGTACCAAGAACCTGAAATGTTAGTTCTTAATGCAGTTATTGCAACATTACAAGTTATATCCTTTTTAGGCATCCAAACTCTCTTAAAATATCTTTTACCTTCCGGCTCAGAAATGTTGCTTCGAATGTTATCTGAAATGTTGGACAACCTTTTAGGCAACATTTTGCTCACAAAATCTTGAAGTTTGAAATATTGTGGTTTTAAGTGTCCAGGGGAGTTACAGTGATGACATACACATTTCATATTCTTTAAAATATATGATAACCTATTATTTATTTCTTTTTCTTTTACAAAGCATATTTTCTCATGTTTGTCAAACAGACTAGATCATATAGTTTTAAGAGAGTTTTCATATCCAATACCTGCATGTGAAGGTTTACTAAAGATGAGTATCTCATTCAACTTTGAAGTCCATGTGTTGAGCTTGTGGAAGGTTGCTTCGGCTAAATCCAATTTTGCACGAATCTTACAAAATTATGTATTCTTTTTTGTAAGTGCAACCTCTAGTCGGGTTATTGTTCCTCTTAGATCTACATTCTCACGAGTTAAAGATTTTACCATTGTGTCAAGTTGCTTGGATTCTATGATTACGGCTTTACAAATACTTTGTAACTCATTAATCATTTCATATTTGCATTCAACTTGATCCATAATATCAGCCTCACTAACAGAAATAGAGCCACTAAAACAATTAACATCAGAATAATTAAAGAATTCATACCTTTCGGATGTTGCTGGGAATGCAGATGTTGTTGCAGATATTGCCTGAAATGTCGTGACATCTGAGGCAACATTGCAGACAACATCTTTATTGTCAGACAGAGACTGTTCGTAAATAGTGGCCAGCATTGCTTGTGATTCGACTTCTCGATCTCCTTCCTCTTCTCATTCGTCGTCAATAAGCGATACCTACATATTTTTACCAAATTTCCTAAGAGTTTTTGCACATTCATTAGCATAATGACCCCAATCCAAGCATGCATGACATAACATAGACTCTAGTTGTTTGGGATCAAATTTGGTACGATCTGAATTGGTTCTTCTTAGTGGACCTCCTTTTTGAGTACTTGGAAGGAACTTGGTGGGCTTTTGATTGAAGCCTTGGTTTTGATGCTGTTTAGATTTAGATTGATTTCTATCATTGTTGAACTTTCTCACCATCGAATTGCATTTTCGAGTGAGTAAGGCAACATTAGCACCTTCACCAATTCCTTCAAGATTCTCATCATCTTCATCGAGTTGATTCTCCGAGGATTGAACTTGAAGTGCCACATTCTTGCTTTTATATAGTCCCTTTGATTCTCAATGTTTATCTCATAAGTTTTGAGAATGCTCATTAAGGTATGAAGGTCCATTGTGGCAAGATTTCTTTTATATAGTTCCCTTTGATTCTCAATCAACTTTTTAAAATAAAATTTAATATCATCCGCTTTTTTTATCCTTAAACGTTCAAATTTGCTCATGAGCATGCGTATCTTTGTTCGACGAACACTTGAGTTACCTTCACAGAGAATTTGTAAAGTATCCAATGCATCTTTAGCTGTGGGGCAGTTTTGAATGAGCTTGAACATGTATAGATCAACTCATCCAAAAATTGCATTTAAGGCCTTTTCGTTAAAGCTAGCATTATTGGTTTCTTCCGCCGTCCATTCAGATTCAGGTTTAACAAGAATGTCACCTTCCTCATCCGGCGGAAATATTGGAACAACATATCCATTGGTTATAGATCTCCATGCCCTAACATCAATTGATTTGATATGAGAACATAGACGAATCTTCCAATAGGCATAGTTTGAACCATCTAAAATGAGAAGTATACCAATAGTCGGATTTGCCAGATCCATAGCTTTAAATAACAGGACCACACACTTATTATGTTAAGTGTCGGCTCTCATACCACTTGATAGGTCAGGGTATGCTATGGAACAATAAAAACAAACTGGAAATAAAATCGAATGCCAATTCAGTTCCAAATGTCAGCGACAATGTCGTCTGATACAAGTGACAACACTTCGATAAAACAGAAAAACCTTTTAAGAGTAAATTGCAGCGAAAATAATAAAGAACACAAATGTTTAATATTTACATAGGTTATATATCAATGACTGAAAGTATTATATAGATTTATATACAATTGAATAAATTCCTTCCTTTACAATTTTACAAAATATAATGAAAGGAATTAAAATGTTGAAGTCGCATATGACTTCTACCTGAAAAATCTACCAAAATAGACATAGAAAACATCTCATTATAATTTCTTCAATACATAACAAATCTAGAATCTAAGCAGCAATTATAATATTGGACATAATGTTGTCAACACGCTCAGACAACACTTGCGATCCAGTTTTCTGAGATGAATTTTCGAGAGCTCTCTTGATATTTTTGCTATCTGTTTCTGAATATCGATTCACTCTTGTAGCCTCTCTATTTATAGTAGAGAGTCTTTCTTGAAAAACTCATCGATTGGTTGTGGAGGTTGAGGGAAAGGTGGGCAGTTGGTAAGGTTTGTTGGAGAAGATCATGGAGCAAAATCCTCTAACTTCCTGGAATTGTTCCCCAAGCATAGCAACAACTTTGACTTGTTCTTCCCACGTTTTTCATCAGCTCCTAATTACCTTGTCAAGTCATTTCTCCATCGTAGTAAAAATTCCACGAGAATTGCTACAGTCCGTGAAGTAAGGCAAAATTGTTTGTCATAAAAATGTTGGTCCGAATGTTGTGACATTTGTTCTAATATTTCTTAACTTCAACTTAGTACAAAAAAAATGATATGTTGGGTAAAATATCACAGCACCAAACCCAACATTAACAACAACCACTAAAATTTCCTTAAACTTGTCAACCTAGTAATAAATGATAAGGATAAAATAGGTATGAAGTGGTAAATTATCTCGTAATTTTCTAAAGTGGACAAGTAAAATTGATCAACAATTTTTAGTATAGTAGACAAGTAAAATTGAACGGAGAGAGTAGTTAATTTAGCAGGATTTAATGTCCCATTCGATAGATGGATGAGACAAGTAGTTGACAATTATGTAGGATGTGATAGGGCTTGTGATGGAGCCACATGTTATGAAATTGGATAATTATACTGTGCAAATAGGATAACATTTTTTCAATTCTCTAGACATAAGAAAATTTGTTAGTGTAACGACATATGTTGTTCACGTTAGGATTTACGTCCCAAATCCTACCTAATCAGAAAAACAGTAAAGATTGTAGCCGCATAATTCTCTCTTTCTCTTTTTTTCGACCACTCTTCTCAAGAAAAACGGCGCCCTAGTTTATATTTAGTAAAAACTAAAACGAACATAATATAAACCTAAAATTCCCAAAATATCATCTTTTAAATAACATTACACAATTTGGGGACTGGGACACGAAAGGTGCCATGCCAGATTACTCCATGGATTTCTCAAAAATAAGAGAGAATAGGAAATATAACAAGTCAAGAGCCGGTCTTGGAAATCAGGAAGAGTTCAATTCCTCAACTACTACAAATAATGTGAATAAAGGCCACTCATCCCAAAGCAATGATCAAAATTATCATCAAAATCACTCTCCAACTGTAAGATTTTGTCACATAAATTTATATATCCTGTTTTGCTAAGACTTGTGCTGCCCCCATTTTTTGTTTCAATGCTTGTGATAGTTAATACTAGTTGTTTTTACTCCCTCCGTCCATTTTTTTCTTCTCACATTTTTATTTGATATGTCTATTTAGGAGACAAAAATAAAATGATAATTTACTATATCACCCCTAATTATTGTTAAGTAATCTAATGATTGAATAAATAAAACATACTTTAAAAGTTGTGCAACCACTAAAATTTTCTTAAACTTGTCAACCCAATAATAAATGATAAAGGTAAAATAGGTATAAAGTGATAAATTATCTCTTAAATTTCTAAAGTGGACAAGTAAAGTTGATCAACTATTTTTAGTATAGCGGATAAGTAAAACTAGACTCAAAGAGTAGTTAATTTAGCAGGATTTAATGTCTTATTCGATAGATGGATGAGAGAAGTAGTTGGCAATTATTGAGGATGTGATAGGGCTTGTGATGGAGCAACATGTTATGAAATTGGATAACTATACTGTGCAAATAAGATAACATTTTTTTAATTCTCTAGACATAAGAGAATTTGTTAGTTTAACTGACATATCTTGTTCACGTTAGGATTTACGTCTCAAATACTATCTAATCAAAAAAACAGTAAAGATTGTAGCCGCATCATTCCCTCTTCTCTCTTTTTCGACCACTCTTCTCAAGAAAAACGACGCCCTAGTTTATATATAGTAAAAAATAGGGCGAACATAATACAAACCTAAAATTCTCAAAATATAATCTATTAAATAACATTACACAATTTGGGGACTGGGACACGAAAGGTGCCATGCCAGATTACTCCATGGATTTCTCAAAAATAAGAGAGAATAGGAAACATAACAAGTCAAGAGCCAGTCTTGAAATGAGGAAGAGTTCAATTCCTCAACTACTACAAATAATGTGAATAAAGGCCACTCAGCCCAAAGCAATGATCAAAATTACCATCAAAATCACTCTCCAACGGTAAGATTTTGTCACATAAATTTATATATCCTGTTTTGCTAAAACTTGTGCTGCCCCCATTTTTTGTTTGAATACTGTGATAGTTACTACTAGTTGTTTTTACTGGTCCATTTTTTACTTGTCACATTTTGATTTCATACGTCTATTTAGGAGCTAAAAATAGAATGATAATTTTACTATATCACCCCTAATTATTGTTAAGTAACCTAATGATTGAATAAATAAAACATACTTTAAATGTTGTGCAACCACTAAAATTTTATTAAACTTGTCAACCCAATAATAAATGATAAAGGTAAAATAGGTATGAAGTGGTAAATTATCTCTTAATTTTATAAAGTGGACAAGTAAAGTTGATCAACTAGTTTTAATATAGTGGACAAATAAAATTGGACTGAGATAGTAGTTAATTTAGTAGGATTTAATGTCTCAGTCGATTGATTGATGAGACAAGTAGTTGGCAATTATGTCGGATGTGATAGGGCTTGTGATGGAGCGACATGTTATGAAATTGGATAATTATAACGTGCAAATAGGATTATGTCGGATGTGATAGGGCTTGTGATGGAGCGACATGTTATGAAATTGGATAATTATAACGTGCAAATAGGATAACATTTTTTTAATTTTCTAGACATAAAGAGAATTTGTTAGTGTAACGACATATCTTGTTCATGTTATGATTTACGTATCAAATCCTACCTAATCAGAAAAACAATAAAGATTGTAGCCACATCATTCTCTTTTTCAATCTTTTTCACTCTTTTTCGATCAATCTTCTCAAGAAAAACGGCGACCTAATTTATATATAGTAAAAACTAGGGAGAACATAATATAAGCTTAAAATTCTTAAAATATCTTCCACTAAATAACATTACACAATTTGGGGACTGGGACACAAAAGGTGCCATACCAGATTACTCCATGGATTTCTCAAAAATAAGAGAGAATAGGAAATATAACAAGTCAAGAGCCGGTCTTGGAAATGAAGAAGAGTTCAATTCCTCAACTACTGCAAATGATGTGAATAAAGGCCACTCAGCCTAAAGCAATGATCAAAATTACCATCAAAATCACTCTCCCAGTGTAAGATTTTTTCACATAAATTTATATATCCTGTTTTGCTAAGACTTGTGCTGCCCCCATTTTTTGTTTGAATGCTGTGATAGTTATTACTAGTTGTTTTTACTCCCTCGGTCCATTTTTTACTTGTCACATTTTGATTTGATACGTGTATTTAGGAGCCAAAAATAGAATGATAATTTTTACTATATCACACCTAATTATAGTTAAGTACCTAATAATTGAATAAATAAAACATACTTTAAAAGAAATGATGTTCGCTACAAGCTATTTCGCTAATTCTATTTAGCAACATGTTAGCCTCTGATTATAAAGAAATGATGTTAGCTACAAGCTATTTCGAAATGATTGGTGATGAAGTTTGCTGCAAATTCTAATATTTTTATAGTGCATGTGTCAAACTAGTTTAAATTTATAACTTATAAGAACCAATTAATTAAGAGGAAGTGTTCCTATCAGAAATCATATCATTTGGTCCCCCGGGCATAGTTGGATGGCAAAAAAGGAGAACTTAAAATCTAGCTGGATGTCTGCAGCGTGGGTTCGAACCCTGATGGGAGTAATTTGCCCTCTTCTGGGGTAGGACCTTGTAGGTTATATCAGTTGCTCTGTTCATAAACCCTGGTCATTCAGGCATATCCCTCGATTTACTGGTAGTAGTGCTGAGGGACCAGGACTACTATCTCTAGGAATAGTTTGGCGTAAGCGGAAAAGCTGGATATAAAAAAAAATCATATCATTTGACTCAATCAACTATTTCATTTTATACAACCATGAAAGCACAACATGCTCCACCCCCTTATAAATATGTCATGGCTGCAATACAATTGACACATCTTCTTTTTCATAATCGTTTTATTTTCTCATAGCACAATGGGTGGAAAGAGTTTTTCAAGCAAGTTGGGTTTTGCTCTAGCCTTCCTACTTTTTGTATCTGGTTAGTACAATTTTTATATAAATGGGAGAGAAAGCAGTAGGAAGAGGTATCTTAATATATATATATATATATATATATAATTTATACTAAATATATATAATTAGCAACGAATTATACTGTTAGCTACAAAATTTATCTATCACTAATTTTTATTTTTTTAATAGTAATACAGAAATGAAGTATCTAACTTTACATATATAAAATTTGGTATTAATAATTATCAAATAATTAATAAAATTGATAAAAAAGGCCTTTTTTATTAATTTGACAGTTTTTCAACTTCTTATGGCAAATGAGGAGGCCAAGACAACTGAGTTGAATGTTCTACAACTTCCAATATCAAAAGGGTTTGACTCTGAAGCACTTGATGAAGTGTTTCAAGGGGTTACAACTCGCTATGGTATATCTATTTGATCTTCATATTATTTTACTGTAGTGAATTTGATCGTGCTTCGTGTGATATTTTAGTAAATTTAAAAATGATCTTTTATAAATTATGTCGAGATAAATGATATAATTTGTTTTGCTTAGATCCAAACATCTTTTTCTTATTAATAAATAATATAATTATAAGATGCAACATCATTAAAAACGATCAGAAAGATAGGTATATAGATAATTATATTTTTTGGTTGGTTATGCCATGTCAAGGAAAATACAACTTCATAAAAGAGGTGATAAAATAGATAGCGGTAAACCCTTTTATATTTCTGATATCTAAATAGTATTCTCTTTAATTATACACAGACAAATAATGTTAAGTTTAGTATTGACTCTCAATTATTTTGTAATCAAAATTAGAACATTGGAGCACCTAAATGACTATGTTATCGCACATAATACTATATGATGCAATATAGCTATGCTAAAAAAATTGACTTTCTTTTTTGCTGAACTTTTAAACTTGCAGAGATGAATAATGCATGGAACACATTTAAAAGACGAGAAAGACGATCTGCTTTCTTCATGTTTGTCAATTGTTATGTAGAATCCAGTTTCAAACACTTTGTAGTTGTTGTTGTACAATTCTTTGTTCACCTTCTTCTCATATAGAATTGAATATAAACGAACTGCAAGAAGACAGAGACTTAGAAAACATATAACATTTAACTTATCTTTTCACTTTGATTTTGAAAGTTATTGTATGTAAATACCTTAAATAGGGAAAGAGGACCTTATGATCATTAATTTTCTTAAATGACTTCCTCATTTAATATTGTTTTAAACATAGGGTAATTAATCATTTTAAGAGAGTTAAGGAGTGACTTTTGAGTTCTTTTAACATAGCACATATATAATTGCGAGAAAATATATAAAATGCCAAAAATATGAAGGAAAAAATTAATTGTTTTTGGCCAGAGAGGATAAAGATCTATTACCATAGCTATTTTTCGCAACTATTGAAAAAAAGAAAATTCATAAATCAATAATATGCTAGCTATTTCTAAATAAACTAAAGAGTATTATAAAGAACATGAAGGAGAAAAAAATAGCAAAGGCATCAAATGTCATTTTCGATGAAAAAGTGGAGGCTTGGCGCAAGAGACAATAATGATTTTTTTTGTGGAGCACCTAAATTGAATTTTTTAAGGTAAAAGTGTAAAATCTAAGGAAAAGGAAAAATTAAAATATAGATCAATAAATGGTGTCAAATCATTTTCCCAAAAACATCACTTATGTGTATAAAAATAATTAGGACGGTATGCCAACAATAAGGAGAATTTTTTTAAAAAAGAAGAAGGAAAAAATAATTATATTTTTTTGGCCAAAGAAAAGTGTCACGTCACTCTCCTTTTATATGCTTTCTAAATATACAACACATCTATAAGATCGATAAAACCTAGATTGTAGCATAATAATACAACATGAATTTTTTTTTTTTTTTGGTATGAAAGAGAACATGCTCTCAATTAATTTGCAAATCTAATAGCTCAATGTACTCGATTGAGAGGGAGATAAGTGTACATTATATGTCCAATAAATGACATCACTGTTGAATTCTGCAAAATATAAATGAGTTTTCAGACCTATCTCCATTTTTCAATGTAATGGGTCGCTGATGATTGAGATCGAGAGGGAGATAAGTATATACTCCATCCGTCCCATTTTATATGACATTTTTCTTTTTTAATCAGTTCTGAAAATAATGACATCTTTCTATATTTAGAAATAATTCAACTTTATGAGATGGTTTATAACCATAGAAATATCTAGACTTGTTTTGGAGCATAAATTTCAAAAGTCTCTTAAACTCTGCGTTCAGTCAAACACCTTCATACAAAATGGGACCGCGGGAGTATTATATTTCACAATAGATGACAACACAATTGAATTCTTCCAAATATAAATGAGCTTCAAACTTATCTTCATTTTTCAATATAAACTTAGTGATGATTTTAATGAAATGTATGAGTATTATAAGATTTTGTTTTCTATACAGATCAATCTTATCGCATTCGACCTGGAAAAAATGCATTCTGCCTATGGACGAGGTATTGTACAACTGACAGCGATTGTGTAGGCGCGAAATGTGGCCCCAGATGTAAGCCTACCTATGGTCAACCAAACATATGTGCACCCTAATTTCGAGTTTGTTTTTATGGGATTTGTAGTGTAGTTCTTGTGTGTGTTTGAAGTTTGTACTAAATAAATATTAAAATAAGACTTGTACTGAAGTTGATATTACAAATGATCATTATGGTCATGTAGATATCCACTTCTAGAACCCATGGATTGACAATGTATTTATAAGTGTTTTCCTTAATTTTGAGTTGTGTGCGTGTTTGAAACTTGTGTGAAATAAATCTTAAAAAATGATTTGTACTGAAGTTTATTGCGATTATCATGATCATGTAAATATCAACTTCTAGAACTCATGAAGTGGGAAAATATCGTATTATTTTCTTTTATATGCTTTCTAACTATACAACACATCTATAAGATCGATAAAACCTAGAGTACAATGTTGGCACATAGCGTGCAAGTGATAGTAGGATACAGTGAAGAGATGGAAGATCACAAAGCGATTAGAGATCATGATGTCCTGCAAAAGTTCTAGTAACGGGTGTTCGTAGTATGATATGTGCGGTTTTGAAAATTTCGACAATGATAGAAACTATTTTTCTGGTTCTGTAGGCAATGCTATGGCCCCTGATATGACTACCTATTCCAAGACAACGTTGCAACCAATTCACAACTAAGAATTTAGAAATTGACATAAATAGTCAACCACATAAAAAAGCTAAATACATATATTCTTTCTGTTTTTGAATTATCAATGGATCTGATTCATTTTTTTTGAAAACATAGACTTGTATCATAACACGGATATCTATTTATTGGTTGCATTCTAAACTATATCTGAAATGTCTATTTCACACTCCAACTAATCGGGCGATCTATTACCTCATATCTTTATTTTTTGTGGAACTAATACCACCCTAACACACATATAACTAGTCACATGATGGATGGTGTTTTTGTTGGAAATTTGCCTTTGGCGGGGAGATGCGTCCACCCATCTTTGTTGAATTAAACACTAGTGTTCCGCATGTTAGAGGCTTTGTCTCTTCACACATGCATAATCTACTAAGTGAGTAGATGACCGTAGGGCCAAGAATCGTCAAATTTCGTTGAGAAATGAAAGAGATATTGGTCCACGAAGTAAGGTGTTTGAGGTATGGAAATATGGTGTGGGACAAATCTACCACATCGGTGGGAATAGGAAGAATTGCTCTCTATATAAGTCTCTAATGTGGTAAAGGGTTTGGGACCCCAAGGGGTATCCCATGTGTTTAAAGGAGGGAGGACCTAGATGTGCTTGAGTTCAAGGCTAAGCCCACACGCGCGCCGCCGTCCGGCCATGGGCCACGGGGACTTTCTGATATTATCTTTTTGGACCCAAAATTGCTTAATATTTATAGTTTGATCCATAGAGTTTCTGGATTAACTCCTCCATTAACAGCCCATTACTTGGGCAGTTGAGCAGCCTCCTTCATGACCTTAAATCAGCCTCTCTAATGCCATTAACAACGCTCACTAATGCCATTAACAGCCATGTGTGTGGCAGTTGAGGAGTCCCTCCTCCATGCTATATATTGATGCCTCTTTTGGCTCAATACAGTGACTGAAAATCTGAACATACAAACAGAAAAGCAGCACAAAAACAGTCTCAAAAGTCACTGCAAAACAATGAAGAAAACCACTGCAAAACAGTGACGAAATACAGTGTGATATACACAACAGAGACACACTATATACACAGAGACAACAGAGAAGAGTAAACAGAAACTCTTCCTTGCTTTTTCATATCTTCAGCAAGTCGATTCATATTTGTTTTCTTCGTCAGGCTCAACCTATTGGCTTTGTAGCGTTGAGATTAAAGTGTTGTTTTATCTTGGGAGACTATTGTCCGCTAACGTAAAACCATATATACGGGGAAATCTTGTCTTAAGGACAGAGGGCAATCACTCGACTCAACACACAACGTTGTAACCATCCAGATTTAATTGTTTCTTGATTTCAGGTGATCAAGATTCAAGACACAACAAGCTTGCGGCAGTTTTGAAGATTGGCCTATTTGTTCAACAAGATTCAATTTCTGAATATTGAATATTTGTTTATCCTTTCTAATACTTGTAATAGTTATTTACTTCCCGTACTACTTTATAAAGTACAATAGAGTACCAACTATTTTACACTCGCGCCACATCAGTTACTATGTCAAATTTTGGAGGGGATGCCATGTCACCCCAATCACTTCTTCTTCACTATACACCACCAAACTCAAGTGTGGATTGTCCAGAAGAACAAGAAGAAGCAAAAGGGTATTTGTGGGTTATCTTAATACGGGGATTTGAATGAGAAGTAGAAACAAAATTGAAAGAAAATGGTTTGTTGGAAATTGCTGCTACTTAATTTGGCTTGGTATTTTGACTCCACTCGCCTATTTTTTCATTTTAATTTATTTTATTATCACATCAGCTATTAGGGTGGTATTAGTTCCACAAAAAGTAAAGATAAGGGGGTAATACGTCATCTGATTAGTTGGAGTGTAAAGTCGATATTTCAGGTATAGTTCAGGGTGCAATCTATGTATTTTGCCCATAAAAATCAGGCATATGTATAATATACACAAAATATATGAATATATTATATGTATATTGGCTAGCAGATGTAAATAGTTTTGCCCGAGCGGCCAAATGTGTAACTTTTCCTCTTTAGTAAATGCTTGCCATATTACATTAATTGATAAACTCAATCAAACTTTGTAGAGTCAACCATCTCTATAATGGTAGCGTTTGTCCAAAAATTTCATGGTTGCTAGCTATAGTGAGGTGTTGTTACGTATGTATACTGACATTTGATGTCTAGATCTAATTTAGTTGTTAAAAACAAAAGTACGCAAACAATTATTTTTCTGTATATTATAAACGAAAACATTATACTTGTTAATTTTGAAATATCAATTGATTTTTATATTTTATTAATTAAAAATTGAAAAGACTAATAAATTCATAACTAGTTATACCATATCAATAAAGAATTAAAATATAAGGAATATATACATTTAAAATTAATTGAGAATTTAAATATTTTACTTTTATACATAATATATTTCTTACAAAATATTATTACACAATATTTGAGTATAACTGTTATAGAGATGTAATTTTATAAAGAGTGCACAGTTATAATGAATATCATTGTTGTTATAGGTAGAATGTTGATATAGAGAAGTATAATATAACATAAAAAAGCGGTTTCAGAGAAAATCAGATCGTTATAGTGAAATGATGTTACAACGAATTACAATTATAGAGAGATTTGACTGTAGATGAAAATTGCCATTATCCCACCTTTTTTTTCCTTTCCTTTGTAAATAGGATGCAATTAGTCCAGATGAAAGTTTTTATCGTTGACTAACAACAAAAAAGAATCTTTAAAGGGGGGTTGATGAGCCTATAAAAAATAAGCATTTAAATTTGTTGGATGCCGATTTGTCAGTACTATAGAAATTGATTTTACCAGACTTGGAAGGTAGAATGCAAATTTTGAAATGCAACTAAACTTGTCTGTTGAAGCCCAAATTAAAGATACAAGTTAATGAAGGGTAGTCTAGATATTTCCTATTAATGAGTAGTTATGTAAGTTAGTTATTAACTAATTAGTTAGTTATGATTAGACTAAGTGTCATTAGCTTAGCTATATATACACTACTTCTCTCATTGTAAACTTCACTTTTTGATCTTCATAAATACGAAATCATCTTCTTCTTCTTGCTCATTTATCTTGGTGGTATTAGAGCATACAATCAGATTTTGAGTAAAAAAAGAAGCCATATGGTAGTGGTACTGGAGCAGCTTATAAGGTATTGTGTGAGAGTTCCAATTCAAGGCAGAGTCACATTGACAAAGAAAAATAAGTTGCTCAATTTGGCTATGGGACTAATACTAATATTTCTCATACTGCTGGATCTAGTGCAAGAAATAATGGTCATCAAGGTGTTGCTATAACTATGCAAACAGTTGCAAGGGTGTACTTTCACCAAATGTAGCAGGTAAAGCTCCTTTAGTTACAGAAAATAGTGAAATATGGATAATAGACACAGGTGAAACTAACCATATGGTGTCTAAAATTAGGATGCTAACTGAATATTCTATAGTTAAGTTAGATACTCCTAAGAAAGTGTCTTTACCTAATGGGGACATAACTCAAGTAACTCATGTAGGGGCTAGTACTATATCTGCTAGAAGTGTCATAATTATTGTATTCCATGTGCCATAGTTTAAATACAATCTAATGTATGTTAGTATGACAACTAAGGAGTTGGGGTGTTCAGTCACATTCTTCCCTCACTCCTATATTTTCCAGGAACTTTACAGTTGGAAGGTGAAGGAGATTGATAAAGAGGAAGGAGGGTTATATCTACTGCTCAAAAGATTGACTGCAGAGCCTAATTCTGATAATGCAACCTCATTTGCTGTGAAAGATACTGAAAGAAATAATCCCCTTCATTATTTTCATTTGATTGAATATATATATATACAAGTTACAAACCTTCTTCTACCATAATTCTAACTATACAATATGGTAAGTGTATATCCTAATTATGGTAAGTGTATATCCTAATCTAGGTAACAAATATACTACAATATACACACAATATACTTTCCTTAATATACAAGATTTGTCCACGATTTTCTCGCCCTCACTCCGTGATGGGCCGCACCGGCTTGCTCCCGTGATGGGCTGCCCTGCCTCTCGCCGAGAGGCCCAACAAGCACCGGGCCTTTGCTTTGCACCGGGCCGTTCTTTGCACCGCTTCTTGCTTGATCGCTTTAGTCCATCAATATACATGTGATATAGACTGATGTATATTCAGTGTATATCACATGTATATTGCTTTGTTTAACACACACCCGCAGTCATAGCGGACGGTTTCCGAACGCTGAGACTGTCCTTAAAATCTTCAAAGAGAACCGCTGGTAGACCATTTGTAAAGATGTCTGCAATTTGATAACGAGACGGGACATGGCATACGCGAACTTGACCCTTTGCAATCTTTTCACGGACAAAGTGAATGTCCATTTCGATATGCTTGGTGCACTGGTGTTGAACTGGGTTACCTGAAAGGTAGATGGCACTAATGTTATCGCAATATACCAAGGTTGCCTTCTGAATGGGACAATGAAGCTCCAAAAGCAAATTACGTAGCCAACATGACTCGGAGACCACATTCGCTACCCCTCGATATTCGTCTCTTGCACTGGAGCGTGATAGAGTTGCTTGACGTTTTGCCGACCATGAGACCAAGTTGTTGCCAAGGAACATACAGTAGCCAGAAGTCGACCGTCTGGTGTCGGGACAACCACCCCAATCAGCATCCGTGTAAGAGACAAGTGTGGATGTAGATGAAGGATACAAGTGCAACCCATAGTCCAGTGTCCCCTGGATATACCGAATGATGCGTTTTATTGCATTCATGTGCTCAACTCTGGGATCATGCATGAATAAACACACCTGCTGAACCGCATACGTAATATCCGATCTGGTAAAGGTAATATACTGGAGAGCCCTTGCAAGACTGTGATACCGGGTCGGGTCCTCGTATGGTGCACCTGCTGCGGCACTTAGCTTTGGGTTTGCATCGACTGGCGTGGAAGTGGACTTATAGGATGACATCCCAACCCTCTCGATGATCTCAGCAGCATACTTCCGTTGAGATAGAAACAACCCACCTGAATGACGTTTGACAGCAATTCCCAAAAAATAACTCAAGGGCCCCAAGTCTTTCATAGCAAATTCAGAACTGAGCATGGCCATGATAGACTGGCGCAAAGCATCGGAGGAGGCAATCAAGATGATATCATCCACATACAACAGAATACAGGCCAATGACGAACCACGGCGGTAGATGAACAAGATATTATCTGACCTGCTATGAGTGAACCCAATAGTCGAAACAAAGTCAGCAAATCGTGTATACTAGGCCCGTGGAGACTGCTTAAGCCCATATAATGATTTCTTCAACAAACAGACATGATTAGGGCGGTTGGGATCCCTGAAACTCAACGGCTGATGCATATAGACTGTTTCCTTGAGATCACCATGTAGAAAAGCATTCTTGACATCCAACTGATGAATTGGCCAAGTCTTTGAAAGAGCCAAGCTAAGCACAGTGCGAATGGTAGCCGGTTTGACCACCGGACTAAACGTCTCACCACAATCAATTCCAACCTGCTGAGTCTTACCATCACCAACCAGTCGCGCCTTATGTCGAGCAAATGACCCATCTGAATTCTCTTTATGAGCAAAAATCCACATATACCTGATAACATTAATACCAGATGGATGGGGCACAAACTCCCACGTCTTATTAGCAATAAGAGCATTATATTCATCAGTCATAGCAATTTTCCAATTAGGGTCATTTAAAGCGGACACAAGATTGCGGGGCAAGGGGGATTTAGAGACATCCGAATGTAAATTAAAATTTCTCTTAGGTGTAAAAATACCCCGCTGACTACGAGTGACCGGTCTATGACTCGAGGAAGAATTAAGGGAATTTTGAGAATTTTCTGGGCTCGGGACGGACGCCAGCAGGCAGTGGGCATGCTGGCCCAAATCGGTACATACTTTGGATTCGGCTTGGACCGGTTCCGGAATCGGGCCGGACCGGCCCAATAGCCGGAACTGTTCCAGTGGCTGTATTGGTTGGGCATGGCAGTACTGTGGGGCCAGCGGGCAGTGAGCCCGCTGGAGGATTTTGGGTACGGGACATGTTCGAAAAATTCTGAATAATATACGGGGATATTTGGTCATCCAAAAAATTATACGACTTAGGTTTGGGAGTATGAACTTTCGTAAATGGGAATTGAGTTTCATCAAAAATGACATGGCGATTGATTATGATTTTCTTGGAGGATAAATCAAAACACTTATAGCCACGATGATTCGATGAATAACCCAAAAACACACACGGGGTAGACCGAGCCTGAAGTTTGTGAATTGTGGTGGATGGGAATAATGGATAACACAAGCACCCAAAAATCCGAAGATGAGAATACGAAGGGTCCTTATTATATAGGATTTTGAGGGGGGAGGAATATGTCAGACCTTTAGAAGGAAGTATATTAAGAAGATATGTGGCCATTTGTAGAGCATGATGCCAAAAATATGGAGGTATGGAGGCATGAATTAAGAAAGTTCGGATAATGTTATTGATGGAACGAATTTTGTTCGGCCTTACCATTTTGTGGAGATGTATGAGGACACGAAAACCTAAAATTGATCCCATTATTAGCACAGAAATTCCGAAACTCCCTATTGTCATATTATTTCCCATTATCACATTGAATATTTTTTATGTCTCTTTCGAATTGAGTACGAATGAACGCTCTAAATTTGATGAAGATGGAAAATACTTGAGATTTATTTGCAATTGGAAACGTCCACAAAAATCTAGTATAATCATCTAAAAAGAGAACATAATATCGATGACCCACTGAACTTAGAATAGGAGACGTCCATAAGTCACTATGAATAATGTCAAATGGCATAGAAGTATGAGAATTGGAGTCTACAAATGGTAAATTAACAAGTTTTCCTAATGAACAAGACTGACACATTGGAGTACGACTCGTACCCTTACAAGAAATAAAACTATTTTTATCTAAAACTGATAAAATAGAAGATCTCGGATGACCCAGACGAGCATGCCACATGGAAGGAGAGATGGCTGGAAAAGCTGACGGCAAGGTTTGACTCGATGGACTGAAACCAGGCATGATAGGATACAGATTCCCCCTACTATCACACCTCATGAGATGACTCCACGTCTTGAAATCCTTCACAGAAAAACCAAAAGGATCAAATTCAACGGAAACGGAATTGTCAGTAGTGAACTTCCGGACCGACACTAAATTTTTAATCAATTTAGACGCATGTAAAGTATTTTTCAAGAGAAGGGGTGGATTGGGGGGAGATAACGTTTTCTGACCATAACCCTGAATTGGAATAGAGTTGCCATTACCAACAATTATACCCCGAGGGGTGCTCAAATTAGAATAAGAGGAGAGAGTACTTGATTCAGAAGTCATGTGAGTAGTTGCCCCGGTGTCCATGTACCAATTTGGGTCCGTTTGAGTCAACCCCAATGTGTGCATCGCGGCCTCGATATCAGTCTGAGTGGGGCCTGCTGCATGATGGGCTTGCGGAGGACGGGGCCCAAGAACTCCTATCCGTGCTGGTGCTGGGTCGTAGCCGCTGGAGTTGGTCTGTTGGGCCAGTGACCAGTGGGCCGCCACTGCTGGGCGTTGGGCCTGGACTGTTGGCCAGCCCACTGGCCACTGGAATTTCCTGCGTTGTATGGACTGTTGGCCCACGGCCCACTGCTATGGGCCCCACTGCCATGGGCCCAGGGGAGTGGTGGGCCACTATTCACTGGATGGGACCCACCGCCTGCTTGCTGACCACCGGAACCGCCACTAGAACCACCGCATTTCCCCCGTGGTTTTTGTTATTATTCTTTCGATTATTCTTGCCTCCACCATTGTTATGGTTTTGGACCGAATTATTAACAAAACCCGACGGACTAGGAGAGGACGTCACCATGGCGACTTGGCTTTCTCTGATAGCCGCCTTTTTTGCAAAATCGGCTTTTTCTAACGTAAGCATGGAGCGGGCTTGATAGAAGTTGGGAAGAGGGTTGCTTTGGCGAATGAGAGTTCCAACTCCATTATAGGCCTCCAAAAGACCGGCAACCAACTGTAGAACTCGACGTTTGTTTGTTATTGGTGCGCCAACATTACGGAGTTGATCCACCAACTCCTTTAGTTTCTTGCAATATGCAGAAACGTTTGGAAATTCGTCCATTCGAACGAGAGAGAATTCCTGCTCGAGTGTGACGACACGTGAATGTTGGTTGTCTTGGAATATGTCACGCAATCTATTCCATGCAGCCATAGCCGTGGTGACATCCTCTCCTTGTCCGTCGGGTTTTATTAATAATTCGGGCCAAAACCATAACAATGGTGGCGGCAAGAATAATCGACCATGAAAGAAATAATCCCCTTCATTATTTTCATTGATTGAATAGATATATATACAAGTTACAAACCTTCTTCTACCATAATTCTAACTATACAATATGGTAAGTATATATCCTAATTATGGTAAGTGTATAACCTAATCTAGGTAACAAATATACTACAATATACACACAATATACTTTCCTTAATTTACAAGATTTGTCCACTGATTTTCTGCCCTCACTCCCGTGATGGGCTGCAGTGGCTGCTCCCGCGATGGGCTGCCCTGCGGCCTCTGCCGAGAGGCCCAACAAGCACTGGGCCTTTACTTGCACCGGGCCGTTGCTGCACTGCTGCTTGCTGACTGCTTTAGTCCATCAATATACATGTGATATACACTGTTGTATATTCAGTGTATATCACATGTATATTGCTTTGTTTAACAGATACCTCAAAGATTCAAGAAATAAGTGGAAATATAGACATTAGGTTGTGGCATATGAGACTAGGACATATATATTCAATTGTATTGAACAAGATTTTAAGTGTAGATAAACTGAATATTAGCAAAGTAGTAGACAAGTGTGTAGTGTGTCCTTTATCTAAGCAAACAATATTGAGTTTTCCTTCTAGTAATATTAGAACTGATTGTTGCTTTGAATTGATACATATAGACCTTTGGGGTCCTTATAGACATGCTACATATGATGGAAATAAATACTTCATTACTATTGTTGATGATTTTACTAGAATGACTTGAATTTTCTTGTTAAAGAACAAATTTGATGTTTGTGTTTCACTTCAGCAGTTTATTAATTTTGTTGTGACACAATTTCATAAAACTGTCAAGATGACAAGAACAGATAATGACACTGAATTTGTAAATAGTGTATGTGATAATATGTTTAATTCCTTGGGAATTATGAATCAAAAGTCTTGTGCTTATATGTCTCAACAAAATGGTATAGCTGAGAGGAAGCATAGACACATTGAAAATGACAAGAGCTATTAGGTTTTAAGGGAAAATTCCTATTAGATTCTGGGGGGTATTGTGTCATAGCAGCTGTCTATCTTATTAATATAATTCCTAGCTATGTGATTAATAATCAATCACCTTATGAAAGGCTATATGGAAGGAAACTTATGGTGACACACTTAAGAGTTATGGGGTGCCTTTGTTTTTCAAATTTTTTGACTAAGAATGTTAAACATATGCCCAGGTCTAGAACAACAATTATGAAGGGATACTCTGAGACTCAAAAGGGATACATACTATTTGACTTGAGTCAAAATGTTTTTTTTTGTAAATGTTGGTCGCAAGAAAAATGTTTAGGCTTAGGGAGCCAATTCAAGTACAGCACCACCCGATAGCACAAGGCCTGCGAAGATCCCAGTTCTGATGCCCCGTTCCAACGACTCAGATGTTAGGGGAGCTATTCAGCTCCTCACCTAGCGTGTTGTTGCTCAAGCCCAACGTCAGGAAATGATACCAAGTACCAATGCTAATGGAGAGTCATGCAGTTCCATTGAGGTCAGGGAGGCAAAATGTCGTTGAATTCGAAAAGCTTAAGTAGAATGGCTGGAGTGTGTAGGAGTATTACCTTTAGTTTGTATCATTGGCAAAGTATGCTCCACATATGGTCCTAGACTTGAGGATCGAAGTTAGGAGTTTTATGTATTGTCTTGATCTCCATTTGTATGATGCCGCCAATATTACAGTTTAGAACATGAAGATGACCATTACAAAAATGGTTTCTTTCGTACAAGGTAATGAGAACAGGATAAAGGAGGAGGAAGCATTGTAGAAGGAAAAATACATAGAGTTTAACAAAAGAGATAAGTCCTCAGGTCACTTCAGCCATGGATGAGGTGGAGGTAGGTAATTTTTTAAGAACGGGTCATCCAGACTTGCCCCATCCATAGCCAACACCCTATACTCGAAGTCTAAGTTTTATAAAAAAGGCTAAAACTTCAGAGCAGCAGACTTACAGTCGCAGGTCAGCATGGACCATAGGGGATTCCAACACCCTACTTGCAACTCTTGTGGTAAGAGTCACTAAGGGGTGTGTCGTTCAGATATGAATTGTTACTTTGGGTGTCTTCAACAAGGGAAATTTTTAAGGGATTTCCCATCGGCAAGGCAATGTACTGGAGTTAATGTAGCTCAGTCCACCACTTGAGAAACAAATTGCAATTCTTAGGCCTAATCAGGGCGTGGTGCGGCTAAGTCTGGTAACAAAGGCGGATGTCCAAATCGCTTTTGTGCTTTATCTGGTTGTCAGGATACAGAGGCTCGTACAAGTGTCTTCACATATTTATTAAAGGTCTTCACTTTTGACGTTTATGCGGATCTTGGATCCACCCTATCATATGTAACCCTTTTTATTGCTAAGAAATTTGGGATATGTCCAAAAACGTTACATGAGACTTTTGAGGTATCCACTCCAGTTGGTGAGTTAGTCATAGCTAGGAGAATTTATAGGGGTTGTCCAGTTAAAGTATATCACCGCATTACAGTAGCCGATCTAGTATAGTTAGAAATGGTAGACTTCGACATACTCATGGGTATGGACTGGTTGTGTTTATGTTATGCCACAGTAGGTTGTAGAACCAACATTATAAAATTCAAATTTCCCGGTGAACCAGTCATAGAATGGAAGGGTGATGCAGTAGCACCCATGGGTAGGTTTATTTCTTATCTTAAAGCCAGAAAGAAGATGCAGAATTCCCCATGTGACCCTTGTCTGGCACATTGCTGCCTGCACTGGTGTACCTTATGCCAGGAGCATAGGGAGATGAAGAATCGTATGTTATAGTACATTATATTTGTAGAGTGGCAGTGGGGTTGTCACGGGATCAGTGGGTAGGCTAGGGGAGATTACGGGTGGTAGTGGGGCAGTGGGGTTGTATATTTATCTGTTAATCATATATTCCATGCTCGTACCAAATATATTCCATGCTCGTACCAAATATATTCCATGCTCGTACCAAAGCTCAGCTAGCCGATGTCTTCCCCAAGCCTTTGTCATATGCTCGTTTCAAATTCTTAAGGGACAAACTTACAGTTGGTTACCCGCGTTCAGTTTACAAGGAGGGTATTGGGACATCATTATCTGATGAAGTTGGATAGCACAACAACTCTAAGTGATAACTATTATGTATGTATTTGTGTGTATCTAAAATACCTTAACAACTCATCTACGGAGAGCTTGTATTCCTATATAAGTTGTAATACTTCATCCGTATAATCAAAATAGAAAGCATCTCCTTGTTGACATACTTATATTGTGTGTGTAGCTAGTTTAACATGCTCCATATCTCACTTGACATTTGACAAAGACAAAACAAGTGTTTCAGGGTCTCAAGTTGAATAATTGAATAATTAGAGACTATAATTATTATTTCCTCCGTTTCAATTTGTTTGTCTGGTTTTGTCTTGGTGGCAAGTTTAAAAAAGTAAAGAAGACTTTTGAATCTTATGCTATTAAACTAAAGATATGTAAAATGTACCGAAATGCCCTTTAATATTGAGGTCTTAAACATGTTATATAGAAAACTTGAATTAAAGAGTTGACAAAAAAAGGAAAGAAACATTTTTTTAAACGTGCTATAATGGAAAGTAAAACAAACAAATTGAAACGGAGGGAAGATAAGCCTTATTACCTTTTTAAATTAAACGAATAAGAACCAAAGATATTAAACTAAAGGATTTATCTAACAAACTTATAAGAACGGTCTATTTAAGAGGTAATATATCAAAGTTACTGAAAGAAATAATCCCTTGATTATTTTCATTGATTGAAAGGCTATATATACAAGTTTCATATTTTCATAATAGGAGAATCATATTTCTATTCTACTCCTAAAACCTTATTCTAGTTGGATACTAACAATACATTTATGGTAATACAAATATTATGGTAGGTGTACAATATTAATTACATTACAACATTACCTAAACTAGGATACTAAATATTACCTAATTATACACGGTACATGGGGAAAATCCGAGAGCCAAATATACACAATGTACATATGTATATTGTGTATATTTAACACACACCCGCAGTCATAGAGGGCGGTCTTCGAACGCTGAGACTTTCCCTAAAATCTTCAAAAAGGACCGAGGGAAGACCCTTCGTAAAGATGTCGGCAATTTGATATATTGACGGGACATGGCAGACGCGTACCTGACCACAAGCAACCTTTTCGCGGACAAAGTGAATGTCCATCTCGATATGCTTAGTGCGATGGTGTTGAACCGGATTACCTGAAAGGTAGATGTCACTAACATTATCCCAATAAACCAAGGTTGCTTTCTGAATGGGACAATGAAGCTACAAAAGCAAATTACGTAACCAACGTTGATTCCGAGACCACATTACCTACCCCTCGATACTATGCCTCAGCACTGGTTTGGGATAATATTGACTGACGTTTCGCCAACTATGAGACCAGGTTATTACCAAGAAACATACAATATCCAAACGTAGACCGTCTGGTGTTCGGACAGACACCCCAATCAGCATTCGTATACGAGACAAGTGTGGATGTCGAGGAGGGATAGAAATGCAAACCATAGTCCAACGTACCCTGAATATACCGAATGATGCGTTTGAGGGCATTCATGTGCTCAACTCTGGGATCATGCATACACAAACACACCTGTTGGACAACGTACGTAATATCTGGCCTAGTGAATGTATGATACTGAAGGGTCTCTGCAAGACTGCGATAGCGGGTCGGATCCTCGTATGGTATGTCGGCCGCGACACTACGCTTGGGCTTAGTATCAACTGGAGTGGAAGTGGACTTACATGATGACATTCCAGCCCTCTCAATGATCTCAGCTGCATACTTCTTTTGAGATAAGAACAACCCACCTGCATAACGAGTGACAACAATCCCCAAAAAATAACTCAAGGGTCCCAAGTCTTTCATAGCAAACTCAGAGCTGAGCATGGTCATGATAGACTGGCGTAAGGCATCGGACGAGTTTGGAATCCCTAAATCCCAAAGGCTGATGCATATAGACTGTTTCCTTGAGATCACCATATAGGAAAACATTCTTGACATCTATCTGATGAATAGGCCATGCTTTCGAAAGAGCCAAGCTAAGCACAGTGTGAATGGTAGCCGGTTTGACCACCTGACTAAATGTCTCACCATAATTTTTTCGCTATTGAAAATGTCCATAAAAATTTAGAATAATCATCCAAAAAGAGAACATAATACCGATGACCCAAATAACTAAGAATAGGAGACGTCCATAAGTCACTATGAATAATATCAAATGGCATTAAAGTATGAGAATTTGAGTCTACAAACGGCAACCTAACAATTTTTCCTAAAGAACAAGACTGACAATTTGGAGTACTATGCATACCCTTACAGGAAATAAAATTATTTTTATCTAATGATGACAAAATAGACGAGCCCGGATGACCAAGATGAGCATGCCACAAGGAAGGAAAAAGGGCTGCATATGCTGATGGCAGGGCTTAACTTGATGGACCGGAACTGGGTGTGGTAAGATAATGATATCCCCTACTATCACACCGCATGAGAGGACTCTCCGTCTTGAAATCCTTCACAGAGAAACCAAATGGAAAAATTCAATAGAAACAGAATTGTCAGTAGTGAATTTCCGGACATACACTACGTTTTTAATCAATTTGGGGGCATGTAGGGTGCTTTTCAAGATAAGGGGTGGATGAGGGGGAGACAACGTTTTATGACCATAATAATGAATTGGAACAGAATTACCATTACCAACAATTATGCCACGAGGGTTGCTCAAATTGGAATAAGATGAGAGAGTACCTGAATCGGATGTCATGTGGGTAGTGGCACCTGTGTCCATATACCAATTTGGGTCCGGAGGATTTAAACCAAGCATGTGCATTGCGGCTTCGATGTCGGTAGTCGTGGGTGCCGCGACGTGATGGGCCTGCGGGGTCCGAGGCCCAGATGACTGGATATATGTGGACCAGGATGAATTGGGCCTCGATTGTTGCTGGGTAGCCCACTGCCAGTTGGGCGAAATTTGGCCTGGCATAAACTGTGGGTGTGGGGCCCACTACCATGGCATAAGGGCCCACTGTGGGGCCCAGAACTACTAATGTTGTTGACCACTGCGGGGACCACCACCGCCACCACCATTGGGCCGGCTGCTGCCGCGGTTCTTGCCATTATTTTTCTTGTTTCCACCCTTTTTGCCGCCACCGTTATTGCGATTTTGGCCTAAGTTGTTGGAACTGGTAGGAGAAACCGTGGACTCGGTCATCATGACTATGGGATTAGCACCGGTAGCCACCCTTTTTGCCATGCCTGCTTCTTCGAGTGTAAGCATAGAACGGGCCTGATAAAAATGTAGAAGCGGATTGCTTTGCCGAAGAAGCGTTCCAACCCCATTATAGGCCTTGGAGAGGCCGAAAACCATTTGGAGAACCAAACAATCATTCAAAATTGGCGCGCCAACGTTGCGAAGTTGGTCTGCCAATTCCTTTAATCTTTTGCAATAAGCCGAAACGTTAGTGAAATCTTCCATATTGACGTGGGAGAAATCCTGGTCAAGGGTAATAGCTCTAGAATTTTGATTATCTTGGAATATATCACGCAGTCTATCCCAAGTTGCCAGTGCCGTAGCGTCAGTCTCAATAATCGTTTGTAAAAGGTCTGTAGAAATTGTGGAATATATCCACTGAAAGACGGTAGCATCAAGAGTCGTCCACAACTTAGGATCATCCTCGCGTTTTGGCACCTCCGTATCTTCAGGAGCCGCGGGGATTATGTGATGGATGACTTGGTGCGAGCATGCGTAAATTTTAAACAGTTCGACCCACGTCGCATATTGACTGTTTTGTATTTAAAGAACAAGAGGAATGTTATTCTTAATGTTAGACACTGTAAGGGCAGGATGAAACGTGTTCCGTGATGTACACATATTGATAGAACAATATGTGATTGAGGGATTTGGAAGAAAATTTTGGGAAGAGAGGAGAGATCATCGGGCACGAAATCCGAGAAAGAGGGCTTGAAAATCGATGCAGATCGCCGGAAATGGGAGGAGGTCGACGGAAAAATTTGAGAGAGGAATTTAAGACCTAGACTTCTGATACCATGAAAGAAATAATCCCTTGATTATTTTCATTGATTGAAAGGCTATATATACAAATTACATATTTCCATAATAGGAGAATCATATTCCTATTCTACTCGTAAAACCTTATTCTAGTTGGATACTAACAATACATTTATGGTAATACAAATATTATGGTAGGTGTACAATACTAATTACATTACAACATTACCTAAACTAGGATACTAAATATTACCTAATTATACACGGTACATGGGGAAAATCCGAGAGCCAAATATACACAATATACATATGTATATTTAACACACACCTGCAGTCATAGCGGGCGGTCTTCGAACGCTGAGACTTTCCCTAAAATCATCAAAAAGGATCGAGGGAAGACCCTTTGTAAAGATGTAGGCAATTTGATATCTTTACGGGACATGGCAGACGCGTACCTGACAACGAGCAACATTTTCGCGGACAAAGTGAATGTCCATCTCGATATGCTTAGTGCGATGGTGTTGAACCGGATTACCTGAAAGGTAGATGTCACTAACATTATCCCAATAAACCAAGGTTGCTTTCTGAATGGGACAATGAAGCTACAAAAGCAAATTACGTAACCAACGTTGATTCCGAGACCACATTACCTACCCCTCGATACTATGCCTCAGCACTGGTTTGGGATAATATTGACTGACGTTTCGCCAACTATGAGACCAGGTTATTACCAAGAAACATACAATATCCAAACGTAGACCGTCTGGTGTTCGGACAGACACCCCAATCAGCATTCGTATACGAGACAAGTGTGGATGTCGAGGAGGGATAGAAATGCAAACCATAGTCCAACGTACCCTGAATATACCGAATGATGCGTTTGAGGGCATTCATGTGCTCAACTCTGGGATCATGCATACACAAACACACCTGTTGGACAACGTACGTAATATTTGGCCTCGTGAATGTATGATACTGAAGGGCCCCTGCAAGACTGCGATAGCGGGTCGGATCCTCGTATGGTATGTCGGCCGCGACACTACGCTTGGGCTTAGTATCAACTGGAGTGGAAGTGGAATTACATGATGACATCCCAGCCCTCTCAATGATCTCAGCTGCATACTTCTTTTGAGATAAGAACAACCCACCAGCATGACGAGTGATAACAATCCCCAAAAAATAACTCAAGGGCCCCAAGTCTTTCATAGCAAACTCAGAGCTGAGCATGGTCATGATAGACTGGCGTAAGGCATCGGACGAGGCAGTCAGAAAAATATCCTCCACATACAACATAATTCTAATTTTCTTGAAACTAACTCGATTCGTATCACTCGGCTTCATAACTACACCACTGTTTCTTCGACATTTTTAAGAGGCTTGTTTAAAAAAACTTTATTAATTTTCTCTTAGCTTCCGGACAAAAAATGCACATTTTGTTTTGTTATAGTTAAAATATGTTATCTTGAATAACAAAAGGATTATTATCAAAATAAAACAACTTGATGTTAGGATTTTAGTCTAAAATCCTACCTAATCAGAAAAAATAGCAAATAAACGAATAACAAATAACAAACACAAATTTATAGTGGTTTACCCTCAATGTGAGAGCTAGTCCACTTTGCCGCTGCAGATTTTACTATAATGGAGTTTTGAGTTTACAATTCTCCATTTCTCTCTTTTTTCTACCACACTTCTAAAAAAACGACGCCCTAATTTATATATAGTGCAAACTAAGTTCGAACATAATACAAACTAAAAATTCCCAAAATATCCTCCACAAAATTACATTACACAATTTGGGGACCTCAACTAATACAAATGATGTGAATAAAGGCCACTCAGCCCAAAGCAATGATCAAAATACTAGTTGTTTTTATTCCCTCTCCATTTTTTACTTGTCACATTTTGATTTGATACGTCTATTTAGTAGCCAAAAATAGAATGACAATTTTAATATATCACCCCTAATTATTGTTAAGTAACCTAATGATTGAATAAATAAAACATACTTTAAAAGTTGTGCAACTACTAAAATTTTCTTAAACTTGTCAACCCAATAATAAATGATAAAGATAAAATAGGTATAAAGTGGTAAGTTATCTCTTAAATTTCTAAAGTGGACAAGTAAAGTTGATCAACTATTTTTAGTATAGTAGACAAGTAAAACTGGATGGAGAGAATAGTTAATTTAACAAAATTTAATGTCTTATTTCATAGATGAATGAGACAAATAGTTGGCAATTATGTAGGATGTGATAGGGCTTGGAATGGAGCCACATGTTATGAAATTGGATAACTATACTGTGCAAATAGGATAACATTTTTTTAATTCTTTACACATAAGAGAATTTGTTAGTGTAACGACATATGTTGTTAAGGTTTAGATTTACATTTCAAATCCCACAAAACCAGAAAAACAGTAAAGATTGTAGCCATATCATTCTTTCTTTCTCTCTTTTTCAACTATTCTTCTTAAGTAAAACGGCGCCCTAGTTTGTATATAGTGAAAATTAGGAAGAACATAATAAAAGTCTAAAATTCTCAAAATACCCTTCACTAAATAACATTATACAATTTGGGGATGGGACACAAAAGGTGCCATGCCAGATTACTCCATGGATTTCTCAAAAATAAGAGAGAATTAGGAAATATAACAAGTCAAGAGCCGGTCTTGCAAATGAGGAAGAGTGCAATTCCTCAACTACTACAAAGTACAAATGATGTGAATAACGGCCACTCAGCCCAAAGAAATGATCAAAATTACCATCAAAATCACTCTCCAACTGTAAGATTTTGTCACATAAATTTATATATCCTGTTTTGCCAAGACTTGTGTTGCCCCCATTTTTTGTTTGAATGCTGTGATAGTTACTACTAGTTGTTTTTACTCCGCCGGCCATTTTTTACTTGTGACATTTTGATTTAATACATCTATTTATGAGTTAAAAATCCTCTAATTATTGTTAAGTAACCTAATGATTGAATAAATAAAATATACTTTAAAAGTTGTGCAACCACTAAAATTTTCTTAAATTTGTCAACCCAATAATAAATGATAAAGGTAAAATAGGTATAAAGTGGTAAATTATTTCTTAACTTTCTAATGTGGACAAGTAAAACTGATCAACTATTTTTAGTATAGCGGACAATAAAAATGGACGCATAGAATAGTTAATTTTACAGGATTTAATGTCTTATTCAATAGATGGATGACACAAGTAGTCGGCAATTATTGAGGATGTGATAGGGCTTGTTATGGAGCAACATGTTATGAAGTTGGGTAACTATACCGTCCAAATAGATTAACATTTTTTTAATTCTCTAGACATAAGAGAATTTGTTAGTGTAAATATATATGTTTTTCATGTTAGGATTTACGTCTCATATTCTACCTAATCAGAAAAACAGTAAAGATTGTAGCCACATTATTCTTTCTTTCTGTCTTTTTTCGACCACTCTTCTCAAATAAACGACGCCTTAGTTTATATATAGTGAAATTTCAGAAAAACATAATAAAAGTCTAAAATTCTCAAAATACCCTTCACTAATAAACATTATACAATTTAGGAATAGGACACAAAAGGTGCAATGTCAGATTACTCCATGAATTTCTCAAAAATAAGACAGAATAGGAAATATAACAAGTCAACAGCCAGTCTTGGAAATGAGAAAGAGTTCAATTCCTGAACTACTACAAATGATGTGAATAAAGGCCACTCAGCCCAAAGCAACGATCAAAATTATCATCAAAATCGCTCTTTCACCGTAAGATTTTTTCACATAAATTTATATATCCTGTTTTGCTAAGACTTGTGCTCCCCCATTTTTTGTTTCAATGCTTGTCATAGTTAATACTAGTTGTTTTAACTCCCTCCATCCATTTTTTACTTCTCACATTTTGTTTTGATATGTCTATTTAGGAGCAAAAAATAGAATGATAATTTTATTATATCCCCCCTAATTATTGTTAAGTAACCTAATGATTGAATAAATAAAACATACTTTAAAAGTTGTGCAACCACTAAAATTTTCTTAAACTTGTCAACTCAATAATAAACGATAAAGGTAAAATAGGTATAAAATGGTAAATTATCTCTTAAATTTTTAAAGTGAACAAGTAAAATTGATCAACTATTTTTAGTATAGTAGACAACAGGAGAGTTGCTACCTCCATTATATTGCCTACAACGCCAGGAACTACGGGGGAAGTCACACTTTAACTTCCTGCCTTGACCTAGGCCTCACATTGATCGTCCTCAGTAGCTCAGTGGTAGAGCGGTCGGCTGTTAACCGATTGGTCATAGGTTCGAATCCTACTTGGGGAGATTTGATTGATTCTGAATTCTTTAATTCAGAATAAAGGGGCTCGTTTTGCCCGTTAAGAGTAGGTAAACTGGACGGAGAGAATAGTTAATTTAGCAAAATTTAATGTCTTATTTCATAGATGGATGAGACAAGTAGTTGGCAATTATGTAGGATGTGATAGGGCTTGGGATGGAGCCACATGTTATGAAATTGGATAACTATACTTTGCAAATAGGATAACATTTTTTAACTTTTCTACACATAAGAGAATTTGTTAGTGTAACTACATATCTTGTTCATGTTATGATTTACGTCTAAAATCCTACCTAATCAGAAAAACAGTAAAGATTGTAGCCACATCATTCTCTTTTTCAGTCTTTTTTATCACTCTTTTCAAGAAAAACGGCGACCTAATTTATATATAATAAAAACTAGGGAGAACATAATATAAGCTTAAAATTCTTAAAATATCTTCCACTAAATAACATTACACAATTTGGGGACTGGGACACAAAAGGTGCCATACCAGATTACTCCATGGATTTCTAAAAATAAGAGAGAATAGGAAATATAACAAGTCAAGAGCCGGTATTGGAAATGTGAAAGAGTTCAGTTCCTCAACTACTACAAATGATGTGAATAAATGCCACTCAGCCTAAAGCAATGATCAAAATTACCATCAAAATCACTCTCCCACTGTAAGATTTTTTCACAAAAAATTATATATCCTGTTTTTCCAAGACTTGTGCTGCCCCCATTTTTTGTTTGAATGCTGTGATAGTTATTACTAGTTGTTTTTACTCCCTCGGTCCATTTTTTACTTGTCACATTTTGATTTGATACGTGTATTTAGAAGCCAATAATAGAATGATAATTTTTACTATATCACACCTAATTATTGTTAAGTACCTAATGATTGAACAAATAAAACATTTTTAAAAGAAATGATGTTCGCTACGAGCTATTTCGCTAATTCTATTTAGCAACATGTTAGACTCTAATTATACAAAAATGATGTTAGCTACGAGCTATTTCGAAATGATTGGTGATGAAGTTTGCTGCAAATTTTAATATTTTTATAGTGCCTGTGTCAAACTAGTTTAAATTTAAAACTTATAAGAACCAATTAATTAAGAGGAAGTGTTCCATTTGGTCCCCGGGGCATAGCTGGATGGCAAAGAAGGAGAACTTAAAATCTATTTGGATGTTTGCAGCGTGGGTTCGAACCCTGATGGGAGCAATTTGCTCTCTTCTGGAGTAGGATCTTGTAGGTTATATCAGTTGCTCTGTTCATAAACCCTGGTCATTCAGGCATATCCCGCGATTTACTGGTAGTAGTGCTGAGGGACCGGGACTACTATCTCTAGGAATAGTTTGGCGTAAGCGGGAAAGCTAGATATAAAAAAAAATCATATCATTTGACTCAATCAACTATTTCATTTTATACAACCATGAAAGCACAACATGCTCCACCCCCTTATAAATATGTCATGGCTGCAATACAATTGACACATCTTCTTTTTCATAATCGTTTTATTTTCTCATAGCACAATGGGTGGAAAGAGTTTTTCAAGCAAGTTGGGTTTTGCTCTAGCCTTCCTACTTTTTGTATCTGGTTAGTACAATTTTTATATAAATGGGAGAGAAAGCAGTAGGAAGAGGTATCATAATATATATATATATATATAATCCGTCGCTAATTTATCACTAAATATATATAATTAGCAACGAAATATGCTGTTAGCTACAAAATTTATCTATCACTAATTTTTATTTTTTTAATAGTAATTTAGAAATGAAGTATGTAACTATACATATATAATTAATTTGACAGTTTTTCAACTTCTTATGGCAAATGAGGAGGCCAAGACAACTGAGTTGAATGTTCTACAACTTCCAATATCAAAAGTGTTTGACTCAGAAGCACTTGATGAAGTGTTTCAAGGGGTTACAACTCGCTATGGTATATCTATTTGATCTTCATATTATTTTACAGTACTGAATTTGATCGTGCTTCGCGAGATATTTTAATAAATTTAAAAATAATCTTTTATAAATTATGTCGAGATAAATGATATAATTTGTTTTTCTTAGATCTGAACTTTTTTTTCTTATTAATAAATAATATAATTATAAGATGCAATATCATTAAAAACGATCAGAACGATAGGTATATAGATAATTATATTTTTTGGTTGGTTGTGCCATGTCAAGGAAAATGCAACCTCATAAAAGAGGCGATAAAATAGAAAGCGGTAACCCTTTTATATTTCTGATATCTTAATAGTATTCTCTTTAATTATACACAGACAAATAATGTTAAGTTTAGTATTGACTCTCAATTATCTATAATCAATATTAGAACATTGGAGCACCTAAATGACTATGTTATTGCACATAATACTATATGATGCAATATAGCTATGCTAAAAAAATTGACTTTCTTTTTTGCTAAACTTTTAAACTTGCAGAGATGAATAATGCATGGAACACATTTAAAAGATGAGAAATACGATCTTCTTTCTTCATGTTTGTCAATTGTTATGTAGAATCCAGTTTCAAACACTTTGTAATTGTTGTTGTGCAATTCTGTGTTCACCTTCTTCTCATATAGAATTGAATATAAACGAACTACAAGAAGAGAAAGACTTAGAAAACATGTAACGTTTAACTTATCTTTTCACTTTGATTTTGAAAGTTATTGTATATAAACACCTTAAATAGGGAAAGAGGACCTTATGATCATTAATTTCTTAAATGACTTCCTCATTTAATATTTTTTAAATATAGGGAAATTAATCATATTAAGAGAGTTAAGGAGTGACTTTTGAGTTCTTTTAACATAGCACATATATAATTGCGAGAAAATATATAAAATGCCAAAAATATGAAGGAAAAAATTATTTGTTTTTGGCCAGAGAGGATAAAGATCTATTACCATATCTATTTTTCGCAACTATTGAAAAAAGGAAATTCATATATCAATAATATGCTAACTATTTCTAAATAAACTAAAGAGTATTATAAAGAGCATGAAGGAGAAAAAATTAGCAAAGGCATCAAATGTCATTTTCGATGAAAAAGTGGAGGCTTGGCGCAAGAGACAATACTGATTTTTTTTGTGGAGCACCTAAATTAAATTTTTTTAAGATAAAAGTGTAAAATCTAAGGAAAAGGAAAAAATTAAAATATAGATCAATAAATGGTGTCAAAACATTTTCCCAAAAACATCACTTGTGTGTATAAAAATAATTAGGACGGTATGCCAACAATAAGGAGAAAAAAATTTAAAAACAAGAAGGAAAAAAATAATTATGTTTTTTTTGCCAAAGAAAAGTGTCACATCACTCTCCTTTTATATGCTTTCTAAATATACAACACATCTATAAGATTGATAAAACATAAATTGTAACATAATAACCATAATAATACAACATTATCTCCTTTTTTTGTGGTATGAAAGACAACATGCTCTCAATTAATTTGCAAATCTAATAGCTCAATGTACTCGATTGAGAGGGAGATAGTGTGCATTATATGTCCAATAAATGACATCACTGTTGAATTCTGCAAAATATAAATGAGTTTTCAGACCTATCTCCATTTTTCAATGTAATGGGTCGCTGATGATTGAGATCGAGAGGGAGATAAGTATATACTCCATCCGTCCCATTTTATATGACATTTTTCCTTTTTAGTCAGTTATGAAAATAATGACATCTTTCTATATTTAGAAATAATTCAACTTTATGAGATGATTTATAACCATAGAAATATCTAGACTTGTTTTGGAGCATAAATTTCAAAAGTCTCTTAAACTCTGCGCTCAGTCAAACACCTTTATATAAAATGGGACCGCAAGAGTATTATATTTCACAATAGATGACAACACAATTGAATTCTTCCAAATATAAATGAGCTTCAAACTTATCTTCATTTTTCAATATAAACTTAGTGATGATTTTAATGAAATGTATGAGTATTATAAGATTTTGTTTTCTATACAAATCAATCTTATCGCATTCGACCTGGAAAAAATGCATTCTGCCTATGGACGAGATATTGTACAACTGACAGCGATTGTGTAGGCGCGAAATGTGGCCCCAGATGTAAGCCTACCTATGGTCAACCAAACATATGTGCACCCTGTTGGGTAATCTTGCTATATGGTACTTTATAAAGCAGTACGGGAAGTATATCTCTATTACAAGTATTCGAAAGGATAAACAAAGATTCAATAATTCAACTAGTAATCTGAAAATTACAAGAGATCCACAAAATTGAAATTACAATTTTGTTGAAGACGAAAAATTAGAAACTGATTTTGCTGAGTCGAGTGTGGCACTCTGTCCTTAAGACAATATTGCCCCGTATGTATCCTTTATACGTCCTGGACAATTTGTCTCCCAAGATAAAACAGCAATGGAACACTTGAGCAAAGGAAACTCAAGAGCTACCGTGAAGAATATTGAGTAACGAAATGATGCTTGGAAGTTGTAGGAAGAAAACTATTTTGGTTGTGTATTTTCGTGTATATAGCAAGTATATTTTCTGTTATTTTTGTGGTGCTCAACAATGGTGTAAGGGGGTGTTTATATAGGTGATGGAGGGGCTGAAAACTGCCTCCATAATAGCCAAATAATGGCCATTATGGAGGTAGTAAAGTCACCAACATAAATGGTGAAAGACCAACGGATTTGGCCATTATAGGAGGAGTAATTCAGCCAAAATAAATGGCTGAATTGAGAGCTTGGACGTTTCTGCTTTGACCGTCGAAATTCCAACTTTTTGAAAACTTCAGGGACCAAACTGTACATCTTGAAACTTCAGGGACCAAACTGTAAATCTGAAAGAATTTTGGTCCGAACTGTACATCTGGAATGGGATCAAACTGTACTTCTGGCAAAGTTCTCTGGCCCAAAAAGATAACTGTACATCTGGGATCAAACTGTACTTCTGGCCCAAAAAGATAATATCAGAAGGCCCACACCCGTGAACCGTGAACCGTGAACTCGAAACTCGGAACCGGACCGGACGGGCGGGCGGCGGCGGCGCGCGCGTGGTCTTTCCTTGAACCGAAGCACATCTAGGTCCTCCCTCCTTTAAACACATGTGATACCCCTTGGGGTCCCAAACCCCAAACCAATTTCGAGTCTTATATACACAACAATTCTTTCTTCCTCTGCAGATGAGGGAGAATTGAACACAATGACACACTTTCCATGCTTCAAACACCTTACTTCGTGGACCAATATCTCTTTCATTTCTCAATGAAATTTGACGATTCTTGGCCTTACGGTTATCTACGTACTTAGTAGATCATGCATGTGTGAAGAACCGGATTCTCCAACATACGTAACACTAGTGTTTAAGCCGTTAAAGTTGGTCGATCGCAACTCCCGCCAAAGGCTAATTTCCAACATATGAGTATTATAAGATTTTGTTTTCTATACAGATCAATCTTATCGCATTCAACCTGGAAAAAATGCATTCTGCCTATGGACGAGATATTGTACAACTGACATCGATTGTGTAGGCGTGAAATGTGGCCCCAGATGTAAGCCTACCTATGGTCAACCAAACATATGTGCACCCTAATTTCGAGTTTGTTTTTATGGGATTTGTAGCGTAGTTCTTGTGTGTGTTTGAAGTTTGTACTAAATAAATATTAAAATAAGACTTGTACTGAAGTTGATATTACAAATGGTCATTGTGGTCATGTAGATATCCACTTCTAGAACCCATGGATTGACAATTTATTTATAAGTGTTTTCCATAATTTTGAGTTGTGTGCGTGTTTGAAACTTGTATGAAATAAATCTTAAAAAATGATTTGTACTGAAGTTTATTGCGATTATCATGATCGTGTAAATGTCAACTTCTAGAACTCATGAAGTGGAAAAATATCGTATTATTTTCTTTTATATACTTTCTAACTATACAACACATCTATAAGATCGATAAAATCTAGAGTACAATGTTGGCACATAGCGTGCAAGTGATAGTAGGATACAATGAAGAGATGGAAGATCACAAAGCGATTAGAGATCATGATGTCCTGCAAAAGTTCTAGTAACGGGTGTTCGTAGTATGATATGTGCGGTTTTGAAAATTTCGACAATGATAGAAACTATTTTTATGGCCCCTAATATGACTACCTATTCCAAGACAACGTTGCAACCAATTCACAACAAAGAATTTAGAAATTGACATAAATAGTCTACCACATAAAAAAGCTAAATACATATATTCTTTCTGTTTTTGAATTATCAATGGATCTGATTCATTTTTTTTGAAAACATAGACTTGTATCATAACACGGATATCTATTTATTGGTTGCATTCTAAACTATATCTGAAATGTCCATTTCACACTCCAACTAATCGGGCGATCTATTACCTCATATCTTTATTTTTTGTGGAACTAATACCACCCTAACACACATATAACTAGTCACATGATGGATGGTGTTTTACACTCGCGCCACATCAGATACTATGTCAAATTATGGAGGGGATGCCATGTCACCCCAATCACTTCTTCTTCACTATTCACCACCAAACTCAAGTGTGGATTGTCCAGAAGAACAAGAAGAAGCAAAAGGGTATTTGTGGGTTTTCTTAATACGGGGATTTGAATGAGAAGTAGAAACAAAATTGAAAGAAGATGGTCTGTTGGAAATTGCTGCTACTTAATTTGGCTTGGTATTTTGACTCCACTCGCCTATTTTTTTCATTTTGATTTATTTTATTGTCACATCAGCTATTAGGTATTAGTTCCACAAAAAGTAAAGATAAGGGGATAATAGGTCATCTGATTAGTTGGAGTGTAAAGTCGATATTTCAGGTATAGTTCATGGTGCAATCTATGTATTTTGCCCATAAAAATCAGACATATATATAATATACACATAATATATGAATATATTATATGTATATTGGCTAGCAGATGTAAATAGTTTTGCCCGAGCGGCCAAATGTGTAACTTCCCCCTTTAGTAAATGCTTGCCATATTACATTAATTGATAAACTCAATCAAACTTTGTAGAGTCAAACATCTCTATAATGGTAGCGTTTGTCCGAAAATTTCATGGTTGCTAGCTATAGTGAGGTGTTGTTACGTATGTATACTGACATTTGATGTCTAGATCTAATTTAGTTGTTATAAATAAAAGTACGCAAACAATTATTTTTCTGTACATTATAAACGAAAACAATATACTTGTTAATTTTGAAATATCAATTGATTTTTATATTTTATTAATTAAAAATTGAAAAGACTAATAAATTCATAACTAGTTATACCATACCAATGAAGAATTAAAATATAAGGAATATATACATTTAAAATTAATTGAGAATTTAAAGATTTTATTTTTATACATAATATATATCTTACAAAATATTATTACACAATATTTGAGTATAACTGTTATAGAGATGTAATTTTATAAAGAGTGCACAGTTATAATGAATATCATTGTTGTTATAGGTGGAATGTTGATATAGTGAAGTATAATATAACATAAATAAGCGGTTTCAGAGAAAATCAGATCGTTATAGTGAAATGATGTTATAACGAATTACAATTATAAAGAGATTTGACTGTACATGAAAATTGCCATTATCCCACCTTTTTTTTCCTTTCCTTTGTAAATAGGATGCAATTAGTCCAGATGAAAGTTTTTATTGTTGACTAACAACAAAAAAGAATCTTTGATGAGCCTATAAAAAATAAGCATTTAAATTTGTTGGATGCCTATTTGTCAGTACTATAGATTGATTTTACCAGACTTAGAACGTAGAATGCAAATTTTGAAATGCAACTAAACTTGTCTGTTGAAGCTCAAATTAAAGATACAAGTTAATGAAGGGTAGTCTAGATATTTCCTATTAATGAGTAGTTATGTAACTAACTAGTCCATAAGTTAGTTATTAACTAATTAGTTAGTTATGATTAGGCTAACCAAATAATGCTTCCGCAAATGATTCAAAGTTCAATTCATTGCATTAGTAGATACCTACAATGGTGAATACTGAAGAACAAACCGGAGGATTTCCTCTGCAGAATATGAACAACAATTCAAATAATCTGAATCAAAATGTGAATCTTGGAGTGAATCTGAACAATTCGAATGTGTTTCAACTATAAAATGTCAATGGTAGCAATGGTGGAGTTAGGGCAAATTCTGGAAAAGGTGGAAGTGGTTCGAGTTCTGGTGCAATTCATGGTGTTCAAGGTATTGACTATAATCACCTCTTATTTCTTAGTCCAACAGAAAACTATTCAATTAATTTGAACATAAAACTATACTGTTTGATATAAATTTATGAGAATTGCATTATTGGGTATGAATAAGATGGGAATAGTAGATGAGTCATATCCTAAAGAGAATTTTGGAAAAGAATTGTGTCATCAATGGGAGATAGTGAATTCCATAGTTCTTTCATATCTCATGAACTCAGTTTCACAATCTTTACTAGGAGGTAGTGAAGGGATTGTGTTTGGGTCTAGTGCTAATGAGGTTTAGGATGATCTTAGAGAGAGGTTTTATAAGGTTGATGGTCCAAGAACTTTCAATCTATATAAAGAAATTGCCACTTTGAATCAAGGAACAACAACTGTTGCTACATAGTTTACTATACTCAAGAAAGTTAAAGATTTTGTATTGTTTTTACAAAGACAGAAACTGTATCAGTTCTTAATGGGTCTTAATGATATCTTGATGATGACACCCCTACCCAATACTAATCAAGACTATGCTATGATAGTTGGAAATGAGGGGAAAAAGACAGTAAGTAATAAGTAATAGTTCTGGATTAACTAGTGGTGTGCTTGGTATGAATTCTATGTCTAATACTGAACATCTAGAAGTTGCTACGTATACCAAGACTGGTGGAGTGTCAAGGTTTAAGAAAAACATAAATATTATGTGTGAATTTGGTAAATGTAAGGGGCATTCCAAAGATACATGCTACAAGTTAGTGGGGTATCCACCTGATTTTAAGTCAAAAAAGAAGTCATATGGTAGTGGTACTGGAGCAGCTTATAATGTATTGTGTGAGAGTTCCAATTCAAGGCAGAGTCACATTGACAAAGTAAAATAAGTTGCTCAAATACTAATATTTCTCATACTGCTGGATCTAGTGCAAGAAATAATGGCCATCAAGGTGTTGCTGATAACTATGCATAAAGTTGCAAGGGTGTACTTTCACCAAAGATTAATCATATTTTGCAAATGCTACAGGAGTCAACCAACCTAAGTAGTAATGAATCTGCAAATGCAGCAGGTAAAGCTCCTTTAGTTATAGAAAATAGTGAAATATGGATAATAGACACAGGTGAAACTAACAATATGGTGTCTAAAATTAGGATGCTAACTGAATATTCTATAGTTAAGTTAGATACTCCTAAGAAAGTGTCTTTACCTAATGGGGACATAACTCAAGTAACTCATGTAGGGGCTAGTACTATATCTGCTAGAAGTGTCATAATTATTGTATTTCATGTGCCACAGTTTAAATACAATCTAATGTATGTTAGTATGATAACTAAGGAGTTGGGGTGTTCAGTCACATTCTTCCGTCACTCCTATATTTTCCAGGAACTTTACAGTTGCAAGGTGAAGGAGATTGGTAAAGAGGAAGGAGGGTTATATCTACTGCTCAAAAGATTGACTGCAGAGCCTGATTCTGATAATGCAACCTCATTTGCTGTGAAAGATACCTCAAAGATTCAATAAATAAGTGGAAATATAGATATTAGGTTGTGGCATATGAGACTAGGACATATATATTCAATTGTATTGAACAAGATTTTAAGTGCAGATAAACTGAATATTAGCAAAGTAGTAGACAAGTGTGTAGTGTGTCCTTTATCTAAGCAGACAAGATTGAGTTTTCCTTCTAGTAATATTAGAACTGATTGTTGCTTTGAATTGATACATATAGACCTTTGGGGTCCTTATAGACATGCTACATATGATGGAAATAAATACTTCATTACTATTGTTGATGATTTTACTAGAATGACTTGAATTTTCTTGTTAAAGAACAAATTTGATGTTTGTGTTTCACTTCAGCACTTTATTAATTTTGTTGTGACACAATTTCATAAAACTGTCAAGATGAAAAGAGCAGATAATGACACTGAATTTGTAAACAATGTATGTGATAATATGTTTAATTCCTTGGGAATTATGAATCTAAAGTCTTGTGCTTATATGTCTCAGAAAAATTGTATGGCTGAGAGGAAGCATAGACACATTGAAAATGACAAGAGCTATAAGGTTTTAAGGGAAAATTCCTATTAGATTCTGGGGGATATTGTGTCATAGCAGCTGTATCTTATTAATATAATTCCTAGATATGTGATTAATAATCAATCACCTTATGAAAGGCTATATGGAAGGAAACCTATGGTGACACACTTAAGAGTTATGGGGTGCCTTTGTTTTGCAAAATTTTTGACTGAGAATGATAAACTTATGCCCAGGTCTAGAACATCAATTATGATGGGATACTCTGAGACTCAAAAGGGATACATACTATTTGCCTTGAGTCAAAATGTATTTTTTTGTAAATGTTGGTTGCAAGAAAAATGTTTAGGCTCAGGGAGCCAATTCAAGTACAGCACCACCCGATACCACAAGGCCTGCGAAGATCCCAGTTCCGCTGCCCCGTTCCAACGACTCAGATGTTAGGGGAGCTATTCAGCTCCTCACCTAGCTTGTGGCTGCTTAAGCCCAACGTCAGGAAATGATACCAAGTACCAATGCTAATGGAGAGTCATGCAGTTCCAGTTGAGGTCAGGGAGGCAAAAGGTCGTTGAATTCAAAAAGCTTAAGGAGAATGGCTGGAGTGTGTAGGAGTATTACCTTTAGTTTGTCCCATTGGCAAAGTATGCTCCACATATGGTCCTAGACATGAGGATCAGAGTTAGGAGTTTTATGTATGGTCTTGATCTCCATTTGTATGATGCCGCAAATATTACAGCTTAGAACATGAAGATGACCATTACAAAGATGGTTTCTTTCGTACAAGGTAATGAGAACAGGATAAAGGAGGAGGAAGCATTGTAGAAGGAAAAATACATGGAGTTTAACAAAAGAGATAAGTCCTCAGGTCACTTCAGCCATGGATGAGGTGGAGGTAGGTAATTTTTTAAGAACATGTCATCCAGACTTGCCCCATCCACTGCCAACACCCTATCCTCGAAGTCTAAGTTTTATAAAAAAGGATGAAACTTCAGAGCAGCAGACTCACAGTCGTAGGTTAGCATGGACCATAGGGGATTCCAACACCCTACTTGCAACTCTTGTGGGAAGAGTCACTAAGGGGTGTGTCTTCCAGGTATGAATTGTTACTTTGGGTGTGTTCAACAAGGGAAATTTTTAAGAGATTTCCCATCGGCAAGGCAATGTACTGGTGGTAATGTAGCTCAGTCCACCACTTCAGCAGTAAATTCCAATTCTTAGGCCTAATCAGGGCGTGGTGCGGCTAAGTCTGGTAATAAAAGCGGAGGTCCAAATTGCTTATATGCTTTAGCTGGTTGTCAGGATACAGAGGCCCGTACACGTGTATTCACATGTATATTAAAGGTCTTCACTTTTGACGTTTATGCTCTTATGGATCTTGGATCCAACCTATCATATGTAACCCTTTTTATTGCTAAGAAATTTAGGATAAGTCCAAAAACGTTACATGAGACTTTTGAGGTATCCACTCCAGTTGGTGAGTTAGTCATAGCTAGGAAAATTTATAGGGGTTGTCTAGTTAAAGTATATCACCGCATTACAGTAGCCGATCTAGTATAGTTAGAAATGGTAGACTTCGACATAATCATGGGTATGGACTGGTTGTGTTTATGTTATGCCACAGTAGGTTGTAGAACCAAAATTATAAAATTCAAATTTCTCGGTGAACCAATCATAGAATGGAAGGGTGATGCAGTAGCACCCACGGGTAGGTTTATTTCTTATCTTAAAGCCAAAAAGATGATGCAGAATTCCCTATGTGACCCTTGTATGGCATATTGATGCGTGCACTGATGTGCCTTATGCCAGGAGCATAGGGAGATGAAGAATTGTCTGTTATAGTACATTATATTTGTAGAGTGACAGTGGGGTTGTCACGAGATCAGTGGGTAGGCTAGGGGAGATTACGTGTGGTAGTGGGACAGTGGGGTTTTCACGGGTGGCAGTGGCGCAGTGGGAGGTGACGGGAGCAGTGGTTGTAGGGGGAGATGACTGGGGCAGTGGGGTTTGAGTCGAACTACTAGCTCCATGGATCATATTATTAAATAGGGGGGAAGTGTCCGAATCATCAAGAAAGCCATAGTCAGTGACTTGAAATTTTCGGACGTTTGCAAAAGGGAAGATGTGCACCTCAAACATGACATGGCGAGAGACTAAGACTTTATTTGTGGACATATCATATCATATTTACCCCCTATGATTCGACGGGAAACCCAAGAAGATGCAATGAGTAGTACTAGGTGTTAATTTATGAGGAGCCGTAGAGGCAAGATTAGGGTAGCATAGACAACCAAAGATTCGAATGTGACCATAGGAAGGGACCCGACGGAATAGAATTTCGGTAGGAGTTTTACTTTGAAGGGTACAAGTCGGTAATATATTAAGAAGGTATGCTACCATTTGTAACGTGTAGACCCGAAAGGGAGGGGGAGAAACATGAAATAGCATGGTACAGATCATATTATTAATAGTGCAAAGGATTCTTTCGGCTTTATCATTTTGAGGTGAGGTATGGGGGCAAAAGAATCAGAACACCATGCCATTATCCGTACAAATTTATGAAAGGGTGAATTGTTAAACTCACGACCATTGTCATATTGAAATGATTTAATGTTCTTTTTAAAATGCGTTCTAACGTAGGATCGAAATTCAAGAAAGGTGGAGTATACTTGAGACTTGTATTTGAGTAGATAGACCCAAAGAAAATGAGAGAAGTCATCTAATAATACCAAATAATATTTATGATTCAATTTGCTAGTAATGGGAGATGTCCATAAATCTGCATGAATGATATCAAATGAAGAGGAAGTAATACATAAGAATATTACCTTCTCTCCATTTATTACATTAAATCAAATTGTGACTTCTAAGAAAGTTAAAAATTGGTGCTTCTGGGTGCCCAAGTTGATTGTGCCAGGTTGAAAGAGAGATTACAACTAGAGATATATGTGGATTGACACTTGCAGCAGAATCGGAAGAGAAATAATATAGGTCCCCCACACTATTGCATCTCGTAAGAGTTGTCCCCGTACGTAGGTTCTTCACAGAAAACCAAATGTGTCAAACTCAATAGATACAGAATTGTCACTAGCAAATTTCCTAACAGAGATTAAGTTTTTAATAATGTTAGGAGCATATACGACATTTTTAAGGGAAATAGAGGGTGATGTGGTGGAGTATGAGTGGTGCAATAGCCTTGAATTAGAATGCAATTGCCGTTTCTGACCAAAATAAATTGAGGATTGTTCAAATTAAATAGTTGAGGAAGATTACTAGAGTTGCGAGTGAGGTGAGATGTGGCATCCGTATCCATATACTAGGCAGGCTGTTGTAAATTTATGGTGTTGTAGGCCTTGCCCAGTTCGGTAGGGTAAGGAAGTCGTACGGTTGATGTTGGGTCGCTGAGAAGTCGGCCTGTTGTGAATGGGCCATCGGAGGTTGGCCTGGAGGAGGGCCCAGAACACTAGGATGTTGCCACTAGGCAAAGCCTTGGGTCGAGACATTCAAGTAGGAATATGGAGGCGAGGCCTAGGTTTCGAAAATAGGCCAAGGCAGTGGGCCGACCAACTAAGTTGGGGGTTGGGCCTGCTGTGGTTAGCCACCGAAACTGGACCTTCCCCCACGTCCTTTACCCTTGCCACCATGGCCGTTACAGAGGGAGGCCTCTGTCCCTACCGCCACAGCGGCCTCCCTCTGGCTATGGTTGTCCATGTGCTGCGGTTGACCGACGGGTGTGGTGGTGGTCACTGGTGCATCAACTACCAACACCTTTTGATTATGTTTGTCTTATTTGACAAGCCTAGTTTCCTCTAAGAGCAATTGTGACCGGGCCTTGTTGAAACTAGGGAGGGGATCGGCTTGTTGAATCATCATCGCAAGTGTGTCACACTCACCCTTTGGCAAATATTAGTTGCAAAACCATCTTCGTTTATGAAACCGCTGAGCCCACATTAGCTAATTGATCTGCAACTAATTTCAATTATGTTCATTAGTCAGACATATTCGCAAAGTTTTCTAGACGAGTGTTATTGAATTGTTCCTCCAAATAAACAGCATGAGTATGTTTGTTGTCTTGAAATATTTTCTCTAGTCTTGTCCACAGTTCATGAGCCGAAGCACTTGCCTTTGTAATAAATGAAGTAAATCATTGGATACAGTGCCATATATCCATTGCTTGATGATATCATCAAGCCTTTTCCACGTTGTGTTGTCAACGTTAGGCGGACGGGATATGGTGGTGTCGATGTGATCAAGAATGTTGTATTCACAAGCATGAATTTGAAATAATTCTACCCACAAAGAATATTGTCCAGCCTCTTGATCAAGAACCAAATGGATAAAGTTCTTGATATTTGTTACGGCGAAGGCCAGATGAAAAAGGTTGGTAGAGGATGAGGGATGAGGATGTGTGACGTCTTGTGTGGAGGAGGATGAATCATGAGAACCCATGTTGCTGCTAGAAGTTTGGGAAGAGAGGGGAGGGGTGGAGAAAATTCATTAGGGTTTGGGAGGTGAGGTTGCCATCGCAAAAGAGAATGGGGGGGGGGGGGATCGAAAAAAAGAAAAAAATTTATGGTGTTAGGATTTGACTCTTGATACCATGTAAATAATGGATATTGGGCCTAACTCAACCCCAAAAACTAGCTTGTATGGTGAGGATTGTCGAAGTCCATATAAGGAGTCTATGTTCCCATTCCATTTCCGATGTGGGACTCTTAACAGATGACTATAGCAATTTTGTTTGGGATTTTCCATTGTTTAAGAAATCAGATGTTTCCTATATGTTTCTTCAATTTAAGGCACTTGTTGAAAATCAATTCAATACCACTATAAAGGCTATCCAAACAGATGGTGGCGGTGAATTTCATGCGCTTACTCCAGTTTTAAATAAACAAGGGATTCTTCATCGCCTTTCATGTCCCCATACTTATGAACAACAAGGAAAAGTAGAACGATAGCATTGCCACATAGTTGAAACCGGTCTTAGTCTATTGGCGCTTAGCTCCACTCCATCAAAATATTGGTAATTTTCTTTTGAGACTATTGTTTATCTAATCAACCTTCTTTCTTCTCTATCCAATAATGATGCTTCTTTATTCGAATTAGTTCACAAAATCCGCCTAACTATCGCTTTCTTAAGGCATTCGGCTGTCTTTGTTTTCCCATCTACGTCCTTATAACAAATATAAGTTTGAGTTTCGGACAACGCCTTGTGTGTTTTAGGGCTACAGTACAAGATACCTTGATCCAAATTTAGGCAGGTTATATTTGGCCCGTCATGTGCGTTTCGATGAGGACTAATTCCCTTTCTTCTCAAATTCTCTACTGGGTTCACCTCCAACTAACACGGTCTAGCCCAAAACTCATTGGCTCTCCTCTCCCGTTAAAATGCATGTTTCTTCTCCCACATCCCACGTTCCTAGATTACCCCGTGTCTCCAATTTAACCTTTACCTCAATGTCTCCGAATTCCTCTCACGAACAGGCCATCGTTTCAATTCAATCAGTTTAGTCATCCCCACCCCCCATTGATCCCAAAATAGATGCTTCTCTTCCCTCCATACCATTGGTTATTGATCTTTCTTCCTTCCCACCTCTTCTTGCTCAACCTATAACCACCTCGTCGCACACTGCTAAACCTCCTCATGTCCCTAAGTCAACAGTTAGGACTCACACTATGCAAGTACGCCATATGCCACCATCCACTAACCTTTCAGCGGTATCGACCTCTACAGTTGCTCCAACTAGTGAACCAACATGCTTTACTACCGCCAACAGGTTTCAATAGTGGCATGATGCGATGGCTTGATAGATGGCTACTCTGTTGCATAACAAAACTTGGTATGTTGTTCCTCGCAGCCCATCCATGAATGTTTTGGGTTGCAAATGGGTTTTTCAAATCAAGAAGAATTTGGCTACCTTTATTGAATGATATAAGGCCATGTTAGTGGCCAAAGGATTTCATCAACAAGAAAGGCATGACTTCTTTGAGATGTTGAGTCAATTCATCAAGCCAACCACCATCCGAGTCATCCTAGTCATTGCTTCCTCTCATAACTGGCCTTTGCGACAACTTGACGTCTAAAATACTTTTCTTCATGGTGACCTTCGCGAAGAGGTATATATGGCTCAACCTCCCGGCTTTACTCACCCTCATCTCCCTGATCATGTTTACAGGTTGCACAAGTCCTTATATAGACTCAAACAAGCCCCTTGTACATGCTACTTAAAGCTTCAAAGGTTTCTGTTGGACGCGGGTTTCTCTAGTTCAAAGTTTGATGCCTCTCTGTTTTTCTATACTTTTATTGGGATCAAGGCTTAAATTCTTCTATATGTAGATAATATAATATTTACTGCGAGCGATGTTTCCTTCTTGGAGAATATTATTCTTAGATTGGGTTCTGCCTTCGCCATCAGAGATCTCGGACCCTTCAATCTTATCATTGGCATCCAAGTTGTACGTATAATGGCTGGACTATCTTTGTCCCAGCGTCACTACATTTCTAGCTTATTGGAATGTGCCAAAATGCAGCAATGTAAGTCACTGATAACACCCATGTGTGCGTCTACGAAGCTTCACAAAAATGACAGTATGTCACTCTTACCCATTCATGATCCGTCACTATACCGACATATTGTGGGAGCTTTTTAGTATGTCATTCTTACCCATCTGTATCTCTCTTTTGTTGTGAACAAAGTGTGTTTATATATGCATAATCCTCAGTAAATCAATGGGCTGCTGTTAAAAGGATATTGCGATACTTGCAGCATACTAAGGATATGTGTCTCTTCATTCCCAAGTTTGTCACTCAGTTTCTTCAAGCCTTTACGAATGCTGATTGGGCTGGCTCATTGGATGATCAAAAATCAACAGACGGTTATGCTATCTTCATGGGATCCGTTTTAGTGTCTTGGTCGTCAATGAACCAACGTAAAATTGCTAGGTCTTCCACTGAATCAGAATATAAAGCTTTAGCCGATGCCGCCGCCGAGCTAACTTGGATTCAATCACTTTTATTTGAACTTGGCATCTCTCTGCCTAAAGCTCCTATCCTATGGTGTGAAAACATTGGTGCTGCATATTTATCTGTTAATCATATATTCCATGCTCGTACCAAATATGTGGAAATTGATTTTCATTTTATAAGGGATAAGGTGGCGAGGAAGGACCTACTTGTGCAATTCATCTCTTCCAAAGATCAGCTAGCCGATGTCTTCCCCAAGCCTTTGTCATATGCTCGTTTCCAATTCATAAGGGACAAACTTACAGTTGGTTACCCGCATTCAATTTACAAGGAGGGTATTGGGACATCATTATCTGATGAAGTTGGATAGCACTACAACTCTAAGTGATAACTATTATGTATGTATTTGTGTGTATCTAAAATACCTTAACAACTCATCTACGGAGAACTTGTATTCCTATATAAGTTGTAATACTTCATCCGTATAATCAAAATAGAAAGCATCTCCTTGTTGACATACTTATATTATGTGTGTAGCTAGTTTAACATTCTCCATATCTCACTTGACACTTGACAAAGACAAAACAAGTGTTTCAGGGTCTCAAGTTGAATAATTGAATAATTAGAGACTATAATTATTATTTACTCCGTTTCAATTTGTTTGTTTGGTTTTGACTTGGTATCAAGTTTAAGAAAGTAAAGAAGACTTTTGAATCTTATGCTATTAAACTAAAGATATGTAAAATGTACCGAAATGCCCTTTAATATTGAGATCACATGTTATATAGAAAGCATGAATTAAAGAGTTGACAAAAAAGGAAAGAGACTTTTTTAAACGTGCTATAATGGAAAGTAAAACAAACAAATTGAAACGGAGGGAGGATACCTAATTTTTAAATTAAACGAATAAGAACCAAAGATATTAAACTAAAGGATTTATCTAACAAACTTATAAAAATGGTCTTTTTAAGAGGTAAGATATCAAAGTTACTGAAAGAAATAATCCCGTGATTATTTTCATTGATTGAAAGGCTATATATACAAGTTTCATATTTCCATAATAGGAGAATCATATTCCTATTCTACTCCTAAAACCTTATTCTAGTTGGATACTAACAATACATTTATGGTAATACAAATATTATGGTAGGTGTACAATATTAATTACATTACAACATTACCTAAACTAGGATACTAAATATTACCTAATTATACACGGTACATGGGGAAAATCCGAGAGACAAATATACATATGTATATTGTGTGTATATTTAACACACACCCACAGTCATAGTGGGCGGTCTTCGAACGCTGAGACTGTCCCTAAAATCTTCAAAAAGGACCGAGGGAAGACCCTTTGTAAAGATGTCGGCAATTTGATATCTTGACGGGATATGGCAGACGCGTACCTGACCACGAGCAATATTTTCGCGGACAAAGTGAATCTCTATCTCGATATGCTTAGTGCGATGGTGTTGAACCGGATTATCAGAAAGGTAGATGTCACTAAAATTATCGCAATAAACCAAGGTTGCTTTCTGAATGGGACAATGAAGCTACAAAAGCAAATTACGTAACTAAGATGATTCCGAGACCACATTAGCTACCCCTCGATACTCAGTCTCGGCACTGGTTCGGGATAACATTGACTGACGTTTCGCCGACTATGAGACCAGGTTATTACCAAGAAACATACAATATCCAGACGTAGACCGTCTGGTGTCCGGACAGCCACCACAATCAGCATCCGTATACAAGACAGGTGTGGATGTCAAGGAGGGATAGAAATGCAAACCATAGTCCAGCGTACACTGAATATACCGAATGATGCGTTTGAGGGCATTCATGTGCTCAACTCTGGGATCATGCATAAACAAAGACACCTGCTGGACAGCATACATAATATCTGGCCTCGTGAATGTATGATACTGAAGGTCCCCTGCAAGACTGCGATAGCGGGTCGAATCCTCGTATGGTATGTCGGCCGCGGCACTACGCTTGGGCTTAGTATCAACTGGAGTTGAAGTGGACTTACATGATGACATCCTAGCCCTCTCAATGATCTCAGCTGCATACTTCTTTTGAGATAAGAACAACCCACATGCATGACGAGTGACAACAATCCCCAAAAAATAACTCAAGGGCCCCAAGTCGTTCATAGCAAACTCAGAGCTGAGCATGGTCATGATAGACTGGCGTAAGGCATCGGACGAGGCAGTCAGAATAATATCATCCACATACAACAGAATATAGGCCAAGGACTAACCACGATGATAGATGAATAATGAATTATCCGACCGGCTGTGAGTGAACCCAATAGTCGAAACATAGTCGGCAAACCGCGTATACCAGGCCCATGGATATTGCTTAAGCTCATATAAGGATTTCTTCAACAAACAGACATGATAAGGATGTTTGGGATCCCTAAATTCCAAAGGCTGATGCATATAGACTGTTTCCTTGAGATCACCATATAGGAAAGCATTCTTGACATCTAACTTATGAATAGGCCATGCTTTTGAAAGAGCCAAGCTAAGCATAGTGTGAATGGTAGCCGGTTTGACCACCGGACTAAACGTCTTACCATAATTTTTTCGTTATTGGAAATGTCCATAAAAATTTAGAATAATCATCCAAAAAGAGAACATAATACCGATGATCCAAAGAACTAAGAACAGGAGACGTCCATAAGTCGCTATGAATAATATGAAATGGCATTAAAGTATGAGAATTTGAGTCTACAAACGGCAATCTAACAATTTTCCCTAAAGAACAAGACTGACGATTTGGAGTACTATGCGTACCCTTACAGAAAATAAAATTATTTTTATCTAATGATGACAAAATAGACGACCCCGGATGACCAAGACAAACATGCCACAGGGAAGGAGAAAGGGCTGCAAATGCTGATGGCAGGGCTTGATTCGATGGACCGGAACTGGGTGTGGTAGGATAAAGATCTCCCCTACTATCACACCGCATGAGAGGACTCTCCGTCTTGAAATCCTTCACAGAGATACCAAATGGATCAAATTCAATAGAAACAGAATTGTCAGTAGTGAATTTGCGGACATACACTACGTTTTTAATTAATTTGGGGGCATGTAGGGTGTGTTTCAAGATAAGGGGTGGATGAGGGGGAGACAACATTTTATGACCATAACTACGAATTGAAACAGAATTACCATTACCAACAATTATGCCACGAGGGGTGCTCAAATTGGAATAAGACGAGAGAGTACCTGAATCAGATGTCATATGGGTAGTGGCACCTGTGTCCATATACCAATTTGGGTCCAGAAGATTTAAACCAAGTGTGTGCATTGCGGGTTCGATGTCGGTAGTCGTGGGTACCGCGACGTGATGTGCCTGCGGGGGCCGAGGCCCAGATGACTGGATATATGTGGACCAGGACGAATTGGGCCTGGATTGTTCTTTGGCGGCGACCACGCGCCGATTGGGCGAAATGTGGCCTGGCTCAAACTGTGGATGTGAGGCCCACTGCCATGGCATAGGGGCCCACTGTGGGGCCCAGAACTGCTGCTGTTGTTGCTGACTACTGCGGGGACCACCACCGCCACCACTATTGGGCCGGCTGCCGCCGCGGTTCTTGCCATTATTTTTCTTATTTCCACCCTTTTTGCCGCTACCGTTATTGCGATTTTGGCCTAAGTTGTTGGAACTTCGTAACTCCCGAAATTTCTTCATAGTGGAGCCGTCCAGTACTACATCCGTAAGCCTTCCATGTATTGCATTCGTTCGTCGGTAGGAGAAATCGTGGACTCGGTCATTATGACTACGGGATTAGCACCGGTAGCCGCCCTTTTTACCATGCCTTCTTCTTCGAGTGTACGCATAGAACGGGCCTGATAAAAATGCGGAAGCGGATTGCTTTGCCGAAGAAATGTTCCAACCCCATTATAGGCCTCGGAGAGGCCGGAAACCATTTGGAGAACCAAACGGTCATTCAAAACTGGCGCGCCAACGTTGCGAAGTTGGTCCGCCTATGCCTTTAATCTTTTACAATAAACCGAAACGTTATGGAAATCTTTCATATTGACGTGGGAGAAATCCTGCTCAAGGGTAACAGCTCTAGAATTTTGATTATCTTGGAATATATCACGCAGTCTATCGCAAGTTGCTTATGCCGTAGCGTCAGGCTTAATAATCGTTTGCAAAAGTTCGGTAGAAATTGTGGAATATATCCACTGAAGGACGATAGCATCAAGAGTCGTCCACAAGTTAGGATCATCCTCGCATTTTGGCACCTCCGTATCTTCAGGAGCCGCGGGGATTATGTGATGGATGACTTGGTGCGAGCATGCTTGAAATTTGAACAGTTCGACCCACGTCGCATATTGGCCATTTTCTATATCATGAACAAGCGGGATGTTATTCTCAATGTTAGAAACTGTAAGGGCATGATGAAACGTGTTTCCTGATGTAGACATATTGATAGAATAATATGTGATTGAGGGATCTGGAAGAAAATTTTGGGAAGACAGGAGAGATCATCGGGCACGAAATCCGAGAAAGAGGGCTCGAAAATCGATGCAGATCACCGGAAATGGGAGGAGGTCGACGGAAAAATTTGAGAGAGGAATTTAAGACCTAGACTTCTGATACCATGAAAGAAATAATCCCTTGATTATTTTCATTGATTGAAAGGCTATATATACAAGTTACATATTTCTATAATAGGAGAATCATATTCCTATTCTACTCGTAAAACCTTATTCTAGTTGGATACTAACAATACATTTATGGTAATACAAATATTATGGTAGGTGTACAATACTAATTACATTACAACATTACTTAAACTAGGATACTAAATATTACCTAATTATACACAGTACATGGGGAAAATTCGAGAGCCAAATATACACATGTATATTGTGTGTATATCGTGTATGTTTAACAGTTACTTTGATCTGTTACAACCCATTAGGGTTTTTAGGCGAAGTTCTTGTATTTTATCTTTGAATATTGTCTGTTTATTTTCTTGTCTTTAATTTATGTATTTACGCTTCCACATAATTCTAATTTTCTTGAAACTACGCCACTGTTTCTTCGACATTTTTAAGAGGCTTGTTTAAAAAAAACTTTATTAATTTTCTCTTAGCTTCCGGACAAAAAATGCACATTTTATTTTGTTATAATTAAAATATGTTATCTTGAATAACAAAAGGATTGTTATCAAAATAAAATAACTTGATCACTTTGCCGCTGCAGAAAAAATAGTAAATAAACGAATAACAAATAACAAATAACAAACACAAATTTATAGTGGTTTACCCTCAATGTGAGAGCTAATTCACTTCGCCGCGGCAGATTTTACTGTAATGGAGTTTTGAGTTTACAATTATTTCTTTCTCTGTTTTTTCTACAACACTTCTAAAAAAAATGACGCCCTGATTTATATATAGTGAAAACTAGGGCGAACATAATACAAACTAAAAAATTTCAAAATATCCTCCACTAAATAACATTACACAATTTTGGGACCTCAACTACTACAAATGATGTGAATAAAGGCCACTCAGCCCAAAGCAATTATCAAAATACTAGTTGTTTTTATTCCCTCTCCATTTTTTGCGTGTCACATTTTGATTTGATACGTCTATTTAGTAGCCAAAAATAGAATGGCAATTTTATTATATCACCCCTAATTATTGTTAAGTAACCTAATGATTAATAAATAAAACATACATTAAAAGTTGTGCAACCACTAAAATTTTCTTAAACTTGTCAACCCAATAATAAATGATAAAGATAAAATAGCTATAAAGTGGCAAATTATCTCTTAAATTTATAAAGTGAACAAGTAAAATTGATCAACTATTTTTAGTATAGTAAACAATTAAAACTGGATGGAAGAATAGTTAATTTAGCAAAATTTAATGTCTTATTTCATAGATGGATGAGACAAGTAGTTGGCAATTATGTAGGATGTGACAGGGCTTGGGATGGAGCCACATGTTATGAAATTGTATAACTATACTGTGCAAATAGGATAACATTTTTTTAATTCTCTACACATAAGAGAATTTGTTAGTGTAACTACATATGTTGTTAAGGTTTAGATTTACATTTCAAATCCTACAAAATCAGAAAAACGGTAAAGATTGTAGCTATATCATTCTTTCTTTTTCTCTTTTTTCGACTATTCTTCTTAAGTAAAACGGCGCCCTAGTTTGTATATAGTGAAAATTAGAAAAAACATAATCAAAGTCTAAAATTTTCAAAATACTATTTCTTAAATAACATTATACAATTTGGGGATGGGACACAAAAGATGTCATGCCAGATTACTCTATGGATTTCTCAAAAATAAGATAGAATAGGAAATATAACAAGTCAAGAGTCGGTCTTGGAAATGTGGAAGAGTGCAATTCCTCAACTGCTACAAAGTACAAATGATGTGAATAACGACCACTCAGCCCATAGAAATGATCAAAATTACCATCAAAATCACTCTCCAACGGTAAGATTTTGTCACATAAATTTATATATCCTGTTTTGCCACGACTTGTGCTGCCCCCATTTTTTGTTTGAATGCTGTGATAGTTACTACTAGTACTTTTTACTCTCCCGTCCATTTTTTATTTATCACATTTTGATTTAATACATCTATTTAGAAACTAAAAATAGAATGATAATTTTACTATATCGCCCCTAATTATTATTAAGTAACCTAATGATTGAATAAATAAAACATACTTTAAAAGTTGTGCAACCACTAAAATTTTCTTAAACTTGTCAACCCAATAATAAATGATAAAGATAAAATAGGTATAAAGTGGTAAATTATCTCTTAACTTTCTAACGTGGATAAGTAAAACTGATCAACTATTTTTAGTATAACGGACAAATAAAAATGAACGCATAGAGTAGTTAATTTTGCAGGATTTAATGTCTTATTCGATAGATGGATGAGACAAGTAGTTGGCAATTATTGAGGATGTGATAGGGCTTGTTATGGAGCAACATGTTATGAAATTGGGTAACTATACCGTGCAAATAGGATAACATTTTTCAATTCTCTAGACATAAGAGAATTTGTTAGTGTAAAGATATATGTTTTTCAGGTTAGGATTTACGTCTCATATTCTACCTAATCAGAAAAATAGTAAAGATTGTAGCCACATTATTCTTTCTTTCTGTCTTTTTTCTACCACTTTTCTCAAATAAATAACGCCCTAGTTTGTATATAGTGAAAATTTGGAAGAACATAATAAAAGTCTAAAATTCTCAATATACCCTTCACTAAATAACATTATACAATTTGGGGATGGAAGACAAAAGAGGCCATGCAAGATTACTCCATGGATTTCTCAAAAATAAGAGAGAACTAGGAAATATAAAAAGTCAAGAGCCGGTCTTGGAAATGAGGAAGAGTGCAATTCCTCAACTATTACAAAGTACAAATGATGTGAATAACGGCCTCTCAGCCCAAAGCAATGATCAAAATTACCATCAAAATCACTCTCCAACCGTAAGATTTTGTCACATAAATTTATATATCCTGTTTTGCTAAGACTTGTGCTGCCCCCATTTTTTGTTTGAATGCTGTGATAGTTACTACTAGTTGTTTTTACTCCCCCGTCCATTTTTTACTTCTTACATTTTGATTTAATACGTCTATTTAGGAGTTAAAAATCCCTAATTATTATTAAGTAACCTAATGATTGAATAAATAAAATATACTTTAAAAATTGTGCAACCACTAAAATTTTCTTAAACAACCTAATAATAAATGATAAAGGTAAAATAGGTATAAAATGATAAATAATCTCTTAAATTTCTAAAGTGAACAAGTAAAGTTGATTAACTATTTTTAGTATAGTAGACAAGTAAAACTGAACGGAGAGAGTAGTTAATTTAGCAGGATTTAATGTCTTACTGCACAAGTAGTTGGCAATTATGTAGGATGTGATAGGGCTTGGGATGGAGCCACATGTTATGAAATTGGATAACTATACTGTGCAAATAGGCTAACATTTTTTTAATTCTCTACACAAGAGAATTTGTTAGTGTAACGACATATGTTGTTAAGGTTAAGATTTACATTTCAAATTCTACCAAATCAGAGAAAAACATAAGATTGTAGCCACATCATTCTTTCTTTCTCTCTTTTTTCGACTACTCTTCTCAGGTAAAACGTCGACTTAGTTTATATATAGTAAAATTTAAGAAAAACATAATAAAAGTCTAAAATTTCCAAAATATCCTTCACTAATTAACATTATACAATTCGGGGATAGGACACAAAAGGTGCCATGTCAGATTACTCCATGGATTTCTCAAAAATAAGACAGAATAGGATAACAAGTCATCAGCCAGTCTTGGAAATGAGGAAGAGTTCAATTCCTCAACTACTACAAATGATGTGAATAAAGGCCACTCAGCCCAAAGCAACGATCAAAATTACCATCAAAATCACTCTCCAACCGTAAGATTTTTTCACATAAATTTATGTATCCTGTTTTGCTAAGACTTGTGCTGCCCCCATTTTTTGTTTCAATGCATGTGATAGTTAATACTAGTTGTTTTTACTCCCTCCATCCATTTTTTACTTCTCACATTTTGATTTGATATGTCTATTTAGGAGCAAAAAACAGAATGATAATTTTACTATATCCCCCTAATTATTGTTAAATAACCTAATGATTGAATAAATAAAACATACTTTAAAAGTTGTGCAACCACTAAAATTTTATTAAACTTGTCAACTCAATAATAAACGATAAAGGTAAAATAGGTATAAAATGGTAAATTATCTTTTAAATTTTTAAAGTGAACAAGTAAAATTGATCAACTATTTTTAGTATAGTAGACAACAGGAGAGTTGCTACCTCCATTCTATTGCCTACAACGCCAGGAACTACGGGGGAAGTCACACTTTAACTTCCTGCCTTGACCTAGGCCTCACATGGATCGTCCTCAGTAGCTCAGTGGTAGAGCGGTCGGCAGTTAACCGATTGGTCATAGGTTCGAATCCTACTTGGGGAGATTTGATTGATTCTGAATTCTTTAATTCAGAATAAAGGGGCTCGCTTGGCCCGTTAAGAGTAGGTAAACTGGACGGAGAGAATAGTTAATTTAGCAAAATTTAATGTCTTATTTCATAGATGGATGAGACAAGTAGTTGGCAATTATGTAGGATGTGATAGGGCTTGGGATGGAGCCACATGTTATGAAATTGGATAACTATACTTTGCAAATAGGATAACATTTTTTAAATTTTCTACACATAAGAGAATTTGTTAGTGTAACTACATATCTTGTTCATGTTATGATTTACGTCTAAAATCCTACCTAATCAGAAAAACAGTAAAGATTGTAGCCACATCATTCTCTTTTTCAGTCTTTTTCAGTCTTTTTTGATCACTCTTTTCAAGAAAAACGGCGACCTAATTTATATATAGTAAAAACTAGGGAGAACATAATATAAGCTTAAAATTCTTAAAATATCTTCCACTAAATAACATTACACAATTTGGGGACTGGGACACAAAAGGTGCCATACCAGATTACTCCATGGATTTCTAAAAATAAGAGAGAATAGGAAATATAACAAGTCAAGAGCCGGTCTTGAAAATGTGAAAGAGTTCAGTTCCTCAACTACTACAAATGATGTGAATAAATGCCACTCAGCCTAAAGCAATGATCAAAATTACCATCAAAATCACTCTCCCACTGTAAGATTTTTTCACAAAAAATTATATATCCTGTTTTTCCAAGACTTGTGCTGCCCCCATTTTTTGTTTGAATGCTGTGATAGTTATTACTAGTTGTTTTTACTCCCTCGGTCCATTTTTTATTTGTCACATTTTGATTTGATACGTGTATTTAGAAGCCAATAATAGAATGATAATTTTTACTATATCACACCTAATTATTGTTAAGTACCTAATGATTGAATAAATAAAACATTTTTAAAAGAAATGATGTTCGCTACGAGCTATTTCGCTAATTCTATTTAGCAACATGTTAGACTCTAATTATACAAAAATGATGTTAGCTACGAGCTATTTCGAAATGATTGGTGATGAAGTTTGCTGCAAATTTTAATATTTTTATAGTGCCTGTGTCAAACTAGTTTAAATTTAAAACTTATAAGAACCAATTAATTAAGAGGAAGTGTTCCATTTGGTCCCCGGGGCATAGCTGGATGGCAAAGAAGGAGAACTTAAAATCTATTTGGATGTTTGCAGCGTGGGTTCGAACCCTGATGGGAGCAATTTGCTCTCTTCTGGAGTAGGATCTTGTAGGTTATATCAGTTGCTCTGTTTATAAACCCTGGTCATTCAGGCATATCCCGCGATTTACTGGTAGTAGTGCTGAGGGACCGGGACTACTATCTCTAGGAATAGTTTGGCGTAAGCGGGAAAGCTGGATATAAAAAAAAATCATATCATTTGACTCAATCAACTATTTCATTTTATACAACCATGAAAGCACAACATGCTCCACCCCCTTATAAATATGTCATGGCTGCAATACAATTGACACATCTTCTTTTTCATAATCGTTTTATTTTCTCATAGCACAATGGGTGGAAAGAGTTTTTCAAGCAAGTTGGGTTTTGCTCTAGCCTTCCTACTTTTTGTATCTGGTTAGTACAATTTTTATATAAATGGGAGAGAAAGCAGTAGGAAGAGGTATCTTAATATATATAATTAGCAACGAATTATGCTGTTAGCTACAAAATTTATCTATCACTAATTTTAATTTTTTTAATAGTAATTTTGAAATGAAGTATCTAACTATACATATATAATTAATTTGACAGTTTTTCAACTTCTTATGGCAAATGAGGAGGCCAAGACAACTGAGTTGAATGTTCTACAACTTCCAATATCAAAAGGGTTTGACTCAGAAGCACTTGATGAAGTCTTTCAAGGGGTTACAACTCGCTATGGTATATCTATTTGATCTTCATATTGTTTTACAGTAGTGAATTTGATCGTGCTTCGCGCGATATTTTAATAAATTTAAAAATGATCTTTTATAAATTATGTCGAGATAAATGATATAATTTGTTTTGTTTAGATCCGAACTTCTTTTTTTTATTAATAAATAATATAATTACAAGATGCAACATCATTAAAAACGATCAGAAAGATAGGTATATGGATAATTATATTTTTTGGTTGGTTGTGCCGTGTCAAGGAAAATACAACTTCATAAAAGAGGCGATAAAATAGAAAGCGGTAAACCCTTTTATATTTCTGATATCTAAATAGTATTCTCTTTAATTATACACAGACAAATAATGTTAAGTTTAGTATTGACTCTCAATTATATGTAATCAAAATTAGAACATTGGAGCACCTAAATGACTATGTTATCGCACATAATACTATATGATGCAATATAGCTATGCTAAAAAATTGACTTTCTTTTTTGCTGAACTTTTAAACTTGCAGATATGAATAATGCATGGAACACATTTAAAAGATGAGAAAGACGATCTTCTTTCTTCATGTTTGTCAATCGTTATGTAGAATCCAGTTTCAAACACTTTGTAGTTGTTGTTGTGCAATTCTGTGTTCACCTTCTTCTCATATAGAATTGAATATAAACGAACTGCAAGAAGACAAAGACTTAGAAAACATGTAACATTTAACTTATCTTTTCACTTTGATTTTGAAAGTTATTGTATGTAAACACCTTAAATAGGGAAAGAGGACCTTATGATCATTAATTTCTTAAAATAGGGAAAGATAAGATCATTAATTTCTTAAATGACTTCCTCATTTAATATTTTTTAAACATAGGGCAATTAATCATATTAAGAGAGTTAAGGAGTGACTTTTGAGTTCTTTTAACATAGCACATAAATAAATGCGAGAAAATATATAAAATGCCAAAAATCTGAAGGAAAAAATTAATTGTTTATGGCCAGAGAGGATAAAGATCTATTACCATAGCTATTTTTCGCAACTATTGAAAAAAGGAAATTCATATATCAATAATATGCTAACTATTTCTAAATAAACTAAAGAGTATTATAAAGAGAATGAAGGAGAAAAAAATAACAAAGGCATCAAATGTCATTTTCGATGAAAAAGTGGAGGCTTGGCGCAAGAGACAATAATGATTTTTTTTGTGGAGCACCTAAATTGAATTTTTTAAGGTAAAAGTGTAAAATCTAAGGAAAAGGAAAAATTAAAATATAGATCAATAAATGGTGTCAAAACATTTTCCCAAAAACATCACTTGTGTGTATAAAAATAATTAGGACGGTATGCCAACAATAAGGAGAAATTTTTAAAAAAAAAAGAAGGAAAAAAATAATTATGTTTTTTTTGCCATAGAAAAGTGTCACGTCACTCTCCTTTTATATGCTTTCTAAATATAGAACACATCTATAAGATCGATAAAACCTAAATTGTAACATAATAACCATAATAATACAACATGATCTCTTTTTTTTGTGGTATGAAAGACAACATGCTCTCAATTAATTTGCAAATCTAATAGCTCAATGTACTCGATTGAGAGGGAGATAAGTGTACATTATATGTCCAATAAATGACATCACTGTTGAATTCTGCAAAATATAAATGAGTTTTCACACTTATCTCCATTTTTCAATGTAAAAGCTCATGGGTCGCTGATGATTGAGATCGAGAGGGAGATAAGTATATACTCCCTCCGTCCCATTTTATATGACATTTTTCTTTTTTAGTCAGTTATGAAAATAATGACATCTTTCTATATTTAGAAATAATTCATCTTTATGAGATGATTTATAACCATAGAAATATCTAGACTTGTTTTGGAGCATAAATTTCAAAAGTCTCTTAAACTCTTCGCTCAATCAAACACCTTCATATAAAATGGGACCGCGAGAGTATTATATTTCACAATAGATGACAACACAATTGAATTCTTCCAAATATAAATGAGCTTCAAACTTATCTTCATTTTTCAATATAAACTTAGTGACGATTTTAATGAAATGTATGAGTATTATAAGCTTTTGTTTTCTATACAGATCATTCTTATCGCATTCGACCTGGAAAAAATGCATTCTGCCTATGGACGAGGTATTGTACAACTGACAGCGATTGTGTAGGTGCGAAATGTGGCCCCAGATGTAAGCCTACCTATGGTCAACCAAACATATGTGCACCCTAATTTCGAGTTTGTTTTTATGGGATTTGTAGCGTAGTTCTTGTGTGTGTTTGAAGTTTGTACTAAATAAATATTAAAATAAGACATGTACTGAAGTTGATATTACAAATGGTCATTATGGTCATGTAGATATCCACTTCTAGAACCCATGGATTGACAATGTATTTATAAGTGTTTTCTTTAATTTGGAGTTGTGTGCGTGTTTGAAACTTGTGTGAAATAAATCTTAAAAAATGATTTGTATTGAAGTTTATTGCGATTATCATGATCATGTAAATATCAACTTCTAGAACTCATGAAGTGGAAAAATATCGTATTATTTTCTTTTATATGCTTTCTAACTATACAACACATCTATAAGATCGATAAAACCTAGAGTACAATGTTGGCACATAGCGTGCAAGTGATAGTAGGATACAATGAAGAGATGCAAGATCACAAAGCGATTAGAGATCATGATGTCCTGCAAACGTTCTAGTAACGGGTGTTCGTAGTATGATATTTAAAATGAGTAAAAATTGTGTTTGACATTAAACACGGCACACATGGATAAGCCGGTTGTTCATTTTTCTGCTCAAGACTACTTTGTGAATTTAGCTGAGGATTGCAAACTTACCATTGTCCTAAAATTCTGTTGGTACTCTATTGTACTTTATAAAGCAGTACGGGAAGTAAATAACTATTACAAGTGTTCGAAAGGATAAATAAATGGTCAATCTTCAAAACTGCCTCAAGCTTGTTGTGTCTTGAATCTTGATAACCTGAAATCAAGAAACAACTAAATCTGGATGGTTACAACGTTCTGTGTTGAGTCGAGTGATTGCACTCTGTCCCTAAGACAAGATTGCCCTGTATATATGTTTTTACGTTAGCGGGCAATAGTCTCCCAAGATAAAACAACACTTTAATCTCAACACTACAAAGCCAATAGGTTGAGCCTGACGAAGAAAACAAATATGAATCGACTTGCTGAAGATATGAAAAAGGAAGAGTTTTTGTTTCCTCTTTTGTTTTGTCTTTGTGTATATAGTGTCTCTGTTGTGTATATCTTGTGTATATGAGGATCTTTGCTCACTGTTTTTCCAGTGTTTTTCGTGTCTGTTTGCTCACTGTTTTGTGGTTACTTTCAGTCTGTATATGTCTGTTTTTCTGTCACGTTATTGAGCCAAAGAGGCATCAATATATAGCATGGAGGAGGGACTCCTCAACTGCCACAAACATGGCTGTAAATAGTCATTAGGAGGGCTGTTAATGGCATTTAGAGAGGTTGTTAATGGCCATTTGGAGAGGCTGATTTATGGTCATGAAGGAGGGTGATTATGGAGGAGTTAATCAGCTAAGTAATGGCTGGTTAATGCTCTAAAAAATAGTCCAACGGTAGGCAGAAAGTTTCTGCCTTCCGTCACTCCCAAAATTAACTTTCCAGAAACTCTAGGGACCAAACTGTAAATATTAAGCAATTTGGGCTCCAAAAAGATAATATCGGAAAGTCCCCACAGCCCGAGATCGGACGGGCGAGCGGCGGCGCGCGTGGGCTTAGCCTTGAACCCAAGCACATCTAGGTCCTCCCTCCTTTAAACACATGGGATACCCCTTGGGGTCCCAAACCCTTTACCACTTTAGAGACTTATAAAGAGAGCAATTCTTCATTTTCCCACCGATGTGGTAGATTTGTCCCCCACCATATTTTCATGCCTCAAACACATTAATTTGTGGACCAATATCTCTTTCATTTCTCAACGAAATTTGACGATTCTTGGCCCTACGGTCATCTACTCACTTAGTAGATTATGCATGTGAGAAGAGACAAAGCCTCCAACATGCGGAACACTAGTGTTTAATTCATTAAATATGGGTGGACGCACCTCCCGCCAAAGGCAAATTTCCAACAAATTCATCAAAGGCAAGCCTAACATGGAGGAGCTATTAGGAGACTGTTTATTAGTCATGTTCCTCCGAAAGGAACAGTCAGAATTGCTTATTTTGACCCACCCACGTTTACATAGACTTCAGTACTATTATGAAAATGATTCGATAGACTCCAGATTTTATTCCTGAAAAGGAAACTACTTTGGCACCTTTTCTGATGGAATATTCCATCCTATATGGGAAGTTCTGTAGGCAATGCTATGGCCCCTGATATGACTACCTATTCCAAGACAACGTTGCAACCAATTCACAACAAAGAATTTAGAAATTGACATAAATAGTCTACCACATAAAAAAGCTAAATACATATATTCTTTCTGTTTTTGAATTATCAATGGATCTGATCCATTTTTTTTGAAAACATAGACTTGTATCATAACACGGATATCTATTTATTGGTTGCATTCTAAACTATATCTGAAATGTTCATTTCACACTCCAACTAATCGGGCGATCTATTACCTCATATCTTTATTTTTTGTGGAACTAATACCACCCTAACACACATATAACTAATCACATGATGGAATGTGTTTTACACTCGCGCCACATCAGATACTATGTCAAATTTCGGAGGGGATGCCATGTCACCCCAATTACTTCTTCTTCACTATACACCACCAAACTCAAGTGTGGATTGTCCAGAAGAACAAGAAGAAGCAAAAGGATATTTGTGGGTTTTCTTAATACGGGGATTTGAATGAGAAGTAGAAACAAAATTGAAAGAAGATGGTCTTTTGGAAATTGCTGCTACTTAATTTGGCTTGGTATTTTGACTCCACTCGCCTATTTTTTCATTTTGATTTATTTTATTGTCACATCAGCTATTAGGGTGGTATTAGTTCCACAAAAAGTAAAGATAAGGGGGTAATAGGTCATCTGATTAGTTGGAGTGTAAAGTCGATATTTCAGGTATAGTTCAGGGTGCAATCTATGTATTTTGCCCATAAAAATCAGGCATATGTATAATATACACATAATATATAAATATATTATATGTGTGGCTAGCAGATGAAAATAGTTTTGCCCGAGCAGCCAAATGTGTAACTTCCCCCCTTTAGTAAATGCTTGCCATATTACATTAATTGATAAACTCAATCAAACTTTGTAGAGTCAAACATCTCTATAATGGTAGTGTTTGTCCGAAAATTTCATGGTTGCTAGCTATAGTGAGGTCTTGTTACTTATGTATACTGACATTTGCTGTCTAGATTTAATTTAGTTGTTATAAACAAAAGTACGCAAACAATTATTTTTCTGTATATTATAAACAAAAACAATATACTTGTTAATTTTGAATTATCAATTGATTTTTATATTTCATTAATTAAAAATTGAAAAGACTAATAAATTCATAACTAGTTATACCATACTAATAAAGAATTAAAATATAAGGAATATATACATTTAAAATTAATTGAGAATTTAAATATTTTATTTTTATACATAATATATTTCTTACAAAATATTATTACACAATATTTGAGTATAACTGTTATAGAGATGTAATTTTATAAAGAGTGCACATTATAATGAATATTATTGTTGTTATAGGTAGAATGTTGATATAGAGAAGTATAATATAACATAAAAAAGCGGTTTCAGAGAAAATCATATCGTTATAGTGAAATGATGTTATAACGAATTACAATTATATAGAGATTTGACTGTACATGAAAATTGTCATTATCCTGCCTTTTTTTCCTTTCCTTTGTAAATATGATGCAATTAGTCTAGATGAAAGTTTTTATTGTTGACTAACAACAAAAAAGAATCTTTAAAGGGGGGTTGATGAGCCTATAAAAAATAAGCGTTTTAATTTGTTGGATGTCGATTTGTCAGTACTATAGAAATTGATTTTACCAGACTTGGACGGCAGAATGCAAATTTTGAAATGCAACTAAACTTGTCCGTTGAAGCTCAAATTAAAGATACAAGTCAATGAAGGGTAGTCTAGGTATTTCCTATTAATGAGTAGTTATGTAACTAACTAGTTCATAAGTTAGTTAGTCTAGGTATAATCTCATTTCAATTAACTGGAACATAAAACTATACTATTTGATATAAATTTATGAGAATTGCATTGTTGGGTATGAATAAGATGGGAATAGTAGATGAGTCATATCCTAAAGAGAATTTTGAAGAAGAATTGTGTCATCAATGGGAGATAGTGAATTTCATAGTTCTTTCATATCTCATGAACTCGGTTTCACAATCTTTACTAGAAGGGATTGTGATTGGGTCGAGTGCTAATGAGGTTTGGGATGATCTTAGAGAGATGTTTTATAGGGTTGATGGTCCAAGAACTTTCAATCTACATAAAAAAAATTGCCACTTTGAATCAAGGAACATCAACTGTTGCTACATATTTTACTAGACTCAAGAATCTGTGGTTTGAGTTTGAAGCCTTAGTGCCTGTACTTGGGTGTAGATATGAGAATGTTAAAGATTTTGTGTTGTTTTTACAAAGACAGAAACTGTATCAGTTCTTGATGTGTCTTAATGACTCATATTCTCAAGCAAGAAATCATATATTGATGATGACACACCCTCCCAATATCAATCAAGTCTATGTTATGATAGTTGGAAATGAGGGGCAAAAAATAGTAAGTAGTAAGTACTAGTTCTGGATTAACAAGTGGTGTGCTTGGTATGAATTCTATGTCTAATACTGAACATCTAGATGTTGCTATGTATACCAAGATTGGTGGAGTGTCAAAGTTTAAGAAAAACTTCAATATTATGTGTGAATTTTGTAAATGTAAGGGGTATTCCAAAGATGCATGCTACAAGTTGATCGGGTATCCACATGATTTAAAGTAAAAAAATAAGCCATATGGTGGTGGTACTGGAGCAACTTATAATGTATTGTGTGAGAGTTCCAATTCAGAGCAGAGTCACATTGACAAAGAAAAATAAGTTGCTCAATTTGGCTATGGGACTAATACTAATATTTCTCATCCTGCTGGATCTAGTGCAAGAAATAATGGTCATCAAGGTGTTGATGATAACTATGCAAACAGTTGCAAGGGTGTACTTTCACCAAAGATTAATATAATCAGATTTTGCAAATCCTACAGGAGTCAACTAGCCTAAGTAGTAATGAGTCTGCAAATGCAGCAGGTAAAGCTCTTTTAGTTATAGAAAATAGTGAAATATGGATAATACACAGGTGAAACTAACCATATGGTGTCTAAAATTAGGATTCTAACTGAATATTCTATAGTTAAGTTAGATACTCCTAAGAAAGTGTCTTTACCTAATGGGGATATAACTCTAAGTAACTCATGTAGGGGCTAGTACTATATCTGCTAGAAGTGTCATAATTATTGTATTCCATGTGCCACAGTTTAAATACAATCTATGTATGTTAGTATGATAACTAAGGAGTTGGGGTGTTCAGTCACATTCTTCCCTCACTTCTATATTTTCCAGGAACTTTACAGTTGCAAGGTGAAGGAGATTGGTAAAGAGGAAGGAGGGTTATATTTACTGCTCAAAAGATTGACTGCAGAGCCTGATTCTGATAATGCAACCTCATTTGCTGTGAAAGATACCTAAAAGATTCAAGAAATAAATGGAAATATAGATATTAGGTTGTGGCATATGAGACTAAGACATATATATTCAATTGTATTGAACAAGCTTTTAAGTGCAGATAAACTGAATATTAGCAAAGTAGTAGACAAATGTGTAGTGTGCCCTTTATCTAAGCAGACAAGATTGAGTTTTCCTTCAAGTAATATTAGAATTGATTGTTGCTTTGAATTGATACATATAGACCTTTGGGGTCCTTATAGACATGCTACATATGATGGAAATAAATACTTCACTACTATTGTTGATGAATTTACTAGAATGAGTTGAATTTTCCTGTTAAATAACAAATTTGATGTTTGCGTTTCACTTCAGCACTTTATTAAGTTTGTTGTGACACAATTTCATAAAACTGTCAAGATTACAAGAACAGATAATGGCACAGAATTTGTAAACAGTGTGTGATAATATGTTTAATTCCTTGGGAATTGTGCATCAAAAGTCTTGTGCTTATATCTATTAGCAAATGGTGTGGCTGAGAGGAAGAATAGACACATATTGAAAATCATAAGAGCTATAAGGTTTCAAGGAAAAATTCCTATTAGATTCTGGGGGTATTGTGTCCTGGCTGCTGTCTATCTTTACATACAATATAATTTAAATGTACTAATGTCCCTTTGCATGGGGCCTGCACTTCATAGTGCATGTGCTGAGTTTCAGGGAGACGGATCTGCTTAGTAGGATTGCTTTGGTATCAGCTGCTTTGTGAGCCCCTGTCATTCGGAGTGTCAGTATATCATGTCATAATTTTATTATTTCAGTAGAGGTATGCTAGAGCCTTGTCCTTCTACACAGATTCAGTCAGACTCATGTCAGAAGTTTCATAGACTAGACTAGTCAATATGTCATATCAGTATTGTTTTCATACTTATGATATTTTTTAAGTTATTTCTGCTATTACATAATAGCTTATATTTTAGTATTCAGTTTGCATGTTTTTAATCATCTCTATAGTATGTTTTGATGCCATGTTGATTCAGCAGTCATGTGGTTCGCTCGATGACATATAGCCAGACACCGAGTGCCGTGTTTCGCCTAGGCCATGGTTCGGGGCGTGACAAAGCTTGATATCAGAGCCCTGTGTTTAAGTGTCTTAGGGATTCTATGAAACCGTGTCCAGTAGGGTCACTTTTATATGTATGAGGGCCCCACACATGTAAACAATTGACCCCAAGACATCTAGGATTGTCTCACTTCTTTCACACTCTAGATCATGCAGTTAGAGCTATACTTTCAGGATGTTCTTTTAACTCATGCGTATTACGTATTTAAGAAAATTCCTATGAAGAGAAAGTACACCAAGAGGACTACAACTACTAGTCAAAGAGCTGCTAATAATGCCGGTAGCAAGGAAAATGCTTAGGCTCAGAGAGCCAATTCAGGTACAGCACCACCCGATACTACAGGGCCTGCGAAGATCACAGTTTCGCTGCCCAGTTCCACCGACTCAGATGTTAGGGGAGCTATTCAGCTGCTCACCCAGCTTGTGGCTGCTCAAACCCAACGTCAAGGAACGATACCAAGTACCAGTGCTAATGAGGAGTTATCCAGTTCCAAGACTCGTGAGTTTCTTCGTATGGACCCTCCGGTGTTCACAGGGTCAAGCGAAAACAGAAGATCCAGAGAATTTCATTGATGGGCTGCAGAAAATCTTTCGGGTTATGTATGTTACTGAGATAGATAGCAGAGTTGGAAGATTACCAGTTGCAGGATGTTGCTAATATCTGGTATGAATCATGGGAGCAGTCCCCAGGGAAGATGCACCTTTAGCAACTTGGGATGAATTTACTTATGCTTTTATTGAGACTTTCTGCCAGTTGAGGTCAGGGAGGCAAAAGGTCGTTGAATTCGAAAAGCTTAAGAAGAATGGCTGGAGTGTGTAGGAGTATTACCTTCAGTTTGTCTCATTGGCAAAATATGTTCCACATATGGTCCTAGAAATGAGGACCAGAATTAGGCGTTTTGTGTATGGTCTTGATCTCCATTTGCATGATGCCACCAAAGTGAATGGCGCGCGAATTTTTCACTTTTGTGCTGCACTCGGGTCAGATTCTCCAAAAATGTACTGCTTTGGGAGAATTTGATACGCACCCGTTAACATTTTTGAAGAGTTTGAGCAACATAAAATGACCGCAAGGCATACCTCTAGACACTAGCCAACTTTAAGCGAGCGTTGCTATAATATTGAGCCCAATCAGAAGGGAATAAGAAGAGAAAAAAGGGGGGGCGGGGGGGGGGGGGGGGGGGGGGCAAGGGTATTTCTTATAAGGAACTGACGGAATGTTTTGCACAATCAGAATATTTTAGATTCTGATCTCCGTTACAGCATCCAACTGTATTGAGGAACAAGTTTATCCTAAATTGTAGGTCAATTAGTCAAGCAGTAAACAAACATTGTATAATTTATGTCAAGGCAGTAATTGGGATTTGGGAGCAGACACGAGGTAATAAAAATAGGGAAGCATAACGATTTATTCCTACGTTGAAACTTTTGTTGGAAATTTGCCTTTGGCGGGAGTTCCGACCAACCAACTTTAACTGCTTAAACACTAGTGTTACGTATGTTGGAGAATTCGGTTCTTCACACATGCATGATCTACTAAGTACGTAGATAACCGTAGGGCCAAGAATCGTCAAATTTCATTGAGAAATGAAAGAGATATTGGTCCACAAAGTAAGGTGTTTGAAGCATGGAAAGTGTGGTGTTGTGTATATAAGACTCGAAATTGGTTTGGGGTTTGGGACCCCAAGGGGTATCCCATGTGTTTAAAGGAGGGAGGACCTAGATGTGCTTCGGTTCGAGGAAAGACCACACGCGCGCCGCCGCTGCCCGCCCGTCCGGTCCGGTTCCGGTTCTATAACATGACATTGAAGCCTTCTGAAGTATTAATGTGGCATTTAAGATGTACAATGTTCTTTTCTTTTTTTGTGGAATAAATCTGTTCAGAAGCCTCCTGTTCATCTTTAGTAACAGAGGAAGTCATATAGTCGTCATATCAATTCTCTTATCCAGTGCTTGGATCGCCTCCAGCTGTAGTAAAACTTGTAAAATCATTCTTCCTAGTTTGGTTCCTCTTGTAGGATAAAATTTCATTCCTGCTTTTTGCAACCCCACAAGTGATCCTCATATGGCAATCAAGAATAGCCAGAGCACCCAAGGGTGTGGAATAGTGGTTAATGAAGTGGGTTGAGGACCGAGGTCTTAAGATCAAAATCCAGCTAAAGCAAAAAACACATGATTGATTTCTTCCCTCTGTCCAAGCCTTAGTAGACTGAGTTACTCGATACCTGTTACCTGTGTTGGGGGGAGATAGCAAGTACCCCGTGGAAGCAGTTGAGGTGCGCAAGCTGGCTCGGACAAGTGGATTGCAAGCAACAGGCTGAACTCTACTAACGTAAATTTCCCTAAGCATAGTCGATCCCAAGTCTGGATAAGGGAGAATTTTGTGAAGCATAGATTCGAATAAAGGAGGAGTTGAAATGACTAGCATAAGTTGTCCAACTATAACAAATTCCTGTAAAATCTGAATATAGAAATGGATACAAAAGATTTTTTTAACCACAACTTTGTTTCTAACCCCTCTTATTTAGATCTCTGTCTCACTTCGCTTTGTAGTATTGATCGTGTCTATGCAGAGAAAATGAATACATTTACATACTATTAAATCTTAAAAGTGAACTAGATTAAAGGAAATCTTGATCCAATTTGCGATATAATTTGATTGAAAGAAGAGAAAAGCTGAAAGATGGAGGACAGCAGAAAAAGTGGAAAAGGGGGGTAAGTTTCTTATGAGTATTGTCAATAATAAGTGCATTGGCCCCAAGTTTGTATTTTTGTTTGACCAGCAACTTGACTCCAAAGTGTTAAAAATGTATTTTAGTCTTCTAGCCAAAAATTGATCATCTGCTAAGTAAGACCTTTAGAATATCTTGTTTGATCTCTTCACCAATGAGGTTGAGTTTTAAGAAGCAAAATCACTACATGATTTCTTCCATCTTTTGTCAAAGTTTTTGGTAGATGGAGTTATCCAGTACCCATGTGGTGGGAGATAACTGGTACCCGGTGGAATTAGTCGAGTTGCGCGAGCTGGACTCCACACCACAGATAAAAAAAGTTGAGTTTCATCTATTGTTTTCTTTAATTGTTTATGATTTTTCCCAAGCTGAAACTATTGGTTCTGTCACAATTAGAAATGAAATGAAGTCTTCAGGGATTCTAAAACTAGGAAAACTAGGGATTCTCAGGTGTAGAGCGAAACCAAGAGAATTTGCCACATTTATTGAAAATGCTACCATAGTCTAATTTTTTGCTTTGAATAATAATGAGCACCCCTTCTATCTCTCGTACTAATGTTGTTCCTTATACTTTGATTATGATATTTTTTGTCGTAGTTACTGTTAAGAATGTTTTGTCATGCTTTCTTAATGTTTGTCTTGTCTTCTTCATTTCCGTTATTTCTTTTTCTGAACTGCTTTGAACTATTTGTCCTTAAGCTGAGAGTCTATTGGAAACAACCTCTCTACCTTCAAGGTAGGGGTAAGGTTTGCGTACACTCTCCCCTCCAGACCCCACTTTGTGGATTACATTGGGTATCTTCTTGTTGCTGAATACAAACGAGCATTTGAATCACAGTTATGCTCATTTTGTATGGCAGCAAGCTGTTAATAAATAATTATCCATTTATATTCATTTGTTATAAGTAAGGTAAAAGAACAGTTTTTACAAATAGTAGAAAGAAAAAAGGACCACTAAGTCTCTTGGACAAGATATTATATATCTTGCAGGAAATGATTATAAAGAGGAAAATAAGAGCATAGTGATACTTTTAGAAATTCCTAATAACATTCTCAATATAGTTTCTATTCCCCTTTAACTAATTAGACATGCTTTAGAATGCGTAAATCACTTTGTTATTTATTTTTCTTTGGAAATGATTGTAGGTGGGACATAATACTCGTACATCTTCACTTATGAATAACAATGATATGTGTGTATATTATATGGTCTGATAACTACGACATCTATGGGCCTTCTTTGAAATCTTTTGTTGTCAATCTTGTTTTTCTTACATCAATCTCAATATTTCAAATGTTTCCAAACGAGTGATTATGCGAATAGTTAATTGATGACATGTATGTCTTTTTTTTATGAAAAGGAAATCCGCATCCGCTATCCTTTGGGTGCGCACAGGGTAAACTCTGCTCTTGTGTAATAGTTCGCAAACTACACAGGAGAGATAACCTGCATTAGGCAAGCCCTGTACGACGAGCTTGACCCAAAAAAAGCAAATCTATGTTGTCGCAGGGCGTTTCGAGCCTGAGACCTCCGTCTTGAAAGCCCCATGCTCAATCATATGAGCCATCCTTGCGGGTGATCACATGTATGTCTTAGACTCTTAGTTACCTTCTTTAGCTATTTAATCACCAAAAAACTCAGCTTATTTTCAAGTGGATCATTATGAAACAAAGATTTTCTCTTGCAGGTTGGTATTCTGTTTGGTTAGACTTTCAGAAGTGTTTGGAAAAAATATTTTTGGAGAGCCATTTGTGTTTTGCTAATTCATTTAAAAGCACTTTTACTAATATTAGGACAATAATTTATGTTCGGCCAAACTTTCAGAAAGTATTTTCAGGGACAAACTACTTTTTTCGGCATTTGAAAGTTAGTTCTAGTAGTATTTAAAATTATTTTTTTTCTAAAAGCTTGACCAAACATCTCTAAAACAAATACTTCTTTTAAAAAAGGAGTACTTTAGGTTTTCCAAAAGCTTAGCCAAATAGGTTTTAGGGGCACTTAAACGTAATTGAATTTAACTTATATATACGGATGAAGTAAAATGTTGTACACAGTAAAATATTAGTATTAGTTATCATTATTAGGTTATCCATTAATACTTGAGTAATTGTTTATAAGTGAACCAATTATATATAGAAAACAAATCACAGTTGGTGCATAAGACTAAACTCAACTTTGAAATATCCTTATTTTTTTAATCAAGTGTAAGGGAATTTTTCGTGACTGGAGATGGGACTTTCACATACCCTTTCAATCTCCTTCAAAGCCTAATGATTTTGTCCTCCACCAAGGCAAAATAAAAAGTCATTGTGTGGTAAATGAAGTGCCCATTTCTTTGTGAAGGGGAAAGTCTCGAAGGCGAAACCCCCCACCTGTATCAGAGGCTCTTTGGCCAGGTGGGATGTAAATCGAGGGATATGCGAGAGTGGCAGTCCTGCAAGAGAGAGGACCAACGGGACACGAACCCAGCAACAACCCTTGCAATATTTCAGCAAAGACTGTCACCACACGGATTCGAACCCGCGACGTCGGAGTGGTTGTACCGCAATCACCTTGCCACTTACCAACTCGCCTGTACCCCTGGGGGCTAAGTGCCCATTTCTCCTACTAGGGTAGATATGTAAGAGAGGTTCAATTCCAACCCCTACCCACCCCCACCCCTCAACATGCCCTCGATTTACAGGTTCATCTAAATTCAGAATTTTTGATACAAAATATAAATATATAAAAACTTACTAAAATTTAATAAATACTTAAGTTGAACCTATAATTTTAATAATAAAATGAGTTTTATACTAAAAATTTTAAAGATTCAATTTATTAAATTTAAATTTAGATTCACTTCTACTATCCTTGACCCCTCCCCTTTTTCTCAAAAGAACACATCAAATACTAGGGAAGTGGGTTGCTTTGAGGGTCAATTCTTGTTTGGTACCTCCTCTGTTCCAAAATAATTGATAGGATTCGAAGTACGAAGATGAAATATATAATTTTTGGAATGAACTTAAAAATTACATAAAGGGTAACACAGATCATTTCTGTAGTTAAAACATTTATTAATATGTTGGAAAATGTAATCAATGAAAGCTATTTGTGTGTGGCATCGTATAGAATGAACATGCATGTCTTTTTTTTTTCTTTTTTGTCCTCATCCTATTTTTCTTGCTCAACCTCTTTTTTTCATTTGGCCCGTATAGTGTTTATATTAAATTCAGGTGGCATGACCAATTTTTAAACCGGCAATCGAAGTTTAGCTATCGGTCCAAGTGTAATTGAAAAATAGTCAACTTTTAAGATGAAAATAAAATCTAGACAATAATACCCGTAGCTAAAATACGGACGGATAAACTCCAGCACATCTGAGTTCAAAACTTTGACGGGTGGAGTCAGAATTTTCATTAAGGAATTCAAAATATGAAGAAGTAAACATACAAAAATATCAAGGAAATCCGACATTTAATATATATATTATAAAATTAATATTATATATAAACTGTAATTTCCCCCGAAGGAGATTCAGATGAAATCCATTGCACCCATGGGGCTCACCCCTGAGTGGAACATTTCCTTGAGTGCTTATACTTTAAGTTATGCCGAAGTGTTAAAAGGTTTCTGTGTTTTAATTTAAAGGTATGACTGTTCAAATAATATTTTCTCATTAAAAAGTGACTAAAACTTAATTAATTTTTAAATACTGGCTAAAATTTGATTAGGGGTTAAAAAGTGACTGTCTGCCCATTCTTCTGTTTGTGTTGACTGTCAGCCTTCAGCTGCTTTCTCAGCTTCCGTTGGTTTCCATTTTCCAGTGTGCTCAGTGAATTTCAAGACTTCATAACCTAATTTTTACAGCGTTGATAAGAAAAGTAGAGACAATACCTGTTCCATATGTACCAATACACTATATTAACTGTATGCATGTACACACCTGTCCAAGTAAAGTACAAAAAATGAATGGATAAAGTACATTAGTGTAAAATTTGTTAAAATCAACTTATTGTAGGACAACTTTTAATCGGATTGGGGGAGCTGGAAAGGGAATGCATACAGGGGTTTTAAGTCAAGTGAGAATATTTTTTTTCTTTTGACCAAGACATATTTTATATATATATATATATATATATACACACACATGACTCGGTGTAAACACTGAGTGCAGATAAGCTTTTACTGCACGAGAAGGGCAACTCATAAGCCCCTTCTCCTATGGCCAAAGGGGCTTATGAGTTGCCCTTCTCGGGCAGTAAAAGCTTATAAGTGTTTATCAGTGTGTGTGTAAATATACACACACATGACTCGATGTAAACACTGAGTGCAGATAAGCTTTTACTGCACGAGAAGGGCAACTCATAAGCCCTAAGTCTATATACATGACATGTGTTGGTACATGCGCTTTTAGCATTTAATCATGATTAATACATGCATACTCACCTTATTAAATCACTTAACAAGAGTAAATTTATATGGTTTGTTGTAAACACACTATGCGGGTAAGTATGTGTGTAGGCATAAAGCAAGTGTCAAGCTTGAGGATTAAATTGTGTGCATGAGAGCAATGCTTAAAGTCTGTGAGGGACTGACATGTCCGTAGCCACCCTAGGGTTGTGCATTAACAAGACTCATCATATGAAATGTGAACATGCATACTCACCTTATTAAATCACTTAACTCAAGTAATTAAGTTTACATGATTTGATATAAACACCATATTCGGATAAGTATGTGTGCAGCCACAAAGCAAGTGTCAAGCTTGAGGATTAAATTGTGAGCGCAAGAGCGACGCTCTGTGTCGAGTGAGGGACTGACATGTTCGTAGCCACCCTAGGGTTGTGCATTGACAAGACTCAACATATGAAATGCGCTACAAGAGTGTGATAGTTTCTTTTTGTTTTTCACCCGGTGTACAGTATCCGTATTGGAGCCCAAGTAAATCCATATCGCGCGTTGCAGGACCCATTTTAGGGGCAACGCTCCCAACATAATTTTTTTCATCCCAGGACTTGAACCTAAAACCTGTAGTTAAGGTAGAGGGTCCCAATCATCCCACAACAATCCACGTTGATACAAGAGTATGATCGTTAATGTTGTGGTCGTGACACATCAAACGGGCGAAACAATTGAAGCTAAGCCTCTAAAGCAAGCTTCACCATAGACATATATAGGGTCATGCCAAGAAACCTAAGATAAGAGAAGACCGACTTGTAGTAGTCATGGGGGACTATGGGCGCGACACAGCTATTTCTGTGTTGCTTTGAAGGGTCATTAACATAATATTCATCTACAAACAAAAGCGGGAAAATCAAACATAATAGGGCAGTAATAGCGTTATTAGTACAATAGACAAAATATTCGATATAGTAATAGATTTTCTGAAGCTGTATTGCCCTGGCGACCCTCCAATAAATATGTTCCACAAAAAAGACACATTTTTATATTTAGGAACATTTAACTTTAGACTTTCTAGTTTATCCTTGATGACAAGCTTTTATAGACAAACAAATGTATGTCACTGTAAAGAATAGATATTGGGCCTAACTCAACCCCAAAAACTAGTTTAAAGGGAGGATGATTGTCCAAGCCATATAAGGAGACCAAGGACCACTTATCCCACTGATGTGTGAGAATTCAACACTCCGCCTCACGCCCAGGGCTGGACATCTGGAGCGTAGACAGTATAAGAGGGGGGCTCAACATCGGAAATAATGAATTGGGACGGGTCTGGCTCTTCTCATTCCATTTTCAATGTGAGACTCTTAACACTCCCCGCACGCCCAGACCTCATTAACTGGAGCATGGACAATATAATTTAGGAGGCCAACATCGGTGAACAAAGAATTGGAATGGGCGTGGTTCTGATACCATGTAAAGAGTGGATTTTGGGCCTAATTCAACCCCAAAAGTTAGCTTAAAGGGAGGAGGATTGTCTAAGCCTTATAAGGAGACCAATGACCACTTATCCCACCGATGTGGGAGAACTCAACACCCTGCCTCACGCCCAGGGCTGGACATCTGAAGCGTGGACAATATAAGAAGGGGGCCCAACATCAGAAATAATGAATTGGTACGGGTATCCCTTGATGATTTTCATTAATGTAATTATTTTATATACATGATATACAATAGTCATCATAGGCTATAATTACAGAAATCAAATATACACCTAACTAATACAAAAGATTGTTACAATAATTAAAGATATACAAAATCACTAATTATATCAAAAGAATATATTCTATCACACCCCCACAGTCGTAGCGGGCGGTTGACGTACGCCGAGACTGTTCCAAAAATCCTCAAATAGAACCAAGGGAAAACCTTTAGTAAATATGTCAACAATCTGATAACGTGACGGGACATGCAAGACACGTACTTGTCCACGAGCAATATTTTCACGAACAAAGTGAATATCCATCTCGATATGTTTAGTGCACTGATGTTGTACAGGATTTTCCGAGAGATATATCTCACTAACATTATCGCAGTAGACCAGTGTAGCTTTCCGAATAGGAAAATGAAGCTCTAAGAGGAGGTTACGCAACCAACAGTACAAAGACACCACATTGGCGACCCATCGATATTCGACCTCCGTGCTAGAGCGCGACAACGTAGCATGTCGTTTAGCCGACCAAGAGACTAAGTTATCATCAAGAAACACACAATAGCCAGATGTCAAATGCCTAGTATCTGTAATCCACCCCAATTAGCATCTGTATACGAAATGAGAGTAGATACCGATGAATGATATAGGTGTAAACCATGATCAAGAGTACCCTGAATGTAGCACACAATACGTTTGAGAGTGTGCATGTGTTCTTCCCTCTGATTATGCATGAATAAATACACCTACTACACTGCATAAGTAATATCGGACCTTAACGTGAGATATTGAAGAGTCCCCGCAAGACTGTGATAGTGGGAGGGATCCTCATATGGTGTGCTAGAAGTGGCACTCAACTTCGGTTTAGTGTCAACCGGAGTAGGAGATGACTTATAAGCTGACATTCCAGCCCGTTCAATGATCTCTGTTGGATACTTTCTCTAAGATAGAAAGAGACCACATGCATGACGAGTGACAGCTATACCCAGAAAATAACTCAATGGTACCAAGTCTTTCATAGCAAATTCGGAGTTGAGAAGACATATGATAGACTTGTGAAGTTCATCAGAGGAAGCAGTCAATATAATATCATCCACATATAACAGAATGTAGGCTATAGAAGTACTGTGACGGTAGATGAATAGAGAATGATCAGACTTGCTGTGAGAAAACCCAAGAGTAGACACATAATCTGCAAATCTTTTATACCAGGCCCTAGGAGCCTGTTTTAGCCCATACAAAGATTTCTTCAGCAAGCACACATGATTAGGATGAGCGAGGTCCCTGAACCCCAATGGAGGATACATGTATAATGTTTCTTTGAGTTCTCCGTGCACGAACACATTTTTCATGTCCAGTTGATGAATGGGCTATGCTTTTGAGAGAGCTAGACTGAGAACAATACGAATAGTTGTCGGTTTGACCACCGAACTAAATATCTCTCCACAATCCACGTCAACCTGTTGAGTTTTGCCATCACCTACAAGACGGGCCTTACGCCTCTCAAAACAACCATCAGATTTTTCTTTATGAGTAAAAATCCACATAGAATGAATCACATTAACACCAGGTGGACAGGGCACCAACTTCCATGTCTTATTTTAGATAAGAGGATTATATTCATCATCCATAGCCATTTTTTAATTCGAGTCACGATGGACAGACACAGGGTTATGTGGTAGAAGAGATTTAGTACCATTAGAGTTAAGATTAAATTATCGCGTTGGTCTAAAAATACGCCGTTGGCTGCGAGTAACGACCCTGGTCCCAAAATTGAAGTGGGCTGGATATGGGTGGGAGCTGTGGGCTGGCCCAGGTTCGACGTGTTGGTTTCGAGTTGGAAAAGCAGTGTGGGCTGAGGGTCTGGGTTGGCTGGGTGTTGGCCGGAATGTTTAAGGCAACAAACGACAATTTAACATGTTTCCCAAGCGGACAAGAAGGAAAAACACTAGCACTACGGGTGTTATTACACTCAATCAATTTATTGTTTTTAAGGGAGTAAAAAACAGACGCTCCCGGATGACCCAAACGTGCATGCTATAAAGAAGGTGCTAAAACTGCAAATGCTGATGGTGTGGCTTGTTTTGTGGTGATGGGATAGAGTTCGCCCCGACTATCACATCTCATTAGATGTATCCTCGTCCAGAAATCCTTCATAGAAAATCCAAATGGATCAAATTCAACATAAACTGAGTTATCAGTTGTAAATTTTTGAACAAACACCAATTTTTTAATTAATTGAGGAGCATGAAGGATATTTTTCAAAACTAAAGGCGGGTTTGGAGGAAACAAATTTGTGTGATCATAACCACGAATTGGAATTAAATGACCATTACCAACAATTATGTTATGAGTTTTGCACAAATTGAAATAAGACGAGAGATTACCTTGCGCGAATGTCATATGAGAAGTAACACCCATATCCATGTACCAATTTGTATCCGGAGGATTTAGCCCAAGTGTATGCATCGCTGCCTCGATATCCGTGTGGGTTGGAGAGGCAGTTGGGCCCGCAGTACCGAAAGTCTGTTGTGGCCGAGGCCCAAGCAGGCCACGCTGCTGCCAGGCCGATTATTGTCGAGGCCCATCATTGGTTGTCTGTTGCTGCTGCCTGCCATTGGGCCTGGCCCAGTTTTGTGTAGGATAAGGGTAGGGCAGAATGGGCATTGCCCGCTAGCCCAAGGCAAGCCCCACAACCACTTCCCACTGGCACAAGGTTGCTGCCAGGGGCGCTGTGGCCCGGACCCCTACTGGTCGCCACTACGTCCGCCACTGCCGCCACTGTGGCCACCACCCTTGCCATCGCCTCGATTTTTCTCACCGTTGTTGCATTTTTTACCCTTTTCCCCATCACCGTTATTACGGGGTTGACTATAATTTTCAGAGAATGATTGAGAGTCATCGGTGTCTCGGGACGTGGCCATCATCATGGTGGAATGTGCTCCGGTTGTGACCTTTTTAGCCAACCCCGCTTCTTCTAGGGAGAGCACGGAACGTGCTTGGTTGAACGGTGGGATATGATTGCTTTGGCGAAGAAGAGTTCCAACCCCATTATACGCTTCGGAGAGGCCCACAACCATTTGGAGAACGAGATGATCATTTGTGACCGGCGCTCCAACGTTCTTGAGTTGATCTGACAATTCCTTGAGTACTTGACAATATGCGGAGGCAATCAGAAAATCCTCCATAGTTGTGTGAGAGAATTCTTGTTCAAGGGTTACGGTGCGAGAACTTTTGTTATCTTAGAATATATCACGCAGCCTATTCCAAGATTTCATTGTCGTGGCGTCGGGTTCGATAATTGTATGCAAGAGATCTGTAGAGATGGTGGAATAAATCCATTGGAGGATCGTAGCATCAAGAGTTGCCCATAACTCTATTTCATCATCGATGGAAGACATTTTTTCCTTGCCTTTTTCCGGTTTGACGATGTGATGGAGGACTCAATGAGACCTTGCGTGAATTTTAAAAAGTTCTGCCCATGTCGCATATTGGACGTTCTCCATTTCAATGACGATAGGGATGTTGTTCTTGATGTTGGAGACTGCAAGAGTAGGATGGAAGGTATTCTTTGTGTTAGACATGATTGAGGAAGGAAAAAAACTAAGGCGGCGAAAGAGACTGCCTAGGAGGTCGGCGGCGGAAGAGTGGTAGGGGTAAGGAAAAGTTTGTCCTAGACTTCTGATATCATGAAAGAGAATAATTCATTGATGATTTTCATTAATGTAATTAGCTTATATACATGATATACAATAGTCATCGTAGGCTATAATTATGAAAATTAAATATACACCTAATTAATACAAAAGATTGTTACAATAATTAAAGATATACAAAATCACAAATTATATCAAAAGAATATATTTGCATATATTCTATCAGTTTAAAATTAAAGTTTCAAAAAGCTTATTGCCACAAAAATATTATGATATGTTTAAAATCACAAGTTTTAAAAGTCTTTTTTATTCTTAAACTTCATACCCAGTAAAATTTCACGTAATTAAAACAGAGGGAGTAGGAAAAGAAATTATTCTTTCTTTTGGCTGAAAATTAACTATAAGGTTGGTAACTATGAAAATGCTAATTCGATTATATATTGTACGATACTGAGTAAATCCAAGCAATCGCTTTTAATCAACAATAAAGGAAGAAACAATAGAAGCTACGCTCCCACATGAATTATCCTTCTATACATTAATTTAAATTTTTACCAACATTATCATTGCAATTCTTTTGTGGAAGGATACGTTGTTTAGTCATATTCAATCGACCCTTTTTTACTTTTCTTTTTTATTCTTTTCTGGCTAATTTCATATTTCTTAAACTTTTATAAATTTGAAATTCACTGTCATGAAAAGAAACAAATTACACCCTTATATGTTGATGATCACGACGGCTCATTTTCCATGGAAATTGACATGAGTAGTAGTGATTTTGGAGTTTGAGCTACTTTGCTTACAATTATTAAGTACTGATATGCATGCAAATTAATAGATGGCCATTTGACATTGATTATTCAAGAATCACAAAGGTAGTTTTTTTTCATTGGTGTACTGTATTTATATTATATTCGACTAAATTTGGATCACGCATTGTAGGGCCTATTTTGGGGTCACACTCAATTTTTTTCATTCCCAGAAACTCGAACCGGAAATCTCAAATTAAGGGTGGAGAGATCCGGAACCATTCCATCACAACTCATGTTGTCACAAAGGTAGTTCGACAGAATTTTGGTTTCTTTCTTTTTGTATTTTCCAACTGATGTTGATATTCGCCATGGTAAAACTTCTAAATATTACTTTTAAACATCGTAACATTAAAGAAAACATTTAAAATTAAATTATTATTAAATATAAAATATTTTAATCTTTTAAAATGAACTAATAAAGAAATAATAATACCAGACAATGAAACATAGAGAACTTTATTTGAAAATCAGTTTGGCCATAAAAATTTCAAATTTATTTTGAAGTTGTATTTCAAATTCAGAAAACAACTTATAACACTTTTTTGTGTATTTTATAGGGGCATGGACACAAATGGTCAATCGGGTGAAACTATTGATATCTGGTGGTCCAAAAATTTTAAAAGTCATTTTTAGCCTTTCTAGCCATTTCCAATTAATTTCAGCAATGTATATCATTTTTGTATATGTATCACTACCGAAAATGTTTCATTGTTATATCGCAGATGTATCATTACTATATATGTATAGAAAAAATAACACATTATTATATAATTTGTGTATAATAAATGTATATCAACGTATAATTTCTGTTTTGATAAATGTATATTTAATGTATACTTACTAATTATACACTATATAAGTAAAAATTGACGTATTATACACTATATAAGTAAATTATCGGCATATATTGTTGTATAATTTGTGTACAATAAATGTATATCAACGTATAATTTTTGTTATAATAAATGTATATTAAATATATACTTACTAATAATACATGTTTTGAGATATTTTTTGAAGGCTCAATTAACGTATACTTACTATATACACATATTATATTGTTTTGAATATTTTTTTAAGGCTCAATATGATTTTTTTTTGTTGATCTTTAGTGGCGACTAAAGTTGCCACAAGTTAGGGGTGGGCGTATATCGGTACGGTTCGGTTTTGTATCCGAAAAATATGAACCGAATAAAAATCGTTTTTTTTTTAAAAACCGAATAAAAATCATTTTTTTTTAAAAAACGAATACTACTTTTTTTAAAAAAAAATGATATGTTCGGTTTATATGCCGAACGTATCAGATTATATCGATTTTTTCTAGTGGGCCGGGCCGGGTCGGGGAATTTTTTATTTTTTAAAAAAAAATTGAATTTTCAAAACTAAAATTGACATTCACACCTACACTATCATAAAATTTCGACGTTGAAATCTATTGTGTATCGTGAGATGTTTACTAAAGAAAAAGAAAAAATAGAAATCGATTTGGGGGAAAACACAAATTGATTGGTAAAATAGATGTTTTTGTAAAAATTGGCTACGCCGGCAGTTTGACCGGCCCCGTCTCGAAAAATATCCAAAACCAAAAAAAAATTTGGGTAAAACGGACATCCGAGCGCAGAGTTATGACCATTTAAAGTTTTACCAATTTACAACTACTTTCTCTCCCTACATTTTATGTCAATGCTTCTGTGATATGTTAATCAAGTTCATGCCGCATGCGACTTTCATAAAAGCTTCATAGATTGACTTCAATGGATATGATTCAAGAGATAGTAGTAGTCTAAAATAAAATAAAATAAAAATTATATATTTAATTAGGTTTTTTCGGTTCGGTTCGTATCCAAAAATAAAAAAATGAACCGAATCACTAAATCCTGATTCGGTTCGATTTTTAAAATTTTTTAAAAAAACCGAGGAAAAACCTAACCGAATTTCTGTTCGGTTCGGTTTTTTCGGTTCTCCGGGTTTTTTGTCCACCCCTACCACAAGTTGTCCTGTTTCGATCTTTTCTGGGAATAAAATGGACCGAATGGCCAACTCGAGTATTTAACCCAAAATAGGGCTTTTCTTTTTTGTGATGGCCACACCATGTCCTTTTCCCTATTTCATACGGAGAAGTGCTTGTTGAGTGTTGACCAAATTCTAAACAAATACTACTACGTTCGTTTCAATTTATATGATGTAATTTGATTGGACACAGTTTTAAAACATAAAAAAAAAATCTTGTGATCTAACATACGCCAAAAATATTTGTATGGTTATAAATTATCTCGTTAAACGTAAAAGATAAAGTTTAACGTTAAATTGTTGCCAAATAAGAAAATATGTCATTCTTTTTTGTGACTGACTAAAAAGGCTAGTGTGTCATATAAATTGGGACATAGAGAATATTTTTTTCCTCAATTTATATGATACTTTTTCTTTCCAATATTCAGCTATATGAATTTTGATGAACATTTTAGTAAGATATATTTTCCACCAAATTAATATAAGAAAGTTGTAACTTATACTCCCTCCATCCCAATTTATGTGATATAGTTTGACTAGGCATGAAGTTTAAGAAAGAAATGAAGACTTTTGAAATTTGTGGTCTAAAATAAGCCATAAATATTTGTGTGGTTGTAAATCATTTCATTAAGGGTAAAAAGGAAAGTTTCAAGTTAAATTATTTTTAATTATAGAGATGTATCATTCTTTTTGGGACAGACTAAAAAGGAAGTAACAATTTTCATGTAGTTTTCAAATATATAAATTTTAATCTTAAAAAGTTAAACTAATATAATTTAGTTTCAAAATTTAGTCAAGTTTACTCTCGAAAAGCGAAAAATATCACATATACTGGGATAGAGAGATTACTTATTTCGTTTCAATTTATTTGTCTTAATTTGACTTGACACGATATTTAAAAAATAAAGAAGTTTTTTGAATCTTATGATCTTAAATTAAAGATGAGTATAATACACTAAAATGTCTTTGAAATCTTGTGGTCTTAAAAATGATATGTAAAATAATATTGGGTATAAAAAGTTACAAAGTACTAATTATAGAATGTGATAATCTTTTTTAAACGACCTAAACTGAAAAGTAACACAAACAAATAGAGTAGCAATGTTTCAGTTACGATCTATACAAAATTACAATTTTTCAAAATACGAGTATATATAATAGGTCAATACCGCTTGAAAAATGGTACAAAATAAATATTAATTTAATATATGGATTAAAACCATACAATCTCATTATCTTTGATCCAAAATCATGTATAAGTCACATAATACATCTACACTGCTTATGTAAAACTGTACATAAGCTAATGTTATATTACAATGCACGACTATAAATTGTTAGGATATTATCTCAAATCATAATTAAATCACATCAATTGTAATCACATGATTAGGATATAATTAAAAATTAGTATCAATTCATTTAGGATGATTAGATAGGTCTTTCATAATATTAGCATTGTATACTTGTATATATATTTTCAATATGAGAATGAAATAGACCAATGAATCAATTTCCTACATGATATCAAGAGCCACAAATTTTTTGCCCTAAACCCTACCTCCCCCTTCGGCCTCCTCTTAGCCGATTTTTTTTCTTTCTTTCTTTCATTTTTCTCTTATTTCTCGGCTGAAGTAGAGTTTTCTCATAAAACCCTAAACCTAAAACCACTACTCTAACCCTAAACCTCTACCTCCCTCGGCTACCAACTTTCTTCCTCTCTCTGAAAGCCCTAGCCGACACTTAGGGTTATCTACTACACTTCCACAAAACAATTTTCTCTCCTTTTTGTTTTGATTTTTTGGGAAAAACTATGGCCGGAAAAAAAAATTCAACCAGCTCTTGCCGTAAACAACGTCAAGAACTTTATTTCCATAACACTTAAGATGGAAAAAGAGCAATACACCTCTTTGGCGGAATTGTTCAAAATTCATTGCCGCACATATGAGGTAATAGACCATATCATACCTTCCAAGTCATCATCGGACACCACTGAGGTGGACAAAAAGTTATGGTCCTGTTTAGATGCTATAGCCCTTCAATGGATTTATGACACTATCTCCAATAATCTTTTACATACCATATTAGAGCCGAACTCTATGGCTAAACAGGCGTGGGAATGTTTACAAAATATTTTTCAAGATAACAAACTTTCTAGGGCTGTATATCTTGAACCACAATTTACCAACATTAAATTGGATGACTTCTCAAACGTGTTCGCCTAATGTCAAGAATTGAAGGTGCTCGCAATCCAGCTATCCAACGTTGGTTCGCCGGTAACAAATCAAAGATTGGTTCTTCAATTAATTGCAGGATTGAATGAACAGTATGATGGAGTCGCTACATTCATTCAATAGAGCAATCCATTGCCTCCATTTTATGAGGCTCGTTCGAGGTTTATTCTCGAGGAAACATGCAAAGCAAAGCAGGCAACCTCCATGGCAGCCATCGCCGGAACTGCCCTCGTCTCAACCAACTCATTTTCCGCATATTTTCAGCCACAAAATTTGGGTTCGGGTGGAACTGGAAACCGCACCAATAATGGTAAAAAACGGGGTCAAACGGTAACAATAAAGGAAAAATAATGGTGGAAAGGGACGGGGAGAGACGACGGCCAACCAGCCGGTGGCAACACCAACCAACAGGGGAAGTAGCGGCCCAACCAATAGCAGTCGCCTACCCAGCCTGGTGGAAACCAGTGGGGGCAGTACCCGCCGTGGGCCTAGGCCCCACAGTAGGCTTCCCCTCCGTGCACATACCCCACCACATCATGGTCCAGGCCCTCATCTTCAAATTGACAATCCGAAATTCTAAGTTCTCATTCTCAACACATTTTTGCAGCCCAGACACCATCTTTTGTAGGCTATGCTCCCACCGATATCGAACAAGCCATGAACAACATGAATCTGAATGTTCCAGATGAGTCGTGGTACATGGACACAGGGGCTACGTCTCACATGATGGCATCTCAAGGTAATATCTCATCTTATTTTAATATGAACAATAATAAAAATATTATTATCGTCAGTTGACAGAAAATTCCAATTCGTGGAATTGGTCAAGTAAAACTTCCCTCACCTCACCCACCGTTATATTTAAAAAATGTCTTACATGCACCAAATTTGATTAAAAACTTGATATATGTACGACGTTTTACTATTGACAACAATGTTTCTGTGAATTTTGATCATTTTGGGTTTTCTGTGAAGGATTTTCATACGGGGATGACACTAATGAGATGTAATAGCAGGGGGGACTTGTATCCCATCACTACTATTTCCAACAACCAAGTGACCAAACCAATGACCTTTGCAGCTATTCCCCCTATCGTATGGCATAATCGGTTGGGACACCCAGGGAGCAGTGGTGTTCAACACACTTAGGAAGAATAATTTTGTTGCTTGTAACAAACTTTTGGACTCTTTCTGTTTGCCAGACTTGTGTGTTTGGGAAGCATGTTAAACTTCCTTTTTCATTATCTTCTTCAAATACACTTATGCCCTTTGATCTTGAGCATTGTAATTTGTGGACATCACCGGTTTTGAGTTCTGCATGTCATAAATATTATATGCTTCTTCTAGATGATTATTCGAATTTTCTGTGGACATTTACCTTAGGGAAGAAATCGTAAGACTTCACCATTTTTAAACAATTTAGTGTGTTTATCAAGACCCAAATTGGCAAATTCATTAAATATTTTCAATGTGACAATGTGAGGGAATTCATAAATACCCAATTTTATATTTTTTGTCAACAAAATGGGATGTATTTGCGTCTTTCATGTCCACATATATCACCTCAAAATGGGAAAGCCAAAAGAAAAATTCAAACAACAATATCATTAGGTTTCTTCTTGTGCATTCGTCCACCCCACAGATTTTTTGGCATCATGCACTTCAAATGGCCACATATTTTTTAAACATTCTCCCTAGCAAATTACTCTCCAACATATCACCTACACAAATGTTATACCATCGTCTTCCATCTTTTACACATTTGAGGGTGTTTGTGTTATCCCTTGTTTCCGTCCGCAACCATTCACAAAATTCAGGCCCGGTCAACTCCTTGTGTGTTTTTGGGATACCCACAAAATAATAGGGGATATAAATGTTTTGATATGTCGAACGGGAAAATCATTATCTCTCTTCACGTAATTTTTTATGAGCCTAAATTTCCATTTGCTAATTCTCATGTGGCATCCTCACCTTCATATGATTTTTTGAACACCGGAATGCATCCAATTTTACAACATCATCTCCATACCCAAAATCAGATGGGATCGACCCAAAATGATCCTCCCACCTTATCGGCCCAACCATAAAATGGGACTGGGTCAGACCACGGTGTAGAGGTCACTACCTTTTTACTGTCGGTCTTGGCCCAATCCACTTTTGGTGGCTGGACCGTATTCCCGACCGATTTCCAGACCCAATATTATAGGCCCACACTTCCGTATCCCCTCGGCCCAATAACCCAGCTGTAAGTCAACATATCTAGCGTGACGGTCTTGGCCCAAAACCTAACTACTCATCGGCCCACTACCGTACCCAAGAGTCATGATCCCCAGTATTCAGTTTTAGCCCACCCACAGACCATTGAAACCCGTGCCATGCACGAGATTTTTTGGCCCAAACGTCATTTTAACCTGACATTTTCAGTCCAACCATCACCTCTTTCCAAAAATCCAAAAGCAACCCTATCAGACCCGGATTGGAAAGCTGCCATGTTAGACAAAATTGTTGCCCTTATTAAAAATAAGACATGGAAATTGGTGCCACGTCCATCTAAATAAGATATGTGGGTTTTCTATCATAAAAGAATTCTAATGGCTCTTTTGCGAGATACAAAACTTGTCTTGTTGGTGATGTCAGGTCTCAGCAGGTTGGCGTGAATTGTGGTGAAACATTCAGTCCGGTGGTTAAGCCAGCAACTATTAGGACTGTTCTTAACCTGACACTTTCAAAATCATGGTCCATTCATCAGTTGGATGTCAAAAATGCATTCTTACATGGCCACTTACAGGAGGCGGTGTACATGCACCAGCCTTTGGGTTTATGAGATTCTACTCATCCGAATTATGTTTTCCTGTTGAAAATATCTTTATATGATTTGAAACAGGCTTCCGGGGCATGGTATAACAGGTTTGCAAGGTTTGTATTAGACCTGTCCAAAGGTCGGGTCGGGCCGGGTCAGGGCCGGGTCGGGTGGCTTTTTTTTTCCTCCTGGCCCGACCCTGACCCTATATTTTTTTTAAAATTCCGACCCTGGCCCTGACCCTTCGGGGACCCTACGGGTCGGCCCTGACCCGACGATTTTTTTTTGGCGGGCAGGGTCGGGTCGGGTCGAGATTTTTTTTAAAAAAAAATTGAATTTTCAAAACTAAAATTGGTATTCTCCCCTACATTACCACGAAATTTCGACGTTGAAATGTATTGTATATCGTGAAATCTTGACTAAAGAAAAAGAGAATTGGAAATCGATTTGGGAAAAACACAAATTGATTGGAAAAACTGACGTTTTTCTAAAAATTGGCTGCGCCAAACCGCCTTATGGCGGTTTGACCGTCCCTGTCTCGAAAAAATATGCAAAATCAAAAAAAAAATCGGATAAAACGGACATCCGAGCGCAGAGTTATGACCATTTAAAGTTTCACCAATTTACAACTACTTTATCTCCCTACATTATACTTCCATGATATTAACAAAATGACTAATAATATAAATATATAATTAATAATCAGCTACCGTTTTTATCTTATTTTATGTCGAGCTAAATGTAGATTAGATATATATATATATATATATATATATATAAACCAGGCATTATATCACTTATTAATGACAAAAATATATATAAGTACAAAATAAATATTAATGAAGGAAAAATAATATAAATTATATTAAAAAAATATGCGGGTCGGGGTCGGGCCGAGGTCGGGTCGGGGTCGGGCCGGGGTCGGGCCGAGGTCGGGTCGGGGTCGGGCCGAGGTTGGGTCGGGCCGGGCCGGGTCGGATGGGTAATTTTTCCTGACCCTGGCCCGACCCTGTCCCTGCTCGGGTCGAGTGGCTCTCGGGTCGGCTAAAAGGCGACCCCACAGCCCCGTTTTTTTCGGGTCGGGCCGGGCCGGGCGGGTCCCCGACCCTATGGACAGGTCTAGTTTGTATCCAAACTGGGTTTCTCACACCGCAAGTCAGATCAGTCCTTGTTCATTTATAAGATGGAAAATGACATGGCATATATCCTTCTATATGTAGATGACATTATTCTCACAGCATCATCTACATCACTTCGCTAGTCTATTATGTCTCTTCTTGCAGCAGAATTTACAATGAAGGACTTGGATCCTTTAAATTATTTTCTAGGCATTGTTGTGACTCAATATGCAGGTGGTCTATTCCTCAATCAAAAGAAATATGCCGAGGAAATAATTGAAAAGGTCAAAATGTCCTCCTGCAAACCATCACATACGGCAGTCGATACAAAGGCAAAATTGAGTAACTCTACATGTACTCCATAAAGCGATCAAACACATTACCGCAGCCTAGTAGGGGCATTGCAATATCTGACTTTCACGAGACCCGATATTTCCTATGCGGTCCAGCAAGTTTGTTTACACATACATGATCCGAATGAAGAGCATATGGGGGCCCTCAAGAGAATTCTGCGGTATGTTAAGGGTACTCTTCATTTTGGTTTGCATTTGTATAAGTCTTCCGTTTCGAATCTCTCATCCTATACAGATGCGGATTGAGGTGGCTGCCCAGACACACAACGTTCTACCTCTGGTTATTGCGTATTCTTGGGGGACAATCTCATTTCCTGGTCATCAAAACGACAATCAATGATGTCTCGGTCGAGTGCTGAGGCAGAATACCGAGGGGTAGCCAATGTGGTTGTTGAATCATGTTGGCTCCGTAATCTTCTGTTGGAGCTACATTGTCCGATTGAACAGTCAATCGTGGTTTATTGTGATAATGTGAGTGCGATATACTTATCCGGTAATTCTGTTCAGCATCAATGCACAAAACACATAGAAATTGATATATTATTTGTCCGAGAAAAGGTTGCACGTGGCCAAGTTCGAGTTCTCCATGTACCGTCTCGTTATCAGATTGCTGATATTTTCACCAAAGGTCTTCCGCGCGTACTATTTGATTATTTCAGAGACAGTCTCAGCATCCGAGGACCTCCCGCTAAGACTGCGGGGGACTGTTAAGATAATTATGGGGTCACATCAATTGTAATCACATGATTAGGATATGATGGTAAATTAGTATCAATTCATTTAGAATGATTAGATATGTCTTCTATAATATTAGCATTGTATACTTATATATATATTTTCAATATGGGAATGAAATAGACCATGGAATCAGTTTCCTATATAAATAAAAGTAAAGCACAATGGTTGGTAGGGTACTGTAACTAGTAACTACTAATTAGATATATATATCCGTGAGCTAAATTAAAGTAGTGGTGCAATCAAAATGAAAATAATTCTAATTTTCTCGTAGTACAGTAAAGGGAAACAATTGGAGACAGTGTTTAAAGCTTTATTCTTTGTCAATGAATACAATTATCATTAATAATAGAAAGTAATGCCCAGCATTTGACAACTCACCAGCAAAGTCAAAATTTGATAGGAAACAGCTTGTATTTAATACATTCACTTTCCTAGTGTCCAAATTGCCATCATCACCTTCCTCTGGTGTCGGCTCCGAGGGCTCGTTTAGTTTGAAAATAAATTATATTAGGATAAGTAATGTTGAGATTAGTTATATTGGAATTAATTAATTATCCTGAAATTATTGCTTATTGACTGTTTGATATGTTGTATTAAAGTAATATAATTTACATACTTTTTAAAAAGAAGAAGTTTCTTTATAATCTTGGGATAACTTATTCCATCATATGACAATATAAGTTATCCCAGTACTATTTTTATTCTTAAGATAACTTATTTCAGGATTAGTAAAACAAAGAATAAAGAATTGTTAAATTCTTATCTCATAATTATTTTTGTTTATCCTTGGTACCAAACGACCCCTGAGTGTTCTAATACTTCTTACTACATCTTTGACATTTGCCAGAACTTAGGATAATATGTAAGTACTAGGAAAAAATTCCAGTTGAAAGAAAATATTAACTGCCCTGCATATACACTGCAATGATTAATAACCATGCATACTACTATATGAATTGCATTGTCAAAGAACAAAATTGTATGCATGTCCGAGCACAACTAATGAGAAAGATATTAGACAATCCTCCTTTTTTCTTTTTCACAAATTTCACAAATAGGAAGTTTCGAATCCAATTTTGCTATTATAGGATTATCAGATATAACACAAAATTTCTCCACCTATTTCTTTTTTCTTTGTCAAATATTATTAGGGCTGGCCAGTGGGTCGGGACGGCCGGGTCCCTCCCCGAACCCGAGTAGTAAAAAAAAATCGGTATCGGGACTCGAACCGGGACGGGACAATGTCTCGTCCCGATCCGTCCCGGCCCGCCCCAGTCCCGCTAGTCCCGATCCCGCCCATAACCCCCCTTTTGCAAAAATAACCGTTGCACCAACGATCATTTTACATTTTGGTCGTTGTGCAACGACCATTTTTGGCCTCCCCCCTCCCCCAACCCCCCTACCCCTTAATATTTATTTTTAACCCATAATTTATTATATTTACACTTTAACCCAATTTTTCAACTATAAATAATTCATTTTCTCTTCATCATTCTCACAAATCTTCCTACAATCTCTCAATTTATCTCTCTACAAGTCTACATTGTTTACTAAATATTCAATTTTATTTATTCATTTGGGAATTGGGAGTGAAGTTGGCAACTAGCTTGAGGATCTTCCATCGAGCAAAGTTTCAATTTTCAACCTCTCGATTACACGTCGACGTTACGTCGGCGTTTGGTACATTCGTTCCTTCATTAAATTATTATTGTCTGTTTATTTTATTTAGCGCACTTAATTTCATTTACTTTAATTATTTATTAGTATAATTATAAATTTATAATGGAAAGATTTAAACGTATGCTTACAGGTAGGGGTCAGGCTTCTTCTAGTAGGTGCAACAAGAGCAAGAGTACTTCTTCTAGTCATCCTATTCCTACACATGATGATTTTGTTAATACTGAACATTTTCCTACAATACTATTAGATTTAGACGAGGAACTATTTTCTGGAACTCAAGAAGACTTTAATTTAGACGATGATCTAGATGATACACCCACTAATGTTGATGACAACACACTCACTAGTGCACCTTCAACTGAAATGCCTCTTATTCCCCCTAGTATGAGACGAGGTCCAGCAAAACGACCATTAAAATCAGATGCATAGATATTTTTTGATAGGGACGTAGAGAATCAAGTAGCTAGATGTAAAATTTGTAAAGATGTTTTAAAATTTAAAATTGGAAAAGGTCACGGTGGGACGGGGGGTTTAATGAGACACGTAGTAAGGGCTCATCCAGCTAGGTATGCCCAATACCAGGCTTCAAAACCGGGTGCACAAACGCTCGCTCCATCGGGACAAGGTTCACATATTGATACTGTCCCGGACCAAATACAGGGTCAAATTAACCATATGACGGGGGGAATTATAGGCCATAAATACAATAAACATAGAGATAGGGAAGCAATATCAAAATTAGTTGCTGTGGAGAGTTTGCCTTTTTCATTTTCTTCATCTCCCGGTTTTATTTATTACATTAAAGATATATATAATCCTGCTTTTAACTATTTTTCTAGATCAATTATTAAGAGAGATGTATTTAAATTCGCACATGAATATCAACAATATTTACGTTATTCATTATATCATTTTAATGGCAAAGTATCTATCACGTCTGATATAGGTCGTAGTACTAACGGCAATGATTATTTAATGATAACTTGTCATTGGATAGATTACAAATGGTCTATGCAAAAACGTATCTTAGCGTATAGATATATAGATGATAGGCACAATGATACTTTTATTGCAACTAGCGATAAAATTATGACTATTACATTAGATAACGCTTCTTCTAACAATTACGCTATTACAATGTTAAAAAATAGTTTAACTCCATCTTTTCCAGATCATTTTCATATAAAATGTGTGTGCCATATATATATAACTTAATTGTAAAGGATGGTCTATCACTTTTTGAAGACATTCTTAGTAAAATACAATTTGCTATAAACTTTATTTTTAAAAGTAATAAAATACAACGAAGAAAAGAATATAAAAAAACTTGTCACGATTGCCAACTACCTTATAGAAAAATTCCAGAAGAAGTACCCACTAGGTGAAATTCTTTATACGAGCAACTACTTGTTGCTTATGACTATAGAAAACTATAACTTTATTTTTTTAACTCTCATAATCAAAATCTAGCTGATATGGTTGTAGATAGCGATTGGGTAAAAATTTCTGAACTTATTGTATTTTTAGAGAAATTTTTTCAAGCAATAAAAGAATTTTCCTGTATATATTATCCTACTATTTCAACTATGTTGTTTTGTATAACTCTAATATTTTTATTACTTAGTGAATATATGGAAAAATCATCTTATATGACAACTATTAAAAAAATGTTTATCAAAATAAAAAAATATTTTATTCCTATTCCCACTATTTATATTATTGGTGTTGTATTAAATCCGACTATTAAAATAGACGGTACTAAATCACTTATTGAAACTATTTACGATTGTATAGAAGTACTACCACCTCCAAGTCCAAAAAATCCAAATCACCCACCACCTATTGAACAACCTAAAGAAGAAGTGTTGTCTAGCGTAGAAGACCAATGCAAAAAAATATATAGGTTTTACCAACAAGAAAGTGCTAGTAACCTACCGGCTTCCATACCATCTTCTTCATCTTCAACACAACCTCACAAAAGACATGTTGTTTCTGCGGCTAGTATTGAAAGCCTCAGAAATAGAATGTGCGGTCGTACCACTACTAACCAAATGAGTGAGTTTCATATTTTTGTTTTGCAGGGTTTTGTACCGTACCAAGCAGTTCTCAATGAAGAATGACGTGAAGACTTGCTGAAATACCGGAGGGAGAATGAGAAGACCTTTCCGACACTTTCAATGATGGCCCGAGATGTTTTGAACATTCAAGCGTTATCAACTGCGTCTGAAAGCGCTTTTTCTGCCGGCATATATCAAATAGGAGACCACAAACACTCATTAGCCGGAGACAGCTTGGAAATTGCAGTATTATTTAGAGATTGGATACGAACGGAGCGGAGAAGGTGCGGTCAACCGGAGATCAATGAAGAAGAAGACGAAAACTACAACGAAATCTTATCCGAATGTGGTGGTGGAAGCGACGTGGATCAATTTGATCAACAAATACCAATTCTAACCGAAGAACCACAGAAAATTATCAAAAAACTAGAACAGGTTTTTTTCAAAATGTAATTTTTTTAATTGCAATTTTATTATGTAATTTGCAACTTTTGTACAACACCACAAAGTTGCAATTTCGATAATTGTATTTGTATTACAAAAAAATCATGTCTATTAAATAATATAAGAGGCACAAAAACAGCCTTGGGATGTTTTTATTACACTATCTTGTCTTGTTTAATTATTGAGTTTTTTTTTATACATATGTAAAAAAAAAACCGCCGGAACCCGATCCCGATCCCGACCCGACCCGATTCCGTCGGGATCGGGACGGGACTTCGGCAAATCCCGCCAAACCCGATCCCGCCCCCTTCACCTGCCCCGACCCCGCCAAACCCGGCCTGCCAGACCCGAGCCCGGCCCACTGGCCAGCTTTAAATATTATTCAGTTAATGTCCAAACGCCTAGTGATCATCATTAATAAAGTGAAAATTATACTGAATTAAACATTTTAGTCGATATTTTTGCCAATTAAAGTTGTGACCCTTAATTGATGGCCCAATGTGCTTTTTTTTTTCTCCCGAGATGGATGGTCCAATGTGTATAATTATAATTCTTTTCTTTTTATCCTTTTATGAACATAATAATAAGGAGTAGGGTAACTATGCAGCAATATCTAAGAGTGATCACTCATATTCAAATTTGTGGAACAGAATGGATTGCTACTGTTGTTAATGGTACAATCAAGTCTCTTTATAATAAAATCGTTTGATTTTAATATTTTTTAACTGCTATAATGAAATGTTATAATAGAAAATATATAATAAAATATAACATGAAAGATCAATTCCGAAAAAAATATGATTATTATAATAAAATATTATTATAGAGAATGGTGAAATATTATTATAGAGAATGGTGAAATATTATTATAGAGGATATGTTGATATAGGGAGGTCTAACTGTATTTAGCAATGTATCAAAAAAAATGGTAAAGCATATCATCACGGCTGTAGACAGATGACAAATTGGTCCTAATAATTACTAATCATGTGAAAATTAGTATAGCACCTGAAGATTATACTACTACCTGTTTATTTAATCATAGTTAGAGAAAAACATTTTGTGGGTGTTTTTTTCAGTCTAATATGAGATCTTTTATGGTGGCACAATGCTTTCTTTTCCCTTCCTAGAGTGATATTTTTTCATATTTAAAAAAAAAACTTTTTTTATTTACCCCGAGGAGTCTGTCTGAAAACAGTCCTTAAATTAAGTTTAATTAGCACTAGAGGGGATTTAATTATCTGTTTATATAAAATAAAATAAAATAGAGAAAATTATTAGTATCTATTCATCTAGGAGAATATTACTATACCATTCAACACCACACAGTCGCTAGTTAAATATTTCTGTTAGTTTTAGTCCATAAATTTTAAAAGTCTTTCTTTTATTCTTAAACGTAATTTTATGTCCAATCAAAATGCATCGATCACATAAATTTAAATGGAAGGAGTATATTTTTTCTCTTTGAACACAATAAATAGAAAGTAGGGAATACAATGTCCTAAAAGTTTATAATAAGATTCAAATTCTTAATATCTATTCGATTCGGGGGAAATGTTTCCCCCAACTAATGAAGAAATTTTTCCGAATTGTCATATACGAATATGAGCACAATTTTGTAAAAAAGGTAACTCTTTATTTGTTGAAAAGAGATGAAAAACATGCATGTTCAATATCATTTGTTCATTGATTGATCGGAATCAGGTCATAGCCCTCTATCATCTATTGAAGGAGATTTATTAGACGTTATAGCGTATATATAAAGATGCCCTTGTAGTAAAATTCAAATTTATGATAATATGATTCGAATTGTAACATCTTAATCACGAAGTTATTCCTTTGGAATTAATATTTATGTTTATAAGTAGTTCAAAGAAGAAAAAGAGAGAAAAGGACCAATAAAATTAAAAGATACTAGTAATAGAATGCGGGAAAGGTTATGGTGTAGTGGCTTGTACTACTCCATCCTTAATCAAGATGCCGTTTCGGGTTTGAGTCCTTTTGGTATGGAGTCACATAAGGAGTGTCTTGCCTCTCAATGTGGGACTTCTCGGGATGAATTCAGATTTAGTCGAACTCCAATACGAATACCGAACAACGGATAGAAAACAAAAAAGAGAAATGGAAAATCACTTTCTTGGATCCTGAGAATACTATTTCCAAAAATCAATATCAATTTGTTGGGATTATTAAAGAAAAAACAACCAAGGAATGATGAAAAAGTGGTGCCTGTGATAAAAACAAAAAAAGAGAAGGGGGGAAAAGAAAACCAAAAAAGTATTTGCAACAGAATAGACAGGAGAAAAAAAATAGCGAAGGAAATAAAGAAGAGAGACACACAAAAAGCAAAAGAAGACAGAAAAAAACAGACTATCTTTATCAAATGGTGTGATGAATTGTCTGAATAAAAGCATGCATGGGAGTTGCATAAAGAAGTAACAACAACAAAAAATAAAACTAAGAGGAAGTCCTGAAAAGCGTAACAATCACAGACAAGATCATCGGAATGGGGTCTGCAGGTAGTAAGCCTATCTATAGTATTAGTAATGACTTCAATTGAGCCCACAATTTGTCATTAAATATATATATATATATATATATATATATATATATTATTTAATGTAATGTACATATTTTTTAATGCTTACATCACCTAGACAGATTGCCTGTGTAGACTTTCTCAATAAAAGTTCAAACAGTAAAGTATAAGGAGGACTAGATCTTACCTTAAAATTGATATAATAAAGTTTTGAACTCGCTTCAAATCACTCCGACCTTAAATTTATTAAGATTATATTCTAGATTTGCCTTTGTCTACAGGTACAAGTGTACAATTTCCTCCTTGAACTTAGAATGAGGTCTGCAAGTAGTGGATGATCTATAGTGTTAGTGAAGTTGAACATAGAGAAATGTGCAAAATCTACTAAACATTAAGTTTTGAACTCACATATTTTCAGAGAAATTGGAATCTTGAATACTAAGATTATATTCTGGATCCGCCTCTGTGTGTCTACAGGTACGGTGTATAAGGCGGAAATGCCAGGTGGCGAGATCATAGCGGTGAAGAAGCTATGGGTCGGGAAGCACCAGAAGGAGACAACAAGGAAACGACGTGGCGTATTGGCAGAGGTCGATGTATTAGGCAACGTAAGACATAGGAACTGTTGGGAGATTTTGCTCTATGGTACTTTATAAAGCAGTACGGGAAGTATATAACTATTACAAGTATTCGAAAGGATAAGCAAAGATTCAATAGTTCAACTAGTAATCTGAAAATTACAAGATACCACAAAACTGAAATTACAATTTTGTTGAAAACTGAAAAATGGAAACTGGTTTATGCTGAGTCGAGTGTGGCACTCTGTCCTTAAGACAATATTGCCCCGTATGTATCCTTTATACGTCCTGGACAATTTGTCTCCCAAGATAAAACAGCAATGGAACCCTTGAGCAAAGGAAACTCAAGAGCTACCGTGAAGAATATTGAGTAACGAAATGATGCTTGGAAGTTGTAGGAAGAAAACTGTTTTTGTTGTGTATTTTCGTGAGCTTTATGAACTGTTATTTTTCTGCTCTTTTTGGTGCTCAACAATGGTGTAAGGGTGTGTTTATATAGGTGAGGGAGGGGCTGAAAAGCGCCTCCATAATAGCCAAATAATGGCCATTATGGAGGTAGTAAAGTCACCAACATAAATGGTGAAAGACCAACTGTTTTGGCCATTATAGGAGGAGTAATTCAGCCAAAATAAATGGCTGAATTGAGAGCTTGGACGTTTCTGCTTTGACTGTCGAAATTCCAACTTTACGAAAACTTCGGGGACCAAACTGTACATCTTGAAACTTTAGGGACCAAACTCGTACATCCGAAAGAATTCGGTCCAAACGCACATCTGAAACTTCGGGATCAAACGTACTTCGGCAAAGTTTTCTGGCCCAAAAAGATAATATCAGAAGGCCCACAGCCCACGACCCGTGACCCGTGACCCGTGACCCGTGACCCGTGAACCCGAGAACCCGAGAACCCGAGAATCCGAGAACCCGGAACCCGGAACCCGAACCGGAACCGGAACCGGACCGGACGGGCGGGCGGCGGCGGCGCGCGTGTGGTCTTTACTTGAACCGAAGCACATCTAGGTCCTCCCTCCTTTAAACACATGGGATACCCCTTGGGGTCCCAAACCCCAAACCAATTTCGAATCTTATATACACAACAATTCTTTCTTCCTCTACCGATGTGGGAGAATTACACACAATACCACACTTTCCATGCTTCAAACACCTTACTTCGTGAACCAATATCTCTTTCATTTCTCAATGAAATTTGACGATTCTTGGCCCTACGGTTATCTACGTACTTAGTAGATCATGCATGTGTGAAGAACCGGATTCTCCAACATACGTTACACTAGTGTTTAAGCCATTAAAGTTGGTCGGTCGCAACTCCCGCCAAAGGCAAATTTCCAACAATCCCCTCTTGAAAGAGATTTTGGCGCACTCACATGGTGTCTTTTCATTTCCAGCAATATTTCAAATGGACCGATGTTGCATAAGGAGAGGTAGCCTCGGCTTTGAACCTTCCATAGTTGAATACCATCGGACTTACTTACTTGCGCGGTGAACGTGATGTCTTGAACCGTCGGTGTTTAGTGTAAGCCAAGACAACGGTACCAACACAACAAATTCCCTTACTCTCTTCTTCGTAATGTTTTGTCCGTTTTGGCCATGGACAACGTCTTGGATTCTTAAGTGCGTTCAATTTGAGGCGGCCCGTCCTCGCACTTAAATAGGTGGTCTCCTACAAGGTATCCTGCTATACCCCACTTCACAAGTGTTAGGAACCATTAAAAGTTTCCCAAAGACCTAACCTCAACTGTTGAGGATCATTACGAGTTTTGAAAACTTAACCTTTACCCATACCGCGCAGATAGCACTTAACGTCTATCGCGGGAACGGCTTTGGATTTGGTGTTTCTTTTCGAAATCACTATCCGAAGTGCTCATGCTTCGACCGAAGCGATCAACCGAACCTTTACAACTTTTTCCCATTGAACCAAATTACGGGATCTCCGGTTCGTAAGGTTGGGTTTCCACCGTATTGGTTCGTATATTTTGGGTTTTAAGCCCATTCCCCTAGACAGCGAACACTTGATTTCGGGTAGTCCCTTAGTTTGTAAACAAGGAAGTGACACCCGTGATGATCAACTCGCCATACGGTCTTATGTCTCCGACGGATCCCGACAGATATGTCCGGACGCCGTCATCCGTGTCCTTCCTAAAGCCGACCGGCTAGCCACGTGTAGAACCTGCTGAAGGCACGGGTTTCTCCCAATAAGGGACGTCCTCTAATGAGTCGTGAAGTTACTCAACTTCTTTCATGCTTTGTATAAAGCGATAAACTCCGATACCATCATGAATCGGTTGATGCAAGCTTGATTAGAGGATTTTCCAAGAACCACCATACACATTTACTTGTGGCTTTGGTGTTCTTCGGATCCGATGTCCGGTTTGCATCACCGTGTTCTCTCGAACCGCTGGACATCCGTAATACTATAATCCGTAGATAAGCGAATAATTCGGATATCGTCATATCCGACTTAACGCCTTCTATTGATCATGTATTAAGATCATCGGTGAACCTTAGTTCAACGATCTGTTTGTTGGACGATACCGGGTCGGTTGTAGTGTGTACAATACATTGAACTACACGTGACCGAGCATATCGCTCCTTGTCTATGGGTGCACCATGATTCCAATCGGTTCTATGATTCATATCCATTGGTGGCTTCAACGAGACCGTCAACTATCGACCAGTCCGTTAGATGTCTTAGAAATCCAATTCCTAAGATGTCATCTGTGATACTCATATCTTTCATATCGAGACTTTGTTTCAATATGATTTTCACTCTAAGACCGTTGGTTTTCCAACCTGTTGGCTTTCTAACTTCGAGTCAATGTTTCGTGATCGATTCATTGTTTCGTTTTTATCCGAGACTTTCGGGACCAAAATGTTAACATTTCGGGGACCAAAATGAAAGTTCGGAAAGAAGCCCAACAGTTCGACAAACCAATTACGATCCTCTTCTTCCAACTCTCCGGTTTGGAAGGTCGTTTCAACACCCATGCCATGTAAGATTACAATGGCCCTGGATGTGAAGCTACTCACAGGGGAGCACTTTTTACAACCCAAAGGTTCTTTTCCCCGGAGGAAGATTAACCATTACACAAGTATGGTTCTATATATAGAATCTATTTCTCCCTTTAGCTTCTTTCCAAAGCGGCGTTTTTGGAGATAACAATTATTTGTTAATTGTTCATGGTTCATTATTAACCATACAAGCTAGAAGGACTGGAACAAGTCTTTGTCCCCTTCTTTGCTCGTCTCGGTTCAACATCTAGAATCCCCGAGTTCTCGGATCCGGAATATTAAGTTCCGGACAGCCAAAGAACTTTCGAGTCTGTAGATACGGAACGTCTAGTTCGGACAGTCGAGCCCTCGCGGGTTCTTGTTAACCTTGAGCAATTACTCCTTTTTCCTTTTCCAAGGAAAGTTATCTCCAAAGAATTCAGCTTTCTTTGACGCGAAGAGGCGATGAACACTACTTCGTTATTTGCAGATCCAGTGAATATGCAATCTACAGTCTTAGGTATGAAACCACCCCACATCACAACATTTGTATGTGAGATCCTTTCCATGTATCACACGGAGGGTTACCCTTATCCTTATGCGGAGTTCTATTGAGAATCGCATTAGCGGTAAGGATCGACGTGCCCCACATAATTTGGGCGTACGGCTTAGCGCTTGGCTAACACCGTTAGACTGAGGTGAGAAATGAGCAGTCGTTTAATAAACGATGCTTCACTTTCTCCCCCTCTATCACTACAAATTTCTCAATCCGTAGGCTTAGTTGATTTTCAACTTCTGTTTTGTAGTGCTTATCCGCTTCAACAACTTCATCTTTGCTTTTCAATAAACAAAGGATACAATGCGTTGTACCATTATCAATAAAGGTCATAACGTACTTGTCTCCCCCCTCTATTTTGTATAAACTTCAAATCACCCAATTAGGTGTGACTAAGTTCTAGAGGAGCGGTGCTTCTTTCGCTATTCCCTTGACGGAATTTGGAAAGGTGATTTTGCCTCTTCATCTACCTCACATTTATTTTGAGGGTTTATTTCGACGGTAGGCAACAATCGTAACATCGTTAGCTTTTGAATGACTTGCTATTTAACGTGTCTTAATCTATGATGGCATAGATGCACGGATTACAAATATATCATTCATTTGGCTTCAGACATACTGTACCATTCTTAGTTATTACAGACCTGTTGGACTAATTTCAAACTAGCTTGACCAACAGCGTCCCTTAAACCAAGTTAGGAATATGTATCACCTCATCTTAGAGTGATCACAATCCATGAAGTCCTATTGAGGACAACCTCTCCAACCCCTTTAATTTTAGAGGTGGCGTTGCTTCACATGAACAACCTTTTGCCCGTGGTTAGGGCGTAACCGGATCATATGTGATCTCGATACTCGGGTCCACTCTAGTTGCTTTGGCAGACTGAGTGTCCAATTTCTTTACTGCCTTTATTTAGGCCTTCAGATCATTTAGGACCTGGAAACTCTGGCCCACCTTAGTAGGTGTCCATTACTTTTCCTATGAAATGAATTCTTGCACCACTCCAGTCGCCCGGAGGCTTTATATGACTGAGTGTCCAATATCAACATATCAAAGGAATTTTGGACCACTTCAGTCGCCCGGAGGCTTTTTATGACTGAGTGTCCAATATCATCCTATGAAGGATCTTCTGCCAAATAGTATGACAGGCTCAACGTCTTTAGCTTTTAGTCTTCTTCCGTTATGATTGGTGCCCAGATAATTCTTGGCGCTTACTTAAGAGTGGTAAGAATTTTCGCACAGTTAGTGGATCCTTCTCCATTGTATGTGCGACATACTTTACACACTTTTAATTATTACACTTAAAAGAACGGATCTTTTTAAGTCGTTTACCAAATCCAATCTTTAAACGAGAAAGAAGATGAGATTAAACTTCTGATTTGTTAAAGCGTAAGGAATATAAATTATTTTCATATTCCTCCTTACTTTAATCCATTTTTAATCAGACATAATTTAATCTTTATTCTTGACAAGTAAGAAAAATACTTATCATTTAATCCTTATTCTTGACAAGTAAGAAAAAATACTTATCCCAATTTCGGATTATGGCTCACTTCAGTCACTTCATCAGACTGAGTGTCCATTTCCTTCTCACCATTTTTCGGATCCTTTGTCTGGGACAGATATAGGCCTTCTGCTACAAGATAGAATAACATCTTCACTCTTCTCCTCTTGTCCCGAGTTGACATCCTCGGTCTCGAGAGCGCTTGTTTCCACCAGTCTTGGTAGCGGTGAGACCATGAACACGTTCATCATCATCACTCTCTTCTACCAGAAAACCATTTCCATATCCAGATTTGGTCACACAACTTTTGACCGACATCTTTCGAACACTAATAGTAATACAATACAATATTGTCTTAAGTTGTTGGGAGATTTTGCTCTATGGTACTTTATAAAGCAGTACGGGAAGTATATAACTATTACAAGTATTCGAAAGGATAAGCAAAGATTCAATAGTTCAACTAGTAATCTGAAAATTACAAGATAACCACAAAACTGAAATTACAATTTTGTTGAAAACTGAAAAATGGAAACTGGTTTATGCTGAGTCGAGTGTGGCACTCTGTCCTTAAGACAATATTGCCCCGTATGTATCCTTTATACGTCCTGGACAATTTGTCTCCCAAGATAAAACAGCAATGGAACCCTTGAGCAAAGGAAACTCAAGAGCTACCGTGAAGAATATTGAGTAACGAAATGATGCTTGGAAGTTGTAGGAAGAAAACTGTTTTTGTTGTGTATTTTCGTGAGCTTTATGAACTGTTATTTTTTTGCTCTTTTTGGTGCTCAACAATGGTGTAAGGGTGTGTTTATATAGGTGAGGGAGGGGCTGAAAACTGCCTCCATAATAGCCAAATAATGGCCATTATGGAGGTAGTAAAGTCACCAACATAAATGGTGAAAGACCAACTGTTTTGGCCATTATAGGAGGAGTAATTCAGCCAAAATAAATGGCTGAATTGAGAGCTTGGACGTTTCTGCTTTGACTGTCGAAATTCCAACTTTCTGAAAACTTCGGGGACCAAACTGGCGGGCGGCGGCGGCGCGCGTGTGGTCTTTACTTGAACCGAAGCACATCTAGGTCCTCCCTCCTTTAAACACATGGGATACCCCTTGGGGTCCCAAACCCCAAACCAATTTCGAATCTTATATACACAACAATTCTTTCTTCCTCTACCGATGTGGGAGAATTACACACAATACCACACTTTCCATGCTTCAAACACCTTACTTCGTGAACCAATATCTCTTTCATTTCTCAATGAAATTTGACGATTCTTGGCCCTACGGTTATCTACGTACTTAGTAGATCATGCATGTGTGAAGAACCGGATTCTCCAACATACGTTACACTAGTGTTTAAGCCATTAAAGTTGGTCGGTCGCAACTCCCGCCAAAGGCAAATTTCCAACAGGAACATAGTGAGATTACTAGGTTGTTGCAGTAACAACAAATGTACCATGTTGTTGTACGAGTACATGCCTAATGGAAGCCTTGATGACTTGTTACATAACAAGAACAAAGATGCAAATTTTGTGACTGATTGGTTTACTAGGTATAAAATTGCACTAGGTGTGGCACAAGGAATTTGTTATCTTCATCATGATTGTGACCCTGTCATTGTTCATCGTGACCTAAAACCTAGCAACATTCTTTTGGATGGTAAAATGGAAGCTAGGGTTGCTGATTTTGGGGTTGCTGATTTGATTCAGTGTGACGAATCCATGTCCGTGATCGCTGGATCTTATGGCTACATTGCACCCGGTAAGTGTCAAATCCCTTAGTTTTTGAATTATTTTTAGGGATCGGTTCAGTAGTCAAGAGGATACAATTCGATTGTGAATTCGAAATCTAATAGTTTCGTGTTGTATTATGTATGACCTTAGTCTATGATATTTTCAGTAAGAAAGTTATAAAATTTTCGGACCCCGCGCATAGCGGGAGTTTAGTGCACCGGACAGCCCTTTTACCCTTTAAAGTTACAAAATTAATTTTTCTACCAAAATGGAAAAAATGACTTTTATCACTTATGTACGTAGAGGAAAATACTCTCTTATAATGCCCCCTAATTGTGGCGATCCTATAACCCACCACAGATTATATTATATAATTGTGGCGACTGAGCTAGTTGCCAATAAAACTACCACTTTCTATGGCAATAATTGGGTTAGTCGCCTCTAAATCCATACTTTTAGGTGTCAACGTTTGGTGCCGCCGCGAAAAGTTGTCACTGAAAATCACAGTTCTTAGTCCAAGTCATTTTTAAATATATTTATTTTTAACTTTATATTACGTTTTCAACTAATTCTTTAGACATTGTTATTATTTTATACTCAAAAATTTGATCAAAACACTCCAGATTTGCAAATATTATTATTAATCTTTAATATATTTTTTAAGAAAAAAATTCCATTAACCAATCAAACATAAGAAAGAAAATTGATAAAAATGTTTTTTACGAAATTGACTTGCTTTGGACCAAATACTTATTCATATAACCAATACAGTCTGATTTCTCTACTCCCTAATCCCTATTATGTGAATAAAAAATTGTATTTATTCATGCGTATTATTTTATGCTTTGTTTAGTGTTTTTTCTGTTAGTATTTTGTTTATCCAAAAATCTTTCGTCTTAGTTTGTTTTGTAGGATGATAAAAAGGTTCACTTGCGTGCTTAACGTGGTGTCATGTCATAAAATGCTTGTATTTGGTGAACTTCAGATTTTTCTTCATATGTGTCCACTTTCTTTGTGAATCTTTTTGCTTACGCAAGTGTCAAATGGCACAACAGTTACTAGTAGAACTAGGTTACATTTTGAACTTGTGAACCAATATTGTAAAGGAAATTTGGGATATGTTTTTCAAAATTTATATACTAGGAGGAAATTAGGGGATTCAAAATTTGAGTTTATGGAGTTTTAAAAAAGATATTTTATTAGATCTGAATAAATTATTTATACATATTAGATAGATTTTTTAACATAAATATAAAGTTTTGGCCAAACCTAGTAGGTTTTACTTTGAAACTAAGTTCGCTATCCGGACAATGATAGTTTTAGGTGTTTACTCTTCTACTTAAGTTTCTAACTAGGCTGACGCTTTTGTCGAGTCTTAAACTCCAACTCCTATACTTAAAATTGATCGAAAATGCACATTTTGAGCTCATTCAGGAGGATTTGTCTGTTAATCTTGTCTTAGTAATTTTTGTCTTTCCATACGAAATTATTGAATCCATAGCTAAAACTCTTGCTTCATCCCTAACTAGGAGAGAGATTGTATGTTAGCATGCAATATTTTACTTTTTTTGTCCTTAATTTGAGAGATGGATTGATGATTTTAAGTTAATGAATGTCATTGTTGTTGTTTGTGCTCTGAGTGCGAATTTAATATATAAAATATAATTTTAAAAAAGTTCTCATAAATACATACATTAATAGTAGAACTTTTTAAGCTAAACTAAGGCAAAAGTATAAGGGTGGTACCACCATTATCATCAGCTTCTTCTTTTTTTTCGGCTCTTTCTCGCCGTGATTTACTTCGACTAAAATTTTCACCTTGGCCATGCGCACTATTGCGCGTGAATTGGTCTATTGGCCCTTAGGCTTTTGATTTTCACTTTATTATGTTATTCTTTGGACCCACAAAGATTTTCCCAAAGTATTATCTAAATCTTCATGATTATTAATCCCCTTAATTTTCTAGTCCTAGTACAATATTCTTTAATCTTAAAATTCAAAAGTCAAACATTCTAGACACTACAAGCCAAAATGTTATGATAACTTTATTTCTTATGCAAGATAGTTATGATATCACTTAGTTATCTTACTTGCTAGTACTAGTTGTAAACCAAATCCAATTAAATATAGTCTACCAAATATGTTTAGGATTTCACATTTTTACACTATATATATCTATATATATATAGTAGTCGACAATCTATCTTGTTTTTTAGATTACTAATTCAGCTTTTTATGTTTATATCTTCGGTGCAGAATATGCATATACGTTACAAGTGGACGAGAAGAGTGACATATATAGCTATGGAGTGGTGCTAATGGAAATTTTGTCAGGAAAAAAATCTGTAGATTCAGAGTTTGGTGATGAGAACAACATTGTAGATTGGGTGGTATCCAAGATGAAGAGTAGAAACGGTATAAACGACGTGTTGGATAAAATTATTGGTGCTTCGTGCCCTCGGGTGAGGGAGGAAATGATGTTGATGCTGAGGGTGGCGTTGCTCTGTACTAGCCGGAACCCGGCTGATAGGCCTTCCATGAGGGATGTTGTGTCCATGTTGCAAGAGGCCAAGCCCAAGAGGAAGTTGCCCGCAAGTGGTGGTGACAATGCTATTGGTCCAGTTTCTTTGGCCCAAAAGGCCAATGTAGAGTGTTAATATAATTGGAGATTTGGGTTTTTTTTCTTATCTTTTTTTCTCTTCGAATTGTGGGAAATTGGTATAGGATAAGTCAATATTTTTGTTTAAAACTTTTATTAGTGGAAATTAAGGTATTCTGGTTTTTGAGTGATCATTCGTGAAATTATCCCTCAATTTCTGAATTTGTGACCTAACAAATAAATATTGACATCAACGATTACGAAGTGAAACAAAATATAATGACATTAAGTAGATCTCAAAAATGTATTTTTTAATTTCAGGATCAAGCTTGATAAGTTTTGAGGAATGATTTTCCATTGATCTTATTCATCAACAATCTACAATTTATATAGTAGTTCAAGATCAACCTAATTAGTGTAAGAATATAATTCTTCCTAAAAAATAAAGATCAACCTAATTCTAGGAGATATACAAGATCAACCTAATCCTAGAAGACATATAAAGATATTCCTGATACTAGGAGATATACAAGGATATCCCATTTTCCAAATCCAATCCTAATACCCCCTCAAGTTGGAGCATGCAAGTCACAAAAGCCCAACTTGCGGAGTAAATATATAAATTGGCGCTTGCCTAATGCTTTTCTGAAAATGTCGGCAAGCTGCTCATTCGTAGACACATGACTCGTAGTAATAACACCTTCCTGGATCGCATCACAGGCATAGTGACAGTCAACCTCAATATGCTTTGTTCGTTCATGGAAAATAGGATTTTGAGCTATACGCAGTGCAGACTTACTGTCACAAAATAGAGTCATAGCACGAGGATGATCCACCTCAAAACTACCTAATAGTGCTTTCAGCCACTTCAACTCTGAAGTGATCGCTGCCATTGAGTGATATTCGACTTCCGCGGATGATTTGGAAACCATGTGTTGCTTCTTTGTTTTCCAGGAAATGGGGGAACAACCTAGGAAAACCAGTCATCCCATAATAGAGCGCCTAGTCAACGGACAACTTGCCCAATCAGAATCACACCAACATGTTAATGACATATCACTATCATCCCGTAGCAAAATGCCTTGACCCGGACTTCCTTTCAAGTATCGAACAACTCGGATAGCTGCATCCTAGATTTCCTAACGCGACACTTGCATAAACTGGGCCAGAATATGAACCGCATAGGCTAAGTCAGGACGAGTGAATGAAAGATAAATCAGACGACCAACTAACTGACGATAGCGCTCCGGATCAGTAAGTAACGGCCCATTAGCTAATGCCAGAGTATGATTCTGCTCGATAGGAAAGCCGACATGCTTTTTACATAGAATTCTGGCGTCGGCTATGATGTCGAGAGTGTACTTTCGCTAGCACAAAAAAATTCCCTCCGAGCTCCGGGCTACTTCAATACCCAAAAAATATTTTAACAGACCCAAATCTTTCATATGAAATCACACACTCAAATATTTCTTAAATACAACTACAACAGAAGAATCATTGCCAGAGATAATAAGGTCGTCCACATATACAAGTACATTAAGTTGTACTATTCCCTGGCACAAGTAAATAGCGAATAATCAGAGTAACACTGATGGAAACCGTAACTCTTTAAAGAAGATGCCAACTTAGCAAACCAACACCTCGATGCTTGTTTTAACCATAGGACTTCTTCAGGCGACAAACCATGCCGGGTTTGTCAACTGTAAAGTCATGAGGTAATTTCATGTAAACTTCCTCATCTAAATCGCCGTGAAGAAAGGCATTATGCACATCCATTTGATGCAATTCCCAATTCTTAGCAGTCGCAACCGCAAGAAAGGCATCAACCATCACCATTTTAGCCACATGAGCGAATGTTTCGTTGTAATCAATCCCCTCAACCTGATGATTACCAAAAATGACGAGTCGAGCTTTCAATCGCTCAATTTTCCCATCTGCGTGATATTTGATTTTGTACACCCATTTACATCCGGGTGCCTTTTTTCGGGAGGTAACTCCTCCATCACCCAAGTCCCATTATCTTCCAGTAAACTAATTATTTTTTTTGCATAGATTCTCTCCAACCAGCGTCTTTCATTGCCTCATGAAAATTACGGGGCTTAAGTCCTGCAATCACAGCTGCAATAAATATACTGCGTCGCAAAGAAAAATTGTCAGAATTCACAAAGTGTGCTATAGGATAAGGAGTACATTAAGAACCATGTGAAGCCGATGAACCTTGGAAAATACTCTTTTTTCATACAGTGGGATCAACAAAATCACGCAACAAGACCTAAGGGTGTTTACCCCTCAATCCTCAGCCCAATTCATTCTCTTCGTCGGTAGTTAGTGGGCCTGCTCGTGGGCTGGTCGGGTGAAGAGCTGGTGGGTTGCTGCTGGGCTGGGCCACAAGCACAGTGGGGACTCGACTGGGTTGGGCAGTAACGTCCCTCACTGCCCCGTGGACGCCCCTCACTGCCCCATCCGTCGTTTCATAACCAATACCCCGACAATTTATGCAACAACCCCTTCGTCTACGTCCGACTCCAAATCACCAAAGCAATCCACATTGACGCCTACATTTTTCGTAGCATTATGCGATGACGAACTATCATTTTCAATTTCAAATGGGAACTCATTCTCATGAAATTTAACATCACGTGAGACAAATATATCCCCATTATCCAGATCATACAACTTACACCCCTTTTTCCCAGTCGGGTAGCCGACAAACACACATTTTCTACTACGAGGAGTGAATTTATTTCCTTTCGCCTTCTGATTGTGAGCAAAGCGCAAACACCCAAAAACTCTTAGTTCAACGAAGGTAGGTGGTTTGCCAAAAAGAACTTCATACGAAGTTTTATTTTCAAGCAAGAACGAAGTAGTTCAGTTAATTAAGTACACAGTCGCAATCACACATTCCCCCCAAAAAGTAATTGGTAAATTAGCCTGAAACATCAATGCTCGACCTACATTTAGAATGTGTTGATGTTTCCTTTCCACCCGTCCATTTTGTTGAGGAGTTCCCACACATGATGTTTGAAATAGAATTCTATTTGTGTTGAAATAGTCTATCATGGATTTAAATTATGTTCCATTATCACTCCGCACAATTTTAATTGTTGTATCAAATTGATGCAAAACCATTTCGATGAAATAACAAAAAGCAGTATAGACTTTAGTCTTATTACACAATAAATATACCCAAACTGCTCTTGAATAATCATCGACTATTGTCAAGAAGTAGATTGCATCACACGAAGAGGGTGTACCATTTGGCCCCCATAAATCATAATGTATTAACTCAAATATTCGACTAGCTTTATTCTCACTAACAAGAAAGCTATCATGCGTTTGTTTTGCTTGAGGGTAAAATACGCATGCTTTATTCAAATGTTTTCTAGTACCATGTAAAGAATGGATTTGGGCCTAACTCAACCCCAAAAGCTAGATTGTAGGGTGAGGATGGTCCAAGTCCATTTAAGGAGTCCATGTTCCCATTCCATTTCCGATGTGAGACTCTTAACACTCCCCCTCATGCCCTGACCTCGTTAACTGGAGCGTGAACAATATAATTTGGGGGCCAACATCGGTGAACAAAGAATTGGAATGGGCATGGCTTTGAGACCATGATAAGTTTTGAGGAATGTTTTTCCATTGATCTTATTCATCAACAATATACAATTTATATAGTAGTTCAAAATCAACCTAATTAGAGTAAGAATATAATTCTTCCTAAAAAACAAAAATCAACCTAATCTTAGGAGATATACAAGATCAACCTAATCCTAGAAGATATATACAGATATTCCTAGATATACAAGAATATCTCCATTATCCAAATCCAATCCTAATAAAGCTCCTTAATTCTCATCTTCCCAACTCCTTGGCCAATTGGATACAATGTACTCTCAATGTTTCCTCTTCTGCCTGCACATGCAAAGAGATCATTGGTATTAGGAAAACATGTACTCCTTATAGATTACAAGGAAGTACACTATTAAAAGAAATAGACTTTTCGTGGGGACTCGAAGATTGCTCTGAAAAGACAAGTCATCGATAATTTGTAGCGGGGACACACGTTGCCACAAAACAAAATTAGCGACTCTTGTCGCCATAAAATAAGTTTAAGGTCGCCAAAAACAAAATCTCAAACCTGCATTATTAGCTTGGAAGGTTTGGAGTTATGGTCGATGCAATTTTTAACCTATCTAATAAAAAATCAAACATGAAACTTTGGTTTCATTCAGGTCCTTTAAGGAGATGCATGAGCAATTTATAGATCTAAGATGTGAACAAAATTTAAAGAAAAAAAGAATTTCATATATCCTACTAGATAGATATCATATTCATAAAATAGAATTTACTTTTAAAATGTCTTGGTGGTGAAATGGTAGATACTCGACACCCAAAATCTCATGCTAAAAGCATGTATATAGGTTCGAGTCATCTTCAAGGAATAATGTTGAAAATGCTCATTGAATTGAATTAATGAGCAATTTCAATAAGAAAACCATATTCAAAGAACAAAACTTTTGATCTAATATTCCGTATTGAGCGAGAATATTGATCCCTTTTAATATGTATATTTGATAAGAAGTGATTGGTACACAAAAGTCATTTTTCATAGCAAAAGAAATGTGAATGTCTAATATTCATCAAAGAACAAAAAGAATTAATAAAAGCTCTGACCTCTAAATAACCAACTGTTTTTATATGATTCTCTAGCTCCTCCAAGAACTCTTTCTCCTGCTTTAAAATGATTATAAGCTGTGAGAGCAAATAACACGACTGTTCAACCTGGAAAACCAATCACAAAGATGGTTAATAATTTTTTTCATTATTAATTCTAATCACTATTAAAAATAGTGAATTTTGACAGAAATTGACTCGTCGAATATGTGTTTTCAGACGGATTTTCAGTCGAAAATACCTCAATGATGAGTCAATTTCCGATCAACGTCTTTTAAATAGTGAATATATAAAGACTTATAATTTTTTGCAATGGATAATATTTTTCTTAATTACCTGCCATTGAATATACATAATAAAATCCTGGATACCATCCATGACTTTCTCAGCTGTGATCACGGCATCATAAACCGAAGTAACTTTTGCCTGTCCAAAAATAAAAGAAAATTATTTTTCTCCAATATTCATCTTTTGCTTTAGTAATTATTTCCATTTATAATGTCTGAAATTAATGACCTAGCTATATGTACTCGTTTTCTCTTGTAAAAAAACTAAAATGTCACTCCATATGAATTACCTTGAGAATTTTTTCGAACTAAACGAGTTACTATTATGTAATTAATTTTATTCATTTAAATGCTTTTTCTTTAAAATATACTAATAAATAGTCAAATTTTCCTCTAACGTGGAATTTATAGAGAGTGGCAAAACATTGAAGTGGCGATATTACTATGCATTTTAAAGTAGGACAACTAAACTGACACAGGACAGTACTACTAAAATTGTTGTATGTCCCAAAAAATTAATGTCCAAGTTATTATTGGAAATAAAATATCACGTGTTACAAAAAATACGTTTTTAACTCTATTCAAAGTTTCAAACGCAACTTCTTTTTATAATTTAAAGGATATGATAATTCTACTAAAAGGAAGTCTATTTGAATAGTGGCCAAGAGGTAAAGAGTTAGGAACTTTAGTGGAAAATCTATTAAAAGCTTTTGATAACGATTTGGGCTTTGACATATTTAATGAAGAAGATAAGAATGAAATATTGGATGAATGCATTGCTAAGGTGGCTAGGGGTGGAGATCTTTGATCTAGGCATCAAAGGAGAGGATTTTAGACAAAGAAAACTCAGATGAAAACATAGTTGGGATGGTAAAGTGTCTGAGGAGGTTGTTCTAAGACAACTACCAATAAAAGTAGCAAAACAGAAGGAGACAAGGTACAATTACATCAACAAGGTCCAATAAATTCAAGAAGAATTGATGAAGTATCAAGAGATTTTGAAGCGGTTGGAGGAAGAAGACAAGGTGCATAATTAAATTTTTATAGGGCTACAACTCCTTGAAGATTTCAGAATTTCAAAGAAACAAGAGCATGGCTTTATATTCTTACTTATTTTAATTCGTCACTATTTAATTATTAGCATTTGTAATATCATCATAGAGTGTGATCATCATAGAATATTTAGTTCTTTCTTGTCCTTATTCTTTACACGGATATTAATTAATAGAGTTTTTATCCCTCAATAGGATTAATAAGGTAAGGTCTAGCCCCCTTGCTTGTACTTTTTCCTTTGAGTTTCGTTTTTATTATATAAATAAAAATCAATCCCTAAAAAAAGAAACTTTACTTTAACGTTAATAATATTTGTGGTCTCTCGGATGATTAATTTTGATTATGGTATTTGTGATTTTTAATTAAGTACATTTGATCTTTAATTACTTGAAATTTGTACTTTGAATCTCTTTACTTAAGAATATTCATAAATTTACCATGATTATCATATTTCACCAATTAATTACTCATATTTTATGTTAAGCTAGTATTAATATACCTTACAAATAATCGGTAGAATTCACTATTTACTTTTCATAGCATGTATACATAGATTATACATTAATCATGCATAGTTATACAATATTATACATGGATTATATATATTACAACGATTATTTCTAGTTTAAGAGATTGAGTTAGTTGGGTGGGCTACTTTTTCTTTTAAAAATTTATTGAAGATTAAATGCGTTTTGCCGAATATCAAAAGGATTAAGATTCAAAATTTACAAATTACTGCGATATCAAAAATGTTATTATCCTTTACATTAATTATAAATATGTAGAATTGAAGTAAAAGTGTTTTAAACAAAATTGATTAGAAGGACATATGTAAGACTCAACCAATAAATTAGATGTTTCAGACAAATAAGAATTAATTAATACCTCAACCCCATCAACTACTGGAATACAAAGTGAAACTGCTGACAATTTCCTGGCTACCCTTCCAACTGCTTCAGAATTTTTGTCTTCTAGCCTTTGCCACTCTCTAAGCAAATTACCTTGAGAAATCATTATCCTGTTTATTTTCTTCTCAGCAGTGAAGTTTCTCATAATAGAAATTCTTAACCATACATTGAACAGCTTCTTCTGTTTTTCCATAAGCATCACCCAAAAAAAAAAAAAAAATCAGAAGTGCACTATTGTGGAAATTAACTAATGGAGCTACAGTACTAAAGTATACATAGTTGACTTCATCTACCTTCGAGTTTATTGCACAAAAAATATATAATTAAATTTAATAATAAACAAATTAACTCAATTATGCATGCAAATTACAGAATAAACATACTAAAAATGTTAAATCTGGTCATAAAAAATACTAGTAGGTTGTCATTTCAGCAACTCACCTTATATAATATTCACGTTATACCACTTAAAATATAAAAGAAACCCATATTTGGACACACTTAAAAAGATGAAAAAATCCATGATATGACATATATATATATATATATGGTGAAAGACATAGAACAGTAATTAGGTTGGGTTAGGAAATAAGATTTTAAAATTATAAGTGGTGTCACGTGGATATTATGTGATGTGACGTCACTACACTTAATTCGTCATTATTAATGTTGGATTTGGTGTTGTGACATTTGACCCAACATATCTTTTGAAGTACTGATTTGAATGCATAAAAATGTTGGGACAAATGTCATAACATTCGGACCAAAATCTTCGAAAAACAATTTTGCCTTACTTCACGGTAAGCAGTAATATTTTACCGTGAGCTAAAAATGACTTAGGCGTGGTGAATTGGAGTTGTGTAAAACGTGGGAGAAAGAGTCAAAGCTTGGGGAAGAAGTCGAGTAAGGAACAAGTCAAAGTTGTTGAGATTTTCACTCCTTAATCATCTACCACAAGCTGCCCATCTTTTCCTCAACTTCCACAACCGATTGATGAGCCTTTCAAGGGAACTCTCTACTATAAATAGAGAAGCCACAACAGTGAATCGATATCCAGAATCAGAAAGCAAAAATACCAAGTTATCTCTCGGGATTTCATCTCAGAAATCTGGATCACAAGTGTTGTCTGAGTGTGTCGACAACATTCTGTCCAACATAACAATTGTTGTTTAGATTCTAGATTAGTTCTGTATGGAGCGATTGTAATGAGAGGTTGTCTATGTCTACTTAGTTAGGTTTTTCAGGCAGAAGTCATCTGCGACTTCAACTTTTAATTCTTTTACATTTTATATTATAAATCTGTAAAGAAATGAATTTGTAATTTTGTATATAATATATATACAATGCATCTGGTCATTGACCATCATAAGTTATATAATATATATAACTTATGAAATTTTTTAAACTTTTGTTTTCTTTAAATTTCACTGCATTTACTCTTTAAAGTTTCTGTTTTGCTAAAGTGTTGTTACTAGTATCAGACGACATAACTGCTGACATTCGAAAACAGAATTGGCATTCGATTTATTTCATCTCTTATTTTTACTTTCAGTAGCTTTTGACACCCTTCAAGTGGTATCAGAGCCGACACTTAACACAATAAGTGTTTGGTCCTATTGTCATAAGCTATGGATCCGGCAAATCCGACTATTGGAAGACTTCCTATTTTAGATGGATCAAATTATGCCTATTAGAAGATTCGCCTACGTTCGCATATCAAATCAATTGATATTCGTGCATAGAGATCCATTATCAATGGGTATGTTGAGCCAATGTTGCCACCGGATAAGGAAGGTGACATTATTGTTAAACCCGAATCTGAATGGACTACAGAAGAAATCAATAATGCTAGCTTTAATGAAAAGGCCTTAAATGTAATTTTTGGATGGGCTGGTCTTTACATGTTCAAACTCATTCAAAACTGCCCAACGGCTAAGGACGCATGTGATACTTTAAAAATTCATTGTGAAGGTAGCTCAAGTGTTCGTCGAACAAATCTACGCATGTTCATGAGTAAATATGAACGTTTAAGGATGGAAGAAACGGATGATATTAAATCTTATTTTGAAAAGTTGATTGACATCTCAAATGAATGTCAAGTGCTTGGTGAACAATTAACCAACATTCAACTTATTGAAAAAACTCTATGTTCTCTTCCTGAAAAGTTCAATTTAAAGATTTGTGATATTGAAGAAGCTCACAATCTTGCCACAATGGACCTTCATACCTTGATGAGCATACTCAAAACTTATGAGATGACCATTGAGAATCAAAAGAAATTGTATAATAGCAACAATGTGGCACTTCAAGTTCAATCCTCGAAGAGTCAAATCGAAGAAGAGGGTGAGAATCTTAAAGATATTTGTGAAGGTGCAAATGTTGCCTTACTCACTCGAAAATATAATTCGATAGTGGGGAAGTTCAACAATGAGAGAGATCAATCTAAATATAAAGAGCAAAACCAAGCCTTCAATCAAAAACCCACTAAATTCTTCCAAATGTACAAAAAGGAAATAAACTAAGAAGAAGCAACTCAGATCGTACCAAATTTGATCCCAAACAACTTGAGTCAATGCAATGCCATGCATGCTCAGGTTGGGGTCATTATGCTAACGAATGTGCAAACACTCTTAGAAAATTTGGTAAGAACCTATAGATTTCTCTTAGTGATGATGAAGAGAAGAAGAATGAGATCGTGAAATTGAAACACAAGCAATGTTGGCCGCTATTTTCGAGCGGTCTTTATCGGATAATGAAGATGTCATATATAATGTTGTCTCAAATGTCACGACATTTGCTCCAACATCAGTAATGACCTCAACATCCTCAACGACATCCGAAAGGTATGAATTCTTTAACTATTCTGATGTTAATTGATTTAATGGTTCTATTTCTGTTAGTGAGGTTGATTGTATGGATCAAATTGAATGCAAAGATGGTATGATTAATGAATTACAAAGTATTTGTAAAGCCTTAATTATAGAATCCAAGCAGCTTGACAAAAAGGTAAAATCTTTAACTCATGAGAATTTAGAATTAACAGGCACGATAACCTGACTTGAGGTTGCGCTTACCAAAAAGGATATTGAATTTGGTAAGATTCGTGCAAAATTGAATTTAGCTGAAGAAACCTTCCGCAAGCTTAACACACGGACTTCGAAGTTGGATGAGATGCTCAATTTTAGTAAACCTTCACATGCAGGTATTGGGTACGAAAACTCTCTTAAAACCATATACTCTAATCTCTTTGATGAAAATTAGAAAAAAACGCTTTGTAAAAGAAAAAGGAATGAATAATAGGTTCTCATAGATGTCAAAGAATATGAAGTTTGTATGTCATCACTGTAACTCCCCTGGACACTTACAGTCATACTGTTTCAAACTTCAAAATTATGTGAGCAAAATGTTGCCTAAATTGTTGTCCAACATTTCGGATAAACATCGAGGCAACATTTCTGAGCCAAAATGTAAAAAAATTAAGAGAGTTTGGGTTCCTAAAATGGACTTAACTTGTAATGTCTGTACAACTGCATTAAGAACTAACATTTCAGATTCTTGGTACTTTGATAGCGGTTGTTCTCGCCACATGATAGGTACGAAAGGATTTCTAAGAAACTACGAGTCATTCAATGGAGAAAACGTGACTTATGAAGGTGGCAGTAAAAGCAAAATAATTGAAAAAGGGATCTTGGATTTGTCGCGCCCTTATTTTGACCTGCTCGGTCAAAGCGGAGCACAACATATCCGGTGATTCCTGGGTATGATTAAGGAGTCGCCAATTATTTTACGGTGAATTAGGACACCTGAATATTAAAAAAAAATGTTGCAATGTAAACTCCAATTTTAATGGTCTACGAAACTAATGAGATTCTAGGTAAGGATTCTTTATTATCCTAAAGGGAAGGGGTTAGGCATCCTTTAAGATCCGCTAACTTGCGGTTATCCGATCAAACTCAGGTTAATTATTGTACTAAGGAAAATGCATGTTTAAAAAATAGAAAGCTAAAATAATGTTGCCAGTATTTAGTAAAAGAATGCATTTTTTACAAGTATGCATTTGTATGATATTAAAGAAAAATACATGTAAAGTTGAAAAGTATGCATTTGGGACAATTAATAGCAAGGAGAAAAGCGGATTACTTATCAAGCCAAAGAAGTAATTTTTGGAAATCATTTTGAGTTGTACAATTAATAAAGTGAACAGAAGATGATCAAAGTTTCTTTTGAAAATTTTAAATATGCATGACGAGCCTAAAAATAAATAACTAGCGGAGGGTTTCTATGTTTAAATTAACCGAGCCTACAAGTAAATAAACTAGCGATGGGTTTTAAACTACCCTATTAATTATCCATTCATGGCCTAATTATTCTAAATATCCTATCAATCACACAAATATTAAATAATTATTACAGACCCGAAATTAAAGAATAACAATGAAAGGGATCTAAAGCGGATGACGACGTCATCTCGCCCTATTTGTTTTGAAATCCCGAGTTTGGAGAATGCAAGGAAGGTGGATGCGGATCTTCGTTTGACACTAACCATGATGAGTCTCATAACGAGACTCTTCGTTGCTCCCGATGCATTTCATGTAAATAAAAGAAAAGAAAATGATTAGTAAACGGAACATGAAATATGTACATAAGGGGTGAGAGAAAATGAGTAGCACAGTTAGATAATATCTAAAATTATCACACATAACTAAGTATCATTAGTAGAACTAGTTATCTATTTTGTATTTATTATAACAAGTCACATAAATAGACTAACAAGCCCAAAGGGTAGCAGTCAAAACATTTTATCTTACTACTGGGCTGGGCAGAACGCATCACGCACAGAAAAAGGAAGGCCCAATAATTTATAGTTTTCAGACTTTAAAGGAATAAGAAAATAGAGAAAACAGGCCCAATACGATATCGGTCCAATAAGGATGTTCGCAATATACATGGTATATCCAAGTGTAACAAAAGATCAGCTTGAATATACAAGTGCACGTATATCCATGTCTATATACCCTATGTGTTCTTGAGATATGACATTTCCAGATTCAACAAATTTAAAGAAAAATATGTCGGATGTTTGAAAGAAACAGGACAGTAAAAGCGTAATAAGGCTAAAGTCATTGTCAAACACACAGTCTTATCTACTTGTATACAAACATACTCACGTAAACTAGTTTATGAACCAAAGAAACACATGTATATTCTAAATCGTCAGTCCGAACATGAACATTTTCATATCATCGTCAAGGGCCAAAGGATATCTAATGGGTTTCAATACAACATAATAAATAATTTGATTGAGAATGAGGGAAGATAAATACCAGGTAAGGAATAATGTACTAGAAGTTAAATAATTCAAACTAGTAAGGCTAGACTGACCACATGATCATATTCAAATTTTATACCTTAGGCAAAAATGAACAAGTAGAACATGCCATGAGGGATAAGGAGAAGAGATCCATAGACATAGACACTCAATTGCTTGCGTACATGCATAACCAATAAAGCATAAGCACACTGATAATCAGGCGACACAAGCTAGTTGCCACACTTCTTTATAGAAAGCAAGTTATCAGTCCACATGACAGCTTATACATATCATCTCTAAACAAACTATGACACTAATAACACTCAGTTAGCCTATATATCACTACATGGTCTGAATTACATAAAAAGAATAGAGTTAATCACAGGGAAGCATAACTTAGCATATTTTAAACTAGACTCAATCAGGATGACACTCATAGAGAAAGGATAGGCACATGAGTAGACTCTGGGGACATGCTAGCATAGGTATGATTCAGGTAATCTCAATAGATGTGAAATGATCTAGTGAATAAGGTAATGCTATCATGGGACACTTTACATTAGGACAAACAAACCAAAAAAACGTAGTTAGTTTAGAAGGCATAAGAGAAATTTCACACAGACATAGGGACATTGGACCAAGCAAATAGACATGTGATTAAACTGGTGGGTTTATTAGCAAAGATTTGACCATCTCAACATGCAATATCTGCAAACTAGGAATCATTCAAACTAGATTAAATATTTGTTTTTACTTAGTTAAAACCCAGCAGGACACAACAAGACTCAAGGAAGGCTTCTATATTGCATAATAATAGTCTTATACTAAGTGATCAAGGACAAATACATAATTGTGGAATACACATGAGCCTAACATAGGAACAACACATGTTGTCACAGAGATATAATCATGGTAAAGATAGAAATACCAAGCATACCATCAATTTGGGACTAGTTAAATACATATATATGCCCAGATCAGTTAACACACTAATATGGTAACCCAAATTACTCATAAGGTATTATATGCTATCATGGATACAGTTTAGCATTTAGATAGATAAAGACATATAGATGATTAGTTCAGAAGACATTTTAGGACATGGAGATGGGAAAATATCCATTTAAGACAAGATTTCAAAGAGGTGCAGAATCATTTAGGCTATACTAAGCACACAAGACCATTTTCTGTTATATATTGGACATATTGACACTTGGAGGAATAACTCATAACATATTCTACTTATTAGACATACTAGGCAAGGCAAAGGTATATTCAGCTCATCAAACATAGCTAAACATGCAGAAATAGTTAACTAACTCTTTAGAAATAATATCTTAAATTATACAGAACCACTGGTGGTCTAATTACACATATATGGACATATTCATGTTGTACACTAGTCAATGTAACATACTGGGGCAGAACATTGCTTAGTCAGGCTAGCACACATGTAGGTACTCCTATCATAGCACAACATGGTCCAAATAGTAGCCTAGGCATGGTCTAAGTAGAACCAAACTAGGCAAGTCAGTGGCATGTCATGATTCAGGAGGTTTTCACATTAAAGGATGAGACATCTTGACACTTACTGGATAGCACACACTAGCATACAATTCAGTGGCCCATTAAAACACATAGAACTAAGTTATACCACTAGCCGCATATGATATTCCAAACATACATGATCATTTTTAAAACCAAAGCATGCACACAAAATCTCTCATCTTCTTTGACTATCCTAACTCAGGCATACAGGTTCACAAACATGCTAACAAGGACTCAAAACTTCACCTGTCACATAGTTCACAACACAACTAGGTATTGATAGTCACTTAGATAGGTTAACAAAACAAACACAGTAGCAACCATTTAACTAATCAAAACACTTTAATCCTTCGAGACAATAATAATCATTTAACAAAAAGTATTTCTAAACATTAATAGCTAACATGAACAAACATACTTATTAATCATCTAATCATTAATAAGACACATAAAATGCAGAAAAAGTTAAAAAAGAGGAATTTGTGTTTACTGACCTTCTCCGGGCAGCGAACCGAGGAGTGTTTCGAATCGTCGACCCGCTCGGAGAAGTTTGTTTATGCGGTTGAAAAGAACAAGAGCTTAAATATTTTATGGCTTTGCCGAGCCGGAAACGAGAGTAAAAGAAGGGATTTTTCAGTTCTTTTGGATTCAAAACTTGTTTAACAAAGGGGGAAATTTTTAACCAGAAGCCTCTGAAAAACTTTAAGAAGACGCTAGAAAAGATCGACTTTTCTTAGTTAACAGCTTTGAAAAACAGCCCTTTTTGTGTCCGAAAAAATCCTCCTTTAAACACAACCCCAATGGCTGTATTTATAGCATGGAGTTGAGACCTCAAGAAGCTGATATTTGAAATTTGAATTCCAACCAAAAGAGGGGGAAATGATGAAAATGGTCTGAATTTCTGCCTTTTCAAAGGTGATTGGAAAGAATGGGGGCGTTGGGACAGAGGTGCCGCCATTACCTATTGATTTAAAGGCAAAACGATCTTGAGAACGAGGGATATTATCGTTGCTCCCTCCTCAGAGGTTTCAATAGACCTTTACAAAAGCTTTGAAAAGCTTTGAAAAGTGTGAGGGGACGAAAAAGTGTGATAAATGATAGGACAAGGCGGCGGTGGCAGGTGAAGGGCGATTATCCGACGGGTTAAAGGGTGTTGGTGATGGAGATGGGTCGTTTTGAAGGTGTAGCCGATGGTTTTTGGTTCTGGTTTTTTTTTTGATGATTTTGGGATTGGGTTTTAGGTTTAAAGGGGTTTCGGGTTTGGTCGACGGGTTGGGCTTGGTATAGGGGGTAGCCGATTGGGCTGCCCCCATTTTAAATTGGGTGTTGGGTTTGGGGGGTAAAGGAAAGAAGGGGAATGGGCTTGGGTCGACCAAATTGGGCTGCGGGTAGGGGATAAGTGGGGTGATCGGTTGGGCTTGGGCGAAAATGGGTTTTTGGGTGAAATTAGTTTGGGTGGAAATTGTTTTGGGTTGGAAAATGAAATGGGTTATGGATTTAAAAAAAATATAAAAGGGGTTTAATATTAAAAAGCTTTGAATAAAAAATGTAGAATTATTTAGAAAATAGTATAAGTTGTGGTAATAATAAAACATAATATTTGTGAAATGCTTAATAAAAAAAATAAAGAAATACGATGTCGTTTTTGCTAAAAATAAAATAATATAGAATATTCCAATAGAGACTACGATCATGATTTAAAAAGGCAAATGGTTGTAGAAATACGAATAATAATAATAATAATAACAACAACAACAATATTGAGAATAATATATGTATATATAAAATGTTTTTGAGGTGTCAAAAAATATTTAAAATTGCAAATGAATCGAAAAAGATGGGACAAAATTGGGTGTCAACAGATGCCCCTCTTTGGCCGGAAACGATGAAAGAATTTTCGGACAAAGAAGTTGACTGAGTAGCCAATTTTGTCCTGATCATCGGGACTCGAAGGAAGATTGGGAATGCATGGGTAGAAATAGAATTCCTAGGGAGAAGAAATTGGAAAAGTTGGTGCGGATTCAAGAAATATTGCCCCAGTGTCGGGTTATGACGACACTGGTTGCAGGTGTGGCAACATATTGGGAAAGTGCGGATCGACGTTTGAAGTAGGTCGTTGACCAAATTGCATCGGTTCGCCGTAAGAGATAGTTCCACGTTGTGCTGAAAGCTCCCGCCGATTCAAACTCATGCAGACTAGAGCTAAGACAAAAGTTAGTGCATAACTGTTGCATACAATGGGTATGTGAGAATACTAAAATGATGTCGTTTCTCAAATGTTGTGCAGATGACGCCGTTGGTGGGCGCCTGTTTAAACTTTAAAATAAAGTACCCGCATTAGAAGGTGGGCGCCTTGAATGGAAAAAAAAAACCCGCATTAGAAGGTGGGCGCCTGATTTAAAATAAAATACCCGCATTAGAAGGTGGGCGCCTGATTTAGAATAAAATACCCGCATTGGAAGGTGGGCGCCTGATTTATAATAAAATACCCGCATTTGGAGGTGGGCGCCTGATTTAAAATGAAATACCCGCATTAGGAGGTGGGCACCTGATTTAAAATAACATACCCGCATTAGGAGGTGGGCGCCTGATTTAAAATAAAATACCCGCATTAGAAGGTGGGCGCCTGATTTAAAATAAAATATCCACATTAGAAGGTGGGCGCCTGATTTAAAATAAAATACCCGCATTAGAAGGTGGGCGCCTGATGTAGAATAAAATAGCCGCATTGGAAGGTGGGCGCCTGATTTAAAATAAAATACCCGCATTTGGAGGTGGGCGCCTGATTTAAAATAAAATACCCGCATTAGAAGGTGGACGCCTGATTTAAAATAAAATACCCGCATTAGAAAGTGGGCACCTGATTTAAAATAAAATACCCGCATTAGAAGGTGGGCGCCTGATTTAAAATAAAATACTCGCATTAGGAGGTGGGCGCCTGATTTAAAATAACATACCCGCATTAGGAGGTGGGCGCCTGATTTAAAATAAAATACCCGCATTAGCAGGTGGGCGCCTGATTTAAAATAAAATACCCGCATTAGGAGGTGGGCACCTGATTTAAAATAAAATACCCGCATTAGGAGGTTGGCGCCTGATTTAAAATAACATACCTGCATTAGGAGGTTGGCGCCTGATTTAAAATAACATATCCGCATTAGGAGGTGGGCGCTTGATTTAAAATAAAATACCCGCATTAGTAGGTGGGCGTCTGATTTAAAATAAAATACCCGCATTAGAAGGTGGGCGCCTGATTTAAAATAAAATACCCGCATTAGGAGGTGGGCGCCTGATTTAAAATAACATACCCGCATTAGGAGGTGGGCGCCTGATTTAAAATAACATACCCGCATTAGGAGGTGGGCGCCTGATTTATGTCATCGTATTGACTTAATATAAAGTGTGACCCTATGGTCGAACTGCCATGCCATGATAGTTAATGTGTGGACATAAGCGATGCAAAAGTTAAGTAGATGAGAATGTGACCCTGTAAGTCGAAATACCGTTCTTCGCATGGATATAACACGGTTCGGAACATGTAGGTCAGCATGATGTCTTTGTACAGTCTCCAAACATGAAAGTGATCATTTTGGTGAGCTGCGCTGCGGAGATCCCTTGTGAATTTGCTCATAAATGTTGCAGCTTCCCTGCTTCTTTCCACCTGAAGAACCTGTACTCAAATAAATTTATAAGTTTGGGGAGGGGGAGTTGATTCACGTTGAGTTCGTAGCTTTGGCCTTGATACTTGTATGTCCTGCTGATTCGGACCTGTAGCCCCTCTCTGATTCCCCGTATCGGATAGCCTTTAATGAAAATATTTGTTGAAAATAATTTGTTTATAGCAAGTGTGCATATCAGTAAAAATTCTGTTGAACTCTAATGAAAATGTTTGTAAAAAATAATTTGCTTATAAGAAAGTATGCGTATATATAAATGTATGTCGAGCAGTGACATGCGGTGAAACAAAACAAACGTCTTATCCAAAATCCTTCTTGCTGAATACTTTGTTGGCCGACACTTTTTCCATGTCTATCGGCGTCTTCTTGCAGTAGACCCTTAAACTTTTGCCCCAGTTTCTGATATATGAGGATGCTGAATCTTTCAACTGGACCAAGTCGAGTCTTGTGTGGCTTGCTTGGTTGTTCTATCAAGGCGATCAGAAGGGTGCACGTTGTCATATGTGAGAAAAAGGAAAAAGATTTACTAATGGTGGGACCGAAGCTGATTTAGGCCGCCTACGTATCCCCATGAGGGAATCAGGTCATAACGTAGTTCATTACAAGCAAAGGGGATTGTAAGGGTTTTCTAAAGATGGGACCGAAGACGAAGTGGCCGCCTACGTATCCCGCCGAGGGAATCAGGTCATAACGTAGTTCATGTTACAAAGAAATGTGTTTTTGGGGAAATTTATGATCCAAAGAAACGGAATCCGACATGGGTTCTTTGCGTATCCCGCCAGGGAGCGCAACTTTTACAACATAAGAAGTGCATTACATAGAAAAATACTAAATGTAGTATCTTTTCACCGCATCTGCATTGATAGCTTTTGACCATACTTCACCGTCCATTTCAGCTAGAATTAATGCTCCTCCAGTTAACACCCGGTGAACCATATAAGGCCCTTGCCAGTTAGGTGTGAACTTTCCTTTAGCTTCAATTTAGTGCGGGAATATACATTTTAGCACCAATTGCCCCGGTTTGAAAGTCCTTGGTTTTACTTTCCTGTTGAAAGCTTTGGCCATTTTGTTTTGATAAAGTTGTTCGTGACAGACTGCGTTCAATCGCTTTTCCTCAATCATCATCAATTGTTCGTACCGATTCTGTATCCATTTTGCTTTGCTCAGCTCGGCTTCTTGGATAATTCTCAAAGATGGTATTTCCACTTCTGCTGGTAACACAGCTTCTGTTCCATAGACCAAAAGATACGGTGTTGCCCCAGTAGAAGTCCTGATTGTTGTGCGATAGCCCAAAAGTGCAAAGGGCAAATGCTCATGCCAGTGCTTGTAATTATTAATCATCTTTCGCAGTATCCTTTTGATGTTCTTGTTGGCTGCTTCGACTACTCTGTTCATCTGCGGTCGATATGGAGTGGAATTCCGGTGAGTGATCTTAAACTTTTCGCATATCTCATTCATCAGATTACTGTTAAGATTGGCTCCATTGTCTGTTATAATCGACTCAGGAATTCCAAATCGGCAAATGATGTTATTGCGGACAAAATCAACTACCACTTTCTTTGTCACTGACTTGTGGGACGACGCTTCTACCCACTTTGTGAAATAGTCAATTGCCACTAGAATGAATCGGTGTCTATTTGATGCGGTAGGTTCAATAGGGCCAATGACATCCATGCCCCAAGCTGCGAATGGCCAAGGAGAGCTCGTCACATTGAGTTCGTTAGGAGGTACCCTGATTAAATCGCCATGAATCAGACATCGATGGCATTTTTGCACAAAGTGAATGCAATCTGTTTCCATGGTCATCCAAAAGTACCCTGCTCTTAGAATCTTCTTTGCTAAAGTGAAACTATTCATATGAGGCCCGCACCCGCCTCCGTGTATCTCTTCAACTAAACTGCTTGCCTTTCGGGCGTCGACACATCTTAACAAACCTAGATTTGGAGTCCTCCGATAAAAGATTTCTCCGTTTAGGAAGAAGTGGTTTGCTAACCTCCGAAGTGTCTTCTTTTGTGTGCTGGTTATGCTTTCTGGATATTCGCCTGCTTCGAGATACCTCTTAATGTCGTGGTACCAGGGCTTCCCATCCAACTCTTCATCTATATGGAAACAATAGGCCGACTGATCCGATAAATTCACCTTGATGGGATCAATATAATTCTTGTCCGGATGTTGAATCATGGAGGAAAGAGTTGCCAGAGCATCAGCGAACTCATTTTGAGTTCGTGGGATATGCTTGAATTCTATCTCGCTGAACCTTTTGCACAATTCTTTCACGCAATGCAGGTAGGGAAGTATCTTCACGTTTTTGGTGGTCCATTCGCCTTGTACCTGGTGAATCAATAAGTCTGAATCACCTATAACCAACAATTCTTGAATGTTCATATCAACGGCCATTCTAAGTCCGAGTATACAGGCTTCATATTCCGCCATATTGTTGGTGCATGGAAATCGGAGTTTTGCCGAAATTGGGTAGTATTGACCTGATTCTGAAATCAAAACTGCTCCGATACCAACTCCTTTGAAGTTTGCAGCTCCGTCGAAGAACATTCTCCAACCTGGGTAATCTTCGGAGATATCTTCCCCAACAAACAATACCTCCTCGTCCGGAAAATAAGTTCGGAGAGGCATATATTCTTCATCTACGGGGTTTTCAGCCAGATGGTCGGCTAGTGCTTGTTATTTGATAGCCTTTTTGGTAACATATATGATGTCGAATTCACTTAACAAGATTTGCCACTTTGCTAGCTTTCCAGTGGGCATGGGCTTTTGAAAGATGTATTTGAGTGGGTCCATTCTGGAGATGAGATAAGTGGTATATGCAGACAAATAATGTCTAAACTTCTGTGCAATCCATGTCAAGGCACAATAAGTGCGCTCCAGCAAAGTATATCGAGCTTCATAAGGTGTGAACTTCTTGCTTAAGTAGTATATAGCTTGCTCCTTCTTTCCTGTTTCATCATGTTGTCCTAGCACGCATCCAAATGCATTTTCTAACACAGACATATATAACAGCAACGGCCTTCCCGGTTCTGAAGGCACCAAAATATGTGGGTTAGACAAGTATTCTTTGATTCTATCAAAAGCTTGCTGGCAATCCGATGTCCACTTGGTAGCAGCGTCTTTCTTCAGTAGCTTGAATATTGGCTCACATATCACTGTTGATTGTGCTATTAACCTGCTGATGTAGTTGAGGTGACCAAGGAAACTCATCACGTCCTTTCGACTCTTTGGAAGAGGCAAGTCTTGAATAGCTTTTACCTTCGAGGGGTCCAATTCAATACCCCTTCTACTTACGATGAAACCTAACAGCTTCCCAGCAGGGACACCAAATGCGCACTTTGCGGGATTTAATTTCAGGTTATACCATCTCAGTCGGTCAAAGAACTTCTCTAAATCAGTCAAGTGATCTGAAGTCCTTCGCGACTAGATAATAACGTCATCCACGTAGACCTCAATTTCTTTGTGGATCATATAATGGAAAATGGTAGTCATGGCCCTTATGTAGGTGGCACCTGCATTTTTGAGTCCGAACGGCATTACCCGGTAACAGTATACTCCCCAAGGTGTAGTGAATGTTGTCTTTTCTGCGTCTTCTTTATCCATCAAGATTTGGTGGTAACCAGCGAAGCAATCAACAAATGATTGCAATTCATGCTTCGCACAGTTGTCAATGAGTATGTGAATATTTGGAAGAGGGACGTCATCCTTCGGGCTGGCCTTGTTGAGATCCTGATAATCCACGCACACCCATATCTTTCCATCTTTCTTTGGCATAGGTACAATGTTGGCCAACCAAGTGGGGTATCTTGTGACTCGAATGACCTTTGCATCGAATTGCTTGGACACCTCTTCCTTGACCTTTAAACTCAAATCATGCTTGATTTTCCTTAGTTTTTGTTTCACCGGAGGGCAGGATGGATCAATAGTAAATCTATGCGAAACAATATCCGTGCTTAGCCCTGGCATATCGTCATAAGACCAAGCAAATACGTCGATATATTGCCTCAAAAGATCCGTCAGCTCTTTCCTTTGTGGGCTGCTCAGATGGACGCTGATTCTCATTTCTTTTACATATTCTGCATCTCCCAAATTTACTGCCTCAGTTTCATCTAAATTTGGCTTTGGCTTACTCTCAAAATGCTCCAATTCATCTGTCAATTCTTCTGGCTGCGAGTCTTTCTCATACTCTTTGAAGTCCTGTTCATTGTTTGGATTATGTTTGTTTGTTTCATTACATGTCATATTCACATTATCGACAGATTTATTAGTTTGCATGCTGAAAGAGAAAAGAAAATTAGTAAACAAAATAAATTTTGAAATAGCAAAAGCAATGTGGATTTGTCATTTAAGTTTTCAAAAGATGGAGGCAAAACACATTAAAATGCATAGATGCGATTCCAGCCTCAATTAGAATCGCATTGTTTCATAAAGTACTAAGGTAATTTCTACCAAGCTTCCCGGAGAAACAGGGCCGGGGCACAGGTCCAATTTTCTAAAATATCTCCTTGTTCTGCATCCCAAATGGTTGGGCCTTCAGCAAAATCATCCAGAATTACATTGCATTCCACTTCTTCTCTTGTGATGAAAAGACTTTTGAGTCCTTCCGCGAGGTTGTCTGCACCATCTTCCTTTGACTCCTGAGCATCATCTGCCTTGACGAATGACTGATTCAGAGGCGGAACAGGCTTTGGCAGGGGAGTATCTTTTTTCTTTCGGAGGTTGACTGATAAGACTTCTTCAGAAGTGGGTTCGTATCCGAGACCAAAAGTATCATTTTTACTGAGCAAGTGAACCGGCTCTACCATACCTTATAAATTCAATCTGAGGCCTTGACCGGGCTTAAAGCCATTCTTCAACATTTCCTGGGCCACCATCGTGAGAACCCGGGGTAATTTCAGTTTTTCAGCTTTGGAGGCATATGTAATTTATCTGATATGGAAAACAGACCCATCTAATATATCTACGCTTTCAATAGTAGGGATTTGACCTTTGGAACATATATAATTGCTCCCTTCTCCGTGTATCACGACCTCGTGATGATCCCAGACAAACTTTAGGCTCTGGTGTAGGGTAGAAGGAACTACATCAGCCATATGGATCCAAGGTCTTCCCATTAGTAGGTTATAGCCGGTAGATATGTCTAACACTTGGAATTCCACGATGAACTCTACGGGTCCTACTTGCAATGTCAAGTCCATTTCTCCCATAACGCTCATTTGGGCTCCATCAAAACCTTAAACTCTCACATGACTTTCGCGAATCTTTCCAATGCTAATTCCCAAGGTTCGGAGAGTCGCCATAGGACAAATATTGACGGCTGAGCCTCCATCAATCAACACCTTAGAAATGAACTTGTTCATGCACTTTACAGTTATGTTCAAAGCTTTGTTGTGGCCCAAACCCTCAGGTGGCAATTCTTTGTCATGAAAAGAGACTTTATGGGCCTCTAAAATCTGTCCGACCAAGGCCGAGAGTTTCTCGCCAGTGGTCTCTCTCGGAACATACGCTTCTTTGAGTACTTCCAATAAAGTACGTCCGTGGGTCGCGAAATTCATCAACAATGATAGTAAAGAAATTTGAGCCGGTGTTTTCTTCAATTGTTCTACAACGGAATACTCCTTGGTTGGCATTTTTCTCCAGAACTCTTCCACTTCGGTCTCTGTTACAGCCCTTTTTGGATTGTCTGCAGGGGCATAACATCGCCCGGATCTTGTCATACCAGCGACGACAACTTCTACAATTTGTTTCTCTTTCCCCCTACTCCTTTCCCCAGTCGAATTGCTCCAAGGGACAGTTTTGGTATCAAAAGACGGCGTCACTATCCGCGATTTCGGAGGAAGTACTTCCACTTCAAACGGTGCCCTCACTTGAAATGTAATTATAGGGGTGATAAAGGCCGATGATTCAACCTTTTCCTCTATTTGGACCGACACAATGGTCCCTTCCAAACTGCTTTGTTCATCAACGGTAATCATGTTTACATTGGCATTGTCATGATTTAGCAAGGGGTTATTGTTTACGTTAGGGGGAGGTCCTTTCAGTTGGATAATTCCTTATTTGATCAACTCCTCGATCTTATCTTTGAGGGCAAAGCAAACCCCAATGTCATGTCCAGTGATTCCAGAGTGGTATGCACAATGCTTAGTCTCATCGTACGATCTGGGAATAGGATTGGGGATATGCCCTGGGATGGGCTGGAGTATTCCTGCGGTCCTCAATCTTTCATACAACTGGGATAGAGGTTCGGCTAAAGGTGTATATGTTTTGACTGGCCTTCTTTCGTGATTCCTACGGGGTCTGGGAGTATTTGGTGGATGGGCTCGTGGATGAGGTAGATATGTGGGATGATACTGTGGGGAATTCCGATAGGTAGGTGCTCGTGGTGGGCTATATATTGGTTGGGTATGATAGACAGGGTAGGGAGTAGGCGACTGTTGATAATAAGGCTGAGGGCTTTGTGTGCTTTGGCTATAGTAGGAGGGCCGAGGATTTTGGGTGTTTTGATTATAGTAGGGAGGCTGGGATGATGGACTTTGGTAGGTTGGCATTTTGTTGGACCTATGTTCCTTGACCGCCATGACAAGAGACGCTCCGTCCCTCCTCTTCTTAATTGCTCCCCCAAATGAGTCTGACTGAATGGCCTTACTCGTCGCCTGCAATGCCGCCAAGTTTGTAATTCTTCCTGTTTTGATACCCTCTTCTATGAAATCTCCCATTCTTACAACTTCAGAGAAATTCCGTCCTATGACGCTTATCATTCTTTCATAGTAAGTTGCATCCTTCATAGATTGCACAAAGAGTGTGGTCATCTCACTTTCCGCCATCGGGGGATGGACCTTTGCTGCTTCCGCCCTCCACCTCATGGCATATTCTTTGAAGGTCTCTGAAGATTTTTTCTCCAATTTCATTAAATAAAATCTATCTAAGACTGTGTCAGTGTTAAACCTGAATCTATCCACAAAATCATGTGCCATTGCGCCCCAGTTATGCCATTTTTGTGGGTCCTGGCTTGTGTACCGGTCGAGCGCTTCTTTTGTCGAACTCCTCATGAACAACTTCAGTATGATGGCCTAGTCCCTACCCATTCCAACCAGCTTGTCACAGTACGATCTTAAATGAGCGCGAGGATTTCCTTTTCCATCAAATAAGTCAAATTTTGGCACCTTATATCCGATAGGCAACTGAACGTCGAGATGCATACAGAGATCTTCGTACTCGAGTCCTTCATACCCCTTGCTGGTTTGAATATTTTTGAATGCTTCTTTTAGGCTATGAATTTCTCTCGCCATACTTTCATCAGTTCTAATCCTTACTTGCCTTTCCATCTCTTCATATTGGTCTATCTCCTGAGGAGGTATGTTTGGTATGGTAGAAGTAAAGGGTTGGGCTTCCATTGCATATACTGCTTATTAGTGATATGTGCCATCGGTATTTGTTGGGCTACCTGGTAATTTTGTGTAAGAGGGATATTTTGGACGAGTGGGGTAGTTTGGGTAAGTGGAGCTTGAGACGTATATGGAGCTGTGAAGGATACTGGGTCATTTTGTAGCGGGCTTTGTTGTGGACGGGCCTATGGGTTCATAGAATGCGGATTGGTGCGCTGTGGGCTGGCGAGTTGAGGATTGGTTTTTCTTAGTAAGGGATTTCGGGGAAGGTTCTGGGAAATGATGGTTCAGGAGATGGAAAGGTTTGTGGTGCAGTTGCGCTCGTCCCTTGTTCAGGCAGTGGAGTATTGATGCTGATGGAAAGATTGGTAAGATTCCGGAGCCGTTCAATCTCAGTCTACATAGTTGCCATTTGCTGCAGTAGTTGGGCGAGGTATTCATCCTGGACGGAAGTATTTCTCCTTTCCGATGTCTCTGGTACACCTCCCGGAAGAGCGACAAGTCCCAAACCGGTTTGTTCGGATGCCCCTGAATCAGTCATTTTATCGGATGATTGTGTCTTGGATCTCGTGAAGTAGGGGTGTTCCGCCAGTTTCAATCAACGCGAATCAACTTTTGGGAAATAAAGCGGGCAAAATAAACCTTCTTCAAAAATGAAGCAAACCAAGTTAGTATGAGACGAGTAATTATCGCTTCAAATAGACATGTACAGAATGTGAAGCAGTAAACAAATAGCAAGCAGATTGTAGGGAAATTAAATGCGCGTCCTAATATGCATGGGGCCTCTTTTATGCTAGAGGTGGGCCTAAACGCCAAATATGCGAGATACTGATAAATTGATCCAAACCAGTGATTGAGATGCTTTTTGTTGGAAATAAAGGTTGACTTTTACTGTAATAATAATGCGTACAATAATAAAGCTGATAACATAAGATGTTCTTATGATCCATTTCTAAATCTTGCTCTTGATCATAGAGGTGAAGATGAAACCCTAACATTGCTAGGTCCGGCTCCTGCGTCCTCTAGATACTGTACTATGTTTTGCATTTGATTCCACATTTCGGGGGTAACGACTGTGTCTCTGAGCCGGAAATTTCTTACCCAAATTGTTGTGCCAATATCTTCAAAACCTCGCTCGCCTTCACGACTATGGTCTGTACTACCGCAATCCTCTCATAGCCACGCGTGATATTCGGGGGGTACCTCCTGCCTGACTATCTCCAATATCCATTGTGTCAATATCGTTCCATTCATCGAGGACTTGCCTAGCTCTGGGGACAATGAAATTCGGCCCGAATTGAACTTCAGAAACCCTCATATTTGCTTGGAGGGGGATTATTTGCTCTAGTCCAAACTGTCGGAGTATGCGGAGGGGAGCGTATGGTTGTTGGCCTTTCAACCCGACAAGCTCAATATAATAAAGCCTTTTGCATCTTATATAGGCTTTCTTAGTGTTCGGGAGCAGCGGGTATTTCCATTGGATCTGATCACCGGTGCGGGATGCCAAAAACTCATACCAATCATTGACGCCGACTGGCGACACAAATTGTTTCGTCCTTTCGTAAAAGCTGACGATTTTGTTCGACTCGCTGAAGCATATGTCTACCATATTCGGGCGCTGATAGAAGTGTTTCATTGCCCATATTTGTAGAATAAGGTTGCAGCCTTCGAAAAAACTCGTTTCACCTCTTTTACATTTCCCTAAAGCCCGAAATATCTCTGCTAAGATCATAGGGGCCAAAGCGAGTTGTGCGCCGTCTACTCCTTCGAAAAGTGCACGTGCCACAGAGCATATGCAAGTACTGATGTATGGTCTAAAACAAGCATCTAGATAATGGAATATTAAACTGACTTCAGCCTTAACTTCTTCTGGTTTTCATCAAAGTCACAGGGATTATTCATTGTTTACCAAGCAACAAGCTGACAAGATTGTAGTGGTACTGGTATATGTTGATGATTTGTTAATCATTGGTGATGATCCAACACTCATTCAATCCACTAAGCAGTCACTACATGCTGCTTTCAAAATCAAAGATTTGGGTGAGCTCAAATATTTCCTTGGTATAGTGTTTGCAAAGAGCTCTCAAGGCATCCTTATGCATCAAATGAAGTATGCTATGGAGCTTATTTCTGATTCAGGCTTAGCATATGCTAAGTCTGTGCATTCACCTATGGAAATGCATCAGAGACTTACTACTGTGGAGTTTGATGATTATGTTGCATCTTTGTCTACACCACATGCTACTACATTCAAGTCTTCCTCTTCACAGGCTTTTCCATTATCAGATCCTAGCATGTATAGAAGACTCATTAGAAGGTTGTTATACCTTACCAATACTAGACCAGACATTGCTTTTACTGTCCAACATCTAAGCCCGTTTATGAAGGCCCCCAAGAGTTCCCACTTGGAGTTTGGAATGAGACTTGTTAGGTACATTAAGCATGCTCTAGGATCAGGCATTCTTCTCAATAGCTCCAGTACTTCACAATTACAGGATTTCTGTTATGCTGATTGGGGGGCTTGTCTCAGAAGTAGAAGATCTGTTACAGGCTATTTGGTGTTATTTGGTTCTTCTCCTATTTCATGGAAATCTAATAAACATGCCACAATTTCCAGAAGTTCAGCTAAGGCTGAGTATAGATCACTAGTTGCTTCAGTGGCTGAGATTGTATGGCTTACTGGTTTGTTTCAAGAGCTGGGAGTATCTGTTAAGTTGCTTGTTTCTGTATTCACAGACAGCAAATCTGCTATTCAGATTCTTCTAATTCAGTTTTTCATGAGCGTACTAAACACATTGACATAGATTGTCACTTCATAAGAGAAAGAATCCAAGATAGTCTTATATACACAGCTTACTTGCCTTCTACTGAGCAGCCTGTAGATCTTCTTACCAAGGCTCTTAGCAACTATCAGCATGCTCACTTATTGTCCAAGCTAGGGATGAACAATATCTTCATATCCCCTAGCTTGAGGGGGCGTGAAAGAATTAAATAAGTGTACAAAGGTATCATAATTAGGAGTTTGTTATGGTTGTTATTAGTTAGGAGTTTGTTTATGTTGGTTGAAGTTAGTTAGGAGTTTGTTAGAGTTTGGTATGGTGGTTGTTAGTTTGTTAAAGGGTTATAGAAGGTTAATTGATAGTGGGTCATGTATATATATATATATATATATATAGTGAGGGGTCAATTATGTAAGAGATAAGACACACATTATTTCTAAAATACATGATTTGCTCTATTCTCTCTCTTTCTGTACATATTACTTCCATCTGCTTCTTCTTCTTCTTCTTATCTTTGTGGATCTACAATATATGTTAGTGAGCTTCTTGTTCATCTATCTGTGAATAAACTTAACAATTACCACGGCGGAGGACTTGTGTTGGGATCCACCTTCTTCAAAACGGAACATTGTTACCTCAATCATTTGGTTTCTGAATCAAACCATGTCGCCATCTTTGTAAATTACAGGTACGGTCGTCAAATGAGCGTGTTGGGTTGAATTTGAGTAGGTGAAAATGAGTTCAATTAATAAGTAGACGAGTCAACTCACTGGCCCACCCAAAAGTTACTTGGGCGGCGAAAATGAGTTAGGCTAAAATGTTAAGAAGTGGTTCATAACCCAACTTGTCCAACTCTTACTTTATTTTAATTTCTTCGTTTGTTCTTTTATTATTTCTTAAGTACCTAATAATTTTTTTCTTTATCATGACTATATATATGACATATCGAATGAAAAATCTTCTTTAGAATGCCTCTTTGTACTTTGTTGGGAGACCGTATCTGTTGCATAGTGTTTGTTTTCAGCAAAACAAAGAACATTTCAAACGAAAAAATATATATTTTGACAAATTTTTTCATGATTAATTCGGGCTATCAGTCCACTTTAATGTGTTGAGCTAATAAATGAGCATATCAATTTGAATGAGTTGATCGACTTATATTTTCGTTGAGCCAACTTTGTCACCCTCGATAACAGGCTTTCCCCAGAGAATGACTTGTCGACACTTTACCAGGACTGTTGGGTTGCCCTTCAGTGGGTCACTTCACATGTTGTCGCTACCACTGGTAACAAAGAACCATGGATAGAAAACCATAGTGATTTTAATAGAGTGTTCGTAGCAGGGGACAGTGCTGGAGGCAATATAGTCTATAACATGGTCATGAGAATCGGTAAAGAAAGCTTAATTGGAGATGTCAAACTCTTTGGTGCAATCTTTGCTTTCCCTTTTTTATTGTTTCCATCGGTCGAAAACATCGAGCATGTTTTGTCTTACAAGCTTTGGAATGCCATTTGCCCAGCATCTAAGCCAGGAATTAATAGTCCACTGGTTAATCCAGTTGCGGAAAAGAGCTTGACCTTATCGATGTTAGGGTGCTCGAGGCTTTTCGCGTGTACAGGGGAGAAAGATGAACTTGTCCCGAGAGAAACTGGAATTCATTTCGTTGAAGCAGTGAAGGAAAGTGGATGGAATGGAGATATAGAGTTCATTGAGATTGAAGGTGAAGGTCATTGCTTTCAGGCTGCTAATCCTGAAGCTGGGAAAGATAAAGATTTGATCAAGTGTATGGCTTCTTTCATCCAACGCAAGTGATTGAAATTATTATTATTGTTATTATTGAATCTTGTGATCTTAAATTAGCTATGAGTAATATTTGCAATAAACATATTTAAGGGTAAATATTTTATTGGAAGTGTTCTCTTGTGCATGTAAACTATTATCAGCTGATACATTAGTTATAGGGGCGAATCCAGGGTATGATATGTGGATTCGCGCGAATTTAATGGGTTTTGTTTAGCTCTGTATATGTATTAAAAATCTACTAAATATTTATAAATATATGTATTTGATTGTGAATTCAGTTATTATTGTATATTAACTTGAAGTAGTTCTAAAAATTTATAAATTTTAAATTATGAATCAGTCAGTTATGAGTGATATATGAAGCTTGTTGCTCATTGAACAACGATTGAGTCATGTTTGCCAAACTATTTAATACTGTATTCATTCATTAAGAAGATGTCGACATAGTATTAAGCAAATTGTCCTTTAAGTCAAGTCAATTTTTCTATATACATACAGGGAAACTATCCTTACACATGAATTTTAAAACTGACGCATAAAAGTAATGTTATTAGGGTGGGTTTCTTTTACTATACAAATTATTAATCTGCTAGATTGTATTTAAGAAACAATATTATGAATGTTTTACGTTCAACAAATTGGAGGTACACAAATGTCTATATGACGAGGGGGCAGCTTAATCAAGCCAAACCACCAAACCAAGTAGGATAAATGCAATAAAATTTTAGTAAGCGTTTTCCATGAAATCTATACAACAACAACATACCCAGTGAAATCTCCCAACGTGGGTCTGGGGAGGGTAAAATGTACACAGACCTTACCTCCACCTTGATAGGTAGAGCTTCCATGAAATCTATACAATCATAAAAATGTTTAGATGTATCGAGCTGCTTAAATTAATAACATCGTGTGGAATTTTGAACTCATTGAACAAATTATGGGAACTAGTAGTCCCACACTTCAGAAAATTTTCACCAGAGCAACCGACTTAAAGAATGCACCACGCATAACGCACACTTCAGAAGAGACCCACCTGAAGTTAAAAGTGAAAGATAGAATAATTTCCCTTAGGGATTCCTTTCATTATTCACAATATATATAGCTGTACAAGGTTGATTCATAATATGGTACGAATCCTAACTTACCTAACAAAGGTTGATTCCTAATACAATTAGAATCCTAAGTTACCTTAAATATACATCTATCATAATTACAAAATATACGGAGAATATTCTGAGAATATTCGCTAATACTCCCCCTCAGACGGAGCGGGAGGAGGCCGAATGCTAAGGCTGGATCGAAAGTCGGTGAAGAGTTGTCGCGGTAGTCCCTTTGTGAAAATGTCTGGCATACTGATAAGAGGAAGGCACGTGTAAAATTTTGACCGACCACGGGCAACCTTCTCTCGCACAAAGTGGATATCCATCTCAATATGCTTAGTCCGCTGATGTTGGACTGGATTATGAGACATATAGATAGCAGATATGTTGTCACAATAGACTATAGACGCCATGCGTAATGGACACTGGAGCTACAAAAGAAGTTTTCGGAGCCAACAGATCTCTGCGATGACATTAGCAACTCCGCGATATTCTGCTTCATCACTCGAAAGGGGTAGCGTGGCCTGCCGCTTGGCGGACCATGAGATAAGATTATCCCCAAGAAATACACAGTACCCTGAGGTGGAGCGACGTGTGTCGGGGCATCCTGTCCAATCTGCATCTGTGTAAGCTAGTAACTTGGTTGGGGTAGAGGGGTATAGATGTAAACCAAAGTCTAGTGTGCCCTTAACATATCTGATAATACGTTTGAGGGCGGCAAAATGGGACTCTCGGGGGTCATGTATAAACAGACACACCTGCTGAACCGCATATGCAATATCAGGCCTAGTGAATGTAATATACTGAAGAGCACCTGCTAGACTCCGATACAGAGTGGGATCAGAAACTGGCGCACCGTCATTGGCACTAAGCTTGGATTTTGAGTACACCGGAGTTGGCATAATTTTACAATTTGCCATCTTGGCCATGTACACTATCTCTTCTGCATACTTACGCTGACACAGGAACATAGTGGCTGCAGATCTTGTCACCGATATACCCAAAAAATAACTTAGCTTAGTCAAGTCGGTCATAGCAAATTCAGTTTTGAGTAGAGCAATGATTTCATTCTTCAACCCGTCAGATGAGGCAGTAAGAACAATGTCATCAACATATAATAGCAAATATGCAGTGCTGCTACCTCGGTGAAAAGTGAAGAGAGAGGCATCACACCTGCTACATACAAAACCAATCTGCAGAAGATACCTGGCGAACCGATCATACCAAGCGCGGGGTTCCTGTTTCAATCCATACAATGACTTCCTGAGATGACACACAAACTGCGGAGCTGCCGGATGAACAAAGCCAGGAGGCTGATGCATGTACACAATCTCTTTCAAATCCCCATGAAGAAATGCATTCTTGACATCAAGCTAATGAATCGGCCAATGCATGCCCATATCAATATTGAGAACAGTCTGAATAGTGGTCGGTTTAACAACCGAACTGAATGTCTCACCACAATCAATACCCTCCTGCTGATTAGTGTCATTTGCAACTAGTCTTACCTTATACCTCTCTAAGTCACCACTGCCTCTAAACTTATGATGAAATAGCCACATACACCGAATAACATTCACACCAGCTGGTCTAGGTACCAAATCCCAAGTGTTCTGCTTGGTTAAAGCGTTAAACTCCTCGCACATGGCCGCATTCCAATTGGGGTCCAGTTTAGCTAGTTTTGGATTCTTTGGAATGGGTGATAAGGTTTGTGTGGAGAGATTGAAGTGAACCTTGGGTTTTAAGATCCCGTATTGTGCACGAGTCTCCATGCAGTGAGAGGGCAGCAGTGGGAGGTCGGGACCGGTTCTTTGGATCGGGAGGCGCCTAGGTCGCGGGACCGGTTCTTTGGATCGATGGGCGCGTGTTGCTTGCAGAGGTAGGAGACTCGACTAGTTGCTGGGCTTGCTGGACTGGAGGCAGTGTAGGTGGTGCGGTAGACTCGACAGGGTACAGTAGGGGTGGTGTTTAGGACCGAGAGCAGGGAGCTGAACTGGGTGGCAGCATTGCTGCTGGAGGGTCAGACGACATTGCTGGAGACAATAGTGGTGTCGGAACAGTGGGCTGCTGTTGGTATAAATTTTGGATAACTGGAGACAAACTTGGTTCATCGAGAAAGAAGTAATCGGTGGTCTAAAATTTCTGGAGATTGGAAAAAGGAAAGGTTGTCTCGTTAAAAGTGACGTGACGGGAGATGATGATTTTGCAAGTGGCAATATCATAGCATAAGTAACCCCGATGATTAGGAGACAGACCAAGGAAGACACATGACAGAGTGCGAGGGGCAAGTTTGTGAGGTGCAGTGGAGGCTATGTTGGGGTAGCATAAGCATCCAAACATACGTAGGTGATCATATGATGGTTGCCTACGGTATAAGAATTCGGTAGGGGTCTTGTTTTGGAGTGTGCTAATTGGTAAAATATTTACAATGGATTCTACCATTTTGATAGCATAGACCCAAAACGGCGGTGGTAGGCATGCATGAAACAGAAGTGTGCGGACCATGTCATTGATGGTACGTATAATTCTTTCAGCCTTTTCGTTTTTGGAAGAAGTATAGGGACAAGAAAAATAGAAAACCATGCTTTATTTAGAACAGAAATTGTGAAATGCTGAGTTATTAAATTCACGTCCATTATCACATTGGAATGATTTAACAGATTTTTCAAATTGTGTCTTAATGAATTTTTGAAACTCGAGGAATTTTGCAAAAATTTCATATTTGAATTTCAGTGGGTAAATCCAGACAAAATGTGAAAAATCATCCAAGAATACTAGATAGAATTTATGACCCAAAGAGCTAACAATCGGAGATGTCCACAAATCAGCATGAACAATATCAAATAGAGAAAAAGTAACATTGTTTGATGACATAAATGGAAGACGAGTATGTTTGCCTAGTGGACAAGAAAAACAGTGTTGGGCAATTTTCCCATTATTACATTGAATACGCTTAGAAGTCCTAAGAAAAGTAAAAACTGGGTCTCCTGGATGTCCGAGTCTGTTGTGCCAAGTGGAGGGAGAGATCGCCGCAATGGATATAGGTGCTTGCGGACTGTCAGCGGAAGATTGAGTGAATGAGTAGAGATCTCTATATGGATAGTCCCCGCACTTTCTGAACGTAACTCTCGTGCACTCAGGAAGTGGATTTAAACCTCGAACCGAATGAATCCTACAATTCGGCAGGAAATTCAAAATGTTATGATTACATGTCTTGTCAAATGTCACATTCATTCAGTGTTTCTGAAACGACGACAACTGAATAACTTGCATTGATTGACGTGAAATATAGCAATGATGATACACATCCTTCCATGTCCAAATGTTATATTCTTTTTTCATAAATCAGAGGCCAAATCCCACACAGAAGGCAACTACAATCTTCCTCAAATATTCAATCTTCATAAATTTTTCTTCTTCCTTAAAATTTTCTTTCATAATGTTGTCTACTAAATCTTCTCCTTCTCGTTCTGCAGACACTAATGACGATCCACCAACCCATCATCCTGGCAAAAAACATATTTCCCTAAAAAGTCAAGAGATTGATTTGCACTCTATTGCTGCAGAGATTCTTCCCTCTAGTTTTAATTTTTTTGGAGACCATCGTGTTCATGGAAATTTCGAACACGTTGAAGAAATTAAATCCGTGATTACCGCCAAGATTCTCCCTGATGTCATGAAAGATTGTAACTTTTCTACCGAAAAAGTCATTAGAACAGTCGATCCAGTTGACCGAATACATCACCACGTCGAAAGGGTTTTCTATGACCTATACATACCCTTTTACTATTGGCCTTAAGCTTCCTATCCCACAAATTATTGAAGACATTTGTTGATGATATAGAATTTGCTTGGGGCAAGTCGCTCCACAAATTTGGAGATTAGTTTATTATATACATATGATGCAGATAATGCCAATGCCCCATTCACCATTAACCATTTTTTCCTTCTGTACTACCCCAGGTTTGCCGGGGTGGTATTGTCCACTTATACCCATGTGGAATCAAAAGTCTTGTAAATGTCAAAGATGATTTTGATCGAGGTTGGCTAACTCAATTTATCTTGATTAAAATTGACCAAATTCATCATCCTTCTATATATCCTTTCCCAGGGGGAGTGGAACTCTTCTCGTGAGTATCTTTTAACCACGAACTTGCTTATTTTGCTTTTTCAATTAAGAATTTCTCATGCAAATACTGCATTTTCATAGTCAATTCAGTTGATCCCCAACTGATCTAGAAAATTTTGAGTGGGTTGTTAGTCTTCTCCGTGCTTCCCCCGACATCACCTTATCATGGAGGAGTATCACCTCCAAGTGTTGGAAGGGAAAATACCACGGTAATCATTAACCCTAACTCTACCTTTTATATATATTCGACTCCAAATTTCTCGAGATTCCTTTTCATTATATTTATTCCATCATGAGCTGGGCAAGAAAAACTATAGCCTAGAAGGTACCTTCCCATACAACTTCCTTATCCAACATCTTACAATATGCTTCCAGTAACTGGAAGCGAAAAACTCAAGAGGACGTTCCAACGACCGCAATGGGAATTGGTTCCAGGGTTAGGAATCACCATCGGCTTATTGAATATTGGAAAGAGGTTCAAGCAGAAGCACAAGCGAGTGTCATCCAATTTAAAGATGAGGAAAATATGAACGACGGAGACACTTCCTCCGTAAGTCCTCCCGAGATATTCTGGAGGCTGAAAATCTCGTTCCTCTGACTAATCCTTCTAATGATAGCTCAATTCCTAACTCCGTCACTAAGGTCGGGACATCCGTTTTTCTTTCTGGAAATCCCACAATGCTACGCTAGAGGCTTCTCTTGCAGACTACAGATTTAGCTAAAAAAATGGGTCCTTCCCAAGAAGAGAAGAAATTGGTCGAGGAAATTCAACACCTCCGGGTCGAAGTTGAGGACCTCAGAACTGATCTCAGGGATTCATACTCTCTTCAAGCCCCCCCCCCCCCCCCCCCCCCCGGTTACGCCTACAGGATGTTGTCGACTCTCTGAAGGACTTGGAGAATTCTCTTCAGTTCTTAACCACTTTATACGTGACTCTTCAAGGGAGAACAACCCAACTGGTAGCTGAATTGGATGGGGCCCAGGGATAGATTCACACCTCCGAGCATACCATCGCTGAGCTTCAGGCCAAAAGCCAAAGATGGTGGCTTCGTAGGGACTTGGCCATTCTGAAAGGTTGCATGGATACTATTGAGGAAGCCAACAAACCAAGTTTTGACATTGCTTCTAAGATCCTGGATGCAAAAATTAACCTCCACGATGCTACGCTATCGTTGGAAGCTTTACGTAAAGATAGAGAGGATTTTGCCGTAGAAGTTGATGAACACCCCTCTTTGCTTGATCTATTTATCATTTTATTTTGTCAGTAACATTTGAATCACCCCCGACGGACCATGGAGCGGGCAAGCTGTAACCTTCCACATGAGTTTTATTTTCAGTTTATTTTTTGTGAGCTACCGGGTCACTCGATATTTTGGTAGCCGGACCGATTTTGGTCCTGAAAATATGAATGAAGAACTTTTCTTTTTCGCAATTCTGCTTAAGGTTTTATTCCTTTATTTATTCTCAGAAGCAAAATTTATTTGTAGGCTATAACTTCATTACTTTATGAATTAGAACCTTACTTTGAAACTTACTTTACTACTAGTAAATGCTAAGCCTAAAGAGTTTGAAAACTTCCCATCAAACTTGATTTTATTTCAAAAGATGTATTTTTTCATCTTAATCGGGGCTTCTCATTGCCTTTATAGTTGGTTTCGGACTTGCTTTGGTTCCGGTCAACTTGCGACCCCGACACTTTTTATATTCGGAGCCTTAACTTTTTTTTGCTAAGATTTTTAATAAGAGAGGACCCTTATTTTTAATGGTGTTGTAGAAGAGGACGTCTCCTATTTATTATGGCACAGAGTTTTCGATATGTTTTAAGATAACATATATTTTTATGCTCATGATGGCAAAGATTTATTAATCATAAAAGGAAATTTTTATTGATTCCTTTGACTTACAAATGTGAAGACAAGTGCAAGAATAATCCGGCTTCCATCTAGTATGATCAGTCAGGTTACATATATTTTGGATATCTGAGCAGTCCTCAGCATCTGGGAGTCCCCAATATCGGGTGTTTTTCTTGAAGCGCTAAAATTTTCATAAAATTTTCTTCACTCTACTTCCGGTGTATATGGCCCCCAATGTCTGGGAGTTCATGCTATGAATAATCAGACACTAGATAGCTCTCATTGGTAGTAAGACAATTAACATGCTTATTTTGTGGTGCTGTCTCATTAAAAACCTTACCAGAAAACCCCAATTGGGACAAAAACCAGATTAAGGGAAAATGAGTGCAGCACATGTTTTGTCTCACAACACATAGTACTTCTTCAATGGCTTACATTCCAATTACTAGGAAGTTTATTTTCTTGTTGGTCCGTCAGCTAATAAGCTCTTTTAGCGGTAATACCGGTGACCGTATATGGCCCTTCCCAATTCGCTCCTAATTTTCCTGCATTATGCTCATGGTACTCTGAGTTATCATCTGAAGCACTAAGTCCCCGAGTTTGAAGTATCAGAGATTTGTGCGCCGGATATAATATCACTCAATTCTATGCTTTTGAGCTACCATCCGGACATATGCTAGGTCCCAATGTTCTTCGAGCAAATCCAGGTACACGGACATTGATTATGTATTTGATTTGTCCTCAACCCGGAGGTATCTCAAACTGGGAGTTCCCACTTCAACCGCGATCAAAGCCTTTGCATCATAGACTAAGGAAAAAGGAATTTCTCCGGTACTCATTTTTGTTGTGGTTCTATATGCCCATAATATTTCTGATAGCATAGAAGATCAGTTTCCTTTTGCAGCTTCCAGCTTCTTCTTCAAGTTCTGGATTATAGTCTTGTTTGTTGACTTCGCTTGACCATTTGCACTGGGATGATAGGGAATGAAGGTGATACGTTTGATGTTCAAGTTGTCTAGGAACTTCTGACTTTGGCCCTGATGAAATTTCCACCGTTGTCACAAGCTATCTCCTTTGGGATGCCAAAACGACAGATGATGTGATGTCAGATGAAGTCATTCACCTCTTTCTCTCGGACTTTCCATAAGTTGCGTCTTTAACTTATTTAGAGAAATAGTCAGTCATAAATATAATTTGACATACATGTCCTGGTGCCGTTGGCAAGGGTCTGACTATGTCCATCCCCCACTTCATGAACGACCATGGGGACACTACCGGATGCAGTTCTTCTATTGGTTGGTGTAACAGTTGCGCATGACATTGGAACTTATCACATTTCTTTACAAATTTTTTTATATATTCTTCAATCCGGGGCCAATAATAACTTACCCTTATGAGCTTCATCATTAAGGATTCTGCTCCCGAATGGTTTCTATAGATGCCTTTACGGACTTCCCTTATTACATAATCGGTTTCATCGAGGCCTACGCACCGGGCTAGGGGACCATAAAAACATCTTCGATAAAGTTTTATGTCTATGACACAGTACCGGCCAACCTTGGTCCTCAAAGCTCTGGATGTTTTTGGTCCTCCGAGAGCTTTCTGTTCATGAGATAGTCCAAGAATTAATTCCTCCAGTCCCAAGTTAGGCTGCTCAAATTCACCTCGTCGTACCCAACGGGGACTAGTGCCGAATGTAACAGCTGAATAACTGACTCGGTTTTAAAATTTTTGGCTTCCGTGCTGGAGCCTAAGTTTGCAAGTGCATCTGCCTATATGTTCTCTTCTCGGGGTATATGCACCACTGTCCATTCTTGAAAATGAGACAAAAGATTCAGAGCCTTCTCAAGGTATCTTGACATGCACTCTTCTTTGGCCTCGAACACCCCCATGGATTTGGTTTACTACCAGCAACAAGTCACACTTGACTTCAATAATTTGAGAACCTAAACCTCGGGCTAGTTTCAAACCCGCAACAAAGCCCCATACTCGGCTTTATTGTTAGTCAACAGAGTGTTATTATTGCTTGCCTTAAAATTTCACCGGTGGGAGTTCGCAATATTACTCCTAGACCGGTCCCCTTGACGTAGGAGGCACCATTTGTAAAGTGTCCAGATTCCGGGGGCAGTCCCCGAGACCAGGATAGCCTTTTTTTTCCGCATGTGGGGTTACTCCCGGACTGAAATCGTTCAAAAAATCCGTAAGGACTTGCGACTTTATCGCAGACCCGGGTCTATCTTCAATATCAAATTTACTTAATTCAACCGCCCATTTAGACAAGTGCCCTGACATCTCAGGCTTGTGCAACACATTCTTAAGAGGGAATGTGATTACTACGGCAATTGGGTGGCATTAAAAATATGGCTGAAGCTTTCTCTACGACATTACTAAGGCGAAAGTTAGTGTTTTGAGTAACGGGTACCGGATCTCGGCCCCTTACTCTACTTACGTAATAGACAGGAAATTGCGTACCTTTTTCCTTCCGTACCAGAACTGCACTTACCGCTACCTCCGAGACCGCCATATATATAAATAGTTATTCTCCGTCCTTTGGCTTTGATAAGAGTGGAGGACTGGATAGGTAAGCTTTCAGGTCTCGTAGGGCCTTCTGGCAATCGAGCGTCCAAACAAAATCATTCTTTTTTTAGAAGTGAAAAGAACAAGTGACACTTTTTGGAACCGTGAAACGAAGTCCCTAAGGAGTTCTGTTTCTCCTTGTGTAATGCGAAATATATTCGCTTTGCACGTCTTCACCTTTCGAGCCCCCGCATGAGCTTTTATGAACATGTTGGTGAGCTGGGCGAATGATCCGATTGAGTGCTCATGGAGGTGTAAATACCATGTCAAAGGTCCCTTAGCAAGTGTTTCAGCAAAGTTCTTGATCAGAACCGATTCTATTTCGTGCTCCCTTAGATCATTTCCTTTTACGACAGTAGTACATGCCATTATATGCTCATGTGGATCAGTAGTTCCATTATATTTGGCAACAAAAGGCATTTTAAAACTTTTCGGGATTAGTTCGGGCGCAGCCTCTGGCTTATACGCCAGCTGAATATATCTCTTTATATCTAGACCGTCAACCACATGAGGGCCCTCCAATATTTGACTGAACTGATGCCGGAACTCCTTGGCGGGTTTTTCCACCTTTTCTATATTGGTGTCGACTTTGTTTGTCATATATTTCATGAATTTCAAGACCTTTTTCCTAAAATGAATTTTCAGGGATGGTTTCGCTTTCCGAATCATCATTTCTTGATCTACCTTACTCATTACTATCTTCTCCATTAGCATTTGGTGCACCAGTTCATCTGTTGGATTACTGCCAACATTCTTGGATATAAACTTTGCTTCAAACCGCATCAGATGCTCTAACTTCTTACTCATAGCTGCATTCTGCGCCCTCAGATTCTGTATTGCTTTTTCAGGTGTTTCGTCGCTGGGAACATTCTCATGCCGAGTCTGTCTGCCTTCGGAAGTGGCTCCGTCTGCAAACATCGGGTTCTCTGATATGGTTCCTATTGGCAAACCATACAGTCCGAGTGAGACATTGTTTGTGGTATCCCCAATGTTGCAACTTCTTCCGTGTTCTCCTACTCTTATCATATATTTATTCTGAACAAAAAAGCAAAACTTAAAGAGAAAATTAGGTTAGTAAAAGCGTCACTTGTGACACCACAATTGTCCAGGTCCCACGATGGGCGCCAAACTATTTACCAGTTAAACATTTCAGTTGAATTTATATACGCGGTCAAGGACACGTGGATCTCAAGTGACAAATTTGCTTTTGGTCATTCTTCTCTCTGAAAAATAGAATATTGCTCAAAGAATGTGACTCGTAGTCTTCGTTATTGTAAGGCATCTAGAATTTGATAGTTATTCTAGTTAAAATATATTATAAATAAACAATAATAAAATGAAGAGAATAGTAATTAGCCTGAGCCTTCTGATAGCTTCTCGGCAAAGTTATGACAAGTCGTATGAAAATACAATAATCGAGAGAATATGAGTAAGTGTATTCTAATAACTTGAATATCATGCCCTTACAATGGGACAATGTGTCCTATTTATATATGAGCTAAACGGGTACACTCCCCATAAAATATGCTCTCATTAATACAAGAGAATGAATATTATAATAATTAGGCTATTATTATAACCATAAATTCCTTTATGACTACTGGGAGACGTACAATCGATCTAGTAACGGCCGTCCGTTGTAATTCAAAACGGTTCCTTTGACCTTCTAAGATGCTGGTATCGCATATGCTCATGATGCTCCGAACCTCGCTTAGAGGCTACCGGTGACGTCTCAGGCCGACCTGGACTTGACTCAGCATTAACTGCCACACGTTACATCATAATTTGTACAACTATCTTATACGAGTTTTACCCTATACAATTTTCAGACTATATATGCGTGCAAATTAAATATATACAACAATATTACACGTAACCTCTTATTAATTCAATGTTATTTATATGAATTTCTTGTTAAATCCCCAAGTTCTATTAGTGATTTCTCCGCAAAACTATTAAAGAGCAGTTGCAGTCTTCTCTACTTTTTAAACTTAAAACTTAAAAGGTCACATCCATTTAAAAAGGAAAAATAATTCAAGGACGAAAGTGCCTATCCGGCAAATGTTAATACTTAACAATATCAGATTCCTAACTTTGTTTTTCACATATATTTGCTTATAAACATTTGAGAATTTCTTTAGGTGGATCATTCAGCTCCTTAATTAGGAATTAGGATCAGTTGAAAAGGAACAGAAACATAGTAACTTAACTTGAACAATCATTAATGTTAAAATAACACATATAACTAAGTTGCTAGCAAACATATATAAGCAGAAAACTTAAAATTAAAACCAGAAAAGTTCACATAGGCAACAACATAAAACATAGACTAAACCATGGCATTCATTGGATAATCCCATCAAGTTGGCTCTTTCAATGTTCCATTAAGTCTGCCGTTTCTGAGCTCTTTTCTTTGGCCTTCTCTGTTGTGAACGATATTGGCCCGAAGGGCATGTTTGGAAGTATTGTTAAGAATGTGCCTGGACCAATATTTGCAAAGCAGCGCAACACTAAATTAAGTGGCCATGTTTGAGATCCGGGTTGATAAATAGCAATTGGTGGGAGCAAAATAGGTTATGCGTATTGTTAAGAAAAAACGTTTGTTCCTCCCGTCTCCGTTCTCTAAGTTTCTCATCCCCTTCCAGTTTTCTCTTCTCAATTTTCCCTTAATGACTATTACTTGTTAATTGCTTGTTGTTTCCCTTTATCTTAATTTGTGTTCTCAGTGTTTATAATATACATTAGTGTTGTGTTGGTAATTTGAGTTTGTTTCATTCTCCTTTTGTCGGGATGATGCCTTCAAAAGTCTCCACAAATCATTTTGGCTTACCAGCTTTAAACAAAGACGCTCCACACAAAAGTTCCAACAACTAGTCCACAACTGCAGCCTATGATGACTGCTTGCCAGGTAAATCCACTTGAAAAGTATGAGTCACGTTCTTCTCGGACTGAGGAACATGCGATGGATCACTTTTTCATTCCTTTAATAAAGGAGTACCACATAATTGATAAAGATGAATTATAGTCCCACAAATATTTATAACTTGTATTAGCCACAAGTTTTAGAACCTTTCTTTCTTTCTTAGATTTCGTATCCAGTTAAACGACATCACATAAAATGGACGAATAGAGTACTCATTACAAGGAAATTGACCTAGTGTTCAGCAAACAAGCAGGAAGTGACAGAGCCATAATTTTTACTAAGGGTTCAAAAATATAAAGAAGTAAACACACGAAGAAGTTAAGAGGTTTCAACGTCTACTGAATATATGTAAAATATAATTTTAACCTTGTATATATAGTATAATTTTTCGCTGAACACCCTCGGCCCTGCCCTTGCAAACCAGCCTTTTAAGTCTAAAGTGAATGAACATGTATTCAAAGATTTAACATTCCTTTTCCCATTTCCCCTCCCCTCCCCTCCCCTCCCCTCCCCTTCCCCTTCCCTTCCCTTCCCTTCCCTTCAGAAATTGTGGAGTTGATTACTTAAATGGTCACTCAACTATTAAAAATAGGTAAATAAAGTCATCATTTTCTTTTTATATAAGAAAATTCACTTACTTTTTGTTATTTCACTCAAATTGTCATTTTTTAATCAGAGCCAAAAGATAAAACATATTAAACCCAACAGATTCAGGAGGTGCAGTCTCACCCAATGTCTTCGAGCAAGATAACACTTTAGAATTGTAGTTTCATGTAGACGTATTCAGGAATTGAAGTTTATGAGTTCTCATAATAATTTTAAATCAAAATAATAATAATAATTGAATTTAAAAACAAATATTTATAAATATTTACTAAATTTCTTAATATATACTCCCTCTATTTCAATTTAACCCTTTACTATGGGGAGTCTACGAGGTGATTCTTTGACCACGTTTTTCTTACATTTTTTCTAAATTATTTAAATTATAAATTATCATTACTTATAGTACTTTTAATGTACTTTCTAAATATATAAATATTATTTTTATAAATTTAAAAAATTTATGTCAAAATTTAAAGTTAAAATTATGAAGTTTAACCCTTTCATTCCAAAAAGGTTCACATAACTTAAAACTAAGGGAGTATAAAATAAAGAGAAAAGCTATTGAATTTATATGAACGTGTAACCAGTCTCTAAATCTGCATGCTCACGAGCTCCAATCCAGCATTTGTTGCAATTACCATTTGCCAATTGAGTGCATCTCTTCCTCTTTAAACATGTAAAGTAAATATATTTTCGACATTTTCACTAGAAGGAAACAGTACAAAGGGTTGTTTGGATGTTTAGTAGCATCACGTAAAGTGATCTGGTTAAAAAATAATCAATTATTAGACAATATTGGATTTATACAACAAATAACTAGTTTCAACTTTCAAGGAGTATAATTTTTCGCATATCCAGTGTAACCTTCTAATTAAGATTTACATTATATATTAACCTTCTAATTTTTTGCATTATTTCCGTCAAATCTAAAATAGTAAGTTTATTAAATTTTTGATAAAGACCCAAAATTCTTCCTTTTGTCAAACTTAAAGGATCAATCTTAGAGCATAGTTTAAAAACTACTTTGAACATACTCCCTTCGTCCCATATTACTTATCTAATTTACCCTTTGCACGCCTTTTAAAAAATAATAAATAAAAATATATTTTTATCATATTATTCTTATAGAACTCTTATAAATTACATTTTAATTAATATTAATTACTTTAAAAAATAATTAATGTTAAGGACAATCACCAAAAAGAAAAGCAATGGTGGAACTCTTTTCGACGGGAATCGTTGGCAACTGCTCAATGAAACCAAGTGATTCTAGTACTCCATACGAAAATAAATCTATTTTTGATCACCGAAAAGAGATGATGTGGCAAATTTTCTGGACAATGTCGGTGTAACTTGAACTGATGACAAGTTCAAGGTTTAGATGAGGGTGCCGGTCTCGTAAAATAACAATAGTGTCGGTCATCGAAGAGATAATGGTTCTGGAATGGTCACCAGACAGATGAACAGTGATTAGATAATCCTAGAAAGAGTAGTGACGCCTGAACGGTTGCTAGAGAGGTGCCATGCATGAATTGTTTCCAGAAAGTGGAGCTAGGCCAGTACGATCGTCATGAGAGTAGTGGCATCGGTTGTCGGAGAGAGGAGCGGTGCAGTACACCGGAAGGAAGAACAAAAGACAAAAAATTTGGCTGGGCTGGCAGCACTAATTGGCCGAAATTGCCTGTTGGTAGCAGAAGGTATATGAGTCTCATCAAGATCATATAGGCTATTTTACCATATCAAATTAGAAGAAACTTCTCATTCATTTGATTAAGTAAAAATGTACAAGAGGTATGTGTTATATAATAGTCTTAGGCTACGTACAATTTGGTAGGTAATGAATCTCTATGCTACAACAACAACAACAACAACATACCCAGTGGAATCCCACAACGTGGGTCTGAGAAGGGTAGAGTGTACACAAACCTTACCTCTACCTTGGTGATAGAGCGATTGTTTTCGAGAGACCCTCTGCTCAAGACAAAGCATAAGCACAAGCAAAACAAGAGAAACGGTCAGGCCCGGGCAAAAAATTTAAGATAGTGCATTATGGAAAAAGAGTAGTAACTAACACATGTAAATAAGATAAACAAAGTACACTAAAGAACGCATATCAACAGAAATCAAACTATAGGGGACTATACAACACTATTGCGCTTATTAGTATGATGGGCTAAGCGGGCCTACACTAAAAACACTACAACTACCAGTTTGCAAGCGTAAGTAGGACTACGCTCTACTACCTACTACCCTTCTATCCTAATCCGTGTCCTCCACAACCCCCTATTTAAGGTCATGTCCTCGATAAGTTGCACCTGCGCTATATCTCGTCTAATCACCTCTCCCCAATACTTCTTCGGCCTACCTCTACCCCCTCCGGAATCCGTCCAGAGCCAACCTCTCACACCTCCGCACTGGGCATTTGTGTCTCTTCTCTGCACATGCCCAAACCATATCAACCTCACTTCCCGCATCTTATCCGCCACCGAGGCCACTCCCACTCTATCCCGGATATAATCATTTCTAATCCTATCCCTCCTTGTATGCCCACACTTCCATCTCAGCATCCTCATCTCCGCAACTTTCATCCTTTGAATGTTCGAGGTCTTGACTGACCAACACTTCGCCCCATACAACATAGTCAGTCTAACGACCACCTTATAGAACTTGCCTTTAAGTTTTGGTGGTACCTTTTTGTCGGATAAGACTCACGAGCCTCCATTTCATCCACCCTGCCTCAATACGATGTGTGACATCATCATCAATCTCTCCATCCCCTTGGATAATAGACCCGAGGTACTTGAAGCTTCCTTTCTTTGGAATGACCTGAGTACCAAACCTTACCTCCACGCCTGTCTCAAGGTCGCTCCCGTTACTGAACTTGCACTCCAAATATTCCGTCTTGGTCCTACTCAGCCTGAACCCTTTAGACTCCAGAGTCTGTCTTCAAACCTACAGCTTAGCGTCCACTCCGCTGCGTGTCTCATCAATCAGGACTATATCATCCGTGAATAATATACACCATGACACCTCCCATTGAATTTGTCACGTCAGTCCACCACTAACCTCCTAATAAGGTGAATGGCTTCTGTAGTCGAACGCCCCGACATAAATTCAAAATGGTTCTCGGAAATAGACACGCCTCTTCTTACCCTCATCTCCATGACCCTTTCTCAAACTTTCATAGTGTGGCTTAGCAGCTTGATACTCCTATAGTTGTTGCAACTATGGATATCACCTTTGTTCTTGTACAAAGGAATCATCGTGCTCCATCTCCAATCTTCGGGCATTTTTGCAGTCTTAAAAATGACGTTAAACAACCCAGTCAGGCACTCCAAACCTGCCCTGCCTACACTCTTCCAAAATCAAAATTCAACTGAGATCTCATCAGGCCTGGTCGCACGTTCCCTGCGCATCCTACGAACAACACCCTCAACCTCCGCAACCTTAATACTTCTACAATACCCAAAATCCCGGTACCCACCAGATTGCTTCAGATTTCCTATCATAATGTCTCTCTTTTCTCGTTCAAGAGTTTATGGAAGTAAGGCTGCCACCTCCGCCTAATATGTGCGTCCTCCACTAGTACTTTGCCGTCCTCGTGCTTGACGCACCTCATGTGATCCAACTCACGGGCCCTTCTCTTCCTCGCCTTCGCTAGTCTGTACAACTTTTTATCCCCGCATTTTCCTCTAATTTCACATACAGGCGTGCAAAAGCCGTTGTTTTCGCCGCCGTAACCGCAAGCTTTGCCTCATTCCTCGCCAACTTATACAGTTCCCTATTCATTCACTTCTCCACCTTATCCTGGCTTTCTACCAATTTTGCATACGCCGCTTTCTTCGCTTCCACCTTCTCTTGAACTCCACCATTCCACCGGCAGTCCCCTCGATGCCTACCACGGCTACCCTGCGAGACCCCTAGCACTTCTCTAGCTATCTCTCGAATGCAACTGACCGTCATGTCCCACATACTGGCCGTCCTGTCCCACATACTCCCCCAAGCCCCCTTGGCCATCAACCTCCCCCTATCTCCTTTGCACTAGCTATGGTCAAACTCTCCATTTGATTCTTTACCTTTCACCCACAACCCTCCTCTTCTTCTCCATCCAGATCTCCAAATCCATCACCAAAAGCATATGTCGGGTTGTAAGATATTCCCTCGGAATAACCTTGCAGTCTTTACAAAGACCGTTGTCACCCTTTCTAAGGAGCAAAAAGTCTATTTGAGTCTTAGCCACCGAACTACGGAAAGTCACCAAGTGCTACTCCTTCTTCAAGAACCTCGAATTGGCTATCACCATCCCAAAGGTTCTAGCGAACTCCAAAAGTGAGACGCCTCCCCCATTCCTGTCTCCAAAGACAAAGCCTCCATGCACATCGTCATAACCCCCCGTAAGTTACCAATATGTCCATTGAAATCTCCTCCTACAAATAACTTCTCAGTGGGTGATATATACCTCCCACCACCTCGTCCAAATCCTCCCAAAAACGCCTCTTCTCCACCTAGTCCAAGCCCGCCTGCGGCGCGTAAGCACTAATAATGTTCATAGTGAACCCTCAAACTACCAACTTAATCGTCATCATCTTGTCTATTAATCGTCCTCTTCTTAAGAATTTTAACTAGTTCTATAGACTTCCCCGTTAAAGTCCCAATGTTTTAAGATCCTATTCTTAGCCTAGCATCTCCCTTACCCCACTTATCCCCCCAACCCTCGCCCCCGTTCCCGATTGAGAATATGACCCTAGTCTACCATCATTTACCAAAGCCACTAGAGTCACAAATACTATATACGAACACTATACTACATCTAATTGCAAGCAGTAAGAAAAGTGTGAAATGTATGAAACTTATAACCAGTAAAACAAGCAGAGGATGCAACAACTAAATCAGCTACCCAAAGCAAGAAAAATGTAGCACTCAACTAAGACAATTAATTAACTAACGAGAAATATATAAGAGCTCAACAAGTCAACCGGAGGTACCAATTACAGTAACAATGAACCTGGGACTGTAGATGCTCCTCCAAAAATTGATGGCGTTTCCTTGTGTTCTTCCTCTTTTGCTGCTTACTACTACAAATCCCCTCTGGTACAGTGCTAATTGTAGATCGTCGAAAAACTGAGGTTTTCGGCCAGGACTCCGGCTAGAGAATAGGGTTTCCAAACAGAAAATTATATGAAATTGCAGCTCTTGCTCAACGGAACAGACAACACTAGTGTTCACCGGCGTCGGTGTAGCTTAGTAGCCTGGCTGCCGGTCCGAGTGGCATAAGCAGAAAAACAAAAAAAAAATAGAGAAACTGAGAGGAGTAGACAAAGAAGAGGAGGAAAAGATAAGCGAAGCAGAAGTAAAAGGAAGATGCCAGAAAAATTTGTCAGCGTAGTAGTCCGGCGGCGTTACCCTGTCGCCGACCGGAGTGAGTTACCTGGTCGCCGGGCTGGTTGCCGTCGGCGAGGGATGGAGGTCGTTGGGGTGAGAGGAGAGAGGAGAAAGAGAGGCGCCGGTGGAGGCTAGAATACTAGCCGTTTCCGGCGCTGTTGTAGCCGTTAGGTCAGAGAGGAGAGAGAGGGGGGATAGAGATAGTCAAAAATTCCACAATCTCTATGCTAATAAAGAATATTTTATAATTAAATGCAGAATATCCTCAAGTATTTTAGTAGGTGTAGAGCGTTGTCTCGTGTATCCTCCAAAACTAGTAGGCATAGTATTATCTTTGTAGTTTCTTGTCCATCGATTTTCTGCTACTATCTGCTGTCTCTTGTACTTCGATTATCGTATTAGTTTGCTACAATTACTGTTACTTTTCTTCATAATGCTTATTGATAGTATTTTGCAATGGCTTCTTTCAATCCTTGTCTGACCTTTTTTTGTCATGCTTTCTCTTGAGTCGAGGGTCTTTTGGAAACAGCCTCTCTACCTCCCAAGGTAGGGGTAGGGTCTGCATACACTCTATCCTCCCCAGACCCCACTTGTGGGATTACACTGGTATGGTGGTGTTGTTGTTATTCTATAAAATAGCACCATTAGGAAAATCTGGAAGATGATACTTGTTGCTATATTTTTGGAGTGTTTGGAATGAAAGGAACAACTGATGTTTCGATGTAATATCAACTACTTGCCAATCCCTCAAAGCAAGATGTCTTATGTATCTATTTAGTTGGCCTTATTTATCCTGTATAGACTCCCTGGGTAGTTTTTTGAATGTAATGATTGGGTGATAGGCCTTAAGGACAGTCTGTTTACCATGTTTTGAAAATAATCCAAATTTCTACTATGCTAAAAACAAGATGGAATGGCTGGAGAAATGGTAGTTAAGTTGGGTCTTTATGTTAAGTTCTTCTAGGTCAGGAAGGAACATGAAGTACCTTTTCCATGGAAAACCATTTGGCGGACAAAAGTCCCTCCTGGAAGTTACTTTTCTTTTTGATGGACTGAAATAACTCAAGCTTCAAATAACTTGAGCTATTGATGACCTGATGGAAAGGCAGGGAAACGTATAATAACATGTGCAAAAAGAGGAAACACTGAAACAGTGAATTACCTCTTCCTACATCGTCACATTGCTGGACTTTTGTGGAACATCTTACTGGTTATTTTCATGATAAAATTGCCATGCCAAGTACAAACTTAGGGATGTGGTCATGGAGAGGCCACTCAACTCAGAGGAAACTCAAGCAGCTAAAAAAGCGTTCCCTTTATATTGCATTGAATTATGTAAAGAAATGAATATAAGGTGCTTTGAGAAAAAAGTCCCTATCCAATCTGAAGCACAGCTGCCTCATAAACTGTTTGGGTGGCTTAATCAAACTGATGTATTTAACTTAGAGATTTTTTCATTGAACTTTTGAGATTTAGGCATGTAAAGCATAATGTTGCATCAAGCGGTGTTTTCTCGAAATGTTATTAAATGCTTTTTCCCATCCGAGAAAGTCTCCAGTGTTTCCCATTTTGTATTTATACATTAGGTGGGAGCCCAAACTTTTTTAATGAATCAATTTCCCCTAATAAAGCCAAGAATTTATTTGAGTTGATGGTTCTAGACCGAGAACATATTGACTATTTATTAAGGCTGCTGTCAATTCTCTTTTATCCAATTTTTTTTAAATGAAGAATATTATTATTTCTTATTGGTGAGGAAAAGGAAGAATATTGTTGATGGGGTCAATAATGTAAGAAAACATTATGGGGTCATTTGATTCATATACTAGTTATAGAGGAGTTATATAATCCAGGGATTGCTTCACTAAGATCAATAATACCCATATACCTAATACTGTATTAGCTATGCCGTGTTGTATCAAGTATAGATGATGTCTAAAATGATGTACAAGTTATACTAGAATGAAGGACAAATAAGACCAAATTTGTACTGGGATTATTTTTCCTGATCTCTCCAACGAAAGGACCCTATATGTTTTGATTTTCACACCGTTGAGTGTTATCCTATCGGTCAAGGTTCAATTCTTACTGAATTTTGGATTGTTCTCATCTTTGTTTCAATGTTTTGTGCTTTTATACTAGAGTTATCTTTAAACTGTAAAACAGATAATTGTTCGTGTTATCTATAGATTACAAGCTGCTGTCTCCAAATACATAGTATTTTGATTACCTACTAAGTGATTGTTCGAGATTGATTAGCGAAATTTGTACATCTAATTTAATTTCTCTGCTTCTGCACCTGTTGTGAGTTAATTGGAATGACTAGAAAAACTAGTCATCTTAAAATTACGAGTCTTGACCTCCAATTTTATTCAAGTTTCTGGCTCACAGCAGAGTTAGTGAGGCAATGACTCCTTAAGCTATGCGTTATAATTGTTGCAGTTCAGCCAATATTATCATCCTTTATTAAGTCAGTCTTTCATTTGAAATTCTTTTACGCATTTGCTTAGTGCTAAGTAATCCATCTTGTTGCCTTTTGTTTTGTAAAAATTATGTAATAAGATTCTTCTTAAACATGTTGTCAGGCATGCCATAAAGCCCTCGAGCTACGGTGGAGCAAATTCCAGAGAAATGCTACTCTTTTGAAGCGCCAATTAACATGGCAGTATGATCTCTATCATTTACATATCCATATTGTGTAGGTTCCTTAGTTGGTAGTTCCTTCATATCTCAATTTTCTTGATTGCCAATTTTTCATTAGATTTAATGGCCATTTGGGAAAGAAAGGAATCAGTGGGCACATCAAAGTTAGTTATGAAGAGAAGACCCTTTCAATAGAGGTGACTTGAACTAACATGACATGGTTCTGTTTGCCTAACCTAGTAGGCCATTATTAATATGTGGGGACTGATTCTTTAAATTTTGTTCCTCCCGTCTATTTTTTTGTTTCTCTGAAATATTATTCAGGTAAAAATGCCCCAAGATGCATCTAGCAGCAGTGTTCGTGACACAAGAGGACTTTCAGGTTTTTTCTCATTCTTTACAAATACTTGGAAAGTGAATGCAAGAAACAATGGATGACGCCCTAGTGCAGGAAATTTGAATGTAAAAATCCCCTTTTTCTCAAATTTATATAGATACTCACATCAAAATCAATCAACTAAAGCCGTAATCCATAGATAGTTGGGTCGGCATTTTGATCACATGTGGTAGTGGTGTGAGAGAGAAGTATTGTTAAACATCTTGAGAAAGATCAACTCTAGATCATTAAATTGGGATGTGGCAAGTACCAGAAGGAAACAATCTTTTTCTATCTTGAAATAGCTGCGGATACGATATGAATAATGTGCACGTATAGAGGATAATGAGTGGTTGCAATAGATTATTTGGTCATGTCCTGGGTATGCCTGATAAAGGAGATGTCCTACATGTTCTAATTCTCAATGAAAACTTAACTTTTGGCCAATGGTTCTGTTCGAGGTGGACGGTTCCCCTCGTGTTAAAATCCTTATGGGACCTGGCCAATCTGCTGGCCCCTAAACCCTAAGGTTACTTGGTTAGGGGGCAGTCCAGTCTTGTTCTTAAATTTTTATCCTTAGAAAAAATAAATTATCTTGCAAATTGTCTTCATTTTTATTCAAGTAAATTATTCATTTTATTCCTCCTCTTGTAGCATTTGTTCATTTTATTCCTCAGTGCAACATTATTTATTTAAGATTAAAAATGAGTTATATTCAGAAAATATAAATGTAATACACGCAAAACTGAAAAAAATCCATAATGGTATAATTTAAAGAATAAAGTAAATAGAAAGCTTAGGGCTAAAGATTGTGAAAGATTGAAACTTCAAGTAGATCTAAGTTTGAGCTGGTGTGTCTTTTTTCTACATTTTTCTTAATTCAAGTATTTTTCGAGATTTAACTCTGAAAACAATCAAATGTGGTTTAACTTTGAACAAAGACATCCTTTTTCTATTTCATCCATAACCCAAAAAGAATCAACTTCCAATATTAGGTATCATTCAATTTTAATTTACTTCCTGTATACGGGCATTCTTTGCCCAAACTTTTAATAAAGTTATCTACTTTATTAAAAAATATATCATATTTAATTTAATGTAACAATTCTGTGTTATAACTTAAAACTCAAATCATCATGTTGAATTTATTATTCTATATTGGATCTGTTAGGAATTATTTGTTTATTATAAGAATTTATTATGTTTGAAAGTAGTTGCGAATGTAAGTTTTTTATTAGACTAATGAAAGGGAGTAACGATCGTCCCCCAATTCTCAACCCCGACCTACACAAGTGGTTTTTACACCCACATTTGGAGAAGTTCTGTTAGGTTCTTGTAGCAATTGACGACCTTTTCTTCTTTTACTTCACATAGCTTTTCGTCTCTTTGATAGCTGGAAATTCTCCAAAAGTATGAAAAGCTGGAGGACTTTGTACCAATACCATCCGTTCCGGTGTGGTTGGGTTCTGTTTTGTGTTAAAGAATGTTAATGAGAAGGGATATTAATAGCTAAAAGTAATAACGACAAAGTGAATTGACCAAAAAAAGCAGAACGGGGACTGGAGCTGTTGCGAACAGTTAAATGTTGTTGCTTCAGTTGTCATATTCCTGACTTTTGTAGCTTTACCTTTTTATTGTTTGATTATGTTTTGCTATACTAGATCGGTTTGGTTCGAAATGGGTTTGGCTCCAGTCCCAATCTGGTATTTGGGTGGGAGAACTGATTCCAACCCCTCTAGGAGGTGGGCCTACTCAGAACCCATGGGCAGTGGCTGGTTCCAGCCTCTTTTAGCGGCTTGGGCTTAGCCGGTTCAGAGCAGATCCGATCCACTTGACTTTTATGATGCCATGTGCTAATAATATAATGATACAAAGATAAATACTAATAGACTGTAATGGCTCAATGTTGTTCCCGACTTATTGCAATTAATCATTTAATGCTAATTTTTGTAAAAAAAAAGCAGGTAGGGTCCTTAACGAGTTAGTAGGTAAATAAGTAAGGAGTATGAACCCCTCTGCATGCATTTTAGTGTATGAGTCTTGAGTCAGATTGTTTTGCTGGACTCAAATTTTCAAATTTTCTCTTCTTTCCCCTTTCCCTTTCACATGAAGGTTGGGGGAGGGTGAGATTGTGCTTTTCCAATTTCCATTTCCCATTTCCTATTTCCCAAGGCTTATATATATATATATATGTGTGTGTGTGTCTATATATATATATATATATCTGATTTGCTTGTTTAATTGCATGCTTTATTTGTATGTCTTCCGCGATTATCTTTGACGATGATTTTTTTCTCCTGGGAATATGTACTGGATGCCTTTAAGTATCTTGGTAAATTTGGTCTGATATGAAACTAATTTGGTTTTGTTCTCATGTAAAATCAGGGGGAGAACGCTCTTTTTCAACTTTATGCTTTGCACTTGCTCTTCATGAGATGACTGAAGCTCCATTTAGAGCAATGGATGAATTTGATGTATTTATGGTGGGTTTTACAACTTGGTATTGTTTTGTAACTTTCGTAAAAGGTGCTTTTCCTACTAATTGGGAAATAACATTTGGTGAAACTGTCAATTTTTCTTTGTTTGTGAGAAAATTGCAGTTTGGTCCTTAGTTCAATTGAGCAAAATGATTGATTTTAGCCCATCAAGCATTGAAATTGTAAGATAGAATAATTTCCCTTAGGGATTTATTTCATTAATCACAATATATATAGTTGTACATAGAAGGTTCCTAAACTTACCTTAATTGGTTGATTCCTAATACAATAAGAATCCTAACTTACCTTAAATATACATCTATCATAATTACAAAATATACGGTGAATATTCGAAGAATATTCGCTAATACTCCCCCTCAAACGGAGCGGGAGGAGGTCGAACTTTAAGGTTGGATCGGAAGTCGGTGAAGAACTGTCTCGGTAGTCCCTATGTGAAAATATCTGCATACTGATAGGAGGAAGGCACGTGTAATATTTTGACCTGACCAAGGGCGACCTTCTCTCGTACAAAGTGGATATCCATCTCAAATGCTTAGTCCGCTGATGTTGGACCGGATTGTAAGACATGTAGATGGCGGATATGTTGTCACAATAGACTATAGACGCCTTTCACAGTGGACACTGGAGCTCTAAAAGAAGTTTTCGGAGCCAATAGATCTCATCAACGACATTAGCAACTCCGCGATACTCTGCTTCAGCACTTGAACGGGATAGCGTGGCCTGCCGCTTGGCTGACCATGAAATAATATTATCCCTAAGAAATACACAGTAGCCTGAGGTGGAGCGACGTGTGTCTGGGCATCCTGCCCAATCTGCATCCGTGTAAGAGATGTGGAAGAGGGGTAGAGATGTAGTCCAAAGTCCAGTGTGCCCTTAACGTATCTGATAATACGTTTGAGGGCGGCAAAATAGGACTCTCGGGGGTCGTGCATAAACAGACACCTGCTGAACATCATATGCAATATCAGGCCTAGTGAATGTAAGATATTGAAGGGCACCTGCAAGACTCCGATATAGAGTGGGATCAGAAATTGGCGCACCATCATTGGCACTGAGCTTGGATTTCGAGTCAATTGGAGTTGACGTAATTTTACAATTTGCCATCTTAGCTCGATATACTATCTCTTCTGCATATTTACACTGACACAAAAACATAGTAGCTGCAGATCTGGTCAATGATATACCGAAAAAATAACCCAGCTTGTCCAAGTCGGTCATGACAAATTCAGTTTTGAGTAGAGCAATGATTTCATTCTTCAAACCGTCGGATGAGGCAGTAAGAACAATGTCATCCACATATAATAGCAAATAAGCAGTGCTGCTACCTCGATGAAAAGTGAAGAGAGAGTTATCACACCTGCTACATATAAAACCGATCTGCAGAAGATACCTGGCAAAGCGATCATACCAAGCGCGGGGTGCCTGTTTCAACCCATACAATGACTTCCTGAGACGACATACAAATTGCGGGACTGCCGGATGAACAAAGTCAGGGGGCTGATGCATGTATACAGTTTCTTTCAAATCCCTATGTAGAAATGCATTCTTGACATTAAGCTGATGAATCGGCCAATGCATGCCCATAGCAATACTGAGAACAGTCCGAATAGTGGCCGGTTTAACAACCGGACTGAATGTCTCTCCACAATCAATACCCTCCTGCTGATTAGTGCTATTGGCAACCAGTCTTGCCTTATACCGTTCCAAGTCACCATTGTCTCTGAACTTGTGACGAAATAGCCACATACATCGGATAACATTCACACCGTCTGGTCTAGGTACCAAATCCCAAGTGTTCTGCTTGGTTAAAGCGTTAAACTCCTCGCACATGGCTGCATTCCAATTAGGGTCCAGTTTTGCTAGTTTTGGATTTTTTTGAATGGGTGATAAGGTTTATGTGGAGAGGTTGAAGTGAACCTTGGGTTTGAAGATTCCGTGTTGTGCACGAGTCTCCATGCGATGGGTAGGCAGCAGTGGGAGGTCTGGACTGGGAGTTTGGGGTTTCATTGGTACGGTTCTGAAGGCAGCAGTGGCTGCAAGTCGATAGGGGGTTGCGGACTTGTGGTTGGTCTCGGGTCGATGGTTGGTCGAGCAGTGGAGGTGTCGAGCAGTGGGGGGTGTTTGGTTGGCGACGACACCGGACAATGTGGGTGGTGTAGCTGCTGGAGCAGTCTGCAACTAAACCGGAAACTGCCGGAGACACATCGAATGTATTAGAGGAGACAGAGGAGACTCATCTAGAAATGTGTAAGCTGTGGTTTGGAATTTTCGAAGGTTTGAAAATGGATAGTTCGTCTCGTCGAATGTGACGTGACGTGAGATGATGACCTTACGAGTGGTTATGTCATAACACAAGTAACCCCGATGATTAGGTGAGAAACCGACGAATACACATGGCGTGGTGCGTAGGGCTAGTTTGTGAGATGCAGTGGAGGCCAGGTTGGGGTAGCATAGGCAACCGAAGATGCGTATTTGGTCATAAGAAGGGAACCTATGGTATAAGATTTCGGTTGGGGTCTTGTTTTGGAGAGTGCTGGTTGGTAAAATGTTGAGGTATTTTGCCATTTTGACAGCGTAGACCCAGAATGACGGTGGAAGACTGGCATGAAAGAGAAGGGTACGTACCATGTTATTGATGGTACAGATGATTCTTTCAGCTTTGCCGTTTTGGGAGGAAGTGTAGGGACAGGTAAAACGGAAAACCATGCCTTGTTTAGAGCAGAAATTGTGAAATGCCGAATTATTAAATTCACGTCCATTATCACATTGGAAAGATTTTATAGATTTTTCAAATTGTATTTTAATGAATTTTTGAAATTCAAGGAACTTAGCAAACACTTCAGATTTGAACTTTAGTGGGTAGATTCATATAAAGTGTGAAAAATCATCTAATAATACTACATAGAATTTGTGACTCAAGGAACTGACAACCGGAGATGTCCACAAATCAGCATGAACAATATCAAATGGAGAAAAAGTAACACTGTTGGATGACATAAATGGAATACGAGTATGTTTGCCAAGTGGGCAAGAAAAACAGTGTTTGGCAAGTTTTCCATTTTTACATTGAATACGCTATTAGTCCTAAGAATATTAAAAACAGGATCTCCTGGGTGTCTGAGCCTGTTATGCCAAGTTGACGGAGAGATAGCAGCAAGGGAGACAAGTGAATGAGTTCTGACAGCAGAAGATTGGGTGAAGGGGTAGAGGTCTCCCATACTATTGCAGCGCGTAAGGATTTTCCCCGTATTGAGATCCTTCACAGAAAAACCTAAAGGGTCAAATTCGACAGACACAGAATTATTGCGAGTGATTTTTCTAACAGAGATTAGATTTTTAATGATGTTAGTGGTGTAAAGGACGTGATTTAGGGAGAAAGGCGGGTGGGGATGTTTGGTATGTGTGTTACCGTAACCTTCAATTGGAATGCGATGATCATTGCCGACAGTAATAAATTGAGGACACTTTAACCGAAGTAGTTGAGATAAGTTACCTGACGATCGGGTGAGGTGAGATGTGGCTCCGGTGTCCATGTACCAATTGTCGTCGGGCTGTTGAAGGTTTACGGTGTTAAAGGCCTGGCCCAAATCAATAGGGGACAGGCTGCTGCCTTGCGGGTGCTGCTGGACCGAAGCCATGTGGGCCTGCTACTGCTGCGGGTGCTGCCTGTTGGCTGCCCAATAGGCCACTGGACCAAGCAGGCTGCTGGAACTGGGCCGCTGCAGTTGGGTAAGGGCAAGCAGGCGAGGCCCAGTTCCCGGTATTGGGCCAGGCTGGCGGTCCAGCCCACTGGAAATAGGCAGGAGTTGGGCCTGGCTGCTGGTTGCGTTGGCCCTTGCCGCGGCCCTTGCCTTTGTTATTATTGTCGCGGCCTCCGCCGCCACGCCCTTCGCCGCGGGACTACTGATGCTGATGGTCTTACGGTGGTGGCGGGGTGGTGTTGGTCGCCGGTGGTGCCATCCTTATGCTCCTCTTGTTTAGCACGTCGAGTTTCTTCCAATAATAGTTGTGAACGTGCCTTGGTGAAACTTGGTAGTGGGTCGGCCTGTTGAATCATCGTTGCAAGTGTATCGTATTCACCTTTCGGTAAACCAGCAACTAATTGAAGTACCATCTTGGTTTCCGAAACAGATGTCCCGATGTTGGAAAGTTGGTCGGCTATGAGTTTCAGTTGTTTGCAATATTCAGACATGTTAAAATTCTCGAGGCGCGTATTATTGAATTGTTCTTCTAAATACACAACCCGAGTATTTTTGTTGTCCTGACAGATTTCTTCCAACCGTACCCAAAGGTCACGTGCCGTGACACCTGTTTTCATGATAGTACACAACAAGTTTTTTGAGATGGTGCCGTATATCCACTGTTTGACGATGGCGTCAAGGCGACGCCATGTTGATTCAGCAATATCGGTGGGACGAGGAACAGAGTCATCAATATGGTCGAGCACGTTGTATGCACATGCATGAATATAGAACAGTTTTGTCCACATGGAATATTGACAGTCTTCTTGGTCAAGAATTATAGGGGATAGAGTTCTTGATGTTTGTAACGGCGAAAGCCGGTTGAAAAGAAGTCGATGATCGTTGAGAGGAGTTGTCAAAAGTGCCAGTGGAGGAACCGAAATTTGTGGGGGAAGACATGGTGGCTGCCGGGATTGCCATCGACCGAAGGGAAAAATCGAGGGGGGGGGTCGGCGGTTGTTTTTGAGAGAGAGGAGAGTAGGGATTAGGTTTAGGCTCTTGATACCATGTAAGATAGAATAATTTCCCTTAGGAATTTATTTCATTAATCACAATATATATAGTTGTACATAGAAGGTTCCTAATACAGTAAGAATCCTAACTTACCTTAATTGGTTGATTTCTAATACAATAAGAATCCTAACTTACCTTAAATATACATCTATCATAATTACAAAATATACGGTGAATATTCGCTAATAGAAACTATGTTTCTTCTTCTAACAGACAATCAAGTTGGGCAGTTCCTATACATTTGTGATTTCAATTTGAAAATAAAGGAATCTGAAATATACTTCCAATCATCATCATGACAATCTTTATCATTGTTATTTATGTCACTTTTTATTAGATTTCTTCTAATGCTCCCAAATAGATATCCAAATGACTTAGAGATCGCAATGCCCTTCAAGGGCAACTGCGGACTGTTTCCAAATTCCACAAGCACGATGTCAAACTGGATCAGTCCTTCATTGGTGCTCTCCATGTTCAGTACAAAGTCACCCTCAGTGAGATAAACCCATTTTCCTCCTTTGCTCCCAGGCTCTAAGGGAACATATAGTTGAACATGACAAATACAAGTTGGAGACTTGTGTATACACGTTTGATTTATATCATTGATTGATATATTAACTGTGATCCGAAGGAGGTCAACCAATGAAGCCCTAAGGCTTAAAGATCTCGGTCAGAAGAAAATTCAGAATAATGACTTCAAAGGAGCTCCAAATCTGCGTTGAAAGCTGAAGGATTTCACTCTTGAGTATGGGATATATCTCAACTACTTGTCTGTAATGTTCGGATGGTAGAACAGCAAAACATTCATAACCAAATATCTGCTGAATAAAAAGTGTTCTGGATTTTTCTTTCTTTTATTGTCCTCTTTACTATGAAATTACCGACTATGCTTTCAATAACAAAAGGTAATAAGAAATCTCTTCTCTATTAGATAAATGAGTGAAACCTTTAGCTGTATTTTTGCTTTTCACAATTTGTCCACTATAAGTGCCTTCATCAGGGATCAGATTTCCGGATGATATGAATATTTATGTTATTCTGACAATTTAAATGTAGCTCAAATGGAGTAATGCAACTACTGCAAAAGAAGAAATGTGACACTTGAGGTGTTGTCTTAGATCATATCCTCATAGATTAATGGCACCCCCATGTATCTGGATGGATGGATCTTTTGACGCAAGCATGGTGTGGTGAACTGACGCAATGGGAGATTGTTTTACTCATCTGTTCCTAATCATGCATAAGAATTGTCGAAATTTACTAATCTGTTGTGTATCTATAAATCTTTATCCTAGTGGATTACATAGGGTCAAGTTTAGTTGCTCTAGACATCGTAGAGAAACAGTCAATTGGTTGCAATCTCTAACTTTCTGATAATTTACAGGATGCTGTAAGCAGAAAAATCAGCCTAGATGCTGTCGTGGATTTCGCATTGGCACAAGGATCACAATGGATATTTATTACCCCTCATGACATCAGGTAATCTGAAAACACGAATAATAAGTTGTTTGTCAATCTGAAAGCCTGATCCTGTACTGCTACTTAAATTGATAGACAGACGGATTGTGCACTTTAAAACATGTACTAATGCCTCAATTTTTTGCATTCTACCTTTCAAGTAAGTCTGGTAAAGTTGTAGTACTGACAAATCGGCACCCAACAAATTAAAATGCTTCATTTTCAATAGGCTCGTCAACCCCCCTTCAGAAGATTCTTTTTTGTCCTTGGCATAAAAACTTTCATCCGGACTAATTGCATCTTGTTTACAAAGGGAGAGGAAAAAAAGAGGTGGGATAATGGCAGTTTTCATATACGAAATTGGATTGAGTTTATCAGTTACTGTAATATGGCAATCATTTATAAGGGGAGGTTACACATCTGGTCGCTCGACCAAAACTATTTACAGCTAGACGATATACATAATATATGCATACATTATGTGTATATTATACATCTATTTATGTCAATTAATAATTTCTTTGCTTTGAATCGGTTGCAATATTGATCCGTCAACTTCTTTTGTTTGCAGTATGGTGAAGCAGGATGAAAGAGTAAAGAAGCAACAAATGGCGGCTCCTCGTTCCTGATTGCTTTTGTATTTTCTTTTTGTGAGAGATGGTTATTTTTTTGGGGTTTTCAGGTGGGCATGAAGAAGAGTCCTCTTATAAAAGGTCTTTGGATTACATATCCTAAAAAAATTCACAGTTAAATTAGTCCTTTTGGATAGGTAAACCTACTGCCATTAGAAATTCTAGTGAAATGTAAAACTAGGTGTGTTGCTTTATAATTTTAATGTGTTATATATCTAAGTCTTGTTTCCAATTTTCTTATTGGTGTACCGTTAGTCTTTTTAATGATCGTATATAACAGCCAAGCTTATATATATATTTGCATTGTGAATGACCGAATCATAATTTGCCTACTAAATTGAAACGCCATTTGTTTGGTATGATACATATCAAATCATGCATCTTGTTCCTGTCAATGCAAAACTAATATTCCATGCCCAGTTTACCAAAATGCTTCAACGTCTCAAAAGTATCATGTCAGTCATAAACAAGTATAACATAGTTTCGTAGAAGAATGATATTCAAAATATAACATTTATTCAGAAATAAACCGAATAGAATTGAGAGAAAACACCTTTGGCGCTAGGGTATATTTACTATTCGATTGTGTTTTCTTTACATACCTTAACTATCACACCTCATATTAAATCACCTCGTTGATGAGTTGGCAAAACACTCAATGACAAGTGTGTGGGGCTTAAATCCCCATGGTTATCTATAACAACTAATTAGAGAAAAATATTTTTTCTATTTTACCTTAAACCCTCCTCCTCTTCAACATCTTCAACTTCTTCTTCAACAACAACAACAATACAACCACACAATAGAGCTTGAAGTTTTATACGATTCCACAATGAACTTCGCACGATCTTACAATTTTATTTAGAGTGATTTCCCCTCCCACTACAATAGAACATTTGTATGATATACCATTTGAGAGTAAGTAAATGTATCCCAAATATCAATGACATTTAAATGTACGTTAACAAAATTAATTACAGCATGCTATTGCAATTTTAGGAAATTATACTTAGCTTGCTTATTGATTTTGTTAGAGCCGTCAATATGGGCCGGACTCGTTTGGTGATCCATTCACTTTGTGATTTGATAGGAATGGGTTAAGATTTTTAAAATCCATTTAAGAATGAGGCTTTTTAACCCGGTTTGAAAAAGCCTGCTGACTTGTGGGCTTGAGCGATGTTGGGTTGGGCCAGCTCATGGGCTTAAGCGATGCTGAGTATAAATATCATGAGTCCGGAACTTAAATGTTGGGTTGGGCCAGCTCATTGTCCTGGACTATGTGAAACACTAGGTGGAGGGACCATGTAGACTTCTTCTTGAAGATCCCCATTTAAAAAAGCATTTTTAACATCCATTTGTGAAATATGCCAATGACGAACAGAGGCCACTGTAATAAGAACCCGGACAGATGTCATCTTTGCAACAGGTGCAAAAGTCTCTTCATAATCCATACCATATTCTTGAGCAAAACCCTTTGCAACCAAACGAGCTTTATATCGCTCAATAGAACCATCAGACTTTGTCTTAATCTTGTACACCCATCGAGAACCAATAGTTTTCTTACCAGTCGGTAGAGAAACCAAATCCCAAGTGCCAGTTTTGTTCAAAGCAGCCAGTTCCTCATTCATAGCCTCTTGCCAAAGAGGATCACGAGCTGCCTCAGAGTAGGATGTAGGCTCACAGAGAGAATTAATAAAAACTAGAAAGGAAGCGAATGATGGAGCATAGCAAGAATAATCAAAATCGAATACCTGAGTAGATCGCAGAGTGCGTTTAGGATAGCGAGGTGGATATGGATCTGCAACCACAAGAGGTTCTGAAATAGGCGTAGGAGGGGGCTGAGTATCAATATCATGGGACCTGCCAGAAGACTGAGAAGGAACATATGATATAGATGTAGAATCAGATGGACAATCAGCATCAAAGGGATCAATATCAATAAGGTCAGATTTTGTCATGCCATGTGAGGTAGGTGGGATGGAAAAGAAAGGACCATGCTCAATAAAGGAAACATTACGAGACACATACAATTTTCCAGAAACTGGATCATGACAACGATAACCTTTCTGCCCAACCCCATATCCAAGAAAAACACAAATGGCGACACGAGAAGATAACTTAGTACGCTCGCGTGGACGTAGAACAAAACATGTAGAACCAAAAACTCTCAAATGGGAATATAGTGGGGTGTGACCAAATAGTCTAGCATACGGAGAAATACCAGAATTATGAGAGGTAGGGATCCTATTAATAAGATAAACAGATGTAAGGACAGCTTCTCCCCAAAATTCACTAGGTACACTAGCGGACAAAAGCATGGATCTAGCTGTCTCAACAATATGCCTATGTTTTCTCTCGGCTACCCCATTTTGTTGTGGTGTATCGGTACAAGAAAGACGATGTATTGTACCATCGCTTTGAAAATACCGAAAAGATCCCCACTAGTATATTCACCTCCTAAATCACCCCGAAAATATTTAATAATGGCGAGAATGTTGAGTTTTCACATAGGCTTGAAACTCGGCATAAGTATGAACAAAATCGAGCGTCTTTTCAACAAATAAACGCAACAATGACGAGTATAATCATCAATAAAGGAAACATAATATCCGGAGCCACCTTTAGTAGGGATAGGTGCTTGGCCCCCAAACATCCGAATGAACTAGATCAAATGGTGCGAAGAAGTAGAAATACTAAGATTAAAAGGCAAAGCGAGAAAATTTTCCAAGTTTACATCCACTACAATCGAAATATCATCGGATTGTAAATCACCAAGAACACCAAGATTACACATAAAACGCAGCGAGAACACGATACATGACCAAGTCTAGAGTGCCACAAATAAAACTTCGAAGAGGAATGTGTTAAATGAAAAGAAGACAGATTAACGAGCATAGTTGCTTTGCGCATGAGTAGGAAGATGCGGCTCATCCAAAACATATAGACCTCTCCCTTTCTACGCCCGTCCCAATCACTCTCTTGGATTTTAGATCCCGCACATAACAAGAATTATGGAAGAGTCCAATAAAACATCCGAGTCACATATTTGACCAAAGCAAAAGCAAGATTTATATGTAATTTTGGAATGCAATAAACATCGAGGTAATGATATAGTGGATGTATGAATGGTGCCAATGCTGTCAATGGCATAGGTGTGCCATCGCGATCACAACGAAGTGGAAGGGGAGTCGAAGACATAGATACAAAGACGAAAGAATCGGGAGACATATGATTTCCACTCCGAGTCCAAGATCCAAGAAGGCGAAATGATACTTGAACCAATAGATGGTGATGAGCAGGAAGGAACAGAAAGAGCATAAGACTGAGAATTCTGTTGAAACAGTTGGAAGGCGAGGAATTTCTGAAATTGGTCAGCTACAGAATCAGTCCTGTGACTCACAGAGGCTCCTGAAGCTGGGTGATCAAGAGAGGGCACAAAGGCAGCCTGAGTCGGTGGATACAAGTTCTGGAATTGACCCCCAGAATATGGCTTCTGTTGAGAAGGCTTCTGTCCTTGTCCCGAATGTGGAGGCTTAGAACTTGACGTCTTCCGAAGCTCAGGACATTGATTCTTCCAGTGTCCCGGTTTCTTGCAATAATTACAATTACCTATGATAGATGTTCTATACTAGTGTGTAGGGGCTGCAAGGACCGGTGCAGACGAAGGAGCTGCCAGTACAAAAGTAGAAGCCTTATGTACCCCTTTTAGAGTCTTCAAACATGTTTTTTCAGCCATAAGTTCATTTACCACATCTTCAACAGATGGTAAGGGTTTGCGGTGCAACAAGCCTGAACGACAATTCTCAAATTCTGACCGAAGACCCATCAATAGCTGAACAAGACGATCTTCATCTCTGCATTTAATATAAGCATCGCATGCTTGCAATTCAGTAGATTCAGTCATAGCTAACTGATCCCACAAAGTCGTCATTGCACAGAAATAATCTTGAATGCCCAAGTCATTTTGTACTAGTGCACGAATTTCATATTGTAACTGATATTTAACAACAAAATTATTCTGCACAAATAATCTTGACAAATAATCCCAAATCTCTTTAGCAGTTTTGAACTTAGCCAATTGAACACCAATTCTTTGTTCAACAGAGTTATTAATCCAAGTAATAATCTTTGAATTATTGGTCTCCCAAGTCCTAAATAATTCATCAAAATTTTCATCTCCAAATTTAGGGCATTTGGTTTTTCCAGACATATAATCCCAAAGCCCCTTTCCCTTCAGAAAATTTACCATGACATAGCTCCAATAGGAATAATTTTTTCCATCTAACCGAACACCAATAGTTTGCAAAGAATCATCACCTCCAGCCATTATGAATTTTAAACAGAAAAATCCCAAATAACAAGCAGCAATCCCAAATAACAAGCAAAAAAAAAAAAGGGCAGATCTCACCAATCAAATGCGGAAGCCAAAAAGACGAAACCCAGATGTGGAAGCCAAGATCAGAACGAGCACGAGCAGCCAAAACGAGCACGAGCTTCCAAAACAAGCCAAAAAAAAAAATTAACTTATATCAGGGGCGTGCTGCATGCGAACCCCCAACTAACTCACCGCGAAGTTGGATCCGCGATCGAGCTAAAAATATTAACTTGTGCTCTTGGCTTTGATACCATGATATAATTCATGAAAGTCTTTTATTCATAACATGAATTCTTACAAAGCAATAACAAGATAATAAAATAATACTATTCTTGAGAGCTAAAAGTGCAAGTAAAAGAAAAGCAAGTAAAGCCCTTTATATAGGGTCTATTACATGAGATACAAATGTGTTTTTCCAATGTGGGACAAAAACAAATGCTAATAGAGAGAAAACACCTTTGGCGCTAGGGTATATTTACTATTCGATTGTGTTTTCTTTACATACCTTAACTATCACACCTCATATTAAATCACCTCGTTGATGAGTTGGCAAAACACTCAATGACAAGTGTGTGGGGCTTAAACCCCCATGGTTATCTATAACAACTAATTAGAGAAAAATATTTTTTCTATTTTACCTTAAACCCCCCTCCTCTTCAACATCTTCAACTTCTTCTTCTTCAACAACAACAATACAACTCCACAATAGAGCTTGAAGTTTTATACGATTCCACAATGAACTTCGCACGATCTTACAATTTTATTTAGAGTGATTTCCCCTCCCACTACAATAGAACATTTGTATGATATACCATTTGAGAGTAAGTAAATGTATCCCAAATATCAATGACATTTAAATGTACGTTAACAAAATTAATTACAAGATGCTATTGCAATTTTAGGAAATTATACTTAGCTTGCTTATTGATTTTGTTAGAGCCGTCAATATGGGCCGGACTGTTTGGCCGATCCAGTTCAACTTTGTGATTTGATAGGAATGGGTTAAGATTTTTAAAATCCATTTAAGAATGAGGCTTTTTAACCCGGTTTGAAAAAGCCTGTGACTTGTGGGCTTGAGCGATGTTGGGTTGGGCCACTCATGGGCTTAAGCGATGCGAGTATAAATATCATGAGTCCGGAACTTAAATGACCCAAAAAAGAGAGAAGCAACCTAATACCCCCCGAGAAAAAAAAAGTTACCAAATTACCTTTTGCGCAATCAATTATTGCGCAAAAGGAGTTAACCGTAACGGCGTGGTTAACTCCTTTTGCGCAATAATTTGTTGCGCAGTAGGGGTAGTTCTTTTTTTGTTAACTTTGTTATTTCAACACTTAGTATTATTTCAAAGGTTTGAAATTCATGTTTTTTTCGTACTTTGATCAAACATTAGTCTTGTGTGAACACTCCAAAACGTCAATATTTTATATGGAACATGATATGTTTTCTGCGAACAATAATGTAGGCTCAATACATCAAGGATACCTAGACGTTCGGATCATTGTTTTAGGGGTTGTAAAGTGCCCAAAGTAAGTTTTGTTTGAAAACTTATTATCATTAAGTTTAAGTGCTTTATTTTTTGCGTTTTTGATTTAAGCGTGTTATTTTTTAGTCAAAGGCATAGCTTTATTTTGAGTATGTTGAGATTGTTTCCCTAATCAATTTAGGTTGTCACACGAGTTAATAATAAAAGATAATAAAGACTACGATAACTAATTATCATTAAGAAAATAATTTGCAAAAAATATAATATTAACTTAAACTGTAGCTCGGACCTATGATTATCCCGTAGACTAAGTAATGATCTATAGATGCGCCTCAGGTGAACATTGGGATCCATGGAGGTATCGTATATGTACAAAAAAATGTTTAAATTATTCACTATCCTGTAGAGTTAGTTATGTAATCCTTTGTTGATAAATTATATTCGAACATTAGCCAATGTATGCCCCTAGTGGAGTAGATTACTGCTCGAATTAAATGTTGGAGTAACAAATTCCTTTTATATGGAGGCAAACTGCGCCAACCCAAATCTACAGGAGGGTTGAACATATTGGATTTCTTTATTTGGAACAGAGCAGCAATCCTGAAGCTTGTGTGGGCTGTAGCAAACAAGAAGGATACTTGTTAATGTATCCTTTGATTCAGCCATGGGAAAATACAGCAAACTATAACATCAAAGAAGCATATAAGGAATTTCTCCCACAATTCAACAAGGTGCCATGGAAGAAACTAGCCATCGTGAAAAGGCTTATACCTAGACACCATTTCATTTTATAGATGGCACTGCAGAAGAGGCTAAACACAGTTGATGAGTGCCATAAGAATGTGTCCTTTGCTCATCTACAGCAATGGAGACTCACTCCTACTTATACTTTGCTTGTCAATACTCCAAAACCATTTGTCAAAAGCTACTCAATTGGTCGGGGCTTCATAGACAAACAGGTGACTGGACAGAGGAGATGCTGTGGGTGCTGAAGCAGATAAGGCACAAGAGAGTGAATGGAGAAATACTGAGATCCCTGTTTGCAGCTACAATAAACCATGTATGAGTGGAAAGGAACAACATGAGGTTTCAGCAAAACAGTAGAAGTGCCCATACCCCATACATATATATATATATATATATATATAATGCATACCATGTAGTAGCGTATATAACGCCTTCGAGGTCAAGGTGTATGTATGTATATAATGCATGCTAAGACACCTTGAGTTTATCGGAGAGACGTAAGGTCGTTACACCACCGATTAACATTATAAATATTAACATCTTTTCCATATACCTCAATATGGGTTTAGGAACATATTTACACATGCTTTGAAAATAGGAATGAATAACATGAACATCTACTACTAAGATTAGAATAATTTATGGGACAATATTACATTTTCGTTTCGTACTTAGAACATGCCAAAAGAAGGAAGGATTAGCCTTAACATACTTTTAACGTCAACTTCCTACTTATTGATGTGACCAATCTCCCCTATGCCTCAATCTTATATGCTAAGAACTATTCTTTCTCCATATTACTGAAAGTCACGTTGTTGTTGTATGTCAACCACAAAGCAAACCAGTACGCTTTATCCAAACTTATAGGAATCAAACAAAATACGTGAAGAAATACCCGTTTGCTACATGGGTCTCTAGCACGCTGCTTCTCTTACATAGTAATTTATGTTGCTACTCTCTACAAATAACGTTGCTTATACTACAATTGAAAGTCACGTTGGTGCTATATCCAATTAACGTTGTGTTGCTACTATGTATATAAAAGTCACGTTAATGTTCCACCAGAGAGAAATGTGTGATTGCTTATGCATACTTTGGTTGCTGCCTCTCCTTTACTTTGCACAACATATATCCTCTTAATAACATATATCAGTTTAAAGCATGGAGACTTCTTTACCATAGTGGATAGTGGGTCCCACTTATAGATACTACTTTTGCAAAATAATCCTCTTAACATGCCACCTTGCTACTTAATTACTTAGTCATGACTCATGTCTAGGCTTAGGTCAACTTTTTTACTTACTGCCACGTGGGGATGATGTTCCCCATTAGTTGCTTATCCATAATCTCTATTAGTTTATTAATCTCCCACTGAAAATTCTATAATTAACCAATTACACACATAATTAATTGTTGATCCTAATTCGCTTAAATGATAGTCATTTTAGCACACTTTATATCTCCATTATCATAATCATGTGATATAACACTAGTATGTAACCTCTTTTACCATACACAATAACATTTCTAAATATTTATGTTAGCATTTCTAAATTCAAATTTAAATTAATAGAATTATAAAAAAATATTTTTTTAAAAAATGTGGTATGGCCCGGCTAGACCCGTAGTCCACGTAGTGATTGATTGAGCTGACTGTTTTAAGGCCCATAAAAAAGATGGAGTAGCCCGACCTTACCCGTCAAATTTTAAAACCGCATGGATTGGGTTGCCCGTTTTGACAACTTTAAATTTTGTAATTGTGTTATCAAAGTATTGTTAGGAAGCATATAAAAAGGAGATGATATAATATTTTGTCACTTTATATGTTCTAGAAGTTCATTAATATCTACCTAATCATGATGACTGTTTTGCGATATCAACCTCATTGCAAATCTTATTTTAACAGTTATTTGATACGAACTTCAAACACAAATAAGAGAACAACAATACTAAAAAATTAGGAAAAACTCTTATAAATACATAGCGGATTCTAGAAGTTGATATTTACATGATCATTTTTAATATCAACTTCAGTACAAGTCTTATTTTTTATAATTACATAGTATAAACACATACGAGAGTAACGCCATAATCTCATATTTATGAACAACTCAAAATTATAAGGGTGCACAAAAAGGATGACCTAATACGTTCTTATTGCACCTAAGGCCACATATTGCTCCAATATATATAGTCGTTAGTATCACAATACCTCGTGTAAAAGCAAAATGCATTTCGATAGGATTGATCTGTATAGGAAAAAAGAATCTTATAATACTCATATATTTCATCAAAATCACCATTAATTTTAAATTGAAAAATGAATAAGTTTGAAATTCATTTATATTTGGGAGAATTCAACTGTGATGTCATTTATTGGGACATATAATGTACATTTAATTTATCTACCTCGTGAGTTCAACCATCAGAGACTTGTTAGCTATTCGAATTGCAAATTTAGATAATTTATTTCAGACCAAAAACAAAGGAGATCATGTTGTATTAATATGGATATTATTTTACAATCTAATTAATTAAAGTATAATTTACTTGTGACTTTCCATAAATCAGTGAATGTAATACTGAAAGAAAGTAACTAATGCAAAATAATATGAAGAAAATTGAACAGATATACCATAGCGAGTTGTAACCACCTGAAACACTTCATCAAGTACTTCTGAGTTAAACTCTTTTGACGACATTCAATTCACTTGGCTTGGCCTCCTCATTTGCCATAAGAAGTTGAAAAACTTTCAAATTAATTATATATACAGTTAGTGTATGTCTAAATCACTACTAAAAAAATAGGAATTAGCGATCGATTGTCAAAACATTTTGTTAACTACGACCAATTATTTAACGACGGATTAACGATGAAGTTTGTTGCTAACTTCAATTTTTTTACAGTGAAGTATTATCTTTCTACAGAATTGAGGGTTGGGATTTGGGAGGGGGCAGGGTGGAGGGGGTGGGGGGAGTGGAGGAGGAGAAAACAGTGAGAAGAGGAAGCTTAATTGATATATATAATAAAATTGTACTAACCAGATACATAAAGTAGGAAGGCTAGAACACAACCCAACTTGCTTGAAATACTCTTTCCACCCATTCTGCTATGAGAGAAAAAAACCAATTATCACTACAATAAGAAAAACATTTCCCAATAACATTTTTTATTGCCATATGTTGGATGTTGTTGCTAAAAGTATTTTTCGCAACAATAAAAATTGTTGCATGCCGTTGCAATAACATTCGATGCGAAAAGTTTTCGCAACAACAAGTTCAATAAGTTGTTTCCATTTACGTTTTTTAGCAACAATATATTAAAGTTTTGTTATCATTTACGTTTTTTAGCAATAATATATTTATTGTTGTTAAAATTTTGTTGTCAATTCTATACTTTTTTGTAGTGTACGTAAAAGAAGATATGTCAATTGGTATTGTGTTCGTGATATATTTATAGGGAACATGTTTTGCTTTCATATTTGTCAATTATTGTAATTCTGGTCATTTCGTGGTTTAAATACTTTATATGGTAACATATCTTTCTCAATCCATAATTGAGTCAGGTGAGAGTAGGGATGGCAATGGATCGGATATGGACCGGATCCTACTAGATTCAGATTTGTTTTTCATACCTGAATCCAGATCCGGATCCAGATCCATCGGGTCCATAAAAATTATATCCTTATCCGGATCCATCGGATCTACCGGGTCCACGGATCGGATCTGGATCCACATGTAAAAAAATTTGTCTTGCTAAGAATGTAACCTTGCTAAGATTTTTTTTTTTTTGAATCTTAGCTAACAGTTTACTGTGTTTCAATTTTGAAATGTTCATATGAGATATTTTGTTCGTTGTCTCGTTTTGATTGTGAGCTATTAATTGAAAATGTTGGACAATGACAATAGTTGTGGAAAATGCTGACTAGTATTTCCACAATGCAGAACTTGCATGTGCTTGGAATCTTCACAAATGAAGTGAATATAATTTTAACTACTTGTCTATGGAGATGTTAGTCATTCACTAATATAACATTGATTTTATTATCGAAGTTACTTCTTTATTTTTTGGTTTTTGAGTTAACACAGGGATAAATTAAACTTGTTTTGAGAATTAAACTTGCAAGGACGTGCTTAGTAATTTTAAGAAAATACTTATAGAATTACATTCTAGATTATGAATATATTTAATAAAAAATGGATCCACGGATCGGATCTGGACCGGATACGGATCTCAAATACAAGATCCATATCCAGATCCGATCCGTCAGAAATGGATCCGAGTCCGATCCGGATCCGTCGGGTCCAAATTTTGAAGATCCATATCCTATAAAACGGGTTTGGATCCACCGGATCCGGACCGGGTCCAGGATCCACTGCCATCTCTAGGTGAGAGTATTCTTTCATGAAAAATAGTCTCATGTTGTTTTCTTCTGATAATAATCCTTGTGCTATTCAAGATAACACATTTTAACTATAATTAAATAAAATGTGCATTTTTTGTCCGGAAGCTAAGAGAAAATTACCCTAATAAGGTTAACTTTTCAACTATGGGTAATTTTGTAGGCGTTTGACCATGCAAATTAAATATTTTTCATTTTATTTGAAATTTTAAATTTGAAGTTATGTTTGATTATAATTTTTGCAAAAATAATTTAATTGCTTGAACGTAATGAAAGTGAAAAAATAAAAAGTGAACTAGATGGCCCGTGTACCCGTGCTGAGCACAGGCTTATGCAAAACTTACTGCCATTCAAAAGAGGGCCGACCATGAGAAAAAATATTTCATACTTGTTTGAATTGCTTAGTAGGATTACCCCAAATAAAAAAAGGCAATACCATCTAGATGACTAAATATTAGCATAAATATAATTCATATTATATACATTCATTTGCGAAAACAAAGTTGTACAATTACATTCCTAATCTTGATTCCATAAGAATGAGGAAGAAATAAGCATTTGATTTTCCATTAATACAAAAGAATGCTACAATTGAACGAAGTCCATAGTTGGTAGCTGTAAATGTGTCAAAACTCTTTCAAAAAAGACTGATCAAAATACTCCGTACTTAGTTCGAAAGGAATGTAGTCATGACTTGGTGAGAACCAGCTCTCTTTCTCTGAGATAAGTAGGCTGAAATCGAGAAACGGAGGGGATTGTCCTCAAAAGCTAGCTTGTGGGGTGAGAATTGTCCAAATCCATAAAAGGAGTCCATGTTCCCATTCCATATCCGATGTGGGACTCTTAACACTATCATGCACGCCCAAACCTTGTTTACTAGTGCGCAGATAATATAATTTGGGGCTCAACATCGGTGGACAACGAATTGAAATGACTCTGGCTCTGATACCATGTAAAGAAGGGATCTTGGGCCTAACTCAACCTCAAAAGCTAGCTTGTAGGGTGAGGATTATCCAAGTCCATATAAGGAGTCCATGTTCCTATTCCATATCCGATGTAGACTCTTAACAAAAATTAGAACTATATAGATGAAAACAAGTAAAACAAGAAAATAACTTATCAAATGATCGCTGCATCGTGGCAAGACACTGCCTTGAAAGCAATTTCGTACCGATTACGGTGCAAATCATTTAGCATGATCGCTCCCTAATGATCCACAATACTCCCAAACACTTGCACTAGTGGCTTAAGTTTGGACTTTGCACAATCTATTGCTTAGAAAATAGAAGGAAAAGAATAACTTTTTAAGAAGAAGAAGAAGAGATATTTTTTGTCCCGGCGTATTGACAAGAGAAATCTCTACCGGTATATATGGGTAGAAGACAAGATCTCGATAGTAAAGGACGAGATCAGAAACGTCCCCTAACATTTGAAAAATAAAGATCACCATTAAGTAAAATTAATGGACGAAATTTGGACATTAATCCAATAATCATGTATTTGGACAATTTCGGTAAACATTAAAAATAGCAAAAAACAAATTTGCAAAACCAGAATTGAATGTGTGTGTGGGGGGGGGGACAAATTCTTCATTTTTGTCTACGAAGTCCAATTCTCATGTACACGAAACCACCTCTTGTTCTAGCCTATTTACTAGTCCAATAAAGGAGTTCTCAATATAAAGAGAAAGGAAAGACTTTCCACCATCAATGAGGGACATTTGCATTTCATAGAGGACAAAAGAGAAGCAAAAGAAAATGAACTCACAAGGAGCAGGGATCTAGTAGCTCAGTTGGTTGGCTACCTGAACTTTCACTTTGTTGGTGAGAGTTCGAATCTCCACGTTGTAATCCCCTCCTTATTTCTCCTTCCTCTATCCACAATACTTCTTAGGCCTACCCCTACCTCTCCTAAATCCATCCATAGCCAACCTCTCGCACCTCCGCTTTTCTCCTATTCACATGCTCAAACCATCTCAACCTCGCTTCCCACATTTTATCCTTTATCGAGGCCATTCCCACCTTGTCTCGTATATCTTCATTTCTAATCACATCACCCCTAGTATGCCCACACATCCACCGCAGCATCCTCATTTCCGCAACTCTCATCTTCTGAACGTGGGACTTCTTGACTGGCCAACACTCCGCCCCATACAACAAAGTAGGTCTAACCAAACTGCTCCACCAGCCTCCTCACAAGATGAATGACTTCTGTCCTCGAGCGCCCCGACATGAAACCAAACTGGTTCTCAGAAATTGTCACTCCCCTCCTCACTCTCATCTCCACCACTCTCTCCCAAACCTTCATAGTATGTCTTAGCAACTTTATACCCCTATAAGTCGCAACTCTGAATGTCACCCTTGTTTTTGTACAACGGGACCATCGTACTCCACCTCCATTCTTCAATTTTTGTTGTCCTAAGAATGACATTGAACAACCTAGTCAGTCACTCCAAACCTGACATACCTGCATTTTTTCAAAATTCCATCGGGATATTGTCAGGAGAAACATATAATCAATGGCTTGTATCACTGCACACTGACAACTATTCTATAAAAATGTGTAAAAATGCCGCAAGTATACCGCAAGCGTTATATGTTTAACTGAATAAGGTTCTTTAAGAATGCAAACAAGCATTTTCTTATATGAACTTCTATCTACCATTACATGGCATAGTGGTTAGTTGACTTCATGATTGTAATTGCTGAAAAGCATATTATTTTAATTCCATATATCTGCCAGATATTAGTATGTTCTTAATTGGTTTTACCTTTGGACTAGGTTTGGTTCTTCTCTTTCTTTCCTTCTATTTCAATTTTCATGTCTCATTGAGCAGCTAATCGTTCACAAGTGCAACGAATGTGGACAAGTTTTACCTGAAAGTTTTGAGCCTCCTGTAGACGAGTCTTGATGTGCAGAGGATAAAGATAGTTGGATAGCACTATAACTCTAAGTGATAACTATTATGTATGTATCTAAAATACCTTAACAACTCATATACGGAGAACTCGTATTCCTATATAAGTTGTAATACTTCATCCGTATAATCAAAATAGAAAGCATCTGCTTGTTGACATACTTATATTGTGTGTGTAGCTAGTTTAACATGCTCCATATCTCACTTGACACTTGACAAAGACAAAACAAGTGTTCCAGGGTCTCAGGTTGAATAATTGAATAATTAGAGATTTATAATTATTACTTCCTCCGTTTCAATTTGTTTGTCTGGTTTTGACTTGGTACGAAGTTTAAGAAAGTAAAGAAGACTTTTAAATCTTGTGCTATTAAACTAAAGATATATAAAATGTACGGAAATGCCCTTTAATATTGAGGTCTTAAACATGTTATATAGAAAGCATGAATTAAAGAGTTGACAAAAAAGGAAAGATACATTCTTTTATAAACGTGCTATAAAGAAAACTAAGAAAAACAAATTGAAACCGAGGGAGGATAAGCCTAATTACCTTTTTTTAATTAAACAAATAAGAATCAAAGATATTAAATTAAAGGATTTATATAACAAACTTATAACAACGATCTTTTTAAGAGGTAAAATATCAAAGTTACTTTTGTCTGTTACAACCCATTAGGGTTTTTAGGCGAAGTTCTTGTATTTTGTCTGTTTATTTTGTTGTCTTTAATATATGTATTTACGCTTCCACATAATTCTAATTTTCTTGAAACTAACTCGATTCGTATCACTCGGCTTCATAACTACACCACTGGTTCTTCGACATTTTTAAGAGGCTTGGTTATAAAAACTTTATTAATTTTCTCTTAGCTTCCGGACAAAAAATGCACATTTTATTTTGTTATATGTTATCTTGAATAACAAAAGGATTATGTTAATGTTGGGTTTGGTATTGTGATATTCTACCCAACATATCGTTTTAAGTACTAATTTGAATTTAAGAAATGTTAGAATAAATGTCACAACATTCGGACCAACATTTTATGAAAAAACAGTTTTGCCTTACTTCATGGAATGAAGTAAAATTCGTGGAAATATTACCACGAAGTAAAATTGACTTGACAAGGTAAATAGGAACTGATGAAAAATGTGGGAAGAACAAGTCAAAGTTGTTGTTATGCTTGAGGAACAAGTTCAAGAAGTTAGAGGATTTTGCTCCATGATCTTCTCCAACAAACCTACTAGCTGACCACATTTCCCTCAACCTCCACAACCAATCGATGAACTTTTCAAGTAAAGCTCTATACTATAAATAGAGAGGTTAAAAGAGTGAATCGATATCAAGAATCAGATTGTAAAAATATCAAGAGAGCTCTCAAGTTAGTTTATTTCCAGTTTGTTTTTATTGTACTATAACATACTCAGACCTATCATATTATTATCAGAATAAAACAACTTGAGACTAAAACATCGTACAATTTCAATGAAAGAATACTCTCACCTAACTCAATTATTGAAGGAGTATTTTACTAAATGAGAAAAAATAGTTACCATAACGTTTTTAAAACACAACTTGTCTTAAACTACTATTTCCCCATTAAACAATACTCTCACCTAATTCAATTATGGAGTATTTTACTAAATGGGAAAGAAACGCTACCGTAAAGAATGAATTTTGGGCTTAACTCAACCCCAAAAGCTAGCTTGTAGGGTGAGGATTGTCCAAGTCCATATAAGGAGTCCATGTTTCCATTCCATTTCCGATATGGGACTCTTAACACTCCCCCGCACGCCCAGACCTCGTTAACTGGGCGTGAACAATATAATTTGGGGGTCCAACATTGGTGAACAAAGAATTGAAATAGGCCTGGTTCTGATACCATATAAAGAATGAATCTTGGGCCTAACTCAACCCCAAATGCTAGCTTGTAGGGTGAGGATTGTTCAAGTTCATATAAGGAGTCCATATTCCCATTTCATTTCCGATGTGGGACTCTTAACAACTACCATATAACGTATTTAAACCACAAAATGACAAGAAATACAATAATTGAGAAGTATGAACACACACATATATATATATATATATATAGTGAAATTCTTCGCTAATTCTATTTAGCATATATATATATATATGCTAAATAGCAAAATTCTTCGCTAATCTTATTTAGCGACATGTTAGCCTCTGATTATTAAAAAATGATATTAGCTACGAGCTATTTAGAAAGGATTGGTGATGAAGTTTGCTACTAATTCTAATTTTTTTATAGTGTTTGTCAAAGTAATTTAAATTTACAACTTATAAGGCCCAATTGATTAATAGGAAGTGTTCCCTACCGAAATCATATCATTCGACTCAATCAACTATTTCATTTTATACAACCATGAAAGCACAACATGCACCACCCCCCTATAAATATGGCATGGCTGCAATACAATTGACACATCTTCTTTTTCATAATCGTTTTATTTTCTCATAGCACAATGGGTGGAAAGAGTTTTTCAAGCAAGTTGGGTTTTGCTCTAGCCTTCCTACTTTTTGTATCTGGTTAGTACAATTTTTTATATTTATCGGAGAGAAAGCAGTGGGAAGAGGTATCTTTATACATAATTTGTCACTAATTTATCACTAAATATATATAATTAGCAACAGATTTTGCTGTTTAACTATAAAATTTGTCTGTCACTAATTTTTATTTTTTAAATAGTGATTTATATGAACTAACTAACTATACATATATAATTAATTTGACAGTTTTTCAACTTCTTATGGCAAATGAGGAGGCCAAGCCAACTGAGTTGAATGTTCTACAACTTCCAATATCAAAAGGGTTCGACTCAGAAGCACTTGATGAAGTGTTTCAAGGGGTTACAACTCGCTACGGTATATCTATTTGATCTTCATATTATTTTATACTAGTGAATGATCGCGCTTCGCGCGTATCTTCGTAAATTTAAAAATGATATTTTATAAATTATGTCGAGATAAATGAGATAATTTATTTTGCTTAGACTTCGAACTTTATTTAAGCTTGCAGAGATGAATAATGCATGTAACACATTTAAAAGATGAGGAAGTTGATCTTCTTTCTTCTTGTTTATCAATTGTCATGTAGAATTCAGTTTCAAGCACCTTGTAGTTGTTGTTATGAAATTCTATGTTTATCTTCTTCTCATATAGAATTAAATATGAACGAACTGCAAGAACACAAAGACTTAGAAAACATGTAACGTTTAATTTATCTTTTCACTTTGATTTTGAAAGTTATTGTGTGTAAACACCTTAAATAGAGAAAGAGGGTCTTCTAATCATTCATTTTCCTAAACAACTTCCTCATTTAACATTTTTATAGATAGGGCAATTAATCATATTAAGAGAGTTAAGAATTGACTTTTGAGTTCTTTTAACATAGCACATATATAAATGGAAGAAAATATATAAAATGCAAAAAATATGAAGGAAAAAATTAATTGTTCTTGTCCAGAGAGGATAAAAGATCTATTACCATAGCTATTTTTCGTAAATATTAATAAAATAAAGTTCATAAATCAATAATATGCTAACAATTTCTAAAAAAAACTAAAGAGTATTATAAAAATCACTAAGGAGAAAAAACTAACAAAGGTATCAAATGTCATTTTCAATGAAAAAGTGAAGGCTTGGCGAAAGAGACAAACATGAATTTTGTTTTGTGGAGCACATAAATTGAAAATTTTAAGGTAAAAATGTAAAATCTAAGAAAAAGAAAAAATCAAAATCCAGATCAATAAATGGTGTTTTATCATCTTCCCCAAAACGTCACTTATTTGTATAAAAATAATTAGGACGGTCATGCCAACAATAAGGAGTAAATATTTAAAAACAAAAAGAAGGAAAAAGATAATTGTGCTTTTTTTTTTTTGCCAAAACAAAGTGTCACGTCACTCTCCTTTGCCTAACGTTGTAATATATATGGATATAGATGGTAGTAGATTTTGCTAGAACTATTTGACTTGCCAATCAGAATTATCTAAGCAACAAAATCTATATATTTTAATTTTCATATAATAAAGAGTATAAATATAAAAAATTTAGACTAAACTAAAAGGCATGATGACCCTTTTGAACAATTTTGTGTCACGAACAAACTGAAAAAGAAGATCAACAATTGAAGTTCTATAACATAATAATTTAAAGGGTGAAAAAATTAAACATTCTAAAAAATATTCATATAATAAAAGTATCAAAACACTCACTCACTTGCTAAAATAAATATTTAAGTACCTGACATGGAAATATTTCATTTTCCTTCAACATTTTCTTTATTTTGTGCTTTTGATCTCCTCCTCAGTTCTACAATTTTGTGCTTTTGATCTCTTCATTCATCTACAATATCCTCCATTTATTGGAATGAGAATACCATGTTGGTGTAATTTTAATTAGGTGTCATAACTTATACATTAAATTAGAAATCATGAAATTAATTACTCATACTAATTAAGAGTAGAAGTTATGAAGATGAAGAGGTGTGAGTGATGAAGATGACATTTTAAATCAAAATAAAATAATTAAAAATAATATAAAAGTCAAAAAAAGATAAAATAGATAAATAGGATCTTTGGCCATATAGAAGTATCACATATGATTGTCTATTTCTAGCTTTATATTATATATTAATTGATATTGATTGATTAGTTACATTCTTTTAAGATTACATGCACTAATTTATGGAAACGCACAAGTAATTGTTCTTTAATTAATTAGATTGTAACATAATAGCCATAATAATACAACATGATCTCTTTTTTTTTTTTTTTTGGTATGAAAGACAACATGCTCTCAATTAATTTGCAAATCTAATAGCTCAATGTACTCGATTGAGAGGGAGATAATTATATGTCCAATAAATGACATAACTATTGAATTCTGCAAAATATAAATGAGTTTTCACACTTATCTCCATTTTTCTATGCAAAAGCTCATGGGTCGCTGATGATTGAACTCGAGAGGGAGACACATATTTACTAACTCCGTCCCATTTTATATGTCATTCTTTTTTAGTCAGTTTTGAAAAGAATGATTTTTTTTTTATATTTAGAAATAATTCAATTTTATGAGATGATTTACATCCAAAAAAATATCTAGCCTTGTTTTGGATAATAAATTTCAAAAGCCTTTTGTTCTTTCTTAAACTCTGCGCTCAGTCAAACACCTTCATATAAAATGGGACCAAGGGAATATTATATTTCACAATAGATGACAACACAATTGAATTCTTCCAAATATAAATGAGCTTCAAACTTATCTTCATTTTTCAATATAAAATTAGTGATGATTTTAATGAAATGTATGAGTATTATAAGCTTTTTTTTATACAGATCAATCTTATCGCATTCGACCAGGAAAAAATGCATTCGCCTATGGACTAGGTATTGTAAAACCGACAAGCGATTGTGAAGGCGCGAGATGTGGCCCCGGATGTAAGCCTACCTATAATCAACCAAACATATGTGCACCCTAATTTCGAGTGTGTTTTTATGGGATTTGTAGCGAGTTCTTGTGCGTGTTTGAAGTTTGTACTAAATAAATATTAAAATAAGACTTGTACTGAAGTTGATATTACAAATGGTCATTATGGTCATGTAGATATCCACTTCTAGAACCCATGGATTGACAATGTAATTATAAGTTTTTTCCTTAATTTTGAGTTGTGTGCGTGTTTGAAACTTGTGTGAAATAAATCTTAAAAATGATTTGTACGGAAGTTTATTGCGATTATCATGATCATGTAAACATCAACTTCTAGAACTCATGAAGTGGAAAAATATCGTATTATTTTCTTTTATATGCTTTCTAACTATACAACACATCTATAAGATCGATAAAACCTAGAGTACAATGTTGGCACAAGAAATACAATAATTGAGAAGTATGAACACACACATATATATATATATAGTGAAATTCTTCGCTAATTCTATTTAGCATATATATATATATGCTAAATAGCAAAATTCTTCGCTAATCTTATTTAGCGACATGTTAGCCTCTGATTATTAAAAAATGATATTAGCTACGAGCTATTTAGAAAGGATTGGTGATGAAGTTTGCTGCTAATTCTAATTTTTTTATAGTGTTTGTCAAAGTAATTTAAATTTACAACTTATAAGGCCCAATTGATTAATAGGAAGTGTTCCCTACCGAAATCATATCATTCGACTCAATCAACTATTTCATTTTATACAACCATGAAAGCACAACATGCACCACCCCCCTATAAATATGGCATGGCTGCAATACAATTGACACATCTTCTTTTTCATAATCGTTTTATTTTCTCATAGCACAATGGGTGGAAAGAGTTTTTCAAGCAAGTTGGGTTTTGCTCTAGCCTTCCTACTTTTTGTATCTGGTTAGTACAATTTTTTATATTTATCGGAGAGAAAGCAGTGGGAAGAGGTATCTTTATATATACTTTGTCACTAATTTATCACTAAATATATATATAATTAGCAACAGATTTTGCTGTTTAACTACAAAATTTGTCTGTCACTAATTTTTATTTTTAAATAGTGATTTACATGAACTAACTAACTATACATATATAATTAATTCGACAGTTTTTCAACTTCTTATGGCAAATGAGGAGGCCAAGACAACTGAGTTGAATGTTCTACAACTTCCAATATCAAAAGGGTTGGACTCAGAAGCACTTGATGAAGTGTTTCAAGGGGTTACAACTCGCTATGGTATATCTATTTGATCTTCATATTATTTTATACGAGTGAATTTTATCGCGCTTCGCGCGGTATCTTAGTAAATGTAAAAATGATCTTTTATAAATTATGTCGAGATAGATGAAATAATTTGTTTTGCTTAGATCTAGACTTTTTTAAAATTTGCAGAGATGAATAATGAATGTAACACATTTAAAAGATGAGGAAGTCAATCTTCTTTCATCGTGTTTTTCAATTGTCTTGTAGAATTCAATTTCAAACACCTTGTAGTTGTTGTTATGCAATTCTATGTTTACCTTCTTCTCATATAGAATTAAATATGATCGAACTGCAAGAACAAACATGTAACGTTTAATTTATCTTTTCACTTTGATTTTGAAAGTTATTTTGTGTAAACACCTTAAATAGGGAAAGAGGGCCTTCTAATCATTCATTTTCCTAAACAACTTCCTCATTTAACATTTTTTATACATAGGGAAATTAATCATATTAAGAGAGTTAAGAATTGACTTTTGAGTTCTTTTAACATAGCACATATATAAATGAAAGAAAATATATAAAATGCAAAAAATATGAAGGAAAAAATTAATTGTTCTTGTCCAGAGAGGATAAAAGACCTATTACCATAGCTATTTTTCGTAAATATTAAAAAAATAAAGTTCATAAATCAATATTATGCTACAATTTCTAAATAAACTAAAGAGTATTATAAAAAACACGAAGGACAAAAAATAACAAAGGTATCAAATGTCATTTTCGATGAAAAAGTGGAGGCTTGGCGAAAGAGACAAACATGAATTTTGTTTTTGTGGAGCACATAAATTGAAAATTTTAAGGTAAAAATGCAAAATCTAAGAAAAAGAAAAAATCAAAATCCAGATCAATAAATGGTGTCATATCATCTTCCCCAAAACATCACTTATTTGTATAAAAATAATTAGGGCGGTCATGCCAACAATAAGGAGTAAAAATTTAAAAACAAAAAGAAGGAAAAAGATAATTGTGCTTTTTTTTTTTGCCAAAACAAAGTGTCGCGTCACTCTCCTTTGCCTAGCTTTGTAATATATATGGATATAGATGGTAGTAGATTTTGCTAGAACTATTTGACTTGCTAATCAGAATTATCTAAGCAACAAAATCTATATATTTTAATTTTCATAATAAAGAGTATAAATATGAAAAATTTAGACTAAACTAAAAGGCATGATGACCCTTTTGAACAATTTTGCGTCACGAACAAACTGAAAAAGAAGATCAACAATTGAAGTTCTATAACATAATAATTTAAAGAGTGAAAAAATTAAACATTCTAAAAGATATTCATATAATAAAAGTACCAAAACACTCACTCACTTTCTAAAATAAATATTTAAGTACATGACATGGAAATAGTTCATTTTCCTTCAACATTTTCTTCATTTTGTGTTTTTGATCTCCTCCTTAGTTCTACAATTTTGTGTTTTTGATCTCTTCATTCATTCTACAATATCCTCCATTTATTAGAATGAGAATACCATGTTGGTGTAATTTTAATTAGGTGTCATAACTTGTACATTAAATTAGAAATCATAAAATTAATTACTCATACTAATTAAGAGTAGAAGTTATGAAGATGAAGAGGTGTGAGTGATGAAGATGACATTTTAAATCAAAATAAAATAATTAAAAATAATATAAAAGTCAAAAAAAGATAAAATAGATAAATAGGATCTTTGGTCATAGAGAAGTGTCACATATAATTGTCTACTCCCAGCTTTATATTATATATTAATTGATATTGATTGATTAGTTACATTCTTTTAAGGTTACATGCACTAATTTATGGAAACGCACAAGTAATTGTTCTTTAATTAATTAGATTGTAACATAATAGCCATAATAATACAACATGATCTCTTTTTTTTTTTTTTGGTATGAAAGACAACATGCTCTCAATTAATTTGCAAATCTAATAGCTCAATGTACTCGATTGAGAGGGAGATAAGTGTACATTATATGTCCATGACATAACTATTGAATTATGCAAAATATAAATGAGTTTTCACACTTATCTCCATTTTTCTATGTAAAAGCTCATGGGTCGCTGATGATTGAACTCGAGAGGGAGACACGTATATACTAACTCCGTCCCATTTTATATGTCATTCTTTTTTAGTCAGTTTTGAAAAGAATGATATTTTTTTTTATATTTAGAAATAATTCAATTTTATGAGATGATTTACAGCCACAAAAATATCTAGGCTTGTTTTGAATAATAAATTTCAAAAGCCTTTTGTTCTTTCTTAAACTCTGCGCTCACTCAAACACCTTCATATAAAATGGGACCGAGGGAGTATTATATTTCACAATAGATGACAACACAATTGAATTCTTCCAAATATAAATGAGCTTCAAACTTATCTTCATTTTTCAATATAAAATTAGTGATGATTTTAATGAAATGTAGGAGTATTATAAGCTTTTTTTTATACAGATCAATCTTATCGCATTCGATCAGGAAAAATTGCATTCTGCCTATGGACTAGGTATTGTACAACTGACAGCGATTGTGAAGGCGCGAGATGTGGCCCCAGATGTAAGCCTACCTATAATCAACCAAACATATGTGCACCCTAATTTCGAGTGTGTTTTTATGGGATTTGTAGCGGAGTTCTTGTGCGTGTTTGAAGTTTGTACTAAATAAATAATAAAATAAGACTTGTACTGAAGTTGATATTACAAATGGTCATTATGGTCATGTAGATATCCACTTCTAGAACCCATGGATTGACAATGTAATTATAAGTTTTTTCCTTAATTTTGAGTTGTGTGCGTGTTTGAAACTTGTGTGAAATAAATCTTAAAAATGATTTGTACGGAAGTTTATTGCGATTATCATGATCATGTAAACATCAACTTCTAGAACTCATGAAGTGGAAAAATATCGTATTATTTTCTTTTATATGCTTTCTAACTATACAACACATATATAAGATCGATAAAACCTAGAGTACAATGTTGGCACATAGCGTGCCAGTGATAGTAGGATACAACGATGAGATGCAAGATCACAAAGCTATTAGAGATCATGATGTCCTGCAAAATTTCTAGTAACGGGTGTTCGTAGTATGGTATGGTGCGGTTTTGAAAATTTCGATTTGATAATTTCAATTTTCACTTTTTATAGATATAATATCATTACCATTAATTAGATATAGTTCAGATTTTGATTTGTACAGTATGGTAGGACGGTTATGATACAGTATGGCAGGTCGGTTATGATTTATTCAACTTGTTATTATACACCGTGGAAAATTTATGACTTCGACAATGATATAAAGATTTTTTCAACAAGCAAATATAATCTGGATAGGTAGGATCTCGGAAACCCAACGGTGGGTGCATGTAAATTGTTTCCTGTAGGTGAAAATATAAAAATGAATTCTTGACATCCAACTGATGTATGGTCCATGATTTGGACAAGACCAGACTCAGAACAGTCCTGATAGTGGTCGGATTAACTACCAGACTGAATGTTTCACCGCAATCCACGCCACCCCTACTGAGACCTGCCATCACCTACAAGACGAGCTTTGTGTCTCGCAAAAGAGCCATCAGAATTCTTTTTATGACAAAAAACTCGCATAGATTGTATCGCATTAGATGGACGAGGCACTAATTCCCATGTCTTATTTTTAATAAGAGCATCAATTTTGTCTTGCATGACAGCTTTCCAATTCGGGTCAGATAGGGCTGCTTTGAGATTTTTTGGATGTGGTGATGGTTGAACCGAAGAAGTTAGGTTAAAATAATGCTTAGGGCAAAAAATCCCATGCACGGTATGGGTTTCAATATTTCGATGTGGGACCGGGACAGTGGGTTGGGTCACTGAGTCGGTGGGTGGCGGACTGGGCCGAGGTGGGGTAATTGGGATGGGCTGAATAGTGGCTTGTGAAGTTGGGCCTGGTGGTCTGTTTGGTGAAGCATGTTGGGCCTGGCAGTGATGAGCACTGGACTGGGACGATGATGCTAATAAAGGGGCAGTGGGTTCCCAATCTCGGTTTGGCCCAATTCCATCTTGGTGTTAGGCCAGCTGTGGTGATTGTCCAGTTTGGGTCGGCCCAGCCGGGGTACTAACTGATTAATTATTTAAATGGTGATTCAAAATCGAATGTATTCTTACGTATAAAAATTCACATAAAAGTGGGGACGCTACTTGAGATGTAGTAAACGGGAATGTGGATTCATAAAAAATAACGTGACGAGATAAGATAATTTTCCCATTAGACATATCATAACACTTATAACCCCGATGATTTTGTAGATATTCCAAAAAAACACAAGGAGTAGACCGGGCTAAGAACTTGTTTATGGTGGTGGACGGAAACAAGGGTAACATAAACACCCAAAAACCCTTAAATGATTGTATGATGGAATACGATGGTACAACATTTGGGTGGGTGATTTGTTTGATAGCAACTTGCTAGGAAGAATGTTCAAAAGATATGTGGCCATTTGAAGAGCCTGATGCCAAAAAGACGGTGGTGTGGACGAGTGTGCAAGTAGTGTACGAATCATATTATTGATTGTTCGGATGTTTCTTTTATCTTTCCCATTTTTAGGAGAAGTATATGGACATGAGAGACGTAATGACACCCATTTTGTTGATAAAAATCACTGAAAGTGTGATTTATGAATTCCCTCCATTGTCACGTTGAAAATATTTTATGGATATCTCAAATTGGGTTTGGATGAAAATACTAAATTGTTTAAAAACAGTGGGGACTTGTGATTTTTTTCTAATGGGAAATGTCCATAGAAAATTTGTATAATCATCAAAGATAAGCATATAATACTTATGACCTACCGAACTCAAAACCGAGGATGTCCACATATCACAATGCATAATATCAAATGGCTTAATAATTTGTGAAGTAGATAAAGAAAATGGAAATTTAACATGCTTCCCAAAAATGCAAGAACGGCAAACATGTGAGTCACTACGGTTACAAGCAATAAAATTATGTCTTTTAAGAAAATCCAACACTGGTGCACCCGGGTGACCCAAACGGTTATGCCATAAATCAGGCGAAAAAACAGAAAAGGCCGATTGAGAGTTGACTTAGTTGTTGGTAAGAGCAGTGATGGGATACAACTCCCCAGTATTATTACATCTCATTAGTGGCTTCCCCGTCTGAAAATCCTTCACAGAAAACCCAAATGGTTCAAAATTCAAAGAAACATTGTTGTCACTGGTAAACCGACGCACAAATATCAAATTCTTAATAAGTTTACGGGCATGAAGGAAATTTTTTAATTGTAGGGGTGGGTGGGGGTGATAGATTTGATTGGCAATACCACAAATCGAAATTTCATGTCCACTACCAACAACAATATTTTTATTAGTGCTCATATTAAAATAAGACGAGAGATTACCTTGATATGTCGTCATGTGTGACGTGGCCCCCGTGTCCATGTACCATGAATCATTGGGAATATTAAGACTCATGTTGCTCATGGCATGCTCGATGTCCATAGGGACATAAATTGACGTCGAGGGGCCATGGGCCGTAAAGGCTTGCGGTGGTCGGTTTTCTAAAATTTCGGGCTGCCTGTTTTGGTTGTTGTGCCTGGCCCACTGGGTCATCGAAAATGATTATGGTGGGGCCCACTGTTGTGGGTTCCAAGCCCACGGTGGGACCTGGCCTCATTGGCCGCTGCCTCTCTGCTGCTGCGGCTCCCAATGGGGATGGTTTTGCCCATGGCCAGCCCCTCCACCGAAAAAATTTCCAAAGTTCTGGCCCCTCCCTTTTACACCATTATTTTTTCCTTTATTGTTGTTGCAGTTTTGACCCCTTTTTGGTCCGTTATTGTTACCATTTTGGTGTGTTGCCAGACCAGAAGTTTGAGGTCTAAAAACCTCCTCCATCGTGTTAGTGGAAATAAAGGTGGTGCTGACGTTGTTTGCCGCCGTCGCTACTTGTTTAGCCTTTCGGGTTTCTTCAAGAATCAACCTCGAACGATCCTCATAAAAATGTGGTAATGGGTTACTTTGTTGAATAAACGTCGCAACACCATCATATTGTTCATTCAAACTCGCAATTAATTGAAGCACCAACCTTTGATTCATCACCGGCGCACCAACGTTGGATAGTTGGTCGGCTAACATTTTCAACTTTTGACAATAGGTGGAAACGTTTGAGAAATTATCAAATTTGACGTTAGTGAATTGGTTCTCAAGATATACTGCCCTAGAAAGTTTATTATCTTGAAAAATATTTTGCAAATGCTCCCATGCTTTTTGAGCCGTCGAGTCCGGTTCCAAAATGGTATACAAAAGGTCGTTAGAGATGATGTCATAAATACATTGAAGGACTATAGCATCTAAACGAGACCATAACTTTTTATCAACACCGGTGGTGTCCGATGAAGCTTTGGAAGGGATGATATGATTTATTATTTTGTATGCTCGGCAATGGATTTTGAATAACTCCGCCCAAGAGGAGTATTGCCCTTTTTCCATCTCAAGTGTAGTTGAAATAAAGTTCTTGAAGTTGTTTACGGCAAGAGCTGGATGAAATTTTTGTTTGTCGGCCATAGTTACCCACGAAAACACAAAAAAAAAAGAATAAAAAGAGGAAAAAGTATTTTGTGATTGGTGTAGAACCCAAATGGTGTCGGCTAGGGTTGGGAAAAAGAAAGAAATACAAAACCAAAGTAGGGATGGTTTTAGGGTAGCCGATGAGTAGGGTGGGTAGTGTATTAGGGTTAGGGTTTGTAGAAAACCCTAGGTAGGATTTTGGTTGGAGGCCAAAAAAAGAATGGGTTTCGACAAAGCTTGCGGCCGATGGGGCGGGGGGGGGGGAGGGGTAGGGGGAAAAATGTGAAACTTGATACCATGAAGGAAGTTCATTCCATGATTTATTTCATACCAAGAATACAATATATATACAAGCATATAAAATCAATCTATGGCTATGATTTTGGAAGACTATCCTAATAATATCCTAACTCTATGCTAATCATCCTATCATACTAATTACATAATTGATGATTTTACATAATGGAGATAATTAAGGACAATTATATCCATAATGATCCTTAGCAAACCTCTATGGTTTCTCCAACTAGTGAACCAACATGCTTAACTACTGCCAACATGTTTCAAGAGTGGCGTGATGCCATGTCTTGCGAGATGACTACTCTGTTGCATAATAAAACTTGGTCTCTTGTTCCTCGTAGTTCATCCATGAATGTTTTGGGGGTGCAAATGGGTTTTCCGAATCAAGAAAAATTTGGTTGGCATTATTGAACGATATAAGGCCAGGTTAGTGGCCAAATTATTTCATCAACAAGAAGGGCATGACTTCTTTGAGACGTTTAGTCTAGTAGTCAAGCCAACCACCATCCGAGTCATCCTAGCCATTACTTCCTCTCATGACTAACATTTGCGAAAACTTGACGTCCAAAATGCTTTTCTTCATGGTGACCTTTGCGAAGAGGTATTTATGGCTCAACTCCAGGATTTACTCACCCTCATCTCCCGGATCATGTTTGCAGGTTGCATCAGTCCTTATATGGACTCAAAAAGCCCTTCGTGCATGGTCCTTGAAGCTTCAAAGATTTTTGTTGGACGCGGGTTTCTCTAGTTCAAAGTCGGATGCCTCTCATTTTGTCTATACTTCTAATGACATCAAGGATTACATACTTTTATATGTGGATGATATAATATTTACTGCAAGCAATGCTGTCTTCTTGGAGAATATTATTATTAGATTGGGTTCTGCCTTCGCCATCAGAGATCTCGGACCCTTGAATCTTTTCCTTGGCATCCAAGTTGTACGTACAAGGGTTGTACTATCTTTGTCCCAGCGTCACTAGATTTCTAGCTTATTGGAACGTTCCAAAATGGAGCAATGTAAGCCACTGGTAACACCCATGTTTACGTCTACGAAGCTTCACAAAAATGATAGCCCTTATTTTCACGATCTGTCACTATACTGACATGTTGTGAGAGCTCTTCAGTACATCACTCTTACCCGTCTGGATCTCTCTTTTGTTGTGAACAAAGTGTGTCAATATATGCATAATCCTTCAGTAAATCAATGAGATGTTGTCAAAAGGATATTGCGATACTTGCAGCATACTAAGGATATGTGTCTCTTCATTCCCATGTCTGACACTTAGTTTCTTCAAGCCTTTACGGATGTTGATTAGGCTGGCTCATGGGATGATCGCAAAATCAACTGGCGATTATGCTATCTTCATGGGATTCGATTTTGTGTCTTGGTTGTCAAAGAAGCAACGTACAGTTGCTAGGTCGTCCACTGAATCAGAATATAAAGCTTTAGCTGATGCCACCGCCGAGCTAACTTGGATTCAATCACTTTTATTTGAACTTGGCGTTTCTCTGCATAAAGCTCATATCCTATGATGTGACAACATTGGTGTTGCATATTTATCTGTTAATCCTATATTCCATGCTCATACCAAACATGTGGAAATTGATTTTTATTTTATAATGGATAAGGTGGCGAGGAAGGACCTACTTGTGCAATTCATCTCTTCCAAAGATCAGCTAGCCCATGTCTTCACCAAGCCTTTGTCATCTGCTCGTTTCCAATTCTTATGGTACAAACTCACAGTTGGTTACCCGCCTTCAGTTTGGAAGGAGGGTATTGGGACATCACTATCCGATGAAGTTGGATAGCACTACAACTCTAAGTGATAACTATTATGTATGTATTTGTGTGTATATAAAATACCTTAGAAACTCATCTATGGAGAACTTGTATTCCTATATAAGTTGTAATACTTCATCCGTATAATCAAAATAGAAAGCATCTGCTTGTTGACATACTTATATTGTGTGTGTAGCTAGTTTAACATGCTCTATATCTCACTTGACACTTGACAAAGACAAAATAAGTGTTCCAGGGTCTCATGTTGAATAATTGAATACTTAGAAATTATAATTATTACTTCCTCCATTTCAATTTGCTTGTTTGGATGAAAGTAAACAACATGAATTTTCAGCAAAACAACACAAGTAACAAGGATATAATCAAGGAGATAGCACTCCAGACCTTTGTTTTAGCTCAAAGTTTAGTGTCTGCAGGGGCCCATTTTTTACTGCCTCATTCGTGAGGGAGAGGGATCCGACACAGTCGCGACGTAATGGTGATCCCTGAATTGATTAAAGCTTAAGAAGTCACCACATAATTATTCTACAGTGAATTAGAGCACCTAAATGTTAACATAAATGCTAAAAACTGAACTCCGATTAATGGTCTTCTAAACTATGAAATTTTAGATAAGCATTCTTTATTATCCTAAATGGAAGGAGTTAGGCATCCTTCAAAATCCGCTAACTTGCGGTTATCCGGTCAAACTTAGGTTAATTATTATGCTAAGAGGGAAATGCATGTTTTAAAAGTATTAAGTTAAAAGGATGTTTGCAAATGGTTAATTAAAGATATGCATTTTGACAACGTAAAAGGTTTCTTGCAAAGGTAATTATGATTCCGAGGAATAAATTCCCGGTGAAAAATCTGAAAAGCGTACGCATGGTGTTGTTCATGTAAAATTAATTTCTTGGATAAAAATATGCATTTGTATGACATTATTTATAAAATACATGCAAAGTTAATTTTTGAATAAAAGTATGCATTTTGATGAAAGTTGATAAAATACATGCAAACTTGATTTTTTTTTTGGATAAAAGTCATGCATTTGTATGACCTTATTTATAAAATACCTATTTTGGCAATGGATAGTAAGGAGAAAAGAGAAATGTTTGTAACGCAAATAAGCAATTTTTAAAATCATTTAAAATCGCAATTCGGATAAAAAACAAAATCTTATTTGTATGATTAATAATGCGAATAAAGGGTGACAAAATTGTTTTGAAAGTTTAAACATGCATGACGAGCCTAAATTAAATAAGCTAGCGGTGGGTTTCAATTTTAAACTACCCGAGCCTAACATAAATAAACTAGCAGCGGATTTCCAATTTTAAACTACCCTATTTATTTACCCATTCGAAGCCTAATTATTCTATGTGTTCCCGTGATTGCGCAAAGTTGAATAATTAAGTTACAATCCGAAAATAAAAATAGAAAAGACGGTATTAAAGAATTAAAAGCAGTGACTTAGGCAGTCATCCCACCCTATTTTTTTAGAAATCTCGAGGCCGGAGAATGCAATGAACGTGGATGCGGGTCTTCGTTTGACAATAGCCATGATGAGTCTCATAACGAGATTCTTCGTTGCTCCGATGCATTTCATGTAAAAGAAAAGAAAAGGTTCAGTAGACGGAATACGAAAATATATACATAAGAAAATATAGATAAATGATTCATGAAAAGGTAATATATTGTTGGGCCTCATGGAACACACAACACGTAGAAATAGAAAGCAGGCCCAAACATATAATTTTCGGACTTGAATGAGGGAAACAGACCAACCCAATATGTGTTAAGCCCAATTAACAAGTATTCATATTTATACATATGCAAGCCCAAAGAAATAACAGCCCAAAAGCACTTTAATTCAATACTGGGCTTAATAGCTACCAAATTTTAAAGGCCCGAAACTAACAGGCCCAATTTAAGTACATATACAGGTTCATCTTTTTTCATAGTTTCAGCCTCTTTACAACAAGATATAAATGATATACAAAGAGGTATACATGATATACTTAGGAGTATACAAAAGCGTATGCAAACTCAATATACTCTGGAATACATCACCACAAACACATTTGGGAAAAAATGAAAGGAAAGAAAAGTGGAAACAAACTGTGGTCGGATTTACACAGATAGGAAGTATGCGAATATCCTAAATAAATATAGAACAAGAAAATTACACAAAATGACCATTCAAAGGTATACTTCTGGGCATATGGGATCAATTATCCTAAAGTTAGACTCATACAGTAATACACCAAAAGTATTGAGCACCATGACTCTTAGCCATGTAAAGTGACCATTGTAATTAGCCTAGTAGTTACATAAGACAAACAAGAACACTCAAATAGCCAAAATAAAGTAGCATTTTTAAACATGTAGAACTATTCCAGTAGAGACAAACCGACAGAAAACTTAAACACGGTAAACAACAATTGAAAGCAACTAAACTGGGACATCACAAGAATGGAGTTTTGATGACCACATAAGAACCACATTAATATCAAGATAGGGGCAGGGAATGTGACATGTCATGATATAGGCTTAAACTAGTCACCTGTGCTAAGACATGCTCATGACACAACAAATCACAGGCCAGGTAGAATGCATTAGAAATTATAGCTTGCCATGGTATAAACTGGTCCAGAATAGTGCAAAACACTAATGCAAATACCATTCAAATAATTCAACAGATAGGCATGATACATGATAGCTTAGGAGACTTTACATAGTAGCATGGAGGTATTCTAACACTCAATCATGTAGGAGAATTGCATGACCAATTCAGTAGGCATTAATAGGATAAAAAGGATGATCCCAATAACTATTTAGGGGAACTGAAGAATAACAACATAGCAAGAATAGGACCATTTCCAATATGCACATGCTCAGAAACTAGTAAACATACAGATTCAACATGAACCATTTCAGCAACAAAAACAATATGAACACATACCTCTAGCAGACAACTTAAACATATGTATGCATTTTATCCAAGAGAGTAGATACCTTGACCCACACAAGGTGCTTAATCAAACACTTCTACTCATCCCTAGGCAGTTTCTATATACAGTAAACTAGACAACACACATAATATCATTAATGTAAACTACATAAACTAGACAGAAGGTACCACACTTCGAATTAACAGTCACAAATTAAATTGATAGAAATCATATCATAAAAAATACAGAAAGTAAAATACAGAAAGTAAAATACGAGAGGAATTTGAGCTTACCGACCTTCTCCGGGCAGCGAACCGAGGCGTCGTCTCGAATCGTCGAATCCTCTTGGAGAAGTTATTTTTAGAATTTTGATTTTTTGCTGATTTTTGAATTGCTGATTTTCTGACCCGAAACAGAAACGTTTTGGTTCTGACCAGTATTTTTCTCTTAATAACTGTAGGTTATTATTCCTATATGATCTTATGTTACATATTCTTAGTGTATGTATTGATAATATTCTCTTTAGTATTATCCATTTATTACAAGGTGTTTGTAGGCTGAAAGTATTATTATTTATCACTTGCGTTTTAAAGTAGTCTAGGAAATTGTTTCCTAACAATACTTGTTGTTTCATATCATTTAGTTGGTATATAACTGGTAGTCTAAATATTGTCTTTCCTAATACTATTCTCATGTTTTCTACTACTATATCTAATTCTTTTGTTTGTTCGTTAAAGCCTGATAAGTGTTCTATGTGTTTTAGATCTTTTCCATCTGTGTGGTTCTAATACTTCTTTCTTTGCTAGACATAAGTCTGCTCCACTGTCAATAAAAATCTTTTGTTTTATCATTTTATTAGGTTTGTATTCTATATGAGCTTCTATGTAGATTGCTACCATCTAATTATTATTTCGTTCTAAATCCATTTCTCTTAATCTTTGTTGAATCTCTTCATCTTGTTCCATTTCTTTTACTTCTTCTAGTAATTTTTTCCATCTTATCTCACTTAACCTTTCTCCTATTCTGCTAAGGCTTTTTTGTAATCTTATTGTACCTATCACTATAGTATCTATTTCCTGTTTCACTAGTAGTCGTAATAAGCTTATTGCGAACACACCTTTCATATTGCATCCAGTAATCTCTTTCTTCTAGTAATTTTCTTTCTTCTTGTGACTTCATTTATTCAGAACTATTTTCACTTTCTGAGTCTTGGTTAACAAAGTTAATATTTTCTGATTCATTTTCTTCATCAGTTTGACTGACATAAAATTCTTCATATTCGTACCAGTTCTTATTTTCTTCTTTTATTTGTTGTAGACTCATTATAAATTGTGTTGTGTCTATGTATTTTACACCTTTTTTCTTTAGTTTCGGGCATTTATTAGCATAATGTCCTTTTTCATTGAAATTCCAACATTTACATTCTTTAAGTTTTTCTTCTTCAATTGGTTTTACAAATTTTTTTTTCCTAAATTTTCTCTTATGCTTAAATTTTTTCCTGGTTTCAGGGGTATTTATATATCTTTTGAATCTCTTTTTCCTATAAGGTTTGTAATAAGGTTGTTGGTTTTGTCTACTGTAATTATTATATCTTTTATATCTTTTGTGTTGGTATTTCTTTTTATGGCCACTCTTATATTTCTTTTCTCTTTTATTATCCTCATATCCGAATACTAGTCTTCTTTCTGTAAATCCACATACTTCTCTTAATCCTATTTTCTTATCTTTTTTAATCTTTTGTTGCATCCTATATTCTTCACATTTTTGCATTAGATATGCTCTTAGTACTCATATTCTTTCTCCTAATGTATTTTCTCTTGGTTCTAGTTGGGTGTATTCTTTTGATATTTCTGTGTTATAAGGTATAGGTAGGTGATCATAATAAAGTTGTTGGTATATTAAACCTTCTTCTGGCAAGAATCTTGCTTCATAAAAGAACTTACTAAAACTTATTGTGTATTCTGGTAATTTATTAATTTTACAACATTTCATGTTATTTAGATTCATTATTATCTCAGTTTTTCTTTCTGCAAGTACATTTTCTCGTGCTACCAACCATTTTTCTCCTAAAAATTCTCTTTTTAGTATGATATCAAATATTATTAGCATAGATTTCCAATCTCCTGCATGGCTAAATGTTTTTTCTCTTAATTGGTATGCTATGGATTCTATCCAATAAGCTACCTTTCCGATTAATGTTTTAGATATCAAGTCATACATATATTCTAGGTTTTCTGTTTGTCTGGAGTTCATTAATGCTATATACATTCCAAGATTCCAATCATTTATTCTTCTTCCTATTTCTTGTTTATCATAAACATTATCTAAGTCTAAGAAATATCCATTGTAGTATACGCCTTGCGCCATTGATTCTACAAATTCTTTAAATTCAGCTTGTTGTCGTACTGGTATATGATTTGGTAATCTAGTTTGTCTTCTATTTATTATTTCCAGGTTGTGATCTACTAATTCTTCTTCTAGGTAATCATTTGCATCTTCATTTATTATATCATCAGTTTCTATTTCTATAGGATTATTAAATTCATCCTCTATATCACTTTCGGGTTCTTCTTCTATAATTGCATTTACACTTTTCATTTTTTGTAAGGCTACAATTATCTGGTTATTTTCCTTTACTATCTCTGAGTCTTCTTCTTCTTCTATGAATTCTGCTATTTTTACCTCTTGGTTTACTAAATCAATGTTGTTGTCTTCGTTAGTATCGCTCTTAGTCTTTTCACTACTAGATGTAGTTTCTTCACTTGTTCTATTATTTCTTACTTTCTTTTTTCCTTTTAACCTTTTTATCTCTTCTCTTAGGATTTTTATTTCATCTTTTAATTCTCCTAATTCTTGTTTTACATCAGTTAATTCTTGTTTCACATCTGTCAATTCCTCTTTTGTTTGTTTTAGTTCTACTTTGGTTTCTTTTAATTATTTCTTTGTATCTTTAAATTTGTGTTTGTATTTTTTATATTTGTTGTACCATTCCTCATTATCGTGTGTTCTTAATTTGGTATTTTCTGTTTCTAATTCACATAATTTTCGTTCTTGTTTATCTAATTTTAGATTTAAATACTCGTTGGTTGTTTTCTCTACGTCTTTTAAGTACATGTTTTCACTTTTTGAATTATTGTCTGGTGTGGTTTTTTCTTTTCTTTTCATTGGTTCATACTTGTATCTTTCCAATATATTTTTTCCATGGTTTCTTAAAAACGTAAGTACACTAGGTTCTTGATTTTCCATTTAAAATTGTCTTTTCTTACTCAATATTGCTAGGCTATCTAATATTTTTCTACTTTTTTTGGCAATCTTGGTTTTATTTTACTAATATCTACCATTATTGGTTCTTTACTCCTTCTCCAAGCATCTATTGGTACTATTTCTGGTTGTTGAGTTGTAGTGCTAATTATAGTGTTTTCTTTGCTCGTACTAGGTTCATCTTCTTCTACTTATTTACCTTTATCTTTACATTTTTCTTCTACTAATATGTTTGGTTTTTCCGATATTATTTTAAATGTTGGTATCTGAGATACGTTCCATAATTTTGTTAATTCTTCTCTTATTATTTCTTGCATTTTTGTTTGGTTTTATTTTAGATCATCCATTAATACTAATGTATTCTTCATTTGTTCTTTTACTACTATTTCTTCCCTTAATGCACTAATTTTTTCGTTAGGGCTCGTCAGGATTATTAATTCTTTTTCTCTATCCATCTCCCATATCTATCCATATTTTATCAAACTTTCCACATTGTTGTTTTAACTTTCTTATCTTTTTTTCTAGCTTTAGTTCTTTTGCCTTTTATTTTAAGTATTTGAGCTGTGAGAATATTTCTTCTGATAAAATTCTTCTTATTGATTTTAATTTCTGTTTTTTCTCTATTATTTCTTTCTGTATGTTCATACTTTGTTCAGGAATCTTGTTTTTCCTTGGTCATTTATTTCAATTCCATTATTATTTATCTTATAATTTATCATGGTTAAAAAGTCACTTCCTAAAAGTAGTTCATTAAAACTATCATATTCTATTACTCCTATATTTATCTTATACTCTAAATCTTGGATTTTGAATTTTAAATTAATACTTTTGATAATTATTATTTTTCTTTCATTTTTAGGATAATTATAAGTTTGTGGGTCTATTAAATCACAATCATTTTCATCAATTTTACTTATATGTATAAAACTTTTTATAGCTCTGGTATTTACTTCAGCTATACAGTCTGTTGCTATCATCCCTTTAAATATTATTACTTTAATTTTTAATCTATTTGTGTTTATATTTATTAAGTCTAATATTCTAGGTTGTATAACACTAGTTTGTCGTGACATTGTTGGTTCTCTTGTAATACTTAATCTAGATCCTTCTATTTTTGGTATTAGTCTTTTGGATGGTGTAAGGGTTCTTATATTAAAATCCATATATATTTCTTCTGGTATAGTTATTTTGGAATTTTCTTTATGTTCTATCTGTTCTAATATTTCCTGGTACATCCTTGGTACTAATATATTCATTTCATGTTGTTTCTTTACATGATGGTTTCCAGTTAGGGCATATATCATTTTTGTTTCAATACTTATGACTTTACTTCCTGGTGGCATTGTTATTCCATCCAATTTGTAATATAGTGTCAAGACTAGGTCTTTGTGTTCACCTTTTAATGATATACTAAAGTCTGGTTGTACCGTAAATTTTAATTTTGATATATTAAATTTCCTTTTACTACTGATATTAAAACATCTTGTAGATTTTCTAATATCCTATCATCTAATATGAATATTTGTATAGGTGTATCTATGGTTTTCTGAAAGTATGCTTTTATAGTAAATTCTACTCCTCCAAAGTATATGTTCCTATATTTTTTAGCTTCCCTAGTAGATAGTTTTGATAACTCTCTTTTTATTACTTCATCTGTTATCAAGTTTATTTTCGTTCTTCCATTTACACTTATTGTATCTATTATATGTTTATGCTTGTGTGCTATGTACCTTATTTCTTTATTTTTTTCAAACTATTTTGTTTTAAATATTTTCTTTATGGATAATTCCTCTTTTTCGTCTTGTATCTTCTGATATGTTTCAGGCTTAAGCTTAACGTTTGTGTTGATCCTCCTTCACATGTATTCATTTGATAATATGTTTCTTTAGAGTCTTTTGCTATTTCTTTTCCTTTATCCATATTTTAATAAGTTGATGTACTTATACTGTTCTTCTATTATATCATTTAGATCTTTTAATTCATTATCCTTTCTCATTATTTCTCTTAATTTATTTTCTAGAAGTTTCATATTTTCTTCTTCTTTCTGTCTTAACTCTTCATCTTTTAATGCTATTTTATTTTTTAATTCTTTAATAGTTTTTTCCTGTTCATATATTTCTTTAGCATTTTCTTGTAATTTTTTATCTTTTTTATTTATTAGATCTGTACTTATTCTGCAACTTATTATGTGTTGGTTTATATCTCTATTATATGTAAGGGGTTTTTCCGCTATTATTCTAAGTTCTTCTAATTTATTTTGTTGATCTATTAGTCTATTTTCATCCATAGTGTTCTATTGTCATTCGTAGTTCTTCTTTTCGAACTGTTATTTCTTGGTTTATTTCGACTAATTCAGTGTTGAGATCTATCAATACTCTGTAGTTTCTTATAGCATCATCTAAATTAGAACTTATTTCTATTAAGTCAGCCTCTTCTTTTGTCTTTTCATAATCTTTCAGTTTCTTTATTGCTAATCCTAGTTTCTTTAATTCTACTAAATCACTATAGTATTTTACTAGTGTTTCAGTGTGGTTTCGTCTTTGTAATACCATGTGTTTTATCCTTTTTAGTATGAGCATCCTTTTATTTAATACTCTAACTTGTGCAAATTCTTCACGGGTTTTTATCGTTTATAATTTATTCCATTAAAAAGCTTTGATACCATTTTCTGTCCGGATCTTTTCATCATCTAACAACCCTGAAGAGGGTATGAATATATATGAAATATTAACATATTCATATGAAGGTTTAATAAATAATAGGCATGTAGTACGGAAGCAGGTATTATTAACTCAAAATTCATTTTTTTAAATGATAGTCTACAAGCTTCTATCAACATTTAACATCATAATTGCAGAGATGTATACTTATCAAGATTATATTTAGAAATACATAGTCTAAAAACATACCTCTTAGTAGAATATTAAGATCACCGGAGATACTCAACCCACCCAGACTCTGCCTCCCTTTTTCCCTCTCTAGTAACGGGATAAATGGCCTAGGTGCTGGGAGTTGCTCGACAAATTCTTTCTTAAATTTCCTTTTAAGAGATGGTGTTTTGTGGACTAATATGGTTCTTAAATATAAGCTTTCAAAGTATTTATCTTCTGGTATTATGATATTAATCTTGATATTGGCTATAGACTAGAAGGCTTTTTAGCTAGACATGAGAGAGTATTTTAAAGATTGAAGACGTTGTATTTTGAAAGTGTTGGGTACTCTATTGTACTTTATAAAGCAGTACGGGAAGTAATAACTATTACAAATGTTCGAAAGGATGAATAAATGGTCAATCTTCAAAACTGCCGCAAGTGTATTGTGTCTTGAATCTTGATCACTTTGCAAAGCCAATGTTGAGAACTGCCGCAAGCTTGTTGTGTCTTGAATCTTGATATCCTGAAATCAAGAAACAACTAAATCTGGATGGTTACAACGTTGTGTGTTGAGTCGAGGATAGCCCTCTATCCTTAAGACAAGATTGCCCCGTATATATGCTTTTACGTTAGCGGGCAATAGTCTCCCAAGATAAAACAACACTTTAATCTCAACACTACAAAGCCAATAGGTTGAGCCTGTCGAAGAAAACAAATATGACTCGACTTGCTGAAGATATGGAATAGGAAGGAAGAGTTTCTCTCTACTCTTCTCTTTTGTCTCTGTTTATATTGTGTGTCTCTGTAGTGTATATCTTGTGTATACGTGAGGGTTTAGTCACTATTTTTCAGTCGAAAATTGCACTGATTTTCGCTGAATTTCAGTCACTGGTTTTCTGTTTTTTCCAGGTTGGTTTTCTGCCCGTTTTCAACTATTTTTGGTGTCTGTTTTCAGGTTGTTTCCAGCTTTCTGTTTTGAGCCAAATGAAGCTCAATATATAGCATGCAAGAGGGGCTGTCCAACTGCCAAAAACAAGGCTGTAATGGCCATTAAGGGAGGCCATTAAAACAGCCAAGTAATGGCTATTAAGGCCATTGAAGGAGGCTGCTCACTGCCCAAGTAATGGGCTGTTAATGGAGGAATTAATCAGCCAAATAATGGTTGTTTAATGCTCCAGAAAACAGTCCAACGGTAGGCAGAAAAATATCCAGAAACTCTGGGGACCAAACTGTAAATATTGAAACTTCAGGGACCAAATCGTACATATGAAAGAATTCGGTCCAAACTCGTACATATGAAACTTCAGGGATCAAACTGTACATTTGGCAGAGTTCTCTGGTCCAAAAAGATAATATCAGAAAGGCCCACAGCCCACAGCCCACAGCCCACGACCCACGACCCACGACCCGTGAACCCGAGAGCCCGAGAGCCCGGAACCCGGAACTCGGAACCGGAGCCGGACGGGACGGGCGCGCGGCGGCGGCGCGCGTGTGGGCTTAGCCTTGAATTGAACCCAAGCACATCTAGGTCTTCCCTCCTTTAAACACATGGGATACCCCTTGGGGTCCCAAACCCTTTACCAATTTGAGACATATATAGAGAGCAATTCTTCCTATTCCCACCGATGTGGTAGATTTGTCCCACACCACATTTCCATGCCTTAAACACCTTACTTCACGGACCAATATCTCTTTCATTTCTCAACGGAATTAGACGATTCTTGGCCCTACGGTCATCTACTCACTTCGTAGATCATGCATGTGTAAAGAGACAAGGTCTCCAACATACGGAACACTAGTGTTTAATTCATCAAAGATGGGTGGACGCATCTCCCCGACAAAGGCTAATTTCCAACAGAAAGATGATTTCAGATGTTACAATGAAGCTCTTTATATAGATAACCTCGGTTGCCTTTCACTATTGGCATGCTGAAAAAGTAATTAAGTCGATACATTATTGATACAAAAGTCCTAAAGCAAATAGTGCTTTGTCTTTGTCCTTTCATGCTTTAATTAAAGTTGTTTGTCATTGCTGCCATTCTTTTCAATGTTTATTGGCTTGTCATCTTCTGTATTTGATTCCTTGTGGGTCTGACGACTTTTGCTTTCTTCCACATGCATCTTTACAGGTGTCTTCTTTGCACAGAGGCATCTTTTGTTTGTCTTCTTTTCACTAAAAGATGATTTTTTTTTAAAAAAAAAGTGAACTAGATGGCCCGTGTGCTCGTGCTGAGCACGGGCTTATGCCAAACTTACCGCCATTCAAAAGAGGTCCGACCATGAGAAAAAAAAATTTCATACTTGTTTGAATTGTTTAGTAGGATTACCCCAAATAAAAAAAGGCAATACCATCGAGATGACTAAATATTAGCATAAATATAATTCATATTATATACATTCATTTGCGAAAACAAAGTTGTACAATTACATTTCTAAGCTTGATTCCATGAGAATGAGGAAGAAATAAACATTTGATTTCCCACTAATACAAAAGAAAGTTACAATTGAACGAAGTACATAGTTGGTAGCTGTAAATGTGTCGAAACTCTTTCAAAAAAGACTAATCAAAATACTCTGTACTTAGTTGGAAAGGAATGTAGTCATGACTTGGTGAGACCAGCTCTCTCTCATCCTATCCATTGCTTCCTCTCATGAATGGCCTTTGCGACAACTTGACGTCCAAAATACTTTTCTTCATGGTGACCTTTGTGAAGAGTTATATATGGCTCAACCTCCAGGCTTTACTCACCCTCATCTCCCTGATCATGTTTATAGGTTGCACAAGTCCTTACATGGACTCAAACAAGCCCCTCGTGCATGGTACTTGAAGCTTCAAAGCTTTCTGTTGGACGCGGGTTTCTCTAGTTCCCAAGTCTGACGCTTAGTTTCTTCAAGCCTTTATGGATGTTGATTGGGCTGGCTCATTGGATGATCAAAAATCAACTGTCGGTTATGCTATCTTCATAGGATCTGCTTTAGTATCTTGGTCGTCAAAGAAGCAACATACAGTTGCTAGGTCTTCCACTGAATCAGAATATAAGCTTTAGCCGATGCCGCCGCCAAACTAAATCGATTTTATTTGAGCTTGGTGTCTCTCAGCCTAAAGCTCTTATCCTATGGTGTGGCAACATTGGTGTTGCATATTTATCTGTTAATCCTATATTGTAAAAATTGATTTTCATTTTGTAAGGGATAAGGTGGCGAGGAAGGACCTACTTGTGCAATTCATCTCTTCCAAAGATTAGCTAGCCCATGTCTTCACCAAGCCTTTGTCATCTGCTTATTTCCAATTCTTAAGGGACAAACTTACAGTTGGTTACTCGCCTTCGGTTTGCAAGGTGGGTATTGGGACATCATTATCTGATGAAGTTGGATAGCACTACAACTCTAAGTGATACCTATTATGTATGTATTTGTGTGTATCTAAAATACATTAGCAACTCATCTACGGAGAACTTGTATTCCTATATAAGTTGTAATACTTCTGATAGGTCCGGGTATGCTATAGAATAATAAAAACAAACTAGAAATAAACTAACTCGAATGCCAATTCAGTTTCCGAATGTCAGTGACAATGTCGTCCGACATCAGTGACAACACTTCGCTAAAATATAAACTTTAAATAGTAAATGCAGCTGAAAAATAAATAACACAGAGGTTTAAAATTTACATAGGGTATATATATTATATAGCCTATGACGGTCAATGACCGAGAGTATTGTATATATATATATATATATATATATATATATATTATATACAAAAATTAAAAATTCCTTTCTTTACAATTTTACAAGATGAAAGAGAAAGGAATTAAACATTGAAGTCACAGATGACTTCTGCCTGAAAAATCTACCTAAATATACATAGTCAATTTTTCATTACAATTGCTGAATACAAAGCTAATCTAGAATCTAAACTGCAATTGTAATGTTGGACAAAATGTTGTCGACACGCTCAGGCAACACTTGTGATCCAGTTTTCTGAGATGAATTTTTGAGAGCTCTCTTGATATTTTTACAATCTGATTCTGGAAGTCGATTCACTCTTGTATCCTCTCTATTTATAGTAGAGAGTCTCCCTTGAAAAACTCATCGATTGGTTGTGGAGGTTGAGGGAAAGGTGGGCAGCTAGTAGGTTTATTGGAGAAGATCATGGAGCAAAATCCTCTAACTTCTTGGACTTGTTCCTCAAGCATAGAAACGACTTTGACTTGTTCTTCCCACATTTTTCATCAGCTCCTATTTACCTTGCCAAGTCACTTTTACTTCGCAGTAATATTTCCACGAATTTTTCTTCATTCCGTGAAGTAAGGCAAAACTTTTTTTTTATAAAATGTTAGTCCGAATGTTGTGACATTTATTCCAACATTTCTTAAATTCAATTTAGTACTTAAAACGATATGTTGGGTAGAATGTCACAACACCAAACCCAACATTAACATTCTCTCCCTTTTTGCCTTTCTTCACAAAATCCATTATAACCTGTGCAAATGACTTAAAGCAATGTCATAGATGTTGTCCCAACATCTATGATTATAATTATGCTCCCCCTTAACCTGTGATGACATACAATCAAAATATATGTATACCGGTATATACCAAGACATAAGATTAAACACATTACTAGCAGATACATTTGTATACAAACCATCCAATATACAAAAGAAAATACCCAAATGTCAATTTTAAACCAGTCTCAACAATCAATCATCCAGTTAACACTTCAACCAATTAAAACAGCCAAATAAGAACATGGTTCAGCAAGGCAACTCAGTTAGATAGCAAATCAACCTGCTCCCCCTAGCTTATCATGCATCAGTAGTAGCTTCCAGCCGCTTTCTACTTTTGCATAACAACCTCAACTTGCTTTTCCCTCTACCTGGCATCTTCAGCTTCAGCTTCGGTCCTCTTTATAGCAGCTTTAGCTTCGGCCTTCATCCTCAGCCTTGTCAGCAAGACTTTCCTTCCAACAACCTCTTCTCTTTGCATAGCAGCATCCACAGATTCTTCAGCAGCAACAACTTCTCCACTTGTACCTTCACCCTCTTCTCTTTGCTCCCCCTGTATAGAATCATCTCCCCCTTTTTGTAAAGAAAGTAGAAGCAGGAATTGGTCTCTAGCCTGAACCAGTGCATCTCTGGCAGTATCAACCTCAGCAATTCATAGGTTGATTTTTTGTAATTTGCTCCACAAGCCAATTTGTGGCAATATGGAATGTCTTGGATCAGTGTTGCACTAAATGTTAGGAACATTCCTGGCAACACTTTCCCTTTTTGCTTCTTTTTTCCAAGGTAGGTTAATGACTCTCTCTTTGCTTTTCAAAATTGCCTTGTTAACTGAATATACCTCAGGAGCTTTCCCTAAAATATCATCTCTTCTAGGCTCAAAGTCTTGGGTAGTTAGGATTTGGTAGATCAGAGAGGGAAAGGGAAGGATTAAAATTGACTCTTTCTTTGCCAAATTGGCTACTTGATAGAAAATCATACTTCTTAAGTCAACTTTTAATCTTTTTCCAATTTTGAACAACAGTGAGGCTTGATCAGTTGTTACAATTGACTCATTTAGTGAAGGGAGCCAATTGCGAATGTCAATCCTATTGAGGGTGGAGAATAAGACAGTTAACTTAGAAGTAGGGCATCAAGGGATCCATTCCTTCATTATACCTCCAGTGAGGTATTCAATTATCTTATCCTTATTCTCCGTTGCTCTTTCTGTAGTGCTACTTCTTTGTTCATGCTCAATTCCCAAATATTGATTAATAATTAAGGGTGTAAACTGATAAATTCTGTTATAGAGGTATACATTCCCAAATTTCTTTGAGGAGGCATCTTCCATATTAGAATTCAAGTTCGCATAAAATGGCCTAATTACTTCATCAATTAATGGTTATTTCTCAGTTACAGTTTTAAGTAGCTTTATATCATTGAGGAACTCAACCAAACCATATTCTGAACATGAGGCTATATCTAACACTTTTTTCAGCCTTGATAACTCTATTCTTATACTAATCACATTTATCAAATTTAGCTTTGGAATAGAACTTTTCTGAAAAAACATTTACCTCAAAATCAGAGTCATATTCAGTTTTGCTGGAGGAGGATGGTTTTGGTGTCTCTTCTGAAGTCTACCGAAATGTTGTGGCTTCATTTGCAACATTTTGGGCAGCATCTGTTTTAGCACGACTGGGAATTCCTCTGGGACAGAATCTCGTCAGTGGGGTATCATCAGGAATTTCCTCGTCTTGAGACACTTTGAGGAACATAGGTAGTAGGTTCTTCTTCAGTTTCTTCAGAGGACAACTCAAAGTTCTTCAGTGCCACTACTTGAGAAAGAAGGTACAGTGGTTTCAAATCTGGACTTCTTGGTGCTAGGCTCATGTTGAACTGTTCTCTCAAACACTCTACTCGACCTATGAGTAGGGAATGAGGAGGAACTGGGTCTTTTACCTAGGGTAACTGATGTCTAGTGGTTCCTCACCACCTCTAAGAACAATATCTATACACCTATTTTCAGGCAGGTGTGGAGAAGAAGATGTCTGGTTGTTGAGGTGGACTGGTGCTCATGGGAGTGTTGGTCGACATAGGTGTTGACATTGGGGAGGTTTTCATTGGTGAGTTTTGAGAGGATTTTGAGGGTTTAGGATTTTTGCAAGACGATGGGGTTTGAAATGATAAAGGTTCCATCGGTTAAGTAGGGGTTTTAACGAGGTTGTGATGTGATTTTTCAGAAAAATCTGAGATGAAAAGAAATAGCAAATAAGAGGAGTATTTATATACATGGCCAAATTTTTCTAAGCAAAATAAAAATCCTTAGTTTTAGGAGTTAGAGATTTATCTAATAACTTACACCTAAAATTTTGGGATAAATTGATAAGCATCATGGTAGGAATTTAATCTTATCATTTTTAACTTTTGAAATTCCTATTAACACAAGGCATAAAAATAGGGAGAAAAAATTGATTTTTCTGGAATCAGTTAAGAACAACATCCCAATAAATATCATAATCTGAAAATATCAACAACAATGTTGGCAACATTTTGGACGACACAAGTATTTTGATCCCTCAAGAATTTTTCATATTGGCAACAAATCAAGACACATTTTATAAGTATTTTATGAGTTTAACCACTGGACCAATATAACATTTTCCCATCATGTCCTTCATCTAATCATAAAACACATACAAAAGAATTTGTCGTGTCAAAAATAAGAATACTTACTTAGCATTCTCATAATTTCTTTTGAAGCACTCGATACTCCTATAGAATAGGAATGATATCTTTTCAAGGGCTTTTCCCATTTCGCACAGTTGCCGATCATTTGTTAAGTCTTTGCCTTATTTTGATACTCCCTTTTTATGATATACATGATTTTATATATATCATCGCAGAGAACGGTATCACTTTGAACTCACATTCTTATTGAAGGATCATGCTTTTATGACAAAAAATAATGCACTATACAACAACAATAATCAGTTTATGATATTACATAGGTAAATGTCACCTGAAATGTTGGATAATATTTCAGTTGACATTCACTAAAAATGCCTTTTTAGAGATTACAAAGTGCAAGAGATTTCTTCAAACTAGAAAATCTCTCATGGTCCAAAGCTTTTGTAAAAATGTCGGCTAGTTGATGAAGAGTGTCAACATGTTCAATTTGAACTAGTTGTTTTTCGACTAAATCTCTTAAAAAGTGATGTCTTATATTAATATATTTTGTATGTGAATGCTGAACTGTATTTTTGGAAATATTTATAGCACTCAAATTATCACAGTACAAAATCAAAATGTTGCTAGAAAATCCATAGTCGTCTAACATGTGTCTTAGCCATATTAATTGAGAGCAACAACTTCCAACTGTTACATATTCAGTTCAGCAGTTGAAAGTGAGACACAATTTGTTTACGACTATACCATGAAACAAAATTATTTTCAAGATAAAAACATTCTTTACTTGTACTTTTTCTATCATCTACGTCTCCAGCCCAATCCGAGTCACTGAATCATATTAAGTTAGTGTCTTTGGAATACTAAATTCCCAACTCACATGTGCCAGCAACATATCGGATAATACATTTCACGGTATTTAAGTGGAATATTTTGGGACAGGCTTGAAAACGGGAAAAAATGTAAACACTAAACATAATAGCTGGGCGACTAGCAGTAAGATAAAGAAGGATATCTATCATAGATCGATACAATGTTAGGTCGACATTTTCACCAACATCATCCTTACATATCTTCTGTGATGAACCCATTGGCGTTTTAATCTATTTAGCATTCTCCAAACCAAATCTGTTAACTAGATTATTAGCATATTTACTTTGTGAGATGAAAATTCCATCTTCACTTTGCTTAATCTGCAAGCCTAAGAAAAACGTTAGTTCCCCAATCATGCTCATTTCAAATGTTGATGACATAGATTCAACAAATGACTTTAGATAAGACCGTGAGGTCAAACCAAAGACTATGTCATCTACGTAGATTTGAGCAATAATAATATCTATACCATGACGTTTAATGAATAAAGTACGATCAGCTTCACCACGGTTAAAACCAAATTCAAGAAGGAAGTTAGTTAGACAACAATACCATGCACGAGGGTCTTGTTTCAATCCATACAAATCCTTCTTGAGTTTTTTCCTCTGACTTTCTCTCTCATTCGCGGAGCGAAGAAAGCGGGCTTCCTATTCCTGCTTCAAGCTTGGGAAAGTGTGCTTACTTCGGGGATGAAGAAGAAAGGGAGGAAAAAAAGAAAAAAGAAAATCCAGAGAGGATCTTCAAATCCTTTTGGTTGTTCAACATAGACTTCCTTATCTAGATAACCATTTAAGAATGTACCTTTTACATCTATTTGGTGTAAAGTAATTTTCAGGTAGCAAGAAATAGCAAGTAACAGTCTAATTAACTAAATTCTAGTCACATGTGTGAAGGTCTCATCATAATCGATTCCTTCAACTTGAGTATAGCCTTGTGCAACTAGATGTGCTTTGTTTCTCACAACTGTTCCCGATTCATCTGATTTATTTTTAAAAATCCACTTAGTTCCAGTTACATTTGTATTATTTGGACGAGGAACTAAGTCCCAAACTTCATTTCGAGAGAATTGTTCAAGCTCTTCTTGCATTGCTTGAATCCAAAAATTATCTTTGAGTGCTTCTAAAACATTTTTTGGTTCTAAAGTAGATATAAAACAAGAAAGACTAACCTCATGATATAAGGTAGACATACACATACCTTACCACATCTCTGTAGTTGAGTGGTTCTTTCCCTCTTGTTTTAATTCCTTCAAAAACTACCCCTATCACCTGGCCTGTTGGATGATTCTTTCTAATCCTTGATGAGGGGTCCCTTCGAACTTGATCTAGCAATTCAACATTTGACTCTTCATCCACACCCTCTGTGGACTCTAGTTCAGGTTCAAATGTTGCTTCAGGTGTGGGAACATTTGGGGCAACATCTGATTCTTCAGCAGTCTATACATTTTTCACTGAAACTATAGTGTTATTTTCAGTCGCATTTCCTGTAGGAGCATAAAATCATCAAAAATAATATTTACCGACTCTTGTACAGTTCTTGTCCTCAGAATGTATACTCGATAATCATAACTATTTTGTTAATAGCCAACAAAAAATCCTTTGTCACTCTTAAAGTCAAACTTTTCCAGATGATCTATATCATTTAAAATGTAACAAACACACCCAAAAACATGAAAGTAATGCACATTAGGTTTCTTTCCATTTATAATCTTATAGGGTGCCATCTTTGTTCCAGGCCTTAAATAGACTATATTAGTGATGTGACAAGCATTATTTAAGGCTTCAGCCCAAAAATGTTTTGACAATTTTTTAGAACTAAGCATAACTCTAGTCTTTTCTTGCATCTATGCTTCCTTTCTGCTACCCCATTATGTTGAGGAGTTTTGGGAGCGGAAAACTCATGGAAAATTCCCTTTTTCTCACAAATTTTGTGAAGGAGCTGTTTTCAAATTCTCTTCTATGGTCGGATCTAATCCGAAAAATAGGAGAATAAAACAAGTTCCTAATTCTAGAGTGCAAAATTTTAAACATGTCATAAGTTTGTGATTTTTCTTTCAAAAAGTATATCCATGAATATCTAGAAAAATCATCTACTACACATAGGAATACCTCGTGCCTCCTAAACTGTCTACCTCAATTGGACCCATAAGATCCATGTGCAATAATTAAAAACAGTGAGACGTACCTGAATATTGTTTGTCATAATGAACAACATTATGGGAAACACGAGTTTGCTTACCTTTCAGACAATCTTCACAGACAGTTTTACCTTTATGTCTAAGATTGGATAACCCTCTAATCGCTTCATATGAGACCAATTTTTCTAAATTGATGTAGTTGACATGCCCCAACTTTTGATGCCATAGTGTTATGTCATCGATCTTGACATTATTGCATGTTTCTTGTCTTGCAACAAGATAGCAATTATCATATGTTCTAGTACCTGTCATGATACAATCATTAGCTTCGTTCGTAACTTTTACAGACATTCTTATTAAATTTTACCTCAAGATTGTCATCACACAATTGACTAATACAAATCAAATTAGCCATTAAACCCTCAACGTGTAAGACATTTCATAAAGATGGAAATCCAGGAACATCCAAGATCCATTTTCTAATTATCTTGCTTTTGCTACCGTCTCGATAAGTCACATTTCCTCCATTGAATGACTCATAGTTCTTTAGAAACTCCTTTGTACCTGTCATGTGGCGAGAACATCTACTATCAAAGTATCAAGAACCTGAAATGTTAGTTCTTAATGCAGTTATAGCAACTTTACAGTTACATACTTTTTGGGAAACTCTCTTAAAACATTTTTTACCTTTCGACTCAGAAATGTTGCTTCGAATGTTATCTGAAATGTTGGACAACCCTTTAGGCAATATTTTGCTCACAGAATCTTGAAGTTTGAAACAGTATGGTTTTAGATATCCAGGGGAGTTACAGTGATGACATACTAACTTCATATTCTGTGACTTACATGAGAGTCTATTATTCATTCCTTTTCCTTTTATAAAGCATATTTTCTCATTTTTGTCAAACAAACTAGATCATATAGTTTTAAGAGAGTTTTCGTATCCAATACCTGCATATGAATGTTTACTAAAGCTAAGTATCTCATTCAACTTCGAAGTTCCTATGTTGAGCTTGTGGACGGTTGCTTCGGCTAAATCCAATTTTGCACAAATCTTACCAAATTCAATATCTTTTTTGGTAAGAGCAACCTCAAGTCAGGTTATTGTGCCAGTTAATTCCAGATTTTCATGAGTTAAATTTTTTACCTTTTTTTCAAGTTGTTTGGATTCTATGATTAAGGCTTTACAAATGCTTTGTAATTCATTAATCATGTCAACTTTTCATTCAACTTGATCCATACACTCAGCCTCACTACTCGAAATAAAACCACTAAAGCAATTAACATTAGGATAGTTAAAGAATATATCTCTCTCAGATGTTGTTGCTGATGTTGGAGCAAATGTTATGACATCTGATGCAACATTATAGACGACATTTTCATTATCAGACAAAGACTGTTTGTAAACAGTGGCCAGCATTGCTTGTGATTCGACTTCTTGATCTCCTTCATCTTCTCCTTCATCGTCACTAAGCGAGACCCACAAATTTTTACCAAATTTTCTAAGAGTGTTTGCACATTCGTTAGCATAATGACCCCAACCCGAGCATGCATGATATTGCACAGACTCGAGTTATTTTGGATCAAATTTGGTATGATCTGAATTGGTTCTTCTCAGTGGACTTCTCTTTTTAATACTTGGAAGGAACTTGGTGGGCTTTTGATTGAAGCCTTGGTTTTGATACTGTTTAGATTTAGATTAATTTCTTTCATTGTTGAACTTCCTCACCATCGAATTGTATTTTCGAGTGAGTAAGACAACATTTGCACCTTCACCAATTTCTTTAAGATTTTCATCCCCTTCTTCAAAACTTGAAGTGCCACATTCTTGCTTTTATATATTTCCCTTTGATTCTCAATGTTCATATCATAGGTTTTGATAATGCTCATCAAGGTATGAAGGTCCATTGTGGCAACATTGTGAGCTTCTTCAATGGTACAAATCTTTAAATTGAACTTTTCAGGAACAGAACGGAGAGCCTTTTCAATGAGTTGAGTGTTGGTTAAAGGTTCACCAAGCACTTGACATTCATTTGAGATGTAAATCAACTTTTCAAGATAAGATTTAATATCATCCGCTTCTACCATCATTAAACGTTCATATTAGCTCATGAGCATGCGTAGCTTTGTTCGACGAACACTTGAGTTACCTTCACAATGAATTTGTAAAGTATCCCATGCGTTCTTAGCCGTGTGACAGTTTTGAATGAGTTTGAACATGTACAGATCAACCCATCCAAAAATAGCATTTAAGGCCTTTTCGTTAAAGCTAGCATTATTGGGTTTTTTCGCCGTCCATTTGGATTCAGGTTTAACAAGAATGTCATATTCCTCATCCGGTGGCAACATTGGAGCAACATACCCATTGGTTATAGATCTCCATGCCCTAACATCAATTGATTTGATATGAGAACGTATGCGAATCTTCCAATAGGCATAGTTTGAACCATCTAAAATGGAAAGTCTATCAATAATAGGATTTGCCGGATCCATAACTTTAAATAACAGGACCAAACACTTATTGTGTTAAGTGTTGGCTCTGATACTACTTGATAGGTCTGGGTATGCTATAGAACAATAAAAACAAACTGGAAATAAAGTAACTCGAATGCCAATTAAGTTTCCGAATGTCGTCCAGCACCAGTGACAATACTTCAATAAAACAAAAATTTTAAAGAGTAAATGCAGCGGAAAAATAAAGAACAAAAATATTTAAAATTTACATTATATATATAACCTATGACGGTCAATGACCGAGAATATTGTATATATATATATATTATATTCAAAAATAAAAAATTCCTTTCTTTACAATTTTACAAGATGAAATGGAAAAGAATTAAACGTTGAAGTCGCAAATGACTTCTGCCTGAAAAATCTACCTAAATAGACATAGACAAATTTTCATTACAATTGCTAAATACAAAGCTAATCTAGAATCTAAACTGCAATTGTAATATTGGACAGAATGTTGTCGACATGCTTAGGCAACACTTGTGATCCAATTTTCTGAGATGAATTCTCGAGAGCTCTCTTGATATTTTCACAATCTGATTCTGGATGTCGATTCACTCTTGTAGCCTCTCTATTTATAGTAGAGAGTCTCCCTTGAAAAGCTTAACGATTGGTTGTGGAAGTTGAGGGAAAGGTGGGCAACTGGTAGGTTTGTTGGAGAAGATCATGGAGTAAAATCCTCTAACTTCTTGGACTTGTTCCTCAAGCATAGAAACGACTTTGACTTGTTCTTCCCACGTTTTTTATCAGCTCCTATTTACCTTGCCAAGTCACTTTTACTTCATAGTAATATTTCCACGAATTTTGCTTCATTCCGTGAAGCAAGGGAAAACTGTTTTTTCATAAAATGTTGGTCCGAATGTTATGACATTTGTTCCAACATTTCTTAAATTCAAATTAGTACTTAAAACGATATGTTGGGTAGGATGTCAAAAAACCAAACCCAACATTAACAACTTCATCCGTATAATCAAAATAGAAAGCATCTTCTTGTTGACATACTTATATTGTGTATGTAGCTAGCTTAACATGCTCCATATCTGACTTGACACTTGACAAAGACAAAACAAGTGTTCCAGGGTCTCAGGTTGAATATTGAATAATTAGAGATTATAATTATTACTTCCTCCATTTCAATTTATTTGTCTAATTTTGACTTGGTACAAAGTTTAAGAAAGTAAAAAAAGACTTTTGAATCTTTTGCTCTTAAACTAAAAATATGTAAAATGTATCAAAATGTCCTTTAATTTTGAGGTCTTAAACGTGTCATATAGAAAGCAGAAATTAAAGAGTTGGCAAAAAAGGAAAGAAACATTCTTTTTTAAATAGGCTAGAAAGGAAAGTAAGACAAGCAAATTGAAACGGAGGAAGGATAATACTAATTACCCTTAAATCAATACGAACCAAGGATATTAAATTAAAGGATTTATCTAACAAACTTATAACAACGATATTTTCAAGAGGTAAGATATCAAGTTACTTTTGTCTATTACAACCCATTAGGGTTTTTAGGAATACGTCCGAAGTTCTTGTATTTTATCTTTGAATTTTGTCTCTTTATTTTCTTGTCTTTAATTTATGTAATTACGCTTCCACATAATTCTAACTTTCTTGAAACTAACTCGATTTGTATCCGAAAAGAAATAATTTCTTGATTATTTTCATTAATGAAAGAGTATATATACAATTTACAATTTCCATAATAGGAAAATCCTATTCCTATTCTACTCTTAAAAACCTTATTCTACTTGTACAATAATTATACAATTATGGTAAGTGTACAACTCTAATTTAATTACAACAAATCATAACCTAAAATAGACTACTAAACCGTGATATACACGACATGCATATATCGTGTATATAACGGGATTTAACAGCCCATTATGCAATAATCTGCCCGTGATATATACAACGTATATACCGTGTATATCACGAGTATTTATCAGTATCACTCGGCTTCATAACTACACCCCTAGTTCTTCGACATTTTTAAGAGGCTTGGTTAAAAAAACTTTATTAATTTTCTCTTAGCTTCCGGACAAAAAATGCACATTTTATTTTGTTATATGTTATCTTGAATAACAAAAGGATTATTATCAGAATAAAACAACAACTTGAGACTAAAACGTCGTACAATTTCCTTGAAAGAATACTCTCACCTAACTCAATTATTGAAGGAGTATTTTACTAAATGAGAAAAAATAGTTACCATAACGTTTTTAAAACACGTCTTAAACTACAATTTCCCCATTAAACAATACTCCCACCTAATTCAATTATGGAGTATTTTACTAAATGGGAAAGAAACGCTACCATATAATGTATTTAAACCAAAAAATGACCAGAAATACAATAATTGAGAAGTATGAACACACACACATATATATATTACTACTATTAAAAATTAGGAATTAGTAACGAAAATATCTTTATAGCTAAATAGCAAAATTCTTCGCTAGTCCTATTTAGCGACATGTTAGCCTCTGATTATTAAAAAATGATGTTAGCTACGAGCTATTTGTTGGAAATTTACTAATGTGGAATTAAGTTTATCCCATTATTTATGACTCGAACAATTGGGGCCCCGCACGTCGAAAACGTCGTTTCTACACACGTGCACACGCAGTATCAAGTATCGCAAATTTTATTTGTGAAATAGATATTGGTACGTATGTAATACGTTTGAGACATAGAATGATGGACGGTTATTGGCCAAATGACAAGTATTTCACGTTGGTAAACGAAGGAAGAAGTGTACGAAGTGTAAGATGAAACGAGTCAGAAATCGCCGCGGAGCCGCGAAGGGCATCGGCGCAGCCCCGTCGGAGACAAGGAGTCGGAGCACCGCGACACTAAATGGGTGTTCAGCCACTGGAGCTAAGGCGCCGCGGCGCTAATTTGCAATTGCCACGGCGCTTCGGAGACAAAATGATGCGACGGGAAAATGGAAAGTTTTTACTCTTGGGCTGATTTTGGAGCATTGAATGTCCATTATTTGGCACATGAATTCAACCATTATTTGGCTGAATGTAACCCCTCAATATGTGCCACTACATGGCTATTGAAGTTCATTAGTTGGCTAGTTGAGGGGTCATCTCATTACACTATAAATTGAGGCCTTTGGCTCAATTGTACAACACTTACAGAATTTTCTGAAATCTTCTTCTTCCTCTCTAGCAAGTTTACTATATTCAAAGTTCTTTAAGAGTAACACTTGAGTGTCCTTTGATCATTTGTTAAGTTGATATTGTATATTGGGAGACTATTGTCCGACAACGTAAAATGATACATACGGGGCAATCTTGTCTTAAAGACAGAGTGTCATCACTCAACTCAGCAAATCACAAGAAGTTTGTAACGTTCTTGATTCCAGTTTGTTGTAATCTTTAGTTTATCCTTTCTAGCAATTTGTAATACTTACTTCCTTCCCATTTCCTGCAATTGTTGTATCCCACAATTTTAAGACAAGATTTGTTGTAAGTGCTTAGAAAGATGACTGAAAGAGAACAACTCGCTTCTGATTCTGCTGCTGCTGCTACTCAACGCAACCCCTCTTCCTTCCCCACTACTGAAGGTACACCCAATGCCTTTCCGGTTACTCAAGGGAATGTTAATGTTCCTCTACCCTCTAACTTCTACAATGAACGCCAAGAGAAGTTTATGGGCTCCAACTTCAAGAGATGACAGCAGAAGATGTTGTTTTATCTGACTGTTATGGGAATGACTCATTTTCTAACAGAAGATCCTCCATAAGATGGAGATGAAGTGGACCCTCATCCTAATGAAACGGTTGGAGGGGGCCAAGGTATCTATGTCGTCAACGGCATAAAGATGGTTCTTGATGCTTGGAGTCATAGTGACTTCATGTATAAGAACTATATTCTGAACTGTCTGTCAGACCCACTCTACACGGTGTATTGCGCCGTAGGCACCGCCAAAGAGTTATGAGAAAAGCTATAGAAGAGGTACAACGCATAAGATGCTGGTACTAAGAAATTCATCATTGGAAAATTCCTGAAATTTCAAATGGTGGATAGAAAAACTGTGATGTCCCAAATCCAGGAATTCCAAATGATTCTGCATCACCTGGATTTGGAAGGCATGAAACCAAATGAGCAATTTTTGGTTGCATTACTAATTGAAAAGTTACCTCCCTCATGGAATGTGTTTATGAGTTACTTAAAACTCAAGACAAATGAAATGACCTTTGAAGAACTTATTATCAAACTCCAGATTCATGAAGATAATAAGAAGGCCTTGCCTAGGGGAAAGCAACCCGTTGAGGCAAAGGCAAATCTGGATGAGGCCAAAGGGAACCCAAGCAAGAAGCGCAAGTTCCAGAAAGATGGCAAGACCCAAGTGGCGGAGAAGTTCAAAGAAAACTGTCACCACTGTGGGAAACCTGGTCACATGATCAAGGATTATCGCAAGCTCAAGACTGAGCAACAAGAGAAGGACAAGGCCAAAGGCAAGGCACATGCTAACATCATCACAAATCTTGACAATATGATTGAGGAGTTCTTAGTGGTGGTGCTTGAAGCAAACCTTGTTGAGAATACCATGCAATAGTGGATGGACATGGGTGCTACCAGACACATCTATTTCAATAGAGATACCTTCTCCACATATACACTAGTCACAAACAAGAAGTTGTTCATGGGTAACAATGCTTTCTCTGATGTGCTGGGGGTAGGAAAGGTAGTCCTGGAGATGACTTCTGGAAAGGAGCTCACTCTAAAGGAAGTGATGCATGTCCCTAAGATTAGAAGAAATTTAATTTTAGGTCATTTATTGGTTAATGCTGGTTTTAGGCTAGTATTTGAGTCCAATAAGTTTGTAATCACCAAGAATAGAACTTTTGTGGGAAGATGCTTCGTCTGTGAAGGCCTCTTCAAAGTTAACGCCATGTCTGTAATTCGTGCAAGTAATAATATTGAAGCTTCTTCTTACTTTATTGAGTCCTCTAATTTATGGCATCATAGATTAGGATATGTTAACTATAAATCCATCCAAAGGTTGGTTAAGTTGGAGTTGTTGCCATTTATTGACGTAAACCCTCAACATAAGTGTGAGGTGTGCGTAGAGGCAATAATCACAAAGCTTTATTTTCGATCTATCTAAAGGAATACCGCTCCTCTAGAACTTATTCACATAGATATATATGATTTGAAGTTTGCACAAACTAGGGGAGGGAACAAGTACTTTGTGACATTCATTGATGACAACACAAGGTATTGTTACCTTTACTTGTTGAAAAGTAAAGATGAAGCCTTTAAAGTGTTCCGATATTATAAAGCGGAAGTTGAAAACCAACTTAGCATGTGGATTAAATCTATTTGTAGCGATAGAGGGGGAGAATACGTAGCGCCATTTGAGGAATATTGTGACGAATCGGGCATTGGTCATCAAATGACGACTCCATACTCACCTCAGTCGAATGATGTTGCGGAACGTAAGAACCGCACATTGAACAAAATGATGAATGCCTTGCTCATCAATTTCGGTCTTCTCCAAAACATGTGGGGAGAAGCTGTACTTACCGCTAATATGATTCTTAATAGAGTCCCACATACGGGTAAGGACAAAAATTCATATGAATCATGGCAGGGAAAGAAATCCACCTATAAATATTTAAAGGTGTGGGGTTGTTTGGCAAAGGTCGAAGTGCCCAAGCCAAATCAGGTCAAGATTGGGCCTAAGACTGTAGATTGCATTTTCATCGGATATACAAATAACAGTAGTGCTTATCGCTTCTTAGTGCATAAGTCAGATATTCCAGATATCCACGGGGGTACAATCATGGAATCAAAGAATGCTCAATTCTTTGAGGATACCTTTCCTAGAAAGGAAAAAGACATAACCTCTCACAAACGAAGTTATGAACAAAGCTCTTAGGAACCAGGAGTTGTTGACTGCCCGGATCTAGATGGTTCAGATCTAGTGGACTTCAAAGTGGCTGAATATCCGGAATCTAGTGTTCCAGATTCTCAGAACTTGGAGACTCCAGAGATGAAATCAAGGCGAAGTAAAAAGGATAGGAAGGATAAATCCCTCGGTCCTGACTTTGTAGCTTATATGGTTGATGATGAACCAAGGAAAATTGCTGAAGCATTGTCAACTCCAGAGGCATCGCTCTGGAAAGAAGCTAGTGAGAGTGAAATAGACTCCATCCTGCATAACCATACTTGGGAGTTGGTTGATATTCCTCCGGGAAACAAACCGTTAGGTTGTAAATGGATACTCAAATGGAAGTATAAAACAAATGGGTCTATAAATAAGTACAAGGCCAGGTTGGTAGTCAAGGGCTATCGGTAGAAGGAAGGTCTTGACTATTTTAACACGTACTCCCCGGTGTCTAGGATGACATCCATACGAGTATTCATTGCGATTGCAGCATTGTGTGACCTTGAGATACATCAAATGGATGTCAAGACAGCCTTCATAAATGGTGATTTGGAAGAAGAAATATATATGGAACAACCCGAGGAGTATGTGGTTCCAGGGCAAGAGAAAAAAGTCTGTCGACTTGTCAAATCTTTGTACGGGCTAAAACAAGCCCCGAAGCAATGACACAAAAAAATTGATAGTACTCTACTATCGAAGGGTTTGTCCATTAATGAATGTGACAAATATGTCTACACGAAAGGTAATTCTGACTCGTTCATCATGATATGCCTATACGTAGATGATATGTTGATCATATGGAGCAGTCCTAGCTTGACCCTAGAGACTAAGAACATGTTGAAACAATGTTTCGACATGAAGGATATGAGTATCACAGATGTCATCTTAGGGATAAAGATCTTTAAGACGTCTGACGGAATGGTCTTATCTCAGTCTCACTGCATCGATGATGTGTTGAGAAAGTTTGAGATGTTTGACAGTTCGCCTATGAAGTCATCACAGGTTATTGGGAGTTTGATGTACATAACAAATCTCACCCGACCAAATATTGCTTATGCAGTCAACAAGTTAGCTAGGTTTACCCGTAATCCGAGTAATGATCATTGGATGGCATTAAATCGGTACTACAATACTTGAAATACACGCTAACTTATGGGTTGTATTATTCGAGATATCCAACTATACTAGAGGGGTACAGTGATGCAAACTGGATATCTGATATAGAGAACACCAAGTCCACCAGTGGGTATATATTTACAATTGGTGGTGGGGTTGTGTCTTGGAAATCCTCTAAGCAAACTTGTATCGTCCGATCCATGATGGAACCGAGGTTTATCGCTTTAGACAAAGAAGGAGAAGAAGCTGAGTGGCTTCACGACTTCTTAGAGGATGTCCCTTGTTCGGACAAACCCGTACCTTCTGTAATGATCCACTGCAACAGTCAGTCGACTCTAGGAAGGGCTTGGAGTTCTATGTACAATGGCAAGTCTCGTCATATTCGTCAGAAACATAAGACCGTTAGGAAACTGATCACCACGGGTATAATATCCATTGATTACATAAAATCAAATGATAACATAGCGGACTCACTGATAAAAGGGGCTTACCCAAAGATCAGATGTTCTGCCTGTCTAGGGGAATGGGCTTAAAACCCAAGCTATAAGGACCAATACGGTGGTAACCCAACCTTACTGACTGGAGATCCCAGGAATTAGGTTCAATGGGAAAATTAAGCTGTAAAGGTTCAGTTGAACGCTTCGGTGGAAGCATGAGCACTTCGGATAGTGATTTCTGTAAAGAAACATCAATCCAAAGCCGTTTCCGTGATAGACATTAAGTGCTATATATAATGTGGGTAAAGGTTAAGTTTCCAAAACCTTTAATGATCCTCAACAGTTGAGGTTAGGTTTGGGGAAACTTTTAATGGTTCCTAACACTTGTAAAGTGGGGTATAGCAGGATACCTTGTAGGAGACCACCTATTTAACTGAGAGGACAAACCTCCTCAAATGAATGCACTTAAGAATACAAGAAGTGTCCATGGCCACAACGGACAAAACATTACGAAGAACAGAGTAAGGGAAGTTGTTGTGTTGGTACCGTTGACTTGGCTTACACTAAACACTGACGGTTCAAGACATCATGTGCATCGCACAGTAAGTAAGTCGGATGGTATTCAACTATGAAAGGTTCAAAGCTGAAGCTACCTCTTCTGATACAACATCGGTCCACTGATAGATTGCTGGGAAAAGACACCATGTGAGTGTGCCAAAATCTCTTTCAGGAGGGGATTGTTGGAAATTTACTAATGTGGAATTAAGTTTATCCCATTATTTATGACTCGAACAATTGGGGCCCCGCATATCGGAAACGTCGTTTCCACACACATGCACACGTAGTGCCAAGTATCGCAAATTTCATTTGTGAAAGAGATATTGGTACGTATGTAATATGTTTGAGACAGAATGATGGACGATTATTGGCCAAATGACAAGTATTCCACGTTGGTAAATGAAGGAAGAAATGTAAGATGAAATGAGTCAGAAATCGCAGCGGAGCCCAGGCGCCGGAGCACCGCGACACTAATTGGGTGTTCATCTACTGGAGCTGAAGCGCCACGACGCTAATTAGCAATTTCCGTGGTGCTTTGGAGGCAGAATGCTGCGACGGAAAGATGGAAAGTTCTGACTCTTGGGCTGGTTTTGGAGCATTGAATCTCCATTATTTGGCACATGAATTAATCCATTATTTGGCTTAATCTAACCCCTCAATAAGTGCCATTACATAGCTATTGAAGGCCATTAGTTGTCTAGTTGAGGGGTCATCTCATTACACTATAAATTGAGGCCTTTGGCTCAATTGTACAACACTTACAGAATTTTCTGAAATCTTTTTCTTTCTCTCTAGCAAGTTTACTATATTCAAAGTTCTTCAAGAGTAACACTTGAGTTTCCTTTGCTCATTTGTTAAGTTGATATTTTATCTTGGGAGACTATTGTCCGACAATATAAAAGGATATATACGGGGCAATCTTTTCTTAAAGGCAGAGTGTCATCACTCGACTCAGTAAATCACAAGGAGTTTGTTACATTCTTGATTCCAATTTGTTGTAATCTTTAGATTATCCTTTCTAGCAATTTGTAATATTTACTTACTTCTCATTTCCTGCAATTGTTGTATCCCACACCATTTAGAAATGATTGGAGATGAAGTTTGCTGTTAATTCTAATTTTTTTATAGTGTGTTTGTCAAACTAATTTAAATTTATAACTTATAAGGCCCAATTAATTAAGAGGAAGTGTTCCCTACCAGAAATCATATCATTTGACTCAATCAACTATTTCATTTTATACAACCATGAAAGCATTGTTGTATATGTGTTGCAGTACGAGAAGTAAATATATATTACAAGTGTTCGAAAGGATAAACAAACAAGCCAGTGTTTAGAACTGCGGCAAATTTGTTGAGTCTTGAATCTTGATAACCTGAAATCAAGAAACACTAAATCTGAATTGTTACAACTGTGGCTGAGTCGAGAGATGGCTCTCTGTCTTTAAGAGAAGATTGCCCCATAAATATGCTTTTACGTTAACGGGCAATAGTCTCCCAAGATAAAACAATAACTAATCAAGTGTGTCTCATTTTTCTGCTCACGTTTTGGACTTTCTGTTTCTCTTCTGTTTTGTCTCTGTGTATATAGTGTGTCTCATTTTTCTGTGTCACACAATTGAGTCAAAAGGTATCAATATATAGCATAAGGGGAGACTTCTCAACTGCCAAGACATGACTGTTAATGGCCCATTGAAGGAGGGAATTAAACAGCAAAGTAATGGTTGTTTATGGCCATTGAAGGAGGGAGTAAATAAGCCAAGTAATGGCTGGTTAATGTGCAATTACGCCCCAAAAATCAACCCAAACGGTAGGCAGAAACTTTCTGCCTTCCGTCGTTCCCAATTTTAACTTTCCAGAAACTCCAGGGACCAAACTGTAAATATTAAATAATTTGGGGGTCTATCAGAAGAAGCCCAAGACCCAAGACCCAAGTCCCACTTCCCGTGACCCGTGACCCGAGCCCAGCCAGGAAGGGCGGGCGGCGGCGGCGCGCGTGTGGGCTTAGCCTTGAACCCAAGCACATCTAGGTCCTCCCTCCTTCAAACACATGGGTTATCCCTTGGGGTCCGAAACCCTTAGCCAATTTTGAGACTTATAAAGAGAGCAATTCTTCCTTTTTCCACCGATGTGGTAGATTTGTCCCACACCATATTTCCATGCCTCAAACATCTTACTTCGTGGACCAATATCTCTTTCATTTCTCAACGAAATTTGACAATCCTTAGCCCTACGGTCATCTACTCACTTAGTAGATTATGCACGTGTGAAGAGACAAAGCCTCCAACATGCGGATCCCTAGTGTTTAATTCATTACATATGGGTGAACACACCTCTCCACCAAAAGCAAATTTCCAACAAGCACAACATGCTCCACCTCCGTATAAATATGTCATGGCTGCAATACAATTGACACATCTTCTTTTTCATAATCGTTTTATTTTCTCATAGCACAATGGGTGGAAAGAGTTTTCAAGCAAGTTGGGTTTTGCTCTAGCTTTCCTACTTTTTGTATCTGGTTAGTACAATTTTTTATATTTATGGGAGAGAAAGCAGTGGGAAGAGGTATCTTTATATATAATTTATCGCTAATTTATCACTAAATATATATAATTAGCAACGAATTATGTTGTTAGCTACAAAATTTATCTATCACTAATTTTAATTTTTTTAATAGTAATTTAGAAATGAAGTATCTAACTATACATATATAATTAATTTGACAGTTTTTCAACTTCTTATGGCAAATGAGGAGGCCAAGACAACTGAGTTGAATGTTCTACAACTTCCAATATCAAAAGGGTTTGACTCAGAAGCACTTGATGAAGTGTTTCAAGGGGTTACAACTCGCTATGGTATATCTATTTGATCTTCATATTATTTTATATTAGTAAATTTGATCGTGCTTCGCACGGTATTTTAGTAAATTTAAAAATGATTTTTATAAATTATGTCCAGATAAATGAGATAATTTGTTTTGCTTAGACCCAAACTTCTTTTAAACTTGCAGAGATAAATAATGCATGTAACACATTTAAAAGATGAGGAAGTCGATCTTCTTTCTTCATGGTTAGCAATTGTCATGTAGAATTCAGTTTCAAACACCTTGTAGTTGTTGTTATGCAATTCTGTGTTCACCTTCTTCTCATATAGAATTAAATATGAATGAACTGCAAGAAGACAAAGACTTAGAAAATATGTAATGTTTAATTTATCTTTTCACTTTGATTTTGAAAGTTATTGTGTGTAAACACGTTAAATAGGAAAAGAGGGCCTTCAAATCATTCATTTTCCTAAACAAATTCCTCATTTAACATTTTTTAAACATAGGGCAATTAATCATATTAAGAGAGTTAAGAATTGACTTTTGAGTTCTTTTAACATAGCACATATATAAATGGTAGAAAATATATAAAATGCAAAAAATATGAAGGAAAAAATTAATTGTTCTTGTCCAGAGAGGATAAAAGATCTATTACCATAGCTATTTTTCGTAAATATTAAAAAAAGAAAGTTCATAAATTAATAATATGCTAACAATTTCTAAATAAACTAAAGAGTATTATAAAAAGCATGAACGAGAAAAAATAACAAAGGTATCAAATGTCATTTTCGATGTGAAGGCTTGGCGAAAGAAACAAACGTGAATTTTGTTTTTGTGGAGCACCTAAATTGAAAATTTTAAGGTAAAAGTGTAAAATCAAAGAAAAAGAAAAAAATCAAAATATAGATCAATAAATGGTGTCATATCATCTTCCCCAAAACATCACTTATTTGTATAAAAATAATTAGGACGGTCATGCCAACAATAAGGAGTAAATATTTAAAAACAAAAAGGAGGAAAAAGATAATTGTGTTTTTTTTTGCCAAAACAAAGTGTCACGTCACTCTCCTTTGCCTAGCTTTGTGATATATATGGATATAGATGGTAGTAGATTTTGCTAGAACTATTTGACTTGCGAATCAGAATTATCTAAGCAACAAAATCTATATATTTTAATTTTCATATAATAAAGAGTAAATATAAAAAATTTAGACTAAACTAAAAGGCATGATGACCCTTTTGAACAATTTTGCGTCACGAACAAACTGAAAAAGAAGATCAACAATTGAAGTTCTGTAACATAATAATTTAAAGGGTGAAAAAATTAAACATTCTAAAAGATATACATATAATAAAAGTACCAAAACACTCATTCACTTGCTAAAATAAATATTTAAGTACCTGACATGGAAATAGTTCATTCTCCTTCAACATTTTCTTTATTTTGTGCTTTTGATCTCCTCCCCAGTTCTACAATTTTGTGCTTTTGATGTCTTCATTCATTCTACAATACCCTCCATTTATTGGAATGAGAATACCATGTTGGTGTAATTTTAATTAGGTGTCATAACTTGTACATTAGATTAAAAATTATGAAATTAATTACTAATATTAATTAAGAGTATAAGTTATGAAGATGAAGAGGTGTGAGTGATGAATATGACTTTTTAAATTAAAATAAAATAATTAAAAATAATATAAAATGTCAAAAAAAAAGAAGAGAAAATAGATATATAGGATCTTTGGCCATTGAAAGTGTCACATATGATTGTCTATTCCTTGCTTTATATTATATATTATTGATATTGATTGATTAGTTATATTCTTTTAAGATTACATGCACTAATTTATGGAAACGCACAAGTAATTGTTCTTTAATTATTTAAATTGTAACATAATAGCCATAATAATACAACATGAATTTTTTTTTTTTGGTATGAAAGACAACATGCTCTCAATTAATTTGCAAATCTAATAGCTCAATGTACTCGATTGAGAGGGAGATAAGTGTACATTATATGTCCAATAAATGACATCACTGTTGAATTCTGCAAAATATAAATGAGTTTTCACACTTATCTCCATTTTTCAATGTAAAAGTTCATGGGTCGCTGATGATTGAACTCGAGAGGGAGACAAGTATATACTAACTCCGTCCCATTTTATATGATATTTTTTTTAGTCAATTCTGAAAAGAATGATATTTTTTTATATTTAGAAATATTTCAACTTAATGAGATGATTTAAAGCCACAAAAATAGCTAGGCTTGTTTTGAACCATAAATTTTAAAAGCCTTTTGTTCTTTCTTAAACTCTACGCTTAGTTAAACACCTTCATATAAAATGGGATCGAAGGAGTATTATATTTCACAATAGATGACAGCACAATTGAATTCCTCCAAATATAAATGAGCTTCAAACTTATCTTCATTTTTCAATATAAAATTAGTGATGATTTTAATGAAATGTATTGAGTATTATAAGCTTTTTTTTTCTATACAGATCAATCTTATAGCATTCGACCTGGAAAAAATGCATTCTGCCTATGGACGAGGTATTGTACAACTGACAGCGATTGTGGCCCCAGATGTAAGCCTACCTATGGTCAACCAAACATATGTGCACCCTAATTTCGAGTTTGTTTTTATGGGATTTGTAGTGTAGTTCTTGTGTGTGTTTGAAGTTTGTACTAAATAAATATTAAAATAAGACTTGTACTGAAGTTGATATTACAAATGGTCATTGTTAAACAGAGCAATATACATGTGATATACACTGAATATACAGCAGTGTATATCACATGTATATCAGTGGAATAAAACAGCAAGCAGCAGTGCGATCCGGCGGCGAGCGGCGGTGCGGCCCGGCCAGAAGATGGCCCAACCGGGCCTATCGGCGATCCGGCGAAGAAAAGGCAAGCGGCCCAAGAAGAGTGGCCCAACCGGGCCTCTCGGCGATCCGGCTTTGAATGGCCTAGCACGTCCAGCCACTGCCAATATTTAGGCCAGAAAATCAGTGGCCAAATCTTGTATATTAAGGAAAGTATATTGTATGTATATTGTAGTATATTTGTTACCTAGATTAGGATATATACTTACCATAATTAGGATATACACTTACCATATTGTATAGTTAGAATTATGGTAGAAGAAGGTTTGTAACTTGTATATATATTTATTCAATCAATGAAAATAATCAAGGGGATTATTTCTTTCATGGTATCAAGAGACTAGGTCTAAACAAAAGTTTTCTTCTCTCAAACTTTTGCCTCCTTTGGCCGAGACCCCCCCTCCCTCGGGTTTTCTCTCCAAAAAAATCTCGTCTTCCGCTCTAAAAAAAACCTCTCTTAAATTTCCCCTCCTTCTTTGTTCTTACAATATGTCTAAGAACAATTTTCACCCTGCCCTCACGGTTTCCAATATCAAGCTAAGTATCCCTATTGTTCTTGAGATGGAAAACGTTCAATATGCAACGTGGGCAGAGTTGTTTAAAATTCACGCTATATATTATCAAGTTCTTCATCACATCATTCCTCCCGCTAGACCCCTTCCTGCGGAGGATCCTGAGTTATGGGTTACACTTGATGCTACCGTTCTTCGGTGGATATACTCCACTATTTCGCTGGATCTTCTACAGGCGATTATGGAGCCGGATACCACGGCTATGGCTGCATGGAATAGATTGCGTGACATATTCCAAGATAACCAACATTCACGTGTCGTCACACTCGAGCAGGAATTCTCTCTCGTTCGAATGGACGAATTTCCAAACGTTTCTGTATATTGCAAGAAACTAAAGGAATTGGCGGATCAACTCCGTAATGTTGGCGCCCCAGTAACAAATAATCGTCTAGTTCTACAGTTGGTTGCCGGTCTTTCAGAGGCCTATAATGGTGTTGGAACTCTCCTTCGCCAAAGCAACCCTCTTTCGTACTTTCATCAAGCCCGCTCCATGCTTACGTTGGAAGAAGCGAGTTTTGGCTAAAAAGGCGGCTACGGAGCAAGCCCGGTTGTCATGGTGCGTCCTCCCTAGTTCTTCGTGTTTTGTGAATAATTCGGGCCAAAACCATAATAATGGTGGCGGCAAGAATAATCACAAAAATAATAACAAAAATCGCGGGGGCAAACGCGGCGGTACAGGTGGCGATTCCGGTGGTCAACAAACAGGCGGTGGGTCCCAGCCAGGGTACAGTGGCCCACCACCGCCATGGGCCCAGCAGTGGGGCCAATGGCAGTGGAACCCGTACCATCCACAAGCGGCCAGCGACGGTTTCCGGCGGCCGGTGGGGCGGCCAACGGTCCAGTGCCCAACGCCCGGCGGTGGCGGCCCACGGCGGCCGGTGGCCCAACAGCAGCACCTCCAGCACCTATGGCCCAGCAGCATCACGAAATAGAGTCCTTGAGCCCCGTCCTCCGCAAGCCCATCATGCAGCAGGCCCCACTCAGACCGATATCGAGGCCGCGATGCACACGTTGGGATTGACTCAACCGGACCCAAATTGGTACATGGACACCGGGGCCACTACTCACATGACTTCCGACTCGGTACTCTCTCATCTTATTCCAATTTGAGCACCCCCTGGGGATAATTGTTGGTAATGGCGGTTCTATTCCAATTCTAGGGTATGGTCGAAAAACGTTGTCTCCCCCAATCCACCACTCCTCTTGAAAAATACTTTACATGCTCCTAAATTGATTAAAAATTTAGTGTCCGTCTCGAAAGTTCACAAATGACAATTCGTTTCGTTGAATTTGATCCTTTCGGTTTCTCTGTGAAGGATTTCAAGACGGGGAATCATCTCATGAGGTGTGATAGTAGGGGGGATCTGTATCCTATCATGCCTGGTTTCAGTCCATCGAGTCCAACCTTGCCGTCAACTTTTGCAGCCATCTCTCCTTCCATGTGGCATGCTCGTCTGGGTCATCCGGGATCTTCTATTTTATCAGCTTTAGATAAAAATAGCTTTATTTCTTGTAAGGGTACGAGTCGTACTCCAATTTGTCAGTCTTGTTCATTAGGAAAAATTGTTAAGTTACCATTTGTAGACTTCAATTCTCATACTTCTATGCCATTTGACATTATTCATAGTGACTTATGGACGTCTCCTGTTCTAAGTTTAGTGGGTCATCGATATTATGTTCTTTTTTAGATGATTATACTAGATTTTTGTGGACGTTTCCAATTGCAAATAAATCGCAAGTATTTTCCATCTTCATCAAATTTAGAGCGTTCATTCGCACTCAATTCGAAAGAGACATAAAAAGTATTCAATGTGATAATGGAAAAGAATATGACAATAGGGAGTTTCGGGAGTTCTGTGCTAATAATGGGATCAATTTTAGGTTTTCGTGTCCTCATACATCTCCACAAAATGGTAAGGCCGAACGCAAAATTCGTTTCATCAATAACATTGTCCGAACTCTCTTAATTCATGCCTCCATACCTCCATATTTTTGGCATCATGCTCTACAAATGGCCACATATCTTCTTAACATACTTCCTTCTAAAGGTCTGACATATTCCTCCCCCCTCAAAATCCTATATAATAAGGACCCTTCGTATTCTCATCTTCGGATTTTTGGGTGCTTGTGTTATCCGTTATTCCCATCCACCACAATTAACAAACTTCAAGCTCGGTCTACCCCGTGTGTGTTTTTGGGTTATCCATCAAATCATCGTGGCTATAAGTGTTTTGATTTATCCTCCAAGAAAATCATAATCAATCGCCATGTCATTTTTGATGAAACTCAATTCCCGTTTACGAAAGTTCATACTCCCGAACCTAAGTCGTATAATTTTTTGGATGACCAAATATCCCCGTATATTATTCAGAATTTTCGGACCTCTCCCTCACCATAAATCCTCTAGCGGGCCCACTGCCCGCTGGACCCACAATGACTGTCTCGCCCAAGATTTCCAAAGAATCGGAACAGCCGAGAATTGGGCCGACCGGCCCAGCCCAATTTTGGAACTGGACCAGCCGACGAGTCCAATAGTTACCGATTTGGGCCAGCAGGTCCACTGCCTGCTGGCCAGTCCGTCCCGAGCCCAGAAAATTCCCAAAATTCTCTCAATACTTCCTCGAGTCATAGACCGGTCACTCGAAGTCAGTGGGGTATTTTTACACCTAAAAGACATTTTAATTTACATTCGGATGTCTCTAAATCCCCCTTGCCCCGCAATCCTGTGTCGGCTTTAAATGACCCTAATTGGAAAATTGCTATGACTGATGAATATAATGCTCTTAATGCTAATAAGACGTGGGAGTTGGTGCCCCATCCATAAGGTATTAATGTTATCAGGTCTATGTGGATTTTTGCTCATAAGGAGAATTCAGATGGGTCATTTGCTCGACATAAGGCGCGACTTGTTGGTGATGGTAAGACTCAGCAGGTTGGAATTGATTGTGGTGAGACGTTTAGTCCGGTGGTCAAACCGTCTACCATTCGTACTGTGCTTAGCTTGTCTCTTTCAAAGACTTGGCCAATTCATCAGATGGATGTCAAGAATGTTTTCCTACATGGTGACCTCAAGGAAATAGTCTATATGCATCAGCCGTTGGGTTTCAGGGATCCCAACCGCCCTAATCATGTCTGTTTGTTGAAGAAATCATTGAATGGGCTTAAGCAGTCTCCAAGGGCCTGGTACACGAGGTTTGCTGACTTTGTTTCAACTATTGGGTTCACTCACAGCAGGTCAGATAATTCCTTGTTCATCTACCGCAGTGGTTCGTCCTTGGCCTACATCCTGTTGTACGTGGATGATATCATCTTGACTGCCTCTTCAGATGCCTTACGCCAGTCTATCATGACCATTCTCACTTCTGAGTTTTCTATGAAAGACTTAGGGCCTTTGAGTTATTTTTTGGGGATTGCCGTCAAGCGTCATTCAGGTGGGTTGTTTCTGTCTCAACGGAAGTATGCTGCTGAGATCATCGAGAGGGCTGGGATGTCATCCTATAAGTCCACTTCCACGCCAGTTGATGCAAACCCAAAGCTAAGTGCCGCAGCAGGTGCACCATATGAGGACCCTACCCGCTATCGCAGTCTTGCAGGGGCCCTCCAGTATCTTACTTTCACCAGACCGGATATTACATATGCGGTTCAACCAGGTGTGTTTATTCATGCATGATCCTAGAGTTGAGCACATGAATGCAATCAAACGCATCATTCGGTATATTCAGGGGACACTAGACTATGGGTTGCACTTGTATCCTTCATCTACATCCACACTTGTCTCGTACACGGATGCTGATTGGGGTGGTTGTCCCGACACCAGACGGTCGACTTCTGGCTACTGTATGTTCCTTGGCAACAACTTGGTCTCCTGGTCAGCCAAACGTCAGGCAACTTTATCACGCTCAAGTGCCGAGACAGAATATCGAGGGGTAGCGAATGTGGTCTCCAAATCATGTTGGCTACGAAATTTGCTTTTGGAGCTTCATTGTCCCATTCAGAAGGAAACCTTGGTATATTGCGATAACATTAGTGCCATCTACCTGTCAGGTAATCTAGTTCAGCACCAACGCACCAAGCATATCGAAATGGACATTCACTTTGTTCGTGAAAAGGTTGCAAAGGGTCAAGTTCGTGTATGCCATGTCCCGTCTCGTTATCAAATTGCGTACATCTTTACAAAGGGTCTACCAAATGGTTCTCTTTGAAGATTTTAGGGACGATCTCGGCGTTCGAAAACCGCCCGCTATGATTGCGGGGGTGTGTTAAACAGAGCAATATACATGTGATATACACTGAATATACAGCAGTGTATATCACATGTATATCAGTGGAATAAAACAAAGCGCGCGAAGTGCATCCAAATAGGTAGCAAGGTGCCAAGAAGAAGGGGTCTAACCGGCTATCTCACGATCCAAAGAGGCGCGGTGCGGCCCGGCGGTAGTGGGCCCAACCGGGCCTCTCGGCGATCCGGTTTGAATGGCCCATCACGTCCACCACCGCCAATATTTAGGCCAGAAAATCAGTGGCCAAATCTTGTATATTATGGAAAGTATATTGTATGTATATTGTAGTATATTTGTTACCTAGATTAGGATATATACTTACCATAATTAGGATATACACTTACCATATTGTATAGTTAGAATTATGGTAACAGTCATGTAGATATCCACTTCTAGAACCCATGGATTGGCAATGTATTTATAAGTGTTTTCCTTAATTTTGAGTTGTGTGCGTGTTTGAAATTTGTGTGAAATAAATCTTAAAAAATGATTTATACTGAAGTTTATTGCGATTATCATGATCATGTAAATATCAACTTCTAGAACTCATGAAGTGGAAAAATATCGTATTATTTTCTTTTATATGCTTTCTAACTATACAACACATCTATAAGATCAATAAAAACTAGAGTACAATGTTGGCACATAGCGTGCAAGTGATAGTAGGATACAATGAAGAGATGCAAGATCACAAAGCGATTAGAGATCATGATGTCCTGCAAAAGTTCTAGTAATGGGTGTTCGTAGTATGATATGTGCGGTTTTGAAAATTTCGACAATGATAGAAGCTATTTTTATTTAAAATGAATAAAAATTGTGTTATGAGACTAAGCAGCTACCGACCGTTCCGATGCGCCCTTGACCTATTTTGATGTTGACCAAAAATACATTAAACACGGCACAAATGGATAAGCCGGCTGTTCATTTTTCTGCTCAAGACTACTTTGTGAATTTAGCTGAGGATTGCAAACTTACCATTGTCCTAAAATTCATCAAAGGCAAGCCTAAGAAGATCAATTGATTTTTGGAAATTCATCAAAGGCAAGCTATTAGGAGACTGTTTATTAGTCTGGAAGAAGATGGTCTGTTGGAAATTGCTGCTACTTATTTTGGCTTGGTATTTTGACTCCACTCGCCCATTTTTTCATTTTTATTTATTTTGTTGTCACATTAGCTATTAAGGTGGTATTAATTCCACAAAAAGTAAAGACAAAGGGATAATAGGTCATTCTATTAATTGGAGTATGAAGTTGAAAGCATTGTTGTATATGTGTTGCAGTACGAGAAGTAAATATATATTACAAGTGTTCGAAAGGATAAACAAACAAGCCAATGTTCAGAACTGCGGCAAACTTGTTGAGTCTTGAATCTTGATAACCTGAAATCAAGAAACACTAAATCTGGATTGTTACAACTGTGGCTGAGTCGAGAGATGGCTCTCTGTCTTTAAGAGAAGATTGCCCCATAAATATGCTTTTACGTTAACGGGCAATAGTCTCCCAATATAAAACAATAACTAATCAAGTGTGTCTCATTTTTTTGCTCACGTTTTGGACTTTCTGTTTCTCTTCTGTTTTGTCTCTGTGTATATAGTGTGTCTCATTTTTCTGTGTCACACAATTGAGTCAAAAGGTATCAATATATAGCATAAGGGGAGACTTCTCAATTGCCAAGACATGAATGTTAATGGCCCATTGAAGGAGGGAATTAAACAGCCAAGTAATGGTTGTTTATGGCCATTGAAGGAGGGAGTAAATTAGCCAAGTAATGGCTGGTTAATGTGCAATTACGCCCCAAAAATCAACCCAAACGGTAGGCAGAAACTTTCTGCCTTCCGTCGTTCCCAATTTTAACTTTCCAGAAACTCCAGGGACCAAACTGTAAATATTAAATAATTTGGGGGTCTATCAGAAGAAGCCCAAGACCCAAGACCCAAGTCCCACTTCCCGTGACCCGTGACCCGAGCCCAGCCAGGAAGGGCGCGCGGCGGCGGCGCGCGTGTGGGCTTAGCCTTGAACCCAAGCATATCTAGGTCCTCCCTCCTTCAAACACATGGGTTATCCCTTGGGGTCCGAAACCCTTAGCCAATTTTGAGACTTATAAAGAGAGCAATTCTTCCTTTTTCCACCGATGTGGTAGATTTTTCCCACACCATATTTCCATGCCTCAAACATCTTACTTCGTGGACCAATATCTCTTTCATTTCTCAACGAAATTTGACAATCCTTAGCCCTACGGTCATCTACTCACTTAGTAGATTATGCACGTGTGAAGAGACAAAGCCTCCAACATGCGGATCCCTAGTATTTAATTCATTAAATATGGGTGAACACACCTCTCCACCAAAAGTAAATTTCCAACAAGCACAACATGCTCCACCTCCGTATAAATATGTCATGGCTGCAATACAATTGACACATCTTCTTTTTCATAATCGTTTTATTTTCTCATAGCACAATGGGTGGAAAGAGTTTTCAAGCAAGTTGGGTTTTGCTCTAGCTTTCCTACTTTTTGTATCTGGTTAGTACAATTTTTTATATTTATGGGAGAGAAAGCAGTGGGAAGAGGTATCTTTATATATAATTTATCGCTAATTTATCACTAAATATATATAATTAGCAACGAATTATGCTGTTAGCTACAAAATTTATCTATCACCAATTTTAATTTTTTTAATAGTAATTTAGAAATGAAGTATCTAACTATACATATATAATTAATTTGACAGTTTTTCAACTTCTTATGGCAAATGAGGAGGCCAAGACAACTGAGTTGAATGTTCTACAACTTCCAATATCAAAAGGGTTTGACTCAGAAGCACTTGATGAAGTGTTTCAAGGGGTTACAACTCGCTATGGTATATCTATTTGATCTTCATATTATTTTATATTAGTGAATTTGATCGTGCTTCGCGCGGTATTTTAGTAAATTTAAAAATGATTTTTATAATTTATGTCCAGATAAATGAGATAATTTGTTTTGCTTAGATCCAAACTTCTTTTAAACTTACAGAGATAAATAATGCATGTAACACATTTAAAAGATGAGGAAGTCGATCTTCTTTCTTCATGTTTAGCAATTGTCATGTAGAATTCAGTTTCAAACACCTTGTAGTTGTTGTTATGCAATTCTATGTTCACCTTCTTCTCATATAGAATTAAATATGAATGAACTGCAAGAAGACAAAGACTTAGAAAATATGTAATGTTTAATTTATCTTTTCACTTTGATTTTGAAAGTTATTGTGTGTAAACACGTTAAATAGGAAAAGAGGGCCTTCTAATCATTCATTTTCCTAAACAAATTCCACATTTAACATTTTTTAAACATAGGGCAATTAATCATATTAAGAGAGTTAAGAATTGACTTTTGAGTTCTTTTAACATAGCACATATATAAATGGTAGAAAATATATAAAATGCAAAAAATATGAAGGAAAAAATTAATTGTTCTTGTCCAGAGAGGATAAAAGATCTATTACCATAGCTATTTTTCGTAAATATTAAAAAAAGAAAGTTCATAAATTAATAATATGCTAACAATTTCTAAATAAACTAAAGAGTATTATAAAAAGCATGAACGAGAAAAAATAACAAAGGTATCAAATGTCATTTTCGATGTGAAGGCTTGGCGAAAGAGACAAACGTGAATTTTGTTTTTGTGGAGCACCTAAATTGAAAATTTTAAGGTAAAAGTGTAAAATCTAAGAAAAAGAAAAAATCAAAATATAGATCAATAAATGGTGTCATATCATCTTCCCCAAAACATCACTTATTTGTATAAAAATAATTAGGACGGTCATGCCAACAATAAGGAGTAAATATTTAAAAACAAAAAGGAGGAAAAAGATAATTGTGTTTTTTTTTGCCAAAACAAAGTGTCACGTAACTCTCCTTTGTCTAGCTTTGTGATATATATGGATATAGATGGTAGTAGATTTTGCTAGAACTATTTGACTTGCCAATCAGAATTATCTAAGCAACAAAATCTATATATTTTAATTTTCATATAATAAAGAGTATAAATATAAAAAATTTAGACTAAACTAAAAGGCATGATGACCCTTTTGAACAATTTTGCGTCACGAACAAACTGAAAAAGAAGATCAACAATTGAAGTTCTGTAACATAATAATTTAAAGGGTGAAAAAATTAAACATTCTAAAAGATATACATATAATAAAAGTACCAAAACACTCATTCACTTGCTAAAATAAATATGTAAGTACCTGACATGGAAATAGTTCATTCTCCTTCAACATTTTCTTTATTTTGTGCTTTTGATCTCCTCCCCAGTTCTACAATTTTGTGCTTTTGATGTCTTCATTCATTCTACAATACCCTCCATTTATTGGAATGAGAATACCATGTTGGTGTAATTTTAATTAGGTGTCATAACTTGTACATTAGATTAAAAATCATGAAATTAATTACTAATATTAATTAAGAGTATAAGTTATGAAGATGAAGATGTGTGAGTGATGAATATGACTTTTTAAATTAAAATAAAATAATTAAAAATAATATAAAAAGTCAAAAAAAAAGGGAAAATAGATATATAGGATCTTTGGCCATTGAAAAGTGTCACATATGATTGTCTATTCCTTGCTTTATATTATATATTATTGATATTGATTGATTAGTTATATTCTTTTAAGATTACATGCACTAATTTATGGAAACGCACAAGTAATTGTTCTTTAATTATTTAAATTGTAACATAATAGCCATAATAATACAACATGAATTTTTTTTTTTTGGTATGAAAGACAACATGCTCTCAATTAATTTGCAAATCTAATAGCTCAATGTACTCGATTGAGAGGGAGATAAGTGTACATTATATGTCCAATAAATGACATCACTGTTGAATTCTGCAAAATATAAATGAGTTTTCACACTTATCTCCATTTTTCAATGTAAAAGTTCATGGGTCGCTGATGATTGAACTCGAGAGGGAGACAAGTATATACTAACTCCGTCCCATTTTATATGATATTTTTTTTAGTCAATTCTGAAAAGAATGATACTTTTTTTATATTTAGAAATAATTCAACTTTATGAGATGATTTAAAGCCACAAAAATAGCTAGGCTTGTTTTGAACCATAAATTTTAAAAGCCTTTTGTTCTTTCTTAAACTCTGCGCTTAGTTAAACACCTTCATATAAAATGGGACCGACGGAGTATTATATTTCACAATAGATGACAGCACAATTGAATTCCTCCAAATATAAATGAGCTTCAAACTTATCTTCATTTTTCAATATAAAATTAGTGATGATTTTAATGAAATGTATTGAGTATTATAAGCTTTTTTTTCTATACAGATCAATCTTATCGCATTCGACCTGGAAAAAATGCATTCTCCCTATGGACGAGGTATTGTACAACTGACAGCGATTGTGTAGGCGCGAAATGTGGCCCCAGATGTAAGCCTACCTATGGTCAACCAAACATATGTGCACCCTAATTTCGAGTTTGTTTTTATGGGATTTGTAGCGTAGTTCTTGTGTGTGTTTGAAGTTTGTACTAAATAAATATTAAAATAAGACTTGTACTGAAGTTGATATTACAAATGGTCATGTAGATATCCACTTCTAGAACCCATGGATTGGCAATGTATTTATAAGTGTTTTGCTTAATTTTGAGTTGTGTGCGTGTTTGAAATTTGTGTGAAATAAATCTTAAAAAATAATTTATACTGAAGTTTATTGCGATTATCATGATCATGTAAATATCAACTTCTAGAACTCATGAAGTGGGAAAATATCGTATTATTTTCTTTTATATGCTTTCTAACTATACAACACATCTATAAGATCAATAAAAACTAGAGTACAATGTTGGCACATAGCGTGCAAGTGATAGTAGGATACAATGACGAGATGGAAGATCACAAAGCGATTAGAGATCATGATGTCCTGCAAAAGTTCTAGTAACGGGTGTTCGTAGTATGATATGTGCGGTTTTGAAAATTTCGACAATGATAGAAACTATTTTTATTTAAAATGAATAAAAATTGTGTTTGACATTAAACACGGCACACATGGATAAGCCGGCTGTTCATTTTTCTGCTCAAGACTACTTTGTGAATTTAGCTGAGGATTGCAAACTTACCATTGTCCGAAAATTCATCAAAGGCAAGCCTAAGAAGATCAATTGATTTTTGGAAATTCATCAAAGGCAAGCTATTAGGAGACTGTTTATTAGTCTGGAAGAAGATGGTCTGTTGGAAATTGCTGCTACTTATTTTTGCTTGGTATTTTGACTCCACTCGCCCATTTTTTCATTTTTATTTATTTTGTTGTCACATTAGCTATTAAGGTGGTATTAATTCCACAAAAAGTAAAGATAAAGGGATAATAGGTCATTCTATTAATTGGAGTATGAAGTTGATATTTCGGGTATAGTTCATGGTACAATCTATGTATTTTGCCATAAAAAAATAGGCATATGTATAATATACACATAATATATGAATATATTATATGTATATTGGCTAGCAAATGTAAATAGTTTTGCCCGAGAGGCAATGTGTAACTTCCCCACTTTAGTAAATGCTTGTCATATTACAGTAATTGATAAACTCAATCCAAATTTATAGAGTCAAACCTCTCTATAATGGTAGCGTTTGTCCGAAAATTTCATGACTGCTAGCTATAGTGAGGTATTGTTACGTATGTATACTGACATTTAGATCTAATTTAGTTGTTATAAATAAAAGCACACAAACAATTATTTTCTGTATGTTATAAACGAAAATAATATACTTGTTAATTTTAAAATATCAATTGATTTTTATATTTCATTAATTAAAAATTAAAAAGACTAATAAATTCATAACTAGATATACCGTACCGATAAAGAATTAAAATCTAAGGAATATATGCATTTAAAATTAATTGAGAATTTATATATTTTGTTTTTATACATAACATATTTCTTACAACATATTATTACACAATATTTGAGTATAACTGTTATAGAGATATAATTTTATAAAGAGTGCACAGTTATAATGAATATCATTGTTGTTATAGGTAGAGTGTTGATATAGAGAAGTATAAGATAACATGAAAAATCGATTCTGGATAAAATAAGATTGTTATAGTGAAATGATGTTATAACGAATTACAATTATAAAGAGGTTTGACTGTATATGAAAATTGCTATTATCCCGCCTCTTTTTTTCCTTTCCTTTGTAAATAGGATGCAATTAGTCCAGATGAAAGTTTTTATGCTGACTAACAACAAAAAAGAACTTTTAAAGGGGGGGGGGGGGGTTGATGAGCCTATGAAAAAATAAGCATTTTAATTTGTTGGGTGCCGGTTTGTCAGTACTAAAGAAATTGATTTTACCAGACTTACAAGGTAGAATGCAAATTTTGAAGTGCAACTAAACTTGTCTGTTGAAGCTCAAATTAAAGATACAAGTTAATGAATGGTAGTCTAGATATTCCTTTTAATGAGTAGTTATGTAACTAACTATTTCATAAGTTAGTTATTAACTAATTAATTAGTTATGATTAGACTAAGTGTCATTAGCTTAGCTATAAACACTTGTTTCTCTCACTGTAAACTTCACTTCTTCATCTTCATCAATTCGAAATTTTCTTCTTCTTCTTGCTCATTTATCTTCATGGTATCAGAGCATACGGTCAATATAACAAAATAATGCTTCGGCAAATGATTCAAAGTTTAATTCATTGCATTAATAGATATCTACAATGGCGAATACTGAAGAATAATCCAGAGGAGATCCTCTGCAGAATCTGAATAACAATTCAAATAATCTGAATTAAGATGTGAGTCTTGGAGTGAATCCGAACAATTCGAATGGATTTCAACCATAGAATGTCAATGGTAGCAACGGTGGAGTTAGGGAAAATTCTGGAAATGGTGGAATTGGTTCACGTTCTGGTGCAATTCATGGTGTTCACGGTATTGAGTATAATCATCCCTTGTTTCTTAATCCAACAGATCTAAATGGTATTGGTATAATCTCATTTCAATTAACTGGAACAGAAAACTATACTATTTGGTATAGATATATGAGAATTGCATTGTTGGGTAGGAATAAGATGGGGATAGTAGATAGGTCATATCCTAAAGAGAATTTTGGAGAAGAATTGTGGCATCAATGGGAGAGAGTAAATGCCATAGTTCTTTCATATCCCATGAACCCAGTTTGATAATCTTTACTAGGAAGGGTTGTGTGTTGGTCGAGTGCTAACGAGGTTTGGGATGATCTTAGAAAGAGGTTTGATAGGGTTGATGGTTCAAGAACTTTCAATCTACATAATGAAATTGCCACTTTAAATCAAGGTACATAAACTATTGCTACATATTTTACTAGACTCAAGAATCTGTGGTCTGAGTTTGAAGCCTTAGTGCCTGCACCTTGGTGTAGATGTGAGAAATCTAAAAAATTTGTGTTGTTTTTATAAAGACAAAAACTGTATCAATTCTTGATGGGTCCTAATGATTCATATTCTCAAGAAGTCATATCTTGATCATGACATATGTTGCCAAAAAAGTGAAGATAATAGATAACACAAAATGCAAAAGACAAAGGGGTTGTCTTCATCATAAAAGTAAATCTAAAGGGCACCAAAAGCTGATATGTTGCCAAAAAAGTGAAGATAATAGATAACACGAAATGCAAAAGACAAAGGGGTTGTCTTCATCATAAAAGTAAATCTAAAGGGCACCAAAAGCTGATATGTTGCCAAAAAAGTGAAGATAATAGATAACACGAAATGCAAAAGACAAAGGGGTTGTCTTCATCATAAAAGTAAATCTAAAGGGCACCAAAAGCTGATATGTTGCCAAAAAAGTGAAGATAATAGATAACACGAAATGCAAAAGACAAAGGGGTTGTCTTCATCATAAAAGTAAATCTAAAGGGCACCAAAAGCTGATATGTTACCAAAAAAGTGAAGATAATATATAACACGGAACTGAAGTCTTCTAGTAACTTAAAGCTTTGAAATCACGAACCGTCATTTACATTACTCTGAAAATTAATAGACTTCCAAGCAAGAAAGTCTCATCTATGATGAAAAACCCGAGGGAAAAAAATATCAATTCCATCATTTTTAGATCATTAATCTAATTTTTTCTTTCATTTTTCTAAATTAATATAACTTTCTAAATGAATAATGAACCAATTTTGGAACTTCTGATGAACGGAAAAGGCAGTATAAAATTGTGAATATTTAGTCGAATGAGAAAAGGTTCAAACATGCCCCCAGGGGCACAGGCGAATTGGTAAGTGGCAAGGTGATTGTGGTACAACCACTCCGACGTCGTGGGTTCGAATCCATGTGGTGACAGTCTTTGCTGAAATATTGCAAGGGTTGTTGCTGGGTTCGTGTCCCGTTGGTCCTCTCCCTTGCAGGGTTGTCACTTGCGCATATCTCTCAATTTACATCCCACCTGACCAAGGGGCCTCTGGTACAAGTGGGGGGTTTCGCCTTCGGGACTTTCCCCTTCACAAAGAAAAGGTTCAAACATAGACCTATCTAATGCTTATGAATGAAGGTACGTCATTAACTTGTGAAATAAGACCGACATAATCAGAAAACTAATAATAAGTTGGGACTAGTTTACCAATCAAATAAATAAATAAATTGGGACTTGTTTGTGCCACACAAAGCTAAGAAGGATATTCTAACTCAATTAGATTATTAAGTACTTCCTCTCTTTTTTCCCTTTGGTACAACAGGAAATAAGAATCCCCTGGAACCAGAAGTTAATTGTCACGACTCCTTTTCAGGAATCGTGGTGGCACTTACAAAATCCCACCACGTAGGCGAACCACTCCCAAATCAACAACATGATATGATATAAATAAAAGAGGAAGAAACGTAATACTGCAACACTATCTGATACTAATATGCGGGAAAAAAGATATGTCTGATACAACCAAATAACCCCGAGAAATCTAGTTTGCAAGTACGAGAGCTCTAAAACCACAATATAGTCTGAAAATCAACGGCAACAAGTGCCATGCCAAATACATAAGCTGGAGTCTGAAATACACGTCTCTAAATCAAATATAAAGACAATAGAGAAGATAAGCCGTTCAGGACATGCTGGAGAAGGCATCCTCACCCTGAGGATGGGAAGCAACCACTCGAACTCAACCGCGTGGTCTCAACCTAATCGTCGGATACATCAGGTGTAGCATGAGTACACATCGTACCCCGTGACATCATAGGCCAACAAAGACGGAAGTACATAATCAGAGATAAATATCAAGTAATCATATACTATGCAGTCCAATGATCCAGATAAGGCGTACACTCCACAGAGTCCACATAATTCCTTATTTCACTAAAAGTTCATACATATTCACATTATTCAATTTCCAAAAGTTCTATAATAATCCCAAGTATCAACAAGTATAACTTGTCATGTCCAGAAACTTAGTCAAGTCATCAACAATTACTTCAATACAGGTTTAATAAGAATAAATCAAGATGTGGTACATGTATATATGATATGGATGCAATGCATATCCAAGATACCTTTCCTTCACCCAGTCACAGGGGTATGCCATATGAAAGTGACTTATGGGGGACCCGTGAAGTCCATATATCATGTTGCAGGCGTGTAACTCTGAGCCATCCCCGCATATCAATATCATCTCAGTGTTGCCATAATCTCAAAAGTGTTCTTACCTTTTCTGATCCCTAAGACTCACAACATAATCATACCACTCCAATATCATATCATCAGAACCATGAGTGTATGAATGCAAATGAAAAATATAAGGCAAGAATCATGATATAATAAGATGCAACCAGATAAGAGATGGAACACCACATGCTTTTAAGAGTACACAACACGTATAAAATCCATGTACAATTCAAGATATCATATCAAAGCATGTGTGATAGAATGAACAAACCAATCAACTATGGCGACGAGCCCACATATGATGACAAGCTCAAATAATCAGCAATCGGAACCAACCTTATGCTGATTCCCCAAATCATCCCATCATCACAGTTCAACACCGGTACCCACTTAAACGGTCATCACAACCGCCTTAATAGTCCTCGTCTACAAACATATGAGATGGTTAAGCCTTTTCTCAGTTTGAGTGGCCCATAATATAGCAATGTCATGGCATTTCTTGATTTTTACTACCTCTAAGTACACTGAATAAAAGTTGCTTGATCATAAACAACTTTTCTTGGTCAACAGTTGTAACCCCATTTTTCTAATCAGTAACTTGCAATATAGATTCTACTCGTGTGTCAACAACACTTCAACATTCACCATATTGCATCTAAGATTGGTGAGGGCAACAATTACTTCAGATAGTAGACCTGGTCTATCAGTTTCAGTAAAGTTAATTAAGATGTGGCTCTTGTTGTAACCACAACTGATCTTCTAATAGAAGGGGCAAAGAAATAATCTAGACCAAGAGACTGAAAAAGAATTACACCCCAAAATAGATCAGTCCTAATAGATGGAAATTAGAAGTTGTCAAATACACTAACATTATAGCTCACCTTCATAATACAGGCCAAGATTGGTTCGTCAGTAATCTTGTTACCGTTTGATTATTTTGTATACTACTAACAGAGGACAATTCATCATTTCATGACTTAATTTACAACTGAAAAGCACCTCTTGCCTCTCAAATTGCTGATGATGGATCAATATATGTTATAGAACACCTGTCAAAAGAGAAGTTACTAAAAAATAGTCGATTTTGGCATATTATCAAACACCCTCAATGCATCAAAGTGCAAATTGGATATCCATGACCACATGCATGTGAAATCCTAGAAGAATTTATCCAAAGGCACAAAGAAACTGTTGGAAATTTGCCTTTGGCGGGGAGATGCATCCACCCATCTTTGATGAATTAAACACTAGTGTTCCGCATGTTGGAGACCTTGTCTCTTCGTACATGCATGATCTACGAAGTGAGTAGATGACCGTAGGGCCAAGAATCGTCTAATTTCGTTGAGAAATGAAAGAGATATTGGTCCACGAAGTAAGGTGTTTGAGACATGGAAATGTGGTGTGGGACAAATTTACCACATCGGTGGGAATAGGAAGCATTGTTCTCTATATAAGTCTCTAATTGGTAAAGGGTTTGGGACCCCAAGGGGTATCCCATGTGTTTAAAGGAGGGAAGACCTAGATGTGCTTGAGTTTAAGGCTAAGCCCACACGCGCGCCGCCGCCGCGCGCCCGTCCCGTCCGGTTCCGGGTTCCGGGGTCGTGGGTCGTGGGTCATGGGCTGTGGGGCTGTGGGGCTGTCTAATATTATCTTTTTGGACCAGAGAACTCTGCCAGATGTACAGTTTGATCCCTGAGGTTTCAGATGTACAGCTTGGTCCCCAGAGTTTCTAGAGACTTTTTCTGCCTACCGTTGGACTGCGTTTTGGAGCATTAACCAGCCATTACTTGGCTGATTAACTCTCCATTAACAGCTCATTACTTAGGCATTTGGGCAGCCTCTTTCAATGGCCTTAATAGCCATTACTTAGCTGTTTTAATGGCCTCCCTTAATGGTCATTACAGCCTTGTTTTTGGCAGTTGGACAGCCCCTCTTGCATGCTATATATTGAGTAGTTGTTGGCTCAATTGAAAACTGCACAACAGGCTGAAAACTGGCTGAAATCAGGCAGTAAACAGACCAAAAACAGGCAGCAAAAACACAAAAAATAGACATCAATTCAGCACTGGAAAAACCGAAAAAACAGTCACGAAGCAGTACATTTTCAGTGTGAAAAATAGCACGAAGCGAAAGGATCGAAATTCAGCAAAACAGTGGCTGAAAAACAGTGACCAAACCCTCACGTATACACACGATATACACTACAGAGACACACTATATACACAGAGACAAATGAGAAGAGTAAAGAGGAACTCTTCCTTCCTATTCCATATCTTCAGCAAGTCGAGTCATATTTGTTTTCTTCGACAGGCTCAACCTATTGGCTTTGTAGTGTTGAGATTATAGTGTTGTTTTATCTTGGGAGACTATTGCCCGCTAACGTAAAAGCATATATACGGGGCAATCTTGTCTTAAGGATAGAGGGCTATCCTCGACTCAACACACAACGTTGTAACCATCCAGATTTAGTTGTTTCTTGATTTCAGGATATCAAAATTCAAGACACAACAAACTTGCGGCAGTTCTCAACATTGGCTTTGCAAGGTGATCAAGATTCAAGACACAACACACATGCGGCAGTTTTGAAGATTGACCATTTATTTATCCTTTCGAACATTTGTAATAGTTATTACTTCCCGTACTGCTCTATAAAGTACAATAGAGTACCAACAAGTTAAGACAAGATTGTATTGTAATACTATTAGTGTTCGAAAGATGTCGGTCAAAAGTTGTATGACCAAATTTGGATATGGCAATGGGTTTCTGGTAGAAGAGAGTGATGATGATGAACATGTTCATGGTGTCACCGCTACCAAGACTGGTGGGAACAAGCGCTCACGAGAGCCTGAGGATGTCAACTGGGACAAGAGGAGAAGACTGAAGATGTACTTCTATCTTGCAGCAGAAGACCTGTATCTGTCCCAGGACAAAAGATCCGAATAATGGTAAGAAGGAACTGGACACTCAGTTTGATGAAGTAACTTGAGTGAGCCAGAATCCGAAATTGGGATAAGTAGTTTTTCTTACTTGTCAAGAATAAATATTAAATGAGGTCTGATTAAAAATTGATTAAAGTAAGGAGGAATATGAAAATAATTTATATTCCTTACGCTTTAAAAATCAGAAGTTTAATCTCATCTTCTTTTTCGTTTAAAGATTGGATTGTAAAGCAACTTAAAAAGATCCGTTCTTTTAAGTGTAATTATTAAAGTGTGTAAAGTATGTTCGCACATACGAGGGAGAAAGATCCACAGACTGTGCGAAAACTGTTACCACTCTTAAGTAAGCGCCAAGAATTATCTGGGCACCAATCATAACAGAAGAAGTCTAAAAGTTAAAAACGTTGAGCCTGTCATACTATTTGGCAGAAGATCCTTCATAGGATGATATTGGACACTCAGTCATATAAATCCTCCGGGCGACTGGAGTGGGCCAAAATTCCTTTGATATGATGATATTGGACACTCAGTCATATAAAGCCTCCGGGCGACTGGAGTGTGGCCAGAATTCATTTCATAGGAAAAGTAATGGACACCTATTAGGGTGGGCCAGAGTTTCCAGGTCTTAAATGATCTGAAGGCCTAAAGAAAGGCAGAAAAGAAATTGGACACTCAGTCTGCCAAAGCAACTGGAGTGGGCCAGAGTATCCAGATCACATATGATCCGGTTGCGCCCTAACCACGGGCAAGAGGTTGTTCATGTGAAGCAACGCCACCTCTAAAGTAGAAGGGTTTGGAGAGGTTGTCCTCAATAGGACTTCAGGGAAAGAGATCACACTAAGATGAGGTGATACATATCCCTAACTTGGTTTAAGGGACCCTGTTGGTCAAGCTGGTTTGAGACTAGTCCAACAGGTCTGTAATAACTAAGAATGGTACAGTACGTCTGTAGCCAAATGAATGATATATTTGTAATCTGTGCATCTATGCCATCATAGATTAAGACACGTTAAATAACAAGTCATTCAAAAGCTAACGATGTTAAGATTGTTGCCTTCTGTCGACATAAACCCTCAAAATGAATGTGAGGTAGACGAAGAGGCAAAATCACCTTTCCAAATTTCGTCAAAGGGAATAGCGAAAGAAGCACCGCTCCTCTAGAACTTAGTCACACCTACTTGGGTGATTTGAAGTTTATACAAAATAGAGGGGGGAGACAAGTACATTGTGACCTTCATTGATGATGGTACAACGTATGGAATCCTTTGTTTGTTAAAAAGCAAAGATAAAGTTGTTGAAGCGGATAAGCGCTACAAAGCAGAAGTTGAAAATCAACTAAGCCTACGGATTGAGAAATTCGTAGTGATAGAAGGGGAGAAAGTGAAGCATCGTTCATTAAACGACTATTCATTTCTCACCTCAGTCCAACGGTGTTAGCCAAGCGCAAAGCTCGTACGCCCAAATTATGTGGGGTGGCTTGGTAAAAGTTGGAATACTTAAACAGGTCAAGTTGTACCTAAGACTGTAGATTGCATATCTGTCAGGATCTGTAAATAACAGTAGTGTTGATCGCCTCTTGGCGTCAAAGAATGTTGAATTATTTGGAGATAACTTTCCTTGGAAAAGGAAAAAGGAGTAATTGCTCAAGGTTAACAAGAACCCGCGAGGGTCTGACTGTCCGAAACTAGACATTCCGTATCTACAAGACTCGAAAGTTGCTGGCTATCCGGAACTTAATATTCCAGATCTGCAGAACTCAGGGATTCTAGATGTTGAACCGAGACAGAGCAAAGAAGGGGACAAAGACTTGTTCCAGTCCTTCTAGCTTGTATGGTTAAGAATGAACCATGGACAATTAACAAATAATTGTCATCTCCAAAAGCGCTGCTTTGGAACGAAGCTACAAAGAGAGAAATAAACTCTATCATATAGAACCATACTTGCGTAATGGTTTATCTTCCTCCGGGAAAAGAACCTTTGGGTTGTAAGATGTGCTCCCCTGTGAGTAGCTTCACATCTAGGGCCATTGTAGTCTTGCGTGGCATGAATGTTGAAACAGCCTTCCCAACCGAAGAGTTGGAAGAAGAGAATCAGACTTGGTTTGCCGGACTGTTGGGCTTCTTCCTGAACTTTCATTTTGGTCCCTGAAATGTTTACATTTTGGTCCTGAAAGTTTCAGATAAAACAGAAACAATGAATCTGACCACAGAAATATTGACTCTGAAATTAGAAAGCCAATAGTTGGAGAATCAACAGTCTGAAAGTAAAAGTCATATTGAAACAAAGTCTCGATATGAAAGATATGGGTATCACAGATGACATCTTAGGAATTGGATTTCTAAGACATCTAACGGACTGGTCGAGAGTCGACAGTCTCGTTGAAGCTACCAATGGATATGAATCATAGAACTGATTGGAATCATGGTGCACCCATAGACAAGGAGCGATATGCACAGGTCATGTGTAGTTCAATGTATTGTACACACTACAACCGACCTGGTATCGTCCTACGAACAGATCAGTTGAACTAAGGTTCACTGATGATTTTAATACATGATCGGTAGAAGGCGTTAAATCTGATATGACGATATCTGAATTAATGCTTATCTACAGATTATAGTATTCTGGATGTCCAGCAGTTCTGGGAGAACACAATGATGTAAACTGGACATCAGATCTGAAGAACACCAAAGCCACAAGTAAATGTGTATGGTGGGTCCTGGAAAATCCTCTAAGCAAACTTGCATCGGCCGATTCATGATAGAATCAGAGTTTATCGCTTTATACAAAGCATGAAAAAAAGTTGAGTAACTTCACGGCTCCTTAGAGGACGTCCCTTATTGGGAGAAACCCGTGCCTTCAGCAGTTATACACTGTGGCTAGCCGGTCGGCTTCAGGAAGGACACGGATGACGGCGTCTGGACATATCTTTCAGGATCTGTCGGAGACATAAGACCGTATGGCAGTTGATCATCACGGGTGTCACTACCTTATTTACTAACTAAGGGATTACCCGAGTGTTCTGCCTGTCTAGTGGAATAGGCTGAAAACTCAAACAATACGAACCTTTGCGGTGGTAACCCAACCATACTGATTGGAGATCCCAAGAATTTGGTTCAATGGAAAAACTAAGCGGTAAAAGGTTCAATTGAGCGCTTCGGTGGAATCAAGAAGCATTTCGGATGATGATTTCTGTACGAAAACATGAATCCAAAGTTGTTCCCGCGATAGACATTAAAGTGCTGCCTGCATGGTGGGTAAAGGTTAAGCTTCCAAACCTTTTAAAAGATCCTCAAACGGTTGAGGTTAAGGTTGGGGAAACTTTTAATGATTCCTAACACTTGAGAAGTGGGGTATAGCAGGATACCTTGAAGGAGATCACCTATTTAAGTGCGAGGATGGCCGCCTCAAATGAACGCACTTAAGAATCCAAGTGTGTCCATGGCCACAACGGACAGAAATGTAAGAAGGAAAATGAATAAGAAGAGTTATTGTGTTGATATCATTGTCTTGGCTTACACTAAACACTGACGGTTCAAGACATCACGTTCACCGCGCAGTAAGTAAGTCCGATGGTTTCAACTAGGGAAGGTTCAAAGCGAAAGCTACCACTCCTGATGCAATATCTTTTCGCTGAAAGATTGCTGAAATGTAGGCACCTTGTGCGTGCGCCACAGTCTCTCTTTCATAGAGGGGATTGTTGGAAATTTGCCTTTGGCGGGGAGATGCGTCCACCCATCTTTGATGAATTAAACACTAGTGTTTCGCATATTGGAGACCTTGTCTCTTCGCACATGCATGATCTACGAAGTGAGTAGATGACCGTAGGGCCAAGAATCGTCTAATTTCGTTGAGAAATTAAAGAGATATTGGTTCACGAAGTAAGGTGTTTGAGACATGGAAATGTGGTGTGGGACAAATCTACCACATCGGTGGGAATAGGAAGCATTGTTCTCTATATAAGTCTCTAATTGGTAAAGGGTTTGGGACCCCAAGGGGTATCCCATGTGTTTAAAGGAGGGAAGACCTAGATGTGCTTGGGTTTAAGGCTAAGCCCACACGCGCGCCGCCGCCGCCCGCCCGTCCCGTTCCGGGGTCGTGGGCTGTGGGGCTGTCTAATATTATATTTTTGGACCAGAGAACTCGCCGTATGTGTACGCTTTGATCCCCGAGGTTTCGGATGTACGCTTTGGACCAGAATTCTTTCATATGTACAGTTTGGTCCCCGAAGTTTCAATATTTACAATTTGGTCCCCGAGTTTCGGAGACTTTTTCTCGCCTACCGTTGGATCGCGTTTTGGAGCATTAACCAGCCATTACTTGGTTGATTAACTCTCCATTAACAGCCCATTACTTGGGCATTTGGGCAGCCTCTACAGCCTTGTTTTTGGCAGTTGGACAGCCCCTCTTGCATGTTATATATTGAGTAGTTGTTGGCTCAATTGAAAACCGCACAAACAAAGTGAAAACGGCTGAAATCGGGCAAATAAACAGACCAAAAATAGGCAGCAAAAACATGAAAAACGTACATCAATTCAAGACTGGAAAAACCAAAAAAAACAGTCACGAAGCAGTGCATTTTCAGTGAGAAAAATAGCACGAAGCAGTGACTGAAATTCAGCAAAACAGTGGCTGAAAAACAGTGACCAAACCCTCACGTATACACACGATATATACTACAGAGACACACTATATACACAGAGACAAAAGAGAAGAGTAAAGAGGAACTCTTCCTTCCTATTCCATATCTTCAGCAAGTCGAGTCATATTTGTTTTCTTCGACAGGCTCAACCTATTGGCTTTGTAGTGTTGAGATTATAGTGTTGTTTTATCTTGGGAGACTATTGTCCGCTAATGTAAAAGCATATATACGGAGCAATATTGTCTTAAGGATAGAGGGCTATCCTCGACTCAACACACAACGTTGTAACCATCCAGATTTAGTTTTTTCTTTATTTCAGGATATCAACATTCAAGACACAACAAACTTGCGGCAGTTCTCAACATTGGCTTTGCAAGGTGATCAAGATTCAAGACACAACACACATGCGGCAGTTTTGAAGATTGACCATTTATTTATCCTTTCGAACATTTGTAATAGTTATTACTTCCCGTACTGCTCTATAAAGTACAATAGAGTACCAACAGAAACTACCAGATACCCACTAGAAAAAAATAGGTGCAATGAGAAAAACAATCAGAGAGGAAAACTTAGCAGAACAGGATGAAATAAAGCACACGCCTGAGACATTTTGGGACCCAAATTAAAAAAATTTAAACCCGCAAACTACAGGTGCATGCATGTGCAACATTTGTCGATATACCCAGCAAGAGGAGAAAAGAACAATTGGAACTCACCGGAAAGGCCAAAATCATGTCGGAGTGGTTCTAGGGTTCGATGCACTTGTCAAGTTGGGCTTCTATGGTTCTGTTGATTTTGCTCTTCTTGACATTCCACCATGTATTAAGGCACAAAGTAGAGATTTCTGGTGGCGATGTTTCTCCGGCGCCGAAAAACCCTCTGATTTGTCCGCCGTTTTCTATGGTTTCTAAGAACAAACCATAGAACTCACGCCAGATTCAAATAGATAAAATTTGAAAGTGAAGATCAAATCTTAAATTTTAGCAACAGATACAACAACAACATACCCTGTTAAATTCCACAAAATAAGATCTAAAGAGGATAAAATATATACAAACCTTAAATTACTCTCGGCTCAGCACAACAAACCAAAAAGCATGCTAATGAATAAGCTCACACTTGAAAGAGTGAAGACTACAAATAAAACATGATTATGCTATGACAGTAGTATCTAGGTAACACACACGTGTGATCTCAATTACGGGACACCTATTTTAACATTTAAGATGGAGGGACATGGGTAATGATAGTTTTACCCTTCGTCGTACCACAAATTTTCATTTATTAATTAGTTATTAAAAACAGCGTTTTAAGTGTGAATTTTCATAATAAAATACTGATTTTTAAATAAAGTAAAAAAAATTCTGAAAATAATAAAAATTCTCATGCCAAACGAGTTTAACCAAGCTTCTCAAAAATGTTGAAGAACCAGTGATGTAGCTATGAAGCAAATTTTGACTACAACAATTGTATATAACTATTACCGACAATTGATGTATTTATGGTGAGTTTTTCTACTTGAATTTGTTTTGCAACTTTCTTGAAAGATGCTTTTCCTACTAATTGGAATAATATCCCTTCTGTTTCAATTTAAATGTCTTATTTTTTTGATCTATTTCAAAAAAAGTGTCTTACAGAACTGCATTATATTCACACGTCATAGGAAGAGACATAATTTAATACTGCATACTTGAACAATTAATGACTTATTATTATCCATATGAACCTAATTCATGGAATCTCTCATCACATAGGTTGGGTTACCATCATTATTGATCTAATCAAATTGACTAAAAAATCTCACCCCCCTCAATGTTTCTTATAGTCCGTGAATTGATCAATTTCACCTCTGACTTCACATAATTTATTTACGTAAACAATTTCATCTCACAACAACTTCTTTATCATATTATGTCTCAGATGAATGTGTCTATTTTTCCAATAAAAAATTGGCAATCATACGTCAAGTCCGTATGGCCCTTATGGGCTGGGCCACACACGTGCTACAATGGAAATGACAATGGGAAGCAAGGCGGTAAGGCGGAGCGAATCCGGAAAGGGCAAAGGCCTTTGGTGTCCTTTCCAGTCAAGAATTGAGGCCTAGTTAGGCTATATGCTTCACACATTAATGTGAGTCTGTTTTTTGGGAAAAAGATAAGGCTTACAGAAGCTCGTGCAAAGAATATTTTATTGAGTATTGAGATGTATAGATCATGTTCATGAATTAATGAAAATGTGCAGAAGTTCTATTTGCCTCTGCCATTCTATGAGTCTCTCTCTTTTTTGCGTATGGCATCGCTACCCCCTTTGGCAGCATCCACTAATTCGGAACTTGACAACAACTCGCAAAATCCATCTCTTTCCATCTCTATGTTCGCCCTTCTTTCGGACTGTCTTGTTTTCAGGCCTCCACGGCCGTTAGGGGTTCTCCATTCTCAGAAAGCTTCAACTTTCCCACGTGTGCGTAAGCTTGCGAATACTTTCTGCGATCACTCTACGTAATCAATTCTCATTCATTCTTTAATAGGGAACGGGCAGAGCTACGGCTATCAGGAATGGAAGATAGCCTATGACAAAAAGCGTCGATTATCTATGAATGAAATAAACTATGTTTAGTTGATTTCCATGTTATGGAACCCCCACCAAGAATAAATTCATAATCACTCCCAGATTTGAGATTCACTTAGCATCATTGTACCTTTCTAGTACAACAAAAAGAAATCCACTATATTTGTACCATAATTATGGTACCTATCATATATATATATATATATATATATATATATATATATATATATATATAGGCGTCTTGCTAATATTATGTTATTGGAAGAAATATATAAAATATATATATTTTTTCTTTCAAAAATAAATAACATAATATTAGCAAGACGTCCACACTTTCAAATATTTCAATCTATATGTGGCATACAAATCTATACACCGATGAAATAGATAAGAAGTTTTATAATATTTTCTCTGATATATGAAAATGAACATATAAAAGAATATATATTAAATAAACAAGTTGATATATATATATATATGTATATATATATATATATATATATGTATTTCTTCCAAAAAAAAATAACATAACATTAGCAAAACATCCCACACTTTCAAATAATTAAATCTATATGTGACATACGAATTTATACACCGATGAAATAGATAAGACGTTTTCTATTATTTTCTCTGTATATGAAAATGAACATATAAAAGAATATATACTAAATAAAGAAGTTGACCTCTAATCATACGAGGACATCCAAATACATTTTTCACAATTAAATTCCAATCAAATCATCAAAAACATTTCCACCATAGAATTCAAAGCTAGTTATGTTATTATAGGTCTGTTACAAACAACTAAGCAGACGTTAGAAACTATATTAATGTAATGACATTAATCATGTTTAGTATAGGACAAAGCTAAAGTTATAAATACTTTGTGATTATATTAAAGTCTCATTAAATTAATAAATTTAGACACTTTTCCAGCATACCAAAAAGCCTAAATTTATATTTTCTTGATATTGGAAAAAATTAACATATCCAACTCTAGAAATCATATGAACAGTCAAGAAAATAAAGTATTAATATTTTTATCTTGAAAATTATCAAGCACAGATAAATTATGATTACAACACTCATTGCTCACAAAAATAATATTTTGGTTAACACCTTATTAAACTCAAATAAAATGGTTACCTAACTTTTCCTAATAATCACATAGACACCGTATGAATTCACATATTAGAAACATGTAGCAGTTAACGTCAATGTTTTTTCAAATGTGAGTATAAGAAAAATTTTACTTTTCATATTTCAAAAACCTGAGTAGTTATTGAATCACCAGTATAGAAAAATTCTTCTCCTTCATACATCAACTTGGGTGTAAGACACAAAATTAATTTTATTAGCACAAATATCAGTAGGAACACCAAAGTGCACTCAATCCCTCATATTAGCTACGAGATTCGTTTGAGAAATGACCACCAAAATTATATCATCCGCTCTTAGTCAAATTTACTTAGTGGAATTATCATTTCTTCAAATCTTATTCTACATTAAAGAGTATTATGGCTTAGTTCGCTACACACAAAATACCTATTATTGTTCCCAAAAATCATGAAATACTTCCACAACCTAATCTTCAATTCAACTAACTACTTCAAACAATATTCCTTTTGATATGTGGAGCAACTTAAACAAACAGTAGTTATACTTTCTAAACAAGGTAGAAACAGGAACACACGCTTCGCTTCGTAATTCCTTTTTTCAAAAGTAAATGACGGAATCCTATCCTCAAGTGAAAGCCTAGCTAATAAAATGAGATATTTTATCCAACACATAACATTTAGCCAATTCAAGAACACATACCTTCACCCTTTTCATAAGATCTTTGGCTTTCTGATCATTCACGAAATGATCTTCAAAATGCAAGTTCCCACTTTCGTAATCAGCCGCTAATTACTCAAAATTCTTATCGGTCTTGTCGCCACCAAAGCAATTAAAACATATCTTCTATATAATTTTTGGGAGAGGAATAAAAGAGCACTAACGATTTTGCGAGTAGTATTTTTCGTAAGAATAAAGTATAAAATATCCTTAAGATTGTTGGAAATCTTACGAAAAATACTTGATCACGAATACTTGTAGGGAATTCTTCAAAGCTTGAGGCGTGTGATAGACACTGTTCTTAAAGATATTTCACCCGGTATGGATGTATCTCAGGGATTCAACAAGCTCTTGTAGTATAAAACTAGGAGTCAAAATCTAACAAATATTTAACTAAAAGAAAACCCAAAAATATTTAATAAGGAAGGAAGAAGATGTATTGATCTATGTCTCTGAAAAGAAAAGGACTACAATATACAGATAGGAATATGAGTAAGGAGTAGCTAAAATTTATCTGATGGCTTATATGATAATAACGGTAACAAAAGAATCTGTCATGATCCAAATCACTGATCGTGCGAACACCTACCCTTTTCCTATATGGTAGGCGAAATCGACCCTTACAGATTCATTCAGCAACATAAATAAATGATAAGAGTAATAGAAGCCTAAAAACATAGATATATGATAATGCAGAATACAACAACTACCCAAGGAATCTGGTCTGAATAGTACAAAAAATTCTAAGTATACAACTGAAATAAAAGTTAAAACCACAACCTGAATACAACTTCTGTTTACAACAAGAAATTAAACAAAAAAGTCTAGATGAACTCCATGAGATCCTTAAAGGCTAATCGAACCTCGCTCATGTATATGCAACAACTCTACACCCCGAAAAGGGGGGAGCAAAAGTAGATCAGTACAAACACTATGTACTGGTAGGTATCATATGCCGACAACAGTTAGCTAACATATATAAGGGAAGAAATTGAAGAATAGGCATCCTTGCAATCAAGTACGCTATCGGAGTCTAAGAATAAGCAACCCAAGTATAGAGTACTAAATTAGAATCCAAGAATATGTGAATGTAATGATGAGTGAAAATGCAATGTAATGCATTGGCCGAATGTAATCTCCATGCACACATGCTCCGTGTAGAATATTTCTACGTCTCGGCAGTCATGACCCATAAGGGACCCACAAAGTCCATGTATCAATCACTTTGTACACAACCTAGAGATGACTCTACAATACCAATCACACCGCTAGTCTTTCCGCACATAGCCCAGAGATCGCTATGCTATCCAATATGTTACAAAAATCATGAATGTTTCCTTCTCACTTATCACAATCAAGCCAATCACATGTAATATCAACGTATCATGGAAATGAGGATGAATGCAATGCAAAATGACAATATCAAGTGTATCATATCAATCTCAATTGTGCCACACATGGACACATATCACGATATCAGTATCAAGTCAAGTCCTTTTCTCTATCCATGATAATACAAAGCTAAGTGAGAAACAACTATATCACAATCATGATGTGGAAAAAAGAGCAAATCCAATATCAAACACTTGGAAATTAGCCCATAAATCAGTCAACAGTACCAAACCTAAGTAATCCATCCCAACTTCATACCCGAAGGTGTAACATGCTTTCTCTGATAGTAACTAACTCTACATATGCTTTACTAATCGAAGTCTAACTAAAAGGTAAGTTGTAACCTACCTGGATGCCGAGCGAGAGCCACAAATAATCACATTGGAGCCTTTTCTTTCTGCGGGTCCTGATTATACTTGAAGTCTATTTATTATTGAAATCTAAGTTAGAAACGGAAACTAACAATACCCATAACACTAGACTATTTCTTGAATCCAAACCAACTATGGGAAATGGGGAAAATGGGCCCATAAGGGTAAAATAATAATAAAAGGGTGAAATACGTAACCCAATGTTCTAGAAGTTCAATTCTACTCTTCAATTGCTAAATTAGTTCAATAATAGGTCAATTTCATTATTCAATGCAAACCCCCTAATTTAGGCATAAATCCGCGTAACACTATGTAAATCTGAATTAGGTGTGAGTGTATTAAATGAACGTTAATGTGTTATTTTTAGACATATTAAGTCCTATCGAGGTAATTTTAGGTGAATATAGTTGTTTCAGGATCAACACGAATAGTGGGGTGCGTAAGATTCGATAGAATCAACTATGTTTTCGGTAGTCCTGACTGTCAGCCTGTTTACATGAATATCCATTAGGAATTTGAGAAAACTGAAAACATGAAAGTTGTAGCCCTTTGAAATATCATTCCAACTATATAAGATAGAGCACAATCGGATATGTGAGAAAACGTTATGCCCATTTTACTGAAGCCTATCTAGGACACCGACTGGAATGCGGCCGCATACTCAGAATGTGACCACAAACTCCATATGCGACGCTGCAAACTCACTCTGCATTTCAGGCAGATTTTACAATGTTTCTGCTTCACGTATGCAATCAGAATGCGACCGCAAACTTAGAATGCGACGTAGCATTCTCAACTTCGCTGAAAGTGTTTCAAAATGGGATTTTCTTGAAATTTTTAATCCCACTTTATTCTTGGCCGACATTTGAGAAGAAAATACCCTATAACTTCTTCAAATCCTACAAGGTGAGTTCCTAACCATCCTATGATTAAACCATATCAAAACAATAAGGATTAACACTAGATTATCATTCCAATCCATAGATTCTTGAGAATCAAAAGAAGAACCATTGAAAAGGACTTTCGGAGAAATCTCAATAAAGGTAAGAATTTAACCTATAATGGTGTTTATTGAATAAATTGAGACTTGTGTAGGCTATTACAAGTGATTAGAATCCATGGGTAAATCTTATGAATGGAAGAACATGAATGTTGGTTTAAAAACCCTAGTTTTCAAAAGGGTGGGAATTCTAGGAAAAAGTTTTAGAATTATGATTTTTATCATTCTAATTAATTATAGAATGATTGTTGAACTTGGGGGGAATACGTTTGAGCAGGAATCGAGGTATTTCTAGATTTCAAAAATCTTCTTTGATTGTTTGCAAATGTGAAACCCTTGTTGGTGGTTGTTCTTTATTAAACTTATTTTCGATTTGAAGATAATTCTTAGACAAGGACATGCATGTGTAGGGTCAAGCCTGCATCGAACCTTTTACATAACATAATACTTTGATTAAACTTATTTTCCCCTATTTTTGGATAATTTAAGGTATTTTCTAAATGTTAAAGGTTTAAAACAAGATTTGCCAGTTGAATGAGTTTTCTTGAATTTGAAATTAAATAATTTCTTTGAACAAGTTTCTAAATTGATCTAAGACTTGAAATACCTCTATTATTGAGAAGATGACTTGATAAGTGAATTCGCTAACATGCCATAACTTGTACTTATTTGTGTTTGTGCCTGTATGTGCAAGATGTGCTAGTCCAGAGGATGATTAACCGTTATGTATCCTAGCGTGTCACTTGTGAGTATTTTTGTGTCACTCCAGAAGAAAATTGACCTCCGAGGCGTGTAGCCCAGTGTATCTATTGTTGTGCTAGTACAGAGGACGATTAGCCTCCAAGAGATAAGTCACATGTGTATCAAATGGTTATTCGCCCGTGAGTTGGCATGTGTTAATTCTCTAGTTGCCCCTAAGTTGGCTTGTTGATGATTTCGGGTTCATAAGTGAAAGACTTAATATGGAAAACACTAAATGAGTTTAACTTGATGTATCCTTCGTTATTGGTTGCTTTTGTTGAATTTTACTAAGCTTGATATCATACTCTAACTTTGGATTTCGAATTATTTTCATTAATACTGTTTATACTGAATTTACTATCTTATTTTGGTTTTGTTAATTATTGCCCCTTAGACACTCATTGAGTACCCATTACTCAAGCATACCATTGTTGTTTTTGATGTGTTTCAGATAACGTTGAAGAGCATGTTCGTGATACACATACCAGACATGAGAGCTTGATGCTTTCTAGATCACTTGGTAAGCCCACATGCTTGTTCGTGGACACCGCCCCTATATTTAGTTGTCTATTTATTTTAGTTTCGGGTTGCATCCCAAAGTTAGATATTCATTTGTTTATCGTACAAACTCTATAGATAGTTGTTAGAATTTGGGTAGATGTTTAAAGTCTCATATGACTTGCTGAGGTTTTGCTATGTTCCATGATTTAATATCTATATTAGACTTCCGCTGATTTTATTAAATTGAGCATGTTAAAGCTTTATACGACTTGTTATAAATATATTAATGAATTAAAATTATTGTTTAAATTCTTTATAAGGTGTCTCCGGTGTTGTCCATAGCATAAGATGCATGTTACGTCCAGGGTCGAGTTTAGGGCATGACAAGCTTGGTATCAGAGCTCTATATTAGAAGTGTCCTAGGATTGTCTGTGGAGCTGTGTCTACTGGAGTCCTCTTCATGCAGACTGGCCACCTGTATAGATGTATGACTACCAAGACATTTTAGGTGTTTCTAACTTTCTTGATTCTACCCGTTCCGAGATGATAGAAATAAGGACCCCATAAAGACAAACAATCTCCCGAATAAAGATTCTAGCCTATTTCTCTACATTATACATCGCATGAACTGGAAAGAAATGTGTAGGCTTGGTCAATCTATCAATAATAACCCAAATCGCATCAAACTTGCCCAAAGTCTTGGGGCAATCCCACAACAAAATCCATAGCGATCCTTTCCCACTTCTACTCTGGAATGGGCATCCTATGAGACATACCATATAGACATTGATGCTCATACTTGACCTGTTGGCAATTTTTACACCGACACACAAAATCAGCAATGTCTATCTTCGTCCTTCCCCACCAGTAGTGCTGTCTCAAATCACCGTACATTTTAGCAGCACCCGGATGAATTGAATACCTAGAACTGTGGGCCTCTCCTTTAATCAATTTTATCAAGTCTCCTACATGAGGCACACAGTCTACCCCTAATCATTAGACTATCAATCATGACCTCGTTAGCCTTGCAACTCATCACCTTATCTCGAATCTTGCACAACCCTAAATCATCATACTGGTGCGCCCAAATCTGATCCAAGAGAGACGACCTCGCCTCCACACAAGCCAGAATCCTACCCGAATTCGAAAGATCAAGACTCACAAAATGGTTGGCCAGAGTCTGGACCTCTAATGCCAAAGGACGCTAAAAAACAGCCAAATAAGCTAAACTCCCCATACTGACCGCCTTCCAGCTCAAAGCATCGGCCGCCACATTGGCCTTGCCCCGGATGATATAAAATGGTCATGTCATAATCTTTCAACATCTCCATCCACCGACGTAGCCTAGAATTCAAGTCTCTCTGATTAAATACGTGCTGAAGACTACAGTGGTTGGTATACACCTCACAATAAACACCATAAAGATAGTGTCTCCAAATATTCAAAGCAAACACAATGGCAGCCAATTCCAAATCATGAACATGATAGTTCTTCTCATGCACCTTCCACTGCCTTGATGCATATGCAATAATCTTACCCTTCTAAATCAACACATAGCCCACTCCAATCCTAGAAGCATCGCAATACACCGTAAAGTCCTTCCCCTCCACCAGAATGGATAAAATTAGGGTTGTAGTTAATAAAGTCTTGAGCTTTTGGAAGCTCAGCTCATACTCATCGGAACATTGGAAAGGAACCTCCTTTTGAGTCAAACGCCTCAAGTGAGAAGCAATAGAAGAGAATCCTTTGACGAAACGGCGATAGTAGCTAGCAAGACCCATAAAACTCTGAATCTCTATCACAAAAGTCGATCTAGGCCAGTCCCTGACTGCCTCTATCTTCTTAGGGTCAACCATAATCCCGTCCTTGGACACCACATGCCCAAACAATGCCATAGAACTCAACCAAAACTCATACTTCGAGAACTTCGCATACAACTTATTTTCCTTCAAAATCCTAAGAACCACTCTCAGGTGCTGCTCATGATCCTCCCGACACTTCAAATATACCAGAATGTCATCAACAAAAGCAATAACAAAAGAATCCAAGTACGGCTTGAATATCCTATTCATCTAATCCATGAATGTTACGGGGCATTGGTAAGATCGAATGACATCACAAAGAACTCATAATGCCCATAATGAGTCTGAAAAACCATCTTGAGCACATCCTTGGCCCGGATCTTCAACTGGTGATACCCGGACCTCAAATCAATCTTTGAAAACATAGAAGCACCCTGAAGCTGGTTAAACAGGTCATCAATACGCGGAATTGAATACTTGTTTCTGATAGTGACCTTATTCAACTGTCTGTAATCAATGCACATATGCATAATGCCATCCTTCTTCTTCACGAACAAGACAAGAGCACCCCATGAAGATACTCTCGGTTAAATGAAGCCCTTACTCAACAAATCCTGAAGATTCTCCTTCAATTCCCTCAACTCAGCTGGAGACATACGGTACAACGCAATAGAAATGGCTTGAGTACCCAGATGAATTTCGATACAAAAGTCAATATCTTTGTCTGGCGGCATACCCAATAAATCTGAAGGACCTCCATAAACTCACTACCTATCGGAACAGAATCAAGGGAAGGGGCTCCATACTAATATCCCGAATATAAGCAAGATAAGCCAAACAACCCCAATCCACTAACTTCCTAACCTGAATATAAGAAATCATTTTCCTAGGAGCAGGGCTGGAAGCGCCTTTCCACTATAACCTCGAAAGATCAGGCATAACTAGTATGACCGTCTAAGAATAACAATCTAAAATCTCATGATATGGTTACAACTAATCCATACCCAATATAACATTGAAATCCACCATATCTAATATAACCAAATTTACCCAAGTATCGTAACCCATGAAAGTAACTACACACATGTGATATAATCTATCAACAATTATAAAATCACCGACTAATGTAGACACATGAATAGGAATATTAAGCATATCACACCATATCTCCAATTTAGCAAAAAGTAGGCAGACACATAAGAGAAAGTAGACCCTGAATCAAATAACACAATATCAGCTTGATGATCGATTGAAATGATACCTGTAATAATTGTCGATGCCTCAGCCTCTACCTTACCGAGGGATGCATAGCAATGAGTGTGACCTGCCTCAAACTAAGTACCCTGATGGCCACCTCATCCTGAATGAGCTCCACCTCTCCCTGAATTTGATAAAATATTATTTTTCCCAAATCAGCTTTCAAACCTTTCCCAAATTTATACAACAGAGTGGCTTTTTTAGATGTCACAATTGACTCATTCATTAAAGGAAGCCAATTGTGAATAGCAATTTTATGGAGAATGGAAACAGGGCTATTAGTTTGGAGGCTGGACATCTAGGGATCCACTTCTTCATCATACCTCGAGTGAGATATTCAATCACTTCATCCCTATTGTCTATGACCTGTTCTGATTCTTTAACATTATCTCCAGTATCTAGTCTCATACATTGATTTATAATAGAAGGCGTAAACATATAGACCTTGTTGTAGAGATATACCTTCCTAAATTTCTTTGAGGAGGTCTTCTTTATAACAGGGCTCATATTAGTGTAAAACAACTTTACTACATTGTCAACATACGGTCATTTTTAAGTGACAGATCCTAGGAGCTGTCTGTCCTTTAAGAATTCTACCAGTCCATATTCAGTACAAGAGACAATATCAATTACTTTCTCAGGCATGATTACTCTATTCTTGTAATAGTCCCACATATCATAGTTATTTTTGGAATAGAATTTATCTGAGTAAGCAGATACCTCAAAGTTTGAATTGGTGAATTCGATACTGCTAGAGGATGTTTTTGTATGTGTCTCTGCAGATGTTGGCTGAAATATAGCCTAAGATGTTGTGGCATCAATGGCAACATTTGGAGAAGCACTTGACTTTGCAGGTCTGGGAACTCCATTTGGAAAGAATTGTTTTAAAAGAGTGTCATCTAGGATTTCCCTTTCTTGAGGAACATTTGGCTACACTGTAGCAGATGGTTCTTCTTCACTCTTTTCTGTTGAAAGCACATAGTCTGTATCTTCACTTGCACTGCTCGAGTAAGAAGGAATAGATGTTTCATATCTAGACCTTTTGTTACTCAGTCCTTCTAGGACTGTTTTCTCAAAAACTCTACTTGATCGACGAGTAGAGAAGGTAGAGGACCTTGGTCTTTTACCCAAAGATAAAAAATCAACAGTTTCATCAACATCTATAGGTTTATTATCATCTCCAGGATAGCTAATATCTAAAGGTTCATCAAAACATTTAAACAATGTTGTTGTACATGGGTTTTCTGGGAGATTGGAGGAAGAGGATGGTTGTTCTGTTTGCTGTGGATCATTGTACTCGGAAGTCTCCGTATTCATTAGAGGGCTTGTGCTCATTGGAGTGTTGAAATGGATGTTGGATGACATTTGTTCTAACATTGGTGATGTTTCCATTGGTGAAAATTTGGGAGAGGGTTTTGAGAAGTTAGGGTTTCTGATAGAGATTGGAGTTTGGTTTGGTGATTCCATCGGTTAGGTAGGTAGATGTATACCCGATGTGATTTTCTCTTCTTTTTTATTTTTATTTTTATAGGAAAATCGGAAATGATAAAATAATAGCAAATGAGAGAAATATTTATATACATGGAAAACCTTTTCTTAGCAACAAAAATCCTGCATTTTTAGGTGTTTCAATTTTACACAATAACTTACACCGAAAATATTGGAATAAAAAATAAACATCACGGTAGAAATAAAATTTTATCTTATCATTTTAAATTCTGAAATTCCATTAAATAAGGCATATAATAGGAAGTAAAATATCATATTTCAAAAATCAGATAAGAACAACATCCCAACACATATCACATTCTGAAAATGTCAACAACTATGTTAGCAACATTTTGGACGACACAAGTATTTTGATCCCACGAGAATGAGAGGAATATTTATATACATGGCAAACCTTCTCTTAGCAACAAAAATCTCTTATTTTTAGGTGTTCCAATTTTACACAATAACTTACACCTAAAATATTGGGATAAAAAATAAACATCACGGTAGGAATAAAATTTAATCTTATCATTTTAAATTCTGAAATGTCATTAAATAAGGCATATAATAGGGAGTAAAATCTGATATTTCAAAAATAAGATAAGAACAACATCCCAACACATATCACATTCTGAAAAATATCAAAAGCAATGTTAGCAACATTTTGGATGACATAGGTATTTTGATCCCACAAGAACGAGAGGAATATTTATATACATGGCAAATGAGAGGAATATTTATATACATGGCAAATGAGAGGAATATTTATATACATGGAAAACCTTTTCTTAGCAACAAAAATCCCTTATTTTTAGGTGTTTCAATTTTACACAATAACTCACACCTAAAATATTGGTATAAAAATAAACATCACGGTAGGAATAAAATTTAATCTTATCATTTTAAATTCTTAAATTTCATTAAATAAGACATTTAATAGGGAGTAAAATCTGATATTTCAAAAATCAGATAAGAACAACATCCCAACATATATCATATTCTGAAAATGTCAACAACAATGTTAGCAACATTTTGGACGACACAAGTATTTTGATCCCACAAGCATTTTCAGATTTGGCAACAAACCAAGACACATTTTATATGCACTTTATGAGTTTAATCACTGGACCAATGTAACATTTTCCCATCGTGTCCTTGGTCTAATCATATAACTCATATAAAAGAATTTTTCATGTCAAAAATAAGAATGATTTTATGGTAATCTCAAATCTCTTTTGAAGCACTCGATACTCCTATAGAATAGGAACGGTATCTTTTCACGGGCTTTGCCATTTTTCACAGTTGCCAAATATTTGTAAAGGCTTTGCCTTATTTTGATACTTCCATTTTATGATATAAAATATATATATATATATATATATATATTTTATATCATCCCAGAGAACGATATCACTTTGATAACATATTCTTATGAAGGATCATGCTTGTGTGACCAAAAGTTATGCACCGTACAACAACAATAATCAATTAGTGATATAACATAGGTAAATGTCACCCGAACTGTTAGATAACATTTCAGCCGACATTAATCAAATATGCCTTTTTAGAGATTACAAAGATCAAGAGATTTCTTTAATCTAGAAAATCTCTCATGGTCCAAAGCTTTTGTAAAAATATCAGCTAGTTGATGAAGAGTGTCAACATGTTCAATTTAAACTAGTTGTTTTTCAACTAAATCTCTTAAAAAGTGATGTCTAATATCAATATGTTTTGTATGTGAGTGCTGAACTGTATTTTTGGAAATATTTATAGCACTCAAATTATCACAGTACAAAATCAAAATGTTGCTAGTAAATCCATAGTCATCTAACATATGTCGTAGCCATATTAATTGAGATCAACAATTTCCAGCTACTATGTAGTCAGATTCAACAGTTGAAAGTGAGACACAATTTTGTTTATGACTATACCATGAAACAAGGTTATTGCCAAGATAAAAACATCCTCCACTTGTACTTTTTCTATCATCCACGTCTCCAGCCCAATCCGAGTCACAAAATCCTATTAAGTTAGGATTAGTGTCTTTGGAATACAAGATTCCCAACTCACATGTTCCAGCAACATATCAAATAATATGTTTCACGACATTTAAGTGGGACATTTTGGGACAGGCTTGAAAATGTGCACAAACATAAACACTAAACATAATATCTGAGCGACTAGCAGTAAGATAAAGAAGGCTACCTATCATAGATCGATATAATATTGGGTCGACATTTTTACCAACATTATCCTTACATATCTTCTGCGATGAACCCATTGGCATTTTCATCTGTTCAGCATTCCCCAATCATGCTCATTTCAAATGTCAATGACATAGCTTCAACAAATGAATTTATGTACGATGGTGAAGTCGATCCAAAGACTATGTCATCCACATAGATTTGAGAAATTATAATATCTACACCATGTCATTTAATAAATAAAGTACGATCAGTTTCGCCATGGTTAAAACCAAATTTAAGAAGAAATTTAGTTAAACGATCATACCATGCACGAGGGGCTTGTTTAAACTCATACAAAGCCTTTTTAAGCTTGTACACATAGTGTGGATGGTAAGGATCTTCAAATCCTTTTGTTTGTTAAACATATACCTCATTGTATAGATAACCATTTAAGAAGGCACCTTTTACATCCATTTGGTGTAAAGTATTTTTCAGACAACAAGCAATAGCAAGTAAAAGTCTAATTGACTCGATTCTAGATACATGTGCGAAGGTTTCATCAAAATCAATTCCTTTAACCTGAGTATAACCTTGTGCAACTAGACGCACTTTGTTTCTAACAACTGTTCCTAATTAGTCTGATTTATTTTTAAAAATCCACTTAGTTCCAATTACATTTGTATTATTTGGACATGGAACTAAGTCCCAGACTTCATTTCGAGAAAATTGTTCAAGCTCTTCTTGCAAGAAAGACTAACCTCTTGGTATATGGTTGACATACACACATACCTTACCATTTCTCTATAGTTGAGTGGTTTTTTGCCTCTTGTTCTAATTCCTTCAAAAATTCCCCCTATCACTTGGCCCGTTGGATGATTCTTCCTAATACTTGATGAGGGGTCCCTACGAATTTGGTCTAACAATTCAGCACTTAACTCCTCATCTGTGACATTTGTGGTCTCTATTGCAGTTTCGAATGTTGCTTTAGGTGTGGCAACATTTGTGGAAACATCCGATTCTTCTACAATCTGTGGACTTTCCACTGTATCTATAATGTTATTTTCAATAGTTTTTCCTGAAACATCAGAAAGATCATCAAAGATAACATTTACAAACTCTTGTACAGTTCTGGATCTCAGATTGTATACTCGATAAGCATGACTATTTTGTGAATAGCCAACAAAAATTCCTTTATAACTCTTAGAGTCAAATTTTTCCAAATGATCCCTGTCATTTAAAATATAACAAATACACCCAAAAATATGAAAATAACGCAAGTTTGGTTTTTTTCCATTTATAATCTCATAGGGTGTTATCTTTGTTCTTGGCCTTAAATAAACTCTATTAGCGATGTGATTAGCAGTATTCAAGGCTTCTGCCCATAAACGTTTTGATAAATATTTAGAACTAAGCATCACTCTAGCCATTTCTTATAATGTCCTATTCTTTCGTTCTGCAACCCCATTCTGTTGAGGATTTTTGGGGGCAAAAAACTCATGGAAATTTCCTTTTGCTCACAAAAAATTGTGAATGAACTATTTTCAAATTCTTTTCCATGGTCGGATCTAATCCAAAAAATAGGAGAATAGAATAAATTTCTAATTTAGGAGTGCAAGATTTTAAACATGTCAAACATTTGTGATTTTTCTTCCAAAAAAATATATCCAAGAATATCTAGAAAAATCATCTACTATCACAAAGGAATACCCCATGCCTCCTAGACTGTCTACTTCAATTGGACCCATTAAATCCATATGTAGCAATTGAAAATAGTGAGATGTACCTGAATGTTGTCCGTCGTGTTGAACAACATTATGAGATACACGAGTTCGCTTACCTTTCAAACAATCTTCACAGAAAGTTTTACCTTTATGGCTCAGTTTGGGTATGCCTCATCGACCTTAGCATTTTGCATGTTTCTTATCTTACAACAAGATAGCAATTGTCACCTATTCGTGTACCTGTCATGACACATATATTTTCTTCATTCGTAACTTTACAGGCATTCTTATTAAATTTTACCTCAAGATTGTCATCAAACAATTGACTTATACTAATCAAATTAGCCATTAAGCCCTCAATGTGTAAGACATGTCTTAACGCTGGAAATCCAGGAACATCCTAGATCCCTTTTCCAATTATTTTGCTTTTACAGCCACCTTCATAAGTCACGTTTCCTCCATTGAATGACTCATAGTTCTTTAGAAAACCTTTTGTACCTGTCATGTGGCGAGAACATCCACTATCAAAGTACTAAGAACTTGAATGTTAGTTCTTAATGCAGTTATAACTACATTACATATTACATCCTTTTTAGGAACCCAGACTCTCTTAAAATATTTTTTTGCCTTTTGGCTCGGAAATGTTGCTTCGATTGTTATCCGAAATGTTGGACAATATTTTAGCCAATATTTTGCTCACAGAATTTTGAAGTTTGAAACAATATGGTTTTAAGTGTCCAGGGGAGTTACAGTGATGACACACAAACTTCATATTCTTTGACATATATGAGAACCTATTATTCATCCCTTTTTCTTTTACAAAATATATTTTCTCATTTTTATCAAAGTGATTAGAGCATATGGTTTTAAGAGAGTTTTCGTACCCAATTCATGCATGTGAAGGTTTACTAAAGTTGAATATCTCATTTAATTTCGAAGTCCCTGTGTTGAGCTTAGGAAAGGTTGCTTCGGCTAAATCCAATTTTGCACGGATCTTACCAAATTCCATATCCTTTTTGGTAAGTGCAACCTCAAGTCGGACTATCGTGCATTTTAATACTAAATTCTCATGAGTTAAAGATTTTACTTTTTTATCAAGTTGCTTGGATTCTATGATTAAAGGCTTTACAAATACTTTGTAATTCATTAATCATATCATTGCATTCAGCTTGATCCATCCAATCAACCTCACTAATAAAAATAGAACCACTAAAGCAATTAACATCATAATAGTTACAGAATTCATACCTTTCGGATGTCACGGATGATGTTGATGTCGTTGCTGATGTTGGAGCAAATGTCGTGGCATATGAGACAACATTGGATACGACATTTTCATTATCCGATAGAGATTGTTCGAAAACAGTAGCCATCATTGCTTGTGTTTCAATTTCACGATCTCCTTCATCTTCTCCATCATCATCGCTAATAGAAACCCATAGGTTCTTACCAAATTTTTTAAGAGCCTTTGCACATTCGTTAGCATAGTGACCCCAACCCGAACATGCATTACAATGCACAGACTCAAGTTGTTTGGGATCACATTTGGTACGATCTAAAATGATTCTTCTTAGTTGATTATCATTTTATACATTTGGAAGGAATCTAGTGGGCTTTTGATTGAAGACTTGGTTTTTGTGCTCTTTAGATTTAGATTGATTTCTCTCATAGTTGAACTTCATCACCATCAAATTGTATTTTCGAGTGAGTAAGGCAACATTTGCACCATCACCAATATCTTCAAGATTCTCATCCTCTTTTTCGATTTGACTCTCAATGATTGAACTTGAAGTGCCACATTCTTGCTTTTATACAATTCCTTTTGATTCTCAATGTTCATCTCATAAGTTTTTAGAATGCTCATCAAGGTATGAAGGTCCATTGTGGCAAGATTGTGAGCTTCTTTAATAGCACAAATCTTTAAATTGAACTTTTCAGGAAGAGAACGGAGAGCCTTTTCAACAAGTTAAGTGTTGGTTAATGGTTCACCAAGAACTTGACATTCATTAGAGATGTCAATAAGCTTTTTAAAATAAGATTTAATATCATCCGCTTCTTCCATCCTTAAATGTTCATATTTACTCATGAGCATGCGTAGCTTTGTTCGACGAATACTTGAGCTACCTTCACAATGAATTTGTAAAGTATCTCATGCATCCTTAGCCGTGGGACAGTTTTGAATGAGTTTGAACATGTACATATCAACCCATCCAAAAATTACATTTAAGGCTTTTTCGTTAAATATAGCATTATTGGTTTCTTCTATAGTCGATTCGGGTTCAGGTTTAACAAGAATGTCACCTTCCTCATCCGGTGGCAACATTGGAACAATATACCCATTGGTTATAGATATTCATGCCCTAACATCAATTGATTTGATATGAGAACGTAGGCGAATCTTTCAATAGGCATAATTTGATCCATCTAAAATAAGAAGTCTACCAATAGTTGGATTTGCCGGATCCATAGCTTATGACAACATGACCAATCAATTATTTTGTTAGGTGTTGGTTCTGATACCACTTGAAGGGGGCTATGGAACAATAAAAAATAAAATAAAATAAACTTGAATGCCTATTCTGTTTATGAATGTCGGAAATTATGTCGTCCGACACCAGTAACAACACTTTAGCAAAACAGAAAACTTTGAAGAGTAAATGCAGCGGAAATTTAAAGAACACAAATATTTTAAATATATATAACTTATGATGTCCATGACCGAATTTATTGTATATATATTATATACAAATATACAAATTCCTTTATTTACAGATTTACAAGATAAACCGGAAAGGAATTAAAAGTTGAAGTCTCATATGACTTCTGCCTGAAAAATCTAATTAAGTAGACATAGACAACCTCTCATTACAATCACTTCATAAAAAACTAATCTAGAATAACAATTGTAATATTGGACAGAATGTTGTCAACACACTCAAGCAACACTGGTGATCCAGATTTCTGAGATGAAATCCCTAGAGCTCTCTTGGTATTTTTACTTTCTGGTTCTGGATATCGATACTTTGTAGTAGCCTCTCTATTTATAGTAGAAAGTTTTCCTTGAAAAACTCATCGATCAGTTATGAAAGTTGAGGGAAAGGTGGACTGGTGGTGGGATTGGTTGGTGAAGATCAGGGAGTAATAATCTCAACAGCTTTGGCTTGATCCTCACGACAAGCAACAACTTTTGACTTAGTCCTCACTCATTTTTACCAGCTCTTTTTTACCTTGTCATGTCATTTTTACCTCATAGTAATATTTACACAAATATTACTGCATCGCGTGAAGTAAGGCAAAATTTGTTCAGAAAATGTTGGTCCGAATGTTGTGCAACATTTGTCACAACATACTTACACATTCATATCAATACTTTAGGAGATATGTTGGGTCAAATGTCACAACACCAACTCCAACATTAACATAATCAATCAATATCAATATCAATCAATATATAATATAAAGCTAAAAATAGATAATCTTATGTGGCATCTCTCTATGGCCAAAGATCTTATTTATCGTTTTTCTCCTTTTTGACTTTTTATATCATTTTTAATTATTTTAATTTAGAAAGTCATCTCCATAACTCACACCCCTTCATCTTCTACTCTTAATTAGTATTAGTAATTAATTTCATAATTCCTAATTTAATGTATAGTTATGACACCTAATTAAAATTACACCAACATGATATTCTCATTCCAATAAATGGAGAGTATTGTAGAATGAATGAATCAAAAGCACAAAATTGTAGAATTGAGGAGGAGATCAAAATCATAAAATGAAGAAAATGTTGATGGAGAAGGAACTATTCTGTACTCAAATATTTATTTTTGCAAGTGAGTGAGTGTTTTAGTACTTTTATTATATGAATATCTTTTAGAATGTTTAATTTTTTCACCCTTTAAATTATTATGTTATAGAACTTCTATTGTTGATCTTCTTTTTCAGTTTATTCGTGACGCAAAATTGTTCAAAAGGGTCATCAAGCCTTTTAGTTTAGTCTAAGTTTTTTATATTTATATTCTTTAATATATGAAAATTAAAATATATAGATTTTGTTGCTTAGATAATTCTGATTGGTAAGTCAAATAGTTATAGCAAAATCTACTACCGATGATATCCATATATATTACAAAGCTAGGCAAAGGAGAGTGACGTGAAACTTTTCTTTGGCCAAAAAAACACAATTATCTTTTTCCTCCTTTTAAATTTTTTTTTCTCCTTATTGTTGACATGACTGTCCTAATTATTTTTTATACAAATCAATGATGTTTTTGGGAAAATTATTTGACACCATTTATTGATCTGGATTTTAATTTTTTCTTTTCTATAGATTTTTCACTTTTACCTTAAAAATTTTCAATTTAGGTGCTCCACAAAAAAAAGTCATGTTTCTCTTTTGCGCCAAGCCTCCACCTTTTCATCGAAAATGACATTTGATGCCTTTGTTATTTTTTTCTCCTTTATGCTCTTTATAATACTCTTTAGTTTATTTAGAAATAGTTAGCATATTATTGATTTATGAATTTTATTTTTTCAATATTTGTGAAAAATAGCTATGGTAATAGATCTTTTATCCTCTCTAGCCAAAAATAATTAATTTTTTCCTTCATATTTTTGGAATTTTATATATTTTCTCGCATTTATATATATGCTATGTTAAAAGAACTCAAAAGTCACTCCTTAACTGTCTTAATATGATTAATTGTCTTATGTTTAAAAAATATTAAATGAGGAAGTTGTTTAGGAAAATGAATGATCATAAGGTCCTCTTTCCCTATTTAAGGTGTTTACACACAATAGCTTTCAAAATTAAAATGAAAAGATAAGTTAAACTTACATGTTTTCTAAGTCTTTGTCTTCTTGTAGTTCGTTCATATTCAATTCTATATGAGAAGAAGGTGAACACAGAATTGCATAACAACAACTACAAGGTGTTTGAAACTGAATTCTACATGATAATTGCTAAACATGAAGAAAGAAGATCGACTTCCTCATCTTTTAAATGTGTTACATGCATTATTTATCTCTGCAAGTTTAAAAGAAGTTTGGGTCTAAGCAAAACAAATTATCTCATTTATCTGGACATAATTTATAAAAATCATTTTTAAATTTACTAAAATACCGCGCGAAGCACGATCAAATTCACTAATATAAAATAATATGAAGATCAAATAGATTATACCATAGCGAGTTGTAACCCCTTGAAACACTTCATCAAGTGCTTCTGAGTCAAACCCTTTTGATATTGGAAGTTGTAGAACATTCAACTCAGTTGTCTTGGCCTCCTCATTTGCCATAAGAAGTTGAAAAACTGTCAAATTAATTATATATGTATAGTTAGATACTTCATTTCTAAATTACTATTAAAAAAATTAAAATTAGTGATAGATAAATTTTGTAGCTAACAGTATAATTCGTTGCTAATTATATATATTTAGTGATAAATTAGCGATAAATTATATATAAAGATACCTCTTCCCACTGCTTTCTCTCCCATAAATATAAAAAATTGTACTAACCAGATACAAAAAGTAGGAAAGCTAGAGCAAAACCCAACTTGTATTTCATGCATTATTCATCTCTGCAAGTTTAAAAGTACAGCTAAAAAGAAAGTTAATTTTTTTACCATAGCTACATTGCATCATATAGTATTTTGTGTGATAACATAGTCATTTAGGTTCTCCAATGTTCTAATTTTGATTACATATAATTGAGAGTCAATACTAAACTTAACATTATTTGTCTGTGTATAATTAAAGAGAATACTATTTAGATATCAGAAATATAAGAGGGTTACCGCTTTCAACTATTTATCTCCTCTTTTATAAAGTTATATTTTCATTGACATGGCACAACCAACCAAAAAATATCATTATCTATATACCTATCTTTTTGATCGTTTTCAATGATGTTGCATCTTATAATTATATAAATTATTAATAAGAAAAAAAACTTTGGGTCTAAGAAAAATAAATTATCTCATTTTCCTCGATGAGTGGTACGTTTCAACCAATTAAACTATAAGCCCCTACTGATCTCTACATGCAATTCGCTCACTTCGAGAAGAGCTTATAAAAGATCATTTTTAAATTTACTAAAATACAGCGCGAAGCACGATCAAATTCACTAATGTAAAATAATATGAAGATCAAATCGATATACCATAGCGAGTTGTAACCCCTTGAAACACTTCATCAAGTGCTTCTGAGTCAAACTCTTTTGATATTCGAAGTTGAAGAACATTCAACTCAGTTGTCTTGGCCTCCTCATTTGCCATAAGAAGTTGAAAAACTGTCAAATTAATTATATATGTATAGTTAGATACTTCATTTCTAAATCACTATTAATAAAATAAAAATTAGTGACAGAAAATTTTTGTAGCTAAATAGCAAAATTTATTGCTTTTATATATATTTAGTGATAAATTAGCAACGGATCACACAAACATATATATATATATATATATATATATATATATATATATATATATATATATATATATATATAATAAGATATCTCTTTAATTCATGTTTTCTTTATAACATGTTTAAGACCTCATGATTAAATGACATTTTGGTACATTTTACATATTTTTAGTTTAAGAGCACAAGATTCAAAAGTCTTCTTTACTTTCTTAAACTTCGTACCAAGTCAAAACCAGACAAACAAATTGAAACCGAGGAAGTAATAATTATAATCTCTAATTATTAAATTATTCAATTATTCAACGTGAGACCCTGGAACACGTGTTTTGTCTTTGTCAAGTGTCAAGTGAGATATGGAGCATGTTAAACTAGCTACACACAATATAAGTATGTCAACAAGCAGATGCTTTCTATTTTGATTATACGGATGAAGTATTACAACTTATATAGGAATACAAATTCTCCGTAGATGAGTAGTTAAGGTATTTTAGATACACACAAATACATACATATTAGTTATCACTTAGAGTTGCAGTGATATCCAACTTCATCAGATAACGATGTCCCAATACCCTCCTTGCAAACTTAAGGCGGGTAACCAACAATAAGTTTGTCCCTTAAGGATTGGAAACGAGCAGATGACAAAGGCTTGGGGAAGACATCGGCTAGCTGATCTTTGGAAGAGATGAATTGAACAAGTAGGTCCTTCCTCGCTACCTTATCCCTTACAAAATGAAAATCAATTTCCACATGTTTGGAACGACCATGAAATATAGGATTAATAGATAAATATGCAGCACCAATGTTGTCACACCAAAGGATATGAGCTTTAGGACAGAGAGTGTTGGAAATGAAACACTCTCACAAATAACTTTTATTCAAACTCAAACAAATATTACAAGAGCACTCTCACTCAACAACAAGATACTAAAACTCACTCTTATAAGACTTTGCTTCTTCACTTAGAAGCTCTTAATTTTTCTTGATACATAAACTAAAATGGGGAGGGGTATTTATACTACTTAAGAACAATCCTACACCACACAAATAAACTAATAAAAAATTACAATAACCATACTCCTCATTCTTCTCCATCCTTCTAACAATATTTCAAATTACCAAATGATTCACATGCATAATTACCACACCCTAGAAGATTCTAGGTAGAAGGCTTGTAGTTTTGGACTTTGATTATGGACTTGGACTCCAATTTGATTGGGTTTGGGTTTGGGCTCCCATAATGGATCAAGTTTATGATCCAACACCCCCCCCCCCTTAAACTTGATCTCGTGACTCCTAGTAAGTTCCTTAATCCTATGAAGTATTCGCTTGTCAGTGGCTTGGTAAAAATATCGGCAACTTGATCTTGTGACTTTAAATATTCAACTTGCACAGCCTTTCTTGCAACACACTCCCTTATATAGTGGTAGCGAATATCGATTTGCTTGCTTCGATCATGGAATACTGGATTCTTTGCTAAGACAATGACTGACTGATTGTCGACACAAACCTTGGTAGGATCTTCTTGTATCAAGCCATCTACTTCAATAGATTTCTAAGCCAAATTGCATGACAAACGCATGAGGTAGCAACAACATATTTTACTTCACAAGTGGACAATGTGACAATCGGTAGTTTCTTTGACATCCATTTGAAAGCAGCATCTCCTATGAAAAATACGAATCCAGTAGTGCTCCTTCGATTATCTATGTCTCCACCCCAATCACTATCTATATCCAATAAGCTTGTAATCATTAGAAACAATCCAACTGTGTGAAGAATATCGGGCCTTGTGCAAGTTTGATATCAAGGACTTCCCACCAAACTTTTGAAGAATGTTGGATATACACTTTCTCCTTCTTCATGTTTGGACATCTTGATTCCATATTCCATCGGTGTGGTTATCAGCTTACAGTTCTCCATCATGAACTTCTTCAGGATCTCCTTTGCATAGCTTTCTTGTGAAATGAAAATTCCATCCTTTTGTTGCTTAACTTCAATGCCAAGATAGTACGCCATGAACCCCACGTCTGTCATCTCGAATTCTTTCTTCATTACTTCCTTGAATTCATTGAACATGCTTGGGTTTCTTCCAGTGAAGATCAAATCATCCACGTAGAGGCACATGATCAAAATATCTCCATATTTGACTTGACATATAGAGCGTGCTCGTAGGGACATTTGTTGAAGCCATTATCTTAGAAGTACTTGTCAATTCGGTTATTCCATGCCCTTGGTGCATGTTTTATCCCGTAAAGAGCCTTCTTCAACTTTAATACTTTGTATTCATGGCCTTTGACTTTGTATCCTAATGTAGACTTCCTCTTCAAGAACTCCATTTAGGAAGGCAAACTTTACATCCATCTGTTGTATCTCCCACTTGTTTTGAGCTGCCAAAGAAGTAATTAGTCTGATAGTCTCCAATCGAGCAATAGGAACAAATACCTCATCATAGTCAATTCCAGCCTTTTGACTATAGCCTTTAGCAACTAGCCTTGCTTTGTGCTTTTCAATCTCTCCTTTAGCATTTTGCTTTGTTTTGTACACCCATTTGACACATATATCCTTATGTCCCTTAGGAAGTGAGGTAAGTTCCCATGTGTCATTCTTCTCGATGGCCTTGATTTTTTCGTCTATCGCATCTCTCCACTTATTTTATTATACTGCTTCTTGAAAGCTCACTGGTTCACAATCGACAAATAGATAAAATAATGTAAGACTATCTTGTCGTTCAGTTACCTCATAGAGATCTCTAAGGCTTCTTGTATGTTGCATAACTCTTTCACTTTGACTCCCACTTGACGATGACGAAGGTGATGAGTCTCCTTGAGTGGTTGATGTTGGTAAAGTAGGTGGAGCTGCAAGCTCTTGTTGAGGTTCATCTAGTTTCTCCCTCATTACCTGCTCATCTTTTTCAAGCTGAGGAAAGAAATTGAAGTCATCTGCATGAGAGTTAAAATCCCATTCTCCTTCTTCATTGAATACCATATCTCGAAATCTTCTTATTGTCTCGATTTTACAACTGGTAGCCCTTCGAATTAGCATCATAGCAGATGAAGATAAATCTCTCGCTTTTATCATTAAGGTTCGTTCTTCTCTTTTTTGGTACATGAACATAGGCTATACTTCCAAAGGTTCTCAGGTGGGAAATGCCAGGCTTTCTTCCACTACATGCCTCTTGCGGTGTCTTTCCCCATACACTTCTTATTGGAGATCAATTTGACAAGTAGACTGCATACTTCGGCCCAAAATTCCTTGGGAAGTTTCTTGCTTTTGAGCATGCTTCATGCCATGTCGAGGATTATTCTGTTCTTTCTTTCTGTCATGCCATTTCGCTGGGGGGATCTAGGAACTGTCATTGGTCAACGAATTCCATTTGCTTCACAGAACTCTTAAAACTCCCTGGAAGTAAATTCTCCACCTCTGTCGGATATCATGGCTTTGATCTTTCTACCACTTTCTCTCTCCACTATAGCTTTGAACTTCTTGAAAACTTCGAAAACATCTGACTTCTGTTTCAAGAAATATACCCAGGATTTTCATGAAAATCGTTAATGAAGAGAAGAAAATAGTTATTGTTACCTAGAGAGCTAGGCTTAATTGGACCACACACGTTAGTATGGATGAGTTCAAGTGGCTTCTTGGCTCTTGACTCTGACTCCTTTGGAAAGCTTTTCTTGAATTGCTTCCTGACTAGACACCCTTCACAAAGCTGGTCCGGATGGTTGATGCGAGGTAGTCCCTTCACCATCTCCTTCTTAGATAGCAGCTCTAGACCTCCAAAATTGAGATGCCCAAATCGAAGATGCCAAAGCCATGATGCATCTTTATGGAAAACTTTCAGGCATTTTGCAACATCATTTTGTATGTTGATCAGGAACTTTCTATTCTTTGACATTAAAACTTTAGCAATGAAGTTCTTCTTATCATTTTTTATAGAAAGATTATAATCCTTCATAACCATTCTCTAACAGTTATCCTAAACTCAAGATGTTATTTTTCATATTAGGCACATAGTAGACATTGGAAATAAACTGATGTCTCACATCTTTCAAACGGATAAGGATGTTACCTCTCTCTTTCACTGCTATTGTTGAATAATCTCCAAATGAAACATTTTCGCTTACTGACTCGTCTAGCTCCACGAACATGTCTTTCTTATCACACACGTGATTGCTTGCACCACTGTCAAGGTACCAGGAATTTTCTTGGCCACCATTAGTTTCCTTTCGTGCTAGAAGAACAATTTCTTTGCTAACTGTCTTCTCCTCCATGTAGTTGGCCTTCTCCTCAATTTTATTGTTGGGAGCTCTACATTCTGAAGCATAATGCCCAAACTTCTGACAATTATAGCATCGAACTTGAGATTTGTCATACCTTGAGTTCGGATTGATTCTTCCACGACCTCGTGTTGAGCTTTCTCCTTTCTCATAGTTGTTGTTGGAATTGTTGTTGTTGTAATTCCAACCTCATCCATGACCATGACTTCCACCTCGTCCATGGTCTCTACCTCTGCCTCGGCCTCGGCCACGTTGGTTTCTATCATTGCCTTGGCTTTCATGCATATCCTTGAGTTGCAGCTTGAGGAGTTGCTCAGTAAACCCTTACTTCTTCTTATGCTTCTTTTCGTATGCTTGCAATGATCCTTGGAGTTGCTCAATCGTCATTTCTTCCAAGTCTTTAGTTTCTTCAATCGTCACAATGATGTGCTCAAATTTGGGATCCAATGAACGGAGTATCTTCTCTATTATCCTCACATATTCTAACTTTTCACCATTTCTTTTTAATTGATTATAAACAACTACTACTCTTGAGAAATAATCTGATATAAACTCAGATACTTTCATGTGTATGGATTCGAATTTACCTCTTAATGTTTGGAGACGGACCTTCTTCACTTGCTTGGATCCTTTGTAAGAGGTCTGTAGCTTCTCCCACACTTCCTTGCCAGAGCTTGCACTCGAAATCTTTTCAAAGCCATCATAATTTAATGCTTGGTAGATGAGGTAGAGAGCCTTCTTGTCTCGCTTTCTTGAATCCTTAAAAGTTGTCTTTTGATCTTTTGTAAGAGCAGCAAGAGTAGCATCATCCGCAGGCTCATTATAGCATTTCTCTATGATATCTCACACATCTTGTGATCCAAGAAGTGCTTTAATTTTGATACTCCAATTGTCGTAGTTGTTGTTGTCGAGTGTCGGGACTTGGAATGGTGCCATACCATTTGCCATATCTCTCAATATAATTAGAATTTGCAAGATCCAATTGCGCAGATGAATCCGAAATGCCTAAAGACCTTGGAGGGACCTGGTCAAATATTCAGTTTTCAGTCAACGGTCAAAGTCAACCCTAACTTGGTCAACGGTAAACGACTTTGATGGCTCAGTCAACTCAGCTTGGATGGCTCGGTCAAGCGGCTTGGTCAACATGCTTACGGTTTGGTCAACTCGACTCTAACTCAGCTGACTCGGCTTAACTTAGTAAGTCAACTCGGTTTTCTGGCAGCACTCTTCCGGTGCGCGTGGCGGCGCGTCTAAACTCCGATCGGGGAGATTCTAGCAGCGTTGGATTCCTATCATCGAGACGTTAGATTTAATATGCAATAGTGTATACTTTCCAACTGGCTCTGATACCACTTTGTTGGAAATGAAACACTCTTACAAATAACTTTTGTTCAAACACTCTCACAAATAACATTTGTCACACCATAGGATATGAGCTTTAGGCAGAGAGATGCCAAGTTCAAATAAAAGTGATTGAATCGAAGTTAGCTCGGCGGCGGCATCGGCTAAAGCTTTATAATCTGATTCAGTGGAAGACTTAGCAACTGTACCTTGCTTCTTTGACGACCAAGACACTAAAGCTGATCCTACAACGATAGCATAACCGCCTGTTGATTTTTGATCATCCAATGAGCCAGCCCAATCAGCATCCGTAAAGGCTTGAAGAAATTGAGTGTCAAACGTGGAAATGAAGAGACACTTATCCTTAGTACGCTGCAAATATCGCAATATCTTTTTAACAATAGCCTATTGATTTACTGAAGGATTATGCATATATTGACACACTTTGTTCACACCAAAATAGAGATCTGGACGGGTAAGAGTGACATACTGAAGAGCTCCACAATATGTTGGTATACTGATGGATCATGAAAAGGAGGGCCGTCATATTTGTGATGCTTCGTAGACGTAGACATGGATGTTACCAGTGGCGTACATTGCTTCATTTTGGCACATCCCAATTAGCTAGAAATGTAGTGATGCTGGGACAAAGATAGTCCAGCCCTTGTACGTACAACTTGGATGCCAAAGAAAAGTGTTAAGAGTCTCACATCAGATATGGAATTGGAACATGAACTCCTTATATGGACTTGGACAATCCTCAACCTACAAGCTAGCTTTTAGGGTTGAATTAGGCTCAAGATCCATTCATTACATGGTATCTGAAGTCTACGGCAAAAATAGCTTCTCCCCAAATCCTTCTACTGCCCCCTCATTTCCTCTTTGGTTAACGAGACAGGCCGACGACCAAATATTTTTTTCTTTTCGTTTTCTCTCCCAAATTTCTCTTCCAAATCCCTTATTCTCTTGTTCTTCTTTAATCATGTCTACCTCAAAGAACACGTTTCAACCTGCCCTTGTAGACTTCAGTAATAAGAACAATATCCTTATTATTCTTGAGATGGAAAATGTCCAATACGCAATGTGGGCTAAATTATTTAAAGTTCACGCACGCTCGCATCAAGTCCTTCATCACATCATCCCCTTGGTAACACGTAAAAAGAAAGTGCCTACCCCCGAGGATGACCCTACATTATGGATGAGGACCACATCTCACATTTCCTTTCTTCTGAAATTGGAGGAGAATTTGGCCCAGTTTGGTAGGGGTAAGGAGGTCGTACGGTTGCTGTTGTTGTTGGGCAGCCGAAAAATGGGCCTATGGTGGATGGGCCATCGGACGTTGGCCTAGAGGAAGGCCCAGAACACTGGGCTGCTGCAACTGGGCAATGCCTTGGGCCGAGACATTCAGGTAGGAATATGGGGGCGAGGCCCAGGTTCTGAAAATATGTTAAGGCCGTGGGCTGGCCCACTGAGTTGGGGTTGGGCCTACTGTGGTTGGCCATCCGAACCGAACCGTACCCTGCATCCTTTTCCATTACCACGATCGTTACCGCAGCCTCTGCCCCTACCTCCACCCCGGCCGCCCAGTGGCTGTTAGTTGTCCGTGTGCTGCGGCTAGCCGACGGGTGTGGTGGTGGTCACTGGTGCATCAACTACTAATGCCTTTTGATTATGTTCATCTTATTTGACACGTCTAGTTTCCTCCAAGATCAATTTTGACCGGGCCTTATTGAAACTAGGAAGGAGATTGGCTTATTGAATCATCGTCGCAAGTGTGTCATACTCACCCTATGGCAAACCATTTATTAGGTTCAAAACCATCTTCATTTCAGAAACCATTGTGCCCATAGTAGCTAATTGATCTGCAACTAATTTCAATTTTTTGAAATAGTCAAACATATTCGCAAAGTTTTCAAGACGGGTGTTATTGAATTATTCCTCCAAATAGACGGCATGGGTATGTTAGTTGTCTTAAAAGATTTTCTCTATTGTTGTCCATAGTTCGTGATCTGAAACATCTACCTTCGTAATAGTATGAAGTAGATCCTTGGATACAATGTCATATATCCATTGCTTGATGATAGCATCAAGCCTTTTCCATATTGTGTTGTCAACGTTAGGCAGGCGGGGTATGGTGGTGTCGATGTGATCAAGAACATTGTAGGCACAAACATGAATTTGAAATAATTCTACCCACGAAGAGTATTGTCCATCATCTTGATAAAAAACCAATGGGATAAAGTTCTTGATATTTGTGACGGCCAAGGCCAGATGAAAAGGGTTGGTAAAGAAGGAAAGATGAGGAGGATGTGTAACATCTTGTGTGGAGGAGGCGGAATCATGAGAACCCATGTTGCTGCCAAAATTTTGGGAAGAGATGGGAGGGGCGGCAAAAATTCTTTAGGTTTTGGGGGGTGGGGGGGTTGCCGCTGCAAAACAGAGAGGGGGAGGGGGGGTGTTGGCGGCCGAAAAGAGAAAGAATTTTAGGGTGTTAGGGTTTGGCTCTTGATATCATGTAAAGAATGGATTTTAGGCCTAAATCAACCCCAAAAACTAGCTTGTCGGGTGAGAATTGTCCAAGTCCATATAAGGAGTACATGTTTCTATTCCATTTTCGATGTGGGACTTTTAACAGATGACTATAGCAATTTTGATTGGCATTTTCCATTTTTTAAGAAATCAGATGTTTCCTATATTTTTCTTCAATTTAAGGAACTTGTAGAAAATCAATTCAATATCACCATAAAGACTATCCAAACAGATGGTGGTGGTGAATTTCGTGCGCTTACTCCAGTTTTAAATAAACATGGGATTATTCATCGCCTTTCATGTCCCCATACTCATGAACAACAAGAAAAATTAGAACGATAGTATTGACACATAGTTGAAACCGGTCTTAGTCTAATGACATGTAGCTCCACTCCGTCAAAATATTGGCAATTGTTTTTTGAGACTGTTGTTTATCTAATCAATTGCCTTCTTTCTCGATCCAATAATGATGTTTCTCCATTCGAATTAGTTCTCAAAAATACGCCTGAATATCGCTTTCTTAAGGTATTCGGTTGTCTTTGTTTTCCTATCTACATCCTTATAACAAACATAAGTTAGAGTTTCGGACAACGCCTTGTGTTGTTTGGGGCTACAGTATAAGATACATTGGTTATAGACACCTTGATCCAAATTCATATAGGTTATATTTGGCTCGTGACTCTTGATGCCACGGTTCTCCAGTGGATTTATTCCACTATCTCTACGGACCTCTTGCAGACCATTATTGAACCCAACGCTACGGCAATGGAAACTTGGAATAGGGTGCTTGATATCTTCCAAGATAAAAAAATTCATGTGCCGTCACTCTTGAACAAGAATTTTCCCATATCAATATGATGGATTTTTCAAATGTCTTAGCCTATTGTAAAAGGCTAAAGGAATTGGCAGGTCAACTCAGAAGAGGTCGGTTTGCCTAAAAAAGGTGACTACCAAAGCTAATTTTGTCATGATGATGGCCACATTCGATGACCCTCACTCGTTCTCGAATAATTCTAGCAAAAGCTGTAACAACAATGGTGGCAAAAAGGGTCAAAATCAAAGAAATAATGGCAAGAATCATGGTGGCAGTGGAAGTATCGGTAGTAGTGGCGGTGGTCGGACCAGTGGCAGACGTGGTGGCAGTGGGCCAACCGGGCCACAACACCACTGGCTGTTGCCTTGGCCCAATGCTTATTGGTCATGGGGCTGCTGGGCTAGTGGCAAGTGGCCCAATACGTCATATCCCACGTTCCCAGTGAATTGGGCTGGCTAGAGGCCCAATTTCCAATTCCCGTCGTACCAGCCCAGGCAGCAGGCAGGCCTGCTTGAGCCTCAGAGTCAGTAGGACTTCGTTGCTACGTGCCCAATTTCTAGTCCAACACCTACGGATATTGAGGCCGCGATGTACACACTTGGATTAAATCCCTCGGACGCAAATTGGTATATGGACACCGGCGCCACTTCTCATATGACGTCCGCATAAGGTAACTTCTCATCTTATTTAAATTTGAGCAATAATCGTGGCATAATGGTTGGTCATGGAAATTCAATTCCAATTCGTGGTTATGGTCACACAAATTTGTCCGCCCCACATCCACCTAACTTTTGGGGTTGAGTTAGGCCTAAGATCCATTCTTTACATGGTATCAGAGTCATGCCCATTCCAATTATTTGTTCACCGATGTTGGGCTCCCAAATCATATTATCCACGCTCCAGTTAACAATGTCTGGGGTGCGGGGGAGTGTTAAGAGTCCCACATCGAATATGGAATGGGAATATGGACTCCTTATATGGACTTAGGCAATCCTCACCCTATAAGCTAGCTTTTGCGGTTCAGTTAGTCTCAAGATTCAAGGGTCCGAAATCTCTGATGGCGAAGGCAGAACCCAATATAAGAATAATATTCTCCAAGAAGGCAGCATTACTCGCAGTAAATATTATATCATCTACATATACAAGCATATAAGGTCACCATGAAGAAAACCATTTTGGACGTCAAGTTGTCGCAAAGGCCAATCTTTTTTATGAGAGAAAGCAATGACTAGGATGACTCAGATGGTGGTTGGCTTGACGACTGAACTAAACGTCTCAAAGAATTCAAGCCTTTCTTTTTGATGAAATCCTTTGGGATGGTATGGAAGAAAGAGAAACATCTATTTTGGGATCAATGGGGAGTGGGGATGGCTGAACTGATTGAATTGGAACGATGGCCTATTCATGAGAGGAATTCGGAGACACCGAGGTAAAGGTTGAATTAGAGACACGTGGTAATATAGGAATGTGGGATGTGGGAGAAGAAACAAATATTTTAACAGGAGCGGAGAGCCAAGGAGCTTTGGGCTAAACCGTGTGAGTTGGAGGTGAACACAATAGAGAATTTGAGAAGAAATGGAATTAGTCAGGCCTATAGCACCATGAATTTACAGCAACCTGCCTGGTATATGGATATAGGCTCCACATCTCACCTCACTCGCAACTCCGGTAATCTTCCTCAACTGTTTAATTTGAACATTCCTCATTTTATTTTGGTCAGAAATGGAAATGGCATTCCAATTCAAGGCTATGGCACCACTCATACTCCACCACCTCACCCTCCATTTTCCCTAAAAAAACGTCCTATATGCTCTTAACATTATTAAAAACTTAATCTCTATTAGAAAATTTGCTAGTGACAATTCCGTATCTATTGAGTTTTACCCTTTTGGTTTTCCTGTGAAGGACCTACGTATGGGGATAACTCTTACGAGATGCAATAGTGTAGGGGACCTATATCCTTTCTCTTCTGGTTCCACTGCAAGTGTCAATCCACATACACATCTAGTTGCAATCTCTCCTTCAACTTGACACAGTCGACTTGGGCACCCAGGAGCATCAATTTTTAACTTTCTTAGAAGTCACAGTTTGATTCAAAGTAATAAAGGGAAATTTACCCACAACTGCTATTCTTGTCCACTAGGAAAACATGTTAGACTTCCTTTTAAGTTGTCTTTGAGTATTACTTTCTCTCCATTTGATATCATTCATGCAGATTTATGGGCATCTCTCATTACTAGCAAACTGGGTCATAAATATTATTTGGTATTATTAGATGATTTCTCTTATTTTCTTTGGGTCTATTCGCCCAAATATAAGTCTCAAGTCTACTCCACCTTTCTTGAATTTAGATCCTACGTTAAAATGCAATTTGAAAAGAATATTAAATTGTTTCAATGCGACAATGGTCGTGAGTTTAACAATTCACCCTTTCATAAATTTTGTACGGACAATGGCATGGTGTTCTAATTCTATTACCCCCATACCTCACCTCAAAATGGTAAAGCCGAAAGAATCCTTCGCACCATTAATAATATGATTTTTACCATGCTATTTCATGTTTCTCCCCCCTCCCTTTTGGGTCTTCGCGTTACAAATGGTAGCATACCTTCTTAATATATTACCTACATGTACCCTTTAAAATAAAACTCCTACTGAAATTCTATTTCGTCATGTCCCTTCCTATGGTCACCTCCGAATCATTGGTTATCTATGCTACCCTAATCGCGCCTCCACGGCTCCTCACTAATTAGCACCTAGGACTACTCCTTGCATCTTCTTGGGTTTCCAGTCAAATCATAGGGCTATGATTTGTCCACAAATAAAGTCTTAGTCTCTCACTATGTCACGTTTGAGGAGCACATCTTCCCTTTTGCAAATGTCCGAAAATTTCAAGTCACTGACTATGGCTTTCTTGATGATTCGGACACTTCCCCTCTATTTAATAATATGATCTATGGAGCTAGTAGTTTGACTCAAAACCCACTACCCCGGTCATCTCCCCCGGCAACCACTACTCCAGTCACCTCCCACCGCCCCACTGCCACCCGTGACAACCCCACTGCCCCACTACCACCCCTAATATTCCCTGGCCTACCCATTGATCTCGTGATAACCCCACTGCCACTCAATGCATTCACCGACCCCCAGCTCCCATCGACCAACCCCCTACCCGCAAGTCCCATCGTCTCCTCACAACGCCACTGTCAAAGCCCCGTCATCCCATCACCGCTCCACTGCCATAATTCTCACCAGCCATAAAACATCCAAATAGTCCCCATTCCAACGCACCACATGTAAATCAGTGCCAACACGGGATTTTCAAACAAAATGTCTATTTAAACCTATCCACTCAAGCCATCTCATCTATACCCAAGAACCCAAAATTATCCAAGCTTGATCTTAATTGGAATGCTGCCATGCGTGAGGAGTTTGATGCGCTCACTACATAGAAAACTTGGGATCTTGTCCCAAAACCAGAGGGGTGAATATGATTAGTTGTATGTGGCTATATCGTCACAAATTCAGAGATAGTGGTGAACTTGAACGTTATAAGGAGAGACTTGTGGAAAATGGCACGGGGCAGCAAGAGGTAATTAATTATGGTGAGACCTTCACTCCAGTGGTTAAAATAGCCACCATCCACACTGTTTTGAGCATTTCTATGGGAAAGAATTGGCTGATTCATCAGCTTGATGTGAAAAATGTGTTATTACATGGGATTTGAATGAAACCGTATACATGCATCGACCACCTAGCTTTGTGCATCCTTTAGCCCCTTAGTATATCTGTCGGCTTCGGAAGTCACTTTATGGCTTGAAATAAGCCCTTAGGGCTTGGTATGACCATTTTGCCACTTATATCTTGTAGATTGGGTTCATGTGCAGCAAATATGATAACTCACTTTTTGTTTTTCATCGAGGTAATGACACTGCATACCTACTGCTCTATGTGGATGACATTGTCTTGACTGTCTCCTCAGATGTGCTGAAAAATAAGATTATCACCATGCTCAAATCCGAATTTGCCATGACAGACTTGGGTAAGTTGAGTTATTTCTTGGGGATTTCCATGACTAGATCTAAGAGTGCAATGTTCTTGTGTCAGCATAAGTATGACGAAGAGATTATTTACAGGGCTAAAATGACAAACTACAAGATCATGCCCACTCCAGTCGACTCAAAGTCGAAGCTTAGCGCTGATGATGGGGATCCGGTGTTTGATCCGTCTCTTTATAAGAGTCTAGCTGGTGAACTTCAGTATATCTTACCTTCACTAGGCTCAGTATTGCATATGTCATTCAGCAGGTGTGTTTGTTCATGCATGCTCCCAGGGAGCTTCACTTTACTGCTCTTAAACGTATCATTCGGTACGTCAGGGGTATTCTTAACTACGGATTACATCTTTATCCATCTGCACAGACCAGGCTGATATCTTATACGAATTCCAATTGGGGTGGTTGTCCAGACACATATCGATCTACTTCTAGCTATTGTGTATTTTTGGGTTACAATCATCTCATGGTCTGCAAAACGACAAGCCACGTTTTCCCGTTGGAGTGCAAAAGCATAATATAGAGGCGTTGTTGCCAAAATGTTTTGGCTCAGAAACATCCTTCTAGAGCTTCATTGTCCCTTACATAAGGCATCTTTTGTCTACTATGATAACATATTTGTACTTTACTTGTCTCATAACCCGATTCAGCATCAGCGAACGAAACATATTGAGATGGATATTCATATTGTTCGTGAGAAGGTTTCCATGGCCATGTTCTGGTGTTAAATGTTTCTTCTTCATATCAGTACACAGATATATATTTACTAAGGGACTTCCTCGGCAGCTGTTCCTTGACTTCAAATTCAGTTTCAGCGTTCGGTCTCCTCCCGCTCCGACTGAGGGGGTGTGATAGAAAATATATTAATATTCTCCATATATTCTATAATTATGTAAAGTAGAGATTCTTCTCCAATTATATTTGTAAATTGTAAACACCTATAAATATTGCATTAATGAGAAGCCTCCAACCAAGGAGAATTACACCATTCTATAAATATAATGTACTATAATAGATGATTCTTCATCTCCCTATGCTCCTAGCACAAGGCACACCAGTACATGCAGCAATGTGCCAAACAAGGGACACATAGGGAATTCTGCATCATTTTGAAAGTTTTAGATAATCATGAGCTACAATTTGACAAGGATCATGCTACTTCCACACCAACATTAATACTGAATAATTCTCTTATATTAACAATAAACATGAAGTTTCACTCTGTATCTTTTTTTTAAAGGGTGGTATCTGGACCAGTTTAGGTGAACCTTAACTAATCCACCAGGTACATGCTATCTCACATCAATACAGATACCGAGTAACTCTTTCCAACAAGACTTAGACATATGAGAAAAAATCACGTAGTGTTTCTTTGTCTCTACTGAAATTTGAACACACTGCTCTCCTATGGTTCATTCAAGTTTACTTCACTACTATATCACACTCCGCTGTCAAAGTCTCACTCTCATCTCCCAGCAATTAACTTAGGACAACCACCTAGATGATAGAGGCAACACTACATTGTACAATAAAAGCACACAAACTTTCTTTATCAAAAAATATTACTAATGAATAAACGACAGCCCGATGCACGAAGCATCCTGCATTTGCCCAGGGTTAAGAAAAGCCCGCGCCCTAAGAAGGAGGTTATATAGGCAGCCTACCCTGACATAAATATTAGTGGCTCATTTCATGACTCGAACTGAGATAACTTTATTGTTACTCAAAGGCTCCCTTTCAAAATAATAATAATAATAATTTTGCCAACTTCAGCTACTGATAAACAAATGTATTCCAAAGCTTTATTACCCTTTTTTCTTTTGGTTACAATGACATCAGAAAGAAAAAACACTTTCTAGTAATTAGAATGTTTAAGGTGATCTTTGTCCTCTAAATGATGCAAACTCTAGCTGATAACTTTTTAACCGTTAAGATTTGCATGAATTTCAAGAAGACAATGAAAAATTGATCAAGTACAAAGGATGATAATACCTTGAGATGATACTTCTTCTGCAGAGACTGCCGGAAAAGGCCAGTATATATACCACACATCCACCAACCAAATAATAAGCCTTCACCAATGAGGAACGTTGTATTTGGATCAATAAAAATACCATGAAATGTTGTTAGTGCAGCTGCAAGAGCAATGTCACCCTCAACAAAAATGATATGACAAACGCAAGGGGCAGACCAAGGAGTATCTTCTCTCAGGCTCTCGGCGTTATACCCAAACAAGACACACGGGCAGAAAAGTCATGTCCAGCCTATAGAGGTAAGATAAAACCAGTGGTGTTAAAAGAAGAAGCACCAGCTGCACACATACCACATTCAAGAATATTATAAGGAGGTTATTTACTGAGATGGAAGGATCAACGAGGTATATATGGTAACAGAGAGACTAAAGGTTTTTCTATGTTAAATCTATAAGATACTATTCTCATAGTTCAAGTGCTTTGTGCCACAACAGGACAAGGGTTCACGAAAATATGAAAATGATAAAGAGCACTTATAACTTTATATTTTAGACAAGCAGACCTCACTCCCTTATACATAAATGTATACAAAGGATTATAGCATATAGATAAACGCAAAGATCAAACCAAAGTGGAGCAAGGAAAAACTTTGATCATATATAGAAATGTCTTTTGCACACTATTTAGATAGTGTAATGAGGAACATACGCAAGTGATTACAAGCATTATGTACATAGCATAAAAAAGAATACTTACAACCATCATCATCCTCTGCACATCCGAAAATGCCACTTGTCTAAGACTCATCTGCAAGAGGCTCAAAACTTTCAGGTAAAACTTGTCCACATTTGTTGCACTTGTGAATGACTAGCTGCTCAATGAGACATGAAAATTGTGATAGAAGGAAAGATAGAGAAGAACCAAACCTAGTCCAAAGGTAAAACCAATTAAGAATATACTAATATCTGCCAGATAAATGGAATTAAAATAATATGTTTTTCAACAATTACAATCATGAAGTCAGCTAACCGCTATGACATGTAATGGCAGATAGAAGTTCATATAAGAAAATGATTGTTTGCATTCTTAAAGAACCTTATTCAGTTAAACATAAAACGCATACAACATACTTGCGGCATTTTTACACATGTTTATAGAATAGTTGTCAGTGTGCGGGGATACATTTCAAAACAAGCCCTTGATTATATGTGTCTCCTGACAATATCCCGGTGGAATTTTGGAAGAATGCAGGTATGCCAGGTTTGGAGTGGATGACTAGGTTGTTCAATATCGTTTTCAGGACAACAAAAAATGCATGAAGTGGTCCCTTTGTATAAGAACAAGGGTGACATTCAGAGTTGCAACAACTATAAGGGTATCAAGTTGCTAAGCCACACTATGAAGGTTTGGGAGAGAGTGGTGGAGATGAGGGTGAGGAGGGGCTTGACTGTTTCTAAGAACCAGTTTGGTTTCATGTCGGGGCGCTCGAGGACAAAAGTCATTCATCTTGTGAGGAGGTTGGTGGAGCATTACAGAGGAAGAAAGACCTTCACATGGTGTTCATCGACCTTGAAAAGGCTTACGATAAAGTCCCTAGAGAGGTTCTATAAGGTTAGAGGTGTACATGTGGCATACACTAGGGCGATCAAGGACATGTACGAGGGAGCCAAGACCCGGATAAGGTTAGTGGGAGGGATTCAAAGCATTTTCCAGTTATGATGGGATTATACCAGGGTGAGATCTTAGCTCGTTTCTTTTTACCTTAGTGATAGATGTCTTGACGTAACATATTCAAGGAGAGGTACCATGGTGTATGTTATTTGCGGATGACGTAGTGCTGATTGACGAGATCAGATAGGGAGTTAACGTTAAGTTGGAGGTTTGGAGACAGACCCTGGAGTCTAAATGGTTCAAGTTGAACAGGACCAAGACAAAGTATTTGGAGTGTAAGTTCAGTGGCGTGACATGGAGACAGACGTGGAAGTAAGACTTGACACTCATGTCATTCGAAAGAAAAAAAGTTTCAAGTATCTAGGGTCTATTATCCAAGGGGATGGAGAGATTGATGATGATGTCACACATCATACTGGTGCGAGGTGGATGAAGTGGAGGCTCACATCCAGAGTCTCGTGTGATAATAAATAGGTAGATTATCACACGATAAGAATCCCGCATTGACAACTATACTATATTGGTTCACCAATTTGAACCAAAACTAGTTCATGACATATATGCGTCGGTCTTGAGATATTATCATCAATATTCCTAGGGCCCTCTTATGCTCGGCATTAAGGTCCTATAAGGGTAGGTCGTACAATTTTGATAGGTATTCCCAAGCAGGCCAATCCATCTTATGGCCGTCCATATAGACTCGTAAACAAAATGGAATTATACTATCTCCCACAAGCATGATTAATTTTGAATTTTGAATTTTGATGGCTTCGGGAGGAATCTTATTATTATTAACTTTTTATAACAACAATGTTTAGACAACTTGTGCACACCTCAACTCTTCTAGCTTGATTATTGCACTGGGACTGAAACTATTGGTGGGACAGATTTATATAAAGAGATTTAAAAAAATACTAAAATTTCATAATTTATGAATCTGAACTTGTATTTAAAGCAAGTTTCGAACTTCCTTTACTACTACTCTAAAATTTCCACTTACATCTAGGGGATTCAACCGCTCTTATAACAAGCAAATTTTATATTTATCCTTTTAAAAAAATATAATTTTTTAACGGAGGAGATTCAATTGAACCCCTTCCCTCTTAGTAGCTCCGCCCTAATCTGTTGCTCCCACCAGCACAGTTGTTGAGTGAAATACATGATCCGAAATGTATAGAGTTTCTGTCCAGCAAGAAATCAAGTGGCAAATATCTCCATACATTTCTTTCACACGTTGTAATCCGAAATACTGCTAACCACAAATATCCAAAAGATTCAATTTTTAAGACTTACGACCATTTAATTTTAAAATAATTCATTCCACACATATCAGCAATCATATGTAGTAAAAACATTAAGCAAATGCAACCCACAATCCACTAAAAAAAGTTCAAATCTTCAATTCGCCTTGAAAGCAAATTAGTATTCTGTAGAACTAAATTACTGCTTATTACATACTTCCTTCATTTTAATTTATGTGTCTTACTTTCTTTTTAATATATTTAAAAAAAAGAGTGTCTCTGTATATTTATTAACTTTTCAATTTCAACATCCCCACATGACACGTTCAAAACCACAAAATTATCAACTGGCATATCTGGTACATTACACATATTTTTTGTTTAAAACCACAACATTCAAAAGTTAATTTTTCTTTCTTAAACTTCATGTTCAATCAAATTAACACACATAAAATGAAACAGAGTGATTAAATGAAACTTCTTTTTGTGGATTGCTTTGGGTTGCTCTCTTTGAGCCGAGGGCCTATCGAAAACATCATCTCTACCTCTAATGGTAGGGGTAAGGTCTGCGTACATCCTACCATTCTCAGACCCCACTTATGGAATCACAATAGGTACGTTGTTATTGTTATTTATAAATCATTTTGGCAAGCGTAAAAGATAAAGTTTAAAGTTAAATTATTGACAAGTAAAAAAATATGTCATTCTTTTTTGGATTGACTAAAAAGAAAAATATGTTATATAAATTGAGACATAAGAACTACATATCAGCTTAAATTATATACCCATTCTGTCCTAATTTATGTAATTCGATTGGATACAGAGCTTATGGAAAAAGGAAATACTTTAAAAATTTATAGTTTAAAATAAGTTATAAATAATTGTATGATAAAAGATATTTCATTAAGAGTAAAATAAGCATTTTGAAAGTTAATAATTTACTAAATATAAAAATATGTCATTTTTTAACCGACTAAAAAGAAAATAATGTTATATGACGGAGGACTATAAAATTAGTATAACTGTAAGAATATTTTACACTATCTACAATATTTAGGCCTTATTAGCGGCACATCATACAACAATAATTGTGGAAATTATTCTATTCATTCCTTGTTTAGTAAGTCTTGATTGGTAATGCAAAGTCAAAGCTTCCTTGTGAGTTTTTTTTTTTTACATAGGGGATAGGGAAAGGAGAAATAAGGAGGGAATTACAATGTGGAGATTCGAACACTCACCAACAAGGTGAAAGTTCAAATAGTAAAGCAACTGAGCTACTAAATCTCTGCTACTTGTGGGTTCATTTTCTTTTGCTTCTCTTTTGTCCTCTATGAAATGCAAATGTCCCTCATCGATGGTGGAAAGTCTTTCCTTTCTCTTTATATTGAGAACTCCTTTATTGGACTAGTAAATTGAGTAGAATAAGAGAGTGGTCTCATGCACATGAGAATTGAGCTTTGTAGCCAAAAGTGAAGAATTTGTCCCCCCCCCCCCCCATTCAATTCGGGTTTTGCAATTTTTATTTTTTGCTATTTTTAAGCTTATCAAAATTGTCCAAATACATGCTTACCGGATTAATGTCCTAATTCATTCCATAGAATTAAAATCCGGTCAAGGCTCATTATTTCAGAGTTAATTGGCTCAACATTATTTTCGTCCACCGTCCATAATTAAATAGGCGATTTTTATTTCGTCCATTACTTTGACTTAATGGTGATATTTATTTTTCAAACGTTAGGGGACGTTTCTGATCTCGTCATTTACTATCGAGATCTTGTCTTCTACCCATATATACCGGTAGAGATTTCTCTTGTCAATACGCCGGGACAAAAAATATATCTTCTTCTTCTTCTTAAAATGTTATTCTTTTCCTTCTATTTTCTGAGAAATAATTTGTGCAAGTTTAAACATTCAGCTACTAATGCAAGTGTTTGGGAGTGTTGTGGATACTTCATGAGCGATCGAGATAAACGATTTGCACCGTAATTGATTCGAAATTGCTTTCAAGGCAGTGGCTTGCCACGATCATTTGATAAGTTATTTTCTTGTTATACTTATTTTCATCAATATAGTTCTAATTTTAACTAACAACAACATACCCAGTGAAACATCACAAAATGGGATCTGGTATCAATAGTGGCGGATCCAGAATTTTCACTCAGGGTGTTCGAAAAAAATAACAAAAGTTAAATATAGAAATAATGTGGTCTCTAAAAATCGAACCTAGGATGTTGAAAATAATTTTGAACACCCTGGACCATCTGAGCTAACTTTTTATATTTATTCAGCGTGTTCAAAAGTTAAGATATGTAAATAAACACATAAAATCTATTCTATATATACACAGTAATTTTTTGCTGAACACCCTCACCTCCATGTAAATCTGCCTTGGATATCAGCGGCACATCATAAGGGATGATATTAATCAATGGATTTCGCTACCTCCTAGCGAGTGAAAATATTGACAAGGGTCGTGTGAAAATTAAGTCAGATAGCCTTTCAACGGTGCTAATTGCACCGTCCAAAGGTTTTTATTGAGCCAATCAACGGCGGCTAAAAACATCTCAAAGTTGAAGTGAAGAAAAAAAAATCTAATGAAATTATAATTTTGAAATTAAGATAACTTATCTGTTACTAGTGTTAATTTGATGGTGTAAGAATTTACAACGATGGTATATCCAAACTCTGTTTTGTTGGTGGGATAAGAATATTAATTTCGGAATAAGATTGGGAATTTTTTCTCCGCATTTGGTAATGGGTATTAATTAGTCTCGAGATTATTTTTCCCACCATTTATACTAAAATGATGGGATTACTTTCTCAAATAGAAGGTAGGATAAAATATCCTTGCTTATTCCATTCCACGTACCAAACGACCCCTCTGGCCAAAACTACTCTGATGCTTTTAAGTTAAATGTTTATATTATTATCTTTGTTAACCGAAAACATATTCAATGTGATAATGACAAAGAATATGATAATGGGTTATTTCGGTATTTTTGTGCTGCTAGTGGCATAGTTTTTCGTTTCTCTTGTCCTCATACGTCCTCACAAAATGGAAAAGCCGAACGAAAAATTCGTACCATTAATAATATTTTCCGAACTTTATTGGTCCATGATTCTGTACCCCCTTCCAAAGGGTTGGCATATGCATCTCCTCTTAAAATCCTCTATAATAAGAATCCCTCGTATTTCCATCTTAGGGTCTTTGGGTGTTTACACTATCCACTCTTTCCGTCAACTACAATTAACAAACTTCAAGCCCGTTCTACTGCTTGTGTGTTTTTGGGTTATCCATCTAATCATCGCGGTTACAAATATTTTGATTTGTCGTCTAATAAAATCATAATTAGTCGCCTTGTTATTTTTTACGAAACCCAATTTCCATTTGCTAAAGTGAGTAGTCCGGAGCCTAGTTCGTATAATTTTTTTGATGAAGATGTCTCACCGTACATTATGCACCACCTCATGGGCCGATCCAGTGACTCCGAAACGCCAGCAGGCCCACTTTCTGCTGGCCCGCCACCACCTACTGCTTCTGCCCTAGTTTCGGCTAGTGGACGATTGCCCAGCCCACTACCGAGACAACTTCTATCCCAGTTACACGTCCAGTTTCCAGTGTTGGGCCAGCAGGTCCACTGCCTGCTGGCCAGTCCGTCATCAATCCGAATTTTTCCCAAAATCCATCCAATTCTCCCCCGAGTCTCAAACTTGTCACTCGTAGTCAATGGGGTATTTTTAAACCAAAAAGACATTTTAATCTAAATTCCAATGTTCTTAAATTCCCACTACCCCATAACCCAGCGTCTGCATTAAATTACCCGAATTGGAAATCGGATATAAACGACAAATATGATGCTCTTATTGAAAATAAGATGTAGGAGTTGGTGTCCCGTCCTTCTGGAGTTAATATTATTCGGTCTATGTGGATTTTTACTCAAAAATATAATTTTGATGGTTCTTTTGCGAGACATAAGTAGGGGTGGGCATATATAGATTTATATCAGTTTTGTATCCGAAAAATATGAACCGAATAAAAATAGTTTTTTTTTAAAAAAATGAATCCAACTTTAAAAAAAATGATATGTTCGGTTCATATCGCCGAACGTATCGGATTATATCGGTTTTTCTAGTGGGCCGAGGCGGGTCGGGTCAGGGAATTTTTAATTTTTTTAAAAAAATTGAATTTCCAAAAACTGAAATTGACATTCACACCTACACTATCATGAAATTTCGACGTTGAAATCTATTGTGTATCGTGAGATGTTTACTAAAGAAAAACAAAAATTAGAAATCGATTTGGGGGAAAACACAAATTGATTGGAAAAATGGACGTTTTTCTAAAAATTGGCCGCGCCAAACCGCCTTGTAGCAGTTTGGGCCGCCCCGTCTCGAAAAAATACCCAAAATCAAAAAACAAATCGGGTAAAACGGACATCCGAGCGTAGAGTTATGACCATTTAAAGTTTTACCAATTTACAACTACTTTATCTCCCTACATTTTATGTCAATGCTTCCATGATATGTTAATCAAGTTCATGCCGCATTCGACTTCCATAAAAGCATCATAGATTGGTTTCAATGGCTATGATTCAAGAGATAGTAGTAGCCTAAAATAAAAAATAAAATAAATTACATATTTAATTCGGTTTTTTTGTTCAGTTCGTATCCAAAATTAAAAAACCGAACCGAATCAGAATTTAGTGATCCGGTTCGGTTTTTCAAAAAATTGTTTTTTTTAAAAAAAACTGAATAAAAACCGAACCGAATTTCGATTCGGTTCGGTTTTTTCGGTTATCCAGATTTTTTGCCCACCCCTAGACATAAGTCTCGTCTTGTAGGTGATGGTAAAACTCAGCATGTTGGTGTGGATTGTGGTGAGACATTTAGTTCGGTGGTCAAACCGGCTACCATTCACACTGTTCTCTGTCTGGCTCTTTCAAAGGCGTGGCCCATTCATCAGTTAGATGTGAAGAATACTTTCTTACATTATGATCTTAAGGAGATCGTTTACATGCATCAGCCCTTGGGTTTTCGAGACCCTAAATATCCTAATCATGTCTGTTTATTGAAGAAGTCCTTGTATGGGCTTAAGCAAGCCCCATGTGCGTGGTATAAGAGATTTGCAGACTATGTATCGTCTATTGGATTTTCTCACAGCAGGCCTGATAATTCTTTATTTATATATCGTCGTGGTACTTCACTGACATATATTCTATTATATGTGGATGATATTATCTTGACTGCCTTTTCTGATGCTTTATGCAAGTCTATCATGACACTAATCAGTTCTGAATTTGCTATGAAAGACTTCGGGCCCTTGACTTACTTCTTGGATATTGTTGTCACTCGTCATGCATGTGGGTTATTCTTATTACAACGGAAATATTCCATTGTGATAATTGAGCGGGCTGGTATGTCCTCGTGTAAGTCTACTTCCACTCCAATTGATACTAAACCCAAGCTGGGTGTTGCGGCTAACTGACTTTACGAGGATCCCACCTACTATCGCAGTCTTGCTAGAGCTCTTTAGTAACTTACTTTCATGAGACCGGATATTACGTATGTCGTACAACAAATGTGTTTGTTTATGCATGATCCTAGGATTGAGCACATGAATGCGCTCAAACGCATTATACGATACATCCTGGGAACACTTGACTATGACTTGCATCTATATCCATCATCGACATTTACGCTTGTCTCGTATACAGATGCTGATTGGGGTGGTTGTCCAGATACCAGACGCTCCACGTCTGGGTATTGTATGTTTCTTGGTAATAACTTGATCTCATGGTCTGCAAAGCGACAATCTACACTATCACGCTCTAGTGCAGAGGCCGAGTATCGAAGGGTAGCCAATGTGGTATCCGAATCATGTTGTTACGTAATCTTCTCTTAGAACTACATTGTCTCATTCAGAAAGCTACCTTGGTTTATTGTGATAATATTAGTGCCGTCTATCTTTCTGGTAATCCGGTTCAATATCAGCGCACTAAACACATCGAGATGGATATCCACTTTGTTCACGAAAAGGTAGCTCGTGGACAAGTACGTGTCTGTCATGTCCCTTCCAGGTATCAAATTACAGACATCTTTATGAATGATCTTCCATAGGTTCTATTTGAAGATTTTAGGGACAGTCTCAGCATACAAAGACCGCTCGCTATGACAGAAGGGGTATGATAAATATACACGTGATATACACGGTATATTTACTGCCCTGTGTATACCATGTATATCAGGGAAACACAAGCCGTGTATATTTAGGTAGTCTTTGTAATATATTGTTGTATTTAATTAGCATTGTACACTTACCATAATTATAGAATTCTGGTACAAATAAAATAGGGGTTTGGGAGTAGAATAGGAATAGAATTTTTCATATTATGTAAATTGTAAATTGTATATATACTTATTCATTAATGAAAATAAGAAAGGGATTATTTCTTTCAAAACTTTATGAATTTTTATAATGACCTTAAGTTGATATACAATAATAACTGGGTTCACAATCGAACATTTATAAAAATTAATAATTTTTTCATACATATACAAAGTCTGGACAAAATCTATCCCGTTCACGTGAACCCACATATTACATTACAATACCGCCCCCGAAGCATAAATCAACATGGCATAGGGGTTTAGCCTTTTGTGCAGGAAGAATAAAATGCATTCCCAGTTGCACATTTTAAAAGTTACAGTCCAGTCCCTATGCACATAATATGATTTAGCAATCTTCATTACTTTCTATATCCAGTGGTCCAAGCAAACCACAGTTGTGTTCTAGTGTGTTGTACTACTAAATTTCTAAGAGTACAGCTCTTACATCTCAGCATTAAAAGATTTGCCACAGCCACAAGTTTGCGTGGCGTTTGGATTTTTGAAAGAGAAGCCCCCGCCTATCAATGCATCGCTGTAGTCCAGTTGCATTCCGAAGATGAAGAGAAGGCTTTTAGGATCACATACTGTGAGAAATAGTAAACGAAATCAAAATTCCATAAATAAAAGCCAATAATAAATGGAAGAAGAAACACACGCAAGTGGGTAGCCCGCATAACCTACAAATATAAGAGTGACATAACACTAGTCTGACCAGTGCGAATACACCTTATGCTAATGGGGCGGAAAATTATATTGTTTAGCTAGGTCAAAATTTTAGTTTTATATATATATACTTCCCTGATTTTCTACGTGTCTACTTTTTTATATTTTGACACCACATGATAAAATTTCTGGCTCCGCCATTACTATTCTCTTGCATGAACCCCACATTATAAATAACTCAACTACTTAATGAGTAAAAAGTCGCACAAACTGATAAGGCAAACTCTCTAGATCAAGGCCATTATAATTGGTCTTAAAGAAACCTTCCATCTGAAAGTGAACTAAATTGTCTATTAGAATAGGGGTGGGCATAAAAATTGATGAACCGAAAAAAACGAATCGAACCAACGGTTCGGTTCGGTTTATATTCGGTTAAAAAAACTAAAAAAATCAGGTGTTTAAAAACACATAATGTATCTGGGGTAAATAATTCGGTTCGTTTCTTTAGAATTGGGGATGAACCGAACCGAAAAATTGGGGGGAAATATGTAATTAATCTTATTTTTATTTTAGACTACTGCTATCTCTTGAATCATAGCCATTGAAGCTAATCTATGAAGCTTCTATGAAAGTCGAATGCGGCATGAACTTAATTAACATATCACGAAAGCCTTCACATAAAATTTAGGGAGAGAAAGTAGTTGTAAATTGATGCAACTTTAAATGGTCATAACTCTGCGCTCGGAGGTCCGTTTTACCCGATTTATTTTTATTTTGCGTATTATTTTATTTCGTCCATTACTTCGACTTAATGATGATCTTTATTTTTCAAAAGTTAGGGCACATTTCTGATCTCGTCCTTTACTATCAAGATCTTGTCTTCTACCCATATATACCGGTAGAGACTTCTCTTGTCAATACGCCGGGATAAAAAATTTCTTCTTCTTCTTAAAAAGTTATTCTTTTCCTTCTATTTTTTGAACAATAATTTGTGCAAAGTTTAAACTTTCAGCTACTAATGCAAGTGTTTGGAAGTGTTGTGGATCCTTTGGGAGCGATCGGGATAAACGATTTGCACCATAATCAATCCGAAATTGGTTTCAAGGCAGTGACTTTCCAAGATCATTTGATAAGTTATTTTCTTGTTTTACTTGTTTTCATCAGTATAGTTCTAATTTTAAGTAACAACAACATACCCAGTGAAATGTCACAAAATGGGATCTGGTATCAGTAGTAGCGGATCCAGAATTTCCAATCAGGGTGTTCGAAAAAAATAACAAAAGCTAAATATAGAACTAATGTGGTCTCTAAAAATCGAACCTAGGATGTTGGAAATAATTTTGAACACCCCGGACCATTTGAGCTAACTTTTTATATTTGTTCAGCGTGTTCAAAAGTTAAGATATATACATAAACACATAACATTTACCCTACATATACACAAAACTTCTTTGATGAACACCCTCACCTCCATTTAAATCCGCCCTGGATATCAGCGGCACATCATAAGGGATGATTTAATCAATGGATTTCGTTACCTCCTAGCGAGTGAAAATATTGAGAAGGGTTGTGTGAAAATTAAGTCAGATAGCCTTTCAACGGTGCTAATTGCACCGTCCAAAGGTTTTTATTGAGCTAATCCATGGCGGCTAAAAACATCTCAAAGTTGAACTGAAGAAAAAAAATCCTAATGAAATTATAATCTTAAAATTAAGATAATTTATCTGTTACTAATGTTAATTTGATGGTGTAGGAATTTACAACGATGGTATACCCAAACTCTGTTTTGTTAGTGGGATAAGAATACTAATTTCGGAATAAGATTGGGAATTTTTTTCTCCGCATTTGGTAGTGGGTATTAATTAGTCTCGGGATTATTTTTTCCCACCATTTATACTAAAATGATGAGATTACTTTCTCATATAGAAGGTAAGATAAAATAATCTCATAATATATCCTTACATATTCTATCCCACGTACCAAACGACCCCTCTGGCCAAAACTATTGTTCTGATGCTTTTAAGTTAAATGTTAATATTATTATCTTTGATAACCAAAAACATAAAGTTTCAACATAGGAATAAATCGTTATGCTCCCCTGTCTTTATTGCCTCATGTCTGCTCCCAAATCCCAATTACTGCCTTGACATAAATTATACAATGTTTGTGAAGGGTGTCAAATGCTATGGGAATAAAAGCAAGAGCCAAAATAAATCGAATGCAAATTCTGTTTTCGAATGTCTACAATTATGTCATCCGACAGCAGTAACAACACTTCACTAAACAGAAACTTTAAAGAGTAAATGCAGCAGAATTTAAAGAACACAAATGTTTAAATTTTCATAAGTTATATATATTATATAACTTATGATGGTAAATGACCAAATGTATTGTGTATATATTATATACAAAAGTACAAATTCTTTTCTTTTACAGATTTACAATATAAAACGGAAAGGAATTAAAAGTTGAAGTTGCAGATGACTTCTACCTGAAAAATTTAACTAAGTAGATATAGACAACCACTCATTACAATAGCTCCATACAAAACTAATCTAGAATCTAAACAATAATTGTAATGTTGGACAGAATGCTGTCGACACACTCAGGCAACACTGGTGATCCGGATTTCTGAGATGAAATCCCGAGAGCTCTCTTGATATTTTTTTTTCTGATTCTGGATATCGATTCACTATAGTAGCCTCTCTATTAATAGTAGAGAGTCTTCCTTGAAAAGCTTATCGATCGGTTGTGGAGTTTGAGGGAAAGGTGGGCAGCTTGTAGGATTAGTTGGAGACAAAGAGCAAAAACCTCTAACAACTTTGACTTGTTCCTCACGAAAAGCAGCAGCCTTGACTCATTCTTAACACGTGTTTACCAACTTCTTTTTACCTTGCCAATTCATATTTACTACATAGTAATCATTACGTGAAGTAAGGGAAAATCAGTTCTGAAAATGTTGGTTCGAATGTTGTGCAACATTTGTCCCAACATTCTTACACATTCAAATTAATACTTCAGGATATATGTTGGGTCAAATCTTACAACATTAAATCCAACATTAACAATCTCCCCTTTTTTTGCCTTTCTTCACAAAACTCGTTAAAATGTAAAGTTTACTTATGGTGTTGTCACAAATATTGTCCAACATCTGTGATCAACAATTTCAAGGTCATGCTCCCCCTTAACTTGTGATAGCATACAAGAAAACTTGTGTATACCAATTCATATGTTTAAAAAAATATGAGCACATATATACACGTCTCATCCAGTATATACAAAATATGAATAGAAATAAACCATTGTCAACAAATATCCACATCAATCCATCAAAACATTGAACAAACATTTACAGCTTAGGTTCAACAACATCATTCAGTTTCCTCCTTGCTCATCATACAAGAAGCGTTTCCAAAGAGCTTTATATCGCTCGCATATACACTTTTCACTTTTCTTCTCGACAAAGATAGCAGCTTTAGCTTCCTCCCCCTGCATCAACATCATCTCCCCCTTTTTGTGAAGAAAGTAGCATCATGAAATGGTTTCTAGCTTGTATCAGGGAATTCATTGCAGCATCAACTTCTGCAATTTGTTGGTTGATTTTTGCAATTTGTTCCACAAGCCTTTTTGTAGACAGTGTAGACTGTCTTGGATCAGTGTTGCCCAAAATGTTGGTGACATTTTTGGCAACATTTTCACTTTCAGCTTCCTTCTTCCAGGGCAAGTTGATAACTCTGGCCTTGCTCTTCAAAGTTGCTTTGTTTATAGTGTAATGCTCAGGAGCCTTCCCTAAAGTGTCTTCTCTCTTAGGCTAAAAGCGTAGGGTGGTTAATACTTTGTAGATCAGAGAGGTAAAAGGAAGGATTGAAGTTGATTCTTTCTCAGACAAGTTAGCAATTTGATGAAATATCATTTTTCCCAAATCAACTTTCAAATCTTTCCCAACTTTATACAACATGGTGGCTTGTTCAGATGTCACAATTGACTCATTCATTAATGGAAGCCAATTGTGAATAGCAATTTTATGGAGGGTGAAAAACATGGTTGTTAGTTTGGAGGCTGGACATCTAGGGTTCCATTTCTTCATTATACCTCCAGTAAGGTATTAAATTACTTCGTCCCTATTGTCTATCACCTGTTCAGCTTCTCTAACATTATTTCCAGCATTTTGGCCAATACATTGACTTATGATAGTAGGCGTAAAAAGATATACCTTGTTATAGAGATATACCTTCCCAAATTTCTTTGAGGAGGTATTCTCTATAGCAGAGCTTAAGTTCGCATAAAATAACCTTACTATCTCATCAACATATGATTCTTTTTCAGTGACTGAATCAAAAAGCTGTCTTTCCTTTAAGAATTCTACCAAATCATATTCAGTACAGAAAGCAATACTCTCTCAGGACAAATTACTTTCTCAGGCCTGATTACTCTATTCTTGTAAGAATCCACATATCATAGTTAGCTTTAGAATATAATTTATCTGAGAAGGAAGATACTTCAATGTCTGAATCAGACATGTTTGAACTGATGGATTTGGTACTGTTGGAGTATGTTATGGCGTGTGTCTCTTCGAATGTTGGATGAAAGGTTGCTTAAGATGTTGTGGCATATGTGGCAACATTTGGAGCAGCACTTGTCCTTGCAGTCCTGGGAACTCCCTTTGGAAAAAAATGTTTCAAGGGGGTTTCATCTGGGATTTCCCCTTTTTGAGGTGCACTGGGTTGATAAGAAGCAAATGGTTCTTCCTCAATTGAGAAAACATAGTCCGTATTTTCACCATCACTGCTCGAGTAAGCGGGTTTAGATATTTCACATTTAATCTTTCCTACTCGAACCTTCTTGGACTTTTTCCTCAAACACTCTACTCGATCAGCTAGTAGGAAAAGTAGTTGACCTTGGCCTTTTACCCAGAGATGAGAAATCAAAAGTTTGATCGACATCTATAGGGTTATTATTATCTCCAGAATAACTGATACCTAAAGTTCATCAAAATCATTAAACACTATTGCTTTAGAAAGATCCTCAGGGATATTTGAGGAAGAAGACTGGCCAAGTTGTTGAGGTGTATTCGATGGAGGGCTAATGCTCATAGGAGTGTTGGATGGGATGTTGGTTGACATTTGTTTTGACATTGGAGAAGTTTCCATCGGTGAGAATTGAGGAGAGGGTTTTGAGGAATTAGGGTTTGTGAAAGTGATTGGTGTTTGATTTGGTGTTTCCATCGGGTAGGTAGGAAGATATACACCCCCTGAGCTTTTCCCTTTTTTTTTGTTGTTTTTGTAAACAAATAACAAATGTGAGGAATATTTATATAAATGGCAAACCTTTTCTTAGCAACAAGAATCTTTAGTTTTAGGTGTTTCAATTTTACATAATAACTTACACCTAAAATATTGGGATAAAATGAATAAACATCATGGTAGGAATAAAATTTAATTTTATCATTTTAAAATCTTAAAATTCCTGTAAACAGGGCATCTAATAGGAAGTAAGATCTGATATTTCAATGATCATATAAGCACAACATCCCCACACATATTACATTATGAAAATGTCAATAGCAATGTTGACAACATTTAGGACGACACAAGTATTTTGATCCCACGAGAATTTTCAGATTTGGCAACAAACCAAGACACGTTTTATATGCACTTTATGAGTTTGACCACTGGACCAATATAACATTTTCCATCGTGTCCTTGGTCTAATCATATAAAACATATAAAAGAATTTTTCGTGTCAAAAATAAGAATACTTTTATGGTATTCTCAAATCTTTTTTGAAGCACTCGATTCTCCTATAAAATAGGAACTGTATCTTTTCACAGGCTTTGCCCACTTTTGACAGTTGCCAAATATTTGTAAAGGCTTTTCCTTATTTTGATACTCATTTTTATGATATATATATAACATCGCAGAGAATGGTATCACTTAGCCCATATATTCTTATTGAAGGATCATGCTTGTGTGACTAAAAGTTATGCACCATACAACAACAATAATCAGTCAGTGATATTACATAGGTAAATGTCACCCGAAATGTTAGACAACATTTCAGCCAACATTCACCAAAAATGTCTATCTAGAGATTACAAACACCAATAGATTTCTTTAAACTGGAAAATCTCTCATGGTCCAAAGCTTTTGTAGAGATATCAGCTAGTTGATGAAAAGTGTCAACATGTTCAATTTGAACTAGCTGTTTTTCAACTAAATCTCTTAAAAAGTGATGTCTAATATCAATATGTTTTGTACGTGAGTGCTGAACTAGATTTTTGGAAATATTTATAGCACTCAAATTATAAAAAGTACAAAATCAAAATGTTGCTAGTAAATTCATAGTCGTCTAACATGTGCCGTAGCCATATTCATTGAGAGCAACAACTTCCAACTGCTACATATTCAAATTCAGCAGTTGAAAGTGAGACACAGTTTTGTTTACGACTATACTATAAAACAAGGTCATTGTCGAGATAAAAACATCTTTCACTTGTACTTTTTCTGTCATCCACATATCCAGCCCAATTCGAGTCACTAAATCCTATTAAGTTAGGATTAGTGTCTTTGGAATACCAGATTCCCAACTCACATGTGGCAGCAACATATCGAATAATACGTTACACAACATTTAAATGGGACATTTAGGACAGGCTTGAAAACGTGCACAAACACAAATGCAAACATAATATCTTGGCGACTAGCAGTAAGATAAAGAAGGATACCTATCATAGATCGATATAATTTTGGGTCAACATTTTCACCAACATTATCCTTACATACCTTCTGCGATGAATCCATTGGCGTTTTCCTCTGTTTAGCGTTCTCCAAACCAAATCTTTTAGCTAAATTTTTGGCATATTTACTCTGTGAGATGAAGATTCCATCTTCATTTGCTTTATCTGCAATCCTAAGAAAAAAGTTAATTCCCCAATCATGCTCATTTCAAATGTCGATGACATAGCTTCAACAAATGAATTTAGGTACGACTGTGAAGTCGATCCAAAGACTATGTCATCCACGTAGATTTGAGAAATTATAATAACTACACTGTGTTGTTTAATAAACAGTACGATCTGCTTCGCCACGGTTAAAACCAAATTCAAGAAGAAAGTTAGTTAAAAGACCATACCATGCACGAGGGGCTTGTTTCAACCCATACAAAGCCTTTTTAAGCTTGTGCACATAGTGTGGATGGTAAGGATCATCAAATTCTTTTGGTTGTTCAACATATACCTCCTTGTCTAGATAACCATTTAAGACGGCACTTTTTACATCCATTTGGTGTAAAGTAATTTTCAGACAACAAGCAATAGCAAGTAAAAGTCTAATCGACTCAATTCTAGCTACAAGTGCGAAGGTTTCATCAAAATCAATTCCTTCAACTTGAGTATAACATTGTGCAACTAGACGTGCTTTGTTTCTAACAACGGTTCCCGATTCGTCTGATTTATTTTTAAAAATCCACTTAGTTCCAATTACATTTATATTATTTGGACGTGGAACTAAGTCCTAGACTTCATTTCAAGAAAATTGTTCAAGCTCTTCTTGCATTGCTTGTATCCAGAAATTATCTTTAAGTGCTTCTACAACATTCTTTAGTTCTAATGTAGATATAAAACAAGAAAGACTAACATTTTGGTATATGGTTGACATACACACATACCTTACCATTTCTCTATAGTTGAGTGGTTATTTGCCTCTTGTTCTAACTCCTTCAGAAACTCCCCTTATCACTTGGCCTATTGGATGATTCTTCCTAATCCTTGATGAGGGGTCCCGACGAACTTGGTCTAACAATTCAGCACTTGACTCTTCATCTGTGGCCTTTGTGGTCTCTATTGTTATTTCAGATGTTGCTTCAGGTGTGGCAATATCCGATTCTTCTACAATCTGTGGACTTTTCACTATATCTATAATGTTATTTTCAATAGCTTTTCCTGAAACATCAGAAAGATCATCAAAGATAACATTTACAGAATCTTGTACAGTTCTGGATCTCAGATTGTATACTCAATAAGCATGACTATTTTGTGAATAGCCAACAAAAATCCATTTATCAATCTTAGAGTTAAAATTTGCCAAATGATCCCTGTCATTTAAAATATAACAAATACACCAAAAATATGAAAATAACGCAAGTTTGGTTTCTTTCCATTTATAATCTCATAGGGTGTCATCTTTGTTCCTGGCTTTAGATAGACTCTATTAGCTATGTGATTATCAGTATTCAAGGCTTCTGCCTATAAACGTTTTGACAAATGTTTAGAACTAAGCATCACTCTAGCCATTTCTTGCAATGTCCTATTCTTACGTTCAGTAACCCCATTCTGTTGAGGAGTTTTGGTGGCAGAAAACTCATGTAAAATATCTTTTTTTCTCACAAAACTTTTTGAATGAACTATTCTCAAATTCTTTTCCATGGTTTGATCTAATCAGAAAAATAGGAGAATAGAATAAATTTCTAATTCTAGAGTGCAAGATTTTAAACATGTCAAACATTTTTTATTTTTCTTTCAAAATATATATCTAAGAATATCTAGAAAAATTATCTACTATCACAAAGGAATACCTCATGCCTCTTAGACTGTCAACTTCAATTGGACCCATTAAATCCATATGTAGCAATTGAAAACAGTGAGACATACCTGAATGTTGTCCGTCATATTAGACAACATTATGAGAGACACGAGTTTGCTTAACTTTTAAACAATCTTCACAAATAGTTTTACCTTTATGGTTAAGTTTGGGTATGCCTCTAACTGCTTCATATGAGACCAATTTTTCTAAATTGCAGTAGTTGACATGCCCGAACTTTTGATGCCATAGTGTTGTGTCATCGACCTTAGCATTATTGCATGTTTCTTTTCTTACAACAAGATTGCAATTGTCACCTGTTCTTCTACCTGTCATGACACATATATTTGCTTTATTCGTAACTTTACAGGCATTCTTATTAAATTTTACCTCAAGATCGTCATCTCACAGTTGACTAATACTTATTAAATTAGCCATTAAGCCCTCAACGTAAGACATTTCTTGAGGCTGGAAATCCGGGAATATCTAAGATTCCTTTTCCAATTATTTTGCTTTTACTGCCACCTCCATAAGTCACGTTTCTTCCATTGAATGACTCATAGTTCTTTAGAAAATATTTTGTACCTGTCATGTGGCGAGAACATCCACTATCAAAGTATCAAGAACCTGAAATGTTAGTTCTTAATGCAGTTATAGCAACATTACATGTTACGTCCTTTTCAGGAACCCAAACTCTCTTAAAACAATTTTTACCTTTTGGCTCAGAAATGTTGCTTCGATTGTTATCCGGAATATTGGACAACATTTTAGGAAATATTTTGCTCACAGAATCTTGAAGTTTGAAAAAGTATGGTTTTAAGTATCCAGGGGAGTTACAGTGATGACACACAAACTTTATATTCTTTGACATATTTGAGAACCTATTATTCATCCCTTTTTCTTTTACAAAGCATATTTTCTCATTTTTATCAAAGAGATTAGAGCATATGGTTTTAAGAGAGTTTTCGTACCAAATTCCTGCATGTGAAAATTTACTAAAGTTGAGTATCTCATTCAATTTTTCACGGATCTTACCAAACTCAATATCCTTCTTGGTAAGTGCAATCTCAAGTCGGGTTATTGTGCCTTTTAATACTAAATTCTCATGAGTTAAAGATTTTACCTTTTTGTCAAGTTGCTGATGTTGGAGCAAATTTCGTGGCATCTGAGACGACATTGTATTCGACAATTTTCTTATCCGATAGAGACTGTTAGAAAACAGTAGCCAGCATTTCTTTCTGATTTTGGATATCGATTTACTGTAGTAGCCTCTCTATTTATAGTAGAGAGTCTTCCTTGAAAAGCTCATCGATCGGTTGTAGTGTTTGAGAGAAAGGTGGACAGCTTGTAGGATTAGTTGGAGACGATCAAGAAGCAAAAACCTCTAACAACTTTGACTCGTTTCTCACGAAAAGCAGCAGCCTTGACTCGTTCTTCACACGTGTTTACCAACTCCTTTTTTCCTTGCTAAGTCATATTTACTACATAGTAATCATTACGTGAAGTAAGGCAAAATCAGTTCAAAAAATGTTGGTCCGAATGTTGTGCAACATTTGTCCCAACATTCTTACACATTCAAATCAATACTTCAGGAGATATGTTGGGTGAAATGTTATAACATTAAATCCAACATTAACAGTTTGTTTACTGCTTGACTAATTGGTCTACACTTTAGGATAAACTTGCTGCTCAATACAGTTGGATGCTGTAACGGAGATCAGAATCTAAAATATTCTGATTGTGCAAAACATTCAGTAAGAAATACCCTCCCCCCCCCCCCTTTTTCTCTTCTTATTCCCTTCTGATTGGGCTCAATATTATAGCAACGCTCGCTTAAAGTTGGCTAGTGTCTAGAGGTATGCCTTGCGGTCATTTTATGTTGCTCAAACTCTTCAAAAATGTTAACGGGTGCGTATCAAATTCTCCAAAAGCAATACATTTTTGGAGAATCTAACACGAATGCAGCACAAAAGTGAAAAATCCGCATAACTTATCCGTCATTCACTTATCAACTATGTCAATCTTGGATTTATTTACATATTCCGTTTGGTTTACGTCGATACACATATGACCATTGTTTTCAAGTTGTTTATCATATGATAATCACTAAATTTTGAGCTAAAATAAGCAGCCAACATTAAAATATCTAAAAAAGTAGTAGGTACTAGTATGACTACAAAAACTAACTTTTTTGAAGTGCACAGAGTGTTTATAAGTACACTTCTCTTGAAGTGCGTACCGAGTCTATTTAGGACCCCTCCCTCACACAGGAGCAGATCTGGTTTAAACTTTATGAATTTCTATAACGATCTTAAGTTGATGTTCACAATCAAACATTTATAAAAAATTAATAATTTTTCCATACATATACAAAGTCTGGATAAAAACTATCCGGTTCACGTGAACCCACATATTATATTACAAATCCGGCCCCCAGCATAAATCAACATGGCATAGAGGTTTAGCCTTTTGTGCAGGAAGAATAAAATGCATTCCAAGTTGCACATTTTAAAAGTTACAGTCCCTATGCACATAATATGATTTAGCAATCTTCATTACTGTCTATATCCAGTGGTCCAAGCAAACCACAGTTGTGTTCTAGTGTGTTGTACTACTAAATTTCTAAGAGTACAGCTCTTACATCTCAGCATTAAAAGATTTGCCACAGCCACAAATTTGCGTGGCGTTTGGATTTTTGAAAGAGAAGCCCCGGCCTATCAATGCATCGCTGTAGTCCAGTTGCATTCCGAAGATGAAGAGAAGGCTTTTTGGATCACATACTGTGAGAAATAATCAACGAAATCAAAATTCCATAAATAAAAGCCAATAATAAATGGAAGAAGAAACACACGCAAGTGGGTAGCCCGCATAACCTACAAATATAAGAGTGACATAACACTAGTCTGACCAGTGGTGGAGCCACCTTATGCTAAGAGAGCGGAAAATTATATTGTTTAGCTAAGTCAAAATTTTAGCTAGATCAAAATTTTAGTTTTAGGTATATATAATCCCCTGATTTTCTACGTGTATCTACTTTTTTATATTTTGATACTCCATGGTAAAATTTCTGGCTCCGCCATTACTAGTCTCTTGCATGAACCCCACACTATAAATAACTCAACTACTTGATGAGTAAAGAGTCCCACAAACTGATAAGGCAAACTCTCCGGACCAAGGCCATTATAATTGGTCTTAAAGAAACCTTCCATCTGAAAGTGAACTAAATTGTCTATAAAAATTGATGAACCGAAAAAACAGAACCGAACCGGTTCGGTTTATATTCGGTTAAAAAAACTAAAAAAACCGGGTGTTTAAAAAAACGAATGTATCTGGGTTTAATAATTCGGTTCGGTTCTTTAAAATTGGGGATGATCCAAACCGAACAACCGGGGGGAAATATGTAATAATCTTATTTTTATTTAAAGCTACTGTTATCTCTAGAATCATAGCCATTGAAGTCAATCTACGAAGCTTTTATGGAAGTCGAATGCAGCATAAACTTAATTAACATATCACGGAAACATTGACATAAAATGTAGGGAGAGAAAGTAGTTGTAAAGTGGTGCAACTTTAAATGGTCATAACTCTGCGCTCTGAGGTCCGTTTTACCTGTTTTTTTTTTATTTTGCGTATTTTTTATTTCGTCCATTACTTCGACTTAATGGTGATATTTTTTTTGCAGACATTAGGGGATGTTTCAGATCTCGTCCTTTACTATCGAGATCTTGTCTTCTACCCATATATACCGGTAGAGATTTCCCTTGTCAATCCTCCGGGATAAAAAATATCTCCTCTTCTTCTTAAAAAGTTATTCTTTTCCTTCTATTTTCTGAGCAATAATTTGTGCAAAGTTAAACTTTCAGCCACTAATGCAACTGTTTGGGAGTGTTGTCCTTGGGGAGCGATCGGGATAAACCATTTGCACTGTAATCGATCCGAAATTGCTATCAAGGCAACGGCTTGTCATGATCATTTGATAAGTTATTTTCTTGTTTTACTTGTTTTCATCAATATAGTTCTAATTTTTACTAACATCACAAAATGGGATCTAGTATCAGTAGTGGTGGATCTAGAATTTTCACTCAGGGTGTTCGAAAAAAATAACAAAAGCTAAATATAGAAATAATGTGGTATCTAAAATTCAAACCTATGATGTTGGAAATAATTTTGAACACCCCGGACCATTTAAGCTAACTTTTTATATTTGTTAAGGGTGTTCAAAAGTTAAGATATGTAAATAAACACATAAAATTTACCCTATATATACACAATAATTCTTTGCTGAACACCCTCACCTCCATGTAAATCCGCCCTGGATATCAGCGGCACATCATAAGGGATGATTTAATCAATGGATTTCGTTACCTCCTAGCGAGTGAAAATATTGAGAAGGGTTGTGTGAAAATTAAGTCAGATAGCCTTTCAACGGTGCTAATTGCACCGTCCAAAGGTTTTTATTGAGCTAATCCATGGCGGCTAAAAACATCTCAAAGTTGAACTGAAGAAAAAAAATCATAATGAAATTATAATCTTAAAATTAAGATAATTTATCTGTTACTAATGTTAATTTGATGGTGTAGGAATTTACAACGATGGTATACCCAAACTCTGTTTTGTTAGTGGGATAAGAATACTAATTTCGGAATAAGATTGGGAATTTTTTTCTCCGCATTTGGTAGTGGGTATTAATTAGTCTCGGGATTATTTTTTCCCACCATTTATACTAAAATGATGAGATTACTTTCTCATATAGAAGGTAAGATAAAATAATCCCATAATATATCCTTACATATTCTATCCCACGTACCAAACGACCCCTCTGGCCAAAACTATTGTTCTGATGCTTTTAAGTTAAATGTTAATATTATTATCTTTGATAACCAAAAACATAAAGTTTCAACATAGGAATAAATCGTTATGCTCCCGTCTTTATTGCCTCATGTCTGCTCCCAAATCCCAATTACTGCCTTGACATAAATTATACAATGTTTGTTTACTGCTTGACTAATTGACCTACAATTTAGGATAAACTTGTTCCTCAATACAGTTGGATGCTGTAACGGAGATCAGAATCTAAAATATTCTGATTGTGCAAAACATTCCGTCAGTTCCTTATAAGAAATACCCTTGCCCCCCCCCCCCCCCCCCCCTTTTTCTCTTCTTATTCCCTTCTGATTGGGCTCAATATTATAGCAACGCTCGCTTAAAGTTGGCTAGTGTCTAGAGGTATGCCTTGCGGTCATTTTATGTTGCTCAAACTCTTCAAAAATGTTAACGGGTGCGTATCAAATTCTCCAAAAGCAGTATATTTTTGGAAAATCTGACCCGAGTGCAGCACAAAAGTGAAAAATTCGCGCGCCATTCACTTTGGTGGCATCATGCAAATGGAGATCAAGACCATACACAAAACGTCTAATTCTGGTCCTCATTTCTAGGACCATATGTGGAACATATTAGCATTTGCTTTTGTCCCACATTGGAAAAACACATTTGTATCTCATGTAATAGACCCTATATAAAGGGTTTTACTTGCTTTTCTTTTACTTGCACTTTTAGCTCTCAAAAATAGTATTATTTTATTATCTTGTTATTGTTTTGTAAGAATTCATGTTATGAATAAAAGACTTTCATGAATTCTATCATGGTATCAAAGCCAAGAGCACAAGTTAATATTTTTAGCTCGATCGCGGTTCCAACTTCGCGGTGAGTTAGTTGGGGGTTCGCATGCAGCACGCCTCTGGTATCAGTTAATTTTTTTTTGGCTTGTTTTGGAAACTCGTGCTCGTTTTGGCTGCTCGTGCTCGTTCTGATCTTGGCTTCCACATCTGGGTTTCGTCTTTTTGGCTTCCGCATCTGATTGGTGAGATCTGCCTCTTTTTTTTTGCTTGTTATTTGGGATTGCTGCTTGTTATTTGGGATTTTTCTTGTTTAAAATTCATAATGGCTGGAGGTGATGATTCTTTGCAAACTATTGGTGTTCGGTTAGATGGAAAAAATTATTCCTATTGGAGCTATGTCATGGTAAATTTTATGAAGGGAAAGGGGCTTTGGGATTATATGTCTGGAAAAACCAAATGCCCTAAATTTGGACATGAAAATTTTGATGAATTATTTAGGATTTGGGAGACCAATAATTCAAAGATTATTACTTGGATTAATAACTCTGTTGAACAAAGAATTGGTGTTCAATTGGCTAAGTTCAAAACTGCTAAAGAGATTTGGGATTATTTATCAAGATTGTTTGTGCAGAATAATTTTGCTGTTAAATATCAGTTACAATATGAAATTCGTGCACTAGTACAAAATGACTTGGGCATTCAAGATTATTTCTGTGCAATGACCACTTTGTGGGATCAGTTAGCTATGACAGAATCTATTGAATTGCAAGCATGCGATGCTTATATTAAATGCAGAGATGAAGATCGTCTTGTTCAGCTATTGATGGGTCTTCGGTCAGAATTTGAGAATTGTCATTCAGGCTTGTTGCACCGCAAACCCTTACCATCTGTTGAAGATGTGGTAAATGAACTTATGGCTGAAGAAACATGTTTGAAGACTCTAAAAGGGGTACATAAGGCTTCTACTTTTGTACTGGCAGCTCCTTCGTCTGCACCGGTCCTTACAGCCCCTATACACCAGTATAGAACATCTATCATAGGTAATTGTAATTATTGCAAGAAACCGGGACACTGGAAGAATCAATGTCCTGAGCTACGGAAGACGTCAGGTTCTAAGCCTCCACATTCGGGACAAGGACAGAAGCCTTCTCAACAGAAGCCATATTCTGGGGGTCAATTCCAGAACTTGTATCCACCGACTCAGTCGCCTTTGTGCCCTCTCTTGATCACCCAAACTTCGGGAGCCTCGCGAGTCACGATCGATTCGTAGCGACCAATTTCGAAGTTCCTCGCCTTCCAACAGCCTCAACAGAATTCTCGCCTTATGCTCTTTCTGTTCCTTCCGCTCATCACCATCTATTGGTTCGGGTATCATTTCTCCTTCTTGGATCTTGGACTCGGAGCCGGGAAATCATATGTCTCCTAATTCTTCCGTCTTTGTATCTATGTCTTCGACTCCCCTTCCACTTCGTTGTGATCCGCCGATGGCACACCTATGCCATTGACAGTAGCATTGGCACCATTCATACATCCACTATATCATTACCCGATGTTTATTGCATTCCAAAATTACATATAAATCTTGCTTCTGCTGGTCAAATATGTGACTCGGATGTTTTATTGGACTCTTCCCTAATTCTTGTTATGTGCGGGATCTAAAATCCAAGAGAGTGATTGGGACGGGCGTAGAAAGGGGAGAGGTCTATATGTTTTGGATGAACTGCATCTTCCTACTCATGCAACAACTATGCCTGTTAATCTGTCTTCTTTTCATTTAACACATTCCTCTTCGAAGCTTTATTTGTGGCACTCTAGACTTGGTCATGTATCGTGTTCTCGCTGCGTTTTATGTGTAATACTTGGTGTTCTTGGTGATTTACAATCCGATGATATTTCGATTGTAGTGGATGTAAACTTGGAAAATTTTCTCGCTTTGCCTTTTAATCTTAGTATTTCTACTTCTTCGCACCATTTGATCTAGTTCATTCGGATGTTTGGGGGCCGCACCTATCCCTACTAAGGGTGGCTCCGTATATTATGTTTCCTTTATTGATGATTATACTCGTCATTGTTGCGTTTATTTGTTGAAAAGACGTTCGATTTTGTTCATACTTATGCTTTGAGTTTCAAGCCTATGTGAAAACTCAACATTCGCCATTATTAAATATTTTCGGTGATTTAGGAGGTGAATATACTAGTGGGGATCTTTCTGGTATTTTCACAAATGATGGTACAATACATCGCCTCTTCTTGTACCGATACACCACAACAAAATGGGGTAGCCGAGAGAAAACATAGGCATATTGTTGAGACAAACTAGATCCATGCTTTTGTCCGCTAGTGTACCTCGTGAATTTTGGGGAGAAGTTTGTCCTTACTTCTGTTTATCTTATTAATAGGATCCCTACCTCTCATAATTCTGGGATTTCTCCGTATGCTAGACTATTTGGTCACACCCCACTATATTCCCATTTGAGAGTTTTTGGTTCTACATGTTTTGTTCTACGTCCACATGCAGAGCGTACTAAGTTATCTTCTCGTGTCGTCATTTGTGTTTTTCTTGGATATGGGGTTGGGCAGAAAGGTTATCGTTGTCATGATCCAGTTTCTGAAAAATTGTACGTGTCTCGTAATGTTTCCTTTATTGAGCATGTTCCTTTCTTTTCCATCCCACCTACCTCACATGGCATGACAAAATCTGACCTTATTGATATTGATCCCTTTGATGCTGATTGTTCATCTGATTCTACATCTATATCATCTGTTCCTTCTCAGTCTTCTAGCAGGTCCCATGATATTGATACTCAGCCCCCTCCTACGCCTATTTCAGAACCTCTTGTGGTTGCAGATCCAGATCCAGATCCACCTCGCTATCCTAAACGCACTCTGCGATCTACTCAGGTATCCGATTTTCATTATTCTTGCTATGCTCTATCATTCTCTTCCTTTCTAGTTTCTATTAATTCTCTCTCTGAGCCTACATCCTACTCTGAGGCAGCTCGTGATCCTCTTTGGCAAGAGGCTATGAATGAAGAACTGGCTGCTTTGAACAAAATTGGTACTTGGGATTTGGTTTCTCTACCGACTGGTAAGAAAACTATTGGTTCTCGATGGGTGTACAAGATTAAGACAAAGTCTAATGGTTCTATTGAGCGATATAAAGCTCGTTTGGTTGCAAAGGGTTTTGCTCAAGAATATGGTATGGATTATGAAGAGACTTTTGCACTTGTTGCAAAGATGACATCTGTCCGGGTTCTTATTGCAGTGGCCTCTGTTCGTCATTGGCATATTTCACAAATGGATGTTAAAAATGCTTTTTTAAATGGAGATCTTCAAGAAGAAGTCTACATGGTCCTTCCACCTGGTGTTTCACATAGTCCAGGACAAGTGTGCAGGCTTAAGAAAGCTCGTATGGTCTCAAACAAGCTCCAAGAGCTTGGTTCGACAAGTTCTCCACTGTAGTATCATCTCTTGGGTTTATTTCCAGCTTTCATGATTCGGCGTTATTTGTTAAATCATCCCCTGCAGGTTGTATTTTGCTTTTGTTGTATGTTCATGACATGATCATTACAGGTGATGATATTGATGGTATTGCAAACCTAAAATCTACTTTATCTCGCCGTTTTGAGATGAAAGATTTAGGTCATCTACGTTACTTTTTTAGGCATTGAGGTAGCTTATTCTGAGAAGGGATATCTTCTCTCTCAGTCTAAGTACACTGCAGATATTCTTGAGCAGGCCCGTCTCACGTATACTCGTATAGTTGACTCTCCTCTTGAGGTTAATGTTCGATATACACCTACGACGGGGATCCTCTTCCCGATCCCACTTTATATCGTTCAGTTGTAGGGAGTCCGGTGTACCTCACCATTACTCGCCCCGACATTGCATATCTTTGTTCACATTGTCGGTCGGTTTGTTTGCTCTCCTACATCCGTACATTGGGCTGCGATTATGCGTATTCTTCGCTATCTTCGAGGAACGATTTATCGAGTCTCTTGTTTCCATCGACCTCATCCTTGGAGCTTCGTGCATTTTCGATGCAGATTGGGCTGGTGACCTAACTGATCGGAAATCAACTACTGGTTATTGTGTATTTTTAGGAGATTCACTCATCTCATGGAAAAGTAAGAAACAAGATGCGGTTTCTCGCTCTTCAACTGAGGCAGAGTATCGTGCTATGGCTTCTACTACGTGTGAGATTGTATGGTTACGCCGGTTATTGGTTGATATGGGTGTCTGTCTTTCTTCACCAACACCGATGTATTGTGATAATAAGAGTTCTATTCAGATTGCGCACAACACAGTCTTTCATGAACGTACCAAGCATATTGAGATTGATTGTCATATTATTCGATATCATCTTCAGCAACGCACTCTATCCTTGCCATTTGTCTTATCTTCGATGCAACTTGCAGATTTCTTCACAAAGGCGCATACCTTAAAGCGTCACCGGTTCTTTCTTGGCAAACTCTCGATGTTTCTGTCTACACCATCGTGAGTTTGAGAGGAGATATTAGCATTTGCTTTTGTACCACATTGGAAAAACACATTTGTATCTCATGTAATAGACCCTATATAAAGGGTTTTACTTGCTTTTCTTTTACTTGCACTTTTAGCTCTCAAGAATAGTATTATTTTATTATCTTGTTGTTGCTTTGTAAGAATTCATGTTATGAATAAAAGACTTTCATGAATTCTATCAGAACATATTTTGCCAATGAGATAAACTGAAGGTAATACTCCTACACACTCCAGCCATTCTTCTTAAGCTTTTCGAATTCAACGACATTTTGCCCCCCTGACCTCAACTGGCAGAAAGTCTCAATAAAATCATAAGTAAATTCATCCCAAGTTGCTGAAGGTGCATCTTCCCTGGGGTCTGCTCCCATGACTCATACCAGATATTAGCAACATCCTGCAACTGGTAATCTTCCAACTCTGCTATCTATCTCGGTAACATACATAACCCGAAAGATTTTCTGCAGCCCATCAGTGAAATTCTCTGGATCTTCTGTTTTCGCTTGACCCTGTGAACACCGGAGGGTCCATACGAAGAAACTCACGAGTCTTGGAACTGGATAACTCCTCATTAGCACTGGTACTTGGTATCGTTCCTTGACGTTGGGTTTGAGCAGGCACAAGCTGGGTGAGCAGCTGAATAGCTCCCCTAACATCTGAGTCGGTGGAACTGGGCAGCGAAACTGTGATCTTCGCAGGCCCTGTAGTATCGGGTGGTGCTGTACTTGAATTGGCTCTCTGAGCCTAAGCATTTTCCTTGCTACCGGCATTATTAGCAGCTCTTTGACTAGTAGTTGTAGTCCTCTTGGTGTACTTTCTCTTCATAGGAATTTTCTTAAATACGTAATACGCATGAGTTAAAAGAACATCCTGAAAGTATAGCTCTAACTGCATGATCTAGAGTGTGAAAGAAGTGAGACAATCCTAGATGTCTTGGTGGTCAATTGTTTACATGTGTGGGGCCCTCATACATATAAAAGTGACCCTACTGGACACGGTTTCATAGAATCCCTAAGACACTTAAACACAGGGCTCTGATACCAAGCTTTGTCACGCCCCGAACCATGGCCTAGGCGAAACACGGCACTCGGTGTCTGGATATATGTCATCGAGCGAACCACATGACTGCTGAATCAACATGGCATCAAAACATACTATAGAGATGATTAAAAACATGCAAACTGAATACTAAAATATAAGCTATTATGTAATAGCAGAAATAACTTAAAAAATATCATAAGTATGAAAACAATACTGATATGACATATTGACTAGTCTAGTCTATGAAACTTCTGACATGAGTCTGACTGAATCTGTGTAGAAGGACAAGGCTCTAGCATACCTCTACTGAAATAATAAAATTATGACATGATATACTGACACTCCGAATGACAGGGGCTCACAAAGCAGCTGATACCAAAGCAATCCTACTAAGCAGATCCGTCTCCCTGAAACTCAGCACATGCACTATGAAGTGCAGGCCCCATGCAAAGGGACATTAGTACATTTAAATTATATTGTATGTAAAGATAGACAGCAGCCAGGACACAATACCCCCAGAATCTAATAGGAATTTTTCCTTGAAACCTTATAGCTCTTATGATTTTCAATATGTGTCTATTCTTCCTCTCAGCCACACCATTTGCTAATAGATATAAGCACAAGACTTTTGATGCACAATTCCCAAGGAATTAAACATATTATCACACACTGTTTACAAATTCTGTGCCATTATCTGTTCTTGTAATCTTGACAGTTTTATGAAATTGTGTCACAACAAACTTAATAAAGTGTCAAGTGAAACGCAAACATCAAATTTGTTATTTAACAGGAAAATTCAACTCATTCTAGTAAATTCATCAACAATAGTAGTGAAGTATTTATTTCCATCATATGTAGCATGTCTATAAGGACCCCAAAGGTCTATATGTATCAATTCAAAGCAACAATCAATTCTAATATTACTTGAAGGAAAACTCAATCTTGTCTGCTTAGATAAAGGGCACACTACACATTTGTCTACTACTTTGCTAATATTCAGTTTATCTGCACTTAAAAGCTTGTTCAATACAATTGAATATATATGTCTTAGTCTCATATGCCACAACCTAATATCTATATTTCCATTTATTTCTTGAATCTTTTAGGTATCTTTCACAGCAAATGAGGTTGCATTATCAGAATCAGGCTCTGCAGTCAATCTTTTGAGCAGTAAATATAACCCTCCTTCCTCTTTACCAATCTCCTTCACCTTGCAACTGTAAAGTTCCTGGAAAATATAGAAGTGAGGGAAGAATGTGACTGAACACCCCAACTCCTTAGTTATCATACTAACATACATAGATTGTATTTAAACTGTGGCACATGGAATACAATAATTATGACACTTCTAGCAGATATAGTACTAGCCCCTACATGAGTTACTTAGAGTTATATCCCCATTAGGTAAAGACACTTTCTTAGGAGTATCTAACTTAACTATAGAATATTCAGTTAGAATCCTAATTTTAGACACCATATGGTTAGTTTCACCTGTGTATTATCCATATTTCACTATTTTCTATAACTAAAAGAGCTTTACCTGCTGCATTTGCAGACTCATTACTACTTAGGCTAGTTGACTCCTGTAGGATTTGCAAAATCTGATTATATTAATCTTTGGTGAAAGTACACCCTTGCAACTGTTTGCATAGTTATCATCAACACCTTGATGACCATTATTTCTTGCACTAGATCCAGCAGGATGAGAAATATTAGTATTAGTCCCATAGCCAAATTGAGCAACTTATTTTTCTTTGTCAATGTGACTCTGCTCTGAATTGGAACTCTCACACAATACATTATAAGTTGCTCCAGTACCACCACCATATGGCTTATTTTTTTACTTTAAATCATGTGGATACCCGATCAACTTGTAGCATGCATCTTTGGAATACCCCTTACATTTACAAAATTCACACATAATATTGAAGTTTTTCTTAAACTTTGACACTCCACCAATCTTGGTATACATAGCAACATCTAGATGTTCAGTATTAGACATAGAATTCATACCAAGCACACCACTTGTTAATCCAGAACTAGTACTTACTACTTACTATTTTTTGCCCCTCATTTCCAACTATCATAACATAGACTTGATTGATATTGGGAGGGTGTGTCATCATCAATATATGATTTCTTGCTTGAGAATATGAGTCATTAAGACACATCAAGAACTGATACAGTTTCTGTCTTTGTAAAAACAACACAAAATCTTTAACATTCTCATATCTACACCCAAGTACAGGCACTAAGGCTTCAAACTCAAACCACAGATTCTTGAGTCTAGTAAAATATGTAGCAACAGTTGATGTTCCTTGATTCAAAGTGGCAATTTTTTTTATGTAGATTGAAAGTTCTTGGACCATCAACCCTATAAAACATCTCTCTAAGATCATCCCAAACCTCATTAGCACTCGACCCAATCACAATCCCTTCTAGTAAAGATTGTGAAACCGAGTTCATGAGATATGAAAGAACTATGAAATTCACTATCTCCCATTGATGACACAATTCTTCTTCAAAATTCTCTTTAGGATATGACTCATCTACTATTCCCATCTTATTCATACCCAACAATGCAATTCTCATAAATTTATATCAAATAGTATAGTTTTATGTTCCAGTTAATTGAAATGAGATTATACCTAGACTAACTAACTTATGAACTAGTTAGTTACATAACTACTCATTAATAGGAAATACCTAGACTACCCTTCATTGACTTGTATCTTTAATTTGAGCTTCAACGGACAAGTTTAGTTGCATTTCAAAATTTGCATTCTGCCGTCCAAGTCTGGTAAAATCAATTTCTATAGTACTGACAAATCGACATCCAACAAATTAAAACGCTTATTTTTTATAGGCTCATCAACCCCCCTTTAAAGATTCTTTTTTGTTGTTAGTCAACAATAAAAACTTTCATCTAGACTAATTGCATCATATTTACAAAGGAAAGGAAAAAAAAGGCAGGATAATGACAATTTTCATGTACAGTCAAATCTCTATATAATTGTAATTCGTTATAACATCATTTCACTATAACGATATGATTTTCTCTGAAACCGCTTTTTTATGTTATATTATACTTCTCTATATCAACATTCTACCTATAACAACAATAATATTCATTATAACTGTGCACTCTTTATAAAATTACATCTCTATAACAGTTATACTCAAATATTGTGTAATAATATTTTGTAAGAAATATATTATGTATAAAAATAAAATATTTAAATTCTCAATTAATTTTAAATGTATATATTCCTTATAATTTAATTCTTTATTAGTATGGTATAACTAGTTATGAATTTATTAGTCTTTTCAATTTTTAATTAATGAAATATAAAAATCAATTGATAATTCAAAATTAACAAGTATATTATTTTTGTTTATAATATACAGAAAAATAATTGTTTGCGTACTTTTGTTTATAACTAAATTAGATTTAGACATCAAATGTCAGTGTACATAAGTAACAAGACCTCACTATAGCTAGCAACCATGAAATTTTCGGACAAACACTGCCATTATAGAGATGTTTGACTCTACAAAGTTTGATTGAGTTTATCAATTAATGTAATATGGCAAGCATTTACTAAAGGGGGGAAGTTACACATTTGGCTGCTCGGGCAAAGCTATTTTCATCTGCTAGCCACACATATAATATATTCATATATTATGTGTATATTATACATATGCCTGATTTTTATGGGCAAAATACATAGATTGCACTCTGAACTATACCTGAAATATCGACTTTACACTCCAACTAATCAGATGATCTATTACCCCTTTATCTTTACTTTTTGTGGAAATACCACCCTAATAGTTGATGTGACAATAAAATAAATAAAAATGAAAAAATAGGCGAGTGGAGTCAAAATTCCAAGCCAAATTAAGTAGCAGCAATTTCCAAAAGACCATCTTCTTTCAATTTTGTTTCTACTTCTCATTCAAATCCCCGTATTAAGAAAACCCACAAATATCCTTTTGCTTCTTCTTGTTCTTCTGGACAATCCACACTTGAGTTTGGTGGTGTATAGTGAAGAAGAAGTAATTGGGGTGATATGGCATCCCCTCCGAAATTTGACATAGTATCTGATGTGGCGCGAGTGTAAAACACCTTCCATCATGTGATTAGTTATATGTGTGTTAGGGTGGTATTAGTTCCACAAAAAATAAAGATATGAGGTAATAGATCGCCCGATTAGTTGGAGTGTGAAATGGACATTTCAGATATAGTTTAGAATGCAACCAATAAATAGATATCCGTGTTATGATACAAGTCTATGTTTTCAAAAAAAATGGATCAGATCCATTGATAATTCAATAACAGAAAGAATATATGTATTTAGCTTTTTTATGTGGTAGACTATTTATGTCAATTTCTAAATTCTTTGTTGTGAATTGGTTGCAACGTTGTCTTGGAATATGAGGTAATAGATCCATAGCATTGCCTACAGAACTTCCCATATAGGATGGAATATTCCATCAGAAAAGGTGCCAAAGTAGTTTCCTTTTCAGGAATAAAATCTGGAGTCTATCGAATCATTTTCATAATAGTACCGAAGTCTATGTAAACGTGGGCTGGGTCAAAATAAGCAATTCTGACTGTTCCTTTCGGAGGAACATGACTAATAAACAGTCTCCTAATAGCTCCTCCATGTTAGGCTTGCCTTTGATGAATTTGTTGGAAATTTGCCTTTGGCGGAGAGGTGCGTCCACCCATATTTAATAAATTAAATACTAGTGTTCGGCATGTTGGAGGCTTTGTCTCTTCTCACATGCATAATCTACTAAGTGAGTAGATGACTGTAGGGCCAAGAATCGTCAAATTTCGTTGAGAAATGAAAGAGATATTGGTCCACAAATTAATGTGTTTGAGGCATGAAAATATGGTGGGGGACAAATCTACCACATCGGTGGGAAAATGAAGAATTGCTCTCTTTATAAGTCTCTAAAGTGGTAAAGGGTTTGGGACCCCAAGGGGTATCCCATGTGTTTAAAGGAGGGAGGACCTAGATGTGCTTGGGTTCAAGGCTAAGCCCACGCGCGCCGCCGCTCGCCCGTCCGGTCTCGGGCTGTGGGGACTTTCTGATATTATCTTTTTGGAGCCCAAATTGCTTAATATTTACAGTTTGGTCCCTAGAGTTTCTGGAAAGTTGATTTTGGGAGTGACGGAAGGCAGAAACTTTCTACCTACCGTTGGACTATTTTTTAGAGAATTAACCAGCCATTACTTAGCTGATTAACTCCTCCATAATCACCCTCCTTCATGATCATAAATCAGCCTCTCCAAATGGCCATTAACAACCTCTCTAAATGTCATTAACAGCCCTCCTAATGACTATTTACAGCCATGTTTGTGGCAGTTGAGGAGTCCCTCCTCCATGCTATATATTGATGCCTCTTTGGCTCAATAACGTGACAGAAAAACAGACATATACAGACTGAAAGTAACCACAAAACAGTGAGCAAACAGACACGAAAAACACTGGAAAAACAGTGAGCAAAGATCCTCATATACACAAGATATACACAACAGAGACACTATATACACAAAGACAAAACAAAAGAGGAAACAGAAACTCTTCCTTTTTCATATCTTCAGCAAGTCGATTCATATTTGTTTTCTTCGTCAGGCTCAACCTATTGGCTTTGTAGTGTTGAGATTAAAGTGTTATTTTATCTTGGGAGACTATTGCCCGCTAATGTAAAAACATATATACGGGGCAATCTTGTCTTAAGGACAGAGTGCAATCACTCGACTCAACACAGAACGTTGTAACCATCCAGATTTAGTTGTTTCTTGATTTCAGGTTATCAAGATTCAAGACACAACAAGCTTGCGGCAGTTTTGAAGATTGACCATTTATTTATCCTTTCGAACACTTGTAATAGTTATTTACTTCCCTTACTGCTTTATAAAGTACAATAGAGTACCAACAGAATTTTAGGACAATGGTAAGTTTGCAATCCAAAGCTAAATTCACAAAGTAGTCTTGAGCAGAAAAATGAACAGCCGGCTTATCCATGTGTGCCGTGTTTAATGTCAAACACAATTTTTACTCATTTTAAATATCATACTACGAACACCCGTTACTAGAACGTTTGCAGGACATCATGATCTCTAATCGCTTTGTGATCTTGCATCTCTTCATTGTATCCTACTATCACTTGCACGCTATGTGCCAACATTGTACTCTAGGTTTTATCGATCTTATAGATGTGTTGTATAGTTAGAAAGCATATAAAAGAAAATAATACGATATTTTTCCACTTCATGAGTTCTAGAAGTTGATATTTACATGATTATGATAATCGCAATAAACTTCAATACAAATCATTTTTTAAGATTTATTTCACACAAGTTTCAAACACGCATACGACTCCAAATTAAAGAAAACACTTATAAATACATTGTCAATCCATGGGTTCTAGAAGTGGATATCTACATGACCATAATGACCATTTGTAATATCAACTTCGGTACATGTCTTATTTTAATATTTATTTAGTACAAACTTCAAATGTAGATGGCACTAATGTTATCGCAATATACCAAGGTTGCCTTCTGAATGGGACAATGAAGCTCCAAAAGCAAATTACGTAGCCAACATGATTCGGAGACCACATTCGCTACCCCTCGATATTCTACCTCGGCACTTGAGCGTGATAAAGTTGCCTGACGCTTTGCCGACCAGGAGACCAAGTTGTTGCCAAGGAACATACAGTAGCCAGAAGTCGACCGTCTGGTGTCGGGACAACCACCCCAATCAGCATCCGTGTAGGAGACAAGTGTGGATGTAGATGAGGGATACAAGTGCAAACCATAATCCAGTGTCCCCTGAATATACCGAATGATGCGTTTGATCGCATTCATGTGCTCAATTCTAGGGTCATGCATGAATAAACACACCTGTTGAACCGCATACGTAATATCTGGTCTGGTAAATGTAAGATACTGGAGGGCCCCTGCAAGACTGCGATACCTGGTCGGGTCCTCGTATGGTGCACCTGCTGCGGCACTCAGCTTTGGGTTTGCATCAACCGGTGTGGAAGTGGACTTACGGGATGACATCCCGCCCTCTCTATGATCTCGGCAAAGATACTTCCGTTGAGACAGAAACAAGCCACCGGAATGACGTTTGACGGCAATCCCCAAAAAATAACTCAACGGCCCTAAGTCCTTCATAGCAAATTCAGAACTGAGCATGGCCATGATAGACTGACGCAAAGCATCGGAGGAGGCAGTCAAGATGATATCATCCACATATAACAGAATATAGGCTAATGACGAACCACGACGGTAGATGAACAAAGAATCATCTGACCTGCTGTGTGTGAACCCAATAGTCGACACAAAATTAGCAAATCGTGTATACCAGGCACGTGGAGACTGCTTAAGCCCATATAATGACTTCTTCAACAAACATACATGATGAGGGCGGTTTGGGATCCCTGAAACCCAACGGCTGATGCATATAGACTGTTTCCTTGAGACCTCCATGTAGAAAAGCATTCTTGACATCTAACTGATGAATCGGCCAAGTGTTTGAAAGAGCCACGCTAAGTACAGTGCGAATGGTAGCCGATTTGACCACCGGACTAAACGTCTCACCACAATCAATACCAACCTGCTGAGTCTTACCATCACCAACAAGTCGCGCCTTATGCCGAGCAAAGGACCCATCTGAATTCTCCTTATGAGCAAAAATCCACATAGACCTGATAATATTAATACCATATGGACGGGGCACCAACTCCCATGTCTTATTATCAATAAGAGCATTATATTCATCAGTCATAGCAATTTTCCAATTATGGTCATTTATGCGGACACAGGATTGCGGGGCAAGGGGGATTTAGAAACATCAGAATGTAAATTAAAATGTCTTTTAGGTGTAAAAATACCCCGCTGACTACGAGTGACCGGTCTATGACTCGAGGAAGAATTAAGGGAATTTTGGGAATTTTCTGGGGCTCGGGACGGACGGCCAGCAAGCAGTGGGCCTGCTGGCCCAAATCGGTAATTCTTTGGAATCGGCTTGGACCGGTTCCGAGAATTGGGCCGGGCCGGCCCAATAGCCGGAACTGTTCCAGTGGCTGTATTTTCTGGGCATGACGGTACTGTGGGGCCAGCGGGCAGTGGGCCCGCTGGAGGATTTTGGGTACGGGAGATGTCCGAAAAATTCCGAATAATATACGGGGATATTTGGTCACCCAGAAAATTATACGACTTAGGTTCAGGAGTATGAACTTTCGTAAATGGGAATTGAGTTTCATCAAAAATGACATGGCGATTGATTATGATTTTTTTGGAGGATAAATCAAAACACTTATAACCACGATGATTTGACGGATAACCCAAAAACACACACGGGGTAGACCGAGCCTGAAGTTTGTTAATTGTGGTGGATGAGAATAGCGGATAACACAAGCACCCAAAAATTTGAAGGTGAGAATAAGACGGGTTCTTATTATATAAGATTTTGAGAGGGGAAGAATATGTCAGACCTTTAGACGGAATTATGTTAAGAAGGTAAGTGGCCATTTGTAGAGCATGATGCCAAAAATATGGAGGTATGGAGGCATGGATTAGGAGAGTTCGGACAATGTTATTTATGGAACGAATTTTGCGTTTGGCTTTCCCATTTTGTGAAGATGTATGAGGACATGAAAAACGAAAATTTATCCCATGAGCAGCACAAAATTCTCGAAACTCCCTATTGTCATACTCTTTCCCATTATCACATTGAATATTTTTTATTTCTCTTTCGAATTGAGTATGAATGAACGCTCTAAATTTTATGAAGACGGAAAACACTTGTGATGTGTTCGCAATTGGAAACGTCCACAAAAATCTAGAATAATCATCTAAAAAGAGAACATAATATCGATGACCCATTGAACTAAGAACAAGAGATGTCCATAAGTCGCTATGAATAATGTCAAATGGCATAGAAGTATGAGAATTGGAGTCTACAAACGGCAACTTAACAATTTTTCCTAATGAACAAGACTGACAAATTGGAGTACGACTCGTACCCTTACAAGAAATAAAGCTATTTTTATCTAAGGCTGATAAAATAGAAGATCCTGGATGACCCAGACGAGCATGCCACATGGATGGTGAGATGGCTGCAAAAGCTGATGGCAAAGCTGGACTCGATGGACTGAAACCGGGCATGATAGGATACAGATCCCCCCTACTATCACACCTCATGAGATGACTCCCCGTCTTGAAATCCTTCACGAGAAACCGAAAGGATCAAATTCAACAGAAACAGAATTGTCATTTGTGAACTTTCGGACAGACACTAAATTTTTAATCAATTTAGGAGCATGTAAAGTATTTTTCAAGAGGAGAGGTGGATTGGGAGGAGACAACTTTTTCTGACCATACCCTAGAATTGGAATAGAACTGCCATTACCAACAATTATTCCCCGAGGGGTGCTCAAATTGTAATAAGATGAGAGAGTACCTGATTCGGAAGTCATGTGAGTAGTGGCCCCGGTGTCCATGTACCAATTTGGGTCCGGTTGAGTCAATCCCAACGTGTGCATCCCGGCCTCGATATCGGTCTGAGTTGGGCCTGCTGTATGATGGGCTTGCGGAGGTCTGGGCCCAAGGACTCCTGGTCGTGCTGGAACTGGGTCGTAACCGCTGTAGGTGTCGTTCTTCGGGCCACCGGCCGCCGGGGCCGCCAATGCTGGGTATTGGGCCTGGACTGTTGGCCAGCCCACTGGCCGCTGGCAGAAACTGTTGGACGGTGCGGGTGCCACTGCCACTGGCCCCACTGCTGGGCCCACGGTGGTGGTGGGCCACTGTACCCCGGTACGAAAAATGGGGGCAGCACAAGTCTTAGCAAAACAGGATACATAAATTTATGTGAAAAAATCTTACGGTTGGAGAATGATTTTGATGGTAATTTTGATCGTTGCTTTGGGCTGAGTGGCCTTTATTCACATCATTTGTAGTAGTTGAGGAATTGCACTCTTCCACATTTCCAAGACCGGCTCTTGACTTGTTATATTTCCTATTCTATCTTATTTTTGAGAAATCCATGGAGTAATCTGGCACGACACCTTTTGTGTCCCATCCCCAAATTGTATAATGTTATTTAGGAAAGAGTATTTTGAAAATTTTAGACTTTGATTATGTTTTTTCTAATTATCACTATATACAAACTAGGGCGTCGTTTTACTTAAGAAGAATAGTCGAAAAAAGAGGAAAAGAACGAATGATATAGCTACAATGTTTACCGTTTTTCTGATTTTGTAGGATTTGAAATGTAAATCTAACCCTTAACAACATATGTCGCTACACTAACAAATTCTCTTATGTGTAGAGAGTTAAAAAAATGTTTGCCTATTTGCACAGTATAGTTATCCAATTTCATAACATGTGGCTCCATCCCAAGCCCTATCACATCCTACATAATTGCCAACTACTTGTGCAGTAAGACATTAAATCCTGCTAAATTAACTACTCTCTCCGTTCAGTTTTACTTGTCTACTATATTAAAAATAGTTAATCAACTTTACTTGTTCACTTTAGAAATTTAAGAGATAATTTATCATTTTATACCTATTTTACCTTTATCATTTATTATTAGGTTGTTTAAGAAAATTTTAGTGGTTGCACAATTTTTAAAGTATATTTTATTTATTCAATCATGAGGTTACTTAACAATAATTAGAAATTTTTAACTCCTAAATAGACGTATTAAATCAAAATGTAACAAGTAAAAAATGGACGGGGGAGTAAAAACAACTAGTAGTAACTATCACAGCATTCAAACAAAAAATGGGGGCAGCACAAGTCTTAGCAAAACAGGATATATAAATTTATGTGACAAAATCTTACGGTTGGAGAGTGATTTTGATGGTAATTTTGATCATTACTTTGGGCTGAGAGGCCGTTATTCACATCATTTGTACTTTGTAATAGTTGAGGAATTGCACTCTTCCTCATTTCCAAGACCGGCTCTTGACTTTTTATATTTCCTAGTTCTCTCTTATTTTTGAGAAATCCATGGAGTAATCTGGCATGGCCTCTTTTGTCTCCCATCCCCAAATTGTATAATGTTATTTAGTGAAGGGTATATTGTGAATTTTAGACTTTTATTATGTTCTTCCTAATTTTCACTATATACAAACTAGGGCGTTATTTATTTGAGAAAAGTGGTCGAAAAAAGACAGAAAGAAAGAATAATGTGGCTACAATCTTTACTATTTTTTTGATTAGGTAGAATATGAGACGTAAATCCTAACATGAAAAACATATATCTTTACACTAACAAATTCTCTTATGTGTAGAGAATTGAAAAAATGTTATCCTATTTGCACGGTATAGTTACCCAATTTCATAACATGTTGCTCCATAACAAGCCCTATCACATCCTCAATAATTGCCAACTACTTGTCTCATCCATCTATCGAATAAGACATTAAATCCTTCAAAATTAACTACTCTATGCGTTCATTTTTATTTGTCCGTTATACTAAAAATAGTTGATCAGCTTTACTTGTCCACGTTAGAAAGTTAAGAGATAATTTACCAATTTATACCTATTTTACCTTTATCATTTATTATTGGGTTGACAAGTTTAAGGAAATTTTAGTGGTTGCACAACTTTTAAAGTATGTTTTATTTATTCAATCATTAGGTTACTTAATAATAATTAGAGGTGATATAGTAAAATTATCATTCTATTTTTAGCTCCTAAACAGATGTATTAAATCAAAATGTGACAAATAAAAAATGGACGGGAGAGTAAAAACAACTAGTAGTAACTATCACAGCATTCAAACAAAAAATGGGGGCAGCACAAGTCTTAGCAAAACAGGATATATAAATTTATGTGACAAAATCTTACCGTTGGAGAGTGATTTTGATGGTAATTTTGATCATTGCTATGGGCTGAGTGGCCGTTATTCACATCATTTGTACTTTGTAGTAGTTGAGGAATTGAACTCTTCCACATTTCCAAAACCGGCTCTTGACTGGTTATATTTCCTATTCTATCTTATTTTTGAGAAATCCATAGAGTAATCTGGCATGACACCTTTTGTGTCCCATCCCCAAATTGTATAATGTTATTTAGGAAAGAGTATTTTGAAAATTTTAGACTTTGATTATGTTCTTTCTAATTTTCACTATATACAAACTAGGGCGCCGTTTTACTTAAGAAGAATAGTCGAAAAAAGAGGAAAAGAAAGAATGATATAGCTACAATGTTTACCATTTTTCTGATTTTGTAGGATTTGAAATGTAAATCTAAACCTTAACAACATATGTCGTTACACTAACAAATTCTCTTATGTGTAGAGAATTAAAAAAATGTTTGCCTATTTGCACAGTATAGTTATCCAATTTCATAACATGTGGCTCCATCCCAAGCCCTATCACATCCTACATAATTGCCAACTACTTGTGCAGTAAGACATTAAATCCATATAAAAATAGTTAATCAACTTTACTTGTTCACTTTAGAAATTTAAGAGATAATTTATCATTTTATACCTATTGTACCTTTATCATTTATTATTAGGTTGTTTAAGAAAATTTTAGTGGTTGCACAATTTTTAAAGTATATTTTATTTATTCAATCATTAGGTTACTTAACAATAATTAGGGATTTTTAACTCCTAAATTGACGTATTAAATCAAAATGTAACAAGTAAAAAATGGACGGGGGAGTAAAAACAACTAGTAGTAACTATCACAGCATTCAAACAAAAAATGGGGGCAGCACAAGTCTTAGCAAACACAGGATATATAAATTTATGTGACTAAATCTTGCAGTTGGAGAGTGATTTTGATGGTAATTTTGATCGTTGCTTTGGGCTGAGTGGCCTTTATTCACATCATTTGTAGTAGTTGAGGAATTGCACTCTTCCACATTTCCAAGACCGGCTCTTGACTTGTTATATTTCCTATTCTATCTTATTTTTGAGAAATCCATGGAGTAATCTGGCACGACACCTTTTGTGTCCCATCCCCAAATTGTATAATGTTATTTAGGAAAGAGTATTTTGAAAATTTTAGACTTTGATTATGTTCTTTCTAATTTTCACTATATACAAACTAGGGCCGTTTTACTTAAGAAGAATAGTCGAAAAAAGAGGAAAAGAACGAATGATATAGCTACAATGTTTACCGTTTTTCTGATTTTGTAGGATTTGAAATGTAAATCTAAACCTTAACAACATATGTCGTTACACTAACAAATTCTCTTATGTGTAGAGAATTAAAAAAATGTTAGCCTATTTGCACAGTATAGTTATCCAATTTCATAACATGTGGCTCCATCCCAAGCCCTATCACATCCTACATAATTGCCAACTACTTGTGCAGTAAGACATTAAATCCTGCTAAATTAACTACTCTCTCCGTTCTGTTTTACTTGGTCTACTATATTAAAAATAGTTAATCAACTTTACTTGTTCACTTTAGAAATTTAAGAGATAATTTATCATTTTATACCTATTTTACCTTTATCATTTATTATTAGGTTGTTTAAGAAAATTTTAGTGGTTGCACAATTTTTAAAGTATATTTTATTTATTCAATCATGAGGTTACTTAACAATAATTAGGAATTTTTAACTCCTAAATAGACGTATTAAATCAAAATGTAACAAGTAAAAAATGGACGGGGGAGTAAAAACAACTAGTAGTAACTATCACAGCATTCAAACAAAAAATGGGGGCAGCACAAGTCTTAGCAAAACAAGATATATAAATTTATGTGACAAAATCTTACGGTTGGAGAGTGATTTTGATGGTAATTTTGATCATTGCTTTGGGCTGAGAGGCCGTTATTCACATCATTTGTACTTTGTAATAGTTGAGGAATTGCACTCTTCCTCATTTCCAAGACCGGCTCTTGACTTTTTATATTTCCTAGTTCTCTCTTATTTTTGAGAAATCCATGGAGTAATCTGGCATGGCCTCTTTTGTCTCCCATCCCCAAATTGTATAATGTTATTTAGTGAAGGGTATATTGTGAATTTTAGACTTTTATTATGTTCTTCCTAATTTTCACAATATACAAACTAGGGCGTTATTTATTTGAGAAAAGTGGTCAAAAAAAGACAGAAAGAAAGAATAATGTGGCTACAATCTTTACTATTTTTCTGATTAGGTAGAATATGAGACGTAAATCCTAACATGAAAAACATATATCTTTACACTAACAAATTCTCTTATGTGTAGAGAATTGAAAAAATGTTATCCTATTTGCACGGTATAGTTACCCAATTTCATAACATGTTGCTCCATAACAAGCCCTATCACATCCTCAATAATTACCAACTACTTGTCTCAGCCATCTATCGAATAAGACATTAAATCCTGCAAAATTAAATCCTGCAAAATTAACTACTCTATGCGTTCATTTTTATTTGTCCGTTATACTAAAAATAGTTGATCAGCTTTATTTGTCCACGTTAGAAAGTTAAGAGATAATTTACCAATTTATACCTATTTTACCTTTATCATTTATTATTGGGTTGGCAAGTTTAAGGAAATTTTAGTGGTTGCACAACTTTTAAATTATGTTTTATTTATTCAATCATTAGGTTACTTAATAATAATTAGAGGTGATATAGTAAAATTATCATTCTATTTTTAGCTCCTAAATAGATGTATTAAATCAAAATGTGACAAATAAAAAATGGACGGGAGAGTATAAACAACTAGTAGTAACTATCACAGCATTCAAACAAAAAATGGGGGCAGCACAAGTCTTAGCAAAACAGGATATATAAATTTATGTGACAAAATCTTGCAGTTGGAGAGTGATTTTGATGGTAATTTTGATCATTGCTATGGGTTGAGTGGCCGTTATTCACATCATTTGTACTTTGTAGTAGTTGAGGAATTGCACTCTTCCACATTTCCAAGACCGGCTCTTGACTTGTTATATTTCCTAGTCTATCTTATTTTTGAGAAATTCATGGAGTAATCTGGCACGACACCTTTGGTGTCCCATCCCCAAATTGTATAATGTTATTTATGAAAGGATATTTTGAAAATTTTAGACTTTGATTATGTTCTTTCTAATTTTCACTATATACAAACTAGGGCGCCGTTTTACTTAGGAAGAATTGTCGAAAAAAGAGGAAAAGAAAGAATGATATAGCTACAATGTTTACCGTTTTTCTGATGTTGTAGGATTTGAAATGTAAATCTAAACCTTAACAACATATGTCGTTACACTAACAAATTCTCTTATGTGTAGAGAATTAAAAAAATGTTTGCCTATTTGCACAGTATAGTTATCCAATTTCATAACATGTGGCTCCATCCCAAGCCCTATCACATCCTACATAATTGCCAACTACTTGTGCAGTAAGACATTAAATCCTGCTAAATTAACTACACCCTCCGTTCAGTTTTACTTGTCTATTATATTAAAAATAATTAATCAACTTTACTTGTTCACTTTAGAAATTTGAGAGATAATTTATCGTTTTATACCTATTTTACCTTTATCATTTATTATTAGGTTGTTTAAGAAAATTTTAGTGGTTGCACAATTTTTAAAGTATATTTTATTTATTCAATCATTAGGTTACTTAACAATAATTAGGAATTTTTAACTCCTAAATAGACGTATTAAATCAAAATGTAACAAGTAAAAAATGGACGGGGGAGTAAAAACAACTAGTAGTAACTATCACAGCATTCAAACAAAAAATGGGGGCAGCACAAGTCTTAGCAAAACAGGATATATAAATTTATGTGACAAAATCTTACGGTTGGAGAGTGATTTTGATGGTAATTTTGATCATTGCTTTGGGCTGAGAGGCCGTTATTCACATCATTTGTACTTTGTAATAGTTGATGAATTGCACTCTTCCTCATTTCTAAGACCGGCTCTTGACTTTTTATATTTCCTAGTTCTCTCTTATTTTTGAGAAATCCATGGAGTAATCTGGCATGGCATTTTTTGTCTCCCATCCCCAAATTGTATTAATGTTATTTAGTGAAGGGTATATTGAGAATTTAAACTTTTATTATGTTCTTCCTAATTTTCACTATATACAAACTAGGGCATTATTTATTTGAGAAAAGTGGTCGAAAAAAGACAGAAAGAAAGAATAACATGGCTACAATCTTTACTATTTTTCTGATTAGGTAGAATATGAGACGTAAATCCTAACATGAAAAACATATATCTTTACACTAATGTTATCCTATTTGCACGGTATAGTTACCCAATTTCATAACATGTTGCTCCATAACAAGCCCTATCACATCCTCAATAATTGCCAACTACTTGTCTCATCCATCAATCGAATAAGACATTAAATCCTGCAAAATTAACTACTCTATGCGTTCATTTTTATTTGTCCATTATACTAAAAATAGTTGATCAGCTTTACTTGTCCACGTTAGAAAGTTAAGAGATAATTTACCAATTTATACCTATTTTACCTTTATCATTTATTATTGGGTTGACAAGTTTAAGGAAATTTTAGTGGTTGCACAACTTTTAAAGTATGTTTTATTTATTCAATCATTAGGTTACTTAATAATAATTAGAAGTGATATAGTAAAATTATCATTCTATTTTTAGCTCCTAAATAGATGTATTAAATCAAAATGTGACAAATAAAAAATGGACGGGAGAGTAAAAACTAAAAAGTACTAGTAGTAACTATCACAGCATTCAAACAAAAAATGGGGGCAGCATAAGTCTTAGCAAAACATGATATATAAATTTATGTGACAAAATCTTACCGTTGGAGAGTGATTTTGATGGTAATTTTGATCATTGCTATGGGCTGAGTGGCCGTTATTCACATCATTTGTACTTTGTAGTAGTTGAGGAATTGCACTCTTCCACATTTCCAAGACCGGCTCTTGACTTGTTATATTTCCTATTCTATCTTATTTTTGAGAAATCCATGGAGTAATCTGGCACGACACCTTTGGTGTCCCATCCCCAAACTATATAATGTTATTTAGGAAAGAGTATTTTGAAAATTTTAGACTTTGATTATGTTATTTCTAATTTTCACTATATACAAACTAGGGCCGTTTTACTTAAGAAGAATAGTCGAAAAAAGAGGAAAAGAACGAATGATATAGCTACAATGATTACCGTTTTTCTGATTTTGTAGGATTTGAAATGTAAATCTAAACCTTAACAACATATGTCGTTACACTAACAAATTCTCTTATGTGTAGAGAATTAAAAAAATGTAAGCCTATTTGCACAGTATAGTTATCCAATTTCATAATATGTGGCTCCATCCCAAGCCTTATCACATCCTACATAATTGCCAACTACTTGTGCAGTAAGACATTAAATCCTGCTAAATTAACTATTCTCTCCGTTCAGTTTTACTTGTCTACTATACTAAAAATAGTTAATCAACTTTACTTGTTCACTTTAGAAATTTAAGAGATAATTTATCATTTTATACCTATTTTACCTTAATCATTTATTATTAGGTTGTTTAAGAAAATTTTAGTGGTTGCACAATTTTTAAAGTATATTTTATTTATTCAATCATGAGGTTACTTAACAATAATTAGGGATTTTTAACTCCTAAATAGACGTATTAAATCAAAATGTAACAAGTAAAAAATGGACGGGGGAGTAAAAACAACTAGTAGTAACTATCACAGCATTCAAACAAAAAATGGGGGCAGCACAAGTCTTAGCAAACACAGGATATATAAATTTATGTGACAAAATCTTGCAGTTGGAGAGTGATTTTGATGGTAATTTTGATCATTGCTATGGGTTGAGTGGCCGTTATTCACATCATTTGTACTTTGTAGTAGTTGAGGAATTGCACTCTTCCACATTTCCAAGACCGGCTCTTGACTTATTATATTTCCTATCCAATCTTATTTTTGAGAAATCCATGGAGTAATCTGGCACGACACCTTTGGTGTCCCATCACCAAATTGTATAATGTTATTTAGGAAAGGATATTTTAAAAATTTTAGACTTTGATTATGTTCTTTCTAATTTTCACTATATACAAACTAGGGCGCCGTTTTACTTAAGAAGAATAGTCGAAAAAAGAGGAAAAGAAAGAATGATATAGCTACAATCTTTACCGTTTTTCTGATATTGTAGGATTTGAAATGTAAATCTAAACCTTAACAACATATGTCGTTACACTAATAAATTCTCTTATGTGTAGAGAATTAAAAAAATGTTTGCCTATTTGCACAGTATAGTTATCCAATTTCATAACATGTGGCTCCATCCCAAGCCCTATCACATCCTACATAATTGCCAACTACTTGTGTAGTAAGACATTAAATCCTGCTAAATTAACTACTCTCTCCGTTCAGTTTTACTTGTCTACTATATTAAAAATAGTTAATCAACTTTACTTGTTCACTTTAGAAATTTAAGAGATAATTTATCGTTTTATACCTATTTTACCTTTATCAATTATTATTAGGTTGTTTAAGAAAATTTTAGTGGTTGCACAATTTTTAAAGTATATTTTATTTATTCAATCATTAGGTTACTTAACAATAATTAGGGATTTTAAACTCCTAAATAGATGTATTAAATCAAAATGTAACAAGTAAAAAATGGACGGGGGAGTAAAAACAACTAGTATTAACTATCACAGCATTCAAACAAAAAATGGGGGCAGCACAAGTCTTAGCAAACACAGGATATATAAATTTATGTGACTAAATCTTGCAGTTGGAGAGTGATTTTGATGGTAATTTTGATCGTTGCTTTGGGCTGAGTGGCCTTTATTCACATCATTTGTAGTAGTTGAGGAATTGCACTCTTCCACATTTCCAAGACCGGCTCTTGACTTGTTATATTTCCTATTCTATCTTATTTTTGAGAAATCCATGGAGTAATCTGGCACGACACCTTTTGTGTCCCATCCCCAAATTGTATAATGTTATTTAGGAAAGAGTATTTTGAAAATTTTAGACTTTGATTATGTTCTTTCTAATTTTCACTATATACAAACTAGGGCCGTTTTACTTAAGAAGAATAGTCGAAAAAAGAGGAAAAGAACGAATGATATAGCTACAATGTTTACCGTTTTTCTGATTTTGTAGGATTTGAAATGTAAATCTAAACCTTAACAACATATGTCGTTACACTAACAAATTCTCTTATGTGTAGAGAATTAAAAAAATGTTAGCCTATTTGCACAGTATAGTTATCCAATTTCATAACATGTGGCTCCATCCCAAGCCCTATCACATCCTACATAATTGCCAACTACTTGTGCAGTAAGACATTAAATCCTGCTAAATTAACTACTCTCTCCGTTCTGTTTTACTTGTCTACTATATTAAAAATAGTTAATCAACTTTACTTGTTCACTTTAGAAATTTAAGAGATAATTTATCATTTTATACCTATTTTACCTTTATCATTTATTATTAGGTTGTTTAAGAAAATTTTAGTGGTTGCACAATTTTTAAAGTATATTTTATTTATTCAATCATGAGGTTACTTAACAATAATTAGGAATTTTTAACTCCTAAATAGACGTATTAAATCAAAATGTAACAAGTAAAAAATGGACGGGGGAGTAAAAACAACTAGTAGTAACTATCACAGCATTCAAACAAAAAATGGGGGCAGCACAAGTCTTAGCAAAACAAGATATATAAATTTATGTGACAAAATCTTACGGTTGGAGAGTGATTTTGATGGTAATTTTGATCATTGCTTTGGGCTGAGAGGCCGTTATTCACATCATTTGTACTTTGTAATAGTTGAGGAATTGCACTCTTCCTCATTTCCAAGACCGGCTCTTGACTTTTTATATTTCCTAGTTCTCTCTTATTTTTGAGAAATCCATGGAGTAATCTGGCATGGCCTCTTTTGTCTCCCATCCCCAAATTGTATAATGTTATTTAGTGAAGGGTATATTGTGAATTTTAGACTTTTATTATGTTCTTCCTAATTTTCACAATATACAAACTAGGGCGTTATTTATTTGAGAAAAGTGGTCAAAAAAAGACAGAAAGAAAGAATAATGTGGCTACAATCTTTACTATTTTTCTGATTAGGTAGAATATGAGACGTAAATCCTAACATGAAAAACATATATCTTTACACTAACAAATTCTCTTATGTGTAGAGAATTGAAAAAATGTTATCCTATTTGCACGGTATAGTTACCCAATTTCATAACATGTTGCTCCATAACAAGCCCTATCACATCCTCAATAATTGCCAACTACTTGTCTCATCCATCTATAGAATTAAGACATTAAATCCTGCAAAATTAACTACTCTATGCGTTCATTTTTATTTGTCCGTTATACTAAAAATAGTTGATCAGCTTTACTTATCCACGTTAGAAAGTTAAGAGATAATTTACCACTTTATACCTATTTTACCTTTATCATTTATTATTGGGTTGGCAAGTTTAAGGAAATTTTAGTGGTTGCACAACTTTTAAAGTATGTTTTATTTATTCAATCATTAGGTTACTTAATAATAATTAGGGGTGATATAGTAAAATTATCATTCTATTTTTAGCTCCTAAATAGATGTATTAAATCAAAATGTGACAAATAAAAAATGGACGTGTTAAACATAGCAATATACATGTGATATACACTGAATATACAGCAGTGTATATCACATATATATCACAGAATTGGGCTGTCTCGGCCAGACCAGATTTGGGCCTCTCCTTCTCTCGGCTGGGCCTCTCGGCCTCTCTTAAATTTGGGCCTCTCTCGGCCAGAAATAAGAGGTATATATATGGTATATATATTTGTAGTATATTGTAATAAAAAGGATACCTTAATTAGTGTTATACACCTACCATAATTGTATAGTTAGAATTATGGTAGAATAAGGATTTAGAAGTAGAATAGGAAAAGGATTTGTAGTATTATGGAAAGATGTAACTTGTATATATACCTATTAAATCAATGAAAATAATCAAGGGGATTATTTCTTTCATGATATCAAGAGACTAGGTCTAAACAAAAGTTTTCTTCTCTCAAACTTTTGCCTCTTTGGCTGAGAACCCCCCCCCCCCTCCCTCGGGTTTTTCTCTCCAAATATCTCGTCTTCCGTTCTCAAAAACCTCTCTTAAATTTATCCTCCTTTTTTGTTCTTTCAAATATGTCTAAGAACAATTTTCACCCTGCCCTCACGGTTTCCAATACCAAGCTCAGTGTCCCTATTGTCCTTGAGATGGAAAACGTTCAATATGCAACGTGGGCGGAGTTGTTTAAAATTCACGCTATCTCTTATCAAGTTCTTCATCACATAATTCCTCCCGCTAGACCCCTTCCTGCGGAGGATCCTGAGGTATGGATTACACTTGATGCTACCGTTCTTCGGTGGATATACGCCACTATTTCAGTGGACCTTCTACAGACGATTATGGAGCCCGATACCACGGCTATGGCTGCATGGAATAGATTGCGTGACATATTCCAAGACAACCAACATTCCCGTATCATCACACTCGAGCAGGAATTCTCTCTCGTTCGAATGGACGTATTTCGAACGTTTCGCATATTGCAAGAAACTAAAGGAATTGGCGGATCAACTCCGTAATGTTGGTGCACCAAGAACAAATAATCGTCTAGTTCTACGGTTGGTTGCGGGCTTTCGGAGGCCTATAATGGTGTTGCAACTCTCCTTCGCCAAAGCAACCCTCTTCCCGACTTTCATCAAGCCCGCTCCATGCTGACGTTGGAAGAAGCCGGTTTGGCTAAAAAGGCGGCTACCGGAGCAAGCCCAGTTGTCATGGTGGCATCCTCTCCTAGTTCTTCGGGTTTTGTTAATAATTCGGGCCAAAACCATAATAATGGTGGCGGCAAGAATAATCGCAAAAATAACAAAAACCGCGGGGGCAAACGAGGTGGTTCTGGTGGCGGTTCCGGTGAGCAACAAGCAGGCGGTAGGTCCCATTCAGGGTACAGTGGGCCACCACCACCGTGGGCCCAGCAGTGGGGCTATTGGCAGTGGAACCCGCACCCTCCAGCCACAGTTTCCAGCGGCCAGTGGGCAGGCCAACAGTCCAGGCCCAATGCCCGGCGGTGGCGACCCGGCGGCCGCGTGGCCCAACAACGGTGTATCCAAGCACCTACGGTCCCAAAGCGGATCACGAAATGGCGTCCTTGGGCCCCGTCCTCCACAAGCCCATCATGCAGCAGGCCCCACTCAGACCGATATCGAGGCCGGGATGCACACGTTGGGATTGTCCCAACCGGACCCAAATTGGTACATGGACACCGGGGCCACTATTCACATGACTTCCGAATCAGGTACTCTCTCATCTTATTCCAATTTGAGCACCACTCGGGGGATACTTGTTGGTAATGGTAGTTCTATTCCAATTATAGGGTATGGTCAGAAAACATTGTCTCCTCCTAATCCACCACTCCTCTTGAGAAGTACTTTACATGCTCCTAAATTGATTAAAAATTTAGTGTCTGTCCGAAAATTCACAAATGACAATTCTGTTTCTGTGGAATTTGATCCTTTCGGTTTCTCTCTGAAGGATTTCAAGACGGGGAGTCATCTCATGAGGTGTGATAGTAGGGGGGAGCTGTATCCTATCATGCCCGGTTTCAGTCCATCGAGTCCAGCCTTGCCATCAGCTTTTGCAGCCATCTCTTCTTCCATGTGGCATGCTCGTCTGGGTCATCCGGGATCTTCTATTTTATCAGCTTTAGATAAAAATAGCTTTATTTCTTGTAAGGGTATAAGTCGTACTCCAATTTGTCAGTCTTGTTCATTAGGAAAAATTGTTAAGTTGCCATTTGTAGACTCTAATTCCCATACTTCTATGCCATTTGACATTATTCATAGCGACTTATGGACATCTCTTGTTCTTAGTTCAATGGGTCATCGATATTATGTTCTCTTTTTAGATGATTATTCTAGATTTTTGTGGACGTTTCCAATTGCGAATAAATCACAAGTGTTTTCCGTCTTCATTAAATTTAGAGCGTTCATTCGTACTCAATTCGAAAGAGAAATAAAAAATATTCAATGTGATAATGGGAAAGAGTATGACAATAGGGAGTTTCGAGATTTTTGTGCTACTCATGGGATAAATTTTCATTTTTCATGTCCTCATACATCTTCACAAAATGGGAAAGCCGAACGCAAAATTCGTTCCATAAATAACATTGTCCGAACTCTCCTTATACATGCCTCCATACCTCCATATTTTTGGCATCATGCTCTACAAATGGCCACTTACCTGCTGAACATAATTTCGTCTAAAGGTCTGACGTACTCATCCCCCCTCAAAGTCCTATATAATAAGAACCCTTCTTATTCTCACCTTCGAATTTTTGGGTGTTTGTGTTATCCGTTATTCCCATCCACCACAATTAACAAACTTCAGACTCGGTCTACCCCATGTGTGTTTTTGGGTTATCCGTCAAATCATCGTGGTTATAAGTGTTTTGATTTATCCTCCAAGAAAATCATAATCAATCGCCATGTCATTTTTGATGAAACTCAATTCCCATTTACGAAAGTTCATACTCCCGAACCTAAGTCATATAATTTTTTGGATGACCAAATATCCCCGTATATTATTCGGAATTTTTCGGACATCTCCCGTACCCAAAATCCTCCAGCGGGCCCCCTGCCCGCTGGCCCCACAGTAACGCCACATCCAGAAGTTTCTGCCACTGGAACAGTTCCAGCGATTGGGCCTGCCCAGCCCAATTCTGGAACTGGTCCAGAAACCGAGCCCAGCAGTTACCGATTTGGGCCAGCAGGCCCATTGCCTGGTGGCCAGTCCGTCCCGAGCCCAGAAAATTCCCAAAATTCCCTCAATTCTTCCTCGAGTCATAGACCGGTCACTCGGAGTCAGCGGGGTATTTTTACACCTAAAAGACATTTTAATTTACATTCTGATGTCCCTAAATCCCCCTTGCCCCGCAATCCTGTGTCCGCATTAAATGACCCTAATTGGAAAATTGTTATGACTGATGAATATAATGCTCTTATTGATAATAAGACGTGGGAGTTGGTGCCCCGTCCATATGGTATTAATATTATTAGGTCTATGTGGATTTTTGCTCATAAGGAGAATTCAGATGGGTCCTTTGCTCGACATAAGGCACCACTTGTTGGTGATGGTAAGACTCAGCAGGTTGGAATTGATTGTGGGGAGACGTTTAGTCCGGTGGTCAAACCGGTTACCATTCGCATTGTGCTTAGCTTGGCTCTGTCAAAGACTTGGCCAATTCATCAGTTGGATGTCAAAAATGCTTTCCTACACGGTGATCTCAAGGAAACAGTCTATATGCATCAACCTTTGGGTTTCAGGGATCCAAACCGCCCTCATCATGTATGTTTGTTGAAGAAGTCCTTATATGGGCTTAAGCAGTCTCCGAGGGCCTGGTACACGAGGTTTGCTGACTTTGTTTCAACTATTGGATTCACTCATAGCCGGTCAGACAATTCCTTGTTCATCTACCGCCGTGGTTCTTCTTTGGCCTACATTCTGTTGTATGTGGATGATATCATCTTGACCGCATCTTCCGATGTCTTGCGACAATCTATCATGACCATGCTCACTTCTGAGTTTGCTATGAAGGACTTGGGGTCGTTGAGTTATTTTTTGGGGATTGCCGTCAAGCGTCATTCAGGTGGCTTGTTTCTATCTCAACGGAAGTATGCTGCTGAGATCATCGAGAGGGCGGGGATGTCATCCTGTAAGTCCACTTCCACACCGGTTGATGCAAACCCAAAGCTGAGTGCCGCAGCAGGTGCACCATACGAGGACTCGACCCGCTATCGCAGTCTTGCAGGGGCCCTCCAGTATCTTACCTTTACCAGACCGGATATTACATATGCAGTTTAGCAGGTGTGTTTATTCATGCATGATCCCAAGGTTGAGCACATGAATGCAATCAAACGCATCATTCGGTATCTTCAGGGGACACTGGACTATGGGTTGCACTTGTATCCTTCATCTACATACACACTTGTCTCTTACACGGATGCTGATTGGGGTGGTTGTCCCGACACCAGACGGTCGACTTCTGGCTACTGTATGTTCCTTGGCAACAACTTGGTCTCATGGTCGGCAAAACGTCAAGCAACTCTGTCACGCTCCGGTGCGAGAGCGAATATCGAGGGTAGCGAATGTGGTCTCCGAGTCCTGTTGGCTACGTAATTTGCTTTTGGAACTTCATTGTCCCATTCAGAAGGCAACCTTGGTATATTGCGATAACATTAGTGCCATCTACCTCTCAGGTAACCCCATTCAACACCAACGCACCAGGCATATCGAAATGGACATTCACTTTGTCCGGGAAAAGGTTGCAAAGGGTCAAGTTCGCGTATGCCATGTCCCGTCTCGTTATCAAATTGCAGACATCTTTACGAAGGGTCTACCAGCGGTTCTCTTTGAAGATTTTAGGGACAATCTCAGCGTTCGAAAACCGCCCGCTATGACTGCGGGGGTGTGTTAAACATAGCAATATACATGTGATATACACTGAATATACAGCAGTGTATATCACATATATATCACAGAATTGGGCTGTCTCGGCTAGACCAGATTTGGGCCTCTCCTTCTCTCGGCTGGGCCTCTCGGCCTCTCTTAAATTTGGGCCTCTCTCGGCCAGAAATAAGAGGTATATATATGGTATATATATTTGTATTATATTGTAATAAAAAGGATACCTTAATTAGTGTTATACACCTACCATAATTGTATAGTTAGAATTATGGTAGAATAAGGATTTAGAAGTAGAATAGGAAAAGGATTTGTAGTATTATGGAAAGATGTAACTTGTATATATACCTATTAAATCAATGAAAATAATCAAGGGGATTATTTCTTTCAGGACGGGAGAGTAAAAACTAAAAAGTACTAGTAGTAACTATCACAGCATTCAAACAAAAAATGGGGGCAGCACAAGTCTTAGCAAAACAGGATATATAAATTTATGTGACAAAATCTTACCGTTGGAGAGTGATTTTGATGGGAATTTTGATCATTGCTATGGGCTGAGTGGCCGTTATTCACATCATTTGTACTTTGTAGTAGTTGAGGAATTGCACTCTTCCACATTTCCAAGACCGGCTCTTGACTTGTTATATTTCCTATTCTATCTTATTTTTGAGAAATCCATAGAGTAATCTGGCATGACACCTTTTGTGTCACATTCCCAAATTGTATAATGTTATTTAGGAAAGAGTATTTTGAAAATTTTAGACTTTGATTATATTCTTTCTAATTTTCACTATATACAAACTAGGGCGCCGTTTTACTTAAGAAGAATAGTCGAAAAAAGAGGAAAAGAAAGAATGATATAGCAAAGAATGATATAGCTACAATCTTTACAGTTTTTCTGATTTTGTAGGATTTGAAATGTAAATCTAAACCTTAACAACATATGTCGTTACACTAACAAATTCTCTTATGTGTAGAGAATTAAAAAAATGTTAGCCTATTTGCACTGTATAGTTATCCAATTTCATAACATGTGGCTCCATCCCAAGCCCTATCACATCCTACATAATTGCCAACTACTTGTGCAGTAAGACATTAAATCCTGCTAAATTAACTACTCGCTCCGTTCAGTTTTACTTGTCTACTATACTAAAAATAGTTAATCAACTTTACTTGTTCACTTTAGAAATTTAAGAGATAATTTATCATTTTATACCTATTTTATCTTTATCATTTATTATTAGGTTGTTTAAGAAAATTTTAGTGATTGCACAATTTTTAAAGTATATTTTATTTATTCAATCATTAGGTTACTTAACAATAATTAGGAATTTTTAACTCCTAAATAGACGTATTAAATCAAAATGTAACAAGTAAAAAATGGACGGGGGAGTAAAAACAACTAGTAGTAACTATCACAGCATTCAAACAAAAAATGGGGGCAGCACAAGTTTTAGCAAAACAGGATATATAAATTTATGTTACAAAATCTTACGGTTGGAGAGTGATTTTGATGGTAATTTTGATCATTGCTTTGGGCTGAGAGGCCGTTATTCACATCATTTGTACTTTGTAATAGTTGAGGAATTGCACTCTTCCTCATTTCTAAGACCGGCTCTTGACTTTTTATATTTCCTAGTTCTCTCTTATTTTTGAGAAATCCATGGAGTAATCTGGCATGGCATTTTTTGTCTCCCATCCCCAAATTGTATAATGTTATTTAGTGAAGGGTATATTGAGAATTTAAACTTTTATTATGTTCCTCCTAATTTTCACTATATACAAACTAGGGCGTTATTTATTTGAGAAAAGTGGTCGGAAAAAGATAGAAAGAAAGAATAATGTGGCTACAATCTTTACTATTTTTCTGATTAGGTAGAATATGAGACGTAAATCCTAACATGAAAAACATATATCTTTACACTAACAAATTCTCTTATGTCTAGAGAATTGAAAAAATGTTATCCTATTTGCACGGTATAGTTACCCAATTTCATAACATGTTGCTCCATAACAAGCCCTATCACATCCTCAATAATTGCCAACTACTTGTCTCATCCATCTATCGAATAAGACATTAAATCCTGCAAAATTAACTACTCTATGCGTTCATTTTTATTTGTCCGTTATACTAAAAATAGTTGATCAGCTTTACTTGTCCACGTTAGAAAGTTAAGAGATAATTTACCACTTTATACCTATTTTACCTTTATCATTTATTATTGGGTTGACAAGTTTAAGGAAATTTTAGTGGTTGCACAACTTTTAAAGTATGTTTTATTTATTCAATCATTAGGTTACTTAATAATAATTAGAGGTGATATAGTAAAATTATCATTCTATTTTTAGCTCCTAAATAGATGTATTAAATCAAAATGTGAGAAATAAAAAATGGACGGGAGAGTAAAAACTAAAAAGTACTAGTAGTAACTATCACAACATTCAAACAAAAAATGGGGGCAGCACAAGTCTTAGCAAAACAGGATATATAAATTTATGTGACAAAATCTTACCGTTGGAGAGTGATTTTGATGGTAATTTTGATCATTGCTATGGGCTGAGTTTTCTATTTTTTCGCCTGATTTATGGCATGACCGTTTGGGTCACCCGGGTGCACCGGTGTTGGATTTTCTTAAAAGACATGCTTGTAACCGTAGTGACTCACATGTTTGCCGTTCTTGCATTTTTTGGGAAGCATGTTAAATTTCCATTTTCTTTATCTACTTCACAAATTCTTAAGCCATTTGATATTATGCATTGTGATGTGTGGATATCCCCGATTTTGAGTTCGGTAGGTCATAAGTATCATATGCTTATCTTTGATGATTATACAAATTTTCTATGGACATTTCCCATTAGAAAAAAATCACAAGTCCCCACAATTTTTAAACAATTTAGTATTTTCATCCAAACCCAATTTGAGATACCCATAAAATGTTTTCAATGTGACAATGGGAAGAAATTCATAAATAACACTTTCAATGATTTTTGTCAACAAAATGGGTGTTATTACGTCTCTCATGTCCATATACTTCTCCTAAAAATAGGAAAGCTAAAAGAAATACCCGAACAATCAATAGTATGATTCGTACACTACTTCTACACTCGTTCACACGTGTTTTTGGCATCATGCTCTTCAAATGGTCACCTATCTTTTGAACATTCTTCCTAGCAAGTTGCTATCAAACAAATCACCCACCCAAATGTTGTACCATCGTATTCTATCATACAACCATTTAAGGATTTTTTGGTGTTTATGTTACCCTTGTTTCCGTCCACCACCATAAACAAGCTCTTAGCCCGCTCTACTCCTTGTGTTTTTTTGGGATATCTACAAAATCATCGTGGTTATAAGTATTATGATATGTCTAATGGAAAAATTATCTTATCTCGTCACGTTATTTTTTATGAATCCACATTTCCGTGTATTACATCTCAAGTAGTGTCCCCACCTTTATATGAATTTTTAGACGTAAGAATACATCCGATTTTGAATCACCATTTAAATACCTAATCCGTTAGTACCCAAGCTGGGCCGACCCAAACTGGACAATCACCACAACTGGCCCAACACCAAGATGGAACTAGGCCAGACCGAGATTGGGAACCCACTGCCCCTTCATTGGTATCATCGGCCCAGTCCAGTGCTCATCACTGCCAGGCCCAACTTCACAAGCCACTATTTGGCCCATCCCAATTACCCCACCTCAGCCCAATCTGCCACCCACCGACTCAGTGACCCAACCCACTATCCCGGTCCCATATCGAAATATTGAAACCCATGCCATGCATGGGATTTTTCAGCCTAAGCGTTATTTTAACCTAACTTCTTCGGTTCAACCATCTCCACATCCAAAAAATCCCAAAGCAACCCTATCTGACCCGAATTGGAAAGCTATCATGCTAGACAAAATTGATGCTCTTATTAATAATAAGACATGTGAATTAGTGCCTCGTCCATCTAATGCGAATATCATACAATTTATGTGGGTTTTTTGTTATAAAAAGAATTTTAATGGCTCTTTTGCGAGACACAAAGCTCGTCTTGTAGGTGATGACAGGTCTCAGCATGGTGGCGTGGATTGCGGTGAAACATTCAGTCCAGTAGTTAATCCGGTCGTTATCAGGACTGTTCTGAATCTGGCCTTGTCCAAATCATGGACCATACATCAGTTGGATGTCAAGAATTCATTTTTACATGGTCACCTACAGGAAACAATTTACATGCACCCACCGTTGGGTTTCCGAGATCCTACCTATCCAGATTATATTTGCTTGTTGAAAAAATCTTTATATCATTGTCGAAGTCATAAATTTTCCACGGTGTATAATAACAAGTTGAATAAATCATAACCGACCTGCCATACTGTATCATAACCGTCCTACCATACTGTACAAATCAAAATCTGAACTATATCTAATTAATGGTAATGATATTATATCTATAAAAAGTGAAAATTGAAATTATCAAATCCAAATTTTCAAAACCGCACCATACCATACTACGAACACCCGTTACTAGAAATTTTGCAGGACATCATGATCTCTAATCGCTTTGTGATCTTGCATCTCATCGTTGTATCCTACTATCACTGGCACGCTATGTGCCAACATTGTACTCTAGGTTTTATCGATCTTATAGATGTGTTGTATAGTTAGAAAGCATATAAAAGAAAATAATACGATATTTTTCCACTTCATGAGTTCTAGAAGTTGATGTTTACATGATCATGATAATCGCAATAAACTTCCGTACAAATCATTTTTAAGATTTATTTCACACAAGTTTCAAACACGCACACAACTCAAAATTAAGGAAAAAACTTATAATTACATTGTCAATCCATGGGTTCTAGAAGTGGATATCTACATGACCATAATGACCATTTGTAATATCAACTTCAGTACAAGTCTTATTTTAATATTTATTTAGTACAAACTTCAAACACGCACAAGAACTCCGCTACAAATCCCATAAAAACACACTCGAAATTAGGGTGCACATATGTTTGGTTGATTATAGGTAGGCTTACATCTGGGGCCACATCTCGCGCCTTCACAATCGCTGTCAGTTTTACAATACCTAGTCCATAGGCAGAATGCATTTTTTCCTGGTCGAATGCGATAAGATTGATCTGTATAAAAAAAAGCTTATAATACTCATACATTTCATTAAAATCATCACTAATTTTATATTGAAAAATGAAGATAAGTTTGAAGCTCATTTATATTTGGAAGAATTCAATTGTGTTGTCATTTATTGTGAAATATAATACTCCCTTGGTCCCATTTTATATGAAGGTGTTTGACTGAGCGCAGAGTTTAAGAAAGAACAAAAGGCTTTTGAAATTTATTATCCAAAACAAGGCTAGATATTTTTTTGGATGTAAATCATCTCATAAAATTGAATTATTTCTAAATATAAAAAAATATCATTCTTTTCAAAACTGACTAAAAAAGAATGACATATAAAATGGGACGGAGTTAGTAAATATGTGTCTCCCTCTCGAGTTCAATCATCAGCGACCCATGAGCTTTTGCATAGAAAAATGGAGATAAGTGTGAAAACTCATTTATATTTTGCAGAATTCAATAGTTATGTCATTTATTGGACATATAATTATCTCCCTCTCAATCGAGTACATTGAGCTATTAGATTTGCAAATTAATTGAGAGCATGTTGTCTTTCATACCACAAAAAGAGAGATCATGTTGTATTATTATGGCTATTATGTTACAATCTAATTAATTAAAGAACAATTACTTGTGCGTTTCCATAAATTAGTGCATGTAATCTTAAAAGAATGTAACTAATCAATCAATATCAATTAATATATAATATAAAGCTAGAAATAGACAATCATATGTGATACTTCTATATGGCCAAAGATCCTATTTATCTATTTTATCTTTTTTTGACTTTTATATTATTTTTAATTATTTTATTTTGATTTAAAATGTCATCTTCATCACTCACACCTCTTCATCTTCATAACTTCTACTCTTAATTAGTATGAGTAATTAATTTCATGATTTCTAATTTAATGTATAAGTTATGACACCTACTTAAAATTACACCAACATGGTATTCTCATTCCAATAAATGGAGGATATTGTAGATGAATGAAGAGATCAAAAGCACAAAATTGTAGAACTGAGGAGGAGATCAAAAGCACAAAATAAAGAAAATGTTGAAGGAAAATGAAATATTTCCATGTCAGGTACTTAAATATTTATTTTAGCAAGTGAGTGAGTGTTTTGATACTTTTATTATATGAATATTTTTTAGAATGTTTAATTTTTTCACCCTTTAAATTATTATGTTATAGAACTTCAATTGTTGATCTTCTTTTTCAGTTTGTTCGTGACACAAAATTGTTCAAAAGGGTCATCATGCCTTTTAGTTTAGTCTAAATTTTTTATATTTATACTCTTTATTATATGAAAATTAAAATATATAGATTTTGTTGCTTAGATAATTCTGATTGGCAAGTCAAATAGTTCTAGCAAAATCTACTACCATCTATATCCATATATATTACAACGTTAGGCAAAGGAGAGTGACGTGACACTTTGTTTTGGCAAAAAAAAAAAAAGCACAATTATCTTTTTCCTTCTTTTTGTTTTTAAATTTTTACTCCTTATTGTTGGCATGACCGTCCTAATTATTTTTATACAAATAAGTGACGTTTTGGGGAAGATGATAAAACACCATTTATTGATCTGGATTTTGATTTTTTTTTTCTTAGATTTTACATTTTTACCTTAAAATTTTCAATTTATGTGCTCCACAAAACAAAATTCATGTTTGTCTCTTTCGCCAAGCCTTCACTTTTTCATTGAAAATGACATTTGATACCTTTGTTAGTTTTTTCTCCTTAGTGATTTTTATAATACTCTTTAGTTTTTTTTAGAAATTGTTAGCATATTATTGATTTATGAACTTTATTTTATTAATATTTACGAAAAATAGCTATGGTAATAGATCTTTTATCCTCTCTGGACAAGAACAATTAATTTTTTCCTTCATATTTTTTGCATTTTATATATTTTCTTCCATTTATATATGTGCTATGTTAAAAGAACTCAAAAGTCAATTCTTAACTCTCTTAATATGATTAATTGCCCTATCTATAAAAATGTTAAATGAGGAAGTTGTTTAGGAAAATGAATGATTAGAAGACCCTCTTTCTCTATTTAAGGTGTTTACACACAATAACTTTCAAAATCAAAGTGAAAAGATAAATTAAACGTTACATGTTTTCTAAGTCTTTGTGTTCTTGCAGTTCGTTCATATTTAATTCTATATGAGAAGAAGATAAACATAGAATTTCATAACAACAACTACAAGGTGCTTGAAACTGAATTCTACATGACAATTGATAAACAAGAAGAAAGAAGATCAACTTCCTCATCTTTTAAATGTGTTACATGCATTATTCATCTCTGCAAGCTTAAATAAAGTTCAGGTCTAAGCAAAATAAATTATCTCATTTATCTCGACATAATTTATAAAATATCATTTTTAAATTTACGAAGATACCGCGCGAAGCGCGATCATTCACTAGTATAAAATAATATGAAGATCAAATAGATATACCGTAGCGAGTTGTAACCCCTTGAAACACTTCATCAAGTGCTTCTGAGTCGAACCCTTTTGATATTGGAAGTTGTAGAACATTCAACTCAGTTGGCTTGGCCTCCTCATTTGCCATAAGAAGTTGAAAAACTGTCAAATTAATTATATATGTATAGTTAGTTAGTTCATATAAATCACTATTTAAAAAATAAAAATTAGTGACAGACAAATTTTATAGTTAAACAGCAAAATCTGTTGCTAATTATATATATTTAGTGATAAATTAGTGACAAATTATGTATAAAGATACCTCTTCCCACTGCTTTCTCTCCGATAAATATAAAAAATTGTACTAACCAGATACAAAAAGTAGGAAGGCTAGAGCAAAACCCAACTTGCTTGAAAAACTCTTTCCACCCATTGTGCTATGAGAAAATAAAACGATTATGAAAAAGAAGATGTGTCAATTGTATTGCAGCCATGCCATATTTATAGGGGGGTGGTGCATGTTGTGCTTTCATGGTTGTATAAAATGAAATAGTTGATTGAGTCGAATGATATGATTTCGGTAGGGAACACTTCCTATTAATCAATTGGGCCTTATAAGTTGTAAATTTAAATTACTTTGACAAACACTATAAAAAAATTAGAATTAGTAGCAAACTTCATCACCAATCCTTTCTAAATAGCTCGTAGCTAATATCATTTTTTAATAATCAGAGGCTAACATGTCGCTAAATAAGATTAGCGAAGAATTTTGCTATTTAGCATATATATATATATATGCTAAATAGAATTAGCGAAGAATTTCACTATATATATTTATGTGTGTGTGTTCATACTTCTCAATTATTGTATTTCTTGTCATTTTGTGGTTTAAATACGTTATATGGTAGTTGTTAAGAGTCCCACATCGGAAATGAAATGGGAATATGGACTCCTTATATGAACTTGAACAATCCTCACCCTACAAGCTAGCATTTGGGGTTGAGTTAGGCCCAAGATTCATTCTTTATATGGTATCAGAACCAGACCTATTTCAATTCTTTGTTCACCAATGTTGGACCCCCAAATTATATTGTTCACGCCCAGTTAACGAGGTCTGGGCGTGCGGGGGAGTGTTAAGAGTCCCATATCGGAAATGGAATGGAAACATGGACTCCTTATATGGACTTGGACAATCCTCACCCTACAAGCTAGCTTTTGGGGTTGAGTTAAGCCCAAAATTCATTCTTTACGGTAGCGTTTCTTTCCCATTTAGTAAAATACTCCATAATTGAATTAGGTGAGAGTATTGTTTAATGGGGAAATAGTAGTTTAAGACAAGTTGTGTTTTAAAAACGTTATGGTAACTATTTTTTCTCATTTAGTAAAATACTCCTTCAATAATTGAGTTAGGTGAGAGTATTCTTTCATTGAAATTGTACGATGTTTTAGTCTCAAGTTGTTTTATTCTGATAATAATATGATAGGTCTGAGTATGTTATAGTACAATAAAAACAAACTGGAAATAAACTAACTTGAGAGCTCTCTTGATATTTTTACAATCTGATTCTTGATATCGATTCACTCTTTTAACCTCTCTATTTATAGTATAGAGCTTTACTTGAAAAGTTCATTGATTGGTTGTGGAGGTTGAGGGAAATGTGGTCAGCTAGTAGGTTTGTTGGAGAAGATCATGGAGCAAAATCCTCTAACTTCTTGAACTTGTTCCTCAAGCATAACAACAACTTTGACTTGTTCTTCCCACATTTTTCATCAGTTCCTATTTACCTTGTCAAGTCAATTTTACTTCGTGGTAATATTTCCACGAATTTTACTTCATTCCATGAAGTAAGGCAAAACTGTTTTTTCATAAAATGTTGGTCCGAATGTTGTGACATTTATTCTAACATTTCTTAAATTCAAATTAGTACTTAAAACGATATGTTGGGTAGAATATCACAATACCAAACCCAACATTAACATAATCCTTTTGTTATTCAAGATAACATATAACAAAATAAAATGTGCATTTTTTGTCCGGAAGCTAAGAGAAAATTAATAAAGTTTTTATAACCAAGCCTCTTAAAAATGTCGAAGAACCAGTGGTGTAGTTATGAAGCCGAGTGATACGAATCGAGTTAGTTTCAAGAAAATTAGAATTATGTGGAAGCGTAAATACATATATTAAAGACAAGAAAATAAACAGACAAAATACAAGAACTTCGCCTAAAAACCCTAATGGGTTGTAACAGACAAAAGTAACTTTGATATTTTACCTCTTAAAAAGATCGTTGTTATAAGTTTGTTATATAAATCCTTTAATTTAATATCTTTGATTCTTATTTGTTTAATTAAAAAAAGGTAATTAGGCTTATCCTCCCTCGGTTTCAATTTGTTTTTCTTAGTTTTCTTTATAGCACGTTTATAAAAGAATGTATCTTTCCTTTTTTGTCAACTCTTTAATTCATGCTTTCTATATAACATGTTTAAGACCTCAATATTAAAGGGCATTTCCGTACATTTTATATATCTTTAGTTTAATAGCACAAGATTTAAAAGTCTTCTTTACTTTCTTAAACTTCGTACCAAGTCAAAACCAGACAAACAAATTGAAACGGAGGAAGTAATAATTATAAATCTCTAATTATTCAATTATTCAACCTGAGACCCTGGAACACTTGTTTTGTCTTTGTCAAGTGTCAAGTGAGATATGGAGCATGTTAAACTAGCTACACACACAATATAAGTATGTCAACAAGCAGATGCTTTCTATTTTGATTATACGGATGAAGTATTACAACTTATTTAGGAATACAAGTTCTCCGTATATGAGTTGTTAAGGTATTTTAGATACATACATAATAGTTATCACTTAGAGTTATAGTGCTATCCAACTATCTCTATCCTCTGCACATCAAGACTCGTCTACAGGAGGCTCAAAACTTTCAGGTAAAACTTGTCCACATTCGTTGCACTTGTGAACGATTAGCTGCTCAATGAGACATGAAAATTGTGATAGAAGGAAAGATAGAGAAGAACCAAACCTAGTCCAAAGGTAAAACCAATTAAGAACATACTAATATCTGGCAGATATATGGAATTAAAATAATATGCTTTTCAGCAATTACATTCATGAAGTCAACTAACCACTATGCCATGTAATGGTAGATAGAAGTTCATATAAGAAAATGCTTGTTTGCATTCTTAAAGAACCTTATTCAGTTAAACATATAACGCTTGCGGCATACTTGCGGCATTTTTACACATTTTTATAGAATAGTTGTCAGTGTGCAGTGATACAAGCCATTGATTATATGTTTCTCCTGACAATATCCCGGTGGAATTTTGAAAAAATGCAGGTATGTCAGGTTTGGAGTGACTGACTAGGCTGTTCAATGTCATTCTTAGGACAACAAAAATACCTGAAGAATGGAGGTGGAGTATGATGGTCCCGTTGTACAAAAACAAGGGTGACATTCAGAGTTGCGACTTATAGGGGTATAAAGTTGCTAAGACATACTATGAAGGTTTGGGAGAGAGTGGTGGAGATGAGAGTGAGGAGGGGAGTGACAATTTCTGAGAACCAGTTTGGTTTCATGTCGGGGTGCTCGAGGACAGAAGTCATTCATCTTGTGAGGAGGCTGGTGGAGCAGTTTGGTTAGACCTACTTTGTTGTATGGGGCGGAGTGTTGGCCAGTCAAGAAGTCCCACGTTCAGAAGATGAGAGTTGCGGAAATGAGGATGCTGCGGTGGATGTGTGGGCATACTAGGAGTGATGTGATTAAAAATGAAGATATACGAGACAAGGTGGGAATGGCCTCGATAAAGGATAAAATGCGGGAAGCGAGGTTGAGATGGTTTGAGCATGTGAAGAGGAGAAAAGTGGAGGTGCGAGAGGTTGGCTATGGATGGATTTAGGAGAGGTAGGGGTAGGCCGAAGAAGTATTGTTGATAGAGGAAGGAGAAATAAGGAGGGGATTACAACATGGAGATTCGAACTCTCACCAACAAAGTGAAAGTTCAGGTAGCCAACCAACTGAGCTACTAGATCCCTGCTCCTTGTGAGTTCATTTTCTTTTGCTTCTCTTTTGTCCTCTATGAAATGCAAATGTCCCTCATTGATGGTGGAAAGTCTTTCCTTTCTCTTTATATTGAGAACTCCTTTATTGGACTAGTAAATAGGCTAGAACAAGAGGTGGTTTCGTGTACATGAGAATTGGACTTCGTAGACAAAAATGAAGAATTTGTCCCCCCCCCCCCCCAACACACACACATTCAATTCTGGTTTTGCAAATTTGTTTTTTGCTATTTTTAATGTTTACCGAAATTGTCCAAATACATGATTACTGGATTAATGTCCAAATTTCGTCCATTAATTTTACTTAATGGTGATCTTTATTTTTCAAATGTTAGGGGACGTTTTTGATCTCGTCCTTTACTATCGAGATCTTGTCTTCTACCCATATATACCGGTAGAGATTTCTCTTGTCAATACGCCGGGACAAAAAATATCTCTTCTTCTTCTTAAAAAGTTATTCTTTTCCTTCTATTTTCTAAGCAATAGATTGTGCAAAGTCCAAACTTAAGCCACTAGTGCAAGTGTTTGGGAGTATTGTGGATCATTAGGGAGCGATCATGCTAAATGATTTGCACCGTAATCGATACGAAATTGCTTTCAAGCCAGTGTCTTGCCACGATGCAGCGATCATTTGATAAGTTATTTTCTTGTTTTACTTGTTTTCATCTATATAGTTCTAATTTTTGTTAAGAGTCTACATCGGATATGGAATGGGAACATGGACTCCTTATATGGACTTGGACAATCCTCACCCTACAAGCTAGCTTTTGAGGTTGAGTTAGGCCCAAGATCCATTCTTTACATGGTATCAGAGCCAGAGTCATTTCAATTCGTTGTCCACCGATGTTGGGCCCCAAATTATATTATCTGCGCTCTAGTAAACATGGTTTGGGCGTGCATGATAGTGTTAAGAGTCCCACATCGGATATGGAATGGGAACATGGACTCCTTATATGGATTTAGACAATTCTCACCCTACAAGCTAGCTTTTGAGGTTGAGTTAGTCCCAAAATCCGTTCTTTACGATTTTAACTAACAACAACTCTCCAGATATGAACCATAGTTAGTCCCTGCGAGTGGAATTCCAAGGGAGATGGGAAGCGGAAATTCCGCATATGTTCTTATGCAAAAGGTTATAGTTCATTATAGCAGTGACCTCCCCTCCGTTTCTCGATTTCAGCCTACTTATCTCAGAGAAAGAGAGAGCTGGTTCTCACCAAGTCATGACTACATTCCTTTCGAACTACAAAAAAATATAGAATTGACAACAAAACTTTAGCAACAATAAATATATTATTGCTAAAAAACGTAAATGATAACAAAACTTTAATATATTGTTGCTAAAAAACGTAAATGGAAACAACTTGTTGAACTTGTTGCGAAAACTTTTCGCATCGAATGTTATTGCAACGGAATGCAACAATTTTTATTGTTGCGAAAAATACTTTTAGCAACAACATCCAACATATGGCAATAAAAAATGTTATTGGGGAATGTTTTTCTTATTGTAGTGATAATTGGTTTTTTTCTCTCATAGCACAATGGGTGGAAAGAGTATTTCAAGCAAGTTGGGTTGTGTTCTAGCCTTCCTACTTTATGTATCTGGTTAGTACAATTTTATTATATATATCAATTAAGCTTCCTCTTCTCACTGTTTTCTCCTCCTCCACTCCCCCCACCCCCTCCACCCTGCCCCCTCCCAAATCCCAACCCTCAATTCTGTAGAAAGATAATACTTCACTGTAAAAAAAATTGAAGTTAGCAACAAACTTCATCGTTAATCCGTCGTTAAATAATTGGTCGTAGTTAACAAAATGTTTTGACAATCGATCGCTAATTCCTATTTTTTTAGTAGTGATTTAGACATACACTAACTGTATATATAATTAATTTGAAAGTTTTTCAACTTCTTATGGCAAATGAGGAGGCCAAGCCAAGTGAATTGAATGTCATACAACTTCCAATATCAAAAGAGTTTAACTCAGAAGTACTTGATGAAGTGTTTCAGGTGGTTACAACTCGCTATGGTATATCTGTTGAATTTTCTTCATATTATTTTACATTTGTTACTTTCTTTCAGTATTACATTCACTCATTTATGGAAAGTCACAAGTAAATTATACTTTCATTAATTAGATTGTAAAGTAATATCCATATTAATACAACATGATCTCCTTTGTTTTTGGTCTGAAATAAATTATCTAAATGTTTAATACAACATGGTCTCTGATGGTTGAACTCACGATGCAGATAAATTAAATGTACATTATATGTCCCAATAAATGACATCACAGTTGAATTCTCCCAAATATAAATGAGTTTCAAACTTATTCATTTTTCAATTTAAAATTAATGGTGATTTTGATGAAATATATGAGTATTATAAGATTCTTTTTTCCTATAGATCAATCCTATCGAAATGCATTTTGCTTTTACACGAGGTATTGTGATACTGACAACGACTATATTTATTGGAGCAATATGTGGCCTCAGGTGCAATAAGAACGTATTAGGTCATCCTTTTTGTGCACCTTTATAATTTTGAGTTGTTCATAAATATGGAATTATGGCGTTACTCTTGTATGTGTTTATACTATGTAATTATAAAAAATAAGACTTGTACTGAAGTTGATATTAAAAATGATCACGTAAATATCAACTTCTAGAACCCTCTATGTATTTATAAGTTTTTCCTAATTTTTTAGTATTGTTGTTCTCTTATTTGTGTTTGAAGTTCGTATCAAATAACTGTTAAAATAAGATTTGCAATGAGGTTGATATCGTAAAACAGTCATCATGATCAGGTAGATATTAATGAACTTCTAGAACATATAAAGTGACAAAATATTATATCATCTCCTTTTTATATGCTTCCTAACAATACTTTGATAACACAATTACAAAATTTAAAGTTGTCAAAACGGTCAACCCAGCCCATGCGGTTTTAAAATTTGACGGGTCAAGTCAGGCTACTCCATTTTTTTTATGGGCCTTAAAACAGTCAACTCAATCAATCACTACGTGGACTACGGGTCTAGCCGGGCCAAACCACATTTTAAAAAAATATATTTTTTTTATAATTCTATTAATTTAAATTTAGAAATTCTAACATAAATATTTAGAAATGTTATTGTGTATGGCAAAAGAGGTGACGGACTAGTGTTATAGCACATGATTATGATAATGGAGATATAAAGTGTGCTAAAATGACTACCATTTAAGCGAATTAGGATCAACAATTAATTATGTGTGTAATTGATTAATTATTGAATTTTCAGGGGGAGATTAATAAACTAATAGAGATTGTGGATAAGCAACTAATGGGGAACATCATCCCCACGTGGCAGTAAGTAAAAAAGTTGAACTAAGCCTAGACATGAATAAGTAATTAAGTAGCAAGGTGTCATGTTAAGAGAATTCTTTTGCAAAAGTAGTATCTATAAAGTGGGACCCACTATCCACTATGATAAAGAAATCTCCATGCTTTAAACTGATATATGTTATTAAGAGGATATATGTTGTGCAAAGTAAAGGAGAGGCAGCAACCAAAGTATGCATAAGCAATCACACATTTCTCTCTTTGGTGGAACATTAACGTGACTTTTATATACATAGTAGCAACACAACGTTAATTGGATATAGCACCAACGTGACTTTCAATTGTAGTATAAGCAACGTTATTTGTAGAGAGTAGCAACATAAATTACTATGTAAGAGAAGCAGCGTGCTAGAGACCCATGTAGCAAACAGGTATTTCTTCACGTATTTTGTTTGATTCCTATAAGTTTGGATAAAGCGTACTGGTTTGCTTTGTGGTTGACATATAACAACAACGTGACTTTCAGTAATGTGGAGAAAGAATAGTTCTTAGCATATAAGATTGAGGCATAGGGGAGATTGGTCACATCAATAAGTAGGAAGTTGACGTTAAAAGTATGTTAAGGCTAATCCTTCCTTCTTTTGGCATGTTCTAAGTACGAAACGAAAATGTAATATTGTCCCATAAATGATTCTAATCTTAGTAGTAGATGTTTATGTTATTCATTCCTATTTTCAAAGCATGTCTAAATATGTTCCTAAACCCATATTGAGGTATATGGAAAAGATGTTAATATTTATAATGTTAATCGGTGGTGTAACGACCTTACGTCTCTCCGATAAACTCAAGGTGTCTTAGCATGCATTATATACATACATACACCTTGACCTCGAAGGCGTTATATACGCTACTATATGGTATGCATTATATATATATATATATATATATATGTATGGGGTATGGGCACTTCTACTGTTTTGCTGAAACCTCATGTTGTTCCTTTCCACTCATACATGGTTTATTGTAGCTGCAAACAGGGATCTCAGTATTTCTCCATTCACTCTCTTGTGCCTTATCTGCTTCAGCACCCACAGCATCTCCTCTGTCCAGTCACCTGTTTGTCTATGAAGCCCCGACCAATTGAGTAGCTTTTGACAAATGGTTTTGGAGTATTGACAAGCAAAGTATAAGTAGGAGTGAGTCTCCATTGCTGTAGATGAGCAAAGGACACATTCTTATGGCACTCATCAACTGTGTTTAGCCTCTTCTGCAGTGCCATCTATAAAATGAAATGGTGTCTAGGTATAAGCCTTTTCACGATGGCTAGTTTCTTCCATGGCACCTTGTTGAATTGTGGGAGAAATTCCTTATATGCTTCTTTGATGTTATAGTTTGCTGTATTTTCCCATGGCTGAATCAAAGGATACATTAACAAGTATCCTTCTTGTTTGCTACAGCCCACACAAGCTTCAGGATTGCTGCTCTGTTCCAAATAAAGAAATCCAATATGTTCAACCCTCCTGTAGATTTGGGTTGGCGCAGTTTGCCTCCATATAAAAGGAATTTGTTACTCCAACATTTAATTCGAGCAGTAATCTACTCCACTAGGGGCATACATTGGCTAATGTTCGAATATAATTTATCAACAAAGGATTACATAACTAACTCTACAGGATAGTGAATAATTTAAACATTTTTTTGTACATATACGATACCTCCATGGATCCCAATGTTCACCTGAGGCGCATCTATAGATCATTACTTAGTCTACGGGATAATCATAGGTCCGAGCTACGCTTAAGTTAATATTATATTTTTTGCAAATTATTTTCTTAATGATAATTAGTTATCGTAGTCTTTATTATCTTTTATTATTAACTCGTGTGACAACCTAAATTGATTAGGGAAACAATCTCAACATACTCAAAATAAAGCTATGCCTTTGACTAAAAAATAACACGCTTAAATCAAAAACGCAAAAAATAAAGCACTTAAACTTAATGATAATAAGTTTTCAAACAAAACTTACTTTGGGCACTTTACAACCCCTAAAACAATGATCCGAACGTCTAGGTATCCTTGATGTATTGAGCCTACATTATTGTTCGCAGAAAACATATCATGTTCCATATAAAATATTGACGTTTTGGAGTGTTCACACAAGACTAATGTTTGATCAAAGTACGAAAAAAACATGAATTTCAAACCTTTGAAATAATACTAAGTGTTGAAATAACAAAGTTAACAAAAAAAGAACTACCCCTACTGCGCAACAAATTATTGCGCAAAAGGAGTTAACCACGCCGTTACGGTTAACTCCTTTTGCGCAATAATTGATTGCGCAAAAGGTAATTTGGTAACTTTTTTTTCTGGGGGGTATTAGGTTGCTTCTCTCTTTTTTTGGGTCATTTAAGTTCCGGACTCATGATATTTATACTCAGCATCGCTTAAGCCCATGAGCTGGCCCAACCCAACATCGCTCAAGCCCACAAGTCAGCAGGCTTTTTCAAACCGGGTTAAAAAGCCTCATTCTTAAATGGATTTTAAAAATCTTAACCCATTCCTATCAAATCACAGGCTGAACTGGATCAGCCAAACAGGTCTGGCCCATATTGACGGCTCTAACAAAATCAATAAGCAAGCTAAGTATAATTTCCTAAAATTGCAATAGCATGCTGTAATTAATTTTGTTAACGTACATTTAAATGTCATTGATATTTGGGATACATTTACTTACTCTCAAATGGTATATCATACAAATGTTCTATTGTAGTGGGAGGGGAAATCACTCTAAATAAAATTGTAAGATCGTGCGAAGTTCATTGTGGAATCGTATAAAACTTCAAGCTCTATTGTGGAGTTGTATTGTTGTTGTTGAAGAAGAAGAAGTTGAAGATGTTGAAGAGGAGGGGGGTTTAAGGTAAAATAGAAAAAATATTTTTCTCTAATTAGTTGTTATAGATAACCATGGGGGTTTAAGCCCCACACACTTGTCATTGAGTGTTTTGCCAACTCATCAACGAGGTGATTTAATATGAGGTGTGATAGTTAAGGTATGTAAAGAAAACACAATCGAATAGTAAATATACCCTAGCGCCAAAGGTGTTTTCTCTCTATTAGCATTTGTTTTTGTCTCACATTGGAAAAACACATTTGTATCTCATGTAATAGACCCTATATAAAGGGCTTTACTTGCTTTTCTTTTACTTGCACTTTTAGCTCTCAAGAATAGTATTATTTTATTATCTTGTTATTGCTTTGTAAGAATTCATGTTATGAATAAAAGACTTTCATGAATTATATCATGGTATCAAAGCCAAGAGCACAAGTTAATATTTTTAGCTCGATCGCGGATCCAACTTCGCGGTGAGTTAGTTGGGGGTTCGCATGCAGCACGCCCCTGATATCAGTTAATTTTTTTTTTTGGCTTGTTTTGGAAGCTCGTGCTCGTTTTGGCTGCTCGTGCTCGTTCTGATCTTGGCTTCCACATCTGGGTTTCGTCTTTTTGGCTTCCGCATTTGATTGGTGAGATCTGCCCTTTTTTTTTTTTGCTTGTTATTTGGGATTGCTGCTTGTTATTTGGGATTTTTCTGTTTAAAATTCATAATGGCTGGAGGTGATGATTCTTTGCAAATTATTGGTGTTCGGTTAGATGGAAAAAATTATTCCTATTGGAGCTATGTCATGGTAAATTTTCTGAAGGGAAAGGGGCTTTGGGATTATATGTCTGGAAAAACCAAATGCCCTAAATTTGGAGATGAAAATTTTGATGAATTATTTAGGACTTGGGAGACCAATAATTCAAAGATTATTACTTGGATTAATAACTCTGTTGAACAAAGAATTGGTGTTCAATTGGCTAAGTTCAAAACTGCTAAAGAGATTTGGGATTATTTGTCAAGATTATTTGTGCAGAATAATTTTGCTGTTAAATATCAGTTACAATATGAAATTCGTGCACTAGTACAAAATGACTTGGGCATTCAAGATTATTTCTGTGCAATGACGACTTTGTGGGATCATTAGCTTAGCTATGACAGAATCTCATCGAATTGCAAGCATGCGATGCTTATATTAAATGCAGAGATGAAGATCGTCTTGTTCAGCTATTGATGGGTCTTCGGTCAGAATTTGAGAATTGTCGTTCAGGCTTGTTGCACCGAAAACCCTTACCATCTGTTGAAGATGTGGTAAATGAACTTATGGCTGAAAAAACATGTTTGAAGACTCTAAAAGGGGTACATAAGGCTTCTACTTTTGTACTGGCAGCTCCTTCGTCTGCACCGGTCCTTGCAGCCCCTACACACTAGTATAGAACATCTATCATAGGTAATTGTAATTATTGCAAGAAACCGGGACACTGGAAGAATCAATGTCCTGAGCTTCGGAAGACGTCAAGTTCTAAGCCTCCACATTCGGGACAAGGACAGAAGCCTTCTCAACAGAAGCCATATTCTGGGGGTCAATTCCAGAACTTGTATCCACCGACTCAGGCTGCCTTTGTGCCCTCTCTTGATCACCCAGCTTCAGGAGCCTCTGTGAGTCACGATGCGATTCTCGTAGGCGGCCGACCAATTTCGAAATTCCTCGCCTTCCAACTGTTTCAACAGAATTCTCAGTCTAATGCTCTTTCTGTTCCTTCCGGCTCATCACCATCTATTGGTTCAAGTATCATTTCGCCTTCTTGGATCTTGGACTCTGGAGCTGGAAATCATATGTCTCCTGATTCTTTCGTCTTTGTATCTATGTCTTCTGACTCCCCTTCCACTTCTGTTGTGACTGCTGATGGCACACCTATGCCATTGACAGGCATTGGCACCATTCATACATCCACTATATCATTACCTCGATGTTTATTGCATTCCAAAATTACATATAAATCTTACTTTTGCTGGTCAAATATGTGACTCTGGATGTTTTATTGGACTCTTCCATAATTCTTGTTATGTGCGGGATCTAAAATCCAAGAGAGTGATTGGGACAGGGCGTAGAAAGGGGAGAGGTCTATATGTTTTGGATGAGCTGCATCTTCCTACTCATGCAAAGAACTATGCTCGTTAATCTGTCTTCTTTTCATTTAACACATTCCTCTTCGAAGTTTTATTTGTGGCACTCTAGACTTGGTCATGTATCGGTTCTCGCCTGCGTTTTATGTGTAATCTTGGTGTTCTTGGTGATTTACAATCCGATGATATTTCGATTGTAGTGGATGTAAACTTGGAAAATTTTCTCGCTTTGCCTTTTAATCTTAGTATTTCTACTTCTTCGCACCATTTGATCTAGTTCATTCGGATGTTTGGGGGCCGCACCTATCCCTACTAAGGGTGGCTCCGTATATTATGTTTCCTTTATTGATGATTATACTCGTCATTGTTGCGTTTATTTGTTGAAAAGACGCTCTGATTTTGTTCATACTTATGCTGAGTTTCAAGCCTATGTGAAAACTCAACATTCTGCCATTATTAAATATTTTCGGGCTGATTTAGGAGGTGAATATACTAGTGGGGATCTTTCTGGTATTTTCAAAGCTGATGGTACAATACATCAGTCTTCTTGTACTGATACACCACAACAAAATGGGGTAGCCGAGAGAAAACATAGGCATATTGTTGAGACAGCTAGATCCATGCTTTTGTCCGCTAGTGTACCTAGTGAATTTTGTGGAGAAGCTGTCCTTACTTCTGTTTATCTTATTAATAGGATCCCTACCTCTCATAATTCTGGGATTTCTCCGTATCCTAGACTATTTGGTCACACCCCACTATATTCCCATTTGAGAGTTTTTGGTTCTACATGTTTTGTTCTACGTCCACATGCAGAGCGTACTAAGTTATCTTCTCGTGTCGCCATTTGTGTTTTTCTTGGATATGGGGTTGGGCGAGAAGGTTATCGTTGTCATGATCCAGTTTCTGGAAAATTGTATGTGTCTCGTAATGTTTCCTTTATTGAGCATGGTCCTTTCTTTTCCATCCCACCTACCTCACATGGCATGACAAAATCTGACCTTATTGATATTGATCCCTTTGATGCTGATTGTCCATCTGATTCTACATCTATATCATATGTTCCTTCTCGCCTTCGCGGGTCCCATGATATTGATACTCAGCCCCCTCCTACGCCTATTTCAGAACCTCTTGTGGTTGCAGATCCATATCCACCTCGCTATCCTAAACGCACTCTGCGATCTACTCAGGTATTCGATTTTGATTATTCTTGCTATGCTCCATCATTCGCTTCCTTTCTAGTTTTTATTAATTCTCTCTGTGAGCCTACATCCTACTCTGAGGCAGCTCGTGATCCTCTTTGGCAAGAGGCTATGAATGAGGAACTGGCTGCTTTGAACAAAACTGGCACTTGGGATTTGGTTTCTCTACCGACTGGTAAGAAAACTATTGGTTCTCGATGGGTGTACAAGATTAAGACAAAGTCTGATGGTTCTATTGAGCGATATAAAGCTCGTTTGGTTGCAAAGGGTTTTGCTCAAGAATATGGTATGGATTATGAAGAGACTTTTGCACCTGTTGCAAAGATGACATCTGTCCGGGTTCTTATTACAGTGGCCTCTGTTCGTCATTGGCATATTTCACAAATGGATGTTAAAAATGCTTTTTTAAATGGGGATCTTCAAGAAGAAGTCTACATGGTCCCTCCACCTAGTGTTTCACATAGTCCAGGACAAGTGTGCAGGCTTAAGAAAGCTCTATATGGTCTCAAACAAGCTCCAAGAGCTTGGTTCGACAAGTTCTCCACTGTAGTATCATCTCTTGGGTTTATTTCCAGCTTTCATGATTCGGCGTTATTTGTTAAATCATCCCCTGCAGGTTGTATTTTGCTTTTGTTGTATCTTGATGACATGATCATTACAGGTGATGATATTGATGGTATTGCAAACCTAAAATCTACTTTATCTCGCCATTTTTAGATGAAAGATTTAGGTCATCTACGTTACTTTTTAGGCATTTAGGTAGCTTATTCTGAGAAGGGATATCTTCTCTCTCAGTCTAAGTACACTGCAGATATTCTTGAGCGGGCCCGTCTCACAGATACTCGTATAGTTGACTCTCCTCTTGAGGTTAATGTTCGATATACACCTACTGACGGGGATCCTCTTCCTGATCCCACTTTATATCGTTCAGTTGTAGGGAGTCTGGTGTACCTCACCATTACTCGCCCGACATTGCATATCTTTGTTCACATTGTCGGTCGGTTGTTTGCTCTCCTACATCCGTACATTGGGCTGCGATTATGCGTATTCTTCGCTATCTTCGGGGAACGATTTATCGAGTCTCTTGTTTCCATCGCCTCATCCTTGGAGCTTCGTGCATTTTCTCGATGCAGATTGGGGCAGTGACCTAACGATCGGAAATCAACTACGGTTATTGTGTATTTTTAGGAGATTCACTCATCTCATGGAAAAGTAAGAAACAAGATGTGGTTTCTCGCTCTTCAACCGAGGCGAGTATCGTGCTATGGCTTCTACTACGTGTGAGATTGTATGGTTACATCGGTTATTGGTTGATATGGGTGTCTGTCTTTCTTCACCAACATCGATGTATTGTGATAATAAGAGTTCTATTCAGATTGCGCACAACACAGTCTTTCATGAACGTACCAAGCATATTGAGATTGATTGTCATATTATTCGATATCATCTTCAGCAACGCACTCTATCCTTGCCATTTGTCTCATCTTCGATGCAACTTGCAGATTTCTTCACAAAGGCGCATACCTTAAAGCGTCACCGGTTCTTTCTTGGCAAACTCTCGATGCTTCTGTCTACACCATCGCGAGTTTGAGAGGAGATATTAGCATTTGGTTTTGTCCCACATTGGAAAAACACATTTGTATCTCATGTAATAGACCCTATAAAAAGGGCTTTACTTGCTTTTCTTTTACTTGTACTTTTAGCTCTCAAGAATAGTATTATTTTATTATCTTGTTATTGCTTTGTAAGAATTCATGTTATGAATAAAAGACTTTCATGAATTCTATAGAAAACACAATCGAATAGTAAATATACCCTAGCGCCAAAGGTGTTTTCTCTCAATTCTATTCGGTTTATTTCTGAATAAATGTTATATTTTGAAATATCATTCTTCTACGAAACTATGTTATACTTGTTTATGACTGACATGATACTTTTGAGACGTTGAAGCATTTTGGTAAACTGGGCATGGAATATTAGTTTTGCATTGACAGGAACAAGATGCATGATTTGATATGTATCATACCAAACAAATGGCGTTTCAATTTAGTAGGCAAATTATGATACGGTCATTCACAATGCAAATATATATATAAGCTTGGCTGTTATATACGATCATTAAAAAGACTAACGGTACACCAATAAGAAAATTGGAAACAAGACTTAGATATATAACACATTAAAATTATAAAGCAACACACCTAGTTTTACATTTCACTAGAATTTCTAATGGCAGTAGGTTTACCTATCCAAAAGGACTAATTTAACTGTGAATTTTTTTAGGATATGTAATCCAAAGACCTTTTATAAGAGGACTCTTCTTCATGCCCACCTGAAAACCCCAAAAAAATAACCATCTCTCACAAAAAGAAAATACAAAAGCAATCAGGAACGAGGAGCCGCCATTTGTTGCTTCTTTACTCTTTCATCCTGCTTCACCATACTGAAAACAAAAGAAGTTGACGGATCAATATTGCAACCGATTCAAAGCAAAGAAATGATAAATTGACATAAATAGATGTATAATATACACATAATGTATGCATATATATATGGTCTAGCTGTAAATAGTTTTGGTCGAGCGACCAGATGTGTAACTTCCCCTTATAAATGTTGTTGTACTGTATTGCAAAACCGATGAAGCAATAAAATTAATTTCTGAAACCAGAAAACAAAAAACCTGGACAGATTCTGAAAAATATTTAAGAAAGAAAAAATTGAGCTCACTGAATGCACAATGTGTCCTTAAGAAAATTATTCCCCTCAAGTACCTGAGGTTAATAGAATATATCCTCCCAGGATAGAACGATCTTACTCACCGGTGTATCGGTACCTAGAACAACGGTGTCAGCGAACCACTCAACAGCAGTAAATCACAACACTGGAATTTATTTGTGCAGAAGAAGAAGAAGTTCAGAAAATTAGTAATTAAATTCTGAAGAATCAAACGAATTTATAGCTATGGAAGTACTGTTTCTGAAGGTTTGCAACCCTTCTTAACAGCCATTAAAAACTGGTGGGAAATTTAAATATGGGAAAGAAACCGGATCGCGGGTCAGACACGCGGATCCGGGTCACTAACGGGTAGGATTGGATAAGTTAATTAATTTAATTAAATAATAATTAATTAAATAACTAAAAATTAAAGAAATTTTGGTCCAAAAAGATTATCAATCAAATCATTTGACCGAATCCGAAGCTGAGCGACGACGACGGCGCGAGGGGAGACCCTCTTCTTAACCCTTTAGCAACAAGAAGGAGTACTTCTACTTAGAAGTAGAAGAACTTTTCTTTCCACTACCGATGAGGGACAAATGCTTATTTTATAAAGCAAGAGGGAAGAACTTTTCTTTCCACTACCGATGAGGGACAAATGCTTATTTTATAAAGCAAGAGGGAACTCCCTCCATTTTCCATTCAATCTATCATTTAAACCCAACAATCCCCCACATGAATGGGGAATGGCTATAAGATAAAGGAATGTATGGACAAGTGTGTAATTTACAATCAAGGATTAATTGCATCTGGATAAGTAGGTTTCCCTTTGAACTTTCCGTAGTGAACATATGTCGGATATACTTGGTCAATCGGTAGATTTAATATCTTTGAACCGTCGAACTTTGTCGTATACCTAGACAACCATATGTCACACAATCAATCCTTTACCGTCTATGGTTCTTATGGTTGTGTTCGTTTCAGCCATGAACACCTCCTGGTTTCATGAGTGTATAGAGAATGGGCTTCTTACAATCATTCTCTTTGAAGCGACTTACACTTCACACTCACATAGGTGATTCCTAAACGTGTTATCGTGTAGACACACTATTTGGTCAAACCTGCCAAATTTAGAAATCATTAAAAAATAAACTTAAGCTTTTTATTAACTTGTTAAAAAAAAACCTTAACATTTTATCCTTATTTCTGAACATTGTCTTCATCATGAGAATGAATTTAGTTATTTGATAATGCCGAACCGTCAGTCACGACTTTGTTTGATCTCCTTGAACCTAGCTCTTGGGATCTCCAGTCTGCTAGGTAAAGTTACCGCCATGATGACTTGTCCTTAGCCTTAAACCCATTCTTTTTGATGATCTTTCAACCGCCTCTCTATATAGGCCTTTTGTTAGCGGATCCGATATGTTATCTCTTGACTTTACGTAGTCAATCGTGATAACACCACTAGAGAGTAGCTGTCTAACGGTATTATGTCGCCGTCGAATGTGACGCGATTTTCCGTTATACATAACGCTCTCTGCCCTACCTATTGTTGTTTGGCTATCACAATGTATACATATAGGTGCCAAAGGTTTGGGCCAAAATGGAATATCTTCCAAGAAATTTTGGAGCCATTCAGCTTCTTCACCGGCCTTGTCTAAAGCTATAAACTCAGATTGCATCGTAGAACGAGCGATGCACGTCTGTTTGGATGATTTCCAAGACACTGATACACCCCCAATTGTGAAAACATAACCATTCGTGATTTTAACTTCAGATGATCCGGTGATCCAATTTGCATCACTATATCCTTCGATCACGGTGGGATATTTGTTATAATGCAAAGCATAGTCTTGGGTATGTTTCAGATACCCCAAAACTCATTTCATTGCCATCCAGTGAGTTTGATTGGGATTACTTGTAAACCGACTCAATTTAGTAATAGCACATACTATATCTGGTCGCGTACAATTCATGATATACATCAAGCTTCCCAACACTCTTGCATAATCCAATTGTGAGTCACTTTCACCTTTATTCTTCTGAAATGTAAAGCTCATGTCAATTGGAGTCTTGGCAATATTGAAATTTAAATACTTAAACTTGTCAAGTACTCTTTCAATATAATGAGACTGCGATAATGCTAGACCTTGTGGAGTTTTATGAATTCTGATGCCTAAGATCAAATCAGCAACTCCTAAGTCCTTCATATCAAATTTGCTAGCCAACATGCGCTTAGTAGCATTTATATCGACAATATTTTTACTCATTATCAACATGTCATCAACATATAAACAACTAATGACTTCATGATTTGGAGTATTTTTAATGTAAACACATTTGTCACACTCGTTGATTTTAAATCCATTTGTCAACATTGTTTGGTCAAATTTAGCATGCCATTGTTTGGGTGCTTGTTTTAGTCCATAAAGCGACTTAACAAGTTTGCACACTTTCCCTCTTTACCAGAAACCACAAATCCCTCAAGTTGTTCCATGTAAATTTCTTCCTCCAATTCTCCATTTAAGAAAGTTGTCTTAACATCCATTTGATGGATTTCAAGACCATGTACGGCTGATAGTGCCACTAACAACCGAATAGATGTTATCCTTGTTACTGGCGAGTATGTGTCAAAGTAATCAAGGCCTTCCTTTTGTCTATAACCTTTGACCACAAGTCTTGCCTTATATTTGTCAACGATGCCATCAACTTTCATTTTCCTTTTAAAAATCCATTTTGATCCTAAAGGTTTATTTCCGGAGGAAGATCAACTAATTCCCATGTATGGTTGTTCAAAATTGATTCAATCTCACTATTGATCGCCTCTTTCCAAAATGATGAATCAGAAGATGACATCGCCGCTTTAAATGTTTGAGGCTCATTTTCAAGCAAGAATGTCAAAAAATCTGGTCCAAAGGAAGTAGATGTCCTTTGACGTTTGCTACGCCTTGGATCCTCTTTACTTGGTGTACTTTCCTTTGGTTCTTCCCGCGGTCGTTTAGATCTTTCACTTGACGACTCACATTCGGTTTTATACAGATAAATGTTTTCAAAGAATTCGCATTATCTCGATTCAATTATCGTATTAACATGAATTTTGGGATTGTCCGATTTGTGAACCAAAAACCGACAAGCTTTGCTGTTTGTAGCATAGCCAATAAAAACACAATCCACAGTTTTTGGTCTGATTTTTACGATTTTGGGCAAAGGAACTTGGACCTTTGCTAAACACCCCACACTTTGAATTATTTCAAGTTGGGTTTTCTTCCTTTCCATAGTTCATATGGAATAGATTGTGTTTTGATGTGGGGCACCCTGTTGAGTATTCGGTTAGCTGCAAGGATAGCTTCCCCCCACAAGCTCTGCGGTAAACCGGAACTTATTAGTAAGGCATTCATCATTTCCTTTAATGTTCGATTTTTCCTTTCCGCAATTCCATTTTATTGTGGTGTGTAAGGGGCAGTAGTTTGATGAATAATTCCATATTCTAAACATATCTCTGCAAAAGGAGATTCGTACTCTCCACCCCTATCACTTCTAATCATTTTTATCTTTTTATTCAATTGATTTTCCACTTCGTTCTTGTATTGATTAAATGCATCAATTGCTTCATCCTTACTATTAAGCAAATACACATAACAATATCGAGTGCAATCGTCAATAAAAGTTATAAAATACTTTTTCTCACCGCGAGATGGTATTGACTTCATATCACATATATCTGTGTGAATTAAGTCTAAAGGATTTGAATTTCTAACTACCGATGAGGGACAAATGCTTATTTTATAAAGCAAGAGGGAACTCCCTCCATTTCCCATTCAATCTATCATTTAAACTCAATCCAATTTTGTATATCAAAACTGCCATTATCCCACCTCTTTTTTTCCTCTCCTTTGTAAACAAGATGCAATTAGTCCAGATGAAAGTTTTTATGCCAAGGACAAAAAAGAATCTTCTGAAGGGGGGTTGACGAGCCTATTGAAAATGAAGCATTTTAATTTGTTGGGTGCCGATTTGTCAGTACTACAACTTTACCAGACTTTGAAGGTAGCAACTTTACCAGACTTGAAAGGTAGAATGCAAAAAATTGAAGAGGCATTAGTACAGATGCCTTAGGGCTTCATTGGTTGACCTCCTTCGGATCACAGTTAATTTATAAATCAAACGTGTATACACAAGTCTCCAACTTGTATTTGTCATGTTCAACTCTATGTTCCCTTAGAGCCTGGGAGCAAAGGAGGAAAATGGGTGGCTTTGTACTGAACATGGAGAGCACCAATGAAGGACTGATCCAGTTTGACATCGTGCTTGTGGAATTTGGAAACAGTCCGCAGTTGCCCTTGAAGGGCATTGCGATCTATAAGTCATTTGGATATCTATTTGGGAGCATTAGAAGAAATCTAATAAAAAGTGACATAAATAACAATGATAAAGATTGTCATGATGATGATTGGAAGTATATTTCAGATTCCTTTATTTTCAAATTGAAATCACAAATGTATAGGAACTGCCCAACTTGATTGTCTGTTAGAAGAAGAAACACAGTTTCAATGCTTGATGGGCTAAAATCAATCATTTTGCTCAATTGAACTAAGGACCAAACTGCAATTTTCTCACAAACAAAGAAAAATAGACAGTTTCACCAAATGTTATTTCCCAATTAGTAGGAAAAGCACCTTTTACGAAAGTTACAAAACAATACCAAGTTGTAAAACTCACCATAAATACATCAAATTCATCCATTGCTCTAAATGGAGCTTCAGTCATCTCATGAAGAGCAAGTGCAAAGCATAAAGTTGAAAAAGAGCGTTCTCCCCCTGATTTTACATGAGAACAAAACCAAATTAGTTTCACATCAGACCAAATTTAACAGGATACTTAAAGAAGGCATCCAGTACATATTCCCAGGAGAAAAAATTCATCGTCAAAGATAATCGCGGAAGACATACAAATAAAGCATGCAATTAAACAACCAAATCAGATATATATATAGAGAGAGAGAGACACACACACATATATATATGGGAAATGGGAAATGGAAATTGGAAAAGCACAATCTCCCCCTCCCCCAACCTTCAAGTGAAAGGGAAAGGGGAAAGGAGAGAAAATTTGAAAATTTGAGTCCAGCAAAACAATCTGACTCAAGACTCATACGCTAAAATGCATACAGAGTGGTTCATACTCCTTACTTATTTAAGTACTAACTCGTTAAGGACTCTACCAGCTTTTTTTTACAAAAATTAGCATTAAATGATTAACTGCAATAAGTCGGGAACAACATTGAGCCATTACAGTCTATTAGTATTTATCTTTGTATGATTATTAGCACATCGCATCATAAAAGTCAAGTGGATCGGCTCTGCCCTGAACCGGCTAAGCCCAAGCCGCTAAAAGAGGCTGGAACCAGCCACTGCCCATGGGTTCTGAGTAGGCCCACCTCCTAGAGGGGTTGGAATCAGTTCTCCCACCCAAATACCAGATTGGGACTGGTGCCAAACCCATTTCGAACCAAACCGATCTAGTATAGCAAAACATAATCAAATAATAAAAAAGTAAAGCTACAAAAGTCAGGAATATGACAACTGAAGCAACAATATTTAACTGTTCGCAACAGCTCCAGTCCCCGTTCTGCTTTTTTTGGTCAATTCACTTTGTCGTCATTACTTTTAGCTATAAATATCCCTTCTCATTTACATTCTTTAACACAAAACAGAACCCAACCACACCGGAACGGATGGTATTGGTACAAAGTCCTCCAGCTTTTCAGACTTTTGGAGAATTTCCAGCTATCAAAGAGACGAAAAGCTATGTGAAGTAAAAGATGAAAAGGTCGCCAATTGCTACTAAGAACCTAACAGAACTTCTCCAAATGTGGGTGTAAAAACCACTTGTGTAGGTCGGGGTTGAGAATTGGGGGCCGCACCGACGGGGTCTACTCCTTCCCTCGGATCTGGGCTCTCACACTGCCTTCTTATCTCTTTCAATATTCTCTCAATTTTTAGTCTCTCAACCAGTGATTGAAGTTTGTGGATCAAGCTTCTAGCAAAGCTTCAATTATTCTTTTTTTACCAAAAAGGGAAGTTCGCACAGTTCAGAAATGGAGAATAAGGGTGTTCACAGTTCGATTTGGTCTGATTTTCATCAAAAAAGAAACCAAACCAAACTATATTTGCCTTTTTAGTTTCGTTTTCTCGATTTTTTCGATTTTATCACAAAAAGTTAAATTTACTCAGCAAGCTATAGTCTTATAGACAAACTTTTCCATAAGTTAATATGTGTTTAGAAAGAAATGAACAAACGGACAAATTTATTATCTAGATGCATCTTGGGGCATTCACTTTCCAAGTATTTGTAAAGAATGAGAAAAAACCTGAAAGTCCTCTTGTGTCACGAACACTGCTGCTAGATGCATCTTGGGGCATTTTTACCTGAATAATATTTCAGAGAAACAAAAAAATAGATGGGAGGAACAAAATTTAAAGAATCAGTCCCCACATATTAATAATGGCCTACTAGGTTAGGCAAACAGAACCATGTCATGTTAGTTCAAGTCACCTCTATTGAAAGGGTCTTCTCTTCATAACTAACTTTGATGTGCCCACTGATTCCTTTCTTTCCCAAATGGCCATTAAATCTAATGAAAAATTGGCAATCAAGAAAATTGAGATATGAAGGAACTACCAACTAAGGAACCTACACAATATGGATATGTAAATGATAGAGATCATACTGCCATGTTAATTGGCGCTTCAAAAGAGTAGCATTTCTCTGGAATTTGCTCCACCGTAGCTCGAGGGCTTTATGGCATGCCTGACAACATGTTTAAGAAGAATCAAAACATATAGGGTCCTTTCGTTGGAGAGATCAGGAAAAATAATCCCAGTACAAATTTGGTCTTATTTGTCCTTCATTCTAGTATAACTTGTACATCATTTTAGACATCATCTATACTTGATACAATATTAGGTATATGGGTATTATTGATCTTAGTGAAGCAATCCCTGGATTATATAACTCCTCTATAACTAGTATATGAATCAAATGACCCCATAATGTTTTCTTACATTATTGACCCCATCAACAATATTCTTCCTTTTCCTCACCAATAAGAAATAATAATATTCTTCATTTTAAAAAAAATTGGATAAAAGTGAAAGAAATAATCCCCTTGATTATTTTCATTAATTGAATAGGTATATATACAAGTTACAAAATAGGAGAATCCTATTCCTAAAATCTTATTCTACCATAATTCTAACTCTACAATTATGGTAGTGTATAATCCTACTTTAGGTAACAAATACATTACAATATACTACACATATATTTTCCAAATATACAATATTCTCATGTCCAAAATTATAGAAACCGAGAGCACCAATATGGGCAGATTTCGTGCACCAATATGGGCAGATTTCGTGACATTGAATAAGGCAATATACACCTGTATATTGTGTGTATATTGCCTTATTTAACACACACCCGCAGTCATAGCGGGCGGTCTTCGAACGCTGAGACTGTCCCTAAAATCTTCAAAGAGTACCGAGGGAAGACCCTTTGTAAAGATGTCTGCAACTTGATATCTTGACGGGACATGACATACGCGTACCTGCCCCCGAGCAACCTTTTCACGGACAAAGTGAATGTTCATTTCGATATGCTTAGTGCGTTGATGCTGAACCGGATTACCTGAGAGGTAGATGGCACTAACATTATCACAATATACCAAGGTTGCCTTCTGAATGGGGCAATGAAGCTCTAAAAGCAAGTTACGTAACCAACATGATTCTGAGACCACATTAGCTACCCCTCGATATTCTGCCTCTGCACTTGAGCGGGATAGAGTCACCTGACGCTTCGCAGACCAGGAGACCAAGTTGTTGCCAAGGAACATACAATATCCTAACGTAGATCGTTTGGTGTCCGGACAACCACCCCAATCCGCATCTGTGTACGAGACAAGTGTGGATGTAGATGAAGGATACAAGTGCAACCCATAGTCCAGTGTCCCCTGAATATATCGAATGATGTTTTTGATTGCATTCATGTGCATAACTCTGGGATCATGCATGAATAAACACACCTGCTGAACAGCATACGTAATATCCGGTCTGGTAAAGGTAAGATACTGGAGGGCCCCTGCAAGACTGCGATAGCGGGTCGGGTTCTCGTATGGTGCACCTGCCGCGGCACTAAGCTTGGGTTTTGCATCAACTGGAGTGGAAGTCGACTTACAGGATGACATCCCAGCCCTCTCTATGATCTCGGCGGCATACTTTCGTTGAGACAAAAACAAACCACCTGAATGATGTTTGACAGCAATCCCCAAAAAGTAACTCAAGGGCCCTAAGTCTTTCATAGCAAACTCAGAACTGAGCATGGCCATGATAGACTGGTGCAAGGTATCGGAAGAGGCAGTCAAGATGATATCATCCACATACAACAGAATGTAGGCCAATGACGAACCACGGCGGTAGATGAACAAGGAATTATCTGACCTACTGTGAGTGAATCCAATAGTCGAAACAAAGTCAGCAAACCTCGTATACCAGGCCCGTGGAGACTGCTTAAGCCCATATAATGACTTCTTCAACAAACAGATATGATGAGGACGGTTGGGATCCCTGAAACCCAACGGTTGATGCATATAGACTGTTTCCTTGAGATCACCATGTAGGAAAGCATTCTTGACATCCAACTGATGAATAGGCCAAGTATTTGAAAGGGCCAAGCTAAGCACAGTGTGAATAGTAGCCGGCTTGACGACCGGACTAAACGTCTCCCCACAATCTATCCCAACCTGTTGAGTCTTACCATCACCTATCAGCTGCGCCTTATGTCGAGCAAATGACCCATTCGAATTCTCCTTATGAGCAAAATTCCACATAGACCTGATAACATTAATACCAGAAGGACGGGGCACCAACTCCCACGTCTTATTATTAATAAGAACATTATATTCATCAGTCATAGCAATCTTCCAATTAGGGTCATTTAAGGCGGACACAAGATTACGGGACAAGGGGGATTTAGAGACATTAGAATGTAAATTAAAATGTCTTTTTAGGTGTAAAAATACCCCGCTGACTACGAGTGACCGGTATATGACTCGAGGAAGAATTTAGTGAATTTTGGGAATTTGTCGGGGTCGGGACGGACTGGCCAGCAGGAAGTGGGCCTGCTGGCCCAAATCGAGAAATCGGGCGGAATAATCGGAACAGCCTCCGAATTAGGCTAGACTGGCCCAATCGCTGGAACTGTTTCACTTACTGGAATAAGTGACGGAGCAGTGGGTCCAGCGGGCAGTGGGCCCGTTGGAGGATTTTGGGTGCGGGATATGTCCGAAAAATGATGAGTAATATACGGAGATATACTATCATCCAAAAAATTATACGAACTAGGCTCGGGAGTATGGACTTTAGTAAATGGAAATTGAGTTTCATCAAAAATTAATGGCGATTAATGATGATTTTCTTGGAGGATAAATCAAAACATTTATAACCATGATGATTAGACGGATAACCCAAAAACACACACGGAGTAGACCGGGCCTGAAGTTTGTTAATTGTGGTGGATGGGAATAACGGATAACACAAGCACCCAAAAATCCGAAGATGAGAATAAGAAGGGTTCTTATTATAGAGGATTTGGAGGGGGGAAGAATATATCAGACCTTTGGACGGAATTATGTTAAGTAGATATGTTGCCATTTGCAGAGCATGATGCCAAAAATACGGGGGTATGAAAGAATGAAGTAAGATAGTGCGAACAATGTTATTTATGGAACGAATTTTGCGTTCGGCTTTCCCATTTTGAGAAGATGTATGAGGGCATGAAAAATGAAAATTTATCCCATTATTATCACAGAACTCCCGAAATACCCTATTGTCATACTCTTTCCCATTATCACATTGAATATTCTTTATTTCTCTTTCGAATTGTGTTCTAATGAATGCTCTAAATTTTATGAAGACGGAAAACACTTGAGATTTATTGGCAATTGGAAACGTCCACAAAAATTTAGAATAATCATCCAGAAACATAACATAATATCGATGAGCTAACGAACTTAGAACAGGAGACGTCCATAGGTCGCTATGAATAATATCAAATGGCTGTGAAGTATGAGAATTTGAATCCACAAATGGCAACTTAACAATTTTTCCTAATGAACAAGATTGACAAATATGAGTATGACTCGTACCCTTACAGGAAATAAAGCTATTTCTATCTAAAACTGTTAAAATAGACGATCTCGGATGACCAAGGCGAGCATGCCACACGGAAGGAGAAATGGCTGCAAAAACTGACAGCAAGGCTTGACTCGATGGACTGAAACCGATCATGATAGGATACAGATCCCCCCACTATCACACCTCATGAGATGACTCCCCGTCTTGAAATCCTTCACAGAGAAACCAAAAGGATCAAATTCAACGGAAACGAAATTGTCAGTGGTGAACTTTCGGACAGACACTAAATTTTTAATCAATTTGGAAGCATGTAAAGTATTCTTCAAGATAAGGGGTGGATTGGGGGGAGACAACGTTTTCTGACCATAACCCTGAATTGGAATAGAGTTGTCATTACCAACAATTATACCCCGAGGGGTGATCAAATTAGAATAAGATGAGAGAGTACCTGAATCGGAAGTCATGTGAGTAGTGGCCCCGGTGTCCATATACCAATTTGGGTCCGGTTGAGTTAACCCCAATGTGTGCATCGCGGTCTCGATATCGGTCTGAGTGGGGCCTGCTGCATGATGGGCTTGCGAAGGTCGGGGCCCAAGTATTCCAGACCGTGACTGAGCTAGGTCGTAGCTGCTGGAACCGGCGCCGCCGGGCCACCGGCCGGTGGGCCGCCACCGCCGGTTCTTCGGGCCTAAATTGCCGGCCGATCCACCGGCCGCCGGAATTTACTTGTTGGAGTGTAAGGGGCTGCGCCGCCCACGGCCCACCGCCCTAGCCCCACTGCTGGGACCAGGGGGTGGTGGGCCACTGTTTCCTGGATGGGGCCCACCGCCTGCTTGCTGACCACCGGAACCGCCGCGTTTGCCCCCGCGGTTTTTGTTATTATTCTTACGATTATTTTTACCGCCACTATGATTATGGTTTTGGCCCGAATTATTAACAAACCCAAAGAACTTGGGGAGGACGCCATCATGACGACGGGGCTTGCTCCGGTAGCTGCCTTTTTAGCCAAACCGGCTTCTTCCAAAGTAAGCATAGAGCGGGCTTGATAAAAGTCAGGAAGAGGGTTGCTTTGACGAAGGAGAGTTCCAACGCCATTTTAGGCCTCCGAAAGGCCGGCAACCAATTGTAGAACCAGTCGATTATTTGTTATAGGTGTGCCAACATTACGGAGTTGATCCGCCAACTCCTTGAGTTTCTTGCAATATGCAGAAACGTTTGGAAATTCGTCCATTCGAACTAGAGAGAATTCCTGGCTCGAGTGTGACGACACGTGAATGTTGGTTATCTTGGAATATGTCACGCAATCTATTCCAGGCAGCCATAGCCGTGGTATCCGGCTCAATAATCGTCTGTAGAAGGTCAACCGAAATAGTGGAGTAGATCCATTGGAGAACGGTAGCATCAAGAGTAATCCATAACTGAGGATCCTCCGCGGGAAGAGGTGTAGCAGGAGGAATGATGTGATGAATAACTTGATGGGAGATAGCGTGAATTTTAAACAACTCCGCCCACGTCGCATATTGGACATTTTCCATCTCAAGTACAATAGGGATATTGTTCTTGACGTTAGAAACCATGAGGGCAGGATGATAATTGTTCTTAGACATATTGAAAGAACAAAGAAGGAGGGGAAATTTGGGAAAAGTAAGAGCGATTTTGAGAGCGGAAGACTAATTTCTGAAGAGAAATCCGAGGGGGGGTATTCGGCCAAGAGGGAAGGCAAAAATTTAGAGAGAAATTTTTTGTGTGACCTAGTCGCTTTGATACCATGAAAGAAATAATCCCCTTGATTATTTTCATTAATTGAATAGGTATATATACAAGTTACAAAATAGGAGAATCCTATTCCTATTCTATTCCTAAAATCTTATTCTACCATAATTCTAACTCTACAATTATGGTAGTGTATAATCCTACTTTAGGTAACAAATACATTATAGTATACTACACATATATTTTCCAAATATACAATATTCTCATGTCCAAAATTATAGAAACCGAGAGCACCAATATGGGTAGATTTCGTGCACCAATATGGGCAGATTTCGTGACATTGAATAAGGCAATATATACCTGTATATTGTGTGTATATTGCCTTATTTATAAAAAAGAGAATTGACAGTAGCCTTAATAAATAGTCAATATGTTCTCGGTCTAGACCATCAACTCAAATAAATTCCTGGCTTTATTAGGGGAAATTGATTCATTAAAAAAGTTTGGGCTCCCACCTAATGTATAAATACAAAATGGGAAACACTTGTCGGATGGGAAAAAGCATTTAATAACATTTCGAGAAAACACCACTTGATGCAACATTATGCTTTACATGCCTAAATCTCAAAAGTTCTATGAAAAAATCTCTAAGTTAAATACATCAGTTTGATTAAGCCACCCAAACAGTTTATGAGGCAGCTGTGCTTCAGATTGGATAGGGACTTTTTTCTCAAAGCACCTTATATTTATTTCTTTACATAATTCAATGCAATATAAAGGGAACACTTTTTTAGCTGCTTGAGTGGCCTCTCCATGACCACTTCCCTAAGTTTGTACTTGGCATGGCAATTTTATCATAAAAATAACCTGTAAGATGTTCCACAAAAGTCCAGCAATGTGACGATGTAGGAAGAGGTAATTCACTGTTTCCTCTTTTTTGCACATGTTATTATACGTTTCCCTGCCTTTCCTTCATGTCATCAATAGCTCAAGTTATTTGAAGCTTGAGTTATTTCAGTCCATCAAAAAGAAAAGTAACTTCTAGGAGGGACTTTTGTCCACCAAATGGTTTTCCATGGAAAAGGTACTTCATGTTCCTTCCTGACCTAGAAGAACTTAATATAAAGACCCAACTTAACTACCATTTCTCCAGCCATTCCATCTTGTTTTTAGCATAGTAGAAATTTGGATTATTTTCAAAACATGGTAAACAGACTGTCCTTATGGCCTATCACCCAATCATTACATTCCCTTCTGCAGGTAATGTTCAGCAATAAGATTGACAATTCTGCGTAAGGCTGTTATGCCCTCATAATTCTCAGCATATTTGTGAACCGAGAACACGTTCTTAAGTGGTGCGTGCTCTATCCAAGTATCAAACCAGAATCAGATTTTTCTCCCATAGCTCACTTTAAGGTTAAGTATTTCCGAGGAATCATATGATCATCTATTTATCTCTTCCCACACACATCTAATAGGAAGTTGGCATTGGCTTAGAGCATCAATCTCATTTATCATGTCCATACTTGCCCACTGTTGGACATCTCCACGCCCTTTGGTTTTCATTGCAAAATCTCCGCACGTAATTTCTAGCATAAACCAAGTTTTGTATCAATCTTATTACCTTTTCCATCTTATGAGGTGTAGAATTCTTCCTTTTTCCTTTACTATTTATTAGAATGTCAATATAAAATGTGTGAATGTCTTGAAGTAATTGATTTCATTGCAGGCATCACAAAGATGCAAAATAGTTACAAACATGGTATAGCAAAAAAGGATGATTGCCAGCTCCATTACAAATGTTCATATTAGAACTAGGGAGCTAACAAAATTCACAAAACTACCAAGGGAGTCTATACAGGATAAATAAGGCCAACTAAATAGATACATAAGACATCTTGCTTTGAGAGATTGGCAAGTAGTTGATATTACATTGAAACATCAGTTGTTCCTTTCATTCCAAACACTCCAAAAATATAGCAACAAGTATCATCTTCCAGATTTTCCTAATGGTGCTATTTTATAGAATAACAACAACAACACCATACCAGTGTAATCCCACAAGTGGGGTCTGGGGAGGGTAGAGTGTATGCAGACCCTACCCCTACCTTGGGAGGTAGAGAGGATGTTTCCAAAAGACCCTCGACTCAAGAGAAAGCATGACAAAAAAAGGTCAGACAAGGATTGAAATAAGCCATTGCAAAATACTATCAATAAGCATTATGAAGAAAAGTAACAGTAATTGTAGCAAACTAATACGATAATCGAAGTACAAGAGACAGCAGTTAGTAGCAGAAAATCGATGGACAAGAAACTACAAAGATAATACTATGCCTACTAGTTTTGGAGGATACACGAGACAACGCTCTACACCTACTAAAATACTTGAGGATATTCTGCATTTAATTATAAAATATTCTTTATTAGCATAGAGATTGTGGAATTTTTGACTATCTCTATCCCCCCTCTCTCCCTCCTCTCTGACCTAACAGCTACAACAGCGCCGGAAAAGGCTAGTATTCTAGCCTCCACCGGCGCCTCTCTTTCTCCTCTCTCCTCTCCCCTCTCACACCAACGACCTCCATCCCTCACCGATGGCAACCAGCCCGGCGACCAGGTAACTCACTCCGGTCGGCGACCGGGTAACGCTGCCGGACTACTACGCCGACAAATTTTTCCAGCATCTTCCTTTTACTTCTGCTTCGCTTCTCTTTTCCTCCTCTTCTTCGTCTACTCCTCTCAGTTTCTCTATTTATTTTTTTCTGCTTCTGCCACTCGGACCAGCGGCCAGGCTACTAAGCTGTTCCGACACCGATGAACACTAGTGTTGTCTATTTAGTTGAGCTAGAGCTGCAATTTCATATAGTTTTCTGTTTGGAAACCCTATTCTCTAGTCGGAGTCCTGGCCGAAAACCTCAGTTTTCCGACGACCTACAATTAGAACTGTACCAGAGGGGATTTGTAGTAGTAAGCAAGCAAAAAAGGAAGAACACAAGGAAACACCATCAGTTTTTGGATGAGCATCTACAGTCCAGGTTCATTGTTACTGGAATTGGTACCTCCAGTTGACTTGTTGAGCTCTTCTATATTTCTCGTTAGTTAATTAATTGCCTTAGTTGAGTGCTACATTTTGCTTGCTTTGGGTAGCTGATTTAGTTGCTGCATTCTCTGCTTGTTTTACTGGTTATACGTTTCATACATTTCACACTTTTCTTACTGCTTGCAATTAGATATAGTATATTGTTCGTATGTAGTATTTGTGACTCTAGTGGCTTAAGTAAATGATGGTAGACTAGGGTCATATTCTCAGTCGGGGACGGAGGCGAGGGTTGGGGGGATAAGTGGGGTAAGGGAGATGCTAGGCTGAGAATAGGATCTTAAAACATTGGGACTTTAACGGAGAAGTCTATAGAACTAGCTAAAATTCTTAAGAAGAGGAGGATTAATAGATAGGATGATGACGATTAAGTTGGTAGTTGGAGGGTTCACTATGAACATTATTAGTGCTTACGCGCCGCAGGCGGTCTTGGACTAGGAGGAGAAGAGGCTGACTGGGTTGTTTAACGTCATTTTTAAGATTGCAAGAATGCCCAAAGATTGAAGATGGAGAATGATGATTCCTTTGTATAAGAACAAAGGTGATATCCAGAATTGCAACAACTATAGGAGTATCAAGCTGCTAAGCCACACTATGAAAGTTTGAGAAAGGGTCATGGAGATGAGGGTAAGAACAGGCGTGTCTATTTTCGAGAATTATTTTGGATTTATGTCGGGGCGTTCGACTACAGAAGTCATTCACCTTATTAGGAGGTTGGTGGTGAACTGACGTGACAAATTCAAGGGGAGGTGTCATGGTGTATGTTATTCACGGATGACATAGTCCTAATTGATGAGACACGCAGTAGAGTGGACGCTAAGCTGTAGGTTTGAAGACAGACTCTGGAGTCTAAAGGGTTCAGGCTGAGTAGGACCAAGAAGGAATATTTGGTGTGCAAGTTCGGTAACGGGAGCGACCTTGAGACAGGCGTGGAGGTAAGGCTTGGTACTCATGTCATTCCCAAGAAAGGAAGCTTCAAGTACCTCAGGTCTATTATCCAAGGAGATGTAGAGATTGATGACGATGTCACACATCGTATTGAGGCAGGGTGGATGAAATAGAGGCTCGTGAGTCTTATCGGATAAAAAGGTACCACCAAAACTTAAAGGCAAGTTCTATAAGGTGGTCGTTAGACTGACTATGTTGTATGGGGTAAAGTGTTGGTCAGTCAAGACCTCGAACATTCAATGGATGAAAGTTGCGGAGATGAGGATGCTGAGATGGAAGTGTGGGCATACAAGGAGGGATAGGATTAGAAATGATTATATCCGGGATAGAGTGGGAGTGGCCTCGATAGCGGATAAGATGCGGGAAGTGAGGTTGAGATGGTTTGGACATGTGCAGAGCAGAGACACAAATGTCCAGTGCGGAGGTATGAGAGTTTGGCTATGGACGGATTCCGGAGGGGTAGAGGTAGGCCGAAGAAGTATTGGGGAGAGGTGATTAGACAAGATATAAAGCATGTGCAACTTATCGAGGACATGACCTTAGATAAGGGGTTGTGGAGGACACGGATTAGGATAGAAGGGTAGTAGGTAGTAGAGCGTAGTCCTACTTACGCTTGCAAACTGGTAGTTGTAGTGGTTTTAGTGTAGGCCCGCTTAGCCCATCATACTAATAAGCGCAACAGTGTTGTATAGTCCCCTATAGTTTGATTTCTGTCGCTATGCGTTCTTTAGTGTACTTTTTTTATCTTATTTACATGTGTTAGTTACTGCTCTTTTTTCCATAATGCGCTATCATGACTTATTCTCTTTTGATACCAGCATTTTCATACTGCTTTAAATTTTTTGTCCAGGCCTGACCGTTTCTCTTGCTTTTCTTATGCTTATGCTTATGCTTTGTCTTAAGCCGAGGGTCTCTCAAAAACAGCCGCTCTTCCACCAAGGTAGAGGTAAGGTTTATGTACACTCTACCCTCCTCAGACCCACGTTGTGGGATTCCACTGGGTATGTTGTTGTTGTTGTAACATAGAGATTGATTACCTACCAAATTGTACGTAGCCTAAGACTATTAGATAACGCATACCTCTTGTACATTTTTACTTAATCAAATGAATGAGAAATTTCTTCTAATTTGATATGGTAAAATATCCTCTATGATCTTGGTGAGACTCATACACCTTCTGCTACCAACAGGCAATTTTGGCCAATTAGTGCTGCCAGCCCGGCTAATTTTTTTTCTTTTGTTCTTCCTTCCGGTGTATAGCACCGCTCCTCTCCCCAACAACCGATGCCACTACTCTCATGACGATCGTACAGGCCTGTCTCCACTTTCTGGAAACAATTCATCCATGGCTCCTCTCAATCGGCCTTTTCTATTTTTTCACCTGATTTATGGCATAACCGTTTGGGTCACCCGGGTGCACCGGTGTTGGATTTTCTTAAAAGACATAATTTTATTGCTTGTAACCGTAGTGACTCACATTTTGTCGTTCTTGCATTTTTTGGGAAGCATGTTAAATTTCCATTTTCTTTATCTACTTCACAAATTATTAAGCCATTTGATATTATGCATTGTGATGTGTGGACATCCCCGATTTTGAGTTCGGTAGGTCATAAGTATTATATGCTTATCTTTGATGATTATACAAATTTTCTATGGACATTTCCCATTAGAAAAAAATAACAAGTCCCCACAGTTTTTAAACAATTTAGTATTTTCATCCAAACCCAATTTGAGATACCCATAAAATGTTTTCAATGTGACAATGGGAGGAAATTCATAAATAACACTTTCAATGATTTTTGTCAACAAAATGGGTGTTATTACGTCTCTCATGTCCATTTACTTCTCCTAAAAATGGGAAATCTAAAAGAAATACCTGAACAATCAATAATATGATTCGTACACTACTTGCACACTCGTCCACACCGTCTTTTTGGCATCATGCTCTTCAAATGGTCACCTATCTTTTGAACATTCTTCCTAGCAAGTTGCTATCAAACAAATCACCCACCCAAATGTTGTACCATCGTATTCTATCATACAACCATTTAAGGGTTTTGGGTGTTTATGTTACCCTTGTTTCCGTCCACCACCATAAACAAGCTCTTAGCCCGGTCTACTCCTTGTGTTTTTTTGGGATATCTACAAAATCATCGTGGTTATAAGTATTATGATATGTCTAATGGGAAAATTATCTTATCTCGTCACGTTATTTTTTATGAATCCACATTCCCGTGTGCTACATCTCAAGTAGTGTCCCCACCTTTATATGATTTTTTAGACGTAAGAATACATCCGATTTTGAATCACCATTTAAATACTTAATCCGTTAGTACCCCGGCTGGGCCGACCCAAATTGGACAATCACCACATCTGGCCCAACACCAAGATGGAACTGGGCCAGACCGAGATTGGGAACCCACTACCCCTTAATTGGTATCATCGGCCCAGTCCAGTGCTCATCACTGTCAGGCCCAACTTCACAAGCCACTATTCGGCTTCAGAATTACCCCACCTCGGCCCAGTCCGCCACCCACCGACTCAGTGACCCAACCCAATATCCTGGTCCCACATCGAAATATTAAAACCCATGTCGTGCATGGGATTTTTCGCCCTAAGCGTCATTTTAACCTAACTTCTTCGGTTCAACCATCACTTCATCCAAAAAATTCCAAAGCAGCCCTATCTGACCAGAATTGGAAAGATGTCATGCAAGACAAAATAGATGCTCTTATTAAAAATAAGACATAGGAATTAATGCCTCGTCCATCTAATGCGAACATCATACAATCTATGTGAGTTTTTTGTCATAAAAATAATTCTGATGGCTCTTTTGCGAGACACAAAGCTCGTCTTGTAGGTGATGACAGGTCTCAGCAGGGTGGCGTGGATTGCGGTAAAACATTCAGTCCGGTAGTTAATCCGGCCACTATCAGGACTGTTCTGAGTCTGGCCTTGTCCAAATCATGGACCATACATCAGTTGGATGTTAAGAATTCATTTTTACATGGTCACCTACAGGAAACAGTTTACATGCACCCGCCGTTGGGTTTCCGAGATCCTACCTATCCGGATTATGTTTGCTTGTTAAAAAAATCTTTATATTATTGTCGAAGTCATAAATTTTCCACGGTGTATAAATACAAGTTGAATAAATCATAACCGACCTACCATACTGTACAAATCAAAATCTGAACTATATCGAATTAATGGTAATGATATTATATCTATAAAAAGTGAAAATTGAAATTATCAAATCGAAATTTTCAAAACCGCACCATACCATACTACGAACACCCGTTACTAGAAATTTTGCAGGACATCATGATCTCTAATCGCTTTGTGATCTTGCATCTCATCGTTGTATCCTACTATCACTGGCATGCTATGTGCCAACATTGTACTCTAGGTTTTATCGATCTTATAGATGTGTTGTATAGTTAGAAAGCATATAAAAGAAAATAATACGATATTTTTCCACTTCATGAGTTTTAGAAGTTGATGTTTACATGATCATGATAATCGCAATAAACTTCCGTACAAATCATTTTTAAGATTTATTTCACACAAGTTTTAAACACGCACACAACTCAAAATTAAGGAAAAAACTTATAATTACATTGTCAATCCATGGGTTCTAGAAGTGGATATCTACATGACCATAATGACCATTTGTAATATCAACTTCAGCACAAGTCTTATTTTAATATTTATTTAGTACAAACTTCAAACACACACAAGAACTCCGCTACAAATCCCATAAAAACACACTCGAAATTAGGGTGCACACATGTTTGGTTGATTATAGGAAGGCTTACATCTGGGGCCACATCTCGCGCCTTCACAATCGCTGTCAGTTTTACAATACCTCGTCCATAGGCAGAATCCATTTTTTCCTGGTCGAAGGCGATAAGATTGATCTGTATAAAAAAAAAAGCTTATAATACTCATACATTTCATTAAAATCATCACTAATTTTATATTGAAAAATGAAGATAAGTTTGAAGCTCATTTATATTTGGAAGAATTCAATTGTGCTGTCATCTATTGTGAAATATAATACTCCATCGGTTCCATTTTATATGAAGGTGTTTGACTGAGCGCAGAGTTTAAGAAAGAACAAAAGGCTTTCGAAATTTATGGTCCAAAACAAGCCTAGATATTTCTGTAGCTGTAAATTATCTCATAAAGTTGAATTATTTCTAAATATTTAAAAAATATCTTTCTTTTCATAACCGACTAAAAACAGAATGACATATAAAATGGGATGGAGTTAGTATATACGTGTCTCCGTCTCGAGTTCAATCATCAGCGACCCATGAGCTTTTACATAGAAAATGGAGATGAGTGTGAAAACTCATTTATATTTAGCAGAATTCAATAGTTATGTCATTTATTGGACATATAATGTACACTTATCTCCCTCTCAATCGAGTACATCGAGCTATTAGATTTGCAAATTAATTGAGATCATGTTGTCTTTCATACCACAAAAAGAGAGATCATGTTGTATTATTATGGCTATTATGTTACAATCTAATTAATTAAAGAACAATTACTTGTGCGTTTCCATAAATTAGTGCATGTAATCTTAAAAGAATGTAACTAATCAATCAATATCAATTAATATATAATATAAAGTTAGGAGTAGACAATCATATGTGACACTTCTCTATGACCAAAGATCCTATTTATCTATTTTATCTTTTTTTGACTTTTATATTATTTTTAATTATTTTATTTTGATTTAAAATGTCATCTTCATCACTCACACCTCTTCATCTTCATAACTTCTACTCTTAATTAGTATGAGTAATTAATTTTATGATTTCTAATTTAATGTACAAGTTATGACATCTAATTAAAATTACACCAACATGGTATTCTCATTCCAATAAATGGAGGATATTGTAGAATGAATGAAGAGATCAAAAGCACAAAATTGTAGAACTGAGGAGGAGATCAAAAACACGAAATAAAGAAAATGTTGAAGGAAAATGAATTATTCCCATGTCATGTACTTAAATATTTATTTTAGCAAGTGAGTGAGTGTTTTGGTGCTTTTATTATATGAATATCTTTTATAATGTTTAATTTTTTTCACCCTTTAAATTATTATGTTATAGAACTTCAATTGTTGATCTTCTTTTTCAGTTTGTTCGTGACGCAAAATTGTTCAAAAGGGTCATCATGCCTTTTAGTTTAGTCTAAATTTTTTATATTTATACTCATTATTATGAAAATTAAAATATATAGATTTTGCTGCTTAAATAATTCTGATTAGCAAGTCAAATAGTTCTAGCAAAATCTACTACCATCTATATCCATGCATATTACAAAGCAAGGCAAAGGAGAGTGACGCGACACTTTGTTTTGGCAAAAAAAAAAAAGGACAATTATCTTTTTCCTTCTTTTTGTTTTTAAATTTTTACTCCTTATTGTTGGCATGACCGTCCTAATTATTTTTATACAAATAAGTGACATTTTGGGGAAGATGATATAACACCATTTATTGATCTGGATTTTCATTTTTTCTTTTTCTTAGTTTTTACATTTTTACCTTAAAATTTTCAATTCATGTGCTCCACAAAACAAAATTCATGTTTGTCTCTTTCGCCGAGCCTTCACTTTTTCATCGAAAATGACATTTGATACCTTTGTTAGTTTTTTCTCCTTCGTGATTTTTATAATACTCTTTAGTTTTTTTTAGAAATTGTTAGCATATTATTGATTTATGAACTTTATTTTATTAATATTTACGAAAAATAACTATGGTAATAGATCTTTTATCCTCTCTGGACAAGAACAATTAATCTTTTCCTTCATATTTTTTGCACTTTATATATTTTCTACCATTTATATATGTGCTATGTTAAAAGAACTCAAAAGTCAATTCTTAACTCTCTTACTATGATTAATTGCCCTATGTATAAAAAAATGTTAAATGAGGAAGTTGTTTAGGAAAATGAATGATTAGAAGGCCCTCTTTCTCTATTTAAGGTGTTTACACACAATAACTTTCAAAATCAAAGTGAAAAGATAAATTAAACGTTACATGTTTTCTAAGTCTTTGTGTTCTTGCAGTCATATTTAATTCTATATGAGAAGAAGGTAAACATAGAATTGCATAACAACAACTACAAGGTGTTTGAAATTGAATTCTACATGACTATTGATAAACATGAAGAAAGAAGATCAACTTCTTCATCTTTTAAATGTGTTACATGCATTATTCATCTCTGCAAGCTTAAATGAAGTTCAGGTCTAAGCAAAATAAATTATCTCATTTATCTCGACATAATTTATAAAAGATCATTTTTAAATTTACGAAGATACCGCGCGAAGCGCGATCAAATTCACTAGTATAAAATAATATGAAGATCAAATAGATATACCATAGCGAGTTGTAACCCCTTGAAACACTTCATCAAGTGCTTCTGAGTCGAACCCTTTTGATATTGGAAGTTGTAGAACATTCAACTCAGTTGGCTTCGCCTCCTCATTTGCCATAAGAAGTTGAAAAACTGTCAAATTAATTATATATGTATAGTTAGTTAGTTCATGTAAATCACTATTTAAAAAATAAAAAATAGTGACAGACAAATTTTGTAGTTAAACAGCAAAATCTGTTGCTAATTATATATATTTAGTGATAAATTAGCGACAAATTATGTATAAAGATACCTCTTCCCACTGCTTTCTCTCCGATAAATATAAAAAATTGTACTAACCAGATACAAAAAGTAGGAAGGCTAGAGCAAAACCCAACTTGCTTGAAAAACTCTTTCCACCCATTGTGCTATGAGAAAATAAAACGATTATGAAAAAGAAGATGTGTCAATTGTATTGCAGCCATGCCATATTTATAGGGGGGTGGTGCATGTTGTGCTGTCATGGTTGTATAAAATGAAATAGTAGATTGAGTCGAATGATATGATTTCGGTAGGGAACACTTCCTATTAATTAATTGGGCCTTATAAGTTGTAAATTTAAATTACTTTGACAAACACACTATAAAAAAATTAGAATTAGCAGCAAACTTCATCACCAATCCTTTCTAAATAGCTCGTAGCTAACATCATTTTTTAATATTCAGAGGGTAACATGTCGCTAAATAAGATTAGCGAAGAATTTTGCTATTTAGAATATATATATATATATATATATATATATATATATATATATATATATATATATATATATATATGCTAAATAGAATTAGCGAAGAATTTCACTATTTAGCTATATATATATGTGTGTGTTCATACTTCTCAATTATTGTATTTCTTGTCATTTTGTGGTTTAAATACGTTATATGGTAGTTGTTAAGAGTCACACATCGGAAATAAAATGGGAATATGGACTCCTTATATGAACTTGAACAATCCTCACCCTACAAGCTAGCATTTGGGGTTGAGTTAGGCCCAAAATTCATTCTTTATATGGTATCAGAACCAGGCCAATTTCAATTCTTTATTCACCAATGTTGGGCCCCAAATTATATTGTTCACGCCCAGTTAATGAGGTCTGGGCGTGCGGGGAAGTGTTAAGAGTCCCACATCGGAAATGGAACGGGAACATGGACTCCTTATATGGACTTGGACAATCCTCACCCTACAAGCTAGCTTTTGGGGTTGAGTTAAGCCCAAAATTCATTCTTTACGGTAGCGTTTCATTCCTATTTAGTAAAATACTCCATAATTGAATTAGGTGAGAGTATTGTTTAATGGGGAAATAGTAGTTTAAGACATGTTGTGTTTTAAAAACGTTATGGTAACTATTTTTTCTCATTTAGTAAAATACTCCTTCAATAATTGAGTTAGGTGAGAGTATTCTTTCATGGAAATTGTACGATGTTTTAGTCTCAAGTTGTTTTATTCTGATAATAATATGATAGGTCTGAGTACGTTATAGTACAATAAAAACAAACTGGAAATAAACTAACTTGAGAGCTCTCTTGCTATTTTTACAATCTGATTCTTGATATCGATTCACTCTTGTAGCCTCTCTATTTATAATATAGAGTTTTACTTGAAAAGTTCATCGATTGGTTGTGGATGTTGAGGGAAATGTGATCAGCTAGTAGGTTTGTTGGAGAAGATCATGGAGCAAAATCCTCTAACTTCTTGAACTTGTTCCTCAAGCATAACAACGACTTTGACTTGTTCTTCCCACATTTTTCATCAGCTCCTATTTACCTTGTCAAGTCAATTTTACTTCGTGGTAATATTTCCACGAATTTTGCTTCATTCCATGAAGTAAGGCAAAACTGTTTTTTCATAAAATGTTGGTCCGAATGTTGTGACATTTATTCTAACATTTCATAAATTCAAATTAGTACTTAAAACAATATGTTGGGTAGAATCTCACAACACCAAACCCAACATTAACATAATCCTTTTGTTATTCAAGATAACATATAACAAAATAAAATGTGCATTTTTTGTCCGGAAGCTAAGAGAAAATTAATAAAGTTTTTATAACCAAGCCTCTGAAAAATGTCGAAGAACCAGTGGTGTAGTTATGAAGCTGAGTGATACGAATCGAGTTAGTTTCAAGAAAATTAGAATTATGTGGAAGCGTAAATACATATATTAAAGACAAGAAAATAAACAGACAAAATTCAAAGACAAAATACAAGAACTTCGCCTAAATAACCTAATGGGTTGTAACAGACAAAAGTAACTTTGATATTTTACCTCTTAAAAAGATCGTTGTTATAAGTTTGTTATATAAATCCTTTAATTTAATATCTTTGATTCTTATCTGTTTAATTAAAAAAAGGTAATTAGGCTTATCCTCTCTCCGTTTCAATTTGTTTGTCTTAGTTTCCTTTATAGCACGTTTATAAAAGAATGTATCTTTCCTTTTTTGTCAACTCTTTAATTCATGCTTTCTATATAACATGTTTAAGACCTCAATATTAAAGGGCATTTCGGTACATTTTACATATCTTTAGTTTAATAGCACAAGATTCAAAAGTTTTCTTTACTTTCTTAAACTTCGTACCAAGTCAAAACCAGACAAACAAATTGAAACGGAGGAAGTAATAATTATAAATCTCTAATTATTCAATTATTCAACCTGAGACCCTGGAACACTTGTTTTGTCTTTGTCAAGTGTCAAGTGAGATATGGGGCATGTTAAACTAGCTACACACACAATATAAGTATGTCAACAAGCAGATGCTTTCTATTTTGATTATACGGATGAAGTATTACAACTTATATAGGAATACAAGTTCCCCGTATATGAGTTGTTAAGGTATTTTAGATACATACATAATAGTTATCACTTAGTTATAGTGCTATCCAACTTCATCAGATAATGATGTCTTAATACGGGTAACCAACTGTAAGTTTGTCCCTTAAGAATTGGAAACGAGCAGATGACAAAGGCTTGGTGAAGACATGGGCTAGCTGATCTTTGGAAGAGATGAATTGCACAAGTAAGTCCTTCCTCGCCACCTTATCCCTTACAAAATGAAAATCAATTTTCACATGTTTGGTACGAGCATGGAATATAGGATTAACATATCAATATGCAGCACCAATGTTGTCACACCATAAGATAAGAGCTTTAGGCAGAGAGGCAAAGTGATTGAATCCAAGTTAGCTCGGCAGCGACATCAGCTAAATCTTTATATTCTGATTCAGTGGAAGACCTAGAAATTGTACGTTGCTTCTTTGACGACCAAGACACTAAAGCGGATCCCATGAAGATAGCATAACTGACAATTGTTTTTTGATCATCCAATGAGCCAGCCCAATCAACATCCGTAAAGACTTGAAGAAATTAAGTGTCAGACTTGGGAATGAAAAGACACATATCCTAAATATTCTGCAAGTATCGCAATATCCTTTTGACAGCAACCCATTGATTTACTAAAGGATTATACATATATTGACACACTTTGTTCACAACAAAAGAGAGATCCGGATGGGTAAGAGTGACATACTGAAGAGCTCCCACAATATGTCGGTATAGTGACGGATCATGAAAATGAGAGCTGTCATTTTTGTGAAGCTTGTAGACATGGGTGTTACCAATGGTTTACATTGCTGCATTTTGGCACGTTCCAATAAGCTAGAAATGTAGTGACGCTGGGACAAAGATAGTCCAGCCCTTGTACGTACAACTTGGATGACAAAGAAATGATTCAAGGGTCCGAGATCTCTTATGACGAAGGCAGAACCCAATCTAAGAATAATATTCTCCAAGAAGGTAGCATCGCTCTCAGTAAATATTATATCATCTACATATACAAGTATGTAAGCCTTGATTCCATTAGAAGTATAGACAAACATAGAGGCATCAGACTTTGAACTAGAGAAACTCGCGTCCAACAGAAAGCTTTGAAACTTCAAGTATCATGCACGAGGGGATTATTTGAGTCCATATAAAGACTTGTGCAACCTAGAAACATGATCAACGAGATGAGGGTGAGTAAAGTCTGGAGGTTAAGCCATATATACCTCTTTGCAAAGGTCACCATGAAGAAAATCATTTTGGACGTCAAGTTGTCGCAAAGGCCAGTCATGAGAGGAAATAATGACTAGGATGACTCGGATGGTGGTTGGCTTAACGACTGGACTAAACGTCTCAAAGAAGTCATGTTCTTCTTGTTGATGAAATCCTTTGTCCACTAACCTGGTCTTATATCGTTCAATAACGCCAGCCGATTATTTCTTAATTCGGAAAACTCATTTGCACCCCAAAACATTCATGGATTGGCTGCGAGGAACAAGAGACCAAGTTTTACTATGCAACAGAGCAATCATCTCGCAAGCCATGGAATCACGCCACCCTTGAAACTTATTGGCAGTAGGGAAGCATATTGGTTCGCTAGTTAGAGCAACTGAAAAGGTCGATACAACTGCAAGGTTGGTGGATGGTGGCATATTGTGTAGTTGCATGGTATGAGTCCTAACTGTCAACTATTTTGGGATCGATGGGGAGTGGGGACGATTGAACTTATTGAATTGGAACGATGGCCTGTTCGTGAGAGGAATTCGGAGACACTGTGGTAGAGGTTGAATTGGAGACACGGGGTAATATAGAAAAGTGGGACGTGGGAGAAGAAATAGGCATTTTAACGGGAGCGGAGTGCCAAGGAGCTTTGGGCTGCACCGTGTGAGTTGGAGGTGAACCCAGTAGAGAATTTTAGAAGAAAGGGAATTGGTCCTCGTTTAAACACACATGACGGGCCAAATATAACCTAACTGACTTTGGATCAAGGTATCTTGTACTGTAGCCCAAAAAACACAAGGCGTTGTCCGAAACTCAAACTTATGTTTGTTATAAGGATTAAGGACGTAGATAGGGAAAACAAAGACAATCGAATGCCTTAAGAAAGCGTTAGTCAGGCGGATTTTTGTGAACTAATTCAAATGGAGAAGCATCATTATTGGGATCGAGAAAGAAGACGGTTGATTAGATAAACATCAGTCTCAAAAGCAAATTGTCAATATTTTGAAGGAGTGGAGCTATGTGCCTACAATATCAAAACAAGACTTAGACATATGAGAAAATATCACCTAGTGTTTCTTTGTTTCTATTGAAATTTGAACACACTGCTCTTTTATGGTTCATTCAAGTTTCCTTCACTACTATGTGACACTCCGGTGCTAAAGACTCACTCTCATCTCCCAGCATTTAATTTAGGACAACCACCTAGATGATAGAGGCAGCACTACATTGTGCAATAAAATCACACGAACTTTCTTTATCAAAAAATAATACTAATGAATAAAGGACAGTCCAATGCACATAGTATCCCTCATTCGCGCAGGGTCCGAGAAATCCCACACCCTAAGGAGGAGTGATATAGGCAGCCTACCCTGACGCAAATATTAGTGGCTCATTTCATGACTTGAACTGAGATAACATTACTGTTACTCCAAGGCTCCCCTTCAAAATATTAATAATAATAATAATAAAGTTTCGCCAACTTTAGCTACTGATAAAAAAATGTATTCTAAAGATTTATTACCCTTTTTTCTTTTGGTTACAATAACATCAGAAAGAAAAAACAGTTTCTAGTAATAAGAATGTTTAAGGTGATCTTTGTCCTCTAAATGATGCAAAGTCTATCTGATAACTTTTTAACCGTTGAGATTTGCAGGAATTTCAAGAAGACAATGAAAAATTGATCAAGTACAAATGATGATAATACCTTGAGATGATACTTCTTCTGCAGTGACTGTCGGAAAAGGCCAGTATATATACCACACATCCACCAACCAAATAACAAGCCTTAACCAATGAGGAACATTGTACTTGGATCAATACAAATACCATGAAATGTTGTTGTTGCAGCTACAAGAGCAATGCCACCCTCAACAAAAATGGCATGACAAACGCAAGGGGTAGAACAAGGAGTATCTTCTCTCAGGCTCTTGACATTACGCCCAAACAAGACACATGGGCAGAAAAATCTTCTCCAGCCTATGGAGGTAAGATAAAACCAGTGGTGTTAAAAGAAGAAGTAACAGCTGCACACAGACCACATTCAAGAAGCTGCACACAGACCACATTCAATAATATGATATGGAGGTTATTTACTGAGATGGAAGTATCAAAGAGACAGAGAGACTAAAGGTTTTTCTATGTTATAAGATACTATTCTCATAGTTCAAGTGCTTTGTGCCACAACAGGACAAAGGTTCACGAAAATATGAAAATGATAAAGAGCACATATAACTTTATATTTTAGACAAGCAGAACTCAGTCCCTTATACATAATGTATACAAAGGATAGCTTATTTTGAGATATCTAAGTCCTTCCAAAATGATAGTGGCGAGTAGCATGAGCTTCTTTCACTTAAAAAAGGTGAGAGAGAAAAATGAAACTGTTTTGTTAAGTTTTTGGTGTGTTGTATTTCAAACACACTGGTAGCATATAGATAAACGTAAAGATCAAACCAAAGTAGAGCAAGGAAAAACTTGGATCATATATAAAAATGTCTTTTGCAAACTATTTAGAAAGTGTAATGAGGAACATACGCATTTGATTACAAGCATTATGCACATAGCATAAAAAAGAATACTTACAACTATCTTTATCCTCTGCACATCCGAAAATTCCACTTGTCCAAGACTCATCTACAGGAGGCTCAAAACTTTCAGGTAAAACTTGTCCACATTCGTTGCACTTGTGAACGACTAGCTGCTTAATGAGACATGAAAATTGTGATAGAAGGAAAGATAGAGAAGAACCAAACCTAGTCCAAAGGTAAAACCAATTAAGAACATACTAATATCTGGCAGATATATGGAATTGTTGGTTACAAATATGAGGAAACGAAATTACAAGTAACTGCAAAGTAATACAAGAATTGAAATTACAATTGAACAAAAAATTGAAATTACAATAATCTTGAACAAAAACTGAAACTGTTTTTCGGTATGCTGAGTCGAGTGTTTGCACTCTGTCTTTAGGACAATATTGCCCCGTATGTATCCTTTCTACGTCCTGGACAATTGTCTCCCAAGATAAAACAGCAAATGAATAATTGAGCAAAGGAAACTCAAGTGCTACCGTGAAGAATTTTGAGCAATGAAATGATGCTAGAAGGTTGTAGGAAGACTGAATTCGTTTCTATTTGTGTTAAGTGTATGTAGCTCAACAATGGTGACAAGGGGTCCTTTATATAGTTGAAGGAGAGGCTCATGAACTGCCTCCATAAGTCCCACGACCCACGTGAACCCGTGAACCCGGAACCCGGACCGGACGGGATGGGCGGGCGGCGGCGGCGCGCGTGTGGCCTTTCCTCGAACCGAAACACATCTAGGTCCTCCCTCCTTTAAACACATGGGATACCCCTTGGGGTCCCAAACCCCAAGCCAACCTTAAGACTTATAAACAAAACAATTTTTTCTTTCTCCACCGATGAAGAAGAATTGATCTCAATACCACACTTTTTCATGCTTCAAATACCTCACTTCGTGAACCAATATCTCTTTCATTTCTCAATGAAATTTGACGATCCTTGGCCCTACGTTTATCTACGTATTTAGTAGATTATACACGTGTGAAGAACCGGTTTCTCCAACATGCGGAACACTAGTGTTTAAGCCGTTAAAGTTGGTCGGACGCAACTCCCGCCTAAGGCAAATTTCCAACATGAATTAAAGTAATATGCTTTTCAGCAATTACAATCATGAAGTCAACTAACCGCTATGCCATGTAATGGTAGATAGAAGTTCATATAAGAAAATGCTTGTTTGCATTCTTAAAGAACCTTATTCAGTTAAACATATAACGCTTGCGGCATACTTGCGGCATACTTGCGGCATTTTTACACATTTTTATAGAATAGTTGCCAGTGTGCAGTGATACAAGCCCTTGATTATATGTTTCTCCTGACAATATACGGTGGAATTTTGGAAAAATGCAGGTATGTCAGGTTTGAAGTGACTGACTAGGTTGTTCAATGTCGTTCTTAGGACAACAAAAATGCCTGAAGAATGGAGGTGGAGTACGATGGTCCCGTTGTACAAAAACAAGGGTGACATTCAGAGTTGCGACTTATAGGGGTATAAAGTTGCTAAGACATACTATGAAGGTTTGGGAGAGAGTGGTGGAGATGAGAGTGGGGAGGGGCATGACTATTTCTGAGAACCAGTTTGGTTTCATGTCGGGGAGCTCGAGGACAGAAGTCATTCATCTTGTGAGGAGGCTGGTGGAGCAGTTTGGTTAGACCTACTTTGTTGTATGGGGCGGAGTGTTGACCACTCAAGAAGTCCCACGTTCAGAAGATGAGAGTTGCGGAAATGAGGATGTTGCGGTGGATGTGTGGGCATACTAGGAGTGATGGGATTAGAAATGAAGATATACGAGACAAGGTGGGAATGGCCTCGATAAAGGATAAGATGCGGGAAGCGAGGTTGAAATGGTTTGGGCATGTGAAGAGGAGAAAAGCGGATGTCCCAGTGCGGAGGTGCGAGAGGTTGGCTATGGATGGCTTTAGGAGAGGTAGGGGTAGGCCGAAGAAGTATTGTGGATAGAGGAAGGAGAAATAAGGAGGGGATTACAATGTGGAGATTAGAACTCTCACCAACAAAGTGAAAGTTCAGGTAGCCAACAAATCGAGCTACTAGATCCCTGCTCCTTGTGAGTTCATTTTCTTTTGCTTCTCTTTTGTCCTCTATGAAATGCAAATGTCCCTCATTGATGGTGGAAAGTATTTCCTTTCTCTTTATATTGAGAACTCCTTTATTGGACTAGTAAATGGGCTAGAATAAAAGGTGGTTTCGTGTACATGAGAATTGGACTTCGTAGACAAAAATGAAGAATTTGTCCCCCCCCCCCAACACACACACATTCAATTCTGGTTTTGCAAATTTGGTTTTTGCTATTTTTAATGTTTACCGAAATTGTCCAAATACATGATTACTGGATTAATGTCCAAATTTCATCCATTAATTTTACTTAATGGTGATCTTTATTTTTTTCAAATGTTAGGGGACGTTTTTGATCTCGTCCTTTACTATCGAGATCTTGTCTTCTACCCATATATACCGGTAGAGATTTCTCTTGTCAATACGTCGGGACAAAAAATATTTTTTCTTCTTCTTCTTAAAAAGTTATTCTTTTCCTTCTATTTTCTGAGCAATAGATTGTGCAAAGTCCAAACTTTAAGCCACTAGTGCAAGTGTTTGGGAGTATTGTGGATCCTTAGGGAGCGATCATGCTAAATGATTTGCACCGTAATCGATACGAAATTGCTTTCAAGGCAGTGTCTTGCCACGATGCAGCGATCATTTGATAAGTTATTTTCTTGTTTTACTTGTTTTCATCTATATAGTTCTAATTTTTGTTAATAGTCCACATCAGATATGGAATGAGAACATGGACTCCTTATATGGACTTGGACAATCCTCACCCTACAAGCTAGCTTTTGAAGTTGAGTTAGGCCCAAGATCCATTCTTTACATGGTATCAGAGCCAGGGCCATTTCAATTCGTTGTCCACCGATGTTGGGCCCCAAATTATATTATCCGTGCTCTAGTAAACAAGGTTTGGGCGTGCATGGTAGTGTTTAGAGTCCCACATCGGATATGGAATGGGAACATGGACTCCTTATATGGACTTGGACAATTATCACACTACAAGCTAGCTTTTGAGGTTAAGTTAGTCCCAAGATCCATTCTTTACGATTTTAACTAACAACAACTCTCCAGATATGAACCATAGTTAGTCCCTGCGAGTGGAATTCCAAGGGAGATGGGAAGCGGAAATTCCGCATATGTTCTTATGCAAAAGGTTATAGTTCATTATAGCAGTGACCTCCCCTCTGTTTCTCGATTTCAGCCTACTTATCTCAGAGAAAGAGAGAGCTGGTTCTCACTAAGTCATGACTACATTCCTTTCGAACTAAGTACGGAGTATTTTGATTAGTCTTTTTTGAAAGAGTTTTGACACATTTACAGCTACCAACTATGGACTTTGTTAAATTGTAGCATTCTTTTGTATTAATGGAAAATCAAATGTTTATTTCTTCCTCATTCTGATGGAATCAAGATTAGGAATTACCCATAGTTGAAAGTTAACCTTATTAGGGTAATTTTCTCTTAGCTTCCGGACAAAAAATGCACATTTTATTTAATTATAGTTAAAATGTGTTATCTTGAATAGCACAAGGATTATTATCAGAAGAAAACAACATGAGACTATTTTTCATGAAAGAATACTCTCACGTGACTCAATTATGGACTGAGAAAGATATGTTACCATATAAAGTATTTAAACCACGAAATGACCAGAATTACAATAATTGACAAATATGAAAGCAAAACATATCTTTTTTTACGTACACTTCTATAAAAGTATAGAATTGAAAACAAAACTTTAGCAACAATAAATATATTATTGCTAAAAAACGTAAATGACAACAAAACTTGAATATATTGTTGCTAAAAAACGTAAATGGAAACAACTTGTTGAACTTGTTGTTGCGAAAAATTTTCGCATCGAATGTTATTGCAACGCCATGCAACAATTTTTATTGTTGCGAAAAATACTTTTAGCAACAACATCCAACATATGGCTATAAAAAATGTTATTGGGAAATATTTTTCTTATTGTAGTGATAATTGGTTTTTTTCTCTCATAGCACAATGGGTGGAAAGAGTATTTCAAGCAAGTTGGGTTGTGTTCTAGCCTTCCTACTTTATCTATCTGGTTGGTACAATTTTATTATATATATCAATTAAGCTTCCTCTTCTCACTGTTTTCTCCTCCTCCACTCCCCCTTCCCCCCTCCACCCTGCCCCTCCCAAATCCCAACCCTCAATTCTGTAGAAAGATAATACTTCACTGTAAAAAAATTGAAGTTAGCAACAAACTTCATCGTTAATCCGTCGTTAAATAATTGGTCATAGATAACAAAATGTTTTGACAATCGATCGCTAATTCCTATTTTTTTTAGTAGTGATTTAGACATACACTAACTGTATATATAATTAATTTGAAAGTTTTTCAACTTCTTATGGCAAATGAGGAGGCCAAGCCAAGTGAATTGAATGTCATACAACTTCCAATATCAAAAGAGTTTAACTCAGAAGTACTTAATGAAGTGTTTCAGGTAATTACAACTCGCTATGGTATATCTGTTCAGTTTTCTTCATATTATTTTACATTAGTTACTTTCAGTATTACATTCACTCATTTATGGAAAGTCACAAGTAAATTATACTTTAATTAATTAGATTGTAAAATAATATCCATATTAATACAACATGATCTCCTTTGTTTTTGGTCTGAAATAAATTATCTAAATTTGCAATTCGAATAGCTAACAAGTCTCTAATGGTTGAACTCACGAGGCAGATAAATTAAATGTACATTATATGTCCCAATAAATGACATCACAGTTGAATTCTCCCAAATATAAATGAGTTTCAAACTTATTCATTTTTCAATTTAAAATTAGTGGTGATTTTGATGAAATATATGAGTATTATAAGATTCTTTTTTTCTATCCAGATCAATCCAATCGAAATGCATTTTGCTTTTACACGAGGTATTGTGATACTGACAACGACTATATATATTTGAGCAATATGTGGCCCCAGGTGCAATAAGAACGTATGTCGTCCTTTTTGTGCACCCTTATAATTTTGAGTTGTTCATAAATATGGGATTGTGGCGTTACTCTCGTATGTGTTTATACTATGTAATTATAAAAAAATAACTTGTACTGAAGTTGATATTAAAAATGATCATGTAAATATCAACCTCTAGAACCCGCTATGTATTTATAAGAGTTTTTCCTAATTTTTTAGTATTGTTGTTCTCTTATTAAAAATGATCATGCAAAATTTGACGGGTCAGGTCGGGTTAGTCCATCTTTTTTATGGGCCTTAAAACAGTCAGCTCATTCAATCACTGCGTGGACTACGCCGGGCCAAACCACATTTTTTAAAAAAATATTTTTTTATAATTCTATTAATTTAAATTTGAATTTAGAAATGCTAACATAAATATTTAGAAATGTTATTGTGTATGGAAAAAGAGGTTACAGACTAGTGTTATAGCACATGATTATGATAATGGACATATAAAGTGTGCTAAAATGACTACCATGTAAGCGAATTAGGATCAAGAATTAATTATGTGTGTAATTGATTAATTATTGAATTGTCAGTGGGAGATTAATAAACTAATTGAGATTGCGGATAAGCAACTAATGGGGAACATCATCCCCGTGGCAGTAAGTAAAAAAGTTGAACTAAGCCTAGACATGACTAAGTAATTAAGTAGCAAGGTGACATGTTAAGAGGATTCTTTTGCAAAAGTAGTATCTGTAAAGTGGGACCCACTATCCACTATGATAAAGAAGTCTCCATGCTTTAAACTGATATATGTTATTAAGAGGATATATGTTGTGCAAAGTAAAGGAGAGGCAGCAACCAAAGTATGCATAAGCAATCACACATTTCTCTCTTTGGTGGAACATTAACGTGACTTTTATATACATAGTAGCAACACAACGTTAAATGGATATAGCACCAACGTGACTTTCAATTGTAGTATAAGCAACGTTATTTGTACAGAGTAGCAACATAAATTACTATGTAAGAGAAGCAGCGTGCTAGAGACCTATGTAGCAATCGGGTATTTCTTCACGTATTTTGTTTGATTCCTATAAGTTTGGATAAAGCGTACTGGTTTGCTTTGTGGTTGACATACAACAACAACGTGACTTTCAGTAATGTGGAGAAAGAATAGTTCTTGACATATAAGATTGAGGCATAGGGGAGATTGGTCACATCAATAAGTAGGAAGTTGACGTTAAAGGTATGTTAAGGCTAATCCTTCCTTCTTTTGGCATGTTCTAAGTACGAAACGAAAATGTAATATTGTCTCATAAATGATTCTACTCTTAGTAGTTAAGGATGTTTATGTTATTCATTCCTATTTTCAAAGCATGTCTAAATATGTTCCTAAACCCCTATTGAGGTATATGAAAAAAATGTTAATATTCATAATGTTAATCGGAGGTGTAACGACCTTACGTCTCTCCGATAAACTCAAGGTGTCATAGCATGCATTATATACCTACATACACCTTGACCTCGAAAGTGTTATATACGCTACTATATGGTATGCATTATATATATATATATATGTATGTATAGGGTATGGGCACTTCTACTGTTTTGCTGAAACCTCATGTTGTTCCTTTCCACTCATACATGGTATATTGTACCTGCAAACAGGGATCTCAGTATTTCTCCATTCACTCTCTTGTGCCTTATCTGCTTCAGCACACACAGCATCTCCTCTGTCCAGTCACCTGTTTGTCTATGAAGCCCCGACCAATTGAGTAGCTTTTGACAAATGGTTTTGGAGTATTGACAAGCAAAGTATAAGTAGGAGTGAGTCTCCATTGCTGTGGATGAGCAAAGGCACATTCTTATGGCACTCATCAACTGTGTTTAGCCTCTTCTGCAGTGCCATCTATAAAATGAAATGGTGTCTAGGTATAATCCTTTTCACGATGGCTAGTTTATTATCTATTGAAATATCCTTATGTCAGAAATGATTTCCATAATACACGATCGTTACTCCCTTTCATTAGTCTAATAAAAAACTTACATTCGCAACTACTTTCAAACATAATAAATTCTTATAATAAACAAATAATTCCTAACAGATTCAATATAGAATAAAAAATTCAACATGATGATTTGAGTTTTAAGTTATAACACAGAATTGTTACATTAAATTAAATAAATAATGTTGCACTGAGGAATAAAATGAACAAATGCTACAAGAGGAGGAATAAAATGAATAATTTACTTGAATAAAAATGAAGACAATTTGCAAGATAATTTATTTTTTTCTAAGGATAAAAAATTAAGAACAAGACTGGACTGCCCCCTAACCAAGTAACCTTAGGATTTAGGGGCCAGCAGATTGGCCAGGTCCCATAAGGATTTTAACCTGAGGGAAACTGTCCACCTCAGACTGAACCGTTGGCCAAAAGTTAAGTTTTCATTGAGAATTAGAACATGTAGGACATCTCCTTTATCAGGCATACCCAGGACATGACCAAATAATCTATTGCAACCACTCATTATCCTCTATACGTGCACATTATTTATATCGTATCCGTTGCACTATTTCAAGATAGAAAAAGATTGTTTCCTTCTGGTACTTGCCACATCCCAATTTAATGATCTAGAGTTGATCTTTCTCAAGATGTTTAACAATACTTCTCTTTCTCACACCACTACCACATGTGATCAACATGCCGACCCAACTATCTATGGATTACGGCTTTAGTTGATTGATATTGATGTGAGTATCTATATAAATTTGAGAAAAAGGGGATTTTTACGTTCAAATTTCCTGCGCTAGGGCGTCATCCATTGTTTCTTGCATTCACTTTCCAAGTATTTGTAAAGAAAGAGAAAAAACCTGAAAGTCCTCACATATTAATAATGGCCTACTAGGTTAGGCAAACAGAACCATGTCATGTTAGTTCAAGTCATGCCTGACAACATGTTTAAGAAGAATCTTATTACATAATTTTTACAAAACAAAAGGCAACAAGATGGATTACTTAGCACTAAGCAAATGCATAAAAGAATTTCAAATGAAAGACTGACTTAATAAAGGATGATAATATTGGCTGAACTGCAACAATTATAACGCATAGCTTAAGGAGTCATTGCCTCACTAACTCTGCTGTGAGCCAGAAACTTGAATAAAATTGGAGGTCAAGACTCGTAATTTTAAGATGACTAGTTTTTCTAGTCATTCCAATTAACTCACAACAGGTGCAGAAGCAGAGAAATTAAATTAGATGTACAAATTTCGCTAATCAATCTCGAACAATCACTTAGTAGGTAATCAAAATACTATGTATTTGGAGACAGCAGCTTGTAATCTATAGATAACACGAACAATTATCTGCTTTACAGTTTAAAGATAAATCTAGTATAAAAGCACAAAACATTGAAACAAAGATGAGAACAATCCAAAATTCAGTAAGAATTGAACCTTGACCGATAGGATAACACTCAACGGTGTGAAAATCAAAACATATAGGGTCCTTTCGTTGGAGAGATCAGGAAAAATAATCCCAGTACAAATTTGGTCTTATTTGTCCTTCATTCTAGTATAACTTGTACATCATTTTAGACATCATCTATACTTGATACAATATTAGGTATATGGGTATTATTGATCTTAGTGAAGCAATCCCTGGATTATATAACTCCTCTATAACTAGTATATGAATCAAATGACCCCATAATGTTTTCTTACATTATTGACCCCATCAACAATATTCTTCCTTTTCCTCACCAATAAGAAATAATAATATTCTTCATTTAAAAAAAAAAATGGATAAAAGAAAATTGACAGCAGCCTTAATAAATAGTCAATATGTTCTCGGTCTAGAACCATCAACTCAAATGAATTCTTGGCTTTATTAGGGGAAATTAATTCATTAAAAAAGTTTGGGCTCCCACCTAATGTATAAATACAAAATGGGAAACACTTGTCGGATGGGAAAAAGCATTTAATAACATTTCGAGAAAACACCACTTGATGCAACATTATGCTTTACATGCCTAAATCTCAAAAGTTCTATGAAAAAATCTCTAAGTTAAATACATCAGTTTGATTAAGCCACCCAAACAGTTTATGAGGCAGCTGTGCTTCAGATTGGATAGGGACTTTTTTCTCAAAGCACCTTATATTCATTTCTTTACATAATTCAATGCAATATAAAGGGAACACTTTTTTAGCTGCTTGAGTTTCCTCTGAGTTGAGTGGCCTCTCCATGACCACATCCCTAAGTTTGTACTTGGCATGGCAATTTTATCATGAAAATAACCAGTAAGATGTTCCACAAAAGTCCAGCAATGTGACGATGTAGGAAGAGGTAATTCACTGTTTCAGTGTTTCCTCTTTTTGCACATGTTATTATACGTTTCCCTGCCTTTCCTTCAGGTCATCAATAACTCAAGTTATTTGAAGCTTGAGTTAATTCAGTCCATCAAAAAGAAAAGTAACTTCCAGGAGGGACTTTTGTCCGCCAAATGGTTTTCCATGGAAAAGGTACTTCATGTTCCTTCCTGACCAAGAAGAACTTAATATAAAGACCCAACTTAACTACCATTTCTCCAGCCATTCCATCTTGTTTTTAGCATAGTAGAAATTTGGATTATTTTCAAAACATGGTAAACAGACTGTCCTTATGGCCTATCACCCAATCATTACATTCCCTTCTGCAGGTAATGTTCAGCAATAAGATTGACAATTCTGCGTAAGGCTGTTATGCCCTCATAATTCTCATCATATTTGTGAACCGAGAACACGTTCTTAAGTGGTGCGTGCTCTATCCAAGTATCAAACCAGAATCACTTTAAGGATAAGTATTTCAGAGGAATCATATGATCATCTATTTATCTCTTCCCACACACATCTAATAGGAAGTAGGCATTGGCTTAGAGCATCAATCTCATTTATCCTGTCCATACTTGCCCACTGTTGGACTTCTCCACGCCCTTTGGTTTTCATTGCAAAATCTCCGCACGTACTTTCTAGCATAAACCAAGTTTTGTATCAATCTTATTACCTTTTCCATCTTATGAGGTGCAGAATTCTTCCTTTTTCCTTTACTATTTATTAGAATGTCAATATAAAATGTGTGAATGTCTTGAAGTAATTTATTTCATTGCAGGCGTCACAAAGATGCAAAATAGTTACAAACATGGTATAGCAAAAAAGGATGATTGCCAGCTCCATTACAAATGTTCATATTAGAACTAGGGAGCTAACAAAATTCAAAAAACTACCAAGGGAGTCTATACAGGATAAATAAGGCCAACTAAATAGATACATAAGACATCTTGCTTTGAGGGATTGGCAAGTAGTTGATATTACATCGAAACATCAGTTGTTCCTTTCATTCCAAACACTCCAAAAATATAGCAACAAGTATCATCTTCCAGATTTTCCTAATGGTGCTATTTTATAGAATAACAACAACAACAACACCATACCAGTGTAATCCCATAAGTGGGGTCTGGGGAGGGTAGAATGTATGCAGACCCTACCCCTACCTTGGGAGGTAGAGAGGATGTTTCCAAAAGACTCTCGGCTCAAGAGAAAGCATGACAAAAAAAGGTCAGACAAGGATTGATGAAAGTAAAGAAGTCATTGCAAAATACTATCAATAAGCATTATGAAGAAAAGTAACAGTAATTGTAGCAAACTAATACGATAATCGAAGTACAAGATACAGCAGATAGTAGCAGAAAATCGATGGACAAGAAACTACAAAGATAATACTATGCCTACTAGTTTTGGAGGATACACGAGACAACGCTCTACACCTACTAAAATACTTGAGGATATTCCGCATTTAATTATAAAATATTCTTTATTAGCATAGAGATTGTGGAATTTTCGACTATCTCTATCCCCCCCTCTCTCTCTCCTCTCTGACCTTACGACTACAACAACGCCGGAAACGGCTAGTATTCTAGCTTCCACCGGCGCCTCTCTTTCTCCTCTCTCCTCTCCCCTCTCACCCCAACGACCTCCATCCCTCGCCGACGACAACCAGCCCGGCGACCAGGTAACTCACTCCGGTAGGCGATCGGGTAACGCCGCCAGACTACTACGCCGACAAATTTTTTCGGCATCTTCCTTTTACTTCTGCTTCGCTTCTCTTTTCCTCCTCTTCTTCGTATACTCTTCTCAGTTTCTCTAAAAAAAATCTGCTTCTGCAACTCGGACCGGCGGCCAGGCTACTAAGCTGCTCCGACGCCGGTGAACACTAGTGTTGTCTGTTCCGTTGAGCTAGAGCTGCAATTTCATATAGTTTTCTGTTTGGAAACCCTATTCTCTTGCCGGAGTCCTGGCCGAAAACCTCAGTTTTCCGACGACCTACAATTAGCATTGTACCAGAGGGGATTTGTTGTAGTAAGCAAGCAAGAGAGGAAGAATTTAGTAGTTGTTACTAAATTCTTTCGAGGAGCATCTACAGTCCAGGTTCATTGTTACTGGAATTGGTACCTCCGGTTGACTTGTTGAGCTGTTCTATATTTCTCGTTAGTTAATTAATTGCCTTAGTTGAGTGCTACATTTTTCTTGCTTTGGGTTGCTAATTTAGTTGTTGCATTCTCTGCTTGTTTTACTGGTTATAAGTTTCATACATTTCACACTTTTCTTACTGCTTGCAATTAGATATAGTATAGTGTTCGTATATAGTATTTGTGACTCTAGTGGCTTTGGTAAATGATGGTAGACTAGGGTCATGTTCTCAGTCGGGGACGGGGGCGAGGGTTGGGGGGATAAGTGGGGTAAGGGAGATGCTAAGCTGAGAATAGGATCTTAAAACATTGGGACTTTAATGGGAAAGTCTATAGAACTAGTTAAAATTCTTAAGAAGAGGAGAATTAATAGACAGGATGATGACGATTAAGTTGGTAGTTGGAGGGTTCACTATGAACATTATTAGTGCTTATGCGCCGAGGGCGGCCTTGGACTATGAGGAGAAGAGGCATTTTTGAGAGGATTTGGACAAGGTGGTGGGAGGTATATCACCCACTGAGAAGTTATTTGTAGGAGGGATTTCAATGGACATATTGGTAACTTACGGGGGGTTATGACGACGTGCATGGAGGCTTTGGCTTTGGAGACAGGAATGGGGGAGGCGTCTCACTTTTGGAGTTCGCTAGAGCCTTTGGGATGGTGATAGCCAATTCGAGGTTCTTGAAGAAGGAGGAGCACTTGGTGACTTTCCGTAGTTCGGTGGCTAAGACTCAAATAGACTTTTTGCTCCTTAGAAAATGTGACAACGGTCTTTGTAAAGACTACAAGGTTATTCCGAGGGAATATCTTACAACCCGACATATGCTTTTGGTGATGGATTTGGAGATCAAGATGGAGAAGAAGAGGAGGGTTATGGATGAAAGGTTAAGAATCAAATGGGGAGTTTGACCATAGCTAGTGCAAAGGAGATAGGGGGGAGGTTGATGGCCAAGGGGGCTTGGGGGAGTATGTTGGACATGACGGCCAGTATGTGGGACATGATGGTCAGTTGAATTCGAGAGATAGCTAGAGAAGTGCTAGGGGTCTCGCAGGGTAGCCGTGGTAGGCATCGAGGGGACTGGCGGTGGAATGGTAGAGTTCAAGAGAAGGTGGAAGCGAAGAAAGCGGTGTATGCAAAATTGGTAGAAAGCCAAGATAAAGTGGAGAAGTAGATGAATAGGGAACTGTATAAGTTGGCGAGGAAGGAGGCAAAGCTTGTGATTACGGTGGTGAAAACAACGGCTTTTGCATGCCTATATGTGAAATTAGAGGAAAATGTGTGGATAAAACATTGTACAGACTAGCCAAGGCGAGTAAGAGGAGGGCCCGTGACTTGGATCACGCGAGGTGCATCAAGGACGAGGATGGCAAAGTACTGGTGGAAGACGCACATATTAGGCGGAGGTGGCAGTCTTACTTCCATAAACTCTTGAATGAGAATAGAGATAGACATTGTGCTAGGAGATCTAAAGCAATCTGGTGGGTACCGAGATTTTGGGTAATGTAGATGTATTAAGGTTGAGGAGGTTGAGGGTGTTGTTCGCAGGATGCGCAAGGGACGTGCGACCGGGCCTGATAAGATCCAGTTGAATTTTGATTTTGAAATAGCATATGCAGGGCAGGTTTGGAGTGGCTGACTGGGTTGTTTAACGTCATTTTTAGGACTGCAAGAATGCACGAAGATTGGAGATGGAGAACGATGATTCCTTTGTATAAGAACAAAGGTGATATCCAGAGGTGCAACAACTATAGGAGTATCAAGCTGCTAAGCCACACTATGAAAGTTTGAGAAAGGGTCATGGAGATTAGGGTAAGAAGAGGCGTGTCTATTTCCGAAAACCATTTTGGATTTATGTCGGGGTGTTCGACTACAGAATTCATTCACCTTATTAGGAGATTGGTGGTGGACTGACGTGACAAATTCAAGGGGAGGTGCCATGGTGTATGTTATTCGCGGATGACATAGTCCTGATTCATGAGACACGCAGCGGAGTGGACGCTAAGCTGTAGGTTTAAAGACAGACTCTGGATTCTAAAGGGTTCAGGCTGAGTAGGACCAAGACGGAATATTTGGTGCAAGTTCAGTAATGGGAGCGACCTTGAGACAGGTGTGGAGTTAAGGCTTGGTACTCAGGTCATTCCCAAGAAAGGAAGCTTCAAGTATCTCGGGTCTATTATCTAAGGGGATGGAGAGATTGATGACAATGCCATACATCGTATTGAGGCAGGGTGGATGAAATGGAGGCTCGTGAGTGTTATCCAACAAAAATGTACCTCCAAAAATTAAAGGCAAGTTCTATAAGGTGGTCGTTAGACCGACTATGTTGTATGGGGCAGAGTGTTGGTCAGTCAGGACCTCGAACATTCAAAGGATAAAAGTTGCGGAGATGAGGATGCTGAGATGGAAGTGTGGGCATACAAGGAGGGATAGGATTAGAAATGATTATATCCGGGATAGAGTGGTATTGGCCTCGGTGGCGGATAAGATGCGGGAAGTGAGGTTGAGATGGTTTGGACATGTGCAGAAGAGAGACATAAATGCCCAGTGCGGAGGTGTGAGAGTTTGGCAATGGACGGATTCTGGAGCGGTAGAGGTAGGCCGAAGAAGTATTGGGGAGAAGTGATTAGACGAGATATAGCGCAGGTGCAACTTATCGAGGACATGACCTTATATAGGGGGTTGTGGAATACACAGATTAGGATAGAAGGGTAGTAGGTAGTAGAGCATAGTCCTACTTATGGTTGCAAACTGGTAGTTGTAGTGTTTTTAGTGTACGCCCGCTTAGCCCATCATTCTAATAAGCGCAATAGTGTTGTATAGTCCCCTAGAGTTTGATTTCTATTGCTATGTGTTCTTTAGTGTACTTTGTTTATCTTATTTACATGTGTTAGTTACTGCTCTTTTTTCCATAATGCGCTATCATGACTTATTCGCTTTTGATACTAGCATTTTCATACTGCTTTAAATTTTTTGCCCGGGCCTGACCGTTTCTCTTGCTTTGCTTATGCTTATGCTTATGCTTATGCTTATGCTTATGCTTATGCTTATGCTTTGTCTTGAGCCGAGGGTCTCTCGAAAACAGCCGCTCTTCCACCAAGGTAGAGGTAAGGTTTGTGTACACTCTATCCTCCTCAGACCCACGTTGTGGGATTCCACTGGGTATGTTGTTGTTGTTATAGCATAGAGATTGATTACCTACCAAATTGTACGTAGCCTAAGACTATTATATAACGCATACCTCTTGTACATTTTTACTTAATCAAATGAATGAGAAGTTTCTTCTAATTTGATATGGTAAAATAGCCACTATGATCTTGGTGAGACTCATATACCTTCTGCTACCAGCAGGTAATTTCGGCCAATTAGTGTTGCCAACCCGGCCAAAAAAATTTCTTTTGTTCTTCCTTCCGGTGTACAGCACTGCTCCTCTCCCCGACAACCGATGCCACTACTCTCATGACGATCGTACAGGCCTAGCTCCACTTTCTGGAAACAATTCATGCATGGCTCCTCTCAATCGGCCTTTTTCTATTTTTTTGCCTAATTTATGGCATAACTGTTTGGGTCACCCGGGTGCACCGGTGTTAGATTTTCTTAAAAGACATAATTTTATTGCTTGTAACCATAGTGACTCACATGTTTGCCGTTTTTGCATTTTTTGGGAAGCATGTTAAATTTCCATTTTCTTTATCTACTTCACAAATTATTAAGCCATTTGATATTATGCATTGTGATGTGTGAAATATTGAAACCCATGCCATGCATGGGATTTTTCGGCCTAAGCGTCATTTTAACCTAACTTCTTCAATTCAACCATCTCCACATCCAAAAAATCCCAAAGAAGCCCTATCTGACCCGAATTGGAAAGTTGTCATGCTAGACAAAATTGATGCTCTTATTAAAAATAAGACATGGGAATTAGTGCCTCATCCATCTAATGCGAACATCATACAATCTATGTGGGTTTTTTGTCATAAAAAGAATTCTGATGGCTCTTTTGCGAGACACAAAGCTCGTCTTGTAGGTGATGACAGGTCTCAGCAGGGTGGCGTGGATTGCGGTGAAACATTCAGTCCGGTAGTTAATCCGGCCACTATCAGGACTGTTCTGAGTCTGGCCTTGTCCAAATCATGGACCATACATCAGTTGGATGTCAAGAATTCATTTTTACATGGTCACCTATAGGAAACAGTTTACATGCACCCGCCGTTGGATTTTCGAGATCCTACCTATCCAGATTATATTTGCTTGTTCAAAAAATATTTATATTATTGTCGAAATAAATTTTCCACGGTGTATAATAACAAGTTGAATAAATCATAATCGACCTACCATACTGTATCATAACTGTCCTACCATACTGTACAAATCAAAATCTGAACTATATCGAATTAATGGTAATGATATTATATCTCTAAAAAGTGAAAATTGAAATTATCAAATCAAAATTTTCAAAACCGCACCATACCATACTACGAACACCCGTTACTAGAAATTTTGCAGGACAACGTGATCTCTAATCGCTTTCTGATCTTGCATCTCGTCGTTGTATCCTACTATCACTGGCACGCTATGTGCCAACATTGTACTCTAGGTTTTATCGATTTTATAGATGTGTTGTATAGTTAGAAAGCATATAAAAGAAAATAATATGATATTTTTCCACTTCATGAGTTCTAGAAGTTGATATTTACATGATCATGATAATCGCATTAAACTTCAGTACATATTATTTTTCAAGATTTATTTCACACAAGTTTCAAACACGCACACAACTCAAAATTAAGGAAAAAACTTATAAATACATTGTCAATCCATGGGTTCTAGAAGTGGATATCTACATGACCATAATGACCATTTGTAATATCAACTTCAGTACAAGTCTTATTTTAATATTTATTTAGTACAAACTTCAAACACGCACAAGAACTCCGCTACAAATCCCATAAAAACACGCTCGAAATTAGGGTGCACATATGTTTGGTTGATTATAGGCAGGCTTACATCTGGGGCCACATCTCGCGCCTTCACAATCGCTGTCAGTTTTACAATACCTAGTCCATAGGCAGAATGCAATTTTTCCTGGTCGAATGCGATAAGATTCATCTGTATAAAAAAAAGCTTATAATACTCATACATTTCATTAAAATCATCACTAATTTTATATTGAAAAATGAAGATAAGTTTGAAGCTCATTTATATTTGGAAGAATTCAATTGTGCTGTCATCTATTGTGAAATATAATACTCCCTCGGTCCCATTTTATATGAAGGTGTTTGACTGAGCGCTGAGTTTAAGAAAGAACAAAAGGCTTTTGAAATTTATGATCCAAAACAAGCCTAGATATTTTTATGGCTGTAAATCATCTCATAAAATTGAATTATTTCTAAATATAAAAAAAATATCATTCTTTTCAGAACTGACTAAAAAAGAATGACATATAAAATGGGACGGAGTTAGTATATACGTGTCTCCCTCTCGAGTTCAATCATCAGCGACCCATGAGCTTTTACATAGAAAAATGGAGATAAGTGTGAAAACTCATTTATATTTTGCAGAAATCAATAGTTATGTCATTTATTGGACATATAATGTACACTTATCTCCCTCTCAATCGAGTACTTTGAGATATTAGATTTGCAAATTAATCGAGAGCATGTTGTCTTTCATACCAAAAAAAAAAAAAAGAGATCATGTTGTATTATTATGGCTATTATGTTACAATCTAATTAATTAAAGAACAATTACTTGTGCGTTTCCATAAATTAGTGCATGTAATCTTAAAAGAATGTAACTAATCAATCAATATCAATTAATATATAATATAAACCTAGAAATAGACAATCATATGTGACACTTCTATATGGCCAAAGATCCTATTTATCTATTTTATCTTTTTTTGACTTTTATATTATTTTTAATTATTTTATTTTGATTTAAAATGTCATCTTCATCACTCACACCTCTTCATCTTCATAACTTCTACTCTTAATTAGTATGAGTAATTAATTTCATGATTTCTAATTTAATGTACACGTTATGACACCTAATTAAAATTACACCAACATGGTATTCTCATTCCAATAAATGGAGGATATTGTAGATGAATGAAGAGATCAAAAACACAAAATTGTATAACTGAGAAGGAGATCAAAAGCACAAAATAAAGAAAATGTTGAAGGAAAATGAACTATTTCCATGTCAGGTACTTAAATATTTATTTTAGCAAGTGAGTGAGTGTTTTGGTACTTTTATTATATGAATATCTTTTAGAATGTTTAATTTTTTCACCCTTTAAATTATTATGTTATAGAACTTCAATTGTTGATCTTCTTTTTCAGTTTGTTCGTGATGCAAAATTGTTCAAAAGGGTCATCATGCCTTTTAGTTTAGTCTAAATTTTTTATATTTATACTCTTTATTATATGAAAATTAAAATATATAGATTTTGTTGCTTAGATAATTCATTCTGATTGGCGAGTCAAATAGTTCTAGTAAAATCTACTACCATCTATATCCATATATATTACAAAGCTAGGCAAAGGAGAGTGACGTGACACTTTGTTTTGGCAAAAAAAAAAAGCACAATTATCTTTTTCCTTCTTTTTGTTTTTAAACTTTTACTCCTTATTGTTGGCATGACCGTCCTAATTATTTTTATACAAAGTGATGTTTTGGGGAAGATGATATAACACCATTTATTGATCTGGATTTTGATTTTTTCTTTTTCTTAGATTTTACATTTTTACCTTAAAATTTTCAATTTATGTGCTCCACAAAAACAAAATTCATGTTTGTCTCTTTCGCCAAGCCTTCACTTTTTCATCGAAAATGACATTTGATACCTTTGTTATTTTTTTCTCCTTCGTGATTTTTATAATACTCTTTAGTTTATTTAGAAATTGTTAGCATATTATTGATTTATGAACTTTATTTTATTAATATTTATGAAAAATAGCTATGGTAATAGATCTTTTATCCTCTCTAGACAAGAACAATTAATTTTTTCCTTCATATTTTTTGCATTTTATATATTTTCTTCCATTTATATATGTGCTGTTAAAAGAACTCAAAAGTCAATTCTTAACTCTCTTAATATGATTAATTGCCTTATGTATAAAAAATGTTAAATGAGGAAGTTGTTTAAGAAAATGAATGATTAGAAGGGCCCTCTTTCTCTATTTAAGGTGTTTACACACAATAACTTTCAAAATTAAAGTGAAAAGATAAATTAAATGTTACATGTTTTCTAAGTCTTTGTGTTCTTGCAGTTCGTTCATATTTAATTCTATATGAGAAGAAGGTACATAGAATTGCATAAAAACAACTAAAAGTTGTTTGAAATTGAATTCTACATGACAATTGATAAACGTGAAGAAAGAAGATCAACTTCCTCATCTTTTAAATGTGTTACATGCATTATTCATCTCTGCAAGTTTAAATGAAGTTCAGGTCTAAGTAAAACAAATTATCTCATCTATCTCGACATAATTATAAAAGATCACTTTTAAATTTACTAAGATACCGCGTGAAGCGCGATCAAATTCACTAGTATAAAATAATATGAACATCAAATAGATATACCATAGCGAGTTGTAACCCCTTGAAACACTTCATCAAGTGCTTCTGAGTCAAACCCTTTTGATATTGGAAGTTGTAGAACATTCAACTCAGTTGGCTTGGCCTCCTCATTTGCCATAAGAAGTTGAAAAACTGTCAAATTAATTATATATGTATAGTTAGTTAGTTCATGTAAATCACTATTTAAAAAATAAAACTTAGTGACGATAAATTTTGTAGCTAAACAAGAAAATTCGTTGCTAATTATATATATTTAGTGATAAATTAGCGACAAATTATATATAAAGATACCTCTTCCCACTGCTTTCTCTCCCATAAATATAAAAAATTGTACTAACCAGATACAAAAAGTAGGAAGGCTAGAGCAAAACCCAACTTGCTTGAAAAACTCTTTCCACCCATTGTGCTATGAGAAAATAAAACGATTATGAAAAAGAAGATGTGTCAATTGTATTGCAGCCATGCCATATTTATAGGGGGGTGGTGCATGTTGTGCTTTCATGGTTGTATAAAATGAAATAGTTGATTGAGTCAAATGATATGATTTCGGTAGGGAACACTTCCTATTAATTAATTGGGCCTTATAAGTTGTAAATTTAAATTACTTTGACAAACACACTATAAAAACATTAGAATGAGCAGCAAACTTCATCACCTATCCTTTCTAAATAGTTGGTAGCTAACATCATTTTTTAATAATCAGAGGCTAACATGTCGCTAAATAAGATTAGCGAAGAATTTTGCTATTTAGCATATATATATGCTAAATAGAATTAGCGAAGAATTTCACTATTTAGCTCTCTCTATATATATATGTTCATACTTCTCAGTTATTGTATTTCTTGTCATTTTGTGGTTTAAATACGTTATATGGTAGTTGTTAAGAGTCCCACATCGGAAATGAAATAGGAATAAGGACTCCTTATATGGACTTGGACAATCATCACCCTACAAGCTAGCATTTGGGGTTGAATTAGGCCCAAGATCCATTCTTTATATGGTATCAGAACCAGGCCTATTTCAATTCTTTGTTCACAAATGTTGGGCCCCCAAATTATATTGTTCACGCCCAGTTAACGAGGTCTGGGCGTGCGGAGGAGTGTTAAGAGTCCCACATCGGAAATGGAATGGGAACATGGACTTCTTATATGGACTTGGACAATCCTCACCCTACAAGCTAGCTTTTGGGGTTGAGTTAAGCCCAAAATTCATTCTTTACGGGAGCGTTTCTTTCCCATTTAGTAAAATACTCCATAATTGAATTAGGTGAGAGTATTGTTTAATGGGGAAATAGTTGTTTAAGACGTGTGTTTTAAAAACGTTATGGTAACTATTTTTTCTCATTTAGTAAAATACTCCTTCAATAATTGAATTAGGTGAGAGTAATCTTTCATGGAAATTGTACGACGTTTTAGTGTCAAGTTGTTTTATTCTCATAATAATATGATAGGTCTGAGTATGTTATAGTACAATAAAAACAAACTGAAAATAAACTAACTTGAGAACTCACTTAATATTTTTACAATCTGATTCTTGATATCGATTCACAGTTGTAGCCTCTCTATTTATAGTATAGAGTTCATCGATTGGTTGTGGAGGTTGAGAAAAATGTGGCCAGCTAGTAGGTTTGTTGGAGAAGATCATGGAGCAAAATCCTCTAACTTCTTGAACTTGTTCCTCAAGCATAGCAACGACTTTGACTTGTTATTCCCACGTTTTTCATCAGCTCCTATTTACCTTGCCAAGTCAATTTTTCTTCGTGGTAATATTTTCACGAATTTTGCTTCATTCCATGAAGTAAGGCAAAACTGTTTTTTCATAAAATGTTGGTCTGAGTGTTGTGACATTTATTCCAACATTTCTTAAATTCAAATTAGTACTTAAAACGATATGTTGGGTAGAATGTCACAACACCAAACCCAACATTAACATAATCCTTTTGTTATTCAAGATAACATATAACAAAATAAAATGTGCATTTTTTGTCCGGAAGCTAAGAGAAAATTAATAAAGTTTTTATAACCAAGCCTCTTAAAAATGTCGAAGAACCAGTGGTGTAGTTATAAAGCCGAGTGATACGAATCGAGTTAGTTTCAAGAAAATTAGAATTATGTGGAAGCGTAAATACATATATTAAAGACAACAAAATAAACAGACAAAATACAAGAACTTCGCCTAAAAACCCTAATGGGTTGTAACAGACAAAAGTAACTTTGATATTTTACCTCTTAAAAAGATCGTTGTTATAAGTTTGTTATATAAATCCTTTAATGTATATCTTTGATTCTTATTTGTTTAATTAAAAAAAGGTAATTAGGCTTATCCTCCCTCCGTTTCAATTTGTTTGTCTTAGTTTCCTTTATAGCACGTTTATAAAAGAATGTATCTTTCATTTTTTGTCAACTCTTTAATTCATGCTTTCTATATAACATGTTTAAGACCTCAATATTAAAGGGCATTTCGGTACATTTTACATATCTTTAGTTTAATAGCACAAGATTCAAAAGTCTTCTTTACTTTTTAAAACTTTGTACCAAGTCAAAACCAGACAAACAAATTGAAACGGAGGAAGTAATAATTATAAATCTCTAATTATTCAATTATTCAACCTGAGACCCTGGAACACTTGTTTTGTCTTTGTCAAGTGAGATATGGAGCATGTTAAACTAGCTACACACACAATATAAGTATGTCAACAAGCAGATGCTTTCTATTTTGATTATACAGATGAAGTATTACAACTTATATAGGAATACAAGTTCTCCATATATGAGTTGTTAAGGTATTTTAGATACATACAAAATAGTTATCACTTAGAGTTGTAGTGCTATCCAACTTCATCAGATAATGATGTCCCAATACCCTCCTTGGAAACTGAAGGCGGGTAACCAACTGTAAGTTTGTCCCTTAAGAATTGGAAACGAGCAGATGACAAAGGCTTGGTGAAGACATGGGCTAGCTGATCTTTGGAAGAGATGAATTGCACAAGTAGGTCCTTCCTCGCCACCTTATCCCTTACAAAATGAAAATCAATTTTCACATGTTTGGTACGAGCATGGAATATAGGATTAACATATAAATATGCAGCACCAATGTTGTCACACCATAAGATAAGAGCTTTAGGCAGAGAGGCGAAGTGATTGAATCCAAGTTAGCTCGACGGTGGCATCGGCTAAAGCTTTATATTCTGATTCAGTAGAAGACCTAGAAACTGTATGTTGTTTCTTTGACGACCAAGACACTAAAGCGGATCCCATGAAGATAGCATAACTGACAGTTGATTTTTGATCATCCAATGAGCCAGCCCAATCAACATCCGTAAAGGCCTGAAGAAACTAAGTGTCAGACTTGGGAATGAAGAGACACATATCCTTAATATGCTGCAAGTATCGCAATATCCTTTTGACAGCAACCCATTGATTTACTAAAGGATTATGCATATATTGACACACTTTGTTCACAACAAAAGAGAGATCCGGATAGGTAAGAGTGACGTACTGAAGAGCTCCCACAATATGTCGGTATAGTGACGGATCATGAAAAGGAGAGCTGTCATTTTTGTTAAGCTTCTAGACATGGGTGTTACCAATGGGTTACATTGCTGCATTTTGGCACGTTCCAATAAGCTAGAAATGTAGTGACGCTGGGAAAAAGATAGTCCAGCCCTTGTACGTACAACTTGGATGCCAAGGAAATGAGTCAAGGGTCCGAGATCTCTTATGACGAAGGCAGAACCCAATCTAAGAATAATATTCTCCAAAAAGGTAGCATCGCTCTCAGTAAATATTATATCATCTACATATACAAGTGTGTAAGCCTTGATTCCATTAGAAGTATAAACAAACATAGAGGCATCAGACTTTGAACTAGAGAAACTCACGTCCAACAGAAAGCTTTGAAGCTTCAAGTATCATGCACGAGGGGATTATTTGAGTCCATATAAAGACTTGTGCAACCTGAAAACATGATCAACGAGATGAGGGTGAGTAAAGTCTGGAGGTTAAGCCATATATACCTCTTTGCAAAGGTCGCCATGAAGAAAATCATTTTGGACGTCAAGTTGTCGCAAATGCCAGTCATGATAGGAAACAATGACTAGGATGACTCGGAGGGTGGCTGTCTTAACGACTAGACTAAACGTCTCAAAGAAGTCATGTTCTTCTTGTTGATGAAATCTTATGTCCACTAACTTGGTCTTATATCGTTCAATAACGCCAGCCGATTTTTTCTTGATTCGGAAAACTCATTTGCACCCCAAAACACACATGGATGGGCTGCGAGGAACAAGAGACCAAGTTTTACTATGCAACAGAGCAATCATCTCGCAAGCCATGGCATCACGCCACCCTTGAAACCTGTTGGCAGTAGTAAAGCATGTTGGTTCGCTTGTTGGAGAAACCGTAAAGGTCGATACAGCTGCAAGGTTGGTGGATGGTGGCATATGGCATAGTTGCATGGTATGAGTCCTAACTGTCAACTATTTTGGGATCGATGGGGAGTGGGGACGATTGAACTTATTGAATTGGAACGATGGCCAATTCGTGAGAGGAATTCGGAGACACTGTGGTAGAGGTTGAATTGGAGACACGAGGTAATATAGGAAAGTGGGACGTGGGATAAGAAATAGGCATTTTAACAGGAGCGGAGAGCCAAGGAGATATGGGATGCACCGTGTGAGTTGGAGGTGAACCCAGTAGAGAATTTGAGAAGAAAGGGCATTAGTCCTCGTCTAAACACACAAGACGGGCCAAATATAACCTGACTGACTTTGGATCAAGGTATCTTGTACTGTAGCCCAAAAAACACAAGGCGTTGTCCGAAACTCAAACTTATGTTTGTTATAAGGATTAAGGACGTATATGGGGGAAAAAAAACAATCGAATGCCTTAAGAAAGCATTAGTCAGGCGGATTTTTGTGAACTAATTCAAATGGAGAAGCATCATTATTGGATCGAGAAGGAAGACGGTTGATTAGATAAACATCAGTCTCAAAAGCAAATTGCCAATATTTTGACGGAGTGGAGCTATGTGCCTACAATCTCAAAACAAGACTTAGACATATGAGAAAAAATCACCTAGTCTTTCTTTGTTTCTACTGAAATTTGAACACACTGCTCTTTTAGGGTTCATTCAAGTTTCCTTCACTACTATGTGACACTCCGGTGCTAAAGGCTCACTCTCATCTCCCATCAATTAATTTAGGACAACCACCTAGATGATAGAGGCAGCACTACACTGTGCAATAAAATCACACGAACTTTCTTTATCAAAAAAATAACACTAATGAATAAAGGACAGTTCGATGCACGTAGTATCCCCCATTCGCGCAGGGTCCGAGAAATCCCACACCCTAAGGAGGAGTGATATAAGCAGCCTACCCTGACACAAATATTAGTGGCTCATTTCATGACTTGAATTGAGATAACATTACTGTTACTCCAAGGCTCCCCTCCAAAATATTAATAATAAAGTTTCGCCAACTTTAGCTACTGATAAACAAATGTATTCCAAAGCTTTATTACCCTTTTTTCTTTTGGTTACAATGACATCAGAAAGAAAAAACACTTTCTAGTAATTAGAATGTTTAAGGTGATCTTTGTCCTCTAAATGATGCAAAGTCTAGCTGATAACTTTTTAACCGTTAAGATTTGCAGGAATTTCAAGAAGACAATGAAAAATTGATCAAGTACAAATGATGATAATACCTTGAGATGATACTTCTTCTGCAGTGACTACCTGAAAAGGCCAGTATATATACCACACATCCACCAACCAAATAATAAGCCTTAACCAATGAGGAACATTGTACTTGGATCAATACAAATACCATGAAATGTTGTTGTTGCAGCTACAAGATCAATGCCACCCTCAATAAAAATGGCAAGACAAACGCAAGGGGTAGACCAATGAGTATCTTCTCTCAGGCTCTCAACATTACGCCCAAACAAGACACACAGGCAGAAAAGTCTTGTCCAGCCTATGGAGGTAAGATAAAACCAGTGGTGTTAAAAGAAGAAGCAACAACTGCACACAGACCACATTCAGGAATATGATAAGGAGGTTATTTACTGAGATGGAAGGATCAAAGAGACAGAGAGACTAAAGGTTTTTCTATGTTAAAGCTATAAGATACTATTCTCATAGTTCAAGTGTTTTGTGCCACAACAGGACAAAGGTTCACGAAAATATGAAAATGATAAAGAGCACATATAACTTTATATTTTAGACAAGCAAAACTCAGTCCCTTATACATAATATATACAAAGGATAGCTTATTTTGAGATATCTAAGTCCTTCCAAAATGATAGTGGCGAGTAGCATGCGCTTCTTTCATTTTAAAAAGGTGAGAGAGAAAAATGAAACTGTTTTGTTAAGTTTTTGGTGTGTTTTATTTCAAACATACTGGTAGCATATAGATAAACACAAAGATCAAACCAAAGTAGATCAAGGAAAAACTTGGATCATATATAAAAATGTCTTTAGCAAACTATTTAGAAAGTGTAATGAGGAACATACGCATTTGATTACAAGCATTATGTACATAGCATAAAAAAAAGAATACTTACAACTATCTTTATCCTCTGCACATCCGAAAATTCCACTTGTCCAAGACTCATCTACAGGAGGCTCAAAACTTTCAAGTAAAATTTGTCCACATTCGTTGCACTTGTGAACGACTAGCTGCTCAATGAGACATGAAAATTGTGATAGAAGGAAATATCGAGAAGAATCAAACCTAGTCCAAAGGTAAAACCAATTAAGAACATACTAATAACTGGCAAATATATGGAATTAAAATAATATGCTTTTCAGCAATTACAATCATGAAGTCAACTAACCACTATGCCATGTAATGGTAGATAGAAGTTCATATAAGAAAATGCTTGTTTGCATTCTTAAAGAACCTTATTCAGTTAAACATATAACACTTGCGGCAAACTTGTGGCATTTTTACACATTTTTATAGAATAGTTGTCAGTGTGCAGTGATACAAGCCCTTGATTATATGTTTCTCCTGACAATATCCCGGTGGAATTTTCAAAAAATACAGGTATGTCAGGTTTGGAGTGACTGACTAGGCTGTTCAATGTCGTTCTTAGGACAACAAAAATGCCTGAAGAATGGAGGTGGAGTATGATGGTCCCGTTGTACAAAAACAAGGGTGACATTCAGAGTTGCGACTTATAGGGGTATAAAGTTGCTAAGATATACTATGAAGGTTTGGGAGAGAGTGGTGGAGATGAGAGTGAGGAGGGGAGTGACAATTTCTGAGAACCAGTTTGGTTTCATGTCGGGGTGCTCGAGGACAGAAATCATTCATCTTGTGAGGAGGATGGTGGAGCAGTTTGGTTAGACCTACTTTGTTGTATGGGGCGGAGTGTTGGCCAGTCAAGAAGTCTTACGTTCAGAAGATGAGAGTTGCGGAGATGAGGATACTGCGGTGGATGTGTGGGCGTACTAGGAGTGATGGGATTAGAAATGAAGATATACGAGACAAGGTGGGAATGGCCTCGATAAAGGATAAGATGCGGGAAGCGAGGTTGAGATGGTTTGGGCATGTGAAGAGGAGAAAAGCGGAGGTGCGAGAGGTTGGCTATGGATGGCTTTAGGAGAGGTAGGGGTAGGTCGAAGAAGTATTGTGGATAGAGAAAGGAGAAATAAGGAGGGGATTACAACGTGGATATTCGAACTCTCACCAACAAAGTGAAAGTTCAGGTAGCCAACCAACTGAGCTACTAGATCCCTGCACCTTGTGAGTTCATTTTCTTTTGCTTCTCTTTTGTGCTCTATGAAATGCAAATGTCCCTCATTGATGGTGGAAAGTCTTTCCTTTATCTTTATATTGAGAACTTTATTATTGGACTAGTAAATGGGCTAGAACAAGAGGTGGTTTCGTGTACATGAGAATTGGACTTCGTAGACAAAAATGAAGAATCCCCCCCCCCCCAACACACACACATTCAATTCTGGTTTTGCAAATTTGTTTTTTGCTATTTTGTAATGTTTACCGAAATTGTCCAAATACATGATTACTGGATTAATGTCCAAATTTCGTCCATTAATTTTACTTAATGGTGATCTTTATTTTTCAAATGTTAGGGTATGTTTCTGATCTCGTCCTTTACTATCGAGATCTTGTCTTCTACCCATATATACCGGTAGAGATTTCTCTTGTCAATACGCAGGGACAAAAAATATCTCTTCTTCTTCTTCTTAAAAATTTATTCTTTTCCTTCTATTTTCTGAGCAATAGATTGTGCAAAGTCCAAACTTTAAGCCACTAGTGCAAGTGTTTGGGAGTATTGTGGATCCTTGGGGAGCGATCATGATAAATGATTTGCACCGTAATCGATACGAAATTGCTTTCAAGGCAGTGTCTTGCCACGATGCAGCAATCATTTGATAAGTTATTTTCTTGTTTTACTTGTTTTCATCTATATAGTTCTAATTTTTGTTAAGAGTCCACATCGGATATGGAATGGGAACATGGACTCCTTATATGGACTTGGACAATCCTCACCCTACAAGCTAGCTTTTGAGATTGAGTTAGGCCCAAGATCCATTCTTTACATGGTATCAGAGTCAGGGCCATTTCAATTCGTTGTCCACCGATATTGGGCCCCAAATTATATTATTCGTTCTCTAGTAAACAAGGTTTGGACGTGCATGGTAGTGTTAAGAGTCTCACATCGGATATGGAATGGGAACATGGACTCCTTATATGTACTTGGACAATTCGCACCCTAAAAGCTAGCTTTTGAGGTTAAGTTAGTCCCAAGATCCATTCTTTACGATTTTAACTAACAACAACTCTCCAGATATGAACCATAGTTAGTCCCTGCGAGTGGAATTCCAAGGGAGATGGGAAGCGGAAATTCCGCATATGTTCTTATGCAAAAGGTTATAGTTCATTATAGCAGTGACCTCCCCTCTGTTTCTCGATTTCAGCCTACTTATCTCAGAGAAAGAGAGAGCTGGTTCTCACTAAGTCATGACTACATTCCTTTCGAACTAAGTACGGAGTATTTTGATTAGTCTTTTTTGAAAGAGTTTTGACACATTTACAGCTACCAACAATGGACTTCATTCAATTGTAGCATTCTCATGGAAGTTTTTCAACTTCTTATGGCAAATGAGGAGGCCAAGCCAAGTGAATTGAATGTCATACAACTTCCAATATGAAAAGGGTTTAACTTAGAAGTACTTGATAAAGTGTTTCAGGTGGTTACAACTCGCTATGGTATATCTGTTCAATTTTCTTCATATTATTTTACATTAGTTACTTTCTTTCAGTATTACATTCACTCATTTATGGAAAGTCACAAGTAAATTATACAGATTGTAAAATAATATCCATATTAATACAACATGATCTCCTTTGTTTTTGGTCTGAAATAAATTATCTAAATTTGCAATTCGAATAGCTAACAAGTCTCTGATGGTTGAACTCACGAGGCAGATAAATTAAATGTACATTATATGTCCCAATAAATGACATCACAGTTGAATTCTCCCAAATATAAATGAGTTTCAAACTTATTCATTTTTCAATTTAAAATTAGTGGTGATTTTGATGAAATATATGAGTATTATAAGATTCTTTTTTCCTATACAGATCAATTCTATCGAAATGCATTTTGCTTTTACACGAGGTATTGTGATACTGACAACGACTATATATATTGGAGCAATATGTGGCCCCAGGTGCAATAAGAACGTATGTCATCCCTTTTGTGCACCCTTATAATTTTGAGTTGTTCATAAATATGGGATTGTGGTGTTACTCTCGTATGTGTTTATACTATGTAATTATAAAAAATAAGACTTATACTGAAGTTGATATTAAAAATGATCATGTAAATATCAACATCTAGAACCCGCTATGTATTTATAAGAGTTTTTCCTAATTTTTTAGTATTGTTGTTCTCTTATTTGTGTTTGAAGTTCGTATCAAATAACTGTTAAAATAAGATTTGCAATGAGGTTGATATCGCAAAACAGTCATCATGATCAGGTAGATATTAATGAACTTCTAGAACATATAAAGTGACAAAATATTATATCATCTCCTTTTTATATGCTTCCTAACAATACTTTGATAACACAATTACAAAATTTAAGTTGTCAAAACGGGCAACCCAGCCCATGCGGTTTAAAATTTGACGGGTCAGGTCGGGCTAGTCCATCTTTTTTATGGACCTTAAAACAGTCAGCTCAATCAATCACTACGTGGACTACGCCGGGCCAAACCACATTTTTTTAAAAAAATATTTTTTTATAATTCTATTAATTTAAATTTGAATTTAGAAATGCTAACATAAATATTTAGAAATGTTATTGTGTATGGAAAAAGAGGTTACAGACTAGTGTTATAGCACATGATTATGATAATGGAGATATAAAGTGTGCTTAAATGACTACCATTTAAGCGAATTAGGATCAAGAATTAATTATGTGTGTAATTGATTAATTATTAAATTGTCAGTGGGAGATTAATAAACTAATTGAGATTGCGGATAAGCAACTAATGGGGAACATCATCCCGTGGCAGTAAGTAAAAAAGTTGAACTAAGCCTAGACATGACTAAGTAATTAAGTAGCAAGGTGACATGTTAAGAGGATTCTTTTGCAAAAGTAGTATCTGTAAAGTGGGACCCACTATCCACTATGGTAAAGAAGTCTCCATGCTTTAAACTGATATATGTTATTAAGAGGATATATGTTGTGCAAAGTAAAGGAGAGGCAGCAACCAAAGTATGCATAAGCAATCACACATTTCTCTCTTTGGTGGAACATTAACGTGACTTTTATATACATAGTAGCAACACAACGTTAAATGGATATAGCACCAACGTGACTTTCAATTGTAGTATAAGCAACGTTATTTGTACAGAGTAGCAACATAAATTACTATGTAAGAGAAGCAGCGTGCTAGAGACCTATGTAGCAATCGGGTATTTCTTCACGTATTTTATTTGATTCCTATAAGTTTGGATAAAGCGTACTGGTTTGCTTTGTGGTTGACATACAACAACAACGTGACTTTCGGTAAATGTGGAGAAAGAATAGTTCTTGACATATAAGATTGAGGCATAGGGGAGATTGGTCACATCAATAAGTAGGAAGTTGACGTTAAAGGTATGTTAAGGCTAATCCTTCCTTCTTTTGGCATGTTCTAAGTACGAAACGAAAATGTAATATTGTCTCATAAATGATTCTACTCTTAGTAGTTAAGGATGTTTATGTTATTCATTCCTATTTTCAAAGCATGTCTAAATATGTTCCTAAACCCCTATTGAGGTATATGAAAAAGATGTTAATATTCATAATGTTAATCGGAGGTGTAACAACCTTACGTCTCTCCGATAAACTCAAGGTGTCATAGCATGCATTATATACCTACATACACCTTGACCTCGAAAGTGTTATATACGCTACTATATGGTATGCATTATATATATATATATATGTATGTATAGGGTATGGGCACTTCTACTGTTTTGCTGAAACCTCATGTTGTTCCTTTCCACTCATACATGGTATATTGTACCTGCAAACAGGGATCTCAGTATTTCTCCATTCACTCTCTTGTGCCTTATCTGCTTCAGCACACACAGCATCTCCTCTGTCCAGTCACCTGTTTGTCTATGAAGCCCCGACCAATTGAGTAGCTTTTGACAAATGGTTTTGGAGTATTGACAAGCAAAGTATAAGTAGGAGTGAGTCTCCATTGCTGTGGATGAGCAAAGGCACATTCTTATGGCACTCATCAACTGTGTTTAGCCTCTTCTGCAGTGCCATCTATAAAATGAAATGGTTTCTCGGTATAATCCTTTTCACGATGGCTAGTTTCTTCCATGGCACCTTGTTGAATTGTGGGAGAAATTCCTTATATGCTTCTTTGATGCTATAGTTTGCTGTATTTTCACATTAACAAGTATCCTTCTTGTTTGCTACAGCCCACACAAGCTTCAGGATTGCTGCTCTGTTACAAATAAAGAAATCCAATATGTTCAACCCTCCTGTAGATTTGGGTTGGCGCAGTTTTTCCCAAGACACAGGTGGTCTCCTAGTGTATTTAATAGATCATGTCCACAAGTTGGTCACCAAAGTTAGTATTTTTTTAGGTAGAAAGAATACTTGGGCCCAGTAGGTCTGCATCTCAAACAATACACAAACACTTTTGATTTACTGTAGTCTGCCTCCATATAAAAGGAATTTGTTACTCCCAACATTTAATTCGAGCGGTAATCTACTCCACTAGGGGCATACATTGGCTAATGTTCGAATATAATTTGTCAATAAAGGATTACATAACTAACTCTACAGGATAGTGAATAATTTAAATATTTTTTGTACATATACGATACCTCCATGGATCCCAACGTTCACCTGAGGCGCATCTATAGATCAGTACTTAGTCTACGGGATAATCATAGGTCCGAGCTACAGTTTAAGTTAATATTATATTTTTTGCAAATTATTTTCTTAATGATAATTAGTTATCTTAGTCTTTATTATCGTTTATTACTAACTCGTGTGACAACCTAAATTGATTAGGGAAACAATCTCAACATACTCAAAATAAAGCTATGCCTTGACTAAAAAATAACACGCTTAAATCAAAATCGCAAAAAATAAAGCACTTAAACCTAATGATAATAAGTTTTCAGACAAAACTTACTTTGGACACTTTACAACCCCTAAAACAATGATCCGAACGTCTAGGTATCCTTTATGTATTGAGCCTACATTATTATTCGCAGAAAAAATATCATGTTCCATATAAAATATTGACGTTTCGGAGTCTTCACACAAGACTAATGTTTGATCAAAGTACGAAAAAACATGAATTTCAAACCTTTGAAATAATATTAAGTGTTGGAAAATAACAAAGTTAACAAAAAAAAAAAGAAGAACTACCCCTATTGCGCAACAAATTATTGCGCAAAAGGAGTTAACCACACCGTTACGGTTAACTCCTTTTGCGCAATAATTTATTGCGCAAAAGGTACTTTGGTAACTTTTTTTCCTGGGGGGTTTTTGGTTGCTTCTCTATTTTTTTGGGTCATTTAAGTTCCGGACTCATGATATTTATACTCAGCATCGCTTAAGCCCACAAGCCGGCCCAACCCAGCATCGCTCAAGCTCTATTGTGGAGTTGTATTGTTGTTGTTGTTGAAGAAGAAGAAGTTGAAGATGTTGAGGAGGAGGAGGGAAGAAAATATGAGAAATGACGGAAAATGGAGAAAGGTGAAGAAGAGAAGGGTTTAAGGTAAAATAGAAAAAATATTTTTCTCTAATTAGTCAGCTAATTAGTTGTTATAGATAACCATGGGGGTTTAAGCCCCACACACTTGTCATTGAGTGACCTTAAACATTTTTGCCAACTCATCAACGAGGTGATTTAATATGAGGTGTGATAGTTAAGGTATGTACAGAAAACACAATCGAATAGTAAATATACCCTGGCGCCAAAGGTGTTTTCTCTCAATTCCATTCGGTTTATTTCTGAATAAATGTTATATTTTGAAATATCATTCTTCTACGAAAGTATGTTATACTTGTTTATGACTGACATGATACTTTTGAGACGTTGAAGCATTTTGGTAAACTGGGCATGGAATATTAGTTTTGCATTGACAGGAACAAGATGCATGATTTGATATGTATCATACCAAACAAATGGCGTTTCAATTTAGTAGGCAAATGATGATACGGTCATTCACAATGCAAATATATATATAGGACAATATAAGCTTGGCTGTTATATACGATCATTAAAAAGACTAACGGTACACCAATAAGAAAATTGGAAACAAGACTTAGATATATAACACATTAAAATTATAAAGCAACACACCTAGTTTTACATTTCACTAGAATTTCTAATGGCAGTAGGTTTACCTATCCAAAAGGACTAATTTAACTGTGAATTTTTTTAGGATAAGTAATCCAAAGACCTTTTATAAGAGGACTCTTCTTCATGCCCACCTGAAAACCCCAAAAAAATAACCATCTCTCACAAAAAGAAAATACAAAAGCAATCATGAACGAGGAGCCGCCATTTGTTGCTTCTTTACTCTTTCATCCTGCTTCACCATACTGAAAACAAAAGAAGTTGACGGATCAATATTGCAACCGATTCAAAGCAAAGAAATTATAAATTGACATAAATAGATGTATAATATACACATAATGTATGCATATATTATGTATATCGGCTAGCTGTAAATAGTTTTGGTCGAGCGACCAGATATGTAACTTCCCCTTATAAATGCTTGCCATATTACAGTAACTGATAAACTCAATCCAATTTTGTATATGAAAACTGCCATTATCCCACCTCTTTTTTTCCTTTCCTTTGTAAACAAGATGCAATTAGTCCAGATGAAAGTTTTTATGCCAAGGACAAAAAAGAATCTTCTGAAGGGGGGTTGACGAGCCTATTGAAAATGAAGCATTTTAATTTGTTGGGTGTCGATTTGTCAGTACTACAACTTTACCAGACTTAGAAGGTAGCAACTTTACCAGACTTGAAAGGTAGAATGCAAAAAAATTGAAGAGGCATTAGTACATGTTTTAAAGTGCACAATCCGTCTGTCTATCAATTTAAGTAGCAGTGCAGGATCAGGCTTTCAGATTGACAAACAACTTATTATTCGTGTTTTCAGATTACCTGATGTCATGAGGGGTAATAAATATCCATTGTGATCCTTGTGCCAATGCGAAATCCACGACAGCATCTAGGCTGATTTTTCTGCTTACAGCATCCTGTAAATTATCAGAAAGTTAGAGATTGCAACCAATTGACTGTTTCTCTACGATGTCTAGAGCAACTAAACTTGACCCTATGTAATCCACTAGGATAAGGATTTATAAATGCACAACATATTAGTAAATTTCGACAATTCTTATGCATGATTAGGAACAGATGAGTAAAACAATCTCCCATTGCATCAGTTCACCACACCATGCTTGCGTCAAAAGATCCATCCATCCAGATACATGGGGGTGCCATTAATCTATGAGGATATGATCCTAAGACAACACCTCAAGTGTCACAGTTCTTCTTTTGCAGTAGTTGCATTACTCCATTTGAGCTACATTTAAATTGTCAGAATAACATAAATATTCATATCATCCGGAAATCTGATCCCTGATGAAGGCACTTATAGTGGACAAATTGTGAAAAGCAAAAATACAGCTAAAGGTTTCACTCATTTATCTAATAGAGAAGAGATTTCTTATTACCTTTTGTTATTGAAAGAATAGTCGGTAATTTCATAGTAAAGAGGACAATAAAAGAAAGAAAAATCCACAACACTTTTTATTCTAGCCATGACTTAGCTTTCAGCAGATATTTGGTTATGAATGTTTTGCTGTTCTACCATCCGAACATTACAGACAAGTAGTTGAGATATATCCCATACTCAAGAGTGAAATCCTTCAGCTTTCAACGCAGCTTTTGGAGCTCCTTTGAAGTCATTATTTCTTCTGACCGAGATCTTTAAGCCTTAGGGCTTCATTGGTTGACCTCCTTCGGATCACAGTTAATATATCAATCAACGATATAAATCAAACGTGTATACACAAGTCTCCAACTTGTATTTGTCATGTTCAACTCTATGTTCCCTTAGAGCCTGGGAGCAAAGGAGGAAAATGGGTTTATCACACTGAGGGTGGCTTTGTACTGAACATGGAGAGCACCAATGAAGGACTGATCCAGTTTGACATCGTGCTTGTGGAATTTGGAAACAGTCCGCAGTTGCCCTTGAAGGGCATTGCGATCTCTAAGTCATTTGGATATCTATTTGGGAGCATTAGAAGAAATCTAATAAAAAGTGACATAAATAACAATGATAAAGATTGTCATGATGATGATTGGAAGTATATTTCAGATTCCTTTATTTTCAAATTGAAATCACAAATGTATAGGAACTGCCCAACTTGATTGTCTGTTAGAAGAAGAAACATAGTTTCAATGCTTGATGGGCTAAAATCAATCATTTTGCTCAATTGAACTAAGGACCAAACTGCAATTTTCTCACAAACAAAGAAAAATTGACAGTTTCACCAAATGTTGTTTCCCAATTTGTAGGAAAAGCACCTTTTACAAAAGTTACAAAACAATACCAAGTTGTAAAACTCACCATAAATACATCAAATTCATCCATTGCTCTAAATGGAGCTTCAGTCATCTCATGAAGAGCAAGTGCAAAGCATAAAGTTGAAAAAGAGCGTTCTCCCCCTGATTTTACATGAGAACAAAACCAAATTAGTTTCACATCAGACCAAATTTACCAGGATACTTATAGAAGGCATCCAGTACATATTCCCAGGAGAAAAAATTCATCGTCAAAGATAATCGCGGAAGACATACAAATAAAGCATGCAATTAAACAAGCAAATCAGATATATATATATATAGAGAGAGACACACACACACACATATATATATGGGAAATGGGAAATGGAAATTGGAAAAGCACAATCTCCCCCTCCCCCAACCTTCAAGTGAAAGGGAAAGGGGAAAGGAGAGAAAATTTGAAAATTTGAGTCCAGCAAAACAATCTGACTCAAGACTCATACGCTAAAATGCATACAGAGTGGTTCATACTCCTTACTTATTTAAGTACTAACTCGTTAAGGACTCTACCAGCTTTTTTTTACAAAAATTAGCATTAAATGATTAACTGCAATAAGTCGGGAACAACATTGAGCCATTACAGTCTATTAGTATTTATCTTTGTATGATTATTAGCACATCGCATCATAAAAGTCAAGTGGATCGGCTCTGCCCTGAACCGGCTAAGCCCAAGCCGCTAAAAGAGGCTGGAACCAGCCACTGCCCATGGGTTCTGAGTAGGCCCACCTCCTAGAGGGGTTGGAATCAGTTCTCCCACCCAAATACCAGATTGGGACTGGTGCCAAACCCATTTCGAACCAAACCGATCTAGTATAGCAAAACATAATCAAATAATAAAAAAGTAAAGCTACAAAAGTCAGGAATATGACAACTGAAGCAACAATATTTAACTGTTCGCAACAGCTCCAGTCCCCGCTCTGCTTTTTTTGGTCAATTCACTTTGTCGTCATTACTTTTAGCTATAAATATCCCTTCTCATTTACATTCTTTAACACAAAACAGAACCCAACCACACCGGAACGGATGGTATTGGTACAAAGTCCTCCAGCTTTTCATACTTTTGGAGAATTTCCAGCTATCAAAGAGACGAAAAGCTATGTGAAGTAAAAGAAGAAAAGGTCGCCAATTGCTACTAAGAACCTAACAGAACTTCTCCAAATGTGGGTGTAAAAACCACTTGTGTAGGTCAGGGTTGAGAATTGGGGGCCGCACCGACGGGGTCTACTCCTTCCCTCGGATCCGGGGCTCTCACACTGCCTTCTTATCTCTTTCAATATTCTCTCAATCTCTCAATTCTTAGTCTCTCAACCGGTGATTGAAGTTTGTGGATCAAGCTTCTAGCAAAGCTTCAATTATTCTTTTTTGACCAAAGAGGGAAAGTTCGCACAGTTCAGAAATGGAGAATAAGGGTGTTCACAGTTCGATTTGGTCCGATTTTCATCAAAAAAGAAACCAAACCAAACCATATTTGCCTTTTTAGTTTCGTTTTCTCGATTTTTTCGATTTTATCACAAAAAGTTAAATTTACTCAGCACGCTATAGTCTTATAGACAAACTTTTCCATCAGTTAATATGTGTTTAGAAAGAATTGAACAAACGGACAAAAATTTATTATCTATTGAAATATCCTTATGTCAGAAATGATTTCCATAATACACGATCGTTACTCCCTTTCATTAGTCTAATAAAAAACTTACATTCGCACCTACTTTCAAACATAATAAATTCTTATAATAAACAAATAATTCCGAACAGATCCAATATAGAATAAAAAATTCAACATGATGATTTGAGTTTTAAGTTATAAAAAATTAAGAACAAGACTGGACTGCCCCCTAACCAAGTAACCTTAGGGTTTAGGGGCCAGCAGATTGGCCAGGTCCAATAAGGATTTTAACCTGAGGGGAACTGTCCACCTCAGACTGAACCGTTGGCCAAAAGTTAAGTTTTCATAGAGAATTAGAACATGTAGGACATCTCCTTTATCAGGCATACCCAGGACATGACCAAATAATCTATTGCAACCACTCATTATCCTCTATACGTGCACATTATTTATATAGTATCCGCAGCTATTTCAAGATAGAAAAAGATTGTTTCCTTCTGGTACTTGCCACATCCCAATTTAATGATCTAGAGTTGATCTTTCTCAAGATGTTTAACAATACTTCTCTTTCTCACACCACTACCACATGTGATCAACATGCCGACCCAACTATCTATGGATTACGGCTTTAGTTGATTGATTTTGATGTGAGTATCTATATAAATTTGAGAAAAAAGGGGATTTTTACGTTCAAATTTCCTGCGCTAGGGCGTCATCCATTGTTTCTTGCATTCACTTTCCAAGTATTTGTAAAGAATGAGAAAAAACCTGAAAGTCCTCTTGTGTCACGAACACTGCTGCTAGATGCATCTTGGGGCATTTTTACCTGAATAATATTTCAGAGAAACAAAAAAATTGATGGGAGGAACAAAATTTAAGAATCAGTCCCCACATATTAATAATGGCCTACTAGGTTAGGCAAACAGAACCATGTCATGTTAGTTCAAGTCACCTCTATTGAAAGGGTCTTCTCTTCATAACTAACTTTGATGTGCCCACTGATCCCTTTCTTTCCCAAATGGCCATTAAATCTAATGAAAAATTGCCAATCGAGAAAATTGAGATATGAAGGAACTACCAACTAAGGAACCTACACAATATGGATATGTAAATGATAGAGATCATACTGCCATGTTAATTGGCGCTTCAAAAGAGTAGCATTTCTCTGGAATTTGCTCCACCGTAGCTCGAGGGCTTTATGGCATGCCTGACAACATGTTTAAGAAGAATCCTATTACATAATTTTTACAAAACAAAAGGCAACAAGATGGATTACTTAGCACTAAGCAAATGCATAAAAGAATTTCAAATGAAAGACTGACTTAATAAGAACAAAAGACTGACTTAATAAAGGATGATAATATTGGCTGAACTGCAACAATTATAACGCATAGCTTAAGGAGTCATTGCCTCACTATCTCTGCTGTGAGCCAGAAACTTGAATAAAATTGGAGGTCAAGACTCGTAATTTTAAGATGACTAGTTTTTCTAGTCATTCCAATTAACTCGCAACAGGTGCAGAAGCAGAGAAATTAAATTAGATGTACAAATTTCGCTAATTAATCTCGAACAATCACTTAGTAGGTAATCAAAATACTATGTATTAGGAGACAGCAGCTTGTAATCTATAGATAACACGAACAATTATCTGTTTTACAGTTTAAAGATAACTCTAGTATAAAAGCACAAAACATTGAAACAAAGATGACAACAATCCAAAATTCAGAGACCTTGAGGGCATTGTATATCCAAGTCTTGTCAGAGTAAGAATTGAACCTTGACCGATAGGATAACACTCAACGGTGTGAAAATCAAAACATATAGGGTCCTTTCGTTGGAGAGATCAGGAAAAATAATCCCAGTACAAATTTGGTCTTATTTGTCCTTCATTCTAGTATAACTTGTACATCATTTTAGACATCATCTATACTTGATACAACACGGCATAGCTAATACAGGTATTAGGTATATGGGTATTATTGATCTTAGTGAAGCAATCCCTGGATTATATAACTCCTCTATAACTAGTATATGAATCAAATGACCCCATAATGTTTTCTTACATTATTGACCCCATCAACAATATTCTTCCTTTTCCTCACCAATAAGAAATAATAATATTCATTTTTAAAAAAAAATGGATAAACAGTTTATGCAACATTATGCTTTACATGCCTAAATCTCAAAAGTTCTATGAAAAAATCTCTAAGTTAAATACATCAGTTTGATTAAGCCACCCAAACAATTTATGAGGCAGCTGTACTTCAGATTGGATAGGGACTTTTTTCTCAAAGCACCTTATATTCATTTCTTTACATAATTCAATGCAATATAAAGGGAACACTTTTTTAGCTGCTTGAGTTTCCTCTGAGTTGAGTGGCCTCTCCATGACCACATCCCTAAGTTTGTACTTGGCATGGCAATTTTATCATGAAAATAACCAGTAAGATGTTCCACAAAAGTCCAGCAATGTGACGATGTAGGAAGAGGTAATTCACTGTTTCAGTTTTCCCTCTTTTTGCACATGTTATTATACGTTTCCCTGCCTTTCCTTCAGGTCATCAATAGCTCAAGTTATTTGAAGCTTGAGTTATTTCAGTCCATCAAAAAGAAAAGTAACCTCCAGGAGGGACTTTTGTCCACCAAATGGTTTTCCATGGAAAAGGTACTTCATGTTCCTTGCTGACCTAGAAGAACTTAATATAAAGACCCAACTTAACTACCATTTCTCCAGCCATTCCATCTTGTTTTTAGCATAGTAGAAATTTGGATTATTTTCAAAACATGGTAAACAGACTGTCCTTATGGCCTATCACCCAATCATTACATTCCCTTCTGCAGGTAATGTTCAGCAATAAGATTGACAATTATGCATAAGGCTGTTATGCCCTCATAATTCTCAGCATATTTGTGAACCGAGAACACGTTCTTAAGTGGTGCGTGCTCTATCCAAGTATCAAACCAGAATCAGATTTTTCTCCCATAGCTCACTTTAAGGATAAGTATTTCAGAGGAATCATATGATCATCTATTTATCTCTTCCCACACACATCTAATAGGAAGTAGGCATTGGCTTAGAGCATCAATCTCATTTATCCTGTCCATACTTGCCCACTGTTGGACTTCTCCACGCCCTTTGGTTTTCATTGCAAAATCTCCGCACGTACTTTCTAGCATAAACCAAGTTTTGTATCAATCTTATTACCTTTTCCATCTTATGAGGTGCAGAATTCTTCCTTTTTCCTTTACTATTTATTAGAATGTCAATATAAAATGTGTGAATGTCTAGATCATTGTATTTGACCAAGAAAAACTTTTTTTAATGAAGTAATTGATTTCATTGCAGGCATCACAAAGATGCAAAATAGTTACAAACATGGTATAGCAAAAAAGGATGATTGCCAGCTCCATTACAAATGTTCATATTAGAACTAGGGAGCTAACAAAATTTAAAAAACTACCAAGGGAGTCTATACAGGATAAATAAGGCCAAATAAATAGATACATAAGACATCTTGCTTTGAGGGATTGGCAAGTAGTTGATATTAACAATAGAAACATCAGTTGTTCCTTTCATTCCAAACACTCCAAAAATATAGCAACAAGTATCATCTTCCAGATTTTCCTGATAGTGCTATTTTATAGAATACCAACAACAACAACACCACACCCAGTGTAATCCCACAAGTGGGGTCTGGGGAGGGTAGAATGTATGCAGACCCTACCCCTACCTTGGGAGGTAGAGAGGCTGTTTCCAAAGCACCCTCGGCTCAAGAGAAAGCATGACAAAAAAAGGTCAGACAAGGATTGATGAAAGTAAAGAAGCCATTGCAAAATACTATCAATAAGCATTATGAAGAAAAGTAACAGTAATTGTAGCAAACTAATACGATAATTGAAGTACAAGAGACAGCAGATAGTAGCAGAAAATCGATGGACAAGAAACTACAAAGATAATACTATGCCTACTAGTTTTGGAGGATACACGAGACAACGCTCTACACCTACTAAAATATTTAAGGATATTCTGCATTTAATTATAAAATATTCTTTATTAGCATAGAGATTGTGGAATTTTCGACTATCTCTCTCCCCCCTCTCTCTCTCCTCTCTGACCTAACGGCTACAACAGCGCCGGAAACGGCTAGTATTCTAGCCTCCACCGGCGCCTCTCACTCCTCTCTCATCTCCCCTCTCACCCCAACGACCTCCATCCCTCGCCGACGGCAACCAGCCCGGCGACCAAGTAACTCCCTCTGGTCGGCGATCGGGTAACGCCGCCGGACTACTACGCCGGCAAATTTTTCCGGCATTTCCCTTTTACTTCTGCTTCGCTTCTCTTTTCCTCCTCTTCTTCATCTACTCCTCTTAGTTTCTCTGTTTTTTTTTGTTTTTCTGCTTCTGCCACTCGGACCAGCGGCCAGGCTACTAAGCTGCTCCGACGCCGGTGAGCACTAGTGTTGTATGTTCCGTTGAGCTAGAGCTGCAATTTCATATAGTTTTCTGTTTGGAAACCCCATTTTCTGGCCGGAGTCCTGGCCGAAAACCTCAGTTTTCCGACGACCTACAATTAGCACAGTACCAGAGGGGATTTGTTGTAGTAAGCAAGCAAGAGAGGAAGAACACAAGGAAACGCCATCAGTTTTTCGAGGAGCATCTACAGTCCAGGTTCATTGTTACTGGAATTGGTACCTCCGGTTGACATGTTGAGCTCTTCTATATTTCTCGTTAGTTAATTAATTGCCTTAGTTGAGTGCTACATTTTTCTTGCTTTGGGTAGCTGATTTAGTTGTTGCATTCTCTGCTTGTTTTACTGGTTATAAGTTTCATACATTTCACACTTTTCTTACTTCTTGCAATTAGATATAGTATAGTGTTCGTATATAGTATTTGTGACTCTAGTGGCTTTGGTAAATGATGGTAGATTAGGGTTATGTTCTCAGTCGGGGATGGGGGCGAGGGTTGGGGGGATAAGTGGGGTAAGGGAGATGCTAGGCTGAGAATAGGATCTTTAAACATTGGGACTTTAACAGGGAAGTCTATAGAACTAGTTAAAATTCTAAAGAAGAGGAGGATTAATAGATAGGATGATGACGATTAAGTTGGTAGTTGGAGGGTTCACTATGAACATTATTAATGCTTACGCGCCGCAGGCAGGCTTGGACTAGGAGGAGAAGAGGCGTTTTTGGGAGGATTTAGACGAGGTGGTGGGAGGTATATCACCCACTGAGAAGTTATTTGTAAGAGGGGGATTTCAATGGACATATTGGTAACTTATGGGGGGTTATGACGACGTGCATGGAGGCTTTGGCTTTGGAGACAGGAATGGGGGAGGCGTCTCACTTTTGGAGTTCGCTAGAGCCTTTGGGATGGTGATAGCCAATTAAAGGTTCTTGAAGAAGGAGGAGCACTTGATGACTTTCCGTAGTTCAGTGGCTAAGACTCAAATAAACTTTTTGCTCCTTAGGAAGGGTGACAACGGTCTTTGTAAAGACTGCATTATTCCGAGGGAATATCTTACAACCCGACATATGCTTTTGGTGATGGATTTGGAGATCAAGATGGAGAAGAAGACGAGGGTTGTGGATGAAAGGTTAAGAATCAAATGGGGAGTTTGACCATAGCTAGTGCAAAGGAGATAGGGGGAGGTTGATGGCCAAGGGGGCTTGGGGGAGTATGTGGGACAGGACGGCCAGTTGCATTCGAGAGATATCTAGAGAAGTGCTAAGAGTCTCGCAGGGTAGTCGTGGTAGGCATCGAGGGGACTGGCGGTGGAATGGTGGAGTTCAAGAGAAGGTGGAAGCGAAGAAAGCGGCGTATGCAAAATTGGTAGAAAGCCAGGATAAGATGGAGAAGTGGATGAATAAGGAACTGTATAAGTTGTCGAGGAAGGAGGCAAAGCTTGCGGTTACGGCGGCAAAAACAGCAGCTTTTGCACGCTTGTATGTGATTAGAGGAAAATGCGGGGATAAGAAGTTGTACGGACTAGCCAAGGCGAGTAAGAGGAGGGCCCGTGACTTGGATCACGTGAGGTGCATCAAGCACGAGGACGGCAAAGTACTGGTGGAGGACGCACATATTAGGCAGAGGTGGCAGTCTTACTTCCATAAACTCTTGAACAAGAAAAGAGATAGACATTGTGCTAGGAGATCTGAAGCAATCTGGTGGGTACCGGGATTTTTAGTATTGTAGAAGCATTAAGGTTGAGGGTGTTGTTCGCAGGATGCGCAGGGGACGTGCAACCAAGCCTGATGAGATCCCAGTTGAATTTTGATTTTGGAAGAGCGTAGGCGGGGGCAGGTTTGGAGTGGCTGACTGGGTTGTTTAACGTCATTTTTAAGACGGCAAGAATGCCCGGAGATTGGAGATGGAGCACGATGATTCCTTTGTACAAGAACAAAGGTGATATTCAGAGTTGCAACAAATATAGGAGTATCAAGCTGCTAAGCCACACTATGAAAGTTTGAGAAAGGGTCGTGGAGATGAGGGTAAGAAGAGGCGTGTCTATTTTCAAGAACCATTTTGGATTTATGTCGGGGTGTTCGACTACAGAAGTCATTCACCATATTAGGAGGTTGGTGGTGGACTGACGTGACAAATTCAAGGGGAGGTGTCATGGTGTATGTTATTCACGGATGACATAGTCCTGATTGATGAGACACACAGCGGAGTGGACGCTAAGCTGAAGGTTTGAAGACAGACTCTGGAGTCTAAAGGGTTCAGGCTGAGTAGGATCAAGACGGAATATTTGGAGTGCAAGTTCAGTAACGGGAGCGACCTCGAGACAGGCGTGGAGGTAAGGCTTGGTACTCAGGTCATTCCAAAGAAAGGAATCTTCAAGTACCTTGGGTCTATTATCCAAGGGGGTGGAGAGATTGATGACGATGTCACACATCGTATTGAGGCAGGGTGGATGAAATAGAGGCTCGTGAGTCTTATCCGACAAAAAGGTACCACCAAACCTTAAAGGCAAGTTCTATAAGGTGGTCGTTAGACCAACTATGTTATATGGGGCAGAGTGTTGGTCATTTAAAACCTCGCACATTCAAAGGATGAAAATTGCAGAGATGAGGATGCCGAGATGGAAGTGTGGGCATACAAGGAGGGATAAGATTAGAAATGATTATATCCGGGACAAAGTGGGAGTGGCCTCGGTGGCGGATAAGATGCGGGAAGTGAGGTTGAGATGGTTTGGGCATGTGCAGAGGAAAGACAAATGCACAGTGCGGAGGTGTGAGAGGTTGGCTATGAATGGATTCCGGAGGGGTAGAGGTAGGCCGAAGAAGTATTGGGGAGAGGTGATTAGATGAGATATGGCGCAAGTGCAACTTATCGAGGACATGACCTTAGATAGGGGTTATGGAGGACACGGATTAGAATAGAAGGGTAGTAGGTAGTAGAGCGTAGTCCTACTTACGCTTGCAAACTGGTAGTTGTAGTGTTTTTAATGTAGGCCCGCTTAGCCCATCATACTAATAAGCGCAGTAGTGTTGTATAGTCCCCTGTAGTTTGATTTCTGCTGCTATGCGTTCTTTAGTGTACTTTGTTTATCTTATTTACATGTGTTAGTTACTGCTCTTTTTTCCATAATGCGCTATCATGGCTTATTCGGTTTTGATACCAGCATTTTCATACTGCTTTAATTTTTTTGCCCGGGCCTGACCGTTTCTCTTGCTTTACTTATGCTTATGCTTATGCTTTGTCTTGAGCCGAGGGTCTCTCGAAAACAGCCGCTCTTCCACCAAGGTAGAGGTAAGGTTTGTGTACACTCTACCCTCCTCAAACCCACGTTGTGGGATTCCACTGGGTATGTTGTTGTTGTAGCATAAAGATTGATTATCTACCAAATTGTACGTAGCCTAAGACTATTATATAACGCATACCTCTTGTACATTTTTACTTAATCAAATGAATGAGAAGTTTCTTCTAATTTGATATGGTAAAATAGCCTTTATGATCTTGGTGAGACCATATACCTTCTGCTACTAGCATGCAATTTCAGCCAATTAGTGCTGCCAGCCCGGCCAAATTTTTTTTCTTTTGTTCTTCCTTCCGGTGTACAGCACCGCTGCTCTCTCCGACAACTGATGCCACTACTCTCATGACGATCGTACAGGCCTGGCTCCACTTTCTGGAAACAATTCATGCATGGCTCCTCTCTAGTAACCGTTCGGGCATCACTACTCTTTCTAGGACTATCTAATCATTGTTCATCTGTCTGGTGACCATTCCAGAACCATTATCTCTTTGATGACCGACACTATTGTTATTTTACGAGACCGGCACCCTCATCTAAACCTTGAACTTGTCATCAGTTCAAGTTACACCGACATTGTCCAAAAAACTTGCCACATCATCTCTTTTCGGTGATCAAAAATAGATTTATTTTCGTATGGAGTACTAGAATCACTTGGTTTCATTGAGCAGTTGCCAACGATTCCCGTCGAAAAGAGTTCCAACATCGCTTTTATTTTTGGTGATTGTGCACTATCTAGCGAGATTTTGGCATCAACTTTTTATATTTTCAAGAGAAGAAAACACAAGTTGGTTTTCCCACTTTGAATTTGAGGAAGCCTCTTAGAATATCAAGAGAATACATGTCTAAATTAATTGTACTTGAATAAGGAAAATCCTATGGAATACTATTTCAGATACTATATAATATTATGTATTTAATTACAGATAACTTACCTTGTTCTCGTAGAGATTGAATATCTACCATACTAGAGGAAGATTAGGGCTCCTATATAAGGAGCACCTCTAGTACATTCTTATTTGATCTGTGAAAAATGGATTTTGGACCTAACTCAACCCCAAAAGCTAGCTCAAAGGGAGGAGGATTGCCCAAGCCATTAACCCACCAATGTGGGAGAACTCAACAGATCGAATCAGGGAGAAGTTTCTTCTATTATGACATGATAAGAAAATAGACGTTGGACTAACTAAACTCAAAAGCTAGCTCTTGCGATGAGGATTGTACAAGACCATATAACAAGACAACCGTCCATTCCCCCCACCTAATGTGGAAAATTCCAACACCCAGTATGCTTAAGGTTAGACATTTGAAGCATGGACGACATAATATTGGCCCAACATTTGACAAACCAAGAATAGGTATGAGTCTCGCTGTCACCATGGTAAGAAATGAACCTTGTATCTAACTCAACCTATGATATAGCTCTTGAGGTGAGGATTGTCAAAAACCATATAAGGTGACAACATCTCGTTCCCTCAACGGAAGACTCTTAACACTATCCGATTCCGTAAGATGTTACTCATTATATCATCTATGATATTGATATAATACTGGAGATGTTACTCTTAAAACTGGAGATTTTAAAGCAAATTGCCTTTTGCTGCAGAAGATTACACAACTTTGGTAAGATTTATTGCCCCTAACATCTCTCTGTACCCTCTCCAGTGACAGATATGTGGTACCAATAACACAAAACCTATACAAAAGATGCATAGCGGCTTCCAGGAAAGTTTCCTTACTAGGATAAATCAGGAAGATTCTGTGAGGAACAAGTCATTCATATCAATGAGAACATATTTTCGCTTTTTGATAATAGAAAATTTTTAACATATAAGCACTATAGGATGATAGCGAAGCAAAACAGATCAATTTTCACATATAACGCAACTAGAGAGGACTTGCTACGCCTCTGTAACCACAATAACTCCCTTCATTACCATGTTATATGAGCCCAAAAAAAAAAACAATTCTTATATTTTACAGACGGAGGAGAGTGGACTATAACCATAAAAGGAGGTAACTTACACCTAGTTTTTCACGAAATGCTTTGTAGGTTTGCTGCTTTCTTAAAATTTTGCGTTCTTTTTTGTTGTACATCATGCGAAGATCCTCAATGGACTCTGGATGCCTACATGGAAGTTTCATTAATGAGTTTGGATTGGTAAGCAATCAAACATAGTCAAATCCTTACCTCCGACTCTCTTGCTGAAGTCTTTGACTTAGCCTAGTTAATTGCGCACTTAATTGCTCCGGAGTGCTTCCATCACAGCCTCCTATAGTCTCAATTTCACTTTCAGGACAGATGATTGAAGCTTTTTTGTAGCTCTCCTGCAGCCAGGGATACAGTTAAAGCAAGGTAAGGTAAGAAGCTTCCTCTTACATGAAATGAAAACTAGAGTGGAGACAAAGAGAGAGAAGCATGTATGCACCAATAAGGTAGACTATGGAGAGGGAACAAGGCACTGAGCACTTAATCATACTACTAATGTAAGAGCCAATAACATTTGTGGTCTATATCCCTAATAATCACTCTCTAAATACAGAAACTTGCCAAAAGTATACTTCCCAATGTTCCTAGTATTTCCACAGCTATCTTAATTAGAATATTTCTATTTAAGCCATTTCATGAAACTAACAATATAAGACAGAATAATATCTGGACAAAAATACCAAGTACTTGTAGTACTATGTGCAATACAATTGTAATCTCTAAAAAAGTTCTTAAAAATAAGAGAAATTAAAGATGATGTTTCTTTCCATTGCATATATAGCTTCCACTGACTTTTAATGAAGATAATATGTTGGAAGCCAATAATCTTCTCTTCCTAAAAGTAACTACATTTTAATTTACCAAAAAAATCAAAAGTAGAGGCCCAACAACAAAAATTGAGCGACATAACATTGAAACCATCACAAACTCACAAATGAAAATGCAAATAGGAAAAATAACTAGGAAAGCAAAAAGTCTCAATCGTTAAACAACAAAATATTATAATTAATTAAGACCCTTTGTGTTTAAGCACTTCATCAAGCTTTTCTGGCTAATATTTAACTAGCTGAACATCACTAGCAAAGCAGATAATGCAGTATTATATAAAATTATATGAATTATCACTAGCAAAGCAGTACTCATAGAATTATATGAAGTAGATAATGAATTATATGAATTATCACTAGCAAAGCAGTAATTTTATATGAATTATATAAAATTACCACTAGCAAAGCAGATAATGCAGTACAATGAATAATATCTTAATCAATCCCAATTAGTACTCATAGAATTATATGAATATAAGCAATTATTCATACCTTACGGTTGTGCTCAAGTTCTCGATACTCTACTTCTGCTCCTTTGAGATGGGAAAGAACTTTCGTACTCATTACATCTTCATAGTGATTCTTCTTCTGAAATAAGAGTTCAAATTGTACACATACCATGAATTTCAATAAACATAATAAAATATGAAGTGTCAATTAAAAGAAGTAGGACTGAACCAATTCTGCATCTTTTAGATCTTTATCAATCATCATTAGCTCACGTTCTGCTTCCTCCAAGGCACCAATTTCCACTTTTGCTGATTCTACATTTTTAGAATGGAACGGAATTTATGAAAAGGGCATATATAGTAGAAAATATACTTGGGGGTATTCAAACCTGACAAAGAAGCAAAATATGGCATACCACACAAATTCTCAAAGGATATTTTGACATCATTAGCTTTGTTGTCTGCTTCTTTCAACCTCACTTGAAGCTTTTCCAACGAATTTTCTCTTTCATGTATCTCATCACGGATTTTCTGTAAATTGTTTTCAAGAAAATAAAACTATAGAGGAATGCCTTCTAAGAGATCAAGAAAACATTGAATTTGAAACTGAAGCACCGAAACAGAAGTGAAATTATTTTAGAGGGGGGGGAACAGCCTCTCTACCTCCCAAGGTAGGTAAGGTCTGCATACCCTCCCCAGGGATTTCACTGGGTATGTATAAGTATAAGGGGTGGATAACAAGAGGAACAAACCGATAGCTCTACATGAAGCTCATCTACTGTTGATACAGACATGGAGCTAGATTCTGCAACATAGGACTTTTTAAAATCTTGCAAGCAGAACTCCTTGGACCTCAAAACTCGCTCTGCATCATGGCGCCTCTTCTGCAGGAGCAGAAGAACTAATGGTTATATCAATAGTTGTTCATTTCATTCAGAACTTAGGAAACCCCACTCACATATATCAGTCTGAATTACTCTCTTACCAGATCTCGTTAAAGGAAAGTTTGTAATAGCAAGTTATTCAGGAGCCACAAGGATCAAAATCCAAAAGAATATGGATGAGAGTCACTAATACTACTAAGAACACTCCTTCGTCTTGACCATACAAATAATGCTCCAGAAAGAATAATGCACCCTATTATATAAGAGTAACACCAACTTCTCTGCAGTACAAGTACACCATATTTTTCGTTTATTTTCTTTTTAGAAGGTTTAGCATTGCTTCACTCTCAATGAGGCAGCAAACCTCTGAGAGTTGAAAAAATAACAGCACGTCAAGGTTTCTTCTTGTACCTAAAAAGCGGTTGTATGATTCTTCAGGAAAGATCCATCGATGAAAAAGCATATTAAAAAATTGGCAATAAATCCTCCGTGTCCTCCGGTTCTCGCATTCCCAAATTTTTCACCAAATATGGCTGTGTGAAATATATGCCATTTCTTTGTTTCTAGGTAATAAATCACATTTTTTTCCATATAGATGTGGACACACGGATGTTTTCAAACAACCAGAAAAGAAGAATTGTCCAGACAATCTAAAGATATAAATAAAGCATGCAAACGAACAACTAATGAAATCAAAGAGAGAAGTTAATCTACTTGGTCTATACACTATTTTAATTTATCATTTTCTGAATGTTAGCTGTTTTGTCAGCAAAATGATCAGCCACATGAAACTATTCTGGTGATCAGGCAAGCCACAACCACTCTTTCTGCAGAATAATCTGAAGAAGCTAGATCTCAATTTGAGGATTACATAAGTCTTCCGTGACGAAAAGGCCAGAAAAAGAAAGGAGCCTAGTTAATCTTCGATTTCGTAAAATAAATTCATAAATTGGTAGTAGAATATATTCTGCACAATCTTTGGCAGCCAGTAGAACAAATCCACCTCCATTTGGATACTAAATAAAACATTGGATAGTTCCATCAAATAACAAGAAAATTGTTTAGGTTACATATTTACATGGCAAAAGAAAAGAAATTTCTTTCAAAAGCCAATGAAATGAATAAGGTAAATAATTTGCTATTGGTTCTTTTACACACAATCTAGGTAGTGAAATTGGTACCATCATGCTAATAGAAACAGTAAATAATAATTAGGTATTAGGCATCTAACGAGGACAGTCGAAAACGGGGATGAGAAAGATGCTCAATTTTCTAAATGCAGTTGTGCAGGGTGTAGATGCTAAAAGCCTAAAACTACAAACTCAAAAATCAGAGAGGTGATCGGGAATAAGGAGAACTTCGAACTGCAAAACATGTACCTCAGGGACAAAAACAAAGGATTCACATGTCATGGAAATCATGGCATATGTTGAATTGCTTCAGCCAGTAAGGCCCAATAAACATGCACCATTATTTCCCATCACCTAAATATAACTCCATTTTTTTCCCTTGTTCGAAAGAGAAAAAAAACTGAACTAAACAATAAACAAGAGGCATAGGTAGCAGAAATAAAAAGATGTCCATCCACTGTATTTGGATTTAAAAAGAATGTAGATCAGTAGGTAAATTTGAATGTATAGCCACTTCAGTCGTGCTCGTCCTTTCTCGAAAGTATCTTTTTTCTAGGAACATAGTCAACCTGTGGAGGCACCCTCCCACATTCTTTCTTACTACCGGACAATTTTTCCTTTTATTTTCTTCCTGTTCTTTGCCATAACACCCATTCTAGGCCTGCTGGAAACCCTCGCACTTGTCTCCACACTGAAAACACCGGCCATGTAGGGACATCACAATTATCCTTTCTGATAATACAAAATGGACATCACAATTATTTAAGTTACCAGTTTCAAAAAATTATCCTTTCTGATAACACAGTTTATATGATCCTCAGTATATTTTAGCTGTCTTGTAGGTCTTTGTGAGCAGGTCTATGTACTTCTCTATGGTAAGTTTTGGACATCGTCCCCCCTTAATCCCCTCCCTCCCGGGTCAGAGGGAAGCCGCAAGCAACCTACGTTTGTGATCTCGTATATTTAGCTTCTCCAACATCTTAATAAACGAGAGCAAGACTAGAGTAAATTATGAAACAAAGGGAGGTAGTAGAAAATCAAGATCTTTGAAGGATCCTATTTAATATTTGCAAGCCAGTTTATAATTTTAGAATCATAGTTTTGGAATTAGTGGCTAACTGGTAACCTAACAGGTAAAGTTGTTGCCATGTGACCAGGAGGTCACGAGTTCAAGATGCGGAAACAGCCTCGTGCAGAAATGCAGGGTAAGGCTGCGTACGATAGACCCTTGTGGTCCGGTCTTTCCACGGACCGCGCGCATAGCAGGAGCTTAGTGCACCGGGCACTATTTTTTCTTGCTCAAGTCTTCAATTTTCCGGTCAGAACAAACAGTCCATGAGGCTTGATCCTCTTTCACAAATTTATACGATGGAACAGCAGAAGTATGATGCAACTGATAGATGGACTAACCATTATCTATAAATGGTGTGTATCGAGTATTCATACACAATAAAGTAATGAAACATACATGATGAACAGATAGCAAAGAGTAACAGCTGAGATGATGTCCCTTCACGAAAGTGAGATGAGAAAGAGAGAAAGAAGACAGAAGAAAGGAAAATTACTTTTACTTCTGATAAGTAAAACCAAAGTGAAACTTGCAACAGCCTCAGAAAGGGAGTAAAAGCTATTACTCTGGTGGAAACTGCACTTAACTAAATAAAAACAAATACCTTAGCGCTTTGCAAATAATCATGGAGTCCTTGAAGCTCTTCATCGATTCTCCTCTTCATACCCCTGGTTTCTCGAGCTTTGTTCTGTGCCTCAAATGCTTCACTTTCTAGAGTCCTAATCTTATTTTCATATGAACAAGAAAGACGTCCACCTCTCATATTCTTCATTGGTGGAAGAATAGTTTGGACAGAACCCCGAGAAAACCTAGGAAGTTTTGGGTATGTTAATCATGTCAGTGCAAAATGTACTGCTCTATCTAAGCCAATACCAAAATAAGAAATGCAAAAGGAGTAAATTAGATTAATTAAGGCTCATAAATACAGATTATAAGTTTTAAGCCATCTTGAATTAACGCGATCGATATAGTGGGGATGTTCTCTTGTAATAACAAACTATTGTCGGACTTGTTTTCGTTGGCATTGACACTACAAAATTTGGACAGGTTTAGAGCATCAGACTTAGTTATCCTAAACCACACAAAATAAGCCGATGGAAGGCAATTTATAGATCTAACAATATCCAGAATAAATCAAAAGCCAATTGGAAAATACTTTATCCACCAAGTACTAGATAAATCTATATGTAAACCATGTGCAACTTAGCCAATACCTTGACCAGACTCATACAGGAAGATACACATGGGATTACAAGAAAACAACATAGTATGGAGATAACAAACTAAGTTCATAATTGTACATTTTGTACCCATCAGAAGTGTAAACCTCCTTCAAATTTGAAATCCTTTGCTCAAAAGCAACTGCTTTTCCAGCATCATAGTCTTTAACGAGTACTTGCCTCTCAGCATTACCCTAATAAGACACCGGAAAGATCAAGGCATAATCAGCACAACTTACCTAAACAATAGCAAAATACGGATGTAACAGTGATTAAAGATCAACACAAGAGACTGCAGAACTGTCTGAGGTCCATGGCAACGACAAAGAACCCCAATCAAAACTAACTTAGAGAAACCACAGAAGTGAGGAGAACAAAAGACACGGAACATGAATGTCACTGCAAGGGATAAGCCGAGCTATTATAATCATAATCGATATGATAACAAGGAGTGTTTACTGCATATTTGCCATCATATGCCTATGCATAAAAATCAATCAAATTAGAATTCAAAACTGCTTATTGTGATCAGTAAGAAGCTACAGAACTAAAGAATAGCTTAGCTTTGGTAAATATCGGGAATAAAATTATCCACCAGAAATAGCAACTTTACCACATCAATCAAGACATTTAGTACGGTAGGATTGTCAGAACGTAGAAGAGAAATTGCTGTTGGATGATTAGTCTGGGGAAGCATGTGATCGGGAATATGCAACCTACACCAATAAATATAAGCAAAAGTTTGATAAATAAATAATCCACGAATCAGAAATAAACCAGAGAAGTGTCTATCTCCACAGGAGTGACTGGTATACATCTTCCATCACTAATGTTCAAAGACATAAATCATCCCTATCAATATATATCACACACACACACACACACACACACACACACACACATACTTACGTCGAACATATAGAGAAAGATCATTACCTTGGTCTAGCGAACTCGTAAATGATAATCTGTAAGTTACTATAGTTCGCTTCCCTTGCACATGCTCTTAATAAAAGGGAATCTTTATGATCTGTCACAATAAAAGCGTTAAGCGCCTTGCCAATGGCACTTTCAATAGCAGTACCCCACTTGTCACCATCAACCAAGGTCTGCAATAACATGTTGATATGTTTAGCATGAGCTCTCAAAAGTTAAAGTTAAATGTATTAATTGAACATGCAATTAGGGTATCTGATAAAAGCCAAAAAAATGATATGTCTTGCTTTCAATCTTTTCATAAGATGGTTTGCACTTAGTTTGATACTACGATGAAAGTTTTAAGAACAAACAATGGTACTAAATACATGGATGGTCAATTTAGTACTTATTTGGAGTCTAATGTGATCATCCACCAAACTAGTTATCCTTACATTAGTACAAAAAATGGAATGGCGGAAAGGAAAAATATTCATCTCTTGGAAGTTGCTAAATCGCTCATGTTCACCATGAATCCCCCAAAACCTTACTAGGGGATGCAATTCTAGCAGCTCCTTATCTTATCAATAGAGTGCCTCTCAAAGCACTCTACTTTATGAGTCCCTTTAGAGGTCCTATGAGGGGAAAATGTTTATATTGTTCTTCCAAAGATGTTTGGGTGTGTTTATTATGTTCATACTAGGAATACAGGGGAACTGGATCTGAGGGCCTTAGATGTGCGCTCATTGGGTATCCAACACAAAAGGTTATCTGTATTACCATCCACCAGCAAGAAAGCTTTTTGTTAGTTTTGGGTGTTACTTTACAGAATTTGAACCTTGCTTTAGTGCAACCCAATCACCTCGGCTGGGGGAGAGTAATGAAAAAGAAGAGATACCCCTAGTTTTGGAGTTCTTGATGACCTTGCTCCCGAGAAGAACTCCACAAGAAAAGATGTTCAGGGGGAGACTGTTGGACGTTAGGTTCAAAGGGAGACTACTGTTCACGGGGAACAATTGGACATCTGGATAAACTTGATTTGATGGGATATGCAAGGAGAAACAAGACGGAAAAAGCCATCATACATTCTACTCCATGCCATGAACCCTTCTAATCTAGTGAGTATCTTTAATCTCTGATTCCACTACTGATTTAGATATATCTATTGATGATAAGTCATAGGAAAGGGGTCAGATCTTGTACCAAACATCCTATTTCTAACTTTGTGTCCAACAATTCCTTGTCCCCTTTTTATAGAGTCTCTGCCTTGTCCATTTCCTTTGTTTTCCACAAGATTAGAGGAAGGCTTTCAAAGATCCCAAGTGGAAAGAAGCTTTGGTGAAGAAATGAAGACCCTTGCAGAAAATAAGACTTGGGAATAAGTTACTCATCCACTGGACAAGAAATTGGCCGGCTTTCAAGTGGATGTTGACTGTGAAACATGTTAGAATAGGAATAGGATTTGTATATAGTATCCTATGTGAAAAAGGATCGTAATGTAGTGCCTATAAATAGGGCGCAATGTAATAATATAGATACACAATTTCAATAATATTTTCTCTACTTCTCACAAAACATAAAGCCAATGGTTTGATTGAGAGGTTCAAGGTCAGATTGGTAGCTAAGGGATACACTCAACATAGGGGTGAGCACGGGTACAGGGTACCCAAATACCCGACCGGAACCGACACAAACGGGTAGGTTCCGGGTAGATATATTATAATAACGGGTAGGGTCCGGGTAGTAAAATTAGGAACCGATCAATGTCGGGTCCGGTTCCGGTTCCGGCAAATAGAGACAGGGTATCCGGACCCGGAACCGATACCCGAAACCTATAAAATATTAAATATTTTTACTTTTTTGAGAAACATTTGGACCACTTTTAACTTTCTCCAAAATTGTTTGTTGCACGCCTGCACATTGATTTTCTCCACTCCAAGATGCAAATATTTCAGCTTTTTCACCCCTTTATTCTAGAATGCTCTTTGTGCCCTAAGAGAAAACACCCAAAACTCTCTCAATAACAATGGCGTTTTAGCTACACCACCGAGCTTCATCGTCGTTGTTGTTGAAGCTTTCTCTCAGGTACTTTCATCGTTGTCGTCGTTGAAGCTTCACCTTTGCCTCTTTCTCTCCCTTGGTTGTGTTCACGTCGTTCCTAAAATGCATATGAGTTCATATCTAACTCTTCAATTTCTTTTTAATATCCTATGCTTCTGTTCTATTTTAGGCGATACTCATCTTCAATTTGTATTACTTTTTGATTTGAAATGTAAATCTATTTTTAAAATTTGTGTATATTTTTGTAGCTGTGAAGATGAAATTTAGGGATTTACTAGTATAATAAAGCTTTTCTTTTGTATCGAAGAGCTTATGAACACGAAAATAAGTTTAATTAAGATATTTTCAAATTTATTTTAAAATCAACACGTTCAATTAATTGAGTATCAAATTTGGCATACAATTTTAGGTTTTGGTTACAGAATTAGCTTTTCTACAATGAATAAGTTTTCTAAAACTTCTTATAAGGGTACTAAAAACTCCGATTGCAGGCTAAAAAACTATTGGATGAAATTATTTTAGAACTCTTTTTGATTCTCATAGGCTAAAAAATTGTTGCTTAATATGTGTTTTTTTATTTACAGGGTACCGGGGAACCTACCCGGATGCGGGTCCGGGTAGGTTCCGGGTAATGATTGCTACGGGTAGGTTCCGGGTAGTAAATTTAGGAACCGATCTTTTATCGGGTAGGGTCCGGATAGTTAAAAAATGTTAGGGTACCCGGACCCGCTCACCCCTACTCAAACATATGGGTGGACAACCAGCAGTTATTTGCTCCTGTTGAAAAATAAACACAACTAGAATCTTGTTACTTTGTGCAGCCAACCTTGATTAGGAATAGCAGTTGTTTTTTATGTCAAAACTGCATTCGCACATGAAAACTTGAAAGAATAAGTGTATATGAAGATTCATCCTGGATTAGATAACACGGTAACTCAAGGAAAGGTATGTAGTTATAAGAAAAAATTTATACGGGTTTAAACAGTCTCCTAGAGCATAGTTTAGCAGATCCAGCAAAGACATGATCGTTTGCAGTTATAAACAAAGCAATACAGATCATACTCTCTTTATAAGACATCACAAGAGTAATTGAAGTAGCCAGATCACAAAAAGGAATCTTCATCTCTGAGAGGAATATATTTTGGATCTCTGGAAAGAAACTGGTAGGTTGGGTTGCAAAGCAGCAGGATCGCCAATTGAGAGTAACCATAAGTTGCTATGCTTGCAAGCAGGGATTAAAGAGTCCATTGATTAATAGTAGTATCGAGCAGATAGAGGCCTTGGGTTGGAGTCTCACCGCCCATCCATTATCAAAAAGAATTTCCACGTGCTTGGCCAATGAAAAAATCAAGCTCATACTAAGGGAGGCGTGTTGAAAACATAATTAAGTAATTAAGAGTGTGCTCTCTTATAGCTTAACCTTTTAGACCAGATGGTCACACACTTCAACAATTAGCTTTAAGCTCAGCAAAGAAAAACAAAACAAGATATACTTCATAATGTACAATAAGCTTTCTCTATCACATACCACATGAGCACCTATAGGACCAATCGGCGCCCTGTTGAACTTTCTACGTTGCCTTTCAATCACCTCCAAGAGGTCCATAACTCTACCTCCTCCAAAGGCCGTAGCCTGAGAAAACAAAAAGTAGTGCCAAACAGCAAGGTTTCCAGAGAAACAAAAGTCAAAATAATGATTTAAGAAATGCAAATAAGTCATTCTATTTTTCTTGTGTAAATTCTAATACAGATTCTTATGCTTACAGAGACAAAACACAAACCAGATGAAAATCAATAAAATTTCAGTTTTTTTTATTATCATCTTTACAACTTAAATTGTCCCAGACCCTACTTGTGGGATTACACTGGGTATGTTGTTGCTTTACAACTTAAATTGTCATGAACTTTGACCTTATTATATAATCCCCCCCCCCCCCCCCCACACACACACACACACACAAAAAAATCCTAATATGGAATATCATCTTCTAATGTGGATTGTTAATCCACAAATAAACCGAAAATATCTATACAAGGCTGACACAAACAACCCAAAATCTGCAGGACAGTTCTGCCTACCATCATGCCAAGCTTAACATCAACTTAACAACACTAGGACTATTTGTAAACATTATTTAAACCCCAACATACTTGAGGGAATAATCAAGCAATTCATTCCCCAAACTTCTTCTCTCATTTCTTGACAAAAACATAGCTTATCTATACTATGTCACAGAAAGCAGAGGTAAATCCATACCAGAAAAGGCATAAGAAAAATCCAGAGAAAGATTGAATTACTATTCACATTCACTCGACAAAAATAAAAATAAAAACAAAGGATGATTGCCGAAAATGGCATTATATGTAACTGAGATATATAGTGTCTTGTGTTTAACAATTCTCTTAGCTACCGTATGTCCCTATACTTGAGCTCTTGATAACCAAAATACAATGCTAACGGATGATCTTCGAAACAATTGTTAAAAGTGGTAAATAAGACGGTTCATCTAGGTCAACAGGAAATCATATGGTAGTGTCAAGATTCAAACCCATCTAACTATAAAATTTGGAAGACCAACAAAGTATCAATTGTTAGGGTTGGGGAAGCTAAAAACTTTGCAAAATGAATTTCCTCTCTTCAAGCAAGCTAATAAGAATAAAGAAGCTCTAAGAAGAACACTAGTCGACATACTAGAGATAAGATACCTTGTTACTTTGATGAAGTTGAAACTCACGGATGCGAGAGAGAATGTCACGATACTTCTTGTCATACTCATCAATCTAAAATAACCAAAAAAATAGTATAAATCCATTATTCCCAAAGCAAAAAAATTGAATTGCATCTAGAAATGGACTTAAGAGAAAAATGAAACATATTAGGAGAATATACTCGAAGAGTCCTACTTGTACTCTCCTGTGGCTTTTAAGTTCTATTAAGAAATTCAGGGGCTAAATTCAAACATTTCCTTGGAATAGTTTCCAATCAACATTGCATTTTGTTCCAATTCTATCCTTGTCCAGCGAACGCTAAGAAAAAAACAATAGTAGTAGCAGTGCCGCAGCAGTGATATTGGCAGTAATAATCCTAACAACAATAATAAATGACAATGATGATAAAATCAACAAGCCAAAAAGTACCTAAGAAGTTTATACACTTTGTTGTGCTAATATGCCAAGTGCAAGCCACTTATATAAACAAAATGAAAAGGAGATTAAATTAAATTGAAGATGAATGTCTCAAACAGATGTTAAAGGAACCAAACTTAGAAAGAAATAAAGTACGGACCCTTCTGTGTATGAATTGCACTGAACAAACATACTGAAATTCTACCAGAAACAGCCTCCCTACCTCCCAAAGGTAAGGTCTGCGGACACTCTACCCTCCCCAGACCTCACTTTGTGGGATTTCACTGAGTATGTTGTTAATTTGTTGTTAATAAGAACTGATGTTTAGGGTTGTATAGATGGACGTTCAGGAGGGCCAAAAGAAGTTCGAGGGATTAGGATGTTGCTCCATTAGCCATATGGGTTATATGCAAAGAGAGAAATAGGAGAGCGTTTGAAGGGTATCATATGGGTTCTCTGTCTACTCCTTAATAAAAGCGACTTCATGAAAGGTCTCTAATACCAGAAGTGAACAATATAAAATAGGAACAAAATTGCATTAACAACAATAATAAGGGCTTAATACTATTTGAAAAAGCAAGAGTTATTGATCGTTAAAATTTAACAGAACCTAAAGTCTAACACGAGGGAAATAAGAGTCGTTCTTACAATTTTGCAAAAAGAATTATTCATTTATCTTGTTATAATCCGGCCACTGGATCACATAGAACAAGAACATTTCAAGCAAACAGACAGAAATAAAAAGAAACTATAAAGAAAAATGTAAGTAACTAAGAACCTATCAATACCAAGATCAACATCTATGTTACCAATTAGTTTTCATCCACTCTCCGCACAATCATTTTTGGCAGTCAATCACAAAAACGATATTTGTTTAAAGAAGATTTAGCCTGCAGGTGGGAAAAGCTTCAATTTGCTTAAGTAAAGTATTTATCCTCGATTTTGAAGCATGAATATCAGTGGAGGACTTGTCAAACTATACCATATCAGATTATTAGCACATATCAAGAAGTTAGAGGCATAAAAGTTGTACAGGATCCATCAAATCATGGTTCCATTCCAGGAGAAGAGCAAATGTTGAGCAAACCGCCGGAAACTATCTAGTCATGGTATAAATGTAACACCTCTACCTTTGGTTTGACTATCTGTGTACTGAACGGTGTTTTTGAGCATGATATTAAGCTGATGTAAATGTTTGTCACTGGTATGGATGGCTCGGATTGAACTGGAGGGGTTCGTACTTGTTTTGGATCAAGTTGGATAAATAGGGCTTACCTCTCACGGTACTTTATCCTCCTCAGATCGCTCTTTTTATTACACCCCGCTCCGAGGCTCGCTCCAAAAACGCCTTTTAAAACACTGTCTGCAAATAGTGTAAGGCTGCGTACACCACCCTCCCAAGACCCCACTTGTGGGACTACACTGGGTATGTTATTGTTGTATTGTTGTAGGGAGGGCTAGATTATATGCTCTCTTAGTGTGAACAAGCCTTGCCCCTCTCCCCATAGAGAGGGAATGATCAGTGATAGCTAATAGTCCTGCTCTACAGTGAGGCTACTTCTGGCCTATGTTGCTCAGATCCTCCTAAATTTTCTTTTTGTGTAAATAAAAAATTTTATTACCAATTATGGAAATTCTGTACTGAAAATAAAATGCAGTTGGACAGCCCCAACTTACAGTAAACACAACTATCTATTACTTTACTACAGGCATAGTAAACTACACAACTCTTCCCCTTGCTCTAAGAATGAAAATTGAAATGCTCAAATTTCAGTGCTATCTTCCTCCTCACAGCTCCCGTGTAAATAATGTGTCTAGTGATAGCTTCTGGCTCATTTTGCTTTTGTTGAAAGACTCTTTGGTTTCTCTCATGCCAAACACATGCAGCCATAGCCATCCAATAAACTTCTACTATAGTACTTCTTCCTCTAGCATACACTGCTGCCAGTTTAATTCTTCTTGCCAGTCCATAGTTGCTCTAGATAGCCCCTGCCACTTAAAAGCTTAAGCCATACTTGAGCCGATGCTTCACATTTAAAGAACAAGTGTGAAATGCTTTCTATCTCTGTTGAGCACAAAGGGCATCCCTGATTACAAATCATACCCCAGTTGATCAGCCTATCCCGTGTAAAAAGTCTGACATGTGCTACAAGTCTTAAAATGAAAATCCATTTACGAGATCCATAGTTGTTGCACACTAATCTCCTCTGTGGTACCTTGGGAAACTCCCCTTTCATCATGAGATACATTATTTAAATAGAGAACCTTTACATGTTCATTAGGTCACTTTCCTGTGTACCAGTATGCTCAACATAATTCTCGACTCTCAAAAAATTTTGCACCATCCAGGAAGCCTGCTTTGATACAGAATTTCAGATTTATTTCCCTGTGAAGTAGTACGCATGCATCAATTTCACCCAAAGTTTATTTTTCTTTCTACAAAGATTCCATAACAGTTTGCTAATAGGAGCTCTTTTCCATATTCTAATGTCCAATATGTTCAAACCTCCAACTGCTTTGGGCAAGCAGATTTTATCCCAGGCTATGCGAGTTTTAGTTACTTCTACACAACCCCAACAACAACATACCCAGTGAAATCCTACAACGTGGGGTCTGGGGAGGGTAGAGTGTACGCAGACCTTAACTCTACCTTGGTAGGTAGAACGGTTGTTTCCGAGAGACCCTCGGCATTACTTCTACACACCCCCAGTCCACAAAAATCTCCTACATATGGCTCCTATCATTTTCACAACTTTAAGGCAAGACAAATATTTGAGACCAAAAGGTTTGAATTGAGAACAAAACACGTTTGATTAACTGAATCCTGTCTGCATAAGACAGGAAACTTAGTTGTCCAACTTGTTACCTTCCCCAGCATTCTCTCAGTCAATGGTTGACACTGAACAACAGAGTCTTTTAGGATTTGAAGTCACCTCTAAATACCTAAACGGCATCTCCCCTTTTGAAAAGTCCAGCATGTCTATACTCTATTGTTGAACATCCATCCCCACTACACCAAAATAAATGAAAGTTTCTCTGTAGATGCTCATCTACAGAAAATTCTTGGAAACGTTCAAACAACAATAGATTTGGAAACATCCAACATCTCCCTAAAATGTTGTCGTACCAGTGTCGAATCCTCCAAAAACTGGTATGATGGCATTTTTGGGAGATCCGAGCAACATAGCTGTGGTTGATGCCAATGTATGTTGGTCTTCGAAAGGAACCCTTCCTAGTCTCATGCTCACAATTGCATTTTTACATACACAGTATGTGCACTTTGAGCGCATAGTTCCGCATTAGCCTGTGTAGCCACTCAAGCTCTTAGGATGCCAGCTCCTAAAGTATCGAGCCAGAGAGAACCCAGTTCGATTTGATACAGTACTGTTCATACATGCAGTTGCATCAGCGTATGCACAGTGGTCAATACGATCCTTCGGGCCCATCATCATAGTAGACTTGGTCAATCCAATCAGCATACAGTTGCATCACAGCATGTATTGCATAGCTTTTATAGAAGACTTGTCCCAAATTGTAAGGGATGGATCGAGGATGCTTACTGGATCTATCCGACTCACCCCTTAAATATATGTGTACAGAAGCCAAGCATTCCCTACGACGGACGTCTGAGTACCGGGGATACTTTCAGCTGTCACATTGAGCCTTCCATTCTGCCGGGAGGCGGTAGCTTGTTTTTACTTTGTAACGTTATGTTTCTTGGGCTGCGTCTCAGTTTTATTTACTCTGTTTTATTTAGATACTCCATGGTGATAATGGATTGTGGGTGATTCTTAATTACTTTGGACACCAACAACAATTATGGTTCTTTTGTAGTATGCAATATATGACTCTGTTCTTTGAGTTAAATGATTTTCCATATTGGTCCAGTAAAGCGATTAAGGATTTACTTAGTGGGCAATGGCTAAATATGTGCCAGTCACGGCTCACCCAATTTGGATCTTGACAAAAAATACAGCGACTATCAAAAAGGTTATAAAAGTCAGGAAAGCTTTCCGCATACTCTGTCATGCTTGTTGAACAGTGGAAAATCAGCCAATATCTTCATACCTCATGAACGATTTTGCTTATCTGATCCTTCGCCTGATTAATTTTATCTATTAAGGTATCTTCTTCATTCCTCAACCTGCCATATTACAGCTTCAAAACTTCAGCTGAATCAAGAGAATAATTTCTTAAAAAACAAACATTACTCGTGAAAGAGTCAAGCAGTAACTCAAGCAAATATTTCTAGAACACGATATTCAATGACCTTTGAAATACAACATTAGCACTGTCAATCTCAGCTTGGAACTCTTTCAGTTTTACCTCCATATCATGTTCTTCGGCCTACAGTAAATTGGAAGTTAGAAACATGTAAATCACTTTCACAAGATATACATAAAACCCCGCTTAGCTGAAGAATTGAATTCCGCAAAATACACATTTTTCTTAGATGACTATTTTAAATCTTCAGTTCACACAATTGAACCTCAACATTACAGTAACCAAAGGTGGAGCCAGAATTTGAAGTTTATGGTTCTGAATGGCTCATTTTAGTTACTGGGTTCACAATTAAATATTTATACATGTCTAATGGATTTCCTTAAATCAAACAAAAGCTACTAGGTTGTCCGAACCCAACCTAATGTAGCTCCGACCATTACAGAAACAGCTTTTATCTAGAGGCACAGACATTATCTGAAAACCCACCTTATTCACCATGGCTGGAAACATGCTGGAGTATCATTTTTTAATCAAAAGGCTATGCTACTCATACAGAAAACAAGAAGCTCTATTAAGGTTAAAATCAATTTCAACATCTCTGCACAAGTTTCAGCCCTTACATGAGAAATGCCTACAATTCATAGCTCCTGCATTAACCCCACCCATGGAATGCGACCTTGCTGGGTGATCACAAAGGAGTTTTATGTCATTTTTACTAGCTACCCTCAAAGTCAACATATAACATCAGAAAGCCTCACCCATGCCTTCACTCTGAGATAGTAGAGTGAAAAGTTCCACATTGTACAGTTGACTTACTACTGTTAGTTTAAATACCGAAATGCTACTGTCAAATTAGGAACCACATCACATCATGAAAGGCTGAAAGGAATATCTGAAGTGACGAAATAAAATAATAGGCAGGAAAGGGCTTCTATCGTTATTTTATGAGGAGCATACTTTCATTCTAGGTACTGAGAGTAGAGTACCAATTCACGGAGGTAAAGAAAACCTGTAGAGGACCTGTGTATTTCTAGTATTCTGCTCATCCATATCACGTATTTGTTGTTCAAACATCTTGACCCGTTTTTCCATCTTTTGGATGTAATTAGATCTACGACCCCGCTCCTGTTCCAGCTCAAGTTTTTCCTTTGTAGCCTAACAACGAAATGCACATAGATTAGAAAAGTTTCGACAATAAAGATAAAAGGTAGAGAAAAGTGCATTTGATTGTATACAGCGTTCAGTCATTTTCAACAGGAAATACAGCTGAAGGAGCAAAACATGGCAAGTATCATCCGTTTATTTTCGTAGTAATAAAACACCACTGAAGATGATCCATATGCGTACTGATAACTTAATTTCCCAACTCTAGATGGACATATGGAAGAAGCAAGGAGACAAAGGATATGAGAAAAAAAAACTCAGCATAAAGTACAGTGTCTAGAAGGAGTGACAGGGATAGTGAGGATTCATATAGCCGACCAAACTAGCTTGGAATTAAGGCATGGTTGTGTTGCTGTGGTATAAAAACAAGAGGAGCAAAACTGGGCATAAGTTACAACTCAAACTAGAACGACAATAGATCATCTCATCATCATACATATCAAACAACACCATCCAAATCAGAAACAAAAATATAAGAAATTGCACACATACCAAAGAAAGACTCTGCTTCAATTCTTCTGTCATCCTCCTCACTTCTGATGTCTTTTCCATCATATGAGCAATTTGAGCTTTCTTCTTGGTTAACTGATCATTCAATTCCTCCATCTTCCTCTGAAAACCAAACAAGTTTTTTTTTAAACAGTTAATATATGAAAACCAAACAAGTTTGCTTAGTGTTATATATTTCTAGGAATACGACATCACATCAAGCAATGTGAAGTGACAACTGAAATATGCAAGAAGAGAGAAAGAAAAGGATAGACGATAGAGCCCAAACCAAAGTTTCACCACAGAATACACAAGGACAAATTGCAGTGTTCTCTTCTTGATTTGAGTAACATTATAATGAGCCTAACAACACGCCTAAAACTTCTTTTTTTGAGATGGTAACAACGCCCCTAAAACTTGTATAACTTTGGTACAGAAAGAGACAAACAATAACAACTACGCCTCAATCCCAAGCTAGTTGGGGTTGGTACAGAAAGAGTAGAGAAACAATATTATACATATCCCCTATTTCCTTCAAGAGAGATAAATCCTCAGAGAGAGAGAGAGAGAATGTATTTCCTTCAAGCTATATAGACCTTTCATCTTTGAAAGAAAAGAGAAGGGAAAAAAAGGAGAAACTACTGAATCCAACTAGAAAACATCACAGATACATTGTACAGGAATATGACAGCATGGTGGCTCTTTCTTTAGATTAAAAATGCAACAACATACCCAGTGAAATCGCACAACGTGGGGTCTGGGAAGGGAGAGTGTATGCAGACCTTACCTCCACCTTGGTAGGTAGAGCGGTTGTTTACGGGAGACCCTCGGCTCAAGACAAAGCAATGCATAATCCCAAGCAAATAAAAGTAAGAGAAACGGTCATACTCAGACAAGAAATTAGAGCAGTATGAACATGTTGATAACAAAATCGAATACGCCATGGTAGCGCATTCTAACACAAGGAAGCAGTAGCTAAGACAACTTTAGATTAAAAATGCAATGTGGAAAAATGAAGAATGATTACGGTCTTCAGTATTTGCAAATATTGGTCGGCCATCAGTAATTGCAAATGTTGAACTACTATAAAAAGGGCAGCCCGGTGCACTAAGCTCCCGCTATATTTGGAATATTAAAATGTTGGTTTTGAGGAGTATTCAGGTGAAATAATGGTTTCACTCATAAATCATCAACTTATTTTTCAAGTGAAGTTCATGCCGGAACACAACTTCAAATTCCACAAACTTTCTTTCAATTTCAAATACTCCTTTCAACTTCAACAAAATATTATCCAAATACCGACTTCAAATTCTCATTTCTTTAAAGATGAAGTAGAAGGGAGAAAGGAGTTCTTGAAGCAAATCTAGTCAGAACATCAACAGGCAAGTTGTACCGCCTAAGAGCCAATAGCCAAATGTAAGAACGGTAATGGGATGTCACAGCCTAAGCGATAGTTTCTCTACTAAGGAAGCTGTTGTAATGTTCTAATTCCACAATGGAAGAGAGGACATGTCAAGAGTGAAACCACTCACTTGAAAGAGATGAACCATTCTAAGTCTGTTATAATAGCTTACAGAATGTTTTGTTACAATTTGGTTGTTGGTGGAGCCCACTTAAACCACAACAATATAATGATGGGAGACCAAGGTTCTATGTGATACAGAAAGATGGTCACAGGAAGCCATCAGAAAAACCCTTAGGAAGCCATTATCAGTGAACACGGCACACAGTCAAGGCAAGGACGAGAAAGTCAGACAGTCAGAGGAAGGATGACGTACTGTACCAAAATACAATAGGGTGTTCAAAATTTAAACATTGATTGAGCAGGTCCATAGGCACGGGCAAAAGCCAGTTAAGCCCAGAATAAATAAAATGGACCAAGCTTTCAGCACAAAAGGCCCATTCAAAGGCAGCACTAAAAATGGAGAACCATCCTGGGCAGTTTGGATCAACCAAACAACATGAAAATCTAATAAGGGCCATTGTGATTCCTAATCCCAAGAATAAACATAACCTTTCTGCTCCATCTGCCTGACAGAACAAAGACAAAGTTGAAGCAGCCATTGAAGCCAGGGTAGATCAAGCAGCACAAAATGGCTGGGAGAGGCCATTGCCCTACTTGCCATTGATTTTTAAGTAAGAGACACCAGGGGAACAAAAGAAAGTTACTGAAAAATACAACTTCCCTTCAACGGAGGGGGCTACAAGTGAAGATAGAGTGGGTCAAATTTCTTTATCCCAAAATCCAATTCTATTACTTTTGGCAAACCGGACTACACCTTACTAGACACGAGGAAGGGGAAGGGGAAGATTAGTTACACAACGAATCTGCAGGAAGCAAGAAACAGAAGTCTGATGATAGCAAAAAGATCAGTGATAAGTTATTTAAATTCATATTCGAGCTTAGAATATGTTGCTGGTTGAAGAAAATTTTACCTCCACTGTCTATTTACTGATGTTCATTCTCATTTGATAATATAATAAGAACAATAACATTCTACTCATTATGTTCCATTTTATGTGACACTTTTTACTTATTATTCTGTTTCAAAAATGTTAGAAGTACCACATTGGTAGTGGGATGGTAATTGTTCTCCTTATATGGACTTAGACAATCCTCCCCTCATAAGCTAGCTTTTGGGGTTGAGTTTGGCCCAAGATTCATTCTTCACCTGGTATCAGTGACAGGCCCATCCCGATTCTTTGTTCACTGGTGCTGGGCCCCCATATTTATTGTCCACGCTCGAGTTAACTAGGTTCGGGCGTGCGGGGGAGTGTTAGAAGTACCGCATCGGTAGTGGGATGGTAATTGGTCTCCTTAGATGGACTTGGACAATCCTCCCCACATAATCTAGCTTTTGGGGTTGAGTTAGGCCCAAGATTCATTCTTTACGAAAAAGAATGACATGTTTCTATAATTGGAAATAATTTAATTGTGAACTTCCCATTTTACACATAGTGAGAAGCTTTTAGAGACACAAATGTCATGACATGTTTAAGATCACAAGTCTTGATCAAAAAAGTTTAAGACCACAATTTTCAAAAGTCTTCTTTTCTTCCTTAAACCTGGTGGCGAGTCAAATTACGTCACATAAATTTGAAGGGAGGGAGCAATTTTTACTATCCACTTCTTTTTTCATAAAATAGGATAGTGATGCAAGCCGAGCTTCATCAAGAACGGACTTGCACACAAAGTCAAGCTAGGAATTTCATGGACTTTTCATTGAGTCGCTACTTCGGAGGCTTAGAGGGTGCTAGGAATGAACACTTGAAGCTCAAGAATATGCTAAAGTATAAGTACAAGATTCTACTTGGAAGAAGCAAGGAGAAGATGGTAATGTATGCAAAGAGGTTATTCCATAAATACAAGTCATCCTTCCCTGAGAAGACTAAAGGAGGCTCTTATTTCATTAAGGGTATTTTTGTAATAGTTAGATTAGTCTTCTTAGCCTAGTTAGTATAAATACTACACTTGTTATTTCATTCCTTAGTCTATGTTGAATATTGTTGTTATTCTCTTTGAGAGCTTGTTTTAGCTTCTTGTTTGAGAGAATTGGTTGCTTGGTAATTCTAATTCCCTTGAGGTCATCCTAAGAGTTAGGTGCTTGTAGGAATACCTTGAATTGGAGTTTTGGTATCTTAGGACCCATAGTTCTAATTCAAGTCCTTGTGTCTATTTATCTATCCTTTAATTTCTTGTTTGTTTCCTTTCCGCATTGATATTGTATCAGATAGCACCATCTCCCAAAAGGCAGCAAGCGCAGCCGCTTCTAACAAAGGCAGGACTGCCATACTAATAAACATTACATCAAGGTAACGAAGAAGTCACCATTAATATACATGGAAGAAAAGAAAACATCTAAAAATGGTTCCAGCAAAGGCATTCTAACTCTTAGCATAACTTTCTCCGGAGAGCACTTACAAGATGCTGATCAATTCGAGATTGACAAGTGGGAATCCGCCCTTTCAGCTCCTCGATCCGTTTGCTTTTATCTTGTAACTGCTTATCTACACTGTAGACCCATGCCCATGCCAATTTCTTCTTCAACAAGTCTACCTGATTAGAAATCTCCTCTATATGCTCCATGTTTCTAATCTTTCCTTGCAACTCATCAAGTTCTTTCACTACAGGATTTATCGATTTCTCCAGTTCAGCAACTAGTTCATTTGCGTTTTTCAATTGAATCTCAATACCAATCAGAAGATCTTCCACTTGCTGAAGTAGTGTTGCCTTGAAAAAGAACTGCAACGGATGATGATAGAGGCAGATTAATCACTAAATAGGATCTCCCTCCACTAAGCAATTGTCATTGATAAACTAAAAACAAGAAATAGAAAAAGATATAAAGTTCAACAAACAAAGCTGAGCAAACTCTAAACTCAAAATGAAATATGTAAAGCAAAAAAGGGGCTACCAAGTGGAAGATCAAATTACACAACCATTACCTAATAACGTTTGCAATTAAGCACCTCACCTTGAACTTGTCTTTGGCATTTCCTGAATGTAAGAACTCCCTGCTTTTGTCTTGACTCATTATTACACATGGATTTTCCACATCTATCTGCAATATCAAAAATGAACAACATCTAGAAACCTTGTTTCTGTAATGGCATAAAGAAGAAGCCAATGATGCCCTCCACTTGCTCATATTAATGCTTTTCAAGGAATAAAAAGTCTACCAGTCTCGGCAAAGTAAAGCTCAAGCTTCATCAATAAAATTAAAAACAAATTCTGTCTAGGCAGGCACTCACATTGAAATGTACTATAAGCTCTTGGAGTTCCTCTTTTTTGGCAGCCACCTTTTTACCTGTTAAATGTCTATTAGAAGAAGGAAAAAAAACAGGGAAGAACAAGACGATCCAGCAGGAAATCTATAAGCTCCTACCCATAAGCCAAAAGATAACAAGCAAGGTAAACTTAGTTTAGTTGAGCTCTTGTATCCACAAGCATAAATTGGAAGCTTGATGAACTGTTCTTTTACTTTTGTTTTTTTGGAATTTGATGTTTACTGAATCATCAATTGAACATAAGAGCAATGATTTAGAATGTGAACTGGAAACTGAATACATGTTTCATAAATGCTGCACAGAATGATCTCCAACTTGGTCATTAAATTTCAAAAGAACATGATTATACTCCTAAAGTTGAAACTTAAAGGAGGAACAGACAGACAGAAAGACAAAAAGCACTATATTGTAAATTAATCAGGCCACGCAACTGAAATCAACTCAAGTTACTCCCAAATCTAATTGAGCATAGCTAACACAAGATGCAAACAAAGATTTCCATATCAAGGTGCTTTATAAAAACCCTAACAAAATGCCAAACCAAATCCAGAAAGAAAAAAAAAAGGAAGAACACAAGGTTCAGCTGAACATTGGACATGAAGGTTTATGGCTAAAGCGTTGCTTTACCAAGAAAATTTTGAAAAGCAATAATTAACTACTAATTACATCAGTTCTGTAGAAAGTGAGGAATTTCTCAATAGAACATCTCAGGAAAACAAAAAATAAGCAAGCACACAAGACAATAGCATATTCATTAACAGATATCTTCAGTAAATATCAAGATATAATCATATATCACGTAAGTTAAATTGCTGCCTTTTACATATTTTATAGTGTCACAGATGCTAGCATAATCTATCAACTAGAAAGAGCTATTGAAATCGCTATAGGAAACCTTGATAATTCTTTAGTACGGTAGAACTAGTAGACTCTGAAATCCTGCGCTCTATCATTATGAGGTCACCATAAGTTTCAGCCTTGAAAGCATCCTCCCCTCGGTTTTTCATTTCCACGTGAACAAGGGCATGGCTGTGAATAGATACAAATTAGCAGCACCTTCTAAGCAAATTAGTAGAATTCAAACACAGAATTCAACTAAGATTGTCTTGCTAAAAGGAAAGGTGATTAATGAGATGGATACCAGATTGAACAGTGTTTTTATTAAGTAATTAGTTTCATTAATGGCATCAAGAAGATGCATATAGAACAACATACATAGAGTGCAAAATAGAGGTTGACAGCTCCATTAAAACGGGCCTACGCTAACGATAGGGAGATGACAAGGTCCAAAAACATACTAATATGTGTATGGCTAAGACAACTAAATAAACACAAGACACTTAGCCTTAGAGGTGTGGTTTGGAGTTGATATTCCACCAAAGCATCTGCAGTTTCTTCCCGTCCAAACACACCAAAACACAAGCTGGTATAATCTTCAAGAAATTCCTGATGGATTTACCGATTTCCAACAACTCCAACACTCATAAGCTTCTTGAGGGGCGTGATCCAGTAGAGCCCAAAAAATTGAGAGGAACATATTCCAGATATCTGTAGCAATTGTGAATACTGACAATATTTCTTTCTTCATTAAGAAAATAAGAGAAATTCTTGGTTATATATCTAAGATATTATGCATCCATTTATTTGTTTTCACTTTTTTATACATTATGAAAGGAAGAGAAACATTTTTCTGTCTACCCATTCAATTTATTTCTTTCTTTTTTTGTGGAAAATTTTGAGGAAAGAAGAGAAGTATTTTCTTTCATGCCTAAATAACATGGGTATATACTGAAGACATTAATCCATTTTTAGGTTTCTTTTTAGACATGAATCACATAAGAAAAGCATTTCCTCTAAAGCTTTTCTTCATCAGTTCCAACAGAATTTTCTTTTTCTTTTTCTTTTTGTCAAGAGTTCAAACAGAATTTTCAAAAAACTAGAAGGTAAACTTTTTTTCAAGGTTGTATTCCTCAGCATTAAAGATATGTTGACTACCTACAAAAAGTAACTACAATTTGATCTGCATCCTCTATACATTGTTGTTTACACCAAGAAAATAAAGATACAATACAATTCCATTTGACTTTTTGGATGGAATTGGATTTATCTTCAAAGCATCTACCATTTCTCTCCCTCCACACAATCTACCATATGCAAGATGGTATAATCCTCTACCATCTCTTTTGGCTTTTGCTTCCTCCCCTTCTAATCCGACTGTAACAGCCCAGCCCACTAGTGATATTGTTCGCTCTGGGCCTAGGCCTGCACGGCTTTAAAACGCATCACTAAGGTGTAAGGCATGCTTAATTATATACCCAACATCTCTCCTGTGTTTTGCCAATGTGGGACTTCTCCCAAGATAGGGTGCCACATGCACACACCCCTTATGGACTCAGCGTCCTCGCTGAGGATTTCCCCACTAAAAGGGATTTGCCTAGACTCAGCACTAAGGTTTGTCTCGCCTACACGGAATTTGTCTAAACTCAATTAAACTCTAACCCACATCGACAAGGCTGACACGGAGAAGCGACCGCTTCGGAGGCTAAAGCACTGTGATGCGAGGAGCGACGTGAAGCGACGCTTTATGTTTTTAAGTTTTAAAATGTCAATTTTAAGAAGAAAAAAAGAGTCCCAACTTCATAAAACTCTTATTTCGCGAGACCAAGTTTTGTTCAACTTCTGCTCTACTTCTCCCCTACTTCTCGCTAGGGTTTTAAGCTCTTTTTCACAGGTAATTTGTCATCTTCTTCTTATTCTTATGTTTTCTTTCTGGGCTTCTAGCCCTGCTAGTGCTAGAGTTCTTTTTCTTCTTCTTCTTCTTTTTCTACTCTCTTCTTTCCTTTTTTTTCTACTTCTTTCTTCTTTTTTCTACTCTCTTTTGATGTTCACTAGAGCAATTATGTTAACAATGATTATACGTTGCTGAATTTTTTTATAGAAGAAAAGTTATATGTTGCTTTTTGTTTTTGGACTTCTGCTTGTTCTGGAAAAAAAATTGATGCCTTGTTGATTTATTTTTCTTAACAATTACCTGTGATTAAAAATGTCTTCAATCAATTGTAGCAGAATAAGAATTAGATGTTGAACCATTAATAGCTTTGATTTTGTTTGTCATACGGTCTATGGAGGATTTTGTGATATTTACTTTTTAATTTTAATTTGAACTTTTGCTTATATATATTGTCTCTATTTATTTTGGTCTTTTTTACAAAATTGCGCTTCACCTTAATGAAGCAAGCGCTTCGCTTAAAGCATATAGCAGGGCCTTGCCGCCTTTTCCGCTTCACGCTTTTCTGAACACTGGACACAAAAGTGACTCAGATACCATTTGTAACAACCCAACCCACTAGTGATATTGTCCGCTTTGGACCTAGGCCCGCACGGCTTTAAAATACATCACTAGGGTGTACGAACTGCTTACTTATATACTAGCATCTCTCGTGTTTTGCCGATGTGGGACTCTTCTCCCAAGATAGGGTGTCACATCAACAACTTAGTAAACTTGTTGTGTGTTCAGGCATGATCCATGTAGTGTTAGTGAGGTTGGAGAAGAGAGCCCATTGTTGATTGTTTGTTTCCTCTGTTTTGTTACAGAGAAAACATCTTGACACCAATTGCATTCCTTTCTTCTGAAACACTTCATGTGCGAGACAATCTCTCTTTATCACCAACCATATAAAACACTTTACCTTGGTGGGAACAAACTTTTCCAAATGTAGTTCCACTGATATTGTATTCTCCAAGGTGGATCTAACATCTCCTTTTTGTATGCACTATTGACTGTGTAGCATACATCACTGCTATGTTCCCAAAAAATAGATGCTACCCTTTCCACTTCCCAGTCATTTAAAAGTCTCCTAAAAAGTAAGATCACATCCTTGGGGTGACCAACATCACCCACTTTTGCTTCGGGATTGTTGCAGATATTGAACAAATATAGGAAAGAACCCATGAGAGAGGTTTGGTCAATCCAAGTTTCTTTCCAGAACTGGATTTTGCCTCCATCTCCTACCTTTAGTTTGATGTGTGCTTCCAACAAGGGCCAAAGAGCACTGATAGCTCTCCAACTCCATAAGTTTCTGTGACTTCTTTTGTGCACCAAGGATTTGTTTCACCAAACTTTGCCTTGACTACTTCCTTCCATAGAACAATTTCCTCACCGTTGTATCTCCAGAGCCATTTCATCATTAGGCCTCTATTTTGTAAACTTAAGTTTTTGATCCCCGGGCCATCCCTCTTCTTACTGAGTAAGATTATTTCCCACTTCACCAGGTTGTACCTTTTCCCTTCATTACACCCCTGCCGTAGAAAAAATTTTCTAAGTTTATCCAATTTTTAATAACATTGAAAGGTATAGGAAATAATGACATTACATGTATGGGAAGAGAGTTAAGTACAAAGTTAATTAGGGTGAGTCTACCCTAAGAGATAGCTATTGACTCTTCCATCAATTGACTTTTTCTCAGTTTTCTCCACTATATCATCACATATCTCATTTGCTTTGTGTTTACTTCCCAATGGCATGCCAAGATAAGTTGTAGGCATATTCTCCACTTTGCATTCCAAAATATTTGTCAAATCTTGAATCTGTGGGACCTCTTTAATAAGAAATAAACTGCTTTTTCCCAGTTGACCTTTAGTCTTGTTATTGCTTCAAACACAAGTAGAATCATTCTGATATACCATATTTGCTCAAACTTTGGTTCACAAAAAGTAATGTATCATCTACATGGAGTAAATGACAAATTTCGATCGTTCTCCACCTCCCCCACCAATTTGAAATCCCCTTATCCATCTATTATGCAATGATATTCTCATCAAACTATCAAAATCCTCCATGGCTATAATAAAGAGAAAGGGGGAACGGGGGATCTCCCTGTCTAAGTCCCCTCTTAGATTTAAAAAACATTGATTCTCCATTTATAATAACAAAGAACCTGATAGTTTTAATACAAAAATCAATCCAGCTCAACCATGTGTTCCCAAATCTCATTTGCCTAAGGATACTCAATAATAATGACAGTTGACATGATCATATGCCTTCTCTATGTCCAATTTGCACATAATTCCAGGTTCCTCTCCCCTCAATCTTGAGTCCACACACTCACTGACTATCAGAGTTGCATCCATAATCTGTCTCCCTTTTATGAATGTCATTTGATGTTTGTTCACCAACTTGTGCACCACTTTTTCAGTCTTTCTGCTAAAATCTTGGCAAAATTGTGTACATTACGCATATCAAACTAATAGGTCTATAATCCTTCAGTTAAGAGGCATCAACTTTCTTTGGAATTAATACTAGAAAGGTGGCATTAAAGCTCTTTTTAAAGGTTTTGGTGAGAATGAAAATATTGAATAGTATTGATGATGTCTTCCTTCAGTAGATCCTAGAAAGAGAGAAAGCAACTCATAGGATATCCATTTGGCCAGGTGCCTTATCCATAGCACATAGTTTGATACTCTCTAGAATCTGCATTTGCCTCCTCTCGACCCTGAGGCATCTCCTCTTTATCAAACTGCCTCTGCAACCAATCATGTTCTTCATTTGAGATAACTGCCCCCTCATGTAATTGGAATTCAAGTCTCCAACTTTCAGGCTCCCTCTATTCATTCTTGATAAAAATACTGAATTGTCATCTTAATTTCCCCAAGATTAGTAATTGAGTCCCCATCAACTACACGTTGATCAATGGAGATAAATCTCTTATGGGTTGTTGCTATTCAATATTTGGTGTTCTTGTCTCCATGCTTCAACCATTATATCCTGGCTCTCTGCTTCCAAGCTATTTCTTCATTCTTAGCATTGTTCTATGGAAATATTTGGTGTTCTTGTCTCCATGCTTCAATCCTTGTATCCTGGATCTCTGCTTCCAAGCTATTTCTTCAAAAACTAGAAGGTAAACTCAAGCTTCTTTAACAACTATTATGAGCTTCAGCTAAATATACATAACAGAATTATATGTTATGCAAGGTTGAGAGCAACTTTTTTATGACGGTCAACTAAGCGACTAACTACTAACCCTTAAATCATGACAGCAAAGAGGTCACCAAGTTCGGGGCTCAACTAGATTTTTGAGCTTCGGACACCCCCTAATAGATTAACGCATCATGCTCCACATTGCCAACAACTCAGCAATCAACTTATTCCACCAGAATTGAGCATAAAGATATAAAGCCAATTCTGCAAATTTGCTTCCTAACTGGATTAATCTTGGCTTGTATATTATAAAACTTAAGAGCAATTTGTCATGCAGATGACTTCATATGTAACCTAACAGAAAAGAACATAAACTAACATATGGTTCAACTAATGAAACCATGGCATCATCTTTGAATTCATTGTGTTACCCTGCTGATCTAACATATGCAACACACTCGGCTCTCCACAAAGTAAGTTGAAAAAAAGAGCAGTCTGGTGCACTAAGCTCCCGCTATGCGCGGGGTCCAGGAAAATTACAAACACCATTTTGCAATTCACCCAGACCATATTCACCCTCTCCACACCCGAGGGAAATAGAAATAAAATAGAAGCGGGGAAAAAGGAAATGAATTAGTATGATAACTCACAACTAATCTTTCAGCAAAAACCCGACTTTTGAAAAGAATGGATCGTGGGCCTAACTCAACCCCAAAAGCTAGCTCAAAGGGACGAGGATTTCTCAAGTCATATAAGGAGACCAAGGACCACTTATCCCACCGATGAAGAAGAATTCAACAGCCCGCCTCACGCCCAGGATTGGACATCTGGAGCGTGGACAATATAAGAGGGGGGCCAACATTGAAAACAATAAATTGGGACGGGTTTGGATCTGACTTGGACCTAATTCAACCCCAAAAGCTAGCTCAAAGGGACAAGGATTGTCCAAGCCATATAAGGAGACCAAGGATCACTTATCCCACCGATAAGGGAGAACTCAACAACTTTTAACACAACCCACAAAATAGATGACAATAAATGCTTCTTTGAAAAATAGCACGAGATAAGGATAATCAAACAACAATAAACCTGCAGCCCGTCTTTATAAAATCCTTTAGTGAATTGGCCCTTTGTGTGCCTCTAGCACGGCTCCCGAATGCCACACATAATGCTGTCGGTATAGCACTTTTCCCACCTACACCAATCAAAAACCAATACACAAACAACAAATAGTTCATCTCAAGCCACATTGTGGAAAAGATAATAAAAGCAAACACCAACTTAGTCAATGATTCACACATAGTACTAAAAGATTCTAAATTAACCATAATAACTAAAGTTATTTGGTCTCAAGTCATATTACTAAAGGCGGATAGAAGGATTCCTAGTCTGCTCTGCATCTCACTGCCACTCTAATCCAGCTTATTGAGAGTGAACCACGTATCTACAATTCACTCGTAGAGCAGACGAATATGAGCACATTTTCAATAAGTACTCCACACACACTAGGGAAAAATTGACTCTAGAGTCTTGGAAAGTTATAATTGTAAGCACAAAGCAGACAAGTTCTACAACTTGTACTCCTGCTTTACAGAGGAAACTAGTTCAAATTTATACCAATTCCACATTCAATAACAGGGTGCACCTACTAGCCTTTTACATAGTTGATAAATTTTGAAAAGATATATTCATACTAAGTCCGCATGCATTCTCATAGAACAACAACAAGAATAACAGACTCAGTAAAATTCCACAAGTGGGGTATGGAGGGGGTAGAGTGGTGCAGACCTTACCCCTACCTCGTGAAGGTAGAGAGATTGTTTCCAGTATAATCCCACAGAAGACTTCTTTTTTTGGGTAAGTTGCATTCTCAAAGAAGACTAGTGGGTGGGAAGGGGCGGATGCACAACAAAAGCTATGGGTTCAGCTGAACCTAGTAGTTTTAGCTCAAACCATATATATGTTTTAAGAAACCTACTAAATATGTAGCATTAAAGTTCAAACCCGCTAACTCAACTGATCAGCTGGTTCAGAGGCATTTTGAGCCCTTAAACTTCAAATCCTAGTTAAGTTGCATTCTCACAAAGGACTAGCGAGTGTGCAAGGGCGGATGCACAATTAAAGCCATCAAATTCAGCCAAACACTGTAGTTTTAGCTCAAACCCTACATATTATTAAAAAACCTACTTCCTCCATCTCAAATTATTTGTCGTGATTACTAAAAATAGTTATCTCAAATTATTTATAATTTTAGAAGTTCAAGGCACAATTAAATATTTTTTTACCATTTTACCCATAGTAGAATTTTATCATTAATGGAGATGATACATAAATAGAGTAAACATTTAATGGACGAAGATTATAACTTACAAATAAATAAGGGTAAAGTAGTCAAATACATCTCCTAATTAATACTCCATCCGGATCAAAAAGAGTGTCCACTTAGCCTTTATTTTTTTGTTCAAAAACAGTGTCCATTTATCAAATTAAGAAATAATTAACCTTATACCTCCAGATTTGCTCTTATTAAGTGTTAGGTAACGAAATCTCAGTACATATTTAATTAGGGACATTTTAGTCAAATTACTTATTTTTTATTATACTGGGTATGTTGTTGTTGTACTTATTTTTGCATAGGATTTAGTATTTTCTTAAGGGGTTTACAAATGGCCAAGTGAACACCCTTTTTAATCCGAAGAAAGTATTTCTTAAGAAGCGTGTAAAACAGAAAAGTAACACATAATTTGAGACAGAGGAAGTACTAAATATGCATTAAATTTTGAACCCACTAACTCAAATGTTCAGTGTCATTCCGAACCCATAAACATCAAATACTGCAACAACAACAAACTCAGTACAATCCCACAAGCGGAGTCCACGGAGAGTAGAATGTACTTACTTCCGTTCTGTCCAGTAATGAAATTAACGGAATCACCGAAATGGATCTCGAGGTTACTATGACACATGAAATTTTCCAATCGGATTTTTGAAATAAAACCCGCTTCTAGACGCTTCCCTGGAGTAACCCTATCCTCCATTTTTCAAGACAATTGAATTGACAGCACTGAAATTACAATTATACAGTATATCTCTCTATATCTATATCTATATATTTTTATAGTAGTGTGAAGGTCTAGGGTCTATATGGCGGGAAAGGCATGTTTGGATGTAATGAGTAATGACCTCCATAACAAATATAGGAGTACAATTGGGAGAGGAAATGACGAAAATGGTCCTTTATATTTGTATATTAGTTGTTCATATTATTAAAAATATATGTTCCAAACTACTTATCAATTTATAAAACTAAGAATTATTAAGTTATTTTATCCTTAACATTAATTATTTTTTAAAGTAATTAACATTAATTAAAGTGTAATTTATTAGAGTTCTATAAGGGTAATATGATAAAAATACATTTTTATTTATTATTTTTTAAAAGGCGTGCAAAGGGTAAAGTAGATAAGTAATATGGGACGTAGGGAGTATGTTCACAGTAGTTTTTAAACTATGCTCTCAATAGTTGATCCTTTAAGTTTGACAAAAGTAAGAATTTTGGGTCTTTATCAAAAATTTAATAAACTCACTATGTTAGATTTGACGGAAATAATGCAAAAAATTAGAAGGTTAATATATAATGTAAATCTTAATAAATAATTAATGCAGAAAATTAGAAGGTTACACTGGATATGCGAAAAATTATACTCCTTGAAACCAGTTATTTGTTGTATAAATCCAATATTGTCTAATAATTGATTATTTTTTAACCAGATCACTTTACGTGATGATACTAAACATCCAAACAACCCTTTGTACTGTTTCCTTCTAGTGAAAATGTCGAAAATATATTTACTTTACATGTTTAAAGAGGAAGAGATGCACTCAATTGGCAAATGGTAATTGCAACAAATGCTGGATTGGATCTCGTGAGCATGCAGATTTAGAGACTGGTTACACGTTCATATAAATTCAATAGCTTTTGTCTTTATTTTATACTCTCTTCGTTTCAAGTTATGTGAACTTTTTTGGAGTGCAAGGGTTAAACTTCATAATTTTAACCTTAAATTTTGACATAGATTTTTTAAATTTGTAAAAATAATATTTATATATTTAGAAAGTACATTAAAAGCACTATAAGTAATGATAATTTATAATTTAAATAATTTAGAAAAAATGTAAGAAAAACGTGGTCAAAGAATCACCTCGTAGACTCCCCATAGTAAAGGGTTAAATTGAAATAGAGGGAGTATATATTAAGAAATTTAGTAAATATTTATAAATATTTGTTTTTAAATTCAATTATTATTATTATTTTGATTTAAAATTATTATGAGAACTCATAAACTTCAATTCCTGAATCCTTCTACATGAAACTACAATTCTAAAGTGTTATCTCGCTCGAACACTTTGGGTGAGACTACACTTCCTGAATCAGCCGGGTTTAATATGTTTTATCTTTTGGCTCTGATTAAAAAATGACAATTTGAGTGAAATAACAAAAAGTAAGTGATTTTTCTTATATAAAAAAAAAATGATGACTTTATTCACCTATTTTTAATAGTTGAGTGATCATTTAAATAATCAACTCCACAATTTCTAAAGGGAAGGGAAGGGAAGGGGAGGGGAAATGGGAAAAGGAATGTTAAATCTTTGAATACATGTTCATTCACTTTAGACTTAAAAGGTCGGTTTGCAAGGGCAGGGCCGAGGGTGTTCGGCGAAAAATTATACTGTATATACAAGGTTAAAATTATATTTTACATATATTTAGTAGACATTGAAACCCCTTAACTTCTTCCTGTGTTTACTTCTTTATATTTTTGAACCCTTAGTAAAAATTCTAGCTCAGTCACTGATTGTTTGCTGAACACTAGGTCAATTTCCTTGTAATGAGTACTCTATTCGTCCATTTTATGTGATGTCGTTTAACTGGATACGAAATCTAAGAAAGAAAGAAAGGTTCTAAAACTTGTGGCTAATACAAGTCATAAATATTTGTGGGACTATAAAATATCTTTATGTGGTCCTCCTTTATTAAAGGAATGAAAAAGTGATCCATCGCATGTTCCTCAACCATTGGAGTCCGAGAAGAACGTGACTCATACTTTTCAAGTCGATTTACCTGGCAAGCAGTCATCATAGGCTGCAGTTGTGGACTAGTTGTTGGAACTTTTGTGTGGAGCATCTTTGTTTAAAGCTGGTAAGCCAAAATGATTTGTGGAAACTTTTGAAGGCATCATGTTAAATGAGGCAATATACACACAATATACATGTGTATATTGCCTTATTAAGGCTCTCGATTTACTGCCAACATTGAGGCCCTCGGATTGGGTAGTTTATGGTAAGTAGACAATGTAAGAATATTGTATATTTGGAAAATATATGTGTAGTATATTGTAATGTATTTGTTACCTAAATTAGGAATATACACTACCATAATTGTAGAGTTAGAATTATGGTAGAATAAGATTTAGGAATAGAATAGGAATATTTTGTATCTTGTATATATACCTATTCAAGTAATGAAAATAATCAAGGGGATTATTTCTTTCATGGTATCAGAGACTAGGTTTTACAAAAAATTTCTCTCCCAAAAGTTTTGTCCATCTCGGCCAAGTACCCCCCCCTCTCGGATTTCTCTTCCAAAAGTCGTCTCCCGCTCTCAAAATCTCTCTTACTTTTCCCAAATTTCCCCTCCTACTTTGTTCTTTCAATATGTCTAAGAACAATTATCATCCTGCCCTCATGGTTTCTAACGTCAAGAACAGTATCCCTATTGTCCTTGAGATGGAAAACGTCCAATATGCGACATGGACGGAGTTGTTTAAAATTCACGCTATCTCTCATCAAGTTATTCATCACATCATTCCTCCCGCTACACCTCTTCCCGCGGAGGATCCTCAGTTATGAATTACTCTTGATGCTACCGTTCTCTGGTGGATCTACGCCACTATTTCGGTTGACCTTCTACAGACGATTATTGAGTCGGATACCACGGCTATGGCTGCCTGGAATATATTGCGTGACATATTCCAAGATAACCAACATCCACGTGTCGTCACACTCGAGTAGGAATTCCCTCTAGTTCGAATGGACGAATTTCCAAATGTTTCTGCATATTGCAAGTAACTCAAGGAGTTGTGGATCAACTCCGTAATGTTGGCGTACCTATAACAAATAATCGACTGGTTCTACAATTGGTTGTCGGCCTTTCGGAGGCCTATAATGGCGTTGGAACTCTCCTTCGTCAAAGCAACCCTCTTCCTGACTTTTATCAAGCCCGCTCCATGCTTATGTTGGAAGAAGCCGGTTTGGCTAAAAAGGCGGCTATCGGAGCAAGCCCCGTCATCATGGTGGCGTCCCCTCCAAGTTCTTCAGGTTTTGTTAATAATTCGGGCCAAAACCATAATCATGGTGGCGGCAAAAATAATCGTAAGAATAATAACAAAAATCGTAGGGGCAAACGCGGCGGTTCAGGGTGGCGGTTCCAGTGGTCAGCAAGCAGGCGGTGGGCTCCATCCAAGAAACAATGGCCCACCACACCCATGGTCCCAGCAGTGGGGCCCATGGCAGTGGGGCTGGGGCAGTGGGTCGTGGGCCAGCAGCCCTTATACTCTAGCAGTTCATTCCAGCGGCCAGTGGGCTGGCCAACAATTCAGGCCCAACAACCAGCAGTGGCCCAGCAGCAGCAGTTCCAGCAACTACGGCCCAGCCCAGTCACGGTCTGGAATTCTTGGGCCCGACCTCCGCAAGCCCATCATGCAGCAGGCCCCACTCAGACCGATATCGAGGCCGCGATGCACACGTTGGGGTTGACTCAACCAGACCCAAATTGGTACATGGACACCGGGGCCACTACTCATGTGACTTCCGAATCAGGTACTCTCTCATCTTATTCCAACTTGAGCACCCCTCGGGGTATAATTGTTGGTAATGGCAACTCTATTCCAATTCAGGGTTATGGTTAGAAAACGTTGTCTCCCCTCAATCCACCTCTTATCTTGAAAATTACTTTACATGCCCCCAAATTGATTAAAAATTTAGTGTCTGTCAAAAAGTTCACCACTGACAATTCGATTTCTATTGAATTTGATCATTTTGGTTTCTCTGTGAAGGATTTCAAGACGGAGAGTCATCTCATGAGGTGTGATAGTGGGGGGGATCTTTATCCTATCATGCCCGGTTTCAGTCCATCGAGTCAAGCCTGTTCGTCAGCTTTTGCAGCCATTTCTCCTTCCGTCTGGCATGCCCGCCTTGGTCATCCGGGCTCTTCTATTTTATCAGTTTTAGATAAAAATAACTTCATTTCTTGTAAGGGTACGAGTCGTACTCAAATTTGTCAATCTTGTTCGTTAGGAAAAAGTGTTAAATTGCCATTTGTGGACTCAAATTCTCATACTTCACAGCCTTTTGATAATATCCATAGCGACTTATGGACGTCTCCCGTTCTAAGTTCGTTAGGTCATCGATAATGTTCTGTTTTTGGATGATTACTCTAAATTTTTGTGGTCGTTTCCAATTGCCAATAAATCTCAAGTGTTTTCTGTATTCATAAAATTTAGAGCATTCATTATAACACAATTCGAAAGAGAAATAAAGAACATTCAATGTGATAATGAGAAAGAGTATGACAATAGAGTGTTTCGGGAGTTCTGTGATAATAATGGGATAAATTTTCGTTTTTCGTGCCCTCATACATCTTCTCAAAATGGGAAAGCCGAACGCAAAATTCGTTCCATAAATAACATTGTCCACACTATCTTACTTCATGCTTCCGTACCCCCGTATTTTTAGAATCATGCTCTGCAAATGGCAATATATCTACTTAACATAATTCTGTCCAAAGGTCTGACATATTCTTCCCCCCTCCAAATCCTATATAATAAGAACCCTTCTTATTCTCATCTTAGGATTTTTGGGTGCTTGTGTTATCCGTTATTCCCATCCACCACAATTAACAAACTTCAGGCTCGGTCTACCCCGTGTGTTTTTTTGGGTTATCCGTCTAATCATCGTGGTTATAAATGCTTTGATTTATCCTCCAAGAAAATCATAATTAATCGCCATGTCATTTTTTATGAAACCCAATTTTCTTTTACGAAAGTTCCGACTCCCGAGCCTAGGTCGTATAATTTTTTGGATGACCAAATATCCCCGTATATTATTCAGAATTTTTCGGACATATCCCGCACCCAAAATTCTCCAGCGAGCCCACTGCCCGCTGGACCCACTGATCCGTCCCATGTTCCAGTTTCTGGATCAGTCCCAGCAATTGGGCCGGTCCGTCCAGGTGCACTCGGAACTGGTCCAGATGACGCTCCAGTTTACCGATTTGGGCCAGCAGGCCCAATGCCTGCTGGCTCGTCCGTCCCGAGCCCATTAAATTCTCAAAATTCACTCAATTCTTCCTCGAGTCATAGACCGGTCACTCGTAGTCAACGGGGTATTTTTACACCTAAAAGACATTTTAATTTACATTCTGATGTCTCTAAATCCCCCTTACCCCGTAATCCTGTGTCCGCCTTAAATGACCATAATTGAAAAATTGCTATGACTGATGAATATAATGCTTTTAATGATAATAAGACGTCGGAGTTGGTGCCCCGTCCATATGGTATTAATGTTATCAGGTCTATGTGGGTTTTTGCTCATAAGGAGAATTCGGATGGGTCATTTGCTCGACATAAGGCGCGGCTTGTGGGTGATGGTAAGACTCAGCAGGTTGGGATAGATTGTGGGAAGACATTTAGCCCGGTAGTCAAGCCGGCTACTATTCACACTGTGCTTAGCTTAGCTCTTTCAAAGACTTGGCCTATTCATCAGTTGGATGTCAAGAATGCTTTCCTACATGGTGATCTCAAGGAAACAGTCTATATGCATCAGCCGTTGGGTTTCAGGGATCCCAACCGTCCTCATCATGTCTGTTTGTTGAAGAAGTCCTTATATGAGCTTAAGCAGTCTCCACGGGCCTGGTATACGAGGTTTGCTGACTTTGTTTCGACTATTGAGTTCACTCACAACAGGTCAGATAATTCCTTGTTCATCTACCGCTGTGGTTCGTCATTGGCCTACATTCTATTGTATGTGGATGATATCATCTTGACTGCCTCTTCCGATGCCTTGCGCCAGTCTATCATGGCCATGCTCAGTTCTGAGTTTGCTATGAAAGATTTAGGGCCCTTGAGTTACTTTTTGGGGATTGCTGTCAAACGTCATTCAGGTGGTTTGTTTTTGTCTCAACGAAAGTATCTTTGCTGAGATCATAGAAAGGGCTGGATGTCATCATGTAAGTCCACTTCTACTCCAAGTTGATGCAAAACCCAAGCTTAGTGCCGCGGCGGTGCACCATACGAGGACTCGACCCGCTATCGCAGTCTTGCGGGGGCCCTCCGATCTTACCTTTACCAGACCAGATATTACGTATGCTGTTCAGCAGGTATGTTTATTCATGCATGATCCCAGAGTTGAGCACATGAATGCAATCAAACGCATCATTCGGTATATTCATTACCTAAATTAGGAATATACACTACCATAATTGTAGAGTTAGAATTATGATAGAATAAGATTTAGGAATAGAATAGGAATATTTTGTATCTTGTATATATACCTATTCAAGTAATGAAAATAATCAAGGGGATTATTTCTTTCACATCATCCCTACAAAAGGAGAATGAAACAAATTCAAATTACCAACACAACACTAATGTATATTATAAACACTGAGAACACAAATTAAGATAAAGGGAAAAAACAAGCAATTAACAAGTAATAGTCACTAAGGGAAATTTGAGAAGAGAAAACTGGAAGGGGATGAGAAACTTAGAGAACGGTGACGGGAGGAACAAACGGTTTTCTTAACAATACGCATAACCTCTTTTGCTCCCACCAATTGCTATTTATCAACCCGGATCTCGAACGTAGCCACTTAATTTAGTGTTGCGCTGCTTTGCAATTACTGATCCAGGCACATTCTTAACAATACTTCCAAACATGCCCTTCGGGCCAATATCGTTCACAACAGAGAAGGCCAAAGAAAAGAACTCAAAGACGACAGACTTAATGGAACATTGAAAGAGCCAACTTGTTGGGATTATCCAATGAATGCTATGGTTTAGTCTATGTTTTATGTTGTTGCCTATGTGAACTTTTCTGTTTTTTTTTTTCTGGTTTTAATTTTAAGTTTTCTGCTTATATATGTTTGCTAGCAACTTAGTTATATGTGTTATTTTAACATTAATGATTGTTCAAGTTAAGTTACTATGTTTCTGTTCCTTTTCAACTGATCCTAATTCCTAATTAAGGAGCTGAATGATCCACCTAAAGAAATTCTCAAATGTTTATAAGCAAATATATGTGAAAAACGAAGTTAGGAATCTGATATTGTTAAGTCTTAACATTTGCCGGATAGGCACTTTCGTTCTTGAATTATTTTTCCTTTTTAAATGGATGTGACCTTTTAAGTTTTAAGTTTTAAGTTTTAAGTTTAAAAAGTAGAGAAGACTGCAACTGCTCTTTAATAGTTTTGTGGAGAAATCACTAATAGAACTTGGGGATTTAACAAGAAATTCATATAAATAACATTGAATTAATAAGAGGTTACGTGTAATATTGTTGTATATATTTAATTTGCACGCATATATAGTCTGAAAATTGTATAGGGTAAAACTCCTATGAGATACTTGTACAAATTATGATGTAACGCGTGGCAGTTAATGCTAAGTCAAGTCCAGGTCAGCCTGAGACGTCACCGGTAGCCTCTAAGCGAGGTCCGGAGCATCATGAACATATGTGGTACCAGCATCTTAGAAGGTCAAAGGAACCGTTTTGAATTACAACGGGCGGCCGTTACTAGATCGATTGTACTCTCCCAGTAGTCATAAAGGCATTTATGGATATAATAATTGTCTAATTATTACAATATTCATTCTCTTGTATTAATGAGAGCATATTTTATGGGGAGTGTACCCGTTTAGCTCATATATAAATAGGACACATTGTCCCATTGTAAGGGCATTATATTCAAGTTATTAAAATACACTTACTCATATTCTCTCGATTATTGTGTTTTCATATGACTTGTCATAACTTTGCCCAGAAGCTATCAGAAGGCTCAGGCTAATTACTATTCTCTTCATTTTATTATTGTTTATTTACAGTATATTTTAACTAGAATAACTATGAAATTCTAGACGCCTTACAATAACGAAGACTACGAGTCACATTCTTTGAGCAATATTCTATTTTTCAGAGAGAAGAATGACCAAAAGCAAATTTGTCACTTGAGATCCACGTGTCCTTGACCGCGTATATAAATTCAACAGAAACGTTTAACGGGTAAATAGTTTGGCGCCCATCATGGGGCCTGGACAATTGTGGTGTCACAAGTGACGCTTTTACTAACCTAATTTTCTCTTTAAGTCTTGCTTTTTTGTTCAGAATAAATATATGATAAGAGTAGGAGAACACGGAAGCAATCGCAACATTAGGGATAACACAAGCAATGTCTCACTCGGACTGGATGGTTTGCCAATAGGAACCACGATACCAGAGAACCCGATATTTGCAGACGGAGCCACTTCCGAAGGCAGACAGACTCGGCATGAGAATGTTCCCAGCGACGAAACACCTGAAAAAGCAATACAGAATCTGAGGGCGCAAAATACAGCTATGAGTAAGCAGTTAGAGCGTCTGATGCGGTTTAAAGCAGAGTATATATCCAAGAATGTTTGTAGTAATGCAACAGATGAACCGGTGCACCAAATGCTAATGGAGAAGACGGTAATGACTAGGGTAGATCAAGAAATGATGGCTCGGAAAGCAAAACCATCCCTGAAAATTCATATTAGGAAAAAGGTCTTGAAATTCATGAAAGTTATGACAAACAAAGTCGACACCAATATAGAGAAGGTGGAAAAAAATGCCAAGGAGTTTCGGCATCAGTTCAGTCAAATATTGGGGGGCCCTCGTGTGGTTGACGGTCCAGACATAAAGAGATATATTCAGTTGGCGCCCGAACTAATCCCAAAAAGTTTTAAAATGCCTTTTGTTGCCAAATATAATGGAACTACTTAGCCACATGAGCATATAATGGCATGTACTACGGCCGTAAAAGGAAATGATCTAAGGGAACACGAAATAGAATCGGTTCTGGTCAAGAACTTTGCTGAAACACTTGCTAAGGGACCTTTGACATGGTATTTACACCTCCATGAGCACTCAATCGGATCATTCGCCCAGCTCACTAACATGTTCATAAAAGCTCATGCAGGGGCTCGGAAGGTGAAGACGTGCAAAGCGATATCTTTCGCATTACACAAGGAGAAACATAACTCCTTAGGGACATCGTTTCATGGTTCCAGAAAGTGTCACTTGTTCTTTTCACTTCTAAAAAAAGAATGATTTTGTTTGGACGCTCGATTGCCAGAAGGCCCTACGAGATCTGAAAGCTTACCTATCCAGTCCTCCGCTCTTATCAAAGCCAAAGGACGGAGAATAACAACTTATATATATGACGGTCTCGAAGGTAGCGGTAAGTGCAGTTCTGGTACTGAAGGAAAAAGGTATGCAATTTCCTGTCTATTGCGTAAGTAGAGTAAGGGGCCGAGACCCGGTACCCGTTACTCAAAAGACTAGCTTTCGCCTTAGTAATGTCGTAGAGAAAGCTTTAGCCATATTTTTAATGCCATCCAATTGCCGTAGTAATCACATTCCCTCTTAAGAATGTGTTGCACAAGCCTGAGATGTCAGGGCACTTGTCTAAATGGGCGGTTGAATTAAGTAAATTTGATATTGAAGATAGACCCGGGTCTGCGATAAAGTCGCAAGTCCTTACGGATTTTTTGAACAATTTCAGTCCAAAAGTAACCCCACAGGCGGAAAAAGAGGCTATCATGGTCTCGGGGACTGCCCCCAGAATCTGGACACTTTACAAATGGTGCCTCCTACATTAAGGGGACCGGTCTGGGAGTAATATTGTGAACTCCCACCGGTGAAATTTTAAGACAAGCAATAATACCACTCTATTGACTAACAATAAAGCCGAGTATGGGGCTTTGTTGCAGGTTTGAAACTAGCCCGAGGTTTAGGGTCTCAAATTATTGAAGTCAAGTGTGACTTGTTACTGGTAGTAAACCAAATCCATGGGGGTGTTCGAGGCCAAAGAAGAGTGCATGTCAAGATACCTTGAGAAGGCTCTGAATCTTTTGTCTCATTTTCAAGAATGGACAGTGGTGCATATACCCCGAGAAGAAAACATATAGGCAGATGCACTTGCAAACTTAGGCTCCAGCATGGAAGCCGAAAATTTTAAAACCGAGTCAGTTATTCAGCTGTTACATTTGGCACTAGTCCCCGTTGGGTACGACGATGTGAATTTGACCAGCCTAACTTGGGACTGGAGGAATTAATTCTTGGACTATCTCATGAACGGAAAGCTCTCGGAGGACCAAAAACATCCAGAGCTTTAAGGACCAAGGCTGCCCGGTACTGTGTCATAGACGAAAAACTTTATCGAAGATGTTTTTATGGTCCCCTAACCCGGTGCGTAGGCCTCGATGAAACTGATTATGTAATAAGGGAAGTCCATAAAGGCATCTATAGAAACCATTTAGGAGCAGAATCCTTATTGATGAAGCTCATGAGGGTCGGTTATTATTGGCCCTAGATCGAAGAAGATATAAAAATTTTTGTCAAGAAATGTGATAAGTTCCAGTGCCATACGCAAATGTTACACCAACCGATAGAAGAACTGCATCTGGTAGTGTCCTCATGGCCGTTCATGAAGTGGGGGATGGATATAATCGGACCCTTGCCAGCGGCACCAAGACAGGTATGTCAAATTATATTTATGACTGACTATTTCTCTAAATGAGTTAAAAATGCAGCTTATAGAAAGTCCGAGAGAAAGAGGTGAAGGACTTCATCTGACAGCACATCATCTGTCGTTTTGGCATCCCAAAGGAGATAGCTTGTGACGACGGTGGAAATTTCATCAGGGCCAAAGTTAGAAGTTCCTAGACGACTTGAACATCAAACGTATCACCTCCACTCCCTATCATCCCAGTGCAAATGGTCAAGCGAAGTCAACAAACAAGACTATAATCCAGAACTTGAAGAAGAAACTGGAAGCTGCAAAAGGAAACTGGTCTTCTATGCTACCAGAAATATTATGGGCATATAGAACCACGACAAAAATGAGTACCGGAGAAATTCTTTTTTCCTTAGTCTATGATGCAAAGGCTTTAATCGCGGTTGAAGTGGGAACTCCCAGTTTGAGATACCTCAGGGTTGAGGACAAATCAAATACATAATCAATGTCCGTGTACCTAGATTTGCTCGAAGAACATTGGGACCTAGCATATGTCCGGATGGTAGCTCAAAAGCATAGAATAAAACAATATTATAACCGGCGCACAAATCTCCGATACTTAAAACTCGGGGACTTAGTGCTTCAGATGATAACTCAGAGTACCCATGAGCATAATGCAGGAAAATTAGGAGCGAATTGGGAAGGGCCATATACGGTCACCGGTATTGCCGGTAAAAGAGCTTATCAGCTGACGGACCAACAAGAAAACAAACTTCCTAGTAATTGGAATGTAAGCGATTGAAGAAGTACTATGTGTTATGAGACAAAACATGTGATGCACTCGTTTTCCCTTTATCTGTTTTTTTGTCCCAATTGGGTTTTTACGGTAAGGTTTTTAATGAGACAATACCACAAAATAAGCATGTTAACTGTCTTACTACCAAGGAGAGCTATCTAGTGTCTGATTATTCATAACATGAACTCCCAGACATTGGGAGCCATATACACCCGGAGTAGAGTGAAGACATTTTTATGAAAATGTTAGCGCTTCAAGAAAAAGCACCCGATATTGGGGACTCCCAGATGCTGAGGACTGCTTAGATATCCAAAATATATGTAATCGGACTGACCATACTAGATGGAAGCTGGATTATTCTTGCACTTGTCTTCACATTTGTAAGTCAAAGGAATCAATAAAAAATTTCTTTTATGATTAATAAATCTTTGCCATCGTGAGCATAAAAATACATGTTATCTTAAAACATATCGAAAAGTCTGTGCCATAATGAATATGAGACGTCCTCTTCTACAACACCATTAAAAATAAGGGCCCTCTCTTATTAAAACCTTAGCAAAAAAAAGTTTAAGGCTCTGAATATAAAAAATGTCGGGGTCGCAAGTTGACCGGAACTAAAGCAAGTCCGAAACCAACTATAAAGGCCATGAGAAGCCCCGATTAAGATGAAAAAATACATCTTTTAAAATAAAATCAAGTTTGATGGGAAGTTTTCAAACTCCTTAGTCTTAGCATTTACTAGTAGTAAAGTAAGTTTCAAAGTAAGGTTCCAATTCATAAAGTAATGAAGTTATAGCCAACAAATAAATTTCGCTTATGAGAATAAATAAAGGAATAAAACCTTAAGCAGAATTGCGAAAAGGAAAAGTTCTTCATTCATATTTTCCCGACCAAAATCGGTCCGGCTACCAAAATATCGAGTGACCCGGTAGCTCACAAAAAATAAACTGAAAATAAAACTCACGCGGAAGGTTACAGCTTGCCCGCTCCATGGTCCGTCGGGGGTGATTCAAATGTTATTGACAAAATAAAATGATCAAAAGATCAAGCAAAAGGGGGTGTTCATCAACTTCTACGATAAAATCCTCTCTATCTTCATGTAAAGCTTCCAACAATAGCGTAGCATCGTGGAGGTTAATTTCTGCATCCAGGATCTCAGAAGCAATGTCAAAACTTGGTTTGCTGGCTTCCTCAAGAGTATCCACGTGACTTTTCAGAATGGCCAAGTCCTTATGAAGCCACCATCTTTGGCATTTGGCCTGAAGCGCAATGATAGTATGCTCGGAGGTGTGAATCTATCCCTGGGCCCCATCCAATTCAGCTACTAGTTCAGTTGTTCTCCCTTGAAGAGTCACGTATAAAATGGTTAAGAACTGAAGAGAATTCTCCAAGTTCTTCAGAGAGTCGAGAACATACTATAGGCGTAACCGGGGGGAGGCTTGAAGAGAGCATGAATCCCTGAGATCAGTTCTGAGGTCCTCAACTTCGACCCGGAGGTGTTGAATTTCCTTGACCAACTTCTTCTCTTCTTGGGAAGGACCCATTTCTTTAGCTAAATCTGTAGTGGAAAGGCTTGTGGCATGTCCCCGAGTAAAGATAAAGGTACTAGTGAGGAAATTGGGGGCTTGAAAGGGAGATTAACGAGAAAATATTTTACCTACAAGAGTAAGTCTGCAAGATATGCAAGAGAAGCCTCTAGCGTAGCATTGAGGGATTTCCAGGGAGAAAAACGGATGTCCCAGCCTTAGTGGCGGAGTTAGGAATTGAGCTATCCTTAGAAGGATCAGTCAGAGGAACAAGAGTTTCAGCCTCCGGAATATACTGGGAGGACTTACGGGGGAAGTGTCTCCGTCGTTCATATTTTCCTCATCTTCGAATTGGATGACACTCGTTTGTGCTTCTACTTGAACCTCTTTCCAATATTCAGTAAGCCGACGGTGATTCCTAACCCTGGAACCAATTCCTATCGGGGTCGTTGGAGCTTCCTTTTGAGTTTTTCGCTTTCGGTTACTGGAAGCAGATTGTAGGATGTTGGACAAGGAAGCTGTACGGGAAGGTACCTTCTAGGCTATAGTTTTTCTTGCCCGGAGCCCTGCGGATGGAATAAATATAATGAAAAAGAATCTCGAGAAATTTGGGGTCGAATATATATAAAAGGTAGAGTTAGGGTTAAGGATTACCGTGGTATTTTCCCTTCCAACACTTGGAGGTGATACTCTTCCATAATAGGGTGATGTCGGGGGAAGCACAGAGAAGACTAACAACCCACTCAAAAATTTCTAGATCAGTTGGGGATCAACTGAATTGACTATGAAAATGCAGTATTTGCATGAGAAATTCTTAATTGAAAAAGCAAAATAAGCAAGTTCGTGGTTAAAATATACTCACGAGAAGAGTTCCACTCCCCTGGGAAAGGATCTATAGAAGGACGATGGATTTAGTTGATTTTAATCAAGATAAATCGAGTTAGCCAACCTCGATCAAAATCATCTTCGACATTTACAAGACTTTTGATTCCACATGGGTATAAGTGGACAATACCACCCGGGTAAATCCGGGCTAGTAGAGAAGGAAAAAATGGTTAATGGTGAATGGGGCATTGGCATTATCTGCCAGCATATGTATACAATAAACTAATCTCCAAATTTGTGGAGCGACTTGCCCCAAGCAAATTCTATATCGTCAACAAATGTCTTTGATAATTTGTGGGATAGGAAGCTTAAGGCCAATAGTAAAGGGGTATGTATAGGTCATGGAAAACCCTTCGACGTGGTGATGTATTCGGTCAACTGGATCGACTGTTCTAATGACTTTTTCGGTAAAAAAGTTACAATCTTTCATGACATCAGGGAGAATCTTGGCGGTAATCACAGATTTAATTTCTTCAACGTGTTCGAAATTTCCCTGAACATGAAGGTCTCTAGAAAAATTAAAACTAGAGGGAAGAATCTCTGCAGCAATAGAGTGCAAATCAATCTTTTGACTTTTTAGGGAAATATGTTTTTTGCCAGGATGATGGGTTGGTGGATCGTCATTAGTGCCTGGAGAACGAGAAGGAGAAGATTTAGTAGACAACATTATGAAAAAAAAAATTAAGGAAGAAGAAAAATTTATGAAGATTGAATATTTGAGGAAGATTGTAGTTGCCTTCTGTGTGGGATTTGGCCTCCGATTTATGAAAAAAGAATAAAACATTTGGACATGGAAGGATGTGTATCATCATTGCTATATTTCACGTCGATCAATGCAAGTTGTTCAGTTGTCGCCTTTTCAGAAACACTGAATGGATGTGACATTTAACAAGACATGTAATCATAACGTTTCAAATTTCCTGCCGAATTGTAGGATTCATTCGGTTCGAGGTTTAAATCCACTTCCCGAGTGCACGAGCGTTACGTTCAGAAAGTGCGGGGACTATCCATATAGAGCAAAACTCGTATAAGATAGTTGTATGACTTATGATGTGACACGCGACCGTTAATGACTAAGTCAAGTCCAGGCCAGCCTAAGGCGTCACATGTAGCCTCTAAGTGCATATGTGGTACCGACACCTTAGAAGGTCAAAGGAACCATTTTGAATTACAATGGGCGGCCGTTACTAGATCGGTTGTACGTCTCCCAGCAGAGTCATAAAGGCATTTATGACTATAATAATTGCCTAATTATTACAACATTCATTCTCTTGTATTGATGAGAACATATTTTATAGGGAGTGTACCCGTGTAGCTCATCTATAAATAGGACACATTGTTCCATTGTAAGGACATGATATTCAAGTTATTAGAATACACTTACTTATATTCTCTCGATTATTGTGCTTTCATACGACTTGTCATAACTTTGTCCAGAAGCTATCACAAGGCCTAGACTAATTACTATTATCTTTATTTTATTATTGTTTATTTACAATATATTTTAACTAGAATTACTATCAAATCTGTCACTTGAGATCCACGTGTCTTTTACCACGTATACAAATTCAACTGAACCGTTTTACGGGTAAACAAAAATAGTAGTAGATATAGCGCTACGGCGGTACCCATACTGATTTAAAATTCTAAATTTATGGAATATCAATGGCAGCATACTTGTAATAGAAAATTTGTCCGAGTAAAAGAATCACCACCAGATTCATTCAGTGATAACCTTACGATAAAGAAATCCTTTATTTTTATTTAGAAAATAGGGGCTACTATCTCTCATAGTTTCTTTCATTTAGTTAGATGTGGTAAAGGATCTTTCTCGAAAGAGACTCTTCACCTATTCAATTGGGATGTTTTTAAGCTTTTTAACCAACATTAATTCAACATACGTTCTCAGATACTATCTATGTATTTGTACAATCAATTATTTGACAACTGACCATAGTCAATTCTATTTTCTATGGAAGGCCTAAAATTGTTATCTCTGAGTATGCATCAAATCCATCTTTTATTTGAAAAACATTTGAGATGCTCTTTAATATTTCTAATGCTCTATACTTTTAACTTCAGGTGGATCTCTTCTGAAGTGTGCGTTATGCGTGTTGCATTCTTTAAGTCGGTTGCTCTGGTGAAAAAATTCTGAAGTGTGGGACTACTAGTTCCCATAATTGGTTCAATGAGTTCAAAATTTCACACGATGTTATTAATTTAAGCACCTCGATACATCTAAACATTTTTATGATTGTATAGATTTCATGGAAGCTCTACCTATCAAAGTGGATGTAAGGTCTGTGTACACTCTACCCTCCCCAGACTCACGTTGTGAGATTTCACTGGGTATGTTATTGTTGTTGTTTAGATTTCATGAAAAACGCTTACTAAAATTTTATTGCATTCATCCAACTTGGTTTGGTGGTTTGGCTTGATTAAGCTGCCCCCTCGTCATATAGACATTTGTGTACCTCCAATTTGTTGAACGTAAAACATTCATAATATTGTTTCTTAAATACAATCTAGATTAATAAGTTGTATAGTAAAAGAAACCCACCCTAATAACATTACTTTTATGCGTCAGTTTTAGAATTCATGTGTAAGGATAGTTTCCCTGTATGTATATAGAAAAATTGACTTGACTTAAAGGACAATTTGCTTAATACTATGTCGACATCTTCTTAATGAATGAATACAGTATTAAATAGTTTGGCAAACATGACTCAACCGTTGTTCAATGAGCAACAAGCTTCATATATCACTCATAACGGACTGATTCAGAATTTAAAATTTATAAATTTTTAGAACTACTTCAAGTTAATATACAATAATAACTGAATTTCACAATCAAATACATATATTTATAAATATTTAGTAGATTTTTAATACATATGCAGGGCTAAACAAAACCCACTAAATTCACGTGAATCCACATATCATACCCTGGATTCGCCCCTATAACTGATGTATCAGCTGCTAATAGTTTACATGCACAAGAGAACACTTCCAATAAATATTTACCCTTAAATATGTTTATTGCAAATATTACTCATCGTTAATTTAAGATCACAAGATTCAATAATAACAATAATAATAATTTCAATCACTTGCGTTGGATCAAATCTTTAGCTTTCTCAGCTTCAGGATTAGCAGCCTGAAAGCAATGACCTTCACCTTCAATCTCAATGAACTCTATATCTCCATTCCATTCACTTTCCTTCACTGCTTCAACGAAACGAATTCCAATTTCTCTCGGGACAAGTTCATCTTTCTCCCCTGTACACGCGAAAAGCCTCGAGCACCCTAACATCGATAAGGTCGAGCTCTTTTCCGCAACTGGATTAACCAGTGGACTATTAATTCCTGGCTCAGATGGTGGGCAAATGGCATTCCAAAGCTTGTAAGACAAAACATGCTCGATGTTTTCGATGATGGGAACAATAAAAAAGGGAAAGCAAAGATTGCACCAAAGAGTTTGACATCTCCAATTAAGCTTTCTTTACCAGTTCTCATGACCATGTTATAGACTATATTGCCTCCAGCACTGTCCCCTGCTACGAACACTATTAAAATCACTATGGTTTTCTATCCATGGTTCTTTGTTACCAGTGGTAGCGACAACATGTGAAGTGACCCACTGAAGGGCATCCCAACAGTCCTGGTAAAGTGTCGACAAGTCATTCTCTGGGGCAAGCCAGTTATCGAGGGTGACAAAGTTAGCTCAACGAAAATATGAGTCGATCAACTCATTCAAATTGATCCGCTCATTTATTGGCTGAACACATTAAAGTGGACGGATAAATAGCTCGAATTAATCATGAAAAAAATTGTCAAAATATATTTTTTCGTTTGATATGTTCTTTGTTTTGCTGAAAACAAATATCATGCAACAGATACGGTCTCCCAACAAAGTACAAAGAGGCGTTCTAAAGAAGATTTTTCATTCGATATGTCATATATATAGTCATGATAAAGAAAAAAATTATTAGGTACTTAAGAAATAATAAAAGAACAAACGAAGAAATTAAAATAAAGTAAGAGTTGACAAGTTGAGTTATGAACCACTTCTTAACATTTTAGTCTAATTCATTTTAGCCGCCCAAGTAACTTTTGGGTGGGCCAATGAGTTGACTCGTCTATTTATTAATTGAACTCATTTTCACCCACTAAAATTCAACCCAACATGCTCATTTGACGACCGTACCTGTAATTTACAGAGATGGCGACATAGTTTGATTCAGAAACCAAATGACTGAGGTAACAATGTTCCGTTTTGAAGAAGGCGGATCCCAACACAAGTCCTCCGCCGTGGTAATTGTTAAGTTTATTCACAGATAGATGAACAAGAAGCTCACTAACATATATTGTAGATCCACGAAGATAAGAAGAAGAAGAATAAGAAGAAGCAGATAGAAGTAATATGTACAGAAAGAGAGAACAAAGCAAATCGTGTATTTTAGAAATAATGTGTGTCTTGTCTCTTACATAATTGACCCCTCACTATATATATATACATGACCCCACTATCAATTAACCTTCTATAACTACCTTTAACAAACTAACAACCATCATAACAAACTCCTAACTAACTTCAACCAACATAAACAAACTCCTAACCCCTAACTAATAACAACCATAACAAACTCCTAATTATGGCACCTTTGTACACTTATTTAATTCTTTTGCGCCCCCCTCAAGCTAGGGGATATGAAGATATTCTTCATCCCTAGCTTGGACAATAAGTGAGCATGCTGATGGTTGCTGAGAGCCTTGGTAAGAAGATCTGCAGGCTGCTCAGTAGAAGGCAAGTAAGCTATGTGTATAAGACCATCTTGGATTCTTTCTCTTATGAAGTGACAATCTATGTCAATGTGTTTAGTACGCTAATGAAAAACTGGATTAGCAACAATCTGAATAGCAGATTTGCTTTCTGTGAATACAGAAACAAGCAACTTAACAGATACTCCCAGCTCTTGAAACAAACCAGTAAGCCATACAATCTCAGCCACTGAAGCAACTAGTGATCTATACTCAACCACAGCTGAACTTCTGGAAATTGTGGCATGTTTCTTAGATTTCCATGAAAGAGAAGTACCAAATAACACCAAATAGCCTGTAACAGATCTTCTACTGCTGAGACAAGCCCCCCAATCAGCATCACAGAGAGCCTGTAATTGTGGAGTACTGTAGCTATTGAGAAGAATGCCTGATCCTGGAGTATGCTTAATGTACCTAACAAGTCTCATTCCAGCCTCCAAGTGGGAACTCTTGGGGGCTGCATAAACTGGCTTAGATGTTGGACAATAAAAGCAATGTCTGGTCTAGTATTGGTAAGGTATAACAGCCTTCTAATGAGTCTTCTATACATGCTAGGATCTGGTAATGGAATATCATGTGAAGAGGAAGACTTGAATGTAGTAGCATGTGGTGTAGACTAAGATGCAACATAATCATCAAACTCCACAGTAGTTAGTCTCTGATGCATTTCCATAGGTGAATGCACAAACTTAGCACCTGCTAAGCCTGAATCAGAAATAAGCTCCAGAGCATACTTCCTCTGATGCATAAGGATGCCCTGAGAGCTCTTTGCAAACTCTATACCAAGGAAATATTTGAGCTCACCCAAATATTTGATTTTGAAAGCAACATATAGTGTCTGCTTAGTAGATTGAATGAGTGTTGGATCATCACCAGTGATTACCAAACCATCAACATATACCAGTACCACTACAATCTTGTCAGTTTGTTGCTTGGTAAACAATAAATAATCCCTGTGACTTTGATGAAAACCAGAAGAAGTTAAGGCTGAAGTCAGTTTAATATTCCACTGTCTAGATGCTTGTTTTAGACCATACAGTGATTTGAGCAGTCTACATACTTGATTTTGACCTCATGTGGTATTAAACCCTTCTGGCATTTGCATAAACAACTCTTCATATAAAATTTTGTGTTATATCTGGTAATCCTTTATAATAGCAAAATTGGATTCGAAACAACTAAGCAAAAAAAAGAGTTCTAAATAAGAAGCCCTTTGAATAAGCGAGGCTTTCCCGATAGAAAGATTTGCATGCAACAGAGATCCCAATTTCGTGTATCCGGTTAAGCAAGCCCTGCCCGCCAGCAATCTACTTGTAGAAATGCATTGTAGACATCCATTTGATGAATGACCTAATGCCTAGCAGCTGCAACAGATACCACAACTCTTATAGTAGTCATTTTAACCACAGGTGAAAAAGTCTCATGATAGTCTAGGCCCTCTCTTTGATTGTATCCTTTTGCCACCAACCTGGCCTTGAATCTTTCAACTTCACCTGTTGCTTTATACTTGATTTTATACACCCACCTACATCCAATGGCCTTTTTACCTTTTGGAAGTTGTACAAGCCCCCATGTCTTGTTCTCATCCAATGTTTGAATTTCAACTTCATTGCATCAACCCACCTTTTGTCCTTAGCTGCTTCTGAATAGTTATGTGGCTCAACATCCACAGAAATCTGTGCTACAAAATCCTAATACATAGATGATAATCCTGTGTAATCTACTCCATTTGATATGGAATACAAACAACTAGTGGAACCCTGCTTAGTAATATAGTCCTTATGCCAAATGGGAGGTCTACTAGTACTTGTAGACCTCCTAGTGTCAGACATGGGCACTGGTTCATCTTGGTATCTTGAAACATCATTATGCTCATCACCATCTATCTGTTCACGACCAGTTTCTGGATCATTGTTTTGATTGTTTGAGCAATTGTGTGTGACTTCAACATTCTGTGGATGAACCAGATCATCATAGCAAAAATGTTCATATGATTGATTGAAAACACCGTTGTCTTCTGCATCATTTTTTTAATGGAAAGATTGTTTCCATGAAAATCACATCTCTGTTCATGAAAATCATTTTATTTTCCATGTCATATAACGTGTATCCTTTTTGTGCATTTCCATATCCTAGAAGAACAACCTTCATAACTCTAGGAATGAATTTGTCCTGTCTAGGCAAAACAGTTGCAAAACACAAACATCATGTCACTCTTAAATGTGAGAGTGATGGATATTTGTTATACAACATTTCATAAGGTGACTTATTCTTTATAACAGTAGATGGTATTCTGTTTAGAATGTACACGGGCTCCACACAGTAACCCCAAAATCTGTCTGGCATAATGGCTTGTATTTTTATAGCTCTAGCAGTCTCCAGTAGATGTCTATGTTTTCTTTCCACTACCCATTCTGTTGTGGTGTGTATGGACATGAGCTTTCATGTATCACACCATGTTGTTGAAACAAGTCTTTACAATTATGATTAAAAAATTCAGTTCCATTATCAGACCTTACTTTTTTATTTTCATGTCAAACTGAGTATGGACTTCAACAGAAAAAATTTCTGAGTAATGTAATCACATCTGTTTTGAGTCTCATTAAGAAAATCCAAGTCCATCTAGAATAATCATCCACAATAGTCAGAAAGTATCTCATTCCATTATATGTTTCAACTTTATAGGGTCCCCATACATTCATATGTAAAATCTGAAAGGGCCCTGATGTTCTACTAGTACTAACAGGAAAATGAACTCTATTTTATCTAGCCAAAGGACACACCTCGCAATTATTCAAAGTAAAAGAAGATTCATTCTTGAAACCTGAAATTTTCTTCATGACAGTCATGGGTACATGACATAGTCTCTGGTGACAAACAATTGCATCAACCTGTTGAGATACTATCAAACACTTATACAGCTTTCCTTCTTTATTTTGTGTATCCAAACACAGTACATACAATTCTTCTTCCTCATTACCAATCCCTCTCACATTCCCAGATGAGAGATCCTGAAACACACAATAATGTAGAAAGAAGGTAACACTACAATTCAGTTCTTTTGTCACCTTTGAAACAAACATGAGGTTAAATTTGAAAGTTGGCACACATAAAACATTTTTAAGAACATCACCTCCTCCTAAGTTACAATCACCAACATGTGTGATTCTAGTTGAATCCCCTGTAGGCAATTGCACTTTACTTGCATTTTCTACTAGATTTCTATTGTGTAAGTATCCTTGATTACTAATCATGTGATTAGTTGCACCTGAGTCTACAATCCATTTTAACATTACTTCATCAGCATTAAATTTACCTGCCATGTTTGCACTAGCATTAGGCCCTCCAGCTTCAGTCCTGATATTAATCATGTTGAGTGGTTGTTAGTGTTGACTAGGTGTGAATTGATTAATTGCCATGTGAGTTCCTTGATGATTATGACAGCTTGACATGAATTGTGGCACATGTGGCATTCCATGTGAAGAAAATCTCTCAGGTTGCAAATTCTGAACATGTCTTGCATTGTGTTGATAATGTTGTACATTATCTCCTTATCCTCCTTGCCCAATGTCTTCATATGTTGAATTTCCTCTTGTCACCACATTTGCCCTTTTTATCTTTCTTTTGAAGTTTTCTGGATATCCATTTAGTTTGTAACAATCATTTTGCAGGTGACCAGTCTTATGAACTTAAAACAATCCATTTTCAAGTGTCCTTTACCATGAGGAAATCACATACTACATTGGGATTGTATGACTTCTTTTTCTTTGTATTTCCACTACCACTTCTAGTTGTGAACATGGCCACTGACTCCACTGTATCTTTCATCATTCTAGTTGTTCCTGTAACTATTCTTTGACTTTCCTCTTGGTTAACCATTACATATACTTGATTCAAATTAGGTATATGTTGCATCATGATCACCTGACTTCAAACTTGACTATAACTATCATTCAGTCCCATCAGAAATTGAAGCATCCTTTGATACTGCAAATAATCTATAAAATCTTTCGACTTAGGGCAACAATTAGGTGGTGGCATGATTGAATCATATTCATCCCAGAGATCCTTGAGCTTGGAGTAGTATATGGATACTGGCATTGTACCCTGCCTTATTGTAAATATTTCTTTATGCAACTAGAAAGTCCATGAACAGTTGATTTTGTCAAACCTATCTCTCAAATCTTCCATATCGTATGAGAGACAGAATTAAACAACATTCTAGTGAGCAAAATTTTGCTCACATTTCCCATCAACCAAGTTACTACAATCGCATTACACCTATCCTATAGTTTGGAAAAATCCCTATGAAATCTTTTCCAGTTAGCACAATACCAACATATAACGAACCTGGTGCATCTAATGGAAATAGGTAAAGAGGATGATTGTGATCGATGTTTGTTGTCATTACTGTATTTACCATATCTTCTCCGCTGGTTCCCATGTCTGTTGAATTCCACTGTTGCATACAAGTAGTTCTTCAGACTTTAATTGAGCATATTTCATTTGAATTCTTCATTGCATGTCCCTAATTGCACCTCCAATCAAACAGATTCTTCAAATTGTGATGTTTCTCAGATCACGATTGACCACAGCTCATTCAAAACCCTAATTGCACCTCCAATCGAACAATTTTTTCAAATTGTGGCATTTCTCAGATCCCGATTGACCACAACTCCTTCGAAACTTCACCGCATGTGCCGAAGTTCCCTTTCGATCCGCGCCAATCGACCCACTCTGATACTATGTTAAGTTTATTCACAGATAATGTGATGAACAAAAAGCTCACTAACATATATTGTAGATCCACGGAGATAAGAAATAAAAGAAACAGATGGAAGTAATATGTACAGAAAGAGAGAGAACATAGCAAATCGTGTATTTTAGAAATAATGTGTGTCTTGTCTCTTACATAATTAGACCCTCACAATATATATATATATATACATGACCCCACTATCAATTAACCTTCTCTAACTGCCTTTAACAAACAAACAACCACCATAACAAACTCCTAACTAACTTCAACGAACATAAACAAACTCCTAACTCCTAACTAATAACAACCATAACAAACTCCTAATTATGGCACCTTTGTACACTTATTTAATTCTTTCACAGTAATACACTAAGACGGGGAGCTTTTGATCGGGGGCAATGTTCTTCGGAAGGTAGAGCCTAGCAGAGACGTGATCAGAGATGTTCACGTCTTTGGACTATATGTCGGTGGTTGGATCTTCTGGTGATGGTGGAACTTCAGCTATACCATAAAGTTCGTAGAAACGCTCTACTCGACCGTCTTTATATATTCGATAATAAGGGAAGAAATCCATGATCACCTCATCGTTGTTGTTGGAAGTTGCCATAGTAGAAAAAAGACTCGGCAAATGTTAGAAATCAGAGACTATGAAAATGTTGCTTTTGTGTTGGATATGGAATTTAGTCTTTGTTTATATATATTCACTAACTTAGATATTAAGGAGGTAATTTCTCCTCCGACCAGAATAAAAGATCTCATTGAAGCGGTACCCCCTTCGTCTCAATTTGTTTGAATAAAATGATTTATTTCAATTTTTATGAATCAGACAATACTATGTTATTCCCAATATTTGTATTAGGACTCTTTACTCCTCTCTAGTAGCCCTTCCTCCAACAGAATCAATGGCATCAGATCTAACTCCACTCTCTCCCTTTCCCGCTTAGCCTACCGCTCCGTGGGTTAGTATCAACACATTTTGAGGTTTTAATCATTCATAGGGTCTTAACAAGAGAATTCATATCAATAATAAAGAAAACAAATAATAAAAGCCATATTCCATGGGTTAGAAATACAAGGTAAGGCTGAGTACAGACCTTTGTGGTCTGACCCTTCCCCAGACCCGCGCATAGCGGGAGCTTAGTGCATCAGGCTGCCATTTTATTCCACAAAAACAAATTCTTGTTTGAAAGTTGACCAGTTTGGGAGTCAAACAACTTTTAATTTGACTTAATTTTAAATATAGATTCTTCGGTTATTTTATAATAAAATTTATATATTTAAAAACTACATAAAAATACTATAAGTCTGCATAATTTACAATATATGAAAATAGTTGAAGAAAATTATAGTTAAAGAAATAATTATTTGATTTCTAAATTGGTCAATCTTTAAATAAATGGGGACGGAAAATTAGTATTTTTTCGTGCAAATTGTCCAATGTATAGGTGCACCACTTATTAAAATTGGTCCACTTCCAATTAATTGAAAAAATTTCCAACTTCCCAAAATAAATGCTCAACGCGCCTCATCAATTTGCAGCGTTTTCCAATTTGTGACTGCCACGTGTGTTCCTCTTATTGGTGAATGTATTTTCACTCTCTTACCAAGGGCCCGTTTGGCCATGAAAATTGTGAATTTGAAAAGAGTAGTTTTTTTTTTCAAAGTGAAAAATGGTATTTAAAAAATGAAGTTGTATTTGGCCATGAGTATAAATTGAAGTTGCTTTTAAATTTTGTCAGTTATTTAAAGTGAAAAAAAGGTAAAAATGACTCTTAGATATTTTTCAAATTTCAAAAAAGTTCTCCAGAATTATATGGGAAAACATGATATTCGGAATTCAACTTCGAAAAAAGTAAAATTAAATAATATTCATAGCCAAACCGGCCCCCTATTATAGCAACATGACAAAATGTATGTTTCGAAATTATAATATTGAGTCCAAATTTGAAGAGAATGTACCACATTGGTGACGGATGACAACTTTGGGCTTCTTAAGCAATCCTTCTTTCTTTGAATTAGCTTTTGGGATGTGAGTTAGACTCAATGTCTAATTTGACATGGTATCAAAGCTTAGATTCATACCCAATTTGATGTGGGCTCCCAAAAAAAGGAGAAGGGTGGGGAAAATGCTCTCCGGACCAATTGACCGGTCTCGAACCGATGGGTGAAAATGGCCCGAGTCCATGAGAGTGTGTGCTCTAGACCGGACATTGAACTCCAGATAAAAGGCCATGAAAGTTCAGTCGTTATTTCTAACCGATTAACACATGCATGGTTGCAAAATCTAGGAAATACGAAGAAGCTATCCATTTCTCTGCTTCTCTGTAGCTAGAAAACTGAAAAGTCACCGAGGAAACCAAAAAATAACACCAAAAGCAACTAAAAGAAACCATACGAAATAGAGAGAGTGAGAAATGAACAACTAAAATTTGCTTACAAAATCTACAAAGATGAACCGAAGAAGCCAACGTTTCAGGTGGATTCTACAATTAACACGTGGAATAACAATAGAGTAGGAGTGTAAAAGTTGCCCTCACTTTTGAAATTATTTACGTAATTGCCCTTCGTCGTACCAAAATCTACATTAAATTAAATTAAATAGAGTATCTAGAACCTACCGTGTACTTTCTATTTAAGAGAAAATTTATAGAGATTATCTACTCCATAATGGCTTGCATTATAAGGAAAAAAAAAGTAGTACCAGAAATTAGAGATTGTATAATGGTTTACAGATAAAAGAAAAGAAAAGAAAAGTAGTACCGGAAAAGAAAAAGTTTACAAATAACCCAAGTAATATTCATTGAAAAGCTATAATTAAAGTACTTGAATATTTAAAGAAAATAAAACATTAGGGTATTTGCTATAATGGTTTTCCTACCGTATTAAAAGAATATTCTAATGCGAGTTGGATTATAAGTATAAATGATAATAAGATTACTTCAGGTTGGATATTCACTTTGGGGGTGGCACTATTAGTTGGGCATCCAAGAAACAAACTTGTATTTACCATTCTAAGATGGAATCTGAATTCATTGCATTAGCAGCTGCTGGAAAAGAAGCGAAATACCTAAGAAACATGTTACTAGATATAAAATCGTGGCCACATCCTATGCCAGCCATTTCTATATTTTGTGATAGTGAGACTACTATGTGTGCAACTAACAATAAAATGTATAATGGAAAATCAAGACATATAAGCTTAAGGCAGGCTTATATAAGAGAGTTAGTTACAAATGGAACTATAGTTATAGTGTGTGTGAGATCAAATAAGAATTTGGATGATCCACATACAAAGGCATTAAATAGAGATGCGGTACAACAAACTAGTGAGGGAATGAGGCTAAACTCTTAAATTAAACACAAGTAATTGGAACCCAACTTTGAGTTAGTATACACTCTAACAACATAAATTTAATGGGTAATAACAAGTTGTTTGTGTTGTTTAAGCACGAATTTCCTCGTTTGGAGCCTTGATTTTGGTGTACTGCTTACTGTTATGTGAGTAGTTAAGAAGTTGTTAAATGCTTGTAATAAAAAAGGCACAATGACAAACTTCTAAGTGCATATTGTTACAAGAAAAGAGGGTGAATTAATTCTTAATAAAATTAGCAAATGTCTATAGTAACAGGGACATAAAGGCTATTTTCACCTATATGAATATTGAAGTGGTGCCGCTTCAAACAAGATTTGAGGAGTTGATTTAAATATTCATGAATTTGGATTAGTACATGGCCATAAACGTGCTAAAGCATAATACTGGAGTGTTTCGCTACTTAATAATATTATGTGTGTGATACTTTTGGTTTGACTAAAGAAGTTGTGGTTCAAATCTTAGGATACCAATAACTTCGTCAAACTTTAAGGTATTTACACTAATGGAAAGTTTAAATAAAATAAACGATGTGACTATTCGGAAAATGAGCAATTCTTCAGGAACCTACTCCTCTTCAACCTCTATAAATACGAATAAGCAATTTTCTAAAGAAAATACGGGCAATAATACTTGCAAGATAGTGATCTTGCACGCCTCAAATTCTTAATTTCTATGTTATTCTTCTTCTTTTTTCTAACATTTTTTCAAGAGTTATTCTGCTATGGAGAAATTATTGTCTGTTGTTGAGAATCCAAAAGAAATAATCAATCTCGATCATTTTGATAGATCGAACTTCACTCGTTGGAAGGACAAGATGATTTTCTTACTCACTGTGCTGAAAATATTTCATGTCCTTGATCTGTTGCTGACTGCATTACCAAAACCTACCACGGAGGAAAATGATGCGACCATAGCAGAGATGAAGTAACAGGAAGAAGATGAATTGCTTTGTCGAGGTCATATTCTGAATACTTTGACTGATCGGTTGTATGATTTGTACTCCGGTCTAAAGTCTCCAAGGGAAATCTAGACGGCGTTGCAGACTACAATGAAAATGAGAAACGAGGTATCGATAAATTCCTATCCTTGCAGTAATTCTAATTTAAGATGCTAGATACAAAGCCTATAATGGATCAAATTCATGAATTACAAATATTGATATCAAAATTAAGTGATCTCAGAAGTGAAAATTCCCGATGCACTTCAAATAGGTGCAATTCTTTCGAAATTATCTTCTTCCTGGAATAACTATAGAAAGAAAATTCTGCATTCTACAGACAAATTGATCGTGGAATAATTTCGAATACACCTTCAAATTGAAAGTGACTCGTGCTCGTGATGCAGTTGTTCAAGCCTCTAGTTCCATAATTAATATTGTTAGTCAGAATAATTCGAGAAACAAAAATAAAAATTTGAAAGTTTCCAAGAAGTCTCTTAATAAAAAGAGAAAGAATTTGAATTGTTATCATTGTGAAAAGAAAGGCCATAAGATTCGAGATTGCAGGTATAAGAAAGCAGGAATAAATTTTCATTCAAGAAATAATAAAAAATCAGGAAATTCAGAGAATGTAAATGCGGTAGAAAGTTCTTCACAAGGGTTGGTTGCTATGATTTCTACTATACCAAGTGAAATGGTTAAAGAGTTGAACATGACTGCTACAAACACAAAGAATCAAGAATGATGGTTGGATTCTGGTGCAACAATTCATGTCTGTCACGACAAGATTCTGAAAAAGTGTTGATGGGCAACCATGTTACAACCGAAGTTACAGGAAAGGGAACAGTTGAAATAAACTTCACATCTGGACAGAAGTTGACCCTTCTGAATGTGTTCCATGTTCCTGAAATGACGAAGACCTTGATTTCTACTAGTTTACTATCTAAGAGAGGTTTCAAAATTGTAATTGAGTCTTATCATGTAATTGTGTCTAAGAGTGGTCTGTTTGTAGGAAAAGGGTACCATTGTGATGTCATGTTCAAACTAAGTGTTAATGCAATAAATAATGCTTCTGCTTATACCGTTGTGTCTGACTCTTATTTATGGCATGCTAGATTAGGACATTTAAATTTTGGTTCCTTAAATTATATGTGCAAAAATGATTATATCACTTGCAAAACTGAACAGGAAGGAAAGTGTGAAATAGGCATACAAGCGAAAATGACTAAGAAATCATTTCACAAAGTTGAAAGATTTACAGAATTATTACATTTAGTGCATTCTGACTTATATGAATTAAATGGAGAATTAAGTAGAGGAGGCAAAATATACTTCATTAATTTAATAGATGATTTCTCTAGATTCACTTATGTTTATCTACTTAGAACAAAAGATGAAGCTTTTGAAAAGTTTAAGGAATACAAGTCATTTGTAGAAAATCAAAAGAGTAGGAAAATTAAAATTATTCAAAGTGATAGAGGTGGAGAATATTTTCTGCTAATTTTAGTAAGTTTTGTGAAGAGCATGGTATAATACATCAAACAAGTGCTCCCTATAACCTCAATAAAATGGTTTGACCGAAAGGAAAAATATAACTTTAATAGTCATGATTAATTCTATGTTATTAAATGCAAATTTACCACATAATTTATGGGGTGAAGCACTACTTACTGCTTGTCATATATTAAATAGAGTGCCTTAAAAAATGTGCATGTTTCTCCTTATAAATTTTGGAATAGTAGAAAATCGAATATATGTTATTTTAAAGTGTGGGGTTGTATATCCTTTTATTGGGTTCCTGATCATCAAAGAATCAAATTAGGACCTAGAAAAATAAAATATATTTTTGTTGGATATGCAGAAAATTCGAAAGCATATAGATTGCTTGATCTAGAATCTAATGTTATTGTAAAATCTATTCATGTTGAATTTTTAGAAAACAGATTCACAGTAAAGTGCACAACAATGTAACAATGCACTTCACAAAAGTAGTTATTTCAGTTACTAAGACAGTTAGTTAGTTAGTTATTAACTAATACGATAGTTAGTTATGTGTGAAAGGGGAAGTTAGCTTGTAGTTATGATCATAATGAGTTGTATATATATCTCAATAGATGATAGGAAATGTAAGCATTGAATTCATATCTCATTTTGCCACAATGATGGAATAAGATCATCTCTTCTTTCTTCTTCTTCTACCTCCGATCTTCTCTTCATCTACATCAATTGCTTATTTCTTCCTTCTGTATGAACTCATATCTAGAGTTCTGAATCATCTCTTGGTATCAGAATCACTTGACTATTATATCTCGAAGTTCATTGGTGATTCTTGGATAACATTTCTTAGTTCTGTGTTAAATTCCGCTAAAGATAGAAATCTGCAGTTTCTTATAAATCTTCTCAACTGTAGAAATTCTGATAATTCTGCTTCAAGATGGATAACTATGGTTTTATTGGCCATAGTCTGAATGAAAATGGATCTGGATCAATACAAGATGTCACAAATACATCCCATACAGAGAATGAAACCAACAGGAGTCAAGCAATTGATCAATATCATCCTCTCTTCTTGAATACCTCTGATGTGAGTGGTATATCTCTAATCTCTTTCCAGTTAAATGGTACTAAAAATTACTCAATTTGGTATAGATCTATGCACTTAGCTTTGTTAGAAAGAAATAAGCTAGATTTTGTTGATGGAACTTCGAAAAAAGAGAGGTTTAGAGAAGAATTATGGGGTCAATGGGAGAGGGATAATGCAATTGTGTTGTCCTGGTTGGTAAATTCTATTTCTAGCAGTCTATTAAGTGATGTTGTGTATGTGTAGGAGGAGTTAAAAAAAGGTTTGACAAGATTAATGGTTCAAGAACTTATAATTCCATAAGGAAATTGCTAATTTATCACAAGGAACCAATTCTGTGTCAAACTACTTCACTAAGTTGAAGGGATATTGGAATGAGTTTGAGTCTCTAGTTCCTTCACCTGGCTGTAGTTGTGAGAAGTCAAGGGATTTCTTGGCTTACCTTCAAAGGCAAAAATTGTATCAATTTCTTATGGGCCTTAATGATACATATCAGCAAGCAAGAAGTCAAATCTTTCTTATGTCACCTCTGCCTTCAGTAAATCAGGCATATGCCATGATCATAAATGATGAAGGGCAGAAGGCTAGTTCATCTGGAATAGGTTTACTAGGTGTTGCACTACTTTCTAATCATTATCATGCTGCATCTTCCAACTAATATGATTCTACATCTTTGTATTCTTCTAGAAATTGAGGAAACCAGAAGCATAAGAGAGACTATAACACACAGTGTGAATTCTGCAAAATGAAGGGACAAATAAGGGAAAACTGTTACAAATTAGTAGGTTACCCTCCCAATTCTAAGAAGAGGAAATTTGATTAGGGGGAGGTAATTCTACTACTTGTAATGTGATGGCTGAAGCTCCTAACCCACAAAATTGACATAATAGTGCTATGATGAATATGGTGAATCATGATTTTGAGAATCAGAACCAAATTACTGCAAATGTTACAGGGTTGTACCAATCAGCAATGCAACAAAATCATGACAATGGAAACAATGGGAAGATGGCTCAAATCTACAATATGAATCAACCTAGAAATGTGTCTCTACTAAAGAACAATATGATCAGATCCTGTAGATGCTAAACAAGACCAACTCTGGTGATTTTTCAGCCTATGCAAACTTAGCAGGGTCAGATGATATCATAGTTAACACAAAGGGTAAGGTGTTTGGTAAGGCATTTATAGCTACTGATGGAACTAAATATTGGAAATAAATAACTGGACATCAATTTATGACATAAAAGATGTGAACATGTTTTAGCATATGTACTTATCAAAATAATATCTAGGACTGTAGGGAACATATATGAGATACTGATAAATGTACTATCTGCCCTAGTGCTAAACAAACTAGATTTAGATTTCCTTTTCCTGCAAGTAGCATAAAAAGTACTGATTCCTTTGATATTTTACATATGATTATATGGGGTCCTTATAAAATTCTCACTGTTGATGGCTTTAGATATTTCCTTACTGTTATGGATGATTACACAAGAATAACTTGGGTCTACTTATTAAAGCTAAAACCAGATGTATGTGTTACACTACAGTTTTTCTTAGCATATGTCAAAACTCAGTTTAAAAAAGCTGTTAAAATATGAAGAACAAATAATGGGATAGAGTTTGTAAATGATATATGTAATATTTTATTAAAAAATAATGGCATAATACACCAAAGAAGTTGTGCATATTTCCCTCAGTAAAATGGTGTGACTGAGAGGAAACACAAGCATATTCTAGAGATCACTATATCACTGAGATTTTAGGCTCACATACCTATTAAATTCTGGGGTCATTATGTATTAGCAGTAGTTTACATAATAAACAGGTTACCATAATATGCAATATGTGTGTCACCATATGAAAGATTGTACAAGAAGAAACCTTCTGTGGATCACTTTAGAGTTCTAGGTTGTTTATGCTATGCTAAAATAGTAAATCAAACTGACAAGTTGCAGTTAAGAGCTAGAAATGATTATTTTATGGGATATTCAGAAGTTCAAAAGGGTTACTTGCTATATGATCAAAGTACAAGAACTTTTTTTGTGAATAGAGATGTTGTGTTTAATGAGTTTGAGCTTCCTTTTAAACATGCAAATACTATTGATGCACCAGTATTCACTCCAATTGATTATACTTATGATAATATCAATATGGAGCCTTTTGTCACACCTAACAGTTCTACTGAGCATAATATAGGTACTATCACTCAGAGTGATTCTATTCAACATGATCAAATGTCTGATCACATGCAACATGAAGCTGATAATGGAGCAAATAATTTTCCTAGTTCAAAATCAGTGAATCCACATCACATAGAGGCACAACATATACAAGCATCATATGTGCCACAAATTCAACCACAAAGAGTTGTAGTCCCCACAAGAACTTCAACAAGAGAAAAATGACCTCCTATTTGGATGAAGGACTTTATGTCCTTAAGAACCTTTCAATATGACACACCCTATGTTATTTCAAATTATGTGTCATATGATAATTTATCTTCCACTAATCAAAAGTACTTATCTGTTTTCTCTTGTACTACATAAGCTAGAAGCTACTCAGAGGCAATAAAGGATCCTAGGTGGGTAGATGCTATGTAAGCTGAGATTAAGGCACTACAAAGCAACAATACATGGAGGGTGGTCACTTTGCCTGAAGGAAAAAAACCAATAGGATTTAAGTGGATATACAAGATTAAGTACAAAGCTTTTGGGTATGTAGACAGATTTAAGGCTAGACTAGTTGCAAAAGGATATAACCAACAAGAGGGAATTGATTATCAAGAGACATTCTCACCAGTTCTGAAGATGGTAATTATGAGAACAATCCTATCTATTACAACATCCAAACAGTGGCACATTCATCAAATGAATGTAGACAATGCATTTCTACAAGGTGATCTATTTGATGATATTTAGATGGATCTCCCTCAAGGATTTGTCAGCTAGGGGGAGACTAGACCAGTATGCAAGCTTGTAAAATCTTTATATGGATTAAAACAGGCACCAAGGCAATAGAATGCAAAATTAAAAGAAGCACGGGTACATCTCAACTTCATTCAGAGTCAGTTTGATGATTGATCATTCCTTATTTACTAGAAGGACAGAAAAAGGAACTGTAAGGATACTAGTATGTGTGGATGATATGTTGGTGACTGGTGATAGTTTGAAGATAGTTGAAGAAACTAAGTTAACATTAAAATAAGTGTTCAAAATGAAAGACTTGGGAGAACTGAAATATTTCCTTGGAATAGAATTTGCAAGGTCTACTTATACATCAAAAGAAGTACACCCTTGAGTTGATGTCAGGTTCTTAACCATCATACACTTCTATTGACACTAACATAAAGTTGACAACTAAGGAGTATGATGATCATGTGAATAAGAAGAATACAGAAAATTCATCTCTAGTTGGCATCAAGAAAAATGTAGAAGACCCTTTATTAGCAGATGTTTGCTTATATAAAAAACTCATTGGAAGGTTATTGTACTTTACTGTCACAAGACCTGATATAGCTTTTAGTGCTCAAACACTAAGTCAATATTTGCAACAACCTAAAATGTCAGATATAGAGGCAACATTTTGGATAGTCAGATATATCAAATTACAACCAGGTCAAGGTGTTCTTATCTCAAGCAAAGCCATTGACAAAGTGAGTGCCTATTGTGATGCTGACTGGGCAGCATGTGCTCACACAAGGAGGTCAGTATCAGGTTTCGTCATTAAATTAGGGGATACCTTAGTCTCTTGGAAGTCAAAGAAATAGACTATTATAGCTAGAAGTTCTGTAGAAGCATGGCAACTACAGTCTCTGAACTGACTTGGCTACTGAAGGAGTTGGACATGAAGATCATTCTACTTGTCAACATCTATAGTGATAGCAAATCAACTATACAAATAGCTGTTAACTACCATGAAAGGACTAAACACATTGAAATAAATTTCCACTTCATAATTCAGCAAGGACAAGTTCAACCACGGTACATTAAAACTTTAGAACAACCAACTGGCATCCTTACAAAAGGATTAACTAGAGTGCAACATCAATATCTAAATTTCAAGTTAGGTGTACTTAACATATTTATGGCACCTAACTTGAGGGGGAGTGTTGAAGAAAAAAGGATGGTTAGACAGTGAAGTGCACAATAATGTAACAGTGCACTTCACAGAAGTAGTTATTTCAGTTACTAAGGCAGTTAGTTAGTTATTAACTAATTTGATAGTTAGTTAAGTGTGAAAGGGAAAGTTAGATTATAGTTATGATCATAATGAGTTGTATATATATATATATATCAATAGATGATAGGAAATGTAAGCATTGAATTCATCTCATTTTACCACAATGATAGAATAAGATCATCTCTTCTACCTCTGATCTTCTCTTCCTCTGCATAAACTGTTTCTTTCTTCCTTATGTAGGAACTCATATCTAGAGTTCTGAATCATCTCTGTAACCTTGTGCGATTGCTAGATTTTTTCACATGATAATTTGTAAAGAGAAGTGGACATAACAAGTGGCACAAGTGAAAGAAGTATACTTTCGTCGTTGCCTTAGCATGCCAACATGTAAAATCACTAAGGGATCGTTTGGTATGATGGATAAGCAAAAATAGTCCGGAGATAAAATTTTAGTACCTTCTTATCCCATATTTGGTTGAAATAGATTAGTTATCCCAGGATTGTAGTGTTATTTTATCCCACATTGAGGGTGGAATTAATAACTAATCCCGGAATAATTAATTCCGAGATTAGTTATCCCGGGATAACTTGTTTTCCAACCAAACGAACCCTAAAAGTTTGAGGGTTAGATTGCGTGAACGATCGCTTAACTTATGGTAACGGATATTAAAGTTATCTAAATTTTTTTTCTTTCAAAGGTCATTTTACTTTACCTGGTTCACTTCAATGAACATCTTAGCCGGATTTTATATTTTTCAGAGATAATTAATGACGTGACAAATTTAATTTTAAAAATAGTTAAAACACCAATTTAAAATGTGGACCAAATTAAAACACAATCCACTACCTGTATCGACCTATCCTTTTTAGTAACAAAAAAAAAAAAAGCCCAAGCGCTCCTATTTTTCGCTAATATTTTGGAATAAAAAGGGAGATCGAAAATATGAGTGACTGGGCATGCTTTGGAATAAAAATGGATAACGAAAGCGCTTGAGCATTTTTTGTTTTAAATAAAAAGGGATGAATCGAGTCATATAATGGGTTGAATTTAGGTTTGGTTGGGTTTTAATTTACCCCAGGTTCTAAATTAGTGTTTTAAAAAGAATATTAAACTTGCGACATCATTAACTCTCTCTGATAAATGCAAAATCCAGCTAAGATACCGTTGAAATGAACTAAGTAAGATGACTTATCAAAGAAAAAAAAAAAGATAGATGACTTGATGACCAATTATCACAATTTTAAGTGACCGTTCAGTCAACCAATTCAAATTTTGAGGACTCCTGACTTATATATAATTATATAATGAGAAGATGTTCACACGTGGAACATGTTCTCGAGTATATCATAAAACAATCGGTTGACTCATATATCATAATCATATTCAGGTGTGAAATCATATATGCAATTTATCATGCATACATACAGAATGACTAACAATTGAACATATAATTCAATATACTCATATCTAATAATGTTAAACTAGCATATGAGAGATGCCTATGACATTATACTAGCATGAGAGGATGTATATATACAAGATAGTCATGACATAGAGAAAATACGCCAGGCATGTATCACTACTAAAAGACAGCCCAAAACAGAGGGCCAATAAAATCCGATCAAAAACCGATGAACTATAGGTTGGTGGTATAGTCCGCGTCGCTTTTACAAAACCGACGGAGTCCGTTGTTTCTTTTTTGAAAATACTAAAAATTTAAAGTAGCTACATGGCATTGAGCAACTGTACCACTAGATCACATCTGCTCTTTGATCAAATACTTCTATTATTTTAATTTATATTCTAAAACTGCAGTTTTGCGCTCTAACAATTAACGGAATCCGTCGGTTTATTTTAGAAATAATTATTAAAAAAAATTATAATTTTCGCGCATTTTTTACGCGAAAAATAGCCGATGAAAATGTGTGCATTTTCTTTAAAAAAAGATTTAAAAAATCATTAAAAATAACGATGGATTCCGTAGATTTTCCCATTTTTTTAGTACTGATATATAGTAACATCAATATATACATACCTCTTATAGCATAAATGGCCCGGTACTCGAATATGTTTTTGTCACCTCACAATTCACATTTATGATACCCATATATACATTGTTTTAGTGCATTATTTGGCTTAAACCACAAATGAGAGTATCCATGTTCAAGAACTGAAATACTTTCCCTTTTTGCATCATTTTTTGGAATTTGGAATCTACTTTCAATAAACTATGATTCAATTCCAACTTAACTATTGGAATTACCGTAGCCTACACTTACAAGGATCGAGTAGTCAAATTAAAACAGTAGATAACGAAGCACATACTACTCAAACTAATTCAATGAGCCAGACAATTAACTTTCCTTTTCTTCTCTTAAGGAAATAAATTTCAGATGCACCAAACAAATTCAAGAATTTCATATTATTGAACCAATTAGTCAAGCATTACTCGAAATGATCACAAACAAAATAATTATCTACAATATGAGTTTTTACCTTGGAGCAAGTCGAAAGCCAGATGAATATACATCGACATCGTGGGGATAATTGAAATTGGGACCAATATTAACTTTAACTATTGATATTTTAGTGAATTTTTATTTATATGTTTATGTTGTATATGCTCAAGTGTTGCATCCATCTTTAACTTTAACTGTTGTAACTATTAGCATTTGCTTTTGTCCCACATTGGAAAAACATATTTGTATCCCATGTAATAGACCCTATATAAAGGGCTTTACTTGCTTTTCTTTTACTTGCACTTTTAGCTCTCAAGAATAATATTATTTTATTATCTTGTTATTGCTTTGTAAGAATTCATGTTATGAATAAAAGACTTTCATGAATTCTATCATGGTATCAAAGCCAAGAGCACAAGTTAATAATTTTAGCTCGATCGTGGATTCAACTTCGCGGTGAGTTAGTTGGGGGTTCGTATGCGACGCCCTGGGTATCGCTAAAAATTTTTTGGCTTGTTTTGGAAGCTCGTGCTCGTTTTGGCTGCTCGTGCTCGTTCTGATCTTGGCTTCCACATCTGGGTTTCGTCTTTTTGGCTTCCGCATCTGATTGGTGAGATCTGCCCTTTTTTTTTTTATTTTGTTGCTTGGGATTGCTGCTTGTTATTTGGGATTTTCTGTTTAAAATTCATAATGGCTGGAGGTGATGATTCTTTGCAAACTATTGGTGTTAGGTTAGATGGAAAAAATTATTCCTATTGGAGCTATGTCATGGTAAATTTTCTGAAGGGAAAAGGGCTTTGGGATTATATGTCTGGAAAAACCAAATGTCCTAAAATTGGAGATGAAAATTTTGATGAATTATTTAGGACTTGGGAGACCAATAATTCAAAGATTATTACTTGGATTAATAACTCGTTGAACAAAGAATTGGTGTTCAATTGGCTAAGTTCAAAACTGCTAAAGAGATTTGGGATTATTTGTCAAGATTGTTTGTGCGTAATAATTTTGTCGTTAAATATCGCTTACAATATGAAATTCGTGCACTAGTACAAAATGACTTGGGCATTCAAGATTATTTCTCAGGCAATGACCACTTTGTGGGATCGCTTAGCTATGACAGAATCTCTATCGAATTGCAAGCATGCGATGCTTATATAAAATGCAGAGATGAAGATCGTCTTGTTCACCTATTGATGGGTCTTCGGTCGAATTTGAGAATTGCCGTTCGTGCTTATTGCACCGCAAACCCTTACCATCCGTTGAAGATGTGGTAAATGAACTTATGGCAAGAAACATGTTTGAAGACTCTAAAAGGGGTACATAAGGCTTCTACTTTTGTACTCGCAGCCTCCTTCGTCTACACCGGTCCTTGCAGCCTCCTACACACCAAGATAGAACATCTATCGTAGGTAATTGTAATTATTGTAAGAAATCGGGACACCGGAAGAATCAATGTCCCGAGCTACGGAAGACGTCGTGTTCTAAGCCTCCACATTCGGGACAAGGACGAAGCCTTCTCAACGAAGCCATATTCGGGGGTCAATTCCGAACTTGTATCCACCGACTCAGCCGCCTTTGTGCCCTCTCTTGATCACCCAGCTTCGGAGCCTCTCGTGAGTCACAAGATCGATTCTCGTAGCCGACCAATTTCGAAGTTCCTCGCCTTCCAACAACTTCAACGAATTCTCGCCTTATGCTCTTTCGTTCCTTCCGCTCATCACCATCTATTGGTTCGGTATCATTTCGCCTTCTTGGATCTTGGACTCGGAGCCGGAAATCATATGTCTCCCGATTCTTCCGTCTTTGTATCTATGTCTTCGACTCCCCTTCCACTTCGTTGTGACCGCCGATGGCACACCTATGCCATTGACAGCATTGGCACCATTCATACATCCACTATATCATTACCTCGATGTTTATTACATTCCAAAATTACATATAAATCTTGCTTCACTGGTCAAATATGTGACTCGGATGTTTTATTGGACTCTTCCCTAATTCTTGTTATGTGCATGATCTAAAATCCAAGAGAGTGATTGGGACAGGCGTAGAAAGGGGAGAGGTCTATATGTTTTGGATGAGCCGCATCTTCCTACTCATGCAAAGAACTATGCTCGTTAACTGTCTTCTTTTCATTTAACACATTCCTCTTCGAAGTTTTATTTGTGGCACTCTAGACTTGGTCATGTATCGTGTTCTCGCCTGCGTTTTATGTGTAATACCGGTGTTCTTGGTGATTTACAATCCGATGATATTTCGATTGTAGTGGATGTAAACTTGGAAAATTTTCTCGCTTTGCCTTTTAATCTTAGTACTTCTACTTCTTCCGCACCATTTGATCTAGTTCATTCGTATGTTTGGGGGCCGCACCTATCCCTACTAAGGGTGGCTCCGTATATTATGTTTCCTTTATTGATGATTATACTCGTCATTGTTGGGTTTATTTGTTGAAAAGACGCTCGATTTTGTTCATACTTATGTTGAGTTTCAAGCCTATGTGAAAACTCAACATTCTCGCCATTATTAAATGTTTTCGGGCGATTTAGGAGGTGAATATACTAGTGGGGATCTTTCTGGTATTTTCAAAGCCGATGGTACAATACATCGCCTTCTTGTACCGATACACCACAATAAAATGGGGTAGCCGAGAGAAAACATAGGCATATTGTTGAGACAAACTAGATCCATGCTTTTGTCCGCTAGTGTACCTAGTGAATTTTGGGGAGAAGTCGTCCTTACATCTCGTTTATCTTATTAATAGGATCCCTACCTCTCATAATTCTCGGTATTTCTCCGTATGCTAGACTATTTGGTCACACCCCACTATATTCCCATTTGAGAGTTTTTGGTTCTACATGTTTTGTTCTACGTCCACATGCAGAGAGCATACTAAGTTATCTTCTCGTGTCGCCATTTGTGTTTTTCTTGGATATGGGGTTGGGCAGAAAGGTTATCGTTGTCATGATCCAGTTTTCTGGAAAATTGTATGTGTCTCGTAATGTTTCCTTTATTGAGCATGTTCCTTTCTTTTCCATCCCACCTACCTCACATGGTATGACAAAATCTGACCTTATTGATATTGATCCCTTTGATGCTGATTGTCCATCTGATTCTACATCTATATCATCCGTTCTTTCTCGCCTTCCGCAGTCCCATGATATTGATACTCGGCCCCCTCCTACGCCTATTTCGAACCTCTTGTGGTTGCGGATCCGCATCCACCTCGCTATCCTAAACGCACTCTGTGATCTACTCAGGTATCCGATTTTGATTATTCTTGCTATGCTCCATCATTCGCTTCCTTTCTAGTTTCTATTAATTCTCTCTGTGAGCCTACATCCTACTCTGAGGCAGCTCGTGATCCTCTTTGGCAAGAGGCTATGAATGAGGAACTGGTTGCTTTGAACAAAACTGGTACTTGGGATTTGGTTTCTCTACCGACTGGTAAGAAAACTATTGGTTCTCGATGGGTGTACAAGATTAAGACAAAGTCTGATGGTTCTATTGAGCGATATAAAGCTCGTTTGGTTGCAAAGGGTTTTGCTCAAGAATATGGTATGGATTATGAAGAGACTTTTGCACCCGTTGCAAAGATGACATCTGTCCGGGTTCTTATTGCAGTGGCCTCTGTTCGTCATTGGCATATTTCACAAATGGATGTTAAAAATGCTTTTTTAAATGGGGATCTTCAAGAAGAAATCTACATGGTCCCTCCACCTGGTGTTTCACATAGTCGAGGACAAGTGTGCAGGCTTAAGAAAGCTCTGTATGGTCTCAAACAAGCTCCAAGAGCTTGGTTCGACAAGTTCTCCACTGTAGTATCATCTCTTGGGTTTATTTCCAGCTTTCATGATTCGGCGTTATTTGTTAAATCATCCCCTGTAGGTTGTATTTTGCTTTTGTTGTATGTTGATGACATGATCATTACAGGTGATGATATTGATGGTATTGCAAACCTAAAATCTACTTTATCTCGCCGTTTTGAGATGAAAGATTTAGGTCATCTACGTTACTTTTTAAGGCATTGAGGTAGCTTATTCGAGAAGGGATATCTTCTCTCTCGCCTAAGTACACCGCAGATATTCTTGAGCGGGCCCGTCTCACGTATACTCGTATAGTTGACTCTCCTCTTGAGGTTAATGTTCGATATACACCTACGACGGGGATCCTCTTCCCGATCCCACTTTATATCGTTCGGTTGTAGGAGTCCGGTGTACCTCACCATTACTCGCCCGACATTGCATATGTTGTTCACATTGTCGGTCGCCTTGTTTGCTCTCCTACATCCGTACATTGGGCTGCAGCTTATGCGTATTCTTCGCTATCTTCGAGGAACGATTTATCAGAGTCCCTTGTTTCCATCGACCTCATCCTTGGAGCTCCGTGCATTTTCTGATGCAGATTGGGCTGGTGACCTAACTGATCGAAAATCAACTACTGGTTATTGTGTATTTTTAGGAGATTCACTCATCTCATGGAAAAGTAAGAAACAAGATGTGGTTTCTCGCTCTCTCAACCGAGGCAGTAGTATCGTGCTATGGCTTCTACTACGTGTGAGATTGTATGGTTACGTCGGTTATTGGTTGATATGGGTGTCTCCGTCTTTCTTCACCAACACCGATGTATTGTGATAATAAGAGTTCTATTCGATTGCGCACAACACGCTCTTTCATGAACGTACCAAGCATATTGAGATTGATTGTCATATTATTCGATATCATCTTCGTGAGCGCACTCTATCCTTGCCATTTGTCTCATCTTCGATGCAACTTGCGATTTCTTCACAAAGGCGCATACCTTAAAGCGTCACCGGTTCTTTCTTGGCAAACTCTCGATGCTTCTGTCTACACCATCGCGAGTTTGAGAGGAGATATTAGCATTTGCTTTTGTCCCACATTGAAAAAACATATTTGTATCCCATGTAATAGACCCTATATAAAGGACTTTACTTGCTTTTCTTTTACTTGCACTTTTAGCTCTCAAGAATAATATTATTTTATTATCTTGTTATTGCTTTGTAAGAATTCATGTTATGAATAAAAGACTTTCATGAATTCTATCAGTAACATGTAGGATGTAACTTGTCTTTTAAAGATTATAAATCTACTTTCTATGGACGAATACTTATACCAGATATTTTTTGTGCAATCTAATATTTTAAGAATCATCGGTATATAACAGTCAAATTCTATATAAGTTTAGCACATAGATAAACGCAAAGAAATAGATAGACATAGAGTTTTTTTAGGTTCATTCCACGAAAATGAAGAAAATTTTGTTAGAGAGCATTTCCCCTTTTAATGGAGAGCTACATGAATTCGGACTACTTGGTCAGTGTGTTTGGATGCCGAATGTTTTTTTTAAAAAATTAGTCATAGAGAGAGGGAGAGAGATGGAAATGCATACCACCGAAACAACAAACTTGAATCGTTGACCTCCAAAAAGTCGTCCTCATAATTTGTTTGACATATAAAGGTACCAATTATCTATAAATAAATACACGTAGTGGGTCGACCAATTTTCGTGTTAGCCTCGAACTTACAATTTGGTAGGAACAAACAAATATATAATTTACGTGCTCTCAACTACTAGCCATATATCCACTTAACTATATACTTTCTCCACACCTGCACTTCTTAATTTCTATCTTACTAGTTGTTGTCTCATACATTTAAATCTCTTACCCAAAAACCAAAAATTAAACCTTACATCAATGCTAGAAAAATCGCACTCTAAATATTCCTCGATCACCAGCCAATTCCCCTCGTTTATTAAGAAGCAAAAGTGGAATGTCACTCCCTGAAATTCACATAATCGACCCTGTTCCACCAAAACTTATCAATCGGTCAAAATCGACCACGAAATTACGATCTTATAGTAGAGAAGAAAATGCTAGCCCATTGATGATCAAGAATAACAAAAAGTTTCAAGAAAATGGAGATCATAATCGTAGTTTTTCTAATTTTTTTACCACAACGCGATAATGGATCAAGATCAACAACGTGTGTTAGTACTAATAATTCTCGTTCTGCATGGGCATTGTCACCAGGGCGTCCATTGCCTAATTCGCCTGTGCCTATAGTCCCTAAGTCGCCTAGCTCGAGGAGGTTGAAAATGGACACGTCTAAGGACGTCAGTGGTGGTGGTCGTGGTGGTGTTGCTGGTGTTTTGAAGTTTTTTAAGCAGAAAAAAGTTTCACCTGTGTTAGAAGAAGATTTTCATCAATAACGTCTCATGAATAATAGGTTAGTACAATGGAGATTTGTCAATGCTCTTGCTGAGGCTTCTATGGCTGCAATGAAGAGGGTTGCACAGGTACTTTTTCTGAATTTTCCCATGGGTAGAGTAATTTGACATATGATCATTTTATTTTTAATTTATTGTACTAAAGTTAAAAAAATGATCTTTATAACGACAAAATAACTCATATATCTATCAGAAAAATAAACAAAAGGACCTACAAAGTTAAATCTAGTCCTAGAAAACACAAGTAGGTGATTGAAGGGTGTCAAAGGCTACTGAAAGTAAAAACAAGAGATGAAATAAATCGAATGTCAATTCTGTTTCCGAATGTCAGCAGTTATGTCGTCTGACACCAGTAACAACACTTTAGCAAAACAGAAACCTTAAAGAGTAAATGCAGCGGAATTTAAAGAACACAAAGGTTTAAAATTTTTCATAAGTTATATATATTATATAACTTATGATAATCAACGACCAGATGTATTGTATATATATTATATGCAAAATTACAAATTCCTTTCTTTACAGATTTACAATATAAAATAGAAAGAAATTAAAAGTTGAAGTCGTAGATGACTTCTGCCTGAAAAATCTAACAAAGTAGACATAGACAACCTCTCATTACAATCGCTTCATACAAAACTAATCTGGAATCAAAACAACAATTGTAATGTTTGACAGAATGTTGTCGACACACTCAGGTAACACTTGTGATCCAAATTTCTGAGATGAAATCCCGAGAGATCTCTTGGTATTTTTGCTTTCTGATTATGGATATCGATTCACTGTTGTGGTCTCTCTATTTATAGTAGAGAGTTCCCTTGAAAGGCCCATCGATCAGTTGTGGAAGTTGAGGAAAAGATGAGCAGCTTGTGATAGATGATTAAGGAGTGAAAATCTCAACAACTTTGACTTGTTCCTTACTCGACTTCTTCCCCAAGCTTTGACTCTTTCTCCCACATTTTACACAGCTCCAATTCACCACACCTAAGTCATTTTTAGCTCACAGTAAAATATTACTACTTACCGTGAAGTAAGACAAAACTGTTTTTCAAATATGTTGGTCCGAATGTTATGACATTTGTCCCAACATTTTTATGCATTCAAATTAGCACTTCAGAAGATATGTTGGGTCAAGTGTCACAACACCAAACCCAACATTAACAATCTCTCCTTTTTTGCCTTTCTTCACAAAACATATTACAAAATGTACAAACGACTTAGTGTACTGTCACAGATGTTATCCAACACCTGTGATTACTTGACAAGCTCCCCCTTAACTTGTGATGGCATATAAACAACACTTGTGTATAGCAAGTCATAGGACTAGAAACTAGAAACTGATATGTGCACATTTATATACACATCTCATCCAATATACACAACACAAAAAAAAGAACCCATTGTCAGAATAAACCATTGTCAAAAGTAAACATCCACACCAACCATCAACCAAAATAAAAAAACATTCATAATCCAAACACTCATAAACCAAACATTAAAAGATCATAGTGCAGCACATCAACCCGCTTCTCCTTGGCTCATTATGCATCAGCAGCAACTTTCTACTTCTTGTAAAGAATGAATCTTGGGCCTAACTTAACCAAAAAACTAGCTTGTAGCATCTCATCCAATATACACAACACAAAAAAAAGAACCCATTGTCAGAATAAACCATTGTCAAAAGTAAACATCCACACCAACCATCAACCAAAATAAAAAAACATTCATAATCCAAACACTCATAAACCAAACATTAAAAGATCATGGTGCAGCACATCAACCCGCTTCTCCTTGGCTCATTATGCATCTGCAGCAGCTTTCTACTTCTTGTAAAGAATGAATCTTGGGTCTAACTTAACCAAAAAACTAGCTTGTAGCGTGAAGATTGTCCAAATCCATATAAAGAGTTCATATTCCCATTTCATATCTGATGTGGGACTCTTAACACTCCCCCGCACGCCTAGACATTGTTAACTGGAGCGTGGATAATATAATTTGGGGGCCCAACATCGGTGAACAAAGAATTGAAATGGGTCTGGCTCTAATACTATGTAAAGAATGAATCTTGGGTATAACTCAACCCAAAAGCTAGCTTGTAGGGTGAGGATTGTCCAAGTCCATATAAGGAGTTCATGTTCCCATTTCATATCCGATGTGAGACTCTTAACACTTCTGCATAACAGCTTCAGCTCGCAGCCTTAGCCTTAGCCTTTTTAGCAACACATTCCTTCCAACAGCTTCTTCCCTTTGTACAACAATATCAACAACTTCTTCAGCAGCAATAGCATGTGCACCTTCAACCTCTTCCCCCTGCTCCCCCTGCACAGAAGCATCTGTCCCTTTTCGTGAAGAAAGTAAGAGCAATAAATTGTCTCTAGCCTGAACCAAGGCATCCCTGGTAGCATCAACCTCTGAAATTTGTTGGTTCATTTTTTCTATTTGACCCATTAGCCAGTCTGTTGACAGTGTTGACTGTCCTGAACCAGTGTTGCCCTGAATGTTGGTGTCATTCCTAGCAACATTCTCACATTCTGCTTCCTTCTTCCTAGGCAAGTCAATCACTATTTCTTTGCTCTTTAAAATTGCTTTGTTTACAGTGTACATTTCAAGAGCCTTTCCTATAATATCCTCTCTCTTAAGTTCAAAGTCTTGGGTAGTCAAGATTTGGTAGATTAGAGAGGGAAATGGAAAGATTAAAGTTGATTCTTTTTCAGCCAAGTTGGCAGATAAAATATCATTTTTCCTAAATCAACTTTTAAACCTTTTCCAATTTTAAACAATAGGAAAGCTTGTTCAGATGTCACATCTGACTTATTTAAGGAAGGAAGCCAATTGTGAATAGCAATTTTGTGGAGGGTGGAAAATAAGGCTGTTAGTTTTGAAGCTGGGCATCTAGGGATCGACTTTTTCATTATACCTCCAGTGAGGTATTCAATCATTTTATCCCTATTTTCTGTCACTCGTATTGCATCTCTAACTCTCTCTTCAGCATCAAGTCCCATACATTGATTTATAACAGAGAGTGTAAATTGATAAATCTTGTTATAGAGATATACCTTTTCAATTTTTTTTGAGGAGACATCCTCTATAGTAGGACTCAAATTAGCATAAAATAACTTAATCACCTCATCAACATAGGGTTCTTTATTTATGACAGATTTGAGAAGTTGTCTATCCTCGAGGAATTCTATTAGGCCATATTTAGCACACGAAGTAATATCTAACACTTTCTCAGGTTTAATTACTTTATTCTTGTACCAGTCCCATTTATCATATTTAGCTTTAGAATAGAATTTTTCTGAAAAGACATATACCTCAATGTCTGAATCAGACATGGATGAACTCTCAGATTTTGTACTACTGGAGGATGTTGGTATTTGTGTCTCTTCTGATGTTTGCTCAAATGCTTCCTGAGATATTGTGGCATCAGTGGCAACATTCGGAGCAACACCCGATTTGGCATATCGTGGAATTCCCTTTGGGAAGAATTGCTTTAGTGGAGTTTCATCAGGAATTTCCTTATTTTCTTGAGACATATTTTGCGATACAGAAGCAGTTGGTTCTTCTTCACTCTCTTCAGTTGAAAGCACAAAGTCTGTGTCATTACTGTTACTGCTCGAGCAAGCAGGAATATATGTATCAAATCTGGATGTTTTGTTGCTCGACTCTTCATGAGCTATTCTCTCAAACATTCAACTCGATCGATGAGTAGGGAAGGTGGATGAACTTGGTCTTTTACCTAATGCTTAAATATCAGATGTTTCATCAACATCTATTGGATAGCTATCATCACATGGGTAGCTAATGTCTAAAGGTTCATCTAAACCTTTAAGTACTATAGCTTTGGACAAGTTCTCTGTGGATGGTGAAGAAAATAACCGGCATGGTTGTTGAGGTTCATTGTGCTCAGATGATTCAGTGTTCATAGGAGGGCTTGCACTCATTGGAGTGTTGGTTGCAGTGTTGGCTGACATTGGAGATGTTTCCATCGGTGAATATTGTGGATAAGGTTTTGGAAATTTAGGGTTTGAGATTGAGAATAGAGTTTGACTTGGTGAGTCCATCGGGTAAGAGAATGTATACCTTATGTAATTTTCCTGCCCCCTCCCCCCCCACATTTTTTTTATTAAATGAGAAAATTCAAAATGATAGCAAATGTGAGGAATATTTATATACACGACTAACCTCTCCTAGCAACAAAAATTTCTTAGTTTTAGGTGTTTCATTTTTACACAATGACTTACACCTACAATATTGGGATAAAACAAATAAACATCATGATAAGGATAAACTTTAATCTCATCTTTTTTAGGTTGCGGAATTCCTACAAACAAGGAATATAATAGGGAGAGGGATCTGATGATTCAACGATCAGATAAGTACAACATCCCAACACATATCACATTCTGAAAATGTCAACAACAATGTTGGCAACATTTTGGACGACACAAGTATTTTTGATCCCACAAGAACTTTTCATTTTGGCAACAAATCAAGACACGTTTTATATGTATTTTATGAATTTTGACCACTGGACCAATGTAACATTTTCCCATTGTGTCCTTGATCTAATCATATAATACATACAAAGAATTTTCCATGTCAACAATAAGAATACTTATTTAGTATTCTCAAAATTCTTTTGAAGCACTTGATACTCCTATAGAACAGGTACGGTATCTTTTCAAGGGCTTTGCTCATTTTGCACAGTTGCTAAATATTTGTATAGACTTTGCCTATTTTGATACTCCCTTTTTATGATATATATGTATTTATATATCATCACAGAGAACGGTATCACTTTAGAATCACATTCTTATTGAAGGATCATACTTGTGTGATCAAACGTTATGCACTATACAACAACAATAATCAGTTAGTGATATAATATAGGTAAATGTCACCTAAAATGTTAGACAACATTTCAGTTGACATTCACCAAAAATGCCTTCTTTTTAGAGATTACAAAGACCAAGAGTTTTCTTCAAACTAGAAAATCTCTTATGATCCAAAGCTTTTGTAAAAATATCAACTAGTTGATGAAGAGTGTCAACATATTCAACTTTAACTAGCTATTTTTCAATTAAATCTCTTAAAAAGTGATGTCTAATATCAATATGTTTTGTATGTGAGTGCTGAACTGAATTTTTGGAAATATTTATAGCACTTAAATTATCACAATATAAAATCAAAATGTTGCTAGAAAAATTATAGTCGTCTAACATGTGTCTTAGCCATATTAATTGAGAGCAACAACTTTCAGCTGCTACATATTCAGATTTAGCAGTTGAAAGTGAGACACAGTTTTGTTTACGACTATACCATAAAACGAGATTATTTCCAAGATAAAAACATCCTCCACTTGTACTTTTTCTATCATCCACATCTCCAGCCCAATCCGAGTCACTAAATCCTATTAAGTTAGGATTAGTGTCTTTGAAATACCAAATTCCCAACTCACATGTGCCAGCAACATATCGAATAATACGTTTCACGGCATTTAAGTGGAATATTTTGGGACAGGCTTGAAAACGTGCACAAACACAAATACTAAACACAATATCTGGGCAACTAGCAGTAAGATAAAGAAGGCTACCTATCATGGATCGATATAATGTTGGGTCGACATTTTCACCAACATTATCCTTACATACATTCTGCGATGAACCCATTGACATCTTTATCTGTTTAGCGTTCTCCAAATCTAATCTCTTAACTAGATTTTTGGCATATTTACTCTGTGAGATGAAGATTCCATCATCACTTTGTTTTAGCTGCAAGCCTAAGAAAAAAATTAGTTCCCCAATCATGCTCATTTCAAATGTTGATGACATAGCTTTAACAAATGAATTTAGGTACGATTGTGAGGTCGACCCAAAAACTATTTCATCTACGTAGATTTGAGCAATTATGATATCTACACCGTGTCGTTTAATAAATAAAGTACGACCAGCTTTGCCACGATTAAAACAAAATTCAAGAAGAAAGTTAGTTAAGAAACCATACCATGCACGAGGGGCTTGTTTCAACCCATACAAAGTCTTTTTGAGCTTGTACACATAGTGTGGATAGTAAGGATATTCGAATCCTTTTGGTTGTTCAACATAGACTTCCTTATCTAGATAACCATTTAAGAATGCACCTTTCACATCCATTTGATGTAAAGTAATTTTCAGACAACAAGCAATAGCAAGTAAAAGTCTAATTGACTCAATTCTAGCCACAGGTGCGAATGTTTCGTCATAATCGATTCTTTCAACCTGAGTATAGCCTTGTGCAACTAGACGAGATTTGTTTTTGACAAATGTTCCTGATTCGTCTGATTTATTTTTAATAATCCACTTAATTCCAATTACATTTGTATTATTTGGACGTGGAACTAAGTCTCATACTTCATTTCGGGAGAATTGTTCAAGCTCTTCTTGCGTTGCTTGAATCCAAAAATTATCTTTGAGTGCTTCTAAAACATTTTTGGTTCTAAAGTAGATATAAAACAAGAAAGACTAACCTCTTGGTACATGGTAGACATATACACATACCTTACCATTTCTCTGTAGTTGAGTGGTTCTTTCCCTCTTGTTTTAATTCCTTCAAAAACTCCCTTATCACTTGGCCCGTTGGATGATTCTTCCTTATCATTGATGAGGGGTCCCTATGAACTTGATCTAGCAATTCATAATTTGACTCCTCGTCCATGGCCTTTGTGGTCTTTATTTCAAGTTTAGATGTTGCTTCGGGTGTGGCAACATCTGATTCTTCTACAATCTATGGACTTGTCACTGTGTCTATAAGGTTATTTTCAATAGTTTTTCCTGAAACATCAGAAAGATCATCAAAGATAACATTTACAGAATCTTGTACAGTTCTGGATCTCAGATTTTATACTCGATAATCATGACTATTTTGAGAATAACCAACAAAAATTCCTTTGTCACTCTTAGAGTCAAATTTTGCCAAATAATCTCTATCATTTAAAATATAACAAATACACCCAAAAACATGAAAGTAACACAAGTTTGGTTTCTTTCCATTTATAATCTCATAGGGTGTCATCTTTGTTCCTGTCTTAGATACTCTATTTAGCTATGTGATTAGCAGTATTCAAGGCTTCTGTCCATAAACGTTTTGACAAATGTTTAGAACTAAGCATCACTCTAGTTATTTCATGTAATGTCCTATTCTTCCATTCTGCAACCCCATTCTGTTAAGGAGTTTTGGGGGCAGAAAACTCATGGAAAATTCTCCTTTTCTCACGAAAATTTGTGAATGAGCTATTTTCAAATTCTTTTCCATGGTCAGATCTAATCTGAAAAATAGGAGAATAGAACAAATTTCTAATTTTAGAGTGCAAGATTTTAAACATATCAAACGTTTGTGATTTTTCTTTCAAAAAATATATCCAAGAATATCTAGAAAAATCATATACTATCACAAAGGAATACCTCATGCTTCCTAGACTGTCTACTTTAATTGGACCCATTAAATCCATATGTAGCAATTGAAAACAGTGAGACGTACCTGAATGTTGTTCGTCATGTTGGACAACATTATGAGAGACACATGTTTGCTTACCTTTCAAACAATCTTCATAGATAGTTTTACCTTTATGGCTAAGTTTGGGTATGCCTCTAACAGCTTCATATGAGACCAATTTTTCTAAATTGCGATAGTTGACATGCCTCAACTTATAATGCCATAGTGTTGTGTCAACGATATTAACATTATTACATGTTTCTTGTCTTACAACAAAATAGCAATTGTCACATGTTCATGTACCTGTCATGACATACATATTTGCTTCTTTAGTAAATTTTCAAGCATTCTTATTTAAATTTTACCTCAAGATCGTCATCACACAGTTGACTTATACTAATCAAATTAGCCATTAAGCCCTCAACGTGTAAGACATTCCTTAAAGATGGAAAACTAGGAATATCCAAGATCTTTTTTCCAATTATTTTGCTTTTACTACCACATTCATAAGTCACGTTTCCTCCATTGAATGACTCATAGTTCCTTAGAAATCCTTTTGTACCTGTCATGTGGCGATACCATCCGCTATCAAAGTACCAAGAACCTGAAATGTTAGTTCTTAATGCAGTTGTACAGACATTACAAGTTAAGTCCATTTTAGGAACCCAAACTCTCTTAAATTTTTTACCTTTTGGCTCAGAAATGTTGCTTCGATATTTATCCGAAATGTTGGACAACAATTTAGGCAACATTTTGCTCACATAATTTTGAAGTTTGAAACAGTATGACTGTAAGTGTCCAGGGGAGTTATAGTGATGACATACAAACTTCATATTCTTTGACATATATGAAAACCTATTATTCATCCCTTTTATTTTACAAAGCGTTTTTCCTAATTTTCATCAAAGAGATTAGAGTATATGGTTTTAAGAGAGTTTTCGTACCCAATACCTGCATGTGAAGGTTTACTAAAATTGAGCATCTCATCCAACTTCGAAGTCCGTGTATTGAGCTTGCGGAAGGTTGTTTCGGCTAAATCCAATTTTGCACGAATCTTACCAAATTCAATATCATTTTTGGTAAGTGCAACCTCAAGTCAGGTTATCGTGCATGTTAATTCTAAATTCTCATGAGTTAAAGATTTTACCTTTTTGTCAAGTTGCTTGGATTCTATGATTAAGTCTTGTAATTCATTAATCGTATCATCTTTGCATTCAATTTGATCCATACAATCAGCCTCACTAACAGAAATAGAACCACTAAAGCAATTAACATTAGAATAGTTAAAGAATTCATACCTTTCGGATGTCGCTGAGGATGTTGAGGTCGTTGATGATGTTGGAGCAAATGTCATGACATCTGAGACAACATTATATATGACATCTTCATTATCCGATAGAGACTGCTTGAAAACAGCAGCCAACATTGCTTGTGTTTCAATTTCACGATCTCCTTCCTCTTCTCTTCATCATCACTAAGAGAAATCCATAGGTTCTTACTAATTTTTCTAATAGTGTTTGCACATTCGTTAGCATAATGACCCCAACCTGAGCGTGCATGTCATTGCATTGACTCAAGTTGTTTGGGATCAAATTTGGTACGATCTTAGTTGGTTCTTCTTAGTTTATTTCCTTTTTGTACATTTGGAAGGAATTTAGTGGATTTTTGATTGAAGGCTTGGTTTTGGTGCTCTTTATATTTAGATTGATCTCTCTCATTGTTGAACTTCCTCACTATCGAATTGTATTTTCGAGTGAGTAAGGCAACATTTGCACCTTCACAAATTTCTTTAAGATTCTCACCCTCTTCTTTGATTTCACTCTCCGAGGATTGAACTTAAAGTGCCACATTCTTGCTATTATACAATTCCTTTTGATTCTCAATGTTCATCTCATAAGTTTTGAGTATGCTCATCAAGGTATGAAGGTCCATTGTGGCAAGATTGTGAGCTTCTTCAATAGCACAAATCTTTAAATTGAACTTTTCAGGAAGAGAAAGGAGAGCTTTTTCAATAAGTTGAGTGTTGGTTAATGGTTCACCAAGCACTTGACATTTATTTGAGATGTCAATCAACTTTTCAAAATAAGATTTAATATCATCCGCTTCTTCCATCCTTAAACGTTCATATTTACTCATGAATATGCGTAGCTTTGTTCGACGAACACTTGAGCTACCTTCACAATGAATTTTTAAAGTATCACATGCGTCCTTAGCCGTGGGGCAGTTTTGAATGAGTTTGAACATGTAAAGACCAACCCATCCAAAAATTACATTTAAGGCCTTTTCATTAAAGCTAGCATTATTGGTTTCTTCTGTAGTCCATTCAGATTCGGGTTTAGCAATAATGTCACCTTCCTCATCCGGTGGCAACATTGGCACAACATACCCATTGGTAATGGATCTCTATGCACGAATATAAATTGATTTGATATGCGAACGTAGGCGAATCTTCCAATAGGCATAATTTGATCCATCTAAAATAGAAAGTCTACCAATAGTCGGATTTGCCGGATCCATAACTTATGACAATAGGACCAAGCACTTATTGTGTTAAGTGTCGGCTCTGATACCACTTGAAGGGTGTCAAAAGCTACTGAAAGTAAAAACAAGAGATGAAATAAATCGAATGTCAATTCTGTTTCCGAATGTCAGCAGTTATGTCGTCTGACACCAGTAACAACACTTTAGCAAAACAGAAACTTTAAAGAGTAAATGCAGTGGAATTTAAAGAACACAAAGGTTTAAAAATTTTCATAAGTTATATATATTATATAACCTATGATGGTCAATGACCAGATGTATTGTATATATATTATATACAAAATTACAAATTCCTTTCTTTACAGATTTATAATATAAAATGTAAAGGAATTAAAAGTTGAAGTCGCAGATGACTTCTGCCTGAAAAATCTAACTAAGTAGACATAGACAACCTCTCATTACAATCGCTCCATACAGAACTAATCTAGAGTCTAAATAGCAATTGTAATGTTGGACAGAATGTTGTCGACACACTCAGACAACACTTGTGATCCAGATTTTTGAGATGAAATTCCGAGAGATCTCTTGGTATTTTTACTTTCTGATTCTGGATATCGATTCACTATTGTGGCTTATCTATTTATAGTAGAGAGTTCCCTTGAAAGACTCATCGATCGGTTGTGGAAGTTGAGGAAAAGATGGGCAGTTTGTGGTAGATGATTAAGGAGTGAAAATCTCAACAACTTTGACTTGTTCCTTACTCGACTTCTTCCCTAAGCTTTGACTCTTTCGCCCATGTTTTACACAACTCCAATTCACCACGCCTAAATCATTTTTAGCTCACAGTAAAATATTACTGCTTACCGTGAAGTAATGCAAAATTGTTTTTCGAAGATGTTGATCCGAATGTTATGACATTTGTCCCAACATTTTTATGCATTCAAATCGGTACTTCAAAAGATATGTTGGGTCAAATGTCACATTACCAAATCCAACATTAACAGTGACAAATTATGTGTAGTGACGTCACATCACATAATATCCACGTGACACCACTTATAATTTTAAAATCTTATTTCCTAACCCAACCTAATTACTGTTCTATGTCTTTCACCATATATATATATATATATATATGTCATATCATGGATTTTTTCATCTTTTTAAGTGTGTCCAAATATGGGTTTCATTTATATTTTAAGTGGTATAACGTGGATATTATATAAGGTGAGTTGCTGAAATGACAACCTACTAGTATTTTTTATGACCAGATTTAACATTTTTAGTATGTTTATTCTGTAATTTGCATGCATAATTGAGTTAATTTATTTATTATTAAATTTAATTATATATTTTTTGTGCAATAAACTCAAAAAGGTAGATGAAGTCAACTATGTATACTTTAGTACTGTAGCTCCATTAGTTAATTTCCACAATAGTGCACTTCTGATTTTTTTTTTTTTTTTTGGGTGATGCTTATGGAAAAACAGAAGAAGCTGTTCAATGTATGGTTAAGAATTTCTATTATGAGAAACTTCACTGCTGAGAAGAAAATTCAAGTCCAAAAATTGAAGCATGATATAAAAATAAACAGGATAATGAATTCTCAAGGTAATTTGCTTAGAGAGTGGCAAAGGCTAGAAGTCAAAAATTCTGAAGCAGTTGGAAGGTAGCCAGGAAATTGTCAGCAGTTTCACTTTGTCTTCCAGTAGTTGATGGTGCTGAGGTATTAATTAATTCTTATTTGTCTGAAACATCTAATTTATTGGTTGAGTCTTACATATGTCCTAATCAATTTTGTTTAAAACACTTTTACTTTAATTCTACATATTTATAATTAATGTAAAGGATAATAACATTTTTGATCTCGCAGTAATTTGTAAATTTTGAATCTTAATCCTTTTGCTATTCGGCAAAACGCATTTAATCTTCAATTAATTTTTGAAAGAAAAGTAGCCCACCCAACTAACTCAATCTCTTAAACTAGAAATAATCGGTGTAATATATATAATTCATGTATAATATTATATAACTATGCATGATTAATGTATAATCTATGTATACATGCTATGAAAAGTAAATAGTGAATCCTACCGATTATTTGTAAGGTATATTAATACTAGCTTAACATAAAATATGAGTAATTAATTGGTGAAATATGATAATCATGGTAAATTTATGAATATTCATAAGTAAAGGGATTCAAAGTACAAATTTCAAGTAATTAACGATCAAATGTACTTAATCAAAAATCACAAATACCATAATCAAAATTAATCATCCGAGAGACCACAAATATTATTAACGTTAAAGTAAAGTTTCTTTTTTTAGGGATTGATTTTTATTTATATAATAAAAACGAAACTCAAAGGAAAAAGTACAAGCAAGGGGGCTAGACCTTACCTTATTAATCCTATTGAGGGATAAAAACTCTACTAATTAATATCCGTGTAAAAATAAGGACAAGAAAGAACTAAATATTCTATGATGATCACACTCTATGATGATATTACAAATGCTAATAATTAAATAGTGACGAATTAAAATAAGTAAGAATGTAAAGCCATGCTCTTGTTTCTTTGAAATTCTGAAATCTTCAAGGAGTTGTAGCCCTATAAAAATCTGATTATGCACCTTGTCTTCTTCCTCCAACCGCTCCAAAATCTCTTGATACTTCATCAATTCTTCTTGGATTTATTGGACCTTGTTGATGTAATTGTACCTTGTCTCCTTTTGTTTCGCTACTTTTATTGATAGTTGTCTTAGAACAACCTCCTCACTCCTCAGACACTTTACCATCCCAACTATATTTTCTTCTGAGTTTTCTTTGTCTAAAATCCTCTCCTTTGATGCTTAGATCAAAGATCTCCACCCTAGCCACCTTAGGAAAGCATTCATCCAATATTTCATTCTTATCTTCTTCATTAAATATGTCAAAGCCCAAATCGTTATCAAAAGCTTTTAATAGATTTTCCACTAAAGTTCCTAACTCTTTACCTCTTGGCCACTATTCAAATAGACTTCCTTTTAGTAGAATTATCATATCCTTTAAATTATAAAAAGAAGTTGCGTTTGAAACTTTGAATAGAGTTAAAAACGTATTTTTTGTAACACATGATATTTTATTTCCAATAATAACTTGGACATTAATTTTTTGGGACATACAACAATTTTAGTAGTACTGTCCTGTGTCAGTTTAGTTGTCCTACTTTAAAATGCATAGTAATATCGCCACTTCAATGTTTTGCCACTCTCTATAAATTCCACGTTAGAAGAAAATTTGACTATTTATTAGTATATTTTAAAGAAAAAGCATTTAAATGAATAAAATTAATTACATAATAGTAACTCGTTTAGTTCGAAAAAATTCTCAAGGTAATTCATATGGAGTGACATTTTAGTTTTTTTACAAGAGAAAACGAGTACATATAGCTAGGTCATAAATTTCAGACATTATAAATGGAAATAATTACTAAAGCAAAAGATGAATATTGGAGAAAAATAATTTTCTTTTATTTTTGGACAGGCAAAAGTTACTTCGGTTTATGATGCCGTGATCACAGCTGAGGAAGTCATGGATGGTATCCAGGATTTTATTATGAATATTCAATGGCAGGTAATTAAGAAAAATATTATTCCATTGCAAAAATTTATAAGTCTTTATATATTCACTATTTAAAAGACGTTGATCGGAAATTGGCTCATCATTGAGGTATTTTCGACTGAAAATCCGTCTGAAAACACATATTCGACGAGTCAATTTCTGTCGAAATTCACTATTTTTAATAGTGATTAGAATTAATAATGAAAAAAATTATTAACCATCTTTGTGATTGGTTTTCCAGGTTGAACAGTCGTGTTATTTGCTCTCACAGCTTATAATCATTTTAAAGCAGGAGAAAGAGTTCTTGGAGGAGCTAGAGAATCATATAAAAACAGTTGATTCTTTAGAGGTCAGAGCTTTTATTAATTCTTTTTGTTCTTTGATGAATATTAGACATTCACATTTCTTTTGCTATGAAAAATGACTTTTGTCGTACCAATCACTTCTTATCAAATATACATATTAAAAGGGATCAATATTCTCGCTCAATACGGAATATTAGATCAAAATTTTTGTTCTTTGAATATGGTTTTCTTATTGAAATTGCTCATTAATTCAATTCAATGAGCATTTTCAACATTATTCCTTGAAGAGGACTCGAACCTATATACATGCTTTTAGCATGGGATTTTGGGTGTCGAGTATCTACCATTTCACCACCAAGACATTTTAAAAGTAAATTCTATTTTATGAATATGATATCTATCTAGTAGGATATATGAAATTCTTTTTTTCTTTAAATTTTGTTCACATCTTAGATCTATAAATTGCTCATGCATCTCCTTAAAGAACCTGAATGAAACCAAAGTTTCATGTTTGATTTTTTATTAGATAGGTTAAAAATTGCATCGACCATAACTCCAAACCTTCCAAGCTAATAATGCAGGTTTGAGATTTTGTTTGTGGCGACCTTAAACTTATTTTATGGCGACAAGAGTCGCTAATTTTGTTTTGTGGCAACGTGTGTCCCCGCTACAAACTATCGATGACTAGTCTTTTCAGAGCAATCTTCGAGTCCCCACGAAAAGTCTATTTCTTTTAATAGTGTACTTCTTTGTAACTATGGGTAGATTTTGTACATCTATAAGGAGTACATGTTTTCCTAATACCAATGATCTCTTTGCATGTGCAGGCAGAAGAGGAAACATTGAGAGTACATTGTATCCAATTGGCCAAGGAGTCGGGAAGATGAGAATTAAGGAGCTTTATTAGGATTGGATTTGGATAATGGTGATATCCTTGTATATCTAGGAATATCTGTATATATCTTCTAGGATTAGGTTGATCTTGTATATCTCCTAGGATTAGGTTGATCTTTGTTTTTTAGGAAGAATTATATTCTTACTCTAATTAGGTTGATTTTGAACTACTATATAAATTGTATATTGTTGATGAATAAGATCAATGGAAAAACATTCCTCAAAACTTATCATGGTCTCAAAGCCATGCACATTCCAATTCTTTGTTCACCGATGTTGGTCCCCAAATTATATTGTTCACGCTCCAGTTAACGAGGCCAGGGCATGAGAGGGAGTGTTAAGAGACTCACATCGGAAATGGAATGAGAACATGGACTCCTTAAATGGACTTGGACCATCCTCACCCTACAACCTAGCTTTTTGGGGTTGAGTTAGGCCCAAATCCATTCTTTACATAGTACTAGAAAACATTTGAATAAAGCATGCGTAATTTACCCTCAAGCAAAACAAACGCGTGATAGCTTTCTTGTTAGTGAGAATAAAGCTAGTCGAATATTTGAGTTAATACATTGTGATTTATGGGGGCCAAATGGTACACCCTCTTCGTGTGATGCAATCTACTTCTTGACAATAGTCGATGATTATTCAAGAGCAATTTGGGTATATTTATTGTGTAATAAGACTAAAGTCTATACTGCTTTTTGTTCTTTCATCGAAATGATTGAGCGCCAATTTGATACAACAATTAAAATTGTGCGGAGTGATAATGGAACAGAATTTAAATCCATGATAGACTATTTCAACACAAATAGAATTCTATTTCAAACATCATGTGTGGGAACTCCTCAACAAAATGGACGGGTGGAAAGGAAACATCAACACATTCTAAATGTAGGTCGAGCATTGATGTTTCAGGCTAATTTACCAATTACTTTTTGGGGGGAATGTGTGCTTGCGGCTGTGTACTTAATTAACTGAACTCCTTCGTTCTTGCTTGCAAATAAAACTTTGTATGAAGTTCTTTTTGGCAAACCACCTACTTTCGCTGAACTAAGAGTTTTTGGGTGTTTGTAGTTTGCTCACAATCAGAAGGCGAAAGGAAATAAATTCACCCCGCGTAGTAGAAAATGTGTGTTTGTCGGTTACCCGACTGGGAAAAAGGGGTGTAAGTTGTATGATCTGGATAATGGGGATATATTTGTCTCACGTGATGTTAAATTTCATGAGAATGAGTTCCCATTTGAAATCGAAAATGATAGTTCGTAATCGCATAATGCTACGAAAAATGTATGCGTCAATGTGGATTGCTTTGGTGATTTGGAGTCGGACGTAGACGAATGGGTTGTTGCATAAACTGTGGGGGGTATTGGTCATGAAATGACGGATGGGGCAGTGGGGGCGTCAACGGGGCAGTGGGGGACGTTACTGCCCAACCCAGTCGGGTCCCCACTGTGCCTGTGGCCCAGCCCAGCAGCAATCCACCAGCTCTTCACCCGACCAGCCCACGAGCAGGCCTACTAACTACCGACGAAGAGAATGAATTGGGCCGAGGATTGAGGGGTAAACTCCCTTCGGTCTTGTTGGGTGATTTTGTTGATCCCATTATACAAAAAAGAGTCTTTCCCAAGGTTCATCAGCTTCACATGGTTCTTCAGGTACTCCTTATCCTATAGCACACTTTGTAAATTCTGACAATTTTGCTTTGCGACACCGTATATTTCTTCCAGCTATGATTGCAGGACTTGAGCCCCATAATTTTCATGAGGCAATGAAAGACGCTGGTTGGAGAGAAGCTATGCAAAAAAAAATAATAGTGCACTGGAAGATAATGGGACTTGGGCGATGGAGGAGTTACCTCCAGAAAAAAGGCACTCGGATGCAAATGGGTGTACAAAATCAAATACAACGCATATGGGAAAATTGAGATATTGAAAGCTCGACTCATCATTTTTTGTAATCATCAGGTTGAGGGGATTGATTACAACGAAACATTCGCTCATGTGGCTAAAATGGTGATGATTCATGTCTTTCTTGCGATTGCGGCTGCTAAGAATTGGGAATTGCATCAAATGGATGTGCATAATGCCTTTCTTCACGGCGATTTAGATGAGTAAGTTTACATGAAATTACCTCATGGCTTTACAGTTGACAAACCCGACATGGTTTGTCGCCTGAAGAAGTCCTTCTATGGTTAAAACAAGCATCGAGGTGTTGGTTTGCTAAGTTGGCATATTTTTTAAAGAGGTACGGTTTTCATCAGTCTTACTCTTATTATTCGCTATTTACTCTGCGCCATGGAATAATACAACTTAGCTGTATTTAAGAAATATTTGAGTGTGTGATTTCATATGAAGGATTTGAGTCTGTTAAAATATTTTTTGGGTATTGAAGTAGCCCGGAGCTCGGAGGAAATTTTTTTGTGCCAGCGAAAGTACACTCTCGACATCATAGCCGACGCCAGAATTCTATGTAAAAATCCTGTCGGCTTTCCTATCGAGCAGAATCATACTCTGGCTTTAGCTAATGGGTCGTTACTTACTGATACGGAGCGCTATCGTCGGTTAGTTGGTCGTCTGATTTATCTTTCATTCACTCGTCCTGACTTAGCATGTGCGGTTCATATTCTGGCCCAGTTTATGCAAGTGTCGCGTTAGGAAATCTGGGATGCGGCTATCCGAGTTGTTCAATGCTTGAAAAGAAGTCCGGGTCAAGGCATTTTGCTACGGGATGATAGTGATATGTCATTAACAGGTTGGTGTGATTCTGATTAGGCAAGTTGTCCGTTGACTAGGCGCTCTATTACGGGATGACTGGTTTTCCTAGGTTGTTCCCCCATTTCCTGGAAAACCAAGAAGCAACACACGGTTTTCAAATCATCCGCGGAAGCTGAATATCACTCGATGGCAGCGATCACTTCATAGTTGAAGTGGCTGAAAGCACTATTAGGCAGTCTTGAGGTGGATCATCCTCGTGCTATGACTCTATTTTGTGACAGTAAGTCTGCACTGCGTATAGCTCAAAATCCTATTTTCCATTAACGAACAAAACATATTGAGGTTGACTGTCACTATGTCCGTGATGCGATCCAGGAAGGTGTTATTACTACAAGTCATGTGTCTACGAACGAGCAGCTTGCCGACATTTTCGGAAAAGCATTAGGCAAGCGCCAATTTGTATATTTACTCCGCAAGTTGGGCTTTTGTGACTTGCATGCTCCAACTTGAGGGGGTATTAGGATTGGATTTGGATAATGGGATATCCTTGTATATCTCCTAGTATCAGGAATATCTTTATATATCTTCTAGGATTAGGTTGATTTTGTATATCTCCTAGAATTAGGTTGATCTTTATTTTTTAGGAAGAATTATATTCTTACACTAATTATGTTGATCTTGAACTACTATATAAATTGTATATTGTTGATGAATAAGATCAATGGAAAACCATTCCTCAAAACTTATCAAGCTTGATCCTGAAATTAAAAAATACATTTTAGAGATCTACTTAATGTCATTATATTTTGTTTCACTTTGTAATCGTTGATGTCAATATTTATTTGTTAGGTCACAAATTCAGAAATTGAGGGATAATTTCACGAATGATCACTCAAAAACCAGAATACCTTAATTTCCACTAATAAAAGTTTTAAACAAAAATATTGACTTATCCTATACCAATCTCCCACAATTCGAAGAGAAAAAAAAACCCAAATCTCCAATTATATTAACACTCTACATTGGCCTTTTGGGCCAAAGAAACTGGACCAATAGCATTGTCACCACCACTTGCGGGCAACTTCCTCTTTGGCTTGGCCTCTTGCAACATGGACACAACATCCCTCATGGAAGGCCTATCAGCCGGGTTCCGGCTAGTACAGAGCAACGCCACCCTCAGCATCAACATCATTTCCTCCCTCACCCGAGGGCACGAAGCACCAATAATTTTATCCAACACGTCGTTTATACCGTTTCTACTCTTCATCTTGGATATCACCCAATCTACAATGTTGTTCTCATCACCAAACTCTGAATCTACACATCTTTTTCCTGACAAAATTTCCATTAGCACCACTCCATAGCTATATATGTCACTCTTCTCGTCCACTTGTAACGTATATGCATATTCTGCACCGAAGATATAAACATAAAAAGCTGAATTAGTAATTAAAAAACAAGATAGATTGTCGACTACTATATATATATATAGTGTAAAAATGTGAAATCCTAAACATATTTGGTAGACTATATTTAATTGGATTTGGTTTACAACTAGTACTAGCAAGTAAGATAACTAAGTGATGTCATAACTATCTTGCATAAGAAATAAAGTTATCATAACATTTTGGCTTGTAGTGTCTAGAATGTTTGACTTTTGAATTTTAAGATTAAAGAATATTGTACTAGGACTAGAAAATTAAGGGGATTAATAATCATGAAGATTTAGATAATACTTTGGGAAAATCTTTGTGGGCCAAAGAATAACATAATAAAGTGAAAATCAAAAGCCTAAGGGCCAATAGACCAATTCACGCGCAATAGTGCGCATGGCCCCTAAAAGGTGAAAATTTTAGTCGAAGTAAATCACGGCGAGAAAGAGCCGAAAAGAAGAAGAAGATGATGATAACGGTGATACCACCCTTATACTTTTGCCTTAATTTAGCTTAAAAAGTTCTACTATTAATGTATGTATTTATGAGAACTTTTTTAAAATTATATTTTATATATTAAATTCACACTCAGAGCACAAACAACAACAATGACATTCATTAACTTAAAATCATCAATCCATCTCCCAAATTAAGGACAAAAAAAGTAAAATATTGCATGCTAACATACAATCTCTCTCCTAGTTAGGGATGAAGCAAGAGTTTTAGCTATGAATTCGATAATTTCGTATGGAAAGATAAAAATTACTAATTTGTAAAGACAAGATTAACAGACAAATCCTCCTGAACGAGCTCAAAATGTGCATTTTCGATCAATTTTAAGTATAGGAGTTGGAGTTTAAGACTCGACAAAAGCGTCAGCCTAGTTAGAAACTTAAGTAGAAGAGTAAACCCCTAAAACTATCATTGTCCGGATAGCGAACTTAGTTTCAAAGTAAAACCTACTAGGTTTGGCCAAAACTTCATATTTATGTTAAAAAAATCTATCTAATATGTATAAATAATTTATTCAGATCTAATAAAATATCTTTTTTAAAACTCCATAAACTCAAATTTTGAATCCCCTAATTTCCTCCTAGTATATAAATTTTGAAAAACATATCCCAAATTTCCTTTACAATATTGGTTCACAAGTTCAAAATGTAACCTAGTTCTACTAGTAACTGTTGTGCCATTTGACACTTGCGTAAGCAAAAAGATTCACAAAGAAAGTGGACACATATGAAGAAAAATCTGAAGTTCACCAAATACAAGCATTTTATGACATGACACCACGTTAAGCACGCAAGTGAACCTTTTTATCATCCTACAAAACAAACTAAGACGATAGATTTTAGGATAAACATAATACTAACAGAAAAAACACTAAACAAAGCATAAAATAATACGCATGAATAAATACAATTTTTTATTCACATAATAGGGATTAGGGAGTAGAGAAATCAGACTGTATTGGTTATATGAATAAGTATTTGGTCCAACGCAAGTCAATTTCGTAAAAAACATTTTTATCAATTTTCTTTCTTATGTTTGATTGGTTAATGGATTTTTTTCTTAAAAAATATATATTAAAGATTAATAATAATATTTGCAAATCTGGAGTGTTTTGATCAATTTTTTTAGTATAAAAATAATAACAATGTCTAAAGAATTAGTTGAAAACGTAATATAAAGTTAAAAATAAAGATATTTAAAAAGGACTTGGACTAAGAACTGTGATTTTCAGTGACAACTTTTCGCGGCGGCACCAAAAGTTGACACCTAAAAGTATGGATTTAGAGGCGAATAACCCAATTATTGCCATAGAAAGTGGTAGTTTTATTGGCAACTAGCTCAGTCGCCACGATTATATAATATAATACGTGGTGGGTTATAGGACCGCCACGATTACGGGGCATTATAAGAGAGTATTTTCCTCTATGTACATAAGTGATAAAAGTCATTTTTTCCATTTTGATAGAAAAATTAATTTGTAACTTTAAAGGGTAAAAGGGCAGCCGCTGCACTAAGCTCCTGTTATGCGCGAGGTCCGAAAATTTTATAACTTTCTTACTGAAAATATCATAGACTAAGGTCATACATAATACAACACGAAACTATTAGATTTCGAATTCACAATCGAATTGTATCCTCTTGACTACTGAACCGATCCCTAAAAATAATTCAAAAACTAAGGGATTTGACACTTACCGGGTGCAATGTAGCCATAAGATCCAGCGATCACGGACATGGATTCGTCACACTGAATCAATTTAGCAACCCCAAAATCAGCAACCCTAGCTTCCATTTTACCATCCAAAAGAATGTTGCTAGGTTTTAGGTCACGATGAACAATGACAGGGTCACAATCATGATGAAGATAACAAATTCCTTGTGCCACACCTAGTGCAATTTTATACCTAGTAAACCAATCAGTCACCAAATTTGCATCTTTGTTCTTGTTATGTAACAAGTCATCAAGGCTTCCATTAGGCATGTACTCGTACAACAACATGGTACATTTGTTGTTACTGCAACAACCTAGTAATCTCACTATGTTCCTATGTCTTACGTTGCCTAATACATCGACCTCTGCCAATACACCACGTCGTTTCCTTGTTGTCTCCTTCTGGTGCTTCCCGGCCCATAGCTTCTTCACCGCTATGATCTCGCCACCTGACATTTCCGCCTTATACACCGTACCTGTAGACACACAGAGGCGGATCCAGAATATAATCTTAGTATTCAAGATTCCAATTTCTCTGAAAAGATGTGAGTTCAAAACTTAATGTTTAGTAGATTTTGCACATTTCTCTATGTTCAACTTCACTAACACTATAGATCATCCACTACTTGCGGATCTCATTCTAAGTTCAAGGAGGAAATTGTACACTTGTACCTGTAGACAAAGGCAAATCTAGAATATAATCTTAATGAATTTAAGGTCGGAGTGATTTGAAGCGAGTTCAAAACTTTATTATATCAATTTTAAGGTAAGATCTAGTCCTCCTTATACTTTACTGTTTGAACTTTTATTGAGAAAGTCTACACAGGCAATCCATCTAGGTGATGTAAGCATTAAAAAATATGTACATTACATTAAATAATATATATATATATATATATATATATATTTAATGAAAAATTGTGGGCTCAATTGAAGTCATTACTAATACTATAGATCGGCTTACTACCTGCAGACCCCATTCCAATGATCTTGTCTGTGATTGTTACGCTTTCCAGGACATCATCCGCTGTGAAATTTAACCTCTTGAATGCTGTTAACTTCCACGGTCCGATTTCATTGTCACATGGAAATCTTCGGCTATAATTCAAGTGGAAACATCGAATGGCCACGATGAGGACGAATAGTACTACTCCGAATGCTGCAGATGAGATCCATACTATCAATGCACCGTCTGTTTTCTTGGAGTGGTTCGAGAAATCTACTTTTCCATCCGTTCTACACGGATTATGTATTATAGTACCACAAAGGCCTTGGTTTCCTACAAAGGACGACGGATGGAATGTTGAAAATATGGACCCTGACGAAGGCAATGGACCGGTGAGCTGATTATACGACACATTGAAATGTTCCAACGTGCTAGACTTGTCGAAATTTGAAGGAATAGTCCCAGTGAGAAAATTATGCGATAAATCAACGTCCGTTATGGAAGGAATTGCAGATATTTCCCAGGGAATAATTCCTGTAAGAGAATTTCGTCTGATGTTCAACGAAATCAGCTTCTCACAATGTTCAATGTCCCATGGAATGCTGCCACTTAGATTGTTTCCTTCGAGCTCGATTTTATACAAATTCTGACACCCTTTGAAATCGGGTAGCTTTCCAATGAGGCCACTATAACTTGCTGAAAATATCTGCAAGCTCGGGACGTTCCATATATTTTCAGGCAAATTACAACCAAATAAATTCTCAGAAATATTCATGTACTGCATTTTAGCGGCGTATCCAAAATCTTTTGGAATTGGACCCGAAAATTTGTTCTTGCTGATGTCCATGTAGGTGAATTTTGGCAAAAACCCAAACCCTAATGGAATTGAACCATTGAGTTTGTTGTCTTGAATTCTCAACCTGGATAAGGCCGTGCAATTAGTTAAGGATGAAGGAATCTCACCAGTAAATTCGTTCGAAAACAGGATGAGTTTAACTAAGTTGTTGCTTATACAAAGATTTGGAGGAATTGGACCATAGAAAAAGTTTGATGAGACATCAAGTTTTTGTAACTTTGCATTTGATCCTAACTTCTGTGGTAAAATTCCAATGAGTGAATTGTTCCAAAGAGCTAATAATTCAAGATTTGGTAATTCACCAATGCCTTGTGGGATTTCACCTGTTAAATTATTGTTCATCAAATATAACATGTTCAGGTTTTTCAACTTTGAAAATCCCAATGGAATTGTGCCTGATAGACGATTATCCGATAAATCAAGTGATTTCAGCAATGTGAGTTGTGAAAAACTCGGAGGAATTGTACCGATGAAATGGTTCTTGAAAAGTAGTAATGATTCAAGATTCGTTAAATTTCCGAGCTGAAATGGAATTTCACCAGAAAGATTAGCTTGGGAAATATCAAGATAGGTTAAATTTGATAGAGAGGAAAATTCAGGAGGAACATTTCCAGTGTAATTGTTGTAACCAATTTCTAAATGTTCAAGTTGGTTCAAGAAACTCAGTTCCATTGGTATTTTACCACTCAGTAAATTTCCAGCCAAGTGTAAAAATTTCAATTTCTTGAAATTCCCGTAACTCATTGGAATTTCACCTTTGAAGTAACTGCCACCAAGATTCAGGTACTCAAGATTTTGAAGGCCAACAATTTCTATAGGCAAAGTGCCAGTGAAGCTGTTACTATAGACATTTAAATGTGTGAGGGACTTGAGCTTTGTTATGCCTAGTGGAAATGTTGAATTAAAAGAGTTGTGACTAATGTCAAGTGTCCTAAGAAATGGAATTTGGAAAATGATTGTTTGTAAAGGTCCATCAAAAGAATTTCCACTTAAATTTAAGTGGTGCAAGTGTACCAAGAATCTAATATCTTGTGGAATTTTACCAGAAAGATTCCTATTTGAGAGATTAAGTGTAGTTATTTGACTTGTTTTTGTGTCACATTTAATGCCAGACCAAGAACACCAAAAGGGTTGTGAACCAAAATTTGAGAAAGTGGTTGTGGGATTCCAATCTTGAAATGTGTTGTTTGGATCTTGAAATGAAGATTTTAAGGACAAGAGAGAAAAGAGTTGAAGATGGAAATTTGAAGTAGAGAAAACAAGTGAAATTTGTGTGAGAATTGAGAAAATTGTTGTGAGGAAGAGGGAATGGAAATGGTTCATGGTTATGGGGTTGTGTAGAAAATTTGGTTTTGAGAAAATTAGGGTCTAGTAAAGATGAGTGGTAAATTTAAGGGAAGTAATGTTTTGATGGTTGGAATTTACTTTTTGCTCTATGTTGGATACCGAGGGTGTTTCATGATGATTAGTTTCTTGTTTTGTTTTGTTTGGTGCGAAGAGAGGGGAAAAGGAAAGAAAAAGAAAAACATTCTTACGTAAAAATTCAAGGATTTAAGTTATTATACTTTCTACGTCTTAATCTATGACACACACTTTATTTTTTAATTTATCATCAAATTTTTTTATATTTTAATAGTTAAAAATAATTTATTTTTAAAATTCTCACTTTATCCTTAATGTGATGATTTATAATCGCATAAATATTTAATCTTATTTTAAATCACAAATTTTTTTTATAAAACTTTTTTAAAATGTAATGCACAGTCAAAACAATATCGCAATAATTGAAACAGAGGATGTAACAAATTTATTTTAATTGTTATAACAAATTGAATATTTTTAAGGTTAATAATTCAACTTATAATTCGGGTCGGACCCTAAAAGCCGACTTACAATTTCGATTCAATAGCTTTAGTTCAAACTTGGATTTATATTAAAGAATTCACTAAATATGTACAACAACTAACTTGAGGACCCAACTTGATTCCCTTATTCTAAAATTTAGAACCAATAAAATACAAATCCTAGCTCCAACGATTATATATATATATATATAAATTTCTTTATCCCTTGAACTCAAATTCCAATACCTCTACAATACCATTTTTTCTTCTTCCTCTTAGTTTTTTTTTTTTTGTTGTTGTTACTTCTTTATGCAACTCCCATGCATGCTTTTATTCACACAATTCATCACACCATTTGATAAAGATAGTCTGTTTTTTTCTGTCTTCTTTTGCTTTTTGTGTGTCTCTCTTCTTTATTTCCTTCACTATTTTTTTTTCTCCTGTCTATTCTGTTGCAAATACTTTTTTGGTTTTCTTTTTCCCCCTTCTCTTTTTTTGTTTTTATCACAGGCACCACTTTTTCATCATTCCTTGGTTGCTTTTTCTTTAATAATCCCAACAAATTGATATTGATTTTTGGAAATAGTAGTCTCAGGATCCAAGAAAGTGATTTTCCATTTCTCTTTTTTGTTTTCTATTCGTTATTCGGTATTCGTATTGGAGTTCGACTAAATCCGGATTCATGCCGAGAAGTCCCACATTGAGAGGCAAGACACTCCTTATGTGACTCCATACCAAAAGGACTCAAACCCGAAACGACATCTTGATTAAGGATGGAGTAGTACAAGCCACTACACCACAACCTTTCCCGCATTCTATTACTAGTATCTTTTAATTTTATTGGTCCTTTTCTCTCTTTTTCTTCTTTGAACTACTTATAAACATAAATATTAATTCCACAGGAATAACTTCTTGATTAAGATGTTACAATTCGAATCATATTATCATAAATTTGAATTTATCTTTATATATACGCTATAACGTCTAATAAATCTTCTTCAATAGATGATAGAGGGCTATGACCTGATTCCGATCAATCAATGAACAAATGATATTGAACATGCATGTTTTTCATCTCTTTTCAACAAATAAAGAGTTACCTTTTTTACAAAATTGTGCTCATATTCGTATATGACAATTCGGAAAAATTTCTTCATTAGTTGGGGGAAACATTTCGCCCGAATCGAATAGATATTAAGAATTTGAATCTTATTATAAACTTTTAGGACATTGTTGCTTAGTTACATATTCCCTACTTTCTATTTATTGTGTTCAAAGAGAAAAAATATACTCCTTCCATTTAAATTTATGCAATCGATGCATTTTGATTGGACATAAAATTATGTTTAAGAATAAAAGAAAGACTTTAAAAATTTATGGGCTAAAACTAACCGAAATATTTAACTAGCGACTGTGTGGTGTTGAATGTGTTAAACAGTGCAATATACCTGTGATATACACCCAACACCCAATATACATCAGTGTATATCACAGGCAAAGCAGTGGACTGGACTGGCAAAGCAATGGATCGGACTGGCCCAAAGAGCGGTGGCGGCCCAAAGCGGTGGGCTCTCGGCGGTGGCGTGGGACCGGACCGGCCCAAGCGGTGGCGGCCCAAAGAAATGGGCTCTCGGCAATGGCCGCAGTGGGCTCTCAAAGAATGGCCCATTCTCGGCCGTATTGAGGACAAGACAATATTGTATATATGGTATATATATTTGTAGTATATTGTAGTGTAAAGGTTACCTTAATTAGTGTTATACACTTACCATAATTGTATAGTTAGAATTATGGTAGAATAAGGTTTTAAAATAGAATAGGAATAGGATTCTCCTATTATGGTAATATGTAACTTGTATATATAGCCTTTCAATTAATGAAAATAATCAAGGGGATTATTTCTTTCATGGTATCAAGAGACTAGGTCTAAACAAAAGTTTTTCTCTCAACTTTTGTCCTCTTTTTAATTTCGGCCGAGACACCCCACCCCCCCTCGGGTTTCTCTTCCAAAATTCGTCTTCCGCTCTCAAAAACACCTCTCTTAAATTTTCCTTCCTTTTTTGTTCTTTCAATATGTCTAAGAACAATTATCATCCTGCCCTCATGGTTTCCAATATCAAGAGCTGTATTCCTATTGTCCTTGAGATGGAAAACGTCCAATATGCGACGTGGGCGGAGTTGTTTAAAATTCACGCTATCTCTTATCAAGTTCTTCATCACATCATTCCTCCCGCTAGACCCCTTCCTGCGGAGGATCCTGAGTTATGGATTACTCTTGATGCTACCGTTCTCCGGTGGATCTACGCCACTATTTCGGTGGACCTTCTACAGACGATTATTGAGCCGGATACCACGGCTATGGCTGCATGAAATAGATTGCGTGACATATTCCAAGACAACCAACATTCACCTGTCGTCACACTCGAGCAGGAATTCTCTCTAGTTCGAATGGACGAATTTCCAAACGTTTCTGCATATTGCAAGAAACTCAAGGAGTTGGCAGATCAACTCCGTAATGTTGGCGCACCGATAACTAATAATCGTCTCGTTCTACAGTTGGTTGCCGGTCTTTCGGAGGCCTATAATGGTGTTGGAACTCTCCTTCGCCAAAGCAACCCTCTTCCCGACTTTTATCAAGCCCGCTCCATGCTTACTTTGGAAGAAGCCGGTTTGGATAAAAAGGCGGCTACCGAAGCAAGCCCCGTCGTCATGGTGGCGTCCTCTCCTAGTTCTTCGGGTTTTGTTAATAATTCGGGCCAAAACCATAAGCATGGTGTCGGCAAGAATAATCGCAAGAATAATAACAAAAACCGCGGGGGGCAAACGCGACGGTTCCGGTGGTCAGCAAGCAGGCGGTGGGCCCCATCCAGGGAACATTGGCCCACCACCCCCTGGTCCCAGCAGTGGGGCCCATGGCAGTGGGGGGCGGGCGGTGGGCCGGCGGCCACCTTCTCCTCGGCGAAAAATTTCGGCGGCTAGTGGGCCGGCCAACGGTTCGAGCCCAACACCCAGCAGTGGCGGCCCACTGGCCAGTGGCCCAACAACAGCAGCTACGACCCAGTTCCATCACAGACAGGAGTTCTTGGGCCCCGACCTCCGCAAGCCCATCATGCAACAGGCCTCACTCAGATCGATATCGAGGCCGCGATGCACACGTTGGGGTTGACTCAACCGGACCCAAATTGGTACATGGACACCGGGGCCACTACTCACATGACTTTCGAATCAGGTACTCTCTCCTCTTATTCCAATTTGAGCACCCCTCGGGGTATAATTGTTGGTAATGGCAACTCTATTCCAATTCAAGGTTATGGTCAGAAAAAGTTGTCTCCCCCCAATCCACCCCTTCTCTTGAAAAATACTTTACATGCTCCTAAATTGATTAAAAATTTAGTGTCTGTCCGAAAGTTCACTACTGACAGTTCCGTTTCCGTTGAATTTGATCCTTTTGGTTTCTCTGTGAAGGATTTCAAGACGGGGAATCATCTCATGAGGTGTGATAGTAGGGGGGATCTGTATCCTATCATGCCTGGTTTCAGTCCATCGAGTCAAGCTTTGCCATCAGCTTTTGCAGCCATCTCTTCTTCCATGTGGCATGCTCGTCTGGGTCATCCGGGATCTTCTATTTTATCAGTTTTAGATAAAAATAGCTTTATTTCTTGTAAGGGTACGAGTCGTACTCCACTTTGTCAGTCTTGTTCATTAGGGAAAATTGTTAAGTTACCATTTGTAGACTCCAATTCTCATACTTCAATGTCATTTGATATTATTCATAGCGACTTATGGACGTCTCCTGTTCTTAGTTCATTGGGTCATCGATATTAAGATCTCTTTTTAGATGATTATTCTAGATTTTTGTGGATGTTTCCAATTGCGAATAAATCACAAGTGTTTTCCGTCTTCATCAAATTTAGAGCATTCATTCGTACTCAATTCGAAAGAGAAATAAAAAATATTCAATGTGATAATGGGAAAGAGTATGACAATAGGGAGTTTCGGGAATTCTGTGCTAATAATGGGATCAATTTTCGGTTTTCGTGTCCTCATACATCTTCACAAAATAGGAAGGCCAACGCAAAATTCGTTCCATAAATAGCATTGTCCGAACTCTCTTAATTCATGCCTCCATACCTCCATATTTTTGGCATCATGCTCTACAAATGGCCACATATCTTCTTAACATAATTCCGTCTAAAGGTCTGACATATTCTTCCCCCCTCAAAATCCTATATAATAAGAACCATTCTTATTCTCACCTTAGGATTTTTGGATGCTTGTGTTATCCGCTATTCCCATCCACCACAATTAACAAACTTCAGGCTCGGTCTACCCCGTGTGTATTTTTGGGTTATCCGTCAAATCATCGTTGTTATAAATGCTTTGACTTATCCTCCAAGAAAATCATAATTAATCGCCATGTCATTTTTGATGAAACCCAATTTCTGTTTACAAAAATTCATACTCCCGAGCCTAAGTCATATAATTTTTTGGATGACCAAATATCCCCGTATATTATTCGGAATTTTTCGGACATCTCCCGCACCCAAAATTCTCCAGCGGGCCCACTGCCCGATGGCCCCACAGTTTCGTGCCCAGTTTCCGCCACTGGAACAGTTCCAGCAATTGGGCCAGTCCAGCCCAATTCTGGAACTGGTCCAGATAACGATTCCAGTTACCGATTTGGGCCAGCAAGCCCACTGCGTGCTGGCCAGTCCGTCCCGAGCCCAGAAAATTCCCAAAATTCCCTCAATTCTTCCTCGAGTCATAGACCGGTCACTCGTAGTCAGCTGGGTATTTTTACACCTAAAAGACATTTTAATTTACATTCTGATGTCTCTAAATCCCCCTTGCCTTGCAATCCTGTGTCTGCATTAAATGACCCTAATTGAAAAATTGCTATGATTGATGAATATAATGCTCTTATTGATAATAAGACGCGGGAGTTGGTGCCCCGTCCATATGGTATTAATGTTATCAGGTCTATGTGAATTTTTGCTCATAAGGAGAATTCAGATGGGTCATTTGCTCGACATAAGGCGCGACTTGTTGGTGATGGTAAGACTCAGCAGGTTGGGATAGATTGTGGTGAAACGTTTAGTCCGGTGGTCAAACTGGCTACCATTCGCACTGTGCTTAGCTTGGCTCTTTCCAAGACTTGGCCAATTCATCAACTGGATGTCAAGAATGCTTTCCTTCAAGGTGATCTCAAGGAAACAGTCTATATGCATCAACCGTTGGGTTCCAGGGATCCAAATCGCCCTCATCATGTATGTTTATTGAAGAAGTTCTTATATGGGCTTAAGCAGTCTCCAAGGGTCTGGTACACGAGGTTTGCTGACTTTGTTTCCACTATTGGGTTCACTCACAGCAGGTCAGATAATTCCTTGTTCATCTACCGCCGTGGTTCGTCCTTGGCCTACATTCTGCTCTATGTGGATGATATCATCTTGATTGCCTCTTCCGATGCCTTACGCCAGTCTATCATGACCATGCTCAGTTATGAGTTTGCTATGAAAGACTTGGGGCCTTTGAGTTATTTTTTGGGGATTACCGTCAAGCGTCATTCAGGTGGCTTGTTTTTGTCTCAACGAAAGTATGTTGCTGAGATCATAGAAAGGGCTGGGATGTCATCCTGTAAGTCCACTTCCACGCCAGTTGATGCAAACCCGAAGCTGAGTGCCGCAGCAGGTGCACCATACGAGGACCCGACCCGCTATCGCAGTCTTGCAGGGGCCCTCCAGTATCTTACCTTTACCAGATCGGATATTACGTATGCGGTTCAGCAGGTGTGTTTATTCATGCATGATCCCAGAGTTGAGCACATGAATGCAATCAAACACGTCATTCGGTATATTCAGGGGACACTGGACTATGGGTTGCACTTGTATCCGTCGTCTACATCCACACTTGTCTCTTACACGGATGCTGATTGGGGTGGTTGTCCCGACACCAGACGATCGACTTCTGGCTACTGTATGTTCCTTGGCAACAACTTGGTCTCCTGGTCGGCAAAGCGTCAGGCAACTCTATCACGCTCAAGTGCAGAGGCAGAATATCGAGGGGTAGCGAATGTGGTCTCTGAATCATGTTGGCTACATATTTTGCTTTTGGAGCTTCATTGTCCCATTCAAAAGGCAACCTTGGTATATTGCGATAACATTAGTGCGCCATCTACCTTTCAGGTAACCCGGTTCAACACCAACTCACCAAGCATATCGAAATGGACATTCACTTTGTCCGTGAAAAGGTTGCAAAGTGTCACGTTCGCGTATGCCATGTCCCGTCTCGTTATCAAATTGCAGACATCTTTACAAAGGGTCTACCAGCGGTTCTCTTTGAAGATTTTAAGGACAGTCTCAGCGTTCGAAAACCGCTCGCTATGATCGCGGGGGTGTGTTAAACGGTGCAATATACCCGTGATATACACCCAATATACAAGAGTGTATATCACGAGCAAAGCGATGGATCGGACAGCAAAGCGATGGATCGGATCGGCACAAGCGGTGGCGGCCCGGCGAAAGGGCTCTCGGCGATGGTGGTGGACGGATCGGCCCAACGGTGGCGGTCCAAAGTGGGCTCTCGAAAGAATGGCCGGCGGTGGGCTCTCGGAATGGCCCATTCTCGGCCGTTGAGGACAAGACAATATTGTATATATGGTATATATATTTGTAGTATATTGTAGTGTAAAAGTTACATTAATTAGTGTTATACACTTACCATAATTGTATTGTTAGAATTATGGTAGAATAAGGTTTTAGAAATAGAATAGGAATATGATTCTCCTATTATGGTAATATATAACTTGTATATATAGCCTTTCAATTAATGAAAATAATCAAGGGGATTATTTCTTTCAGAATGGTGTAGTAATAATCTCCTAGATGAATAGATACTAATAATTTTCTCTTTTTATTTTATTTTATATAAACAGATAATTAAATCCCCTCTAGTGCTAATTAAACTTAATTTAAGGACTGTTTTCAGACAGACTCCTCGGGGTAAATAAAAAAAGTTTTTTTTAAAATATGAAAAAATATCACTCTAGGAAGGGAAAAGAAAGCATTGTGCCACCATAAAATATCATATATTAGACTGAAAAAAACACCCACAAAATATTTTTCTCTAACTATGATTAAATAAACAGGTAGTAGTATAATCTTCAGGTGCTATACTAATTTTCACATGATTAGTAATTATTAGGACCAATTTGTCATCTGTCTACAGCCGTGATGATGATATGCTTTACCATTTTTGGTACATTGCTAAATACAGTTAGACCTCCCTATATCAACCATCCTATATAATAATATTTTACTATCCTCTATAATAATATTTTATTATAATAATTATATTTTTTTCGAAATTGATCTTTCATGTTATGTTTTATCATATATTTTTTATTATAACATTTCACTATATCAGTCAAAAAATATTAAAATCAAACGATTTTATTATAAAGAGATTTGATTGTACCATTAACAACAGTAGCAATCCATTCTGTTCCACAAATTTGAATATGAGTGATCACTCTTAGATATTGCTGCATAGTTACCCTACTCCTTATTATTATGTTCATAAAAGGATAAAAAGAAAAGAATTATAATTATACACATTGGACCATCCATCTCGGGAGAAAAAAAAAGCACATTGGGCCATCAATTAAGGGTCACAACTTTAATTGGCAAAAATATCAACTAAAATGTTTAATTCAGTATAATTTTCACTTTATTAATGATGATCATTAGGCGTTTGGACATTAACTGAATAATATTTGACAAAGAAAAAAGAAATAGGTGGAGAATGCAATTTGATAATCCTTTATAATAGCAAAATTGGATTCGAAACTTCCTATTTATGAAATTTGTGAAAAAGAAAAAAAGAGGGTTGTCTAATATCTTTCTCATTAGTTGTGCTCGGACATGCATACAATTTTTTTCTTTGACAATGCAATTCATATAGTAGTATGCATGGTTATTAATCATTGCAGTGTATATGCAGGGCAGTTAATATTTTCTTTCAACTGGAAATTTTTCCTAGTACTTACATATTATCCCAAGTTCTGGCAAATGTCAAAAGATGTAGTAAGAAGTATTAGAACACTCAGGGTCGTTTGGTACCAAGGATTAACAAACATAATTATGGGATAAGAATTTAGCAATCTCTTATTCTTTGTTTTACTAATTCTGAAATAAGTTATCTTAAGAATAAAAATAGTACTGAGATAACTTATATATGTCATATGATGGAATAAGTTATCCCAAGATTGTAAAGAAACTTCTTCTTTTTAAAAAGTATGTAATTTATATTACTTTAATACAACATATCAAACAGTCAATAAGAAATAATTTTAGGATAATTAATTAATTCCAACATAACTAATCTTAACATTACTTATCCTAATATAATTTATTTTCGAACCAAACGAGCCCTCGGAGCCGACACCAGAGGAAGGTGATGATGGCAATTTGGACACTAGGAAAGTGAATGTATTAAATACAAGTTGTTTCCTATCAAATTTTGACTTTGCTGGTAAGTTGTCAAATGGTGGGCATTACTTTCTATTATTAGTGATAATTGTATTCATTGACAAAGAATAAAGCTTTAAACACTGTCCCCAATTGTCTCCCTTTACTGTACTAGGAGAAAATTAGAATTATTTTCATTTTGATTGCACCACTACTTTAATTTAGCTCACTGATAAATATATATATATATATATATATATATATATATATATATTCTAATTAGTAGTTACTAGTTACAGTACCCTACCAACCATTGTGCTTTACTTTTATTTATATAGGAAATTGATTCCTTGGTCTATTTTATTCCCATATTAAAAAATATATATACAAGTATACAATGCTAATATTATAAAAGACCTATCTAATAATGCTAAATGAATTGATACTAATTTACAATCATATTCTAATCATGTGATTACAATTGATGTGATGTGATGTGATTTGATTATGATTTGAGATAATTATGGGATGACCCCATAATTATCTTAACAGTCCCCCGCAGTCTTAGCGGGAGGTTCTCGGATGCTGAGACTGTCCCTGAAATAATCAAATAGTACGCGCGGAAGACCTTTGGTGAAAATATCAACAATCTGATAACGGGACGGTACATGGAGAACTCGGACTTGGCCACGTGCAACCTTTTCTCGGACAAATAATATATCAATTTCTATGTGTTTTGTGTGTTGATGCTGGACATGATTACCGGATAAGTATATCACACTCACATTATCACAATAAGCCACGATTGACTTTTCAACCGGACAATGTAGCTCTAACAGAAGATTACGGAGCCAACATGATTCAGCAACCACATTGGCTACCCCTCGGTATTCTGCCTCAGCACTCGACCGAGACAACGTTTGTTGTCGTTTTGACGACCAGGAAATGAGATTGTCCCCCAAGAATACGCAATAACCAGAGGTGGAACGCCGGGTGTCTGGGCAGCCACCCTAATCTGCATCTGTATAGGATGAGAGATTCAAAGCGGAGGACTTATACAGATGCAAACCAAAATGAAGAGTACACTTAACATACCACAGAATTTTCTTGAGGGCCCCCATATGCTCTTCATTCGGATCATGCATGTGTAAACGAACTTGCTGGACCGCATAGGAAATATCGGGTCTCGTGAAAGTGAGATACTGCAAGGCCCCTACTAGGCTGCGGTAATGTGTTGGATCGTTGTATGGAGTACCTGTAGAGTTACTCAATTTTGCCTTTGTATCGATTGAAGTATGTGATGGTTTGCAGGAGGACATTTTGGCCTTTTCAATTATTTCCTCGACATATTTCTTTTGACTGGGGAATAGACCACCTGCATATTGAGTCACAATAATGCCTAGAAAATAATTTAAAGGACCCAAGTCCTTCATTGTAAATTCTCCTGCAAGAAGAGACATAATAGATTGGCGAAGTGATGTAGATGATTCTGTGAGAATAATGTCATCTACATATAGAAGGATATATGTCATGTCATTTCCCTTCCTATAAATGAACAACGATTGATCTGACTTGCGGTGTGAGAAACCCAGTTTGGATACAAACCCTGCAAACCTGTTATACCATGCCCCGGGAGCCTGTTTCAAATCATATAAAGATTTTTTCAACAGGCAAACATAATTCGGATGAGTAGAATCTCAGAAACCCAAAGGCTGGTGCATGTACACCGCCTCCTGTAAGTGGCCATGTAAGAATCCATTTTTGGCATCCAACTGATGAATGGACCATGATTTTGAAAGTGTCAGGTTAAGAACAGTCCTGATAGTTGGTGGCTTAACCACCGGACGGAATGTTTCACCACAATTCACGCCAACTTGCTGAGACATGCCATCACCAACAAGACAAGTTTCGTATCTCGCAAAAGAGCCATCAAAATTCTTTTTATGATAGAAAACCCACATATCTTATTTAGATGGACGTGGCACCAATTCCCATGTCTTATTTTTAATAAGAGCAACAATTTTGTCTAACATGACAGCTTTCCAATTCGGGTCTGATAGGGTTGCTTTTGGATTTTTGGAAAGAGGTGATGGTTGGACTGAAAATGTCAGGTTAAAATGACGTTTGGGCCAAAATATCTCGTGCATGGCACGAGTTTCAATGGTCTGTGGGTGGGTTAAAATTGAATACTGGGGATCATGACTCTCGGGTACGGTAGTGGGCCGAGGAGTAGTCAGGTTTTGGTCCAAGACCGTCACGCTAGATATGTTGACTTACAACTGGGTTATTGGGCTGAGGGGAGACAGGAGTGTGGGCCTGTAATATTGGGTCTGGAAGTCGGGTCGAGAATACGGTCCAGCCACAAGAAGTGGACTGGGCCAAGACCGACAGTAAAGAGGCAGTGACCTCCACACCGTGGTCTGGCCCAGTCCCATTTTATGGTTGGGCCGATCCCATCTGATTTTGGGTATGGAGATGATGTTGTAAAATTGGATGCATTCCGGTGTTCAAAAATTCATATGAAGGTGAGGATGCCACATGAGAATTAGCAAACGGAAATGTAGGCTCATAAAAAATTACGTGAAGAGAGATAATGATTTTCCCGTTCGACATATCAAAATATTTATATCCCCAATGATTTTGTGGGTATCCCAAAAACACACAAGGAGTTGACCGGGCCTGAATTTTGTGAATGGTTGCGGACTAAAACAAGGGATAACACAAACACCCTCAAATGTGTAAAAGATGGGAGACGATGGCATAACATTTGTGTAGGTGATATGTTGGAGAGTAATTTGCTAGGGAGAATGTTTAAAAAATATGTGGCCATTTGAAGTGCATGATGCCAAAAATTCTGTGGGGTGGACGAATGCACATGAAGAGACCTAATGATATTGTTAATTGTTCGTATTTTTCTTTTGGCTTTTCCATTTTGAGGTGATATATGTGGACATGAAAGACGCAAAGACATCCCATTTTGTTGACAAAAAATTTAAAATTGGGTATTTATGAATTCCCTCACATTGTCACATTGAAAACATTTAATGGATTTGCCAAATTGGGTCTTGATAAACACACTAAATTGTTTTAAAATGGTGAAGACTTGCGATTTCTGCCCTAAGATAAATGTCCACAGAAAATTCGAATAATCATCTAGAAGAAGCATATAATATTTATGACCTGCAGAACTCAAAACCGGTGATGTCCACAAATCACAATGCACAAGATCAAAGGGCATAAGTGTATTTGAAGCAGATAATGAAAAAGGAAGTTTAACATGCTTCCCAAACACACAAGTCTGGCAAACATAAGAGTCCAAAAGTTTGTTACAACCAACAAAATTATTCTTCCTAAGAGTGTTGAACACCGCTGCTCCCTGGGTGTCCCAACCGATTATGCCATACGGTAGGGGAAATAGCTGCAAAGGACATTGGTTTGGTCACTTGGTTGTTGGACATAGTAGTGATGTGATACAAGTCCCCCCTACTATTACATCTCATTAGTGTCATCCCGTCTAAAAATCCTTCACAGAAAATCCAAAAGGATCAAAATTCACAAAAACATTGTTGTCAATAGTAAAACGTCGTACATATATCAAGTTTTTAATCAGATTTGGTACATGTAAGACATTTTTTTAAATATAACGATGGGTGAGGTGAGGGAAGTTTTACTTGACCAATACCACGAATTGGAATTTTCTGCCCACTGACGACAATAATATTTTTATTACTGTTCATATTAAAGTAAGATGAGATATTACCTTGAGATGCCGTCATGTGAGACGTAGCCCCTGTGTCCATGTACCACGACTCATCTGGAAATTCATATTCATGTTGTTCCTGGCTTGTTCGATATCGGTGGGAGCATAGCCTACAAAAGATGGTGTCTGGGTTGCAAAAATGTGTTACGGATAAGAACTTAGAATTCCGGATTGTCAGTTTGAAGATGAGGGCATGGCCCATGACGTGGTGGGGTATGGGTGCGGAGGGGCAGTCTACTGTGGTGCCTAGGCCCACGGCGGGTACGGCCCCCGCTGGTTTCCACTAGGCTGGGTAGGTGACTGCTATTGGTTGGGTCGCTACTTCCCATGTTAGTTGGTGTTGCCGCCGGCTGGTTGGCCGCCGCCCCTTCCCCGTCCCTTTCCACCATTATTTTTCCTTTATTGTTACGGTTTGACCCCCGTCTTTTACCATTATTGGTGCGGTTTCCACTTTCACCCGAACCCGAATTTTGTGGCTGAAAATCTGCGGAAAATGAGTTGGTGGAGACGAGGACAGTTCCGGCGGTGGCTGCCCCAAAGGCTGCCTGCTTTGCTTTGCGTGTTTCCTCGAGAATCAACCTCGAACGAGCCTCGTAAAATGGAGGCAATGGATTACTCTGTTGAATGAATATAGCGACTCCATCATACTGTTCATTCAATCCTGCAATTAATTGAAGAACCAACCTTTGATTTGTTACCGGCGAACCAACGTTGGATAGTTGGTCTGCGAGCAACTTCAATTCTTGACAATAGGCGGACACGTTTTAGAACTCATCCAATTTAACGTTGGTAAATTGGTGTTCAAGATATACAACCCTAGAAAGTTTGTTATCTTGAAAAATGTTTTGTAAACATTCTCACGCCTGTTTAGCCGTAGAGTTCGGCTCTAATATGGTATGTAAAAGATTGTTGGAGATAGTGCAATAAATCCATTGAAGGGCTATAGGATCTAAACGGGACCATAACTTTTTGTCCACGTCAGTGGTGTCCGATGATGACTTGGAAGGTATGATATGGTCTATTACCTCATATGCGCGGCAATGAATTTTGAACAATTCCGCCCAAGAGGTGTATTGCTCTTTTTCCATCTTAAGTGTTATGGAAATAAAGTTCTTGAAGTTGTGGAAGTGTAGTAGATAACCCTAAGTGTCGGCTAGGGCTTTCGGAGAGAGGAAGAAAGTTGGTAGCCGAGGGAGGTAGTGATTTAGGGTTAGAGTAGTGGTTTTAGGTTTAGGATTTTATGAGAAAACCCTACTTCAGCCGAGAAATAAGAGAAAAATGAAAGAAAGAAAAAAAATTGGCTAAGAGGAGGCCGAAGGGGAGGTAGGGTTTAGGGAAAAAAAATTGTGGCTCTTGATATCATGTAGGAAATTGATTCATTGGTCTATTTCTCATATTGAAAATATATATACAAGTATACAATGCTAATATTATGGAAGACCTATCTAATCATCCTAAATGAATTGTTATTAATTTATAATTATATCCTAATAATGTGATTACAATTGATGTGATTTAATTATGATTTGAGATAATATCCTAACAATTTATAGGCGTGCATTGTAATATAACATTAGCTTATGTACAATTTTACATAAGCAGTGTCGATGTATTATGTGACTTATACATGATTTTGGATCAAAGATAATGAGATTGTATGGTTTTAATCCATATATTAAATTAATATTTATTTTGTACCATTTTTCAAGCGGTATTGACCTATTATATATACTCGTATTTTGAAAAATTGTAATTTTGTATAGATCGTAACTGAAACATTGCTACTCTATTTGTTTGTCTTACTTTTCAATTTAGATCGTTTAAAAAAGATTGTCACATTCTATATTTAGTACTTCATAACTTTTTATACCCAATATTTTACATATCATTTTTAAGACCACAAGATTTCAAAGACATTTTAGTATATTATACACATCTTTAATTTAAGATCATAAGATTCAAAAAACTTCTTTATTTTTTAAATCTCGTGTCAAGTCAAATTAAGACAAATAAATTGAAACGAAAGAAGTAATCTCTCTGTCCCAGTATATGTGATATTTTTCGCTTTTCGAGAGTCAACTTGACTAAATTTTGAAACTAAATTATATTAGTTTAACTTTTTAAGATTAAAATTTATATATTTGAAAACTACATGAAAACTATTACTTCCTTTTTAGTCTGTCCCAAAAAGAATGATACATCTCTATAGTTAGAAATAATTTAACTTGAAACTTTCCTTTTTACCCTTAATGAAATGATTTTAGACCACAAATTTCAAAAGTCTTCATTTCTTTCTTAAACTTCGTGCTTAGTCAAACTATATCACATAAATTGGGATGAAGGGAATATAAGTTACAACTTTCTTATATTAATTTGGTGGGAAATATATCTTACTAAAATGTTAATCAAAATTCATATAGTTGAATATTGGAAAGAAAAAGTATCATATAAATTGAGGAAAAAAATATTCTCTATGTCCCAATTTATATGACACACTAGCCTTTTTAGTCACTCACAAAAAAGAATGACATATTTTCTTATTTGGCAACAATTTAACGTTAAACTTTATCTTTTATGCTTAACGAGATAATTTATAACCATACAAATATTTTTGGCTTATTTTAGATCACAAGATTCAATTTTTTTTTTTATGTTTTAAAATTGTGTCCAATCAAATTACATCATATAAATTGAAACGAACGTAGTAATTTGTTTAGAATTTGGTCAACACTCAACAAACACTTCTCCGTATCAAATAGGGAAAAGGACATGGTGTGGCCATCACAAAAAAAGAAAAGCCCTATTTTGGGTTAAATACTCGAGCTGGCCATTCGGTCCATTTTATTCCCAGAAAAGATCGAAACAGGACTACTTGTGTGCAACTTTAGTCGCCACTAAAGATCAACAAAAAAAATCATATTGAGCCTTAAAAAAATATTCAAAACAGTATAATATGTGTATATAGTTAGTATACGTTAATTGAGCCTTCAAAAAATATCTCAAAACATGTATTATTAGTAAGTATATATTTAATATACATTTATCATAACAAAAATTATACGTTGATATACATTTATTGTACACAAATTATACAACAATATACGCCGATAATTTACTTATATAGTCTATAATACGTCAATTTTTACTTATATAGTGTATAATTCGTAAGTATACATTAAATATACATTTATGAAAACATAAATTATACGTTGATATACATTTATTATACACAAATTATACAACAATGTGTTATTTTTTCTATACATATATAGTAATGACACATCTTCTATACAACAATGATACATTTTCGGTAGTGATACATATACAAAAATGATATACATTGCTGAAATTAATTGAAAATGGCTAGAAAGGCTAAAAATGACTTTTAAAATTTTTGGACCACCAGATATCAATAGTTTCACCCGATTGACCATTCCATGCCCCTATAAAATACACAAAAAGTGTTATAAGCTATTTTCTGAATTTGAAATTTTTATGGCCAAACTGATTTTCAAATAAAGTAAAAAAATACTTGAAAAAAGTGAATAATTTTATGGCCAAACGGATCCTTAGTAGTATTCTCTATGTTTCAATGTCTGGTATTATTATTTCTTTATTAGTTCATTTTAAAAGATTAAACTATTTTATATTTAATAATAATTTAATTTTAAATGTGTTCTTTAATGTTATGATGTTTAAAAGTAATATTTAAAAGTTTTACCATGGCGAATATCAACATCAGTTGGAAAATACAAAAGGAAAGAAACCAAAATTCTGTCGAACTACCTTTGTGACAACATGAGTTGTGATGGAATGGTTCCGGATCTCTCCACCCTTAATCTGAGGTTTCCGGTTCGAGTTTTTGGGAATGAAAAAAATTGAGCGTGACCCCAAAATAAGCCTTACAATGCGTGATCTAAATTTAATCGAATCCCAATATAAATATAAATACAGTACACCAATGGAAAAAAAACTACCTTTGTGATTCTTGAATAATCAATGTCAAATGGTCATCTATTAATTTGCATGCATATCAGTACTTAATAATTGTAAGCAAAGTAGCTCAAACTCCAAAATCACTACTACTCATGTCAATTTCCATTGAAAATGAGCCGTCGTGATCATCAGCATATAAGGGTGTAATTTGTTTCTTTTCATGACAGTGAATTTCAAATTTATAAAAGTTTAAGAAATATGAAATTAGCCAGAAAAGAATAAAAAAGAAAAGTAGAAAAGGGTCGATTGAATATGACTAAACAACGTATCCTTCCACAAAAGAATTGCAATGATAATGTTGGTAAAAATTTAAATTAATGTATAGAAGGATAATTCATGTGGGAGCGTAGCTTCTATTGTTTCTTCCTTTATTGTTGATTAAAAGCGATTGCTTGGATTTACTCAGTATCGTACAATATATAATCGAATTAGCATTTTCATAGTTACCAACTTTATAGTTAATTTTCAGCCAAAAGAAAGAATAATTTCTTTTCCTACTCCCTCTGTTTTAATTACGTGAAATTTTACTGGGTATGAAGTTTAAGAATAAAAAAGACTTTTAAAACTTGTGATTTTAAACATATCATAATATTTTAGTGGCAATAAGCTTTTTGAAACTTTAATTTTAAACTGATAGAATATATGCAAATATATTCTTTTGATATAATTAGTGATTTTGTATATCTTTAATTATTGTAACAATCTTTTGTATTAGTTAGGTGTATATTTGATTTTCGTAATTATAGCCTAGGATGACTATTGTATATCATGTATATAAGCTAATTACATTAATGAAAATCATCAAGGAATTATTCTCTTTCATGGTATCAGAAGTCTAGGGCAAACTTTTCCTTCCCCCTACCACTCTTCCGCCGCCAACCTCCTAGGCAATCCCTTTCGCCGCCCTAGTTTTTTTCCCTTCCTCAATCATGTCTAACACAAAGAATACCTTTCATCTTGCTCTTGCAGTCTCCAACATCAAGAACAACATCCCTATCATCCTTGAAATGGTGAACGTCCAATATGCGACGTGGGCGGAACATTTTAAAATTCACGCAAGGTCTCATTGAGTCCTCCATCACATCGTCAAACCGGAAAAAGGCAAGGAAAAAGTGCCTTCCACCGACACGGAGAACTCAAAGAAATAGTATACATGTATCAGCCCTTGAGTTTCAAGGACCCCGCTCATTCTAATCATGTGTGCTTGCTGAAGAAATCTTTGTATGGGCTAAAACAGGCTCCTCGGGCCTGATACAAAAGATTTGCAGATTATGTGTCTACTCTTGGGTTTTCCCACAGCAATTCTGATCATTCTCTATTCATCTACTGTCACGGTACTTCTATAGCCTACATTCTGTTATGTGTGGATGATATTATATTGACTGCTTCATCTGATGAACTTCGCAAGTCTATCATATCTCTTCTCAGCTCCGAATTTGTTATGAAAGACTTGGGACCATTGAGTTATTTTCTGGGTATAGCTGTCACTCATCATGCAGGTGGTCTCTTTCTATCTTAGAGGAAGTATGCAGTAGAGATCATTGAACGGGCTAGAATGTCAGCTTGTAAGTCATCTCCTACTCCGATTGACACTAAACCGAAGCTGAGTGCTACTTCTAGCACACCATATGAGGATTGCTCCCACTATCATAGTCTTACGGGGGCTCTTATCTCACGTTCACAAGGTCCGATATTACTTATGCAGTGCAGTAGGTGTATTTGTTCATACATGATCCGAGGGAAGAACACATGCACGCTCTCAAACGCATTGTGCGCTACATTCAGGGTACTCTTGATTATGGTTTACACTTATATCCTTCATCGGTATCTACTCTCATTTCGTATACAGATGCTAATTGGGGTGGATGTCCATATACTAGGCATTCGACATATGGCTATTGTGTGTTTCTTGATGATAACTTGGTCTCTTGGTCGGCTAAACGCCAGGCTACGTTGTCGCGCTCTAGCACGGAGGCCGAATATCGATGGGTTGCCAATGTGGTGTCTGAGTACTGTTGGTTGCGTAACCTCCTCTTAGAGCTTCATTTTTCTATTCGGAAAGCTACACTGGTCTACTGCGATAATGTTATCTCTCGGGGAATCCTGTACAACATCAGTGCACTAAACATATCGAGATGGATATTCACTTTGTTCGCGAAAATATTGCTCGTGGACAAGTACGTGTCTTGCATGTCCATCACGTTATCAGATTGTTGACATCTTTACTAAGGGTCTTCCCTTGGTTCTATTTGAGGATTTTTGGAATAGTCTCAGCGTACGCCAACCGCCCGCTACGACTGCGGGGGTGTGATATAATATATTCTTTTGATATAATTAGTGATTTTGTATATCTTTAATTATTGTAACAATCTTTTGTATTAGTTAGGTGTATATTTGATTTCCGTAATTATAGCCTAGGATGACTATTGTATATCATGTATATAAGATAATTACATTAATGAAAATCATTAAGGGATACCCGTCCCAATTCATTATTTCCGATGTTGGGCCCCCTTCCTATATTGTCCACGCTCCAGATGTTCAGCCCTGGGCATGAGGTAGGGTGTTGAGTTCTACCACATCGGTGGGATAAGTGGTCACTGGTCTCCTTATATGGCTTGGACAATCCTCCTCCCTTTAAGCTAGCTTTTGGGGTTGAGTTAGACCCAAAACCCATTCTTTACATGGTATCAGAGCCACGTCCATTCCAATTCTTTGTTCACCGATGTTGGCCCCCTAAATTATATTGTCCACGCTCCAGTTAACGAGGTCTAGGCGTGCGGGCAGTGTTAAGAGTCTCACATTAAAAATGGAATGAGAAGAGTCAGACTCATCCCAATTCATTATTTTCGATGTTGAGCCCCCCTCTTATACTATCTACGCTTCAGATGTCCAGCCCTGGGCGTGAGGCGGGGTGTTGAATTCTCCTACATCAGTGGGATAAGTGGTCATTGGTCTCCTTATATGGCTTGGACAAGCCTCCTCCCTTTAAGCTAGTTTTTGGGGTTGAGTTAGGCCTAATATCCATTCTTTACGGTGCCATACATTTATTTGCCTATAAAAGCTTGTCATCAAGGATAAACTAGAAAGTCTATAGTTAGATGTTCCTAAATATAAAAATGTGTCTTTTTTGTGAAACATATTTATAAGATTATAGTAACACATAAACTGAAACGAGGAGAAATAACTGCTTATCCATTATCAACTAAACAACATGAATTTTGCTACTTGTTGCAGGAATTTATTTGTTCTCGTTTGTCTTACTTCTTAGTCACTTTATTCTTATATATCCTTTGCTAAATAGTAGTCATTGCTTGACAATTTTGGAGGGTCGCCAGGGCAATACACCTTCAGAAAATCTATTACTATATCGAATATTTTGTCTATTGCACTAATAACGCTATTACTGCCCTATTATGTTTGATTTCCCCGCTTTTGTTTGTAGATGAATATTATGTTAATGACCCTTCAAAGCAACACAGAAATAGCTGTGTCGCGCCCATAGTCCCCCATGACTAATACAAGTCAGTCTTCTCTTATCTTAGGTTTCTTGGCATGACCCTATATATGTCTATGATGAAGCTTGCTTTAGAGGCTTAGCTTCAATTGTTTCGCCCGTTTGATGTGTCACGACCACAACATTAACGATCATACTCTTGTATCAACGTGGATTGTGGTGGGATAGTTGGGATCCTCTACCCTTAATTACAGGTTTCAGGTTCAAGTTTTAGAAATGAAAAAAATTATGTTGGGAGCGTTGCCCCTAAAATGGGTCCTGTAACGCGCGATCTGGATTTACTTGGGCTCCAATACGGATACCGTACACCGGGTGAAAAACAAAAAGAAACTATCACACTCTTGTAGCGCATTTCATATGTTGAGTCTTGTCAATGCACAACCCTAGGGTGGCTACGAACATGTCAGTCCCTCACCCGACACAGAGTGTCGCTCTCGCGCTCACAATTTAATCCTCAAGCTTGACACTTGCTTTGTGGCTGCACACATACCTATCCAAATATGGTGTTTATATCAAATCATGTAAACTTAATTACTTGAGTTAAGTGATTTAATAAGGTGAGTATACATGTTCACATTTCATATGATGAGTCTTGTCAATGCACAATCCTAGGGTGGCTACGGACATGTCAGTCCCTCACCGACTTTAAGCATCGCTCTCATGCGCACAATTTAATCCTCAAGCTTGACACTTGCTTTATGCCTACACACATACTTACCCGCATAGTGTGTTTACAACAAACCATATAAATTTACTCTTGTTAAGTGATTTAATAAGGTGAGTATACATGTATTAATCATGATTAAATGCTAAAAGCGCATGTACCAACACATGTCATGTATATAGACTTAGGGCTTATGAGTTGCCCTTCTCGTGCAGTAAAATCTTATCTGCACTCAGTGTTTACATCGATTCATGTGTGTATATATATATATATATATATACATTACTCGGTGTAAACACTGATAAGCTTTTACTGCCCGAGAAGGGCAACTCATAAGCCCCTTTGGCCATAGGAGAAGGGGCTTATGAGTTGCCCTTCTCGTGCAGTAAAAGCTTATCTACACTCAGTGTTTACACCGAGTCATGTGTATATATATAATATGTCTTGGTCAAAAGAAAAAAAATATTCTCACTTGACTTAAATCCCCTGTATGCATTCCCTTTCCAGCTCCCCCAATCCGATTAAAAGTTGTCCTACAATAAGTTGATTTTAACAAATTTTACACTAATGTACTTTATCCATTCATTTTTTGTACTTTACTTGGACAGGTGTGTACATGTATACAGTTAATATAGTGTATTGGTACATATGGAACAGGTATTGTCTCTACTTTTCTTATCAACGCTGTAAAAATTAGGTTATGAAGTCTTGAAATTCACTGAGCACACTGGAAAATGGAAACCAACGGAAGCTGAGAAAGCAGCTGAAGGCTGACAGTCAATACAAACAGAAGAATGGGCAGACAGTCACTTTTTAATCCCTAATCAAATTTTAGCCAGTATTTAAAAATTAATTAAGCTTTAGTCACTTTTTAATGAGAAAATATTATTTGAACAGTCATACCTTAAAATTAAAACACAGAATATTAATTTTCCACTCAGGGGTGAGCCCCATGGGTGCAATGGATTTCATCTGAATCTCCTTCGGGGGAAATTACGGTTTATATATAATATTAATTTTATAATAAATATATTAAATGTCGGATTCCCTTGATATTTTTGTGTGTTTACTTCTCCATATTTTGAACTCCTTAATGAAAATCCTGACTCCACTCGTCAAAGTTTCAAACTCCCACATCATGTGCTGGAGTTTATCCGTCCGTATTTTAGCTACGGGTATTATTGTCTAGATTTTATTTTCATCTTAAAAGTTGACTATTTTTCAATTACACTTGGACCGATAGCTAAATTTTGATTGCCGGTTTAAAAATTGGTCATGCCACCTGAATTTAATATAAACACTATACGGGTCAAACGAAAAAAAGAAGTTGAGCAAGAAAAATAGGATGAGGACAAAAAGAAAAAAAAAAAGACATGCATGTTCATTCTATACGATGCCACACACAAATAGCTTTCATTGATTACATTTTCCAATATATTAATAAATGTTTTAACTATAGAAATGATCTGTGTTACCCTTTATGTAATTTTTAAGTTCATTCCAAAAATTATATATTTCATCTTCGTACTTCGAATCCTATCAATTATTTTGGAACAGAGGATGTACCAAACAAGAATTCACCCTCAAAGCAACCCACTTCCCTAGTATTTGACACTCATATCCCTACCATAGTACCATGTGTTCTTTTGAGAAAAAGGGCAGGGGTCAAGGATAGTAGAAGTGAATCTAAATTTAAATTTAATAAATTGAATCTTTACAAATTTTAGTATAAAACTCATTTTATTATTAAAATTATAGGTTCAACTTAAGTATTTATTAAATTTTAGTAAGTTTTTATATATTTATATTTTGTATCAAAAATTCTGAATTTAGGTGAACCTGTAAATCGAGGGCATGTTGAGGGGTGGGGGTTGGAATTGAACCTCTCTCTTACATATCTACCCTAGTAAGAGAAATGGGCAGCCCCCAGGGCACAGGCGAGTTAGTAAGTGGCAAGGTGATTGGGGTACAACCACTCCGACATCGCGGGTTCGAATCCGTGTGGTGACAGTCTTTGTTGAAATATTGCAAGGGTTGTTGCTGGGTTCGTGTCCCGTTGGCCCTCTCCCTTGCAAGGCTGCCACTCGCGCATATCCCTCGATTTATATTCCACCTGGCCAAGGAGCCTCTGGTACAAGTGGGGGGTTCCGCCTTCAGGACTTTCCCCTTCACAAAGAAATGGGCACTTCATTTACCACACAATGACTTTTTATTTTGCCTTAGTGGAGGACAAAATCATTAGGCTTTGAAGGAGATTGAAAGGGCATGTGAAAGTCCCATCTCCTGTCACGAAAACATTCTCTTGCACTTGATTAAAAAAATAAGGATATTTCAAAGTTGAGTTTAGTCTTATGCACCAACTGTGATTTGTTTTCTATATATAATTGGTTCACTTATAAACAATTACTCAAGCATTAATTGATAACCTAATAATGATAACTAATACTAATATTTTACTGTGTACAACATTTTACTCTATCCGTATATATAAGTTAAATTCAATTAGGTTTAAGTACACCGTTTAGGGGCATAGCAAACACAAACCCTAGCCTATTTGGCTAAGCTTTTGGAAAACCTAAAGTACTCATTCTTTTTAAAAAAAAGTATTTGTTTTAGAGATGTTTGGTCAAGCTTTTAGGAAAAAAAAATGATTCTACATACTACTAGAACTAACTTTCAAATGCCGAAAAAAGTAGCTTATCCTGAAAATACTTTCTGAAAGTTTGGCCGAACATAAATTATTGTCCTAATATTAGCAAAAGTGCTTTTAAATGAATTAGCAAAACACAAATGGCTCTCCAAAAATATTTTTTTCCAAACACTTCTGAAAGTCTAACCAAACAGAATACCAACCTGCAAGAGAAAATCTTTGTTTCATAATGATCCACTTGAAAATAAGCTGAGCTTTTTGGTGATTAGATAGCTAAAGAAGGTAACTAAGAGTCTAAGACATACATGTGATCAGTGATCACCCGCAAGGATTGCTCATACAATTGAGCATGGGGCTTTCAGGATGGAGGTCTCAGGTTCGAAACGCCCTGCAACAACAGAGATTTGCTTTTTTTGGGTCAAGCTCGTCGTACGAGGCTTGCCTAATGCAGGTTATCTCTCCTGTGTAGTTTGCGAACTATTACACAAGAGCAGGGTTTACCCTGTGCGCACCCGAAGGATAGCGGATGCGGATTTCCTTGTCATAAAAAAGACATACATGTGATCAATTAACTATTCGCATAATCACTCGTTTGGAAACATTTGAAATATTGAGATTGATGTAAGAAAAACAAGATTGACAACAAAAGATTTCAAAGAAGGCCCATATATGTCTTAGTTATCAGACCATATAATATACACACATATCATTGTTATTCATAAGTGAAGATGTATGAGTATTATGTCCCACCTACAATCATTTCCAAAGAAAAATAAATGACAAAATGATTTACGCATTCTAAAGCATGTCTAATGAGTTAAAGGGGAATAGAAACTATATTGAGAATGTTACTAGGAATTTCTAAAAGTATCACTATGCTCTTATTTTCCTCTTTATAATCATTTCCTGCAAGATATATAATATCTTGTCCAAGAGACTTAGTGGTCCTTTTTTCTTTCTACTATTTGTAAAAACTGTTCTTTTACCTTACTTATAACAAATGAATATAAATGGATAATTATTTATTAACAGCTTGCTGACATACAAAATGAGCATAACTGTGATTCAAATGCTCGTTTGTATTCAGCAACAAGAAGATACCCAATGTAATCCACAAAGTGGAGTCTGGAGGGGAGAGTGTACGTAAATTTTATCCCTACCTTGGAGGTAGAGAGGTTGTTTCCAATAGACTCTCAGCTTAAGGACAAATAGTTCAAAGCAGTTCAGAAAAAGAAATAACGGAAATGAAGAAGACAAGACAAAACATTAAGAAAGCATGACAAAACATTCTTAACAGTAACTACGACAAAAATATCATAATCAAAGTATAAGGAATAACATTAGTACGAGAGATAGAAGGGGTGCTCATTATTATTCAAAGCAAAAAATTAGACTATGGTAGCATTTTCAATAAATGTGGCAAATTCTCTTGCTTTCGCTCTACACCTGAGAATCCCTAGTTTCCTAGTTTTAGAATCCCTGAAGACTTCATTTCATTTCTAATTGTGTCAGGACCAATAGTTTCAGCTTGGGAAAATCATAAACAATTAAAGAAAACAATAGATGAAACTCAACCTTTTTTTATAACTGTGGTGTGGAGTCCAGCTCGCGCAACTCGACTAATTCCACCGGGTACCAGTTATCTCCCACCACATGGGTACTGGATAACTCCGTCTACCAAAAACTTTGACAAAAGATGGAAGAAATCATGTAGTGATCTCATTGGTGAAGAGATCAAACAAGATATTCTAAAGTTCTTACTTAGCAGATGATCAAATTTTGGCTAGAAGACTAAAATACATTTTTAACACTTTGGAGTCAAGTTGCTGGTCCAACAATAATACAAACCTGGGGCCAATGCACTTATTATTGACAATACTCATAAGAAACTTAACCCCCCCTTTTCCACTTTTTCTGCTATCCTCCACCTTTCAGCTTTTCTCTTCTTTCAATCAAATTATATCGCAAATTGGATCAAGATTTCCTTTAATCTAGTTCACTTTTAAGATTTAATAGTATGTAAACGTATTCATTTTCTCTGCATAGACACGATCACTACTACAAAGCGAAGTGAGACGAGAGATCTAAATAAGAGGGGCCATATTAGAAACAAAGTTGTGGTTAAAAAAGTCTTTTGTAGCCATTTCTATATTCAGATTTTACAGGAATTTGTTATAGTTGGACAACTTATGCTAGTCATTTCAACTCCTCCTTTATTAGAATCTATGCTTCACAAAATTCTCCCTTATCCAGACTTGGGATCGACTATGCTTAGGGAAATTTACGTTAGTAGAGTTCAGCCTGTTGCTTCTGCAATCCCCTCCCTCCATTCTTTCCTAATTTATCTTCTCCAAATATTGATTTAGAAATCACAAGACATGTTTATTTCCTAGGTATCAATCCATCTAAGTTCTAAAATGAAGCAAAGGGTAAAGGTACTAATTCCTTTAAGGAGTCAAACCTTTCAAGCAAAAATCAAAAAAGATAATCATGATGCATAAGAATGATTGAACTTTGTCTACCTATCCCCCCTTCATTATGAATACTTATTTTAAGGCCTAGCCTACTTAATAATCATAGGCTTCATTTCCCCACTTTGGCTACCTTTTTGCCCAAGCTCTTAATGCGTACAATTACCAAGCTCTAATATTACTGGTCACTTGTATGTGGCATTGTAAGATAACCCATACACCCCTGAAAGTCCTCTATGATCACTTATTTTCCATGGTGTTGTCATCCATCACTCTGCTTCTTTTGGAGGACACATGTATAGGTCTCTTATCTATTTGGCTATTTATTTTTTATAATCTAGTGTCCGGACCAGCTTGAGTGCACCTCAATTAATTGCATGGGGTACTTGCTATCTTCCACCAGCACAGACCCCGAGTAACTCGGTCTACCAAGACTTGGGTAGATAGGAAGAAATCACCAGTCCGAGCCAGCTTGCGCACCTCAACTGCTTCCACGGGGTACTTGCTATCTCCCCCCAACACAGGTAATAGGTATCGAGTAACTCAGTCTACCAAGGCTTGGACAGAGGGAAGAAATCAATCATGTGTTTTTTGCTTTCGCTGGATTTTGATCTTGAGACCTCATGGTCCTCAACCCACTTCATTAACCACTATTTCACACCCTTCGGTGCTCTGGCTATTCTTGATTGCCATATGAGGATCACTTGTGGGGTTGCAAAAAGCAGGAATGAAATTTTATCCTATAAGAGGAACCAAACTAGGAAGAATGATTTTACAAGTTTTACTACAGCTGGAGGCAATCCAAGCACTGGATAAGAGAATTGATATGATGACTATATGACTTCCTCTGTTACTAAAGATGAACAGGAGGCTTCTGAACAGATTTATTCCACAAAAAAAGAAAAGAACATTGTACATCTTAAATGCCACATTAATACTTCAGAAGGCTTCAATGCCATGTTATAGTAAAGCTTCTGAACAGATTTATTTCCACAAAAAAAAAATCACACCATACATCTTAGATGCCACATTAATACTACTGCATAATTTTCACCTTGTAAAAAAGAAGAAAAAAAAACCAAAGAAAAGATGGGGCAATAATGCTACAGATGCACAACATACTAATCACCAATATTTATTGCCACTGCATCAGTTCTCCAATTCAATCAAATGTTTGAAAGAAAGGCATAAATGCGAAAGCAGTGAAAGAAAGATACCTCTTGCCCATTATATCACTTGGATGACATGAGCGTCAAACGCAGGAGCAAGGCGAAATAAAATAGAACTGCATAAGATAATCAACTAATTTATGAACCTGCACAGGGATGGGAAATAAATGTGGAAAAAAGGTGGCAGTCACTAAACATAAATGCATCATGTACTTAGCAATGAGATGATCGACACTTAATATTATCATCAGTTCTCGATCCTGATTGATCTAGGAAATTCTTGCCAAGTGAAATCCAAGGTGAAGACCAGAATCAAACATCAACCCACCTCTGGAAATTGAAAGTAAACAGAAAAAGAACATTGTAAACCAAACAAATTAATCAGTGATCTTCGGAAACATCTTATAATTTTGATGTGTTTTAATAGTTGTAAAAAGAATGTAGTCTCTTAATAAGTAATTTTCTCATCCTTCACTGAACTTTATCTGAAAGTACAAATCCTTTTACAATTGGAAAATTCAGGCAATTGATTTGAACAATTACAACTCTGAGATGCCAACACCACTTGGATATGACGTGGAAACCCGACAAGTGAATACGCCTGCTTGCAGCATTAAGCAAATATTATGGCCAAACTAGAAGGAACATGAACCAGTTCATAAGAACATCAAAAGAGAGTTCCTTCATACCTAGTAAAATATGACTTCCACTTTGAAATGCAACAAAGACTTGTCGATGTGCATCGAAGAGCTAACTGCTATAAGGTTCTTACTTTGATCTGCATTGAGAGACATCTGTCTAGGTGAACATCAAAATTAAAACATAACAGAATTTTGAATATTAGATATAGGGGGGGAAATCCTCACAGGAGAGGGATTTTCTTCTTCAATCAGCGTGCTCCCGGAAACGTATGATATTGTTGATAAAGATCCTCTCACGACGATAGCTGAAGATTAAGATAGATAAGACTAACAAATACACACACCATACTTTTCACAATACAATTTAGTCACAGGACTTCCAAACTATAGTTAAGTTTTGATTTTGTCTTTGGGCCTATTTTACTAAACTTCTAGTCTACTTGCATTAGACTACAACATGTTAGCTCCGCCAAAGTCGTTTTTGTTAAGAAATGGACCTTGGGCTTAACCACAAAAACTAGTTTATGAGGTGAGGATTGCCCAAGACCATATAAGGAGACAAATAACCCATCCCTCAACCAATGCAGGACAACTTGACACCCCCATCCCCACACGCCCACGACTACCAACTGGTGCGTGGTCAACATAATATGGGGCCCCAACACTGGGACACATAATAACAGGGCAAGTTTTGGCCCTAATACCATGTTAAGAAATGGACCTCGGGCCTAATTCAACTCCAACAACTAGCTCATGAGGTGAGAATTGTCCCAGATCATAAAAGGAGACAAAAACAAGCCATCTCAAACGGATGGAGAGTTCGGGTCTGCTTCCCCTTACTAATGGAAATGGACGGATCGACTCCGTAGCCAATGTGGGACAACTTAACAATTTTCATAAGCTCCCACAATCCTTTCCGATAAAGAAAAAACATGTGTGTGTGTGTGTGAAAGAGAGAGAGAGAAGAGAGAGGGGGGGGGGATTCAAGAAACAAAAGGCTTTCATATTCCACGGGTATACAAAGATTCAAATCCTCCACTTACATGATAAAGGCTGCAAGCATGAAACTGGTTATGCCCACTGAGAAATGAATGCTAAATGTTCTCCAAAAGTCATCCCGATCCAGAAATATCTTTTCTGAAACTAGAGTGACTATTCCAGAAAGAAGTAGAAAGGTCCAACCAGAGGGCAGGCAGCTAAGAAAGGAAAATGAGGACGAATCCTGAAAAAACCCCGAAGAATAAATCATCCTCTGAATCCAAGGAAATTCCGACTTCTCAAATCCTTCAACATCCAAAAATCACAAGCAACAGGAAAAATACCTGGAAATATTTCCTGATGAATACTGCTGAGTAAGTGATCCTAAGAGCCATATCTTTCAACAAGTGAAGGAACTAGTTGCTACAAATTATAGATGTCCAGGATAACATGGATTCACACAGTTCCAAACATCTAGTTAGCCACCCATGCACTTCCAACTCTGGATACAGATGCAAGTGCAATAGGAGAGTAACCACAAATCACATTAGAAACTACTTCACTACTAGAAAGCTCCTATTCTTGTGAAAAGGGTGACTACAAGTACTTGTTGCCTTGACATACTGGGAAGATAGCATTTCAGTTTAAGCAGCCAGCAACAACGATAATAAATTATGCAACCCTATGTACTGTGCAACCCTAAGCAGCCAGTGTTCCTGAAAATAGTTATCTCATAAAATGATTGATTATGACCTTGTAACGTGAAAGATGCTGAAAATAAAATATGCAACCCTATGTATGGTGCAACATAAATATTTACTATCTTCAACACAGCACCAAACTGCAAGACCTTGCCTTATTTCTGAACCAAGATTTGGAATGAGAACATGATCTCATCAATGTTTTCTGAAACAGAAGGAAACACTGCTAAAGTTCCAGAAAAAGAAGGAATATAATACTTTAATGTGTCATGAAAGGATACTCAAAGAATTTGCTAAAATCAACCCAATTGCACCAGCTGAATGTATAAGAGAAACATTCAACACCAGGTAAATCAATGAGAACACAAGCAAGGAATCATTTGAGCGCTTGAGTTGAATCTCATTTGCGACCGCATGCAAAAATGCTTCAGATGTTCCTGCACCAGTGAAAAAGAAAAACTCAAACAGATTCACAATAGATCCATAGACTGCGAGGCTGGTAAAGCTACAGAAAACATTGTCGGTCAGGGTAAATTCAACATATCATCTTCACAAGCTGAAGACAAACACAGAACCAATTAGTGGCATAGTCTTTCGGTCACATCATTGCAATTAATGAGGCAGGTTGCAAATGAGAAAAGCACAACATAGATCTCAGCTACTTGAAACAGAATATATAAGCTTTCTAAAAGTTATGTAAAGCAATAAGCAGCCTTTGAAAAGTCACAAATTTCAAAAGCATGCATCAACGTTGTAGCAGTTCAACAAGAATGAATAAAAGAGACTGATGAATAAACTTGGCCAGATTCCAGGCATGCTTTTTCAAAATTTATCGGAAAGCTCAAGAACTGCATCACTCACTGAAATTTCAAACATGAAAAGAATTCTTAAGTAATTTCTGACATGGAGGCTGTAGCGGTACAGTTAAATATCAAACTCAAATGCATCAAAATAGAAGACAAATTTGGGAATTCCAATCATCACAACCTTATTTCGCATATACAAATAGCTGTCTCCGCATCATTATTTTACTAGATTTGAAGTTTCGTAGGACCTGCATAATTATCATCATATACCGTGCTTCTTGCTTCATAAGCTAATCCAGTTATTAAAAAATAAACTAGTTTGATTGCAACTTTTTCGACATATTTGGCCTTCTTTACTGAGAGCTACAGGTTAATTAGGTGCCAAGTATCACATTTTAGAGTATGAGAGGCAGTGAACCAGCTCCGATCCACGGGCTGAGGCCCTATGTTATTAATTATTATTATTATTATTACTATTATTATTAAACAGGAACCAGAGGCACCAATAGATATGGGCTGCCCAATTTTGAAAATCTACGGCGTTGATAAGAAGTAAAAAACCCACAATATTCATGGTCAAACGCTTTTCATTTTAAGTCACAACATCAGGATTTGGAAGGGCAAACTAGAAAACCTACAGTTAAATCTTAAGCACCCCAAGTAATTAATGAAAAGGAAGGATATAAATAGGATTAGTTCCGGATATTCCAAAAACATTTGACAATTGCGGAGGTGCCCCCTCAATTCTCAGTATGATAGAAAGCTCTGTGCATGGAATTTCTTCTGAGCTCACTTAGCCTTACTCACATAAAATAAGGAAAGAAGGTTCTCTTGAGTCTAGATCATGGTCAGTAGCTCCATCAGGTCCTAGAGAAATTAACTCATGATAATAGAAATGAACCATACAGTAAAAATAGCTACTCAAACCGTCATTGTGTCCTTTTGTGTCTAAATTCTTATGTAAAATTTATCATGGATCACTCTAGAGTCTTGACAAGGAGTGCCTTGGTTTATTTGAAACCAATTTATCTTATATAATCAGTATTCCTATTGGATTTGTCTTGTTAATCCTAATTGAGTTTAGTTATCTATGAGAAAACATTGTTAGAAGTAATAACTGCATAAGATTTTCATGGAAGTCATTATTTTCAAATTAATTACTCAATAATTACTTATTTAGGAGATTATAATCAATTTCTATTATGGAAGCGAAACATGACCGTACCATTCATAGCCAACAGAATTACATAGAGGCAATAGTATCGTAGAGCTGTTGAAGCTTCTCCATCACTCCACTTGCGACCATACAGCAACCTAATGAGAGAGTAGGAGTAGCTAGGGCCAAATGCCATGACTACCAAACCTACAAGACAATCAGTTTTGAGAATGAAGATAAGCTATTTGGAGTCTCAATTCGTTTTTACACACCTTCAGAGCTAAAATGTAATAAAAATTCACCAAGTTTTTTCGTGTAATGAATACAAGCAGAGAATGAAACATATTGTGTCAATTTATTGTTTGAAATATGTTTATCCAAAAGAAAAATCGAAGCATAGGGTAAAGATGCTGATACACCAAGCAAAATACCCGAGGAAAACAAGTTTAAAGAACATATTTTGAAACTTCCCATTTCTGTTATTGTTGAGTTTTTTATGAACATCTGTTTAGGGGGGGGGGGGGGGGGGGGGGGGATAGATTTCAGTCATATAGGGGAGGGGATGAGGGAGTGGTTGGAAAGGGCTATAGAATAAGTAGAGGTGAGGGAAGCAGTGACGAGTTGTACGGGGGATAAGGCACGGGGACCGGATGGATTCACTTTAGCTTTCTTTGAACAGTGTTGGGGGATAGTTAAAGGTGAGTTGATGGAGACAATTGCAGAATTTCAAGATACAGGAGAGTTCGAGAGAAGTCTTAATGCATCTTTCATTACCATTGTGCCAAAGAAGGAAGGAGCGTCGAGCATAAGACTTTAGACCTATTAGTTTGGTAGGAAGCATTTACAAGATTATCTCTAAGATGCTTTCTAATAGACTAAAAAAAAGTTTTTGATGAGAAGGTGTCCACTTCTCAGAATGTTGTTGTGGAAGGAAGACCGATTCTGGATGCAGCTTTGGTGGCAAATGAAGTGGTTGACCCCAGAAAGAAGAAAGGTGTGCCGGGTATTTTATATAAGTTGGATCTTGAGAAAGCGTATAATCATGTGAATTAGGATTTCCTAGATTTCATTATGGTGAAGATGGCATTTGGGGACAAATGGAGGAGAGGGATCAAGTTCCGCATTTCTACTATCCGATTCTCTGTTTTGGTGAATGGGAGTCCATGCGGGTTCTTTGGGAGTTCGAGGCGCTTGAGGCAAGGGAATCCTTTATCTTCTATGTTATTCTTTTTGGTGATGAAAACTTTGAGCAAGATGATAGGGCAGTCAGTGGAGGGCTATTGAAGGGATTTGATACTTCCTTTAGTAATATGACAATTACACATCTCTTATTTGCAGATGATACGTTAGTCTTTTGTGATGCAGAGGTGTCCCGGCTAGATCATTTGAGACATATTCTGTTGTGGTTCCAGGTTGTGTCAGGCCTTAAGATCAATCTCAGAAAATGTGAGATTACACCGGTGGGAGTGGTGGATAATATCGAGGAGATGGCACGGGTGCGGAATTGCAAGGTGGGTTCTCTACCTACTACCTATCTAGGATTGCCATTATAGGTGCGTCAAACAAAGATCTTGCAGTGTGGAATTCGGTGATCGAGAGAGTAGAGAAGCGGCTAGCGTGTAGGCAAAAGAGATACTTGTCGAGAGGGGGCAAGGAAGTATTGATCGAAAGCACTCTTTCCAGCATTCCTACATATTTCATGTCACTTTTGTAGGCTCCTGGCAAAGTTACTGAAAGGATGGAAAGACTTCAACGTAACTTTTTATGGGACACAATGGAAGGAGTTAGGAAGTACCATTTAGTAAATTGGAGAGTTGTCACATCTCCTAAGGAAAGGAGAGGTCTCGGAGTGAAAGACCTCAAGGTGTTCAATAATGCTTTGCTAGGGAAATGGATATGGAGATTTGGGGTGGAGCAGAATACATTGTGGAGGGGGGTGGTAGCGGAAAAGTATGGTATCTTGGAAGGTGGATGGAGGACACTAAAAATATTAGAACTTCGTTTGGGTGTGGATTATGAAGAAGTATTATGAAGGGGTAGGAAGACTTCAGTGGTCATATCTCATTTAAGGTTGGGGATGGAAGCAAGATTAAATTTTGGACACATAAGTGGTGCGGGGAGAGCGGATTGAGGAAGCTTTCCCTAACATATACCGAGTGTCTTGCCAAGGAGAGATGATGGTCCAGCAAATCCGTAGGTCACACGATGGGGTAATTCATTGGGATTTGAGATTCAGGAGGAACCTTTAGGATGGGGACATGGAATAATTTCACAATTTAACTGAGATATTGTATGGGATGGATAACCCAGCCAACATCCCAGATGTATGGAGTTGGCAGGCGAGTGAAGAGGTGTGTTCAGTGTCAAATCTTATTACAAGTGTTTATTGGTGAGAAATTAATGTACTTTCCCTTATGATTCCATTTGGATACCTAGAGCACCGAGGAAGGTGTGTTTCTTTGTGTGGCTGGCGACAAGGGGTGTGATCTTAATAGCGGAAAATCTAAGAAAAAAAAGGACTACCTATGTAAGTTGGTGCTTCATGTGCAAGAGCTCGGGCGAAAATGTAGATCATTTTCTATTGCACTGCAAAGTAGCTAATAGTTTAAGGAGGGTGGCTCTTAATTTGTTTGAGATGCAATGGGTGATATAGGGCACAGTCAAGGAGGCTTTGCAAAGTTGGACTCACAGGAGGCGAGAGAGAAATCGAAGGGCATGGAGTGTTGCCCCCTTAGCAATCATGTGGGTTATTTGGAAAGAGAGAAATAGGAAGGCTTTTGAAGGGGTGGAACAATATTTTGTAAAAATGCAAAGTAGTATGTTGTCTCTAGTTTCGTTTTGGTGCACTTATGAGGTCCTATTTGTATAGAGAATTGGATCTCTTTTGTTGAGAACCATATTTTGGTGTAGGTTCTCTTCTTTTGGTATATGTCTTGTACACGAAATTTCCACAATTGTCAATAAAATTATTTACCTTATAAAAAAAATGGCAGCCAGAAAATCAGTTTCTAGACCTTTTTACAGTCTTAGTTAAGTCATACTGTCTAGCACCCCTTCTTTATCCAAGAAAAAAGGTCATAACATCCCAAATGCTGAGTAATGTACATCAGCCTCTATCTTTTGAGGCTTTCAAGTACTTTATTTCATACGTGTATGTTAATTTGTCACCAGTGGTCGTGTGCAAAAAATACAAGTTCTAATTTTAGTTCAGGTCTTTATTAACTTCAAGATTTAGTTAGTCCATTCCACTCACGCAAAAGGCCACTTTGGTAATAAAGGCTGGCATAGCAGACAATTGAGTTCGGATCCCTACAGAGTAGCAGAAAGAGTGTCTTTTCTTATAACAGGGAAAGTGTATTTGTTTCACATTATCATGATTGCACCAATAAGGTGCTATACTTTAACTTTACAAAAATTCATCTTTAGAACTCCCAAAAAATTCATAACATTGTCTAATCAATTTAAATCTTTCTGTTTGCATAAAAAATGTGCCTAAATAACTATGTTTTACTCTATAAGCTTGTCCGTCAAATACCTCATATTTCTCTTTCTAGATCGCCCATATGATGCAAAAGGGAGAAATGTCACACCGTTTTCTGCCCATTGGGATTGTGTAAAGAAGAGTAATTAACAAGGAAAAATGAGGACATTATAGTGACCTCATATAGTTCTCTTGATCCTTACTCTTATTTTGAAGTAGTAATCGCATTTGGAAAACTAGGTTGATTCTTGTAAGGAAACACATCACATACTGTATAAGTTGTCAGAAAGTCAATGGTCAGCACCCGGAATGTTTAACAGTAAAATTAGTTCCAAAGAAAATTACATCATTTGTATAACTGGATCTGAGAATTTCAACCAATGTTTGCTAAGATAACAGGTCTGAAATTAAGACTCGGCTAAGCTACCAGAAGATGTTGAACATTCATCTCTTTTTTCACTCATTCAGTAAAAATTTTCTAATTTTATGACCCAGTAGGATATAAGTAAAAGTAGGTAACCACAAGTCTAGCTCTACTGACAGAAAAGATCAAAGTAATATTGAAGCAAGTTCAATAATGAAAGAATGTAGGAATTACCTATTAGTAAAACAAGTTTCATAGCCTCAGTCAAGCTTTTTCCCAGTTTATTTTGCTTCTGTATCTGTTCACCTGCCAAAACAGTGAAACAGTTGAGGTATCAAACTACCATTTTCTACTGGTCCGAAAGGGCGTGGGTTCAAATCCCACAGCTGTCACTTAATTTCTTTTCCATATTTGTGGTATATCACTTGTATACGGCCAAGATGGCCTTGTTATTATCAATGAAGTCTCTTACTTGATCAAAAAAAATAATCAAAGTACCATTTCAAATTGAATGAACTTAAGAAAGTCAGCATAAAGTTAAATTTTTTGTTTATAGCTTTGTGGTAGTGACAAACACCAAAAATGCAATATCAGAAACAAGGCTAAGCAAGATTTAGAAAAACATATAACAACAACAACATACTGAGTGTGATCCCACAAGTGGGCTAAGATTTAGAACATAAAAAAAAGGGCAGCCCGGTGCACTAAGCTCCCGCTATGCGCGGAGTCCGGGGAAGAGCCGGACCACAAGGATCTATTGTACGCAGTCTTAGCTCACATTTCTGCAAGAGGCTGTTTCCACGGCTTGAACCCATGACCTCCCGATCACATGGCAGCAACTTTACCAGTTACTCCAAGGCTCCCCTACATTTAGAAGAACATACGAATTGAAAAAGTAAGATGATTAAGTGAAGTCCTATAACAAACAAGAGACCTAAAAGGAAGGCGAGTAAACCTGATGCAGACCTTGCAAATGTAGCATATGAACTTTCTTCAAATGGGAGAAACACCAGCCTAACCACTAAGCTGCCTGAAAAATCAATTATATGTTTGTATCTGGTAAAAATATGACCCTTTTAAGCAATATGCTGCTTTGATAAGAAAGGCGGTTAGTAGAAGGCAAGATTAGCCACAATTAAAATACCTAGTTTGTCTACAAGCCCATATACTGCTTGGTTATATGGTGTGTCCAACCACACAAGAACCATTTTTTCTCCTTCTTGAAGAAGCAACTTGCGGAAAGATTGAAAAGTAAACAACATACACATTTTTGAAAGCTGCTCATCAATGCCTCCCCTTCCTACACTAAAAGGGCATTAACTGTCAAATAAAATAATGGTAGAGCACAAACATTCCAATCACAACAAGAAAAGAACTGTCAACATAAAAGAAAAGGGCAGAGAGATTTTGTGAACAAAGCTAAACAACTGATAAACCAAAGGCAGGCTTCCAATCCATTTTTTATAATTTCTTGCAGCGACATTCTCAACCACCCCCACTTCCAAAAAGGGGGAGAAGAAAAGAAGGAAAAAGCTCCTATCTCATAAAAGAAACTTGACTTGTTTTCTTTAGGAGCAATACAGATGCATTATGTGTGTCTGCTCCCATCTTCCTCTCTCTCTCTCTCTCTCTCTCTAGTTGTTTTTGTACTTCGACAGTAAGTTTTCTATAGTGCTTGTGCCTTACTTTGTGTGAAAAAGAATCATATAACTTATCATCAAAGAAAATATGAAATGTATAACATGTATGTGAACAAGGATGAGGAAATATTAGAATTCTTACCCAAAAGGGAAGAGATCAGATCTGCTATACACGTGAAAAAGAAGAAAGTAGGCCCAGTAGCCAAAGAAAACAAAAGCTCCAAATGCGACTTGCGACAAGGCAAATACAATTGCTTTCTCCTGAAAGTAAGAAATTCAAATCTTCAATATTTTGTATATTGCTTTCTCCTGAAAGTATGAAATATTAGTCTTCAATATTTGGATTTAATACTTATAATAATAAAATTGAAATTAAGCTCCCGGTGCTTTGGGCCAGTGGTAAGCGCACGGCGCATGATGTGCGGGTTAGGGGCATGTCATGTGTTCGAACCCTACTGAGGATAAAAACATGGTACTTGAATGGAGAAGAATAGAGGGGTGAACCCATTATCCACCGAAACCTGAACCGTACGCCACTGACCCTCGAGGATTTCTTAGTTATCAAAAAATAACCAAATTGCATTAAAATTACTAACTTTAGTATCCAACATACAATAATGCATACATGAATCTAACTTCTGAAAGCAAACATCATTAAATATAATTTCATCCGGGTCAGTCATCAAAAGATAACCTCAACCACAAAATCAAAATTTTCTTCTTCAATTAATCAATTGCATAAACAATTAAGTTGCAGTTCAACACATAATTACTTTAGTAATATAACTAAGAGAGTGGAAGAGAGAAGGCAAAGAGAAGCCTAGAATCAAAGCAGAAGAAGAAGAAGAAGAAGATGGCTAGAATGATAGAGAAAAAAAGAGTCATTTATTTGAAGATCTTTGCTCGATCAATTCTTGCAAATCACACTCTGGCTTTAGCATCTGTCGGGCACATCTAAGCAAAAAATATAAAAAAGTGCCTATCTTTCTATTCATATATATTACTAATCAAAATAGATTTATATAGTTAAGTAGCATAGCAAGAAGCCCCAAATCCTTGATTTGTCTAGGTAAGACTGCAATGTCTTGGGGCCTAGGAAGTGAGGGGAATGAGTTTGGCTACTTCTCCTCCACACTTTTTTTTATTCGTGCCCGTTCCGGATACGCTTCGTGTGCTGTTGTCGCTTTTCTCTCATCTTATTCTTCATTGAACGGTTCGGATGGACTTTGTCATTCTTTCCCAACTAAAGTTGAAAGAGTTGTATCACATCGAGATGTCGATTAGTTTTCCACCCCCAATGGGATCGGGAATTTGTAACCCTCATTTAGATTTTAAGGCCCTTCATCCTTTCTGAATGAAGACCCGGCCTGGCTCGTGTTGTTCCAACAACAGGTGGGGAGCACCTCAGTATACAATCTCGTGCAGTAATAGGGAGCCCTATTACACCTAAGGCTAACTTCAATTCACCTAACCGAGGTTCATCGCATGTAGTCATTGTGGAATTGTAAAGGATATTAAGTAGATGATTGATTTTCGTAGCATGCATTGCCATCCATGTCGCAACTGATTTGCTGAGCTACATGTCCGGTGCACAAGGAACTGCTTTCGGTCCTCCAAACTTACTTACTCGTAGCCAGCGACCTATAACACTAGTCACTACTCCCAATGGGTTTCGGAAGTAAGCCCCACAACCCAAAGCGGCAAGAACTACCGAAAAGCTCCACAGAGTTTTCGTATGGGGAAACTACGAGACCACGACTTTCTTGAACGCGATAACCAAGAAATAAATCAAAGAAAGCAGACAAACGTAAGTAGTAGACGAATAGGCATTACAAACTCAAGAAGAAGAACAAATCAAACTCAATGATGAAAATGTTGAAGTGAACACGGAGATGTGTCCTACTAATCGAAAGCTAAGGATCGTTTTCCTCTTTTTTTCATTTTATCTATTAAAGTGAGATAAAAAGAATGAGTCATTTAGCACTCACTGTTTGAAACACACGCTTCTTTGAAGTGCATGGCTAATGGCTTCACTTATGAAGTGAGAATCCTTTGTTTCCAATCATTTCATTGTTTGAGTGTTTAAGCGATAGTTCTCACAACACTGGAAAAAGTGGAGATTTAAAGAGACACCAGTTTTAGAGAACCCCAAAGTCTACCTTAAAGAGAAATTGTTTAGCATTGAAATGATATGGGCCTAAAATGAGAGTTAGGAATGCAGATGATTCATATGACTCTTACTAGTTTGGGATTGTCTTGTAGATGATTGATTGACGCAACCTTATATCGGATATTAGTTTGGGAAAATCCACTTCAGCTTTTTAAATTTCAACATAGACAAACACTACGAGAAGAGCATAAGTTAATTGAACATTATAAGTGACTCCATTTAATAAGATGCCAAATACTCTACTTATGAGTTGGTCCTATATCCAAATTGGTAAAAAGTAGACAATCCGGTACTTGCATCCCACATGAATGGAATTAAGTATTTTCCTTCTTACAAGTACTTCCCGTCAAAGATAAAGTGCCCTAATCGGAGATGGCATGACACCGCATCACGAGATCTTATACAATACCATGCCACAACCAAATGCTAAGCAACATATAAAGCTCCTTGACGAGGATATCTTCCTGTCATTTACACAAAAGTACTTTTGTTGGTTAGTTCACAAATTATTTGTCCACTTAAACCTAAGCAATTTGCCCACCGATTGTAAGGAAGCTAGTATGTAATCTTGCAACCTTATTGACTAGAGCTCAAATCAAAAGGCCTTCACACAAACACCAACCCCTTTCTGACCCAAGGCTAACCTTCTAAAGGACACAAGAGCGTACTTTTTCCCTAGGAACGACACTTTCTAGTTTCTAATAACTCAACCTAACCATCCCGTGTACAATTCTCATTTTTCTCAAGGAAAATATCAACAAAAAAATTCTCCCAATATGTAAGCATTCCCTAAATCCACCATACTAAACTCTAGAATGTGTAATCAAGTGTTCTCCCTTTCTCAAAGTGAAAGCATCAACCCTCACACCTGTAAACCTAACTCACCTATTACTTTGTTGTCCTATTTATCAAATTTGAATATTACACTTGCTTTCTTTTGGGAAACTCCACTCATGCCCACCTACCCATCGAGGAAGACGTCATCGATCCCTGAATCGAGAAATCGCTCTTTCAATCCCTTACAGCTGCCTTTGAAGCCTTCCATAGCCCGAAACAATGAGTTGCCTAAAAAAAGGGGCAGCCCAGTGCACTAAGCTCCCGCTATGCGCGGGGTCCGGGGAAGGGCCGGACCACAAGGGTCTATTGTACGCAGCCTTACCTCACATTTCTGCAAGAGGTTGTTTCCACGGCTTGAACCCATGACCTCCTGGTCACATGGCAGCAACTTTACCAGTTACTCCAAGGCTCCCCTTCGAAACAATGAGTTGCCTCATAGTTAGTTAATCTCACTCTTGTTATTCATATCATTTAGCAGTCAAACACATATCTCACTATCATTTTTCCCACTCAAACCAATTTTTTTACTTCAGTTGGGAGGTAAATCAAGGTGAATACCCCCTTATCATCTTCCATCTCATTTCTGAAGTCAATCAATTGAACCACCAGTGAAAACCTAGAATTTCATTATATGAGCCCATTATATGTCCTAAAATGATCTCCCATATCAAGTTACCAAAGAAATGTTTGAACATTCTTATCAAAGTGCCCCTAGACAAAGTGCTTGTGCTTCATATATATTCAAATTAAGATACTACTTGAGAAATAAATCATAAAATAGGTCCTTTCTAGTGTGAGTCATAGCATTTGGAACATAAAAGAAAATAGAAGATCACATCGACTAGATTCATAAGAAAATGATCAACTTTGGTCAAGTAGATCATACAGCCAAGAGGACAAAGTATTTTCCTGGCAACACATTAGCATTCAACTTACACCTTGATCTACTTTCCCAAGGAGAAGTTGTTCAATGCATCTACTGCACAATAAATGACTTTTGTATAAGGTCTAAAGTAATACTAATCCCTATGATTTAAGCCAAATTGTGAACCCAATCCATTTAAGGAAGATCCCAAATAGTATTGATCTTATAATTCAACGGGATCAAGTGTTCATTGGACCAAGACATATTCTTTAGTATGGCTTGAACAGAATAGGAGGATTCAGTTGGCAAGATCTCAAAATGAGTCCATGTTCGCTACTTTATGGCAGACTTGAAAAACTCGGTAGAGGCTGTCCATAGTATTCAATCCTGAACAGGGATACTATGCGATTGAGAAAAAATAGAGTCCATCTTTTGCATACACAATTTAAGACAGTAACTCATGTTATAAATGAACATGATAAAGAGCAGCTAACCAGTATACTCACTTAAACTATACTGTAAATAAAGATAAATTAAATTAAGAACTAAAAAGAGTAAACAATGCAGACGATCTATTGTTGTTTACCATGCCAGGTAGCTTTACAATGAGGAGGTAGGTAGTTATACAACGTGATAGGGTAGCTGCACTTTCAACTACGAGACGCAACTTGAGGAGAAGCAAATTCTGAGATAAGATGTAAAAGGGTTCAGCTAGTAGCTCCAGTATACATGCAAAACCTGCTCAATGGAAATAAAATTTCCAACAAAAATAAAAATGTCAAACAACAGAAGTTTTAGTTCCCAAAAAATCAACTTCAGGGAAAGGTCATCGGTCCAATAGATGATGCTTTCAAGTCTCAAACCTCCAACCAGATGTAGGCAGAAGACACGGTTCTAAGCAAGTCAGAGTTATGTCAAAATCACATTAAAGCAAGGACATGCAGTCATACACCCATGAACTAATCAAAAAAGACATACAGCCAATGAATAATGATTTCAGAAGGGCCTACATCCAAACCCTCACCAGTGATAGTTCAAAAGCCAAAACACGATACAGCCATGAAAACAGACTCATTTTTTTAAAGATAAGTAACCATGGAAAGCTGAGTTTTCCTGGCTCACATTCATAACCAGCTTGTAGAATTAGCACAAAACACAATGCTTTAAAAGACTGTATATCAAAGTTTAAGCTCACCATTTATCCATATAGCCTGTGCGTATTGACTAGAATAACTTAGTTCTTGCCACCATAAAACAAAAATACATCCTGCAAATGTGATGATTACTCCCAAAGGGAGAGTCATCCATGCTACTTTCAAGAGTTTTGCTGCATTTCCTCTCCCTGATGATCCACCACTGCAATTTAAACACAGTACATACTTAAGCTTTAAATGCAGACCCAAAAAAGATATTTCTAATGAAAGTCTCAAAGCAGATATAAAATGCCAGAAAAAAAAGAACCTTCATGTACTCATCTTGCTGGAAACGCAAAAGGCCAAACCAGATAGACTAAAGCCTCTATTTGCTCAGCTTTAGGGTTCTATTATCTATTTGGAATTCATATTAGAAGTGTCATCTAAATGGTCAAAAAACTGACATTTGGTTTCCTAAATTACCATATCCTCTTGCCCTTTCTAACATATTTGTTCTGAGAATTCAAAACCTTAGCCACATATTTGCTCTCGTCTGTGTGAAAGAACTCTCAAAATATTTTTCACATGTGTTATCCATGTTGTCACAAAAAAAAAAATGGAAGACTTTCTCAAGACAGGACTTTTACATTTTTTATGTCCATGCTGAGAAAAGCAGTGAATTTTGTGGAGAAACATGAAAATGTAAAAGCAAGTGGATGATTTTACAGACTTTTGAGCTCTTAGCAAATAAATGGAAATCCTTGGTAATACACCTTCCTGGTGCTTTTAATAAGTACAAAAGAAAGTAATAATTTTTTAAAAAGAAGTTATAATCTAGAAGTTAGTTTCCGTACTATTACAATTGGTAAGTAACAAGCATAATTAGGTATACTGTGAATCACATAAAACAGTCACGACAAAAGTATAGAAAATCATCTTATTAACTATGACCATAACCATTTGAGGCAAAATGTATGCTTACTACATGAGGTGAACTCTTTAATTTCAATAATGAGACAGAGTTGCAATATGCTTCTATTGATTTGATAATTGTATTTATTGAAGGTAAAAGAAGTTGTGAAATGATGTGCAAAGAACAAAACTAAAAGTAGCATCATGTAAAATATCCAATAGTACCAATAAATGTCTGCCCTCATACATGCTCGCCTGAAGCCCTCTCGACTAAGAAAAAGCACACAAGTAATGAACAAGTGAAATTGTACAGCATACACCTGCATGATACACCAAAAAGATGTTAAACATTTCCTGTACATAAAACCAAGAAAGTCAAGTTGAAAAGTCAAATAAAGTAGCTGAGTTAATTGATAACAAGTTTTTTTGAACTCAAATCACCACAAAGATCAAAGAAATTATGATGAATCGATATGGTACATGTAAATGTAGATGTTGTAACGTCTAGTTCACAACCAGTCAGCCACAACAGTTTATACCAGAACATGGAAAGAGAAACAACAACAGGTGAGCGAACTCTTGTCACTCTTTAATCTAGCAAATTTAGTTTACAGGTCCCTATTATCGTCAATCCATGGAGATGCAGAGGTTGCTATCTTTCAAAACTCAAATTAATAGCAAAGTAGTAGTGATAATAACTAAATAAACTCAATGTGGAATCTCACTGATAAACTATTACATACTTCAACTAATATTTCAGAATATAGCTGAAATACTAACTCCAATACAATGACCGGTTCATATTTACTATTGTTCAACTTTTGGTCACCTGTTAGGGATCACAAAACACAATTTAAATGTAATATGAAATACCACAAGAGAAAAAACACTTTTCCTTTTCTAACATTACCTATAGTAATCTTTCCAAATGTTGTATTTCACCCCAAGAAGAGTACAACAAATGAGAAGAAACAGCTGCGAACCAACTCCATGATAAATGTGAGCTTGTACATATATTCATATACAGAAAACAAAGTTCAATCACGAACTACTTGGGGTCACTTATATGAATCCTTTATATTCATTCTTTTTAAGGTTGGTTTCCGTGTCAGCTTGAGCACACCTCGACTAAAAAGAGAGTGATTCGGTACCTATAATGGTGGGAGGTAGCACATATTTGGTGGAATAGTCGAGGTGTGCTCAAGACTCTGATGGAAATAAATCACCAAGCAAGGACCAATTTTCATCCACTCCATTGACCGCTAGGCCACACACTTAATGCTGCCTCGATAGTCCTTCCACTTTTTACGCTCATTTCATTCCAGTGCTCGCTAATTTGTTTTTAAGAATTTCGGAACACCTTTTAATTGGATCACATACTATGTTCAGGGCTAGCTTGAGCACACCTCGACTATTCTACCAAATACCTTCTACCAAATACCTACTACCTCCCGGTACGGGGTAACTCTGCTTGCTTAAAATTTAAGCAGATAGAAAGAATCACCTAGCAAGTACTAAGGTTCACCCGCTTCATTGACCGCTAGACCCAGGGGTGGACCCGGCACACTGCATGTGCATCATGGGGACCAGTAGCTCTTGCTCAAATCCTATATAAGTATTAGAATATTCACTAAATAACTATAAATATTTGATTGTGAACCAAGTTATTATCGTATATTAACTTGAAATCGTTATAGGAATCCATAAACTTCAAAACATGAATTCGCCTCGAGCTAGACGGGGTGCTGAATCCTCTATATTCATTCCACTTCTTTTGACCTCATTTCATTCCAATGCTCACTAACTTGTCTTTTAAATTGGGAAATTTTCAAAAATATACAGCTTTTGAAAATTACTATGCCCACGTAGCTCAATATACAATATTATACAACATTATACCTGGGACAAAAGCATTATACATAATGTATCAACCATATATAAAGCGTATAATAGTGTATAAAAATTGTTTATACACAAATAGGAGCTAAATCGGTAACAAACTCAAAGTTTGGGCTATGTGGCGTAAATACTACTACAACAACAACAAACTCAGTGTCCCACAAGGTGTGGTCAATCAAGTGAATTTTGTTCTGGTGGGATCAAAGTCTGGGGAGGGTAGGATGTGCGCAGAACTTACGTGGTGTAAATATTTTAAAAAATAGACGTAGATCGTAATTTTCCCTATTAAATTTGCTAAACACCTTCTAATTAGATCACATACTATATAGAAAGATGATAATTACTACAATTATTTTTAAAAAAACGGATATAATATAGGAACAAGGATTAAAAAAAATTACCGCATAATCTTGTTCAGTTAGGTGTCGAACGATCCAAGAGTTGAATATGAATGGTATTCCCCTTGATAAAAATTGAGTAGCTACAAATATAACACACATTACTGAACAAAACTATACGAAAATGAAATTAAGAGAAGTAAAAATAAAATAAACTGACCTAGCAAGTACTTGAATGTGTGAGATAGATTCGCTGGACGTTGTCCATTTTCACTTGATTTTGACATTGCCTTAAACTATATGAATTGCAATTGGGTTGTTTATGGCTCGCTGTTATTTATATAGCCTGTACTTGAACCGGGTTTATATGAACCCCTTTGGAGGATTCTGTTTAGCTACTTTGGGGTCGTTTGGTACGATACATAGATAAGCAAAAACTTTAGTATGTTAAGTTAAATAAAATTTTGGAACGAAAAGACTAAAAGAAGTAGAAATTCTGGGGTGGTGCTTCTATCTGATGCCAGAAAACACCCACAGGCAAGAGCTAGACCTGCACCGAAAGCCCTAAGAATTTTCTCAAGGATTTTTGTACCTAATAACGTACCAGCATTTTCTAATAACATAGATGTTGAGTGAGAATTTAACGTAGAGTGAGAATTTCACTGATAATTTAACGTAGAGTGAGAATTTCAGAAATTCGATGAAGACAGATAGATTTAGAAAGTGTTCAGCGAGTGAGAGGGAGGATTTCCTTCAGCTCGAACGAAGTGAGAGGGAAAAGGAAGCTCAACCTACAGGGAGAGGGTGGATGTAATTCAGCTCGAACGAAGTGAGAGGGATTTTCACGTACAGCCTCTTTTCCTGCTACACCCGGAACACTGTACTCAGGGTTCCAAACCTCCAGTGAGTGACTATAAACGATTATGTCATTGAGGTTTTCCACTACAAACTGGTCAAGGTAAGGGTTTAAGTTATCCATTTAAGTGCGGAACTTCGATTTTCACATATTATTTAGAATCTTCGTGTGCGCTTTTCGCCGGGCTTCTTTGCGTAAAGAACCTAACTCATCTGAAGTTCAGAAAAATGAACCATTTAACCTTTTAACCAGTGTATGCTAAGTAGTGGCAATAAGAATCTGAACTTTCAGAAATTGGAACCAGAACTTGAATAGGAAAACAAGTGGACTATCCATACGATTGAGTCCTTGGGTTTCCGAAATAGTGTAAAAAAGAAGTGCTTCGAATCATTGCTATTTGACTCGGACCTGTTCTAAAAAAGTCGAGGCATTTCGAATTGTTTGTTGACACGGACAAAGTCAAGGAAACCCTCTGAAATTATTTCAATATTGGACCTACTTTATTTAATTGTTTAAAGAATGAAAGTAATCGTTGATAAAAAGAACGAGGGGAAGAATCGACGAGGCGAGTGTTCTCGAAGAGAAAATCCTGATGAAAAAAGCGTGAGGAGAATTCGAGATTCAAATGTTAGAAGGTGCAAAATCAATCGGTGCAGAGTCGCTACAATTGCTTCAAATGCGGGAGCTGCTATCGGTATTGGAAACGTCCTTAGTTCCTCGATTCATTCCGTGGCGCGAAATCCATCATTGGCAAAACAATTATTTGGTTATGCCATTTTGGGCTTTGCTCTAACCCCTTAGGCGACTTTCTTGCCTTACGAAAAGAATTTCATTTCATTTTCCCGGGAATTTCGGAAAAAAGCCGCTTCCTCCTTGAAGGCCTAAGGAAGAGCCTATTCATGTGCGCTGATTCTCGAACGAAGCGAAGAATGACAGCGGCTCTCTCTTCCCAGTAGCAGGCGAAGAGGCAAAAAAGACCGCTAACGCCCCTTGCAGAGGATAGGCAAAAATCTCAATTTCAATTGAAAGAAGAAGTTGAATGAAATTTGATTCATCTATCATTATAGGCAGACAGCACTAACAAAGATAAAGTGACAGACATATAAAAGAAATTGATTCATCATCTGTAACATCTATCCATCCCACAATTCCAATCAAAGCCAAAAGGTCTCTGGGTTGACAGTTAACTGATTACTCATTTCCAAAACCACATGGCATAGAATGCGCTCTTGGCCTTCTGACTTTCCTTCGTCTAGTAAGATTAGATCCGACCCGAGGCTGGGCTCTTTCTGAAAAATAAGAATGAATCGCTGAGGGAGAACATCAAGATGAAGAATCAAAGAAATTCTATTCCAATATTGATCAAAATGGGTTTCGTCTCTTTCATTTTTTCTGTGATTTATCTGATTTGTTCTCTATCCGGTCATATGGATTTTTCCACCAATTTCTGATAACTAATTTGGGATTAGTAATGTTATTTTATCCCATGTTATTTTATCCCACATTGAGGGTAAAATAATTAATCTCGATGTAAACAATAAAATTCGAGTCGAGAAAATAATAATCAAGACATGAAAATATCACAACAATCGTAGTATTTGATTTCAAATATGAGTATTACAATCTCTATGAATTCTCTGATTCTTCCTTTCGATAATAAATTTAAGGGCTTTTGAACTTGATCTTGAACTTTGTGATTTTGATCTTGACTTGTACTTGAATTCAAGGGTTTTTGAGCTTGATCTTGAATTTGGTGGTCTTTGATCTTGAACTTGTACTTGGATTCAAGGGCTTGAAGCTTGATCTTGAATATTCGTATTGATCTCTAAAACTTGTAGAGAAATTTTGAATGCTTGAATGATTGTAGCTTGTAGAGAAATCTATGGTGTTTGATCCACGAGCTCTCCCTGGCTTCTTGTTAGAATTCTTCATCTCTTTTCTGAATTATGAGACCCATATTTATAAATGTATGATGGAGGAGTTGTGATAAGGACAGACTCCTTTCGGTCAATCAGATTTAAGTTGACATGGCAATATTCGATTGACCAGAACATGTCACTTGTACATGTGACACATTTTCATTGACTTTTGATTTGACTAGGCATGTTGTGTCATTTTGACATGTGGCATGATCCTATTGGCTCCTTCATTTGACTTGGTGTGCCACGTCATTTGACACGTGACACCAATTTGAACATCTAGGATAAGATGACATATTGGGCTTAATAAAATGGGCTAGCCCAATGTATTTGCACTTCTGAATTAAATCCATATTTATTGGACTTAAATAATTAATCCAACTATATTAGCCCACAATTTATTTGGACTATAATCCATATTATTTTACGGATTTAAATCCGATAAATTTTAGATACCTACACTCAAAATAACTTATCACGGGATAACTTGTTTCCCGATCAAATTTCAATTTTGGAAATTAGCACCCTAGTCCCCTTGGTTTAGGTGTGTTGTAAGTCATTTGCTTGCTTATATTTGGTCATCAAATATTATCATGGTAGTTCAAATATTATAGGTGATAATTTTTTGTTAGAAAACTTCTAATAATAATTGTTTATCCGTAAAATGATGTAGTTGAATTTGTATACGTGGTCAAGGACGCGTAGATCTCAAGTGACATGTTAGATAAGAACTCTAGATGAATTATACTGAAAATGAGTAATAATAAGACAAAATAAAGTAATGATTAGCATGAGCCTTGTGACAACTTCTGGGCAAAGCTACGATAATTTGTATGCAAGCACATAAATTAAGAGAATAAGAGTAATTGTATTATAATAACTAGAATGTGTCCCCTTACAATGGAATAACATGTCCTATTTATATATGAGTTACACGGGTACACAGCCCACGAAATATGCTCTCATTAATACATGAGAATGAATGTCATAATAATTGGACAATCAATATCTCAATAAATGCCATTAAAGTTTTATGGAAAACGTATGACCGGTTTTAGTAACGTTTGCCCATTACGAACTAAACGGTAACTTCCGCTCTTCTGAATCTCTGTTGCTCACCGTGCATGTGTTACTCCCGATATAGCTTGAATACTATCGGTAATGCCCCAAGATGACTTGGACTCGACTCAGCATCAATTATCACGTGTCGCATCATAATTCATACAACTGTCTTAAATGAATTTTGCCCTATACAGATAGTCCCTGCACTTTCCGGGTGTGACTTTTGTGCAACCGGGAAATGGATTTGAAATAAAAACCAATTGACATTCTGCGCTTTGGCAGGAAACTTTGGAGAATACCATCCACATATTTTGTTATTCCAATCGTCATCTTGATGAAACGACGACAATTTTCCGACTTTCCTCGATTAACGGAAGACTGCAGAGTAATGATGAGGCGTGCCATCCAATCAATTCTGCTCTAACACGCACATGTTGCCGTTGATTGGTATTCGACACATATTTTCTTTAAGTGGCGTCATCATTTCTTTCCTTATAAATACTCTACCAAATTGAAGGTTTGTCATTCACCTTTCATTTGCGTAAAGACAGCTCTTGCTAAACCTCCGATCATCATCTTCCTTTTTTCATAGCAAGCATGACCAACCTTTCAACTAGTAGCAATGCCTTACAAGCAAAAAGAAAACCCACCCCCAAGGTAGGGCTCCTGCTAGCCAAAACCCTTTGGTTTCTTCCTACTTGACAAAGACATGGTGTTATACTCATGATCTTCGAGAAAAAATAGTTTTGAAAGTTTTACCCGGCGATAGGGATACCCTCGCCGGTGATTACAAACCCGAATTACTGCCAGTATTTTACCAACAGTGAAGGCGGATTGCGGCTGGGAGTCAATCGAAAGTCTTGATTCCTACCAGTGAGGAAAGGCTTACCTATTATAAGCAAGCGTATTCTTATGTTTATACTTACCCCTTTTCCATGAAACTCTGGAAAGTTATTAATGATATCATTCTAGAATTTTGTCGCTGGTACAAAGTCTGCATAGCTCAGGTGGGCCCTCAGATCTGGAGGGCAGTCGCATGCCTCCGATAATTTGCACGGGAGGCTGATGTTAGCTTTACTCTGGACCACCTGATTTGCCTTTACTCTCCGCGTACTTTCTGTGACGGAGTCATCAATCTGTACCTTCGGGGAAGCAAAACCATTTTTGCCAGTCTCAATGGTGACCGAGATCGAGTTTGGATGTAATGATACGTCATCGTTCCTACTGCCGACCTCCTTCCTCATGACAGCCGCATAATCCCAGAGCGATGGAACTTTATACTTGTTTTAACGCCTCTTTTAAGCGAGTCATTTTATTTTTTATCAAATTTTATTCTCCACTTTAGCCACCGTATGGGAGCCTGCTTATATTGACGACCTTGAGACTTGGGTTCAGAATATCCTTGATGTATCCACCCAGAACTTCAGATATAGAAAAAACATGCTTTAAAGAAGAACTGGTTACCCCGCCACCAAGGTACTTATTATGATTTTAATCTCAGATTGTTTCGCTCATTCTTTAACCTACCGACAAAATTGCTCTTTTTTTTTGGTCGAGGAAATCGAAGATCCGGAGGCGGCCACCCTCATTATTCAATAAGCCTGTGAGAGGAAAAGGCTACAAAATGAATCTTTCACTAGCCCCCACACGGGACAAAAGCATTTGAAGAGGAAATTCTCTGATCACTCTAACTGAACTCCTCACAACATTTTCGGCAACTCCGGTTTAATGGTTGGTTCTTTCCCCATTGTGGACCTGGATGATGAAGGTCCCAAAAAATAACCTTTGTAGAGAATGAGAAATGAAACCCCCTTCTTTTTGCAAAGATGGAAGTTGTCAGTCATGGAGTTAGTCATACCAACGCCTCTTTCGCCCCGATAAGCACTGTTACATGTCAACCTATGCATGCACCGACTGTTACCACTCTACTACCAGTTGTTGATGATCTCAGATCTTTGGACATGCCAACAATTGCCTAAGAATTAAATCATGAAATTACTTCTTCCCCGGACCAAGTTTCTTCTTCGCGTGGGGATGAGTTGGTAAAGAATACCTAACCCCAATAGATCATCCTACGGAATTCTGGATCGTAACCTTCCAACTCCCTACTGACTACCATCTTTGTTCTAAGCCCATTGGAATGGCTAACTACATGAAACATATAGCTTCAGACAAGAATAAGAAGAAGGCTCGCCGGGTGTCCTCCGAATATGTCATTAATGAAGGATGCATGTTGCAACCAAGGTATTACCCCTTTTTCGATCTGCTCATTCTTTGCTATTTCTTCGCATTCTCTTATGATAATCAGGATTACTATCCATGCCAACTTTTTGTGCTACGAAGGGCTCCAACGAATGATTGAAGAAAAAACATCCTTAAAGAGCAAAAGGAACAACGACGTTCACCGCCTGTTAGTTGCAGAGGTGAAACTTGACAAGGTTGATGAATTGCGCGATAAACTTAAGTAATTGGATGAGGAGAAAGAGGCCTATAGGAAATAGGCTACTTTGCATGAGGACTGGGCTAGGGATTGGCAGAAGAAGTGGAATGAAGCATCAGATACTATGTCTGATATGATGATGCGTCTCTCCGGTCTTGAGGTTGATGTGGGTTCCTTCTTCGAACATCTCTAAATTAAAGAAACAGAGATAAAAGCACTGAAGAAAGAGATCGATTCCTTAAGGCCCCGTCTTTCTGCTTTGATTGCTCAGAATGAGAGACAACGAGAAGAGATTGTTGAGTTAACCCGAGCCAACGAACTCCTCCATGCTACCAGTATCGAGCTCACTTAGGACATTCAAGCTGCAGAAGATGAGGTCCAGGACACCATTGACAGTTATACTCTATCTATGATTAGAAATGGCTATATAATGTGCTAAAAAGATTTAGAAGCAGTGAAGACCATGCTTGTCGATATTGAGGAGGAAATCATTAAGGTCCGGCAACTAGAATTAACCTCTGCTGATAGTCCCGATGGCTCCCAACCCATTGAAGAAGATAATGATTTATTTGTGGGAGAGGCAGATATTACGAAGTCCTCCCAGAGATCGAGGCTCCTCATTTCCAAGAGCATGTGCCTTCTGCCTCAGATATCGCACCTAGAGCATCAGCCTCAGAACTACCTCTTTTAGCTCCCATTTCTCAGAACTTGTTGGAAACACCAGGAATACCCCCGGCGGATCATGGAGCACACATGTCGTAACTTTCGTGTGATTTTTTATTTCATCTTTTTATTTTGTTACCGGGTCACTTTTGGGCCCGGTTTGTATCTTTTGTATCCGGGATGGTTTCAGTTCGAAAAATATATAAATGAATGAACCTTTCCCTTTTCTTTGCAATTCCGCGATAGGTTTTCATTATTTATTTATTTCTATAAGCAAGTATTAACTATAAGCAAGCATTAATTACAAGCTTTATCATGTTGCTTTATGAACCAGAACCTAGTTCATTTTACCGGAACATGCTAAGCTTTGAAGTTTACAAACTTTCCTATAACCTTAATCCAATTCCAAAGATGTATTTTTATTTTCATATTTAATCAGGGCTTCACATGGCCTTCAATGTTAGTTCCAGACTTAACTTGGTTCGGAACAACTTAAACCTCCGGTACTTCTTGTATCCGGAGCCTTAACTTTTTTGTTAAGGTTTTAATAAGAGAGTGCCCTTATTTTAATGGTGTTGTAGAAGAAGACGTCTCCTGTTCATTATCACAGAATTTTTTATATGTTTAAGATAATAACATACGTATTTATGCTCGTGATGGCAAAAATTTATTAATCATAAAAGAAAACTTTCATTGATTCCTTTGACTTACAAATGTGAAGACAGTTGCAAGAATAATCTGGTTGTCATCTAGTGTGGTCACTCCGGTTACATATACTTTGAACTTTTATACAGTCTCCGATATTTGGGAAGCCCCCAGTATTGGGTGCTTGCTTGAAGCACTAAAATTTCATAAAATTTTCTTCACTCCATTCCGAGTGTATATGGCCCCCCAGTATCTAGGAGTTCATGCTATGAAAACTCGAATACTGGATAACTCTATTCGGTAGTAAGACCATTAACATGCTTACGTCGTAATGCTGCCTCATTAAAAACCTTATCGAAAAAACTCAATTGGGACAAAAACTGGTCAAAGAGAAAAAGAGTACAACGCATGTTCCGTCCTACTACACATAGTAATTCTTCAAATGACTTACATTCCATAAACTAGGAAGTATATTCCCTTGTTGGTCTGCTAACCTATAAGATCATTTACCAGCAATACTAGTGACAGTATATGGTCCTTCCCAATTTGCTCATAACTTTTCAACATTACGCTCTCGGGGTACTCTAAGTGACTCTCTAAAATACCAAGTCCCCGAGTTTAAAGTGTCGGAGATTTGTGCGCCGATTGTAGTAACATTCTATTATTTGCTTTTGGGATACCATCCGGACGTACTCTAAATCTCAACGTTCTTCGAGCAAATCTAGGTGCACGAACATTGATTCTGCATTTGATTCTTCCTCAGTTCAGAGGTATCTCAGACTGGGAGTTCCTACTTTTATCGGGATCAAGGCCTTTGCACTGTAGACCAGGGAAAAAATAATTTCTCCAGTACTTAATTTTGTCGTGGTTCGATATGCCCATAATATCTTCAGTAGCTTAGACAACCAATTTCCTTTTTCAACTTTCAGTTTGTTCTTCAGGTTCTTAATTATAGTCTTATTTGTTCACTCTGCTTGTCCATTTGCACTTGGTGATAGGGAGTAGAGGTGATTCACTTGATATTTAAGCCATCTAGGAACTCTGTGACCTTGGGCCCGATAAAATTCCGGCCATTGTCACAAGATATCTCCTTTGGGATGCCAAAACGACAAATAATGTGTTGCCAAATGAAGTCATTTATCTCTTTCTCCCGTATCTTTGTATAAACTGCAGCTTCAACCCATTTAGAGAAATAGTCAGTCATAAAAATAATTTGACATACCTGTCCTGGTGCTGCTGGCAAGGGTCCGACAATATCTATCCCCACTTCATGAACATCCACGGGGACACTACCGGATGTAGTTCTTCTCCCGATCGGTGTAGCAGTTTTGCATAACGCTGACACTTATCACACTTCTTCACAAATATTTTTGTATCCTCTTAAATCTGGGGAAAATAATAACCGGCCCTCATGAGCTTCCTCATTAAGGATTCCGCTCCCGAATGATTTCCATAAATACCTTCATGAACTTCCCTCGTCACGTAATCAGCTTCGTCCGGCCTACGCACCAGGCTAGGGGACCGTAAAAATACCTGCGGTAAAGTTTTTCTGTCTACGACATAGTACCGACCAGCTTTAGTCCTCACAGCTCTAGATGCTTTCGGAACCTCCGGGTGCTTTATGTTCATGAGATAATCCAAGAATTCATTTCTCCAGTCCTAATTTAGGCTGATTGAATTTATTTCATCATATCCGACGGGATCAAGCGCCGAATGCAACAACTAAACAACCAACTCAGTTTTAGAACCTTTGACTTTCGTGTTGGAGCCTAAATTTATGAGTGCATCTACCTCTATGTTTCTTCCCTGGGTATATGCACCACCGTCCATTTTTGGAAACGAGACAAAAGCTTCAAGACCTTTTCAAGGTATCTTGACATGCGTTACTCTTTAGTTTCGAACACTCTGTGGATTTGGTTCACTACTAGCAGTGAGTCACACTTGACTTCAATGATTTGTGAAACTAATCTTTGGTCCAACTCTAAACCTGTAACCAAAGCCTCATACTCTGTTTTATTGTTAGTCAACGAAATGTTTGTATTGCTTGCCTTAAAATTTCACCGGTGCGAGTTCGCAATACTACCTCTAGAACGATCCCCTTGATATTAGAGGCACCATCAGTGCGGAGTGTCCAGATCCCAGGGGCAGTCCCTGAGACCAAGATAGCCTTCTTTTCCGCATGTGGGGTTACTCCCGAACTAAAATTGGCCACAAAGTCTTCGAGGATTTGTGACTTTCTCGTAGTCTGGGGTCTATATTCAGTGTCAAATTCACTTAATTCTACTTCCTATTTAGCCAAGCACCCGAAAAGTTCAGGCTTATGCAACACATTTTAAAGAGAAAACGTAGTTACTACGGCAATTAGGTGGCATTGGAAATATGGTCGAAGCTTTCGCGACGACATTACTAAGGCAAAAGCCAATCTTTCAAGTAACGGGTACCGGGTCTCAGCCTCTGACATTACTCTACTTACGTAATAGATATGAAATTATGTATCTTTTTCCTCCCATACCAGCACTGCACTTACCGCTACCTCCGAGACTGTCAGGTATATGCGTAGTTGTTCTCTGTCCTTTTGCTTTGACATGAGCGGAGGACTGGATAAATAAGTTTGCAGGTCTCTCAAGGCCTGCTGGCACTCGGGTGTCCAAATTAAATCGTTTTTCTTCTTTAAAAATAAGAATAACTGATGATATTTTTTAGGACGGGATATAAACTTGCTTAGGGCCACCACGTGCCCGGTCAATCGCTGCACCGCTTTCACATCTTCTAGTGTGTTCGGTATATCTTTGATAGCCATTATTTTGTCAGAGTTTATCTCGATCTCTCTCTGGGAAATCAAGAAATCCAAAAATTTATCAGAGCCAACCCCAAAAGCACACTTCTTGAGGTTTAGCTTCATATTATATTTCCTCAACACCTCAAAGATTTCCTGCAAATGACTTAAATGGTCTTCTGCACGAAGACTCTTAACAAGCATATCATTTACATATACTTCTATTATTTTTCCAATTTGTTTTTCAAACATTTTATTTATTAACCTTTGATAAGTAGCCCCGACATTTTTAGTCCAAAAGGCATAACGTTATAATAATAAGTGCCGAAAGTAGTTAAGAAAAATGTTTTTTCTTTGTCTTCCAGATGTATCTTTATTTGGTTATACTTGGAATACGCATCAAGAAAACTCATGATCTCATGCCAGTCGTAGCATCGATCATTTGATCTATGTTCGGTATAAGGAACGAGTCTTTAGGACATGCTTTAGTTAAATCCTTATAATCAATGCACATTCTAAATTTATTTCTCTTTTTAGGAACTAAGACTACGTTGGCTAACCAATCCGAATATTTTACTTCCCTGATTTACCCTATATTAAGTAATCTAGCTACCTCTTCTTTAACAAACCTGTTGCGGAGTTCGACGATCGTTCATTTTTCTGCCGCACTGGAGATAAACTGAGATCCAGGCCCAACTTATGAGTTGTGACTTCTAGAGGAAGGCATGGCATATCTTCATAAGACCATGCAAAGCAATCAACGTTAGACATAAGATATTTAAGAATTAAATACCTGAGCCCCTGGGTTAATCCGGTTCCCAGGTATACCTTTCTTTCTGGGTTTCCGAATGTAGTGCAATCTGCTCCAATTTCTCTATAATGGACTTGGTGACATATGATTCATCCGGTACCTGAAATTATCTGGGTACTTGGTACCGATCTGAAAATTTCTCCTCTGAATAGGTTGACTCTATTTCTACCGACGAAACCTGGTGAACATCTCCTGATACCGACTTCGCTTCCTGTAATTGCTATTTGGGGTTTGCCACCACTTCTAGTTCCTCTATGGCGTACATTTCTCTAGTCATAGGTTGTTCACCTCAAATTTGTTGAATTCTTTTTGGTGTAGGGAATTTCACCAACAAATGCAGTGTTCATGGGACCGCCTTCATATCATGTATTTACAACATTCCAAATATTGCATTATACCTCATGTCCCCATCGATGACACAAACTTTTGTCAACTTAATGACCCCCATTGCGTCCACCGATAGATCTACTTCCCCTTTTGTAGTTTCGCTTGACATATTGAAACCTAAGAGGGTTCTGGCAGCCGGAATTATCTTGTCTGCCATATTCATTTCTTCTACCACCTTCAGCCAGATTATATTAGCTAAGCTTCCAGGATCAATTAGAACTTTTATCACCTAAAAGCAATCGATGGGTACCATAACCACTAGTGCATCATTGTGAGGGAAGATTACTCCTACAACATCTTCTTCGGTGAACGTAATAATATGTTCATCAGGTATCTCGTGGAACCTCTTCTCCCAGGTCACAGAGATCTTCGTCTTCTTAGCTGCAATGAGAGATGTAGCGGTAATCATTGATCCACCATAAATTATATTTATAACATGAGGTGGAGCAACCGGATTCAAGTCATTTTCTGTGGGTGGTCCTCGCTTGTAGTGTTTCGAGCTCTCCCGCTCAAATATTCCCGTAGGTAGCTCCTGCTTAGCATTCCTGTCACCTCCTCTCGCAGATATCTGTAGTCCATAGTTTTATGTCCGTGAGTGCCATGGAAATATCACCAGATGGACTGATCTCTCTTGTTAGGATCGTATTGTAGTGGTTTTGGTGGATGGTACGTCGGATGAGTTATCAACACCATAACTATTTGCTCTTCACCAATGTTATAGTTATACTCGGATAATTTTGGGTATCTGATACCCTTTGATGAGTTAACTTTGACGGCATTCACCAAGCCTTGGTTGTTTTGATCAGAACCTCCTTTGTTGTTTGATTTTCAAAGGAACGAAAACTCTGTCCACCTCCCTGCTTTCTGGGGGTAGGATAAGGTTTGTAACAGTTCTTCGAGGAATTTCGATCGTTTCATTTAACAGACTTTGCAAAGATATTCTCGGCTTTATATCCATGCATATCATCTTTTATCTAGATCTTGAACTCATACCAGTTATGCACGTCCTCCCAAGTTGTAGCTTGGAATTTTAAGAGATTTTTCTTGAGCTTCCGTGAAGCATCTGAACTCGAAGGATCCAAACCTTTTCAAAAGTATCTGCAACTCATTCATCTGGGACTGCGGGTAATAGCATTCGTTCCTTCTGGAACCGTGTAACGAAATCCCTAAGAAGTTCAGTTTCTCTTTGTGCGATGCGGAAGATATCCGTCTTGCATGTCTTCACCTTCCGAGCTTCCACATGAGCCTTTATGAACATGTCGGCGAGCTGGGCAAACGAACCGATTGAATACTCAGAGAGTTGTTAATACAATATCAAAGCACCCTTAGCAAGTGTTTCAACTAATTTTTTGATCAGAACCAATTCTATTTTTGTTTCTCTTAGATCATTTTCTTTCACGGTTGTGTAGGCCATTATATGCTACTGTAGATCAGTAGTTCCGTCATATTTGGCTACAAATGACATTTTGAACCTTTTGGGGATCAGTTCGGGTGCAACCTCTGATTTATATGCCAACTGAATGTATTTCTTTGCATCCGGTCCATCAACCACGGAAGGAGCCCCCGATATTTGACTAAATTGACGCTGGAACTCCTGGGTGGTATTTTCCGCCTTCTCCACATTGGAATCAACTTTACTTGTCATGTCCTTCATGAACTTCAAGACCTTCTCCTGAAATGAGTTTTCAGGGGCGACTTTGCTCTCTGAACCGTCATTTTCTGATCTGCCTTGATCATTGTCGGTTTCTTCATGTGCAGTGGGTTGAAGCATTGGTTCCTCAGTTGGAGTACTGCCGATATTTTTGGACATGAACTCCTCTTGGAACCACTTCAGACGCTCTAACTGCTCACTCATCGTAGCATTCTGCGCCGAAGATTCTGTATGGCTTCTTCGGGTGTTTCGTCAGTGGGAACATCCCCGTGCCGAGTCTGTCCGTCTCTAGAGGTGACCCCATCTGCAAACATTGGGTCTTCTGGTCCCATAGTCCCGATTGGAACACCATCCGATCCTAGTGGGGTATTGTTCGTGTTGTCACCTATATTACGACTGCTTTCTCCTTTTCATGTCATCTGTCTGATCTGAACAAAGAATAAGACTTAAAGAAAAAATTAGATTAGTAGAAGGGTCACTTGTGACACCACAATTGTCCAGGCCCCATGGTGGGTGCCAAACTGTTTACCCGTAAAATGGTACAGTTAAATTTGTATACGTGGTCAAGGACACGTGAATTTCAAGTGACATATTATATAAGAATTCTAGATGAATTATACTAAAAATGAGTAATAATAAGACAAAGTAAAGTAATGATTAGTTTGAGCCTTGTGACAGCTTCTGGGCAAAGCTACGATAATTTATATGCAAGCACATAAATCGAGAGAATACGAGTAATTGTATTGTAATAACTAGAATGTGTCCCCTTACAATGGAATAACATGTATCTCATTAATACAGGAGAATGAATGTCGTAATAACTGGACAATCAATATCTCAATAAATGTCATCAAAGCTTTATGGAAAATGTATGACCGGTTTTAGTAACAGTCGCCCGTTACAAACTAAACGGTAACTTCCGCTCTTATGAATCTCCGGTGCTCACCGTGCATGTGTTACTCCCGGTACAACTTGAATACTACCGGTAATGCCCCAAGTTGACTTGGACTCGACTCATCATCAATTACCACGTGTTGCATCATAATTCGTATAGCTGTCTTAAATAAATTTTACCCTATACAATAATATTATTATTATTATTATTATTATTATTATTATTATTATTATTATTATTATTATTATTATTATTATTATTATTATTATTATTACTTATAAGTACCCGTGCAATGTGCGAATAAAAGTAAAGATAGTGTATGCACTTGTTACAGTAAATCATTCGCTTATATTTGGACATCAAATATTATTTCAGTAGTTCAAATATTATAGGTGATAACTTCTAGTTGAAGACAAGTTCTACATTTTGTTAGAGAATTATTATATTCATTATATATATTTTAACTTTTTTTAATTATTTTATTTATATGATGATGATATGATATGAGCTTAAATGAAGAAATGAGAATTCATATAGCTCGATACCTACCTGAAGAAGACTATGCAAAAATGAAATTAATCAAAATGAAATTGTGATAAGGAAAACAACTGATCTAGCAAGTACTTGAATGTATTAGATAGATTCACTGTACGTTCTCCATTTTCACTTGATTTTGACATTTGCTTAAACTATTTTTCTCTTTAACCAAGTGAACAACATGAATTGCAATTGGGTTGTTTTACGGGTTGGTGTTGTTTATATACCGTGTAGTTGAACCGGGTTTATTTGACCCGGTGTGAGTCGACCGCAGTACCTGGGACTTGGGAGTTTTTTTGGAGGTGTTCTGTTTAGCCCCTTTTAGTTTGGAAATTAGCACTCTAGTCCCCTAGGTTTAGGTGTGTTGTAAATCATTCGCTTACATTTGGGTATCAAATATTAGTTCAGTATTTCCAATATTATAAGGGATCGCTTCTAGTTGAGAATAAGTTTTAGATTTGTTAGAGAACTTCTATTATTATTATTATTATTATTATTTTATTTATATGATGATGATACGACTATGACATAAGTTTAAATGAGAAAATGAGAATTCAAGTAGCTGAGACTTATTTGGGACTAAGGCGTGACTATTATTGTATTTCAGATGGTGGTTAATAATATATATAAAAATAAACTTCATTATTTGCAATACTGGTGAAATACAAATAAAATTTTGAGTAGCATATAAAATATTAAAATTAACACTACAAGTTTCAATTATAAGTTTTCAATTTTCGGAAACTTTTTTCTGCCGGTAAGAGTTTTCAATTCATTTGAATGCCAATGCATTTGCATAAAGAAAATAAAAATCATTGATGAACATAAACGTAAGGAATGAGAAAACTGTCAATAGCTAATAACAGAACAAACTGTCAAAATGTGTATGTCTATCCAGAAAAGAGGTAATTTTAACTTTAATTTCTCATTCTAATCTTCTCTACTTCTCTTGATTTTTTTAAAAATATGATCTCAAAACTTTTCTCAAAAGTGTATCTCACCAACGATGTATGTGGACTAATAATAATACATTTGATGATAACATGATGAAAGTTTTTTTTATCTATCAATCCGCCTCGTTTTGTTCCAAAACTACTACTACACTCACTCCCGCCACTTTAGCTCCTTCAATTTATCCGACATCATTTGCTTTTTGTTCATCTTGAAATTAAAGGAAAGTCACTTCCTTGAAATTGATATTATGATCGATTCATCTATGACCCTATTTTAATTGTGATCGGTAATAATGACGGTTCTTTCACTGACATTTCTCTATTCTTTATATTATTTGTGTTTAATTAAAGTTCTATCTTTGTTATATGGGGTTTTTATGCTGTTTTTAACCAAGAATTGCTTCAACAACGGCTTCAAACATTATATCGACGGTGCTATATCGTGGGCATATGCTATTTTCTGGCAATCGTCGATTGTTGATTTTGTGAGCCTGTAGGTGTTGGGGTGGGGAGATGGGTACTATAAAGGTGAAGAAGATAAGGTATAGTAGGGGACACCAAATCTTGAGAAAGTTAGCTTAGTAAGTGCATTACTTTGTTCACTTTGTCAACGAGTTCCGATGTTAAATATGTGTCAAATATTTAAAAATTAACAAACACATGTTGGAAATTAGCCTTTGGCGGGAGTTGCGACCGACCAACTTTAACGGCTTAAACACTAGTGTTACGCATATTGGAGAATTCGGTTCTTCACACATGCATGATCTACTAAGTACGTAGATAACCGTAGGGCTAAGAATCGTCAAATTTCATTGAGAAATGAAAGAGATATTGGTTCACGAAGTAAGGTGTTTGAAGCATGGAAAGTGTGGCATTGGGTTCAATTCTCCCTCATCGGTAGAGGAAGAAAGAAGTGTTGTGTATATAAGATTCGAAATTGGTTTGGGGTTTGGGACCCCAAGGGGTATCCCATGTGTTTAAAGGAGGGAGGACCTAGATGTGCTTCGGTTCTAGGAAAGATCACACGCGCGCCGCCGCCGCCCGCCCGTCCGGTCCGGTTCCGGGCTCTCGGGCTCTCGGGCTGTGGGTCTTCTGATATTATCTTTTTGGGCCAGAAAACTTTGCCAGAAGTACAGTTTGATCCCAGAAGTTTCCAGATGTACGATTCGGACCGTAATTCTTTCAGATGTACAGTTTGGTCCCTGAAGTTTCAAGATGTGAAGTTTGGTCCCTCAAGTTTCCAGAATCTGGACAGTCAAAGCAGTTGCCAAGCACTCAATTCAGCCATTTATTTTGGCTGAATTACTCCTCCTATAATGGCCAAATCTGTTGGTCTTTCACCATTTATGTTGGTGGCTTTACTACCTCCATAATGGCCATTATTATTTGGCTATTATGGAGGCGCTTTTCAGCCCCTCCCTCACCTATATAAACACCCCCTTACACCATTGTTGAGCACTAAGCATGACCAAGGAGAACACCAAAATCAGTGCACGAAAATACACAACCGAAAATAGTTTTCTTCCTACAACTTCCGAGCATCATTTCGTTACTCAATATTCTTCACGGTAGCTCTTGAGTTTCCTTTGCTCAAGGGTTCCATTGCTGTTTTATCTTGGGAGACAAATTGTCCAGGACGTATAAAGGATACATACGGGGCAATATTGTCTTAAGGACAGAGTGCTACACTCGACTCAGTAAAAACAATTTACATTTTTCCGTCTTCTACAAAACTGGAATTTTCAGTTTTTCTTGTGTAACAATTGTAATTTTCAGATTTCATGTTGAATTATTGAATCTCTGTTTATCCTTTTGAATACTTGTAATAGTTGTATACTTCTCGTACTGCTTTATAAAGTACCATAGAGCAAAAACTCCCAACACTTATTTCTGCCACCATGGTATCCTTCTCTGCCTCGACCATTATGGCGGGGTCGTCCATGATTTTCATTAGAGTTGCGATCAAATTTGGATGATTGCTGACTAAGATTTGCATCTTGGTTGGATGCGAGTTCCGATGATGACGAACTTATGATCAATAGAGAGAAGAGGATCTGCCTGTGAATAAATTCATGGTTTATGAGAAGACTATGTAATTCACTAAATGAGATTGGTTCTGGGCAGTGGATAAAGTGGTAACAATATCTTTAAATTCACTTATGAGGCCCTTGAATATATAGATATTCTGATTGGAGAGAGAGTGCGAATGACCCGCAACAACAAGTTCATCATATATGAGTTTGGTCTTGTGAAGGTACTAAGTGATATGTAAATCATCTTGTCTCATGTATTGAAGTTACATATGAAGATTGAGTATTCTCGTATTAGACAAGGAGGAAAGAGTCGCCTTCAGCACATCCCAAACTTCTTTGGATGTGGAAAGACCAATTACAATCGGGATAATTTCTTCTGATAGCGACGAGATAAGCAATCTAAGGATCACTTGGTCCTGTTGAACCCAACAATAATAGGTTGGATTTGTGGTAACTTCTTCACTGTATTTGCTTGACACGTGAGATGGAGGGCACGAGTGACTGCCATCGACATAACCGAAGAGGTCTAGACCACGAAGAAAGGGCAAAATCTGTGTTTGCTAGAAGAGATAGTTTGAGGAATTTAGTTTAAGGGAGATAAAGTGGTGTGCATGATTTAGAGGGGTCGGAGAAGAAGCATTGCAGATTATATTTATGATGGCGGATGACGAGTCCGTTGATTTCTCTGATACCATGATAGAACACGAAGAGAATTTTCTCAAAATTAATCATTCTTTTCTGTATTATTATTTGATACATAAGGAGAACATATAGACAATTGAATTACATAGAGTTGCACTAGAATTAGGAGTCCTAGCTACAGTTGAGTCAGTTGTTTGTGTCCGTAGGAATTGTTGTAAAATTTTGGTACTAACAGAAAGAAACACAGACACAGAATTGTTGTTCTCTGACTTCAAGGCTCTGATGCAGATTCTTTTAGACAATTATTTCGACCCTTCCCAATAACTTGGCGAGTACACTAGGTCATAGAAATATTGCATTCAGGATACAATGAAGCCCTAACAACGATGTTGAATTCAAAGTTTGTACTCCCTTGATCCAACCAAGAACACATAATATGAAGTTTCTGATGATGCTTAGGGAAAGGAAAAATAGAAATTTTGATTCTGTTTTCCTTATTTTATTTTTCATATCTCTTCTGTTTTTTAATGAGAAAATATCTTTATTACTTATAGAGATTTCACATCCATTGGAGATATTTTTTTATCACCAACAGACACCTCCAAGAGTCATTAATGGTGGCTACTTAGAAGTGTTGCGTCTGTTCAAATTTAAAGTAAAAATATGAATTATATTAACAGACCCCCTCCTAACTTTGAAGAGGCATCACATCAATGATGGCTTTTGATTTTGCTGAAAATATCCAACATTCTCCCCTTATTTTCAAAATAAAAAAAAAACACAAAAAAATATCTTTCAAAATAGGAATGGCTGCATCACACAAGTGACTGCCTACTACCCGAATGGGATCAAGCCACCATAGTTCAAGCTAAGTTGAGACAAAGGATCATCGTAGAAATCAATACATAAATGATAGGTATCTTTTGGATTTGAACCTTCACTTAGTGTAAGAAATTCAAAGCCTTATCGAGGTTCTATGGTGAACTAGTCTTGAACCAAGTACCCCTTGTGATAAAGCCGGAATCTCCACACATATTGACTTCAGAGAATTGTGTGTTCTGTAGCTCAACACGTTAATGGCCATGTGCTTATATCCTGGATTCATGAGTATTCTTTAGAGAACGGTCTTATTCTCATAGGAAATGACCTGATTTTCATATTCATATAGGTAAGTCTCTAAGGTGTTTCTGCGATACACTTATAAACAAATATAGACTTATTAAGGATTTCCATCCATTCTTAATCATGCAGAATCACTACACTAATACAGAAATGGGTAGTTTTGACTTAGTATACCATAATCACTCTCGTAACTTGTCGGTACCCATTAAACCTTGTTTATCTTTTTCAAAACATAGGTTGGATTTCTGTTAACCGGTGATCAACCTTCTTTCACAGACCTTAGTCCCATTTCCTTACACTTTATTAAAACCACTACCTTTGGTAGACTCTTAGTAAATGGGTCTGCCAAGTTCTTCTTTGTTTCAATATAGTTAATTGTAACTACTCTTCTCTTGAGTAATTGTCTTACTATTTGATGTCTAAGACTTGCATGTCTTGACTTCCCATTATAAGTCTTGTTTGAGACATTATAGATCGTAGCGTGATTATCACAATTAATCAAGACTGCTGGAGTTGGCTTATTCCATAATGGGATCTCTATAAGTAAGTTTCTAAGCCATTCCGCCTCCTTACATGCATCTGCAAGTGCAATTAATTCTGACAACATTGTTGAATCAGAAATACAAGTATGTTTCTTGGAACCCCAAGACATAGCAACACCACCTAATGTAAACATCCATCCAGTAGTAGACTTGGACTTGGATTCTATATTGTTCCAGTTTGCATCGATGTATCCTTCCAATACAACGGGTAACCCTGGAAATGTAAACCATAATCAATGGTTCCTTTCAAGTAAGCCAACACTCTTAAAATTGCTTTCCAATGTTCAACTCCTGGGTTACTTGAGAAACGACATAGTACTCCCACCACTTGGGCTATATTTGGTCTCGTGCAATGCATAGCATACATAAGACTTCCGATAATACTAGAATACTCAAGTTGTCCATGAGTCCTTCCAGTATTCTTCATTAATTTAATACTAGGATCTAAAGGAGTGGGGGATGGTTTGTCATTGAAATGACTATACCTTTTGAGAAATTTCTCAATATAATGAGATTGGGTTAAAGCCAACTCATTTCCCTTTCTTAGGATTTTAATTACTAAGATCACATCAGCCTCTCCTAGATCTTTCATATCAAAGTTAGAACTGAGAAATTTCTTAGTTTCTTCCACACAAGATATGTCAGATCCAAAAATAAGCATATCATCAACATATAAACAGAGAATTACACATCCAGTTTTATCATGCTTACTATAGATACATTTATCTGCATCGTTAACAATAAAACCATATGACAACGCTACTTTGTCAAACTTCTCATGCCATTGCATAGGAGCTTGCTTCAAATCAGAGAGGGATTTCACTAACTTGCAAACGTTCTTCTCTTGTCCTGGTACTATGAAACCTTCAGGTTGTTCCATATATATTTCTTCTTCTAAATCACCATTTAGAAAAGCAGTTTTGACATCCATTTGATGTATAACTAGCTGTGAATAGAAGCAAGTGCTATTAAACAACGAATAGATGTGATGCGAGCAACAAGAGCATATGTATCAAAATAATCAATTCCATATTTTTGTTTATAACCTTTAGCAACCAATCTAGCTTTAAACTTATCAATGGTACCATCAACATTCAGTTTTCTCTTGAATATCCATTTACAACCTATAGGTTTAGCACCAGGAGGTAAATCAGACATCACCCAAGTTTTGTTAGACAAAAGTGAATGCTTTTCATCATTTATAACGTCTTTCTAGAAATTAACATCTCTGGAACTCATAGGTTCAGAATAAGTTTTAGGATCATCATCAACATGCATATCATACTTGGTAATGTTAAGAACTTTATTCTTATTACCATCTACAAGATATTGTATAAAATCTGGATAATTTTTCTCTATTTTTGTTCTCTTACTTCTAAGTTCGATATCTTCAGTAGGAACTAAAATATCATTGTTGTGAGTAGGAGCAGAATGTTCAACATTTTCATTAGTCTCTACAGGTTCTAGACTAGGTAACAATGGGTTTCTAGTAGGTTGTGGTTGAGAACTAGACCTTGTCAAGTTTTTAATAAATTCTACATCTATAGATTCTATAATCTCAAAAGTGTCAAGGATTAAAAATCTGTAAGTAATACTGTTAAGTGAATAACCTACAAAAACACATTTATAAGTCCTATTTCGTAATTTTGGTCTCTTAGGATCAGTCTTTCTGACATATGCCAAACAACCCCATGCTTTGAGTCTTTTCAAGTTAGGTTTTCTCTTAAACCATAGTTCATAAGGAGAGATATTGTTCTTTTTCAAAGGAACTCTATTCAAAATATAGCATGCAGACAAAATAGCTGCACCCCACAAAGAATTTGGCAAACCAGAGCTAATAAGCATAGCGTTAACCATATCTATCAAAGTTCTATTTTTTCTTTAGCAACACCATTTTGTTGGGGTGTATATGGAGCGGTGAATTGATGTACTAAACCACGCTCTTGACAAAATAAAGTAAATTCAGAAGGATAGTATTCACCACCACGATCAGAACGTAAAACCTTAATTTTCTATCCTAATTGTGTCTCTACTTCTGTTTTGTAAATTCTAAATTTATCAAAGACTTCATCCTTAGATTTCATCAAGTAAATATAGGCATATCTAGTACTATCTTCAATAAAATTGACATAGTATTTGTTTCCACCACGGGTCATAGGACTTTTCAGATTACCAACATCACTATGTACTAATTCAAGCAAGGCAGAAATTCTTATTACATATTTAAAAGATGTTCTAGTTATCTTTGCTTGCACACATATTTCACATTTAGAAACATTATCAAAATTGCAGTCAGAAATCAATCCTAATCTTTTCATATTTCTAAGAGATCCATAATTCACATGTCCTAATCTAGCATGTCATAAATCAACAGACTCAACAATATAAGTAGAATCATTATTTATTAAATTAAGCTTAACCATCCCATTACAAGAGTATCCTTGTCCAACAAACATTCCGTTCTTGGACAATACAAACTTATCAGACTCATACGTAACTTTGAATCCAGCCTTGTTAACAAGGACTCCAGAAATAAGGTTTTGGCAAATGTCATGGACATGTAAAACATTAGTAAGAGTAACAATCTTTTCCGAAGTAAACGGGAGTTCAACAATGCCTTTGCCAACCACTTTGTTGCTTGGTTGTTCGCTGAAGTAACTTCATTTCCTTTTTCACTAACCGGTTCGTATGTCTTGTAAAGATTTCTATCTTTACATATATGAATGGTTGCACCAGTATCGTACCACCATCCACTACCATGATTTGAAACAGTGTTGGCCACTTGCACTACGACGATAAGTTTGCTTTTGTCATCGACCACATTCACTTCATTTTTCATTTGTTTCTTTCGTTGACGACAGTCACGAGCATAGTGGTCGGATTTCTTACAGAAGTATCAATTACCCTTCTTCTTATCTTTCTAGTTGGGATCTTTCTTCTTAAACCGAGTATCAATCTTAGATTTTAAAAAATCATTTTTTTCGATTCTTCCACACTATTAATCTTAGAAAGATTTTCAGTTTGCTGACTAACCTTAATCTCTCATTTACGAGCATCTTCTTCAATACGAAGATGACGTTGTAAACCTTCTAAGTCATAGTCAGTTTCAGCATGCTTAAGTTTCTTTTTATAATCATTCCAATAGGGGGAAGGCGAGAAATAATAACCCCAACAACAAATGAAGATACAAGGTCAATTCCAGCATCTTTAAGATGATTAACAATGAGTAAAAGTTCACTGACCTGGGCAATAATTGACTTACTGTCAACCTATCTTAAAGTCCATGAAATTACAGATCATAAATTTCTTGTTACTCGCTTCAGAAATTTTGTACTTGTTTTCGAGCGCAGCCCGCAATTCATTTGTTGTTTCAAGACTTCGATGGGCATTGTAAACATTGGCTCCTAGAGCATTCAGAATATAACCACGGCACATAAAATCATCCTCTTGACGTTTCTTCCGTTTGACCTTCAATTCATCGTTGTCCATTGGAGTCGCATCAGGAATTTCCTCCAGACCATCTTCAAGGATGTACCATAACTTGACAGTCATCGGGAAAAATTTGACAGTCTCTTGCCAACGAGTGAAACCCTCACCATTAAAACGTTCTAAATGATTCAAAATCTGGTTCATTACTTGCAATGATTGAGCAACAATTGAAGTTTCACCCTTCATGTCGATAATTGTCTAAAAATTGTTGTAAATTTTGGTACTAACAGAAAGAAACACAGACACAAAATTGTTGTTCTCTGACTTCAAGGCTCTTATGCAGATTCTTTTAGATAATCATTTCGACTCTTCCCAATAACTTGGCGAGTACACTAGGTCATAGAAATATTGCATGCAGGATACAATGAACTCCTAACAACGATGTTGAATTCTACTTCCTTGATCCAACCAAGAACGCACAGTATGAAGTTTCTGATGATGCTTAAGGAAAGGAAAAACATAAGTTTTGATTCTTTTTTCCTTGTTTTATTTTTCATATCTCTTCTGTTTTTGAATGAGAAAACATTTTTATTACTTATAGAGATTTCACATCCATTGGAGATGTTTTTTCATCACCAACAGACACCTCCAAGAGGCATTAATGGTGGCTACTTAGAAAGGTTGCGTCTGTTCAAATTTAAAGTAAAAATATGAATTATGTTAACAGACTCCCCCCTGAATTTGAAGAGGCATCACATCAGTGATGACTTTTGATTTTGCTGAAAATATCCAACATGAATTGGACTTGCACGAGGAGAACTGCTCGTGATAGGACCCTGTCTAATAAAGGGTAGCAATTAAAGACCATCCCATTTGAAGGACAAAATTTAAAGACTAGCTCATTTGAAGGGGAAATCGTGCAATTTCTTCTTTTCCAATTGTAGGGCTGCAAGTCCCTTGGATTTGCATACTCCAAAAAATTACTCGAATTTGCATAAGTGACAACTGTTTTTTTCCTTTTGGGTTTAAAAAATTAGATGATGAAGAATTCATATGCAATAGTAATTTGAGACTGGATGTGCAATAATCATGCCAAAAGCTATACCAAATAGGGTGTCTGGTATAACATAAAATATTTTTTGTAGAAAATATTTCCCATGTTTAGTAGTGGAAATTCTATTAAAGGTTAATAATATTTATAGCAAATCAAAGATTGTTATTACTAAAAGTTAATCATAATGTCTAAGTGTTAGTTGAAAACTTGAAATACATAATATAAAGTTTAAGATGTAGATAATTTATAAGGAAAATGACTTTTGTGGTACCAAATACACCCTTAATCTCTTAATTTCTCCACCTTTTATCCCAAATACAGCATGATAAAGTTTCAATGATATATCAAATACGAAAAAGGGTAAAATTGTCTTTAACGTTATATTTTGTTTCAAATATACACCTGAATATGTGTGCGTGTGCACATTCGCTTCTTGGAAAGATAAAGTGTACATATTTAATACTGTCATGATCCCTTTTAGGAATCGTGGTGACACCTACACTTTCAAACCGGTAGGCGGAACATTTTCCATATAAACAATATTAATAAGTAAAGGAATGCGAAATAACAAAATACTTATAAACCGTGTCTATCATAATACAAGAATGTGGAACATTAGTCTGAAAGACACAACAAAATCCCCCAAAGATCAGGTCAACAATACAAGAGCTCTAAATAGCTGATACAAGTCTGAAATGAAGGCAACATAAGTCGAATACTGAGTATCATAATAAAAGTGTCTGAATATGTCTCTTGAACCAAGTAAAGACAAAAATAGAGATATGAGCATCCCGGGGCATGCCGGAAGTAGCATCCTCACCCTGAACGCTGGCAATCAACCTGCTCGGACTCAGCCACGCAGTCCCGAACTAGTAGAAGGAGTTGTATTTGCATCCAAAAAGAATGCAACAAGTGTAGTATGAGTACACAACATACCCCCGTAAGCATCATAGTCCGACAACGACGGAAGATACGCAAAAATAGATAAATACCGAGTTGACACCAAGTAAATCTTATACTAGATAGTTCAATAACCCAAATAAGTCACATAGTTCATGTAACAGTTCACTGAAATCAACAAGCCATTTTATTTACATAAAACTTCTTATTCATAAGAGTTATACAATTCCAGAAAGTTCAATAACAATGTTCAAATACTTAATGATCAATTCTACCTCTTATTACTCAGAAATCAACTAACTCATCAAATACCAAACCAGTATTTAGTTCACTAACAGATAATCAATGCAATGAAATATGTATGATATGGATGCAATGCATATGCCAGATATCTTTTCATCTCCCGTATACATGCGTTCAAATTCTATGAACTACACACCATGGGGACCGGCGAAGTCCATATATGCCTCCGAAATTTTCTCAACGGAAACCAGCTCTTGGATGAATACCATGTTGCAGGCTTGCAACCAGTTACCCCGCGTATCATCATCATCTCAATGTTGCCAATAATCTCATAAGTGTTCTTACCTTCTCGGTTTCTTGAAACAATAATATTTTTCATACTACTCTCATATCAATATCATCAAGACCATGAATGTATGACTATGGACTCGATTTAGTTCTCTCCCCAGGGTCTCATTTTAAAAAAAGAGTCTTTTTTTTGTCTAATGCAAATGACAATTCAAGGCAAGAAATCAATATATAATGAGATGCAACCAAATATAGAGATGAATATCACGTTTTGAAGAATTCAGCAACACATAATTCAAGTACAATCAAGATATCATATCGAAATCATGTGTGATGAATAAGCACACCAATAACAAGTATGGAGACGAGCCAACATAATGGCGGCAAGCGCAGTCGGAATCAGCTTAAGGCTGATTTATCCAAATCACCCATCATCATAGTTCAACATCGGTAGGGGTGGGCGTATATCGGTTCGGTTCGGTTTTGTATCCGAAAAATATGAACCGAATAAAAATTAGTTTTTTTAAAAAAAAAATCGAATATAACTTTTTTTAAAAAAATAACCCGATATGTTCGGTTTATATGCCGAACGTATCGGATTATATCGGTTTTTCTAGTGGGCCGGGCCAAGGAATTTTTTTTTAAAAAAAAAAAATTGAATTTCCAAAACTGAAATTGGCATTCACACCTACACTATCATGAAATTTCGACGTTGAAATCTATTGTGTATCGTGAGATGTTTACTAAAGAAAAAGGAAAATTAGAAATCAATTTGGGGGAAAACACAAATTGATTGGGAAAACGGAAGTTTTTCTAAAAATTGGCCCGGCCCCGTCTCGAAAAAATACGCAAAATTAAAAAAAATCGTGTAAAACGGATATCCGAGCGCAGAGTTATGACCATTTAAAGTTTTATCAATGTACAACTAATTTTTCTCCCTACATTTTATGTCAATGTTTCTGTGATATGTTAATCAAGTTCATGCCGCATGCGACTTCCATAAAAGCTTCATAGATTAACTTCAATGGCTATGATTCAAGAGATAGTAGTACCCTAATATATATACACCAAAATAGAGGGGGTGTATTTCAATAAATTTTTCAATAGAGGGGGTGAGTATAAGTGTGTAATCCTACTCGGTACTCCCTTCCTGTTATACTTCTCCTTATGTTAGTCTGAATAATCAATAAGCTATCTCCAAAGTGAAATAATATTTTTTTTTTTTAATCTGGACTTTGTCCAGTCACTAGTCTTTAACTACTGTTCATCATCTCTGTCATTAGTCTTTTGTTACTGTTTTTCTCTTGAACATACTATACTTATTCACTTCTCTTTCTGAACTGTTCATCTCTTCCTTCAAACTTTACCCTATCAATGACAGTCGTCTTTAGCCACACCCAACTTCGGCCGACACAGTCCTTCAGCGGACATCAAAGCCATATTATCAACCACCGTTGACATAGGAATTTACAGGCTAATCCATTGAGGTCATTATAGAGAATGAGAGATAACCATATACTAAGTTCAGAACTAGTCATGTTTAAGCATAATGTATTTAAGATTAATACAGTAATTAGAGATTCATGGCATGATTATAACAGTAAATGAAAGATTCATGATGAAAATAAGAACTTCATATTAACAAACATAATTCTTGCATTTCTGCAAGCTTTATAAAAATACAAACATAATTTACAGGGTGGAGATAACTACTGAATTAAAAGACTTACATAATTTGAAAACATGGAGGTTTCCCTTTCGGGAGCCCCGAAAGCTTCTAAAGCAAATGAAAAACTTCAAGCACGAAAAATATCTTACATGGAGTGGTTTATACAAGTGGAGAGGAAAGGAAAGAAGAGAGAGGGTTTAGCATTTAGAGAGTTTTTTGTGTGCTGAAGTCTTGATTGGTTGATTCTATTGAGGCGGTCTTTATAATATATTCTGGGTTTATTATTTCTAGTTTACATAGGATCTTATTGTTATCCCAATATTTCAGGGGTTTTTCTCCTATTATTTCTAATTGGTCTAAGATTTTTACTATGTTGTCTAGATCTGTTTTATTTTATTATTCCTATTCTTTCTATCCCACTTTTAAAATTGTAAAAATTTGTTTCTATATCTATAAGCGTATAGCTTTTTTCTATTATATCTTCTTCTTCTTCTAGAATTTCTTCTAGTATTAGGTTTTTACTATTATTCTGGCAACAATATTTTTCTCCATTTCTGCAATCCTTACAACTGCTTTCTTCTGAATTGTTTTGCAAGCTAACCGGAGAGATTTGTATAATTCTTGTTTCGATTCTCTGGGTCTGTATCGGGGTATATGTACTATTTTTTTGGAAGATAATACCATCCCTTGTAATATTACAACTTCCATTATTATCTAATAGGGAATATATATATATATATATATATTTATTTAATTCGGTTTTTCGGTTCGGTTCGTATCCAAAATTTAAAAACCGAACCGAATCACTAAATCCTGATTCGGTTCGGTTTTTCAAAAAAAATGGTTTTTTAAAGAAAAAATGAGAAAAAACCGAACCGAAATTCGGTTCGGTTTTTTCGGTTCTCCGGGTTTTTTACCCACCCCTAAACACCGGTACCCACTCAATCGTTCATCACAATCGTTTGAGTGGGACCCCTAAGCGCGCCCAATACTGCTCAATATTTATAATTATTACGTACTTCTATCGGAGTCTAGTGAAAGTAAATCGTAGCCTACCTCTGGGCCGAACAAGAGCCTCGAACGATCAATCTCCACTCTAGCCTTGCCCTTCCGGAGCGCCTCGTGGTAATTGAAGTCTAACACGCATATATTGTACGTTAATATAAAGCAAACTCGTAATACCATGACATAGTCCTTAACCATACCAAGACTTCTAAAATCAACCCGGACCCACAGTTTCAAGATCCAAACTTTATTACCCAAAAAGCATTAACACATACTAGATAATCATATCATTAAGTTAATTCAAAACCTAAACTCATTTGGACCTTCAATTGCACAATTTTAAAAAAACCTCAATTTATAAACCCTATAATTTTCCCCCAAATCAAAAAGGGTTTCTATAATCAAATTAAAGGCTACAACATGATCATCTTACATATTTCATTACTAATTCACAATATTAAGGTAAACTAATCCATAAAACACCCTTAAATCAAATATTTAACCTCTCTTAAACTCCCATGAAAACTAGAACTTATCTTCCCCAATTCACATACATTATATACTACCATTAAAGACTTAAAACATGATATATAACCACAAAGAGTGAAGAACCTTACCTCAAATGAAGAACTTAGTCAGAACCTTCAAGAATCCCCTTTTGGCAGCTCTAGAATCGAGGAAAAGTTATTTTGGGAAAGTGATTCGACCTAAGGAATTTATTAGGTTTTCAGATTCAGCAATTCTGCCCCAGCGAAATCGACTCTGCTGGTGCGGTCTCGCTCCAGCGTAAAAAGGACGCGTTGAGGCGCAATCACTTGACACCTCGCCTTAGCGCAGAAGCGGACAAAAATCCACAGAGGCGCATTTACCCCTGCGTGAAAATCCTCCGCTGAGGCGGAACCTTACCAGACACCCAATCCCGCTTTTGCGAGCCAACATTTGCATAGGCGGAATCGCAGGAGCGGACAACCCACCTGCTGGGGCGGACACCAGACACCAACATCTATAAATTCAACTCAAACTTTCACCAAACACTCCCAGATCCCCCGGAAATAAATCAGACATGCTCCCCTAAGGTAAACAGTGCTACGAACTCACTCGCGCCCTCGGATTTTCCATTTAACCGAGATAAGACATACTTTTCTAAGGAATCACCCAAAATAACCAAATATTACAAATAGGGCCAAAAAATACATCTGATTGTCTTGGGAAGCGAACCACTGACTCGACTAAGTCATAAATGACCCCAGAACTACCTGAAGCGACGGAATTCGAAAACAAACCCATATACTCAAAAATCAACCCAGAGTCAAACTATCCGACTCAAAGGTTCTTATTTTAGATTTTTCATGCGAAACTCATATAAATGGACCTCAGAATCCATGTCACTCATCTCCGCGCATCACAAACCCCACACAAAATGGGAAGGGTAAAATAGGCAAATAAGGGTCTTTAGCTAAAAATGACCAGACAGATCGTTACAAATACCACAATAACTTGAAGCATGCACTTGAAAAGTTGAAAAGGTCCAAATATAACCCTGAACAATTAAAAAGGTCTAAATATACCCTTCAACAATTAAAAAGATCCAAATATGCCCCTACTTGGCTTCCACCTTAGTGCAACGACATATTTGGGCCTTTTTAATTGTTCAGGAGTATATTTGAGCAAAACATTAGGGCATTTATGAGCCGATAGGTTAACAGAAGGTAACTATGAGACAAATCACAAACGTTAATAGCATTTTTCACCCTTTCTTTATCAAATATTTTTGTGGTGTCTAATTGAGACGTAGTTTCAAGCATTAGCAGAGTACACAGGCTTGCTAGGGCAATCCTGTATGCAAGTATCTTGAATTGACTAAATGGACTTATTGATGGTGCGTTGAAAATGTAACAATTATGATTGATATGAATTTTAGATAATTCCGAGTACTTTGTTCCTCTCTTATGCATGAAGCCTCAATCTGTCACACAATTTTCCATGGTATACCAATTGAGACTTCAATGACATCTTTTGAGCCAACACCGCAAAGTTCTTCATTATGCACAAGATACCCTCTATACAGGAAGTTAGAAGATCCACTGAATTTAGAAATTGAAGTAAATGTTCACCTACCAAGCACAGCCCTAACAACAGAAAGTCAGAAACCTTACTCTATTGACAAATTAAGGTGGTCTTAAGCTCAACTAAATCATATTGTCCAATAGGAAATCGACATCAGGAGTGACAACAGCCCGCTTGCCGAGTTCTCCCAGCTGACAACACTGCTTCTCAGCAGTATTGATTGCTACAACATCTTGAGAAAAAGCACAATCTACACCAGGAGAAACCTGCAAGTAATCTCTTGTTGTTAGACAAGTTACATATTGACAGACACATTGCAAGGGTAATAATCTGAACAACATAGAAACATTGTGTCGAGGAATATATTTGCGAAAAGCTGCAGATATCACACTCTGCTACTTACAAATTTCAAACTCAAGGCAATGAAAGAGAATTTAAAACCGAAGTATCAAACATTATCGATAAAAAGGCTGACACTATTATTTAAACCAAAAGTCTCAATGAAAAATAAGGAAAAAAATATGTCAAACTTGGTCTGCTAAATAACTTGGTTCCTTGCGTAACAAAATGCTAAAGCTCGGCTCCTTCATTGAAAGTTCACAGTAAACACTCAGACGTCCTAAAATTTTAACCATCTTTTGGAAGTGTAATGCCTTCTAACAGAGAAGAAGAGTTTATCAACACTGAAAAAAATTAGATTGTCAAAAGCAAGGGAAAGATGCGACTCACATCGTACAGGATATCTCCAAGCTTCAATTTAATTTTTCCACTCTTGTAAACCAGCATTTTCCCCATGTTTCCCGCAGGCAACTCTTGCAAATTGCACCCTTTCTTTGTAATATTCTGCCTTCTGGAAATCGGAGAGCTGTCAACAATCTCTTTTCCCTTTGCACTCGCAAGATGTCTGGGAGCACTGCCAGCAACTTCTTTTCCCTTAAGCATAGGTGATGAAAATATTGCAGCTTTATCACTTTTATCCCCTGGCAATGTCAAGCAGCCAGCAGTATCTCTACCTTCTAAGCTAGCTTGACGCTTGCCTAAGGGTAAATTAACCGGAAGCTGAAGGAAAAGAATCCGTACATCGTCCTTTTTTTCCTGTTAATCAAGTACCAATATTAGTAATCCATTCGAAGAATTTTTTGTTTTTTTCCACAAATATGTTTTTGTATTCAGAATTTAGTCAATTTAATGCTTAGAGCAACTACCAGTAAACCAAGCTCTGAAGCAGGATTTGTATCATTTTCATCATACTCTGCATTTGCTGCAGCCTTTCCAAATTCAGCTTCATCTAGAATTTCTACAAGCCACAAAGAAAAGCAAAAAGTTTTATTAGGCGAAATCATGGAATGAAACAAGAGAAGCGGGCACCAGAGTTGATAGCATCTCCTTTAAGATTACATCCATTGCACTAATAGGCAGTGATTATTACATATTGAACCACAATTTTCTTTTTCATCACTCAGCACTAAGAAAAAGATAATGACTCAAAACAAAATCTCATGCCTCCAAAGCAACCCCAATGACAAGAGGAACCAAACTATACTCTTCCATATGCAGCAAAAAAGTCAGAAATCTAGAGAAAGACGATAGATAATTCTGACCATGTGGCCAGATTAACTACACCAGGCATCGATATTTAGACAAAAACTGAAGTTTCATAGTACTCAAAGTGGAAATAGGTCTAAAAGTGGAGTACATTATTGATGAATCCACGCTTTTATGGTAAAAGGACAAAAACGGTAGTTTCCATTTCGGTAATATGAAATGGAAATTATATGGACAATTTTCTAATTTAGAGAAATGGACATACTTTTTAGGGCAATACAAAGGAAAGTAAACTAATCAATCAGGGGCAAAAGGGAGTAGATTATTTTGCATAAAGATAATCTGGTTCATTCAGATAATACCTGGATCTCCAGCATAAGGTCTTCTCAGAGGAAGAGTTATAGGATAGTTGCTATGATGGTAATCCTGTCAAAGCATCAAGAAGCAAAATGGTCAATTCATGGACGTTAGCTCAGGCATTGCAGTGCATAAAGAGAAGTGATGGCAGATCCATTACCCAAGGTTCTTTATACTCTTTCTTCTTCCTTTTAAGTAAAGAATCTGAATTATTGACTGAGATTTCAGCAAGATCTGATCCAGTATTTGATGGTAAAGTAGGTATAGGATCAATGTCCATCCTATCAGAAGATTCATGGTCTTTCACAGCACTATCCCGATTGACAGTGAGTTCCTTAGGCTTTCCAAAAGTCCTTATGGAAGTTGGTGATGCTACTCCATGAGCAAATGCAACCTCAACTGCTGCTTTCATAAAAGAAAATGATAATCATTGATGACCATAAACGATAAGGAATGAGAAAACTGCCAATAACTAATATGATGAATAAAACTGTCAAGGTGTGCATGTCTATCCAGAAAAGAGGTAATTTTAACTTTATTTTACCCATTCCAATCTTCTCATCGTCTCTTGATTTTTTGAAAAATTAATCCCAAATTTTCTCAGAGGTGTATCTCACCTTATGTTACTTAGACATGCATAGGTCCCTTCCCAAGCCCTCATTGCAAGGGTAAAAATAAGGAAAAGGGGAACCAGATAGGACAGTAAAAGAGCCCGCAGAGCATGTGGCCCTCATGTAGTCATGTTAACAATCCAGAGAGAGACATTGCATCTCTGGAAGTCATGACAATAAGAGAGTGTCGGCAATAATGAGATGCCATATGCAAACAAGAAGCCAGTGGGCGTTTGAAGGAACAGATCAAACTTGTCTTTTCTTTTGGATCTATTTCTGACAAATGATATCCCAATTTGGACTGTCATTCCGCGATGCACTTCCTAGGTTCTCTTTGCTCCAAAGAAAAAGTTGAGCTTAATTTTAGATCACAAAAAAGTTTCAAGGAGTCGAACTGTTTGCTGAAGGACACAGACAACAGACAAAAACATGCACATTTTATTTGATGATAGGCTAATTACATGCAAAATGCAGCTTCCCGTCACACATAAATCAAATGTCCTGAAATCCCTTAAAAATGATCTCTACCAGCTCACCTTCATCCCAAGGAAGAAGACAACGGATTCCCATTGATTGGTTTTAATAACTCATGATTAATGAGCCAAAGTTATCAAAGGATTTCATTTTTGAGGGTTCAAGTGGTTTGCAATTACACTAGTAGCTAAACTTGAAGCTCCAATCATGCATGGAGTAGGTGACGTAGGTTACTAAACCTTTGTATTTTTCTAAAATTCATCACATCACTTTTCCTTCTACCTGCTGATTTTGTTTGCACACCAATTCTTTTCAAAAGGCGTGTTAGGTCAATATTTCCATACACATAAAACTTTTAGCAAAAACCTGAATCCCAATGGAGGGCTAACAATGACATCACACATCTTGCAAATAGAATAAGCACAAAAGCACAACAGAGTAAACCCAATAAGCAAATCCACCTCATAAAATTACAAAATAATACCGACTTGCATACTCGACATATTGATCACTATGTATCTCAGTATTATGCTATATATAAGAACTTGAAGAGTGAGATTAAGCTTTACAACCGACACTATACTGAAGTTTCAATTAATGATTTCGTCAGGAGAAAAGAAGGCTTACCTTTTTTCTCTGTTTTAGGTTTTTGTCTAGTCAAGCGCTCCTGATCAGACGAAAGAGAATAGTTATTGGAAAAAGACTTACAAAGGAGACTAGTTGCAAACTTGTAATAGATATACTACTAAAATGATCCAACATATCAGTATGTATCTGTTCTTCCTATGTTATTCACATTTTATCATCCATAAAGACCCTTTTGCATGGGATGGGCACAGTTACTACAAAATACATAAACTTAAATCCTCAATCAAATAATCAACGCCAATAAAATTTACTTATAATTCCATTTTATCACCCATGTCTTCTTAGTTGTATTTCACATTTTATCATTTTTTTTTTTTCAAAAAGATGTCAACTTATTGATTTCAACTCTTCTCTAGACTTCATTCAAATTAAAAAACCTTTAATACCCTTTCCCTCTTCGTCTTCCCATCACCATATTCAAAGGGCCGCTTCCGCCCAAAAGAATTTTAAAACCACCTTTATTTTCTCTATTATTTTTGGACACAGCTAATTTTATAACAACCATCATCCTCCTGCAACCTTTTCCCCTTATTTGGGGTTTGAGACCGGCTATGCAAAATCTTAGGTAGGAAGAATTTGGTGCCAACAGAGCTACATAGATATAACCAACTCCAATTAGTTTGAGATTGTGACATAGTTTTAAGGCTTAATACATCGATAGCTCTTCGATTTCTCAGTAAATTTCATTTGTACACTCGAACTACGACTTGTTCCCATTAGACACTTGGTTCAAACTTTACAAAAAACTTTTGCACGTGCTCTCAAGTGTCAGTTAACTTCTTAAAATATGTCAACTCCTTTAAATATATGCATTAGTCTCAATAAGCTGTAAAACCTCAAGCATGTTCAAATTGAGGCCGGTGTGTATAATTAAATGAGGTGATATATTTTGTGTGATTAACTTAATTACTTACTAGACACTTGAGAGTACGCGGAAAAAAATATATATTTGAACCGAACCGAAAGTGTCTAACAGGAACACTTTATCATGTGTTCAGGTGCTCAATTGAAACAGATAGTAATTCGAATGTCTAAATGAAATTTACTGACAAGATTAAACTTAGTTTTAATGGAATTTTTGGGCATGAAAGAGGGGGGGGGGGGGGGGGGGGGGGGGGGGGCAGTGGAAGACTAAGGGAGCAAGTAATACTACTACATGAAAAGCTGGAATAGTAAAATAAAAATTATACAAAAAATATTGTTGATATCCAAAAAGGAAAACCAACCAAATGTCAAAGCTGACATGGCTCTGGCCGACTACTGTTACCGGACTAAAGTTTTCAATTTGTAAACCTCTCGTTCTCGAATTGAAGCTAATAATAAATAAATTAAACAAGCTAATAAAATAAACATACAATCCCTCCCTCTCAAATTATTTATTGTGGTTATTAAAAATAGTTATCTCAAATTATTTGTCGTTTTAGAGGTTCAAAAAATAATTAATTATTTTTTCTCTATTTTACACTAAAGATGAGTAAATATTTAATGAAGAGAGATTATAACTTAGACATAAATAAAAGTAAAGTAAATTAAATATCTCTGCTAATTAATAGTATTTTCTTATGAGCGTGTAAACCAAAAAACCTATAAATAATTTGAGATGGAAGTAGTGTTATAGTACTTTTTTAACCTACCATATATAACCTATAATTTATATTCAATGACACTAAAAAAAGGGAACTATATAGTCTCTTGATTATTGTGCTAAAACTATAAGGGCTCATTTGATTGGAAAATAAGTTACACTAGAATTTTATTCCAATTAAACATGCGACAAGGAGTTACTAAAATTTTATTTCAAGACTATTTCTGCTTATTCATCCTACCAAACGACCCCTAAACAAACACTCAAAGGGAAAATAGAGGGTAAATTACGTTGACTTTTTTCAGAATAGCCTCAGCAGCTTCATTATCCTCATTTCCATCTACTTCACTGCAAAAAAAAAACTATAATCAGTATTTAAAAAACATACATACACTGTAAATTTGGCCAAATAAATAAATAAATAAACAAAGAGGAGTTACGTTTTTGGTTGTACGGAATTTTGCTTCTTTCGACGGGGGGGTCCTTTAGGAGCAAATTTAACCTGTAAAAATAATAGTTGAAATTTGAAAATGAATATTTAAAGGATAATGGAACAAAATTTAGAAATTTGAGAGATAAAAAAGAAAATAAAACCTTTCTGGTGGTGCTGGAAGAAGAAAGGGGTAAATCTGGATCCATATTTGGATATTATGTGAAATTTGAAGGACTTGAAGCTAAATTTGGGAAAGTAGAGATGAGAATTAAAGGATCTAAAAGAGAATTGCAGAAAATTTTGTAGAAGTTGCGATGAAGATGACGTTGGTGAAGAAGAAAAAAAAATGCGATGGCTAGAGTCGATCCCTTGACATGCCAGTAAGAAAATAATGACGCTACCACAAGAGCTAAGAGCGACTTTTATCTTTCGTCTTTGGTAGATATTTCATTTATATGTTTAGTTTCCTCACTAATTTATCATAATAATTTGATAAGAATATGCAACTATAGTGTTAGGAATTGAGAGATCGAAATGAGATCTCTTTGCCCACTTACAATTTGAATAAAATAAAATTATAGTTTTAAATTTCTTATGTGCTATGATCTCTTATATATAAAAATGAAGATTTTTATAAAATAGACATAAAACTAAGGTTGTCCAGTGGGTCGGGTCAGCCCGATCCCTCATAAAAAAAAATTGTTGGTGTCGGGGTTCGAACTCGGGACGGGGCCTGGGATCGTCCTGCCCGTCCCAATCCCGACCCAACCCGCCCCACCAGCCCCCCTCCCACTTAATATTTATCTTTAACCCCTAAGTTAGTATATTCATACTTTAAACCCTAAGTTAGTATATTTATACTTTAACTCTATTTCTCAACTATAAACCTCATTTTCCTCTTCATTTTTCTCACAAATCTTCCTACAATCTCTCAATTTATCTCTCTACAATTCTACATTGCCTATTAAATATTATATATTTTTATTCATTTATATCAAAGTTAAAAAAATGGGAGTGAAGTTGGCAACTAGCTTGATGATCATACATCGAGCAAACTTTCAATTTTCAACCTCGATTACACGTCGACGTTTGGTACCTTCGTTCCTTCTTTAAATTATTATTGTTACTTTAGTTTAATTATCATATTTAATTTCATTATCTTTAATTATTTATTTGCATAATAAAAATGAAAGGATTAAGAGGTATGTTTAAGGGTAAGGGTAAAAGTGCTTCTTCTAGTAGGGGTAACAAGAGCAGGGGTACTTCTTCTAGTAATTTTATTTCTAATCCCGATGATTTCATTGATTTCACTCATATAGATGAAACTGTTTTTTTTAATGATATAACATTAGATGATGAAGTAGATGAACCAAACTTTAATTTAGACGATAATCTAGATGACACACCCACTAGTGCACCTCAACCTCAGGCTCAGACTGAGTCTCTGTCTGAAACTGGAATGCCTCTTATTCCCCCTAGTATGAGTCGAGGCCCACACAACAAAAATTAAAATCAGCTGCATGAGATTTTTTTGATAGGGACAAGAGAATCAACTAGCTAGATGTAAAATTTATAAAAATGTTTATATTAAAACCGAAAAAGGTCAAGGTGGGACGGGAGGTTTATTGAGACATGTACAAGGCGAGCACACAGCTAGGTGGAATCAATACCAGGCTAAAAAGTCGGGTTTGTCAATGCCATCTGAGTCGGGACAAGGTTCACATAGTGTCCCCGACTAAGTACATGGTCAAATTAACCCGACGACATGGGGAATTTTTTGCCCTAAATATGATAAAAACAAAGATAGGGAAAATATGGCAAAATTAATTGCGGTGGAGGAATTTTTTTTTTCATTTCCTTCCTTTCTTGGTTTTATTCATTACATTCGAGAAACATATAATCCTGCATTTAATGGTTTTCTTATATCAACTGTTAGAATGGATGTTTTTAAATTTGCAAATGAATATCAACAATATTACGTTATGCATTGTATCATTTTAATGGCAAAGTAGGTATCACTTCTGACATAGGCCGTAGTACTAACGGTAACGATTATTTAACGGTAACATGTCATTGGATAGATCAAAATTTGTCTATGCAAAAACGTATTTTAGCATATAGATATATTGATGATAGGCACGCTGGAAATTTTATTGCACAAAATATTAATGAAATTTGTGATTATTATGGAAGAAATGATAAAATTATGAATATTACATTAGATAATACTACTTCTAATGATTATGATATAAGACTTTTAAAAGTTCGATTAACTCCATATTTTCCTGATCATTTTCATATAAGATGTGCGTGCCATATTTATAACTTAGTTGTAAATGATGACCTAAAACTTTTTGAAAGCATTCTTGATAAAATACAATTTGCTATAAATTTTATTTTTAAAGGGAATAAAATACAAAGACGCAAAGAATATAAAAAAACTTGTCATGATTGTGGATTACCTTATAGAAAAAATTCATAAGAAGTTTCGACTAGGTGAAATTCTTTGTATGAGCAACTACTTGTTGCTTACGACTATAGACAACCTATAACTTTATTATTTAACGCCCATAATAAAAATCCAAGGGATATTGCTTGTAGATAATGATTGGGTTTGTTTTTAGAACTTAATGGATTTCTACATAAATTTTTTCAAGCTATTAAAGAATTTTCTGATATTTATTATCTTACTATTTCAAATATGTTATTTTATATAGCTCTAATATTTTTGTTACTTAATGAATATATGCAAAAACTAACTTATAAGGCATCTATTGAAAAAATGTTTAAAACATTTAAAAAAAATATTTTTTTCTATTTCCACTATTTATATTGTTGGTGCGGTATTAAATCCGACTATTAAAGTAGACGGTTGTAAAACACTAATAGAAACGATTTATGATTATATAGAAGTACTTCCAACATACCCAACTGAAGAACCAACTCACAAACCAACTAAAGAAGAAGTTACGTCTAGCATACACACTGAATGCAAACAAGTATATATGTATTACCAACAACAAAGAGCAAATAATCAACCGACTTCTGTACCATCTTCTACTACTTCGCTGCAACCTTATAAAAAATATGTGGTATCTGTTGCTAGTATTCAAGGCCTTAGAAATAAAATGTTTAGTGGTTCAACTTTTTCACAAGTTAGCGAATTTGATGTTTATGTTTTGCAGGGTGTTGTACGAATTAATTGTCAATGATAAAGGACATGAAGACTTGCTGAAATACTGGAGGCAGAATGAAAAGATATTTGCGACACTAGAAAAGATGGCCCGAGATGTGTTGAACATTCAAGAATCATCAACAGTGTCTGAAAGCGTTTTTTCTGCTGGAAGATTTCAAATAGGAGAGCACAGACATTCATTGACGGGAGATACATTGGAGATTGCAGTTCTTTTCAGAGATTGGATTAGAGTGGAGCGTAGAAGGTGCGGTAAACCGGAGGTCAACAAAGAAGATGGCTACAACTACAATGAAATCTTGTCCGAGTGAGCAGGAAGCGACGTCGAATAATTTGATCAACAAATTCCAATTCCAACCGAAGATCCTTAAGACATTGTGAGAAAATTCAAAAAAGTATGGTTAACTATGTATTTTTTTTAATTATAATTTTACTATGTGATTTGCAACTTTTGAAATTGTATTACAAAAAAATCATATTTCTATTAAATAATAGAAGAGACACAAAAACAACATTGAGATGTTTTTATTACACTATATTGTTCAATTATTAAAGTGTTTATATATATTATTTTTTAAATCAAGTGCCAATAATAATAAAAAAAGAAATCCCAAAGCCGACCCAACCCGATCCGTTTCCGACGGGATGTGGGTCGAGACGGGACATCTACTTGTCCCGCTAAGCCCGCCCGGAGACCGGGTCCCGACCCTTCCCCCTTCCCGTCGGGACCCACCCCGTTGGACAGCCCTACATAAAACTAAAACATTTTGTAAATGACTACACAATCATTTCTCTCGAGCCTACTTACGAATTGAATAGAAGAAAATGACATTTTCAGGTCTCTTAACTTATAAAAAAGACAACTAAAAACGCTTTGTACGCTACAAAACTATTTCTTTCAAGCCACTTACAATTTGAATAAAAGAAAATAATATTTTCAAATCTCTTATGTTTTATATTTCAGATCTCATATATATAAAAATGAAGATCTCTCGTAAAAAAACATAAAACTAAAAAACAAATTTGTAGTAACTTATGTGTTTGATATATAGGTGGCCAGTGGGCCGGGACGGGACGGGACGAGTCGGGTCAGGACCGGCGGGATCGGGACAAGCGGGATTCACCGCCGTCCCGTTTCTGTTCCCGTCGAAAAAAGGGCGGATTTTTTTTTTTTGCACTTAATTTAAAAGATAACATATATAAACAACTCAATAATTGAACAAGATAATGTAATAAAAACATCTCAATGTTGTTTTTGTGCCTCTTATATTACTTAATAGACATATGATTTTTTTTGTAATACAATTACAATTGTAAAAATTGCAACTTTGTGGTGTTGTTCAAAAGTTGCAAATTACATAGTAAAATTGCAATTAAAAAAATTACATTTTAAAAAAAACCTGTTCTAGTTTCTTGATAATTTCCTGTGGTTCTTCGGTTGGAATTGGTATTTGTTGGTCAAATTGCTCCACATCGCTTCCACCGCCTTCTGATAAGATTTCGTTGTAGTTTTCGTCTTCTTATTCGTTGATCTCCGGTTGACCACACCTTCTCTGCTCCGCTCGTATCCAATCTCTGAATAATACTGCAATCTTCAAGTTGTCTCCGGCTAATGAGTGTCTGTGGTCTCCTATTTGATATCTGCCGACAGAAAAAATGCTTTCAGACGCCGTTGATGATGCTTGAATGTTCAAAACATCTCGGGCCATCATTGAAAGTGTCGGAAAGGTCTTCTCATTCCCCCCAGTATTTCAGCAAGTCTTCACGTCCTTCTTCATTGAGAACTGCTTGGTACGGTACAGAACCCTGCAAAACAAAAATATCAAACTCACTAATTTGGTTAGTAGTGGTACAACCACACATTCTATTTCTGAAGCTTTCTATAATAGCCGCAGAAACAACATGTCTTTTGTGAGGTTGTGTTGAAGATGAAGAAGATGGTATGGAAGCCGGTAGGTTACTGGCACTTTCTTGTTGGTAAAACATATATATTTTTTTGCATTGGTCTTCTACGCTAGACAACATTTCTTCTTTAGTTTGTTCAATAGGTGGTGGGTGATTTGAATTTTTTGGACTTGGAGGTGGTAGTACTTCTATACAATCGTAAATAATTTCAATAAGTGATTTAGTACCGTCTATTTTAATAGTCGGATTTTATACAACACCAATAATATAAATAGTGGGAATAGAAATAAAATATATTTTTATTTTGATAAACATTTTTTTAATAGCTGATTTATCCATATATTAATTAAGCAATAAAAATATTAAAGCTATATAAAACAACATAATTGAAATAGTAGAATAATATATACCGAAAAATTCTTTTGTTGTTTGAAAAAATTTCTCTAGAAATACAATAAGTTCAAAAAAATTTCCCCAAACGCTATCTACAACCATATAAGCTGAATTTGATTATGAGCGTTAAAAAATAAAGTTATAGATTTTCTATGGTCATAAACAACAAGTAGTTGCTCGTATAAAGAATTTCACCTAATGGGTACTTCTGAATTTTTCTATTGAATTTTTCTATAACGTAGTTGACAATCGTGACAAGTTTTTTATATTCTTTTTTTCATCGTATTCTATTATTTAAAAAAATAAAGTTTATAAAAAATTATATTTTAGTAAGAATGTCTTAAAAAAGTGATAAATCATCATTTACAACTAAGATATATATATAACACACACATTTTATATGAAAATAATTTGAAAAAGATGGAGTTAAACTATTTTTTAAAATTGTAATAGCATAATTTTTAGAAGAAGCGTTATCTAATGTAATAATCATAATTTTATCCATTATTCCATAACAATCGCACACTTGATAGATATTTTCTACAATAAAAGTATCAATGTGCCTATCATATATATATATATATATATACACTAAAATACGTTTTTGCATAGACCATTTATAATCTATCCAATGACAGATTATCGTTAAATAATCATGACCATTAGTACTACGACCTATATTAGAAGTGATAACCACTTGGACATTAAAATGATATAATGAATAATGTAAATACTGTTGATATTCATGTGCAAATTTAAATACATCTCCTTTAGCAATTGATATAGAAAAACCGTTAAAAAAAGGATTATACATTTCTCTAATGTAATAAATAAAACCAGGAGATGAAAAAGGTAAACACTCCACAACAACTAATTTTGTTATTGCTTCCATATCTCTATGTTTATTGTAATTAAGGCCTACAATTCCCCCTTCGTAGGGTTAATTTGACCATGTACTTGATCCTGAACAATATGTGAACTTGTCCCGATGGAGCGGGCGTTTGCGCACCCGATTTTGAAGCCTCGTATTGGACATACCTAGCTGGACGAGCCCTTGCTACGTGTCTCATTTAACCCCCACCGTGACCTTTTTCAGTTTAAAATTTTAAAACATCTTTACAAATTTTACATCTAGCTACTTAATTCTCTACGTCCCTATCAAAAAATGTTCATGCATCTGATTTTAATTGTCGTTTTGCTAGACCTCATCTTATACTAGGGGGAATATGAGACATTTCAGTTGAAGGTGCACTAGTGGGTGTGTTGTTTGTGTTGTCATCTACATTAGTGGGTATATCATCTAGATAATCGTCTAAATTAAAGTCTTCTTGAGTTCCAAAAAATAGCTCCTCCTCTAAATCTAATGGTATTGTAGGAAAATGATCAGTATCAACAAAATCATCCTGTGTAGGAATATAAAATTCTGTCTAGAAATAGGATGACGAGAAGAAGTACCCTTGACCTTGTTGTCCCTACTAGAAGAAGAAGCATCAGCACACCCGTCCCCCCTATGCTTGTCATCCGTCTAATGGGTAAAAGTATCTCCCTTGGTGCTGAAATCAAGTTCTTAATGAATAACCGAGTACAGTCAACAAGTTACATTTAATACAGGTATATATGAGGATAAGCAAGTTTCTAAAACTCAGAGCAGAACAGTTCTGCCCATTGCACTACAAGCATCTTTCCTGTCACAAGACATCTGGAAAATATATCAGAATGAAATATCAAAGAATTAATCCGGAGACATGTGAACGTAATAGTCATACTATCAAGTCACATACCCTGAGGACCTTCACATCTTGAAGATGCATCACCTTCTGGAGAGAAATAGCAAAGGCAAGCATCAGGCTGCTGTCTGAACATTTCACTCATAGTTAAATTAGTAAAGAAAACTAAGAGAGAAAACCAGTTAGCAGAGAAAACCAAAATTGATAAGCAGCGAATGTCAGTCGAGAAAAAACACAACACAAACTGTCAGTGATCAGTCATTAATAAATTCCAACAAAATAATCAAATAAGATTGACGAAAGGCCTATGTCCAGCATTATTAAAATCCACAAGGCACTTAATATGCTGCTCCAACACAAGAGGACTGAACAAAACTCCTCATCTCTCTGCAAATGTCATAATAGTACAGCAAGGTTAAAGATGTAAGTCTGAAACTTCCAACAAGTAAGACATGGCAAGAGGTAAGAAATCACGTGAAGTGCTCCAACAAATCAGCCTGTCAAAATATGGCAGCATCAACACAGGAGAAATGTTAACATCAAACAATGCGCTCCCTTCTTTAATACATTAAACTAAATTAAAATAAAGACTAGTCAAAAGAAAAAGAAGACAATCTCAGAAGAAGTCAAATTCCTACAAGTGGAAAAGAAAGACAACTCTAAACATAGATACTTGTTCAGGTAGAACAATGTGAAATGAGCATGGCCAATCAACAACAAAATTATGTTTCCTACTTACTAATTCCTCCTTTCCGATTCATTTTTCAATCCCGGGGAACTCAGTGGAAGTGGAGGTAAGAGATGAAGTCACAAAAGATGCTGAAAAGGTTATTTACTGAAGGCTTAAGAGTATGCCTTGTATAAATAAAACCCCACCCCCACACCCCAAAAAAGGGCCACTAAAGTTGGAAAAGAGTGATTTATCATCAGCTATGAGTCTGATAATACGAAATGATTCTCCTTAAGCCCCATATAAGATATAGGTTGCTAGGGAATCCAGCTGCCCCAGGTTAAGTGTAAAAAGGCAGCTTGGTGAACTAAGCTCCCGCAATGCGTGGGATTCGGGGAAGGGCCGGACCACAAGGGTCTATTGTACGCAGCCTTACACTGCATTTCTGCAAGAGCCCCAGGGTAAGTGTGATTGTGTGAATATGCATGTATACATAAGGCGTGAAAAGTGAAAACCAAGCTGTACGCGAAACAAAAAATTGCAAATGTAACATTTCAATACCTTGTACTGCAAGAGAATACAGAGTTAACTGCATTATCATTTCATCTCCGACATGAACTTCTCATATTCTGCATCTGTGCCATAAGGAGGTTTCCCTGCAGATGGTGGAGGTGGAGGTGGAGGTGGAGGTGCAGCAGGTCCAGGTTCTGGTGGATTTGAGGCCCAGGGAACATTGCTCATACTCTGTGAATAGTCCACATTGGACTGTGATGCAGTTGGAGGAGGAAGAGGTGGTGGGGCCATGCCATAATATGGAGGATAGCTGTATGAAGATGGAGGAGGGTATGCATGTTGGCCATACGCATAAGGGGGTGCGCTATTATGAGATTGAACTCCGGGAGGATAACTTTGTTGTGTCTCACCAGAAGATGTGTAATTTTGTTGGTTTTCACCAGAAGAAACGGTTTGAGTCGGGACACCAGATGATGGTGCTGGCATTGGTGGTGGAGGATACTGTCCACCATATGGAGGAACAAATTGACCTGGAGGAGGAGGATACATGGTTGAGCCAGGAGGCGGGTAAGAGCCATAGGGTGGAGGTACAGGGGGTCCCCAAGGAACTGGGGTCCCACCATAGCCACCGGGAGGAGGAGTGCCAATAGGACCACCCGTAGAATACTGCTGAGATGGATAGACTCCGGGAGCCTGATTAGGAGCAGGATATGTAGGCATTGCTGGAGCAGGAGGACCAGGAGGTACAGTAGGCTGAGGGGGTTTACCAGCAACTCTCACAGCAATAGTTCTCCCGTCAAGACAATAACCATTCATGCCAGTAATAGCACTATTAGCTTGTTGAACATCTGCATACTTAACAAAACCATAACCTTTACTCAGACCACTGAGACGATCCTTTATAACTTTAGCCATCACGATGGTACCAAAGGGAGAGAACAAATTAATCAAACCATCATCATCCAGAGTAGGGGGAAGGTAACCAATATACAAGTTAGTCTCGTCAAATTCTTTTGGCTTCATTACATTTGACCCTAATCCAGGGTGTGAACTGGTACCACCACCACTTGCATTATTACTGCTGGCCCAAGGAGGATTACTGCCCGTGCTGCTTCCAGGACCAAGAGCTAGAGTTGCTGAGTTCGGCTTAATTGACGATTCAGGAACTGTCCCTCCCAATTCTGCCAAGAAGTTCTGATACTCATCATCCATTTTCTTTCCAGTAGTATTTTTCACCGGACAATCTATAGTGGGATGTCCCCCATCACCGCATATTTTGCAAAGCACGTCACTTTTAAATGTAGTGGTGCGAGAAGGACAAGCATACTGCCTATGACCCGGTTCGCCACACAGCCTACAGAACTCTTCATCTCTAATCGTTCCATTCAACGCCGCAAGCTCCTTCAACTGTTGCCTCTTATGCTCATTAAGCACCTCATCAACAGGCTGCAAAAGCTTCTCCAACATAGCCGCAGCGGCCTCGAGCGACTCCTCAGTATCCGCCTCCACCAACACGTGTAAATCCTCGTTCTCAGCCGGATCATGTTTCAAATTTCCTTTCTGTTGTAACCTCCCTTCTTTAACCGACCCTTTACCACGAATCACAATCTTAGCTCCCGTCTCCTTTTCCATCCTCTTCTGAGTATTCCCTCTTGGCCCAATTATAAGTCCGATAAAATTATAACCCGGGTACTCTTTCATTGGGATATAAAGCTTTTTTTGAAGCTTAGGTGGTCTATAATCAGCGGGTGGCTTAAAGGCCGGATTTTTCTTAATTATTTGCGATATAATCTCTTGTCTCTCCCTATTTAACTTCTCTCGAGCACGATACTCCCTCGTATTTATCCTAACACCCATATTATCATATATAGGTTCGGGTGAAGGCGATCGAGCACCTTCAGGTCTATCATCTAATGGTAAACCAGACTGCAATTTCCTACTTATTTCAAGTAATCTACTATTAAGTGCTTGTACTTCAGGATCAAATTCAATACCTCCTGCGAAATCTTTCATGAAATCAGGTAATTGGATCACAGGTTTCAGGTCATCATCAGCCCACCTAGATTTCCGCTTTCTTCCGAGCCCACTTCCATCATTTCCAGTACCGTCATTGCTCGATTCACTCGGAGGTGGGTCCCACCGGCTTCTCCGCCGACTACGACGACTCATTGTTTCTTCTTCGCCACCTGATTGGTCTCTCTGGTGGGCCCCACTTTGAGTGTTAGTCAACCCGTTTTGACCCGAATTGTGATTGTTTAAGTCGTTCTCTTCGGCATTTTGTCGAACAGTTGGTGCGTGATGTGAGTCTAGGGTTTGTGAAGGAGGGCTTTGATAGCATGAATTTAGGGTTTGTGATGACGGGTCTTGAACTAGGGTTTCGGTGGAAGTAATTGGATGGGATTGGGAATCCATTGGGATATTTTGCAACAAACAGTGTATGTGTGTGTATATATATATCGTGAATCTGCGGCTTGAAAAGGGCTGAATATGATAAGTTGGGCTTGATATTCGGCCGACTTTTCTTGGGTTTTTTCTTGTAAGGCCTCTTGTATGAAGAAAATTTTCGGTAAAAGGACAAAACTAGCCATCCGGCCAAATTATTGACTCCATTTCGTAGTCCTAAACCAATCTCAACTCATTTTCTTAATTCTTATTCAGCTCGAGTGTAGAAGTATTGTTGTATTTCTGATATGGCGATTAGTTAATCTGTTAATTTACCATTTCCCTTATTTTTTTGCGTTTCCATTACTAGTCTACTGCATATCATGTGTTACAGATCTATTTGGGAATTGAAAATTTTCACTTTAGTGACCTCGATCCCTGAATTGTATATCAATATAAAAGGTGTAAAATTTGTTTTAGTTGGATGAATTATTACTGCAAATCTAAGTGAAATGATCGAATTAGTAAAAAGTGTCGGTGTACTAGTTTTGTTGATGCTAGCCTCAAGAATATTATGGAGTTATAGTCGCAATTCGATGATGTTAGTACGGAACGGGTACGGGACGAGTACTCCCTCAGCCGAGGGTCTATCGTTGCATATCTTTTGAGTAATATTGAATCAAACCGCTATGCCCACAACATTCCCGGAGCAAATAAATCCACAAATGAAGAAATCTCGACGAATCTCAATACAGGGGCAGAGCTAGTAAGGGCCGAGGGGTTCATCTGAACCCTATCGGCGAAAACTTATTATATATATAAGATTAAAATTATTGTTAAAATTATTTTTTATTTATATTTAGTAGACGTTAAACTCATTAGCTTCTTCGTCTATTTACTATTTAAATTTTTGAACCCCTTAGTAAATATCCTGGCTCCGCCACTAATCTCAAACATAACAACTGGAAATTACTCTTGGAATCGTCAACAGTCCCTCAAAAGCTCAACCCAGATGTAGTCCACTCCATTCTTGATAAAAACAAATTGCTTGTCAACCCGAAACGCTTGCCTGACTTCTTTGATGGGTCGAATCAGAAAGTGGGTCACTCAATATATTGATTCTTTCTCCTTTATTGCTTTAGCTTTGTGTATTTCAAACAATTTTGTACCTGTCAACCAGGTGTTTGATGAAATGATTAGAGAAGAAGATTTACAGCAATGGATATTCTTAGCTCGTTGGTCAAGTGTGCTAAAGAATGTGTTTTTTTTAAAGCCACTACTAGGTGACACCTATGAGTTCCATTTTATTATTTTAAATGTTTACCCCAAATAAGATACAGTTGAATTTGTAAGTGATTTTAAAGATATGTAAATCGAATAGTAAGTAAATATAATAAATAATTAATAATAATTAAGCAAATGAAAACAAGTAAAAGAAGTAGCGTGAGTTGATGTTATCTTGGTTAGAACTTGGATTGGTCCTTAGCTAAATTGCTTCGAGCCCCAGCCAATAGTGAGAGCTTGTACCGCTTAAGATTACAGAGAAATCGTGTAAGTAAGTGAAATGGAAATGAGTTGTCCTGCCAACATGAAGGTTGAACTCATTTTATAGTTGTTAATACAAGGTATTCATGCCCGAGAATCACTCCCTAATTAAACGTAATTTAATGCCAATAATGATCACTTAATGAGTAAAGTATAACGGTTGGCGTCATATCTGCAATGGATACGAATCGAGCCTCTTCGGTCTCCTATCCTTCGGCCTTCTACCCTTCGGTCTTCTGGCTCAATAACTAACCGGTCTCGCTCTAACATCCGAACTTACTCCGTGCTACGGTCTCACCCCAAGGAAACCCTCAACTGGAGCAACATGTTGACGTTTTCTTCGATCTTATATTTAAACCATGTCGAGTGTCGTGCTGATTTCTACCGCATACAAATAGTCCCACACTTTTCGGATCAAAGTTTACTAAAGTGATGGGAAGTGGAAATGATTTCTTCGGTGTCTTCCCCTACAAGCTTCCTTTCAAATTACTCTGAATTAAGCGGGAAACTGAAACGTTTGACCTTCTCCATGATCTGACTCTCTTCACTCTGTCACTCTGGATGTGTGTCGCCTTCTGATTGAACCTCAGTTTCGATTCTCGACCCGAAACGTTTTTGTAATTATGGCTCTGCCCCTATAAAACCCCCTTCTTTTTCACTTCTTAATTTTTACCTTTTGGTAATTTTCCTCTTATATTTTGAAAGCTCAAATCTTCATACCTCCTTATCTTCAAAACACCCCAATCTTCATATCTTCAAATTCTCAGGCCTTCAAATCTTCATAACTTCAAATTCCCAGCCTTCGAATCTTCATAACCTAAAAGCTTTAAACCTTCAAACCTTCATCACGATGGCCAAGAATGCTCGATCTTCTTCTGGGCAATCTTCTCCAACTACTTCACCACCGCCCGACCACTGAAAATATCACCGGCACCGGTGAAACTTTCGAACCTTAGGCTGCTGCCTAACCCAGAGCCTACGATATATTACCTTCAACCTTCCACTTTGACACTGAGTTTGCCTTTCAAACGACCTCCAAGAAATCTGACCGGGGGGGGGGGAGGGGAAGGCTAGAAACTGGCCGACCTCTATAAAAGCCTCCGACCTCAAGAGAGTTCGAGATGAGTGCGGTTGGGAAAACCTCTATGAGATCATCGTCCCCGACCCGGATGATGACATCACCACCTTTAGGTCTCGGTACTCCAACGTATACACCTACCCCTTTACTTTCAAACTTGACCCACCAATCGACTGTGTGATCATCGAGATGTGCAGGACTTCAATTTGTGTCTTGCACAAGACACAAATTGGTCCGTCTGTCTAGAGGGTCGTGACTTGCCTCCATTTTTTGGCCAACTTGGTCAAAAAAGACTTTACTTTGGATCACTTTATCTGTTTATATGTGCCACAATTCTTTCGCAATGGGACAATCCAGCTCTCCAAGCGAGGCAAATTTCCCATCCTCTCGAGCATCAATGAAAGTCGAGATCGAGGTTGTTTGGAACGTTTTGTTGTGGTCTCTATCGCAGAAATCATCCCGGCTAGGTACATGCATTTTTCGAAGGAATGAAACATGCACCGTAAGTACTCAAAAGCCCTTTTTTAATAACTTGTCTTTTAATCTTCCATTTTCATATCCTTCCAGTCGTTCAATGGATTCTGGCTCACGTGAACAATCTCCATACTTGGGTCTAGAAAATAATTAACAATCATTCGCATAAGAAGCGGACATGGACAGACCTCTCTGACAAACGATGGGTAGCCCGAAACCATGGTTGGTATTCGCTTAACCCCCTCTTCTAGTTTTAATAACATCCTTGTGCACTTTTTTTCCACTTCTTCCATTTCTCAAACTTGCAGGTCTACCGAAGGGCTCCTCGACCCCGAGGTCCAACCCTTCTACTGCTCCAGTTGTCCCCGATACGGTATTTGATTTGGCCACATCAGTTTAGCGTATCACCTAAGTACCATAAAAGAAAACCTCCAAATCCAAATCTACGAAGCCTCCGAAATCACTTTTGGTTGGCTCAAAGAAGAGAAAAAAAGCTTCGGAAGCGGGTGGTCTTTCCTGAAGTCAAGATACCGACATTTCATCAGAAGATGTTTGGGTGAGAAAGACTATTACCACCACTACTCTAGCGGAGGACACTCTTGCCGAAGTTAGAGAATATCATGTTGCCGCTGAAGCAACTGAACTAATTCTGCTGCCAACCGACGTCGCAGCTACACCTGCTACCACGCCACTGGTCACCGAGCCTGTCATCATCAAGGATGACGATGAAGCCACAGGTGAGGAGTCGTTGGCTAAGAAAACCAAAAGTTTCACTCCAACTCCTTCTCCATAATCACAACCGGCCCAAACCTTAGGGCAAAAAGATTTTAATCGCCTTTTCGAATAGACTGGTACCTTCGCAGTCCAGGCCAAGCGAGCTCATACCATCGGGTTTTCTCATCTGGTCATACCACACAAATTGACCAAATCTTTTAAGATCCCGAGAAACCACACTAGCTCCAGGTCCAAGCCTGTGAACATTTTCCCGGCGCCAAGTTAAGATCCGAGAAAAATGAGATCTGCTACCATTTCCTTCTATGAGGACACGAACTTTTTGTCCCATACGATTGGGGTTTGCAACTACATGAGGCCCTTCATATCAGAGTTCAATAGGGGAAAAATACAGAATGTGTCATGGCAATGCCTCTTCAATGAGGGTATGCACGCCTCCAACCGGCTACGCATTCCTCTTGATTGCCTAAGTTGATACTTGCATTATCTTTCATTTCTAACTTTCCTTTGATTCTTAATTTTAAAGTCCTCCATTCTTGTTGGTGACGGCCTCATCCGATGTTTGGATGAAAATGAGCACCTTAAAAGGCAGCTAGACGCCCAAGAGAAAGAAATCCAATACCTCAAAGGGCTCATTCAATAAAAGGATATGCAACTACAACAAATCGGTGACTTGCTCACTGTCTGGGCTGAGCTGGACCAGGTCCAGGGCAACTACCTCCGAGCAATAAACAACCTCGAGCTTGCCACCAAGAAAAATAAGATTTTTGAGGAAGAAAATGAAAAACTCTTCTAAGATGTCGAAGTCCTCACTCATCAGCTTGGGGAGCAAGAAGGGGTTCAACATTATCAGGCTCAACAAGCTGAATTTCTGAATGCCAACCTCGAGCAAATTAACGCCGAACTTGTTGCAATGGACTCTGATAGGGCCGCCGACCTTGTTGCGATGAAGATGGCACAAGACCAAGCCGACCAACTAGCCCAAACTAACAAAGGGCTAAGGAATGAGTTTGAGGCCTCGAACCAAAGGAATGCTGAAACTCTGGACCAACTTCACTAAGCGTTGGCCGAAAGAAACCAATCTCAAGCTGAGGCAGCTCGGACAGTGCTAAAAATCGAGCATATAAAATGGAATGTCCGAAGGTTTACTTTGGAACAGGCTTGTGATGGGATCTCGAATATTAACGCTAAAATTGATGAAGCTAAAGAAGTCGAGCTCAGAGCCTACCACCAGCTAATCGGTGACAACTTTGAAGATGACGCAGAGGACTCTGGATCTGAGTCTGATTAGGAGCTAGGCTTAAATGCCTTTGTATTTTTTTTAATCATGTTTTGCTTTGACTGTTTACTGACCTTGTATATAAAATGAATATCTCTTCTAGTCATGATTTTTCTATCTCTTAGCATCCATTATTGCTTTCTTGTTTACAACAACTTCGCTAAATATATTCTTAACCCTATTCGGGCTAACTGCCACCAATTTTGGAGTTTAACTTAAACAAACCATCACTTAGTTTGCCTCGAGCCGAATGCCTGTTCTTTTCGGTCTTAAAAGCAACTTAAACAAACTATACAAACTTTTAATCTTAGTTTGCTTTATACCGGGCAATTTCTTCCAGTTTTGGGTCATTAAATGACTAAATATAAGGACCTTATTTCTATATTTATGAATAAGATGTCTCCTATTCACTTCGGGCATGAAAATTGGAACTTTACTTATTTCCAATTTCTTAGAGAACTTCAAGTGTCTTTAATAATAGGCTCGGTTCATTATGACCTAGTGCTTTCAGAACTTTACTTATTTTTGTCTCGGGTATTTTTATGAAGAGAATCCCCAGTTAAGGACTTTAAGAAATTCATTAGCTCGTAAGCCTTTAACAAATTCATTAGCTCATAAGCATAAAAGTTTTACCGATTGATCGGAGACAAGAGTATGCAAATGACTTCAATCGAGGTAAATCTCGGACAAAAGCATTTTCATTCAAATTTTGCTTCGGTCAAACAACTGGGCAAGATTCATTCGATCTTTTAAGCCTTACAATAGTCCTAAAAAATAAAACATCTTCGAACTTCACATAGCTTCAAGAGTTAAATTTTTTTGAACATCTCCTACATTCGCTGAGGGTATGATAGTCCCCTAGTGTTTGTATTCGAAGTTATGAGAATTTAAACACTACTTGTTTTTCATTGTTGCCTCATTAAAAACCTTACCGAAAAAACCATTTACAGGATAAAAACCGTGCTAAGGGAAAACGAGTGCAACACGTGTTTTCAGACCTAGTTCTAACTTTTGCTCGGTCTTTAACCCATGACTCCGATTTTGCTCGTGCAAAAGTTAGTTCCATCGAAACAAAATGAAATTCGAATAAAAACACATACCTTAGCGGTAATACTGCTCAAGTGTGCAACGTTCCAGATGTTTGGCAACTTCTGACCATCTTCAACTTCTAACTGGTACGAGTCTTTACCGGTTATTCCTGATACTTTGTAAGGATCTTCCCAATTCGGGCCCAATTCCCCCTCATTGGGATTTTTAGTATTGAGGGTTACCTTCCGTAGAATCAAGTCCCCTACTTGAAAGTGCCTAAGATTAGCCCTTCAGTTGTAGTATCGACCCATCCTTTGCTTCTGGGCCACTAACAGTAGCAATGCCAACTCACGGTGCTCATCTGTTAAGTCAAGCTCGACAGCCATGGCTTTGTTGTTCGACTCTTTGGTTGCAAGGCTAAACCTTAAGCTCGGCTCACCAACTTTCACCGAAATTAGCGCTTCTGCACCATAGACTAACAAAAATGGTGTTTCACCAGTACTGGATTTCAACATTGTTCTATATTCCCATAATACCTCTGGTAAAATCTCTTTCCACTTGCCTTTTGACTTCTTCAGCCTTTTCCTTAGATTCTGAATAATTATTTTATTTGTTGACTCCGCTTGCCCATTTGCACTTGGGTGATACGGAGTTGACACAATCCTTTTAATTTTCAACCCTTCGAGAAAGTCATTCACCTTCTTCCCAACGAACTGTCATCTATTATCGCAAGTGATCTCCGTTGATATGCCAAACCGATAAATAATATGGTCCCATATAAAATCAATGACCTATTTTCTCTTACTTTGTTGAAGGCCTTCGCTTCAACCCATTTAAAAAAATAATCAGTCATAAATAAGATAAAACGTACTTTTTCGGGTGTTCATGGGAGTGGCATTATAATATTCATCCCCCATTTCATGAATGCCCATGGTGATAAAACTGTATGCATCAATTCCGTCGGTTGATGAATCATGGGTGCGTGCCTTTGGCATTCGTTACATTTTTGGACGAAGTTCTTTGTGTCCTCCTCCATCTCGGACCAATAGTACCCGACCCTAATCAATTTTTAGACCAATAATTCATCCCCTGAATGATTGTCACAAGTCCTCTAGTGAACCTCGCGCATTATGTAATCAGTCTCCTCGGCTCATAAACACCTTGCTAAAGGACCATAAAAGACTTTCGGTACAACTGTCCATCCACCAAACAAAATATAGCTGCTTTAGTATGAAGGGCCCTCGACTCATTTGGGTCAGTAGGCAACTTTCCATATCGAAGGTAGTCGATGTATTTATTGTGCAAATCCCAAGTCAAGCTTGTTGTATTCACTTCGGCATGACCACCATTAATCACAGAATTAAGTAGGTGCATAACCGTTCTTGAATTGAACTCCTCTGCTTCTACGGATGAACCTAAATTAGCCAAGGCATCTGCCTCATTATTTTGCTCATGAGACACATGCTCCATGGTCCATTCTTTGAACCAATACAATATCACTTGAATTTTCTTTAAGTATTTGCATCCTTTCCTCCTTTACTTCGAACACGTTGTTGACTTGATTAACGACCAGAAGCGAGTCATATTTTGCTTTGATGACCTCGACTCCCAAGCTCCTTGCGAATTCTAAACCTGCAATCATAGCCTCATACTCGGCTTTATTGTTAGTTAATCTCATAGTTCTTATTGATTACCTAATAATATCCCCTGCAGATGCCTAAAGCACTACCCCAAGCCCAGACCTTTTCACGTTCGAAGCTCCGTCCGTGTACAAGGTCCAGACCCTCGAAGTTTTTTCCGAGGTTAACAAAAGTTCTTTTTCTACTTCGGGAATCATTCCGGGTGTAACGTCCGCTATGAAGTCTTCCAAAACCTGCAACTTTATAGTTGTTCTCAGTTTATACCCTATGTAATACCCACTAATTTCCATTGCCCATTTGGCTAACCTACCAGAAAGTTTCGGTTTATGCATCACATTTTTAATGGATAAGTTATTACTTCACATATGGAATGACATTGAAAATACAGTCTCAACTTTTTAGAAGTTGTTATTAATGCTAAAGCCAAGTTTTCTAAGTGAGGGTACATAATCTCTGTACTAGCCAATGTCATACTCACATAATAAATTAGAAATTGCGTACCTTTTTCTTCTCGAACCAATACTGCACTTACCGCTACTTCGGATACTACTAAGTACAGGAACAACTACTCGTCTGCCTTTAGTTTATGCAGTAATGGCAGACTGGACAAGTACTTCTTTAAATCCCTTTAAAGCCTGTTGATACTCCGGTGTTCACTCGACGTGGAATCATACGAAGGAGTCTCACCGTGGGTCTCACTCTGGCCCTCACTAGCAGGTGGCAATCGGCTAGTACCTTCCCTTACGGCCGTATCTAATGCTCTCATACTCTTGAACTTCCTCCTTATTGTAGGCATTGCTGGAATTATAAATGCGAGACGGATTAGAAATGGAATACTTATAACTCAGTTCTGTAGCACGATCTATGAGATGAAAAAATAGAAATCATCCCTAAATGTCAGGTAGCCTCCTGCTTATAAGTGTGGTGCACAACACACCTATAAACAAGACTCTACTAGACACGACTTGTAGACTCCCTAGGACAGACATGCTATGATACCGAGTTTGTCACGATCCAAACCGGAGGGCCGCGACGGGCATCCCGGACCTTACCTACCGGGTACCACTAGGCATACAGTCAATATCTAACCATAACTAAACACGGACCAGACATGCCATCACCCAGTACCCTCCCGACACATATGGGTGATATACTGGAAGAAGCTATGTAAAATCTTAACCAAAAAACCCAACTTATATATATATATATATACCAAAGCCTACAAGGCCATACATGACTACTACACACAGGACACCTGTCTACAAGCCTCTAAAAGAGTACGTAATATTAAAAGGTCGGGACAGGGCCCCACCATACCCATATGTACATGTAAAAATATACCGTACCGAGATTAGGCCGGCACTCTAAAATAAGGGGAGTGTTCTAATAACTTCTGAATCAGCAACCTACTAATGTGGGTCATCGCCTCGCCTACGTGAACTTGCAGGCATGAAACACAGCATCCCACGATAAAAGGGACGTCAATACGACTGATGTACTGAGTATGTCAAACATGAAACATAGCATAACAAGGATACAAAAAAAGCTTAGACAGAAACAACCAACAGAAATAGCCGACAGTAACAACCGATAGAAACAGCTGACCGTAACAACCGACCAGTAATGAATGCTTCTGAGGCCATAATATGTCTAAATGTCATGCACAATGCGGTATACATATATATTGGTCTCATTGGGCATCTTCCTTCCCATAACAGCCTCTGCGGGCATCATATCATATTGGCCTCTGTGGGCATAATCATCATAATTTCCCAGCTGATCAGGTGGTATGCGTATCCCGTTTCCCATCCCCAATTTATGGTCCAGGGTAATACATGAATAAAATGCATGAATGACAATAAAACATTCTGAGTTTATCTGAGTGACATAATATTCTTGTACCTTCGGCTAATATTGGGAATATTAACATCTTTCCCACATACCTCAATAAGGATTTAGGAACATATTTAGACATGTTTTTAACATGAGAATTAATTAACCGGAACATCCTTAACTACTAAGAGCAGAATAATTTATGGAACAATATTACGTTCACGTTTCGTTCTTAGAACATGCCAAAAGAAAAAAATGATTTATCTTAACATACCTCAATTGTTTATCTCCCGAAAAGAGTACGACGAACCAGCCGACCTCACGTTAGTCTCAATAAGTGGAGAAAACCTTAACTTTAAATCTAAAGTTCTTGAAATTCTTGTTGAAATCTTTTATCTTAAAGACATAGGAGTTTGGTATAGGATAGGATTATTTGCTGAATGTTTGGTATATGATAGGATTACAATTTGCAGCAGATGGTTTTACCACATCAATTTGTTTAGGAAACGAGATAATGCTCCCCCCTAACATGTAACCCCCACTTAACATGCATGCCATCCACCTAATTTCACTTTACCATGTGTCACCACCTAAACACCCTAAACAAATAGTCAGTTCGGTAATTCACATAAATATCCCTACTTAAACTTGTCCCCCACCATAAATTATCAATCAGCAGATCCTCATTGTCCCCCACTAAAATTCATTAATTTGCCGATCATTTTTGTCCCACTTGGTAAGTCCTAAATTAGTTCGGGACCGCATCCTTTTATATACTAAGCTCTTTATTTACATACGTCTAGATGCTTAACCCGTCGTCTGAAAGTACGGGGTGTTACCGTAATATAGCAAAACTAACATTAGATGGTGTGGACGTAATGAGTGAGAGATTATTTGAGGATGTTAATCTCTTCTAATACTATTCACTCTTCTCTTTTGCTTCTTTTCATTTTCGTGCTATCCTTTCTCTAATATGTGCTCCAGAGCTTGGTATATCTACCAAATCTTTTGTCAAAGTTCTTGATATAACAACAATAATCTGCTTGGCATCTGTTGAAACCGTTGTTGTTCATAAAGTTATCAAACTTTTTATACCACTGTCTTGGAGATTATTTTAGACCATACAAGCTCTTTTTCAGCTTGCATACTAGGTTTTTCTTGTCTTCCTCTATGAAGCCTTCTAGTTGCTTCATATAAATCTCCTCCTCCAAATCACCATGAGGGAAAGCTGTTTTTACATCTAACTGCTCAAGATGTAAATTTTCTACAGCTATAATTTTCAACAGCAGTCTGATTGTAGTTAGATTTACAACTAGAGAGAAAATTTATGTGTAGTTGATGCCCTCTTTTTGCTGGAAACCTTTGACTACCAATCTTGCTTTATAACGCTTGCTTCAATCATGCTCTTCTTTGATTATGTAAACCCATTTGTTATGGAGAGCTTTCTTTCTTCTGGGTAGTTCAGGCAGTTCCCACGTCTGGTTTGACTTGAGTGAGTCCATTTCATCTTTCGTGGCAGACTCCCACTTGATTGAATCCTCCATTATCATTGCTTCATCATAACATTCTGGTTCTCCATTACCTGTCGGCAACAAGTAGTGCAAAGAAGGCGAGTAGCGTTGTACTGGTTTAGGTGTTCTAGATGATCGTCTCAATTCTGGAGTTCTTGGCTCTTCTTGAACTACTTCTGCATCATTCTGAACCTCGCTTTGTACGTCCATTTTAGAAATCTCATCGAACTCAATATAGTCTTTCTTTCAGCATCTATGTTGGAGCTACTTGATTCTACGGTTGACCTGTCTTTATACATCACATTCTCGTTGATTATGACATCTCTGTTTCTGATGATTTTCCGATTATCGTAATCCCAAAACCGATAACCGAATTCATCACCAACATATTTAATAAATACACATTTTTACACTTTGGGTCTAATTTACTTCTCTCGGTATAATCAATGTGCACATAAGAAATACAACCAAACACTTTCAAGTGTGAAAGGTTTATCTCTTTCCCGCTCCAGACTTCATCAGGTATTCCACCGTCCAAGGGTATTGAGGGCCCACAGTTGATCAGGTAAGCTGCAGTGTTGACAACGTCTGCCCAAAATGTTGTGGTAGGCTGGCACATATCCTCATGCTTCTAGAACATTCATTTAGAGTTCTATTCATGCGCTCTGCTACACCATTCTACTACTGTGTTCTTGTAACTGTTTTATCCATCTTAATTCCATTGCTTGCACAAAATTCTCTAAATCTCTGATCTGTGTACTCTCCTCCATTGTCAGACCTTAGTTGCTTGACTTTCAAGCCAGTTTTGTTTTCCACCATTGCTTTCCATTTTCTAAAGGTATCAAAGACTTTTGATTTATTCTTCAGAAAATAAATCCACACATTCCTTGTAGAGTCATCAAGAAAGGTGACATAATATAATGAGCCTGATAGAGATTGTACTGGTGAGGTCCCCATACATCTGTGTGGATCAGCTCTAACTTTTCTGCCTTAGGTGTCTTGCCAATCTTTGCAAAACTGACCTTCTTCTGTTTGTCGAAGATGCAATCCTTACATAAGCTGACATCTACGCTTTTCAGATCTGGTAGCTTCCCTTTTGACAGAAGTGTCTTCATCTCCTTTTCGCTCATATGACCAAGCCTTTGGTGCCATAGATCTAACTTTCCATCAGCTTCTTCTATTTCAACAATATTCCCTATATTTGAGGTTACATAGAGAGTACCAAACTTTTTACCATGAGCAATGACAAGTGCTCATTTGGTAATCTTCTATATACTGTCTGCAAAGGTTGTTTTGTAACCTTCTTCATAAAGCTGGCTAACTGAGATCAAATTCTTCTTAAGCCCAGGAATATGCCTTACTCCTTGCAGCTTCCATGTAGTTTGGTTTGGCAACTTTACTCGAACATCTCCTTTTCCCACGATCAAATAAGCCCAGGAATCCCAGGAATATGCCTTACTCATTGTAGCTTCCATGTAGTTTGGTTCGACAACTTTACCCAATTGGCTAGATTAAGCTTCCCAAAATCACCGCTGACATAGTTCTCTATGATTTCTCGGCATGGGGTGGAGTGGAAAGATGTCCCTGAATCCAAAATCCAGGATTCCACCGGACTACTAATGCTTAGAATCATCGCATCACCTATTTCCTTGGTCATGTTTGCAGATTCTTGAGCACCAGTATTCTTCTTTAGTGCTCGACAATCCCTTTCAAAATGACCATTTTGGCCATAATTATAGCAGTTGACACCTTTCTTACTAAATCTAGATCTGCTTCGTCAAGATTTTGATCTGCTATGATTTAACGTTCTTTCTGAAGTTCTTCCTCTCGACTCAATGTGTAAAGCTGAGGAAGTCGATGCTTCATCTAATTCTCTGCATCGTATTTCTTCACTTAATACCAGATCTTGAATATCATCAAATTTTAGTTTACTACTTCTTGACGAACTGCTGACTACTGTGACTGTAGAATCAGCTGTCTGGTAGAGATGGCAAGAGAATCAAAGCACGAACATCTTCATCAAAATCTATTTAGACTGAACTCAACTGGGTTGTGATTGTGTTGAGTTCATTAAGATGTTGAGCCACTGATGCGCCTTCCGTCATCCGCAAATTAAACAATCGCCTCATCAAATGAGCTTTGTTTGAGGCTGATGACTTCTCATACATACTTGTGAGAGCCTTCATAAGACCCGCTGTAGTATTTTCCTTTGCTATGTTAAAAGCAACACTGCGCGATAACGTCAACCGGATAACTCCGAGGGCTTGTCTATCGAGAAGTTTCCAATCTTCTTCTTTTATATCAGCTAACTTATTGTCCGTGAGAGGTTGATAAAGATTTTTCTGGTACAAATAATCTTCAATCTGCATCTTCCAAAAACCAAAGTCTGCACTATTGAACTTTTTGATCTTCACCTTCCCTTCGTCTGCAGCCATTGCTCCTACTCAAATCTAGCTTTCTTAGGATCGCTGCGAATCACCGTGTATTAGAACACCGTTGCCGACGAATTGATACTGCCGACAAAATTTTACTATTCACATAAATAGTACCATGCACGTGAACAGTAACCTCGCTGCAAAAATGGCCCGAGCTCTGATACCAGTTGTTGGGAAATGTACCAACTAGATGATTCTCATAAAAGACTGTAAAAATACCGCGGTCCTATCAACATAGAATATATCCGAACAATCTCTTAGACATAATCACCTCTCTAAGCAAGTTCCCAAAAAAGACTAGAGGGTCACATATGAACCACTTAAATTCCAACCTCCTTAGACAGAACCTACTTACGTCGTGATGTGAGTAGAACAATAACACACACACAATTGATAACGGAGTTCGGCCAATTTTGCCTATGTCTCCGGACTGCTGCAGATCTTTTATTAAGGGAGAAACCGTTGCCGACGAATTGATACTGCTGGCAAAATTTTACTATTCACATGAATAGTACCATGCACGTGAACAATAACCTCGCTTCAAAAATGGCCCGAGCTCTGATACCAGTTGTTGGGAAATGTACCAACTAGATGATTCTCATAAAAGACTGTAAAAATACCGCGGTCCTATCAACACAGAATATATCCGGACAATCTCTTAGACAAAACCACCTCTCTAAGCAAGTTCCCAGAAAAGACTAGAGGGTCACATATGAACCACTTAAATTCCAACCTCCTTAGACAGAACCTACTTACGTCGTGATGTGAGTAGAACAATAACACACACAATTGATAACGGAGTTCGGCCAATTTTGCCTATGTCTCCGGACTAATGCAGATCTTTTATTAAGGGAGAAACATTACAAAAGTGTTTACAACACTCAACCTCACAACTCCGATCTCAATTACACCCAAGAATTTTCTCAACAAAATTCTCTCAAAAGCTTCTCTTGCTTAAGATTTTCACTAAGAGCATTTCTCTTAGTTTTTCTCTCTTATTTTTTGGGATGTCTTACAATAAGGCTAAGTAGATGTATTTATAGGCTCCAAAAAACTCATGGTAGGTGGTCAACAAATTTGGCAGCCAACAATTTACAAAGTCAATTTAACTTGGCATTCTCTTCTCTTTTTTCCAACAAAGGATGCACCTACCAACATGCATGCACATGCATTTTTTCACATGGGCTGCTGCCCATACTATTGACTAACACACAATTAGTCAAATCTTATCAAATACTTGAAGTTAATATAGTTGTCATTGAGGAAAATGGAATTTTATCCTCAGTAAATATGCATTTTGTCTTTTCGTCGGGTATATGATGCTTAGGAGCAGAAGAGATAGATTAATAAAAGGGCAGTCCGGTGCACTAAGCTCTCGCTATGCGCGGGGTCCGGGGAAGGGCCGGACCACAAGGGTCTATTGTAGGTAGTCTTACTTCACATTTGTGCGAGAGAAGAGATATATTCACACCTCCATATTTTGATACTTTTAGAGACCAGGTTTAGTTAGTTTTAAGGGCCATCCGGCATGCCAATATAACTTTTCTTTCAGACTGGAATGGAGTGCTATCCATTACCCCATGATCAGTATCTTGGATTCTTGATGGGATATCTAGTTAGGAATAGTATTAATCACCAAATACCCTTGATACAAGTTTAAATTTTTCGTTTTCTTTTGTGATTTTGCCTGTACTGGTTTCTGAATGAAAACGAAATGGTGGTTTTAATTTCAAAAATATGACAAGATTTTCTAGACCATCTACTTCCATCTCCGATACAATCTTCATGCAAAAGCATTGATATCTGTAGAAGTTACTGCAAAATAGGAGGATTTTTGTTTTATAGCAACAAAGACCGGATAAAATGCAGCAAATTTGAAAAAATGGACAGGGTTGGGGGAAATAGACTCCGGATGGAGGGATGGGATTGATGCAAGGTTCGGGAGTCCAAGAGAGGGTGAGGAGAGTGTAGAGCAAGCTTCAACTTTTCACGGGTGGTGGTGGTGGTGGGGGGGGGGGATGGTGGTGAAGACATACTAGCCGAAGGCAGGGGGCGTGGCATTGGAGGGGCTTGCAGAGCATATGGACATGAGAGAAGGACGCAGAAGAGCATCAATGAAATAGAAGTAGTGCCCTTCTTCCAATTTACACATTTGAGGGTGCCAGAAAGTTTTTTTGTCTGCTACCTCCATCCTTGGACAGTTTTATCTACTTTCAAGTTGAACTAGTCCAAGTGTGCTAAATGCTACCCAATGTGAAAAGCTTTTAATCCAGCCGCGTTTTATCCTATCATATATCTGCACACTGAAGAACCTCTTAGATCTTATCATAATGGTCTCTGCTTCGTAACTTCAAAAGTTGCTCAGCTATGCCTATTTATGTTTCGGTTTCTGAGTTTCTAAAAGCGTAAAAGATCTTTACTCTTTAACCTTGGCACTTTCTGGTAAAAAAACATTGTTCTTCCACAGTTCAGCTTCTTCAAGAACTGCAAGTCAGTGACGGCTCTACATTGTACTTACTGTTAGGTCTACTTGCCTATAGCTTAGAATTAGTTGTTTGGACGTTTATAGTATTTAGCCGTACATAGATTTTGATCCCAGATTAATGCTGGATGGCCGTGGAAATAAAAATGCTCTCTTATCTGTCTATTTGGAAGGATCGAGGTTGCTAATCTTTAACATATTCTATTTGTATCTTGACGAATGTCAAAGTGCATTGTTTCTGTTTTCTCAAGTGTGTTCATGTTTGTATGATTTTGAGGTTTCTTCCTTGTCTAGAATATAAGATATGCTATGTAAGCTGTTGAACCTTTTTTGTAATATTAATGTTTTAAGGTGTTGTCAGGTGCCATTTCTTTTTGGTGTAACTGCCTTAGAGAAAGCTGCTTTCCATGTAATCCATTGGATATTCAAAAGAACGGGCCTCTGATATATTTTGCAATGCTGCTCTATTGTACATGCATGACTGACTTTTAATTGTGTATCTGTTTTCTAGTACGTACCACCGTTAAAAGAAATAACCAATGTGTTGGTCCTAAAACATTATGCTACTCTGCTATTTCATTTAATATGTCTTAGTTTGACTGCGGCACGAAAAAACACTTTTGAATTTTATAGTCTTAAACTAAAGATGTGTATAACATACCAAAAATACCCTTTGAATCTTGTGGTTGTAACATGCCATGTCATTCCAATAAGGGTGTCTCATTAAGGTAAAATGGGAATGTTAGAAATAAAAACTTATTAAATATATAAATGTGGCATTGTTTCTTAAACAAACTAAATAAATTGAAACGGAGGGAACATTTAGTTTGTAAAGCAGAGATGGTATTTGGCCCTTACCTATGTCACATGGATCCTTCATTATCGAATCTGGGTCGAAAGGAAACAGGTGTACATGGGGTATGAGTATTTCATTAGAATTATCCAATATACACTAAAAATTATGAAAAAAGATTCATGCAGTCATACGGATACTTACACCATGTGTATTGAACATGTAGCCCCGAAGAATTGCATGTAAGATAAGCCCTCGTCCTTCGTAGACATGACAAGTTATTTGAACTTGCCCTACGCTCTTTGGTTTGAGTGTTTATTTCTTGCAATTGTATTTTGTTTTAGTCCACTGGAAATTTTGATTTTGATATATATATATATATATATCTTGGCTTCAGGATATACATATATATGTATATCTAGGTTTTTGAAGAGGAGCCTTGGAGCAATGGTAAAGTTGTCTCTGTGTGACCTATAGGTCACAGGAGATTATTTATAGCCACCTAAATGTAATATGACTTGTTTTAGACCACAAATATTAAAAAATTTCATTGTTAAACTCCATACACAATCAAAACCTTCACATAAAATGGGAAGGAGGGAGTACAATTTAAAGCAATAAATAGAAGTAATTTTTGTAGGTGTCGAAATGCAAAGTGGGATAGGTGTTGCAGCATGACTATAGTGTTAGCAGACGGGAAGGGAGCTCAGTATCCGATATAGTGCTATTGCTCAAAATTTCAGTCTTCGACTTTCCAAGCGGACTGTTGGGTTTTCATATTCCTTGCTTGCAGTTTGTTAGATGGGGCTTTCGATAATTAATTGGGTTATCACCTTTTCGAGTGTTTCACACCCCAACTATCTGTTATTCTCTTTTTCTATCTGAACTATCACTCTCTATATATTAAAACACATCTCGAAACTGATTAGGCCAACTATCAATTATTCCATTTTCCTACCTAAACTATCACCTAGGTGTGTTTTAATACATAGATAATGATAGTTCAGATAAGTAAAAAGGAACAACCGATAGTTTGGGTGTGAAACTCTTGAAAAAGTGATAATTCAAGTGTTTTTTTTTACTATTATCTCTTTTTAATTCTTGTACATTCCTCATATTTCCTGAATTAAAGTTGAAACAGATTATAACAATGCAATACACCAGAAAATGAAAGCTTTTTCATGTTGATCCTTACATGTAGTGTGGGCTAAAGACTGTAATGCTCGTTGGATATTTACAGGTGAAGGATCAGTATATGAATGCTGAAGGTGCTGATGTTATACAACGTATGATTGATAAATTTATTGTATAGAAGCCAAATTAAATCTGGAATTTTCAAGGTGATAGATGATTTCCATCTATAGTCTCTTTTTTCTTTTTCTTTTTCTTTCCTAGAATTTTAATTGTTTTGCGTTGGAGGCCTGTTGTGCTATGCTGCACAAGTAATTTGAATTTGTCCTCTATGGTTACAGGCCGGGGCGGATGTAGAGGGTTTATTACGGGTTCATGTGAATTCAGTAACTTTTCTCGGAACTTTGTATATATATCAAAACTCTTACTACTAGATATTCATAAATATTTGAAATGTGAGCCTAATTATTATTGTAGCATTAACTTGAGCTTATTTTAGGAACCCATATAATTTAAATCCTGGATCCACTTCTGGTTGTGCAGGTAAGGTTCTTGGTCTCGTATGACCACTTCTATGAACTGTAAAACAGTAAGCCACTGTGAGGAACTTTGTTAATCATTGTGCTCTAGTTTACATGAACACAGTTCCATTCATGAGATGTATATTTTTGGATAGAATTTCCACTTTTGTGTGTACTGAAAATTGGAGTCTATCTTCGAACCAATGATTACATATCACCCTACCCATGCAAGACGATGACTTGAAAAATACTGCTAAGGGTGAAAAGAGATTCATACTATCTCATGAGGACTACGTTAAGTTTAGGAAAATAACAGCAGGTAGTCTTTTATATATGTTAGCAAGTGTAACATGTTTATATTTATCATATTTAGTGTTATGTAATTAAGGTAGAATTAAGATCCTTTGTTGTATAAGAATTCCATATTGTACACCTATATATATTTTGCATTAATGAGAAACGCTCCCCAAGGGAGATTAATAAAATCTTACATGGTATCAAGAGCCAAAATTCTATTACTACCCTAAACCCCTAAATCGGCCGCCCTTCCCCTTCTGTTTTTACGGTGCCAAACCGGTCATATACCATCGGTATACCGCCATACACTGATATACACCTCGTATACAACAAACTAGACCTCCACGACCTAGTATACCTCTGATATATCACCAATATACGGTCCTCTTCCCTCTAAATAAATCTCCAACATGCCGTATACTAATAGTATACAGCTTCTCAAAGCCGATATACACTTCATATACTGCTGAAATTGCTAATAAACACTTCATATACAGCCTACCTAGAGCCGATATACACCTCGTATACAACCAATTCTGCCTCCCATCCACGTTGGCCACGCCGCGAACCCCCCCGAACCCCAAAGTTTTTTTTTCCTGCAGAACCTATGGCGGACACCACCCTTGGTGGATTTTCTGGTAGCAGTGGGCACCAACAGCGGGCCTGGGCCTCCAGCAGCTCCTCTGAGCCTGCAACCCATATGTCCAATTGACTGCTTCATCGGTCCAGCAGCCTGGGATCAACACCGTTGGGCCTCAGCTATCAAGCCCTAATGCCTATAGCCCATCAGCGGCCCAACAATTTAGGCACACCAACAACAGGCCACAACCTTCCGGCCCATTATCCTGGAGCTCAGCAGTCCGCTCCAAGCCTTCCCCAATTCAGTTTGGGCCAGGCTTTTGGCATGTTGACCCCTCGGAAGCCCGATAATGCGTGGTATATGGATACGGGCATCACGTCTCACCTCACCAACAATTCTGGTAACCTTCCTCAACTGCGTAATTTAAATACTCCACAATCCATTCTGGTTGGAAACGGTCAAAGCATTCCAATTCAAGGTTTTGGCCAAACTCTCACCTCATCACCGCATCCTTACTTCTCCCTAAATAACGTTCTCTATGCCCCACACATTATCAAGAACCTAATTTTTGTTAGAAAATTGGCTATAGATAATTCCGTCTCAAATAACTTTGACCCGTTTGAGTTTTCTGTTTTAGACCTATGGACCAGGAAACTCCTTACACAATGCAATAGTGAAGGGGACCTATATTCTTTCCTATCCACGTTCGTTGCCAGTGTCACCCCTCCCACAACTTTAACTGCCCAAGTCACTCCTCCCACAGCCTTAGCGATAATCTCTCAGTCTACTTAGCACAATAGACTTGGAAATCCCGGAGCCACTGTTTTAATCTTCTTCGGAACAAAAATTTAATTCGTTGTTCTAGTGGGAAACCTGCCCAACAAATTTGTCTTGCCCTCTAGGTAAACACGTTCGCCTTCATTTTCAGTCTTCTTTAAGTGGTACGTTTTCTCCGTTTGATATTGTTCATGCTGATTTATGGACATCTCATGTTGTTAGTTCACCTGATCATAAATTTTATCTTGTGTTCTTAGATGACTTTTCGCACTTTATATGGATTTACCCTCTCAAGTTCAAGTTTGAAGTCTATACCAAGTTTCTTGAGTTTCATAACTTTATCAAAACACAATTTGAAAAATCCATAAAATCATTCCAATGTGATAACGGTCGTGAGTTTAATAATTCCGCGTTTCAGAATTTTTGCACCAATAATGGCATGGTCTTTCGTTTATCATGTCCCCACACCTCACCCCAAAATGGAAAAGCCGAATGAATCATCTGTACTATCAACAACATGGTTCGTACCTTTCTTTTCCATGCCTCTCTCCCCTCATCGTTCTGGGTCTATGCAGTCAAAATGGTAGAATATATCCTTAATATTTTACCTACCAGTACTCTTCAGAACAAAACCCCTACAGAAATTCTCGACCGTCGGATCCCCTCATATGACCACCTTAGAATTTTTGGCTGCCTGTGCTACTCGAACCTTGCCTCTACTGCCCCTCATAAATTAGCACATCGTACCACCCCGTGTGTCTTCATAGGAATTCCTTCAAATCATAGGGGCTATCTGTGCTATGACTTATCCACTCATAAAATTCACGTCTCTCGTCACGTCACGTTTGACGAGACCACATTCCCATTTTCGAATATCCAAAAATTCTGAAAAACAGACTATACCTTCCTTGACGAGTCCAACATTTCCCCCGTCATCCTCAGGGAACTCAGTCATACTTCTATCACTGACCAAGCATCCCCGTCTCTGCCACCCACTGCCACCAGTCCAGAACACACTTCGGCATCCCTGACCTCTGCCCCGCCTATAGCACCGACGCCACCGACTGCCAAACCACAAATAATTTGTCCACGGTCTGAGTACCATCACCGGCCCCCTTTTCTGTGTCTGTATCATTTCCACAGCACCGCCACCAAGACTCATCCACTCCTACCACCGGCAACCAACCCACTAACCCAAATACCGATCACCCCCTCCTCCGACACATTACCCTACTGTACCGATCTCAGCCAGTCTCGATCTACCGAGACCGGCGACACAACCCAACCCAGTACCTGCTACAGACCTCAAACCACCTAGATCGACGACCCCCCAACCTACATACACTACACTGAACCACCAACACACCTCCCAACCCCGACACCTCATTCTGCACCCAAGCTCTGCACCAAACCAAAACCAAAACCATATCAGTCTACCCGACCAGATACCAAGTGCCTATACCCAGCCAACACCCTCACATCGAATGGAAACCTGTGCCCAACACGGGATTTTCAATCCCAAAGTCCAATTTAACTTGTCTACACAAGCCATTTCCCCCATTCCCAAAAGCCCCAAATTAGCCAAACTATACCCAAATTGGAATACGGTCATGTGTAAGGAGTTTAATGCACTAACAAAACAGCATACTTGGGATTTGGTTCATCGATCGGAGGGGGTGAATGTGATTCGATGCATGTGGCTTTTTCATCACAATTACAGAGACAGTGGTGACTTAGAAAGATATAAGGCCAAGCTTGTAGAAAATGGTACTAATCAGCAGGAGGGTGTTGATTGTGGTGAGACATTCAATCTGGTTGTTAAACCGGCCACCATTTGCACAGTTCTGAGCATCGCTATGGGAAAGCATTTGCCAATTCATCAGCTTGATGTAAAAAATGCTTTTCTCCATGAGGATTTTTAAAAACTGTCTACATACACCAGCCGCCCGATTTTGTCCATCCAGCAGCCCCTCAGTATGTATGTCGTCTTTGTAAGTCACTTTATGGTTTAAAACAGGTCCCTCGAGTGTGGTATGATCGCTTTGCGCAATTAATTATGCGCATTGGGTTTAAATACAACAAGTGTGATAATTCTCTGTTTACTTTCCATAGAGGCGGTAACACTGCTTATTTATTGTTGTGGATGATATTGTTCTTACTGCTTCTTCCGATGTGTTGAAAAATGAGATAATTGCACTGTTCAAAACCAAATTTGCTATGACTGACTTGGGGAAGATTAGCTATTTTTTGGGGATTTCAGTGACTAGATCTGCTATGCGTTCTTTAATGTACTTGGTTTATCTCTTTTATCTGCGATAGTCACTACTCCTTTTTTATTTTTCATACTGCTTTAACCTTTTAACCGATTCTGACTGTTTTTCTTTTACTTTGCTTGTCTTGAGCCGAGTGTCTCGCGGAAACAGTCGCTCTACCTACTAAGGTAGAGATAAGGTCTGTATACACTCTACCCTCACAGACCTTGTGGGATTGCACTGGTATGTTGTTGTTGTTGTTGTCAGTGAATAGATCTGCAGATACTATATTTCTTTGTCATCGTAAGTATTCAGAGGAGATTGTGTACTGGCTAAAATGTCCAATTGCAAGATCATTTCTACTCTAGTTGACTCTAAATCAAAGCTCAGTGCTTTGGATGGTAATCCAGTGTTAGATCCCACTTTATACATGAGTCTTGCTGGAGCACTACAATACATTACTTTCACCAGACCTGATATTGCTTATGTTGTTCAGCAGGTATGCTTATTCATGCATGCCCCCAAGGAGCCTCATTTTACTTCCTCAAACGTATCATTCGATATGTTAAGGGCACACTTGATTATAGATTGCATCTCTACCCCTCAGCACCGACCATGTTGTTATAATATACGGATGTTGATTGGGCATGATGTCAGGACACGCGACGATCCACATCAGGCTATTGTGTGATCTTAAGGGATAACCTCATTTCTTGGTCAGCCAAGAGACAAACTACATTATCCCATTCGAGTGCAGAAGCAGAATACAGAGATGTTGCTAATATTGTTGCTGAGATCTGCTGGCTCCGAAACCTTCTTTTGGAGCTTCATTATCCTCTCTGTAAGGCGTCTTTGGTTTATTGTGATAACATATCCACTATATATCTATCTCATAATCCGGTTCAGCATCAGTGAACCAAGCACATTGAGATAGACATCCACTTTGTTCATGAGAAGGTTGCTCTCAGTCATGTTAAGGTATTGCATGTGCCTTCTTCATATTAGTATGCGGATATATTCACAAAGGGCCTTCCTAGACAACTCTTCCTAGACTTCAGATCCAGTCTTAGCGTCTGTCCTCCTCTCGCTCCAACTGAGGGAGTGTATTACCAAGTGTACTATGTTTATATTTACCATATTTAGTGTTATGTAATTATGGTAGAATTAGAATCCTTTGTTGTATAAGGATTCCACATTGTACACCTATATATATTTTGTATTAATGAGAAAATTTCATCGAGGGAGATTAATACAATCTTACAATATATAAAAGAAATATGTATTTTTGATAACCGAAGGTAGTTTTTTAGATAGTGTTTTTACTAGCACTTTATTCAGGTAGGAAGAACAAAGTGACTTTTGAATCTGCCACGGTCTATGGCTTATAAAAGATGAAGAGAAAGTTGGAGGGCAATTACTCGATGTAGTTTATCTTAACTAAAGGCAAATTCTCATAGCTTTTAGAAAGCAGTGAGGTATTGGAAAGGATATCAGATGACATTAAAGGCTTTTCGTAGCGAAATCTCTTTCTACCCTGAGTTCAAAAAAGGCTGTATGACCAACAAAAAATAAGGCGGGATAGATCGATCTACATAAAAAGTTTTGGCTTTTAAAGAGTGTGTCACATTCGTACTATACCATATGATGCTTGCCAGTACTAAGATTTGAGACAGACTAACATTGCCATCAATTGGGTGCAAAACATTCAAGATACAGAGTTTTTCATAATGGTCAGATTTACATGTGACTTCAAGGAAAAAAGACAAACCAGGAAGTGTTTTGGGAACATATATATATAGACCATAGAGAGGTGTTTTGCTGTAACTGGTTCAAATACCTATTTGTGTTTTTTATCATATGAGAAGCGGCTTTTATTAAGTTTCTATACTTGAATAAGTTTAAACTCTATAACCTGACAGTATACCATAAGGATAATGCATCATAAGAGTATATTTGAACGTCTCACATAACTTCCGCAGTTGTTCACTAGACAGTATACTATAAGTTAACTTGTGTTTTGTACTTGTAGTAATAATCTAAAACATAGATGCCAATATATTTCATTAATCTAAGATCTTTGTATTTATTAGCAAATATTATAAAATATTATCCTGACTATAAATTGGAGAGGACCACCAGCTAGATATATTTTATAATTATTAGTGTTGTATATTTATGGTAAATATAAGATCCTTATTATATGAGGATTACACATTGTACACACTATATATATTTGTATTAATGAGAAAAACTTTCCAAAGGAGATTAATACAATCTTACATGGTATTAAAAGCCAAACTCTAAAACCCATTTCTCTCTTCCTAGGGCTGCCGCCGACCCCGTCCCCCCCTACCTACCTATCTTTTTTTATTTTTTTTTATTTTTTGAGCCACCATGTGTTGACACCCAATTTTGTCCCATCTTTTCCGATTATTTTTTTGCGATTTTAAATATTTTGACACCTCAAAACAATTTTAATATACACACACACACACCCACACACCCACACACACACACCCACACACACCCACCCCCCCCCCCCCACACACACACATACACACACACACACACACACACACACATATATATATATATATATATATATATATATATATATATATATATAATAAGGCCTTTAATATCGTCATCTATTCTCAATATCATTATTTATTATCATTATTATTATTATTCGTATTTATACTATCATTTGCCTTTTAATATCATAATCATAGTTTTACCCTAATATTCTATGTTTTTTTTATCTTCGCAAGACGACATCACATTTTTTATTATTTTAAGCAATAAGCATTTCATAAATATTATATTTTATTACTATCACATCGTTATTTTTATTTATAATTTACATTTCTTCAAAGCATTTTTTTTAAAAATAATAAACTCCTTTTATATTTTAACCCACAACCCGTTTTTCCCTTCACCCAAAACATTCCACCAACCCACCAAAAAGGGGCCCAATCCGCAACCCCCATGTTCGGCCCATTACCCCATCTTTTATTTACCCAACCGGCCACCAACCCGGCCCAACCCTATCTAGGGCCCAACCCCACACCCATTTTATTCTTCTACCCTACACCAGAACTAAACCAAACAAACCCTAGACACCATTTCTCTCACCCATACCTCTGCCTCCCCCAAAATCCGCCGACACCACCACACCCTTCACCTGACACCCCACACCCCTTCCCGTCACTTCACCCATACCCTATCCCCTAAAATCTGCGACCTACACCCCTCAAATCCGCTTCCAAAATCGTCACTTTTGCCCCTTTTAATTTGAAATTCAAACTCGGTTGAAAAAAGGGTATGGGGTGAACCGTTTGGGGGGGGGGGGATCCATCTATAAATACCCCCTTGTTCTTCATTTTAAGGGGTCCGGTCGGAGGTCCGAAAAATAGTCCTAAAAGAAATAAAAAATGGGTCGATTTGTTCCTAATTCTTGATTAGAAAATACTCGTTTTTCGGTTTCTAATTTTCAATCCAAAAAGTTTCCCCTTTTGTTCTTCACGTTGTCAGGTCGGGCTAGAACCCGGGTCCAAAATCAGAATTCCAAAATCCCAGTCTGAAATCAAAATCAAAAAAATTAGAATTTTCAAAAATAACTTCTCTGAATGGATTCGATGATTTGAGACGACGCCTCAGTTCGCTGCCTGGAGAATGTCCGTAAACTCGGAAGTTCTCTCAGTCTATTTTTTTTTTATATTTTTGTTTGTCTTTGAGTTAATCATAGATTAGTTTAGTTTGTTTATTACTGTGTTCATTAATTCCTGTACATGATGTTTGGTAAGCCTGCTTTAACTAATCTAGGTATGTTCTTGCTTTTTAAGTTATTTATTAGGTTCACATTTAATGTAATATTGTTCAGTACCTATTTAAAGAGACTGTGATTAATTAAATACCTCACGATGCTTTTACTGCTTAGTTGTTCTGCTAACCCGTTCAGTGGACTATTCACACCTAAGTTTACTGTGTAGGTTTATATCCAGTATTATGTGAAGGATAGGTGTTGTCTGGTACTTGTTTAGTGAATTATTGTGTAGATTTAGCTAAGTATTTAGCATGTTTAGTGAGATAAAGTGCTTGTCTTATTTTGAGAATTATGATTTGTTATTATTGAAATATAAATATATGACTATAGTCGGATCCTTAATATGCTTAAGATCATGCTAAGTAGTAACAAAGTTTAAGTCTCTTTAGGAATTTAGATAAGTATTGGTTAACCTGTTGCATATCTTCTGTGACCAAATGAGTAGTATTTAGACAATTTTTCTTTAAGTTCTTGATTTCCTATTTATGAACATGTATGCATGAGTTAGGCTAAGTAAAATGTTGATAAGAAGTTTTGCGTATATGTTGGTTTCTGAATATTGTCGATTAGTTGTAGCCTAAATGATGTTGAAGTATGTTGGTCTTGTGGAGTTCCTGTAACTAGTTCGGTAGGTGTTAGTTATTTATTTGCCATGATATGTTGGTAATTTGACTTGTAGTATACTTAATAACCATCCAAATCATGTTGTGTCTCTTTGTTCTTATTTAAGCCTGATTCGGGATATATTTAGTAGGATTTGCCCACTGTGCCTACTCTATTTTTTATGTTATTTATTTGAATCATCTGAGTATATCTTTTGGATTTGTTCATCATGCCTCGTTTAGGCAAGTGTTGCTTGTTTGACTTATGAGAATCATGCAAGTGTTTCCTTCCCTCTTATTGTGTTCTGGGTCTGCTTATGACTTGTTTTCTTACCTTCTATTTGGTTTGCTGAATTTGTGATGATATAATTCAAAAATATACAAGGTATATACACTTTAGTACACGCCATGTGTATATCGAAGTTGTATATCTTTGTATACCTTCAAGTATATCATATTTACTCCAAATATTGTATGTATATCAACTCTTATGTATGTCTAAGTGTATATTTGTTCATATGTGTTGAATTGGGCCCTGTTACGCATCTGGGCTGGTCTATTCTTTTTAAGTTTGATAATTACCATTTTGGCCATGCTCTGTATTCTTTTTGCACCTGCCTACATCCTGAGTCCCAACAACAAATTACTTTTCATGAATTCTTTATTTACATTTTTCTTATGTATATATTTTCATGTTCCGTCTACTAATCATTTTCTTTTCTTTCGTTTACAAGAAATGCGTCGGGAGCAACGAAGAGTCTCATTATGAGATTCATCATGACTATTGTCAAACGAAGACCTGCATCCACGTTCATTTTGCAGCATTTATGTTAACATTTAGGTGCCCTAATTCACCGTAGAATAATTAAGTGGCTACTCCTTAAGCTTTAATTAATATAGGAATCACCAATATGTCACGACCATGTTAGATCCCCCTTCTTCGCGGTGGGAGGGTTAAAAATGGGTGCGACAGCATGACGACTCCACCGGGGAACTTTTAGGTTCTTAACCATAACAAACCCAGGTTAATTATTATTTCGCTTTATTTTGCTCCTTATTTGATCTAGTACTTTAAATTATTTTCTTTCAAATTTCTAAATTTTAGGAGAGTTGGCGTATGCGCGGGGGTGTTCGGACCATCTGGTGGCCGCGTAGCTTTCTCACTCGAGCAGTCCGCTCGAGAATCTTGGGTCTAGTAAGCCAAATCTTAGAAAATCTAGAATAGAGCTATACCACCCTTTATCTTAAGTCATGCATGCATACATCTTAGGTGGGTCGATCTTTGCTATCGACTCCACAATTAAGAAATTCACCAATTGTCGACGGGTCTTACAACCCAATGACCAATCATCATATTATGTGTAGCGTGATAATGATAGACGGATCCAAGCCTAATCATGACATGCCGAAATTGGAAAATGTATATTTATTTTTGTATATTTGTATTATAGGATGGAATCTATTCCGCAAATCAGGATGGTGAGTGAGATTCCGTGTAAGCTGGAAATATGGTGGGCAAAGTTCGACCTTGGCAGCCAAATGACAATTAGGAGGAGATTGGAGTGCCTCATTTCATTGTTCGATATCTCCCCCGACCAGCACTTGTTCAGAGCACTAATTCAATTTTTGGATCCAGATCGGGTGGTCTTTAAATTCAGAGATTTTGAGACAACTCCTACTTTGGAAGAGATCAACTATTTCACCAACTTAATTTACCAAGGTAGAGGACAAATAATCCTGCACGGTCAGTCCAGAAAGAAATTTCTCCGCTATTTGGGGCTGAAGGACACTAAGAAACTGCAATGCTTTAAAATAACCGTGTCTCTCTTGATTATCTTTATGAGAGATTCGGTCGTTGAGATGGTTACAAGTTGTTCAAAAAAGAGTTCTCTTTCAATACCGACCATTGGCGAGTTAGACGCCATATCGCATTTGTTGTCGCTTTACTGGAAATTTTGGTATTCCCACTTGAGCCCGGGAAGATCAATACAGGCATATGTTCCGTGGCTCAGACAATTTTTGAAGGAGTTGACGGCATACAACTCACTTTGGCTCCTATGATTTTAGTGTCACGACCCGATGCGACGGGCCACGACTAACCGCCTTAATGACGTCATTCTACTAACCTGTCACACATAATCTAACTACCCTTAATGAGTCTGAAATCCGGCAGCATAACGTCGCAATAACAACATATGTCGGGGTAGGCAAGCCGACAAGGCCGCCTTTACCCCCGAATGCACTGTCTCTCGAGGAGTCACGATTAGCCAATATAAAATAACAAGCAAGCCGACAAGGCGCCACCGAATAGTAACGTTTAAACATGGGAACACCCCAAAGGCACGAATACAATAACATGACCGACCCAAACGAGTCATAACCCTTACATACGTACAACCCACCACTGTCTACGTACCTCTATAAGAAGAAGAACGACATATGACGGGACGGGGCCCCGTCGTGCCCCTAAATACAAACGAAGCTCTAAAGAGATTCGGTACCAACATGACAAAACTCGGATCAAAGGAGCTTTCCAACTGCGCAGTAGGAACCTAGGCTCGAGGTCCACCAAACCGAAAACATGTACCGCGGCATGAAACGCGGCCCCCCCCGGAAAGGGGGTCGATGCGAAATAATGTACCGAGTATGTAAAACATGAAGTCGTAAAAGAGATCACAAGTAGCCAATAGAAACATGAGATCAGTATAAAAATCAGGATCCAAATCCATCTATGCCATAAACCATAAAAGTCAGTTGTGCCTTATAAACATGAGAGGCAAGTCAAGAAAACATGTAGGCCTGTCCATATACATATATATACCGTAACGTAACCCGGCCCACTAATGCGGGACTCGGTGAATCATATCATAACCGGCCCATGCGGGGACTCGGTAAATCATCTCTCATCTATGGATCCATCCTACGTAACCCGGCCCCCTAGTGAGGGTCTCGGTGAACAATGCAAGGTGGTGCACGAATCGTAACCCGGCCCACTAATGCGGGACTCGGTGAGGTGAAGTAGTAACACTTAGCACGAGTAGATATCATGAGTGCCATGCAAGTAAAAATCATCATTTGACTCTCAATAAAATCATTACAATAATGTCATAATAAACTCTTTGCTGAAAAATCATAGGCACTTCTCATAACAATCCTCTTTAGGAATTAAACTATATAAGAATTAAGTACGTCCGCCGTACTTTCATTAAAGCATGCCAAAAGAAAGAAGTAAGGGTTTCACATACCTTATTGTCGAACTAACCAACTTACTAATTAAAGTTCGTCTCGTCTAGCACTTCAACCTATAACAATGGTAATACGTTCGTCAATTTTATGATTACTAGCATACTTTATATCGAATAACGACTTCTTATTCTATAAAAAATCGGGCAAAGACTTCCCCCGTTTATACATGTTTCCACAACTTCCAAACGAGGCTAATAACATCAATAACCAAGTACCAATTAAGGGCACAACCAAAACAACAATAAAGGGAATTTACACACCCACTTCTCATGTAAATTTTGCCTCTTAATCCACCTTAAAAACAGCCCCTAAAACAGTCCATATACATCACCACATGTCCAACAATTTCATGCAAGTTCTTGGCCACAACATGTCATAATTCCATAACCCTTATCTTAACTCCTAAAATCCAATTTCGTATTTCAATACTTCCATATAACTAATTCCAACTAAATATCAATGTTTCCTTTCAATTTCATCATGCAATTAGTGATAATAATAACCACAATAACCAACGAATCCAACAACACCAAAATCATCCCAAATTGGCAACTAGCCAAAAATGGTCACATGCAATGCTCAAATTTCAATTCTTCCTTAACACAAATTCATTACCTTAATTCTAACAACATGCATTCCAATTATATCATAGAAAGAAGAATTTTTATACCTCACATTCGTCAAAACAGTCCGCAAATTTCTGCCACCGTTTGTCCGAAAATTCCCCACTTTTTTGTAATTTTTCTCCTCCTTTTTGTTCACTTCTTCAACTCCAATTGACATGCAAGTGTTCTACCATGTTAAGCCATCATCCCTACACGTTTTTCTTTCAAAATTTCATCCCAAAAATCCCAATTTTCTGGCAGTTTTAGGTCCAAGCAAAGTGGCTGTTTTGCCATCGCTTTCGCCATCGATTTTGGTGTGGTTTTGCTTCTAATTTTTGGTGAAAAATGTAGTCTAGGAAGAGAAGATAACAACCTTAATTTTGGTTATGGGTGGAGGGTGATTTTCGGATTAGTGTAGAGGAGAGAATGAGAGGAGAGTATTTTTTTTTTTGGTTAAGTTTGGAAGAAGATGAAGAGGTAAGTGTAGGTTATATAAAAAAAATCTGATTTTTTTCCTCCTTTTTTTACACTTTGGCCCCCAAGTTCTTCAATTAGTAAAACTCAAACCCACTTCTTTTAATTCCCGAGAATTCCATAAGCCTCGTATCCTCAATGCCATAATTTTTTTAATACAAAACTATTCCATAACTCCATTGGAATAAATTCAACTTCTAGGATTAATTCTCGTCGTCACGTGTATAGCACTAAAGAAAAATTATTCCGGGATAACATCCGCTTATACACTAATTTCCCGTATTAACATATGTAAGCGTTCCTTATATTCAATATCCGAATCTTGCTTTCTTAATGACGTTCTTAATTATCGTCTTAATCTTACGAGGTGTAACATTTAGTGGAGATATTTCGGGCTCTAGGGAAATGTAAAAGAGGTGAAACAAATTTCTTTGAAGGCTGCAACGTTATCCTGCAGATGAGGGCGATGGAACACTTTTATCAGCGCCTGAACATGGTAGACATATGGTTCAGCGAGTCAAACAAAATTGTCAGCTTTTACGACAGGATGAAACAGTTTGTGTCACCAGTCGGCACCGATGATTGGTACGAGTTTTTGGCATCCCGCACTAGTTATCAGATCCAATGGAAATACCCGTTGCTCCTGAGCACCAAGAAAGCCTATATAAGATGCAGAAGGCTTTATTATATCGAGCTTATTGGATTCAAAGGCCTTCAACCATATGCTCTACTCTGCGTACTCCGACAGTTTGGCCAAGAGCAAAAATCCCTCTCCGAGCAAATATGAGAGTTTCTGAAATCCAATTTGGGCCGAACTTCATTATCCCAGAGCTAGGCAAATTCTAGATGAATGGAACAACATTGATAAAATGGATATTGGAGATAGTCAGGCAGGGAGTATTCCAGAATATCACGCGTGGCTGCGAGAAGATTATGGTAACATAGACCCTAGTCCCGAAGGCGAACAAGGTTTTGAGGATATTGGCAAAACAATTTGGATAAGAAATTTTTGGCTCAGGGAAACATTCGTTACCCCTGAAATGTGTCATCAAATGCAAAACATAATGTAGTACCTAGAACACGCAGGAGCCGGACCTGGCAGTGTTGAGGCTTCATCTTCGTTTCCCCCATCTGTGTGATCAAGAGCAAGATTTAAGCATGGTCATATGAGTATTTTATGTTATGTCAATAAGTTTTATTATTGTATGCATTATTGTTATTGCAGTAGAATTCAGCCTTTATTTCCAACGAAAAGTATTTCAATTCAGTGGCTTGGATCAATCTATCATAATCTCGCATATTTGGCGTTTAGGACCACCTCTAGTATAAGAGTGGCCCCATGCATGTTAGGACGCGCATTTGATTTCTATACAATCCACTTGCTATTTTTGCTGCTTTCCACTTCGTGCATATTATTTGAAGCAATAATTACTCGCCTTATACTAACTTAGTTTTCTTCATTTTTAGAAGGTTTATTTTGCCTGGTTTATTTCCCCAAAAAGTTGGTTCGCGTTCACTAAAACTGACGGAACATCCCTACTTCACAAGAGTAAAGGCACAATCATCCAGCAAAATGACTGATTCAGGTGCATCCGAACAGACTGGCCTAGGACTTGTTGCCCTTACGGGAGATGAACCAGAAGCTTCAAAAAGGAGAAATACTACCATCCAGGATGAATACCTCGCCTAACTATTGCAACAGATGGCAAACATGCAAAATGTGATTGAGCGACTCCGAAATCTCGCCAACCTGTCCATCACTCCCTGAACAAAGGACGAGTGCAACTGCACCGCAAACCTTTCCATCTCCTGAACTGTCATTTCCCCAAAACCTTCTCCAAAATCCCTCACTAAGCAAAACCAATCCGCAACACACTAACCCATATCCTATCAACCCACTCAGGGAGATTGTATGTGTTTCTAAAGCTGAAATTACCCTAGGTTCTCACAATGGTGGCCCAGGAAATGTTGAAAATGGCTTTAAGCCCGGTCGAGGTCTCAGATTGAACTTGGAAAGTGTAGCAGAGCCGATTCATTTGCTCAGTAAAAAGGCTATTTTTGGTCTCGGATATGAACCCACTCCTGAAGAAGTCTTATCGACCAATCTCCGAAGGAAAATAGATACTTTCTTGCCAAAGCCTGTTCCGCCTCTGAATCAGTCATTTGTCAAAGCATGCGCTGCTCAGGAATCAAAGGAAGACGATGCAGACAACCTCGTGGAAGGACTCAAAAGTCTTTTCATAGCTGAAGAAGAAGCGAAATGCAATGTGATTCTGGATGATTACGCTGGAGACCCAACTATTTGGGATGCAGATCAGGGAGATGTTTTGAAAAATTGGACATGTGCCCCGGCCCTGTTTCTCTGGGAAGCTTGGTAGAAATTGCATTTGTACTTAATGAAATAATGCGATTTAGATTGAGGCCTGAATCGTATTTATGCATTTAATGTGTTTTGCCTCCACCTTTTGAAAGCTTAAACGACAAATCTACATTGGTTTTTCTATTTCAAAATTCATTTTGTTTCATAATTTTTATTCTCTTTCAGCATGTGAACTACTAAATCAGTCGATAATGTGAATGTGACATGTAATGAAATAAGCAAACAAAATCTAAACGACGAACAGTACTTCGAGAAATATGAGGAAGACTCACAACCGGAAGCATTGATCGAAGAATTGGAGCATTTTGAGAATAAGCCAAAGCCAAGTTTGTATGAAACAGAGGCAATAAATTTGGGAGATGCAGAACCTGTGAAGGAAATAAGAATTAGCGTCCAGTTGAACACCGCACAAAAGAAAGAATTGATGGATATTTTGAGGCAATATATCGATATATTTCCTTGGTCTTATGACGATATGCCAGGTCTGAGCACAGATATTGTTTAACATAGATTACCCACTGAGCTATCTTGCCCTCCGGTGAAGCAAAAGCCGAGGAAATTCAAGCCTGATTTGAGTTTAAAAGTCAAGGAAGAAGTTTCCAAGAAATTCGATGCAAATGTCATTTGAGTTACAAGGTACCCCACTTGTCTAGCCAACATCGTACCTGTGCCAAAGAAAGACAGAAAAATACGGGTTTGCGTGGATTATCGGGATCTCAATAAGGCTAGCCCGAAGGATGATTTCCTCTCTCAAATATTCACATACTCATTGATAACTGTGCGAATCATAAGTTGTAGTCATTTGTTTATTGCTTTGCTGGTTACCACCAAATCCTGATGGATGAGGAAGATGCAGAAAATACAACATTCACTACACCTTTGGGGGTATACTATTATCGGGTAATGTTGTTCGGACTCAAGAACGCATGTGCCACCTATATGAGAGCCATGACTACTATTTTTCATGATATGATCCATAAGGAAATCGAGGTCTACGTGGATGACATTATTATCAAGTCGCGAAGGAATTCACATAACTTGACAGATTTGAAGAAATTCTTAGACCGGCTGAGACAGTACAATCTGAAGTTAAATCCTGCAAAGTGTGCATTTGGAGTCCCTACTGGGAAGTTGTTAGGTTTCATCGTGAGTAGAAGGAGCATTGAATTGGACCCCTTGAAGATAAAAGATATTCAAGACTAGCCACCTCCAAAGAGTCGAAAGGACGTGATGAGTTTTCTCAGTCGTCTCAATTACATCCGCAGGTTCATAGCGCAATCAACAGTGATATGTGATCCAATATTCAAGCTATTGAAGAAAGACGCTGTTACCAAGTGGACAGTAGATTGCCAGCAAGCTTTTTGATAGAATCAAGGTATATCTATCTAATCCACCTATTTTGGTGCCTTTAGAACCCTGAAGGCCTTTGTTGTTATATTTGTCTATGTTAGAAAATGCATTTGGATATGTGCTGGGACAACACGATGAAACCGGAAAGAAGGAGCAAGTTATATACTACTTGAGCAAGAAGTTCACGCCTTATGAAGCTCGGTATACTTTGTTGGAACACACTTGTTGTGCCTTGACTTAGGTTGCACAAAAGTTTAGACATTATCTGTCTACATATACCACTTATCTCATCTCAAGAATGGACCCGCTCAAATACATCTTCAGAAGCCTATGCCTACCGGGAAGCTAGCAAAATGACAAATCTTGCTAAGTGAATTCGACATCATATATGTTACCCAAAAAGCTATCAAAGGACAAGCGTTAACTGCTCATCTTGCTAAAACCCCCATAGATGAAGAATACATGCCTCTCTGGACTTATTTTCCGAACGATGAGGTATTGTTTGTTGGAGAAGATATCTCAGAAGAATACCCGGGTTGGAGAATGTTCTTTGATGGAGCTGCGAACCTCAAATAAGTTGGTATCAGAGCAGTCTTAATTTCAGAATCGGTTCAGCACTACCCAATCTCGGCGAAGCTCAGATTCCTATGGACCAACAATATGGCCGAATATGAAGCTTGTATACTCGAACTTAGAATGGCTGTTGATATGAACATACAAGAATTGTTGGTTATCGGTGATTCAGACTTATTGATTTATCAGGTACAAGGCGAATGGGCCACCAAGAACGTGAAGATACTTCCTTACCTGCATTGCGTGAAAGAATTGTGCAAAAGGTTTAGCGAGATAGAATTCAAGCATATCCCACGAACACAAATACATTTGTTGATGCTCTGGTAACTCTGTCCTTCATGATTCAACATCCAGATAAGAATTACATTGATCCTATCAAGGTGAACTTATTGGATCAGCCAGCCTATTGTTTCCACATAGATTAAGAGCTGTATTGAAAGCCCTGGTACCACGATATTAAGAGGTATCTCAAGGCAAGCAAATATCCAGAAGATATAACCAGCACTCAAAAGAAGATACTTCGGAGGTTAGCAAACCGTTTCTTCGAAAATGGAGAAAATATTTATTAGAGGACTCCAGATCTAGGTTTGTTAAGATGTGTTAATGCCCAAGAGGCAAGCAGGTTAGTTGAAGAGATACATGGAGGAACGTTCAGGCCTCATATGAATGGTTTTACTTTAGCAAAGAAGATTCTGCAAGCAGGGTATTTTTGAATGACCATGGAAATGGATTGTATTCGCTTTGTGCAAAAGTGTCATCAGTGTCGGATTTATGGTGACTTAATCCGAATTTATGGTGTCATCAGTGTCGGATTTAGGGTCCCAACCGTATTATGTATGTACAAGCACAATATTTTGACTCACATGGTCACATTCTAATCCTCATCTTACATCGCCTATGTCCACGCATTAACTTTTCATCCAGATTGAGTTTGCAAGAACTTCAACATAGTATTTCGGCCTCAGGGTCATGTATCATTACATCTGTACAAGGACGTCATTCTCATTACGTCTGTGCAAGGACGTCATTTTACATTTCGTTTGGGAAAGGACACCATTTTTCATTACGTTTGTGCAAGGACGTCTCATCGCATTACGTCTGTGCAAGGACGTCATTTTACATTGCGTCTGGGCAAGGAAGACATTTTGTATTATGTCTGGGCAAGGACGTCATTTTGCATTACATCTGTGCAAGGACATCATTACATTACGTCTGTGCATGGACGTCATTACATTTCGTCTATGCAAGGACGTCATTTTACATTTCATCTGGGCAAGGATGACATTTTTCATTACATCTGGGCAAGGACGTCATTACATTTTGTTTGTGCAATGATGATATTTTGCATTATGTCTGGGCAAGGACGTTATTTTGCATTACGTCTGTGAAGGGAAGTCATCTCATCACGTCTGTGCAAGGACAACATTTTGCATTACACCTGTGCAAGGACGTCATTACATTACGTCTGTGCAAGGACGTCATTCATTACGTCTGTGCAAGGACGTCGCATCTCATTACGTATGTGCAAGGACGTCATTTTGCATTACGTCTATGCAAGGACGTCGCATCGCATATTGTTTGAATTCACAGGGTCGTATTCTCATATATCCATTGTATGCAACAATTATGCACTAATTTTTATCTTAGCTCTAGTCCGCGGGAGTTTGAATCGACAGGAGCTTCAGCACAACGTGGAACGATCTCTTGCCAACCGAGGCAATTTGTTGGAGAACTGGACTTCCACATAAAGGTCAGCTGTCTACTTCGAATGTCATTCCGCTCTTTCCCGATATTTTGCCACACCTACCACCGATGTCATCATAACTCGATACTAGGACAATATTTCTTGAATTTGCACCAACTTTTGCTTCTCAATTTACCGATATCGCAATTTCTTCTCCCTCGAAATTCTCTCTCCACCCATGTATCCCTTATCTTCGTTCAAGTCCCGATGATCAAGACAAAATTGGCTAATCAATCAACTTCTTTGTCCGAAAACTCTTTCATCGTCTGCAACCAAAGAGGGGCAAGCTGTTGACACCCAATTTTGTCCCCTCTTTCGTTTACATGAATTGCGTCGGGAGCAACGACGAGTCTCGTTATGAGACTCATCATGACTATTGTCAAATGAAGACTTGCATCCACGTTCATTGCACTCTCCTGCACTCGGGACTTCTAAGAAAATAGGGCGGTCCCGCCCTAGTCGCTGCTTTTAATTCCTTAATAACGCCCTTTTTATTTTTTCGATTGTAATTTAATTATTGAATTTTGTGCGATCATTAGGATACTCAGAATAATTAGGCCTAGAATGGATAATTAATAGCGTAGTTTAAAATTAGGAACCCACCGCTACTTTATTTATTTTAGGCTCGGGTTGTTTAAAATTGGAAATTCGTCGTTAGTTTATTTATCTTTGGCTCGTCATGCATGTTTAGAACTTTAAAAATAATTTGGTCACCCTTTATTCACATTATTAATCATACAAATAAGGATTTGTTTTTATCCAATTTGCGATTTAAAATGACCTCAATATAAATCACTTCTTTGCATTACAAACAATTTTCATTTCTCCTTACTATCAGTTGCCAAAAATAGGTATTTTACAAACAATGTCATACAAATGCATGCTTTTATCCAAAAATTAATTTTACAGGTATTTTATAAACAATGTCATGCATACTTTTTTCAAATTTTATGCCAGGAATTTATTTCTCAAAACCGCGATCACTTTTGTGGGACTCTTCAAAAAGAATAAGTGGTAAAAAAAATTTACGTTGTCAAAATGCATCTTTTAATTAACTACTTGCAACATCTTTTTTAACTTTATACTTTTAAAGATGCATTTTCTCCTTAGCATAATAGTTAACCTAAGTTTGACCGGATAACCGTAGTTAGTGAATCTTAAAGGATGCTTAACCCCTTCCCTTTAGGATAATAAAAAACTCTTACTCAGAATCTCATAGATTAGCAGATAATTAATCGGAATTCATTTTGCAGCATTTATGTTAACATTTAGGTGCCCTAATTTATCGTAGAATAATTAGGTGGCGACTCCTTAAGCTTTAATTAATTTAGGAATCACCAATACGTCGCGACCATGTTGGATCCCCCTTCTTCGCGGTGGGGAGGGGGGTTAAAAATGGGTGCGACACTATGTCTCCTCCCACATCTCCTAATGCTTCCGCCACCTCCACAGTCGTCATCGACAACCCCCCTCCCTCTTCCACCTCTTCTTTTCATCCGGCGTTTACCGTCACAAATTTCATTCCTTTAATTCTTTATCAAGAAGATGATCAATCTTCTTCGTGGGTTGAACTCTTTTATATTCACGCATGCGCGTACAATGTGTTTGACCAAATTGATGACTTTATCACTCACCCTCTCGACATCCCAGACACAACATGGCATCGCCTTGATGCTATTGTCAAACAATGGATTTATGGCACCATCCCATTTTTTCCTCATTTAGTGCTCTCGTAAAAACACAATTTGAAAAGAGCATTAAATATTTTCAATGTGACAATGGCAAGGAATTCAATAATAATCAATCCAAACAGTTTTGATCCAATAACGGTCTTACCTTTCTTTTTTCCTACACTCACACCTCCTCCCAAAATGGTAAGGCCAAACGGAAAATCGAAACCATAAACAACCTAATTCATGCCCTACTTGCTCACGCCTCAATTCCCCTTCAATTATGACATTACGCACTCTTCATGGCCACATATCTCCTAAACATAATCTCAAACAACTTTCTAGCTCAATGGTCGCCCACTCAAGTTCTATTTTGTAGTAACCCCTCCTACCAACACTTGTGTATATTTAGATGTCTCTGTTATCCTCTCCATCCGACCACTCATAAACTCCAACCCCGAGCTTCCCCGTTTGTGTTTCTGGGTTACCCCGCCAATTATCGTGGTTACTCGTGCTATGACTTGTCAAGTTGTAAAATTATTATTTCACGCCATGTCCTATTTGATGAGTCTTAATTCCCCTTTGCCTCTTTGCCTCCCTAAACTCGCCACCTCGGCATTCCTACGATTTTCTAAATGATGGCCTGAACCCCCTTCTAATTCATCATTTACATAGTCTGTCTTCCCAAACCCCGGCACCCGCCCACACCTCGAACAGTTCGGGACATACTGCCCACCCAGCTCTGCCAACGGTGGCCTAGAACAGCCCGCCTCAGGGTGATTTCGCAGCCACCTCTCGGCAAACCGAGCATCGGCCAGCCAGTCCCGCCACCCCTGCCCTTCCTCCTCTTCCTGGCAGTCCTGTAACACACCTCTATCCCATCCCACATCTCGAGACACGCTCTCGTACCATGGAAACCTGTGCCATGCATGGAATTCATAAACCTAAACGGTTGTTTAACCTATCTGTTTCAGTTGCCCCTTCCCATGTCCCTCAAAATTCGAAGGATGCCTTGTTCGACCCTAATTGGAAAGCCGTAATGATTGACGAATATAATGCTCTTATTGATAAAAAGACATAGGACCTAGTACCCCGTCCACCTGATGCTAACATTATTCATTCTATGTGGATTTTTAGACATAAAAAGAAATCTGATGGTTCTTTTGACAGGTACAAGGCTCGTCTTGTAGGTGATGGCAGGTCTCAATGGGTGGGAGTGGATTGTGATGAAACGTTTAGCCCGATCGTAATGCCCACAACCATCCGGACCTTCTTCAGCATTGCTCTATCCAAGTCCTGGCTCATTCATCAGCTTGATGTCAAGAATGCTTTCTTATGTGTGGATCTTCACCAAAATGGTATATATGCATCGACCTATGGGTTTCAGGCATCCTATTCATTTGGATTATGTGTCTGTTGCGGAAATCACTCTACGGACTGAAACAGGCTCCTCGAGCATGGTACCAATGGTTCACCGATTATGTCTCCTCTATCAGTTTTTCACACATCAGATTCGATAATTCCATGTTCATCTACACCAAGGGTACAAACATGGCTTACCTATTATTATATGTTGATGACATCATCCTCACCACATCATCTGATGCTCTTCGTCGGTCCATTATGTCTCTCATTTCCTCTGAGTTTGCTATGAAGGATTTGGGGGCCCTGAGTTATTTCTTGGGCATCTCTGTCACTCGACGTTGTGGCGGCCTATTTCTGTGTCAGAAGAAGTACGCCGAAGATATCCTTGACCGTGCAGACATGACATTTTGCAAATCATTCCACACGGCAGTAGACACCAATTCCAAGCTTAGTGTTGATTCCGGCCCCCATATTCTAACCCGACTCACTATTGTAGCCTGGTTAGGACCCTGCAGTACCTCACATTCAGGAGAAATAACATATCATATGCCGTGCAAACGTATTTTACGATACGTCCAGGGTACACTTCACTTCGGATTATATCTATACAGGTCCTCGCTCACTGGTCTCACTGCTTATTCTGATGCTGACTGGGGTGGATTTCCTGACACCCGACGCTCCACGTCTGGTTACTGCGTTTTCCTCTGAGAGAACCTATTGTCTTGGTCTTTCAAAAGAGCAACACTATCCCGATCCAGTGCCAAAGCAGAGTACAGAGGTGTCACCAACTTCGTCTCTGAATCTTGTTGGATCTGTAACCTTCTACTTGAACTTCACTGCCCGATTCAAAAGGCAACACTTTGTACCCATAGTTCATTTGATTTCTAGGTTCAGAACATACTGTTTGTACCTATATAGTATGTTTTAAACATACATACAATATTTGAATCAAAGCTACTGAATTCGATTGGATCCGCTCGTTATACGGTAGATCCGCCTTATTATGCCTTGTTTCCAGATGAAGCATGACCTATCTAGACTGCATGACCCGGACCAGTGTGTTTAGACTTTTACAGTGCAGTCTATGCCTTCAGATTTATGTTGTCTTATTGTGAGTAGTAATATCTAGGTAAGACCATCTATAAAGGCAAACATGCTCTATAAGGCAATTGTTGCAAATGTATATGAGTGTGGTTATTATGGTTTACTTCTATTCCCTTGGGTGCTGGAACAACTGAACAGGAGCAAAGGCCATACTTTGATTATTAACCACATAATTTTTCTATATTAATATTTTATGCATATCAATTCTTGTATTGTATTATAGTTTCTCCATAATAGAACTATACCATGAACCATATGACTCTTGGATAGGATGCTCTCATCCCTTTCTTGGTTGGGCTCATAATGAACATAGTCTTTCATTTAAGTTTTAATTGAAAATTCTTGGGATATAACCGAGAGTACATAATTTTGTAACAATACAGTTAAAAAATTTCTTATAATTGATGGATTAAGTTAATTCTACTTTGGAAATTGTTCACATGAGTTTCCACAATGATGCCTACGTATTTCTTTATTCCAAGTTCTTTATATTGATGATTTATTATTTGTCATCAGAAGAAAGAGACATGGCATCTGGAATTTGCAGATACAAATCTAGAACAAGTTTTCTAGAACAAGTTTTCCGTGGGTCCAACTAGACTTATTATTTTCAGTTCAAACTATATATATATATATATATATATATATATCCAATAAGATTATATTCATTTGAACTCACTGTTTTTAGATCCCGTACTTTACTATATGGGTTCAAGATATTTTGTACCATATATAGTCATTTGATTTTCTTAGTCGCGAATCTAGAATTTTTAGTTTATAGATTTTGGACCATAGTCCTTTTTACTTATTTGATTTTGTATAAATTATTTGTACATATTAAATGAATTTAATGTTTTAACACAAGTTTGAGTCAAAACTATTTAATTTTTTGGAACCCGTAATTGTAACAGTGGCTCCGCCCCTAGTTAAGATTTCAGAACATGTACCAATCTAGTGCATCTTAAACATAAATACACTTTCTTAAGTGAAACCACTAAATTCGATTAAACCCGCTTGTTACATGGTGGGTTTGCCAGTGGTGAATGTAGTGTATGATGTGCGGGTTCACAGGAACCAATTACTATTATATTTATATATTAATTCGAAATTATTGTATGAACTCATAAATTTCAAATTCTAATTCGCATATCAGATCCGCAGTTATGCCCGGATTCCAGATGAAGCTTGACCTATCTAGACTGCATAACCCCTGGACCAGTTTGTTTAGACTAATTAAATGTAGTCTATTAATATTCTGGATCAACTTCAGTAGCAATGTTGAAGTTGCACCTATATGAAGTAATAATAACGCAATGTACAGTACTTTGGAAAGTTCTTCTATTCATAAAAAATATTTATAGGATATAATATAGTCTCTCCGTTCCATATTACTTGGCCACGTTATTAAAAATATATGTTCTAAATTACTTGGCCACTTTTTAAAAATAAAATAGAAATAATAAAAAAAAAAATATTTTTCTATTAACATTAATTGCTTTTTAAAGTAATCAATATTAATTATAGTGCAATTAATTGAATAGAGATAAGGATAATATGATAAAATATTCTCCCATGGTCCTAGTATGAAAGTTATGGACCTTTTGGATTTTTGTGGCTGCTTCCACTTGGTATTTGTCCAATAAATGCTTGAAAATATCCTATTTGTTTTGGGTAATAACTTTATGTATAACCTACTTTAATAAAAATCAAATTTGACATTTTAATTCGGTATCGATATGCGATATTATTCTTTCTCTTTCTTAAGATTCTATTGATCCATATTATATATCTTTTAAAGATTTCTGTACTCTTAAGATATTTAGTCGTCCTAACAAGAACGTTTGTCTAAACACTATTATTTATTTCTCTTTGAACGTCTCGCTTAGTGAACACTCGATTAATTGAAAAGGTAAGGGTATATATTTGAAAAATAAGTAGAAATGACTTCTGGTTTCCTAAAGCGTTGACTAATATTTTAAAATAAGTTTTTTTTTATTTCTCATCCGATGTTCGGTATCCGCGTTAGAGTCCGATTAATTCGGATTCCCGCCGGTAGGGCCCTATTAGGGGGTAGCGCTCCCTACCAAGGATTTTTTCATATATTAGGCTCGAACCCGAAAACTCTGGTTAAGGGAGGAACAACCTCATCCATTGTGCGCACCACATCCTTTGGTGATTTAAAATACATTAGTTAATTGTCCGAGAGAGTACTATTTTGTGACAAACAAATACGCATGAGTTAGTGTGTGTAGTGTTTTATTTATTAGTTTAAGTTATATACACCATTTGTGTAAGAAAGTTTTATATCATTAAATCACCTTTAATCTGACTTCTTTTCAATATTACAAATCTCATTTCTTTGAAAAATTTACATGCAAATATCATTTGGATAACATAATAGTATAAAATTATTTACATTAACAAATAACTTAAACTATATATATATATATATATATATATATATATATATATATATATATATATATATATTTATAGTACAAGTGGAAGATGTGCTCAATGTTGCAAAGGCACAAGTCATGCCATTGATAGTGACATTGATGATTTTACCAACAAATAATTGTATGTGGTAGTAGTTAATTTTTCCTTGTAGATTTTTGTGATATATCCACTTGCTAGTTTCATATATTTGTAAAACTTGTCTACATGCATTGCTATATATCTATAGTACTATGTTGTGACCTATAAACTTTCCAATTTTTGGTCATTGTCTGTCGTTCCTCAGACTCTTGTCAACATAGGAGTAATGCATGAACCAAATTTAAAAGGGTAGGGTCCAACTAACAACCAACGGCGAAGCTAAGCACATGAACAATCAAGAAAATTCAATATTTATTATATTTATATAAAAAATATTTTTAATCTTATATATACCGTCAGGAGTCGTTGATTTGATGCACTTGAGCCGATGATCTTTCGAAAACAATCTCTGGATAAGGTCAGCGTATACTCTACTCTCCCTAGACTCCACTTGTAGGATTACACTAGGTACGTTGTTGTTGTTGTTGTATATACAGTCAGGGGTCGATCCTAAGCTTTAGGTACTGGTTCTTCTGAACTCAAATTTTTGCTCATATACTATATATGCATTAAAAGTTTCATTAATAATTTGTAAATATTTGATTGTGAATCCACTTATCATTATAAATTTGATTAAGATCATTATAGGATTTCATAAATTTCAAATCTTGAATTCAACTTTGTATACTGCATAAGTTTTCAATAAAAGAGGTTTAGATAAACCTCTTGCGCCCCTGGTCCCCCATGGGTCCAAGGCCTTAACTTCAAGCATCTGGAAATGGTCCTCTGTTTGGTTCGTATAAATGTGAAGTTATTCTTTGTTTCTGTTGTTGCTTGGCCCATCTCATCCACTTGCTTAGACCCCGGGTCATGCACACAAAACATTATGAAATTTACATAGAGGTAGAGATGGCAATGGACCCGGTCCGGATCCGTTTTATAGAATATGGATCTTCAAAATTTGGACCCGATGGATTCGGATCGGACCCGGATCAGTTTATGACGGATCGGATCTGGATCTGGATCTTGTATTTGAGATCCGTATCTGGTCCAGATCCGATCCGTGGATCCGTTTTTTATTAAATATATCCATAACCTAGAATATACTTTTATAAGTATTTTCTTAAATTTTTTTATAATTTATGTATTTTACATTAAGATTTGGACTTTATTTTTTAAATGATCCATACGTTTAAGCCCATAATTTTAAAAAGGCCCAATAAAAAACTAAGCGAAAAACAAATGATGGTACAATCATTGCATGTAAAAGGAGTTGATTATTTGATCTCATTCTATTGAAATATCCATATCTCATGTCATGCTTTAGCAGATGAAAGAGTGGATTCGTTGCAAAATATTCCTCATAAAAGTTACAATCATGAAGGATGATTAATTGTGGTCGAATGCAACATCTAATATAAGATCAAGATTAAAACTTTATGGCTTCCACCTTTAATTCTTTTTACACTAATGAAAGTGCAAATTAAACAAAGAAAAATAGATGAATTAACACCTAATGTAGCTTAATGTTGTTATAGCGCTCAATTTTCATTTGACAAATATACCTAGGATTGAAATCTGAAACATGAAAAAAATATACAACTCTGAGAACCACTTGACTCCTATGAAGATCTGAAACATGAAAAAAATATACAACTCTAAAAGAATTTTTTTTACATGTGGATCCAGATCCGATCCGTGGATCCGATGGATCTGGATTTGGATTTGATTTTTATGGACCCGATGAATCTGAATCCGGATATGGATCTAGGTATGAAAAATGGATCTGGATCTGGATCTAGTAGGATCCGGTCCAGATCCGATCCGTTGCTATCCCTACATAGAGGTGAAGTAAGAATTTCAATTATATGATTCTAGAATTTAGAATGATAATTTCATGCGTTAATAATTGAATTTTAAATTTAATTTGTGTATATATTTAATAAATTTCTTGACAAATATATTATTTAAACAAAAAATATTAAGTTTGGTCGAACCTATATTATCTACTTCCTCCATTAACTCTATTTATATAAGTCCTTGAAAAATAATATGTATATGTAAAAGAGGTCGACATAGCTAAAAAGTAATACAAAGTAAATATAACTATTAGCGGGAAAAGTAAAGTTTAGAACCTTATTGCTCCAAATCTAAATTCATGAACAAGCATTATATAGTAGGGCTGCTTATCGGGTGGTTAATTCTGCTTAACAGTTTGAGTTATTAGTAATAGACTTTTAAATGTGTAAAGAATTGATCTTGGACCTAACTCAACCCCAAAAGCTAGCTTGTAGGGTGAGAATTGTCCAAGTCCATATAAGGAGTCCATGTTCCCATTTCATTTCCGATGTGGGTCTATTAACACTCCCTCGCACGCCCATACCTTATTAACTGAAGCGTGCACAATATAATTTGGGGGTCCAATATCGGTGAACAAAGAATTGGAATGGGCCTGACTCTCATACCATGAAGGACACGAACTTATCCACGAGCCACTTTTTCACATACAAAGTGAATATCAATTTCAATGTGTGTAGTGCGCTGATGTTGAACGGGATTTTCGGAGAGATATATCGCACTAATATTATCACAATAGACCAATGTATCCTTGTGGATTGGGCAGTGAAGTTCTAATAGAAGGTTGTGTATCCAACAAGACTCAGAGACAACATTTGCGACTCCTCTGTACTCGGCTTCGACACTGGATCGAGACAGAGTAGGTTGTCTTTTAGAAGACCAAGAAAGCAAGTTATCTCCAATGAAGACAAAGCAACCTGACGTGGAGCGACGAGTGTCTGGACATCCACCCCAGTTAGCGTCAGAATAAGAGGTGAGACCAGAGAGTGTGGACTTGTACAGGTAGAGTCCGAAGTGAAGAGTACCTTGTACATAACACAAAATATGTTTGAGTGCATTCATATGTGCATCCGTCGGGATGTGCATATGTAAGTATATTTGTTGCACGACATAGGACATATCTGATCTCGTGAAAGTCAGATATTGTAATGCGCCTGCTAAACTACAATAGTGAGTCGGATCGGCATATAGAGAACCCGAAGAGGCATTGAGTTTGGAATTAGTGTCTACCGGTGTGTGGGTCGGTTTGCAAGACGTCATGCTTTCTCGATCAATGATCTCTTCGGCGTACTTCCTTTGACAAAGAAATAAGACACATGCATGTCTCGTAACAACAATGCCCAAAAATAGCTTAGGGGGCCCAAATCCTTCATAGCAAACTCAGAGGCAAGGAGTTACATGATGGATCGACGAAGTGCATCAGAAGATGTAGTGAGGATGATATCATCAACATATAGTAGGATGTATGCCATGTCATTACCCTTGCTATAGATGAACAACGAATGATCAGATTTGCTATATGAAAAACCGATAGAGGATACAAAATTAGCAAACCGTTGGTACCATGCATGAGGAGCATGTTTCAGTCCATAGAGTGATTTCTTCAAAAGACACACATAATCTGGATGAACCGGATCCCTGAATCCCATAGGCTATGCATATATACAGTTTTATGAAGGTCCTCATGCAAAAAAACATTTTTGACATCAAGCTGATGAATAAACCAAGATTTGGACAAAGCAATACTGAACGGTCCGAATAGTCACCGGTTTCACTACCGGGCAAAAAGTTTCATCACAATCCACTCCTGCCTGTTGAGACCTGTCATCACCTACAAGACGGGCCTTGTTCCTTTCACAAGAACCATCATATTTCTTTTGATATCAAAAAATCCACATAGAACGAATAATATTAGCATCAGGAGGACGGCGTACTAGATCTCACGTCTTATCTTCAATAAGAGCATTATATTTGTCAATCATTGCATTTTTTCAATTAGGATCGGACAAGGCATCTTTCAGATTACGAGGAATAGGTGAATGGGCAACTGAAGTGAACAAGTTAAATAGCCGTTTGGGTTTGGAAATTGAATCTTGGGCCTAACTCAACCCTAAAAGCTATCTGATAGGGTGATGATTGTCCAAGTTTATATAAGGAGTCCATGTTTCCATTCCATTTCTGATGTGGGACTCTTAACAAAATGTACTAATCCGCTAGCCAACCAATAAGATATCGGTTGATTTGGTATCGGGATAACAATTATCGAATGGTTTTCGGACGATTTAACGGTTAATTAACAATATATACTAAACTACTTCTAGCCTAACATAAAACTTTTAAAATGTAATCAAACTGTCTCGAAAGATGTTGAGGAAAAATTAAAAGTGCACCAATCATATACCATAGGAAGAGCACTTGAAGTTTAGCAAACGTATGCAGTAGCTTATTTTCCTAACAGTCATATACTCTTGACTGCAAAATGGAAGCACTATCACCTGTGAATTTAATAATTCTTAACGGGTTAATGACTAAATCAATAAGGAAAATGAGTAAATCATATTCCGCACCATTAAATCGTTAACTATAATATTCTAAATCGTTCCCCAACCGTTAATCCGATAATTCGATACCAATAAACCTATTTTGCGATTCAATTATCGATTACGGTTCAATTTTGAACACCCTAAGCTATTGCTCGTAAGAAGGTGTTCAAACTGGACAAGTGAAGCTTGCTCAAGTAGTTAAGCACCTCCACATTAATCGGTAGTGGAAACATTATTAATCATTCTGAAAATAAGTGGGAATTGTTTAGCAATAGTTCTGAAAATAGATGACTGTTTACCAATAGTTCACCTCAATAAAAATAAAATAAAAATTTTAAAGTAAAAATATAAAAATAGTTATTCCTTTTAGAATAAACTAAAGAAGGAAGTGCATCACACAAATAAGAAAAAAAATATAACATTCATCGCTTTTAAAAATTCAAATTAGTTAATCAAGATTTAGATTTTGGTATGATATTTTCTTTAGTTTAAACTATATGTTAATAGTATGTGGAAAAGAAACTACTATAGTTACTAAAAATGTAAAGGTTTAGTTAACTTTTAAACTTCGTGTAACCAACAGTAAGAACAGACATTTATAAAATTAATGATGGAGCGGTAAGTAGTACTCTTTTATGTTTAATTAGAAGTTGTAGATTCGAACCTTATGATTCACCTTTGTTAAGAAATACATCTTTCAATGTAAAATTTTGTGACGCAAATTCAAATTTAGCGAACCCCAATTTGAATATCAACATTGAGTAAGAAATCAAAAAACAAATAGGTAGAAATTTTTTTAGAGAGGGAGTTTAATACGTTTAATACAACTCTTTAAAGGATTAACATATACTTATTCACACATTTTCTTTCTCCCAAGTAAAACAAAAAAAAACTTAACATCGTTACAAATTCATCATCTCCACCAACTCCATCTTGTTCACTCTTCTTCTTCTCCGGCCAATATTCGCCGGAGCTCCACACTTTCCGGCATCCAATGGGAAATTTAATATAGCTTTTCTTCCTCTCATGTTAAACGCTGCACAATCATAAGCTCTAGCAGCGTCCACATCAGTATGATAAGTACCTAACCAAATCCTTGATCCTTTTCGACTCGGATCTCTAATCTCAGCTGCGAATTTACCCCATGGCCTTCTCCTTACTCCTCTATAATTCTTCTTATTATTATTTTCATTATTCTTTTCATTATTACTACTACTACTCGTTGAATCCGATGAAACTGTAGTAGTGTTGGAACCGATAGAACTGTCGGATGTTGGGCTGAGAATGGTGTCTGAATCGATTTTGAATTCGGGGAAATCGTCGTAGAGATTGAAGTAACGGGAAATTAGTGAATTGGAAGTAGAAGGCTCAGTTTTTACGAAAATAGGGGAGATGTCGGAGATATGATCGGAAAAACAAGAATTGAGGCTATTGATGAATGATTCTGTACTTGTGAAATCTTCGAGGAGATGTTGTCGTATAAGTTCTAACGTTAATCCTTCGTCTTGTGTCGTCGCCATTGTAGTATTTGTATGGTTATTTTTGGTGAAGTTTGAAAGTTGTGGTGAAGGTGTTTTGTGTTGTATGAATGTGAGTCTATATATATATATATATATATATATATATATATATATATAGTTCATATCGGATATTGAATAAAAACATGGATTTATTATATAGATTTGGATAATCATCATCTTATAAACTAGTTTAGGGGGTTGAGTTAGGCCAAAGATTTATTCTTTACATGGTATTAGTCAAGCCAATTTCAATTCTTTTTATATTGTCCACGCTCCAGTTAACGAGGTCTGAGTGTGCGGCGAGTGTTAAGAGTCTCACATCGGAGATGGAATAGGAACATGGACTTCTTATATAGATTTGGACAATACTCACCCTACAAGCTAGCTTTTGGGGTTGAGTTAGACCCAAAATCCATTCTTTACATGGTATCAGAGTCAGGCCCATTCCATATCCGATGTGGGACTCTTAACACTCCCCACACGCTCAGACCTTGTTAACTGGAGCGTGAATAATATAATTTGGGGCCAAACATCGGTGAACAACGAATTGGAATGAGTATGACTCTGATACCATATAAAGAATGAATCTTGGGTCTAACATATTAAGAGTCCATATAAGGAATTTATATTTCCATTTTATATCCGATGTGAGACTTTTAACAATATATATGGAGTAGTAGGAGTTGTTATATATACGTGACACACACGTTTATACACCGACAGGTGCTAAGGAGGGGGTGGGGATCTGGGGTGGGGTATGGCGTTGGGAATACGATTTGGACACTTTTAGATTTGTGTGTGATGGTGAGTTTGTTATTAGCTGGAAAAAGAGGACACTGTTTTTTTATTTGTGTTATATTAGTATGAGTTATTCATAATTTAATAATGGTGTGTTGTTAAAACCTGTATTAGCTGATTAGGCCAAATACTCTTTTCCTACGTGAATACCCAATTAAGTGTGTTTTAATATTATGATGATAGTTCATGTAAAAAAAAACGAGCAAGTAATAGTTCAGATGTGAATTTTACCATCATTTCTTTTATCTTTTAATTATAAGTCTCGAATTTGAGCTTTTAGAAATGAGAACACATGATAAAGAACACTCTCCCCTTAATGGACTTTGGCACCCTAGTGGCTAGTGCATGAACTATATGTGATGGGCTAGTGCATTTCACATATCAGATGATTTTTATATATTCCAATAGTGTAAAATAATTTTCACACTATTATGTTACTTAAAAAGATAGTTATAGGTTGCTATTCCATACAAGTAAAAACTATTTTTTTTGGATAATAAGATAACCTGCTACATATGTTAAATTACACTATAAGTATAAATAATTAGCTGCATTGTCAGCTGAAATTATACTTATAGTGTAAATATTAATTTAAATTATATCCGTTATTCATTTTAATATAAGAGTTATCCACAATTTAAGAAGGGTGTGCATGTAGGTCGTGGGTACATGGAGATAGATGCAAATTGTGTTCCGTGATGTTGGAGGGGAAATTGATTTGTTGATTAACTACCCAAATGGGAAGAAGACAAAAGAGTGAAAGACTATCTGTCTTCTTTATCACAAGTGGGAGACTGTAGGGTCCTGTCATAAAATCCACCATCTTAGTATAAAATTGACATCAAGTTGAGGCAATGTGATTTTGAGGTACTTTGTGAACACAAGGAGAAAGTTTCGAAGGCGAAACCCTTCATCTGTATCGAGGCTTCTTGGTCAGGTGAGATGTAAATCGAGAGATATGTGTGAGTGGCAGTCCTGCAAGGGAGAGGATCAACGGGACACGAACCCAACAACAACCTTTGCAATATTTCAGCAAAGACTGTCACCACACGGATTCGAACCCGCGACGTCGAAGTGGTTGTACTCCAATCACCTTGCCACTTACCAACTCGCCTGTGCCCCTGAGGGCTGATTTTGAGGTACTTGAAAGTGATTAACGTAGTTTTAGCTACGGGTGTAAAAAGAAAACCTACAAATGCCATCAAATCGATAATTTGAGTCAAATTAATAAAGAATCCAATTAATGATTTGATTTAACTTGGTTTGATATTAGAAAAAAAAAAAACGACCATAAGTGGTTTAGTTTAGTTGATTTTAACCAAATCAATCCGAAAGTACATGTATACAATTTTAAAAATATTTTATACATAAAAAATTTATTTAAAATATAATATATAAATATTTCTTAAGTTTTTTCATAATTTTTGTCTTTTAACAAATTATTTTAAGGTTGAACTTAGAAAATTTTAATGGTACAATAAATTTTATAGATTATTGATGTTAGTAACTCAAATAAAGCCTAAATCAATACTAATGTTAATAAAAGAAATTCAATTCTAACACTAGGAATAACAATAATGTTGGATATCTATTACTACGTATTATTAGTTTTGTTTTGGTTAGACAGTGAAAAAATATAACTTAATTTAGTTTTTCTTTAATATATAATTATGTAATTAATAATTACCCGTACTTTTTTCTTTTAGTATATTTAGAGTATGATCATTATCATTGTTGCTTAGCAATTTCATTATCTTTTTTTGTTAAATATTTTAGTACAATGTCATCACTTATCTCACATTTTGTGTCATTTTCTTAGGAAACACCTTAATTAGATAGTTGTATCATACTAGTACTAAAGAAATATTTGAAGCACAAGTTATATGTTTTGTACAAAGACTTTACCGGAAAAAACCCGAACAACCCGATAAAACCGCAAAATCCGAAAAACCCAAATTTGAAAAACCCGACTTTTGTTGGTTTGGTTTGATTTATAAATTTAAAAATCCGAAATAATTGATTTGGTTTGATATTTGAGAAACCCGAACCAACCCGGTCCATGTACACCCCTAATTTTAACCATATAGAGTCAATTTTTACTTGTACCGGTGAAAATACATACTCTACGTCCTAATTTATTTAATACTATAGTATAATTGAGTACATATAGGAGTTAAAAAAAGCTACTCCATCTGTTTCAATTTATATGATTTTTTTTTAAATTTTAGTCAGTCCCAAAAAGAATGATATCTTTTTATATTTGGAAATAATTTAATTTTATGAGATGATTTAAAACTACAAAAATATATAAGACATATTTTGTACCACAAATTTTAAAATATTCCTTTATTTCTTAAACTTCGTGTCAAGTCAAACACATTCATATAAAATGGGACAAAGATAGTATTAAAAAGACGTAGATTTCTAACAAATATTTTCAGTAGAAACAAAGTGAAAAAATGCTTATTCTATTCTTCTTTACTGTTGGGTTTTTCTTTATTTAATCTTTTTGTTGTTTCTGCTCCTAATTCATACTAGGGGTGACCAGTGGGCCGAGTCGACGCGGGACGGAATTTGGAAGGACGTGGTGGGGGTCAGGATTGGGACTTGGCTGGCCAGGCGGGTCGGGATAGGGGGGACGGGAAGAGGTCCTGTCCCGTCCGACATCCCGCCGGAAGAGGGGACATATTTGAGGGGACGGGACAGATCGGGTAGGGAATTTGGGGGGATTTAAATTTTTTTGACACTTAATTTAAAAAAATATATATTTAAACATTTAAATAATTGAACAAGATAGTGAATAAAAACACCCCAATGATGCTCTTTTCTACCTCTTATATTATTTAATAGAATTTTTTTTTGTAATACAATTTCAAAATTGCAACTTTGTTTCGTAGTTCAAAAGTTGCAAATCACATAGTAAAATTGTCATTAAAAAATTACATATTCAACCATACTCTTTCTAATTTCCTCACAATCTCGTGAGGATCTTCTGTTGGTCAAATTGTTCGACGTCGCTTCCTACTCCCTTGGATAAGATTTCGTTATAGTTGTAGTCGTCTTCTTCGTTGATCTCGGTTGACCGCACCTTCTACGTCCGCTCTAATCCAACTCTGAATAAAACTACAATCTTCAAGCCGTCTCCCGCCAATAAGTGTGTGTGCTCTCCTATTTGAAACCTTCCTGCAGAAAAATCACTTTCAGAAGCTGTTGATGACGCTTGAATATTCAACACATCTCGGGTCATCTTTGATAGTGTCGAAAATGTCTTCTCATTCTCCCTCCAGTATTTCAGCAAATCGTCACGTCCATATTCATTGACAATTGATTTGTATGGTACAACACCCTACAAAACATAAACATCAAACTCGCTAATTTGTGAAGAACTTGAAACACTATACATTCTATTTCTAAGGCCTTGAATACTAGAAGCAGAAACATCATGTCTTTTATTAGGTTGCAGTGAAGTAGAAGAAGATGATACAGAAGCCGGTTGATTATTTGCACTTTGCTCTTGATAATGTATATATATATATATATATATATATATATGTGTGTGTGTGTGTGTGTGTGAGTGAGTGTGTGTGTGCGCGCGCGCATTCAGTGTGTATGCTAGACATAACTTCTTCTTTAGTTGATTCGTGAGTTGGTTCTTCAGTTGGGTCTGTTGGATGTATTTCTAAGCTTTCATAAATCATTTCAACAAGTGATTTACAATCGTCTAGTTTAATAGTCGTATTTAATTCAGCACTAATAAAATATATAGTGGGAATAGGAAAAGGTATTTTTTTAATTTTATAAACATTTTTTTCATAGCTGGAGCGTAAGATTGTTTTTTCATATATTCATTAAGTAACAAAAATATTAGAGCTATATAAAATAACATAGTTGAAATAGTAGGATAATAAATTTCAGAAAATTCTTTAGTAGATAGAAAAAAATTCTCTAAAAATGCAATAAGTACTGAATTTTTTCACAATCATCATCTACCAGCATATCCGTTGGACTTTGATTATGAGGGTTAAATAATAAAGTTATAGGTCTTTTATACTCGTGAGCAACAAGTAGTTGTTCATATAAAAAAATTCACCTAGTCGAAACATCTTATGGAATTTTTCTATAAGGTAATCCACCATCATGACAAGTTTTTTTTATACTCTTTGCGTCTTTGTATTTTATTATCTTTAAAAATAAATTTTATAGCAAATTATACTTTATCAAGGATGTTTTTAAAAACGTTTTAGGCCAACTTTTACAACTAAGTTATAAATATGACATGCACATCTAATAAGAAAAATATCGGGAAAAGATGAAGTAAATTGAGTTCTTAAAAATGTTTACAACATAATCATTAGAAGAAGCATTATCTAATGTAATAGTCATAATTTTATCAGTACTTCCATAATATTCACAAATTTCATGAATATTTCTTGAAATAAAAGCTCCAGTATGCCTATCATCAATATATCTATATGCTAATATACGTTTTTGCATAGACCAATTATCATTTATCCAATAACATTTAACAGTTAAATAATCATTACCATTAGTACTACGACATATGTCAAAAGTGATACTGTTGATATTCATCTGCAAATTTAAAAACTTTTCTTCTAACATTTGATCTAGGAAAATCGTTAAAAGCATGATTATATGTTTCTTGAATGTAATGAATAAAACCAGGAGATGAAGGAAATGAAAAAGGCAAACCCTCCACAACAACTAATTTTGCTAAATTTTCCGTACCTCTTTGTTTATCATATTTAAGACCTATAACTCCCCCCGTCATCAGGTTAATTCGGCTTTATACTTGGTCGGGACACTATGTGAACCTTGTCCCAACTCAGAAGGCATTCGAACACCCGATTTTTCAGCCAAGTATTGGTTATACCTTGCTTTGTGAGAGTTTTCTACATGTCTCATTAAACCTCTCGTCCCACCTTGACCTTTTCCAGTTTTAAATTTATAAACTTCGCGATAAATTTTACATATAACTAGTTGATTAGGAATGTCCCTATCAAAAATCTCTTGCGGGTGATTTTAATTTTCATTGCTTTTTGCCTCGACTCATACTAGGGGGAATAAGAGACATTCCCGTTTCAGTTTTAGCCTGATTATCTAAATTATCTTTTAATTCATTTTCTAAATTAAAATCTGATTCAGATGCAGAATATACCTCATGATCTAATGATATATTAATATTAACATTAAAAAAATTAGTTTTATCTATATGAGTGAAATCATCATAATTAGGATTACTAGAAGATGCACTCTTACCCCTGTTACCCCTAGTACCTCTACCAGAAAAACGTTCACTTTGTTCCATTATAATTATGAAAATAAATAATTAAAGATAATGAAATTAAGTACGATAATTAAAATTAATTAACAATAATAATTTAAAGAAGGAACGAATGTATCAAACGCCGACGTAACGTCGACGTGTAATCGAGGTTGAAAATTGAAACTTTGTTTGATGATCCTCAAGCTAGTTGCCAACTTCACTCCCAATTTTTGAACTTTGATAGAAATTAGCAAATAAATATAATATTTAGTATGCAATGTAGACTTGTAGAGAGAGAGAGAGAGAGAGATTAGAGAGATGGTAGGAAGATTTGTGAGAAAATAAAGTATTTATAGTTGAGAAATAGGGTTAAATAATAAATATACTTACTTAGGGGTTAAAAATAAATATTAAGGTTTTACGAGGGGTTTATGGGGTGTGGGGGGCCAAAATGGCCGTTATTAGCCGTTGCCAACGGCTAAAATCGAAATTGGCCACGACTATTTTTGTGGGGGGGGGGGGGGGAGGCGGGACAGGTGGCGGGTTGAGGCGGGATTGGGACGGGTGAGTGGTTGGGTAGGGATCGGGACAGCTATTCCTAGACTTTAGATCCAGTCTCAGCGTCCGGCCTTCTCCCGCTCCGACTGAGCGGGTGTATTAACGAATATTACCATATATTTTATAATTAATAGTAGTGTATAATTATGGTAAATATAAGATCCTTATTCAATTAGGATTCAACATTGAACACACTATATATATTTGTATTAATGAGAAATACTCTCCAAGGGAGATTAATACAATCTTACATGGTATCAAGAGCCAAACTCTAAAAACACCAAAACCTACTCTCCAAATTTTGCCCCTCTCTAATTCGACCGACAGGCATACCCTACCCGAACCCTAAATTCTTTTTGGTTCTTCTCTTCTTCACCAAAATCCATCCCTCTAATATCTCTCATGGCTATTACCACCTCTCCCATCGCTTCATATTACTCCCTAGTCGTCACCCACACCAAACCCACTACCTCCTCCACTCTTCTTTCCATCTCGCTTTCGCCGTCACCAACATCAAGAACGTCATTCCCTTGGTTCTTGATCAAGAAGACGATCAATATTCTTCGTGGGTTGAACTCTTTATAATTCATGCATGTGCCTATAACGTGCTTAATCATAATGACGACTCTCTCCCTCGCCCCTCGAGGTTGATGAAATGGTCTGGCGTCGTCTTGACGCCATTATCAAATAGTGGATTTATAGCACCGTCTCTAAGGATTTGATTCATACGATCATGAAAACTGGTTCCTCGACTCGTGAGTTATGGACACGGTTGGAGGAGATTTTTCAAGACAACAAGCACTCCCGTGCGGTGTACTTGGAGGAACAATTCAATATTACATGTCTTGAAAACATTTCTAGTATTTTCGAGTATAATATTTAAAGCTAGTTGGGGACACCAATTATCCAATGTGGGGACACCAATTTCCGAAACAAAGATGGTTCTCCAACTAGTTGATGGCTTACCGAAAGGTGAATACGATACTTTAGCAACCATGATACAACAAGTCGATCCCTCTACCCAGCTTCAATAAGGCCCGATCACAATTATTGTCGAAAGAAACCCGACGTGCCAAACAAGATGAACATAATCAAAAGGCATTAGCAGTTGAAAATGTGGCGACAAAAGCACCACCCCTCCGGACAACCAACAATCGCGGCGGTGGTAGAGGCGGTAGTGGAAAATAGAGTAGAGGTCGCGGCCGAGGGGGCGGGCAGGCCAACAGTAGCAGCCCAACGCCTTTCCATATTAGGCTAGCTCCGGCCAGTGGCCAAACACTGGCGGCTGGGCCATGATATCATTCCAACAACACTCGACTGTGGCCTAGTTCCCAAATCAGTGGCAACCTGAGATTTTGGGCCACTGTCCTTGCCCACGTCAGGCACAACTCCCTGGCACAACAAGCTCATCTGGCTTCGGCCCGGCAGGCACCACTCTCGGACCAGCAGTCTACCTAAAGTGTGCCCCTCACTGATTTGGGCCAGCCTTTAGCGTATTAAATCCTCAACAGCCCGACGAAAATTGGTACATGGATACGGGAACCAACTCTCATGTCACACGACGATCCTCAGGTAATCTCTTCAAATTGTTTCGTTTAAAGTATCCTCAATTTATTAAGGTCGGTAATGGTCATCACATTCCAATTCAAGGTTATGGTACCACCCATACAAAACCACCTCACCCACCTTTCTCCCTAAACAACGTCCTAAATGCCCCTAACATCATTAAAATTTTAATATATGTTAGGAAATTTACTCGTGACAATTCCATTTCTGTTGAGTTTGACCCTTTTGGTTTTTCTGTAAAAGATATACTTACAGGGACACCTCTTACACATGCAATAGTATGGGGACCTCTATCCTTTCTCATCCACTTCCGCTGCCAGTCCCCGATCACATACCTCTCTAGATGCTATCTCTCCGTCAACTTGGCACAATAGACTCGAAACCTAGGTGCTCCTATTTTTAATTTTCTTAGAAGCAATAATTTTATTCGATGTAATAATGAGAACTTTTCCAAAATTGTTGTTCTTGCCCATTAGGCAAGCATGTTCGTCTTCCTTTTCAGTCATCTTTAAGTGTTACATTTTCTCCTTTTGACATTATTCACGCGGTTTTGTGGACATCTCCTATCCCTAGTTCTTTACGCCATAAATATTATTTTGTTTTATTAAATGATTTTTCTCATTTTATATGGGTTTACCCACATAAATTCAAATCTAAAGTGTTTGCCAAGTTTCTTGAATTCCGTATCTATGTCAAAACATAATTTGAAAATGCCATAAAATCGTTTCAATGTGATAATGGTCGTGAGTTCAATAATTCTGATTTTCACAAATTTTGCACTAATAATGGCAAGGTTTTTCGGTTTTCGTTTCCCCACATCTCCTCCTAAAATGACAAGGCCAAACGAATCATTCGTACTATCAATAACATGGTTCATACAGATTCTGTTACATGCCTCTCCCCCCTTTGCTTTTGGGTTTATACTGTTGAAATGACCGAATATATTCTTAATATTTTGCCTACCCATACTCTCCAAAATAAAACACCCACCGAAATTCTATTCCGTCGGATCACTTCCTATGATCACCTATGGATTTTTAGCTGCCTTGTTACCCGAATCGTCCCTCCATGACCCCGCATAAACTTGCACCCACGTCACTCATTGTATTTTCTTAGGTTTTTTGTCTAATCATATGGGGTATTTGTGTTATGGTTTGTCTTCACGTAAGATCCTCGTGTCTTCCTATTTGCAAACATCCAAAAATACCGAACCATAAATTAAACATTTCTAGATGAGTCTGAAGCCTCCCCCGTCGTCCACCACCTACTCTACCGTGACACCATTGTTCAGTCAGGTCCGATCACATCCATCCTATCACAACCAGGTTCCGCCGCTGCCACCCTTGTTTCGTCCAATCCACCATCACCATCACTGACCCAGACCGCCACTGCCTCACCCACTTACTGGCCTCACAACCCGATACACCCACCGGTACCGACACCCACACCCAACACCCACCATCCCGATACCACTCCCGACACCACATTTCGTCAAAACCCAGACCCACTAACTCATCACCATCAAACCCAAATCCCGACACCAGTCACCATCATCGCACCCTCCACCCCCTTTCTGGTAAATCTGTCCCTACCTTCACCCGACTCACCATAAGCCTGAGAAAATACTAACCCGAGCCAACCCCAATCCACACCCTACCCTCCTGCCCAAACAACCTCTATCCCTACGCATAGAATGGAGACCCGAGCTCAATACGAGATTTTCAAACCCAAAGTCCATTTTAATCTCTCCACTCAAACCGTATTCCCAATCCCTAAAAATCCAAAACTAGCCAAACTTGACCCGAATTGAAATGCGGTCATATGTGAGGAGTTTAATTCTTTAACGAGATAACACACTTGGGATTTGGTTCCAAAGCCATATGGGGCTAATGTGATTAGGTGTATGTGGCTTTTCCATTATAAATTCAGAGACATTTGTGATCTTGAGCAATATAAGGTGATACTTGTGGCTAATGGCATAGGCTAGCAGGAGGGCATTGATTGTAGTGATACTTTTAGTCTAGTGTATAAACAACTACAATCCGCACAGTTCTGAGCATAGCTATGGGTAAGCATTGGCTGATTCATCAACTAGATGTGAAGAATGCGTTCATACATGGGGCTTTGAAAGAAACTGTTTATATGCACCAGCCACTTGGTTTTGTACATCCAGGGGCTCCTCATTATGTATGTCATCTTCCCAAGTCACTTTATGGTTTGAAACAGGCCCCCAGGGCGTGGTATGAGCACTTTGCTACTTACATTATGTAGATTGGGTTGGTATGCAACAACTATGATCATTCTCTATTTATTTTTCATCGATGTGGTAACATTGTGTACTTGTTAATATATGTTTATGATATTGTTCTTAATGTCTCCTCTAATATGTTGAAAAAGAGATCATTGCGTTTCTTAAATTCGAATTTGCTATGAATGACTTAGAGAAGTTGAGTTACTTCTTGGGGATCTCAAGTATGCCGAAGAAATTATGTACAGGGCCAAATGGAAAACTGCAATATTATGCCTACTCCGATTGACTCGAAGTCAAAACTCAGTGCTAATGACGGTGATCTAGTGTCCTATCTCACTTTGTATAGAAGCCTTGCAGGTGCACTCCAGTATCTTACTTTCACCAGGCCTGACATTGCATATATTGTTCAGCAGGTGTGTCTATTTATGCATTCCCCCAGGGAGCCTCATTTCACAACTCTTAAATGTATCATTCAATACGTTAATGATACTCTTGATTGTGGATTGAATCTCTACCCATCTTCACCAACCAGGTTGATATCCTACACGGACGTTGATTGGCAGGTTGTCCGGATATGCGATGCTCCACTTCCGGCTACTGTGTGTTCTTAGGAGATAATCTCATTTCGTGGTCTACCAAGAGGCAAGCCACCCTATCCCGATCGAGTGCTGAAACAGAGTATCGAGACATTGCAAATATTGTAGTAGAGATCTGCTGGCTTCGAAACCTTCTATTGGAGCTTCATTTTCCTTTGCGTAAGGCGTCTATGGTATACTGTGATAACATATCCGCAGTCTATTTATCTCATAACTCGATTCAGATCAGAGAACCTAGCACATTGAGATGGATATATATTTTGTTCATGGGAAGGTTGCTATAGGTCATGCTAAGATGTTGCATGTACCTTTTTCGTATCAGTATGCAGATATCTTCAATAAAGGTCTTCCTAGACAACTATTCCTAGACTTTAAATCCAGTCTCAGCGTTCGGCCTCCTCCCACTCTGATTGAGCATGTGTATTAGCGAATATTATCATATATTCACCATATATTTTGTAATTAATAGTAGTGTATAATTATGGTAAATATAATATCCTTATTCAATAAAGATTCAACATTGTACACACTATATATATTTGTATTAATGAGAAATACTCTCCAATGGAGATTAATACAATCTTACAGAAACAATGAAAATTCCGGTGCTCTCCACTAATGGTGTTAAAATATCTCACATCGGTGATTTAAGGGATGGGTGGACTCCTTATATGGACTTGAAAAATCCTTTCCTCATAAGCTAGCTTTTGGGGCTGAGTTAGGCTCAACATCTATTCTTGACATAGTATCAGAGAAGGCCTCATCCCTTGGCTTGAGGTGGGGTGTTAAAATATCTCAAATCGATAGTTTAAGGGATGAGTGGGTTCTTATATGGACTTGTGCAATCCTCCCCTTATAAGCTGACTTTTAGGGTTGAGTTAGGCTCATGATCTAGTATTGACAGATGGACAATGTGTTGCATGGCTTGTCTATAGGTCTTGAGACGTTTTATATTTCACGTATTGTGTATTTAAGTCACCCTATTATTTAAACTATGGTTGTCTAGTGGGTCGGGTCGGCCCGATCCCGACTCGGCCCGCCCTGCCCCGTCACCCATAAAAAAGAAACAAAATTGTAGGTAGAGGGGTTCGATCTCGGGACGGGACTAGGACTCGTCCCGACCCGACCCCCTTACAAAAATAGTCATTGCAACAATGACCAAATTTCAATTTTGGCCGTTTTGTAACAGCTATAACGACCATTTTTGGCCCCCACCCCATAAACCCCCTACCCCCTTAATATTTATTTTTAATCCCTAAGTTAGTATATTTATACTTTAACCATATTTCTCAACTATAAATACCTCATTTTCCTTTTTATTTTTCTTATAAATCTTCCTACCATCTCTCTAATCTCTCTACAAGTCTACATTGCCTACTAAATATTACATTTTATTTGCTTATTTGTGTCAAAGTTCAAAAATTGGGAGTGAAGTTGGCAACTAGCTTGAGGATCATCCATCGACCAATATTTCAATTTTCAACCTCGATTACAAGTCGACGTTACGTTGGCGTTTGGTACCTTCATTTGATTTCTGGTAGAGGTACTACGGGTAACAGGTGTAAGGGTGCATCTTTTAGTAATCATATTCCTTGTCCCGATGATTTCACTCATATAGATGAAACTAATTTTTTTAATGATATTAATATACCATTAGATCATGAGGTATATTTTGCATCTGAACCATACTTTAATTTAGAAAATGAACTAGAAGATAATTTAGATAACACACCCACTAGTGCACCTCCACCTCAGGCTCAGACTGGCTGAAACTAAAACTGAAATGCCTCTTATTCCCCCTAGTATGAGTCGAGGCAAAAAACAACAAAAATTAAAATCACATGCATGAGATTTTTTTGATAGAGACAACTCTAACAACTAGCTATATGTAAAATATATCGCGAAGTTTATAAATTTAAAACGGAAAAAGGTCAAGGTGGGACGGGAGGTTTAATGAGACATGTAGAAAACTCCCACAAAGTAAGGTATAACCAATACTTGGCTAAAACATCGGGTGTGCAAATGTCTTCTGAGTTGGGACAAGGTTCACATAGTGTCCCCGACCAAGTACATGGTCGAATTAACCCGATGACATAGGAAATTATAGGTCCTAAATATGATAAACATAAAGATAGGAAAAATATAGCAAAATTAGTTGCAGTGGAGGGTTTGCCTTTTTCATTTCCTTCCTCTCCTGGTTTTATTCATTACATTAGAGAAGCATATAATCCTACTTTTAACGGTTTTCCTAGATCAACTGTTAGAAGAGACATTTTTAAATTTGCACATGAATATCAACAGTATTTACGTTATGCATTATATCATTTTAATGGCAAAGTGGCTATCACTTCTGATATAGGTCGTAGTACTAACGGTAATGATTATTTAACTGTTACATGTCATTGGATAGATCAGACTTGATCTATGCAAAAACGTATTTTAGCATATAGATAAATTGATGATAGGCACACTGGAGCTTTTATTGCAAGAAATATTCATAAAATTTGTGAATATGATGGAATTACTGATAAAATTATGAATGTTACATTAGATAATGGTACTTCTAATGATTATGATGTAAACCTTTTAAAAACTCGATTTACTCCATCTTTTTTCGATATTTTTCAGATTAGATGTGCATGTCATATTTATAACTTAGTTGTAAAGGATGACCTTAAACTTTTTAAAAACATTCTTGATAAAGTACAATTCGCTATAAACTTAATTTTTAAAGGTAATAAAATACAAAGATGCAATGAGTATAAAAATATTTATCATGATTATGGACTGCCTTATAGAAAAATTGCATAAGATGTTTCGACTAGGTGAAATATTTTATATGAACAACTACTTGTTGCTCACGAGTATAAAAGACCTATAACTTTATTATTTAACCCTCATAATCAAAGTCCAACGGATATGCTGGTAGATGATGATTGTGAAAAATTTCCAGTACTTATTGCATTTTTAGAGAAATTTTTTCTAGCTACTAAAGAATTTTCTGAAATTTATTATCCTACTATTTCAACTATGTTATTTTTTATAGCTCTAATATTTTTGTTACTTAATGAATATATGAAAAAATGATCTTACGCTCCAGCTATTAAAAAAATACCTTTTCCTATTCCCACTATATATTTTATTGGTGCTGAATTAAATACGACTATTAAAGTAGACGGTTGTAAAACACTTGTTGAAATGATATATGAACGCTTAGAAATACTTTCAACAAGCCTAACGAAGAAGAAGAAGAAGAAGAACTAACTAACGAACCACCTAAAGAAGAAGTTATATCTAGCATACACAATGAATGCAAAATAATATTTATGTATTACCAACAAGAAAGGGAAAATAATCAACCGGCTTCGTTACCATCTTCTTCTACTTCACTGCAACCTAATAAAAGACATGCGGTTTCTGCTGCTAGTGTTCAAGACCTTAGAAATTAAATGTTTAGTGGTTCAACTTTTTCACAAGTTAACAAATTTGATATTTATGTTTTGCAGAGTGTTGTACCGTACGAATCAATTGTCAATGAAGATAGACGTGAAGACTTGCTGAGATACTAAATGGAGAATGCAAAGACATTTCCAACACTATCAAAGATGGCCCAAGATGTGTTGAACATTCAAGCGTCATCAACAGTGTCTGAAAGCGTTTTTTTCTTTGAAGATTTCAAATAGGAAGCACAAACACTCATTGACGGTAGACAGCTTGGAGATTACAATTTTATTCAGAATATTAGAGCGAAGCGTAGAAGGTGCGGTCAACCGGAGATCAACGAAGAAGACGACTATAACTACAACGAAATCTTGTCCGAGGGAGCAGGAAGCGACGTCGAATAATTTGACCAACAACTTCGAATTCCAACCGAAGATTCTCAAGACATTGTGAGGAAATTAGAAAAAGTATGGTTAACTATGTGATTTTTTTAATGTCAATATTACTATGTGATTTGCAACTTTTGACCAACGAAACAAAGTTGCAATTTTGAAACTGTATAACAAAAAATTATATTTTTATTAACTAATATAAGAGGCACAAAAACAACATTGGGATATTTTTATTACACTATCTTGTTCAATTATTTAAGTGTTTAAATATATATTTTTAAAAATTAAGTGTCTAAAAAAACCCAAATCCCTCAACCCGACCCGTTCCGTCCCATCCCCCAAATCCCGGCCCCTCTTCCAGCGGGATGTGGGATGGGATGAGACCTCTTCCCATCCCGCCTATCCCGGCCCGCCAATCCCGTCGGAACCCGTCTCAGCCCGCTCTGACCTGCCCTGTTGGCCACCCCTAGTTTACACAAAATAGCATACCATGTCGTACGTCCGTTAATATGTCCCTAACATACCGTTATCCTCAAATAAGTCCCAAGTACCTCTCCAATTTTGCATTAACTACAACTATTAGACCTTTTAGTTAGTCTAAACTAGTTATAAAACATTTCGGGACGGCTTTACAACTAAATAGTTGCACTGCCCAATATTAATTCACTCATCAGATTCAAAGCTTTATTCATGCCAAAATCTCCTTCGAGTGTGAGAAAAAGTCAAGTGAAAACATTCAACACAAAATTCATGAGAAAGGCAAATGATTTATGATGATACGATGGACCTTCACATAAATTATTTAGTTTGAAAAAAGTCACGGGCCATCTTACTTTATAACAACTTCACTACGCTTTTCTTGACATGCATATAATCACTCTTTACACTATTTACACGCATATATATATACAGGAGACCAAAATACTATAAGTCAAATGCATGTTATTTTCTTGATGAGCTAGCAAAGAGACAGACTCCATTTCTTTTTTTTTTTTGGGTAGAGTTATGTGGTATCTATATAGGTGGGAGATAGTAAGTATTTGATGAAATCATCAAGTTACGTACAAGCGGACTCATGTCATCGATTGTTAAAATCGAGACAGAGACGAGTGAAAGAAATAATCCCCTTGATTATTTTCATTAATTGAAAGGTATTTATACAAGTTACAAAATAGGAGAATCCTATTCCTATTCTACTCCTAAAACCTTATTCTACCATAATTCTAACTATACAATTATGGTAAGTGTATAATCCTAATCTAGGTAACCTTTACACTACAATATACACCAAATGTATTTTCCTAATATACATTTGTTACACTGCCCGTGATGGGCACCGTTGGGCCTCTACAGGCCACTACTGTTGGGCCTCTACAGGCCACTGCCGTTGGGCTTCTGCATTCGGTACCCGTGGTATACACTATGTATATCAAGTGTATATCACGGGTATATTACCTTGTTTAACACACTCCCACAGTCATAGCGGGTGGTCTTTGAACGCTAAGACTGTCCCTAAAATCTTTAAAAAGGACCACGGGTAGACCCTTGATATAGATGTCTGCAACTTGATATCATGACGGGACATGGCATACGCGAACGTGACCTCGAGCAACCTTTTCACGGACAAAGTGAATGTCCATTTCGATATGCTTAGTGCGTTGGTGCTGAACCGGGTTACCTGAAAGGTAAATGAAACTAATATTATCGCAATATACCAAGGTTGCCTTCTGAATGGGACAATGAAGCTCCAAAAGCAAATTACGTAACCAACATGATTCTGAGACCACATTAGCTAACCTCGATATTCGGCCTCTGCACTTGAGCGGGATAGAGTTGTCTGACGCTTCGCAGACCAGGAGACCAAGTTGTTGCCAAGGAACATACAGTAGCCAGACGTCGACCATCTAGTGTCTGGACAACCACCCCAATCAGCATCTATGTGTATGACACAAATGTGGATGGCAAGGAAGGATATAAATGCAAATCATAGTCTAGTGTACCCTGAATATACCTAATGATGCATTTGATTGCATTCATGTGCTCAATTCGGGGATCATCCATGAATAAACACACCTGTTGGAGGACATACGTAATATCCGGTCTTGTAAAAGTAAGATCTGAAGGGCCCCTGCAAGACTACGATAGCGGGTCGGGTCCTCGTATGGTGTGCCGGCCGCGACACTAAGCTTGGGCTTTGTATCACTAGAGTGGAAGTAGACTTACAGAATGACATCCCATCCCTCTCGATGATCTCAGTCGCATACTTTCTTTGAGACAAAAACAAACCATCTGAATGACGCTTGACGGCAATCCCCAAAAAATAACTCAAGGGCCCTAAGTCTTTCATAGAAAACTCAGAGCTAAGCATGGACATGATAGACTGGCGTAAGGCATCGGAAGAGGCAGTCAAAATGATTTCATCCACATATAACAGAATGTAAGCCAAGGACGAACCACGACGGTAGATGAACAAGGAATTATCTGACCTGCTGTGAGTGAACCTAATAGTCGAAACATAGTCAGCAAACCTTGTATACCAGGCTCATGGAGACTGCTTAAGCCCATATAAGGACTTCTTCAATAAACAGACATGATGAGGATGGTTGGGATCCCTGAATCCCAACGGATGATGCATATAGACTGTTTCCTTTAGATCACCATGTAGGAAAGCATTCTTGACACCCAACTGATGAATAGGCCATGCCTTTGAAAGAGCCAAGCTAAGCACAATGCGAATGGTAGCCGGCTTGACCACCGGACTAAACGTCTCACCACAATCAATCCCAACCTGCTGAGTCTTACTATCACCCACAAGCCGTGCCTTATGTTGAGCGAATGAACCATCCGAATTTTCTTTATGAGCAAAAATCCACATAGATCTAATAACATTAATACCAGAGGGACAGGGCACCAACTCCCACGTCTTATTATTAGTAAGAGCATTATATTCATCAGTCATAACAATTTTCCAATTCGGGTCATTTAAGGCAGACACAGGATTACGGGGCAAGGGGGATTTAGAGACATTAGAATGTAAATTAAAATGTCTTTTAGGTGTAAGAATACCCCGTTGACTACGAGTGACTAGTCTATGACTCGAGGAAGAATTGAGTGAATTTTGGGAATTTGCTAAACTCGGAACGGACTAGCCGGCAGGCAGTGGGCCTGCTGGCCCAAATCGGTAATCTGGGGCTGAAACTGGACCAGTTCCAGAATTGGGTTGGACTGGCCTAATCGCTGGAACTGATCCAATGACGGAAACTGGACTCGAAACAGTGGGGCCAGCGGGCAGTGGGCCCGCTGGAGAATTTTGGTGCGGGATATGTCGAAAAATGGTGAGTAATATACGAGGATATACCATCATCCAAAAAATTATACGAACTCGGCTCGGGAGTATGAACTTTAGTAAATGAAAATTGGGTTTCATCAAAAATTACGTGGCAATTAATTATGATTTTCTTGAAGGATAGATCAAAGCATTTGTAACCACGATGATTCGACGGATAACCCAAAAACACACACTGAGTAAACCGGGCCTGAAGTTTGTTAATTGTGGTGGAAGAGAATAACGGATAACATAAGCACCCAAAAACCCGAAGATGAGAATAAGATGGATTTTTATTATATAAAATTTGGAGGGGGGAAGAATATGTCAGACCTTTGGAAGGAATTATGTTAAGGAGATATGTTTCCATTTGAAGAGCATGATGTCAAAAATATGGGGGTATGGAAGAATGAATTAAGAGAGTTCGGACAATGTTATTTATGGAATGAATTTCTGCGTTCAGCCTTCCATTTTGTGAAGATGTATAAGGACACAAAAAATGAAAATTAATCCCATTATTGGCACAGAACTCCCGAAACTCCCTATTGTCATACTCTTTTCCATTATCACACTGAATATTTTTTATTTCTCTTTCGAATTGTGTTCTAATGAATGCTCTAAACTTTATGAAGACGGAAAATATTTGAGATTTATTTGCAATTGGAAACGTCCACAAAAATTTAGAATAATCATCCAAAAAAAGAACATAATACCGATGACCCAACGAACTTAGAATAGGAGACATCCATAGGTCGCTATGAATAATATCAAATGGCATTGAAGTATGAGAATTTGAGTTTACAAATGGCAACTTAACAATTTTTCCTAACGAACAAGATTGACAATTTTGAGTACGACTCGTACACTTACAAGAAATAAAAATCATTTTATCTAAAACTGATAAAATAGAAGACCCCGGATGACCAAGGCGAGCATGCCACAAGGAAGGAGAAATGGATGCAAAAGCTGATGGCAAGTCTTGACTCGATGGACTGAAACCGGGTGTGATAGGATACAGATCTCCCCTACTATTACACCTCATGAGAGGACTCCCCGTCTTGAAATCCTTCACAGAGAAACCAAAAGGATCAAATTCAACAGAAACGGAATTGTCAGTGGTGAACTTGCGGACAAACACTAAGTTTTTAATCAATTTGGGGGCATGTAAAGTATTTTTCAAGATAAGGGGTGGATTGGGGGGAGACAACGTTTTATGACCATATCTAAAACGTTTTATTACCATTTCCGACAATTATACCACGAGGATTGCTCAAATTGGAATAAGACGAGAGAGTACCTTGATCGGAGGTCATGTGTGTCGTTGCGCCGGTGTCCATGTACCAATTTGGATCCGGTTGCATCAACCCAAGTGTGTGCATTGCGGCCTCAATGTCGGTGTGAGTGGGGCCCATTGCGTGGTAAGCTTGCGGAGGCCGGGGCCCAAGAATCCCGAATCCGGGGCGTGGGGTCGTGCTCGCTAGAATTTCTAGAATCGCTGGAATTGCTGGGCCAGTTGGCAGTGGGCCGTGACTGCTGACTGTTGGGCCTGAAGGACTTGCCAGCCCATTGCTTGTTGGACGCTGCTGGAAAATAGAGGTTGTTGGCCCACGGCCCATTGCCCCAGCCCCACTGCCATGGGCCCCATTACTAGGACCAGTAGGGTGGTAGGCCACTGTTCACTGGATGGGGCCCACTGCCGGCATGCTGACCACCGAACCACCGCGTTTGCCTCCCGTGGTTTTTATTATTATTCTTACGATTATTTTTGTTGTCACCATGAGTATGGTTTTGGCCCGAATTATCAACAAAACCCGAAAATTTGTAGAGGACGTCATTAGGATGACGGGGCTGGCTCCGGTAGCCGTCTTTTTAGCCAAACTGGCTTCTTCCAAAGTAAACATGGAGCGGGCTTGGTAAAAATCGGAAAGTGGGTTGCTTTGACGAAGGAGAGTCCCAACGCCATTATAGGCCTCAGAAAGACCGGGAACCAATTGTAGAACCAGACGATTATTTGTCATAGGTGCGCTAACGTTACGGAGTTGGTCCGCCAACTCCTTGAGTTTCTTGCAATATGCAGACACGTTTGGAAATTCTTCCATGCGAACTAGAGAGAATTCCTGCTCAAGTGTGACAACACGTGAATGTTAGTTATCTTGGAATATGTCATGCAATCTATTCCAGGTAGCTATAGTCGTGGTATCCGGCTCAATAATCGTCTGTAAGAGGTCAACCGAAATAGTGGAATAGATCCACTGGAGAACGGTAGCATCAAGAGTAATCCATAACTGAGGATCCTCCGCGGGAAGAGGTGTAGCGGGAGGAATTATGTGATGGATAACTTGATGGGAGATAGCGTGAATTTTAAACAACTCTGCCCACGTCGCATATTGGACATTTTCCATCTCAAGCACAATAGAGATATTGTTCTTGACGTTAGAAACCATGAGGGCAGGATGAAAATTGTTCTTAGACATATTGAAAGAACAAAGAATGAGGGAAATTTGGGAATAATAAGAGAGATTTTGGAGAGCGGAAGTCAAAATTTGGAAGAGAAACCCGAGGGGGGTTTCGGCCGAGAAAGGGGCACAAAATTTGGGAGAGAAATTTTTTGTTTAGACCTAGTCTCTTGATACCATGAAAGAAATAATCCCCTTGATTATTTTCATTAATTGAAAGGTATTTATACAAGTTACAAAATAGGAGAATCCTATTCCTATTCTACTCCTAAAACCTTATTCTACCATAATTCTAACTATACAATTATGGTAAGTGTATAATCCTAATTTAGGTAACCTTTACACTATAATATACACAAAATATATTTTCCTAATATACATTTGTTACACTGCCCGTGATGGGCACCATTGGGCCTCTACAGGCCACTACCGTTGGGCCCCTACAGGCCACTGCCGTTGGGCTTCTGCATTCGGTACCCGTGATATACACTATGTATATCAAGTGTATATCACGGGTATATTACCTTGTTTAACAACGAGAATTTAAAGAGACAAGAATGATGAAAGAATTCTTTTCTACTTTGTATTAATCATAATGATCTCCTTTACCAAATTATAATTGTATCATAAATAGACTAAACTATTATAATTAGACTAGAATAGGGTCTTCAATACCTCTCCCCCCCCAAGTTGGAGCATGAGGGTCTCGAATGGCCAACTTGCCAAGTAAATATTCATGCAACGATTTTTTCAAAGCCTTTGTAAATATATCGGCCAACTGCTCACTGGTTGACACATGACTGGGAATAATGTATTGAATTGGATTGCGTCCCGGACATAGTGACAGTCCACTTCAATGTGTTTAGTCAGTTCATGAAACATCGGATTACGGGCAATATACAAAGCTGCTTACTGTCATAATACGTTTTAACCGAAGACTTTTGTTCAATGCCCAAACTATGCAAGATTCTCTTTAACCATTTCAATTCACAAACGGTTATTACCATCGATCTGTATTCAGCCTCCGCTGACGTGCGGGAGATGATATGTTACTTCTTGTTTTTCCATACCACGGATGAATTCCCGAGAGAGATAAGGCAACCTATAAGTGATTTCTGAGTAAACGGACATCCAGTCCAGTACGAATCACACCATTCATACAACTAGAGATCAATATATTTTCTCATCACTATGCATTGTCCTGGGTTCTTTTCAACTAACACACCACACGAATAGCCATATTCCAACGTGTTTCTTTTGGTTGTTGCATGAATTAGGATAGAACATACACACAATATGACAACTCGGGTCGCATAAAACAGAGATATATCAATCGACCGACCAAACGTTGGTATGGTTCTGGATCACCCAAATTGGCTCCTCCGACCAACGCCAAACCATGATTCTGTTCTATGGGAGTATTGATTGGTTTAGCTCCCAATAATTTAAACTCAGATATTATATTCATGGCATATTTTCGTTGACAGAGAAATAACTCAGTTGGTTCACGTGCAACTTCAACTCCCAGAAAATACTTCAGATGACCCAAATCCTTCATGTGAAAATAAATGTGGAGATAGTCTTTGAATTTTTTAATGACACTGGTCAATTCTGGAGATAATCAAGTCATCTACATAGACTAAAACGTTAAGTTGCATACCTATATGGTTCATAGTGAATAGAGAATAATCCGAGTACGAATGTTTGAACCCATATTTCATCAAAGCATTTGACAATTTTGAAAACCAACACATTGGAGCTTGCTTCAAACCATACAATGATATTCCGGAGTGCACATACTTTCCTCGGATTAGAAACATAGTACTCCGATGACAATTTCATATAAACTTTCTAGGTAAGCTCGTCCTGTAAGAAAGCCTTATGCTCATCCATCTGATGCAACTCCTAATTTTACACAGCCGCAACATCCAAGAAGGTTCGAACAATTACTACCTTAGCAATCAGAGTAAAAGTTTTATTGTAGTCAATTTCTTCCTCCTGTTTATTTCCGAAGATGACCAAACGAGCCTTATAACGCTAGATTGTGCCGTTAGGGTTGTACTCAATTTTGTACAACTATCTACATCAGAGATTTTTCTTATCCGATGGAAAAGTTTCTAGTGTCCATGTTCCATTATCCTCCAATGTTTGGATCTCTTGCTGCATGGCTATTTTTTAATATTGCTTTTTCATTGCCTCTGAGAAGGTTTTTGGTTGTGTTCTTGTCGTAATTGTTGTAATAAATTTTTGGTGTTATGAGGAAAATTATCATAGGACATATAGATAGCACAAAGATAAGGTGCACCTGGGGGCTATTGAGGATCGTGATGACGCGTTGATGGACTTTGTTTCAGGAATGTTTTTGTGATGTAATCACGTAACCGAGTTGATTCATGATTCTAACGTACATTTACCCTGACCTAATTATTATTCTAGGGGCATTTCATTAGTCTAATTACCTTTAATCTGTATATTCTCCATGCTTTCTCTATCTAGACCGACATCTGTCCGATCTAATACAGGATGATCCGTATGTTTAGTATTTAGTGTTCGTACTTCGTCCATCCAAATTTCGTTCGTACCTATATTATCGGATGTGTCTTCTTCGAAGTCGTGTTGATTTCATTTTTCTTCCGTTTCATCTGGGATCACTTCTATATTAACATTCATGTTACTCAATCCTACAGCAAAAGGGAACTTAGTCTCGTAGAAGACAACATCTCTTAAGACTAAATATTCATCATTCTCTAAGTCATATAATCTCCAACCTTTTTCTCCATAGGCATATCCCATGAAGACACACATACGATTCCGACTCTCAAACTTGTCCATCTTTCTTCTCTTTATGTGTGCATAACATAGTGATCCCTATCACCCTTAAATGATCATACCGAGGTGCTTCCCTATCACGATCCCTTTTAAGGAATTGTGGTGGCACCTACACATTCCCACCGGTAGGAGAATCATTTCCCCTATAAACAAAACAATATGAATGAAATGCAAAAATATACTCGAAAATCAATACAACCCCAAAAATCTGGTCTGTAATACAATAGCACTAATGCGGAATACAAGTCTGAATGAAGGCAACATAGGCCAAAGCTAGATAACATAATCAAAATGTATAACTACGTCTTTCAAATCTAAATGTAAAGACAAAGTAAGAGAATAAACATCCAAGGCATGTCGGAAGAAGCATCCTCACCCTGGAACGCCGAAATCCACCGGCCCGGACTCACACTCGAGCTCGTGAAATAGTAGAGGGACCTGTATCTACATTAGAAAAGATGCACCAAGCGTAGCATGAGTACACCACATACCCCCGTAGACATTATAGGTAGACAACGACAGAAGATATGTAACAGAGATAACTATTAAATTGACACAAGGTAACCCTATACTAGAGACAGTTCAACAACTTATATAAGTCACATTGTACACATGTCAATTCATTGATTCTTCAAGTCACATTATTCACATAAGGTTCCAATCACCGTCCACTAGTATCAAACCATACACATACATATAACCTTACTATCACAGTACTCACCGACTAGTATTCTTTCGTCCAAGGCATATTCAAGCTTAACCCCATTTACCCAACCTTAACAAATCAATAAACAAGTCAAAACTTATATCAGAACGACACCTTTAGAAAACTTTTCAAGAGCATTACACTTAAACTAACCATGCTGACATTAACTCCTTTATACTTCTTAGCCTTAGATTTAGTTAAGTCTATATAACTTGTTACAGTCTGACACACATAGATCATTCAATGTCTACTTCTCCAATAACAACACTTATCAAAAGTTCCTTAGTAGACTCGGTACCCAATCACACGGTCAATTACTAGACAACACACAATGCACATATCTTTCATGGATCTAGACAATAATCCTAACATATTGACACTTCCGAGCACAGTAGCAGTAGACATCAAAGACTTAGGCTTACAAATTATAACCACAAAACTCATGCAAAAGAAATCAAAACACACATGGCAATAAATTTAATATTTATCAATATGTTCACAATATCCAAGTATCTAGATATCCACAGAGACAAGCCCATTCATGTAAATCAATATGATTCAATAGAAACAAATCAATTATCCAAGTATTCACATATGACCAATCATAGAAATCAATTTGATTCGATAGAATCAATCCATTTATACGGGTATTCACATAAGCCCAATCATAGAAATCAATCTGATTCAATATAATTAATCCATTTATGCATGTATTCACATAAGCCCAATCATGGAAATCAACCGATCCACATTACCAAACAACAGATAATCAAGGCAATATGTATGATATGAATGCAATGCATATGGCAGGATACATGTATCCACCAGTATACAATACGTCAAGTTTATATTATGATTGCACACCCATGGGAGACCCGTGAAGTCCATATACTATCTCCGCACTGAAATTACTCATCGGATCATGGAGCCCAACTTTTGGCTATAATAATATATGTTGTAGGCATACAACATAGTATTATCATCTCAATATTGCCAAAATCTCATAAGAACCTTGTCTTTCCGAATCATTCACTCACAATATTTTCATATCACTCTCATATCAATATCATCAGAACCATTTGTGTATGAATGCAAATGACAATACAAGATAAAAAATCAGAATCTATGAGACGCAACCAAGTATAGAAAATGAATAACACATGCTTTCAGAATTCAACAACAATTAACCCAAGTACAATCCGAATATCATATAAAACAGTCCAACCACAATAATTCAAGTACAATCAGGATATCATATCAAACAGTCCAAGCACAATAATCCAAGCACAATCAAGATATCATATCAAAACATGTGTGATGAATACACACGACAATATCAAATATGGTGAAGATTCCACATAATAGCAGTTGGAATCAACTTAAGGCTGATTCCCTAAATCACCCATCAACATAGTTCAACACCGATACTCACTCAATCATTAATCACAACCATCTGAGTGGGACCTCCAAACACACTCAATACCCCTCAACATTTATAACTACTGCGTACTTCTATTGGAGTCTCAAAAAACTAAACTATAGTCTATCTCAAAGTCGAGCAGGAGCCACAAACTCCTAATCCACAAGTCATCCCAAGCGAATATCGAACGGTCGTAGTTCAAACGAGCACATGTAGTTCCTATGCTACCACACTTATTCAATCAACATATAAGGACCAATTCTACATTATACATGATTCTAATGATACCAAACATGTCTTTTAAGAAACTTGAGTTAAAAGTAAATCTAAAACCTAGTCCCGGACCTCGAGAGTCAAAATGGTAATTTATTGAGAAAACAAGTTCAATGTTATCAAAATAGTGTTCTACGGGTTCATACGAATCTAACAACACCCATATTGCTATACTTTAGTCCGAAACCCAAAATGTGACCCTGAACCCACAAGGGCAAAATCGGAAATTTAAGTTACAAAACACGTTATCCACAATCTAAATAGTCATAATTCAAAGTGTCATGAAATTCTAACTCCAATTGAGTCTCCAATTTTATGATTTTATCAAAACACTCTTTGTGTCAAAAACCCATAAATATAATGTTTGCAAAATCCTGATTGAAATCGAAATTTATGTTAGAAATAGTTTATCCAAGATTTAAACAAGCCATAAATCTTGAATTTACTAAAATCCAACCATAATTAATAGAAGAAAACTCAAATTTCAACTTAGGGTTTAAACCCCCAATTTTCCCCAACCAAACACGGATAAAATTGTTAACTAACGTAAATAATCTTAAAGAAATGTCAAAATAAAGGTTGGATACGTACTCTCTTGTTGATATGAGAACGTATCGAAAATCACCTCAATCGGAGCTCTAGACCTCAAGTTATGTGCCAAATACTAAATGGATGCAGTTTGATTTTTAATACATAGACATTTTCACTTTGGCAGACCAATTTCCGCCCAACGGATCTGCTTCATCACCAAAAATTCTGCCCTGGCGCACAGCAGAAACCAACATTTTTTTCCAATATTAAAATGGTCATAACTCCCTCATTTGGTGTCAGAATTTCACGATTCAAGTTCTACAAATCGCCAATTTTTATACGCATGTATTCTGCAATCAAAACTCAATTCTAACATCAAATGAATATAATGGTATATCAAAGCATCAAAGGCGAGTGACTTATGTCAATGACTCAAACACCTAAACTAGATCAAATGGAGTCCAAATCCAATTCTGAAAATTTCTACAAGTCACAAATGATCATACGAAGCTGCTCGAACTTATAAAATACCCAAATAGATATGTCTTGACCTGATGTTGATCATGGTCAACTCCAAATCATCTCAAACTAGTTTCTCAATCAACCACCTTAATCACATCTGAACCTCTCAGAAATCGAACTGACTCAACTAAGTCATAAATTGCATTCCAGAGCTAATGAAATCGACAAAACTTCACAAAATACGCATTTTCCCCCGATGTTGAATTTGGTCGAACTTCTTCATTTCTTAACTTAAGGATTTCCAAAATAGCATTGTTCTTATCTAAAATTCCTTCGAAAGTCTCGAGAATTGCTCCACCCATCAGCACAAGTCGAATAGACTCTGATAATGCTAGGGGGAAGATCAATAGGGGTAAAAGGGTAAAATGCCTAAATGACTAAATGGGTCGTTACATCATATGCCAATTAAACATACGTTCGTTATCAAACAGAAAAAGGAACGTACGAAAGCCGATGAGTAATTAAGGAATATCCATCATATCAAGAAATATGATAACAGTACCGCTTGTTCACTGTATCATTAAAATTGCCGTTAACGTACCTCAATGGCTCAAAACTCCATTCTTTTATAACTAAAATTTCTTTCACAAGTGATTCTCGAATGTAAGAACTGACTAAGCTCAAATTCCCTGATTTGATCACTATTGTACCTCTTTACGCGTCCGATTGAATATGTAATTATCACCATTATCCTTTAGTTATAGCCAGAACCAAAATCCAACATGTACCTAATAACATAGTCTCATTTTACTAGCCTTCCTTCTCAGCTATCAAGGTCGTCATTGCACAAAATCCCTTAGAAATACATAAACACACATCACAAGTCCAATTTTTCTCGAATCTCCAAATCACCATACTATAAGTATACCTACTGATTACCTTTTCGTGCCAGATCCGTAGAAAATTAACTGATCACTCTACAGACTTCCCATAACCATTTGTACATCCTCAATGCATACCAAGTACCCGTGTAAATCATTATAACTGTTCGAATAATTTCCATCCGAAAAATATCATGAATCCTACTTGCAAACTTCAATATGAATCGGTAACACTGTCATACCTTCATTCCGAATTGAGATCCATCGAACTCCTATCTGTGGTTTACTAGAATACTATAAATCCTTCATGCAATATAAACACGAGCCATGCGGCCCTAAATGAGAAAATCTTACTCAGAATAAAATATTGAATCCCTAAATCATCAATAGTCATCCGAACTGATTCCATACATAACTGATAGACTTCCCATAAGCATGTGGTGACCTATTCCATCCCTTTTCTTATGAGTAATCAATCATGTGTCATCACCCACGACTCCAAAAGTTGGATTCTATCCAAGTTATCAACTTAATACCAAAGATCTGTACCTTTGATTGTAACCTTTATGTTTCTCAATTTCCACCTGATACACAAGTCTAATAGGACCCTATGAACTCTAAATACATCAAATACTCTTTGTACGCTATCTTAAATCACCCACACTCTAGACACCTTGTCGAACCTCTTTTTTCATGTCTCGTTATTTACCAGTCTTATCAATTAATTTTACTTGATCTGAATAATGCGAAAATAATGCCACTATAATCTATATCTAACCCAAGAATTTCCATTGTTCCAAATCCAAATCCTACCATATCTCGAAGAGTCACCTTACTCATTCCAAATTAGACCAATGATGTATTTATCAAAATCCTTACATTTCCACATTTCATTTCAATCATATTCACCACTAGCAATTGATCATTACTCAAACCTATTCCAGAACGTACTAAAATATCATAAATCGATCTTGGAAATAGTAGACATCACATACTCCACAACAAAGAGCTTCTCTCGCCTCACTCGAACCTTCATATTGTAAGTTGCTCCATATCCGGCACATCCCACACACCATCCTTTATCAAATTTCTCCACTAGGAAAGGTACCGATCCACTCTGGTTACTCTGACCAACAATCATTTAGTACCCAAATGATAACCTGAACCATCACTGAACTGGTCCATAATTTGAAAGTGATCCATAATTATCGAACATATACTCTTGTTAACATTCTCATATAGTTTCATCAAAATACCCTTGCCAGAAATCCTTAACCAAAACAATCCTCTTTCTATACTAGTTCATGTGTTTGCTGACCCTATCATCGATACCTGAAGCCTTTCACAACTAGAGTTAGATCAAACCATCATCAACCTGTTACCATGAATATTCTGATTGACCAACACCTTATTTAAAAGTCTATATGATGTTTGCCTACGAAAACACAATTTTTACCTTATTTGCCAAAACATAACACATCTAACCAACCGCGCAATTTCTCTGTCCTTCGGTCAACTCCAAAGTCATTATACCCGTAACTATAGAAATTCTCAAGTAATAATATTTACATAATAAAGCCCACAAATCTTATCAATGATCTAGGTACAACACCCGGTAATCCTTCAAATAGAACTCCACACTTGTCCAACGCAAGAGTTATTCCTACTAGTCGATCACTTGCTCCCATTACTCTATGATGAGTCCAAACAGTAACATCTCTTTCCCCACCACCACCCTCCCCACATCAACATACCACCACTACCACTAACCACTGACCATCGATGCTACTCCATCCGCCGACCACCGCTGACCAGGTACGCTGCCCTGACAGTACTCTGTCCTCTATTTTCTCTTTCTTCCCCCTTGTTATTCTTTCTTTATCTTTCCACCACCACTGGTGGCCAGAGTATCTGGTTGTATCATCGTCGATGACTATCATTTGTAACACATCACTCGACACCACCGACAAATATATCTGGTCGGTAAGGACCTTCAGGACTACTACCACCAATAGCAACCTTTGGTGGCCTCTAACGATGAAGAATATTAGATTTCTTCTTGTTTTCAAGATCAAAATAGAAACCCTCCGGTAGGTTTTCGAGAAAGTTTACATAGTTACGCAAGTTTCTGGCAAGTTCATGCAGTGAACAGTAACTTCCGGTGGTGAACAAGAATTTTCCAGCAGAGAATAGTAATTTGTACTGTTGAATAGCAAGTTTTGGCGGCGAGCAGTTTCGATTCACCTGGAGTTGGTACCTCCAGGTTCTCGTATTCATTCTTTGTCCTTATCTTCGTAGTTCAATTTTACATATTTTGCTATATTGTATATTTACGCTACATTATTGTCTTTACTCGTCTTCTCATTAGTTATATCATTCTTGTCGTAGTAGCTCGACTTGCATCTAGATTCTTGCTAACTTGTGTTTTTCGCATTGATTTCTATTTGTTTAATGGTAAATCATTAATTATTTTATATCTGTTTTATTGGCTTTGGTGACTGATGGTAGACTAGGGTCATGTTCTCGGTCGGGGACGGGGCGAGGGTTAGAGAAGTAAGTGGGGTAAGAGAGATTCTAGGCTGAGAATAAGGTCTTGGAACATTGGTACTTTAACGGGGAAGTCCATAGAGCTAATTAATATTCATAATAAGAGAAAGATTAATATAGCTTGTGTCCAGGATACCAAATGGGTAGGACCTAAGGCTAAGGATGTGGGCGGATATAAGTTATGGTTCTCGAGTAGGTCGAGGTATAGGAATGGGGTAGGCATTTTGGTAGACAACGATCTAAGCGATCAAGTGATAGAGGTTAGAAAGGTCAATGACAAGATGATGACAATTAAGTTGGTAGTTAAAGGGTCCACTATGAATATTATTAGTGCTTACGCGCCGCAGTCAGGCTTGGACAAGGAAGAGAAGAGGCGCTTTTATGAGGATTTGGATGAGGTGGTGGCATGTATACCACTCACCGGGAAGTTATTTATAGGAGGGGATTTCAATAGACATATTAGGTCACTTCCGGGGGTTATGATGACGTGCATGGAGGCTTTGGCCTCGGGGACAGGAACGGGGGAGGCATCTCACTCCTGGAGTTTGCTAAAGCTTTGGGATGGTGATAGCCAATTTGAGGTTAATGAAGAAGGAAGAGCATATGGTGACTTTCCGTAGCTTGGTGGCTAAGACCCAGATAGACCTTTTACTCCTTAAGAAGGTTGACAATGGTCTTTGTAAAGACTGCAAGGTTATACCGAGTGAGTATCTTACAACATGATATAAGCTTTTGGTGATGGATTTGGAGATCAAGATGGATAAAAAGAGGAGGGTGGTGGATGACAGGCTAAGAATCAAATGGGGGAGTTTGACCATGGCTAGTGCAAAGAAGATAGGGGAGAGGTTGATGGCCAAGGGGGCTTGGAGAGTAGAGGGGATGCGACTGGTATGTGGGACATGATGGTCAGTTGTATTTAGGAGGTAGCTAGAGAAGTGTTAAGGGTCTCGCGGGTTAGCCGTGGTTGGAATCGAGTGGACTGGTGGTGATGGTAAGGTTCAAGAGAAGGTGGAATCAAAGAAAGTGGCATATGCGAAATCGGTAGAAAGCATTAATGAGGTAGAAAATTAGACGAATAGGGAATTGTATAAGATGGTGAGGAATGAGGCAAAGCTAGCGGTTACGACGGTGAAAACGACGGACTTTGAACGCCTGTATGTGGAATTAGAGGAAAAAGTAGGGATAAGAAGTTGTACAAACTAGCCAAGCGGAAGGAGAGGAGGGCCCGTGACTTGGATCACGTGAGGTGCATTAAGGACGAGGACGACAAAGTACTGGTGGAGGACGCGCATATTAGACGGAGGTAGCAGTCTTACTTCCATAAACTCTTGAACAAAAAAGGAGATATTGACATTGTGCTGGGAGATATGGAGCAATCGAAAGATATCGGGATTTTGGATATTGTAGAATCATTAAGGTGGAGGAGGTTAAGGGTGTTGTTCACAGGATGCACACGGGACGAGTCCAGAGTTGCAACAACTATAGGGGTATCAAGTTGTTAAGCCACACTATGAAAGTTTTGGAAAGGGTTGTGGAGATGAGGATGAGAAGAGGCGTGTTTATTTCCGAAAACCAGTTTGGATTCATGTCGGGGTGTTCGACTATAGAAGCCATTCATGTTATTAGGAGGTTGGTGGAGCAGTATAGGGAGAAGAAGAGAGACTTACATATGGTTTTTATCGACCTCGAGAAGGAATATAACAAAGTCCCTAGGGAGGTTCTATAGAGATGTTTGAAGGTTAGATGTGTACTTGTGGCATATACTAGGGCGATCAATGATATGTACGATGGAGCCAAAACCAGGGTACGGATAGTAGGAGGAGACTCGAAGAACTTTCCAATGATGATAGGGCTGCACCAAGGATAGCTCTTAGCCCATTCTTATTCGTCTTGGTGATGGATGGTCTGACGTGACAAATCTAAGAGAAGGTGTCATGGTGTATGTTACTCGCAGATGACATAGTCCTGATTAATGAGACTCACAACGGAGTGAATGCTAAGATGGTGGTTTGGAGACAGACGCTAGATTCTAAAGAGTTCAGGCTTAGTAGAACCAAGATAGAATAATTGGAGTGCAAGTTCAGTAATGGGAGCGACCTTGAGACAGACGTGGAGGTGAGGCTTGTTACTCAGGTCATTTCAAAGAAAGAAAGCTTCAAGTACATCGGGTCTACTATCCAAAAGAATGGTGAGATTGATGACGATGTCACACATCATATTGGGGCAGAATGGATGAAATGGAGGCTCGCATCTAGAGTCTTATGTGATAAAAAGGTGCAACCAAAACTTAAAGGCAAGTTTTATAGGGTGGTGGTTAGACCGACTATATTGTATGGGGTAGAATGTTGTCCAATCAAGACTTTGCAAATCTAAAAGATGAAAGTTGTGAAAATGAGGATGCCGAGATGGATATGTGGGCATACAAAGAGGGATAGGATTAGAAATATTAACATCCGGGACAGAGTGGAAGTGGCCTCGGTGGAGGATAAGATGCAAGAAGCGAGGTTGAGATAATTTGTTTATGTACGAATGAGATACACAAATTCCCAGTGCAGAGCTGTGAGAGGTTGGTTATGGACGGGTTCAGGAGGGGTAGAGGTAGGCCGAAGAAGTATTCGAGAGAGGTGATTAGACGGGATATGGCGTAGGTGAAACTTACTGAGGACATGACCTTAGTTAGAGGGTTGTAGAGGATGCGGATTAGGGTAGTAGGTAATTGAGTGTAGTCCTACTTACGCTTACAAAATGGTAGTTGTAGTGTTATTATTGTAGGCCTGCTTAGCCTATCATACTAGTAGGCACAATATTGCTTTATAGTCCCTTGTCGTTTGATTTTTAATGCTATGTGTTCTTTAGTGTACTTTGTTTATCTTATTTACCTTCGTTAGTTGTTGTTTCCTTTTTTTTCAAAATGCGATATCATGGTTTATTCGCTCTTGTTACTATCATTTTCATAATGTTTTAAACGTTTTGTCCGGGTATGACCATTTATCGTGTTTTGCTTGTGTTTGTGCTTTGTCTTGAGCCGATGGTCTTTCAGAAATAGTCGCTCTACCTATCAAGGTAGAGATAAGGTATGCGTACACTATACCCTCTCCAGACCCCACGTTGTGGGATTTCACTGGGTATGTTGTTGTTGTATACAACGGAGATTGATCCATCCAAATTATTTTCTTGCACCTCTAAATTATCATTCCCACTTTCCAAAGATACCACCGAACTAAAGAGTAAAAAACCTAACCCCAATCAACCGTACCCTCAAATCATAGTTGAAGACTGAAGTTGGTCACTCGCTCACATCATGGTAACACATATCATACCCTACAACGTGACGTCATAGCACACCACTCACGCATGAATTTAAGAGTGTGTTACCATTATCGGTTATAGAATAGAAAAAAGAAATTTCAAATACCAATTTGATTCAACTTAGCATGAAAGGAATAAAGAAACTGAAATTTCCTAAATATCCCATAGCCTCTCGAATATAAGCACGGACGTCTCCGCACCAATCCGTAGACTAATAGAGATTGCTCTTGTATTTAAGACCGCTTAACCTAAAACGTTAATACCAACTTTATCATGACCCCTTTTCAGGAATCGTGTGGCACATACACATTACCACTGGTAGACGAACCACTTCCCACATAAATAAAACAATATGAAAGAAATGCGGAAATATACTCAAACATCAATACAACTCCTAAAATATGGTCTGTAATACAAGAGCATTAATGCGGAATACAAGTATGAATGAAGGCAACATAGGCCAAAGCTGGATAACATAATAAAAATATCTAACTACAACACACCATGCTCATATTTTCCATGGATCTAGATAATAATCTTGACATATTGACACTTCCGAGCACAGTAGCAGCAGACATCAAAGACTTAGGCTTACAAATTATAACCACAAAACTCATGTATAAGAAATCAATACACACATGACAACAAATTTAATATTTATCCAAATGTTCACAAATCCAAGTATCCAGATATCTACAGAGACAAGCCCATTCATAGAAATCAATTTGATTCAATAGAATCAAACCAATTATCCAGGTATTCACATATGACCAATCATAGAAATCAAATTGATTTGATAGAATCAATCCATTTATCCAGGTATTCACGTAAGCCTAATCATAGAAATCAATCCGATTCAATATAATTAATCCATTTATCCATGTATTCACATAATCCCAATCATGGCAATTAACCGATCCACATTACCAAATAACATATAATCAAGGCAATATGTATGATATGAATGCAATGCATATGTCATGATACATGTATCCTCTAGTATACGGTACATCAAGTTTATATTATGATCGTACACCCATAGGGGACCCATGAAGTCCATATACTCCATGCGCATTGAAATTTCTCATCGGATCACAGAGCCCAGCTCTTGGCTATAATAATATCTTTTGTAGGCATATAATCCCAATCTCCGCATATCATATCCATTACGGCGTGCAACTCGAGCCAACCATAATATCATCATCTCAATATTGCCAAAATCTCATAAGTACCTTGTCTTTTCGATCTATTGTACTAAAACATTTTCATACTACTCTCATATCAATATTATCAGAACCATGTGTGTATGAATGCAAATGATAATACAAGAAAAGAAATCAGAATCTATTAGATACAACCAAGTATAGAAAATGAATAACATATGCTTTCAAAATTCAACAACAAGTAACCCAAGTACAATCCGAATATCATAGCAAATAGTCCAAACACAATAATCCAAGCACAATCAGGATATCATATCAAACAGTCCAACCACAATAATCCAAGTACAATCAAGATATCATATAAAAACATGTGTGATGAATACACATGATAATATAAAATATGGTGAAGATCCCACATAATAGCAGTTGCAATCAACTTAAGGCTTATTCCCCAAATCACCCATCAACATAGTTCAACACTGGTACCCACACAATAATTCATCACAATTATCCGAGTGCCTCCAAAACACTCAATACCCCTCAACATTTATAACTACTACGTACTTCTATCGAAGTCTCAAAAAACTAAACTATAGTCTATCTCAAAGCCAAGCAGGAGCCACAAACTCCTAATCCACAAGTCGTCCCGAGCGAATATCGGGCGATCGTAGTTCAAACGAGCACATGAAGTTCTTATGCTACCACACACATTCAATCAATATATAAGGATCAATTCTACATTATACATGATTCTAAAGATACCAAACATGTCTTGTAAGGAACTCGGGTTAATAGTAAACCTAAAACCTCGTCCCGGACCTCGAGGGTCAAAATGGTAATTTTATTGAGTAAACAAGTTCAATGTTATCAAAATATTGTTCTACGGGTTCATACGAATCTAAAAACACCCATATTGATATACTTTAGTCAGAAATCCAAAATGTGACCCCGAGCCCACAAGGGCAAAATTCAAAATTTAAGTTAGAAACACATTACCCATAATCTAAAGTTTCACATAATTCTAACTCCAGTTGAGCTTCCAATTTTATGACTTTATCAAACACTCTTTGTGTCAAAACCCATAAATCGAATGTTTGCAAAATCCGAATTGAAATTGAAATTTATGTTAAAAATAGTTTACCCAAGGTTTGAACAAACCAAAAATCTAAAATTTACTCAAATTCAACTATAATTAATTGAAGAAAACTCAAATTTTAACTTAGGGTTTAAACCCCCTAATTTTCCCCAACCAAACGCGATAAAATTGATAACCAACGGAAATAATCTTAAAGAAATGTCAAAATGAAGGTTGGATACTTACTCTCTTGTTGAGATGAGAACGTAGTAAAAATTGCCTTAATCGGAGCTCTAGAACTCGAGTTATGTGCAAAATACTAAATGGACGCAGACTGATTTTTAATACACAGACATTTCCATTCCGGTGGATCCGCTATGGCGCCCGGCCAGTCCTTCCCTGGCGCACAACAGAAACCAGCAATTGTTTCCAAAACTAAAATGGGCATAACTCCCTCACATGGTGTTGAAATTTGACGATTCAAGTTATTACGATCACAAATTTTGATACGAATCTATTCCAACAATCAAAACACAATTATAGCATCAAGTGAATATAGTGGTATATCGAAGCATCGAAGGCGAGCGACGTATGCCAAAAACTCAAATACCTAAATTAGACCAAACGAAGTCCAAATCTAATTCTGAAAGTTCCTACAAGTCACAAATGATTATAAGAAGTTGCTCGAATTCTCAAAACATCCAACGGGTCTATCTTGACCCGATATTGATAGTGGTAAACTTCTAATGATCTCAAATGATAGTTTCTCAACCAACCACCTTAATCACATCTGAACCTCTCGGAAACCAAATCAACGACTCGACTAAGTCATAAATCATATTCTGGAGCTAGTAAAATAGATAAACTTTGAAAAATATGCATTTACCTCCGATGTTGATTTTGGTCAAACTTCTTCATTTTTTAACTTAAGAATTTCCAAAATATCCTTTTCCTTATCCAAAACTCATCCGGAAGTTTCGGGAATTGCTCTATCCATCCCCACAAGTCGAATATACTCTAACGATGCTAGGGGAAGGGTCAACAAGGGTAAAAGGGGGAAATGCCTAAATGACCAATCGGGTCATTACATTCCCCGTATAAAATTTCATAGGGGGTTTTCCATTCAACACTGAATATGGCGTTCTATTGATTAAATACACCGTAGTCAAAATACATTCTCCCTATAATTTAATCGGAAGATGACCTTAAAATCTCAATGCTCCCACCACATTAAGAATGTGACAGTGTTTCTTTCGACTCTTCCATTCTGTTGTGGGGTCCCGGTGCAAGATGTTTAGAAAAAACTTTCATGTTCGTAGAAGTAAGTCTTCATACATATGAACTCAGTTCCGTTATCACTTCTAACAATCTTTACTTTCTTACCAAATCGTCTATCCACATAGGCGAAGAAATTCTTCAAGGTTTGGGACACTTCTTCCTTATCAACTAAGACAAAGATTTACACAGCTCATGAACGATCATTTACAATAGTAAAAAAAAATGTGAAGCACTATAAGAGGAAGGGGTTCTATATGGTCCCCATAAATCACAATGAATCATCTCAAAAGTATTCGAAGCAATATTATCACTTAAAGGAAAAATACTTCTCATTTGCTTTGCCCGTTGGCATATATCACATTTTCTATCTGATCTATCACCACTCTCCTTTAAGCCTAATGCAGTAATAGACTTCATTACTTATGTTGAAGGATTATCCAACTATTTGTGCCAACGATCGAACCAATCAACGGCCTCTGCCTTCATAGCCCGTATCAGCGGCACATTTTGAAAATAGTAAAGTCCACCTCGACGCTCACCCTTTCTAATCAACTTCCTCATGGTGGAGTCCAATATAGCACACATAATTCTATTAAATGTGATATCACAATCTAAATAATCAATTAGTTATGATACAGAAATCAAATTGCATGTCAAATCCGAAATATAAAGTACACTCTTCAATCATATCATGTCATTCAGCCTGATTGTTCCTTCTTTTGTAGCCACCGAGCTACTTCCGTCGGAATACCAACTGGACACTTAGGAATGTCTTGCATATTGCTCAATGCTTCTAGATTACCTATAACATAGTTGGTAGCTCCGGAGTCTATGATCCAGGATGAGTTTTTGCATATTCTCATTTGGGTTTATTCTCTGGGAATTCATCATGTGAATCACAGTTTTTCGGATCTCACCTCTCAAATTGTGAAGTCTTGTGCCGCATGTGTTCACCGTTCTTGTTTCCATTTGAGTTCATTCTTTGACAACTATGACATTAGTCCGGTAGTTGCCCTCTATTGTTATTGTTGTCTTCGTCATCTTCCTCTAATTTTTTTCATCTCCTTTTTTATTTTCTGGCCACCAATCCGGATAACTAATGAGTCAAAAATATCCATCCACAACGTGTCTGAATCTCTTGAAATGTGTGCAGAATGCACCATCATTTTTCCCTTCACCTCGGTCATGATAAGGGTTTCTCTCTTTGTGCGGCAAAAGTCATGGTTTCACTTCGGTCCTCTGTTTTTCGTGTGATTCCTCTCACACACTCGTCTTGCACCAACTTCGAGTAGACCTTGATCAATGATGGCAATGATTCATGTGTCAGTATGTTCGATCTCACCGTTCCATACGTTCCCTCATCCAATTTCATGAGGAAAATATGCATTTTTTTCTTCTTCTCTTTTGACTTTTAGGACCGTTCCTATATTGCACGTGCACTTTCCGCACGTACAAGATGGGATATATTCGTAAGTCGCTAATTTCTCCCACAGCTTAGTGAGTTTTCCATAGTAATTCACTATGGTCCTTCCCTTTTGATTGCACTCTGCTGGTTCTGTCTTTAGTTGTTGTCTTTAGTTGTTGCATCCGAGGGTCATTAATAACGGCGAATCGCTCTCAGATGCTCATCCATAGTTCTCACTTCCTCTTTATGTGTAATCGTTGAGTGAAGCGTCGGTTGTATGGTGTTATGAATCCACGACACCAACAGTGAGTTTATAGTCCACAAATCTTCCAAGTCCGGCAACTCTTCATTCGGCTTTTTGATTGTACCATCGACGAAGCCAAACTTCTTTCATGCTCTTAGGGCTGTCCTCACGTATCTAGCTCATTCTTCATAATTTTCGTCCTTCAATTGGACTTATGTCACCACAATTTCAGGGTTATCATTCAACGTAATATCGTAGGGAGAGATTATTTTTCTTTGGATTTTGTTTTTTTCACCGGCGATTCGTTTGCCGTTAACGCCGGTTTCTTTACCGTCACCTGTCATTATTCTAGGATTTTGATGTTCTTTCTCTCGTGTCTTTGATACCATGTTAAAATCGAGATATGGACGAGAATTTAGAGAGACAAGAATAATAAGAGAATTATTTTCTATTTTGTATTCATCATAATGATCTCCTTATATAGAAGTAAAGTTCTCCTTCTACTAATTTATAAGGTAACCCTATTTCAATAGGACTACAAATCTTATATTTACTATAATTATAATTGTATCATAAATAGACTAACTATTATAATTAGATTGGAATTGGATCTTCAATATCCCATAGTTATATACAAAAAGAAAGAATAGATGAGAAAATTGGTTGTTAATTTTTGGTTATCCAAGACCAACTTACTATTTCTAAGTTCTTCTAATACATCTTTAGAAATTAGTTGTTTATGAGGCTTTTTTTGTCTCACAATTTTGTGGATCGAAAAATGAAAGACTTGAATTTACAAATTTGTGGAACAAAAAGAAGCTTCACATAATAATTAGTATCAGTTAAATAAGGTATCAAAAAATTCATCTATTACATCCCTTTCATGTACTTTTATGTTCTTTCTAAGTCGATGGTCTATCAAAAACAATCTCTATCTCCATGAAATAGAAATAAAATTTGGAGACACTCTATCTTACCTGTGAGATTATCATTTTTATTATTGTACTTTTCTGTCAAAAAGAACGTGAGGGAAAAGGGAAAAGGAAAAAAAAGGAAAAAAAAGGAAAAAGAACTACAACAAAGATTTTTTTTTAAAAAGTAGATTCAACCCTTTTCTCTGTAACGTCACTTCCCAAAACAACAAGAAAGTCAATATGGTACTTTGTACCTTGTTGTAATTCAGTCTTATCCAATTGTAGAAATATCTTGAAGAAATGCAAGTAGATGATGTGGAGTGCTTTTTCACAGCTATAGGACTCTCTATCTATTCTATGCTGCATTGATCTTTCTATTACAGTTCAGTCACGTACCTATTCTTTCACCTTTCTTTTTCCTCATTATATACGTGACAAAATGATCTTTTATATGGACATCATTTGTTAGATACTTAAATTTTAAACTAGTTTTAATCTTTTAAATTTATTAAAAGTGAATTATTTTCGTCTCCCTCTAACAAATTTTAATTGTTAAATTTATAATCGGTTAAGTGTTTATTTTTTTTTATGGGAATGATTATTTTAAAGAGTTATGATGTTTGACCTAGCTTTGACCTCATTGGAAAAAGTAGTGCAAATATGTACTTCCGCCATAATTTCTCCTTCTTCTTTTCAATTTTCTTCATATGTGCCGGTAAATATTATAGAATTGTATTAACTCTCCTTGCAGAGTCTTTCTCATTAATACAAATATATATAGTATGTATGTTGTGGAATTCTAATCCAATAGGGATCATATTTCTACCATAATTATACAACACTAAATATTACAAAATATATGGAGCATATTTAATAATATACGCTAATACACCCCCTCAGTCGGAGCGGGAGGAGATCGGACGCAGAGATTGGATCTGAAGTCGAGGAATAGCTATCTAGGAGGTCCTTTCGTGAAGATATCTGCATAATGATACGAAGAAGGCACATGCAACACCTTAACATGGCCGATAGCAACCATCTCATGAACAAAGTGTATATTCATCTCAATGTGATTGGTTCGCTGATGCTGAACCGGATAATAAGATAAATATACGACGGATATATTGTCATAGTATACCAAAGATGCCTTACGCAAGGGGCACTGAAGCTCCAAAAGAATGTTTCGGAGCCAGTAGATCTCAGCAACAACATTTGCAACGCCTTTATACTCTGCTTCTGCACTCGAATGGGATAATGTTGCTTACCTCTTTACAGACCAAGAAATGAGATTATTCCCTAAGAACACACAGTAGCCGGAGGTGGAGCGTCGTGTGTCTGGACAGACTGCATAATCAACATCTGTATATGATAACAACATGGTCGGTGCTGATAGGTATAGATGCAATTCATAATCAAGTGTGCCCTTAACGTATCAAATGATACTCTTAAGAGTAGTAAAATGAGGCTCTCTAGGGGCATGCATAAACAAACACACCTGCTGAACAGCATAAGCAATGTTATGCCAGGTGAAAGTAAGATATTGAAATGCATCTGCAAGACTCCTATAAAGTGTGGAATCGGACACTAGATCACCATCAATAACACTTAGCTTTGATTTAGTGTAAACCGGAGTAAGCATGGTCATGCAATTTGCCATTTTAGCCATGTATACAATCTTCTCTGCATACTTACACTGACATAGAAATATAGTGTCTGCAGATCGAGTCACTAATATCCCCAAAAAGTAACTCAACTTCTCCAATTCAGTCATGAAAACTTCGTTTTAAGTAGTGCAATGATCTCATTTTTTAAAACATCATATGAGGCAATGAACACAATATCATCCGCATATAACAACAAATAAGCAATGTCACTACCTCGATGAAAAATAAAAAGAGAAGTATCACACTTGCTGCAAACAAACCCAATCTGCATTATGTAATTAGCAAATCATTCATATCACGCTCTGGGGGCTTGTTTCAAACCATATAACGACTTACGGAGACGACTTACATAGTGAGGGGCTACAGGATGGACAAAACCTGGTCGCTGGTGCATGTAAACAGTTTCTTTCAAGTCCTCATGTAAAAATGCATTCTTTACATCAAGCTGATGAATCGACCAACGCTTACTCATGGCAATACTCAGAACTGTGCGAATAGTGCATGATTTAACAATCGGACTGAACGTCTCACCACAATCAATACCCTTCTGCTGATTAGTACAATTAGTCACGAGTCTCGCCTTATATATCTCAAGGTCACAATTCTCTCTATTTTTGTGAAGAAAAAGCCACATGCAATGGATCACATTCACCCCCTCCGGTATAAGAACTAGATCACAAGTGTGTTGTTTCGTTAAAGCATTAAATTCCTCATGCATCGCTGCATTCCAATTTAGGTCAAGTTTGACTAATTTTAGGTTTTTGAGAATTGGAGATATGGTTTGTGTGGAAAGGTTAAATTAGACTCTAGGTTTGAAAATCCCGTGATGGGCACGGGTTTCCACACGGTGCGTGGGGGCAGGGGCAGGGGCAGGGGGAGAGACAGGATTGGTATTTATATTTGGGATCAGGGCAAGGGTAGGCGAGGCAGTGGGGGTGGTGGCGATTGGGACAGTGGTGTACGACGTCGGGCCAGAGGTGATCTAGGTGGGTGTGGTCACTATTACGGGATGAGGTGGTGGTGTTGACTAGTGGTGAGGTTGGGGAGATGTTGGTGGCGGGTTGAGGTTTCATCGATAGGTGGGTGTGTCGGTTGTGTTTGGTAGTAGATCAGAGGTGCGAATGGTGGATGAGATTGTCAGTATTTGATGTGGGGTCGGGATTGATGACCTGGGTGTGTGGGATATAGCAGCGGATTGGGTTGACATCAAGAAGGGGAGATCTGACGGAGCCGAGTTGGCAGATATGGAGTGTTAGAACAGGGGATGTGACATCGGGGACTGTTGGAGACACAGACAATAGATTATCGGAGGAGACAGAAACAGTTAGCCGAGTCCGAGACTGGGCAGAGAGGCTACTGGTGGTGGTAGCGACGGGTGGCAGTAACGATGACTGGAGGTTATGGTAGCTGTCGGAAGTGGCAGCGATGGTACAGTAACTGGATGACTGAGCAGGTGGCGGACGGCGGGGGAGGGTTCGGACTCCTCGAGGAACGTGTAATTAGTAGTTTAGAATTTTTGAAGATTGGAAATTAGGAAGATTTCTTCGTTAAACATGACATGATGGGACATGATGATCTTACAAGAAGACATGTCATAACACAAATACCCCATATGCTTGGGTGGGAATCATAAGAAGACACACAGGGTGCTACGAGGTACTAATTTATGAGGAGCAGTGGAGGCAAGATTTGGGTAGCACAGGCAATCGAAAATTCTAAGGTGATCATAGGAAGGGATCCGACGGTAGAGAATTTCGGTGGGGGTTTAGTTGTGAAGAGTACTGGTAGGTAAAATATTAAGGATGTATGCTACCATTTTAACTGCATAAAACCAAACAATGGGGGAGAGATAAGCATGAAAAAGAATGATATGAACCATATTGCTGATAGTACGGAGGATTCGTTAAGCTTTTTCATTTTGGGGTGAGGTGTGGGGACAGGAGAAACGGAAGACCATGCCATTATTGGTGCAAAAAATATGAAACGAGGAATTATGAAACTCACGACCGTTGTCACATTGCAATGATTTAATGAATTTTTCAAATTGTGTTTTGATAAAGTTACGAAACTCAAAAAACTTGATAAAAACTTCATACTTAAATTTTAGAGGGTAAATTCAGATAAAGTGAGAAAAGTCATCTAATAACACAACATAAAATTTATGACTCATTGAACTAATAACATGAGATGTCCATAAATCGGCATGAACAATGTCAAATGGAGAAAACGTAACGCTTAAAGAAGACTGATAAGGGAGGTGGACGTGTTTAGATAAAGGGCAAGAAAAATATTGTTTGGGCAGGTTTTCCACTAGAACAACGAATTAAATTATTATTCCGAAGAAAATTAAAAATAGGAGTTCCTGGGTGTCCAAGTCTATTGTGTCAGGTTGACGGAGAGATTGTTGCTAAAGCGGTGGGAGGAGAGACTTGGGCAGTTAGAGATGTGGGAGGGTGACACTGGCAGCGGACGTAGATAGGAAAGGATAGAGGTCCCCCTCACTATTGCATCTTGTAAGGAGTTTCCCGATACGTAGGTCCGTTATACAAAACCCAAATGGGTCAAAATTAATTGATACGAAATTATCTGTGGCAAATTTTCTAACGAAGATTAGGTTCTTGATAATATTTGGGGCATAGAGGACGTTATTTAGGGAGAAGTGTGGATGCGGTTGTGGGGTTAGAGTGTGGCCAAAATCTTGAATTGAAATGCGATGATCATTTCCAACCATAATAGATTGTGGAGTATTTAAATTTTGCATTCGAGGAAGATTACCAGAATTGTTGGTGAGGTGAGACGTAGCGCTCTTATCCATATACCACGCATTATCGGGCTTTCGAGGAGTCAATGTGCCGAAAGCCAGACCCAAATTAGATTGGGGAAGGTCTGGAGCGAACTGTTGGGCTCCAGGACATTAGGCCGGATGGCTGTGGCCCGTTGGTGCTGATCCCAAACTGCTGGGCCACTGATGAGCTGCAGGCAATTGGGCCTGATGACAGTGGCCATCGGTAGCACGCTGCTGGGCCATTGTAGGGCTGCAAAAGCTTGGACCTGGTGACAGTGGCCCATCAATAGGGCCCCCATGTTGCTAGGCCGCAGAGGTTCTCTGTATTTGCTGAAAGCCCAGTCCCCATCTGTGCTCCTGCCGCGGCCAGAAAAACCAGTGTGGTTGCTCTCCGCCATGAGGGTTGCCGGAAAAATATTTTGGGGGTTCGGGGAGGTTGAAGAGGCTGTATATTAGAGGTATAACAGCGTATACCGGTGGTATACAACTTGTTGGAGAAATAGGGAGGTTGAGGAGGCTGTATATTAGAGGTATATCAGCGTATACCGATGGTATACAACCAGTTTTGGCGCCGGATAAAGGTAGGGAGGGATGCCGATTTCAAGGTTTAGGGTAGGGAAGAAATTTTGGCTATTGATACCATGTAGAATTGTATTAATCTCCCTTGAGTAGTCTTTCTCATTAATCCAATATATATAGTGTGTACATTGTGGAATCCTAATCCAATAGGGATCCTATTTCTATCATAATTATACAACACTAAATACTATAAAATATATGAAGCATATTTAATAATATATGCTAATAGATATAATTGAAGACTCAAATCTTATCTGTGATTATTTTTAATTGATTTTAGTTGACAAACTTGAAGAATACCATTGTTAAGTTTCATTTAGCTTATTTGTGGATGAAAGTAAGGTCTATTGAGTTTTGAAGCTTTCAATTGAATCTAACAATTAAAAAGTTTGTTGGGATTAACATTAAAAAGTAGGATATCCAATATGGAGTCATTTGGAACAAATTAGATCAATTTCGAAGTAAAAACGTGTTATTGAAATTCACACAATAAGTTACGGTGATCATAATCGTCAGAACCCTTGCAAGTTGCAATTCATCAGGATTATGACCAAAATCCTGATGATCATCACAATTGTTAAGGGAGCCTTTCAATCTCCAGTAACAAATAAAATATCGTAGCAACCCGCTAAAAGTTTGCTCCTACTTCTGGCGAAACAATTGTTTTTTTTAATGAAGTCAAATTTTAACTACTGGCATAGAAAGATCCCATTTGTGCAAATTATCCATAATTTATTTTTGGGTAGTAGTAAAGAATATTTTTTAGAAGCTAAAAAAATAGCTTCACCATAAACACTTTTGGGATCTTGGTCAACACAAATTTCTACTCTAATATTGATAAAAGTATTTTTCAAATTAATTAGTCAAACACAAACTGATGTTCTCATAAAATACTTTTTTGATAAGCACTTCTAAGAAAATACTTTCAAATTGATTAGTCAAACACAAACTATTTCTCTCAAAAAATACTTGTTTGAAAAATACTTCTAAAAAAGCACTTTTCAAAATTAGCAAAATATAATTCTCTCAATTGATTAGCCAAACACAAACTATTTGACATTTTTTGCTTATAGAGATTCAAAATACTATATAAAATTTTATCAACATCTTGAAGTATTTTTTTCTCATTATTTTGATGTAAAAGAAATGCAACTTATTGTATTTTTTTTAAATCTAAATTTTAAAATATTGAGTTGATCTAAAATTTAATTTAACTTCAAAGAGTCAAATTGATTCTAAAAAGTAAAAAGTGTCACATGAATTGATATAAAGAGAGTATTTATCTAAATAACATCTATTTGTTTCTAATAACCTCTATGACATTATCAGAAAAAAACAAGCATATAAATCTATTATTTTTCAATAATAAAATACTAATTCTAAAATATATATGTGTTAATGAAAATTTGGGGACCTAAAGTAATTGCTTTAGTTGCCTCCCCTAGAGCCGGCACTGGTTTCAAGCCGCCTTGCTTAGCTGTAGGGATATTGAGAGAATTATATTTTTACTGGTCGAATTGATGAAAGTAGAGTGTCAAATGTGGTGGTTCAAACCTTGGGTGGATGTAGATGGTTGAGTAATAAATCAATCATAATCTAACTCGTCTAAAATTAAATTAAATCACAATAGGTTGGATTAAGGGGAGGCGAGGAATTTAGAACCGCATCAAAAGACGCATGCACGATTCTTAAGGGATACAATTTAATTCTAATCAATTGATTTATTGAGAAAGATTACCTTTTTAGGATAAGTGGTTGTAGCAAGATTTTGGATCAATTTAATGATCTTATGGTAAATCTCAGTATTAAGAATGAGATGAAAGATATGAATTTATTTTTAAGTTCTCCCGAAGGCTAAGTAATACTTGAGGATTCTATTTACGATGCTTTACAATTGTGCCATCAAATATCTATTCAATATGCATGAGATTAGCCGCTCTAATGAGATTTTTTTATCCTAACTTACTCACCACTTCAATTTTGGTGAGTTACAATTTTATAGGTCACATGTTACGTATTTAATTAGTTCGTTTATAATAGGTTGAGATATTAAAGTTATACTACTCCTTAATATGAAACTTATAATATAAATTCTTTTTTACTTTGAACTTCAAGAAAATCCTATAACCAAAAGATGTAATTACATGAATAAATTCTTCCGGTCCCGACTTGGGCCAGTGTACTAAATGAATAATTTCGCTAAATGCATAAGATAATTTTTTTTTGAAAATTCTTAAAGGCCCAACAATAATATAAATGAATAATTGATAAAATGTAAAATAAAATGTTAATTGAAAATAACACATAATATTGTTATTTTATTGATATTACTATGACAACTTCTCAAATTTAACTCTTTTGAAAATATTCATCTAAAGTTTTTTGTTTTTGTTAGATGATATTAATCTCCCTTGAGGAGTCTTTCATTAATATCAAGGTATATATAGAGTACAATATTCATCCCTTATACAATAGGAATCATAAGCCTATACAAAAGAGGAATCCTAGTCTTACCATAATTATATTTACACAATATATGGAAATATTCTAATTATGGGTAGGAAATATATTGTTTCCTATATTTACACGTTTACACACCCCCTCAGTCGGAGCGGGAGGAGGCCGGACGCTGAGACTGGATCTGAAGTCAAGAAATAACTGTCTGGGAAGTCATTTGGTAAATATGTATGCATACTGATAGGATGATGGAACATGTAACACTCTGACATGGCCTAACGCAACTTTCTCACGAACGAAGTGTAGGTCTATCTCAATATGCTTGGTTCGCTGATGTTGAACCGGATTATGAGAAAGATAGATGGCAGAGATGTTATCACAATACACAATAGATGCCTGACGCAAAGGACACTGAAGTTCTAACAGTAAATTTATGAGCCAACAAATCTCAGCTACTACATTTGCAACGCCTCTATACTCAGCATCGGCACTGGAGCAAGATAGGGTAGTCTGTCGCTTGACAGACCAAGAAATCAGATTATCCCCTAAGAAAACACAAAAGCCGGAGGTGGAGCGTCGCGTGTCCGGACACCCTGCCCAATCTGCATCCGTATATGAAAGAAACCTGTCTGGTGCAGAGGGGTATAGGTGCAAACCATAATCAAGAGTGCCCTTAATGTATCGAATGATACGCTTAAGAGCGGTGAAATGAGACTCCCTAGGGGCATGCATGGATAAGCACACCTGCTGAACAACATAAGCTATGTCTGGCCTGGTGAATGTGAGATACTGAAGTGCACCTGCAAGGCTCCTATACAGAGTAGGATCAGAGACGGAGCACCATCCATAGCACCGAGCTTAGATTTGGAATCAACTGGAGTAGGCACCTCTTTGCAGTTCGCCAACTTAGCCCTGTACACAATCTCTTCTGCATACTTACGCTGACACAAGAACATATGACTGGCAGACATGGTCACTGATATCCCCAAAAAGTAACTCAGCTTCCCCAAATCAGTCATTGCAAATTCGGACTTGAGCAAGGCAATAATCTCATTTTTTAATCCGTCGGAGGAGGCAGTAAGAACAATATCATCCACGTAAAGTAATAAGTAAGCAAGGTGCTACTACCTCGATGAAAAATGAAAAGTGATGTATCACTCTTGCTTTGCATACAAACCCAATCGCAAGATATACCCGGCAAAGCGATCATACCACGCACGGGGGCCCGCCGTGCCATATAGTGACTTACGGAGACGGCACACATAGTGAGGAACTGCGGGATGGGTGAACCCTGGTGGTTGATGCATGTAGACTGTCTCTCTCAGATCCCCATGTAAGAATGCATTCTTCACATCAAGCTGATGGATCGGCCAGTGTTTACCCATAGCTATGCTCAAAACTGTGCGGATGGTAGCCGGTTTGACAACCGGGCTGAAGGTCTCACCACAATCAATGCCCTCATGTTGATTTGTGCCATTAGCCACAAGACGGGCCTTATACCTCTCAAGATCCCCATTGTCTCTGAACTTGTGATGAAATAGCCACATACAACGAATGACATTCACCCCCTCAGGTCTAGGTACTAGATCCCACATGTGTTGTTTAGTTAAAGCATTGAATTCCTTATACATAGACGCATTCCAATTAGGGTCTTGTTTGGCCAATTTTGGGTTCTTTGGAAGTGGAGAGATGGTTTGGGCAGACAAGTTGAAATGGACTTTGGGTTTGAAGATTCCATGCTTTGAACGAGTTTTCATTGGATGGGTAGGGACAGTGGGTGGCGGAGTGGTGTTTGAGACGAAGGGTAAAGTCGGATAAAGAGAAGGTGGGGGCGAAGCCGTCGGAGGCGCCGCGGCTCCTGGATCGAGAGTTGCGGCGCTAGAAGGTTGACAGGTTTCTCTGAAGTTTGGGCACCGCGGCACTGACGACGGAACAGAGGATGTGAGTTGTTCGATTATGAGGGGAGAGATGGCAGACTCGTCAAGAAATGAGTAGTCCTGTTTTTGGAATTTTGGAAGATTCAAAAACGGGAATGTGGTCTCGTCGAATGTGACATGACGAGATATGTGGATCTGACGAGTCGACAAGTCATAACATAGATAGCCCTTATGGTTCGACGGGAATCCTAGAAAAACACATGGAGTGGACCTAGGAGCGAGCTTGTGAGGAGCGGTGGAGCTAAGGTTGGGATAGCACAGACAACCAAAAATCCGTAGATGATCATAAGAGGGGATTTTATGGTAGAGGATTTCGGTAGGGGTCATATTGTGAAGAGTGCTAGTAGGGAGAATATTTAGAGTGTATTCTAACATTTTAGCAGCATAGACCCAGAAGGGTGGAGGGAGGGAGGCATGAATCAATAGGGTGCGAATCATATTGTTAATGGTGCGGATGATTCTTTCAGCTTTACCGTTTTGTGGTGAGGTGTGAGGGCGGGGAGAAGCGAAAGACCATGCCATTATTGGTACAAAAGCGGTGAAACATAGAGTTATTGAATTCATGACCATTATCGCACTGAAATGAGTTTATGCCTTTTCCAAATTGTGTTTGAATGAACTTGCGAAACTCAAGAAATTTGACAAACACTTTCGATTTAAATTTAAGAGGGTATAACCAAACGTAGTGTGAAAAATCATCAAGCAACACAAGATAGTATTTATGACCGAGAGAACTAGAGATAGGAGATGTCCATAAATCGGCATGTATGATATCAAAAGGAGCAAATGTAACACTAGTAGATGATTTAAACGGAAGACGAATATGTTTGCCTAAAGAGCAATAAACACAATTTTGGGCAAGTTTCCCATGACAAGCAATGAAATTGTTTCCTCTAAGAAAATTAAAAACTGGGACTCTTGGATGACCAAGCCTATTATACCAGGTTGAAGAAGAAACAACCGCTAGAGTGACGGGAGAGCAAGATCTGGCAGCGGAGGTGGAAGTGAATGGATAGAGATCCCCCGTGCTATTGCATCTCATAAGAGGTGTCCCCGTATGAAGATTATTCAAAGTAAAACCAAAAGGGTCAAAATCCACAGAGACAGAATTATTACGAGTAAATTGGCGGACAAATATGAGGTTCTTAATCATATGTGGGGCATATAGGGTGTTTTTGAGGGAGAAGGGTGGATGAGGAGGTTGTGTGTATGAGGTACCATAATCCTTAACTGGAATGTGTTGTCCACTACCAACTGTAACATATTGAGGATGCTTTAAACGAAACAGTTTAGGAATAGTACCTGCAGACTGGGTGACGTGAGATGTGGCGTCTGAGTCCATGTACCAAGTATTGTTAGGCTGTTGCATAGAGAGGGTGCTGAACGCCTAACCCAACTCAGTGGGTGTCATACCGGAGGAGGGTTGCGGGACCTGACCTTACATGAAGTAGGCCTGCTGTGGGGCTGGAGCGGGGCCTAGCAAATCGGGATAAGAATACGGATTGTATGGCTACTGGTACTGGAATGGACTTGGCGCCGCGGCTCTAAACGGGGCGTCGCGGCTCTGTACTGGAGGGCGCCGCGGCGCTGTAGACGAACTGCTGAGGAGCCGCGGCCCAATTGTTCTGCGATCTCTGTTGCTGTTGGTTCTGTTGATCGCGACCCTTGCCACGACTACGGCCTCCTCTACCGCCGCGGCCTTTTCCACCATTGCCACCGCGGCCCTACCGCTGTTGGGAGTTGTCTGGTGGCGTCTGATCTTGGGGTTGCGTGTCGACAGCTAACACCTGCTGGGTGTGCTCATCCTGCTTAGCACGACGGGTTTCTTCGAGCAACAATTGTGAGCGAGCTTTGTTAAAACTCGGTAGCGGATCTGCCAGTTGAATAATGGTGGCCAAAGTGTCATATTCGTCCTTACTAAGGCCAGAAATCATTTGTAGCACCATTTTATCGTCAGTGACAGGCGTGCCGATGTTGGAGAGTTGATCCGCTAGAAGTTTAAGTTGCTTGCGTACTCCAGAGACATTGGAGAAGTTTTCAAGACGTGTTTTGTTGAACTGTTCTTCCAAATACACGGCACGAGTGTGCTTGTTGTCCTAAAAAATTTCCTCCAAACGATTCCACAAGTCAAGGGCTGTGGAGTCAGATTTCATTATAGTAAGGAGCAAATCCTGAGAGATACTACCATATATCTATTGTTTGACGCCGGCGTCGAGACGATGCCAGATAGAATCATCAACCTCCGTAGGGCGCGGAATAGTGTCATCAATATGGTCAAGCACGTTATAGATACTTGCATGATTGCGAAAAAGTTCAACCCAGGGAGAATACTGGTTGTTTTCTTGATCAAGAATAATGGGAATATGGTTCTTGATGTTGGAAACAGTAAGGGCGGGATGAAACAGGGGTGATGACTTTGTGGTGGGATTTGTGGAAAGTAGAGGCGTCAGAAAGTGTGGAAGAATCAGGGATAGCCATTTAGAGAAGAGAAGAAAGGAAGAACAAAACTCAAAAAACAAGAAGAAAATCCGGGAGGGCCGCGGTGTAGGAGAGGCAGCCGGCGACTGTGGAAGAGAAAGGTTTTTAGGGTTTTGTTTATTTGGCTCTTGATACCATGTTAGATGATATTAATCTCCCTTGAGGAGTCTTTCATTAATATCAAGGTATATATATAGTACAATATTCATCCCTTATACAATAGGAATCCTAAGCCTATACAAAAGAGGAATCCTAGTCTTATCATAATTATATTTACACAATATATGGAAATATTCTAATTATGGGTAGGGAATATATTATTTCCTATATTTACACATTTACAGTTTTTTCTTTGGTCCTATGTTTAACTCAATCTCATCCTTAATTTTATGCAAAGCATGCACTGCATTTGATGCATCTTTTTCTTGTTGTAAAAAATAGTTATTTAAGACTTTCACTGCTTGCATTGCTTCTTTTGTTGATATCATTGGCAAATTCTGACTATCATCTGGATCTTGATCATTATCAGCAAATATTTTCATTACTCCTTGAATAATTTCTTCATCAGTAGGAGACTCCATCAGTGCATCATTTTCACTAGGATAGTTTAAAAGGTCTTCCACATCCATTGCATTTCTATAACTTAAACCATTGATAACTTCATGTAAACCTGAATGCCTTCATCTTCACCAAGTGGTTGTTCAGTATTCATATCTTTGTCTGACTGAATTTTGCAATGTCAAAAATAATTTGCATTAGTTATTATTTTCACATCAATATTCAAGCCGCACTAATAAATTTGATAGCATTCAGCACACTAATTTTGTTTGGACTTGTCTCTACTGACTTGTAGAGTTGCGAGATGCTTGAATAAAGACGACGTCGATAATGAATTTTCAATGCCCGAATAATTCCAGCATCATATGATTGAATCTTTGAGGTTGTATTTGGAGAGAAGAAAAATAGTTCAACATTTCTCAAGCCTTCAATAACCTTAGGAAGGGCAATTGTCCACTATCAAAAGAACTTTTCTGTCATCCATTCGTTTATCAAACCATCAAACAAATTCTTGAAAAAGTAATTCAATCATCCATGCTTTCTTGTTAGCTCGATAGTGACAATTAAGGTTATTCAAATTCACATTTTTAAAACATCTAGGATTAGCATACTTACCAATTGTCCAAAGTGGAACTTTGTCAGAACCGTCGCCATTGCAACAAAAAACAACCGAATCCTTTCTTTGTCCTTCTTTCGTCCTTCCAATTGCTTTGTTGCAAGTGAATGATCTGCTTCCAAAAAAATAAACCAGTTTCATCCATATTGTAGATATCCTTCCATTGAAACTGATCTAATTTAGCCCGTATACTTGGTAAAGCATCCTCAACATTCTCCATAGCAACTGAACCACTTTCACCAAACCTTCGATAAGATTTAATTCCATGTCTCGCCTTAAACCGTTCTAACCATCCACTTGAAAAATTAAATCCTTGATCAGAGCTTCCATACATTTTTTGCCAAAACTTTTTTGCTAGGGCTTGGATCATTTATCCACTAATATTAAATTTCTCTTGATATTGGAGAAACCATTCATACAACAATTTTTCTAACTCTTGATCTTTTGATGACTTGTGCCTTTTAACGTTTTTATTCTTTATCTCCATTGATAAATACTTTATTGGTCTTTTAAGAGTATTTGATATTGTTGACTAGCTGATAGAAATGTTGAACTTTTGCTCCATCCATAACTGCAAATCGTTTTGACTTAGAGTGAGCTGCTCATTTTTATGCTCACATACATCAGTCAAGGTGGATTTTTTCACTCCTTTCAAATTTGAAGCCATGAAGGAGAAATAAAAGAAAAATCTAGCGATTTGAGAATGAAAAGAAAACTAACGTATTTATAGAATTTGGATTCATGCATAACATTTAATAAATTTCTTGTTACAATGTACTTTTTTTTTATCAATATACCATTCATGCGTTTCATTTTTTGAAATTGTTTCTTACAAAGTACTTGGTTCAAATTTTAGTTTCTCAATTAATATAAAGTTCATGCATGTATTACGTATTTACTAATTTTTTTGTTAGATAATTTAACTTAATTTCATCTTTTCGTTTCTCAATAATTATAATTAATAATTATTAAAAGAAAATTCATGCATACGTGATAGTTCATGTTCATCCTTTACTAAATTTGTTACAATGTACTTAGTTTAATTTTTTTAGTTTTTCAATACATATATTTAAAATTACATGCATGAACCTTAATTAAAATAATAATGAAAATGTATAACAAAATGAATGTCACACAAAAAAAATGACGGGAACTCGCAACTTGCATTTTTAAGTACATTATACAGTAAAACCTCGATAAATGAATATCATTGGGACCGAAAAAAAATCATTTAGCGAGGTTATTTATTTATCGATAAATGAATGAATATTTTTTTCGATTTCCAATAATATTCATTTATCGAGGTTTTACGGTATAATGTACTTAAAAATGCAAGTTGCTAGTACCCGTCCGTACCATGGGTGGACCTTCAAAAGGACTCAATTATAACTTGTACTATTAATATTGTACAGTATTTTCTTTTTATTTTTGTTGTTTCCCTTGGCCACTCTGCGTTGTATTTATGCAAAAGAGGATAAGAATTTGCCTCCACTCCACTTGCTACATCTTTGTCTTGATACTTAAAGTTATCACTATGAGTATAGTAGATATCTCTTTCGATAGAATATTCTTTTTTTATTTGCCTCCAATTCTTAACTCATGATTATTTCAATTTTTTGGTTGCTTCTATATTTTCGATTATCGTGGCCTTAATCAGATAATGTCCTTTGTAATGTTTCCCTTTCATTCTTGCAACTTGTAGTCTAACCTGTATAGTAGTGAAAACGAAATAAGAACTTCAACTAGTAATTCCTATTTAAACATGTTCAAGTTCAATGTTGGTAATGTGAAAATTTCTCAATTTGCTAATCCAATTGATGTGGTACTTTTCAGAGATATGATTACAGCTCAGTAGTTCAACAATCAATTAATCTGGGGCCCAAACTAAAACAAAGAAAAGACCCCATTGAATTTTTTTTCCATCAGTGTCCGATAACCGCATTGGAGCCGATTATATTCAGATTCGTGCGAATAGGGCCCCATTATGGAAAACGCTATCTATCAAGGATTTTTTCATACCCAAATCAAATTAATTATCAATCAAAATATAAAAGTCTACTCAATGTCAACTTGATTGTGTTTTTGTTTCGATATCCCAAGTCTTTTTTTTTTGTTTTTCACCATATGTTCGGTACCTGCATTGAAACTCGATTATATCTAGATTCATGCTGCATATGGCTCCATTCGGGAAAACGCTCCCTATCAAGAATTTCTTCACATCCAGGGCTCGAACTCGAGACCTCTGATTAAAAGAGCTGTTGCACCATATCCTTTCGGAGTCTATATACCCAAGTGCACATAGAAATAAATATGAAAAACTGTCTAGAACCTGACAACTTCCAAGTTGCCAAAGGTTCACTGAATTTCAGATTTTCCAGTATCCCCACAACTGAATTTTGAAACAAAAATAGATATCCTAACAATAGACCTTACCCTACTCCCACCCAACACAAACCAGGGGGCGGAATTAGTATTACATATTTTGAACATACTTTGTAATTTTGCTTAGGCTAAATATATTTATATTAGAAAATTCATTAAATATTTATTGTTGAATGGAAATTTAATATATCAGAAGTTAAAATTTACGATACAACCAGACTTTAGTGTATCGCTAAAAGACGAACATAAAGATTTAGCTTTAATGTTATATTACAAATTAGATGGAATAGAAATGCCACCAGGAAGCAAAGTAATGAGTATAGAGACTAAAATGATATACGCCTTAACAGGAAACCATCATATAAGAAAACAAAATGAAATGAATATAATAGTACCAAGAATGTATAAAGAAATACTTGAGCAGATAGAGCATAAGGAAAACTCTAAAATTACTATACCAGAAGAAATATTCATGGATTTTAAGACCAGAACAATGACACCGTCAAAAAGACTAATTCCAAAAATAGATGGATCAAGACTAAGCATAACTAGAGAATCATTACATAGTTTACCTGAATAGAACCTAGAACTATCGACTTAATAAACGTAGATAGTAATAGATTAAAAATCAAAGTTATAATATTCAAATATGATTACTATGGATGGAATAGCGAGAAATAAATATCGGAGCAATTAAAAGTTTTATACATATAAACAAGATTAATGAAAACGAGTGCGGTATAATAGAACCACAGACTTATAATTACCCAGAAAATGAAAGAGAAATAATAATCACTAAAAGTGTAAATTTAAGATTTAAGATCCAAGACTTAGAATATAAGATTAATATTGGAGTAATAGAATATGATAGCTTAAATGAATTATTATTAGGAAGTGATTTTTTATCTATAATTAGTTATAAGATAAACAATAACGGAATAGAAATTAATGATCAAGGTAAAACCAGATTTATCAATAAAATATGAACATACGCTTAAAAATAATAAAGAAGAAACAAATTAAAGACTATAAAGACGGCCTTGTCGGGAGAAATATTCAACGACTAAAATACCTAGAGTACGGCGCCAAAGAAATGAAATTAGAAAAAGACATAGAGCGATTTGGAAAAACAATGCGAAAAGTTTAGTAAGATATGGATAGACGTAGGTAACGGATGGAAGAAACGAATAAACAACCCTGATTATGAGTAATAACGAAAAAATAAATGCGTTATGGGAAGAGATTTTATTAAAAGAAAAAATGAAAAGTATATTATTACTAATGGATGAAGTAAAAGATAATCAGAATAAAACTCAACAAATGATTAGAGAAGAATTAACTAACTTATGGAATGTATCAGAAATACCAACGTTTAAATTAATATTAGAAAAATTGAATATGTTATTAGAAGAAAAAAGCAAAGGTAAACAAAAAGAACCTAGTGAAGAAGCAAGTACGAGCAAGGAAACAACTATAGCAAAAACAACTACGCATAAACCGTGAGATAGTACCAATAGATGCTTGGAGAAGAAGTAAAATACCGATAATGGTAGATATCGGTAAAATAAAGCCTAAATTATCAAAAGAAGTAATAGAAACCTTAGACGGAATAGCAAAATCGAATAAGGAAGGAAAATTCTAATGGACCAAGTGCGATTACGTTTTTAAAAACTCACGGTAAAGAGATCATAGAAAAGGATAGACATAAATACGAGCCTATAAGATCAAAACCTATAAAGGAAGAAAAACTTAAAGAAGTAAAGATACTAGTGAAGGAAACAAAAAAACGACTTATGAATACCTAAATCTAAGATTGGATAAACAAGAACGACATATTAATGAATTAAAACTAGAAAATTTAAATTTAAAATCAAGCGATAATGCGAGAATGGTATGACAAATACAAAAAGTATAAAAGAAAGCATAAGAATACGAATACTCTCCTAAAAGAAACAAAAGTAGAATTAAGAGAAACAAAGGAAGAATTAAAAGAAGTGAAACAAGAAGTACTAGAACTCGCAGAAGAAAAATACAAATCTGAGAGAACAATTAGCGAAATTAAAAAATAAAAAGAAAAAAGTACGAAAGATAAGATTAAGTGATGAGATGACTCGAGTAGCAGATAGTACGATAATAATGAACAACCTAGCCAAGAATTACAAGTAGTAGAATTCATAGAAGAAGAAAACTCCGAAGACACGAAATAATAAAAGAAAATAACCAAATATTAGAAGCTTTACACCACGAGAAAAAGAGTAAATGCAATAATAGAAGAAGAACCGAGATAGTGACGTAGAAGATGATTACAATGGACCAATAGAAACGGAAATTGAATCGGAAAATATAATTAATGAAGATGCGAGATGATTATCCGGAAGAAGACTTAATAGACCCTAATCTAGAAGTCATAAATAGAAGGACTACAAGATTACCGGATCATATACCTATAGGACGACAAGCGAAATTTAAAGAGTTTGTAGGATCAATGACCCAAGGAGTAAATTATAACGGATATTTTCTAGAATTAGACAATGTGTATGATGAACAAGAAATAGGAAGAAGAATTACAGACCGGAATTTAGGAATGTATATAGCATTAATGAATAGTACTCGACAGAAAAACCTAGATTACATGTATGATTTAATATCTAAGACATTAATCGGAAAAGCGAAGATATTGGATAGAATCAATAGCATATTAGCTAAGAGGAGAAGTTTTAAGCCATGCAACAGATTGGAAATCAATGTTAATGATTTTTGATTTATGTTAAAAGAGAGAATTCTTAGGCGAAAAATGGTTAGTAGCCCGAGAAAATGTATTAGCGAGAAAGAAAAACAGAGATTATTATGAACTTTGAATAATATGAGATGTTGTAAGATTAATAAATTGCCGTAATACACGATTAGCTTTAGTAAATTCTTTTATGAAGCTAGATTTTTACTGTAGAAGGAATAATTTATCAACAAATATATTATGATCATTTACCTATACCATATAATGTCGAGATATCAAAAGAATACGTACGGTTAGAACCTAAGGAAAACACCCTAGGAGAAAGAATACGCGTCTTAAGAGTATATCTAATGAGAAAATGCGAGGAATATAGATTACAGCAAAAGATTAAAAAAGATAAGAAAATAGGATTAAGAGAGATATGTGGATTTACAGAAAGAAGATTAATATTCGGATGCGATGATAAAAGGAAAGAAAAGAAGTATAGAAAACATAAAAAGCATAGAAGATACAGGGATAAGTATGATGGAGACCATAGAGACAAGAAATATAAATATAAGAAGTATAAGAAAAGATCTCATTATAAACCTTATAAGAAAAAGAGGTTTAAAAGATATAGAAATAACCAAGATACAAGGAATAGATTCAGATATAAAATAAAGTTTAGAAGAAGAAGAAATGTAAACCCTATAGAAGCAGATAAAACCAAGACTAAAGAAGAAAAGGTTAAAGAATGTAAATGTTGGAATTGTAATGAGAAAGGACACTATGCAAATAAGTGCCCAAAGCTAAAGAAAGCGGGAGTAAAATACATAAATACAGAACAATTCATAATGAGTTTACAACAGATCAAAGAAGATAATAATAAATGGTATGATTATGAAGATTTTTATGTTAGTGAAACAGATGAAGAATCAGGAGCAGAAAAAGTAAGTTATATTAATCAACAATCAGAAAGTGAAGATAGCTCTGAGTAAGATGAATACATTAGAAAGACAGAAAAAGAATCGATAAGAGAAAGAGAATACTGGATACAATGCGAAGAGTATACTAGACACAAACTAATTATAACTTCTACGATTAATGAGACGGAAGTATGTACTATAATGATAGGTACGTAAAAGATTACCCGTAGACTAGCAAAGATAAGAGAAGAAATGAATAAAATACATTGGAAACAAATAGAAATAGCTAGATTAATCGAAGAAGCTATGAGAAATGAGGAGATTAGACAGAAGTACGGAATACGAACAAGATGAAGAACTCAACAAGATTAGATGAACCCGACTAAATGGTAACAATACATATAGAAGCCCATATAGAATATAAACCGAATAAAATGCTTAAGCAAAAGATATTCATTGATAGCGGAGCAGATATATGCTTAGCTAGAAAAGATGTATTAGAATCACATAGATGGAAAAGATCTAGAATCCATAGAGCTAAGGTATCTATGGATCCTTAATCTGATACCTTAGCTCTATGGATTCTAGATCTTTTCCATCTATGTGATTCTAATACATCTTTTCTAGCTAAGCATATATCTGCTCCGCTATCAATGAATATCTTTTGCTTAAGCATTTTATTCGGTTTATATTCTATATGGGCTTCTATATGTATTGCTACCATTTAGTCGTTCATCTAATCTTCTCGTTGAGTTCTTCATCTTGTTCGTATTCCTGTACTTCCTGTCTAATCTCCTCATTTCTCATAGCTTCTTCGATTAATCTAGCTATTTCTATTTGTTTCCAATGTATTTTATTCATTTCTTCTCTTATCTTTGCTAGTCTCTGGGTAATCTTTCTGTACCTATCATTATAGTACATACTTCCGGGCTCATTAATCGTAGAAGTTATAATTAGTTTGTGTCTAGTATTCTCTTCGCATTGTATCCATATTCTCTTTCTTATCGATTCTTTTTTTCTCGTCTTTCTAATGTATTCATCTTACTCGAGCTATCTTCACTTTCGATTGTTGATTAATATAACTTACTTTTTCTGCTCCTGATTCTTCATCTGTTTCACTAACATAAAAATCTTCATAATCATACCATTTATTATTATCTTCTTTGATCTGTTGTAAACTCATTATGAATTGTTCTGTATTTATGTATTTTACTCCCGCTTTCTTTAGCTTTGGGCACTTATTTGCATAGTGTCCTTTCTCATTACAATTCCAACATTTACATTCTTTAACCTTTTCTTCTTTAGTCTTGGTTTTATCTGCTTCTATAGGGTTTACATTTCTTCTTCTTCTAAACTTTATTTTATATCTGAATCTATTCCTTGTATCTTGGTTATTTCTATATCTTTTAAACCTCTTTTTCTTATAAGGTTTATAATGAGATCTTTTCTTATACTTCTTATATTTATATTTCTTGTCTCTATGGTCTCCATCATACTTATCCCTGTATCTTCTATGCTTTTTATGTTTTCTATACTTCTTTTCTTTCCTTTTATCATCGCATCCGAATATTAATCTTCTTTCTGTAAATCCACATATCTCTCTTAATCCTATTTTCTTATCTTTTTTAATCTTTTGCTGTAATCTATATTCCTCGCATTTTCTCATTAGATATGCTCTTAAGACGCGTATTCTTTCTCCTAGGGTGTTTTCCTTAGGTTCTAACTGTACGTATTCTTTTGATATCTCGACATTATATGGTATAGGTAAATGATCATAATATAGCTGTTGATAAATTATTCCTTCTTCTGGTAAAAATCTAGCTTCATAAAAGAATTTACTAAAGCTAATCGTGTATTCTGGCAATTTATTAATCTTACAACATCTCATATTATTCAGGTTCATAATAATCTCTGTTTTTCTTTCTGCTAATACATTTTCTCGGGCTACTAACCATTTTTCGCCTAAGAATTCTCTTTTTAACAAAAATCAAAAATCATTAACATTGATTTCCAATGCATTGCATGGCTTAAAACTTCTCCTCTTAGCTAATATGCTATTGATTCTATCCAATATGTCGCTTTTCCGATTAATGTCTTAGATATTAAATCATACATGTAATCTAGGTTTTCTCTCGTCCGAGTACTATTCATTAATGCTATATACATTCCTAAATTCCAAATCTGTAATTCTTCTTCCTATTTCTTGTTCATCATACACATTGTCTAATTCTAGAAAATATCCGTTATAATTTACTCCTTGGGTCATTGATCCTACAAACTCTTTAAATTTCGCTTGTCGTCCTATAGGTATATGATCCGGTAATCTTGTAGTCCTTCTATTTATGACTTCTAGATTAGGGTCTATTAAGTCTTCTTCCTGGATAATCATCTGCATCTTCATTAATTATATTTTCCGATTCAATTTCCGTTTCTATTGGTCCATTGTAATCATCTTCTACGTCACTATCTGGTTCTTCTTCTATTATTGCATTTACTCTTTTTCTGTGGTGTAAAGCTTCTAATATTTGGTTATTTTCTTTTATTATTTCGTGTCTTCGAGTTTTCTTCTTCTATGAATTCTACTACTTGTAATTCTTGGCTAGGTTGTTCATTATTATCCGTACTATCGCTACTCGAGTCATCTCATCACTTAATCTTATCTTTCGTACTTTTTTCTTTTTATTTTTTAATTCTGCTAATTGTTCTCTCAGGATTTGTATTTCTTCTCTGAGTTCTAGTACTTCTTGTTTCACTTCTTTTAATTCTTCCTTTGTTTCTCTTAATTCTACTTTTGTTTCTTTTAGGAGAGTATTCGTATTCTTATGCTTTCTTTTATACTTTTTGTATTTGTCATACCATTCTGCATTATCGCTTGATTTTAAATTTAAATTTTCTAGTTTTAATTCATTAATATGTCGTTCTTGTTTATCCAATCTTAGATTTAGGTATTCATAAGTCGTTTTTTCTGTTTCCTTCACGGGTATCTTTACTTCTTTAAGTTTTTCTTCCTTTATAGGTTTTGATCTTATAGGCTCGTATTTATGTCTATCCTTTTCTATGATCTCTTTACCGTGAGTTTTTAAAAACGTAATCGCACTTGGCTCCATTAGAATTTTCCTTCCTTATTCAGTTTTGCTATTCCGTCTAAGGTTTCTATTACTTCTTTTGATAATTTAGGCTTTATTTTACGATATCTACCATTATCGGTATTTTACTTCTTCTCCAAGCATCTATTGGTACTATCTCTGGTTTATGCGTAGTTGTTTTTGCTATAGTTGTTTCCTTGCTCGTACTTGCTTCTTCACTAGGTTCTTTTTGTTTACCTTTGCTTTTTTCTTCTAATAACATATTCAATTTTTCTAATATTAATTTAAACGTTGGTATTTCTGATACATTCCATAAGTTAGTTAATTCTTCTCTAATCATTTGTTGAGTTTTATTCTGATTATCTTTTACTTCATCCATTAGTAATAATATACTTTTCATTTTTTCTTTTAATAAAATCTCTTCCCATAACGCATTTATTTTTTCGTTATTACTCATAATCAGGGTTGTTTATTCGTTTCTTCCATCCGTTACCTACGTCTATCCATATCTTACTAAACTTTTCGCATTGTTTTTCCAGCTGCTCTATGTCTTTTTCTAATTTCATTTCTTTGGCGCTGTACTCTAGGTATTTTAGCTGGCTGAATATTTCTCCTGACAAGGCCGTCTTTATAGTCTTTAATTTCTGTTTCTTCTTTATTATTTTTAACTGTATGTTCATATTTTATTGATAAATCTGGTTTTACCTTGATCATTAATTTCTATTCCGTTATTGTTTATCTTATAACTAATCATAGATAAAAAATCACTTCCTAATAATAATTCATTTAAGCTATCATATTCTATTACTCCAATATTAATCTTATATTCTAAGTCTTGGATCTTAAATCTTAAATTTACACTTTTAGTGATTATTATTTCTCTTTCATTTTCTGGGTAATTATAAGTCTGTGGTTCTATTATACTGCACTCGTTTTCATTAATCTTGTTTATATGTATAAAACTTTTAATTGCTCCGTATTTATTTTTGCTATTCCATCCATAGTAATCATATTTTTGAATATTATAACTTTGATTTTTAATCTATTACTATCTACGTTTATTAAGTCGATAGTTCTAGGTTCTATTCTGGGTAAACTATGTAATGATTCTCTAGTTATGCTTAGTCTTGATCCATCTATTTTTGGAATTAGTCTTTTTGACGGTGTCATTGTTCTGGTCTTAAAATCCATGAATATTTCTTCGGTATAGTAATTTTAGAGTTTTCCTTATGCTCTATCTGCTCAAGTATTTCTTTATACATTCTTGGTACTATTATATTCATTTCATTTTGTTTTCTTATATGATGGTTTCCTGTTAAGGCGTATATCATTTTAGTCTCTATACTCATTACTTTGCTTCCTGGTGGCATTTCTATTCCATCTAATTTGTAATATAACGTTAAAGCTAAATCTTTATGTTCGTCTTTTAGCGATACACTAAAGTCTGGTTGTATCGTAAATTTTAACTTCTGATATATTAAATTTCCTTTAATTAATGATATTAATGCATCTTGCAAATTTCCTAGTATTCTGTCATCTAATACATATATCTGTATGGGTGTATCAATGTTCTTTTGAAAGTATGCTTTTATCGTAAACTCTACTCCTCCAAAGTAAATATTTCTATATTTCTTCGCTTCTTTAGTCGATAGTTTGGCTAATTCTCTTTTTATTACTTCATCACTTATCAAATTAATCTTAGTTTTTCCATTTGTACTCGTTGTATCAATTATATTTTCATGTTTATGGGCGATATATCTTATTTCCTTATTCCTCTCAAACCATTTTGTTTTAAATATCTTCTTTACTGATACTTCATCTCTTTCTTCTTGAATCTTCTGATAAGTATCCGGTCTAAAACTTAATGTTTGGCTGGTTCCTCCTTCATAAGTATTCATTTGATAGTAAAGGTCTTTAGGTTCTAATTTATTTTCCTTTTCTTTATCCATATTTTAGCAAATTAATATAGCGATATTGTTCCTTTATAATCTCTTTTAATTCTCTAATTTCATTTTCATTTTTTATCTGATCTTCTAATTTCTGTTTATTAATCTTTTCGATTTCATCTTCCTTTTGCCTAATTCTCTCTTCTCTTAGGACTGATAAATTTCGTAAAAATACAATTTTTTCCTCTAATTTGTTTATCGTTATATGATTGTCTAATAGTTGCTGATCTTTTTCTTCAATTATCTTTACTCCTATTCTACAACTTATAATATGCTGGTTTATATCTCTATTATATGTAAGTGGTTTCTCTGCTATTCTTTCTAACTGTACCTTCTGTTCTTGTTGTTGTGTTAATCTACTTTCATCCATAGTGCTCTATTTCCATTCTTAAATCTGATTTTATATTTTCTATAAATTCATTTATTTCATAAATCTGAGTATTTATTCCTACTAATATTCTATATGCTCGTATCTTTTCATCAAGTATTTCTAAATTTTTATTATCGTTTTCTGTTCTTAACATATCTATCTCAGCTACTCCATTTTCTATTATCCTTAACATATCTATTTCGGCTATTCTATTATTTATTATCATTTTATCTTGGGCTTCAATTATTATTATATTCTCGCTTCTTAACTTTAATAATGATCGTCTCATCTTTCTAGATCTCCATAAAATCTGATTTAACATTCTAACTTGTCTAAACGATGGATGTCTTTTCATTTTTTCAAACACTTGTTCTAATTACAAGTTCTGATACCAATTTCTGATCGGACTGATCTGCGGATCTTTTCATCATCTATATACCCCTAGAGGCTAGAACATAGATGGTAATCTGTTTAATCAAACTTTTTTCAGAGTTAATCGAATGATAATCAGGTACTAATCTAAGTGATAATCTCAAACTCAATTTCATTTTTTAATAATCAAGTCTATAATCTCCTATCAGCCATCCAAACATCAGCAGTATAATCTATATCAATCATCGGAACAGTATAAACATAATCTAATATCAACGTCTAAGTATCATAACAACGAGATAATATACTTATCCAAATCATAATTAGAAACACATGGTCTAAGCACATACCTCTGAGCAGATAATCAGATCACCGAAGTAGTCTCACCCTCCTATGGCCTGTATTTTCCCCTTTGCCTTCCGCCGCGGGTACTTCTTTCGCCTGGGAGCCTGGGAGTTCAGTTACGGGTATCCTCTGATCGTCTTCCCGCCGGTGTTGTGCTCCTACCAGTATGGTTCTAATCATAAATTATCAAAGTATATAATCTGTGTTCTTATAATACTCTTAGTTGATATAAGATTAATCTTAAGTTGTTCTTTGGATTGATATTCAATTATTCTTATGATGTTCTTTTGTGATATCGGATTATAGACTAAAGGGTGCTTTAGCTAAACATTGAGAGTATTGTTTAAGAATTTTTGTATTCCTGAATTTTTCGAATGATCAAATATTTATTGTTGAATAGTGTAAATCTCATTCATTGAATTCTATTATTAATGTAATATATATAGAGTACACAATTGTATCCTAATAGAATTAGGATCTCTATTTTACCTTAATTACATTAATTATACTAAATAATAATTACAGAATATATTATGAAATATATTCACTATCACACCCCCTCAGTCGGAGCGGGAGGAGGCTGAACGCTGAGACTGAACCTGAAGTCAAGGAACAGTTGCCGAGGAAGCCCCTTTGTGAAGATATCTGCCTATTGATATGAAAAAGGAACATGTAACCCCCTAACGTGACCCATTGAAACCTTCTCACGAACAAAGTGAATATTCATCTCAATATGCTTGATTCGCTGATGTTGAACCGGGTTATGAGACAAGTAGACAGCAGATATGTTGTGACAATAAACTAAAGATGCATTACGTATGGGACAACGAAGCTCAAGAAGGAGATTCGGAGCTAACATAACTCGGCCACAACGTTCGCAATGCCTCGATATTCTGCTTCTACACTCGAACGAAAAGTGTTGCTTGCCGTTTCATAGACCATGATATGATATTATCCCCAAAAAACACACAATAGCTGGACGTAGAGCGACGGGTGTCCGAACAGCCTGCCCAATCTGCATCTGTGTAGGAGAGCAATCTAGTCGATGTTGAGGAATATAAATGAAGTCCATAGTCAAGTGTGCCCTTAACGTACCAAATGATACGCTTAAGCGCTGTAAAGTGAAGCTCCCTAGGGGCGTGCATGAACAAGCACACCTGCTGAACCGCATATGCAATATCTGGCCGAGTGAAGGTGAGATACTGAAGAGCAGCTTCGAGACTCCTATAAAGAGATGGATCACTGATCGGATCTCCATCATCTGCACTGAGTTTGGACTTGGAGTTGATGGGAGTGGGCATGATCTTACAATTTGCCATTTTAGCCCTGTAGACGATCTCATCTGCATACTTACGCTGACACAAGAATATGGCATGGGGGGATATGGTTACTGATATCCCAAAAAATAACTCAACTTACCTAAGTCAGTCATAGAAAATTCGGACTTGAGTAGAGCAATGATCTCGTGCTTCAGGCTATCTGAAGAAGCCGTCAGAACAATATCATCCACATACAACAAAGGTAAGTTGTGTCAATACCTCGATGAAAAACGAATAATGAATGATCACTCTTGCTGCACACAAAACTGATCTGTATGATGTATGTATCAAACCGCTCATACCAAGCCATGGGGGCTTGTTTCAGCCCATATAGTGACTTACGAAGATGACAAACATGATGAGGGGCCTCCAGATGCACAAATCCTGGCGGTTGATGCATATAGATGGTTTTTTTCAAATCTACATGTAAGAACGCATTCTTTACATTAAGCTGGTGAACAGGCTAATTCTTCCCCATAGCAATTCTCAAAACCGTGCGGATTGTAGCCGGTTTAACCACTGGGCTAAAAGTCTCACTACAAGCAACACCTTCATGCTGCCCTATGCCATTTGCCACGAGTCTGGCCTTGTAACGTTCAAGGGCACCATTATGTCTAAACTTATGACGAAATAGCCACATACAACGGATTACATTCACCCCATCAGGTCGTGGAACAAGATCCCAAGTGCGCTGTGAAGTGAGCGCATTAAACTCTTCTCGTATGGTCGCATTCCAATTCGGGTCAGGTTTGGCTAAATTTGGGTTTTTAGGAATGAGTGAGATGGTTTAAGTCGATAGGTTAAAGTGAACTTTTAGTTTGAAAATCCCGTATTGTGCACGAGTTTCCATACGGTGAGTGGGGACAGTCACGAGCGGAGCGGGGGACTGGGTGGTGACGGGAAGGACTGGGCAGCGGGGTCGGGACTAGGCGGTGGTAACGGGAAGTGGGGCTTGACAGGGTGGCAGGTAGGGTTTGGCGGGCAGCGGTTTAGGGTATAGTTTCGGGCGGTAATGGGGACAGTACCCAGCAGTGGGGTGGGGTTGACGGGATAGGTAGTTGGATGGCCGAAGGTTGCGGATTTTGTAGGGCATTTTAGAGTAGAGGAAAGGTGTTCGAGTCATCAAGAAAACCATAATCAGTGACTCAAAATTTTTGGATATTGTCGAACGGGAAGACGTACTCAACAAACGTTACATGACGTGAGATTACGATTTTATCTGTGGATATCTCATAGCATAAGTACCCCCTATGGTTTGACGGGAAACCGAGGAAAACACACGTAGTGGAGCTAGGTGCTAATTGTGAGGGACCGTGGAGGCCAGATTTGGGTAGCAAAGACAATCGAAAATTCAAAGGTGATCATAGGAATGGATCCGACGGAAGAGAATTTTAGTAGGTGTCCGATTTTGAATCATACGGATAGGTAAGATGTTAAGTATGCGTTCTACAATTTTTAATGTATAAATTCAAAAGATAGGGGGAGAGACGCATGAAAAAGAAAGGTACAAATCATGTTGTTAATGGTGCGGAGAATTCTTTCGGCTTTACCATTTTGAGGGGAAGTATGGGGGCAGGAGAAACGGAAAACCATGTCATTAGCCGCACATAAATTATGAAAGAAGGAGTTATTGAACTCATGAACATTATCACATGAAAATATTTTGATGTCTTTTTCAAATTACATTTTAACTAATGTACGAAATTCAAGGAATTTGGAGTAGACTTGAGACTTAAGTTTAAGCGGATAGACCCACAGAAAGTGAGAGAAGTCATCCAAAAATACCAAATTATATTTATGACATAGGTTGATAGTTATAGGAGATGTCCATAAATTCACATGAATAATATCAAAGGGAGAGAAAGTAATACTCGAAGATGACATAAATGGAAGTCTAACATGTTTCCCTAGATGACAAGAGGAGCAACTATGGGCAAGGTTCCATTTATTACATTGGATTAACTTGTGGTTTCTAAGAAAATAAAAAATATGGGCTCCGGGATGACCAAGTCTACTATGTCATGTTGAGGAAGAGATGGCAGCTAGAGATGTGGGAGGATTGACACTGGCAATGGACGTGGATAGGAAATGATAGAGATCCCCCTCACTATTGCATCTTGTAAGAAGTTTTCCCATACGTGGTCCGTTATCGAAAAACCAAATGGGTCAAAATTAATGGATATGGAATTATCGGTGGCAAATTTTCTGACATAGATTAGGTTCTTGATAATGTGAAGGGCATACATGACGTTTTTAAGGGAAAGTGGGGATACGGTGGTGGGGTTAGTTTGTGACCAAACCCCTGTATTGGAATGCGATGACCATTTTCGACCATAATAGATTGAGGAGTATTTAAATTGCGCAGTTGAGGAAAAATACCAGAATTGTTTGTGAGGTGAGACATGACGCCCGTATCCATATACCACATATTATCGTGCTACAGCTGGGCCGCTGTGTAGTGGGCCTGGTGGTTGGATAGTGGCCCGGTGGTGCTGGGTCGATTGGAAGTGGGCCTCGACAGTGGCCACTGTTGCTGCTGGGCCGCTGTGTAGTGGGCCTGGTGGCTGGACAGTGGCTCGGTTGTACTGAGCAGTGGGCCTCGGTAGTGCCTATTATTGCTACTGGGCCTGACCTGGAACGGGACTGGGTGACTGGGCCCGGTGCTGAATTTGTTGATGAGGGCGTGGGTTGGCCCACTAAGTCGAGTATTGGGCTTGCGTCTGATAATATGTGATGTCGGGTGTTGAGGAAGCGGGATAAGTTATGTGGGTCGCGGGTGACGCCATTAGGGCTGCCATAAAATAGATAATAATGAGCGAGGGTCGGGATATATAGATATGAGGTGTATACAGGCAGTATCAGCCATATACGAGTGTATATTGGCTTGGGAAGTATGTAGAAGGTTGTATCCAAGGTGTATACGAGCAATTGCGGTCGTATACAAGTGTATATTGGTTTGGGAAGTATGTAGAAGGTTGTATATGAGGTGTATATGGGCAGTGACAGTCGTATACTAAGTGTATATTGACGTAAGATGGCGATATACAGAGTGTATATCATGGCAGACGGGTTAAAGCATCCGAATACAGGGTGTATATCGGCTGTGTATAGGCCTGTATACGTGAAGTATATCATGGCAGAGAGGGTATATCAGTCGTATACGTGGTGTATATCGATTGTTTCCGGTATATATGGCGTCGGAAAATTAGGAGTAGAGGGGCCGAAATAGGGTTTAGGGATTTTTGGCTTCTGATACCATGTAGAATAGTGTAAATCTCCTTCATGGAGTTCTATTATTAATGTAATATATATAGAGTATACAATTGTATCCTAATAGAATTAGGATCTCTATTTTACCTTAATTACACTAAATAATAATTATAGAATATATTATGAATATATATAGAATATATTCACTATCATTTATAAGTATTTAGTTGTGAATCCAGCAACTAAAACAAGTTATGAGTTTAGTGAAGAATTGAGAATCTATTAATTTTAAATTCTGGCTCTGCTTCTGACACGAAGAGGTCATGAAAACCGTACTATTTAATTTACTTCAAACCATATTTACATGCTGGTTCTTGTTATTCTAGATTTGTAGTTTCTTCATTGACTAGTGTAAGAGATTAGATAGTTATAACTTGCATCATACACAAGGAAATTTGGCAAATAGATCTCAATTTTGTGGATATCTTGATATAGTTTCTTGTTCTACTTTGCTGCCTTTCTTCTTTGATTCAAAGGGTTGAAATTTGGATACTCCTAGAATGGATTCCCCTGATGTAATAACTTAATTAGTAGTACCAATCTAACTAAGAGGCATCTGCTAGGCCAACTTCCTGTGGGTAAGCCTGGGCTAAAAAGAGGTTTCGGGTTTCTCGGTGATACAAACAAAGAAAAGACGACGATTTTTAATATATTCTTGAACAAAAATCAATCCTTACCAAAGAAGGAAATAGAATAGAATAACCTACCTTCTATTTTCCTTCCTTGGACCATCTTCCTCTACTTAATGACATATTAAGTAGTGGTGAATGTAAGATTTAAATATTATAAATTTTATTTAGAGATTATATATAGTACGAAATATATTTAAATTTATCGATACTTCTTTTTACATATACATAGTGCATGCATGCGCACCACAAATTTTTCATGTACAATTTCTAGCTCAAAATTTTGTTTCTCCCCTGCTTCATCTTAACATAGGGGGAGTCCTCCACGATTGTATCAATAGAGTGTCTCAAAAGGTGCAATGTCTATACTTGCCTATTAATTTTTGTTACAAGGAAACTCCACTAAGGATATATGTTTATCCCTGCAATCGCAAAAATAATGAGATTACATTCGCATAGCCTCTAATGTCTAGATGGTCCTCTTAGATTGATTAACGGTGTGTGGATGGATGGTTGTGCTAAGACTCGCTCTGTTATCCAAAGTCTTTTATAGGTTCCGCCCCATATACGATATGTGTATAAATACATATATAATTTGAGTCGAAAGTATAAGGAAGTGCAAATAGGAAATTGACATTCTACAAGAGCACTCATGGTATGAAATGAATCGTCCATGTCTGTTTAAGCTAATTTGACACTTAGAATTATCAATTACCCGCACAAATCACCATGATGAGATTTATCTTAATTCACACGACCAATTCCAACTATTGGTTTCTTTATGGTGTGACCAATTGACTAGTTGAGTTCACAAGCAAATTACTGTAAGCGTTTAATTTGTAGGTTCTAAAATAGTTCTCATTTTTTTTCTTCAAATTGTGTTCAAAATAGTTGAATTTCGGCACTTTATATGTCCTAATATTGTGGTTTAGTTCTCTTAGCCAAGAAGTTCACAACTTTGACATGTACATTGAAAACAAAAGATACAAAATCACACGTGAACCCATCATGGTTGATTTGCAATAATTAATTCTTTTTGAGGTTAAATCCGGAACTAACATTATATATAATGTTTTTTATATATCAAGTTAATATGTAATTTTCATATCACACTAGATACGGTAATTTAATATGTAAAAGATTTTTTTTTATAACCGATTCAACTGCACTGATACTAGATAAGTTATAACTTAAACTCTTCCTAGAATCCGTAAGTTCACTTTGCACAAAGAGTGAATCCATAAGAATAGAAAATTCTTGTTGGTGCACTTTTTGTTAATTTCCACAACCAAAAATATCTAAGAAACTATTAGATATAGTGAGTAATTCAATATATACTACCTTTTATATGACTTGAGAATTTAAACTCATTAAGCAATATCCCTTTTTTTATACATGTCTATTTTTAGACTAACTTCCTGAATGATTTGTTCTAATTTTCTGCTTTAGTTGGTGAAATTTGAGAAGGAAGAAGACATTGATAATATAAGATTAGCTTAATACATAGGTAGCCCCTTATACTTTAGACACTCAAACTAAGTCATGTTCTAATTGAACATCTCAACTCCCAATAAAGTGTTCCAATTATACATTTTCGGTTCAAATTTTGAAATTCTTTTGCATGTGTTTCCATTCGTCTATTAGATATTTAAGTTAACCACATAAATATGTCATCTTCTTTAATTATACGCATTCGCCTCAAACATGTGAACTCTCAAATATTTTTTACTTGAGGTTGATGTGTATAATTAAAGAAAATAATATATTTTATGGTTAATTAACTGCCTAATAGATGAATGAAAATACATGCAATTCCCCCCCCCCCCCCCCCCCCCCAAAAGTATATAATTAAAATACTTTATTAGAAGTTGAGGTATTCAGTTGGAACAAGATTTAATTTGAGTGGCTAAATGAGATATCTTGATAAGTTTAAGGAGCTAACTGTGTGTTAAGCCGCCTATAAGATAACAATTTGACTAACTGTATGAATTATTGAATTTTGACACAGATAAATGTTGGATACGTAAAGCAGTACGGGAGGTAAATAAATATTACAAGTGTTCGAAAGGATAAACAAGTAGCCAATATTCAGAACTGCCGCAAGCTTGTTGAGGTTGGATCTTGATAACCTGAAATCAAGAAACACTAAATCTGGGTTGTTACAATTGTGTGCTGAGTCGAGAGATGACTCTCTGTCTTTAAGACAAGATTGCCCCGTATATATGCTTTTACGTTAACGGGCAATAGTCTCCCAAGATAAAACAACACTTAATCAACACTACAAAGCAAATAGGTTGATTCTGACGAAGAAAACAAACACGAAACGACTTGATGAAGAATGGAAAAGGAAGGAAGAGTTTTCTGTTTTCGTCCCAACGTTACTTCTCACGTTTTGGACTGTGTTTTACTCTTCTGTTTGTCTCTGTGTATATATTTATGTCTCATTTTTTCTGTGTTCTATCTATGTCTTCTATGTAACACAATTGAGCCAAAAGGCATCAATATATAGCATAAGGAGAGACCTCTCAACTGCCAAGACATGGTTGTTAATGGCCCATTGAATGAGGGAGTAAACAGCCAAGTAATGGTTGTTTATGGCCATTGAAGGATGGAGTAATTCAGCCAAGTAATGGCTGTTAATGGAGGGAGTTAATCAACCAAGTAATGGCTGGTTAATGCACAACAATGCCCCCAAAAATCAACTCCAACGGTAGGCAGAAACTCGTTGTTCTCAAATTCAACATTCCAGAAACTCCAGGGATCAAACTGTAAATATTAAACAATTTGGGGTCCAAAAAGATAATACCAGAAGAAGCCCAAGACCCACGACCCGTGACCCGAGCCCGGACCCACCGATGTGGTAGATTTGTCCCACACCATATTTCCATGCCTCAAACACCTTACTTCGTGGACCAATATCTCTTTCATTTCTCAACGAAATTTGAAACGATACTTGACCTTACGGTCATCTACTCACTTAGTAGATTATGCACGTGTGAAGACACTAAGACTCCAACATGCGGAACCCTAGTATTTAATTCATTAAATATGGGTGGACGCACCTCCCCGTCAAAGGCAAATTTCCAACAATAAAATGTGTATTACGTACCACCTTTTTGCTGACTTTTCTTTGTAAAATGCTTGCAACTCTATAATCTGGAAGTTGGAGTTCTCAGTATAACTTTCACATGGTTCAATTGATTGCTTTCATTAAGTTTAGATTGATTTCATATTTACAAATTGCAAGAAATAAAATTGCATTGACAAATATAAAAACAAACAAGATTAACATTCCAATAATTTGCAATTTCCCTACTTTTTTTTTTACTTAGGGTGTATTTTCTTTTTCTTTTTGCTTTAGACATTTCGGATACGCAACCAACTGACTCTATTAATTCGTATTAGCACCAAATTGGCCTAGCTAACACAGATAAATCTGCAGTCTTCTTTAGCAAAAATACAGAAATTCAAGAAAAAGGAGAGATTTGTGATGTGCTGGGAAATATGAAAATATGTACCAATGGTATGTATTTGGGCTTATCCGCAGTGGTGGAAGATCAAAGAACGAGATGTTGGGTTTTATGAAGGATAGAGTTCGAACAAAGATAAAGAGTTGGAAGGAACGATTTTTAAGTCCAGCAGGAAAAGAAGTATTGTTAAAATCGACCCTTTCTGCTATATCCACATATGTCTTGACATGCTTTAGAATGCCAGATTGTGTAAAGAAGTCAAATCTTTATTTAATAGATTTTGGTGGGGGCAAGATGAAGGGGTACGGAAGATGCATTTAGAAAAATGGGAGAGACTATGTGATCCAAAAAGCAAATGGGGCCTTGGGTATAGAGATTTAAAACGTTCAATATGGTTTTATTAGCTAAAACGACATGGAGAGTGTTGAGGAATTCAGAATCATTAATGTCCAAAGTTTTGAAAAGCTAATATTTCCCAAATTCATCTTCATGGATTTGGAGAAGTTTGATATGTGGAAGAGACCTCTTACGAAAGGGAGTGAGATGGAATATTACTGATGGTGCACATGTGAATGTATGGACTGAACCATGGATAGCTAAGAATGATAACTTTTACCATGTTACTATTTGTGGTGATAGAGATAGGAAGTTAAAGGTTTTAGATTTGATTGATAGTGAGAGCTCAACTTGAAAAGTAGATATGCTTAGTGAATTATTTTATGAGGGTGACATTAAAGTTGTTCTTCTTATTCCTATGTTTAGGTCGGGTGGGAAAGATAGAATGTTATGATTGTTGGGTATTGATATTGGTGAATGGGAAATGATTGGAAAGAAAAGTGGGAGTTGTCCCACATTGGTAGTGGAAAGAAAAGTGGGAGTTCCCTCTTGCTTTATAAAATAAGCATTTGTCCCACATCGGTAGTGGAAAGAAAAGTTCTTCTACTTATAAGTAGAATTACTCCTTCTTGTCAGTAAAAGGGTTGAGGGGGCAAGGACCCCTCGCGCCGTCGTCGTCGCTCGCTCGGCTCCGGCTCCGGCTCGGCTTCGGCTTCGGCTTCGGCTTCGGCTTCGGCTTCGGCTTCGGCTTCGGATTCGGATTTGGATTTGATGATCTGATTGATTGATAATATTTTTTGACCAAATTTTCTTTAATTTTTAATTATTTAATTAATTATTATTTAATTAAATTAACTGACTTATCCAATCCTACCCGTTAGTGACCCTGACGCACGACCCGGCCGGATCCGCGGATCTGACCCGCGACCCGATTTCTTTTTCTTATTTAAATTTTCCACCAGTTTTCAGTGGCTGTTCAGAAAGGTTGCAAACTTTCAGAAACAGTACTTACTTCCATGGCTATAAATTCGTTTGATTCCTCAGAATTTTAATTACGAATTTTTTGAACAACACAAACTTCGTCTTCTTCTGCATAAACAAATTCTGTGTGATATACTATCGTTGAGTGGTTCGCCGCTACACCGAATTTGGAGTACTACTATTCCGGTAGGATAATCATTCTATCCTGGGAGGGGATATTCCATCAACCTCGAGTGCTGTGAGGGGAATAATTTCCTTAAGGACACACTTTGAACTAAGTGGGCTCGATTATATTCTGAAAAAATTATTCTTATTTTTCAACACTGATTCTGTTTATTTTCAGTGTTTATTATTTACTGATTTTTTGGAATACAGATTAATAACAATCTTAAGGAAATTATATTTTTTGATTAATCTGTATTCTGTTTTGGAGACTAAAACATGTGTGGTTTTCTACTCAATATGAAATTTCATATTCTGACTTGAAGACATAAAAATTTCATTGGAATATTAAAGTTCATACTTGTACAACGATTTGAAGAACATAAAAACTTCATCGTTGCTGTATTCTGGTTTGGCGATTAAAACTTGTGTAGTTTTCTACTCCATATGAATATTAGTATTCTGACTCGAAGATATAAAAACTTCGTTGGAAAACTAAAGTTTCATAATTATACTGCGATTGAAGAAATAAAATCTTCATCGTTTAAGTCTGTGATTGAATTGATATTCTGGTTTTATTAACTAAAACAGTTTGTCAATTTGACAGTGACAAACGAATAATGGCAATTGAGATTAGAACTACCTCTGCGAATACGCACCAATGGTTACTCCTACAACCCGTACCGTGTGCCACCGGGCCGAGAAACTGCGAAGTTCACCAAGTGCCAACTTTAAAGGATGGCAACAAAGAATGTTCTTTTGGCTTACCACCCTTGGTATGCAAAAGTTCACCAATGAGGAACCTCCCGTGCCTGCCGCCGACATGCCTGACAACCAACAATTCATGGTTACTGAGGCTTGGAAACAGGCTGATTTTTTGTGCAAAGGCTACATTTTGAGTGCCTTAGAAGATGACTTGTACAACGTCTACAAGTGCAAGGTAGAGACCTCCAAAGAACTATGGAGTGCACTTGAAAAGAAGTACAAAACTCGAAGATGCTTGCTTGAAGAAGTTTGTGGTTGCCAAATTCCTAGACTACAAAATGGTGGATGAAAAACCGTTGGAACCCAAGTTCAAGAGCTTCAACTTATCTTCCATGACCTTATTGCTTGAAGGTATGGTAGTAAATGAAGCGTTCCAAGTGGCCGCAATGATTGAGAAGTTGCCGCCCTCATGGAAAGATTTCAAGAATTATCTTAAGCACAAAAGAAAGGAAATGAAGTTGGAAGATCTTGTGATTCGTCTCAAGATCGAGGAAGATAAAAAAACCGCTGAGAAGAGGTACCGTAAGACTTCACCAATTGAAGGGGCAAACATCGTTGAAGATGCTTTGCTCGAAAAAGAACAAGAAAAGGAAGGGGCCTTCGGAAAGGAGAAGGATTCCAACAAGAAAAAGTTCAAGGGCAAATCGCTTTAATTGTGGGAAAGCGGCCACAAAGCCCCGATTGTCGTCTCCCGAAAAGAACAAGGGAAAAGGACAAGCCAATATGGTGGAAAAGAATGATGATATGGATGATCCGTGTGCAATGCTATCGGAGTGCAATTTGGTTGGTAACCCAAAGGAGTGGTGGCTTGATTCTGGTGCCACTCGACATGTTTGCGCTACAAAAAAAGCATTTGCAACCTATGCTCCCGCTGGACCCGAAGAGGTACTATTTATGGGAAATACTGCAACAGCCAAGGTTGAAGGATATGGAAAGATACTTCTGAAGATGACTTTCGGCAAGGTCCTGACTCTCAACAATGTTATGCATGTTCCAACAATTCGGAAGAATTTAGTTTCAAATTAGGACTACTCGTCAAAAACGGGTTTAAATGTGTGTTCGTTAGTGAGAAAATTGTAATAAGTAAGAATGATTTGTTCATAGGAAAGGGCTACCTCACCGAGGGCCTTTTCAAACTCAATGTAATGGTTGTTAACAGTATTAATAAGAATTCAGCTTCGTCTTACATATTGGAGTCAAATAATTTATGGCATGTTCGTTTAGGACATGTCAACTACAAAACCTTGCGAAAATTGATTAATTTAGAAGTATTGCCTAAATTCGAGTGTAATAAATCTAAATGTGAAATCTGTGTTGAATCTAAGTTTGTTAAACATCCATATAAGTCTATTGATAGGAATTCAAATTCTTTAGACTTAATTCACACAGATATATGTGATATGAAGTCAATACCATCTCGCGGTGGGAAAAAGTATTTTATAACTTTTATTGACGATTGCACTCGATATTGTTATGTATATTTGCTTAATAGTAAGGATGAAGCAATTGATGCATTTAAGCAATATAAAAACGAAGTGGAAAATCAATTGAATAAAAAGATAAAAATGATTAGAAGTGATAGGGGTGGAGAGTACGAATCTCCTTTTGCGAGAGATATGTTTAGAATATGGAATTATTCATCAAACTACGCCCCTTACACACCACAATCAAATGGAATTGCGGAAAGGAAAAACCGAACATTAAAGGAAATGATGAATGCCTTACTAATAAGTTCCGGTTTACAAAAAGCTTGTGGGGGGAAGCTATCCTTACAAACTAACCGAATACTCAACAGGTGCCCCACATCAAAACACAATCTATTCCATATGAACTATGGAAAGGAAGAAAACCCAACTTGAAATATTTCAAAGTGTGGGGGTATTTAGCAAAGGTCCAAGTTCCTTTGCCCAAAAGGGTAAAAATCGGACCAAAAACTCGTGGATTGTGTTTTTATTGGTTATGCTACAAACAAAGCAAAGCTTGTCGGTTTTTGGTTCACAAATCGGACAATCTCGAAATTCATGTTAATACGGTAATTGAATCGAGATAATGCTGAATTCTTTGAAAACATTTATCCGTGTAAAACTGAATGTGAGTCGTCAAGTGAAAGATCTAAACGACCGCGGGAAGAACCAAAGGAAAATACACCAAGTAAAGCGGATGCAAGGCGTAGCAAACGTCAAAGGACATTTACTTCCTTTGGACCAGATTTTGTGACATTCTTGCTTGAAAATGAGCCTCAAACATTTAAAGCAAATGATGTCTTCTTCGATTCAAAGATTTTGGAAAGAGGCGGTCAAAAGTGAGATTGAATCAATTTTGAACAACCATACATGGGAATTGGTTGATCTTCCTCCTGGAAATAAACCTTTAGGATCAAAATGGATTTTTAAAAGGAAAATGAAAGTTGATGGCACTATTGACAAATATAAGGCAAGACTTGTGGTCAAAGGTTATAGACAAAAAGAAGGCCTTGATTACTTTGACACATACTCGCCGGTAACAAGAATAACATCTATTCGGGTGTTAGTAGCACTGGCGGCCGTATATGGTCTTGAAATCCATCAAATGGATGTCAAGACAGCTTTCTTAAATGGAGAACTGGAGGAAGAAATTTACATGGAACAACCTAAGGGCTTTGTGGTTCCTGGTAAAGAAAGGAAAGTGTGCAAACTTGTTAAGTCACTTTATGGACTTAAACAAGCACCCAAACAATGGCATGCGAAATTTGACCAAACAATGTTGGCAAATGGATTTAAGATTAATGAGTGTGACAAATGTGTTTACATTAAAAATACTCCAAATCATGAAGTCATTGTCTGTTTATATGTTGATGACATGTTGATAATAAGTAGAGATATTACCGATGTAAATGCTACAAAGCGTATGCTGGCTAGCAAATTTGATATGAAAGATTTAGGAGTTGCTGATTTGATCTTAGGCATCAGAATTCATAAAACTCCACAAGGTCTAGCATTATCGCAGTCTCATTATATTGAAAGAGTACTTGACAAGTTTAAGTATTTAAATTTCAATGTTGTAAAGACTTCAATTGATGTAAGTTTTGCACTTCAAAATAAGTGAAAGTGACTCACAATTGGACTATGCACGAGTTTTGGGAAGTTTGATGTATATTATGAATTGTACACGACCAGATATAGCATATGCTATAAGCAAGCTGCGTCGATTCACGAGTAATCCCAATCAAACTCATTGGATGACAATGAAACGAGTCTTGGGGTATTTAAAATACACCCAAGACTATGCTTTGCATTATAACAAATATCCCGCTGTGATCGAAGGATATAGTGATGCAAATTGGATCACCGGATCATCTGAAGTTAAATCCACGAGTGGTTATGTTTTCACAATTGGGGGTGGATCAGTGTCTTGGAAATCATCAAAACAGACATGCATCGCCCGCTCTATAATGGAATCTGAATTTATAGCTTTAGACAAGGCCGGTGAAGAAGCTGAATGGCTCCGGAATTTCTTAGAAGATATTTCATTCTGGCCCAAACCTTTGGCTCCTATATGTATACATTGTGACAGTCAAGCAGCAATAGGTAGGGCAGGGAGCGTAATTTACAACGGAAAATCTCGTCACATACGACGAAGACACAATACCGTTAGACAACTCCTCTCTAGTGGCGTTATCACGATTGACTATGTAAAGTCAAGAGATAACGTGGCGGATCCGCTTACAAAAGGCTTATCTAGAGAGGGAGTTAGTAGATCATCAATGGGAATGGGGTTAAGGTCGAGGACAAGTCATCATGGCGGTAACTCTACCTAGCAGACTGGAGATCCCAAGAGCTAGGTTCAAGGAGATCAAACAAAGTTGTGATTGACGGTTCAACATTGTCAAATAACTCAACTCATTCTCGGATGAAGACAATGTTCAGAAATAAGGATAAAACCTTATGGCTTGTTAATGAGTTAATAAAGCATTAAGGTTCTTTAATGATTATCTAAATCGCGAGTGTGACCGGATAATGTGGCTATAGGACCACATGTTTAGAAATCACCTATGTGAGTGTTAAGTGTAAGCCGCTTTAAAGGGGAATGACAGTGAAGGCCCATTCTCTACGCACTCATGAAACTAGGAGGTGTTCATGGCTAAAACGAACACAACCGTGAGAATCATAAACGGTTGAGGGTTGATTGTGTGACTTATGTTGTCTAGGTATACAACAAAGTTCGACGGTTCAAAGATATCAAATCTACCGATTGATCGAGTATATCCGATATAAGTTCACTACGAAAAGTTCAAAGGGAAACCTACTTATCCAGATGCAGTCAATTCTCGCTTGTATATCACACTTGTCCGCGCATTCTTGTATATTATAGCCATTCCCCATTCATGTGGGGGATTGTTGGGTATTGATATTGGTGAATGGGAAATGATTGGAAAGAAAAGTGGGAGTTGTCCCACATCGGTAGTGGAAAGAAAAGTGGGAGTTCCCTCTTGCTTTATAAAATAAGCATTTGTCCCACATCGGTAGTGGACAGAAAAGTTCTTCTACTTATAAGTAGAATTACTCCTTCTTGTCAGTAAAAGGGTTGAGGGGGCAAGGACCCCTCGCGCCGTCGTCGTCGCTCGCTCGCTCGCTCGGCTTCGGATTCGGATTTGGATTTGGATTTGATGATCTGATTGATTGATAATCTTTTCTGACCAAATTTTCTTTAATTTTAATTATTTAATTAAATTAACTGACTTATCCAATCCTACCCGTTAGTGACCCTGACCCACGACCCGGCCGGATCCGCGGATCTGACCCGCGACCCGATTTCTTTTTCTTATTTAAATTTTCCACCAGTTTTCAGTGGCTGTTCAGAAAGGTTGCGAACTTTCAGAAACAGTACTTACTTCCATGGCTATAAATTCGTTTGATTCCTCAGAATTTTAATTACGAATTTTCTGAACAACACAAACTTCTTCTTCTTCTGCATAAACAAATTCTGTGTGATATACTACTATTGAGTGGTTCGCCGCTACCTGAATTTGGAGTACTACTATTCCGGTAAGATAATCGTTCTATCCTGGGAGGGGATATTCCATCAACCTCGAGTGCTGTGAGGGGAATAATTTCCTTAAGGACACACTTTGAACTAAGTGGGCTCGATTATATTCTGAAAAAATTATTCTTATTTTTCAACACTGATTCTGTTTATTTTCAGTGTTTATTATTTACTGGTTTTTTGGAATACAGATTAATAACAATGATACTTTACAAAATCTGGAAGTTATGAGGTGCGATCAGGCTATCACCTAGAAAAATCTTTATTGAAGACAGAAATGATAGAATTAATCGAGTAACCAGTCCTTTTCAAAAAAAAAATTGCTTAAATCTGTGGAAGATGAACATTAAGAATAGATTAAAGGATTTCTTGAGGAAGTGTTTGATGAATGCCTTACAGGTTAAAAGTGTGCTAGCAAAGAGGCTAAGGCTACAAGATGCAACATGTAGGGTTTGTGGGATGGAAGAAGAAACAGTTCAACATATGTTCTTTTACGATCCTATATCTATAGTTGTCTGGAAAATGAGTCTTGTTTTATGGCATGATATTCATAAAGTTAATAATTTTCCTAGTTTGTGGTATGATCTCTTTTTGAATGTTAAGCAATTTTCAGATTCAATTAACCTTTTGAATTTATCTGTGCATCTAATGTGATTTATTTGGAAAGCTAGGAATAGCTTAGCTAGGCCTTTAATAATGAAATGTGGGATGTTTCTAATTTATCACAGACTTTATTTGATTACCATGAATTTAAAGAACTTGGCTCTACTTGTAATCCTAAAAATGATACATCCTTGATTGATGAACAACTAATTTTTTATCAAGATGAGATTTTATTTTACTGGTGCAGGCGTGCAAAGGGACACATGTGATTCTAGTATTGGTGTTGTGGCAATTGATGCTAGTGGGTTCAATGCTTCATGCCTTTGACTCTCCAATTCAACCAGTTGGAAAGTCAATCATTGCTGACGCAATTGCAGTTAGAGAGACATTGCAGATTGTGGTTCGCAAAGGATGGAGGAAGGTTCATATTCTATCGGATGTAATGGAATTGATAATGATAATTTAGGGACTGAAATTAGCACTATGAACTGTTAAAAACATATCTGAAGATATCAGACAGCTCCGAGACACCCTTGATGTTGTTCGGTTTTCTTTTATTAGAAGGAACAAGAATAGATGTAGTTACCGTTTAGCTAGTTTTTCGAAGACTCTAGTTGATGTTGTTTCGTGGGATGAACAATTTTTTATATGGCTTGTACATGAAACTTGTGACTCTCTTGCTCTATTATCAAATGAATGAAGATCAACCTTTTGATGAAAAAAAAAGAGTAGTTGGGTTACTTCTTTTGCATAGATTTTTTTTTTTTTAAAAAAACAAAAATATTCGGTTTGGGTTACATTTGCTTTGCTCTTCACTACCTATCGGTCCATGAAAATCCTTACCAATATGCCCATCCAACTAATGTATATCAAATTTAGCTCTCACAATTACCACCGTGGAGAAACAAGAGGGGCCAAATTTACTCCTAAACTATCAAAATATACCATATACAATAATTTTAAGCTTTCCCCCGAAAATTTGTAAAGGTCCAAATATATTCTTGAACAATTGAAAAATATTTAAATATACTCGGTGTGGCTTCCAATATATTAACTTAGTCAGATAATTTTTTCACGATGGAAAACCATAAGTCGAAGGGACATATTCGAAATGAAAGACAGTGATTAGGGAAACGGAAGACAATTATAAAATAGATATCAAACATTAGAAGTGTATTTGAACCTTCGCCCTTAAAGAAACCAATCAAATAAAATTTTCAGACTGAATTCATATTTACATGAAATAAAGCTTAATCAATGAAATCAAAAAGAAAAAAAAAGTTATGCATGATCCAAAATACTTCCATTCTTCCATGATTTCTTGATTTGTACTTTGTCATCCACGTTTATAAAATATGCTAATCTTCAAATATTATTATCCAATTTTCCAACAGGAACCCCATCCCCCTCTACTCCCTTTTTTTCCTTTAACTTTTTTTGGACTTGAAATAATCTCATATCAATCTTTCTTCTACTTTTTCCAAATACTTGTTCACAATCTTTTTGAGGCATCAGCGCGATAGAAGTTTGAATCTCAGTGGGGATCGGAATAGCAAGATCACTCTGCTACTTACAATACGTGTAAGTCGATTTTGTGTTCATCCCATCATGAAACCAAAAGTTGAGAGTAACCAAAATGTGGTGATAATGGTGACAAAGGTGGCACCTCAAAAATACCCTTTCCATCTCCACAATCCCAAATTGATGACCAACTTGAAGGTGTTAATGGAGTTGCCACCATTTGTTCTTTCTTCACCACCTTCTTCATCACAATTTCATCTTCATTCTCCATTTCTCTTACCCTTTTTCCACAAGAATTTAAATTCAAATTTACTCTTTTCTCAATCTCATTATTTTCTTGCTTGAAATTGCTAACGTCAGAGGGAAATTCAAGATTGCTTTACTTCCTCTGAGTCTAAAAGCCGCTCTGTCATATGCCATGGCAGCATCTATTGCAGTATCGAAAGTTCCGAGCCATACCCGCGTGCCTTTTCGGGTTGGGTCACGAATCTCCGCTGCAAACTTCCCCCATGGCCTTTGCCTCACTCCTCTATATCGCTTTTTCTCCGATTTCCCCCCTGTTTTCTGAACAGAGTACTCTGTTTTTGGTTCCTCTGTTTTTTGTTCTGTTTTCTTGACAGAAGGAATTGAAATGTTCAATGAAGGTTTTCTTTCATTGAAGCTGTTTTTCTTCTGGGTTTTTGCTTGGAATTCATATGAATTGAATTCACTTTTCGGGCTATTGAAGAAGCTGGCGAATTCAAGATTTGAACTTTGAGCTGTGTTATTCGTTGTATTGACGAAATCGGGACAAAAAGAGAAATTGCTTTCATTTTTGAGATCAGAGGTTAAAGATTCTAAAGATTCAGAAGTAGATGAGCTTTGAGAATAAAGGGTACTACTTGTTTCTGATGAAGAACAATAATTTTCAATAAAAGCAACATCATCAAGAAGATGTTGCCTTATCAAATCTAGTGAAGAAGAAGCCATTTAAATAAATTTGGAGAGATTTGTTTTAGTTAAATATATGGAAAAATTGAATTGAGTGGAAAATGAAGAGTGAAAAGGGAGATTATAAAGGGTGGAAAATTATGAGTCCAAGGGAGGTTTCATGGAGCTTTCTTGGTTAGAACAAGGAAGCATCTTGTGGGCTATCTAGTTTATAAAATAGTACAAGTTGTAGTTTATTTTATTATTTAGAAAAATAATGGATGATTAAAGTCTAAAAGAAGAAAGAAACAAAACAGGTGATGTTGTTTTATGTCTTTGTTTGTCATTGATGATTAATTGGTTATTGTGTCTTCCACCTAGACCCCTGTTTCCAGGTTGCTTCTTCATATATTTTTTCTTTTTCTTTTCTTTTTATCGGATGCGTAAATAAAATTCACATTAATGGTAAAAAAAATATAATTTATTTTTAATGATGTGAGTCATTTTTGAGTGTTAATCATATCTTTCATATATTTTAGCTCAACAACTTATATTAAAATTAATAATTTGATGAGACGAGTATGAAGATGACAGAGTAATGATTTGAGGCTAACTTAGTGTTTTTTCATTTATAAACCTATCTTTATCCGTAACATGGAGATGCATATACAAAGATAAGCTTGTGGCCTACAATACTCGGATAATGTGGGTATATCACACAATGAATCTCCAGATTAGCCCATATATCTTGATGATGGTTATATAGTGCTTTACTCAAACCAGACAATGTCAAATTATTAAGAATATCTTTCAACTATTTTAGCTTAAACTATTTTTTCTTCTATCACTTTTCTTCTTCGTTTTTGTTTTTTGTTTTTAAGGTTTAAGTCAAGGTTGAAGATAATTGATATTTTAGGAAATGTCTTCCTAATTTAGTTTTCATTTGTGATCTTCATAAATAGATTATGAAGAAAAAGCTGAGAGAAGTGAAAATTAAGCTTCTTCCTGATCTATATTTATTTGAAGAGTTGCTATAGTTGAAAGCTTATGTATGCTTATGACTATTAAAATTAGAATTTATTGAATTTTTTATTTCCATGATTTTAACTTAATATTGTTTCAGACTTTCTTACCTTTAATAAACATAATTAACAAGAGAAATTAGTATTCTGAAATACAAAATAAATAACATTCTATAATAAGGGCATATCCGAGGAAAGAGGTGTGGGTTCGTGTATATCAATGTTACATTTCTTCAAAATTACTTTTATGTGTGTGTGAGGGAGAGAGTCATATTGTACAATGGTTATTCAGTACACCCCACAGCTAAGTTTGAGGGTTCAATTTGCACATCATGGGGTTCAAAAGTAAGAACCTAAAAATTGAATCTTAAAATTTATAATTCTGGATCCATTTATTTATTATAGTACGCTCATTTTTCTTGAAATCCTAAATTTGTCCCCGTCTACAAGTTACATTGTACTAAGACCAATTAGAGGTAGTTTGGCGAGATACATTACAGATAATAATGTATACATTAGCTTTGTGTATTATTAATATTTTATTTGGTATCATTTTTCAATGTATGTATAACTAATACAAGTACTAGTTATACACTCTATTTGATATTGTCATGTGTATAACTAATAGATATCAAACCATGATATTAACAATATAAGGATTTTTAATACATGGATAAGCATGGTTAAAGCCACAATTGCCCCTAAAGTTCCTCATGTAGTAAGAAAGTATTTTTATAAACAACCAACGTGTTTTAGAAATTATGCAATTCACATTTTTTCTAATACATCAAATCAAATAGTGTCAGCATAACTAATACACCTTATTCAATATTATTCTTATACACTCTATCAAACGATCACTAAAAGTTTTATTATATTGTCACGGAGTATGAGTTAAACTTTATAATATTGGTCACAGTGAAATTAGTTTTTAGCTTTACTAGATTACGGCTGGTTGTTATTTTGACTACTGTTCCAATAATTAGACGGATATTTTCAAAGGAAGTATGGTTAATTTGAACTCATGCAAATTACATAAAGAGTCAGTGTGATTGCGGTTAAGCTTTCAAGTCAAAAATATTAGCTACTACTAATTAATTATTTCAAATAATTTATTTGGTAGATGTTGAAAGGAAGACGACAAAAATGATCTTTGAATAAATTTGGTATTTCCAGCTATCATTATAGTAACACAAATAATGGAATTTTTAGGGGATATAGTATAAAGTAATGAAAATTTTAATGGATAATAATACACGTTTCTTACAAATTACTCATTATTTTCATACTAGAACTCATGAAATAGTTCTATATCATACAATTGTCAAAGAATGAAAGAAAACATATGCAGTACAAAAGATAGTATTTATATAAGCTATTACGATTTTTTGACTTTTTATTCTTCACTTGAAGTATATAAACCGTTCTAAATGAACTAATAGCTAATGAAGAGTTTGGAAATGTTTGCCTAAATGGAAAATGATAGTGCTTGTTATTAGTGAAAGAGAATAATCGATTTTATTAATGTAATTAGTTTATATACATGATATATAATAGTTATTCTAAGCTATAATAATGGAAATCAAATATACACTTAATTAGTACAAATGATTACTACCATAATTACAGATATACAAGATCACTAATAATATCAAAAGAATATATTGTGTATATTCTATCACACCCCCGTAGTCATAGTGGGCGGTTGTCGTACGCTGAGACTGTTCCTAAAATCTTCAAACAGAACTAAGGAAGGCCCTTAGTAAAGATGTCAGCAATTTGATAACGTGAAGGGACATGCAAGACAAGTACTAGTCCACGAGCTACCTTTTCTCGAACAAAGTGAATATTCATCTCGATATGTTTAGTGCGTTGATATTGGACAGGAATTCCCGAGAGATACATCGCACTAACATTATCACAATAGACCAATGTAGCTTTCTGAATAGGAAAATGAAGCTTTAAGAGGAGGTTACCCAACTAACAAGACTCAGACACCACATTGGCTACCCCTCGATATTCGGCCTCCGCGCTAGAGCGTGATAAAGTAGCCTGACGTTTAGCCGACTAATAAACCAAGTTATCACCAAGAAACATACAATAACCAAATGTCGAACGCCTGGTATCTGGACATCCACCCCAATCAACATTTGTATAAGATATGAGAGTAGATACCGATGATGGATATAAGTGTAAACCATAATCAAGAGTGCCCTGAATGTAGTGCACAATGCGTTTGAGAGCGTGCATGTGTTCTTCCCTCGGATCACGCATGAATAAACACATTTGTTGCACTGCATAAGTAATATCGAGCCTCATAAACGTGAGATATTGAATAGCCCCGAAGACTACGATAGTGGGAGGGATCCTCGTATAGTGTGCTATAAGTAGCACTCAGCTTCGATTTAGTGTTAACCGGAGTAAGAGATGACTTACAAGATGACATGCTAGCCCGTTCAATAATCTCTGATGCATACTTCCTCTGAGATAAAAATAGACCACCTGCATGACGAGTGATAGCTATACCAAAAAAATAACTCAAAGCCCCAAGTCTTTCATAGAAAATTCGGAGCTGAGAAGAGATATGATAGACTTGAGTAGTTTATCAGAGGAAGTAGTCAATATAATATCATCTACATATAACAGAATGTAGGCCATAGAGTGCCGTGACAGTAGATGAACAGAGAATTATTAGACTTGCTGTGAGAAAACGCAAGAGTAGACACATAATCTATAAATCTTTTGTACCAGGCCCGAGGAGCCTGTTTTAACCCATACAAGGAATTCTTCATAAAGCACACATGAATAGGATGAGCGCGGTCCTTGAAACCCAAGGGCTGATGCATGTATACCATTTCCTTGAGATCGCCATGTAAGAATGCATTTTTCACGTCAAATTGTTGAATGAGCCATGCTTTTGAGAGAGCTAGACTGAGAACAGTGCGAATATTCACCGGTTTGACCACCGGACGAAATGTCTCTCCACAATCCACGCCAACCTGTTAAATTTTGCCATCACCTACAAGACGGGTCTTATGCCTCTCAAAACAACCATCAAAATTTTCCTTTATGAGTAAAAATCAACATAGAACGAATCACATTAACACCAGGTGGACGGGGCACCAATTCCCATATCTTCTTTTCAATAAGAGCATTATATTCATCATTCATGGTCATTTTCTAATTCAGGCCACGAAAGGCAGACACGGGGTTTCATGGTAGAGGTGATTTAGTGCCATTAGAGTTGAGCTTAAATTATCGTTTTGGTCTAAAAATACCCTGTTGGTTATGAGTAACGGGCCCTTATTCCAGAATGGAAGTGGGTTGAATCTGGGTCGATATAGTGGTGTCGGTACCGATATGGGTTGGGAGGAATTGGGCCTGCTGGAGGTTGGAATTATTTGGGCCAGCAGAGTAGTGGGTCTGCTGGCAGAAAATGTGGACCGAGAGTATTTGGGCCAGCAGGAAGTGGGCCTGCTAGTAGAGGCTCAGGGATGGAATTGTTTGGGCCAGCAGGCAGTGGGTCTGCAGGAAGAAAATTTGGACGAGTGTGTGTTGGGCCAACAGGCAGTGGACCGGACTGTGACTGCTGGTCCGGTTCGAGGTGTGGGCAGGACCAAATGGTAGATCACATACGGTGATAGCCTATCATCCAAAAATGCATAAGACTTGGATGCGGAATTATGCAACTTAGCAAACGGAAATTAGGTTTCATCAAATATGACATGGCGACTAATGATGATTTTATTAGAGGATAAATCAAAATATTTGTAACTACGATGATAAGATGGGTAACCCGGAAACACATAAGCGATAGAGCGGGCTTGAAGTTTGTTAATTATAGTGGAGGGAATATAGGATAACATAAACACCCTAACATGAGAATACGAAGGGTCTTTTTGATAAAGAATTTTGAGTGGAGATTGGTATACTAATCCTTTGTTAGAGAGTATGTTAAGAAGGTAAGTCGCCATTTGTAATCTATGATGCCAAAATGAAGGTGGTAATGATGCATAGGCTAGTAATGTACGAATAATATTATTAATGGTGCAGATTTTTTTTTCGGTTTTCCTATTTTGTGATGACGTATATAGACATGAAAATCAAAAAGATATACCATTAACCTTACAAAATTCTCTAAATAGCCCATTATCACATTAAATGTTCTTAATTTTCCGTTCAAATTGAATACGGATGAATGCTCTAAATGATAGGAGTGTGGAATAAACCTAGGACTTTTTAGATAACGGAAATGTCCACCAAAAATTAGAATAATCATCCAATAACAAAATATAATAACGGTGTCCCGAAGAGCTCAAAATGGGAGATGTCAAAAGTTCACTATGAATAATATCAAATGGCAACAAAGTACTAGAATTTGAGACAACAAACAACAATTTAACATGTTTCTCAAGCGGACAAGAAAGACAAACATTAGTACTACGAGCGTTATTAAACTCAATAAATTTATTGTTCTTTATGGAGGAAAAAACAGACACTCCCGGATGACTCAAATGCGCATATCATAGGGAAGGTGCTGAAGCGGCCAACGTTGACGGTGTGGCTTGTTTAATGGTGATGGGATAGAGCTCGCCCCGACTATCACATCTAATTATATTTATCCCCGTCCATAAATCCTTCACATAAAATCCAAAAGGAACAAATTCAATAAAAAACCAAGTTATATGTTGTAAATTTCTGAACAAACACCACATTTTTAATTAATTGAGGAGCATGAATGACATTTTTCAAAGCGAAATGTGGGTTTAGGGGAGAAAATTTGTATGACCATAACCACTAATTGGAATTGAATGATCATTATCAAAAATTATGCCATGATTTTTACTCAAATTGAAATAAGACGAGACATTACCTTGCTCAGATGTCATATGAGAAGTAGCATCGGTGTCCATGTATCAATTTACATCAGGAGGATTTAACCCAAGTGTATGCATTGCCACCTCGATGTCTTTGTGGGTCAGAGATACGGTTGGGCCCGCAACAATGAAAGCCTGTTGTGGCCGAGGCCCAAGCAGGTCAAGGTACTGCCAGGCCGAATGATTTCGAGGCCCATTTTGGGCTTGCTGCTACTGCTATCGTCCACTAGGCTTGGCTTTGTTTTGTATTGGGGTAAGGCATGGCGGCATGGGCCACTGCCCACTGGCCCAAGGCAGGCCCCATGGCCACTCACTACTGGCCTAAGCCTGCTGCCAGGGGTGTTGTGGCCCAGCCTTTTACTGGCCGCCACTGTCGCCACCACATCCTCCATCGCGGCCACCACCCTTGCCGCGGCCGCCGTTGCGGTTTTTGCCACGATTTTGACCCCTTTTGCCACCCCTGTTGTTACATTTTCGACCATAATTTTTGGAGAATGATTGAGAGTCATCTGTTTCTCGGGACGTGGCCACCATCATAGAAGAATGGGCTCCGGTTGTGGCCTTTTTAGCCAACCCTGCTTCTTCTAGGGTGAGAATGGAATGTGTTTGGTAGAACGGTGGGAGAAGATTTCTTTGGCGAAAAGAGTTCCAACCCCATTATACGCCTCGGAGAGGCCTGCAGCCATCTGAAGAACGAAACGATCATTTGTGACGGGCGCGTCGACGTTCTTGAGTTATCCAAAAATTTCTTGAGCTTTTGACAATATGCGGAGGCATTCGGAAAATCCTTCATATTTGTGTGAGAGAATTCTTGCTCAAGGGTTATGGCACGAGAATTTTTATTATCTTGAAATATATCACGCAACCTATTCCAAGCTTCCATTATCGTGGCATCGGGTTCGATAATTGTGTGTAAGAGGTTCGTAGAGATGGTGGAATATATCCATTAGATGACCGTAGCATCAAGAGTTGCCACAACTCTATTTCATCATCGGTGGAAGGTACCTTCTCCTTGCCTTTTTTCGGTTTGACGATGTGATGGAGGACTCTATAAGACCTTGTGTGAATTTTAAAAAGTTCCGCCCACGTCGCGTATTGGACGTTCTCTATTTCAAGAACGATAGAGATGTTGTTCTTGATATTGGAGACTACAAGAGCAGGATGAAATATATTTTTTGTGTTAGACATGATGGAGGAATAAAAGGAGAATTAGAGTGGCGAGAAAAAAATTGAAGGGGCCAAAAAATTGAAAGGGCGGCAGAAGTGGTATGGAGAAGGAACAAAAGTTGCCCTAGACTGTTGATACCATGAAAAAAAAAATTCCTTGTTGATTTCATTAATGTAATTGGTTTATATACATGATATACAATAGTCATCATATGCTATAATTACGAAAATCAAATATACACTTAACTAATACAAAAGATTACTACCATAATTACAGATATACATGATTACTAATAATATCAAAATAATATATTGTGTATATTCTATCACTTAGTAGTAGTAGTTATTTCATTAAATATAAAGGTAGAATTTTCCAAACCTAATATAGGTAGGTCAACTATTCTCCACACTACACGAAGAATTGTTGTCATTGTTGGATGTTGTTGTCAAAAATACTTTTTCGCAACAACAAAAATTGTTGCATGCCATTACAATAACCTTCGATGTTAAAAATTTCACAACAACAAGTTTTTTTTTTTATTGTCATTTACGTTTGTTTAGCAACAATATATTAAATTTTTGTTGTCATTTACGTTTTTAGCAACAATATATTTATTGTTGTTAAAGTTTTATTACATGTCAATTCTATACTTTCTTCTAGTGCCTATTTTTTTTATTGGTATTTACTTACATTTTTTAAGACTTAAAATTAAATAAATAAAATAAACACAAGCTATGTATATATAACTTGTATATCACATAAAAAGAAAGCAGCTAGCAAAATATGTCACGTAAATCGACTAAAATGACTTGATAGCTTGACTTTATTTCTCTTAAAGTTGAAACGACTATTCAACGACTTTTTAATATTCCAATCAGAGTTTTGTACTCCCTTTATCGTATTATTAATTGTCATATTTGATTTTTCGAAAGTTAATTAGATATATTTAGAATTAAATTTAATTAAAATATTTTAAAGTTACAATTTAGATAATAAAAAATATTATAAATTGTAAATAATTTTTATTTTAAAATATCAATCAAAATTTATATAATTTGACTCTTAAAATAAAAATATAACAATTAATATGAGCTAAGAGGGTATTATTAAAGCTTAATAAGATATCTATATATGGTAATAATAACAGATAATTACATATACTTTGACTTTGTATACCACGTCAAATCTAACAATGCAAGCAAGTTTTCAACCACTTGAAAAGGGTCATTTTCTTTGCTTTGATGGCTTTAATCAACTTGGTGTTGGCCCAAGGAATCATCCAGGTTACTGCCACGGTTTTGTTTTCTTGTTTTGTTTTGTTTTTTTCTCCTTTTTTTAATTCTTTTATATATTTTTTTTGTTTCTTTCCTTTTTGAATTGTTTACGTTTGCTTTTAGTGAGGCCTGAGGGGATGAATCGTCACTTTCTTTGGGGGGAGGGGGTCGTTTGATTTTTTTTAACCCCTCCCAGGAGTTTCCCTTTCATTCGTTTGTTGATTCGAATTCGCAATATTCAAGTTGAGGGTGAAGGGCGGCTTACCATATGAGTAACCCCCTCTTGTCAAATAAGCCGTTTGATTGTTAGTTAGAGTTATACAAATATTAATAATGCAAAAATATTAATATATGAATTAGTTGTACAAAATATAGTTATTTATGTATTAATTATTTCATCTCCTACCATGTACAAATAATACATAAATTACCTCACAACGTACACACTTGAATTAGTTATGAGGGATTGAGAATTGGTAACAAAACACTATGCTTGGTGCTGAATTTTATACAAGAAAACTAAAATACTACCGAACATCATAATATTAGCTATGTATAGTTCTAATATATAAATAACACCCTTCCTAACCAGCAACCAAACGACCCCTTAAAATTTGTTTTGTTCATAACTCGGTTATAATGTGAAAATTACGTATGCGATTAATAATATAAGGATGTTATATAATGAACATTAATATAGGGATAATTATGTGGAATTTTTATTTGAAGGATTTTTTTATTTTTAATTATTCTGATTTCATGTATTGTTAATGCAAATATTTTTATTTATATTTTTTCTGATATAAAATGATTTACATATTCGCATTAAATTTATGCACTGTTGAGTTTAACTAATACTTTATGCAATCATTATTTTTTCTTGTACAACCAATCTTAAATGATAACTTGTGTAGAATCATGTGCTAAGATTATTTCTGTCGGCAAGGGGTCTGCTTTAAAAATATGTTATACTAATACATGGATTAATAATGTAGCGGTTATTCAGGGCCGTTTTTGGGCTCGTGCAACTGTGCTACAACACAGGGCTCCCGAAAAGCAAAAAATTTTAAGGGCTCATTTTTTTTATTTTTTATTAAGTAATATTAGCCAGAATTTACTTTAAAAGCTCATAATTCGCAGGTCTTACCCTAATCTAATTATTGAAATAGTATATTTACTTATATTAAGGGTCCACTTTTATGAATTAGAACAGGCCCCCAAAATGTTTGAGACGGCCCTGCGGTTAGTGATAACGGGGTTATAATATAGAAATTATTTTTATCAAACATCTGGTTATTATTATATTAAAAATTAGATTTACAAAATATAACCTAAATTATGTATTCGATTTAAGTTGGATTATTTTTTATTTCCTACTATAACCCGATCAAAGAAGGACAAATCACTATAAAAGAATCTCTATTTTCCACTGAAAAAATGTTCAGTTGACTATTTTTCACTGAATGTCGGTGGGGAAAATCTGAATAATAACGTTTTCACATGAAAAAATTAAGTTCTCCAGCATTTCAATGGAAACATGTTTTTCACCATATTTTTTTCAGTGAGCTGATTCGGTGGAAATGAAGTGGAAAAAATCATGTTTTATAGCACAAATTTTCCACGAAATATCGTTGGAAAAACTTCTATTTTAGGTGTGAATGCCAAAAAGGTTTCAATATATAAAAGCACAAATTTATTAATTTAATTATTATATTCATGTATAACTAATTCAAGTATTACTTATACAACACAAAGAGATAGGAATAATATAACGATTAAGGTATAAATTATAAGTATAAGGATTGCCCATGTATATCAGGACAGAAATTGTAATCAAACAAAGAAATAACAATGTATAATTCTATACTATGACTATTTTATCCGATAGTACATCAAATCAAACGCTTAACTGTCTTAATAGCGGCATTATATTAATATATGGGTTGTATCTTTCAGGTTTCAACTTCTGATTTAATTATCAAACAAAGCTGCATGTTTTGTAATTTTGTTTATTGGTAATACCTATATATGACATAATGTTTAGCCGACATGATCAATTATAATCTTCATTACTTGGACCAGTTGCTTATTCTATATTCTCATGGTCCAAAATTTATCTTTTTTTGAAAAAGAATTTCCATTACATTGGACTAAATTTATATACACTAATAATGTAAAAATTGCTATTGGTGCAATTTAATCTTTGTTACTAGGTTAATTTTCAATTTTACCAAGTTACTCATTACTAATATTTATTATGTATAAGATTAATTTGCAATTATCTTATAAGTAAAAAAATTTGTGTTGTTAAAGTATTGAATTTAACTCTTTATTAGACTTTAGATATAGAATAGGGAACTTGTACTTTGTGAAAAGAGTGTGCGATATGTTGATCTGCAATAACTTGTCAAAATAGCATAATATTTTCACTAAAAATGCAAAATATTTGGGGTTAAAATTTTAGTGGAAATATTGGATCAGCTATTGACTAAATCGATAAAATATTAAGAAAAAAGAAAATACTTCCTCTGTTTTAATTTATGTGAATCCTTAATTATTGGAAGAGTATACGATGTAGTTCTTTGATCACATTTTCCTTACATTTTTCTAAAGTATTTGAATTTTAAATTATCATGATTTATAGAACTTTTAATGTAGTTTCTAAATATAAAAATTTTATTTTTACAAACTTGAAAAATTTATATCAAAATTTAAGATTAAAATTATAAAGTTTGGCCCTCGTATTCTGAAAAGGTTCACATAAATTGAAACTTAGGGAGTATTATTTAGGATGTTAATAGTAAAAGTAGGTAAATAATTTCAAAACCAGCCGCAATGTATCGCTTTCTGTAGAAATATCAACTGAAACTGAGGGAGTATTATTTAGCATGTTAATAGTAATAGTAGGTAAGCCCCTCGGGTACAGGCGAGTTGGTTTGTGGAAAGGTGATTGGGGTACAACCATTCTGACGTCGCGGGTTCGAATTCGTGTGGTGACAGTTTTTGCTGAAATATTGCAAGGGTTGTTGCTGGGTTCGTGTCCCGTTGGTCCTCTCCCTTGCAGGGTTATCACTCGTGCATATCCCTCGATTTACATCCCACCTGGCCAAAGGGCCTCTGGCACATGTGGGGGGGTTTCGCCTTCAGAACTTTCCCATTCACAAAGTAATAATAGGTAAATAATTTCAAAACCAGCCGCAATGTAGTGCTTTCTGTAGAAATATCAACTGCAATTTTTCTGCTAATTAGTGTAGCATTCAAGTTGATCAATTTTTTAATCAATATATCACTTTTTTCATTCACACGCAGATTTTGGAATGAACCTTTACTCATATCCCATCATTTTGGGAAGAAAAACAGAAGTTAATAATAATAAATTAGTTATACAAGCAAAGTCTGATTTTGTGACGAAATTGTGCCGATTTTTTTCCCCGGTTTCCATTGGATATTCAGTATCCGCACTAGGGAGCAACCAAGGTTAATCTAAATTTGCATGGTGTAAATCCATTAAAAAAAAAGAGATTTCTATATGATTTTTTCCATATCTAGATTCGATATGAGACCTTTAGTTATGAGATTGTGCCAATTGACAAATATCCTAAGTTAATCAATAGTTTATAGATTTTTACGGCGATCTCAAGTTAATACTACAATAATAATCGGTTGCATAATCAAATATTTATAAATATTTACGTAATAGATTTCTTAGCACACAAGATTTGAACAAAAACTACTAATTCATGAGTAAGCAGAACTCTAAATCCGCCCCTATTGACCACTGGACTTCTTTTTTTGGGAATTTAAAGGATAGTATAATAATGGGATGATGGAGTTTGTAGGAAAGTAAGTTTTTGATTAATATTCTTCCCATTATGCAATATATATACAATCAAAATATGCTTGTCTTATGAAAGACTAATCTATTTTATCTAAAATATAAGATGTTAATTACAATAATCCTAATTACAATATATTACAATATCAATTAAGATTAATGAAGATTTGAGGTAATTATGACATTGCCTCATAATTACTCTAATAGTCCCCCGCAGTCTTAGCTAGAGGTTCTCGGATGCTGAGACTATCCCTGAAATCATCAAATAGTACGCGCAGAAGACCGTTTGTGAAGATGTCAGCAATCTGATAACGGAACGGGACATGGAGAACATGGACCTGACCACGGGAAACTTTTTCTCGGACAAATAAGATGTCCATTTCAATGTGTTTAGTGCGCTGATGTTGAACATGATTGCCAGATAAGTAGATCGCACTCACATTGTCACAATAGACCACTGTTTCCTTTTCAATCGGACAATGTAGTTCCAACAGTAGATTAGGGAGCCAACATGATCCAGCAACTACATTAGCTACCCCTCGGTATTCTGCCTCAGCACTTGACCGAGACAGTGTGGATTGGCGTTTGGATGACCATGAAATGAGATTATCACCCAAGAACACAATATAATCAGAAGTGGAACGACGTGTGTCCGGGCAGCCACCCCAATCTGCATCTGTTTAGGTAGAAAGACTCGAGAAGGAGGACTTATACAGATGAAGTCTAAATTGAGAGTACCATTCACATACCGCATATTCCTTTTGAGAGCCCTCATATGTTCTTCCTTCGAATCATGCATGTGTAAAAAAATTTGTTGATCCGCATAAAAAATATCTGGTCTTGTAAAAGTCACATACTACAAGGCCCCTGCTAGGCTACGATAATGGGTAGGATCGTTGTATGGAGTTCCGGCATCGTTACTCAATTTTGACTTTGTGTTAACTAGAGTATGTGAGGGTTTGCAGGACGACATCCCTGCTTTGTCAATTATTTCTTCGGCATATTTCTTTTGATTGAGAAACAGACCACCTGCATATTGGGTGACGGCAATGCCAAGAAAATAATTCAACGGACCCAAGTCCTTGATCACAAATTCTGCTGCAAGAAGGGACATAATAGACTAGCGAAGTGAAATGGATGATGCTGTGAGAATAATATCATCGACATACAAAATGATATGTGCCATGTCAGCGCCTTTCCGATAAATGAACAACGACTGATCAGACTTGCTGTGAGAGAATCCCAACTTGAAAACAAATCCTGCAAACCTGTTATACCATGCCCGAGAAGCTTGTTTCAAACCATATAAGGATTTCTTCAATAGGCAAACATGATCTGGATGGGTATAATCTCAGAAACCCAATGGTTGATGCATGTACACTGTCTTATGTAAGTTGCCATGCAAGAATGCATTTTTAACATCTAACTGATGAATGGTCCAAGATTTAGAAAAAGCCAAGCCAAGAACAATATGGATAATTGCTAGCTTAACTACCGGACTGAACGTTTCACCACAATCTACCCTAACCTGCTGAGACCTGCCATCACCAACAAGACGAGTTTTATATCTCGCAAAAGAACCATCAGAATTCTTCTTATGACAAAAAACCCACATAGACCGAATGACGTTCACATTAGACGAGCGTGGTACTAATTCACACGTCTTATTTGTAATAAGAGCACTAAATTCATCTAATATGGCAGCTTTCCAATTCGGGTAAGACAAGGCAACTTTTGGATTTTTGGTAGAGGTGATGTTGAACGGAGGATAATAGGTTAAAGTGACGTTTGGACCTAAAAATCTCGTACATGGCACGAGTTTTAATGGTTCGAGGTTGTTTTGTCACAGGTTGGGTAGGAAGATTCTCGGGTATGTTATTGGGCCGAGGGGATGGATTGTGGCCCAAGTGAAAAGGTGTAGCCATTTCGGTATTGGGTTGGGCTCCGGGATTAGGTTGGGTTAAGGGTATAATTGAGGTAGAAGTGGACTGCCCCACTTGGGCCTGCCTGCCACGGAAATAGGACTGGGCCGAGACTAGTGGTAACAAAGTTGTGGTCTCCGGTCCAGTCCCATTTAGTGGTTGGGCTGAAAGAGGTTGGGCATTTTGTTGGGTTGGTTCCACTTGTGTTTGGATATGAGGTGGTGGTGCAAAATGGGATGTATTCTGTTGTCCAAAAAATCATATGAAGGCGAGGATGCCACATGAGACTTAGCAAACGGGAATGTAGACTCATTAAAAATCACATGACGATAGATAATTATTTTTCCATTCGTCAAATCATAACATTTCTATCCCCTATGATTTTGTGGGTATCCGAAAAACACACAAGGAGTTGAAAGAGCCTGCAACTTGTTAATAGAAGTGGACGGAAACAAAGGATAACACAAACATCCAAACACCCTCAAGTGTGTAAAGGACGGGAGATGATAATATAACATTTATGTAGGAGACACATTGGAGAGCAATTTACTAGGAAGAATATTTAAAAGGTATGTAGCCATTTGAAGTGCATGATGCCAAAACTTTGGTGGTGGAAGAATGCACAAGAAGAGAGCAAATCATATTATTAATCGTTCGAATTTTTCTTTCAGCTTTCCCATTTTTGTGGTGAGGTATGTGGACACGAAAGACGCAAAGACATCTCATTTTGGTGACAAAAATCATTAAAGTGGGCATTTATGAATTTCCCCCATTGTCACATTGAAAACATTTAATGCATTTGTCAAATTGAGTTATCATAAAAACACTAAATTGTTTTAAAATGGTGTAGGTTTGTGATTTATGACCTAATGGAGAAGTCCACAAAAAATTCGAATAATCATCTAGAATGAGCATATAGTATTTATGACATGCAGAACTCAAAACTGGTGATGTCCATAAATCACAATGCACAAGATCAAATGGCATAAAAGTATGAGAATTAGAAGATGTAAAAGGAAGCTTAACATGTTTACCAAACACACAAGTTTGGCAAACAGAGTAGTCCAAATGTTTGTTACAAGAAAAAAAATTATTCTTCCTAAAATTATTAAAAATTTGTGCTCCTGGGTGTCATAATAGATTGTGTCATAGAGTAGGAGAAATGACAACAAAGATTGATAGTTTGTTCGTGCTATTTTTGAAACAGAGGTGATGAGATATAAGTTCCCCGTGCTATTGCATCTCATAAATGGCATCCCCGTTTGAAAATTCTTCACAGAAAAGCCAAACAAATCAAAATTACAGAAACATTCTTGTCAATTGTAAAACGTCTAACAGATATCAGGTTTTTAATTATATTTGGTGCATGTAAGACATTTTCAAGTGTAATGGTAGGTGTGGAGAGAGTAATGTTACCTGACCAATACCACGAATTGGAATCTCCGGCCCAATACCAACAACAATATTTTTATTATTGCTCATATTAAAATAAGACGAGAGATTACCTTGAGATGTCGTTATGTGTGACGTAGCCCTAGTGTCCATGTACCATGACTCATCTGGAACACTTAAATGCATGTTGTTCATGGCTTGTTCAATGTCCGTGGGTGCATAACCAACAGAAGATGGTGTTGAGCCGTAAACGCATGTTGTGGACGAGATCCGAGAATACCGGGTTGGCTATTTGAAGAGGGAGGAGGTCGAGCCCACGATGAAGTTGGATATGAGCATGGTTGGGCAGCCCACTGTGGGGCCAGGCCCACGGTGGGTACTTCCCCCACTTATTACCGCCACTACCCGGACTGGCCACTGCCCCCGGCAGGTTTGCCACCGCCTCTCCCCAGTCCCTTTCCACCATTATTTTTCCTTTTACTGTTACTGTTTGAACCCCATTTTTTACCATTATTAGAACGATTACCATGGCCCCCCGAACCAGAATTTTGGGGCTCCAAATCTGTGGAAGATGAGTTGGTGGAGACGAGAGCAGTTCTGGCAGTGGTTGCTCCAGAGGATGTCTGTTTTGCTTTCCGTGTTTCCCCTAGAATTAACCTCGAACGGGCCTCATAAAAAGAAGCAACAGATTGTTTTGCTGAATGAATGTAGCAACATCATCATATTGTTCATTCAACCCCGCAATCAACTGAAAGACCAATCTTTGATTTGTCACGGGCGAACCAATATTGGATAGTTAGTCCGCAAGTACCTTTAATTCTTGACAATAGGCGGAGATTTTGGAAAAGTCATCCAATTTAACATTAGTAAATTGGTGTTCAAGATAAACGACATTAGAAATTTTGTTATCTTGAAAGATGTTCTGTAAATGTTCTCACGCCTGTTGAACTGTAGAATTTGGTTCTAATATGGTATGGAGAAGATCATTCGAAATTGTTCCATAAATCCATTGAAGGACTATATCATCTAACCGGGACCATAGTTTCATGTCCACCGTAGTGGTATCCGACGGTGACTCGGACGAAAATATGGTCAATTACCTCATAAGCGCGGCAATGAATTTTGAACAATTCTTCCCAAGAGGTATACTACCCGTTCTCCATTTCAAGAGTTATGGAGATAAAGTTCTTGACGTTATTAACGGCAAGAGCGGGATGAAATGTTTATTTTTCGGCCATAGGTTCCACAAGAAATCAAACTAGAGAATAAAAGAAGTAGTGTTTGATGTTTTGGATGTGGAAAAAACCCTTAGGGTTTCGGATAGGATGTAGCCTAGGAGGGGGTGGGTTTTAGATGTTGGCTAGGGTTTTGCTAGGTGTAAGAAATGGTTTAGGATTTTGTGAGTGTTGGCCGAAAAAGTTAGGAGAAAGAGAAGGGAGAAATCGTGTAGGAGGAGGGAAGAATTAGGGCAAAGGATCTTTGACTCTTGATACCATGTAGGAAAGTAATTCCTTGATTAATATTCTTTCCATGGTACAATATATATACAATAATAATATGCTTGTTTTATGGAAGACTAATCTACTTTACCTAAAATATAAGATGTTAATTACAATTATCCTAATTATAATATATTACAATATCAATTATGAGTAATGAAGATTGGAGGTAATTATTGGATTGCCCCATAATTACTCTAACAGAGTTAATGTTACTATACTTCCAAGGATGGAAAAAAATCTAACTACTTCAAAGAAAAACTTATTAACAAAAAAAACTTACTTTGTCTTTTCAATTTATGTGAAGGAGTTGAAACTATGGTGAGCTAGAGCATCAAATTTTAAGATGAGATTCTGAATAATTGATTTTGAAGCATATACTGAATGTCAAGTTGTAAGAAAAAAACTAACAAACAATGGTTCGGACAGTATAGATAGGATTCCTCCATTCTTAACTAGCTAGAGATTTCAGGTACGATGATTGAGTATGGAAAAAATCAAATTAAGGAGCGATTTCTCTTACGTGGGTCTTACGCGGTATTAATATGGATTAGTGAAATCCGAATACAGATATCGAATACCAGTGGGAAAAAAAATATACATGAGGGGATAGTTGAAGGAAGGTAGGGCATCAAACTAAGAGTGGCCAGTGGGCTGGGCTCGGGACCGGCGGGCAGAGTTTGGCGGGATCGGGGCGGGGCGGGATCGGAGCGGGTCGGGCGGGATTTTCCGAAGTCCCGATCCCGATCCTATCGGAATCGGGACGGGTCGGGATTGGGTCGGGATCCCGGCGGTTTTTTTTTCTGCACTTAATTTAAAAACTAACATATATATAAAAAAACTCAATAATTAAACAAGACAAGATAGTGTAATAAAAACATCCCAAGGCTGTTTTTGTGCCTTTTATATTATTTAATAGACATATGTTTTTTTTTGTAATACAAATACAATTGTCAAAATTGCAACTTTGTGGTGTTGTTCAAAAGTTGCAAATTACATAGTAAAATTGCAATTAAAATAATTACATTCTGAAAAAAACCTGTTCTAGTTTCTTGATAATTTCCTGTGGTTCTTCGGTTTGAATTGGTATTTGTTGGTCAAATTGATCCACGTCGCTTCCACCACCTTCGGATAAGATTTCGTTGTAGTTATCATCTTCTTCTTCGTTGATCTCCGGTTGACCGCACCTTCTCAGCTCCGCTCGTATCCAATATCTGAATAATACTACAATCAAAAAGCTGTCTCTGGCTAATGAGTGTCTGTGCTCTCCTATTTGATATCTGCCGGCAGAAAAAGCACTTTCAGACACCGTTGATGACGCTTGAATGTTCAAAACATCTCGGGCCATCATTGAAAGTGTCGGAAAGGTCTTCTCATTCTCCCTCCAGTATTTCAACAAGTCTTCACGTCCTTCTTCATTGAGAACTGCTTTGTACGGTCCTGAACCCTACAAAACAAAAATATCAAACTCACTAATTTGGTTAGTAGCGGTACGGCCGCACATTCTATTTCTGAGGCTTTCAATACTAGCCGCAGAAACAGCATGTCTTTTGTGAGATTGTGTTGAAGAAGAAGAAGATGGTATAGAACCTTGTCCCGATGGAGTGGGCATTTGCGCACCCGGTTTTGAAGCCTCGTATTGGGCATACCTAGCCGGATGAGCCCTTGCTACGTGTCTCATTAAACCCCCCGTCCCACCATGACCTTTTCCAATTTTAAATTTTAAAACATCTTTACAAATTTTACATCTAGCTACTTGATTCTCTACGTCCCTATCAAAAAATGTCCATGCATCTGATTTTAATGTTCGTTTTGCTGGACCTCGTCTCATACTAGGGGCAATATGAGGCATTTCAATTGAAGGAGCACTAGTGGGTGCGTTGTCATCTACATTAGTGGGTGTATCATCTAGATCATCGTCTAAATTAAAGTCTTCTTGAGTTCCAGAAAATAGCTTATCGTCTAAATCTAATGGTATTATAGGAAAATGTTCGGTATCAACCAAATCATCCTGTGTATAAATAGGATTCTGTCTAGAAATAGACTCTTGCCCTTGTTGCCCATACTAGAAGAAGCATGACCCCTACCCGTAAGCATACGTTTAAATCCTTCCATTATAAATTTATAATTATACTAATAGATAATTAAAGTACATGAAATTAAGTGCGCTAAATAAAATAAACAGACAATAATAATTTAATGAAGGAACGAATGTACCAAACGCCGAGGTAACGTCGACGTGTAATCGAGAGGTTGAAAATTGAAACTTTGCTCGATGGAAGATCCTCAAGCTAGTTGCCAACTTCACTCCCAATTCCCAAATGAATAAATAAAATTGAATATTTAGTAGACAATGTAGACTTGTAGAGAGATAGATTGAGAGATTGTAGGAAGATTTGTGAGAATGATGAAGAGAAAATAAGGTATTTATAGTTGGAAAATTGGGTTAAAGTGTAAATATAATAACTTATGGGTTAAAAATAAATATTAAGGGGGTAGGGGGTTGGGGAGGGGGGAGGCCAAAAATGGCCATTGCACAACGACTAAAATGTAAAATGCTCATTGGTGCAACGGTATTTTTGCAAAAGGGGAGTTTCGGGCGGGATCGGGTCGGGACCGGTGCGGGATTGGGTCGGGACCGGCGCGGAATCGGGACTGGCGGGCCTGGTGCGGCCGGGACATGTCGGGACGAGACCTTGTCCCGTCCCGGTTCGAGTCCCGATACCGTAATTTTTTTTAAATACTCGGGTTCATGGTGGGACCGGGCGTGTCCGGGCCGATCCGGCCCAATGGCCAGCCTTACATCAAACTAACACATTTAGTCAAAAGTCAATATGTAAGACTCATAATAAATAAAAGATAGATCAACGTCAATCTTCAAACGTTGAATGTTGAAAATGCTTCTGCACCGTCGATGCAACGACTTTTCCTCCTCTATTTTTTAATTTTTTTTTTTATTTTGTTATTTTACTTGCTTTGTCAAAAATTGTCTGTATAAAAATTGTTTTAAATGAACCGTACATGCGTATGTGTATTATCTCATATTAATTATTCACATTACTAAAAATATTCTTCCCAAATTACTTGATCACTTTTTAAAAATAAGATATAATTAATTAAGTTTTTTCTATTTTTTTCTTGACATTAATTATTTATAAAGTAATCAACATTGATTAGAGTGTCATTAATAAGAAAGAGATAAAGGTAATATAGTAAAAATATCATTCTTATTTATGATTTCTTAAAAGACGTATAAAAGAAAAAATGATCAAGTAATTTGAGATGGATGGAGTATATGTATATCTTACTTGAATATGTTTTTTAAAAATAAAATATTATTGACGAATTTTCTTCTGTTTACCAAATCATGATTTTGATATAAAATGGTGAAAACAAGAAGAATATTCTTGGGTCCACTCATTTTGCATGCATCTGTACATACCCGATTGTATCAAAATTGTACAACTGCTCCTTCCTTATAATAATTAATAATAAATAATAATATCAATAATAATAATATAATATCAATAATAATATCAATAATAATAATAATAATAATATATTTTGGGAAATCAAATAGGAGTACTAATATTTATGTTCTTAAGGTTAAAAATACGTTATTAAAAAGTTATTATAATACTTTTATTGTTGTTTTTAATTATAATATCTAAATTTAATCTAAAAAAACTTATATAAAGCATGAATCTTGGGTCTAACTCAACTCCAAAAATTAGCTTGTAGGGTGAAGATTATCCAACTTCATATAAGGAGCACATGTTCCCATTCCATATCTGATGTGAGACTCTTAACACTCCCCGCATCGGTGAACAAAGAATTGAAATGAGTCTGACTCTGATACCATGTAAAGAATAGATCTTGGGTCCTAACTCAACCCCAAAAGCTAGCTTGTATGGTGATGATTGTCCAAGTCCATATAAGGAGTTCATGTTCACATTCCATATCCGATGTGGAACTCTTAACAACTTAGACACTAATATCCGAATTAATAAAGAAAATTAAAAGATTTGATCACTGAACATCAAGCCCCTTCATTCTTTTTAAAGGGAGGGAGAAGAAAACAACAAAATAATGACGACGACAATAATGGGTTCATGTCCGTCGTAGATCAAAGGTGAATTCCAATATGTGACGGATTTGAGCCTCGTTTGCTTTTATAAACATTAAGATGTCTAAATTTTAATATTTATTTAATTATTAAGATATTGTCTTTGTATCTACTTTGAATTTCCATGGAATAGCATAACACGAGAATTCTCCAAGTATAGAGAGATGTAAGAGTTTTTTTTCGCTACCGAAATCACCATTTGGCATGGCTAGAACATTGAATAATTAAAATTATTTTTTTCTAAGTAAGTATTTAAGTGTGCATAATTTATTTTTAGTTAAGACATATAATGATAATTTTTTTAATAAATCAATGATATAATATTGTAACCAAAAAATAATTAGAAAAAATATTAATATACATGAAATTATAAAAACTATTTGTTTGATATTGCAAACTTTAAATGTTAGCAATGCTGGTCACGATGATGACAATGACGCGAAGGATAGTAGTAGATGTGGTTGGTGGAGGTGATTGTGGTGAAGGACTCTAGTCTAGATAGTTGATGGTGGAGGTGTTGATGGTGATTGCGAATTGTGGAGCTAATTAGTGGTGTTAGTGATTCGAATGCGACATGAAATTTTACCTTCTAATTAAAAGCTTGACCAAATCAAGACTATTAAACTTCGATGCCTTTTCATTATTTATTGGTTGCATATTGACCATAATTTGTTTAAATTTGTGGAATTCCAAAGGAAGACAATGTCATTATCATTATGATTCAAGTAGATTTGCTGAAATTACCAAGGAATATTTGTAGCACCCCTCTCCTTCGCACCCACCCCACATAGAGAAAGCTCATATTGTTTGCCTAGCGAAGTGACAAAAATACCTTTTAGTCGGGACCGGGCTACAATTTCACTTATGAATTCGACAAAATTGAGTAGATTTGGCTCATATTTTATATTCAGATCTAAAAATCCACTTAATATGTATAAATAATTTATTTAAAACGTAATATTAAGTTGCGATTTTTAATATTCGAAACTCATAAACTTAAAATTCTAACATAATAAACTTGCAAAAGTTACCGATTAGTGACCAGTATCATTCTAACATGCTTTAAAAATTTATTTGTTTATATCTAAAGAAGAATAGTTTTTTTAAGAAAATAATATTTATTATGAATATACTGAATTGCGGATGTCCACTCGACACTTTTACAATTTCCTGAAAAAGCTTGCAATCAAACAAGTAGTTCGAAGTAGGGCTGGCCAGTGGGCCGGTCCCGCCCAACCCCGACCCGGTCCCGCCCCGAACCCAAAAAAAAAAAAAAAAAAAAAAAATTACGGGGGCGGGACTCGAACTCGGGACGGGACGAGGTCTCGTCCCGCGAGACCCGAGCCCGCCCCAGGCCCGCGAGACCCGAGCCCGCCCGAGCCCGCCCGACCCCGACCCCGACCCCGACCCCGACCCCGCCTTTGCAAAAATGACCGTTGCACCAACGACCATTTTAGATTATGGCCGTTGGCCAACAGCCATTTTAGCCCCCCTCCCCCAACCCCCTACCCCTTAATATTTATTTTTAACCCATAAGTTATTATATTTACACTTTAACCCAATTTTTCAACTATAAATAACTCATTTTCTCTTCATCTTTCTCACAAATCTTCCTACAATCTCTCTAATTTCTCAATATATCTCTCTACAATTCTACATCGTTTGCTAAATATTCAATTTTATTTATTCATTTGGGAATTGGTAGTGAAGTTGGCAACTAGCTTGAGGATCTTCCATCGAGCAAAGTTTCAATTTTCAACCTCTCGATTACACGTCGACGTTACGTCGGCGTTTGGTACATTCGTTCCTTCATTAAATTACTATTGTCTGTTTATTTAGTTTAGATCACTTAATTTTATTGTCTTTAATTATTTATTTATTATCATAATTAAAATGGAAGGATTAAAAGGTATGTTTAAGGGTAAAGGTAAGGGTGCTTCTTCTAGTAGGGGCAACCAGGGCAAGGGTACTTCTTCTAGTCATCTTATTCCTACACAGGATGATTTTGTTGATACTTAACATTTTCCTACAATACCATTAGATTTAGACCAGGAGCTATTTTCTGGAACTCAAGAAGACTTTAATTTAGACGATGATCTAGATGATATACCCACTAATGTTGATGACAACACACCCACTAGTGCACCTTCAACCGAAATACCTCCTATTCCCCCTAGTATGAGACGAGGTCCAAAAGAAAACGACTATTAAAATCGATGCATGGACATTTTTTGATAGGGACGTAGAGAATCAAGTAGCCATATGTAAAATTTGTAAAAATGTTTTAAAATTTAAAACTCGGAAAAGGTCACGGTGGGACGGGGGTTTAATTAGACACGTAGTAAGTGCTCATCCAAATAGGTATGCCCAATACCAGGCTTCAAAACCGGGTGCGCAAACGCCCGCTCCATCGGGACAAGGTTCACATACTTGATATCGTCCCGACCAAGTACATGAGGTCAAATTAACCCTATGACGGGGGGAATTGTAGGCTCTAAATACAATAAACATAGAGATAGGGAAGCAATATCAAAATTAGTTGTCATGTGGAGGGTTTGCCTTTTTCATTTCCTTCATCTCCCGGTTTTATTCATTACATTAGAGATATATATAATCCTGCTTTTAACGGTTTTCCTAGATCAACTGTTAAGAGAGATGTATTTAAATTCGCGCATGAATATCAACAATATTTACGTTTTTCATTATATCATTTTAATGGCAAAGTATCCATCACGTCGATATAGGTCGTAGTACTAACGGCCATGATTATTTAACTGTAACTTGTCATTGGATAGATTATAAATGGTCTATGCAAAAACGTATTTTAGCGTATAGATATATAGATGATAGGCACACTGGTACTTTTATTGCAGAAAATATTTATCAAGTGTGCGATTATTACGGAATTACCGATAAAATTATGACTATTACATTAGATAACGCTTCTAGTAACAATTACGCAATTACAATTTTAAAAAATAGTTTAACTCCGTCTTTTCCAGACCATTTTCATATAAAATGCGCGTGCCATATATATAACTTAATTGTAAAGGATGGTCTATCACTTTTTGAAGACATTCTTAGTAAAATACAATTTGCTATAAACTTTATTTTTAAAAGTAATAAAGTACAACGTAGAAAAGAATATAAAAAAAATTGTCATGATTGTGGACTACCTTTTAGAAAAATTCCACAAGAAGTATCCACTAGGTGGAATTCTTTATACGAGCAACTACTTGTTGCTTATGACTATAAATTACCTATAACTTTATTTTTTAACTCTCATAATAAAAAGTCAGCTGATATGATTTTAGATAGTGATTGGGAAAAAATTTCCGAACTTATTGTATTTTTAGAGAAATTTTTTCAAGCAACAAAAGAATTTTCCGGTATATATTAACCTACTATTTCAACTATGTTATTTTATATAACTCTAATATTTTTATTACTTAGTGAATATATGGAAAAACCAAATTATAAGGCAAACTATTAAAAAAATGTTTCTCAAAATAAAAAAATATTTTATTCCTATTCCCTCTATTTATATTATTGGTTCGTATTAAATCCTACTATTAAAATAGACGGTACTAAATCACTAATTGAAACTATTTACGATTGTATAGAAGTACTACCACCTTCAAGTCCCAAAAATCTAAATCACCCACCACCTATTGAACAAACTAAAGAAGAAGTATTGTCTAGCGTAGAACACCAATGCAAAAATATATATAGATTTTATCAACAAGAAAATGCTAGTAACTTACCAACTTCCATACCATCTTCTTCATCTTCAATACAACCTCACAAAAGACATCTTGTTTCTAACGGCTAGTATTGAAAGCCTCGTAAATAGAATGTGCGGTCGTACCTCTACTACTAACCAAATCGGCGAGTTGGATATTTTTGTTTTGCAGGTTCTCGTACCGTATCAAGAAGTTATCAATGAAGATGGACATGAAGACTTGTTTGAAATACTTGGAGGGGAATGAGAAGACCTTTCCGACACTTTCAATGATGGCTCGAGATGTTTTGAACATTCAAGCGTCGTCAACCGCGTCTCGAAAGCGCTTTTTCTCGCAGCGGATATCAAATAGGAGACCACAGACACTCATTAGCCGGAGACGACTTGGAAATTGCGTATTATTCGAGAGATTGGATACGAGCGGAGCGGAGAAGGTGCGGTCAACCGGAGATCAACGAAGAAGATGATGAAAACTACAACGAAATCTTAACCGAAGGTAGTGGAAGCGACGTGGATCAATTTGACCAACAAATACCAATTCCAACCGAAGAACCACATGAAATCATCAAGCAATTAGAACAGTTTTTTTGAGAATGTAATTTTTTTAATTGTAATTTTATTATGTAATTTGTAACTTTTGGACAACACCACAAAGTTGCAATTTAGATTTTAGACAATTGTATTTGTATTACAAAAAAATCATATGTCTATTAAATAATATAAGAGGCACAAAAACAACCTTGGGATGTTTTTATTACACTATCTTGTTTTGTTTATTGAGTTTTTTTTATACATATGTTATTTTAAAAAAAAAAAAAAAAAAAAAAAAAAACCGCCGTATCCCGACCCGAGCCCGACCCCGCCCCGAGCCCGCCCCGACCCGAGCCCGACGGGATCGGGATCGGACCGGACTTGCTCCGGGCCCCGCCGGACCCGACCCCGCCGAGACCGCCGACCCGACCCCGCCCCTTCTCCCGTCCCGCCCCGACCCCGACACCGCCGTACCCGGCCCGCCAGACCCGAGCCCGGCCCACTGGCCACTCCTAGTTCGAAGTAGCTCAAACAAGTAGCTCATGCAAACAGCTCCTGGAAAGACTTGCAATAACTTCCTAAAGAGGTTCGCAATCAAGAAATTACTTAGCTTGCAAATAGTTCTTCTTGAAAAGTCTTGCAATCAAGCAACTAGCTTGTAAGTAGCTCATGCAGCAACTTCTCGAAGAGACTACACCAGGCTCAATAAATAATGGAATGTAGAAAGAGGATCCTAAACAAAAAAGGACTCCATGAGACCATGACCCCTTTTTAGAGCGTATGAGGGGAGGTCGAATTCCAAACCTTTTCTCTCGGCTTACAATCAAGCAACTAGCTCATTGATAACGTCCAAATCCACTCCTCAAAGAGAAAGTGCACATGGTCGCCGCAATATAATTTACCCAACTATGAATCGGGGTCGAACCCATAGAGAATAATATAAAGACGATTTAAAAAGTAAATGATTTATCACCAACTAAGCTAAGTCAAAAGCTTTATAATATTTTAATTTTGAGAAATATTATAACTAATGCGGAAATATAAACTAACCTAGAAAGCAAGTAAAATGATCAATGATCACAAACATGGATATGTAAGCCTTTTGTCTTAAACTTGTAGGTAAAAATGGGGTAAAGTGTATTCGAAAGGTTAAACAAGAGAAACGCTGAGTCGAGAAATGACTCTTTGTCTTTAAGACAAAATTGCCCTGTATAAATTCTTTTATGGTATTGGGCAATAGTCTCTCAAGATAAAACAACAACTAATAAACTGCACAAAGCAAATACAGTTGATTCTAGCGAAGATAATGAATAAGAACAGATTGCAGAAGAAAGAGAGCGAAAAATATCTTCTGCTTGCTTTCTGTACTTTTCGTTCTCTGTGTGTATGTTCTGGACGATGAACAAAAAAGAAAAACTAAGTGAGTTTTTGGACAAAAGAGATGTGTTCTGCGTGTGTCAGTGTATCTCTATGTCTTTGAGTGTGTCTTCTTAATTTGAACTGAAGTGTTCAATATATAAGACCAGAAAGGGAGGCCAACAGTCATGACTGTTGATATCTTCAACATCTTGACCTGTTGACCCGAGATCGAGCCCGGACTAGACGGAACGGGCGGGCGGCGACAACGCGCGTGTGGGGCTTAGCCCCGAACCCAAGCTTACCTAGGTCCTCTCCCTTCGAAACACATGGGTTACACCTTGGGCCCCCAAACCCTTACTCAAACTTAGAGTTTATATCTAGCATAAACTCTTCTTCATTTACCAATGAGGGAGATTTGTCATTTTTGGCCAAAAAACACTTCATCTTTTCATGTCTCAAACACCTTACTTTGTGTACCAATATCTCTTTCATTTCTCAATGAAATTTTATTTATGCTTGGCACTAACATCATCTACTCACTTAGTAGATTAGGCATGTGCGAAGATATAATGTTTTCGACATGCGGGGCCCATGTGTTTAAGTCATTAAAGATGAGATAAACTCAATCCCACATTAGTAAAATTTCCAACAATCCCCTTTTGAAAGAGAATTGGTGCACACAGGGTGCCAAAGTTCAGCAATATTTCAGCGGAAAAGATATTGCATCAGGAAAGGTAGCTTTCGGCTTTGAACCTTCCTTAGTCGATTACCATCGGATTTACTTATTGTGCGGTGAACGTGATATATTGAACCGTCAGTGTTTAGTGTAAACCAAAACAATGATATCGACACAATAACTCTCCTTATTCATTTCTTCTTATTGTTTTGTCCGTTGTGGCCATGGACAACGCTTGAATTCTTAAGTGCGTACGTTTGAAGCGGCCTGTCTTCGCACTTAAATAGGTGATCTTCTATAAGGTTTATAGATCTACCTCACTCGCAAGTGTTAAGAATCATTAAAAGTTTCATAAACTTATCCTTTACCCATTCTACATGTAACACTTAATGTCTATCGCGAGAATGACTTTGGAGTTTTCTTTCTTTAAGGAATGATAATCCGAAGTGCTCTTACTTCAAGTGAAGCGCTAAACTGAACCTCTATAGCTTAGTTTTCCCATTGAACCAAATTCCTGGGATCTCCAGTCAGTAAGGTTAGGTTACCACCATAAAGATTCTTATTGTTTAGGTTTTAAGCCCATTCCCCTAGACAGGCAGAATATTTGATCTTTGGGTAGGCCTTTAGTTAAAGGATCTACTAATCTATCATTTGATTTGACGTAATCAATGGAAATGACACATGTAGTGATCAACTGCCTAACGGTCTTATGTCTCCGACGAATATGTCTAGACTTGCCGTGATACATATTACTTCATGTCCTTCCTAAAGCCGATTGGCTATCACAGTGAATTATCACCGAAGGAACGGGTTTATCCCAACAAGGGATATCCTCTAAGAAGTCGTGAAACCATTCTTCTTCTTCTTCTGCTTTGTCCAAAGCGATAAACTCCGATTCCATCGTGGATCGGGCGATGCATGTTTGCTTAGAGGACTTCCAAGACACAGCCCCACCATCAATTGTAAAAATATACCCACTGGTGGATTTGATATTCTTTATGTCCGATATCCAGTTTGCATCACTGTATCCCTCCAATACGGCTGGATATCTAGAATAGTATCATCCATAAGTCAGCGTATATTTCAGATATCATAGTGTCCGATTTAAGTCTTTTCAGTGATCATTTCCAAGATTACGAGTGAACCTAACCAACTTATTGACTGGATAAGCGATGTCGGGTCGGGTGTAGTTTGTAATGTACATTAAACTGTCAATGACCTGTGCATATCTCTCCCTGGGATACGTGTGCACCACGATTTTTATCAATTCTATGATTCATATCCATTAGTGACTTCATAGGGGGACTGTAAATGCATCAAATTTCCTCAAAACATCTTCAATGTAATGAGATTGAGATAAGACCAGCCCGTCAGATGTCTTAGAAATCTTAATTCCTAAGATCACATCTGCAATACCTATATCTTTAATCTGGAAACACTGTTTCAACATATTCTTGGTTTCCAAAATAAACTTAAGACTACTTCTGGTGATAAGCATGTCATCTACGTAAAGGCATATCATGACAAACGAGTCAGAGTTCCCTTTGATATAGATATATTTATCACATTCATTTATGGAGAAACCTTTTGATAATAAAGTATTATCAAAAAATTTATGCCATTGTTTCGGAGCTTGTTTGAGTCCGTACAGAGATTTAACAAGTCGACATACTTTCTTTTCTTGTCCTAGAATATCATACCCCTCGGATTGTTTCATGTATATTTGATCTTCCAAATATCCATTTAGTAAGGCTGTCTTAACATCCATTTGATGTATCTCAAGGTCACGCAAAGTTGCAATGGCTATGAATACTCTTTCTTATGAATGTTAATCTAGACACAAGGGAGTATGTGTCGAAGTAATCAAGGTCTTCCTTTTGTCTGTAGCCTTTGACTACTAATATGGCCTTATACTTGTCAATAGTTCCATATGCTTTGTACTTTCTTTTGAGTAACCACTTACAACCCAAAGGTTTGCTTCCCGGAGGAAGATCAACCATTTTCCAAGCATGGTTTTGCAGGATGAAATCTATTTCACTTTCTCTAGCTTCTTTCCAAAGCGGTGCTTCTGAAGTTGATAATGCTTCTTTAATTGTCCTCGGTTCATTTTCAACCATATATGTTAGAAAGTCTGGACCAAATGTTTTGTCCTTTTTGGCCATTTTGCTCCGTCTTGGTTCCACCTCTGGAACCCCAAGTTCTGTAGGTCTGGAACATTAAGTTCCGGATAATTAGAAACTCCATTGTCCTATAGATCTGGAACGTCTAGTTTCGGATAATCAGAAACTCCCGGGTCATGCTCGTTTTGAGCATCGTGTTCATAACTTCGTTTGCGCGAATTTATTTTTTTCCTTTCTAGGAAAGATCTCTTCAAAGAATTCAATATTCATTGACTCAATGATCGTACCCTCGTGGATATCAGGTATCACCGACTTATACACTAAGAAACAATAAGCACTACTGTTATTTGCTTATCCAATTAATATGCAATGTACAGTCTTAGGTCCAATTTTGACCTATTTTGGTTTAGGTACTTCGACCTTGCCAAACAACCCCACACTTTCAAATATTTGTAAGTGTGTTTCTTTCCTTTCCATGATTCATATGGAGTTTTATCCTTACCCTTATGAGAAACTCTATTAAGAATTGCATTAGCGGTAAGGGGCTTAGCCCCGAAGCCAAGCTCACCTAGGTTTTCTCCCTTCTAAGCACATGGGTTACCCCTTTGGGCCCCAAACCTTTACTCAAACTTAGAGTGTATATCTAGCATAAACTCTCCTTCTTTTACCAATGAGGGAGATTTGTCTTTTTGACAAAAAAACACTCCATCTTTTTATGTCTCAAACACCTTACTTTGTGTACCAATATCTCTTTCATTTCTCAACGAAATTTAACGATACTTGACACTAACATCATCTACTCACTTAGTAGATTAGGCATGTGCGGAAATTCTTGCGTGACCCACGTGTTTAAGTCATTAAATATGGGATAAACGTAATTCCACATTAGTCAAATTTGCAAGTGGATACAAGAAAAATTACTCTCAAATAACGATCCAATGTATTTTACAGTTTTACAACTAAGAGCGAGTTTATATTAATAGATAATGGTTTCTAAGATCTCATTGGAAGTCTTCCAACCAAATCATGGAATTTTACTCTAATTTTTCCAAGCCTTAGAGTGTGATATTAAACACAACCAATTGAATATCAAGTAAACTTTTCTATTCATAGCTCAAGTTATTAGTTAGGTTTAAAGCCCTAAATTCTTTCTATTTAATCTTTTCCTAACTCTTACTTTCTTTTTTCAAGCAAAGTAAAGGTAACTAGGCACAATTAATGTTTACAACCATTAAAAGATATTAAAGCTTGAAAAATAATAAATAGAGAAACATTAACTCACATCATTAGAAATAAAAATCATTCAATACATAAGTATAACAAGAGATTTAATCCAACTTTGCAAATAAATATTTACATAAATAAGATTAAAGTGACGGAATAAAATGCTACCCACTTAGATATACAATAGAAAATAAGGAATTGAAGAAAGAGTTAAGAATTTGCTCATTAAAGTGCTCCAATCTTCTCTTCCAAAATGTTGGTTGATGAAACCCTAGCTCCTCAAGCTTGAAAATGTGGCCAAACATGATATATATTTCTCCCAAGTCTTGCTATTATAGTCCCACAATTTTCCCAATCAAAATAAGACCAAAACAACCCCTGGTTTTTTGGAATTATAGATCTGTCATTTTTGCGCTCCTAACCACTTTTCTCATTTTTTTCATTTTGGCTTCTTTTAACTTATTTTTCACTTAATTTCTTCCTGATTACTTCTCAGTCACATAAACCTGTAAAAATGAAGTAAATCATAGTAGATGCATTATCTTATCAATTAAACATAATAAAAAATAAAAAAATAAAAAAAGAGATAAGTGAGTAAAATACCAACTTATCACTCATGCAGCTTGTAAGCCGCTCCAGATAAGTCTTGAAGCAACTCCTTGAAAAGTCTAGCAACAACTCTCTTTTTTCTATAAATAAAAAGCTAAATTAATTCATTTTTACATCAATTTCAAGAGAAATCAAATATCTCTCTCCCTTCAACTTCTTGGATACATCTCTTGTTGTTTTGCATTTTTATTATTATTTCATAAAAAATATTTATATACAAATATAAAAAATATCACTTAAAAAGGTACAAGATAAACATCAAATCAAAATAGAAAATAAAGCCTTAAAACTCTCATAACCAATATCCCCTGCCTAGAATTAGACCTGCTTACGAGACGAATTGTGATAATATGCTAACACTTGCTTACGTAAATCGTGAGTGTATGCACATACCCAAAAAATAAAATAACAAACAACATAAGAAATAGAAAACTACAAGTACTTCTCAATCAAAATAGAGCATATCGATCATCTTAATTCTCTAATCTTGAACCTTCACCATCGTAAACTATATAATTACTTAATAGATTTTTAATTCACAACCAACATTGGGATTGTTAGATAATTCATGATTTGGCCTTTTGCGTCATTCAGTTTAGTCTGGGTTTTCTCACCAATCGTACGAATCTCAAGTATGGTGAAAACTCAAGAGATTCATTGATTTTTCTCTAAGATGCCGAGGATCTTCTTTTGGTTAGTGTTATATAGTAAAAACTTTAGGTCTTTTCTTATCTCTGATGTTGAAGAAAGACGTGATTTTAACAAGATTCGTTGTTACTGTTGGATATTGTAAAGCAGTACGAGAAGTAAATAAATATTACAAGTGTTCGAAAGGATAAACAAGTAGGCCAATGTTCAGAACTGCCACAAGCTTGTTGAGTCTTGAATCTTGATAACCTGAAATCAAGAAACACTAAATCTGGATTGTTACAACTGTGTGCTGAGTCGAGTGATCGCACTCTGTCTTTAAGACAAGATTGCCCCATATATATGCTTTTACGTTAACGGATAATAGTCTCCCAAGATAAAACAACACTTTAATCAACACTACAAAGCAAATAGGTTGATTCTGACGAAGAAAACAAATACGAATCGACTTGCTGAAGAAATGAAAAAGGAAGGAAGAGTTTCTGTTTTTCGTCCAACGTTACTGCTCACGTTTTGGACTGTGTTTTACTCTTCTGTTTGTCTCTGTGTATATATTTCTGTCTCGTTTTTTTGTGTCATATTTTGTTCACTTTCTGTATCACACAATTGAGCCAAAAGGCATCAATATATAACATAAGGGGAGACCTCTCAACTGCCAAGACATGGCTGTTAATGGCCCATTGAAGGAGGGAATTAAACAGCCAAGTAATGACTGTTTATGGCCATTGAAGAGGGAGTAATTCAGCCAAGTAATGGTTGTTAATGGAGGGAGTTAATCAGCCAAGTAATGGCTGGTTAATGCATAATAACGCCCCAAAAAATCAACTCCAACGGTAGGCAGAAACTTTCTGCCTTCCGTTGTTCCCAAATTCAATATTCCAGAAACTCCAGGGATCAAACTGTAAATATTAAACAATTTGGGATCCAAAGAGATAATACCAGAAGAAGCTCAAGACCCAAGACCCGAGACCGAGCACGGACGGGACGGGACGTGCGGGCGGCGACGGCACGCATGTGGGCTTAGCCTTGAACCCAAGCACATCTAGGTCCTCCCTCCTTTAAACACACGGGTTACCCCTTAAGGTCCCAAACCCTTAGCCAATTTTGAGACTTATAAAGAGAGCAATTCTTCCTTTTCCCAACGATGTGGTAGATTTGTTCCACACCATATTTTCATGCCTTAAACACCTTACTTTGTGGACCAATATCTCTTTCATTTCTCAATGAAATTTGACGATTCCTGGCCCTACGATCATCTACTCACTTAGTAGATTATGCACGTGAGAAGAGACAAAGCCTCCAATATGCGGAACCCTAGTGTTTAAGTCATTAAATACGGGTGGACGCATCTCCCCATCAAAGGCAAATTTCCAACAATCCCCTCTTGAAAGAGAGATTTTGGCGCACACACATGGTGCCTACTTTCAGCAATCTTTCAGAGAAAAGATATTGGATCAGGAGAGGTAGCTTCTGCTTTGAACCTTCCCTAGTTGAATACCACCGGACTTACTTACTGCGCGGTGAACGTGATGTCTTGAACCGTCAGTATTTAGTGTAATCCAAGACAATGATACCAACACAATAACTCTCCTTATTCATTTTCTTCTTATGGTTTTGTCCGTTGTGGCCGTGGAAACACTTGGATTCTTGAGTGCATTCATTTGAGGAGGCCTGTCCTCGCACTTAAATAGGTGATCTCCTACAAGGTATCCTATTATACCCCACTTCACAAGTGTTAGAAATCATTAAAAGTTTCCCCAACCTTAACCTCAACTGTTTGAGGATCGTTAAAGGTTTGGAAGCTTAACCTTTACCCACCATGCAGGTAGCACTTTAATGTCTATCGCGGGAACAACTTTGGATTCATGTTTCCCTACAGAAATCATCATCCAAGGTGCTCTTGCTTCCACCGAAGCGCTCAACTGAACCTTTTTACAGCTTAGTTTTCCCATTGAACCAAATTCTTGGGATCTCCAATCAGTATGGTTGGATTACCACCGCAAAGGTTCGTATTGTTTGGGTTTTAAACCCATTTCCCTAGACAGGCAGAACACTTGATCTCCGGGTAGTCCCTTAGTTAAAAGGGTCCGCTATATCCTTTGATTAGTAATCAAGGAAGTGACACCCGTGATGATCAACTGCCATACGGTCTTATGTCTCCGACAAATCATGACAGATATGTCCACACGCCGTCATCTTTGTCCTTCCTGAAGCCGACCGTCTAGCCACAGTGTATAACTGCTGAAGACACGGGTTTCTCCCAATAAAGGACGTCATCTAAGGAGTCGTGAAGTTACTCAACTTCTTTCATGCTTTGTATAAATCGATAAACTCCGATTCCATCATGAATCGTCCGATGCAAGTTTGCTTAGAGGATTTTCCAAGACCCACCATACAGATTTACTTGTGGCTTTGTTCTTCATATCTGATGTCCAGCTTGCATCACTGTGTTCTTCCAGAACCGCTGGACATCCAGAATACTATAATCCATAGATAAGCGAATATTTCAGATATCATCATATCCGACTTAACGCCTTCTACCGATCATTTATTAAAATCATCAGTGAACCTTAGTTCAACTGATCTGCTTTATAGGCCGATACCAGGTCGGTTGTAGTGTGTAACATACATTGATCTACATGTGACCTGCGCATATCGCTCCTTGTATAAGGGTGCACCATGATTTCAATTAGTTATATGATTCATATCTATGGGTGGTTTCAACGAGACTGTCAACTATCTCACAACTGAATTTGGAGTTAGACCAATCTGTTAGATGTCTTAGAAATCCAACGAGACTATCAAGTAATGGTTGTTTATGGCCATTGAAGAGAGAGTAATTCAGCCAAATAATGGCTGTTAATTGAGGGAGTTAATCAGCTAAGTAATGACTAGTTAATGCACAATAACGCCCTCAAAAATCAAGAGGCGGAAACTTTCTGCCTTCCGTTGTTCCCAAATTCAACATTCCAGAAACTCCAAGGACCAAACTATAAATATTAAACAATTTGGGGTCCAAAGAGATAATACCAGAAGAAGCCCAAGACCCAAGACCCGGACCGGACGTGACGGGACGGGCGGCGCGCGCGTGTGGGCTTAGCCTTGAACCCAAGCACATCTAGGTCCTCCCTCCTTTAAACACATGGGTTACCCCTTGGGGTCCCAAACCCTTAGCCAATTTTGAGACTTATAAATAGAGCAATTCTTCTTTTTCCCACCGATGTGGTAGATTTGTCCCACACCATATTTCCATGCCTCAAACACCTTACTTCGTGGACCAATATCTCTTTCATTTCTCAACGAAATTTGACGATTCTTGGCCCTACGGTCATCTACTCACTTAGTAGATTATGTACGTGAGAATAGACAAAGCCTCAAACATGCGGAACCTAGTACTTAAGTCATTAAATACGGGTGGACGCACCTCCCCATCTAAGACAAATTTCCAACAATTGAATCTATTGTAGGCGAGACTAGTAGAAGTAAAATCCCGACTCGTCATTTTTTCCCTTCAATAAGATCTTCACTTCACTATAAAGATGATAGTATTTTTTTAAAAGACATATTATTTTTTTAGTTGAAAAAGCTGAAAGGATGAACGAGCGCCGCGATAACAAGCCATAAGAAAAATGATTATGTAAACTTGCTACAAATCTCATTGTAATGGATAGTTGAAACTCGGTAAAAAAGCTCTTCGAGACAACAAAACAAAAGGAAATATCTAATTTTCTTTTTAGACCGGAACAAGATGTATATCAAATGCCTTATTTCAACACTTTTATCGTGATATAAGCAACAATTAGTATTATACTATTGTTAATTAAGCCCTATTCTTAATTTATTTTTGGTTGAGATAAACATCAAAGAATTACTTAAGCATGATGTCTCTTTTGAAAAAAATAAACTTTATAACGAATAGACAGGTGTCTGTGGTTAACACGCATCCATTGACCTTATTGTTAACGCTTTCAAGCTAGTTTAATAAGAAAAATAAAGACACCATTAGACTACATACATTGATCATATGTGGATATTAGATCATAATACACAATATGATTTATTAAGTAATATTATTAATCCTAGCATATAAGTCTTAAACAGCCGAATAATCAAATCACATTCACTCTATGTTGCTAACATAAAAATTAGAAAAAGATTTGCTTAGTTAATTAAAAAATCATCGACAAGATATGGACCATCATGGTCATAACTAATTAACAAGTGAACATCCGCATACTAAGACAATTTAGCTGTTTAATTGTGTATAAAGTTACGTATCTTAACGTTAACCAGTAGCCAAAGGTTATCAGATTCAGTATATCAGGCGGTTACGCCATAATGTTTTTTTAAAATCAATTTTAGGAATAGAGAATAATCCCTTAATTATTTTCATTAATATAAAGAGTTTATATACATGATATAAAATAATAAATTTAGCCTATAATTACGGAAATCAAATATACATTTTTTTAATACAAGACTGTTACCATAATTACACATGTATAAGATCTCTAATAATATCAGGGAATATACGTAGTATATTAGGAATATACTACGTATATTCTATCACACCACCGCAGTCATAGCGGGCGGTTGTCGTACGTTGAGACTATCCCTGAAATTTTCAAACAGAACTAAGGGAAGACCCTTAGTAAAAATATCAACAATTTGGTACCGTGAAGGGACATGCAAGACACGTACTTGTCCACGAGCTACCTTTTCGCGAACAAAGTGAATATCCTTCCCGATATGTTTAATGTGTTGATGTTGGACAGGATTCCCAGAGAGATATATCGCACTAACATTATCGCAGTAGACCAAGGTAGCTTTTTGAATAGGAAAGTGAAGTTCTAATAGGAGGTTACGCAGCCAACAGGACTCAGAAACCACATTGGCTAACCATCGATTCTCGACCTCCACACTGGAATGCGATAAAGTAGTCTGGTGTTTAGCCTACCAAGAGACCAAGTTATCACCAAGAAATATACAATAACCAGATGTCGAGCGTTTGGTATATGGACATCCACCCCAATCAACATTTGTATAAGACATGGGAGTAGATACAGAGGATGGATATAGGGGTAAGCCATAATCAAGAGTGCCCTAAATGTAACGCACAATACGTTTGAGAGCGTGTATGTGTTCTTCTCTCGGATCATGCATTAATAAACACACCTGCTGCACTATATAAGTAATACCGGGTCTCGTGAACGTAAGATGCTAAAGAGTCCCTACAAGACTGCGATAGTGGGAGGGATCCTCATAGGGTGTGCTAGAATCAGCACTCAACTTTGTTTTTGTGTAAACGGGAGTAGGAGATGACTTACAGAATGACATGCCAGCCCGTTCAATAATCTCAGCTGCATACTTCCTCTAGGATAGAAATAGACCACATGTATGACGAGTTACAGCAATACCCAAAAATAACTCAAAGGCCCCAAGTCTTTCATAGCAAATTCGGAGCTGAGAAGAGATATGATAGACTTGCACAGTTTATCAGAGGAGGAAGTCAATATAATATCATCCACGTATAACAGAATATATGTCATATAAGTACTGCGATGGTAGATGAACAGAGAATGATCAGACATACTGTGAGAAAACTCAATAGTAGACACATAATCTACATACCTTTTGTACTAGGCCCGATGTGTCTGTTTTAGCCCATACAATGACTTCTTCAGGAAGCATACATAATTAGGATGATCGGGGTCCCTGAAATTCAAGGGCTGATGCATGTATACAGTCTCCTTGAGATCAGCGTGTAAGAACACATTTTTCATGTCCAGTTGATGAATGGGTCATGCTTTTGAGAGAGCCAGATTGAGAATAGTGCAAATAGTTATCGGCTTGACCACAGGACTAAATGTCTCTTCACAATCCACGCCAACCTGTTGAGTTTTGCCATCACCGACAAGACGGGCCTTATGGCTCTCAAAACAACCATCAATTTTTTTCATATGAGTAAAAATCTACATAGAACGAATCACATTAACACCAGGCGGACGGGGCACCAACTCCCACATCTTATTTTCAATAAGAGCATTATATTCATCATCTATGGATATTTTTCAATTCAGGTCACGAATGACAGACACTGAGTTAAGTGGTAGGGGTGATTTAGTGACATTAGAGTTGAAATTAAAATATCATTTTGGTCTAAAAATACCCCGTTGACTGCGAGTAACGGAATACAAGTGGGCTGGACCTGGGTCGGTGTATGGACGTCGAAACTGACCGGACCGAGAGACAGGTCACAGGTTGGGCCAGAAGGAAGTGAGCCTGTTGGCTGGGACTCAACAGAAGAGGAAAATGGGTCAACATGCAGTGGGCCTGCTGGCTGAAATTGATCACGGGAAGGGTCTTGGCCAATAGGCATTAGACCTGACGGTGTCTGCTGGTCCAAATCCCGAGACGTGGGCCAGACCAAATGGTGGACCACATACGGTGAGAGCCCATTCCATAAAATTATAAGAATTAGACACGAAATCATGCAACTTAGCAAACAGAAATTGAATTTTATAAAAAATGACATAGCAACTAATGATGATTTTATTAGAGGATAAATCATAATATTTGTAACCACGATGATTAGACGGATAACTCAAAAATACACAAGCGGTAAATCGGGCTTGTAGTTTGTTTATTGTAATCCTTTACTAGGGAGTATGTTAAGAAGGTAAGTGGTCATTTGTAATGCATGATGCCAAAATAAAGGTGGTAATGAAGTATGGGCTAGTAATGTCTGAACAATATTATTAATGATGTGGATTTTTCGCTCAGCTTTTCCATTTTGTGAGGATGTGTGGACAAGAAAATCGAAAAGATATACCATTAACCTTACAAAATTCTCTAAATGGCCCATTATCAAATTCCCGCCCATTATCACATTGAATGTTTTTAATTTTCCGTTCAAATTAGGTACGGATGAATTCTCTAAATGATAGGAATGTGGAATAAACTTGAGACTTTTTAGATAACGGAAAGGTCCACAAAAAATTAGAATAATCATCCAAAAATAACACATAATAATGTGGCCCATAAGAGCTCAAAATGGGATATGTCCACAAATCACTATGAATAATATCAAATGGCAATATAGTACTAGAATGGGAGGCAACAAACGATAATTTAACATGTTTCCCAAGCGGACAAGAAGGACAAAAATTAGTACTACGCGTACTATTACACTCAATAAAGTTATTATTTCTAAGAGAGAAAAGAACATACGCCCCTGGATGACTCAAACGCGCATGCCATAAGGAAGGTGCTAAATCGGCAAACGTTAACGGTGTGGTTTGTTTAGTGGAGGTGGTGGAGGTGGTGGTGGTGATGGGATAGAGCTCACCCCGACTATCACATCTCAATAGAGGTATCCACGTCGAAAAATTATTCACAGAAAATTCAAAAGGGTCAAAGTCAACAGAAACCCAATTATCAGTTGTAAATTTCCGAACATACACCAAATTTTTAATTAATTTAGGAGCATGAAATACATTTTTCAAGGATAAAGGTGGGTTCGGGGGAGGTAAATCTATGTGACCATAACCACAAATTGGGATTCAATGACCATTACCAACAATTATGCCATGATTTTTTGCTCAAATTGAAATAAGATGAGAGATTACATGGTGATGATGTCATGTGAGTAGCACCGGTGTCCATGTACCAATTTGTATCCGGAGAATTTAATAAAAGTGTATGCACCACTGCCTCGATATCCGTATGGGTTGGGGCTACTGCTGGGCCCGTAGCATTGAAGGTCTGCTGAGGCCGAGGCCCAAGCAGGCCAGGTTGCTGCCAGGCTTGGTTCTGCGGAGCTTGTTGTTGGTTGCTATTGGGCCTGGCCCAAAATTTAGGAGCTGGATAAGGTGGAGTGGGCCACTGCCAACTAGCCCAGCCCTACATCCATGGTCCACTGGCCCAAGGTTGCAGACAGTGGTGCTGCGACCCAAGCCCTTGCTGGCCACTGCCGCCGCCCCGTCCTCCGCCACTGCCACCACGGCTACCACCGTTGCCACCGCCGTGGTTTTTGCAACCATTTTTCTAATTTTGGCCCTTTTTGCCACCACAATTATTATGGATTTGGCCAAAATTTTCTAAAAATGAGTGAGGGTCATCGGTGTTGGCCACCGTCATGGTGGAATTGGCTCTGGTTGCCGCCTTTTTAGCCAACATTGCTTCTTCTAAGGTGAGCATGGAACGTGTTTGGTAGAATGACAGGAGAAGATTGCTTTGATGAAGAAGAGTTCCAACTCCATTATACGCCTCAGAGAGACTTGCAACTATCTGAAGAACGAGATGATCGTTTATGACGGGCGCGCCGACATTCTTGAGTTGATCCGACAATTCCTTGAGCCTTTGACAATAGGCGGAGGAATTCGGAAAATCCTCCATATTGATGTGAGAAATTCCTGCTCAAGGGTTATGACACGAGAATTTTTGTTATCTTGAAATATATCACGCAACCTATTCCAAGCTTCCATTGTCGTGAAGTCGGGTTCGATAATTGTCTGTAAGAGGTCCGTAGAGATGGTGGAATAGATCCATTGGTGGACCGTAGCATCAAGAGTTTTCCACAACTCGATTTTATTATCTGTGGAAGGCACCTTCTCCTTGCCTTTTTCCGATTTGACGATGTGATGGAGGACTCTATTAGACATTGCGTGAACTTTAAATAGTTTTGCCCACATCGCGTATTGAACACTTTGCATCTCAAGAACGATAGGAATATTGTTCTTGATATTGGAGACTGCAAGAGCAGGATGAAAGGTATCCTTTGTAGTAGACATGATGGAAGAACAAAAGGAGAATTAGGGATTAGAAAGGATGGGGGAGGGGTCAGCCGTCAGTCGAGAATCAAGGTTCGAGTAGGGCGGCGGAAGGAGTATATTTTTGGAGAAGAAAAAGTTTGCCCTAAACTGCTGATACCATGAAAGAGAAAAATCTTTGATTATTTTCATTAATGTAAATGGTTTATATACATGATATACAATAGTAAAGCTAGCCTATAATTACAGAAATCAAATATACATTTTCCTATACAATATTGCTACCATAATTACATATGTACAAGATCTATAATAATATCAAGAAATATACTACGTATATTCTATCATAATCATTTGCATTTATTAATAAATTGTTAATAATATAATATCTTGAAATAGCAAATAATACGTATGCAATTCTCTCTAGAAGATCAGCAAACGACAAAAACACTTGCAAGCACAATGATCACCCCACGACCGATAGGTCATGAGTTTGAGTTACGACGGAGGAGAAATGTATGAAAATACTATAGAATCTTCAAAATTGAGGTAAAAAGACGGAAACAAATCACACTTAAATATTAATTAACTTAAGTGCTCAGAAAATACCAAAAAATACTCTAATATAAGAGCATGTTGATAATATTAATTAACTTAAGAGTATGTTGATAATATTAATTAACTTAAGAGCATGTTGTATCTCTAGTTAACTCAAATAAAGGTGTTTATTTATTTTAAATAATATTTGCAAATTGATTTTTGATTCACATTTTGGTCCACTATTTCAACTTCTTCAATTTGAAGTTTGAAGATTGATTTAAAGTATTTAAATAAAATAATAATTTTAATTTATAATTTTTTTTCTTTATAAAAATTCATGTTCGTACATAAGTTTTACTTCCACACTCTTTTTTTTTTTTTTTTGATAATCCAGGTTTCCAGGCTTGCGCCTGACTACTTCACTGGTATTACCCAGACGTCCTGGAGGTAATAGCACCGGTCCTTCAACACTATTACCAGGTAAATCGCGGGATGTGCTCCAGGGCCAGTTTTTCTGGGAGCGTACAACTGATCAATGAGACAAGGTCAAATTCCCCAACATGCAGGGTTTCTTCGTGCTTGCGGAGAATCGAACCCACGCTGTCCCATGCCAGAGCGCCTTATAGCGCCCAGGCTTTGCCACTGGACTATGCCCCGGAGGACAACTGTGGTAGGGTAAACTTTTTAAAATGACTGGTCCCACCGCATTACGACCCCATACCCCGAAAACCCCACCTCCGGTCTGGCCCTACGGATTAGTATACACCGCTTGGCCTACGCGTATGGAGGGATTTTTTTGGGGAACACAGTTCCACTCTCGCCGATCGAGGACTCGAACACGGAACCTCGACAACAATACCCTAATGTATTGACCACCGGGCCAAACACTTTGGATTAAACTCGTGGTAGGGTAAACTTTTTAAAGTGATCGGTCCCACCGCATTACGGCCCCATACCCCGTAAAAACCCCACCTCCGGCACGGCCCTACGGATTAGTATACACCACTTGGCCCTACGCGTATGGAGGGATTTTTTTGGGGAACACGCTCCACTCTCGCCGATTAGAGGACTCGAACACGGAACCTCGGACAAAGAATACCCTAATATATTAGCCACCGGACCAAACACTTTGGATAAAACGTGGTAGGGTAAACTTTTTAAAGTGGCGGTCCCACCGCAATACGGCCCCATACCCCGAGAAAACCCCACCTCCGCCCGGCCCTACGGATTAGTATACACCGCTTGGCCCTACGCGTACGGAGGGATTTTTTTGGGGGGGACACGGTTCCACTCTCGCCGATCAAAGGACTCGAACACGAAACCTCGGACAACAATACCCTAATGTATTGGCCACCGGGCCAAACACTTTGGATTAAACGTGGTAGGGTAAACTTTTTAAAGTGATCGGTCCCACCGCATTACGGCCCCATACCCCGTAAAAAACCCACCCTCCGCCTAGCCCTACGGATTAGTATACACCGCTTGACCCTACGCGTATGGAGGGATTTTTTTGGGGAACACAAGTTCCACTCTCGCCGATCGAGAGGACTCGAACACGGAACCTCGTACAAGCAATACCCTAATGTATTGGCCATCGGGCCAAACACTTTGGATAAAACCGTGGTAGGGTAAACTTTTTAAAGTGACCGGTCCCACCGCATTACGGCCCCATACCCCGAAAACCCCACCTCCGGCCCGGCCCTACGGATTAGTATACACCGCTTGGCCCTACGCGTATGGAGGGATTTTTTTTGGGGGGACACAGTTCCACTCTCGCTGATCAGAGGACTTGAACACGAAACCTCAGACAACAATACCCTAATATATTGGCCACTGGGCCAAACACTTTGGATTTCCACACTCTTTTTCTACTTCAACTTCAAATGGTATTTTTGTTTTTCAACTTTATAAGCAAATATACTGTCCAACTTTCTGTTTCTTGAGTACATTATTTTCTGCAAGAAAGGAAAAAAATATGTACTTTCATTTTAATGTATGTAATACACTTATTATTTTAATCTATTTGAAAAAGAATGGCATGCTTTTAAATTTTAAAATGCAGAAATTTGTACTTTACAATTTGCGTTTCGTAAAAGCTTCGATAACCACACAAGTCATAAATTTCAAAAAATATAATCACACAAATGCTATTATATATTTATGATCATAATTTTTTTGTATTGATCGAAATTACGTCTTATAAATTACTTCTTTTATCCTAATTTATGTGACACAATTTAAATTTTGAGGGTCTAATAATTTAATTTTGATTGTGAATTTGGCAATGGAATCTTCAAATTTTTGAAATAACATTTATATATTTAAAATCTACATTAAGTAATAATGATTGACAATTTAAGGTATTTCAAAGATATACAAAAATATTAAAATAAAAAAATTATTTAAATAAAAAATTAAAAAATATCAAATAAATTGAGACGGAAAGAGTAAAAAAGAAAGAAATACTAACTCAAGAAACAACCAAATATTGTGACAATAAAATATGGCGTAATAGATAATTTGAAGTTTCGAAATCAATGACATCATCATTGCCCCTTGTTCAAGTTGTGTTTGTTTTAGGCCACGTGATAAAATATTGCACTAGACAATTTGCCCACTTGCCCACAAAGAAACTTCATAGAAGCACCTTTTCACCATTACTCATAAATTCATTCCTTCATTTATACTCACTCCCTCCCATATTACTTGATTATTTTGTTATTATAAATAAGAATAATATAGTAATATTATTTTTCTTCATTTAATTACACTTTAATTAATATTAATATTAAAAATAAAGTAGATTTTTTAAAATTAATTTTATATTATTTTTAAAAAGTGATCAAGTAATTTAGAACAAATATTTTTAATAATGTGATCAAGTAATATGAGACGGAGAAAGCAATTAAAAGTACCAAATTCGTATTTTCGGTATAGAACCACCTTTATCAGAGAACATATTAATTCTAATACCAACTTTTTGACATTAATTTAAATTTAATCAGTATCTAATACGAATAACGAATATCGAATATCGCTTGAAAAATTTATTCTATCCATTAATTACTCCACTTAAGAAACATGTCCCTTCTTCTCAGGTGCATGAATCTCATTTCTTCTACTTCTCTATATATACTCCTAACTCATTCTTGTCTTTGAAAAAACTCTAAACCATTTTCTATAATCAAACACCAAAAACGTCATAAATCACAATAAAAATAAATCATTCAGAGCAAAATAATGAATCAATTCATTTCTACAGAGTTACCGCCGATGAGCTTTCCTGTATATCGCCGGAATGCAAGTTTTAGTCGTCTCATCCCATGTTTAACTGATACATGGGGAGAATTACCATTAAAAATCGACGATTCCGAAGATATGGTAATTTACGGTCTATTAAAGGACGCACTTATTGCCGGATGGTCGCCGTTTAATATCACCGCCGGAGAAGTAAAATTGACTTCTCCGGAAGGGACAACGGCGGCGGAGATACCAAAGGGGAGACATTATAGAGGCGTTAGGCAACGACCGTGGGGGAAATTCGCGGCGGAGATTAGGGATTCCGCGAAGAATGGAGCTAGGGTTTGGCTAGGAACATTCGAAACTGCGGTAGAAGCTGCTATAGCTTATGACAAAGCGGCTTATAGAATGCGCGGTTCAAAGGCTCATTTAAATTTTCCCAACCGGATCGGTTTGAATGAACCGGGACCGGTTCGAGTTACGGGGAAAAGACGAGTATCGACTGAAAATTCGTTGGAAAACGGTTCACTGAAACGGAGAAGAAAAACCGGTGTTGCAGCTGATGTGAAAGTGGATAGTAGACAAGTGTTATGCAAGTTGGATGTCAAATTTAACAATTGACAGGTGGACATCAACTATTGGTCAATTAAATCTGAGCTAGAATGATAATGACTTTGTTTCTCCAAAGTTGTAGTTGTACAGTTCAATTTTAATTATCATCTTTGATAATTATGTGAAAGAAACATTAATTTTCACGTAATGACTGAAACATAATTCACTATAATATTAATGCCATAAATTATTTTTTGTTATATTTAAGAGACTGAACTATACTCACGGTAACAAATAAGTAACTACCCCACCAAAGGATTGGTGCAATGAATGAAAATGTTCTTTTTTTAGTTAGAGGTTTCGATTTTGAGCTTGAGGTATGAAAAAAATTTTTTTTTTTTTTTTTGGTAGGGAGCGCTTCCCCGAATGGGGCTTTATGCGCGGAATCGAATTTAAATATAGTCAGATTCTAATGCGGATATCGGACATTGGATGAAAGACAAAAAATAAAATAAAATAAGTAACTAAGCTTTACCCGCCGTTAATACGATCAAAGTTAGTTACTTGTCAATTGTGATAGTAAAGTTACAAAATCAGTTTTTGTTACATTAAAGTTACAAGCAAAAATAAGTAAAGTAAAGTTATTTTAATGTACTCCACAAGTAAAAATAAATGACTTTATTATTATTATGAGTAAAGTCTAATTATTTTAATTTGATAAAAAGATAATTTTAATGTTTTATTCCGATAAGTCAAGTTTGATGACTACAGACAAATTGAACCTTCGAAAGGACAGAACTTAGGCTCGTTTGTTTATAGAAATAGTGTTCACAGCCGTTTTTCAGTCCTGTTTTTTTTAAAATGTATTATATTATTATTATTATGACTTTTAAATTTTAAATTTTAAATTTTAAATTTTATGTAAGTGATTATTTTTCATTATAGAGGTTTGAAAAATGTCTAATAAACACTATTTCGCCGTTTGTTGGGTGGTAAGGACAAACTCTATATAACAGGAAATGACGCATGTTGTTCCAAAAGTGTCTTATTTTGATTTTTTTCATGGCTAAATAAAATCCTGAAAAATGATTTTAACTTCAAAAAAATCGTTGGGAATTTCTTTTGTTGCCCGTCAAGTTCTAATTTTTGCATATAATACAGAATTTGTGGTCAATTGAGCAGCTCACAATCTTGAAATATATGAACTCACATCTTAAGGCAAGAGTTAGAAGTTATGTCTTGTGAGCAACAAAAGCTTCCCTTTTTGCATGACTTGTGGTAAATTGAACAGGTTCATTAAATTAATTTATGTACACAACTTATACCCGATGAACAATAAAGACTTTGTCTTACAAATTTTCTGAAAAGAAGATTATTTTTTAAAAAATTATTAAAAGGGACCAAAAAATCAAGACCACAGAGTCCATTTGTGAACTTTAAATATATAATGTTGCACTTGGCTCTTCTAAGTGGGCCAAAGAGAGCACTTAGCTTAGCTTAAGTGTATCTTGCGTGTAAAGTGTCATCGAAGCAACTTCGCGCAAAGAGGTAATCAATCACATTTTCAAATCCATACTTTTTTCGTCCAAATCAAAATTTGTTTTAGGTTTCAACTTCACTACTTTGAAAGTTGAAATTACTATTCCCTCCGTCTATGTTTATATGTGATGGTGTTTAATTGAGTACATATTTTAAGAATAAAAAAGAAGATTGTTGAAATTGTGCTCCAAAATAAGTTAAAAATATTTATGTGGCTATAAATTATCTCATTAAAATTAAAACGCGAAGTTTAAAGTTAAATTTTACTACTAAATATAAAAGGATATTCTTTTTAAATCTGACTAAAAAAATATGTCATATAAATTGAGATAAATAAAATATTATATTTGTCAAAATGGATTCGAAATTATGTGATTCTATAGTGATTTCCTCACCATTGTATAGGTGTAGAAATAATATTCATTGATCACCATTTGATCTTATCTCTCAAAAAATAATCATATCATGAAATTTTAAATTTCATAATAAAATCTTAAAATTTTACTTGCGAAATTTGACGCTTCATGATAAATTGAAAAATAATTATTAGTGAATTTTATCTCTTCGTTGGTGCATTAAAGTCAATAGTCTTTTTGCATAGGTAAAAGTTAATGGTAGATGGACATAGTGGATAGTACATACATTGAATTCGTATGTGTGTGTAGTCTAGTCTACTCACTAGGTAGTCCGCTATTTGTCAATTGTCCTTAGACGTTACTCTTTCAAGTTTATCCTTGACATTTCAGCAGGTCCTAGTAATTACTTCGAATATTTGTCACTCAAATCAAGAAGTGATTATATTTGCACTTATTTTAAAATGGTGGCTATGTTTTAGATAGGGGTGGTCAGTCGGTCGGATCGGGGCGGGATGGAATTTGGGGGACGGAATTTGGGGGGGGGGGGGACCGGGTCTTGGCGGGATTGGCGGGCCGGGATAGGCGGGACGGGAAGAGGTCCCGTCCCATCCCACATCCCGCCGGAAGAGGGGACGGGTCGGTCGAGTCGGGTAGGGAGATTTGGGGGGATTTTAATTTTTTTAGACACTTAATATTAAAAATATATATATTTAAACACTTAAATAATTGAACAAGATAGTGAATAAAAATATCTCAAGGTTGTTTTTGTACCTATTATATTATTTAATAGAAATATGATTTATTTTGTAATACAATTTCAAAATTGTAACTTTGTTTCGTAGTTCAAAAGTTGCAAATCACATAGTAAAATTGTCATTAAAAAAATTACATAGTCAACCATACTCTTTCTAATTTCTTCACAATCTCTTGAGGATCTTCTGTTGGAATTGAAAGTTGTTGGTCAAATTGTTCGACGTCGCTTCCTGCTCCATCGGATAAGATTTCGTTGTAGTTGTAGTTGTCTTCTTCGTTGATCTCTGGTTGACCGCACCTTCTACACTCCGCTCTAATCCAATCTCTGAATAAAACTGCAATCTCCAAGTTGTCTCCCGTCAATGAGTGTCTGTGCTCTCCTATTTGAAACTTTCTAGCAGAAAAAACGCTTTCAAAAGCTGTTGATGACGCTTGAATATTCAACACATCTCGGGCCATCTTTGATAGTGTTGGAAATATCTTATCATTCTCCCTCCAGTATTTCAGCAAGTCTTCACGTCCATCTTCAATGACAATTGATTCGTACGGTACAACACCTTGCAAAACATAAATATCAAACTCGCTAATTTGTGAAGAACATGAACCACTATACATTTTATTTCTAAGGCTTGAATACTAGAAGAAGAAACAACATGTCTTTTATTAGGTTGCAGTGAAGTAGAAGAAGATGGTACAGAAGACGGTTGATTATTTGCGCTTTGCTCTTGGTAATATATATAAATATATATTTGCATTCAATGTGTATGCTAGACATAACTTCTTCTTTAGTTGGTTCGTTAGTTGGTACTTCAGTTGGGTCTGTTGGAAGTAGTTCTATACAATCATAAATCGTTCCAACAAGTGTTTTACAACCGTCTACTTTGATAGTAGGATTTAATACAATACCAATAAAATAATATGGGAATAGGAAAAAAATATTTTTTTAATTTTATAAACATTTTTTTAATAGTTGACTTGTAAGTTGGATTTTGCATATATTCATTAAGTAACAAAAATATTAGAGCTATATAAAATAACATAGATGAAATAGTATGATAATAAATTTCAGAAAATTCCTTAGTAGCTAGAAAACAATTCTCAAAAAATGTGATAAGTTCCAAAATTATATGCCAATCATCATCTACAAGTATATCTGTTGGATTTTGATTATGAGCGTTAAATAATAATGTTATAGGTCTTCTATACTCGTGAGCAACAAGTAGTTGCTCATACAAAGAATTCCACATAGTCGAAACTTCTTCTGAAATTTTTCTATAAGGTAATCCACAATTATGACAAGTTTTTTATACTCTTTGCGTCTTTGTATTTTATTACCTTTAAAAATAACGTTTATAGCAAATTGTACTTTATTAAGGATGTTTTTTTAAAAAAATTAGGTCATCCTTTACAACTAAGTTATAAATATGGCATGCACATCCAATATGAAAAATATCGGGAAAAGATGGAGTAAATCGAGTTTTTAAAATGTTTACAACATAATCATTAGAAGAAGCATTATCTAATGTAATAGTCATAATTTTATTAGTAATTCCATAATATTCACAAATTTCATGAATATTTCTTGAAATAAAAGCTTCGGTGTGCCTTTCATCAATATATCTATATGCTAATATACATTTTTGCATAGACCAATTCTGATCTATCCAATGACATATGACAGTTAAATAATCATTACCGTTAGTACTACGGCCTATATCAGAAGTGATAGCCATTTTGCCATTAAAATGATACAATGCATAACATAAATATTGTTGATATTCATGGGCAAATTTAAAAACATCTCTTCTAACAGTTGATCTAGGAAAATCGTTAAAAGCAGGATTATATGTTTCTCTAATGTAATGAATAAAACCAGGAGAGGAAGGAAATGAAGAAGAAAAACCCTCCACATCAACTATTTTTGCTAAATTTTCTCTATCTTTGTGTTTATCATATTTAGGAATTATAATCCCCATATTTAGGAACTATAATCCCCTCTTCCCCCGTCATCGAGTTAATTCGACCTTGTACTTGGTCGGGGACACTATGTGAACCTTGTCCCGACTCATAAGGCATTTGCACACCAAATTTTTCAGCCATGTATTGGTTATACCTTGCTTTGTGAGAGTTTTCTACATGTCTCATTAAACCTCTCATCCTACCTTGACCTTTTCCAGTTTTATATTAATAAACTTCCCAACAAATTTTACATATATCTAGTTGATTATCAATGTCCCTAACAAGAAAATCTCATGCAGCTCATTTTAATTTTCGTTGTTTTTGGCATCGACTCATACTAGGGGGAATATGAGGCATTTCAATTTCAGTTTCAGTTTCAGGTTGAGACTCAGTCTGAGCCTGAGGTGGATGTGCACAAGTTGGTGTGTTATCTAAATTATCTTCTAGTTGTATTAACATTAAAAAATCAGTTTCATCTATACGAGTGAAATCATCGTAATTAGAATTACTAGAAAATGCACCCTTACCCCTGATCCCCTAGTACCTCTACCAGAAAAACGTCCACTCCGTTCCATTATAATTATGTAAATAAATAATTAAAGATAATGAAATTAAATATGATAATTAAAATTAAGTAACAATAATAATTTAAATAAGGAATGAAGGTACCAAAAGTCGACGTAATGTCGATGTGTAATCGAGGTTGAAAATTGAAACTTTGCTCGATGATCATCAAGCTAGTTGCCAACTTCACTCCCAATTTTTGAACTTTGATAGAAAATAGCAAATAAAATATAATATTTAGTAGGCAATGTAGACTTGTAGAGAGAGAGATAGAGAGACTAGAGAGATGGTAGGAAGATTTGTGAGAAAAATGAAGAGGAAAATGAGATATTTATAGTTGAAAAATAAGGTTAAAGTGTAAATATACTAAATTAGGGGTTAAAGATAACTATTAAGGGGTAGGGGTGTTTATGGGGTGGGGGGACAAAATGGCCGTTATAGCCGTTTCCAACGGCTAAAATTAAAATTGGATCGTTGTGCAACGGTTATTTCTGCAAAGGGGGTGGGGACGTGGCGGGCTCGGTCGGGGGGGGGGATCGGGATGGGAGGGACGAGCCTTAGTCCCGTTCCGAGTTCAATTCCATACACCGTAACTGCTAATCTCGATTTGTTTTGGGGGGCCGAGGCAGGTTGCGGGATGGGCGGGGGCGGGATCGGGCCGTCTCAGCCCACTGGACACCCTTAGTTTTAGATAACAACATTAGAAGTGGTTATCCTATGTTATATCTACGTGGTTTTCCATTTTAAGGATTTAACAGAGACTTCGATTAAGGATGAAATAATCCAAGTCATCCCATCATACTTTGTAGAGATTGTCAATGAGCTTTCAATAAAATGACTAGACTGAAAGAGACCCGATTCGTGTATTCATAGGTAATAGAATATTTTTCAATATTCTTTCATTAATTGTATTAATTGTATATCTCCTATTTTAGGTAGAATTTTAATCTTTTTATAATTAGGTTAATTAGTTACCTAGTTTGTATCAAAATAAATATTCTTGTAACCTTATATATATTGTAAATCATTCATTAATAAAATCAAGGGAACATATTCCTTTATGGTATCAGTAGCCTAAAACTACAAACCCTACCCTAGCCGCCGATACACCTTCTCGCCGCCACCTTTTTTTTCCACGTCGGCACCTAGCCCACGTCGGAACCCTAATAGCCGACCTCTCTCGGTCGCCCTCCTCTTTTCCCCAAAACGGAACCCTATTTTTTCGGCCATTCTTCCTTCTTCCTTCTAAATTTCCTCTTCCATGGTTGATAAAACCAAATTCCATCCGACACTTGACATAAACAACATCAAAAACTTCATCCATGTGACTCTTGAGATGGAAAAGGGTCAATACTCCTCGTGGCCAGAGCTTTTAAGATCCATTGTCATGTTTATGAAGTTATCGACCACATGATCCCTCCCACGCCGTGGTGGCAGGACCACTAGGGGAGTGGCTCCGGTATAGATAAGGTGAAATCTGTAGGGGTCATGCAAATACATATGCCTCTTTCCTTCTCTTTTGGATGAATGGGGTAGTTTAGAAGGCGAAGTCCACATACGTACCATCGACTTCGATTTCTGATGATGCACTCTGGTCTCGTTTGGACGCAGCCGTCCTCCAATGGGTATATGACATGATATCTAATGATCTGTTGCACACCATCATTGAGACCGATGCCACTGTCCGCCAAACATGGGAACGTTTGGATGGTATTTTCCACGACAACAAAACTCAACGAGCGTTATACCTTGAAAATAAGTTCAAGGACGTTCATCAAGACGATTTCCCAAACGTGTCTGCATATTGTCAAGAATTCAAGATGTTTGCCAACCAACTCTCTAACGTCGGCGTACCAGTCACTAATCAGTGATTGGTCATACAACTCATTGTAGGTTTGAACGAATCCTATGACGGCGTTGCCACCATCCTTCAACAATGCACGTCACCTCCCTTTTATGAGGCCCGTTCGAAGCTCATCCTTGAAAAAACCTAGAAAATCAAGCATAGCATCACTTGGGCTAGCATTACCGACGCCATTCTCACCACTACCGTCGGGCCCTCCGCACACGGCAGGGCCTCTCGGTTCGGCAACCAGAACCGTCAGTCAGAGAAGCCGCAACAGTCCACTTCCTACCATAAAAACATCGGAGCAGGCAGTCCGGCAAGGGCCACGACGAAAGAAATTCCGGCAATAATAGTGACGTGAAGGGGAAGTCCCCGCCGGCCGAAAACAACCAGCAGCGACCGCGACAGTGGGCCTCCGTTCTTGCCCATATACGACATCCTCGTGGACTCCACCTCAGAACCGACAGGCCCAACCTGGCATACTTGGGCCACGTCCACAACAAGCCTACACAACACATGCCCCATCATCAATTTATACACCGACTGATATTGAGGCAGCTATGAGCACAATGTCACTCAACACTCTAGACTTATGGACACATGGGCTATATCTCACATGACGGCATCACAAGGTACTCTCCCGTCTTATTCCAATTTGAGTAATTTAAATCGGAATATTATTATTGGTAGTGGACAAGGCATTCCCATATGTGGTTATGGTCATTCCTCCCTATCCCCACCACATCCACCACTAATCTTAAAAAATATCCTCTATGCCCCTACACTTATTAAGAATCTAATATCTGTGCGATGTTTCACAACTGACAATTGGGGTTTCCCTTTACTTTGATCCTTTTGGTTTTACTGTAAAAGATTTTACGACAAGGAGATGAATAATGAGATGTGACAACACCAGAGATCTCTACCCTATTTCAAATGCCGTCATCAATACAACCTCAGTTTCCTTAACCTTTGTTGCTCTTTCGTCTTCCTTATGACATTCTAGATTAGGACCTCTGTTTTATACTCTCTTAAAAAAAAAATTATTAATTGCAACTGTATTTCTAGGACTCCTATATGTGAATCTTGCATTTTTGGAAAACATGTCAAATTACTATTTTCTGCATCTACAAATTGTACTTTAATGCCTTTCGATATCATACATAGTGATTTGTGGACATCCCCTATTTTGAGTACGGATGACCATCAATATTATTTGTTATTTTTGGACCATTATTCCAACTTTCTATGGACTTTTTCAGTTGGAAATAAATCTCAGGTCTACCCTATTTTTTCTTCATTTGGTGCTTTCATAAAAACATAATTTGAAAAGAGCATTAAATGTTTTCAATGTGACAATGGCAGGGAATTCGATAATAACCAATTCAAACAGTTTTGCTCCAAAAATGGTCTTACCTTTCATTTTTTCTGTCCTCACACAACTTCCCAAAATGGTAAAGCCGAACAGAAAATCCAAACCATAAACTACCTCATTCGTGCCCTACTTGTTCACGCCTCAATTCCCCTTTAACCCTTTTCTGAAAGCTCCACAGGACCACCTACTAGTCTTCGACCGGAGAGGTTTATTGCCCAAAAAGGCCGGGGCGCAGGCTCCTGAAGAGAGAAGCCCAACGAATGTCAGATGCAAAGCCCCGCACCTCATTAAGATCATATTGGCATACTCTCCCAAAAAAATAGAGCAGACCCCATTGAAGACGAGAGTGAGGTACAACAAGGCCATTTCTGTCTGGAATTACACACTCTCCATGGCCACCTATCTCCTAAACGTAATCCCAAACAAATCTCTAGCTCAACGGTCATCCACCCAAGTTCTGTTTCACAGAAACCCCTCCTACCAACACTTGTGTATTTTTGGATGTCTTTGTTACCCTCTCCATCCGACCACTCACAAACTCCAACTACGGTCTTCCCTGTGTGTATTTCTAGGTTACCCTGCCAATCATCGTGGTTACTCGTGCTATGCCTTGTAGAGCCGTAAAATTATTATTTTACATCATGTCCTATTTGATTAGTCTAAATTCCCTTTTACCTTTCTACACTCGCCACCTCGACATTCCTACGACTTCCTAGATGATAGCCTAAACCCTCTTCTAATTCACCATTTACATAGTCCGTCGTCCCATACCCTGGCACCCGCCAACACCTCAGACAGTCTGGGACTAGCTGCCCACCCAGTTCTGCCGATGGTGGCCCAGAACAGCCCACCTCAGGGTAATTCCGCAGTCACCTCTCGGCAAACCGAGGTTCGGCCAGACAGTACCATCACCCCTGCCATTCCTCCTTTTCCAGGCAGTCCCACGGCAAACCCCCCTCCCGTCCCACATCCCAAGACACACTCTTGGACTATGAAAACCTATGCCATGCATGGAATTCATAAACCTAAACGATTGTTTAACCTTTTTATTTCAGTTGTCCCTTCCTCTGTTCCTCATAACCCGAAGGATGCCTTATCCGACCCTAATTGGAAAACCATAATGATTGACGAATATAATGCTCTTATTGATAATAAGACGTGGGACCTAGTCCCCGTCCATCTAATGCTAACATTATTCATTCTATGTGGATTTTTAGACATAAAAAAATCTGATGGTTCTTTCGAGAGGTACAAGGCTCGGCTTCTACCCAAGTTTCAACAGGTGAGAGTAGACTGTGATGGAATATTCAGCCCGATCGTAAAGCCCGCAACCATCCGGACCGTCCTCAGCATTGCCATATCCAAGTCTTGGCCTATTCATCAGCTTGATATCAAGAATGCCTTCTTCCATGAGGATCTTTATAAAATGGTATATATGCATCAACCTATGAGTTTCAGGGATCCTATTCATCCAGGTTATGTGTATCTGTTGCGGAAATCGCTCTATGAACTGAAATAGGCTCTTCGAGCATGGTACCAACATTTGACCGATTATGTTTCCTCTATCAGTTTTTCACACAGCAGATCCGATCATTCCCTATTCATATACAATAAGGGTATGAATATGGCTTACTTATTATTATATATTGATGACATCATCATCACCACATGATCTGTTGCTCTCCGCCGATCCATTATATCTCTCATTTCCTTTGAGTTTGTTATGAAAGATTTGGGCCCTCTGAGTTATTTCTTGGGCATCTATGTCACTCTACATTCTGGCGGCCTATTTCTATGTTAGAAGAAGTACGCTGAAAAGATTCTTGATCGTGCAGGTATGGTATCTTGCAAACCATCCCACAAGCCTATAAATACCAATTTCAAGCTCAGTCCTGATTCTGGCCCTTCATATTCAGACCCGACTCACTATCGTATCCTGGCTGGGGCCCTGCGGTACCTCACATTCACGAGACCAGACATATCCTATGCCGTGCAACAAATCTTCTTACACATGCACAGTCCGACGAAGCACACATGCATGCCCTCAAACGTATTTTATGATACGTCCAAGGTACACTTTACTTCAGATTACATCTATACATGTCTTCGCTCACTAGTCTCACTGCCTATTCTGATGCTGACTGAGATAGATCTCCCGACACCTCCACGTCTGGTTATTGCATTTTCCTCAGAGATAACCTATTATCTTGGTCTTCTAAAAGGCAACCTACACTATCCTGATCCAGTGCAGAAACAAAATACAGAGGTGTTGCCAACATCGTCTCTAAGTCTTGTTGGATCAGTAAACTTTTATTTGAGCTTCACTACCCGATTCAAAAGGCAACATTGGTCTACTGCGATAATATTAGTGCGATGTATCTTTTCGGTAATCCCGTCCAACATCAGCGCACTAAACACATTGAGATGGACATTCACTTCGTTCGTGAAAAGTGGCTCATGGTCAAGTTCATGTCCTTCATGTTCCTTCGAGAACCTCCTGCTTCGACTGCGGGGGTGTAATAGAATACTTCTCAATATTCTTTAATTAATTATATTAATTGTATATCACCTATTTTAGGTAGAATTATAATCCTTTGGTAATTAGGTTAATTCGTTACCTTGTTTGTATCAAAATAAATATTCTTGTAACCTTATATATATTGTAAATCATTCATCAATAAAATGAAGGGAACATATTCCTTTAGTAGGTATGAGTTTCATTATCTCTTAAACCATGGTGACTTTTATACTTCTAAGATTGGTAATTCAGTGATCCGATATTCTGATTAATGTTTTATTTTTTTATATAATTATTTATGCTATAATTAATTTTCTTAATGAAGTTGTAACCTCTCCAATACTACAAGTAGTTAGTTTTTGAAAATTTTACAGGAATATCTATATTTTGTAGGTTTCTAATCAATTATAGCTATCTTTTCCATAATTACGATTCGTAGCTGGTTTTTGGATATTTCACATGTGTTTCAGTGTATCTAAATACATCATAAAAACTACATACAGCCAAAATACAACTATATTCGGGTGTATTCGATGTATTCAACTATACAATTAGTCAAATACATATGTATATATATATATATATATATATATATATATATATATATATCAGTCAAACAACATATACAGTCAAATACATATGTATTTAGATCACTCAATCAAATCATAGATTAAATACACTATATTTACACTGAAATCCGGTCAAATCTTCGATGAAAATACAAAATGCAGTCGACTCCGATCAAAATCTCTGACAAATATATAAAATATATTGTATTTTAAAATGAAGAATACAATCAAATCCGTGAGATCTCCAGCGAAAACATAAAATACACTGTATTACAAAATGGAGAATACAATCAAATATGGTTAGATCTCTAACGAAATACAAAACACATTGTATTGTATACAACAATTTCCGGTGTGAAAGGCAGTGAGGAGAAATAGGCAGCTCATTTTTTCGGCGTGAAAAGCAATGATGGAGGAAGAAGTTTCCCGCTAGATGAGTAGCTCCTTTTTCCAGAGTGAAAAACAGTGGTGGAGGAAAAAGTTTTTGGCCAAACGGATACACTCATATCTGAGATACAAAGGAGGAGAAGAAGTCATAGATTCTGGTATCTCCGTCAGATCCAGATCCAGAGTGATGCCTTCAATATTTATCCTCCATTTTTTCCGATGTCAATACTCCATTACCGGTGATTGATCTCAACTTCATGATTTCAGATCTGTATTGGATGGAAGAGACCACCCTGACCTAGAAGGTGCTGGCGAAGAACTCCATCTCGCTGGCGGTGACGGTGAAGAACCACAAGGAGAAAATTGAGTGGTTGATGGCGGTAAAAGAGTTGGACGATGGCTGGCCGATGGAGAAGAGAGTGGGAAAAAGGATAGAGAGTTGAGGGAGAAGAGAGATAAGGGTGAGCGAGAAACTTGATAAAGTGGAATAACTTTATGTATTTGTAACGACATGTTCGATCGTTTTGGCTATTTTGTATATTTTCTCAAAAACATCTTTTTCCCTAGCCTTGTTATGGTAATTTTGATGTGCGGAGATGGGTGGTGTGATTCCCGAGGCAATCAGATGAGAATAATGGGAGAAAACTGAAGTTCTGAGTTTTGGAAGTTTCATATTTGGGAAGTTTGATTAGTAGTTGACTTTCAAGTAAATGCGTTTGGAATCGAGTTTTGATAGTTCCATTAGCTCCGGATCATGATTTATTGAGGGCATTTCGAGTAAATGGGTCCCGAGTATTTTGAAAGATTTTCGGATAAGCTTGTGGAAATTGGAAAGTTTTAAGGTATGAAATAAGCTTAAGTTGACTAAAGTCAATATTGAGTCTTTTTTTATGCTTCATCGATTTTGTCAGGTCCGAAATGTCGAATAGGGTATAGTCGAGTCGTTAATTCGGTTTTCGGGTATATTTTGGGCATTTGGTAGAAATGTTTGAGTTTTAAAAGATTAAGTGTTGGCTTGGGACAACATTTGATCAAGATGACCTCATATGATATTTTCGGATGTACGAACATATTCGTTGTGTATTTTAGGAGTGGTTTACATATTTGGTTTGTGTTTGGGGGGTTCTGGATGAATCTCGAGGTTCGAATCAAAGTTTGGAACACACTAGAAATATCCGGTGTGCAATTGATGTGATGTTCTCCGCGATCGCGGGGCACAAGGCTGCCATCGCGAGATGCTGATGAGTGGTGCTTTGCGATCGCGATGCCCTTGTCTGTGACCACGATGGATGAATTTTAAGTTATCCGCGATCATGAAGGGGAAGGTTGTTGGGCACAAACTTAATACCACATTTTGAGCTTTGACATTTCATTCTCATATTTTGAGCTTGGGGTCTCGGTCTTGAGAGATTTGTGAGGAGATTTTCAAGATTCTTCAAGTGGAGTAAATTCCTAATCACTCTCTTACGATTATATCTTCGATCATTAAAGGATTTCATGCTAAATATCATGATTTGCGATGAGAAAGTTGGGGGGAAAGCTCTAGGTTGAGAAAAAAGGGGAAGTTCTTTAATTGGCTATGAAATTGATGTTAGTTTTGGATAATATTCAATATATAGACTCCATAGATGATGGGTAAACTGATTTTTGAAATAAATTTCCAATTTTACCCTTCCAAGCTTGGGGTCCTATTTTTGGGTGACTTTTTGGATCCAAAAGTGTTATATAGAAATATGGGTATCGATGGACTCGTGTATTGATTTAATTTCCGTATTTGACTAGATTTGGACCTTCTAGAGGTGTTACAAAAAGGCAAAGCTTCATTGCGGCTATCAGACTCCTATTCCAGGCAAGTTAAGATCTTGTACCTTACTTGAGTATTATGGTTAGTCTAAATGAACTAATTGAAAAGGGGTAACGGGGCTATTAAGGGGGTCCCAATACTTGTGAGGTGACAAGTACTCGTATCGGGTACTGGTGCCATGTTATGAGTATTTGTGCTTTAAATTACTTAGAAGAATGTCATGCCTTGGGCACTAACTGATAGTATAGTACGATCTTTTGGATCTGTGAGTGGGGTATGAAGCCCGTACTTTCCGTGATATTATTATCTGTATGTGTGCTATATGACTGTATGTCCCCTTTTCATCCCATCATACTCATTTAAAATAAAAAGAAGTTAAAGATCGAGTCTTTATTGTATAAATGACTAAGTTAGCACATGTGTGGCTTATAATTGCTCCTTGTTGTTAAGCATAGTATATTTATGCTTCATAATGTATTAATATATGTAGCCTATATTTGCTTCTTGATATTGTGCATATCATGATTACGCTTCATAATGTATAACCATGTGTGGCAATACACAAGTATATGTGTTATGTGATTATACTTAGGTGTCGTGTGAGCATACTTAGGTACTTTTTGAGCCCGCTGTGTTATTATACTCAGGTACTATGTGAACATACTGTGTGAACTAAACTCAGGTACTGTGTGAACTTGCTGTGTGAACTAAACTCAAGTACTATATGAACCTGCAGTGTGAACTGAATTTAGGTATTGTGTGTGAGCCTAAGTGGTATATGGACTTTGCGAGTCCCCCCATGCGTCACGATTCGTCATGTTCGGACGTGTGTATACCGGTGATGAGAAACAAAGGCCTTGCATTGCATAACATCCACATTCATATCATTTACTCATTCCTTCCTTGTTGCTTGTTTTGCCTGAACTACGAAATTGCCAGTTTATCATGTTACTTGGCTATTTGAGTGTTTCTGAGTAGTGAGAGGTTCTTACGCTTAGGCTTACATCTTGGATTGATTAGACTCTATTGATATGGCTTGTGAATACCTTGTCAGACTTAGGGAACTAGATGTTATAACCTCGGCTTGGAGTCATGGTTCGAGTGGATTTTAAGATTGTGTTATTGTAGTGAACTAATGACGGTTAGTGTGGAAGTAGTAATCGGTAGGTCAGACCTCGTCTCCGTTTAAGATAGGGTCGGTCGAGGATGATGTTGAGTACCCATTATTTTTGTACTCACTCTACATTTTCTGCACCTTTTCGTGTGCAAATTCTATTTCTAGTTCTAGAGGAGTTCGCGACTGTCCAGCCATTGTGGAGCTATTTCGAAGGATTCAGGGTGAGCTATATGGTAGATCTGTGGCACCATATACTTCTTCCTTATGTCTTAATTATGTCTTCTCATTTCTAGATGATTATGTATTTAGAGATGTATTCCCAACCTGTATTCCGTAGATAGTTCTTGTACAAGTGACACCAGTATTGGGTGTTTGTATTATTTTCATATTATTTATACTGCAGAGACTTTTTAAGACTTATATTGATTTGCTTAACAATTTTTGCATTGTGTTTCTCTATTTAATTTGAGTCAAATGGGTGTGGTTAGCTTCCTGATCCTTGGGTTTAGTGTCATCACGACTCGGTGATTTTGGGTCGTAACAATATTTGGTATAGCTACAATAGGTTAATTGAAAATTCGTTGTAGTTATGAAAAATAATTAAATTAAAAGGTAGTTATTATCCATAAATAACTTTTAGACTTAGCTATTTCAGTAATTTTTCCTTCTTTTTAGTGTCTTGCAAAAGACGATAAACAAAATGAACCTAAAGCCCATCACAATTTGTAATATGGGATTCCGAACAAAGCCTTCAATTTGAAATATGGGCTTCTGAACTAAGTCTTCAGACCATTCAATTGATGAAGGCTTCTCCACTGGGTGCTCTTTAAATGGAATGTCTTGTGGTATTTGATGTAATCTTTATGGTATTTGGTGAGTTGATGAAATATAAAGATAATTTGTGGTTTGAATTTTGAAGCAATGTAATAAATTTATTTGTTTTATGATATTATGGTTTCTGTAATAAATCTTTAACTAGAACTTTTAATTTAGATTATACAAATGACACGTTAAATTGCTTTAAAATGACTCAAAATACGCTCTATATGACGCCTTAAATTAATGAAAAAATTCACTACAATTTAATCAAGTTGCTTCACAAATGCAATATCAGGAGTTGTTACATAATTGAAGTTAGAAATTAAATTGGACAAATATAAAAATCTCCTTCACCTTTCTCCTTTCTTTTCTATTTATGAAGGCCAGGTCTTTCTCAATTATAACGATCCATTATTCAATTATAAATATAAAAAAATTATTTCAAAGTAAATGATTTCAGAATTTGTCAATATTGAAATGATTTTTCATGGAAAAATGGGCCTAATTTTTATATCAAAATTCAAGTTTTAACTCTCTTCTTTTAGGTATTCGATATTTAAAATTCAGTTGCCTGACAAATACAAATTTATATTGGATAAAGTGGACCTACAAGAAGTTATACATCTTCATGATTCATACTCGAGATCTGTGGTCTATAGTGAAAGGGATTTTAACATTCCTTCATACCCCTTGCTGGTGAATTTTAATGTCTCATCAGTTTATGTTTCATCAATTTTTTATCAATTGTTCAATTTTTTCTTCAAATATTTGTTTAATTAGTTTTTCTGTGATGTTACTTTTTCATGTGTCTTATTTTATTGCTGTCTATTTTTTCATTTGCTTTATTTATCTTACTTTTTACCATCGTTATTTTCTTTTCTATCCTTCTTTAATTACACTTCTTTCGATTCCCATCTTGTAATTCCTCCCTTATTTCATGTTCCCCTATCCCATATATATTAGAAATCTTATTATATTAGGTTTGTTTGGTCGATGATTTCACTTCTTATAAAATATTACCGTTTATAGAATTTAAACTTATTATGAAAACTTCTTCTTCTATATTACTAGTATTTAAACACTTTTGAAGTTTGTATTTCCTCCTCCTCTTCTTCTTCTACGTTTTCTTTCTTTGTTATTTAGTGTATAAAATGAAACAATGTCAAAATTAGTTGTTGGAAGTCTTTTAAAATTTTGCTAGTTCTTTTTACAATGTGGCAACTCCCATGCAAAATATAACAGATTATTGATGCGGTTTGAAAATTGTCCTTTTATAACCTAATATTTTTTATCCCTATTTATGGCTTTTGAAGACTTTTTGTTCATATAATTCCAAATTTAAACCGATAAAAAAGTTGCACACCCGAATTTGTTTATATTCATGTCGGTCCAGGGTCCACATGAGAAGAAGTTCTCTTTATCTTTTTTCAATTTTTTCTGATATAATACAAACACGTGCAAGTTTGCAGGTAGATAGTAGCTAAGTAACAACAATAATATATCCATCGAAATTCCATTACGTGGGGTTTGAAGAGTAAAGTATACGCATATCGTATTCCTATCTTGGTAGGAAAGCTGTTTTCGAAAGACCATCGACTGAAGATAGTAGCTAAATAAATACTGAAAATATTAATAGTGTTTATTTATAGTCATTACACTTCTATAGAACTGATACTTACATCTTCTTCTTTGCCTTTAACATTATAGTTTAACTTTTGTTTAATATTATATTAATAAAATGAAAGCATAAATTAAATTAGATGAGACCTTTGGCAAAAAGGAAATACATAAAAACAAGATAGAAGGCTAAATAGAAATGGTGAATATTTGAGTACAAAATTCAACTCCAACTGTTCCATTTAAGTAATTTTTCATGTCCATCTTAATTTGTTCTCGTCTTTTGTTTTACTATTGAAACTTGTTGCTGAAAGCAGAAAATCTAATAGTGCATATTTAGCTACTTATAAAAAACGTATGAATATTAACAACGCATTCTTAATTATAAAGTGCTAGGGAGAAGAGATAATTCTCTCTTCATTGTACATCTATTTTCTTTTAATAGTTTGATGTCCTTGTAAATATTTAATATCTCTATTAATTATTAGCTCTTATTGATTTTTAAATCAAACTAATTTTCGAACACATGCATTGCACGTGTATCCCATACTAATTAACACAAAATAATTTCAAACAGATAAATGATTTTAGAATAACTGATGCATTACACGAAATTTGAAGGATAAATATGCAAGCTCAAATTGATGAAAAGTGAGCCTACTCTAATGATATTTATTATCTCTGCAAAGCATAATCTATGAAAAATTATATCTAATGAAGTTAGGAGGATACCTTAATTTTCAATTGAGAAACAAATGTTTCTTTAGTCGTAATGTTTTCTACTTCGGTCAATTCAATATTTTCTAAGAATTAACATAAAAAAGAATTCAATAGAACTTTTAATCTCCTATGTATTCTCATACTTTTTTAAAAAAAATATTTTCGCACCGATTTTGTAACTTTCAATAATAGTTGAGTAATGTATGCAATTTTCAGGCTTTGTAAAATTAGAGAAAAAATAAGGCAAAAGGATAAAAATAACAATAAAGTAAATAAATTTTGGATAATGAAGAAGATATGAATGTAAATAATTAGCAACGTGAAAGTTGTTTTACCTGCAAAATATTTTATGAGTATAAATCTGAATTAGCTTTTTAAGATCTGTATTTCTAAAGATGAAAGCACAAAAAACTATTAACAAATAATTACCAACTTCAAAAATTCATTGCAACGCATACCCCGCAGGACCTAGATCTAGTATGAACTATGAACTCAAAAATCTCCCACTGTGCGTGTAGTTCTCCACAATAAATTATTTAGTTGCAAGGATCGTCACTTGCATAAAACATAACGTTTACACTTTTAAAACGTATGAAGTTTAATTTAACAACAATTTAATTATATACCTCTTGGTTTTCTTCAGCAGATGTTGCATTAACATGAGAAACGACATTTTCATTATTATATTATTGCTATACTAATTGCTATTAATATGAGTCCCACGTTTGCATTTCACTAATCTAACTTTTTTACTTTGTTTATTATCTTCATTATAATTTGTATTTACCTTTTTGTACATACGTGTTGATAAAATAGTAGTATTTTATTGTAAGGGTAAACATATCATTTAACTTTTAATGGACATTTTGGTAATTCAACTTTTTAACTTAGGGTCTTCCACTTTTGGAGTAGTATTTTCCAAAAAAAGGTGGAACTCCCACCCCAGGAGCCCCCACACCCCGATCCGAGGTCTGTGAAGGAGGTAAATCATGGTGACTCAATTGATTTCAAAGGTTAGACTAGTACCACGCTGCGCACAAGGGGCCCTCCTTTATTTCAAGAAGTAACCCCCACCCTGCCGCTGATGGGATTCGATCCTTGGCCATTTTCCAAATATCCCCCTTGATAACCAATTGAGCTGCCCAAGCGGACTACTTTTGGAATAGTATGATTATATAATGTTGGGGTTTTATGAATGAGAAATGAACTATTGCACATTTTCATTAAAAAGACTTCACATCTCTTCCCTCCTTTACTGCTATAAATACTTAGTCATTTTCATCAGATTTTATATACCAAAATTTGAATTTTTTCTCCCTTCTAAATTGTTATCTGCATTTATTTTCAAAACAAAAATATCGTAGTTCGTCAAAGTTCTGTAAATTGAAGTGTCAAGTTTTAAATAATAGTTTTTCGGTTCTATCTTGGCATGAATTAATCCGTATACCTTGGAAATAGTGAGGAAATTAAATTTCTTAAGGACACACAAGAAACTTGTGGCTCGAAATAGTTTTTGTTTGTTTATGTTATGGTTAAATTAACGTTTCTGCTTTCCTGATTTTCTATTTATGCACACAGATTGACAACATATAATCAAATTGCCGTCAAAGAATCATTAATCCTTTTATTATCAGAAAGATACGGAAAATAGTATATTTTCTTCCGGTCATTAACTCACAACTTAAAGAAAGTTAAATCTAAGAATCAGTGATTGCTTGAATTTAAATTAGATAAATCTAATTTCCTTTTGTAGAATAATCTATCACACATCCGTTACTTCACAATGAAGGATCAACGATATAGATATGAAGTCAATAACTCATACTCCGTTGTTCTAGTTTATGTGGCGTTATTTTATTGGACGAAAAATTTAAGACAAAAAAAAAAGACTTTTAAAACATATGCATTTTTCGACAGAATCCGTCAGAAATTGGCTCGTCGGGAATGTTTTCGATAGACCTTTCATTGAAAAATTCCTTAACGGCGAATCAATTTACTTCGGGTCATCCGTCGTAAATCATTTTTAGTGGTGGTGGTAAAAAATAAGTCATAAGCATTTGTATTGCTATAAATTATATCACTAATTAATGATAAAATAAGAATTATAGAGTTAAAATATTTCTAATTATATAATGACATTCTATTTGAGACGGATAAAAAAAAAGTATGTCATGTAAATTTGGACGGATAAAATAGTAGTTTAAACATTAATTTATTCTTAGAGTAAGTAACACTTGGTCCTTCTGGCTATAAATAACCTCCATTGTTCATCTACCAATTCCAGTCGCACTCCTACTCCATTAGAAATTGCTTCCTTCTATCTCAGAAAAATTTCAAAGTTTCTATTTCAGCTGTTCTAAAGAGTTAATTTTCTTTGCGTGTAAGATCATACATTTTTCTTCAATTGTATCATCACTGTACACTAACAAATGACTTATAGGAATGACCGGCATTTCAACTACTATTCATTGCCTTCCCCATTTCGCAGCCAATTTGGGGGCCAAGAGGCAAGTCACCACAATTTTCATGAATTCATCGATCAAGATCTATATGAATCAGATGAATTTCGTATATATACGTACAAGATTAGAAAATGCTCAATACTTCGGAGTCACGACTGGACCTCTTGCCCCTTTACTCACCGAGGGGAAAAAACACGTCGACGTGACCCAAGAAAATACAACTATTTGCCAATTGTGAATTGTGCCATGGAACTTTCGACTACTGACTACACCCCGCGAAGTACATAACCCAACTCTGAAATGCTGGCACGTCGTGTAACAGACGAGTATGTTTCTTCGCGCATGAACTGAAAGAGCTTCTGAAAGAAATAATCCCTTGATTATTTTCATTTATGAAAGAGTATATATACAATTTACAATTTTCATAATAGGAAAATTCTATTCTTATTCTAATCCTAAAACTTTATTCTATTTGTACAATAATTATACAATTATGGTAAACGTACAACTCTATTTTAATTACAACTAAACTAACCAAAATTAGGCCATTAAACCGTGATATACATGGCAGGAATATACCTTGTATATCACGGGTCTTAACAGCCCAAATATACCATTCTGGCTGTGATATACACGGTGTATATTCCGTGTATATCACAGGTATTTATCACACCCCCGCAGTCATAGCGGGCGGTCTTCATACGCTGAGACTGTCCCTAAAATCTTCAAAGAGTACGGACGGAAGACCTTTGGTAAAGATGTCTGCAATTTGATACCGGAAGGGACATGACAGACGCGTACATGTCCATGAGCTACCTTTTCGCGAATAAAGTGAATATCCATCTCGATGTGTTTAGTGCGCTGATGTTGAACCGGATTACCAGAAAGGTAGATGACACTAATATTATCACAATAAACCAAGGTAGCTTTCTGAATAGGACAATGAAGCTCTAAAAGAAGATTACGTAACCAACAGGATTCAGAGACCACATTGGTTACCCCTCGATACTCGGCCTCTGCACTAGAGCAAGATAATGTAGATTGACGCTATGCAGACCATGAGACCAAGTTATTACCAAGAAACATACAATAGCCGGACGTGGAAAATCTGGCATCTGGACAGCCACCCCAATCAATATCAGTATACGAGACAAGTGTAGATGTCGATGAAGGATATAAATGTAAGCCATAGTCAAGTGTCCCCTGGATGTATCGAATAATGCGTTTGAGCGCATTTATGTGCTCAACCTTGGGATCATGCATAAACAAGCACACATATTATACGGCATACATAATATCTGGTCTCTTGAAAGTAAGATACTGAAAAGCCCCTGCAAGACTGCGATAGTGAGTCGGATCCTCATACGGTGAGCTAGCCGCATCACCCAGCTTGGGTTTAGTATTAACGGGAGTGGAAGTAGACTTGCATAAGGACATACTAACTTGCTCAATGATCTCAGCGGCATACTTTCGTTGTGATAAGAATAACCCACCTGTATGACGAGAAAGAACAATCCCTTAAAAGTAACTCAAGGGCCCCAAGTCTTTCATAGCAAACTCAGACCTGAGCATGATTATGATAGGCTTGCGCAAAGCATCGGTAGAGACAGTCAAGATAATATCATCCTCATATAATAGAATGTAAGCCAGGGCTGAACCACGACAATATATAAACAATGAATTATTAGACCTGCTGTGCGAAAACCCAATCGATGAAACATAGTCGACAAATCTTTTATACCAAGCCCGTGGGGCCTGCTTAAGCCCATACAATGTCTTCTTCAATAAACAGACATGATGAGGATATTTGGGGTCACGAAAGCCCAAGGACTGCTGCATGTAAACACTCTCCTTAAGATCACCATGTAGGAAAGCATTCTTCACATCTAACCGATGAATGGGCGAAGCCTTCAAAAGAGCCAGACTGAGAACAGTGTGAATGGTAGCCGGTTTGACCACTGGACTAAATGTCTCACCACAATTCACGCCAACCTGCTGAGTCTTACCATCACCTACAAGACGAGTCTTATGTCTCGCAAAAGAACCGTAAGAATTATCCTTATGAGTAAAAATTCACATATACCGAATAATATTAAAACCAGAAGGACGGGGTACCAACTCCCACGTCTTATTGGCAGTAAGAGCATCATATTCATCGGTTATAGCCAATTTCCAATTCGGGTCATTTAAGGTGGAAACTGGGTTACGGAGTATATGGGATTTAAGAACATTAGAATTTAAATTAAAATATCTTTTTGGTTTAAAAATACCCCGTTGACTATGAGTGACTGGTCTGTATCTCGGGGGAGAACTGGATGGATTTTGGAAAATATTGGGATAGGTGACGGACTGTCTAGCAGGCAGTGGGCATGCTGGCCCAATACTGGAACTGGGACCGACGTCAAAAACATTATACGAACTAGGACCGGGACCACTGTCTTTAGCAAACGGAAATTGGGTTTCATAAAAAATAATATGGGGACTAATTATGATTTTATTCGATGATAAATCAAAACATTTGTAACCACGATGATTAGATGGATAACCCAAAAATACACAAGGAGTAGACTGGGCTTGAAGTTTGTTAATTGTCGTTGACGGAAATAGCGGATAACATAAGCACCCAAAGACCTTAAGATGTGAATACGAAAGAGTTTTATTATAGAGGACTTGAAGATAGGATGTATTTGCCAATCCTTTGGTAGGAAGTATGTTAAGAAGATATGTAGCCATTTGTAGAGCATGATGCCAAAAGGAAGGGGGTACGGAAGCATGGACCAATAATGTTCGGATAATATTATTAATGGTACGAATTTTGCGTTCGACTTTTTCATTTTGTGAGGACGTATGAGGACAAGAGAAACGAAAATTTATTCCATTAGTACTATAAAAATCCAAAAACTACCCATTATCATATTCTTTGCCATTATCACATTGAATAATTTTTATTTCTCGTTCGAACTGGGTACGGATAAATGCTCTAAATTTTAGGAAAGTGGAGAACACTTGAGATTTTTTCGCTAACAGAAAAGTCCTTAAAAATTAGAATAATCATCCAAAAATAGAACATAATAATGATGGCCCAAAGAACTGAGAACAGAAGATGTCCATAAATCGCTATCAATAATATCAAATGGCATTAACATACGAGAAGTAGAGTCTACAAACGGTAATCTAACAAGTTTTCCCAGAGGACAAGATTGGCAAATTGGAGTACTATGCGTACCCTTATAGGAAATAAAATTGTTTTTATGTAAGGCAGAAACAGTAGACGACCCAGGGTGACCTAAACGTACATGCCATAAGGAAGGAGCGAGAGCTGCAAAAGTAGATGACAATGCTTGATTCGAGAGACCGGATGTGGGCGTGATAGGATAAAGATCTTTCCTACTATCATATCTCATGAGAGGAATCCCCGTCTTGAAATCCTTCATAGGATCAAAATCAACAGAAACCCAAAAGGATCAAAATCAACAGAAACCCAATTATCAGTGATGAATTTACGGACATACACCAAATTTTTAATTAAGTTAGGGGCATGGAGGGCGTATTTCAAGACAAGAGGTGGATGGGGGGGGGGACAAAGTTTTATGACCGTAACCACGAATTGGAATAGAATTGCCATTATCAACAATTATGCCACGATTACTGCTCAAATTAGAATAAGACGAGAGAGTACCTTGGTCGGACGTCATGTGAGGAGTGGCTCCGGTGTCCATGTACCAATTTGCGTCCGGGAGATTTAATTCAAGAGTGCAATACGACTTTAATGTTGGTAAGGGTGGGGCCAACTGCATGGTGGGCCTGCGGAGGCCGAGGCCTAATCACACTTGCTTCCTGCCCCGGCCCAGAACCTGCTCTTGGGTACCACTGCTGACCTGAAAAACTGGGCATGTTGTTGTTGGAATTTTGGGCCCAGTTTCAAGGGAAAACAGTAGGCGGGTAATAGGGGTTGTTGGGCCCAGGTCCACTGGCCCAGTTCCTCGGCCATGGGCCCCAGGATTGTGGCCAGTTGGCTTGCGGCCCACTGCTCCGAGGCCCATTGCCACCCCCGTTATTTCCACTTTGGTTTCCACAACAATTTTACCATTATTCTTGATATTCTGACCCTTTTTACCACCACCGTTGTTGCGGTTTTGGCCGAAATTGTTGGAGACGGATGGAGAAAATTCGATCGTTGTCACCATGACGACGGACGAGGCCCCATTGGCCACTTTCTTAGCCAATCGTGATTCTTCGAGCGTGAGAATGGAACAGTCCTGATAAAACTGCAGAAGATGACTGCTTTGACAAATTAGCGTACCGACGCCACTATAGGCCTCAGAAAGGCATGCAACCATCTGAAGGACAAGACGATCGTTCGTAATAGGCGCACCAACGTTGCGTAGTTGGTCCGCCAATTCTTTCAACCTTTTGCAGTATGCTGAAACGTTAGGGAAGTCTTCCATATTGACGTGGGAGAATTCCTGCTCAAGGGTAACAACACGAGAATTTTGATTAACTTGAAATATATCACGCACTCTATTCCAAGAATCCATCGCCGTAACGTCTGGTTCGATAATCATTTGCAACAGGTCGGTAGAGATAGTGGAGTAAATCCACTGAAGAACGGTAGCATCAAGGGTCATCCATAACTTAGGATCATCCTCGGGTTTGGGCACCTCCGTATCCGCAGGGATAATGTGATGGAGGACTTGATGCGAGCGTGCGTGAACTTTGAACAGTTCGGCCCACGTCGCGTATTTGACGTTTTCTATTTCAAGAATGATAGGGATATGGTTCTTGATGCTAGCAACAGTAAGGGCAGGGTGAAAAATGTTCTTAGCCATAACAACAACGCAAGACGTGATGTAGAGACTAGAAAGAAATTGGGGGAGAAAATACTCAGAAACCGAGAAAAAAGTGCTCGGAAATCGATGCACGAGAAGAGAGGTTTGGGAGAGGAAATAATTAACATAGACTTATGATACCGTGAAAGAAATAATCCCTTGATTATTTTCATTAATGAAAGAGTATATACAATTTACAATTTTCATAATAGAAAAATCCTATTCATATTCTAATCTTAAAACCTTATTCTACTTGTATAATAATTATACAATTATGGTAAGTCTACAACTCTATTTTAATTACAACTAAACTAACCAAAATTAGGCCATTAAACCGTGATATACACGGCAAGAATATACTGTGTATATCACGGGTCTTAACAACCCAAATATACCATTCTGCCCGTGATATACACGGTGTATATTCCGTGTATTTATCAGCTTTGTCCCGAGATGAAGTACAATTGGTGCTATGTGTATCAGTATCCTTTAGACATCGAATCATATCCGGACATTTTAATTGAAATGAACTAACTGGTAATTATTGGATGGTCATTCCTTGTAATCCTCAGCGGCCACAATCACCACATGATCAGTACTATGGTACTACTATCTCTGGACGTGGAAATGTGTTGACTCCTCAGCAAATTCCTCTGGAAAATACATCAACTTTTGAGTTGTTTGTTCCTCCTTCTAAATCTCAACCAACAATTCATCAGAGGGTTCAAAACGAGAGTGATTTTTCACTTTTTTCGGCCAACCACACAAAAAATTTAGGAGATGAATTTTGAGATCGGGAGTACTTCTCATGCTAAGGTGAATAAAGTGTATGATGAAAAGGGGAAAAGACGTGGAGTTTGAGTCACAAGATCAGAAATTTCGAGACATCAATTGGGTTTCTGACTTGTTGATGGATGAATTTGAAGGTACAAGATTATAAATATTTTTATATATGATGTATGTATGATAGTAATTGATAATTAATTAATGGTGCCTTAATTAATTGGAGATCATTTCTTAAGAAGATACTTATGTTAACAACTTCTAACTCTTTTTTCCCATTTATCATTTATGTTTTTGTATGTATTTGGCGTTAATCTTGTTATTTTAACTTCTGAATGTTGTTTATTGGTCATTTCTGCCTTTTGTATGCATTCATTGAAAGTTTTATTAAAATGAGTTTATTATTAGACGTGTACTACTACTTTGTATTTTACCATATTTGTTCTTATGTAATTATGATAGAATTAGGATCCCTATTGTATAAGGATTCCACATTAGACACCTATATATATTTGGTATTAATGAGAAAGGCTCCCCAAGAGAGATTAATTCAATCTTACATGGTATCAAGAACAAACAACTAAAACCCTAAATTCTTCCCTTGCCGCCGCCGTACCCCACGCTTAGCGGCCGGATTTTTTTTTCTTCTCTTCCCTTCTCTTTCATGAATTTCTGTAATTCCATTGGGCCACCATGTCTACTCCCGCACCTCCTAATGCTTCCGCTTCCTCCTCAGATGTCGTCGATAACCCTCCTCCCCCTTCAACGCCCTTCTTCCACCATGCTTTCACAGTCACCAATATCAAGAATTTCATCCCAATAATTCTTGACCAGGAAGACAATCAATATTTTTCGTGGGTTGAACTCTTCAATATCCACGCCTGTGCGTATAACGTACTTAATCATATCGACGACTCTATCTCTCGCCCCTCAGACGTTGCAGACTCAACATGGTGTCGCTTTGACGCCATAGTTAAACAGTGAATTTATGACACCATATCTAAAGACCTACTTCATACAATTATAAAAACATGTGCCTCGGCTCGTGAGTTATGGGTTCGATTGGAAGAAATATTTCAAGACAACAAAAATACTTGCGCCGTGTATTTGTAAGAGCAGTTCAACAGCACATATCTTGAAAATTTCTCCAACATGTCTGAATACTGTAAGCAATTAAAACTGGTTGCGGACCAACTATCTAACGTGGGAACACCAGTTTCTGACACTAAGATGGTTCTCCAACTTGTTGCGGGCTTACCAAAAGGAGAATATGATACTCTCACCACCCTAGCAACAGTTCAATCCGCAACCCTTTCCATCACTTGGTTTATTGGGCCCAAGCCCAGGCCCACGACCCCATCCAGGTTCAGCAAAAGGGCAGCAAGCCCACATCGCCTGCACAGTGCAATACCCGAGTCCAGTGGCTATGGTTTCACATACACACAACCGCCTCACCCACCCTTTTCCCTTAACAATGTCCTATATGGCCGAACATCATTAAAAATCTAATTTCTGTCCAAAAATTTACTCGTAATAACTCTGTCTCTGTTGACTTTGACCCTTTTGGTTTTACTGTGAAGGATCTTCGTACGGGGACACCTCTTACGAGATACAATAACACGGGGGATCTCTATCCATTCCCATCCACCTCCGCTGCCAGCTCTTGCTCTCCCATTTCTCTCGCTGCTATCTCTCCGTCAACTTGGCATAATAGGTTTGGCCACCTAGGAGATCCATTTTTTAATTTTCTTAGAGGCAAAAATTTTATTAGAATTGGCTAAGGGTTTGGGACCTCAAGGGATAACCCATGTGTTTGAAGGAGGGATGACTTAGATGTGCTTGGGTTCAAGGCTAAGTTCACACGCGCGCCGCCGCCGCCCGCCCGTCCTGTCCGGGCTCGGGTCGTGGGCCTTGGGCTTCTTCTGATATTATCTCTTTGGACCCCAAAATTTCTTAATATTTACAGTTTGGTCCCTGGAGTTTCTGGAAAGATGAAATTAGGAACGACAGAAGCCAGAAAGTTTCTGCTTGCCATTTGAGTTGATTTTTGGAGCGTTAAAACTCCATTAATCTTCACTTAATCTCCTCCCTAAAAGCTCTTTTATGTTGCACATTAAATCAGCCATTACTTGGCTGATTTAATCCTCACTAATGGCAATTACTTGGCTATAAACAGTGAGAAGGCCCTCCCCTTATACTATATATTGAAGCCTTTTGGCTCAATTGTAGAGACTACTACCTAGAAACAGAAAGAGAACAACATAAATTCAGTCCAAAACGTGAGCAGAAACAGTGGACAAAAACAGAAAACTCTTCCTTCATTTTCCATTCTTCGCAAGTCGTTTCGTGTTTATTTTCTTCGTCAGAATCAACATATTTGCTTTGTAGTGTTGATTAGTTGTTGTTTTATCTTGGGAGACTATTGCCCGTTAACGTAAAAGTATATATACGGGACAATCTTGTCTTAAAGACAGAGAGTCATCTCTCGACTCAGCCATGGTTGTAACAATCCAGATTTAGTGTTTCTTGATTTCATGTTATCAAGATCCAACGCTCAACAAGCTTGCGGCAGTTTTGAATATTGACTACTTGTTTATCCTTTCGAACACTTGTAATATTTATTTACTTCCCGTACTGCTTTACATATCTAACAGATATTCGGAGAAAAACAGAATAGAAAAACGGTTTTTGTTGTTTGTGCATGTGTGTGGGGTCTCAAGTAGGTTAATTTTGGCATATATGAGAACAAAATATTTAATTCCGCCTCTATTAAATCAACAACAAATAGTATAAAAATTGTAATACATTAGTTCATAAATAATACGTCATCCATTTTAATTTAATTGTCTTTATTTAATTAGGCAAAAGCTAAAAAATAAAATGAGACTAGAATTTTCTGATAATGTAATAAAATATTCTTTAAAATCTTATAATTTTAAATAAGTTATATCAAATGTTGGAGCTACAGATATACCAAAAATATAGAAAAAATACATTCATTTTTAAACATAAATAAGACAATAAAATTGAAACAAAGGGAGTAATAAATATTTTATATAGTAAATAAAAGTTCATACATAATCACAAAGGCTTTTCTTTAACTCAATCTCAAAAAGTTGAAATTCCAAAAGGACTGTCTTTGATTTAGTGTTTTGTTCAATACCTTTTTAACCTCTTTAAGATTAAAAAAACAAGTTACCATTCTTATTCAAACAGAACAAATCGAAGTTATTGAAACCGGAAAAAAGTCAAATCATAGCGAATTTGATTAAAAATAATATTGATATATAGTTTTTAAAAACTAAATATAAAAAAATATCGAAATAAAACATTTTAAATTATACTATACGAACCCGCGAACGCCCCCACGTTTGAGAAGAGAAGCTTGATCCAACTATTTATATAATAATACAAAAACATTACGTAAGGATTACAAGAGCTAGAAGCTTGCATTTTTACTTTAGATGATATTACAAAAAAACAACAACAAAATATTAGGTGGGGAAGGTGAAATGTACGTAGATCTTACCTCTATTTCGAAAAGTAAAAAGGCTATTTCCAAATATTACGAGAAAAGAAAAAACAAAAAACAAAAAACAAAAAACAAAAGAGAGAAACGGTTTTTGACGGTTTTTGTTTGTCTCGTGCGTTTTGGTTGGTTGGTTGGTTGGTTGGTTGGGGGTCTCAAATTGGTTAATTTTGGCCTATATGAGAACAAAACATTGAATTATATATGCCTTTATTAAATCAATACTAGATAATGTAAAAATTGTAGTACATAAATAATACTGCATTTGTTTTAAATTAAGTATCTTAATTTAACTAAAGTTTAAGAAAATAAAAAGAAAGTTTAGAATTTTATTATTTTAAATTAAAAATGTGTATAATTGGTATGGTTTTGAACAAGACGTAAATTGTTGGAACTAGAGGACTACTAAATACAAAAAAAAAAATATACAAAAATGAAAATAAGACACTAAAATTGAAACATAATGAGTAATAAAGATGGTAATAAAATGAATAAAAGTTCATACATAATCACACGAACTTTTTCTTCTAACTCAATATTTTTTCACCTTTTAATTAATGATGAAGAAGATTATAATTCTTAGTTAAATCGAAATTGAAGTTACTGAGCCGAACAAACCAAAATCGAAATGAGAAAAGCCCAACTATATCGAATTTTACTTGGGTATGATACTAGTCAATATTTTTAAAATCAAATACGGCAATATCTAATTAAAGCATCTAAAAATTGTACCATACCTACCTACTAGCACTACGTGTGAAAAGGAAAAATTGATCCAGCTGTTTGCATAATAATACAAAAATATTAGGTGACTTTACTGGATATGTAAAACAGTACGGAAATAAATAAATATTACAAGTGTTCGAAAGGATAAACAAATAGGCAATTCAGAACTGTCGCAAGCTTGTTGAGTCTTGAATCTTGATAACCTGAAATTAAGAAACACTAAATCTGGATTGTTACAATTGTGGCTGAGTCGAGAGATGACTCTCTGTCTTTAAGACAAGATTGCCCCGTATCTATGCTTTGTGCTCACGTTTTGGAGTGATCTGTTTCTGTTTCTCGTCTCTGTGTAGTATATGTTTTTCGTCTCTACAATTGAGCCAAAAGACACCAATATATAGCATAAGAGGAGAGACTCTTCAACTGCCAAGTAATGACAGTTTATGGCCATTAGTGAGGGAGTTAACCAGCCAAGTAATGGTTGTTTATGGCCATTAGTGAGGGAGTTAATCAGCCAAGTAATGACTCTTTATGGCCATACTTGGCTGATTTAATGTGCGACATAAAGGAGTTGTTAGGGAGGAGTTAAGGTGCAGATTAATGAAGTTTTAAAGCTCCAAAAATCAACTCCAACCTTCCCAATTTCAGCTTTCCAGAAACTCTAGGGACTAAACTGTAAATATTAAGTAATTTGGGGTCCAAAGAGATAATATCAGAAGAAGCCCGAGACCCGAGTCCGGACCGGACGGGCGGCGGCGGCGCGCGTGTGGACTTAGCCTTGAACCTAAGCACATCTAGGTCCTCCCTCCTTCAAACACATGGGTTACCCTTGGGGTCCCAACCCCTTAGCCAATTTTGAGACTTATAAGGAGAACAATTCTTCCTTTTTCCACCGATGTGGTAGATGTGTCCCACACCATATTTTCATGCCTCAAACACCTTACTTCGTGGATCAATATCTCTTTTATTTCTCAATGAAATTTGACGATTCTTGGCCCTACGGTCATCTACTCACTTAGTAGATTATGCATGTGTGAAGATACAAAGCCTCCAACATACGGAACCCTAGTGTTTAAGTCATTAAATACGGGTGAACGCACCTCCCCATCAAAGACAAATTTCCAACCGACTTTAGATGATATTAGACAAAAAAAAAAAAAGGAAACGGTTTTTGTGTGGGGTATCAAATCAGTTAATTTTGGCTTATATGATGACAAATTAATTTAACAAATGTCATCATAGAGCCTTAATTTAATGGAAATTAAAAAAAGGTCATAAATCAATCTTTTTGGCTTATATAAGATGCACCATTGTTGCCTCAAAACTCATTCACCAACAAGTCACATACCCAATTCCACATACTTTTTTTCTCATTTCAAATATGGCTTAAAATTTTATCATCCATTTTTTTTCACCTTAGCAATAAAATAATTTTCAGTTTCAAGATTCATCAGCCCCTCATAAAACCTTGCATGATTAACTGACTGTAATTATTACTATTCACTAACGATGACTTACATGAGTGATTGTCATTCAGCTATATAGTACTCATCATCTTCTTCATTTCATAAAATTTTTAGGGGTGCAAGAGCGAGTCATGATAATTTCATCGGATTCATAAAAAAATTGATCGATGAGTTCATGATGACTTGCCTCTTGCCCACCCAAATTGTTTGTGATATGATGAGTACTAGCTGAATTAATGACAATCATTCATGTAAGCCATTTGTTAGTGTATAGTAAGAGTGGCCAGTGGGCCGGGGCGGGGCGAGACCCGGCGGGACGGGGGAAGAGTTGGGATCGGGTCTCCGGCGGGACAGGCGGGCCGGGATTAGCAGGACAAGCAGATGTTCCGTCCCGTCCCGTCCCACATCCCGCCGGAAAAGGGGACCGGTGTTGGGGACGGGGCGGGACGGGATTGGGATTTCGGTTTTTTTAGACATTTATTTTAAAAAAAAATAATATATATAAACACTTCAATAAATTGAACAAGATAATGTAATAAAAATATCTCTTGAGCCGAGGGTCTCTCGGAAACAACCGCTCTACCTACCAAGGTAGAAGTAAGGTTTGTGTACACTCTACCCTCCCAGACCCCACATTGTAGGATTTCACTAGGGTTGTTGTTGTGTTGTTGTTGTTGTTGTTGTTGTTGTAGTGTAATAAAAACATCTCAAGATTATTTTTGTGCCTCTTATATTATTTAATAGAAATATAATTTTTTGTAATACAATTTCAAAATTGCAACTTTGTGGTGTTGTTCAAAAGTTGCAAATCACATAGTAAAATTGCAATTAAAAAAATTACATAGTTAACCATACTTTTTCCAATTTCTTCATAATGTCTTGAAGATCTTTGGTTGGAATTGGAAGTTGTTGGTCAAATTATTCGACGTCGTTTCTTGTTCCCTCGAACAAGATTTCGTTGTAGTTGTAGTCTTCTTATTCGTTGATCTCCGGTTGACGACACCTTCTACGCTCCGCTCGAATCCAATATCTGAATAGAACTGCAATCTCCAACGTGTCTCCCGCCAATGAATGTCTGTGCTCTCCTATTTGAAATCTTCCAGCAGAAAAAACACTTTCAGACGCTGTTGATGACGCTTGAATGTTCAACACATCTCGAGTCATCTTTAATAGAGTCGAAAATGTCTTCTCATTCTCCCTCCGGTATTTCAACAAGTTTTCATGCCCTTCATCATTGACAATTAATTCATACGGTACAACACCCTGCAAACCATAAATATCAAATTCGCTAACTTGTGAAGAAGTTGAACCACTAAACATTTTATTTCTAATACCTTGAATACTAACAGCATAAACCACATATTTTTTATAACGTTGCAGCGAAGTAGTAGAAGATGGTACAGAAGCCGGTTGATTATTTGCACTTTGTTGTTAGTAATACATATATATTTTTTTGCATTCAGTGTGTATGCTAGACGTAACTTCTTCTTTAGTTGGTTCTTTATTTGGACTTGGAGGTGGAATCGTTTCAACAAGTGTTTTACAACCGTCTACTTTAATAGTTAGATTTAATACATCACCAATAATATAAATACTGGGAATAGAAAAAAGTATTTTTTTAATTTTTTAAACATTTTTTCAATAGATGCCTTATAAGTTTATTTTTCCATATATTCATTAAGTAACAAAAATATTAGAGCTATATAAAATAACATAGTTGAAATAGTAGGATAATAAATACCAGAAAATTCTTTAGTAGCTTGAAAATATTTCTCTAAAAATCCAATAAGTTCTAAAAACATTTCTCTATCATTATCTACCATATCCCTTGAATTTTTTATAGGCGTTAAATAATAAAGTTATAGGTCTTCTATAATCGTAAGTAACAAGTAGTTGTTCATATAGAGAATTCCACCTAGTTCCTACTTCTTCAAGAATTTTTCTAAAAGGTAATCCACAATCGTGACAAGTTTTTTTATACTCTTTGCGTGTTTGTATTTTTTTACCTTTAAAAATAAAATTTATAGAAAATTGTATTTTATCAAGAATGTTTTCAAAAAGTTTTAGGCCATCATTTACAACTAAGTTATAAATATGACACGCACATCTTATATGAAAATGATCAGAAAATATGGAGTTAATTGAACTTTTAAAAGTCTTATAGCATAATCATTAGAAGTAGCATTATCTAATGTAATAGTCATAATTTTATCAATTTTTCTATAATAATCACAAATTTCATGAATATTTTGTGCAATAAAAGTTTCAGTGTGCCTATCATCAATATATATATCTATATGCTAAAATATGTTTTTGCATAGACCAATTATGATCTATCCAATGACATGTTACAGTTAAAAAATCATTACCGTTAGTACTACGCCTATGTCAGAAGTGATAGCCTCTTTGTCATTAAAATGATATAATGCATAACGTAAATATTGTTGATATTAATGCGCAAATTAAAAACATCTCTTCTAACAGTTGATCTAGGAAAACCATTAAAAGCAGAATTATATGTTTCTCGAATGTAATGAATACCCGGGCCTACTGTTGTAGAATATCTGGGGAGGCAACATCGTCCAAAAAATTATAAGCACTCGACACGGATTTAGACACTTGAGCAAATGGAAATTGGATTTCATCAAAAATAACATGACGACTAATTATGATTTTGTTAGAATATAAATCAAAATATTTGTAACCACGATGATTAGAAGGAAAACCCAAAAATACACAAGCGGTAGACCGAGCTTGAAGTTTATTAATTATAGTGGACGGAAAAAGTGGATAACACAAACACCCTAAGATGAGAATACGAGGGATCTTTATTGTAAAAATATTTAAGTGGGTTAGGGAGAATGTTAAGGAGGTAGGTCGCCATTTGTAACGCATGATGCCAAAAAGATGGGGGTAATGAAGCATGGGCTAGTAAGGTTCTGATAATATTATTAATAGTATGAGTTTTTTCTTTCGGCCTTCCTATTTTGCGAGGACGTATGAGGACAAGAAAACTGAAAAGATATGTCATGAGTGTCACAAAATTCCCTAAATGGCCCATTATCATATTCCCTACTATTATCACATTGAATGTTTTTAATTTCCCGTGCAAATTGGGTAAGGATGAAAGCTCTAAATTTTAAGAATGTGGAAAAAATATGAGTTTTTTAGACAAAGGAAAGGTCCACAAAAAATTAGAATAATCATCCAAAAGTAAAACATAATAACGATGGCCCAAAGAACTCAAAACGGGAGATGTCCATAAATCATTATGAATAATGTCAAAAGGCATCAACGTACTAGAAGTAGAGGCGACAAACGGTAATCTAACATGTTTCCCTAGAGGACAAGAAGGAAAAATATGAGTACTACACATACTCGTACAATCAATGAAATTATTGTTTTTAAGAGAAGAAATAATAGACGACCCCGGATGACCCAAATGGGCATGCCACAAGGAAGGAGCAAGAGCGGCAAACGTGGAAGGTGTGGCTTGACTCGTAGAAATGATGGTGGTGGTGATTGGATAAATCTCTCCCCGACTATTACACCTCATTAGAGGTATCCCCGTCTTGAAATCCTTTACAGAAAATCCAAAAGGGTCAAAGTTAACAGAAACCCAATTATCAGTTGTGAATTTTCGGACATACACCAAATTTTTAATTAACTGAGGGGCATAAAGGGCATTTTTAAGACGAGAGGTGGATGTGGGGGGACAAATTTGTGTGACCATAACCACGAATTGAAATTGAATTGCCATTACCAACAATTATGCCACGATTTTTGCTCAAATTGAAATAAGACGAGAGATTACCTTACACAAATGTCATATGAGAAGTGGCTATAATGTCCATTTACCAATTTGTGTCCGGGGGATTTAATCCAAGTGTATGCATCGCGGCCTAGATCCATGGGTGTCAGAATTGTTGCTGGGCCTGCAGCCATGAAGGCCTGCTGATAAAGCCCAACAACCGACTGACTGGATTGAAACTGCTGCGAATCGGGCCTCTGCTGGCTGGCCCAATTTGCTGGGTAAACTGATGGAGCTGGCTGCGAATTGGGCCTCTGTTGGATGGCCTAATTCGCTGGGTAAACTACTAGAACTGGAAAGGGGTAACTGGGCCAGTTGGGCCATTGCCAGGCCCATTGGACAACGGTACTTTTGGCCCACTTCTCTGGCCTAAGCTACGGTTGCCCATGCCGGCTGCCACCCTAACCACTACTGCCGCCGCCATTCCCGTCAGACTTTCGATTTTGACCCCGTTTTCCACCCCCGTTGTTCCAATGTGGAGTGGAATTAGCCGAAGATGATGGAGAGTAGGAATTTTGTGGCGAGTCCGCCATCATGGCGGAAGTTGTTCCACTTGCGGCCTTTTTATCCAATCCTGCCTCTTCAAGGTTGAGCATAGACCGAGCTTGATAAAACAAGAGGAAGATGGTTGTTTTGACGAAGAAGAGTCCCAACACCATTATAGGCCTCAGATAAGCTGGCAACCATCTGAAGAATAAGACAATCATTTGTGACGGGCGCACCAACATTATTGAGTTGATCCGCCAATTCCTTCAGCCATTTACAATAAGCTGAGACATTCGGAAAATCCTATATAGTGACATGAGAGAATTCTTGCTCAAGAGTGACAGCATGAGAATTTTGGTTATCTTGGAACATATCACGCACCCTATTCCAAGTGTCCATTGCCGTGGCGTCGGGTTCAATAATCGTCTACAAAAGGTCCGTAGAGATAGTGGAATATATCCACTGGAGTACGGTAGTATCAAGAGTCGTCCAGAACACAAGATCATCATTGGCGGTAGTCACTTTCTCCTTGCCTGTATCTGCGGGGATGATGTGGTGAAGGACTTGATGCAGCATGCGTTAACTTTAAATAATTCTGTCCACGTCGCGTATTGGACGTTTTCCATCTCAAGAACGATAGGGATGTGGTTCTTGATGTTGGAAACAGTAAGGGCATGATGAAACGTGTTCTTTGAGGTAGACATAATGAAAGAACAAGAGGAGAATTAGGGATTAAAGAGAATTTGGGAAGAGAGAAAAATATTTAGAAGAAAAAGGCGTCGGAGTCGCGGATTCCGAGGGTGCTAGGCGGCGCAAGTGTAGTTGGGAGAAGGAAATTTTGCCTTAGACTTCTTATACCATGAAAGAAATAATCCTCTTAATTATTTTCATTAATGAAGAGGTCTATTTATACAATATACAATCTCTAAATATGGAAAATCATATTCCTACTATGATACTAATATCCTAATTACACTTGTATAAGGATTCTACAAAATTTGGTAAGTAACCTAAATATTCACAAATATACACGGTTTCTATCATTTAGATCACTGTTATTAAAATTATATCACCCTCAAATAAAGAGTAATAATAAAAACATTAACAAAACACATGAATACTTTAATTATTTAATTAATAATTAATAGTTTATTACGTTTGTGAAGATTCACAATTAGTTGAAGGATCAAAAGTGCATATTTCAATTAATTAAAAATTACATTTACTGATCCAACTATCACAATGACCAAAAATAATATTTTTATATTTGAGGGACTTAAAACAAATTCCTTTTCTTTATTCTTTCTCTAAATCTAGAATTGCTTCTAGCCTAACCAAGACCTTATAATACTCACATATAATATACATGTAGATACATATTTTGGTGATAGATTTCATTTCTATACACCGATATATTAAAAAAATATTTATATTATTAATGTGATTTAATTTTGTATAACAACTTATCTTATTTGTCTAGTTACTGATTCTTCTTATCATGAAATGTTACAATCTGTAAGCATTTTTTAGGTAACCCAATAGTATAAATATTTATCTTTAAGTTAAACGTTTGATGTTTGTATTTCCTCTAGTTCTATTTTTTCCCTTTGTTACAAAGTTTGTAAAGGGAACACATGACAACTTTAGTTGTTGAGATTCCTCTGGAGTTTTGCTACCTTCCTTAAAAACGTGGCTGATTTTTCATGCAAAGTATAACAAAATTTTGATGTAGTGTTAAAAACTGTCATTATATGATCACCTAATTTCTTATCCTTATTATATGGCTATTTGATGATTTTTTTGTCAAATAATCTCAAAACTTAACCAATAAAAAGGTTGTGACCTCATCCTAATTTGTTTATACCCTTGTCGGTCCAGGATCCACCTGTGAAGAAGTTTTTTTTTCCTCTTCTTTTCTGTATTTTTTTTAATATAATACAAACACCTCGATTTTTGCATGTAGATAGTAGTTATAAGTAGATTGCAAAAAATGTTAATGGAGTTTGTTTATTTTATTGAGAATTTTACTCTACACATCATCCGAATAAAATTTCTAATAAAAAATAACTTAATATTTATATTTTTTATAAATTTTTAGTCGGTATACTCATTTTTTGTAAACTGATTTATGCTTATTATATATTGAGTGTATACCAGCAACATTTATAACCTATTATGACTAGGCGGGTGAAAATTTTCTTAACCGATGGTCTAAAATCTCATACCATTAGTATTAAAGTCTTTTTTTAAAAAAATATAAGGCATATATTCAAATGATGTGAAAAAACAATCATGATTATTAGATACGTCTTTTCCTTGGTTTGTAATACTGGAGTTTAACTTCTATATATTAAAAAAAAAAGTTATAATATTAGGTCTCTTAAAAGATTAATAATACCAGCATTTGATAACTTCTTATAAAAGGTGATACTATTTTATGCAATAAAAAAAGATATTCCATACTAATTGTATTACACATGTAGTGGATATAAGTTAAATCCTAACAATTACATATATGTCAAACATTGGTAAAATGAAAGTAATAGAATTAGCAAGACAATTTAGCATGCTTAGTAAATTGTTTTCTTTTCTTTTCCTAGCCATATATTAGGTATTTTTGGAAGTCTAAAAGCAGAAAAAGAAAAAGAGTATGTGATGAGACCTTTGCTGCAAAAAAGAAAATAAAGACATACAAGTAAGTATAAATGAGAAAGGTGTTCACTTTACAAAAAATAAGGTGAATTTTCATCTCCATCTAACTATTGAAACTTGTTGCATGTTCTTCGGCTACTTCATAGTTCATAATCATTCGCAATTACTATCACAAGAAAGTCGTCTCTATCATTAAAGGGACTTATGCACTCCACGACTTTCTCTTCGTCATCAATATTAACTAAGCATTCTTGATTGTATATTATCATTTCTTAAATTATTAATTTCACCTCTTCTTCTGAAAATTTAAAGCATTAGTACATATATACCTCTATTTCATTTTTGGTTTGTGTATTCTCTATGTAGCCAAAAAAAATTTCTTTTAATCGTTTTAGGTCAATCTAAACATTTTTTTTCCAGTTATGAAGCTCTTATTTAAACTTTGAAGTAAATGTAGATCATCAAATTGCTATTAAAGAATCACAAATCCTTTTATTATCAAACAAGTACGAGAAGTATAATCTTTTAAGTCATTAACTCATGATTAGAAGAAAGTTAACTCTAAGAGTTAATGAATGTCTGAATTCAGATTACATAAATCCATTTTGCTTTTGTGGAGTAATTTATTAAAACATCTATTATTCATAGTGAAGGGTCAACTATATTAGTAACTGATACTCACTCCTCCTGTCCTAGTTTATGTGTCTCTATTTAATTGAACAAGATATTTAAGAAAGAAATAAAAAGACTTTAAATATGTGCACTACTGAAAAAAGCAAATTTACGACGGAATTCGTAAGAAATTGGCTTATCATAAAGGTTTCCAATGGAATTCATTTTTAATTGGCTCGTCAAGAATGTTTTTGATGAATTTTTTGCTTGAAATCCCTTAACGACGAGTCAACTTGGGTCGGAATGTCTATCGAAATTTGATATTTTTTTAAAAGTAATGGTCTAAAACAAGTCATAGACATTTGTAATACTATAAATCATCTCACTAATTAAGGGTAAAATAAAATTTTAAAATTAAATTATTTTTAAATATAGAAAAGTGATATTTTCTTGTGGACAGATAATTAAAAGAGAACAACGAGTCACATAAATTCGGATGGATGAAATAGTAGTTAAACATTATTATATCCTTAAAATAAATAACACTTCGCTTTTCAAGCTATAAATAACAATCAATGTTCATCCACCAATTCCACAGTTGCACTCCTACTCCACTAGAATTGCCTACTTTAATTTTGGAACAAATTCCAAAGTTTTTATTTCAGCTGTTTTAAAGAGTTTTTCTCCTTCTATCTAGCAATTGATTTTCTGTTTGTGTAAAATCATACCTTTACAAGTACATTTTTCTTTGTTTGCATTTTCATCCAATATTTCTTCAATTGTATACAAATGGCTTACAAAAATGATCGTCATTTCAACTTCTATTCATCATCTTCCCCATCTGGCAATCAATTTGGGGGCAAGAGGCAAGCCACAAAAAATTTCATGAATTCAACAATCAAGCTCTATACGAGTCGGATGATTTTCGTATGTATGTGTTAAGAGTCCCACATCGGATATGAGATGAGTAATTGGTCTCCTTATATGGCTTTGGCAATCATCCTCCTTACAAGCTAGCTTTTGGGGTTGAGTTAGACCCAAAGTCAATTCTTTACATGGTATCAGAGCTAGACCCATCCAATTCTTTGTTCACCGATGTTGGACACCCATATTATATTGTTCACGCTTCAGTTAACGAGGTTTGAGCGTGCGGGGAGTGTTAAGAGTCCCACATCGGATATGTGATAGGTAATTGATCTCCTTATATGGCTTAGACAATTATTCTCCCTACAAACTAGCTTTTGAGATTGAATTAGGCCCAAATTCCATTTTTTATCTTATGTTTACAAAATACAAAAATGCACTAAACTCCATAGTCACAGCTGGACCTTTTGCCCCTTTACACACCAAGGGAAAAAAGCACACCGGCGTGACCCAAGAATATATAACTATTTGTCAATTCCTTGCCCGGGTTATAAATTCGCATCTTGCATTAAAGGAGATGATTGCGAATTGTCCCACGGAATTTTTGAGGAGTGGTTACATCCGCGAAGTACAGGACACAATTGTGTCACGCCGGCACGTCATGTGACAGACGAGTATGTTTCTTCGCGCATACACTAGAAGAGCTTCGTCCTGAGGTGAAGTACAATTGGTGTCATGTGTACCAATACCCTTTACACATCCAATCATATTCGGACATTTTAATTGAAAATGGACCAAATGATAATTGGATGATTATTCCTTGTAATCCTCAACCATCACCACCACCACATTACTACGATACTATTATTGCTTCTGGACTTGGAATTTCGTCGACTCCTCAGCGAATTCCTCAGGAAAATACATCAAATTTTGCGTTATTTGTTCCTCCTTCTTCTTCTCAATCTCAACCAAGAATCAATCAGAAGGTTCAAAACGAGAGTGATTTCTCATTTTTTTCGGCTAACCATGCAAAGTTAGTTGAGGAGCTGAAGAATCTTGAGATTGGGAGTACTTCTCATGCTACGGTGAATAAAATGCATGATGAAAGGGGGAAAAGGCCCACGGAGTTTGAAAGCCAGAATCAAGAATTTCCAAATATCAATTGGATTTCTGACTTGTTGGTGGATGAATTTGAGGGTACAAGATTGTAAATATTTTTATATATGATATATGTATGATAGTAATTGATAATTAATCAATTGGAGATCATTTTTAAGAATATAGTTATGTTAACAACTTCTAACTATTTTTTGTCATTTATCATTTCTGCATTTGTAAATACTACTTGGCGTTAATCTTGATGTTTCAACTTTCCATTATTGATTATTGGTCATTATGCCTTTGTATGTATTTTTTTGAAAGTTTTGTTGAAATGTATGTTTGCGTTATTTCCTTTTCAGTTTCATGGCGCTTTATATATTCTTCCTTTTTTTTAATCTGTCCTGCATATATAAATAGATCACTCAACCTTTTTTTATAAGCATGTGTGTTCGAAATTCAGTGATTTGATTAATTTAGATTCGTACCGCATAAAGTTCATAAAAGATAAAGTATCTCATCTATTCTAATGACGAAGTTAATAATTTTTCATTCACAAGACTCGAATAAAAAACTTCTGAAAATTAAGATTGAGCGGATCTTATTCATTGATCTCACCACACTCCTTTGTGGTGATCATTACACACTTTGAATCTTCTAGAATATTACTATTTTATTCATCTTCTTTACTTTCTTTTGAAAGACTAATCATGTTAACTTATTGATAAAATATGAAGGTAGACCGTTATATAAATATTGGTAGTTGGGATTATTGACTTGATGGATAATTCCCTTTTGGCTATTAATTAAATCTGGATTTAATCGACAAACGTAAGATTTGAAGAAAATAAAAATAAAACATTGCCAAAAGCTTTGTCAATTCTCTATTCATGGTCAGTCAATCTGCCAAATTATTCAAAACATATTCAAACTCCATTTTTATATTAGCCAAAAATAGTGAGAACTCAGTCTCATTATGAACCATCTCAATTCTTGATTGAGATTTAGAAGAAGGTACTGCTCTATAAAGTACCATAGAATACCAGCTTAAATTGTTGGTACTCTATCGTACTTTATAAAGCGGTACGGGATGTAAATAACTATTACAAATGTTCGAAAGGATAAATAAATGATCAAACTTCAAAACTGCCGCAAGTGCGTTGTGTCTTGAATCTTGATCACCTTGCAAAGCCAACTTTGAGAACTGCCGCAAGTATGTTGTGTCTTGAATCTTGATATCCTGAAATCAAGAAACAACTAAATCTGGAAGGTTACAACGTTGTGTGTTGAGTCGAGGATAGCCCTCTATCCTTAAGACAAGATTGCTCCGTATATATGCTTTTACGTTAGCGGGCAATAGTCTCCCAAGATAAAACAACACTATAATCTCAATACTACAAAGCCAATAGGTTGAGCCTGGCGAAGAAAATAAATATGACTTGACTTGCTGAAGATATGGAATAGGAAGGAAGAGTTTATCAATACTCTTCTCTTTTGTCTCTGTGTATATAATGTGTCTCGTAGTGTATATCTTGTGTATATGTGTGGGTTTGCTCATCGATTTTCGTCACGCGTTTGGTCACTTGTTTTCCTGCCCGATTTTCGTTCAGTTTTTCTGGTCGTTTCGTGCCTTATTTCAGCCAGTTTTCAGCCTGTATTTTCGTCTATTTTCTGCTTCTGAATTGAGCCAAATGAAGCTCAATATATAGCATAGAGAAGGGGCTGTCCAACTGTCAATAGAAAGGTTGCTGGTATTCTATGGTACTTTATAGAGCGGTACGGGAAGTAATAACTATTACAAATGTTCGAAAGGATAAATAAATTGTCAATCTTCAAAACAGCCGCATATGTGTTGTGTCTTGAATCTTGATCACCTTGCAAAGCCAATCTTGAGAACTGCTAGCAAGTTTGTTGTGCCTTGAATCTTGATAACTTTGAAATCAAGAAACAACTAAATCGGATGGTTACAACGTTGTGTGTTGAGTCGAGGATAGCCCTCTATCCTTAAGACAAGATTGCCCCGTATATATGCTTTTACGTTTGCGGGCAATAGTCTCCCAAGATAAAACAACACTTTAATCTCAACACTACAAAGCCAATAGGTTGAGCCTGGCGAAGAAAACAAATATGACTTGACTTGTCTTGAAGATATGGAATAGGAAGGAAGAGTTTATCAATACTCTTCTCTTTTGTCTCTGTGTATATAATGTGTCTCTGTAGTGTATATCTTGTGTATATGTGTGGGTTTGCTCACCGATTTTCGTCACGATTTTACGCCCGATTTTCGTCACGCTTTTACTTTTGTTTTTCGTTCGATTTTTCGGTCATTTCTTGCTTCCTCTTTTACAGCCAAATGAAGCTCAATATATAGCATGGAGGAGGGGTGATCAACTCGCCCAAACATGGCTGTTAAAGGCCATTAGGAGGGCTGTAAATGGCATGTTAAATGCCATTAGTGAGGCCGATTTAAGGTCTTGAAGGAGGTCGCTCAATTGCCCAACGATGGGTCGTTAATGGAGAATTAATCAGCCAAGTAATGGCTGATTAATGCTCCAAAAATGCAGTCCAACGGCCTTCCGTCACCTTCCCGAAACTATGGGGACCAAACTGTAAATATTGAAACTTCGGGGACCAAACGTACATATAAAAGAATTCGGTCCAAACTCGTACATATGAAACTTCGTGGATCAAACTGTACATTTGGCGAGTTCTCTCGGTCCAAAAAGATAATATTAGACGTGCCCACGACCCACGACCCACGACCCACGACCCGTGACCCGAGCCCGAGACCGGACCGGACGGGACGGGCGGGCGGCGGCGGCGCGCGCGTGTGGGCTTAGCCTTGGACCCAAGCACATCTAGGTCTTCCCTCCTTTAAACACATGGGATACCCCTTGGGGTCCCAAACCCTTTACCACATTAGAGACTTATATAGAGAGCAATTCTTCCTATTCCCACCGATGTGGTAGATTTGTCCCACACCACATTTCCATGTCTCAAACACCTTACTTCGTGGACCAATATCTCTTTCATTTCTCAACGAAATTAGACGATTCTTGGCCCTACGGTCATCTACTCACTTCGTAGATCATGCATGTGTAAAGAGACCGGGTCTCCAACATACGGAACACTAGTGTTTAATTCATCAAAGATGGGTGGACGCATCTCCCCGCCAAAGGCTAATTTCCAACAATCCCCTCTATGAAAGAGAGATTGTGGCGCACACACAAGGTGCCTACATTTCAGCAATCTTTCAGCGAAAAGATATTGCATCAGGAGAGGTAGCTTACGCTTTGAACCTTCCCTAGTTGAATACCATCGGACTTACTTACTGCGCGGTGAACGTGATGTCTTGAACCGTCAGTGTTTAGTGTAAGCCAAGATAATGATACCAACACAATAACTCTTCTTATTCATTTTCCTTCTTACGTTTCTGTCCGTTGTGGCCATGGACACACTTGGATTCTTAAGTGCGTTCAATTGAGGCGGCCATCCTCGCACTTAAATAGGTGATCTCCTACAAGGTATCCTGCTATACCCCACTTCTCAAGTGTTAGGAATCATTAAAAGTTCCACAACTTTAACCTCAACCGTTTGAGGATCTTTTAAAAAGTTTTGGAAGCTTAACCTTTACCCACCATGCAGGCATCACTTTAATGTCTATCGCGGGAACAGCTTTGAATTCATGTTTCCGTACAGAAATCATCATCCGAAGTGCTTCTTGCTTCCACCGAAGCGCTCAACTGAACCTTTTGCCGCTTAGTTTTCCCATTGAACCAAATTCTTGGGATCTCCAATCAGTATGGTTGGGTTTCCACCGCAAAGGTTCGTATTGTTTGGGTTTTAAGCCAATTCCCCTAGACAGGCAGAACACTTGATCTCCGGATAGTCCCTTAGTTAGTACACAAGGATGTGACACCCGTGATGATCAATCGCCATACGGTCTTATGTCTCCGACGGATCCCGAAAGATATGTCCGACGCCGTCATCCGTGTCCTTCCTGAAGCCGACCGGCTAGCCACAGTGTATAACTGCTGAAGACACGGGTATCTCCCAATAAGGGACGTCCTCTAAGGAGCCGTGAAGTTACTCAACTTCTTTCATGCTTTGTATAAAGCGATAAACTTCGATTCCATCATGAATCGGCCGATGCAAGTTTGCTTAGAGGATTTTCCAAGACCCACCATACACATTTACTTGTGGCTTTGGTGTTCTTCAGATCTGATGTCCAGTTTGCATCACTGTGTTCTCCCAGAACCGCTGGACATCCAGAATACTATAATCTATAGATAAGCGAATAATTCAGATAACGTCATATCTGATTTAACGCCTTCTACCGATCATGTATTAAGATCATCAGTGAACCTTAGTTCAAGTGATCTGTTCGTAGGACGATACCAGGTCGGTTGTAGTGTGTACAATACATTGAACTACACCTGACCTGTACATATCGCTCCTTGTCTATGGGTGCACCATGATTCCAATCGGTTCTATGATTCATATCCATTGGTGGCTTCAACGAGACTGTCAACTATCGACCAGTCTGTTAGATGTCTTAGAAATCCAATTCCTAAGATGTCATCTGTGATACCCATATCTTTCATATCGAGACTTTGTTTCAATATGACTTTTACTTTCAGACTGTTGATTCTCCAACTGTTGGCTTTCTAATTTCAGAGTCAATGTTTCTGTGGTCAGATTCATTGTTTCTGTTTTATCTGAAACTTTCGGACCAAAATGTAAACATTTCAAGGACCAAAATGAAAGTTCAGGAAGAAGCCCAACAGTTCAGCAAATCAACTCTGATTCTCTTCTTCCAACTCTCCGGTTGGGAAGACTGTTTCAACACCCATGCCATGTAAGATTACAATGGCCCTGGATGTGAAGCTACTCACAGGGGAGCACTTTTTACAACCCAAAGGTTCTTTTCCCGGAGGAAGATCAACCATTACACAAGTATGGTTCTATATGATGAAATATATTTCTCTCTTTAGCCTCTTTCCAAAGCAGCGCTTTTGGAGATAACAATTATTTGTTAATTGTCAATGGTTTATTCTCAACCATACAAGCTAGAAGGTATGGAACAAGTCTTTGTCCCCTCTTTGCTCCTTCTCGGTTCAACATCTAGAATCCCTGAGTTCTGCAGATCTGGAATATTAAGTTCCGGATAGCCAGCAACTTTCGAGTCCTGTAGATACGGAACGTCTAGTTCCGGACAGTCAGGCCCTCGCGGGTTCTTGTTAACCTTGAGCAATTACTCCTTTTTCCTATTTCAAGGAAAGTTATCTTCAAAGAATTCAACATTCTTTTACGCCAAGAGGCGATCAACACTACTGTTATTTGCAGATCCAGTGGATATGCAATCTACAGTCTTAGGTACAACTTGACCTGTTTCAGTAATCCAACTTTTACCAAGCAACCCCATATAAATTGGGCGTACGACTTTGGCTAACACCGTTGGACTGAGGTGAGAAATGAACATTCGTTTAATGAACGATGCTTCACATTCTCCCCCTCTATCACTACGAATTTCTCAATCCGTAAGCTTAGTTGATTTTCAACTTCTGCTTTGTAGCGCTTATCTGCTTCAACAACTTCATCTTTGCTTTTCAACAAACAAAGTATTCCATACGTTGTACCATCATCAATGAAGATCACAACGTACTTGTCTCCCCCTATTTTGTATAAACTTCAAGTCACCCAATTAGGTGTGACTAAGTTCTAGAGGAGCGGTGCTTCTTTCGCTATTCCCTTGACGGAATTTGGAAAGGTGATTTTGCCTCTTCATCTACCTCACATTTATTTTGAGGGTTTATGTCGACAGAGGCAACAATCTCAACATCGTTAGCTTTTGAATGACTTGCTATTTAACGTGTCTTAATCTATGATGGCATAGATGCACGGATTACAAATATATCATTCATTTGGCTACAGACGTACTGTACCATTCTTAGTTATTATAGACCTATTGGACTAGTCTCAAACTAGCTTGACCAACAGCGTCCCTTAAACCAAGTTAGGAACATGTAACACCTCTTTTAGAGTGATCTTATTCCTTGAAGTCCTAATGAGGACAACCTCTCCAACCCCTTTGATTTTAGAGGTGGCGTTGCTTCACATGAACAACCTCTTGCCCGTGGTTAGGGCGTAACCGGATCATATGAGATCTCGGATGCTCGGCCCACCTCCGGTTGCTTTGCGGTGAGAGTGTCCAATTTCTTTTACGCCTTTCTTTAGGCCTTCGATCATTTAAGACCTGAAAACTCGGCCCACCACACTAGGTGTCCTTTACTTTTCCTATGAAATGAATTCCGCCCCACTCCCGCCGCCCGAGGCTTTATATGACCGAGTGTCCAATATCATCATATCAAAAGAATTTTGGCCCACTCCGATCGCCCGGAGGCTTTGTATGACCGAGTGTCCAATATCATCCTATGAAGGATCTTCGCCAAATAGTATGACAGGTTCTACGTCTTTAACTTTTAGACTCCTTCCGTTATTAAGATTGGTGCCCGAGATAATTCTTGGCGCTTACTTAAGAGTGGTAACAGTTTCGCACGCTTAGTGGATCTCTCTCCATCGTATGTGCGAACATACTTTACACACTTTTAATCATTACACTTAAAAGAACGGATCTTTTTAAGTCGTTTACAAAATCCAATCTTTAAACGGGAAAGAAGATGAGATTAAACTTCGATTTTTTTTTCTTTAAAGCGTAAGGAATATAAATTATTTTCATATTCCTCCTACTTTAATCAATTTTTAATCGTACATCATTTAATCTTTATTCTTGACAAGTAAGAAAAACTACTTATCCTCTTTTCGGATTACGCTCACTTCAGTCACTTCATCATACTGAGTGTCCATTTCCTTCTTACCATTATTCGGATCTTTTGTCTGGGATAGATACAGTCCTTCTGCTGCAAGATAGAAGTACATCTTCAGTCTTCTCCTCTTGTCCCAGTTGACATCCTCGGCTCTCGAGAGCGCTTGTTCCCACCGATCTTGGTAGCGGTGACACCATGAACACGTTCATCATCATCACTCTCTTCTACCGTAAAACCATTGCCATATCCAGATTTGGTCACACAACTTTTGACCGACATCTTTCGAACACTAATAGTATTACAATACAATCTTGTCTTAATTTGTTGGTATTTTTTGGTACTTTATAGAGCAGTACGGGAAGTAATAACTATTACAAATGTTCGAAAGGATAAATAAATTGTCAATCTTCAAAACAACCGCATATGTGTTGTGTCTTGAATCTTGATCACCTTGCAAAGCCAATCTTGAGAAGCTACTGCAAGTTTGTTGTGCCTTGAATCTTGATAACCCGAAATCAAGAAACAACTAAATCTGGATGGTTACAACGTTGTGTGTTGAGTCGAGGATAGCCCTCTATCCTTAAGACAAGATTGCCCCGTATATATGCTTTTACGTTTGCGGGCAATAGTCTCCCAAGATAAAACAACACTTTAATCTCAACACTACAAAGCCAATAGGTTGAGCTCTGGGCGAAGAAAACAAATATGACTTGACTTGTTTGAAGATATGGAATAGGAAGGAAGAGTTTATCAATACTCTTCTCTTTTGTCTCTGTGTATATAATGTATCTCTCGTAGTGTATATCTTGTGTATATGTGTGGGTTTGCTCACCGATTTTCGTCACGGTTTTACTTTGATTTTCGTCACGCGTTTTTACTTTGCCCGTTTTTCGTTCGCTTTTACGGTCATTTCTTGCTTCCTCTTTTACAGCCAAATGAAGCTCAATATATAGCATGGAGGAGGGGCCGATCAACCGCCCAAACATGGCTGTTAAAGGCCATTAGGAGGCTTGTAAATGGCATGTTAAATGCCATTAGTGAGGCCGATTTAAGGTCTTGAAGGAGGTCGCTCAATTGCCCAACCGATGGGTCATTAATGGAGAATTAATCAGCCAAGTAATGGCTGATTAATGCTCCAAAATGCGGTCCAACGGCCTTCCGTCACCTTCCCGAAACTATGGGGACCAAACGTACATATGAAACTTCAGGGATCAAACTGTACATTTGGCAGAGTTCTCTGGTCCAAAAAGATAATATTAGACGTGGCCCGTGGCCCGTGGCCCGAGACCGGACCGGACGGGCGGGCGGCGGCGGCGCGCGTGTGGGCTTAGCCTTGGACCCAAGCACATCTAGGTCTTCCCTCCTTTAAACACATGGGATACCCCTTGGGGTCCCAAACCCTTTACCACATTAGAGACTTATATAGAGAGCAATTCTTCCTATTCCCACCGATGTGGTAGATTTGTCCCACACCACATTTCCATGTCTCAAACACCTTACTTCGTGGACCAATATCTCTTTCATTTCTCAACGAAATTAGACGATTCTTGGCCCTACGGTCATCTACTCACTTCGTAGATCATGCATGTGTAAAGAGACCAGGTCTCCAACATACGGAACACTAGTGTTTAATTCATCAAAGATGGGTGGACGCATCTCCCCGCCAAAGGCTAATTTCCAACAGAAGGAACAAACAACTCAAAAGTTGTTGGTAATCATCACTACCTTACTAACGATGGCTTACATGAATGTTCGTCATTTCAGCTAGTATACTCATCATTTTCTCTATTTCGCAAACAATTTAGGGGCAAGAGGAAAGTCACGATGATTTCACGAACTCACCGATCAAGCCTTTTATGAATTCCATGACTTCCGTATGTACATTTTTTAATGATAAAAATAAAAGCGCACATATGAAAGTCATCAGATTCATAAAAATATATTTATATTGACGATGTATTTGACTTAAACTCTTTCCTTTTACTATTTTATAAGAGGCCACCAGTTTTACTTTTTTAGAAGTTCATTCCACCCGCTTTTTTATTACTAATTATCTATAGTTATTTTTAGATAACTTAATTCTTCTATACTATCCGTACATAAAAGTTTATTAATCTCTAATCATAAAGGCAAAGAAAAAAAGGTGTCATGACTACTTCATCTGTTCCAATTTATGTGTTATAGTTTAAATCTCGAGAATCAAAATTTCAAATGTTGATCGTAAATTTAATTCTTGAAATTCGAGCATCGCCATATAAATTAGAACGGAAGGAGTATAAATCATTCTTGGTTAAACGTAAGACTATTTTATCCATTTTTTCACATCATTTGAGTATTTTATATCTTGTATTCAAAGGACTTCGTAGCCAATGGTCAAATAAACTCCATTTTTTTTTGTAATCTACTTAACTACTACTTGCATGCAATTCTACAAGTGTTTCTGTGATATCAGAAAAAAAACGAAAAAAGAAGAGAAGAAAAATTTGGTCAGGTGATAACTTTTAATCGGTTAAGTTTGGATTTTGTTAAACAAAGGTAATATACCTGTGATACACACTGAATATACAGCAGTATATATCACAGGTATACAAAGCAATGAACATTGGCAGCCCAACAGTAGAGCAGTGGCAGCCCAGCAAAGGCGGCCCAAATGGCCTGGACGAGTTGGGCCAGTCACGGAAATAGGGCAGCAAAACAGTGGACATAGTTGTATATTAAGGAAAGTATATTGTGTGTATATTGTAGATTATTTGTTACCTAGATTAGGATATACTCTTACCATATTTAGGATATACACATACCATAATTGTATAGTTAGAATTATGGTAGAATAAGATTTTAGAAATAGAATAGGAATAGGATTCTCCTATTTTGTAACTTGTATATATATATATATATATCTATTCAATCAATGAAAATAATCAAGGGGATTATTTCTTTCATGGTATCAATAGACTAGGTCTAAACAAAAGTTTTTCTCTCAACTTTGTCCTCCCTTTGGCCGAGACACCCCCCCCCCGGGTTTTCTCTTCCAAAATTCGTCTTCCGCTCTCAAAAACACCTCTCTTAAATTTTCCTTTCTTCTTTGTTCTTCCAATATGTCTAAGAACAATTATCACCCTGCCCTCAAGGTGTCCAATATCAAGAGCAGTATCCCTATTGTTCTTGAGATGGAAAACGTCCAATATGCGACGTGGGAGGAGTTGTTTAAAATTCACGCTATCCCTTATCAAGTTCTAAATCACATCATTCCTCCCGCTAGACTCCTTCCTGCGGAGGATCCTGAGTTATGGATTACACTTGATGCTACCGTTCTCCGGTGGATCTACGCCACTATTTCAGTGGACCTTCTACAGACGATTATTGAGCCGGATACCACGGCTATGGCTGCATGGAATAGATTGCGTGACATATTCCAAGACAACCAACATTCACGTGTCGTCACACTCGAGCAGGAATTCTCTCTCGTTCGAATGGATGAATTTCCAAACGTTTCGGCATATTGCAAGAAACTGAAGGAGTTGGCAGATCAACTCCGTAATGTTGGCGCACCAATAACAAATAATCGTCTAGTTCTACGGTTGGTTGCCGGTCTTTCGGAGGCCTATAATGGTGTTGGAACTCTCATTCGCCAAAGCAACCCTCTTCCCGACTTCTATCAAGCCCGCTCCATGTTACGTTGGAAGAAGCCGGTTTGGCCAAAAAGGCGGCTACCGGAGCAAGCCCAGTCGTCATGGTAGCATCCTCTCCTAGTTCTTTGGGTTTTGTGACTAATTCTGGCCAAAACCATAATAATGGTGGCGGCAAGAATAATCGCAAAAATAATAACAAAAACCGCGGGGGCAAACGCGGCGGTTCTCGTGGTGGTTCCGGTGGTCAACAAGCAGGCGGTGGGTCCCATCCAGGGTACAATGGCCCACCACCCCCCTGGGCCCAGCAGTGGTGCCCATGGCAGTGGAACCCGTACCATCCAACAACGTTTCCAGCGGCCAGTGGGCTGACCAACAGTCCAGGCCCAATACCCAACAATGGCAGCCCACTGGCCAGTGGCCCAGCAGCGGTAGAAACAGCAGCTACGACCCAGCTACACCATGGACAGGAGTTCTTGGGTCCCGACCTCCGCAAGCCCATCATGCAGCAGGCCCCACTCAAATCGATATCGAGGCCGCAATGCACACACTGGGGTTATCTCAACCGGACCCAAATTGGTATATGGACACCGGTGACACTACTCACATGACTTCCGAATCAGGTACTCTCTCATCTTATTCCAATTTGAGCACCCCTCGGGGGATAATTGTTGGTAATGGCAGTTCTATTCCAATTCTAGGGTATGGTCAGAAAACATTGTCTCCTCCCAATCCACCACTCCTCTTGAAAAATACTTTACATGCTCCTAAATTGATTAAAAATTTAGTGTCTGTCCGAAAGTTCACAAATGACAATTCTGTTTCTATTGAATTTGATCCTTTTGGTTTCTCTGTGAAGGATTTCAAGACGGGGAGTCATCTCATGAGGTGTGATAGTAGGGGGGATCTATATCCTATCATGCCCGGTTTCAATCCATCGAGTCCAGCCTTGCCGTCAGCTTTTGCAGCCATCTCTCCTTCCATGTGGCATGCTCGCCTGGGTCATCCGGGATATTCTATTTTATCAGTTCTAGATAAAAACAGCTTTATTTCTTGTAAGGGTACGAGTCGTACTCCAATTTGTCAGTCTTGTTCATTAGAAAAAATTGTTAAGTTACCATTTGTAGACTCCAATTCTCATACTTCTATGCCATTTGACATTATTCATAGCGACTTATGGACGTCTCCTGTTCTTAGCTCAGTGGGTCATCGATATTATGTTCTCTTTTTAGATGATTATTCTAGATTTTTGTGGACGTTTCCGATTGCAAATAAATCACAAGTGTTTTCCGTCTTCATCAAATTTAGAGCGTTCATTCGTACTCAATTCGAAAGAGACATAAAAAATATTCAATGTGATAATGGGAAAGAGTATGACAATAGGGAGTTTTGGGATTTCTGTGATACTAATGGGATCAATTTTAGGTTTTCGTGTCCTCATACATCTCCACAAAATGGAAAGGCCGAACGCAAAATTCATTCCATCAATAACATTGTCCGAACTCTCTTAATTCATGCCTCCATACCCTCATATTTTTGGCATCATGCTCTACAAATGGCCACATATCTTCTTAACATAATTCCGTCTAAAGGTCTGACATATTCTTCCCCCCTAAAAATCCTATTTAATAAGAACCCTTCTTATTCTCACCTTAGGATTTTTGGATGCTTGTGTTATCCGTTATTCCCATCCACCACAATTAACAAACTTCAGGCTCGGTCTACCCCGTGTGTATTTTTGGGTTATCCGTCGAATCATCGTGGTTATAAGTGTTTTGATTTATCCTCCAAGAAAATCATAATAAATCGCCATGTCATTTTTGATGAAACTCAATTCCCTTTTACGAAAGTTCATACTCCCGAGCCTAAGTCGTATAATTTTTTGGATGACCAAATATCCCCGTATATTAATTGGAATTTTTCAGACATCTCCCGCACCCAAAATCCTTCAGCGGGCCCACTGCCCGCTGGACCCACAGTACCGACTAGCCTAGCAATTCCGGTGGTAGCAGTTCCAAGCAATTGGGCCGGTCCGGCCCCACATTCGGAACTGCTCGAAGAGGCTTCCGATTCCGATTTGGGCCGCAGCCCCACCGCCCGCCGGCTTGGATCCGCCCGAGCCCAGAAAAATCCCAAAATTCCATCAATTCGTCCTCAAGTCATAGACCGGTCACTCGTAGTCAGCGGGGTATTTTTACACCTAAAAGACATTTTAATTTACATTCTGATGTCTCTAAATCCCCATTACCCCGCAATCCTGTGTCTGCATTAAATGACCCTTATTGGAAAATTGCTATGACTGATGAATATAATGCTCTTATTGATAATAAGACGTGGGAGTTGGTGCCCGTCCATATGGGATTAATATTATCAGGTCTATATGGATTTTTTCTCATAAGGAGAATTCAGATGGGTCCTTTGCTCGACATAAGGCGCGACTTGTTTGTGATGGTAAGACTCAGCAGGTTGGGATTGATTGTGGTGAGACGTTTAGTCCGGTGGTCAAACCGGCTACCATTCGCACTGTACTTAGCTTGGCTCTTTCAAAGACTTGGTCAATTCATCAGTTGGATGTCAAGAATGCTTTTCTACATGGTGATCTCAAGGAAACAGTCTATATGCATCAGCCGTTGGATTTCAGGGATCCCAACCGCCCTTATCAAGTCTTTTTATTGAAGAAGTCATTATATGGGCTTAAGCAGTCTCCACGGGCCTGGTATACACGATTTGCTGACTTTGTTTCGACTATTGGGTTCACTCACAGCAGGTCAGATAATTCCTTGTTCATCTACCGCCGTGGTTCGTCATTGGCCTACATTTTGTTGTACGTGGATGATATCATCTTGACTGCCTCTTCCGATACCTTACACCAGTCTATCATGAACATGCTCACTTCTGAGTTTGCTATGAAAGACTTAGGGCCTTTGAGTTATTTTTTGGGGATTGCCGTCAAGCGTCATTCAGGTGGCTTGTTTTTGTCTCAACGAAAGTATGCTGTTGAGATCATAGAGAGGGCTGTGATGTCATCCTATAAGTAACTTCCACGCCAGTTGATGCAAACCCGAAGCTAAGTGCCGCAGCAGGTGCACCATACGAGGACCCGACTCGCTATCGCAGATCAGCGGGGGCCCTCCAAGATCTTACCTTTACTAGACCGGATATTATGTATGCGGTTCAGCAGGTGTGTTTATTCATGCATGATCCCAGGGTTGAGCACATGAATGCAATCAAACGCATCATTCGGTATATTCAGGGGACACTAGAATTTGGGTTGCACTTATATCCTTCATCTACATCCACACTTGTCTCTTACACGGATGCTGATTGGGGCGGTTGTCCCGATACCAGACGGTCGACTTCTGGCTACTGTATGTTCCTTGGCAACAACTTGGTCTCCTGGTCGGCAAAGCGTCAGGCAACGCTATCACGCTCAAGTGCGAGAGCGAATATCGAGGGGTAGCGAATGTGGTCTCCGAATCATGTTGGCTACGTAATTTGCTTTTGGAGCTTCATTGTCCAATTGAGAAGGAAACCTTGGTATATTGTGATAACATTAGTGCCATCTACCTTTTAGGCAACCCAGTTCAACACCAACGTACTAAGCATATCGAAATGGACATTCACTTTGTCCGTGAAAAGGTTGCAAAGGGTCACGTTCGCGTATGCCATGTCCCGTCTCGTTATCAAATTGCAGACATCTTTACAAAGGGTCTACCAGCGGTTCTCTTTAAAGATTTTAGGGACGATCTCGACTTTCGAAGACCGCCCGCTATGATCGCGGGGTTTGTTAAACGAGAGGTAATATACCCGTGATATATACCGAATATACAACGGTATATATCACGAGGCATACAAAGATGAACGATGGCGGCCCAACAAGAGAGCGATGCGCCCAAGAGAGCGGCCCAAATGGCACAGACGAGTTGGGCCGATCACGGAAATAGGGCGAAAAACCGTGGACATAGTTGTATATTAAGGAAAGTATATTGTGTGTATATTGTAGTATATTTGTTACCTAGATTAAGATATACTCTTACCATATTTAGGATATACACATACCATAATTGTATAGTTAGAATTATGGTAGAATAAGGTTTTAGAAATAGAATAGGAATAGGATTCTCCTATTTTGTAACTTGTATATATATATCTATTCAATCAATGAAAATAATCAAGGGGATTATTACTTTCAGATTTATATGACAAGAAAGTCATCAAAGAGCCTTAAATGAGGATAAGAAATTAGGTAATAAAATGACAATTCTTGATGGTGTCATAATTAAGAATTTTCAATATTTACAAAATGGCTTTTTGCATGAGAGTAGCCACGTTGTACGTAAAGGAAGAAGCGAAACTCAAAGGCATCCCAATCAACCAAATTGGCCATTTGTTCCACTTCATACACTTGATAACAAGGAGAGGGAATGGAAAAGACGAAGAAATGCAATTTTTTGTTTTTTTCTAAAAAAGACTAGCAAGATAATTTTTACATTATCCATCTAACAAATACTGCAAGTAACTATTCGCGGCAAGTGAAATGATTGCTTTCCTTTTTTAAAAAGAAAATTCAATTGCAAAGTTAATTACCAATTGTCCCTATTTTTATCTAGGGAAAAGCTTAAATATGTCATCGAACCATCGGAAATGATTCATTTATGTCACTCATCAATAGTTTGACTCATTTGTATCATCGTTGTTACCAAAATGGTTCATCCATGCTATTTTTCATTAACGCCGGTTTTACAATACCATTTTTTATTAACGTCGGCGTTAATGAAAAATGACAAGGATGAACCATTTTGGTAACGTCAATGACATAAATGAGTCATTTTGGTAACATCAATGGAATAAATGAGTCAATCTATTAACGAGTGGTATAAATGAGTCATTTTCGATAGTTCGATGACATATTTGAGCTTTTTTCCTAGATAAAAATAGGTACAGTTGGTAATTAACATTGCAATAGAATTTTCTTTTTGAAAGAAAGCAATCATTTCACTCAAAGAATATTTTTTTAACCCCTCCCCTAGGAGCTCACCTTTGCTCTCTTGATGAATCAAACTCACAACCTTCGGGTTGAAAGAAGATGGTGCTTACCATCTGAGCACCCCCTCTTATCACTCAAAGAGTCTTAATTATATACTCCCTTCACTTTTTTTTTTGTCTTAATTTGAATGTGCACAGAGTATAAGGAAGTAAAGAAATTCAAATCTTTTGATCTTAAATTAAAAATGTGTATATACTTATTCTCATGTATATCAATCTTTGTCGAAAAATAACTCCACGTATATTTTAGACATTTTACTGTGCCGTTCTTTTAAAGGGCGACGACTTATAAGATTACATTATTATAAGAGAAAGCTTCATAATTCTAACCACTTTTTTCTGAGTTATCGACTCTCTGAAAAGCTAAATTCAGTAGTCATAAAAGAATGCAATCAACTACTCTCCAGGAACAGAAGATTAGAACTTCATTGTATATTTTTTCTCGTGTACAAAGATAGGAGTTACCAAAGAATTTGTTGTTAAATTTTCTCACATTACTCCAAGGATTCACCTGTTGTCTTGTCTTCTTATGTCTAAGAAAGTCCTCGTATCATAAGCTAACGTTTGAGGGATTACAATCCAACTGTATTTTTTTTATGGTATCATAGTTAGATGGTCAGACCCATCTCCATTTTTAGTTACAAAATTTTTGAACCCCATATTATGTTGTTCAATCTTCCAAATGTCCAGAAATGTTCGTATTATCTTCACACTCTAAAGCACTGTCCACAATAGATTAAAAGTTCGGCAAATTTTTGTGTTGATATAAGCTTGCCTAGCTACTTTTTCCTTTGATTCACACTTTTCTGAGGTAAAGAGGCGAACAAAATTTGCAGCTTTTGAATTAGAACTTGTAACATGGTCATTATCCAATTCATATTACCAGAATCAGACCACACAACATAATTACAAGGAAAAAGTACTTCAATTCAGAGCAAATATACCCCTCATTAAAAAAATGGTGCATATATACTCTTGCCGTTAATAAATGGTGCAAATATACCCTTTCCCTGACATAATTTTAAAAAAATTTATTTAGCTTATTTTTTAATTAAAAAATGTCATGTGACTTTAAAAAATAAATCTACCCATTTCTTTTAATAGACTTATTTTTTAAAGTCATGTGGTCATTTTTTTTTGATGGGTCGGGTCTGATTCGTTTAAAAAAATCCACCTATTTTTTAAAAAGAATCAAACCCAACCACCCGAAAAAAATTACCATGTGGCTTAAAAAAAATAAATCTACTAAAACAATGGATACTTTTTTTTATAGTCACGTGATATTTTTTTAATTAAAAAATGAGCTAAATGTTTTCTTACAAATATTTGTACCATTTGTGTAACGACGGGAATATATATGCACCACTGTTTTAGCGAAGAATATAGCTACTCTAAATTGCAAAGTTGACGGAGGTATATTTTCACATTTTCCCTTATCACAAAGAAAATATCATTAGAAAGCAATATCAAATGGTTGAGATTTGAGAAGTTAAACATCTCACAAGAACATTTTGGCTGAGCATTTTATTTGATAGTAAAGTACAACAACATTACAGCTCTTATCACTATCCCCGTCTAATAAAAACCAACTTCTAAATCATATATTGCCTGAAACTGCAGAAACAAACACTGCAACTTTGACCAGGAAACCCAATGAAGTGAATATCAAAGGGGGAGAAAGAGTCCTATACTTAAAAGCTATTCTTGTGATTTGTACAGAGCACTGGAATACCGGTAGATGAAAAGTGTAAGATTGTATTAATCTTACTTGGAATTTTTTCTCATTAATACAAATATTTATAGGTGTACAATATTAAATCTTTCTATAACAAGGATTCCAATCCTACCATAATTTCATAATACAAAATATGGTAAATGTGTACCCTAAATATACACGTGTGCTAATAAAAAGAATGGAACTGGCAAAGCTTCAAAAACAAGGCATTGCGATTGGAATGACGACTCTGATAGCAGTTATAGCTAGCGGAGTCCGACATCTAAGAAGAACAGCAGCCACTCTTTTGGTTAACAGGTTGTCCTCGTATCTGAACCGTGGGTGCCTTTGCATTGTTTGATGCTGGCTGGCTTGCCATCCTGTATTAAGTGATATAAAGCATCAAACAAAAATATACTGCCTGAATTACCTTGTTTGGCTTGATGGTCAAGCGTCGTCTTGCATAACCAAGGTCAGGGGTTCGATTTCTGCTTTGTATGTGCTTTAGACATGTTAGACCACATTTGTACTGTCAATTTAGGGGACACTAAAAGCTCTAAATTGATGCTAATGTTTAATATTCCTGCATGTTCCTATTTTTTCCATATGGCAAAAGCCAACTTTTGGTTTACCTATGAGATAATGGTCAAAAACACACCTGAACTATCACTTTTTCACGAGTTTCAGTTGTTCCCTTTTCCTTCCTGAAATATCACCATCTATGTATTTTAACACACCTAGTTTATAGTTCATGTAGGAAAAGGGAACAAACAGTTGGCTTAATCAGCTTCGAGGTGTGTTTCAATGCATAGATGGTGATTGTTCAAGTAGGAAAAGGGAACACAAAATATTTCAGTTTTCAAGACTGACTCTTTCAACCACTCAGACATCCATCTCCTTCGTGCTTCGCCCGCCCTATCTGATAGTTGGGTAGTGAAACTTGTGAAAACGTGATGATTCATGTGTGTTTCCACTAACTCTTTACTTGTTAATAAAATTAGCCAGGTACATTGCCTAGTGGCATATATATGGATTATTTACCTGTTTGGTTTGAACTTTTTTATCTGATTTAGCCAGAACTTTTATAAAAGTCAATATCATAACTATGATTTGTGTTTGGACATTGGTGAAAAATACCACTTTTAAGAAAATCAAAAAATCTATCAGCTTAAAGAGACTGATCAATTACTCCATAAAGTTTTGAAAATAGAGTCGTAGTCAAACTCAACCGAGTGAATGTTGGTGGAAGCTCTGACAGATAAAAGTAACAAAAACCAGAATAAGGAATAGAAGATACCTATTCTTTATGTCAGGTGACATTGCCATGAAAGCTTGCTCAACATTAGTGGCACTCTTTGCACTTGCCTCCATAAATGGAATGCCAATTTCATCAGCAAACGCCTTTGTATGTGAATAAAGAACTATTTCAGTCAATCGAGAAGCATTGTACTAAAAGGACAAACCCAAAAAGGAAAAGGAAATGAACCTTTGCTGTATCATAGGACACCGCTCGGTTATCATTCAAGTCACACTTATTTCCAACCAAATCCTTGTTTACGTTTTCGCTTGCATAGCGATCAATTTCAATCTGTTGAGAGTATAATCAAATATTAAAAGTGTGTATAATCAAATATTAAAAGTGTGTTCTATCTAACAGTTTAAGCTTTTAGATCAGATGGTCACACACTTCAATATGGTATCAAAGCAGGCCAAAGATCTTGGGATCGAACCTCACCGCCACCCATTCTCAAAAAGTATTTCCACGTGCTTGGACCATGAAAAAAAAATCAGGCCAGCACGTGAGGGGGCGTGTTGAGAGTATAATCAAATATTAAAAGTGTGTTCTATCTAACAGCTTAAGCTTTTAGATCAGATGGTCACACATTTTAATACACTCAACCATTGCTTAACATTGTTGAAGCTTTCTTTATCAGTTATATCATAAACTATCTGCTAGAATATTCAAAAAAGAGGTATAAAAAAAAAGATCTTATCAAGCGAAAAGAAAAAAGCTGATTGATTGCTTTAGAAAGGAACCAGGGAACACATACTATAATTCCATGTGCTCCACGGTAGTAACTACTTGTGATTGTCCTGAAACGTTCTTGTCCAGCAGTGTCCCACTGGCAAATGTAACACAGACAAGGACTTAAAAATTCACTTTGAAAATGCATAATGACAGGAACAAAAGCTAGCACATAAATTCAGATGTAGACTTGTAAAAGAACACAGTTCAATTCTAGAACACCTGATCTCTGCATGATAGAATCTTAATAAAGATTGCAAGTGAAGTTCATAAATTGCTGGCAAACTACACAGAATATTTTAACAGAAATATAAGAAGTGTTCATCACCTAGCTAATTATTTACACTAAGCTACTTGACCTTTCCAAAAGAAATGACATGAATAAATAATGTCAATTCTCAAAGAAAAACATACAATTTGAAGTTTAATAGTCTTCCCATCTTGCTCCACAGTGCGTATTTTCTGCAACATAAAATAAGAACATCATCGACTGCAAGTATGTTATATATGTAATTCACTAATAATTTTGGCTTACAAAGTCAACACCAATTGTGCTGTTGTAGCTGTCCAATTAAGAATCATCCTGCCGCAGAAAATAAGGAAGCAGTTAACCAACTTATAAAACATCAAGTCAGGAAATGTAATACATTTGTTCGGACACAAAGCAAGAAATTTCCAAAACAATTAAATCCAGTGCCCATCACAAAAACTTAACTTCATAAAATGGCAAAATGTCTTGCCAAAGCTAAACAAGCTAACATTATAATTAAGAATTAACAACACATCACAGGAGACCCTTCATTCCATGCAAGTTCTTCCTTCTCATTCTTTTTCTGATTAGGTTAGAATTTTCATATAAAACTGCACCAAGGTCCAAAGTACGTAAAGCCAAAAAAAATTCCTCCTCCCTCTCTTTAAACTTGCAGGGAGTGTATGTGTAAGAATTGAATCCCTTAATTATTATTCTTCCAAATATACAATATATATACATGGATCCTATACTTAATTAATGGAAGACTATTCTAGAAGACTAATCATCTTTACTTAATTTACAAAGACTATTCTAGAAGACTAATCATCTTTACCTAATTTACAAAGACTATTCTAGAAGACTAATCATCTTTACCTAATTTACAAAGACTATTCTAGAAGACTAATCATATTTACCTAATTTACAAGATTCTAATTACAATTATAATAATGAGTGAAGTAATTATGGGATATTCCCATAATTACTCTAACAGTCCCCCGCAGTCTTAGCTGGAGGTTCTCGGATGCTGAGACTGTCCCTGAAATCATCAAAAAGTACTCGCGGAAGACCTTTTGTAAAGATGTCAGTTATCTGATAACGGGACGGCACATGGAGAACACGAACGTGACCACGAACAACTTTTTCTCAGACAAATAAATATCCATTTCAATGTGCTTCGTGCGTTGATGCTGATCAGGATTTCCAAACAAGTAGATCGCACTTACATTGTCACAATAGACCAATGTTGCCTTTTCAATCGGACAATGGAGCTCCAGTAACAGATTACGGAGCCAACAAGATTCAGCAACAACATTTGCCACCCTCCGGTATTCCGCCTCTGCACTTGACCGAGATAGTGTGGACTGACGTTTGGAGGACCATAAGATGAGATTGTCACCTAAGAACACACAATAGCCGAAAGTGGAACGACGTGTATCTGGGCAACCACCCCAATCCACATCAGTGTAGGCAGACAGACTCGAGACGAAGGACTTATACAAATGTAGTCCGAACTGAAGAGTACCTTAATATACCGCAGAATCCTCTTGAGAGCCCCCATATGCCCTTTATTTGGGTCATGCATGTGTAAACAAACTTGCTGGACCGAATAGGAAATATCAGGCCTCGTAAAAGTGAGATACTGCAATGCACCAGCCAGGCTGCGGTAATGTGTGGGGTCGTTGTATGGAGTACCTGAAGCATTGCTCAACTTTGTCTTCGTGTCAACCGCAGTATGTGAAGGTTTGCATGAAGACATCCCTGCTTTGTCAAGTATCTCCTCGGCATACTTCTTTTGACTGAGAAACAGACCACCTGCATAGTGAGTGACAGCAATGCCAAGAAAATAATTCAAGGGACCAAAGTCTTTCATTGCAAATTCTGATGCAAGAAGGGACTTAATGGACTGGCAAAGTGAAGTTGAGGATGCAGTGAGGATAATGTCATCAACATACAAAAGTATATAAGACACATCAGTGCCCTTTCTATAAATAAAGAGAGACTGATCTGACTTGCTATGAGAGAATCCCAATTTGGAAATAAATCCTGCAAACCTGTTATACGATGCCCAATGAGCTTGTTTCAGACCATATAAAGATTCTCTCAACATGCACATATGATCTGGACGGGCAGGATCGCGGAATCCCAACGGCTGATGCATGTATACCGTTTCCTGTAAGTGGCCATATAAAAATGCATTCTTGACATCCAACTGATGAATGAACCATGACTTGGACAGTGACAGACTAAGAACAGTCCTTATAGTTATAGGCTTGACTACCGGACTGAATGTTTCACCGCAATCTACTCCCACCTGCTGAGACCTACCATCACCAACAAGACGAGTTTTGTATCTCGCAAAAGAACCATCAGAATTCTTTTATGGAAAAAAACCCACATTGACCAAATTATATTCACATTAGATGGTCGTGGTACCAAATCCCACGTCTTATTTTGAATAAGAGCAGTAAATTTATCTAACATGGCAGCCTTCCAATTCGGATCTGATAAGGCAGCTTTGGGATTTTTTGGTATTGGTGAGGGATGGACTGAGGTGGTGAGGTTGAAATGGTGTTTAGGGAAAAAAATCTCGTGCATGGCACGTGTTTCCATGGTCCGTTTAGGTGTTGGGTCGTTGGATGGTTGGGTGTTATTGAGATTTTAGGCCGAAGCAGTGGGTAGGGTTATTTTGGAAGTTTGAGCCGATGTAGTGGGCTCGGTACGGTTCTGGGCCAGCGAGTTGCCGGAAGGGGTGATGGGTTGTGTTGTAGGGTTCAGTGATGGCCCTAAATTGTTATTTTGAGAGTTTAGATGATACCTCAAAATTGAATGAATTCTGTTGTCCATAAAATCATATGAAGGTGGGGATGCCTCTCGAGACGTAGCAAACGGGAAGGTTGATTCATCAAAGATAACATGGCGAGAAATAATTATTTTCCCTGTTGACTTATCAAAGCATTTATGTCCCCTATGATTTTGTCGGTACCCCAAAAATACACAAGGAGTAGACCGAGCTTGAAGTTTATGAATGGTGGTGGACGAGAACAAGGGATAACACAAACACCAAAAAACCCGTAAATGTGTAAACAAAGGGATACGGTTGTACAATACCTGAGTAGGGGACACATTGGAGAGTAGTTTACTAGGAAGAATATTTAAGAGATGTGTAGACATTTGAAGAGCATGATGCCAAATTTTTTGGTGGAGTGGATGAATGCATAAGGATAGATCGAGTCATATTGTTGATTGTTTGAATCTTTATTTCAGCTTTCCCATGTTGAGAAGATGTATGCGGACAGGAAATACAGACAGACATCCCATTTTGTTGACAAAAATTCTGAAATTGGGTATTTATAAATTCCCCCCATTATCACATTGAAAACATTTAATGGTTTTGTCAAACTGAGTTTTGATAAACACACTAAATTATTTCAAAATGTTATAGGTTTGTGATTTTTGTCCTAAGGTTAAGATCCACAAAAAATTTGAAAAATCATCAAGAATGAGCAAATAATACTTATGACCTGCAACACTTAATACGGGTGAAGTCCACAAATCACAATGCAAAATATCAAATGGCATAACAATATTAGAATTAGAGGTAGAAAATGGAAGTTTAATATGTTTACCAAACACACAGGTTTGGCAAATAGAAGAGTCCAAACGTTCATTACAAAAAGCCAAATTATTCTTCCTAAATATATTAAAAACCAGTGCTTCTGGGTGTCCCAACCTATTGTGTCATATACTAGGAGAGGTGGCCGCAAGTGTGGAAGGTTTGACCGTGTGATTGTCGGAGACAGAAGTGGTGGGATATAAGTCCCCCGTGCTATTACATCTCATGAGATGCATCCCCGTATGAAAATCCTTCACAGAGAAACCAAACGGATTAAAATTCACAGAAATATTATTGTCAGTTGTAAAACGTCTAACAGAGATCAAATTTTTAATTAATTTTGGTACATGTAAGACATTTTTCAAACATAACGGTGGGTGGGGTGAGGGTAGTGTTACTTGACCAATACCACGAATTGGAATTTCCTACCCACTACAATAATTTTACTACCGCTCATATTAAAATAAGATGAAAGATTACATGGAGATGCTGTCATGTGTGACTTATCCCCTGTATTTATGTATCACGATTCATCTGAAATATTCAGATTCATGTGGCTCATGGCTTGTTCAATATCTGTGGGTGCATATCCGACAGAATATGGTGCATGAGCTCCAAAAGTATGTTGGGGACGAGATCCGAGAATACCGGGTTGGCGATTGGAAGGAGGAGGCCAGGCCCACGAAGAGATCGGGAATGGGCATGACATGGTAGCCCACTATGGGGCCCAGGCCCACGGTGGGTGTTGCCCCCACTGACCGCTGCTACTGCCTAGAAAATTGCTGCACTTGCTAGGGTTGGCTGTTGCCGCCGACGGTTTGTCCCCCGCCCCATCCACGTCTCTTTCCACTATTATTTTTTCCTTTATTGTTCCGATTTGAACCCCGTTTTTACCATTATTTTGACGAGTATTTTGGAAACCCAAACCAAAATTTTGGGGTTCCAAATCAATGGAAAAGGAGTTGGTAGATACTAGAGTTGTTCCACCAGTGGTTGTGCCCGATGATGCTTGCTTTTCCTTCCTCATTTCCTCTAGGGTTAACCTCGAACAGGCCTCGTAAAAGGGAGGTAACAGATTGCTTTGCTGAATGAACGTAGCAACATCATCATATTGTTCATTCAATCCCTCAATCAACTGAAGGACTAACCTTTGATTTGTCACGGGCGAATCAACGTTGGACATTTGGTCCGCAAGTACTTTTAATTCTTGACAATAGACTGAGATGTTAGAAAAATCATCGAATTTAATATTTGTAAATTGGTGTTCAAGATAAACGGCCCTATATATTTGTTATCTTGAAAAATATTTTCTAATCGTTCCCACGCCTGTTTAGCCGTAGAATTGGGTTCAAGGATGGTATGAAGAAGAGCATTCGAAATTATGCCATAAATCCATTGAAGGATAATAGCATCTAGGCGGGACCATAATTTCTTGTCCACCATAGTAGTATCCGATAGGGACTCGGATGGAAGAATATGGTCAATCACCTCATAAGCACGACAGTGAATTTTGAATAGTTTCGTCCATGATGTATACTACCCTTTCTCCATTTCGAGAGTTATGGAGATGAAGTTCTTGACGTTATTGACGGTAAGAGCGGGATTAAAGGTTTGTTTTTCGGCCATAAGTTCCACTTAGAATAAAAAAGAGGAGGATAATGAAGGTGTTTTTGATGGAAGTGGAGTTTAGAAAAAAAAAACCTAAAGAATGGGTGATGCTAGCCGAGGGGGTGGATGATTTGTTTAGTATTTTGCTAGGGTTTTTAGGTTTAGGAAGAGTAGTTTAGGTTTAGGGATTTAGGATACCTAAACCTAATTGGTTTTAGTCGAAAACAAGTGAGGAAAAGTATAGGATTCGGCCAAGGAGAAAGAAAAGGAAGAGTTTAGGGCAAAGGATCTTTGGCTAATGATACCATATAAGGATTGAATCCCTTAATTATTATTCTCCCAAATATACAATATATATACATGGATCATCTTTATTATTACGAAGACTATTCTAGAAGACTAATCATCTTTACCTAATTACAATTATAATAATGAGTGAGGTAATTATGGGATATTCCTATAATTACTCTAACAATATGAAATCAGTATTAGAGTTTACACCAATATCAAAAGACAATTTACAGTTTTACACAAGTTTTTTTAATAACCGTGGTATCCGGGTTAGCTTGCGCACCTCGACTAATTCCACGGGATACCTGCCACCTCCCACGAGCAACAGGTACCAGGTAACTCTATCCCCAAGGCTAGAACAGATGGGAAAAAAATCACCTAATGTTTTTATCTCTATTGGGAATTGAACTTGAGACCTCATGGTGCTCAACACAGTTTTACACCCGGATTTTAATAGCTGCAGACATCTACAATTTTTTTTTAAAAAAGGTTTTACTTTTATCCTTAAGGCATCTATCATTTCTTTCTTTCCAAAGCCCAAGAAATGCAGGCTGGCATAGTTCTCCATGTTGCTAGTGGTGGAGCCAGGAATTTGGTGAAGGGCGTGCATATTTTCTTGTCACTTGTGTTAAGGGTGTGCAAAACTAAATATATACTCATAATATCTAACATTTAACCTATGTACACAACGTAAAGTTCTGGCGAAGGGTGTGCACATGATCACCCTTCGCCTAGGGTGACTCCCCCCATGACTACTCAGCAATAAAATTAACATTTCAGTCACATTTTCAACACAAAAAAAACAAACACCATAAATGTAATTAAAAGGAAAAATGATATTTTTAAAGAACTAACTATTCGGGATTCATGATTTAGCGAAACGAAGAAAGTCGACTGATCCAAAGGTGAAGGGAACACCGTAATGTTTCTATTCCCTACGGCCGGAAAAGAGAGAGGGGATCAAAGAACATCTTTTCTTACACTCTGGGTGTGTTTTGTATTAATGAAATACTTTCCAAATTTTTTCATGTTTGATAGGTCAAAATGTATTGAAAAATATTCTCTACAAAATAAGTTTTTCTAAAATATGAAAAATAATTCTCCTAATAAAAGTAGGAAAACAAGTCTATAAGTGATATTTCAAGTTTATTGTCTCCTCCCACTCACCCAACGCCCTCAACCCCCACTCACCCAACGCCCTCAACCCCCACTCACCCAACGCCCTCAACCCCCACCCCCACCCCCGAAACCCATTCCCCACCTATCTCACTCAAATAGTATTTTGGTAGATTACATATAAATGTTCTTAGAATAATATTTTTTATTTACATACCAAACACTAGAAAATAAGTAAAAAACCCGCTTATTTTCCAAGAAAATATTTTCCATACCAAACACACCCTCTATCTCTGTCAAATTGTAATTTCGAATTTTGCTAAAATTAAATGCCCATAAAAGAGAAGGGAGAAACTTCATTTTATGATTTAAGTTGGTCATTTAGCAACTCAAGTTCTTCCTTCAAATATGTGTGTATCTTAATAAATAGAATATACATAAGGCATACTTACTAGTATTAATTTCATTTTATGTTCGTTATGATTTTTCCTTTTTTGTTTCCAAAGGAATGTTGTTAGGTTGTTTTGAAGGGTGGACTAATCCCTTGAATCCGGTATCAACGGGTATCACCCCCAAAACAACGTTCTCTTTCCGGTCTTTCAACCAATCGATACGACCCCGGAGAGCCCTTTAAATAGCAATAAGAAATTTTGTGGAAGATATACGTATTGTATCCTTTTCTCTTTTTTCTTTACATCAAACAATTTAAGCTCATTCAGTCAGTTCTTGAAAAATCGTACATTATAATTTACATTCTTTCGGAAAGTCTATGAAATTATCCCTAAAATTAACTAGAGCAGCAGAGTAACCGGATATCAAATTTAAAGCAAAAGATTTCATAAAACTCGCGGAAAACATGTCGCTAGTTAGGCGACTTTGATTAAAGCTAAGAAAATATAGCATTAACAAATTAAGTTACACAAATCTTGAAAAAGTGTTTTACCAATTAGCATCTAATATTTACTACTTCTTTGATGTTCATGAATAATATCTGACAATTATTTTTTCATTTAGATATAATTCATCATCTTGTCCTTTCATTTACCTGAAATAGTTTTTAATTTCATATTTCTTTATGCTAATACATGGTGTTACTGAAAACTTTTTTGATAGAGTGAAAACCTCTTAATTACAAGTTGTATGGCCTATTGAGACGTGCATATTGTGATAATATAATCGAGATATCGAGTTCAACATTAAATAACTGTTAATGGGAATATATATATATATAGAAATTAATTAGAAAATTTTCAAGCAAGGTGATATATATATGCTACAAATGCTTTTCACATAAATATAGGTGTCACTACAAAAAGAAAAGCATTTACCAACATTTTTTGTTGTCATATGTTGGAAATTATTGCCAAAAGTACCTTTCGCAATAACAAAAATTGTTGCATGTCGTTCCAATAACCTCCGATGCAAAAAACATTCGCAACAAGTTGTTGTTTTTGTTCCATTTACGTTTTTTAGCAACAATATATTTATTGTTGCTAAAGTTTTATTGTCAATTTTATACTTTTCTTGTAGTGTGCTTATTTCTCACTTTTTTGTCCGAACAATAACAAAGAAGAATTTAATTCTTTCTTTACACAATTATCTCACAAATTAGGTAACATTTGTTAGAATGGTTGTAGTATTTCAAAAGAAAGTGTTCCTTATTGGTTAGGAATAACTCCCCTTTTCACCTTATATTGTGTTATCTTTTGTTGGGTTGTGAAGAGTTGGTAAAAGAAATTGAGTTCGCGCACATGAGATATTATTGTAAGAATTCTAGGGTAAGTAGAATATTTTTCTCAATTTTAATCATTTACAAATGATAAGAATATATAGAAATATGGTAGAAGATTGGTAGCCTTAATCTTCTCCTCATCTATCCTATTCTTTCCATACAAATGTGATTTTATACTAATGACTAGCTATCTAGAATATTCTATAGTAATTATCATTTAAATACAATAATAAATAATAATCCTAAGAATATATCTTCTAACACTCCCCCCCCCCTCAGTCGAAGCGGGAGGACAACGGTTGCTGAGACTGTCCCGAAAGTCTTCAAATAAAATCAGCGGAAGCCTTTTAGTGAAGATATCCGCTATCTGATGACGTGTCAAAACATGTAACACCCGCACATGTCCGCGAACCACACTTTCACGAACAAAATGAATATCCAACTCTATATGTTTTGTGCGATGATGGTTGACTGGATTTCCCGAGAGAAAAATCGCACTGATGTTATCACAGTAGACTAGTGTGGCCTTGGACATTAGACAATGAAGCTTAAGCAACAGGTTCTGAATCCAACAGGATTCGGATATGACATTTTCCACAGCCCGATATTCTGCCTCAGCGCTAGACCGAGAGACTGTGGGTTGTCGTTTGGAGGACCAGGAAATTAGATTGTCACCCAAAAATACACAATATCTGGACGTGGAGTGACGGGTATCTGGACAGCCTGCCCAATCTGCATCGATATAGGAGACCAATTTGGATGCCGGGGAGGAATATAAGTGTAAGACAAATTCCAGTGTGCTCTTGACATATCGCACGATACGTTTGAGGGCATGTATATGATCTTCCATAGGGTTGTGCATAAAGAGACAGACCTGCTGCACATCATATGAGATATCCGGCCTGGTAAATGTCAAATATTGAAGTGCCCCATCCAAGCTCCTATAGAGTGTGGGATCTGCAAATGACTTGCTAGACATAGCACTCAACTTCGATTTAGTGTCCACCGGAGTAGCTGACGATTTGCAGGAAAATATTCCAGCCCGTTCCACAATCTCTGCAGCATATTTCCTTTGTGATAAGAATAAACCACCAGAATGATGGGTCACAACAATCCCGAGAAAATAATGCATGTGTCCAAGATCCTTCATAGCACACTCCAAACTGAGCTGTGACATGATAGACTTCCGAAGAGCATCAGATGAAGTGGTTAGTATAATATCATCCACATATAAAAGTAGATAAGCAGTATTAGTACCCTGACAGTAAATGAATAAAGAATTATCCGACTGGCTGTGGGAAAAACCCATTTTGGATACAAATTCTGCAAACCTTTGGTACCAAGCCCAATGTGCCTACTTTAATCCGTATAAGAATTTTTTGAGTAAGCACACATGATCTGGAAATCTGGAGTCCCTGTAGCCCAAAGGTTGGTGCATATAAATTGTTTCATGGAGATGGCCATGAAGAAAAGCATTCTTGACATCTAACTGACGAAGTGACCATCCTTTGGAGAGGGCCAGACTGAGTACCGTCCTTATGGTAGTTGGTTTCACCATTGGACTAAATGTCTCCCCACAGTCTATGACAACCTGTTGTGTCTTGCCATCACCTACAAGACGAGCTTTATGCCGCTCAAAACTGCCATCGGATTTTTCTTTGTGATTGAAAAGCCACATAGACCGAATAATGTTAGCATTAGATGGATGAGGTACTAACTCCCACGTCCTATTTTTAATAAGAGCATTGTATTCATTATCTATGGCCATTTTCTAATTTGGGTCATGTATGGCAGACACAGGGTTACAGGGTAATGACGATTTAGTGACTTGGGTGTGTAAGCTATATTTCGCATTGGGTTTTACAATACCATATTGATTGCGGGTGACTGGGCGACTTACACTGGGTGGCAGGTCAGAGATCAAAACAGGGGGTGGGCTAGTGGACTTGACACCATTGTCCTGGGCCTCATTTTGGGAGTGTCGGGAGGCGGGTCTTGGGCCCGTGGACTGGACGCCACTGGCCCCTGGTGGGGAGGCTAAGTGTTGTATATTGGGGCCTAATGTTAAGGGCCTAGTCGGTTGAGACTGATCACCATGGGTTTAGGCCAAGAACTGTTGGGCCACGGGTTGTGTAACTGTGGCTTTTTCTTGTGTTAAAAATGGCACTATTCCATCATCCAAAAATTTATAAGTGGTTGGTCTAGGCTCGTGAATATTGTTAAACGGGAAAGTTGTATCATCAAAGAGGACATGACGACTAATGAAAATCATATGGGAAGATAAATCATAGCATTTGTAACATCTATGATGTGAAGGATAACCCAAAAAAATACATGGAGTAGACCGTGGCAGGAGTTGATTGATGGCGGTGGAGGGGAATAAGGGGTAACACAAACATCCAAAAACCCGCAAGTGAGAGTATGATGGATTCGGAGGTATAGGACTATAAGTAGGCTTTGGTGGGACAAATTTTTGTTTGGTAGAATATTCAACAAATATGTGGCTACTTGAAGTGCATGATGCCAAAACAATGGGGGTATGGAAGCATGAACAAGGGATGTTCTAACAATATTATTGATGGTTCATATTTTGCGTTCCGCCTTCCCATTTTGTGAAGAGGTATGGTGACATGAAAAACGAAAATTTAAACCATTTATTTTGCAAAAATCCCAAAAATGCTTATTATTAAATTCCCTCCCATTATCACATTGGATGTTTTTTATATCCCTTTCAAATTATTTTTGGATGAATGCTCTAAAAATAAAGAATGTGGAAAAAACTTGTGATTTTTTCGATAAAGGAAATGTCCAAAGATAATTAGAGAAATCATCTAAAATGAGCAAGTAATACCTATGCCCCGAAGAGCTCAAAATAGGGGATGTCCAAAGATCGCAATGGATAGTATCAAATGACATAAGAGTGCATGAATCAGAAAAAACAAATGACAGTTGAATATGCTTACCCAATGGGCATGATTGACACTTATTAAAAGTCTTTCTACATGAAATAAAATTATTGGGTTTAAGAGAGTTCAAAACAGACTCACCCGGATGTCCCAGACGCTCATGCCATAAATTAGAATTAAACACAGCAAAAGTAAAAGATGTCTTGGCCCGGTGGAAAAGTTAAGTGACTGGATAAAGCTCCCACTGGCTATCACATCTCATTAGCGGCGTCCCTGTCAGAAAGTCATTTACGGAAAATCCAAAAGGGTCAAAATTTACAGATACCCAGTTATCAGTAGTAAACTTTCTAACAAACACTAAGTTTTTAACTAAATGTGGGGCAAGAAGTACATTTTTTAAGGCTAGTAGAGGGTTTGGTGGTGACAATTTGGTGGAGCCGTAACCTTTAATTGAAATTGAATGGTCATTTCCGATAATAATACCACTTGGTTTTCTCAAATTAAAATAGGATGAAAGATTACCTTGGAAGGACGTCATATAAGACGTGGCCCCGGAGTCCATATACCAATTGTTATCCGGTGGATTTAATCCTAGCGTATGTATCGCGCACTCAATACCGGTGGATTGATGTCCAAATTTGCTGGTTGGGCTGAACTGTTGTTGGGCGAATATTGCTCCCCGCATGTTGAGTGAAGTGGGCCTGCTGAAAATTACCTGGCCTAGTTTTGTTTTGCTGCCCCTGAAATGAAATAAAATGGCCATTGCTGGGCCGCTGGACTGGCCCAGTTCGCTGGTGGGGCTGCCCAGTGTGGCTGCTGCCGGCCCAGATTCCAGGCCCAGTTTGCCCCTGCCAGAGCTGCTAGCCAGACCGGTTGTTACCGTTGCTCCTGCCGCCAGAATTTTCGGTGTCGCCGGAATTATGGTGACCCCCATTTTTATTATTGTTACTGCGATATCCACCTTTATTTTTATTTCCATTACGCCCTTTTTGTCCTCGATTATTTTGATTAAAATTAACATTACCTTCATTCGTCGAGGTGGCAAGCATGGCGGAATTGTTGACGGTGGCGGCCTTTTTGGAAAAACCTTGTTATTTGAGGATGAGCATGGAGTGTGCTTGATAAAATAAAGGAAGGGGGTTGCTTTGCCGTATTAGTGTTCCAACCCCACTATATGCCTCCGTAATCCGGCGACAAGTTGAAGAACCAAGCGATTGTTGGTGACCGGGGCGACAATTTTGATTATCATAAAAAATATCTCGCAAGCGGTTCCAAGCATCAACCGCTTTAGAATCCGGCTCCATTATCGTATGAAAAAAATCCGTAGAAATTATTGCATAGATCCAACCTAGAAAAGTGGCATCTAGTGTGTCCCACAATTCTTTGTCCGCGTCCGTAGTTAATACCTTTTCTTTTCTTTTTTCCGGGGGAATGATATGGTGAAGAACCCGGTGAGAGCGGCAACAAATTTTGAAAAGTTTCGCCCATGTTGCATAGTGAACATTTTCCATCTCTAAGGTGATGGAAACATGCGTTTTGATGTTTGAAACCACGAGGGCTGGGTGGAAGGATGATTTGGAGTCGGACATTAGTATATTTGGTTGGATGATTAATGGAGAAGGAAGAATAAAAGATACAACTTAGTAGATGAAGAGGGGTAAACCTAGTATATTTGATGTTTTTGTTTCTTTCTTTCGGCCAAGTGTTGGAATGGAGGAGAATAAGAGCTGAAAAATGGTAGGGAGAAACAATTAGGATCTTTTTTCCTTAACCTCTTGATACCATGTAAAAATTATAGGTTAAGTAGAATATTTTTCTCAATTTTGCCATTTACAAATGATAAGAATATATACAAATATGGTAGAAGATTGGTATCCTTAATCTTCTCATCATCTATCCTATTCTTTTCATACAAATGTGATTCTATACTAATGACTAGCTATCTAGAATATTTTATAGTAATTATCATTTAAATACAATAATAAATAATAATCCTAAGAATATATCGTCTAACAATTACTATAGGCAAAATTAGTGGCTTTCGGGAATCCTCTCAAAACTTTTAAAAAAAATAAAAATACTATATTCGAAACATACATGTTTTCCTCGAGTAAGAAACCTCAAAAAGTATATATATTCCAAAAAACTTTACAAGGAATTATCTTGTAAACCATTATATCGAAAGAAGCAAATATAACGTATAAATGGAACTCTTCTAAAGGCTGTTACATAGGCAAAAAGTGTCATATAGTGCGTAAATGGTCCTTCCTCCCTGAAATAGAACTTTCATGTCGATCAAGAACCAAAGTATCAAGAGAAGTGAAAAGAAAGAAAAAATAAAAAGACTTTCATGAAATTTATTTTTCTATTTAAGACTTTTTACGACTTTGACCTTGCTTTATCAAATCGTCCTCGCTCAACTCTAGGGGTAAATTAGTAATATGCATGCCATCAGGGTCGAGATCTCCATCAAGTGTCAATCCTTCTATTCTTGTAGCAATTCCTTCCCCTTTCAATGGATCAACGTCTGTTTCAAAATAAGAAGCAACTTTATTTAGTTGATTAATAACTAAAACCACATGCACAATTTCTGGAAAATAGAGAGTAACGCATAAAATATGATACAAATTATAAACTCATTTCAAACCAGTATCACACAAAAAAATTATATATAATATTGGTTTGATATGAATTTGTATGGAGTACATCATCGATCAGAATTTGTATAGTCGATCGTAATTTATTAATTTGGGACTGGGAGTAATTATTATTGTCGTGAGAGTAACACATAAATAATTAGGCCTCGTGGACCAAACTAAATTATGTGATAAATACCAGACATGAAACACACCTTATTTTTTAAACGATGATTTACAAGGTTTCATTCCAAAAGTTAGAATTATGATCACACGTCAGCATAGGTGAGCTTTAAAAATCAAATGAAATTAGTCTAATAGATTCAGGATAAGAAATTAGTTCCAAGTGATTACATAGATCAGATATATAAGAAGAAAAACAATATCACCACTAACTGAATTTGAAGAAATTATAGCACATTCAAACAAATTATCTTTATAAAGCGTTTAGCATACTAAATTATCTTTATAAAGCGTTTAGCATACTAAATTATCATTGAATGCAATCTTTTTAATTTTTTCACTAATCATTTGATGCATCTAATTGCTGAAAACATATACATAATAGATATGAACTTTAGTCCTATTTTACATACATATAAGTTTTGTGGATGAGTTTTAGCTTGAAACAGAATACTTCCTCGTCCCAATTTATATGATGTAGTTTGATTCAGTACGGAGTTTAAAAAATAAAAGAAGACTTTTAAATCTTGTGGTCTAAAACAAGTTAAATATATTTGTGTGATTATAAATCATCTCGTTAAGCGTAAAATGTAAAGTTTAAAGTTAAATTATTATCAAATAAGGAAATGTGTCATCCTTTTTAAGACTGGTCAAAAAAGAAAATGTGTCATATAAATTGGGACATAGGGAGTAGTAACAATCACCATGCACTACAAAAAAAAAATTAGTTATGAAAGTCGTTATTAATCTGTCGTTAATTTACATGTACGTAACTAATATGAATTTTGATAATTCATCACTAATTAATCTGTTATGAAATTTTCCACGGGTTTTGTTATTAGCGACAGAAGTTATCCCGTCACTAATTCCTGTTATATCTTCTACGTTTTTGTAGTGACGACTTATAGTCTAGTGGTACCGATGAAATCTTTAGCACAATAAGTGTAGTCTCAATTCTAACTACCCCATTCCCCTTTGTTTCCCCTAATTCTCATAGTGTATAAATTTAAAAATTTGAAAAACGAAATTACAAAAGTAACAAAATAAAAGAAAAAAATTACCTGGACTAGACAAAAACCATAGGATAAATCCACACAATAGCAACACAAAAGGTATTATATGAACAGCATTTTCAGCAAATTTGGCACGAGATTTTTCCTTCTTAGCAATATCCGAAAGTGATTCATGTATTGGTAATAATTCACTGGCTTCTAAAGATAAAGCTCGTAGCGCGGGAGACACCTTATGCGAGGGTGATGAATAGTAGCTCGTGAAATAATCGTCTGAGATTCGAGTCGTGCTCGATGATCTATACATTTTAATTTTTTCGCGATAAATTATAGTTTTTCTTTTAAATCGAATAATGTTGATTTTAGATGAGTAAATATTGGAGAAGAAGAAGAAGAAAATGAGGGAGTAAAGGAAGGCGAAATCAATGAAGTAGGATCTTGAGTGGAGGACTAGACTAATTCTTTCAAGTGTATTATTAGGTTATAGTAGTTACCATAAAATTTGGATTATCCAAATATTTATATAATTAGTTCATTTATTAGGTAAGTGTTTATAAGAAAAATTTATACTATCTTATCAACTTTATTTGTTGTAGCAGATAATTAATTTGCCTTATTTTGATTAAGATCACATATCTCACTTTTTAATGCAAAATTACCTGTAAATAATTTTTGGTGATCTGATTATGTAAAAATAATTTACATTGTCGGTCTATATATCTTTCTTAGTTATAGTTACCACAAAGTGCATTGACAGACACTAAATGTTTACCAATCAAGTGAATTATTATATAATAATAGTTAAATAAGTAATATGTTAACACAAGGTAAAATTCAACTAATAATATTAAAAATATTACATTGTATATCAGTGTATATAACTTAAATTCTATATAAAAAAATGTAATGGACAACTTGAGTTACTAAAAATTATTATTGATATGTACCACCCCCCACCCGGAACCATGTGAAATGATCATTTATACCCTTTTGTCGAATTAGGCAATTTGTGGTGCTAATTAATTAATTTTTGTTAGTAAAAAGGGATAAATATAGGCCAGTTTGGTCTAGATAGTGATAGTTCTGACTTCAACTGTTAACGAAGCACAGAAACGAACAATATTACCTAATTTAAGAACAAGTTTGAACTTTTTCCGTTAGTAAAATAGACAGTATTGGACAAATAACCAATATCAAAGTTGAGAAGACCAGAAATGAAGTAATACGGAGTCAAACATATATAGGCAACAAATTGTTCTGGGAAGTACTGTAAATAACATGTCATTACTCACATAGTATGGAAAGAATGAAATTCAAACCATACATTATGCATAGGGATTTAACGCTTCTAGTTATTCCACTAAAACAATTTCGATGTATACTCAATATATAACAAATGTATAATCAGTGTATCATTTATAACATATTATACATTGCATATATTTTGCACATATCCTCAGTGATAGTGAATATATTCCATATATATTCACAATATATTCTGCACTTATTACTTTAGTGTGATTAACGTAAGTAAGGTAATATAGAGATCTTAATTCTATTAGGACTACAATTGTATACTCTATATATATTACATTAATCAGAGAACTCCATCAAGTAGAATTACACTATTCTACATGATATCAAGAGCCAAAAATCTCTCCCTACCCTAACCCTAAATCGATCGCCGTATACATCTCCTCCGCCTCCCCTTTTTCTGGTGATATCCAATCGTATACTGCCCTGTATACCAATGCCTCTTCGTGAGATACAACCAGTATACCCTGCTTCTACGTGATATACACGCCTTTTCTCCCATAATCTACTTGTATACCGCATATATTCCGTGATATACAGCCCCGTATACCACTGCACATTTGTGATATACCGCCTGTATACCCTGCTACTCCCTGATATACTCCCCTTCTTCTCAAACATAATCTGTATACCGTTGATATACAATGATATACACAGCACCCAGCCCCCATATTCCCTTCTTTGTAGCCCATATACAGGCAGTATACACCATCTAATACACTTATCACATAAGCAGCCCGGTATACCATTGTTATACAACTGATATATGACAGCCTCTCCATCGAGATTCTTCTACGAATTTTTGGTAATCCCCATGGATTCTCCCGCTTCCTCTTCCTCAGACGTCATAAAATATCAGTCGCAGGCCCAGCACCCGACTCAGTGGGCTGAGCCACTGCCCAGCCACCAAGCCCACTACACAGCGACCCAACAAAAATAGTGGCCCCTGCAGAGGCCCACTGTCCAGCGGCCCAATACACAGCCGAGGCCCACTACCCATCGGCTTGATGATACGTGGTATATGGATACGGGCGCCACATCTCATCTTACCAATAATTCCGGTATTCTTCCTCAACTGCGAAATTTAAATACTCTTCAATCTATTATGGTTGGAAATGGTCATCGCATTCCAATTCAAGGGTTTGGCCACACACTAACCCCACCTCTGTATCCGTACTTCTCCCTTAAAAACGTTCTATATTCCCCAAACATTATCAAGAACCTAATCTCTATCCGAAAATTTGCCGCCGATAATTTCATATCCATTAATTTTGACCCTTTTGATTTTTCTGTAAGGGACCTACGTACCGGAATTTTTTTTACGAGATACAATAGTGAAGGGGGCCTCTATCATTTCCTATCTACGTCCACTGCCAGTGTCAATCCTCCCACATCTCTAGCTGTCATCTCCTTCTCCACGTAGCATAGTAGACTTGGTCATCCGGGAGCTCGTATTTTTTATTCTCTTAGAAACCGCAATTTAATCCAATTTAAGAAAGAGAAACTTTCCCATAGTTGCTCCTCCTGTCATCTAGGGAAACATGTTAGACTTCCATTTACGTCTTCATTAAGTATTACCTTCTCTCCCTTTGATAATATTCATGCGGATTTATGGACATCTCTTATAATTAGCAACCTCGGTCATAAATACTATTTGGTATTTCTAGATGATTTTTCTCACTTCATTTGGGTCTATCCGCTTAAACTTAAGTTTCAAGTTTACTCCAAATTTCTCTAATTTCGTACATTGGTTAGAACACAGTTTGAAAAAGACATCAAAACATTTTAATGTGATAATGGTCGTGAGTTCAATAACTCCCTATTTCATATTTTTTGTGTGGCTAATGGCATGGTTTTTCATTTCTCCTGCCCCCATACTTCCCCTCAAAATGGTAAAGCCGAAAGAATTCTCCGCACCATTAACAATATGATTTGTACCCTCCTTTATCATACGTATCTCCCCCTACATTTTGGGTATATGCATTAAAAATGGTAGAGCGCATTCTTAACATCGTACCTACCCTTACGATCCAAAATAGGACACCTACCGAAATTCTCTTCTGTCGGATCCCTTCCTATGATCACCTCCGAATTTTCGATTGTCTCTGTTACCCAAATCTTTCCTCAACTGTCCCTCACAAAATTAGCACCTCGCTCCACTCCGTGCATCTTTCTAGGTTTCCCGTCGAACCATAGGGGGTACTTGTGCTATTAGTTATCCACAGACAAAATCTTAATCTCACGCCATGTCACGTTTGTTGAGTACGTTTTCTCATTTGACAACATCCAAAAATTTTGCGACACTGATTACGAATTCCTTGATGACTTGGACACGTCACCTCTGATCTAAAATGCACTACAAAATCTACATCCTCAGGCTGTCCCGCCAACCATCCCGTCGACCCCACCCCACTACCTGGTTCTTGCCCGGTCACTGCCCTAACCCATGACTGTGCATGCACCTTCGAAACGCAGCCCCTGCCTGCCCCAACCCGTGACCATGCCTTCCCACCCGACACCCAGCCCGTAGCCCCTGCCCGTCCCATTACCCTGCCTCACTGCCCTCCACTACTGCCCAACCCTGACCCCACTGCCCAATCCAGCCCGGCCCTCTCAGCCCCCTATCCCACCCGTGACCATCCACACACACCACATGGAAACCCGTGCATAACATGAGATTTTCAAACTAAAAGTTCACTTTAACGTATCTACTCAAACCATCTCGCCCATTCCTAAAAACCCAATACTAGCCAAACTTGGCCTAAATTGGAATGCGACCATGCGTGAGGAGTTTAATGCATTAACCAATCAGCACATTTGGGATCTTGTTCCAAAACCAGAAGGGGTGAATGTGATTCGTTGTATGTGACTTTATCATCACAAATTCTGAGATATTGGAGAGCTTGAACGCCACAAGACAAGACTTGTGGCTAATGGTACTGGTCAGCAAGAGGGTGTTGATTATGGTGAGACGTTTAGTCCGGTAGTCAAACCTGCCACAATTCACACAATGTTGAGCATAGCTATTGGAAAAAATTGGCATAATCACCAACTTTATGTCAAAAATGCTTTCTTACATGGGGACTTGAAAGAAACCGTTTATATGCATCAACCGTCTGGATTTGTGCATCCGGAGGTTCCTCATTATGTTTGTCGTTTTCGTAAGTCACTCTATGATTTGAAACAAGCGCATAGGGCTTGGTATGAGAGGTTTGTTACATACATCATACAGATAGGGTTTGTGTGCAACAAGAGTGATCCTTCCCTGTTCATTTTTCATCGAGGTACTGACACGACTTATATTCTTTTATATGTGGATGATATTGTTCTGACAGCTTCTTCTGATACTCTGAAACATGAGATTATTGCCTTGCTCAAGTCTGAATTTGCTAAGACATATTTAGGTAAGTTGAGTTATTTTTTGGGGATACCAGTGACCAGATCCGCACATGCCATGTTCTTATGTCAGCGTAAGTATGCAGAAGAGATTGTCTACAGGGTTAAAATGGAAAATTGCAAGATTATGCCCACTCTTGTCGACTCCAAGTCTAAACTCAGTGCAGATGATGGGGATCCGGTCAGTGATACCTCTCTTTATAGGAGTATCACAGGTGATCTTCGGTATCTTACCTTCACTTGGACAGATATTGCATATGTAGTTCAGCATGTGTGCTTATTCATGTACGCTCCTAGGGAGCCTCACTTTACAGCTCTTAAGCATATCATTCGATACATTAAGGGAACTCTTGACTATGGACTTCATTTATATCCCTCAGCACCGACTAGATTGCTCTCCTACACAGACGCAGATTGGGCTGGTTGTCCAAACACTCGTCGCTCTACGTCCGGCTATTGTGTGTTTCTGGGGGATAATATCATATCGTGTTCTGCCAAGCAGCAAGCCACGCTTTCCCGTTCGAGTGCAGAAAAAGAATATCGAGGCATTGCAAACGTTGTTGCCGAGATATGTTGGCTCCGAAATCTCCTTCTTGAGCGTCATTGCCCCATACGTAAGGCATCTTTGGTTTACTGTGATAACATATCTACCGTCTACCTGTCTCATAACCCGGTTCAGCATCAACGAACCAAACATATTGAGATAGATATTCACTTCGTTCGTGAGAAGGTTGCAATGGGTCACGTTAGGGTGTTGCATGTTCCTTCTTCGTATCAGTACGCATATATCTTCACAAAGGGGCTTCCTCGACAACTGTTCCTTAACTTCAGATTCAGTCTCAGCATCCGACCTCGTCCCGCTCCGACTGAGGGAGTGTGATAGTGAATATATTCCATATATATTACAATATATTATGTACTCATTACTTTAATGTAATTAATGTAAGTAAGGTAAAATAGAGATTCTAATTCTATTAGGACTACAATTGTATACTTTATATATATTACATTAATAAGATAACTCTATCAAGGAGAATTACACTATTCTACACTCAGTACACAAACACCAAAATACAATCATTCACATTAATTTCACTAATTCTTAGAATATAAACTCAAAATATTTTGTAAACTTCATCAAATAGCTATATATTCCATTATTATACTCATTTACTATATATTTTCATGGTATGATCTCTATATATACTATACAAATCAAACCCTATTATAACACGTACATTAAAGTTCACCATACTCTATATATATTTGTAACAAGAACATGTAGTAGTACACATCCAATATATATGTTTACCCACGAAGCTCTCTCTCACTTGAAAGCTATGGCGCACGACCGCTATCATAACCACCTGAGCCACCACCATTTCTACCACCACCACCACCAGAACCAGAACCATATCCATTTCCAGTAACAAACCCACTCCCGGGCCCAAAACCAAACCCCCATCCTCGACCTAATCCATTAGGAGACCTTCCAGAGCCGGAACCATAACCCCATCCTCCTTTGGGGCTAGAATCCCAACCCCAGTTGTAATCCCAGTTAGGTCCATGAGCTACACCACTAGGGGTTGAAGATGTTTCCGGCGAGGTAATCCCTTCTCCGCCGTCTCCTCCACCTGTGTTGAAGGACAAAGAATGAGGCGAGATCAAGAAAATGATCAAAAGAATGAATTGGAAAGTGTTTGGTTGCATTATTATGGTAGTATTATTAATGGCTTCTTGTTTTTTGTTGGTCCAAATTGTGCCTTTAAGGTATGTGCATGGGGATAGTGGATATTTATTTATGGACCCATGACACTAAAAAAAACCGTGGGCCTAATAGATGCACTTGTTGAGAACAGAGATAATGTGCAGCTTCCACACCCATCATTTACACAACCGCCCCTTCCTAACTTTAATATTGAAATTTAAAATTGAGTTTATGTTATCATGTGTAATAATTTATAAATAATTGTTACACTATCGCGTTAAATTGATCGACAATAATAGAAAATTCTTCATATTTGATCTGATATCACAATCTAAAAGATTTAGTAATAACTCGTTATGACTGAATAAGTTGCACTAACTGTATAGATTTTCTTAATACTATCGATGTATATAATTTAACTTTGTTATTTTAAACTTTTTTGGGTGAGATTGATCGGTGAATATAAAAAAGAGGTTTAATACTATCGATGTATATAATTTAACTTCATTATTTCAAACTTTTTTGGGTGAGAATGATCCGCGAATATGAAAAAGAGGTTGGAAGAATAGAGCGCTTTGATATATATATATATATATTTAAACAAGGTAATATACCAGTGATATACACTTGATATACATAGTGTATACCACGGGTACCAAATGCAGAAGCCTTGGCTGAGGCCCAACGACAGAGACGGTAGTGGCCTGTAGAGGTCCAACGGCAGTGGCCTATAGCCCATCACGGGCAGTGTAACAAATGTGTATTAGGAAAGTATATTTGTAGTATATTGTAGTGTAAATGTTACCTAAATTAGGATTATACACTTACCATAATTGTATAGTTAGAATTATGGTAGAATAAGGTTTTAGGAGTAGAATAGGAATAGGATTCTCCTATTTGTAACTTGTATAAATACCTTTCAATTAATGAAAATAATCAAGGGGATTATTTCTTTCATGGTATCAAAAGTCTAGGTCACACAAAAATTTTCTCTCAAACTTTTTGTGCCTCCTTCTCGGCCGAGACCCCCCTCAGGTTTTACCAAATTTTGTCTTCCGCTCTCAAAATCTCTCTTACTAATCCCTTTTTCACCTCATGTTCTTTCGGTATGTCTACGTCAAAGAAATCGTTTCACCCTGCCCTTGTTGTTTCTAACATCAAGAATCATATCCCGTTAATTTTTGAAATAGAAAACGTCCAATACGCGACGTGGGCCGAGTTGTTCAAAATTCACGCTCGTTCTCATCAAGTCATCCATCACATCATCCCCGCGGCTCTTGATGATACAGAGGTGCCTAAACGCGAGGATGATCCTAAATTATGGACAACGCTTGATGCCACTGTCCTTTTAGTGGATATATTCTACTATCTCCACCGACCTATTACAGACGATTATCGAGCCAGACGCTACGGCGATGGCCGCATGGGATAGACTGCATGACATATTCCAGGATAATCAAAATTCCAGAGTTGTTACCCTTGAACATGATTTTTCCCACGTCAACATGGAAAATTTCCCGAACATTTCAGCATATTACAAAAGCTTGAAGGAATTGGCAGAGCAACTCCGCAACGTTGGTGCGCCTGTTAGTGAAGATCGTCTTGTTTTACAGATGGTCGCTGGCCTATCCGAGGCCTATAGTGGTGTTGGGACTCTCCTTCGTCAAAGTAATCCTCTTTCAAGGTTCTATCAAGCCCGATCCATGCTTACCTTGGAAGAAGCCGGTTTGGCTAAAAAGGCGTCTACTAATGCTAGTCCCGTAGTCATGATGACTTCCTCCCCTAATCCTCAAAATTTTGGCACCAATTCGAACCAAAACCAATCCCACGGGGGCAACAAGAATGGCCGGAAAAATAAAAATCGCGGGGGCAAACGCGGTGGTGCAGGCGACAGTCACGGTAGCCAAAGTAGTGGCACTGGGCCCCTTGCAGTTTCCAGTGGGCCACCGAACCTCTGGTCTCAGCCTTGGGCCTCTGGGCCATGGGCTTGGACCAGTGGACAGTGGCCCTACGGCCCACCTCCACCACAGTTTGCAACCACTGACCAGTGGACTTTCCAACAGCCCAGACGGCTCACTGCCCACTGCGCACTGGCCCAGTAACGGCAGCAGTTCCAGTAGTTTCAGCCCACGGCAGCCCAGTTCGGGAATACTTGGGCCCCGACCTCCGCAAGCTCACCACGCAGCAGGCCCCATTCAGACCGATATCAAGGTTGCGATGCACACACTAGGGTTGACACAACCGGACCCGAATTGGTATATGGATACCGGTGCCACTACCCACATGACATCCGATTTAGGTACTCTCTGATCTTATTCCAATTTGAGCAACCCTTGCGGTATAATTGTCGGTAATGGCAACTCTATTCCAATTCAAGGTTATGGTCAGAAAATGTTGTCTCCCCCCAATCCACCCCTTATCTTGAAAAATACTTTACAGGCTCCCAAATTGATTAAAAACTTAGTGTCTATCCGAAAGTTCACCACTGACAATTCTATTTCTGTTGAATTTGATCCTTTTGGTTTCTCTGTGAAGGATTTCAAGACGGGGAGTCCTCTCATGAGGTGTGATAGTAGGGGAGATCTTTATCCTATCACGCCCGACTTCGGTCCATCGAGTCAAGCCTTGCCATCAACCTTTGCAGCCATTTCTCCTTCATTGTGGCATGCTCGTCTTGGTCATCCGGGATCCTCTATTTTATCAGTTTTAGATAAAAATAGTTTTATTTCTTGTAAGGGTACGAGTCGTATTCCACTTTGTCAATCTTGTTCTTTAGGAAAAGTTGTTAAGTTGCCATTTATAGACTCTAATTCTCATACTTTAATGCCATTTGATATTATTCATAGTGATCTATGGTCGTCTCCTGTTATAAGTTCATTGGGTCATCGATATTATGTTATTTTTTTGGATGATTATTCTAAATTTTTGTGGACGTTTCCAATTGCCAATAAATCTCAAGTGTTTTCCGCCTTCATAAAATTTAGAGCATTCATTAGAACACAATTCGAAAGAGAAATAAAAAATATTCAGTGTGATAATGGGAAAGAGTATGACAATAGGGTGTTTCGGGAGTTCTGTGCAAATAATGAGATCAATTTTAATTTTTCGTGCCCTCATACATCTTCACAAAATGGGAAAGCCGAACGCAAAATTCGTTCCATAAATAACATTGTTCGCACTCTCTTACTGCATGCTTCTGTGCCCCCATATTTTTGGCATCATGCTCTTCAAATGGCAACATATCTCCTTAACATAATTCCTTTCAAAGGTCTGACATATTCTTCCCCCCTCCAAATCTTATATAATAAGAACCCCTCTATTTCTCATCTTCGGGTTTTTGGGTCCTTGTGTTATCCGTTATTCCCATCCACTACAATTAACAAACTTCAGGCTCGGTCTACTCCGTGTGTGTTTTTGGATTATCCGTCTAATCATCGTGGTTACAAATGCTTTGATTTATCCTCCAAGAAAATCATAATTAATCGCCATGTCATTTTTTATGAAACTCAATTTCCTTTTATGAAAGTTCATACTCCCGAACCTAGTTCGTATAATTTTTTGGATGACCAAATATCCCCGTATATTATTCGGCATTTTTCGGACATCTCCCGCACCCAAAATTCTCCAGCGGGCCCACTGCCCGCTGGTTCCCACTGGCCCGTCTCGGTCGGCTCGCCCCGTCTTCTCACTGGGTCAGTTTCAGTGATTGGGCCGGCCCAACCCGGAACCGGTCCGGGCCTGGTTCCATCGTTTCGACGCTGGGTCTGCTTCTAGAATTGGGCCAGCAGGCCCACTGCCTGTTGGCCAGTCCATCCCGAGCCCAGAAAATTTCCAAAATCCGCTCACCTCTTCCTCGAGTATTAGACTAGTCACTCGTAGTCAACGGGGTATTTTTACACCAAAAAGACATTTTAATTTACATTCGAATGTCTCTAAATCCCCCTTGCTCCGTAATCCTGTGTCTGCCTTAAACGACCCAAATTGGAAAATTGCTATTACTGATTAATATAATGCTCTTATTGATAATAAGACGTGGGAGTTGGTGCCCCGTCCCTCTGGTATTAATGTTATCAGGTCTATGTGGATTTTTGCTCATAAGGAAAATTCGGATGGTTCATTCGCTCGACATAAGGCACGGTTTGTGGGTGATGGTAAGACTCAGCAGGTTGGGATAGATTGTGGTGAGACATTTAGTCCGGTGGTCAAGCCGGCTACCATTCGCACTATGCTTAGCTTGGCTCTTTCAAAGGCATGGCTTATTCATCAGTTGGATGTCAAGAATGCTTTCCTACATTGTGATCTCAAGGAAACAGTCTATATGCATCAGCTATTGGGATTCAGGGATCCTAACCGTCCTCATCATGTTTGTTTATTGAAAAAGTCCTTATATGGGATTAAGCAGTCTCCACGGGCCTAATATACGAGGTTTGCTGACTATGTTTCGACTATTGGGTTCACTCATAGCAGGTCAGATAATTCCTTGTTCATCTATCATCGTGGTTCGTCCTTGGCCTACATTCTGTTGTATGTGGATGATATCATTTTAACTACCTCTTTCGATGCCTTACGCCAGTCTATCATGGCCATGCTCAGTTATGAGTTTTGCTATGAAAGACTTAGGGCCCTTGAGTTACGTTTTGGGGATTGCCGTCAAGCGTCATTCAGATGGTTTGTTTTTGTCTCAAAGAAAGTATACGGCTGAGATCATCGAGAGGGCTGGGATGTCATCCTGTAAGTCCATTTCCACTCCAGTTGATACAAAGCCCAAGCTTAGTGTCGCGGTCGACGCACCATACGATGACCCGACCCGTTACCGCAGTCTTGCAGGGGCCCTTCAGTATCTTACTTTTACAAGACCGGATATTACGTATGCCGTCCAGCAGGTGTGTTTATTCATGCATGATCCCCGAATTGAGCACATGAATGCAATCAAACGCATCATTAGGTATATTCAGTGTACACTGGACTATGGTTTGCATTTATATTCGGCCTCTCTATCCACACTTGTATCGTATACAGATGCTGATTGGGGTGGTTGTCCAGACACCAGACGGTCGACGTCTGGCTACTGTATGTTCCTTGGCAACAACTTGGTCTCCTGGTTGGCGAAGCGTCAGGCAACTTTATCCCGCTCAAGTGCAGAGGCCGAATATCGAGGGGTAGCTAATGTGGTCTCAGAATCATGTTGGTTACGTAATTTGCTTTTGGAGCTTTATTGTCCCATTCAGAAGGCAACCTTGGTATATTGCGATAACATTAGTGCCATCTACCTTTCAGGTAACTCGGTTCAACACCAACGCACTAAGCATATCGAATGGACATTCACTTTGTCCGTGAAAAGGTTGCTCGGGGTCACGTTCGCGTATGGCATGTACCGTCCCGATATCAAGTTGCAAACATCTTTACAAAGGGTCTACCCGCGGTCCTTTTTAAAGATTTTAGGGACAGTTTCAGCGTTCGAAGACCGCCCGCTATGACTGCGGGGGTATGTTAAACAATGTAATATACCTGTGATATACACTTGATATACATAGTGTATACCACGGGTACCGAATACAGAAGCCTTGGCTGAGGCCCAACGGCAGTGGCCTATAGAGGCCCAACGACAATGACGGTAGTGGCCTGTAGAGGCCCAACGGCAGTGGCCTATAGCCCATCACGGGCAGTGTAACAAATGTATATTAGAAAAGTATATTTGTAGTATATTGTAGTGTAAATGTTACCTAAATTAGAATTATACACTTACCATAATTGTATAGTTAGAATTATGGTAGAATAAGGTTTTAGGAGTAGAATAGGAATAGGATTCTCCTATTTTGTAACTTGTATAAATACCTTTCAATTAATGAAAATAATCAAGTGGATTATTTCTTTCATATATATATATATATATATATATATATATATAGGGTGAATGGTGGATCATTATCTTGGCCAGTGGCCAATGACCACCATGCAACACATCATACATAGAGAAAGTTGATTACTATGCCAAATTAACCTGATTGAAATTCGCGAATTCCCTTTTGCCCTATATATTTGATAAGCTATTAATTTAACTTTGCATTGCATAGACTCGTTGCGAGGGCAAAATGTTTGTTGATCTATGCAAATGTCTATTTTTAAGTCCCTATTTAGATTTTGTTTTTATTTATAAAAGTTGTGCAAATATAACTCTTAAAAATGTATCTTTCTGGATAACGTTAAATCGGATTTAATGTTTGCTCATATTGCATATTGCTCAACCTTATAAATAAAACATTAGGCTGTCATTTAGCATTTTTCATAACTTACAAATTTGTTATAAAAAAACTTACAAAAATTTAGACCTTCGTTTAATGTTTTCTAATAAGATTTTCAGTTTCTTCAAACGGGGTCTTTAGACCGTGGTCTAAAAAGACCATAAGTTGCAAGAGACATAAAAAGAGGATCATTTAAACCATTGTTTCAAAAAAGGACAACCGGCAAAAATTACACCAAAATGTTCTTTAACAAAATATTGTTCACTTCATGATTCGAACATGAGAACTTTAATTAAGATTCGAAAAGATTTTAGAAATCCACCACACATCTCAATTCTCGATGTGGTACTCCTTTGCCCTATTTGTTAGGCTACTAATTTGAATTTGCATCAAATAGGCTCATTGTGAGGGACACAAATACTGGCTGACGAAATATCTTCACTTTCAGAATTCGAATAGGCAATCTTTGATTAAGGACGGATAAATTTCAACCATCCATCGGACATCTCAATGTGGTCCTTTTGATCTGGTTTCTGAAAGAAATAATTTATTAATTATTTTTATTAATAAAAGTGTATATATACAATTTACAATTTTCATAATAAGAAAAATCATATTCCTATTCTACTCCGAAAATCTTATTCTATTTGTACAATAATTATACAATTATGATAAGTGTACATCTCTAATTTAATTACAACTAATCTACCAAAAATAGAGCCATTAATCTGTGATATACACGGTATGAATACATGTATACCACAGATTTTACAGCCCATAAGCAGTGAATATACAACCCACTGCCCGTGATATACACGGTGTATATCCTGTGTAATCACATGTATTTATCACACCCCCGGAGTCATAGCGGGCGGTCTTCGTACACTGAGGTTGTCCTAAAATATTCAAATAGCACCAATGGAAGGGATATGTCTGCAATTTGATACCTGGACGGAACATGTAGAACGCGTACTTGTCCACGAGCTACCTTTTCGCGAACAAGATGGATATCTATCTCAATATGTTTAGTGCATTGATGCTTAACCGTATTGCCAGAAAGATATATAGCACTAACATTATCACAATAAACCAAGGTAGCTTTGTGAACGGGAAAGTGAAGCTCTAAGAGGAGATTACGAAGCCAACATGATTCAGATACCACATTAGCCACCCCTCGATACTCGGCCACGACACTAGAGTTGGATAAGGTAGCTTGTTGTTTGGCAGACCACGAGACCAAGTTATCACCAAGGAACATACAATACTCAGACATAGAGCGTCTGGTGTCCGGACAACCACCCGAATCAGCATCTGTATAGGAGACAAGTGTAGCCGTTGATGATGGATATAAGTGTAAACCGTAGTTAAGTGTCCCCTGGATGTATCGAATAATGCGTTTGAGCGCATTCATGTGCTCAACCCTGAGATCATGCATAAATAAACACACATGTTCTACGACATACGTAATATCCGACCTCGTAAAAGCAAGATACTGAAGAACCCCTACAAGACTGTGATAGTGAGTCGGATCCTCATAAGGTGAGCCAGCCGCAGCACCCAACTTGGGTTTAGTATCAACAGGAGTGGACGAAGACTTGCAGGAGGATATACCAGCTCGCTCAATGATCTCAGCTGCATACTTTCGTTGTGATAAGAATAGCCCACCTGCATGACGAGTGACAGCAATCCCCAAAAAGTAACTCAATGGCCCCAAGTCTTTCATAGAAAACTCATAACTGAGCATGGTCATGCTAGACTGGCGCAAAACATCAGTAGAGGCAATCAAGATTATATCATCCATATACAAAAGAGTATAAGTCAGGGAAGAATCACAACGATATATGAACAATGAATTATCAGACATGCTGTGCGAAAACCCAATAGACGAAACATAGTCTGCAAATCTCTTATACCAAACCCGTGGGGCCTACTTAAGCCCATACAAGAACTTTTTCAATAAACAGACATGATGAGAATATTTGGGGTCTCGAAAACCCAAGGGTTGATGCATATAAACGGTCTCTTTGAGATCACCATGTAAGAAAGTATTCTTCACATCTAACTGATGAATGTTTCATGCTTTGGAAAGAGCTAGATTGAGAATAGTGGGAATGGTAACCGATTTGACCACCGGACTAAATGTCTCACCACAATCTACGCCAACCTACTGAGTCTTACCATCACCTACAAGACGAGCCTTTTGCCTCGCAAAAGAACCTTCAGAATTATCTTTATGAGTAAAAATTCACATAGACCAAATAATATTGACACTAGAAGGACGGGGTACCAACTCCCACATCTTATTTGCAATAAGTGCATCATATTCGTCGGTCATTGTCAATTTCCAATTCGGGTCATTTAAGACAGATACTAGGTTACGGGGTTGATGGGATTTAAGAAAATTAGAAATTAAATTAAAATGTCTTTTTCGTTTAAAAATACATTGTTGACTACGAGTGACCGGTCTATGACTCGGGGGAGAATTGGGTGGATTTTAGGAAATATCAGGACAGGTGACGGACTAGCCAGCAGGCAGTGGGCCTGCTGGCCCAACACAGGAACTGGAACAGAAACCTGAAACAGGAACTGGGCCAACAACGCTCCCGGTAACAGAAATAGGAACTGGGCTAGAACTGGGCTGGATAGATGGCCCAGTTGTTGGACCAGGATGGTAGATAGCAACGTTACCGAAGGACCAGCGGGCAGTGGGCCCGCTGGAGGATTTTGGGTACGGGATAGGTTCGATAAATGGAGGATGATATATGGGGAGACATCGTCCTCTAAAAAATTATACGAACTAGGCAAGGGACTACTCACTTTAGTAAACAGAAATTGGGATTCATCAAAAATAACATGGCGACTAATGATAATTTTATTAGACGATAAATCAAAACATTTGTAACCACAATGATTAGACGGATAACCCAAAAACACACAAGGGGTAGACCGGGCCTGAAGTTTGTTAATTGTGGTGGATGAAAATAGTAGATAACATAAGCACCCAAAGACCCTAAGATGGGAATACGAAGGAGTCTTATTATATAATATTTGAAGGAGGGAAGAATATGTCAAACCTTTGGTAGGAAGAATGTTAAGGAGATAAGTAGCCATATGTAGAGCATGATGCCAAAAAGGAGGTGCGGAAAAATGGATCAATAAAGTTCGGATAATATTATTAATGGTACGAATTTTGCGTTCGGCTTTCCCATTTTGAGAGGACGTACGAGGACAAAAGAAATGAAAATTAATACCATTACTACCACAAAAATTCCGAAACAACACATTATCATATTCTTTTCCATTATCACATTGAATATTCTTTATTTCCCGTTCAAATTGGATACGGATGAAAGCTCTAAATTTTAAAAAGGTGGGAAAATGTGAGATTTTTTCACTAACGAAAAAGTCCATAAAAAATTAGAATAATCATCCAAAAAAAGAACATAATAACGATGGCCCAAAGAACTGATAATGGGAGATGTCAATAAATCGTTATGAATAATATCAACTGGCATTAAAGTAGGAAAATTAGAGTATACAAACGGCAATCTAACAATTTGTCCTAAAGAACAAGATTGACAAATTGGAGTACTACGTGTACCCTTACAATAAATAAAATTATTTTTATCTAAGGAAGACAAAATTGACGACCCCGGATGACCTAGACGTGCATGCCACAAGGAAGGAACAAGAGCTGCAAAAGTAGATGGCAAGACTTAACTTGAGAGACCAGATGTGGGTGTCATAGGATAAAGATCACCCCTACTATCACATCTCATGAGAGGAATCTCCGTCTTGAAATCCTTCAAAGAAAACCCAAAAGGATAAAAAATAATAGAAATTGAATTATCAGTGGTGAATTTACGGACGGACACTAAATTTTTAATCAATTTAGGAACATGAAGGGTATTTTTCAAAATAAGAGGTGGATGGGAGGGGGGGAGACAGTTTTATGACCGTAACCACGAATTGGAATTGAATTTCCATTCCCAACAATTATGCCACAATTGTTGCTCAAATTGGAATAAGACGAGAGAGTACCTTAGTCGGACGTCATGTGAGTAGTGGCTCCGGTGTCCATGTACCAATTCGGGTCTGCGGGATTTAATTCAAGTGTGTGCATCGCGGCTTCAATGTCGGTCGGGGTGGGGGCCGCTGCATGATGGGCCTGGAGAGGCCGGGGCCCAAGCACACCAACTTGCTGCCCCGGCTCAGAATTGTTGCGGAATCCACTAGGCCATGTCGAATTGGGCCAAGAAAACTACTGGGCAGCCCAATTTCCAAGGGCTGAAAATGTTGTAGCATAGGAGATGTTGGGCCACTGCTAGGGGGCCCATGGCTGGGACCAGTGGGACGGTGGCCCACTGCTGCCTAGACGGGGCCCATTGCCATTATTCTTGCCACCACCACCACTGTCGGAACCTCCGCGTTTGCCCCCGCAGTTTTTGCCATTATTTTTCCGAGTATTCTTGCCGCCACCGTGAGCACGGTGTTGGCCCGAATTATCAACAAAACCTAGAGAATTAAAAGAGGACGTCATCATGACCACGGGATTAGCGTCGGTAGCCGCCTTTTTGGCCAAGCCGGCTTCTTCGAGCGTAAGCATGGAACGAGCCTGATAAAATTGCGGAAGAGGACTACTCTGTCGAAGAAGCGTGCCAACACCACTATAGGCCTCAGATAGGCCTGCAACCATTTGTAGGACCAAACGATCATTTGTAACGGGCGTGCCAACGTTGCGGAGTTGGTCCGCAAATTCTTTCAACATTTTGCAGTAAGCCGAAACGTTCGGGAAATCTTCCATGTTGACGTGGGAGAATTCCTGCCCAAGAGTAATAACTCTAGAATTTTGATTATATTGGAATATATCACGTATTCTATCCCAAGTAGCCTTCGCCGTAACATCAGACTCAATAATCGTTTGCATTAGGTCGGTAGATATAGTGGAGTAAATTCACTGAAGAACGGTAGTATCAAGGGTTGTCCATAATTTAGGATCATCCTCGAATTTAGGCATCTCCGTATCAACAGGAGCTGCGAGAATAATATGATGGAGGACTTGATGCGAGCGTGCGTGAACTTTGAACAGTTCGGCCCACGTCGCGTATTGGACGTTTTCTATTTCAAGAATCTATATGGATGTGGTTCTTGATGTTAGAAACAAGAAGGGCAGGGTGAAACGTGTTCTTTGACGTAGACATAACGAAAGAACAAAAAGGGATTTTGGAAGAAAAATTGGGAAGAGAGGAGGTAAAAGTCGGCACAGAACCCGAGACATGAGCTCGGATATCGAGGCAGCCGAAGGTTGGGAGAGAAGGAGATATGTGAAACCTAGACTTCTGATACCATGAAAGAAATAATCCGTTGATTATTTTCATTAATGAAAGAGTATATATACAATTTACAATTTCCATAATAGGAAAAATCATATTCCTATTCTACTCCCAAAACCTTATTCTACTTGTACAATAATTATACAATTATGATAAGTGTACAACTCTAATTTAATTACAACTAATCTACCAAAAATAGAGTCATTAATCCGTGATATACATGGTATGAATATACCGTGTATACCATGGAATTTACAGCCCATAAGCAGTGAATATACAACCCACTGCCCGTGATATACACAGTGTATATCCTGTGTATATCAGGGGTATTTATCAGTTTCTAACACACTAAACACATCGCTTTCTATGGTGCAATTATAGCACTCAGTTGGATTGAATTCCCTCTTTGCAGGCTTTGTGCTCTAACTTTGTATAGTGGATTGTCACGAATAGATCCAAAGAGAAAAAAAATCATCTTAAAAAAACTTATTTTGAATTGAAAGAGATATAGGAACTTGACACGTGTACATTCTCTCTTCATAATATCTGATCAGTTGGATATTCATGGGATACCAATGATCTTGTTATTCCTCAATCAATTATCCCAAACTGTAGTGGGTAGTTAAGAGTAGTACTTTAAGGTGAATGTTGGTACCAAACACACACACAAGTATACGCGGTCATACAAGTAATATAAGGTTGAAGTCTAGATATCATATCCACTGAGACTTAGATTTTCTACTGCTCAACTAATTCAAACTCATTCGTAACTATTCAAGGGGGTAAAAATTAAGGTGTTTTGTTGGAACTAACTATGATTGAAAGAAACAAATAAAATTGGGTATTTTTGTGACTGAGACAAATGAGACTAAGACTATAAGATTTAGCAGATGACAATGGAATCTAGGGTCATGGTTTTCGACAATTCAATTAAGTCTTCTGATAGTTCTATCTATTCGATTTCCTAGGTTATTAGTTGACGGATTGATTTTAACTTTATGAGTATCTTCCGAGTTGCTCACAAGTCTGTAGATGATACTCTAACGCCTATATCCCTATGGTTGCCAGAAAATAACAAGAACACATTTATATCTTTGTATTCAACTAAGCAAGACTAAAGGATATATTCCTATCCTCTGTAGTAAAATGTATAAATGCGAACAAGCCCTATTTATTTTTATTATGCATGCAAATTCCCCATCTCTAGTTCAATCACTACTAAAAACAGCGTTTAGCGACTGACAAAATCCGTTGCTAATTAGCATATATCCATCGCTAAACAAGTTTTGCGACAGATTAGCAACGGAATATTGTCCGTTACTATTTTGCTCATTGCTAACCTCGTAGCGACAGAAAAATGAAATTCGTCACAAGATTAGCGGCATCCTAGCGACGCATGAGATCCGTAGCAAAATGTTAGTGACAGAACATTCTGTCGCTGATTTTATAAAGTTTGTCGCTATTTTCATAATTCATTTCGTCGTTTCAATAAATTTGCGACGGGTATTTTGGTTGCTAATCCGTCGCAACATATTTTGAGTTGTTTATGTCCTGCTTTTGGCAACAAAAAATTATTTGTCGCAATCCATCGCGAACATTGTTTCTTTAACAACGACCAAAATCTGTCGCACGTATTTTTCTTCTAATTTTTTTTATAATATACACTGTTGAAACATATTAAATGTAATAATTAATATCCTTCAAAATAACTGACATTCTTATGAAATAATACTAGATGGCACATGCCCGTGCAAGGTACGACCATTTTCTCAACATCGTTGTACAAATGAAATCCAACATTGGAAAAGGTAATTTTGGTGGTTCTATTGTGTAGTAGGATTATCCAGGAAAAGGAAATATCATTAAACTAAATTGTAAAGAATGGATCTTGGGCCTAACTCAACCCCAAAAGCTAGCTTGTAGGGTGAGGATTGTCCAAGTCCATATAAGGAGTCCATGTTCCCATTTCATATCCGATGTGGGACTCTTAACACTCCCCACATGCCCAGACCTTGTTAACTGGAGCGCGAATAATATAGTTTGAGGGCCCAACATCGGTGAACGAAGATTTAGAATTGGTCTGACTTAGATACCATGTAGTTGTCCAAATCCATATAAGGAGTCCATGTTCCCATTCCATATCCGAGGTGGGACTCTTAACATAAATATTAACAAAATAAGTTTCATACTATAGGAGTACATTCATTTGTCAACAAAGTTATACAGTTAGATTCATGAGCTTGCTAGAAAGACAATAACAGTGAAATTGTACATGATCATGTAGGTGGTCCATCTTATATACGAGTTATGTTATGATTGGGTGAAATCTAGATTGTAGCATCTACAGTTGACAACATCCATTTCAGCTAGGTATCCACGGAAAAAAAAAGTAAGCATTAGAATAAAAATGCTTCTGTGTAGTAACCAGAAGTTAGAAAAGCCTACAATTTAACTTTGGCAGATACCTTGTATAGGTTTCGAGTCCAATTAGCTCCAGCAAATTCTAGCCACATACATTATTCTAGATCATGGTCGTGACATGTCTGCTATGAGAGGTGCTAGAAATCTCATATTGAAAGATTATTTGGTAATTGATTTTTGTCAGCTGATGCATGTGATGAAGTCAAAGCAGTCTATATTTTCGATTTCTGATATGCCAGAACAACTTCCTCTTATCGAGTCTCTACAACAAATAAGTATGGAATTTTCAACTTAGAATCCTATTGTAAACTTTAGTTAGTTAATAGTTTTTTCTAAGTGAATTGGCATGTCCTGCTTGCATATGCTCTACTAAAACAGTTAAAGATATGCTCTTTGTTCCTAGATTAGAGTATCTGAAGGAATTTCCTAAACCAGAAAAACTAAAAGATCATATTTTTGTTTCAACCACACATCTTAAAGAGTACATAGAAATCAGTGATTCTAAAGATAAATGAAATAAGATACCTTCTCGAGAAAGCCATTGTATCTCACAGAAAGTATATTGTTCCAGGCCCTTTGATCTGTTTTAGAGAATAGTGCTCTTTCATCAACCTGAAAAGAGAAGTTGAAGAGATTCATTCCAGAAAACAACAAAGAAATGTAGAAACTTGCAAGGAACTCTGTATATATCTAAAGTTACTCCCTGCTAGCATCACTGGAAGAAAATGTTGTGTGCTTGTATTACCATATTCAGAAACTTAAAACAGGAACATCAACTATACTAAGTGGTTATGTAATCTAAATGAAGTCCTTTAATAGCAGAGGAATTAGTGGTAAAAGAATGATAGAGGTCCCATAATACATAACCTTCCTTTTTTCATAAAGTACATAATTGAGGACAAGTAATGCAAAATATATGAGACATGCTGAATTCGCAGACATGTCAAAAAATGAGTTAAATAAATAATGAATCCCACAAAATTTGAGGACAGGTAATGCTAAATATATTACAACTCATGAGCTGAAAGGAAGTTCCTAAACTGGAACCTTCAGACACTGACAGGAACTGCCACTAAAAACATCAAAAACAAGTAAGTTAGACTTGTGCATGTCTCTATTTCAAAGATCAAAGATACAACTATAGATATGCATGTACAAAATCCATCCAGAAATTATTAAAATGGTTGAGAAAACTAACAAGTACCATCATATTCTAATTATCCAGAAACAGTGTAATAAATAAAGAGAAACGGAAGAAACCTCACAGAACTCACGAGTACAACATCATAGAAGTAAGAAAGAAATTGAGAAAATTTGATTTACAAAACCAGAAGCGAAGGCTGCAAACAGAAACAAAGAAGATAAATGTATATATATGTTTGTCTGCTTCTTTGTTGTACACAAGAAAATTATGGCCCAGTTCTTTTTTAGCAAAAGCCAGAGCCCATTAATTACATCGCTGTGAAAGCTATCCGACTTTCATGAGCAACTTAGCTTACAAAAAATGGAGACTGAGAATGGGAAACTTTGTAGCACCTGTTTCACTTTCCTACTTTTTTCGAAGAAAAATTCCATCAATTTTGGATCAAAAAGTCTCAGTATAGTATTATCAGAACCCAATGCATGAACCTTATCAACGTTAGCAACAGTAGGAGAGGTAGTAACTGTAGGTGCCACAACTGATAGGTGGTTGGTAAGATCAGTATTTGACTGATGCAATGGCGAAGAAACTAATCCGCGTACCTGCTAAACGATTACCATAAACATGCATATACAAGCTCTGCAGCGAGTTTCTCAAGTGACTACACAAGCAAAAACTAAAACAATGCAAATAAACCACATTAGCATTTCAAACAATGGCAATCAACATGCTACTGAAATGCTACACAGGTTCAGATCCCTAAACCTAATGGCTCCATATCCAACATAAAAACAAAACACATCTCTACTTATAAAGAAATTTGATATAAATCTAAAGATAAACAATATAACAAATTTTAAAAATTGATATAGATAACCCACAAAATCTACAAAAAAAAAAAAAGAAGGGCAGCCCAATGCACTAAGCTCCCGCTATGCGCAGGGTCCGGGGAAGGGCCGGACCACAAGGGTCTATTGTACGCAGCCTTACCTCACATTTCTGCAAGAAGCTGTTTCCACGGCTTGAACCCCTGACCTCCTGGTCACATGGCAGCAACTTTATCAGTTACTCCAAGGCTCCCCTTCCCACAAAATCTAAAAAAAAAACCTCTAAAATTCAAGAAATTAAACATGTATTTCTTGAACACAAAAAAATCCATATGTAATAATAAATAGCAGTTGTTAATGCTTGATGTGATAGAACTATTCTCAGTCTAAGTTTTTCCTCCTGTTAAACTTTCAGGAATCTGTCAAGACAAGGCAAACTCAACTACACTGTGAATCAAAAATTTATATGCTTCTCCAAGGAAGAAGTAAGTCTCACTTCCTCCTCATCATCTTGCATGTGATTTCTTTACAAGATATGTTGCAAATGTGATTTTATTCTTGAATAACTCTAAAAACAAACAAAGAGGGGGATGGTGGAGTGCCACTAAAGCACTATTAACTCTGCTTTTCAGAATCTTGCACTTGATGGTACCTTCTTGTTTGACTTTCAAATTAATGAACTTGTCCTAAGAGAGAATAGAAGTGCACAAATCAAGTAAACAATAAGGACAGCAGAAAAAGTTGACTTACATGTACGATCCGGGATTTCTCACCAAGATGTTTTATCATGACCATGTGTATGGATGTGCAAACGCATCTCACTTGGTGTTAGATCTCGACCTTTTTCAACAGCCTATAAAAAAAAGTTACTCAATTAAGAAAATTGGCAAAAGAATGTGTAAAAATGAGATAAAAAATAACATGGAGAAAATATTAGTCCCTGTTGATTCATAATAATGACTCATGAATTCTTCATTCACCCCATCTGCTCTTCTTTGACCTGTGAACCAAAAACATTGATTTCCATCCACCTCTTATATCTACAACTACAACCAACTATTTTTTCCTCATATCCCATTCTGAAGTAACAAAGTATCTAGAAATTTTCAATTATATATGCGGTAATGTAGCATTCATGTACTGCCATTTCATGTAGCATTTCTTAAGATTGAGTTCCTACCTTCAAGTTTAAAAGCACACAACTAAAATTTCTTCAACCAGCTGTTGCGTTCAATCTAGGCACACTTTTCAGATTCGAATGAGTGCAAACTTAAATGAGATTTTCAGATTCGGATTAGTGCAAACTTAAATGATATTTTCAGATTCGGATAAGTGCAAATCGGTCATGAGATTTTCAGAATAAATGTGGGAATGGGAACAGTAGGCATGTTTTCACGAGTAGCAAAATTACCCCTAACTGAGGATTTGCCTACACGACCTACGCTAGCTCGACTTTTACCTCGAGGCATATCTACAAAGAAAAATAAAGGAGGATATGAAACAATGCATATCTTGTTGGAAATTAGCCTTTGGCGGGAGTTGCGACCGACCAACTTTAACGGCTTAAACACTAGTGTTACGTATGTTGGAGAATCCGGTTCTTCACACATGCATGATCTACTAAGTACGTAGATAACCGTAGGGCCAAGAATCGTCAAATTTCATTGAGAAATGAAAGAGATATTGGTTCACGAAGTGAGGTGTTTGAAGCATGAAAAGTGTGGTATTGTGTTCAATTCTCCCTCATCGGTAGAGGAAGAAAGAATTGTTGTGTCTATAAGACTCGAAAGTGGTTTGGGGTTTGGGACCCCAAGGGGTATCCCATGTGTTTAAAGGAGGGAGGACCTAGATGTGCTTCGGTTCGAGGAAAGACCACACGCGCGCCGCCGCCCGCCCGTCCGGTCCGGTTCCGGTTCCAAGTTCCGGGTTCACGGGTCGTGGGCTGTGGGCCTTCTGATATTATCTTTTTGGGTGAAGTTTTCAGAAAGTCAGAATTTCGACGGTCCAGAACAGAAACGTCCAGGACTCAATTCACCATTTATTTTGGCCGAATTACACCTCCTATAATGGCCAATCCGTTGGCAATTTTCTCCATTTATTTGGTGGCTTTACTACCTCCATAATGGTCATTATTTGGCCAATAATGGCTGTTATGGAGGCAGTCAAACAGTCCCTCTTCCTCCTATATAAACACCACTTACACCATTGTTGAGGCACACTTGATATACACGAAAAATACACAAAGCGTAGCGCTTTCTTCCTAATCTTCCAAGCATCATTTCGTTATTCAATATTCTTCACGGTAGCTCTTGAGTTTCCTTTGCTCAATAGTTCCATTGCTGTTTTATCTTGGGAGACGAATTGTCCGGGACGTATAAAGGATACATACGGGGCAATATTGTCTTAAGGACAGAGTGCCACACTCGACTCAAAGAAAAACAGCTTTCAGCTTTTTCTTCTTCAACAAAATTGTAATTTCAGTTTTGTCGTTCTATTGTAATTTTCAATTTTCTAGTTGAATTGTAATTTCAATTCTTACATAAGCAGTTACTTGTAATTTCCGTTCCTGCAATCATTTGTAGGCCAACAACTTAAGACAATATCTTGCTTACGGTAACTGTAATAACATGGCTGGAAATATGACCGATGTTGCTTTGACCGCTGCCGTCTCTCTCGAGGCAATGTTGCCGCCTTCCCCGCCACCGCCGCCATCGGCCAAGGCGGAACTCCACCGCCTTCACCGCTGCGCTGCGGCTCTCGCTCAAGGCGAACACTACGCCTTCCCGACCGTTGGAGCTCGACCCTCTTCTTCACACCACCATGATCGCCCCGAAAAATTCATGGGATCGAAATTCAAAAGATGACAAAGAAAAGATGCTTGTTTTACTTAACGCTTATGGGCATGGCCCAGCTTCCTTACGGAAGATCCTCCACAAGTCGGAGATGAAATGGACTCTTCGCCTAATGAAACGGGTGAAGGGGGCCTTGGTATCCATGTCATTAATGGCATGAAGATGGTTCGTGACGCATGGAATCATAGCGATTTCATGTGCAAAAACTATATACCGAATCGCTTGCGACCCTCTCTACACGGTCTATTGCACCGTTGGCACCGCCAAAGAGCCGCGGGAAAAAATGCAAAAGAAGTACAACGCACAAGATGCGGGTACTAAGAAGTTCATCGTTGGGAAATTTCTAAAATTCCAAATGGTGGACAAGAAGACGTGATGTCCCAAGTCCAGGAATTCCAAATGATTTTACATCACCTGGATTTGGAAGGACTGAAACCAAACGAGCAGTTTTTGGTTGCATCGCTGATTGAAAAGTTACCCCCTTCATGGAATGATTTTATGAGTTACTTGAAACTCAAGACAAAGGAGATGACCTTTGAAGAGCTTGTTATCAAACTGCAAATCCAGGAAGATAATAAAAAGACCTTGCCAAAGGGTAGACAACCTGCTGAGGCGAAGGCGAATGGGGCGAGGCCAAAGGAAACTCAAGCAAGAAGCGGAAGTTCCAGAAAGACGGCAAAGCCCCTGCAGCAGAGATGTTCAGAGGTAATTGTCATCACTGTGGAAAACCTGGTCATAGGATCAAGGAATGCCGCAAGCTCAAGACGGAGCAACAAAGCAGAAAAGCCAAGTCTAAAGGCAAGGCTCAAGCAAACGTCGTCAAGGACACGCTCCCGGATGACATGATCGAGGAATTCTCTCGCAGCTGGTGCTAGAAGCCAACTTGGTGGAGAATCCGATGCAATGGTGGGTGGACACAGTGTGCTACTAGGCACATCTGTTCCAACAAAGATGCCTTCTCCACGTACACACCAGTCGCTGACAAGAAGCTGTTCATGGGAAACAACGCTTCTTCCGACGTGATGGGGGTTGGAAAGGTGGTCCTGAAGATGACTTCCGGCAGGGAACTTACTCTGAAGGAAGTGATGCACGTTCCAGAGATTAGAAGAAATTTAATTTCTGGACCTTTATTGGTTAATGCTGGTTTTAGGCTAGTATTTGAATCCAATAAGTTTGTACTCACTAAAAATGGCACATTTGTAGGGAGGGGCTTCGTCTGTGAAGGCCTCTTCAAAGTGAATGCCATGTTTGTATTGCGTCAAGGAAATAAAGTTGAGTCTTCTTCTTATTTGCTTGAGTCTTCTAATTTATGGCATCATAGATTAGGACACGTAAACTACAAGTCTATTCAAAGGCTGGTAAAGATGGAGTTGTTGCCTTCTATCGACACAAACCCTCAACATAAGTGTGAGGTGTGCGTAGAGGAAAAACTCACCAAGCTTCCTTTTCGATCCGTCGAAAGGAATACCGCTCCTCTAGAACTTATTCACACAGATATATGTGATTTGAAGTTTGCACAAACTAGAGGGGGGAACAAGTACTTTGTGACATTTATAGATGATAGCACAAGGTATTGTTACCTTTACTTGTTGAAAAGTAAGGATGAAGCCTTTGAAGCGTTCCGACGTTACAAAGCAGAAGTTGAGAATCAACTTAGCCTACGGATTAAATCCATTCGTAGCGATAGAGGGGGAGAATATGTAGCGCCTTTTGAGGAATACGTGCCCAAGAAGGCATTATTCATCAAACGACGGCTCCATACTCACCTCAATCAAACGGTGTGGCGGAACGTAAGAACCGCACATTAAAGGAAATGATGAATGCCTTGCTTATCAATTCCGACTTCCCCAAAACCTCGTGGGGAGAAGCCGTCCTTACCGCTAATACGATTCTTAACGAGTCCCACATAAGGGTAAGGACAAAACTCCATATGAATCATGAAAAGGAAAGAAACCCACCTACAAGTATTTTAAGGTGTGGGGTTGTCTGGCAAAGGTTGAAGTACCTAAGCCAAAGCAGGTCAAGATTGGGCCTAAGACTGTAGATTGCATATTCATCGGATATGCAAATAACAGTAGTGCTTATCGCTTCTTAGTGCATAAGTCAGATATTCCAGATATCCACCAGGGTACAATAATAGAATCAAGGAATGCTCTATTCTTTGAAAGTACCTTTCCTACCTCTCGCAAACGAAGTTATGAACAAAGCTCTCAAGAACCGGGAGTCCTTGACTGCCCGGATCTAAATGGTTCAGATCTAGCGAATCTCGAGGTGGCTGAACATCCGGAATCTAGTGTTCCTGATTCTCAGAACTTTGAGACTCCAAAGATGGATCTAAGGCGAAGTAAAAGGGCTAGGAAGGATAAATCCTTCGGTCCTGACTTTGTAGCTTATATGGTTAATGATGAACCAAGGACAATTGCTCAGGCGTTGTCAACTCCAGAAGCACCGCTCTGGAAAGAAGCTATTGAGAGTGAAATAAGCTTCATTCTGCATAACCATACTTGGGAGTTGGTTGATCTTCCTCCGGGAAATAAACTGTTGGGTTGTAAATGGATACTCAAACGGAAATACAAGGTAGATGGGTCTATAGACAAGTACAAGGCCAGGTTGGTAGTCAAGGGCTATCGACAGACAGAAGGCTTTGACTACTTTGACACATACTCTCCGGTATCCCGGATGACATCCATACGGGTATTTATTGCGATCGCAGCTTTTGCGTGACCTTGAGATACACCGTATGGATGTTAACACGACAAATTTCTTCCTAAACGGTGATTTGGAAGAAGAAATTTATATGGACCAACCCGAGGGGTATGTGGTTCAAGGGCAAGAGAAGAAAGTCCGTCGACTTGTCAAATCTCCGTACGGCCGAAACAAGCCCCGAAACAATGGCACGAAAAATTTGATAGTACTCTACTATCGAAGGGGTTCGCCATTAATGAGTGTGATAAATGTGTTTACACGAAAGGTAACTCGACTCATTTGTTATGATATGCCCGTATGTAGACGACATGTTAATCACGAGAAGCGATCCTAGGGTAATCCTAGAGACTAAGAACATGTTGAAACAATGCTTCGACATGAAGGATATGGGTATCGCGAGATGTCATCTTAGGGATTAAAATCTCTAAGACGTCCGACGGATCGGTCTTATCTCGGTCTCACTACATCGAGGATGTTTTGAGAAAGTTCGAGATGTTAGACAGTTCACCGATAAAGTCACCAATGGATACAAATCAAAAGCTTGATAAAAATCTTGGTGCACTCGTATACCAGGAGCGATATGCACAGTGATCGGTAGTTTGATGTATATAACAAACCGCACCCGACCCGATATTGCTTACGCAATCAATAAGTTGGCTAGGTTCACCCGTAATCCGAGTGATAATCACCGGAAGGCGTTGAATCGGATATTACAATACCGAAATACACGTTAAATTATGGGTTACACTATTCGAGATATCCAAATTTGTACTTTCAGAAGGGTACGGTGATGCAAACGGATATCCGATATAGAGAACACCAAGTCCGCCAAATGGGTATATATTTACGATTGGTGGCGGGGTTGTGTCTTGGAAATCCTCTAAGCAAACTTGCATCGCCCGATCCACGATGGAATCGGAGTTTATCGCTTTAGACAAAGCAGGAGAAGAAGCTGAGTGGCTTCATGACTTCTTAGAGGATGTTCCGTGTTGGAACAAACCCGTACCTTCGGTAATGATCCACCGCGACGCCGGTCGGCTCTAGGAAGGGCACGAATGCTATGTACAACGGCAAGTCTCGTCATATTCGACGGAGGCATAAGACCGTTAGGCAACCGATCACCACGGGTATAATATCCATTGATTACATTAAGTCAAAGGATAATATAGCAGACCCATTGACAAAGAGCTTACCCAAAGATCAGATGGCTTGCTGTCTAGGGGAATTGGCTTAAAACCCAAAATATAAGGACCGATACAAAGTAACCCAACCTTACGAACCTGGAGATCCCGGTAATTTGGTTCAATGGGAAAACAAAGTTGTAAAGGTTCGGTTGATCGCTTCGGTGGAAGTATGAGCACTTCGGATAGTGATTTCGAAAAGAAACACCAAATCCAAAGCCGTTCCCGCGATAGACGTTAAGTGCTATCTCGGATGGGTAAAGGTTAAGTTTTCAAAACCTCGTAATGATCCTCAACAGTTGAGGTTAGGTTCTTGGGAAACTTTTAATGGTTCCTAACACTTGTGAAGTGGGGTATAGCAGGATACCTTGTAGGAGACCACCTATTTAAGTGCGAGGACGGGCCGCCTCAAAATGAACGCACTTAAGAATCCAAGACGTTGTCCATGGCCAAAACGGACAAAACATTACGAAGAAGAGAGTAAGGGAATTTGTTGTATTGGTACCATTGTCTTGGCTTACACTAAACACCGACGGTTCAAGACATCACGTTCACCGCGCGCAGTAAAGTAAGTCCGATGGTATTCAACTATGGAAGGTTCAAAGCCGAGGCTACCTCTCCTTATGCAACATCGGTCCGCCGAAATATTGTCGGAAATGAAAAGACACCATGTGAGTGCGCCAAAATCTCTTTCAAGAGGGGATTGTTGGAAATTAGCCTTTGGCGGGAGTTGCGACCGACCAACTTTAACGGCTTAAACACTAGTGTTACGTATGTTGGAGAATCCGGTTCTTCACACATGCATGATCTACTAAGTACGTAGATAACCGTAGGGCCAAGAATCGTCAAATTTCATTGAGAAATGAAAGAGATATTGGTTCACAAAGTGAGGTGTTTGAAGCATGAAAAGTGTGGTATTGTGTTCAATTCTCCCTCATCGGTAGATGAAGAAAGAATTGTTATGTATATAAGACTCGAAAGTGGTTTGGGGTTTGGGACCCCAAGGGGTATCCCATGTGTTTAAAGGAGGGAGGAACTAGATGTGCTTCGGTTCGAGGAAAGACCACACGGGCGCCGCCGCCCGCCCGTCCGGTCGGGTTCCGAGTTCCGGGTTCCGGGTTCACGGGTCACGGGTCACGGGCCTTCTGATATTATCTTTTTGGGCAAGAAAACTTTGCCGGAAGTACGCTTTGATCCCGAAATTTCGGATGTACGGTTTGGACCGAATTCTTTCGTATGTACAGCTTTGGTCCCCGAAGTTTCAAGATGTACGCTTTGGTCCCCGAAGTTTTCGTAAAGTCGAATTTCGACGGTCCGGCAACGTAAACGTCCAAAGACTCAATTCGGCCATTTATTTTGGTGAATTACACCTCCTATAATGGCCAATCCGTTGGCAATTTTCTCCATTTATTTGGTGGCTTTACTACCTCCATAATGGTCATTATTTGGCCAATAATGGTCATTATGGAGGCAGATCAAACAGTTCCTCTTCCTCCTATATAAACACCCCTTACACCATTGTTGAGGCACACTTGATATACACGAAAAATACACAAAGCAGAAAGCAGTTTCTTCCTAATCTTCCAAGCATCATTTCGTTATTCAATATTCTTCACGGTAGCTCTTGAGTTTCCTTTGCTCAATAGTTCCATTGCTGTTTTATCTTGGGAGATGAATTGTCCGGGACGTATAAAGGATACATACGGGGCAATATTGTCTTAAGGACAGAGTGCCACACTCGACTCAAAGAAAAAACAGTTTCCAGTTTTTCTTCTTCAACAAAATTGTAATTTCAGTTTTGTCGTTCTATTGTAATTTTCAGTTTTCTAGTTGAATTGTAATTTCAATTCTTACATAAGCAGTTACTTGTAATTTCCGTTCCTGCAATCATTTGTAGACCAACATATCTAACTGTATTATTCTTCTTAAATTTGTTAGCAAACAGCAGGGCAGTCACTTTCATTCCATGCAAAATCAATCTGCTAGATATTATTAAAAATTTCTGGTTACATATCACTTTAATAATTTTTCCAACATGTCACTGCATCAAGTGGTCACTTTAAAAGAAGTCTTACCAGCAAAATGAATATTATCCCGGAACTAACTTTGAAGAGCCTTAACAAACACCTGTGTATAAGTTCTGAAAGAAAGCCATATAAAGTTTTTCAACAATTGACTTTTAACTCTGCCAAAACCTCTAAAATGTGGCAAAAATCAAGTTTAGGTAAAATCTTATTTTAGAAAATTAACAATGCAAAGTTACAACAGAAAAACAAGAGGTTCACTATAAAAGCAAAGTTAACTGGAAACTCTATCATTTAGATTAGGAGCCCGTTTGAATGAGCTTTTGGTTTATTTTTATTATTTTGATTTAAAATAAATATTTAAAAGCACTTTTTTATTTTACCCAAATATTATAAAAGTGCTTAAAAGTTATTTAGCTTAAAAGCACTAAAATAGGTCAATTCAAATAGGCTCTAGGTGTAAACGAGAATGAAAGAAATTCAAAAGGCAAGTTAAGACTATAGATCTGAACAACTCAAAAGATTGTTAAGTATTCTTAGAGTAACAAATAATACACCCATCATTCATCAAAAAAGAAAAGTAATTTACAGTAACTCTTCATATATTTATTTAGATCTACATTAGTGAGGTAATCATCTTTTCACATCATCATAAGCTCTTCACAGGTTACCACCTAATTCATTTCTAGTGTACTGTAGAAAGAAAGCAACTCACTGCCAATCAACCATGCTAAATAAATAAACTATATAATTCTTCTGCCAATATCAGTACTTGAAAACAACAAGAAGTCATGATTAAAATATCAGGCCAAACTACAAACAGAACATGACAACAAGTAGATAAACTTTTTTCTCTTGAGATTAATAATAGTCAACTAGATGAACTTTAACCATCATTTAGCTCTTTTGAAGAATATAGATATTCCTCAATCAGTTCTCAATAGAACATTGTAATCCCTCTTCAATATTTTGAAGCATGGATAATTAATTGAACTTAGAAAACTGATTTGTTTAAGTTTTAACAGACTAAACTGAAGAATGCTAGCTATCAGAATAGCCGAAGGAATATCTAGAGAGATGATTATTCTTTCCGGAAGAAACAACAGACTATTTCAGATTCAAAAAATTAATCACATTACATAGTTCAATAAGAAAAATTACAGAGAGAAGTCCTAATACTACACAAGAGGTTCACTAATGATAAGTTAATCACTAAGATTTTTCTATTTTATGTTGTGACTTCTAATGCTTAGAACAGAAATTAAAAGAATACATGCATCAAAGTTATGAAGCGAGCTAAGTACGAACAAATCTTAAGAATGAGATGAAAAGCAGTAGATCTAAGGAAAAAAACATACATAGCTAATAGTCGTTGTAGAAATACCGTCGAGATAGCCAACAAAGAACTTTAAAGTTTGAATCTGTCACTTCAACGACAATATCTGCAGATTAAATGTCAAAATTTACATACTTCACCTCAAACTAATTGAAGAAGCATCAAAGCTATAACAAAACATTTTCAGAAACAATATGCCATTGTGTCAGACATGTAGATAGAGAATATCATGTTTTTTGTAAAACCACTCATGAAAAAAAAGCTTATAATAAACTTCTTAGGTCAAAGAGAGATGGAAGAAGTCCTGAATATGATATTGAGAGCATACTAATTGTATTTAAGCTCCGGCGGAGGCAAATATATTAGGCAATTTTTTCTCTCTCTGTCCAAGTTTTGGTGTACCCGAATAACACAGTTATAAAAATAATTATGTTTAAGCCCAGAGTTGCCAGGAATGAGAACATGAAATCACTACGCCATTGAAGTGTGAATGAGTAAATCGCTAATAAAAAAAAACTCCAGTTGAAATCTTAACCCTAAAATCATATCAATTTTTCATCGGACAGTCCAGAAATATGAAAAATAAAAGTATCAGTCAAATAAGAATTACCATATCAAAAATTCCTCAACAAAGAAAAGCAAAACAAAAAGGAGAAAAGTTACCTGAACAAAGATAAGAATAATGAAAATGAGGTACATCTTATTTTATGTTCCCATGGCATAAGAGCCTTAGATTCACGCTCAATTTATTGAATTGAAAGCAAAAAAACTCACATTATAGAAGAATAGAGCAAATATGAGGTATGTGAGCAGATTTGTGCCCTAGATAAACTTAAATCTACATAGCGACGGATCTAAATTTTGTCGCCAAAACTAACTTCAAAAGTTTTATTTTAAAAATCTAGCGACAAAAGTTTCCGTAGCAGCGAATTCGAAAATGTTTTGACAACTAAAAACAAGAGCAGCGACGGATTATTCGTCGTTAAATCCGTCGCTATATTTTAATAAGTTTTGTTGCACCACTCACAGTTTAATTGTTAATTTGTAGGTTAAATAAGGCGCCAAATTTTAGTGACGGATAAATATATTTATCGCTATATCTGATACTAAATTTCTTGTAGCTTATTTGGCAACAAATCTATATTTTGGTCGCTAATCGTCGCTATTTAGCTACGGATTATGGTTTGTCGCTATTTAGCTACGGATTATGGTTTGTCGCTAAAAAGCTATTTTTTTGTAGTGACTTCGCCCGCCACTGATACTATTTCATTAGTGATCAAGTAACTAAACAATTAAGCTCAAGAATAAATAAGCAACCCAGTATTGAAAATCTAATACGCAAAAACTATCATTAAACTAACTTTCATGTCTTTTCCATAACCCTAGAAAAGAGAAGTTTACCTACTCATGATTAGAAGATCAATGAAAGAATTTATGAGAAAAACTAGGGTTCTATGAAAGAAATAAAGTAAAAGACAACAAGAATGAGTAAAGGCGGCTTACAAGTCTTAGAATAATGTCCAGCACACCTCTCTAACGAAATAAAACGTCTAATATAGGATAAAAATTTAAAGGAAGGAAACCAAATCCCAATCAAATTGGGAAAGTTGTCTGATAACCCACGTCGCGTATCCAACACGGGAGTGTCTGAGATTTTCTCTTCAAGATTCTGAGAGGCAGTTTTCTTGCGTCCAGCCCGCGACGCACATGCAGCACAGGTATGCTTAGTTTTCAGATTTATTTTTCAAGTGTTGTGCGCATCCTCTCGTCACCTCATGCTCATGCAAATATCTCCAAAATCAACAAAAAAAATGCTCGGTTACCATTTATTTATCCTCGTCATACCTACACACATAAAACATACCAATATAAACCCGAATACAATAATTTTATCATGATTAAGGCGATTAAAATGCTAAGAATAAGAGGTAAAGTGACGCAAAATGTAGATATTTGTCCGTAGTATAACCGCTTGCCCGTAGTGTAACCAATGGACATGAAATCACAAATACGCTCACTCTCCCAAGGAAAATCACATGCTAAATACAATGAACCATAGGCTTGCCCATAGTGTAACCGCTTCACTAATATAAGTGTATCGAGCCTAAGATCAAGTAAGACTTAATGAGTTGTAATGAGTTGTAATGTAGGCTAAGGGACGGGTAGGGATTATTTTGGCTAAAATAGTGACTAACCTCCCTAAGCACTTTAATACTTACAACACTTAGCAACTTTTCCTCAAATTTCTCAATTAACCAACTCCAACACCAACCAACACATATTTCACCCATTTGTTTATTTAAGCACCACTTTTGACATCACAATTTAGAAGGAAAATATTTATTCTATATTTTTTTCTTTCTTTTGATTTGTTTTATATCTCTTTTTTTTTTCATTGACTTCCCCACTAACAAGCACAATTTGTTTTTCTTCAGTGCACCCGTAGACATCACACTAGATTTCACAAACAAACACCCCCCCTTATTAATTTCAAATATCAACTCCCAATACATTAATTTATCATTAAAGTGCTTACGGAGTATTTAGATCAAATTTAGGCTAATTAGAATTAAAGGGATGGGTTTATCGACTGCTATCAAAGAAAAAGGCTAAAGGCTCAACGGGGCTAACTAAGGATACATATACATAGTGGTAGGACAAGTTGGATTCTTTAGGCTTAACAAAGAAATGCCTCTATCACGTCCTAACTTACAACACACTTCATTTTGTTTTACGAAGACACAGGGCAAGTTCTAGACATCAATACCAAGCATGGATTATAAAACAGATAAGCTCATACACACACACGGCACATAATCAACGCAAAAAGGATCCATATTGTCCCTCAAAATAAGAAACAAATACCAACAATTGCTAAATGGGTCATACATGAGTCAACAAAATCCGAGTTAAGTGTTTCGAGAACAGATATTTATTTTTCAAGGATTGTTTTCAATTAAAATAAAAAATCGCTCATATTGTCAATATTTTAACTAACCTGAGCACCTAATTCAAATGATCTAACAAGTCGGACTAATTTTCCCTCAAGACAGTCATCATCCATCCATCGTCGGGAAATACATATCCTATGACGAAAAAGAAAAGAAAAATACCATCGGATACTCCATGCCATTACCGAAGATCTTATAAAACTAGAAAAAAATCTTTTTGAGTTTTTGTGAATTTTCAGATTTTTGTATTTTCTTCAATTTTTACTACTAAATTACTCTAAAAAATTAAAGCAAATAAAAATCCTAAGGCACACATATCCTCTATCTCGAGACATACCTCCAACTCCAGACTTATTTTATGCAATATCCCTAATGCATATAAAATTGAAAAGCAAAGGTAACTCCAACTCCACACTTATTTTATGCAATATCCCCAATGCATATAAAATTGAAAAGCAAAGGTACAGTGAGAGATACTTCCTGAGGCCCACTAGGGCCTCGTAATCCTCTAGATCAGGGGCCACATCCGACTGGACCTCATCGTCATCATCCTCACGGGCTCGGGACTCTACCTCTTCTTCTGTCGCCCTATCAACCTCCATGAGATCAATGGAGTTTGCATCCTCATCATCGGGTATCTAGCTATCATCCCCAAGAAGAGTCCGGGAGTGCACAATGTGAGGAGCCTCGGAAAAAACACTAGAGAAGTCCAAATCGAACCGCTCACCGGCTGTAATGGCTATCTTGTGGAGCTGGACCAACAATGTGGATTGAGCCGACCTCTCCTCAGAAGGCATCAGATTATGTTTAGTGCTTTGCTCAAGAGATTTGACATTAGAGATGTCGAGCAGGTCTTCTGGTGCTTCAAACACCCAATCATAGGGCTAGGATAACTTGTCATTGATCACCATTAAAAAATTGGTATGTGTGTTGCCATAACTCAAACTTTTGGACTTGCACCGGTGCACTCGTTTGATTTATTCGATCATCAAATGCCCAATATTGATGGGTTGCCCCGTCATCAAGAAATACACCATACAAACCCTCTCATTTGGTACCTCAGTATAGTGGTCAAGGAGCATGATCCAGTAATTGAGTAGTCTCAACCACACATGCGCCTCCTTCATGAAGTTGCCCATTCTCATGCTTTTGTGATCTCTGTATTTGTTGGGACGTCGGGGCCAGATGGCCTTAGAATCAACCCCGCAAAGTGTCTCCCTTAAGGCTTTGTAATCCAACCACTTGACGAAATCTTGTAATGGCTCAATGAGGTGGTCAGGTACCCCAAGAACTCCACATAACGTGGATGTATACAGAGGCACCCACGATCCCCGAATGTGCATGATCCTCTTGTCTGCCTCTGAACCGAACAAACTGTAGTTGGCGTAAAGTTCTAGAACCATGTCAACATTTATGGGTGCGCTCATGCATATAACTCCCCAACAAATCAAATTTGTTGTACCATTCCTCCCCTTCCCCTGCACCCATAATGCAGGGGCGAGGCCTCGAAGTGGAAGCCTAAGGAACAGGTACAATCGGATAATTGCCTCATGACTGTGATTTAGTGCTTTTTCTTGCTGGATGTTTTGCAGAGTGGCCTCTTTTTGTGCCCTGGGAGGAGGAGGCAACATTTTTTCCTTTACCTCTTGGGTTAACCATTTTCCTGCAAAACATCACACCAATACATGAGTTCAATTAAAAAAATCAAAGGAATCGTGAGACAACCACACACTTGTTTTAAACCGGGGGTGAACCAGCCCCACACTTATTTCAAACTACGTTACAAAAACAAAATTGAGAAGTTAACTAATCCTATATTATGTGAAAAACCAACAAAAATCAAAATAAGAAAGTTCATGTTTTAGGACTTAGGGTGAATTTGCCCCTCATTCAATTTTCATCAAACTTTCAACTTTTTGGCCCAAATAGGTGCCCAAGTGTTCGTGTACTCATTTAATGGTGCAATGCTACTCAAGACTTCACAATTACATACTAACTTCGGTTGAAGCATTTTTACGAACACCTTGTGGGCATAAGATCATCCAAATGATTTTAACAACAATTGAGGGTGATGAACCACTCCACATTGTACTAGGAATCATCTCATAACCTTCAACAACAAGTACAAACAATTATCAACAAGCAATACCAACACCCCGCCCCGATTCGCCCAAACCCAAAACCCTAGATATTACAACCCCCAAAACTCAAGAACTAGGGTTATGGAATGAAAAATCCTTACCTTGATGATGTTAATTGGATGAAGGATTGAGGTTCTTGAGTTGAAAAGGGATTGAAGAAGGGTTAACTGACGAAGGTCATGGATACATTCTGGTTGCGATCAATTATACAGAGGTTGGACACGTGTCATGGATCCATCGCGAAATTTTCAACCTGCAGGAATTTTTTAAGGACCCGCGTTGCACATGTGTTGCGGGTCCATCGCGGAGTTTTCACTCTGCAGGAATATTTTTTCACTATGCGTGCTACACGTGCGATGCACACGCAGACCATCTAACAAACATGGAGCATATTTTTTTATATTTTTGTTTTGTGTTCCCGCTCCTTCCATGGTCCTACAACATTATCAAACGTGACACTATAATACAAAAGTTGGTTTGCCTCCCAACACGGGCCTTAGTTAAGGTCGTGGCACAACATCTTTTTGTATTTTTATTCTTTTCATTTATCCTACTATTACAAACTTGGGTTGCCTCTCGAGAAACGCTTGATTTAATATCGTGGCACGATGCAGGCTCTCTCAAGCCTCTTCCAATTCAATTGAGACCCTTGCGGATCGGTCTCTTCGAAATAGTACTTTACTCTCTGCCCGTTAACCAAAAATGTCCACTTTGCATTTAGCAATTTCAGCTCAACTGCTCCATGGGCGGTTACACGAACTATTTCAAATGGGCCAGACCATTTACTCTTCAGCTTTACCCCGAACACCTTGAGTCTCGAATTGTACAACAACACCAGTGGCCTAGGTTCAAACTCACGACGTTGAATATGCTTGTCGTGTATTTTCTTGGTCCTCTCTTTGTAGATTTTAGCATTCTCATAGGCATAAAAACGAAACTCATCAAGTTCGTGCAACTGCAACAACCGTTTCTCACCTGTTACTTCCATATCTAAATTCAGTTTCTTGATTTCCTAATACTCTTTGTGTTCAAGCTCTAAAGGAAGGTGACATGCCTAACCAAAAACCAACCTGTATGAGAGGTTTCGATAGGCATTTTGTATGCAATCCTATACGCCCAGAGAGCATCATAAAGCTTCAACGCCAAATATTTTCTGTTAACACTCATGGTTTTCTCAAGAATACGTTTAATGTCACGATTAGACACCTCCACTTGACCACTCATCTGAAGGTGGTATATGGTCTCCACCTTATGTTTCACCCCATACTTATATAGAAAATTATTAAAGAGATGATTACAAAAATGCGTACATATATCACTGATAACGGCTCGCAGGGTCTTGAAGAGTGTGAATATGTTCTTCTTCAAAAATCGGGCAACTACACTCGCATCATTAGTCGGGAGTGCAACCGCCTCCACCCACTTTGAGACATAATTGATCGCAACCAGAATGTATGAAATGCCTCATTGACGTTAATACCCCAACAATGAAACGCCTCGATCTCTAAGATACCATTCAACAACATTTCATGACGCTTAGAGATGTTCCCGATTCTCTGGCAATTATTACACTCTCTTACGAACGCATACGCATCTTTAAAAAATGTAGGCCAGTAGAAACCCGACTTGAGTACATTTGGTGTAGTTCGGTCACCACTGTGATGACCCCCATAAGGTGACGAATGACAGCTTTCAAGAATCGTGCTCACTTTCTCTGCGAGGACACATCTCCTCACTAACTGATTTGGGCTAATTTTGTACAAGTATGTATCATCCCAAATATAAAATCTACTATCGTGCAAGAGTCTCTTTTTCTTCTCAGAACTAGCATCGGGGGATATACCTCGCTTACCAAGAAATTCATCATGTCTGTGTACCAAGGAAGCTCAGTTGACTGAAGAGCAAGACGTTGCTAATCCGGAAAAGTCTCCTTAATTGTTGTGGCCTCATCTATATGTTCTCAATCTTCAAGTCTAGATAGATGATCTGCTACTTGGTTTTCGGTGCCCTTTCGATCAAGAATCTCAATATCAAACTCTTGCAACAGCAACACCTAACAAATAAGCCTGGACTTCACGTCCTTCTTCGCAAATAAGTATCGGACAACAGTATGGTTTATGGATACAATTACCTTTGTCCCTACCAAATATGATCTAAATTTGTCGAAGGCGTAAACTACCGTCAACAACTCTTTCTCCGTGACTGTGTAGTTCATCTGAGCTGCGTCAAGTGTTTTGCTGGCGTAGTATACGGGATGAAAGATCTTATCCTATTTTTGACCAAAAACAGCCCCCACAACAAAATCACTATCGTCACACATCAAGACAAATGGTAGAGTCCAATCAGGTATAATGATGATCGGAGCAATCACCAATATCAGCTTCATCTCGTCAAAAGCCTTCAGACATGCCTCATTAAATATGAATTTCACATGTTTCTCGAACAGCTTACACATTAGGTTTGCGATCTTGGAGAAATCCTTGATAAACCTTCAATAAAAGCCTGCATGCCCTAGAAAGTTGCGCACCTTTTTCACATAAATCGGGGGTGGCAGTTTCTCAATCGCCTCTACCTTCGCCTTGTCAACATCAATGCCCTTTTTGGAGATTTTGTGCCCAAGAACAATACTTTCTTGAACCATGAAGTGTCACTTCTCCCAATTCAGCACCAAATTCATTTCCTCACAACGTGCAAGAACAACGTCAAGGTGGCGCAGACACTCATCGAAAGAATCCCTGAATACAGAAAAATCATCGATAAATACCTCCATATATATTTCCACCATATTAGGGAAAATAGCCATCATACATCTCTGGAAAGTACCTGGGGGATTGTATAACTCGAATGACATTATCTGGAATGCAAAAGTTTCATAAGGACATGTGAACATCGTCTTCTCTTGATCCTCCGATGCTATCATAATATAATTGTAACCTGAATAGCCATCCTGGAAACAAAAATAATCGTGCCTTGCTAGTCGATCGAGCTTCTAGTCAATAAATGGTAAAGGAAAGTGATCCTTTCTGGTTGCGGTGTTTAGCTTATGATAATCAATACAAATTCTCCAACCAGTTACCGTTCTCTGAGGCACAAGTTCACCCGTCTAATTCTCTACAACTGTCATGCCCTCTTTCTTCGGGACACATTGCACAGGACTCACCCAATTACTGTCAGAGATAAGATAAATAATGCTAGCATCAAGCCACTTAATTACCTCTTTCTTCACTGTTTTTTTCATGATGGGATTCAACCGCCGCTGATGTTCAATACTTGGCACCCTCTCATCCTTCATAAATATCTTGTACATGCAGAATGCACTGCTAATTCTTTGGATGTCTGCTATGGACCACCCAAGAGCTTTTATTCTGTTTCTTGAACCCTGTAGCACACGTTCAACCTGCACATTGGTCAAGAAGGATGAAAGGATCACATGCAGCGTGTTATGGCTGCCCAAATATGCATGCTGAAGATGAGATGATAATAGCTTAAGCTCAATAACTGGTGGCTCCTCAATGGAGCGTTTTGCTTCTTCCAAGTAGCTGGTTTGTCAAGCTCCTCAAATTCTCGATCTCTTTACAGAAAGGCATAAGAAGTGTCAAGAATATGAAGACACTCCTTGATTGACTCATCCTCCACCAAGTCTCTACCATATACCAATGGTCTCTCCAATATGTCTCTGCTAGCTAGAAAGTTATCTAGCTCTATGGATGATAGCTCAAGCTCTACCACAGTAATTATCTTTAATTTCTCATAATGAGCAGGCAGCTTGGTAGCTTTGAACACATCAAATGTCTCCTCTTGTCCATATACTTTTATCATCATTGTGCCCTTTTGGGCACGAATTATAGCATCAGTTGTAGACAAAAATCCTCTCCCAAGAATAATAGGTACCTGCTTATCAACTTCATAATCAAGAATGATGAAATCAACGGGAAGAATGAAGGGCCCCACTCTCACTAGCATATCCTCAATTATACCATTGGGGTAGGCCAAGGATCGATCCGCAAGATACAAAGTCACAATCGTAGGTCTTGGCTCACCCAAACCCAACATTTTAAACATGAAAGTGGGCATGAAATTGATACTATCCCCCAAATCACAAAGTGCAAGTACCACATCAAAGTTCCTAATTTTTATCGAAATAGTGAAACTGCTCGGATCTTTCAACTTTGGAGGAATTTTACTCCTCACCCTCGAACAACACTCCTCAGTAAGTGCCACTATTTCAAACTCTGTCAACCTTATTTTATTCGCAACAACATCCTTGATGTATTTAGCATATTTTGGAACTTCTTATTGGAGATCCACCAAGGGGATGTTGATGTGTACCTGCTTCAAAAGTTCAAGAAACTTCCTACAAGCTGAGTCTTCTTTCTGCTTCTGGAATCTCTGTAGAAACGGTGGGGGTGGTTTTGCTACCACAACTTTCGGGTACTTTGCTGCTTTCTCATCACTTATATGTGTTGTCTCAGTCCTCATAACAGGAACTAACTCATCATTCACTTTCTTGTTCTTTGGATTGACTTCCTCTAATTTTCTCCCGGTCCTCAATGATACATCATGACATTGTTCTTTCGGGTTCTTCTCAGTGTTGCTCGGAAGATCACCCTGAGGTCTGACATTCTGCGAAACTACCATCTGTCCCATCTGACATTCTAACTCATGAATGAATTTTTGTACCTCAGTATTCACCTTATCTTTCTTTGCCATGAACTGCCTTAGCAAATCCTCAATAGAGTTGCTCGGTTGTTGTGCCTGGGGTTGTTGAAAATTATTATTATAGAGCCACTGGTTATTTCTGATTTTCACTATACGAGAGATTCAGATTATTTCAGTGGTTTGAATTATAGTTTTTACCGTACTCATGACCCTGATTATCATACCCATGATTTTGTTGCCCCACATAGTAGATAGACTCTAGATTCTGCGGATAAATCACGTAAGCATGCTCATCACCACAAACCTCACACGAAACTCGTACCTGCTGCACAGGATTAGGAGTTGGAGCATTAATCAATCTATTAATGGCATGGGCAATCTGGCTCACTTCTACATGAAGTGTTGTCATCTCATCTACTTTGAAGTACCCCCGGCAGCTCTCTGAGTGACCCCTGAACGACCTGAATCTGCATAAGGTTGACTACCTACAGACATCAAATTCAAGAGTGCTTCCATCTTCTCGTATGTTTTTTCTAAGATTTATCCCTGAGCAGTAGCATCCAACAATACTTTAGAATCAGGTCGAATGCCTTCAATTAAAGTATGTGCTACTAACTCCTGTGGAAATCTGTGATGTGGGCAATCTCTCAAGTAGCTCTTGTATCCCTGTGGTAACTCCTCGTCCTCTCTCTGAGTGAAGCTAAAAATTCTCCCTCTCAACTCTTTCTTCCTCCTAGAAGGGAAGAACTTGTCAATGAAACAGTTGGACAAGATTTCCCAATAAGTAATGGAGCCAACCAACTCATTCTACAACCATTTCTTTGCCTCTCCGATCAGTAAGAAAGGAAATAATGTCAACTTCACATATTCATCGGAAACATATTGATAGTGAAAATTTTCACTCAATTCCATGAATGACATCAAGTGCTTATGTGGGTCTTCATGTGACTTACCCATATACTGACATGTATTCTGAACAGCCACACTATACCTTCTTTCAGTTCAAAATTCCCTGTGATGTTAGGCTTAACGATAGCCTTCGATGCATTCTCTAGGTTGGGCGTAGCAACATTCAACATAGGAATTCGTTGTTGTGACATCTCTCTCACTACAATAACTATGTTTTCAACCAATTCAGGAGGGTCCTCGTTAGCAAGTTTGCTTGCTTTGTGAAAAGTTTTCTCGATTTCGGGATCAAAGTCAACCAATGGTATTCCCTGACTCCGAGTGTTTGACATAAAATACTGCAATTCTCTAAGGTTCACAACATGTACCAAAGAATAAACACTTGAATAGATCTAATAGAATTCAAGCTCAAAAAACATTTAAGTTTTCTAAGTCCCCGGCAACGGCGCCAAAAACTTGTTGCTCCCAAATGCACACGCAAGTATACAAGGTCGTATAAGTAATATAGGATTGAAGTCCAGATATCATACCCATAGAGACTTAGATTTTCTACTGATCAACTAATTCAAACTCGTTTGTAACTATTCAGGTGAGTAAAAATCAAGGTGTTTTGTTGGAACTAACTATGATTGAAAGAAACAAATAAAATTAGGTATTTTTGTGACTGAGACAAATAAGACTAAGACTGTAAGATATATCAGATGAGAATGGAATGCAGGGTCATGGCTTTCGACAATCATGTTAAGTCTTTCGATAGTTCTACCTATTCGATTTTAGGTTACTAGTTGAAAGGTTGATTTAAACTTTATGAGTATCTTCCGAGTTGCTCACAAGTCTGTAGATGCTAGTCTATTGCCTATATCCCTATGATCGCCAGAAAATAACAAGAACGGATTTATATCTTCGTATTCAACTAAGCAAGGCTAAAGGGTATATTCCTATCCTCAGTAGCGAGACGTATAAATACGAACAAGCCCCATTTATTCTTATTACACATGCAAATTCCATATCCCTAGTCCAATTCACACGCCGCAGATACTATTTCATTAGTGATCAAGTAACTAAACAATTAAGCTCAAGAATAAATAAGCAACCTAGTATTGAAAATCTAATACGCAAAATCTATCATTAAACTAACTTTCATGTCTTTTCCATAACCCTAGAAAAGAGAAGTTTACCTACTCATGATTCGAAGATCAACAAAAGAATTTATGAGAAAAAGTAGGGTTCTATGAAAGAAATAAAGTAAAAGACAACAAGAATGAGTGAAGGCGGCTTACAAGTCTTAGAATAATGTCCAGCACACATCTCTAATGAAATAAAACGTCTATTTATAAGCTAGGATAAAAATCTAAAGGAAGGAAACCAAATCCCAATCAAATTGGGAAAGTTGTCCGATAACCCGCGTCGCGTATCCAACACGGGAGTGTATGAGATTTTCTCTTCAAGATTCTGAGAGGCAATTTTCTCACTTCCAGCACGCGACGCACATGCAACACATGCATGCTTTAGTTTTCAAAAAAAAAATCAAGTGTTGCGTGCATCCTCTCGTCACCCTGTGCTCATGCAAATATCTCCAAAAAATGCTCGATTACCATTCCTTTATCCTCGTCATACCTACACATAAAACATACCAACATAAATCTGAATGCAATAATTTCATCATGATTAAGTCGATTTAAATACTAAGAATAAGAGGGAAAATGACGCAAAATATAAAAATTTGTGCCAAATATTAGTGAAATTATACGAGACATGATTTTCAAAGACAACCATAGTAGTTGGTGGAATATGTAAGTTAATAATAGCCATCATTTATCCTGGAAAATGAGGAAGCACAAGATTAAGCATGTGTTAATTATGGACGAAGGGCTATCTTTCATCGTTGATAGACATGGTTCAACGTGCTAGCTACGCTTCATCTTCTAGAATAGTGACAACCTAGTGAAAGACCAGCAATTCGCCTTTCAACTCCAGTAGATCAACTGAATAATAGTTATAGAACTCATACTAAATTGTTTTGAGATATAAAATCTTTAGACGACTCCTAAGTGATAAAAGAAAGAAGAACCCATTTTCTTTCTTTTTTGATTACCTTCCTCGCGTATGTATAAAACTGAATCCATTCGATTTCTTAAAAGGATTAATAATCCTTAATTATTCGAGGAATCCTTCATCAGTGGTTGTGAATGACTAACTAGATGATAATTGTACCCAAAAAAAAGGAACTAGACTATAGCTTACTAGTTCGGCCGAACCCAGTAGTATCGGTCCAAACTCTGTATTTATTTTAAGAAATCCATTCAACATCTACAAATTATTAATTTAGAACCAGAAGCAATCTTTCCAGATTCGCTCTGCCTTACAACCTTGCTTCCCATTGTAATTTCCATTGTAGTACGTGTGTGGCCCAACCCATAAGAGCCATGCTCATCCCCACCTTCTTCTAGTATATCACTATCAGTCCTTCGTGAGTGTGGTACACCTTTTTGGCCGGGGAGTTCTAAATCCACTATGTACTTAAAAGGACTAATCTTCCGAACTCATGAGCTTCAAATCCTGGCTCCTGATATTAATTATTTGGGCTCATTAAAGTGATAACAATTCTAATTCACCAAGTTGCCAAAGGAGATGCAACTATTACTACTACCACCACCAGTGTTAGTACCAACTCTGCTACCTACATACTTAAAGTGTACTTACTAAAAATCCCTTCAAGTGAATTTGATATCTTCCATTAATGTTTTTGAACATGCTTTAAAATGTAGCAATAATATCTATGAGAAGGAAAACCAGTGAATATACAACATTCCTGTTTATAAAAATTATACCATTCTTACAAGAAAAGAAAGATCATGAAAACATTCAGCTGCAGATGGAAAAGATTATTTGGCTGTAAACAACAGAGGCGAATATAATTACGCCTCCCAACCTCTCAATTGTGTAGCACGAGCAACGCGGTTCACCCCCAATGTGAAGGCGCCCATTCGAAGATTGCAATTATGCGTCTGGCACATGTTCTTGAGATTATGGAAGGCTTTTGTCATGTATTTCTTAAGCTCCCTGTTAACCTTCTCTTCATCCCACATAAAGCCTTGAATATTCTGCACATGAGAAAGAACATAAAACTAACATCTACAAATCAAAATCACTTTGATTTGTACATTTCAAGGTTTTCCCTATGCTTTTAGGGATAACACAGAGTTGTCAGAGAGCATATCGAAAAAAACATGGAAGAGATTCATTGATGACTATAAAAACATATTTGTGACGGACGGATTCTGTGGCTTAACAACAAACTTGTAGCTATTTCTGTAGGTAAAATGAAGGCGCATTAATTTTGCGCCAATATTTGGCGATGAATTTTTGTTTCCGTACTAACCGTTGCTAAATTACATACTATTTCTTTTATTTGCTTGTTGTGCGACGGAATTATAATTCCATATCTAATCCGTCGTTAGTCAGCGATGGAAAACAATTTGCAGCTAAAATCCGTCGCTATTTCTTTTTCTTTTTTTTTGTAAACAAGGATCTTATTAGTATAAGTCAGCTGAACACCGTGATTGATGAGAGTGAACAATGCAGAGTTGAGGTCAATTATGAAACTGATGATTGCTGTCTTTAAGTTGTTGTAACTTCTAACAGCACCTACTAAACTATACTCTTACATGCGGAAAAACTACTTGATAAAGATTAGAGAATTCTAACTAAATATATTCTAATATCTTACGAAAATATCATTTGAGCTTCAAGTAATGGTCAAAATAACCATGAATCTGTTTTCTGGTGTAATATAAAGCAGAAAGATTTAGGATGCCGCATATAGATGATTTTACCTGAACCCACTCAAAATAACTAACGGTCACACCTCCAGCATTGGCATATATGTCGGGAAGTATTAAAACACCTTTCTTTGACAGAATCTGCAGAAGGCAGTCATGTGTTAGAAACTATTATCATGAATTACTAGTCTAACAGATTTGAAAACCTGCAAAAAGGTAATACCTCATCAGCTTCTGGATCAGTCGGATGATTTGCTGCTTCTACGATGAACTTGGCCTTCACATAATCAGCATTTTCTCTTCAGAGAAAACAGAATAGACAAGGATAAAATAGAATAGTTCAGTGGGGAAAATAAGTATATACAATCAGTTATTAGAATGTACTCTTGAAAAACAAATTTTACGTAGAAGTACAATATCATTTCAGTAAAGCTTCACTAAGAAATAGGGGGAAGACTCATCCTATTAATGGTACAGTCAAACCTCTCTATAACGGTGTCCCTTGTTTGGATATGTTTTGGTTGCTATAGTGAAATGTTGTAATAGATGAGATATAATATAACATAACATATGAAATCGCTTCCGCAAACTTGATCGTAGAGTAAAATGTTATCATAAAGAATGACTGTTATAGAGACGTCTGACTGTTCATGCTAATATGGCCTATAGTAAGTTCCGATCTAGCTTTTGTCAATCTCAGCCTATACCATTCACACCAGTTAATGATTTCAAACTCAATCTTTCATTGAGAAGCATAAAATAAGCTATTCAGATTAACAAAAATGTAATATTTCATATGCATAATGAGGTTTTGAACCTGTTCAAAACTCCTCCCAAGGCGCAGGGTATAAGAACATCACAATCGTGTGTAAGCAATTCATCTGAACTCATTACATCGCCACCGCTGAAATCAATAAGCTTCCCTGTTGCTTCTTTATGACTAAGCAAAGCTGGTATATCAAGACCGTTCTGATTCTTCACTGCTCCGGTTATATCACTAACTGCAACTACCTTGCCACCTCTCTCGTGAATAAGCTTTGCTGCCCATGATCCTACGTTCCCGAATCCCTTAGGAATGCAAAAAAAAAAATAGGATCATTTCATATGACTCTTCGTGTAATATCATGGCTGCTATAATTGAACTAATCAGAAATATTACCTGAATTGCAAAAGTCAAATCCTTAATCTGCTTCCCATGCTCAGCAAGTAATGCTTCTGCAGCATAAACGCAACCACGCCCAGTTGCAGATTCCCTACCCAATGAACCCCCAAGATCCTAGGTGAAATAGTGAAAAAAGGATTCTCAAATGATTCATGTTGAGCCCGTTTGGCTAGGCTGTCAAAAACTGCTTATTTTGAGAAGTACTTTTGTCAAAACAGCTTTTTTCAGAAAAGCACTTTTGAAGAAAAACAGGTTGTGTTTGGCCAGTTCGTTCGAAGAGTGCCTTTTACAGTAATTGATAAGATCGTATTTGGACTTTCAAAAAGTGATTTTGACACGTAAACTATTAGGATTGTTTACACAGAGAAATTATTTTAAACATTTATTATGAAAGCCTTTGAAGTTATGTGAAAAAATACTAACTCGTATTTTTATAGCAATACTTTGTTATTCCAACGAGGGAGAGGAAAGAAAAAAAGGGAGAGTAACTCGTATTTATAGTTGACGGACTAACCAAAGAGGAAAAGAAAAAGAAAGAGATGGATAGAAGGAAAGACACGGTCGAAACCAAAAGAAAAAAAGAATTTGTATTTAATTGAAAGATATATGCGTTAAATTAAGGAGGGATAGTTTGGTAAATAAAAATTTATGGCAAGGATATTTTTGTCTTAAATAAATTAATTTTCTACTTCTGCTTATGGGAAAAAGCAGAAATTTATAGCTTCTTCCCAACAACAGAAATACGGCTTTTGCTGCTCCTCAAAAGTACATTTTTTGGTTGGCCAAATACTTCAGATCTAAGAAAAAAGTGCTTTTAGCTACCACGAAGCTTGGCCAAACAGGCTATTAATTCCAATAGGATAAGTTTGAATGGATAGCACGTTAGGAAATTAATAATTTATTGAACAAAACTTACAACTGGTTTCCCGGTCACAATTGCAGGAGAGTGACCATGAAATTTTGAGTACTCATCCAAAATCCAAGCCATGGTCTGTAATAGGAAGCACCACATAAACACATTTATTTGCTTCATATTATAAAGCTCCACAAAGAAGAATATGTTCGCAAAGTTACATCAGGGAACTGTATCACTAACCTGAGCATTAGTGCCCATATCAGGTGCAGGGACATCAGTATGAATTCCAATAAGGTCATGAATTTTCTGCGTGAAAACACGTGTAAGGCGCTCCAATTCGCTCAAGCTTAACTCTTTTGGTATGCAGCCAATTCCGCCCTTTGCTCCCCCGTACGGAATATCTGCTACAGCAGTCTTCCAAGTCATTAATTGAGCAAGGGCGTTCACCTCGTCAAGATCAACCTTGTAAAAGATAGTTAAACCATCTCAGGGCAAATTCTATTTATAGAAATAGCAAAATATTGAAATATATTGTATAGAGTAACTAGCACAAACACTGATTGTGATGTACATTCAAATATAAAAACAATACAAGATCTGTAAAGTAACATATTCGAGGAGATCTAATCATGAAATGATGGAAGACTTGCTTGCTCACGATCTTTCTAGCCTCTATGTTAATCAACATTAAGTAATCGCTTTGATGAAAACATTATTCAGACACATATTTAACCAATAAACAAAAGCTTAACTTTTTTATGTACAGACCTACTAATATTTTATTTAATCACCGCGCAAAGCACAAGCCAAGGTAATCTTCCCATCGAAGTTGGTGAATAAAGGTTCACACCTAGTGCTGCAGCTGAGACTCGAATAGCTTTATAGCTATATGTTATAAAAGCCACTAGATGAGCTTGAAACCTCCAAATGACAAGGTTTTGACAGAACAAGATATCTAAAGCTACGCTTCTTTTCTTTTGTTTTCTATTTTGGTATTATAGATTTATAGCAATTATAGCAAAGGTCAACTGTCTGAAGCACCATAAGGATGAACTAACAACATTAAGGGGTTAGATGGATTCCCCTTATACCAGAAACAATCATTGATTATGCAATCGAAGAAATGAGACATTTTTAGGTTATTATCTACACTAAAAAGAGTTTTAGTGATTAAACAAGATCGCCCTGTTTCCTTAGAATGCAATGAAGTTGCTGGTTTTGTATTTTGCAAGTCCTCATACCTCATTTCTCTGTTAGACATAATAGAGGAAACATTTACGTTATACCTGAACAGATATAGATACAACACTGACTTTGAACCAAATACAAATGGATAGATAGCTTGAGAGAAAGAAACTTTTGAAAGAGGAAAAAAATCTGTCAAATGCAGGGTTTCAAATTTTATGCCAGACTGCATTTTCTGAAGGACTGCAACTCGTGAAGTCTAGTGCAAAAAGTATATGTATTACTCTACCCTTCTTGTCGAAGATTATCCAGAATCAGCGGCGGAGCCACAGGCAATGAAGGGGATTCAACGTTGGAAAGCTATACTAATAGAAATACAGGATCAAATCCCATGTGGCATTTTTGGAGTTTTTGAATCCGCTCAACAAAAATCCTGGCTTGGCCACTGTCTAGAATTAAGAAGTTTCCCAAAGTTTAGATATTTATATTGGATTTTTTTAGGTATTGTACTTACAAATGTTGAGAACTACTTCTACTCGTAAATGGAATATCCAAACCAATACCTATAAACACCTCTTCCTTTTGCATTTACATATCACACTTGAGTTGTAATACAAAGTGTATTACTACTCCTAGTTGGCATTCTCCAACCGTATTTTGTGCCTTTGGCATCTATATTTCTTCCAAGTTTTTACTCTTCTTTAGGCATCTTTCTTCATAAATCTCTTTTTTTTCTCTCATCACTTATAATCTCCTCTCCTCTCCTAAATCTCCTCTTCTTTTCACTTATAAAGTTATAATCTCTCCACTCTTACATATAACTATTTGTTAAATGACATACCAATGTTTATCCAACCTAGGAAAAGTTTATTCGGACAGCAACAACAACAACAACAACAACAATATACCCAGTGAAATCCCACAACGTAGGGTCTGGGAAGGGTAGAGTGTACGCACACCTTACCGCCACTTTGGTAGGTAGAGAAATACCTACTTCGGACAGCACACTAAAAGAAATACTACATCTGAATTTCGTTAAAGAGACTAACGGCACAATCAGAACGAAAGGTAGTTCAATAAATCTGTCTTTTTTCATAGAAGCGCTGGTTTGAGTCCAGCTCCTAAAAAGACCTCTACTCATACAAATCTCTACGCCTTATACGGACGATTGTTGCATTTTTTGCTAAGCACAAAGTTTCCCATAAGTATTAAAAATAAAAGAAACTTACTACTAGAAAAGTTCAATCAACATAAAGATAAGCAATAAGATAGAGATTCAAGCAAAGTTAACCTCAGGATGGTATCTGATTCCTCCTTTCATGGGTCCACGAGCATTATCATGTTGTACTCTAAATCCGATATATGAAACTAACGTCCCATCATCCTTGGGAATTGTGCATTCCACCTGATCAAATACTAAATCCATCAACCGATCTGCTCCATAACTAAATAAATAAGTGTGTTCACCTGCTAATAGTTTAAACTTTCAGAGTAAACAATTACACATTTCCATTTGATCCGAAAATCTCAACAAATAAGTAAAAATGTCCACTCTTTGATATTTTTTCAGTGAGACAGTAACAATTTAACTAGTTTCATGAAAATTCTAAGATAAAAAAACAAAATTTTGAGTTCTTTTATCAAAAAGACTTCCAAAACATCACCATTCTGGACCTGCTTCTCAAAAAGATTCAACGAGAACATGAAAATTCTAAGAAAAAAAGTTACTCCCTCTGTCCCAATTTGTGACACTTTTTATTTTGCGAGATTCAAACTATTTAAACTTTGACCGACATTTTAATATGTATTTTTAATCATATGAATATGAGAATAATTGCAACTTATAGTACTTTCGGTATAGTTTCTCAATATCAAAATTTAAATTTTAAAATATTAAGTTGATCTAATCCATTTTAGCTCCAAACATTAATCAAATTGACTCCCGTGAAACGAAAAGTGCCCCATAAATTGGGACAGATGGAATACCATTTTCGACCTTCTTCTGAAAAAGATTCAAAAGAACATAAAAATTCTATTAAAAAAAATTGCAATTTTACGCTAATATACATCACTTAATTAATCCTGTATTACCTTAATTTCTCTGAAAGGGATCAAAAGACTCTTCTCAAGTTTGGAATCCAATCCAAGAATTCGTGCTGCTTGGCGAAAATTACGATTTGTAGCTGCAAGTGCATTCATGGCTACCCTCTATATTACTACTGAAAAACAACAACACCCAAAATACAAAATAGTAGATCAAGATCATAAAAAATGACAAAAACAAAAATGGGATTTTTTTATCTTGTTCTTGAAATAATACTACTCTTACATATAGTACTAAGTATGATATTAGACAAGTAATTTGGGTGTTAGGATAATCATAAAAAGAGTGGAATTGTTGAAGTAAATTTATTTTTTTCCTGATAATTACAAGGATGACGAGGTCCCTGGGACTTTGCATAGCCATATACGTTCCTCTTTTTTCTCAACTTTTACCAAATACATGCACCATTTTTGGCCCAAATTAATTTATGGAACATAGTTTCTATAAGAATTAACCTTCTTTTTTTGGAAATACAAAATGGGGTTAAGTTCAATGTATTGATGGCTAAAAAGGTGATTTATATCATCGGGATGGGATCCACTCCAGTGAGTTTTCGTCCAGTTCTATACATAATTAGATGCAAGCAACCTAAGCAATAAAAATGTAACGACTGGATTCACTTTGTATCATTCAATGTATTTTTTCAATGAATCTTTTTTTAATGGGAAAAATGGTTTTTTGACTTGTACAAAAAAAAAATAGTTTTATGATAAAAAGATTTCTTTTTTTTACACAAGAGAGATTTGAAAATAACACAAAAAAATTTTTAAAAAATCATTTTCTTCTATTCAAATTGTAAGTGTAGAATTGTATTAATCTCCCTTGCGGAGTCTTTCTCATTAATACAAATATATATAGTGTGTATAATGTTGAATCCTAATGGAATACGGATCCTATATTTACCATAATTAGGATCCTATATTTATCATAATTATACACTACTATTAATTACAAAATATATGGTGAATATATGGTACTATTCACTAATACACCCTTCAGTCAGAGCGGAAGGAGGCCGGACGCTGAGATTGGATCTGAAATCGATGAACAACTGTCGAGGAAGCCCTTTGTGAAAATATCTGCATATTGATACGAAGAAGACACATGTAACACCTTAACATGACCTCTAGCAACCTTCTCACGAACAAAATGTATATTCATCTCAATGTGCTTGGTTCTCTGATGCTAAATCGGGTTATGAGATAAGAAGACCGCAGATATGTTATCACAATAAACCATAGAAGTCTTACGTAAAGGACATTGAAGCTCTAAGATTAGGTTTTAGAGCCAGCAAATCTCAGCTACAATGTTTGCAACGCTTCCATACTCTGCTTCTGCACTCGATCGGGAGAATGTGGCTTGACTCTTGGCAGACCACAAGATAAGATTGTCACCTAAGAACACACAGTAGCAAGACATGGAACGCCGCGTGTCTGGACATCCTGCTCAATCGGCGTTCGTGTATGATATTAGCCTGGTCGGTGAAGAGCGGTAGTGATGTAACCCATAATCAAGAGTGCCCTTAACGTATTGAATGATACGTTTACAAGCTGTAAAATGAGGCTCCTTGGGGCATGCATAAATAAACAAACCTGCTAAACAACATATGCAATGTCAGGTCTGGTGAATGTAAGGTACTGAAGTGAACCTGCAAGACTCCTATAGAGAGTGGGATCGGACACCGGATCCCCATCAGCGGCACTGAGTTTCGACTTCGAGTCGACCGGAGTAGGCATGATTTTATAATTCGTCATTTTAGCCCTGTACATAATTTCTTCTGCATACTTACGCTGACATAGGGACATGCTATCTACAGATCTAGTCACAGAAATCCCCAAGAAATAACTCAACTTCCCTAAGTCAGTCATAGCGAATTCGGATTTAAGCAACCGAATGATCTCATTTTTCAACACATTAGAGGAGGCAGTCAGAACAATATCATCCACATATAATAACAAGTATGCAATGTCACTACCTTGGTGAAAATGAATAATAAATGGTCACATTTGCTACATATGAACCCAATCTGCATAATGTAAGTAGCGAAATGCTCATACCAAGCCCGGGAGGACTGTTTCAAACCATACAGGGACTTACGGAGACGGCAGACATAATGAGGAACCTCTGGATGTACAAAGCATGGCGGTTGGTGCATGTAAATTGTTTTTTTCAAATCTCCATGTAAGAAGATATTTTTCACATCAAGCTGATGAATCGGCCAGTTATTACCCATAGCTATACTCAAAACAGTGCGAATAGTAGCCGGTTTGACCACCGGACTAAAGGTCTCACCATAATCAATACCCTTCTGTTGTCCTGTGCCATTCGCCATAAGTCTGGCCTTGTGGCGTTCAAGATCACCACTGTCTCTGAACTTATGACGAAAGAGTCACATACAACGAATCACATTCACCCCCTCTGGCCTCGAAACAAAATCCCTTAGGCGTTGAATGGTAAGCGCAACAAACGTCTCACGCATGGCCGCATTCCACCTCGGGTCTAGTTTGGCTAGTTTTAGGGTTTTAGGTATTGGTGATATGGATTGCGTGGATAGGTTAAAGTGGACTTTGCGTTTGAAAATCCTGTGTTTGGCATGAGTTTCCATTTGGTGTGTGGGTACGGGGGTGAGGCAGTGGTAGTGGGTGGGGAGGGGTTCGGCGGGATTTGGCAGTGTGGTGTGGGGCTGGCCAGTAGGTTGCGGGATGATTCGAGAGTATACAGGTTAGGGGGCAGGGTGGCGGTATATTGCGAGGTGGTTGGGTGTACCTGGAAAGGGGCAGACAATGTCGGGGGGGGCAGACAGTGTCGGGGGGAGGCAGACGGTGGCGGGTGGTGTGGTGGCGGTGGTAGGCCGTGGTGGGATGGGTGTTCGAATGGCCGAAGCTTGCGGATTTTGTAGTGCATTTTGGAGTAGAGGGGAGGTGTCCGAGTCATCAAGGAAACCGTAATCAGTGACTCAAAATTTTTGAATGTTGTCAAACGGGAAGACGTACTCAACAAACGTGACATGGCGTTAGATTAAGATTTTGTCTGTGGATATCTCATAGCACAAGTACCCCTATGGTTTGACGAGAAACTGAGGAAGACTCACGAAGTAGATCGAGGTGCTAATTTGTGAGGGACCGTGGAGGCCAGATTTGGGTAACAAAGACAACCGAAAATTTGATGGTGATCATAAGAAGGGATCCGACAGAATAGAATTTCGGTGGGTGTCCGATTTTGAATCGTACTGGTAGGTAAGATGTTAAGAATGTGTTCTATAATTTTAATGCATATATTCAAAAGGTAGGGGGAGAGACGCATGAAAAAGAATGGTACGAATCCTATTGTTAATGGTGCAGAGAATTCTTTCGGCTTTACCATTTTGAGGGAAAGTATGGGGGCAGGAGAAACGGAAAACCATTACATTAGCCGCACAAAAATTATGAAAGTGGGAGTTATTGAACTCACGACCATTATCATATTAAAAAGTTTTGATGTCTTTTTCAAATTGCGTTTTAACCAATGTACGAAATTCAAGAAATTTGGAGTAAACTTGAGACTTAAGTTTAAGCGGATAGACCCAAAGGAAGTGAGAGAAGTCATCCAAAAATATCAAATAATATTTATGACCTAGGTTGCTGGTTATAGGAGATATTCAAAAATCAGCATGAATAATATCAAAGGGAGAGAAAGTAATACTCGAAGAGGACGTAAATGGGAGTCTAACATGTTTTCCTATATGACAAGATGAGCAACTATGAGCAATGTTCCCTTTATTACATTGGATTAACTTGTGGTTTCTAAGAAAATAAAAAACATGGCCTCTGGGATGTCCAAGTCTACTCTGCCATGTTGAGGAGGAGATGACAACTAGAGGCGTGAGAGGATTGACACTGGCAGTGGACATGGATAGGAAAGGATAGAGATCCCCCTCACTATTGCATCTTGTAAGAAGTTTCCCGGTACGTAGGTCCGTTATAGAAAAACCAAATGCAAAATTAATGCATACAGAATTATCGGTGGCAAATTTTCTGACAGAGATTAGGTTCTTGTAATGTTAGGGGCATATATGACATTATTAAGGGAGAAATGGGGATGCGGTGGTGGGGTTAGTGTGTGGCCAAACCCTTATATTATAATACAATGACCATTTCCGACCATAATAGATTGAGGAGTATTTAGATTGCGCAGGTGAGGAAGATTACCAGAATTGTTCGTGAGGTGAGACGTGACGCTCGTATCCATATATCAATTTTCATCAGGTTGTTGGCGTTTAAATGTGCTGAAGGCCTGTTGTTGCTGGGTCGTCACTACATGGGCCTGCTGGGCTGTAACTAGAGCCTGGCGTGGGCCTGGGGAGTGGCCCAAAATCTCAGGCTGCTAGGCTGCTGGATAATGAGCCGATGTTGGTTGTATCAGGTAAGACGCCGAGGCCCAAGTGCCTGGGTTGGGTCACTGCCCTGGGCCGGCCCAAGTCGGATAACCGTTGGGTGTTGAGAAAGAGGAAGCGGGGGAAGCTATGTGGGCCGCGGGTGACGCCATGAGGGTATTCGAAATTTAGTAGAGAAATAAAAGGGTGTAGAACTGCTGTATATCAGGGGTTTATGGCCTGCTGGAGAGATGGGAAATAAAAGGGTACAACAACCTCTAAAAAAATGTTTACAACAACGTCTACAAACCAGTGGGGATAAATAGATGATGTTGAGGTGATTCCAGATGCAAGAACGTCTACAAAAACGTTTCGTCGTAGGAGGCCAACAGATGGTACATTGGTAGTGTGTCCAACAAGTATTGTTTGACGATGGGCTTGGGAATTGGATGAGAAGGTAACAGATGACGCAAGTCTATCTTGCTCCAATCGTGCTAGTATTAGCACCTACAAGAGAATTAGTTGTTTAGATTACGGTAAGGGGTTTGAGAGGAGGGTAGAATTTGGCTTCTGATATCATGTAGAATTGTATTAATCTCCATTGCGGAGTCTTTCTCATTAATACAAATATCTATAGTGTGCACAATGTTGAATCCTAGTGGAATAAAGATCCTATATTTATCGTAATTAGGATCCTATATTTACCATAATTATACACTACTATTAATTACAAAATATATGGTGAATATATGGTAATATTCACTAATAGTAAGAGGTCAAAAAATCTCATTTTTTCCTTTTTTAATTGCAAAGTAATTTTATTTGCTAAAATCTTTATTAAAGATAAAGACATACACAGTGCCATAACTGAAAGATGGAATAATTTCCCTTCGGGATTCCTTTCATTATTCACAATATATATAGCTGTACAAGGTTGATTCCTAATATGGTACGAATCCTAACTTACCTTACAAAGGTTGATTCCTAATACAGTTAGAATCCTAAGTTACCTTAATTATACATCTACCATTATTACAAAATATACGGAGAATATTCTGAGAATATTCGCTAATACTCCCCCTCAGACGGAGCGGGAGGAGGCCGAATGCTAAGGCCGGATCGGAAGTCGGTGAAGAGCCGTCGCGGTAGTCCCTTTGTGAAAATGTCCGCATACCGATAAGAGGAAGGCACGTGTAAAATTTTGACCGACCACGGCAACCTTCTCTCGCACAAAGTGGATATCCATCTCAATATGCTTAGTCCGTGATGTTGGACCGGATTATGAGACATATAGATAGCAGATATGTTGTCACAATAGACTATAGACGCCTTGCGCAATGGACACCGGAGCTCCAAAAGAAGATTTCGGAGCCAACGGATCTCGGCGACAACATTAGCAACTCCGCGATATTCTCGCTTCAAAGCACTCGAACGGGATAGCGTGGCTGCCGCCGCTTGGCGGACCATGAGATAAGATTATCCCCTAGAAATACACAGTACCCTGAGGTGGAGCGACGGGTGTCGGGGCATCCTGCCCAATCTGCATCCGTGTAGGCTAGCAACTTGGTAGGGGCAGAGGTGTATAGATGTAAACCAAAGTCTAGTGTGCCCTTAACATATCTGATAATACGTTTGAGGGCGGCAAAATGGGACTCTCGGGGTCGTGCATGAACAGACACACCTGCCGAACGGCATATGCAATATCGTGCCTAGTGAATGTAAGATACTTGAAGAGCACCCGCTAGACTCCGATATAGAGTGGGATCAGAAACTGGCGCACCGTCATTAGCACTAAGCTTGGATTTTGAGTCCACCGGAGTTGGCATAATTTTACAATTTGCCATCTTGGCCCTGTACACTATCTCTTCTGCATACTTACCCTACACAGGAACATAGTGGGCTGCAGATCTTGTCACCGATATACCCAAAAAATAACTTAGCTTGCCCAAGTCAGTCATAGCAAATTTAGTTTTGAGTAGAGCAATGATTTCATTCTTCAACCCGTCAGATGAGGCAGTAAGAACAATGTCATCGACATATAATAGCAAATATGCAGTGCTGCTACCTCGGTAAAGCGTGAAGAGAGATGTATCACACCTGCTACATACAAAACCAATCTGCAGAAGATACCTGGCGAACCGATCATACCAAGCGCGGGGTGCCTGTTTCAATCCATACAATGATTTCCTGAGACGACACACAAACTGCGGAGCTGCCGGATGAACAAATCCAGGAGGCTGATGCATGTACACAGTCTCTTTCAAATCCCCATGAAGAAACGCATTCTTGACATCAAGCTGATGAATCGGCCAATGCATGCCCATAGCAATACTGAGAATAGTCCGAATAGTGGCCGGTTTAACAACCGGACTGAATGTCTCACCACAATCAATACCCTCCTGTTGATTAGTGCCATTGGCAACTAGTCTTGCCTTATACCTCTCTAAGTCACCACTATCTTTGAACTTGTGACGAAATAGCCACATACACCGGATAACATTCACACCAGCTGGTCTAGGTACCAAATCCCAAGTGTTCTGCTTGGTTAAAGCGTTAAATTCCTCGCACATGGCCGCATTCCAATTTGGGTCCAGTTTTGCTAGTTTTGGATTTTTTGGAATGGGTGATAAGGTTTGTGTGGAGAGATTAAATTGAACCTTGGGTTTGAAGATCCCGTGTTGTGCACGAGTCTCCATGCGATGTGAGGGCAGTGGTGGTAGGTCGGGGGCCGTGAGGTTGCCGGTCCACCGGTTCTGGACCGGTGGGCGCAGATGTCGCCGCCGTGGCGCAGTGACTCGACCGGGGCCGTAGGGGTGAGCAGGGAGCTGGTGGGGTGGTGCCGGACAGTGGGACCGTTTAACGGAACAGGTGGCTTCTTGTTGGTATAGATTTTGGATGACCGGGGACGTACTTGGTTCATCGAGAAAGATATAATCGGTGGTCTGAAATTTCGGAGATTTGAAAAAGGAAAGGTTGTCTCGTCAATGGTGACGTGACGGGAGACGATGATTTTGCGAGTAGCAATGTCATAGCACAAGTAGCCCCGATGATTAGGAGATAGACCAAGGAAGACATATGGAAGAGTGCGAGGGGCAAGTTTGTGGGGTGCGATGGAGGCTATGTTGGGGTAGCATAAGCATCCAAAAATACGTAGGTGATCATATGATGGTCGCCTACGGTATAAGATTTCGTAGGAGTTTTGTTTTGGAGTGTGCTAGTTGGTAAAATATTTAGAAGGGATTCTACCATTTTGACAGCATAGACCCAAAAAGGCGGTGGTAGGCAGGCATGAAACAGAAGTGTGCGGACCATGTTATTGATGGTACGTATAATTCTTTCAGCCTTTCCGTTTTGGGAAGAAGTATAGGGACAAGAAAAATGGAAAACCATGCCTTGTTTAGAACAGAAATTGTGAAATGTCGAGTTATTAAATTCACGTCCATTATCACATTGGAATGATTTAATAGGTTTTTCAAATTGTGTCTTTATGAATTTTTGAAACTCGAGGAATTTTGCAAAAACTTCAGATTTGAATTTCAGTGGGTAAATCCAGACAAAATGTGAAAAATCATCCAAGAATACTAGATAGAATTTATGACCCAAAGAGCTAGCAATCGGAGATGTCCACAAATCAGCATGAACAATATCAAATGGAGAAAAAGTAACACTTTGTTTGATGACATAAAGGGAAGACGAGTATGTTTGCCTAGTGGACAAGAAAAACAAAGTGTTGGGCAATTTTCCCATCATTACATTGAATACGCTTAGAAGTCCTAAGAAAAGTAAAAACGGGTCTCCGGGTGTCCGAGTCTCGTTATGCCAAGTTGAGGGAGAGATCGCCGCAAGGGATAGAGGTGCTTGCGGTCCGTCGGCGGAAGATTGAGTGAATGGGTAGAGATCTCCCACACTATTGCGGCGTGTAAGAATTTTCCCCGTATTGAGTTCCTTCACGAAAAGCCAAAAGGGTCAAATTCGACGGACACGTAATTATTGCTAGTGAATTTTCTAACGAGATTAAGTTTTTAATGATGTTAGGTGTGTATAGGACGTGGTTTAGGGAGAAAGGTGGGTGTGGATGTTTGGTGTGTGTGTTACCGTAACCTTCAATTGAAATGTGATGACCATTGCCGACGTAATAAATTGAGGACACTTTAGCCGACGTAGTTGAGATATGTTACCCGACGACCGGGTGAGGTGAGATGTGGCTCCGGTGTCCATGTACCAATTTTCGTCGGGCATTGAAGGTTCACGGTGGTGTATGCCTGGTTCAAATCGGTCGGGGCCGGTGCCGCTGGGCTGCAGTCTTCTTTGCTGCAGTCTGCTTCTTCTTGGATTGCGGTGGGGCGCGATGGCTTTCTTCGCCGCCGGACCGCCATCAGTGGGCCTGTTCTTGCTGCTTGGTGGGCTCGCTCGGTGGCCGGGGCATGGCCCAAGAGGCCGATCGACCAAGAGCCGCTGGAACCCGGGCCCTACGCCGGGTACGGGCATGCGGCGAGGCCCGGTTCTGCTGGTTGGGCCACTTCTTGTAGGTGCTTGCCGCCGTCCTTTGTCCGGTGGTTGGCCGCTTGTCCGATCCACCGGGTGCGTTGGCCCTTTCCGCGGCCCTTGCCTTTGTTGTTGCGACCTCTGCCGCCACGACCTCCGCCACTCTGCTGTTGATCTTTCTTCTTCTTCGCTGGCTGCCGGTTGCTTCTTGGTCGCAGTGTTGCCATCCCGTCAACGGCTAACGCCTTTTGATTATGTTCCTCTTGTTTAGCACGTCTAGTTTCTTCCAACAATAGTTGTGAACGTGCCTTGTTGAAACTTGAGAGAGGGTCGGCTTGTTGAATCATTGTTGCGAGTGTGTCATATTCACCTTTTGGTAAACCCACAACAAGTTGAAGCACCATCTTGGTTTCTGAAACAGAAGTCCCGACGTTGGATAGTTGATCGGTTATGAGTTTCAGTTGCTTACAATATTCGGACATGTTGTTAAAATTCTCGAGGCGGGTATTATTGAATTGCTCTTCCAAATATATGGCCCGAGTATTTTTATTGTCCTGAAAGATTTCTTCTAGCCGGACCCAAAGTTCATGTGCCGTAGCACCTGTTTTCATGATAGTGCACAACAGGTCTTTGGAGATGGTGCCGTAGATCCATTGTTTGACGATGGCGTCAAGACGACGCCAGATTGAGTCTGTAACATCGGTGGGACGAGGAGCAGATTTGTCAATATGATCGAGCACGTTGTATGCACATGCATGAATGTTGAATAGTTCCATCCACATGGAATATTGACAGTCTTCTTGGTCAAGAATTATAGGGATAAAATTCTTGATGTTGTTAACGGCGAATGCCGGATGAAAAGAAGATACTTGAACGTTGAGAGGGTTGTCAATTGTGCCGGTGGATGAACCGGAATTTGGGGGGAAGACATGGTTGCCGCCCGCCGAGGGAAGGGAATTTTCGGTTTGGCCGAGAAAGAGAGGAAGAAAGCGAATTTTTTTTTCTCGCGAACTCGAAAAAAAAAAATTGCTAATTTCGGCCAAAAATAAGGAAGAGGAGGGATTTAGGTTTTAGGCTCTTGATACCATGAAAGATGGAATAATTTCCCTTCGGGATTCCTTTCATTATTCACAATATATATAGTCAGTACAAGGTTGATTCCTAATATGGTACGAATCCTAACTTACCTTACAAAGGTTGATTCCTAATACGCTTAGAATCCTAAGTTACCTTAATTATACATCTACCATTATTACAAAATATACGGAGAATATTCCGAGAATATTCGCTAATATATTAGCGAATATTCTCAGAATATTCTCCGTATATTTTGTAATAATGGTAGATGTATAATTAAGGTTTTAGGCTCTTGATACCATGAAAGATGGAATAATTTCCCTTCCGGATTCCTTTCATTATTCACAATATATATATAGCTGTACAAGGTTGATTCCTAATATGGTACGAATCCTAACTTACCTTACAAAGGTTAATTCCTAATACAGTTAGAATCCTAAGTTACCTTAATTATACATCTACCATTATTACAAAATATACGGAGAATATTCTGAGAAAGACATACACAGTGCCATAACAATAAAACAATTTTGTCCATTTGGTAATAGAGCCATTGCTACTCTCACAGTCTTTACGCACCTTGAGTAAAAGCCTTATATCAAAGTTACTGGAGTAAAACAAAATTTAAAACAACAAAATATTACAGAGGGAAAATAAATAAAAGCACATTTTAGTTATACCCAAATTTATTGTTACACACACTAATTTTGCGGGGAATCTTATGACCTGAACTATCTAGAAGTAAAATATATATACCTTGAGTCTAGCTTTTATGGAAGCTTTAACAATTTATAGATTGGTTATAGCATTAGCATTTTTATTTGTAAATCCTTTTGTTTAATCTTAGCTTAGAACTTAGAAATATGAAAAACTGTAGGTGTCTTCCTGGTGTCACAGTACGATGCCTCTACCATTTTTCAAGCTAAGGTCGTCGAGGAGCTTTAAGAAACTCTCTTGACTATAAGGAAATAGAAGCGCGGAAAGCCACTCGATTTACTATAAGTAAGGAAAGGAGCTCAAAAGATATGAAAAATAAATCAACAAAAAGCAAGTTTAAAGACCCGATAAGGCCTTTTCTGGTCCTCCTGAGTCGGGGGGTGCTTGTGGGGGGAGGGTGTGTGTGTAGAGAATACGAGATAGGGAATATAGATTCTTTCGCATCTCGATTCAGTTTTTGAAAAAAAAAACCAAATCATTCTATTGAAGCTCATCCTCAATTCCTACTGGATGCACGCCAATGGGACCATGAGGTGGCATAGTTACGAGAGTGGGCACAATTCTCACATTTGTTTTTAATTATTTTCCACCGCCTAATTGAGTCGTTCCTCCTCCGCCAATCTTCATTAGCAATTCTCACCCAAAAATAATAGAGTCGAACATATATTCATGACCATTGCTACCGGCGGTGGCAAATTTAGCCCATAAAAAATAACTCATCCAATCCGTATAAGTAGGATGGGTTATTTACCCGTCTATTTATTAGTTTAGGCCATTCAGCTCAATTCATTTCAACCCATCAAAAGTTGAGTTGATATGTGGTCCAAAATTAACTCATAAGAAATCTTGTAAAAATATTTTAAATTTTTTTATTTGATATATTATACATAACCATAATAAAGAAAAATAATAATTTTATAAGGTACTAAAATATTATAAAAAAATAAATAAAGCAATAAAAAGTTAATAAGAATTTGGCAGGTTGGGTTAAGACCAACATTTTAGCCCATTTCGATCCAATTCATTTCAATCCAAGTAACTTTTGAATGGAACAATAGCCCGCCCATTTATTAACTCAACTCATTTTAATCCGTTCAAGATTCAAACCAACCTGCTAATTTACCCCTTCATTTTCAATTAGCTGAGAATCATGCCTTCATCTCCCTTCTTCCACTATAAAACCCTCGAAAGTGAAAGAGGGTAGCCATTAGCCGTTGAAATTGGGAGGGAACAAAAAAAAGTTTCATAAATAACAAAGGGTGTTTGGATTGACTTATTTTAAGTATTTTTTTTTCTTTTAAGCTTTTTATTTATTTTTTGAGGTATTTGGGTGAGATAAAAAGTGATTTTAAGCACTTATTATTTAGGCTAAAAAGTTATAAAATAAATCAAAAGTCAAAAGTTGGGTAGGACCAACTTATGACTTTTAGCTTTTGACTTATACCTCATTTTTAAAAAGTCAATCAAAACACCATTTAATTAATGCCATTTGGTTATTATATCATATCAACATTTTTAGTGGTATTTATTTTACTTGAAAAAGGTTCAACGGGGTTCAATAAAAAGTGTTCTAAACTCTAAAGCGAGACTTTAATAGTGTTAAGCAAGGTATATACCCGTGATATACACTTGTTATACATGGTGTATATCATGGGTCCTTTAGGTTGAAGCCTAACACGGTATAAGGCGGACCAGCCCATCTCGGGTTGGTCCATTACGGGCTGTATATTATTTGTGTATATTGTTGCAATATTATAATGTAAATGTTACCTTAATTAGTCTTGTACACTTATCATAGTGATAGGAGTCTTGTACTACTAGAATAGAGATTTGGAGTTAGAATAGGAATATGATTATCCTATTATGGAAATATGTAACTTGTATATATTCTCATTCAATTAATGAAAATAATCGAGGGGATTATTTCTTTTATGGTATCAAGAGACTAGGTCTAACTTGCTTCGCCTTTGTTCTCCAAATATTGCTCTCGGTTTTTGTGTCATTTCTCGGCCACAACTGTCTCGATTTCCATCCCCCTTCACCGAAATTCGTGATATTTTTTTACCTCCACTCTTCCCAAATTTTCCCTCCCCTCCATTTGTTCTTTCGTTATGTCTAAGAACACTTTTCATCCTGCCCTCACGGTTTCTAACATCAAGAACAACATCCCTATTGTTCTTGAGATGGAAAACATCCAATATGCGACGTGGGCAGAATTGTTTAAAATTCACGCTATCTCCCATCAAGTCATCCATCACATAATTTCTCCCGTTGCACCTATTCCCGCGGAGGATCCTCAGTTATGGATTACTCTTGATGCTACCATTCTCCAGTGGATTTATTCCACTATTTCGGTTGACCTCTAACAGACGATAATTGAGCCGGACACTACGGCTATGACTACCTGGAATAGATTGCGTGACATATTCCAAGATAACCAACATTCACGTGTTGTCACACTCGAGCAGGAATTCTCTCAAGTTCGCATGGAAGAATTTCCGAACGTGCTGCATATTGCAAGAAACTCAAGGAGTTGGCAGACCAACTCCGTAACGTTGGCGCACCTGTGACAAATAATCGTCTGGTTCTACAATTGGTTGCCGGCCTTTCTGAGGCCTATAATGGCATTGGGACTCTCCTTTGTCAAAGTAATCCATTTCCCACTTTTTATTAAGCCCACTCCATTCTTACTTTGGAAGAAGCCGGTTTGGCTAAGAAGGCGGCTACCGGTGCAAGCCCTGTAGTCATGATGACGTCCTCCACAAATTCTTCGGGTTTTGTTGATAATTCGAGCCAAAACCGTACTCATGGTGGCGGCAAAAATAATCATAAGAATAATAGCAAAAACCGCGGGGGCAAATGCGGCGGTTCCGGTGGACAACATTCCGACAGTGGAGTCCGTTCAGTCAATAGTGAGCCACCTCCCTACTGGTCCCATCCGTGGGGCCCATGGCAGTGGGGTTAGGGCAGTGGGTCGTGGCCCAACAACCCCTATTTTCTAGGTTCTTCCAACGGGCAGTGGGCTGAACAACCCCAATTCAGGCCCAACAGTCAGGCCTCTTCTTCTCGCTTCAGCACTAGGCCGGGGTAACAGGGTGGACTGCTTGGGCCTCAGCTCACACAAGCATTCTAGGCAGTGGGTCCCACACCTACTCATACTGACATTGAGGCCGCAATGCACACACTTGGGTTGACACAACCGGATCCGAATTGGTACATGGACACCGGCGCGACTACATACATGACATCCGATCAAGGTACTCTCTCGTCTTATTCCAATTTGAGCAACCCTCGTGGTATAATTGTTGGTAATGGTAACTCTATTCCAATTCAGGGTTATGGTCATAAAACTGTCTCCCCCCATTCCACCCCTTATCTTGAAAAATACCTTACACGCCCCCAAATTGATTAAAAACTTAGTGTTTGTCCGTAAATTCACCACTGACAATTTCGTTTATGTTGAATTTGATCCTTTTGGTTTCTCTGTGAAGGATTTCAAAATAGGGAGTCCTCTCACGATGTGTGATAGTAAGGGAGATCTTTATCATATCACACCCGGTTCCGGTCCATCGAGTCAGGCCTTGCCATCAGCGTTTGCAGCCCTTGCTCCTTCCTTGTGGCATGCTCGTCTTGGTCATCCGGGGTCTTCTATTTTGTCGTCATTAGATAAAAAATAATTTTATTTCATGTAAGGGTACGCGTAGTACTCCAAATTGCCAGTCTTGTTCTTTAGGAAAAATTATTAAGTTGCCATTTGTAGACTCAAATTCTTATACTTTAATGACATTTAATATTATTCATAGCGACTTATGGACGTCTCCTGTTCTTAGTTCATTGGGTTATCGGTATTATGTTCTCTTTTTGGATGATTATTCTAAGTTTTTATGGACTTTTCCGATAGCGAAGAAATCTCAAGTTTTTCTCCATCTTCCTAAAATTTAGAGCATTCATTAGAACCCAGTTCGAACAGAAATAAAAAATATTCAATGTGATAATGGCAAAGAATATGACAATGGGTGTTTCGGGAATTCTGTGATAATAATGGGATCAATTTATGTTTTTCTTGTCCTCATACGTCTTCACAAAATGGGAAAGCCGAACGCAAAATTCGTACCATAAATAACATTGTCCGAACTTTATTGGTTCATGCTTCCGTACCCCCGTCTTTTTGGCATCATGCTCTACAAATGGCTACATATCTCCTTAACATAATTCCTTCCAAAGGTTTGACATATTCTCCCCCCCTTCAAGTTTTATATAATAAGACTCATTCGTAATCACATCTTCGGGGTTTTGGCTGTTTGTGTTATCCGTTATTCCCGTCCACCACAATTAACAAACTTCAGGCCCGGTCTACTCCGTGTGCATTTTTGGGATTTCCGTCTAATCATCGTGGTTACAAATGCTTTTATTTATCCTCTAATAAAATCATCCTTAGTCGCCATGTCATTTTTGATTAATCCCAATTTCCGTTTACTAAGGTGAGTAATCCCGCGCCTAGTTCGTATAATTTTTTGGATGATGGTATATCCCCGTATATTATTCACCATTTTTCGTACATGTCCCACACCTAAAATTCTCCAGTGGGCCAACTGCCCACTGGCCCCACTGGTCCGTCACACACTACCGTCACTAGGTCAGTTCCAGCGATTGGGCCAGTCCAACCCAATTCTGGAACTGGTCCAGTTCCAGAGTCAGTTTACCGTATTGGGCCAGCAGGCCCACTGCTGGCCAGTCTGTCCCGAGTCCAGGAAATTCCCAAAATCCGCCTAATTTTTCCTCAAGTCATAGACCGGTCACTCGTAGTCAGCGGTGTGTTTTTAAACCAAAGAGACATTTTAATTTAAATTCTAATGTTCTTAAATCACCATTACCCCGTACTCCTGTGTTTGCGTTAAATGACCCAAATTGGAAAATTGCTATGACCGATTAATATAATGCTCTTATTGATAATAAGACGTGGGAGTTGGTGCCCCGTCCATCGGGTATTAATATTATTAGGTCTATGTGGATTTTTGCTCATAAGGACAATTCAGATGATTCATTTGCACGACATAAGGCGCGACTTGTGGGTGATGGTAAGACTCAGCAGGTTAGGGTGGATTGTGGTGAGACGTTTAGTCTTGCGGTCAAGCCGACTACCATTCGCATTGTGCTCAACTTGGCTCTTTCGAAAGCATGGCCTATTCATCAGTTAGATGTAAAGAATGCTTTCCTATATGGTGATCTCAAGAAAATAGTCTATATGCATCAACCTTTGGGATTTAGGGATCCCAAACATCCTCATCATGTCTGTTTGTTGAAAAAGTCCTTATATGGGCTTCAGCAGTCTCCACGGGCCTGATATATGGGGTTTTCCGACTATGTTTCGACTATTAGGTTCACTCACAGCAGGTCGGATAATTCATTGTTCATCTATCGTCGTGGTTCGTCCTTGGCCTAAATTCTGTTTTATGTGGATGATATTATTCTGACTGCCTCTTCCAATGCTTTACGCCAGTCTATCATGACAATGCTCAGCTCTGAGTTTGCTATGAAAGACTTGGGGCCCTTGAGTTATTTTTTAGGGATTGCTGTCACTCGTCATACAGGTGGGTTGTTCTTATCTCAAAGGAAGTATGCAGTTGAGATCATTGAGAGGGCTGGGATGTCATCATGTAAGTCCACTTCCACTCCAGTTGATACTAAGCCCAAGCTTAGTGTCGTGGCCTGTGCACCGTACGAGGACCCAACCCGCTATCGCAGTCTTGCAGGGGCCCTTCAGTATCTTACCTTCACAAGACCAGATATTACGTATGCGGTCCAGCAGGTGTGTTTATTTATGCATGATCCCAGAGTTGAACACATGAATGCACTCAAACGCATCATTCAGTATATTTAGGGTACACTTGACTATGGTTTGCATTTATATTCTTCCTCAACGTCCGCACTTGTCTAGTATATGGATGCTAATTGGGGTGGCTTTCCGGACACCAGACGGTCTATGTCTGGTTATTGTATGTTTCTTGGGAATAATCTGGTCTCATGGTCGGAAAAACGTCAGTCGACATTGTCCTGATCCAGTGTCAAGGCCGAGTATCGAGGGGTAGCTAATGTGGTCTCGGAATCATGTTGGTTACGTAATTTGCTTTTGGAGCTTCATTGTCCCATTCAGAAAGCAACCTTGGTTTATTGCGATAATATTAGTGTCATCTACCTTTCTGGTAATCCGGTTCAGCACCAACACACTAAGCATATCGGGATGGACATTCACTTTGTCCGTGAAAAGGTTGCTCGTGGTTAGGTACGCGTCTGTCATGTCTCGTCACGATATCAAATTGCCGACATCTTTACAATGGGTCTTCCCTCGGTCCTTTTTGAAGATTTTAGGGACAGTCTCAGCGTTCGAAGACTGCCCGCTATGACTGCGGGGGTGTGTTAAGCAAGGTATATACCCGTGATATACACTTGTTATACATGGTGTATATCATGAGTTCTTTAGGTTGAAGCCCAACACGGTATAAGGCAGACCATTCCATCTCGGGTTGGCCCATCACGGGCTGTATATTATTTGTGTATGTTGTTGTAATATTATATTGTAAAGGTTGCCTTAATTAGTATTGTATACTTACTATAGTGATAGGAGTCTTGTACTACTAGAATAGGGATTTGGAGTTAGAATAGAAATATGATTCTCCTATTATGGAAATGTGTAACTTGTATATATTCTCTTTCAATTAATGAAAATAATCGAGGGGATTATTTCTTTCAAATAGTTTCTCCGTTTTAATTTAAGTGTCTTACTTTTCTTTTTGGTCTATCTCAAAAAGAGTGTCTCTTTCTATATTTATTAAGTTGGCAATTCAAAAATTTTACATGGCAAGTTTAAAATCACAAGATTCAAGGGCATTTTAGTACATTACACACATTTTTAATTTAGAACCACAAGATTCAAAAATCTCCTTTTATTTTTAAAATTTTGTGTCAAGTCAAACTAAAACACTTAAAATGGGACGGAGGAAATAACATAACTTAAACTTATTTACAAGATAGAACTTACAACTTAAGGAAAATTCTTATTGTCGCATATCAAAGGTAAATGAAATTTTTGGAGGAATTTTTTATCTGCCGAGTTATAAAATAGAAATATAAATATTTAATAAATTATTGTCTCATTTCTTGTTTTTCGTAATTAAAGTTTATAGGTATAGTATTCTTACAAGGCATAAAACCTCTAATTAATCTCAATATAAAAAAGTCTAAATATAGGAAAACTGATTTCATTTTATTCGAGCCTACCTAACTAGGATTTTACTTATTAAAGACATCACTCTTCTTCTCCTGGTGGCACTTCTCGATGGTGGCTTATATTTAACAACTTGACATTCAGTTGACTGAACGCTACTAGAATTTGAGGGGAGTCGTATGGTATAGTTCTGTATCGAGGAAGACGATGCAAAGTTTGGAACTACTGAACGCTCCTAGATTTTTTGTGTCTGCTAATGAATTGGTATTCATTTGTGGTCATGTGATTGAGAAAGAGGTCCATGACGGGCTAGAAGAGGATGAATTCTATATTTAAAGCTGAGATATATAGTGTGTTTTAAACCTAAATATTTATTGCACTACTGAAAATTGTTGGGATAAAAAAGTTGCTCTTGCTCAACTTGCAATTTTAGTTCAACTCTGTTGCACATAAGGATTAATCCCATTACCTAAGTGGGATCATTCTTGACTGGTAGAATTGGATTTCCTTCTATAAATCGTGTACCTTTACCTGAAGCCAGTCTTACTTGCAAAGAGTATGCTCCCACTCCCTTAGCAATCACAACGGTGATATATAGAGTAAGAATTAGCCTCGTATTGCTCTTTAAATCAGTTTCCCTATTCTGTAGCTTTTATACTGAATTTGGATTTTCTAGTGGCCCTGTGTTTGATTTTGTTAATGTTGGGTTTGGTGTTGTGACATTCTACCCAAAATATCGTTTTAAGTACTGATTTAAATTTAAGAAATGTTGGAACAAATGTCACAACATTCGGACCAACATTTTATGAAAAATAGTTTTGCCTTCATGGAATGAAGCAATATTTGTGGAACTATTACTACGAAGTAAAAGTGACTTGACAAGATAAATAGGAGCTGATGAAAAACGTGATAAGAGCAAGTCAAAGTCGTTCCTATGCTTGAGGAACAAGTTGAAGAAGTTAGAGGATTTTGCTCCATGATCTTATCCAACAAACACATCGGCTTCCTGCCTTTCCCTCAACCCTCACAATAAATCGATGAGCTTTTCAAGGAAGACTCTCTACTATAAATAGAGAGGATGCTGAAGTGAATCGATATCCAGAAACATATTGCAAAAATATCAAGAGAGCTCTCGAGAATTCATCTTAGAAAACTGGATCACAAGTGTTGCCTGAGCGTGTTGACAACATTCTGTCCAACATTACAATTGCAGTTTAGATTCTAGATTAGCTTTGTATTGAGAAATTATAATGAGAAGTTGTCTATGTCTATTTAGGTAGATTTTTCAGGCAGAAGTCATCTGTGATTTCAACGTTCAATTCATTTCCGTTTCATCTTGTAAATTTGTTAAAAAAAGAATTTGTAATTTTTGTACATAATAAATATATACAATACTTTCGGTCATTGATCGTCATAAGTTATATAATATATATAACCTATGTAAATTTTAAACCTTTGTGTTCTTTATTATTTTTCGCTGCATTTACTCTTTAAAGTTTTTGTTTTATCGAAGTGTTGTCACTGGTGCTGGATGACATTGTCGCCGACATTCGGAAACTGAATTAGCATTCGAGTTAGTTTATTTCCAGTTTGTTTTTATTGTTCCATAGCATACCCGGACCTAACAGATTTGAAGGAATAGTAATGGTGTCTAATGTCACTGCTAGTGTCATTCATGTTGATGTATTAAATGATATTTTAAAAGTTTTTTTACCACAAAAATAAAGATGACCCTTGTAAAAGTATGTAAAAGAAGTGAAGGGCAAAGCTGTAATTACAGTTGTACATGATTAACTAAAATCCTGAAGTTAGTTATAATTAAATGTCCATTACTTAGTTCAGCCTCTAGCTTAGATCCTAATCTAGTTTAAGCCAAATCTATGTATATGTATGACATTGTATCATTTTAGATACTCAATTGAATGAATGATTAAATACAATATTTCTCTCTATCGATCATCTTCTTCTCCTTTACTGTCCTCTTCTTCTTGATCTTACTTCTGTTCTTAAATTCAAAGCTTGATATCTCAATTTTCACGGTATCAGAGCACATTGAATTGTAGTGCGATCAAGTCCAAATTTTGCAGATATCGATTAACATTTCTTGGCAGTTCTTGCAATGGAAAACAGTGAAACCCTAGCCAATAACAATGGCGTAGCCAATACTAATGGACCTACTGTTGATTCAATTGAAGGTGCAGAGATTGATTACAACCATCCCTTATTTTTGTCCCCTGCAGATCAGAGTGGAATTCAGATAATATCTTTTCAATTGACTAGAATTGAAAACTATGTGATTTGGTATAGATTAATGAAAATCACGTTGCTAGGTAGAAAAACAATGGGACTGGTAGTAAAGACAAATTTCTAGAATCAATGAGAAATCATTAGGATAGAGTCAATGCGATTGTACTCTCATGGATCATGAGTTTTGTAGAAAAAGGTCTTATAGGAGGAAGATCTCTTTGAAAGGTTCAACAAAGTTGATGCTCAAGAACATTCAATGTGCATAAACAAATTTCTTCTCTCACACAAGGTACATCTTCTGTGTCCACATACTTTTCTAGACTCAAAGATCTATGGGAAGAGTTTGAGGCTTAAGTCCTATGTAACACTCCGTAAATCCGAGTTAGGTGTGAATGTATTAAATGAGTATTAGTGTGACATTTTAACCATATGAGGTCCCATCAGAATGATTTTGGGTAGAAATAGTTGATATAAAATTTAAGATGAATAGTGAGGTGCATAAGGTTCGATAGAATCGACTAGGTTGATGATAGATCTGCCTTCCATCCCGATTCTATGACAATTCGTTGGAAATATGAGAAAACTTAAAACATGAAAGTTATAGAGCTTTGCAATATCTTTCCAACCATACATCATGGAGCTCAAGTAGAGCTATTGCTAGGAGTTATGGCCAATTTACTGAACGATGTTGGCAAAATCTAAAAACGTAAAATTTTAGCTAAGTGTGAAATGGACAAGGGAGCTCGCTAAGCAAAGCCCAGAGCGAGGTAACACCTCGCTATAGACCTCGCCTAGCGAGGTGGGGTGTCCAAAGTGCATTTTTTTCCAAAAAATTGTCTAAGTGTAAAACAGACGGGGCAGCTCGCTCAGCGAAGCCCAGAGCAAGACAACAGCTCGGTATGGACCCCGCTTAGCGATGTGGGGCATCCAAATGGCATGTCCTATAAATTCCACACTTAGTCCAAAAAATCATTCACCAACTCATTCAACCTTGTAGAAAATCCTCTAAAGAGCGTTTTCTCTCCTCTCAATCTCCCACAACAAGGTAAGTTATATCTTAATGATTCCTTAGTAATTCTATCATTGAATCATGATTCTTCAACTAAAAATAGGATTAACAGCTAAATCCTCCACAAGCGATTCAAGATAGGGTTTGGAGCGCTCTTTGCCAGAAATCAACATAGTTCATTGGATTGGAGCATTTACAGGTATATGAGGCTAACTCTCTACGTTTGAGAATGTTGATGATTCTCCCTACGCTACGTTCTTTATTCATTATTATGAATTGCCTTAGAATATAGTTATGTGTTAGTTTCTTGAATAGTTGCAGAATTTCTATTCTATAGTTTCATAATTCATTCATATGGTTGTCATTGTGAACTCAGAACGTAATCAATATAAACTCATGTTAAATATTCATAAGTCTCAATCTAGAAACCTAACAGGTCTAGAAACAGTCAAGGCTTCAGGTCTCATAATCAGTTCATGAATACATGTCTCAATTAGTGATGTTCTTTATTCTAGTAATCTCAGTTCCTTAATAATACTTAATGAATAGTGAACATATGTGATTTCTCAAGGGCATAAGTCTCATGTATTTATACCTGGCCAAGGCCATAGACTGATATGCATAGGTAAGATAAGGGTTGGCTATGGACGGTCCATGTGTACGCATAGTTTGACCCTAATATTGTGAGTCGTACGGACGGTCCATTTTTCTATGCGTATGTGACACCAGATAGTAATATTGTAGTGTGATTTATGAACGATCTGCCTTGGTACGCGTAAGAGCTACTATTTATTTTATCATTCGGCCGAGGCCCTACATATAATTACAGTTAAACAGATGTTTCAGATGCAGAACATGAAGTACTCAAAACTTCACTTCTCTTGTTCATTTCAATTATCAGTTACAGTTTCAGTATTTAGTACATGTTTAATTATTTGCATTTCCTTTTTCCCCGATCAGCCCTGCTTACAATTCTTTCTTTCAGTTGCTTTACATACCAGTATAATTCAAATGTGCTGACATCCCTTTTCCCGAGGCCTGCATCGCAAGAAGGAGAAAGACTAAAATAAGAGAAGAAGTTGTAGAAAGAGAAAGACAGGGAATTATCACCCCCTAAACTATGGCCTGGTCATAACACGACACTCGGTGCCTGACTAAATATGACCGAACGAACCATATGGCTTGCTAAATCAACATGGGTATCAAAATCATAAAATGATAATTTAAAACATGTAAAATTCAATACTGTAATTATAGTCTGAAAATATAATTGCGAAAATAATATGAAAATGTAATAAGTCTGAATAACTTACTTGACATACTACACTAGTCTATGAAACCTCTAAACATGAGTCTGACTACTAAAAATGTTTACCAGGACAAGACCCTAGCATACCTTTAATGAATAACATGTCATCTAAAATAAATAAACTAACACCCTGAATGAGATAAGACTCACCAATAGCTGGTAGTATAGAAATCCTAGCGAACCGATCCGTCGTCTTGAAACTCCGTACCTGCAATGTGAAGTGCAGGCCCCGGGCAAAAGGGATGTCAATACATTTGAATTGTACTTGTATATAAAGAAACTAAATGAAAGAGTATAAAGTGAGGTGCTCGGGGAATGGGCAGCCCAGATCAATAACATGGATACATAAAGTAATACAAAACTGAAACTGTAAATGTAGATTGTAAATTATAGTTGTGAACTGTAAACTGTATTCTGAAATACTGTAAACTGTAATCTGAAATAAAAACTTGGACATGATCATGATCTACATGATCAAGCTGTAACATGAGTAAAATATTTTTAAGTGGGACAGCCTTAGTATAACTGACAACATAAAATCGGCACGTAAGTACGTGGAGTCTGGTACCTGGCCCGACCAGCAAATCAATCTCATACCTTATCGGGGTATGAGACATGAACATGACATAAAGAATTCGATCAATAGTATGAAGGTATCGTCCTCTAGGCAGAGCGATCCTTACCCTACACTGGAATATGTAATTTCAAGTTATTCGAACCTTCTCAGTAAACTTATGCTACTCCCAAAAATATGAACATAAATAACAGTGGCATCTGCACTGTGGTTTTCAAAGCATGATTCATAATATAGTTTATAACATGTAGACATAACATAGTTTTTCATAAAAAATAAGTATATGTATAATTCCTGAGACATGAAAACATGTAAAATCCCTAGAGTGGAACAACCTAACTTCATAACTAATATCTGAGAGCTCATGGAAAATATAAGACGGGCATATGTGGATTACGGATAGGTTCATGATAATCGTAATGATACACATGAATATAATTAAAAATCTAGTAATATAGACATGACACACAATAATACATGTAGTTAGAGTTATCATTAACTTATAATAAAACCCTAATTTTGTAGAATTTTGTGTTTCATGGATAAACGTGGCGTGGGAAAGAACAATAATATTCCTAAACATGGATATAGCTCTACATATCTCACTCACTCCAAAACTTGAAGAAAACATATGAACTTTTGAAGAAGAAATCCAAAACTCTGAACTTGAAACCTTGAGAACGGTTTTCTTGAAAATCCTAAGATTGAAGCATATAATCTTGTTAAGCATTGATGTATAAGTGTTAGAATTGCTTAGGAATACACGAGAGAGACTTACCTTGATGTATTAGGATGAAGATAGGAGAGAAAAGTCGTGCTAAGGCTTTGGAGAACTAAAAATGGGATAAAATTATGAAAAATGCAACTTTAAATGAGTTTTGGGTGCATTTGCATTGGCATCCGCATTACGGATGACCTTATTCTACCACGTATGCTTCCGCAAATCAAAACAGAAGGTTGGAAACTCAAGGACAAAAATTTGGGCCGAAATGCGTCGCAGAATGCATTCTGTGTATCATATCGCATCTGCAATTCCGGCGGACTGATCTGTGACCTTTCAGTAAAAATAGTCATAACGTTTTGTACAGATATCCGTTTGAGACACACCATATACCATTGGAAATATATTTCAAAGGTATACAACATTTATATTATAAGGTTTCTCAAATTCCTTATATATGTTTCCAAATACTCGGTTTAAGTAAGATTTTGTGTAAACTCACTTGAAAACGTGGCCAGTCAAGTAGCTTCCGATTTTACTTTTTCCAACGACTCTTCTTATAACTTGATTGGTTTTCAAAACACTTGTTATACTCCACATATTGGTTCCATTATGCTCCCATCATATGGGTAAAACCTTAATCCGAAGGTACAGGGTGTTACAGGAATTTAGCAAGAGAGCTAAGTTCACAGGTAACTTCAACCATGGGGAATCTTAGGGATGTGGAAACCGACAAATTTTCAAGAATAGGTCATCAGGACCTACTCCATCTATAGCCAGTTCCCCAGTCTCGAGGTTCACATTTAATAAAAAAACTGAGATGTTAGATCAGCAAGCTTATAGTCACAGGCCAGTATAGGCCACTAAGGTCCTAAACACCCTACGTGGAACAAGTGTGGTAGGAGGCACCTAGGAGTGAGTCATTCAGGGTTGTATAGTTATTTTAGATGCATTTAGCAGGGCCACTATCTAAGGGATTGTCCTTCAGCAAGACAAAATACTGGAGGCGAAGGTTAGGATAACTTATATGCTCTAGCAAGTCATCAGGACTCAAGGGCGTTCTCAGATATAGCCACATATATGATGATGATAGATCTAATGTAAGACTCCATGGGGCAACATGTAATGATTTTAGCCACAATGACCATAAATTGCTTACTATGGTTTTGAAAAGAATAGATCCTATAGGTAAGTTATCGGTGATTCTTAAATGTTATCATTTTTCATAAGAAGTATATTTTTCGTACGACCCCGGTACAACACTAAGAATATATGATGTACGGAACGAGAACTAAGAGTAGACGATGTTAAATTTCAGGGACTAGTTTTAGTTTGTTTAAGTTTATTCATATCAGAAGTAGAAAGTACTACGTTAGTAAGTTAATACAAGAAGCAACTATTATTATGAGATAAGAAGATATGATAGTTCTCTCATGTGATTAAGTCTTTACCCCACATGTGTATAGTCAAGTGTGAATTTGGAAGTGTATAGAAAGTTTGGGGTTAGGTATTTGAATTATTTATTTAAGAGAGACGTAACTTCCCTAAGTGTGACTCATGACTGTAATTCACAAAAGATAGTCTACAATCTCTAAATAAGATCAATTGATGAGGGAAATTTAGAAATAACTTAGGTTATTCAGAGCAAAATAGGAGAACATGAGGCTAGCAGACAGTTAGTTGAAGAATAGTAAGTAAGTCTTGAGAAAATACAATGACTTAGCAATTTCAACAGAGCTAGTAGAGGCATGATTAATTTTTTTAATCAGGATAACACTAGTGAAGTGGGTAACAAATTGAATACAATCCAAATGTGTGTTAGAATCCAAAGGATTTAAGTTAAATTTGAGGTATAGCAATTAGTGAAAGAAGAAATCATCTAAGCAGTAAGAGGTCAAGCTACAGAAGAATAACCTTTAAGAGTTATCAGAAAATGATTTCTATAAGATTGACAGTGTGAGCAAAGTTAGATCATTAAACCAGAGTATGTTAGTTATGAATACTTTAGCACCCCGTTCATGTAGGAAATACAATTTTTCCCAATAAGGAAGATTTGCTCAGAAGTTAGTAGAAAAAAATGAGTCGTCGGTGTTGTAGAGTACAAAAAAGTTATGGAAGATAAGGAAGGATAGTTGAATCCCAACAAGACAGAAGAATTCACAAGTATAAGATATCCTTTGGTATAAGGGGGAGAGGTGTAAATCATCAAGAAGTCCAGTTGGACATTTGAAACTCAAAGAGTTAGTAGGAGATATGAAAAAACCCAATTTAGTAACGCAAGCAAAATGATATAGTCGCCATAAAGAGGAAAGAAATGCGAAGTGAGTAGGATGGCCGTTGATCGACTTGTGTCAAGATTAGTTATTATGGATTAAGCGATCATAGAAATAGATAAAAGATCATGCCCAATTATGTGTCATAAGGGTTGTGACATTGCATAAGACTCTAATCTTCAGGGTGCGTGTGAAAGACTTAGCGTGCAGTAATACTATGAGTATTTCAGAAATTGTCTCATAAAAAAATCAAACACGAGGAGTTGGCTCATGTTGAGACAAACAAGAGAATCATGGCCAGAGAAGTTTATTATTTAGCAAACCGATGAGTTCAACTTTTGGATCCCGAAGATGGTAGAGTTGTTGTATAAAACAGAGTCAAATCCTCCTTAGTAGCTGAGAAAAAGAGGTAAACAATTTCATGGTCCATGTCAATTGCAGCTAAAGGAAGGGATTCACAAGCATAAAGTAACATGGATACATAAAGTAATACAAAATTGAAACTGTAAATGTAGACTGTAAACTATAGTTGTGAACTGTAAACTGCAATATGAAATAAAAACCTGGAGATGATCATGATCTACATGATCAAGTTGTAACATGAGTATAATATTTTTAAGTGGAGAGCCTTAGTATAACTGACAACATAAAATCAACACGTAAGTACGTGGAGTCTGGTACCTGGCCCGACCAGCAAATCAATATCATACCTTATCGGGGTATGAGACATGAATATGACATAAAGAATCCGATCAATAGTATGAAGGTATCGTCCTCTAGGCGAAGCGATCCTTACCCTACACTGGAATATGTAATTTCAAGTTATTCGAACCTTCTCGGTAAACTTATGCTACTCCAAAAAACATGAACATAAATAACAGTGGCATCTCCACCGTGGTTTTCAAGACATGATTCATAATATAGTTTATAACATGTAGACATAACATAGTTTTTCATGAAATTTGTATAAGTATATGTATATAATTCCTGAGACATGAAAACATGTAAAATCCCTAGAGTGGAACAACCTAACTTCATAACTAATATCTGAGAGCTCATGGAAAAGATAAGACATGCATATGTGGATTACGGATAGGTTCATGATAATCGTAATGAAACACATGAATACAATCAAAAAAACTAGTAATATAGACATTACACACAATAATACATGTAGTTAGAGTTATCATTAACTTATAATAAAACCCTAATCTTGTTGAATTTTGTGTTTCATGGATAAACGTGGCGTGGGAAAGAAAAATAATATTCCTAAACATGGATATAAACTCTACATACCTTAGTCACTCCAAAACTTGAAGAAAAAGTATGAACTTTTGAAGAAGAAATCCAAAACTCTGAACTTGAAACCTTGAGAAGGGTTTTCTTGAAAACCCTAAGATTGAAGCATATAATCTTGTTAAGCATTGATGTATAAGTGTTATAATTGCTTAGGAATACACGAGAGAGACTTACCTTGATGTATTAGGATGAAGAGAGAAGAGAAAAGTCATGCTAGGGCTTTGGAGAACTGAAAAATGGGATAAAATTATGAAAAATGCGACTTTAAATGAGTTTTGGGTGCATTTGCATTGGCATCCGCTTTACGGATGGCCTTCTTCTACCACGTATGCTTCCGCAAATCAAAACAGAAGGTTGGTAACTCAAGGACTGAAATTTGGGCCGAAATGCATCGCAGAATGCGTTCTGCGTCGCATATCGCATCTGCAATTCCGGCAGACTGATCTGTGACCTTTCAGTAAAATAGTCATAACGTTCTGTACAGATATCCGTTTGAGACACACCATATACCGTTGGAAATGTATTTCAAAGGTATACAACATTTATGTTATGAGGTTTCTCAAATTCCTTATGTATGTTTCCAAATACTCGGTTTAAGTAAGATTTTGTGTAAACTCACTTGAAAACGTGGCCAGTCGAGTAGCTTCCGATTTTACTTTTTCCAATGTCATGGTCCATGTCAATTGCATCCCAGATATAGATAGACGTACAGAGAGGATTATGGCAGAGGTGCTCAGTTTCAGATATTCTACCTACCCAAGCTCCATGAAAATATATCGTGATCTTGAGAAGAATTATTGGTGAAATTACATGAAAAAGAATGTAGCATATTATCTGGTTAAGTGTACAAATTATCAGCAAGTGAAAGTCCAGCATCATAAAACCAGTGGTGTAGCACATAATACATATATTCCTGAGTGGAGATGATGAATATGAAATTTATAATAGGTTTACTTTGCTCATTTTGAAAACAGAATTTGATTTGGGTGATTGTGGACCGACTTACTAAGTCAACACACTTTTTGCCAGTAAGGACCAATGACTTAGCAAAAGATTACACCAAATAGTATATCTGGAAGGTATCGGGATTTTAGATATTGTAGAAGTATTAAGGTTGAAGAGGTTAAGGGTGATGTTCGCATGATGCGCAGGGGATGAGTGACCGGGCCTGATGAGATCCAGTTGAATTTTGGAAGAACGTAGGCAGGGCAAGTTTGGAGTGGCTGACTGAGTTTTTTAATGTCATTTTTAAGACGACAAGAATTCCCGAAGAATGGAGGTAGAGTATAATGATTCCTTTGTACAAGAACAAATGTGACATCTAGAGTTGCAACAACTATAGGGGTATCAAGCTGCTAAGACATACTGTGAAAGTTTGGGAAAGGGTCATGGAGATGAGGGTAAGAAGATGCATGTCTATTTCTGAGAACTAGTTTAGATTCATGCCGAGGCATTCGACTACATAAGCCATTCATCTTATTAAGAGATTGGTAAAGCAGTGGGAGAGGAAGAGAGACTTACATATGGTTTTCATTGACCTCGAGAAGGCATACGACAAAGTCCCTAGGGAGGTTCTATGGAGATGTTTGGAGGTTAGAGGTATACTCGTGACGTATACTAGGGAGATCAAGGATATGTATGATAGAGCCAAAACCAGGGTATGGATAGTAGGAGGAGACTCAAAGCACTTCCCATTGATGATGGGGCTGCACTAGGGATCATATCTTAACCTATTCTTATTTTCCTTAGTGATGGATGGACTGAAGCAACAAATTCAAGGAGAGGTTCCATGGTGTATGTTATTTGCATATGACATAGTCCTGATTAATGAGACTCACAGCGAAGTAAATGCTAAGATGGAGGTTTGGAGACATACTCTGGATTCTAAAGGGTTCAAGATGAGTAGGACCAAGACAGAATACTTGGAGTGCAAGTTCAGTAATGGGAGAAACCATGAGACAGGTGTGGAGGTGAGGCTTGGTACTCAGGTCATTCCAAACAAAGGAAGCTTCAAGTATGTCGGGTCTATTATCCAAAGGAATGAAGAGATTGATGATGATGTCACACATCGTATTGGTGCAGGATGGATAAAATGGAGGCTCGCATCTGGAGTCTTGTGCTATAAAAAGTTGCCACCAAAACTAAAAGACAAGTTCTATAGGGTGGTGGTTAGACCGACTATGTTGTATGGGGCGGAGTGTTGGTCAGTCAAGACTTTGCATATCTAAAATATGAAAGTTGCAGAGATGAGGATGTTGAGATGAATGTGTGGGCATACAAGGAGGGATATAATTAGAAATAATGATATCCGAGACAGATTGAGAGTGGCCTCGGTGGAGGATAAGATACGAGAAGCGAGGTTAAGATGGTTCGAGCATGTGCAGAGGAGAGGCATAAATTCTCAAGTGCGGAGGTTGGATATGGACAGGTTCAGGAGGGGTAGAGGTAGGCCGAAGAAGTATTGGGGAGAGGTGATTAGATGGGATATTGCGCATGTGCAACTTACTAAGGACATGACCTTAGATAGAGGGTTATGGAGGACATAGATTAGGGTAGAAGGGTAGTAGGCAGTTGAGCATTGTTCTACTTATGCTTACATAATGGTAGTTGTAGTGTTATTATTGTAGCCCTGCTTAGCCTATCATACTAGTAGGCGCAATATTATTTTATAGTCCACTATCCTTTGATTTCTACTGTTGTATGTTATTTCATGTACTTTGTTTATCTTATTTACATGCATTAGTTATTTCTTCTTTTTTAGAATGCTTTATTATGACTTATTCACTTTTTTTACTCTCATTTTCATACTGCTTTAAATTTCTTGTTCGGATCTGACCGTTTCTTTTGCTTTGCTTATGCTTATGCTTTGTCTTGGCCGAGGTCTTTCAGAAACAACCTCTCTAGCTACCAAGGTATAGGTAAGGTCTGCGTACACTCTACCCTCCCAGACCTCACGTTGTGGGACTTCACTGGGTATGTTGTTGTTGTATATTCAGGAAATTATCAGGTTGCATGGGACTCAAGTGTCATCATTTCAGATTGTGGTGTTGAATTCACAAAAAGGTTTTTGGAAATCCTTCCAGAAGGGACTAGGCACAATAGTGAATCTCAAGTACAACGTTTCATCCTTAGATAGATGGTCAGGCAGAGCGCGCTATTTAGACACTTGAGGTTTTGTTGTGAGCATGTGTCCTAGACTTTAAAGGTAATTGGGATAATCATTGCCTCCCATTGAGTTTGTTTCTAATTATAGATATCATGCCAGTATCAAGATGACACCATTTGAAGTCTGGTATGGGCGAAGGTATAGATCACCTATTGGTTGGTATGAAGTTGGAAAAATAGAAATGCTAGGGCCAGACTTGGTCTATCAGGCTATGGAAAAAGTTGAATTGATTCAAGAATGTTCGGAAATGTCTCATAGTCGCCAGAAGTCCTATTCGGACGTGCAACATAAAGATTCAGAGTTTCATGTTAACGATTGAGAGTTTCTTGAAAGTTTTGCCTATGAAAGGTGTCATGCGATTTGAGAATAAACAGTAGCTTAGTCCTAGATATAACTAGACATCCTATGAAGGGTCGATCAAGTGGCTTACGAGATAAAATTTCCACCATAATTGGTCGTTGTACACTTAGTGTCATGTTAAAACATTCACGTTTCCAGTATTCAGACCTCATATTATAATATTTATATTTCCGGTACTCAGATATTCATGTCAGTTCAACACTCAAATATTCGTGCAGTTCAGTATTCAGTTAGTTCAATTCCTAGTCAGTTCAACATTTATTCAGTTCAGTACTCATTCAACTTATTCATTCAATTCAATACTCATTCAGTTCAGTATTTATTCAGTCAGTATTTATTTAGTCTAGTAATTCATTTAGTTCAGTAAATATTCAGTCCATAATTCACGCAACCATATCCTTAAAGCGTGCAAGTTAGACCATGAGAATCAAGGCCCATCATTCGAGAACGAATTATCCCAAATGGGAGATAATATAACACCCTATAAATCCTAATTTAGTGTGAATGAGTTAAATGAGTATTAGTGTGACATTTTAACCATATGAGGTCTCATCAAGATTATTTTGGGTGGAAATAGTTGGTTTGAAATTGATACGAATAGTGAGGTGCATAATGTTCGATGGAATTGACTAAGTTTGTAATAGGTTTGCCTTCCATCCTAATTCCATGAACATCCATTAGTAATGTGAGAAAACTTAAAATATTAAAGTTGTATATCTTTGAAATACCTTTCCAACCATATATGGTGGAGCTCAATCGAAGCTTTATGCTAGGAGTTATGGCTAATTTACTGAATGTTATCGGTAAAGTAAAAAAATATAAAATTTTGGCTAAGTGTGAAATGGACAGGGGAGCTCGCTAAGCGAAGACCAGAGCGAGACAACACCTCGCTATAGACCTCGCTTAGCGAGGTGGGCTGTCTAAAATGCATTTTTTCCAAAAAATCATCTAAGTGTAAAATAGACGAGGCAGCTTTCTAAGCGAAGCCCAAAACGAGACAACACTTCTCTATGGACCTCACTCAGTGAGGTGGGGCATCCAAATTGCATGTCCTATAAATTCAACACTTATTCCAAAAACTTATTCACGAACTGGTTCAACCTCATAGAAAATCCCCCCAAGAGCGTTTTTATCTCCTCTCAACCTCCCACAATAAGGTAAGTTCTCTTCTAACGATTCCTTAGTAATTCTGGCATTAAATCATAATTAGTAAAATTATTCTTCAACTAAAACATAGTATTAACAATGAAATCCTTTGCAAGCGATTCAAGCTAGAGTTTGGAGCATTCTTCATCAGAAATCAACATAGTTCGTTAGATTGAAGCATTTACATGTATGTGAGGCTAACTCTCTACATTGGAGAATGTTGATGCTTCTCCCTATGCTATGTTCTTTATTGACTATTACGAGTTACCTCAGAACATAGTTATTCCTTAGTTTCCTGAATAGTTGCAGAACTTTTATTCTCCAGTTTCGTAATTCGTTCATGATTGTCATTTCAAACATTTTGAACTCAGAACGTAATCAATATAGACTCGTGTTTGATATCCATGAGTTTCAGTCTAAAAATCCGGTAGATGTAGAAATAGTAAGGCTTCAGGTATTATAATCAGTTCATGAATACATGTCTCTATTAGTGATGTTCTTTATTCCAGTAATCTCAGTTCCTTAATAGTAATTAATGAATAGTGAATATATGTGATTGTCCAAGGGAATAAGTCTCATGTATACATATACCTGTCCAAGGCCATAGACTGAAGTAGTATGTTCCCTACGGATGGTCTATGAACGCGTATGTGGATAATGAAGGTTAACTTATGGACATACTATGATATGCATAGGTAAGATAAGGGTTGGTTATGGACGGTACATGTGTACGCATAGTCCAACCAAAATATTATGAGCCGTACAGACGGTCTGTTTTGCTACGTGTACGTGCCTCTAGATAGTAATGATATAGTAGTGCTTTACGGATGGTCTACCTTGCTACGCGTAAGAGCCACTTTGTATTCTATCATTTAGATAAGGCCCCACATATAATTACAGTTAAACAGATGTTTCAGATGTAGAACAGGAAATACTCATAACTTCACTTCTCTTGTTCATTTCAGTTATCAGTTACAGTTTCACTATTTATTCTCTGTTTAATTATTTGGGTTGCCCTTTTTCCTAAGCACCCCCGCTTACAGTTCTTTCTTTTAGTACTTTAAATACCAGTACAATTCAAATGTGTTGACGTCCCTTTTGCCTGGGGCCTGCATCTTGCGATACATGTAACGATTTACAAGTTGATTCTTCTTGCTAAGATTCACGTATCAGCTGAGTCGGTGAGCCCCAGTCTTTCCAGATGTTGTCTTATTTATAGTTTTTAGATATTGCAGATAGTGAGGTATGTCGGGGGCCTTATTCGGACAAACTGTTAGCATTTCAGTACTCATCAGAGTCTTCATAGACTAGAGTAGTAGTTAGACAGAGTTCATCAGATTTTCATAGATGTCGTGTTGGCACTTTTACTATGTTCAGACTTAGTTCAGACTTAGTTCAGTATTTTTCGCACTTAATGATTATTCAGTCAGAGTTTCAGTAGATCAGTATGTGTTAGTTGTATTTTTACATTCAGTATGTTTTGATATCACATGTTAATTCAGTCAGTCAGTTGGTTCGCTCGGTAACATGCAATTAGGCACCATGTGTTTTGACACGTCCAGGCCCAGGTTCGGGGTGTGACATCCCAACTCTAAGTTGTAATTGTAAATAATCCAAAAAAATTGTGTTGCATCTACAAAAATTGAAGTTATTTTAATTCTTAATGGGGTTGAATGAGTCGTATAATTAGGCAAAAAGTCAGATCATAATGATGACTCCTACTGTGAATCAAGCTTATGCAATGGTATTGAGTGATGAAGGTCAGAAAGCCATAGCTGCAAATTCACGGTTACTAGGAGAAAATCTATCTTCCTCAGGAAGTAAAGATGTTTCTATGTACTCAAGAAACAATGAAAGTTCGCAAAGGTTCAAGAACAATTACAACAATAATCAGAAATACAACAATAATATGTATTGTGACTTTTGTAAAATGAGGAACCATGTTAGAGATGATTGTTACAAACTACATGGCTATCCACATGAATCTAGGCCACCACAACATGATACTAGGGCAAACAAGAGGCCGTATAACAATATGACTGATAATAATAACAAATATAAGTAGTTTGCTCATGCTGGGAATTCCTGTGCTTATAATGTGATGGCTGAAGGTGTCAGTTCTCAGAATCAGAATACTTCTATGGGAAATGTATACCAAATCAGAGTTCTCATAGTACAAATGATGGTGCACAAAGTGTAAATGTGGGATCTAGTCAACCTCAAAGAGCACAAATGGGGTTATATCCCTTTGCTCAGGATTAGTATGATCAGATTTTAGGTCTCCTAAAGGGAAATTCAAACATGGCTTTCTCAATAGCTACAGCAGGTATAAGTACTGATTTGTTAGCTACTAGTAGTTGTGAAGAATGAATTATTGATACGGGTGCTACCAATCATATAGTAGAGGAAAAGAAACTATTGGCTGATCAAATAGTATGTGATGATGTGTCCTTAGTAACACATACTGGTTCTATTACATTGTCACATAGAAATACTATTAGTAATGTGGTTTCATATCCCCAGTTCCAGTTTAATCTCATGTCAGTATCTCAAGTGTGCAAGGAATTGAGCTACTCAGTGAACTTCTTCCATGATTTCTGTTTATTTTACAATCTTTACATTAGGAAGATGAGGGAGATTGGTAGAGAAGAAAATGATCTGTACATTTTGGTGAATCAGTCTTACAATCAGAATAGAATAATTGCTGTGTCTCCAAGTGGTTCTAATAACAACTATTCGTGGAGCATTACTGTTGAAAAGATACAACTATGGCACAGTAGACTTGGGCATGTATCCAATATTACTCTAAATAAGGTACTACCTGCAAGTATAGGTACTATATCAGACAAGATTAACAACTGTATTGTTTTCCCCTGTGCAAAACAGACTAGACAGTCATTTCCTATTAGTAGCATTCAAATTCCTGATGCTTTTGATTTAATTCATATGGATATATGGGGCCTTTACAGGGTAGCTACATTTGATGGCAACAAATATTTTCTGACAATAGTTAATGATTTTAAAAGAATGACATGGATTTTCTTACTCAAATTAAAGTCTGATGTGTGTGTAGTAATTCAGCAGTTTATTACTTTTGTTAAGACTCAGTTTGATAAAACAGTCAAAGTAGTAAGGTTAGACAATGGTACTGAGTTTGTAAACTCAGTTTATGATACTATGTTCAAATCTATGGGTATAGCTCATCAAACTAGTTATGCATCCCTTCAGCAAAATGGTGTTGCTGAGAAGAAGCACATAGAAGTCACCAGAGCACTCATGTTTCAAGGAAAAATCCCTATCAAGTTTTGGGGTCTGTGTGTTCAAGCTGTTGTTTATCTGATTAATAGAATGCCAAGTAGCATACTAAAGAATAAACCACACTATGAGAAGTTACATCACAAGAGACCTCTTCTTACTCATTTAAGAGTCCTAGGGTGCTTGTGTGATAAACTCAAGTCTAGGTCAAGAACAGTTGTTCACATGGGCTATTATGCTATCCAAAAAGGTTATATCTTATATGATCTGCATAACAAGATATTATTTATAAGCATGGATGTCCAATTCAAAGAGGATATATTTCCCTTTCAACATCAGGGTACTTCAACCACATCAACTTTATTTTCACATATCAATCCTGAAATCTACTTATATAACTCTCCTGAACACACGACTTCCATACCGGTTCCTACCAACTCTCACACATTATTCACACCAGCATAAACTGACATTCATACTCAAGGTATTCAAGAGTCACCTCAATCACAAACTATAGTCCCAAAAATACCTCACAATCAAAATATACAGTTACAAACTGCACCTCAAATTCCATCTACACTTTCTGAACAAAGCCACCTGCTTGGATGAAAGATTTTGTGTATTTGAATATTCATGAAGACACACCATATGCAATGTCCAAATATGTTACTTACAATCAGGTGTCACCCAATAATCAGGCCTATTTAGCAGTATCCTCAGTTCCAATAGAACCTGCTAATTACTGTGAAGCCATTAAAGATCCATGATGGATTGAGGCTATGAAGGCAAAAATAGAGAATTTGGAAAGAAATCACATTTGGGATACAATGACACTACCAGAAGGAAAAATTCCTATAGGGCGAAAATGAATATATGAGATAAAGTATAAAGCAAAAGTTTTTGGAAGCTAATAATTATCCTTAGAATTGTTTTTGTACTTTAATTCAACTAATGTTGATCACTTTACTGAACTATTGATTTTAGAGATATAGGATGTAACTACAATAGCACCATCTTAAAACAAATATTGCTCTTCAAACATGCTAATATGTGTAAGTTTATTTTGGCTTGGCTAGATAACCCATGATATTTTTTGCGTGTGGCAATTCTTCTTCTTTTTTTTTTAAGAAAAAAATTCACAATGAACATTTGTCATTAATATTACTTTATATTGGTGTGGGTCATTTCAGTTTAATGAGTGACTAGCCATGTATTTGCTATACCTTACCTCAATCTTATTAAAAACACTTTATTTACTATTATGAAGATTTTGTGTAATTTAATTCAAAGTCATATAAAATATTATGCGAAGCATTACTAAGAACATAGGAAATTGAAAAGTTGGAAAAAAGGAATTTATTGCATTCTTAATGTCACCGTACAAGGAAATAATAAATCTTTTTTCTTAATAATTCAAGGGTCAAATAATGACTATGAGAAAATAATGAAGCTTTTTAATATTAATTGTAACTTTTCAACACAAATGATAGTTTTCTGGTGGTAAAAAAAAATATGTTGGAGAATTCAAAATTAGCTGTGACTTTGAAAACTGAAACAAAAAAAACTATGAAACTTGGATATATAGAAGTTTAATCCGTTCCTATGTCACTATACAAAAAATAAGTGTAGGAGTTTGTTGCATTTTAATATTATAAAAAATATCATATTAAGGTACATTATTGTGCTGCCTTTTCACATTTGTTGTTAGTGAAAATTATATCTAATTACTCTTACACGTTTTTGTCCATAAAGAAGCCAGAAAGTGATCTTTCGTTTATCATGTTTATTGTGGTCATAATTTTCTTTGTAACTCTTCTCTCCATCATCACATTAACTTACCCACGTTCTTCTTTGTAACTCAAAAAATACATATTTATCAAAATAAGCAATTATTATGTCATAAAAGCAATTATTATGTCATATAATATCATATATATTATGTTATACAATATCATATATTATATATTTCCCATTTTATATGTAATATTCTTCATACTCATAATATATTATAATTTTTATTTTTTATTAAAAGAGAATATTACATATGTGTATTTTGTAAAAATACACATATCAAAATAAGCTATTATTATGTCATACAATATCATTTATATTATGTTATACAATATCATATATTCTGTATTCTCATTTTATATGTAATATTCCCTTTTAATAAAAAATAAAAATTATAATATATTATGAGTCCGGAGAATATTACATATAAAATGGGAATATAATATATATGATATTGTATGACATAATAATAGGTTATTTTGACATATGTGTATTTTATGTAACCTCTAAACCATAATTCTCTCATTATCAATTTAATTGATTACACTCTCCCACTACTCATTCAATTTACTCCAAGGATGAATTTCTTCACCTATAAATAGAAGTCATCCCTAGCTTTTGGTGGGTAAAAAAATCTAGAGTGCATGAAAAAAGTGAGTTAAAAAGAGAATTTTATTTAGTTGAAGGAAGATGTTCTTTTGGTGGAGCTTTGGACTCAACATCTCGTTCAGAGTCTGTTGAGTTATACGATGTGGTCGAACTGTTGTATTTTGGAGGGGACAAGTCAGGAAGATTACTGTTGGACCGGTAAAAATTTACTGCAATGAGCTTGAATGATCTCCTTAAAAACAACAAGATATCCGCGCCTCAGCCTGAATATATTATTTTCTTCATTTTAATTTTTTCAACTATAATTATATTTTGATTGTATTATCACCAACAATATGAATTACAGTAATTACAAAGACTTGAAAATGGTACCTATTTACAGCTTACTTATATCACGACACAAGAAAATAATAAAAAAGTCAAATTATATGCACAAGGAAATTTTAAAGTTTTAAAAGTTAGTAATTGTAATTCAGACGTGTGCTTTCGCTAATGCCAACGTGCTTAGAAACAAGCTAGCTACGTAAATCTGAATTAAATATATAATCTAACATGTATTTTTTCTAATATTGTAAACTTTTAAATCTGACACGTAAACAAAATATCAAAGCAGACAAAATATTCTCCTAAATTCGAGTTTCACTGCCACTTAATAAATATCACGTATGACTTATAAAAAATAATTAATTTTGGACTCGCACATGAAGAGGAGAGAGTTAGAGAATATGCCTTATAGGCCACGCACATGAAACTACACAACAATTAAGAGAAAGAAATGTAAAACAACTATACTTTTATCTTTATTTTAAAGTCTTGACTGTGCATACGTGACAATCAAAAAGAATTTACATCAAAAAACAAGAACAATAACTAAATTTCAATTTCAAACTAATTGATATCGATTACGCCAAAAATTGAAAATCATAAAACTATGCCTCAATCCCATATTAGTTGGGATGGGCTATATGAAAAATGAGAAATTAATTAGCAAGAAATAAAATAAAAAATTAAAGGACTATTTTTTGTCCTTTTTTACCCTGTAATTATCTTTAAAGTGCCACAGGAGGAAGAAGCCACTTGGAGCCTTCAATATAGGCAAGGGATATAAAAGGCTTTGCCTCTTCATCAGTTAATTTCTTCACATATCCAACCCTACGATCCGTGGTTGCTCCAGCACCTTTGTTGTTGTATTCTCCATAATATACAGAACTGAAAATAATAAGAATTTAAGTTATATGTATAGATAGTGTAAAATATTTATATTATTATAAATATATTTACGTATAGTGTAATAATTTAAGAATATAGTCATGCATGGGACATGATAACAAAAAAGCTCTTGTATGAAACCGATCACATGATAAAACAGAGTTAATTTTACACCCATTATTATATAATGGACCAATCTAATTAGACCAACTATTAGTTATTTTCTTTTTTCTATCTGAACTATCACATAGGTGTGTTTTTATATAGTTTAGATAGAAAAAGCGAATAACTGATAGTTGGGATGTGAAACTCACAAAAAATTAATAGTTCAAATGTGTTTTTTATCATTATCTCTAAAAATAATAAATTTGTACCTAACTTGATATTTTCATTCTAAAAGCAAGTGTTATCATGGGTACCAGCGAAATCAGGAACTCAAATCAGTTGATCTAAAGATAGTACAATAACGCCATACCTAAAATTTGAACATGTTATCTAAAGCATTATTCTAACCTCTTTGCCATTGCATTATAACTTTTTCTTATATCAATGGAATTCAACTATTTATATAAGTGAATAAATTATTTTTGTGTATAGTATAATTTTTTAACGAAGGAGGTTCAATTGAACGCACTTGCATCCCCTACCTCCTCCTCTGGATAGCATCATATACTAGTTTGGTCACTTATATACTCCAATTATTGACTATATTAGCAAAACTAATTATCCCTCTTTTTGTTCGCCGTACTTTGAGGAATGCAAGTAAATCAATGATAAAAAAAGAATTTAATTTATATACGTTGATAGTGACTCACCTGTCATACTCCTTTTTGCCAAAATCAGACCATCCTTCAGGATGAACAACATCACTCATATCAGAGTATGAGAAAACAACTTTAGAGAAAGGCTTCCATGCCCTTCCCAAATATGCTGTTTTTCCTGTTCCAGTCACAGTGCAGTGCACAAAGGAATATCCACTGTCAACATTGTCTGAAGCCCTTGCATGAGCTGTGACCATTGTCATTGGTTCCCCTGGAATTACATGCATTTCTGTGTTCTATATTTTCCACCAAACAAAAAATCATTAACTATGACGATAAATATAGGCGAACCCAATGTGTGTTTGTGTGAAAAATCACTTAAACAACAAATACTATCAAATTTTGAACTCATAATTAAAAAGTATAATGGATTTAGTGATTAATAAATAAAATGCCGTGGCAGAGTCAGGAATTCAGAAAAAAATCAAAAAGCCACACATGGGAACTGAGTTTGTATTTCTCTTATATTTGGGAATTCCTTTTTTTTTTTAAATCAAAATCAAAAGCCACTCTTATAGTGCGGGGTTAGGCAGACCCGACCCCTAACTAAAAAAGAATTTACTTTATTCATGCAGTATAATCAATTTCCGAGAAAGGAGATTCATATGAATCCCTTCCTTGCATGTGATTACGCTCTTAGTTAAATCTATCAGGTTTAAATTATGGATCCGCTTATAATGATTGATGGAGGATTATGAATAAATATTTAGAGAATTGAAGTTCTGTATAATTAATTACCAGATATAAGGATTTGCCATTTCCAAAGATGAAATCAACAGTGCCTTCAATGTAGCAATCTTTAAAGAAATGTTTGCCGCTATCATCGCAAAATGTGTCTTGAAATCCAAACATTTTACAATTATACAATGAGGCTTTGTCTCCTCCTGTCCTCAATGCTGCTGCTTGTGCCAACTCCCTTTTTCCATCGGGTCTTGGTGCTGAATTCTAATCATAATAATTATTATAACAACAACCAAATACAGTAGACACCAACATATATTAGGTATAAAGAAAGAAATAAGACAAATGTTTGAGATCATAATAGCGATTCCAAGATCAAGAGTAACAGGGTTAAATTCAAAGGAAGTATGACCTTATTAATGTATACATTTCAACTTTTTTTTTTTGGTATATAGTTCGAGTTGAACATAATGAGTTCAATTGAAATCAAGAACCCGTCCTAAATATAATCCATTTATGAATCATAGAGTTTATTTTATTAAAAATGAACAAAAGTAGTTTCCCCTTTCAAGCCTATTATGAAGCGGAGAAGTGAAAACATATTGCTTAATTAATGGTTGTGAAGCTTATCAATGAAGAGGGCGTACAACATCATCCGCTTAGACCAAATACTAAAGATTGTAGATACTTGTTGTAGGCCAACAAGGCCATAATTAGACCGTCTGGATAGAGGCAACTCGATGTGTCGATTTTCTAGCAAATGAAACAACCACGAAGAATCTTTGATATTCTGGAGTACTGCATTTAAGAACATGAACTTTTTTTTTCCCTAAAGAACTTAAACCACGTGGCTGATGAACATGTTAAAATCTTTACTTAATGTTTTTTTTCACTTTACTAAAAAAAGTAATTTCCACTTTCAAGAAAGTGGGAACATCAAACTCCAAATTAAAGTAGCTCGTGTTTTCAGCAAGAATTAATGCGTACCACAAAGTTGATATTAACAGCACTGAAGTACTCAGATTCAACAACCACGGTGGCACTGTTGACAGTGTTATATTCTTTTGCAGTTCCATTGAAGATAATATTTGGGACATTCTTAGGGTCTCCATATAATGTTATGAAAGGCTTTGTCCTCTCAATTTTGACTTTCTCCGTGTAATTTCCACCTCCAATCGAAATAATGAATCTTCTTGTATTCCCTTCTGGAATGCTGTTGATGGCATCCGTCAGTGTCTTGAAATCACCACTTCCATCTGCCCTTACCTTCCGTTGCACAAATTCAAAATTTAGTCAGAAATCTGAATTCTATTAAGGTTGGGTAATTTAAAAAAAATTCTTTCTTAAACTCCTTATCGAATTAAATTATGTCACATAATTGGAATAGAAGGAGTAAAAGAAAAAGTTACTCCGTTAGCTCCATTTCATTTTATGTGAAGGTGTTTGAGTTTAAGAAGGGAAGAAAGCTTTAGAAATTTATGGTGTTAAATATGCCGTAATATTTTTGTGTCTATAAAATTGTCATTAAGGATAAACAAAAAAGTTTAAAGCTAAATTATTTTTAAATATAAAAAGTGTTATTTTTTTAAAATACACTAAAAATAAATGAGTGTTGCATAAGATGAAACGGACAGAGAAGTATGAGATATGTTTATGAATAATTTAGGAGGAAAAGAAATAGCAATAATTATTAGACAATAATACCACCTGGAGAAGGATTCCGAGAAATTTGAAATATGTTTATGAATAATTTAAGAGGAGAAGAAATAGCAATAATTATTAGACAATATTACCACTTGTTGAAGGATTCTATATGATCAGCCCTTGTGTGTGTGAATCTCTAGTTACATTATTGAATATGAGTTTCGATGTAATTGTACTACTCGGAGATAATATCTACCTTAGGTGAAAGAGATAGCCTAGACTACTCAAGCATAATGTAACTAAACAATTGTAGTTCTTGGGACCGATAAAATATTTAAGTGTCGTCTAATGTCTAGAGGATCTTTGATAGTGTTCTAAAGTTTTCTCATAAAAAAAAATTAAATTTGCTCAATAGAGATCTTTAGAATGTGATTAAGAGGTCCGCATAAGAAAAATAAAAAGAGAATCATTACTAAACAATTATCCCAAAAAAGTATAACCAGCGAAAATTTCTGAAGAATATCTAATAAATTGGAATAGGGAAGTATGAAATATTTTACGAATAATCTAAGATGTAAAGTGTGACCTTAATAATAGTTTTGTTAGCCTCAGCAGCAACAAGGGCAGGATCCAAAGTGTCTTTTCTTGCCTCTAAAGGCTTAACATTTGCATCAAACCAACTATTTAATTGTGACTTATCAGCTGGCATGATTACTGAATCATCAGAAAAAACTCGAGGGATGGAAAGAAGAATGGTTAAAATAATAGTTTCCACAACAAAAAATATGTTTTTTCCAGCCATTTTTTTTTGGTTTCTTGAATTGAAATTGACTTTTTTTGTTTTTCTGTACAAACTTAGTAAGTGTGGATATTTATATAGAGGAGAAACGGGAGAGTTTAAATAAGAGAAAATAGAGGTAGATATTTAATTAAAACGAGTGGGAGATAATTTAGAGACAAAGGAAAGAGAAGATAACTCTATGGTAACACTAAAAAAGGGCATATGGATGACGGGATATTATTGAATTCGTGAAATATTTGCATGGTTTGTTCTGTTAGTAGGTAAGTATTGTAGGGCAATCCGAATACTACGTTAATAGATGGTTTTTATTTAAGGTTGTTATAACAATTTGGTACCCTTAAAATAAAGAGTTTGTGTTCTATATATATACCGATAATTGTAAAAGTATATTCACACAATTAGATTACTTATATTGAAGGTAAGAATGAATACTACCTCAAATTTATCTTGTTAAACAATATCCACACTTAATAAATTTATTGTATAGAAAATTAAACCAAAATCATTTAACATTCACGAAACCAAAAGAAAAAAATGGCTGGAAAAAACACCATGTTTGTTGTGGAAACAATTATTATAACCATCTGATAGAACAGTCGATATCTGTTCTTTCTTGTTGAGTAAAAATTTCCTGAAAATGATCAATAGAACCATTGGCAATATCTGCATTCCCTTCTATCCATTGTCCTTGATTTTGTGGATATGGGTTCTCCTTCTTCTTTGCTTAATCACATTGTGAAAATATTTGGAGTTGGAATCACTTTCCTCAGCCCATTTTATCCTAGATTTTTGTCTAAGTATTGATTGCTCCATATGTAACCACTTTATGTATTCAGCTTGAGATTTGTGAAGTGCCTCCCTATTGGTGTCTGAATCATCCCTCTCATAAACTTCTTCAAGAACTTTTGTGGTGTTTTCATGTTCCTTGACCTTGTCAAATACATTACCAATTGTGAATTTTGACCAGTGACTTAACTCTCTAGCAAGGGTCTTGAGTTTCTGTTGTAGAATCCACTGGTAATTCCCTTGCACCTCCATGTTCCAAGATTCTTCAACAATAGATATGAAATCTGGTTGTGTGGACCAAAAACTAAGGAATTTGAAGTATTTGATATTACCTCTGGTTGATTATTACAAGACATATATGAGCATGGGCTGTGATCTGATCCTGTCTTGGCTAGATGATCAATTCGGGTGTTAAGGAACATATTTGACCATTCCTCATTGATTAGTACCCTGTCTAATCTCTTGTTGATTCTATTCCTTCTTTGTCTCCCGTTGCACCATGTGACGGCATTTCCTGTGAAGCCTGCATCAGTGAGTTCACAGGAGAGGGACCACAACTTCAGTTTATCATTCGGCATGTCCTTTGTCAGCATGTCGACTGGATTCTGACTCTTTGGGATCTTCTCAAGCACTAACACTCCATCTTCCAAGGCTGATCGGATGAAGTGGTACCGAAGCTGTATGTGCTTCGTGCGAGCATGGTAAACCGGGTTCTTTGCCAAATGAATGGCACTCTGGCTATCACAATATAGCACACTCCCCTCGTGGTCGTGATCCAATTCCCGCAGAAAAGATTATAGCCACATCATCTCCTTCGTGACCTCCGTCACAACAACGTACTCAGCCTCACAACTAGAGAGAGCTACAATCTTCTGCAACTTTGAAACCCAGCAAATCGCAGTACCTCCGAAGGTGTGAACATACCCGGATGTGCTCTTTCTACTATCAACATCACCACCATTGTCAGCATCAACATATCCCTGCAATCTTGTCTCTGACTTTTGGAAACACAAAGCTGAACTCGAGCTGCCCTTCAGATATATGAAAATCCACTTCACAGCCGCCCAGTGTTGCTTTCCCAGATTGCTCATAAATCTGCTAACAACTCCCACTGCATGTGCAATGTCTGGTCTCGTACATACCATCGCATACATAAGACTGCCAATAGCCGATGCATAAGGTACCTTGTCCATATGCGTCATCTCGTCCTCGGTTACCGGCGACTGATCTTTTGACAAATGAAAGTGTCCAGCCAATGGAGTACTGGCTGACTTAGCATCATCCATCTTGAACCTCTTGAGAACCTTTTTCACGTATTTTTTTTGTGAGAGCTTGAGGCCCTCCTTACTTCTGATGATTCTCATCCCAATGATTTGCTTTGCGGCTCCCAGATCCTTCATTGCAAATTCTTCTGACAACTTCTTTTTCAGCCGATCAATCTCATGTAGGTCTGCCCCTACGATCATCATGTCATCAACATAAAGAAGCAATATCATGTAGGAGTCGTCAAATCTCTTGAAGTAACAACAGTGATCTGCTTCGCACCTTACGAACTTGGATTTCTTCATAAATTTGTCAAACTTCTTATACCATTGTCTTGGAGCCTGTTTCAGTCCGTACATGCTCTTTTGAAGATTGCACACCATATTATCTTTCCCTTTGACCTCAAATCCCTCAGGTTATTTCATGTTGATTTCCTCATCTAAATCACTGTGAAGAAAAATAGTTTTCACGTCCATCTGTTGAAGATGCAGATCTTCCTTTGCTACCAACCCAAGAACAGTTCTGATTGTCACCAACTTAACTATGAGAGAGAAGATCTTTGTGTAGTCAATGTCTTCTTTCTGTTGAAATCCCTTCACAACCAGCCTTGATTTATAGCGCTTACTTTTATTGTGTTCTTCTTTTATCCGGTAGACCCATTTGTTCTACAATGTCTTCTTCTCCTCTAGAAACTCAGCTAACTCCCATGTATGATTTGACAACAGCGAGTCCATCTCATCTTTCATTGCCAACTCCCACTTGATCGATTCATCAACTTGCATTGCTTCTTCGTAACATTCCGGCTCCCCTCTGGTAGTGAGCAGAATGTAGTTGAGGGACGGAGAGAACCTGTGAACCGACTTACTGATTCTAGATGATCTGCGTAATTTTGTGATCGTTGTCTGCTGATTTGTTTCAGGATCAGCATTTTCATCAACCCCACCATCACTAGCTTGTTCCTCTGCCCTAGTAGTTCCTAACTGCCGCTCAGCGGCCTCGGCTATCGAGAAGTCTCTCAAATAGGTTGTTACTGATTCCTTGTTCTTACATTCTGAACTCTCCCGCAACATATCCTTGTACAACACTTGTTCATTAAAGATGACATCACTGCTTCGGATGATCTTCCGATTTTGGTCATTCCAGAATCGGTAACCGAACTCAGTGTCACCATAGCCGATAAAATAACACTTCTTAGATTTCGGATCAAGTTTGCTTCTAGTAGTAGCATCAATATAAACATAGGATAAGCAACAAAACACTTTCAGAAAAGAAAGATTTGCCTTTTTTCACTCCAAGCCTCTTTTGGAATTCTGAGACCCAAAGGAACAGACGGTCCTCTGTTAATTAAGAAGGATGCGGTATTGATTGCATCTACCCAGAATGCCTTGGGCAGTCCAGCGTGCACGCTCTTTCAATGTTCGATTCATCCTTTCCGCCATTCCATTTTGTTGGGGCATTCCAGGAGTAGTCTTCACCATCTTGATCCCATTATCAACACAATACCGTTTGAAGTCACCATCAATGTATTCTCCACCGTTGTCGGACCTCAGGCTCCTCAACTTGAGGTTTGTCTCATTCTCGACCATGACTTTCCACCTTTAGAAGACAGTGAACACGTCGGATTTATTTTTCATAAAATAGACCCATAGCTTTCTGGTTGAATCATCAATGAAGGTCACGTAGTAATGTGATCCTCCGAGTGAGGGGACAGTGGCAGGTCCTCATACGTTAGTGTGCACCAATTTAAGCTTCTCGACTTTTATTTCTCTACCTGCATTTGAAAAACTTACTCGCTTCTGTTTTTCAAGAATGCGGCTCTCACACATATGATGATTTACTGACTTCAACTCCGGAATCATGTTGTTAGTCACCAGAAGCTTCATTCCTTTCTGGCTCATATGCCCCAGCCTGCAGTGCCACAGCTCTGTCTTCTTTGTGTTGTCAACAACAACGACCGTATCACGACAACTCGTCGTTATATAAAGAGTACCAGTTTTTTACCTCGACCAACCACCATAACGCCCTTCGTCAACTTCCAGGATCCGTTACCAAAGTTAACTTATGTCCCTCATTAACAAGCTGACCCACTAGATCAAATTACGCATAAGCTTCGGCACATGTCTGACTTTTGTGATCTTCCACACATGTCCATTTGACATCTTCAAATTAATGTTTCCAGTACCAACAACGTCTAAAGGCTCACCATCTGCCAAATAAACTTTGTTGTAATTCCCAACAACGTAATTCGTCATTATATCACAATGTGGGGTGGTGTGGAAAGACACTCCTGAGTCAAGCACCCAAGAGTCGATCGGGCTGTCAACCGACAACAACAACGCATAGACAATGTCTTCAGTGGCAGCATTGATTCCACTCCCCTTGTCCTCCTTTTTCGGTGCCCTGCAATTCTTCTTGATGTGACCCAGTTTCCCATAGTTCCAACATTCAAGTGTTTGCCCAAATCTAGATTGACCCCTGCCATTTCTTGACTTCGACTTGCCCTTATTTCGGTTGTAGTTTCTATCATAATTTCTGCCTCTGTTCTCAACATTCAAAGCAGAACTTGTCGATGTGTAACATCCCGAACTTTCAGGCGATGGTTTGAGCATCTAGACGTATGCAAGTAAGACCCGAGTCTTGGGGAATTTATGCTATATTTACGTATGCAAATAAAGAGATTAGTATATAAAATGATGCAGTCCTGAAATAATTTAGGACTTAATAAGTGTGACGATTGGGATTAATAATAATAGTTGTATATCCCCAAAGAGGTTATGGACTAGTGTCATATCACAAAATTATGACACTAGGTATATAAAGGTTTTATAAATCATTAAGATTTAAGTGAAATGGGATCACGAAATTAATTATGTGTGTGATTGATTAATAATCTTAATGGGGGATAATATTAATGGGATAAACACGTGTAATCTACTAAGGGATTACCTAAGTGACTAAGGTATATTACTATTAGGTGGCAGCAATTGAGATTAGCAGGTAGTTAATATTAATATAGGGAGGAGGAGCAAGTCGTAATTCATTTTGTTAGAGTCTCCTCTAACCCCTTTTTTTGTACGAAATAGAAACAAAACATTTCACTTTAAACTTATACAGGTCTTTGCAAAATTATAGGAATTGTAAAGCAGCAACCTAACTTCTATGCTACGGGCAACAACTTTAATTGATTTCTTTCTACTTCAACAAAGTGTTTTGTGATTTAATTTTTCCAACGTAGCAGTAGCATTATTAACATAGCAGCCACGATTGCTTTACTTTAGCGAAATGGAGGTATGTTAAGGTAAATTGTTTCTTTTTCTTTTGGCATGTTCCATGTAACGAAATATAACTGTAATATTGCTCCATAAATTATTCTACTCCTAGTAGTTAAGAATATTCATGTTATTGATTCTTATGTTAAAAGCATGTCTAAATATGTTACTGAACCCTATTGAGGTATACGGGAAAGATGTTAATAATCTCAACGTTAGCCGAAGGTACAAGGATATCATGTCATCTGATAAGTTCAGAATGTTTCATTGTCATACATTTACATATATATATATATATATATATAATATATTGGATCGGGTTGCACGTTCCGCAACATACATATATATATAATATATTGAATCGGGTTGCATGTTCCTCAAAATATATAATATATTGGATCGGGTTACACGTTCCGCAACATACACACACACACACACACACATATATATATATATATATATATATATATATATATATATATATATTGGACCGGGTTGCACATTCCGCAATAGAATAGGAAACAATTTTAGACCAAGAACCGAAGGAGAAAGACAAAGAATGAGTTTTTCAGACAACAGAATAGGAAACAATTTTATATCAAGAATGATAAACAGAAGAACACCTGAAGAAAATAATAGACAACTTAGTGAAATAATAAATGTGGATCGAGACATTAGTATTTTTCAGCAACACCAATTAAAACTATTAAACCCCAGAACCTTATATAGTTCAGGACACTACTCTACTACAACACAATTATATAGACATTATAGAGAAGAACAATTATCCGTTCTAGGAAACAAAGTTAGTAATATAAATTTAATAAACCTAGAATCAATAGAACAAATTAAAAAGACTACAAGAACATTAATGCATATGAGACTAATAGTCATAGAATTAAAAGGATTAACAAGAAAGAATTTAGGAAGTAAAGTACTAATTGTAATATATGACGATAGATGGTCAGACATGAAGAAATCCATAATAGGTATGACAGAAGTAGACGTGAGTGATAATGGAGGAATATTCTACATAAGCCCAGACTTCATGATAAATCTACAAGAATTTGGGAAACATATAAAAATAGGAATACAAACAAAAGGATATGAAGAAATGCATAATGGCAATAATCTGCTTATATGCGTAGGATTCTTAGGAAAAATGACAAATAAGAGTATTACTAAGTTTAAAATAAAAATAAACGACGTAGTAGAACTAATGGGAAATAAAGGAATAAATCTAATAAAACCTATAAAGGTAAATCCAGAAGAATATGCTGGACTAGAATGGAAGTTAGAACATTTTAATAAGAAGAAAAAGATGTTACAACCAGAATCTCATCTGGTATATACAAACCCTAAAGGAGAAACATCAATTAGATTTACAGATTATAATTACATTCCCCAGAAAAACGATGAAGAAGAAAGTACTGAAGAAGAGATAAATGAATTTAGAACTAATACAAGAAGGCTTTAAAGTAGACATAGCTCTAGGAGAAGCCAAACGCCTGCACGAAACAAAACCAAACATGCTATTCGGATGTAAAGGATGCAAGTTAGATAGATTGAACTTAGAAGAAACTATAAATCACTTTAAAATATGTGAAGTAAGAACCGATAATTTAGGATATAGGGCAGAACAAACATATCAAAAGAAAAATTATATTTTTGAAGCCATGTGGGAACATATCTTCAGAGAAGAAGAAGATAACATAGATAAAAACTCTGAAATTAGTCAAAAAGAACTAATGGAAACTAGCGCATCTAGCTCTAGCCCTTTCCAGAGAACCACAGGCGAACAATAAACAGTAGACACAAGTACCGGAAATATACCTAGAAGACGCGTATTTAGAACAATGGGAGAACCTTTAGAAAAGGTTAAACCATCATGTAGAAGAATGCTGCTAGAAGAGCCTATTACTCTCCAAGAAAGAGGGAATAGAGGAAAAATTCTAAATATAGCCGCCCACGACCCACAACGATGGAACTCCGTAATAGATTTATGGAAAGGAATCGTAGTGGCAGACTACATACAAAATTACGTAGAAACAGATGCAGAAACAATGTATAAATACCTAGAAACCTTCTTAGGAGAATCTACAAAGGCTTTGTGGGAAGCTTATAAAACAGACTTCCAAGTTGAATTCCAACAATTAGTAGCCATGGGACCAAACCCGTATAATTTTACAAATAAAATTCATACTTTAATTACGGGGGAAGACCCAAATAGCGGTTTAGTAACTCTACAAAGAAACGCTTTAATTAAACTAGAACAGTTAAGTATCAGTAATTGGGTATACATAAAAAAGTTTTTAAACGATTTCTTTTACTACTGTACAATTAGCGGAAATTCCTTCGACCAAGAACTAGGTAAAAAGTTATTTAACAAGTTACCAGGAGCTATAGGAAGAAAAATAGAAGAGCGCTGGAGCAAAAGAGACGGTGTAGCTCAGAACCTAGCTACACAATGGTCTATAGGACATAGAATACAGCACGTAATGGATATACTACAAGAAAAATGTACACATTTACAGATACAAAAACAGCTAAAACAGAACGAGCTAAATTTCTGTAAAAGTGTAATATATACCACACAAAGTTACGATAAAGATCCACCTAAAAGAAGAAAAAGTTATAAATACAAAAAAGGGTATAAAGATTACAGAGACTATAACAAATACAAGAAGAAAAAATACTATCTAAGAAAATCCTCAGCGAGAAAACCATAGCTAGATAAAAATAGACACATAAGAAAATATAGAACAGATAGAAACTACAAAAACAAATTAGAATGCTTTACATGTGGAAGCATAGAACACCTGGCAAATACTTGCCCTAAAAGAATAAATAATAACACCCGTAACTCCCAGTTAATAGAATATTTTCAAGAAACTTTGATAAATGTAGACGAATACATTTCAGACACAGAAAGCATATACTCTGTAGTAAGTATAGAAGCATGAGAAACAAGTAAACTAGACTCATCTGATTCAGAAGCAGACGAATTAATTAATGAAATAGGAATGGAAAATCCAGATTTAGACGTAGATTTTAGCACAATAAATAATTTAGTAAACATACAAATAAGTTGTAACCATAATTTCGAAAGACATAAAGGCTTAGATAGCAATGCATGTTTTTCATGCAAATGGTTCCCTAGTAGAAACAAAAGAGCAAAATGTAAAAATTGCTTTATAGAAGGATGTATAGAATGCATCCAAAAAGAATTTCAAATAACAATAAACCAAAAAGAGACATCTAGTACATCAAGTAAAATAGAAGACCCGACTATAAGTCTAAGAATAATAACGTTAGAAACAAGATTAAATAATCTAGAAGTAAGACTTTCCCAGTTAGAAAAGGGGAAACAAAAAGAAATAAATTATGACGACTTACTACCAGAAGAAATACCCATAGAACTCATGAATAACGAACAAGTTAGAAATAACCAAATAAGAACATTAGTTTGTAATGAAGACAAAAAATTTGGATCTCTAAAACTTTTAACTAAGATTAGAATAAAAAATTATGAAATAGAAACTCTAGCTTTAGTAGACTCAGGATGCACAAGAAGCATATTAAATAAAAAGATCGTTCCTCAAAATCTAATAAAAATCCTAGATAGGCCAGTTGCGGCTATGCAAATGGATGGAACACATAATATATATAATCATTATATTCAAGAAGCCTCCATAAGTTTTATAAATACTTGTTCCAAATTCTATAATCCAACTTATAAAATGGAAAAAATTTGGGTAAGATAATTAAATATAAATGCAGACTTTATTCTAGGATTAGACTTCTTATTAAATAATAATGGAAGTTGTACTATAACTAGAGATGGAGTTATTTTTCAAAAGAATAGCACATATACTCCAGTACAGACTCAGAAGACTGAAACTAAAATAACACAAATTAGTTCAAAAAACTTGAAAAATAAAGAAGTTTGCTGCCAAGACTGTAGTAACGGAGAAAAATACTGTGAAAAGAGCAATAAAAATCTAATCATAGAGGAAGTCTTAGAAGAAGATTTCATCATTAACAAAGATTATACCTTAATAGACATAGAAACCAACCTATATAATTTCAAAACTGGAATAGAAAAGATAGGAATAATTAAGGACCAGAAAGATCTAGAAAATATAATAAAAATATTAGATGAAATAGAAATTATAGGAGAAAACCCTTTAAAGCACTGGAACAATAACAAAATACTTTGTAAACTAGATATCATAAACCCAGAATATACAATTAAAACAGCCTCTATTGAAGCTACAAATCAAGACTTAGAAGATTTTAAAATACAAATTAAAGAATTACTAGACCTAGGTATAATAAGAAGATCTATCTCAAAACACAGATCTGCTGCCTTCATAGTAAGAAACCACTCTGAAATAGTCAGAGGAAAGGCCATAATGGTTATAAATTATAAGAAACTTAATGGCAACACTAGAAACGATGGTTATAAATTGCCAGACAAAACAGAATTAATTAATAGGATTCAAGGAAAGAATTTCTTTAGTAAATTTGATTGCAAATCAGGATACTGGCAAGTAAAGATGCACGATGAAAGCATCGAATGGACCGCCTTCACCTGTCCGGAAGGACATTTCGAATGGCTAGTCATGCCTTTCGGTTTAAAAACCGCTCCACCTATATTCCAAAGAAAAATGGATGCTATATTTGGAGAATACAAAAGATTTGTGCTGGTATACGTAGACGATATTTTATTTTTTAGTCAAAACAAAAATGAACACTTAGGACATCTCCAGACTGTATTTAGATTATTCGTTAATAACGAAATAATCATAAGTAAAAAGAAAATGGAGTTATGTAAAGAATATATAAACTTTTTAGGAATAATCCTAGGAGAAGGAAAGATAAAATTACAGCCCCATATAGATAAAAGAGTATTAGACATGCCAGATAAACTAGATAGCACTAAAGAACTGCAGAAGTTTTTAGGAATAGTAAACTATGCGAGAAATTTATTAAAGATTTAGGAAAGATAGCAGGACCACTGTATGCTAAAACAGGGTCTACAGGTCAGAAACATTTTAATAACGAAGACATAAAATTAGTACATGCAATAAAAGAAAAAGTAAAAAACATCGCAGACCTAAACATGTCTTTAGAAATAGATTTTCTAATAATAGAAACTGATGGAAGCTTCGAAGGATGGGGAGTTGTCCTGAAAGCTAAGCCAAATAAATATAGCAATAAAAGTGAAGAAAAAATATGTGCTTATCAAAGCGGCAAGTACAAAGAAAAAGGCAATATGACTAGCATAGACGCAGAAATACTAGCAGTAATATACGGTTTAAATAGTTTCAGGTTATACATCTTAAATAAACCAGAAATATTAGTAAGAACAGATTGTGAAGCAATAGTCAAATTTCACCAAAAAATAAATGATAAGAATAGTAGTAGACGAAGATGGTTAAATTTTTTAGATACCATATCCATCTACAATTTAGTCTTTGAGCACATTAAAGGAAAAGATAATAGCTTAGCAGATCAACTAAGTAGATTGAATATTATGTCTAACTAATCAATTTCGTTGTGCCATATACAGAATGAGTTCTTCTAAGAATCACTCAAAAAACAAGGGAAAAGGCCCAGCCATATCCCAAGAAGACTACAGAGAAAAGGTATTGGGTAACGTAAAGTTTAAACCCATGACCGAATTAGAGACTCCTACAATAGAAAGACTTTATTTTGGTAGAAATAATTTAGTATCTTTTCCAATTTCAAATTTAACTTTCAAAATTTTACCAGAATATTTAGTCGATAGACAACAAAAATGCTTAATAGACAATATATGAATTGCGCATAACAAAAAAGACACTAGCCATTTGGTGGCAACTTTAAACTGCCTATGCCAATATTTTACTGAGAAAAAACAAGACAAAAAATTTAAATTTTACGTAGTAGTCCATGGAAAAATAAACGGTATTTTCCAAACATGGCTAGAAGTTATAGATTCTATAAAAGATGTAAAGAAACCTCTTTTTAAAGGTTTCAATGTATTTACTGAGGCTCTAGACTATGCAAGAGGAGTACTTGGGCCAAATTATTTCATCTCATCGGCCCTCAGACATAATCCAGATCAAACTTCCCAATACAACATTCAAAAAGACACCAGTAAGATAATATTTTGCGATCATTGTACCACAATGACCGAGACTGTAAAACGCCTCAACCATACGAAAGACCTACTCCTACAACAAAATACCAAACACTCATAAAAAATAAAGGAGTTAGAACAGCAACTAAATCAGAAACAGAGTTCTCCATCTCCTCTAAAAATGGATGAGACAGGTGTGCATTCCCTTATGAATGCAAATAGATCTACTGTACCAGATAAAGGTACAGCTAGTCCGGTTCAAACGGTGGCTGGTAAAGACTTATCAAACCCGTTAATGGCTGTCACTTTGCCAAAAAGTGAAGACGAAGAAAATTCGTCAGCAACTAGACGGAAGCTCCCTAAAACATTCACTGCGGGATCTTCTTCCCGTGCAAGGAGCAGAAAATAAAAAAAAGAACAGAACTTGAACATAGAAAAAATAATTAAAGAAACCATAGAAAGAGTGTTCAAAGAAAAACAAGACTCCCAGAACAAAGAAGCAGAACAAGACAAACATGAAAATCCAACACCACCAGAATTATCCCAGCCAAGGCAAGGACATAGTTCCGACGGGAACAACGTGGATCATGTTTCAGACACAGACAATGAATTTTTACAATCCAACTATGCTCAGGATCCAAATAATTACGACTCAGGAATGCGTTTTGATTTTGTAGCTCTACATAATTTAGACACCTAGAAGAAGAACACTGTACAAAGACTGAGACAAAATAAAAGAACGGTGTATAAAATTCCCGAAAAGAACGGTCTACAAACGAGACAACGACACCAATAAAGTGACAAACAGCAAGGACAATAATTCAAGATAGCATCTCAGAAAAAGAATAACTTTAGAAAAAAGCAGATGCTAAAGCAGGACAGCAACCAGAAAACGACAAATCAAAAAAGGAACTTTTCTAAAAGTTTGAAGTGATGATAGGGCCCATAGCGCACCCGGCTACAAGCTCAAAAGATTCTTATAACATTTGAAGTCCGAAGTTGAAGTCCGGAAGACTCTATAAAAGAAAGGCTCAACACAGAAAAAAAGAGAACACACAAAAATGCAAGAATTCTCTCTACCCTCTCTCCTAAAACCACTTGTATAAACCACCACTACCTCTCTGCTAAGTTAGTTTTATTCTCTATTTGAGACAAAGCTTTCCGGGGCTTCCCGAAAGGGAAACCTCCCTGTTTTTCCAAATTATGTAAGTCTATTTTCCTGCAGTTATCTCCTCCATATGTAAATTATGTTTTATTTATGAAGTAGTCTTGCAGTTTCAACTCTGCAAGAAATATGTTATGATTATCATGAACGCTATACAATTATTGCTATGAACTCTATATAATTGTTATTATGAACTCTATATATTTATTATCATGAATTCTATATATACTTAGTATATGGTTATCCGTTAAACTCTATAATGACCTTCATGGATTAGCCTGTAAATTCCTATGTTAACGGTGGTTAACAGAATGGCCATTAAAATGTCCGTGGAAGGACGAGGTTGGCCTGAAAAATTGGGTGTGGCTAAAGACGACTGTCATTTTTAGGGTAAGGTTTAAAGGAAGAGATGAACAGTATAAAGTTTTCATAATGAACAGTATATAGCTTTCATAATAATTATTATACAGTTTTCACACGAAATAATATGAAGTTTTCATGACTGGAAAGAGTCCAGATTTAAATTTAAAAAAAAAATAAAGGAGATACACTATGCAGATAATATGACAAACATAAAAGGAATATAAGACAGGAAGGGAGTACCGAGTAGGACTACACACCTATACTTACCCTCACTACATTGAAACATTTTATTGAAATATACACCCCCCTATTTTGGTGTATATATATATATATATGCATACCGCGTTCGCATTGTGCATGACATGTTAGGTATATTAGGGCCCTCAGAGGCATTCACTACTGGTCAGCTGTTGCTGTCGGCTGTTTCTGTTTCAGTTTATTATTGTATTCCTGTTATACTATTGTTCATACCTGACATACTCGGTACATCAGTCGTACTGACGTCCCTTTTGTCGGGGGACGCTGCATTTCATGCCCGCAGGTTCACTTAGGCAAGGCGACGATCCACGTTAGTAGGTTGCTGACTAGCGGATTTCTGGAGCACTCCCCTTATTTTAAAGTGTCGGTCTAATCTTCGTACATTATATTTTTGCTTGTATATATGGGTATGGCGGGGCCCTGTCCCGACCTTTTGATGACATGTACTCTCTTAGAGGCTTGTAGACAGGTGTCCTGTGTGTAGTAGTCTTGTATGGCCTTGTCGGCCTTGATATGTATGTATATATAAGTTGGGCTTTTCTGGTTAAGTTTTTACATCGGCCCTGTGGTCTGTGCTTAATTATGAATAGATATTGAAGGTATGGTTAGCGGTACCCAGCTGGTGGTGTCCAGGTGCCCATCGCGACCCTCCGGTTTATGTCGTGACAAACTTGGTATCAGAGCATGTCTGTCCTAGGGAGTCTACAAGTCGTGTCTAGTAGAGTCTTATTTATGGATATGTTATGCACCATACTTATAAGCAGGAGGCTACCTGATATTTAGAGATGGTTTCCACTCTTTCATCTCATAAATCGTGCAGTAGAGCTGAGTTATAAGCATTTCATTCCTAATCCATCTCGTGTTTATAAGTCCAGCAATGCCTACAACAAGGAAGAAGTTCAAGAGTGTGAGGGCATTGGATACGGCTGCAGGTGAATGTACTAGCCGATTGCCACCCGCTAGCGAGGGCTAGAGTAAGACCCTTGGAGCGACTTCTTCGTATGATTCTTCCAGTTCACCACCATCAGAGGAGATTAGTGGAGCTGCAGTACCTCCAGTTCCTCCACTTGATACTCCAGATGTGGATCTTGATATGCGAAGAGTTGTACAGTTATTGACACGATTAGTGTCCGCTCAGGCCCAACGTCAGGTTCCTAGTCCTTCTGATAGAGCTGTTAGCGCGAGAGCTTGAGATTTCATTAATCTAGACCCTCCGGTATTTACGGTATCAGACCTGAATTCGGTTCTACAGAATTTTCTGGATCAGATACAGTGTACCTTGCGGGTAATGGATGCTACCGTTACTGAGTTGGTAAAGTTTACTTTTTATAGACTGCGGGATGTCGCGGTGACCTGTTATGAGACATGGGAGCAATCTAGGGGACCCCGTGCTCCACCAGTAGGATGGAGAGAGTTTTTAGAGGCCTTCTTACAGTATTTTCTGCCAGTCGATCTTCGATGGGCAAGGCAGGACATGTTCCTACGTCTTGAGCAGGGCAATATGAGCGTTCGAGCATATAGCTTGCAGTTCAATTCATTGGCCAGATACGCTCCTACGATTATAGCTGAGATAAGTGATCGGGTACATAGGTTCGTTCCTGGCTTGGGGCCATACTTGGTCAACGAGTGTACTACGACTTCTTTGAATCCGAATATGGATATTGCTTGCATTCAAGCTTATGCACAGAATTTGAAGGATCGTAAGAGGCAATATCAAGTAAATTGAGAATGTTATAAGGGCCAACATAAGAGGGCTCGATCCGTAGGCGATGCGAGGGATTTTAGAGGTAGGCCCAGGCCACAGCTTTAAGACGCCCATCGTACCCGGCAGCTAGTGCATCATTACCATTTTCAAGGTCAATGATTGATCGATTTGTTCAATCAGGACCAGGTCAGAGTTCATAAGCGTCAATATCTTATTACAGAGGGGATTCTATTTAGATGAGACCACCGTTGACTCGATGCGAGCAGTGTGGCATGACTCATACAGGGCTGTGCCGACAGGGATCAAATGTGTGTTATTCTTGTGGTAAACCTGGTCATATCAGGCGAGAATTCCTGATAAGAGGCGAAGATGTTAGGGCTCAGCCAGTCGAATTTGCAGCAGCTTCATCACATTCAGTACGCCCGTCAGGGCAAGGTAAGCAGACATTATCCAGTCGAGCCAGAGGTAGGGGCCAAAACCGTACTTATGCATTAATGGGACGACAAGATCAGGAATTCTCACATGATGTTATTACAAGTATTTTATCAGTCCTTTCACATAGTGTGTATGCGTTGTTAGATCTATACTCCAATTTATCATATATCACCCCTTTTATTGCCTGTAAATTTGCTATGGAGCCTGAGTTGATAAAAGATCCCTTTGTGGTATCTACACCAGTTGGTAAGTCGGTAGTTGCTAGACGGGTCTATCAAAATTGTGCAGTACTAGTTTGTAGCCATCATACCCTAGCGGATTTGGTAGAACTAGAGATGGTTGACTTTGATGTTATTATGGGCATGGATTGGCTGGCATCATGCTACGCTAATGTTGATTACCGAACAAAGATTGTTAGATTTTAGTTCCAAGGCAAGCCAGTTCTTGAATGGAAGGGTAATACGGCGTTGCCGAAAGGTAGGTTTATTTCATACCTTAAGGAAAGAAAGATGATCTCTAAAGGTTTTATATACCATCTTGTTCGGGCTAGGGATGTCGATACCGAACCACCTACTTCTCAATCAGTTCTAATGGTTAATGAGTTTCCTGATGTATTTCCAGACGAACTTCCAAGCCTTCCTTCTGAGAGGAAAATTGAGTTCGGTATAGATGTGTTGCCAAACACTCAGCTGATATCTATTCCTCCTTACAGAATGACTCCATTCAAATTGAAAGAATTAAAGGAGCAACTTAAGGATCTACTTGAGAAAGGCTGTATTAGGCCCAGAATCTCTTTGGGGTGCGCCGGTATTATTTGTACAAAAAAAAGATGGCTCGTTACGGATGTGTATCGACTACTGGCAACTGAATAAAGTCACTATCAAGAACAAGTATCCTCTTCCCAGAATTGATGATTTGTTTGACCAGTTACAAGGTGCAAGATGTTTTTCAAAGATCGACCTAAGGTCGGGGTACCACTAGTTGAGGGTCAAAGGGAAGGATATTCCATAAACGGCTTTCCGGACAAGGTATGGGCACTTCGAGTTCTTAGTAATGTCGTTTGGACTCACAAACGCACCAGCAGCATTTAAGGATCTAATGAACAGCATGTTTCACCCATTTCTGGATGTGTTTGTGATAGTATTTATAGATGATATCCTGGTTTATTCTTACTCGGAGGCAGAGCATGTGGAGCATTTGCGGATAGTACTACAGACGCTCCGGGACCATAAGTTGTATGCTAAGCTCTCTAAGTGTGAGTTTTGGCTAAAGTCAATGGCTTTTCTTGGTCATATAGTGTCAGACGAGGGTACAAGAGTTGACACTCAGAAGATTGAAGCGGTGAAGAATTGGCCGAGGCCCACGACTCCATCAGTGGTTCGTAGCTTTCTGGGCTTAGCCGGCTATTATAGAAGGTTTGTAGAAGGGTTTTCTACCATATCGACACCATTAACAAAGTTGACACAAAAGGCCATAAAATTCCAGTGGCCCGATGTTTATGAGTGGAGTTTCCAAGAGTTGAAGGATCGATTAATATCGGCACCAGTCCTTACTCTTCCAGAGGGTCCAGAAGGCTATGTTGTGTATTGTGACGCCTCGGGAGCAGGTTTAGGATGTGTGCTAATGAAACATGGCAAGGTAATTGTCTATGCTTCAAGGCAATTGAGGAAACATGAGAAAAACTATCCGACACATGATTTAGAGTTGGCCACAATGGTCTATACACTGAAGATTTGGTGGCACTACTTGTATGGTGTTCATGTAGACATTTTCACGAATCATAAGAGTCTGCAATACATATTTAAACAGAAGGAGTTGAACTTGAGGCAAAGAAGGTGGCTTGAATTATTGAAGGATTATGATGTAGATATCTTATACCATCCCGGTAAAGCTAATGTGGTAGCAGATGCGCTCAGTCGTAAGTAGATGATCAGCTCGACTCCATTTCAGGTCAAAAGGAAGGAGTTAGTAAGGGAACTCCATCAGTTAGCCAGTTCGGGAGTCCGACTAATGGATGCAGAGGATTGTGGATTTGTGATTCGGAATATGTCCGAATCGTCCCTCATATCGGAAGTTATGAAACATCAGTGGGAAGACCCCCAGTTTAAGAAAGATCAGAGAGGGCATTCAACATAAGAAGACCACAACCTTTGAGATTGATGAATATGAGATTCTCATGCACGAAAGTCGGTTATGTGTTCCAAATGTAGCGGGATTACGAGATAAAATTTTGACAGAGGCTCATTGCTCACGGTACTTTATTCACTCGGGATCTACTAAAATGTATCATAATCTCAAGGGTATTTATTGGTGGAACGACATGAAGAGAAGCATTGCGGATTTGTAGCTCAGTGTCCTAATTGTCAGCAAGTAAAAATAGAGCACCAAAAGCCCAGTGGCTTGACTCAGAACATTGAGATTCCGATGTGAAAATGAGAAATGATTAATATGGATTTCGTTATGGGTTTACCTCGCTCTTATCGTAAGTTTGATTCTATTTTGGTAATTGTTGATAGATTAACCAAATCAGCTCATTTCTTGCTAGTCAGAACTACCTATACGGCCGAGGACTACGCGAAGTTGTATGTGAAGGAGATTGTTCGCCTTCATGATGTGCCTATTTCAATTATATCCGACCAAGGTGCTCAGTTCACAGCTAACTTCTAGAAGTCATTTCAAAAAGGTATAGGCACCCAGGTTAATCTTAGCACAGCTTTCCACCCTCAGACAGACGGGCAGGTCGAACGTACGATTCAGACGCTCGAGGACATGTTACGAGCTTGTGTATTGGATTTTAAGGGAAGTTAGGATGACCATTTACCCTTTATTGAGTTCACGTACAATAACAGTTATCATGCTAGCATTAAAATGGCTCCATACGAGGCTTTGTATCGATGGAGGTGTAGATCTTCTATCGGATGATTCGAGGTAGGCAAATCAGAGTTATTTGGGCCTGACATAGTACACCAAGCCATAGAAAATGTAAAGCTTATTCAAGAATGGTTGTTAACCGCTTAGAATCGTTAGAAGTCATATTTAGATGTGCGACGGCAAGACTTAGAGTTTCAGGTGGATGATTGGGTCTTCCTGAAGATTTCACCTATGAAGGGAGTAATGAGATTCGGGAAGAAGGGAAAGCTTAATCCAAGGTATATTGGGCCATATCGCATAATTCAACGAATTGGTCAAGTAGCTTATGAATTGGACTTTCCTTCAGAGTTGGAGTTTGTTCATCCAGTTTTCCATGTTTCCATGTTGAGAGCATATGTTGGAGATCCTTCCCGAATTGTGCCGATTAATGATGTGAAGATTACAGAGAATTTATCATATGAAGAGGTTCATGTGGCTATCTTAGATCGACAAGTCCGCAGGCTAAAGACTAAAGAAGTAGCCTCCGTGAAAGTGTTGTGGCGGAATAAGAATGTAGAAGAATGACATGGGAGGCGGAAGAATAAATGATGCACAAATATCCATACCTATTCCAGATGAACGCCGAGGTTCCAAGAGAAACCTAAGGTGAGTTCTAATTCCTACTATTCTAATTCAATGTGAGGTCTGATGTAATGGGTTAAATTACATGAGCCATGAAAAAACAATAGTTGTATTTTCGGGCTACGTAATGGGGATTAGAGACGTCACCCCAACATTCGAGGACGAATGTTTCTAAGGGGTGATGGATGTAACATCCCAAACTTTCGGGCGATGGTTTGAGCATCTAGACGTATGCAAGTAAGACCCGAGTCTTGGGGAATTTATGCTATATTTACGTATGCAAATAAAGAGATTAGTATATAAAATGATGCAATCCCGAAATAATTTAGGACTTAATAAGTGTGACGATGGGGATTAATAACAATAGTTGTATATCCCCAAAGAGGTTATGGACTAGTGTCATATCACAAAATTATAACATTGGGTATTTTGAAGGTTTTATAAATCATTAAAATTTAAGTGAAATGGGATCACGAAATTAATTATGTGTGTGATTGATTAATTGTGGGATTGATTAATAATCTTAATGAGGGACAATATTAGTGGGATAAACACGTATAATCTACTAAGAGATTATCTAAGTGACTAAGGTATATTACTATTAGGTGACAGCAATTGAGATTAGCATGTAGTTAATATTAATATGGGGGAGGAGGAGCAAGTCGTGATTCATTTTGTTAGAGACTCCTCCAACCCCTTTTTTTGTACGAAATAGAAACAAAACATTTCCCTTCAAATTTATACAGGTCTTTGCAAAATTATAGGAATTGTAAAGCAACACCTAAGTTCTATACTACGGGCAACAACTTTAATTGATATTTTCTACTTCAACAAAGTGTTTTGTGATTTAATCTTTCCAATGTAACAGTAGCATTATTAACATAGAAGCTACGATTGCTTTACTTTAGCGAAACAGAGGTATGTTAAGGCAATTTTTTTTACTTTTGGCATGTTCCATGTAACGAAATATAACTGTGATAATGTTCCATAAATTATTCTACTCATAGTAGTTAAAAATATTCATGTTATTGATTCCTATGTTAAAAGCATGTCTAAATATGTTCCTGAACCCTTATTTAGGTATACGGAAAATATGTTAATATTCCCAATGTTAGCCGAAGGTACAAGGATATCATGTCATCCGATAAGTTCAGAATGTTTCATTATCATACATTTACATATATATATATATATATATATATATATATATATATATATATATATATATTGGATCGGGTTGCATGTTCCACAACATACATATATATATAATATATTAGACCGGGTTGCATGTTCCGCAACATATACATATATTGGATCGGGTTGCACGTTCCGCAACAAACATATATATATGCATACCGCGTTTGCATTGTGCATGACATGTTAGGTATATTAGGGCCCTCAGAGGCATTCATTACTGGTCCGCTGTTGTTGTCGGCTAATTTTGTCAGTTGTTTCTGTTTCGGTTTATTATTGTATTCCTGTTATGCTATTGTTCATGCCTGACATACTCGGTACATCAGTCGTACTGATGTCCCTTTTTTCGGGGGACGCTGCATTTCATTCCCATAGGTTCACGTAGGCAAGGCGACGATCCACGTTAGTAGGTTGCTGACTTAGCGGATTTCTGGAGTACTCCCCTTATTTCGGAGTGTCGGTCTAATCTTTGTACGGTATATTTTTTCTTATATATACGGGTATGGCAGGGCCCTGTCCCGACCTTTTGATGACATGTACTCTCTTAGAGGCTTGTAGACAGGTGTCTTGTGTGTAGTAGTCTTGTATGGCCTTGTCGGCCTTGATATGTATGTATATATAAGTTGGGCTTTTCTGGTTAAGTTTTTACATTGGCCCCTGTGGCCCGTGCTTAATTATGAATAGATATTGAAGGTATGGTTAGTGGTACCTGGCGGGTGGGGTCCGGGTGCCCGTCACGACCCTCCGATTTGGGTCGTGATACGATGCTTCTCCAGAATCTATCCTGCGAACCTCCTCAGCAAGGGTACGATCTCTAATATCATTGAATTTCAGTTTATCACTGCCGACAGAATTACTAACCGCTACTCTCATCGTCTCCCAACTGTTCGGTAGAGACGCCCGCAAAATTAGGGCTTGCACTTAATCGTCAAACTCGATTGCAACAGATGACAATTGATTAACAATCGTATTGAATTCATTCACGTGCATTGCAACAGGAGCACCTTCTTCCATATTTAGATGAAAGAGTTTCTTCATGAGAAATACTTTATTGTTAGCCGAAGGTTTCTCATACATGTCGGACAAAACCTTCATTATGCCAGCAGTGGTCTTCTCCTTTGCCACGTTGTGAGCAACTTTCTTCGACAACGTCAATCGGATTACTCACAGAACCTATCTGTCAAGGAGATTCTAATCGACATCATTCATCTCCTCTGGCTTCAGGCTCAGCGGTTGATCAAGCTTCCTACCATACATATAGTCTTCAATCTGCATTCTCCAGAATGCAAAATCTGTACCATCGAATTTACCGATGTCATATGCCGAACCATCTTCGCCTCCTATTGTTTTCTGAATCGCAACACAACCTGTCGCGCTCTGATACCAGTTGTTAGGATTTACGTCCCAAATCTTACCTAATCAGAAAATAGTAAAAAAATGAAGAACAAATAACACACACAGATTTATACTGGATCACCTTCAATGCGAGAGCTAGTCCACTTGCCGCTACAGATTTTACTATAATGGAGTTTTGAGTTTACAATTCTCTCTGTCTCTCTTTGTCGACTACACCGTCGGCTACGCTGAAAAGAACTACTCAAAAACCTCACGAGACTGCTGTTGAGAAAAACGACGCCCTAGACTATATATAGAGAAAACTAGGGCGAACATAATACAAGCCTACAATTCTCAAATTACCCTCCACTAATAACATTACACCGACTAATGCCAACCCCCCACGGTCGGCTAATTCCAATCGACTGATTCCAACCCTCTGCGTAGGGTCTTCATAGTGTCGATAAATTAATTAGGCTCCACAACTCAACAGAAACAACTGTAATACCATTCACTATTCTAGCCCTCTAAGTTTACATGTTATTGCTCACAACAATTTCTAGTATGGATTTAGTAGCATTTCAGATGTAGAATCAACATCGTAAGATGAAGAGAAAAAAAGTAAGGTCTATTAAACAAAAGCATAAAGCAAGTTAATGTATAAAAAAAATTTGGCCAACTGCGATAAGCAAAGTATTTGGTCAACGGGACGTGTTCGGGACGGGTCCCGACAAGACGGGACCCGACGGGACGGGTGGTAAGGCGGGGCCGGTACAGGGCCAGGACTGGCGGGCTGGGATTGGCGGGTTCTGCCATTGTCCCGTCCGGGTCCCGGTCCCAGCTGAAAAGGGGCCTGGTATTTATCGGGTCGGGGTGGGACGGGGTCGGGGTCGGGTTTCCCATTTTTTTTGCACTTAATTTTAAAAAATAACATATATAAATAACTCAATAATGAATAATTGAACAAGATAGTATAATAAAAATATCTCGAAATTGTTTTTGTGCCTCTTATATTATTTAATAGAAATATGATTTTTTTGTAATACAATTGTCAAAATTGCAACTTTGTGGTGTTGAAACTTGAAAGTTGCAAATAACATAGTAAAATTGTAATTAAAAAAATTACATATCTAAAAACACCTTTTCTAGTATCTTTATAATTTCTTGTGGTTCTTCGGTTGGAATTGGTATTTGTTGGTCAAATTGCTCGACGTCGCTTCCACCTCCGTCGGATAAGATTTCGTTGTAGTTTTCGTCTTCTTCTTCGTTGATCCGGCTGACCGCACCTTCTCCGCTCCCGCTAATGAGTGTCTTTGCTCTCCTATTTGAAATCTGCCGACAGAAAAAGCGCTTTCAGACGATGTTGATGATGCTTGAATGTTCAACACAGCTCGGTCCATCTTTGATAGTGTCGGAAATGTCTTCTCATTCTCCCTCCAATATTTTAGCAAGTCATCACTTTCTTCTTTATTGAGAACTGATTGGTACGGTACAACACACTGAATAACAAAAACATCAAACTCGCTAACTTCGCTATGGTGTTACCACTAAACATTCTATTTCTAAGGCTTTCAATACTAGTTGCAGAAACAGCATGTCTTTTTTGATGTTGTGTTGAAGAAGAAGAAGAAGATGGAATGGAAGCCGGTTGGTTGCTAGCACTTTATTGTTGGTAATACCTATATACTTTTTTGCATTCATCTTGTATGCTAAACAACACTTCTCCTTTAGTTTGTTCAACAGGTGGTGGGTCATTTGGATTTTTTGGAGTTGGAGGTGAAAAAACTGCTACACAATCATAAATAGTTTCAATAAGTGTTTTACAACCGTCTATTTTAATAGTTGGATTTAATACAACACCAATAATATAAGTAGTGGGAATAGGAATAAAATATTTTTTATTTTGATAAATATTTTTTTAACAGCTGTCTTATAAGCTGGTTTTTCCATATATTCACTAAGCAGTAAAAATATTAGAGCTATATAAAACAACATAGTTGAAATAGTAGGATAATATATATCGAAAAATTCTTTTGTTGCTTGAAAAAATTTCTCTAGAAATACAATAAGTTCTGAATTTTTTTCCCAATCGCTATCTACAATCATATCAGTTGGATTTCGATTATGGGTGTTAAAAAATAAAGTTATAGGTCTTCTATAGTAATAAGCAACAAGTGGCTGCTCGTATAAAGAATTCCACCTAGTAGCTACTTCTTTGGAAATTTTTCTATAAGGTAGTCCGCAATCGTGACAAGTTTTTTTATAATCTTTTTTATTGTTGTATTCTATTACTTTTTAAAATAAAGTTTATAGTAAATTATATTTTGTTAAGAATGTCTGCAAAAAGTGTTAGACCATCCTTTACAACTAAGTTATATATATGGCATGCACATTTTATATGAAAATGATTTGGAAAAGATGGAGTTAAAAGATTTTTTTTAATTGTAAAAACATAATTATTAGAAGAAGCGTTATCTAATGTAATAGTCATAATTTTATCAGTTATTCCGTAATAATCGCAAACTTGATGAATATTTTCTGCAATAAAAGTATCAGTGTGCCTATCATCTATATATCTATACGCTAAAATACGCTTTTGCATAGACCATTTATAATCTATCCAATGATAGGTTACCGTTAAATAATCATGGTTGTTAGTACTACGCCTATATCAGACGTGATAGATACTTTACCAGGAAAATGATATAAGGAATAGCGTAAATAATGTTGATATTCATGTGCAAATTTAAATACATCTCTCTTAACAGTTGATCTAGGAAAACCGTTAAAAAAATGATTATACATATCTCTAATATAATGAATAAAACTGGGAGAGGAAGGAAATGAAAAAAGTAAACCCTCCATAGCAACTGATTTTGTTATTGCTTCCCTATCTCTATTTTTATCATATGTATGGCTTACAATTCCCCCGTCATAGGGTTAATTTGACCATGTACTTGATCCAGGATAGTATGTGAACCTTGTCCCGAGCCCGACTGAGAGGGAACTGGCACACCCGATTTTTCAGCCAGGTGTTGATTCCACCTAGCTGGGTGAATGTTTTTTATGTGTCTCAATAAACCTCCCGTACCACCCTGACCTTTTTCCATTTTAAATTTAAAAACATTTTTATAAATTTGACATCTAACTACTTGATGCTCTACGTCCCTATAAAAAAAATTCATGCATCTGATTTTAATTTTCATTGTGGTGGGCCTCGTCTCATACTAGGGGGAATAAGAGGCGTTCCAGTTAGAGGTGCACTAGTTTATCTAGATTAGTCGGTGTGTCATCTAGATTAGTTCCAGAAAATATCTCCTTGTTTAAATCTAATGGTATTTCAGGAAAATGTGAAGTATCAACAAAATCATCCTGTCTAGTAATAGGATGACTAGAAGAAGTACCAATTCCCTTGTTACCCCTACTAGAGGAAGCCTTACCCTTACCCTTAAACATACCTTTAAGTCCTTCCATTTTAATTATGCTAATAAATAGTTAAAGATAATGAAATTAAGTGCGCTAATTAAAATATAGAAACCATAATAATTTAATGAAGGAACGAATGTACCAAACGCCGATGTAACGTCGACGTGTAATCGAGAGGTTGAAAATTGAAACTTTGTTCGATGGATGATTCTCAAGCTAGTTGTCAACTTCACTCCCAAATGAATAAATAAAATTGAATATTTAGTACACAATGTAGACTTTTAGAGAGATAGATTGAGAGATTAGAGAGATTGTAATTGTAGGAAGATTTGTGAGAAAGATGAAAAGAAAATAAGGTATTTATAATTGGGAAATTAGGTTAAAGTGTAAATATAATAACTTAGGGGTTAAAAATAAATATTAAGGGGTAGAGGGGGTTGGGGGATGGGGGAGACCAAAATGGCCGTTGCACAACGGCCAAAATATAAAATGGTCGTTGTGCAAGGAATATTTTGTGTAAAGGGGGGGGGGGGGGTTAAACTCGGGCGGGACATGGGGCGGGACCGTGGCAGATCAGGGATGGCAGTACTGCAGAGGGCCGGGCCCCGACGGGACTAGCCAAGGTCCCATCCCGGTTCGAGTCCCGGGCCCCGGCGGGACTTAGTCATTGGAAAATTTTCACAAACAGGTAAGAGAGTCAAATACTGAAGAAAGAATTAACAAAGTCATATACTTTGTGAATAGTTCAGATGTAGGCCCATTAAATACAATTACTTCAATTAGTCAGCCTGTTTTTGTTTTCAGTTACGTAAAAACAAAATTCTCAATGTAGTGAAAAACATAATGAATGACTAAGTCGAGTTAGTTGGACAATATGGCACAAAACAACTATAACCATTCTTTTTAGTGCTTGAACTTTCTAAAGTAGCAACAGTTTTTAAAAATTAATGACAGTGAGAATTAGATTAACCCGTTTGAACATTGATATACTTGCTTGAGAGAAAACACAGAAATCTACCATGCTATCAAAGATGAGAGAAATAAACAGGAGATGATAAGAAAATAACAGGAGGAAAATCAAAAGAAGTAGAATGAAAGAAGAAAAGAGAAGAGATCAACTCTAGACAGCGACGGAGTCAGAATTTTTACATAGAAACACATAAAACATAACTTTAATCTGTAGTGTAATATTTTGCGGGAGTTCGGATGAAAAACACAAACTACTACAAAAGGTAAAACTATTGATGAAGCTACAAAAGGTGTAATTTGTGGAATCTGTGTAACCACATGGTAAATTCCGAAAACAACCCTCCGACTCTAACTCCTCTCGATAGTGTCTTATATATTAGTAGTAACTATATGAAGTTTCATCTTCAATAATAATAGCATAGTAAGAGTAAATATAAGCATAATTAATAAATGATATTTTTTCAATAGAGGCATAAGGCTTAAGAGTAAGCAATGATTGGCCATAAATGATATTTCATTATTTGCCTGTACTCCCACCGGTTCAAAGTAAGTTCACTCTTTTTATTTTTATTCAAAATAAGTATTCACCTACACAATGAAGAAGAAATTTTTCAGATTTGCTCCTATTTACTCAAGATAATAAATAGACAAGACTCTTATTAATTAAGGATAGTTTAATCAAAAAATCTATTTCTTTTAGAAGTCAATGTTTTCTTATAAGAGTTTGTGTTTTCTTATGGAATGTGAAAAATACTAAGTGAACACTTATTTTGAATCGGAGGAAGTAATACCTATCTAGTTTGATCATAGTGCAAATATTGAACTTAAGTATTCTAAATCCTGATAAAATATTGGAAGACTTGTTCGAGCAGTATTACTATTTCAAGTGAAATAACTATTGATTCCACACACAAATCTCTATTTGTTTTTATCTAGCGAAATTATTTTATATCCAACACCATTTTAACTTTCAACCGAATGTTGTCCGAACACTTGGTGGTGAAATTTGCTTACTTCCCTAACTTATTGACATAAAGTGTTGTCTATTTATCAAAGATAATTTCTAATAATGGAACAGAGAATATATAACATGTGTAAGTACACGTAAAAAATGTGCCCTAAATTATATTATAGCAAAAGACAACTGTAATATCGAAAACAACTTTATCCTAAAATTAGAGAACATTTGTGTGCAAAAAGCTATAGCCATAGCAATCTCTTTTTTATTCTCATAAATCAAAGTCAAAATTTTCAAATAGAAGCTTCCGCCAAGTTGAAAATAATGATTGTCTCGTGTTAAATTGCTAAAACCATTAGTATTTCATTATAACAAGAATCAATGAGAGTTAGCAGTGGAAAGACGTGTCATGTTCAAGGATTAAGAGGATAAAGTTTCCAAATCATAGCTTTTGAATAGGGTAATTGTTTTCCGCTGAACTCGGTTCTAATTAAAAATATAATTAGAGATTTGTATTTTACGATTTAAAGAAAAGTGAGTTGTATCCAATCCGGAGAACTCCTCAATGAGTCTGGTATTACGTGATAAAAGACTGATAAGTAAATAGATAGACGAATAATATGAACAAGAAAGCTTTGATTTTGAACTAGTAATGGAAAATAATGGACAAGTACTTCTTTCAGTATATTGCTTTGAGAGAGAATGGAGCTTAGGTTACAAGTGTGAGCAAGAGAATAGAATATGTGTTTTCTTCCCTTCTAAGTCTCACATATATAATCCAAAGCTAGACTATTATAACCCTATCAAGTTATGACGACGTGAGCGTGCTGATGTCACCGTACCCACGCGCGTCATGGCTCTCTGATCTAGGAGGGTTGAATTGACGGGAGTTGTTGGGAGTGAAAGACAGATATTGGAAGCCTCAGAGACGTTTGAATATTCATACACACCAATCAATTTGAAGGGGATCTTTACCTAATACAGATAGTTCCCAACTTTCTAAGGTCTTTGAACTCAAGGACCCTGGAAATGGAAGAGTTTTCCACTATCAATATTCGCGTCGTTATGTCATTCCTCAAACTTTATGTATCAGTTCAATCGATTAGCATTCTATGCACGCTGACTCTTTGTATTAAATGCAATATCGCCCCTGCGAAACCCACTTTACACGCGTCGTGCGTTTGGCCACGTCTTTCCCTCGATGATTGAAGTTGTAATGATGACTGGATTCCCTTCTTTTTAGTCAAAACGCTGCTTCTCCCCTTACTTCTTATATAGAACTCCTCATAAAAGGAATCATATTCACTTTCTCCTTATTTTCAGTATTTTTCTCTTGTTGTTTGAAAAAAGAAAACATTCGCTGGTGGGGCCACCACCCGGGCTCAAAGCCTTGCTCGTAACGATTCTAACATCTCCATTCACCAAGTTCCCATCGGAGTTCGTCGGTAGACGGTCAGTAGAACTTCAAAGAAGAAGAAATTGTCAACCTCCTCCACCGATCAACAGTACAACTCATATATCCCCAGTAACTGGTCTGTTTTGAAGGACCTCACAAAACGCGAAACTTCCACTGACCTTACATGCGAACGGGACCATGTACAAATCCTCCATTCGCGATCGTTACCTGAGTCTAGTGAAGGTGGACTGTGGCTGGAGCAAAATCAAGGTGCTCCTCCTAAAGTAAGAAGAAGACATTACTTTCTACCGGAAGGGTATATTTTGTGTATACCTACCCTTTTTCATTGAGGGTGAGTGAATTTATCGACTCTGTGATCTTAGAGTTTTGTTAGAAATATAATATATGCCTAGCCCAGATCGGACCGGTAGTATGGAGAACGATCGCGTGTCTCCGATATCTTTCTTGTCAAATAGGGGAGGACTTTTCCCTTGCCCATTTAATTCGTCTATATTCCCCCAAGATTTTCAGGGCGGGGGTTATCCAAATGTCCCGTCATGGTCAGAATGATTTGATTGTCAGTACTGATGATGATTCCGACCGGGGACGGACGAAAAGATACGTCATCGGTGCGACTACGAATTTAGTTAAACCGTCGAAGGCCACCATCTCGGAATAATGGAATTTTAACCGTAAGTCCTTCTTCCATTCATCTCTTTTTATGCTACGTCTTTCTGATTTTGAGTGACATCTCTAAATTCTTCTTCTTTTCCTCTTTCATGTATAGCTAGAAAACCTAATTTGGTGTCGGGCTTGTCCCAGTGGATCCAAATAATTCTAGACTTCGCGCACCCTACCCTCCATACATGGAAGGAGATTACATCAAGTAACAGTTGGAAGGAGAAGAATCATGGTCCTCCCAAAGGAGCATTGACCCGAGCTTTGGCGGAAGTCCCCTAAGATTCGGATGTTCCCCTACAACCAGTTATACAAATTGCATCTCAGCTGGGCTAGAGTCCGGGGTCGGCTCCTTCCCAGAGAAAATATAACATGTGTAAGTACAAATAAAAAATGTGCCCTAAATTATATTATAGCAAAGGACAACTTTAATATTGAAAACAACTTTATCCTAAAATTAGAGAACATTTGTGTGCAAAAAGCTATCGCAATAGCAATCTCTTTTTTATTCTCATAAATCAAAGTCAAATCTTTAAAATAGAAGCTTCCGCCAAGTTGAAAATAATGATTGTATCGTGTTAAATTTCTAAAATCAATAGTATTTCATTATAACAAGAGTCAATGAAAGTTAGTAGTGGAAAGACACGTGTCATGTTCAGGGATTAAGAGGATAAAGTTTCCAAGGACCAAACTGTAAATATTAAATAATTTAGGGGTCTATCAGAAGAAGCCCAAGCCCCACGACCCATGACCCGAAACTTGAGCCCAGAGCGGATGGGACGGGCGGGCGGCGGCGCGCGTGTGGGCTTAGCCTTGAACCAAAGCACATCTAGGTCTTCCCTCCTTCAAACACATGGGTTACCCCTTGGGGTCCCAAACCCTTAGCCAATTTTGAGACTTATAAAGAGAACAATTCTTCTTTTTCCCGCCGATGTGGTAGATTTGTCCCACACCATATTTCCATGCCTCAAATACCTTACTTCGTGAACTAATATCTCTTTCATTTCTTAATGAAATTTGACGATCTTTGGCCCTACGGTCATCTACTCACTTAGTAGATTATGCACGTGTGAAGAGACAAAGACTCCAACATACGGAACCCTAGTGTTTAAGTCATTAAATACGGGTGGACGCACCTCCCCACCAAAGGCAAATTTCCAACAATCCCCTCTTGGAAGAAATTTTGGCGCACACACAAGGTGCCTACTTTCAGCAATCTTTCAGCGAAAGAATATTGCATCAGGAGAGGTAGGTTCTGCTTTGAACCTTCCCTAGTTGAATACCACCGGACTTACTTACTGCGCGGTGAACGTGATGTCTTGAACCGTTAGTGTTCAGTGTAAGTCAAGATAATGATACCAACACAATAACTCTCCTTATTCATTTTCTTCTTATTGTTTTATCCGTTGTGTCCGTGGACACACTTGGATTCTTAAGTGTGTTCATTTGAGGAGGCATGTCCTCGCACTTAAATAGGTGATCTCCTACAAGGTATCCTGCTATACCCAACTTCACAAGTGTTAGAAATCATTAAAAGTTTCCCCAACCTTAACCTCAACCGTTTGAGGATCGTTAAAGGTTTGGAAGCTGAACATTTACCCACCATGCAGGTAGCACTTTAATGTCTATCGCGGGAACAGCTTTGGATTCATGTTTGCCTACAGAAATCATCATCCGAAGTGCTCTTGCTTCCACCGAAGCGCTCAACTGAACCTTTTGCAGCTTAGTTTTCCCATTGAACCAAATTCTTGGGATCTCCAGTCAGTAATGTTGGGTTACCACCATAAAGGTTCGTACTGTTTGGGTTTTAAGCCCATTCCCCTAGACAGGCAGAACACTTGATCTTCATGTAGTCCCTTAGTTAAAGGGTCTGCTATATCCTTTGATTAGTAATCAAGGAAGTGACGCCCGTGATAATCAACTGTCATACGGTCTTATGTCTCCGACAAATCCTGACAGATATGTCCAGACGCCGTCATCCGTGTCCTTCCTGAAGCCGACCGGCTAGCCACAGTGTATAACTGCTGAAGGCATGGGTTTCTCCCAATAAGGGATGTCCTCTAAGGAGTCGTGAAGTTACTCAACTTCTTTCATGCTTTGTATAAAGCGATAAACTCTAATTCCATCATGAATCGGCCGATGCAAGTTTGCTTAGAGGATTTTCCAAGACCCACCATACACATTTCCTTATGGCTTTGGTGTTCTTCACATCTGATGTCCAGTTTATATCATTGTGTTCTCCCAGAACCGCTGGACATCCAGAATACCATAATCCGTAGATAAGCGAATATTTCAGATATCATCATATCCGACTCAACGCCTTCTATAGATCATTTATTAAAATCATCAGTGAACCTTAGTTCAACTGATCTGCTTTGTAGGTCGATACCAGGTCGGTTGTAGTGTGTAACACACATTGAACTACATGTGACCTGCGCATATCGCTACTTGTATATGGGTGCACTATGATTTCAATCAGTTATATGATTCATACCATTGGTGGCTTCAACGAGACTGTCAACTATCTCACAACTGAGTTTGGAGTTAGACCAGTCTGTTAGATGTCTTAGAAATCCCAATTCCTAAGATGTCATATGTGATAGTCATATCTTTCATATCGAGACTTTGTTTCAATATGACTTCCACTCTCAGGCTGTTGGTTTTCTAAATGTTGGCTTTCTAACTTCAGAGTCAATGTTTCTGTGGTCAGATTCATTGTTTCTGTTTTATCTGAAACTTCCAGGACCAAAATGTAAACATTTTTGGGACCAAAATGAAAGTTCAAGAAGAAGCCCAACAGTACAGCAAACCAACTCTGATTCTCCCCTTCCAACTCTCCGGTTAGGAAGGATGTTTCAACATCCATGCCACGCAAGACTACAATGGCCCTAGATGTTAAGCTATTCACAGATAAGCACGTGTACAACTAGCCGAGGCCTTATACTCGTCAGTAGATCCATCTACTTTGTACTCGCTTTTGAGTATTCTTTTCCATAACCCAAATGTTCTTTTCCCGGAGGAAGATCAACCATTACACAAGTATGGTTCTATATGATGGAATTTATTTCTCTATTTAGCTTTTTTTCAAAGCAGTGCTTTTGGAGATGAAAATTCTTTGTTAATTGTCCATGGTTTGTTCTAAACCATACAAGCTAGAAGGCCTGGACCAAGTCTTTGTCCCCTCTTTGCTCCGTCTCGGTTCAACATCTAGAATCCCTGAGTTCTGTAGATCTGAAATATTAAGTTCCGGATAGTCAGCAACTTTCAAGTCCTGTAGATGCAGAACGTCTAATTTCGGACAGTCAGGCCCTCGCGGGTTCTTGTTAACCTCGAGCAATAACTCATTTTTCCTTCTCAAGAAAAGTTATCCTCAAAGAATTCAGCATTCTTTGACACCAAGAGGCGATAAGTATTACTGTTATTTGCAGATCCAGTGGAAATGCAATTTACAGTCTTAGGTCCAACTTGACCTGTTTCGATATTCCAACTTCCACCAAGCCACCCCATATCACAACATTTGTATGTGAGATCCTTTACATGTCTCACACGAAGGGTTATCCTTATCCTTATGCGTATTTCTGTTGAGAATCGCATTAGCGGTAAGGATCGCCTTGCCGCACATAGGTTGGGCGTACGGTTTGCGCTTGACTAACACCGTTATACTGAGGTGAGTAATGAGCAGTCGTTTAATAAACGATGCTTCACATTCTCCCCCTCTATCACTACGAATTCCTCAATCCGTAGGCTTAGTTGATTTTTAACTTCTGCTTTGTAGCGCTTATCCAATTCAACAACTTCATATTTGCTTTTCAACAAACAAAGGATACTATACGTTTTACCATCATCAATGAAGGTCATAAAGTACTTGTCTCCCCCTCTATTTTGTACAAACTTCAAATCACCCATATAGGTGTGCCTAAGTTCTAGAGGAGCGGTGCTTCTTTCGCTATTCCTTTGACGGAATTTGGAAATGCGATTTTGCCTCTTCGCCTACCTCACATTTATTTTGAGGGTTTATGTCGACAGAAGACAACAATATCAACTTCGTTAGCTTTTGAATGACTTTTTATTAACGTGTCTTAATCTATGATGGCATAGATGCACGGATTACAAATTCATCATTCATTTAGCTACAGACATACTGTACCATTTTTAGTTATTACAAACATGTTGGACTAGTCTCAAACTAGCTTGACCAACAGCGTCCCTTAACCAAGTTTTGGGACATGTATCACCTCATCTGAGAGTGATCCCATTCCCCGAAGTCCTATTGAGGACAACCCCTTCTACTTTAGAGGTGGCGTTGCTTCACATGAACAACATCTTGCCCGTGGTTAGGGCGTAACCGGATCATATGTGATCTGGATACTCTGGCCCACTCTAGTTGCTTTGGAAGACTGAGTGTCCAATTTCTTTTATGCCTTTCTTTTGGCCTTCAGATCATTTAAGACCTAGAAATTCTGGTCTACCACACTAGGTGTCCATTACTTTTCCTATAAAATGAATTCTGGCCCCACTCCAGTTTCCCGTAGGCTTTGTATAACTGAGTGTCCAATATCATCCTATCAAAGGAATTTTTGCCCCACTCCAGTCGCCCGTAGGCTTTGTATGACTGAGTGTCCAATATCTTCCTATGAAGGATCTTCTGACAAATAGCGTGACAGGCTCAACGTATTTAGCTTTTAGTCTTCTTCCCTTATGATTGGTGCCCAGACAATTTTTGGCGCTTACTTAAGAGTGGTAACAGTTTTCGCATAGTCAGTGGATCTTTCTCCCTCGTATGTGCGAACATACTTTACACACTTTTAATAATTACACTTAAAAGAACGTATCATTTTAAGTCGTTTACAAAATCCAATCTTTAAACGGGAAGGAAGATGAGATTAAACTTCTGATTTTAAAGCGTAAGGAATATAAATTATTTCGTGAAAATATTTTCATATTCCTTCTTACTTTAAGCCGTTTTTAATCAGACATCATTTAATCTTATTTTTGACAAAGAAGGAAAAATTACTTATCCCAATTTCGGATTCTTTGTCTGGGACAGATATAGGTCATCTGCTACAAAATAGAACCACATCTTCAGCCTTCTCCTCTTGTCCCAGTTGACATCCTGAGCCTCTCGTGGGCGCTTGTTCCCACCACTCTCAGGAGCAGTGACACCATGAACACATTGACCTTCAACAGCATAATCAAACCTCTCTTCTACCAGAAACCCACAGCTATATCCAGATTTGGTCACACAACTTTTGACCGACATCTTTCGAACACTAATAGAATTTTGTCTTAAAACTGTTTTATAAGTAAAGTAGTATGGGAAGTAAATAAATATTTCAATTTTTCGAAAGGATAAACAAATAGGCAATTCAGAACTGCCGCAAGCTTGTTGAGTCTTGAATCTTGATAACCTGAAATCAAGAAACACTAAATCTGAATTGTTACAACTGTGGGCTGAGTCGAGAGATAGCTCTCTGTCTTTAAGACAAGATTGCCCCGTATATATGATTTTACATTAACGGGCAATAGTCTCCCAAGATAAAACAGCAACTAATCAACACTACAAAGCAAATAGGTTGATTCTGACGAAGAAAACAAAACACGAAACGACTTGCTGAAGAACGGAAAAGGAAGGAAGAGTTTTGAGTTTTCTGTTCACTGTTCACTGTTTGTGGACAGAATTTCAGTTCTCTCTTCTGTTTCTGTATAGTAAATTGTATATTTTCGTAGTCTAGTCTCAATTGTGCCAAAATACACCAATATATAGCATAAGGGAAGGCTTCTCAACTACCAAGTAATGGCCATTAGTGAGGGGAGTAATCAGCCAAGTAATGTCCATTTAGTGAGGGAGTTAATCAGCCATCATGGCTGATTTAATGTGCAACGTTCCAAAAACCAACCCAAACTGTAGGCACAAACTTTCTGTCTTCCGCCCGGACGGACGGGCGGCGGCGGCGCGCGTGTGGGCTTAGCCTTGAACCAAAGCACAACTAGGTCCTCCCTCCTTCAAACACATGGGTTTCCCCTTGGGGTCCCAAACCCTTAGTCAATTTTGAGACTTATAAAGAGAACAATTCTTCATTTTCCCACCGATGTGGCAGATTTGTCCCACACCATATTTACATGCCTCAAACACCTTACTTCGTGGACCAATATCTCTTTCATTTCTTAACAAAATTTGACGATCTTTGGCCCTACGGTCATCTACTCACTTAGTAGATTATGCACGTGTGAAGAGACAAAGCCTCGAACATGCGAAACCCTAGTGTTTAATTCATTAAATATGAGTGGACGCTTCAACTTTTGGCACCTGCAGTATGGGTGGTGTGTCATACTCATTCCTGTACCACCCTGACATTTTCCCATTTTAAATTTAAAAATATTTTTATAAATTTGACATCTAACTACTTGATGCTCTACGTCCCTATCAAAAAAAATTCATGCATCTGATTTTAATTTTCGTTGTGGTGGGCCTCGTCTCATACTAGGAAGAATAGGAGGTGTTCCAGTTAGAGGTGCACTAGTTGATCTAGATTAGTCGGTGTGTCATTTAGATTAGTTTTAGAAAATATCTCCTCGTCTAAATCTAATGGTATTTCAGGAAAATGTGAAGTATCAATAAAATCATCTTGTCTAGTAATAGGATGACTAGAAGAAGTACCCCTTCCCTTGTTACCCCTACTAGAGGAAGCCTTACCCTTACCCTTAAATATACATTTAAGTCCTTCTATTTTAATTATGCTAATAAATAGTAAAAGATAATAAAATTAAGTGCGCTAATTAAAATATAGAAACCATAATAATTTAATGAAGGAACAAATGTACCAAACGCTGATGTAACGTCGACGTGTAATCGAGAGGTTGAAAATTGAAACTTTGTTCGATGGATGATCCTCAAGCTAGTTGTCAACTTCACTCCCAAATGAATAAATAAAATTGAATATTTAGTACACAATGTAGACTTTTAGAGAGATAGATTGAGAGATTAGAGAGATTGTAATTGTAGGAAGATTTGTGAGAAAGATGAAGAGAAAATAAGATATTTATAATTGGAAAATTGGGTTAAAGTGTAAATATAATAACTTAGGGGTTAAAAATAAATATTAAGGGGTAGAGGGGGTTGGGGGAGGGGGGAGGCCAAAATATAAAATGGCCGTTGTGCAACATTTATTTTGTGCAAAGGGGGGGTTAAACTCGGGCGGGACATGGGGCGGGACCGTGGCGTGTCAGGGATGGCGGTACTGTCGAGGGTCGGGCCCCGGCGGCACTAGCCGAGGTCTCGTCCCGGTTCGAGTCCCGTTACCAAATTTTTTTTAATAGCGTTGCAGGGTCGGGGCGGGACCGGGCCGCCCCGCCCCGTTGGCCAGTCTTAAAGCAAAGTAATAACACGCGTAAGAGACGGAGTACCATATCCAAAATCTCTTCAATAGCAAATAGTTGAGAGAGTGAAGTTCATCTTCAGGTATATAACCCTTGAACCAACTAAATCAGTGATTAGCCAAGCATTGTTTCGTTGATTCCTTCAGCCACATTTGGTGAAGGTATCTGCAAAAATTTCAAGAGGAATTCATAAAGAATTGCTTTGCCAGGGTTAATATATAGATATTTCATATAATTGAAATAGCAAAGCCATAAAGGAAGGCAAAACATGTGTAATCTACATATAATTAAGTAGAAAAAAGTCACATTTCAGCCATGATTTTAAGTTATTGTAAAATTTTGGACTGTGCTATATCTTATGATAATTTTTCTCACTTTAAAAGTTTTAATAAATGAAGGAAAAACTTCAAATATCTTCCAATTCCAATACTTATCAAATGAGCAGTTCTCATGCTATGTTTGTGGTTGTCTTGATCTTCTCTTCCCTCTAAGCCAATATGTTCAGTTTTGGATTCGCTCCCTTCGGGAAGGTGCGTCATGGTTGACAACAAAGGTGAGTAGATAGAATTTTTCTGTCTGTGTACACAAAAAGGATAATTTTGGAGGCACTGTCCTCTAAAGATTCTAAGAGAGATCAAATACTGAAGGATTCTTCAATAAAAATCCCCTTTGAGCAAATATCCAACAAAAATCCCCTTTGTTTCTTCAACTTTTGGCACCTGCAGTAGGCAATATGAACCTCATCGGCTAAATTGGCCAAGTTAAGCATGTAAGAGAAAGCTTTAGCAATGACAATGGAATCCCCTGAATTCAAATTTGTCAACACACTTACAAATGGGTTAAAGCAGTGTAAACAGCCTCTGGCATAAATGCAAGGTAAGGATGCGTACAACAGACCCTTGTTGTCCGGCCCTTCCCCAGACTCCGGGCTTAGCGGGAGCTTAGTGCATCGGGCTGCCCCTTTTGCCCCCACAACTACATAAATGACCTAAGGGTAAGCGGTGCCTAAAATCCCAAGTCACATACTCTGTTGTTTCGGAAGCATATATAGCTATGGCTTTTTTTGGTTTGTAAGAAAACTGGGGTTGACGTCGGTTTTGTAGCGATGAAAAACACAAAATGCAACAAAGCGTAAGCCAAATTAGTCGTAAGAAATTAAAGTGGTGAAAACGTGTTCTTTTTTTAAATGAAGCTACATATAGGAAAAATAATAATCGAAAAAGCCTCCTTCATTGGAAAATTTTCACAAACAGGTAAGAGAGTCAAATACTGAAGAAAGAATTAACAAAGTCATATACTTTGTGAATAGTTCAGATGTAGGCCCATTAAATACAATTACTTCAATTAGTCAGCCTGTTTTTGTTTTCAGTTACGTAATAACAAAATTCTCAATGTAGTGAAAAACATAATGAATGACTAAGTCGAGTTAGTTGGACAATATGGCACAAAACAACTATAACCATTCTTTTTAGTGCTTGAACTTTCTAAAGTAGCAACAGTTTTTAAAAATTAATGACAGTGAGAATTAGATTAACCCGTTTGAACATTGATATACTTGCTTGAGAGAAAACACAGAAATCTACCATGCTATCAAAGATGAGAGAAATAAACAGGAGATGATAAGAAAATAACAGGAGGAAAATCAAAAGAAGTAGAATGAAAGAAGAAAAGAGAAGAGATCAACTCTAGACAGCGACGGAGTCAGAATTTTTACGTAGAAACACATAAAAAATAACTTTAATCTGTAGTGTAATAATTTGCGGGAGTTCGGATGAAAAACCCAAACTACTACAAAAGGTAAAACTATTGATGAAGCTACAAAAGGTGTAATTTGTGGCATCTGTGTAACCACATGGTAAATTCCGAAAACAACCCTCCGACTCTAAGCTCCTCTCAATAGTGTCTTATATATTAGTAGTAACTATATAAAGTTTCATCTTCAATAATAATAGCATAGTAAGAGTAAATATAAGCATAATTAATAAATGATATTTTTTCAATAGAGGCATAAGGCTTAAGAGTAAGCAATGATTGGCCATAAATGATATTTCATTATTTGCCTGTACTCCCACCGGTTCAAAGTAAGTTCACTCTTTTTATTTTTATTCAAAATAAGTATTCACCTACACAATGAAGAAGAAATTTTTCAGATTTGCTCCTATTTACTCAAGATAATAAATAGACAAGACTCTTATTAATTAAGGATAGTTTAATCAAAAAATCTATTTCTTTTAGAAGTCAATGTTTTCTTATAAGAGTTTGTGTTTTCTTATGGAATGTGAAAAATACTAAGTGAACACTTATTTTGAATCGGAGGAAGTAATACCTATCTAGTTTGATCATAGTGCAAATATTGAACTTAAGTATTCTAAATCCTGATAAAATATTGGAAGACTTGTTCGAGCAGTATTACTATTTCAAGTGAAATAACTATTGATTTCACACACAAATCTCTATTTGTTTTTATCTAGTGAAATTATTATATATCCAACACCATTTTAACTTTCAACCGAATGTTGTTCGAACACTTGGTGGTGAAATTTGCTTACTTCCCTAACTTATTGACATGAAGTGTTGTATATTTATCAAAGATAATTTCTAATAATGGAACAGAGAATATATAACATGTGTAAGTACACGTAAAAAATGTGCCCTAAATTATATTATAGCAAAAGACAACTTTAATATCGAAAACAACTTTATCCTAAAATTAGAGAACATTTGTGTGCAAAAAGCTATAGCAATAGCAATCTCTTTTTTATTCTCATAAATCAAAGTCAAATCCTTCAAATAGAAGCTTCCGCCAAGTTGAAAAAAATGATTGTCTCGTGTTAAATTGCTAAAACCATTAGTATTTCATTATAACAAGAATCAATGAAATTTAGTAGTGGAAAGACACGTGTCATGTTCATGGATTAAGAGGATAAAGTTTCCAAATCATAGCTTTTGAATAGGGTAATTGTTTTCCGCTGAGATTTGTATTTTAGGATTTAAAGAAATGTGAGTTGTATCCAATCCGGAGAATTCTTCAATGAGTCTAGTATTACGTGATAAAAGACTGATAAGTAAATAGATAGACGAATAATATGAACAAGAAAGCTTTGATTTTGAACTAGTAATGGAAAATAATAGACAAGTGCTTCTTTCAGTATATTGCTTTGAGAGAGAATGGAGCTTAGGTTACAAGTGTGAGCAAGAGAATACAATATGTGCTTCCTTCCCTTCTAAGTCTCACATATATAATCCAAAGCTAGACTATTATAACCCTATCAAGTTATGACGACGTGAGCGTGCTGATGTCACCGTACCCACGCGCGTCGTGGCGCTCTGATCTAGGAGGGTTGAATTGACGGGAGTTGTTGGGAGTGGAAGACAGATGTTGGAAGCCTCAGAGACGTTTGAATATTCAAACACACCAATCAATTTGAAGGCGATCTTTACCTAATACAGATAGTTCCCACTAAGGGTTTTGACCTCAAGGGCCCTGGAAATGGAAGAGTTTTCCGCTATCAATATTCGCGTCGTTATGTCATTCCTCAAACTTGATGTATCAGTTCAATCGATTAACATTCTATGCATGTTGACTCTTTTATTAAATGATATATCGCCCTTGCGAAACCCACTTTACACGCGTCGTGCGTTTGGCCACGTCTTTCCCTCGATGATTGAAGTTGTAATGATGACTGGATTCCCTTCTTTTTAGGCAAACCGCTGCTTCTCCCCTTACTTCTTATATAGAACTCCTCATACAAGGAATCATATTCACTTTCTTCTTATTTTCAGTATTTTTCTCTTGTTGTTTGAAAAAAGAAAACATTCGCTGATGGGGCCACCACCCGGGCTCAAAGCCTTGCTCGTAACGATTCTAACATCTCCATTCACCAAGTTCCCATCGGAGTTCGTCGGCCGACGGTCAGTAGAACTTCAAAGAAGAAGAAATTGTCAACCTCCTCCACCGATCAACAGGCCAACTCATATATCCCCAGTAACTGGTCTGTTTTGAAGGACCTCACAAAACGCGAGACTTCCACTGACCTTACATGCGAACGGGACCATGTACAAATCCTCCATTCGCGATCGTTACCTGAGTCGAGTGAAGGTGGACTGTGGCTGGAGCAAAATCAAGGTGCTCCTCCTAAAGTAAGAAGAAGACATTACTTTCTACTGGAAGGGTATATTTTGTGAATACCTACACTTTTTCATTGAGGGTGAGTGAATTTATCGACTCCGTGATCTTGGTGTTTTGTTAGAAATATAATATATGCCTGACCCAGATCGGACTGGTAGTATGGAGAACGATCGCGTGCCTCTGATATCTTTCTGCTCAAATAGGGGAGGACTTTTCCCTTGCCCATTTAATTCGTCTATATTCCCCTAAGATTTTCAGGGCGGGGGTTATCCAACTGTCCTGCCATGGTCAGAATGCTTTGATTGTCAGTACTGATGATGATTCCGACCGGGGATGGACAAAAAGGTACGTCATCGGTGCGACTACGGATTTAGTTTAACCGACAAAGGCCACCATCTCGGAATAATGGAATTTTAACCGTAAGTCCTTCGTCCATTCATCTCTTTTTGTGCTACGTCTTTCTGATTTTGAGTGACATCTCTAAATTATTCTTCTCTTCCTCTTTCAGGTATAGCTTGAAAACCTAATTTGGTGTAGGGCCTGGCCTAGTGGGTCCAAATAATTCTATACTTCGCGCACCCTACCCTCCATACATAGAAGGAGATTACGTCAAGTAACAACTGGAAGGAGAAGAATCATGGTCCTCCCAAAGGAGCATTGAACCGAGCTTTGGCGGAAGTCCCCTGAGATTTGGATGTTCCCCTACAGCCAGTTATACAAATTGCATCTCAGCTGGGCTGGAGTCCGGGGGCTGCTCCTTTGACTGGGTCTAAAAATTCATTATCTACATATTTCCCTCATCTAGTCAAGATAAATAGACCGAATGCTCAGAAGTAATGTAGTCAAGGGTCAGCCTTGGCAGCTCTCGTCGTTCCTCAAGTGACAATCAACTTGGCGTCTAACGCTAGTGAAGAGGATTAAGATTCTGCCCCGAGACTCTCCCATAAAAGGACTGCTAGGTCAAAGGCTATCACCACTGCCTTTTTAGAGAGATGGAGTAGTTGGATAAAATAAACTCTTACACCCCTTTCTCGTTTGCCCCCGCTAGAGATGGAGGTGCCACATCGGGTTCTGTACCCGTTCCATGTGTTCCTTCCTCATCCTGAGTCATTCCGACGCCAGCTCTTTAAAGGCGAGATTCCATGTCTCAAGGCCCAAAGCCCAGGGCTCAATCTGAAGGTCTTTGAAATCCCAGCACCCGGGCATGTCCCGACGGCCCTCCAAACTCTCATCGATCGTGGCTAGCTGACACCTATCTGACACCAATCTGCAATGATTCGGCTCATCGGCAAGTCACATTCACCGTCCCCCAAGAATGTTACCTTTTTTCGATTAATAGGGATTGCGAACTATTTGAGTCCCCTGGCTAGTGAGAAAGATATGGAGAAAATGAGGGGTGTTTCTGGAGATTGCATGCTTAATGCTGGGGCTCATGCGGTTGCTCAGGTACATTGGTGTTTCATTTTTCAACTCTTTCTCTTATTTTTTTTCCTCTCTAAGTATGACCCTTAGTTTCTCGACTAATTTTATTTCAAGTGAGCCTTCTGACTATAGAGGGGTTTCAGTGGAAGCTTGTTAAAGAGAGGGAGAGGATGATAGAGTATCAAAAGCTGCAGGCGCCTCCCGGCACTAGAGAGCCGGCTGATTTATGTGGAAGATCTGGAGGCCAAGTTGGCCCATTCAGAGCAGGAAAGGAAGATCCACAGCAAAGAGGCAGCCATGTTCCACACTAAGCTTCTGGAGCTGCAGGAAAGGTGCGCCGAACACCAGGATCACCTAGCCACTGTAGTTCAGAGGGAATCAGGTCTGGTAGAGTGGATCCGGATTATGGGGATTGAGCTGGATGCTTGCTAAACTGACAAGGCTTCTGCTAAGAAAGCTTTAAACATCCTCGAGGGGAGGTATGAGAACCTAACGGTTCGGTATCAGAACCAGCTCCAGCACAACAAAAACCTTAATAAGACCAATACCTATCTTCGCAAAGCAATGCAAAAGATCCATATGTCTGACACAAACGCCATCATTCAGCAACTGAAGATAGACTTTGTTCTTGAGAAAACCCATGTTGTATTTCAGGCCCAAAGGATTTCCCTTCAGGAGGCCCGAGACAAGTCTATTGATATTGATGTTGCATTGGTTGTTGCACTGAAGGTGGAGGACATGGCTCATAATGATTTGCATGTTCGACGCCCGAGGATTTTATTCAGACTTCAGACATCAAAAGTTGGTCCCACAAAGGCAAAGATGAAGCCCATCTGAATACGGGGAACACCCTTCTGAGGTTCCAGCATCTAAAATCGGGTTAGCAAGAGGTGATGCAGAGGAGACTCCTCCCAAGGACCAACTGGTCACTCCTGCTCCGGATACTCATTCCCCTGCCGAAGTTTTCGGTACTCTGGCAAATGTTGCTCGATATTAGTACTCCCTGCGTTGAGTTTTAGTTTTTTAGATGTGTCGTTATGTTTCCTTGGTTTTTGGAAAACACTTGTGTTACTTTGCTACCGGTATTGCCCTTGTTTTTGGACCTTTCTTTTGATTGTATGAAAATTTGCATGTGTCTTCATAATGTTCCTGCCATGGGCCAAAGTTTTTAGTTAACTTGTTAGGATCCCACGCAGGGATCGTATATTGTTGTTTGATACTCTGATTATGTTGGTATGCTTTGTGTCCTGGTGTGAAGATTACCCGGTCCTTGGAAAAAGAGCGGTTCAACCATATAGATCCTTCCACCCAAGGACCCCCTCATCGGGACTCTGCTCTATAGAAATTTCGAATGCTTGTGTTTAAGTTTCATGATTGCTTTGATTTTTCTCCATTCATGTGGTGTTTTGAGCAATCGTTTTCCCCAATCCAGAAATGTTACTTCCGACCGCGTATTTTATAATCAGGAATTAAATTCATCCGATTCATAATAAAAAAGGGCCCCCCCTTTGTTTGACGTCGATGAAGAGGACATCTCAACTTCATCTTATATTGGCATAAGATTATGTTTCTTTCACGCTCTAAGACCTATAGGCCGTGTGTTCGTGGTGGATATTATCGCATCCATGAGGACATGTTCGTACTAACAACTTTAGAGTGTATTAAGCGAGGCTAAAGCTTTGTTTTCATTCATAGCATTCAAGGGAAAGAAGTGCAACATGTATTTTCCTATCTTTGTTCGCCACTCCTGAGGTGCATTCTTCCTTCGGTCAGTCCCAGTTCTAAGATAGATTTAGGAAGATGGAAAAATGGAAAGAAAGCAGACTCATACCTGCGACCTTCAAGGTTGTATTGTGGGGGGAAAATCGTTTGAGAATTCTGGAAAACTTTGCGTCCGTATCATCGAGCAAAGTTGGTGTGCTAGATCGTACTCACTTATATCGATCGACCACTTAGATAGCCAGATTGTGAGGATCTCCCCTTGTAGCAGAGTTCGTAGTAGGGCACTTTTAATGACTGTTAGCGGATGAAACTGGAAGTATGTTCGCAGCTTTTGTGTGGCCATGATGAGGGTCAGGGCCAACTTCTCTATATCCGAATATCGGGACTCCTCCTCGATTAGTGTTTTGCTTGCATAATAAATGGGGAGTTGTGCTTCTCCCTCTTTCCTTATTAAGGCAGTGTTGATTGATATTGCCGAGACCGTCACATATATGAGTAGTCGTTCCCCCTCTTTTGGTTTGGCCATTACATGAGGGCTGGCTAGGTAACCTTTGTTGTAGGTCTTGCAGGCTTTGGTAGCACTCATTCATCCACCGAAACTGATGATCCTTTTTCATAAGCTTGAAAAAATCATGACATCGGTCCATCGATCGAGACACAAATATTCCTAAGGCCGCGATCTTTCCCTTCAACCTTTGTACCATCTTGACGTTGTTCAGGGTGTTCGAAATTTCTTGGATAGCTCTAACTTTATCGGAGTTCATTTTGATGTCGTGACTGGAAAAAAAGAAATGGGGTTCATTTCGATGCCGCGGCCGGAAATAGAGAAAGCCAGGAATTTTTCAGACCTGACTCTGAAGGCACACTTCTCCAGATTTAGCTTCATACCGTGGTGACGCAAGACGTTGAAAGTTTATGTTAGGGAGACCAGGTGAGATTCTGCCTCTCGGTATTTGACCTGCATGTCATCAATGTAAACTTCCATGGTCCAGCCTATTTACTTTTTGAACATTTTGTTTACCAACCTTTCGTCAGTTGCTCTTGCATTTTTTAAGACCAAAAGGCATTACGTTATAACAAAAGTTACTGTGATTGGTCATGAAAGAGGTTTTGTGTATCCTTCGGATGTAGACTGATCTGGTTATAACCGGAGTATGCGTCCAGGAAGATGAGCAGCTCATGACCCGTCGTGGCATCGATAATTTGATTGATGTGTGGCAACGGGAAGGAATCCTTGGGACATTCTTCATTCAAGTCTTTAAAGTCTACACACATCCTGAATTTATTGAGTTTCTTGGGGACCACCACCACATTGTCCAGCCAATTAGGATCTTCGACTTTTCATACCGACCCTATATTGAGTAGGCGTGCTACCTACTCTTTGAAGTCCTTCACGGATATGGGTGCTTACTCCGATGTTGTTGGTTTAGTAACAAGTTGGTCCCTGACTGCGGATATTGGTTATTTCCTCCGTCTCACCGGGGTATGATTGGGATCGGTGCTTAACCTGTGGATAGCTATTTCTCGAGGAATTCCTGTTATATCAAGATGAGACCAAGCAAAACAATCAGAATTACCCTTTAAATAATGTAAGAATGCATTTCTGAGCTCGGGAGAGAGCTATAAGCCTAGGTATACCTTCTTTTTGGGATGTTCCTCAAAAAGCGTTGCGCTTTCCAGCTCTTCTATGGTGGAATCCGTGGGATATTTGTGTACTGCCATGATGAACCCTTTCCGGATGGCCTGATCCAGGTGCCCTTCTTCTGTATGTTATTTCTTTCACTCCCCGGGATGCCCTGCTTGGGTTCCGTGTCTGTAATTGCTATTTGTCTATCCCATATCCTTGCAGTTCCATCACCATCAAGGCGTCGTCTAACTGAGATGTATTACTGCTTTCTCTAATTTTACTGACCCCCCAAGGAGTGCGAAACTAGACCTTCTAGTGGTAGGTTGAAGGGACCGTTTGCATTGCATGTAACCATGGTCGCCCTAATATTGCATTGTAAGCCATATCACCAGACATGACATCGAAGGTCGTGTCTCATTTCATACCATCAGCGTGTACCGTTAATTTGACTTTTCCTCTTGTCAACTCACTCGACATGTTGAAGCCTGCTAGTACCTTTGGTATTGGGACGACGGAATCATCCACCCACATTTAATTCAGAACACGCAGGTGAATGATGTTCGATGAACTCTCTGGATCAACCAAAACACGCTTAATAAACGATTTATTAATTTGCACAGATATTATCAGAGCGTCATTGTAGGGGGAGGCAAGGTCTGTGCAGTCATCACTGGAGAATGAGATATCCTTGCTTTCCACGGGTTCCCGAATGCGGCTCATGGTTGTGACGGAAATCTTGGACTTCCTCATTGATGTGAATGTAACCTTATTCACCACCTCTGTTTCGAAGATCATGTTGACAGTGTGAGTGGGTGAAGGTGCTTTGTTTGGTTTATGTCCGTGTCACGATCCTCTTTAAGGAATTGTGGTGGCACCTACATTGTTACCACTGGTAGGTGAACCACTCCTCAATTAACAACATAATTAAAGAAATAATGCGGAAATAACATCATACTTAATAAAATTGTCTAACCATAGTATAAATGCGGAAAATACGTCTGATAATCATCAATACAACCCCTGAGAATCTGGTCAATAATAAAAGAGCTCTAAACCAAATACATGAGTCAAATGGGGAAAGCAACAAGTCTAATAGTCTGAATATGTCTCTCGAGTAAATAAAAAGACAGAAGTAAGATAAGAGCCTCCATGGTTATGCTGGAAGGAAGCATACTCACCCTAAAGTCTAGAAATCCACCGGCTTAGACTCAACCCCGAGGTCCTGAAATGGAGAAAGACATAGTATCTTCATCCAAAAAAATGCAGCAAGTGTAGCATGAGTACACAATGTACCCCTGTAGACATCATAGGCCGACAACGACGGAAGATACGTAACAGAAATAAACATCAAGTTGACTCTCAAGTAGATCTTATTCTAGGCAGTTCAAGTAGTCAGATAAGTCACCTTATTCACATAAGGGTTCAATCACACAAGTACAATTCAATTCATATTGCACACAGGGATCTTACACTTAATACCCACCGACTAGTAAACTCTGTCTAAGTCATATTCATATTGTCACCACCTACCCAAGTTATCAAATAATCAATTAAAACAGGTTGACCCTAGTACACAACATCATATCACAATTCTTCTCAAGAGGTATACATTAGTCTGATCATAACAATATTAGCTTCTTATTCTCTCTAACTCTTGGGTTTGATTATGGTTCTATACCAGTAAGGGCAGGACACATACTCGTTCATTTAATATCCTTATTATACTCTAAGTAGAAGTCTACACCGTGCATCCTTGATTAAGGAGGGGATCTATACATGCATAACATACAAGTCATTTAACTACAACAACAACACCTTGACCAATCATTTGTTAGACCTTCTATCAAATAACACTGTCAATCACCAAGAAATACAAGCCAGTAGAATTCACCGACCACAATAAAGTCTGACAACGAGTACTTACTCATAATGGTGTAACCACAGGACCCAATTCACAAAGAACAAGCCAATCGTGGTGTCACGCCCCGGTATCGACTGGAACAGACTACATTCTACATATTATTGCTATGAACATATAATCGTCTAGATGACATAGTATCTCTGTAAATCTGTAAACATGATCTATAAGTTGCTCTGTCTATATAACTGAATGTAAATCATGTACATGACTGAACTTGACCACATACGTCTATGAAGCCTCTATGAACATCTAAATGACGTAAGATAATCGGGATAGGGCCTCAACCTACCCATAATCTTAATAAATATAAGTACAAAACCTGAATCACTCCAGGAAAAATAGAGCTTACACAATCTCGCTGAACATTTGTACCATCTAGACTACACGCCTGCCACTCGGTATACCTGAACCTACAATGTGAAACATAACAAATGCAACGTCACTGGCTAAGACACGTTAGTACAGAAAGATTAGACCGAGTACGTAAGGCAGACATGAAAAAAATACAATAAAATAGAAGCTGAGAAAGGACAACTGAACGGAAATCAAATCAAACCATAATTGAGGATTCTATAACCTTCTATGGAAATATATCTTAGATCTTACTGTACTTCAATCTTTCTGAATCTTCTTAGAGTCTTTATGATGATATTCATTGGGTCTCTATGTGGAGCGACGTTCTGGAATGATTTACTATAATACTTGGGATCATTGTTCTTTGAATTCTTTCTTCCCTTACTGTAGAATTTGTAAGTCATACTAACTAACTTAGAGAAACACATAATATCAATGCAATGATGTACATATGAAATGCTCGTGGTGGTAATGCATAGCCCCAAAGGAAACTGAATATGTATAGCCCCGAAGGCAACTATATAATCAATAGCCCCAAATGCAAATGCATATCTCTGAAGGCAAGCGTGCATCTGTATAATCCCAAAGGCAAGCGTGCATCTGTATAATCCCAAAGGCAACTATATAATAAATAGCCCCCAAGGCAAATGCATAAGCCCAAAGGCAAGTGTATAGCCCTGAAGGCACTCAATATAGCCCCGAAGGCACTGTATATGTATATGTAGTGATTCGTGATGCAATGTGATGCCAATGTCTTCTCATATGACATGCTAACATACTTACTGTAAGCATCTTGGGAATCTTAACTCTTTATCTTGTGAAAACTTGTAACTTACTTCTTATAACTACTGATCATCTTTGGGACTTATGATAAAGGACATAACGCGACTCGACTACATGTTAAGAGACTCCATAAGAACTTATACTCTTACGCTTATAAGATTCTCTTTTGATACTTAGAAGACTCATATCCTAGCTTTCTGAATTTTCTCACCCTCAGGGAGGAATATACGTAGCTTGTGTCATCTTAACTTCTCTTTGCTTACATGCTAAGTCTATAGACCCCTAGACTCTTACGAAGGCTCGTACATCTATTTATTATCATTACTTGTCTTAAAGGACGCTCTATGACTCAAATAGAGGTAACCTAGGTTCCGTTAATCTGGTTCACCTTACATTACGCTATATATCTCATGACAAGTTCTTAGACATTGGCCACATGCTATCGTTTATCTTAATGTTCTATAGTCCCATACTTATAGCCCGTAACTTGTTAACGTACTTCCTTTCCTCTAAAGGTCTGTAACTCCTCAACCATCATTTAAGAACCATCACAGAATTCATCCTAAGCATCATTCACCTTAGACACCTTTCTTTATTTTCTTTTACTACACTTGCAAGCTATCAACATCATTATACTTAAGAGAAATTCTAATCCCATCATAGTAACTTGGAGCTCAAATCTTTGATTAAAACGCTTGAATAACAACTGATTATGGACACACAACCTTTCTTAAGAGGTTCATGAAACTTATAATATGGGATCACTGCACTTATAATTCTCTAGACTTCATAGTTCATATAAGAAATAAATAACACACATTGTGCCATAATGGTGAGTCAAGGAATAGCCTTACATACCTTTATTCCGATCATTAAACACAACAATGATGCCAAACTTACAAGCAAACATGACGACCCAGTGATGAGCGACAAACTTACAAGCAAACATGAAGACCCAATGATGAGCGACAAACTCGCTTTACGACAACTAAATGGCATTTCTCCCCGCCCTTCTTTTTTCCAAATCTATAACAACAACATACAACATATAACCACAACAATATCAACATATCCAGAATTTCAACTCATCAAGAACAACCCAACAATAGCCTATAACAATTGAACTCACGGCTTTCGAACACCGTCATGTAAATTCTTACTAGAACAACGTATATAAAGCTTACACATGTTCATACACATGGAGAAGGGAAGATTCCTTACCTTGGAAGACAAGAACTAAGCTCTTTACACCTTATTTCACTACGAAGAAATTTTTAATTTGCTATCACTTGGAGGAAACCGACGTGGACATGACCACCATATCGCTCTTCGTGTTTGCCTCAATCGTAGCACTTAGCATTTTTATTTGTTGAAAGAAAAATAATTTATCTCCTCTAATAAAAGAGGAGAAAACGTTGCTTCCTATTAAATTATGTTGCTACTTAACATTAGATTTTCCAAGAAAAATGTTTTTTCTTCAAAATGAATTATAAGATAAAGAGGCTAAAGGCACTTTTCCCCTATTTACACGTGGAGTCCTTTGGCCCACATACCCAACACTTATCATGAAATAGTGTCACACCACCCTATATGTATGAAAAGCTACCAATTGTTGCCACCATCCTATCACTCACGTGATTATGTCCAGCCAAAATTTATCTAATAATTTTAGTTTATTATTTGACTTTCACTATAATTTCCCACTTAATCAATTACATCAATGATTAAATTTTAAACTTCAATTTACTTAAATATTAATCATTTTTAACACACTTCATATACTCATTATCATGATTAATATTTTTTCGGCTCGGATCTACTTGCATATATCGAGTGGTTCAAACCATAGCCCAAAGTACAGGGTATTACACGTTTAACCTATAATCTTCACGAAACCTCTGTAACACGGTTTTAAACCCTTTGTATCCTTATGAATGACCTTCATATGTCCAAACTTATATCAACTAACTCACGATGCATCTTAACGTAGAATTATGAGTTGTTACACATGGCAATCAATCCGGTCCAATATAATCAATACAATCATCCAAACTTATTTAATCAGGAAATCACTCAAGTTCCAATAACCAATCCATATCACATTACCAAAAAACAAGTAACCAAAGTATGAATGAATGTATGAATTATGTGAATGCAATGCACATGACAAGTACCTTTCATCTCCAGTATACAGGCATTCAAATTCTATGAACTGTACACCCATGGGGGACTTGCGAAGTCAATATACTCGTCCGAAATTTCTCAACGAATCTCAGCTCTTGGTTGAATAACATCTGTTGCAGGCATGCAACCCGATCCACCGCGTATCATCATCATCTCAGTATTATAAATCATCTCATAAATTATTCTTATCTTTCCGGTCTCTTGGAGCCACAACATTTTCATATCACTCTCATTTTAATAATCATCAGAACTATGAGTGTATAAATGCAAGTGACAATACAGGACATGTATTCAGGATGTATGAGATGCAACCAAGTACAAGAGATGAATATCACATGCTTTCAGGAAGTCAATAATATGTAATCTACGTAAAATCATGATATCATATTGAAATAAATATGATGAATAAATACAACAATATCAATAATGGCAACGAGCCCACATAATGGCAACAATCTCAAACAATCAGCAGTCGGAATCAACTTACGGTTGACTCTCCAAATCATCCATCATCACAGTTCAACATCGGTACCCACCCAAGCGTTCATCATAACCGCAAAGGTAGGACCCTCAAACACGCCCAATACACCTCGACATTTATAACTAATACGTATTTCTATCGAAATCTACAAAAGAGAAATTGTAGCCTACCTCAAAGCCAAGCAGGAGCCACGAATGGTCAACCCTCTACGCACGCCATTCCCTTTCGGAGCGCCTCGTAGTAGTCGTAGTCTAAAATGCATAGACTATATGTTAATGATTAAGCTAATACACATACAAGGACCTGGTCCTTAAACATACCAAAAGACACATAAAACCATCTTCGGGCCCATATTGCCAAATTTCAAACTTTATTACTCAAAAAGCATAATGATATACTAAATAGTCACATCCTTAAGTTAATTTGAAATCTAAGTCCAATTAGATCCTTAATTGCAAGATAAGATAAAATTCCCAATTCTAAACCCTAGAAATTTCCCCCAAATTGAAAAGGGTTTCTAACATAAAATTGATCATTACAACATCATTATCCAATATTAAACACACTAATTCATAGTATCAAGATCACCTAATTCATATTACACCCTCAAATCAAGGTTTTATTCCCTCTTGTTCTATCATAAAACTTAAGAATTCATCTTCCCCAAATAAAGTCTAATCTAGGATTAGGAACCTTAAAATATGAAATATAATCAATAAGGGTGAGGAATATGCCTCCAATGAAGAACTCTAGCACAGACTTCAAGAAAGTCCCCCTTAACTAACTCTAATCCCGAGATATGGTATTTTGGAAAAGTGAATCAGTTTTAAGATTTTAAAAGACTAAGTGAACAGTGATTTCACTCCTGCGGAATCTACTCTATAGGCGCGGTCTCGCTTTGGAGAAAAAAAGTCCACTGGGGCATAAACACTTAACACATTGCCGCAGCGCTAGAGCAAAGCAACCTCCGCAGAGATGCATTTACCTCTGTGAGGAATCCACTGCAGGGGCGGAAACCTCACATATGCTCAGGACCCAGATCTGCGAACCAACCTCTGCAAAGGTAGACATGCAGAAGCGATCACACGATCGCTGGTGCGAACACCAAACACCAGCAACTAGAGACTTATCAAATCTTCCACCAAACACTCAAAACATTTACGGAACCCCCTGGATACAAACCAAACATGCTATCCCAAGGTAAACAGTGCAACAAATGTGCTCGTTCCATCGGATTTCTCATATAACCGAGCAAGACATGCTTTTCTAAAGAATCGCCAAAAATATCCAAACATCACAATTTCGCAAATAAAGCCACAAAGTATATCCAATTGTCTTGGGAAGCAAACCAATGACTCAACTAAGTCATAAATGACCCTCCGGAGCTACCGGAAGCGATGAAAACTGGAAATGAACTCATATACTCAAAGTCAACTATCTGTCAACATTTTTCCACTTATTCAACTTAAAGCTTTTAATTTCCTCAAAATCAATTAAGATGTACCCGACTATTTCGAGAACCGCTCAACCCATTCCCGTAAGCTGAATACACTCTAACGATGCTGGAAAAAAGGTCAACAGGGGTAGAAAGGCAAAATGTCTAAATGACTAAACCGATCATTACAGTCCAACATTTATACTCAGGTTGAGCTTTTTTCGGTCGCTAATGTACTCTCTCAAGTGCCCCACATGCAGCAGTTGCACCAATTTGATCCTCAGATTTGCACAATCTACATGGTATGTCCATGCGTGCTGTGAAAATGACACTATAACCCTGTGTTCTTTTTGTCTGGGTTTGTGCGCACATCATTTGGAAACCTTTCTTCCTTCATGATTTGCATTACCGCTACTAGTTCTGTTGCATTTATGCTAAAGTTGTGATCGGATAGCTTTGGGGGGCCAGTCCCCCTTGATGCCGATGCTTCGGATCATGGAGGGCCTCGCTAAATGAGACCCTGGTGATTCCTAATGCTACCCCGAATTGCCTCTAAGCTTGGTAATCTTTTGGCATCATACGGCTTGAATTGTCCCCCACTTGTAGTGTTAGTGCTCAACCCTTGACTCCACCTTCTCGATGGCAGCTTCCATGTATGCCGGTGCTGCCACCCGTTGGTCCTTCTCAATTCGCATCTTAGTTGTATATCTGAGATTTATCTCGCTCCATGTTTTTACAGAGATCTCCCTCAGGTTTTCCTTCAACTTTCTAGAAGCATTTGAACTGTTGGGGTTCAACCCATCTGTAAATGCAGCCGCGGCCCAATCTTCCTAGATGGTCGGTGTCAACATATTTTCCCTCTAGAATCTGTCTATGAATCCCCCACAGCAGCTCATGTCTTTGCTGTTTTATCGTGAACACATCTTGCTTGTGTGTTTCCATCCTCCAGGCCCCCGTGTGAGCCTTAACAAACGTATATGCAAGAGTAGTAAAAGAATCAATAGAATTTTTAGGTAAATGAGTATACCAAGAAAGTGCTCCCTTTATGAGCGTTTGGCTAAATTTCTTTAGCATAACAGATTTTATCTCGTGTTGCTTGAGATCGTGGCCGATGACAGCTGCTTCAAAAGTTACGATATGCTCATCTGGATCGGTGGTGCTATCATATTTTGGTATATTAGGCATCTTGAACTTCTTTGGGATGGGAATAAGGGTCGCGCTTTTCGGATACGGCAAGACCATATATTTTCTGGCTCTTGCGCCCTTTATCACAAGTAGTGCTCCTGATATTTAGTTCATCCGCTCATTCATATCTCTTTCTACCCGGCATAGTCCTTCTAAACGCATCCATTCACTCATTCGCTCCATCAATCATGTTCTTGCTGGTATCGGGTGATGCCGAGGTCTTTGCTGTATTTTGGTTTGATGTCGGAGTCCCATCCCTGGAGTGAGTAGCTATAGCGTCCACTACTCTATCTATGCATAGCATCATTTTGTTATTTTGCCTTGAGAAGGAATGCGATCATATCCTTCGTCAAATACCCTCCTTTGTTGGTGGGTTCAGGCTTGCCGATTTGAGACTTAGTTGAGCTTCTTCCTTCGGGTGTTCGCTTACGGGCTCTCTTTGCCTCTTTGTTATCCGATACGCCCTTACCTCGTTCTTTGACAGGTTGCTTTAGCGGGATTTTGTTTCCATTGCTCTCGCTCGGATTCCTCTTCAGGCTCCATTCTCAGTGTTACTGAAGGATCTACCATGTCCTGATTATTAACGGGTATCCGTTCATCTTTGAGTTCCTGTGATCCGTAAGAACTGCTTCTTTGTCCTGACATGTTTTTTCGAGTATAGTGGTTCTGCTTGGTTTTTTTAAGGAGATCAGATACATATCGAGACAACACCACAACTGTCTATCCCCACAGACAGCGTCAAACTATTTTTTGGTGAAATCGTTTCTAACCAGAAACACAGTTAGAGATTTGTATTTTCGGATTTAAAGACAAGTGAGTTGTATCTTATCCGGAGAACCCCTCAATGAGTCTAGTATTACGTGATAAAAGACTAATAAGTAAATAGATAGACAAATAATATGAACAAGAAAGCTTTGATTTAGAACTGGTAATGAAAAATAATGGACAATTGCTTCTTTCAGTATATTTCTTTGAGACAGAATAGAGCTTAGGTTACAAGTGTGAGTAAGAGAATACAATTTGTGCTTCCTTCCCTTCTAAGTCTCACATATATAAGCTAAAACAAGACCATTATAACCCTCTAAAGTTATGACGACATGAATGTGCTAATGTAACCGTACCTACGCGCGTCGTGGCGCACCAATCCACCCGGAGGCGATCTTTGCCCAATACAGTAATATTTCCTTTAACGAAACAAGGAGATAAATGCATATTGTTTGGCTGATGAAAATTGTAATCCCTCAAATTTCATTTGTTAATGTTATATGAAGATAGGATAATTATTTACTAATTAAAATCAAAAAAACTAATACATTATTGATAAATCACTTTGACATGTACGTACAAGATGGAAAACTTTTGTTTAATAGAATACAAATATGTGTCTATCTCTCAATGCAAAAATCTTTAACTACTAAAGTATGTATTGATATTATATTTTTTGTCAAAATTGGTGTATAAAAGATTCAAATACCTGATTAAAATCTAGAATTGTTATTAGTTATTTTAGAGATTTTATTTCTATATGTAGTTGTACATTGTATGACAATAAACCAGTACTAGTTCTTTTTCTTATAGTAAATTAAAAATAAATGACTAGCAATGTAATTCGGTAAATAGTAAAATTAATTAATATTTGAGTAAAATTGTTGTAAAGGGATAATTTCATAAACAATGTATTGTTATATTGATAGATGTTGTTGTTATAGAAAAAATTATTAAAGAGAGGTAAAATATAACATAAAGAACCGATTCTACAAAAAAATTGACTGTTATTGTAAAATTGTTATAGTGGGTGATTATTATCGTAAGCAATAATCCTTTATAACATAAGCATAATAATATATTTTGCAATAGTCCCGCTTGCGTCCTCACTAGCTATTACCAATTATTATCTAATAAAAATGTTTGTATACTTCTAACACACTATAAAGATGACAAAATATACTAATAATATACCGTTGCTAAATGTACATAATTATAGCTGGATTCTTTATATTGACACAAGGGGGAGCAAATCTTTTTGGTGCCTAAAATGGAATCGAGTTCTAGCTAGTAATTAAAATCATATATATATTTCATGGTGGGTGCAATTTATGGCAAAGACTAGTAGGGTAACTCAAACACACTTAAGAACAAGTTTTTTTTTTTTTTTTTAACTCCTCCCCTCAGGAACTTCCCCTTTTTTTTCTTTTTTAATTTAAATTTTTCATTTTATCTTTAATGAAAAGTTTTTATAGTCACACAAACTGTTGGAATTAAACTAAGATTAATAATTTAAAATTAATTAGAACTTAATATTTGATAGTTTATTTAATCCAAGTCTAGTTAAGATTTATTTATCAAAGTCATATAAGAATAGGTTTTCTAGTCCTAGTCTATGTTGGTTTTCTAATATTATAAATAGAGATGCTTTGTTACATATGTTGAGAGGTAGCTCATTGTAGTGAGATTCAAGAGTTTTGAGTTATTGAGTAAAGCCTCCTACCTTTTCTTTCTAGTTTGATTAATTTCTTCTATATAGTCATTGTTGGGTCTTTCACTTGTGTTTATATTATTCATTTGACTATTTTTATTTCCTTCAAGTTGGTATCAGAGCCAATGAGATTCTATCAAAGCCTCTTGTGAGATCCAACACATATAAAAGAATATGGATATTTCATATTTATCAAATTGTCCCTTCTTTGTGTTTGACAGCAAAATAATTTTGAGAGTTGTATCAACAGATGAAGGATTTTTTCAAAGTTGTTGGACTATGATCCATCATTGATAATGGATTCGTGGAAACCTCATAAGGCACAGTATTAATTGGTGAAGCTGCTACACAATTGGAGAAAAATATATACTTGAATTATAAGGCATTCTACTACCTCAATATCAAAGTCCAATCGCATGTATACAATAAATATTTGTATGCAAAATCAGCAAATGAGGCTTGAAAAAATTTGGTGAAATCATATTGACGTGTTGCAGATGTGAAGAGAGAGAAACTTCAAGAGCTTTAGAGTTGTATGAGTTGGCTCAGATAAAACCAACAAAATCTGTCAAAGAATTTTTTGCAAGAATTAGAGAAATTGTTAGTGATATGAAAGTCAATGGAGAAAAATTGAAAGAGGTTAAAGTTGTTGAAAAGATATTGCAATCTCTAAGATTAGAGTTTCACACCAAGAAGACAATTCTTGAGGCTACCCAGAATCTTAATATTTTGAAACTTGATGATCTAGAAGATGTATTGGTGACATATGAGATGTCCCTGAATCAAGAAATATACGAGATATTGGAGGAGGCATTGCAAATAAAGGATGATCAACCAAAAGAAAAAAAGGAGTCATCAAATTTGGTAGAATTAAATGAAGAAAGTAAGAATTCAGAAATAGTAGAGGAAAGAAGAGAAGATAGAAGTAATTTTCATTTTGGTGTAGATGTCTTTGATTGCTAAGTAGACTCCAATGATGTCCAAATTGATTTATCAATGATTTTAAAATGGCTAAAAAGGATAATTTGGTTAGAATTGATGATCTTTCGATAGAAGTGTAAGGTTTTGTTGGGTTCAAAACACATAAGTAAGGCATAACGGAAGTTTAAAAGTTTTGTTTTTTACTTACCCCAACAACATTTCTAGTATGGTTATACAATAATTAAACTTGTAACATAAGGCATAAACTTACAAGTTTGAATATCTGGAATCTTTGTCTACTATAAGGTGCACACGCGATTGCCCTTCCGATTGCAAGCTCCAAGCTTTAATGTATTTCTCCTTCGGAAAGCAAGAAAATCCGGCAGAGGTTCGAGAGTATTTGATTCTAAGCCTCTAAGGCTTAGAATGATTTTCCGAGATTGGTGTATAAATGATGAGGTGAATACCTCAATTTATAGTTGAAAAATAGGTCAAAACTGGATTAGAGTTTGACCTTGGGCCTGGCCCAATATTCGAGGCAGAGGCACAGCGGCCCTAGGGTATGGGCGTCGCGGCACTCGACATGCGCCTGCACTGCGCCGCGGTGCTCGACGTGCTCCTGCACTGTCTCGATTTATTTTTTGTGTATTCTTAATTAAATCCAAAATCCAATTTTGACTTAATCAAAATAATCATTATTCATTTAAATATCTTGATTCCAAATCGAACATTTAATTACTCTCTCAATACATCCTTAGATCGAAACGGACAATCGACATAATGTGACCCTTCAGGCCTTCTCATATCGACATTAATCAAATTAAGGTCTACACGGAACTCCTATACAGCACCGGAAGACGAACTCAATATGTGAAGTACGTTTACGCGAATCCAGTAAACTTAACCTTTATATGGTAAGACTAAATATTTTCATTCACGACATACCCGATCAAGCTTAGAATTTGTAAAGTGTCTATCCAAATGGCTTAATCATTGTATCTTATCTATATTAGTTGACGACTATACCATAATCTAAATATGTCTATTGCGTTGGCCAACGACTTAGTCAACCTAATATCACTGAGAATCTGAGTGTTCTCTCGAATATACATTCGAGGAATGAATCCTAATCTTGGCTCAACTACCACCTTCAATCCACATCGTAATGTACCCAATACAAGCCGTATCTCAACCTATAAGGCATTTAAGCTTAGGACGGGATCAAAGTACATTACTTTGTAGACAAGGCGTCTATTGACCTCAAGTCTAAGGACTTCTATCTCCTACACGCTGATCATACTTTAGACAGGTATAACAAACAGTATATCAGCAGGGTATACCAATACTTCCAAAGTATCTATGTGTCCATCATGAGTAGCTACTACTCGTAGCAGGTGAGACATACTACATACCCTAAGGATGTGATGCAGACCACATGTCGACTTATCACATATCATCGATATCCCATTCTCAATGATCATTAGTCGAGGCTATTTTAAGAGTTACGCTCTATCATGAATATCTCACTCTATTAATGACAACGTAAGCTCAAGGGATGCACATTAATGAATAATTATAAACAATCAAATAGCAATTAAATAATTGCAAATGCTAAAATATTAATCTCCATTAATAATAATATGAATGTGTATAAAGTATATTTTTCCTAATACAGATTGTCTCTAGGACATAAATATACTTTCAATCTCCCACTTGGCCTAGAGCCAATCTCCAACATATCTAATGTCCATAATTTCAAAATGACCATTATGCTTGACTAAGCTTAATGGTTTAGTGAATGGGTCAGCTATATTATCGTATGTAGGAACATAGTCTAATCTAATCTCTTCAGTCTCCACCATCTTCCTGAGTATGTGGTACTTCTTTGGTGCATGCTTATTTCTATTGGTTGATCTTGGTTCCTTAGCTTGCGCAATCGCACCAGTGTTGTCACAATAAACCGTTATTGGATAAGTGACACTTGGAACAACCCCTAGTTCCTTCAGGAACTCAGATATCGCGATAGATTCTTTACCAGCTTCCGATCCAACAATGTACTCAGCTTCTGTTGTCGAATCAGCAGTTGTACTTATTTGGAATTTTTTCAGCTTACTGCTCCACCATTGAAAATGAATGTGTAACCTGATTAAGATTTGTAGTCATCAACATCTGTCTGGAAGCTAGCATCAGCGTACCCAGTACATACCAGCTTCTCTTGTCCACTATAGACTAAGAAATATTCTTTAGTTCATCTAAGATACTTAAGAATACTCTTGACTGCTTTCCAGTGTTCTTCCCCAGGATTCTTCCCCAGGATTCTGCTGGAACTTGCAAGTCATACTAAGTGCAAAGGCCACATCTGGCCTAGTACAGGTCATGGCATACATGATCGATCCTATAGCCGAAGCATATGGGATCCTTTTCATGCATTCAAGTTCCATAATATTAGAAAGACTATCATTCTTAGATAACTTGATGCCTTGTTCCATAGGTAGACCGCCTTTCTTGGAATTTTCCATAGAAAAACGTCTAAGCACTTTGTCTATGTAGACTGACTGTGACAGCCCCAACAATCTGTTAGGTCTATCTCTATAGATCCTAATCCCCAGGATGTAGCAGGATTCACCTAAATCCTTCATCATGCAGGTACTGGACAACCACTCTTTGACTGACTGCAGGAGAGTCTTATTGTCCCTCATTATTAATATGTCATCTACATATATGATAATGAAGGCAATACTCCCATCCTTGCGTTTAATATAAACGCATGGATCCTCTTTGCTTCTGACGAAATCAAATGACTTGATAGCCTTTTCAAAGCAAATGTTCCAACTCCTTGAGGCTTGCTTAAGCCCATAAATGGACTTTTGTAGCTTGCATACAGCATTTGGTTTGGACTCAATTGAAAAACCCTCATGTTGTTTCATATACACCTCCTCAACTGGATTACCATTGAGGAAAGCAATCTTGATGTCCATCTGTCAAATGTCATAGTCATAATATGCAGCAACTGCAATCAAAATCCGAATGGACTTGATCTTAGCAACAGGTGAAAAGGTTTTATCATAATCGACCCCAGGCCGTTGATTATAACCTTTAGCCATCAATCTTGCTTTATAAGTCTGTACCTTGCCATATGCATCAATATTCTTCTTGAAGACCCATTTGCATCCTATGGGTCTAACCCCTGTTGGCAAATCAACCAAGCTCCAAACTTGATTTATGTACATCGAGTCCATCTTAGATTTCATGGCTTGTTCCCATCTCTGTGAATCAATGTCTAACATAGCTTCGCTGTAGGTTGTAGGTTCATCGTCATCAGGAATATCTATCACATTGTGTGTTTCAACAAGGAGATTAAGTCTTTCAAGCGGACGATGAGTCCTAGTGGTCCTACGGAGTTGAGTATTCTGCGTTTCAATGTTTATTGTATTCTGATTGTGGTCTTTGTGTGTTGGACAATCCGTCACCTTGAGATATTTCAGGAATGTCATTTTCATGTATTTCCTGAATGGAATGATGTACAATTATTGTATCATCTTCCATTGGTTGTGTATGAGAGTCTTGCACTTCTGCACTATCTCTCACATCACTCCCATTGGCTGAAGGGCGTACTCTAAGTACCCAATCTTCACCAGATACTCCCACTGAATCCTTGTTTAGGTCTTTCGACAAGGGTTCATTTTCTGTGTTATCTTGTGGTTCTTGAATTTTTTTCAAGTTCTATCTCTGTACAGCTGTGTTCCTTGTAGACATATTCTTCTTCAAGGAAAGTTGCGTCCTGGAAACAATGACCTTGTGTTCTCCAGGAAGATAGAAGTAGTATCCCTTAGTTTCCTTTGGATACCCCCACGAAGTAACATTTCTCACTTTTAGATTTCAACTTGTCAGTGAACATCTTCTTAACATATGCAGGGCACCCTCAGGGTCTCATATGTTTAAGAGTTGGCTTCTTGCCACACCATATCTAATAGGGTATCTTTTCTACTGACTTGGAGGGAACCCTGTTCAGAATGTATATAGAGGTTTGTATAGCATGTCCCCAAAGGTATATCGGTAGAGCTGAGGATCTCATCATGGATCGAACCATATCCAATAAGGTTCGGTTTCTCCTTTCGGCAACACCATTCATCTGTGGCATTTCTAGAGGTGTCCATTCAGATTGGACTCCATGCAGCTTTAAGTAATCTAGAAAATCCTTGCTCAAGTATTCACCTCCTCGATCCGATTGAAGGGTCTTGATACTTGTTACAAGTTGCTTCTCTACTTCCGACTTGTACTCCTTGAACTTCTCAAAAGCCTCTGATTTGTGTCTCATATGATACATATACCCATACCTTGTGAAGTCATCAGTAAAAGTGATGAAGTATGGGAAGCCTCCTTTAGCTTGAGTCGAGAATGGCCCACATACATCAGTATGGACCAACTCAAGCACCTCATTGGCTCGCACACCTTTCCCAGAAAGTAGTTTATTGGTCATCTTTCCTCTCAAGCAAGATTCGCAGTTACCATAAGACTCCAAGTCAAATGGTTCGAGGTAGTCTAACTTCCTCAATCTTGCTATCCTTAATTCATTGATATGACCAAGTCTGCAGTGCCATAGGTAGGTAGAGTTTCTATTACTTGTCTTGGCTCATTTATTTTGTACATTGAATATCTCTCGACTACATTTCAGTGTATATAATCCATCCACAAGAGGAGCAGTTCCATATATAACATTATTAAAAGACATTATGTGACTGCCATTATAAATATACGAGGAAAAGCTCTCAATGTCCAACACTGGGATAGAAATAATATTCCTCGTTAACGAGGGAACATAAAAACAATCATTCAACACTAAACAATAGTCGGAAAGTAAATTTAATCTATAAGTCCCTACACGCTCAGCATCCACTCGTGCTCCATTTCCAACGCGTAGGTCTACCTCTCTCGGTCCAACTTTCCTGCTATCAGTTAGCCCCTGCACATTTGTACAAATGTGTGAGCCACAAGCGGTATCCAATATCCAGGAATGAGAGTTATTTATAGACATATTTATTTCAATGACGTACATACCTTGTCCACCAAAGGCAGGAGCACCTGGTGCTTTTCCTCCTCCTGGTGTCATGCAGTCCTTTTTCCAATGCCCCTTCCTATGGCAATTGAGGCATTCATGATTAGATGCGCTCACCTTCTTCTTCACACCTCCATTGGGGCTTTATAGCTGAGGGCGCAGCGATTGCCTTACCCTTCTTCTTCTGTCATTCCTTGCCTTTCGGCTTGGGTCGGCTAGAAGAGCTCACCATGAGCACAGCTTTGCCTTTGGAAGTAGAGGACTCAAAGGTCTTGAGCATGTTGTGCAGCTCCGGCAAAGTCGCCTTCGTTCCATTCATGTTGAAATTCACTATGAAGTTCTCAATGGAACGAGGGAGAGAGTTCAGGATGAGGGTGGTAGCGATATTCTTTTCAAGCTTCATTTCAATCGAAGCAAGCCTCTCTATCAGCCCTATCATCTTCAACACATGCTGTGAGACCGGGCCCCCTTCATTGAGCTTACACTTGAAGAGTTCTATTAGCAACTCATATTCCATTGTCTGGGATTGGGAGTCATAGAGACTCTTCAAGTGTTCTAGCATCTCATTTGGCCCCATGTTCTCATGTTGTCTCTGAAGTTCCATAGACATGGAAGACAACATTACACATTGCGCTGAAGTGGCATCATCTAGATGTTTCTGGTAAGCATATTTATCAAAAGAGGCATATTCGTCAGAATCTGTCGCAGGGACTGTTGGGAACACCGTGTCCAACACGTATTCTATTTTCTCTTTTCTCAATATTATTCGCAAATTCCTTAGACAGTCAAGGTAGTTCGGTCCAGTAAGTTTATTCATCTCAATCAATATTTTCAACGACAAGCTCGACATCTTTTATAATCTGAAGAATTAGATAGACCGGAAATCAAACTCAAAATCTATTTCCTATTATACACATTCATTTAGGCTAATCAACAAGGCCTTTTATTTAATTAGCTCCCACTATTTTAACATACTTCTACGACCCCATTGTAGAATACGGACCTATACTAATAGAGGTCATAATGGGCCAAGATCCAAGCCTATGCTAACTCTGCGTTTGCTTTGGCTGATAACTTCAACAACATATCTTGGTAGGTTCTAAACCAATTGCAAAGCTTATTCGCAACTCTTGGTTGATCAAATTATTACATTTAATCTTGCGTCCTTAGATTAGTTCGACACTTTGGCGCCAAGATTTGTCTAAGCAAGTCAACCCATTACACGACTGCGTTTATGTATCTAAGCAAATTTGGCCCTTGTGAGCAAACACTTTGGTGTAAATACTCACAAAATTTTATCATTTACCTTTACATTAAAACACATCTATGAAAGAGGCTGGGTCCTCGTAGACTTAGAGCAAATGCTTTGGCATAAATACTCGTATCGCCGAAAAGGATTTTGCACACTAACAATTATAATGGACGACGTGTTTTAATATATATTTGTATTTAAAGTTATGGGGAACATTTTAATTCAGGGTTTTAACCAAGATCAACTCTTTTATGCCATATCCAATATGACATCTTAACATCATACAATACTAATAACACATATAGTTTGGGAACCATCAACCCAATATGCATGATAGAAGATGGTTTAATCAAACACTGGACGCCGCCTACCCAGACATCTAGAAATGTAAATGACAAATATTTTGACATTTAGCACATAAACAGTACACTTATCAAATAATATATTGTATAATAATAATCTTGGGTTAAACATTCTGAACTCTGAATTTTTTTTTTTGTTTCTGGACAGATGGGGCCGCGGCGCTAATGATTAGCGTCGCGGCGCCACTGTGGCAGTAGCCTTTCGGCTTCTGAAAAGTGCATTAGCACCGCGGCGCTCCACCGTGGAGCCGCGGCGCCTGTTGTCCAGTGAGTTCATGTTTTTTAAATGAGGCATTAGCGCCGCGGCGCCACCTTGAAACCCTAGCAAGCGCCGCGGCGCCCTACTATAGAGTCGCGGCGCTCATGTCCTGACAAACGTTTCTATGTTGATTTTCAGAATCGTTCGATCCCTAAATTCAATTTAGGGATCAAACCACAGGTCATTTATCATCACCCACCATTATCAATAACGCACATATCGACCATCATCCGTTTTTACTCGTTCTTAGCCGTGCACCGTGCAATGAGCCGGACAACGCACTTTGGCTTAGTTCAAGTTAGAGCAGAATGACTTCCTCGAGTTAGCATGAGAGATAATTTATGGTGAAATCAAAAGGTCAACATTCGTTCAAGACATTTAGGATTTCAAGAAAACCTCATTTTAATCCAATTTTATGTTTAACCCATATTATTATTCTATTCAATTATAATATAATCATTTAGCCAACCTGGCTCTGATACCACTATAAGGTTTTGTTGGGTTCAAAACACATAAGTAAGGCACAGTGGAAGTTTAAAATTTTTGTTTCTTACTTACCCAAACAACATTTCGGTATGGTTATACAACAATTAAACTTGTAACATAAGGCATAAATTTACAAGTTTGAATATCTGGAATCTTTGTCTACTATAAGGTGCACACGCGGTTGCCCTTCCGGTTGCAAGCTCCAAGCTTCAATGTATTTCTCCTTCGGAAAGCTAGGAAATCCGGCAGAGGTTCGAGAGAGTATATGATTCTAAGTCTCTAAGGCTTAGAATGATTTTTAGAGATTGGTGCATAAATGATGAGGTGAATGCCTCTATTTATAGTTGAAAAATAGGTCAAAACCGGATTAGGGTTTGACCTTGGGCCTGGCCCAAAATTCGAGGCAGAGGCACCGCGGCCCTAGGGTATGGGCGCCGCGACGCTCGACGTGCTCCTGCACTGTCTCAATTTATTTTTCGTGCATTCTTAATTAAATCCAAAATCCAATTTTGACTTAATTAAAATAATCATTATTCATTTAAATATCTCGATTCCAAATCGAACATTTAATTACTCTCTCAATACATCCATAGATCGAAATGGACAATCGACATAGTGTGACCCTACAGGCCTTCTCATATCGATATTAATCAAATTAAGGTCTACACGGAACTCCTAGACGGCGCCGGAAGACGAACTCAATATGTGAAGTACGTTTACGCGAATCCAGTAAACTTAACCTTTATGTGGTAAGATAAAATCCTTTCATTCACGACATACCCGATCAAGCTTAGGATTTGTCAAGTGTCTATCCAAATGGCTTAATCATTGTATCTCATCTATATTAGTTGACGATTAGACCATATTCTAAATATGTCTATTGCGTTGGCCAACGACTTAGTCAACCTAATATCACTGAGAATCCGAGTGTTCTCTCGAATATGAATTCGAGGAATGAATCCTAATCTTGGCTCAACTACCACCTTCAATCCACATCGTAATGTACCCAATACAAGCCGTATCTCAACCTATAAGCCATTTGAGCTTAGGACAGGATCAAAGTACATTGCTTTGTAGACAAGGCGCGTATTGACCTCAAGTCTAAGGACTTCTATCTCCCACACGCTGATCATACTTTAGACAAGTCTAACAAACAGTATATCAACAGGGTATACCAATACTTCCAAAGTATCCATGTGTCCATCACGAGTAGCCACTACTCGTAGCAGGTGAGACATACTACATCCTCTAAGGATGTGATGCAGACCACGTGTTGACTTATCACATATCATCGATATCTCATTCTCGATGATCATTAGTCGAGGCTATTTTAAGAGTTACGCTCTATCATGAATATCTCACTCTATTAATGACAATGTAAGCTCAAGGGATGCACATTAATGAATAATTACAAACAATCAAATAACAATTCAATAATTGCAAATGCTGAAATATTAATCTCCATTAATAATAATATGAATGTGTATAAAGTACATTTGTCCTAATACAGATTGTCTCTAGGACATAAATTTACTTTCAAGAAGCTGCTGGTGTTTTAAGTTAGGAGACATGTAATAGACATGATTGATCTATACAAAGTAAGGCAATTAAAAAAGGAAGATAAGCATATGTCATTATCACACAAGGAAAAGTTGTCCCTGGTATTGAAGATGAATCTAATTATGAATCTAATTATGAAACAAGCAAAAGAGTGCATCAAGAGAAAGTTTTTGATGATCTACCCAAAATTGTGGCAGAGATAATTAACAGTCCAGATCCACTATTGAAGCATATGGATATCGAAGACGCAATCAATTTTGTGCCAGTATTCGAGATTGTATGTTTTGAGGAGCATGAAAAATTGTTAGTTGACAATACTACTCAACCACATACAAAAAGGCGAATTGAAGATGAATGGGCGCGCAAAGTCAACTACGAATCAATTGGAGAAACAGATGATTTTAATGCAAGACTAGTTATTCAAGGATACAAGAAGAAAAAAAAATATGATGATGATATTTCAAAAATGTTTTAACATAGAGAGAGTCAAATTAACTTTGAATTCTGTTGAAGAGAGATTGAGGTTGACAAAAGATGGCACCCGCAAGTTTGTCGATGCTACATATTTCAGGAATTTATTCGAGAGTCTATGGTGGTGGACTTCTACAAGATATGATATTGTTCATGGCAAGTTTGAAAATTTGGTTTAAGGGAGGCTATGTTGGAAATAAACCAAAATTAATAATTTAAAATTAATTAGAATTTGATATTTGATAGTTTATTTAATTCAAGTCTAGTTAGAATTTATTTATCAAAGTCATATAGGAATAGGTTTTCTAGTCCTAGTCTATGTTGATTTTCTAATATTATAAATAAGGATGCTTTGTTACATATTTTCTTAGGTTGAGAGGTAGCTCATTGTAGTGAGATTCAAGAGTTTTGAGTTATTGAGTAAAACCTCTTACCTTTTCTTTCTAGTTTGATTAATTTCTTCTATATAATCATTGTTGGGTCTTTTACTTGTGTGTATATTATTCGTTTGGGTATTTTTATTTCCTTCACAAATATTATGATATATTTAAGACCACAAATTTCAAGAGTCTACTTTTTTTACTTAATCTTTGCATCCAATCAAATAAATTAACATAAATTATAACAGAGGGGTATAGAATAACAAAGCAAAAAAATACTGAATTGGAAAACAGAATGCTTGCTTGGGAGCTTAGTAACAAATGGTATATATGCTTCGAGAATTATTTGATTCAATCAGGAAAAAGTATCATAATTTAATGAATAGCAAAAGAAATTCGTGGTAAACTCGTAGAGAAAACCTCAAATCTTTATGCAATACTTGAAAGAGTGAATTGAAAAGTCATGATAATGTTGTGGAAAGTGCTAACAATTATTGTGTGATAATATCACTACTATAAAAAATAAAAAATAAAAAATAAAAAATTAGAATTAGCGATAGACAAATTCAGTAGGTAAACAGTCAAATTCGTAGCTAATTCTAGTTAGCGATGAATTCGCAAAAAAAAAAAAATAGCTACGAACAGTTCAGCAATGGAGTATTGACAAAATTCGTAGCGAAATTCTGTTTTCTTATAGTGTATTGTGGAAAGTGATAAAAATTATTCTCTAAATCACATTTGGGAACGGATGAAAGTTAAATGAGAAATTTCGGACCCATAAAAAAAAGTTAAATGAGAAATCAAGTTAGTAATTCCGACGCAAGAAATAGTAGTCTTTGTAGATAATAATACACATTTCGATATCTTAAAATACTCGAAGAAAATGTCTATAGTCTATGGGTGTGTTTGGTATGATAGAAAAATGTTTTCCAATTTTTTTTATGTTTGGTAAGTCAAAATGTCTTGAAAAATATTTTCTCTAAGAAAGCAAGTTCATTAAAATAAGAAAAATGACTTCTCTTATGAAAGTAGGGGAAATAAGTCCATAAGCGACATTCTAAGTTTATTGTCTCTTCCTCCACCCACCCCACGCCCCCAACCCCTTGATCATCCCACCCCTACCCCCTTGACCATCCCACCCCTGAACACCCACTCCCCACCCATCTCACCCTCATAGTATTTTGGTAGATTACATATAAATGTTCTTAGGATAATATTTTTTATTTACATACCAAACACTAGAAAATAAGTAAGAAGCTCACTTATTTTTCTTGACAATATTTTTTCCTTCGTATCATACACACCCTATGGTACTTTCTCTTTTCCTTATTATCATTCAAAATTCATAACGTGTAATATAATTAAAATGTTGTCTATTGACTGTGCAAAAAAATTTGTGCTTACTCAGGGACGAAGCCAGCCAATTTTTTTCAAGGGGGCTAGTACTATATTGTACAAATTTTAAAAAGTAGGTAATAATTTAAATTCTAAATAACATAAATACAAATCGTTCAACGATAATGAAAATATAATCACAATTTTTCTCGACGAGATTTCATAGTCCGAAACTGTTGCATAACGGCTTCGTTATTGATCTCATACAAAATTTTGTTCTCAATATAAGGTACTAAGAAATAATTAAGTCAATCGTCCGATATTCGATTTCGCAGTCGATCTTTGATGATGCTCATAGCAGAAAAGGCTCTCTCTACACTTACAGTAGAAACTGCCAAAGTTAATGCTAGGGTAAGAAGCGTGTAAACTAAATGATAGATTTCGTGTCTTTTTATTTTCACCATCTTCTTTGCAAGATCTTCAATGACAACAATTTCTGAAAACTCAATGCTACTACGCATATCAATAATATAAGTGTCAAGTTGATTATCAAGTAACTCTAGATCATGTGAAGAAAACTCCCGAGGATACAATCGAGCAAATTTGACGAGACTTTCCTTGTTGAAAGCAAAGAATGAATTTCTAGGATTAAGGCACCCAACAAAAAGAAGCAATTCAACATTTGTCACAGAAAATCGGCTATTTAGCTCCATAAGTTGTTTGTCCAAAACACCATAAAAGCACTCGATGCGAAAATAAGTATCGTTAGTCTTTTCTTCAGTTCTCTGCTTGGACCGCCGAGGAGATACATACTTTTCATTCATGTTAGGGACAACAATCTCATGATTAGAACAAAACAAAGAAACTTCATTAACTAGAGAATTTCATCCATTGTCTCTCAAATATTGCAATCTTTGCTTTGAAATCTCCACTAATCTCATAGCATTCTCTATCTCTTGCTCTTTTTTTTCAATGCTAATGACAACTCATTGGTAATCGCCAATACCTTTTTTCATCAAATGCATAGCGAATGCAAACTCAAATGATTGTAATGCATTTAAAAACATATTTGCATCAACTCTTTGCTCCGGATCATCCATTAAAAGATCAAGTACTTCAATAACAGATGAAAACATGCCAATGAGTCTAACTAAAGTATTATAATGCGAGCTCCAACGAGTATCACCTGGACGTTGCAAGTTAGTTTCTTAGTTTAGCCCACGCCCACTAACAAGTTCTCCCTTAATTAGTGCTTCCATTACTTTTTGACTTTGTATGTCTTTGAGAATATCCTGCCTCTTACTCGAACCTCCAATTTCTAAGTTCGTCTCAAGCGTGAAACCCTGAAGAAGACAAAGTATTTTTTTTAATAGAGAAAGGCAGCGCTATTTTTTAATCAGCACATACGCTGACTTTGTTGTGTATTCATAGACTAGTATTTTTTTCTTTTGTTGGGCTTATGAATTTTTTTTTGCAAATTTATTGGGTTTGGATAATTTAAGAGTAGCAAAAGGTTAGGGGCTAATACTTTTTTTCTGGATGGGGTCTTTTTCGCAATTGTTAATATAGTAATAGTAAAAAAAATTGTTGGGGTCTATAGCCCCTTGTTGGGCATGAGGCTTCGTCCCTGCACTTACTGTACTTATGTCAACTCCAATATAGTGTCTTTTTAAGGTTGCTCACTGTCTCGTTAATAACTGCTCTTCTTTCGTCTGTCCTTGAGGTTCTTTTAAAAGATAAAGAACAAGACAGTTATCTAGCGAAAATCGTTTCAATTTTATGTCATGTTATCACTATGATAGATGGGGGACAAGTAAATCATCGCTTTGGGGAGCAATTGTCAACTCAAAAGTTAATGTACTTAAAAGTGGCATGCACTTGATCTGTAATAGAGCTGTTAAAATAGGTTGGCCCAGCCCATTCGGATTAGCCCACGCCGGCATTGTAATTTAACGGGTCAGGCTGGGCTGACCCATCTTTTTTGTGGGCCTTAAAACAGTCAGCCCAACCCATCACCACGTGGGCTGCGGGCCTGGCGGAGCCAACCCCCTTTTTAATTTTTTTTATAATTCTTTTAATTTAAATTCAAATATAAAAACGCAAATATAAATATTTACAAGACAATATTACATGGTGTTACTACTTGCTAACCAAGTCTCAAACAGTATTTTCAAAGGCGTTTTTAGGCGAGTCTTAGGGCACGCAAATGAAAGGTGTAGATCCACATGGCGTATATCCTAGAGTTTGTGGCGTAAGTTCTGGGGCAAAAACGTAAGCTACGGGCGTGAAAGTGTACGGCCAGTCATTTTAAAAATATTTTTGCTATAGATCATGTTTTTTATAATTGGTGTAATGATATTTATACTCAGTGTAGCTCAAGTCACGGACCGACCCAACCCAACGTCGCTCAAGCCCATGAACAAGCGGGCTTTTTCGGACCGAGCTAAAAAACCTCGTTCTCACATGGGCTCCAAAAATCTTAGCCCAACCCTATCAAATCACGGGCTAGGCTAGGTCGGCCCAACGAGCCTAGCCCATATTGATGACTGGTGTTTGTCCATCATCGTAGGGAATTTTTATACTATATCTAGTCACAATTATTTTTTATTGTAGGTAACTTGTTTTTATTTATAATATTACATATCTCGCATTCTAAGGAAGTTTACATATCTCCTTTAGGCCTATATAGGCAGTGACAAGGGATGAAATAACATAAATCAAGGGACGATTAGTAACTGATTCCTATGAACCTGATAGACAGTGGTATATCGTGTGTATACCACACGGACTGAAAAAATTAATTTACTATATCATGTTGTAGAATTCTTGTATAATTGTAATTATGGTATTACTATTATAGTAGGAAAAGGTATTAGTCTTGTATTAGATAAAGGTAGATTTATTTTCCATATTTAGATATTGTATATTTATATATATACCTCTTTATTAATGAAAATAAGAAATTGATTATTTCTTTCATGGTATCAGAGCTACCGGAGCTAATTCCGTCATGATGATGGCCACATCCGATAACCCTCACTCGTTCTCGGATAATTCTAGCCAAAATCATAACAACGGTCGCGGCAGTGAAGGTGGTCGGAGTAGTGGCGGACATGGTGGCAGTGGGTCGGCTGGGGCGCAGCACCACTGGCCGCAGCCTTGGGCCAATGCACAATGGTCGTGGGGCTGCTGGGCCAATGGCCGGTAGAGGCCCAATTCACAGTTCCAGCATTCCCAGCCCAGGCAGCCTGCCCAGTTTCTGGTCCGACACCTACGGATATTGAGGACACGATGCATACACTTGGATTAAATCTCCCGGACGCAAATTGTTACATGGACACCGGAGCCACTTCTCATATGACATCCATGCAAGGTAATCTCTCGTCTTATTTCAATTTGAGCAAAAATCGTGGCATAATTGTTGGTAATGGCAATTCAATTCCAATTCGTGGTTATGGTCACACAAATTCCCCCCCCCCCACATCTACCTCTAGTCCTCAAAAATATCCTTCATGCCCCTTAATTAAAAATTTGGTATCTGTCCAAAAATTCACAACTAATAATTGGGTGCCTGTTAACTTTGATCCTTTTGGATTTTCTATGAAGGATTTCAAGACAGGGATACCTCTAATAAGATGTAATAATCGGGGAGAGCTTTATCCAATCACCACCACCACCATTTCCACGAGTCAAGCCACACCTTCTACATTTGCCGCTTTTGCTCCTTCTTTGTGGCATGCACGTTTGGGTCATCTAGGGTCGTCTATTATTTCTTCTTTTCAAAATAATAATTTTATTGATTGTAAGAGTACGCGTAGTACTCATATTTGTCCTTCTTGTCCTCTAGGAAAACATGTTAGATTACCGTTTGTAGCCTCTACTTCTAGTACATCGATGCCTTTTGACATTATTCATAGTGATTTATGGACATCTCCCGTTTTGAGTTCTTTGGGCCATCATTATTATGTTTTATTTTTGGATGATTATTCTAATTTTTTCATGGAATTTTCCTTTGTCTAAAAAATCTCAAGTTTTTTCCACATTCTTAAAATTTAGAGCCTTCATCCGTACCCAATTTGAACGAAAAATTAAAAACATTCAATGTGATAATGGTAGGGAATATGATAATGGACCATTTCGGGAATTTTGTGACACTCATGGTATATCTTTTCGGTTTTCTTGTCCTCATACGGCCTCACAAAATTGGAATGCCGAAAGAAAAATTCATACCATTAATAATATTGTTCGAACTTTACTAGCCCATGCTTCATTACCTCCGGCTTTTTAGCATCATGTGTTATAAATGGCTACCTACCTCCTTAACATACTCCATAGCAAAGGTTTAGCATATCAGTCACCCATAAAAATTCTTTATAATAAGGATCCCTCATATTTTCATCTTAGGGTGTTTGGGTGTTTGTGCTATCCACTTTTCCCATCTACTACAATTAACAAACTACAAGCCCGTTCTACCGCTTGTGTGTTTTTGGGTTATCCGTCTAATCATCGTGGTTACAAATGTTTTGATTTATCCGCTAATAAAATCATAATTAGTCGTCATGTCATTTTTTATGAAACCCAATTTTCGTTTGTTACATTGTATAATTCTGTGTCTAGTTCGTATACTTTTTTGGATGATGGGCCCTCACCGTATATTATCCACCATTTATCCGAGTTGTCCCATGACCAAAATGAGCCAGCAGGCTCACTGCCTGCTTGCCCAAATATTACCGATCCAGTCTCTGTTTCTCGGCCAGCAGGCCCACTGTCTGTTGGCCCAAATTTCATCCACCCGAGTCCACTGTTTTGGCTAGCAGGCTCATTGCCTGCTGGCCCAGTTTTACCGTCACTACCTTCTGCCACTAGGCTAGCAGGCCCATTACCTGCTGGTGCAGTTTTACCCGACACCTACCCAAAACACGTCCCTTTCTATTTCGAGTCAAGGGCATGTTACTCGTAGCCAACGTGGTATTTTTAAACCTAAAAGACATTTTAATCTAAACTCTAATGTCAATAAATCACCCCTGCCACGTAATCCTGTGTCTGCCCTTTATGACCCGAATTGGAAAATGGTCATGGATGATGAATATAATGTTCTTATTCAAAATACGACGTGGGAGTTGGTGCCCCGTTCGCCTGGTGTCAACATTATTCGTTCTATATGGATTTTTACTCATAAAGAAAATTTTGACGGTTCTTTTGAGATGCATAAGGCCCATCTTATAGGCGATGATAAAACACAACAGGTTGGCGTGGATTGTGGAGAGACGTTTAGTCTGGTGGTCAAACTAGCAATCATCCGCATTGTACTTAGTCTGGCTCTCTCGAAAGCATGGCTCATTCATCAGCTGGATGTAAAAATGCTTTCTTACACGGTGACCTTAAGGAGACAGTGTACATACATCAGCCCTTGGATTTCAGGGACCCCAAGTATCCCCATCATATCTATTTGCTGGAAAAGTCCTTATATCGGCTTAAGCAGGCCCTAGGGGCTTGGTATAAGAGTTTTGCAGATTATGTGTCTACTATTGGGTTTTCTCACAGCAAGTCTGATCATTCTCTGTTCATCTATCGTCATTTTACTTCTCTGGCATACATTCTATTATATGTGGATGATATAATATTGATTGCCTCTTCTGATAATCTGCGCAAGTCTATCATGTCCCTTCTCAGTTCAGAATTTGCTATGAAAGACTTGGGGCCCTTGAGTTATTTTTTTGGTATAGTTGTCACTCGTCATACAGGTGGTCTATTTTTATCACAGAAGAAGTATGCGGCTGAGATTATTGGAGAGCTGGCATGACATCTTGTAAGTCCTCTTCTACTCCAGTTGAAACCAAACCGAAGCTGAGTGTTACTTCTAGCACACCATATGAGGATCCCACCCACTATCGTAGTCTTGCAAGGGCTCTTCAGTATCTTACTTTCAAGAGACCAGATATTACTTATGCAGTATAGCAGGTGTGTTTATTTAATTATTATCCGCGGATTGAGCACATGCACGCGCTCGAACGCATTATACGATACATACAGGGCACACTTGATTATGAATTGTATTTATATCCGTCCTCTGTCTCTACTCTCGTGTCCTATACAGATGTTGATTGGGGTGACTGTCCAGATACCAGACGTTCGACATCTGGTTATTGTATGTTTCTTGGTGATAACTTGGTCTCTTGGTCTGCAAAACGTCAGGCTACTTTATCACGATCCAGTGCGGAGGCCGAGTATCGAGGGGTAGCCAATGTGGTGTCTAAGTCATGTTGCCTATGTAATCTTCTGTTAGAGCTTCACTTTCCTATTCAGAAAGCTACATTGATCTACTGTGATAATGTTAGTGCAGTCTATCTCTCTGGGAGTCCGGTCCAACATCAGCGCACTAAACATATCAAGATGGATATTCACTTTGTTCGCGAAAATATAGCTCACGGACAAGTACGTGTCTTATATGTCCCTTCAAGGTACCAAATTGCTGACATCTTTACTAAGGGTCTTCCCTTGGTTCTGTTTGAAGATTTTAGGGACAGTCTCAGCGTACGACAACCGTCCGCTATGACTGCAGGGGTTTGATAGAGAGTGGTATACCGTGTGTAAACCACACGGACCGAAAAGATTTATTTACTATACCATATTGTAGAATTCTTGTACAAGTGTAATTATGGTATTAGTATTATAGTAGGAAAAGGTATTAGTCTTGTATTAGAAAAAGATAGATTTGTTTTTCATATTTAGATATTGTATATTTGTAGATATACCTCTTCATTAATAAAAATAAGAAAGGGATTATTTCTTTCAAAATCCAATAGATTTTGTTCAAACTATATATAGAGAGATACCATGTATACCTAGAGAGATGAATATATATTTTAAAAGATCTATTAAAGATCTTAAATATTTGACTGTGAACCTATTAATTATTATAATTTTAACTTGAGATCCTATTAACCTACTCAAGCTTAAACCCTTTTGAAAATACTTATAAATAGAAGCTACTCCACAATTGAGCTAAACCAGAGATCGGAATAGTGATCTTGACATCTATTCTCCTTCTTCGTAAGAAACAATAACATCTCACTCCTTACAATAATCTTCCACAAATCAATATACATATATAGGAGTACACTACATCTATCAAACTTCAGCTTCTTTTTCATTTTCTTTAACTTATTAAAAATGAAGTTTGTGGAATGTACCAATTGCCACAGAACCTTACAACTCCCACATGGTGCTCAGTCGATACACTGCGCTGTCTGCCACGCAGTGATCACTCGCACCACCGGCAGTCGGAGGAGAGACCGGTACTTAGCCTACATGAACCACTACGTTCCTCTGACTGTCGGCCGCACACCTTCAGCCGGTCAGATTCAACCTCCTTCGGCCTTTGGCCGAAAAAGAGCATTGATTATTGGTATTACGTATAAGAGAACTAAAAATGAGCTTAAGGGATGTATCAATGATGCTAAATGTATGAAGTACTTGCTTGTCAATAGGTTCAAGTTTCCTCAGGACTCTGTTCTCATGCTCACTGGTAAAATATTCTCTTTTTATTACTTCATCCATTTGAGTTTATGTCAAGGTATGTTTGTTTGACTGGAAACAAAATTTAAGAGAAAAATTAAAGAGATCTTTTTGAAACTTGTTATTTAAAATAAATCATAGAAATTTGGTGGGTGGTGGCTATAAATCATCTCATAAGGTAAAATCAAAAGTTTAATACTAATTTCTTACTAAATATAGAAAGATGTCATTTTTTTTTTACTGACTAAAAAGGAAAGAGTATTACATAAATTGAGACAGAGGGAATGATTTCTCGTGTGATTCGGCTGGTCTTTAATTTTCTGATGGAGAGTATATTTATGGATGATTCTATCAAATATTGACTTGTATAAGTGTCGAACTCCACGACATGGTTCTGAAGTTTCACTTCACCATGAAACACCACACATAATGCAAAAATCAAATAGAAAACACTCCAGGGAAAATTCCCTGGAGTCAATTCGAACTCCAAGGAAAAATCCTGGAGTTTGAATTGCTCAGAAATGGGAAGACGAGTAAGCGATTCTCTACTCATGTTTTTAAGTTGTGACTATTTTTTAAATACTTCGCAAACTCTGATTCAACCAGTGACACTAAAGGTGACTACGTAGCAATATAAGCATGTTATATGCACGGACTAGTGTTATTTTTATCAGGTGATCAATATGTTTATTATAGAGAATTACGAATAATTACTTTATAACAGACGTAGTCATGCCAATACTTCTCTATAGTGTCATCAGTTCATAGAACTTAAATTCGATCATTCTGGACGAATACTACTACTTGTGCTGCTAATAATGATAACATCTTGGTTGTCACTGTGAGCACAAGTTAGTATTAATTATTAGTTTGAGATATGATGTTTTGAAGAAATTAATATCTTATTTTTATAATTAGATATGTTTATGTAACTTAAATCCTAAATGCAAAATAGATTTTTAGCGTTTCATTTTTTATCCAACTTAATGGCTACTTTGTGCGTCGTTCCACTATATGGTCTAAAGTAGGCATCTGATGCATACAGTATATGAATGTGTAAAATCCACTTTAGAATTTCATTGAGTTGTCCCATTAACACATTTTAAAATACTTTTCCATAAAAAATCAATTTAAGATGCCTGTAACTTTCTTCAATAAGACAGCTTTAAAGAAAGTGAACCACTTTAAAATGTATAAGCTACTTTAGAATTTCATTACTTTGTTCTTCTTCAAAGCCTTTATATGACTACAATGGCATTCTCCAAAAAAAAAAATTGCATGAGCTGCTAATATTTTATACAGTCAAACCTCTCTATAATATTTATTTATTATAATAATATTTCACTATAACAGTCAATTACTTTTTGGAATCGATTTTTCATGTTACTTTATATTATATGTTTTCTATAACATCATTTTGCTATAACAGCAAAAAGATATCCAAACAAACGATGCCGTTATAGAAATGTTTGACCGTGTAACCTGTGGAAATGAGATAGGTAGATAACTATGCTAGACAAGCAATAGCTGATATTTCGTTGGTTAAAACTTTAACATCAAGAACTATATTAGAAAGATTTAAAACTATATACACTGACAGTATAAAGAATTTTTATATCATTAGCATAATGAGCTTAAATGGAGTGAGATTATAGAGCGGTGAGAATTCATACAGCCGACTCCAGCTTATTTATGATTGTTATAATTGACAACCATTTTTTTCCATCAAAACTAACATCACTCCTAACTTCTAATCTTCCATTTTCACACTTACAGAAGAAGAAAGAGATCCACACAGAATTCCAACTAAACATAACATAAGAATGGCAATGCACTGGCTTATGCAAGGTGTTCAAGCAGGGGATTCTCTGGTGTTCCATTACTCTGGTCATGGCTTACAACAAAGGAACTACACCGGAGATGAGGTTGATGGGTACGACGAAACACTTTGCCCCTTGGATTTTAAAACACAGGGGATGATCACCGATAATGAACTAAATGCAACACTCGTCAGGCCTCTCCGTCGTGGTGCTAAGCTTCACGCCATAATAGATTCTTGTCACAGTGGTACTATGCTAGATTTACCATTTTTTTGTAGGATGGACAGGTCAGTAACACAGCAGCTTTTGGTTCTACTTAATGCTCAAATGCCTAGTAGGATACACCCTCCTGTCCAAAATATTAGTAGTCGCTTCAGTATTACTGAATTTGCTTCAAAATTTCTGACATTTCGGAAAAACAAGAAGCATTTGTTGCTTCTGATTTTTCTTTCCAAATTCACCTTTACTTCTCCACATAGTGGAATGTTTACTCTTATGATTAAGGCTATCAAACATCATTTTTAAGGGTTCTGCGAAAAACTTATGCAGAACTGGACGATATGCATGGGAAGATCATCGTCCTCTATCAGGAGCATGGAAAGGAACAAATGGAGGAGAGTTTATATCCTTTAGTGGTTGTGATGATCATCAAAAGTCTGCAGATACAGACGTAAAATTCACTTTTCCATCTTAAGTTTTGATCTTCTTGAATTTGGAACTAAATAGAGTAAATCAACCTAAGCAAACTAATGGAATAACTTACTTATTGATGCAGAGTTTGTCCAAGGTCACTTCAACTGGTGCAATGACTTTCTCTTTCATTCAAGCTATTGAACGCGGACAAGGAACTACTTACGGGAGTATTCTGAATGCAATCAGATCTTTCATCCGCAGTTCTGATAGTGATTTAGGAAGCAACATCGTCACTTCTCTTCTCACAACGCTAATTACCGGGAGAAGCGTTGGCTTTGGGATGAGACAGGTAACATTAACTTAAGAATACATGTATTGATATCAAATTGTTCTTCCAGTGTAAATGGGTCATGTCTAAGTTGATTGATCGCTAGAAAATAGATATTTCCTAGAATTATATTACATAAAATGATGTTTGAAGTACAATTAAATCTCTCTATAACAATGTTTCTGATATTTTTTTACTGCTATAGCGAAATGTTATAGAGAACATATAATAAAACATACAGTAACATAAAAGATCGGCTCCATAGAAAATATGATTCTTATAGTGAAATGTTGTTATAGATGATTTTGTTATAGAGATGTCTGAAAGTATATATTTCACATTTTTTATTCCTTCAAGATTGTTTACCTTTTGGTGCAGGAACCCCAATTGACTTCTAATGAGCCATTTGATGTGTACACCAGACAGTTTTCACTATAACATCTTAAACAACATTACCCATTTCTGGCTTTCATACAGTTTGTGTGCATAGATTCTGATTGAAGTTATCGGAGAGAGAAAAGTCTTCCTATCAGAATCTTCGTTAGCATCTCTTCAGATTTCCAGTTCTTTAACCTCTGTATTGCTAAATCTCCGTAATCTTTGCCTTTTTGTTTCTGTCTTGTTCCTATTCAAAGAATAAATACAACATTTCTTGGCATAACCTCCTAGAGAACATTTGTGTTTCCATGAAGTGGAAAGTTTTGATAAAAGAAAAATGTGTATGAACACACCACATTGTGGACTATATCTACAGGAGATACTAATTTATTCAGAGTCCGACAATCCATAGCAGTAATATCTATCTTCTCAAGGAAATAAATGGACTCTTGAATTAAAACAGACGTATCAAGTGCAGGGGATCGCAATGAATGTCTCGAGTGCATGTTCTAAGGCAGAATGATTTTTTTGTCAAAGAGACGACCCCATATCGTTTCTTTTCTTCTCAAATTTTAGAGTTTTGGTTGTGTTAATAAATCCACTGAGGCAGGAAAAAGGAAAATGATTCTAAATCTAGAGGACAGCATTGTATCTGTTTCTTTTAGCAGATAACATGTCAAGGACAATGTAATAGCAATATTATATTGAGGTTCAATGAACTGCCTAATTCACTGAAATTTGATGCTTTACTCCTTAACGATAGTAAACACGACTAAAATTGGTGCTAGAATGGATAGAAAAAGAAAAGAAAATTGGTAAACAAAGGCCTCTTTTGACTGGACATCCTACTAAATTTCGACGCTATCCATGTGTTCTATTTTTCAAGGCAAAATTTGATTTATATTACATCAAGTCAAGTTTAAATGCTTTTTTTCCTTTCTCAAGCCCACCAAAGGTATACTGTAAAAGAAAGATTGTTCAATGCAATGATTCCAGTAATGCTGGGTTCTGAAACAGATATCAAATGTATGTAAAGCAAGGGTTACATAAAGCTCTGGAACGGCAACAAAGAGACAACTGGAAACCAACACAAAAAGTACATCCCAAGCTAGAAGTTAGGTAGCATGAGACTACTGCATAATTCCTTTTGAACATTCTATTCTCATTACTGCAGTTTAGCAAACAGCTGATATAGCAGCAAACAAGATATGTAATGAAAGCTTGTCCCAAGCATTTATTCAAGTAATGCAGGACTTGAAATAGAAATCATCATCATCATCACCTTATGCAAAAGAGTGAAGACGTCAATCAATCAGACACAAAGGAAAACGAAAGTTCACCAAGGACAACGATTGTATTGCCGTTTGTTTAACCAGTGAGAGCAGCATTAAGGGCACTGTGTACATCAACTCCGATCTGGGCTTCAGCTTTTTCTACATCAGTTGATGCAGTGCTTAGCTTCTGAGTGAACTCAGTGAGACCCTTTTGAACCAAATTGGGATCAATGCGGTCAAGTGGTACAGCTTCAATAGCAATTATATCCGCAAAGGAATTTGCATGAACAAATGCAAACCCACCACTGACAAAGTACTTGTTCACATCGTTCCCTTCGTGAACTGATAAGACACCAGGCTTCAGCTCAGCAATTGTCGCTACATGCCCAGGTAAAACACCCATCTGTCCTGTAGTTGCAGGGATTATAACCATGTCAACCTGGATATAATGCAATAGGGAGGAGTGATCAAAGCTTGTTTATGATTTTTCAGAGCCAATGATGCACATTCCTCAGAAGTATACTATTAAACCTCACACAAGTATTCTCACATAATTTGACAACTGTCGATACATTGAGCTAGAACATGTTTCCCTGATAGTCCGATTTATTAATATTCAGCATAAAATGCTAAACTTAATGAGACTACAGCCAGAACCTGGAATATATCAACAATTTGTGGAGCACCCTTGGAAATTACCCAAATTTTAATAACGATAAAGTTTTTCAAAGGCAGCAAGACTATGCATATCAGATTATTGTGAAATTTAATACCAAATGAACTGCTATATTATCGTTGTTGCATTATTGTAGCATAAACTGATTAATTAAACCAAGCAAAACCAAATTTAAATTATACAAATGGAAAGAACATATAATTAGTTGATTTTCCCACAACAATGACTGCTAACTAATCATTCCTAGAAAAGAAGATTTCACAAGGATTTCTGCACGAAATTACAATATTTAGCAAGAATAAGATACAAAATGCTTCAGTTTAAAAACCTTCATGAAGCTTAGATTTGATTCACTATCACTACCACAAAGACTTCCTTTGATCCAATTGATCCCTTAAAAAACAATATCCAGAGTGGGTACTCCTACTTCCCACTTGACCTGCTTTTACATTTTAGAATGTCTCCCAAAGTGTGAATTATAAATTTGCTCCATCTCCTAAACTCAAACTAGTAAGAGTAGTTTTAGTTGTTCAAGTATGTGGTCACCCATTTAAAAGCTTAAACTGTTAGAATGGTTGCACATTGATACAATTAATTATATCTCTTTTTTTATAAGATACATTTAATTATATCTTCAACAGATATTCGCATGCGAGCCTAATTCTTTTTCATGAGCCAAGCACATCAAGATATTTTTTTACGACAATGACACTTGAACCTAGAACCTCTAACTACTCTGATGTAATATTTAAGTGTGTGATGACCATCTAAAAACTTAATCTATTAGAGAGGGCACACTTTATTTATTTAATTTTATATCTTCAACTGACTTTATAGTATAATTTTTGTAACATTTTTCCACTAACTATTCCACCTTCACCCATTCAACATTTATTTAAACAAGTGTCATAGTGGCCTTCCCCTCAACTATTTTTTGGTTGCAAACCTTCAAGTACTAGGGGGTGTAAGACAGATGAATCATAAGTCAAACAACTTCACTACAGTAAATACCCGTTCAATGTTGCACAAAGACATACTTTACAAGCTTGTAGTAAAGAGGTCACTCCAAACTAGAAATGGTAGAATTAGATCAGGTATGTCAGTTAGATCAGCTATGTACATTTCCTTTCTGTTCATGAGTTGGCCTGGTCGACCCAATCAAAAAATCTCCTCTTGTTTTCTTCTCTACCATCATGCACCATAGCTGTTAAACAAAATTCCAATTCCACCATCATCCTTCTCTTCCACCCCATTACCCTATGAGAGACTGGTACTTGTCCTTTCTTGCCCTTCTCCTCCTAAGAGATCACCCGCCCTACACCTTTTCTTTAAAAGGCAAGATTTTATATAACTAAGAACCAGCACTAAGCTAGTTTGGTACAGAGCACTAAAGGAAAGTAAAAGTATATCTTTTTTTCTAATCTTGAAGGCCTTCTATGAGTTCTAATGCAGATACTGTCTCATTTAGAAGTATTATTTTACACAAATTAAAGCAAAAAATGCAGTTGAACTTATATTCCAAATGGAGTTGGATTTGGCTTTAAAACATCTTAATCTAGGATTGTATTTCACCAATTAAACTTTCTTTTGTCTGTCACCTTTCTTTTCCAACATCCTGAAATGTCTGCAGTAGTGTCAGGCATTGCCCAACAAGGGCATAAAAATTTCAAAAAAAGATACCATAACTGGTATGTTATATCGGACAGTGTAGAAACAAATGATTGAGTTTCTGGTTGTTCTCCAAATAAGTAACATCAGCAGCACAGCAGGAAATGTCTTCTTTGAAGGTTGTTCTATTTTAAGCAAGCTTCCTTAGCAAAAATCCATGGAAACAAGCCACCTTGTAAGGTGCTTTTGTCTTTTGTATTTGCTTCCCATAACATGATCTAATTTATTGATCTTCGCTTGTCAGCATCCTGTAGCAAGAATTAACTGTATAATAGCTTTTGTTGTGTACTATTCAATTCTCCATATAACTCGTCTTCACTATTAGGAAAAACCTGGAGAAGATAACAGTGAACTATAGAATCCAGCTATTGTGTTCATCACCCAGTCATATAAATGTCTTCTAGATGTTATGTTTTCAGTTAACTATACCCATTTGACAAGATCTTGAAACTGTTCCTTCAAAGGCTCATGCCCAATAAGATCTTCCTACCATCACCAACTTTGAAACCAATTTTCTCCATAAATGCAGGCTGCATAGATCTTTTTAAAATCAGTACGCAAAGATCTTATACTCTTCTAGATTGACACACCATGTGTGCCTCTAGCTTTCCTGGTACACCAGTAATCATCTATCTCATTGTAAGCACTTAAAAATTTATTTGGATTAGTTTTTAAGTATGATTACATGGATTAAATTTAAATCCAGCTTTATTCGGGTGAACAGTTAATTTGGACTTTACAAAATAAATAAGTCCATTTTATTAGTTTCAAGTCAAGGCCTACTTCATCTAGACGCCCAAACTCATGCCACATATTCAACGACATGATGTCCCAGCCAAATCATAGGCCAATGAGATAACATCATATGTTCAAATGATGTGGCCAACTCAACATAAAGACCAATCAAAGACGGCCAAGTGTCCAAATAACATAGCTCAACCGATAAAATACAATACTATCACATAACTTTTGTTATTGGCTTGATGACTCAAGCGAACCAATCAAATTGAAGAATTCATCACGAGCTACCTTCTCGTGCAACTATAAATAGCAGTCCTCATAAAGCCAACGAAATTTAAAAATACATCAAGCAAGCTAAAGGAAAGCTAGAGAAGCCCTACATCTGTGATCTTTGACCGGTGATAAATCCAACGAAGTTCAAGTTAAGATTTCAAGCGAGCGTTTTGAAATATTTTGCTCATGATAATTGAATCTTAAATCCTAGTTGGTGATGGATTTGGTCTCTTTCAAAACAAGCCAAGAGCCCTTGAATCGATGTTTGTGAGAAGAATCAGAAGATGTCATTTATAGATCTAGTGACACCCTAGACACATTTATAGATCTAGCGACACCCAAGACACTGTAACTCGTATCGTCTCTTCATACTAATTGTTATAATTTATAACATTTTCTTGTCTTGAATATTTCGTACGTGTTAAACACAAATTTCTGACATGCCCGATGGGACAAATTTCAATTTTCTTTTTTTTTCTTTTTTTTTAGCTTTTTTTTCTTTGATGCTTGCATACGAGTATGGGAAGAATTTCCCATCCCAACTACTACGAAGTGGTACATGGCATGTTCTCTCCAGTGTTGTCAAAGACATGCTTAAGCCCTGAAGTGAGGCTCTAAGACATACTATTCCTTGCCAGTGAGCCTCTCTTGAAGAGGTGACACTTTATCGTAATGTTTTTACAATTTCTTAGTCCATATATTTGTTATTCATTCTTATTATTATTAGTCTTCGTCTAAACATATATATATATGTATTTTTGCACCATTGCACCTTTTTTCATTAAAACCCAGGCTTTATTTGCGCTTAAAGCTCCAATTGACCTTGGAGCTTTTTTGCGCTTTTCTCTTTTGATAACATTGGTTCTGTCCTATACGGTCTTTGACGGATGTACATTGTGTATTCTGACGTTTCAACTTGTGACAAAGAAGTACGTGGAACATCGATTTCTGGCATTGGCGAAGGAGTGTATGAAACGTCCTCTTCTCGCGACTCAACAAAGGAGTACACGATGCATTTGATCCTTCAAGATTTGGCAAAAAAGTATGTGAGCATCACATTAATCATGATTTGGCGGAGAAGTGCGTTGAGCGTCCCACCCTTTAAGTTTTAAGTGGGACCTATGTTTGCAACTTGACGATGAAGTGCATGTGCATGGACCGTCTTTTTTACACGGCTTGACGAAGGAAAACATCGAGCGCCCCATCCTCCAAACATTCACCGAGAGGTCATAAAGTGTTCCCTACTTCAAGCTTTGACGTGGGATGGCGAAGAAAGTACATAGTATGTGGCAAAGAAAGTACATAGTATGTGGCGAAGAAATATATGAAGTGTCTCCTCCTTATGACTTGGCAAGAGACACTTGGGAGTATCTTTTTTACAACTTTGACAACCAATAGGTTGAATGGAGAGACAGCGCTCCCAAACAGAGTAAGCAAACCCTTGATGCCAAAGATCGAAGGAGTTGATGTAAGTAGAACGTCGTGAGAAATCGCTCCTTCTTCAAAGGTTGAACATACTCATTTTGGATTCTTCAAGCTTGTGAAACGACTCAAAATTTAATGATTGGAAGTCTTGTCAACCATGCAACTATTCACAAATATCACAATGAAGAAAGTTATGACTCATGAGAGGTAGAGATGTGACACTAGTCGTGCCAGAATTTTGTGAACACAAATTCATGTTTGAAATATTCAAGATAAGAAAAGGTTATAAATTAGAATATTTAGTATAATGAGACGATATGAGTTACAGTTCCTAGAATGTCACTAGATTTAGAAATGATGTTCTTTGATTCTTCTACTCGAGAACAAAAGTTCAAGGCTCTTGGCTTGTTCTTGAAGGGATAGAATGTTGACTAAACCTTTGTTGGATTTCTCAAGGACAAAAAGCCTTTGAATGTTTTATTTAGAGCTTCTCTTGCTTTCCTTCGGCTTGCTTGATGTATTTTTGATATCTTTGGCCTTATGGAGACCCCTATTTATAGTTGTAGGAGAAAGAAGTTTGTGACGAGTACAATCCTTTTTTATTCAGTTTGATTGGTTCATATAAGTCATCAAACCTATCACAAAAACTATGTGATAAGATAGTATTTGATTGGATGAACCCTATGGCGACCTTTGATTGGTCTTTATGTTGACTTGCCATGTCACATCACTTTAACACATGGCATTATTTTATTGGCATGTGACTTGACTGGAATGCATTGAGCCCAAATTTTGTATGGACTAGTATCTTGTTAGCCAAGAGTACTTATTTTTTGGCAAACTACAAAGACAAACACTCGAAATGGGCCTCAATTGCCAGTTTGATACTTAAATTTACCTAGTGACAAACTAGACACTTCAACTTGACACAAGTATATCTCCTGGACACCCGGTGCAAACATGGCAGAATGTTTGTATCTCGCCCAAATTTGAGCGTGTGAACCTTTAAATCTTGTGCTTTAATTCTTTTATTTTTTGTTCTTGATGACATTTCTCTAGCAAGCCTCTTTTTCTTAATTGAATCTACATAGCCACTTCACTAATAAACCAATAGATCTTTGATATTCAATCCTACGTTTTTCCTATTCCTGGCGAGTGTGCTCCATTTGACTAGGTTAAATGACTTCCTTTCATTATTACCATGCCATAAGAAATCTCTTCTCACTTTATCGATTCGCTCTCTCAATCTTGGCTGGCAAGAAAACAAGAAAATCACATTAGTAAAGAATCCAGCACACTGTTAACCACTAAACTTCCCGCAAAGGAAATGTATGGTTTCTTCCACCTTCCAAGCCGCTTTTCACATCTTTCCAACCCTCTCCGCTTTTACCGTCAATCAAAATCCGAATTCAAATCGAAAATCAGATGCTTTTACCGTCATTACTACTATCATACAACTCCGACGTTTAATAGACGCATCACATATCATAAACAGCAAAATTTAAAAGGAATATCTTATTATTATCCATATTACCTCTTTACCGGAGAGTTCAGAATAGTAATGATTTTCAAATCAGTAAATTCTGTCAGTCGAAATCCGAATTCAAATCAAAAATTAGATGTTTTACCGTCATTTCTTAGGGATTAAAAGTTATCTTACAACTCCGACGTTTAATAAAAGGATATTTTCAAAAATATACAGCTTTTGAAAATACTTACACCATGTAAATCCAATATACAATTACACAACATTATACAATATTATACAACATCAAACCTGGGAAAAAGCATTGTACATAATGTATCAACCTTGTATAAAAGTGTATAACAATGCTTAAAATCAGGTGTTTATACACGAAGTATGGGTTATGTGGCGTAAATATTTTCAAAAAATTGACAGAGCATAATTTTCACTTTAATAAACGCATCACACATCATAAATGACAAAATACAACAGGAATAGCTTATTATTATCCATATTACCTCTTTACCAGAGAGTATGGGTTATGTGGCGTAAATATTTTCAAAAAATAGACACAGCATAATTTTCACTTTAAAAACGCATCACACATGGACGGATTTAGTGGGGGGGTGGGGGAGGATGTTCATCCTCGGTAAAAAATTACGGTATATATAGGATAGATTCTTTTTGTTTATGTACATATATTAACTTTTGAACACCCTAAATGCAAAAGGTTAACTTAAGTGGTCCAGGGTGTTCAGAATTGTCTTTAGCATACTAGGTTCAATTCTCAAGCACAACATTATTTTTTATATTTAGCTTTTGTTGTTTTTTACGAACCCTGACTAAAAATACTGAATCCGCCACTCATCACATATCATAAACAACAAAATACAACAGGAATAGTATCTTATTATTATCCATATATTACCTCTTTACCAGAGAGTTCTGAGGAATAAGGAAGGACAAAGTTAACAGTGAGCTTAGACGGAATCGACGAAGGTGTAGCAGGTCTAGGAGCCATGAATGCTGATGGAGTTTTCGGTGGTTCGACATTTGGAATTGTTTTACTCCAAGCTTCAACGAATTTTGAATCTGCAACGTACTCCGCCGATAGGTCGGTTGCAAATGGACGGCGCCACGTCATTGTGGTGGCTCTGGTTAGGAATCGAGAACTGTGACGGAACATTGTTTGGGCGATTTACGCGACGGAGATCGACGGCGATTGGAGAAAGTGTGATCGGAGTTTAGTAAAGAGCACGAGGGTTTGATGGAACGAATTTGGATCCTATTTCTTATTCTAAGGCCCAAATTCAAGGGAATTTACTCTACTATTTGCTAGTAAAAATTGATATGTTTTCCTTATTTTTACGGAGAAGCTTAAATATGCCATCAACGATAAGAAATAACTCATTTATATCATTGTCAATATAGTTTGCTTCATTTATTTATTGTCATTCTATTTACGTCGATTTTAAAATATCAAATATGACATTTGACCTCCAATTAGAGGACCTGGCCTTTAACCGCCTCTCTGATTGGAATTGAGGGCTGGCCTCTTTGACTCGGGCAGGGAAGAGAACGAGCTTCAACCACTCTTTCAAAGGCAGCAAAGCGGCACGTAGCAGCTTCGTCTCCACGTCGTTTAATTAAACGAACACAAATTTATGGGTTGGATTTTAGTTTGATTTACTATTTAATTTGTGTTGATTTAATTAAACGGCGTAAACCTCTAATTAGAGGTCAAGTGTCATATCTGGTATTGTAAAATCGACGTTAACTAAAATTGCATGGATGAGCCATTTTGATAACGGTGATGACATAAATGAGTCAAATTATTGACGAATGGCATAAATGAATCATTTTCGATAGTTCGATGGCATATTTAAGCATTTTCGTTCTTTTTATATGACCACATTTAGTTGGCACAGTGTTTTTTCAATGGCATAAACTTTGTTTTTTTCATTGAAAAAAAGACAATGAATTTGCGAGATCCTTTTCAAATGCTACATAGCTCAAGTATACTAGGAAAAAGAAAACTTCATTCCCTTTAGTGAATTTTCACAAATCTTGTTCATGTCTATAGTCTTCATTTGCCTTATAATCTACACATTTGTTTTTCTCCCATGTGGAGAACAATAATAAATATGTTACTACCGAGAGTGGCAATAGTTGTGGTGGAATGGATGTAAAATCCCTCCATATTCAGACTTGAGTATAAGAAATGTTTCCTTAACTTTTAATAAATCCTTACAATTTTCAATAATATGTGTACATTCCCCTATCTAATAAGCTTGACAGCAACAGTACGCGATATATTTCCAATTCTTGTTCTTCCCATTTTTGTGCTACTTTAGGCTTTGTTAGATATGAAATGAAACTTTATTCTTAAGGAAATTGATCTCATTTTCTCAACTTTTATTCCTCCTACTACAAGGCCTCCATTATAATTGAAAGTCATCTTTCCATTTTGGAATTTCTTATTAGAGAGAAGTTGGCGGTGTGACCTTTCAGTGTTAAATTACTCACTACTACAACAACATACCCAACGAAATCACACAATGTAAGGTCTAGGGATGGTAGTATGTACGCAAACCTTGCCTCTAGAATGTAGATTAACAACAACATACTAGAATATAGAATAACTCGACTTAGAGCGCAAGAGAAAAAGAAATACTTCTCCTCCAGTTCTCCTACGATGCAAGAAAAGGAAAAAAAATCAGAGCATATAAGACATTCATTACGTATTTTATATTTACAAGTTCTTCAACCGTCTTCCGGTGCACAGTTGAATGTAGTTGAATGTAGATATCATGGACGTGAGGTGCAAAATACCAAGCTGAGATACTAGATAAAACTGGACACTGCAATAACTTCTTAAACAAAAATGTACAGCAAAGATAAAGCTAGGCTCGGCAAAAGAAATAGAAATTCATTTGGTGCATACAGCTAATATTATAGTAACTGCTAAATTAACAAAAATGCATAACTGCTAAAATATTACCAAAATGAATACAACTAATGGCAAGGAAAACTCAAAGTACTAAAAAGAACCAGAGGGGAAATTAAGTTAATTAGATTAACGAGGCCCTCTGCCGATGATTTGCTTACGCCCATGAAGGTCTGCTTTCTCTTGCAATGTCAGTCTTGATCCACTTCTGGATCCTTTTCACAACAAAGAAATACTGCCAGAGATACAAAGTCAAAGGGAGGGGGGAATGTTAGCTGAGGTCAGTACAATAATCGCATGTTTAATAGTGCAACAGAGACAACTTTAGACAGAAAGCTCACCTGGAATACTGCGATTAAAGGAATCAGCATTTTGCCCTTATTGTTGGGATTTTGTCCATCGATCAATGTTTGATCAACCAAGATACCCTTGCTTTCACTTAAGACAACCTCGGAAATAGTTTGGACTAAATTGGGTATCCAAGCAGTTCCATTTGGAAGAATCTGTTGAACCATGCAGAACATGTTGGCAAACATAATATATATTACAAAAGCTTAACAAGGCAATGTCACGTATATCTAACCTTTTCGTCAAGTTCATTCTTGTTACATCTCCCACTGTTCTCAACGCAAACAATAGGAATCGAAGAAGCCTAACACCAAGGACAGTAAGATAAGCAAAAAAGAACAGCTATGAAGGATACTTCTAAAAAAGCATCATCAAAACAAAACAAAACAAACATATAATCACTGTTCGAAGTAGGGTGCTAAGCAAGATGGCATGTTTGCCAGCTGACTGCTCTACTACATCCTCTTGTTCACTCATACAGATGGAAAAGAAGAAAGGGAAAGATAGCTTTCGCCACTATCACGGTTCCTCTCGTGGCTTCTGAAACTGAAGTTCAAGTTAACTTTGCAAATGCAAGTATTCAATATAGATCTAACACACACAACGCACTGAATGCCATAACTTAAACTAAGGTCTGCACAGTATATTTTTCTCGAGTGTTCAACAATCCAGTATACAGACCAAAGTGCTATTCTTGAAGAGAGAAAAACCCAATACTTATGATCCTCTCGAGTTGGATCTTTGGAACTTAGGTTGTCCCCCCCCCCCCACCCCACCCCCACACAAAAAAAAACTCACACGCACACAAAAGGGGTGTACTATAGGTGCTTAAACTACTTTTAGGATAAAGCGGAAGGAGGATGTACGACATGTTAAAAAATAAATCATGGGCCTAACTCAACTACAAAAACTAGCTCAAAAGGTGAGGATTGTTCAAGCCATATAAAGAGACCACCCATCCCCTTCACCGTCGATGTGGGACTTCTTCACACACACACACACACCTCAAGCCCAGGGTAATCTGGAGCGTGGGCAATTTAATATGGGGACCAACATCAAGAAACAAGAATTGGGATGGGTCCTTCCCTAATACCATGTTAAGAAATGGATCTTGGGCCTAACTCAACCATCTAAGCTAGCTCAAGAGGTGAGGGTTGATCAAGCCATATAAAGAGGACACCCTTCCCTTCACCACCGATGTGGGACTTCTTCACACAACACACATACCATAGGAACACGATGTGCATACTTGAAGACATGACGAGTTCAGAAGAATATCATGTAGAACAAATTGAATGAAACATGAAGAAAATGATGGTAAAAGAGATGGATGTTCTGGATAGGTGCATAACTGGCAGAACCATTAACTTGTAGATAAACATTTTAATCAAGTTAATAAGTCAATCGATTTATCATAGTTCAGTTTTAGAAATCAATAGACAACTTCTCTCTCTCTCTCTCTCTCTCTCTCTCTCTCTCTCTATATATATATATATATATATATACACACACACACACACTCAAATGGCACAGAAAGGAAGTGAGTTGAGTGAAATGAAGTGAGGTCGTCCTAATAAGGGTGCCAGGAACATGCATCTATGAGTAAGGGAACTCAAGAGAGGCTCTATGTACTCCTTTAACCTGACAGATAAACTCCAGCTGTTTTTTTAAAATCGGTATAAGCTCCAGCTGTTCTTTTGCAAACAGAATTCAATAGAGCACAAAAATGGAAAGTAGATACCAAACGCAAGTTGAGCCAAAGAAAATTTGACTCAGGGAAGTGGAACAAGATTATAGGAATCCTGAAAATATGCTTCAAGCATTTAAGCAAGTAGTGATCGTGACCCACCTTAACCTCTTGTTTCCTTCTTCGAGCTCCCAGGCGGACAATTTTTGAAAGAGCCTCTGATCTTCTCGAAGTGAACTCGTCATAACTCAATCCATCAGGAGGGGAGACCTGAGCATGTGTGAGGACCACAAGTCCTCTATGCCATATTTCCTTGCCGAAACTATCTGTTATGGCCTTCACAATCTGCCTATCCAAATTATCCACTCTATATGTATCAAGACGATCCACAAAGAGCAAAACATCAATTGTCTTGTTCAAGAGGAACCTGTTTGGATCCAATTACCCAAAAAAAATATCATTAGTGAGAGAGAAAGGTGGTGAGTCAGACAAAGCACAAGACATCTAGGGGTGTCAAATGGGCGAGTTGGTCTGGATTTGGGTGGGTCAAATGGGTTGAGTGATAAATGGGTGGGTCAATAACGGCCCAAAAGTTATTTCGACTGAAATGGATTGGGCTAAAAAGCGGGTTATAACCCAACCCTCCCAATTCTAACTAAGTTTTAATTTCTCTGTTTGTTGTTGAGGGTCTATCGGAAACAGTCTCTCTAACCACAAAGGTAGGGTAAGGTTTGTGTACATCCTACCCTCCCAAGACCCCACTTATGGTATTACTTGGGTATGTTGTTGGTGTTCTTTTATAAATTTTTAAGTATCTAATAAAACTAAAATTTTTTCTTCTTTATTATAGCTATTTATAACAAATCAAAAAAAAATTGAAAACATTTTTGACAAGGTTTCTATGGGTGTTAACTAGGGCTACATACCAGCCCAACTTTTAGATGGGCTGAAATGCGTTGGGCTAAAATGGGTTGAGCTAATAAATGAGTGGGTTATTGAACAGCCCAAACTTGAACGAGTTGTGTGGGTCATGTTTTTATGGGCTAATTTTGTCACCCCTATAGACACCCCTACCCCACAACAGGAGCAAGAGAAGTACCAAAATATTTCAGCATGTAAATAGTTACTCCCTCCGTCCCAATTTATATGATGTAGTTTGACTGGGCACGAAGTTTAAGAAATAAAGGAAGACTTTTGAATCTTGTTGTCTAAAATAAGTCAAAGATATTTGTGTGGTTATAGGTCATCTCGTTAAGCGTAAAAGGTAAAATTTAAGTTAAATTATTTCCAATTAAAGAAATGTGTCATTCTTTTTTAGACTGAATAAAAAGGGAAGTGTGTCATATAAATTGGAACAAAGGGAGTACCTCTTTATGAGATCAAGAGCCTGGTCATTGACATATCCTCCTTCAACCAGCCCGGGGGTATCAATTATGTTCAATGTAAATCCTTCCCATGAACGTGAAACCATCACTGGTCTTGGAGTTTCTGACTGAAAAAAAACAAGAAACCTTATTTCAATGTCCTAAACCGCAAGAAAGAGTCTGAGGTTTCATTTTCAACTAAATTCTGAAGCAAAAAGTACCTGAAATGCACTGACAGCAACTGCTCTTTCCCCTAAAATTGAGTTAACAGTTGAAGATTTTCCAACACCGCCTTTCCCCATTACTAGGACTGTCAATGTACTTCCACTCTACAGCAATTGAATAATCCACATGTCAGCCAAATAAATGTCCATAAGTCTCATTTGGACTAGAAATAAGAAACATAATAATGGTTTCAACTGTTCACTCGAGAAAATACAGATAGAAATTAGCATATCAGGTAACAAGAGAGACTCTTACCTCCTGCTTTAATTTTCCTATCAATTCAAGTAACTTTGATTGAGTGGCAGAAGGAAACTGCTGAAATCCAACCCATTCTCTTATCACCTGAGATGCCATTGATAGCTAGCATGCAAAACAATTCCAGGTTAGAACTAAAATCATGAAATTAGAGAAGGTACAGTAAGAAGACATGTAGATTGAGCAAAGAAACATCTAAGTTAGGGAAGCAACTCCAATAAAAACAAAACCAATCAACTACGCCTCAATTCCAAACAATTGGGACCCTCATAGGAATCCTCTACTTTTAGGCTGCTCTAGTTGGACACATTCATTTCAATACTAAAAACAATTGCCTAGGCAATTTAACAAAGAAACATCTAAATAACTCCAATGAAAAAACAAAAACCAATCTACCTATGCCTCAATCCCAAACTAGTTGGTGTCCTCGAATGAATCCTCTACTTTTGGACCGCTCTATTTAGACTCATTCATTACAATACTAAATAATTTGCCTAGTCGATTGAACAAAGAAATATAATTATCATCTTTCTAATAAATGTGGTGTCTAGGTCAGCTTGCACTCACCTCAACTAATTCCACGAGGTACTTGCTATCTCCAGAAACATCTAAATTTAGGGAAATAACTCCAATCAGGAGCAAAAACTAATCTACTACACCTCAATCCCAAACTAGTTGAGGTCCACAAACGAATCTCTACTTTTGGGCAGCTCTATTTAGACACACTTCATTTCAATACTAAATAATTTGCTTTATTATCACTTCCGGTACTTGCAGGGGTAATTACCATGTTATTAACCGATCGAAACTTTAATACAGCCTTTTCTAATCCCACTGGAGGGGGAGACCCCATATTATACCAGCATCTATTTTTGTTCTTCGGTCACCCAACCCCCTTGTATTATGAATTGTCAACGTCTTCATACTTCTTCATTGTTACAATCAGATCCGAAAAATGAGAAATCAATCAAAATAATTAACACAAATTATTGTTCTCTAGAACTCACATTTGTCCCTGCTGATATACAAGTCACTAACAGCCTCAACCTTAGTCCCAAACTCCCAATTAGTTAGCATCACCTCAATGGACCAGTCAAACATATATAAAATAGAAATAAGCAAAACAAATAACAATAATTATTTCTAGATAAACCCTAAAATTTTGGTGTCAGATTCAAATTGTAGCGTATTTTCTTATCTATCCAAGTTTTGCATAACAGAGTTACCTGTGCTGGTGGAAGGTGCGATCAGATACCACAGTTATTAAAAAATGAAGAACAAAGCAGAAAATACAGAAATTACAGGACCCAATTAATTGGGTGCAGCTCGCCCCTAAAACATTAAAATGTAAGGAAACATGTAATTCCAAAACGTTGTGAAATATAAAATACTCACAATAATACGTAAAATGAAAAATGGGGAAAATGAAAGCTTTTAGAGAAACTCACCAATTGGATTTGGATCGAAAAAATGCTATTAATGGGAACTTGTGCGAGGTGGAAGGGTTTATGCAAGACTTTACTCTTTTCGGCCTTATCGTTTTCATATATTGGACTGTTCTTACCCACCCACCCACTGACGAATGTACTATACCTTATATCGGGCAAAATTTACAACACCCCTCAATAGAAAAAGAGGAAAATCAAACTTTAATAATGCTAATGGTTAAGGGACATTGTCCATTTTGTACATCTTTATTGTGTTTTCTCGAGCGGAAACAGTCTCTCTAACTCCCAACGTAAAGGTAAGATCTATGTACTATCCATCCTTTCTAGTTATAGTAACTCGTAATACTTAAATTTTAATTATGACTTTTTAATTATGTTGAATATTGTTTACCTTAAAAAAAAGTACAGTTGAATTTGTTAGTGATTTTAAGGATACATGGAACGATTTGGAATAAAGAGTAATGAACAGTTAACAATAGGTAAGCAAATGAAAATAGTAAGTAAGAAAGATAGCTTGTAATGTCTTAAACCAAGATGAACTCCTTCAACAAAATTATTACGGCCTTAGCTTAATTGCTTCGGTTCCGAGTCAATAATGATAGCTTTATGATTATGATTGCAAAAACTGAAATCGTAAAAGTGTGAATAATGTGAATGAGATGTTCTTCCAACATGAAGGTTGGGCTCTCTTTATAGCTACGAATACAAAGCATTAATGTCAGAGAATCATTCCTCAATTAAATATAATTTAAGGAAATTATGGTCACTTAATGAGCAAAGAGTAATGCCTAGCGCTATATCCAGAGCAGGTACGTGCAGGGCTCCTTCAGTTCTCCATCTGATGCCATATGACTCAATCACCACCCGATCTTATCTTGATACCCGAACTTATCTCGACGTAACTCCATCGGATACCAAACTTTTTCGCTTCCCTCAATTTTCATACCTAAACCTTGCCACGTGTCGTGCCAATTTTTACCGAGGTGAAGAAACTAAGAGTTGGCCGACCTTCATTAGTGCTTTCGACCTTAACACAGTCTGAGATGGATGTGGTTGGACTGATCCCTCCCGGATCGTTATATCCGGACCGGATGAAGATATTACAACCTACAAATCTGAGTACTCCAACGTATACACTTATCCTTTCACCTTCAAGCTTATCTCTCCGATTGACAACGTGATCCTCGAGATGTGCAAGAATTACAATTTATGACTTATACAAATTGGTCCGTTTGTTTGGAGGGTCATTACTTGCCTTCAGTTTCTGTCCAACGAGGTCAATGAAATATTCATTTTGGATCATTTGATCCGTTTATACGTACCAAGGTTTTTCCGTGGCGGGATCGTTCAGATCTCAAAATGAGAAAAAGAAGATTTCACAAGGATTTCTGCACGAAATTACAATATTTAGCAAGAATAAGATACAAAATGCTTCAGTTTAAAAACCTTCATAAAGCTTAGATTTTATTCACTATCACTACCACAAAAACTTCATTTGATCCAATTGATCCCTTAAAAAACAATATCCAGAGTGGGTACTCCTACTTCCCACTTGACCTGTTTTTACATTTTAGAATGTCTTCCAAAGTGTGAATTATAAATTTGCTCCATCTCCTAAACTCAAACTAGTAAGAGTAGTTTTAGTTGTTCAAGTATGTGATCACCCATTTAAAAGCTTAAACAGTTAGAATGGTTGCACATTGATACATTTAATTATCTATTTTTTTATAAGATATATTTAATTATATCTTCAACTGACTTTCGCATGCGAGCCTAATTCTTTTTCATGAGCCAAGTACATTAAGATATTTTTTACGACAATGACACTTGAACTTAGAACCTCTAACTACAAAAACTAACTCAAAAGATGAGGATTGTTCAAGCCATATAAAGAGACCACCCATCCCCTTCACCATCGATGTGGGGCTTCTTCACACACACACACACATACCTCAAACCCAGGGCAATCTGGAGCGTGGGCAATTTAATATGGGGACCAACATCAAGAACCAAGAATTGGGATGGGTCTTGCCCTGATACCATGTTAAGAAATGGATCTTGGCCTAACTCAACCCTCCAAGCTAGCTCAAGAGGTGAGGGTTGCTCAAGTTATATAAAGAGGACACATTTCCCCTTCACCACCGATGTGGGACTTCTTCACACAACACACATACCATAGAAACACAATGTGCAGACTTGAAGACATGACGAGTTCAGAAGAATATCATGTAGAACAAATTGAATGAAACATGAAGAAAATGATGGTAAAAGAGATAAATGATTTGGATAAGTGCATAACTGGCAGAACCATTAACTTGTAGATAAACATTTTAATCAAGTTAATAAGTCAATCGATTTATCATAGTTCAGTTTTAGAAATCAATAGACAACTTCTCTCTATATGTATCAAGACGACCCACAAAGAGCAAAACATCAATTGTCTTGTTCAAGAGGAACCTGTTTGGATCTAATTACCCAAAAAAAAATCATTAGTGAGAGAGAAAGGTGGTGAGTCAGACAAAGCACAAGACATCTAGAAGTGTCAAATGGGCGAGTTGGTCTAGATTTGGGTTGGTTGGGCTGGATGTAGGTTGGTCAAATGGGTTAAGTGATAAATGGGTGGGTCAATAACGACACAAAAGTTATTTGGACTGAAATGGATTGGGCTAAAAGTGGGTTATAACCCAACCCTCCCAATTCTAACTAAGTTTTAATTTCTCTGTTTATTGTTGAGGGTCTATCGGAAACAGTCTCTCTACCCACAAAGATAGGGTAAGGTTTGTGTACATCCTACCCTCCCAAGACCCCACTTATGGTATTACTTGGGTATGTTGCTGGTGTTCTTTTATAAATGTTTAAGTATATAATAAAACTAAAAAAAATTCTTCTTTATTATAGCAATTTATAACAAATCAAAAAAATATTTTTGAAAACATTTTTGACAAGGTTTCTATGGGTGTTAACTAGGGCTACATATTAGCCCAACTTTTAGATGGGCTGAAATGCATTGGGCTAAAATGGGTTGAGCTAATAAATGGGTGGGTTATTGAACAACCCAAACTTGAATGAGTTGTGCGGGTCATGTTTTTATGGGCTAATTTTGTCACCCCTATAGACACCCCTACCCCACAACAGGAGCAAGAGAAGTACCAAAATATTTCAGCATGTAAATAGTTACTCCCTCCGTCCCAATTTATATGATGTAGTTTGACTGGGCACGAAGTTTAAGAAATAAAGAAAGACTTTTGAATCTTGTTGTCTAAAATAAATCAAAGATATTTGTGTGGTTATAGGTCATCTCGTTAAACGTAAAAGGTAAAATTTAAGTTAAATTATTTCCAATTAAGGAAATGTGTCATTCTTTTTTGGACTGAATAAAAAGGGAAGTGTGTCATCTAAATTGGAACAAAGGGGGTACCTCTTTATGAGATCAAGAGCCTGGTCATTGACATATCCTCCTTCAACCAGCCCGGGGGTATCAATTATGTTCAATGTAAATCCTTCCCATGAACGTGAAACCATCACTGGTCTTGGAGTTTCTGACTGAAAAAAATAAGAAACCTTATTTCAATGTCCTAAACCGCAAGAAAGAGTATGAGGTTTCATTTTCAACTAAATTCTGAAGCAATAAGTACCCGAAACGCACTGACAGCAACTGCTCTTTCTCCTAAAATCAAGTTTGGATCTCTTTGAGTCGGGTCTATCAGAAGTGGTCTTGGCCATATTGTCTCCTTAATGTGTCCAATAGCCGAAACAATTCCGACCGCCTCAACGTTGAAATTATATTCGAAAAGCCTCTGAATTTCCATAATATTAGAAGAAACTCCACTTGTATCATTTTTAAATTGCAAATTCCTACTGGTAGATCCTCGATCATTACGCATATCTCTTCTATCCGATGGGAGGTTACGATTATTTGACCCCTATCCGATCTGAAGTTCAACCTCTCTGATTGATCACAGGGTTGATACTTATCTTTTGAAGATTTCAATTCTGACTCAACTACCCTCTTTGATTTATCAAAATTTTTGTTCCGTCCTGCCGACTCCGGATGAAGTTTGAGCTGATCATACTTCACCTGAATTTTGGACTCGTACCTATGATGTACGTCTGCCCATGTTACTGTTGGGAATTCCAACAAGTTCTACTTTAACTTAAATGAGGCACTAGAACACCTAGGATTCAACCCATTGGTAAAAGCTTTAGCTGCCCATTCATCAGATACTGGAGGAAGGAAAATTCGTTCCTTTTGAAACCTTGTCACGAACTCACGCAGCAACTCCGTATCCTTCTGAGTAATTTTGAATATGTCCACTTTTCTTACATGGACCTTCCGTGCTCCGGCATGTGCCTTTATAAAAGCATCTACAAGCATTTCAAACAAGTTAATAGAGTGTTCAAGCAACATAAAGTACCATGTCATTGCCGTTTTAGACAATGTTTCATCAAATTTTTTCAGTAGTACCGATTCGATCTCATCCGGGTTCATGTCATTGCCTTTCACTGCACAAGTGTATGAGGTCACATGCTCATGTGGATATGTAGTTCCATCATACTTTGGGAGATCTGACATTTTGAACCTTTTTGGTATCAACTTCGGAGCTGCACTCGATGGGAATGGCAACTGAATATATCTCTTCGAGTCCATTCGCTTAGTTAATTATAGGTTTCAAACTTCTTTTCGTTAGCATCCATTCGCTTAGTTAAAGCTTGAAGCATTTTCAAGACCACTGAGGACTCATTTGCCCCCCCCCCCCCGAACCAGTGCCATCTCCTTCGACTCGATCCTCTTCTCGAACCTGATCTTGATCCTGGGCGGGAAGAAATTTATCCGTTGCTTTTCTTTTGCAACTGAGTAATAGCCTCATGTTGTTCCTTCAGCATGTTAAAAATTCTAACCAAATTTATTTCTCCATCCTCATCATCGTCCAGTGTTTTCTCCCGTGACATTCTAGACCCCTGGGGTGAAATAACGTGGTTATTCTAATGCTAGCCAGTTATTGGATCAATGAGCGGAACGCCGTTGTTGTTATTGATATTGTTAGCTCCATTGACACCGTTGTTGCCATTATGGTTGCTAACCTCAACTTGAATATCACTAGCCATTCTGCAAGTATTTGATACTGACCTGTTTTCACAATATCTCAAAAGAACAAGTGAAATTTGGGAATTTGAACAAATCATCACAATTATCCTTAGCCCCACGGTGGATGCCAAATTGTTTACCTAAAAAAAAGATACAATTAAATTTGTTAGTAATTTTAAGGATACGTGGAACGATTTGGAATAAAGAGTAATAAACAGTTAATAATAAGTAAGCAAATGAAAATAGTAAGTAAGAAAGATAGTCTGTAATGTTTTAAACCAAGATGAACTCCTTCAGCAAAATTGTTTCGGGCCTTAGCTTAATTGCTTCATTCCGAGCCAATACTGAGAGCTTTATGATTATGATTGCAAAAACTGAAATCGTACAAGTGTGAATAATGAGAATGAGATGCCCTTCCAACATGAAAGTTGGACTCTTTTTATAGCTATGAATACAAAGCATTAATATTCCAAGAATCATTCCTCAATTAAATGCAATTAATTGCAATTATGGTCACTTAATGAGCAAAGAGTAACGTCTGACGCTATATCCGGAGTAGGTACGTGTTGGACTCCTCCGATTCTCCATCCGATGTCATCTGACTCAATCACCACCGGGTCTTATCTTGATACCCGGACTTATCTCGATGCAACTCCATCCGATACCAAACTCTGCCGCTTCCCTCAATTTTCATTCTTAAACTTTGCCACGTGACGTGCCAGTTTTTACCGTGTACAAATATATAAGAGACGCCTTAAGCTTACTTAAATTTTTATTTAAATACTTAAACTAAGTTCAGGACCTATTGAATAAGTGACTTATTTTATGCGTGTGCCACCTAAAATAACTGCATGAAGTGTTTTATGTTAAGAAACATTAATATTTTTGCGAAAAGTATAAACATTTCTCGAATAAAATGATTTTTTAGGCCATTTTTCTTTTAGTTTCTCCTCTTCTTCTTCCTCCAAATTCATTTGTACTACCTTATTTTTAGTCATGAATGTGAACACATTATTACTTTAGTTTCATTTTAATTAAATCTTTTTACGACATATCATTTTCTAAATGATAGATATTTGTCATATCAACCACAAATAAATTGCACGCACTCAACTTAACTTAGTATTAAAAAATTTATATCTAAAGCACAATTTAAGTATAAGTGAAGTGTTCAATAAGTCTTTAGATGTAATTTAAGTATTTAAATGAAAAAAAATCTAATAAGTATCGGAGGTCGTTTATGTATTTAGCCTTTTCATTTCCATACTATCCATACCTCCACAAATAAAAAAAAAATAGATGGCATACCAAAGTGACAAAGGACTTAATTAAGCAACAAACTAGTTAACCGGGGTGTTGATGCAAAACAAAAATGCTAAAAGAGGGGGAGTATGTATAATATTACAGACTACAAGGAACAAAAGTATAGTTACCGAAAGTTACAGGGGAGGTAATCGAAAGTATCCAAAACTTAAAAACAGATAAAAAAAGGAATTAAAAAAAAACCAAAAATATGTCAGTTGCCGCCGCCGTGCACGGCGGTTACGATTATCTTCCCTCCAAATTCCACCGCATTTCTCACAAAACAATCTGTCAAATCACACCACCACCGCCGCCTCCGCCGCCAATATTCATCTCAACAAACCCTAACGACGTAAACCCTAATCACCTTAAAGACCTATATTCATTATGCAACCATTCATCTCACCGTTTCCCTAAACTAAATTCACAAGGTGTAGTCGAACTGATAGATATCAACAAGCTCAAAAAAGCGTTACTTCATAGCTACGTCATCGTTTCGGTGTTTACACGACCCGATGTGGCTTCGGGTCGGGTATCCGGGTCGGGTTTAACGGGTATTGGTGGAGATTGGATTGGGAAAGTGGTGCCTGTGACGCCGGGTAATGGAGAATTGGTTGGTTTTGGACGTGCTGTTTCTGATACTGGATTGACTGCTGCAATTTATGATGTTAAGGTTAGATTTAAAGTTGATACTAAATACTTCCTCCGTACCAAAAAATTGGCCTACTTTATGAAATAATTTAACTGAGATAATTTAACATTACACAAATATCTAAGATTTATTTTGAACCATATATTTCAAAAATCTTCCTTTATTTCTTAAAATTTGTGCCAAGTCAAACTAGGTCAATCTTTTTGGGACGTATATATACATATTGAATTTTTTTGCTAGTAGTTTCATAAAAAGAAGATCTTTATCTGGAATATGCCTGTTTTATTAAGCAAAAGTTATATATATAACCTGTTTGGTCAAGCTTGTTGGAAGTTTAAAGTGCTTATTATAGAAAATTGAGGTGTTTTGCCAAGCTTTTGGGGAAAAAATAAGTGTTTTTGAGCGGTAGTAGTAGAAACTGTTTTCAGAAACTAAAAAAAACCACTTTTGAAACATTGGTCAAGCACAAAATACTACTCTAATATTGACAAAAGTGTTTTTCAAATTAATTAACCAAACACAAACTGCTACTATCCAAAAATACTTTTTCGGAAACACTTGTGACAAACAACATTTCTTAAATAAGCAAATTTTGAAAGGTTGGCCAAACGGGCTAGTACTGAAACCCAAACTCTCCCGGGGTAAAGGGCAGAGGGTTGCTATAGTTTGGTGGAACTGGAATAGGGGATTTCAACTGATTTGGATGTTGATATGATATATCTGGTACTGAAAATTAGAGCACTTTTAGGAACATTTGAAGGAGGATGCGCCTCCATTAAAGTTAGCTCCGAGCCTCCATTAAAGTTAGCTCCTTGTCAATGCAATTTTATATTAAAGGACTACCTTTCATCATTACCTTGCCTCCATTAAAAGTTGATATACTGATGTGGTTTTTCTTTTTATGTGAATTGGTTGAATTTTTTGCTTGCAGTTTAATAAAAAGATCTTTATCTGGAATATACCTGTTTAATTAAGCAATGTTGTATAGTACTGACAACCAAACACACACGGGTAAAAGGAGGAGGGTTGTCATAGTTTGATAGACTTCCAATAAGGGATTTCAATTATTTTGGAATTGAGAAGTTGATATGATATCATTTAGTACAGGAAGTTAGAGCACTTTTTTGGAATGTTTGTAGAAGGACTAGCTATATTCCATTAAAATTCGCTCCAGTTGTTGTCAATGCTACTTTAGATTGTTGACATGCATCCTTGTGAATTTGGCAGATTGAGATTTGTTTTGGGAGTAACGTACGTGTGGGATGCAACTCGTCTTTTATCTTTCTCTTGAACATATCCTTCCTAAAATCCACTAGCATTTACCCTATTCGAAGGAAGCACTACTATTGAATGTTAAAAGTTTTTTGTTCTTCTTTTACTCATTTATATTTATCAATTGTTTATTTGAATTAAACATGATTATGTTTTATTCTTTAAGCAATACATTGGATCTATCAATTTGCCATTTTTTATTTCTATCGTCGGTGAATATATTGATTTATCTAACAAGTAATTGTTTCTTGTTTTTATGTTTGGTTTTGTTGCTCAATATGTATCTTCATATATATTTTTGTTGGTTATTATTTTGCTACTATAAAGTACAAAGTGATAATATGCTTTTTGTCCTTTTGTGGTTTAATAAGTAACTTTGAGAAAAACATATATGATACTGCACTAGAAGAGGTTCTACAAAATAAATCCCGACGGTATGTTGATCTTTAGCGTAAACTTGGGCTTGAATTTGATAGAGATGACAATGCACCTAACTTTTATACCGACTATGCAAGAAGGGTTGGTTTTAGTACTAACAAAAATACGTGAACACGAATAAGATATTAGATTATGTGACGTCAATAAAGATTACGCGTTTCATAAAAGGTTTTGGGGAATGTGATAAACGGAGAAGTTAAAAGTCCACGAAAAGAACTAGAATTAGATATCAAGTTCACATTCTTGTTCTGCATCAATCATCTGAAAAGTATCATATTGCTAAGGTTGATAGCAGACATACTCATCTTCTTATTCCACCTTTCATGGTTCACATGTTGCTATTCATAAAATGATAAATGAAATAAAAGCTCATGAAATTGATTTGACTAAACATGCTTGATTTGCTTAAAACTACTTTTGGTTTTGTGAGTCTTCAAGCGAGTGGTTGAGTAAATTTTGGGTTATACTAAGCGATCTGAGGAATTATTTTCCAACTAAACGACAAAGATGGTGAAATAAGGAAAACATGTAATTTGCTTACTTATGAGACAACATATTACTATTGTCTCCTTATTTCCTAGCTTTTTGTCGTTTTGTTTGAAGATAACTCTTCTGATCTTACCTATTTTAACCCAAATTTACCCGTTTTTTGCTTGGAGACTCGTAAAATCAATAGTAGATTTAGACAATCATCTTGTATCTTCTGTCAAAACAAATTCATGAGCTTGCACTTCATTTATCCTTCAATGAGATGGTGACATGTGAACCATAGATGGGTCGAATAAGAAGATGATTATCTTCTATGTCAACCTTAGTAATACAATACTCCCTGAATGGTTGACGGCTTGACGCCTAACAATAATGTGAGCTTGACATTTAATTCTAGCTTTTTTACGTGGATTTTAACTTGATTTCTTCGTTTGTCATCTCCACACTAACCTTTTAAACACCTAATCTTTCTTGACATCACATAACCTGTTTCGTGTTCAGGTATTCTTTATGAAAATTAAACCAAACCTTTTTGCATACTCATTATAGAAGTTAATTGCATCCTCATCTCTATCAAATTCAAGCTCAAGTTTAGGCTCAAGATCACATACTCTTGAGACTTTGTTGAACTTCTGTGCAGTATCATACATGCTAATACCATTAAACTTCAAAAGAAAAAAACACAGGTTAATATCTTGTACTTTATAGTACCATAACAAACATATATAAAGATGATGCATATTGAACAATACAACCAAGCTCAAACACAAAATTTACTATGAATAAATATATTCTGCAATGCTTAGAGATGAAAAATTACTAGATCTACTGTATTGCCTAAAGACATAAAAATTATCATATTTAGTTCAATTAAGATTAATAAAAATATGTCAAAAGTAATAGAAGAAGACAAACCTTTCAATTGTCAATTGTAAACCTTTTGCTTTGCCAGCTTTCTACTTTCTTGGAAGAGGGTAAATAATGTTGGCTTTTGGAAAGTAGATATATTTAAAAGAAAGGTAAAAGGCAGGTGCATCTTGTATGAATGTCACGGTCTCGGCCTTTAAAATTCACAAGGACACATGTCAGCTGCTAAAGTTGCATCAACAACTACTAGAGTAAATTTTAATGGAGTGGATCCGCTCCTTGTTTGAAGGGTACTTGGGGGATGCCTCAAGGTTCACTGCAAAAGCAGCAACAATTAAGTACATTTGAGATATTTGATTCAACACTATCCTGTAAGGCACTTTTTTTTTAAAATAGAGATCTTTTTCATGTGGGATTTATCTAAATTCCCGTTTACTTCTTTTTGTATACATAATCTGATACCTTGGAATATTTTTAATCTATGGAGTATTCATGTGATTGTGCTTCAGTAATTTGCAGGTCATCCCTTCACTACGAAGAAGAGGCATTGGCAGGAAGATAGTTCAAAGGATACTAAGGTTGCCATTATTGTCTTCTTTTGATTATATTCTGATACGGACATATAGAGAGAGAGGCTAATACAACCTATAAGTAGTGGGTGTATGTACACCCACTCTTTTACACATACCACTTTCATATTTCAAATTGGAACATTATAACCCTCTCTTCCACTCCGCACCCAAAAAAGAAAAGAAAAAAGAATCTCATTCTGTATTCCTCCTAGACCACAATAATTGACGCTTACTCTTTCATTTTGGCATACAACTAGTCTTTCTAGATGTTTAGTGCTTGCACGAGTTCTCTTTTGGACCCTTTTACTCTATTTTCACGAAGCTCAATTTGCTGGCAGGATTCTTGTGAACAGAGACATATATGACATAGCAGCCCTCTGTTCTGATCAAGAGAAGTGAGTTCATTACTTTTCAAGAAACAAAACTTCAGTCATTTGCAGTTTTTGTTTGTTTCTTTCCTTAAAATTTATTTGATGCTGAAATAAGACGCTTTCCCTTTGACTCATTCAAGCAACCACTATATGGACAAAGATATATGTGTGTAGATCCAACTTTTTTTTCTTTTTTTGCCCATGTTTTATGTCTTTGTTGCATGAATATGTGTAAGCTAACTATTTGATTATAATTCTTAATAGTTTATCTTCTTCCATGTTGAAGCTTCATCTGATGAATTGTCCTAGATGTTCATGTATACTCAAGAAATCTTCGCTGCTGTTATTTTGAAGGAGAAACTTCTATGCTTGTAATTTTTTATCATATATTCCCTAGGCCGTTTTTCAGAGCATGCGGATTTGGAGATGATGTCCTGGCATCCACTACAATGATGTATGCTAGGTCTGCTTCCACCTATTCAGAGGGTGAGCAGATGGTAAAATGTGCTGGTAGAAAGCTTTTACTAGTTCCATCACTGAGACTGAACCTTAAAATATAGTCTCTATTTTCATGGTCAAGTAATGCCAACAGAGCTGAAATTTCTTCATGTTATTTCCCTGAGACTACACAACTGCAATAGTTACCGGAATGTTGTATATTAGTTTCATCTGGGGAGCTTCCTTGTCCTCCCTCTTTCTGTGTTATTGCTAGGAATTTATCATTTCAAATATCTAGAGAGAAACATCATAATGGCTTTCGGAAACAACCGCTCTACCTACCAAGGTAGAGATACGGTCTGCGTACACTCTACCCTCCCTAGACCCCACGTTGTGGGATTTCACTGGGTATGTTGTTGTTGTTAAACATCATAATGGGCTAACGTTAAGATTGCCGTGTCCTACCCAAGAGGGCCAAGACAAAGTTGGACAGAAGAAAGAGTGGAGAAGCTAAAGCTGGAAGGTGATGCATACGGTTTATTGGATAGGGCTGAACCATTCTAAATCTGTCACTTTTCAGATGTTGTCATGATGTACAGTAAAATCTCTATTCTTAGGTGTACTATGGAGTATTATTGTAATTTCCGTACAGTCTTTGAACGAATAGAGATAATGCACTTCTTGTGGACCCTGAAATGAGTCTTTTACACTGTTATGTTGCTAACATTTGACTGTTAGTTAATTCCTGTCTAGCTGAGATGGAAAATTTAGCCATAATACAGGGAAAATGTTACAGAAATTAGTCTTCACTGAAAATAATTTAAAGTGATTTAGCATAAAAATTAAGATAACCTTACAATGTAGAGAAGAGCTTAGAAAATATGGGATGAGGTATGCATGATTTCCACTGGGGGCTCCTACGTACATCATCTCTGTTGAAGCTCTAATGGTATGGCGATGGATGAACTGATCCAAATAATTAGTGTTCCAAGATTGATTCTTCAGGGAATTCAGATCCAGTTTGGAAGAACAGTTCTCGATGCTTGTTGCCACTTCTGAATCAGTTCTCCAAGATTTAGCCTGCACGTTGATGTTTACTGTTGGAGGGCATGTTTTTCTCAGAGAAATGTTCCTGACTGGACTGTGGTTATGAAATAATTTCTGGCCAAGTACTTAGAGAATTCTGAGGTTTTGAAGACAATTGAAGAAGTGGGGAGCTTTCAATTGCAGGAAAATAACTCATGCAAACCTCAGAGATTTGTTGTTTCTCTCAATCATAATTTTAGAGGAAGTGTAGAAACCCAGTTCATACACAAGCACAGGTATGCATTTACTCTGAATCATCGTTGAATTGGAGTAGTCTTTTTCAACTGATTATTTTTGGACCAAAATTATGGTGGTTTCTCTTGACACGAGTTTTTGACTTTTTATGATTTTTGATTTACCAGGCGATAATGATGGAGTTAAGCTTGCGGATCACAACAGCTTGGGTAACAAATATGGACCTGCCTCTGCTTGCCAACAACCACAAGTCGACAATCTATAGCCCCTTCTTGATTGTGGCAAGTAAACCACAGCCGAACTCCAGTATTGCCATTTCCAAGCCCTACCGCCTACTCCTCCACTTTCCAATGTTGGTTATATTCCAAGTTCCAACCTCCCTCCCAAAAAAACAGACAACACGCTGCCTAAGTATTTAAATATGCCACAACCTGGAACATCAGTTGTACAAAGTGCAAGACCTGGTTTTGGAATGAGAATAGGTGCAGGGGCATTAGCAGCTGATGTTGTAATATTTGAAAACAATTTCATGTCTGGTTTCGTTTGCCAAGTGGTTTAGAAGACCCCTTCTCATCATATTCCTGAATCCTCAACAACAACATGCCCAGTGAAATCTCACATCGTGGAGTATGGGGAGTATAGAGTGTACACAGACCTTACCTCTACCTTGGTAGGTAGAGCGGTTGTTTTCGAGATATCCTCGGCTCAAGACAGGCATATGCACAAGCAAAAACAAGAGAAAACAATCGGACATGATCAAGAAATTTAAAGCAGTATGAAAATGCTGAATCCTCCTTTTCTAAAAATGGAGTATCAGTCATGCATGCAACCATTAATCAGTTCGTTTTGCCTTTACTACTTTTGACACACATCTGCAAAAGATTCCAGCTTTTGGCTACAAATCTCCTGGCTTGTTTTAGAATGCAGAGATTTTCAGCTGTCCCGCAATTCAGTGAACTTAGATATGAAATAATGCTCCATGTTCATCCTGTTTTATAAAATATGGTCAAAGAACCGATGTTTAACATGCACGGGCACATTATGCGTGTTCTTCGGGTGGAGTATCATTTTATACAAAAGCTGAACATCTTCCTTTTGTGTATGACCTTGAGTTGGCAGAATATAACCAACCTGAATAAGATGAATTTCAAAATTAAATTGTTTTTAAATAGAGAAATGTCTATTTTTTTTGGGACAATCTAAAAAAAAGGAAGTATACCACATAAATTGGGACAAAAAAAAGCTTCCTTTAAAAAAAAATAACATAGGAATCTAGTAGATTCGGGCCGTTCTGTTATCGTAATAAACTAAACATACGTCAAAAGAGGCATATACATTAAATAATCCAGTGTTTTTAAACTTTATATTACAATCAACGCTTTATAACCTCTGCATAACTTTGTCCACAAACTAAACGACTACACTGGTACTCCAAACACCACCATTCTGCATTAATCTACTCATTCTCGGACAAAAGCCTCTCAAAAAATCCAATGTGCAGCGTCCATAGTCAAGATACATGTCAGAAGCAGATTACACATTATGCAACATGAAGTTACAACAGATCTCATATAGCTTATAATTATATCAGAAAACAGAAATTCCGCTAATCAAAATGCGAATTTACAAATTTGCTTGGCATATCAACTATATCAAAGTTTCATGCAAAAATGTATTCTCAAATTTTGATGCATTAAAATACAGCAACTTTCTCATACCTAGCACCTTCATCCACAAAAAGAAGGTAACAGTTATGGTGCGACAAATGACCCAAAGCATGTATCACGTATCATGTATCAGTATCTGATTCCAGTTGAAAAGGATTTAATCTATTTGTATTGGCTTCTAAAGGAGGAAGTCCATCATCATCATCACTTGAATCTTCATTCTCTTCGATGTGGTTACTGTGTGACAGTAGTTCTTGCTTTGAACTCTCTACTGCTACGGATTTGAAGATCTCTGGCCTGCATAGAAAGTTCGCAGAGCATATAAATATTTGAAAATGGTAACTTTTCTTATTTCTTTTCGCGAGTGAGAGGAAGACGGGTAGGAACTGTTGGAAATTTGCCTTTGGCGGGAGTTGCGACCAACCAATTTTAACGGCTTAAACACTAGTGTTACGTATGTTGGAGAATCCGGTTCTTCACACATGCATGATCTACTAAGTACATAGATAACCGTAGGGCTAAGAATCGTCAAATTTCATTGAGAAATGAAAGAGATATTGGTTCACGAAGTAAGGTGTTTGAAGCATGGAAAAGTGTGGTGTGTGATCAATTCTCCCTCATCGGTAGAGGAAGAAAGAATTGTTGTGTATATAAGACTCGAAATTGGTTTGGGGTTTGGGACCCCAAGTGGTATCCCATGTGTTTAAAGGAGGGAGGACCTAGATGTGCTTCGGTTCGAGGAAAGACCACACGCGCGCCGCCCGTCCGGTTCCGGGCTCACGGGCCTTCTTCTTTTTGGGCCAGAGAACTTTGCCAGAAGTACAGTTTGATCCCAAAAGTTTCAGAAGTACAGTTTGGACCAGAATTCTTTCAGATGTACAGTTTGGTCCCTGAAGTTTTCAGAAAGTCAGAATTTCGACGGTCAGAACAGAAACGCCAAGCACTCAATTCAGCCATTTATTTTGGCTGAATTACTCCTCCTATAATGGTCAAATCCGTTGGTCTTTCACCATTTATTTTGGTGGCTTTACTACCTCCATAATGACCATTATTTGGCCAATAATGGCTGTTATGGAGGCAGTTAAACAACCCTCCCTCACCTATATAAACACCCCTTACACCATTGTTGAGGCACACAAAACATACACGAAAATACACAAGCAGAAAATCAGTTTTCTTCCTACAACTTCCAAACATCATTTCGTTACTCAATATTCTTCACGGTAGCTCTTGAGTCTCCTTTGCTATTTTATCTTGGGAGACGAATTGTCCATGACGTATAAAGATTACATACGGGGCAATATTGTCTTAAGAACAGAGTGCCACACTCGACTCAGCAAAAACAGTTTTTCAGTTTTTCTTGTTCATCTTTGTAATTTTTAGATTTCTAGTTGAATTGTAATTTCAATTTTTACATTAGCAGTTACTTGTAATTCCCGTTTCCTGCAATCCTTTGTAATCCCAACATCTTAAGACAATATCCGTTTACTGTAACTGCTATAACATGGCTGAAAATATGACCGATGTTGCTGCTACTGCTGCTGCCTCTCGAGGCAACGTTGTTGCCTTCCCCGCCACTGCCGCTACTGCCCAAGGCAGTAACTCCGCCGCCTTCGCTGCTGCTGCTGCTGCTACTGTTCAAGGCAGTAACACCGCTGCCTTCCCGACTGCTGGAGTTCCACCCTCTTCATCACACCACCATGATCGCCCTAAAAAATTCATGGGATCAGAATTCAAAAGATGGCAGCAAAAGATGCCGTTTTACTTAACGATTATGGGCATGGCCCGCTTCCTTACGGAAGATCCTCCACAAGCTGGAGATGAAATGGACTCTTCGCCTAATGAAACTGGTGAAGGGGGCCTTGGTATCCATGTCATTAATGGCATGAAGATGGTTCGTGACGCATGGAATCATAGCGATTTTATGTGCAAGAACTATATACTGAACTGCTTGGCAGACCCTCTCTACACGGTCTATTGCACCGTTGGCACTGCCAAAGAGCTGTGGGAAAAACTGCAAAAGAAGTACAATGCACAAGATGCGGGTACTAAGAAGTTCATCGTTGGGAAATTTCTAAAATTCCAAATGGTGGACAGGTAAGACGATGATGTCCCAAGTCCAGGGAATTCCAAATGATTTTACATCACCTGGATTTGGAAGGACTGAAACCAAACGAGCAGTTTTTGGTTGCATCGCTGATTGAAAAGTTACCTCCTTCATGGAATGTGTTTATGAGTTACTTGAAACTCAAGACAAAGGAGATGACCTTTGAAGAGCTTGTTATCAAACTGCAAATCCAGGAAGATAATAAGAAGACCTTGCCAAAGGGTAGACAACCTGCTAAGGCGAAGGTGAATCTGGCTGAGGCCAAAGGGAACTCAAGCAAGAAGCGGAAGTTCCAGAAAGACGGCAAAGCCCCTGCAACAGAGATGTTCAGAGGTAATTGTCATCACTGTGGAAAACCTAGTCATAGGATCAAGGAATGCCGCAAGCTCAAGATTGAGCAACAACAGAAAGCCAAGTCTGAAGGCAAGGCTCAAGCAAACTTCGTCAAGGACACGCTCCTGGATGACATGATCGAGGAATTCTCTGCAGTGGTGCTAGAAGCCAACTTGGTGGAGAATCCAATGTAGTGGTGGGTGGACACAGGTGCTACTAGGAACATCTGTTCCAACAAAGATGCCTTCTCCACGTACACACCAGTCGCTGACAAGAAGCTGTTCATGGGCAACAACGCTTCTTCCGACGTGATGGGGGTTGGAAAGGTGGTCCTGAAGATGACTTCCGGCAAGGAACTTACTCTGAAGGAAGTGATGCACGTCCCAGAGATTAGAAGAAATTTAATTTCTGGACCTTTATTGGTTAATGCTGGTTTTAGGCTAGTATTTGAATCCACTAAGTTTGTACTCACTAAAAATGGCACATTTGTAGGGAGGGGCTTTGTCTGTGAAGGCCTCTTCAAAGTGAATGCTATGTCTGTATTGCGTCAAGGAAATAAAGTTGAACCTTCTTCTTATTTGCTTGAGTCTTCTAATTTATGGCATCATAGATTAGGACACGTAAACTATAAGTCTATTCAAAGGCTGGTAAAGATGGAGTTGTTGCCCTCTATCGACGTAAACCCTCAACATAAGTGTGAGGTGTGCGTAGAGGCAAAACTCACCAAGCTTCCTTTTCGATCCGTCGAAAGGAATACTGCTCCTCTAGAACTTATTTACACAGACATATGTGATTTGAAGTTTGCACAAACTAGAGGGGGGAACAAGTACTTTGTGACATTTATAGATGATAGCACAAGGTATTGTTACTTTTACTTGTTGAAAAGTAAGGATGAAGCCTTTGAAGCGTTCCGGCGTTACAAAGCAGAAGTTGAGAATCAACTTAGCCTACAGATTAAATCCATTCGTAGCGATAGAGGGAGAGAATATGTAGCGCCATTTGAGGAATACTGTGCCCAAGAAGGCATTATTCATCAAACGACGGCTCCGTACTCACCTCAATCAAACGGTGTGGCGGAACGTAAGAACCGCACATTAAAGGAAATGATGAATGCCTTGCTTATCAATTTCGGTCTTCCCCAAAACATGTGGGGAGAAGCCATCCTTACCGCTAATACGATTCTTAACAGAGTCCCACATAAGGGTAAGGACAAAACTTCATATGAATCATGGAAGGGAAAAAAACCCACCTACAAATATTTTAAGGTGTGGGGTTGTCTGGCAAAGGTTGAAGTACCCAAGACAAAGCAGGTCAAGATTGGGCCTAAGACTGTAGATTGCATATTCATCGGATATGCAAATAACAGTAGTGCTTATCGCTTCTTAGTGCATAAGTCAGATATTCCAGATATCCACCAGGGTACAATAATGGAATCAAGGAATGCTCTATTATTTGAAAGTACCTTTCCTAGAAAGGATAAAGACATAACCTCTCGCAAATGAAGTTATGCACAAAGCTCTCAAGAACCGGGAGTCCTTGATCGCCGGATACGAATGGTTCGAATCTAGCGAATCTCGAGGTGGTGAACATCCGGAATCTAGTGTTCCGATTCTCGAACTTGGAGACTCCGAGAGATGGATCTAAGGCGAAGTAAGAGGGCCGGAAGGATAAATCCTTCGGTCCTGACTTTGTAGCTTATATGGTTAATGATGAACCAAGGACAATTGCTCAGGCGTTGTCAACTCCACAAGCACCGCTCTGGAAAGAAGCTATTGAGAGTGAAATAGGCTCCATTCTGCATAACCATACGTGGGAGTTGGTTGATCTTCCTCCGGGAAATAAACCGTTGGGGTGTAAGTGGATACTCAAATGGAAATACAAGGCAGATGGGTCTATAGACAAGTACAAGGCCAGGTTGGTAGTCAAGGGCTATCGGCAGACAGAAGGCTTTGACTACTTTGATACATACTCCCCGGTATCCCGGATGACATCCATACGGGTATTTATTGCGATCGCGCTTTGCGTGACCTTGAGATACACCAGATGGATGTTAAGACAGCCTTCCTAAACGGTGATTTGGAAGAAGAAATTTATATGGACCAACCCGAGGGGTATGTGGTTCAAGGGCAAGAGAAGAAAGTCTGTCGACTTGTCAAATCTCTGTACGGGTTGAAACAAGCCCCGAAACAATGGCTCAAAAAATTTGATAGTACTCTACTATCGAAGGGGTTCGCCATTAATGAGTGTGATAAATGTGTTTACATGAAAGGTAACTCTGACTCATTTGTTATGATATACATGTATGTAGATGACATGTTAATCACATGAAGCAGTCCTAGGGTAATCCTAGAGACTAAGAACATGTTGAAACAATGCTTCGACATGAAGGATATGGGTATCGCAGATGTCATCTTAGGAATTAAAATCTCTAAGACGTCTGACAGACTGGTCTTATCTCAGTCTCACTACATCGAGGATGTTTTGAGAAAGTTCGAGATGTTAGACAGGTTCACCGATAACGTCACCAATGGATACAAATCAAAAGCTTGATAAAAATCTTGGTGCACCTGTATACCAGGAGCGATATGCACAGGTGATCGGTAGTTTGATGTATATAACAAACTGCACCCGACCTGATATTGCTTATGCGATCAATAAGTTGGCTAGGTTCACCCGTAATCCGAGTGATAATCACCGGAAGGCGTTGAATCGGGTATTACAATACACGAAATACACATTAAATTACGGGTTACACTATTCGAGATATCCAAATTTGTACTAGAGGGGTACGGTGATGCAAACTGGATATCGATATAGAGAACACCAATTCCACCAGGTGGGTATGTATTTACAATTGGTGGTGGGGGCCGTGTCTTGGAAATCCTCTAAGCAAACTTGCATCGCCCGATCCATAATGGAATCGGAGTTTATCGCTTTAGACAAAGCGGGAGAAGAAGCTGAGTGGCTTCATGACTTCTTAGAGGATGTTCCGTGTTGGAACAAACCCGTACTTTCGGTAATGATCCACTGCGACAGTCAGTCGGCTCTAGGAAGGGCACAGAATGCTATATACAACGGCAAGTCTCGTCATATTCGACGGAGGCATAAGACCGTTAGGCAGCTGATCACCACGGGTATAATATCCATTGATTACATTAAGTCAAAGGATAATATAGCAGACCCATTGACAAAGGGCTTACCCAAAGATCAGATGACTTACCTGTCTAGGGGAATGGGCTTAAAACCCAAAATATAAGGACTAATACAGCGGTAACCCAACCTTACTAACTGGAGATCCCAGTAATTTGGTTCAATGGGAAAACTAAGTTGTAAAGGTTCAGTTAATCGCTTCGGTGGAAGTATGAGCACTTCGGATAGTGATTTCTGAAAAGAAACACCAAATCCAAAGCCGTTCCCGCGATAGACTTTAAGTGCTATCTGCAGTGTGGGTAAAGGTTAAGTTTTCAAAACCTGTAATGCTCCTCAACAGTTGAGGTTAGGTTTTGGGAAACTTTTAATGGTTCCTAACACTTGTGAAGTTGGGTATAGCAGGATACCTTGTAGGATACCACCTATTTAAGTGCGAGGACGGGCCGCCTCAAAATGAACGCACTTAAGAATCCAAGACGTTGTCCATGGCCAAAACGGACAAAACATTACAAAGAAGAGAGTAAGGGAATTTGTTGTGTTGGTACAATTGACTTGGCTTACAATAAACACTGACGGTTCAAGACATCACGTTCACCGCGCAGTAAGTAAGTCCGATGGTATTCAACTATGGAAGGTTCAAAGCTGAAGCTACCTCTCCTTATGCAACATCGGTTCGCTGAAATATTGCTGGAAATGAAAAGACACCATGTGAGTGCGCCAAAATCTCTTTCAAGAGGGGATTGTTGGAAATTTGCCTTTGGCGGGAGTTGCGATCGACCAACTTTAACGGCTTAAACACTAGTGTTACGTATGTTGGAGAATCCGGTTCTTCACACATGCATGATCTACTAAGTACGTAGATAACCATAGGGCCAAGAATCATCAAATTTCATTGAGAAATGAAAGAGATATTGGTTCATGAAGTAAGGTGTTTGAAGCATGGAAAAGTGTGGTGTATGATAATTCTCCCTCATCGGTAGAGGAAGAAAGAATTATTGTGTATATAAGACTCAAAATTGGTTTGGGGTTTGGGATTTAAAGGAGGGAGGACCTAGATGTGCTTCGGTTCGAGGAAAGACCACACGCGCGCCGCCGCCGCCCGCCCGTCCGGTTCGATTTCGGTTCCGAGTTCTGGGTTCTCGGGTTCTCGGGTCACGGGTCACGGGTCGTGGGTCGTGGGCCTTCTGATATTATCTTTTTGGGCCAGAGAACTTTGTCAGAAGTACATTTTGATCCCAAAAGTTTCAGAAATACAGTTTGGACCAGAATTCTTTCAGATGTACAGTTTGATCTCTGAAGTTTCAAGATGTACGAGTTTGGTCCCCGAAGTTTTCGAGAAAGTCGAAATTTCGACGGTCGAAACGAAACGCCAAGCACTCAATTCAGCCATTTATTTTGGCTGAATTACTCCTCCTATAATGGCCAAATCCGTTGGTCTTTCACCATTTATTTTGGTGGCTTTACTACCTCCATAATGGCCATTATTTGGCCAATAATGGCTGTTATGGAGGCAGTTAAACAACCCTCCCTCACCTATATAAACACCCCTTACACCATTGTTGAGGCACACAAAACATACACGAAAATACACAAGCAGAAAATCAGTTTTCTTCCTACAATTTCCAAGCATCATTTCGTTACTCAATATTCTTCACGGTAGCTCTTGAGTCTCCTTTGCTCAATTGTTCCATTGCTGTTTTATCTTGGGAGACGAATTGTCCAGGACGTATAAAGGATACATACGGGGCAATATTGTCTTAAGGATAGAGTGCCACACTCGACTCAGCAAAAACAGTTTTTCAGTTTTTCTTGTTCATCTTTGTAATTTTCAGATTTCTAGTTGAATTGTAATTTCAATTCTTACATTAGCAGTTACTTGTAATTCCCGTTTCCTGCAATCCTTTGTAATCACAACAGGAACAGTAAGCAGTAATATAGTAATATAACCCTCCTAAAGAGCACCTCATCTCCAAAAACACAATCTTGCCTATTAAACAGATGGAATATGAGCTTCTAATGAAGCCAGGATTTGATACCCAGAAATTGTTTTGGTTTGGAAAGGGTGTGTGTGGGGTGGAGGGCATAACGTTTACCAACTACTATTTTGCATTTATCAACTAGGGACAATACAAAACCATTGAGGCCTGCACTGAAGTGCTTTACCCCTAGATGTCCAATCAACTGTTACACCTCAACGCATTTTGGGTCAATCAGCTAGCTCTGGGTTCGAGTGGCATTTCACCCCTAATCACAACCCATCCGCTGACTACATATATCAACTAGGGACTATTTATCCACCTACAACTAACAATTAAGCACATTAAAATACAAATGTCAAAGAAGTAACCAGTGCCAAGAATGGTCGTACTCGTATCTTCTTCGACCTCTTTTCCTGTGGGGAGGAGGAAGCAATTTGCCAAAAACTTTTAGGGGGAAGAATATACATTGAGGACTAGTTACTGCGAGAGCCTATATGTTGTATTCCAAATGACAACTACTATATCTGATAACTTTTGGTTCCCGCTACACAACATCGCTAGAGTACATGTCAAGGTAAAGCCTTGGAGTGCTTCAAGAGATCAAGAATCAAGCTCCAAGAATTACTATAAGTAGTGACACTTAGGGATATTTTCATTAGCTAGCTTTTGGATGATTAAGGGTTTACTCTTTTGGTAAGTGTTTAGGGATTTTCCTATGCATCTCTTTAGGAACCTGCTTCACCTATGTATGAATTCCCCTCCCTTGGATTTATAATATGTTTAATTGTTATTTTAATTATAGAATTGCCCTTTCTTCTTTCTAATTGCTTGTTCTCTCTTTTTCCCTACTTGTTCTTCCTTATCTTGTTATTTTAATTGCTTCGCGTGTTTGAAATGACTTGGTAAAGAAAAGGTCAAAGTCTCCCAAAATGATGGATGTGAAAATACATACTCCCCCGTCCCAATTTAAGTGTCCTACTCTCTTTTTTGCCCTGTTCCAAAAAGAGTGACTCTTTCTATATTTAGTAAGTTTTCAATCCAACACAAGTTTAAGATCACAAGATTTAAAAGACTCATACATCTTTAATTTAAGACCACAAGATTCAAAATTCTCCCTTTATTTCGTAAACTTCGTGGTAAATCAAACTACGACACTTAAATTGGTACGGAGGTAGTACATTTAAAATCAACTGATCCCTACATCCCATCCCATATTTCAGTGAATATATAAAGTCTATGGAAGATACAGGACAATGCTTCAAATCAGCAAAATAACAGTTTTTCCCCTGTCCGGACATCAATGGTCAATCTTTAAATCTCAATATATGATCAAAAGGTGGAATTAAACATAGGATTCTCATAGTAGCTCTTTGAAGTCACTTTTAAAAGAGACCATGTTAGGATGATCATTTCATTCTGATCTACAACAACATATGCAGTGTAATCCCGTATGAGAAGGGTAGTGTGTAAGCAGACCTTATCCCTACCTTGAGAAGGTAGAGAGGTTGTTTCTGATAGACCTCCGTCATTTCATTATGATCTAAAGAACAAATATTAAACCAAAAATGAAGATTGAAAAAGATCTCTAAATATTAGGTTCTCACCATTGTGGAGACTTCTGAAGCACACGAACTTGTTCATAAAAGAGTACTTTCGTAACGACACATCCCACTTTTCTGCCTGATTCGACAGCTTCTTCTCGCCCGCTCTCATCAACCACAACAAAGTTGCCTATTCATTTAGTTGAAAAATGAAAAACACTGAACTCAAAGAAAACCACCTCACATCATTCTCACATATTCAATTACAAAAATGAGCATCACTAAGGGTGTGTTTGGTACGATGTAATATATTTTTCATGGAAAATATTTTATTGCAAAAAGAAGTGATTTTCTTATTTGTTTTATGGTGTTTGGTGAGTAAACAAAAAAATGTTATCATAAGAGCAGTTATACAATATCTAGGAAAATACTATGGGAGTGGAGTATGAAGGAAAACATTTTTACCAAACACACCCTAAATCAACAACTAGATGAACAAATTCCCAATTCTAGAGGATTATATGATCAAACCTCGTTTTATCCACATGCTCTTCTGGAATTTAGCTGGAAATATTGCTAATGAATTTTCACCTTTAGCATCTATTACCTTCACAATAAGAAAAACCCGAATTTTGAGACCAAGAAGCTCATCCCAGATTAATAAAATGAATTCTAAACCAGATATCAAAGAATGAACATGACAATACAGTAGAATACAATCATACCTCTCCATATCACTCTATCTTCTATAACAATATTTACTATGATGGCTAAGTTTTCTTTGTAACCAATTTTTCATATTGTGTTATATTACTCCTTCCGTCCCAATTTACGTGATATAGTTTGATTAGACACGGAGTTTAAAAAAGAAATTGAAAGAAATAATCCCTTGATTATTTTCATTAATGAAAGAAAATATATACAATTTACAATTTTCATAATAGAAAAATCTTATTCCTATTCTAATATCAAAACTATATTCTAGTAGTACAAAAATCCTATAATTATGGTAAGTCTATAAGACTAATTAATGTAATGTATATCCTAAAATATTACAACAATATACATACCAAATATACACAACCCGTGGGCTGCCTCTATGTACAAAACCGAGACCTATTTAGTTACCAACAATAGGTATACATGGTATACCTATTGTTTATTTAACACACCCCCGCAGTCATAGCGGACGGTCTCCGAACGCTGAGACTGTCCTTAAAATCTTCAAAAAGGACCGAGGGAAGACCCTTTGTAAAGATGTTTGCAAACTGATACCTGGAAGGGACATGGCAGACGCGTACTTGTCCTCGAGCTACATTTTCTCGAACAAAGTGAATGTCCATCTCGATATGTTTAGTGCGCTGGTGCTGAACCGGATTATCAAAAATATAGATGGCACTAACATTATCACAATAAACCAAGGTAGCTTTCTGAATAGGACAATGAAGCTCTAAAAGAAGATTATATAACCAACATGATTCAGAGACCCTTGGCCTCTGCACTAGAGCGTGATAAAGTCGACTGACATTTTGCAGACCATGAGACCAAGTTATTACCAAGAAATATACAATAGCCAAACGTAGAGCGTCTGGTGTCCGGACAGCCACCCCAATCAACATCTGTTTATGAGACAAGTGTAGACGTCGATGAAGGATATCAGTGTAAGCCATAGTCAAATGTCCCCTGGATATACCGAATAATACGTTTAAGCGCATTCATGTGCTCAACCCTAGGATCATGCATAAACAAACACACCTGCTGTATGACATACGTAATATCTGGTCTCGTGAACGTAAGATACTGAAGGGCCCTTGCAAGACTGCGATAGCGTGTCGGATCCTCACAAGGTGAACCACCCGCAACACCTAACTTGAGTTTAGTATCAACCGGAGTGGAAATGGACTTACATGATGACATCCCAGCCCTATCAATGATCTCATCGGCATACTTCCTCTGGGATAAGAACAACCCACCTGCATGACGAGTGACAGCAATCCCCAAAAAGTAACTTAAAGCCCCCAAGTCTTTCATAGCAAACTCATAACTGAGCATTGTTATGACAGACTGGCGCAATGCATCATAAGAGGCAGTTAAGATAATATCATCCACATATAACAATATATAATCCAACGAAGAACTACGATGATATATGAACAATGAATTATCAAACCTGTTGTGAGAGAACCCAATAGTCGAAACATAGTCTGCAAACCTCTTATACCAAGACCGTGGAGACTGCTTAAGCCCATACAAGGACTTCTTCAACAAACAGACATGATGAGGATATTTGGGATTCCTAAACCCCAGGGGATGATGCATATAAACTGTCTCCTTTAGATCACCATGTAAGAAAGCATTCTTCACATCGAACTGATGAATGGGCCATGCTTTCGAAAGAGCCAAGCTGAGCACAATGCGAATGGTAGTCGGCTTGACCACCGGACTAAATGTCTCACCACAATCCACACCAATCTGCTGAGTCTTATCATCACCTACAAGATAAGCCTTATGCATTGCAAAAGAACCGTTAGAATTATCCTTATGAGCAAAAATTCACATAGACTGAATAATATTAACACCAAATCCCACGTCTTATTATCAATAAGAGCATTATATTCGTCGGTCATAGCAATTTTCCAATTCGGGTCATTTAATGCAGACACTGGGTTACTGGGTAGAGGGGATTTAAGAACATTTGAATTTAAATTAAAATGTCTCTTTGGTTTAAAAATATTTTGTTCACTACGAGTGACTGGTCTATGACTCGGGGGAGAATTGGGCGAATTTAAGGACATTTCAGGACACGGGATGGACTGGCAAGCAGGCAGTGGGCCTACTAGCCCAGAACTGGAACCCAGGACAGTGAAGAACGAAACTGGGCCAGAGGCTGAATCGGGGATTAGGCCATTTACCAGAACTGAGAGGAAGCCCAGTTTCTGGACCCACGACGGTGGTGTGTCCTGGTAATGGAGAACCAGCGGGCAGTGGGCCCGCTGTCGGAGTCGGGGGCGGGACATGTCCGATAAATGGCGGAGAATATATTGGGAGATTCCGTCATCCAAAAAATTATACGCACTAGGCACGTGACTACTTACTTTAGCAAACAGAAATTGGGACTCATAAAAAAGAACATGGCGACTAATAATTATTTTATTAGACGATAAATTAAAACATTTGTAACCACGATGATTAGACGGAAATCCCAAAAACACACAAGGGGTAGAACGTGTCTGGAGTTTGTTAATTGTGGTGGACGGAAACAACGGATAACATAAGCACCCAAAGACCCTAAGATGTGAATACGAATGAGTCTTATTATATAAAATTTGGAGAGGGGATGAATACGTCAAATCTTTGATAGGAAGTATGTTAAGGAGATATGTAGCCATTTGTAGATCATGATGCCAAAAAGTACGAGGTACGGAAGCATGAATCAATAAAGTTACGATAATATTATTAATGGTACGATTTGCGTTCGGCTTTCCCATTTTGTGAAGACGTATGAGGACAAGAAAAACGAAAATTAATCCCATTATTAGCACAAAACTCCCGAAATATCCCATTATCATATTCTTTTCCATTATCACATTGAATATTTTTTATTTCCCGTTCTAATTGAGTTCTAATGAATGCTCTAAATTATAAGGTGGAAAAAATTTAAGATTTTTTTGCTATCGGAAAAGTCCATAAAAAATTAGAATAATCATCCAAAAATAGAACATAATAACGCTGACCCAAAGAACTGAGAACATGAGATGTCCATAAATCGCTATGAATAATATCAAATGGCATTAAAGTATGAGAATTAGAGTATACAAATGGCAACCTAACAATTGTTTCTAAAGAACAAGATTGACAATTCAGAGTACTACGCGTACCCTGACACGAAATAAAATTATTTTTATCTAAGGAAGACAAAATAGATGACCCCGGATGACCAAGATGAGCATGCCACAAGGAAGGAGCAAGGGCTGCAAAAGTTGATGGCAAGGCTTGACTCGAGAAATCGGAACATGGCGTGATAGGATAAAGATCTCCCCTACTATCACACCTCATGAGAGGACTCCCCGTCTTGAAATTCTTCACAGAAAATCCAAACGGATCAAATTCGATAGAAACAAATTATCAGTGGTGAATTACGGACAAACACCAAATTTTTAATCAATTTAGGAGCGTGAATGGTATTTTTCAAAATAAGGCGTGGATTGGGGGGGGGGAGACACTATTTTATGACAGTAACCACGAATTAGAATTGAATTACCATTACCAATAATTATACCATTATTGTTGCTCAAATTGGAATAAGACGAGAGAGTACCTGAGTCAGACATCATGTGAGTAGTGACGCCGGTGTCCATGTACCAATTTGGATCTGAAGGATTTATTCCAAGCGTGTGCATCGCGACTTCAATGTCAGTAGGAGTGGGGCCCGCGACATGATAGGCTTGCGGAGGTCGAGGCCCAAGCACGCCGGCTTGATGCCCCAGCCCAGTACTCTGGCGGAAGCCACTGGACTGCTGCTGGAATGAAGTGGGCCTGGAAGTCTGTCCAGCCCACTGCCCGTAAGATTGTCGCCCTGAAAAATAAGGGTTGTTGGGCCACTGCCCACTGGCCCAAGCCCACAGCCAGGGGGCCCAAGGCTGGGACCAGTTGGGTTGTGACCCACTGCTAATGGGGCGGGACCCACTGCTGCCAGAACTGCCTCCGTTTCTACCGCGTTTGCCCCCGCTATTTTTGCTATTATTTTTCTGACTATTTTTGCCACCCCCTTGAGATCGGTTTTGGTATGAATGGTCACCAAAATTCGGAGATTTAGTGGATGACGTCATCATGACCACAAGACTAGCACTCATAGCCGCCTTTTTAGCCAGCCGACTTCTTCCAAAGTAAACATGGTGACCATTCCGAGAGAGAGATCAGTCAAAGTAAACATGGTGACCATTCCGAGAGAGAGATCACTCAAAGTAAACATGGTGACCATTCCGAGAGAGAGACCATTCTCTCCCAATTAGTTGGTATGAATGGTCACCAAAATTTGGAAGAGAGATTTTGAGAGCGGAAAACAGATGTGGAAACCGAGGAGGAGTGCTCGGATTCTACTTGGCCGAGGAGAACAAAAAAAAATTGGGAGAGAAATTTTTTGTTTGACCTAAACTTCTGATACCATGAAAGAAATAATCCCCTTGATTATTTTCATTAATGAAAGAGAATATATACAATTTACAATTTCCATAATAGGAAAATCATATTCCTATTCTAATACCAAAACTCTATTCTAGTAGTACAAGAATCCTATAATTATGGTAAGTCTATAAGACTAATTAATGTAATGTGTATCCTAAAATATTACAACAATATACATACCAAATATACACAACCCGTGGGCTGCCTCTATGTACAAAACCGAGACCTATACCTATTGTATATTTAACTGAAATGAAGACAATACATGCACTCCCAAAGTTGTAGTGTTTATTTGTCAGCAGAATCCAAATTTAAATATCTATTTATGTATTATACCTTTCATTTTTCAATTAGGTCGAGAGTGACGAGGGAAAAACATAAATGCGAGTCAGACTTTTTTTTGTTAATTTTGGTTTTAATTCATAAATTATTTAATTTTTTAATCTTTTGAAGTACAATTTAAATAATAAAAAATACATAAAACTGTTATAGGATGTAACTTTTATTATTAAAATATATAAAACAATGTATTAAAAAAATTGTAATCAAAGTAAAAATTGTTTGATATTTTAAAATAGTAATAATGTCATATGAAGTGAAACTAAGGGAGCAATCTTTGCAGTTCATTATAGCAGTAGCTTGCTGAACTTCGGTTTAGGACTATGCATTGCTTTCCTATTTGTACAGATTCTTGATGTACTAAAATCCTTAATGACTTATGTCATCAACAAGCATTTATCCCGTGCCTTGATCTTGCAAAATAAAAGAATAATAACCCAAGGTAACAGATTTTGAATTAAATGTAATAGTGAGTTTGATGGTTGAACAATTAAATAACTAAATACTAGTTTAAATATAGTCTATTGACTAGAGCGGTCAATGTGGTCTCGGTCAATGTGGTCTAAGGACTGTGGGCCGACCCAACCCAGCCCGTAATTTGATAGGGTTGAGCTTGAATTTTTGGAGCCCATTTAAGAGCGAGACTTTTTAGTCCGGCCCGTGTAAGCTCGCTGGCTTGTGGTTGATGTTAAGACAAACTTGTCACAAGCAGAATAAGATGTGCTTGATGAAGATTATGTTGATGTGCTTGTGTTGAATACGTCATAAGAGCCACAGAAGTTTCTTTGAGAAGTTTACTTTTACTTTAAATTGATGGAATATTATCATTTTATTTTGCGTTTATCGAGATCTATTGAAACAAAGCTAGGTTAATATTTCTATTTAGCTAGTTGTTTGCTACTCATTAATTGTTTAGTTTTCTATTAATATCTCTATTCGGTTCAAGTGAAATCAATTATTAATATATTAAGTGTTAACAATATAAAAAATTATTCAGTTTCGCAGAAGGTTTGGTCTTACAAGATCGTTTATTATTCAGTTGTATCCAAAATAATTGCATAGAATGGTAGAAATTTCATACCGAAGTTATACAATTAAATCTTTACTTGACGCCAAACTTAATAAGCAATATTAGAATCATTTTATTTGTGAATTTGAGACTTGGTTAGCAAGTAGAAACACCATGTAATAATATCTTGTAAAATATTTATGTTAGCATTTTAAAGTTATAATTTAAATTAAAGAATTATGACAAATATTTTTTTTATAAAAGTGGGCTGGCCCGATCAGCCCGCAGCCCACGTAGTGATGGGTTGGACTTGTTGTTTAAAGGCCCATCAAAATGGTGGGCCAGTCCAGCCTGACCCATCAAATTTCAAAGTCCGTGTGGGCTAGCCCGGATGAGCTGGACCAGCCCGTTTTAACAGCTTTACTATCGACATTACAAAAAGAAAATCTTAATTTTGAACATAAAACTTGCAACCAATAAAGAGAAGAAAAAATGTGGAAAGTATCATGTAGGAAGAGGTGGATATAGATTTAAATCTAATGAGTTCTACTTTTAAGTTTCTAAACATTAGGGGTTGTTTGTTACATGTATGATGGAATCAAAATCAGGATAAGGACAGTAGGGGGAGACTCGAAGCACTTTCCAGTTGTGATGGGGTTGCACTAGGGATCAACTTTTAATCCGTTTTTATTTGCCTTGGTGATGGATGACTTGACGTGATAAATTCAAGCTGAGGTGCCATGGTGTATGCTTTTCGCGGATGATATAGTCCTGATCGACGAGACTCGCAACGGAGTTAATGCTAAGTTGGAGGGTTAGAGACAAACTCTTGAGTCTAAAGGGTTCAAGTTGATTAGGATCAAGAGAGATTACTTGGAGTGCAAGTTCAGTGACACATCACATGAGGCTGACGTGGAAGTGAGGCTTGGTACTCAGGCCATCCAAAAGAAAAGTAGTTTCAAGTATCTTGGGTCTATTATACAAAGAAACAGGGAGATTGGTGATGATGTCACACATCGTATTGGTACAGGGTGGATGAAATGGAGGCTCTCTTTCGGAGTGCTATGTGATAAGAAGGTGCCACCAAAACTTAAGGGAAAGTTCTACAAAGTGATGGTTAGACCAACTATGTTGTATAGGACGGAGTGTTGGCCAGTTAAAATCTCTCACGTTCAAAAGATGAAAGTTGCGGAGATGAAATTATTGGGATGGATGTGTGGCACAGTAGGAGAGATGGGATTAAGAATGAGGCTATCCGGGACAAGGTTAGAGTGGCCTCGGTGGAGGAAAAGATGCAGAAAGATCGACTAAGATGGTTTGTACATGTGAAGAGGAGAGACGCAGATGCCCCATCGCGGAGTTGTGAGAGGTTGGCTATTAGACATAGCGTGCACAGTTTCAGCTTACCGAGGACATGACTAAAGATATGAGGTTATGTAGGACTCATATTAAGGTAGAATACTAGTAGGTAGTCTCACATATCCTTTCATATTAGTAGTTGCAGTGTTGATCTATAGTTTTTTTGTGCTTTAATTTCTACTACTATCTGTTATTTTTTGTACTTCGATTATCTTATTTTATCTGTGGTAGCTACTGTCTAACTGCTTTATCATGACTTAGTCACTTTCGTTATTTTCATTTCCATATTGCTTTGAATTTCTTATCCTTATCTGACCTCTTTTATGTTTTCTCTTGAACCGAGGGTCTTTCAGAAATAACCTCCCTACCTCCCAAGGTAGGGGTAAGGTCGGTGAACAAAGAATTCAAATGGGTCTGGCTCTGGTACTATGTAAAGAATGGATCTTGGGACTAACTCAACCCCAAAAGCTAGCTTGTAGGGTGAGGATTGTCCAAGTCCATATAAGGAGTCCATGTTCTCATTCCATATACGATGTGGGACTCTTAACATTATTATCTACAAAACGAACCCTAAACTCATTGTACTATTATGAGTATAAATTAATATTATTAAAATTTTGTTGGATTTTCATATTATACATCTTTGCTCCTACTACAGTATAACCTCGATAAATGAATACTCTCAGGACCAGAAAAAAAATCATTTAGCGAGGTTATTTCTTTATCGATAAATGAATATTTATTCATTTAGATAGTATTTTTACATTTTATTTTATTTTTTTCTTAGGATTAGTATTTTTACATTTAATGTACAAATGTACCTAGAGGGTAATGGTCAAAATTCTTATGAAAAACTTAATTACATTCATTTTCTTTAGACTCTAGATTAGAAATACATGCACTATACGTGTGGACTAAGTACAGTGTACTAACATTCATGTACTAATAAGATTGTATGTATAGAATACTTAGAGTCTAAGAAAATATACTTAACCTACACTACAAACTATATATAGTTCTAAAATCTTAGTTTGATAAAGAATCCATACTACTGTATCTTTCTTAATCTTCAATTTAATGGCTTCCAATCATCAGTCAAAATCACTAACAAAAACAACTTTAACCGACCAGATAAGGAGGGCCATATGTGAGCATAAGAAGGAACATCCAAGTATTAGCCAAAAAGATATGCAAGCATGGGTGAAACAAAAGTTTGATTTGGTTACTAGCCAAACCACAATATCAAATAATCTCAAAAGATCATCTGAATATTGTCGGAGGAGATAAAAAATAGCGATGTTAAGAGGCACAAGTCAACTAAGTACCCCGATTTAGAGAAAGTTTTATATGAATGGTTTCTTCAAAGACAAGAGAAAGTGAATATGTCAGGAGAAATGATCCAAAGTAAAGCAAAAGAGTTTTTGCAGAAAATGTATGGTGAAACAAATCCAGAATTCAGCTTCTCTAGTGGATGGTTAGAACGTTTTAAGGCAATATATTCAATCAAGTCTTACCGACGATTCGGTGAAAGTGGTTCTGTTAACATGGAGGACATTGAAAATGCTTTACCTGGAATACGGTCAAAATTAGACCAACTTCAGTTGAAAGATATTTACAATATGGATGAAACTGGATTATTTTATCGGTTGGAAGCTGACCATTCACTTGCCACGAAGCAGCTTGAAGGACGATAGAAAGACAAGGAGAGAATTGTTGGAAATTTGCCTTTGGTGGGGAGATGGGTCCACCCATCTTTAATGAATTAAACACTAGTGTTCCGCATGTTGGAGGCTTTGTCTCTTCACACATGCATAATATACTAAGTGAGTAGATGACCGTAGGGCCAAAAATCGTCAAATTTCGTTGAGAAATAAAAGAGATATTGGTCCACGAAGTAAGGTGTTTGAGACATGAAAATATGGTGTGGGACAAATCTACCACATCGGTGGGAAAAGGAAGAATTGCTCTCTTTATAAGTCTCTAAAGTGATTAAGGGTTTGGGACCCCAAGGGGTATCCCATGTGTTTAAATGAGGGAGGACCTAGATGTGCTTGGGTTCAAAGCTAAGCCCACACGCGCCGCTGTCGCCCGCCCATCCCGTTCGGTCTCGGGTCACGGGCTGTGGGGACTTTCTGATATTATCTTTTTGGACCCCAAATTGCTTAATATTTACAGTTTGGTCCCTAAAGTTTCTAGAAAGTTGAATTTGGAACGACGGAAGGCAGAAACTTTCTGCCTACCGTTGGAGTTGATTTTTGAGGCATTAATCAACCATTACTTGGCTGATTAACTCCTCCATAATCAGCCCTCCTTCAATGGCCATGAACAACCTCACTAATGGCCTTAAACCTGCCACACTATTGGCCTTAAACCTGCCATTAACAACCCTCACTAATGGCTATTAACATCCTTGTTTGTGGCAGTTGAGCAGCCTCCTCCATGCTATATATTGATCTCTCTTTGGCTCAATAACGTGACAGAAAAACACAGGAAAATACCCAAAAAACAGTGATGAAATACAGTGTAATATACACAAGATATACACAACAGAGACACACTATATACACAGAGACAAAACAGAAGAGAAAGTCAGTCCAAAAACGTTGGACGAAAACATAAACTCTTCCTTTCTTTTCCATATCTTCAGCAAGTCGATTCATATTTGTTTTCTTCGTCAGACTCAACCTATTTGCTTTGTAGTGTTGAGATTAAAGTGTTGTTTTATCTTGAGAGACTATTGTCCATTAACGTAAAAGCATATATACGGGGCAATCTTGTCTTAAGGACAGAGTGCAATCACTCGACTCAGCACACAGTTGTAACTATCCAGATTTAGTTGTTTCTTGATTTCATGTTATCAAGATTCAAGACTCAACAAGCTTGAGGCCGTTCTCAACATTGCCTATTGGTTTATCCTTTCGAACACTTGTAATATTTATTTACTTCCCGTACTGCTTTACTACAATAGTATCCAACAAGAATCACTGTTGTTGTTTGCTGTAATGGTGATGGATCCGACAAACTACCCCTTTGGGTTATTGGTAAGTATGCAAAACCTAGATGCTTTAAAAATGTGAACATGAACAATCTTAGTTGCGAGAATCGATTCAACAAGAAAGCTTGGATGACTGGTTTGCTTTTTCAAGAATTTTGTCGTTGGTTTGACAAGAGAATGAATGACAGAAACGTTCTCTTGTTAGTAGACAATTGCCCAGCTCATCCAAAGGTTGTTGAAGGCTTGAGAAATGTAGAGTTATTTTTCTCGCCCCTAACACAATGTCTAAAATTCAACCATGTGATGCTAGGATTATTCGAGCATTCAAAGTTCATTATCGGCGTCGTTTTTATTCTAGCATCTTGCAGAGCCTTGAAGCTGGCTTACCAAATCTTGAAAAGATTAACATTTTGGATGCTATTAATTTTTCTACCATGGCTTGGAGATTTGATGTGACGGCAAAAACAATTGCAAATTGTTTTCGGCATTGCAAGATTCGGTCTGAAGAAATTGATGTTCCTAAAGTAGAAGTTGGTCAATTAGAAGAAGATATCCAAGGACTAACTGATGTCATTTCTAATTTACGCTATAGAAATGTGATGGACGTTGAACATCTTTTGAACTATCTTAACGAGAATGATGTTGTTATGGAATTGCCTACAGACGAAGAAATTATTGAGTACGTATTAAATGATGAGAATGATCCTGAACCAGATGATAGTAGCGTCATACCAAATGTGTCATCAAAAGAGGCCTTTCAAGCAGTAGTCACCACACAAAATTACTTGCTACAACACGAGAAAAATATTTCAGAAGTTGTGCATGCATTACAAAAAAGTAAACAACTTTAGATGCATTTTTTGAGAAGAAATGACTTCTTATATGAACATTATTGATTGGATGAAATATTTTTGTTTATTATATATACATATTTTTTTATGGAATTTAGTGATTATTCATTTATGTTTACATGGGACCTTTAAGGACTCAATTTTTTTTATTCGTTAATGTATTTTGCGAGTTTATTCATTTAGCCCCTTTGCCCAAATCAAGACCGGAGAAAATTATTCATTTATCGAATATTCATTTATCGAGTTTATACTGTATATGAAAAATGAGTAAAGATGTAACTTTAGGAAGAAAAAAACCTAAAGATATACTATTTGCTAAATTGTAAAGAATTTTCACATTATACATTTATGCTTCTACTTCAAAAATATTGAATTCAAATGAATCCATCATCTAAACTGATATTCGAAATTCACTATCTTAACTACTTTAAATTCACATCACGTATATATTATTAAAAGAAATTAAATGTGTTTTCATCCATCTCCAATCTTCAATATGGAGAAGAGGAGAAAAAATAGAAAAGAAAATTCTTGAATATTCCAGCAAATTTATTGTGAAACAAAGATTTGTTGGGGCCTAGTAATACGTATTAATGACCATATTTCATGCGTTTACCCTTTGCTTGACTCATGCATTACATCACAGCAAGCAACAACAATTTATTTACACACGCCATAAATAAATCCGTGTGAAACCCACGTGTATGCAAAATTCCATTGCCTTAACCACTGCCTTCCACGTGGCACCGACCCAATTCCCCTCTTCTTCATCATCATCTCATATATATATATATATATATATATATATATATATATATAAGAACATCCTCAATTCTCTCAAATTCAAATCCTCTAGTACACAACTTTTAAATACCTCAAATATTCTCAAGAAAATACCATATTTCTTTGTTAATTTTACAGCTATGGAATCTTATTGTTGTCTTGCTAACCCCAAAGCTAAACTACACACCTTTTCTTCACCTTCTAATTATTTTCCTACACCTAATTTCAAGTTTTCTTCAGTTCAACCGTTAGATAACGAAAAATCGCGTAAATTTTCCAAGTTGAAGTGTGCAAAAGGAGGCTCGGTTTCTAAGTTGGAACTGCAAATAAATGAAGATGATATGGATATGGATATGGAAAAAGAATTGATTGGAATGAGGAGATTGGAGGAGAAGTGTAAAGGGGTAAGTGGTGGAATAGTTGAATTATTGGAGTATTTGGAAAGAGAAGCAATTATGGGAGAGGATGAGGGGAAAGAACCAATTGATTATAATAGGAGGGCTCAGATATTTGATAAGAGTTCTCAAGTTTTTCAAGCTCTTAGAGAAAGAAATATGGCTAGTACTAGTAGCATATAGTTATATTATGTGATGTTCTCTTTTTCATGTGCATGCACAGATTGTGACAAGTTGTGGGTGGGGATAGAAAGGTAGCATGGTTGGAATATAGAATAAAAGTGACAACAAATATATGTTGAAACCTATGTAATATACTTCTTGTATACTATGTTTACATTAATGCCATGACATTGTTGCATGACCCTCATTTCTTTTCTACTTCTTTTGGGTTCAAGTAGCTAGCTCTCTCCCCCACCCTCCACCCCCCACCCCGGGATCACATCAAATCGGCAGGTTATTGTATAAAATAATATTTTTCATTATTATATAACAAGAAATTTATTTTAAAGTAACAATATCATACAATACGGAAACAACCATCCAAACAAGCTGTTAGGTTTTTTCTGTTTCCTGGAAATGTGTATTCGGATATGATTTTGCAAAAAGTATTGACATAGTTGTTTCATACAATCTACAATTAGTTATATAATAATAGGTTAAAAGAGGAAAAACACACTTGGAATGAGAATCCAGTAACATACCCAACGGATAAATCCAGTCAGTATAATCTATAGGTGCAGAAGAATGTGGAATAACTTTGAAGGAAATCGAACTGATAATACTGTACTCAAGAGAAAACAGTCAATAGTTGCTCACAACTGCATCTAATATTTGTATTGTTTCTTTCCAATACAATTGCAATTTCTGTAGAGCAAAATTTTATCCTAGGAATGGGAAAAATACAATGTCATAACATCTCGCAACAATAAAAATACCTCGGCGATCATATCTGCATATTGAGATCATCTCCAAGAAGAAAATGAACTAGGAACTACATCGTGGTTAAGAGAAGGTATGAAGCTCACAATGTGATACCAGTAAGTGATTAATGGACACACTGGCTCAGGTTTAACAGAACTTCCAGCGATTTTGGCAGTTCACACATGTAACGTATGTGGTCATAGGTTCATCTGCACTCCGCGTTTGCATCTGATAGTAGGTGCATTGATTCTTTCTACACCTACCACACTTGAACTTGTCAGTACTAGCCTGTGCAGGAAGTCCACGTTCACTATTGAATAACGCTTTTTCTTTAATTTTCTCATTCTGCTTTTGCCTTTCTTCGCTTGCCATTTCTTCCGGCGTCAGTTCAGTAATACTATGAGCAGGGAACTTCCCTAGAAGAACTTTTCTCCGGAAATCTTGATTGTTTTGATCCTTAATGTTGAACATTATAGACCTATACTTGAACTTCTGGGCACCATTAGATCTACCCCACTTCTCAAACATTGCAGTCTCTACCTGAACAGCAACTCTATATGGATCACATGCATTGACCTCATCATTCAAATCCTCATCAACTTCACCTGAGACTTTGCATAAAGCCTCTGCAAGGAGTTCCCGAACTTTGTCCCTCACAGAATCCTTGCAATAAATTAGAGCGCCCAACTTTGGCGGAGCAGCACTTGCCACATTAGAGCTACTCTTTTCAGTCTTCACAACATTAACACGCTCAACCTTTTTCTCAGTAAAGGAACTTTCCGTCTTTACTACGTTCTCAGATTTTGAAGTTGTCCTCTCAACTTTTACATTATCAACCCTAGACACCTTTTCAACCTTCACCGAATCCACTTTGTGAGATTTAGTGGCTCCATTAGCAGTAGGACCAGCACATTCATCTTTTACAGATTCCCCATTCACTCCATTACTGTTCTTATTTTTTATAGTTTCTCTTACGATTATATTCTTCCAGTTCTGAACAACATCAGATGCCAAAGCCTGGATCTTCTCCCTCGGATGTTTTGTCAATTGTCGAAGACGCTTTCCCACCTGAAACATGTTTCCTTAATGTCAAATACAGAAAAGGGATCATATGCTTCTCAATAGCATCAAGTGATAGGCTGTCACAATGAACAATAAGCACGACAAAAACAATAGCAATTGCGCAAAAATCATGTAACATTTATCAACAGAAGTCCCAAAACCCTTCAGAGGAACAGAACCTCTTTTGATGGACGAACACGATTCAGATTTCTACAGACCCCCTCCCCCCCAACAAAAACAAACGGGAAAGGAGAAAAGATGAAACAAACCAGAAAGTATAATTAGAAAGTGATGCAGAAAAGTGCAGGAACTAATTTACAATAGATTTCTTAAGCCAAAGGACCCGGTCTTTTTAACATATCTGATCTCCCTGTATGGTCATTGATGGGATTCTCTTTATCAGATTTGTTCTGCTCCTATTTAATTCAAGTAGTTAGTAAAATGTTTAAATTTCTTTCTCAGTTTTCAAACTTTTTAAAGCAACTTCTCCTGCAGGAGTTGGAATTTTTTTTCAACTTCTTTGAGAAATGACCAATTTTCCTACCAAACACTCTAACAGAACTCATCTCCTCAGATTTTAAACATCAAAATTGGAGACATCTTGCACTTACTCTTATGACAATGGTATGCTACCAACTTGCGCGCACATCAATTAGGGTGTGTTTGGTATGGAGGAAAACATTTTCCAGCAAATGTTTCTAGTTTCACATGTTTGGTTTGCCAAAATTTTTGGATAACAATTTCTCTAGGAAAACAAGTTTTCAAAAATGAGGAAAATGATTTCCTTAATGGAAGTAAGGAAAACAAATTACATGAGTGACATTCCAAGTTCATTGTTTCCTCCCCACCCACCCAACGCCCCCTACCACCGAACCCCCACTCCTCACCCCCTCCCACCACCATAGCGTTTTGCTAGATTACAGACAAATGTCATTGGAATAAATAATATTTTTTTTCTTCTTTACCAAACACTAAAAAATAAGTAAGAAACTCACTTGTTTTCCAAGAAAACATTTTCCTTCGTACCAAACACGCCCTTAATCTATTTCCGCTACCTCCAGAAACCCCACAAGCAAAGGTTCTGGTAACGCTATTCACCTAGACTTGCATGAATGGAAGAAACTACCAAGTCTTTTGTTTAATCTCCCATGACCAATTCCAACTTAAATGATTTTGATGGGCTGAAATGGGTTGGACTGAGTTAATAAATGAGCGGGTCAAACTTGGACGAGTTGGGCGGGTTATGTTTTCATGAGCTCATTTTGCCACCTCAAGCTACCAACTTGCCCGCACATAAATTAATCTATTTCTGCTACCTCCAGAAACCCACAAGCAAAGGTTCTAATGAATGGAAGAAGCTACCTAGTTTTTTGTTTAGAACTTGAACCCTAATCTCCCATGACCAATTCCAACTTAAAGTGTTTTGTAGGTATTTCTCAGTTCAAAGATTGAAACTTTGCAACTGTAACCCTTTCAATCCAGAAAAGTTAAATATATACAACAAGCAGAAGTTTCTGTATCCGAAATTACACACACAAATATCAAAATAATACCTTGTACATTAACAACAACAACATACCCAGTGAAATTAAACAACGTGGGGTCTGGGGAGTATAGAGTGTACGCAGACCTTACCCCTAACTTGGGAGGTAGAGATGTTGTTTTCGAAAGATACTCGGCTAAAGGGAAAGCATTGAAAAAAGATCAGATAAGGACAAGAAATTCAAAGCAGTACGAAAATAAAAATAACGAAAGCGACTAAGCCAAGATAAGATAAAGCAGTCCGAAAAAAGAGTAGCAGCTACCACAAATAAAATAAGATAATCGAAGTACAAGAAATAATAGTAGCAGAAATTAAAGGACAATAAACTATAGAGCAATACTTTGACTACTAAAATGAAAGGATAAGCGAGACTAACTACTAGTCTCCTATCCTATGAGTCCTCCATAACCTCTTGTCTAAGGTCATGTACTCGGTAAGAAAATAGTACCTTGTACATCAATGATAAAAATTGGAAACGCAAAAAAATAAATGTTTTATTACCTGTGAAGATACAAGGACTTGATAATTGACAGGAAACTTCTTAAGTTCCTTCAAAACATCTAAACACCTACTCTCCTCCGGCGACGAATCTGCACCGCCGTCCACGGCAGCTGCATCAGCAGCTCGTTTTACCGTCTCGAACAGCTCAATCAGCTCTTTCTCCATACTATACAATAAACAAAAAATTAGTAAATTCCACACAGAAATTGCAATAAAGAAGTAACCTTTTGAGAACTGTACTTACAATTTAACAAATGTGATGACGGAATTGAACACGCCGTTGCGAAATTTGACGGCCGAATGAAACCCTAGCTTTTACGTTTACAAAATTATTACTTTTTTATTTTTAGAGGGAGGAGATAAAGAGGTTGTTGCTGGCACGTGTGAGTGATTGGACGGCAGTGACGGGGACAATGAGGTGTGATCCAACGGTGTAGATTGATTGGGCGTCTTTTGAATTTGAAATAGAGTTAATTCTGATTTCTGAAGAATGGGGAGAAACAAATAGGCACGTGACATCCAGAAGGTTCCGACCAATGTGTTTTGCGTAAGGGTGGCCAGTGGGCCGGGCTCGGGTCTGGCGGGGACGGGGTCGGGGCGGGATGAGCCAGGGGGTCGGGGTCGGGTCTAGCGGGGCCTGGCGGGGTCGGGTCTAGCGGGACCTGCTCCAGTCCCGTCCCGATCCCGATCCCGATCCCGTCGGTATCGGGTCGGGGCGGGGTCGGGCTCGGGGCGGGGTACGGTCGGGTTTTCCTTTTTTTTTTTTTAAATAACATATGTATAAAAAAAACTCAATAAACAAAACAAGATAGTGTAATAAAAACATCTCAAGACTGTTTTTGTGCCTCTTATATTATTTAATAGACATATGATTTTTTTGTAATACAAATACAATTGTCTAAAATCTAAATTGCAACTTTGTGGTGTTGTCCAAAAGTTGCAAATTACATAATAAAATTGCAATTAAAAAAATTACATTCTCAAAAAAACCTGTTCTAATTGCTTGATGATTTCCTGTGGTTCTTCGATTGGAATTGGTATTTGTTGGTCAAATTGATCCACGTCGCTTCCACTACCTTCGGTTAAGATTTCGTTGTAGTTTTCATCATCTTCTTCGTTGATCTCCGATTGACCGCACCTTCTCCGCTCCGCTCGTATCCAATCTCTGAATAATACGCAATTTCCAAGCTGTCTCCGGCCAATGAGTGTCTGTGGTCTCCTATTTGATATTTGCCTGCAGAAAAAGCGCTTTCAGACGTAGTTGATGACGCTTGAATGTTCAAAACATCTCGAGCCATCAATGAAAGTGTCGGAAAGGTCTTCTCATTCCCCCTCCAGTATTTCAGCAAGTCTTTATGTCCATCTTCATTGATAACTTCTTGATACGGTACGAACCCCGCAAAACAAAAATATCCAACTCGCTAATTTGGTTAGTAGTAGAGGTACGGCCGCACATTCTATTTCGAGGCTTTCAATACTAGCCGCGAAAACAACATGTCTTTTGTGAGGTTGTGTTGAAGATGAATAAGATGGTATGGAAGCCAGGTAAGTTACTAGCATTTTCTTGTTGATAAAATCTATATATATTTTTGCATTGGTGTTCTACGCTAGACACCGCTTCTTCTTTAGTTTGTTCAATAGGTGGTGGGTAATTTAGATTTTTGGGACTTGGAGGTGGTAGTACTTCTATACAATCGTAAATAGTTTCAATTAGTGATTTAGTACCGTCTATTTTAATAGTAGGATTTAATACAGAACCAATAATATAAATAGAGGGAATAGGAATAAAATATTTTTTAATTTTGACAAACATTTTTTTAATAGCTGCCTTATAAATTGGTTTTTCCATATATTCACTAAGTAATAAAAATATTATAGTTATATAAAATAACATAGTTGAAATAGTAGGATAATATATACCGGAAAATTCTTTTGTTGCTTGAAAAAATTTCTCTAAAAATACAATAAGTTCGGAAATTTTTACCCAATCACTATCTAAAATCATATCAGCTGGCTTTTTATTATTAGAGTTAAAAAATAAAGTTATAGGTAATTTATAGTCATAAGCAACAAGTAGTTGCTCGTATAAAGAATTCCACCTAGTGGATACTTCTTGTGGAATTCTTCTATAAGGTAGTCCACAATCGTGACAAGTTTTTTTATATTCTTTTCTACGTTGTACTTTATTACTTTTAAAAATAAAGTTTATAGCAAATTGTATTTTACTAAGAATGTCTTCAAAAAGTGATAGACCATCCTTTACAATTAAGTTATATATATGGCACGCGCATTTTATATGAAAATGGTCTGGAAAAGATGGAGTTAAACTATTTTTTAACATTGTAATTGCGTAATTGTTATTAGAAGCGTTATCTAATGTAATAGTCATAATTTAATCGGTAATTCCGTAATAATCGCACACTTGATAAATATTTTCTGCAATAAAAGTACCGGTGTGCCTATCATCTATATATCTATACGCTAAAATACGTTTTTGCATAGACCATTTATAATCTATCCAATGACAAGTTACGCTTAAATAATCATGGCCGTTAGTACTACGATCTATATCAGACGTGATAGATACTTTGCCATTAAAATGATATAATGAAAAACGTAAATATTGTTGATATTCATGCGCGAATTTAAATACATCTCTCTTAACAATTGATCTAGGAAAACCGTTAAAAGCGAGGATTATATATATCTCTAATGTAATGAATAAAACCGGAGATGAAGGAAATGAAAAAGGCAAACCCTCCACAAGAACTAATTTTGATATTGCTTCCCTATCTCTATGTTTATTGTATTTAGAGCCTACAATTCCCCCCCGTCATAGGGTTAATTTGACCATGTACTTGGTCCCGAACAGTATCAGTATGTGAGCCTTGTCCCAATAGAGCGGGCGTTTGCGCACCCGATTTTGAAGCCTGGTATTGGGCATACCTAGGCTTGGATGAGCACTTACTACGTGTCTAATTAAACCCCCGTCCCACCGTGACCTTTTCCGGTTTTAAATTTTAAAACATTTTTACAAATTTTACATATGGCTACTTGATTCTCTACGTCCCTATCAAAAAATGTCCATGCATCTGATTTTAATGGTCGTTTTGCTGGACCTCGTCTCATACTAGGGGGAATAGGAGGTGTTTCAGTTGAAGGTGCACTAGTGGGTGTGTTGTCATCAACATTAGTGGGTATATCATCGTCTAAATTAAAGTCTTCTTGAGTTCCAGAAAATAGCTCCTGGTCTAAATCTAATGGTATTGTAGGAAAATGTTGAGTATCAACAAAATCATCCTGTGTAGGAATAAGATGACTAGAAAAAGTACCCTTGCCCTGGTTGCCCCTACTAGAAGAAGCACCCTTACCCTTACCCTTAAACATACCTTTTAATCCTTCCATTTTAATTATGATAATAAATAATTAAAGACAATAAAATTAAGTGCGCTAAATAAAATAAACAGACAATAATAATTTAATGAAGGAACGAATGTACCAAACGCCGACGTAACGTTGACGTGTAATCGAGAGGTTGAAAATTGAAACTTTGCTCGATGGAAGATCCTCAAGCTAGTTGCCAACTTCACTCCCAATTCCCAAATGAATAAATAAAATTGAATATTTAGCAAACAATGTAGACTTGTAGAGAGATATATTGAGAAATTAGAGAGATTGTAGGAAGATTTGTGAGAAAGATGAAGAGAAAATGAGTTATTTATAGTTGGAAAATTGAGTTAAAGTGTAAATATAATAACTTATGGGTTAAAAATAAATATTAAGGGGTAGGGGGGTTGGGGGAGGGGGGGCCTAAAATGGACGTTTGCCAACGGCCATAATCTAAAATGGTTGTTGGACCAACGACCATATTTGCAAAGGGGGGAAAAGGGCGGGGTCGGGGTCGGGACGGTCTTGGGGCGGGGTCGGGTTGGGCGGGCCTGGCGGGATGAGACATCGTCCCGTCCCGAGTTCGAGTCCCACCCCCGTTATTTTTATATTTTTTTAGCGGGGTCGTGGCGGGACCGGGGCGGGCTCGGGACGGGGTCGGGTCGGGGTTGGGCCGTCCCGGCCCACTGGCCAGCCCTAGTTTTTCTTTTGCTTTTGCGTAATGAATGGATTTTGGACCTAACTTTTTCTATTTCATATCCGATGTGAGATTCTTAACACTCTCCCGCATGCTCACTCTTAACACCCTGCACGCCCAGATCTTGTTAACTGGAGCGTAGATAATATAATTTGGGGGCCCAACATCGCTGAACAAAGAATTTGAATGGGCATGACTCTAATACCATGTAAAGAATGAATCTTGGGCCTAACTCAACCCCATAAGATAGTTTGTAGGGTGAGGACTGTCCAAGTCCATATAAGGAGTCCATGTTCCCATTCCATATCCATTGTGAAACTCTTAACATTTTGAAGGTGAATAAATGATGTAGCTCTTTCTAACTAGTGTTCATCTCGACTATTCTATAAAAGAACTAATCTTGTTCACACACATAAGTTTGCGAGATAATTTATATATTTGAGTGTTCGTGTAGGAAAATAATTTCTTGATCAATATTATTCCAAATATACAATATATATACATATATCCTAGGCTTGAATAATGAAAGACTAATCTACCTTACCTAAAATATAAGATACTAATTACAATCATAATAATTATAATATATTACAATATCAATTATAATAAATGAGAAGTAATTATGGGATATCCCCATAATTACTTTAACAGTCCCCCGCAGTGTTAGCTGGAGGTTCGCGGATGCTGAGACTGTCCCTGAAATCATCAAAAAGTACGCGCAGAAGACCTTCAGTGAAGATGTCAGCTATCTGATAACGAGAAGGTACGTGGAGAACACGAACTTGACCACGAGCAACTTTTTCGCAGACAAATAAGATGTCTATCTCAATGTGTTTCGTGCGTTGATGCTGAACTGGATTGCCAAATAATTAGATCGCACTCACATTGTCGCAATAGACCAATGTTGCCCTTTCAATCGAACAATGGAGCTCTAGTAGAAGATTACGGAGCCAACATAATTCAGCAACAACATTGGCCACCCCTCGGTATTCCGCCTTTGCACTTGAACGAGACAGTGTGGATTGACGTTTGGATGACCATGAAATGAGATTGTCACCTAAGAATATACAATAGCCGGAAGTGGAATGACGTGTGTCTGGGCAGCCACCTCAATCCGCATAGTGTAGGCAGAGAGACCCGAGATGGAGGACTTATACAGATGAAGTCTGAAATGAAGAGTACCCTTAACATACCGCAGAATCCTCTTGAGAGCCCCCATATGTTCTCCCTTCGAATCATGCATGTGTAAACAAACTTGCTGGACCGCATAGGAAATGTCAGGCCTCGTAAAAGTCAGTTACTGCAATGCACCTGCAAGGCTGCGGTAGTGTGTAGGGTCGCTGTATGGAGTACCTGCATCATTACTCAATTTCACCTTAGTGTCAACTGGAGTCTGTGATGGTTTGCAGGAAGACATTCCTGCTTTGTCAATTATCTCCTCGGCATATTAATTTTGATTGAGAAATAGACCACCTGCATAGCGAGTGACAACAATGCCAAGAAAATAATTCAACAGACCTAAGTCTTTCATCGCAAATTCAGCCGCAAGAAGTGACATAATAGACTAACGAAGTGAAGTTGAGGATGTTGTGAGAATAATGTCATCAACATACATAAGTATATATGACATGTCAGTGCCCTTCCTATAAAAAAAACAGTGACTGATCGGACTTGCTGTGAGAGAATCCCAATTTAGAAACAAATCCTGCAAACTTGTTATACCATGCCCTAAGAGCTTGTTTCAGACCATATAAGGATTTCCTCAATAAGCACACATGATCTGGACGGGTAGGATCGCGGAATCCCAACGGTTGATGCATGTATACTGTTTCCTGCAAGTGGCCATGTAAAAATGCATTCTTGACATCCAGATGGTGAATGGACCAAGATTTGGAAAGTGTCAGGCTAAGAACAGTCCTGATAGTTGCTGGCTTGAATACCAGACTGAATGTTTCACCACAATCGACTCCAACCTGCTGAGACCTGCCATCACCAACAAGACGAGCTTTGTATCTTGTACAAGAACCATCAGAATTCTTTTTATGGCAAAAAAACTCACATAGACCGAATTATGTTCACATTAGATGGACGTGGTACCATATCCCACATCTTATTTTGAATAAGAGCAGTAAATTCATCTAACATTGTAGCTTTCCAATTTGGATCGGATATGGCAACTTTGGGATATTTTGGTATTGGTAATGGTTGGACGGAGGTGGTTAGGTTAAAAAATCTCGTGCATTGCTAGGGTTTTCATGGTCCGTGTAGAAACAATTGGGTTATTGTTTGAGGGTTGTGGGCTGGGGCAGTGGGCACTTTACTGCCACTGGATTGGGCTAGTGTGTCACGGGTAGAGGGTTGGATAACGGATGTAGGGGCTTCTCTTTGTTGGGCTGGCCTACCACCAAATATGGATTGGGCCGAGACTGAGGGAAGAGAGACAATGGCCTCGGTTCCTCGGTTCAGCCCATTCACATATTGTGGTTGGGTCGTGTTTTGAGGTCGCGGGTTTGGGGATGACCCTACACTATTATTTTGAGAGTTTAGATGATACCTCAAAATTGGATGAATTCCGTCGTCCAGAAAATCATATGAAGGTGAGGATGTTTCTTGAGATGTTGCAAACGGGAAGGTAGATTTATCAAAGATGACATGATGAGAAATAATGACTTTCCCACTTGACATATCAAAGCACTTATATCCCCTATGATTTTGTGGGTATCTAAGAAACACGCAAGGAGTAGAACGGGCCTGAAGTTTGTTAATGGTGGTGGAAGGGAACAATGGATAACACAAACACCCGAAAACTCGTAAATGTGTAACTGATGGGAGACAGTGGTATAATACCTGAGTGGGTGACACATTGGAGATTAGTTTACTAGGAAGAATATTTAGAAGATATGTAGCCATTTGAAGGGCATGGTGCCAAAAATTTGGTGGTGTGGACGAATGCACAAGGATAGAGCGAGTCATATTGTTGATTGCTCGAATCTTACTTTCGGCTTTCCCATTTTGAGAAGAGGTATGTGGAGATGAAAGACATACAAACATCTCATTTTGGTGACAAAAATTTGTAAATTGGGCATTTAGAAATTACCCCCATTGTCACATTGAAAACTTTTAATGGTTTTGCCAAACTGAGTTTTGATAAACATACTAAATTATTTCAAAATATTATAGGTTTGTGATTTTTGTCCTAAAGAAAATGTCCACAAAAAATTTGAATAATCATTAAGAATGAGCAAATAGTATTTATGACATGCAACACTTAAAATGGGTGATGACCATAAATCACAACGCAAAATATCAAATGGCATAAAAGTATGAGTAGTAGACGGAGAAAATGGAGGTTTAACATGTTTACCAAACACTCAGGTTTGGCAAACAGAAGAGTCCAAACGTCTATTACAAGAAAATAAATTATTCTTCCTAAATTGATTAAAAACCGGTGCTCCTGGGTATCCCAACCTATTGTGCCATATACTAGGAGAGATGACCGCAAAGGTGGAAGGTTTGACCATGTGATTGTTGGAAAAAGTGGTGATGGGATATAAGTCCCCGGTGCTATTACATCTCATGAGCGGCATCCCCGTCTGAAAATCCTTCACAGAAATATCAAACTGATCAAAATTCACAGAAACATTATTGTCAGTTGTAAAACGTCTAACAGAGATCAAGTTTTTAATCAATTTTGGTGCATGTAAGACATTTTTCAAGTATAAAGGAGGGTGGGGAGATGATAGTGTTACCTGAGCAATACTACGGGTTGGAATTTCCTGCCCACTGCCGACAATAATATTTTTATTACTACTCGTATTAAAATAAGATGAAAGATTACCTTGAGATGTCGTCATATGTGACGTAGCCCCTGTATCCATGTACCACAACTCATTTGAAACATTTAGATCCATGTGGCTCATGGCTTGTTCAACGTCCGTGGGTGCATATCTGACAGAAAATGGTGTTTGTCCCGCAAATGCATATTGTGGACGAGATCCTAGAAGATCGGGTTGTCGATTTGAAGAAGAAGGAAGCCTGGCCCACGAAGAAATCGGATGTGGACATGGTAGGGCAGCCCACTGTGGGGCCCAGGCCCATGGTGGGTACTGCCCCTACTGACTTCCGCCACTGCCCCACTGGGTATCGCCACTGTAGCCCGCCACTACCCGGGCTGGCCACCGCCACCGGTATTTTTTCCACCTCCCTGGCCTCATCCCTTTCCTCCACTATTTTTTTTATTTATTGTTACGGTTTGAACCCCATTTTTGGCCATTATTTTGACGAGTATTATGGCCCCCCGAACCAGAATTTTGGGGCTCCAAATCAATGGAAAATGAGTTGGTGGAGACGAGAGCCTTTCCGCCGGTGGTTGTGCCCGATGATGCCTACTTTGCCTTCCTTGTTTCCTCGAGAATTAACCTCAAACGGGCCTCATATAAAGGAGGCAATGGATTACTTTGTTGAATGAACATAGCAACCTCATCATAATGTTTATTCAATCCGGCAATCACCTGAAGTACCAACCGTTGATTCGTCACGTGCGAACCAACGTTGGACAGTTGGTCCGCAAGTACTTTTAATTCTTGACAATAGGCTGAGATGTTGGAAAAATCATCCAATTTAATATTTGTAAATCGGTGTTCAAGATAAACGGCCCTAAACATTTTGTTATCTTGAAAAATATTTTCTAATCATTCCCACGCCTGTTTAGCCGTAGAATTTGGTTCTAAGATGGTATGAAGAAGATCATTCCAAATTGTGCCGTATATCCATTGAAGGACTATAGCATCTAAGCGAGACCATAATTTCTTTTCCACCGAAGTGGTATCCGACGGTGACTCGGACGGGATGATATGGTCAATCACCTCATAGGCGCGATAGTGAATTTTGAATAGTTCTGCCCATGAGGTATACTGCATTTTCTTCATTTCAAGAGTTAGGAGATAAAGTTCTTGACGTTATTAACGGCAAGAGCAAGATGAAAATTTTGTTTTTCGGCCATAGATTCGACTTAGAAACAAAAGAAGAAGAGAGGTTGGTGGTGTTTTGATAGAAGAGAATGGAAAAACCCTAAAATTTGGAACAAAATATGGTCTTAGCCGGGGGGGGGGGGGGTGACGGCTAGAGAGTATTTTAGGTTTAGGGTTTTGGAATTGGTTAGGTTTAGTAAACCTAATTAGTGTTTGGCCGAAAATAATAAGGATATTTTGGTTTAGAGTAGAAAGGAAGGAGAAAGAATTAGGGCAAAGGATCTTTAGACTCTTGATACCATGTAGGAAGATAATTCTTTGATCAATATTATTCCAAAGATACAATATATATACATATATCCTAGGCTTGAATAATGAAAGACTAATCTACCTTACCTAAAATATAAGATACTAATTACAATCATAATAATTATAATATAATATATTATAATAAATGAGAAGTAATTATGGGATATATCCCCATAATTACTCTAACAGTTAGGACATTTTTAGCAAAGTCTAAAGAATATATTCATTCTCGAATTGAAATTCTAATAGAAGATACTGCTCATGTTATACATCAAATACGCATGTGATTTTGCTTAGCAAAGTCTAAAGGATATATTCATTCTCGAATTGAGATTCTTATAGAAGATACCGCTCATGTTATACATCAAATACATATGTGATTTTGATGTGACAGATATGTACGCACAATTCAATTCTGGAAAGACTTCATGAGATTTAGAGAGATGAAGTTTATTTCCTTTTCCTTCTTTGATTTGTATATTTATAACGAAAAAAGCTCAACTATGCTATTGAACCATTTAAAATGGCTCATTTATGTCACTCTTTAATAGTTTGGCTCATTTATGCCACTCTTTAATAGTTTGGCTCATTTGAGCAATTGCCGTTACCAAAATGGCTCATTTATGTTATTGACGCTATCAAAATAGCTCATTCATGTCATTCTTTATTAATGTCAACGTTAACAAAAAATTATATTGTAAAATCGGCGTTAATGAAAAATGAGTTTGACTCTGCTCCAGTGAGCTTTGCTCCGGTAGATGTCAATGCTTGTTTAAACTGTTGACAAGTGTTGTTTCAATGGTGAGGATTTGTTTTCACATATTCTGTACTCCATTTGCTATCAAAAGGGCAGCCCGGTGCACTAATCTCCCACTATGCGCGGGGTTCGGAGAAGGGCCAGACCACAAGAGTCTATAGTAGCAGTCTTACCTCACATTTTTGCAAGAGGTTGTTTCTACGGCTTGAACTCATGAACTCCATTTGCTATCAACTCTGATATAATTAATAGGAGTACTCAATAATCTAGTCTTTTCGACATAAAAAGAATACTCAATAATCTCTACCCACAACCTTCTAAGAAGATACGATAAAGCTCAAATCTTCAATGCAGATAGAATGACTTCATAAAAAATGTTGAAGAACATAAGAATATATTAGAAAATGCAAGAAAATGTTATATAAACTAAAAAGTAAGTACCAACTTTCTAGGCATCCTCAAAATATATATTGAGATACCTATATATACGATTACAACATGTGTTGTAGATGGAATTCATACATGTTTGAACTCAGGATATTGTTGGAAATTTGCCTTTGGCGGGGAGATGCGTCCACTCAACTTTAATGAATTAAAAACTAGTGTTTCGCATGTTGGAGTCTTTGTCTCTTCACACATGCATAATCTACTAAGTGAGTAGATGACCATAGGGCCAAGAATCGTCAAATTTCGTTGAGAAATGAAAGAGATATTGGTCCACAAAGTAAGGTGTTTGAGGCATGAAAATATGGTGTGGGACAAATCTGACACATCAGTGGGAAAATGAAGAATTGCTCTCTTTATAAGTCTCTAAAGTGGTAAAGGGTTTGGGACCCCAAGGGGTATCCCATGTGTTTAAAGGAGGGATGACCTAGATGTGCTTGGGTTCAAGGCTAAGCCCACACACGCGCCGCCGCCGCCGGTCCGGTCTCGGGCTGTGGGCTATGGGTTGTGGGGACTTTCTGATATTATCTTTTTGGACCCCAAATTGCTTAATATTTCAGTTTAGTCCCTAGAGTTTATGGAAAATTGATTTTGGGAAAGACGGAAGGCAGAAACTTTCTGCCTACCGTTTGGACTGTTTTTGGAGCATTAACCAGCCATTACTTGGCAGTTAACTACTCCATAAACAACCCTCCTTCATGACCATAAATCAGCCCCTCTTTAATAGCCATGAACAACCTTAAACCTGCCACACTAATGGCCTTAAACATGCCATTAACAACCCTCACTAATGGCTATTAACAGCCTTGTTTGTGGCTGTTGGGCAGCCTCGTTTGTGGCTGTTGGGCAGCCTCGTTTGTGGCTGTTGGGCAGCCTCCTCCTTGCTATATATTGATGCCTCTTTGGCTCAATAACGTGACAGAAATACACACGAAAATAGCAGCACATTTCAGCAATGAAAAACAGTGCACTAACAGTGAGAAAAACACACGAAAATACCCCAAAACAGTGATGAAATACAGTGTGATATACACAAGAGAGACACACTATATACACAGAGACTAAACAGAAGAGAAAATAGAAACTCTTCCTTCCTTTTCCATATTTTCAGCAAGTCGATTCGTATTTGTTTTCTTCGTCAGACTCAACCTATTGGCTTTGTAGCGTTGAGATTAAAGTGTTGTTTTATCTTGGAAGACTATTGTCTGCTAACGTAAAAGCATATATACGGGGCAATCTTGTCTTAAGGACAGAGTGCAATCACTCGACTCAACACACAACGTTGTAACCATCCAGATTTAGTTGTTTCTTGATTTCAGGTTATCAAGATTCAAGACTCAACAAGCTTGCGGCAGTTTTGAAGATTGACCTATTTGTTCAACAAGATTCAATTTCTGAATATTGAATGTTTGTTCATCCTTTCGAACACTTGTAATATTTATTTACTTCTCGTACTACTTTACTACAATAGAGTACTAACAAATATCACAGACTTTACTTTCATCTCATGCATCTACGACAAGGTCGCCTTGTTGTGATGTATTGCACTAACATATAAATAATATCTTTACCCTTTAATGCTTATCACAAGATAGAACCAATACAAGTTACCCACTCTAATACACAGTCGAATTTAATTTGAGAAATAATTTCTAAATGAAATATTTCATGAAAAACATTTTACATCATATAAACACAGCTTAAAACCAGTTCCTTTTAGGTGTGTAACTTCGCAATAGATTAAAACATTGTTTGCCGGAAGAAAAGTATATTTCAATGATCGTAACTTAGAAGTATGCCCTATGCATACCACTATACTTAGTGAAGTTTGATTAAGCCACAAATATTGAAGCAACGAACATTGAGACCATCAACATTCAACAAAGGGAAGCTGATTGAACCAAAAGCTAACTCAAACTTTCAGGATTTATACTAATAAGAACGACGAAATAAAATACATTATTCAACTTAACCCTGCTCAACCAATTTCTTCAACATTTTTGTTCACTTCCCTTCTTCTGGTTTCTCAATAAATGTCTTCCTCAAAAAGTCCCATGGCTGCTTACATATGAAAATAACATTGGTCAGAGGCGTTACTGGATTCATAATTTCATATACCATCATAAAATCAAGTTTATATATCCAAGCAGAAGTACAATAACTAGACCTGAGCTGTACAACGTAAAGGAAGTCAAGAAGTACAACAACAACATATCCAGTGAAATCCCACAACGTGGGGTCTGGAGAGGGTAGAGTGTATACAAACCTTACCCCTACCAAGGTAGGGAGGTTGTTTCCGAAAGACCATCAGCTCAAGAGAAAGCATAAAAAGAGGTCAGATAAGGACAAGAAATTTAAAGCAGTATGAAAATGGAAAAAAGCGACTAAGCCATGATAAAGCCGTTTGGAAAAGGAACATTAGCTACCACAGATAAAACAGGATAATCGAAGTACAAGAAATATGAGATAATAGCAGAAATCAAAGCACACGAAACTATAGAGCAATATTGCGACTATAATATGAAAGGATAAGTGAGACTACCTACTAGCCTTCTATCCTAATCTGAGTCCTCCGTAATCTCCTATCTAAGGTCATGTCCTCAGTAAGTTGTAAATGCGCCATGTCCTGTCTAATAACCTCTCTCCAATATTTCTTCGGTCTACCCCTATCTATTATGAAACCGTCCATAGCCAACCTCTCACACCTCCGCACTGGGGCATCTGTGTCTCTTCTCGTCACATGCCCAAAACAATATCAGTCTCGCTTTCCGCATCTTGTCCTCCACCGAGGCCACTCTCACCTTGTCCCGTATAGCCTTATTCCTAATTTTATCTCTCCTAGTGTTCCCACACATGTATCACAACATTCTCATCTCCGCAACTTTATCTTTTGAACGTGAGAGATCATAACTGGTCAACACTCTGCCCTATACAATATAGTTTGTCTAGCCACCATATTGTAGAACTTGCCCTTAAAGTTTTGGTGGCACCTTCTTATCACATAACACTCCAAAAGCGAGCCTCTATTTAATCCACCCTGCACCAATACGATGTGTGACATCATCGTCAATCTCCCCGTTTCCTTGTATAATAGACCCAAGATACTTGAAACTACTTTTCTTCTGGATGACCTGGGTACCAAGCCTCACTTTCATGTCATCCTCATGTGGTGCGTCACTGAACTTGCACTCCAAGTACTCTGTCTTGGTCCTACTCAACTTGAACCCTTTAGACTCCAAAGTTTATCTCCAATCCTCCAGCTTAGCATTAACTCCGCTGTAAGTCTCATCGATCAACACTATGTTATCCACGAAAAGCATACACCATGGCACCTCATAGAAATAAAATAAAACCAAATACCTACTTAAATATTTCTTTGCTCTCTAACTAGAGCTTATTACTACTTGTGCAGATGTCCCATAGAATTCATAAAATGTCAGGAAGCTTCCCTTCATGTTCAATATGATTTTTGATCCTCCAAAGCTAGCTACATTCATCAGTGCACAACTAACAGCAATATGCTCACATATGATTAGCTGAACATGCAACTTTAATGTTAGACCTAAAGTGATAACATGTTCATAGTTAAGAATATGAAATTGATGTCATCACTAAAGTCAGAAGGAGAAGAAATGGACAACAACCAGCATAATATAACAAAGTAACTAAAAATTAGATCCCCCAATTCAAACTATTTTTTGGCCAATGTAACTAAGTTGACACTTGGTTGTTGTTCTGAGAGAAAATGGCAGCCCAGTGCACTAAGCTCCCGCTATGCGCGGGGTCGGGGAAGGGCCGGACCACAAGGATCTGTTCTACGCAGCCTTACTGTTGTTCAGAGAGAGAGAAAAATTAGAAATTAGCAAAAGCAGGGAAACTGGGTACAAAAGGAGTTATGGAATGTTCGGTATTGTCACGACCCAAACCGGAGGGCCATGACGGGCACCCGGACCTTACATGTCTAAGCTCTGCTCTTCATATACTTACCAGCTAACCGAAATTAATCATGGCCATAAGGGCTGTTATCGAATGTTCGACTGACACATACATCACAGCCGACAGGGCCATACACAACTACTATACACAGACATCTGTCTATAAGCCTCTAAAGAATACATGACATCACAAGGGCGGGACAGGGTCCTGCCATACCCAAGTTCATATACAAAATAACATACCACGACTAGACTGCAACTCTGAAACAAGTAGAGTGCTCCAATATCAGCTGAACCAGCAACCTACTAGTGCGAATCGTCACCTTCTTTAACTGAATCTGCGGGCATGAAACGCAGCGTTCCCCGACAAAAGGGACGTCAGTACGACTGATGTACTGAGTATGTCAAGTATGAACAATAGCATAACAGGAATATAACAATAAACTAAAAGAAACGGCCGACCAGAAATAGCCGACCAACAATAAATGCCTCTGAGGGCCCTAATACATATACCTAAATGTTATGCACAATGCAAATGTGGTATACATATAAATATTGGCCACACAAGGGCATCTTCCTGTCCATAACAGCCTCTGTAGGCATCATTTCATTATCATATTGGTCACACAAGGGCATCAATATTGGCCTCTTCGGGCTCTTTCGTGATAGTATGTACCAGCTGCAGGTGGTATGAGTATATAACGCCTTTTCTTTCCCATATCCCCTACATAGATATAATATTTACCATATAGTAGTGTGCATAGCACGTGTGGGTTCAGTGTAATATATGAATAATGCAAATGAAATGCATGAATGACAATAAAATATTTTCTGAATTTATCGGATGACATAATATCCTTGCCCCTTTGGCTAACATTGGAAATATTTAACATGTACATTCGGCTAACATTGGGAATATCAACATCTTTTCCATATACCTCAATAAGGATTTAGGAACATATTTAGACATGTTTTAACCTAGGAATCAATAACATGAATATTCTTAACTACTAGGAGTAGAATAATTTATGGAACAATATCATGATTATATTTTGTTACATGGAACATGCCAAAAGAAATAAGGATTCGCCTCAACATACCTTGTTATCGAAGTTATTTAAGTTCCACAGGTCCTTGTAAGCTCTATGAACGATTATCTACATCATACAGATGATTTAAATCATAATCGGATCAATTTACTATTAATAAATTCATTGAGACATTTTATCGAACACCTTGTACGCGTAGAATCTATGTTTCTTCTATATGAAATCTATACATGTAGTATTATACATGTAACAAAACAATCAGCCTTCCTAATCCTCCTCCTTAACTACTATAATATCTATAACAACCCAACAATTTCATAGCCAACCTACAACTCCATATAGGCAGCTCCAACAATACACAACAAGCCCTAACATTTCCGATAATCACTTTAGCAACTAGTAGCAAGAATCATGCTCCATAACTTGTATAATCTCAAGAAAAGAAGGATTACCTCTTTTTAGCGCAGCGACGAGCATCGTCGGAACACTTTTCACCCAAACCAGATTCCGACAAGCGGAAACAAGACCCAAAAATTGACTTGAGCTAGAACTTCCTCGAAACTCAAGGTCTTTGCTTGATTTCTGAGTGTTTAAGCTTATTCAATGATTCGATTTCGCTGGAGCTAAGGTCCAAAATGCCATGAATGTTTCCCTCTTTTGGGGGAGCAAAATCTTATTGAAATCTCCTAATTAGGCCTAGAATTTTCAGAGGGCTACTAATTGAGATGTTAAGGGATTGCTACTGCACTTGCACGATTTCCCTTTCTAAGGTGAAAAGGGAGAGTTTATTTGTAGGAAAGAAGTAACAATTATTTCTCCAAAGCAATGAAGTATTTTACTAGAAGAAGATGTTAAGGGTTGCTGAACGTGTCAAAGAATTCCCAAAGCTTAAGATATAGACTCCCAAAGTGATACAAAATGAATTCTCATCATAAATACCTTCCACTTAGCCAATCTCAGGAGTTGCCACCCATTTGCTTATTTAGGCTAGTCATTTAGGTGATTTTGTTACAATGTTACACGTATTGCCCCACTAAACATTGTCCCCATTAAGATTAATCAATCCCACAATTAATCAATTATACACACAATTAATTTCTTGATCCCAATTCACTTAAATTTTGATGACTTATAAAATCTTCTTATACTCAATGTCATAATTTTTGTGATATGACACTAGTACATCGCCTCTTTAGGGATATACAACTATTATTATTAATCTCCATCGTCACACTTATTAAATTCTAAATTGTTTCGGGATCACATCATTTTATATGCTAAGCTCTTTATTAGCATACGTAGATATAGCATAAATTTCACCGAGGCCCGGGTCTACTTGCCTATGTTTAGGTGCTCAAACCATCACTTGAAAGTACGGGGTGTTACAGGTATGCAAAACAAAACTCGGGAAAAAAATTCATCCTACCTATTTCAACATTTGATAAACCTCCAAATATTTTTTATCCATCCTTAGGAAGGAGAAGATTGAAACTCCCACCAGAAAGACCTAAAACATAACTATTAACGTGTATAACGTGTTCATATATTTACCCATATTTAGTGTTGTATAATTATGGTAGATATAAGATCCATATTTTATTAGGATTCCAGATTGAAACAAGCCCCTCGAGCGTGGTATGATCGCTTTGCACAGTACATTATGCAAATTTGGTTTGTATGCAACAAGTGTGATAGTTCTCTATTTATTTTTCATCGAGGTAGTAGCATTGTTTATTTATTGTTATATGTGGATGACATTGTGCTTACTGCCTCCTCTGATTTGTTGAAAAATGAGATTATTACATTGCTTAAAATTGAATTTGCTATGACTGACTTGGGAAAGTTGAGCTATTTTTTTGGGATATCAGTGACTCGTTCTGCAGATACTATGTTTTTGTGTCAGCGCAAGTATGCAGAGGAGATAGTGTACATGGCAAAAATGGCAAACTGCAAGATCATGTCCACTCCGGTTGACTCTAAATCAAAGCTTAGTGTTGTTGATGGTGATCCGGTATCCGATCCCACCCTTTACAGAAGTCTTGCAGGTGCACTACAATATCTTACTTTCACCAGGCCTGACATTGCGTATGCCGTTCAGCAGGTGTGCTTATTCATGCATGCCCCAGAGAGCCTCATTTTACTGCTTTTAAGCGTATCATTCGATACGTTAAGGGCACACTTGATTATGGATTGCACTTACACCCCTCAGCACCGACCATATTGTTATCATATACGGATACTGATTGGGCAGGCTATCCGGACACGTGACGCTCCATCTCCGGCTACTGTGTGTTCTTAGGGGATAACCTCATTTCATGGTCTGCCAAGAGGCAAGCCACCTTATCATGTTCAAGTGCAGAAGTAGAGTATAGAGGCATTGCTAATGCTGTTGCTGAGATCTGTTGGCTTCAAAACCTTCTATTGGAACTTCAGTGTCCTTTGCGTAAGGCGTTTTTGGTCTACTGTGATAACATATCCGCCATATATTTATCACATAATCCAGTTCAACATCAGCAAACCAAGCACATTGAGATGGATATACACTTTGTTCGTGAGAAGGTTGCTCTCGGTCATGTTAAGGTGTTGCATGTGCCTTCTTCATATCAGTATGCGAATATTTTCATGAAAGGCCTTCCTCGAAAGCTCTTCATCAACTTCAGATCCAGTCTTAGCGTCCGGCCTCCTCCCGCTCCGACTGAGGGGTGTATTAACGTATATAATGTGTACATATATTTAGCCATATTTAGTGTTGTATAATTATGGTAGATATATGAACCCTATTATATTAGAATTTCAAATTATATCACACTACATATATTTGTATTAATGAGAAAGACTCCACAAGGGAGATTAATACACTTTTACCATAACATTCTTCTTTGTATATAAGCAGGCCAAAATATAACTACTCATATTCTTCCATGAAATATCTCATTGCCTAAAACTTTGGGTCAATCCTAGGCTTTTCCATCACCCCCAACACAGAAAACACTCACTCCAATAGCTAGCGTCCTCCTTGCTCTCCCATGCCCACTGGCCCACCCTAACAAGCTCCCACCCCCTTCTCTAAGTCTCCCTTGTAAAGACACCTCCACCCACCATAGATGATCTTTATGGATGAATAATTTCGAAGAAAATTGTTCTCCCATGCCACTTTTACTACTTTGTCATTTTTACTGTCCTCATTGTGCCTTTCTTAGATAAATTCTCCTCTTATTTTTTTGTGAATTACGCTAGTTTTGGAGTTTCACTTTGGTTACCGTCAAACTGAACATTTATTTTGATGACTGGTCATGATTTAGCTAGCTGAACAAGAAAAAAAAAGTTTAATCAAGTGAAAATTTTACAATGATATGTGTGAGGGTGTTTATAAACTAGTTTCATGATATACTTAGAGTAAAAGTTCATCTCACGGCACACCAAATGTCTTTGTTTCCTTTTATTGGATATATGTGGTGCTCAGACCAGCTTGCATGCATCTTAACTAATCAACCAGTATCTTCTACCACAAACTCAGTTACCAAATAACTCTGTCAGGCAGGGTAGTATGATTAGACCAATTCATCTAGTGTACCCTCTGCTCAAATTAGAGCTTTGATCCTCAAAGTTGTTACTCCAATTTTCAACCGCTAAGACATCCCCCTCCCCAAATGTTGTATTGCATAAATGACGGGATACTAAGTCAACAACAATAGCAAACATTGTTTGCAGTATCAAAATAATAATAGCACATTGTCAGATAATTAATCCAATCCAATTCGACCTACCTAATTATATCATAAGTACCAACTTTCCCTTTAGGGAATTAACTCTTAAGAGAATACTTTTGACAGGTTCAATTACTTTTGGAAGTTAACGACAAGGTTAACGAAAGGACTTATAAATTTAGATAGGAGGTTGGTATAATTTTTTAAACACGAGAAAGAAATTGCTATTAACAAAAGTAGATATAGGATAAGCGCAATAAACATCAGTCTGTAAATTGCAAATGTCAGGCCTCAAGCTTTTATGAGTAACACATGTTGAAGAAATACAACCTCGTGTTCATGTATTTGAGGACCATTTAAACTTTTTTAATTGGTAGGACCATATCCAGTGAAATCACACAAAGTGGGATCTGGAAAGGATATAGTGTACGCAGAACTTATCCCTATCTAGGAGGGTAAAGAAATTGTTTTGGATAAACCTGTTGGTTGCTATTGTATAAAGCAGTACGGGAAGTAAATAAATATTACAAGTGTTCGAAAGGATAAATAAATGGTCAATCTTCAAAACTGCCGCAAGCTTGTTGTGTCTTGAATCTTGATAACTTGAAATCAAGAAACAACTAAATCTGGATGGTTACAACGTTGTGTGTTGAGTCGAGTGATTGCACTCTGTCCTTAAGACAAGATTGCCATGTATATATGCTTTTACGTTAGCGGGCAATAGTCTCCCAAGGTAAAACAACACTTTAATCTCAACGCTACAAAGCCAATAGGTTGAGTCTGCCGAAGAAAACAAACATGAATCGACTTGCTGAAGATATGAAAAAGGAAGGAAGAGTTTCTGTTTTCTCTTCTATTTTGTCTCTGTGTATATAGTGTGTCTCTGTTGTGTATATCTCGTGTATATCACACTGTATTTCGTCACTGTTTTTGGGTATTTTTCCTCACTGTTTTGCAGTGTTTTTACTCACTGTTTTGCAGTGTCTTTCGTGACTGAAATGTGCTGCTATTTTCGTGTGTATTCTCTCACGTTATTGAGCCAAAGAAGACATCAATATATAGCATGGAGGAGGCTGCTCAACTGAAACAAGGCTGTTAATAGCCATTAGTGAGGGCTGTTAATGGCAGGTTTAAGGCCATTAGTGTGGCAGGTTTAAGGCCATTGAAGAGGCTGATTTATGGTCATGAAGGAGGGCTGTTTATGGAGGAGTTAACAGCCAAGTAATGGCTGGTTAATGCTCCAAAAAATAGTCCAAACGGTAGGCAGAAAGTTTTTGCCTTCCGTCTTTCCCAAAATCAACTTTCCAGAAACTCTAGGTATCAAACTGTAAATATTAAGCAATTTGGTGTCCAAAAAGATAATATCAGAAAGTCCCTACAGCCCACGACCCGTGATCGAACCGGACGGGGGGGCGGCGGCGGCGCGCATGTGGGCTTAGCCTTGAACCCAAGCACATCTAGGTCCTCCCTCCTTTAAACACATGGGATACCCCTTGGGGTCCCAAACCCTTTACCACTTTAGAGACTTATATAGAGAGCAATTCTTCCTTTTTCCACCGATGTGGTAGATTTGTCCCACACCATATTTTCATGCCTCAAACACCTTACTTTGTGGACCAATATCTCTTTCATTTCTCAACGAAATTTGACGATTCTTGGCCCTGCGGTCATCTACTCACTTAGTAGATTATGCATGTGTGAAGAGACAACGCCTCCAACATGCGGAACACTAGTGTTTAATTCATTAAACATGGTTGGACGCACCTCCCCGCCAAAGGCAAATTTCCAACAAAACCCTCGGCTAAAAAATAAATAATTTGACGCACAAAATAATACGATAAACAGGCATGACAACATACTATAGAAATCAGGATGATGAAGGAAACAAGATATCCAATTTTCGGAAATGAGATAACCAGAGTGTAAAAGGGGCTGAAATTTATTACAAAAGAAAATTATGACGAAGCAATGGAGCAAATACAGAGATCATTATTAGATAGATATTTTATCAGAATTGTTTTTCATTTTTTTTTTACAATGGTAATAGTTATTCTATATAACCATAGGTATACTACATCCAAATATGTAGTCCCCTTCTAAAAGTTACATCTTACATCTTGTTTCCTTACAGTATTCTCCTATTACAGTGAATCCAAAACATCAAAAATATCTTCTGTTTGCACTAAAATTACTTGTTTACACCAAAAGTAATAAAGGGTTAAGGAATTCATCTCGAACTTCTGTAAACAGTTTTGTATGCTCTCAAAGCACCTTTGTTTTCTTTCATTCCACACAGTCCACCATATGCATGATGGGACAATTTTCCATCTTTCCTCCTTTATTGCATTTCCATATGTGCTCCAGCTGTTTAAAACTCCTTTAATGCTCCACTTGATCCTCTGACTGATGAACATCTTCCATAGTTGTTCTGTCCATTTGCAATGTAAGAAAAGATGATTGATTGTCTCATTTTGTTCTCCTTATAAGAAGCATCTTGAGCATAAGTGAAAACCTCTTTTGCTCAAATTGCCATGAGTCAACACTACTTCCTTTGCCAAAAGCCAATTGAAACAATTTACTTTGTATGGAACTTTTGTCTTCTAGATCATTTTCCAAGACCAATCATCCTCATGCATACTTGAGGTGTTCAAATCCTTATATGCTGAATTAACTGGAAAAAATCGTGTATGTCCTTCTGCCACTATATTGTGTCTCTTTCTCCTGTCAAGTTGTTGAAAGTGGTCATTGTATTATGTAAAGCTGTTATCCATTCTATCTCCCAATTTTTCTTCTCAGGTTTAGATTTCATCTCTGCCCAATTCACATCTCAGCCACAGTTGCTTGTTGCAATTGACAATGACCATAAAGATCAGGGAACAACTGTTTTAGTGTTGTATTCTCAATCCACTTATCATTTCAAAAAGATATCTTTAAACCATTCACAACCTTACATCTGATTCTTGCTAGCATGATAGGCCACAGGTTCTTGATAGCTCTCCAAACACTACAAATGTATTGTATAGTTACCATATTTGTTGTCCAGATGTCTTCCATTCCATAGTTAGCGGTAATGACATCTTTCCAGAATGTGTTTTCATATGAGGTAAACTTTCATAACCACTTCAACACTAGGCTTTGATTTGGATCTTCATATCTCTAATGCCCCACTCCTCCTGTCTTCTTGGTAATTGTCAATTCATCCCACTTGATTAATGTATCTTCTTCTTATCTTCAATGCCTTGGCAGAGAAAATTCCTTCTAAGTCTGTCAATCCTTTTAATCACATTAACATTCTGTCAATCCTAGAATATTAAATTCCATAGTTCACCTTTAAAATAATCATTTTACCCTTATTGGCTTGTTTCCCTCTTATTTACTAATCGATTTGGAACCACATGGCTAGTGTAATGATATGGGTGTTGTGATTTTCTTATTCTAACTTAAACTTTGATAATACTAGACTTCGAGTACGATTATGATTCACGCAAGTGTTATTGTGCGACTCCCGCTTGACTTTCCAGGTAGGTTATGCCTTACCTTTTGGTTAGACTTCGGTTAGCAAAGTGTAAGTGTAGTTAGATTCTATTGGAGAAAGTATGTAAGCCTTTAAGTGTGGAGTTAGGATGCAATACTTAGGTCATTTATTGTGACTAAGTATGATTTGATGCTTCTTATGGTATCAAACTTATATGATATACCATGTTGTATTGTGATATAGTTGTATCTCACCTATCTTGGCATGCTCATGTATAAGGAAGAAAGTTGATGTGATACCGATATTATGATAAATGTCCTTGTGTGGCACGATTGGGAATTGATATGATATACCTGATATTATCATTGTATTGCATATACACTCATTTCCTGATATATTGATTGTGATCTTGCTATTGGTGTGACGGTGATAAATGAGAAGAGGGTATTTATGATTCATATGATATTACTATTTTGTGTAGCCATCTCTATGCTGAGTGATACGGAGTGGCTAGCGGGGAGTTTAGGTGGAAGATTCATTCTAGGCTGTGTGATACAGAATGACTGGTACATGGATGTCGCGGATCCCCCATGGGTCATGACTACTGGGACGATGATTTATACCGTCTGGAGTATGTATGTGTGGATTGATTATGTGGCCACTGCATTGCACATGCATATTTATTCATCATTCATTCATATATTTGGATCCTAACTTGACTTGTTATACTTGACTGGTTATTATTAGACTGTGATATTACTTGTACTTGAATGTGAGCATGTCTATCCTTCAGTTTCTTTCTTATATATATGTTAGCTAACTGTTGTCGACCTATGATACCTATAAGTACATAGTGTTTGTACTGATACTACTCTTGCTACACCATTTTAAATGTGTAGAGTTGTCACATGAACTTCAGCGAGGTTCGAATAGCCTTCTGCTTTCTGCTCTCCTTATTAGTGCCAACTCTGCTAGGTATAGGGAGGGAGTCTTCTACAATTCAAGGATCTCATGGAGTTCATCTAGATTTTCTGTTTAATTTTCTTTCTAAACAGAAGTGTATTCAGGTTGTAGTTGTAACCTTCATTCAAGTTGTATACTTAGAAGCTTTTATACTATTCAGACCAGTTCCTTTGGGTAGTTGTTGTATTCCACATTATCAGATATCTATATTTTTATACTTCTATTGTTCTTCTTATTTATGTATGTTGTTGGTAAATCTTTAAAGGATGGGTTCACCTACCGAGGTGGGAAATTATATGTGCCCGCATGACTTAGTAATTTGGGTCGTGACAAATTGGTCTCAGAATGCTAGATTATCCGATCTATAAGTACAAGAGCATGTCTAGTAGAGTCTTGCGAATGGGTACGATGAGTTTCGTACTTATTTGCGAGAGGCTATGAGACATTTAGGAAACTTCAAATTCTTTCATTCTTTCGTGCTACTTCATTCAAATTGGTATCTGAATTCCCTTATCTTAATCACCCACGGAAGGTAGGGACTCATCCTTAAATTCATATGTGAACGGTTTTTCTATGATATATTGCAGTATGGTATGAGATGTATTATTCTGATTCAGACGTGTAACCAAGTTCAGTTCCAGCGATGGCTTGAGGATTCAGTTGTGTGGGGTCGTAGTTAGACTCGTTTATTATGGGGGTTCCCTTGCAAATTGGGAGAAATGGTACAGATGGTCATATGATCTCCATGTTTTCAGTGTTGGGTTGCTCGAAAGTGGCAAAAGTGCAATTGTGGATTAATAAGAGTGATTTGTTCGATGATATGATTGGTTTGGGAAGAGTTTCAACATCGTCAAGGTATTATGATGGTTTGCATGGCACGGGTGTACCGATGACAAGTCTACAATTCATCAGTGGCAGGGTATGTCGACATGCGAAGACGAATATATGTTCAGTAAGGATCATTAGATTTGACAAAAGTATAGTGACCATGTGTAATAAAGAAAAACAGTTGAGAATAAGGAAATGAAGGATGATTTTGTGGGAAATGTTCAGCGAAGTAAGATTTCTTAGGGTATTTTGTTAAGAGTACTTTTGTGTTAATAGGACGGAGGCGTAAGGAATACGATTTGGATAGATCAATTTCCGCTATTAGGAAGGGAAAAAATTGGTATCTGGCGTGTTTGATATGATAATGATGCAATTGGTACGAGAGTGGATTTGTCTCCAGTCATGAAAAGTTAAGTTGGACTTCGACGTGACTACATGATAGTAATTTGTGGATTCTTTCAGGAAAGTGGTTATCGATTCTAGATCGGAAAGCAATGCTATTTGTGACGAGTGGAGACTTAAGATGTTGGGCAACTGTGGCACTTGTTCTTCAATATAGGGTGTATTCACCAGATCTTCATGTTTAGAGGAATGATAAGGATATCATGGAATTAAAAACTAGTTTAATTGAGAGTTATTTTGCGGTCATGCATGATGGTGTACACATAAGGGTTCAGTGTTGAGTAGGTATGCTAGGTTATGATGTGGGCTATTGGGAGCCAGTGGCCGACTAGTAAGAATGACTCTAGTGTTGGGCAAGTATGAAGTTTTAGTACTTAAGGAGCTATCGAGTACTGCATCTAATATTGGATTAGTGCTGAGGGCTTCGTATCCATTGTGTAAGTTTCGGCTAGTTTCTGCTACTATTGGTGTACTATTCAGTTGAGTTGATTGGATGAAAGAGATAATCACACGAATGGTTAAAGGTGTTCTGGTTCTACAATTAGGACCTTCGAATAGGTAAATCAGTGATGAGGTTTGAATTAGTTTGAGTTGTAGAGAACATTTTGGAATTTGAGGACGTTAGTAGGACTGTGTATGTGAAACGCTGGATTTAGAAAGTATTCAGTTTTAGAGTTGAGTGACTTTAAGAAATGGTTAGACGGTGGCGATGATTGTGAATTTATTAGAGTTGGGGAATTGAATAGTCAAGAAAAGTGTGGTTTATTGAGAATCGGTAAAAATAAGGTACGTCTTCGTGATTACTTTAGTCATTATGGGTTGTGGTGTTATTGTCTTGCTTATTTCAGACGAGGCGTGATTGTTGAGTATGATTAATGAAGGGAGTCCACAAAAATGGACGAAGTGATATGACGAAGTTCAGTGTGGGTTCATGATCAGTGACTAGTGAGAATCAAATTTCAGGTAACCGACATGTTAAGGCTTATAGAATCGGCTTGTGTGGTGCATTGTTGGAAAGTTTTGTATCACTATTCAGTGGATGAATTAGTGTGGTTTAAGGGAAATAAATTGTGGAAATCTCTATTATGTGGAGGCTAGAGTTATATTTTCGAGATGAGACCGTATCCGTAGTAGTGCATTATGTTACAAGTAATGTTGACTGGACAACTTAGGGATCACTTTTGGATATTAAGGACTTGGGAGTAGTTGCGTGAGATTTAGAGCGGTAGTTGTAAGATTTGATACTTTCGGAATTATTATGGGCATATCGATGTGTTACAATGAGAGATTCAATGGTTAAAGATGTATTATATGAGGCTACAGGTTTTGCGTTGAAAAGTTTAGGGTTGTATCAGATTTATGTATCGGGTAGAAGTTGAGAAACGTGATGATTGTAATCATAAGGTATAGTTCTTCGGTACTAAGTTGACAACTTAGATAGGACTCAACTTTTAGAGTCGTATGTGACTGACATGATTGATTACGTATGAGGAAGAGATAGGAATTGGCCACCACACATGTGTGGTAGGACTGTGATTGGTTTCGGAAAGTTGGAGTCAGTTCGAGTGACTATTGGTAGTATTCAGGGTTGTGTATTCATTCCAAGTCAGAATTGTTCAAATAGAGCTTGATGTACTATGTTTATATTTCCATATGGACTTATGGGTTCCCAGTAAATCACCTTCACAAATTTGGTGAGTTTCGGTCCAAATTTAAGGTATGACAGGCTTACCGAGCATTGTCAGGGTTTGCGAGTGGACTGATGATATTTTACCGAGAGCAACTACTCAGACATATATAATTGGTTACGTCGGTGCTTGTTAATGACTTAAGGAGGTACTATGGTTGCGAGAGGTCTTTAGAGTGATCAGTTGATTTCCTACAGACTTGGCTCTGTGGAGTATTCAGTGGTATGCTTCATATATTGTGGTTTAAAGGTTTAAGAAGACTTGAAACTAGCGAAGTCAGCTATGAGTAAGACCAGTTTGATGGAATTGCTTAGATTTGCTTCGATAAAGCAAGAATTATTTTCTAGCAAGAGTATGTCATAGTTTCACGCTTATGTTTATGCGTTTCTAAGAAATCGTGGTGCGAAGGACAAATCTGTAGAAGGGTTAGAGAAATCAAAATATTTTACCGTTTCAGAGTGTGCTATGATTGTGTCTATATCTAAAGGTTTGTGCTAATTTGAGGAATGTTCGTGGGTCCTATCGACCGCGTTCAGAAGTATGATTATATCGAATCAAATTATTGCAGCAAAAGTAGTCTTATATTTGGGAATCGATGGTGAGAGAAATTCGAGTATGAAAATATAGAAATGGGGCCTTTTAGCCAAGTTAGAGAAAGTTTTGACTGATAAAGTGAATAAGTAGTGATTTGACATACTTCGTGCCGTGGAGGCTTCCGTGCTGTTATATTAAGGATTCCTTGGTTACCGTAAGCTTTTGTACTCTCTTTCTTCGTTGGAGGACAAACGATTATTTAATTGGTATCTGATGTAATGACCCACTTGGTCGTTATTGCGCTTTTTACCTATTTACCCTCGTTAACCCTTCCCTGAGTCCTGTTAGTATGATTTTGACCTGCGAGGATGGGCGACACAGTTGCCGATGTAGTCCGGAGTGTTTCATGATGACTTATGTGAAGTAGAGCCTTAAGTGAAAAGCGTTGACCAATAGTTGACTTTTGGGTAAACATGCCTTTGTCGTTGGTTCGGTTCTCGAGACCCTTAAGAGTGTTCTTGACCATTAGTTGGGAAGTTAGTTTAGGTCGTAGAGGGGTTGACCCGAAGAATTAGACCTCCAATGGAAATTTTGAGTCCACGAGTGAGTCCTTAGCGTATTTTTACATATGTGTACATATCTGGTTTCTGTCGGGGAAGTCTCGGGTGATTATCAGATTCCGGGTTGAAATTTTGCATAAGACTTGATTTTCTAGTTGCTGGTGTACTTGTTGGGGCGAGCTTTAGTGCGCCTCAGCGGATGGAGTCCGCCGCAGCGAACGACGATCTACTGCGGCAAGCTTTTTTAGTTTTTGCAATAGACTGCAAGAGCGGAGAGGGTCCTCGGACGCGGGACCACTGTAACGGACACCTGGAATTTCCAGAATCATTAAAGTGTCTTTAAAACCCTAACTTCCCCTCATTTCAAAAAACAAATTTCCCAAACACCATTAGGGCGACTCCCAAGCTTTTTCAAGAGATTTCTTCTTGAGGTAACATTCATGTACCTTGTATTACCTTTACTTACCTTCATTATGTTAATTTAATGGTGGTCTTGACCTAGAAACTAATTGGGGAAGAAGAGTTCAACCAAATTAGGGTGTATGAAATTGTTAAGCTTAAATGTGTGAATTGATTAGTGGGTTTTGTTAATCTAAGCATGATGAATCATTATTTGGTACTTGTTAAGCCTAAATCTTCCATTAATGTTGTTAGATTTGAATATTGAAAACTAGGGTTCACACCCAAATTGGGGTTTTTTTTGCTTATAAGGTGAAATTAGACTAATTTTAAGTTGATTTAGTAATTATTGGGTAGTATTGGACTCCTAAAATATTAATTTTGATAGTTCACCTTTAAAATGATCGTTTTACCCTTAATGACTCATTTCCCTCTTCTTTACTAATCGATTTGGAACCATAGGACTAGTGTAATGATATGGGTGTTGTGAATTCCTTATTCTAACTTGGACTTCGAGTGCGATCGTGATCTGCGGAAAGGCAAGGAGCAAGTGCAATTGTGCGACTCTCGCTCGGCTTTCCAGGTAGGTTATGGCTTACCTTCTAGTTAGACTTCGGTTAGTGAAGCGTATGTGTAGTTAGATCCTGTTGGAGAAAGCATGTAAGCCTTCAGGTATGGAGTTGGGATGGAATACTTAGATCGGTTACTGTGACTAAGTATGATTTGAAGCTTCTTATGGTTATCAGACTTATATGATATACCATGTTGTATTATGATGTAGTTGTATCTCACCTATCTTGGAATGCTCATGTATAAGGAAGGAAATTGATGTGATACCGATATTATGATAAATGTCCTTGTGTGGCACGACTGGGAATTGATATGATATACCTGATATTATCATTGCATTGCATATACTCTCATTTCATGATATATTGATTGTGATCTTGCTATTGGCGTGACGGTGATAAATGAGAAGAAGAAGAGTATTTATGATTCATATGACATTACTATACCGCGTAGCTATCTCTATGTTGAGTGATACGGAGTGGCTAGCGGGGAGTTTGGGTGGAAGAGTCATTCTAGGTTGTGTGATACGAAATAACTGGTACATGGACGTCGCGGGTCCCCATGGGTCATGACTGCTGGGATCATGATTTATACCGCCCGGAGCATGTATGTGCGGATTGATTATGTGGCCACTGCATTGCATTGCACATGCATATTTATTCATCATTCATTCTTATATTTGGATCCTAACTTGACTGGTTATTCTTAGACTGTGATATTACGTGTACTTGAATGTGAGCATGTTTATCCTTCAATTTCTTTCTTATATATATATTAGCTAACTGTTGTCGGCCTATGATACCTACCAGTACATAGTGTTTGTACTGATACTACTCTTGCTACACCATTTTAGGGGTGTAGAGTTGTCGCAGGAACTTCAGCGAGGTTCAGATAGCCTTCAAGGATCTCATGGAGTTCATCTAGATTTTCTGTTTAATTCTCTTTCTAAGCAGAAGTGTATTCAGGTTGTAGTTGTTACCTTCATTCAAGTTATATACTTAGATGCTCTTATACTATTCAGACTAAATCCTTTGGGTAGTTGTTGTATTCCGCATTATCAAATATCTATATTTTTAGACTTATACTACTCTTCTTATTTATGTATGTTGTTGGTGAATCTTCTAGGGACGGGTTCACCTACCGAGGTGGAAAATAATAGGTGACCGCATGACTTAGTAATTTGGGTTGTGACATTTCCCCCAATTGAGAATCATACTTAGGATAGAACTTTAACTAATACACAATAATTAATGGGTGGAAAGTTACCTTAAGTGATGAATCCCCTTGAATCTTCAAGAATATCTGTTGCCCAAGCTCCAATTCCAAGAGGAATGTTTTGGGGAATGAGAAATAATTCTAGGTCATAACACTTATAATCTGTACAGTAATCCCGCTCCGGCGGCATCGATTTTGCTGGAGTGGACAAAAAATCCATCGCTGAGGCGAGGTCACTTAAAATCCCAAACCTCCACTTGGGTGGAAGGAAACTCCACATAGGCACACCCGCCTCTGCGAGGAACTCGCCCGCCGAGGTAGACCCTTGACTCATGGTCAAATCTCGCTTCTACAAGGCGGACGTGCGTAAGCGGATAGAAGAGTGCTGGGGCGAACATCAGACACCAGCAATAGCCAAAACCAACCAACTCCCCGTCAAACATATGAAACACTCTCAGGACCTCCTGGATACAAACCAAACATGCATTCGTATCAGAAAACACATTTCAGACCTGCTCGCGCACTCAAAATTCTCAGAAAAGGTCTCGAATGCTCGGATTTGACCAAGGTCAACGCTTAAGTTGTAGTTTCCCAATTTCATAACCACGCCCCCAAAACGCACCGGTTGCCTCGAGAATAGAACCAAAGGCTCGACTAAGTCATAAATATCATTTCGGATCTAATGGAATTGACAAAACCACGAAAAGAATCCGTTTACCTAAAACTATGAATCAAATCACCATATTCTCTTAACTTAGGAATTTCTAAACTTCTCAAAATGGATCCTAAATCTATCTGATTCCATTGGGAACCGCGCCACCCATTCTCGCAAGTCATAAACACCGAGTTAAAGCTACAAAAAGAATATTCTTGAAAAAACATGTTCAAAACGATCAAACGAATCGTTACATAGACTATATAACAATTATTGTTGTTGGGTCATCACCCATTACATTCATGTAAATCCTCAAGATCCAGCAATAGAGATTTCATCAAAGAAAGGAGAGAAACCAAGCACAGGGAGCACCTTGGATGTGTAATTCTGTTTGATGATAAGCTTAATTAGACATGATTATTCTCTCGGTATCTTTTTATTTTATAATTGTCTTATTTTTCGTATTTTCTATTCATTATCTTTTTTCTTGAAGAAAATTGTCATTTAACCAAAAATCATAGTTCAAATTGATGTTCATTCATTAACGTTTTGCAGGGAACATCTTAGACGTGCTTGATGATAAGCTTAATTAGACATGATTATCCACTTGGTAGCTTTTTATTTTTCGTATTTTCTATTCATTATCTTTTTTCATGAAGAAGATTGTTATTTTACCAAGAAATCATAGTTCAAAATTGATGTTCATTATACCAAGAAATCATGTATATGTTTTCTATTTTGGTGTTAATTATAACTCGCTAGTATTTTGCTTAAACAACATTAGTATATGGTACCGGTATGTAACTTGATTATAATATTTTATTATAGTGTCGATGGAGTTACTTGACGGCTACAATTTTATATAGTAGGAACAATTTGCATACTTATCACTACATGATCAATATTAACAGATTTAACTAAAGGGTAGCTCGGTGCACTAAGCTCCCGCCATGCAGGGGATTCGGGGAAGGGCCGGACCACAAGGGTCTATTGTACGCAGTCTTACCTTGTATTACTGTAAGAGGTTGTTTCCACGGCTTGAACACGTGACCTTCTGATCACATAGCAATAACTTTACCAGTTACTCCAAGATTCTCTTCATTGACATACTTTGACTAAGAATAAGAAACCGTGTACAATGGTGAATTTGATAGAGAGATCTCAAGAAATTACTTATAAGAACCAAAATTTTTTTGCACTTCTCCTTCCTAAGAACAATATTTATTTTGGCATTTTCTAAATAATAAAATATAAAAATTCAATATATTTCGGTAAGAGCAATAAACTATTTAATTTTTTTATTTTTAATTATCGGCAGAGTAATCAGGAGTGAAAAGTATCAAAAAGCGTCCAAGTATATTGGAGCTTTAAGTGCAAAAGAAGAGTGATGCGGCACCTCTCTATGACTAAAAAAATACAATTATCTCTTTTCTTCTTTTATAAATTAACTCTACTAATTATATAAGTTAAATGTACTTATGTTTTTTCATTCCAAAGATGAATGAAACGTTGCCTAAAAAAATACAATTATCTCTTTTCTTCTTTTATAAATTAACTCTACTAATTATATAAGTTAAATGTACTTATGTTTTTTCATTCCAAAGATGAATGAAACGTTGCCTAACGAGGAGGTGTTCAAATTCTCCCAAAGTTTAACTACCCAGATTTAATTGTAAACTCATTTTAAAAAGTTATGGAGATAAAAACTTTATTTTTTTTCCGGTTAACAATGGAGATCAAAAGTTGTAAGTTATAACTACAAACACAAAAAAATAATTATTTGGACAAAATAATGATAAAATATATAATTAACTTATGTATATAATGTTGTGTCATTAAAGATTTGTAAACTCATTTATGAAAAAGTTATGAAGACAAAAACTTTATTTTTTTTGGTTAGCAATGGAGATGAAAAGTTGTAAGTTATAACTATAAACACAAAAAAAAAATTATTTGGACAAAATAATGAAAATATATATAATTAACTTATGTATATAGTGTTATGTCATTAAAGATAGAATTCATTCGTGAAGACTGATGATGCACATGGCTTAACATCTTAATGCCTATAATAAAGTACAAAAGATTAGATGAGGTGAAACACATAACCTGACTTTACCGAACTTCAAGACTTAGGCATGGTTTAAGAAAGCATTTAATAACACTATTTTTCAGTGAGAGGGCCTACATAATATAAAAAATCTATCATTATGAATGAAAACTGAAAACTACATCTAAATACAATTACTAATAAAAAGCATTAATTTCTTTTTCCCAAATGATCGATAATTCATTTTTGCAAGAACTTTTTCATTATAAATTAACAAAAAAAATATGCATGGATTTGTTTTTCTGTTTAATGCTTTATATGTATGTTTTCTTATAAATTTGATTTGTTTTCTTCTACATGTCTTACGATATATTTGTGTGTAATTTTTGGTATTATAATATATTTTTATATCTTTACAACTAAATTTATAATATAATATACGACCACGCGAAGCGCAAACAAGTTCACTAGTTAGAACATAATATAATTTTCTTAAAGGAAAATTAACTTTTTCAATCCCTCAAATATTGATAAAATTTGATTTTAGTCATTATTATTTTTTATTAAGCATATTTAACTTTTAATTAATTAATATGTGCACTTTGATTCATTTAATTGTGTTTCTTTACAAATTTGATAAATTAAGTGCTAAACTATTTAAATATTAATATATTATGACGAATTTGTATTTTACTCCATGATGGACATCAACAACATACCCAGTGTAATCTCATAAATGAGATATGAGGAGGATAAAGTATACACAAACCTTACATATACCTTACTTCACGAGGGTCATCATATAATTCTAAATATAGTCCAAGGATCAAGTATTTCCTATATAATATAAAAAAGAGACCAAAACATATACTACTATTTTAATTAAATGAAAGTTAAATATATTTAACCAACAATTACAAGGGCTAAACCAGAATTCATCAATAATCGAATGACCAAAAGTGAAATTGTACCATTTTTAACAATTAAAATAAGATGTCTTTCTCTGACTTCCAATAATTACTTCTGATTGAGATTTTCAAATGATTAAACGCATTCAAAGTTATCTAAACTAATAAATATAAATTTATATATTAAAACATATGTGCATAATTCTTCACATCTTTGACATTAAAAGTAGTTTTTTTTTTTTTTACATCTTATAGTTATGCAAATAATATGTTTACGATTATAAATTTTAAAAAATTAACTTTTTTGAAAGCCGTCTCAAAAGGAATTGTACTATATAGGAACTTTTATATAATAATAATGAGCATTATATACATGAACTCTTATAATATTTTCATAATATAAGAGAATTAATTATTTAGTTTTAAATTATACAAGGTAACTGTTAAATAAGGCAATATACACACGATATACAAGTGTATATTGCCTTATTAAAGGCCACGAAATCTGCCTTGATGATCTCGGTTTTGGGCTGATTAATGATCTCGATTTTGGGGCTGATTTTGTACATAAGAATATTGTATATTTGGAAAATATATGTGGCGTATATTATAATGTATTTGTTACCTAAAGTAGGATTATACACTACCATAATTGTAGAGTTAGAATTATGGTAGAATAAGATTTAGGAATAGAATAGGAATATTTTGTATCTTGTATATATACCTATTCAAGTAATGAAAATAATCAAGGAGATTATTTCTTTCATGGTATCAAGAGACTAGGTCTAACACAAAAGTTTTTCTCTCCCAACTTTTGTCCTCTCTTGTTTCGGCCAAGACACCCCACCCACCCCTCGGGTTTCTCTTCCAAAATTCGTCTTCCGCTCTCAAAAACATCTCTTAAATTTCCCTTCCTTCTTTGTTCTTTCAAGATGTCTAAGAACAATTTTCATCCTGCCCTCATGGTTTCTAACGTCAAGAACTGTATCCCTATTGTCCTTGAGATGGAAAACGTCCAATATGCGACGTGGGCGGAGTTGTTTAAAATTCACGCTATCTCCCATCAAGTTCTTCATCACATCATTCCTCTCGCTACACCTCTTCCCGTGGAGGATCCTCAGTTATGGATTACTCTTGATGCTACCGTTCTCCCGTGGATCTACGCCACTATTTCGGTGGACCTTCTACAGACGATTATTGAACCGGATACCACGGCTATGGCTGTCTGGAATAGATTGCGTGACATATTCCAAGACAACCAACATTCACGTGTCGTCACACTCGAGCAGGAATTCTCTCTCGTTCGAATGGACGAATTTCCAAACGTTTCTGCATATTGCAAGAAACTCAAGGAGTTGGCATATCAACTCCGTAATGTTGGTGCACCGATAACAAATAATCGTCTCGTTCTACAGTTGGTTGCCGGTCTTTCGGAGGCATATAATGGTGTTGGAACTCTCCTTCACCAAAACAACCCTCTTCCTGACTTCTATCAGGCCCGCTCTATGCTTACGTTGGAAGAAGCCGGTTTGGCTAAAAAGGCGACTACCGGAGCAAGCCCCGTCGTCATGGTGGCGTCCTCTCCAAGTTCTTCGGGTTTTGTTAATAATTCGGGCCAAAACCATAATCATGGTGGCGACAAAAATAATCGTAAGAATAATAACAAAAACCGCAAGGGCAAACGCGGCGGTTCCGGTGGCGGTTCCGGTGGCGGTTCCGGTGGTCAGCAAGCAGGCGGTGGGCCCCAATCAGGGAACTGTGGCCCACCACCCCCCCTGTCCCAACGGTGGGGGGGCCCATGGCGGTGGGCCATGGGCCGCGGCCCTTATCATGCGGCGAACTTCCGGCGGCCGGTGGGGCCGGCCAACGGTTCGAGCCCAACACCCGGCGGTGGCGGCCCATCGGCCGGTGGCCCGGCGGCGGCGCGGCGAGGCGGCTACTACGACCCAGCTCCATCACGGACATGAATTCTTGGGCCCCGACCTCCGCAAGCCCATCATGCAGCAGGCCCCACTCAAACCGATATCGAGGCCGCGATGCACACATTAGGGTTAACTCAACCGAACCCAAATTGGTATATGGACACCGGTGCCACTACTCACATGACTTCCGAATTAGGTACTCTCTCATCTTATTCCAATTTGAGCACCTCTCGGGGGATAATTGTTGGTAATGGCAGTTCTATTCCCCTTCTAGGGTATGGTCAGAAAACGTTGTCTCCCCCCAATCCACCCCTTCTCTTGAAAAGTACTTTACATGCTCCTAAATTGATTACAAATTTAGTGTCTGTCCGAAAGTTCACTACTAACAATTCCGTTTTCGTTGAATTTGATCCTTTTGGTTTCACTGTGAAGGATTTCAAGATGGGGAGTCATCTCATGAGGTGTGATAGTAGGGGGATCTGTATCCTATCATACCCGGTTTCAGTCCATCGAGTCAAGCCTTGCGTCAGTTTTTTGCACCATCTCTCCTTCCATGTGGCATGCTCGCCCTGGGTCATCCGGGATTTTTTATTTTATCAGTTTTAGATAAAAATAGCTTTATTTCTTGTAAGGGTACGAGTCGTACTCCACTTTGTCAGTCTTGTTCATTAGGGGAAATTGTTAAGTTGCCATTTGTAGACTCCAATTCTCATACTTCAATGCCATTTGATATTATTCATTGCGACCTATGGACGTCTCCTGTTCTTAGTTCATTGGGTCATCGATATTATGTTCTTTTTTTAGATGATTATTCTAGATTTTTGTGGACGTTTCCAATTGCGAATAAATCACAAGTGTTTTCCGTCTTCATCAAATTTAAAGCGTTCATTCGTACTCAATTCGAAAGAGAAATAAAAAATATTCAATGTGATAATGGGAAAGAGTATGACAATAGGAAGTTTCGGGAATTCTGTGCTAATAATAGGATCAATTTTCGTTTTTCGTGTCCTCATACATCTTCACAAAATGGGACGGCCGAACGCAAAATTCGTTCCATAAATAACATTGTCCGAACTCTCTTAATTCATGCCTCCATACCTCCATATTTTTGGCATCATGCTCTACAAATGGCCACATATCTTCTTAACATAGTTTCGTCTAAAGGTCTGACATATTTTCCCCCCCTCAAAATCCTATATAATAAGAACCCGTCTTATTCTCACCTTAGGATTTTTGGATGCTTGTGTTATCCGTTATTCCCATCCACCACAATTAACAAACTTCAGGCTCGGTCTACCCCGTGTGTATTTTTGGGTTATCCGTCGAATCATCGTGGTTATAAATGTTTTGACTTATCTTCCAAGAAAATCATAATTAATCGCCATGTCATTTTTTATGAAACTTAATTTCCTTTTGCGAAAGGTCATACTCCCGAGCCTAAGTCGTATAACTTTTTGGATTACCAAATATCCCCGTATATTATTCAAAAAATTTCGGACATCTCCCGCACCCAAAATTCTCCAGCGGGCCCACTGCCCGCTGGCCCCACGATCCGTGCCCGTGCCTCGGCCACACCATGGAACAGGTTCCGGCAATTGGACCAGTCCAGCCCAATTCTGGAACTGGTCCAGTTCACGCCACAGTTTCACGATTTGGGCCAGCTTAGCCCACGGCGTGCGGGCCGTTCCGTCCCGAGCCCGAAAATTCCCAAAATTCCCTCAATTCTTCCTCGAGTCATAGACCGGTCACTCGTAGTCAACAGGGTATTTTTACACCTAAAAGACATTATAATTTACATTCTGATGTCTCTAAATCCCCCTTGCCCCGTAATCCTGTGTCCGCCTTAAATGACCCTAATTGGAAAATTGTTATGATTGATGAATATAATGCTCTTATTGATAATAAGACGTGGGAGTTGGTGCCCCATCCATATGGTATTAATGTTATTAGGTCTATGTGGATTTTTGCTCATAAGGAAAATTCAGATGGTTCATTTGCTCGACATAAGGCGCGGCTTGTGGGTGATGGTAAGACTCAGCAGGTTAGGATAGATTGTGGAGAGACGTTTAGTCCGGTGGTCAAGCCGGCTACTATTCACACTATGCTTAGTTTGGCTCTTTCGAAGACTTGGCCTATTCATCAGTTGGATGTCAAGAATGCTTTCCTACATGGTGATCTCAAGGAAACAGTCTATATGCATCAGCCGTTGGGTTTCAGGGATCCAAACCGTCCTCATCACGTCTGTTTTTTGAAAAAGTCCTTATATGGGCTTAAGAAATCTCCAAGGGCCTGGTACACGAGGTTTGCTGACTTTGTTTCAACTATTGGGTTCATTCACAGCAGGTCAGATAATTCCTTATTCATTTACCACCGTGGTTCGTCCTTGGCCTACATTCTGTTGTATATGGATGGTATTATCTTGACTGCCTCTTCCGATGCCTTACGCCAGTCTATCATGACCATGCTCAGTTCTGAGTTTGCTATGAAAGACTTAGGGCCTTTGAGTTATTTTTTGGGGATTGCCGTCAAGCGTCATTCAGGTGGCTTATTTTTGTCTCAATAAAAGTATGCTGCTGAGATCATAGAGAGGGTTGGGATGTCATCCTGTAAATCCACTTCCACTCCAGTTGATGAAAACCCAAGCTTAGTGTCGCGGCAGGTGCACCATACGAGGACCCGACTCGCTATCGCAGTCTTGCAGGGGCCCTCCAGTATCTTACCTTTACCAGACCGGATATTACGTATGCTGTTCATCAGGTGTGTTTATTCATGCATGATCCCAAAGTTGAGCACATAAATGCAATCAAACGCATCATTCGATATATTCAGGGGACACTGGACTATGGGTTGCACTTGTATCCTTCTTCTACATCCACACTTTTCTCATACACAAATGCGGATTGGGGTGGTTGTCCGGACACCAGACGGTCTACGTCAGGATATTGTATGTTCCTTGGCAACAACTTGGTCTCCTGGTCTGCAAAGCGTCAGGCGACTCTATCCCGCTCAAGTGCAGAGGCAGAATATCGAGGGGTAGCTAATGTGGTCTCAGAATCATGTTGGTTACGTAATTTTCTTTTAGAGCTCCATTGCCCCATTCAGAAGGTGACCTTAGTATATTGTGATAATGTTAGTGCCATCTACCTTTCAGGTAATCCGGTTCAGCACCAACACACCAAACATATCAAAATGGACATTCACTTTGTCCGGGAAAAGGTTGCTCGGGGGCAGGTACGCGTATGTCATGTCCCGTCAAGATATCAAGTTGCAGACATCTTTACAAAGGGTCTTCCCTCGGTACTCTTTGAAGATTTCAGGGACAGTCTCAGCGTTCGAAGACCGTCCGCTATGACTGCGGGTGTGTGTTAAATAAGGCAATATACACACGATATACAAGTGTATATTGCCTTATTAAAGGCCACGAAATCTGCCTTGATGATCTCGGTTTTGGGCTGATTAATGATCTCGGTTTTGGGGCTGATTTTGTACATAAGAATATTGTATATTTGGAAAATATATGTGGAGTATATTGTAATGTATTTGTTACCTAAAGTAGGATTATACACTACCATAATTGTAGAGTTAGAATTATGGTAGAATAAGATTTAGGAATAGAATAGGAATATTTTGTATCTTGTATATATACATATTCAAGTAATGAAAATAATCAAGGGGATTATTTCTTTCAGTAACCATTTTATATGTGTAACATTTCAATTATATGCTGGGAGATTGCAGATTATTAATGTTGTCTTGTTCTCTTTATACAAATTTTGGGGAGCAGTTTTTATCCTTCCACAGAGTGTGTTGAAAGAAGTGGATAGGAAACGTAGAGAGTTCCTTTGGGGATGTTCAGAGGGACAGAGGAAAGTCTCCTTGGTTGCTTGGGATAATGTATGTGTACCAAATAAGTATGAGGGTTTGAATATTAAAAGTTGCTTAATTTGGAACATAGCAGTTGTTGGCAAGCTGGTGTGGCAGTTGGAAAATAAGGAAGATGTTCTCTGGGTCAAGTGGATTCATTAAGTGTACATGAAGACAACTGATAACATTTGTGAGCATATATCACCACAAGATTGTAGTTGGTATTGGAAGAAGTTGAATGTATTGCTTATAACCATGGTCTGTGCAAAACATGACACTCGGTGTTTGATTGCATATGATGAAGATAATCACATGGCTTGCTGAATCAACATGGGCATCAAAACATGCAATAGTAGTGATTTAAAACATTTAAAACATAATACTGAAAATATTATTATGGAATAATCTGAAAATATAATAAGTCTGAATTACTGAACATCTGACATGACATGCTAAACTAGTCTATGAAATCTTTGAACATGAGTCTGACTGCAAAACTATTTTACCAGTACAAGGCACTGGCATACCTCTGTTGTAAATCATAAGATGACAATAAATAAACTGACACCCCGAATGAGATGGGGCTCACCAATAGCTGATACTGATGAAATCCTAATGAGCAGATTCGTCGTCCTGAAACTCAGTACCTGCACCGTGAAGTGCATGAGCATGTATAACATCTGACATGAATATAATATAAAACATGATAAATCAGTTTAAATGGGAGAGCTTTAGTATAACCGACATGAAACCACCACGTTGAAATGTGGCATTTGACCTCTGCCCGATCAGCTAAGCCATCCCGTACCTTTTTGGGGTACGAGACATGAATATGATATGATGGATCCAATAACCCGCAATGGGTAACATGAAGAAATTGTCTTAACTGGGCGGAACGATCCTTATCTGACGTTGACATACGTAGTTTCAAGTATTAAACTTTCTCGGTAATCTTTGCAACTCCCAAAACATGAACATAAATATATTTGGCTTGTAAACCCATGGATTTCATGAATATAACTTGGAAACATGATTTGTAAATGTAATTTAATATGAATATAAATACATAATATAACTTGTGTGAAAACATGTATAATTTCATGGATGAGTAATAATTATTCATTACTTGTATTTAATAACTCGTGGAATTCAAAACATGTGTTCATGGACTACAGACAGGTTCATGACAATCATAATGATATATCATGAATATAATTAACGAAAACATGATATAAGCATGGTATATAGTTGTACATGTATATAGGGTTATCATGAATTGGAGTAAAACCCTAGGTTTGAGAAAATTCGTATTTCATGGATTAAAAGTGGCATGGGGATGAACAATGATGTTCCCACACGTGGATAGAAGCTCTACATACCTTAATCGCTCCAAAACTTGTAATAGAGGTCTGAACTTTGGAGAAGAAACCCAAAAGCCTAAACTTAATTTCTTAAGGTGGGTTTTCTTGAAAGTCCTAGGTTAGAAATAATGTATTTATACTTATAATTCATGTGTATATGTTAGAATCCACTTGGATAAGAGCATTCCGAATGCTAAAAAGTTTTGGTTCATTTTATTTACTTTATTTACTAAAATAAAAGATGAATAGGCTTACCTTGGTGTATGAGAGTGATGGGAGGAGAGAACCTTCTGTTACACCCCGTACTTTGTATGTTGTTTCCGTTGTAGGTTAACTGACGTAAGGTTGGTGATGTTGAGATACCTCTACAAGGTTAAGGAATGTTTTAATGAGTGTTATTTGTATTTTTTAAGAGTTTGGGGTTAATCGAATCGAAGAAATTAAGTTCGTCGAAATTTAGGGAAAATTAGGCAGAATTCTGGACAGGATTTTGATCCAACTTTTAGGAGGTATATATTCTAGTATATAACATGTTATGGAGTTCATAGCCTATATACATTCAAGTTCAGCGAGTCTACATTCCAACGCAACAAACTGTTCATTAATCAGATCTATGTACAAGAAGTTATGTATGTTTTAAGAAAGTGCTTCAGAGTTGACCGTAAAATAAATTACGGACGATACAAAAATGTATGGATGAACAATACCTCCGTACAGAGAATGTACGGATGAACAGTACCATCATAAAAATGTACGGATGGACAGTATCACCATAAAAATATACTGATTAACAGTAATACCATAATCGTAAGAGCTAAAACAGAATGTTGGTATTTTAGGTGCTATTTTATGGTGACATTTTACATACCGTCAAATATTGTACGGATGAATAGTGCCACCATATAAATTTTACGGATGAACAATGATGTGAACAGTGCCACCATATAAATTTTACGGGATGAACAATACCGTGAACAGATACATGAATAGTGAAAAGTTTGGGTTTTCTTAAGAACGAGAAACATTGTTTTTCCGTTCATTTTCTCCCAAAATCAACCCTAAATAGCTTTCAAAGCTCTCTAAAAATTCTCTAATGTTTCTTTGACCATCCAAGATAATATTGGAAGCTAATAACGTCAATTGTTCGATAGGAAGTTCGTAGTACTAGCTCTCTCCTTCTCTTCTCTTTTGGTGTTGGATTGGAGAATTAGTTGTTGAAGTTTTAAGGGTGCTAAAGGCCGATTTTGGTCCTTTAAGATAATCATTCGTAGAGCGTATGAGGGCTTATGGGACTTAAATAGCTTTGACGACAAGGTATGTAAGGCTATCCCTTTTCTTTCAAAGGCATGAATTCCAACGTATAATGATTTCTAAATGAAACGTCAAAAGAAGAGTTCTATTCACATGTTGTTTGTCCCTTGTCAGGAGTGTTTCTTCGTATTGTCATCATGTTCCATATCACTTAGTTGTTGGTTGTATATCTAAGTTTCATAGACCTCCAAAAGGAGTGTTTCAAAGAGTTAATTGTCGAGTCGACTAAAAGTCATTCCAAAGTAAAGTCAAAAGAGTTCATAAGTTACAAAAGGGCCAAACGAGCCAATACTACTTTTACGGTATAATATTACACCACAGAGCTAATAGCAGGTGAGCAGTTGTACATATACATATACACCCCGGGCTATAACTGGAGGGCAAACATTTATATATGCATCCATATACACACCTCAAACTATTACCTGAGGGCATTGCATTATTTAAACACCCCAGGCTACAACTGGAGGACATATATTTATATATGCATCCATACATACACCTCCGACTATTACCTAGGGGCAGTACCTTATTTAAACACCTCGAGGTATAAGCCGAGGGTAGATTATAAAATAAAACATATGTACAGAAGTTTCAGTACAATTTCAGAGTTTCATTGTTCATCCTAAGTGGCACACATATTATCAAAGTATCAAGTTGCTTCTTATGCCTTGCTTTTATAGCTTATGCTTCCATATTTATTTTCATGCTTTACATACCTGTACATTTCATTCGTACTGACGTCCTTTTTATCGGGGGCACTGCATTTCATGCTGTAGAGTCAGGTACAGGCACATATAGACATTCCCAGTAGGAGTTTGTGAGTTCAGCTGTGGTTGGTAAGCTTTGCTTCTTCCAGAGCTACTGAGTCAGAATTTATGAGCTGAGTCTTATGTATTTACAATTGATGAGAAGGTCGGGGCCCTGTCCCGACCATATGTCAGTTGTACTTCTTAAAGGCTTGTAGATTTATATGTCATGGTCTGTTGTTTGTTCATGGCCTTGTCAACCTAGATAGTGGTCAGTCAATCCATGCAATGACCTTGTAGGTCTTGAATATGTATGCACATAGATACTTTGGGTTATTTACCTTTTTTATTGAGATGTCTAGATAATGTCATATATCTAGTGGTGGTGGCCTTGTTGGACCTATTGGTGTGTTGGTTATACCTCCATACCATTCACAATTGGTATGGCCTTGTTGGTCAAAGTTTCTATCAGTTCACAAGTTATGATTCAGCGTGGTACGCTCGGGCCAGTGCGACACCGGGTGCCGGCCACACCTGTAACACCTCATACCTCTAAACTAAGCCATATTTATGATTCAGGAATGTAGGAAACCAAAACGGGGAGTTTGGAGTTGAAAACCAATTTCGGTTATGCAAAACCATTTTGACGCTAGTATTGACGAACCATAAAATATTTTACGGACTGACATCTCAACCGTCGATTTTATTTTGAAATTTGACGGAACCCAGTGGACTTCTACGGACCATACAATTTTTGATGGTCCGTCCTTTTTGGCTGTCTCTAATTTCTCAAGTTTTGAAGTCACTGGAAATTTTCAAGTTCATGACGGTCTGATTATAAGGATCGTCAAAATATTAATGGACTATTTCGGGCGAATTCTTCCCTTAAAAGGGAATATTTATTATTTGATCCATATCCTGACATAAGAAGTCCATGGGAGCAACACTTAAAATGGCAATCCATAAAAAAGCACAAATACTAAGATCGGCTAGAACAAGGCGATCACCAAAAGAAATTACTGAATAACTTAGAAAGATAGATATTACTGCTATAGATGGTCCGATACTGAATAAACGAGTATCCCATGTAGATGGAATAAGGTTCTCTTTCAAAAGTAGTTTTGTCCCATCTAGGGATGGCAATGGATCAAATCTGGACCGGATCCTACTAGATCCAGATCCAGATCCGTTTTTCATAGCTGAATTCAGATCCGGATCCAGATCCGTCGGGTCCATAAAAATCATATCCAAATCCGGATCCACCGGGTCCACGGATCGGATCTGGATCCACATGTAAAAAAATTTGCCTTGCTAAGAATTTTTTTTGAAGTGACAAACGATTTTTACTTAGCTAACAGTTTACTGTATTTCAATTTTGAAATGTTCATATGAGATATTTTGTTCGTTGTCTCGTTTTGATTGTGAGCTATTAATTAAAAATGTTGGACAATGACAATAGTTGTGGAAAATGCTGACTAGTATTTCCACAATGCAGAACTTGCATGTGCTTGGAATCTTCACAAATGAAGTGAATATAATTTTAACTACTTGTCTATGGAGATGTTAGTCATTCACTAATATAACATTGATTTTATTATCGAAGTTACCTCTTTATTTTTTAGTTTTTGAGTTAACACGGGGATAAATTAAACTTGTTTTGAGAATTAAAATTGCAATGATGTGCTTAGCAATTTTAAGAAAATACTTATAAAATTACATTATAGGTTATGAATATATTTAATAAAAAATGGATCCACGGGTTGGATCTGGACTGGATACGGATCTCAAATACAAGATCCAGATCCAGATCCGATCCGTCAGAAATGGATCCGGGTCCGATCCGGATCCGTCGGGTCCAAATTTTGAAGATCCATATCCTATAAAACAGATCTGGATCCATCGGATCTGGACCGGGTCCGGAATCCACTGCCATCTCTAGTCCCATCTGCTAGAGCTTGAAGAATTCCTAAAGGGCCAACATATTCAGGTCCGATACGTTGTTGAATTCCTGCAGATATTTCTCTTTCTAACCAAATAATTACTAGTACACCTAATGTGATTCCTAATACAAGAGTCAAAATAGGGACAAACATCCATATGATCTCATAGACTTCTTTTAAGGATTTCAATTTGGAAAAAGAATTGATAGTCTCTATTTCTGTTGTATCAATTATCATTTCAACGATCAACTTCTCCCATAATGATATCTATGCTACCTAGTATTGTCATAATATCAGCCAATTTCGTTCTTTTAACTAACTGAGGAAGAATTTACAAATTTATAAAATCTGGTGGGCGAATTTTCCATCTCCGAGGAAAAACGCTCTGATCTCCTATGAGAAAAATTCACAATTCTCCTTTTGGGGCTTCAACTCTCACACAAAGTTCTTATTTCGATAATTCAAAAGTTGGAGAAGGTTTTTTACTAATAAACCGATATTCAAAATTATTCCATTCAGGATCTTTTAATCAGTCAAAACGTCAGATTTCTAAATTTTCGTAAGGCCCTCCTGGTATTCTTTCCAAAACCTATTGAATAATCTTTATGGATTCTATCATTTCCCCGATTCGTATAAATAACGAGCTAATGAATCCCTTCTCGTTGCCATTGAACCTGCCAATCAAATTCGTCATAAGACTCATAATGATCAACTTTACGAAGATCTAATTCTATTCTGTAAGCTTGTAGCATTGGTCCCGATAAACCCCAATTTAATGCTTCATCTCCCCCAATAATGCCTGCCTACAACTCATTCTAAAAAATAGGATTCCGGGTAATAAGTTTTTGATACTCAACAACCCCCGTTAAAAAATAATCGCAAAAATCCAAATATTTATCTATCCAGCCATAGGGTAGATCGGCAGCCACCCCTCCGATACAAAAATAATTATGCATCATTCACATACTGATGGAAGCTTCGAAGAGGTCATATATTAATTTCCATTCTCTAAAAATATTGAAGAAAGGGGTCTGCACACCAATATCCATCATAAAAGGACTGAGCCATAACAAATGAGAAGTTATCCGACTCAACTCCAACATAATGACTCTGATATAGCTAGCTCTTTTAGGTACTTGAATATTGCCTAATTTTTCGGGTCCATTTATGGTTATTGCTTCTGTGAACACAATAGCTAAATAATCTCAACGTGTTACATAAGGCAAATATTGGATAATTGTTTGATTTTCCGCAATTTTCTCCATCCCTCTATGTAAATAACCAAATATTGGTTCGCAGTCGACAACATCTTCACCATCTAGAGTAACGATGAGTCAAAGAACACCGTGCATTGATGGGTGCTGAGGCCCCATATTGACTATCGTGAGGTATTTTCTTGTAGTTGGTGCAGTCATAAGCTTTTTACTGATTCATTCTTCCATGAATTGGTGAAAGTAAAAAGAAGTTCATCAAAATTTAATAGAAATATATAAGTGAAATGAAATGACTCTTCAAATTAATCAAATTAACGAGTTTTTGTATCTCAAATGTCCAATTGATTAATTAATTATTTATAACGTACTTTATTTTTTTGCCAAATAACCTAACAGTCGTTGACGTTTTCCCAAAAATTTCTTCAAACCTCTCTGAGATAAATAATTCTTTTTGTGCAATTCTAAATGTGAAGTAAGTCTCTGTATCTTATTAGTGAAATTGAATACTTGAAATTCAACATATCCTCTCTTTTTTTCTTGAAAAATAACTGAAATGACATATTTTTTTACCATAAAAGAATTTCCCCTTTCTTTATCTTACAGTTATTGAATTTTATCGATCAGCAATAATAATTCCAGTAAGTTGAATGTGGTATATAGACTTAATTTCTTTATGAACTCCTAATTTTATCAATTCTAATAAATTAATCAAATTCAAAATTTGATTCAGATAGGAATTCAAAAAGATGGTAAGAACATTTTTTTCATTCACAAAAGCGAATAATTTAAATCTCAAATTCTAAAATGAAGAAGATTCTATTGATTCATTTCTAGATCTAATCGATACCTTATTGATTTAGTATTGTCTACTGAAATTAGATTTGAATGAGATGTAATACAAGGCATGTGTGCATTTGTTTACTTTCAGATACTCTATACGAGACAGTGTATATATTACTTGTTAATATTGGGTTTGGTGTTGTGACATTTGACCCAACATATCTTCTGAAGTACTGATTTGAATGCATAAAAATGTTGGGACAAATGTCATAACATTCGGACCAATATCTTCGAGAAACAGTTTTGCCTTACTTCACGGTAACCAGTAATATTTTACTGTGAGGTAAAAATGACTTAGGCGTGGTGAATTGGAGCTGTGTAAAATGTGAGAGAAATAGTCAAATCTTGAGGAAGAAGTTGAGTAAGGAACAAGTCAAAGTTTTTGAGATTTTCACTCCTTAATCATCTACCACAAGCTGCCCACCTTTCCATCAACCTCCACAACCGATCGATGAGACTATCAAGGGAACTCTCCACTATAAATAGAGAGGCTACTATAATGAATCAATCATCCAGAATTAGATTGCAAAAATACCAAGAGAGCTCTCAGAATTTCAACTCAGAAATTTGGATCACAAGTGTTGCCTGAGTGTGTGTCGCGCCCTATTTTCGATCCGCTCGCAGGTCAAAGCGGAGCACGGCGTATTCAGGTGATTCCTGGGTAAAAAGGGTTGAGGAGTCGCCACCTAATTATTTTTACGGTGAATTAGGACACCTAAATATTTAAACTAAATGCTGTAATGTAAACTCCAATTTTAAGGTCTGCGAAACTATTTGAGATTCTAGGTAAGGGTTCTTTATTATCCTAAAGGGAAGGGGTTAGGCATCCTTTAGAATCCGCTAACTTGCGGTTATCCGGTCAAACTCAGGTTAAATATTATACTAAGGAAAAATGCATGTTTAAAATATGAAGTTAAAAAGATGTTTGCAAATACTCTAATGAAAGAAATGCATTTTGTACATGTATGCATCTGTGACAATAATAAGGAGAAAAAATAATTCATTTGTAATGCCAAAGGAGTAATTTTTGAAAATCATTTTTTGACGTAACTTCGGATCCGTATCCAAAAACAGTGAGCGTTTTGATCACGGAGGGCTCAGACTTAAATTTTGAAAAGAACATTCCAATCACGTCGTGGCTGCAAACATATGACTAAGTGGTTATTTTGATTGCCTCGCCTACTAAACGTGTTGGTCTCTCGGATGAAAAGAAAAGATCACTATAATCACATCGTGGCTGCGAATATATAACTTGTTGGTTATTTTATTCACCTCGCCTACTAAACATGTTGATCTCGAATGAAATAAAAGGTTTAAGCCTCATCCTTACCCAGAAGTTATATTTATTTTTTTAGAAAAATACATATTTGGCAATTGAATAATGAAAGAAGCATTTTTTATGAAAAAAACCTTTCAAGGTTGCAAATCGGATAGAATGCACACCTTATTTTTTAGGATTAAAGAAAATGAATAATAGATTGCCAAATTATTATTTTTTTTTGAAAGATATTAAAGCATGCATAACGAACCTAAAAAATAGAACAAAGTAACTAGAGGCTAAGTTTGGAACACACAAGACGGCCCTAAACAAATAAAGCTAGCGGTGGTTTCCAATTCAAACGAGCCTAAGAAATAAACTAACGACAGTTAGACTATCCTATTCATTCATCTATTCGCGGCCTAATTATTCTAAGCATTCTAATGACAGTACATAATTAAATAATTATTACAAACTGAATAATAATGAAAGACAGATTAGACAATAAATAAAAGCACCGACTAGGGCGGATGGCGATATCATCGGCACCCTATTTGTTTTGAAGTTCTGAGACCGGGGAATGCAATGAACACAGATGTGGTTCTTCATTTTGGACGAAGTCATGATGAGTCTCATAACGAGACTCTTCGTAGCTCCCGATGCATTTCATGTAAATAAAAGAAAAGAAAAGGATTAGTAGACGGAACGAAAATATAAACTCATGAATATTCCTAATATATATATACACGAAATATACAACATTAAATATACATAGGAATGAATACTCATGGTTATATATTTTACATATCCTTAAGACATTTTTTTTTTTGCACATTAAAGTAGCCGAAGAAAGAATGTATGCTAACACAACCGGCTCTAAATTTAAACAAGAATAAAAGAGGCAAGGAAGACCAATATATAAATTATGTAAACATACATGATAAAATCCGTTGAACTCATCTTAATCTTAAAGAAACATGACATTCATAAACTTAAACCAAACGCACATACTATTATATTAAACGTGGATAACATACTCCTTTTAAAATTGCACATATTAATCTAGAATATAACATGTAAATATCGTCATTTTAATCAATTAAAGTATGCTCGTTTTTTGATTTATTAGGCAGCCACCAAACTAACAACTTACACAACATACAATAATTTGAATATCAACAATCCGCTAGGTGTCTTAAGAGTATTTAATCAAGCCATAGCTCTTCCAAACACATATTAATCTTACATTATCCGTATTGCATTTAACAATGAACCCAAGATACCTTACTAAAGATAATGACAATAATTAGTTAACCAAAACATCGAGGTAATATCATCTATCACATATCTACTTCAAATCAGAAATATCCCAACGACATATATACAATTATAAGCAAAACGTCGCATTATCATATTAATTAATCAAGACTACATTACTTAACAAAATATCATACTAAATCAAGCATAACACACAATCAAATAAGCTTAAAGAAATATAGAAGAATTGGAACGAGTCTAACCTTTTCCGGGTAGCGAACCGAGGCGTGTTTTGAATCGTCGAATCCGCTCGGAAATGTTAGAATTCTGATTTGTTGTAGGTTTTTTTGAATTCTGATTTTTCTGGAAATAGGACTCTGTTTTCTAATTTTCGGACGTTTGACCCGACCCGGCAGTGACCCGACCCGAATCGAACCAAAAAATGAAAAAAATCAGAATTTTGAGGGTGAAATTTAGGGAAAAGAAAAGTAGTATTTTCGGATTTTTTACCCAACCCGAAATGTGAAGAACAAAGAGATTTTTCGGATTGGAATTAAGAATCAAAAGGAGTATTTTGTAACAAAAATTAAGAATAGATCGACCCCTTTTTTGTGTTCTTCTTTGGGGACCCGAAAGGAACTCAAAAATCCTCCAAAATCCTCCCTAAAACCTCCGAAAAAAGCTCCGAAAAAACCCACTAAAAATCAGTGAACCAAAGGGGGTTTTTATAGGTGTCAAACCCCAACGTTCAACACCCCTCATACCCTCGTAAAACGAATTCGAAATTCAAAATAAAAGGGGGGACAAAATCTGATTTTTGGGGCGCGTGTTGCGGATTTTGGGGGTATGGGTATGGTGAAGTAATGGGAGGGGTGTAGGGTGTCAGGATTGGTGGCAGGGAGTTGGTGGTGGCAGGGGTATGGGGAGGCGACGTGGGGGTAGGGGTGTAGGGTGGCGGCGGTTGAAGGGTTTTTAGGTTTAGGTTTTCTTTTTTTTTGTTTTTTTTTTGGGTTTTGGGGTTTAAAGGGGGGAAGATGGGTGATGGGTCGGGTAAGTTGGGCCGGACGAAATGGGGGTGGGCCGTCGAGTTGGGGGGAATTGTTTAGGGACTTTGGGCTTGGGGGAATTGTTTAGGGACTTTGGGCTTGTGGGAATTATTTTTGCGGGTCGGCCGGTTGGGCTTGGGAATTGGCTTAAAGGGGATGAAAGGTTGGGGTGGCCGGTTGGGCTTGGAAGGGTAAGAGAATTGGTATAAAGGGGAAATGGGTATTTAATTGGGGAGTTTGGTTTTGGGCTTGTTTTGGTGTGGGCCGAAAATTGGGGGGTTTGTTTTGTTTTGTGGGTTTTGATTTATTTTGGGTGAGGGGAGATTAAATGGGTTGGGCAAAAAGGGGTTGGGCCGGTCCGGTTGGGCTTGGGAGTTTCGGGTGGGCCGAAAATAAGGGAAAAGTGAGTTGAATTGTTTTGGGTTGGGAAATGAAATGGGTTATAAATTGTTATGGGTAGAAATTGTTTTGGGTTGGGAAATAAAATGTGTTATGGGTTTAAAAAATATAAAAAGGGGTTTAATATTAAACATATTAGTTTTGTTTTGTAAAAGATGTGAATTATTTAAAATAACATAACGATGTGATAATAATAAAATATAATATTTGCGAAATGTTTAATGCTTAATAAAAAATGGAAATACGATGCAATTTTGCGAGAATAAAATAACATGGAATTTTTCGAATAAAACTTATGATTATGATAAAAATGCAAATGATAGTAAAAAATGCGAATAATAATAATAATAAGAGAATAATAATATATATATATATACGCATGTATGTATATAGATTAAAATTGTTTTTGAGGTGTTAAAAAATATTTAAAATTGCAAATAAATTGGAAAAGACGGGACAAAATTGGGTGTCAACAGTGTGTCGACAACATTCTGTCCAACATTACAATTGATGTTTAGATTCTAGACTAGTTTTGTATGGAGCGATTGTAATGAGAGGTTGTCTATGTCTACTTAGTTAGATTTTTCAGCCAGAAGTCTTCTGCGACTTCAACGTTTATTTCCTTTCCATTTAATATTGTAAATATGTAAAGAAAGGAATTTTTAATTTTGTATATAATATATATACAATACATATGGTCATTGACCATAATAAGTTATATATATATATATTATATAACTTATGAAAATCTTTAAACATTTGTGTTCTTTAAATTTCCGCTATATTTACTGTTTAAAGTTTCTGTTTTACTAAAGTGTTGTTACTGGTGTCAGACGACATAACCACTGACATTCGGAAACAGAATTGGCATTCGATTTATTTCATCTCTTATTTTTACTTTCAGTAGCTTTTGACACCTTATACAAGTGGTATCAGAGTCGACACTTAACATCATAAGTTCATGGTCCTGTTGTCATAAGCTATGGATCCGACAAATCCAACTATCGGTAGACTTCCTATTTTAGATGGATCAAATTATGCTTATTGAAAGATTCGCCTACGTTCTCATATAAAATCAATTGATATTAGGGCATGAAGATCTATAAGCAATGGTTATGTTGTTCCAATGTTGCCACCGGATGAGGAAAGGTGACATTCTTGTTAAACCTAAATCCGAATGGACTACAGAAGAAACCAATAATGCTAGATTTAACGAAAAAGTCTTAAATGTAATTTTTGGATGGGTTGATATGTATATATTCAAACTTATTCAAAACTTCCCCATGCTAAGGATGCATGAGATACTTTACAAATTCATTGTGAAGGTAGCTCAAGTGTTCGTCGAACAAAGTTGCGCATGCTCATGAGTTAACATGAACGTTTAAGGATGGAAGAAGCGGATGATATTAAATCTTATTTTGAAAAGTTGATTGACATCTCAAATGAATGTCAAGTGCTTGGTGAACCATTAACCAACACTCAACTTGTTGAAAAGGCTCTCAGTTCTCTTCCCGAAAAGTTCAACTTAAAGATTTGTGCTATTGAAGAAGCTCACAATCTTGCCACAATGGACCTTCATACCTTGATGAGCATACTCAAAACTTCTGAGATGAACATTGAGAATCAAAAGGAATTGTATAAAAGCAAGAATGTGGCACTTCCAAGTTCAATCCTCGGAGAGTCAAATCGAAGAAGAGGATGAGAATCTTGAAGAAATTTGTGATAGTGCAAATGTTGCCTTACTCACTCGAAAATTCAATTCGATGGTAAGGAAGTTCAACAATGAGAGAAATCAATCTAAACCTAAAGAGCACCAAAACCAAGTCTTCAATTAAAAGCCCACTAGATTCCTTCCTAATGTACTCAAAGTAAATCAACTAAGAAGAACCAACTCAGATCGTACCAAATTTGATTCCAAAAAACTTGAGTCTGTACAGTGTCATGTATGCTCTGGTTGGGGTCACTATTCTAACGAATGTGCAAATATTCTTAGAAAATTTAGTAAGAACCTATGGGTTTCTCTTAGTGATGATGAATGAGAAGAGGAATGAGATTATGAAATTGAAACACAAGCAATGTTGGATACTGTTTTTGAACAGTCTCTGTCAGATAATGAAGATGTCGTATACAATGTTGTCTCAGATGTCACGACATTTGCTCCAACATCAGCGACGACATCAACATCCTCAGCGACATCCGAAAGGTATGAATTTTTTAACTATTCTGATGTTAATTGCTTTAGTAGTTCTATTTATATTAGTGAGGCTGAGTGTATAGATCAAGTTGAATGCAAAGATGAAATGATTAATAAATTACAAAGTATTTGTAAAGCCTTAATCATAGAATTCAAGCAACTTGACAAAATGGTAAAATTTTTAACTCATGAGAATTTTGTATTAAAAGGCACGATAATCCGACTTGAGGTTGCACTTACCAAAAAGGATATGGAATTTGGTAAGATTTATGCTAAATTGGATTTAGCCGAGGCAACCTTTCATAAGATCAATATGGGGACTTCAAAATTGAATGAGATTCTTAACTTTAGTAAACCTTCACATGCAAGAATTGGGTACAAAAATACTCTTAAAACTGGATGTTCTAATCTCTTTGATAAAAATGAGAAAATATGCTCTGCAATAGGAAAAAAGGATGAATAATAGGTTCTCAGGTATGTCAAAGAATATAAAGTTAGTGTGTCATCACTGTAACTCTCCTGGACACTTAAAATGATGTTGTTTCAAACTTCAAGATTCAGTGAGCAAAATATTGTCCAACATTTCGGATAACAATCAGAGCAACAATTCTGAGCCAAAAGGTAAAAAATGTTTTAAGAGAGTTTGAGTTCCTAAAATGAATTTAACTTGTAATGTTTGTATAACTGCATTAAGAACTAACATTTCAGGTTCTTGATACTTTGATAGTGGATGTTCTCGCCACATGACAGGTACAAAAGGATTTCTAAAGAACTATGAGTTATTCAATGGAGGAAATGTGACTTATGGAGGTGGAAGTAAAAGCAAGATAATTGAAAAAAGAATCTTGGATGTTCCTGGATTTCCAGCCTTAAGAAATGTCTTATACGTTAAGGACTTAATGGCTAATTTGATTAGTATTAGTCAACTGTGTGATGACAATCTTGAGGTAAAGTTTAATAAGAATGCCTGTAATGTTACGAATGAAGCCAATATATGTGTCATGACAGGTATAAGTACTAGTGACAATTGCTATCTTGTTGTAAGACAAGAAACATGCAATAATGTTAAGGTCAATGATACAACACTATGGCATCAAAAGTTAGGGCATGTCAACTATTGCAACTTAGAAAAATTAGTCTCATATGAAGCGGTTAGAGGCATACCTAAACTTAGCCATAAAGGTAAAACTGTTTGTGAAGACTGTTTGAAAGGTAAGCAAACATGTGTCTCATAATGTTGTCCAACACAACGGACAACATTCTGATATGTCTCACTGTTTTCAATTGCTACATATGAATTTAATGGGTCCAATTGAAGTAGACAGTCTAGGAGGCATGAGGTATTCCTATGTGATTGCAGATGATTTTTCTAGATATTCATGAATATATTTTTTGAAAGAAAACTTACAAAATTTTGACATGTTTAAGATTTTGCACTCTAGAATCAGGAATTTGTTCTATTCTCTTATTTTTTGGATTAGATCCGACCATGGAAAATAATTTGAAAATAGCTCATTCACAAAATTTTGTGAGAAAAATGGAATTTTCCATAAGTTTTCTGCTTCCAAAACTCCTCAACAGAATGGGGTAGCAGAAAGGAAGAATAGAACACTGCAAGAAATGGCTAGAGTTATGCTTAGTTCTAAAAGAAGGTCAAAATGTTTTTGGGCCGAAGCCTTAAATGCTGCTTGTCACATCTCTAATAGAGTCTACTTAAGGCTAGGAACAAAGATGACTCCCTATGAGCTTGTAAATGAAAAGAAACCTAACTTGCGTTACTTTCATGTTTTTTGGTGTATTTGTTACATTTTGAATGATAGAGATCATTTGGCAAAATTTGACTCTAAGAGTAACAAATGAATTTTTGTTGGCTATTCCCAAAACAATCATACTTATCGAGTATACAATATGAGGACCAGAACTGTACAAGAGTCTATAAATGTTATTTTTGATGATTTTTCTAATCTTACAGGAAATACAGCTAAAAATAACACTATAGTTTCAGTGAAAATGCACAGACTGATGAAGAATCAGATGTTTCTCCAAATGTTGCCACACCCAAAGCAACATATGAACCTGGAATAGAGACCACAAAGGCCATGGATGAGGAGTCACATGCTTAATTGTCAGATCAAGTTCGAAGGGACCCCTCATCAAGGATTAGGAAGAATCATCCCATGGGCCATGTGAGAGGGGGAGTTTTTGAATGAATTAAAACAAGAGGGAAAGAACCACTCAACTACAAAGAAACGGTAAGGTATATGTGTATGTCTACCATATACGAAGAGGTTAGTCTCTCATGTTTTATATCTACTTTAGAACCAAAAAATGTTTCAGAAGCACTCAAAAAGATAATTTTTGGATTCAAGCAATGCAACAAGAGCTAGAACAATTCTCTCAAAATGAAGTCTGGGACTTAGTTCCACGCCCAAATAATACAAATGTAATTGGAACTAAGTGGATTTTTAAAAATAAATCAGACGAATCGGGAACAATTGTTAGAAACAAAGCTCGTCTAGTTGCACAAGGCTATACTCAGGTTGAAGGAATAGATTATGATGAAACCTTCGCACATGTGGCTAGAATTGAGTCAATTAGACTTTTACTTACAATTACATGTTGTCTGAAAATTACTTTACACCAAATGAATGTAAAAGGTGGCTTCTTAAATGGTTATCTAGACAAGGAGGTATATGTTGAACAACCAAAAAGATTTGAAGATCCTTACCATCCACACGATGTGTACAAGCTCAAAAAGGCTTTGTATGGGTTGAAACAAGCCCCTCGTGCATGGTATGGTCGTTTAACTAACTTTCTTCTTGAATTTGGTTTAACCGTGGCGAAGCTGATCGTACCTTATTTATTAAATGACACGGTGTAGATATTGTTATTGCTCAAATCTACATGGATGACATAGTCTTTGGATCGACTTTTCTGTCGTATCTAAATATATTTGTTGAAGCTATGTCATTAACATTTGAAATGAGCATGATTGGGGAATTAACTTTTTTCTTAGGCTTGCAGATAAAGCAAAGTGAAGATGAAATTTTCATCTCTCAGAGTAAATATGCCAAGAATCTAGTTAAAAGATTTGTTTTGGAGAACGCTAAACAGATGAAAAAGCCAATAGGTACATCACGGAAGGTATGGAAGGATAATGTTAGTGAAAATGTCGACCCAATATTATATCGATCTATGATAGGTAGCCTTCTTTATCTTACTGATAGTCACCCAGATATTATGTTTAGTGTTTGTGTGTGTGCACGTTTTCAAGCCTGGCCCAAAATATCTCACTTAAATGCCGTGAAACGTATTATTCGATATGTTGCTGGCACATGTGAGTTGGGAATTTGGTATTCCAAAGACACTAATCCTAACTTAATATGATTTAGTGACTCAGATTGGGATGAAGATGTGGATGATAGGAAAAGCACAAGTGGGGGATGTTTTTATTTTGGCAATAACCTTATTTCATGGTATAGTCGTAAACAAAAATGTGTCCCACTTTCAACTGCTGAATCTGAATATGTAGCAGCTGGAAGTTGTTGTTCTCAATTGATTTGGATAAGACACATGTTAGACGACTATGGATTTACTAGTAACATTTTGATTTTGTACTGTGATAATTTGAGTGCTATAAATATTTTCAAAAAACCAGTTCAACACTCACGTACCAAATATATTGATATTAGACATCACTTTTTAAGAGATTTAGTTGAAAAACAGCTAGTTCAAATTGAACATATTGACACTTTTCATCAACTAGCTGATATTTTTACAAAGCTTTGGACCATGAGAGATTTTCTAGTTTGAAGAAATCTCTTGGTCTTTGTAATCTCTAAAAGAAGACATTTTTGGTGAATGTCAGCTAAAACGTTGTCTAACATTTCGGGTGATATTTACCTATGTAATATCACTGACTGATAATTGTTGTTGTATGGTGCATAACTTTTGGTCACATAAGCATGATCCTCCAATAAGAATGTGATTCCAACATGATATCGTTCTCTGCGGTGATATATAAATACATATATATCATAAAAAGGGAGTATCAAAATAAGGCAAAGCCTTTACAAATATTTGGCAACTGTACAAAATGGGTAAAGCCCTTGAAAAGATATTGTTCCTATTCTATAGGAGTATCAAGTGCTTTTTTTTAGAATACTAAATAAGTATTCTTATTGTTGACATGGAAAATTCTTTGTATGTATTATATGATAAGATCAAGGACACGATGGGAAAATATTACATTGGTCCAGTGGTCAAATTCATAAAGTACATACAAAACGTGTCTTGATTTGTTGTCAAAATGAAAAGTTCTTGTGGGATCAAAATACTTGTGTCGTCCAAAATGTTTCCAACATTGTTGTTGACATTTTCAGATTGTGATATTTGTTGGGATGTTGTTCTTAACTCATTTCAGAAAAAGAATCAGATTTGTCTCCCTATTTTTATGCCTTGTTTTAATAGGAATTTCAAACTTTAAAATGATAAGATTAAATTGAATTTTTACCGTGATGTTTATCTTTTTATCCCAAAATTTTAGGTGTAAGTTGTCAGATAAATCTTAAACTCCTAAAACTAAGGAATTTTGTTGCTACGAAAGGTTAGCCATGTATATAAATATTCCTCTCATTTGCATTTTTTTATCATTTTCGTTTTTCCCTAAAAATAAAAAAAGGAGGAAAAATCACATCACACCTCGGGTATAACCCTACATACCCGATGGAATCATCACCATTCCAAACTTCATTCTTAATCTCAAATCCTAAATTCCCAAAACCTTCTCCACAATATTCACCAATGGAAACCTCTCCAATGTCAACACCAATGTCAGCCAACATTCCAACCAACACACCAATGAGTACAAGCCCTCCTATGAACACTGAATCTCCCGAGCACAATGAACCTCAGCAACCTGACCAGTCATCTTCTTCACACCCCAGAGGATTTTTCTATGGTGTTAGCATTTAAAAGCTTTGATGAACCTTTAGATATTAGCTACCCTGGAGACAATAATAATCCTATAGATGTTGATGAAACTGCTAATTTTACATCTTTGGGTAAAAGACCAAGGTCCTCGACCTTCCATACTCGTCGATCGAGTAGAATGTTTGAGAAAATAGTCCATGAAGGTTCAAGCAGCAAAAGAACTAAACCCTCTTACTCGAGCAGTGTCAGTGGTGATTCAGACTATGTGTTCTCAACTGAGGAAGAGGAAAGTGAGGAAGTACCATCTTCTTCTGAACAACCCAGCATACCTCAAACAAATGAGGAAATCCCTGATGAAACTCTCTTAAAATAATTCTTACCTAAGGGGGTTCCCCGTAGTACTAGAACAAAGGCTGATCCAAATGTTGTCACTGATGCTACAACATCTCACACAACATTTCAACAAACATCTGCAGAGGCACATAAAACAACATCCTCCAGTAGTACCAAATCTGAGAGTTCAGCCATGTCTGATTCAGATATTGAGGTAAGTGCTTTCTCAGAAAAATTCTATTCTAAAGTTAAATACTATAAATGGGACGGGTACAAGAATAAAGTTATTAGACCTGAGAAAGTGTTAGATATTACTTCATGTACTAAATATGGCTTGATAGAATTCCTCAAGGATATACAGCTTCTCAAAACTGTCATAAGAAAAGAACTTTATGTTGATGATGTGATTAGGTTGTTTTATGTTAATCTAAGTCCTGCTACAGAGGATGTCTCCTCAAATTTTTTGGGAAGGTATATCTCTATAACAAAATTTATCAGTTTACACCCTCTATTATAAATCAATGTATGGGTCTTGATGCTGGAGAAAGAGTTAGAGATGCAGAACATGTGATAGACATTAGGAATGAAATAATTGAATACCTAACTGGAGGTATAATGAAAAAGTGGATCCCTAGATGTCCAGCTTCAAAACTAACAGACTTATTTTCAACCCTCCACAAAATTGCTATTCATAACTGGCTTCCTTCCTTGAATGAGTCAGTTGTGACATCTTAACAAGATTTCCTATTGTTTAAAATTGGAAAAGGCTTAAAAATTGATTTAGGAAAGATGATCTTTTATCAAGTTGCCAACTTGGCTAAAAAAGAATCAACTTTAATTCTTCCATTTCCCTCTGTAATCTACCAAATATTGACTACCCAAGGCCTTGAGCCTAAAAGAGAGGACACATTAGGGAAGGATCCTGAACTGTACACAGTAAACAAGGCAATCCTAAAGAGCAAAGAAAAAGTTATTGACATAATTGACTTGCCTTGGAAGAAGGAAGCAGAATGTGAGAATTTTCCAGGAATGTCAACAACATTCAGGGCAACACTAGTTCAATCCAACCAAACCTGTCAACAAACTGGCTAGTGGGTCAAATAACAAAAATCAACCAATAACTTTCAGAGGTTGATGCTGCCAGGGATGCCTTGGTTCAAGCCAGAGACCATTTCTTGTTGTTACTTTCATCACAAAAAGGGAGAGATGGATCTGTTGTGCAGGGGGAGCAGGGAGAAGAGGCTAAAGGTGCGCATACTGCTGATGCACATGCTGCTGCTCCTGAAGAAGTTGTCGATACTTCTGTGCAACAGGAAGAAGCGGTTGGGAGGAAGGTGTTCTGAACAGGCTAAGGCTGAGGGCTGAAGCTGAGGCTGTTATACAAAAGTAGAAAGCTACTGGAAGCTGTTGTTGCTGCATAATGAGTCAGGGAGAAGCAGGCTGATATGATGCACCTTTTAATGTTTGGTTTATTAGTGTTTGGATTATGAATTTTTTTTAGTAATGGTTGATGTGGATGTTAATTTCAGACAATGGTTTATTCTGACAATAGGTTCTTTCTATTTGTGTTTTGTATTAATTGCATGATATGTGTATATGTGCGCTAACATCTTTCTTCTTTCTTAATCCTATGAATCGGTACACGCATGATTACTTGAAAGTCATCACATGTTAAGGGGGAGCATATCATTGATATTATTGATCACAAATGTCGGACAAACATTTGTCTCAATATCCTAAATCAGTTTAGGTTTGTAATGAGTTTTGTGGAGAAAAGCAAAAAGGGGGAGATTGTTAATATTGGGTTTGGTGTTGTGACATTTGACCCAACATATCTTCTGAAGTGCTGATTTGAACGCATAAAAATGTTGGAACAAATGTCATAACATTGGACTGACATTTGGACCAACATCTTCGAGAAACAGTTTTGTCTTACTTCACGGTAACCAATAATATTTTACTGTGAGGTAAAAATGACTTAGGCGTGGTGAATTGGAGCTGTGTAAAATATGGGAAAAATAATCAAAGCTTGGGGAAGAAGTTGAGTAAGGAATAAGTCAAAGTTGTTAAGATTTTCACTCCTTAATCATCTACCACAAGCTGCCCACCTTTTCCTCAACCTCCACAACCGATCGATGAGACTTTCAAAGGAACTCTCCACTATAAATAGAGAGGCCACAACAGTGAATCGATCATCCAGAATTAGATTGCAAAAATAGCAAGAGAGCTCTCGGGATTTCAACTCAGAAATCTGGATCACAAGTGTTGTCTGAGTGTGTCGACAACATTCTGTCCAACATTACAATTGTTGTATAGATTCTAGATTAGTTTTGTATGGAGCGATTGTAATGAGAGGTTGTCTATGTCTACTTAATTATATTTTTCAGGTAGACGTCATCTACGACTTCAACGTTTAATTCCTTTCCATTTTATATTGTAAATCTGTAAAGAAGGAAATTTGTAATTTTGTATATAATATATATACAATACATCTGGTCATTTACCATCATAAGTTATATAATATATATAACTTATGAAAAAATTTAAACATTTGTGTTCTTTAAATTTCCGTTGCATTTACTCTTTAAAGTTTCTGTTTTGCTAAAGTGTTATTACTGGTGTCAGACGACATAACTACTGACATTCGGAAACAAAATTGGTATTCGATTTATTTCATCTCTTGTTTTTACTTCCAGTAGCTTTTGACACCTTATGTTACTATCAATTAATTTTCAATCGTGGATACATATGCATCCTTAAGATACTGAAACAACTACCATTATTGGTATCAAACCAATAACAATTCATACAAGCTAAATCTTCTAATCGATAATTAGGCCAAAGAAAGAACTTCAATTTAATTAAAACAACTTTTTTCTTTATAAAGCGGTTTCCTTTCATCCAAAAATTGACTCTAGTTTTTACATTGGTTTCGTTGCAAAATATTGAATTTCTATCGACGCCATTCCAATTCAAAGAATTCAAAAAAAATTGAATTCTCAATTCTCTACGACGTCTAGATCATAAAATATTTTCAAGAACAAGCAAATAAAAATAATTTTTGTCTATATTTATTCTTTGAGTTTGAGGTTGCAGAATGAATAATCAAAATTCTTTTTTTTAACATGTCTTTGGTCTTGGTATCTTTGATTAGTTTGGTGTTTACTTTTATGAACCAATGAAATACCTATGATTTGATACATAATAAATTGTCCATTATTTTTTACAAACAACCGAATAGGCTCAATAATCAATATCCCCTTCTTCATCAATTATGTAAGAGTTAAATTTCCCTGAATCAGCATTACATCCAAACTCATTTCTCTCCTTTGAACTGACGATATACTAATTTTGGTTGGATTTATCAGTCGAAGCAGGAGACAATACACCTTGATATTCTCAATCATTCTTTTATTCAAATCATCATTCCATTTCAATTGAAAAAGCAAATAACGTTTCAAGAACAAATCTAGTTCTGCTTCCGTGTTGCTTTTGTATTCTTTTTTTCTTTTTACCCTTCTTTGTGTCTGACTCCGCGTAATATTTTTCAAGATCGTTTTGATATTTTGAGAAACATGTCCCAAATTTACTTTGTTTTCTATATCTGATCCACACTCTCTTTCTCCTTGACTTGCAGGTTCTTTTGCTTCTTGAATTTGATTCTATATTTTTTTATTTGATGGTAGAAAAAAGTTGTTTTTGGTTTTTATTGATGTTTCTATTTTGACTAACATTTTTATTTGTGTTCAAATTTAAAAGAAGTAATTTGCTTGGTATAATCCTAGGTTTTATTTTATATACATTATAAAGTAGTATAAATTATGGGAAGAACCAAAATTTCAAATTGAATATGGGATGATTAAGTATTTTTCATTCATTCCCATCCAATCAAAAAAGACTTTTTTCTAATTGTTTTGAGTGTTTTCTGGATTTTGATGAATTGTAAGATAAAAAGACATTTTTATCAGTTTTATCAATTATTTGATAATTATTATGACCCAATGTAGTATTTGTATTACTGTTGGTATTGATCTTAACTCAGGCTTCAATATCTCTTTTTTGTCTAAGAGAAGAATGTATAATTTTTCAATCAAAATATTTTCTATCGAGATTTCTTTCTATATATAAAATATTTCCTTTTCTTAGATACTTATTGATAGGAAGATTGTCGGGCATTAAAAAAAGTTGTGTTTGGACGTGTTGGAATTATAAGCAATTTCGAGGTTCTTATTTACTTGAAAGGGTAATCTAGAAATAAATGAGTCACTTTTATTTTCATAATTAATCGATTTATATGATAAAAGAGCATATCTATAACATTTTTAAAACTATCTTCTTGGTTTGATAATGAATAGAGTTCATAATCATTTTCTTTTTTTGTAATGAATTAATTGGTCATTTTCATATAATTCCATTTGTTTAAATTTTTATTTTTATTTTGAGCCATACAACTTTGATTAACCCTATTTCGCCATTTTTGTGACACTAATCTAGACCATCTAATCAGAGATAAATCGTATTGATAACGTAGTCTTAACCAGTTTTTCAATTCATTGATTCTATAACTCTAAAGCTTCTTAACAGATCTAAACTTAGACAAATTAATAACTTGGCTTTGTGATAATTTGTAAAATACATATGCTTGTGACAAGTAGGATAAATCAAAAACAATATGTAAATTTTTCTTACTAATATTATAAAGTGACTTTTTTATAGTCGAAATAAAGTGAATTTTTTTAATTAATTTTTTCTTCATTTATTTCATTATTAGAAATGTATTTATCAATCAATTTGTTTAATGATTCAAGAAAGAGTTGTGTATTAATTCTGATAATATTATGATATATAAAAATAAATCAATGAATAATTTTATAAAATAATGGAATTTCCATATTAATCGAGTATTTCTTCTTTGTAATATTTGGAATTTTTTTTTGTTGATTTGAATTTTTAATATTATTTGTTTTATTACGACTAATGTCTATTTCTGGAGTTACTTTCTTTTTCTCTTTTGTAATTCTTTCTATTTGATTTTTTATTGTACTTATTCTATCAATCAAATTCTTCATTTTAGTTTCTATCAGTGAAGAATTTGGTCAATTTTCAGATTCAATTTGACTAAATGATTCGTTAATTATATGATTACTAATTAGATAATCTTTTTCTTTTTTTTTATTTCATTCGATTCAGATATTTCTTTGAATCTATAAAATACAATTAGCTTTATTTTTGAAAGTTCTTTTCTTATTTTTTTTAGAAATAGAATACTTTGATAAGCCACTTTTTAGTTTCTTTTGAAATTCTTTGAAATAATTTTGTTTTTTCTTTTAAAACTTTTAGTGTTATAATTTTTTTTTGAATTTTCCATTTTTTCGAGTTCCTTAAAAATGGGCTCAAAAAGGGAAGGGTGACTTCGGGGAGAACCAAAAGGAAGTTCAGCTTCCATTCCCCAAACTGTTAAAAAACAAAATTATCTTTTTGTTTTTTCGATTTCATTAGCTCTTCATGGGAGGGGTACATTTTAGATACATGCCAAGGTTCCAAACAAAAAGGAAATAAAATTTTGATCTGAATCCCATCCCTCAACCAATTTTTTGGAAATTTTATTTCTGATAATTGAACACTATTATAAGTACATTTAATATGCATTTCTCTATTCCATTCCTCCAAATCTTCAGACCATTCAGGAAGTTGCAAGAATAACATACGCCCGAGATTTTTGGCTATTATCAATGAAGGTAATATAATATATTTTCAAAGAATTGATTGAGTTATTAACATGGAACCTCTTATTATTTGCGCAAAAGGAATGCTATCCCAGGCTTCGGCTATCACTATCCGTGTTTTTCCTTTTTGCTTTTGGTCTCCCCTTTTTTGTCTATTTTTTCTCTCTTTCTGGTTGTTCTTCTCTAAACTCTGGAATCTCGAATTCTCCTTCTTTACCTGTCCAATTTTGAAAAAGCAGTTTAATCAGTCTAGAGATATCAAAAGAAAAAAGACGGGGGAGGGGGTTATTCTATCGAGAAAAAAAAAAGGGAATGCACATTTGCTTGAAATAGTTTCCAAATAACTGTTTTGCGCCTTTGAGCCCTCATAGAGCCTTTAATTATACCTCGCTAAAAATTTGATTGTTGCAAATAGCTTATTAAAGTCACTTCCTCTTTGACTCACTGTCCATGTTGGTAGTAAAAATCACTACACGTCTGGCTTTTCTTGAACAAATATGATGATCCAGTGATGCCCCCTCTTTAAATTCACCCAATTGTTGTTATAATTTGGTGATTAATTTTTGTGACCATTGAGGTATTTTTTTACTGATTTCTTTTATTCCAATCAATTTTTTCCAGATTTTGTCCCATTAGGATCAATTGCATTGAATACAAATTTTATAAATTTTGGTTTTTTTTTTCTAAATTCACTCTTCCCTGTTCTTTGTCTTAAAATAAAGAAAGGTCTTTCAAATTTAAACTCGATTTTGGTTCGTTGCCAAATTCATTGATTAAAGTTAAGCACTCGTCAATTTCTGTTGATAACGGGTTTTTATCAACCGTATCCACTTTTTGTTTAAATTCTTGGTAATCAATATTCGGAAGAAAGACGGGGAATTCCCAAACTCAGACCGTCAAAATAATGACGGACCGTCAATATGAACCGCCAATTCCTTCCTACTGGGAACAGTATAAATACGCTGCCTTAGTCCCAAAAATTAGATTTTCACTTTTCTAATTTCAAGGTTCAAGCTTTGGGATTATCCTTTCAAGTTCAGATTTTTAGGACATGTATTGTAGCAATTAAGGTATGTAGAGCTTCTATCCACATGGGGACATCATTGTTCTTCCCCACGCCATATGTAATCCATGGAACAAGAATTCTTCAAACCTAGGGTTTTTGCTCAAGTTCATAATAAAATATATATCATGTCATCGTTATTATATTCATGATATGCCAATCGTGATTGTCATGAACCTTTCTGTAATCCATGAACTCATGACTTGATTCCCATGAATTCTTAATTATAAGTTATGATTGTTATTATTACTCAGTTCCATGAAGTCATATATGTTTCTCATGATTTGTGCAAGTTATATCATGTATTTCTTCACATGATAAATTATAAAAGTTACAAGTTATTTCATGAAATTCATGGGCCTTCGAGCCACTATTTTCAAGTACATGTTTTGAGGGTTGCATAAATTACCGAGAAGGCTCAGACAGCCTGAAAATACGTATGCCAACGTAGGATAAGAGTCGCTCTAACAGAGGACAATACCTTCTTATTACCCCTTGTGGGATTATTGGATTCATCATGTTCATGTTCATGTCTCATACTCCGATAAAGTACGAGATGTCTTAGCTGATCGAGCAGAGGTCAAACTCCACGTTCATGTGTGGTGGTTCATGTTGGTTTTGCCAATGCTCTCCCCACAGAAATACAAATATACAATTTACAACTTTTACACATATTACATTATACTCATGTTCATGCTCATGTTTCAATTCCAGTTTCAGTTCATGTCATATTATTTCATGTGTCTACTTATTCTTTCATTTGCATTACATACGGTACAATTCAAATATACTAACGTCCCTTTTGCACGGGGCCTACACTTCACGGTGCAGGTACTGAGTTTCAAGAAGTCGGATCTGCTCAGTAGGATTGTCTTAGTCTCAACTGTTTGGTGAGCCCCATCTCATTCGGGGTGTTAGTTTAGTTATTTTATGATTATGCATTTTAGTAGAGGTACGTCAGGGTCTTGTCCTGGTAAGTAGTTTGCAGACTCATGTTGTTAGAGGTTTCAAAGACTAGTCTAGTTATCATGTCATGTCAGTTGTTGATAGACTCATGATGACCTTGTCGGCCTTAGATTATGTACATATGATGTGTTGGGCTTTTTTGCGCACAAGTTTATGTTACTTTCCATTTTACTGTTGCTATCTGGATGCCTTGTTGGCCCCAGTTTCGAATCATTTCATCTAGGTGCTATAATTGGTTCGCTTAGGCCTTAGGGTGCCGGATGTCGGCCACACCCCCAAGGTTAGGGTATGACAAACTTAGTATTAGAGTAGGTTTGTCTGTCACACCCCAACTTTAGGGGGGTATGGCAGGCACCCGGCACCCTAAGGACAGAGCATACCAATCCTGATACCTGAGAGATATACAACTCATGGGCCAACGAGGTCGCTGACACATACTCAATTCAATAAGGATATAGTCACCCGCACTCAGTAAAGGCCCAAACCATACATATCTATAACAAGGTTGACAAGACCGACATAAGCATAATAAGTCTACTGAAGAGGCCAACACACACGACTACCATATATAACACATTGTCTACAAACATCTATTGAGTATATTGTCAACAACTGGTCAGGACAGGCCCCCACCATACCCAACTATATCCATATACATATCTGACATACCTATCATCTTACTATACAACTCCGAAAGAATGGAGTGTGACAACCTCCAACTGAGTTGAGTCCTACTGTGAGGGAATAATCTGCATCCCTATCTGTACATGCCGGCATGAAATGCAGTGTCCCCGGAAAGGGACATCAGTACGAAAGATGTACTGAATATGTAAGACAGATAACCAGTATAGATAGAAGACATATCATAAGAGATAAAGGTACAAAAGTCAACCTGAAACTCATAACAAGCCTCTGTGGGCCTACCTGACACAGTTATGAAAATGTATGCATATTTATAAAAATCAAGCCGCTCAGTGGGGCCATATAATTCAATATCCAGCCTCATTGTGGGGCAAATCATATCATAATACATATATATCGTACCTGGCCTCGATAAAGACTCGGCCGTACCAGTCCCAAAAATGGGACTCGGTAATATCAAAACCAACTGCAGCTGGGTGCACATCTACGTGCCGTACCAGGCCGACTATAACGCATATTGGTATGAAAATAGCTACATATATATAAGTGCAATGCAAGACAGACTCTAAAGGGCCTTATGAAATCAATCGGAGTGACTCGAGGCCGTTATCTTCCGATTATTATTATGTAATGGTGTATGTATCACTAACTGAGAGTCATTAACGTTATAAGAAAATATAAGGTTCAAGAGACTATCAAGTCAAGAAAATGCTTCCGAAGAAGAACAACAAGAGTTATGAATTGTAACAATATGGTATGAAAGTAATCATGCTTTAAATTTAAGAGTAGAATTTCTTTTGAAGGGTCGTCGTTATGGTTATACTTATTCGTCGATCATGCCAAAAGAATAAAAGAGTATGCCTTAACATACCCAATTCTTGTCGAGACAATCGTTCTATAAGTCCTCGCTCCTCTTACGGGTGATTATCTATATCACATAAGTTGACATCAATATCGAATTCAAATTCCATATAGAAACTTTGTTTCGGCACCTTCTTGATAATCTGGAACACCTCGGGTTCTTAGACTTCTTTACAAGGGGTTCTTATGTAATTACATTACATGGTTTTCCCAAAACACAATTTCCACTGAACAAGGTTTCATAGACTCCGTAAGAAACTTGAACCTAGGCTCTAATACCAAGTTTTGTAACTCCCCAAACTATGGCCTGAGTGAAACACGACACTCGATGCCTCATTGCATGTGATCGAGCGAACCACATGGCTCGCTGAATCAACATGGGCATCAAAACATGCAATAGTAGTGATTTAAAACATGTAAAACATAATACTAAAAATATGATTGCCGAATAATATGAAAACATAACAAGTATGAATACTGAACATCTTACATGACATGCTAAACTAGTCTATGAAATCTCTGAACATGAGTCTGACTACAAAAATGTTTTACTAGAACAAGGCCCTGGCATACCTCTGTTGTAAAGTATAACATGACAATAAATAAATTGACAGCTCGAATGAAAATGGGCTCACATATAGCTGATACTGATGAAATCCTAATGAGCAGATCCGTTGTCCTGAAACTCAATACATGCACTGTGAAGTGCAGGCCCCGGGCAAAAAGGGACGTAAGTATATTTGAATTGTACAGTATGCAAAACAACTGAGAGAATAAGCAGACTCATGAAATAATAGGAACATGAAACTGAAACTGTAACTTGAGCATGTATAACATCTGACATGAATATAACATAATACATGATAAATTAATTTAAGTGGGAGAACGTTAGTATACCGACATGAAATCACCACGCTGGAACGTGGCATCTGATCTATATTCGATCAACTAAGACATCTCGTACCTTACCGGGATACGAGACATGAACATGACATGAATGGATCCAATAACCCGCAATGGGTAATATAAAGGGATCGTCCTAAATGGGTGGAGCGATCCTTATCCTACATTGGCATACATAGTTTCAGGTATTAAACCTTATTGGTAATCTATGCAACTCCTAAAATATGAACATGAATATACTTGACTTGGAAGCCCATGGATTTTATGAATATAACTTGTTAACATGATTTGTAAATGTAATTTAACATGAATATAAATACATAATATGTCTTGTGTGAAAACATGTATAATTTTGTGGATTGAGTAATAATGATTCATGACTTTTATTTAAGAACTCATGAAATTCAAAACATGTGTTCATGGATTACGGACAGGTTCATGACAATCATAATGACATATCATGAATACAATTAACGAAAACATGATATAAGCATGGTATATAGGGTCATCATGAATTGGAGCAAAACCCTAGGTCTGAGAAAATTCATGTTTCATGGATTAAAAGTGGCATGGGGAAGAATAATGATGTTCTCACACGTGGATAGAAGCTCTACATACCTTAATCACTCCAAAACTTGTAATAAAGGTATGAACTTTGAAGAAGAAACCCAAAAGCCTGAACTTAATTCCTTGAGGTGGGTTTTCTTGAAAGCCCTATGCTAGAAACAATAAATTTCTACTTAGAATTCATGTGTATATGTTAGAATCCACTTGCAATACTTGGAATAGGCTTACCTTGGTGTATGCGAGTGATGGAAAGAGAGAACCTTCGTGCTAGGGCTTGTAAAGGATGAACAACTGATTTTTAGAACAGATTTCGCAAATATATATTGTTCGGCCGTCGGGGGTTATACGGCAGATTGTACGATCCGTACAATTTCTACGGTGAGGAGTACGGGTTGTACATAATTGTACAGTCCATATAATGTGGCCGTCATCGGATGGTAAATTTTAATGAGCATCAAAAGTCTGGGGTCTTCATACGGTCAAAACGTACGGTCCGTATAAGCCATCATATTTCATTGATTTTTCGACGGTCTTTGTATGGTACAATTCTACGATTCATATAACTTTGTACGGCCCGTAGAAGCCTGGCGTAAAACATAGATTACTGAACTGAAAGTGAATTTTGATTTTTATACTTCCCGTCTTGGTTTTCTAAACTCCTGAATCATCAACAAGACTTAGTTTGAATGTACTAGGTGTTACATTGAATTATTTGAACAATGTGATGATGCACTAGTATACTAATGGTACTTATAATTTAACCCCACATGGTTCTTATTCTATGACTAGTAGTTATCATGCTATGTTGGGCACATTGCAAAGATTGCCAGTAACAGACTTGGTATGGAACTCAATCATGTTGCCTAGGCACAGGGTGTTGGTCTAATTGGCTTATCAAAATAGATTGCTCTACAAAGGAAAGGTTGCATAGACTGAGCATCCCAATTGAGGATAATACTTGTTGTTTATGTGAAGGAGTAGTTGAAACTCACAAGCATCTGTTTGCAGAATGTCCATGGTTGTCAAATGTGAAAAAAGCCATATATTTTCTTTGTTCCACTTTAGTTGATATTATTTTTATTAATTTATTTAAAATAAATGACATATCTATATTTTTAATAAAAAACCCTTATAATTAAATAAACTTATTAATAGTTACATTTTTTAATTTGTTACTTAAAAAGTAATATCAAATCAAAGTATGTACCCGAAGGGAACAAATTACTCATCTTTTACAGTACCGGTTTAATGTTCTGCTTTGGGCAAGGAACAAAAAGGCTGTCATAGACCGCGAAGCACACAATCACTACAGATCAAATCGTCGTTCTATTTTCCGGTGATCGGAGATCGTAACGATGTTTAATTTCTTAAAAGGCGTCGTCAGTGGATCTGGAACAGGTCTTAAAGATCTGCCATATAATATTGGTGAACCTTATTCCTCTGCTTGGGGCTCTTGGATACACTACCGTGGTACCTCAAAGGTTTTCCATCTTTCTCTCTATAAATACACAAATAAAAATTTTGCTAGTAGCGTTTCTGTTTTTAATTTCGTATAAAATAAGATGCGTGTTATTCATGCGTAGTGTAGTGTTAGTGTTTTGGATAGGGAATTTAACATAACACTTTTGTATATTGTTTCTGTTGCTCGTATATTTATATATATTAATACTACATTAGATCGTGTGATGAGGACTTGTAAAGGAACTATTAGTGTTTTGGATTGGAAATATAGCGTAACAGGTTTGGATATTGTTGCGGTTTCGCTTATTGTTGATAGTGTGTGTGTGTGTATATATATATATGTATAAGATTGTGTGATGAGGACTTGTAAAGGCACTATTAGTGTTTCAGTTTAGCATAACAGTTTTGGATATTGTCGCAGTTATGCTATATATATATATATATATATATATATATATATATATATATAAGATCATGTGATGAGGACTTAGCATTAAAAATTGCTGCTATCATTTATGTTTTTAATTTTCGATGATAAAATGTGTTGTTCGTGCTTAGTGTTAGTGTTTTGGATTAGGAATTTAACATAACACTTTTGGCTATTGGTCGTATTTTTTGTAGTACTAGTATTTTTATATAGTACTGACTACATTAGATCGTGTGATGAGGACTTGTAAAGGTACTATTAGTGTTTCGGATTGGGAAATTAGCATAACAGTTTTGCATAATGTCTTGTTGATAGTATATTTATATATATTAGATCGTGTGATTAGGACTTGTGAAGGCACTGCGATTTAAAATTTACATTGTAAGAGATCTTTTTCTCTTGAGCCGAGGGTCTATCGGAAACAACCTCTCTACCTCCCAAGGTAGGGGTAAGGTCTGCGTACACTATGTCCTCCCCAGACCCCACTTGTGGGATTACACTAGGTATGGTGTTGTTGTATTGTAACAGATCTTCTAGATAGTACATGGAAGCTTACTTGCTCAATCTTTTCCCAATAGTCACTTCAGTAGTTCGATACACAAACAAACATGATTGACGTACAGACGTAGTATTGATCTGTTTTCTGCTCCAAGTTGAAGATTTGCTAGCATTTCTGTTTTAATTTCGTATGATAAAATGAGTTGTCCATACGCAGTGTTAGTGTTTTGGATCTCAGTTGCGCGTATTTTTTATAGTAGTATTTTTGTATATTACTACATCAGATCGTGTAATGAGGACTTGTAAGGGCACTATTAGTGTTTCAGATTGGGAATATAGCATGACACTTTGGGATATTGTCTTAGTTGCGCTTAATGTTGATAGTATATTTATATATTAGATCATGTGATGAGGATTTTTGAAGGCACTGCGATTTAAATTTTACATTGTTAGAGATCTTCCAGATAGTAAGCTTACTTGTTCGATCTTTTCTCAATAGTCACTTCAGTAGTTTGATGCACAAACAAACATGGCTGACGTAGTATTGATCTCTTTTCTGCTCCAAGTTGAAAAACTTTCTAGCATTTCTGTTTTTAAATTTCGTACGATAAAATGTTGTCCATGCAAAGTTTTAGTGTTTTGGATTGGGAATTTAGCATAACACATTTGGATAGCGTCTCAGTTGCGCTAATTATTGATATTATCTTTATATATTAGATCGTGTGATGAAGATTTGTGAAGGCACTGTTAGTGTTTCGGATTGCGAATTTAGTATAACTTTTTTTGTATATTGTCTCAGTTGTGCTAATTGTTGATAGTATCTTTAAATATTGGATCGTGTGATAAGGTCTTGTGAAGGCACTGGGATTTAAAATTTACATTGTAAGGGATCTACAGATAGTACATGAAGGCTTACTTGGTTCAATTATTTCTCAATCGCCACTTCAGTAGTTCTTAGAGATAATTCTACCCTTATAAAAAAAAGTAGGTCTTAAAGATAATTCTATGGTTCCAGGAATCTAGAGAGTTTGAAAAGAGTGTCAATGCGTGCTTTATAGCAATCATTCTGCAAGAAGAATGGAGTAGCAATATAAATGATTAAGACCCATGATTTTACAACAAAAAAATGATTAGAACTCATTAATCTAGTGGGAAAATCAACAAGAGAATTGTTGATGTGCTTTATCATAGACGAAAGAAGGTACTAAATTAGATTGTGTTAACTCATCAGAATGCATCTGCGGAAGAAAGACATATTTAGATGTTGACACAATGGCCCATGAGTTTGGTGGGTTCAGGAAGAAAGTAAGGGAAACCAGGATACTAAGCCGGACATTGAAGAAGCTTATGATATCATCTGAGCTGAGAAGTTTTACATGTTGTAACAATGAAGATAGGCGTTGGGGATAGGTGGAGGAGGTGGATTAGGTACATAATATTGATGGCAAAATTCTCTATATATAGAAATGAGAGTCATTTTGGGAGTAGTAGCAGAACACTTTTTGAAGTGTTTTACAGCCAGTAATGGCCAGGATAATGACAAGTCCCACACTTACTATTTGTAAATGATAATTCAGTGTTTTCTTTATGCAAATGAATCTCAATTAACAAATCTGAGCAAGTTCTACTGTGGTTCCAAGCAGTTTGCGGAAATCAATTTAAAAAGTGTGAAATTATCCAGGTGCGAGAAATGCACAACTTCAAACATAGCACAACTGTTAAATTGCAGTAGGACGCTTCCTATGACTTAGCGAGGCCTGCTGCTAGGCGTGTCATATAAAAGTTGCATAGATGAAGCACTTCTAAGTACAAATATTCTCAATTCCTTGATTCCCTTATGGCCCATTTCATGCTTTTCATAAATTTCCTATCATAAAATATTTGGATGATCTTGTTCTGTTTACTCAATATTCCTAAGTAAGTTATTAAGTGTATATTTCTCTGGAACAAATAGAGCAATAACTGCCCTAGTTCCATTCAGAAGTGAGATTACAGAAAACGAACAAAAAGAGAATAAAATACCATGAGATATGAATAGGAAGCAAGGGTGGATGTTGTTTATGCAGACAGTAGAATCCTTGCCATTGAACCACAAAATAATATTCCACATAACGGGATTGTGACTGTAACTTGCGAGATTCCATATGCTTAAACATTATAAATCAATGAACTGTAATCATACAGTTATTTAATGTAGACGTTTAGCACCAGCTATGTGCTATTTTGGCGTAATTTTCAGATTTCTAGTATGCAATTTAGTTGGTTCACGTTATGCAATTCATTTTTGTTTCTCTCTTCAAACAGGATGATGGGACTCCTGTGTCAATATTTTCTCTCTCAGGAAATAGCACAAATGATGGACATCTAGTTGCCGGTCGGAATGGAGTCAAGAGACTTCGTACGGTAAGCTAATTATTGTTTGTAAATTATGAATTCATTGACACTTCACCTTACTGTATAATCAGAGTATTACCTCTCAAATTTTAGCTTATGGACATAGTTCATTTCTAATTATCGGACTCCTTGATGCTAATTTTTTCTCCTTTGTCTTCAGGTTAGACATCCAAATATTTTGTCATTTCTTCACAGCACTGAAGCTGAAAATTTCGATGGTTCTACTACTAAGGTTACCATCTATATTGTTACTGAACCTGTCATGCCACTCTCTGAAAAGCTTAAGGAATTAGGATTAAAAGGTACCCAAAGGTATGAATTTACTGTGGTTCATTAACTTCTTACCATCATATGCCTAAGATAGAACGATTACATGACTTACCTGAATTACCATAATGGTAGCATGAGTTAATTTTTGAGCAGTTGTATCAAAATGCAGAAGCTTCAACTTCTATTGCCAATAATATCTCATAAGCTTCAAAGTTTCAACCTGGAATCAATGTGCTTTCATATTCATTTTCCTGAATTTGGTATCTATAGTTCATTATAAGGCATCAATTTCATTTCCCCATACGTCCCTAGGGCTTCGGTCTAGTGGTAAGAGCGTAGCAATTGATGTGTGGGGTAGACACATGTCACGAGCTCGAACTCTGTTTGAGACAAAAGCTTGGTATTTGGGTGGAGAAAGGTTGGGGGAGGTCATTAACCACTGAGTTTAGAACCGTCAGTCAGCATGTCATGAGCGTGGGTTAGATGCAGGTCATGAGTTTGAACCTTACCAGAGATAAAAGCATGGTATTTAGGTGGAGAAAGGTATGGGGCTTTATCTACATAGTTTCGAACCGTCAGTCAGCATGTCATGAGTTCGAACGCTGATGGAAACAAAAACTTGTTATTTAGGTGGAGGGGGGGGGGGTTCTTATCCATTGAGTTTAGAACCGTCTGTCAGCTGACTGTCGGGGATTTCTTGGTTATAAGAAAGATTTGAACATTGTAGACTTAAAATGAGTAATGCCAAGAACCACAACTCAACTGCTTCAGTGTTGGAATAGAAATAGAAAGAGGAGAAAGAAGAATTTATGCTGGAGCACAATGCCTACTTGCATCTGGTGGACTATAGGGAATGAAAGGAATGCTAGATGTTATGATGACAAAGCAAATTCCATACAACAATTCAAGTTTAATTGTACACTTTTGTTTTCTTTTTGGTGCAAGGAGGTATGTGTAAATGAAGCAGAATCAATACTCAGCCTCTTAGAATCCCTACAAGATTAGAAAGAGATTCTTCTTTTGGTTTTCGCACTCATGCACATATTTCAGCACTTGCTTAGTGATGTTATAGTACAATTACCTTCTGAAAAAAAAAATCTGAGGAACAAAGTGTTTTCGGGACTTGGCACTGGTGTCTAATGATGTTTGGCTTAATAGAAGCTGTTGGTTCTCCTCTTGGACTAAGATTACGGGTTTTCCAGCAAAAGAATGGTTGACAGTCTAAATGGAATGTGTTTGTCAATCTTTAAGAAGTGATAAAACTTCCCATTTCTTTTCAACAATAAAAGAAACTTCCGATTTCCTTAAAATATTTGAGGTAAAGGGGAGATAATTGTCATGCCTCACAGTATCTTGTCTCTCCTTGAGTAGGGGAGATAATTGTTCCTGGGCATGGCAAACTAGTAATATGCAAGGAGATACAAGATACTGCGAGGCATGGCAAATCAAATATTTAAAACTTCCAATAAATGTCATCCCGTCTATCTCAAATTAAATTACTAAGCATGCTTTCCTTCTCAATCTTGGCAATTCTTTGGTGTATCTTGATAAACTTAAGTATCCTCTCTCTGAAGCCATGCCGTATAGTTTCGAGAATTTTAGTTATTTTACACCTCGTTTGATGGTGGCAGGGACGAGTATTATGCCTGGGGGTTGCATCGAATAGCCCAAGCTGTGAGCTTCTTAAATAACGACTGCAAACTTGTAAGTATGCTTTTGATTAAATTTCATTTGTTCCCCATGTTGAAAGCTACTTTCTGAGGAAGCGGAATTTCTAATATATTAGGATAAAATTAAAATTGCAGCAGAGATTGCATTATTGATACTTCTTATGAAATATATCTAAATGGCTGAGCCATATCGATTTCTGGTGTTGCACATAGAGGCTACGACACATAATTTGGATCCTTAGCTTCATCATACATTCCCTGATGCATCCAAATTGTTGAAGAGCTGTTCAAGCTTGGAAGCATATCTTGAAGCCTAACCTTTAAAGCATGAAACACTTTTCTTTTCATCTGCTGTGAAAGCTTCCATCTACTAGCTATTAAACTAGAGATTGACTTGGATCTAATCCTTTGGACATAATGTATCTATTACTTCTTTCGTACTTATATATGTTTGAGGTCATTTAGTCTTCTGCTTGCAAACTTTACTGGATCACTCGAATATTTGATGGATTATTTTGAGTTGCACTTTTACTAATGCAGGTTCATGGAAATGTTTGCCTGGCTAGTGTTATTGTTACGCAAACTCTGGACTGGAAATTGCACGCCTTTGATGTTCTTTCTGAGTTTGATGGACACAATGAATCTTCTGTTGGACCAATGCTGGTAAACTATGATATCAACTCATTGGCAAAATTTCTTTTCACTTTAATGCCATACAAACCTCATCCTCAATTATGTTAACAGGGTGGGAACTACATAATTTTTAATGGATCTCTATAAATGGCACTTAAAAAAATATAGGAAAAGTAGAAGGGAAAAGGGTCAAAAATACCCCTCTACTGTCATAAATTGGCTATTTTTATCCTCCGTTACAAGATGGGGCCAAATCTACCCCTCCCGTTACAAGTTGGGGTTAAAATTACCCCTCCTGTTAGCGAAGTTTATAAAAATACCCCTCATTTGATTGACAGAAACTCCCAAATCAACCAAATAACCCGATTTCAATTGAAATTATCCATCCCCTCTTTTAATTCGACCCGCGACCCACTAGAACAGAGGGGGAAATGGCTTCGTTGTTGCTGCTCGTCGGCGTCGAGCTCGCGTCGGTGGGGACTAGTTGTTGTTGCTAGTTGCTCTGGCAGTTGTGAGGAAGAATGAAGAGGTTGGGATTGTTGTTGGCGTTATGGGTTGGTGGAGACGGTGGTTAGCCGGAGAAGGAGGGTTATTTGGGTGGAAGGGTGGTGGTGTTGCGGAGCTCAGGGAGAGAAGGGAGAATGAGTGAAGTGGTGTCGTGGAGGTGGCGAGGGAGAGAAGTGTGTGAAAGGGGGTGGTTGAGCGGTGGTGGTTGGGCTGTCTGGTTGGGTGTGGTGGTGGCTGCGATTGGGTTTTGATGTTTTTTCTAGTCGGAATTGTGGAGGGGCGGCGGTAGATATGGGAGAAGGAGGAGGGCGACAATTCGTTGGTGGTGGAGTGGAGGAGGGCGACAGTTCGTTGGAGGAGGGTTTAATTTGGTATGGGTCAATTTTGTTTAGTGGGTCGCGGGTCGGGTTAAAAGAGGGGATGGGTAATTTCAATTGAAATCGGGTCATTTGGGAGTTTCTGTCATATGAGGGGTATTTTTAGAAACTTTGCTAACGGGAGGGGTATTTTTTACCCTAATTTGTAACGGGAGGGGTAGATTTGGCCCCAACTTGTAACGGAGGGTAAAAATAGCCAATTTATGAAAGTAGAGGGGTATTTTTGACCCTTTTCCCAAAGTAGAAACCTACTTTCCGTTTTTAAGGCACACCGCAGGACGAACTAATTATCCTTGAAACTATTTTTTATATCCCTTTTTAGCTGAAGAACTGTATTTTCCTTTAGAGGATTCATATAGTCGAGCCCAACTGATCTGGGATTGAGGTGCAGTTGATTGATTGTTGATGCTATTCTCCAGTATCTCATGCTTTACTGTTATTTTTCATTTTTCCTATGTCACACAACAATACAAGTTAATTGTTTGTCTTTATTTGTGTGTAGCAATATGATTGGCTTATTGGTGCACAATACAAATCAACGGAACTGCTGAAGTCTGACTGGACGACGATCAGAAGATCTCCACCTTGGTCTATAGATTCTTGGGGTTTGGGTAAGTGTTTTCTGTTTAATTGTCGTTATTATTTTTTTGATTGGTTTAGTTGTAGTCATTATTCAGTGGTAATAGAATGATAAGACTAAAAAGTTTTGGGTCTCTGTTTCTGAGGTTTCACTATAATGATAGTGGAATATAGATTGCAGTTATGGACCTCACCATGTCACTAGAGCGTAAATAATGTAAAATGCTTTAACGTTCAACATTTCCTCGGCTAATGAAATGATTGCTTTTGCTGTACCTTCTTTTTAGATATCATCATTGTTATAATGCTTGAGTACTTATTACGGAATCACCATTTTCTGGATGCAAAATGGACTGGAGAGCTTTTCCTTAGTCTAACACTCCAGAGTTCTTAAATGTTCTTTTTCAACCGCAAATTAATCAATGTTACCATTCTAAAAAAACGCAAATTAATCTTTTGATACTGGAAATTGCTAGGCTGTCTTATCTATGAACTGTTTTGTGGTACCAAGTTGAGCACAACAGAGGATTTGCGCAATACTGCTTCTATTCCAAAGGTATGCTGCAACATTCACCGATTGATTTTCTTCTCTTGATCACCTGTCTGATTATACTCTTCTTTATCTTCTAGTGGGTTTGAAAATTCATTTCATTCCATTTGCAATTGGCTTATTTTCCTGTCTCACAGTCTCTACTTCCAGATTATCAGCGTCTCTTGAGCTCTATGCCCCCTCGCAGGTTGAATTCATCAAAGCTTCTTGAAAATAGTGGTAACATTTTTGTTTCATTTTATTTTTTGTACATCAATTAAGTTCTTCTCCAGCTGTCCGAGCACCTTACGTCATATGACTAATACTTTTCTGCTAGTCTACTGTTAAACTGTTGTTTTCTTATTGAATCTAGTGATTGCGGGTATTTGTTTCAGTAAGTTCTAGTCTTCTAGTAGCAGATGTGAGCTCAATATATGTTTGAAATGTGTTTTGTCACCATCTGCCTGTGGTCGACGTTTTGAATTTAAGGACTCGATGCTGAAGTGGGTTTTATTCTCCACAAATAGCTAATCATTAGCCATCATGGATAATTCAGACAAAGCTTTTCAAAGCTGATCTATTTTACGATTTTCTTCTTCCTCCCTAGTTACAACCCATGAACAAGAGGTTATTTTTGCTTCTTTTTGCTTCTTTGAACCAGTTTTACGTGATGTGCTATATTTGTACGAAAAATGATTGTGGAATTCTATAACACGCCAATCATGAAAGTCTTAACCTCCAATTGATAGTTTCAATGAAAATCATGTCAATTTCTGTATTTTGCTTTTGTCATTTTTGGTAGTCTAATTTGGTATACTTACCCCTCACAAAGGCTTTGCCTTCTATAACTTTATCTTATACCTGGCTGCATGCTACTTTGTCAATTTTGTATTGATGCACCTATTGGTTGGTCAATTAGGATGAATCAAATGGGTAGCCTTTTGGCATAACTAAATGAAAGTAGAATTACAACATAGACATTCGTGTCATATATATAGATGTCCATTTCCTTGGGTATATCGTACCTTTCCAAGTTTTCTGAACTTGCTTATGGTTTTATGTCTTCTATGAACCTTAATCTATCTACTTCATAAAAAATGAACCTTAATCTATCTTAATCAGATCAAGCCATTTTGACTCATCTTAGTGGAATTCATTATGTGGAGCTAATGCTTGAGTCTCTTGTTAATTTGATGCTGCTTCCGTTGCTCATTTTTCATGGGCACATTTATCGCTTTTACTCTTCTAGGATTTGTAATTATCACTTTACCCTGGATTTATCTAGTCTTGTTATTCTCCTTTTACCTGACTTGAAGCGATAGTGTTAGTACTATGTCCAATATATCATTCACATGCTGGATCTCACACTAAAGATGCTAATCATGCATTGGCAGAATATTTCCAAAATAAGTTGGTGGAGACCATTCAATTCATGGAAATACTTAATCTTAAGGATAGTGTAGAAAAAGACACTTTCTTCCGTAAGCTTCCAAATCTGGCAGAGCAACTTCCTCGCGAAATCGTGCTGAAGAAGGTATTCCTTTTTTCTTCCATTACAAATTCTAGCGAGTTAAATAAAGCAAATACAAAAATTTACTAAATAATTAAATTTATTACACGAGCAAATCTAATATTTTCTCTTTGCAGTTGCTTCCTTTGCTAGCTTCTGCATTAGAATTTGGTTCAGCTGCTGCTCCTTCTTTAACGGCTTTGTTGAAAATGGGTTCTTGGCTTTCAACAGATGAGTTTAGTGTCAAGGTTGAACTCTTTTCCTGCTCTTCCCTTTTTCTTTTTCCCGAGATTAAGTATTTTTTTTGTCCAGCACATTGATTATGTCTTCTTTTTGGTTTTAGTTTCTGTTTTAACTTGTATTTTGAACTGTGGACATCTATAATAGGTACTACCTACAATCATAAGACTTTTTGCCTCCAATGATCGGTCCATCCGAGTGGGTCTTCTGCAGCATATTGATCAATATGGGGAGTCATTATCTGCAAAAATTGTTGATGAGCAGGTGTGGAAATATTAGATGAATATTGGCTATAACTTTTCAAGTGTACAGTTATACTTGAAGGGATACCCTTAATAATTCAGAATTTTGTAGCACTTGGATGGTCTAATTGCCTGACAAAGCTGTTGATCAGGTTTATGCTCATGTGGCTACTGGGTTCTCTGACACATCTGCTTTTCTTCGGGAGTTGACACTTAAATCTATGCTTGTATTGGCTCCAAAGGTGTGTACATCTTGCATATAGGTCCTGCACTTATATTCTAACATATGAGTACAAATATCCAGTTAACTGACCTTGTTGTGCGGCGCTTTACTGTATACCTGAACTAGAACATACCATTGTACTTGATGTTTTGACTTTCCTTCTGGAAGTCTGATTACAAATGTTCTACATGCATTGGTATTGATACTTGGCATTTACATGTGATGCTATAGTGCTTATTGTTTCTTTGGTTGTTCATCTGTAACGATATCATGTTTCGTAGTGATTGAGTATGTTGAAGTGTGTGACCATCTAAAAGCTTAAGCTTTTATAGAGATTATACTTTTATTTACTTAATTATGTACGTGCGACCCTGATTCTTTGTCATGGGCTAAGCTATGGAATTTATTTTTCCATAATGGGTGGCGGTGAGACTCGAACTCAAGACTTCACCCTGCTTTGATACCATGTTGAAGTCTGTACTATCTCATCTAAAGACTTAAGCCGTTAGAGAGTGCACTTTTATTTACTTAATTATGTCTTCAAGAAAGTAGTTCCATATAGTGTCAATTCCTCGTATCACACTAACTAATATTTTTCCAAAATTTTATTGCAGCTCTCACATCGCACTATATCGGGATCTTTGTTGAAATATCTCTCCAAGCTACAGGTGTGACTCGCACATGCAAAACTATTAGTCTTCTTGTCTATGATTATTTCTTTGCTTCATAGTGTTTGAAATATCTGTTCAAGCAACAGGTATGCGTCATACTGCAGAATTTATTCCTCTTGTCTAGGCTTATTTGTTTGCTCCTAAGGATTTGCTTTTTCTATTTGTGGTATAAGTAGGTTGATGAAGAACCGGCAATTAGAACAAACACTACGATATTGCTTGGAAATATTGCCGGTTACCTCAATGAGGGGGTAAGGAACAGTCTTGATTATCATACCGTTCCAGAATTTAAATAAGTGATTTATATTCTAGTAGAGAGTTTAAAACAGACCCTATCCTTTCCGAGATGTGTTTTACTTCTGACATGATAATTAATAGATTTTTTTTGCCTGTAGACAAGGAAAAGGGTGCTAATAAATGCACTCACTGTTCGTGCCTTGCGTGATACATTTGCTCCTGCCCGAGCAGCAGGTAGCACCATATATGCGTTGCATCCAACCTCATTTTTGACCAGCTAATGATACTCTTCTTATTTGGGACTGATGTGTAGTTATGGTTGTTATTGTAATGATAATTTTCTTGAGTTCAATTTTTTCCTGAGATTCTTTATTGATCTTGTCCAAATTCCTGAGTCTGACTCTGCTTCCTCTTCCCTTTTTTGTCCTTGTTCGCTCCGTAATAATGGATGTTAAATTTTATTTTGCAGGTATCATGGCTTTGTCTGCTACCAGTTCTTACTATGATGTGACTCAGATTGCAACCCGCATTTTACCTAATATTGTTGTATTTACCATTGATCCAGACAGGTATTTTACTCTTAAATAGTTGCACTTACTGTTCTCTGAAAACTGGTCCTTGTAAGGATGTAGTATATCTGATATCACATGGAATCTGCTTATGCTATTTTTTCAGAACATTTTATTTCTGGGATTACTTTACATTTATGACTCAATCTCTTGTCGGGGTCAGCTGTATGAATCTTTACTATCCATCTTGCTGCATTTGATCCCATTTCATTCCAATATTCAAAGGGCCACTTTCTGGGATTACTTTAGCTCCTATAAAAATAAGAAGTTTTAAAGCTTTGCCATTACTAATATATTCACGGTTAAGAAGCTTGCTCCGGTAAGCATAGAAGATTAGGTGTTGTTCGTAGAAAGCCATATTTTTTGGTGAGGTTTCTACATTTTGGTATACTTCTTAGTTCTTATATAGGGGCGTTTTTGCTCTTTTTAATAAAGTTTGATTACTTTATCAACAAAAAGAGGAGCTCGCCTCAGCCCAAATAGATTAATGCCTATGCATTTGGAACTCCATGTCTTTGGTTCTCTGTGGTTTTCGAACTTATTTATTAGTAGCAGGCCTCGGTTAGGCTATCGGATAGCTATGATTGCGAATCCTCATGGTTGACGGTTTGACGGATGCTTAGGCTGACAGATTCAGCTATCAAGCATGTCATGTTAATGGATTCAAACATGACGAGTTCCGTCGCTGTCTGGATGATTTATGTTCATTTCTGTATTGTAAAATCTTTCACAAAGTAAGACATGCTTGTAGTCATTAGAAAGTGTAGGTTTATTACTTTGTGGAGCATATTGCTCGTTATTGTGCGGAAGTCAACTCAATTTATAGATAGAAGACTGGTAATCCTAAATATCTGCCATTTGTACAATGTTTGGAATCTTTCCCCTGCCAAAATGGCATCAAAGATTATGCATTTTGTTTGTCTGCCTGGGCATTGCTCAAGTGTCTGAATACTAGGTTGTGTTTGAGTCTCTTTGTTGTTTGGAGCAGATCAAATATTACGTGTAGTTGGAAAATTTGTTCTGATTATCTTTGTGCATATATATATACTCTATCATCACTTGTTTCTGTTCAATGGAACAGTGATGTTCAATCAAAAGCATTCCAAGCAGTTGATGAATTTTTGCAATTAGTCAAGCAGCACCATGAGAAGGTATTTTAATGTACTCTTTTTGTTTGAGTTTTTAATTTGCACATTAGTTGTCCCAACTTTAGCCTTTTTAAGAAGCTGCGTTGGGAGCTTGAGAAAAATGGGTTTACGCTTTTTTGAGTCATAAAACTTGGGGCATTAATCACAGTGGAGGCAAAAACACTAGGTGATATCTTCCATCTGTCCAAGCCTTGGTGGATAGAGTTACTCGGTACTTGTGCTGGTGGGAGGTAGCAGGTGCCCGGAATTAGTCGAGGTGTGCGCAAGCTTGGCCGCACACCATCACTACCACCACCACCAACAACATACCTAGTGTAATCCCACAAGTAGGGTCTGAAGCTTGGCCCCACACCACGGTTATCAAAAAAACTTGGGGATTATTTCCTTCATGGACCCCTTAAAGAATTATTTCCTGATATTCATTGTCTGGTATTACAACCTGATGCGACATGTGAGGAGATTTGGAACCAACAGGGGTGGATCTTTAATTTCAGGAGCTTTTGAATGGTTGGGAGATCCCTAGAATTGCTGATGTTTTCAAAACATTAGAACAGTATAAAGGGACCAACACAAAAGATGATAGATTGATATGGCAAAGCCATAGTAAAGTAAAGGCAATTACACAGTGAAGTCATCCTACATAGCTCTTAATAATATTGGGTAACAGTCCTTTAAATGGCAGCGGAAATCTGTCTGGAAAGTAGAAACACCTTTTAAGGTAGCCGACTATATGGAGGGAAAGAAACGTTAGGTGCTTTGATGGAACAAACAGCCCTATACAGAAGGTTAAGACGAATTGCCTTCATTTGTTTTACTTTTGGTGCAAAGAAGATTTTGTACATGATGTGGAGTCATTGTTAGATATCACAGAGTCCTTGTAAGAAGAACAAGGACATATTTTTTTTTTGAAGTAAATAATTTCATTGCAGGCATCAAGTAGATGCATAGTAGTTACAAAAGTTGAATAGCAAAAGGGTCAGCTCTCCTTTACATAGCTAGTTAAGGGACAGGGAGCTGACAAAGTCCAGAAATGTAACAGGGGAATCTAAAGGGGATAAATAAACCCAACTATACAAAAATATGAGGCATCTAGCTTTTAAAGATTGGTAGGTAGTTGATATCCCATCAAAGCATCTTCTATTTCTTTCATTCCAGATACTCCAACAAATGGCTGCAGGTATCATCTTCCAAATTCTCTTGATGGCACTATCAACTCTCCAGCAACTCCAGCTTACAAAAACATCCCTGATACTCGGAGGCATGACCCATTTAAGTCCAAAAAGTACTAAAAACATATTCCATAAATCTACTGCTATTGGGCATTGTAGAAATAGGTGGGTGTGCGTTTCTAACTCCTTCAAGCACATATAACATCTGTTAGCGATCTGAAACTTCCTTCTAGCCAGATTGTCTTGAGTCAGGCAAGCTTCATGAAGTGCAGTCCAGCTAAAGCAGCTGAGTTTAGGGGGCAGTTTGATCTTCCAAGGCCAAGGACATATTCTTTTGCTTATTTTGAACTGTAATGATCGCTCTTAGCACAGCCTTTGTGCTAAAGATATATAATACTAGTTACCTTCTCAAAAAACAAAACGTGGGGATTAGTTGGCATAACTGGAAAGAGAAGGGGAAAAAAAGTTTTGGGTGCCCATTGACATTATAAAACTTGGATTATATGTGGCATGCCTATATTCTAGTACGGTTAGAAGAAGCCGTCTCTTTTTTTTTTTTTTTTGACAAGGTAACAGACTGTGTATTGAATCATCAGCACAAAAGTGCTGGAAACTGAAATTTACATCCAAAAGAGTGAAACCAGAAGACAAACACTAAATCCTATCTCATATTACAAGGATCCTAGGATGTCTACAATAGAAACTGGGTCATCTATATACTCTGAACTGCACCAATAACAAAAACTTTGAATGCAGTTCATTTTTATCCTTTGCAGAGAACTAATATTGCCATCAAAGCACCTAGAGTTTCTCTCTTTCCAAATAGTCCACCATATTTGTCACGACCCAAACTGAAGGGCTGTGACGGGCACCCGGACCTTACCTGCCGGGTACCGCTAGCCTTACAGTCAACATCTAACCGTAACTAAACACGGGCCACAAGGGCCGTTGCCCAGTACCCTGCTGACATATAAAAATCATAAACTAGAAAAGAGCTATGTAAAATCTTAACCAGAAATCCCAACTTATATATATATATATATATATATATATATATACATACCAAGGCCGACAAGGCCATACATAACTATTACACACAGGACACCTGTCTACAAGCCTCTAAAGAGTACGTGATATCAAAAGGGTCGGGATAGGACCCCACCATACCTATATATATACATGCAAAAAAACCCTACCGAGATTAGACCGGCACTCTGAAACAAGGGAAGTGCTCCAAAATTCGCTGAGTTAGCGACCGACTAACGTGGATCGTCACCCTGTCTGCGTGAACCTGCAGGCATGAAACACAGCGTCCCCCGACAAAAGGGACGTCAGTACGACTGATATACCGAGTATGTCAGGCATGAACAATAGCATAACAAGAATACAATAATAAACTGAAACAGAAGAGCCGACAGAAATAGCAGACAAAAACAACTGACCAGTAGTGAATGCCTCTGAGGGCCATGATCTGCCAAAATGTCATGCACAATGCAAATGCGTTATACATATATATATATATATATATTGGCCTCATCGGGCATCGTCCTTCCCATAACAGCCTCTGTGGGCATCATATCATATTGGCCTATGTGGGCATCTTCCTTTTTTTCGTGATATTTGTACCAGCCGCAGGTGGTGTTGCGTATATAACGTCATTCCCTTTTCTCATCCCCTACATATATATAATGCGTACCATATTGTAGTGTATATAACACATGTGGGTCAAGGTAATACATGAATATAATGCAAATGCATGAATGACAATAAAACATTCAGAACTTATCGGATGACATAATATTCTTGTACCTTCGGCTAACATTGAGAATATTAACATCTTTCCCATATACCTCAATAAGGATTTAGTGACATATTTGGACATGCTTTCAACATAGGAATCAATAACATGAACATTCTTAACTACTAAGAGTAGAATAATTTATGGGACAATATTACGTTCACGTTTCGTACGCAGAACATGCCAAAAGAAAGAAGTAATTTGCCTTAGCATACCTCGATTCCACTTAATTATCTGAGTCAAGAGGGTTGCTATTGTTGCTAACACTGTCCGAAAACATAACACTGGAATTTAAATGTTGGTAACGAAACATTCACTGTCCAACCATAAAATCTCCAATTGTTTTTTTTTTGTTAAGTGGAAGTACGACTGGTTTCCTTTAACAAATGGAGGAGGAATGTTGCTGTGCTAATTGGGGGTAGATGTTACTGCATTGTATAATTCTCCTACTCTACACGAGGGCTTCTCCTAGGAATAGTGGAATCCATTTATTAAGTGTAAAGAAAATGTGGTGAGTTAATACAAAGAAACACTTGGCTGTAATTTAAGTCACCAATATGCATGTATAATGGATTAGTGTTGCTCTTTGCACAGGAGCACACACGTGTGGAGTGTACTAATCATGACACTTTATCCATTAAGTCTTAATTAATTCCTTTAGACCACCCTCCACATTTAACTCATCACACACATAATTAATTTCTTGATCCCAATTTACTTAAATCTTAATGACTTATAAAACCTTCATACGATTCCATAACCTCTTTGGTGATATACAACTATTATTGTTAATCCCCATCGTCACACTTATTAAGTCCTAAATTATTTCGGGACCGCATCCTTTTTTATAGTAAGTTTCTTTATTTGCATACGTGAATATGACATAATTTTTCCAAAGTTCGGGTCTACTTGCATATGTCTAGATGCTCAAACCATCGCCCGAAAGTACGGGGTGTTACAATATTACTGCTGGGACAATTTTCCATCTGTCTCTGTTAGTGCTACCAACACCCTCAGTATTCGAGCTTGCTAGTGCCTCTCCTGCTCTTCCTGGCATAGTCCATCTAATACCTCTGAAACTGGTGAACAGATTCCAAAGCTAGCTAACCATTTTACAATGAAGAAACATGTGATTAATTGTCTCTGCATTTTGTTCACAAAAATAGCATCTGGAGCACATGTGTATGCCCCTCTTCATGAGATTCTCTTTGGTTAGAACTGCTTCTTTCACAATTAACCAAGTAAAAATAGTCACTTTGTATGGAATTTTGACTTTCCATATAAGCTTCTTTCACAACTAAGAAGAAGTTGTCTCTTTCTTGTTAATTCATGTTATCATAAATTGAGCAGGCAGTAGAGTTCTGCCACTTCTTAGATGCCCTTCCCAGCTTATTAACTTTAAAATTAAGTAGCTAGTCATGATCTCTCACTTTATACGATAGACACCTCTTCAAAGAAGAGTACAAGAGCAGAGTAATATCCAGAGGTCCAAAGCCTCATACGAGGTTATTAACCAAGTCTGCTCTATGACAACTGTTGACCGGAGAACCTGCAATCACATGGGTGTTGAACTTATAAATAAAGCTGCAGAAGCATGTGAGAGGCAGGTGACCTTTTCAGAAAACTTTAGTAAGCAGTTGAGCCAGTCCAATAATTCCAGTGGGCCTGATCTGGCTCAAGTCATATTTAATGACTTAAATTCTCAGCCCAGTCCAGAAAGAACAACTGATGTTATTTTTTGAGGAGCTATTTGCACACACAACTTCTTCTCCAGTAGCTTCACAAGGTTTACTCCTTACTGCTGAAACAGAGGAGCATCACATGCATGCAAAGACTCCTATTTTATTAGGAACTTCAGAAAGAGAGGACGCAGAAATACAATTGACAAGGGCAGAGGGGGGAAACATGGTGGAAAAAGAGGGGGTTCTTGATTTTCACAAAGAACAACAATTGGTAAATCTTGATTCAAGCACTAATGGGGAGTTATGGGATGTGGAAGAGGCCATACCTATTCTAACAGAGCAGGAAGTTCTTGCTATTGACAAGGAGTGAGATACGACTGCTTGGGTTCGACAAAATCTTATCAAGTTAGGCAAGATTTTTGGCACTGACTTCAAGGGACATGAAGAAGAAGCCCTGTAACTTCTTATGCAAATTGATGCGAGTAGGCAAGCTAGAAGGATCATGGAAATTAAAAAATCCAGAGCTAAAGGATCACAAGAGAAAGAATTTAGGAACAACGGGAAAGGAAAAAAAACAGTCTAAGTAATGAAGCTTAATCTTGTATCATGGAATGTAAGGGGATTAAATGATGTGGGGAAAAGAAGGATGGTAAAGAGCCTTGTAGATCATTGGAGAGCAGACATTTTGTGTTTTCAGGAAACCAAGCTAGAGGGGAACATTCAAAATTTAGTGAAACAAATTTGGTGGGAAGATGGGTAAGATATGCTTGTCTAGAAGCAAGTGGTACTAGAGGGGGAATTATTATGCTATGGGATGGTAGAGTTTGGAAGGGGGAGGTTTTACAAACAGGAGTTTACACTTTAACTTGCAAGTTTGAGGCTATGCTTCAGGATTTCAATTGTCATATATCTGGGGTCTATGCCCTAAACTATAAAGTGGAAATAGAGCTGTATGGGATGAATTGGGAGCTGTTAGAGGACTTATGGAGGGGCCTTGGGCAGTGTGTGGTGATTTTAATGTTTGTAGGTTTCCTTCTGAAAAGAGGAATTGCCATAGGAGATCTTCAGCCATGGTATTTCAGACTTCATTGAAGACTTGGAACTTATTGATTTACACCTAGAAGGGGGTACTTACACTTGGTTCAGATGTGATGCTCACATCACAGCCTCTAGGATAGACAGGATCTTATTCTCATCGGATTGGAATGATCATTTCAGTAAGATAAAACAAGGAACTCTTCAAAGGCTAACTTCTGACCATGTCCCTATTGCTCTCTTTTGTGGAGCTTGGTAACACAATAAGTCATATTTCAAGTTCGAAAATTGGTGGCTAAATACAGAAATTTTGTTGATAGAATTAGTTCCGGGTGGAATTCTTTTGTGTTCTATGGGAGGCCGGATTACATTTTAGCTTGCAAACTGAAAGCTCTAAAAGGCAAGCTAAAAGAATGGAGCAAAAATGAACAAGGGAACCTTGAGCAAAAATGAACAAGGGAACCTTAACATTCAAAGGTCTAAATTGCTAAGTCAAATGGAAAGTTTGGATTCATTATTGGATAGCAGAGCATTGACGGAGCAGGAATCAATCAGTAAGGCAGCAACAATTATGGAGTATGAAGAATTTCTCAAAAATGAGAAAATTGCATGGAGGCAAAGATCCAGGACCCTAGGGTTGAAAGAAGGGAACAACAATACAAAGTTCTTTCACAATTCAGCCAATGCTCATAAGAGAATCTTTATTGATCATCTGAAAGATCAAGGGGAAACCATCGTGGAACCTGAAAGAGTTCAGGAGGAGATCGAATTATATTACAAGAAACTCTACGCAGAGACAGAGAACTGGAGGCTTGCTGGGAATCTGATCAACTGTCCCTCAATAATAGAATCAGAAAAGAACAATTTACAAGCCAAATTTGAGGAACAAAAAGTATATAATTGCTTGAAAAAGTTTGCCGCTGATTAAGCTCCTGGCCCTGATAGATACACCTATTAGATTCTTTATCAAATGTTGGGAAATTTTGAAACAAGACATCATGGAGGCTTTTCATAATTTTCATGACCAGGACATGTTTGAGAAGAGCTTCGATGCTACTTATATTGCGTTAATTCCCAAGAAGAAAAGGGCAAAGGAACTGAAAGACTTCAGACCTATAAGCTTGATAGGTAGTTTCTATAAGCTTCTGTCTAAGGTATGACTAAGAGGTTAAAGGGGGTGGTGGATAAGCTGGTAGATTCTCAACAGATGGCTTTTATTAGAGGAAGACAAATCATGGATGCCGTATTGATTGCTAATGAAGCAGTAGATTCAAGATTATCACAAAATAAGCCTGGCATTTTGTGTAAATTGGATAATGAGAAAGCATATGATCATGTTAATTGGGAATTTCTACTTAGAATCCTCGTGCAAATGGGTTTTGGGGATAAATGGATCAAGTGGATCAGGTTCTGTATATCTACTGTGAAATTCTCCGTCCTAGTTAATGGAGCCCCATAAGGTTTTTTTGATGCTCAAAGAGGAATTAGGCAAGGGGACCCCTTATCTCCTTTTCTATTCATTCTAGCTATGGAGGGTTTAAACAATATGACCAAAACAGAAAAAGCAAATGGATGGATCACAGGTTTCGAGATTTCCACAAATAATGAAAGGAGTTTGGAGGTGACCCATCTCCAATATGCAGATGACACTCTGATTTTCTGTGATGCAGAGGAGGAACAACTAAAATATTTGAGAGTCATTCTGGTACTCTTTGAAGGCATCTCAGGGCTACACATCAACTGGGGGAAAGCCATATATATCCCATCAATTCAGTCCCTAATAATGTTTCTGGCCATTATCCTGTGAGGCGAAGTAGGTTCTCTACCCACTGTATTTCTTGGGATGCCATTGGGTGCTAAATCAAAATAAAAAACATTTGGGATGCGGTTCTGGAGAAGTGCGAGAAGAAGTTGTCTAGATGGAAAGCACAATATTTGTCTTTGGGAGGCAGGCTAACTTTGATCAATGCAGTTATAGATGCTCTTCCAACATTTATGTTATCCTATCCCTTCAAGTGTAGTCCAAAGACTGGACAAGCTCAAAAGGTCTTTCTTCTAGCAAGGAAACAAGGAAAAAAAAGGTTATCATTTGATAAAGTGGAAAGTTCTGATCCGTAGTAAAAAACAAGGTGGTCTTGGTATCAAAAATTTGAAGAATCAAAGTAAGGCTTTAAAATTGAAGTGGCTATGGAGATATGCTCAAGATTCACATTCTTTATGGGGAAAAGTGATTAAATTGAAGTATGGGGAGCTGGACTTTTGGGCTTCTATGGAGGTCAATATCCCATATGGTGTAACTGTCTGGAGGTCAATCAGAGCATAGTGGCCTTTTTTAAAGAGCCACACTGTTATAAGGGTATATAATGGTAATAAAACAATTTTCTGGAAGGATAGGTGGTAGGGAAACAGAAGTTTGGAGGAGGTATTTCTTGATATGTTTGCTCTGACACAACATCATAACAAAACAGTGGCTGGAATGTGGTCACCTCAAGGTTGGGACTTGATCTTTAAGAGAATGTTGAATGACTAGGAAATACCTAGACTAGTTGAGCTTTATAAACATTTGGAGTCTTTCCAAGGGCTGAAGGATGGGGTGGACTGTTTGTGGTGGACTGGGCATAACAAGGGGCACTACAAAGTGAGTTCAGGCTATAAGATCATGAACATGACTGTGCCACAAAACTCCAACTGGCCATGGAGACAAGTTTGGAAAGTAAAGATACCTCTTAAAGTGGCATGCTTTACATGGTTGCTAGCCAAAGAGGCTGTTTTGACACATGAAAACTTGAGAAAGAGAAGGATTATCTTAGTTTCAAATTGTTGCTTATGTGGGGAAGCAGTTGAGACAGTAGGACATCTGTTTTTACACTGCAGAATTACTAACCAGTTATGGCAGTTTTTTATCAATCTTAGAGGCATATCTTGGACAATGCCTAGCAAGATTGTTGACACTCTTTATAGTTGGGAGGAGGCTGGGATTGGGACAAGGAACAGAAGCTATTGGAGGATCATTCCAGCTTGCATATGGTGGACTATCCGGAAAGAAAGGAACTCCAGATGTTTTGAGGATAGAAGTAGCACTCTACAGAAGGTCAAGCAAGACTGTATGTTGCTATTTTGTTTTTGGTGTACAAAGAATCCCTCTGTAGATGCAGAATCAATCCTAGAAGTCCTCGACTCTTGTTAGGATTTTACTTTCTTAGCTTCTTAGTTTTCTTTTTATGTAAAGGGTTTTTCAGTACTATCTAAGTACTGGTCTGTAATACAAAGTTGTTACCTGTTCAAAAAAAAAAATGGAAGGAGGGAGTGCATTCTTTTTTTATTCGTAGTTCAGTATGCAACTGGGTTCATATATACATGCACACACACACATTAGTTATGTGTATCGATGTTCTTGTTCATTATGGTGTCGTTTCCCTACCATCACGTCCCTTCCCTGATTCTGTCTACCATTCTCACTTGTGTTCTCATCCTCTCTCTTGTGTATGTTGTTCACTCATTTCTGTGTTGTCCTCTGTAGACTAGCACTGGAGATACCAGCACCACAAGTATGGGAACTTCGTCAATTTCTGGAAATGCGAGTTTGCTAGGGTATGTAAAAATTTGAGCATTTTATGTGGTCATTTTGCTGTTACTGTAAAGTAATTGCTATACATTGCATTTGGGCAAGCAGGTGCAACATAATCATTTTATCATTAGTTCCTTATAGAATTCCCCGGTTAAGCTTTATCAGAATTTGACTATAATTATCTCAAAGTTTCTGTTAACTTGTCATGATATGGAAATTTGGAGGGTGTTAGCGAAGCATTAGAAATATTTGAATCTCCAAACTAATACTACTGGAATATTGTGAAGAACTGTTGAAGTATGTATCCATTGCGGTTACTGGAGCTCTGGCATTTACTGCTTCCCTTCTACAGTTTTTATTTCCTGTAATATTTTTTCAGTAATATGGCCGTATTCTGATATTGCAGTTGGGCTATGAGCTCACTGACCCTTAAAGGCGGTAAATCCTCTGAGCAGGGTCCATATGCTCCAGCTAGCTCAAGCATGCCTCTTACTTCTGCAGTCCCCGATTCTAGCTCAAGTATGCAGCTTACCAATTTATTTATCCGTTTATTTATTTTGCATTATACTTCAGGGTTTGGCTGATAATGATACTTTTCATGCTGCTTTCTTCAAATAGTAATTATATGCTTACGAGGATGAACTCATCCCCAAATTGATACTGGTTTCTGAATTAAACAGTTGCAGATAGGTCAAGTATAGCACCAATTCATGTTAGTTCCAGCATAGATATGACAGATCAGCCTGTGCCAGTATCCCCGACATCAAATGATGGATGGGGAGAACTTGAAAATGGAATTCAAGAAGGTCTGGACGGTGATAAAGATGGTTGGGATGATATTGAGCCCCAAGAAGAGCCAAAACCATCTCCCTTTCTTGCAAATATCCAAGCTGCTCAAAGACGACCTGTCTCTCAACCAAAACCACAAGGTAATGACAATAACTGTAAAATATGTGCTCCTCTAGAGGCTTGTGCTCTTGGATAGTATTCAGGCAAGTCATAGTTCGGTTACAAGTTTAACTTAAAGCCACACAGACTATGGTAAATTGAAAATTAGACGAGGGATGATGAATAAGGAGATTCTAATATTCTATTACTGCTGGAACTTTTAATTGTATTTTGAGTGATATTGTCCATCAGAAACTCACATTTCACTAATTCTGGCAACTCTTTTCCCCTTCAAGAAAAATGACAAGGTCCATTACGAGTTAAAGATATGTAGAAAAAAAAAAACGAGAAAGAAACTGGAAGTGAATTACCTTGTGTTGATATTAGACAAGTCTAATTTCTATGTTTTCTGGTTTCCTAATTCTTACAATATTTGCTTCAGTTACTGGTTTACGAGGAAGTATCACACCGAAGGTAAGCAAAAATGAAGATGAGGAACTGTGGGGATCTGTACCTGCTTCTGCTCCTGCTCCTGCTCAGCCATCCACCTCTAGAGCAAGTAGAATAGTTGATGATGATGACCCCTGGGGTGCCATAGCTTCCCCGGCTCCTTCATCAAAGCCTTTGAATGTGAAAAAAAGTGAAGCACTTGACGATAATGACCCTTGGGCTGCTATTGCAGCTCCTGTACCGACTACTAAAGCCAGACTTTCAGTTGGGCGAGGCCGAGGAAACAAACCTACAGTTCCTAAATTGGGTGCCCATAAAATAAACCGAACATCGTCTGGAATGTAAATCATAAAATCAAAACTCGGGTCAACACTGAAACTTCACGAGTCACTGTAAAATTTAACCCTCATCAGGTGTCGAAAGTTGTGTTTGTTTCTTGATGTATTTCATGGGGATATGAGTATCATTTTTTCCCATTGTCTAGTCACTGTATTTTCTACTCAGAATCACTGATGCAATTCTTTGTAGTTCACGGGAGTCATTACATGCAGTTTCAACGTTGTTTGTAGTTTACTTTTCTGCTGGCACCTGAATCAGCTATTTTTTGTATTAGTAATTTTTATCAAATGCAACATGAAATAAGAATGTAATTTAAGAATACTCGAACTACCAGTTGCTTTTAGATTCCTAATTGACCGTATGGGTAGTTTTCCTCATAATCTAAATACTTTTAGAGAAGCATCAGGTGATGATGCATTAGTACAGTGGGAAGAGGTAGCACCACAATTAAAGAAGGCTAAAGTCAAGCGACAAAATATGTCCACTACTAAAAAATTGTTCATATTAGACACGTTTTGCTGATATGGTAAGGTGTGTGCAATACATGAAAATCAGCTCATAAAGGGCATTTATTTAGCTTTTTTTTAAAAAAAAAAGTTTCTTCATTCTCTCTTTGCCATCACTTCCTCCCCATCATCGTACACCACCATAGTCTGTTGCTAGATTATTGTTTGTTTCCTTGTGACACGAAAGAGATGGAAGCGATATAGGATCTTTTGAAGCAATTTCCGTAACAGATCTTAGATTAAAAGGTTTCAAATTTGAAGTTGTTTTCTCGAAATTTGATTGAGGTTGTTCAGATGAATGGATAGGCTTTTGGTTTCATTGGGGCAGGCATTTGAATAGTTATAGATTGAATATATGCCCCCATTATATTTTGTAGCTGCAAGTTTGTTCATTTTTTTTCTTTCCGGATGTAAAAAGGCAGCTCGTTGCACTAAGTTTCTGCTATGCGTCCGGGGATTCCGGATGTAAGTTTGTTCATTTAATTTGATTCAAACTTGTCCCTTTGAGACTTTTAGGACTTGTTGGCTAAAGTTGACATTGCTGATGAGAGTGACCACTAAGAAATTTTAAAGGGAAATAAAAGACAGACCTTTCATTGTACAAGAGGTCATAGTGAATTGGTACTTTTTGGACCACTAGTTGGCTGTAAAGTTGGTAAAACTGAGAATATGCATCTTTTCTTTAACCAATTCAAAATATATTTGTTTGGTAATGACGGAAAAATCAAGAACAAATTACATACACAAAGTAATTCCAATCCATATTCATGCAAGTATTCCAATATCTGTTTTTTATTTCACTAGTTTATAGTGTAAGTGCAACCAATAAATATGAATTACACTATAAAGATTTACCATCTAAAGACATACTTGAATTACAGAAAAGTTTCTATATTTGTAAAAGATCACGTTCTTCTAAGAATCATTCACAAATCACAACGAATTTAGGAAGAAGATAGTTATGTTCTTTCGGTTGTTTGCAGAAGGGAAGGAATATTTTTTTGGTAGAGCACTTGATTTTCTTTGGTGAGTTTATTTGAAGTGAATTTGAATTAGTCGGCCAATAAATTTTTAATATCGAATGCATAAAGCAAAAAGATATATCATCTCCAAATGGAAAGCGATAGATTTTGCTTTAATGCGTAGTTTTCCGTTTCAATTTATCAGTCTGTTTACATTCCCATAATAACTATTTCTCGAGATAAGAAGAATAAGTTAATCCTCTCCTTATCTCAAGAAATGAGGTTTTATGTAAGGCTGGCCAGTGGGTCGGGACGACCCGACCCCGTCCCGACCCCGCCCCGGTCCCGCCCCGACCCCGCTCTAAAAAAAAATAAAAATTTAACGGGGGCGGGACTCGAACTCGGGACGGGACGATGTCTCGTCCCGCCAGACCCGAGCCCGCCCCGAGCCCGTCCCGACCCCGACCCCGACCCTTAAACCCCCTTTGCAAAAATGACCGTTGCACCAACGACCATTTTAGGCCCCCCCTCCCCCAACCCCCCTACCCCTTAATATTTATTTTTAACCCATAAGTTATTATATTTATACTTTAACCCAATTTTTCAACTATAAATAACTCATTTTCTCTTCATCTTTCTCACAAATCTTCCTACAATCTCTCTAATTTCTCAATATATCTCTCTACATTGTTTGCTAAATATTCAATTTTATTAATTCATTTGGGAATTGGGAGTGAAGTTGGCAACTAGCTTGAGGATCTTCCATCGAGCAAAGTTTCAATTTTCAACCTCTCGATTACACGTCGACGTTACGTCGGCGTTTGGTACATTCGTTCCTTCATTAAATTATTATTGTCTCGTTTATTTTATTTTGCGCACTTAATTTTATTGTCTTTAATTATTTATTATCATAATTAAAATGGAAGGATTAAAAGGTATGTTTAAGGGTAAGGGTAAGGGTGCTTCTTCTAGTAGAGGCAACCGGGGCAAGGGTACTTCTTCTAGTCATCTTATTCCTACACGGATGATTTTGTTGATACTCAACATTTTCCTACAATACCATTAGATTTAGACGAGGAGTTATTTTCTCGGAACTCAAGAAGACTTTAATTTAGACGATGATCTAGACGATACACCCACTAATATTGATGACAACACGCCCACTAGTGCACCTTCAACCGAAATACCTCCTATTCCCCCTAGTATGAGACGAGGTCCAAGAAAACGACCATTAAAATCGATGCATGGACATTTTTTGATAGGGACGTAGAGAATCAAGTAGCCATATGTAAAATTTGTAAAAATGTTTTAAAATTTAAAACTGGAAAAGGTCACGGTGGGACGGGGGTTTAATTAGACACGTAGTAAGTGCTCATCCGGCTAGGTATGCCCAATACCAGGCTTCAAAACCGGGTGCGCAAACGGCCGCTCCATCGGGACAAGGTTCACATACGATACTCGTCCCGGACCAAGTACGGGGTCAAATTAACCCTATGACGGGGGGAATTGTAGGCTCTAAATACAACAAACATAGAGATAGGGAAGCAATATCAAAATTAGTTGTCTTTGTGGAGGGTTTGCCTTTTTCATTTCCTTCATCTCCCGGTTTTATTCATTACATTAGAGATATATATAATCCTGCTTTTAACGGTTTTCCTAGGTCAACCGTTAAGAGAGATGTATTTAAATTTGAGCATGAATATCAACAATATTTACGTTTTTCATTATATCATTTTAATGGCAAAGTATCTATCACGTCGATATAGGTCGTAGTACTAACGGCCATGATTATTTAACTTGTAACTTGTCATTGGATAGATTATAAATGGTCTATGCAAAAACGTATTTTAGCGTATAGATATATAGATGATAGGCACACTTTGTACTTTTATTGCGTAAAATATTTATCAAGTGTGCGATTATTACGGAATTACCGATAAAATTATGACTATTACATTAGATAACGCTTCTAATAACAATTACGCAATTACAATGTTAAAAAATAGTTTAGCTCCATCTTTTCCAGACCATTTTCATATAAATGCGCGTGCCATATATATAACTTAATTGTAAAGGATGGTCTATCACTTTTTGAAGACATTCTTAGTAAAATACAATTTGCTATAAACTTTATTTTTAAAAGTAATAAAGTACAACGTAGAAAAGAATATAAAAAACTTGTCACGATTGTGGACTACCTTATAGAAGAATTCCACAAGAAGTATCGACTAGGTGGAATTCTTTATACGAGCAACTACTTGTTGCTTATGACTATAAATTACCTATAACTTTATTTTTTAACTCTCATAATAAAAACCCAAATTGATATGATTTTAGATAGTGATTGGGTAAAAATTTCCGAACTTATTGTATTTTTAGAGAAATTTTTTCAAGCAACAAAAGAATTTTCCGTATATATTATCCTACTATTTCAACTATGTTATTTTATATAACTCTAATATTTTTATTACTTAGTGAATATATGGAAAAACCAGTTTATAAGGCAAACTATTAAAAAAATGTTTGTCAAAATAAAAAAATATTTTATTCCTATTCCTTCTATTTATATTATTGGTTCTGTATTAAATCCTACTATTAAAATAGACGGTACTAAATCACTAATTGAAACTATTTACGATTGTATAGAAGTACTACCACCTCCAAGTCCCAAAAATCTAAATCACCCACCACCTATTGAACAAACTAAAGAAGAAGTGTTGAATAGCGTAGAACACCAATGCAAAAATATATATAGATTTTATCAACAAGAAAATGCTAGTAACGTACCGGCTACCATACCATCTTCTTCATCTTCAACACAACCTCACAAAAGACATGTCTTGTTTCGCGGCTAGTATTGAAAGCCTCGAAATAGAATGTGCGGCCGTACCTCTACTAACCAAATTAGCGAGTTGGATATTTTTGTTTTGCGGGGTTATGTACCGTATCAAGAAGTTATCAATGAAGATGGACAAGAAGACTTGCTTTGAAATACGGAGGGGGAATGAGAAGACCTTTCCGACACTTTCATTGATGGCTCGAGATGTTTTGAACATTCAAGCGTCATCAATCTGCGTCGGAAAGCGCTTTTTCTCGAGCAGATATCAAATAGGAGACCACGGACACTCATTGGCCGAGACGGCTTGGAAATTGCGGTATTATTCGAGAGATTGGATACGAGCGGAGCGGAGAAGGTGCGGTCAACCGGAGATCAACGAAGAAGATGATGAAAACTACAACGAAATCTTAACCGAAGGTAGTGGAAGCGACGTGGATCAATTTGACCAACAAATACCTATTCCAACCGAAGAACCACATGAAATCATCAAGCAATTAGAACAGATTTTTTTGAAAATGTAATTTTTTTAATTGCAATTTTATTATGTAATTTGCAACTTTTGGACAACACCATAAAGTTGCAATTTAGATTTTAGACAATTGTATTTGTATTACAAAAAAATCATATGTCTATTAAATAATATAAGAGGCACAAAAACAGCCTTGGGATGTTTTTATTACACTATCTTGTTTTGTTTATTGAGTTTTTTTTATACATATGTTATTTAAAAAAAAAAAAAAAAAAAGGAAAACCCGACCCCGCCCCGCCCCGACCCGATACCGACGGGATCGGGATCGGGACGGACCTGAGCAGTCCCGCCCGCACCCGACCCCGCTAGTCCCGATCCCGACCCCCCGGATCGTCCCGCCCCGACCCCGACCCCGCCAGACCCGGCCCGCCAGACCCGAGCCCGGCCCACTGGCCACCCTTAGTTTTATGTGGCAACTTTAAGTTATGATTCTTTTAGTCGCCACACAATGTAAAGATTTTCATGCGTCTAAAATGTCACCATAAAAAGTGATAGTTTTAGTGACTACCCTTGTAGTATACTTAAGTTACCACGAATATGTACCAAATTTCTCTTTCTCGCTAAGAACGAAATTTGGTTGGCAAGTATTGAGGCTACTGGGAACTAATAAAAAGGGATCAAAGTGAAGCTAATGGACTTTAAGACAAGATTATCCGAGAAGAAATCACTAATCATTTTGTATTAAACATCGAATTCCAAAAGACAGTACTTATAATATTTTAAGCAAATAACAGACAAAGGAACGATAGAGAACTACAGATATATTCATAAATGAAAAAAAGAAGAAGAGAATGGTTTTACATGGACATGAAAAGGTTAAGTAAACCAATTGTTTAGATAACTTAAGTGCTCAGACCACAATTCAAAATACTTACAATTGTATAATTATATAGAAGTTCCCTATTCCTTTATCATATGTATCTAGTGCATCTACTTGTCACCCTTCAATTTTTCCTAAGAACTAATCTTCAAGAAAATGGACAAAAATCTCTGCCCTTTTTTATTTGTAACTATGGTGTCCGGGCCAGCTTGCGTGCACCTCGACTAATTTCACGGGTACCTGCCATCTGTCTTTATGTTAACTCTTATTCAAATCATCAAAACCATTTGCTAGTTTTATGCTTATGGTTTTTCCACCAGGTGACTTCACTGCCTTCTCGTCATCCCAGTCATCGTCCCAACTCTCATTCCACCCTTCAGCGGAAATTTCCAACTTCATGGAAGATCGAGGTTCGGCTTGTCCCATTTCAAGTTCCTGATATGCAACACCATCAAGATGTCGATCCTGTTTCCCCAACTTGCAGCAGATAACTATTCCTCCGATCAAAAGAGCCGTTACACCTAGTAAGTATGCCCCATTAGTTGGGGTCACATACATGGTATAAGATGGCAAGTTATTAAAGTAGCCTTGCCATACTGAACGTCCTATTTCAATCGTACATTTCCCAGTTCCAGCGTCTAGTGTAATCGATGAACTCCCTCCAATTTTAGACAACATGTTAATCTGATTACAAAATGAGAAATTGAAAACGAAGACACAGAAGCAGCACATTAGGTTCAATTTAATGCTTTGGAAGGTTGAACAATATATTTATACATTCTCACATATCACTCAACATAATGCGATTCAAGTTTAACTAATGTCTAAGTTCATTTCTAAGGCATGTCCTTTGTTTCAATCTTTGAACACTGAGATTTCCTCTACTGATATCAAACCGTGATTATACCAAATTCTCGGGGATCCACCATCTGATCAAAGCTTTGAACTTATTATTCTTCTATTTTTGGGCAGTGGCCGAGCCACCTTTGTCCCAAGGTTGTCAATTGACATCCCTTCGCTTGAAAATTACAATGTGTAGATAAGAAATTTTTTTAATGTATATTTACTATATGTGTTGAGTCCCCTTTAGCTTCTTTATGTGTTTACTTCTTTATATTTTGACTCTCCTTTAGTTAAAATTCTAGCTCTGCCACTGTTATTGGGGGGATGAAGGTGATTTCCGATAGAAGTATTAAAAATTGTCCAACTTTCGCCTTGTCATTTTGTGATCTTAGAATTTGTGCAGGCTAAAGCCAGCCATTCAGAAAGGAAGAGTTCTCTACCTGCTTGACATCATGTTCTGGTATCTGAATATTCTGGTATGTTTTGTTTGCAGGTGAAACATTGACCTTCAGCATCAAAGTGTTCTCACCATTGTTCTGGACGAGAAGAAACGATTCCTCATGTCCTACAAGTAAACAAAGTAAGCTTTGTGGTCAAGCCAAATCCAAGTGGTAAGACACAAAAATGATCATTCATATATAACATAATCTGATACAAATGAGATATACACCGAAACATATGAACTAATATAGAAAGATGTTTTCCAGCTGACGCAAAGATGGTAACAATGCAGTACAAGAGAATATAGAAGTGTCACAACTATCCAACGCGATGCTTATTGCAAATTCAAATGATAGCAAATAATAAAAGGTCAATATATAGACAAAATATTACGAGAAGAAGGGGTAAACAAAAGAAACCACCAAAAAGATGGATCAAATAGCCAAAATAGTTTCACTTGATGTCAATGAGAGGAGCCAAATCCATTACAAACTATTTCCTACACAGCTAAACTTAATAGATGGAGACATCAAAATCTTCTCATGTATCTTTTTTCAGCATGGACTCACCTCAGCGGCTATCAGGAACTAAAGAAAAGGAAATTCTGAAAAGAAAAGAACAAATGGAAGGACAGAAGAACAAAAGAGTACTAGGAACTTCAGAACAAGAGGACATCAGATGCGAAGCTTGAAATTAGAATGAAATCTGCACTACAAGTTAAAAATCCAAGAAGCTTGGAATTTAGATCAAAAGGAAATACATTAGGTTCTTTAGAGTTTATAAAGGCAGCAATATGGCCTAAGTGCCAGTTTTGACAAGAAGGTCCAGCAAAGTTCCAGAAAATTTGAGTCTTCTGTTGAATGGAACCCAAGTTGCTAGATTCAGGATGGACCTGAGGCCCTGTTTTGGAGCGCGTTTGAAAGCTTAGAATAAACAACAACATACCCAGTGTGGTCCCAAAACTAGGGTCTGGGGAGGGTGGGGAATACGCAGACCTTACCCCTAAATGACAAAGGGACACTAACTTAGATGAAGACAGGAGACACTAACTGCAGAAACATGAATTCATGAGAATCTAATCAAATCTTCCACGGATGTGCGGACTGCTAAACCTAGTCTATAGTGAAGCAACAGATCTACCACTTCAAATTTTTCACCGAATTTGTCTCAATATTGTAGGTCACTTAACTCACAAACATAGAAGTCCACAAGAATGTCTACCACCTTATCATTAGTTTTTTCTCTTTTAAACTTATCCTCCAATATGTTATGACCAGATGCTAATCACAAAGACAAGGAGACAACAAAACCTAATAATATTGTCAACAGCACATATATCTTCTCAAGTATATACATTTTCTTTCTACAAGAGTCAAGCTGTGACTAGAAACTCATATGAAGTATCTATTATGTTTCCTTCAATGTTTCAGACTTTGATGTGAGCCAAGTTAATTTGGAAGCTCGTCAAAGCCGAATGCGATATGCTGATTATGTCAGACATAATTCTTCGATTATTTGACACTTGCAATGTCAAATAGCTTGCTTTTCAAGGGCATCCACGATTAGCTTGCACTATCAAAAGGCATCCAAGATGACATAATAATACAATATTTGGAAGATCTACGCAGTCAAGTTCATCTAAAAGAAGCTGTTACTTAAAGCTAATTGTAACCCCATCAAACATCCAAGCTGTTCCTTAGAATCTCACCTTGCTCTTCCAGCTTAAATATGCTTATCGAGCCCTTATTGACATGAAATTGTCAGAAAAATGGCACCATTTTGTTCATATCAATACAGAACCTAATAATTCATTCATCACTGATGAAGGAAAAGTGAATATATGCCATAACGAAATGCTAAATTTCAATTCAAGCACCAATTGTCACTAAACTTGCAATCAGTTTAGCAATCTAATAGATGTTTGGCCAAACTTTTGGGAAGTCAAAATTGCTTATTTTTTTCAAAAAAAATAGGCCAAGCTTTTCGGGAAAAAATAAAATGTTTTTAAGTAGTAGCAGAATCTAAAAAAATAGCTTCACCCCATAAACACTTTTGGAACCTTGATCAAACACAAATCACTGCTCTAATATTAGCAAAACTGCTTTTCAAATTTGATTATCCAAACACGGACTACTACCCTCCCGAAGTACTTTTTCGAAAAGCAGTCAATAAATTAACCAGCAGGTTTATGCTCAACATAGACTAACAATAAACTCAAATTACACAACCTTAAGGAAATATTGTATCTAGTAAAAGTAGAAATGGAGAATTACCTTTCTCGTCAGGAAAAAAGCAGGCAATCATACTGATATGATCATCCTGACACTTATTAGAAGCTCCGGCACAAGTACCACCAACGAAAGCCGACGTTGGCTGACCTGCAGGGACTTCATTAATACCTGAACTCGTGTTCGCTGCAGCAACAGAGCTTGGTAATGGGGCTACCTGAGAGGAAAAGAAATATGATCCTTAAAATTCCGAAATCAACAAAGAAAGACCACATAACAGAAATTTCGCCAAACTTCCAAAATTTGTTTATTTTAAAAAGTGTTTTTTGTCACAAATATTTTTTGAAAAAGTATTTATGGAGAGCATCAGTTTGTGCTGATTAATCAATTTTGACGAAAAAAATACTTTTTCTTAAGCTTCTTAAAAATAATTTCTGCTACTGCTGAAAACACTTTCTTTTTCTGTAGAAGGTTGGCCAAACACCTTTAACTTTCTAAAATAAGCACCTTTAAAGGAAACAAAAAAGACTTTTGGCTTCCTCGAAGCTTGACCAAAAATGCTACTCATACTCCATAAACAATTTTTTGAAAAAAATATACATACATAGCGGTGGGTATAAACCTGATTATTCAAATGATCTAAACGGTGTACAGGGCGTGCGTTGGATTGCTCCAAGTGAATTGAAATCAACGTAATCAGTAACACAACCAATCTCCAGAACACCATTTTTACTTCACACTGTACTACTTTACTGTATTAAAAAACTCCACAGTTCATGATGATTGATGAACCCTTAACTCTTTGGATTTTGGGTCTCCAAAAAGGATCATAAATTTCGAGGGATGAAAGAAAAAAAAATCAAGAATGAACGAATATACTATCTGTTTTCACCTTTGAACAGAAGGGTTGACGGAGAAAAAGATGAAGACAAATGACTGCGTCAACTACCGAAGATAAACTATTCAGACCGAGTCAGTCAATGAGACACAAAATTCTTCAGAGCCAATGAAGATTTTTCAAAAAGGTCAGAAGCTCGACGGAACCACGATTCCCACTAGTAAGTCGGCATATGCACTAACTTCCCGCTATTTGCGTCGGAAAGTGTCGGACCACAAGGTATATTTTACTCAAACGCAAACTTACCTGAAGATTATTCTCAGATTAAAATATCAGGGGTTTATTGTAAATTACATATATATATATATATATATATAGAAGTGTTGGAAGGTGGGAGAGGTGCGTCCACCCATATTTAATGAATTAAACACTAAGATTCTGCATGTTTGAGGCTTTGTCTCTTCACACGTGCATAATCTACTAAGTGAGTAGATGACCGTAGGGCCAAGGATCGTCAAATTTCGTTGAGAAATGAAAGAGATATTGGTTCACGAAATAAGTTGTTTGAGGCATGAAAATATGGTGTGAGACAAATCTACCACATCGGTGGAAAAAGAAGAATTGTTCTCTTTATAAATCTCAAAATTGGCTAAGGGTTTGGGACCCCAAGGGGTAACCCATGTGTTTGAAGGAGGGATGACCTAGATGTGCTTGGGTTCGAGGCTAAGCCCACACGTGCGCTGCCTCTTGGGCCTTGGGCTTCTTCTAATAGACCCCAAATTTTACAGTTTGGTCCCTGGAGTTTCTGAAAAGATGAAATTGGGAACGACGGAAGACAGAAAGTTTCTGCCTACCATTTGGGTTGGTTTTTGGAACGTTAAAAACTCCATTAATCTGCACATAACTCCTCCCTAAAAGCTCCTTTATGTAGCACATTAAATCAGTTATTTACTTGGCTGATTAACTCCTCACTAATGGTCATTACTTAGCTATTAACAGTCATTATTTGGCAGTTGAGAAGTCCCTCCCCTTATACTATATATTGAAGCCTTTTGACTCAATTGTTCAGACTACTACTACTACACAAAGAAACAGAAAGAGAACGACAGAAATTCAGTCCAAAACATGAGCACAAACAGTGGACAAAAATAGAAAACTCTTCCTTCATTTTTCATTCTTCAGCAAGTCATTTCGTGTTTGTTTTCTTCGTCAGAATCAACCTATTTGCTTTGTAGTGTTGATTAGTTGTTGTTTTATCTTAGGAGACTATTGCCCGTTAACGTAAAAACATGTATACGGGGCAATATTGTCTTAAAGACAGAGAGTCATCTCTCGACTCAGCCACAATTGTAACAATCCAGATTTAGTGTTTCTTGATTTCAGGTTATCAAGATTCAAGACTCAACAAGTTTGCGGCAGTTCTGAATATTGAATGTTTGTTCATCCTTTTGAACACTTGTAATATTTATTTACTTTCCGTACTACTTTACATATCCAACGTGAAGTTGTGATGTTGGTGTTCCTATTCTCACATTTCATTCGTTGAGTACTTTTTTTTAACGTAAGTAGTTAGTAAAAAATGGCGTGCTTTTTTTTCATGGCTTTCAACGTCACACTCATTCTGTGGAAAGTTCCTCCCTTGACTTGAGCACATCATGCCTCTACCCCTAAGCCATGAGCATGACCTTTCCTCAAAATCTCTCAAGTCTCAAGTCTCCGCTTTTCTTTTGATGTTAGCTTTAACTTTTCATCTAGAGTTTAATTTCTATCCATTTAAACAAAATAAAAATACAAAAAAGTTGTATTGGTGTGATAAGTACTCTTCATTTTTTACTAGAGGTTTCGAATACAAATTTTGAATATAAAAACGCCTTTGATAGGAGCACCTTACCTCCAAAGTAGGACTTTCTGAGTAAATTTAAATTTATTGGGTCCCAAATCGAGTATCAAACAAGGTGGGAAACCAAAAAGAAAAGAAAAATGTTAAATTTGCCTAACTTAAAATGGTTATAGTAATTGTATAGGTATCGTTTCATTAAATTTATATTATATATTCTTAATAATTTAAATTGGTTTGGTTGAAAAATATCATTGTTGGATTTTTTTTAGCTTAAAATTTTATTTGAAGAAAACAAAGTGAATTTGTGAAGGATTAAGTTGGATCTAACCATTCAAAGATGATGGTATTGATATTAGAATATTCTATATCAAATTTGGAGATGATCTAAATTAATTTTAAAGAAAAAACGTGTTGATAAAGTTTTTACACAACAAGTTACGTTGACCCGTCAGAATTTTGTAGTCAATTTTGACAATTTGTCAGGATTTTTGGTCATAATTCTAGAGATCCGTCAGAATTTATGACGAGACAACTTTTGCCATCAAGTTGAAAATTGTTAGAATTTGTGGTCAAAATTCTAGTGATTATAGAGTAAATCCTGACAATTATTATGACAAAATAAGTTTTATCCATCAATTTAAAATCCTAACGATTCATCAGAATTTTGCTACTAAAACTTGGTTGTAAATGTTTTTTAACATGGTCAAATTTAAACAGTGACATTGAAATATCCTATTTGTGCAAATCTCCCTAGTTGTTACAATATTGGTCTATATATGCCCCTTTTTATTAACGGAACAAACTTTCAATACATGGGTGTTCTTTACTAGGAAAAATGGATAAATTTGTCTTTGAACTATGCGAAATAATTTAAATTGCCTCTTAAATTTGAAGAAGGTCATTGTTTTCGGTTGTGATAACGTCGTCTTCTTCAAGACTTAGAACCTTTAACGACAACTCTCTATTCCCCAAACTCAAATTAACCACCCTCAAATCTCAAATCATCCTAAATGAAACTCAAACGGTGAACTATTTCCACCATACTTCAATTTGTCACCTCTCCGGAACTCCATAGATCTAACTTCATTACCAATCCTTCTAAAAGTATCAATAGGATGCCAAAGCTTAACATCAACCTCTTGATGCTAAAATAAACCTATGTACATAGTGTTTACTGAATGTGCAAGAGGGTGGGGTGAATTGAAATTTTTCATTACTTAGCCGACTACCTCAAGGTACTAGTCGACTGTTAACAAATATAGTGCAGAAAATAAAAGGTGAAGGTAAATGACACTAGATATTTTTATACTGGTTCAGATTCAATGTGAATCATAATCTAATCCCCTTAGGTTGCAAGAGTGTTCTCTGCAGCTCTTTTGAAATTTGGTTTGGTACAAAGATGGTTTGAATGGAGCTCCTACGTCTACACTCAAACACTCGTAATCTTTTGATACAATGACTCACCAACTATGTTATATCTCTTCTCACTTTTTGCATACACTATAAATCAGAATTACAATGCTTATTAAAAATAAAGTAGAGAGCTTGAAAAGTTGAGACAAAAATATAATATCTTTGACTTAAGAGCCGTCCTTTATAGTTTGTAGAGATGAACGAGGTTCTTGCAGAGATGGTAACCCAAGAGATTTGATCATTGGAAAAAAAAAATTATGAATCCTATTTCCCAAGAATAAAGCTAGAGCTCTTTAATGCTTCCTTCCTTATGTGCTTCAAGATTGGACAACTTCCTTAACCGCTTGGTACTTGTTTCCTTGTTGGTATCCGTTGATTGATGCGCCAAGATGCTTGATACTAGTTTTCTTTGTTGAGGTGCCGCTGATTGAGAAGCCGAGATCTTTTTGGGTATTTGATTGATGTCTTTCATAGCCTAGTAAATCTGTGCAAATAACAATTTTCATGTTGGAGCTTGCTTGATTGACGCGAGAATATTCCAATTGTTGAGTAATGAATTGTGATTTTATCTTTCTTTAATATAAGGGACAATCTTCTTGATGGTACTTGATTTATTTTTTTCTAAGATAGCGGTTGCTTATTTGACTTGTAATTAATCTCCTCACTAATTATCTTGACATTTCTTCCTTGAATGAAGGGCTTTGGTACTTGACTCCTTAAATAGCTAGTCGTTGGTAAATGGAGAAATATCTTCTTTCTTTGTATCAAAAAATCTTCTTAAATGCTGAATATTCTCCATTCCTTCTCAAGTTGGATTCTCCGTTTATTTCTCTGATTTTCCTTCTTGAAAAGTCTTGCAGAATAATCTCTTTCCTTGCGAATGAGATCTTGACTAACTCAGAATAATCTCTTTTCAATTGCTTTGGGTCTTTCCACCAATATAATTATTTCCTACACAGTTAAAGTTGTCATCGTTAAAATCTCGACACTAACAATCTCCCCTTTTTTATGATGACAATTTTGGAGCAAAATAGTTGACTTTCCTGTTTAATTTTCTTCATGGTTTAGTTAAAAATTGCTCCCCCTATTTATTTGCTCCCCTTGCTTATATATTCTCCCCCTTTGACATCAATAAAAAAGAAAACACAAATAGGCAAACAACACATATATAGAAGACACGAGATCAAGCATGAAGCACACACACTGAGATAAATAACAATAAGCACTACATAGAGCAAAAGTAACATAGCAGCAACATAACAACGGTCAACTGGACTTAGGTCCAAACAATACAAATAATTTTGAAAACTTTGAGAGAGGAACCGATTGAAAAGTAGGTATCCACACAATATACCTTATATGAAGAAGAAAAATAAATGAGAAAATCACAAATACATTTTTAAGAGGGCAATTTTTTTAGAGATTACATGGGATATGCAATAATTCATAGAGATTCTCTAAGCATATAAAATCTTTCTTCAAGCAAAGGCTTGGTAAAAATATCAACAAGTTGTTTCTCAATGCACACAAATTGCAGTTCAATAACTCCCCTAAGAACATGATCTCTAATAAAATGATGTTTAATATCTATGCGCTTTGCCCTAGAGTGTTGCACAAGATTTTTGGTCAAGCAAATAGCACTAGAACTATCACAATAAATTTTGACAGGTTTAAATAGCAAATCATAACCACTTAATTGATGAATCATCCATAGTAGTTGAGCACAACATTGCCCAATAGCAATGTATTTTGCTTCAGTAGTAGATAGTGACACACTTTCTTATTTTTTGCTATTTCAAGAGATTAGGGATTGTCCAAGTAGTTGACAAGTACCACTAACACTTTTACAGTCATCTTTATCCCCTGCAAAATCAACATCAGAAAAACCTTCTAATTTGAAGGAGTTAGTTTTGGGGTATCATAAACCATGAGAGATTGTTCCAATTAAGCATCTGATGATTCTTTTGACGACACTAAGGTGAGATTTCTTAGGTGCTGACTGATACCTGACACACCTACAAACACTAAACATGATATCTGATCGACTAGCAGTAAGATAAAGTAGCGAACCAATCATTCCTCTGTACTTGATTTCATCAACAGGTTTACTTTCATCATCTTTGTGAATTGAACAAGTAGGGCTCATTTGAGTTCCCATGATTTTTGCATCATTCATACAAAACTTTTGAATAAGCTCTTTGGTATATTTACTTTGACAAATAAATATTCTCTTGTCCGTTTGATGGATTTGTAGTCCCAAGAAAAATATCAATTCTGCCATCATGCTCATCTCAAATTCACTTTGCATAAAAAGAGTTGAGTCAATTTTCCCTCTAGAAAAATCATGTTCAACTAAGAAAGCACTAAGCTTATCATACCAAGCTTTTGAGGCTTATTTAAGGTCGTATAGAGCTTTAGATAATTTGAACACATGGTGAGGATATTTGAAGTTTTCAAAACCAGGTGGTTGTTTAACAAAAACTTCTTCATCAATAAAATCATTTAGAAATGCACTTTTGAGATCCATTTGAAATAGTTTTAAACCTTTAAAAGCAGCATAAGCAAGCAACAATTGAATTGATTTTAATCTTGCAACTGTAGTAAATATTTCATCATAGTTGACTCTTTCTTGTTGTGAGTAGCCTTGGGCAATAAGTCGAGCTTTATTTCTTATCACTTCCCCTACTTCATTCAGCTTATTTCGAAATACCCATTTAGTCAAACAACTGAAGCATTTTCAGGCTTAGGAATCAGACTCCACACTTATTTTTCTCAAATTGGTCTAGTTCTTCCTTATAGCCTTGACCCGATGATCATCCTTCAAAGCTTCATCAACTTTCTTTGGCTTTAGTTGTGATATAATAGCAAAATTTGCATTATTTTTTGTTGAAGATCTAGTCTTCATTTTTTCATTTATGTCTCCTATAACAAACTTCTTTGGATGGTCATGTTCGCTTCTCCATTCATTTGGAATAGTTCTAACTGTTAAGTTAGCCGACTTGACAGGTTCAACAATCGACTATTTATCGTTGTTTTGATCAACATTGGGAGTAATTATTGTAGTTGGTAGTTGACTATCTTCTTCATCTGCAAGTTTATCTTTCTCGGCCAAGCCGTTAGTATCGTCAAAAATCACATGAATAGATACTTCAACAATTAATGTATATTTATTAAATACTCTATATGATCTACTATTAATTGAGTAGCCAAGAAAAATACCTTCATCGCTGTGTGAATCAAACTTACCAAGGTTGTCCTTTCCATTGTTATGAATAAAACACTTACAACCGAATAGATGAAGTAACTTATGTTTGACTTCTTTCCCGTCCATAGTTCATATGGAGTTTTTTTTTAAAATTAACCTAATCATATATCTATTTAAGACATGACAAGTTGTGCTTACCGCCTCAACCTAAATTCATGTGGTATGTTGTTTTCAACCATCATTGTTCTAGCGATATCTTGCAATGTCTTGTTCTTTCGTTCAACAACACTATTCTGTTGAGGATAGAATAGTGAAGAGAAGTTATAAGTATATCCATGTTCATTACAGAACTCTTCAAAGGCCTTGTTTTCAAATTCTCCTCCATGATCACTTCGGATAGAAGAGATGTAGTATCCCTTTTCATGTTGTACTTTCTCACAGAAAAACTTAAAATTCTTTAAAGTATCATCTTTATGAGCAAGAAATATAACTCATGTAAAATGAGAGTGATCATCTATTATAATAAACGCATACCTTTTCTCTTCAATACTAGCAGTTCTAGTGAGACCCACTAGGTCCATATGAAGCAGCTGCAATGGTTTATAGATAGACACAATATCTTTTGAATTGAAAGAGTTTCTTGTTTGCTTACCTTTTTGGCATGCATCACAGATATGATCCTTGGTATAGTTCAACTTGGGCAGTCCTAGAACTAGTTCATGCTTTGCAAGTTTTTCTATCAAGCGCATACTTGCATGTCCAAGCTTCATGTGCCATGTATCTTCTCCCATTGATGCCAAGCATATGTGCCTTACTGGTCTTTTCATTGAATCAAGTATGTATACATTTTTGTTCCTGCTCCCAGGTAGCACAGATTTTTCAGAGAGATCTTCAATGATACATCATGTTTTTCTGAATCTAACTTCTAGGTCAGAATCATATAATTGACTTATGCTCAACAGGTTATATATAAGATTCTTCACCAAATAAACATTAGTGATATCACATGAATTATTAAAAGCAATAGTTCCCATACCAATTACAGTTCTAGTGGAGCTGTCTTCAAAGGTTACCAGTCCTCCATCAAAATCCATAATTGATTTGAATAAGCTTTTATCAACGGTCATGTGACTTGAACACGCATTGTCTAAATATAATTTACCTCTTGATTTTTTCTTGTGATGTTCCTGCAAAATAAAATGATTATTTTCTTTTAGGTACTCAAATTTTCTTGGGTCCTTGAGGGTTAGTTTTGACATAGTTATCGTTACCTTTGGGTTTCCAAATCTAGCCAGGAGTAATTTCATAACGAGATCTACAGTTATAAAATTAGTGTTCAATTTTTTCAAAACAAAAACAATTTTGAGAAAGGTGTTCTTTAATAACATGTTGATTAGTCGACTTTCTAGTGTAAAAAGTTTCAGCAGACTTTCTATTAGTTGACTTGATTGATCTAGTCGATTAATCTGTCTTAATGTAAGCAGTAGACTTATCAGTTGAGTAGCTAGATGCGGAATTATCACTTATAGGCTTTTTCTCAGTTGACTTGTTGTAACGAGTCAACTAGTTTGACCTAATAGAACTATGAGTGGTAAATTTGCGTAAATCGTTTACTTGTAGTTGCAAATCATAGACTTCTTCTTGGATAAGATCTTTTTCAGTTTCACAAACTTCTAGGTTAATTTCCAGTCTTTCTTTTCTCTTGGCAATTTCCTATATTCATCAAAAAACTTTATTTAGATCCTCAAGAGTTTGATCTAACAACTCTTGAGTTTCATGACATTTAGAGCATGTATAGGGTCTTACCTCGCTAGTTTCACCAATTGCCATGAAGCATATATCGTCAACTTATCTATTTTCATCCTCTAAGATTTCACATTCACTCCAGCTACTGAGTGCTCTTTGCTTTTGTTTCCTCAAGATGCTTTTCTTTTTTACTCCGAACACTCACAGGCTGTGTGGCCATACTTTTTACATTCATAGCATTTCCCATCATTCCTTGATTGATCACTTTGTGACTTCAAGTTTGTTCCACCTTTCTTTAGCAGTTTCACATGTGGAGATCTTTTCATATTTTTCTCCACTGATGGCATTGTATAGCAGGTTCCTAACTTTTGATTTTATTTGTATTACCTCTATTTGCTCATCAGTGTAGTCGGTTAGGGAGGCCAACTCATCAGTTGATGTAGCTTCTTCTTTCTTCTTATAATCATTCTTGAATTTTGGCATAGGAATATATCAAGTTAACTCTCCAGATCTTTACATCATATAACTTGATGTAGGTTTCCATTCTTACTTTCCAATGAGAGAAGTGCTTCCCATTAAAGTAAGGCGGTCTAGTTTGGGAAGTGCCTTATTGAAATAGAGCTCCAGCTGTTACGTGATTTGACATAATTTTTTCTCACTTCCTGTTAGGCAAATATAACATGAGACATTATTCTGATACCAATTGAAAGTGCAAGGGGGGGTGAATTAAATTTTTTTGTTACTTAGTCGACTACCTTAAGGTACTAGTCGATTGTTAACAGATAAAGTGCAGAAAATAAAAGCTGAAGGTAAATGACACTAGATATTTTTATACTGGTTCAGATTCAATGTGAATCATAATCCAGTCCCCTTGGGTTGCAAAAGTGTTCTCTGCAGCTCTTTTGAAATTTGGTTTGGTACAAAGATGGTTTGAATAGAGCTCTTACGTCTACACTCAAATACTCGTAAATGACTCACCAACTATGTTATATCTCTTCTCACTTTTTGTATACACTATAAATCAGAATTACAATGCTTATTAAAAATAAAGTAGAGAGCTTGAAAAGTTGAGACGAAAATATAATATCTTTGACTTAAGAGCCGTCCTTTATAGTTTGTAGAGATGAACGATGTTCTTGCAGAGATGGCAACCCAAGAGATTTGATCATTGGAAAAAGAAATTATGAATCCTATTTTCCAAGAATAAAGCTAGAGCTCTTTAGTGCTTCCTTCCTTATGTGCTTCAAGATTGGACAACTTCCTTAACCGCTTGGTACTTGTTTCCTTGTTGGTATCCGTTGATTGATGCGCCAAGATGCTTGATACTAGTTTTCTTTGTTGAGGTGCCGGTAATTGATAAGCCGATATCTTTTTGGGTACTTGATTGATGTCTTCCATAACCGAGTGAATTTGTGCAAATAACAATTTTCATGTTGGAGCTTGCTTGAATGACGCGAGGATATTTCAATTCATTGTTGAGTAATGAATTGTGATTTTGTCTTCCTTTAATATAAAGGACAATCTTTTTATGGTACTTGATTTATTTTCTTCCAAGATAGCGGTTGCTTATTTGACTTGTAATTAATCTCCTCATTAATTGTCTTGATATTTCTTCCTTCAATGAAGGGCTTTGGTACTTGACTCCTTAAATAGCTCCTTAAATAGCTAGTTATTGGTACATGAAGAAATATCTTCTTTCCTTGTGTCAATTTTTTTTCTCAAATGCTGAATATTCTCCTTACCTTCTTCTCTCTTTATTTCTCTGATTTTTCTTTTTGAAAAGTCTTGTAGAATAATCTCTTTTCTTGAGAATGAGATCTTGACTAGCTCAGAATAATCTCTTTTCAAAATTGCTTTGGGTCTTTCCACTAATATAATTATTTCCTACACAGTTAAAGTTGTCATCGTTAAAATCTTGACAACTAATATTTACTTCTAAATTAGCTGCAATAATAAATTGTGGCGGTCAACATGAAATTATAATAGTTGAGGGTCAGTGGTCTTACTACATAAGTAAGTTGTCTAAGTGAGGTTATAATGGTTGAGAGTCAGCAGTCTTACTAATTACTACAGAAGTAAAATAACATGGGAGAATGATAAAGATAAAGATGCGAGAGAGATCTTTAGACTTTCGTGCACATAACCTCCTCATTCTTTTCATAGTGACGTAATATGTTATATAAAATGTAAATATTTAAGTTTTGATAGGAAAAAAGTACTCCAATAAATATTTCTGGATATTTCATGATATAATATTGGTCTAATCATTAATGAAGTAACGAAAAAGGGCCTAAAATACCCTTGAACTATTAGAATTGGTATAAAAATGTCCTCCATCCACCTTTGAGCCCTCAAATACCCCTTTCGTTAACCTATTGAATCTATTTTGCCCTTATTATTAACGGACCCATTTCATTTATTACGTGTCAGCCTCTCATTAGATAACCATATAATTAACTAAAACTAATTAATTTTTAACTCATTTAACTAGATCCACCAACTAAACCCTGACGCTCCCAAATAAATACCTAACAAATCAAATTTAAAAATCCAATAACCTATTTCATTATAAATCAAAATAAGGAAAAATTAACCCGCACTAAGTGTTTAAAAGGAAAAAATCTGATCATAAGTTTTTATTTAACATATTTGTGTTGAAATTTAGTTAAATATTGCAAAAATTTACTTGTTTAATCTTATGAAATCTCTATAAAACTTGGACATTCATTGATGAACATTGACCTTAATTTGAAAAATTAATTTCAAGATTTGTTGGCGATTTGAACTTGGTATGTTTGAATTTGGTTCTTAAGTTCAAGCATGATTGAGTTTACTTGGGAAAAAATCCATTAAGGAAGTGAACTAAAGCCGCCATTGAAAGAGCTTTTCGAAGCTTGCTTTAAATTTCTAAATTTGGGTGTTTTAGTTAATTGGGTAATACTATTTTTAAAGTTGATAACATGAATAACCATCGAATTAGGGTTTAGAACCTGAAGAAAGAAGCAAAAAACTCCATGGAAGTCATTAATGAAGCTTGAAGGTTCAAGTTAGAAGATGACACGGTGGTGGTAGAGATTTTTTCACACGGGACGGGTCAAAATACGGGTCATGGATGAATTTTTTTAATTTGGAAAGGGTAAATTTGGGCCAATCAGACATGGCCACGTAATAAATAAATATTTAATTATTTTATTTTAATGTGACCGTTAAAAATAAGGGCAAAGTAGACCCAATAGGTTAGTGATAGAGATATTTGGGGCTCATAGATGGATGGAGGACATTTTTGTATCAATTCTAGTAGTTAAAGCATTTGAATATTTGAAGATCAAGCTTAATCTCATAGAAACAAAAAAAGTACTCTATCTGTTTCAATTTATACGATGTAATTTGACTAGGCACGAAGTTTAAAAATAAACGAAGATTTTTTAATCTTGTGATTTAAAACAAATCAAAGATATTTGTGTGGTTATAAATTATCTCGTTAAACTAAAAAAATAAAGTTTAAAATTAATTATTATCAAATAAAAAAATATATCATTCTTTTTTTAATCGAGTAAAAATGAAATTGTTTAGTATAAATTGGAAATCGTGAGAGATAATGTTACCAACTTCCTATTTACGACGACCAATAAAATGACCAATGTTCTTTTCCCCACAAAACTTCTGCTACATTAACCTCTCAATACGACGTCGTTTCTAAAACCCCTAACGCTTACTAATTTCCCTAAAACGAAAAAATGGAGTTCCTCTTCAATCCAAATCTTCAATTATTCAAAAATTAGGGTTTTTTTCCTTCAACATCACCCATGGCTTCTGAAGAATTGGGCCTTATTTCAACCCGACAAGTAAACAACAATGGGCTCAATCCACATCTCCTTTTCCATAACAACACCTTCACTTGCAGCCCACCACCTCCTCATCGGGTCACTGCCGTAATTACAGGTGACCCGGGCCCAAAAACGACCCGAGAACTTACTGGATTCATAGATAATAATCACAATCATTACTTCCATCATCATCAACCACAACCTCCTGATTGGAATACGAAGAGCTATGTCGATGGATCGGATAATGATGATGACGTGGATGATGACGATGAGGAGGAGGAGGAGGATGACGTGGAGGGTATCGTTACAGTTAATAATAATAGTAACAGTGATAAAGTTAATAGTAGTAGTAAAGTGGTTGGTATTGAAAAAACAAAAAGCCTTTCTACATTTGGTAAGTTTTTTTTTGACAATTTATTGTTTTTATTGTTGTCATAATACATAGATAAATACAAATTTGGCCTTACCCGTCAACTAAACACTAACTTTGAGAATGTACGTCTAGACAACTCAACTTGTCCCACGTGGACACTTGATGCTGATGTGTCACGTGAATTTTGGAGGTGTCTTGATGATCATTTTGTGTTCCACTGTGTAGCTCAACTTGTCTCCACTATGTCTCATGGACAACCGACACTGACGTGGCACATAAATTTATTTTTGAGGTGTCTAGATGTTCATTTTGTAAGTTGGAGTGTTCAACTGACAACACAGTGAAGATGAGTTAAGGTGTCTAGATGATCATTTTATTGGAGTATTCAACTGGCAAAGTGGAGATGAGTTAAAGGTGTCTAGATGATTTGAAAAAGTGGAGCTGAGTTAAAGTGTCTAGATGATCATTTTTGTAAGTTAGAGTGGTCAACTGACAACCTAGTGGATGTGAGTTAAGGTGTCTAAATGATCATTTTGTAAGTTGGAGTGTTCAACTGACACAGTGGAGATGAGTTAAGGTGTCTAGATGATCATTTTTGTAAGTTGGGGTGTTCAACTGACAAAGTAGAGATGAGTTAAGGTGTCTAGATGATCATTTTGAAAGTTGGAGTGTTCAAACATAGTGAAGGAGATGAGTTAAAGCTGTCTAGATGATCATTTTGTAAGTTGGAGTGTTCAACTGACAGTAGAGGCCAAGTTTAAGTGTCTATCTATGTAATATACCTTTCTTGTTTTGGACTCCGACTAGTTTGGGATTGAAATAGTTTTTGATTTGTTGAATAAGGTGTGAAGGAAGGGAATGTCGGGAAATCGGGAAATGAAGGCAACGTTGACACGAGAAATGCAGTGACAATTGCTAGTGTTGATGGGGACATGTATTATCATCAGTATTTGCAGGGACCGGAAGGGTCAAATGCAGGGCAGAAGGAAATGGGGTTTGAGAATGGATGTGGGTTTAGTGGGAGAAAGGAAGGTTCTTATTCAAGTGAATCAGAAGAGTCCTTGAGAGTTATTCTCTCCGATCCAATTACGTAAGTTTCTTGTTTTGTAATCTGTTTTCTCTGATTGCTTTCTAGATTTCAAGTAAAGCATAGATTTTGTTTTGATCCCTAGTCTGTCTTAAAAGACAAGTTATCTGGTATGATATGAAATGGGCCCGAATAGAGCAAATTGAATATAGAGAATCATTTATGTGACCTTCAATTTTGGATTGGGGCGCAGTTGGAAGATCGATCGATTGATAGATTTTGTTTTGACTTCTGGACAAAGACAATTAGGGTGATTCCACATGGTGGTATATTTGCATGGTCAAGTGACAACTGGGTAAATGTGCAATTAGCAGTTTATATGCTAGAGGTTGCTTTTAGGTGAATGCATTAAGCTGTAGTAATGTGGAAGCAATTAAAAGTAAAGCATGTATGAGAGAACATTGTTTTAGCTTTAATCAAGGGTGATCTTGCTTGAGAATAGAAGAGTGTAGGTGCGTTCTCTACACTTGCTCTAGTTCCTCAGTTATACTGTAGGTGTGTTCTGTCGCTTCTTTTCTAGTTCTAGGAAGAAAAGAAAAGGGCATTTGATGGATAAAATGACATTGTAAGCGTTTGGACTTTGCATTATTTGGTTGAGGTTGAAAAAAAAGAGTATTTGAAGTTGAAGTTGAATTTGAAAAAAGGTATTTGGAATATTATACCTAGATGACTCTTGTAAGTTTTCAAAATCTGGGATGGTTGTCATTCTGCCAAATCAAAAAAGAAAAGAAAAAAGGAAAAAAATTGTACCCAAGGTACTAGCTTAGTGGGCAATGAGTGGCTCCAAACCTTTGGAGACCAGGAGACAAAAGACACTAGGTGTTGTTTTCCCATTTGCTGAAGCCTTGGTGGGTAGAGTTACCGGTGATCTCGAAGTTTTTCGAAGCCTGGTCAGAGTACGTGGATACCACCATTATTTAAAAAAGAAACAAAAACTAACAAGTAGATGTAACACTCCCTCCGTTTCATTTTATGTGAACCTGTTTGATTGGACACAAAGTTTAAGATGGGAAGAAAGACCTCAAACTTGTCGTCTTAAATAAATCATGACATTTTGTGGCTAAAAAGTGAGAAGTTTAAAGTTTAATTGATATATAAAAATGTGTCGTTCTTTTTTGGAACGAACTAAAAAGGAAAATGCGCATAAAATGGAACAAAGGCAGTATTTTGTTAACTTCATACAAGTTTTCCCCTTATTTTCATTAAAAGAATCTTCCGAATCACCACAACAAAATTCTCTCTTACTGATTAATGGCTGAGCTACATTTTTTCTCTTTTGTTCTAGTGGCTATATAAACTTTAAGGGGTTTATCTATTCTGAGTTTTACCAAGTGTAATGCTTATAGTAGAGGTCAGAATATTACCATAAAGAAAGGGTAGAGGTCAGAATATTATTATGATTATTTGCTTTTGTAGTTTCTTTCCATATTTTCTGTTGTTGGTTCATGCATTATTTATTTATCCTAACTTAAAATCACGTGCTCTTGTAGTCTCTTTCTATATGTTATTTGCTGTTGTCAATTCATGCTTTATTTTATCCATCTGGTTACTTGCATCCACACTTGACATCACGTGCCAATTTCAGGGGAGCGCTTATGGATGATGCAATGATTTTGCCTTGTGGGCATTCCTTTGGTAGTGGTGGAGTGCAGCATGTAATTAGAATGGTATGTACTCTGGAAACAGTTTGTTAACAACTTCCGTTGATACTTAATATTAATTGCATTTGCATCTAAACATCTTTATATCTCTTTCCTTTTTAAGATTTTGACTATTCGATGCTGCATAATCAACAATTTCTGTTTCAAGATGCATTAGGTGGAGAGATTGGCGGGCTCATTGGCATAATATGAGAATATGTTCCTGAATTTGGGTTTTTATGCCTTTTGGTTTAAATAAGCTTCTCTGCAAAAGCTTCTCTCCACTTTCAGTATAAGAGAACTGCACTGCGTTTGATTACACTCTGTGAAAACCAAGAACATGTTAATATTCTTATTGGTTGGAGAGAGATGGAAATGTCAAAAATCAAACGCAAATGCCTTTAATTTAATATTTAGCATTGATAGGACCAACTGTTCTGAAACCATATCACCTGCAAAAGCTGTATATAGATATTGCATGCTTACTCTATTAAATCTCTCATTCCTCCTGTCATTTAATGTAGTTGCACAAATTATTAATGAAGTCAAGTGTTTATCTTTTTACCTTAGCAGGTCCACTTATGACATTTGTTGATATTTAAAGAATGTTTGATTTCACATAAATCAGGAGACAGAGTTTTCATTTGTTTTTTCTCCTTTTGTCAAGATTTCACATTTGCAATTGGAAGATGCCTTTTTTTTTTAAAGATAAAGACAATAGGAAGTTGTCTTCTCCCATCTAAGTTAGCTACTAGGTCCTAGACCTAGAAAGAGAATATAAATCTGTGGTGACTTTACTCGTGTTCCACTTGACTATTGTCCTAAAGTAAGTTTGTAACTAGCCTTTATGGTGTATTTTCAGAAAGCTTGCTATATCTGTTCACAAGTGGTGTGTGAAGATTCACTGGCTCCAAATTTATGTAAGTATCCGTTCTGTACTTTTGGTAGATTTTTGGATGCGGTTTCCGCTGGTTTTTCTAATACTTGATAATTCCGTCTGGTGAACACCAGTTTATTTTCATATTCCACTGCCATATAGAGATATTACTAGAGGTGTTCATAATTCAGTTAAAACCCAATTACTTGACCGAACCAAAATTATTGGTCTTTTGGTTTTTGTAATTCAGTAATGCGGTTCGGTTTTTGGTTTTGATTTCTAAAAATCCGGTAATTCGGTTTTCTCCGAAAATTATCGAACATAATTTCGAACTTTTATGTATATTGACAAAATAATTTAATTTTATAATTATTTGAATTTCTATACATAATTAGATTTTTCAAAATTATGTTTTTTAAGAGGCTGAATAAAGCCAAAATCGAACTGAATATATAACCAATCCGAAAAGGAAAAAAACATCAATTTCGGTTTTTAATCTTAAGACAACGGAAAATCAAAAACAAAACAGAACTGACCGATAAGCACCTCCTGGGTGGAGTTCTCTTAATTTCATTTTCATACCATAGGTTGCAAGCATTGCAGGAAAACATTTGCTGGATGACTACTTACCAGAATACCAGTAAAAATGAGTTATAAGCATTTCTTGTGCTGAAGAGCTACTCATGTATTCTTATAGGCTTGTGCCAGGGATCCTTGAGGATCCCAGGAAGACGAACTCTAATACAGAATTGTGGTACAAGCACATGTATGGACTATTTTCAAAAGACAACCATTGGGTTTTGTTGAAGAGATGAATCGTCTCAAAACCATGTGGTTGTACCTTGTCATCTTAGAAAAGATGAAAAACTTCTAAAACTTGGGGAAACTTCTCTGGTGGTGGTGGCGGCGGCAGTGGCATGGACTCACTGTCCAGGAAGCACTACCATGGTTCACGGTGGCCCCTATCTAAGAATAATGTTGTAACTGCCATGATCGTAGTATCTTTCAACGAACTGCTATCAAGACTAGTAAAGATAATTCATTGCGTCGATTATTTTTTCTTCCATCTAACTGTGTTCACTACTCAATATCTCCCATCGGTTCAAACAATGTCAAGAACCTTTGGTACCATTATGTACCCTGAAACCCAAAGCATCCTCACAAGCCTTCATGCATGTACCTTGAGAGCTAGTTTGTGGAACCATCCACTACTGAATGATACTATGATTACGTGGCTTGAAGGTTTAAAGAAAGGATGAATTTCGTGACCCTCGTGTGATTTAAAGTACTGATTTCCTATTTTACCCTGTTATTGTAAGTAAATTCCACTGGTCTTCTATTTCCCACCTTAGCCGATCATCTGTAGACATCTCACTGTAGCAAGCAGTTGCAGCGTGCAATAAATCGACTTGCTCTCAGATGTCCGTAAGAATCAGTGAATCACCTCATGTGCTTCTTAGATGTGCTTATGACTGCAAAACATCTCATCACTTACATATCACTTACCATTCTCAAAATAAAATGACTGTAAACATCTCATGTTTCCACCTTTGGAATGTGTGTTGCTACTTTTATTAAACAGACAAGACAGAAACTAAGTCTTCTTTCTCGATAACAGTATAGGAAAGAAAATTATTCCTTCATCATGCTTTCTGTCTCACTACTTTTGCATATTAAGCTGCTTTGTCCATTTCTGAACTACAATTGCTCCAGTGTACATTCTATATCATCTTTATCATTTTCACTTCTTCAGATGAAGGTGATTCTGTTCTTGTAGTTGATTTCCAAACTAGAAGCAGCAACTTAATGTCTCATAGCAGACTGAGGATATCCAATCAACAACCCACATTTTCTTTCGGCTGCGTACAATAGACCCTTGTGGTCCGGCCTTCCCCGGACCCCGCGCATAGCGGGAGCTTAGTGCACTCTACCCTTTGGTAGAGCTAGAAGGGCTTCTTCCAAACTCATTTCATTAACTTGTCAAAAATTAATATGTAATAAATTAAGTGGATAAATTTCTTTTTTAATGCCCTCAAGGCGTTGGTTTAGTGGCAAAGGAACAACACGTGATGTGTGGGTTAGACGCACGTCACGGGTCTATGCTCTACTACAGGCAAAAGCCTGGTATTTAAGTGGAGTAGGGTAGAGGGGTGGTCGAATATCCCCCGAGTTTCGGAACTGTTACCACTGGCCCTAGGTTTCTCAGTTATAAAAGTAATTATTTTCCAGCAGCAGAAAGTTACGAGTTGGACCAGTCATAATTTTATGCCCCTAGTTTTACACTCATTTTGAACTTCTAGTCAAATCTATCTGCACTCGGAATAACTTAGATTGATTCTGTCTGTGCTTCATTGGCCCTTTCTGCATTTTAAAGGTTTGAAATGAGGCTAAGAGTAGGTTCGTACAGTCCTACTCATCTCAGTTCTTTCTGATGATTTTTATTTGCCTTTCCATGTGTGTAGCTCTTCGAGCTGCAATTCAAGCATTCCGTCGGGAAGAGGAGTCGCAGCTTAACCGTACTTTAAAAAGAAGAAGGGAAAGATATGACCAGGTTCGCCACTTTCATATTTTAAACTATATCACTACATGAAGTAAGGTGGAAATAATGTTGAACGCTGTTTAATTTAGACCAAAGATAGAAAGAAAAATTAGGGAGAGTCGTATCTGACTGTATCCTTGTACTCAAAGCCTGACTTAACACTAAGGTCTTAGTATCATATCTCTATGCAGGATAGAGGGCCCTTTGGTGATTCAGGACTTTCGGATCATCTAAGAGGAAGAGGTGTTCAGTTTCCATTTGCTGTGACAGACAGGGTTGTTATAAAGGTTCTTCCAGTAATATCCAAATTTCAATTACATTTCCTGATTGGTTTGAATGGGCTATCTGATTGAAATTATTAATCAAATAGGGTAACAAAAGGACACCTCAGCGTTTTGTGGGTCGTGAAGCTGTTGTTACCACTCAGTGCTTGAATGGATGGTACATCTCTTCTTTGTATTATTTGGTTTCTGAATTTCATTACATCCTTTTTGATTTTTCAAAGCAATTCGCCATAATTTTGGAAAAGTCCACGGAAATATCCTTTGTGCTTATGCTCTCAACATTTGAATTATATTTACCCGTTAAGCCTAAAAGGTTACATTCTTCATAACCCCGTGCTTTGGTTCACCGGTAAGAGGGTAGCGCATGATGTGTGGGTTATGCGCACTTCTTAAGTTTGAACTTTGTCATGGACAAAAGCCTAGTATTCAAGCGGAGAAGGGTCTCAGCTATTATTCATCGAAATCCTTCGTGAATTCTCGGCTATAAAAAACAATTCTAGACTTCTCTAGCAGAGACAACCATCTGGTAAGTTGGAGAGTCTATCCATGTCAGGCACTCCGTCAGTCCCATAATAGCTTTTACCCATCTCAAAATAGGATGTTTATTCCTTCCAGCACTTCACGTTAAATATAAACTAATACTACTAATAATCTCAAAGTTGAACTTTTAACTAACTTCACCACTTCACATTTTAAACCATTATTCTAAACTCCACCAGATTAAATATAATTATATACTCGAGCATTTTACACTTCAATTTCTTTTAGATAAAGTATTTTGGGATGGAGGGAGTATGACATAAACATTTATGTGCACCGCTGGTCAAGACAGAAAGTTTAACTAGTATGGTTTGTGGGAATGAATGGAGAATTTTATGTGAGGGGAAGTAACAGAGGTTAGTTAAGAGAGAAGGGAGGGGATACTTTATCAACTAAAAAGGGAAGGAAGCGGAGAGTAAAGGGGAGATGTATGCACCCTCATATTGGGTGAAAAGGAGGAAGTAAATGTCTTTTTGTCCCTTCTAGTTATCCAACAACAATGGGGGTGGAAGTAAACCAATATTCTTACTATCCTTACACATCATCTACTCCCTTTATCCAAACATTGTGCAGAACTCCTGAGAACTTGGTTGTTTTCTGTAAGCCTCTTGGGATTTGTATTTTTTTTGTATACATGCATGTCTAATTCCCCTTCCGCGTGAAGCTAAAGGCTGCTCTATCATATTGAGACTTGGATATGGTCCTCTTTAATAATTTGAGCAGTCCCAAACATAAACTAAAGTGTCGTATAGAGTAAGTCTCTGTGCCCTGCCCAAGTGATAGTGAAAGGTGGTTAAGGTCTATAAAAACAAGAAGCATTTTAAATATGTATTTTACAACTCTATTCTTGTTTTTCTCCTTCTATATCTTTTGCCTTTGCTAGCTGAGCTCTACCGGAAAACTTTAGAGCATAACCTTTTTATGGGGAGCATTGAGATGTTATCCAAGTATAAATTTCGCGATCAATTGGATTGTGCATGAGCCAGTAGAGGGGAAAAATTTGATCCATCACAAATGATTCTATGTGCATGCACATAATTCAGATAAGTGGTATATGCCCTACGAATCGTGGAATGCTTTAACGCAAGTCAAACAAAGTATACTTGGTAAGGAAATGATGCTTAATCTTCTACGTTCTTGATTTTAAAAAAAAGTATACTTGGTAAAGTCAAACATGCAAGGCTTAGCATATTGGTCAGGTTCAAATGCCAACGGAGGCAAAAACACTACTCCTTTTGTCCCAATTTATGTGAAGGGGTTTGGAATACGAGGGTCAATTCACTTAATTTTGACTATATATTCGGGTATAGATTCTTCAAATATATAAAAATAAATTTACTTATTTGAAAACTTCACGAAAAGTACTAGAAGTCAACGTAGCTAATGATTCAAAAAATGTTGAGACAATTATAGTAAAATAAAAAACCATTTGACTCCCCAAATAGTAACACCTTCACATAAAATGAGACAGAGGGAGTAGGTGATTTTCTCCTATATGTCGAAGCCTTGGTGAGATAGACTTACTCGGTATTAGTCGAGGTGCGAGCAAGTTGGTACAATTTAAAAAAGAGGTTAACATATCTTATTGTATTGCATCCAAATGCTGGGCCTTAAAAATGCTTTCTCTGTTTTAGTAGTTTATTATGTGTAATGGTGTTCTGTAGTATGAGGAAGACGGAGTTCTTTGTTCAACCTTTGTTAGTACGGAGAAGTTATTACCTCTCTTATTGTGAATGTGTCGTATTCCTTATGTCACAGAAATTAAACAAACACTGGTCAAGATGTTCTTAAAGACTCAAACCTCTAATGACTCATTTTACCTATGAGGAATGACTCTTTACTTGAATTTACAACTTCTGCAGGTATGTTGTAAAGACATTAGATAATGCTGAGAGTGTAAAGTTGCAATATCGCTCCCTAGCCAAGGTTTCAGATAATTTATCAATCCAGCCAATATCAAGTAAGACCGCAGCCAATTGGCTGTAGAGTTCCATTCAGCAGAATGATCATGACTCTCTCGTCCTAACTTACTGCACATATGCCACATTTGATACATATAGTCTAACTAGAACAAGCATTGAGTTTTTTCAGCTGTAATCTATATCTTGTATCTGTTCCACACGATTCTCAGGCTAGGTTTTGTATATTGTAGAGGTTGTGATGTTGCGTTGTAGCACTACAGCGTTGAGCTGAAATCAGAGATATGAACTATAGAGCTGCACTTATTTAAAATAAATGAATTATACAAGAGTCATTTCCGCAGGACTTGGTATTGACTGGTACCTATTCATAAATATGAAGATAAAAATATCTTATCTGCATTACCTTCTGAAGCTCATAATGCTGGGTTTTGTGCATATGATAATGCCGTATGTGATTTGGTTGAATTCCAAACGTGCATCTTATCAACAATCTTAAAGTGATGCTGGGGCAAACTAGTCAGGCAGCAATGATATTACCCCAGAACGGGGGTGACTAACTAAATACCCAAAGGGATGAGAAATATTGGAGATCAGGGTTCAAAAATTTCAACATAGACGAAGAAACGCTAGATGATTTCTTTCATCTGCCTAAGACTTGGTGGACAGAGTTATCCGGTTCTTGTGTTGGTTGAAGATTGAAAGGTAGCAGGTACTTTGTGGAATGGTTGAGGTGCGCACAACACGGTCGCGACACCACCATTATAATATATATATATATATATATATATATATAAAAGATCTTGGTAAATGTGTTGTACTTGAGATAGAAGGTGCAAAAGTTTTGTATCCAATACTTTCACTGAACTACTTCCACTTTTAAGCATCAAAAAGTTGATTTTTCATCAATTGTGCTTAAGTTCGAGTGGTAAGGTTGAGGCCCTTGAATTATTTACTTATTAAGGTGTTGGGACCTTGTATTTTATCCCCCCCCCCCCCTTCATCTGTATAACTTTGTCAATTGCTTGATTTGCTTGTGTTGTTCCAATTACTTTGATTTTGGTTTTATTTTGATTCAATTTCTCATTCACTGTGATTCACCGAATGATAAATGATTGCATATCCATCAGTCTCAAAAAGGAAAATGAACAAAAAGAACTGTTCATTTTCCTACTTTTTTTTTTCCTTCTAAATATCAATATGTATAATTGTATATATACAATTGGCGAAAAGTAACACAAAAAAATATCAGTCTGAGACTGAAAGTAAAGCCTTAAAACTTGTGTAACCTTACACCCGAATTCACTTAAAAAGTCGAATTATGATAATAGGAGGCCAACCACTTGCAGAAAATGACTACCTGTGAGCCTTGTAAAACACGTTTAGAACGAGGATAATACAAGTAGACTCTTCAAATTGTGATCTCTTGACCACTGAACTGTTCAGCTATCGAGCCAACGGTATTCACAAGAATGTTTTTCTCACAACCAACAACCTTTAAACTGTTTCAAAGCACTATCCCTAAAATTAGTAACTCTTACTAAACAAAAATGTGTACAAAATAAACCCATTCCTCTGCCAGCTATAACTCTACTAGTTTTCAACAAATAACAAGCTGGTCCAAATTCAATCCCTTTTCCTTGTACAACTACTCCCCAAGATTTTGTCAATCCTTCCTCTGAATTTTCATTCAATTCTTCAAGTTCCTCATCCCCAAGTTCATCAACAAATATTAGTCCATCTGGGGTTCTTGTTTTTCCACTTTCCCATTCACTTTTCATTATTGGCCATTGCTCCACTAGGGCTCTCTCTGTTTTGATCTCGGGTTGTCTTTCTCGTCCTCTCTCATCCTCGTTCGCGTAGACGTGGACCAGTAATGGCGCTTGCTTCAAATTCTTTACAATGTCCACCATCGAAACCTTCATCCACTCATCGATATTTTTCGACAATATTACTTCATTTTCTTTATCATCAATTTTCACGACTTTCTCTGAGGGTAGCGAATTTGATAGTGATAGAGAAGCACCAAGAGGTTTCCTTTGCATCATGTGCCTATCATTCTTGCGCATGGAAATTGTCAATCTTCTATGTATCGTTCCAATTTTATCAAATGTTCCTAAAGAGATACTCGGATTTACTCGTAACGATGCCATTTCAAGAGTATATGATCAGATGTTTGTCGCTCTTACCGGGGAATTATTTTATTTCCCCGGAATGATTTTTGTTTTTGTTGTTGTTGAGGAAATTGATTTGAATAGAAATACTATTGTGTTATGGGTGCCATTGAAAAGGTGACATGCGCATGCAATGTGCGGCTTGAGCGAAGGCACAAGCAAGGAATGGGTCGAGTGACAAAGGCACACGCCTTTACGTATGACATGTATCGCTTGAGACCAATCATATTTGCTTTTTTGGTGCTGAGGTAGGATCTATGATATTATGGCCGGTGAGACACACACATCACAATTTTTATAGTGGAAAAAATTAAATAAATTACATAACATCTTTTACATACTACGTGTCTTAGATCAATAAATGGAAAAAAATACACTTTCTTGAGTGCAGCTTTCTCAAATTATTAGATCTTCATTTGTTAGAAAATCATGCACATTGATTTGCCTTCTTCTAAATATGTATTCCCTCCGTTTCACTTTATTTATCATAGCTTTACTTGACACAAAGTTTAATAAAAAATGAAAGATCGTTTGAAACTTTTAATTTAAATTTGCTTTAACATTTTGTGATTATATAACTTTTGAAACTTATCGCCTTATACATGTTACAACATTTCTGTGGCTATAAGAGCTTTTCCTGATTCTTTTTTAACAAACTAATACGAAAATTTTGATTGTGAAATTTTCAAGTTAGTAAATGTAAACGAAAAGAATCGCCAAATCAATAAGACCAACAATAATCAAACTGATAAATTTGTATGATGTTTAGTTTTATTTGATTGGGTGTATTTTTTAACAAAAAATCGATCAACGAGCCATTAACACCCCTACTTCTGGACAAAAATAAGAGGTGGGCTCCAGTGGAGCAGCAGCAGGGTGCTTCAATCTCATTATTTCAACTAATTAATGGATAATAGATTTGAACTAATTTAGCCAACTTTTTATTAACTTAAAATAAGGAGCGAAAATATCCAAATAATTCTCTTAAGCATAAAAGAAGACTATGCACATGGTTTAATAGCTACACGCTAGTTAAAAAGTATGAAAATTTGTCTGTGGAAGTACGTACCAAATATTTCTATTATTTAAATGTTTGATATGTTATCCATTTCACCTAGACAGGGGTGCGAAATGGATAATAAACAGTTAGTATGTTTAGTAAAAGGGGTTGATAAATACTTTTTTATTAAAATGTCTCTAAAGCTATTTATAAAAATATAAATATAAAATATTTTATAGAAAAAGTACGAATAATGAAAATTGAATAGAGAGATAATTAAAAGTAATGTTTTAAAAAATATATTTTAGGTGATTACAAAAAATATTTGGAATAAAATCGTAAACGATTTGGTCAAACAAAAAAAATGCTCATAAGCTGTAAAATCATAAGTTGGAAGTGACCAACTTATAACTTTTCTCACTTGTAAGCACTTTTTATGTTTACTAAACACGTTAATAAGCCAAAATGCTTATATATAAAATAGTTTGACCAACTTACAAATTTAATCAAACATCCTCTTAACTAATATGCATAAGTTAATTGTATCAGTAAGAGTCACTTCTGCTAAAAGAATAGAGTACTAAAATTCAAGTGAATATTGTTAAATATACACAATATACATGTGTATATTGTGTATATATGACTCTCGGTTTTGGTGTACAAACCATGCACATGGTAGATAAATTAGGTAAGGTTTTAGTCTCATAGTTTAGGTAATGTTGTAGTGTAAATAGTACTGTATACTTAGCATAATATTTGTATTACCCTAATTGCATAATTAGTATCCAAGTAGAATAAGGTTTTAGGAATAGAATAGGAATAAGATTCTCCTATTATGGAAATATGTAACTTGTATAAATACTCCTTCAATTAATGAAAACAATCAAGGGGCTATTTCTTTCATGGTATCAGAAGTCTAGGTCGTTTATTCCTCTCTCCACAATTCCGTCAACCTCTCCCTAATTCTGTCACTTTTGCCTCGATTTCCAAGCTTTCTGTCTCGGATTTCATGCCCGACGGTACTTCCTCTCTTCCCAAATTTCTCTTCCCAATCCCTACATCACGTCTTGCGTTGCGATTATGGCTAAGAACACGTTTCACCTTGCCCTTACTATTTCTAACATCAAGAATCACATCCTTATCATTCTTGAAATAGAAAACGTCCAATACGCGACGTGAGCCGAACTGTTCAAAGTTCAAGCACGCTCGCATCAAGTCCTCCATCATATTGTCCCCGCGGCTCCTACGGATACGGAGGTGCCCAAACCCGAGGATGATCCTAGGTTATGGACGACCATTGATGCTACCGTTCTTCAGTGGATTTACTCCACTATTTCTACTGACCTCTTGCAAACGATTATCGAATCAGACGCTACAGCGATGGCGGCATGGAATAGAATACGTGATATATTCCAAGATAATCAAAATTCACATGTTGTTACCCTGGAACAGGAATTCTCCCACATTAACATGGAAAATTTCCCCAACGTTTCAGCATATTGCAAAAGGTTGAAAGAATTGGCGGACCAACTCCGCAATGTTGACGCACTGGTTACAAATGATCGTTTGATCCTCCAAATGGTTGCAGACCTATCTGAGGCCTATAGTGGTGTTGGCACGCTTCTTCGTCAGAGCAGTCCTCTTCCATAATTTTATCAGGCTCGTTCTATGCTTACGCTCGAAGAAGCCGACTTGGCCATGAAGACGGCTACCAGTGCTAGTCCCGTAGTCATGATGACGTCCTCTCAGGTCATATTGATAATTTTGGCCAAAACCATGGTCACGGTGGCAGCAAGAATAGTCAGAAAAAATCGCAGGGGCAAACACGGCAGTTTCGGCAGAAGTCACGGTGGCCAAAACAGTGACGGTGGACCCCATCTCAATTACAATGGGCCATCGACCCACTGGTCTCAGCCTTGGGCCTCTGGAACATGGGCTTGAACCAGTGGACAGTGGCCCTACGACCAAACTCCACACAGCTTTTCAGCCACTAGCTAGTGGGCTTCCCAGCAGCCTCGACGACCCACTGCCCATTGACCCAGTAGTTTTAGCGGCAGTTACAGACTAGGGCAACACGCAGGAATTCTTGGGCCCCGGCCTCCGCAAGCCCACCACGCAGCAGGTCTCACTCAGATCGATATTGAGGTCGCGATGCACACACTTGGTTTGACTCAACCGAACCCGAATTGGTATATGGACACCGGTGCCACTACCTATATGACATCCAATTCAGGTACTCTCTCGTCTTATTCCAATTTGAGCAACAATCGTGGTATAATTGTTGGTAATGGTAATTCAATTCCAATTCGTGGTTATGGTGATAAAACATTATCTCCCCCTCATCCATCCCTTATTTTGAAAAATACCATTCACGCTCCAAAATTGATTAAAAATTTAGTGTCTGTCCGAAAATTCACCACTGATAATTCCGTATCCATAGAATTTGATCCATTTGGGTTATTTGTGAAGGATTTCAAAATGGGGAGTCCTCTTATGAGGTGTGATAGTAGGAGAGATCTTTATCCTATCACTCCATGTTCCGGTCCATCGAGTCCAGCCTTGTCATCCGTATTTCCAGTCCTTGCTCCTTCCTTGTGGCATGCTCGTCTAGGTTATCCGGAATCGTCTATTTTGTCTTCCTTAGTGAAAAACAATTTTATTTCTTGTAAGGGTGAGCGTCGCACTCCGAATTGTCAATCTTGTTCTTTAGGAAAAATAGTTAAGTTGCCATTTGTAGACTCTAATTCTCATACTTTAATGCCATTCGATATTATTCATAGTGATCTATGGACGTCTCATGTTCTTAGTTCTTTGGGTCATCGGTATTATGTTGTTACACCTCGTAAGATTAAGACGATAATTAAGAACGTCATTAAGAAAGCAAGATTCGGATATTGAATATAAGGAACGCTTAAATATGTTAATACGGGAAATTAATGTATAAACGGATGTTATCCCGGAATAATTTTTCTTTAGTGCTATACACGTGACGACGAGAATTAATCCTAGTAGTTGAATTTATTCCAATGGAGTTATGGACTAGTATAGTATTAAAAAAAAAATTATGACATTGAGGATACGAGGCTTATGAAATTCTCGGGAATTAAAAGAAGTGGGTTTGAGATTTACTAATTGAAGAATTTGGGGGCCAAAGTGTAAGAAGGAAAATCAGATTTTTGGTTATAAACTTACATAACCTCTTCATCTTCTTCTACACTTAACAAAAACAAAAAAAACCAAGCTCTCCTCTCATTCTCTCCTCTACACTAATCCGAAAATCACCCTCCACCCATAACCAAAATTAAGGTTGTTATCTTATCTTTCTAGACTACATTTTCCACCAAAAATTAGAAGCAAAACAACACCAAAAACAGTGGCAAAACAACCACTGGTTGGGCTGAAAAACTGCCCAGAAAATTGGGATTTTTGGGATGAAATTTTGGAAGAAAAACGTGTAGGGATGATGGCTTAACATTGTAGAACACTTGCATGTCAATTGGAGTTGAAGAAGTGAACAAAAAGGGGGAGAAAAATTACAAAACAGTGGGGAATCTTCGGACAAACAGTGGCAGAAATTTGCGGACTGTTTTGACGAATTTGAGGTATAAAAATTCTTCTTTCTATGATAAAATTGGAATGCATGTTGTTAGAATTAAGGTAATGAATTTGTGTTAAGGAAGAATTGAAATTTAAGCATTGCATGTGACCATTTTTGGCTAGTTGCCAATTTGGGACAGATTTTGGTGTTGTTGGATTCGTTGGTTATTGTGGTTATTATTATCACTAATTGCATGATGAAATTGAAAGGAAACATGGAGATTTAGTTGGAATTAGTTATATGGAAGTATTAAAATCCGAAATTTGGATTATAGGAATTAAGATAAGAGTTATGGAATTATGACATGTTGTGGCCAAGAACTTGCATGAAATTGTTGGACATGTTGTGATGTATATGGACTGTTTTAGGGACTATTTTGTGGTGTTATAATTCTGAAAATTTAGTCACCATTATGCATGTTTAAGTGTGGTAATTGCTAAGGTAAGTCCTAAAGGAATAAGGGTGTGGAAAGGCATAGAAAGGCTTCACATTCTACCCTCGTTGTTGTTAGAACATGGGCTGTTTTGTGGGCTGTTTTTAAGGTGGATTAAGAGGCTAAATTTACATGAGAAGTGGGTGTGTAAATTCCCTTTATTGTTGTTTTGGTTGTGCCCTTAATTGGTGCTTGTTTATTGATGTTATTAGCCTCGTTTGGAAGTTGTGGAAACATGTATAAACAGGGAAAGTGCTGCCCGAATTTTTATAAAATAAGAAGTCGTTATTCGATATAAGTATGCTAGCGACCATAGAATTGACGAACGTATTACCATTATTATAGGTTGAAGTTCTAAATCGAGACGTACTCTAATATAGAGTTGATTAGTTCGTCTAAGAGGTATGTGAACTATTCCTTCTTTCTTTGGCATGATTTTTATTTAATGAGGGTACGGCGGACGTACTTGATTCTTATACAGTTTAATTCCTAAAGTGGATTGTTATGAGAAGTGCCTATGATTTTTCAGCAAAGAGTTTATTATGACATTATTACAATGATTTCATTGAGAGTCAGATGATAATTTTTACTTGCATATGGTTACTCACGATATCTACTCGTGCTAAGTGTTACTACTTCACCTCACCGAGTCTCGGGCCGGTTACGACTCGTGCACAGCCTTGCATTGTTCACCGAGACCCTCACTAGAGGGACGGGTTACGTAGGATGGATCCATAGATGAGAGATGACTTTACCGAGTCCCAGCATGGGCCGGGTTATGATATGATTCCACCGAGTCCCGCACTAGTGGGCCGGTTACGTTACGTATGTATATATATGTATATGGACGACACTCATGTTTTCTTGACTTGACTCTCATTTTTATAAGGCAACCGACTTTTATTGTTTATGGCACGCTTGGATTTGGATCCCGACTTTTATACCGATCTCATGTTTCGTTGGCTACTTATGATCTCATATGCGGTATTTCATGTTTACATACTCGCACATTATTTCGTATCGACCCCCCTTTCCTCGGGGGCCGCGTTCATGCCCGCAGTACAAAGGTGTGCTCGGTTGGTGATCCTCCCGTTTAGGTCCCTACTCAAGCAGGTTGGGAAGCTCCTTTGATCCGAGCTTTGTCATTTTGGTACCGAACCTCTTTTAGACTTATGTTTGTATTTAGGGGCACGACGGGGCCCCGTCCCGTCATATGTCATTGTTCTTCTTATAGAGGTCCGTAGACAAGTGGTGGGTTGTACTTATGTAAGGGTTATAACTCGTTTTGGTCGGCCATATCATTGTACTCTATGTTGGGGGTGTTCCCGTGTATATGTTATATTATCGTTGGCGCCTTGCCGCTTGCTGTATATTGTGTTGGCTAGTTGTGACTCCTCGGGAGAGCGGTGTGTACATTCGGGGGTAAAGGCGGCCTTGTCGGCTCGCCTACCCCGGCATATGTTGATATTGCGGCGTTATGCTGCCGAATTTCAGACTTATTAAGTGTGAGTTGGATTATGTGTGACAGGTTAGTGTAATGACGTCATTAGGGCGGTTAGTCGCGGCCCGTCGGGTCGGGTCGTGACCAAAGTGGTATCAAAGCAGTTAGTCCTCGAAATGTCTACAGATCGTGTCTAGTAGAGTCTTGCGTATGGGTATGTTGTGCACCATACTTATACGCAGGAGGCTGCAGGGCATCTAGGATTGGTTTCTATTCTTTCATCTCTTAGATCGTGCAATAGAGCTATGTTATTAGGATAATTCCTTTCTGATGACTTACGATGTTTACAGTTATGCCTCCGAAGAAGGCGACAGCGGCCCAGAAGGGCAAGTATACAGCGGGGGATACCAGCCAGATTCAGAGAGTTACTAGGTCACGTACCCAGTCTATGCCGGAGACTATGCCCCAGTCGACGAGCTCTGCTTCAACGCCACCACCAGAGGCTCCAGTTCAGGGGGCAACATCACCAGTTTCTGAGGCCCCAGCACCTGAGCCTCCAGTTCTTCAGCCGGGGGCAGAGGACAGGGCCATGAGAGATGCAGTTCAGCTGCTGACTAGCTTGGTAGCAGGGCAGAACCGTAGACAGGGACCAGGAGCCGACCTTAGGTCTGACAGTTTGAGGGTTCGTGATTTCTTGAGTTGTAACCCTTCAGAGTTTTTTGGGTCTCAGCCCGAGGAGGACCCGCAGGAGTTTATCCGACAGATGCAGCGTACCTTGAGGGTAATCAGGGCTTCAGAGACTAAGTCGGTGGAGTTGGCTTCGTATAGAATGCGGGATATAGCTACAAACTGGTACGAGTCTTGGGAGTTGTCTAGGGGAGAGGATGTTCCTCCAGCTACATGGGATGAGTTTACAGAGGCCTTCCTTGGTCACTTCTTGCCTCTAGAGATGAGGAGAGCTAGAGTGGACAGATTCTTACAGTTGAGGCAGAGTGGCAGGACCATTCGTAAGTATAGCCTTGAGTTTGATTCATTGGCCAGATATGCACCCACTATTATAGCAGATATGGCAGATGGGGTACATCGCTTTGTGATGGGGCTGGACCATTATCTGATCGATGGTTGTATGGCGGTAGCTCTTCAGCCGGGTATGGATATTGTTCGTGTCCAGGCATATGCACAGGGGGTTGAGGACCGACATAGAGGGCGACAGCCAGACAGAGGTCATGACGGGGACCAGCATAAGAGGGCTAGGTCGGCAACTTATTCCGGCGAATCTCGAGGCAGACAGTTCCAGCAGCAGGTCAGATATTCACCTCAGCCAGCACAGAGTGCTCCTCTATAGTCTACGGGCAGGAGGTTCGACCGCCCCGGGTATTCAGGAGCCGGACAGAGCTCCAGGGCTTCGGGTTCTCAGAGGAACAGGTGCCCTAGTCAGTGGAGACCACCTTATCCTCGGTGCTCTCGGTGTAGTAAGTTTCATATGGGGGAATGTCGTTCTACCACAGGTGCTTGTTTCTCTTGAGGCCGTCAAGGCCATATGATGAGAGAGTGTCCCAATATAGGTGGCTCAGGTGGGCTGGCTCGGCCTACGGGGTCGGGTGCTGGTTCGTCGTCATCTATAGCTATGCGCCCCACCGGGTGGGGTAGTCAGACACCAGTAGGCCGTGGTAGAGGTCGTGGCAGAGTTTCTAGTCCCGGCGGTCCTTCGAACCGCATATATGCTTTGGCCAGTAGACGTGATCAGGAGGCGTCACCAGATGTTGTTACAGGTATACTATCGGTCTTTTTCTATAATGTATATGCTCTGATAGATCCAGGTTCCACCTTGTCCTACATATCCCCTCTTGTTGCTAATAGAATAGGGATAGAATCTAAGCCGATAGAACCATTCGAGGTAGCTACACCGGTAGGAGATTCGGTTATAGCTGAGCGTGTGTATAAAAATTGTTCGGTGGTGATATATAGCCGTCATACCTTAGCAGATTTGATAGAGTTGGATATGGCCGACTTTGATGTCATTATGGGCATGGATTGGTTGGCTTCTTGTTTTGCCAACGTTGATTGTAGAGAGAAGTTGGTTCGATTTCGGTTTCCGGTGCGAGCCGATTATAGAATGGAAAGGGAATGCGATCGCCGAGGGGTAAGTTTATTTCATACCTCAAGGCAAGGAAGATGGTCGAAAAGGTTGTATCTATCATTTGGTTCGGGTGCATGATACGAAGCGGAGGTACCGGCTCTTCAGTCAGTTCCGATAGTTAGTGAGTTTCCGAATGTATTCCCAGATGATCTTCCAGGTCTCCCTCCAGAGCGGGAGATAGATTTCAGTATAGATGTATTGCCAGGTACCCAACCTATATCCATTCCTCCTTATAGAATGGCACCTGCAGAGCTGAAGGAGTTGAAGGAGCAACTGAGGGACTTGTTGGAGAAAGGCTTTATTAGGCCAAGTACATCTCCATGGGGAGCACCAGTGTTATTTGTGAGGAAGAAAGATGGATCACTACGGATGTGTATGGATTATAGGCAGCTGAACAAGGTAACCATCAAGAACAGGTACCCCCTTCCCAGAATTGATGATTTATTTGACCAGTTGCAGGGTGCTAAGTGCTTCTCGAAGATAGACTTGCGGTCATATTATCATCAGGTGCGGGTAAGAGAGGCAGATATTCCAAAGACAGCATTCAGAACCCGATATGGACATTATGAGGTTAGGGTGATGTCTTTTGGACTAACCAATGCTCCAGCATTGTTTATGGATTTGATGAACCGGGTATTCAGGCCGTTCTTAGATATGTTCGTCATTGTATTCATTGATGATATCCTGGTTTATTCCCGTTCAGAGCAGGAGCATGCAGACCATTTGAGGACGGTACTTAGGGTTCTCCAGCACCAACAGTTGTATGCCAAGTTTTCCAAGTGTGAGTTCTGGTTGACTTCGGTGGCATTCTTGGGGCATATTATCGGGGCTGATGGTATTCGGGTGGATACACAGAAAATTGAGGCGGTGAAGACTTGGCCCAGACCTACGACACCTACTGAAGTACGCAGTTTTCTGGGGCTAGCAGGGTATTACAGAAGGTTTATGGAGAAGTTTGCCTCGATCTCAACGCCTTTGACTAGGCTAACCCAGAAGGCAGCTAAGTTTCAGTGGACGGATGCTTGTGAGCACAGTTTCCAGTTGTTGAAAGATAAATTGACTACGGCTCCAGTTCTGACTTTTCCTGAGGGACCGGATGGTTATGTCATTTATTGTGATGCTTCAGGCATTGGGCTAGGTTGTGTGTTGATGCAGCATGGCAAAGTCATAGCTTATGCCTCTCGACAGCTCAGAAAGCATGAAAAGAATTATCCCACTCATGATTTGGAGCTAGCAAATGGTGATTCATGCCTTGAAGATTTGGAGACATTATTTGTATGGGATTCATGTTGATATTTATACGGATCACAAGAGTCTCCAATATATCTTTAAGCATAAGGAGTTGAACCTACGGCAGAGGCGGTGGTTAGAGTTGCTAAAGGACTATGATGTTGATATCTTGTACCACCCGGGAAAAGGCAACGTCGTGGCAGATGCTCTTAGCCGTAGATCCATGGGTAGCTTGACGGATGTGCAGCCAGACAGAAGGAAGATGGTTCGTGAGATACATAGGCTAGCGAGTCTTGGAGTCCGGGTGGCGGATTCGGGAGATAGCGGGATTCTTATTCGGGATGTTGCGGAGTCCTCTATCGTGGAAGAGGTAAAGAGACGTCAGTATGAGGATCCTGTTCTGGCCCGGTATAGAGATGCAGCTCTCCGAAAGGGAAATACTCTATTTGAGGTTACACCTGATGATGTGCTGAGGTATGAGGGCCGATTATGTGTACCTGAAGTTGTAGGGCTACGACAGCAGGTTATGGGAGAGGCACACAATGTCCGTTATTCCATTCATCCAGGATCGACAAAGATGTACCATGACCTTAGATGCTTGTATTGGTGGGATGGCATGAAAAGAGACATAGCAGAATTTGTTGCCTAGTGCCCGAATTGTCAGCAAGTTAAGGTTGAACATCAGAAGCCCGATGGATTATTACAGGAGATTGAGATCCCGACTTGGAAGTGGGAAGTGATCAATATGGACTTCATTACAGGCTTACCTCGCACTCAGCGGAGGTGTGAGACTGCACGGGGTTCCCACATCTATTATATCAGACCGAGGAGCTCAGTTTACAGCTAACTTCTGGAGATCATTCCAGAAGGGATTGGGGACACAAGTGAGTCTCAGCACATCATTTCACCCTCAGACGGACGGGCAGGCAGAGCGTACGATCCAGACATTAGAGGATATGCTGAGGGCCTGTATTATTGACTTTAGAGGTAGTTGGGATGACCATTTACCACTCATTGAGTTTGCTTATAACAACAGCTACCACTCTAGCATCCAGATGGCACCGTATGAGGCTTTATATGGGAGGAAGTGCAGGTCACCTATTGGTTGGTTTGATGTAGGTGAGACTAAGTTGATCGGCCCAGACATGGTTCAGCAAGCTGTTGATAAGGTGAAACTCATTCAGGAGAGGTTGTTAGCAGCACAGAGTCGACAGAAAATAATCGACGTCGACACTTAGAGTTTCAGGTTGATGATTGGGTGTTCCTAAAGGTGTCACCCATGAAGGGCGTGATGAGGTTTGGCAAGAAAGGGAAGCTTAGCCCAAGGTACATTGGGCCTTACCAGATCATTCGTAGGATAGGCAAGGTTGCCTATGAGTTGGATCTACCTCCTGATTTGGAAGCAGTACATCCATTCTTCCATGTATCTATGCTGCGTAAGTGTATTGGTGATCCTTCCAGAGTCTTCCCAGTAGATGACATCCAGGTGACAGAAGAGTCGTCCTACGAGGAAAGCCCCGTAGCCATACTTGATCGCCAGGTCAGGAGATTACGGACGAAGGATGTGGCTTCCGTCAAGGTATTGTGGAGGAACCACAATAGGGAGGAAATGACTTGGGAGGCAGAGGATGAGATGAAGAAGAAGTATCCTCATTTGTTCCCTGTGCCTCCAGGTAATTCAATTCAACTCCCCATTTGATTATTGTAATTGGTGAATTGCATATGTATGATTTATTGTGGCCCTGTGTGGCATCTGTTGGTTGGCTGAATATAGGCGGATAGGCATAGTTATTAAGGAGACTCTGCCAAAAAAAAATTCTAGCATTAGACTTGTTGTGAACATTCGAGGACGAATATTTCTGAGGAGAAAAAGTATGTTACACCTCGTAAGATTAAGACGATAATTAAGAACGTCATTAAGAAAGCAAGATTCAGATATTGAATATAAGGAACGCTTACATATGTTAATACGAGAAATTAATGTATAAACGGATGTTATCCCGGAATAATTTTTCTTTAGTGTTATACACGTGACGACGTGAATTAATCCTAGTAGTTGAATTTATTCCAATGGAGTTATGGACTAGTATTGTATTAAAAAAAAATTATGACATTGAGGATACGAGGCTTATGAAATTCTCGGGAATTAAAAGAAGTGAGTTTGAGATTTACTAATTGAAGAATTTGGGGGCCAAAGTGTAAGAAGGAAAATCAAATTTTTGGTTATAAACTTACATTACCTCTTCATCTTCTTCTACACTTAACAAAAACAAAAAAACCAAACTCTCCTCTCATTCTCTCCTCTACACTAATCCGAAAATCACCCTCCACCCATAACCAAAATTAAGGTTGTTATCTTATCTTCCTAGACTACATTTTTCACCAAAAATTAGAAGCAAAACAACACCAAAAACAGTGGCAAAACAACCACTGGTTGGGCCGAAAAACTGCCCAGAAAATTGGGATTTTTGGGATGAAATTTTGGAAGAAAAACATGTAGGGATGATGGCTTAACATTGTAGAACACTTGCATGTCAATTGGAGTTGAAGAAGTGAACAAAAAGGAGGAGAAAAATTACAAAACAGTGGAGAATCTTCGGACAAACAGTGACAGAAATTTGCGGACTGTTTTGACGAATTTGAGGTATAAAAATTCTTCTTTCTCTGATAAAATTGGAATGCATGTTGTTAGAATTAAGGTAATGAATTTGTGTTAAGGAAGAATTGGAATTTAAGCATTGCATGTGACCATTTTTGGCTAGTTGCCAATTTGGGACAGATTTTGGTGTTGTTGGATTCGTTGGTTATTGTGGTTATTATTATCACTATTTGCATGATGAAATTGAAAGGAAACATGGAGATTTAGTTGGAATTAGTTATATGGAAGTATTAAAATCCGAAATTTGGATTATAGGAATTAAGATAAGAGTTATGGAATTATGACATGTTGTGGCCAAGAACTTGCATGAAATTGTTGGACATGTTGTGATGTATATGGACTGTTTTAGGGACTATTTTGTGGTGTTATAATTCTGAAAATTTAGTCACCATTATGCATGTTTAAGTGTGGTAATTGCTAAGGTAAGTCCTAAAGGAATAAGGGTGTGGAAAGGCATAGAAAGGCTTCACATTCTACCCTCGTTGTTGTTGGAACATGGGCTGTTTTGTGGGCTGTTTTTAAGGTGGATTAAGAGGCTAAATTTACATGAGAAGTGGGTGTGTAAATTTCCTTTATTGTTGTTTTGGTTGTGCCCTTAATTGGTGCTTGTTTATTGATGTTATTAGCCTCGTTTGGAAGTTGTGGAAACATGTATAAACAGGGGAAGTGCTGCCCGAATTTTTATAAAATAAGAAGTCGTTATTCGATATAAGTATGCTAGCGACCATAGAATTGACGAACGTATTACCATTATTATAGGTTGAAGTTCTAAATCGAGACGTACTCTAATATAGAGTTGATTAGTTCGTCTAAGAGGTATGTGAACTATTCCTTCTTTCTTTGGCATGATTTTTATTTAATGAGGGTACGACGGACGTACTTGATTCTTATACAGTTTAATTCCTAAAGAGGATTGTTATGAGAAGTGCCTATGATTTTTCAGCAAAGAGTTTATTATGACATTATTACAATGATTTCATTGAGAGTCAGATGATAATTTTTACTTGCATATGGTTACTCACGATATCTACTCGTGCTAAGTGTTACTACTTCACCTCACCGAGTCTCAGGCCGGTTACGACTCGTGCACAGCCTTGCATTGTTCACCGAGACCCTCACTAGAGGGACGGGTTACGTAGGATGGATCCATAGATGAGAGATGACTTTACCGAGTCCCAGCATGGGCCGGGTTATGATATGATTCCACCGAGTCCCGCACTAGTGGGCCGGGTTACGTTACAGATGTATATATATGTATATGGACGACACTCATGTTTTCTTGACTTGACTCTCATTTTTATAAGGCAACCGACTTTTATTGTTTATGGCACAGCTTGGATTTGGATCCCGACTTTTATACCGATCTCATGTTTCGTTGGCTACTTATGATCTCATATGCGTATTTCATGTTTACATACTCGGTACATTATTTCGTACGACCCCCTTTCCTCGGGGGCTGCGTTCATGCCCGCAGTACGGTGCTCAGTTTGGTGATCCTCCGGTTTAGGTCCCTACTCAGCAAGTTGGGAAGCTCCTTTGATCCAGAGCTTTGTCATTTTGGTATTGAACCTCTTTTAGACTTATGTTTGTATTTAGGGGCACGACGGGGCCCTGTCCCGTCATATGTCGTTGTTCTTCTTATAGAGGTCCGTAGACAAGGTGGGTTGTACTTATGTAAGGGTTATAACTCTGTTTTGGTCAGCCATATCATTGTACTCTATGTTGGGGGTGTTCCCGTATATATGTTATATTATCTGTTGGCAGCCTTGTCGGCTTGCCTGTATATTGTGTTGGCTAGTTGTGACTCCTCAGGAGACAGTACATTCGGGGGTAAAGGCGCCTTGTCGGCTCGCCTACCCCGGCATATGTTGATATTGCGGCGTTATGCTTTGCCGAATTTCAGACTTATTAAGTGTGAGTTGGATTATGTGTGACAGGTTAGTGTAATGACGTCATTAGGGCAGTTAGTCGCGGCCCGTCGGGTCGGGTCGTGACATATGTTCTCTTTTTGGATGATAATTCTAATTTTTATGGACTTTTCCGATAGCGAAAAAATTTCAAGTTTTTTCCGTCTTCTTAAAATTTAGAGCATTTATTAGAACCCAATTCAAACAAGAAATCAAAAATATTCAGTGTGATAATGGCAAAGAATATGACAATGGGGTGTTTCGGGAATTCTATGCTAATAATGGGATTAATTTTTATTTTTCTTATCCTCATACGTCTTCACAAAATGGAAAATCCGAACGTAAAATTCGTTCCATAAATAACATTGTACGAACTTTATTAATTCATGCTTCCGTACCCCCGTCTTTTTGGCATCATGCTCTACAAATGGCTACCTATCTCCTTAACATAATTCCTTCCAAAGGTTTGATATATTCTTCCCCTCTTCAAATTTTATATAATAAAATTCCTTCATATTCACATCTTCGGGTTATTGGGTGTTTGTGTTATCCGTTATTCCCGTCCACCACAATTAACAAACTTCAGGCCCGATCTACTCCGTGTGTATTTTTGGATTTTCCGTCTAATCATCGTGGCTACAAATGCTTTGATTTATCCTCTAATAAAATCATCACTAATCGCCATGTCATTTTTGATGAATCCCAATTTCCATTTGCTAAAGTTAATACTCCCGTGCCTAGTTCGTATAATTTTTTGGATGATAGTATATCCCCGTATATTATTCAGCATTTTTTGGACGTCTCCCGCACCTAAAATTATCCAGAGGGCCCACTGCCTGCTGGCCCCACTGGTCCGTCGCCTACTGCCGGTCCCAGTCCAGCCATTGGGCCAGTTCCTGCGATTGGGCCAGTCCAGCCCAATTCTGGAACTGGTCCATTCTCGCTCCCGGTTTACCGATTTGGGCCGGGCCGGCCCCCGCTTTCTTCGCCGCGCCATCCGTCCCGAATCCCGAAAATTCCCAAAATTCACCCGCCTCTGCCCCGAGTCATGGACCAATCACCCATAGTTAACGGGGGATTTTTACACCAAAAAGATATTTTAATTTACATTCTAATGTTCTTAAATCACCCTTACCCCGAAATCTTGTGTCTGCATTAAATGACCCGAATTGGAAAAATTTTATGACCGATGAATATAATGCTCTTATTGATAATAAGACATGAGATTTGGTACCCCGTCCATCTGGTATTAATATTATTCGATCTATGTGGATTTTTGCTCATAAGGAAAATTCAGATGGGTCATTTGCCCGACATAAGGCGCGGCTTGTGGGCGATGGTAAGACTCAGCAGGTTGGTGTAGATTGTAGTAAGACGTTCAGTCCGATGGTCAAGCCGGCTACCATTCGCACTGTACTTAGCTTGACTCTTTCGAAATCATGGTCTATTCTTCAGTTAGATGTAAAGAAGCTTTCCTACATTGTGATCTCAAGGAAACAGTTTATATGCATCAGCCGTTGGGATTTAGGGATCCCAAACATCCTCATCAAGTCTATTTGTTGAAGAAGTCCTTATATGGGCTTAAGCAGTATCCACAGGCCTGGTATACACGGTTTGCAGACAATGTTTCGACTATTGGGTTCACTCACAACAGGCCAGATAATTCATTGTTCATCTACCGTCGTGGTTCATCCGTGGCTTATAATCTGTTATATGTGGATGATATTATCTTGACTGCCTCTTCCGTGCCTTACGCCAATCTATCATGACCATGCTCAGCTCTGAGTTTGCTATGAAAGACTTGGGGCTCTTGAGTTACTTTTTGGGGATTACTGTCACTCGTCATTCCGATGAGTTGTTCTTATCTCAACGGAAGTATGCAACTGAGATCATCGAGAGGACTGGGATGTCATCCTGTAAGTCCACTTCCACTCCAGTTGATACTAAGCCCAAGCTTAGTATTGCGGCTGGCGTACCCTACGAGGATCCGACCCGCTATCGCAGTCTTGCAGGGGCCCTTCGGTATTTTACCTTTACGAGACAGGATATTACATATGTTGTCCAACAGATGTGTTTGTTCATGCATGATCTCAGAATTGAGCACATGAATGCACTCAAATGCATCATTCGGTATATTCATGGTACACTTGACTATGGTTTGCATTTATATCCTTCGTCGACGTCCACACTTGTCTCGTATACGGATGCTGATTGGTGTGGCTGTCCCGACACCAGACGGTCTACGTCTGGCTATTGTATGTTTCTTGGCAACAACTTGGTCTCCTGGTATGCGAAGCGTCAGACGACTCTATTCCGCTCAAGTGCCGAGGCTGAATATCGAGGGGTAGCTAATGTGATCTCAGAATCATGTTGGTTACGTAATTTGCTTTTCGAGCTTCATTATCCCATTCAGAAGGCAACCTTGGTTTATTGCGATAATATTAGTGCCATCTACTTTTCTGGTAATCCGGTTCAGCACCAACGCACTAAGCATATCGAGATGGACATTTACTTTGTCCGCGAAAAGGTTGCTCGTGGTCAGGTACGCGTCTGCCATGTCCCGTTAAGATATCAAATTGCAGACATCTTTACAAAAGGTCTTCCCTCGGTCCTTTTTGAAGATTTTAGGGACAGTCTCAGCGTTCGAAGACCGCCCGCTATGACTGCGGGTGTGTGTTAAATATACACAATATACATGTGTATATTGTGTATATATGGCTCTCGGTTTTGGTGTACAAACCGTGTACATGGTAGATAAATTAGGTAAGGTTTTAGTCTCCTAGTTTAGGTAATGTTGTAGTGTAAATAGTATTGTATACTTACCATAATATTTGTATTACCCTAATTGTATAATTAGTATCCAAGTAGAATAAGGTTTTAGGAATAGAATAGGAATAGGATTCTCCTATTATGGAAATATGTAACTTGTATAAATACTCTTTCAATTAATGAAAATAATCAAGGAATTTTTTTTTCTATATTTAAATGTTTGATATGTTAGCCATTTCACATAGACGGGTGCAAAATTGATAATAAACAGTTAGTATGTTTAGTAAAAGGGGGTTGATAAATACTTTTTTATTAAAATGTCTTTAAAGCTATTTATAAAAATATAACTTTGTCTCCCCCCATCCACCTCTTATCTTGAAAAATACTCCTCATGCCCCTAAATTGATTAAAAATTTGATGTATGTCCGTAAATTCACAACTAATAATTCTGTTTCTATTGAATTTGATCCGTTTGGTTTTCTGTGAAGGATTTCAAAATGGAAATTCCTCTCATGAGGTGTGATAATATGAGAGATCTTTATCTTATCACGCCAACGTCCGGTCTCTCGAGTCAAGCATTGTCGTCAACTTTTGCAGCCCTTGCTCCTTCCTTGTGGCATGCTCGTCTAGGTCATCCGGGGTCGTCTATTTTGTCTTTCTTAGATAAAAATAAATTTATCTCTTGTAAGGTTACGCGTAGTACTTCAAGTTGTCAATCTTGTTCTTTAGGAAAAATTCTTAGATTGTCGTTTGTAGACTCTAATTCTCGTACTTTAATGCCATTTTGATATTATTCATAGTAATTTATGGACATCTCCTGTTCTCAGCTCTTTGGGTTATCGTTATTATGTTCTATTTATGGATGATTATTCTAATTTTTTATGGACTTTTTCGATAGCGAAAAAATCTCACGTTTTTTTCACTTTCTTAAAATTTAGAGCATTCATTAGAACCCAATTAGAACGGAAAATCAAAAATATTCAATGTGATAATGACAAAGAATATGATAATGGTGAGTCATTTAGTCCGGTGGTCAAACCGGTTACCATTCGCATTGTGCTCAGCTTAGCTCTTTTGAAAGCATGGCACATTCATCAGTTAGATGTGAAGAATTCTTTCTTACATGATGATCTTAAGGAGACAGTATATATGCATTAGCCTGTGGGGTTTAAGGATCCCAAATATCCTCATCATGTCTGTTTATTGAAGAAGTCCTTGTATGGACTTAAGGAGTCCCCGCAGGCTTGGTATTAGAAGTTTGCAGACTATGTTTCGACTATTGGGTTTTCTCATATCAGATCTGATAATTCATTATTTATATATCATCATGATTCTTCACTGGCTTATATACTATTATATGTGGATGATATTATCGTGACTACCTCTTCTGATGCATTATGTCAGTCTATCATGACAATGCTCAGATCTGAGTTTGCTATGAAAGACTTAGGGCCCTTGAATTACTTTTTGGGGATTGCCGTTTCTCGTCATGCAGGTGTGTTGTTCTTATCTCAACGCAAGTATGCAACTGAGATTATTGAGCGTGCTGGCATGTCTTCGTGCAAATCTACTTCCACTCCCGTCAATACTAAGCTGAAGCTGGGTGCTGCGGCTAGCTCACCTTATAAAGATCCGACCCGCTATCGCAGTCTTGTAGGGGCTCTTCAGTATCTTATTTTCATGAGATTAGATATTACGTATGCCGTACAATAAGTGTGCTTGTTTATGCATGATCCCAGGGTTGAACACATGAATGCGCTCAATTGCATTATTCGATACATCCAGGGGACACTTGACTATGGCTTATATTTATATTCGTCCTCGACATCTACATTTGTCTCGTATACGGATGCTGATTGGGGTGGTTGTCCAGATACCAGACGGTCCACGTCCGACTATTGTATGTTTCTTGGTAATAACTTAGTCTCATGGTCTGTGAAGCGTCAGTCTACATTGTCATGCTCTAGTGTAGAGGCCGAGTATCAAGGGGTGGCCAATGTGGTCTCTGAATCATGTTGGTTACGTAATCTTCTTTTAGATCTTCATTGTCCTATTCAGAAAGCTACCTTGGTTTATTGTGATAATGTGAGTGTCATCTACCTTTCTAGTAATCTTGTTCAATACCATCGCACTAAACAAATCGAGATGGATATTCATTTTGTTCGCGAAAAAGTAGCTCATGGACAAGTACGCGTCTGCCATGTCCCTTCCAAGTATCAAATTGCTGACATCTTTACAAAGGGTCTTCCCTCGGTCCTTTTTGAAGATTTTAGTGACAGTCTCAGTGTACGAAGACCGCCCGCTACGACTGCGGGGGTGTGTTAAATATACAATAAATATACCGTGATATACAATGTCCGATAGCCGATCTTGTACCAATAAGTTTAGTGTACCGATTTATTGTATATTTGTACCATAATTAGAATTGTATACTTACCTTAATTATAAGATTCTTGTACAAGTAAAATAGAGTTTTAGGAGTAGAATAGAAATATGATTTTCCTATTATGAAAATTATAAATTATATATATACTCTTACTCTTTAATTAATGAAAATATTCAAGGGATTGTTTCTTTCGATATCGTAAAAGTTTGTCCGGTAAAATGGGAGGTTGAAGTTAAGTTATTCCAAATTTAGAAAGAGGTCATTCTTTTTAGAACAAACAGAAGGGAATAGGGTCGCATAAACGGAAACCAATGCAGTAGATTTTTTACCATACTTTGGGAAAAAAATTCAGCTTCTTTGAAAAAAAAATCAAGAATTACCTTTTTTTAGTAAATCCAAAAACCTGCTTCCACAAAAAAAAAAAATCCAATTATTTTTTGGCAGTTTGGTTCAGTTTCCTTTCTATCCTAAAAAACCATACCAACTATCCAAAAAGAGTTCACAGATAGATACAGGGTCCTGATTGAATGTTCCTAGCGGTCGTTATTGTACTTCTACGTGCCATGTGTTTGTGATTTTGTGTCAATAACTCTGACAGATTGAACTATCAAGTAAATGGAGCATACAAATGTTTGCTGAGTACCTGGCTGCTGGCTTCGAAATGAAATCAAATGCTGCTACAGTTGCCCAAGAGCCTTTTTGCTCTTTAAATGAGGATTTTGCTTCGAAGTGTGTAATATGTTACAGTGTTTAAGTCTTAGATTGCATTCTTATATGTTTTATTTCTTAGAGAAGTTTAATCATTCATTGAGAGAAAGTTGAGACCAGATAATGAAACAAAGCAGGTTGGCTATATCGACAGCTTACCTAACTGACATTAATGAAAATATACAAGGATATACACGGCATACAATACCTGGTGTACATCACGGAAACCCATCACAAGTGGGAAACCGTGTATATCCCTATTTTGGTAATAAATTATTTTGTATTATTTGTATATAATTAACATTGTACACTTACCATAATACAGCTTGTACAATTTGAATAGAGTTTTGAGATTAGAATAGGAATATGATTTATATTATGAAAATTGTAAATTGTATATATAATCTTTTATTAACGAAAATAACTTTCAATTAACTTCAACTTTGTACTCAGACTTAAGATTTACTTGTGTTGTTAGTATCAGAAATACTTTGGATTTCATTTGTGAACTATAAACAATTCCAAGCACATTAAAAGAGGAAAGCAGAACCCCTGTGTATTTTCAAGAAACAAAATATCTTTATGGCTGATGATATTTTTCAGTTCTGCTTATAATATATTTGATTCTGTCTATCCTTCATGGTATTGTTTTCGATTGTGGCCTTTATCTTTGCACAAATATTATATAGGTGAGTCCTGCCAATGAACGAATGCTGGGTGGTGGTGATGGAGGTAATTCTCTAATTTACTGTCTAATTTCATTTTTCCCCATTTCCAGCCATACATCGAGCTGCTGGTACAGAATTACGAGATGCTTGCTATAAAGTACCAGAGGTTCGCTGCCCAACAGGAGAAGCAAGGATTACCCCGTATGTGCTCAGTCTTGGCTTCAATAATGCATTAGAATTTAGAATCATCAGTTCTTGTAGCATGTTGTCATTAAACTTACATTATGGTGGGAAAATATTGCAGATGTTTTAGATTGCCTGCTTCTCATGTAATCCACACCGTCGGACCAATATATGACGCTAATCCAAATCCTAAAGCCTCTTTGATAAATGCATACAGGTTTGTGAATGATTTTTTAATACTCCTCATAAATTTGTTTTATTGTCATACCTTATTTTCTGTTAACTATACTGCTGAAATATCATGTGGGGTCTTCGGGTGAGTTACATGGATAACCATGCATTTCAAATTTCTATGAACCTTGAGTTGATTCTTGTGATGGTTACTTCTCAAAGCTAGTTATCCACCAGCTATTCAGGATGAAAGAAGAATATGTTGGGACTACTATGGAATAAGTTTGCTGCGTTATCTGACATTTCATTAACTAGATAATGGTTGTCTATTGGCTGACTAAAATGAAAATTGTTGCTCTAGTGAACTTACATTAAGAAATGAATCCAATTGTTATGTTATTATCACAGCTTACTAATTCTATCTTCTGAATCTTTCTTTTTTCATTTCGCCACTTAAAATTAGCTAACCCTTATTTTTCTTGGCAAAAATTGTCACATAAAAATATGTAGTCGATTCCTTTTTCTGTTTGTTTCAATGTGTGTCACGCACTAAATTCTGAACTTCCTGGTGATTTATGTTGACTGTTGAATAAGAAACTTCATTTTAACTTATAAAAATAATGAGAAAATTCATTTAGTAGTCCTTAGTTTGAGCATATCATAGAACTAACCTACTAAATATACTATTATTACACCTTTCTTAGGCTACCGACTTTTAAATATTGCCACATGGTGCATATGATCGTTTCGAACTTCCATTTTATGAGTACTACCTGTGCTAACTTGTTTGCATGTTAGTGAGCTAGGAAAAATGATTTTGCAATATGATCACCTTTTAGGAACAATATATAATCTTAGCTGCTATGGACGGCTGCCCCTGCTTAATCTTCATTTTTTGTACTTAACAGATGTCCTTACGATGAAGCTGCCACTGTCGCTATATCTACTGTCAAAGGATTTTGCAGTTGACCTTAAAGAGGTATTATCTGCTTATGGATTTTGGTTTGCTCAGAACTTGATTGCCAATATAGGTCACATATTTGTTGAGACTATAAAATACTTCATAGTGTTCTTATCTTATGGTGGTGATATTGTTCGCCTGAAGCAGAAATATTGATAATGGTGGATGTGGCTCCACAGTTACTGATAGTATGTTGGCATCTTGTTTCTAGTTTTCTCTTTTATTTTTTCTTTTTGCTGATAAATATAGATAGCAAATTACTTGCATCTAGATAGTATCCACCCAAGAAAGTGATTCAACGCTCTGAATCTCTTTGTTTTCTAGAGAAGTCACAAAAGGCGTATGAAGACAACATTCTCTTTTAGCCCATCCATGAAAAGTTTCTAGTTCTGGAATGAAGATGGCTATCTTTGCCCAATAGATTTTGTATCCAAACAATGAGAATGGAAAAGTCCAACAATTACCCACTACCTTGAAATACTACCTGAGATTCCCGTGGTTTTTGCCCACAAAAAACTGGCTAATAAAAAGCCTCCCTTGGTGTCTGTTGGCATGTTTCTCTGGAGGAGTTAACTCTTTGAAATTCATGGAATCCTATGCTGTATGTCCTTTACTGCACACTGTTCTAATTGAGATGAACAATTAATAACTAATTGAAGCATAATGTTCATAGCCTTGCCATTTAAACGTCATGTGGTATGAATTGTGTGCTGCAACTTCAACGCTATTTATTTCCCTGGTACTGGACATGACAACTTTCTTGTATACTTTTTTATGATTGCACATTTTGAACTTAGAAATTCTTTTGATTAGTTATGACCTTACATTGAAGTCCTGGAACAGCTTGCGTGCTCTTATTTCAACTTTTAATCCCTTAGAACTAGAAGCCACAGAATTTGCAGGATTGCGTAGTTAGTTAAAGCTCTTCTGCTGGGAACCTCTTGGAGTAAGAAGGGAGAAAATGCTTTCTGTGGCTTCAGAAGAGATTTTTCGCCAGGATGTGGAATTGAATTACCTATAAGCAATATAAAAGAGCCATATCTAATTGCTGAAACACTGCAATTGCTTGAATAACTATTCTAGTTGTTCTTGCTTAGTACTATTACTTTGATCATGACATGTCTTACAAAAAGTTTTTCTGAGATCACCTGATATCCATTTTAGATGAACTTGCTGAGGAACTTTTTGAGTTTCGAGCCGTGGAAGCAGCCACTAATGCTTGCATTAGGGTAGGCTGTCTACATCACACCCCTTGGGGTGCGTCCCTTCCCGGGACCCTACTAACGCGGGATGCTTTGTGCACTGGGCTGCCCTTTTTTTACTGGTAGGTGAGAGGAATTTCTTGGTTGGTTAGATGTTTAGACTGCTTCTTAGTTTGCAGTCAAGATGTTCTCATTAGAAGATATCCTATTACTTTTTCATCTCTTTTCTGGCACACATTTTTTTTGTTGAGAAAGGTAATAATATTATATATCATCATCACAAAGGTTGTGCATAAACCATAGTATTACGTTTCAAAAGAAACAAAATAATCTCCTTGCTCTTCTTACAAGGATTCTATGATATTTATGAGTGATTCAGCATCATCTAGGAGATGATCTTTGCACCAAAAATAAAATAAAGACGGACGGTTCATCTTGACTTTCTCAATAGAGTTGCGGGTTTCTTCAAAGCATCTTGTGTTGTTTCTCTCCTTCCACACAATCCACCGTACTCAAGCAGGTATTATTTGCCACCATTTTTACTGTCTAGCAGTACCTCCAGTATTATTCCAGTATGCCAACAGCTATGTATTCTTTGGCAAAGCGCACCTGATTCCGTTAATGTCAAGAAAAAGTTGCAAAAAAGTTACCAAATCAGGCAGTAACTTTTTATTATGACCGAGAAATCTGTCGTCCCTTTCGGCCAACCGCAGGCTACGAAACTTGGGCATGATGAGCCCGCCCCTCTATCCTTCTCCTCCTAAATACCAAAGTTAGTTCGCTTGGTGTAGGGCTCAAACTGTGAACCGAGGCATAAGTTTCTCAATCTTTCTCGATTGAGCTAACCCGGACCCGCCATAGCGGGAGGTTAGTGCACCGAGCTGCCCTTTTTTTTCTCTCGATTGAGCTAACCCCTAGGGGCCAAATCTGGTCTGTAGCTTCAGTGTTGGAAGAGATGATTTATGCTCTAAGAATCTTTTTCACACAAGAAACATTAAGAAAACAGCTGCAACCCTCTTCCTCATTAAATTTTCTCGAGTTAAGCATGCTTCCTTAGCTACTAGCCAAGAAAAACACGCCATTTTATAAGGTATCTTCACTTTCCATATTTCCTTCCAAGCCCATTTGAATCCCTGCTGCCCGCTGTGATTGACTGTTATATGTGCTGATTTACAGTCTACTACATACCTTTATATTCTAATGTGATTCTTCGTAATCTACATATCAAGATTGGAAAGAGCAGATCAAAATACCCTTTCCATCCCCATATGATTTTTAACGTTATTCAAATTTAGACTGATAGGTTACTTTTATAGTTTTCTTTTGCAACGATGTTACCAAAACCATCTTTATTCTGAAAAGTAGAATGTATGTGAGCATATTTTTGCTTAAATAACTTTTTTGAGCATCAGTATTCAGTACATATTTTCTTGCTTAAGATCAGATTCTGACTGTTAGAGCTAAGTGCGGACTACAATTGTGTCCTCTTACATTTTGTCATAATTGCAGGTACACTTTGTGCTGTTTTCAGATGAAATTTATGATGCATGGGTGAAGGCAGCAAATGAACAGTTGCAGAATTGATTAGATGTTCCTGAAAATCTGGAAAATGAAGTTTGTGGTGATGGATATCGGTGAAGCATATGACATACTATATTGAAATGTCAAAAAGAAGTCTGCTGAATATGAATTATATTGTTACTACACTTACCTATCATTGTGAAGCAGAATAACACCATTATGGTTTTATGCTCTTAGCTGAGGCTCGGAAACAACCTCTCTACCTCACAAAGGTAGGGGTAAGGTCTGCGTACATTCTGTTGGTTACTCTATTGTAAAGCAGTACGAAAGTAAATAAATATTACAAGTGTTCGAAAGGATGAACAAACATTCAATATTCAGAAATTGAATCTTGTTGAACAAATAGGTCAATGTTGATAACTGCCGCAAACTTGTTGTGTCTTGAATCTTGATAACCTGAAATCAAGAAATAACTAAATCTGGATGGTTACAACGTTGTGTGTTGAGTCGAGTGATTGCACTCTGTCCTTAAGACAAGATTGCCCCTATATATGCTTATACGTTAGCAGGCAATAATCTCCCAAGATAAAACAACACTTTAATCTCAACGCTACAAAGCCAATAGGTTGAGTCTGACGAAGAAAACAAATATGAATCGACTTGCTGAAGATATGGAAAAGGAAGGAAGAGTTTCTGTTTTCTCTTCTGTTTTGTCTCTGTGTATATAGTGTCTCTGTTGTGTATATCTTGTGTATATGAGGGTCTTTGCTCACTGTTTTTCCACACTGTTTTTGCAGTGTTTTTCGTGACTGTTTTGCAGTTTTGTTCACTGTTTTGTGCTATTTTTCTGTCACGTAGGTGTGCTACACAATTGATCTAAAACAGCTCAATATATAGCATGGAGGAGGCTGCCTCTGTTAATAGCCATTAGTGAGGGCTGTTAATGGCCATTAGGGAGACAGATTAATGGCAGGTTTAAGGGCTGTTCATGGCCATTGAAGAAGGGCTGATTATGGAGGAGTTAATCAGCCAAGTAATGGCTGATTAATGCCCCAAAAAACAGTTCCAACGGTAGGCAGAAAATTTCTGCCTTCCGTCGTTCCAAATTCAACTTTTCAGAAACTTTAGGGACCAAACTGTAAATATTAAGCAATTTGGGGTCCAAAAAGATAATATCAGAAAGTCCTCACAGCCCACAGCCCACGACCGGACCGGACGAGACGGGCGGCAGCGACGCGCGTGTGGGCTTAGCCTTGAACCCAGGCACATCTAGGTCCTCCCTCCTTTAAACACATGGGATACCCCTTGGGGTCCCAAACCATTTACCACTTTAGAGACTTATATAGAGAGCAATTCTTCCTTTTCCCACTGATGTGGTAGATTTGTCCCACACCATATTTCCATGCCTCAAACACCTTACTTTGTGGACCAATATCTCTTTCATTTCTCAACGAAATTTGACGATTCTTGGCCCTACGGTCATCTACTCACTTAGTAGATTATGCATGTGAGAAGAGACAAAGCCTCCAACATGCAGAACACTAGTGTTTAATTCATTAAATATGGGTGGACGCACATCCCTGCCAAAGGCAAATTTCCAACACATTCTACCCTCCTCAAACCTCACTTGTGAGATCACACTGGGTTTGTTTTTGTTGCTCTTAGCTGAGGTGATATTAGCTAGCAAGCATTGTATGCACCTATTTGCAAGACTTGTGAGGAGAGTGATAAACCGTGAAGTATTGTCAATCTGGTGAACATCTTTTTTCTTTTTGATGTTGTCAATAGATAAAACTCAACGAGTCAAGTTTGAACTTTGAAGTATATCGACGATGTGTGCTGTAATGCAACTTCCCAGTTTTTTATTATATTTATAGTTTCCATCATCGTGATGGAGGAGTTAGGCTTGACTCCAACCTGTATATTCCAAAAACCATAATTAGACGGAGGACGACATATATCTTTGCCTCTATTACAATATGTAGGTTGATAAAGTCCAACCTAATAGCAAAAGAAGAGGGATTGATGGGCAAAAGATTGAGGGCCTCGTCCCTAAATTTGTGACTCTGCGAAGGTTTGAAAGAGGTTATTACATACAAATATGTCACAATAGAAACACCAAAACTAAGTTCAGGAAATTCCGTCAGTAATATTGTAATGTTTCCTCTTGTATTTGAATCTGAAGTTGGGCATCTCATCTTGATCAAACTTCAAAAAAGCTCTAACTTGGCTAGGCATGGAAACAACTTAATTGAAGATGTCATAACTTCTTGTTTGAACTCCCAAATTAGCTAAGATGATCTGCAATAGAATTACCTTCTCTAAGAGTATGTACAAATTGACAATTATAATTAGAAGAAACCTCCCAAATTTCTTCAAGAAAGTGCTTGATTTTCCAATGAATTTTGCTCCTTTTGTTGATCATATGTACAAGCATCAAAGAATTAGATTCCACAAGGACATTCGTGAGCCCCAGAGTCTTGCACAAATGTACTCCCTGAAGTATAGCTCTAGCTTCATCAGTGTTATTGTTGCATATGCCATAGAAATCAGTAAAAGCTTTGACCAGATCCCCTTGATAGTTTATAATGATTTCTCCTCCACCTGCTAGGCCTGGATCACCCTTATTACATCCATCAACATTCAGCTTGAACCATCCAAAAACAGGCTTCTTCCATAGAATAATCTGATATTGAATGACAGGTCTCAGGTTGTTCACCACTTTACATTTGTCCAGCCAAGAGGGAGGTAACTAAAGAGAAGGAAAATGACTTTTGAGAATGAGGTTGATATAATTGGAGACTTGATGAATGATAAATCAACTGGACATGTGCTTGTTGTCAAACCTTGCTGCACATCTATTCTTCTAAATTTTCCAGCAAACTACAAGGGGAATACATTTGATCATAGTATCATGCACTTCATTTTTAGTTTTGGACAGCCTGGTCTTCATGAGCCTATCTCTAATATGGTTGTTGTTGTACTGAACATGACTAGTTTTACAAAACTAAGTCCAAACCACATCAGCAATTTGGCTAGCATTAAGGAGATGGTCAGCACTTTCCTCCTTGTAGTTTGAACAACAAGAGCACCTAGAAGGAATTACTACCCCAAACTTCTTGAGAGCATCATCAGTAGCAATTTCCTCTGAAGCAGTCTTTTAACAAATAAAAGAGATTTTAAAGGGATACATTTTTGCCAGATATTTTTACAAGAGAATGTACCCCCTTTTCTTTCTCTAAGTAGTTGCCAGACAGATTTAGTAGAAAAGGTTCCAGAATTTTCAGGTAACCAGTAAGGACAATTTTTGCCTTTTTCATTGATATCCACCTTCTCAATGATATTGACAAGGTTAATAGGAAGAGAGTTAAGAAGTTTATCATGATTCCATGCTTCTTGTTGTATGAATTTATTTACTTTGGTGTGCCTAGAAGCCCTTTGCATTTGAATAATATTGGCTATAGGACCAAAACCTGTCCAATTATCCCACCAGAATGAGATATTTCCATTGCCAATTTTCCAGAGGATATGAGCTTCAATATCCATTTTAATATTCATTAACCTCCTCCAAGTATGAGAATGCCCATAGTTCCACTTCCTTGTCACAGGGTGAAATCTCTTACAATATTTAAATACAAGAAAGTCCTTGAGCATATTATCTTGAGTTCTAAAATTCCACCAAAACTTGGCAGAGAGAGCTTTGCAGATATCTTGGAGAGCTCTAAATACAATTTCTTGTTCTAGAACTGGAAAACATAAATCTTTCCAAGCATTCCAATGTCTTTTGCTCTTGTTATCACTTTTATCCCAAAAGAAATTGGCAACAATCTGGACAATTTACTCAAAAGTATTTTTGGGAGGTTGAACCACTGACAAAAGATAGATAGGCATAGAATGAATAACAAACTTGATCAAGACTGTTTTTCTCCCCATAAGATTTCCCATGTCAACCCTGAAGTCTGTTAGAGACTTTGGCCACCATAATGTAGAAGTAGATGATTTTCTTCCTTCCAAGGTAGATCATAGGAAAGGAGCATAAGGGAAGACCAGTGATCCTTTGAATATCATCATCTTCCTTAAAAGATACATAGAAATCAGATTTAATTTTGTTGGACATCTGGCCAGAAACTTTCTTATAGAGACCAAGGTTAGTATCATCATGTTAAGGGACATAGGATCACAAGAGGAGAACAATATAGTGTCATTGCATAACACAAATGAGTAATGTTAGGACCATTCTTTTCACCAAAGTAAGGAATGAAACCTGAGCCAATCATATTATTCAATAATCTAGTTAATAATTCAGCACCAATAACAAATAGAGATGGAGATAGAGGGTCACCCTATTTAATTTCTCTACTGGATTTAAAATTAATAGAGAACCAAATATTAGTCATTAATCTCCACACCATATTAATCCAGCAGTCATAGAAACCCATTTGTATGAGGACTTAGCACAGGTATCCCAATTAACCCTGTCATAGGCCTTTGCCATTTCTAGTTTGATCACAACATTTCCATTTGAAGATGGTTTATTAATGTTATGGACCATATCTTGTGTAAGCAAGATATTTTCAGCAATTGATCTGCCCTTAATAAAGCCTGTTTGATTAGGAGTGATCTATTTCTGCATTAAGGGGCTTAATCTCTGATTGACCAAGTTGGATATAATCTTGGAATAAACATTACTAAGACTTATAGGTCTTAGTTCTGTAAATCTTTTAGGACACTCCACTTTCGAAATTAAAACAAGACAGGTGTGAGAAAGAGCTTTTGGAATTGGTGTAACTGCAAAAAAAATCAAGAATCATAAGCAGTAAACATTCTTAATAATTTTCCAATAAGATTGGTAAAACTTTTCTGAGATTCCATGTGGCCCAGGAGCACTTTGAGAACAGATTGAGAAAACTATGTCTTTTATTTCTTTCATGGTAGGAGTATCAGTAAGCATTTTGTTGTCCTCGTCTGTGATCCGTTTAGGGATGCAATTTAGGATGGAGAAATCAGGATCCTGCTCTTCTTTAGTGAATAGATTTTGAAAGAAATCAACAGCCTCATTTTCAATATCTTCATCCCCTTCTATCCAATCACCATTCTCCTTTCTCATCTTCTTAAGAGTTGAGTCTTTTTTTTCTTTCATTAACCACAGAGTGAAAGAACTTTAACTTCACCATCGACATACCATTTTACTTCAGTTTTTTGTTTCTAGATAGATTCTTCTTTCTTATAAGCTCTAATCAACAAGGCATTAGCATGGTTCAGGGCTGTTCTATTATTCTCAAAGTTATCAACAATAATAGAAGCTTCCAGTTTAGTCACCTTGGACTCAAGATCTTTAACCTGATCAAAAATGTTTCCCACAGTATTCCTAGACCATTGTGAAAGTAGTTTTCAACTTAAGATGGAACTTCCACATATGAGATCCTTGAACATCAATATTCTAAGCCTGTTGAACTACTGAGTGAAAGTCAGGTTCTTCTGTCCAAAAATCCAAAAACCTGAAGTACTTGATGTGATTCCTCTCGCTATTGTTGGCAGTGATAAGCAGAGGGGAATGGTCAGACCCAGTCTTGATTAAGTGGTTAACACTGGTAGAGTCAAATAAATTCATCCATTCATGATTGACTAGAACTCTATCAAGTCTTTTCCATATTCTCTTTTCAGGGCACTATCTATACCAAGTATAAGGCGATCCTGAATAACCAGGATTTATAAGATCACAATCATAATGTATTGGAGGAAAGGAATACTTTTTAACATTCTATGAGGATTCCCTACCCCCCCCCCCCATTTTCTCACAAGGATCAGTGATAACATTGAAATCTCCAGCAATATACCAAGACAAGGAGTATTAATTAGCATATTTTTCAAACTATCCCATATCTTCTCTCTGAATAGCATCAAATTTAGCATATATAGAGGAGCCAAGTATTGTTACATCATTTCATTTAATAGAACATGCAACTTGTTGTTCATTCTCTTCAACAACTTGACAATCTAGAGTATCATCCCAAAAAATCCAGATCTGGCTGTTACTGTTGGAATAAGCATTACTAAAACCAAGGAGCCTTTTGTAATTTTCAAGTCTATCAGCTTTGTAGAAAGGTTCACAAAGGGCGATAAAAGGAAAATGTTGAGATCTGATGAGTTAATGAAGTATCTCAAAAGCACCATTTGAATGGATGCTTCTAATATTCCAAAAAAGAGACTTAATAATTAGATTAATTGGAGAGTTGTTTTTTCTGTGAATGAATCACAGGCATATGTCTAGGATTTCTACCACCCCTTCCTCTATGTTGTTGTCTGCCACCTCTGTTAGAATGTGTACCTCTTTTCCTACCTCTAGGGGATATTTGGAGATTGCCAATTGAGTTGTCAAATTCTGAAGCAACATTTACATCAATTAAAGTCTGAGAGCAGAAAGTTTCCACCAATTTGTCAGCATTGTCATCACTATTATCTTCATCAATTTTATTGATCAAGTTGATTTGGCCAGTATCATTGATCATTTCATTGATTCTGGAATTTTGATCCTCACTCAAATCTTCTGAGTTGACCACACTAGCATATTCTTCACTTTTTGTGTCACTGCTATCCTCAACATAGTCCAAATCTTCTGAGGAGTCTTCCTCTTCTTCAAAGGAAGAGTTTGATTGATTCCCATCATATTCAGGCCCACTGTTTTTATCTTCCTTCAGACTAGTACCACTAATAAGTTTCAGATAATTATTATGCATATCACCAGGATCAATTACAAAAGCAAGATCCATGTTACTGTTGGTCTCATTGTCTTGAAGAATAACCTTTTGCTGGATAACCTCATTATGTTGTTCATCAGCTTCCTGATGGATAGTAATATTTTTTTGTTCCTCAACTATTGGGTGTTCCACAGTCTTCTTGATTGCACTTGTAGCACTACTACCTTCTTCAATATACTGTTTGTTATTGATGTTGGTATTTTGTTCATTCTGTTGAACCTTGATTTCATAATTGTTTTCAGGATTTTTGTGTTGCTTCTTTCTACCTCTTCTCTTCTCTTCTTCTTGTTGTCATCAATAACATGTTGATGTTGGATATCCTCTTCTCCCACCTTCTGTTTTTCTTTACCTGGTACATCTATCATAGTATTTGTAGGCATGTTATTGCTAGGTTCATTGATAGTAATGACTTTGTACCTGTTGGAGGTTTTGATGGGATCATCCCTGTGAGATGATATTAATCTCCCTTGGGGAGTCTTTCATTAATATCAAGGTATATATAGAGTACAATAATCATCCCTTATACAATAGGAATTCTAAGCCTATACAAAAGAGCAATCCTAGTCTTACCATAATTATATTTACACAATATATGGAAATATTCTAATTATGGGTAGAGAATATATTATTTCCTATATTTACACGTTTACACACCCCCTCAGTCGGAGCGGGAGGAGGCCGGACGCTGAGACTGGATCTGAAGTCAAGAAATAACTGTCTGGGAAGTCCTTTGGTAAATATGTCTGCATACTGATAGGATGATGAAACATGTAACACTCTGACATGGCCTAACACAACTTTCTCACGAACGAAGTGTAGGTCTATCTCAATATGCTTGGTTCGTTGATGCTGAACCAGATTATGAGAAAGATAGATGGAAGAGATGTTATCACAATACACAATAGATGCCTGACGCAAAGGACACTGAAGTTCTAACAGTAAGTTTCTGAGCCAACAAATCTCAGCTACTACATTTGCAACGCCTCTGTACTCAGCCTCGGCACTGGAGCGAGATAGGGTAGAATGTCGCTTGGCAGACCAAGAAATCAGATTATCCCCTAAGAAAACACAAAAGCCGGAGGTGGAGCGTCGCGTGTCCGGACACCCTGCCCAATCTGCATCCGTATATGAAAGCAACCTGTTTGGTGCAGAGGGGTATAGGTGCAAACCATAATCAAGAGTGCCCTTAATGTATCGAATGATACGCTTAAGAGCAGTGAAGTGAGACTCCCTAGGGGCATGCATGAATAAGCACACCTGCTGAATAGCATAAGCTATGTCTGGCCTGGTGAATGTGAGATACTGAAGTGCACCTGCAAGGCTCCTATACAGAGTAGGATCAGAGACTGGAGCACCATCCATAGCACTGAGCTTAGATTTGGAATCAACTGGAGTAGGCACCTCTTTGCAGTTCGCCATCTTAGCCCTGTACACAATCTCTTCTGCATACTTACGCTGACACAAGAACATATGATTAGAAGACCTGGTCACTGATATCCCCAAAAAGTAACTCAGCTTCCCCAAATCAGTCATTGCAAATTCGGACTTGAGCAAGACAATAATCTCATTTTTCAATCCGTCGGAGGAGGCAGTAAGAACAATATCATCCACGTAAAGTAATAAGTAAGCAGTGCTACTACCTTGATGAAAAATGAAAAGTGATGTATCACTCTTGCTGCATACAAACCCAATCTGCAAGATATACATGGCAAAGTGATCATACCACGCACGGGGGGCCTGCTTCAGGCCATATAGTGACTTACGGAGACGGCACACATAGTGAGGAACTGGCCGGATGGGTGAACCTGTTTGGGCCGATGCATGTAGACCGTCTCTCTCAGATCCCCATGTAAGAATGTATTCTTCACATCAAGCTGATGGATCGGCCAGTGTTTGCCCATGGCAATGCTCAAAACTGTGCGGATGGTAGCCGGTTTGACAACCGGGCTGAAGGTCTTACCATAATCAATGCCCTCCTGCTGATTTGTGCTATTAGCCACAAGACGGGCCTTATACCTCTCAAGATCCACATTGTCTCTGAACTTGTGACGAAATAACCACATACAACGAATGACATTCACCCCCTCAAGTCTAGGTACTAGATCACACGTGTGCTGTTTAGTTAAAGCATTGAATTCCTCATACATAGTCGCATTCCAATTAGGGTCTTGTTTGGCCAATTTTGGGTTCTTTGGAAGTGGAGAGATGGTTTGGGCAGACAAGTTGAAATGGACTTTGGGTTTGAAGATTCCATGCTTTGAACTAGTTTCCATTGGATGGGTAGGGACAGTGGGTGGCGGAGGGGTGTCTGAGACGGGGGGTAAAGTCGGATAAGGAGAAGGTGGGGGCGAAGCCGTCGGAGGCGCCGCGGCTCCTGGATCGAGAGTCGCGGTGCTAGAAGGTTGACAGGCTTCTCTGAAGTTTGGGCGCCGCGGCGCCTCAGCACAGGGTCGCGGCGCTGTCGACGGTGTTTCAAAAGATTGTTCTCTGGAAATCAGGCGCCGCGGCGCCTCCCCTCGAGGCCATGGCTCTGACGATGGAACAGAGGATGTGAGTTGTTCGATTATGAGGGGAGAGATGACAGACTCGTCAAGAAATGAGTAGTCCTGTTTTTGGAATTTTGGAAGATTCGGAAACGGGGATATGTGGATCTGACGAGTCGACAAGTCATAGCATAGATAGCCCCTATGATTCGGCGGGAATCCTAGAAAGACACATGGAGTGGACCTAGGAGAGAGCTTGTGAGGAGCGGTGGAGCTAAGGTTGGGATAGCACAGACAACCAAAAATTCATAGATGATCATAAGAGGGGATTCTATGGTAGAGGATTTCGGTAGGGGTCATATTGTGAAGAGTGCTAGTAGGGAGAATATTTAGAGTGTATTCTGACATTTTAGCACCATAGACCCAGAAGGGTGGAGGGAGGGAGGCATGAATCAATAGGGTGCGAATCATATTGTTAATGGTGTTGATGATTCTTTCAACTTTACCGTTTTGTGGTGAGGTGTGAGGGCAGGAGAAGCGAAAGACCATGCCATTATTGGTACAAAAGCGGTGAAACATAGAGTTATTGAATTCACGACCATTATCGCACTGAAATGATTTTATGCCTTTTCCAAATTGTGTTTGAATGAACTTGCGAAACTCAAGAAATTTGACAAACACTTCCGATTTAAATTTAAGAGGGTATAACCAAACGTAGTGTGAAAAATCATCAAGCAACACAAGATAGTATTTATGACCGAGAGAACTAGAGATAGGAGATGTCCATAAATCGGCATGTATGATATCAAAAGGAGCAAATGTAACAGTAGTAGATAATTTAAACAGAAGACGAATATGTTTGCCTAAAGAGCAAGAAACACAATTTTGGGCAAGTTTCCCATTACAAGCAATGAAATTGTTGCCTCTAAGAAAATTAAAAACTGGGACTCCTGGATGACCAAGCCTATTATGCCAAGTTGAAGAAGAAACAGCCGCTAGAGTGACGGGAGAGCAAGATCTGGCAGCGGGGGTGGAAGTGAATGGATAGAGATCCCCCGTGCTATTGCATCTCGTAAGAGGTGTCCTCGTATAAAGATCCTTCACAGTAAAACCAAAAGGGTCAAAATCCACAGAGACAGAATTATTACGAGTAAATTGGCGGACATATATGAGGTTCTTAATCATGTGTGGGGCATATAGGGTGTTTTTTAGGGAGAAGGGTGGATGAGGAGGTTGTGTGTATGAGGTACCATAACCCTTAACTGGAATGCGTTGTCCACTACCAACTGTAACATATTTAGGATGCTTTAAACTAAACAGTTTAGGAATAGTACCTGCAGACTGGGTGACGTGAGATGTGGCGCCTGAGTCCATGTACCATGTATTGTCAGGCTATTGCATAGAGAGGGTGCTGAACGCCTGACCCAACTCAGTGGGTATCATGCCGGAGGAGGGCTGCAGGATCTGACCTTGAATGAAGTGGGCCTGCTGTGGGGGTGGAGTGGGGCTTAACAAATCGGGGTAAGAATACAGATTGTATGGTTGCTGGTACTAGAATGGACTTGGCGCCACGGCTCTGAACTGAGGCGCCGCGGCTCTGTACTGGGGCGCCGCGGTCCTGTAGACGAACTGCCGAGGAGCCGCGGCCCAATTGTTCTGCGATCTCTGTTGCTGTTGCTGCTGTTGGTTCTGTTAACCGCGACCCTTGCCACGACCACGGCCTCCTCTACCGCCGCGGCCTTTTCCACCCTTGCCGCCGCGGCCCCGCCGCCGTTGGGAGTTGTCGGTGGCGTCGATCGATTGGGGTTGCGTGTCGACACGGCTAACACCTGCCGGGCGTGCTCATCCCGCTTAGCACGACGGGTTTCTTCGAGCAACAATTGTGAGCGAGCTTTGTTAAAACTCGGTAGCGGATCTCTGCTGTTGAATTATGGTGGCCAAAGTATCATATTCGCCCTTAGTAAGGCCGTAAATCATTTGTAGCACCATTTTATCGTCAATGACGGCGTGCCGATGTTGGAGAGTTGATCCGCTAGAAGTTTAAGCTGCTTGCAGTACTCAGAGACATTGGAGAAGTTTTCAAGACGTGTTTTGTTGAACTGTTCTTCCAAATACACGGCACGAGTGTTCTTGTTGTCCTGAAAAATTTCCTCCAAACGATTCCACAAGTCAAGGGTCATGGAGTCGATTTCATGATAGTAAGGAGCAAATCCTGAGAGATACTACCATATATCCATTGTTTGACGCCGACGTCGAGACGATGCCAGATAGAATCATCAACCTCCATAGGGCGCGGAATAATGTCATCAATATGGTCAAGCACGTTATAGAGACATGCATGATTGCGAAAAAGTTCAACCCAGGGAGAAAACATGGTTGTTTTCTTGATCAAGAATAATGGGAATATGGTTCTTGATGTTGGAAACAGTAAGGGCGGGATGAAACAGGGGTGATGACTTTGTGGTGGGATTTGTGGAGGTAGAGGCGTCAGAAAGTGTGGAAGAATCAGGGATAGCCATTTAGAGAAGAGAAGAAAGGAAGAACAAAACCCGAAAAACAAGAAGAAAATCCGGAGGGCCGCGGCGTAGGAGAGGCAGCCGGCGGCTGTGGAAGAGAAAGGTTTTTAGGGTTTTGTTTATTTGGCTCTTGATACCATGTGAGATGATATTAATCTCCCTTGGGGAGTCTTTCATTAATATCAAGGTATATATAGAGTACAACATTCATCCCTTATACAATAGGAATCCTAAGCCTATACAAAAGAGGAATCCTAGTCCTACCATAATTATATTTACACAATATATGAAAATATTCTAATTATGGGTAGGGAATATATTGTTTCCTATATTTACACGTTTAGAATCCCTATGTTTTTGACTTGATGTTTCTCAACAAGTTGTGTTTGATTCTTTGGAGACCTATCATCATTGGCCTGAGGTGGGATGATCTTGTTCACATTCCCCTCAGTATCATGTTGTGGTGGTGTTTCATTTCTGGTTCTTGCACCTTTTTCCTGTTTACAGTATGAAAATCCTCCTCTCTTTGTGCTTTGATCCTTTCATCTCTAGCCTTATTTCTACATTGGTTTTCGAGGTGACCATGCATTTTGCAATACAGGCAATAGCTAGGGACCTTTTTATAATCATGTCTAGCCATTTGGTTTCAAAGGATCAATTTCCACTTTAATTTTGGCAACATTGCCTCTGAACTTTGATCGGAGGTCACAACAATCCCCACTTCTCTTATCATTCGGGCTAAAATTTACCAATAAAATAAGTCATAGTATTGCTTGGCTGATAGTTTAAAGTAATTAATATCAGCATAACATTTTGTATAAAGTATTAGTGTTTGATTACTTGAATAAGGAAATCGTGGCACAAATATTGTAGTGTTTCGTTGGTAGTATTACATAATACATACAAAGTATTAGTAGCATAACAAAAGGGTCTATTCCTAACTCCTCCCCGGGTAGTTCCCAATGTTTGGCACTTTCCATACTTCATGGGTGCAACATCAATAAATTCGCTCATGATCAAGTTACAACCACGCTTTCTAATCAACTTTCTATCTTGTACAGATCTTTCTTGCCTTTTCTTCCTCATCCAGTGACAGATTTGCTCAGGATAAAATATAAAATATGAATACTCGTATTAAACTATTTAGAAGCAAAAATGTCAATTTAAAGTAAGTAGTTTATGTCCAACCACTGAAAGTATGCAAAGGGTGCTCAACTCAGGACAAGTATTTTGAGAAAACATGCACTTTAATATCAAAAATTATATTTCTCATAAAATAATTAAATCTCCAAAATAATGAATACTATATGGTAAGTCATTTTAAAATCATTAGTATTACATAATAATCTCTACGTTGTAATTCTTGCACACATAATTAGTATATGAATTAAACAACCCCCAAAATATTCTTTATACTTACTTTGAAGCTATTTCATTGCTATTATCTTGGTTTATTTCAAATATATAAATCAAACAGTGGATAACATAATACCAAATTAATATCTAAATTATTTTCTAATCTAAGGAGCCGTTTGATTAAGAGAATTATTTGTTTTTTTTTTCAAATAATTTTTTACTTTATTTTAAAATTGGTGTTCCGTTATAAAATCTTCAAATTCAATTTGAAGTTGAATTTCAAAATTAGAAAAGTGTTCCAAATCTGTTTTTCAATTTCATATTCATAAAATTCTAATAAAGTACTTTCTTCTATCCTTTCTAAAAAGTAATATATATACACAACTTTATCTTCAACTCTAATTTCATAAAATTGAAATAAGGGGAGAAATATTTGGATCTATGGCCAAACACCTACTAAATACATAAAATCAGAGGATTTTCAGTTAAATTTTGGTTTCTTTATACTATCTCTGTATCAAATTATCAAATTATCTGATATGCTTTTTATAAATAGTTATCTCAAATTATTTGTTATTTTAAAAGTTTAAGATAAAATTCTTATTCTTTTCTCATTCACTCTTAGTAATAGAGTTGTTATTTTTGAAAATTATAAACACCTCAATTATAAATAGATAAAGCAAATATTTAATGAATAGAAATTATATTTTAAAATATAAATAAGGATAAAATAATCAAATTCTCCCTAACTAGTAATATCTTTTAATGGACGTGTAAGAAAGAAATACGATAGATAATTTGAAAAATATGGCATATAAATACAAGAAAAGTAAGGAGTTCTTTTTTCAAATGATGTAAATCTGAATTAATCACATTCCAAGGATATTCAGATTAAAAAGGAAAAAAAAGGTTGAACTAATCCAACCACGAACACCTGGCGTAAAAGCACTAGCTTTACAGTGTGGTACTATCATCGAGCAGCTTCTATATGGCTCTTCGAACAATAATGACCAAAAGGACCTTCGCCGGAGTACTAGGGTTCCGGCAACAACTCCGTGGCGTACAGACTTTCTCTCTGCCTGATCTCCCGTACGACTATGGTGCTTTAGAACCTGCAATTAACGGTGAAATAATGCAACTCCATCACCAGAAACATCATCAGACATACATCACAAATTACAATAAAGCCCTTGAACAGCTCCATGATGCTATCAACAAGGGTGATTCTTCTACTGTAGCTAAATTGCAAAGTGCTATCAAGTTCAATGGCGGAGGTCTATTTTCTCTCTCTTTAATTTGGCTTTTTTTAAAAAAATAATATGTTTTTTGTGTTAGTATTCAAGGAAAGTATTTACTAGGAAAATACTTTTTGCCATACCAAACATTTTTATAGCCTGTTTGGCCAAGTTTATTTTTTTAAAAAAAGTGCTTATTTTTTAAAAATGAGATGTTTGACGACTTTTGAGAGAAAATAAGTGTTTTTGGGGCAGCAGTTGTTTAGAAAATATTTTTTCTCGGAAGCAACAACATACTCAGTATAATCCCATCAGGTGGGTCTAGTAGGTAGAGTGTACGCGGATCTTAACCTACCTTTTGACGGATAGGAAGGTTGTTTTTGGTAGACCCCGGCTCAAGTAGAAATGAAAGCAAAAGTAATAATAAGAAGTAATAGCAGCCAGGCATAAAATAACGAAGTTAAAGAAACAAGCCGGTAGGAATAGAAAACTAAGAATTAGAAATATGAGAATACGAAAATAAAAATGACGGAAATAATATTGATCATATACTACAGAAAACCCTAATCGTGGATCTCCACACCTTTCTACATATCATGTCCTTGGTAAGCTGAAGACGCGTCATATCCTGGTTGATTAACTCTCCCCAATACTTTTTCGGCCTACCTCTACCTCTCCTCCGGCCCTCCATCGCCAACCTCACACACCTCTTGTGCCTCTCCTTTGAACATGTCCAAACCATCTTGGCCTAGCTTTTCCCAAAAGTGTTTTTTGAAAAGAACTTTTGAGAAAAATACAAAAATACACTTAGAAGCATTATTTAAAATAAACGTTTGGCCAAACACTAATTGTTGCTCAAAAGTGCTTTTAAAATTAATTGGTCAAATACAAATTGTTTCTCGCCAAAAGTGCTTTTGGATAAAGCATTTTTCAAAATAATCTTATTTTAGAAGTTTGGCCAAACATGCTATTAGTTCGTTAATTACTAATTTTGGCAGAGCCATGATTTGAAGTGTATGTGTTCCTACAATCTTAAGTTATATAAACAAAAATAATTTAGTTCACAGTTAAATATCTATAAATTCTTTTTTTTATAACCCTAGTGTCACTTCACACAGGCAATAGGTACCAAGTAACTCTATCCTAGTAGTTTTTTTTCTCTACCAGGATTTGAACCTGGGACGATCAAATATCTGTAAATATTTAGTGAATTTCTTAATACATCTATAAGGTATGGACAAAAGCTACGGGTTCACAATATTTAGTGAAATTTCTTAATACATATATATGGTGTGGACAAAATCTATTGGGTTCACATGAACTCATAGACGACACTTTAGATCCGCCTTGAGTCTCAGATGACCGGCTTCAGTTAGTAGATTCCATAAGGTTTCTGTTTATTCTCATAGTTTCGGTGGTTATAGTTCTTGAAATGTGTTGTTTAGTTGTTATAGTATTAACTCTGTTTGAGCTTCGGAGAGCATAGATTGTTGGATTAAGGAGGATGGTTGAGGTAGGTTGATTGGCCAGTGTAAAAATAGTAACTGTGATGAATTATGTGAATACTGAATCTGAATGGAGGGGAAGCTGAATGGTTACAGAGGATTTATATAGCCGTCACTAATTAATTTGGGATTGAGTCCGGAGGTGATTGATTGATATTAATTGGTTGCTGTTTCATCAATTTGCAAGAGTTGGATTCACATTGTACTGAAAAATGAGGGATTGAAGTGTGAAGAAATATGACAGAGAATGGAAGTTGGATGGCTTTAAATGGGATGGTGGATTGTCTGGAAAAAATTGATTGCATTACAACTAAAGCATCATTTGACCTGTTAAATGTCAAAATAAAAATAAATATGATGGCATCTGCCTAGGGGATTATGAAATCAATTCTAATCAAACCAGTGATGTAAAATGAGTACCCAAATGATTGTTTTATTTCCAGGAGAAGGAGATAAATGATTAAGACTTCCCAATAATTCTGGTTTATCTTATGTGTTATATGGTCCCAAAGCCTCTCTACCTTCTCAAGGTAGGGGTAAGTTCTGCGTATATTCTACCCTCCCCAGACCCCACTTGTGGGATTACACTGGTTTTTTTGTTGTTGTTGGTCCCAAAAAAGAAGTTGAAGAGTCTGAGATCTTGCACCATTAGCACTCAAGGGGTCCTGTGGAAGGGAGTGGGGGCAGCCCGGTGCACAAAGCATCCCGCGTTAGCAAGGTCTGGGGAAGGGCCGCACCCCAAAGGGTGTGATGTAGACAGTCTAGCGTAATGCAGGTTGATGGGATAGAGAGTGACAATGTACACTTGATAAATAGCGTCTTCTTTCAGTTTCCTTTTGTGCGCCCATGAGCTTCCAGTGTGTATAGAACAAAGGGACATCGTTCGTAGAGAATCACATTATGTTGTAGATTCTCCACTTGTTGGTATATTGCTTGCTTGTATACGAGAAATATTTCCATTATTAATAAAATCATTTACCTTATCCAAAAACAAAGAAAAAATAGTTCCCCGCAACAGAATTGGATATGGTTTGAACTCTTGAAATAAAATATCAACTGTTGGATTGTTTATCAGCCTCGACCTGCCTTGGGTTTTCTCAACCCTGCTAATTTTCATACTTCCAGTGGCAACCTGCAGTATAATTTGTGTTCATGTCATGGTGAAGCCATTTCATGTGTCATGCTATCACTTGTCAAAAATATATTGCTCTTTCTTTTTTGTAAGAACAAATATATTGCTCTTTATTCTAGTTAGTTTTCTTGGCTTTGCTTTCATGCAGGTCACATTAATCACTCAGTTTTCTGGAAGAACCTTACCCCTATTCGCGTAAGCTTACTTCCTCGGAAGTTTTTATCATTCAACTTTGTAGAGAAATAACTTAAAAGCTAAATTCTATTGCAGGAAGGTGGTGGTGAGCCTCCAAAGGGTTCTCTTGGCTCGGCGATAGACACCAACTTTGGCTCTATTGAAGCTGCAATACAAAAGATGAATGCAGAAGGTGCTGCTTTACAGGGTTCTGGTTGGGTGGTAAGTCTGCACTTTTGTTTCTTCCCTAGTTTTTTTTATATTGGTTCTTTAATGGTGAATGCCTGTTCTCTGAGATTCTGGCTCTGTATCATGTCTTCTGTTTCTTCGTTACATTTCCTTTGATGTATGCAGTGGCTTGGTGTGGACAAAGAGCTGAAGCGCCTAGTGATTGAGACCACCTCAAATCAGGTAATTTATCCACGCATTGTGATAAACTCTTGGATAGTTGAGTTTCCTCTTAAATAATTGACGTTGATTTTGTCATAGTTTATTCGTATTTCTCCACTTCTGTTGCTACTCAATGCTTATGAAGCAACCAACAAAAAGGGAAAGGAAAAGGCACAAGACTGCTAGTCTTTTCTGTTGTTTCAAGTTTATGAACGGCACTCATAATTTTCCCACCTTGTCATTAATGTTTAGCTGCTTTATGGCAAAAGATGATACTATATGTTTCCAAAGCTATGTAGTAAAGGTCTAAAACTCCTTTTTTGTTATAAGGTAAAATTAATAAAGGTCTAAAGCTCCTTTTGATTATGTAAAAATCCAGTGAAGTCCGTCAAGATGTCAAAATCATTATAAATTATACACCTTGCACTGTTAAAAATAAACAATGTAGCATCTATATTTGTTTGTTCGCAGTCTCAAACTGTCTTTCAAAACATCTTGCTTTCCTTCTACCTATCCTTAGAATGCATAAAAAGGATATGTGCCCCAAAGATATTTCAGTTATTTCCTGATCCTCGTTGTTGTCTGGATTACTCATGTACACCAAAAACGTTCAAGAGAAACTCCGTATCTGCCGGCTATAATTGCAGTGCAAGAAGGGCGTGTGGTGTTCTTCAACAACTTGAACACAAATAGCATCTACTGCATATGTCCCTACCCCTTGTTTGTAGACTACTGCATATGTTCATTTGCTGTTATCCAAGCAAACAGGCTCTTCTGCTGGAGCTTTACCTTTACAAAAATTTCCATTTGACTGGACCTCCACTTTTATTGAATTGATCGGCAACTCATGACAGAAGTTAACTGTAAATTTTCGACTGTCCTTGCCTCCGGTATAAAGAGACAGTTCTAACTCTATGACGCCTCCACTTTTCCAAATTTCAGTTTCCTCTTCCTGGGTTTTCCTCTGAGATCTGTGAAATTGGGTAAATTGTTTCCTTTATTTTTTTTGGAATTTTCTTTGATCACGTATATATATCAGCAATCTGCACCAAGAGGCGTTGCTGGTGCAGATTAAATTAGTGCACTTGACCATGAGGCGTGGGCTTGTGCACTGATTGATACTAGTCATGGTTGCATGTGATAGTTACATACTTTTCTGCAGGATCCTTTGGTTATTAAAGGACCAAACTTGGTTCCACTTTTGGGCATTGATGTTTGGGAACATGCATACTACTTGCAGGTATAAATACTATACTGGGTAGCTCTATAATAGCCTAAACATGATATTATGCTATAAGAACATTCCATGTGATGCAATAAGTTCCTGCAGTGTTACACCTTTCTCGTCTTTTTGGCTAAGGTCAAGTGACATCCCCAAAATCTTGTAAATCGTGATTTGTATTGGTACTTATTCCCAATGAGTATTTTGCTTCTCCGTCAAGGTTAAAATTACTCTTGGTATTGATATATTGACTAAAGTTTTAGAAAAAAAAAGTCCGCTACATGCAAAATTCTCTATATTGGGCAAAGCGCGTGGAATTAATTGAGTTTTTTGAGATAGTAGATATTTTACGTAGTTAATTTAGGTCTCCAATATACACCTGAAAGGCCAATAGCCTGATGTCATCTTCTACGCTCCTTTTTCCTTTTGTTGAGCCAAATACGTGGAATTATTTTTAGTTACGGGTGACAATGAGACTTGAACATAGGACCCTTTTTTCTTTAATCCTACATAGAATTGTGAGTATCACCTAATCAAAGAGTTTAAGTTACATTGGATGCTTTTATATGTTATTTAGGTCTGCAACAAATGTATTGGAGAACTATCTGCCATGTAGAATCTCTCGTGCACATGCATGTTTCTTGGAAGCCATAACCTGTGTGTTCTGAGAAGACCGACTAATTCAATTGCGTTTATTCTTGTGATAGAAAGTTATTCAACAGCTTGCTTTTTCTCATGACAATGCAGTACAAAAATGTGAAACCAGATTACCTAAAGAATATATGGAAAGTCATGAACTGGAAATATGCTGCTGAGGTTTACGAGAAAGAATGCCCTTGAACTGAGATTCTTGACGCGATACAGAGGATGCGTCTGTATAAATTTTGACGGGGAATTTAGTGCTTACTGGCGAGTGGTCCTGTTTGTATGATATGTACTTATGTAGTAGCTGGTTGATGTGCTACGTGTGTAGAAAGTGAATAAAGTTGTTACCAATTTTCCTGCTGTTCGTCAAATTATAGTAGTACATGATAAGTTACGAGTAGTTTCCGTAATCTCCTCTGGCTTTCTATATGCGTATCTCGTTTTATCCCTCTTCCCCTTTCTCTCTCTCCTAGACTTTGTTTCCAGTTCTCCTAAATTTGTCCCGATGATTGAATGAACTAGTGAAAAACACACTTTTCTTGTTTAAGTCGCAAGCAATGTAAGCACTTATCCACAATGGAGAAAATAAGATACGAGTAGTTTTTTATGTAAACTTTGGTGTTCCAATATAATCACTTTGTAAATTGAAACAAGCGTATTCTACACATCTAAAATGTAACATAGAAATAGATACCTCCTTCGTCCCAATTTATGACACATTTTGGATTTTGAAAGTTGAATGAGTTTTTCTTTGATCATAGTTGTTTTATATGCCTTTTAAATATTTTATTTTTTCAATTACTTATGATACTTCTTATATAGTTTCAATTATATAATAATTTATTCTTAAAAGTTAAAGATTCTATGACTGAGTAAAAAGCTATCATATAGAGTTTAGAATTGTGCTGACGTTCGCCTCAAATTTCTTCAATGGTGTATGTTGCTTTTCTTCTATGGTGTTGAAGAAACAATGATAAAGTGACAGAATACGTGATATATCAACGGACGATGTGTATATCAACCAATGTTCGTTCAATCAAGCAGCAACAATCAATTTACCGCTTTTGATGTCCCACGATTCTGCTACGACTTTTATATATTATTTTATTATATTTGTACAATTCTTGTACAAGTGTAATTATGGTATTAGTCTTGTAATAGGAAAAACTATTAGAATTAGAGTAGGAAAATGTAGAGTTATTTTCCATATTAGGGAATTGTTTTGTATATAAACCTCTTCATTAATGAAAATAATCAAGGGATTATATTATTTCATGGTATCAGAGCCAGACTCATTTCAATTCTTTATTCATCGATGTTGGACACCCAAAATATATTATCCACACTCCAGTTAACAAGGTCTAGCGTGCAAGGGAGTGTTAAGAGTCCCACATCAGATATGGAATGGGAACATGGACTTGGACAATCCTCACCTTACAAGCTAGCTTTTGGGTTGAGTGGGCCTGCTGGTCGAGCCACTATAGCAGGAGATTGTGAAATTGGGCCAACAGGCAGTAGGCCTGCTGGCCAAGAACCTGAAACTGGATCGGGTTCTGGAACCGTACCGAGACCATGTGTGCCTGCTGGTAGAATCAGATCACGGGGAGGTTGGGCCCACTTTTGGAGAATATACGGTGAGAGCCATCATCCAAAAAATTATAAGAACTAGACACAGAATAAGACAATTTAGCAAACGGAAATTGAGTTTCATCAAAACTGATGTGGCGACTAATAATGAATTTATTAGTGGATAAATCAAAACATTTGTAACCACGATGATTCGACGGATAGCCCAAAAACACACAAGTGGTAAAATGGGCTTGAAGCTTGTTAATTGTAGTGGACGAGAAAAGCGGATAGCACAAACACCCAAACACTCTAAAATGAGAATACGAGGGATCTTTATGATAAAGAATTTTTAGTGGGGATTGATTTGCTAAACTTTTGTTAGGGAGTATGTTAAGGAGGTAGGTAGCCATTTGTAATGCATGATGCCAAAAAGAATGAGGTAATGAAGCATGGCTAGTAACGTTCGGACAATATTATTAATGGTACGAATTTTTTCTTCGGCCTTCCCATTTTGTGAAGACGTATGAGGACGAGAAAACCAAAACGATATGCCATTAGTGTCACAAAATTCTCGAAATGACCCGTTATCATATTCCCTTCCATTATCACATTGAATGTTTTTAATTTTCCGTTCAAATTGGGTACGGATGAATGCTCTAAACTTTAAGAAAGTTGAAAAACATGAGACTTTTTAGACAAAGGAAAGGTCCACAAAAATTAGAATAATCATTCAAGAATAGCACATAATAACGATGGCCCAAAGAACATAAAATGGGAGATGTCCATAAATCACTATGAACAATGTCAAAAGGCATCAACGTACTAGAAGTAGAGGCTACAAAAGGTAATATAACATGTTTCCCTAATGGACAAGAAATACAAATATGAGTACTACGCGTACTCTTACAATCAATAAAATTATTATTTTAAAGAGAAGAAATAATAGACGACCCCGGATGACCAAACGTGCATGCCACAAGGAAGGAGCAAGAGCGACAAACGTTGATGGTGTGGATTGACTCATGGAAATGGTGGTGGTGGTGGTGGTGATTGGATAAAGCTCTCCCTGACTATTACATCTAATTAGAGGTATCCCCGTCGTGAAATCTTTCACAAAAAATCCAAAAGGGTCAAAATTAATAGAAACTCAATTATCAGATGTGAATTTTCGAACAGACACCAAATTTTTAATTAAGTGAGTGGCATGAAGGACATTTTTCAAGACTAAAGGTGGATGCAGATGAGATAAATTTGTGTGACCATAACCACGAATGAGAGTTGAATGACCATTACCAATAATTATACCACGATTGTTGCTCAAATTGAAATAAGACGAGAGATTACCTGGTACGGATGTCATGTGAGAAGTGGCACCGGTGTCCATATACCAATTTGCCTCCGGGGGATTTAATTCAAGTGTATGCATCGCAGCCTCGATATCTGTGAGTGTCGGGATGGCTACTGGGCCCGCAACAACGAAGGCCTACTGAGGCTGAGGCCCAAGCAGTGCCGACCTCTTGCGCTAGCCCGGCGAGGTTTGTTTGGCCTGAGAATTCTGGAAATTGGGCCTCTAAGAATTCTGGAAATTGGCCCAATTTGCTGGATAAATCGGGAAGGGCATGTTGGGTCACTGGCCCAACCCCACGGCCAGTTGGTCCAAGGCTGCGGCCAGTGGTGTAGCGACCTAGTCGGCCCACTGCCACAACTGCTCTGACCACCGCCACTACCACTGCCTTTGTCGCGGCCGCCGCTGCGGTTCTTGCCACTATTTTTCCATTTTGACCCTTTTTGCAGCCACCATTGTTACAGTTTTGGCTAGAATTATCCGAGAACGAGCGAGGATCATCGAACGTTGCCATCAAATTGCTGGTTAATTTTATTGATTGTAAGAGTACGCATAGTACTCATATTTGTCCTTCTTGTCCTCTAGAAAAAAATGTTAGATTACCGTTTGTAGGCTCTACTTCTAGTACGTCCATGCCTTTTGACATTATTCATAGTGATTTATAGACATCTCCCGTTTTGAGTTCTTTGGGCCATCGTTATTATGTTTTATTTCTGGATGATTATTCTAATTTTTTGTGGACTTTTCCTTTGTCTAAAAAGTTTCAAGTTTTTCCACATTTTTAAAATTTAGAGCTTTCATCCTTACCCAATTTGAACGGGAAATTAAAAACATTCAATGTGATAATGGTAGGGAATATGATAATGGGCCATTTCGAGAATTTTGTGACACTCATGGCATATCTTTTCGATTTTCTTGTCCTCATATATCCTCACAAAATGGGAAGGCCGAAAGAAAAATCTGTACCATTAATAATATTGTCCGAACCTTACTATCCCATGCTTCCTTACTTCAGTCTTTTTGGCATCATGCGTTACAAATGGCTACCTACCTCCTTAACATTCTCTCTAACAAAGGATTAACATATCAATCCCCACTTAAAATTTTTTACAATAAAGATCCCTCATATTCTCATCTTAGGGTGTTTGGGTTCTTGTGCTATCCATTTTTTCCGTTCACTACAATTAATAAACTTCAAGCTCGGTCTACCGCTTGTGTATTTTTGGGTTATCCGTCTAATCATCGTGGTTACAAATGTTTTGATTTATCTTCCAATAAAATCATAATTAGTCGCCATGTTATTTTTTATGAAACCCAATTTCCATTTGCTCAAGTGTCTAATTCTGTGTCGAGTACTTATAATTTTTTGGACGATGCTCCCTCCCCGTACATTCTCCAACAATGGGCCCTTGAGTCAAATTTGGCAGCAGGCCCACTGCCTGCTGACCCAAATACTCTCTCTGCCGCATAGTCGCATTACCCAGTCCCAGTCAATACTGAAACTGCCCCTGTTTCCGTAACTCGGCCAACATGCATTCTGAGGCTGTCCGCATACGTCCCCGGTCCCGTCCGTTTTTGTTCTGAGTCAAGGGCTCGTTACTCATAGAAAAAGGGGTATTTTTAAACCTAAACGACATTTAATTTAATTTCTAATGTCACTACATCACCCCTATCACGTAACCAAATGTCTGCCCTTCATGACCTGAATTGAAAATTGGTCATGGATGATGAATATAATGCTCTTATAGAAAATAAGACGTGGGAGTTGGTGCCCCGTCCGCCTGGTGTCAATATTATTCGTTCTATGTGGATTTTTACTCATAAGAAAAATTCTGACGGTTTTTTTGATAGGCATAAAGCCCGTCTTTTAGGTGAGGGTAAAACTCAACAGGCTGGCGTGGATTGTGGTGAGACATTTAGTCTGGTGGTCAAACCGACTACCATTCACAATGTTCTCAGTCTGGCTCTCTCAAAAGCATGGCACATTCATCAGCTGGATGTGAAAAATGTTTTCTTACACGGTGATCTTAAGGAGACAATATACATGCATCAGCCCTTAGGATTTAGGGACCCCAATTATCCTCATCATGTCTGTTTGCTGAAACAGTCATTGTATGGACTTAAGCAGGCCCCACGGGCTTGGTATAAGAGGTTTTCAGATTTTATGTCTACTATTGGGTTTTGGCACAACAGGTCTGGTCATTTTCTGTTTATCTTTAGTCGTGGTACTTCCCTAGCATACATTTTATTATATGTGGATGATATTATTGTGACTGCCTCCTCTGATAATCTACGCAAGTTTGTCATGTCCCTTCTTAGTTCAGAATTTGCTATGAAATACTTGGGACCCTTGAGTTATTATTTGGGTATAGCTGCCACTCGTCATGCATGTGGTCTATTTTTATCACAAAAGAAGTATGCAGCCGAGATCATTGAGAGAGCTGGCATGTCATCTTGTAAGTCCTCTTCTACTCTGGTTGATACCAAATCGAAGATGAGTGCTAATACTAGCACACCATACGAGGATCTCACCCACTATCGCAATCTTGCAGGGGCTCTTCAGTATCTTACCTTTACGAGACCAGATATTACTTATGCAGTCCAGCAAGTGTGTTTATTTATGCATGATCGGAGGATTGAGCACATGCATGCGCTCAAACACATTATACGATACATACAGGGCACACTTGATTATGGTTTGCATTTATATCCATCATTTGTCTCTACTCTCGTGTCTTATACCAATGCTAATTGGGGTGGATGTCCATATACCAGGTGTTCGACCTCTGGTAATTGTATGTTTCTGGGTGATAACTTAGTTTCTTGGTCAGTGAAACGTCAGGATACTTTATCGCGATCCAATGCGACGATCGAGTATCGAGGGGTAGTCAATGTTGTGTCTGAGTCATGTTGGATGCGTAATCTCCTCTTAGAGCTACACTTTCCAATTCAGAAAGCTATCTTGGTCTATTGTGATAATGTTAGTGCAGTCTATCTCTCTGGGAATCCGGTCCAACATCAACGCACTAAACATATCGACATGGATATTCACTTTGTTCGCGAAAAGATAGCTCGTGGACAAGTACGTGTCTTGCATGTCCCTTCAAGGTACCAAATTGCTGACATATTTATTGAGGGTCTTCCCTCGGTTCTGTTTGAAGATTTTATGGACAGTTTCAGCATACGACAACCGCCCGTTATGACTGCGGGGGTGTGACAGAATACATGATATATCAACGGACGACGTGTATATCAACGAACAACTTTTATATATTATTTTATTATATTTGTAGAAATCATTGTACAAGTGTAATTATGGTATTAGTCTTGTAATAGGAAAAACTATTAAAATTATAGTAGGAAAATGTAGAGTTATTTTTCATATTTCAGAATTGTATATTTATAAATGTACCTCTTTATTAATGAAAATTATCAAGGGATTATATTTTTTCATAAAGTAAAACTAATGAGGATGATGATAAGAGCCGTGACATCCTTCCAATATTTTTTGTAAGTGAGATCATAGTTCTAAATAAACCTAGGTTTAACAAATTTAGAGTCCAAATTACATTATAATACTATTTTCCTTATTTTTATTTAAATATTAAAAGATAAATTCAATAACTTACCTGTTATAAACCTTAGAATTACCTGACCGTGTAAAATAAGCATCCACTGTCAGTGAATACTAGTTAATCTTAATGCAATGTATTGATAAGTTCACTTCCAAGATAATCTTCTGTCCAGGGCCCAGAAGATCCTGCTAGCCGCAACACAATAATGAGTACAATTTATTTTCAGAACCTAATTCCTGAAGTTTGAAGAATAAGATTATGGTCTAGTTGGGAACAAACTTAAATTTTGCCAGGCAATCATTGAATTTGTTTGTTCTGATACAAGACATCGCCCCAAAGCAAGATATAAGGGTTGTCAACAACTTTTACTTGTTAGGAATAGGGGCCGAAAAGAGCTCTTTGTATAAGTTGGGTTTTCTGGGCTTTGATGCTTATATTTTTATTATTAAAAGGAGAAGGTTTGATAAAGGAGTTGAAAGCCACTTGACGGTAAGAAGAGGAGCTTTTCAATCCTTCTGCTGAATTATTGCTATATCTAAGAGCGTGTTTCGATTGGATTTTAAAAATAGCTTATAAGCTAAAAACTAAAAGTCATAAGTTGATCATATCCAACTTTTGGTTTTTAGCTTATTTTTGTACATTTTTGGCTTAGAAAAAGTGTTTAAAAGAACTTTTTATCTTTTTCCGAACACTTCATAAAATAAAAAAGAGCTTAAAAATCAAAAAAACACTTAAAATAAGTCAATCCAAACACCCTCTAAATATTTAGCTAATCAGACTTACGCGTGGAGTATGTTACATACATGTATAATTAAAATATACAATTAAAGCTTTCTTCTCTTTGTTCATTTAAAGTTCTAAATCAGAAGGTTTACACAATTCAATACATCCATAAGATAAAATACTACTTAGGGAAACTTTTTTTCTTTTTTTAAGTTTGGCCAAGTTTTTAGTCGAGCATCCTTTGTAGCAACACCTAAATACATATATAGCACCCGTTGGTGAGGCTTGAAATTATAGAAGCAGAAATGGACCAAAGAAAAAGGAAAAAAGATAATGGAAATAGAAGATGTGATTATTCAATGAATTTATAATCACCCAAATACATATAAGTTTTATGCAAGGGCATTATATATTTATACAATCTAATCACTTATAATGTAATTGCCGATAAATTCTTGTCATATACTCCCTTTGTTTTAAAATGTATGTCTTACTTTCCTTATTAGTCCATTTAAAAAAATGTCTCTTTTACTTTTTTGAAAATTCTTTAATTGCAACTTTTCAAGTAACATGTTTAAGACCACAAGATTAAAAGACATTTTGGTACATTCTTGATTCTACATATCTTTAGTTAACAACCACAAGATTTAAAAATCTTCTTTAATTTATTAAACTTCTTGCCAAGTCAAAACCAGGAAAATATTTTAAAATGGAAAAGTATATACACATTAATTGATAACCGGATAAAGATAATAAGTAACTTGACATGAGTATTGCTCATATTAATTCTTTCACTGTAATTGTATATAACTTAAATCATTATTGAATTTGATCAGCAATAATCAAGTGTGGTTGTCACAAAAGGTCATGCAATGATTCACTAACATAATATATCTGTAATTACAAAGTTCGCATGTTCATATTTTATTCAAGTTACTATGATTAACATGTATTTAATCATTCCGATAATAGAACATGTATGTATAAGTTCACCTCTAAGAATAAAATTAAACATTCTCTTCTCTACTTCCTCTTCAATAGACAAAAAAATGTCTGATAGAAAGAAAACAAAACTCAGCTTATTGTTATTCATAGTCTTGTTCTTACGGTTGGTACTTCTTAATGGACAATTTGTGATGACTGCAACATTAAGAGGGTGTTGTGGATCTGTAATGGGCTGGGCCAGCCCAATGACTAGGGGTAAAACAAAGCCCAATAAATTTGTTGATCAGAGATTTGAAGGAATATTTTCAGAGGATAAAGACTTTGATAATTTCTCTAGACAACATGAAGATATTCCAAGCCCTGGTGTAGGTAATTGAAAACACTTATGTGTGCATTTATAAAATTTTGTTTTGTAATGAAACCTATCAAGGTCAAGATTGAATAGAAATTATAATGTTTGTCTTGCTTTGTATTCCTCTCCCCCCCCCCTTTCCCCCACCCCTACCCCCATATAGTGTAGGGTAAATCTGGGAGTTTTCACATTCAGAACTTTTGTACTGGATGATCCCAGTACTTTCTCCGATTTCTGTAACCGTAAACACATGTCATTACGATCATTTTTACCAATTCTCGTTATTAATATCTTTGCTTGGCGGAAATTAAATCAATAGAATATCTTTCTATTTATGGACATATATTTTATCTGTATATTATATTTAAGTGATTCTCTATACATATAGATTTTTTTAATGGACTAGCTGTAGTCGGCACTAGCTGCATATTAGCTACATTCAATACGGAATTTCTGTTGGATCAAACTTTTGGGAAGCTTTTGGACATAGCGAAAAGGGTCTAAGTCGCACGCACTTAAATGGTGATCTATAGAAAAGACTATTTGAAGACAGTGATGGTAAAAATACATTTTGTGCTTTTAACCCAACTCAAGTCGAAAAAACTTATTCAATGATCATCATTAACCGCTTTTTCAGTCCCAAATCTTTGGGGTTGCATTTTTTTTAATAATAAATGTTGGGTTACATTCTTCATGTTGGTTGTACCAGTAACCGGTTTATGTATAAGTCCTCTTGTAGTGGTCATTGCCACTTACGGTTTGTCCCAAATCATTAACTTGTTTATCCTACTCTCACCAAGGACGGTCATTTTTTAACTTTTAAGGAACTTGTTAAAAATGTTTCTAAAACATTAAACCAATCAAACACGGAAAATTTGGAAAACAGTTTCCTAAAGATAATTTCCTCCGTACCAAACAGACCAAAATGAAACCTAAAATGTTTATTACAGATTGTCTAAATATCCTTACGCTCATAGACTACCCCATGTATAATAATTTTCTTTTGCGTTTCCCTCTTTTAGTGTCTTAGTTGTTAGCCATAACTCTGTGATATATCACCACAATCACACAAATTAGCATTGTCAATCAACTTAAAGATATTTTTTTGCCATATTTGGTTCTGAAGAAAATGCCATCCACTAAGCAATGAAGAACGAGTCCTTATTTTGATCTTTCTATTATCTTAGTGGGCAGCCATTAAGCCATTACACAAATATGTAAAATGTTGTCATTTTGCTATATAAAAGCAGAGGTCCTTAGCTATACAAGAGAAGTCTTAGTACTTCCATTGCCTTCTCCAAATATAGTTTTGTCGCAAATCAAAATGGGAAGCTTTGGGAAGTTGGGGCAATGGCCTCTACTTGCATTTACTTTTGCAATAAGCTTAGTAGCACTAGCCAGCACTGTTGTTGCTGACTACTCTTATGGCTACACTTCTCCCTCTCCTTCAAAGTACTACAAGTCGCCTTCTCCATCAAAGCATCATATACACATTCCTTACTACAAGAAACCAACAAAACATGTTGAACATTATCCATCGCACTACTACAAGTCGCCTTCACCATCAAAGTACCATAGCCATGTAACAGTCACTTATAAACATTCTCCATCACACTATTACAAGTCACCTTCACCATCAAAGTACCATAGCAATTCACCAAACTCTTACAAGTCGTTGCTACCTTTGAAGCATGATTATTACAAATCACCAAAACCGACAAAATATTACAAATTACCAGCACCTTCAAAGTACAGTTACAAGTCACCTCCTCCACCATTCTACAAACCCTCCCCATCTTACTACAAATCTCCTCCACCTCCACCAAAATACGTTAAAAAATCACCAGCTTACTATAAGTCACCTCCTCCACCGTATTACAAATCATCTCCAACTTACTACAAGTCTCCTCCACCTCCACCAAAATATGTCGAGAAATCACCAGCTTACTACAAGTCACCTCCTCCACCGTACTACAAACCATCTCCATCTTACTACAAGTCTCCTCCACCTCCACCAAAATACGTTCAAAAATCACCAACTTACTACAAGTCACCTCCTCCACCGTACTCTAAACCATCTCCATCTTACAAATCTCCTCCACCTCCACCAAAATATGTTCAGAAATCACCAGCTTACTATAAATCACCTCCTCCACCATACTACAAGCCATCTCCATCGTATAAATCTCCTCTACCTCTACCAAAATACTTTCAGAAAGCACTAGCTTACTATAAGTCACCTCCTCCACCATACTACAAACCATCTCCAACTTACTACAAGTCTCCTGCACCTCCACCAAAGTACGTCGAGAAATCACTAGCTTACTACAAGTCACCTCCTCCACCATACTACAAATCATCTCCAACTTATTACAAGTCTCCTCCTCCTCCAAAGTACGACGAGAAATCACCAGCTTACTATAAGTCTCCTCCACCTTACTACAAAGCATCACCAAATTACTACAACTCTCCCCCACCTCCATCAAAATACGTCGAGAAATCACCAACTTACTATAAGTCACCTCCTCCATCATATTACAAACCATCTCCAACTTATTACAAATCTCCTCCACCTCCACCAAAATATGTCGAGAAATCACCAACTTACTATAAGCCCCCTCCTCCAGCATACTACAAACCATCTCCATCTTTCTACAAATCTCCTTTATCTCTACCTCTACCTAAATACGCCGAGAAATTATTACCTGGAACTTATAGTTCACCACCACCACCAACAACAAACTACTACAAGCAAACTCCCACATATGCCTCACCTCCCCCACCTGCAAAGTACGAGCAATCACCCACCTTTAGTACACCTCCACCCCCATCACCCTCTCCCCCACCAACCTACTACTGATATTAAAGTCACCCTGCCTCTATAATTTTCATCATCCCCTTTGCTTTTAACTTGCATCATCTTGTTTGGAGCTTCTCCACTTATTTTTTTGCCTCACTTCTAAATTATATATATGCTTGCAGAAGTCGTCAAGCATTAGTTGGTGTGTTTTCTTTTATTTTATTATTGTAATAAGTAAAATTTTGATATCTAAGACCCTTGAGATCTACATTGATTCGGCTCATTGTATCAAGATATTTTCTAATGTAATCTCTTGAGGATTCTGCTACTTCAATATTTGTCTACTTCAATACTGTTTAGTTTGTCCCAAAATATCTCCCGACCATATTAGGGGCGGGGAAAAATAGTATGAAGGTGACTTAAAATTAGAATATCTTACAAGGTTTAAAAATTATCTTCCTCTTCTCAGAATTCACCTCACTTACAAAATATATAATCAATCAAAAAACCATTGATAATATTAAGCAATTGCCCTTTATTAAAAATAAAATCAGGAATGACTTAAATATTTGATGAAAGATTATCAATTTAAGCAATTGCCCTTTATTAAAAATAAAATCAGGAGTGACTTAAATATTTGATGAAAGATTATCAATTCTATAAGATTCTTTAGAGTTTTGTCCGGCAGGGCTTTTTATATACAAAAGAAATTCTACTAAAAACTACAAATCTCATGAATTCCCACAAGAATACTTCTAGCAATTACCTACAACTTATGGTACACCACCTCTACCAAAAACCTATGAACAATTAACATCATACTACAAATCACCACAAACACCAAAAAACTACTATAAGCTAACCACCACCAATGCCTCACCTCTATCGCGTAAAAAGTACGAGCAATCTCCCATCTGCAGTTCACCTCCACCTCCATGACCATCTCCTCCGACTTGCTACCGTCGGAGCTCTCTATAATATCTTTTGTTCTATATTTTTTGACTGCTATAGTGAAATGTTGTCATAGAGAACATATAATATAACATACGGTTTCAACTTCTTAGCATCTTGTTGCCTGGAGTGTGTCTCATTATTCTTCTTTCTCAATACTAAAATGTACATATATACTTACGGAAATCATCACTTTTGGTTGGTGTATTTCTTATATTTACAATTTGTAATAAGTAAATTTGATATCCAAGTAGAGATCTCCATTAATTGGGGTCATTGTATCTAAGATCTTTTTTAATATAATCTCTTGACAGTTCTACTAAGTTAGAACTCCATAATTCAAAATTTAGAACACTATACTAACTTCAGAATTCAAACTTGGACACTGTATCCTGAAATATAATTGTTGTAGAAGAAGAAAAAGGAAACAGAATTAGCGCTTTAGTTCGAAACTCCACGCCCAAATGCTACATGATTGAATTGCAATATGTAACTTCACTCCCATTCTTTTTGCTCCATTTCAATCTTTTTTGCACAATGAATCATATCATATCATGGCTTCCCATGTTTATGTTCTCACAAGAATATTGCTTTATATACCATATAAAATTAGGACTCAAAACTTAGAAGGTTTCTAGAAAGTTCTTCACAAAAAAATTCCAAAGGTTTCAAAATTACTACAAATATCCAGGGAGGAGAAAAAGGAGAAGGAAGAAGAAGGAGCGGATCTCTATGTTTTTTCTCTCTTTATGTTGTGGCTATATATTTATTTATTTTTAGAGAGGAACTAAAACAATAAGAAATGAGTCCGAAACTAAGCAAGGGAATAGACCTCAACAATATCTCCTGCGCGAAGAAATGCTAGAAGACATGTGAATGTCATTCAAAGCGAGATTCTTGATTAAGATCAAGCTGGCTAAACTATAAACTACGGATTAGCTTCCCCTGTATTTAATTCCATGCAAATGTTGATTATCTTTTAAACATCAACCTTAAAAGTGGCTACCAGTGCACTTAACCCTGCTAATGCTAGTTCCTTCACTAACTTTTTGGTAACAGTCTCATACTCTCATCGACTGAATTGCAACAAATATTACACCAATAACCACCTTCGAATCTACACCAAGACATAAAAAAATCTTAAAACTTTACTTGGTTCTTCCAAAAGTACGCATAAAATGAAAAGATGTATACAAATTGATCAAATAGCGAGGAAATCCATTTATTTGAAAAAAATTAAAGAGTGCTGATTTAAATTAATTGAAAAAACGGGTCTCTAAATTAGTGTTTTCAATAATCACTTTGGACAATATTTGTTGAAACTGAATTAGTATCGTAAATTTAGTTGAAAATTAAAAATTATTGTGTTTGTTTTGTGAGTGAAAGCCATTATTCCACCTTGTCGGAGACATAATTAAGAAAGTAAAAGTGGTCTCTCTGACGACTTAAACTTTTAAATAAGATAATCACACTTCAACATGATATGTTTATATCAAATAACTACAGATTATGGACTTGACTCTCATTGCCTCCCATTATCAAAAAGAATGTCAACATACTTAGTCCATTAAAAATAATTAGGCCTATGAGCAAGCATGCCGAACACATAATTAAGGAAATAAAAGTATTCCCTTTGATATTTTAAGCTTTTAGATGAGATGTCACTTCAAATTTTCAAGCTAGTTTTTTAATTTCAAATTGAAATTAAAATATAATAATAATTTAATAATAATAATAATAGATGAAATTGTAAGAACATTGATTTGCAAATAATGAAGTATATCCAAACTACGTTTAATTGTATTAACTCTACCAACTTTGAGCATACGAGACTTAGAAAATTGCTGAAGATATCATGTCCATTTGACGAGTGATACTTCTAATTTGTGAGGATTCAACATAAAATTGTTAACTTTGCGCTGTCTATACAACTCTTTTCCTTTATCCTGATTTGAGACCAGCAATATAAGCTTGCTCACAGTCTCAGCTAAAGTAAAATAGTTAAGTATACCTTCTTTCTTGATAAAATATAAAATCAAACAAAATTGGAAACTTAATTATCAAAATGATGACATAAAAATTCATTTGTTTTTTCGCTCTTCTTATTTTTTAGTTGGTAGAACGTAACTTTGTGGCATACAACTCACAAATTAAAAAATTATCATGAACGAGTCCTTATTTGGACTTGTCTATTATCTTAGTGGCTTGCCATGAAGCCATTACACAAATAGGTACAAGGTTGCCATGTTGCTATATAAAAGAAAGAGGTCCCTAACTATACAAGACAAGTATTAGTTCATACTTCCGTTCCCAAAATCAAAATGGAAAGCTTTGGGAAATTGGGGCAATGGCCTCTACTTGCATTTACATTTGCAATTTGGTTAGCAGCCAGCACTGTTGTTGCTGACTACTCTTATAGCTACACTTCTACCTCTCCTTCAAAGTACTACAAGTCGCCTTCTCCATCAAAGCATCATATACCCATTCCTTACTACAAGAAACCAACAAAACATGTTGAACATTATCAATCGCACTACTACAAGTCGCCTTCGCCATCAAAGTACCATAGTCATGTAACAGTCACTTATAAACATTCTCCATCACACTATTACAAGTCGCCTTCGCCGTCAAAATACCATAGCAATTTACCAAACTCTTACAAGTCTTTGCTACCTTTGAAGCATGATTATTACAAATCACCAAAGCCGACAAAATATTACAAATCGCCAGCACCTTCAAAGTACAGCTACAAGTCACCTCCTCCACCATACTACAAATCCTCTCCATCTTACTACAAATCTCCTCCACCTCCACCAAAGTACGTTAAAAGATCACCAGCTTACTATAAGTCACCTCCTCCACGGTACTACAAACCATCTCCAACTTACTACAAGTCTCCACCATACTACAAGCCATCTCCATCTTACAAATCTCCACCACCTCCACCAAAATACGTTGAGATATTACCTGCAACTTACAGTTCACCACCACCACCGCCAACAAATTACTACAAGCAAACGCCTACCTATGCTTCACCTCCCCCGCCTGCAAAGTACGAGCAATCTCCCACCTATGCTTCACCTCCCCCGCCTGCAAAGTACGAGCAGTCTCACACCTATAGTTCACCTCCACCCACATCACCCTCTCCTCCACCAACCTACTACTAGTATACTCAAGTCACCAGCTTGCCTCTCAATTTTCATTATCTCTTTGTCCTTGGCTTTTAACTTCTTTATATCCCCTTGTTTGGAGCTTCTCCGCCTATTTTACTACCTCAGTCCTAAATTATATGTATTCTTGCAGGAGTCAACAAGCATTAATTGGTGTGTTTACTTTTCTTTTATTATTTGTAATAAGTAGAATTTGATATCTATGTAACATCTTTGAGATGATTTCCATTGATTCGGCTCATTGCATCAAGATCTTTTTTAATGTAATCTTTGAGAATTCTACTTCTTCAATTTGTCTACTTCAATACTGTTTGTCCCAAAAATACTTAATTCTTTCTTCAATTTGTCTACTTCATAATATATTAAAGGTTTAAAAATCATATTCAGCTTCTCCAAATTCGCCTCACTAAGAGAAAGTGTAATCAATAAAAAATACTACTGATAATACGTAACAGCTGCCCTTCTTTTACAGAAAATCAAGGGTAACTTAAATATTGATGAAGGATTATCAATTCTATAAGATTCTTTAGAGCTTTGTCCAATTATGTTATTTCATTAAACGAACTTCACAGAAAACGACATCATCTTAAGGCCATGATATGAACATCAACAAAATGTAGCAGACAAATTTGTGCCATGTACAGCCATCATTTTAGTTGTGATACTTGAGATAAATGCAGTCTATGCCAACATGTTTACTTGTCTTTCTTTTTTGTTCCTTTAGGAATACATATATTTAAACTAGATCAAGCGAAACAGTCCCTGAGTTTGCCTTTTTGATCCCTTATTCTGGATATTGGAAAAAATTGCATAATACATGTTTATGCCCTCAAAATGCTCTCCAACCATGGGTATACACAAGTAGGCACCTCAACTTGTATAAAGTTGAACACGTAAACACAAATGCTGACGTGACACAAAAATTTTGGAGGTGTCTAGATGATCATTTAATAAGTTGGGAGTGTTCAACTAACAAAATGGAGGCAAATTGAGGTGCCTACTTGTGCACACCCAAAATTGCAAGGCATACTTGCCAGCTAAGGCTAAATTTGAGGACCTCTTTATGTATTATGCCATAAAAACAAGGAATTATTACAAACAACAGTATTTAACAAATGTTGTGGTTGCTTGAGATGGTTTAGTCGTGTCTGTGTCGACCTTTAGATACGCCAGTTTATAGGTGTGAATCCATAGTGAGGGAAGGTGTTAAAAAACAAGATAAACAAAAAATCACATGAAAAAATGTTGTCTTGTCAGACAGCAAGCTCTTGGATGGAGTGCAGATCTAGCGAAATATAGAGCAGAATGAAAGAAAAAACTCTACAGATGCAATTAATTAGTTTTGAAGCCATGTTAGTGCGATTGTTTTAGGTCCTATGTTTTCTGGGAGTCCTTTATTTCTTTAAGAGATTTATATGGCAGTTGAAATTATAGAGAACTTCTAATACTTATATTTTTTGTTTTTTAATTTATTTTGCAAATTATTAGTTTGAGATGATATTTAGTGGAGTAACATGACCAGTTGGGATTCATATAGCCGACCTCAACTTGCTTGGGATTGAGACATATTGTTGCTCTTAAAAAAATCAAGTACATCTTAATCTTAGTGGGCAGCGATCAAGCTATTAACAAATATGCAAAAAAGGTTGTCATGTTCCAGTATTACAAGTCACCATAGTTGAAGTATTACAAGTCACCTGCTCCTTCGACGCACTATTACTATAAATCACCATCGCCAAACAAAACTTTACAGTTCACATGCTCCATCGAAATACAACACGGTACAACCAGCGACAAAATATTATAAATCACCAATTTACTACAAATCTACGTCAGCAGCGAAGTATTATGAGAAACCACCTTCTTACTACAAGTCACCATCACCCCCACCAAAATACTACAAGCAGTCATCACTACAAATCTCCCCCACCTCCACCACCAAAATACTACAACCAATCACCAATGCTACTTTAAGTCACCTCCTCCACCATACTATAAGCGATCTCCATCTTACTACACATCTCCTCCACCCCCACCAAAATACTTCGATCAATTATCTATGAACAATAACATCATATTACAAGTCACCAACAACAACAACCAACTACTATAAGCAAACTCCCACCTATGTTCACCTCCATCACCTGAAAAGTATGAGCAATCTCCCACCAGCCAATTACAAATTAATGTTAAAGTCATTCACCATTATAATTTCCATCATCTCCTTGGATTTTAACTTCTATGCATCTTTTTATCTGGAGCATCTCCATTTATTGTTCTACTTCGGTCCAAAATTGTATGTATGAATCCAAAAATGATCAGAAGTGATTGGTGTGTTTTCTTTTATGCCTACATCCCTTTTTCCCTATGTGTGCTTTTTAGACTAGTGATTTGTTTAGTTTTATGAGTAATTATACTTATCATGTCTAAGTTGACATTTTGAAAAGCTCTCAAAATACTCCATCAACAATAAGGATTGAACTAGTAGCATGATGTCTAAACTAACAGAATGAAGTATTCTTGTTTATTGTTCAAGTTTACTTTAAGACCATCACTTTAATTAGTAGTAATAGAAGATAAAACTTCCACATTTAATCGAAAGCAACGTACACTTATTGCATGTAATCCAAGTTACTCCAATTAAATCAAGACAAGAGTTTTGCTAATAACAATCTAAAGGTCTGTGAGTTCTCAAATGTACCAAGAAAACCAAAAAATAACAGCAGAATTTTTTAGCCACATAAGCTTGAGGAAGAATGGAGAGCCTTGCAGCAAAATGGTTTAAGACTTTGTTTTCTTGTTTTCTGGAGATGATGAACAAAAAAAAAGATTGCCCTATTAGCCAAAGGCAAATGTGGAAAATACAAAATCTAAGAGCCAAATCATCATATTTCCGGACAAGAGACCATTTCAAGGTCAAGTTTCATGAGTACAACCGTTATGATGCTTCCCTGTGTTTATCGTCATATTCGGCATTGACTGGAAATACTTATGATATTATTCCTGAATTTCTTGGGGATTGCAACAGAATGCCAGAAAAATGTAGATTACTGATGAATTACAGCAATAAAAGCAGAGCAAAGGAACTTCAAAATTTAATCAAATAAGTTGTCTATATTATGCTTAGACAGGTGGCCTAAAAACAGGCTGATACATAGTAAAATTGACAATTACGACTAGAACCAAACAGACAGGTTGTACGTTAAGTCGTTAAATACTGATACTAAAGTGAGATCAACTTACAGAGTAAATGTCAGGAGATCAGAAGCACTTTTTAGTGTCTTTACTAACTATTAATCGGCTGCTCTCCTTGCCAAGCCCAAACAATTTCCTCCAGAGCAGGTCTTATAACTTGTTTCAGCATCTTTTGGTACTCCACCTTATCACCATATGACTTCTTAAGCTCAACCAAGTGGAAGGACGGAGTAATTTCAAATATTTCAACATCAATGGACAGAGTCCCATATCTACCCTCACCCGATCCTTCCAATCTCATAAATCCGGCTTCTTTCTTCATTACTTCCAGGTTTAGATTCCTGCCAACTTCCTCGAGTTTGGTCATGATAGAAGAGGCAGGCTTCACGGAAATGAATTGCAGGTCTTCCTTCTGATCCTTTGTTACGAATAAACCAGACAAGTCAAATCCACTCGAAAGAGAGATTATATCAAATGCATTTAGATTTGTAGGTTTTGGCAACTCTAACTTTGACTCAGCAATAATAGCATTGGCATCTAGGTTAATCTTTTCCTTCTCTTCTAATCTGGTTCCCGCATTTTTGGAATCCAACCCTTTCTTGAACCAGGAATTCTCTTTTATTTTGGCTATGGAGATCCTTGTATGAGGGTTTGGGTCGAGGATCTTAGAAAGTAATTTCCGCACTTCTAGTGGGAACCAATTAGGGCATTTGAACTCAGCTTTCCTTATCTTACCATACATCTCCATAAGATTTGAGTCTTGGAACGGAAGATAACCGGCCAACAACACAAATAAGATCACCCCACAAGACCAGATATCAGCTTTGGCGCCATCGTATCCGTTTCTGCTAATCACCTCGGGTGCAACATAAGCGGGGGTCCCACATGTTGTGTGGAGTAAGCCGTCTTGCCTCTTAGACTCAGCCAATGCGCTCAATCCAAAGTCTGATACCTTAAGATTTCCATTCTCATCCAGAAGAACATTTTCCGGTTTCAGATCACGGTGATAAACATCTCGGCTGTGGCAACAATCAACAGCACTAATCAATTGCTGAAAGTGCTTCCTAGCGCTCTTTTCCTTGAGTCTCCCCTTTGTTAACTTTTTGAAAAGCTCACCGCCTTTGGCATGTTCGATCACTAAGTAAATCTTAGATTTAGTTGCCATGACCTCGTATAGCTGTAGTACATTTGGGTGTTCTACCAGTGCCATAACAGATATCTCTCTCTTAGTTTGTTCGATCAGTCCGGCCTTGAGAACCTTTTCTTTGTCAATTACCTTTATGGCTACACCCTGTCCCGTTTCAAGATTCCTTCCGTAATAAACCTTAGCAAAGTTACCTTGACCTAATAATCTCCCCACGTCATATTTCTGCATCAGTACATTTCCTTTCTTCTCCATTTGAACCAACAATCCTACTAACCACTATAAATAACTTTCTCCTGCTTATATGATACTCGTTTTTAACAGGCAGGAGACGCCTTATTACGGAGCTCAACCGTCTCCGACAAGGCTGTGCTTCAGCATGACGGGATGTTTAAGGGTTGTGGGTTCGTTGTGCATCTGGCACGAGAAGTTAAGTGTGATGCAAGCTGCATATTTGAGATCACTAAGGATGAAGCAGATTAATGCCACTTCACACGGAAATTTAGCAGCCTCCAAAAGGTAATCGCTGTTGTACAACCCCATCCTTCTGCATCGCAATTATTTTGCTTTCATAAATATGTCACAAGCACTGAACATCAAGAGAAAAAAGAGAGAGTCAGGGACTTTCAATGCAAACAATTATTGCCTAGAGAAAAAATGATGTGTGAATTGAAAGTGACTACTGTATTGGGAACAGGGGAAAAGCAAAAGAAAATTATATAGAGATGAATATCGTTTTTTCTTTTGACTAATGACAAGAGTGTCACACTCTCTACCTCAAGAAAACAACTGCAGTTAAAAGGGTTGTTCCAGATTTAAGATTTCCTCCTTAAAAACTATGGAATTCAAACTAAAGGGGCATGATGTTCCATCACATTGAACAAATTTAACTCATCAAGGTCGGAAATTAGCTAGATTTAGTCGTTTCATATTCTTCTAAGATCCATTTACGATAAAGTTAGATTCTTAACTTATCCTGCACCAGCATACGAATACTAATGTGCACACATCAAGAAACAAATAGAAAAAAACAAATTTAATCACCCTTTTTTCTTTCACCATAAAAAAGGGGATGCAGAAACTTGATACACAAAATATGAGCTGATGATACATAAAAGATACTTCTCAGATCAAATTTAGCACACTAAGACAAAGAAGTGTTTTTGGAAACACCGGACCTCCAGGGACGGAGCTACAATATTAGGTACAGTTTGAGACAAACCTGTAGCTTTTGCTTAGACCTATATTTGTATTAGGAAATCCATTAAAGATGTATAAATAATTATTCGTGAACCTAATAACTAAAACGAGCTATTGGTTCGGTGGCAAGTACATAATTCATAAAGGTCCGCCTCTACCGACCTCAAAGATAGAACCTTGTCACCCCACCCAACACCCAAGAGAAAGGCATTACTAACAAATTCAAGAATACATGTCACAACAAACAAACAACAACAACATATGCAGTGTAATCCTACAAGTGGGGTCTAGAAAAGGCAGTGGGTCTGGAGATGGTAGCATGTAGGCATACCTTACCTCCAACTTTACGGAAAATTCAAAAATACATGTTAAGGTGAGAAAAACATCATATGTCAAGATCAATAAATCTCCTGCATCCAACAGCCAATATTGATGCATTCATGCAGATACACTCAATACAAAATAGTTGATAAAAATACAAATACTCAACAATCCTCAAACATTCATCACAATAAGCAACAAGTAATTCACAAGAATTACATGCAAAATGGACCAAAACTAACATGTAAATTACCAGGGACCGATCTATAATGTAACTTATTGGTTCCCAGAATTCAGTAGCTTTGGCTCAACTACGTATTTTTTGTTAAATTTTTTACTTAATCTGTATAAATTATCTATCCTGAACTCAGTCGTTGTCTCATCCTAAAATCCAAAATCATAATTTTAAAATTTTGAATCCGCCTCTGCGAATTAACCAAAAATAAAACACCCCTTCTGTTTCTGTCCCAGTTTATGTGGCAGAGTTCGAATCCCAAACTCAAACTATTTTATTTTGACCTGAATTCCACCATCAAATCTTTTAAAATAAAATTTATATATTTATAAACGGTGTAAAAAATATTATAATTAACAAAATTAATAATTTAAAATATTTAAAAAAATATAAAAAAATTACTTTCACAACAAAGACTTGTTTAACTTTCAAAATTCGAAAGGTGACACATAAATTGAACCGAAAGAATTATAAGGAAATGCGTAAAGAGTACAAAGAAAACTAAAATGGGTTCAAAAAAATACCTGTTGGGACTTGGGAGATGAAGAGAAAGAGAGAAAATGTGTTTGGTGAGAGAGAAATTATATGCAAGTGAAAATTAGGTAAGCTTCTTACAATCGGCCAAAATAGACCAGATGTCTGACACGTGTTAGGTGTCTCGGGAAATGAGGAGATTATTTTTCAGGAAAAAGATGGAAATCAAAGAGCATCTAGTTTAGTTTTATTCCTTTTGGATAACTCCGCACCCTACAATAGATAATGTACAATATTTTTGTTTAACACTCCCCCGTCTCAATTTTTGTCGCATTTTTTCATTTTTCAATTGCATAAATTTTAAATATATTTTTCATCAAATTGATATGAGAAAACTTACAACTTATAATACTTTTTATATAGTTTTTAAATATATAAATCTTAATATTAAAATATTAATTTAACTTAATTTTAAAATTAATCGAATTAATTCTCAAAAAGAGAAAAGTGTCCATAAATTAAAAATTGTGGAGTATACTCTATTTGATTCAATTTATTAGTATATCGGATTTTATCATAAAGTGTGATATTTGTCTTGGAGGTGTTTAAAGATCAAAGATGTCTGAATTTAAATTATTAAATTATCTATATTTAAAACATAATGTACTTTCCTTTCCTGTCAAACACAAATCACTTTCATAATCTTTCATTATTATTATAATTAATATAACACACTTAGTCTTTTCTGTAACAACATTTTATATAATATTTTCTCATTATAAATGTTTAATTTTTAAAAAAATAATTTTTATGTTATATTTTATCTTTTTTTAACATTTTTTACTTACAATGATAATAACTGCTTTTAACATTACGCTATTTCTAAAATTACACCTCTATAACATCTATCTTATTTTTTTATAGTAATATAATAATTAATCATCTTTATAGAAATAAAATATTTAAGATTATCGATAATAGATCTAAATATTTTGATCAAATATTTTGATACTTTAATACACTATTTATGATAAATAATATATGAATGTATATTTCTATCATTAAAATATTGCTCTTCTTTATACAAAGGGTAGTGAACCTTAGCATTAGGCATTAAAGTTCTTAGGTCTATAACCGTCAAATAAAACCTAAATGTCAAATATTAGTATATATAGGTATATAACAGTCAGTCGCTATAACTGTTAAATATACACAATATACATGTATATATTATGTATATTGCTCTCGGAATTTCCCCTTCAAGTACCGTATATAGAGTATATATTTAGGTAATATTTAATCTCCTAGTTTAGGTAATATTGTAATGTAATTAGTATTGTACACTTACCATAAATAATTGTATTACCATAAATGTATAGTTAGTATCCAAGTAGAATAAGGTTTTAGTAGTAGAATAGGAATATGATTCTCCTATTATGAAAATATGTAACTTGTATAAATAGTCTTTCAATTAATGAAAATAATCAAGGGATTATTTTTTTCATGGTATCAGAAGTCTAGGTCTTAAAATCCTCTCCCCCTTCTTCTTCATCTTGATCCGTCGACCACCAATACCCAAAACCGAGACCAAAGTTTTTCCGCAACTTGTTCTCGGATTGGTTGATTCCGACGGTACCTCTACTTCCCAAAAAAATTTCTCCTAAAATCCCTCAATCGCATATTGTTCTATCAATATGTCTACATCCCTGAACACGTTTCATCCTACCCTTACAGTTTCTAACATCAAGAATAATATCTCTCTTGTTCTTCAAATAGAAAACGTCCAATATGCGATGTGGGCCGAATTGTTCAAAATTCACGCACGATCGCATCAAGTCATCCATCACATAATCCCTGCGGCTCCTGAGGATACAGAGGTGCCAAAACGCGAGGATGATCCTAAGTTGTGGACGACTCTTGATGCTACCGTCCTTCAGTGGATATATTCCACAATTTCTACCGACCTTTTGCAAACAATTATTGAGCCTGACGCTACGACACAGGCGACTTGGGATAGACTGCGTGATATATTCCAAGATAATCAAAATTATAGAGTCATTACCCTTGAGCAGGATTTCTCCCACGTCAATATGGAAGATTTCCCTAATGTTTCGGCCTATTGCAAAAGATTAAAGGAATTGGCAAACCAACTTCGCAACATTTGCGCGCCAGTTTCAAATGATCGTTTGGTCTTCCAAATGGTTTTCGGCCTCTCCAAGGCCTATAGTGGTGTGGGAACGCTTCTTCGGTAAAGCAACCCGCTTCCGCATTTTTATCAGGCTCGTTCTATGCTTACACTCGAAGAAGCAGGCATGGCAAAACAAGAGGCTACCAGTGCTAGTCCCGTAGTCATGATGACCGAGTCCATGGTGTATCCTACCGGTTCCAACAACTCGGGCTAAAACTGCAACAACATTGGCGACAAAAAGAGTGGAAATAAGAAAAATAATGGCAAGAATCGCGGCGGCAACAACCGCGGCGGCAACAACCGCGGCAGCCGACAGAATGGTGGTGGCGGTCCTCGCGGTGGTCAGCAGCAGCAGCAGTTTTGGGGCCCACAATGGGCCCCTATGCAGTGGCAGTGGGCCCCACAATAACAGATTGGGCCCAGCCAGTGGGCCAGTCAGTGGCAGTTTCAGCCTAGCTACTTCACACCTAACTGGCAGTGGGCGGTCCAAGCAACGCCCGAGCCCACCCGGCTGGTCCATATACAACCGCGATGCAGGGCCGAGATCGCAAGCAGGGGTGCTTGGGCCTCGGCCTCCGCAAGCCCATCACGCAGCGGCACCCACGTCTATCGACATCGAAGCCGCAATGCACACGCTTGGTTTAATTCCTCCGGACCCAAATTGGTATATAGATATCGGTGCCACTACCCACATGACATCCGATTCAGGTACGCTCTCGTCTTATTCCAATTTGAGCAACCCTCGCGGCATAATTGTTGGTAATGGTAATTCTATTCCAATTCGTGGTTATGGTCATAAAACTTTGTCTCCCCCTCATCCACATCTTATATTGAAAAACACCCTCCACGCCCCTAAATTTATTAAAAACTTAATCTCTATCCATAAATTTACTATTGACAATTCTGTTTCTATTGAATTTGATCCATTTGGTTTCTCTGTGAAGGATTTCAAGACGGGGAGTCCTCTCATGAGGTGTGATAGTAGGGGATATCTTTATCCTATCACACTCAGTTCCGGTCCATCGAGTCAAGCCTTGCCATCCGCTTTTGCAGCCATTTCTCCTTCCTTGTGGCATGCTCGTCTTGGTCATCCGGGATCATCTATTTTGTCATCTTTAGATAAAAATAGTTTCATTTCGTGTAAGGGTACGAGTAGTACTCCAAATTGTCAATCTTGTTCTTTAGAAAAAATTGTTAAGTTGCCATTTGTAGACTCAAATTCTCATACTTTAATGCCATTTGATATTATTCATAGCTACTTATGGACGTCTCCTGTTCTTAGTTTTGTGGGTCATCGGTATTATGTTCTCTTTTTGGATGATTATTCTAAGTTTTTATGGACGTTTCCAATAGAGAAAAAATCTCAAGTTTTTTCCTTCCTAAAATTTAGAGCATTCATCAGAACTCAATTCGATCGAGAAATCAAAAATATTCAGTGTGATAATGGCAAAAATATGACAATGGGGTGTTTCGGGAATTCTGTGCTAATAATGTGATCAATTTTCATTTTTCTTGTCCTCATACATCTTCACAAAATGGGAAAGCCGAACGCAAAATTCGTTCCATAAATAACATTGTCCGAACATTATTGATTCATGCTTCCGTACCCCCATCCTGCTCTCCAAATAGCTAACTATCTCCTTAATATAACTCCTTCCAAAGGTTTGACATATTCTTCCCCCTTTCAAATTTTATATAATAAAATTCTTTCATATTCACATCTTCGGGTTTTTGGGTGTTTGTGTTATCCGTTATTCCCATCCACCACAATTAACAAACTTCAGGCCCGGTCTACTCCGTGTGTGTTTTTGGATTTTCCGTCTAATCATAGTGGCTACAAATGCTTTGATTTTTCCTCTAATAAAATCATCATTAATCGCCATGTCATTTTTGATGAATCCCAATTTTCATTTGCTAAAGTTAATACTCCCGTGCCTAGTTCGCATAATTTTTTGGATGATAGTATATCTCCGTATATTATTCAACATTTTTCGGACATCTCCCGCACCCAAAATTCTCCAGCGGGCCCACTGCCCGCTGGCCCTACTGACCTGTCACCCCCTGTTTATCCCAGTACCTCCATTGGACCAGTCCAACCCAATTCTGGAACGGGTCAAGTTACTGTTCCAATATACCGTGTTGGGCCAGCAGGCCCACTGCCTAATGGCCAGTCCGTCCCGAACCCAGCAAATTCCCAAAATCCGTCAAATTCTCCCTCGAGTCATAGACCAATCACTCGTAGTCAACGGGGTGTTTTTAAACCAAAAAGACATTTTAATTTACATTCTAATGTCCCAAAATCCCCCTTACCCCGTAATTATGTGTCTGACTTAAATGACCCGAATTGAAAAATTGCTATGACCAATGAATATAATGCTCTTATTGATAATAAGACGTGGGAGTTGGTGCCCCGTCCATCTGGTATTAATATTATCAGGTCTCTGTAGTTTTTGCTCATAAGAAGAATTCCGATGGTTCATTTGCTCGACATAAGGCGCGGCTTATGGGTGATGGTAAGACTCAGCAGGTTGATATAGATTGTGGTGAGACATTTAGTCCGGTGGTCAAGCCGGCTACCATTCGCACGGTGCTAAGCTTGGCTCTTTCGAAGGCATGACCTATTCATCAGTTAGATGTAAAGAATGCTTTCCTACATGGGGATCTCAAGGAAACAGTCTATATGCATCAGCCTTTGGGATTCAGGGATCCCAATCATCCTCATCATGTCTGTTTATTGAAGAAGTCCTTATATGGGCTTAAGCAGTCTCCCCGGGCCGTATACAAGGTTTGCTGACTATGTTATGACTATTGGGTTCACTCACAGCAGGTCGGATAATTCCTTGTTCATCTACCATCGTGGTTCGTCCTTAGCCTACATTCTGTTATATGTGGACAATATTATCTTGACTGCCTCTTCCGATGCCTTACGGTAGTCTATCATGACCATGCTCAGCTCCGAGTTTGCTATGAAAGACTTGGGGCCCTTGAGTTACTTTTTGGGGATTGCTGTCATTCGTCATTCTGATGGATTGTTCTTGTCTCAGCGGAAGTATGTAGCCGAGATCATCGAGAGGGCTGAGATGTCATCCTGTAAGTCCACTTCCACTCCAGTTGATATTAAGCCCAAGCTTAGTGCCGCGGCCGGCGTACCTTACGAGGATCCGACCTGCTATTGCAGTCTTGCAGGGGCCCTTCAGTATCTTACCTTTACATGACCGGATATTACGTATGTTGTCCAGCAGGTGTGTTTGTTCATGCATGATCCAAGAATTGAGCACATGAATGCACTCAAATGCATCATTCGGTTTATTCAGGGTACACTGGACTATGGTTTGCATTTATATCCTTCCTCGACATCCACACTTGTCTAATACACGGATGCTGATTGGGGTGGCTGTCCAGACACTAGACGGGCTACGTCTGGCTATTGTATGTTCATTGGAAACAACTTAGTCTCCTGGTCTGCGAAGCGCCAGTCGACTCTATCCCGCTCAAGTGCCGAGGCTAAATATCGAGGGGTAGCTAATGTGGTCTCAGAATCATGTTGGTTACGTAATTTGCTTTTGGAGCTTCATTGTCCCATTCAGAAGGCCACTTTGGTTTTTTGCGATAATATTAGTGTCATCTACCTTTCTGGTAATCCGGTTCAACACCAACACACTAAGCATATCGAAATGGACATTCACTTTGTCCGTAAAAAGGTTGCTCGTGGTCAAGTTCGCGTATGCCATGTCCCGTCGAGATATTAAATTGCCGATATCTTTACAAAGGGTCTTCCCCTCGGTCCTTTTTGAAGATTTTAGGGACAGTCTCAGCGTTCGAAGACCATCCACTATGACTGCGGGTGTGAGTTAAATATACACAATGTACACATAATATACATATATGTATATTGTGTATATTGCTCTCGGAATTTCCCCTTCAAGTACCGTATATAGAGTATATATTTAGGTAATAGTTAGTCTCCTAGTTTAGGTAATATTGTAATGTAATTAGTATTGTACACTTACCGTAATAATTGTATTACCATAAATGTATAGTTAATATCCAAGTAGAATAATGTTTTAGGAGTAGAATATGAATAAGATTCTCCTATTATGAAATATGTAACTTGTATAAATAGTCTTTCAATTAATGAAAATAATCAAGAGATTATTTCTTTCAATAACAGTCAAAAAATCTTGAAACAAATAGATTGTTATACAATGATTTGACTATATATACATAGTCTGTCTAATCCACTGATGTCGTTTTATCCGTTCTAATTTATGTGACATATTTTACTTGTGGCAGCCGATTTAATTAATATTAAATGATAAATTAAATTGTATCAAATCAATATTTTAAAAGTATATAAAAAGTAATGGAGTATAAGTGTAATCTTTTTATGTCAATATAATTAAAAATTTAAAATATTAATTAAAATTTATAATATAATTTAATTTTAAAAAGCATGAAATATCACATCATTTAAAACAATGAAAGTATACAAAATAAAATTGAGGTAAATCGCTAGTGTGTCGTTTGTAAAGCGGCGGAGAGAATGAATCTGGACTTATGAGGAAGAGTCGCAGGTGTCTGCTTTGTGAGGAAGTCAATAGTCAACAATAGATAATGTATAATCTAATAATTTTTAACTTTTAATTATCTTGAAGTCTTTTCGGTTGAATAAGCAAGGTCAAAAATTCAATATCATTCATTTTCAAAGTCATTAAATGTAATTTTCATTTTGAATGAGTTGATGCATTTTATTTAATTTTTCTGATACTTCCTCTCAATTTATACAAGGATATAAATGTCAATGGAGGACATCCTTATTACCACACTATTGGTGATTGATAGATATGAGTCGATAATTGTTGATGGTGGGGTAATCTTGATATGTTACTTCCATCATCTCAATTTATGTGATGTATTTTCATTTGATACGTATTTAAAAAAAATGTTTGAATTTTATGATTTTTATAAGTCAAAGATAGTTGTGTGATTATAGATAATCTCGTTTGACATAAAAATAAAGTTTAAAGTTAAATTGTTGTCAAATAAAAAAATATGTTATTCTTTTTTTTAACGGATTAAAAAAAAAGTGAGTCATTCTTGAACAGAAGGAGTATAAGTTATAAGCATATATTAGTAGTATTGTTTTTCCTTCATTTTAATGAGAAAAACATCTAGAAATTATAAACTCAAATGAGATTGTTTATTATTTTCACTTAACCACGATAATTAAGTTTCCAGCCAGGTTAAATTTTGACTAAGTCCACTTATGCACTTCATGTTAGGAAAAAATTACAGAATATTCGAAGAAGAAGAAAACTTTGAGGCGTAAAAATTTAATTTTTTGGAAGGCATTCTATTTAATATGTGACATGTTGTTAATAGTGTTTCATCTCATAAATTATGTGGTAAATATGCGTTTAATAACATAGCATTAACCATGTCTACTAGAGTCCTATTTTTCCTTTCAGCCAAATCATTTTGTTATGGTGTATAAGGAGCATTTTTTTGATGTATTATATCATGCTCTTCACAAAAATTATTAAACTCAATAGTAAAATATTCGCCTCCTCTATAACTACGAAATATCTTAATTTTTTTACCTTTCTGATTTTCTACAACAGATTTATACTTTTTAAATTTCTGAAAGGCTTCATCTTTTGTTCTAAGTAAATAAATAAAAGTGAATCTAGAAAAATAATCTATAAATGTAATAAAATATATTTTACCTCCTCTTGTTAATTCACCATTTAACTCACATATATCATAATATACTAAATCTAGTAATTCAGTGACATTATCAACTTTTTGAAAAGGCTTCTTAATCATTTTTGCTTGTATACATATTTCACATTTTTCTACATTTTTATTCTTGAGAGAAATATAATCATTTTTTGACATATAATTTAATGAACCAAAATTTAAATGTCCTAATCTAACATGCCATAAAATAGAATCAGACTCAAAAATATAAATAGAAGCATTCTTTATTTCATTAATACTAAATTTGAACATGTCATCACATACATGTATATCCCTTTCCAACAAATACATCATTCTTAGATATTATTACATGATCTGATTTAATGACTATCTTAAAAACTCTCTTAGACAACAAACTAGCAGACATCAAATTCTTCTACATGCCTAGAACATGGTACACAGTTAGCAGTATTAGCTCTTGTCCGAATGTAAAATTGATTTCAACACTTTCCTTTCCAGCAACATCCGCAGTCATATGGTTGGACATCAGAATCTTCTCGAATTTCTTCACTTCTACACAAGTCTTGAACATATATTTATCATAACAGACATGAATGATGGCACCAGAATCCAACCACCAATCTTGACTCTTAATAGCAACAAGAATCATGTTTAATTCCGTGACCATATTACATTATACCAAGGAAACCATTGCAATAAATTCTTGAGAAGAACTTTCCACCACGTTTGCTTTTTCAATCTTTCGAGGCTTCTTGGAATTTTCATGATTAAAATTAATTTTTGTTTTTTATACCTGCAGTCACGAATTTTGTGATCTCTTTTTTCACAATGATGACATTTAATATCTTTTTTTTGTGAAGGGGAAAGTCCCGAAGGCGAAACACCCACCTGTACCAGAGGCCCTTGGCCAGGTGGGATGTAAATCGAGGAATATACGCTAGTGGCAGCCATGCAAGGGAGAGGACCAACGGGACACGAACCTAGCAACAACCCTTGCAATATTTCAGCAAAGACTGTCACCACACGGATTCGAACCCGCGACGTTGGAGTGGTTGTACCCAATCACCTCGTCACTTACCAACTCGTTTGTGCTCCTGGGGGCTTAATATCTTTTCTCTTCTTAAAGTTATTCTACTTGGAAACCTTCAGATTTTTGTTTTCATTTTCTGAATTATTCTCACTAACAAAATAGCTTATGCTTTTTCTTTAGCCGAGGGTCTTTCGGAAACGACCTTTCTACCTACCAAGATAGAGGTAAGGTTTGCGTACTCTTTACCATTTTCAGACCCCACGTTGTGGGATTTCATTGGTATGTTGTTGTTGTTGTCTCACTAATAAAATTAACTGTGGAACTTGAAGGTTGCATAAAAACATCACGAGCACGAGTCTCACTTTCAATTTGAATATGAGTTTGAAATTGTTCCACAATCAATTTGTCGTAAGAATGCAAAACTTTTTTTCTATACTCATTCCAAGAAGAGGGCAGTTTCGAAAGTATAGCACCAATTTGAAGTGCATCAGAAATTTTTACTTCAAGATCACTTAGTTTTGTTACTAAGATTTGTAGTTTATGAATGTGATCCATAATGGGCTTTGTATCAAACATTTTAAATTCAAAGTATTGCAAAGAAAGCAACTTATCAATACCTCTTTTTTTTTTTTTTCATAACCAGTCTGCAATGTCGTCCAGATTTTCCTCGGAGACTTCAAATTTTGATACAGATCATAGAGACGACCTGTTAACGTATTCAAAATATGTCCCCGACAGAGCAATTCATCGTCTTCACGTTTCTTTCTTTTTGCTATTACGTCTTCAGAATCCTCTAGAGTGAGTTTTGGTTGTGTAGGCAATTGCGGATCAGAAACATTAAAAAAAATTCAGAGCGGTTAGAAGGAAAATCCTCTTGTCCTTTCAACGACTTTGTTCCATCAAAACGGTAAAGTTTGATGATCGCCTTTGAATTTTCAACAGCTGACAGAATGTTCTCCATAGCGATATTTCTTTAAGATTGTTAGGAAAAAATTGTAGAATATTCAAAGAAGAAGAATAAAACTTTGAGGCGTGAAAATTCACTGTCCTGAAAGAGATATTTCCCGTATACTCTTTAGGGGATATAGATAAGTTTCTTCATGATTCCTCAAAGTAAAAAATGTTACTATAGAGTGCTTAACCACTTTCAGGGTAACATAATTTATAAAAGAAGAAAAAGACCGTTTTGAAAAGATATCTATTTCTGAATATAAAAGATTTACAATAGTTTACATAGACGACATTTTAGTGTTTAGTAATAATATGGCAGAACACTTAGGACATCTTCGATCATTTTTTTAGACTTTTTGTGAATAATGGACTAATTATTAGCAAAAAGAAGATGGTATTATGTAAAAAATACATAGATTTCTTAGGTGTTACAATCGGGGATGGCAAGATTAAGCTCCAACCCCATATAGCAAAAAAGGCACTAGATATGCCTGACAGACTAGATAAAACTAAAGACCTTCAGAAGTTCTTAGGAATTCTAAACTATGCTAGAACCTTCATTAAAGATTTGGGTAAGGTGGCTGGACCTCTTTATTCAAAAACAGGTTCTACAGGACAGAAGAGTTTTAACGCCGAAGACATTAAAATAGTTAAGCTCCTAAAGCAACGGATCCGAACATTCGGATCTAAGTATGCCTTTAGAAACGACTATCGATTATAGAAACGGATGGAAGTTTTGAAGGATGGGGCGCGGTGTTAAAAGCTAAGACAAATAAATACTGTAGTAAAACATCAGAACGTATTTGCGCCTACCAAAGTGGCAAATACCGAGAAAAGGGTAATATGAGCAGTATAGATGTAGAAATATTAGCAGTAGTATACGCTCTAAACGCCTTCAGATTACACATCCTAAACAAACCCGAGACTTTAATAAGAACAGACTGTAAAGCTATAGTTAAGTTTCACCAAAAGATTAACGATAAAAGTAGTAGTAGACGTAGGTGGCTTAATTTCCTAGACACTATATCAATATATAATCTAGCTTTCGAACATATAAAAGGCAAAGATAATAACTTAGCAGACCAACTAAGTAGACTAACAATAACTAAACAAAAGACTCCTAGAAATATCAAAATTGGTCCAGGCTAATCTCTTTTTTGATATTGCGGAAAAATGAGCTCGTCTCGGCGAGAGCTCGAAAGACAAAGGGAAAGGCCCAACCAAACCCACGGACAAAGGGAAAGGCCCGGCCAAACCCGCGGACAATTATAGACAATTTGTATTGGGGAACTCGAACTTCGTGCCCATAACAAATTTCGAGACTCCCCCTTAGAAAGACTCATTTTTGGTAAGAATAACTTAATATCTTACCCCCCATCTAACATGACTTTCAAGGTTTTGCCGTTTTTACAATAGACAAACAATAGAAATGCCTAGTAGACAACTTGTGGATAGCCCACGCGAGAAAAAGACAACGGTCACTTTGTGGCCACACTAAACAAGATACTTGTTGTTATTTCCATGACAAAAACCGAGACAAAAAATTCAAATTTTATGTCGTGGTTCACGGAAAGACAAACGGAGTATTTCGAGACATGGTGGAAGTAATGGATTCGATAAAGGATTTTAAAACCCCTTTATTCAAAGGCTTCAATGATTTTACCGAAGCTTTAGATTATGCCGAGGAACCCTCGGACCCAACTATTACCTTTCTCCATCACTCGGACACCAAAGAAAAACCGGACTCCACAATACAAGATACAAAGAGACACGGACAAAGTGATATTCTCGTGATCACCGTAGTACAATGACGGAGGCCTTCAAAAGACTAAATCGGACAAAAGAAGAACTCCAAATACAAAACATACACCTCATAGAAAAAGTCACTAAATTAGAACTCATTCTCAGACAGATTAAATTACAGACTCAGACTCAGAGTTCTCCATCTCCTACTAAAATGGATGAGATAGGTGTGCATTCCCTTCTGAATGCTAAGAAACCTATTGTATCAGGTATAGATACAACTAGTCCGGTGCAAACGGTTGCCGGTAAAGACTTATCAAACCCGTTGACGGCTGTCACTTTGCCAAAAAGTGAAAATGAGGAAGCAACATCCTCAAAAAATAGACGCAAACTCCCGCAAACACTCACAGGATCTACATCCAGAGCAAGGAGTAAGCAGACAAAGAAGAGACAACAAAAGAACATAGAACAAATTGTAAAAGACACTCTCGAACGGATATTTCGAGAACAAATAACAAACCAAACCCCGAATCGGAAAAAGACATACATACGGTTGCAATAGAATTAACAGATGAATCATTAATTCCTCCCAACCCCGAACATGGTACATTACAAAGTAATTTTTTCCAGGTACCAGAAGACCATGTTTCAGACACCGGTTCCGAAGACAATTATGAACAGGATGCACATGACCCAAACGATGCCTATGACTCAGGCATGAGTTTCGATTCAGTGGCCCTACATAATTTAGACACATAAGGACAACTAGCAAAGCCGAAAAACGTCACTACAAGACACGGACATAATAAAGATAGAGTGGAAAGCAACGGACGAGATAGGACAACACTATCCCACTTTACGCAAAGTTATTCCAACTTTACGGAAAGTCGATTGCCAACAGACAGACGACAGACAACACTATCCCACTTTACGCAAAGTTATTCAAACTTTACGGAAAGAAGATAGCCAAATGACAACAAAAGAAGACAAAATAAAGAGGACGATTTTCAAAAAGCAAAGTGATGATGGGGCCCAAAGCGCACCCAGCTAAACCTTTTGAAGATTCCTTTTTAGATTGAAATCCGAAGTCGAAGTCCGAAGACCCCTATATATACCACACTCCAAACTCTCTTACAACAAGAAGCGAAAGAAGCTGAAGCATAGAGAGGCTGAAGCAAGAGAGAGAGAGAATCTCCTCCCCACACAACTCCTCCACTCCACTATCCACATCCCCTTGTATAAACAACCATATGTAAGATAGTTTGTAATCTCTTTGCTTTGAAGTTTTCCCCCGTAGCGATGCAGGTTTCCGGGACTCCCGAAAGGAAATCTCCTTGTACTTCGGACATGTAAGTTTACAATTCATAGTTTATCTCCTAAAATGTAAATTATGTTTGAATATATATAAAATCTTGCAGGATTGCAAGAAATCATGTTAATATACGCTTTTATTTTCATCATGAATCTTGAGTTATTGTTATAATATCTCGCCATGAATACCTGGAAATTATCATGTTGAAATATTTATCATAACATGCATAGACACGGTTATCTTCTTGACTTAGTATATGGTTATCTCGATAAGCACCGTTATGGCCTCCATGGATTAACTTTGTAAATTCCTATGTCAACGGTGGTTGATTATTGGCCTGTTGATGTCCGCTGAAGGACTGTTGTGGCCTCTTTTGGGTGTGGTTAAAGACGATCGCCATAGTAGGGGTAATGCTTGGAAGAAGAGATGAACAGTTAAGAAGAAGAAGTGAATAGTCATAGTATGATAAAAACAGAAACAGTAATCAACAGTACAAATGGTAGGGATGATAAATAGTAACCTAGGACTAGTGAATGGACAGAGTCCAGATAAAAAAAAAAAAAAAAAAAACAAATTTTGTTTTATTACAGGAGATAGACTATGAATAAGACTTATATGAAAGAAGATCACAAGAAGAGAGTACCGAGTAGGACCACACACCTTACTTACTCCCCCCTTATTGAAACATTTCATTGAAATAATACCCCCCATCTTATTGGTATCAGAGCGAGAAGATTTTGTTTGGACAAAGACTCGCATGACAGACTCTTATCAGACTGTTAAAAGAAAGTTGCATACTCTGTATCCAGTATACTTAAGACTTAGTATTACTCAGAAAAATAGTAGTAAACTCTACGAAGTAATAGACCAAGTATCTACGCTTGAATATAACTTGATTAGACATCTGAAAGCTAGAAAAATAGAAAGACAATACTTAGAATATCAAGGCTCCCCTGGTACACCAGACTATTCAGACTCAGACAACGTATACATACCCTCACCAAAAAATTTATGAGAGGTACGTTATTTGCAAAACATATTAGATATACGGTTTTATAATAAATAGAGAAAGACAAAAGAAACGTAGGTACGAAAAAGCCTACAAAGTATTAAAAGATCTCTTTTATTTACTAGAAATAAGAAAAAGAGGAATATTAGAAATAAGAGACAAAAATATTAGAAAAGTATCAATAGAAGAAATAATAGACTTTTTCCTACAACACGTACAACCATTTATTATAAACCTAGAAGAAAATAATTTTGCGAGATAGTATATACGAAAGAATAGTAGAAGGAGACTTAGATATAGAACTAGAAAAAGATTTACGTTGGCACCTAATAGGATTAGAAGGAGACATAGCTCACGCAAAGACTCGGTTAGAATACCAAGAGTGGAAGCTAAAAAGTAAGACAATTTGCTCTAGGGTAAAGATAGATCGTTTAAAACATTTAGAATATCTAGACTTAAGACTAGAAATAGATAAAAAATATAGAATCTTATCGGACCAAAATATAGTTAAGTGTAATTTTAGTACGGAGAACATTCACTTCACGGTGAAGATAAACAACTAAATACAATAATAGACTTTATTATAAATCTAAGTGAAAGACTAAAAATAGATAACACTAATTATCTAGAAGGCCAAAAAAGAATAGAAGATTTATTAGTAAAACAAGAAAGAATTCTAAAAAGAACAGAAGAGAATCTAGATTATATAAAAAATACGGGAACTAGATCCTCACCTAAGAAAGAATTAGAAAAGATTTTTAAGGAAAACTTGATAGATTTAGAATTAAAAATTAGTCAAGAAAATATAACGCTAAAGACTGAATTAGTAGGAAAGATCCTAAAATTAGAAGAATCTGTTAAAGAACTAAAACAAGCTATAATTTCATGAACAAACTAGAAAGTTCTCTAGAACAAGCGACAATACTAATAGATAAATCGATTCCCTTAACGAAGACTATAGAAATTATATTCCGGTTCGAAATCCGATCGATAGTCATACAACAGAATATAATAATAACAACTTTGTTATTAGATCTACATAGAAAAATAGACCACTTGACGGATAGAGTAAATAAGATAGACGACCATATTTTCCGGATAACTATAGACAAAGATAACAAAAGCAAAGGTAAAGAAAAAGAAAACCAGGCTATAGACAACCTAATAGACCAATTAAATAAAATAGAAATTACTCCTCATCAAGAAAGGGTTAAGATAGTAAAGAAATCCCAAAAATGGACTTTCTTTCAGGTAGACCAAGAAACGAAAGACCAAGGCAAAGCTTCTCAGAAGACAGGGTAGGCTCTAGTTTAGTATCTAGAATACTAAATAGAAGAACCCCAGAAGAAACTAATAGACAGTTAAGTGAAATCATAAATGTAGATAGAGACATTAGCATCTTTCAACAAAACCAGTTAAATTTGTTGAATCCTAGAACTTTATATAATTGTGCTGTTGAATAGATGGGGGGTATTATTTCAATGAAATGTTTCAATAAGGGGGGAGTAAGTAAGGTGTGTGGTCCTACTCGGTACTCTCTTCTTGTGATCTTCTTTCATATAAGTCTTATTCATAGTCTATCTCCTGTAATAAAACAAAATTTGTGTTGTTTTTTTTTTTTTTTTTTTTTTCTGGATTCTGTCCAGTCACTAGTCCTAGGTTACTATTTATCATCCCTACCATTTGTACTGTTGATTACTGTTTCTGTTTTTATCATACTATAACTATTCACTTCTTCTTCTTAACTGTTCATCTCTTCTTCCAAGCATTACCCCCGCTATGGCGATCGTCTTTAACCACACCCAAAAGCGGCCACAACGGTCCTTCAAATGGACATCAACGGGCTAATAATTAACCACCGTTGACATAGGAATTTACGGGTTAATCCATGGAGGCCATAACGGTGCTTATCGATAACCATATACTAAGTCAAGAAGATAACCGTGTCTATGCATGTTATGATAAATATTTCAACAAGAATTTCCGGTATTCATGCGATATTATAACGATAACTCAAGATTCATGATGAAAATAAAAGCTGTATATTAACATGATTTCTTGCAATCCCGCAAGATTTTATATATATTCAAACATAATTTACATTTTAGGAGATAAACTATCGAATTGTAAACTTACATGTCGAAGTACAAGGAGATTTCCCTTTCGGGAGTCCCTAAATCGCTGCGCTGCTACGGGGAAAACTTCAAAGCAAAGAGATTACAAACTATCTTACATATGGTTGTTTATACAAGGGGATGTGGATAGTGGAGTGGAGGAGTTGTGTGGGGAGGAGATTCTCTCTCTCTCTTGCTTCACCTCTCTATGCTTCGACTTCTTTCGCTTCTTCTTGTAAGAGAGTTTGGAGTGTGGTATATATAGGGGTCTTCGGACTTCACTTCGGATTTCAATCTAAAAAGGAATCTTCAAAAGGTTTAGCCAGGTGCGCTTTGGGCCCCATCATCACTTTGCTTTTTGAAAATCGTCCTCTTTATTTTGTCTTCTTTTGTTGTTGGCTATCTTCTTTCCGTAAAGTTTGAATAACTTTGCGTAAAGTGGGATAGTGTTGTCTCGTCTGTCTGTATTATCGACTTTCCGTAAAGTTGGAATAACTTTGCGTAAAGTGGGATAGTGTTGTCCTATCTGTCTGTTGCTTTCCACTCTATCTTTATTATGTCCGTGTCTTGTAGTGACGTTTTTCACTTTGCTAGGCGTCGTCCTTATGTGTCTAAATTATGTAGGGCCACGAATCGAAACTCATGCCCGAGTCATAGGCATCGTTTGGGTCCTGTGCATCCTGTTCATAATTGTCTTCGGAACCGGTGTCTGAAACATGGTCTTCTGGTACCTGGAAAAAATTACTTTGTAATGTACCATGTTCGGGGTTGGGAGGAATTAATGATTCATCTGTTAATTCTATCGCAACCGTATGTATGTCTTTTTCCAGTTCTGGGGTTTGGTTTGTTATTTGTTCTCGAAATATCTGTTCGAGAGTGTCTTTTACAATTTGTTCTATGTTCTTTTGTTGTCTCTTCTTTGTCTGCTTACTCCTTGCTCTGGATGTAGATCCTGTGAGTGTTTGCGGGAGTTTGCGTCTATTTTTTGAGGATGTTGCTTCCTCATTTTCACTTTTTGGCAAAGTGACAGCCGTCAATGGGTTTGATAAGTCTTTACCGGCAACCGTTTGCACCGGACTAGTTGTATCTATACCTGATACAATAGGTTTCTTAGCATTCAGAAGGGAATGCACACCTATCTCATCCATTTTAGTAGGAGATGGAGAACTCTGAGTCTGAGTCTGTAATTTAATCATTCGAGAATGAGTTCTAATTTAGTGACTTTTTCTATGAGGTGTATGTTTTGTATTTGGAGTTCTTCTTTTGTCGATTTAGTCTTTTGAAGGCCTCCGTCATTGTACTACGGTGATCACGGAATATCACTTTGTCTCAGTCTCTTTGTATCTTGTATTGTGGAGTCTGGTTTTGCTGGTGTCTGAGTGATGGAGAAAGGTAATAGTTGGGTCCGAGGGTTCCTCGGGCATAATCTAAAGCTTCGGTAAAATCATTGAAGCCTTTGAATAAAGGGGTTTTAAAATCCTTTATCGAATCCATTACTTCCAGCCATGTCTGAAATACTCCGTTTGTCTTTCCGTGAACCACGACATAAAATTTGAATTTTTTGTCTCGATTTTTGTCATGGAAATAACAACAAGTATCTTTGTAGTGTGGCCACAAAGTGATTTTTGTCTTTTCTGCGTGGGCTATCCACAAGTTGTCTACTAGGCATTTCTGCTGTTTGTCTATTGTAAAATCTGGCAAAACCTTGAAAGTCATGTTAGATGGGGGGTAAGATATTAAGTTATTCTTACCAAAAATGAGTCTTTCTAAGGGGGGAGTCTCAAGGGCTGTTATGGGCCTGAAGTTCAGGTTCCCCAATACAGATTGTCTATAATTGTCTGCGGGTTTGGCTGGGCCTTTCCCTTTGTCTGTGGGTTTGGCTGGGCCTTTCCCTTTGTCTTTCTGAGCCTGCTGAGACGAGCTCATTTTTCTGCAATATCAAAAAAGAGATTAGCCTGGACCAATTTTGATATTTCTAGGAGTCTTTTGTTTAGTTATTGTTAGTCTACTTAGTTGGTCTTCTAAGTTATTATCTTTGCCTTTTATATGTTCGAAAGCTAGATTATATATTGATATAGTGTCTAGGAAATTAAGCCACCTACGTCTACTACTACTTTTATCGTTAATCTTTTGGTGAAACTTAACTATAGCTTCACAGTCTGTTCTTATTAAAGTCTCGGGTTTGTTTAGGATGTGTAATCTGAAGGCGTTTAGAGCGTATACTACTGCTAATATTTCTACATCTATACTGCTCATATTACCCTTTTCTCGGTATTTGCCACTTTGGTAGGCGCAAATACGTTCTGATGTTTTACTACGATATTTATTTGTCTTAACTTTTAACACCGCGCCCATCCTTCAAAACTTCCATCTGTTTCTATAATCAGATAGTCGTTTTCTAAAGGCATACTTAGATCCGGAATGTTCTGGATCTGTTGCTTTAGGAGCTTAACTATTTTAATGTCTTCGGCGTTAAAACTCTTCTGTCCTGTAGAACCTGTTTTTGAATAAAGAGGTCCGACCACCTTACCCAAATCTTTAATGAAGGTTCTAGCATAGTTTAGAATTCCCAAGAACTTCGAAGGTCTTTAGTTTTATCTAGTCCATCGGTGCATATCTAGTGCCTTTTTTGCTATATGGGGTTGGAGCTTAATCTTGCCATCCCCGATTGTAACACCTAAGAAATCTATGTATTTTTTACATAATACCATCTTCTTTTTGCTAATAATTAGTCCATTATTCACAAAAAGTCTAAAAACAATCGAAGATGTCCTAAGTGTTCTGCCATATTATTACTAAACACTAAAATGTCGTCTATGTAAACTATTGTAAATCTTTTATATTCTCCAAATATATCGTCCATTTTTCTTTGGAAGATCGGTGGAGCAGTCTTTAGGCCAAACGGCATTACTAGCCATTCGAAATGTCCTTCTGGACAAGTGAATGCCGTCCATTCTACACTGGCGGGGTGCATTTTGACCTGCCAATAACCTGATTTACAATCAAATTTACTAAATATAATCTTTCCCTGAATTCTATTAATTAATTCAGTTTTGTCTGGCAATTTATATCCATCGCTTCGAGTGTTGTCGTTTAATCTTTTATAGTTGATCACCATTCTAGCCTTTCCTCTGACTTCTTCAGAATGGTTTCTTACAATAAAAGCGGCCGACCTATGTTTCGAAGTGGATCTTTTTATAATTTCAAGGTCTAATAATTCTTTGATTGTTGTCTTGAAATCTTCTAGGTCTGATTAGTGGATTCTATAGAAGCTTTGTCTTTATTATGTATTCTGGATTAATAATATCTAATTTACATAAAATCTTATTATTATCCCAATATTTAAGTGGTTTTTCTCCTATAATTTCTAATTCGTCTAGGATTTTTACTATATTATCTAAGTCTTTTTGATCTTTAATAAATCCTATTTTGTCTATACCTTTTCTAAAGTTATACATGTACGTAGCTATATCTATTAAATTATAGTCCTTTTCTAAGTAGTTTTCTGTTTCTAAGTATTGTTGTTGTTTTGGCAACAATATTTCTCATTACTATTACAGTCTTTACAGCAGCTAGCTTGTTTGTTTAGCTGGTTGATTTGAGAAGTCTGATTAATTTTGGTTTCTAACTTTTGTGTCTGAACTGGTGAGTATGTACTATTTTTTTGGAATATAATTCCATCTCTAGTGATAGTACAACTACCATTGTTATTTAATAGAAAATCTAGTCCTAAAATAAAGTATGTGTTTATATTTAAGATCTCTTACTAGGATTTTATTTATTTTATAACTAGGATTATAAAATTTATCGCAAGCGTTTATAAAGCTAATACTTGCTTCTTGTAGGTAATGTCTATAGAAGTTGTGCGTTCCATCCATCTGCATGGCTGAAGACGGCTTATCTAAGGTTTTAATTAAACTAGTGGGTACTATTTTTTTGTTTAAGATACTACTAGTACGGCTTTCGTATCTACCAAGGCTAAAGTAGTTATCTCGTAGTCTTTAATTTTAATTTTTGTTAATAATCTTAGAGAGCTGAATTTTTTATCTTCATTGCAGATTAACGAGTTTATCTCATCTTCTGATCTGCTCATTAATTCTGAGGAGACTTCAAAGATCTTTTTCTATTTGCCTCATCGTACGAAGAATTGTCTAGTTCTATATTTTTTCCTTTTTCTACTCTGGATAATCTCATTTCTAATGTATTTACTCTAGTTTCTAGCGTCATTAATCTAACTGTAATTGTTGAGTCTATTATGTTATGTTCTACTATTTTCTCTAAAACTTCTTTTTTTCCTATTGTAATATCTAATTCTTTTTGGATACATGAAATGCATCCCTCCATGTAGCATTTTTTGCATCGGCCCTTTTACTTCTACTCGGGAACCATTTACAAGTGCAACATGCTATCTTGTCTATGCCTTTATTTTTTTCAAAAATATGGTCACGATCTATTGTAGTATTTACTAAATTATTCAAGTCTTCATTTATTTGTAAGTTTTCTACTCCTATTTCGTTTATGAAGTTGTCTCGCCGGAATCGAAGAGTCTAGCTGGTTTGTTCCTTCTTCTTGTATACTTACTATGGAATAAATGCTTTCTACGTATCGACATATATTCGTCTACGCTAATTAAAGTTTCTTGAAAGTCTTCTATTAATTGGGCATTTTTCGAGTTATTATTTATTCTCTTAGGGCATGTATTTGCTAGGTGTTCTATACTACCACATGTATAGCATTCTAGTCTATTTTTATATGTCCTATCATTTCTGTATTTTCTTATATGTTTGTTTTTGTCTAAGTACGGTTTTCTAGCGTTTGACCTTCTAAGATAGTACTTCTTCTTGTCGTACCTATCATAGTTCTGATAACCGTATTTCTTTTTCTTTTTATATGGTTTTCTCTTTTGGGGGTCTTTGTCATAACTTTGAGTCGTGTATATAAAGCTTTTACAAAAACTTAGCTCGTTCTGTTTGAGTCTTTTTACGTATCTGTAAGTTTGTACACTTCTCTTGGAGGATCTCCATTATATGTCGTATTCTATGTCCTATTGACCATTTAGCGTTTGGGTTTTGTAAAATCCCTTCCCGCTTTCCCCAACGGTCTTCTATTTCTCTTCCTAAAGCTCCTGGAAGTTTGTTAAAGAGCTTCTTACCTAAGTCTTGATCAAACGAGTTACCGCTGATCGTACAGTAATAGAAAAAGTCATTTAAGAACTTCTTTATGTATATCCAATTTCCTATACTAAGTTGTTCTAACTTAATTAAAGCGTTTTTCTATAAAATTATTAATCCACTATTTGGGTCTTCTCCCGTAATAAGAGTATGAATCTTATTCGTGAAGTTATATGGGTTTGATCCCATAGACACCAAGTGATGAAATTCCTCCGGGAAATTCACCTTGTAGGCTTCCCATAAAGCCTTAGTAGATTCTCCTAGGAAAGTCTCTAAGTATTTATACATTGTTTCGAGTCGTTTCTACGTAACTCGTATATAGTCTGCTACTACGATACCTTTCCATAAATCTATTACGGAGTTCCATCTCTCGGGGATCGTGTCTTTGCTATATTTAGAATTTTACCTCTATTTCCTCCTTCTTGGAGGGTTATATTCTCTTCTATGGGTAATCTTTTACCCGACGGCTTAACTTTGTTGTTGTACGGGGTCTTCGATGTTCTAAATACTCTCCTTCGGGGTACATTACCCGTACTAGTATTTACCGTGATGTTTTCTCCGGTGGTTCTCTGGAAAGGACTTGAGCTGGAAGCACTAGCTTCCATTAGTTCTTTGTAACTAACTTCGAATTATTTTCTAAGTCTTGGTGACTATTTTGTGAATCTTCGATAAGTCTATTTCGCTATTTATTGAGAAGTCATTCCGATTTCTTCAAACATTTCTGTTTTTCTCGGCAATACGTTCTTCTCTCGTACCCTACATTGTCTGTTCTTTTTGTACAATTTTTAAAATGTTCTATAGTCTCTTCTAATTCCATGTTATCTTTTTTGCATCCTTTGCATTTAAATAACATTTTGGGCTTTTGTCTTTTCAGGTCTTGGGCTTTTTCTATAGCGACGTCCACTTCGTATCCTTCTGGGATAATTTCTATGTTCATTAAATTTAATTCTTGTTCTTCTATAGTGCTTTCTTCTTCGCAACTCTTTTGCGGAGTGTAATTATAGTCTGTAAATCTTATGGAGGTTTCTCCATGTCTGTTTGTATATTCTAGATGCGAGGCTGGTTGTAATACTTTCTTTTTAGTATCAAACCTATCTAACTTCCATTCTAAGCACCGCATATTCTTCTCGTCGTATCTTGGTTGGCTTAATTAAATTTATGCCTTTGTTACTCATAAGTTCTACTACATCGTTTATTTTTATTTTAAATTTAGTATTACTACTTGGTAGTCATTTTTCCTAAAAATCCTAAGCATAATAATAAATTATTACCGCTATGCATTTCTTCATAGCCTTTAGTCGGATTCCTATTTTTATATGTTTTCCAAATTCCGCTAAATTTATTAAAAAGTACGGATGATATAGAAAATTCCTCCATTGTCGGTCATGTCTATTTCTCGTCATACCGATGATGGATTTTTTCATGTCTGTCCATCTATCATCGTATATCATTATTAGAACTTTACTTCCTAGGTTTTTTTCCTGGTTAAACCTTTTATACCTATTACCATTAATCCCATGTGCATGAGAGTTCTGGTGTTTCTTTTGATTTGTCTAAACGAGTCTTCACCGATTAAATTTAAGTTTTGAGCTTTGTCCTCCTAATACGGATAAGCGCTCTTCTCTATAATGTCTATATAATTGTCTTGTTGAAGTTAATCTTCCGACATTATATAAAGTTCTAGGATTCAACAAATTTAACTGGTTTTGTTGAAAGATGCTAATGTCTCTATCTACATTTATGATTTCACTTAACTGTCTATTAGTTTCTTCTGGGGTTCTTCTATTTAGTATTCTAGATACTAAACTAGAGCCTACCCCGTCTTCGAGAAGCTTTGCCTTGGTCTTTCGTTTCTTGGTCTACCTGAAAGAAAGTCCATTTTTGGGATTTCTTTACTATCTTAACCCTTTCTTGATGAGGAGTAATTTCTATTTTATTTAATTGGTCTATTAGGTTGTCTATAGCCTGGTTTTCTTTTTCTTTACCTTTGCTTTTGTTATCTTTGTCTATAGTTATCCGGAAAATATGGTCGTCTATCTTATTTACTCTATCTCATCAAGTGGTCTATTTTTCTATGTAGATCTAATAACAAAGTTGTTATTATTATATTCTGTTGTATGACTATCGATCGGATTTACGAACCGGAATATAATTTCTATAGTCTTCTTAAGGGAATCGATTTATCTATTAGTATTGCTTTGCTTGTTCTAGAGAACTTTCTAGTTTGTTCATGAAATTATAGCTTGTTTTAGTTCTTTAACAGATTCTTCTAATTTTAGGATCTTTCCTACTAATTCAGTCTTTAGCGTTATATTTTCTTGACTAATTTTTAATTCTAAATCTATCAAGCTTTCCTTAAAAATCTTTTCTAATTCTTTCTTAGGTGAGGATCTAGTTCCTGTATTTTTTATATAATCTAGATTCTCTTCTGTTCTTTTTAGAATTCTTTCTTGTTTTACTAATAAATCTTCTATTCTTTTTTGGCCTTCTAGATAATTAGTGTTATCTATTTTTAGTCTTTCACTTAGATTTATAATAAAGTCTATTATTGTATTTAGTTGTTTATCTTCACCGTGAAGTGAATGTTCTCCTGTACTAAAATTACACTTAACTATATTTTGGTCTGATAAGATTCTATATTTTTTTATCTATTTCTAGTCTTAAGTCTAGATATTCTAAATGTTTTAAACGATCTATCTTTACCCTAGAGCAGCTGTCTTACTTTTTAGCTTCCACTCTTGGTATTCTAACCAGTCTTATGCGTGAGCTATGTCTCCTTCTAATCCTATTAGGTGCCAACGTAAATCTTTTTCTAGTTCTATATCTAAGTCTCCTTCTACTATTCTTTCGTATATACTATCTGCAAAATTATTTTCTTCTAGGTTTATAATAAATGGTTGTACGTGTTGTAGGAAAAAGTCTATTATTTCTTCTATTGATACTTTTCTAATATTTTTGTCTCTTATTTCTAATATTCCTCTTTTTCTTATTTCTAGTAAATAAAAGAGATCTTTTAATACTTTGTAGGCTTTTTCGTACCTACGTTTCTTTTGTCTTTCTCTATTTATTATAAAAACTGTATATCTAATATGTTTTGCAAATAACGTACCTCTCATAAATTTTTTGGTGAGGGTATGTATACGTTGTCTGAGTCTGAATAGTCTGGTGTACCAGGGGAGCCTTGATATTCTAAGTATTGTCTTTCTATTTTTCTAGCTTTCAGATGTCTAATCAAGTTATATTCAAGCGTAGATACTTGGTCTATTACTTCGTAGAGTTTACTACTATGCATGTTATGATAAATATTTCAACAGTAATTTCCGGTATTCATGGCAGATATTATAACAAAGTAACTCAAGATTCATGATGAAAATAAAAAGCGTATATTAACATGATTTCTTGCAATCCCCGCAAGATTTTATATATATTCAAACATAATTTACATTTTAGGAGATAAACTACTGAATTGTAAACTTACATGTCGAAGTACAAGGAGATTTCCCTTTCGGGAGTCCCGGAAAGCTCTTTGCTACGGGGGAAAACTTCAAAGCAAAGAGATTACAAACTATCTTACATATGGTTGTTTATACAAGGGGATGTGGATAGTGGAGTGGAGGAGTTGTGTGGGGAGGAGATTCTCTCTCTCTCTTGCTTCACCTCTCTATGCTTCACTTCTTTCGCTTCTTCTTGTAAGAGAGTTTGGAGTGTGGTATATATAGGGGTCTTCGGACTTGACTTCGGATTTCAATCTAAAAGGAATCTTCAAAAGGTTTAGGCGGGTGCGCTTTGGGCCCCATCATCACTTTGCTTTTTGAAAATCGTCCTCTTTATTTTGTCTTCTTTTTGTTGCTTTGGCTATCTTCTTTCCGTAAAGTTTGAATAACTTTGCGTAAAGTGGGATAGTGTTGTCTGTCTGTCTGCTGGCTATCGACTTTCCGTAAAGTTGGAATAACTTTGCGTAAAGTGAGATAGTGTTGTCCTATCTGTCTGTTGCTTTCCACTCTATCTTTATTATGTCTGTGTCTTGTAGTGACGTTTTTCAGCTTTGCTAGCTGTCCTTATGTGTCTAAATTATGTAGGGCCACTGAATCGAAACTCATGCCTGAGTCATAGGCATCGTTTGGGTCCTGTGCATCCTGTTCATAATTGTCTTCGGAACCGGTGTCTGAAACATGGTCTTCTGGTACCTGGAAAAAATTACTTTGTAATGTACCATGTTCGGGGTTGGGAGGAATTAATGATTCATCTGTTAATTCTATCGCAACCGTATGTATGTCTTTTTCCAGTTCTGGGGTTTGGTTTGTTATTTGTTCTCGAAATATCTGTTCGAGAGTGTCTTTTACAATTTGTTCTATGTTCTTTTGTTGTCTCTTCTTTGTCTGCTTACTCCTTGCTCTGGATGTAGATCCTGTGAGTGTTTGCGGGAGTTTGCGTCTATTTTTTGAGGATGTTGCTTCCTCATTTTCACTTTTTGGCAAAGTGACAACCGTCAACGGGTTTGATAAGTCTTTACGGCAACCGTTTGCACCGGACTAGTTGTATCTATACCGATACAATAGGTTTCTTAGCATTCGAAGGGAATGCACACCTATCTCATCCATTTTAGTAGGAGATGGAGAACTCCGAGTCGAGTGCGTAATTTAATGCATGTCGAGAATGAGTTCTAATTTAGTGACTTTTTCTATGAGGTGTATGTTTTGTATTTGGAGTTCTTCTTTTGTCGATTTAGTCTTTTGAAAGCCTCCGTCATTGTACTACGGTGATCACGAGAATATCACTTTGTCTCGTGTCTCTTTGTATCTTGTATTGTGGAGTCGGTTTCTTTGGTGTCGAGTGATGGAGAAAGGTAATAGTTGGGTCCGAGGGTTCCTCGGGCATAATCTAAAGCTTCGGTAAAATCATTGAAGCCTTTGAATAAAGGGGTTTTAAAATCCTTTATCGAATCCATTACTTCCGGCCATGTCTCGAAATACTCCGTTTGTCTTTCCGTGAACCACGACATAAAATTTGAATTTTTTGTCTCGGTTTTTGTCATGGAAATAACAACAAGTATCTTGTTTAGTGTGGCCACAAAGTGATTTGTTGTCTTTTTCTGCTGTGGGCTATCCACAAGTTGTCTACTAGGCATTTCTGCTTTGTTTGTCTATTGTAAAATCGGCAAAACCTTGAAAGTCATGTTAGATGGGGGGTAAGATATTAAGTTATTCTTACCAAAAATGAGTCTTTCTAAGGGGGAGTCTCAAGGTACATTATGGGCACGAAGTTCGGGTTCCCCAATACAGATTGTCTATAATTGTCTGCGGGTTTGGTGGGCCTTTCCCTTTGTCTCGTGGGTTTGGTGGGCCTTTCCCTTTGTCTTTACGAGCTTTCTTTGAGACGAGCTCATTTTTACGCAATATCAAAAAAGAGATTAGCTTTGGACCAATTTTGATATTTCTAGGAGTCTTTTGTTTAGTTATTGTTAGTCTACTTAGTTGGTCTGCTAAGTTATTATCTTTGCCTTTTATATGTTCGAAAGCTAGATTATATATTGATATAGTGTCTAGGAAATTAAGCCACCTACGTCTACTACTACTTTTATCGTTAATCTTTTGGTGAAACTTAACTATAGCTTCACAGTCTGTTCTTATTAAAGTCTCGGGTTTGTTTAGGATGTGTAATGCGAAGGCGTTTAGAGCGTATACTACGCTAATATTTCTACATCTATCTTGCTCATATTACCCTTTTCTCGGTATTTGCCACTTTGGTAGGCGCAAATACGTTCTGATGTTTTACTACAGTATTTATTTGTCTTAGCTTTTAACACCGCGCCCCATCCTTCAAAACTTCCATCTGTTTCTATAATCAGATAGTCGTTTTCTAAAGGCATACTTAGATCCGGAATGTTGGGATGCATTTGCTTTAGGAGCTTAACTATTTTAATGTCTTCGGCGTTAAAACTCTTAAATCTGTAGAACTTTGTTTTTGAATAAAGAGGTCCGACCACCTTACCCAAATCTTTAATGAAGGTTCTAGCATAGTTTAGAATTCCTAAGAACTTCGAAGGTCTTTAGTTTTATCTAGTCATCGGGCATATCTAGTGCCTTTTTTGCTATATGGGGTTGGAGCTTAATCTTGCCATCCCCGATTGTAACACCTAAGAAATCTATGTATTTTTTACATAATACCATCTTCTTTTTGCTAATAATTAGTCCATTATTCACAAAAAGTCTAAAAACGATCGAAGATGTCCTAAGTGTTACGCCATATTATTACTAAACACTAAAATGTCGTCTATGTAAACTATTGTAAATCTTTTATATTCTCCAAATATATTGTCCATTTTTCTTTGGAAGATCGGTGGAGCAGTCTTTAGGCCAAACGGCATTACTAGCCATTCGAAATGTCCTTCTGGACAAGTGAATGCCGTCCATTCTACACTTTGGCGGGGTGCATTTTGACACACTTGAATAACTTTGATTTACAATCAAATTTACTAAATATAATCTTTCCCTGAATTCTATTAATTAATTCAGTTTTGTCTGGCAATTTATATCCATCGCTTCGAGTGTTGTCGTTTAATCTTTTATAGTTGATCACCATTCTAGCCTTTCCTCTGACTTCTTCAGAATGGTTTCTTACAATAAAAGCGGCCGACCTATGTTTCGAAGTGGATCTTTTTATAATTTCAAGGTCTAATAATTCTTTGATTGTTGTCTTGAAATCTTCTAGGTCTTTGATTAGTGGATTCTATAGAAAATTTGTCTTTATTATGTATTACGGATTAATAATATCTAATTTACATAAAATCTTATTATTATCCCAATATTTAAGTGGTTTTTCTCCTATAATTTCTAATTCGTCTAGGATTTTTACTATATTATCTAAGTCTTTTTGATCTTTAATAAATCCTATTTTGTCTATACCTTTTCTAAAGTTATACATGTCTGTAGCTATATCTATTAAATTATAGTCCTTTTCTAAGTAGTTTTCTGTTTCTAAGTATTCTTCTATAAATTCATCTTTGGAATTGTTGTTGTTTTGGCAACAATATTTCTCATTACTATTACGAGTCTTTACTGACATTGACTAGCTTGTTTGTTTAGGCCGGTTGATTTGAGAAGTCGATTAATTTTGGTTTCTAACTTTTGTGTACGAACTGGTGAGTATGTACTATTTTTTGGAATATAATTCCATCTCTAGTGATAGCACAGCTACCATTGTTATTTAATAGAAAATCTAGTCCTAAAATAAAGTCTGTGTTTATATTTAGATCTCTTACTAGGATTTTATTTATTTTATAACTAGGATTATAAAATTTATCGCAAGCGTTTATAAAGCTAATACTTGCTTCTTGTAGGTAATGTCTATAGAAGTTGTACGTTCCATCCATCTGCATGGCTGAAGACGGCTTATCTAAGGTTTTAATTAAACTAGTGGGTACTATTTTTTTGTTTAAGATACTACTAGTACATCCTGTATCTACCAAGGCTAAAGTAGTTATCTCGTAGTCTTTAATTTTAATTTTTGTTAATAATCTTAGAGAGCTGAATTTTTTATCTTCATTGCGATTAACGAGTTTATCTCATCTTCGATCTGCTCATTAATTACGAGGAGACTTGACATCTTTTTCTACTTTGCCTCATCGTCTCGAAGAATTGTCTAGTTCTATATTTTTTCCTTTTTCTACTACGGATAATCTCATTTCTAATGTATTTACTCTAGTTTCTAGCGTCATTAATCTAACGTAATTGTTGAGTCTATTATGTTATGTTCTACTATTTTCTCTAAAACTTCTTTTTTTCCTATTGTAATATCTAATTCTTTTTGGATACATGAAATGCATCCCTCCATGTAGCATTTTTTGCATCGGCCCTTTTACTTCTACTCGGGAACCATTTACAAGTGCAACATGCTATCTTGTCTATGCCTTTATTTTTTTCAAAAATATGGTCACAGTCTATTGTAGTATTTACTAAATTATTCAAGTCTTCATTTATTTGTAAGTTTTCTACTCCTATTTCGTTTATGAAGTTGTCTGCTTCGGAATCTGAAGAGTCTAGCTGGTTTGTTCCTTCTTCTTGTATACTTACTATGGAATAAATGCTTTCTGTGTCTGACATATATTCGTCTACGCTAATTAAAGTTTCTTGAAAGTCTTCTATTAATTGGGCATTTTTCGAGTTATTATTTATTCTCTTAGGGCATGTATTTGCTAGGTGTTCTATACTACCACATGTATAGCATTCTAGTCTATTTTTATATGTCCTATCATTTCTGTATTTTCTTATATGTTTGTTTTTGTCTAAGTACGGTTTTCTAGCGTTTGACCTTCTAAGATAGTACTTCTTCTTGTCGTACCTATCATAGTTCGATAACAGTATTTCTTTTTCTTTTTATATGGTTTTCTCTTTTGGGGGTCTTTGTCATAACTTTGAGTCGTGTATATAAAGCTTTTACAAAAACTTAGCTCGTTCGTTTGAGCATTTCGTATCTGTATCTGTTTGTACACTTCTCTTGGAGGATCTCCATTATATGCTTTGTATTCTATGTCCTATTGACCATTTAGCGTTTGGGTTTTGTAAAATCCCTTCCCGCTTTCCCCAACGGTCTTCTATTTCTCTTCCTAAAGCTCCTGGAAGTTTGTTAAAGAGCTTCTTACCTAAGTCTTGATCAAACGAGTTACCGCTGATCATACAGTAATAGAAAAAGTCATTTAAGAACTTCTTTATGTATATCCAATTTCCTATACTAAGTTGTTATAACTTAATTAAAGCGTTTTTCTGTAAAATTATTAATCCACTATTTGGGTCTTCTCCCGTAATAAGAGTATGAATCTTATTCGTGAAGTTATATGGGTTTGATCCCATAGACACCAAGTGATGAAATTCCTCTGGGAAATTCACCTTGTAGGCTTCCCATAAAGCCTTAGTAGATTCTCCTAGGAAAGTCTCTAAGTATTTATACATTGTTTCAGAGTCTGTTTCTACGTAACTCTGTATATAGTCTGCTACTACGATACCTTTCCATAAATCTATTACGGAGTTCCATCTCTGGGGATCGTGTGCTGCTATATTTAGAATTTTACCTCTATTTCCTCCTTCTTGGAGGGTTATATTCTCTTCTATGGGTAATCTTTTACCCGACGGCTTAACTTTGTTGTTGTACGGGGTCTTCGATGTTCTAAATACTCTCCTTCGGGGTACATTACCCGTACTAGTATTTACCGTGATGTTTTCTCCGGTGGTTCTCGGAAAGGACTTGAGCCGGAAGCACTAGCTTCCATTAGTTCTTTGTAACTAACTTCGAATTATTTTCTAAGTCTTGGTGACTATTTTGTGAATCTTCGATAAGTCTATTTCGCTATTTATTGAGAAGTCATTCCGCATTTCTTCAAACATTTCGTTTTTTCTCGGCAATACGTTCTTCTCTGTACCCTACATTGTCTGTTCTTTTTGTACAATTTTTAAAATGTTCTATAGTCTCTTCTAATTCCATGTTATCTTTTTTGCATCCTTTGCATTTAAATAACATTTTGGGCTTTTGTCTTTTCGGGTCTTGGGCTTTTTCTATAGCGACGTCCACTTCGTATCCTTACGGGATAATTTCTATGTTCATTAAATTTAATTCTTGTTCTTCTATAGTGCTTTCTTCTTCGCAACTCTTTTGCGGAGTGTAATTATAGTCTGTAAATCTTATGGAGGTTTCTCCATGTCATTTGTATATTCTAGATGCGAGGTTTGGTTGTAATACTTTCTTTTTAGTATCAAACCTATCTAACTTCCATTCTAAGCTCGCATATTCTTCTTTCGTATCTTGGTTGGCTTAATTAAATTTATGCCTTTGTTACTCATAAGTTCTACTACATCGTTTATTTTTATTTTAAATTTAGTATTACTACTGGTAGTCATTTTTCCTAAAAATCCTAAGCATAATAATAAATTATTACCGCTATGCATTTCTTCATAGCCTTTAGTCTGGATTCCTATTTTTATATGTTTTCCAAATTCCGCTAAATTTATTAAAAAGTCTGGACTGATATAGAAAATTCCTCCATTGTCAGTCATGTCTATTTCTGTCATACCGATGATGGATTTTTTCATGTCTGTCCATCTATCATCGTATATCATTATTAGAACTTTACTTCCTAGGTTTTTTCTGGTTAAACCTTTTATACCTATTACCATTAATCCCATGTGCATGAGAGTTCTGGTGTTTCTTTTGATTTGTCTAAACGAGTCTTCACTGATTAAATTTAAGTTTTGAGCCTGTCCTCCTAATACGGATAACTGCTCTTCTCTATAATGTCTATATAATTGTGCTGTTGAAGTTAATCTTCCAAAGATTATATAAAGTTCTAGGATTCAACAAATTTAACTTGGTTTTGTTGAAAGATGCTAATGTCTCTATCTACATTTATGATTTCACTTAACTGTCTATTAGTTTCTTCGGGGTTCTTCTATTTAGTATTCTAGATACTAAACTAGAGCCTACCCCGTCTTCGAGAAGCTTTGCCTTGGTCTTTCGTTTCTTGGTCTACCTGAAAGAAAGTCCATTTTTGGGATTTCTTTACTATCTTAACCCTTTCTTGATGAGGAGTAATTTCTATTTTATTTAATTGGTCTATTAGGTTGTCTATAGCCTTGGTTTTCTTTTTCTTTACCTTTGCTTTTGTTATCTTTGTCTATAGTTATCCGGAAAATATGGTCGTCTATCTTATTTACTCTATCTGTCAAGTGGTCTATTTTTCTATGTAGATCTAATAACAAAGTTGTTATTATTATATTCTCGTTGTATGACTATCGATCGGATTTACGAACCGGAATATAATTTCTATAGTCTTCTCATTAAGGGAATCGATTTATCTATTAGTATTGCTGCTTGTTCTAGAGAACTTTCTAGTTTGTTCATGAAATTATAGCTTGTTTTAGTTCTTTAACAGATTCTTCTAATTTTAGGATCTTTCCTACTAATTCAGTCTTTAGCGTTATATTTTCTTGACTAATTTTTAATTCTAAATCTATCAAGCTTTCCTTAAAAATCTTTTCTAATTCTTTCTTAGGTGAGGATCTAGTTCCTGTATTTTTTATATAATCTAGATTCTCTTCTGTTCTTTTTAGAATTCTTTCTTGTTTTACTAATAAATCTTCTATTCTTTTTTGGCCTTCTAGATAATTAGTGTTATCTATTTTTAGTCTTTCACTTAGATTTATAATAAAGTCTATTATTGTATTTAGTTGTTTATCTTCACCGTGAAGTGAATGTTCTCCTGTACTAAAATTACACTTAACTATATTTTGGTCTGATAAGATTCTATATTTTTTATCTATTTCTAGTCTTAAGTCTAGATATTCTAAATGTTTTAAACGATCTATCTTTACCCTAGAGCAGCTGTCTTACTTTTTAGCTTCCACTCTTGGTATTCTAACCAGTCTTCTGCGTGAGCTATGTCTCCTTCTAATCCTATTAGGTGCCAACGTAAATCTTTTTCTAGTTCTATATCTAAGTCTCCTTCTACTATTCTTTCGTATATACTATCTGCAAAATTATTTTCTTCTAGGTTTATAGTAAATGGTTGTACGTGTTGTAGGAAAAAGTCTATTATTTCTTCTATTGATACTTTTCTAATATTTTTGTCTCTTATTTCTAATATTCCTCTTTTTCTTATTTCTAGTAAATAAAAGAGATCTTTTAATACTTTGTAGGCTTTTTCGTACCTACGTTTCTTTACATAAGGACAGCTAGCAAAGCTGAAAAAAATCACTACAAGACACAGACATAATAAAGATAGAGTGGAAAGCAACAGACAGATAGGACAACACTATCCCACTTTACGCAAAGTTATTCCAACTTTACGGAAAGTCGATAGCCAATGACAGACGACGAGACAACACTATCCCACTTTACGCAAAGTTATTCAAACTTTACGGAAAGAAGATAGCCAGCAACAAAAGAAGACAAAATAAAGAGGACGATTTTCAAAAAGCAAAGTGATGATGGGGCCCAAAGCGCACCCAGCTAAACCTTTTGAAGATTCCTTTTTAGATTGAAATCCGAAGCTGAAGTCCGAAGACCCATATATATACCACACTCCAAACTCTCTTACAATCAGAAGCGAAAGAAGCTGAAGCATAGAGAGGCTGAAGCAAGAGATTCTGAATCTCTTTTATTTACTAGAAATAAGAAAAAGAGGAATATTAGAAATAAGAGATGGGGGGTATTATTTCAATGAAATGTTTCAATAAGGGGGGAGTAAGTAAATGTAAATTATGTTTGAATAAGACTTATATGAAAGAAGATCACAAGAAGAGAGTACCGAGTAGGACCACACACCTTACTTACTCCCCCCTTATTGAAACATTTCATTGAAATAATACCCCCCATCTTATTGGTATCAGAGCGAGAAGATTTTGTTTGGACAAAGACTCGCATGACAGACTCTTATCAGACTGTTAAAAGAAAGTTGCATACTCTGTATCCAGTATACTTAAGACTTAGTATTACTCAGAAAAATAGTATAGAACACCTAGCAAATACATGCCCTAAGAGAATAAATAATAACTCGAAAAATGCCCAATTAATAGAAGACTTTCAAGAAACTTTAATTAGCGTAGACGAATATATGTCAGACACAGAAAGCATTTATTCCATAGTAAGTATACAAGAAGAAGGAACAAACCAGCTAGACTCTTCAGATTCCGAAGCAGACAACTTCATAAACGAAATAGGAGTAGAAAACTTACAAATAAATGAAGACTTGAATAATTTAGTAAATACTACAATAGACTGTGACCATATTTTTGAAAAAAATAAAGGCATAGACAGTATAGCATGTTGCATTTGTAAATGGTTCCCGAGTAGAAGTAAAAGGGCCAGATGCAAAAAATGCTACATGGAGGGATGCATTTCATGTATCCAAAAAGAATTAGATATTACAATAGGACAAAAAGAAGTTTTAGAGAAAATAGTAGAACATAACATAATAGACTCAACAATTACAGTTAGATTAATGACGCTAGAAACTAGAGTAAATACATTAGAAATGAGATTATCCAGAGTAGAAAAAGGAAAAAATATAGAACTAGACAATTCTTCAGACGATGAGGCAGTAGAAAAAGATGCTGAAGTCTCCTCAGAATTAATGAGCAGATCAGAAGATGAGATAAACTCGTTAATCTGCAATGAAGATAAAAAATTCAGCTCTCTAAGATTATTAACAAAAATTAAAATTAAAGACTACGAGATAACTACTTTAGCCTTGGTAGATACAGGATGTACTAGTAGTATCTTAAACAAAAAAATAGTACCCACTAGTTTAATTAAAACCTTAGATAAGCCGTCTTCAGCCATGCAGATGGATGGAACGCACAACTTCTATAGACATTACCTACAAGAAGCAAGTATTAGCTTTATAAACGCTTGCGATAAATTTTATAATCCTAGTTATAAAATAAATAAAATCCTAGTAAGAGATCTAAATATAAACACAGACTTTATTTTAGGACTAGATTTTCTATTAAATAACAATGGTAGCTGTACTATCACTAGAGATGGAATTATATTCCAAAAAAATAGTACATACTCACCAGTTCAGACACAAAAGTTAGAAACCAAAATTAATCAGACTTCTCAAATCAACCAGCTAAACAAACAAGCTAGTTGCTGTAAAGACTGTAATAGTAATGAGAAATATTGTTGCCAAAACAACAACAATACTTAGAAACAGAAAACTACTTAGAAAAGGACTATAATTTAATAGATATAGCTACAGACATGTATAACTTTAGAAAAGGTATAGACAAAATAGGATTTATTAAAGATCAAAAAGACTTAGATAATATAGTAAAAATCCTAGACGAATTAGAAATTATAGGAGAAAAACCACTTAAATATTGGGATAATAATAAGATTTTATGTAAATTAGATATTATTAATCCAGAATACATAATAAAGACAAACTTCTATAGAATCCACTAATCAGGACCTAGAAGATTTCAAGACAACAATCAAAGAATTATTAGACCTTGAAATTATAAAAAGATCCACTTCGAAACATAGGTCGGCCGCTTTTATTGTAAGAAACCATTCTGAAGAAGTCAGAGGAAAGGCTAGAATGGTGATCAACTATAAAAGATTAAACGACAACACTCGAAGCGATGGATATAAATTGCCGACAAAAGCTGAATTAATTAATAGAATTCGGGGAAAGATTATATTTAGTAAATTTGATTGTAAATCGAGTTATTGGCGAGTCAAAATGCACCCGCCGGTGTAGAATGGACGGCATTCACTTGTCCAGAAGGACATTTCGAATGGCTAGTAATGCCGTTTGGCCTAAAGACTGCTCCACCGATCTTCCAAAGAAAAATGGACGATATATTTGGAGAATATAAAAGATTTACAATAGTTTACATAGACGACATTTTAGTGTTTAGTAATAATATGGCGAACACTTAGGACATCTTGATCTGTTTTTAGACTTTTTGTGAATAATGGACTAATTATTAGCAAAAAGAAGATGGTATTATGTAAAAAATACATAGATTTCTTAGGTGTTACAATCGGGGATGGCAAGATTAAGCTCCAACCCCATATAGCAAAAAAGGCACTAGATATGCACGACGATGGACTAGATAAAACTAAAGACCTTCGAAGTTCTTAGGAATTCTAAACTATGCTAGAACCTTCATTAAAGATTTGGGTAAGGTGGCTGGACCTCTTTATTCAAAAACAGGTTCTACAGGACAGAAGAGTTTTAACGCCGAAGACATTAAAATAGTTAAGCTCCTAAAGCAACAGATCCAGAACATTCCGGATCTAAGTATGCCTTTAGAAAACGACTATCTGATTATAGAAACGAGATGGAAGTTTTGAAGGATGGGGCGCGGTGTTAAAAGCTAAGACAAATAAATACGTAGTAAAACATCGAACGTATTTGCGCCTACCAAAGTGGCAAATACCGAGAAAAGGGTAATATGAGCAAGTATAGATGTAGAAATATTAGCGAGTATACGCTCTAAACGCCTTCGATTACACATCCTAAACAAACCCGAGACTTTAATAAGAACGATCGTGAAGCTATAGTTAAGTTTCACCAAAAGATTAACGATAAAAGTAGTAGTAGACGTAGGTGGCTTAATTTCCTAGACACTATATCAATATATAATCTAGCTTTCGAACATATAAAAGGCAAAGATTATAACTTAGCGGACCAACTAAGTAGACTAACAATAACTAAACAAAAGACTCCTAGAAATATCAAAATTGGTCCAGGCTAATCTCTTTTTTGATATTGCGAGAAAAATGAGCTCGTCTCGGCGAGGCTCGAAAGACAAAGGGAAAGGCCCGGCCAAACCCACGAGACAAAGGGAAAGGCCCGGCCAAACCCGCGGAGACAATTATAGACAATCTGTATTGGGGAACTCCGAACTTCGTGCCCATAACGACCCTTGAGACTCCCCCTTAGAAAGACTCATTTTTGGTAAGAATAAATATCTTACCCCCATCTAACATGACTTTCAAGGTTTTGCCGTATTTTACAATAGACAAACAAATGCGAAATGCCTAGTAGACAACTTGTGGATAGCCCACGGCGAAAAGACAACGATCACTTTGTGGCCACACTAAACAGTACTTGTTGTTATTTCCATGACAAAAACCGAGACAAAAAATTCAAATTTTATGTCGTGGTTCACGGAAAGACAAACGGAGTATTTCAGACATGGCTGGAAGTAATGGATTCGATAAAGGATTTTAAAACCCCTTTATTCAAAGGCTTCAATGATTTTACCGAAGCTTTAGATTATGCCCGAGGAACCCTCGGACCCAACTATTACCTTTCTCCATCACTCAGACACCAGCAAAACCAGACTCCACAATACAAGATACAAAGAGACACAGACAAAGTGATATTCTGTGATCACTGTAGTACAATGACGGAGGCCTTCAAAAGACTAAATCGGACAAAAGAAGAACTCCAAATACAAAACATACACCTCATAGAAAAAGTCACTAAATTAGAACTCATTCTCGAACAGATTAAATTACAGACTCAGACTCAGAGTTCTCCATCTCCTACTAAAATGGATGAGATAGGTGTGCATTCCCTTCTGAATGCTAAGAAACCTATTGTATCGGTATAGATACAACTAGTCCGGTGCAAACGGTTGCCGGTAAAGACTTATCAAACCCGTTGACGGTGTCACTTTGCCAAAAAGTGAAAATGAGGAAGCAACATCCTCAAAAATAGACGCGAACTCCCGCAAACACTCACAGGATCTACATCCGGAGCAAGGAGTAAGCGGACAAATAAGAGACAACAAAAGAACATAGAACAAATTGTAAAAGACACTCTCGAACGGATATTTCGAGAACAAATAACAAACCAAACCCCGGAACCGGAAAAAGACATACATACGGTTGCGATAGAATTAACGGATGAATCATTAATTCCTCCCAACCCCGAACATGGTACATTACAAAGTAATTTTTTCCAGGTACCGAGAAGACCATGTTTCGGACACGGGTTCGAAGACAATTATGAACAGGATGCACAGACCCAAACGATGCCTATGACTCGGGCATGAGTTTCGATTCGGTGGCCCTACATAATTTAGACACATAAGGACAAACTAGCAAAGCTGAAAAACGTCACTACAAGACACGGACATAATAAAGATAGAGTGGAAAGCAACAGACGATAGGACAACACTATCCCACTTTACGCAAAGTTATTCCAACTTTACGGAAAGTCGATAGCCGCAGACAGACAGACAACACTATCCCACTTTACGCAAAGTTATTCAAACTTTACGGAAAGAAGATAGCCAAAACAAAAGAAGACAAAATAAAGAGGACGATTTTCAAAAAGCAAAGTGATGATGGGGCCCAAAGCGCACCCAACTAAACCTTTTGAAGATTCCTTTTTAGATTGAAATCCGAAGTCGAAGTCCGAAGACCCCTATATATACCACACTCCAAACTCTCTTACAATCGAAGCGAAAGAAGTCAAGCATAGAGAGGTCAAGCAAGAGAGAGAGAGAATCTCCTCCCCACACAACTCCTCCACTCCACTATCCACATCCCCTTGTATAAACAACCATATGTAAGATAGTTTGTAATCTCTTTGCTTTGAAGTTTTCCCCCGTAGCAGTAGCAGTTTCCGGGACTCCCGAAAGGGAAATCTCCTTGTACTTCAGACATGTAAGTTTACAATTCGGTAGTTTATCTCCTAAAATGTAAATTATGTTTGAATATATATAAAATCTTGTAGGATTGCAAGAAATCATGTTAATATACGCTTTTTATTTTCATCATGAATCTTGAGTTACTGTTATAATATCTGCCATGAATACCGGAAATTACTGTTGAAATATTTATCATAACATGCATAGACACGGTTATCTTCTTGACTTAGTATATGGTTATCTGATAAGCACCGTTATGGCCTCCATGGATTAACTTTGTAAATTCCTATGTCAACGGTGGTTGATTATTGGCTGTTGATGTCCGTGAAGGATTTGTTGTGGCCGCTTTTGGGTGTGGTTAAAGACGATCGCCATAGCGGGGGTAATGCTTGGAAGAAGAGATGAACAGTTAAGAAGAAGAAGTGAATAGTCATAGTATGATAAAAATTAGAAACAGTAATCAACAGTACAAATGGTAGGGATGATAAATAGTAACCTAGGACTAGTGACTGGACAGAGTCCAGATAAAAAAAAAAAAAAAAAAAAAAAAAAAAAACAATTTTTGTTTTATTACGGGAGATAGACTATGAATAAGACTTATATGAAAGAAGATCACAAGAAGAGAGTACCGAGTAGGACCACACACCTTACTTACTCCCCCCTTATTGAAACATTTCATTGAAATAATACCCCCCATCTTATTGGTATCATAGTGTTTAGTAATAATATGGCAGAACACTTAGGACATCTTCAGACTGTTTTTAGACTTTTTGTGAATAATGGACTAATTATTAGCAAAAAGAAGATGGTATTATGTAAAAAATACATAGATTTCTTAGGTGTTACAATCGGGGATGGCAAGATTAAGCTCCAACCCCATATAGCAAAAAAGGCACTAGATATGCCTGACAATGTAGGATAAGACTCGCATGACAGACTCTTATCAGACTGTTAAAAGAAAGTTGCATACTCTGTATCCAGTATACTTAAGACTTAGTATTACTCAGAAAAATAGTAGTAAACTCTACGAAGTAATAGACCAAGTATCTACGCTTGAATATAACTTGATTAGACATCTGAAAGCTAGAAAAATAGAAAGACAATACTTAGAATATCAAGGCTCCCCTGGTACACCAGACTATTCAGCCTCAGACAACGTATACATACCCTCACCAAAAAAATTATGAGAGGTACGTTATTTGCAAAACATATTAGATATACAATTTTTATAATAAATAGAGAAAGACAAAAGAAACGTAGGTACGAAAAAGCCTACAAAGTATTAAAAGATCTCTTTTATTTACTAGAAATAAGAAAAAGATTTACGTTGGCACCTAATAGGATTAGAAGGAGACATAGCTCACGCAGAAGACTGGTTAGAATACCAAGAGTGGAAGCTAAAAAGTAAGACAGCTGCTCTAGGGTAAAGATAGATCGTTTAAAACATTTAGAATATCTAGACTTAAGACTAGAAATAGATAAAAAATATAGAATCTTATCAGACCAAAATATAGTTAAGTGTAATTTTAGTACAGGAGAACATTCACTTCACGGTGAAGATAAACAACTAAATACAATAATAGACTTTATTATAAATCTAAGTGAAAGACTAAAAATAGATAACACTAATTATCTAGAAGGCCAAAAAAGAATAGAAGATTTATTAGTAAAACAAGAAAGAATTCTAAAAAGAACAGAAGAGAATCTAGATTATATAAAAAATACAGGAACTAGATCCTCACCTAAGAAAGAATTAGAAAAGATTTTTAAGGAAAACTTGATAGATTTAGAATTAAAAATTAGTCAAGAAAATATAACGCTAAAGACTGAATTAGTAGGAAAGATCCTAAAATTAGAAGAATCATTAAAGAACTAAAACAAGCTATAATTTCATGAACAAACTAGAAAGTTCTCTAGAACAAGCGACAATACTAATAGATAAATCGATTCCCTTAACGAGAAGACTATAGAAATTATATTCCGGTTCGAAATCCGATCGATAGTCATACAACGAATATAATAATAACAACTTTGTTATTAGATCTACATAGAAAAATAGACCACTTGACAGATAGAGTAAATAAGATAGACGACCATATTTTCCAGATAACTATAGACAAAGATAACAAAAGCAAAGGTAAAGAAAAAGAAAACCAGGCTATAGACAACCTAATAGACCAATTAAATAAAATAGAAATTACTCCTCATCAAGAAAGGGTTAAGATAGTAAAGAAATCCCAAAAATGGACTTTCTTTCAGGTAGACCAAGAAACGAAAGACCAAGGCAAAGCTTCTCAGAAGACAGGGTAGGCTCTAGTTTAGTATCTAGAATACTAAATAGAAGAACCCCAGAAGAAACTAATAGACAGTTAAGTGAAATCATAAATGTAGATAGAGACATTAGCATCTTTCAACAAAACCAGTTAAATTTGTTGAATCCTAGAACTTTATATAATGCTTTGGAAGATTAACTTCAACAAAGACAATTATATAGACATTATAGAGAAGAGCGATTATCCGTATTAGGAGGACGAGGCTCAAAACTTAAATTTAATCGGTGAAGACTCGTTTAGACAAATCAAAAGAAACACCGAACTCTCATGCACATGGGATTAATGGTAATAGGTATAAAAGGTTTAACCAGAAAAAACCTAGGAAGTAAAGTTCTAATAATGATATACGATGATAGATGGACAGACATGAAAAAATCCATCATCGGTATGACAGAAATAGACATGACTGACAATGGAGGAATTTTCTATATCAGTCCAGACTTTTTAATAAATTTAGCAGAATTTGGAAAACATATAAAAATAGGAATCCAGACTAAAGGCTATGAAGAAATGCATAGCGGTAATAATTTATTATTATGCTTAGGATTTTTAGGAAAAATGACTACCAGTAGTAATACTAAATTTAAAATAAAAATAAACGATGTAGTAGAACTTATGAGTAACAAAGGCATAAATTTAATTAAGCCAACCAAGATACAGCCAGAAGAATATGCAGGCTTAGAATGGAAGTTAGATAGGTTTGATACTAAAAAGAAAGTATTACAACCAGCCTCGCATCTAGAATATACAAACAGACATGGAGAAACATCCATAAGATTTACAGACTATAATTACACTCCGCAAAAGAGTTGCGAAGAAGAAAGCACTATAGAAGAACAAGAATTAAATTTAATGAACATAGAAATTATCCCAGAAGGATACGAAGTGGACGTCGCTATAGAAAAAGCCCAAGACCTGAAAAGACAAAAGCCCAAAATGTTATTTAAATGCAAAGGATGCAAAAAAGATAACATGGAATTAGAAGAGACTATAGAACATTTTAAAAATTGTACAAAAAGAACGAGACAATGTAGGGTACGAGAGAAGAACGTATTGCCGGAGAAAAAACGAAATGTTTGAAGAAATCGGAATGACTTCTCAATAAATAGCGAAATAGACTTATCGAAGATTCACAAAATAGTCACCAAGACTTAGAAAATAATTCGAAAGTTAGTTACAAAGAACTAATGGAAGCTAGTGCTTCCGGCTCAAGTCCTTTCCAGAGAACCACTTGGAGAAAACATCACGGTAAATACTAGTACGGGTAATGTACCCCGAAGGAGAGTATTTAGAACATCGAAAGACCCCGTACAACAACAGGTTAAGCCGTCGGGTAAAAGATTACCCATAGAAGAGAATATAACCCTCCAAGAAGGAGGAAATAGAGGTAAAATTCTAAATATAGCAGCACACGATCCCCAGAGATGGAACTCCGTAATAGATTTATGGAAAGGTATCGTAGTAGCGGACTATATACGAGTTACGTAGAAACAGACTGCGAAACAATGTATAAATACTTAGAGACTTTCCTAGGAGAATCTACTAAGGCTTTATGGGAAGCCTACAAGGTGAATTTCCCGGAGGAATTTCATCACTTGGTGTCTATGGGATCAAACCCATATAACTTCACGAATAAGATTCATACTCTTATTACGGGAGAAGACCCAAATAGTGAATTAGTAATTTTACAGAAAAACGCTTTAATTAAGTTAGAACAACTTAGTATAGGAAATTGGATATACATAAAGAAGTTCTTAAATGACTTTTTCTATTCTTTGTACGATCGGCGGTAACTCGTTTGATCAAGACTTAGGTAAGAAGCTCTTTAACAAACTTCCGGGAGCTTTAGGAAGAGAAATAGAAGACCGTTGGGGAAGCGGGAAGGGATTTTACAAAACCCAAACGCTAAATGGTCAATAGGACATAGAATACGACATATAATGGAGATCCTCCAAGAGAAGTGTACAAACTTACGGATACGAAACAGCTCAAACGAACGAGCTAAGTTTTTGTAAAAGCGTTATATACACGACTCAAAGTTATGACAAAGACCCCCAAAAGAGAAAACCATATAAAAAGAAAAAGAAATACGGTTATCAGAACTATGATAGGTACGACAAGAAGAAGTACTATCTTAGAAGGTCAAACGCTAGAAAACCGTACTTAGACAAAAACAAACATATAAGAAAATACAGAAATGATAGGACATATAAAAACAGACTAGAATGCTATACATGTGGTAGTATAGAACACCTAGCAAATACATGCCCTAAGAGAATAAATAATAACTCGAAAAATGCCCAATTAATAGAAGACTTTCAAGAAACTTTAATTAGCGTAGACGAATATATGTCAGACACAGAAAGCATTTATTCCATAGTAAGTATACAAGAAGAAGGAACAAACCAGCTAGACTCTTCAGATTCCGAAGCAGACAACTTCATAAACGAAATAGGAGTAGAAAACTTACAAATAAATGAAGACTTGAATAATTTAGTAAATACTACAATAGACTGTGACCATATTTTTGAAAAAAATAAAGGTATAGACAGTATAGCATGTTGCATTTGTAAATGGTTCCCGAGTAGAAGTAAAAGGGCCAGATGCAAAAAATGCTACATGGAGGGATGCATTTCATGTATCCAAAAAGAATTAGATATTACAATAGGACAAAAAGAAGTTTTAGAGAAAATAGTAGAACATAACATAATAGACTCAACAATTACAGTTAGATTAATGACGCTAGAAACTAGAGTAAATACATTAGAAATGAGATTATCCAGTAGAAAAAGGAAAAAATATAGAACTAGACAATTCTTCAGACGATGAGGCAGTAGAAAAAGATGCTGAAGTCTCCTCAGAATTAATGAGCAGATCAGAAGATGAGATAAACTCGTTAATCTGCAATGAAGATAAAAAATTCAGCTCTCTAAGATTATTAACAAAAATTAAAATTAAAGACTACGAGATAACTACTTTAGCCTTGGTAGATACGGTGTACTAGTAGTATCTTAAACAAAAAAATAGTACCCACTAGTTTAATTAAAACCTTAGATAAGCCGTCTTGACCATGCGGATGGATGGAACGCACAACTTCTATAGACATTACCTACAAGAAGCAAGTATTAGCTTTATAAACGCTTGCGATAAATTTTATAATCCTAGTTATAAAATAAATAAAATCCTAGTAAGAGATCTAAATATAAACACAGACTTTATTTTAGGACTAGATTTTCTATTAAATAACAATGGTAGTATTTGTGCTATCACTAGAGATGGAATTATATTCCAAAAAAATAGTACATACTCACCAGTTCGACGCAAAAGTTAGAAACCAAAATTAATCAGACTTCTCAAATCAACCAGCTAAACAAACAAGCTAGCTGCTGTAAAGACTGTAATAGTAATGAGAAATATTGTTGCCAAAACAACAACAATTCCAAAGATGAATTTATAGAAGAATACTTAGAAACAGAAAACTACTTAGAAAAGGACTATAATTTAATAGATATAGCTACAGACATGTATAACTTTAGAAAAGGTATAGACAAAATAGGATTTATTAAAGATCAAAAAGACTTAGATAATATAGTAAAAATCCTAGACGAATTAGAAATTATAGGAGAAAAACCACTTAAATATTGGGATAATAATAAGATTTTATGTAAATTAGATATTATTAATCCAGAATACATAATAAAGACGACTTCTATAGAATCCACTAATCGGGACCTAGAAGATTTCAAGACAACAATCAAAGAATTATTAGACCTTGAAATTATAAAAAGATCCACTTCGAAACATAGGTCGGCCGCTTTTATTGTAAGAAACCATTCTGAAGAAGTCAGAGGAAAGGCTAGAATGGTGATCAACTATAAAAGATTAAACGACAACACTCGAAGCGATGGATATAAATTGCCAGACAAAACTGAATTAATTAATAGAATTCGGGGAAAGATTATATTTAGTAAATTTGATTGTAAATCGAGTTATTGGCGAGTCAAAATGCACCCCGCCGATGTAGAATGGACGGCATTCACTTGTCCGAGAAGGACATTTCGAATGGCTAGTAATGCCGTTTGGCCTAAAGACTCGCTCCACCGATCTTCCAAAGAAAAATGGACGATATATTTGGAGAATATAAAAGATTTACAATAGTTTACATAGACGACATTTTAGTGTTTAGTAATAATATGGCGAACACTTAGGACATCTTCAGATCGTTTTTAGACTTTTTGTGAATAATGGACTAATTATTAGCAAAAAGAAGATGGTATTATGTAAAAAATACATAGATTTCTTAGGTGTTACAATCGGGGATGGCAAGATTAAGCTCCAACCCCATATAGCAAAAAAGGCACTAGATATGCCTGACAGACTAGATAAAACTAAAGACCTTCAGAAGTTCTTGGGAATTCTAAACTATGCTAGAACCTTCATTAAAGATTTGGGTAAGGTGGCTGGACCTCTTTATTCAAAAACAGGTTCTACAGGACAGAAGAGTTTTAACGCCGAAGACATTAAAATAGTTAAGCTCCTAAAGCAACAGATCCAGAACATTCCGGATCTAAGTATGCCTTTAGAAAACGACTATCTGATTATAGAAACAGATGGAAGTTTTGAAGGATGGGGCGCGGTGTTAAAAGCTAAGACAAATAAATACTGTAGTAAAACATCAGAACGTATTTGCGCCTACCAAAGTGGCAAATACCGAGAAAAGGGTAATATGAGCAGTATAGATGTAGAAATATTAGCAGTAGTATACGCTCTAAACGCCTTCAGATTACACATCCTAAACAAACCCGAGACTTTAATAAGAACAGACTGTGAAGCTATAGTTAAGTTTCACCAAAAGATTAACGATAAAAGTAGTAGTAGACGTAGGTGGCTTAATTTCCTAGACACTATATCAATATATAATCTAGCTTTCGAACATATAAAAGGCAAAGATAATAACTTAGCAGACCAACTAAGTAGACTAACAATAACTAAACAAAAGACTCCTAGAAATATCAAAATTGGTCCAGGCTAATCTCTTTTTTGATATTGCAGAAAAATGAGCTCGTCTCAGCAGGCTCAGAAAGACAAAGGGAAAGGCCCAGCCAAACCCACAGACAAAGGGAAAGGCCCAGCCAAACCCGCAGACAATTATAGACAATCTGTATTGGGGAACCTGAACTTCAGGCCCATAACAGCCCTTGAGACTCCCCCCTTAGAAAGACTCATTTTTGGTAAGAATAACTTAATATCTTACCCCCCATCTAACATGACTTTCAAGGTTTTGCCAGATTTTACAATAGACAAACAGCAGAAATGCCTAGTAGACAACTTGTGGATAGCCCACAGCAGAAAAGACAACAGTCACTTTGTGGCCACACTAAACAGTACTTGTTGTTATTTCCATGACAAAAACCGAGACAAAAAATTCAAATTTTATGTCGTGGTTCACGGAAAGACAAACGGAGTATTTCAGACATGGCTGGAAGTAATGGATTCGATAAAGGATTTTAAAACCCCTTTATTCAAAGGCTTCAATGATTTTACCGAAGCTTTAGATTATGCCCGAGGAACCCTCGGACCCAACTATTACCTTTCTCCATCACTCAGACACCAGCAAAACCAGACTCCACAATACAAGATACAAAGAGACACAGACAAAGTGATATTCTGTGATCACTGTAGTACAATGACGGAGGCCTTCAAAAGACTAAATCAGACAAAAGAAGAACTCCAAATACAAAACATACACCTCATAGAAAAAGTCACTAAATTAGAACTCATTCTCAGACAGATTAAATTACAGACTCAGACTCAGAGTTCTCCATCTCCTACTAAAATGGATGAGATAGGTGTGCATTCCCTTCAATGCTAAGAAACCTATTGTATCGGTATAGATACAACTAGTCCGGTGCAAACGGTTGCCGGTAAAGACTTATCAAACCCGTTGACGGTGTCACTTTGCCAAAAAGTGAAAATGAGGAAGCAACATCCTCAAAAAATAGACGCAAACTCCCGCAAACACTCACAGGATCTACATCCGAGCAAGGAGTAAGCGAGACAAAGAAGAGACAACAAAAGAACATAGAACAAATTGTAAAAGACACTCTCGAACGGATATTTCGAGAACAAATAACAAACCAAACCCCGGAACCGGAAAAAGACATACATACTTGTTGCGATAGAATTAACGGATGAATCATTAATTCCTCCCAACCCCGAACATGGTACATTACAAAGTAATTTTTTCCAGTACCGAGAAGACCATGTTTCGGACACCGGTTCGAAGACAATTATGAACAGGGATGCACGGGACCCAAACGATGCCTATGACTCAGGCATGAGTTTCGATTCAGTGGCCCTACATAATTTAGACACATAAGGACAGCTAGCAAAGCTGAAAAACGTCACTACAAGACACAGACATAATAAAGATAGAGTGGAAAGCAACAGACAGATAGGACAACACTATCCCACTTTACGCAAAGTTATTCCAACTTTACGGAAAGTCGATAGCCAACAGACGACAGACAACACTATCCCACTTTACGCAAAGTTATTCAAACTTTACGGAAAGAAGATAGCCAGCAACAAAAGAAGACAAAATAAAGAGGACGATTTTCAAAAAGCAAAGTGATGATGGGGCCCAAAGCGCACCCAGCTAAACCTTTTGAAGATTCCTTTTTAGATTGAAATCCGAAGCTGAAGTCCGAAGACCCCTATATAAACCACACTCCAAACTCTCTTACAAGAAGAAGCGAAAGAAGCTGAAGCATAGAGAGGCTGAAGCAAGAGAGAGAGAGAATCTCCTCCCCACACAACTCCTCCACTCCACTATCCACATCCCCTTGTATAAACAACCATATGTAAGATAGTTTGTAATCTCTTTGCTTTGAAGTTTTCCCCCGTAGCAGTAGCAGTTTCCGGGACTCCCGAAAGGGAAATCTCCTTGTACTTCAGACATGTAAGTTTACAATTCAGTAGTTTATCTCCTAAAATGTAAATTATGTTTGAATATATATAAAATCTTGCAGGATTGCAAGAAATCATGTTAATATACAGTTTTTATTTTCATCATGAATCTTGAGTTACTGTTATAATATCTGCCATGAATACCGGAAATTACTGTTGAAATATTTATCATAACATGCATAGTAGTAAACTCTACGAAGTAATAGACCAAGTATCTACGCTTGAATATAACTTGATTAGACATCTGAAAGCTAGAAAAATAGAAAGACAATACTTAGAATATCAAGGCTCCCCTGGTACACCAGACTATTCAGACTCAGACAACGTATACATACCCTCACCAAAAAATTTATGAGAGGTACGTTATTTGCAAAACATATTAGATATACAGTTTTTATAATAAATAGAGAAAGACAAAAGAAACGTAGGTACGAAAAAGCCTACAAAGTATTAAAAGATCTCTTTTATTTACTAGAAATAAGAAAAAGAGGAATATTAGAAATAAGAGACAAAAATATTAGAAAAGTATCAATAGAAGAAATAATAGACTTTTTCCTACAACACGTACAACCATTTATTATAAACCTAGAAGAAAATAATTTTGCAGATAGTATATACGAAAGAATAGTAGAAGGAGACTTAGATATAGAACTAGAAAAAGATTTACGTTGGCACCTAATAGGATTAGAAGGAGACATAGCTCACGCAGAAGACTGGTTAGAATACCAAGAGTGGAAGCTAAAAAGTAAGACAGCTGCTCTAGGGTAAAGATAGATCGTTTAAAACATTTAGAATATCTAGACTTAAGACTAGAAATAGATAAAAAATATAGAATCTTATCAGACCAAAATATAGTTAAGTGTAATTTTAGTACAGGAGAACATTCACTTCACGGTGAAGATAAACAACTAAATACAATAATAGACTTTATTATAAATCTAAGTGAAAGACTAAAAATAGATAACACTAATTATCTAGAAGGCCAAAAAAGAATAGAAGATTTATTAGTAAAACAAGAAAGAATTCTAAAAAGAACAGAAGAGAATCTAGATTATATAAAAAATACAGGAACTAGATCCTCACCTAAGAAAGAATTAGAAAAGATTTTTAAGGAAAACTTGATAGATTTAGAATTAAAAATTAGTCAAGAAAATATAACGCTAAAGACTGAATTAGTAGGAAAGATCCTAAAATTAGAAGAATCTGTTAAAGAACTAAAACAAGCTATAATTTCATGAACAAACTAGAAAGTTCTCTAGAACAAGCAGCAATACTAATAGATAAATCGATTCCCTTAACGAAGACTATAGAAATTATATTCCAGTTCGAAATCCGATCAGATAGTCATACAACGTAGAATATAATAATAACAACTTTGTTATTAGATCTACATAGAAAAATAGACCACTTGACGGATAGAGTAAATAAGATAGACGACCATATTTTCCAGATAACTATAGACAAAGATAACAAAAGCAAAGGTAAAGAAAAAGAAAACCAGGCTATAGACAACCTAATAGACCAATTAAATAAAATAGAAATTACTCCTCATCAAGAAAGGGTTAAGATAGTAAAGAAATCCCAAAAATGGACTTTCTTTCAGGTAGACCAAGAAACGAAAGACCAAGGCAAAGCTTCTCAGAAGACAGGGTAGGCTCTAGTTTAGTATCTAGAATACTAAATAGAAGAACCCCAGAAGAAACTAATAGACAGTTAAGTGAAATCATAAATGTAGATAGAGACATTAGCATCTTTCAACAAAACCGAGTTAAATTTGTTGAATCCTAGAACTTTATATAATGCTTTGGAAGATTAACTTCAACAAAGCACAATTATATAGACATTATAGAGAAGAGCGAGTTATCCGTATTAGGAGGACGGGCTCAAAACTTAAATTTAATCGGTGAAGACTCGTTTAGACAAATCAAAAGAAACACCGAACTCTCATGCACATGGGATTAATGGTAATAGGTATAAAAGGTTTAACCGAGAAAAAACCTAGGAAGTAAAGTTCTAATAATGATATACGATGATAGATGGACGGACATGAAAAAATCCATCATCGGTATGACGAAAATAGACATGACCGACAATGGAGGAATTTTCTATATCGGTCCGAGACTTTTTAATAAATTTAGCGAGAATTTGGAAAACATATAAAAATAGGAATCCGGACTAAAGGCTATGAAGAAATGCATAGCGGTAATAATTTATTATTATGCTTAGGATTTTTAGGAAAAATGACTACCAGTAGTAATACTAAATTTAAAATAAAAATAAACGATGTAGTAGAACTTATGAGTAACAAAGGCATAAATTTAATTAAGCCAACCAAGATACAGCCAGAAGAATATGCAGGCTTAGAATGGAAGTTAGATAGGTTTGATACTAAAAAGAAAGTATTACAACCAAATTTCGCATCTAGAATATACAAACAGACATGGAGAAACCTCCATAAGATTTACAGACTATAATTACACTCCGCAAAAGAGTTGCGAAGAAGAAAGCACTATAGAAGAACAAGAATTAAATTTAATGAACATAGAAATTATCCCAGAAGGATACGAAGTGGACGTCGCTATAGAAAAAGCCCAAGACACTGAAAAGACAAAAGCCCAAAATGTTATTTAAATGCAAAGGATGCAAAAAAGATAACATGGAATTAGAAGAGACTATAGAACATTTTAAAAATTGTACAAAAAGAACAGACAATGTAGGGTACGAGAGAAGAACGTATTGCCGGAGAAAAAACGAAAATGTTTGAAGAAATGCGGAATGACTTCTCAATAAATAGCGAAATAGACTTATCGGAAGATTCACAAAATAGTCACCAAGACTTAGAAAATAATTCGAGAAGTTAGTTACAAAGAACTAATGGAAGCTAGTGCTTCCGGCTCAAGTCCTTTCCGAGAGAACCCTTTGGAGAAAACATCACGGTAAATACTAGTACGGGTAATGTACCCCGAAGGAGAGTATTTAGAACATCAGAAGACCCTGTACAACAACAGGTTAAGCCGTCGGGTAAAAGATTACCCATAGAAGAGAATATAACCCTCCAAGAAGGAGGAAATAGAGGTAAAATTCTAAATATAGCAGCACACGATCCCCAGAGATGGAACTCCGTAATAGATTTATGGAAAGGTATCGTAGTAGCAGACTATATACAGAGTTACGTAGAAACAGACTCTGAAACAATGTATAAATACTTAGAGACTTTCCTAGGAGAATCTACTAAGGCTTTATGGGAAGCCTACAAGGTGAATTTCCCGAGGAATTTCATCACTTGGTGTCTATGGGATCAAACCCATATAACTTCACGAATAAGATTCATACTCTTATTACGGGAGAAGACCCAAATAGTGGATTAGTAATTTTACAGAAAAACGCTTTAATTAAGTTAGAACAACTTAGTATAGGAAATTGGATATACATAAAGAAGTTCTTAAATGACTTTTTCTATTACTTTGTACGATCGGCGGTAACTCGTTTGATCAAGACTTAGGTAAGAAGCTCTTTAACAAACTTCCGGGAGCTTTAGGAAGAGAAATAGAAGACCGTTGGGGAAAGCGGGAAGGGATTTTACAAAACCCAAACGCTAAATGGTCAATAGGACATAGAATACAAGCATATAATGGAGATCCTCCAAGAGAAGTGTACAAACTTACAGATACGAAAAACGAGCTCAAACGAACGAGCTAAGTTTTTGTAAAAGCGTTATATACACGACTCAAAGTTATGACAAAGACCCCCAAAAGAGAAAACCATATAAAAAGAAAAAGAAATACGGTTATCGAACTATGATAGGTACGACAAGAAGAAGTACTATCTTAGAAGGTCAAACGCTAGAAAACCGTACTTAGACAAAAACAAACATATAAGAAAATACGAAATGATAGGACATATAAAAACAGACTAGAATGCTATACATGTGGTAGTATAGAACACCTAGCAAATACATGCCCTAAGAGAATAAATAATAACTCGAAAAATGCCCAATTAATAGAAGACTTTCAAGAAACTTTAATTAGCGTAGACGAATATATGTCGATACACGAAAGCATTTATTCCATAGTAAGTATACAAGAAGAAGGAACAAACCAGACTAGACTCTTGATTCAGAAATGAGACAACTTCATAAACGAAATAGGAGTAGAAAACTTACAAATAAATGAAGACTTGAATAATTTAGTAAATACTACAATAGACTGTGACCATATTTTTGAAAAAAATAAAGGCATAGACAGTATAGCATGTTGCATTTGTAAATGGTTCCCGAGTAGAAGTAAAAGGGCCAGATGCAAAAAATGCTACATGGAGGGATGCATTTCATGTATCCAAAAAGAATTAGATATTACAATAGGACAAAAAGAAGTTTTAGAGAAAATAGTAGAACATAACATAATAGACTCAACAATTACAGTTAGATTAATGACGCTAGAAACTAGAGTAAATACATTAGAAATGAGATTATCCAGAGTAGAAAAAGGAAAAAATATAGAACTAGACAATTCTTCAGACGATGAGGCAGTAGAAAAAGATGCTGAAGTCTCCTCAGAATTAATGAGCAGATCAGAAGATGAGATAAACTCGTTAATCTGCAATGAAGATAAAAAATTCAGCTCTCTAAGATTATTAACAAAAATTAAAATTAAAGACTACGAGATAACTACTTTAGCCTTGGTAGATACAAATGTACTAGTAGTATCTTAAACAAAAAAATAGTACCCACTAGTTTAATTAAAACCTTAGATAAGCGTCTTCACCATGCGAGATGGATGGAACGCACAACTTCTATAGACATTACCTACAAGAAGCAAGTATTAGCTTTATAAACGCTTGCGATAAATTTTATAATCCTAGTTATAAAATAAATAAAATCCTAGTAAGAGATCTAAATATAAACACAGACTTTATTTTAGGACTAGATTTTCTATTAAATAACAATGGTAGCTGTACTATCACTAGAGATGGAATTATATTCCAAAAAAATAGTACATACTCACCAGTTCAGACACAAAAGTTAGAAACCAAAATTAATCAGACTTCTCAAATCAACCAGCTAAACAAACAAGCTAGCTGCTGTAAAGACTGTAATAGTAATGAGAAATATTGTTGCCAAAACAACAACAATTCCAAAGATGAATTTATAGAAGAATACTTAGAAACAGAAAACTACTTAGAAAAGGACTATAATTTAATAGATATAGCTACAGACATGTATAACTTTAGAAAAGGTATAGACAAAATAGGATTTATTAAAGATAAAAAAGACTTAGATAATATAGTAAAAATCCTAGACGAATTAGAAATTATAGGAGAAAAACCACTTAAATATTGGGATAATAATAAGATTTTATGTAAATTAGATATTATTAATCCAGAATACATAATAAAGACAGCTTCTATAGAATCCACTAATCAGGACCTAGAAGATTTCAAGACAACAATCAAAGAATTATTAGACCTTGAAATTATAAAAAGATCCACTTCGAAACATAGGTCGGCCGCTTTTATTGTAAGAAACCATTCTGAAGAAGTCAGAGGAAAGGCTAGAATGGTGATCAACTATAAAAGATTAAACGACAACACTCGAAGCGATGGATATAAATTGCCAGACAAAACTGAATTAATTAATAGAATTCAGGGAAAGATTATATTTAGTAAATTTGATTGTAAATCAGGTTATTGGCAGGTCAAAATGCACCCCGCCAGTGTAGAATGGACGGCATTCACTTGTCCAGAAGGACATTTCGAATGGCTAGTAATGCCGTTTGGCCTAAAGACTGCTCCACCGATCTTCCAAAGAAAAATGGACGATATATTTGGAGAATATAAAAGATTTACAATAGTTTACATAGACGACATTTTAGTGTTTAGTAATAATATGGCGAACACTTAGGACATCTTCGTCGTTTTTAGACTTTTTGTGAATAATGGACTAATTATTAGCAAAAAGAAGATGGTATTATGTAAAAAATACATAGATTTCTTAGGTGTTACAATCGGGGATGGCAAGATTAAGCTCCAACCCCATATAGCAAAAAAGGCACTAGATATGCACGACAGGACTAGATAAAACTAAAGACCTTCGAAGTTCTTAGAATTCTAAACTATGCTAGAACCTTCATTAAAGATTTGGGTAAGGTGGCTGGACCTCTTTATTCAAAAAAAAAGTTCTACAGACGTAAGAGTTTTAACGCCGAAGACATTAAAATAGTTAAGCTCCTAAAGCAACAGATCCAGAACATTCCGGATCTAAGTATGCCTTTAGAAAACGACTATCTGATTATAGAAACAGATGGAAGTTTTGAAGGATGGGGCGCGGTGTTAAAAGCTAAGACAAATAAATACTGTAGTAAAACATCAGAACGTATTTGCGCCTACCAAAGTGGCAAATACCGAGAAAAGGGTAATATGAGCAGTATAGATGTAGAAATATTAGCAGTAGTATACGCTCTAAACGCCTTCAGATTACACATCCTAAACAAACCCGAGACTTTAATAAGAACAGACTGTGAAGCTATAGTTAAGTTTCACCAAAAGATTAACGATAAAAGTAGTAGTAGACGTAGGTGGCTTAATTTCCTAGACACTATATCAATATATAATCTAGCTTTCGAACATATAAAAGGCAAAGATAATAACTTAGCAGACCAACTAAGTAGACTAACTATAACTAAACAAAAGACTCCTAGAAATATCAAAATTGGTCCAGGCTAATCTCTTTTTTGATATTGCAGAAAAATGAGCTCGTCTCAGCAGGCTCAGAAAGACAAAGGGAAAGGCCCAGCCAAACCCACAGACAAAGGGAAAGGCCCAGCCAAACCCGCAGACAATTATAGACAATCTGTATTGGGGAACCTGAACTTCAGGCCCATAACAGCCCTTGAGACTCCCCCCTTAGAAAGACTCATTTTTGGTAAGAATAACTTAATATCTTACCCCCCATCTAACATGACTTTCAAGGTTTTGCCAGATTTTACAATAGACAAACAATGAGCGAAATGCCTAGTAGACAACTTGTGGATAGCCCACGTTAGAAAAGACAACGATCACTTTGTGGCCACACTAAACAGTACTTGTTGTTATTTCCATGACAAAAACCGAGACAAAAAATTCAAATTTTATGTCGTGGTTCACGGAAAGACAAACGGAGTATTTCAGACATGGCTGGAAGTAATGGATTCGATAAAGGATTTTAAAACCCCTTTATTCAAAGGCTTCAATGATTTTACCGAAGCTTTAGATTATGCCCGAGGAACCCTCGGACCCAACTATTACCTTTCTCCATCACTCAGACACCAACAAAACCAGACTCCACAATACAAGATACAAAGAGACACAGACAAAGTGATATTCTCGTGATCACCGTAGTACAATGACGAGGCCTTCAAAAGACTAAATCGGACAAAAGAAGAACTCCAAATACAAAACATACACCTCATAGAAAAAGTCACTAAATTAGAACTCATTCTCAGACAGATTAAATTACAGACTCAGACTCAGAGTTCTCCATCTCCTACTAAAATGGATGAGATAGGTGTGCATTCCCTTCTGAATGCTAAGAAACCTATTGTATCAGGTATAGATACAACTAGTCCGGTGCAAACGGTTGCCGGTAAAGACTTATCAAACCCGTTGACGGCTGTCACTTTGCCAAAAAGTGAAAATGAGGAAGCAACATCCTCAAAAAATAGACGCAAACTCCCGCAAACACTCACAGGATCTACATCCAGAGCAAGGAGTAAGCAGACAAAGAAGAGACAACAAAAGAACATAGAACAAATTGTAAAAGACACTCTCGAACAGATATTTCAAGTACAAATAACAAACCAAACCCCAGAACTGGAAAAAGACATACATACGGTTGCGATAGAATTAACAGATGAATCATTAATTCCTCCCAACCCCGAACATGGTACATTACAAAGTAATTTTTTCCAGGTACCAGAAGACCATGTTTCAGACACCGGTTCCGAAGACAATTATGAACAGGATGCACAGGACCCAAACGATGCCTATGACTCAGGCATGAGTTTTGATTCAGTGGCCCTACATAATTTAGACACATAAGGACAGCTAGCAAAGCTGAAAAACGTCACTACAAGACACAGACATAATAAAGATAGAGTGGAAAGCAACAGACAGATAGGACAACACTATCCCACTTTACGCAAAGTTATTCCAACTTTACGAAAAGTCGATAGCCAGCAGACAGACAGGACAACACTATCCCACTTTACGCAAAGTTATTCAAACTTTACGGAAAGAAGATAGCCAGCAACAAAAGAAGACAAAATAAAGAGGACGATTTTCAAAAAGCAAAGTGATGATGGGGCCCAAAGCGCACCCAGCTAAACCTTTTGAAGATTCCTTTTTAGATTGAAATCCGAAGCTGAAGTCCGAAGACCCCTATATATACCACACTCCAAACTCTCTTACAAGAAGAAGCGAAAGAAGCTGAAGCATAGAGAGGCTGAAGCAAGAGAGAGAGAGAATCTCCTCCCCACACAACTCCTCCACTCCACTATCCACATCCCCTTGTATAAACAAACATATGTAAGATAGTTTGTAATCTCTTTGCTTTGAAGTTTTCCCCCGTAGCAGTAGCAGTTTCCGGGACTCCCGAAAGGGAAATCTCCTTGTACTTCAGACATGTAAGTTTACAATTCAGTAGTTTATCTCCTAAAATGTAAATTATGTTTGAATATATATAAAATCTTGCAGGATTGCAAGAAATCATGTTAATATACAGTTTTTATTTTCATCATGAATCTTGAGTTACTGTTATAATATCTGCCATGAATACCGGAAATTACTGTTGAAATATTTATCATAACATGCATAGACACGGTTATCTTCTTGACTTAGTATATGGTTATCTGATAAGCACCGTTATGGCCTCCATGGATTAACCTGTAAATTCCTATGTCAACGGTGGTTGATTATTGGCCTGTTGATGTCCGCTGAAGGACTGTTGTGGCCGCTTTTGGGTGTGGTTAAAGACGATCGCCATAGCAGGGGTAATGCTTGGAAGAAGAGATGAACAGTTAAGAAGAAGAAGTGAATAGTTATAGTATGATAAAAACAGAAACAGTAATCAACAGTACAAATGGTAGGGATGATAAATAGTAACCTAGGACTAGTGACTGGACAGAGTCTAGATAAAAAAAAAAAAAAAAAAAAAAAAAAAACAAATTTTGTTTTATTACAGGAGATAGACTATGAATAAGACTTATATGAAAGAAGATCACAAGAAGAGAGTACCGAGTAGGACCACACACCTTACTTACTCCCCCCTTATTGAAACATTTCATTGAAATAATACCCCCCATTTATTCAACAGCACAATTATATAAAGTTCTAGGATTCAACAAATTTAACTGGTTTTGTTGAAAGATGTTAATGTCTCTATCTACATTTATGATTTCACTTAACTGTCTATTAGTTTCTTCTGGGGTTCTTCTATTTAGTATTCTAGATACTAAACTAGAGCCTACCCCGTCTTCGAGAAGCTTTGCCTTGGTCTTTCGTTTCTTGGTCTACCCGAAAGAAAGTCCATTTTTGGGATTTCTTTACTATCTTAACCCTTTCTTGATGAGGAGTAATTTCTATTTTATTTAATTGGTCTATTAGGTTGTCTATAGCCTGGTTTTCTTTTTCTTTACCTTTGCTTTTGTTATCTTTGTCTATAGTTATCTGGAAAATATGGTCGTCTATCTTATTTACTCTATCTGTCAAGTGGTCTATTTTTCTATGTAGATCTAATAACAAAGTTGTTATTATTATATTCTGTTGTATGACTATCTGATCGGATTTCGAACCGGAATATAATTTCTATAGTCTTCGTTAAGGGAATCGATTTATCTATTAGTATTGTCGCTTGTTCTAGAGAACTTTCTAGTTTGTTCATGAAATTATAGCTTGTTTTAGTTCTTTAACAGATTCTTCTAATTTTAGGATCTTTCCTACTAATTCAGTCTTTAGCGTTATATTTTCTTGACTAATTTTTAATTCTAAATCTATCAAGTTTTCCTTAAAAATCTTTTCTAATTCTTTCTTAGGTGAGGATCTAGTTCCTGTATTTTTTATATAATCTAGATTCTCTTCTGTTCTTTTTAGAATTCTTTCTTGTTTTACTAATAAATCTTCTATTCTTTTTTGGCCTTCTAGATAATTAGTGTTATCTATTTTTAGTCTTTCACTTAGATTTATAATAAAGTCTATTATTGTATTTAGTTGTTTATCTTCACCGTGAAGTGAATGTTCTCCTGTACTAAAATTACACTTAACTATATTTTGGTCTGATAAGATTCTATATTTTTTATCTATTTCTAGTCTTAAGTCTAGATATTCTAAATGTTTTAAACGATCTATCTTTACCCTAGAGCAGCTGTCTTACTTTTTAGCTTCCACTCTTGGTATTCTAACCAGCTTCGCGTGAGCTATGTCTCCTTCTAATCCTATTAGGTGCCAACGTAAATCTTTTTCTAGTTCTATATCTAAGTCTCCTTCTACTATTCTTTCGTATATACTATCTGCAAAATTATTTTCTTCTAGGTTTATAATAAATGGTTGTACGTGTTGTAGGAAAAAGTCTATTATTTCTTCTATTGATACTTTTCTAATATTTTTGTCTCTTATTTCTAATATTCCTCTTTTTCTTATTTCTAGTAAATAAAAGAGATCTTTTAATACTTTGTAGGCTTTTTCGTACCTACGTTTCTTTTGTCTTTCTCTATTTATTATAAAAAGCTGTATATCTAATATGTTTTGCAAATAACGTACCTCTCATAAATTTTTTGGTGAGGGTATGTATACGTTGTCCGAGTCTCGAATAGTCCGGTGTACCAGGGGAGCCTTGATATTCTAAGTATTGTCTTTCTATTTTTCTAGCTTTCGATGTCTAATCAAGTTATATTCAAGCGTAGATACTTGGTCTATTACTTCGTAGAGTTTACTACTATGCATGTTATGATAAATATTTCAACAAGTAATTTCCGTATTCATGGCAGTATATTATAACAAGAACTCAAGATTCATGATGAAAATAAAAACTGTATATTAACATGATTTCTTGCAATCCTGCAAGATTTTATATATATTCAAACATAATTTACATTTTAGGAGATAAACTACTGAATTGTAAACTTACATGTCTGAAGTACAAGGAGATTTCCCTTTCGGGAGTCCCGAAACTCGCATACGCTACGGGGGAAAACTTCAAAGCAAAGAGATTACAAACTATCTTACATATGGTTGTTTATACAAGGGGATGTGGATAGTGGAGTGGAGGAGTTGTGTGGGGAGGAGATTCTCTCTCTCTCTTGCTTCGACCTCTCTATGCTTCACTTTTTTCGCTTCTTCTTGTAAGAGAGTTTGGAGTGTGGTTTATATAGGGGTCTTCGGACTTCGACTTCGGATTTCAATCTAAAAAGGAATCTTCAAAAGGTTTAGCTGGGTGCGCTTTGGGCCCCATCATCACTTTGCTTTTTGAAAATCGTCCTCTTTATTTTGTCTTCTTTTGTTGCTGGCTATCTTCTTTCCGTAAAGTTTGAATAACTTTGCGTAAAGTGGGATAGTGTTGTCCTGTCTGTCTGCTGGCTATCGACTTTCCGTAAAGTTGGAATAACTTTGCGTAAAGTGGGATAGTGTTGTCCTATCTGTCTGTTGCTTTCCACTCTATCTTTATTATGTCTGTGTCTTGTAGTGACGTTTTTCAGCTTTGCTAGCTGTCCTTATGTGTCTAAATTATGTAGGGCCACTGAATCGAAACTCATGCCTGAGTCATAGGCATCGTTTGGGTCCTGTGCATCCTGTTCATAATTGTCTTCGGAACCGGTGTCTGAAACATGGTCTTCTGGTACCTGGAAAAAATTACTTTGTAATGTACCATGTTCGGGGTTGGGAGGAATTAATGATTCATCTGTTAATTCTATCGCAACAGGATGTATGTCTTTTCCGGCTTCGGGGTTTGGTTTGTTATTTGTTCTCGAAATATCTGTTCGAGAGTGTCTTTTACAATTTGTTCTATGTTCTTTTGTTGTCTCTTCTTTGTCTGCTTACTCCTTGCTCTGGATGTAGATCCTGTGAGTGTTTGCGGGAGTTTGCGTCTATTTTTTGAGGATGTTGCTTCCTCATTTTCACTTTTTGGCAAAGTGACAACCGTCAACGGGTTTGATAAGTCTTTACCGGCAACCGTTTGCACCGGACTAGTTGTATCTATACCTGATACAATAGGTTTCTTAGCATTCAGAAGGGAATGCACACCTATCTCATCCATTTTAGTAGGAGATGGAGAACTCTGAGTCTGAGTCTGTAATTTAATCTGTCTGAGAATGAGTTCTAATTTAGTGACTTTTTCTATGAGGTGTATGTTTTGTATTTGGAGTTCTTCTTTTGTCTGATTTAGTCTTTTGAAGGCCTCCGTCATTGTACTACGAGTGATCACGCGAATATCACTTTGTCTGTGTCTCTTTGTATCTTGTATTGTGGAGTCTGGTTTTGCTGGTGTCTGAGTGATGGAGAAAGGTAATAGTTGGGTCCGAGGGTTCCTCGGGCATAATCTAAAGCTTCGGTAAAATCATTGAAGCCTTTGAATAAAGGGGTTTTAAAATCCTTTATCGAATCCATTACTTCCACCATGTCTGAAATACTCCGTTTGTCTTTCCGTGAACCACGACATAAAATTTGAATTTTTTGTCTCGGTTTTTGTCATGGAAATAACAACAAGTACTGTTTAGTGTGGCCACAAAGTGACTGTTGTCTTTTCTGCTGTGGGCTATCCACAAGTTGTCTACTAGGCATTTCTGCTGTTTGTCTATTGTAAAATCTGGCAAAACCTTGAAAGTCATGTTAGATGGGGGTAAGATATTAAGTTATTCTTACCAAAAATGAGTCTTTCTAAGGGGGGAGTCTCAAGGGCAGTTATGGGCCTGAAGTTCAGGTTCCCAATACAGATTGTCTATAATTGTCTGCGGGTTTGGCTGGGCCTTTCCCTTTGTCTGTGGGTTTGGCTGGGCCTTTCCCTTTGTCTTTCTGAGCCTGCTGAGACGAGCTCATTTTTCTGCAATATCAAAAAAGAGATTAGCCCGGACCAATTTTGATATTTCTAGGAGTCTTTTGTTTAGTTATTGTTAGTCTACTTAGTTGGTCTCGCTAAGTTATTATCTTTGCCTTTTATATGTTCGAAAGCTAGATTATATATTGATATAGTGTCTAGGAAATTAAGCCACCTACGTCTACTACTACTTTTATCGTTAATCTTTTGGTGAAACTTAACTATAGCTTCACAAATCTGTTCTTATTAAAGTCTCGGGTTTGTTTAGGATGTGTAATCCGAAGGCGTTTAGAGCGTATACTATCGCTAATATTTCTACATCTATACTTGCTCATATTACCCTTTTCTCGGTATTTGCCACTTTGGTAGGCGCAAATACGTTCGATGTTTTACTACGTATTTATTTGTCTTAGCTTTTAACACCGCGCCCATCCTTCAAAACTTCCATCTGTTTCTATAATCGATAGTCGTTTTCTAAAGGCATACTTAGATCCGAATGTTCTCGGATCCGTTGCTTTAGGAGCTTAACTATTTTAATGTCTTCGGCGTTAAAACTCTTCTCGTCTCGTAGAACCTGTTTTTGAATAAAGAGGTCCACCACCTTACCCAAATCTTTAATGAAGGTTCTAGCATAGTTTAGAATTCCTAAGAACTTCAAGGTCTTTAGTTTTATCTAGTCCGTCGTGCATATCTAGTGCCTTTTTTGCTATATGGGGTTGGAGCTTAATCTTGCCATCCCCGATTGTAACACCTAAGAAATCTATGTATTTTTTACATAATACCATCTTCTTTTTGCTAATAATTAGTCCATTATTCACAAAAAGTCTAAAAACAATCGAAGATGTCCTAAGTGTTCTCGCCATATTATTACTAAACACTAAAATGTCGTCTATGTAAACTATTGTAAATCTTTTATATTCTCCAAATATATCGTCCATTTTTCTTTGGAAGATCGGTGGAGCAGATCTTTAGGCCAAACGGCATTACTAGCCATTCGAAATGTCCTTCGGACAAGTGAATGCCGTCCATTCTACACTCGGCGGGGTGCATTTTGACCTCGCCAATAACCCGATTTACAATCAAATTTACTAAATATAATCTTTCCCCGAATTCTATTAATTAATTCAGCTTTTGTCCGGCAATTTATATCCATCGCTTCGAGTGTTGTCGTTTAATCTTTTATAGTTGATCACCATTCTAGCCTTTCCTCTGACTTCTTCAGAATGGTTTCTTACAATAAAAGCGGCCGACCTATGTTTCGAAGTGGATCTTTTTATAATTTCAAGGTCTAATAATTCTTTGATTGTTGTCTTGAAATCTTCTAGGTCCCGATTAGTGGATTCTATAGAAGTCGTCTTTATTATGTATTCTGGATTAATAATATCTAATTTACATAAAATCTTATTATTATCCCAATATTTAAGTGGTTTTTCTCCTATAATTTCTAATTCGTCTAGGATTTTTACTATATTATCTAAGTCTTTTTTATCTTTAATAAATCCTATTTTGTCTATACCTTTTCTAAAGTTATACATGTCCGTAGCTATATCTATTAAATTATAGTCCTTTTCTAAGTAGTTTTCTGTTTCTAAGTATTCTTCTATAAATTCATCTTTGGAATTGTTGTTGTTTTGGCAACAATATTTCTCATTACTATTACAGTCTTTACAGCAGCTAGCTTGTTTGTTTAGCTGGTTGATTTGAGAAGTCTGATTAATTTTGGTTTCTAACTTTTGTGTCTCAACCGGTGAGTATGTACTATTTTTTTGGAATATAATTCCATCTCTAGTGATAGTACAAATACCATTGTTATTTAATAGAAAATCTAGTCCTAAAATAAAGTCTCGTGTTTATATTTAGATCTCTTACTAGGATTTTATTTATTTTATAACTAGGATTATAAAATTTATCGCAAGCGTTTATAAAGCTAATACTTGCTTCTTGTAGGTAATGTCTATAGAAGTTGTGCGTTCCATCCATCTGCATGGCTGAAGACGGCTTATCTAAGGTTTTAATTAAACTAGTGGGTACTATTTTTTTGTTTAAGATACTACTAGTACAACTTTGTATCTACCAAGGCTAAAGTAGTTATCTCGTAGTCTTTAATTTTAATTTTTGTTAATAATCTTAGAGAGCTGAATTTTTTATCTTCATTGCGATTAACGAGTTTATCTCATCTTCTCGATCTCGCTCATTAATTCGAGGAGACTTCAAAGATCTTTTTCTACCGCCTCATCGTCGAAGAATTGTCTAGTTCTATATTTTTTCCTTTTTCTACTCGGATAATCTCATTTCTAATGTATTTACTCTAGTTTCTAGCGTCATTAATCTAACTGTAATTGTTGAGTCTATTATGTTATGTTCTACTATTTTCTCTAAAACTTCTTTTTGTCCTATTGTAATATCTAATTCTTCTTGGATACATGAAATGCATCCCTCCATGTAGCATTTTTTGCATCCGGCCCTTTTACTTCTACTCGGAACCATTTACAAATGCAACATGCTATACTTGTCTATGCCTTTATTTTTTTCAAAAATATGGTCACGATCTATTGTAGTATTTACTAAATTATTCAAGTCTTCATTTATTTGTAAGTTTTCTACTCCTATTTCGTTTATGAAGTTGTCTGCTTCGGAATCTGAAGAGTCTAGCTGGTTTGTTCCTTCTTCTTGTATACTTACTATGGAATAAATGCTTTCTGTGTCTGACATATATTCGTCTACGCTAATTAAAGTTTCTTGAAAGTCTTCTATTAATTGGGCATTTTTCGAGTTATTATTTATTCTCTTAGGGCATGTATTTGCTAGGTGTTCTATACTACCACATGTATAGCATTCTAGTCTATTTTTATATGTCCTATCATTTCTGTATTTTCTTATATGTTTGTTTTTGTCTAAGTACGGTTTTCTAGCGTTTGACCTTCTAAGATAGTACTTCTTCTTGTCGTACCTATCATAGTTCTGATAACCGTATTTCTTTTTCTTTTTATATGGTTTTCTCTTTTGGGGGTCTTTGTCATAACTTTGAGTCGTGTATATAACGCTTTTACAAAAACTTAGCTCGTTCGTTTGAGTGTTTCGTATCCGTAAGTTTGTACACTTCTCTTGGAGGATCTCCATTATATGCTTTTGTATTCTATGTCCTATTGACCATTTAGCGTTTGGGTTTTGTAAAATCCCTTCCCGCTTTCCCCAACGGTCTTCTATTTCTCTTCCTAAAGCTCCCGGAAGTTTGTTAAAGAGCTTCTTACCTAAGTCTTGATCAAACGAGTTACCGCCGATCGTACGGTAATAGAAAAAGTCATTTAAGAACTTCTTTATGTATATCCAATTTCCTATACTAAGTTGTTCTAACTTAATTAAAGCGTTTTTCTGTAAAATTATTAATCCACTATTTGGGTCTTCTCCCGTAATAAGAGTATGAATCTTATTCGTGAAGTTATATGGGTTTGATCCCATAGACACCAAGTGATGAAATTCCTCTGGGAAATTCACCTTGTAGGCTTCCCATAAAGCCTTAGTAGATTCTCCTAGGAAAGTCTCTAAGTATTTATACATTGTTTCAGAGTCTGTTTCTACGTAACTCTGTATATAGTCTGCTACTACGATACCTTTCCATAAATCTATTACGGAGTTCCATCTCTCGGGGATCGTGTGTCTTTATATTTAGAATTTTACCTCTATTTCCTCCTTCTTGGAGGGTTATATTCTCTTCTATGGGTAATATTTTACCCGACGGCTTAACCTGTTGTTGTACAGGGTCTTCTGATGTTCTAAATACTCTCCTTCGGGGTACATTACCCGTACTAGTATTTACCGTGATGTTTTCTCCAGTGGTTCTCTGGAAAGGACTTGAGCTGGAAGCACTAGCTTCCATTAGTTCTTTGTAACTAACTTCTGAATTATTTTCTAAGTCTTGGTGACTATTTTGTGAATCTTCTGATAAGTCTATTTCGCTATTTATTGAGAAGTCATTCCAGATTTCTTCAAACATTTCTGTTTTTTCTCTGGCAATACGTTCTTCTCTGTACCCTACATTGTCTATTCTTTTTGTACAATTTTTAAAATGTTCTATAGTCTCTTCTAATTCCATGTTATCTTTTTTGCATCCTTTGCATTTAAATAACATTTTGGGCTTTTGTCTTTTCAGGTCTTGGGCTTTTTCTATAGCGACGTCCACTTCGTATCCTTCTGGGATAATTTCTATGTTCATTAAATTTAATTCTTGTTCTTCTATAGTGCTTTCTTCTTCGCAACTCTTTTGCGGAGTGTAATTATAGTCTGTAAATCTTATGGAGGTTTCTCCATGTCTGTTTGTATATTCTAGATGCGAGGTCAAGGGTTGTAATACTTTCTTTTTAGTATCAAACCTATCTAACTTCCATTCTAAGCCTCGCATATTCTTCTCGGTCGTATCTTGGTTGGCTTAATTAAATTTATGCCTTTGTTACTCATAAGTTCTACTACATCGTTTATTTTTATTTTAAATTTAGTATTACTACTGGTAGTCATTTTTCCTAAAAATCCTAAGCATAATAATAAATTATTACCGCTATGCATTTCTTCATAGCCTTTAGTCTGGATTCCTATTTTTATATGTTTTCCAAATTCTGCTAAATTTATTAAAAAGTCTGGACTGATATAGAAAATTCCTCCATTGTCAGTCATGTCTATTTCTGTCATACCGATGATGGATTTTTTCATGTCTGTCCATCTATCATCGTATATCATTATTAGAACTTTACTTCCTAGGTTTTTTCTGGTTAAACCTTTTATACCTATTACCATTAATCCCATGTGCATGAGAGTTCTGGTGTTTCTTTTGATTTGTCTAAACGAGTCTTCACTGATTAAATTTAAGTTTTGAGCCTGTCCTCCTAATACGGATAACTGCTCTTCTCTATAATGTCTATATAATTGTGCTGTTGAAGTTAATCTTCCAGCATTATATAAAGTTCTAGGATTCAACAAATTTAACTGGTTTTGTTGAAAGATGCTAATGTCTCTATCTACATTTATGATTTCACTTAACTGTCTATTAGTTTCTTCTGGGGTTCTTCTATTTAGTATTCTAGATACTAAACTAGAGCCTACCCTGTCTTCTGAGAAGCTTTGCCTTGGTCTTTCGTTTCTTGGTCTACCTGAAAGAAAGTCCATTTTTGGGATTTCTTTACTATCTTAACCCTTTCTTGATGAGGAGTAATTTCTATTTTATTTAATTGGTCTATTAGGTTGTCTATAGCCTGGTTTTCTTTTTCTTATTTCTAGTAAATAAAAGAGATCTTTTAATACTTTGTAGGCTTTTTCGTACCTACGTTTCTTTTGTCTTTCTCTATTTATTATAAAAACTGTATATCTAATATGTTTTGCAAATAACGTACCTCTCATAAATTTTTTGGTGAGGGTATGTATACGTTGTCTGAGTCTGAATAGTCTGGTGTACCAGGGGAGCCTTGATATTCTAAGTATTGTCTTTCTATTTTTCTAGCTTTCAGATGTCTAATCAAGTTATATTCAAGCGTAGATACTTGGTCTATTACTTCGTAGAGTTTACTACTATTTTTCTGAGTAATACTAAGTCTTAAGTATACTGGATACAGAGTATGCAACTTTCTTTTAACAGTCTGATAAGAGTCTGTCATGCGAGTCTTTGTCCAAACAAAATCTTCTCGCTCTGATACTTATATGAAATGTTTCAATAAGGGGGGAGTAAGTAAGGTGTGTGGTCCTACTCGGTACTCTCTTCTTGTGATCTTCTTTCATATAAGTCTTATTCATAGTCTATCTCCTGTAATAAAACAAAATTTGTTTTTTTTTTTTTTTTTATTATTATTTTTTTTTTATCTGGACTCTGTCCAGTCACTAATCCTAGGTTACTATTTATCATCCCTACCATTTGTACTGTTGATTACTGTTTCTGTTTTTATCATACTATGACTATTCACTTCTTCTTCTCTTCTTCCAAGCATTACCCCTGCTATGGCGATCGTCTTTAACCACACCCAAAAGCGGCCACAACAGTCCATCAACAGGCAATAATCAACAGGGCCAATAATCAACCACCGTTGACATAGGAATTTACGGTTAATCCATGGAGGCCATAACGGTGCTTATCAGATAACCATATACTAAGTCAAGAAGATAACCGTGTCTATGCATGTTATGATAAATATTTCAACAGTAATTTCCGGTATTCATGGCAGATATTATAACAGTAACTCAAGATTCATGATGAAAATAAAAACTGTATATTAACATGATTTCTTGCAATCCTGCAAGATTTTATATATATTCAAACATAATTTACATTTTAGGAGATAAACTACTGAATTGTAAACTTACATGTCTGAAGTACAAGGAGATTTCCCTTTCGGGAGTCCCGGAAACTGCTACTGCTACGGGGGAAAACTTCAAAGCAAAGAGATTACAAACTATCTTACATATGGTTGTTTATACAAGGGGATGTGGATAGTGGAGTGGAGGAGTTGTGTGGGGAGGAGATTCTCTCTCTCTCTTGCTTCAGCCTCTCTATGCTTCAGCTTCTTTCGCTTCTTCTTGTAAGAGAGTTTGGAGTGTGGTATATATAGGGGTCTTCGGACTTCAGCTTCGGATTTCAATCTAAAAAGGAATCTTCAAAAGGTTTAGTTGGGTGCGCTTTGGGCCCCATCATCACTTTGCTTTTTGAAAATCGTCCTCTTTATTTTGTCTTCTTTTGTTGCTGGCTATCTTCTTTCCGTAAAGTTTGAATAACTTTGCGTAAAGTGGGATAGTGTTGTCCTGTCTGTCTGCTGGCTATCGACTTTCCGTAAAGTTGGAATAACTTTGCGTAAAGTGGGATAGTGTTGTCCTATCTGTCTGTTGCTTTCCACTCTATCTTTATTATGTCTGTGTCTTGTAGTGACGTTTTTCAGCTTTGCTAGCTGTCCTTATGTGTCTAAATTATGTAGGGCCACTGAATCGAAACTCATGCCTGAGTCATAGGCATCGTTTGGGTCCTGTGCATCCTGTTCATAATTGTCTTCAGAACCGGTGTGTACGAAACATGGTCTTCTCGGTACCTGGAAAAAATTACTTTGTAATGTACCATGTTCGGGGTTGGGAGGAATTAATGATTCATCTGTTAATTCTATCGCAACAAGATGTATGTCTTTTTCCGGTTACGGGGTTTGGTTTGTTATTTGTTCTCGAAATATCTGTTCGAGAGTGTCTTTTACAATTTGTTCTATGTTCTTTTGTTGTCTCTTCTTTGTCTGCTTACTCCTTGCTCTGGATGTAGATCCTGTGAGTGTTTGCGGGAGTTTGCGTCTATTTTTTGAGGATGTTGCTTCCTCATTTTCACTTTTTGGCAAAGTGACAGCCGTCAACGGGTTTGATAAGTCTTTACCGGCAACCGTTTGCACCGGACTAGTTGTATCTATACCTGATACAATAGGTTTCTTAGCATTCAGAAGGGAATGCACACCTATCTCATCCATTTTAGTAGGAGATGGAGAACTCTGAGTCTGAGTCTGTAATTTAATCTGTCTGAGAATGAGTTCTAATTTAGTGACTTTTTCTATGAGGTGTATGTTTTGTATTTGGAGTTCTTCTTTTGTCTGATTTAGTCTTTTGAAGGCCTCCGTCATTGTACTACAGTGATCACAGAATATCACTTTGTCTGTGTCTCTTTGTATCTTGTATTGTGGAGTCTGGTTTTTCTGGTGTCTGAGTGATGGAGAAAGGTAATAGTTGGGTCCGAGGGTTCCTCGGGCATAATCTAAAGCTTCGGTAAAATCATTGAAGCCTTTGAATAAAGGGGTTTTAAAATCCTTTATCGAATCCATTACTTCCAGCCATGTCTGAAATACTCCGTTTGTCTTTCCGTGAACCACGACATAAAATTTGAATTTTTTGTCTCGGTTTTTGTCATGGAAATAACAACAAGTATCTTGTTTAGTGTGGCCACAAAGTGATCGTTGTCTTTTCTGCTGTGGGCTATCCACAAGTTGTCTACTAGGCATTTCTGCTGTTTGTCTATTGTAAAATCTGGCAAAACCTTGAAAGTCATGTTAGATGGGGGTAAGATATTAAGTTATTCTTACCAAAAATGAGTCTTTCTAAGGGGGAGTCTCAAGGGGCATGTTATGGGCCTGAAGTTCAGGTTCCCCAATACATATTGTCTATAATTGTCTGCGGGTTTGGCTGGGCCTTTCCCTTTGTCTGTGGGTTTGGCTGGGCCTTTCCCTTTGTCTTTACGAGCCTCTTTGAGACGAGCTCATTTTTCTCGCAATATCAAAAAGGAGATTAGCTTTGGACCAATTTTGATATTTCTAGGAGTCTTTTGTTTAGTTATTGTTAGTCTACTTAGTTGGTCTGCTAAGTTATTATCTTTGCCTTTTATATGTTCGAAAGCTAGATTATATATTGATATAGTGTCTAGGAAATTAAGCCACCTACGTCTACTACTACTTTTATCGTTAATCTTTTGGTGAAACTTAACTATAGCTTCACATCTTGTTCTTATTAAAGTCTCGGGTTTGTTTAGGATGTGTAATCGAAGGCGTTTAGAGCGTATACTACGCTAATATTTCTACATCTATCTTGCTCATATTACCCTTTTCTCGGTATTTGCCACTTTGGTAGGCGCAAATACGTTCTGATGTTTTACTACAGTATTTATTTGTCTTAGCTTTTAACACCGCGCCCCATCCTTCAAAACTTCCATCTGTTTCTATAATCAGATAGTCGTTTTCTAAAGGCATACTTAGATCCGGAATGTTCTGGATGTTGCTTTAGGAGCTTAACTATTTTAATGTCTTCGGCGTTAAAACTCTTACATCTGTAGAACCTGTTTTTGAATAAAGAGGTCCAGCCACCTTACCCAAATCTTTAATGAAGGTTCTAGCATAGTTTAGAATTCCCAAGAACTTCTGAAGGTCTTTAGTTTTATCTAGTCTGTCAGGCATATCTAGTGCCTTTTTTGCTATATGGGGTTGGAGCTTAATCTTGCCATCCCCGATTGTAACACCTAAGAAATCTATGTATTTTTTACATAATACCATCTTCTTTTTGCTAATAATTAGTCCATTATTCACAAAAAGTCTAAAAACGATACGAAGATGTCCTAAGTGTTCTGCCATATTATTACTAAACACTAAAATGTCGTCTATGTAAACTATTGTAAATCTTTTATATTCTCCAAATATATCGTCCATTTTTCTTTGGAAGATCGGTGGATCAGTCTTTAGGCCAAACGGCATTACTAGCCATTCGAAATGTCCTTCTGGACAAGTGAATGCCGTCCATTCTACACTGGCGGGGTGCATTTTGACCTGCCAATAACCTGATTTACAATCAAATTTACTAAATATAATCTTTCCCTGAATTCTATTAATTAATTCGGTTTATCTCGGAAATTTATATCCATCGCTTCGAGTGTTGTCGTTTAATCTTTTATAGTTGATCACCATTCTAGCCTTTCCTCGACTTCTTCGAATGGTTTCTTACAATAAAAGCGGCCGACCTATGTTTCGAAGTGGATCTTTTTATAATTTCAAGGTCTAATAATTCTTTGATTGTTGTCTTGAAATCTTCTAGGTCCCGATTAGTGGATTCTATAGAAGTTTGTCTTTATTATGTATTCGGATTAATAATATCTAATTTACATAAAATCTTATTATTATCCCAATATTTAAGTGGTTTTTCTCCTATAATTTCTAATTCGTCTAGGATTTTTACTATATTATCTAAGTCTTTTTGATCTTTAATAAATCCTATTTTGTCTATACCTTTTCTAAAGTTATACATGTCTGTAGCTATATCTATTAAATTATAGTCCTTTTCTAAGTAGTTTTCTGTAAATTCATCTTTGGAATTGTTGTTGTTTTGGCAACAATATTTCTCATTACTATTACAGATCTTTACACAAGCACTAGCTTGTTTGTTTAGGTTTTGGTTGATTTGAGAAGTCGATTAATTTTGGTTTCTAACTTTTGTGTCTGAACTGGTGAGTATGTACTATTTTTTTGGAATATAATTCCATCTCTAGTGATAGTACAGCTACCATTGTTATTTAATAGAAAATCTAGTCCTAAAATAAAGTCTGTGTTTATATTTAGATCTCTTACTAGGATTTTATTTATTTTATAACTAGGATTATAAAATTTATCGCAAGCGTTTATAAAGCTAATACTTGCTTCTTGTAGGTAATGTCTATAGAAGTTGTGCGTTCCATCCATCTGCATGGCTGAAGACGGCTTATCTAAGGTTTTAATTAAACTAGTGGGTACTATTTTTTTGTTTAAGATACTACTAGTACAGCCTGTATCTACCAAGGCTAAAGTAGTTATCTCGTAGTCTTTAATTTTAATTTTTGTTAATAATCTTAGAGAGCTGAATTTTTTATCTTCATTGCAGATTAACGAGTTTATCTCATCTTCTGATCTGCTCATTAATTCTGAGGAGACTTCAGCATCTTTTTCTACTGCCTCATCGTCTGAAGAATTGTCTAGTTCTATATTTTTTCCTTTTTCTACTCTGGATAATCTCATTTCTAATGTATTTACTCTAGTTTCTAGCGTCATTAATCTAACTGTAATTGTTGAGTCTATTATGTTATGTTCTACTATTTTCTCTAAAACTTCTTTTTGTCCTATTGTAATATCTAATTCTTTTTGGATACATGAAATGCATCCCTCCATGTAGCATTTTTTGCATCTGGCCCTTTTACTTCTACTCGGGAACCATTTACAAATGCAACATGCTATCTTTTGTCTATGCCTTTATTTTTTTCAAAAATATGGTCACGATCTATTGTAGTATTTACTAAATTATTCAAGTCTTCATTTATTTGTAAGTTTTCTACTCCTATTTCGTTTATGAAGTTGTCGCCTTCGGAATCTGAAGAGTCTAGCTGGTTTGTTCCTTCTTCTTGTATACTTACTATGGAATAAATGCTTTCTGTGTCTGACATATATTCGTCTACGCTAATTAAAGTTTCTTGAAAGTCTTCTATTAATTGGGCATTTTTCGAGTTATTATTTATTCTCTTAGGGCATGTATTTGCTAGGTGTTCTATACTACCACATGTATAGCATTCTAGTCTGTTTTTATATGTCCTATCATTTCTGTATTTTCTTATATGTTTGTTTTTGTCTAAGTACGGTTTTCTAGCGTTTGACCTTCTAAGATAGTACTTCTTCTTGTCGTACCTATCATAGTTCTGATAACCGTATTTCTTTTTCTTTTTATATGGTTTTCTCTTTTGGGGGTCTTTGTCATAACTTTGAGTCGTGTATATAACGCTTTTACAAAAACTTAGCTCGTTCTGTTTGAGCTGTTTCTGTATCTGTAAGTTTGTACACTTCTCTTGGAGGATCTCCATTATATGCTGTATTCTATGTCCTATTGACCATTTAGCGTTTGGGTTTTGTAAAATCCCTTCCCGCTTTCCCCAACGGTCTTCTATTTCTCTTCCTAAATCTCCTGGAAGTTTTTTAAAGAGCTTCTTACCTAAGTCTTGATCAAACGAGTTACCGCTGATCGTACAGTAATAGAAAAAGTCATTTAAGAACTTCTTTATGTATATCCAATTTCCTATACTAAGTTGTTCTAACTTAATTAAAGCGTTTTTCTGTAAAATTATTAATCCACTATTTGGGTCTTCTCCCGTAATAAGAGTATGAATCTTATTCGTGAAGTTATATGGGTTTGATCCCATAGACACCAAGTGATGAAATTCCTCTGGGAAATTCACCTTGTAGGCTTCCCATAAAGCCTTAGTAGATTCTCCTAGGAAAGTCTCTAAGTATTTATACATTGTTTCAGAGTCTGTTTCTACGTAACTCTGTATATAGTCTGCTACTACGATACCTTTCCATAAATCTATTACGGAGTTCCATCTCTGGGGATCGTGTGCTGCTATATTTAGAATTTTACCTCTATTTCCTCCTTCTTGGAGGGTTATATTCTCTTCTATGGGTAATCTTTTACCCGACGGCTCAACCTGTTGTTGTACAGGGTCTTCTGATGTTCTAAATACTCTCCTTCGGGGTACATTACCCGTACTAGTATTTACCGTGATGTTTTCTCCAGTGGTTCTCTGGAAAGGACTTGAGCTGGAAGCACTAGCTTCCATTAGTTCTTTGTAACTAACTTCTGAATTATTTTCTAAGTCTTGGTGACTATTTTGTGAATCTTCTGATAAGTCTATTTCGCTATTTATTGAGAAGTCATTCCAGATTTCTTCAAACATTTCTGTTTTTTCTCTGGCAATACGTTCTTCTCTGTACCCTACATTGTCTGTTCTTTTTGTACAATTTTTAAAATGTTCTATAGTCTCTTCTAATTCCATGTTATCTTTTTTGCATCCTTTGCATTTAAATAATATTTTGGGCTTTTGTCTTTTCAGGTCTTGGGCTTTTTCTATATCAGTCCAGACTTTTTAATAAATTTAGCAGAATTTGGAAAACATATAAAAATAGGAATCCAGACTAAAGGCTATGAAGAAATGCATAGCGGTAATAATTTATTATTATGCTTATTTCTATTTTATTTAATTGGTCTATTAGGTTGTCTATAGCCTGGTTTTCTTTTTCTTTACTTTGCTTTTGTTATCTTTGTCTATAGTTATCTGGAAAATATGGTCGTCTATCTTATTTACTCTATCTGTCAAGTGGTCTATTTTTCTATGTAGATCTAATAACAAAGTTGTTATTATTATATTCTGTTGTATGACTATCTGATCGGATTTCTGAACTGGAATATAATTTCTATAGTCTTCTGTTAAGGGAATCGATTTATCTATTAGTATTGCTGCTTGTTCTAGAGAACTTTCTAGTTTGTTCATGAAATTATAGCTTGTTTTAGTTCTTTAACAGATTCTTCTAATTTTAGGATCTTTCCTACTAATTCAGTCTTTAGCGTTATATTTTCATGACTAATTTTTAATTCTAAATCTATCAAGTTTTCCTTAAAAATCTTTTCTAGGTGTGCATTCCCTTCTGAATGCTAAGAAACCTATTGTATCAGGTATAGATACAACTAGTCCGGTGCAAACGGTTGCCGGTAAAGACTTATCAAACCCGTTGACGGCTGTCACTTTGCCAAAAAGTGAAAATTAGGAAGCAACATCCTCAAAAAATAGACGCAAACTCCCGCAAACACTCACAGGATCTACATCCAGAGCAAGGAGTAAGCAGACAAAGAAGAGACAACAAAAGAACATAGAACAAATTGTAAAAGACACTCTCGAACAGATATTTCGAGAACAAATAACAAACCAAACCCCAGAACTGAAAAAAGACATACATACGGTTGCGATAGAATTAACGGATGAATCATTAATTCCTCCCAACCCCGAACATGGTACATTACAAAGTAATTTTTTCCAGGTACCGAAAGACCATGTTTCGGACACCGGTTCCGAAGACAATTATGAACAGGATGCACAGGACCCAAACGATGCCTATGACTCAGGCATGAGTTTCGATTCAGTGGCCCTACATAATTTAGACACATAAGGACAGCTAGCAAAGCTGAAAAACGTCACTACAAGACACAGACATAATAAAGATAGAGTGGAAAGCAACAGACAGATAGGACAACACTATCCCACTTTACGCAAAGTTATTCCAACTTTACGGAAAGTCGATAGCCACAGACAGACAGACAACACTATCCCACTTTATGCAAAGTTATTCAAACTTTACGGAAAGAAGATAGCCAGCAACAAAAGAAGACAAAATAAAGAGGACGATTTTCAAAAAGCAAAGTGATGATGGGGCCCAAAGCGCACCCAGCTAAACCTTTTGAAGATTCCTTTTTAGATTGAAATCCGAAGCTGAAGTCCGAAGACCCCTATATATACCACACTCCAAACTCTCTTACAATAAGAAGCGAAAGAAGCTGAAGCATAGAGAGGCTGAAGCAAGAGAGAGAGAGAATCTCCTCCCCACACAACTCCTCCACTCCACTATCCACATCCCCTTGTATAAACAACCATATGTAAGATAGTTTGTAATCTCTTTGCTTTGAAGTTTTCCCCCGTAGCAGTAGCAGTTTCCGGGACTCCCGAAAGGGAAATCTCCTTGTACTTCAGACATGTAAGTTTACAATTCAGTAGTTTATTTCTTCTGGGGTTCTTCTATTTAGTATTCTAGATACTAAACTAGAGCCTACCCTGTCTTCTGAGAAGCTTTGCCTTGGTCTTTCGTTTCTTGGTCTACCTGAAAGAAAGTCCATTTTTGGGATTTCTTTACTATCTTAACCCTTTCTTGATGAGGAGTAATTTCTATTTTATTTAATTGGTCTATTAGGTTGTCTATAGCCTGGTTTTCTTTTTCTTTACCTTTGCTTTTGTTATCTTTGTCTATAGTTATCTGGAAAATATGGTCGTCTATCTTATTTACTCTATCTGTCAAGTGGTCTATTTTTCTATGTAGATCTAATAACAAAGTTGTTATTATTATATTCTGTTGTATGACTATCTGATCGGATTTACGAACCGGAATATAATTTCTATAGTCTTCTCGTTAAGGGAATCGATTTATCTATTAGTATTGCTGCTTGTTCTAGAGAACTTTCTAGTTTGTTCATGAAATTATAGCTTGTTTTAGTTCTTTAACAGATTCTTCTAATTTTAGGTCTTTCACTTAGATTTATAATAAAGTCTATTATTGTAGTTAGTTGTTTATCTTCACCAAAGAAGCAGAAGCATAGAGAGGCTGAAGCAAGAGAGAGAGAGAATCTCCTCCCCACACAACTCCTCCACTCCACTATCCACATCCCCTTGTATAAACAACCATATGTAAGATAGTTTGTAATCTCTTTGCTTTGAAGTTTTCCCCCGTAGCAGTAGCAGTTTCCGGGACTCCCGAAAGGAAAATCTCCTTGTACTTCAGACATGTAAGTTTACAATTCAGTAGTTTATCTCCTAAAATGTAAATTATGTTTGAATATATATAAAATCTTGCGGGATTGCAAGAAATCATGTTAATATACGATTTTTATTTTCATCATGAATCTTGAGTTATTGTTATAATATACGCCATGAATACGGAAATTCTTGTTTAAATATTTATCATAACATGCATAGACACGGTTATCTTCTTGACTTAGTATATGGTTATACGATAAGCACCGTTATGGCCTCCATGGATTAACTCCGTAAATTCCTATGTCAACGGTGGTTGATTATTGGCCTGTTGATGTCCGCCGAAGGAATCCGTTGTGGCCGCTTTTGGGTGTGGTTAAAGACGATCGCCATAGCGGGGGTAATGCTTGGAAGAAGAGATGAACAGTTAAGAAGAAGAAGTGAATAGTCATAGTATGATAAAAACGAAACAAGTAATCAACAGTACAAATGGTAGGGATGATAAATAGTAACCTAGGACTAGTGATTGGACAGAGCCCAGATAAAAAAAAAAAAATAAAAAAAAAAAAAAACAAATTTTGTTTTATTACAGGAGATAGACTATGAATAAGACTTATATGAAAGAAGATCACAAGAAGAGAGTACCGAGTAGGACCACACACCTTACTTACTCCCCCCTTATTGAAACATTTCATTGAACATTGAAATAATACCCCCCATCTTATTGGTATCAGAGCGAGAAGATTTTGTTTGGACAAAGACTCGCATGACAGACTCTTATCAGACTGTTAAAAGAAAGTTGCATACTCTGTATCCAGTATACTTAAGACTTAGTATTACTCAGAAAAATAGTAGTAAACTCTACGAAGTAATAGACCAAGTATCTACACTTGAATATAACTTGATTAGACATCTGAAAGCTAGAAAAATAGAAAGACAATACTTAGAATATCAAGGCTCCCCTGGTACACCAGACTATTCAGACTCAGACAACGTATACATACCCTCACCAAAAAATTTATGAGAGGTACGTTATTTGCAAAACATATTAGATATACAGTTTTTATAATAAATAGAGAAAGACAAAAGAAACGTAGGTACGAAAAAGCCTACAAAGTATTAAAAGATCTCTTTTATTTACTAGAAATAAGAAAAAGAGGAATATTAGAAATAAGAGACAAAAATATTAGAAAAGTATCAATAGAAGAAATAATAGACTTTTTCCTACAACACGTACAACCATTTATTATAAACCTAGAAGAAAATAATTTTGCGAGATAGTATATACGAAAGAATAGTAGAAGGAGACTTAGATATAGAACTAGAAAAAGATTTACGTTGGCACCTAATAGGATTAGAAGGAGACATAGCTCACGCAGAAGACGGTTAGAATACCAAGAGTGGAAGCTAAAAAGTAAGACAATTTGCTCTAGGGTAAAGATAGATCGTTTAAAACATTTAGAATATCTAGACTTAAGACTAGAAATAGATAAAAAATATAGAATCTTATCGGACCAAAATATAGTTAAGTGTAATTTTAGTACGGAGAACATTCACTTCACGGTGAAGATAAACAACTAAATACAATAATAGACTTTATTATAAATCTAAGTGAAAGACTAAAAATAGATAACACTAATTATCTAGAAGGCCAAAAAAGAATAGAAGATTTATTAGTAAAACAAGAAAGAATTCTAAAAAGAACAGAAGAGAATCTAGATTATATAAAAAATACAGGAACTAGATCCTCACCTAAGAAAGAATTAGAAAAGATTTTTAAGGAAAACTTGATAGATTTAGAATTAAAAATTAGTCAAGAAAATATAACGCTAAAGACTGAATTAGTAGGAAAGATCCTAAAATTAGAAGAATCTGTTAAAGAACTAAAACAAGCTATAATTTCATGAACAAACTAGAAAGTTCTCTAGAACAAGCAGCAATACTAATAGATAAATCGATTCCCTTAACAGAAGACTATAGAAATTATATTCCAGTTCGAAATCCGATCGATAGTCATACAACAGAATATAATAATAACAACTTTGTTATTAGATCTACATAGAAAAATAGACCACTTGACAGATAGAGTAAATAAGATAGACGACCATATTTTCCAGATAACTATAGACAAAGATAACAAAAGCAAAGGTAAAGAAAAAGAAAACCAGGCTATAGACAACCTAATAGACCAATTAAATAAAATAGAAATTACTCCTCATCAAGAAAGGGTTAAGATAGTAAAGAAATCCCAAAAATGGACTTTCTTTCAGGTAGACCAAGAAACGAAAGACCAAGGCAAAGCTTCTCAGAAGACAGGGTAGGCTCTAGTTTAGTATCTAGAATACTAAATAGAAGAACCCCAGAAGAAACTAATAGACAGTTAAGTGAAATCATAAATGTAGATAGAGACATTAGCATCTTTCAACAAAACCAGTTAAATTTGTTGAATCCTAGAACTTTATATAATGCTGGAAGATTAACTTCAACAGCACAATTATATAGACATTATAGAGAAGAGCAGTTATCCGTATTAGGAGGACAGGCTCAAAACTTAAATTTAATCAGTGAAGACTCGTTTAGACAAATCAAAAGAAACACCGAACTCTCATGCACATGGGATTAATGGTAATAGGTATAAAAGGTTTAACCGAAAAAAACCTAGGAAGTAAAGTTCTAATAATGATATACGATGATAGATGGACAGACATGAAAAAATCCATCATCGGTATGACGAAAATAGACATGACGACAATGGAGGAATTTTCTATATCGGTCCGGACTTTTTAATAAATTTAGCGAAATTTGGAAAACATATAAAAATAGGAATCCGGACTAAAGGCTATGAAGAAATGCATAGCGGTAATAATTTATTATTATGCTTAGGATTTTTAGGAAAAATGACTACCAGTAGTAATACTAAATTTAAAATAAAAATAAACGATGTAGTAGAACTTATGAGTAACAAAGGCATAAATTTAATTAAGCCAACCAAGATACGACGAGAAGAATATGCGGGCTTAGAATGGAAGTTAGATAGGTTTGATACTAAAAAGAAAGTATTACAACCAAATTTCGCATCTAGAATATACAAACGGACATGGAGAAACCTCCATAAGATTTACTGAGACTATAATTACACTCCGCAAAAGAGTTGCGAAGAAGAAAGCACTATAGAAGAACAAGAATTAAATTTAATGAACATAGAAATTATCCCAGAAGGATACGAAGTGGACGTCGCTATAGAAAAAGCCCAAGACCTGAAAAGACAAAAGCCCAAAATGTTATTTAAATGCAAAGGATGCAAAAAAGATAACATGGAATTAGAAGAGACTATAGAACATTTTAAAAATTGTACAAAAAGAACAGACAATGTAGGGTACAGAGAAGAACGTATTGCCAGAGAAAAAACGAAATGTTTGAAGAAATGCGGAATGACTTCTCAATAAATAGCGAAATAGACTTATCAGAAGATTCACAAAATAGTCACCAAGACTTAGAAAATAATTCAGAAGTTAGTTACAAAGAACTAATGGAAGCTAGTGCTTCCAGCTCAAGTCCTTTCCAGAGAACCACTGGAGAAAACATCACGGTAAATACTAGTACGGGTAATGTACCCCGAAGGAGAGTATTTAGAACATCAGAAGACCCTGTACAACAACAGGTTAAGCCGTCGGGTAAAAGATTACCCATAGAAGAGAATATAACCCTCCAAGAAGGAGGAAATAGAGGTAAAATTCTAAATATAGCAGCACACGATCCCCAGAGATGGAACTCCGTAATAGATTTATGGAAAGGTATCGTAGTAGCAGACTATATACAGAGTTACGTAGAAACAGACTCTGAAACAATGTATAAATACTTAGAGACTTTCCTAGGAGAATCTACTAAGGCTTTATGGGAAGCCTACAAGGTGAATTTCCCAGAGGAATTTCATCACTTGGTGTCTATGGGATCAAACCCATATAACTTCACGAATAAGATTCATACTCTTATTACGGGAGAAGACCCAAATAGTGGATTAGTAATTTTACGAAAAAACGCTTTAATTAAGTTAGAACAACTTAGTATAGGAAATTGGATATACATAAAGAAGTTCTTAAATGACTTTTTCTATTACTTTGTACGATCGGCGGTAACTCGTTTGATCAAGACTTAGGTAAGAAGCTCTTTAACAAACTTCCGGGAGCTTTAGGAAGAGAAATAGAAGACCGTTGGGGAAAGCGGGAAGGGATTTTACAAAACCCAAACGCTAAATGGTCAATAGGACATAGAATACACATATAATGGAGATCCTCCAAGAGAAGTGTACAAACTTACGAGATACGAAAACACTCAAACGAACGAACGAGCTAAGTTTTTGTAAAAGCGTTATATACACGACTCAAAGTTATGACAAAGACCCCCAAAAGAGAAAACCATATAAAAAGAAAAAGAAATACGGTTATCAGAACTATGATAGGTACGACAAGAAGAAGTACTATCTTAGAAGGTCAAACGCTAGAAAACCGTACTTAGACAAAAACAAACATATAAGAAAATACAGAAATGATAGGACATATAAAAACAGACTAGAATGCTATACATGTGGTAGTATAGAACACCTAGCAAATACATGCCCTAAGAGAATAAATAATAACTCGAAAAATGCCCAATTAATAGAAGACTTTCAAGAAACTTTAATTAGCGTAGACGAATATATGTCAGACACAGAAAGCATTTATTCCATAGTAAGTATACAAGAAGAAGGAACAAACCAGCTAGACTCTTCAGATTCCGAAGCAGACAACTTCATAAACGAAATAGGAGTAGAAAACTTACAAATAAATGAAGACTTGAATAATTTAGTAAATACTACAATAGACTGTGACCATATTTTTGAAAAAAATAAAGGCATAGACAGTATAGCATGTTGCATTTGTAAATGGTTCCCGAGTAGAAGTAAAAGGGCCAGATGCAAAAAATGCTACATGGAGGGATGCATTTCATGTATCCAAAAAGAATTAGATATTACAATAGGACAAAAAGAAGTTTTAGAGAAAATAGTAGAACATAACATAATAGACTCAACAATTACAGTTAGATTAATGACGCTAGAAACTAGAGTAAATACATTAGAAATGAGATTATCCAGAGTAGAAAAAGGAAAAAATATAGAACTAGACAATTCTTCAGACGATGAGGCAGTAGAAAAAGATGCTGAAGTCTCCTCAGAATTAATGAGCAGATCAGAAGATGAGATAAACTCGTTAATCGCAATGAAGATAAAAAATTCAGCTCTCTAAGATTATTAACAAAAATTAAAATTAAAGACTACGAGATAACTACTTTAGCCTTGGTAGATACGAAATTTGTACTAGTAGTATCTTAAACAAAAAAATAGTACCCACTAGTTTAATTAAAACCTTAGATAAGCCGTCTTCAGCCATGCAGATGGATGGAACGCACAACTTCTATAGACATTACCTACAAGAAGCAAGTATTAGCTTTATAAACGCTTGCGATAAATTTTATAATCCTAGTTATAAAATAAATAAAATCCTAGTAAGAGATCTAAATATAAACACAGACTTTATTTTAGGACTAGATTTTCTATTAAATAACAATGGTAGCTGTACTATCACTAGAGATGGAATTATATTCCAAAAAAATAGTACATACTCACCAGTTCAGACACAAAAGTTAGAAACCAAAATTAATCAGACTTCTCAAATCAACCAGCTAAACAAACAAGCTAGCTGCTGTAAAGACTGTAATAGTAATGAGAAATATTGTTGCCAAAACAACAACAATTCCAAAGATGAATTTACAGAAAACTACTTAGAAAAGGACTATAATTTAATAGATATAGCTACAGACATGTATAACTTTAGAAAAGGTATAGACAAAATAGGATTTATTAAAGATCAAAAAGACTTAGATAATATAGTAAAAATCCTAGACGAATTAGAAATTATAGGAGAAAAACCACTTAAATATTGGGATAATAATAAGATTTTATGTAAATTAGATATTATTAATCCGAATACATAATAAAGACGACTTCTATAGAATCCACTAATCAGGACCTAGAAGATTTCAAGACAACAATCAAAGAATTATTAGACCTTGAAATTATAAAAAGATCCACTTCGAAACATAGGTCGGCCGCTTTTATTGTAAGAAACCATTCTGAAGAAGTCAGAGGAAAGGCTAGAATGGTGATCAACTATAAAAGATTAAACGACAACACTCGAAGCGATGGATATAAATTGCCAGACAAAACTGAATTAATTAATAGAATTCAGGGAAAGATTATATTTAGTAAATTTGATTGTAAATCAGGTTATTGGCAGGTCAAAATGCACCCCGCCAGTGTAGAATGGACGGCATTCACTTGTCCAGAAGGACATTTCGAATGGCTAGTAATGCCGTTTGGCCTAAAGACTGCTCCACCGATCTTCCAAAGAAAAATGGACGATATATTTGGAGAATATAAAAGATTTACAATAGTTTACATAGACGACATTTTAGTGTTTAGTAATAATATGGCAGAACACTTAGGACATCTTCAGACTGTTTTTAGACTTTTTGTGAATAATGGACTAATTATTAGCAAAAAGAAGATGGTATTATGTAAAAAATACATAGATTTCTTAGGTGTTACAATCGGGGATGGCAAGATTAAGCTCCAACCCCATATAGCAAAAAAGGCACTAGATATGCCTGACAGACTAGATAAAACTAAAGACCTTCAGAAGTTCTTGGGAATTCTAAACTATGCTAGAACCTTCATTAAAGATTTGGGTAAGGTGGCTGGACCTCTTTATTCAAAAACAGGTTCTACAGGACAGAAGAGTTTTAACGCCGAAGACATTAAAATAGTTAAGCTCCTAAAGCAACAGATCCAGAACATTCCGGATCTAAGTATGCCTTTAGAAAACGACTATCTGATTATAGAAACAGATGGAAGTTTTGAAGGATGGGGCGCGGTGTTAAAAGCTAAGACAAATAAATACTGTAGTAAAACATCAGAACGTATTTGCGCCTACCAAAGTGGCAAATACCGAGAAAAGGGTAATATGAGCAGTATAGATGTAGAAATATTAGCAGTAGTATACGCTCTAAACGCCTTCAGATTACACATCCTAAACAAACCCGAGACTTTAATAAGAACAGACTGTGAAGCTATAGTTAAGTTTCACCAAAAGATTAACGATAAAAGTAGTAGTAGACGTAGGTGGCTTAATTTCCTAGACACTATATCAATATATAATCTAGCTTTCGAACATATAAAAGGCAAAGATAATAACTTAGCGACCAACTAAGTAGACTAACAATAACTAAACAAAAGACTCCTAGAAATATCAAAATTGGTCCAGGCTAATCTCTTTTTTGATATTGCGAAAAAATGAGCTCGTCTCGGCGAGGCTCGAAAGACAAAGGGAAAGGCCCAACAAAACCCACGAGACAAAGGGAAAGGCCCGGCCAAACCCGCAGACAATTATAGACAATCTATATTGGGGAACCCGAACTTCGGCCCATAACATGACCCTTGAGACTCCCCCTTAGAAAGACTCATTTTTGGTAAGAATAACTTAATATCTTACCCCCATCTAACATGACTTTCAAGGTTTTGCCGCATTTTACAATAGACAAACAAAAAATGCCTAGTAGACAACTTGTGGATAGCCCACGTGAGAAAAGACAACGATCACTTTGTGGCCACACTAAACAAGACTTGTTGTTATTTCCATGACAAAAAAGCGAGACAAAAAATTCAAATTTTATGTCGTGGTTCACGGAAAGACAAACGGAGTATTTCGGACATGGTGGAAGTAATGGATTCGATAAAGGATTTTAAAACCCCTTTATTCAAAGGCTTCAATGATTTTACCGAAGCTTTAGATTATGCCGAGGAACCCTCGGACCCAACTATTACCTTTCTCCATCACTCGGACACCAAAAAACCGGACTCCACAATACAAGATACAAAGAGACACGAGACAAAGTGATATTCGTGATCAACGTAGTACAATGACGGAGGCCTTCAAAAGACTAAATCAGACAAAAGAAGAACTCCAAATACAAAACATACACCTCATAGAAAAAGTCACTAAATTAGAACTCATTCTCAGACAGATTAAATTACAGACTCAGACTCAGAGTTCTCCATCTCCTACTAAAATGGATGAGATAGGTGTGCATTCCCTTCTGAATGCTAAGAAACCTATTGTATCGGTATAGATACAACTAGTCGGTGCAAACGGTTGCCGGTAAAGACTTATCAAACCCGTTGACGGCTGTCACTTTGCCAAAAAGTGAAAATGAGGAAGCAACATCCTCAAAAAATAGATGCAAACTCCCGCAAACACTCACAGGATCTACATCCAGAGCAAGGAGTAAGCAGACAAAGAAGAGACAACAAAAGAACATAGAACAAATTGTAAAAGACACTCTCGAACAGATATTTCGAGAACAAATAACAAACCAAACCCCGGAACTGGAAAAAAAAAAAAGACATACATACGGTTGCGATAGAATTAACGAGATGAATCATTAATTCCTCCCAACCCCGAACATGGTACATTACAAAGTAATTTTTTCCAGTACCGAGAAGACCATGTTTCGGACACCGGTTCCGAAGACAATTATGAACAGGGATGCACGGACCCAAACGATGCCTATGACTCGGGCATGAGTTTCGATTCGATGGCCCTACATAATTTAGACACATAAGGACGACTAGCAAAGGCTGAAAAACGTCACTACAAGACACGGACATAATAAAGATAGAGTGGAAAGCAACAGACGGATAGGACAACACTATCCCACTTTACGCAAAGTTATTCCAACTTTACGGAAAGTCGATAATGAATGACAGACAGACGAGACAACACTATCCCACTTTACGCAAAGTTATTCAAACTTTACGGAAAGAAGATAACCAAGAACAAAAAAGACAAAATAAAGAGGACGATTTTATTGAAAATAAAGGGAAATCCCACTTTACGTCCTCTTTATTGAAAATCGTCCTCTTTATTTTGTCTTCTTTTGTTGCTGGCTATCTTCTTTCCGTAAAGTTTGAATAACTTTGCGTAAAGTGGGATAGTGTTGTCCTGTCTGTCTGCTGGCTATCGACTTTCCGTAAAGTTGGAATAACTTTGCGTAAAGTGGGATAGTGTTGTCCTATCTGTCTGTTGCTTTCCACTCTATCTTTATTATGTATGTGTCTTGTAGTGACGTTTTTCAGCTTTGCTAGCTGTCCTTATGTGTCTAAATTATGTAGGGCCACTGAATCGAAACTCATGCCTGAGTCATAGGCATCGTTTGGGTCCTGTGCATCCCGTTCATAATTGTCTTCGGAACCGTGTCTCGAAACATGGTCTTACAGGTACTGGAAAAAATTACTTTGTAATGTACCATGTTCGGGGTTGGGAGGAATTAATGATTCATCTGTTAATTCTATTGCAACCGTATGTATGTCTTTTTCCAGTTCTGGGGTTTGGTTTGTTATTTGTTCTCGAAATATCTGTTCGAGAGTGTCTTTTACAATTTGTTCTATGTTCTTTTGTTGTCTCTTCTTTGTCTGCTTACTCCTTGCTCTGGATGTAGATCCTGTGAGTGTTTGCGGGAGTTTGCGTCTATTTTTTGAGGATGTTGCTTCCTCATTTTCACTTTTTGGCAAAGTGACAACCGTCAACGGGTTTGATAAGTCTTTACCGGCAACCGTTTGCACCGGACTAGTTGTATCTATACCTGATACAATAGGTTTCTTAGCATTCAGAAGGGAATGCACACCTATCTCATCCATTTTAGTAGGAGATGGAGAACTCTGAGTCTGAGTCTGTAATTTAATCTGTCTGAGAATGAGTTCTAATTTAGTGACTTTTTCTATGAGGTGTATGTTTTGTATTTGGAGTTCTTCTTTTGTCTGATTTAGTCTTTTGAAGGCCTCCGTCATTGTACTACAGTGATCACAGAATATCACTTTGTCTGTGTCTCTTTGTATCTTGTATTGTGGAGTCTGGTTTTGCTGGTGTCTGAGTGATGGAGAAAGGTAATAGTTGGGTCCGAGGGTTCCTCGGGCATAATCTAAAGCTTCGGTAAAATCATTGAAGCCTTTGAATAAAGGGGTTTTAAAATCCTTTATCGAATCCATTACTTCCGAATGTCCATGTCTCGAAATACTCCGTTTGTCTTTCCGTGAACCACGACATAAAATTTGAATTTTTTGTCTCGGTTTTTGTCATGGAAATAACAACAAGTACTTGTTTAGTGTGGCCACAAAGTGACTGTTGTCTTTTACGCAACGTGGGCTATCCACAAGTTGTCTACTAGGCATTTCTATTTTTGTCTATTGTAAAATCAATAAAACCTTGAAAGTCATGTTAGATGGGGGGTATGTTATGGGCCCGAAGTTCAGTTCCCAATCTGATTGTCTATAATTGTCTGCGGGTTTGGTGGGCCTTTCCCTTTGTCTCGTGGGTTTGGTGGGCCTTTCCTTTGTCTTTCGAGCTCTTTGAGACGAGCTCATTTTTTCGCAATATCAAAAAAGAGATTAGCCCGGACCAATTTTGATATTTCTAGGAGTCTTTTGTTTAGTTATTGTTAGTCTACTTAGTTGGTCTGCTAAGTTATTATCTTTGCCTTTTATATGTTCGAAAGCTAGATTATATATTGATATAGTGTCTAGGAAATTAAGCCACCTACGTCTACTACTACTTTTATCGTTAATCTTTTGGTGAAACTTAACTATAGCTTCACAGTCTGTTCTTATTAAAGTCTCGGGTTTGTTTAGGATGTGTAATCTGAAGGCGTTTAGAGCGTATACTACTGCTAATATTTCTACATCTATACTGCTCATATTACCCTTTTCTCGGTATTTGCCACTTTGGTAGGCGCAAATACGTTACGATGTTTTACTACGTATTTATTTGTCTTAGCTTTTAACACCGCGCCCATCCTTCAAAACTTCCATCTGTTTCTATAATCGGATAGTCGTTTTCTAAAGGCATACTTAGATCCGAATGTTCGGATCTGTTGCTTTAGGAGCTTAACTATTTTAATGTCTTCGGTGTTAAAACTCTTCTCATCCCTGTAGAACCCGTTTTTGAATAAAGAGGTCCACCACCTTACCCAAATCTTTAATGAAGGTTCTAGCATAGTTTAGAATTCCTAAGAACTTCTGAAGGTCTTTAGTTTTATCTAGTCTGTCAGGCATATCTAGTGCCTTTTTTGCTATATGGGGTTGGAGCTTAATCTTGCCATCCCCGATTGTAACACCTAAGAAATCTATGTATTTTTTACATAATACCATCTTCTTTTTGCTAATAATTAGTCCATTATTCACAAAAAGTCTAAAAACAATCGAAGATGTCCTAAGTGTTCCGCCATATTATTACTAAACACTAAAATGTCGTCTATGTAAACTATTGTAAATCTTTTATATTCTCCAAATATATCGTCCATTTTTCTTTGGAAGATCGGTGGAGCAGTCTTTAGGCCAAACGGCATTACTAGCCATTCGAAATGTCCTTCGGACAAGTGAATGCCGTCCATTCTACACTTTGTGGGTGCATTTTGACTCGCCAATAACTCGATTTACAATCAAATTTACTAAATATAATCTTTCCCCGAATTCTATTAATTAATTCGATTTTGTCCGGCAATTTATATCCATCGCTTCGAGTGTTGTCGTTTAATCTTTTATAGTTGATCACCATTCTAGCCTTTCCTCCGACTTCTTCGAATGGTTTCTTACAATAAAAGCGGCCGACCTATGTTTCGAAGTGGATCTTTTTATAATTTCAAGGTCTAATAATTCTTTGATTGTTGTCTTGAAATCTTCTAGGTCCCGATTAGTGGATTCTATAGAAGCTTTGTCTTTATTATGTATTCGGATTAATAATATCTAATTTACATAAAATCTTATTATTATCCCAATATTTAAGTGGTTTTTCTCCTATAATTTCTAATTCGTCTAGGATTTTTACTATATTATCTAAGTCTTTTTGATCTTTAATAAATCCTATTTTGTCTATACCTTTTCTAAAGTTATACATGTCCGTAGCTATATCTATTAAATTATAGTCCTTTTCTAAGTAGTTTTCTGTTTCTAAGTATTCTTCTATAAATTCATCTTTGGAATTGTTGTTGTTTTGGCAACAATATTTCTCATTACTATTACGTCTTTTGACGACTAGCTTGTTTGTTTAGTTTGGTTGATTTGAGAAGTCTGATTAATTTTGGTTTCTAACTTTTGTGTCTGAACTGGTGAGTATGTACTATTTTTTTGGAATATAATTCCATCTCTAATGATAGTACAGCTACCATTGTTATTTAATAGAAAATCTAGTCCTAAAATAAAGTCTGTGTTTATATTTAGATCTCTTACTAGGATTTTATTTATTTTATAACTAGGATTATAAAATTTATCGCAAGCGTTTATAAAGCTAATACTTGCTTCTTGTAGGTAATGTCTATAGAAGTTGTGCGTTCCATCCATCTGCATGGCTCAAGACGGCTTATCTAAGGTTTTAATTAAACTAGTGGGTACTATTTTTTTGTTTAAGATACTACTAGTACATTGTATCTACCAAGGCTAAAGTAGTTATCTCGTAGTCTTTAATTTTAATTTTTGTTAATAATCTTAGAGAGCTGAATTTTTTATCTTCATTGCGGATTAACGAGTTTATCTCATCTTCGATCTGCTCATTAATTACGAGGAGACTTCGAATCTTTTTCTCTTTTGCCTCATCGTCTGAAGAATTGTCTAGTTCTATATTTTTTCCTTTTTCTACTCTGGATAATCTCATTTCTAATGTATTTACTCTAGTTTCTAGCGTCATTAATCTAACTTGTAATTGTTGAGTCTATTATGTTATGTTCTACTATTTTCTCTAAAACTTCTTTTTGTCCTATTGTAATACCTAATTCTTCTTGGATACATGAAATGCATCCCTCCATGTAGCATTTTTTGCATCCGGCCCTTTTACTTCTACTCGGGAACCATTTACAAATGCAACATGCTATCTTGTCTATGCCTTTATTTTTTTCAAAAATATGGTCACATCTATTGTAGTATTTACTAAATTATTCAAGTCTTCATTTATTTGTAAGTTTTCTACTCTATTTCGTTTATGAAGTTGTACCTTCGAATCGAAGAGTCTAGCTGGTTTGTTCCTTCTTCTTGTATACTTACTATGGAATAAATGCTTTACGTATGCCGACATATATTCGTCTACGCTAATTAAAGTTTCTTGAAAGTCTTCTATTAATTGGGCATTTTTCGAGTTATTATTTATTCTCTTAGGGCATGTATTTGCTAGGTGTTCTATACTACCACATGTATAGCATTCTAGTCTATTTTTATATGTCCTATCATTTCTGTATTTTCTTATATGTTTGTTTTTGTCTAAGTACGGTTTTCTAGCGTTTGACCTTCTAAGATAGTACTTCTTCTTGTCGTACCTATCATAGTTCTGATAACCGTATTTCTTTTTCTTTTTATATGGTTTTCTCTTTTGGGGGTCTTTGTCATAACTTTGAGTCGTGTATATAACGCTTTTACAAAAACTTAGCTCGTTCTGTTTGAGCTGTTTCTGTATCTGTAAGTTTGTACACTTCTCTTGGAGGATCTCCATTATATGCTGTATTCTATGTCCTATTGACCATTTAGCGTTTGGGTTTTGTAAAATCCCTTCCCGCTTTCCCCAACGGTCTTCTATTTCTCTTCCTAAAGCTCCTGGAAGTTTGTTAAAGAGCTTCTTACCTAAGTCTTGATCAAACGAGTTACCGCTGATCGTACAGTAATAGAAAAAGTCATTTAAGAACTTCTTTATGTATATCCAATTTCCTATACTAAGTTGTTCTAACTTAATTAAAGCGTTTTTCTGTAAAATTACTAATCCACTATTTGGGTCTTCTCCCGTAATAAGAGTATGAATCTTATTCGTGAAGTTATATGGGTTTGATCCCATAGACACCAAGTGATGAAATTCCTCTGGGAAATTCACCTTGTAGGCTTCCCATAAAGCCTTAGTAGATTCTCCTAGGAAAGTCTCTAAGTATTTATACATTGTTTCAGAGTCTGTTTCTACGTAACTCTGTATATAGTCTGCTACTACGATACCTTTCCATAAATCTATTACGGAGTTCCATCTCGGGGATCGTGTCTTTGCTATATTTAGAATTTTACCTCTATTTCCTCCTTCTTGGAGGGTTATATTCTCTTCTATGGGTAATCTTTTACCCGACGGCTTAACCTGTTGTTGTACAGGGTCTTCTGATGTTCTAAATACTCTCCTTCGGGGTACATTACCCGTACTAGTATTTACCGTGATGTTTTCTCCAGTGGTTCTCTGGAAAGGACTTGAGTTGGAAGCACTAGCTTCCATTAGTTCTTTGTAACTAACTTCTGAATTATTTTCTAAGTCTTGGTGACTATTTTGTGAATCTTCTGATAAGTCTATTTCGCTATTTATTGAGAAGTCATTCCGATTTCTTCAAACATTTTTGTTTTTTCTCTGGCAATACGTTCTTCTCTGTACCCTACATTGTCTGTTCTTTTTGTACAATTTTTAAAATGTTCTATAGTCTCTTCTAATTCCATGTTATCTTTTTTGCATCCTTTGCATTTAAATAACATTTTGGGCTTTTGTCTTTTCAGGTCTTGGGCTTTTTCTATAGCGACGTCCACTTCGTATCCTTCTGGGATAATTTCTATGTTCATTATACTTAAGACTTGTTCTTCTATAGTGCTTTCTTCTTCGCAACTCTTTTGCGGAGTGTAATTATAGTCTGTAAATCTTATGGAGGTTTCTCCATGTCTGTTTGTATATTCTAGATGCGAGGCTGGTTGTAATACTTTCTTTTTAGTATCAAACCTATCTAACTTCCATTCTAAGCCTGCATATTCTTCTGGCTGTATCTTGGTTGGCTTAATTAAATTTATGCCTTTGTTACTCATAAGTTCTACTACATCGTTTATTTTTATTTTAAATTTAGTATTACTACTGGTAGTCATTTTTCCTAAAAATCCTAAGCATAATAATAAATTATTACCGCTATGCATTTCTTCATAGCCTTTAGTCTGGATTCCTATTTTTATATGTTTTCCAAATTCTGCTAAATTTATTAAAAAGTCTGGACTGATATAGAAAATTCCTCCATTGTCAGTCATGTCTATTTCTGTCATACCGATGATGGATTTTTTCATGTCTGTCCATCTATCATCGTATATCATTATTAGAACTTTACTTCCTAGGTTTTTTCTCGGTTAAACCTTTTATACCTATTACCATTAATCCCATGTGCATGAGAGTTCGGTGTTTCTTTTGATTTGTCTAAACGAGTCTTCACCGATTAAATTTAAGTTTTGAGCCTGTCCTCCTAATACGGATAACTGCTCTTCTTCTATAATGTCTATATAATTGTCTTTGTTGAAGTTAATCTTCCAAAGATTATATAAAGTTCTAGGATTCAACAAATTTAACTGGTTTTGTTGAAAGATGCTAATGTCTCTATCTACATTTATGATTTCACTTAACTGTCTATTAGTTTCTTCTGGGGTTCTTCTATTTAGTATTCTAGATACTAAACTAGAGCCTACCCTGTCTTCTGAGAAGCTTTGCCTTGGTCTTTCGTTTCTTGGTCTACCTGAAAGAAAGTCCATTTTTGGGATTTCTTTACTATCTTAACCCTTTCTTGATGAGGAGTAATTTCTATTTTATTTAATTGGTCTATTAGGTTGTCTATAGCCTGGTTTTCTTTTTCTTTACCTTTGCTTTTGTTATCTTTGTCTATAGTTATCTGGAAAATATGGTCGTCTATCTTATTTACTCTATCTGTCAAGTGGTCTATTTTTCTATGTAGATCTAATAACAAAGTTGTTATTATTATATTCTGTTGTATGACTATCTGATCGGATTTCTGAACTGGAATATAATTTCTATAGTCTTCTGTTAAGGGAATCGATTTATCTATTAGTATTGCTGCTTGTTCTAGAGAACTTTCTAGTTTGTTCATGAAATTATAGCTTGTTTTAGTTCTTTAACAGATTCTTCTAATTTTAGGATCTTTCCTACTAATTCAGTCTTTAGCGTTATATTTTCTTGACTAATTTTTAATTCTAAATCTATCAAGTTTTCCTTAAAAATCTTTTCTAATTCTTTCTTAGGTGAGGATCTAGTTCCTGTATTTTTTATATAATCTAGATTCTCTTCTGTTCTTTTTAGAATTCTTTCTTGTTTTACTAATAAATCTTCTATTCTTTTTTGGCCTTCTAGATAATTAGTGTTATCTATTTTTAGTCTTTCACTTAGATTTATAATAAAGTCTATTATTGTATTTAGTTGTTTATCTTCACCGTGAAGTGAATGTTCTCCTGTACTAAAATTACACTTAACTATATTTTGGTCTGATAAGATTCTATATTTTTTATCTATTTCTAGTCTTAAGTCTAGATATTCTAAATGTTTTAAACGATCTATCTTTACCCTAGAGCAGCTGTCTTACTTTTTAGCTTCCACTCTTGGTATTCTAACCAGTCTTCTGCGTGAGCTATGTCTCCTTCTAATCCTATTAGGTGCCAACGTAAATCTTTTTCTAGTTCTATATCTAAGTCTCCTTCTACTATTCTTTCGTATATACTATCTGCAAAATTATTTTCTTCTAGGTTTATAATAAATGGTTGTACGTGTTGTAGGAAAAAGTCTATTATTTCTTCTATTGATACTTTTCTAATATTTTTGTCTCTTATTTCTAATATTCCTCTTTTTCTTATTTCTAGTAAATAAAAGAGATCTTTTAATACTTTGTAGGCTTTTTCGTACCTACGTTTCTTTTGTCTTTCTCTATTTATTATAAAAACTGTATATCTAATATGTTTTGCAAATAACGTACCTCTCATAAATTTTTTGGTGAGGGTATGTATACGTTGTCTGAGTCTGAATAGTCTGGTGTACCAGGGGAGCCTTGATATTCTAAGTATTGTCTTTCTATTTTTCTAGCTTTCAGATGTCTAATCAAGTTATATTCAAGCGTAGATACTTGGTCTATTACTTCGTAGAGTTTACTACTATTTTTCTGAGTAATACTAAGTCTTAAGTATACTGGATACAGAGTATGCAACTTTCTTTTAACAGTCTGATAAGAGTCTGTCATGCGAGTCTTTGTCCAAACAAAATCTTCTCGCTCTGATACCAATAAGATGGGGGGTATTATTTCAATGAAATGTTTCAATAAGGGGGGAGTAAGTAAGGTGTGTGGTCCTACTCGGTACTCTCTTCTTGTGATCTTCTTTCATATAAGTCTTATTCATAGTCTATCTCCTGTAATAAAACAAAATTTGTTTTTTTTTTTTTTTTTTTTTTTTTATCTGGACTCTGTCCATTCACTAGTCCTAGGTTACTATTTATCATCCCTACCATTTGTCTTTGTTGATTCTTTGTTTCTGTTTTTATCATACTATGACTATTCACTTCTTCTTCTTAACTGTTCATCTCTTCTTCCAAGCATTACCCCTACTATGGCGATCGTCTTTAACCACACCCAAAAGAGGCCACAACAGTCCTTCGACGGACATCAACAGACGAATAATCAACCACCGTTGACATAGGAATTTACGGGTTAATCCATGGAGGCCATAACGGTGCTTATCGGATAACCATATACTAAGTCAAGAAGATAACCGTGTCTATGCATGTTATGATAAATATTTCAACGATAATTTCCGGTATTCATGGCGAGATATTATAACGATAACTCAAGATTCATGATGAAAATAAAAAGCGTATATTAACATGATTTCTTGCAATCTGCAAGATTTTATATATATTCAAACATAATTTACATTTTAGGAGATAAACTACGAATTGTAAACTTACATGTCGAAGTACAAGGAGATTTCCCTTTCGGGAGTCCGGAAACTGCTCATCGCTACGGGGAAAACTTCAAAGCAAAGAGATTACAAACTATCTTACATATGGTTGTTTATACAAGGGGATGTGGATAGTGGAGTGGAGGAGTTGTGTGGGGAGGAGATTCTCTCTCTCTCTTGCTTGACCTCTCTATGCTTCACTTCTTTCGCTTCTTGTTGTAAGAGAGTTTGGAGTGTGGTATATATAGGGGTCTTCGGACTTCGACTTGGATTTCAATCTAAAAAGGAATCTTCAAAAGGTTTAGGCTTGGGTGCGCTTTGGGCCCCATCATCACTTTGCTTTTTGAAAATCGTCCTCTTTATTTTGTCTTCTTTTGTTGCTTTGGCTATCTTCTTTCCGTAAAGTTTGAATAACTTTGCGTAAAGTGGGATAGTGTTGTCTGTCTGTCTGTGGCAATCGACTTTCCGTAAAGTTGGAATAACTTTGCGTAAAGTGGGATAGTGTTGTCCTATCGTCATTTGCTTTCCACTCTATCTTTATTATGTCTGTGTCTTGTAGTGACGTTTTTCAGCTTTGCTAGCTGTCCTTATGTGTCTAAATTATGTAGGGCCACTGAATCGAAACTCATGCCTGAGTCATAGGCATCGTTTGGGTCATGTGCATCCTGTTCATAATTGTCTTCGGAACCGGTGTCTGAAACATGGTCTTCTGGTACCTGGAAAAAATTACTTTGTAATGTACCATGTTCGGGGTTGGGAGGAATTAATGATTCATCTGTTAATTCTATTGCAACCGTATGTATGTCTTTTTCCAGTTCTGGGGTTTGGTTTGTTATTTGTTCTCGAAATATCTGTTCGAGAGTGTCTTTTACAATTTGTTCTATGTTCTTTTGTTGTCTCTTCTTTGTCTGCTTACTCCTTGCTCTGGATGTAGATCCTGTGAGTGTTTGCGGGAGTTTGCGTCTATTTTTTGAGGATGTTGCTTCCTCATTTTCACTTTTTGGCAAAGTGACAGCCGTCAACGGGTTTGATAAGTCTTTACCGGCAACCGTTTGCAGGACTAGTTGTATCTATACGATACAATAGGTTTCTTAGCATTCGAAGGGAATGCACACCTATCTCATCCATTTTAGTAGGAGATGGAGAACTCTGAGTCTGAGTCTGTAATTTAATCTATCTGAGAATGAGTTCTAATTTAGTGACTTTTTCTATGAGGTGTATGTTTTGTATTTGGAGTTCTTCTTTTGTCTGATTTAGTCTTTTGAAGGCCTCCGTCATTGTACTACAGTGATCACAGAATATCACTTTGTCTGTGTCTCTTTGTATCTTGTATTGTGGAGTCTGGTTTTGCTGGTGTCTGAGTGATGGAGAAAGGTAATAGTTGGGTCCGAGGGTTCCTCGGGCATAATCTAAAGCTTCGGTAAAATCATTGAAGCCTTTGAATAAAGGGGTTTTAAAATCCTTTATCGAATCCATTACTTCCAGCCATGTCTGAAATACTCCGTTTGTCTTTCCGTGAACCACGACATAAAATTTGAATTTTTTGTCTCGGTTTTTGTCATGGAAATAACAACAAGTACTGTTTAGTGTGGCCACAAAGTGACTGTTGTCTTTTCTGCTGTGGGCTATCCACAAGTTGTCTACTAGGCATTTCTGCTGTTTGTCTATTGTAAAATCTGGCAAAACCTTGAAAGTCATGTTAGATGGGGGGTAAGATATTAAGTTATTCTTACCAAAAATGAGTCTTTCTAAGGGGGAGTCTCAAGGGTCATTATGGGCACTGAAGTTCGAGTTCCCAATACAGATTGTCTATAATTGTCTGCGGGTTTGGCTGGGCCTTTCCCTTTGTCTGTGGGTTTGGCTGGGCCTTTCCCTTTGTCTTTCTGAGCCTGCTGAGACGAGCTCATTTTTCTGCAATATCAAAAAGGAGATTAGCCTGGACCAATTTTGATATTTCTAGGAGTCTTTTGTTTAGTTATTGTTAGTCTACTTAGTTGGTCTGCTAAGTTATTATCTTTGCCTTTTATATGTTCGAAAGCTAGATTATATATTGATATAGTGTCTAAGAAATTAAGCCACCTACGTCTACTACTACTTTTATCGTTAATCTTTTGGTGAAACTTAACTATAGCTTCACAAATCTTTCTTATTAAAGTCTCGGGTTTGTTTAGGATGTGTAATCTGAAGGCGTTTAGAGCGTATACTACTGCTAATATTTCTACATCTATACTGCTCATATTACCCTTTTCTCGGTATTTGCCACTTTGGTAGGCGCAAATACGTTCTGATGTTTTACTACAGTATTTATTTGTCTTAGCTTTTAACACCGCGCCCCATCCTTCAAAACTTCCATCTGTTTCTATAATCAGATAGTCGTTTTCTAAAGGCATACTTAGATCCGGAATGTTCTGGATCTGTTGCTTTAGGAGCTTAACTATTTTAATGTCTTCGGCGTTAAAACTCTTCTGTCCTGTAGAACCTGTTTTTGAATAAAGAGGTCCAGCCACCTTACCCAAATCTTTAATGAAGGTTCTAGCATAGTTTAGAATTCCCAAGAACTTCTGAAGGTCTTTAGTTTTATCTAGTCTGTCAGGCATATCTAGTGCCTTTTTTGCTATATGGGGTTGGAGCTTAATCTTGCCATCCCCGATTGTAACACCTAAGAAATCTATGTATTTTTTACATAATACCATCTTCTTTTTGCTAATAATTAGTCCATTATTCACAAAAAGTCTAAAAACAGTCTGAAGATGTCCTAAGTGTTCTGCCATATTATTACTAAACACTAAAATGTCGTCTATGTAAACTATTGTAAATCTTTTATATTCTCCAAATATATCGTCCATTTTTCTTTGGAAGATCGGTGGAGCAGTCTTTAGGCCAAACGGCATTACTAGCCATTCGAAATGTCCTTCGGACAAGTGAATGCCGTCCATTCTACACTTTGGCGGGGTGCATTTTGACACCTCGCCAATAACCTGATTTACAATCAAATTTACTAAATATAATCTTTCCCTGAATTCTATTAATTAATTCAGTTTTGTCTGGCAATTTATATCCATCGCTTCGAGTGTTGTCGTTTAATCTTTTATAGTTGATCACCATTCTAGCCTTTCCTCTGACTTCTTCAGAATGGTTTCTTACAATAAAAGCGGCCGACCTATGTTTCGAAGTGGATCTTTTTATAATTTCAAGGTCTAATAATTCTTTGATTGTTGTCTTGAAATCTTCTAGGTCCTGATTAGTGGATTCTATAGAAGGTTTGTCTTTATTATGTATTCGGATTAATAATATCTAATTTACATAAAATCTTATTATTATCCCAATATTTAAGTGGTTTTTCTCCTATAATTTCTAATTCGTCTAGGATTTTTACTATATTATCTAAGTCTTTTTGATCTTTAATAAATCCTATTTTGTCTATACCTTTTCTAAAGTTATACATGTCTGTAGCTATATCTATTAAATTATAGTCCTTTTCTAAGTAGTTTTCTGTTTCTAAGTATTCTTCTATAAATTCATCTTTGGAATTGTTGTTGTTTTGGCAACAATATTTCTCATTACTATTACGTCTTTGACGTGACTAGCTTGTTTGTTTAGTTTGGTTGATTTGAGAAGTCGATTAATTTTGGTTTCTAACTTTTGTGTCTGAACTTGGTGAGTATGTACTATTTTTTGGAATATAATTCCATCTCTAGTGATAGTACGACTACCATTGTTATTTAATAGAAAATCTAGTCCTAAAATAAAGTCTGTGTTTATATTTAGATCTCTTACTAGGATTTTATTTATTTTATAACTAGGATTATAAAATTTATCGCAAGCGTTTATAAAGCTAATACTTGCTTCTTGTAGGTAATGTCTATAGAAGTTGTGCGTTCCATCCATCTGCATGGCTGAAGACGGCTTATCTAAGGTTTTAATTAAACTAGTGGGTACTATTTTTTTGTTTAAGATACTACTAGTACAGCCTGTATCTACCAAGGCTAAAGTAGTTATCTCGTAGTCTTTAATTTTAATTTTTGTTAATAATCTTATAGAGCTGAATTTTTTATCTTCATTGCAGATTAACGAGTTTATCTCATCTTCTGATCTGCTCATTAATTCTGAGGAGACTTCAGCATCTTTTTCTACTGCCTCATCGTCTGAAGAATTGTCTAGTTCTATATTTTTTCCTTTTTCTACTCTGGATAATCTCATTTCTAATGTATTTACTCTAGTTTCTAGCGTCATTAATCTAACTGTAATTGTTGAGTCTATTATGTTATGTTCTACTATTTTCTCTAAAACTTCTTTTTGTCCTATTGTAATATCTAATTCTTTTTGGATACATGAAATGCATCCCTCCATGTAGCATTTTTTGCATCGGCCCTTTTACTTCTACTGGGAACCATTTACAAATGCAACATGCTATACTTGTCTATGCCTTTATTTTTTTCAAAAATATGGTCACGATCTATTGTAGTATTTACTAAATTATTCAAGTCTTCATTTATTTGTAAGTTTTCTACTCCTATTTCGTTTATGAAGTTGTCTCGCTTCGGAATCGAAGAGTCTAGGTTTGTTCCTTCTTCTTGTATACTTACTATGGAATAAATGCTTTACGTGTCGACATATATTCGTCTACGCTAATTAAAGTTTCTTGAAAGTCTTCTATTAATTGGGCATTTTTCGAGTTATTATTTATTCTCTTAGGGCATGTATTTGCTAGGTGTTCTATACTACCACATGTATAGCATTCTAGTCTATTTTTATATGTCCTATCATTTCGTATTTTCTTATATGTTTGTTTTTGTCTAAGTACGGTTTTCTAGCGTTTGACCTTCTAAGATAGTACTTCTTCTTGTCGTACCTATCATAGTTCTGATAACCGTATTTCTTTTTCTTTTTATATGGTTTTCTCTTTTGGGGGTCTTTGTCATAACTTTGAGTCGTGTATATAACGCTTTTACAAAAACTTAGCTCGTTCGTTTGAGTCATTTTTTACGTATCTGTAAGTTTGTACACTTCTCTTGGAGGATCTCCATTATATGCTGTATTCTATGTCCTATTGACCATTTAGCGTTTGGGTTTTGTAAAATCCCTTCCCGCTTTCCCCAACGGTACAAACTATTCAACACTTCACGTAAGTCCTTTACATGTTTGACCAGACTGTCAAAGACATATATTCTCTCTTTCTCAATTTATACGATATAATTTAATTGGATACGAAATTTAAGAAATAAAGGAAGATTTTTAAATTTTGTGATCTAAAATAAGCTATAGATATTTGTGTGGTTATAGATCATCTTGTTAAGCGTAAAAAGTAAGTTTAAAGTTAAATTATTGTCAAATAAAAACACGTGTCATTTTTTTTGAGACTGACTAAAAATAAAAGTATATTATATAAATTGGGACAAATATATAACACAACATTATCCAAAGAAAATATCACGTTGTAACCTTCATCGTGCTTCTCACCAGGCAGGCTTGGGCCTAAGTTTAGTTGTCTATTTAGACTTTTCCACTTGTTATTATACAAGAAATTTTAGAAAACATTGCACGGTTTTCCCTTCAAATGAGCTGTTTTTTAATTTTCGCCCTGACAATCGAATTTATACTTATCAGGATACAAGTTCTTTAAAAGACAAGAAGCATGACTTATGAAATATTATAATACAAATATATATATATATATATATATTTATTTCCCACAAAAATATTATTTATCACGAGGAGCAAAAATTAAAAATCAGCACAAATACGGGCATAAGTGCCAATTCTTATCATGTCCTCCGTAAGATTTTGTATCTAAAGTTTGAACCCATAAAAGATTTTTTCTTGCAATAATAACCTTGTCGCTACACACTCGCTAGAACTTGGTCTTGTTCTTCTCTTCCTTCTTTCTTCATTTCCATCCTCTTCTTCCAATAAATTATGAGCACATATAATTAAATTTAATTTGTTGAATTTGAAAAAAAAAATCTCGAAAGGAAAAAGTAGGTCTATTGGCTTACGAAGGTTTAGGTTAAATTTGGAATTGTGTTGAGATTTTGTATTAAGAAAATAAATCAAATTTGAAGTTGATTTAGAGAAGAAAAAACAAACGTGCTGATGAAATTACCAATTACTAATTTGTTTTGTGTAAATTGGCATATGAATTTTAAAATAATATTACATATTTAAAGATAAGACAGAAAATTCATAAGCCATAATAACTGATAATTTAAAATTACTAAAAACTTTACCTAGATTTTGAGCATATTATAATCTCAAAATCACAATGATCAGTTTAATACTAAAAACCTTCAAGTTCATAATACATCAAATTTAAAGTCGCTAACAATAGCCAATTTCAGGTGACTTGCCTCCAATAAGATGCCAATGGCATATGGCCTTCTGCTCAAAACCAGATTCCAGACATTGCTCCATCACTTCAAAGGTTGGTGGACAATCTTGGAATAGTATGACAGACAAAGTTTCCTATTCAATACTCGGAATACTTCTCCGACCATCCATATCGATGAAAAATTCTGTAACAAAACCATAAAAATTTGTTACCAATTTCGTGACGAATTAGCGACTAAAATCCTATTTAGTGAAAAAACCGTAACCAATTTCTATTTTTTCATTTTACTTTTTTTTGGTAGTGTATTGTGGTGTCAAAGCTCTCTTGGACTATATATATTTGAATCCGCCTTCATACTTAAAAGATAAAATAATTTCCCTTGAGAATTCCTTTCATTATTCACAATATATATAGTTGATTCCTAATATAGTACGAATCCAAACTTACCTTACAAAGGTTGATTCCTAATACAATTAGAATCCTAAGTTACCTTAAATATACATCTATCATAATTACAAAATATACGGAGAATATTCTGAGAATATTCGCTAATACTCCCCCTCAGACGGAGCGGGAGGAGGCCGAATGCTAAGGCTGGATCGGAAGTCGGTGAAGAGCTGTCGCGGTAGTCCCTTTGTGAAAATGTCTACATACTGATAAGAGGAAGGCACGTGTAAAATTTTGACCTGACCACGGGCAACCTTCTCTCGCACAAAGTGGATATCCATCTCAATATGCTTAGTCCGCTGATGTTGGACTAGATTATGAGACATATAGATAGCGAGATATGTTGTCACAATAGACTATAGACGCCTTGCGTAATGGACACTTTGGAGCTCCAAAAGAAGATTTCGGAGCCAACGGATCTCGGCGACGACGACATTAGCAACTCCGCGATATTCTCGCTTCAAAGCACTCGAACGGGAAAGCGTGGCTGCGCGCTTGGCGGACCATGAAATAAGATTATCCCCAAGAAATACACAGTACCCTGAGGTGGAGCGACGTGTGTCGGGGCATCCTGCCCAATCTGCATCCGTGTAGGCTAGCAACTTGGCCGGGGCAGAGGTGTATAGATGTAAACCAAAGTCTAGTGTGCCCTTAACATATCTGATAATACGTTTGAGGGCGACAAAATGGGACTCTCGGGGGTCGTGCATGAACAGACACACCTGTTGAACGGCATATGCAATATCAGGCCTAGTGAATGTAAGATACTGAAGAGCACCTGCTAGACTCCGATATAGAGTGGGATCAGAAACTAGCGCATCGTCATTGGCACTAAGCTTGGATTTTGAGTCCACCGGAGTTGGCATAATTTTACAATTTGCATATTTGCCCTGTACACTATCTCTTCTGCATACTTACGCTGACACAGGAATATAGTGGCTGCATATCTTGTCACCGATATACCCAAAAAATAACTTAGCTTGCCCAAGTCAGTCATAGCAAATTCAGTTTTGAGTAGAGCAATGATTTCATTCTTCAACCCGTCAGATGAGGCAGTAAGAACAATGTCATCGACATATAATCGCAAATATGCAGTGCTACTACTTCGGTGAAAAGTGAAGAGAGATGTATCACACCTGCTACATAAAAAACCAATCTGCAGAAGATACATGGCGAACCGATCATACCAAGCGCGGGGTGCCTGTTTCAATCCATACAATGACTTCCCGAGATGACACACAAATCTGGAGTCTGCCGGATGAACAAAGCCAAGAGGTGATGCATGTACACACGCCTCTCTTTCAAATCCCCATGAAGAAACGCATTCTTGACATCAAGTGATGAATCGGCCAATGCATGCCCATAGCAATACGAGAACAGATCCGAATAGTGGCCGGTTTAACAACCGGATCGAATGTCTCACCACAATCAATACCCTCCTCATGCGATTAGTGCCATTGGCAACTAGTCTTGCCTTATACCTCTCTAAGTCACCACTTGTCTCTGAACTTGTGACGAAATAGCCACATACACCGGATAACATTCACACCAGCTGGTCTAGGTACCAAATCCCAAGTGTTCTGCTTGGTTAAAGTATTAATTCCTCGCACATGGCCGCACTCCAATTTGGGTCCAGTTTTGCTAGTTTTGGATTTTTTGGAATGGGTGATAAGGTTTGTGTGGAGAGATTGAATTGAACCTTGGGTTTGAAGATCCCGTGTTGTGCACGAGTCTCCATGCGATGTGAGGGCAGTGGTGGTGAGTCGGGGTTGTGAGGTTGCTGGTCCACTGGTTCTGGACCGGTGGGCGCGCGATGTCGCCGGTGGTGCAGGTGACTCGACTGGGGGCTGTAGGGGTGAGCAGGGAGCTGGTGGGGTGGTGCCGGACAGTGGCGAGACTGTCGGAACAATGGGCTGCTATTGGTATAGATTTTGGATGACCGGGGACAGACTTAGTTCATCGAGAAAGATGTAATCGGTGGTCTGAAATTTTCGGAGATTTGAAAAAGGAAAGGTTGCCTCGTCAAAGGTGACGTGACGGGAGACGATGATTTTGCGAGTAGCAATGTCATAGCACAAGTAGCCCCGATGATTAGGAGATAGACCAAGGAAGACACATGGAAGAGTGCGATGGGCAAGTTTGTGGGGTGCAGTGGAGGCTATGTTGGGGTAGCATAAGCATCCAAAAATACGTAGGTGATCATATGATGGCTGCCTATGGTATAAGATTTCTGTAGGGGTTTTGTTTTGGAGTGTGCTAGTTGGTAAAATATTTAGAAGGGATTCTACCATTTTTACAGCATAGACCCAAAAAGGCGGTGGTAGGCAGGCATGAAACAGAAGTGTGCGGACCATGTTATTGATGGTACGTATAATTCTTTCAACCTTTCCGTTTTGGGAAGAAGTATAGGGACAAGAAAAATGAAAAACCATGCCTTGTTTAGAACAGAAATTGTGAAATGCCGAGTTATTAAATTCACGTCCATTATCACATTGGATTGATTTAATAGGTTTTTCAAATTGTGTCTTAATGAATTTTTGAAACTCGAGGAATTTTGCAAAAACTTCAAATTTGAATTTCAGTGGGTAAATCCAAACAAAATGTGAAAAATCATCCAAGAATACTAGATAGAATTTATGACCCAAAGAGCTAGCAATTGGAGATGTCCACAAATCAACATGAACAATATCAAATGGAGAAAAAGTAACACTGTTTGATGACATAAAGGGAAGACGAGTATGTTTGCCTAGTGGACAAGAAAAACAATGTTGGGCAATTTTCCCATTATTACATTGAATACGCTTAGAAGTCCTAAGAAAAGTAAAAATTGGGTCTCCGGGGTGTCCGAGTCTGTTGTGCCAAGTTGAGGGAGAGATCGCCGCAAGGGATAGAAGTGCTTGCGGTCTGACAGCGGAAGATTTAGTGAATGGGTAAAGGTCTCCCACACTATTGCAGCGTGTAAGAAGTTTCCCCGTATTGAGTTCTTTCACAGAAAAACCAAAAGGGTCAAATTCGACAGACACAAAATTATTGCTAGTGAATTTTTTGACAGAGATTAAGTTTTTAATGATGTTAGGTGTGTATAGGACGTGGTTTAGGGAGAAAGGTGGGTGTGGATGTTTGGTGTGTGTGTTACCGTAACCTTCAATTGGAATGCAATGACCATTGCTGATAGTAATAAATTGAGGACACTTTAACCGACCTAGTTCAGATAGTTACCTGACGACCGGGTTAGGTGAGATGTGGCTCCGGTGTCCATGTACCAATTGTCGTCGGGCTATTAAAGGTTCACAGTGGTGTAGGCACGGCCCAAAGCGGTCGGGGCCGGTACATTGTGTTGTTTCTTCTTTGCTGCCGCTGCTGCTGCCGGGTGCTTCTTCTGCTGCTGCTGCCGCAGCCGTGCCTGTGCCTGTGAGGCCCGTAGGCTTTCTTCTTCTGCTGCTGGTTGCTTTGCTGCTGGTGGCCGAGGCAGGGCCCAAGAGGCCGATCGACCACGGCTGCTGGAACCGGCCCCCGCATTCTCGTGCTGCTTTGCAGCTTCTTCTTCTTGGTGGTTGTACCCCTGCTGCTGGTTCCAGTTCTGCTGGCCTGGCTGCTGTTGGTTGTGCTAGCCCTTTCCGTGGCCCTTGCCTTTGTTGTTGCGACCTCTGTCGCCACAACCTCCGCCACTGGCTTCTGTTGGACCTGCTGCAGCTTCTGGTTGCTGCTTGGCCGCAGGTGTTGTCATCTCGTCAACGGCTAAGGCCTTTTGATTGTGTTCCTATTGTTTAGCACATCTAGTTTCTTCCAACAATAGTTGTGAGCGTGCCTTGTTGAAACTTGGGAGAGGGTAGGCTTGTTGAATCATTGTTGCGAGTATGTCATATTCACCTTTTGGTAAACTCGCAACAAGTTGAAGCACCATCTTAGTTTCTGAAATAGAAGTCCCGACGTTGGATAGTTGATCGGTTATGAGTTTCAGTTGCTTACAATATTCTGACATGTTGTTAAAATTCTCGAGGCGGGTATTATTGAATTGCTCTTCCAAATATACGGCCCGAGTATTTTTATTGTCCTGAAAGATTTCTTCAAGCCGGACCCAAAGTTCACGTGCTGTAGCACCTTTTTTCATGATAGTGCACAACAGGTCTTTGGAGATGGTGCCGTAGATCCATTGTTTGACGATGGCGTCAAGACGACGCCAGATTGAGTCTGTAACATCGGTGGGACGAGGAACAGATTCGTCAATATGATCGAGCACGTTGTATGCACATGCATGGATGTAGAATAGTTCCATCCATATGGAATATTGACAGTCTTCTTGGTCAAGAATTATAGGGATAAAATTTTGATGTTGTTAACGGCGAATGCCGGATGAAAAGAAGATATTGAACGTTGAGAGGGGTTATCAAGTGTGCCAGTGGATGAATTTGAATTTGTGGGGGAAGACATGGTTGCCGCCTGCCGAGGGAAGGGAATTTTCTGGTTTGCCGAGAAAGGGAGGAAGAAACCAAATTTGTTTCCCCTGTGAAATGAGAAGAAAAATGCTGATTTCGGCCGAGAATAAGGAAGAGAAGGGTTTTAGGTTTTAGGCTCTTGATACCATGAAAGATTGAATAATTTCCCTTGGGGATTCCTTTCATTATTCACAATATATATAGCTGTACAAGGTTGATTCCTAATATGGTACGAATCCTAACTTACCTTACAAAAGTTGATTCCTAATACAATTAGAATCCTAAGTTACCTTAAATATACATCTATCGTAATTACAAAATATACGGAGAATACTCTGAGAATATTCGCTAATAATACTTATAGCACTCATCAGTGGTAGAGAAAGGTTTTCATTTGAGGAAAAAAAAAGGCAACCCGGTGCACTATGCTCCCACTATGTGCAGGGTCTGGAGAAGGGCCGAACCACAAGGGTCTATTGTACGCAGCCTTACCTTGCATTTCTGCAGGGTTTTCATTTGAGGGTTCAACAATAAATGTTGGAAATTTGCCTTTGATGGGGGTTGCGTCCACCCATCTTTAATGACTTAAACACTCAGGTTCCGCATGTTGGAGTCTTTGGTTCTTCACATGTGCATAATCTACTAAGTGAGTAGATGACCGTAGGGCCAAGGATCGTCAAATTTCATTAAGAAATGAAAGAGATATTGGTCCACTAAGTAAGATGTTTGAGGCATGAAAATATGGTGTGGGACAAATCTACCACATCGGTGGAAAAATGAAGAATTGTTCTTTTTATAAGCCTAAAAAATGGATAAGGGTTTGGGACCCCAAGGGGTAACCCATGTGTTTGAAGGAAGGAGGACCTAGGTGTGCTTGGGTTCGAGGCTAGCCCCACACGCACACCGCTAGCCCGTCCGGTCTCGGGCTTCGGGGCTACTTCTAATATTATATTTTGGACCCCAAACTATTTAGAATTTACAGTTTGGCCCCTGGAGTTTCAGGATTGCAGCCAGAAAGCCAACAATTTTATGGCATTAACCATCTGAAACGTTTTGTAGTAAAACGTTTATGGCCATGACTACACCTCTCCTCCTCCTAAACACTGTATATTGAGACCAGAAACAGTTTTGAGGGGAGAAGAGAAACCAAAAAGAAAGATAAAGAAACTCTCCCTTTTCCTCTAAATTTTTCATTCTTCAGCAAGTCGTTTCATGTTTGTTTTCTTCATCAGAATCAACCTATTTACTTTGTAGTGTTGATTAGTTGTTGTTTTATCTTGGGAGACTATTGCCCGCTAACGTAAAAACATATATACGGGGCAATCTTGTCTTAAAGACAGAGAGTCATCTCTCGACTCAACCACAGTTGTAACAATCCAGATTTAGTGTTTCTTGATTTCAGGTTATCAAGATTCAGGATTCAACAAGCTTGCGGCAATTATAATCTTGGTTGTTTGCTTATCCTTTCGAACACTTGTAATATTTATTTACTTCCCGTACTGCTTTGATTCCAACAATTATATCCAACAGTAATTACGTATATAAATACAAAAACAGAAATTTAACTTTATATATACAATTTTTGAATTTTCCGGCAATAGGTTTGGATAAAAGTATTAGTATACTGTGTTCAAAACTTGTAAACTAGAAAAATTGAATTAAACTGGAAAAACGAAACATGCAGAAACTGAAAATATCTGAGACTACAGAATTTACTATATGTCCTTAAGAAATTTAATCCTCTCACTGTACCCGAGGTTATGGATTACTTCCTCCAGGATAAAACGGATATACAACAGACTCGATTTTTGTTTGTAAGAAAGTATGCAGAAGTTTGAAAATTCGACGCAGAAACCAAAGCATTGCCCATGTATTTATAGTCAATTTTTTGAGCGAAAATACTTGTTCAGAACAGGCATGGAAGGCCGTGTCTTTTTTTGAAATTATGAAATGACCGTTGGAAATATTTCATGAAATTTAAATTAAATTTAATTAATCAATCAGATCATTTGATCAAATTCAAATCTGAAGCTAAAGCCGAGCGATGACAACGGCGTGAGACGAGACTCTCTTCTCAACTCTTTATAAGCTATAAGATTTGCTTCTATATATAAGCACACAAATCTCCCTCTCCACCACAAATAAGGATAAAGTTCTCATCCAAAAAAAACTTTGCTAAATTATTAAATTTTCCTTCATTTCTCATTCACACCACTTCATCTCTAAAGCCCAACAGTTTAAGGGTCTTTAAAGCCCAGCATAAATGACCCCCTCCCGCCTCATTATCTTTTCTCCTATACTCGTAGACTTCATAAGTCTATTAACAAGAAGAGAATCATGTCAAATAGTATGATCATTGCAATTAAAATGGAGAAGCGTTAGATCAAAACCATGAAATTCACCGACAAAGATTATGGTGGGATGAATAGAATTCCTATGCCCTTAATTAGAATTGAGGTTGAATCATTGGTATGAAAAAATTATATTAGGGAGCACTACCCCTTAAATAGTCTTACACCGTACAAATCTGTATTGATCGGCGCCCCAATGTGGGTACATAACTAATGAATGAGAAAACCAAAACAAAACAACATGAAATTCAAATATTTGATAAGTACCTTCAAGCTCATAATCATCCATGCGTGACTTCACAAAGAACTCCCTACAACATAAAAAATATCAGCACCAAGAAACAAAACATATACTATGATACATGCATTCTATCAAGACTAAATAGGGGATACCGTTTGCCTTTTGCTTAGCTCTTAATTAAGGAGTTCGAATATTGGCCGGTACTTTATTAATTAGTTTGCTCTTATACTACTTAGTTAACTTGCTGGTAGGTAGACACATGGAAGTCTCTAATAATGCAAGTAATAAGTGGTCTTTTAGAAAAGGCCAAAAGCTTAGGTGACTCAAATTTTGGATATTGTACGGACGTCTAAAAAATTAACACGTAAATGGGTTTGAGGGGAGGACAATGATGCTATCGTTCCCTACTAAAAAAAAATATATGAGCTAGTTTTCGACCAACGTCCTATCGAAAATTAGCTCATCGTTGTAGGAGTTTCCGACAAATAGTGGACTGTATTACAAGATGAGAAAGGTATAGGAGTTTAGAAAAGAGAGAAAATATTGTCAGTGAGAGCAGTAATCAGGGACCGATCTAGCCCTTATGATATAAGTTTACGAGAACTCAATGATTTTTATTCATAATCTATATTTTATTAAGAAATTAACAAAATATATATAAGTACTTGATTGTGAACTCAATGTTGAGTCCGCATATGACAGTAATTGTGGTTAGTGCGATGGCAATGCTATGTACTATGTAAAAGTGTACAGAGTATAATTGAAAGGTAATCTCTATAGGAACTTTGGACAAACGATGGAAATTTCACAAATTATTCAAATGAAGTGCAAAGTAAATAAATTATTATTTTTAAAAATCATCTGGGAATTGAATTTGGTTGTAATTACAAGAAGTTACACTATAAATTATTATAAGAAAAAGATAATTGCAGTTAATGAGTGATGTTTGAGCGAATCATATTAAAATCCCAATAAGTGAAAATATACTAATATATGCTGACCGAAAAAATAAATTAAATAACTTACTTTATAGACTAAATTATATTGACGTTGAGATTGAAGGTTTTTGCAAGATTTGGTTTCTCTTTTAGCAAGATTTAGGTCTAATAATTTGATAGTACGAAGAAGTCTAATGGGGCCTATATAATTCAGGGCATATTGAAAATGACATAATCTATTTTACCCCTTTATCAGTACCAAATCATATAAAGTTATAAGTGGATCGACTGTTTCCCCCCCCCCCCCCCCCCCCCAAAGGAAAAATATATATCTAGTGGAATGTTTATGGACTCACGTGAACTCAATAAATTTTACGTAAATCGTGTATTTATATTTAAAAATTATTAAACATATTAAAATATTTTATTGCTAACTCAGTTCATTAATCTGACTATTATTATATATTAATTTAAAATTATTATAGAAATTCATAAATTTAAAATTTTCATGCTTCCATCATTCCGGCTGTCAAATTGGACTATTCAGCTTTATCAATCCACATACTTTGGTCCATTGTGACCCTAATAAACATCAAAATGATTGGGCCAAGAAAGACTAGTTAGACAAGTGGATTATGTTTAGCCCATTTTCCAAGTGGATTAGAGCATCTACTTTATATGAAAACTACTGTAACATATTTCCCCCAAAACAATTTTTTTAATTTTTATATGAAAACAAGTTTAATTAATTAAGTGCAATTTTAGTTTTTATATATATAATCAAGTGCCTGTTTGAAAAGTCACCCATGTAATTGGAATTGAGTGTAATTACACTATTTGCATGTTTGTCAGGACAAGTAATTATATGATCAACATATAATTGAGTGTAATTGATAGGTTATAATTACACTTTTCAATTCTTAAGAGTGGTTGAGAATTGTGTGTAATTACAAGGTTACTTCATAACTTTTTGTTTTTATTTTATTTTAATTTATTTTTATTTCAATTATTTTTAGTTTCTTTTTTATTTTAAAATTATTTTATTTTAAAAATATATTTAATTTTATATTATTTATATTTAATTTTTTCTTTTTATTTTTCAACCTTTACTTCTTGTGATTCCATGTAATTGTATTTTTCTTTGTTTTCTTCATTTAGTGTAACTGCATTATTATTCTAGTTTTTGAAACTACACCTCCTAATATTAGAAAAAATGAGTTATTAATAACTTGACAATAGCGAGAAATTAGATAATATAGTAATTACGATGACCTGTTTATTTGTCATAATGTAATTACAGTGTATTTACACTTGTGCAACCAAATATTAATCTAACTGCGTAATTACACTTGTGAAACCAAACAATACACTTGTAATTACACTGTAATTACGTTATAACAAACAAACAGATCATCGTAATTACTATACTGCCTAATTACTAGGCTGTATATTTACTACCCTATTAATTACACCAATTTCAATTACCAGGTGGCTTTCCAAACATATCCTAAGTATTGTTAATCGTTTGAGCGTGCAGCATTAGATTGTTGCCATTTTTATAAACTTTATGACCACCTTGTTAATTGTTATACGTCAATAATGGCACTATTCCTATAAACAACAATAATTGCCTATATTCTGAGTTCTGACCTTTGATTCATCAATTAACCATGATAATATAGTATATATTTGATAAAGTATACCGTGATATACATAATATATATAATGTTTGTGTATATCACGGAAACACAAGCCTAGTTGGACCGTGATATATACGGTATACATAACCATGTATATCACGGTTTTGGTAATGTATTGTTGTATTTAATTAGCATTGTACACTTAACATAATTATAGAATTCTTGTACAAATATAATAGAGTTTTGGAATTAGAATAGCAATATGATTTTCCATATTATGGAGATTGTAAATTGTATAACATGTTTCATCCCGCCCTTGCTATTTCCAACATCAAGAACCACATCTCTATTGTTCTTGAAATGGAAAACGTCCAATATGCGACGTGGGCAGAATTGTTCAAAATTCACGCACTTTCACATCAAGTCCTCCATCACATAATTCCTCCGGCACCTGGCACATAAGATGTACCTACCCCCGAGGAGAATCCTAAGTTATGGATAACCCTTGATGCTACTGTCCTCTAGTGGATTTACTCGACTATTTCTACCGACCTTTTACAGACGACCATTGAACCAGACACTACGGCTATGACTATCTGGAATAGATTGCGTGATATATTCTAGGATAACAAACATTCCCGAGTTGTCACTCTTGAGCAAGAATTTTCACAAGTCAGCATGGAAGATTTCCTAAATGTTTCAGCTTATTGTAAACGGCTCAAGGAATTGGCTGGCCAACTCCGTAATGTTGGAGCGCCTGTTACTAATAATCGTTTTGTTCTACAAATGGTTGCAGGCCTATCTGAGGCCTATAATGGCGTTGGGACTTTACTCCATCAAAGTAATCCACTTCCACCTTTTAATCAAGTTCGTTCGATGCTCGCGTTAGAAGAAGCCGGCTTGCCAAAAAAGGCGGCTACCGGCATAAGTTCAGTCGCAATGATAACTACGTCCAATAACTCTCACAATTTTGTTGACAATTTGGGCAAAAAACGCAACAACAATAGTTGCAAGAAGGGTCAAAACTGTAAAAATAATGGGAAAATTGGGGTTCTAGGCTCCAGCCCGCCTGGTCTCAGCCCTGGGACCCTTAGCAGTAGGCCTGGACCAGCGGTCAGTGGCCTAGTCTCGCATACTGCCCTCCCAGTTATTTCCAAGGAACTTGGGCCCCGGTCCAGCCCAATTTCAGGCCCAATTTCTCGGGTTCTTATAGCAACAACCAACAGCGTTCCGGGTCGGGTCATCAGGCCAGTCTGCTTGGGCCTCGGCCCCAGCAGGCCTTTAATGCTGCGAGCCCGAATTTGATCCCGACATCCATCGATATTGAGGCCGCTATGCATACACTTGGATTAAATCCTCCAGACGCGAATTGGTACATGGACACCGGCGCCACTTCTCACATGACGTCCGACCAAGGTACTCTTTCGTCTTATTTCAATTTGAGCAGAAATTGTGGCATTATTGTTGGTAATAGAAACTCAATTCCAATTTGTGGTTCCGGTCATACAACGTTGTCTCCCCCATATCCTCCTTTTGTCTTGAAAAATACCCTTCATGCCCCTAACTTAATTAAAAATTTGGTGTCTGTCCGAAAATTCACCACTAATAATTGAGTTTTTGTTAATTTTGATCCATTTGGATTTTCTGTGAAGGATTTCAAGATAGGGATACCTCTCATGAGATGCAATAGTAGGATAGATCTTTATCCAATCACAACCTCCACCATTTCCTCGAGTCAAGCCATGCCGTCGACGTTTGCAGCTCTAGCTCCTTCCTTGTGGCATGCACGTTTGGGTCATCCTGGGTTGTCAATTATTTCTTCCTTGCATAAAAATAATTTTATTTCTTGTAAGGATATGCATAATACTCCAATTTATCCTTCATGTCCCTTAGGGAAACATGTTAGATTACCATTTGTAGCCTCTACTTCTCGTACTTTGATTCCTTTTGACATTATTCATAGCGATTTATGGACATCTCCTATTCTAAGTTCTTTGGGCTATCGTTATTATGTTATATTTTTGGATGATTATTCTAATTTTTTATGGACCTTTCTGTTAGCGAAAAAATCTCAAGTTTTTCCATATTCTTAAAATTTAGAGCATTCATCCGTACCCAATTTGAGCGGGAAATCAAAAATATTAAATGTAATAATGACAAAGAATATGATGATGAGTTGTTTCAGAAATTTTGTGATGCTAATGACATAGTTTTTCATTTCCCTTGTCCTCATACGTCCTAACAAAATGGGAAAGCCGAACTAAAAATTCATACCATTAATAATATTGTCCGAACTTTATTAGCCCATGCTTCCGTACCCCCTTCTTTTTGGCATCATGTCCTTAAAATGGCTACTTACCTCCTTAACGTAATTCCTAACAAAAACCTACAAAATAATTCCCCACTTAAACTTCTTTACAATAAAGATCCTTCGTATTCTCATCTTAGGGTGTTTAGGTGTTTATGTTATCCTCTTTTTCCAATCACTACAATTAACAAACTTCAAGCACGTTCTACCCCTTGTGTGTTTTTTGGTTACCCATCTAATCATCGTGGTTACAAGTGTTTTGATTTATCCTCCAATAAAATCATTATTAGTCGCCATGTGATTTTTGATGAAACTCAATTTCCGTTTGCTAATGTATGTAGTTCTGTTCCTAGTTCGTATAATTTTTTGGATGGCGGGGTCTCACCGTATATTATGCAACATTTATCCGACTTGACCCATGACCAAAATCCGCCAGCAGGCCCACTGCCTGCTGGCCCACAAATTCCCCCTCGCCACAACTCCTACTAGATCGCCTGTTGGGCATGAATCGCGGCCCAATACCATTTTCGGTACTGTTTCGCCAATTCAGCCCAGGGTTGGCTTGGCTTCCTTTTCGGTTTCACCCTCTGTTCCAGTTGTTGGGCCAGTAGGCCCACTGTCTGCTGGCCAGTCCGTCCCCATTCCACACATTGCCCAAAATCCATTCAATTCTTCCTCGAGTCAAGGGCTCGTTACTCGTAGTCAAAAGGGTATTTTAAAACCAAAATGACCTTTTAATCTCAATTCTAATGTCCTTAAATCCGCCCTCCCGAGTAACCTTATGTTCGCTTTAAATGACCCGAATTGGAAATTGGCTATGACTGATGAATATAATGCTCTTATTGAAAATAAGATGTGGGAGTTGGTGCCCCGTCCTTCTGGTGTTAATATTATTCGGTCTATGCGAATTTTTACTCATAAAGAAAATTCTGACGGTTCTTTTGAAAGGCATAAGGCTCGCCTTGTAGGGGATGGTAAAACTCAACAGGCTGGCATGAATTGTGGTGAAACGTTTAGTCCGGTGGTCAAACCAACTACTATTCGTACTATTTTCAGTTTGGCTCTCTCAAAGGCATGGCTCATTCATCAGTTGGATGTGAAAAATGTTTTTTTACATGGTGATCTTAAAGAGACAGTTTATATGCATCAACCCTTGGATTTTCGAGATCCCAATCATCCTCATCATGTCTGTTTGCTGAAGAAGTCCTTGTATAGACTTTAGCAGACCCCACAGGCTTGGTATAAAAGGTTTGCAGATTATGTATCTTCTATTGGCTTTTCTCACAGCAGGTCTGATAATTCTCTCTTTATTTATCGTCGTGGTACTTCTCAGACATACATTTTGTTGTATGTCGATGATATTATATTTACTGCTTCATCTGATAATCTGCGGAAGTCTATCATGACACTTCTTAGTTCTGAATTTGCTATGAAATACTTGGGCCCCTTAAGTTACTTCTTGGGGATTGCGGTCACTCGTCATTTAGGTGGTCTGTTTTTATCACAAAGGAAGTATGCCGCTGAGATAATTGAAAGAACTGGTATGTCATCTTGTAAATCTACTTCTACTCAAGTTGATACTCAACCAAAGCTAAGTGCTACATCTGGCACTAAGTACGAGGATCCCACCCACTATCGCAGTCTTGCAGGTGCACTTCAATATCTTACTTTCATGAGAGCTGACATTACTTATGCCATTCAACATGTGTGTTTGTTTATGAATGATCATCGGATTGAGCATATGAATGCGCTCAAACGCATTATACGTTACATCTAGGGAACACTTGATTATGGCTTGCATTTATGTCCCTCGTCGGTCTCTACATTTGTCTCTTACACAAATGCTGATTGGGGTGTATGTCCGGATACTCGACGCTCCACGTCTGGTTACTGTATATTTTCTTGGTGATAACTTGGTCTCATGGTTTGCAAAACGACAGGCTACCTTATCACGCTACAGTGCAGAGGCCAAGTATCGAGGGGTAGCCAATGTGGTATCTGAATCATGTTGGTTATGTAATCTTCTCTTAGAACTTCACTTTGCCATTCAGAAAGCTACCTTGGCCTATTATGATAATGTTAGTGCAATCTATCTTTCTGGTAATCCGGTTAAACATCAGCGCACTAAACATATCGAGATGGATATCCACTTTGTTCGCGAAAAGCTAGCTCGTGGACAAGTACGTGTTTTACATGTCCCTTCACGGTACCAAATTGCTGACATCTTTACTAAAGGTCTTCCCTCGGTTCTATTTGAAGATTTTAGGGACAGTCTCAGCGTACGACGATCGCCCGCTATGACTGCGGGGGTGTGATAAAGTATACCATTATATACACGATATACACAACATATACAATGCTTGTGTATATCGCGGAAACACAAGCCTAGTTGGACCGTGATATATGCGGTATACATAACCATGTATATCACGGTTTTGGTAATGTATTGTTGTATTTAATTAACATTGTACACTTATCATAATTGTAGAATTCTTGTACAAAAAGAATAGGGTTTTGAGATTAGAATAGGAAAATGGATTTTCCATATTATGTAGATTGTAAATTGTATATATACTCATTCATTAATGAAAATAATCAAGGGATTATTTCTTATATAAATTATGATCTCAATTTTAATTAATCATGATAAATTAATATATGATTTTGTGTAAAAACACCGGTCCAGATTAGCTTTTCTAAATCCAGCTTGAATGTTAATACTCATGTTTCTCTTTTGGATTACTACTAGAAATAAATGTTTTTTTGATCGACATTTAGTGAGAAATTTGTGTTATAAAACATGACTTTCCCACCCCATTCTCACCGAACTAGTTCATTGGAAAAACGCATGGCGGAAAACAAGTTCCAATTAAAACGTTAGAAAACTTAATTTTTCCTTGTGAAAACACTATTAATTAGGCTTTTTCCAGTGGGAAATAGCCACTAAATACTTTTCCGTGGAAAATAGAGATAATTTAGTAGTGATTTCCTCCCTTTTTGGAGCATATAAAAAACGAGAAAATATGTTTTTACATAAAAGTAAAGAGTGAAAGGTCTAGGTAGAGTAGTCTTAATCATGGTATGTTAGTACGTCCTCATGAACTGATCAAAGTGATATCCTGGCAATTTAAAAAGTAAACACGTTGAGCAAGTGACGTTTTTTCTTTTAAATTGTTACTATATTTTTCTCCTATACTTGGTTGAATCGATTAATGGACGTAAATTAATGTATACAGTTAATGTATTTGGTTTTAGATTCTTGAAATTGATGTGTGATCTCTAACTAATTCATTTGAAAGTCTAATTGTCCTTTTCGACTCCAAAACTTTACAATTTATTCAGTCGGCCACAAGAAGTACATGATTCGGGTTATATATACTACAAATACCTTTCGATATTACTTATTTTCCGATGTTTGGTAAGTAAATTATAAAATATAATTCAAAAAATATTTTTATATATAATCTCAGAAAACACTATGAGGGTGGGATGGAGTGGTGTGAGGGGTGGGGGCGTCAAGGGTGGAGAGGAGACGATAAGTGTGACAATTATGAAACTTGTTTTCCCTATTTTCATTAGGGAAGTAATTTTTAAGAAAATTATTTTCATGAAAAATATAATATTTATGACCAACCAAACATAAAATACTTTAAAGTGAAAGATCTGGAAAATATTTTTCTCCATACAAACATACCTATGTCACCTTTCGATTAGTCTCTCTAACTTTTTACGTCATTTGACCCATTTTATATGAAGCTGTTACTTTTTGAAAAATCAAATAATTTTTTCGTAGACTATAATTTTCTAAATATCTTCTTAAATATTTTAAATTATTAACTACGTTCACTTATAGTATTTCTCTTGTAATTTTTAAATACAAAGACTTTTTGTTTAAAACCTTGAAGAATTTGTGCTCAAAGTCACAAAGTTGGGCTTTTTAATACCAGTATGCTGACTTTCTTCACATAAATTGGGATAAATGGAGTATCTATTTCTTTGGCCAACCGTGTTTAAGTAGTGGATAAATTTCTATTTACAGTAAATTAATTTCTAATTAATTAGATAGCTCTCTTTTTGTTCTTTTTCCTTTTCTTGGAAAAACGATTCTTGACAAATGAGTTGATAATTATTCAGTCTATCAAAAGATTGGTGATTTAGATATACACTAATTAAAATTGAATCACTATCGAGTTCATGCAGTAAACAGAAATTAGGGGTTCTAATTTCTGCTCTTAATTTGTTTGATCATGTTTTCCGGAAAACGTCGCCGTCGAACATAGAACTAATTTTGTTGTAAGACCATAGGCGATAGGACTATTGTGTTATTAATAGTGTACAAATACGTATGCTTATCTTTTGTTTATACGAGTTATTTAATTTCCTTTGACGAGGAAGTTCTAACAACTTGTTATATAGCACCACCAAAAACGATGTGGTGCAGTGGATGAGACTGCTCATTCCTTAATCAGAAGTTTCGGGTTCAAGTCTCGAATATGAAAAAATTCTTGATAGGACCTTCCCTCGAATGTGCCCTACACGGCGCGAATCATGAGCTCTAAAGCAGGAAACTAAAAAAAAAACTTGTTATGTAGCACTTGAAACTCATCAATACTAAGGTTTTGCCAAAGCTTTAAGCTCTGTCAATGAAACGAGGCCAACGAGTGGTATCTATTAGAATGTGTACAATATTATTTAGCCATATTTAGTCTTATGTAATTATGGTAAATATAGGATCCCTATTGTATAAGGATTCCACATTGTATACCCTATATATATTTTGTATTAATGAGAAAGGATCCCACGGGAGATTAATACAATCTAACATGGTATCAGAAGCCTAAACCCTATTCCGGACGAAAGAGTTTAGGCTTCTGATACCATGTTAGATTGTATTAATCTCCCTTGGGGAGCCTTTCTCATTAATACAAATATATATAGGGTATATAATGTGGAATCCTTATACAATAGGGATCCTATATTTACCATAATTACATAAGACTAAATATGACTAAATAATATTATACACGTTCTAATAGTAACTAAGAGGGTGTTTGGAAGGTCACTTGTAAATGGATGTAATTGCACAATTTAACTAAAGATTTACTTATAATTCATGCTCTCCAACTCTCGGCGGGGAAGTGGGAGAGGGGATGGGGTAATTAAATGGTGTAACTATAAATGTAATTATCAGATAATTTTTTAATTTTTTCCTTTTTCACATGTATGTTGTTGTTGTTTGTTATAGTATATGTTAATCTGAAATGAATTATTTAATATTTGATAATTAGCTTTTATTTAAAATAAAAGAAGATCAAACTATGTAATTTTACTTGTGTAATCAAACATGACATTGTGAATTACATTATAGATTACTTTATGATAAAAAAGCAAGATCGTTTGATTACAGCCTAGTAACTACACCCTGATTTCCAAACAGGCACTAAAGGAAATTGATGGCTGAAAATCAGAGAGGATTTTGGACAGGTCACACGAGTTTAAAAAATAAATAAGAAGAGGAGTCCATTAGATACAAATAATGAATCGTAATAAAAATAGAAAATAAAGTTCAGGTTTGAATTCCATAGAAAGGGTGGCCAGTGGGCCGGGACGGCCCGACCCCGCCCCGACCCCGCTCAAAAAAAAAAAAAAAAAAAAAACGGGAGTGGGACTCGAACTCGGGACGGGACAATGTCTCGTCCCGCCAGACCCGAGCCCGCCTCAGGCCCACCCGCCCCGACCCCGTCCCGAGCCCGAGCCCGACCCCGCCCTTTGTTCCCCCTTTGCAAATATTACCGTTGCACCAACGACCATTTTAGATTTTGGCCGTTGGCCAACGGCCATTTTAGGCCTCCCCCCTCCCCCAACCCCCCTACCCCTTAATATTTATTTTTAACCCATAAATTATTATATTTACACTTTAACCCAATATTCCAACTATAAATAACTCATTTTCTCTTTATCTTTCTCACAAATCTTCCTACAATCTCTCAATATATCTCTCTACAAGTCTACATTGTTTACTAAATATTCAATTTTATTTATTCATTTGGAAATTGGAAGTGAAGTTGGCAACTAGCTTGAGGATCTTCCATCGAGCAAAGTTTCAATTTTCAACCTCTCGATTACACGTCGACGTTACGTCGGCGTTTGGTACATTTGTTCCTTCATTAAATTATTATTGTCTATTTATTTTATTTAGCGCACTTAATTTTATTATCTTTAATTATTTATTATCATAATTAAAATGGAAGGATTAAGAGGTATGTTTAAGGGTAAGGGTAAGGGTGCTTCTTCTAGTAGGGGCGGCAACCAGGGCAAGGGTACTTCTTCTAGTCATCTTATTCCTACACATGATGATTTTGTTGATACTCAACATTTCCCTACAATACCATTAGATTTAGACGAGGAACTAGTTTCTGGAACTCAAGAAGACTTTAATTTAGATGATGATCTAGATGATACACCCACTAATGTTGATGACAACACACTCACTAGTGCACCTTCAACTGAAATACCTCCTATTCCCCCTAGTATGCGACGAGGTCCGACGAAACGACCATTAAAATCAGATGCATGGACATTTTTTGATAGGGACGTAGAGAATCAAGTAGCTATATGTAAAATTTGTAAAAATGTTTTAAAATTTAAAACTGGAAAATGTCACGGTGGGACGGGGGGTTTAATTAGACACGTAGTAAGTGCTCATCCAGCTAGGTATGCCCAATACCAGGCTTCAAAACCGGGTGCGCAAACGCCCGCTCCATCGGGACAAGGTTCACATACTTGATATCGTCCCGGACCAAGTACGGGGTCAAATTAACCCTATGACGGGGGGAATTGTAGGCTCTAAATACAATAAACATAGAGATAGGGAAGCAATATCAAAATTAGTTGCTGTGGAGGGTTTGCCTTTTTCATTTCCTTCTTCTCCTGGTTTTATTCATTACATTAGAGATATATATAATCCTGCTTTTAACAGTTTTCCTAGATCAACTGTTAAGAGAGATGTATTTAAATTCGCGCATGAATATCAACAATATTTACGTTATTCATTATATCATTTTAATGGCAAAGTATCTATCACGTCTGATATAGGTCGTAGTACTAACGGCCATGATTATTTAACTGTAACTTGTCATTGGATAGATTATAAATGATATATGCAAAAACGTATTTTAGCGTATAGATATATAGATGATAGGCACACTGGTACTTTTCTTGCAGATAATATTTATCAAGTGTGCCATTATTACGGAATAACCGATAAAATTATGGCTATTACATTAGATAACGCTTCTTCTAACAATTATGCAATTACAATTTTAAAAAATAGTTTAACTCCATCTTTTCCAGATCATTTTCATATAAAATGCGCGTGCCATATATATAACTTAATTGTAAAGGATGGTCTATCACTTTTTGAAGACATTCTTAGTAAAATATAATTTGCTATAAACTTTATTTTTAAAAGTAATAAAGTACAACGTAGAAAAGAATATAAAAAAACTTGTCACGATTGTGGACCATCTTATAGAAAAATTCCACAAGAAGTATCCACTAGGTGGAATTCTTTATACGAGCAACTACTTGTTGCTTATGACTATAGAAAACCTATAACTTTATTTTTTAACTCTCATAATAAAAATCCAGCTGATATGATTTTAGATAGTGATTGGGTAAAAATTTCCGAACTTATTGTATTTTTAGAGAAATGTTTTCAAGCAACAAAAGAATTTTCCGGTATATATTATCCTACTATTTCAACTATGTTGTTTTATATAACTCTAATATTTTTATTACTTAGTGAATATATGAAAAAACCAGCTTATAAGGCAACTATTAAAAAAATGTTTGTCAAAATAAAAAAATATTTTATTCCTATTCCCACTATTTATATTATTGGTTCTGTTTTAAATCCTACTATTAAAATAGACGGTACTAAATCACTAATTGAAACTATTTACGATTGTATAGAAGTACTACCACCTTCAAGTCCCAAAAATCTAAATCACCCACCACCTATTGAACAAACTAAAGAAGAAGTGTTGTCTAGCGTAGAACACCAATGCAAAAAAATATATAGATTTTATCAACAAGAAAATGCTAGTAACTTACCGGCTTCCATACCATCTTCTTCATCTTCAACACAACCTCACAAAAGACATGCTGTTTCTGCGGCTAGTATTGAAAGCCTTAGAAATAGAATGTGCGGTCGTACCTCTACTACTAACCAAATTAGCGAGTTGGATATTTTTGTTTTGCAGGGTTCTGTACCGTACCAAGAAGTTATCAATGAAGATGGATATGAAGACTTGCTGAAATACTGGAGGGGGAATGAGAAGACCTTTCCGACACTTTCATTGATGGCCCGAGATGTTTTGAACATTCAAGCGTCATCAACTGCGTCTGAAAGCGCTTTTTCTGCCGGCAAATATCAAATAGGAGACCACAAACACTCATTAGCTGGAGACAGCTTGAAAATTGCGGTATTATTCAGAGATTGGATACAAGCGGGGCGGAGAAGGTGCGGTCAACCGGAGATCAACGGAGAAGAAGACGAAAACTACAACGAGACGAAAACTATAACGAAATCTTATCCGAAGGTGGTGGAAGCGACGTAGATCAATTTGACCAACAAATACCAATTCCAACCGAAGAACCACAGGAAATCATCAAGTAATTAGAACAGGTTTTTTTGAGAATGTAATTTTTTTAATTGCAATTTTATTATGTAATTTGCAACTTTTGGACAGCACCACAAAGTTGCAATTTAGATTTTACTTTTTAGACAATTGTATTTGTATTACAAAAAAATCATATGTCTATTAAATAATATAAGAGGCACAAAAACAGCCTTGGGATGTTTTTATTACACTATCTTGTCTTGTTTATTGAGTTTTTTTTTTATACATATGTTATTTTAAAAAAGAAAAGAAAAAGAAAACCCGCCGGATCCCGCCCCGACCCCGCCCCGACCCGATTCCGACGGGATCGGGATCGGGACGGGACGGGACTGGAGCAAGTCCCGCCAGACCCGACCCCGATCCTTTCGCCCGTCCCGCCCCGACCCCGACCCCGCCAGGCCCGCCCCGCCAGATCCGAGCCCGGCCCACTGGCCAGGCCTACATAGAATAGATAATATGGATGGGATTGTCTATAATGATAGACAAATGAAAGACTTTCTCAAGATTCTGATTCATCCACTTGAGATTTTTAAATTAAAATAGGTTGGCTGAGCTTGCAAATTCACTCAATCTCATTGAATAAGTAAACAATTGAATTGGTTCAATTGCATGGTGCCAATGAAATCGAGTGCTAATTCCCATTTTATTGAATTAACCGATCGACGTGCTAGTAAATCAATTTTTTCGTTCGAACACTATAAACATATTTAAGAAAATTTTAAAATTTGCACTTTAACTCTAGATTCTAAATTCTCATTTATGCCTCATTATAAAATACAAACCTAGTAATTACTCCCTTTTTTGTCCACTTGAATTTAAAGTACACAACATTTGTATTAATCTGGGATCTTTGGGAGGAGAATACGTTTTATGCTAACAGTTTGTTAATGGATCTGCAGGTACAACAGGAGCAGACTGGAACTGGACAACTGTATAAAATTAAATTTCATTTCCTAAAAAGCACACGACTTACTAACTAATTAACACCCATGCCGTTCTTAAATTAGTTTAAATAAATCAACATCACATAATTTGTTGAAACGTTGTGTTCGATATATTTTATAAACAGCTCAAAAACTTGACTAATTATGCATTGTATCTCACTCTAACATATCGAACACAACGTTTGTTAGATATACATATTCAATTAAGCCCAACTTAGATGGATAGAAATCTTGTTTTCTTCTCTAATTCATCCGGAGAAATCGTCTTTTGATTATATGCATCAATTCGGGGGTGAGAAGAAATTAAATAGAGAAAAACAGATGGTGACTATTGATAGTGACAATGATCGTCCTCAATATTTACAAGATTTTCTTCTAATTAAAGACGATGACAAATTCTTTTCAAGACTTTTGTCTAAGGAAAATTCCAATAAAGGTGAGTCTTCTTTTAGGTTTTATTATTATGGAGGATCTTCTTCATCTAGTTCAATTCCATTTCATTGGGAATCTGAACCAGGTACTCCTAAACATAATTTTGCAAATACTACTTTATTAAATCCTCCACTTACCCCTCCACCTTCTTATAATAATCAATCCATTAATTCACATTTTAAATCTTTGCAAAAACTACCTTCAAAACCTAAGTTTTATAACTCAATTTTCACCAAGAGAACCACTTCTTCACCATCAATTGCTTCCCTATCTCCTTCATCGTCTCGTTCGTCATCATTCTCCATGTCTTCCATGCCATTGTTCGCGTATAGTTCCAATTACGCGACGAACTTCCAAAGTAAGTCACATGTGGCAATTGCTAATGCGCCAACGTCCACGCATAGCTGCTTTGGTTCGAGGGCTGGGAATAATTCCAAGCGATTTCGAGTTGGCTACTACTCTAGATCTATGCAGAAAGTGAAGAAACTATTGTTGTCCTTTATTCGCATTCGCGCTTCAAGGAATATAAAATGATTGACAGGTTAGTTTCATGGACGGTTACTCAACTTTTACTTTTGCACTAGAGTCACTTAATTATTTTTGTAACGAAAAAATCAATCAATTTTAATGAAGTATCACTAAAGTCACTAAACTATTTTTTGTAACTAAAAGGTCATTCAACTTTGCTTAAGTATCACAAAAGATCAATGGGAGTTAACAAAAGAGACATTCTATCTGATAGTTGTTAGGCAAATTAGCTAAATGACTTTTTCATTACAAAAAAAATACTTAGTAACTTTGCGTGAAACTTAGGCAAAATTGAATGATTTTTGTGTTATAAGAATTAATTTAGTGACTTTCAGTTATATTTTGCCTTTATTGTTACAAAAAATAGTTCAGTGACATTCAACGTAATAAAATAAAAATTGAGTGACCATCTGTGAAATATCCTAATAATTGAAGTAGACTGAATAACATAGTCTCCATAAGAAAAAAAAGGATCCGAAATTTAAAAAATGTGGATTCGGAGTAATTAATTGCGTCAGCATACCCTTTTATTTTTCTTATGTGTACTTGGTTCGAGCCAGAAGTAATGAGTTGAAAGTGGCTGGATGTGTCAGGATCACTATGGTGTGAAATGTTTTTTTGTAATTTTCCGAGCTCTAAGTTTATGTTGATCAATATTCTAGGGAACAAAAATATGTCTTGATATTTCCTCCCTTTCCATTTATTGTTGTAATATGTACTGTCATGATAAGTTTGATACTATTTGTCCCTGATCAGTTAAGTTTGAATTGTATGATTTTTCGTCCTTACAATATTATCCTTTATTTTCTCTACTTGAACTTTAAGTCTTTGATCTACTTCTTCTTTTTCTTTCATTTATTCATGCAAGTAAGAAGAAGAAAATTTGTAGATAGAAAGTACACAAAGAAATGGGACAGCCATCAATCAAGAAGTTGGAAAATTAATACATTGTGGTTCTTGTAGGTGAGTAAAGGATTCAAGCTATATAAAATGGGAGGATAAAAATGACTCACATTATCAATGCAATTTACTATACAAAGTTAGATGATATAGTAGGTTAATTTAGTTTAATGCCACTTTCCTTTTTAGTTATCGTAAGCCAAGGAGATAGGAGGTACATAACAGTAAAAAATTTACCCTTATTCTTTATATAAAGTCAATTAATATATTATATTTAATTTTTCATATATATTTTATTGTTTAATCATGATTAAGTGATAGGTATCACTTTCAACTTTTAAATGCTGGTCAAACTACTTGCTTTGATGTAAACTTAGAGCGCGGAATCGCGGATAAGTATTTACGGGCACATGAGTAGCCAATTTACCCATTAAGAGTAATATATGAATTATGGACTAGGAATTCAGACCCTAGTTTGACTGGTATAAGAGCGTACTTAAATTCGAATCATTTCAGTACAGAAGAAAATTTTATTTGTGAAAATAGCTCTTTAATTATTCCCTCTTCAGACAATGTCACACTGCCTGTTAGAAAAGAACTTGTAACTTCCTTATTTCATTCCAAAGTGATAGTAAATATACATATCATACAAGCATAATCCTAGGTTAGAGTTAAGGTAATGAATCACTAAATATATACCTACCATATACAGAATATACACAATTATGACTAATTATTATTTCCTATTCTATCACACCCCCGCAGTCGAAGCGGGAGGTCGGCGTATGCTGAGACTGTCCCGAAAATCTTACAAAAGAATCAGCGGAAGACCTTTTATAAAAATATCGGCGATCTAATAACGTGACGGAACATGTAGGACACATATTTATCCATGAACAACCTTTTCGCGAACAAAGTGAATATCCAACTCAATGTGTTTAGTGCGTTGATGTTGAACTGGATTCCCTGAGAGATAAATCGCACTAACGTTATCACAATAAACCAACGTCGCCTTCGAAACCGGACATTGGAGCTCTAAAAGAAGGTTCTGTAGGTAATAAGATTCAGACACCACATTGGCAACTCCTCGGTATTCTGCTTCGGCACTAAGGATCCCCTGAATATTGGGTAGCTGTGACCTGGACAAGGTAGCTTGCCTTTTGGAGGACCAAGATATCAAATTGTCACCGAGAAATGCACAATAACCTGATGTGGAGCGTCTGGTATCCGAACATCCACCCCAATCAACATTTGTGTAAGAAATAAAAGTGGTTGTCGAAGACGGATATAGATGCAAGCCATGATCGAGAGTGCCCTAAATATAGCGCATAATGCGTTTGAGAGCATGCATGCGATCCTCCATCGGGTTATGCATGAATAGACAAACATGTTGCACATCATAAGATATGTCGGGCCTCGTGAAAGTAAGATATTGCAGGCCCCCTACAAGGTTGCGGTAATGTGAGGGATAAGCATATGACTTACTGGAAGAGGCACTCAACTTCGGTTTAGTATCAACCGGAGTGGAAGACGGCTTACACGAGAACATGCCAGCTCATTTAATGATCCCTTCTGCATACTTCTTTTGAGACAAAAATAAACCACATGCATGACGTGTTACAACGAATCCCCAAGAAGTAACTTAGTGGCCCTAGATATTTCATTGCAAATTATGAGTCAAGTAGTGACATGATAGACTTGCGAAGAGCATGATGCAGTTAATATAATATCAACCACATACAGAAGAATGTAAGCTATATCATTACCCCGACGGTATATGAATAGAGAATGATCAGACATGCTGTTAGAAAACCCAATATTACAAACATAATCTGCAAACCTCTTGTACCAGGCCCGAAAAGCTTGTATGAGCCCATACAACGATTTCTTTAGCAGGCACACATGATTAGGATAAGTGGGATCTATGTACCCCATGAGCTGATACATGTACACCATTTCATTGAGTTCTGCATGCAGGAATGCATTTTTTACATCAAGCTGATGAAGCGGCCATGCCTTCGAAGGAGATAGACTTAGAACCGTGCGACTTTATGCCTCTCAAATGTACCATCAGATTTTTTGTTATGACTAAAAATCTATATAGATCGAATCACATTAACATCAGGAGGACGGGGCACCAAATCCCACGTTCTATTATTAATAAGAGCATTATATTCATCATCCATAGCCATTTTCTAATTCAGATCATTAAGAGCAGACACATGATTACGGGGCAACGGTGATTTGGTAACATGAGTGTGAAGATCGTATTTTTTGTTTGGCTTGAAAATCCCGTGTTGACTACGAGTGATTGACCGTTGGGCCGAAATTGGAGATGGGTCTGGGGGCTGAAGGGGACGGATTGCCCGGGAGTGGGCCGGCAGTAGCTGGGCTGCCCATGCCTGAAGTTGGGCCGTTACCCAGCAGACTACCAGGCGTTGGGCTCTCGGCTTTGGGAGGCCAATTTATAGACCAAATACGGGGGCATGCTATCATCAAGAAATTTGTAGGTAAGAGGCACAAAATAATGCAATTTTGCAAAGGGAAAATTTGATTCATCAAAGACCACGTGATGACTCACGATTATTTTATTAGAGCATAAGTCGTAACATTTATAACCACGATGGTTTAACAGATATAAAAAAAATACACGGAGTAGATCGGAGTTGGAGTTTATTGATGGTAGTAGAAGGAAAAAGAGGACAGCATAAACACCCGAATACCCGTAGATGAGAGTAAGATGGGTCCCTTAGATATAGAGTTTTGGGAGGGGATTTATAGGCTAATTGTTTGCTCGCAAGTATGTTAAGGAGATAGGTTGCCATTTGTAATGCATGATGCCAAAATGATGGTGGTAGAGAGGCATGTGCAAGTAAGGTTCTAACAATGTTATTAATGGTTCAGATTTTACTTTTCGTTTTTCCATTTTGAGATGAGGTATGTGGACAAGAGAGACGAAAAGATAAACCATTAGCTTTGCAAAAATCCCAAAATAACCCATTATCAAATTCTCTACCATTATCACATTGAATATTTTTAATGTCCCATTCAAATTGAGTGCAAATGAATGTTCTAAAGGACAGAAATGTGGAAAAACTTGTGACTTTTTATATAAAGGAAATGTCCACAAAAAATTAGAGTAATCATCCAAGAAAAGAAGATAGTATCGATGGCCCGAAGAGCTCAAAACGGGAGATGTCCAAATGTTACTATGGATAATATCAAAAGGAATAATAGTGCATAAATTAGAGGCAACAAAAGGCAATTTAACATGTTTCCCAAGCGGATATGAACGATAAACATGAGAATTACGAGTTAGATTCATCTACTAGATGATGAAAAGTTCAACATGGTATCGGAGCATGATCGATGGCTCGATAATTGTATTTCTTCCGAAAGACCAATGAAGACAATCCATTGATTAAGTAGTTAAGTTGCATTTTTTTCTTCTTTTGCAATTCTGTTTCTGCAGTTCTTCTGTCTGCCTATTTTTGGTTTTTTCTAGTTTCTGTATCTGATTTCTGCAGAACATTATATCATCTTGGCATTCATATTACTTCTCATATTGATCCTGAATATCAGACTCTTCATAAATTCTGATAACTTCTTGACATAGAGACTTAAAATTCATGTCACACAGAAACTATCTATGTTTTCCAGGATCAAAACATATGTGTATACTGGTCTTGAGAGTTCTTTCTTCTTCTTAAATTTGGATTGTGGATATGAACATCTAAATCTATCATCCTTCTAATTCTTGCCATATGACAAAGTCATACTCTACCACAAATTGAAATCTGATTCTATTAATACATCAGGATTAACATCTTCTGAACATATCTTGAGACATTTTGATATACTACCTATCTTCAATGGATATAAATTCACCTGCAACAGAAAAAACCAATCCTACAGTAAGGAGAACTCCTGAAATCACTGCAACAATAGACTATAATCATCCACTATTTCTTCAACCTTCAGATGTGAGTGGAGTGTCCCTCATATTCTTTCAATTACTTGGTTCTGAAAATTATACACTATGGAGCAAATCTATGAAGATTGCACTGCTTGGTAGAAACAAACTGGGGTTTGTAAATGGAAAATGCAAGAAAGAAAACTATGAAGAAAAGTGGTGGGATCAGTTGGATAGAGTTAATGCAGTAGTTTAGGCTTGGTTGATGAACTCAATGTCAAATAGATTACTTAGTGGTGTTCTGTATGCAGACACAACCTATGAAGTATGGAAATATTTAAGAGAAAGATTTGACAAAGTGGATGGGTCAAGAACTTATGACTTACACAGAGAAATAGCCATTTTAACTCAATGAAGCTCAAGTGTGGCTGAATATTTCTCCAAACTCAAGACATTGTGGGTAGAGTTTGAATCTCTAGTACCTCCCCCTAGTTGTGGATGTCCTAAATCTAAAGAGTTTGTAGAATATCTCCGAGACATAAGCTGTATCAGTTTCTAATGGGGTTAAATGAGAACTACATGCAAGAAGACAAATCTTGTTAATGTCTCCACTGCCTACTGTGAATAAGGCATATTCTATGATTACTAGTGATGAGAATCAGAAATCTATCACTGCTAAGTCTGCTGGATTGTTAGGTATTGGTCATAGTGGATTTGGTTATAATGCTAGTCATGGTCCTACTGCAATGTACTCTAGGACTGGTACAAGTACACATAAGTTAAAGAAAAATTTCAATCTGTATTGTGAAATCTGCAAAATAAAGGGGCATACCAAGGAATTCTGCTATAAAGTGGTTAGTTATCCTCCAAATTTTAAGTTAAAAAGGAAAGAACATGCTACTCACAATGTGTATGCAGATGGTCATGAGGATAGAAGTGAAAAAAATATGTAAAACCAGTGGAATGAATGATAAATCTATTGTAGTTACCAACTCAGACCAGTGGCAGATAAGAGGAGCACCTATGTTTTCTAGAGATCAATATGAACAAATTGTACAATTGCTGAGGCACAATGGAAATGCACAATCCAACATGATTCAACCTACAACTACCCAGCCACAAGGATCAAATACCACTCAATCATCTGCAAATGTAACAGGTATGAATAGACATAAATCTTTTCTGGTAGCTAATATACTCAGACAATGGATTATAGATACTGGAGCCACTAATCACATGGTTTCTGATATACAAATGTTAAATAAAGCTACTAGAGTTATAAACACAACTGACTATAAGAATGTACATTTACCTAATAGAGAGAAAGTGAGTGTAACTCATACATGGTCAAGTACTATATCTAACATAAGTACTCTTAACAATGTATTCTATTTACCACAATTCATATTCAACTTAATGTCTGTATCATAACTCACCATAGAATTACAGTGTGCAACCACCTTCTACCATAATTTCTGCTTGTTTCAGGATCTCTACAATAGTAGGGTGAATGAGATTGGTAGGCTGCAAGATGGTTTATACATATTAGTAAATCAAACAAAAGAAAAAGATCTAAATGAACATCTGAAGCTCGGACTAAATGTGAGAAAGACTAAGGAACCTGCTGCAATAATTGAGGAAGAAAAAAATCGTGGCACAGAAGACTTGGACATACATCTAGTACTGTTTTAAGCAAAATAATCAGAGCACAATATGATGTTATAGCTGGTACTATAAAGAATTCTAATGTGTGTCCATGTGCCAAACAGTGTAGAATTTCTTTTCCTGTTAGTAATAATAAAAGTACTTCTAGCTTTGATCTTGTTCATATGGATGTTTGGGGACCCTACAAGGTACAAACTCATAATGGTCACAAATATTTTCTAACTATTGTAGATGAATTTACCAGAATGACTTGGATATACTTGCTCAAATTTAAGACAGATGTCTGTGTTGTAGTTAAACAGTTCTTAACCTTTGTACTTCCATAGTTCAATAAAACAGTGAAAATAATAAGAATTGATAATGGAACAGAATTTGTTAATGATATATGCAACAACTTATTCTTAATACTAGGTATCATACATAAAAAATTATATGCTTATACACCTCAACAAAATGGTGTGGCTGAAAGAAAACACAGACACATACTAGAAATAACAAGAGCAATGAGATTCCAAGCTAACATTCCTTTAAAATTCTGGGGGTTATGTGTACAAACTGTTGTATACCTAATAAGCAAACTACCCTCATCTACCACTGGAACAACTCCTTATGAAAAACTATGCAAGAGAAAACCTTCTATTAGTCACCTAAAAGTGTTAGGTTGTTTATGTTATGCTAAAGATCTGATAGGAACTGATAAACTACAATCAAAAGCAAAAATTTGTGTCATGATGGGATATTCTGAAGTATAAAAGGGTTATATTCTGTATGATATACAAAATAAAATATTTTTTGTGAATAGAGATGTGAGTTTCAGGGAGACTGAGTTCTCTTTCAAAGAAGAACAACCAGAACAACAACTTTTTCTGCAAAATCAGTGGAGTAAGGCTGATGATGACTCTCTTATTTCAAATATATATGTCTAAACCTATACATGGTTCTCATACTAATACAGATGAAGAGTCAAACCAAACACATTATCTACTAGAAAATCTCCAACTTGAAGACTCAGACCAAATACAATATACACCAGAAAACAAGCAACACAATACTTCACCAGACACAAACCACAATGACAAGCCTTATAACACAACCTTCATCAGAAAATCCACAAGGTTTAAACAACCTCCAATATGGCTTAAAGAATTCATTACAAATAAGCCTAATACAATCACTCCATACTCTATAGCTAACTACATATCTTATGAAACAATCTCACCCAAGTATAAAGTCTTCCTCACTGCTTTTTCAGAAATAACTGAGCCTAAAAATTATACCGAGGCATCCAAAGATTCAAGGTGGGTGGATTCCATGAAGGCAGAAATTGCAGCACTACAGGATAATCACACATGGGATGTGGTGTCATTACTTGAAGGCAATGTACCAACAGGGTGTATGTGGATCTACAAGATCAAGTACAAAGAAACATGAGAAATTGAAAGATTGAAAGTTATACCAGTGGCAAAAGGATACAAAAAAAAAAGGGATTGACTACCAAGAAACCTTATCTCCAGTTGTAAAGATGGTAACTATAAGATCAATTCTATCTATTGATACATCCAGACACTGGCATATACATCAAATGGATGTATCTAATGCCTTCTTACAGGGAGATCTACATGAAATATATATGGAACTTCGTCAAGGATTTATCAGCCAAGGGGATAAACAGGTATGTAGAATGATTAAATCCTTATATGGACTGAAACAAGCTCCAAGACAGTGGAATTTCAAGTTTACAGAAGCATTATTACAAATGAAGTTCAAACAATCACAATATGATCATTCTTTGCTCATAAGGGAAACTGATAAAGGGATAACTCTAGTATTAGTCTATGTGGATGACATGCTGATAACTGGAGATCAGTTGGAACAAATAGAAGAAACAAAACAAGTCTTACAACACGCCTTCAAAATGAAAGATTTGGGAGAATTAAAATACTTTCTGGAAATAGAATTTGCAAGATCAGAAAAGGGAATTCTTATGCACCAGAGGAAATAAGCTTTAGAACTCATATCTGAGCTTGGGTTGGCTGCTGCTAAACCTATCAACACACCAATTGACTGCAGTTTAAAACTGACTACTAAAGAGTATGATTATCATATTAAAAAGAGTCAGAAAACAAGAAGAATCAAGACCAAGACAGAAGACACATTACTACAAGACATTAGCTTATATCAAAGGCTGATAGGAAAACTTCTTTATCTCATAGTTACAAGACCAGATATAGCATACAGTGTACATACACCCAGTCAGTTTTTACAACAACCAAAGAAGTCACACTTTGATGCTGCTCTCAGAATTTTCAGATATATCAAAAATCAACCTGGACAAGGTATACTATTATCCAACAAATCACAAGAGACAGTAACAACATATTGTGATGTTGACTGGGCTGCATGTCCTCAAATAAGGAAATCAGTTCCTGGATATATTTTCAATTTTGGAGACTCACTGATCTCATGGAAGTCCAAGAAACAATCTACAATATCTAGAAGCTCAACGGAATCAGAATACAAGAGCCTAGCAGGAACAATTGCTGAATTAACATGGATACTTGGCATGTTAAAGGAAATTGCGATCAAAATAAACTTACCAGTGACAATATTCACTGACAGAAAATCTCCATCCTGCAAACCATATGTTTCATAAGAGAACTAAACACATAGAAATAGACCTACATTTCATAAGAGAAAAAAACCAGAAAGGAATTGTGAAACTAGAATACATCAACACAGCCAATCAACCAGCTGATCTTCTTACCAAAGGACTGAACAGACTTCAACACCAATAACTGTGTTCCAAGCTTGGATTACTGAACATCTTCACAGCATCCAGCTTGAGGGGGACTGTTGAGAGAATTAACAAGAGTCAAAATTAGTAAGTTAGAAGTTAGTTAGTTGGTTAATGACTTAGTTAGAGAAATAGTTAACATAATGAAGGTTTAACTCACTAAAATAAGTCTATAAATACAATCTCATACACTTTGTATAAAAAAGATTTCCAATGAATAATAACAATACTACTCAATTCACTACATTGCTCTTACTTTACATTATTTTTCTTCCTTCTTCTTCCTTCTGTTACTGCTACTGCTTCTGCTACTTCTGGTTCTATATGGTGTTAGATTCATCTACCAGATGATGAAGAGTTCAACAGCTACAACTAGTTAAATAATTTGTAAACATTGGATATAACTTAAATGACAAGGTGAAAACTGACTATCGATGCAACTATTTCACAATTTTATGTCTCCCGGTTTCCATACGGTTCTGCATATCAATGTCTTTTTATTTCTCTAGATCTTCATTCCTTTTTCTTAGTATATTTTAAATAAACTTGAATGATTTTTTGTTACAAATTAGTAATTTGATGCAATAATATAAAAGTTAAGTGGCAATCTATCAAACCAACCCAAGCGTTTGTCCTGTGCTGTTAGATCATTCAGTAAAATAACAAAAGATTTGCAGGAAGATATCTTTGACTAACAAAAAGGGTGTTTAATTTATTCATAATATTCCAATAATGACACAAATACAATGCTTTACTCTAGAAAATAGCTGGTGCTTTAAAACTGACAGGGTCACATACATTGAGCCTGCATATTAACAAAGAAAGTAAAAAATAAAAACAAACGTGTCAAAGTTGACATTTTTCACTCTTAAACACACACTTAATTTCTCCTACGACAATTCTTCCTAATTTCTCCATTAGAACCAGTAAGTGGACGAATATCACCCATCTTAATCATAGCAGTAACAAAATCAGAGCTGAAACTGCTAGGATTATTACTATACGATGTAACAATCGAATCAGCCGATCCGCCATTAAAGAGCTGCTGATCGGAATGGAGCAGACCTTTTTTGTTAATAAGGTTCTTGAAATAATTGTTGTCGAATTTTGTAGGTGTTTGGAGATCGAGTGGTGCTAAGTTGTTGTCACCTGAGCCTGAGGTTCTTGGGCAGTTGTTTTGTCTTGTTTTTGCAAATGATGCGTCTATGCTGTTGGTCTCGTTGTATATACGTGACCTAAAAGTTGTGCATCTTGCTTGTCCAATAGTGTGAGCCCCTGCAAATAATAGTAACATAGGAATAATTAGATTTTCTGAATTTGATCCCCTGTGTTTTGGAGCGTGGGGTAAGGGGGGAATTTTTAGTGTATAAAAGTTTTGGTTGTTATGTGAATTCTAAGTTGTAATTACCTGTTTTGATGCTATGATTAGTGAGTTTGAGAGGAACATTCTTTAGTAGTAGAAGTTATATGTCCTAGCTTATCCATATTAAGAACTTTGTTTAAAGCCACTAATGAATTACTCAAAAAAACAGGAATTAGATATGCAGTTTGTCATTAAGTTATCACTAAATAGCTTGTAACTGACAAGATGTTTTGATAATCTGTTGTAATTTGTCATGAAATAGTATTAATGATGATTTTTTTTGCTATTTATCGTTGTAAAATGTCTATTGCCAATCCATATTTTTTCTTCTTCATAATATGATGTGATAGATGCGATCTTTTCTTAATTAGAGATCGCGAGTTTGAGATTTTAGAATTATGATTTTCTTGGTAGGGAGCAATTCCTCCTAATGACCTCTGCATGACATGAATTCGGATTAGTTAAGCTAGTAGGTTTCTGATATCGGAAGGTTATAAAAAGAAAGTTTAAAACCTTAAAAATAGACACTTTTATTTAATTCTTTTGGATTGTCGGTATCCTTTTTATTTTATTGTTTCTTTCTCTCTTTTTATAGGACGAGAACTATAGAAAATCAATGTCCAAATCTCATCGAAGACAAAAGACATTAGATGATTTATTTCCAATTGTCTAATAAATCTTGTTATGCAGAGTTACACAATACTTATACTAAAGGGAGGTGACAAAGTACCAAATAAAATAATTAATCTGTACATAAGCTGATTTGAACATCATTATTATTTTAAAAATTAAAATTAAAATGAGGAGAATTATTGGGAAAAGAACAAACCTGATAAGGCAACCATATCCTTGGTGGAAAGGCCAACAGCACTGAAACTAGAGATGAGTCGATTAAGGTTAGAAGTAGGAGAAGGAATGCTGCGGTTGGCAGCACCTTGGCTTGCTGTTCTGGCATCTCTTCTCCCCAATTTTACATTCCAATTAGGCCCTCCAAGCTGCATAAATATAACATAAGTCACAAAAATACTCGTATGAGAATATACTTTAATATGCAGTTGTTTTACTTGAAAAAAATATATCCTAATAATGTATATTAGACGGGGGTGAAAAAATTAGCACATGAAAATACGATTTGTCCAACGTCCCACTTAAGTTTGGGCACGTTAATGACCCGTTCATTTATTAATGCATTCCATTTTTATCCATTCAATTCAGCATATCATGAGCTGATTTGAACTAAATATGTAGCCTAAATTGATTCTAAGTAACCTTATCAAAATATTTTGTGCAAAAAAATAATATTTTTTATTTGCTATGTTATATATAATCATAATTATCAGTTATGCTTGATTATTATTTAAATTATAAGAAAACAAATAAAGAAACTAAAATCTGATAAGAGTTGGACGGGTTGGGTTATAGTCCATTGTGTCTTCCTTCTTGACTTAAACCGTTTCAACTCAAGTAACCTTTAATTATGTTAATGATCTGTGTACTTATTAACTCAACCTATTTTGACACCTCTATTATTAGGAATTAACACAATCCGAGCCCATTTGACACCTCTAATATTAGTACCTAACTCAATCCCAGTCCATTTGACACCCATAAATCCTAATATTAAGACTTACAATGACAACAGAGTCCCTTGCAGATATGGCCAAAACATCAGCACAAGAAACAACGGCTGGACACACTTTTTCTACAGCAGATTTGATGTTGTCAATGACTTCAAATCCTCTAGCAGAATTCACATTTGGAGCAGCCCTTTTTTCTCCGGTGAAGCTTGATGTGTCATCAAGGAGCAACGATCCATCACATCCCTGAAAAAGATATTAAATTGTGACAAAATTAAGTTAATTGAACAATAATTTAGACAACCGAATAAGAAAAAGGTAAAAGTCTGAATAAACAAGAGTATTATTTTGAAGTACATATGTAAGAAATGAATGTAAAGATGACCAATAAGTATGCCTATGTCAAAAGTTTGACAATTAGCACATATATGCCTTTGGGTGGGCAAATAAAGTCGCAATTTATAGCTGGAAAGAAAAGAGTTGCTTATAAGGGTGCATGGATACTGTTATGATATGAGGCCTTTTGGAGGAACCCGTGCGAGTTTGGACTCAGAGTGTACAATATCACATTATGTTAAAATATCTTTCGACGGTTTTAACCCAACAAACTATTCGATCAGATCGAGCACACATGCAAATATAGAAGGTAACGAAAAACTTTATTTTGTGTCAAACCACAACTGAACTAGTTGTGTGAAACTTCTTTTTGTCTCCCAAGTTACTGGGCCCAAAATTTGTGGCCAATTTGTGAAACATCTCACACAACTAGTGTTAATTATGTGAGACACATTATAAAAGATTTCATTTTATTTTATATGATGTTGTTTATATAAAATGAAATAGGCGGAGTATTATAAAATGATGAATACAATAGGAAATTAAAATGGTAGGAATATTACATTGACGAAGCAATCATGGAAGAACAGGCGAAGAAGAGAAGCACCCATTCGTGTTTCCTTGTTAATAGCTGATTGCACTGTTGATTTCACTGTTTGATAAAGCTTAGGACAAGATTTTGAGTAAAAATTAGTTGAAAGTTGAGCTGATGAGCTTCCAATTAGTAAGCTCACAAGCAAAAACAGAACTATATTAGCATTAATCTTTAAAGAAGCCATCATTAGAAGAAACAAAGAAGAAGAGAATATAAAATCCTTAAGTAGAAATAATAAATAAGTGTGGAGTGCACAGGTTATTGAGAAGTGTCAATATTTATAGGGAATTTTTGTGGACTATAGGCAAAAGCATTCTCAAGGTAATTGATTTCGGCAGGTTACCTAACATGAAGACTGAATTTGCATGGCATTCTAAGTTTGAAAAGAATAATTAAAGCAAGGACACTAATTAGCTATGAGTTTAAGTTCAATCTACTAACAGTGTAAAGAATATTAACACAACTAGATTATTTAAAAAGTAATTGCAGATAAATTTATCAAATAGTAGTACGGGTGTTTATTGGTTATAATAAAAAATAAATGGTAACTAACATGCTATAACATATTAAATTACATTAGTATCAGTGCAAATAACTTAAATCATAGTTATATACGGTCAAACTTCTCTATAACAACGTAACGTCATTTGTTTCGATATTTTTTTACTACTGTAACGAATGTTATTATAGAACATATAATATAACATGACATAAAAGATTGGTTCCACAAAAAAACATGACTTATAGAGAGATTTGACTGTGTATTGAGATATCGGATATGCACTTCCCTTTTACATCATAGAGGGAGCAAGGGAGCCTCGTTCCTAAAAAGCTTTTCTGATTGCCTCTGTTCCTATATCTTAAAGCTACGACATTTCACCGATTCTCAAATTGACTCAGTTTAATTCTTAAATTGTTTAACTGATTATAATTAACAATTACTACTATCTATTTCACAGGTAACGATATGTAGATCTGGCTACCAATTGTTTATACGTCAACTTAAGTTGATAACAAAAATATTTACATTAATGATGCTCATCCACGCTCCAGTTAACGGGGTTTGGTCGTGAGGGGGAGTGTTAAGAGTCTCACATCGGAAATGAAATGAGAATTTGGACTCCTTATATGGACTTGGACAATCCTCCCCTCATGAGCTAACTTTTGGGGTTGAGTTAGACCAACATCCATTCTTTACAAAATTAATGTTAGGTGAATTGAAAATTGATTGATTGCTTGATAATTAAGTAAAACTCAATAATACCAGATCCCGGTATTACCTATGTGCACATTAAAGTACAAGAAATTAAGTAGTTAGACATTTTGGGAGTTAAATATGTAAATTTGTCAAAGGAAGGGACCCAAATAAACACAATAATCTTATGATTTGGTGAAGATCAAAGACAATTAAAGGGAATAAAGGTACAAAGTAGACTTTTGCAACATTTCGCGTAAAGTAGATTCATTGTCTTGTGTTTTGCATGGCTAAAGTAACTATCTTTAGTTAGAAGAATCTTTGACCTATTAGATGATAATTAAAGAAGAAAAGATTGAAGATAATCTCAAATAATTTAAGCTATTATATTAATATAGTGCAGAAAAAGTACGCAATCAGAACGGACCAATATAATCTCACACTAAAGTGATAGACGAAATTACCATGAAAGCAATTTATTAGTAGATTGATAGATGACTTCGGAATGATATTCTTGTCACATGTCCTGGATCAAAGTAAAAACTCGAGGATTTCAATAGACTACTGGTATATTCATTTCATAGGAATTGATGATCTTTTTATAATATCTCCTTGAAAGATAGAATAATTTCCTTTAAGAATTCCTTTCATTATTCACAATATATATAGCTGTACAAATGTTGATTCTTAATATGGTACGAATCCTAGCTTACCTTACAAAGGTTGATTCCTAATACAATTAAAATCCTAAGTTACCTTAAATATACATCTATCATAATTACAAAATATATAGAGAATATTCGCTAATACTCCCCCTCAGACGGAGCGGGAGGAGACCGAATGCTAAGGCTGGATCGGAAGTCAGTGAAGAGCTGTCGCGGTAGTCCCTTTGTGAAGATGTCTGCATACTGATAAGAGGAAGGCACGTGTAATATTTTGACCTGACCACGGGCAACCTTCTCTCGCACAAAGTGGATATCCATCTCAATATGCTTAGTCCGCTGATGTTGGACCGAATTATGAGACATATAGATGACAGATATGTTGTCATAATAGACTATAGACGCCTTGCGGAGTGGACACTGGAGCTCCAAAATAAGATTTCGGAGCCAATAGATCTCAGCAACTACACTAGCAACACATCAATATTCTGCTTCAGCACTCGAACGGGATAGTGTGGCCTGCCTCTTGGCGGACCATGAGATAAGATTATCCCTAAGAAATACACAGTACCCTGAGGTGGAGCGACGTGTGTCTGGGCATCCTGCCCAATCTGCATCCGTGTAGGCAAGTAGCTTGGTTGGGGAAGAGGGGGTATAGGTGTAATCCAAAGTCTAGTGTGCCCTTAACGTATCTGATAATACGTTTGAGGGCGGCAAAATGGGACTCTCGGGCATAAACAGACACACCTGTTGAACGACATATGCAATATCAGGCCTAGTGAATGTAAGATACTGAAGAGCACCTGCTAGACTCCGATATAGAGTGGGATCAGAAACTGGCGCACCGTCATTGGCACTAAGCTTGGATTTGGAGTCCACCGGAGTTGGCATAATTTTACAATTTGCCATCTTGGCCATGTACACTATCTCTTCTGCATACTTATGCTGACACAGGAACATAGTGGCTGCAGATCTTGTTACCGATATACCCAAAAAATAACTTAGCTTGCCCAAGTCAGTTATAGCAAATTCAGTTTTGAGTAGAGCAATATTTTCATTCTTCAACCCGTCAGATGAGGCAGTAAGAACAATGTCATCGACATATAATAGCAAATATGCAGTGCTGCTACCTCGGTGAAAAGTGAAGAGAGAGTTATCACACCTGCTACATACAAAACCAATCTGCAGAAGATATCTGGCAAAACGATCATACTAAGCGCGGGGTGCCTATTTCAATCCATACAATGAATTTTTGAGACGACAGACAAACTGCGGAGCTACCGGATGAACAAAGCCATGAGGTTGATGCCTGTACACACTCTCTTTCAAATCCCCATGAAGAAAAACATTCTTGACATCAAGCTGATGAATTGACCAATGCATGACCATAGCAATACTGAGAATAGTCCGAATAGTAGTCGGTTTAACAACCGGACAGAATGTCTCACCACAATCAATACCCTCTTGCTGATTAGTGTCATTGGAAACTAGTCTTGCCTTATACCTCTCTAAGTCACCACTGTCTCTGAACTTGTTCCGAAATAGCCACATACACCGGATAACATTCACACATTCGGGTCTAGGTATCAAATCCCAAGTGTTCTGCTTGGTTAAACCGTTAAATTCCTCGCACATGACCGCATTCCAATTTTGGTCCAGTTTTGCTAGTTTTGAATTTTTTTGGAATGGGTGATAAGGTTTGTGTGGAGAGATTGAAGTGAACCTTGGGTTTGAAGATCCCGTGTTGTGCACGAGTCTCCATGCGATGAGACAACAGTGGTGGTGGGTCAGGGCTGGTAGGTTGCTTTGGTCCACGGTTCTCGGACTGCCGGTGGGCAGCTTCACCGGATCGGTTTCGGACGTGTGCCGGATCGGAAAACGCCAAATCTGCGGGACTGGTTGCTAGATTGATGGGCAGCAGTGTCGCTGGTGGTGCAAGTGACTCGACTGGGGGCTGTAGGGGTGAGCAGGGAGCTGTTGGGGTGGTGCCGAACAATGGCGAGACTGTCGGAACAGTGGGCTGCTGTTGGTATAGATTTTGGATGACCAGGGACAGACTTGGTTCATCGAGAAAGATGTAATCGGTGGTCTAAAATTTTCGGAGATTTGAAAAAGGAGAGGTTGTCTCGTCAAAGGTGACGTGATGGGAGACGATGATTTTGCGAGTAGCAATGTCATAGCACAGGTAGCCTCGATGATTAGGAGATAGACCAAGGAAGACATATGGTAGAGTGCGAGGGGCAAGTTTGTGAGGTGCAGTGGAGGCCATGTTGGGGTAGCATAAGCATCCAAAAATACGTAGGTGATCATATGATGGTAGCCTACGGTATAAGATTTCGGTAGGGGTCTTGTTTTGGAGTGTGCTAGTTGGTAAAATATTAAGAAGGGATTCTACCACTTTGACAGCATAGACCCAAAAAGGCAGTGGTAGCAGGCATGAAACAGAAGTGTGCGTACCATGTTATTGATGATACGTATAATTTTTTCAGCCTTTCCATTTTGGGAAGAAGTATATGGACAAGAAAAATGGAAAACCATGCATTGTTTAGAACATAAATTGTGAAATGCCGAGTTATTAAATTCACGTTCATTATCACATTGGAATGATTTGATAGATTTTTCAAATTGTGTTTTAATGAATTTTTGAAACTCGAGGAATTTTGTAAAAACTTTAGATTTGAATTTCAGTGGGTAAATCCAGACAAAATGTGAAAAATCATCCAAGAATACAAGATAGAATTTATGACCCACAGAGTTAACAATCGGAGATGTCCACAAATCAGCATGAACAATATCAAAGGGAAAAAATAACACTGTTTGATGACATATATGAAAGATGAGTATGTTTGCCTAGTGGACAAGAAAAACAGTGGTGGGCAATTTTCCCATTATTACATTGAATACACTTAGAAGTCCTAAGAAAAGTAAAAACTGGGTCTCCGGGGTGTCCGAGTCTGTTGTGCTAAGTTGAAGGAGAGATCGCCGCAAGGGATAGAGGTGCTTGCGGTCTGACAGCAAAGATCGAGTGAATGGGTAGAGGTCTCCCACACTATTACAGCGTGTAAGAATTTTCCCCGTATTGAGTTCCTTCACAAAAAAACCAAAAGGGTCAAATTCGACAGATACATAATTATTGCTAGTGAATTTTCTAATGGAGACTAAGTTTTTAATGATTTAGGTGTGTATAAGACGTGGTTTAGGGAGAAGGGCGGGTGTGGATGTTTAGTGTGTGTGTTACCGTAACCTTCAATTGGAATGCGATGACATTGTCGACAGTAATAAATTGACGACACTTTAACCGACGTAGTTTAGATAGGTTACCTGACGACCGGGTGAGGTGAGATGTGGCTCCAGTGTCCATGTACCAATTGTCATTGGGCTGTTGAAGGTTCACGGTGGTGTAGGCCTGGCCCAAATCGCCGGGGCCAGGGCCGGGGTGTTGTCGCTATCGCCGGAATGCAACCAGTGGGCTCGCCGCTTGCTGCCGGTGGGCTCGCTCGTGGCCGGGGCAAGGCCCAATAGGCCGTCGACCAAGGCTTCTGGAACTGGCCCCCTGCAATCGGGTATGGACTTGCAGGCGAGGCCCGGTTCTACTGGTTGGGCCACCTGGCTACTGTCCAGCCCACTGGAAATTCGCAGGCTGCGGGATTGGCTGCTGTCCAGTCCACTGGTTGAGTTGGCCCTTGCCGCGGCCCTTGCCTTTGTTGTTGCGACCTCTGCCTCTACGACATCCGCCGCTCTGTTGCTGCTGCTGTTGGACATGCGGTGGTGGCGGGGTGGTGTTGGTTGTCGGTGGTGCCATCCCGTCAACGGCTAATGCCTTTTGATTATGTTCCTCTTGTTTGGCACGTCGGGTTTCTTTCAACAATAATTGTGACCATACCTTGGTGAAACTTGGTAGTGGGTCAGCCTGTTGAATTATTGTTGCAAGTGTATCGTATTCACCTTTCGGTAAATCCGCAACTAATTGGAGTACCATCTTGGTTTCAGAAATAGAATTCCCGACGTTGGATAATTGGTCGGCTATGGGTTTCAGTTGTTTGCAATATTTGGACATGTTATTGAAATTCTCGAGACGCGTATTGTTGAATTACTCCTCCAAATACACTGCCCGAGTATTTTTATTGTCTTGAAAAATTTCTTCCAACCGCACCCAAAGGTCACGTGTCGTAGCACCTATTTTTATGATAGTACACAACAAGTCTTTGGAGATTGTGCCGTATATTCATTGTTTGACGATGGCGTCAAGGCGACGCCATGTCGATTCGGCAATGTCGGTGGGATGAGGAACAGAGTTATCAATGTGGTCGAGCACGTTGTACGCACATGCATGAATATAAAATAGTTCTGTCCACATGGAATATTGACAGTCTTCTTGGTCAAGAATTATAGGGATAGAATTCTTGATATTTGTAACGGCGAAAGCCGAGTGAAAAGAAGATGATGAACGTTGAGATAGGTTGTCAAAAGTGTCAGTGGAGGAACCGGAATTTGTGGGGGGAAGACATGGTGGCTGCCTTGTTGCTGTTTCGGCCGAGGGAAGGGAAATGAAAGATTTTCAGGTTAAAAAAATCTATTTTCGGCCGAGTGAGAGAAAGAGAAGGGAGAAGAGTGGGGTTTAGGTTTTAGGCTCTTGATACCATGAAAGATAGAATAATTCCCCTTAGGGATTCCTTTCATTATTCACAATATATATAGTTGTACAAATGTTGATTCCTAATATGGTACGAATCCTAAACCTTACAAAGGTTGATTCCTAATACAATTAGAATCCTAAGTTACCTTAAATATACGTCTATCATAATTACAAAATATACAGAGAATATTATGAGAATATTCGCTAATACTTTTAATTAGAGATGACTATAAGAAAATGAATCTTGGGCTTAACTCAATCCCCAAAGCTAGCTTGTAGGGTGAGGATTAGAGATGGCAATGGATCCTGGACCCGATCCGGATCCGGTGGATCCAGATCCGTTTTATAGGATATGGATCTTCAAAATTTGGACCCGACGGATCCGGATCGGACCCGGATCCATTTCTGACGAATAGGATCTGGATCTTGTATTTGATATCCGTATCCGGTCCAGATCCGATCCGTGGATCTGTTTTTTATTAAATATATTCATAACCTAGAATGTAATTTTATAAGTATTTTCTTAAAATTGCTAAGCACATCCTTGCAAGTTTAATTCTCAAAACAAGTTTAATTTATCCCCGCGTTAACTCAAAAATAAAAAAATAAAGAGGTAACTTCGATAATAAAATCAATGTTATATTAGTGAATGACTAACATCTCCATGGACAAGTAGTTAAAATTATATTCATTTCATTTGTGAAGATTTCAAGCACATGCAAGATCTGCATTGTGAAAATACTAATCAGCATTTTCCACAACTATTGTCAGTGTCCAACATTTTCAATTAATAGCCCACAATCAAAACGAAACAACGAACAAAATATCTCATATGAACATTTCAAAATTGAAACACAATAAACTGTTAGCTAAGTAAAAATTGTTTGTCAATTCAAAAAAAAAATCTTAGCAAGGTTACATTCTTAGCAAGGCAAATTTTTTTACATGTGGATCCAGATCCGATCCGTGGACCCGATGGATCCGGATTTGGATCTGATTTTTATGGACCCGATGGATCTGGATTCAGGTATGAAAAATGAATCTGAATCTGGATCTAGTAGGATCCGATCCAGATCCTATCCGTTGCCATCCCTAGTGAGGATTGTCCAAGTCCATATAAGGAGTATAATTTCGGGACCTAACATCAGTGAACATAGAATTGGAATGGTCATGGCTCTGATACCATGTAGAAAATGAATCTTGGGCCTAACTCAACCCTAAAAGCCAGCTTGTAGGGTGAAGATTGTCCAAGTCCATACAAGGAGTCCATGTTCCTATTCCATTTCCGATGTGGGACTCTGAACAATGTAAAGAATGGATCTTGGGTCTAACTCAACCCCAAAAGCTAGCTTGTAGGTGAGGATTGTCCAAGTCCATATAAAAAGTCCATGTTCTCATTTTATTTCCGATGTGGGACTCTTAACAAAGTAAAAAATAAATATTGGGCCTAACTCAACCCCAAAAGCTAACTCGCAGGGTGAGGATTGTCCAAGTCCATATAAGGAGTGTATGTTCCCATTCCATATCTGATATGAGACTCTTAACACTCCCCGCACTCCCAGACCTTGATAACTGGAGAGGTTCTTGACTTTTCCGGAAAAATGGAACTTAAACCGTAAGTTCAGAAACTCTTTTCTTCAAATTTTTTTACATTGCTTCTAACGACCTCAGTTTTTTCAAACTTTCTTTTACTACTTTTTCCAGCTACCTGGTGGACTCTGGCTCATGTTGAGAATCTCCTCACATGGGTTGAGAAGATCATTAGTTTGCATCCGCATAAAGAACGGACATGGAAAACAATTTCCAAAGATTGTTGGAAAGCGCAAAACCATGGTTCGTACTTTCCAAACTCCCCTTCTCTTATATATATATATGGTACCGAAGACAAAGAAATCCTCAAAATCACCCTCGGCAACCTCAAAGAGGAAAATAGCTCCGGAAGCAAGTGGCCCTTCCAAGGCTCAAAATACCGGCATCTCTCCAGAAGAAGTTTGGATAAGTAAGGTCACCATAACCACTCCGGTGGAAGATATTTCTTCCGGAGTAAGAGAAAATGTTATTGCTGAAGCTGTCGTACCACCATCCAATACCACACCAGCTTCTGCTACCACGCCATCGGCTATTGAGCCAGTTTCCATTATCATTGAAGATGACGATTAAGACACAAATGTGGAGCCATTGGCAAAGAAACCCAGAATTTCAACTCCTCCACCATCATCACAATCGACCTCCACCTTCAGGAAATAGGAATTTGAACACCTCTTCAGTGAGGCTGTAACCTCTACAATATCAGATCTGTCGATGGACACTTCCGAGTTTGGTCACCTGTCAATTCCCAGAGGCTCAAAAAATCAAGTTGCCCTCCGAAGAATCATGCCTCCTCCTGTTCCAAACTCATGAAAGTATTCCCGGCTCTGAGCGTGGATCCGAAGAGAAGGAAGAATGCGACTCTCTCTTTTCTCGAGGACACAATTTCTTGTCTCGGCCAATTGGGGTCGCAAGCTATTTGAGGCCTCTCATATCAAAATCTAACAAAGAGAAAATGAAGAATATCTCTTGGCAGTGCCTCTTCAACGAAGGCATGCACGCATCTAATCGGGTAAATTTGTCGAACCTTTCCATTTTTGCTTTTATCTTTGTCTCTTTGTTTTAACACATTCTAACTTGAACTCAATTCACATTTTTTCAGGCATTCATTTTGGTCGGGGAAGGTTTCCTATGGTGCCTCGAGGAAAATGAAAACATCTAGGGCCAAATGGATGCCCAAGTTAGAAGGAAGTTCGACATCTCAAGGAACTTCTTCCACAAAAAGATGCCCAACTAGCTGGAGACTTGCCCGCTGTTAAGGCTGAGTTAGAGCCAGTAAAAATGACTATCTTCGGGCCATAAATAACCTCAAACTTATCAGTGAGGAAACAAAGCCTTGGACGAGGAAAATGACAGGCTTTATAAAGACATCCAAGCCCTCACCTAAGAACTCGGAGAGAAAGAAGAGGTTTGGCACTATCAAGTGCTAAAAGAAGACTACCTCAATGTCGAGGTTGATCGCCTCAACACTGAGCTTGCCGAGATTAATGTGGAGCGAGTTGCAGAACTTGCTACTTTGAAGGAGTCTCAAAATCAAGCCACCCAACAAGCTCAAACTACTGACAGGTTGAGAAATGATCTCGGGGCCTCTTCTTAAAGGAACACTGAAATCTTGGTCCAATTGACTCAAGCTCTGGCCGAGCGGGATTTGGCTCTTGACGATGTGGATGTTGAGAAAGCTCAGACAATGCTCATGACCAAGCACATTACTTGGAATGTTCGGTGGTTTACCTTAGATCAAGCTTGTGATGGGATCGAGGACTTGGATGCCAAGATTGTTGAGGCTAAGGTTGTAGAGGTCGAAGCCTTTTGTAGGTTGAATGGTGATAGCACCGAGGAAGAGCCTGAAGACTCCGAGTCTAAATCTGACTAACCTGCTGGCCTTCGTGCCTTTGTATATTCTTTTGTATGTTTTGTTCTGGCCATTTTCCGGCCTTGTTTATGAATATAAATCAAAGTCTCTTTTGCTATAATAGCAATTTTCTCAACTTCTCGCATTCGTTATTGATTTCTTGTTTTCAACAACTTAACTCAATTCAGGCTAATTGCCTCAGAGTTTTACTTTAAACAATCCATCACTTAGTTTGTGTTGACCCGGATGAAAGTTCTCCCAGTCTAAAAAGTAACTTAATCAATTTTTGAACACGAACCTTTACTTTAGTTTTCTTCATACCGGGCAAATCCTTTCGATTTTGGGTCATTTAATGACTAAGTATAAGAACCTTATTTTTATGCTTATGAATAAGACGTCTCTTATTCATTTCAGGAATGGATGTTGGTATTTTATTTATTCCCAACCTTTTAGACAATTCATGTGTATTTCAAGAATAGGCAAGATTCATTTGATCCGGTTCCTTAGAAGCACGATTTAAGAACATTACTTAATTTGTTCCGAATGCTTTTATGATGGCAGTCCTCAGTTAAGGACTTAACAAATTTGTTAGCTCGTAAGCCAAACTACTTTATCAATTGTTCGGTGAAGTACCAGTAAGGAAGAAACATGTAGATAAACTTTCGAGGCAAATTTTGGATTAAGTATAATTTCATTCATATTTTGCTTTGGACAAACCACTAGGCAAGATTCATTCGATATTTTTTCCTTCACTTGATCTTCTGCATAACATTAACACTACTTAGGCAAGATTCATTCGATCTTTAACCCTTACAAAAACATTGAACTAAAAAAGTGCAAAAAATATCTTGGTTAGTCTGATCCCCGAGGATCCGAGGGTGTGGCAGTCCCCTAGTATTTGTGTTCGAAGTATGAGAACTTAAATACTATTTTCATTTCACTACCGGGCAGTCCCCAGTCCCAGTGTTCATGTCCGATCTTCATCCACTTAGTAACATGATTTACATTGTTGCCTCATTAAAAACCTTGACGGAAAAACTCTTTTCAGGATACAAACCATGCTAAGGGAAAAAGAGTGCAACATGTGTTTTCAAACCTAATTCTAATTTTCTGGTCTTTGCATAATGACTCCGACTTTTTCCCAGCAAAAGTTAGTAATTCCAAAACAAATGAAGTTCAAACAATTAACTTAACACATACCTTAGCAATAATATCACTTCAAGTGACTGATGTTCCAATTGTTTGGCAATTTTTTCCCATCTTCGGTTTCCAATTGGTATGAGGCTTTACCGGTTATCCCTGACACTTTGTAGGGTCCCGCCTAGTACAGGCCAAACTTCCCCTCATTGGGGGTTTTGGTGTTGAGGGTTACCTTTTGAAGAACCAAGTCCTCTACTTGAAAGTGTCTAAGATTAGTCCACCTGTTGTAATATCTTCCTATCCTTTGCTTCTGAGTTACTATCCGTAGCAATGCTAACTCGCGGTGTTCATATGTTAAATCAAGCTTGACTACCATGGCTCTATTATTTGATTCTTCGATTGCACGGCTGAACCTTAAGTTATTCCCTCACTTTCACCGAAATGAGTGTCTCCCACCGAAAACCAAAGAGAATGGTGTCTCCTCGGTTCTAGACGTTGTTGTCATTCTGTATGCCCATAACACCTCCGGTAGAATTTCTCTCCACTTGCCTTTTGACTCTTTTAGTCTTTTTATCAAGTTTTGAATGATGGTTTTGTTTGTTGACTCCACTTGCCCATTTGCACTCAGGTGATACGGAGTTGATACAATCTTCTTAATATTTAATCCTTCAAGAAAATTATTCACCTTCTTCCCAATGAACTGACGAATGTTGTCGCAATTAATCTCTATCGGTATGCCGAATCGGCAATGATGTGGTCCCAAATGAAATCGATTACTTCTTATTCTCTAACTTTCTTGAGGGCCTTTGTTTAAAACCATGTAGAAATAGTTAGTCATAAATGAAATAAAATGTACCTTTCCTGGTGCCTATGGGAGTGGTCCCATGATATCTATCCCCCATTTTATGAATGGCCATGGTGACAAAACGGGATGTATTAATTCTGCCAATTGGAGAATCATTGGTGCTTGCCTTTGGCATTCATCGCACTTCCGGAAAAAGTTCTTTGTGTCGTATTCCATCTGAGACCAATAATACCCGACCCTAATTAGTTTTTGAACTAACAATTCTACTCCTGAATGATTTCCACAAGTCCCTTCGTGAACGTTACGCATGACGTAATGAGTTTCCTTGGGTCCTAAACATCTTGCTAAGGACCATAAAAGGACATTCGGTGCAACTGGTCATCGATCAAGCAAAAGCTAGCTGCCTTCGTATGAAGAGTCCTTGATTCCTTCAGATCGATAGACAACTTTCCATCCCAAAGGTAATCAATAAATTTATTCTGCTAGTTCTAAGTCAAACTCGTAGTATTCACCTCGGCGTGACCGCCATCAATTGCTGAGTTCAACAACTGTACGACAGTACCGAAGTTAAACTCATTAGCTTCTACGGAAGACCCTAAATTTACCAATACATCCGTTTCATTATTTTGTTCTCGATAAACATGCTCCATGGCCCATTTCTGAACCGATGCAATAATACTTGGACTTTGTCTAAGTATCTCTTCATCCTTTCTTCTTTTACTTCGAACATACCGTTCACATGATTGACAACTAGAAGCGAGTCACATTTTGCTTCGATGACTTCTGCTCCCGAACTTCTTGTCAATTCTAAACCTATAATCATTGCCTCATACTCGGCTTCATTGTTAGTCAATTTCACAGTTCTTATTGACTGCCTAATAACATCTCCTACATGTGTCTTAAGCACTATCCCGAGTACATACCCTTTCACGTTTGAAGCTTCATCCGTGTATAAGGTCCAGATGCTTGAAGTTGTTCCCGAGGTGATTATAAGTTCTCTTTCCACCTCAAGAATAATTTCGGGCGTAAAATCTGCTACAAAGTCTGCTAAAACCTGATACTTTATAGTTGTTCTAGGGTTATATTCTATGACATACCCACTTATTCTTACTGCCCACTTGTCTAACTTGCCAGACAGTTCTGGTTTATGCATTACATTCTTTAGCGGATAAGTTATTACTACACATACAGGATGACATTGAAAGTATGGTCTTACCTTCCTAGTAGCCATTATTAAGACTAATGCAAATTTTTCTAAATGAGGATACCTAGTTTCCGCACTAGCTAATGTTCTACTCACATAATAAATAGGAAACTATGTACCTTTCTCTTCCCGAACCAAAACTGCACTTATGGCTAATTCGGACACCACCAGGTACATGAACAACTCTTCATCTGCCTTCAATTTGTGCAACAATGGTGGACTAGACAAGTATTTCTTTAAGTCCATCAAAGCTTGTTGACATTCCGAAGTCCACTCGAAGTCATTCTTATTTTTTAACAAAGAGAAGAACCTATGACTTCTCTCCGAAGATCGAGAGATAAATCTACTCAAGGCGGCCAGCCTTTCGGTGAATTTTTGCACCGCCTTCACATCTTTAAGTACCTCCGAAATTTCTTCTATAGCTTTAATCTTATCTAGATTGATATCTATCCCTCGATTTGAGACCAAGAAGCCTAGAAACTTGCCTGCTCCAACTCCAAAAGTGCATTTCTCCGGGTTCAACTTCATGTTGTACTTTCGGAGTATGTCAAATATTTCCTACAAATGCTTTAAATGATTCTCTACTTCCAGGGACTTAACTAACATATCATCAATATAAACATCTATTATGTTACTTATTTGGTCCTCGAACATGCGATTAACTAGGCATTGATATGTTGCTCCAGCATTTTTTAAGTCAAATGACATTACATTATAGTAGTAAGTCCCGTACCTAGTTATAAAAGAGGTTTTTTCTTAGTCATCCAGATTCATCCTGATTTGGTTGTATACGGAGTACGCGTCAAGAAAACTTAGCATCTCATGCCCTGTTGTATCATCAATCATTTGATCGATGTGCGGCAAAAGAAGAGAATATTTTGGGCATGCTTTATTCAAATCTTTAAAATCTATACACATTATCAATTTATTACCTTTTTTACTTACGACAACCACGTTTGCTAATCAATTTGGGTATTCGACCTCCTAGATGAAACCTATATTTAAAAGCTTTGTTACCACATCCTTGATAACTTATGCTTGTAGTAGGCCATTGACCTCTTTTTTTTTCTTTACTGGAGGGAAACGCGAGTCCAAACTCAATTTGTGAGTTATAACTCTGGTGGAATACCTGTCATGTATAGGTGGGACTAGGAAAAACAATCGATATTAGCTTTAAGAAATTCAATTAATTTAAGTCTGAGCTTCGGAGATAACCCGGTGCCCAGGTATACCTTTTTCTCCGGTAGATGCACGAACAAGATGACTTGCTCTAGCTCCTCTACAGTTGACTTCATGTTATCTGAATCATCCGACAACACAAATGACCTCGGGATATGATAGTAATCCTTTTATTCTTCATAATTTATCTTCTATCCTTCTTCTTTCTTCGGACTCGACGGGCTCGAACCCTATGATTGCTATTTAACATCTTTTCCTTTATTTGCATCCTTCATCTCTTTTGGTGTTTGTACGGATTCCTCTACCGCAAACATCTCTCTTGCTGCCGGTTGCTCTCCTCGAATTGTCTTAATTTTATTTGGAGTTGAGAATTTTAACATCATGTGTAATGTCGAAGGTACGAACTTTATGTCATGTATCCAAGGCTTGTCGAATAGTGCATTGTACCTCATTTTGCCAAATTATCCTGACTGCATTAACCGGAAGAGTGATTTCTCCCTTCGTAGTCTCGCTTGCCATGTTGAATCCGTTTAGAACTCGGGTTGCCGGTATAATTTGATCTAACAATCCCAATTGCTACACCACATTCCATCGGATGATGTTGACCGAGCTACCCGAATCAGTTAAAATTTGCTTAATCTAAAATTTAATAATAAAGACAAAAATTACAAGTGCATCATTGTGAGATTGAATGATGCCCTCAGTGTCTTCATAATTGAAAGATATTGTTAACTCCGATACGTAATCTTTGGATCTCTTCTCCCAAGTTATTAAAACTTTCATCTTCTTTGCGGTCATGACGGATCCCTTCTGAACATCCATCCCTTTGATAATCATATTTATAATATGTTGGGGGTTCAATCGGATATGCTTGCTTGTTTGCTCATCTATTTCTGTAGTTTCCCTTTGCTCGATCACTCAAAAATTCGCGTAGATGGCCACTCTTCAACAACCGAGCCACCTCATCCAACAATTGATGACAATCCTCAGTTCGATGACCATGAGTTCTATAGTAATCACAAATCAAATTTGGATCTCTCTAAGTCGGGTCTGTCCGGAGTAGTCTTGGCCATCTTATCTCTTTAATGTGTCCAATAGGCGAAACAAGTCTGGCCGCATCAACGCTGAAATTATATTCGAAAATTCTTGGGCTTTCTATACTATTAGAAGAAGCTCCATCGATATCATTTTTAAATTGCAAACCCATATTAGTAGACCCTCGATCATTACGCCTATCTCATCTATCTGATGGGAAGTTGCGATTGTTGCGACCCCTATTTGCTCTGAAGTTTGATCTTTTGGGTTGGTCATAGGGTTGATACCTATATTTTGAGGATTTCAATTTTGAATCAGCTACCCTATTTTATTTATCAAGATTCTTGTTCCGTCCTGCTGACCTTGGAGGAAGTTCAAGCTGATCATCCTCCATTCGGATTTTGGAATCGTACCTATTATGTATGTCTACCTAAGTTACTACCGGGAATTCCAACAAGTTCCCATTTAATTTAAACAAGGCACTGGAGTTCCTAAGATTTAACCCCTTAGTGAAAGCATCAGCTGCCCATTCATCAGGTACTAGAGGAAGGAGCATCTACTCCTTTTGAAATCTTGTCACGAACTCACGCATCAACTCCGTATTTTCTGAGCAATTTTGAATATGTCCACTTTTCTTGCTTGGACCTTCCGTGCTCCGATATGTGCCTTTATAAAAGCATCTGCAAGCATTTCAAATGAGTTAATAGAGTGTTCAATCAACATAGAGTAGTATCATGTCAACGCCCATTTGGAAAATGTTTCACCAAATATTTTCAGTAGCACCGATTCGATTTCATCCTGGTGCATGTCATTGCCCTTCATCGCACAAGTGTATGAGGTCACATGCTCATGTGGATCCGTAGTTCTACATACTTTAGGAGATCTGATATTTTGAACCTTTTGGGTATCAACTTCAAAGCTGCACTCGATAGGAATGACAATTGGATATATCTCTTTGAGTACGGTCCCTTCAGGATCGGAGGCGCTCCAGGAATCTGGTCTACCCGTTAATTCTAGGTTTCAACTTTCTTTTTGTTAGTATCCATTCACTTAGTTAAATCTTGGAGCATTTTCAAGACCTCCGAGGACTCATTTGCCTCTGAACTAGTTCCATCTTCTTCGGCTCAATCCTCTTCTCGGACCTGATCTTGATCCCGGACGGGATGAGTTTAGTTCACCGCACTTATTCTGTTGCTCTTATTTTGCAACTGAGTAATATCCTTCTGTTGCTCCTTCAACATGTTAAAAATTTGAGACAAATTTATTTTCCCATCCTCATCATCGTTCGGTGTTTTCTCCTGTGACCTTCTAGACCTCTAGGTTGAAATTACGGGGTTATTCCGATGCTCGCCAGTTATTGGATCAACGGGCCGAACGTCGTTGTTATTATTGATAGTTTAGCTCCATTGACACCGTTGTTGTTGTCATCGTGATTGCTAACCTCAACTTAGATATCACTAGTCATTCTGCAAGTATTTGGTGTTGACCTATTTTTACAATATTTCAAAAGAACATGTGAAATTTGAGTTTGAACAAATCATCACTATTATCCTTAGCCCCATAGTGGGCACCAAACTATTTACCTCTACCTTGGTAGGTAGAGTGGTTATTTCTGAGAGGCCCTCGGCTCAAGACAGAGCATAAGCATAACTAAAGCAAAATCAAAAGTAAAGCAAAAGCAAAAGTAAAGAAAGAGCAAGGGAAACAGTCAGACCCGATCAAAAAAATCTAATACAACATGAAAATGCTGGTATCAAAAGCGAATAAGCCATGATAACACATTTTGAAAAAGTAAGCAGTAACTAGTGCATGTAAATAAGCTAAACAAAGAACACTAAAGGACTCATAGCAGCCAGAATCAAATTACATGGACTATAAAGCAATATTGCGCCTATTAGTATGGTAGGCTAAGCGGACCTACAATAATAACACTACAACTACCAGTTTACAAGCATAAGTAGGACTACGCTCGACTACCTACTACCATTTTACACTAATCTGTGTCCTCCATAACTCTCTATCTAAGGTCATGTCCTCAGTAAATTGCACATGCGCCATATCCCATCAAATCACATCTCCCCAATACTTCTTCGGCCTACCTCTACCCCTCCTGAACCCGTTCTTAGCCAACCCCTCACACCTCCGCACTGGGCCATTTGTGTCTCTCCTATGCACATGTCCAAACCATCTCAACCTCATTTCCCGCATCTTATCCTCCACCGAGGCCACTCCCACTATGTCCTAGATATTATCATTTCTAATCCTATCCCTCTTTATATGCCTGCACATCCATCTCAACATCCCCATCTCCGCAACTTTCATCTTTTGGATGTGTGAAGTCTTGACTGGCCAACACTCCGCCCCATTCAACATAGTTGGTCTAACCACCGCCCTATAGAACTTTTCTTTAAGTTTTGGTGGCACATTTTTGTCGCATAAGACTCCAGATGCGAGCCTCCATTTCATCCATCCTGCCCCAATACGATGTGTGACATCGTCATCAATCTCTCAATCCCCTTAGATAATAAACCCGAGGTACTTGAGGCTTTATTTATTTGGAATTACCTGAGTACCAAGCTCACCTCCACGCCTATCTCAGGGTCACTCCCGTTACTGAACTTACACTCCAAACCTCCAGATTAGCGTTTACTCCGATGCGAGTCTCATCAATCAGGACTATGTCATCTGCGAATAACATACACTATGGCACCTCCCTTTGGATTTGTTGCGTCAATCCATCATCACCAAGGCAAATAAAAATAGGCTAAGAGATGATCCCTAGTGCAACCCCATCATCACTGGAAAGTGCTCCGAGTCTCCTCCTACTATCCATACCTTGGTCTTGGCTCTATCATACATATCCTTGATCGCCCTAATGTATGTCATAGGTATACCTCTAACCTCCAAACATCTCCATAGAACCTCCCTAGGAACTTTGTCGTATGCCTACTCGAGGTCAATAAAAACCATATGTAAGTCTCTCTTCCTCTCCCTATACTCCTCCACCAACCTCCTAATAAGATAAATGGCTTATGTGGTCGAACACCCCGACATGAATCTAAACTGGTTCTCGAAAATAGACATGTCTCTTCTCACTCTCGTCTCCATGACCCTTTCCTAAACTTTCGTAGTGTGGCTTAGAATCTTGACACCCCTATAGTTGTTGCAACTCTGGACACCACCTTTGTTCTTGTACAAATGGATCATTGTACTCCACCTCCATTCTTCAGGCATTCTCGCCGTCTTAAAAATGACGTTAAACAACCCAGTCAGCCACTCTAAACCTGCCATGTCTGCGCTCTTTCAAAATTCAACTAGGATCTCATCAGGTCCGGTCGCTCGTCCCCTGCGCATCCTGCGAACAACACCCTTAACCACCTCAACCTTAATGCTTCTACAATACCCAAAATCCCAGTACCTACCAGATTGCTTTAGATCTCCCATCATAATGTCTCTATCTCTTTTTTCGTTCAAGAGTTTATGGAAGTAAAACTGCTGTTGACACCCAATTTTGTCCCGTCTTTTCCAATTTATTTACAATTTTAAATATTTTTAACACCTCAAAATAATTTTAGTCTATATACATACATGCGTATATATATATATATATATATATATATATATATATATATATATATTCTCATTATTATTATTATTATTCGAATTTTTTTTTTACTTGTCATTTGCATTTTTATCATAATCATAAGTTTTATCCGAAAATTCTATGTTATTATATTTTCTGCAAAAATGGCATCGCATTTCTATTTTTTATCAAGCATTAAGCACTTCGCAAATATTATGTTTTATTATTATCACATCGTTATATCATATTTTAAAAAAATAATTTGCATTTTTAATAGTAAACCCCTTTTATATTTTCTTAACCCATAACCCATTCATTTCCCAACCCAAAACAATTTCTACCCAAACAAAATTCACCAAAAACCCATTTCGTCCAAGCCCAACCCATCACATACTTATTTCCCCAAACCCGGTGGCCCAACTCCCGCAGCCCACACCCGAACCGGTCCAACCCGTCGGCCCAACTCCCGTAACCCATCCCTTTTATCCCCCTAACCAAAACACAACAACAAAAAAAAAAAAACCTAACCCACCCTTACTCTCTCTCTCCCAAATCGTCGCACACCCCCCAGACCCGCGACCCCACGTCGCCGGTCACCTCACCCCTGCCACCACCAACCCCTGACACCGCCACACCCCCCATCACTTCAATCCACTCCATTAACACCGAAAATACGCAACCCATACCCCCAAAATCAGATTTTTTTAAAACCTTTTATTCCAATTTCAAACTCGTTCTTGGAGGGTTAAGCCATCTATAGATACCCCATGTTGTTCTTCATTTTAGGGGGGGGTTTTGGTCCGGTCCGAGTCGAAAAGAGAAATCAAAAGGGGTCCGAAATCGAGAAGAAAAGGTCGGTTTTTGGTCCGAAAATCTAGTAGTTAAGTTTTGAAATTCGAAATCTTCTTAAAGATATTTGTTCTTCTTTGCATGTGTTCTTCATCTTAAAGAGTCCGAAAATATAAGTGAAAATTATTGGGGTTTTGGTATTGAATAATCTGAAATTTCTGCTATTCTTCACTGTTTTTTGGATTCTGGGTCGGGTCACTGATCCGAGTCGGGTCGACCCGGTTTTGTATAAATTTCCAGATTTTGTGTGTTTATATTTTGTTTTTGGTTATCTGAAATTTGGAAAGAAATCGATTCGGGTTGAAACGTTCGATCTGGGTCGGGTCGACCCGATTCGAGTAAATTTCCAGATTTTGTGTGTTTATATTTTGTTGTTAGTTATCTGAAATTTGGAAAGAAATCGATTCGGGTTGAAACATCCGATTCGGGTCGGGTCGCCGATCCGTGTTTATATTTTGTTGTTAGTTATCTGAAATTTGGAAAGAAATCGATTCGGGTTGAAAACATCCGATTCAGGTCGGGTTGCTGATCCGGGTTGGGTCGACCCGGTTTGAGTAATTTTCCAGATTTTGTGTGTTTGTATCTTGTTGTTGGTTATCTGAAATTTGGAAAGAAATCGATTCGGGTCGGGTCACTGATCCGGGTCGGGTCGACCCGATTTTGAATAAATTTCCAGATTTTGTGTTTATATCTTGTTGTTGGTTATTTGAAAAATAAAAATCCAAAAATTGATTCCGGGTCACCACTGTTCCGGGTTGCATTTCTCGGGTCGGGTCAGCCCATAATCCGGGTCTGTTTTTCAGAACTGGGTCGATTACCTAATTTTCCTTTACTTTTTGTCGTCTTTCCGGGTCTGGTCGACCCGAAATCTGGTCGTGTCATTGTTCAAGTCTCACGACGGATTTTCAGAAACATTCTGAATCCTTCTTCGGTCTGAAAATTTCAGAATTCGGGTCGGACGTTTTAATTGCAAACTGTTGGTTTATTTTGGCATTTAAACATCCGTACACGGATATCTGACTGTTTTACTGCTTTGAATAAATACTGCATTTAGGCCAATGAAATTGAATTCGAGGCCGCGTCTTTTCGAGAATTGCTTCTCGGTTTCAGTTTACTTTTTTTTTTTGGTTTATTTTTCTGATTTGAATAAATATTGCATTTAGGTCAATGAAATTGAATTCGAGGCCGCCTCCCTTTGGACATCATTTCTCGGTTCTTTATTTTACTGCTTTACTGCTTTGAATAAATACTACATTAAGGCCAATGAAATTGAATTCGAGGCCGCATCCTTTTGGACATCATTTCTCGGTATTTGATTTTACTGCTTTTCTTCGCTTTTCGCTTTACTTTACCTTTCTTTCTTTTTCTTATCGCTTTTTACTTGTTTTTCGCTTTATTGCTTTACTGCTTTGAATAAATACTGCATTTAGGCCAATGAAATTGAATTCGAGGCCGCCTCCCTTTGGACATCATTTATCGGTTTTTGGTTTTATTGCTTTGAATAAATACTGCATTTTTTCAATGAAATTAAATTTAAGGCCACGCCCCTTCGGAAATTCCTCTTCTGTTTCAGTTTACTATTTTTTGTATATTTTGTTGATTTTGAACATGATACTTCGTTGGCTGATGAAAAAATATCCGTCGATTTTTTAGGCCTCCACGGTTGTAAAGACGGAAAATAAAACTTTTGGGCAAGGATGCGACTTAAATCTTTTTCTTATTTCATCCGAGAGACCAACATGTTTAGTAGGTGAGGCAATTAAAATGACCACCGAGTTATATGTTTGCAGCCACGACGTGATTGGAATGGTCTTTTTTCAAAATTTAAGTCTGAGCCCTCCGTGATCAAAACATTCACTGTCTTGGATACGGACCCGAAGTTATTTATATTTAATTGTTTCTAACCGTTTGTTCTTGACAGCTTGCAAGGAACAAAGTCAATGAAGGCAGATACTCCTCGGAGATTATTTATTTTGTTGTTTTTACTTTCTTTAATTTAATTTCATCTCGCTCTGTATTGTAATATTATTTATTGCACTTATGTAATTATTGAAATGCTTAGAATAGGTAGACTTAGAATTAATTCATAGGGTAGTTTAAAACTGGAAAACCGCCGCTAGCTTATTTATTTTTAGGCTCGGTTAGTTCAAACTTAGATATCCTCCGCTAGTTTATTTATTTTTAGGCTTGTCATGCATTTTCAAAAAACAACTTTGATCATCTTCTATTCACTTTTTATCATACAAATAAGTTTTATCTTTTTTTCAATTTGCAAATCAATGATTTCCAAAAAGTTTACTTCTTTGGCATTATAAATTAGTCGTTTTTCTCCTTACTATTAATTGTTACAAATGCATATTTTTTCAACTTTACATGTATTTTTCTTTAATATCATACAAATGCATACTTGTACAAAATGAATCCTTTATGAAATATTTGCAAACATCTTTTTATATACTTTTAAACATGTATTTTTCTTAGCAACAATTAACCTGAGTTTGACCGGATAACCGCAAGTTAGCGGATCTTAAAGGATGCCTAATCCCTTCCCTTTAGGATAATAAATAACTCTTACCTAGAAACTCATTAGTTTCGCAGCCCTTAAAATTGGAGTTATTTTGCAGCATTTATAGTCAACATTTAGGTGCCCTAATTCACCTTAGAATAATTAGGTGGCGACTCCTTAATCCAATACCCAGGAATCACCGATACGTTGTGCTTCGTTTTGACCCCCGCGGGTCGAAAAAAAATGGGCACGACAACATCTTTTACAGCATTACAATGACATCAATAGTATTACAACGATATCATCATCATTATCATTACAACGACGTCAATAACATTACAACGACGTCTTCAGCGCAACAACTATCTCTTACAACAAACAACATTACAACAACGTCATCGACGTTATGGCAGCACAACAACTATCTTTTACAGCATTACAACGACATCAATATTACATTCTTACAACAACGTCATCAACATTACATTCTTGCAACAACGTCATCAGCATTACATTCTTGCAACAACGTCATCAACATTACATCTTCACAACACGTCTACACACTGACGTCTTCAACACAACACGTCGATACAACGACGACATCAGCGTTACATTCTTACAACAACGACATCAGCATTACATTCTTACAACAACGACATCAGCATTACATTCTTGCAACAACGTCATCAGCATTACATTCTTGCAACAACGTCATCAACATTACATCTGCACAACACGTCTACACAATGACGTCTTCAACACAACACGTCGATACAACGACGGCATCAACGTTACATTCTTACAACAACGACATTTGCGTTACATTCTTACAACAACGACATCGGCATTACATTCTTACAACAACGTCATCGCATTACGTTCGTGAGCTTTAATTCACAGGAACTTCAGCACAACGTGGAACTTCTTACGACAAACCGAGGTAATTTTCCCGATAAGACAAAATTGGCTACTCAGTCAACTTCTTTGGCCGAAAACTCTTTCATCGTCTCCGTCCAAAGAGGGGCATCTGTTGACACCCAATTTTGTTCCCTCTTTTCCAATTTATTTGCAATTTTAAATATTTTTAACACCTCAAAACAATTTTAATCTATATACACACATGCATATATATATATATATATATATATTATTCGCATTTTTTTTATTGTCATTTGCATTTTTATCATAATCATAAGTTTTATTCAAAAATTCTATGTTATTCTATTTTCCGCAAAAATGGCATCGCATTTCTATTTTTTATCAAGCATTAAGCACTTCGCAAATATTATGTTTTATTATTGTCACATCGTTATATCATATTTTAAAAAAATAATTTGCATTTTTCTTCAAAGCATTTTTAATAGTAAACCCCTTTTATATTTTCTTAACCCATAACCCATTCATTTCCCAACCCAAAATAATTTCTACCCAAACAAAATTCACCAAAAACCCATTTCGTCCAAGCCCAACCCATCACCCACTTATTTCCCCAAACCCGGTGGCCCAACTCCCGCAGCCCACACCCGAATCGGTCCAACCCGTCGGCCCAACTCCCGTAACCCATCCCTTTTATCCCCCTAACCAAAACACAACAACAACAACAAAAAAAACCTAACCCACCCTTACTCTCTCTCTCCCAAATCGCCGCACACCCCCCATATTCGCGACCCCACGTCGCCGGTCACCTCACCCCTGCTACCACCAACCCCTAACACCTACACACCCCCATCACTTCAATCCACTCCATTATCACCGAAAATCCGCAACCCATACCCTCCAAAATCCGCTTCTAAAATCAGATTCTTTTAAAACCTTTTATTCCAATTTCAAACTCGTTCTTAGAGGGTTAAGCCATCTATAGATACCCCATGTTGTTCTTCATTTTAGGGGGGTTTTTGGTCCGGTCTGAGTCGAAAAGAGAAATCAAAAAGGGTCTGAAATCGAGAAGAAAAGGTCGGTTTTTGGTGGATTTTTGGTCAGAAAATCTAGTAGTTAAGTTTTGAAATCCGAAATCTTCTTAAAGGTATTTGCTCTACTTTGCATGTGTTCTTCATCTTAAAGAGTCCGAAAATATAAGTTAAAATTATTGGGGTTTTGGTATTGAATAATCTGAAATTTCTACTATTCTTCACTGTTTTTCGGATTCCGGGTCGGGTCACTGATCCGAGTCGGGTCGACCCGGTTTTGAATAAATTTTCGGATTTTTTTGTGTTTATATTTTGTTCTTGGTTATCTGAAATTTGGAAAGAAATTGATTCAGGTTGAAACATCCGATCCGGGTCGGGTCGACCCGATTCGAGTAAATTTCCAAATTTTGTGCGTTTATATTTTGTTGTTGGTTATCTGAAATTTGGAAAGAAATCGATTCGGGTTGAAACATCCGATTCGGGTCGGGTCGACCCGGTTTGAGTAAATTTCCAGTTTTGTGTGTTTGTATCTTGTTGTTGGTTATCTAAAATTTGAAAAGAAATCGATTCGGGTTGAAACATCCGATTCGGGTCGGGTCACTGATTCGGGTCGGGTCGACCCGATTTTGAATAAATTTCCAGATTTTCTCTTTATATCTTGTTGTTGGTTATCTGAAAAATAAAAATCCAAAAATTGATTCCGGGTCACCACTGTTCCGGGTTGCATTTCTCGGGTCGGGTCGGCCCATAATCCGGGTCGTCTATCCGAGTCTGTTTTTCCGAACTGGGTCAATTACCTAATTTTTCTTTACTTTTTGTCATCTTTTCGAGTCGGGTCGACCCGAAATCTGGTCGTGTCATTGTTCAAGTCTCACGACGGATTTTCAGAAACATTCCGAATCCTTCTTCGGTCTGAAAATTTCAGAATTCGGGTCGGACGTTTTAATTGCAAACTGTTGGTTTATTTTGGCATTTAAACATCCGTACACGGATATCTGACTGTTTTACTGCTTTGAATAAATACTGCATTTAGGCCAATGAAATTGAATTCGAGGTCGCGTCTTCTCGAGAATTGCTTCTCGGTTTCAGTTTACTTTTTTTGGTTTATTTTACTGATTTGAATAAATATTGCATTTAGGCCAATGTAATTGAATTCGAGGCCGCCTCCCTTTGGACATCATTTCTCGGTTTTTGATTTTACTCATTTACTGCTTTACTGCTTTACTGCTTTGAATAAATACTACATTAAGGCCAATGAAATTGAATTTGAGGCCGCATCCTTTTGGACATCATTTCTCGGTATTTGATTTTACTGCTTTACTGCTTTACTGCTTTACTGCTTTATTGCTTTACTGCTTTGAATAAATACTGCATTTAGGCCAATGAAATTGAAATCGAGGCCGCCTCCCATTGGACATCATTTCTCGGTTTTTGGTTTTACTGCTTTGAATAAATACTGCATTTAGGCCAATGAAATTGAAATCGAGGCCACGCCCCTTCGGAAATTCCTCTTCTGTTTCAGTTTACTGTTTTTTGTATATTTTGTTGATTTTGAACATGATACTTCGTTGGCCGATGAAAAAATATCTGTCGATTTTTTAGGCCTCCACAGTTTTAAAGACGGAAAATAAAACTTCTGGGCAAGGATGCGACTTAAATCTTTTTCTTATTTCATCCGAGAGACCAACATGTTTAGTAGGTGAGGCAATTAAAATGACCACCGAGTTATATGTTTGCAGCCACGACGTGATTGGAATGGTCTTTTTTCAAAATTTAAGTCTGAGCCCTCCGTGATCAAAACATTCACTGTCTTGGATACGGACCCGAAGTTATTTATATTTAATTGTTTCTAACCCTTTGTTCTTGACAGCTTGCAAGGAACAAAGTCAACGAAGGCAGATACTTCTCGGAGATTATTTATTTTGTTGTTTTTACTTTCTTTAATTCAGCTTCATCTCGCTCTGTATTGTAATTTTATTTATTGCACTTATGTAATTATTGAAATGCTTAGAATAGGTAGACTTAGAATTAATTCATAGGGTAGTTTATAACTGGAAAACCGCCGCTAGCTTATTTATTTTTAGGCTCGTTAGTTCAAACTTAGATATCCTCCGCTAGTTTATTTATTTTTAGGCTTGTCATGCATTTTCAAAAAACAACTTTGATCATCTTCTATTCACTTTTTATCATACAAATAAGTTTTATCTTTTTTCAATTTGCAAATCAATGATTTCCAAAAAGTTTACTTCTTTGGCATTATAAATTATTCATTTTTCTCCTTACTATTAATTGTTACAAATGCATATTTTTTCAACTTTACATGTATTTTTCTTTAATATCATACAAATGCATACTTGTACAAAATGCATCTTTTATTAAATATTTGCAAACATCTTTTTATATACTTTTAAACATGTATTTTTCTTAGTAACAATTAACCTGAGTTTGACCGGATAACCGCAAGTTAGCGGATCTTAAAGGATGCCTAATCCCTTCCCTTTAGGATAATAAATAACTCTTACCTAGAACCTCATTAGTTTCGCAGATCTTAAAATTGGAGTTATTTTGTAGCATTTATAGTTAACATTTAGGTGCCCTAATTCACCTTAAAAGTGGATACTCTTTTTGATCCAAAAAATAAAGACTAAGTGAACACTATTTTTTATCCGGAGGGAGGATAATTTCAACTTTAGCTTAAAAAAAGAAACCTTTAGCTTCAACTTCTACAAACAAGTTTTAAAATTTCACAAATTTTATTTATATCTAATAAAAAGTAAATACATCACATATTATTTTGACGTGAGCGGTTATATGTTAGCACACGAGCAAAAAGAGAGAAATTTTCTGAGTGTAAACGAATTTTGAAAAAAATTAATAATTCAAAGTTTCAGCATAAAAGGAATAAAAATAAAAACAAACGGGCCCATGAAAAGAGCCCATTAGGGCTGTTTCGCCATGCAAGTCATATAACACATGCATAGTGTATGAACTTAGTGAGCAGAACGAACACCAAACCTTGCGAAGATAAAAAAAACATTGGTTAGTTTATTTGGATTATTATTATTATAAAATTCTTATAAGAATTTTTATTCTATTATATTAGGGACCAGAAAGCTGGATACGGATTGAATGTTTTATGTGAAAATTAGATCAACTATGTCAAAATTGAATTATTCATAGTGTTGGATGAGTAATTTTAACTTCAGTTTAGCTAATACATTGTTAGTGAAAACCCATACATTATGAAATGACGGGTAACAACCATTAGGGGCACAACTAGAGAACTGTATATACAAGGTCAACTTATTTTTTTTACGTGTGTGTGCGCGTATATATATATGTGTGAATTTCCTAATTCTCTTTGTGAGTCCCTTTGTCTTTCGCCATCAATGGAAAATCCTCTTGCTTAGCCTATTTTCTTTTCCATTGAGTTCAATCTTTAAGACTTTTCATTCTTCGCTCTATTTCAATCACGTGGATGGAGTACTCGGGTAGTATCTTGTCTTCTCATTCCTCTAGCTCTGATTTCTGCATGCGACATCAAAGAGGAATCAGACCTCTTCCAGTTCTGTGATAACTCTAATCCATTTGATGTCTGCCCTTTTTCGTGTGCTTACTTCTTTATATTTTTAAAGTGAAAATCGTAGTTCCGTGATAACAACCATCCAAACAAGCAAGCTCAAAATAATACTTTATATGTTAGTGTGGATATTGTTAAATTTAAAATCCACATCAAGTAAGCTCAAATTAGGAATTCTTAAGTGCTCTCAACTATCTGTCCTTTTGCTTCTTCTTTTGAGCTTCTACTAAATTCATCTGGTTTTGCTTTTATGCAGGGGAAGATGCCTAGTGAAATATGTGGTCTTGTGGTAACGAATAAATTGTGTGAAGGATGCCTTAATGGACCCAAAGCCATACATGCCTTATTAACCAAGCCTGATAATAATAGTGCAAAGACAAGAGAACCTGTCAACAATTCTACAAATCAAGAAGCTAATACTTCTTCATCCAATTTAACTGTTAGTAAGGCATGTATATAATGATCTCTTCTTGATTATTGTATAGAGAAAAATTTGTATACGATAGTTGTACGAATTATGGTATGACACCTGGAGCATGAGGCTGAGTCGAACCCAAATCAGATTACAGCGTTACTGGTTTGGTATGCACGGTACCGGAGCGACACGAGTAGGACCGGTAATAAAGAAGGCTAAGAACCGTTTACATTGTAACGGACGACCGTTACTAGAATCGGTCATGTGACTTCTTTAAACCTTTTAATGACATTTATTGAGAGATTGATTGTCCAATTATTACAACATTTATTCTCCTGCATTTATGGGGGCATAGTTCGTGGGCTGTGTACCCGTGTAACTCATGTATAAATAGAACACTTCATTTCATTGTAACCCATCAGATTCTAGCTATTACAAAATATTTATTATTGTTCTCGTAATTTCTATGCTTTCATACAAGTTACAATTCACTTTGCCCAGAAGCTGTTAGAAGGCTCAGGCTAAGCTTTACTTTGTCTTGTTTCGTTATTATTTATTTATACCATAATTCATATCTAACGTGTCACTTGAGATGCACGTGTCCTTGACCACATATACAAATTTAACTGTACCATTTTACGGGTAAATAGTTTGGTGCCCACCGTGGGGCCTGGACAATTGTGGTGTCATAAGTGACCCCTCTACTAATCAATTTTTTCCTTCAAGTCTTATTCTTTGTTCAGATCGGACAGATGACAGGAGTGGGTAACATCGAAGACAACACAAGCAATCTGGGGCCGGATGGTTTTACAAGAGGAACCACAGCGCCCAGAGACCCGACGCATATGTACGGAGTCACTTTAGAAGAAGGTCAATATGTTGATGTTCCTACTGATGAAACACCCAAGAAGCCATACAAAATCTGCGGGAATGCTACAATGAATGAAGAGTCAGAGCGTTTGAAGCGGTTTCAAGAGGAGTTTATGTCCAAGAATACAGATAATACTCCAATAGGAGGACCGGTTCTCCTACCAAATACACATGGAGAAACCGGTGATGGACAAGGAAAAACTGGTGATGATCAAGGCATATCTGTAAATGATGGCTCAGAGAGCAAAATCCCAGACAACTCATTCGAGGAAAAGGTTTTGAAATTCATGAAGGACATGACTAGCAAAGTTGATACTAATGCAGAGAAGGCGGAAAAAATTATCTAGGAGTTCTGGGGCCAGTTCAGTCAGATATCAGAGGCTTCTCTCGTGGTTGACAGTTCGGATGTAAATAAGTATATTCAATTGGCGTATAAGCCAGAGGCTGTGCCCGAATTGATCCTCAAAAGGTTTAAAATGCCTTTTGTGGCTAAGTATGACAGAACTACTGATCCATAGGAGCATGTCATAACATATATTACATTTCTGAAAGGAAATGATCTAAGAGAATACGAAATAGAATCGGTTCTGATAAAGAAGTTTGCTGAAACACTCTCTAAGGGAGATCTAACATGGTATTCACAACTCCCTGAACATTTTATTGGTTCTTTCGCCCAACTCACCGACATGTTCATAAAGGCTCATGCGGGGGATCGAAAGGTGAAGACACGCAAGGCGCATATATTCTGCATTGCACAAGGAGAGACAGAGCTCATTAGAGACTTTGTTATCCGATTCCAGAAGGAACATATGCTACTACCCATATTCCCGAATGAATGGGCTGCAGAGGTCTTCACGAAGGGTTTGAATCCTTCAAGTTCAGATGTTTCACAAAAGCTGAAAGAACATCTTTTGGAATTCCAGGCTATGACTTGGGAAGACTTGCACAACCGGTACAAGTTTAACATCCAGATTGAGGATGATATGCTCGGAACTAAAGCCTGAAGTATCTTTGCAAAGTCAGAGAAAGGGAATTCCTTAAAAAAACGTTATTAACCTTATCCTCCCACCGGAAAGAAAGGAGAGGGACATGATTTCTGCTCCTTTGATAAATCAAATAACAAAGGAGGCTCCGGGCGAAATAATCAATGATTGGTGAATTCCGAGAAAGGTAATTCATCTAAGAGTGTCGGATATCCGAAATTATATGAATACAGTTTCAACATCGATGAACAACAGATGGTGGAGGTGTTAAGAACTCATCTGGCATCTCAACAGCCAAAACCACTGTAATTTGATCAGAGTAAAAGAGATCAATCCATCTAGTGTAATTTCCATAGCACTCACAGGCATAAAACTGTGGATTTCAGACATCTACAAGAAGAGGTAGCACGAATACTAAGCAGGGGCGATCTCGGGGAATATTTGAGTGAGAGAACTCGGAATAATTATGAGCGGGGACTGCCCGTAGAAGGTAAATTTAGTCCGGCTGCTCCATCCCATGTTATAAACATGATATATGATGGGTCAATAATTGTCGACACATCTTTCACGGCGGCTAAAAATATGAAAATTTATGTGACCCAGGAAAAGAAGTTCCGAGAGATACCTGACGAACATACTATCACGTTCACTGAAGAAGACGCAACCAGTGTAATCTTTCCCCACAATGATGCACTAGTGATCGCGGTGCCTATCGACTACTTCTAGGTGAAAAGAGTTCTAATTGATCCCGAGAGCTCAGCTAATATAATCAGGCTGAAGGTTGTAAAAGAAATGAATATGACAGACAAGATAGTTTCGGCTGCTAGAACCCTTTCAGGTTTCAACATGTCAAGTGAGACCACAAAGGGGGAAGTGGACCTACCGATGGACGCAATGAGGGTTATTAAAATGATGAAGTTCTATTTCTTCGATGGGGACATGAGGTACAATGCAATATTTGGGAGATCGTGGATACATGGCATGAAAGCGGTCCCGTCAACATTACATCAGTTGGTGAAATTCCCTACACCGGAAGAGATTCAACAAATTCGAGGTGAACAACCCATTTTCAGGAAAATGTACGCCATAGATGAACCATAGGTGGAAGCATACCCCAAATAGCAATTACATAAAGCGAAGCCGATACCAGAAGAGGATCGTCAGGTTCTGCAGGTAGAAACATTATCAACTATACGAAAGAGGAGTTTACAAATCGATATCAAGTACCCAGATACTTTCAGGTGCCAGATGCATCAGATGCCACCAAGTCCACTATAGAGGAATTGGAGCAGATCGCACTACATCCAGAAACTCCTGATAGAAAGGTATACCTGGGCACTGGATTGACCCCGGAGCTTAGGATTTAATTCTTAAGTATTTTATATCTAACATTGATTGCTTTGCATAGTCTCATGAAGATATGACAATCATTCCTCCAGAAGTCACAACTCATAAGTTGGGTATGGATCTTAGCTTCCCTCCGATACAACAGAAAAAAAGGTCTATAGCTGAACTCCGTATTAGGTTTGTTAAGGAAGATGGAGCTAGACTACTCAATATAGGATCAATACTGGAGGTAAAATACCCGGACTGGTTAGCAAATATAGTTGTAGTACCTAAAAAGTGAAATAAATTTAGAATGTGCATTGATTATAAAGATTTAAATAAGACATGTCCTAAAGACTCGTTCCCGCTATCGAACATTGATCAAATGATCGATGCTACGACCAGACATGAGATAATGAGTTTTCTCGACACGTATTCCGGGTATAACAAAAAAGGATGCACCCTGAAGACCAAGAAAAAATATCTTTTCTAACTACTTTTGGTACTTTTTGTTACAACGTTATGCCTTTTGGACTGAAAAATGTCGGGATCACATATCAAAGGTTAGTGAATAAAATGTTCAAAAAATAAATAGGTAAAAAATGAAAGTATATATAGATGATATGTTTGTTAAGAGTTTTCGTGCAGAAGACCATTTAAGTCATTTGCAGGAAATCTTTGAGGTGCTAAAGAAGTATAATGAAACTGAATCTCGAGAATTGTGCCTTCGGGGTTGGTTTCGATAAATTCTTGGGTTTCTTGGTTTTTCAGAGGGGTATTAAGATAAATCCTGATAAAATAAAGGCTATCAAAGATATACCAGACATACTAGAGGATGTCAAAGCAGTGCCGCAGTTGACCGATCGTGTGGCGGTCTTAAGAAAATTTATATCCCGATCATCGAAAAAATACCACAGGTTTTTCTCGCTTCTAAAGAAGAAGAATGACTTTATATGGACACCCGAGTGCCAGCAGGCCTTAATGGATCTGAAGAATTACATGTCCAGTCCTTCGCTCATGTCAAAGCCGAAGGACGGAGAACAACTACTTATATACTTAGTAGTCTCGAGGGTAGCGGTGAGTACAATGCTGGTGCGGGAGGAAAAAATACATAATTTCTTGTTTATTATGTAAGTAAGGTATTGTCAGGGGCCGAGACCCGGTACCCGCTACTTGAAAGATTGGCTTTTTCTTTAGTAATGTCATCGCAAAAGCTTCGGCCTTATTTTCAATGCCATCTGATTGTCGTAGTAACAACTTTTTTCTTTAAAAATGTGTTGCATAAGCCCGAACTATCCGGACGCTTGGCTAAATGGGCGGTAGAATTAAGTGAAATTGATATTTAATATAGACCCTGGACCACAATAAAGTCGCAAGTTCGTGCATACTTTATGGCCGATTTCAGTCTGGGAGTAACCCCACAGGTGGAAAATGAGGCTATCCAGGTCTCGGGGACTGCCTCCGGGATCTGAACACTTTACAAAGATAGTGCCTCCAATGTCAAAAGGGACCAATTTGGGTGTTATATTATGAACTCCCTCCGGTGAAGTTTTAAGATAAGTAATACATAGTGTACCGTTGACTAATAATGAAGCGGAGTATGAGGCTTTGGTTGCAGGTTTATAACTAGCCCGAGGACTAGGTTCACAAATCATTGTCAAATGCGACTCGCTGCTGCTAGTAAACCAAGTCCATGGAGTGTTCGAGACCAAAAAAGAGTGGATGACGAGATACCTTGAAAAATCTTTGAAGTTGTTGTCCCATTTTTAAGAATAGACGGTGGTGCATATACCTCTGGAGGAAAACATAGAGGAGGATGCACTTGCAAACTTAGGATCCAGCACGGAGGCTAAGGATTCTAAAATCGAGTTGGTTATTCAGTTGTTGCATTCGGCGCTGGATCCCGTTGGATACGACAAAATAAATTCAACCAACCTAACTTAGGACTTGAGAAATGAATTCTTGGATTATCTCATGAACGAAAAGATCCCCAAGGACCCAAAGGCGTCCAGAGCTCTGAGGACCAAGACAGAACGGTCCTGTGTCATATACAGAAAGTTTTATCGTAGGTGCTTTTATGGTCCCCTAGCCTGGTACATAGGCCCCGATGAAGCAGATTACGTGATGAGAGAAGTCCATGAAGACATATGTAGAAATCATTCAAGAGTAGAATCCCTAATGAGGAAGCTCATGAGGGTTGGTTACTATTGGCCCTAGATCGAGGAGGATACTAAAGGCATTTGTGCAAAAATGTGATAAGTTCCAGTGACATGCACAACTGTTACACCAACCAGGGGAAAATCTACATCCGGTAATATCCCCGTGGCCGTTTATGAATTGGGGGATGGACATCGTCGGACCCTTACTATCGGCATCAGGACATGTATCTCAAATTATTTTTGTAACTGACTATTTTTCTAAATGGGTTGAAGCTGCATCTTACGTAAAAATATAGGAGAAATAGGTGAAGGTTTTCATTTGGCAACATATTATTTGTTGTTTTGGCATCCCTAAGGAGATAGCTTGCGACAATGGCCGGAATTTCATCGGTGCCAAGGTCATAAATTTCCTTGATGAATTGAATATAAAACGGATCACCTCTACTTCCTATCATCCCAGTGCAAATGGGTAAGAAGAGTCAACAAATAAGACTATAATCCAGAATTTGAAGAAGAAATTGGAGGCTGCAAAAGGAAACTGACTGTCCAAGTTACCTATGATTCTATGGGCATATCAAATCACGACAAAAATGAGTACCGGAGAAACTCCTTTTTTCCTGGTTTACGGTGCAGAAGCCCTGATACCGGTAGAAGTTAGAACTCTTAGCTAGAGATATCTCTGGGTTGATGAGGAATCAAATGTAGAGTCAATGTCCTTACACCAGGATTTGCTTAAGGAACATCGAGATTTAGTATACGTCCGGATGGTATACCAAAAGCAAAGAATAAAGCGTTACTACAACCAGCGCTCATATCGCTGACACTTTAAACTCAGGAACTGGATGTTTTGGAGAGTTAATCAAAGTACCCGAGAGTGTAATGCCGAAAAGTTATGAGCAAACTGGGAAGGACCATATACTGTAACCGGTATTGCTGATAAATGAGCTTATCAGCTAACTAACCAGCAAGGAAATATACTTCCTAGCAATTGGAATGTAAGTCACTTGAAGAAGTACTATGTGTAGTAGGTCTGAGCATGCGCTGCACGCTTTTTCCCTTCGACCGGTTTTTGGCCCAATTGGATTTTTTCAGCAAGGTTTTTAATGAGGCAACATTACGATATAAGCATGTGTATGATCTATCTACCGAGGAAGAGTTGTCCAACATCCAAGTCTTCGTAGCATGAAGTCTCAAATACTAGGGGGCCATACATACCCGAAATAGAGTGAGGATTTTAAAATTTTAACGTTTCTAAGGAGAACCGACACTGGGGACTTCCCAGATGCTGAGGACTGCCCGAAAATTCAAACTATATGTAACTGGATTTACCACATTAGATGGCAGCCAGATTATTCTTGCAATTGTCTTCACATTTGTTAGCCAAAGGAATTAATAAAAATTTCCTTTTATGATTAACAAATCTTTGCCATCATGAGCATGAAACGTATGTTGTTATATTAACATATTAAAAGTTCCATGCCATAATGAACATGAGACGTCCTTTTCAACAGCACCATTAAAAATAAGGGTCCTCTCTTATTAAAATGTTAACAAAAAGTTAAGGCTCTGGGTACCAGAGGTACAAGAGTTTTAAGTTGTTTGGAGACAAGTTAAGTCTAGAACTAACTTTGGAGGCCATAAGAGGCCCAGGTTAAAGGATGAAACGAAAAAATACATCTTTGGAATTTAGTATAGGTTATTGAAAAGTCTAGAAACTTCAAATCTTAACATGTTCTGATAAAGAAAACCTCAAAGCTAGGTTTTGGGTCAAAAAGCAAAGTAATGAAGTCTAAACTAATGCTTGCTTGTAAAAATAAATAAAGAGTAAAAACTTGAAGCAGAAATGCAGAAGGGAAATTCATTCATTCATATTTTTCTGGTTGAAACTAGATCGGATATAATAAGATACTAACCGGTCCCAAAAGTGACCCGGTAACAAAAAATAACTGAAAGCAAAACCTGTGTGAAAGATTACAGCTTGCCCGTTCCATGGTGTTTCGGGTGTTACTAACAAAAATATGAATTGAAAAAAGATCAGTTTGAGGGGGGGTTCATCATCATCTCCAGCCTCTCCATCAACCTCTACATCTGAATCTTCTCTATCTCCACGAAGAGCCTTTAAGGACAGCTCAACATCAGTTAGATGGATTTTTGCATCCAGAATTTCTAAAGCAATATCGAAGCCCGATTTGCTTGCTTCCTCAAGATCATCCACTCGAATCTTCAAAATGGTCAAGTCTCATCGGAATTTGCACCTATGACATTTTTCTTAGAGCTCAGTAATTGTATGCTCAGAAGCATGAAGTTGTCTTTGGGCACCGTCCAAGTTGGTTATAAGATGGGTTGTTCGTCCCTCAAGGGTTGTGTAGGTTGTGGTCAGGACTTGAAGAGAATTCTTTCAGTCCTTCAAAGAGTCGACCGCATTTTGTAAACGTAACCAGAGTGAAGCTTGGAGAGAGCTAGAATCCTTAAGATCAGCACGTAGGATTTTGACTTCAGCCCTGAGGTATTGAATCTCATCCTTCAGCTTCTTTTCCTTATCAGAAGGGCCAATTTCTTTTGCCAACTCCATAGTTGATAGAGCAGAGGCGTGACCTTGAATGAAGGGATTGCAATCGGTAAATAAGAGTAAGATTATGAAAAATAAAAGGAAATGATATTATACCTGTAGAAATAGGTCGGCAAGATGATTGATAGAAGCCTCAAAGGTAGCACGTGGAGATTTTCGGGAGAAAGATGTAGATGTCCCGACCTCGATTTCGATTGTAGGGATTGAATGCCTGGAATGGCCCTCCGAAAGAACGGGAGTCTCTGCTTCTGGAGCTTCCTAACGTGGACTATCTGAGTGAGGGATCTTTTCATTCACCTTTTATTCCTCATCAATGTGGATGACTCCCGCCTTATCTTTTGCCGCCAGCTCCTTCCAGTATTTTGTAAGTTGGCGAAGGCTTCTCACTCGAGAACCAATTCCCACCGGGGGCTTGACAGCCTTATTTTGAGCTTTTCGCTTTTGGCTGCCAGAAGCAAACTTAATGTTTGATAAGGCAGCAGTGCGGGAAGGCACTCTTTGGGCTGAGGAGTTTCGTACTGGGAGTCCTGATAATATAGGAAAATATTGAAAAAGAAGTTCCGGGGAATTCAGGATAAAATATGAATATGAGGGAGTGTTGAAGTCAAAAACTTACCATGGTATTTCCCCTTCCACCACGATGAGGTGATACTATTCTAGGTCCTGTGATATTGCGGGAGGCATGGAGAAGACTTACTACCCACTCAAAAATCGCTTCAATCAATTGCGGCTCAATAAGAACAACTAAGAAAGTTAGAAAAGAATTATCCTTTGTTTGGATAGCCATGCAGATAAGCCTATAAGAAAAAAATGCTCACGGGTGGGATTCTACTCTTCTGGGAAAGGATCTGAAGAAGGATGGTAAATTTGGTCAGTCCTGATCAGAATGTAATAGGTCTGCCAACCACGGTCGTGATTATCCTCCGCATTGATAAGGCTGCGCATTCCTCAGGGGTGCAAGGCAATAATTTCTCCTCATAAAACCCTAGGGTAATTCAAGAGGAGGAGATGGTCTATAGTAAACGGAACATCGGCAACGTTGGCTAACATCTGTATGCAGAAAACAAGTCTAAATCTGTGGTGAAATTTGGCCTAAACAAACTCTATACCGGCGATAAAAATCCTTAATAATCTTTGGAATGGGGAGTTGGAAACTGATGGTGAATGGATAGGTGTACGTCATAGAAAACCATTCAACATGGTAATGTACACAGTCAACAGGATCAACCGTTTTTGACAACTATGTCAGGAGAAAAACCATAATACTTTAAAATAGTAGGAAGAAGCTTGGCTGTTATTTTGGACTCAAAGTTTTCAACATGTTCGTAACTGGTTTGAATACGAAGTCTCCAGAAAAATTGAAGCCTGAAGGAAGAATTTCAGCAGAAATAGAGTGCAAATCCACTTTCTGGGTTATGGGTGAAACGGGTTCCTTCCCATGGCGGTGGTTGGGAGGATTATTGTTATGCTCATATGAGTGGGAAGGAGAAGAGTTAGTAGAAGACATTATTGAGGAAGCTCTGAAGAACGTAAAAAAGCAAAATTATCGAAAGAAATTTGTAGATAGTGTGGTTGCCTTATATGAAAGATTTAGCCTCCTATTTATGGTAAAAATATACAACTTTTTTGGAGGTGAAAAGACGTAAACTATCATTACGACCGTTCGCGTCGATTAATGAGATGGTTTAGTGGTTGCCGTTTCAGAAGCAGTAAATGGATGTGACGTTTGACAGGTTCTGTAATTATTATGGTTCAAGTTTCCCGCCAGAACACAAAGTGTCGATTGGTGGGTAGTTCAATCTACTTCTCGGTTACACAAAAGTTGTGACTAGAAAGTACGGGGACTATCTGTATGGGGCAAAATTCGTATAAGACAATTGTATGAATTATGGTATGACACGTGGAGCATGAGGCTAAGTCGAACTCACGTCAAATTACAATGTTACTGGTTTGGTATGCACAATACCAGAAGTAACACGAGCAGGACCGGATCTGGTAATAAAGAAGGCTAAGAACCGTTTGCATCGTACGGACGACTGTTACCAAAACTGGTCATGTGACTTCTTTAAACCTTTGAATGACATTTGTTGAGAGATTGATTGTCCAATTATTACAACATTCATTCTCCTATATTTATGGGGCATATTTCATGGGTTGTGTACCAGTGTAGCTTATATATAAATAGGACACCTCATTTCATTGTAACCCATCAGATTCTAGCTATTATAAAATATTTATTATTGTTCTCTTGATTTCTATGCTTTCATACAAGTTACAATCACTTTGTCCAGAAGCTGTCAGAAGGCTCAAGCTATGTTTTTCTTTGTCTTGTTTCGTTATTATTTATAGCATAATTCATTCAGAATTCATATCTAACGTGTCACTTGAGATTCACGTGTCCTACAGATTTCTCATATGTTCTTAAAGCATTTTTCTCCGGTTATTTATCCTCGTGATTTCTTTTGTTTCTTTTGGTTCAAAAGAGAGAAATGTTATGTACTTTATATGCGTCATCACAAAAGGTAGTGCTATTACGAGTGCTTGATCTTTCCCAGTAAGTACTCACTGTAGTCTGCATAGTGAAAATTAGTTCCTAGTTAGTCTGCCTCAAGAGCTTTATGGTAAACGAAGGAGGAGGAACCGTTAAATACACAAGATTATTATGAATATGCTTCTTGAACACCTCCCCCCCCCCCCCCCCCCTCCCCTCCCCTCCTCCTTTGCTAACAAGTCCGCCACTCTGTTCTGATCCCGAAACTATACTGGATGTCATTCACAATATTAGTTCAAAGTTGTGATTATTTCTAGTTAAATTGATTACCTCATTTGAGTCGATAGCAATTTCTAAAGAGATGAATCCACAAAAAATAAGTCATATTTGGAAACCGTTTTACATCATACCAAAGATGTAGAGAAACTTGAAGTTACTTATAATTGATTATTCCACAGAGATTTGCATATGCCTTACAACGGGTGATGGAAATGAAGGAGAAGCTTAACTATCTCAGTGGTTGTGTTGATGCTTTCAAAGGTCAAATTCATAAGGATATTCTAGTTAAGCCTGGAAATAATGGCCCCTCAATTGCAGCACATAAATCTCTTCTGGTATGTAGCTATCTTTTCTCTATATTTCAATTTCGTTACAACTTCAGATATGAAATTGCTCTTTGAGACACCAAGATTTATTGTAAAGAATAGATATTGGGCCTAACTCAACCCCAAAAGCTAGCTTGTAGGGTGAGAATTGTCCAAGTTCATATAAAGAGTTCATGTTCCCATTCCATATCCGATATGTCCAGATCTTGTTCACTGGAGCGTGGGGCCAACATAGGTGAACAAAGAATTGGAATGAGTCTGACTATGATACCATATAAATAATGGATATTGGGCCTAACTCACTCCAAAAGCTAGTTTGTAGGTTGAGGATTGTCCAAGTCCATATAAGGAGTCCATGTTTCCATTTCATATCCGATGTGGGACTCTTAGCATTTATAATGATTCGGTCAATATGACCTACATTCAACCTCCTTTAAAAGGGTTTTGCACTTTTGCTAGATCAATCTTGTTTTCCTCGAGCATAATTGACGAGTAGTTTATATTCGAGCACCACGAAGTGTTTTTTGTTCTTCGATCACCAAAAACAATAGTTGCCTACACTTTTTCAGACTTGAAAGTTAGGATCTTTTCTCTCTATAATGTATAGAAGAGTTTGACCCTTTATAGTTTAGGTTATCTTTTCACTACAATGTAATCTCTCTCACTGGATAGATAAAAACTCTTAAGTTCAATGTTTTCAGAAATCTTCTAAGCTTGTGATTTTGATTGCTTGCTTGTGTGCCCGTTGCTTATCTTGAATCTTTAAATCCCTTTCAACTTATACTTGCTCCCCATTTCAATTTTTGTTGAGTAGTTTCATATATATAGTACTCCAAACTTCTTTTTGAAACTGTCTTCGAGCGAGAGTTGCCTTAATCATCTTTGAACAAGATTAATAGGCAAGTCCCTTATGATACACCAGATCCGGCTAGGTTATTGATAAAGTGAATATATCTGTCATTTGTTGAAGTCTCTCTCCTGATTCAAAATTGTAGGTAACGTGTATCCTCTCCTGTTTCCGGTCATGGAATAGTCAAATAAATCAAAAAATGGATTTTTGTTCAAGAATGAAATCTTATTGGAATCGTCCATGTACAGTTCATCCTTCGGAACCTTATCACATCCCGGATCTGAAGAAATAGGATGAATTGAGACGATATTTTGTTAATATGTAATTATCTTGATTTCCATCTGCAGTTCTTTATATGTATGTATCAACATATACTAATAAAAAACAGGAATCAACTACTGACAACTTCTGTTAGTAAACATTAAAATTCATCGCTAATACTATTTGACGATAATGAGCTAATGACCGTTTGCTTTTGTGATACGACAGTCAGCAAGTTCTGTTATCTTCAAATTCATGTTGGATTCGGATGGGTGCAAAGCTCCCCCTGGTCACACAATAACACTGGAAGAGCTGAGCTACTTGGAGCTGCATGCTCTGCGGGAGTTTCTTTATAGAGGAGTATTGCCTAAAGAGACGTTGGAAAAACATGTCTACGCATTATCAGTTGCAGCAGACAAGTATGAAATAAAGTTCTTGCAAAAATACTGTGAGCACCATATGTTGGGATCTTTGAACATGTCGAATACTCTCGAGCATTTGGAGATTTCGGATACACAAAAAGCTTACCCTCATTTAAAGGTGGCGGCCATGAACTTCATCGTTAAGAACGTCGAAAGCATTGTTTTCACACCTAAATTTGATGCATTTGCAGTCAAGAATCCTCATCTAGCTCTACAGATTACAAGGGCTTCCGTCACCACCAGTAATAAAAAGAAGAAACGGAGAGTTTGATCTATGCATGATATGTATTTTTCGTCACCTACGTACATGAGTTTTCATTGTTAACTTATGTTTGTATTAGTTATATACCGTGACAACGTAAAGGTTTTTCTTTTTCCTTTTAATGTAATTATAAGTATGTTATAGCAGGTTGTCTGTTATAATTTTGCAAGTTATTAATTCAACTTATTATTGTGGCTTGAAAACAAAAGAGGAAAAATACTAAAAGAAGAAGAAGAGGAGGGAATGAATCAGTTAATTTAACAGTTCTTTCCTAATTCTTTTTTGCAAATGTTTTCCTTTTGTTCTTCCTCTGATTATTATGTGTTGCTTGCATCTAAGAAGTGTGTTGAGAATCATGAGGTTTTTGTTTAAATCCTAATCCATGCCTTGGTGAACAGAAATAGAATTACCTGGTACTTGTGTTGATGGGAGGTAACACGTACCTCATAAATTAGTCAAGTTGTGCACAAGCTAATCTAAACACCATGGTTATCAAGAAAAAGTTAGGTGCATCATTTGACATGATGAGCTTAGGAACTAGTGTATAATAAGGTCTGCTATTTCTTGTTAGGAGAGAACTAAGAAACAAAACATTACTACTATATCTTCTATTGTTTAAACCAGAGATGTATTTTCAAGTTCCTCTCAGTCCTGTTGTTGGATCCTGTATCATTCTGATTCGCTCTAGATCTAACTATATATTGGTGGGAAATTGTTATATTGCTATCGATCCGTGCGTTACACATTGATTTTAAAATTTGGCTGAATCTTGTATTCACAGAAATATGCTGTGACATTTGATAGGTTACATAAGCATGCAGACAAACTCAACAACTACAATAACTACGCCTCAATCCAAGGGTATGAAAGAACTAATCTATGAAAAGGAATTGAAGAAAGAAAAAATGAAATTGACAAGCTAGAAACTATGACCTATTTCCACTCATATTGTATATATTAGTACCAATTGTTACAAGGCTAGTCACAACTGCTTGAACAATCATGATTACTGCAATGATCTTATCTTTTCTTGAAGATATACCATGGACATCTCTGTCAAATAAGAATCGATATGTTAGCACCAAAGTGAAGAACGAAAATAATTCACATCATTATTGGAGTAAAACACATAGTGCGAGAAAGACAGATACCTCAGGCAAATTGCACCTGGAAATATGAAAGCAATGCAAACACCAGCAGTTGATCCCATGAACTGGAAAATGTACCATATAGACGGGATAAAAATCGCTGCTACATATGAGAAGGCTAACAAGACCAAGCTAAGAGGCACGAATCGTTTGGTGTCGGTTGCCAAAAAGGGCTTCTTAGGGAACACGAGTTCATCTATATTGGCCCTCAGGGAGAAGTTCAAGAGGGGAAACACCAGCATTAAGTGAAATGCATAGCTCAGACGAACTATGTCGTTTAGCAGTGAACTGATTGCTGAAGTACCAGATGATTTGTCAAAATTTACAAGTATGTCCGGCATGATTGAATCCCCAAATAGAAGGTACCCGAAAATGCCAATTGAAAAATAGATAGCTGCACATAGTACTAGTGAAATCTTGACAGCAGAGGACATAGCTGCAGGTTTTCCCAGCTCGGTTCCAATCGGATGAACTGCAAACAAGTTATCATGTCACATTCCTCATAGAATTCAACATAAAAGTAAGAGTGAATAGGTTAAAAACAAACCTAAATTATCATTTTTTTGCTAGATCATACCTAAACTACTGGGTATTCACAGAAACCCCCCTGAGCTACTATGAACTCATTGTACCAGGTGGACTCATTTGTAAGACTTTTTTCATCTTTCACACGTCTTTCAGCAAGTTGTCCCAAACATTTTGCTACATATTCAAACGGGAGGTGGGGGGAGGAAGGGGGTTAATCTAAAGGGAGTTATAGTCCAGGGGTAGTTCACCAATAATTTAGGTGTGGAGCTAGGAAAATGGTGATAGTTTAGGTTTTTTTTAACCTATTCACTATATAACTAAACAAGAATTGAAAAAAAATGTAGGGTTCTTACCATTGAAGTGAAATGTAAATGCTGTAACAATGACAGGGACAGCAGTGAAAAGGTTGAAGAAAGATGTCCCATTATCCATCTGAGGTAACATTCTTGGACTTACTGTTTTCCCTTTTAGGATTTCTGTGATTGCCATTACTGAACATATGACAACAAATACAATTGCTAGGAGAACTGCTAATGCTGAACTCAACCATAATGATTCTGCAATCAATCACAGGCCACATAAAATAAATGTCAGCAATAATATCTTCATGAATTTTGTGGAAATTCATCAAGAAAAGGTCGTATGTACGGACCAATACGTCGATAGAGGACTAGAGGGAGCATAACGAACAAGACAATGAAGAGGATCGCGAAATTGCGCGAATTCCACCAGTGAATCCCAAACCATTCTTGTAGAACACCAATATGTTCTCCTTGTCCTGAAAGAACATCTCCTGCTCATAGAAAAAATAACACAAACTATTACCACTAGAATCAATCACTAAATTCTTTTAAGCTTAATTCTATGCATACAACAGTCTTCAGTGATGCATCAAATAGTCATTGGACAATTTGTTTCAACATAAAGGAACAGCGTAGATAGATTGTTTCTTCAAAAAAGCAACACAGACAATAGTACAAAAATTGTGTAGCTACTTCATCGACATCATAGTCATTCAACAATCAACTATGTATTGTAAATCAGACCAAAACTTAAAGAGGAGGACATTTTTCATTCTTCACCCGGTACTTAGTAGCCTTTACAAAGTCAACCTAACCGGTTACCTTTGAAAAGGCGCTAAATAGGCCTTCCCCCTTACGCCTTTACATCTAGTAAAAGAAACTTAGATAGTTGTATATAGAATTAGTCAGATCGTCTGAAGCATGAATAGAATCTCCATTTCAACATCAAACTACTTCTATATACTACTAATTGCTTTTTTTAGTTTGATATGATTTTGATACGAAAAGAAAAAGAAACAAATACTAGTTTTTGGCTCTAAAAGTTGAAGAAAACTCAGACTATGACTTGCATCAGATAAAGCATGTTGCACACTTTAACAAGAATGTTCACTATGAAAAAAACATGAATTAGAAACAGACAACCTCTGTCACTAAACAACAAAAGTCCGTACCAATCCTATTCAACAACGAATTAACAACTAATTATTAAAAAATCTTGTTAGTTATGGGCTATTTGTCGACAGATCAACGACAAATTTCACAGCTAATTAGCACTTACCAATGATAATAAGGTACATGATCAAGCAACCAAGATTGGTGATCATGACAGAGATTTGCACTGCAACAGAACCAATCTTCCCAAAGGACTCATTCATCAATGCAGCATAAGTTTTCGACTCGCCAGCATACGTGAACCTCAACATGAAATCTACCGATATGTCAACCAACAGTGCTATCAACACAATCAACACAAAAGCTGGGATTACACCTAACACCTTAAGAGTTGCTGGAACAGACATAATTCCAGCACCGATGATACTCGTCGACACATTGAACACTGCCCTCAAAATCAACAGCTTATTTTCCCTTGTATTGGACTCTGTTTTTGGCAACAGGGGAATGTCAGCTCCAGCAACATTCTTGGCCAGAGACATCCCTTGAGACAATGAAATGTTGTGTTCTTGTTTTAGTTTTGTTGGTTTTTTTATGTTTACATATTCTGTTTTTAAAGCACTCAACAATGATTGACTAATTTGATGAATTTACCAAAAGGGTATAAGACATTTGTGGCAAAGGCCAACAAGGGTTTATATCATTTTTAGTCCCTCGGTTATTGATAAATTTTGATTTTAGTCTTTGTGATATCTGAGTAAGCATATAACGTGCAGTTTTGATCCATTTTCTTGTGAATATTCACAAATATACCATGATTACCAATTGTTTCAACCATTTAATTACTCATATGTTATGTTAAACTTGTGTTGCCATCATCTCTACCTCCACGAGATAGGGAAAGGTCTGCATACACTCTATCCTCCTAGACCCAGCTTGTGAGATTACATGGGGTAGATCCCACCTTGTGAGATTATATGGGGTATTTTGTTGTTGTTGTTGTTACGTCACACTTGTATTGTTACTCCATATTTGACAATTATATAATTTTAAAAATAGTACAAATATAACTTGTTTCTTATATAAAGGGATAAAAAAATACATTTCAATTAATTGAAGATTAAAATTATTTTATCGAATATCATAAGAACTGAAATTAGAATTTATCAATAATTTAGGTAGAAAAGTGTTATTATTCATGGGAACAAATCAAATTAAAGATTAGTGATAATGAGGGTTAAAGTTGGAAATATGGTGAGGATGACAGATTTAGTTTGTATATTTGGGAGGTGCACATGGACGCAGCAATGGGGACCGGTTAGGGAGATTGAATGAACGTGGACGCAAATACGGCAGAAATGGGTTGCTTTCTGATAACAGCTAATGGCTAGTGAGGATTAAAAGGGGTTTAAAAGATTTAACTTATATGTAGGGACAACGTATATATTTTTAGTGTATTTTAATCCGTCTTTGCTTATTATTAAAATCAAGAGGAGACGGAAATTTAGAGAGAAGAAAAAATAATGAGAGAATTATTTCTTGCTTTCATTCATCATAATGACATTTTTTATATAAAGGTAAAAGTCCATATTTCCCTAGTCTAACAAGAAAATCCTATTATAATTACAATTTACCAAATACACTTAGACTAGGATTCTACCATAAAACTATTAGAGTTAGACTAGGAAATAATCTATCCGGGTTCGGGGTCAGTGGGTCGGTGTCGATCTCTCAATACCCTCCTCAAGTTGGAGCATGGGGATCTCGAATGCCTAACTTGCCAAGCAAATATTCATGTTATGATTTGCCCAAAGCCTTTGTAAAAACGTCGGCCAATTGCTCGTTAGTTGACACATAACTCGGAAGTATTATACCGGATTGGAGTGTATCACGGACATAATGGCTATCAACTTCAATATGTTTTAGTCCGTTCGTGAAACACTGGACTTCGTGCAATATACAATGTTACTTGACTATCACGGTACATTGTCACCAGAGATTTATGTTTGACACTCAAACTATGCAGGATTCCCTTCAACCATTTCAATTCACAAACAGTTATTGCCATCGAACGATATTCCACCCTTGTTGACGAGCGAGAGACAATGTGCTTCTTTTTTGTTTTCCATGATACCAGTGAATTTTTTAGGGAGATAAACCATCACGTAAGCAATTTTCGAGTCAACGGACATCCAGCCCAGTCCGAATCACACCACCCATACAACTGGAGATCACAATCCTCCTTTAACACAACACATTGCCTAAGGTTCTTCTTCAAGTATCTTACCACTCGGAGAGCGGCTCTCCAGTATGCTTCCTTCGGTTGGTGCATGAATTGGGACATAACATGCACATAATAGAACAAATTCGGTGGCGTAAAATTAAGGTATATATCAATCTACCGATCAAACATTGGTATGGTTCCAGATCTTCCAAATTGGCCCATTTAGCCAACGCCAAATTGTGATTCTGTTCCATGAGAGTATTAATCGATTTTGCTCCCAGTAGCACAAACTCAGAGATGCATATTTTCATTGACAAATGAATAACCCGATTGGTCCACACGCAACTTCAACCCCCAGAAAATACTTTAGGGGCCCCAAATCCTTCATGTGAAAACAGACTCGGAGATAGTATTTGAACCGTGCAATGGCACTATGGTTATTTTCGGAGATAATCAAGTCATCCACGTAAACTAAGACGTTAAGTTGTATACTTCCCCGGTGCATCGTGAAGAGAGCATAATCGGAGTATGACTGTTTGAACCCATATTTTGTCAAGGCAGTTGATAATTTCGCAAACCAGCACCGTGGAACTCGTTTCAACCCATACAAAGATTTTCGGAGTCAACATACTTGCCCCGAACTAGACACATGGAATCCAAGTAGTAATTTCATATAAACTACTTTCGTTAGTTCGCCGTGAAAATAGGCGTTATGAACATCTATCTGATGCAACTCCCAATTTCGAGTGGCCGCTACCACTAAGAAGGTCTGAACGTTCACTACCTTCGCAACCGGAGCAAACGTTTCATTGTAGTCAATACATTCCTCCTGCTTATTACAGAATATGACCAACTGAGCTTTACATCACTTAATTGTGTCGTCTGAGTTGTATTTTATCTTTTACACGCATCTACATCTGAGTGCTTTCTTATCCGGCGATAATGTTTCCAATGTCCATATGTCATTGTCCTCCAATGATTGGTTTTCCTGTTGCATTGTTTTTCTCCAACATTCCTTCTTCATGGCCTCCGAGAAGGATTTTGGTTCAATTACTGTGGTAATTGCTGCAAGAAAGCTTTGGTGTTGCGAGAAAAATTATCACATGATATATAGTGAGCTAAAGGATAAGGCGCACCTGAAGGTTGTTGAGTATCAGGCGAACTCGTTGATGAGATTTATTTTAGGAATGTTTCAGTAACGTAGTCACTTAATCTAACCGAGTCATGCTTCTGACGTTTACCCCTACCCAATTGTTCCTCCAGTTTCTTTTCATTGGCCCGAGTACCTTCCGTCTGTACTTCTTTCATGTTTTCATTATTCGGACTAGCATCTATCCAGTCTAATTCTGGTAGATTCGGCATCCGGTGTCTGAATTTCTTCTATTCGAGCTTTGTCCGTACCTATATTGTATGTCTGTTCTTCTATGAAATTGTGTTGATTCCTTTCTTCCTTTGTTTCGTCCGGGATCACTTCCTTCCTTGTACACATGAGAAAATCGAATTTCTTTATCTTCAACAGTGTAATAATTTTTCTGATATGTTGTCAACCAAGTTACATGTTCCTACATAAAAATAGAACTTAGTCTCGTAGAAGTCCATATCTCTTGAGACTAAATATTCATCATTTTTTAAGTCATACAATCTCCAACCTTTCTGTCCGTAGGGGTATCCCAAGAAGACACACCAACGACTCCAACTTTCAAACTTGTCTCTTGTTCTTCCCTTCATGTGTGCATAGCATAGTGACCCTAGCACCTTTAAGTGATCATAATGAGGTGCCTCCCCGTATAAAATTTCATAGGAGGTTTTTCCATTCAAGATAAAAAAAGGTGTTCTATTGATCAAGTATCCCGCAGCCAAAACACATTCTCCTCAAAATCTGATCGGAAGATGACCCTGAAATCTTAATGTTCGTGCCACATTAAGAATGTGGTGGTGTTTTCTTTCAACTCTTTCATTATGTTGTGGTGTTCCTGTGCAAGAAGTTAAAGAATTTCATATTCGAAAAGGTAAGTCTTCATACATGTTAACTCAGTTCCGTTATCATTTCTAACAATTTTCACCTTCTTACCAAACTGCATGTCCACCCGTGCGAAGAAATTTTTCAAAGTTTGGGACACTTCTTTTTTATTAACTAAGAAAAATATCCATACGGCTCGCGATCAATCATTCACAACAATCAAGAAATATGAAGCACTACAAAAAGAAGGTGTTCTATGTGGCCCCCATAAATCACAATTAATCATATAATAAATATCGGAAGCTATATTATCACTTGAAGGAAAAATACTTCTTATTTGTTTTGACCTTGTCATACATCACATTCTTTATCTAAACTAACACTACTTTCTTTTAAACCTAATGTCGTAATAGAGTTTATCACTTGTGTAAAAGGATGACCTAACTGTTTGTGCCAAAGATCGAACCAATCAACTGCCTCTGCTTTCATAGCTTGTATCCACATCACATTTTAGAAATAGTAAAGTCTACCTCATCGCTCACCCGTTCCAAGCGACTTCCTCGTGGTGGAATCCTATATGGAACACATAGTTTTGTTAACATTTACATCATAATCTAAATAATCAACAAGTTGCGATACTAAAATTAAATTGCAAGTTAAGTTCGGAACATAGAGGACATTTTCCAACCAAATCCTATTATTTAGCCTGATCGTTCCTTCTTTCGTGGCCACCGAGCTACTTCCATCCCGTTGATCGTTCGGTTTCTCCAGATTACCTGTCATGTATTGGTAGATCCAGAGTCAATAATCCAAGATGAACTTTCGGTCTTACTATCCATATTGCCATTCGAATTTATTCCACATGTGAATCACAATTTTTCGGATCTCCTCACTCGGATTGTGTGATCTTATCCCGCATGTGTCCATTCGGTCTATCTTCGCTTGTGCATCCTTGACAACAATGGCATTAGCCCGATAGTTGCCTCTTCCGTAACCAGATCCCGTACCTCCCTATGTTGTTGTTGTTGTTGTTGTCCTAATCCTCTTCCTCCGAATTTTTCGTCTTCTTTTTTATTTCATGGCCGCCCTTCCGAATATTCAATAAGTTAAAAACATCCTTTCACAACGTGTCAGAATCTCTTGAAATGTGTGCAGAATGTACCATCATTCTTCCCTTCATCTTGATCACGGTAAGGATTTCTTCCTTATACGGCTAATGTATATTTGATCTCACCATTTCATACATTGCCTCATCCAATCCCATGAGGAAAAGATGCACTTTTTCTTCTTCTCTTTTGGTTTCCAAGATCATCCCCAAATTGCACGTGCACTTCCAGAAACTTGCAAGTCGAAATCTGTTTGTAGTTTGCCAATTCTTCATATAGTTTAGTTAATTTTCCATAATAATCCACTATGTTTCTTCCCTTCTATTTGCACTCCGCAAGTTCTGCCTTCAGTTGTTGCATCCGAGGTCCATTAATAACAGCGAATCTCTCGGATGCTCGTCCATAATTCTTCCGCTTCTGTAACACTTTGTAAATCTGAATTTGGTGTGAATGTGTATTGTTAATGTTATATTTTAACTATATGAATCCCTTTGGGATGAATTTGGGTGAAATATGGTCACTATGAAGTCAAACCAAATGGTGAAGTTTGTAAGAGTTCTTAAAATTCATCTAAGTCTGATGTCGTTCTCACTAAGGCCCATTTTTCGGGTAGTTGCATTAGCAATCTGAGAAACCTCAAACATGAAAGTTGTAGGTCTTTGAAATAACCTTTCAACCATATATTGTGGAGCTCAAACAGATCTCTGTATAAATAGTTATGTGCATTGTACTAGATGTTATGTAGTCTGCATGAAGTGCTATGCGAAAACCCTTCAGGTGCGCGACCAGAGGCAGTGCTTCTTCCCCGGTTGCTCAAGCGAAATAGGCCCCCAGTTGCGCTATCGCGCACGGGAACAACGTTATAAAAGTGCTAACTTTGTTTTAGTAGTTTCCCACTTCGTTTTGGAGGAAAAGAACCCTAGAGACCTCTCTCAAACCCCCAAGGTGAGATCCTAACCATCCTATGATTAAACCTCATCAAAATAACAAGTATTAACACTACATTATCATTTCAATCCATAAATTCTTGAGAATCAAAGGAAGAACCATTGAAAAGGACTTTTGAAAAAAATCTCAATAAAGATAAAGAACTAAACCTATAATGGTGTTTATTGAATGGATTGGAACTAGTGTGGGCTATCACAAGTGATTATAATCCATGGGTAAATCATGTGAAAGGAAGAATGATGACGTCCAAATCCACTCCTCAAAGAGAAAGTGTAAACGGTCGTCGAAATATATTTACCCAATTAGGGGTCGGGGTCCAATCCACAGGGAACAATAAACGTGGGAAATTAAGCTAGTTATGGAATTGTCACCAATTAAGCTAAGCCAAATGATTTCCAAATATTTAATTTTATTTTAAATGAGTAAAGATAAAACTAACTAATGGGGAGCACACGCTATGGAAATTTGGGGCTTTGGGTCGTAGCAATTTAATTTAAACTCAATAATGATCCATTGCAAGTAATTATCTACCACTAATTAATCATAGGTCTAGCAAATTAGCCTTGGAATCTCAATACCCACTAATGTCTCTCGACTATTTAGCGGGTTTATCTTAGTTTATTCTCGCGAATCAAACTAAGAAGCATTAATCACATTCCAATTTTCGGCTACACTAGGATTTTTCCTATCTATAGGTCAAACCCATTAGATGAGGGTTAAAGACTTAAACCGTGATAATCAATCTATCACAAATCCTAATTTCATCTCTCAAGTTTAATTAAGGATAGATGGGCAAGTCCTAGGGTTAGCTACTCCATTTGGAAACATACAAAAACAAAATTAATTAAATAAATAAGAGACCCATTTCATAAATAGTAAGAAATAATCAATACAAAAGCAACAAGAGTTAAATACAAATACTACTCAACAAATCTTTACAACTTTATTGTCCAAAGTCATCACCCACACCAAATATAATAATACAATGCAAGGAAATAAAGAGTTGAAGTGAGAAATTCTCATTAATGGTCTCAAGTCTTCACTTTCAAGGTGGTGCATGATGAAACCATAGCTTCCAAAGCTTGTTCTCCTTCTTCTAAGCTCTCAAAATGTGATGGAGAATGAGTTGTTGTATTTTGGTATGAGTTAGCGTGTTTCTCCTTATGGCTACAATGACCTGATATTATATTTATTGCCCAAAGAAAATATTTTACAAAATTTGTCCAGAATTCCCTTTTCCCATTTTGCTACCCATTCTGCTACATTCTGTGGCCAGCAGAACGGTTCTATGGCCACCAGAATGGGACAGTCCATTCTGCTACCCATTCTGTGGCCAGCAGAAAGGTTCTGCGGGCAACAGAATGGTTCTGCGGCTAGCAGAATGAGACAATGATAGCAAAACTTCCTATCCCATTTTGCTACCCATTCTGTGGCCAGCAGAACAATTTTGTGGTCAACCAAATGGTTCTGCGACCAGCAAAATGGTCATAAAACAATCTTTTTCTCATTTTCTTGCGATTCTTGACACTTCAACTCCAAATTTCTACAAACACAAAATAAATATAAGAAATGACATTAAAAACTTACTTAAAGGGCTAGAATAGCTCAAGGAAAGGGTATAAAAAATGTGTAATTTCACCGCACATAAACACCCCAACTTAAACTCTTGCTTGTCCTCAAGCAACTAAAACAAAACTAAAAGTTACGACTAACAACAAGGCAAGAATGACTATGGTTCGTTCTACCTATGACTTCACAAACATGCGATTCAAAATGTTAACAACTCCTCAATTTTCTCAAAAACAACCCAAGAGTGCATAGCTACGAACAATCATTTTATGAAAATCAAGCCTCAATTGATGTCTAAATTCTATTAGTGACTAGATGTGCACAAGTATAATAATTTTGGAAGATCACATCACAAATTTCATGCAATTCATGTGCCTCACAACAAAGAAAGTCTCAACACTCATTAAGAATAATTCAAAATATGGGACATATGTCAAATCATTCACACTCACAAAGATGTCAAGTGTCACAAGCATCATGTCATAGGCTTGCCCTTATTTTAAGTCACCACTACTAAAAGAGTGCTCGGTTTAGGATCTCTAAGGACTTTTTCAAGCTTGTAATGTAGGCTTAGGGACGGGTAGGATATTCATTTAGGTACGGGTGACTTTTCCGTCCTTTCGCACTACATATTTTTCATTCATTTTGCTCAATTCCTTCTTTTGTATTCCAACTTCCTTTTCTCACCCATTTTATTCAAGTATCCCCAATTTATTTCACTCTTTTTGTGATTCATTTTCTCTTTTATTTTGTATTATTTTTGCATTTCATTTTCTTCTTTTTCTCAATTTTTTTAGTACCACTCACATCACAATCTTCTTCCCTTCTTTTCTCTCATATTCCACCCCCAACTTAGGCTTTTGGCCTCAATTCTCACTTCTCATGCTTACAAAGAGGGATTTTGGTTCAAAAGATGGTTCTTTTCAAAAGGGTTTCGGTTTGTACTGTGGTAGCCAAAGAAAAAGTTCAAAAGTTCAAAAGGGGACAACTAGTTCTCTCTACTCACGGGTAGGTCAAAGAAGTCTTAATCAAGAAGGTTCACTCTCATATGAAGGCCTAATATCCTTTTCTCAACCAAGCAATTCCTAGTTTTGCAGTGCAAACCAATTAGGCAAGTTCTAGATAATACAAGAAAGCACAAGAGAGCAATCAAATCCTCACCACACAATGCACATAAACTATAAGAAACTGCTACATTTTTAGCTCTCTATTGAATACAAGGTTGTCATCTCTTGAAGATTCAAACACAAGTAGACATAGAGTCACAAAATGAGGCATGATTTCACAAAATAATAATTCAAAGTGCGAGGCAACTCTCTTTTTCCAAAATACAACTTTTTGAGGGGTGTAATCAAAATAAAAAATAAGCTACACATGCTAGAAACTACATACAAGTATCAACCAAGTCAAACTAATTTATCATTAGGCTATGGTTACTGAACACACACCCTTGGAAAAGAATCAGGCAAAGAAAAACCAAGGGGGATCAAAGAAAAAACTACAAGGCAAAAACTAAACATGTTACCCCATCACCAATTTTAAAAGCATGCAGTGTCCTCAATGCATAAAATCAAAATGTAAGGACAAAAATTTGAGGAACTCCCTGTGTCTCATTAAGCGCTCTCCTGAGTTTGACTTTGTCCATACATCAATGCCCTCGGACTGTGAAATGGGAGCGGGTAACTATGAACTGCCATTCTCGGGCTCTAGTGGCATAGAACTAGTAGAACTAGCAGGTGAAGTGGTGCCCATAGGTAGTGGAGGCGTGGGATACACCTATTTTTTAGAACTCAAAATGCGATGTGGTCCGCATAATGGAACCTTCTCTTCATAGTTTGTGCTCAAAATTCTTAGGTGGTCTGTCATCTTTTATGATTAAAAGTGCGGTCCGCATACCAGGAATGTGGACCGCAGAATGGTCCACATTTTTTAACTTTTCCAAGTTCTATTTTTCAGTTTGCCTGGGAGGATTTGCGGTCCGCAGAAGGGGCCGCATAATGATCCTCCTCATTTTCAGCTTCTTTTTTCTTCAACACTTCCATGCACTAGTTTTTTCCGTTCCTACACACTTAGACAAACGATCAAAACACACAATGGAATAAATAAAAACAAAAGAACAAAAAAGTAAAAATTTAGGTTGCCTCCCAATAGAACTTAATTTAACATCGTGGCACGATGTGTGTCAATCATACTACTTTTCTCTCCACTTGGAGGATATGAATTGTCGCCTCAACTTTGAATCAAAGTTCCGGTTATGCTCATGAGGCGGTGGTGGTAAAGAAAAGAGGCCAACTCTTGGGTGTCGTATCTTACACTTTTTGGCCTTCAAGTAGGGGATGTCATGTTGTCATTTTGACATGACAAACTTTAAAATGAATGCATCTTGTTCTTTATCTCCAATATTCTCTATAGGCTTGATCATTTCAACTTCCATATCATGAACCAAGCACAATGTTGAAAAATGGTTGGAATGTGGTCTAAGACACTCCATTTTCAAATTTTCTCCATATTTGACATCCTCACCCCCGAATGAACTAGAGTCTTCAAAAATGATTTGATGAACTTTTGTTTGCAACTCTAGTGTCATTTCTTCAACATCAACATCAATTATTAAAGTTGGGTTGGTTGATTGATATTCCACCATTCGCTCTCCAAAATTGATCTTGATCTCATTTTCCATGCAACCCACTTCAATAACACTATTCTTGAACAATTTGTTGAACATTACATGTCTCAACTTTTGCATTCAATTCAATCTCCAAGTCTTGGATAGAGTTTCCAAGTAGCTTCAATTCTTGACTTTGCTCAACTTTCATCTTTAGAAATTCTTCCATCATCCGTGAAATGTCTTCACGGTAATTCTCATAGACTTCAAGTTGTTGAGCTTGGTTAATTATCCAATCTTGGCTCACAATATCCACTTCGTCAAGTATTTCTTGGTGACGGGGTTCGTTCAAGGCTTGCAATAATCCATTCATGGTGAGATCCATGTTTTTGGATGATTTCATCATTTTCATGTTGAAATTTTCCCCACCATTTGGTCAAGACTAGCCCAAAAAACTTCCTCCTAGTTATTCTACTTAAAATTTCCTCAATTTCTTCCTTTTGAGAGCTAGGGACTTCTTCTTCACAATTTTTCTCTTCTTCAATTTGAACCACTTCTTCATTTTCTTGACTTTCGTCATGGCCATAAAAAAAATTGGGCTCATCCTTTGGACTTGAAGTCTCTTCTTCAACAAATTCATCTTGAGGAGTTGACAATTCCATGACAATTGAGGAGTTAGCTTCCTCAAAGAATTCTTTTGCTCTTTTTAATGCCTCACCATTTTTCAAGATAGATTGTAGGTGGATTTTTCTATCCTCCTACAATCTAGACTCCCTTTCTATGTAGGTTTGGAGCATTGCTTGGATGCCTTTAAATCCGGCACTTTGTCCTTCATTTGCCATGTCATTGTTCCTATCAAGCTCAAAAGCACAACTATCATTCTCGTTAGAACAACTTGGGGGAGGGGGAGCAAAATAGTTGGGACAATCACCCCAATGTCCATCTAGACAACCACACATATTGCAAATATTCTCATCATAAGAGTGAGACGGTGCACACATCTCTCCCGGGAGCATTTTCACAATCTTGCCAAAAGTGAGGTCCTCCACAATATGGACATGGGTCATCAAAATAAGAGTGGCAACCATAAAAATAATTTTCAATCCATGATGCCATGACAACACAAATAACAAAAACAAAAATTAACACACAAAAAGAAACATGGAAAATCACAAACACGTATTCACAAAGACAATTTTGACAAAGCCTTATCGGTTTATTTCCTAAACTAACTCAATACGCCAATTGTTCCCCGGCAACGGCGCCAAAATTGATGACGTCCAAATCCACTCCTCAAATAAAAAGTGTAAACAGTCGTCGAAATATAATTTACCCAACTAGGAGTCGGGGTCGAATCCACATGGAATAATATACGTGGACAATTAAGCTAGTTATGGAATTGTCACCAATTAAGCTAAGACAAATGATTTTCAAATATTTGATTTGATTTTAAAATGAGTAAAGATAAAACTAACTAATGGGGAGCACAAGCTATGGAAATTCGGGGCTTTGGGTCTTAGCAATTTAATTTAAACTCAATAATGTTCCATTGCAAGTAATTATCTACCATTAATTAATCATGAGTCTAGCAAATTAGCCTTGAAATTTCAATTAGCCACTAATGTCTCTCGACTATTTAGCGGGTTTTTCTTAGTTTATTCTCTCAAATCAAACTAAGAAGAATTAATCACATTCCAATTTTAGGCTACACTAGGGTTTTTCCTATCTAAAGGTCAAACCCATTAGATGATGGTTAAAGCCTCAAATCGTGATAATCAATCTATCCCAAACCCTAATTTCCTCTCTCAAGTTTAATTAAGGATATATGGGCAAGTCCTAGGGTTAGCTACTCAATTTGAAACATTCAAAAATAAGATTAATTAAATAAATAATCTGGGAGAACTAAAAAACTGATCCATTTGGTGACTTTCGCGGTCACCCTCACTAAGATGAATCCCAGCGGCAGGCACCAATCGGCCATTACGGTGGCATTCTTTCCCCTCACCTCATCAGTCAATATCTTTGTTGGCAAGGTCGGATGGCTCTGTCGGAGTGAGATAGTAGGACCTTACTTATCCATTTAGTCTATTTATAAGGGCCAATACCTATAGAGAGAACATACGTTGAATCGTTGTCACCGAGCATGCTGGGATATACATAAGGCTTTCGCAGGCCCTAAGAAAGTAGTGGCATAGGTACCTCTTTCAAGTAAAGATAAGATAGTTTCCCCGCATACGACTCAAGTGGCGAAGGCCTTTTCCTTCGCGCTTGGTAAGCGCTTCACTGTAGCCAAGCTTACTGCTAGCCTATCGGCTAGAGCCAAGCTTCGATCGCACAAGAGACTCATTTCATAAATAACAAGAAATAATCAATACAAAAGCAACAAAAGCTAAATACAAATACTACTCAACAAGTCTTTACAACTTTGTTGTCCAAAGTCATCACCCACACCAAATATAACAATACAATGCAAAGAAATAAAGAGTTAAAGTAAGAAAATCTCATTAATGGCTTCAAGTCTTCACTTTCAAGGTGGTGGATGATGAAACCCTAACTTCCAAAGCTTCTTCTCCCTCTTCTAAGCTCTCAAAAAATGTAATGGAGAATGAGTTGTATTTTGGTATAAGTTGGTGTGTTTCTCCTTGTCGCTATAATGACCTAATATTATATTTATAGTCGAAAGAAAATATTTTACAAAATCTACCAAAGATGCCTTTTTCCCATTTTGCTACCCATTCTGCTACCAGCAGAACCATTCTGCGGCCAATAGAACGGTTCTACGGCCAGTAGAATGGGAAAGTCCATTCCGCTACCCATTTTGTGGCCAGCAAAATGGTTCTGCGGCCAGCAGAATGCAACAATAATAGAAAATTTTCTATCCCATTTTGCTACCCATTCTGTGGCCAGTAGAACAGTTCTGCAGTTAGCAGAATGGTTTTGCGGTCAGCAAAATTGTTCTGCAGCCAACAAAATGGTCACAAAACAGTCTTTTTCTCATTTTCTTATGATTCTTGACACTTCAACACCAAATTTCTACAAACACAAAATAAACATAAGAAATGACATTAAAACTTACTTAAAGGGCTAGAAAAGCTTAAGGAAAGGATATAAAAAACGTGTAATTTCACCGCACATCAAAGAACATGAATGTTGACTTAAAACCTAGTTTTCAAAAAGGTTAGAAATTCTAGAAAAAAAGGTTTAAAGTTCTAATATTGATTATCCTGAATAATTGTAGAACGATTGTTGAATTCAGAGGAAATTCCTTTGAGAGGAAATTGAGGTATGTCTCTTTTTAAAATTCTTTTGACTATAAAGATGATTTGTATGTCTCTTTTTCGAACATACTTTTCAAACGTTCAAAGTGATTCTTTGGAAAGGTTTGTGTCCATGAGGGACAAGCTCGCATTAAACCTTTATGTGTAGTATATTATATATATGTATACATGATTTTTTTTATTGAAGGATGATTGGAATTGAAGTATAAATCTTTAATGTTTTAACATGGATTACCCCATAAGGGATGCTTAAACTTGATTTCGGAAAACTTAGATATTTCATGTGTTTTACTCTATGAACAAATTGTGTTGAATTCGAAAGTCATTTAGTGACTTGAACTTGGTTTCTAAACCCATAAATGACTTGATGTACCCCTAATAATGAGATGATGAACATAATTCATAATGAGTGATTCAACTTCTATGCTATGATTATGATTCTGCTAACTTGCCATGTTTTCTATTGTTCGTGTTTGGCCTAGCTACTCGGGAGAAATGGTAGTCATTATGGATCCTAGTGCGGTTTGCCTAGATATTCGGGAGGAAGGATAGTCATCGAGGATCAATAGCCTCGGTGTGGTTTGCCTAGCTATTCGGGAGGAAGGATATCCATCGATGGTCAATTCCCCGGTGTGGTTTGCCTAGCTATTCGGGAGAAAGGATAGTCATTGAGGATAATAATCCTGATGTGGTTTTGCCTAGCTATTCAGAAGGAAGGATAGTCATCGAGGGTGACAACCCCGATGTGGTGCTTCTATGAGGTTTTAGGGAACCTTAATGGACATCCCTTCGTTTCATTGATTTGGCCTATATTGGCATGATTGTGATTATTCGTGAGTGACTTGATGTTGATTTTGAGTTCATAAATGGAAGACTTAATCTTGATAAATGTTATAATAGATTGAAAGTGATTTAATTCTCTCTTAATGGATTTGACTAATGGTTTCTCTAAGTTTGGTGAACTATTTTATCTCTTGATTTCAAACTGCTTTACTTACATTGTGTTACTGCTTATTATAATATTATTTTTTCTATTAACTATTATCCCCGAGACACTCACTGAGTATCCAGTACTCATGCATATCATTGTTATCTTTTATGGTATGTTAGATAACAAAGAAAAGAAGGTTCGTGATAGGCGTTCGAAGTAGGAGAACTTGCTGCTTTCCAGATTTATTGGTGAGCCCACACCCTTGTTCGTGGGACACCACTCTATATTTATTTATGTATTTTAGTTTTAGGGTTGTGCCCCGAAGTTAGTCTACTGTGTATGTCTCTTAGAAGTTCCATAGATAGTTGTCAGATTTGTGGGTAGATGTGGAAAGTCTCGTATGACTTATTGGGTGTTTGCCATATTTTACTACTGGTTATTTATATTATACTTTCGCTGATTATTTTTATAAGGGTGCTCATGATTTCATTTAGCTATTTATGACTTGTATAAATTAATAATGAAAGATTATCAAAATATATTAGACGTTTATTGATTTTATAAGGTGCTTTCGGTGTTGTTCATAGCATCGGATGTCTGTCGCGTCCAGGGTGGGTTTTGGGGCGTGACAGCTTCCTCTTTATGCGAGATCGTTGAGAGAAGCGTTGGTTCGATGGTGTTTCGAATCCACGACACCAACAAAGATTTTATGGTCCACCAATCTTCTAAGTCCAATGACTCTTCATTCTGCTTCTTGATCGTATCATCAACGAAGCCAAATTTCTTCCTTGTTGTTAGGGCCGTCCTCATGGATCGAACCCATTCTTCGTAATTCTCTCCCTTTAATTGGACTTGTGTCACCACAATTCCGGGATTAATATTTAATGTAATGTCATACAGGGAGATTGTTTTTTTTTTAAATTTTGTGTTCTTCACCGGCGATCCCTTTATTTTTATCGCCGGTTTCTCCGTCACCCGCCATTATTTAGGGTTTTGTGTTCTTTTAACGAGGCTCTGATACCACGTTAAAATTAAGAGGGGACGGAAATTTAGAGAGAAGAAAAATAATGGGAGAATTCTTTCTTGCTTTCATTTATCATAATGACCTCTTTATATAGAGGTAAAAGTCCTCATTTCCCTAGTCTAACAAGGAAACCATATTCTAATAAAACTACCATAACTACAATTTATCAAATATACTTAGATTAGGATTCTATTATAAAACTATTAGAGTTAGACTAGGAAATAATTTATCCGTGCCCGGATCGGTGTCGGTCTCTCATACTTATCTTAAAGTAAGTAATGTTATTATTTATGGAAGTTAGGCGCTGTGGACTTGTTGTGGTGACGATTCATAGTAAATTGATTAGTTTTGCAGTAGTTACCAACATATGATAACCCTTTTGTGTTACTATTTGATTTTGGGACCAGTAATATGAGCAAGTTTATATATACAGAGTTAAATGGAGAGTCATGATCAGTGAAGATTTACATAGTCGTAGTCCGTAGATATGGATTTATATATATATAGAGTGTGTAGACAAAAGCTATTGAATTTACATGAAATCGTAATTAATCATAATTAATACTATAGATCTGCTCTGCATAGCCGACTCCTATTACTTGGGACTGAGACATATAATTTTATTTCTATATGAACAAATACTTGTAGTTATATTTTAGATGTGAAAATAATGTGAAAATGTGTATAAAAAATATAAACGCGGATTTGAAAGGGCCTAAAAGACACTAATAAAAAAACAAAACAGATTCATTGGATTCAATTTGGGTGACAAATCACGTGATGTTTTCTCAAGCACTATGATTCATAATTAGTCAAAAATATTGAGTACGCCAACCTGTTAATCTTAGAAAAGTTATAGTCTAATTAAAATTCTCCTGCTAACTTTTGTTCATAGCTAAATAAATAATGTAGGAAAGTGACTTATTCCCAAAACAAAATGTGACTTGTTGAAAGAGAATATTATTTTGTTTTGCACCATAACTTAGTCGCTTTAGGATAATAATCAAACCAAAAAACGTGATTCATAGGATTTAGTTGAGGTCATAAATCACGTCGTCAAGCAATTTGATTACCAAACAAAAAGAATTGCTCAATTTTATGCAAGCACCAATGTTAAGAAAGTGACTTGTACTTTATTTTGAAATGTATATTTATCAAAAGAGAGAAAGATAAGAAACAAAGTATGAGACAGGACATTCGACTTATAACTTATTTGACTAAGCTGTTAAAATTAATTTATCTTTGAAAAATATTTATCAAAAGTGTTCTTTCTAAAAGTTACTCTAAATAGTAGTAGTTTGTGTTTGATAAATACTTTAATAAAGTACTTTTATGTGGTCAAATTACGAAAAAGGAAGTTGCTCAATTTCAATTTGGTAATATAATTTTCTTCTATGGGTAATCTTATCAGAAAAAATAAAAAAACACTTACGATCAAATCGCTCTATAACAACATTGTTGGATCTGAAATTATTTGGCTTCTATAGCGAATGGATATTAAACATCTATAACAGCAGTGACATTTAAGCAATATTTCGCTGTTATAGAAAAAAATGTATAAAATATAATTTTTCATTTTTAATTGTCAAATCCTAAGAAAGTTTTTTAATGATGAAAATATATATTCATATAATATCTTTTGTCATAAATAGTGTATTAAAATATCAAATTATTTGATTAAAATCTCTACACTTGTTATTGGTAACTATAGATATTCTATTTTTATGAAGATGGTTACTTATTATATTACCAAAAAAAGAAGAACGTATGTACCGTTATAAAGACCGTTGTTGATGTTATAGTAAAATGTTATTATAGAAAAATAAAAATATAACATAAAAAATTGATTCTGAAAAAATTTAATTGTTATAGAGAAGCGTTGTTATATGAAGATGTTGTTATAGAGAGATCTGGTTGTATTTTAACTTCATATTATTAACCTCAGTAAATCTGTAGTAGATACATGTAGGACATTTTATAATTCTTTTAAAATCTATAAAATGAATGACAACATACTTATTTACAGAGTTGAAGCATGGTGAATTTCCTCATACCTTTTGTTAGTCAACTCGACCATCATAAGGTTACTTTTAAGTTTCACCAAATATTCGATTCTCTCTAATTAAGGGTCAGCAATTTTTTATTTATTTCGAGGGATTTATTTATATATAGTTTTTCTTTTATTTCGAATATCAGTATCCTTGTCGTGTTGGGAAATAAGTGGGGAGTTACGTGTCTTGTATGACAGCAAAACTGCGGTTTAAAATAAATATATTCTTCTATTTGCCGATTTGTTTTTCTTTTAATTCGTTCAAGCAAAAACCTTTAACTCTTAAAACTACTTACTATTATACGTATTCGCGCGATGCGCAGATCATTTTAAAGAAAAAAGAGCGGAAAGAGATGATAGAAACAAATGTATATGAATTATGTGATATATTGTAGATTTTGTATTCTCATATTTTTACCAGCCTTATACTCTTATTACAATTTAACATTTTTTATGGTATATAGACTTCCGCATAACGTCTTGATTAACACTCAGGACCATTTTCAGCTCATTTTAATTTGTGTTTATCTTTAACGTTTAGGGCTATTTTCAATCAATACCAATTTAAAATAATTTTTAATTAATACTACCTTTAAACCTTATTTTTCAACCATCACAAGCAATAGTCTCTCTTTGAATGTCTCACAAATCTTTAGTGGTGAAAATTATCATAGTACTCCGTTTCAATTTATGTGAACCTTTTATAACTTTGACCTTAAATTTTGACATAGATTTTTCAAGTTTGTAAAATTAAATTTATATATTTAGAAACTACATTAAAAGTATTACAAGTCATGATAATTTATAATTCAAATAATTTTAAAAAAAATATAAGAAAAACGTGGTCATAGAACCACCTCATAGACTCCCCAAAAAGTAAAGGGTTCACATAAATTGAAACAGAGGGAGTATTTGGTAAGTGAAGATGAAGTTTGAAAATAACTTTACAATGTATAAGCATAATTCTCTTCTGTTTGAAAATAAAAGTTACACAATTACTTTCAATTGACGAAATAGAAAAATTGTCAACGAAAAATACTTGAAGCATGTGATGGAAAAATGTAAAAAAAATTGAGTTCAGGAAGAGGAAGAACAAAGAATCATGTTACCAAAAAAAAAAATCACAAATTGCTAGAGTAGATATTAAGGAGGAGCAACTTTTCTAGATTCCAGCAACAGAAGCAAGGAGGAGTGTTGGATATTGCATCTGTTACTACTGCGATTTTCTAGGATAATTAGTTGTTTACTTATAGGAGGAGTCCAATAGTTGATTTAGAAGAATATTAAGTTTTTAATTTTAGTAGGAGTCTAATATTTCAGCTGTAGGAGGAGTCTACTACTTTAATTATTTGCTTATATAAAGACTTATGAATTATGATTAATAAAATTCAATGACACAGTTTTTATTAATATTTTTTACCTTGTTGTTTTCATCTCTCTCCAAAAATCCACAATAAGTGATACTAGAGCCAAGGTTCACCTGGTTGAAGACATATTCAAGGCGGCTGGTTCAAATCAAGCTGCAACTGATTACCCGATAATGAAGATTTCGTCTGGAGTACTACATGTGGATATGGATTTTCAACTATATTTTCAAAATTTCTGCCGCCGCATCTTTAAAAATAAATCAAAATATTTTTAAACCAATTTTTAATCATAATATTTTTAACCTTATTTTAAACCATGGCAAGCAGCAACGATGAAGACTATGTGAAGAAGAAGAAAAATCAAGATTAATTTGCCAGTAAATTCATGCCAAAGAGAGATTTGTTAGGGTTTGCCCTGAATTTTCTACGTTATTTGAATTTTATCATAATTGTGTTCTACTTCAAAAATGTTTTCTTGATGGAAAATGTTTTCTTTGTAGAAAAGGACTCTACCATATTTATCATTTCTTGGAGAAGTTTAAGACTTCTATAATATAGAAGATATTTTCTTCTCATCCACAATGTAATCATTAAAGATTTTTATTTAGAGATAGATTATTCTCTCAATAGTTTTAATCTTTCTTTTATATTAGTTTTAACTATGTAGGCTAATTGGCCAAATCATATTAAATATTATACTTCTTTTAACATAATTTTTGTGTCGTCTGATTTATCACCGTCAAAATTTACAATTATAAGCTTTCGTATGACGCCTTGATTATTTCGATCCCAATAACTATTTTATTACTGATCATTTTTTCAAACATTATACGATCTTTTAAAAGCTTACATAGACGGAGGGGATGACTTCCAATTCTCTTGCCGCCACCATAGATTCCTAATAATTTTCTAGTCATAGAAGCTTTACACAATAGATTATTATCAAATTAATTAAACATTATTCTCCGTGCACAAACAGAAAGTTAAAGGAAGTAAAAAGTTTAGAAATTTACAATGATATATGATGATATTGATGAGCTATGAAATATGTTAGAAGTGATGACATTCAATTGTGATTTCAAAGTGGTAATATATATGCGCACAAATAGATTAAAATGTAAACAAATGTTTTTGTCCTTCAAGTGCAAATAACTACTTTCATGAGATATTTATTTCATAGTCTTATAACCGGTTTGCCCATGAGAATCACTCACTTTTCTCTGATATTTTTCTTCACTTTATTAGAAAATTAGCATTTGGTCATGAAAATTTCAAATACATCTTCAAGTTGTATTTGAAATTTGAAAAACACATATATATTTTTTCACTTTCTTCACTTTCAGTACATTCGATCAAACAACCAAATATATTCTTTGTAAAATTATAACCAAACAAAACTCTGTCTTCAATTCCAACATAATTTTTTTTAAAATAAAGTGAAAATATTTTATTTTTAGTATATTCTACCCTTTTTATTTGATCATTTTCTATTAAGATAATTATCTCAATCATATCAAATCATCAATAATATCAATGTAATTATATTCATTATCGTAGAATTATGATTGTCAAAGATAATTAAGATATGTTTAGGATAAGTCTTCCTTAATAGTAGCCACAAATTGATCTTGTATACTTGTATATAAATTGTAATCTTGAAATGAAATAAACCATGAAATATATTTCCTTTATGGTATCAAGAGCCACAAAATAATCCTCCCTTGTCTTGCCCTAAACTACCGATTTTTTTTTATTTTCGGCCAACCCTAACTAGGGGTTTCTTTACAATTAAAACCCACTCTTGTTTTCGGCCTCCACTTAACAAACCCTAATTAGGGTTTTACTCATTAACCACCGAAAACCCTAGTCGTTGGCTAGTTCAACATCCAAACCCTAATTAGGGTTCTTACTCCGATCACCAAAATCATCTCATCTCCTTCCCTTTTTTTTCTTGTTTTCTTGTGTAACAATGTCCGACCAACACAAATTCCATCCAGCTCATGCCGTAAACAACGTCAAAAATTTCATTCCGGTGAATCTTGAGATGGAAAAAAGGCAATACTCATCATGGGCGGAGTTATTCAAAATTCATTATCGCGCATACCAAGTTATCGACCATATTCTTCCTGCTAAGTCTCCGTCGGAGGACACCAATATCGATAAAACTCTATGGTCTCGCTTGGATGCTATAGTCCTTCAATGGATTTATGTCACAATTTCTAATGACCTTTTGCACACCATTTTGGAACCGGATTCTACGGCTCAACAAGCTTGGGAACGTTTGCAAATTATTTTTCAAGATAATAAAATTTCTAGGGAAGTATATCTTGAAAATCAATTCACCAATATTAAATTGGATGATTTTTCAAACATTTCCGCATATTGTCAAGAGTTGAAAATGCTTGCCGATCAACACTCAAATGTTGATGCGCCTCTAACAAATCAAATGTTAGTTCTCTAATTGATTGCGGATTTGAATGAACAATTTGATGGTGTGGATACGTTCATTTAACAAAGCAATCCCTTACCACCATTCTATGAGGCCCATTTGAGGTTGATTCTTGAAGAAACTCGAAAGGTGAAACAGGCGGCGTCGGTGGCAAATAGTGCCGGCATCTTTCTTCTTTCCACCATATTGTCTACAAATGATTTTAACCCAAAAATTTTTGGTTCATGAGGGGTTTTAAATCGCAATGATAATGGATCTAAAAGGGATCAAAATCCCAACAACAACAAAGGTAAAAGTAATGCTGGAAGAGGGCGGGGCCGGGGCGGCGGAAACACATCCGGAGGAGGCGGAGGGCGCGGGAAGCGGTACGGTCAAACCCACTGGTAGCCACATCATTTTTCAGAAAACGGGCAGTGGGGTCAGATCCCACTGTAGGCCTGGAACCCGCATCAGTGGGGCCCATACTACCCATACCCAACAAATCAGTGGGCTCGGCCCAATATTTCAAACAGGCAGCCCAGTGTTTTAGGCAGCCGTCGACATCAAGCATTTTCAGCCCATGGACCATCATCGTCGAGTTATGCTCCAACAGACATTGAGCAAGCCATGAACAACATGAGTATCAATGTTCCCGATGACTCATAGTACATGGACACCGGGGCAACCTCACACATGACGGTATCTCAAGGTAATCTCTCATCTTATTTTAATATGAGAGCAGTAATAAAAATATTATCGTTGGCAGTGGGCAGGAAATTCCAATTCATGGTATTTTCCAATTAAACCTCCCTCACTCACCCACCTTTACAATTGAATAATGTCCTACATGCACCCAAACTCATTAAAAATTGATATTTATGTGTCGGTTCACTACTGACAATAATGTTTCTATTAATTTTGATCCGTTTGGATTTTCTGTGAAGAATGTTCAGACAGGGATGTCAATAATGAGGTGTAATAGCATTGGGGATTTGTATCCCATCACCGCCACTACCAACAACCAAGTCACCACTCCATTGAATTTTGATGCTCTTTCTCCTATGTTATGGCATAACCGTTTAGGACACCCAAGAGCACCGGTGTTCAATTCTCTTAGAAAAAAATAAATTGATTGATTGTAAATAGTGTTTGGACTCCCATGTTTGTCAGTCTTGTGTTTTCGGAAAACATGTTAAATTTCTCTTTTCTTTATCTTCGTCAAATACTATTATGCCATTTGATATATTGCATAGTAATTTGTGGACATTTACGGCTTTGAATTCGGCAGGTCATAAGTACTATATGCTTATTTTGGATGATTTCACTAATTTTTTGTGGACATTTCCAATTGGAAAAAAATCACAAGTTCCCACTATTTTCAAACAATTAAGTGTCTGCATCCAAACCCAATTTGAGAAGTCCATTAAATATTTTCAATGTGACAATGGGAGGGAATTTGTAAATGGCCAATTTATAGATTTTTGTCACAAAATGGTATGTCATTCCGTCTCTCATGTCCACATACTTTTCTCAAAACGGAAAAGCCGGAAGAAAAATCCGCACAATCAACAATTTAATGCGCACATTTCTGGCGCATTCATTCATGCCACCATATTTTTGGCATCTTGCCCTTCAAATGGCCACATATCTTTTAAACATTCTTCCTAGCAATCTACTCTCAAAAATATCACCCACTCACATGTTATACCATCGTATTCCATCCTACACATATTTGCGGGTTTTCGGGTGTTTGTGTTATCCATTGTTTTCATCCACAATAATAAACAAACTTCAAGCCCGTTCCACTCCGTGTATATTTTTGGGATACCCATAAAATCATAGGGGCTATAAGTGTTATGATATGTCTAATAAAAAAATAAGTATCTCTCATCACGTTGTGTTCGATGAGTATACATTCCCATTTGGTACCTCTCACACATCTTTCCCACCTTCATATCATTTTTTGGATGATGAGATGAATCTAATATTGAGATACCATTTATAAAACCCATCTCTACAAACCCAAATGAGAGGTCCCACTGCACCCTCCTTGCTGTCGGTCCAACCAAGTGACTGGACTGGACCGGCCTATTCACGGCAACAAACTGCCTCGGTCCAGCAACATCCCCGGATTGGGCCAGTCCAATTAAGGGAGCCCATTGCTCCCTCTTTCGTGAAATCGTCCTAGTCCGCATCACCACCCCTCTTGGTACAAATCAGTGAGCCCTCCGACACTACACAAATCCAAATGGTGAGCCCAGAAAACCAAGCCCAAACAATTAATTCTTCTCGATCCAACACTATTTCTGAGACTCTACTGCCCCAGTCTCAAGTTTCTACCCATCCTTGGTCCATTGAAATACGTGCAATGCATGGGATTATTTTGCCCAAATGTCATTTTAATTTAACATCCTCACTCCAACCATCACCTATTCTAAAAAATCCAAAAACTTCTCTAACCGACCCGAATTGGAAAACTACCATGTTAGACAAAATTGATGCTCTTATTAAAAATAAGATGTGAGAGTTGGTGGCCCATCCACATAATGTGAACATAATACGTTCTATGTGGGTTTTCTCTCATAAAAAGAATTCTGATGGTTCTTTTGCGAGGCACAAAGCTCGTCTTGTTGATGATGGCAGGTCTCAGCAGGTTAGCATGGATTTTGGTGAGACGTTCAGCCCAGTGGTTAAACCAGCGACAATCAGGACTGTTCTCAGTCTGGCGTTGTGAAAATCATGGTCCACTCATCAACTGGACATAAAGAATGCATTTCTACATGGTCACCTACAGGAAACAGTTTACATGCACCAACCTTTGGGTTTCTGGGATACGACTCATCCAGATCATGTCTGCTTGTTGAAAAAATCATTATATGGTTTAAAACAAGCACTCAGGGCGTGGTATAATGGGTTTGTAAGGTTTGTCTCAACACTTGGGTTCTCACATAGCAAGTCCGATCAGTCTTTGTTCATTTACAGAAAGGGTACTGACATGGCATATAATCTTCTCTATGTGGATGACATCATTCTTACAACGTCATCTGAGTCACTTCTCCAATAAATTATGTCCTTCCTTGCTTTGAAGTTTGCTATGAAATATTTGGACCGTTTAAACTATTATTTAGGCATTGTTGTAACTCAATATGATGGTGGCCTGCTTCTTTGTCAAAAGAAATACACTGAGGAGATCATCGACAAAGCTGGCATGACCTCTTGCAAATCATCACACACACCGATCGATAGCAAGGAAAAATTGAGTAACTCTATAGGTTCTCCCTACAGTGATCCAACACATTACCGTAGCTTAGCAGGGGCATTGCAGTATCTCACCTTTATGAGACTAGATATCTCCTATGCAGTTCAACAAGTGTATTTACATATGCATGACCCGAAGGATGAGCATATGGGGGGCCCTCAAATGAATTCTGCGGTATGTTAAGGGTACTCTTGATTTTAGGTTTTACCTGTATAAATCCACTAGTTCCTGACTCACATCATATACAAATGCTGATTGGGGTGGCTGCCCAGACACGCGGCGTTCCACCTCTGGATATTGTGTGTTTCTAAGCGACAACCTAATTTCACGATCGTTGAAACGCCAACCGACACTATCTCGGTCGAGTGCTGAAGTAGAATACCGAGAGGTAGCTAATGTGGTCTTTGAATCGTGTTGGCTTCGTAATATTCTTCTAGAACTTCATTGTCCGATCGAGAAAGCAATCGTGGTTTATTGTGATAATATGAGTGCGATATACTTATCAGATAACCTTGTCCAGCATCAACGCACAAAACACATAGAAATGGATATCTTGTTCGTCCGTGAAAAGGTTGCACATGGACAATCCGGGTTCTCCATGTACCATCTTGTTATCAAATTGTCGATATTTTCACGAAAAGTCTTCCGCGCATACTTTTTGATGATTTCAGGGATAGTTTCAGCATACGAGAAGCTCCCGCTAAGACTGCGGGAGATTGTTAAGATAATTATGGATCATATCATATCAAATCATCAATCATATCAATGTAATTATATTCATTATCATAGAATTAGGATTGTCAAAGATAATTAGGATATGATTAGGATAAGTCTTCCTTAATAGTAGCCATAGATTGATCTTGTATACTTGCATATAAATTGTAATCTTGGAATAATGTTTATTATTTATGTAATTTTTAATAGTTAAGTTAAATTACACCAAAAGGAGAAAAATAGAAGATCAATTTTGGAGCCTCCTTTTTGTGTAAATCTTGCAAAAGAAAATGCCAAGTTCTGGATATCCAAATCTAGTATAGCTGCAAGAATTTTGAAAACAAATATTTATAATCCTTTTAGTGGACTTTATGCCAAAGAGAAGTTAATGTTTCTTAGTTGACCATGTACTTTTCTTAGTGTTGCTCAAGTTATTTTATTTACTACATTGTTTTAATTTCTGGAGAACAAAGGAAATAGGATCATATAAAAAATATGACTAAGATATAGTGGAAGCCGAAAGTGGTATTAACTACTAAGCACTTTAAATTTCTTTCACTTTCTCAAATAGCAAGTTCTTTTTGTTTTGCCTCAATAAAATAACAAAAGTTAGACATGCATTTTATGGTTCTTTTAGAAAATATTTATGTTCAGGTCGTATCTAATATCACTAACATTATCACTAACATATAACATTTTAGATAAATTTCTATCCTTCAACTTTAGAAACACCTCAAATTTAAATGAATAAATAAAATTAATAGAGTATCAATTTTATTATTTTTTATTTGACAAAACGTGTGACCTTCAAAGTTGATATTCAAAAAATAAATCTAAATTTTATATTTCATTAATGAATTAATCACCATATTCATTTATTGTTTGTTTCTCCTTTATCCTGTTTTTTTATAATATTTTTTGTCATAGTTTTTTATACTGTTTTAGATTGCGTGTACGAGGGTCTACTAGAAATAACTTCTCTACCTTTTAAAGTAGAGGTAAGGTCTGCATATACTCTACCCTCATTATACCCCACTTTGTGAGATTTCGATGAGTATATTATTGTTATTGTTGAACTTAATCCATTAGATAAACACAATTCCATCTTCAAAAATTCAAACTGGGTTTAAAAGTTGAAATTGAAACAAAACGATCCTTTATCGATATCATCCCATTATTTATTCATGAACCACTCTATCAGAGATTGTATGCCGCCAGTAAAGTTCCATCCTAGCAAACTATAGGCACAGCATCAACAATATATAAGTGAATAAATAAATTATTACCAACACTAATTCAGAAAGTATATTCAACACTTAATATTATTGTATATATATGTTTACTCCATATTGTTATATTGAATACAGTTATATAGGTTTTTAATCACTCTTTGATTGTATTAGATTATAGTGAGCTAACAAATATCTAACTATTATATTATTATTCAACGCAATATACCCAATAAAAAATATAATTAGATACAAATAATTTGAAAATATAACATGATTAAAGAAAAAAGAATACACTATAACTCATAGAATATTTGATAAGTGTATCTTATATCGAAAGAAGCTCTCTTTTCATTCATTCATTAAATAATTCATCAAAGAGAGAATAGGTATTAAAGAGAGGTTTGAAACCAACCCTTAAATATTAAGAATGAGGGGTAGTTGAATGCCACATTAATACACTCATTTAATATTTATGAACTACTCTAACTATTACATTTCATTATTTTGTCACAACCCCAACCTAAGTTCTAGCCGCACATGTTAAACAATAAATGCATGACAAAGTAATAATACAAAAAGACATAATGCACATAAGAAAAAAGGCTTACAATGATATTTTGATTAATAAATGAGATTGTCTTCTACACAAAGGAATATGACACAATATTCTTGGAACTCAAGATGAATAGTGTGATTGTCTCCTCAAAGCGATACAAGACACAAGACAAAAGAATAACTTTTAAAGTGGCTAGCTAGTAGGAATCAATGTGTCAAATCACAAAACCCTAGGTGGGTATATATAGGAATTCAATTTTTGAACTACACGAAATTACAAAAATATCACCACCTAACCACTCTGCGATCGCAGAACATGACCGCAAAACAGGTCTGCGGTCCGCAAAGCAGGCCTAGGGTTCGCAGAGTGATTTCTTGTTTGGACTGTCTGGAACTGCGGTCCGCAGAACTGAACTGCGGTCCGCAGAAGTGTCTTGAGCATTCACAATCTGAGTCGGAGTTGAACTGGAGCAGTGATTCACTGATCGGATTGTGGTCCGCAAAATGGAACAGCGGACCACAGATTGGGTCGCACTTTGGAGCTTTGGAGTTCTTCCTCTCACTGTCTATTTCTGCGACTTGGCTATCATTCTATGGTCCGCAGAAGTGGTCTTCCCAACACTTCTTCCTTTTTTCAGCCTTTTTGTCCATGTTTCAGCACATTTTTCCACTTTTGGTGTCCCAATGCAAAAATTATACAAAAACCAAAATAACATAAGAAACATACAATATAAATGCATAAAGGACAACAATAATTCATGCAATTGATATCAAATATGCCGTAATTTCTCGGCGCATCAACACTCCCGACTTAAACTATTGTTTGTCCTCAAGCATCCTAAACATCATTAAGATACGACTAATGACAAAATAAAGATGACTATGATTGGTTCTACTTACGAGTCTACAAGCATGTGTTTCACAATATTGACAACCCCTCATATTTTTCAAAATAAAATTTCAAGAGTGCATATCTACTAACAATGAGCCCATGAACATCAAGCCTCAAGAGATATCTAAACGCTACTAGTGACTAGATGCGTCAAGATGTTCAACTAGATGAGCTTTCATTTCACAAGGTTCATGCAATTGAATATGCTCTCACAACAAAGAAAGTCTCATACTCACTCAAAAAAAATTAAAACAAGGGACAAACAAGATCGCTCACACTCACAAGGAATGTCAAGTGTCACAAGTATCATGCCATAGGCTTACCTTTATTTTAAGTCACTACTACTCAAAGAGTGATCAGTTTCAGATCTCTAAGGACTTTCTCAAGCTTGTAATGTAGGCTTAGGGACATGTAGGGTATTCATTTGGGTACAAGTGACTTTTCCCTCCTTTGCACTACATGTTTTTCATTTCATAACTCAATTCCTTCTTTTATTTTCCAACTTTCTTTTTCACCCCTTTTATTCAAGTATTCCTCATTTTATTTCATGATTTTTGTGGTTCATTTTCTCTTTTATTTTCTTTTCTTTTTGCATTTCATTTCTTCTTTTTCTCAATTTTCTCATTTTTTAGAACCACTCACATCACAATCGTTTTCCCTTCTTTTCTTCTCGCATCCCACCAACAACATAGGCTATTGGCATGATTTATCATTTTTCATGTATTCAAGGAGATATTTGGTTCAAAAGATGGTTTATTTCAAAAAGAGTTTCGATTTGTAATGTGGTAGTCAAAGAAAAATTCAAAAAGCACAAAAGGAGAAAAGTGGTTCTCTCAACTCATGGGTAGGTCAAATAAGTCTTCCATCAAGAAGGTTCACTCTCATGTGAAGGCCTAAGATCATTTCCTCAACCAAGCAACTCTAGTTTTGCGGTGACAAATCAACGAGGCAAGTTCTAGATGACACAAGAAAACACAAGATAGCAATCAAATCCTCAACACTCTATGCACATGAACTACAAGAACCACTACATTTTAGACTCTCTATCGAACACAAGGCTATCATCTCATGAGATTCAAACACAAGTAGATATAAAGTCACAAAATGAGGCATGTTTTTATAGAACAATCATTTGAAGGATAATGCTACTCTTGTTTTCAAAATCCAATTTTTTTAGGGGTGTCACTAAAACAAAAAGAGCTACACATTCTAAAAACTACATACAAGCACCAACCAAGTCAAACTATTCTATCACTAGGACATAGTCACTAAAACCAAAAAGAGTTACACATGCTAGAAACTACATACAAGCACCAACCAAGTCAAACTATTCTATCACTAGGACATAATACTGAACATACATCGTTGAAAAAGAACCATGCAAAAAAGAACCAAGGGGAACAAAACATAACAAAATACGAACTAAAAACATATAAACTAACACATATATACAAACTAATTGTCATTTCTTTAAAAAACATTCAAAGTTACCCCATCCTCAACTTTCAAAATATATGTTGTCCTCAATGCATAAAGCAAAATAAAGTACAAGGAAAAAAAGTTTGAGGATCTCCCTGAGGCGCACTAAGCGCCCTCTTGAGTCTGGCTCACAGAAGTGGCCTCTGTTATGGCATCAGTTCCCTATGACTGTGGAGCGGGAGCGAGTGCCTCTATATCGCCCATCACGGGCTCACTCTATGGTGGTATTGATGGTCTGGTTTGGTCTCTGTGGCCGATAGAGTGGTTCCCACAACTGGTGGAGGAGTAGGACCTCTAGTGTTAACCTCTGTCTGTGGCTCCTAGGACACTCCACTCATGCCAATCATCGAGGTCTCTTTACGAGATCATTCCACCACCGCATAAACAATCACCTACTCTGTTAATAGAAGGTCCTCATCAACAAAAACTCTCTCAACAACACGGGGCTTCTCAATCTCCTCCTTATCCTCTGGGAGTCGTCAGGAGTCTCACTTGCTCCCTCTCTAGCCCTCCAACCTGAGCCCACTCACCTATTATGGCTCTAAACTCTATAGCTAGAGCAGGATATCTAAAAGGACATCGATCTTAGTAGTCTTCAAGTTCTCCACTTCCTTCTTCAAGATATCTATGTCTGCCTGAAGTGAAGAAACATCACAACTGCTATCAGCCTCCAATCTATATCCTGGCCTGTCAAGAGGACAAGTGCATCATGGTGCTTCTTCTGTCTCTATTGCGCTATACCCAAAGCATCCCTAATCGGGGCTAAGGCACTCCTAATCATTTCTGGGATGCTCGTCTCAAGAAGAGAGTATCGAGAATCGGCAATCATTACAATCTAGCTTATCCTCACTATATTGGCCCTCGATAAGATGAGCTTTGATCTAGTAGCAGCTGAAGGTGCAGGAGGAATAGGGGTTGCTGAAGCTGGATTACCTGTCAGAGTAAATATGTCGGATGTAGAGGGGATAGATGAAGTAGGGTCAACCGATGTGGTGGTCTGTGTCTCTGTCCACTCAGATGCGGAACCCTCTAAATCAACCAAGTCAACAGTTGGGGAGGTGTCAACTGAGGTACTAGTGGTTTTCTACTTCTTTCTTCCTTGCCTTTCCTCAGCCTTAACCCTCAAAATATCACACGTAAATAAGGCATTGACGTCATTATCTACTTGAGGCAACTCAGTAACCTTGACTCTACGGCACAACTCTGTAATCAGGCAGGGAAAATGGAATGAGGTTTTATCTTATTGAACTCTCTTGCTAAGCTCATTCTCAATCACATCTCCGATGTTAATCTGGACTCCACTCATGATGCAAATAATCAAAATAATCTTCTCTAGCTGAGTTTCTATCTCATTGTATGACAGCTACAATTGGCTGCTCACAAAACTCAACCAAAACTTGGCTTCACTGCTCAAGGTATTCTTATAGATCTTCTTGCCAGTGGCTATCTATTTTGGTGTCGCATTAGTGACTATAACGGCTGCCCATGGAAACTCATCATCCATTTGGCCCGTGATCTTGATCAAAAACTCATTGTGGTCACGCTCAAGGATAGGATTGATGACTCTGTTGATAGCGGAGCTACCACATGGAACCTTAACTCCCCGAACCTCCACTTCTTTGAACAATACCTTAGGTTGTCCCTTTCTTTTCTTAGGCACGGAGGTGGTATAAGAGGCATATAACTCACGAACCAATTCCTAGTTATACTGAGGTAATGGCTCAAGAAAATATTGTCACACATGAAAGACTATAAAATCCCAGACTCTCGAGAACAGGTCCCTCAAGCCGTTCATAGAAATCTGTTTCCCCTCAATGAAGCTCCGATCTTTGATATTTTGATACTGTTCTTTGGAACCCTTGACACAAAATCGCTTGACCTCTTGGGCCTTCTTTTGCCCCAACTCAACCGCTCAGGCTTCCCCCTCCACAATATCCCCCTTATTAGACTAGGATGATAAATGTGCATGCATAGGTAGAAATTATGATATTGGGGGTGCTTTCTTTTGTTATGCAGCCCGATGGTTGCTTTTTGAGTATGCACTGTGAGCTTTCCTTGTCTTTGGGGTATCAATCGGGCCACAGTAGGCCTCATGGATCTAGTCAATTATGTCGGCTCATTGATTGTGATACCCTTTTGTTCTTGCATTTTCTTGGGAGTCATTTCTGCAAACAAAAGGGACTATAAGGCAATACTGTGCCTACCAGTATGCTAGGCTAAGCGAGCCTACAATAATATTACAACTACCACTTTATGAGCAGGTAGGACTACGCTGGACTACCTACTACCCTTCTACCCTAATACGTGTCCTCCATAACCCCCTATCTAAAGTCATGTCCTTAATGAGTTGCACCTACGCCATATACCATCTAATCACTTCTCCGCAACACTTCCTCGGCCTACCTCTACCCCTCTTGAACCCGTCCATAGCAAACAAGAAGTTATACCACAAATGAAATTAAAAAAAAGAACAAAAATATAGGAATTGGAAACAACTTCAGTGATCGCAGACTTGGTCTGCGAGCCACAGTCCAGGTTTGCGACATCGCAAACCCAGACTGCGGTCTACAGACTATGATCGCACTTTTGACTAAAATTTCTAAAATCATTGGGCAAAATTGCAGCCTACATTGTTGTCCGCAGAACCATTCTGCGGCCCGCAAAAGACATCACAGAATTGCCTTTCAAATGTCTTAAATCACTGACCATTTTTGCGTATTGGGGTGCCCTTCTACGGTCCGCAGAACCATTTTGTGGCTCGTAAAAGGGCGTCTAGTCGGTGCAGTTTTGGCTAGTTTCAAGGTTTTCACCTCGCTTTCCAAAATCCGGTGTTGCCACACCTATATCAGCACAACATACATATCACTAACCTAATACATGCTAACAATTAGTACTTGTAGGTACTCCGACTTCACTATGGATTTAATTCAATAAATGTCAATAATTATAGGCATGTTTAGACAATTTTCACAATTATGAGTAATTGACATCCTTCCCACACATATCAATGACCCAAATTTAACATTAATGAAATTAAACCCGAGCTCAACCCCTATATGCGATCAATTTTAAAAAAAATCAACAAATACAAATTCACATTCTTTGTTATTTCTAATCAATAGGGGAAAATAGAGAAATAAAGAACAATTACACAACTTAAGAGTGACATGTATCATACATAAACATCACATAATCATCACCCAATGTCCTAACCTCACAAGTTAATTTCATGAACCTCACCACCCCTTTTTACCTATTCTTGCAAGAAAATGGAGAAAAAAAGAGTGAGATATACCTGATACTCGATTAAAAGATGAGATTGAGTGAATGTGAGGTGAATGAAGCCTTGTGTGAGCAAGTTGTGCGTGCAATGGAGTGTTTAATTTGAAATCGCGAGGGAGAAAGAGAGGGCGAAAAAAAATTAGGGCTAAAAAACATTATATACCTTATGCTTGATTTGCTATCAAAGTCGGGTCGCAAATCTGATATGCGGTCCTCAGAACTGGATTATGGCCCACTTACCTTCGTTTTGACGTAGCTTATGTGGCACCCTTTTTGCGATCACAGAACCGGACTACAGTCTACAAAATGTTCTATTTCTCTGTAATTTTGCCCGAAAACCCCTAGGTACACTGTGTAATTCTGCGAACTAAAGTGTGGTCCACAGTCTAGGAATGCGAGCCACAATTGAGATTGTAGTTTCTCCTTTTTCTGAGTCCCAATTTTAAAACTTCCTGTGGAGTTTTGCGCTTTATTTTACGATCCGCAGACCTTGATTGCGATCCGTAGAAGAGGCCGCGCAATGGTCTCTCTTCTTACTTTGATTCATTTTGCACATCTTTCCATATTTCCTCCCCATTTTGCTTGTGTTTCCAAATCCTACACATATAATAAACTATCAAAACACACAAGTGAATAAGAAAACAAAGAAAATAAATTAAAACATTGAGTTTCCTCCCATTAGCGCTTGATTTAAAGTCGTGGCACAACGAATTTTACCATAATTTCTTCACAGTTCATAGAGGGTGATGATTGTGTTCAACTTATGATCATCAACACTTCCCAAATAATGCTTGACTCTTTGACCATTCACTTTGAAAAGGTGACTGGCTTTGCTTTCCAATTCAATGTCACCATACGGAAGACCTTCATCACTTTAAAAGGGCCGAACCATCTTGACTTCAACTTCCCAGGGAACAACTTCAGTCTAGAATTGTAGAGAAAGACTAAGTCCCCGGGTGAAAACTCCTGCTTCAAAATTCTCTTGTCATGGAGGAACTTCATCCTCCCCTTGTAAAGAACGTAACTTTCATAAGCTTGGAGATGGAACTCATCCATCTCGTTGAGTTGATCCACCCTTAACCACGAAACATTTTTCCAATCAATGTTGAGTTTTTTAAATGCCCATAGTGCCTTGTATTATACCTCTACAGGAAGATAACATTGGATCAAGCAATAACTTGAGGACTTTGATGTGTTTACTGAGTGTGTATCCTTGCTGTGTGACAATACAAGTGTACTCAATATGGGCAAAGAACCTAGTGCAACACAAGAGGACTAAGAATATTGATGTTAGGCATCACTTCCTAAAGGATAATGTTGAAAAGGGTTTGATTTGCATGAAATTCTACAAAATAGAGGACCAGGTAGAAAATATTTTCACAAAGACACTGAGGAGGGAGCATTTTGAAAGGAATCGCTTGGAGCTGGGGCTGATTAACATAAACTAATTGTCTCTCAGCAAGATTCCTCCATGTTTGGATATGATTATATGACATGTATATGTTGGAAGTATCTTTTTGGTAATGTCTAACTCAGTTCTATACTTTTACAGGTATGCATGCATGGTAATCTCAAGACTATGCAAGGATACATGATATTGCGCTTTACACAGATGTTGCCTCCATTTTCAAATATAGTTAAGGGACTTGGTTCCTTAACTCAAGTTAGTGTTTCCATCAGTACCTATGTGTTTTAAAACTTGCTAGAGTGCCATGTGATTATAACTTCTCCCACCCATTCTCTAAAGTTCAATCATGGACGAGCCCCGTTTGTTGTCAGTTTCCTCTTTTCACGCGTCACATCCTTTAGTTTACAAAACTTCACTTCTTCACTTCACAACTTACTCTCTCTCTTCTTTAACCGTCGATGTTCTAGTTCCTCCATCATAATCCCTATCTTAAAACATCATTCTCACCCATCTTCTCCATTGAAATCCATTATGTCTAACCTTAAATCCACCTCTCTAACTAGTCCTAAACCAACATCTCATGTTTCTCCTTCAGAAATCCTAAAAACGTCCGACCAAAACCCCATATCTTCACCGTTAAAATCTATACCTTTATCTGACCCTCACACCCCTATTTCATCCTCATTACCCACTACATATGTTCCTCCCCGATAACATAAAAGTATAACCCTCAAGAAAATAATTTCAAAACCTAGAAATACTTCTAAAGAAACCACAACTCCAAATATTAGTGATGACTCTATGTCGACATTCGATATCTCAAGTGACACAGTTGAGATTGAGGAAAAAGAAAATTATTATAAGGTTTAAGGTTAGAAATTGGGTACAGATGAGGGAAACAAGGTTCATTTCAGGGATATTGAGGCATATGCAGTTCAAACAGCTCCACTAGAGGTTGTTTAAATAGAAAAATGTCAGAAGTAGAAATAGCGGGGATTGAAGAAACTACTACTGAACCAGGTAACTTCACTCCCTTAGAGGGTAAAAAGGGTTGTTGAGTAAGAAAAATGACACTCTAAGTCCTATGTCGACCATCTAATTGAGGGTAACCTCCCTGAGGGGGATAAAGGGAGGTCCACTATCTTAGAAAGTCAAGATGAAATTGTGGCTAGGTTTTTCAATATTGTTTTAATGTTAAAGAAGGGGATCCTTTGAGGGACCCGGTGCTCCCACACAGGAGGAAGAAACTTCTCTTGTTTTCAAAAATGCTCCTAAGTGGGATGGGATACTAGGTTCTCATCGAGTACCTACTATTACTGTATCTTTAGGGGATATTCTTGCTTGTGAATCACCGGTGACTGTCACTCATTCGGAGCCTCCAGAGGAGGTTGATGATGATGAAGTCCCTATAAATTTGGTATTTAAGAGGAGTGTATGGTCATCCTCTAGGGATAGAAGTCTACAAAAAGGCAATGTCTAAGTGAGGGCCACTCATAAGAGGTAAAGTCAAGGCCCAAATGGACTCAGCCTTGTAAGAAAATAAAGAAAAAAACCATGAAAAAAAAGGGTTGGTGATTAGGTTGGTTAATGAAGATGAGGTCTCACCCACTAAGGTGGTGGAGTTTGATAATGGTCATAATGAACTAGAGGTCGAGGAAACTCCATTTGAGAGAAGAAAATCCAAAAAAAAAAATCTAAGAAAAGGGAAATCAGCAGCAGTTGAGGAACCTGGTGTTGCGAATGCAATTGATGCTGGGGATCAGGGGTCAAAAGAAAATAAGGTTTGCTCTCATTCTTTAAGAAATAGAAAGGTTGTTGAGGATGAAGAACCTGCTTCCTCATCCAAGAAATAAAAAGTGGAGTTAATTGAGGAGGAAAGGAAAGAGACGCTAAGAACTCAGAAAGTGATGAATGAAAGGGTTTTTGACCCTAACATTGCTAAATAACCTGGGATGCAAGATGTAATAGAAATGGTTGAGGCATATATGTGGGGTAATATGTTTGAGCCCTCAGTGGCCTTGTTGTTTGAGTTTGAGGTGATTGAGTTATATGGGTCTCTATTCTTCACTGATGGTGGTGAAGCACTTGTCGCCAGTGTAAATGGTACAGACTTCACGTTGGATGAAGTGGTACTTGGGAGGATTTTCGAAGTCCCAACTGAGGGTAAGCAAAATTGTATACAAGAAATCAGCCTCCAGGAGGTTTCTAAAAATGATAGCCAAGCAGGAAAGGACCCTTTAGGGGGAACATGTCTTCAAGAAGCAACCGAAGCCTAAATTTCAGCTTCTTTTTAAATTGTTTAACAAGGTGTTGCTGCCTCATTCTGAAAGAAAATCTATAACAGTTGTTCCAGGCCTATATATCATGGAGAACCTAACATTCTTCACCCTAATCAGTTTTCCTGCTTTAATTTTAGAGCACATGTTGAAAATAGTCATTGTTAAGAATGGAAGACATGGGTTGGCTTATGGATTCCTCCTCACTAATGTCTTTAAGCACTTTGGGATCAAGGTACTCAAGAAAACAATGGGTACAAGGAAGCATATGTTTACAATGAACACTCTAGAAGAGTGTGAATATGTGCCCAGAAAATAAGGGTTGGGAGTAACTCCATGATCTCTAATTTGATAGAGGCTCAGGAAAGGTCAACAGAGGAGATCAACAACCTGACTCTGCTTTTGGCTCAAAGGGACTCTGAAATTGTAGTTTTAAAAGCTGAGCTTCAACAGAGTTCACAGGGAAGAGAGGGACCTGATACCTCAGAGGAACTGAAGAATGAAAATGCTCAGCTTAAGGCTGAAGTAGTTGATTTGAGGAGACAAGTGGCAAACCTAACCCAACAGATGCTTAGAGATAAAAGGGTTGCGAGTAAGAGGATTGATAGGCTCCTGGACAGATTATGAGCAGTCCCCTATTCCAGCCTCTTCTCCCACACTCCCAGTCCTCATATGCCCTTCTCCCTACTCATTGAATCCCTTAATTCTTATCTTGATTTTTCCTCTTTGTATTTATGCAGTACTTTTCTTGGGTTATAATTGACAATTGACACCGTTTGCTTGTTTTTGTTTACAGGTACTTATAGATCTACTATGTTTACTATGTTTTTATCTGGATATCAAATTGAGCATTATCTGAATACTTGTGCAATATTGCTTATCCATGATAGTTTTGATTTTTCTCATATTAGTGTTTCCCCAATGGCCATGAATTAAAAATGCCTTAATTCATTCTTCTCATATTAATGCTTTACTTTTTTTATGATGCTAAAATGGGAAGCTATTGCACGGGGATAAAGCGGATATAGGGAAATATAATAAATATTGTTTGATTGGGTCTGATGTTTCGTGTTGAAAAGGGTCTGAGTCTCAAGGGGAGCAAGCAGGGATATGGTTCTCAGGGATAACTAAAATTGTGAGTTTGTCATCATAAAAAAAGGGGACATTGATAATGTAATGCTCTTGTTTTGATGATTTGTAATCAAACCATCAATAACAGTAAGGTAAGCATGAGACTTTTTGGTAGTACCGATGAACCAGATGGCCGCGGCGATGGAATCTGGGACGGAGGACTTGTAGTATTGTAACGCCCCGTATTTTCGGGTAACGGTTGAACTCGTAACGTAGGTGAGTAGACCCGGACCCGGGAAATTTTTGTTGTACTTGTGTATATTAATAAGAGGATTAGTATATAAAAGGGCGTGATCCCGAAATAATTTTGGGATTTAGTAAGAGTGACGACGGAGTTGAATAATAATTGTGTGTCCCCGAAGAGAGTATAGACGGGTATTTTTATTACGGGAATTATGATATTGACATAAGAGGATTTTAGTAATCTTCGGGACTTAAATAATTGGAGACCGGAATTTAATTGTGTGTATAATTAATTAATTAGGGAGGGGACAATTTATAGTGGGAGTTGGTAAGTGGGATTTTATAAACGATTTGGGGGGACCAATCCACAAATCGACCAGTCGACGATATCAGCGCCCATAAGGGCTTCTTCTCCAAAACAAATTTTCAAATTCTTCAACTCCATCTCTTCCACCATCAATCCTTCAATGTGCTCTCTTCATCTCTACCAAACTCCTTCACCAAATTCATTTCTAGAAACAAGAGTAAGCTCAGTTGATGGTTTTCTGAAATTTCGACCAAAAATTGGGGGATTTTCGGGAGCTTCCATATAACCAAAACAAGGGAGAATTCGTGGTGTTCTGGGCTTTGATTCCAGTAGAATCGAAGCCAAGAACGAGCTTAGAAACTCAGAAGCTAAACAAGAAACCTTGAATGCGAAAGGATTCTGGCGCGAATCGATGTTGGGGTCTGTTTCTGGTTGTCGGAAGCTGTGTCGGGCAAAAGGGTTTCTCAACGATTCTCGTCGATGTGTTTAATGAGGTAACCTTCCTTGTTCTTAATAGTATGTACAATTTTCTGAAGTCATTTCTTGCTATTAGTTCTAAAGACGATTGTCGAAAATGCGAATTTGGGTTGGGTATCGTTAGGACTGCTGTAATTGGGAGTTACTGGGCTTGCATGTGAAATTGTGGTACTGTTTTGGAGATTTTAGTAGTATAAGGAAGAGGATTAAGAGAGTTGGATGTTTCAGTACTTACATAGATTTCGATTAAAAGGAATATAGGTTCTACGCGTTCGAGGTGTTCGTTAGAATGTCCCTAAGAATCTGTTTTTAATGTGTTGATTCGATTGTGATGAAATTCATCTGTATGATGTAGATAATCATTCATAGAGCTTACAAGGACCCACAGAACTTAGATAAATTCGACGACAAGGTTGGAGTTCTAAAACGAGGCATACTCTAATATTGAGTTGATTAGTTCGTCTAAGAGGTATGTAAAACTCTTACTTCTTTCTTTTTGGCATGATTTAATGAAAGTATGGCGGGCGTACTTAATTCTTATACAGTTTTAGTCCTAATGAGGATTGTTATGAGAAGTGCCTATGATTTATCAACAAAGAGTTTATTATGACTTATTACAATGATTTGATGGAGAGTCAAATGATAATTTTTACTTACATATGGTTACCCATAATATCTACTCGTGTTAAGTGTTACTACATCACCTCACCGAGTCCCGGGCCGGGTTACGACTCGTGCACAGCCTTGCATTGTTCACCGAGACCCTCACTAGAGGGCCGGGTTACGTAGGATGGATCCATAGATGAGATATGACTGTATCGAGTCCCAGCATGGGACGGGTTATGATATGATTCCACCGAGTCCCGCATTAGTGGGCCGGGTTACGTCACAGGTATATATATGTATATAGACAGACATTCATGTTTTCTTGCCTTGACTCTCATTTTTATAAGGCACAGCTGACTTTTATGGTTTATGGCACAGTTGGATTTGGATCCTGATTTTTATACTGATCTTCTGTTTCGTTGGCTAATTATGATCTCTTTTACGACTTTCATGTTTTACATACTCGGTACATTATTTCGTACTGACCCCCCTTTCCTCGGGGGGCTGCGTTTCATGCCCGCAGGTACATGTTTTCAGTTTGGTGAACCTCAGGCCTAGGTTCCTACTCAGCAGGTTGGAAAACTCCTTTGATCCAGGGCTTTGTCATTTTGGTACCGAATCTCTTTTAGACTTATGTTCGTATTTAGGGGCACGACGGGGCCCTGTCCCGTCATATATCGTTATTCTTCTTATAGAGGTCTGTAGACAGTGGTGGGTTGTACTTATGTAAGGGTTATGACTCTGTTTCGGCTAGTCATGCCATTGTATTCTGTGTTGGGGTGTTTCCATGTATATACGTTAGTATCTGTTGGCAGCCTTGTCGGCTTGTCTGTTATATTGTGTTGGCTAGTTGTGACTCCTCAGGAGACAGGTGCATTCGGGGGTAAAGGCAGCCTTGTCGGCTTGCCTACCCTGGCATATATTGTTATTGCGACGTTATGCTGCCGGATTTCAGACTCATTAAGGGTTAGTTGGATTATGTGTGACAGGTTGGTATAATGACGTCATTAGGGCGGTTAGTCGCGGCCCGTCGGGTCGGGTCGTGAGAAAAGTGGTATCAGAGCAGTTAGTCCTCGGAATGTCTACAGACCGTGTCTAGTAGAGTCTTGCGTATGGGTATGTTGTGCACCATACTTATACGCAGGAGGCTGCCGGACATTTAGGATTGGTTTATTTTCTTCTTACTCTAAGATCGTGCGATAGAGCTATGTTATTAGGTTATTCCCTCTCTGACGTATTAATGTGTTACAACTATGCCTCCAAAGAAAGCGACAGCCGCTAGAAGGGCAATACGAATTCGAGGTTATGAGAACCTACCTTACTCGTATACGGGAAGAAATAATGTAAGTTTGGGACATGGAATATTTGAGACTCTTAGAATATTAGATAATCGTTGAGACCTTAGATATACAAGGCCTTCTTGAGTAAAATATTTTATGTTTGATCTGGGTTATAGTACATGGTATGTGTGAAGTCTATTAGTTGTGATGACTCCTTGATATGCTTATGTTTATATGAAAAGGAATATGAGATATGCCAAAAACTGGAGTCGCTACTGTTGTACATATACGGTTTGTTGTCTCTGGAGCAAGTTGTCTGGATAAGTCCTTGAAATTAGTTCAGTAGGTAGTTGATAGTCGTTAACGGGTTGTCCTACTTGTGGATGGGGCTTAGGAGTAGATGGTCCTCTACATGTTGTAATGTTACCCTGTTTAAGTTGATGTGTCCCAGCTTTTCTTATGAGTTATGCTATCTATGTTATGTATAAATGTATTCTGTCTTGGTCATACTTCTTAGGGTGGTCTGTTAATGTCCATGTACAGTATGTGGGTTGAGTATAAATCACTCGTGTTAGGACCTATCTTCGCCAATTTTGCTCAGTGGGACTACCCCTAAACAGTTAATTAGACTTGTCTAGATATCTTTTATGTTTGATTAAAATTTCCCCCGTAATTGTCTTTGCGTATCATAGTGTAGAATGCAAAATGTTATAATAACCCAAGCCTGCGTTTTATCTCTTAAATAGGAAATAGACTCGTATGCTAAACATGTTGTCAATAGTTGCTTAAGGGGGGTGGAAAAGCGAGTATTTACATACTTCCAGGAATGAGTCGCTGCTGCAATAAACGGTTTACTTATTTAGTTAACTATTAAACCTTGAGTATATTATGCCAAGCATTATGAAATATATGTGAATATTGTGCTACTTGTGACTACTCTATTAATGTCTAGCATGTTCAGTTGATGAAAACACTGTTAGAGTATTGTGTGACGATTATTTGTGTGTTAAGTGGTTGTCTTGTTAAGTTTAAGGGTTATTTGACCTTGTATGACCCGTTTAAATGATTGAAGGGCTTAATGTTTTTATTTATTTATTTATCTGCCTATAATAAGGGAACTAAGATTTAGCATAAGAATGTTGTTATAGTTAGGATAGGATCACCTAATGACTTTGAAATGGATGTGTGTCTTGTTTAAGTGTTGTCGTGATCCAAGGATAGCTTAAGAGCCTATTTGGTGTATGTTTTGTTTGGTTAAAGGGGTCATACCTATCCTTGGCATGTCCCAATAGTCTTAGGTGGTCTAATACCCATCTGGACATAACTATTTAAAATAACCTTGTCCTTCCTTATGTGCATAACTCGCATCCAAATTGGTTGATTGTATATGCCCATGTTTTGTATCTATGTGTTGATTAAATCAAACTGTTAAGTCCACCTATTCCCATGCCCGCTATCTTTAGCAGTGTGTGTCTACCCCCTTCTCCTTTCATGTAATGTTGGTAGACAATATAAGATCATTTGAGTTTTGATAGGTATCTAAATCACATGTTGGAAAAAAAAACTAGAAGAGAATGAGTTAAGTGGGTTGATATGGTTGGGGTTATATGACGTGATTTATGATGGGAATTGATAAAGGGTAGCCTATGTGATGATTGTGAATTATGAATATTACCTAAATTCCGAGCATGCTTTACTGATTTGGGGGTATGTTAGAAGATATAACTAAGCATGCCTAAATAAATGGTTATATGTTTGGATTAATCAAAAAGGAATATGTGGATTTTGCATGTTGATTGATAAGGTTTTTGTATAGTCTGGTGTAATTTTAGTTGAATCATGAAATGACTTTTAAACTATTGTATACATAAGTTAAGCAATAATAACCTTGTTTGGATCGATCTTGGAGTGATTAGTGTTGTTAGAGACAATTCCGACTTGATATGAATCTAACCTAAAGTTAGGAGTAACCTATAACTTATTGGTTATAGTAAAAAGACCGGTGTGGCTTCTATTACATTTTTCATATAATTACAATAGTAACCCTGGTTGAGTATAAGCTTAGAGAATATGTCGGCTTACTGTTTTTGGTTTTTCCATGTGGTATCCAATAATTTGAAATGATGTAGCCTACGATGTGGCCTCCAATGACATGTTTAGCTTCAATTATGACTACATGATGTCCTGTCAGTGCTATTAATATCTTGTTACTTATATGGATGCATACTGTGATATAAACTGGATTTTTTTTTTTAAACCAAAGGACTTATTTTAGTTTATTGCTGGACCTTATGAGCTTAACACTAACCCAAGAGGTTGTGGTATGTCCAAAGGAAAGTTTAATTCCTAAGTTGTTTTCTTAGGTATGTACTTGTTGTATCTATGTTCTTGTAACTTGAACTTTATGTGGGCTGAACTTTGAGGTTATGTTATGAATACCTAGAAAAGAGTACTTCTGCACCCATTCATGTATCCATGTGATCATTGCCAATGTGTAAACCAATCCACCTAGTTTAAGTGCATGTGTAAGTTAGGAATAAAAGCTTAGGACCACTATGCTAGTTGACATATGTTCCCAACAAGTTAAAATGATAGGCTTAGGATAATTTCCGCATGCTAGTCTTGAAGAGATGATTCAGAAAGTTCCTCTGGATCCTATATTTCGCTTCTGTGGACTGTTGGTATGCAGTCTCTTAATGCATCTATTTTGACCCCTGGATATGCAGACTGTTTATGCTAAAGTAGTGGTAATATGACAGTTTGGGAGCCTGCCTAATTAGATAAAACTGACCTAAGTGAATATATGTGGATGAAGGTGTTGTGGTGGTTTAAAGTTAACATGTGCAGTTAAAACAAAGCATAATGTGCGAATTTTAGACTTGTACACATGTAGTGTTAGGTAACTTCATGACTAAAGTGCTGTTAATTTAAAGTTGTTCCAGTTATATGTAGACTTTAACCTCCAAGGTGAGTTTCAACCCTTCTTGTTTTAAAATATGACCTCTCATGTTAGGGTTCTAATTAAAGACATGTTATAGGTAAGAAAATGTGCAAAGGTTGCTTAGTCCATTTCTATGCCTTGATTGCATTTGCTTGCCTATAATATTATTTGTCTTGTTCAAGGATGTATGATCGTATGAGAAGTGAAATATCCAAGATGTTTAGACCGGTTGTCGTGAAACCACAAGATAAGGAGGCATTTAGCTACCATGCTTGATGCTATTATGGCTGTGGTTTGATGTCACCTGTTACTGCTGGTTAGCTGCTGTTCTTGGTAACTGCTACTACTGTCCTTATTACACTTTAAACATATATTATTGCTTCAGTTGGCACAGATGTTGCTGCCTTTTTCCATCTCAAAGGTCCTGTTTTCAAACATGTGGTGCTCTATTAGTTATCTTATTCATTGTTAAGACTGGTGTGGCTCTTAAAATACTGGATTCTGAGTTATAGTTGCTGCTTGTTTACTGATTGCTGCTACCTGTTGTCCTGATGCCCTGGACTGCTGGAAAAAAAAAAAATTGGGAAGGGCTGTTGGGCTTTTGAGGTAACTTGTGGTTATGTGTAGTCGTTATTTTTGCTACACATATAGCCCTATAGGACTGTTCTGTGGTGCTGAAAAAGTTACTGATCTATTGTGCTTTAGTGCAAGTCATTGCTGCATATTCTACCTCATTTATATAGTTGCTGTTAGGGCTGTTTGGTTATACTTTAAGGCTGTTGTTGGGCTGCTATTTTGCTGTTATTTTCAACTGAAATCACTGTTGTCTGTAATTTCAGTTTCTGCTGTTATTTACCTGCTTGTTTTGGCTGTTATTTGAGCTCAGTTTTTGCTGTTATTTAGCTGCTGTTTTGGCTGTTATTTTGGCTGTTATTTGAGCTCAGTTTCTGCTGATTTTAGCTGTTGTGGCTGATATTTTGGCTGTTATTTGAGCTCAGTTTCTGCTGTTATTTAGCTGCTGTTTTGGCTATTATTTTGACTGTTATTTGAGCTCTGTTCCTGCTGATTATTTAACTGCTATTTGGCTGCTAATTGGCCTGCTGTTTTGCTGTTATTGCTACTGAAATCACTGCTGTATTTTGGTGAAATTGTGCCCTGCACAAACACATGTTGCTGCCTTTATTTTGAGGCAGCTGTGGGCTGTAATTCTGGGCAAAGGCGAGTGAAAAATCGCAGCTGTGTTGCTTTGCACTCTAGCCCAAAAACAGTGCAATAAAAGAATCAACTGCAATAGTATAAAAACAGTTACATGGCTAATTGTATTGATGTGTGAGCTATTATAAATAACGATGTTGCATATAGAACTCTAAAATTTGATATTAGGACCTTCTACCTCCTTTACCTATTGTTTGAATTTAAAGAATGTAGTCACCATGTGTTTATTTTGGTTCGCATATGAAACTTGAGTCTATTTCCTTAGAAGTAGTTATAAATTGATATGTACCGCCTCACAGTTTAAAAGATAGTCTGAATTAATCCCTGAATGTCGTACCCCTTGTTTTTGATGAAGTGGAATAACAATTGGTGTATTCTTTTTGTATGGTGTCAAAGGTTAGAATTGTCGTACCGACATTCGAGGACGAATGTTTCTAAGGGGGGAGGATGTAACGCTCCGTATTTTCGGGTAACGGTTGAACTCGTAATGGAACGTGAGTAGACCCGGACCCGGGAAAATTTTGTTGTACTTGTGTATATTAATAAGAGGATTAGTATATAAAAGGGCGTGATCCCGAAATAATTTTGGGATTTAGTAAGAGTGAACGACAGAGTTGAATAATAATTGTGTGTCCCCGAAGAGAGTATAGACAGGTATTTTTATTACGGGAATTATGATATTGACATAAGAGGATTTTAGTAATCGTCGGGACTTAAATAATTGGAGACCGGAAATTTAATTATGTGTATAATTAATTAATTAGGGAGGGGACAATTTATAGTGGGAGTTGGTAAGTGGGATTTTATAAACGATTTGGGGGGACCAATCCCCAAATCGACCGGTCGACGATATCAGCGCCCATAAGGGCTTCTTCTCCAAAAAAAAATTTCAAATTCTTCAACTCCATCTCTTCCACCATCAATCCTTCAATGTGCTCTCTTCATCTCTACCAAACTCCTTAACCAAATTCATTTCTAGCAACAAGAGTAAGCTCAGTTGATGGTTTTCTGAAATTTCGACCAAAAATTGGGGGATTTTCGGGAGCTTCCATATAACCAAAACAAGGGAGAATTCGTGGTGTTCTGGGCTTTGATTCCAGTAGAATCGAAGCCAAGAACGAGCTTAGAAACTCAGAAGCTAAACAAGAAACCTTGAATGCGAAAGGATTCTGGCGCGAATCGATGTTGAGGTCTGTTTCTGGTTGTCGGAAGCTGTGTCGGGCAAAAGGGTTTCCCAACGATTCTCGTCGATGTGTTTAATGAGGTAACCTTCCTTGTTCTTAATAGTATGTACAATTTTCTGAAGTCATTTCTTGCTATTAGTTCTAAAGACGATTGTCAAAAATGCGAATTTGGGTTGGGTATCGTTAAGACTGCTGTAATTGGGAGTTACTGGGCTTGCATGTGAAATTGTGGTACTGTTTTGGAGATTTTAGTAGTATAAGGAGGAGGATTAAGAGAGTTGGATGTTTCGGTACTTACATAGATTTCGATTAAAAGGAATATAGGTTCTACGCGTTCGAGGTGTTCGTTAGAATGTCCCTAAGAATCTGTTTTTAATGTGTTGATTCGATTGTGATGAAATTCATCCGTATGATGTAGATAATCATTCATAGAGCTTACAAGGACCCACAGAACTTAGATAAATTCGACGACAAGGTTGGAGTTCTAAAACGAGGCATACTCTAATATTGAGTTGATTAGTTCGTCTAAGAGGTATGTGAAACTCTTACTTCTTTCTTTTTGGCATGATTTAATAAAAGTACGGCGGGCGTACTTAATTTTTATACAGTTTTAGTCCTAATGAGGATTGTTATGAGAAGTGCCTATGATTTATCAACAAAGAGTTTATTATGACTTATTACAATGATTTGATGGAGAGTCAAATGATAATTTTTACTTACATATGGTTACCCATAATATCTACTCGTGTTAAGTGTTACTACATCACCTCACCGAGTCCCGGGCCGGGTTACGACTCGTGCACAGCCTTGCATTGTTCACCAAGACCCTCATTAGAGGGTCGGGTTACGTAGGATGGATCCATAGATGAGATATGACTGTACCGAGTCCCAGCATGGGCCGGGTTATGATATGATTCTACCGAGTCCCGCATTAGTGGGCCGGGTTACGTCACAGGTATATATATGTATATGGACAGACATTCATGTTTTCTTGCTTTGACTCTCATTTTTATAAGACACAGCTGACTTTTATGGTTTATGGCACAGTTGGATTTGGATCCTGATTTTTTTACTGATCTTCTGTTTATGTTGGCTAATTATGATCTCTTTTACAGCTTCATGTTTTACATACTCAGTACATTATTTCGTACTGACCCCCCTTTCCTCGGGGGGCTGCGTTTCATGCCCGCAGGTACATGTTTTCAGTTTGGTGAACCTCAGGCCTAGGTTCCTACTCAGCAGGTTGGAATGCTCCTTTGATTCAGGGCTTTGTCATTTTGGTACCAAATCTCTTTTAGACTTATGTTCGTATTTAGGGGCACGACAGGGCCCTGTCCCGTCATATGTCGTTATTCTTCTTATAGAGGTCTGTAGACAGTGGTGGGTTGTACTTATGTAAGGGTTATGACTCTGTTTCGGCCAGTCATGCCATTGTATTCTGTGTTGGGGTGTTTCCATGTATATACGTTAGTATCTGTTGGCAGCCTTGTCGGCTTGTCTGTTATATTGTGTTGGCTAGTTGTGACTCCTCAGGAGACAGGTGCATTCGGGGGTAAAGGCAGCCTTGTCGGCTTGCCTACCCTGGCATATGTTGTTATTGCTACGTTATGCTGTCGGATTTCAGACTCATTAAGGGTTAGTTGGATTATGTGTGACAGGTTGGTATAATGACGTCATTAGGGCGGTTAGTCGCGGCCCGTCGGGTCGGGTCGTGACAAGTATCTCTCTAGATCTGGCAAAAGCGAAACATATACGAGGAACCAGTTTCGTCTCTAGAGGGAATAGGTCTGCCGATGCAAGTCAACTCTATAACTGTAAAACTGCTGACACAGTGGCAGTATCGCAGCACTGCTTTGCAGAGTTGATGCGGCCTTTCCATTGGTCCAAGGTTTAAGGTTTTGTCACTTCCTTCACAGGAGTGAAAACCTAATCTTGCAAAATTCAAATTGTTCACACTTTCATCTATAAGCCGTTGTGTTCATTAGAGCTCCAGTCAAGACCAAAGTTGCAACAAATTGAAGGGCCAGTTCTCTCACCGATGAAGTGGTCTAAGTCCTAAGTTTGTTGAGTCTTTGTTCTTTTGTTCTTGAACTTGTAAATCTACTCTTCGTGTAAGAAGTTATTTGTAGGTCGGTCGTTTTCTCAAGTCTTTGAGTTGTTTACTTGGCTAGAGTTAGTCAAGGTGTGTCTTTGCAATAGAAGTATTGTAGAGAGTTTGCAATAGAGTTATGTAAGGATGATGGATTAAGAGTTTAATTCCTAGGTTGCAAAAGGTTGTAATCTAAACATTGCTCAGTTTTAATGAAGTTTTGGGAAAATGCTACTAGGGTAGGTCGTGGTTTTACTCCCTTGAGCAAGGTAGTTTCCACGTAAATATCATGTGTTATTTACTTACTGCTTTAGCTAAGGGAACATTTAGAGAATCCGGTTCTCTATACTGTTCGGTGGACTCATATAACATGTTAGAGAGTATTCTTTTCTCCATTTAAAAAAATAATGGTGTCCTCCGCAAAGACAAGGTGATTAATTTGGGGGCCTTTGATGTTTATATGGAACCGTTTATACCTAATTTTAAGAGTTAAAGGGTTAAAAACACACCTCATACCTGATAGTTACAGATAGAAAAAGTGAACAACTGATAGTTGATGTGTGTTTTGCTAACTAGTTGGTAACAATTTAAGTATGAAACTCTCGCACCTGATAGTTCAGATAGAAAACTTTTTAAAAAAATGATGCTTGAGATGTGTTTTTGACCCTTATCTCAAATTTTAAATTATATACAGTATGGACAAATCAGGACTGTAAACCATGATTTTGTTAGTTTGTTTACATAATAGATAAGTTGAACTAAGTGATTGGGAGTGCAAAAATGTCAAAATCAAATATTCCATCCGTTTAATTTTACTTAGTCCTTATATTAAAAATAGATTTTTCTTTTTTACCTGTCTATTTTAGCAAATGAAGAGATTTTTTTTCTTTGAATACTAATCTTATCATTAAATAACTTTCTAAGGAAAAAACAAGGAGAGATGAGTGCTCCTAGGGTAGGCTGATTTAGATGATAAAGAAGAGCAGGTTTCACCTCCTCCTTTGAATACCAAATTAGAAGCTCCAATATTTGTGCCTAAAAGTGTGATTGCAAAGAAAAATGAGCCTGGGGCCTTAGCGTCAGGATTTGGTCTAACAAATGCTTACGCAATTGATTTGGGTGAGGATTTTTTTGATGTGGATGAGGAAGATAATATATATGCTAGACAAATGTTTTGATAAAGTGGCTAGGGATGGGATATCCTACCTAGGCATCAAAGAAGTGGAAGCAACAAAAGAAAAAAAACGTATGGAAGGCAGCATAGTTGGGATGGTAAGTGACTGGGGAGTTTGTTCCAAGGCACCTATCGATGTACCTAACAAAGCAAAATCATATGAAAGTGTCAATAGCTTCAAGATCTAATAAATCCAAGAAAAAATATGAATTATCAAGTGTCGTTGGACAGATTTGAAGAAGAAGACAAAAGAAAAATACTCCAGGTTACTTTAGATGTGCAATTCATCCTTTTTAATTCATACACTTGTAAAAAGAAGTTTGAGGTTGATAACTCAAGTTTCGTTTTTTGCTTTTATATTTTACATTATTTAAGTATTCTTATTTGTAATATCATCATGGAGTGCATTACAAGCTCGATCATAGAATATATAGTTCTCTCTAACTCTTATTTTCTTCATGCTTACTGAGTTATATTCCTTCCCCGCCCCATCGAGAAATAGAACTGACTAATCCTAAGTCAAAGGGTCGAGAAACTCAACGCCACTATTCTTGAACAACTTGAAGCCGGGCCTTCTTTTCGCACTATTACAGTTGATTAGTAGAGGTTTATTGACTCATTATGATTGGTAAGTTAACACCTAGCCCCCCTTGCTTTTACTTATCCCTATTGAGAATTTTTATATTTATAACAAAAGGCCGTCAGACACTTTGTTTAGTGAAATAAATTTGCCAAAAAAATATTAAATAACTAAATAAAGTATTTGTAGTCAAATTAAAATTTTCAAAGTATAATTAATAATCTTAATTTACTAAAATAAACTACTTATTAATATTCTTTTAAAGGAAGAGTCAAGTCAAACGAGCCAAATAAAATGAAATGGAGAGAGTAGTAACCTCACATGGACTTGCACTTTTTGTCCCTCCAGCCAAATAAGTTTTTAACTTTTGAATCATAATATTCCATAAGTTATGTTCCCCGCTCTTAAAAAATTTATACCGTTATACATAAATTTTATTTTGAAAGGAAAAAAATTAAAGACCATGCCTATTTGAATTGAAAGTAAGGGTGGCCAGTGGGCCGGGCTCGGGTCTGGCGGGCCGGGTCTGGCGGGGTCGGGGTCGGGGCGGGACGATCCGGGGGTCGGGATCGGGCCTAGCGGGCCTAGCGGGGTCGGGTCCGGGCGGGACTCGCTCCAGTCCCCGTCCCGATCCCGATCCCGTCGGTATCGGGGCGGGCGGGGGTCGGGGCGGGCTCGGGTCGGGGCGGGCGAGCTCGGGTTTTCCTTTTTTTTTTTTTTTTTTAAATAACATATGTATAAAAAAAAACTCAATAAATAAAACAAGATAGTGTAATAAAAACATCCCAAGGCTGTTTTTGTGCCTCTTATATTATTTAATAGACATATGATTTTTTTGTAATACAAATACAATTGTCTAAAATCTAAATTGCAACTTTATGGTGTTGTCCAAAAGTTGCAAATTACATAATAAAATTGCAATTAAAAAAATTACATTTTCAAAAAAATCTGTTCTAATTGCTTGATGATTTCATGTGGTTCTTCGGTTGGAATAGGTATTTGTTGGTCAAATTGATCCACGTCGCTTCCACTACCTTCGGTTAAGATTTCGTTGTAGTTTTCATCATCTTCTTCGTTGATCTCCGGTTGACCGCACCTTCTCCGCTCCGCTCGTATCCAATCTCTCGAATAATACCGCAATTTCCAAGCCGTCTCCGCCAATGAGTGTCTCGTGGTCTCCTATTTGATATCGCTCGCGAAAAAGCGCTTTCCGACGCAGCTTGACGACGCTTGAATGTTCAAAACATCTCGAGCCATCATTGAAAGTGTCGGAAAGGTCTTCTCATTCCCCTCCAAAGATTTCAAAGCAAGTCTTCTTGTCCATCTTCATTGATAACTTCTTGATACGGTACGTAACCCCGCAAAACAAAAATATCCAACTCGCTAATTTGGTTAGTAGAGGTACGGCCGCACATTCTATTTCGAGGCTTTCAATACTAGCCGCGAAACAAAGATGTCTTTTGTGAGGTTGTGTTGAAGATGAAGAAGATGGTATGGTAGCCGGTACGTTACTAGCATTTTCTTGTTGATAAAATCTATATATATTTTTGCAAAGTGGTGTTCTACGCTATTCAACACTTCTTCTTTAGTTTGTTCAATAGGTGGTGGGTGATTTAGATTTTTGGGACTTGGAGGTGGTAGTACTTCTATACAATCGTAAATAGTTTCAATTAGTGATTTAGTACCGTCTATTTTAATAGTAGGATTTAATACAGAACCAATAATATAAATAGAAGGAATAGGAATAAAATATTTTTTTATTTTGACAAACATTTTTTTAATAGTCGCCTTATAAGCCGGTTTTTCCATATATTCACTAAGTAATAAAAATATTAGAGTTATATAAAATAACATAGTTGAAATAGTAGGATAATATATACCGGAAAATTCTTTTGTTGCTTGAAAAAATTTCTCTAAAAATACAATAAGTTCGGAAATTTTTTCCCAATCACTATCTAAAATCATATCACCGGCTTTTTATTATGAGAGTTAAAAAATAAAGTTATAGGTAATTTATAGTCATAAGCAACAAGTAGTTGCTCGTATAAAGAATTCCACCTAGTGGATACTTCTTGTGGAATTCTTCTAAAAGGTAGTCCACAATCATGACAAATTTTTTTATATTCTTTTCTACGTTGTACTTTATTACTTTTAAAAATAAAGTTTATAGCAAATTGTATTTTACTAAGAATGTCTTCAAAAAGTGATAGACCATCCTTTACAATTAAGTTATATATATGGCACGCGCATTTTATATGAAAATGGTCCGGAAAAGATGGAGCTAAACTATTTTTTAACATTGTAATTGCGTAATTGTTATTAGAAGCGTTATCTAATGTAATAGTCATAATTTTATCGGTAATTCCGTAATAATCGCACACTTGATAAATATTTTCTGCAATAAAAGTACCAAAGTGTGCCTATCATCTATATATCTATACGCTAAAATACGTTTTTGCATAGACCATTTATAATCTATCCAATGACAAGTTACGAGTTAAATAATCATGGCCGTTAGTACTACGACCTATATCGACGTGATAGATACTTTGCCATTAAAATGATATAATGAAAAACGTAAATATTGTTGATATTCATGCGCAAATTTAAATACATCTCTCTTAACAATTGACCTAGGAAAACCGTTAAAAGCAGGATTATATATATCTCTAATGTAATGAATAAAACCGGAGATGAAGGAAATGAAAAAGGCAAACCCTCCACAACTAATTTTGATATTGCTTCCCTATCTCTATGTTTGTTGTATTTAGAGCCTACAATTCCCCCCGTCATAGGGTTAATTTGACCACCGTACTTGGTCCGGGACGATATCGGTATGTGAACCTTGTCCCGATGGAGCGGCCGTTTGCGCACCCGGTTTTGAAGCCCGGTATTGGGCATACCTAGTGGATGAGCACTTACTACATGTCTAATTAAACCCCCGTCCCACCGTGACCTTTTCCGCTTTTAAATTTTAAAACATTTTTACAAATTTTACATATGGCTACTTGATTCTCTACGTCCCTATCAAAAAATGTCCATGCATCTGATTTTAATGGTCGTTTTGCCGGACCTCGTCTCATACTAGGGGAAATAGGAGGTATTTCGGTTGAAGGTGCACTAGTGGGCGTGTTGTCATCAATATTAGTGGGTGTATCGTCTAGATCATCGTCTAAATTAAAGTCTTCTTGAGTTCCGAAAATAACTCCTCGTCTAAATCTAATGGTATTGTAGGAAAATGTTGAGTATCAACAAAATCATCCCGTGTAGGAATAAGATGACTAGAAGAAGTACCCTTGCCCCGATTGCCCCTACTAGAAGAAGTCTTACCCTTACCCTTAAACATACCTCTAATTCCTTCCATTTTAATTATATGCTAACAAATAATTAAAGTAAATGAAATTAAGTGCGCTAAATAAAATAAACAGACAATAATAATTTAATGAAGGAACGAATGTACCAAACGCCGACGTAACGTCGACGTGTAATCGAGAGGTTGAAAATTGAAACTTTGCTCGATGGAAGATCCTCAAGCTAGTTGCCAACTTCACTCCCAATTCCCAAATGAATTAATAAAATTGAATATTTAGCAAACAATGTAGAGAGATATATTGAGAAATTAGAGAGATTGTAGGAAGATTTGTGAGAAAGATGAAGAGAAAATGAGTTATTTATAGTTGAAAAATTGGGTTAAAGTGTAAATATAATAACTTATGGGTTAAAAATAAATATTAAGGGGTAGGGGGGTTGGGGGAGGGGGGGCCTAAAATGGCCGTTGGCCAAACGGCCATAATCTAAAATGGCCGGCTGTGCAACGGCTATTTTTGCAAAGGTAAGGTCGGGGTCGGGGTCGGGGTCGGGACGGACGCTCGGCTCGGCGGGCTCGGGTCCGGCGGCCCGGGGCGGGCTCGGGTCCCGGCGGGCTGGGGCGGGCTCGGGTCCGGCGGGACGAGACATCGTCCCGTCCCGAGTTCGAGTCCCGCCCCGTTAATTTTTTTTTTTTTTTTTTTTTAGAGCGGGGTCGGGTCGGGACCGGGCGGGGTCGGGACGGGGTCGGGCCGGGGTCGGGTCGTCCCGGCCCACCGGCCAGCCCTAATTGAAAGACAACTAGGGATGGCAACAAATCGGATCTGGACCGGATCTTACTAGATCCAGATCCATATCCATTTTTCATATTTGGATCCAGATTCGGATCCAGATCCATCGGGTCTATAAAAATCAGATCCAAATCCGGATCCATTGGATCTATCGGGTCCACGGATCGGATCTGGATCTACATGTAAATTTTTTTGGCTTGAATAATATTCCCACATGTTGAAACTTTTATGACAAAATGAAACGCAATCTGATTGAAAAAAATGATTGAGTTCATTCAATCAACCTACACAAACATGACACCATTCTTCCAAAATACTGAACAAAGTTTTAGCATCACAAGAAAATAAAGACGATTGACTTTATTAGTGATGCTGAACAGGTTGCAACTTTGAGCTAATTTTTTGAGGCTTTAGTGATGCTCCACTTGTAGTTCTACTGATTGACTTCATTAAACAACATAAAACAATGTCAGTCATATATCAAAAGTCCCATTTTTTTTTTGGTGATCAAACAAATGAGAGAAAGATACTTAAAGCTTACGGCCAGCAGATTCAAGAAAGGAAAATTTAAAGAAGAGTGATAATTTTTTCTTTTTATAGAAATGAAAATATGAGAAACTGCAGAGAGCATATAGGTAAAAGAAATGAAACTTCAGAGATAAATTACATGGCTGTGTGACTTGTGTCTTATCTTGGTTCAACCCTTTACCCAATACATAAATTATGAAAAAAAATTACATTCTAGGTTATGAATATATTTAATAAAAAATGGATCCACAGATCGGATCTGGACCGTTTACGGATCTCAAATACAAGATCTAGATCCGATCCGAATCCGTCGGGTCCAAATTTTAAAGATTCATATCCTATAAAACGGATCTAAATCTACCGAATCCAGACCGGGTAAAAGATCAATTGGCATCTCTAAAGACAACCGTGCAATCTCTTGGAAATTAAGACTTCAGATTCCAACTTACAAAGTATACAGGCTTGACAAAAGTCAAGGGCCGTCATTTAAAAATCAACTCCCACATTTACTTTTCTTCTTCATTTTCCGTTTAACATAATCTTCTTCTTTTTTCTGTTAAGCAAACAAAAAAAAAAAGAAAAAAAAAAATGGGAGATCAAATAGCAAGAGGAGAAGAATTCGTGAAAAAAGCAGAGAAAAAACTGAATGGTTGGGGAATATTCGGTTCCAAATACGACGACGCTTCAGATTTATTCGATAAAGCTGCTAATTGCTTTAAACTCGCTAAATCATGTTAGTTTTTACATACACCAATTACGTGCTACCACAGTAATATTTTATTACTAATAGTTACTATCATTGATGAATTAATCAACTTCAGTATTGTAGTGATTAACTGTGATTTTGCTTTTTTAGGATTATTTTAAATCGGTTGTTAATTTTTTATTACTGATAGTTACTATTATTGATGAAATAATCAAATTCAGTATGGTTGTGATTTTGCTTTTTTAGGATTAATTTTTAATCGATTGCAAGTGTTATTTTCTGTTTTTTATTATCGGCGAAATATATTATTTTTTATTTTTCAATTTTCTAATTGCTTCATACTCGCTAAATCATCTTAGTTTTAACTACACTATTGTTATCATTGATCTGTTTCTCCTTTTTTGTTGTGCTTATGCCTTGTCGTGTCTTGAGCCGAGGTACTCTCGGAAACAGACCCTCCCCAGACCCCATGTTGTGGAATTTCACTGGTTATGTTGTTGTTGTATTGTTATCATTGATGAAATTATCAAATTCAGTATTGTAGTGATTGCCTGTGATTTTGTTTTTAGGATTAATTTTTAATCTATTGCTGGTGTTATTTTCTGTTTTTGATCGACGAGATATACTACTTATTTTTTTGTTTTTTAGATTTGTCTAATTCTAGCTGATTAAGAGTGCTTATTTTAGAATTTATGAATACTGCGATTTTCTGATATGTTTTTCGATAAATTGTTATTCTTAACCGGTCTGTCAAAGTAATTAGTTGTAATATGCATTTAAACTATGAGTAAAGTGGCTGTGGGGGAAATTAGTCCAAATAGTCAGTTCCTAGTTTGTGCTGTGCAGATTCTCATTTTTGGTAATAAAATAAGTTAGTTACCAAAAAAATTTGGCATAATACATAAACATGCCCTTAAACTTGGCCTCAGCTGGCACTCCAACTTTGGGTGTGCACAATTAGGCACCTCAACTTGTATAAAGTTGAACACGTAAACACAAATGCTGACGTGACACAAAATTTGGAGGTGTCTAGATGATCATTTTGTAAGTTGGAGTGTTCAACTGACAAAGTGGAGACAAGTTGAGGTGCCTGTCGGAGGGCATTGCCACCTAAGTAAAGGCAGTAACTTTTGTAAGATTTATCTGTACTTCTATAGTGAAACTTTTGCTAGGATTTTCACTCTGATTTTGTTCTTAGGATTTCATCAGTATTTTTATCCATTACTGAATACGTTGTTGTTTGATCGACAGTATAGATTCTCTGTTTTTGGAAAAAACGAATTCTGTTGTTTAATTGGACTTGATCTAGAATGCTTATGTTTGTATTTGTGAATATTGCAATACCCAGAATGCTTACTTTGATGATCGTTCGAGTATGAGTATAGTGAGTAAAAGGTAGTAGCATTTTTCTGTACTTTTTCTTTTGGTGAAGTATTTGGGAAGAATAACAGTTATATTACTTTCTCAATCTTCTGATGACTGGCATATTGTTCATTTATGGAAAATAATTACGTGGAAGCTTTTGTCGTATTTTCGACGTGCTACTAGTCTACTACCATTCACTGTGTCAACTATTACTTGTGAGTTAATGCACAGGTAGTTTGATGTTTGCACTATCTGATTTATCTATGTGCTTTGTGAAAGTCAGTGAATTGATGCCGAAAAATGGAAGAAAAGATATTCCTTAATAGTTTCTTGTATATGATGGACATCCATTTGTTTGATAGTGGAAAAAACTGAAAGAATATAATGTAGCATGGTCTAAGATTTTTGTAGAATCTTTAGTAGTAGTAGTAGCAATAGTAGTAGTAGTAGCAGTAGAAGTAGATCATCTATATGGTATGACGGAAAACTGCATAACAATCTTGGAATGTTGGTCTTCCAGGGGATCAAGAACAGTTAGTAGTAGTAGTAGTTCTTGTTGTTCTTGTAGGATGTATCAGAGAAGGCTTACTGTTTCATAAAGTAGATCTTCTATATGGTATGATGGAAAATTGCATATTGATCTTGGAATGTTGGTCTTTCAGGGGATCGAGCTGGAGCAGTATATGTCAAATTAGCGAGTTGTCATCTGAAAGTAAGTTTTTGATCCTCTTGTAATGAATTGTCTATATTTGATGCTTTTGTGTTTCAGGTTTCCTACAGAACTTAAATTCTTGAGCTAATTTATTCCTATCTTATCAGTTGGATAGCAAACATGAGGCTGCTGGTGCTTACGCTAATGCTGCTCATTGCTACAAGAAGACAAATACGAGAGGTTGTGTGTTGCCTTCACTTCTGTCCAATTCCTTTATGTTGCAGAATGTCTTTTATGCTCTAAAATAATTGTGTCGACATCCTTGGATATATATCCATTGTGCACTAAATTCAAGCTTTTAGAATTCTTTCAGGATGAACTCTTTTTAAAAGATTTTTTGTACAATTTAGTAATGAGCAAAGTTTACTTGTCCCATAATTGTGATTATGAGTGGTAGTTCGTATTGTAGTTGGTTGTACTTCTTTCTTATTTCTATATAGTTTCTCTGTCGTCCTTTTAGCAGCAAAATAATCTCCTGTATGGGTAAGCTTGTGGCAATTGCAAACAACATGATATTAGCAGTATTTAAATGTTTCCTGTAAAGATGTACAAAGAATGCATTGTCCCACTATTCACGAATATAGCTGAGCACGCCGGCCCTGTATAGACCTCTTGGTAAATGACAAGGTATATTTGTATAAAATATAGAAGCAAAATTCTAGTACCATATCAGTTGATCATTTCTGCATCATATTGTCTGTAATCATCACGCTGAATTCATTTTTTCATTCATCAGATTTCACTTTTACTGAAAAGGAACTCTTTACGATGTATCTCTTGCAGAGGCAATATCATGTCTAGAGCAGGCAGTACACATGTTTCTGGACATTGGACGGCTAAATATGTCTGCAAGATATTACAAGGTACAACTATATTTATTGTCTGTGAGAATCCGTATGTGCTCTTTGATGTTTTTAATAGCAGTACTGTGTGCTTGGTCAAAATTCTTTTCTAGTGTAAGGTCCGGTTTTGGTAAATTTTATGCTTTTTCTCTTCAATTTATGTAGCAAGTTAATTTCTTTTACTATGAGGAAGTTGGTAAATGACTGTCTAATGTAGTACATGGCCATCCCGTTTCAATAAATTGATTCTAGATATTTTGTGCAGTTAATTGGTGTGTATCTTGACAACTTGGTTGCATTTGAAAGATACATAATGAATCTGCTGTGTCCAGGAAATTGCTGAATTATATGAACAAGAGCAAAATTTGGAGCAGGCTATCACGTACTATGAGAACGCAGCTGATCTTTTCCAGAGTGAGGATGTAACAACATCTGCAAATCAGTGCAAGCAGAAAATTGCCGAATTCTCTGCTAGAGTAGAAAAGTAAGATTCTTTGTCTTGAAGTAGTAATACTGTTTTCCTAAAGAAGAATAATTGTGTCTGGCAATTGCAAATTCACTGCTGAACGTGGAAATGTTGACACTGTTGAAGACAAAGGCAACTTTAAAAAAAATTGACCTAGAAACTGCAAGAGGAAATCTGTGAGTCCGAATTTGATGCCAAGCTTCCCTCTTTATCTTATATATTTCTCTGTGGAATTATCGAATTCTATCCTAGTCTCTTGGAGTACTGGTGCAATAACTATTATACGGGTTGAGAAAAGGAAAAGATATGAAAGGAGTCAAACCAATAATTAAGAAAAGAAGTCAATTCCAAACTAAGAGTCGAACTGTTCATTAAATGCCATGTTAAAAGCGCTGAGAACTTAGAAAGTTAAAGATGTTAATAAGCTAGTATTCAACTTCTAATTGCTCCATATGTAAGAGCTTAACACTCAGTAATTGTCACCCAGATATCAAAGAGCAATTGAGATCTTTGAGGAGATAGCAAGACACTCCATCAAAAACAACTTGTTGAAGTATGGAGTTAGAGGGCATCTTCTGAATGCTGGTATTTGTCAACTTTGTAGAGGTGATGTTGTTGCAGTTAACAACGCATTGGAGAAATATCAGGTAGAGTGTTCTTCTTGTTAAGCCTCTAAGATTTCAACGGGACATGATATGTTTTAAGTAAACAATGCATCTTAACTTGCAGGAACTGGATCCAACATTTTCAGGGACACGTGAGTGCAAGTTGCTAGTGGTATGCCATAGCTTATATTAACTCAAGCATGCGAGTTCTTTTAACTTGATCCCTTCTCCATCTCTTTTAAACAAGTTTTCCTGCCTTATCTGTGGATATAGCAAGTATATACCGTATCAAGTATGTAAATTGTTAAGAATTTATCCAAAATATAATATGTCAACTTTAATGTGGTTGATCTGAAACTTAAATGCAGTGTTTAACGCAGACAAGGAAAATGTATATATGGGGATGAATTAGCAGGACACGAAATGGAGTTTCATGCGGGGGTTGACTTGTGTCTGATCTTTCTGTTACTATTTTTTTAGGCATAAAATTTGCATATTTATTCATTAGTCAAGTCTGGGTAAGGAAACTGATGCGACTAATAAAAGTGCAGATTTTAACACATGTTGGTATATGGGGTTTTGTTAAAAAATAGGACAAATGTCGAGTAGTATTATTACATTAAAGATAACTTTCGGGATAGATTATTTCCTTGGGACATAAGCACAGTGCTGGCTAACCAACATAGCTACTAATATGATGAACCATCAATTTGAGGTCCTTGTATGCGAGTGACAGAGTAACTGTATTCTCTCGCTTGATAGGATAAGCATTTCCTTCAGGATCATTATGTGTTCCAAATATGATAATGTAGAATTAATTTGGAAGAATACTTTTGCAATGACAGGATTTGGCAGCTGCTATTGACGAGGAAGATGTTGCTAAATTTACCGGTTGTCTCAAGGAATATGATAGCATGACAAAGCTGGTAAATTTTAGTTTTCTCCACTTTGCCTACAAAAGAAACGGAAATGTTTAGATGTTACCGACTGCTGATAATTGTACATTTTAGGGTTTATTTTTGTGGTTTTGGTTTGCATATATTCCGATCTACTAACTCCTCCCTCAATAATACTTGAACATCTCCATCAATCTTTGCTGTACATAGCAGAAAAGTTGCTCAGAGTTTTTTTTGGCATAATACATAAGTAAGCCCTCAAACTTGGTCTCATTTTTTAAGTATGCCTTCCAACTTTGGGTGTGCAAGTAGACACCTCAACTTATCCCCACTTTATCGGTTGAACACTTTTAACTTACAAAATGATCATCTACATACCTCCAAAATTTATGTGCCACGTCAACATTTATGTTTACGTGTTCAACGTTTTACAAGTTGAAGTGCCTACTTGTGCACACCCAAAGTTAGAGGGCATACTAAAAAAATGACGCCAAGTTTGAGGGCCTATTTATGTATTATGTTTTTTTTCTCTCTAGCATTTATGAGGTTATGAACTCCATTTGCGCTCCATTTTGAGATTGGGTGCAGATTTTATACACCACATAGAAGTAGTTGCATTCCAGGATTGATTGATGTTGCAGTTAACCTTCAGGCATTGTCTAAATATATTGGCATTGGAACTTAAATACAGAATTGTACATATAGATGTATATGTAGTAACTGGTAATACCTTTGGCAGTTCATTTTATGTACTTCTATTTGATAGTTCCAGTCCCAAGCGACTAAATTAAAGAAAGGATTCTTTTCGTTTATCTGGATATTTCAAAATGTATACTTTTTACAGGTAGTTCTCATATTTCAGTTATCCAAGTGAAATGGGAATTTCGTATTTCATTGGCTCAATCAACCAAAACACATTTGGCTATTCTTTTCTTTTTTTTCATTGTTCATCGCAATACTTATGCCTTTTCTATCTGCATTTCCCCCCCTTAACAGGATGAATGGAGGACAACACTTCTTCTGAGAGTGAAGGAAGCCTTGAAGGCGAAGGAGCTAGAGGAAGATGATCTTACTTAAATATTTCTTATCTGAGACGGACTGTAAATTTACAATTGCATTGTTTATGATGCCATTTGTTACTACTGGATGATTGTTTCTTACCAGTGTTACATTTTCTTTTTGTACTGATTGAGTTTGACTACTGAATTGAATTCGACTATCAGCAAGGTTTTAGCCTGGTAGTCAGTATTGATGGTTTCACACATTGAGTTTTTTGAGTTGAATTCCCCATCAAAAGTACGAGTTGTCTATGTTGATCGAGTTTATTACCATATTCAGAGGCAAAACAACTTTCCAGATAGTAATATTGTTACCAGGAGTGGATTAGAATTTAGAAGTAGTAAGTTCAGAATAAATATGATTTGGTTACATGTGTACATTTTAATTCTTTTTAACACATATAGCTCAAGCGAAAGCAATGGATTTAGTTGAACTCAAATATACCTCTACCGGGAGTGTGCAATTCCAACTTAAGTCTAATTTTGCTCGTCTCTAGTTAGACATGTAACAAGTAAAAGGAAATAGCTGAGTTGCGTGTAAATCAACATTTTCTACTAGTACATATGAATAGTGCAAAAGTGACACGCATTTGTTTACGGATTCACATACGTTATTTGATATATGATTTAATTTATAGCTCTAATATTATATTATGTGCGACTTAACTATTTCATGAGTACTTATTACCTTTCACTACTAAGATATTGTATAATTTTGTCTGATGAAAACCAGATATATAAATGAAGAGAAATCACCTTATTTTTTAAATCTCTGTTGAGATTTGAATTTGAATTTTTTATAAATTTTTATCTCACTTTATTACGAGTAACAATTAGGTACCACATATATGCTCGGACTTTCTATGAAGAAGAAAACTCGAAAACAAAAAAATGTACTACATTTTTCTAAAGGGAAAAACACAATAGATATATAACAAATAAGTGGGGTAATTTTTTTTTTCTCAAGGTAGAATTCATCTCAGCAAAAAATTAAGTTTTAAAAGGGATATATGCAGTGGCGTACACAAAATCTTTTATAAGCAATGTCACCATTTAAAAAATAAGCAAATAAATAAATCACCATAATAATATCATATTATAAAAATACAACTCCGAATCATTTTTTAATAAAACTCAATTCAAGTACATTACTACTGGCACAAGCCTTTTATTTTAGTGTAAGCTTTTTTTTTAGGATTTAAATGAAAGGGTAAGAGAAAAAATATGAGACTAGGGGAGCTCAAACCCACGATCTAACTCTCACACAGTTGGAGCGCCTAACCACCAGATCAATGCACAACTTTAATAACAAGCAGTGCCCTTATATTATTTCTACCTTCCATTTTCGTTTTATTTATTAATTATATATGTATATCTAGTAAAATAATCGATGAAGCAGTGTCACGTGACACCCCTCGGGTAAATGTATAGATATATGAGACCCGAAGTTCTATTAACGGAATAGGAGCATAATTGAGCCAGTTTGCTACTGACAAACACTTTTATTCTATTTTTAATAGTTTAGGGGCATCTTTGGACAAAAAACTAAATGAAGGTTATTTTTATTCTATTTCTAGTTCTAATAGTTCAAGATATTTGGTTCTTTTCCATTTTTTTTAAAAATAAACCAAAAAGGGAATGTATAAAATTGACATAAGGAGTATTTATTACTTTTTCCGTCTTAATTTATGTGATATAGTTTGACTAAGCATAAAGTTTAAATAAAAAAATGAAGACTTTTGAATTTTGTGGTTTAAAACAGGTTAAAAATATTTATGTGGTTATAATAGATTATCTCGTTAAGCATAAAGATAAAGTTAAAAGTTAAATTATTATCAAATAAAAAAATATGTCATTCTTTTTTAGAATACTAAAAAATAAAGTTTCTCATATAAATTGGATACCGCATATGTTATGATCAAAATGTATATAAACGAATGTCATATTATTTGCTCTGTATTTTCATCTGCTTCTGCAAACCAAAGGCAGTGAATATTTTACGGGGTAGTAGTAATTTGGTCCCTCCATTTTTTTTTGCTTCAAACAAAAATGATACGAATCTTTAAACCTCTCCTTCTTTTTATTCACCATAACAAAATTCTTGAAATATTTCTTGCATGCAAATGTGGGGTTGGTAATACGACCTTAGGCAAGGCCAAGGTCAGCATCATCATCATCCATGGCAACAACAACAAGTCAAGAAATCCCAAAAGGGGAATTACCTGGTGGAGTTGATGAAAAATGCTATGCAGAAATACCTCTTCATTCACCTGGATTATGGGGTTTACATGATTCTCATGATTTCCTTAGTTTTAATTTGCCTAGGCTTCTTTTACAATTAGCCATCATTTTTTTGCTGACCCAAGGTCTTCATTTGGTCCTCAAACGTATCCGTTTGCCCCGCCTTATCTCTGAGATTTTGGTATTCTTCCTTTTTCTCTTCCTCTTTGCGAATTTATTCATAACATTATATTGATAATGTGCAACATGTTATATTTTGAAACTGCGATGTTCAGACTAGCTTGCATGCACTATTTTACCCAAGGGCTATGCAAATAGGGGAAAACTAAAGCTGTTAACATATTTGGCCGCTTAGCCAAAAATATTACAACCTTTAACCAAATATGTTAAAATATATATATTAATTATGTATAATATATATATATTATATATAAAAAATATACCTCTGCTAGCTGTTATTTTGGTGGGCTGTACAGTGTAAATATCCCAAAAGAAGTATTCTTTTTTGGTTATAAGCAACCCGTTGAATACCCTTTTCTAGTGTAGTCACAAAGGGGTTTCAAAAATAGCTTTAGGTATGATGATCAAGTTCTAGGTGTGACGTTCCTATTATTTATTTTAATTGCCTTATATGAATTTCTGACTCTGCGATTACCTCTCACCGACTATTTGTTACCTCCCACCAGCAGAGGTAGTAAGTAATTCCGCTTATCATAACTTAAAGAGATGGAATAAAATTACTTGAGTTCTTGTGATAATGTTACATGTTCTTCTCATTCAAGGTCTTCATTCATATATAAAAGGAAAAAAAACAAAGGACATGGATATGAAGTTTTGAGAAGATAAATAAAAGGGAAAGAAACAAAGGACATGGGATAGAAAGTTTGAGAAGATAATTTCTGGATAAAAAAAAGGAAAGAAAATTTCTGGGTGTTTGTAATACTTATTAGAATAGAGAAGTATGTTGAAATTTTATTCACTGTTTGATCGGGAAATAAGTTAGGTTTCACATAATTTTTCAGTTATTAAGGAATAAAGAGACAATCAGCATTTTATTGTTTTGTCTTTGAATAATAAGTACTTCCATTTGTCTTTATTCTTTTGATATGGGGTGAGTAAGAGAGGGAGAAATTATAGTTTCAATTGTTTGATAGCATTAGTAATTTCCAAGAATATGTTAGAATCTCAGAACTGTTAATACTGTTATCATTTATGCTTGAATTAACTCCAGCTTTGGTTTGATGATATTGTCTTCCACCTACAGGCAGGTATCATACTGGGCCCAACAATGCTAGGAAAAATCCCAGACTTTACAGAGACATTATTTCCACAACCAGGAGAAATTTTCATAGATTTAATGTCGAAAATTGGGTATATCTTCTTTATATTCCTAAGTGGAGTGAAGATGGACCCGAAAATGGTGTTGAGAAGTGGTTCAAGGGCGTGGACAGTAGGATTACTTGCAGTCATTCTACCAGTGGCCTCTTTCGCGAGCTTGTATTTTGGATTTTTCGCACAAGACGCGAACCTGCATAGATACAGACAGCCAGCCACCCAAAGTATTTTCTTGATACAAAGTTTGATCGCATTTCCTGTGGTTGCGTCTCTCCTTGTTGACCTGAAAATCATGAACTCTGAGCTCGGTCGTCTTGCTCTGGCATCAAGTTTGATCAGTGACCTGTTCAGTAATCTCGGGTTGACTATCTTTTCGACACTTAGAATCGGATTCTTAGCAGAGATTACGACAGTTATCTCTGTACAGTCTTTCGTTCTACTTCTCGGGATAATCTTGCTTATCAGTTTTACTGTTCGACCTCTTTCTCTTTGGATCATCAAAAGGACCCCGGAAGGCAGGCCTGTAAATTCCGTTTACATTATTTGGGCATGCGTCACCGTCCTGTTAGCCGTGATTCTTACAGATAATGCAGGGCTTAATTACCAATACGGTCCTTTTATTCTAGGTCTTGTGATACCGGATGGTCCGCCTCTGGGGTCCACATTGGTAGAGAAGTTAGAGACGTTAGTATCTGGTATGCTTGCGCCTCTTCTGGTGACTTATTGTGGTATGAAAGTAAATCTGGTTGATTTGTATGATCTCATGTTCCTGAATTGGGTATGGGTTATGGTGTTCTTTTGTCTCACGGTTAAGTACACATCGGTTTTCCTACCAGCATTGGCCTGCAAGGTCCCGCCTAAAGATGCTGCCGCTCTTGCCTTCATCATGACCTCACAAGGTGTTATTCAGATGTCTTTTTACTTGAACAACGTTATTAATCAGGTATTTAATTATCCTTTTTCAGTTTTCTAAGTATTGATGTTCCATAAATACAGTTTTGAGCTTGTGTTGCTGAGCCTGCAGTACGTACCTATAACATATAATTGTTTTTCCTGGAATGTTATTAGCTTGAATACAGTTTCTTTATGTGGCCACGTTTGTACAATTTGAGCTTTCTTAATCCATGGTTTGAGGGAGATTCTAATTTTTTTTTGGCGGTTGTCGACGCTATCTATCAGTTTATTGTCAACATGTGAAATGCTGGTATATGATAGCAATGCTCCTTATGAAAAAGAGACGATATATAGTTAATCATTCGTAAAATGTGCTAATAACCTTTTTCAACCAGAGTTTTAATTCCGTTTTATCTTCCCCTTTATTGAAGTGCAGACATTTGATGGAGAAACCTTTTCCATGCTAACTGCATCTGTATTACTCATAGCTGCACTCTCCCATTTTTGTGTGGGGTCGCTATATGATCATACAAGGATATATGCCGGTTATCAAAGAAGAGACATCCAACATGCTTCAAGTAATTCCGAGTTGCGATTGCTTGCATGTGCTCATCGATTTGATGATGTTGTCGCTGTCCGTAAGATCTTAGATGCTTCTTTTCCATGTAAAGAAAGTCCTTTATCGGTGTACGCGCTACACTTAGTGGAACTTGCTGGTCGAGCATCCCCGGTTCTAATCGATCATCAACTCGGTCAAAAGAATACTTCTGGCATCTCTCGATCACAAAAAATCGTGGAAGTTTTTCAATCGTTTGAAAATCAGTACCTAGGATCTGCTAGCACTCATTTCTTCACCTCAATGTCATTGCCGAGGTTCATGCATCAGGACATTTGTTCACTTGCATTCGACAAGTTAGCGTCCATGATCATAATCCCGTTTCACAGGAAATGGAATCACCAGGGGAAGATTATCTTGGACAGCAGTAACTTGAGGACAATTAACAATAATGTATTGGACCTGGCCCCTTGCTCGGTCGGTATCTTAATCGACAGACAGAAAATAAAGCGTCTAGCAAGTCAATCGGATCATGAGTCATCGTTGTATAATGTAGCCGTGGTTTTCATGGGAGGCAATGATGATCGTGAGGCAGTGGCTTATGCTAGACGTATGTCTAGATCACCGGAAATCCACTTGACCGTGGTTAGATTCATGCCATGGGACAACGATGTACGTGAAAGTCAATGGGACACTGTACTCGATGCTGAGTTATTGAAAGAAATAAGACTTCTTGGTCAGCACCAAGATAATGTTGTGTATAGAGAGGAAAGAGTTAAAGATGGAGCTGAAACAGCTTTGATCATACATGCTATGGAAGAAGCTTTTGATCTTATTATGGTCGGAAGGCGCCATCGAGACGATTTGCAACAATTATTGGGGCTTAATCAATGGAATGATTTACCAGAACTTGGACCAGTTGGTGATATGCTTGCTGCTGCAGAGATCAATAGACCAGTTTCAGTCTTGGTGGTGCAGCAACAAATTGTTAAGAACAAATGAGAAAAGTAACCCCTCATTTGAAGCAAATAGACCAAAAATAATACATATGTAAATGCCAAATTTCTTGGTGTAGATTTCATCACACAATTAAAGCAAGGCCATGTATAAATATGAATTTGTATTTTAATTTTCATATCAATACAACACCACACATCTCTCAATCAACTGCTCTACTTTTATGATTGAGATAATAGCATTTTCGACCGATCAATTATTGGTAACTTCTTATTTTGGCTCTTGTGATATATGACTCAACACATTTAACCTTCATTTAATTAAAATGTGTGTTTTTTTGGTCTTTATATGTAAGAAATAGGGATAACTTGACTATTTATAGAACTATATTACTCTTAATTATGGATTAACAATACAAATTTAACAAAACTCATGAGTACTTAAATGATGGAACAACTAATAATCCTGGTAAATTTGTGAAATTCACAAGCAAAAGGATAAAAAATGCACTTTTCAATAAATTGAAGGTTAAATGTGTTTAGTCAAATATTATAAAGACTAAAATCAAACTTTACCAATAATTGAGGGACTAAAAAGGCTACTTACCCATTATAATTTTGTACTAAATTAAACAGACGTTGATCATGAGATCGGGTCACAAGTTAAAGTTAAAAGCACGTTTATTTGTCCATTTTTACTTTGCACACCTTAATAATTAATAAATAAAGTATATATCCGTATTAATGGGTGTATAGTCTTAATAGATTTGAAAATGAGTAATTAATGCTAAGGATAAAACAAGAAAATAAAGTTTATCTTTCTCTTGATATGTTAAAGTGGACAAGTAAAAATGAAAATTTACTTCTAGTATAGTGGACAAGTGAAAGTGAACGGAGGGAATATTTCTTAATCAACGTTAAGTGATAAAGTCATATGTCTTAGGATTTGTTTTTTTTTTTGGTGCAAACATAGTCATCGGCGTGGATAGGAGTCGGTCTTTGTGGATAATGGATGACTAGCTTTTTTCATTTTTGTTTTTCATTCGGTGTCTGATATTCGTATTGAAGCTCGATTAATTCGAATTTTGCGTCGCGTAAGACCAATTCGGAAAAGTGTTGTTGGATCATAAACATGATCCATTATGGGAGCCCTAACCCAAACCTAATCAAATTGGAGTCCAAGTCCATAATCAAGGTCCAAAACTACAAGCCTTCTACCTATAATCTCCTAAGGTGTGGTAATTATGCATGTGAATCATTTGGTAATTTAAAATATTGTTAGAAGAATGGAGAAGAATGAGGTGTATGGTTATTATAATTTTTGATTAGTTTATTTGTGTGGTGTAGGATTGTTCTTAAGTAGTATAAATACCCCTCCCCATTTTAGTTTAGGCATCAAGAAAAATTAAGAACTTCTAAGTGAGTGAAGAAGCAAAGTCTTATAAGAGTGAGTTGTAGTATCTTGTTGTTGAGTAAGAGTGCTCTTGTAATACTTGTTTGAGTTTGAATAAAAGTTATTTCTTTGAGTTTGAATAAAAGTTATCTGTGAGAGTGTTTCATTTCCAACAAGTGCTCCCTACTAAAAATTTTGATACCTAAAATTCGAAATTGAAACCTCTATTTAAGAGAGGAGGAGCCCCATCTAGCTGCACCAACATACTATTTTGCCCCTTTTAAACTGGTGGCTACTCTCTTTCTCTATCTGAGGTAACTTTAATAGTTAAAAAGTAAAACATATCACTTTACAACATTAAGGGATAAATATGGGCAAAATAAATATATATATTTTGTATATAAGTAAAACATATCACTTTACAACATTAAGGGATACATATGGGCAAAATAAATATATATATTTTGTATTTATTGATTTGATATAAAAAATATATGTAGCTGAGTAATTGACGGTCTATTTTAAAGAGACGTTAGATATTTATCACATTTGAGAAAAAATGAAGGAGCATAACCTTATGAAATAAAGTGAAACTGAGCATTTGAATCTTGATAACCAAAAATTTTCATTTATCATATTGTTGGTATACAAATGAGTACAACATTTCACTAAGTAACTTTAAATTCCTCCATATTAAATAGACTATAATTTTGGAGGGAAATTGACTTTTGAATTATAAATTGCTCTTGGCTGCCAACCCACAGGAATAACATTATCAGCTGAAACCTGACGCTTAAACTCTGAAATTAACTTCAAGGAAAATGGAGGTTTTTGTATGTTTGGATAAATGTTAGCAGACCATGTTGCTCCAAACATTTGTTTCATGGGAAGCCATTTATATGAACCTGTTGTTTTTATCTCAACCAATGAAAGTGCACCATCTCCATTTTCAGCTTCAATTGCAACAGCAAAGAAATTAGGATTGGATCCTTTATCAACCTTAAACATAAGATTTTGCTTGTATTCGCACGCCACCCTGAAAAAATCCCAAACAAAAATAAATGAGTGTTAATAAAACATAAATTTCATATACACAAATCTGATAAAAATATTTTCAATTTTGTGCAATCTAATTAATTAATTGATTATCATTTTATATTTTTTAGGTTATCATATAAAATTTGTTATAAAGAGTAACTTCTTGTTATATGTCAACTTAATTTGATTTTATGCCCATGAAATACTAACTTTAATTTGTTATAAAGAGACTCACCTTTTGTAGTAAATATTGATTCTTCCAAGTTTGCGTAGTTGGTCAGCTTGACCAGGCTTTGCCATAGCCCCAAAGGCAATTCCACTTAAATCAAAGTGAATTGGATCATTATTACATGCTCCTGGACACTCATCTGTAAGTGCTACTGTTATTGGCTTCCCTGAGCATTGTGGATTAGAGCATGAGACCTGGAAAAACAATTCCAATAGTACAATGATCATATATATATATATAATTTATTTAGATAAAAATGTTTTAAAATTGAACTGTGTTTTTCCCTTTTGTGATATTATGGATATTGAATATATTGAGAGAATGAGTTTTAAAATATTATATAGTTAACTTTATCTTTACTTTATTTATATTTTGTATGGACGCGCGCACACAAAAAAATTAATACATATGTATATATTTAGATGTGTGCACCTGATAGCATGCGCCACATCCATGGCCATGTCTGAATAGAACTTGATTTCCAGCGGTTATCATGCCGTTGTATGGAGCTTTTGCTACATCATCTTCTAGTCCACAAGCTCCCCCTACACACACACACACACACACAAACAAATAACAAAAAGGAAAAATTAAGTACATTGATAGTGTAACGTTTTTTATTTTCATTAATTACATCAGGTTGTTTACTTTTTTTTCTAGGTAATTATCAGCTACTCGTTATACTTAATTTAAACTGATAGTGTTGTTAGGTACTTTTATACCGTCAGTACAAATAAATTAAAATTAAAAAACATTACCACTTCCAGCTCCGATAGGATTTCCATACCAAGTTGCCACAGCTGAGCCACCATCTAAACTACCATTGAATAATTGGCAATAACAAACACTAACAAAATCCGAGAAAAGAAAAACAAAAATGCAAACAATAAGAAATTGATGAATATTAGAAGCCATGACCACTAACTAATTAATTGAGTGGTTTGCTTTTTTGCTAATTTGCTTATGCAATGGCATGAAAAATAGTTCTATTTATATTAGAAAAATTGAATACTAACCAGCCAAGGATATTAAAGGGTAACTGTATGAGGATGTCGATGGATAATAGCAAAGTTAATGTTTTAACAACTTTTAATTAGATCCATTAGATTTTTGAAATCCAGTAAAAAAAATTACCTAGAACAAAGAAAAATTGAATACTAGCCAGCATTAAAACGTAATTGTATGAGGATGTCCATGGATAATAGTAAAATTAATATTTAAACGACTTTTAATTAGATCCATTAGATTTTTGAAATCCAGTAAAACAAATTACTTAGAACAAAGAAAAATTGAATATTAGCCAGCATTAAAACGTAATTGTATGAGGATGTCCATGGATAATAGCAAAATTAATATTTTAACGACTTTTAATTAGATCCATTAGATATTTGAAATCCCGTAACAAATTACTTAGAACAAAGAAAAATTGAATACTAGCCTGGCTAATAGCAAAATTAACATTTTAACGACTTTAAATCTGATCCATTAGATTTTTGAAATCCAATAAAGAACGAAAATGGTCTAAATATGTCTTTAATTTAACTGGAGCCCCAAATTACCCTAATTAGTTAATTAATAAGCGGAAAAGACCCAATTATGACTTAAGTGAATTTGAGCAGATATATGCCCTTTTAATATTTTATCATTTCTTTATCATGTACAAATTTAACATTTCTTTTCTACTCGTTTTTATGTAACAATCAACACCAAAGATCAATTTCTAAGTCGGAATGTGAATAATTTAGCTCAAGCTAATATTTGTTATATCTTTTATATACTAACGATGTAAATAATATATCGATGTTCATATCTTCAATGATGAATATCTCAATATATAAATATATTTTGTTCTTCAGGTTTTTGAGATTTTTTACAATTGATTCAGGTATTCTGTACACTACACTTGTGCCCTAAATTAATATATTGTAGGTGATGAATGGGCCAAGACTTGGATAGAGCAATGTTGGGACGGTCCGGATGGTTGCGGACTTTACGATCGGGTTGAACGTTTCATCACAGTCCACTCCCACCTATTGAGACCTGTCATCACCTACAATATGAGCCTTGTACCTCTCAAAAGAGCCATCAGATTTCTTTTTATGTCTAAAAATCCACATAGAACGAATAATGTTAGCATTAGGTGGACGGGGTACTAGGTCCCATGTCTTATTATCAATAAGAGCATTATATTCGTCAATCATTGCTGGTTTCCAATTAGGGTCGGATAAGGCATTCTTCGGATTTCGAGGGACAGGAGAAGGGACAACTGAAATTGATAGGTTAAACAACCATTTAGGTTTATGAATTTCGTGCATAACATGAGTTTTCATGGTCCGAGAGCGTGTCTCGGGATGCGGAATGGGAGGGGGTGTGTCGCGGGACTGCCAAGAAGAGGAGGAAGGGCAGGGGTGGCGGGACCGGCTGGCCGATGCTCGGTTTGTCGAGAGGTTGCTACGGAATCACCCTGATGCGGGTTGTTTTGGGTCGCCGTTGGCAGAACCGGGTGGGCAGTGTGTCCCGGACTGTTCGAGATGGGGGCGGGTGCCAAGGTCTGGGACGACGGAATATGAAAATAATGAATTAGAAGAGGGTTCAGGCCATCATCTAGAAAGTCGTAGGAATTCCGAGGTGGCAAGTTTAGGGAGGCAAATAAGAATTGAGACTCAACAAATAGGACATGACGTGAAATAATAATTTTACGGCTCGACAAGTCATAGCACGAGTAACCACGATGATTGGCGGGTAACCTAGAAACACACACGGGAAAGATCGGGGTTAGAGTTTTTGAGTGGTCGGATGGAGATGATAATAGAGACATCTAAAGATACGCAAGTGTTGGTAGGAGGAGTTCCTACGAAACAGAACTTGAGTGGGCGACCGTTGAGATAGAGACTTGTTTAGGATTATGTTTAGGAGATAGATGGCCATGAAGAGTGCGTAATGTCAGAATTGAGGCATGAGCAAGTAGAGCACAAATTAGGTTGTTTATGGTTTGAATTTTCCGTTCGGCTTTGCCATTTTGGGAGGAGGTGTGAGGGCAGAAAAAATGAAAGGTAAGACCATTTTTGGAGCAAAACTGTTTGAATTGATTATTATTGAATTTCCTGCCATTGTCACATTAAAAATATTTAATGCTCTTTTCAAATTGTGTTTTTACAAAAGCTCTAAATGAGAAAAAAATGGGGTAGACCTGAAATTTATTGTCAATTGGGAAAGTCCATAAAAAGTTGGAATAATCATCCAAAAATAACACATAATATCGATGGTCAGTTGTACTTAAAATAAGGGACGTCCACAAATAACTATGTATGATATCGAAATGTAGTAAAGTACAATTCGTGGATGCAGAAAATGATAATTTAACATGTTTTCCAAAAATGCAGGATACACATATAGGAGTCCTAGAAATACGATTGCAATTAATAGAATTATTTTCCTAAGGGAGCATAAAACAGAATCTCCCGGATGTCCTTATGTAGAATGTCATAAGGAAGACGAAAGAGCATCAAAGGTTGATGGAACTGAGGTTGGATTGTTGACGGCGTTTGAAATAGGGTAGAGATATCCGGTGTTGTCACATCCCATTATTCATCTCCATATCATAAAATCCTTCATAGAAAAACCAAAAAGATCAAAGTCAAGGGAAACATTATTATCAGTTGTGAAATGTCGCACATAGATTAGATTTTTAATGAGTTTATGGGCATGTAGGATATTTTTTAAGATTAGTGGTGGATGTGGTGGGATAAGGATGAATGACCAAAACCATGAATTGAAATGCCTTGTCCACTACCAACAATAATATTTTGATTTAAATTACTCAAATTGGAATAAGATGAGAGAGTACCTTGTGATGCCGTCATGTGAGATGTGACGCATGTGTCCATATACCAATTTTCGTCTGGAGCGTTGAGTGACATTGTGTTCATAGCTGCCTCAATGCAATCGGTGCATTAGTTGAAGACGGGCATATGCTGTGTAGGTCTGTTGTAGACGTGGGTCGAGTATGCCAGGATGGGCCTGTCACTTCTGAGGTAGAGTCCACGAGGATGTCGAATACGGGCAAGGAGGAGAGGCTCATGATAGTTGGGCGCACGCATCCCACAACGGATAGGCAGCCCACGACGGAGGCTACTGCCACTGCCACGGTCGTTGCTGGTTATTTCCTGCGGCGGTGACTGCCCCTTCCCGCCGCTGTTGTTTCCAGAATTCCGTCCGCCTCGGCCCTTGCCAGACTTCCTGCTCTGGCGATTGTTGTGGGTGGATGCGGGCTGTTGCGGGTCCTCGGGTCGACAATTTTGGTTTCCATAGTTGGAGGTCTTGCCATCGGCAGAGGGCCCCGATGGTGGTGGTGAGGGTGGCGTCGGCAATACTGGCCTGAATTGTGCTGCACTTGATTTTCTGGGTTTCCTCAAGAATAAGCTTCGAACGGGCCTCATAAAATAGAGGTAACGGCGTGCATTGCTAAAGGATTGTGGCAACGCCGTCATAGGATTCGTTCAAGCCTGCAATAAGTTGCATGACCAATTGCTGATTAGTGACTGGTGCGTCGACGTTGGAGAGTTGGTCGGTAAGCATCTTGAGTTCTTGACAATATGCAGACACGTTGGAAATCATCCTGATGAACGTCCTTGAACTAATTTTCAAGGTATAACGCTCGTTGAGTTTTGTTGTCATGGAAAATACTTTCCAAAAATTATCACGTTTGGCTGGCAGTGGCATCGATCTTAATGATGGTGTACAACTGATTATTAGAGATTGTGTCGTATATCCACTGGAGGACGGCTACGTCCAAACGAGACCAGAGTGCATCATCAGAAGTCGAAGCCGAGGGTAGGTCTGTGGACTTCGGTGTAGGAGGGATGATGTGGTCGATAACTTCGTAAACAAGATAATGGATCTTAAAAAGCTCCGCCCACGAGGAGTATTAACCTTTCTCCATCTTAAGGGTGATAGGGATGAGGTTTTTGATGTTGTTTACTGCAAGTGCATGATGGAATTTGGTTTTGTCAGCCATGAAAGATGAAAGATATGAGGATAAGTGAGAGAAAATGGCTGGAAAAAATACTAGGGTGTCGAGGGGGTGGCGGCCGAGAGCTATGGTCGGCGGCAATGGAGGTATTTTTAGGATACTGATACCATAAAGGAATATGTTCCTTTATTGTATTCATCAATAATGTACAATATATATAGTAGTACAAGAATATCTAAACTAGGTAACTAATCAACCTAATTACAATATGAATACAATTCTACCTAAATTAAGAGATATACAATTAATGAAAGAATATTTGGAAAATATTCTATTAATCGCCATTATCATTTTAGGTGATATATGTCATTACTCGCTAACAGAACTCAACTACTATCAGATTTTGTCACGTGACATTATTTAAATCCTTCATTTTACGAGTGGCATATACAAGCCAATTCTTAAGTTCAATGACATATTTGAGCCTTTTTCCAATTCCTATATAAATGTCCATCTTTTCTAATTTTATGTAATAAGATTATAAGGACAAGTTTATCTCTTATACTAATAACATTATTATTTTACTTGAAAAATATGAATCTGATCGTATTCTCATCATTCACAATTTTCACGTACTTTATGGCTCTTTAAAAGATATAAAAAGCACATAAAATTTATTAAGAAAAACAATAGACGGGTTTAAAAGAGAATACAATAATGAGATGTAGTATGAAAAGTACGTAAGTGTGACATATTGAGCCTTCTCCCAACCACTATTTACACCCCAATTTCACTCATATGTAACTTTTCATACTCATTACACCCAAGCTCCCCATGTACATCAAAAATATAATTAGGTAATTGTTCATAAACAAATGGTATTATTAACCTAAAAATTAAAGCAGTTTATCTATTACACAACATGTTACACTATACATAAGTTAAATCCAAAAGAATATGAAAAATTGATTTTAGAGACATTACCACTGCCAGATCCAGTAGGATTTCCGTACCAAGTGCCACTACTGATGACAATCCACCAGCATCTATACTACCATTAAATGATCGGCAAGAAACCAAATCCGAGTCAAGAAAAATAAAAATGCAAACACAAAGAATTTGAGAAATATTAGTAGCCATGGCCAATAGCTTGTTGGAAATTTACTAATGTGGAATTAAGTTTATCCCATTATTTATGACTCGAACAATTGGGGTCCTGCACGTCAGAAATGTCATTTCCACACACGTGCAATCTTAGTGCCAAGTATCGTAAATTTCGTTAATGAAAGAGATATTGGTACGTAAGTGAAATGTTTGAGACATAGAATGATGGACGGTTATTGGCTAAATAACAAGTGTTCCACGTTGGTAAAACGAAGGAACGATTGTGCGAAGTGTAAAATGGTACGGGTCGGAAAAGGGCGGCGGAGCCTAGAAGGGCCGCGGCGCTGGAGTGCCGCGATGCCCCTTGCAGCGCCGCGGTGCCTGATTGGCATTGAGCATCATGAGTTTCTGGCTGAATTAGCATCACGGCGCTAATGTGGCAGAGCCGCGACGCTTCATTGGCAGTGACTGCTCGACGGAATCCTAAAGGTTTGGTTGTTGAGGTGGTTTCAACGGCATTGAATCTACCCAATAATGACCATTACTTGGACTATTATGTTGCTACATTACTTGGGGGTTAAATGTTATCCATTACATGGAAATTGAATATGGAGCATTTGAAAGGTCATCTTGCACACCTATAAATTGAGGCATTTGGCTCAATTCTATAGATGAACAGATATGAACATATGAACATACTTACAAGTTAACAACACCACAAAGAGATCAGTTTTTCTTATAAGCAATGTTTCTCTTAGCAATCGCCATTATTCGTGTTCTTCCCTGGGATCATTTATGTAGGCTTTGCACATTTGATAGTTTGTTGTTTCATCTTGGGAGACTATTGTCCACACTTCCGTAAAGCCTATATATGGGGGCAATCTTGTCTTAAAGACAGAGAGCCATCTCTAGACTCAGCTGGTGGTGTTGTGATTATCTAATTGGTTGCTAAGTATTTCAGGTGTGAACTTGAATCTCAAAGGACTCTAACAGTTTAGATTCTCAGCGGTTCCACAAGTGTAGCATTTCATGTTCTTGTATTTCTGAATACAAGATCCAGATTTGGAGTTTCAATTCAAGATCAAGAGATTGACAAGTTGTTGTTGTAATCTTTTTTGTTTATCCTTTTGATCACTGTAATAGTTATTTACTATTCTCGTACGTGCTTTACATATCCAACAATTTTAAGACAAGATTGTATTAGTGCTCGAAAGATGTTTGCTAGCAGATATGGTCCCAAATCTGGTTGTGGTTTTCTTCCTGAAAACTGTTCTGTTGACAGTTCAAACATTGTCGCTGTCAACAATCGTGCTTTCAAATCTGGTCCTAGTTTTGATTTTCTCTTTGACGACAGTTACAAATCTATTTTCGTCAAAGGTGGGATCTATAGATCTGATGCTGAGCTTCAAGATACTGCTGATAGTCATGCTAGTACAGCTAAAGATCAAGGACGACTTGGTGTCACCGCTCCCGATGGTGGTGGAAACAAACGCCCACGAGGGGCTGTGGATGTCAACTGGACAAAATGAGAAGGATGAAAATGATGTTCTATCATGTAGCAGAGGGTCTATATCTGTCCCATATAAAGGATCCGAATTATGGTAAGGAGGATGTGGACACTCAGTCTGACTGAAGTGGGTCAGAATTCAAAAGGTCTAAGTTATACATCCTTCCTTATCTATAATGTGTTTAGATAATATCTTATTAAGAGTGTGTAAAGCAAGGCTGGGAATATGAAAGTGTTTTCATTAAAAACTTATATTCCCTACACTCTAAAAATCAGATATTGAATCCCATTCCTTCCGGTTAAGGATTGGACTATTGTAAACAAAACCTAAAAAGATATGTTCTTTTGGGTGTAATTATTAAAAGTGTGTAAAGTATGCTCGCACATACGAAGGATAGAGATCCACTAACTGTGCGAAAATTGTTACCACTCTTAAGCAAGCACCAGGAATTGTCTGGGCACCAATCTCAAATGAAGAAGACTAAAAGATAATGGCTTATCTTAAGACGTTGAACCTGTCACACTATCTGACAGAAGATCCTTCATTTGATAGGATAATATTGGACACTCAGTCATACAAAGCCTACCGGCGACTGGAGTGGGCCAGAATATCCAGGTCTTAAAAGATCTGAAGGCCAAAAGAAAGGCAGAAAAGTAATGGACACCTAGTGAGGTGGGACAGAGTTTACAAGTCTTAAATGATCTGAAGGTCAAAAGAAAGGCAGAAAAGAATTTGGACACTTAGTCTTCCAAAGCAACTGGAGTGGGCCAGAGTATCCAGATCACATATGATCTGGTTACGCCTAACCACGGGCAAGAGGTTATTCATGTGAAGCAACGCCACCTCTAAAGTAGAAGGGGTTGGAGAGTTTGTCCTTAAAAAAGACTTTAGGGAATGGGATCACTCTAAAAGGAGGTGTACATGTCCCAAACTTGGTTTCAGGGACGTTGTTGGTCAAGCTGGTTTAAGACTAGTCCAATAGGTCTGTAATAACTAAGAATGATACAGTATGTCTGTAGCCAAATAAATTATACATCTATGCCATCATAGATTAAGACACGTTAAATAGAAAGTCATTCAAAAGCTAACTAAGTTGAGATTGTTGCCTTTTGTCGACATAAACCCTCTGAATGAATGTGAGGTGGGCTAAGAGGCAAAATCACCTTTCCATTCCGTCAAACGAATAGTGAAAGAAACAGTCCTCTAGAACTTATTCAATAGGGGTTGGAGAGGTTGTCCTCAATAGGACTTCATGGAATGGGATCACTCTAAAAGGAGGTGATACATGTCCCAAACTTAGTTTAAGGGACGTTGTTGGTCAAGCTGGTTTGAGACTAGTCCAATAGGTCTGTAATAACTAAGAATGGTACAATATGTTTGTAGAATGATATATTTGTAATCCGTGTATCTATGCCATCATAGATTAAGACACGTTAAATAGAGAATCATTTAAAAGCTAACGAAGTTGAGATTGTTGCCTTCTGTCGACATAAACCCTCAAAATAAATGTGAGGTGAGCGAAGAGGTAAAATCACCTTTCCGTTCCGTCAAAGGAATAGCGAAAGAAACACTGCTCCTCTAAAACTTAGTCATACCTACATGGGTGATTTGAAGTTTATACAAAATAAAGGGGGGAGACAAGTACTTTGTGACCTTCATTGACGATGGTAAAATGTATTGCATCTTTTGTTTGTTGAAAAGCAAAGATGAAGTTGTTGAAGCGGATAAGCGCTGCAAAGTAGACGTTGAAAATCAACTAAGCCTACGGATTGAGGAATTCATAGTGATAGAGGAGGAGAATGTAAAGCATCATTGATCAAACGACTGCTCATTACTTACCTCAGTCTAACGGTGTTACCCAAGTGCAAAGTCGTACGCCAAAATATGTGGGGCAAGGCGATCCTTACCACTAATGCAATTCTCAACAGAACTACGCATAAGGATAAGGATAACCTTTCGTGTGAAACATGAAAAGGATCCCACCTACAAATGTTGTGTTGTGGGGTGGCTTGGTAGAGGTTGGAATACCGAAACAGGTTAAGTTGGACCTAATACTGTAAATTGTATATCCACTAGATCTGCAAATAAGGGTAGTGCTTATCACCTCTTTGTGTCAAAGAATGTTGAATTCTTTGAAGATAACTTTCCTTGAAAAGGAAAAAGAAATAATTGCTCTAGGTTAACAAGAACCCGCGAGTGCCTGTTTATCCAAAACCAGACGTTCCTGATCTACAGGACTCGGAAGTTGCTGACTATCCAGAGCTTAATGTTCCAGATCTACAGAATTCGGGGATTCTAGATGTTGAACCGAGACGGAACAAAGAGGGGACAAAGACTTGTTCCAGGCATTCTAGCTTGTATGGTTAATGAACCATAGATAATTAACAAAGAATTGTCATCTCCAGAAGCGCTGCTTTGGAAAGAAGCTACAGAGAGAGAAATAGATTCCATCATATAGAACCATATTTGTGTATTGGTTGACCTTCCTCCAGGAAAAAAACCTTAGGGTTGTAAAAGTGGATACTCAAAAGTGAGTACAAAGTAGATGGATCTACTGACGAGTATAAGGCCTCGACTACTTGTACATGTGCTCCCCTGTGAATAACTTAACATTCAGGGCCATTGCAGTCTTGCGTGACATAGATATTGAAACAGCCTTCCTAACCAGAGAGTTGAAAGGGGAGGATCAGAGTTGGTTTGTTGGACTGTTGGGCATCTTCCTGAACTTTCATTTTGGTCCCTGGAATGTTTACATTTTGGTCCTGGAAGTTTCAGATAAAACAGAAATAATGAATCTGACAATAAAAACATTGTCTCTGAAGTTAGAAAGCCAACAGTAGAAAAACCAACAGTCTGAAAGTGGAAGTCATATTGAAACAAAAGACTCGATATGAAACATATGGGTATCACATATGACATCTTAGGAATTGGGATTTCTAAGACATCTAACAGACTGGTCTAAATCCAAACTCATTTGTGAGGTACTTACCTGTCTCGTTGAAGCCACCAATGGATATGAATCATAGAACTGATTGGAATCATGGTGCACCCATATACAAGGAGTGATATGCGCAGGTCACATGTAGTTCAATATATTGTACACACTACAACTGACCTGGTATCGGCCTACAAAGTAGATCAGTTGAACTAAAGTTCACTCGTGATTCTAAAAATGATCAGTAGTAGATGTTAAATCGGATATGACGATGTATGAAATGTTCACTTATCTACAGATTACGGTATTCTGGATGTCCAGCGGTTCTGGGAGAAAATAGTGATGCAAACTGGACATCAGACTTGAAGAACACCAATGCCACAAGTAAATGTGTATGGTGGGTCTTAAAAAATCCTCTAACCAAACTTGCATCGGTCGATTCATGATGAAATCGGAGTTTATCACTTTAAATAAAGCATGAAGGAAGTTGAGTAACTTCACGACTCCTTAGAGGACGTCCCGTATTGGGAGAAACCCGTGCCTTCAGTAGTTATACAGTGTGGCTAGTCGGTCGACTTCAGGAAGGGCACGGATGACGACGTCTGGACATATTATTCAGATACATAAGACTGTATGGCAGTTGATCACCACAGGTGTCACTTCCTTGATTAATAATAAAAGGATATAGCGGACCCTTTAACTAAGGGGCTATCCGAAGATCAAAAGTTCTGTCTGTCTAGGGGAATGGGCTTAAAACCCAAACAATACGAACCTTTGCGGTGGTAACCCAACCATACTGACTGGAGATCCCAAGAATTTGGCTCAATGGGAAAACTAAGCTGCAAAAGGTTCAGTTGAGAACATCAGTAGAAGCAAGAGCACTTCGGATAATGATTTCTGTAAAGAAACATGAATCCAAAGTCATTCCAACGATAGACATTAAAGTGCTACCTGCTTTGTGGGTAAAGGTTAAGCTTCAAAACCTTTAACGATCCTCAAACGGTTGAGGTTAAGGTTGGGGAAACTTTTAATAATTCCTAACACTTGTAAAGTGGGGTATAATAGGATACCTTATATGAGATCACCTATTTAAGTGCGAGGACAGGCCACCTCAAATGAACGAACTTAAGAATCCAAGTGTGTCCACAGCCACAACAGATAAAACAATAAGAAGAAACGAATAAAGGGGAGGTATTGTATTGGTACAATTGTCTTGGCTTACATTAAACACTGATGGTTCAAGACATCACGTTCACCGCGCAATAAGTAAGTCCGATGGCATTCAACTAGGGAAGGTTCAAAGCGGAAGCTACCTCTCCTGATGCAATATCTTTTTGCTGAACGATTGTTGAAAGTAGGCACATTGTGTGTGCGCCAAAATCTCTTTCAAGAGGGAATTGTTGGAAATTTACTAATGTGGAATTAAGTTTATCCCATTATTTATGACTCAAACAATTGGGTCCCCGCACATCGGAAATTTCATTTCCACACACGTGCAATCTTAGTGCCAAGTATCGTAAATTTCGTTAATGAACGAGATATTGGTAAGTAAGTGAAATGTTTGAGACATAGAATGATGAAAGATTATTGGCTAAATAACAAGTGTTCCACGTTGGTAAATGAAAGAAGGATTGTGCGAAGTGTAAGATGGTACGGGCTGAATTAGCGTCACAATGCTAATGTAGCAGAGCCACGACGCTTTATTGGCGGTGACTGCTCGACGGAATCCCAAAGGTTTGGCTGTTGATGTGGTTTCAATGGCATTGAATCCACCCAATAATGGCCATTACTTGGACCATTATGTTGTTGTATTACTTGGGGGTTAAATTCCATCCATTACATGGCAATTTAATGCCATTATGGAGCATTTGAAAGGCCATCTTGCACACCTATAAATTGAGGTCTTTGGCTTAATTCTATAGATGAACGGAAAGGAACATATGAACATACTTACAAGTTAACAACACCACAAAGAGATCAGATTTTCTGATAAGCAATCCTTCTCTTAGCAATCTTCATTATTCGTGTTCTTCGCTGGGATCATTTGTGTAGGCTTTGCACATTTGATAGTTTGTTATTTCATCTTGGAAGACTATTGTCCACACTTCCGTAAAGCCTATATACGGGGGTAATCTTGTTTTAAAGACAGAGAGCCATCTCTCGACTCTGCTGGTGGTGTTGTGATTATCTAATTAGTTGCTAAGTGTTTCAGGTGTGAACTTGAATCTCAAAGGACTCTAACCATTCAGATTCTCAGCGGTTCTACAAGCCACAAGTGTAGCAATTCATGTTCTTGTATTTCTGAATACAAGATCCAGATTTGGAGTTCCAATTCAAGATCAAGAGATTGACAACTTGTTGTTGTAATCTTTGTTGTTTATCCTTTCGATCACTGTAATAGTTATTTACTATTCCCGTACGTGCTTTACATATCCAACATAACTTAATTGAGTAGTTTAATTTACTCTTTTGCTAATTGCTTATGCAAATGGCATGAAAAATGGTTCTATTTATACTAGCAAAGTTGAGTATTAGCCAACTAAGGATATTAAATGTAATTCTATGAGGATTTCAATGGATAATGGCTGAATTAATATTTGTAACAACTTCTTGATTTTTATTATCAGCAGACACCATCCACCAATTTAGCTTTCATTTGGGAATCTTGTAACAGAATTAACTTAAAAAATTAATGAATCTGTTAGAAACTTTAATGTCATAACTTGCTAGGCGGGAAAAATTAACCAGTCTAGTTCACACGAGGATAATCAAGTTCCTTGGCTAAATTCTAGTTTTAATTAAGTTACAGACAGATAAGACTTAACAATCACAGTCATATTATAACATGTTATATGTATGATTTTAGTGAAAATTGAACTGAAAGGCGCTATGCGGCATAAATGTGAATTAGCTAGTCCTTAACAAGCGTGATGGTACAAATCCATCGTGCTCCTTAATTTTAGTGTCACTGATGGTTGTTAATTATCGTCCCAACTTCTAAGGGTGGAGCTTGTCACTAGAAACTTTTAGAGTAGATTTTTTCTAATCAACAAAATTTAAGGGGCTTATATGAAATTCATAAAATAAGTATATCTACAAAAAAAAATAGTTGACCTTTTTCAGGATTTAGTGATGGATGATATTTCAGTTAAGAGTCTCACATCGGAAATGGAATGAGAACATGGACTCCTTATATGGACTTAGATAATCCTCACCCTACAAACTAGCTTTTGGGGTTGAGCTAGACCCAAGATCCATTCTTTACATGGTATCAGAGCCAGACTCATTCCAATTCTATGTTCACCGATGTTGGGTCCCCAAATTATGTCATCCACATTCCAGTTAACGGGGTCTGGCGTGCGGGGGAGTGTTAAGAGTCCCACATCGGAAATGGAATGGGAACATGAACTCCTTATATGGACTTGGACAATCCTCACCCTACAAGCTAGATTTTGGGGTTGAGTTAGGCCCAAGATCCATTTTTTACAATTTCTGTAGCAAAGCGACAACAACATAACAATGGAATGATTTTGCCACGAAATAAAAAGATGATACAACAAAAACATACCAAGTGAAATCTCACAATGTGGGTCTGGGATGGGTTACGCAGACCTTAGACCTTGGTAGGTAGAGCGGTAGTTTCCGGAAGACCATCGACTCAAGACAAAGCATAATCACAAGCAAATCAAAGCAAGAGAAACGGTCGGACTCAGACAAGAAATTAAAGCAGTATGAACATGTTGATAACAAAATCGAATACGTCATGGTAGCGCATTCTAACAAAAGGAAGCAGTAGCTAACGCACCTAAATAAGATAAACAAAGTACACTAAATAACACATAATAGCAGAAATCAAACTATAGGGGACTATAAAGCAATACTGCGTGTGATAGGCTAATTTTGTAAGCGTAAGTAGGACTACGCTTGACTACCTACTACCCTTCTACCCTAATCTGTGTCCTTCACAACCCCCTATCTAAGGTCATGTCCTCAGTAAGTTGCACATACGTCATATCCCGTCTAATCACCTCCCCAATACTTCTTCGGCCTACCTCTACCCTTCATGAACCCGTCCATAGCCAACCTCTCACACCTCTGCACTGGGCATCTGTGTCTCTTCTCTACACATGTCCGAACCATCTCAACCTCGCTTCCCGCATCTTATCGTCCACCGAGGCCACTCCCACTTTATCCCGGATATCATCATTTCTATTCCTATCTCTCCTTGTATGCCCACCCATCCATCTCAGCATCCTTATCTCCGCAACTTTCATCTTTTAGATGTGTGAAGTCTTGACTGGCCAACACTCCGCCCCATGCAACATAGTTGATTTAACCACCACCCTATAGAACTTGCCTTTAAGTTTTGGTGGCACCTTATTATTGCATAAGACTCCAGATGTGAGCCTCCATTTCATCCACTATTCCTCAATACGATGTGTGACATCGTCATCAATCTCTCCATTCCTTTGTATAATAGACTCGAGGTACTTGAAACTTCCTTTCTTTAGAATGACCTGAGTACCTAGCCTCACCTTCACGTCTGTCTCATGGTCGCTCCCATTACTGAACTTGCACTCCAAGTATTCTGTCTTGGTCCTACTTAGCCTGAACCATTTATGACTCTAGAGTATGTCTCCAAACCTCCAGCTTAGCGTTCACTTCGCTGTGAGTCTCATCAATCAGGACTATGTCGTCTGCGAATAACATACACCATGGCACCTCCCCTTGAATTTGTCGCGTCAGTCCATCCATCACCAAGGCAAGAATGGGCTAAGAGTTGATCCCTGGTGCAGCCCATCATCACTGGCAAGTGCTCCGAGTCTCCTCCTACTGTCCTTACCCTGGCCTTGGCTCCATCATACATATCTTTGATCGTCCTAGTGTACGCCACAGGTACACCTCTAACCTCCATATATCTCCATAAAAATCTGATCTCTTTAACAAAATAAGTTTTTAGATAACATGGACATAAATCGAAAAGATGTCTTCCAAATATAATTGTGATCTCTCTAATTACACTTCATTGGTCGCGGTTGAAAAGTCTTTGAGAAATGTGATTCTTTAAAGTAGTACTTAACTGGGCAAACGTGAAGAAGCAAACCAAGTGCGTGTGCTAGCTTTAGCTTAATATTCCTTTATTGTGAAACCTTGGCATGAGCTTTCTTGTTAAGTAACATGATAGTTTTAGGCAGAGTTTATTATTGTAGTAGTTTGGCACAGAACCACTCACATTCTTCTGGGATGAATTACTAACATGCATATATAAGTAATAAGCCTAATTATATTCTTTACGTTTAATGTTGCTGAAGAATAAAAATCATTTTCAACGTACAAAAGTATTTGAAGTAAAGATATCAAATAACAAGAGATCTGAAAGTTTGAAGCTTATCCTATCTAAGCATTCCACTGTTTATATGTTCACTGTACGGAAAGAAAATCACTGGATGAGTGGCGATAAATCAGCCGATAAAAGAAGAAACTAATATATTAAAGGAGATAAAAAAAAAAACGACTACGTAGTTCGGTCAACTAAACTGAAAAACAGAAAATGAAAAAAGGCGGATATAGTATACCGGCACCAAGTTCATCTTGTTAAGTGTCCCACATCGGAAAGAGAATGAGAACATGGACTCCTTATATGGACTTGGACACCATCCTACAAGCTAGTTTTTGGGGTTGAGTTAGGCCCAATATCCATTCTTTACATGGTATCAGACCCAGACTCATTTCAATTCTTTGTTCGTCGATGTCGGCCCCCAAATTATATTGTCCACGCTTAAGTTAACGAGGTCTGGGCGTGCGGGGAGTGTTAAGTGTCCCACATCGGAAATGGAATGAAAACATGGACTCTTTATATGGACTTGGACAATCCTCACCCTATAAGAGGATTGTCCAAGTCCATTTAAGGAGTCCATGTTCCCATTCCATTTTCGATGTGGGACTCTTAACACTCTCCCGCACGCTCAGACCTCGTTAACTGGAGCATGGACAGACCTCGTTAACTGAAGTGTGGACAATATAATTTGAGGGCCCAACATCGACGAAAAAAGAATTGGAATGGGTCTGACTCTGATACCATGTAAAAAATGAATATTGAGTCTAACTCAACCCAAAAAGTTAGTTTATCCATATAAGAAGTTCATGTTTCCACATCTTAACCCAGTACTTTCGAGGTAGAGCATAAATGCATATGTAAGAATCCATGAAAATTGCAACAAATAGTAGGTATGAACTCGTAACTTTAAAGATATATATAGAGTTAGTTACCTTCTCCGGATCCCGCGCATAGCGGAAGCTTAGTGCACCGGCTACCCTTTATATATAGTTAATTATATGATAAGAGCCTTAAATGTTTAACCCATAAAATTTAAATTTTGAATTCGCACAGGATATACTTTTTAAAGAGGGAAGAACATTTGGTTATAGGAAGAAACTATAATATAATTGGATAAGGTCGAATTAGGCGTCTTCAACCGAGCCTAAGAATTTCCAATGTTGTAAAGAATCTGCCAACAAAGTCAAGTTTTTGTTCTCCTTCCCCAATACCCTTTCTCCCTTAGAAAAAGTTTAAAGAATCACTTTCATTTTGGCACAATTATTGATAATGCAAGAACAGTAGACTATCAAAATAACATATTAAATCCGAGAAAAAAAACAAGTAGATTTAATCATAAAAGTGGCATATGTTTTTAGCTTAGAATTGTCAAAACTCTTGTACTATAGTATTACGTCTGTTTTGAGTCAATCGTCCAGGATCGTAGTAATACTTATTATGATAAGCATTAATTAGTAATCCGGTAAAAATAATAACAAACTTGTTATCGCCGATTAATTCATTAATAGTATAAAGAATCTTTACACTCAGTGTATATAACTTAAATTCATAAGAAAAGAAAAGAAAAAGTACATAACGTCCTCAGAACTATCTCATTAGACTATGCAAATGATTTTCTTGAAAATACATAACTTCTAAATTTATTCTAATAATGATTTTCTTTAGTTGGTCCCAAAGTTAAAGAATCTATAAATATCCATTCAAAGTATTTCCTTGTGCAATTTTTCAACAAGTACCTTTATTCCATTCATGAAAGAAAGTTCAATTTGTAACTTTTACATGTTATATTTTAGCCTTGAGAATCTTGCTTTTCACAATCTTATAGTCTATAAATACACATAAAATTCCATAATATAATTTCATATACATACAGTAAAATTAAAACCATGGCTTATTATACTTGCAATTTTCCTGATATATACTCCTGGATTCAGAATTTACCACCAATTTCGAAATGGAAAACCGACTCTATTTCAATTTGCATTTCTCCTTCATGTTCATCTCAACCTTCCCTCAAACTTTCCATTGCCAAAAATTACCATTTTTGCATAGTTGCAGATTATAATCTTCCTATTTCCCTATGGACGTCGAAACCACTAAAAATAAAGCACATTTCAACAAAATTATTAGACGACGAATCAGTATTCAGTCTCTTGATCAATTTTGTTCAGGACGTCATGAATTATGGTCCCAACAAAAATTCTTCATCCTTCCTCAAGATTCCACGAATGGATTTTACTAACTCCGATTTTAAAGAAATTTTCAATTTCTCATTTCTTACTTTGGCTTTCATAATCTGTATCTATGAAGCCCCTGCTGATCTCAGGTCCACGTGTATTATCGCCCTGAAGAATCAATTTTCATGTTCACAATCTAGGCAAGCGTCAAAATTGCTAGTGAGAATTTTGGGATCGAATACTGAAGAGCAATGGATGCGTTCAGTAAATTTAGCGATAACTAATTGGATCATTGAAATTCATTCTTCTTCAAATCATCCAATGAAAACGCCATGTCGATTGTTTTCACACTCATTTTCGACACAAGGGCTATGGAAAGTCCAATTGTATTGCCCTGTAATTGCAATGGAAATTGAAACATCTACTGCTAGTAGTTTGTCTGATGATTTGAGGTTTTCACTCAACTTTCACCAGCTTGAAGGAGTGATTCAATTGAATCATAGAGTTATAGTTCGAGAAAAGTGGATTGAAGTGATGATGAACACCGATAATATTAGGTACGTCTGTTTTCTTGAACTTGGAGGGTGTTTCAGTAAGTTATAAGTTGGTGAAACTAGCTTATAAGGGGTGACTTTTGGATAAAGCCTCTAAACCTAGGCTTTAGGCCTCTCATTTTATGGGTCTCATTTTTCATCAATATAATTTATATATTTTTAAAAAATAATTATAAAGTACTTTGAATTTTTTTGTCATTTAAAAGATTAGTTAACTAATTGATAGAAAATAAAGCCCGTAAATCAGTAAGTAACGTATACATAGTATGAATATTGAATCTATTTTTAGTATATTGACAAAAAAGAGGTTTCCTCATTGGTTTCTCTATCTACTTTTAGCTTTTCTCGTTAAAACTTTGGTATACTTCTACGCTTTTATATTTCTTCATTATTTTTTCAAGAGATTCTTTGAGCAAATTGCTCTGAAAGACAAGAGCTACAATATATGAATTTGATATCTTTAATTTTGCTCGGGCACCAATTATTGCAAGAAGTAATTGAAGCACCAAATAAATATTTTCAAACAAGTTATCAACTTCTTGAGTCAAGTTTAATTATTTCAACTTCTTAGTATTGTTTTCATCCAAAACTTGCTTGTCTTGATATTTTATTTTTTAATATATATTGTCATTTTAACTATTTATTAGAATATAAAATATGTCAATTAGAAAATATGAATCTGGTGTTCAGAACTCAAAAAAAAAAAATAGAATAGAAGAATTACATCATTGATACAATCTCAAAACGGAGCTTTTGAGGAAGTTAATGAGCTATATATCTGACATAAATCCTCTAGACTTCAAATAAAAAATATATATGAAATTTTTTTCTTTTTTCGTTTTTGTGACAAAAAAAATTAAGGTCCCTCATTGAATTTTGGCTTTAGGCCCCCAACAGTATTGAGCCGTCCATGTAGCTTATAGGCACTTGTTGATTAATTTTTCTTGCAATCCTGCATTGACTAGATTCTTTTTGAGCCGAGGGTCTATCGGAAATAACATCTCTGTCCCACAAAGGTAGAGGTAAGGCATGCGTACATCCTACCATATCTAGACCCCACTTTGTGAGATTACACTGAGTATGTTGTTGTTTGTTGTTGGTAAACACAAAAATAATTTTAAACACAAATAAGCAAAATATTAAACACTAACTTATAATTTTCAGCTTATAAGCACTTCAGTTTGACCACAAATCTATTATTTTATTCCAGAATTTTCCATAACAGCCAAATATCGTTCACAAGACAAAACTCCTAACTCCCTCTCCGTTCAATTTTGTCGTTTGTCCTTTTTCGTGTAAAGTGATTTCTTTACTTATATTTTAAAGAAAAGGGTCAGAAATGCTCCTAAATTATTGAAAATATGATAAAAATGCCTTCCATTTGGTTTTCGGTCCAAAAATTGCTATTGAACTACTAAAAATAGGATAAAAAAATATCCTCGCCGTTAGTAAATTGGCCCAATTATACCCCTATCTTGTAAAAGGCATTCAATTATCTTAACAAATCTTTTACTAAACACATAACCGTATATTATCAGTTTTAACAAACTTCTATTCAAATATGTAACAACTGACCATTCAAAAAGTGATTTTTAACCCTTGATGCTTATCGACTACTTTTAATAAGCTAATTCGAACAGGATCTAATTTGAATAAACACAATTTTCTGAGAAAAAGAACCTAAGAGTGAATTTTAACTTGATGTAAAAATGTATCTTCATGTAGGTGTGATGTTGTTAGGCTAGTGAATGAATCACTAATGGCAGAGAGAGGAGCTGGGATATCAGAAAAGCATTTCCCTTCAAGAATTTCATTACAACTAACTCCAACACTTCAATCCAATGTATTGAGCATATCAGTGAACAAATCCTCTGACAATCCATTAAGAGAAATTAACATGGAAAAGACCATTGAAGCGGGATTCGATCCACCAAACACTTACATGGGATTAAAAGTTTCCGCTGGAGAGACAGTTGTTACGAGCATGAAACCGTGGAAATTCGAGCAATCTGTTAACGGAGACGGTGTAAATTTGAATTGGTTTCTTCACGATAGCGGGAATGGGAGAGAGGTGTTTTCATCGAAGCCTTCTGTTTTTTCGTTAATTCAGCCAAAGGCTTGGTTCAAGAACAGATATTCAAGTGTTTATAGGCCTTTCACTAAGCAAGGAGGGGTAATTTTTGCTGGAGATGAGTATGGAGAAAGTGTATGTTGGAAAGTGGACAGAAGGGCTATGGGGAAAACAATGGAATGGGAATTGAAAGGGAGAGTTTGGTTAACTTATTGGCCAAATAAACATTTAAGCTCTTATGCTGAGACTAGAAAGTTGGAATTTAGAGAAGTGCTTTATCTCAACCTTGCATAGTCAAAGTTGTTGTATTGAGTATAAGAAGGATCTTTGCATCGGGTAAGCGGTCTACATCACACCCTCTTGAGGTGTGGTCTTTTTCCAAATCGTGTGAACACGAAATACTTCGTGCTCTGGGCTATCTTTTTTATTGATTATTGAAATGTATTTGTGTGTTGTATAGTTATATTTGTTATATTAATTATCTAAATGATCCTTGCGTTAGGCTAAGTTGCATGTATCACAACCCCTTGAGGCGGATCCTTTTCCAAACCCTTCATAAACGTGGGATACTTCGTAGATCGACTTGCCCTTTTTATTGATTATCAAAATGTATTTATGTGTTGCATAGTTATGTTTGTTGTATTGATGATCAAATTGTATTTTAATGAATTTAGAATTGTTGGAATTGTAATTCTTCTATACATATGAAATATGCTTTCTATTTTTGTGGGACCTTGTTTTTTATTTTAGTGTTTTCATGTTATGAATGAGAAATGATATCTATTACAACATGATAAAAGTAACCGCTTCCTAATTTAAGGAAGAAAAAAGGAGTAACAGCACCAATATCCAAAATTTGATTTTCTATAAAAAGATAAATGAGAATGTTAGCTAGTTGATTTAGTGTTTTGAATTTTGATGAAAATTTTGAGAATTAAAGATTGATAACAATGTCTAAGTGTTTGGTGTGGGTTACAACAATTGCAGGAAACGGAAAGTAAGTAAATATTACAAATTCCTAGAAAGGATAAACTAAATATTACAACAAAACTAGAATCAAGAACGTAAAAAACTGCTTGTAATTTGCTGAGTCGAGTGATTACACTCTGTCTTTAAGACAAGATTGCCCCGTATATATCCTCTTACGTTGTCGGGCAATAGCCTCCCAAGATACAACATCAACTTAACAAATGAGCAAAGGAAACTCAAATGTTACTCTTGAAGAACTTTGAGTATAGTAAACTTGATTGAGAGGTAGAAGAAGATGTCAGAAAATTTTGTAGTGTTTTCTTAGTGTGTTGAACAATTGAGCAAAAGGCCTCAATTTATAGTGTAAGGAGATGACCCCTCAACTAGCCAACTAATGGCCTTCAATAGTCATGTAATGACACTTATTGAGGAGTTACATTCAGCCAAATAATGGTTGAATTCATGTGCCAAATAATGGAGATTCAATGCTCCAAAACCAGCCCAAAAGTGAGAATTAGCGCCGCGGCTCCAGTGACTGACCACCCAATTAGCGTCGCGGCGCTCCGGCGCCTTGGCTCCGACGGGGTTGCGCCGCAGCCCTTCGCGGCTCCGCGGCGACTTCCGACTCGTTTAATCTTACACTTCGTACACTTCTTCCTTCGTTTACCAATGTGGAATACTTTGTCATTTGGCCAATAACCGTCCATCATTCTATGTCCCAAACGTATTACTTACGTACCAATATCTCTTTCACTAATGAATTTGTGATACTTGGCACTACGTGTGCACGTGTGTGGAAATGACGTTTCCGACGTGAGGGGCCCCAATTGTTCGAGTCATAAATAATGGGATAATCTTAATTCCACATTAGTAAATTTTCAACAATCCCCTCTTGAAAGAGATTTTGGCGCACTCACATAGTGCTTTTTCCAACAATCTTTCAGCGGACTGATGTTGCATCAGGAGAGGTAGCTTCAGCTTTGAATCTTCCATAGTTGAATAACATCGGACTTACTTACTGCGCGGTGAACGTGATGTCTTGAATCGTCAGTGTTTAATATAAGACAAGTCAATCATACTAACACAACAACTTTTCTTACTCCGTTCTTCGTAATGTTTTATCCGTTGTGGCCGTGGACACTTCTTAGATTCTTAAGTGTATTCATTTGAGGCGGCATGTCCTCGCACTTAAATAGGTGGTCTTCTACAAGGTATTCTGCTATACCCCACTTTACAAGTGTTAGGAACCATTAAAAGTTTCCTCAAACCTAATCTCAACCGGTGAGGATCATTAAAGGTTTTGGAAACTTAACATTCACCCACACTGCATATAGCACTTATAGTCTATCGCGGGAATGACTTTGGATTTGGTGTTTCTCCACAGAAATCACTATCTGAAGTGCTCATGCTTCCACCGAAGCGATCAACTGATCCTTTACAGCTTAGTTTTCCCATTGAACCTAATTCCTGGGATCTCCAGTCGGTAAGGTTGGGTTACCACCATATTGGTCCTTATAGCTTGGGTTTTAAGCCCATTCCCCTAGACAGGCAGAACATCTGATCCTTGGGTAAACCCTTTGTCAGTGGGTCCGCTATGTTATCCTTTGATTTTACGTAATCAATGGATATTATACCCGTGGTGATCAGCTGCCTAACGGTCTTATGCCTCCATTGAATATGACGAGACTTGCCATTGTACATAGAACTCCGTGCCCTTCCTAGAGCCGACTGACTGTCGCAGTGGATCATTACAGAAGGTACGGGTTTGTCCCAACAAAGGAAATCCTCTAAGAAGTCGTGAAGCCACTCAGTTTCTTCTCCTGCTTTGTCTAAAGCGATAAACTCCGATTCCATTGTGGATCAGGCGATGCAAGTTTGCTTAGAGGATTTCCAAGACACAGCCCCACCACCAATGGTAAATACATACCCACTCGTGGACTTGGTGTTCTCTATATCAGATATCCAGTTTGCATCACTGTACCCCTATAGTACAGCTGGATATCTCGAATAATGCAACTTGTAAGTTAACGTGTATTTCAGGTATTGAAGTACCCGATTCAACGCCTTCCAGTGATTATCACTAGGATTACGGGTAAACCTAGCCAACTTGTTAACTGCATAAGCATTATCAGGTCGGGTGCAGTTTGTTATGTACATCAAACTCCCTATCACCTGTGCATATGGCTCCTGGTATACGGGTGCACCACGATTTTTATCAAGATTTTGATTTCTATCCAGTGGTGACTTTGTAGGCGAATTGTCAAATATCTTAAACTTTCTCAACACATCCTCGATGTAGTGAGACTGAGATAAGACCAGTCCGTCAGATGTCTTAGAGATCTTTACCCCTAAGATGACATCTGTGATACCCATATCATTCATGTCGAAGCATTGTTTCAACAAGTTCTTAGTCTCTAGGATCAAGCTAGGACCGCTCCATATGATCAACATGTCGTCTACGTACAAGCATATCATGACGAACAAGTCAGAGTTACCTTTCGTGTAGACACATTTGTCACATTCACTAATGGAGAAACCTTTCGATAGTAGAGTACTATCAAATTTTTCATGCCATTGTTTCGGGGCTTGTTTCAGTCCGTACGGAGATTTGACAAGTCGACAGATTTTCTTCTCTTGACCTGAAACCACATACCCCTCGGGTTGTTCCATATAGATTTCTTCTTCCAAATCACCATTTATGAAAGCTGTCTTGACATCCATTTAATGTATCTTAAGGTCACGCAACGCTGAGATCGCAATGAATACCCGTATGGACGTCATCCGAGAAATCGGGGAGTATGTGTCAAAATAGTCAAGGCCTTCCTTCTGCCGATAGCCCTTGACTACCAACCTAGCCTTGTACTTATCTATAGACCCATCTGTTTTATACTTCCGTTTGAGTATCCATTTACAACCCAACAGTTTATTTCCAAGAGGAATATCAATCAATTCCCAAGTATGGTTATCGGGGATGGAGTCTATTTCACTCTCAATAGCTTATCTCCATAGCAGTGCCTCTGGAGTTGACAATGCTTTAGCAATTGTCCTTGGTTCGTCATCAACCATATAAGCTACAAAGTCAGGACCAAAGGATTTACCCTTTCTGCCCTTTTACTTCGCCTTGGTCCCATCTCTGGAGTCTCCAAGTTCTGAGAATTTTGAACACTAGATTCCAGATATTCAGCCACTTCGAAGTCCACTAGATCTGAACCGGGCAGTCAACGACTCCTGGTTCCTGAGAGCTTTGTTCATAACTTCGTTTGCGAGAGGTCTTGTCTTTTTTCTTTCTAGAAAAAGTACCCTCAAATAATTGATCATTCCTTGATTCCATGATTGTACCCCCGTGGATATCTGGAATATCTGACTTATGCAATAAGAAGCGATAAGCAATACTGTTATTTGCATATCCGATGAAAATGCAATCTACAGCTTAGGCCTAATCTTGACCTGCTTTGGCTTGGGCACTTCTGTAACGTCCCGTATTTTCGGGTGACGGTTGAACACATAACGTAAGTGAGTACACCCGGACTCGAGAAAATTTATGATTGCACTTATGTATATTAATTAGTTTATAGGACGTGACCCCGAAATAATTTTTGGATTTAATAATGTGGCGGCGGTGTGTAATAATAATAATTGTGTATCCCCAAAGAGATTATAGACTAGTATTATATTACCTGAATATTGACATTGGGTATAAGGGAATTTTATAAGTCGTCGAATTTTAAATGATTTGAGATCGGGAATTTAATTGTATGTATAATTAATTAATTGTGGGATTAATTATAATTGTGGAGATATTTATAGTGAGATTTTAATACGTGTACGCTTATAACCGATTTGGGGGTGACTAAGCCCCAAATCAGTCGACCGATTCTCTTTCTCTATATTTCAACCGATCCCTTCTCTTTCAAAAACTCACTACCAACTCTGCAAGCTCCTTCAAATCCTTAGCACTCCTGAAGGAGTTCTTCTGTAAGGAATTAATGGTCACATTTCTAGCGGATTGAGGAAATCCAGTTGGTGGGTTCTCGAAATTCTTTGTCAAAATTGGGGATTTTCGTGAGCTTTCATATAACCAAAATGAAGGAGAAATTCAAGGTGTTCTGGGCTTTGATTCCAGTAGAGTCGAAGCCGAAAACAAGCCTAGAAACTCAGAAACTAAGCAAGAAACCTTAAATGCGAAAGGATTCTGACGTGAATCGATTTTGGGTTCTGTTTTTGCTTGTCGGAAGTTGTTTCGAGCGAAAGGTTTTCCGGCAATTCTCGTCACTGCGTCTAACAGAGGTAACCTTTCTTGTTGTTAAAGTTTATACAATTTCTGAATTCGTTTCTTACCACTAGTTCTATAAACAATTGTCGAAAATGCGAATTTGGGTTAGGTGTTGTTGGGACTGCCGTGACTGAGAGTTGCTGGAAATTGTATGTGAAATTGTTGCACTATTTTGAAGACTGTAGTAGTATAGGAAGAAGGATTAAGGGGGTTGGATGTGTCGTTCATGTATAGATTTTGGTATAGAGGGAATATAGGTTCTACGTGTTCAAGGTGTTCGCTAGAATGTCCCAATAAATCTGTTTTAGTATGTTGATTCGATTGTGATGCAATTCATCCGTATGATGTAGATAATCATTCATAGAGCTTACAAGGACCCGCGAAACTTAGATAAATTCGACAACAAGGTATGCAAGGATCTTTCATTCCTTTAGCATAATTCTATGTGCGAAACATAACCATCGTGTTGCTACATAAATTACTCTACTCTTAAGTAGTTGGGAAAAATCATGTTATTGATTCTGGTGTTAAAAGCCTGTTTCTAAAATGTTTCTAAGCCTTATTGAGGCATACGGAAAATGTGTTGATATTCACCGTGTTAGCCAAGGGTGCAATGATGTTATGTCACTCGGGGTATTTTATTGTCATTCATGCATATTCATTTGCATTGCATTCATATTTTACCCTGGATCACTTGTGATATGCACACTACTATATGGTAAATATTATATATGTAGGGGATATGGGAAAAGAGGGAAATGCGTTATATACACACACCACTTGCAGCTGGTACATACTATCACCAAAGAGCCCTAAGAGGCCAACATGATGTGATGTGATGTGATGTGACGTGATGCCTACATGGCTTATTGGGATGGGTTGCACGATCTGCAACACTAATATTGGGACGGGTTGCACGATCCGCAACACTAACATATATATGATATATATATATACCGCATGTGCATCATGCATACATCCATTTGTCATCATATGCTACGAGGCCCACAACGGCTGATATGGTAAGAAAGATGCCCGAAGAGGTCGATATATATGTGTATACTGCATAAAGCATAACATATAGGCATGTGTATTAGGGCCCTCAAAGGCATTTACTAATGTCCAGTTATTTCTGTTTCAGACTATGATATATCTCTGCTATGTTGTTTCTTATGCCTGACATACTCAGTACATCAGTCGTACTGACGTCCCTTTTGTCGGGGGACGCTGCGTTTTATGCCTGCAGGTTCATATTGAGAAGGTGACGATTCACATTTGTAGGTTGTTGGTTCAGCTGGTGTCCAGAGCACTCTATTTGTTTCAGAGTCGCGATTTGGTTGTGGTATGTTCTTCTCTGTAGAGGCTTGTAGATAGGTGTCTTGTGGTTAGTTGTTGTGTATGACCTTGTCGGCCCTGGTATATAAAAGTGTAAATCGGGGCTTTTGGGTTCAAACTTTAGTTAAATCTATCACGGCCCAGTCCGTGTTAAATATGTTTAAGGGTGGAGTGTAATTGTGGTGTCCGGCGGGTAGGGTCCGGGTGCCCATCGCGGCCCTCCGGTTTGGGTCGTGACAACTTCGACCTTTGCCAAATAATCCCACACCTTTAAATATATATAGGTGGGTTTCTTTCCTTTCCATGATTCATATGGAGTTTTGTCCTTACCTATATGTGAGACTCTGTTAAGAATCATATTAGCGGTAAAAACGACTTTTCCCCACATATTTTGGGGAAGATCGGAATTGATGAGCAAGACATTCATCATTTCCTTCAATGTGCGGTTCTTGCGTTCCGCAACACCGTTCGACTGAGGTGAGTATGGAGTCGTCGTTTGATGAACAATGCTCGATTCGGCACAATATTCCTCAAACGGCGCCACGTATTCTCCCCCTCTATCGCTACGAATAGATTTAATCTGCATGCTAAGTTAGTTTTCAACCTCTGCTTTGTAACGTCGGAACGCTTCAAAGGCTTCATCTTTAATTTTCAACAAGTAAAGGTAACAATACCTTGTGCTATCATCAATGAATGTCACAAAGTACTTTTTCCCTCCCCTAGTTTGTGCAAACTTCAAATCACATATATCTGTGTGAATGAGTTCTGGAGGAGCGGTATTGCTTTCGACGGATCGAAAAGGAAGCTTTGTGAGTTTTTCCTCTACGTACACCTCACACTTATGTTGAGGGTTTACGTCGATAGACGGAAACAACTCCAACTTAACCAACATTTGGATGGACTTATAGTTAACATGTCCTAATCTATGATGCCATAAATTAGAAGACTCAAGCAAGTAAGAAGAAACTTTAATATTATTGCTTGCACGCATTACAGACATGGCATTAACTTTGAAGAGTCATTCACAGACGAAGCCTTTTCTCATAAAAGTTCCATTCTTGGTGATTACAAACTTATTGGACTCAAATACTAACCTAAAATCAGCATTAACCAATAAATGACCTGAAATTAAATTTCTCATAATCTCAGGAATATGCATCACCTCCTTTAGAGTGAGCTCATTTCCAGAAGTCATCTTCATGACTACATTTCCTACCCCCAACACGTTAGAGGAAGCGATGTTACCCATGAACAACTTCTTGTTAGTAATTGGTGTATAAGTGGAGAAGGCATCTCTATTGGAACAGATGTATCTGGTAGCACCCGTGTCCATCCACCATTGCATGAGATTCTCAATAAGGTTTGCTTCAAGCACCATCGCCGAGAACTCCTCAATCATGTCGTCCAGAAGCCTGTCTTTGACGACGTTAGCCTGAGCCTTTCTTTTGGCCTTGGCCTTCTCTTGTTGCTCAGTCTTGAGCTTGTGGCAGTCATTGATCATATGATCAAGTTTCCCACAGTGGTGACAGTTTCCTTTGAACTTCTCCGCCGCTTGGGTCTTGTCGTATTTTTGGAACTTGTACTTCTTGCTTGGGTTCCCTTTGGCCTCAGCCAGATTTGCCTTTGCCTCAACGAGTTGTTTTCCCCTAGGCAAGGCCTTCTTATTATCTTCCTGAATTTGGAGTTTGATAATAAGTTCTTCAAAGATCATCTCCTTTGTCTTGAGTTTTAAGTAACTCATAAAGTCATTCCACGAGGGAGGTAACTTTTCAATCAGTTATGCAACCAAAAACTGCTCATTTGGTTTCATACCTTCCAAATCTAGGTGATGTAGAATCATTTGGAATTCCTGGACTTGGGACATCACTGTTTTACTATCCACCATTTGAAATTTCAGGAATTTTCCAATGATGAATTTCTTTGTACCAGCATCTTATGTGTTGTACTTCTTCTGCAGCTTCTCCCATAACTCTTTGGTGGTGCCTACGGTGCAATACACCGTGTAGAGTGGGTCTGATAGGCAGTTCAAAATATAGTTCTTACACATGAAATCACTATGACTCCATGCATCAAGAACCATCTTCATGCCATTAATGACATGGATACCTTGGCCCCCTTCAGCCGTTTCAGTAGGCGAAGGGTCCATTTCATCTCCAGCTTGTGGAGGATCTTCTGTTAGGAAACGAGTCATTCCCATAACAGTCAGATAAAAGAGCATCTTCTCCTGTCATTTCTTAAAGTTGGAGCCCATGAACTTTTTCGGGCGTTCATGGTGGAATCCAGCGGGTGGAGGAACTGTAACCTTCCCTTGAGCAGCAGGAAAGGCGTTGGATGAGCCTTGAGCGGTAGTGAAGGCATTAGGTGTGCCTTGAGAAGCAGTGGGGAAGGCAGAGGGGTTGCCTTGAGTAGCAGCAACAACAGAATCAGAAGTGAGTTGTTCTCTTCCAGTCATCTTTCTAAGTACTTACAACAATCTTGTCTTAAAATTATGGGTTACAACAATTGCAGGAAACGAGAAGTAAGTAAATATTACAAATTGCTAGATAGGATAAACTAAAGATTACAACAAAACTGGAATCAAGAACGTAAGAAACTACTTGTGATTTGCTGAGTCGAGTGATGGCACTCTGTCTTTAAGACAAGATTTCCCCGTATATATCCTCTTACGTTGTCGGGCAATAGTCTCCCAAAATACAACACCAACTTAACAAATGAGCAAAGAAAACTCAAGTGTTACTCTTAAAGAACTTTGAGTTTAATAAACTTACTAGAGAGGAAGAAGAAGATGTCAGGAAATTCTGTAGTGTTTTCTTAGTGTGTTGAACAATTGAGCCAAAGGCTTCAATTTATAGTGTAAGGAGATGACCCCTCAACTAGCCAACTAATGGCGTTCAATAGCCATGTAATGACACTTATTGAGGGGTTACATTTAGCCAAATAATGGCTAAATTCAATGCTCCAAAACCAACCCAAAAGTTAGAACTTTTCATCTTCTCATCGCAGCATTATGCCTACGAAGCGCCGCGACTCCAGTGACTGACCACCCAATTAGCGTCGCGGCGCTGCCTGGGAGGCGTTCCGGCGCCTCGGCTCCGACGGGGCTGCATCGCGGCCCTTCGCGGCGACTTTCGACTCGTTTAATCTTACACTTCGTACACTTCTTCCTTCGTTTACCAACGTGGAATACTTTGTCATTTGATCAATAATCGTCCATCATTCTATGTCTCAAACGTATTACTTACGTACCAATATCTCTTTTACTAATGAAATTTGCGATACTTGGCACTACGTGTGCACGTGTGTAAAAACGACGTTTCCGACGTGCGAAGTCTCAATTGTTCGAGTCATAAATAATGGGATAATCTTAATTCCACATTAGTAAATTTTCAACATTTGATTGGTGCAGTGAAATTTCAATCCAACCCGCCTAGATTTATAGCCGAAATTTTAAATAACTGAATTGGACGAGTCAAAATAGACTGAGCTGATAAAATGGCGGATCACAAATTCAACAACTGGTTTACCTGTACCTTGGTAAAGTCGAAAAAATATTTAAATTTAATAGTGTATTATAAAGGCATAAATTTGACAAGGAAAAAAAAGTTGAAGCTGAGTGAGCATAATTCACTCAAACCGCAAATTACGCCACTATTTTACAAACCTTCAATCTTTTCCCGTAAGGTAGCAAAAGCCCCTCCATTTTGATTGCCCAAGGAGTTAAAACTTTTTGGTTGATGAACAACGAGACATTGCAATATTCTTTTTTCTCCTAATCATCAAACAAAAAGGTAACAATTAACTGGTTTTTCTTTTCCATCATTCAATTATTCTGGTTCACGGCTGTATAGTACTCACACTCACTATATATTACTCCATCTATCTCAATTTATGTTAGTCAAACAATTTAATTTTGATAGTAAATTTGAGCATAGAATCTTTAAGTTTTTTTTTTGAAATAAAATTTACATATTTGGAAACTACTTAAAAATAGTATAAGTTACATTAAAATATATATATATGAAAAAATTAGATTAAAAAAAGGCTTGTTTGAATCTCAAAATCTGAAAGATGTGTAAATTGGGATGGAGGGAGTATTTAACGACCCGCATATCGGTTTGTTTCCTTAATGCTGCTTCCTCGTATGACCTTCATTCTATCTTTAATTTCTCTAAAGATAATGTCTTTTGTCCAATGCAGGAAAGGAGGCAGGAGCAAATCTTACTGCAGATGAGTTACCTTTCTTGTCTTATGTTGTAATTATGCAATGAATCATGCCAGATTTGTTACTAGAATAGACAGTCCGTAGTTACAGTACTGCTTTTGTGTGAGTGGTCACCAAATTTAGTTCAAAACTCAAATAAATTTCTCTATAATTTCACGCGAAACAGTACAGCTGTTTTAATCTGAGAATATGCTGGCTTAGTTCTACGACAGATGGTGAATTCAGTGGCAACTTTTGATGATTTACCCTTTTTTTTCTTACTTTGTAAACTCTCTGTGTTTCGTTTTTCGAGAGATTTTTGAAACTAAATTGAATTAGATTAATTCAATATTTTAAAAGTAAAATTTATGTGTAAAAAATTTATGAGAAATACTATAAGTTGAAATTATTCCCATATTAATATGATGAAAAAATACATCTTAAAATATTAATCAAAGTTTATATAGTTTGACTAAAAAATAAGCAAAACCTGACAAGTAAAAGGGAGTAGTCACTTTGTAGCTATATGAGATTCAAATTGTGTGCAGAACTCAAATAAATTCTTCTCTGTTAATTGCACTCGAAACAATACTTATACAACTGCTTAAATCTGGGAATATGCTAGCTTAATCTGTGACAGATGGTGAATTCAGTGGCAACTTTTGGCACCATCTCGACCCATTCATCTATCAAAAATGCAACAGGAAATTCTAGGAAAAGGGGGGAAAATGTAGTAGAGCAAAAAAGAAGTAGCCCCAAATAAATTGATTGCTCTAGGACTCTGAATTACTATGTATTATGTTGCTTTCTTGTTGCAGTCCTCAACAGACTGGAAAATCTACTGGAGGAGCCTCCAATGATTCCAGTTCACTAACTCCATTTTCCACGACGAACGCCATTGCCAAACCCCAAGTAATGTGAACATCCAAGTGACAGTGCATTAGCCACACTCCTGTTTAAGTAAAATAATGTAAGTTTGTAGTATAGAAAAGAGTTGGGAATATTAGGAGATATAAGTAGTTGTTTCCCTAATATTTCTCTTACCTGGATTGTCAGCAATGAATCTGATGACTGTCCAACCATTAACTGGCACACTCGCTGTATTTCTGAGAGGTGGATCAACAAGGTTGAATTTAGCTGTATCTTTTTTTGCATTAAAGTTACCGAAACCCTCTGCAATGATGTAAAAATCATATCCGTGAAGATGGATTGGATGGTTTTCAGCTGTGAAGATACTCGTCCCTTGTAACACAACTTGCACTCTTGCCCCATATTTCAGCTTGTACAGCTTAGTTCCTCGAATAGGTTGCCATAAGGACCGGGTTATGTTGCCAGTATAATCAAACTTTACAGGTGGCACAGCGGGGAAATCAGTTGAGAAAATGCCAGGTATGCCTTGGTGATGCGCTTGTAGCAGGGAAAAGTTGGACGGTAGCACAAAAGATACATTGTTCATACTGGCAGCGAATCGAGTTCCATTTGGACCTTGACAGTTTCTGGAGCGTGCACCTCTAGGGCAATTCTGGAGTCCCAGCCCAACTGTGAAGAATAGATTTTCGTCAATTTCAGTGGGAACCTCGACCTTTCTTGGGCTTCTGAATTTGGTTGTGAAGGCTGTAGCAGTGGCTGTGTCATTATATGGGGGTAAAGATGGGAAAACTGGATTGATCTTGACACAGTTGGAAGAACAAGAAACTGTTTTGTACTCAAGGATGGCTGTGGTTGTGGTATTATCAAAGGGGGCGCCTTGAGCGCTTGCGTAGGCACGTGCTGCCATATAGTATCTCGCTGCTGGTTGGTCAGTTTTGATCAGGACATCAGTTGTCTGGCCTGGTCCGAGCATAAGAATTGATGTTGTGAAGGGTTTAACATAAGAGGCATCTGCTCCAACAACAGTAAGCTTGTGGTTGGCCACAGTAAAGAAAAGCTGCTGGTTAAGTCCAGCATTGATAACTCGAAGGAGATTGGTTTCGCCCGAGTCCATATGGACTATGGTAGTATCTGCATAAACTTGGTTCATGTTAAAAACATGTCTTGAACAGGTAAGATATCAAATCATAGTTTACCAAATGCAAGCATAACATCATTTGGTGGAAATTAGGCTTTTTACTATGTATAAACTTGCTTCCATTATTTGATCTTTTAAGAGTATTAGATGATTTCATTGTCTTGAGTGTTTGAACTAAATCTTTTTGCTTTTAGAACTAACCTTGTTTGGAACACTTGTAGAGGTCACCTGGTTGACCATTGATGGTGTATGCATCAGATACATTAGGAGCTGCTCCTGTTCTTGTAGCTCTTCTTACAATGTCAATAGGGTTTGTATCCCACCACTCACCTGATTAGCATTTCCAAAACTATCATTTCAACAAAATTTCTAAGGGGAAACAGAATATGAGCAAATGCATGACGGTATTTAGAGAAGGTAGAAGTAGTACCAAGCAGGATTGGTGTTTCTCTTTTGGGCTTAGGAAATGGATAGTTTTCTCCTTCTTTTGGTTGGATAATTAGAGCACCATAGACAGTAGCCCTAAGCCATGAGCTGTGGGCATGCCACCAAAGTGTCCCTTCCTGTCCTTGAATTGTAAACCTGTAAGTGTAACTCTTTCCTTGTCTAATTGGGCATTGAGTGACAAATTCTGGTCCATCTGCCCATCCTGTTCTCATTTGCCTAACTCCATGCCTTTGGAACACAACAAAGTATAGTATAAAAAGAAAGTCATATGAAATATAATGGTGTCTAATTTATTACTTCATCCGTCCCAAGTTATATGTTGTAGTTTGACTGAGTACGGAGTTTAAGAAATAAAGGAAGAATTTTGAATCTTTTGGTCTAAAACAAGTCAAAGATATTTGTGTGGTTATAGATCATCCCGTTAAGCGTAAAAGTTAAGGTTTAAAGTTAAATTGTTGTTAAATGAGGAAATGTGTCATTCTTTTTGGGACTGATTAAAAAGGAAAGTGTGTCGTATAAAATGGGACAAAGGGAGTATTGTATTACATATATCAACTCATTTGAGTTATGCATGCATGAATTTACCAGTGAATGGTGACATTATATCGAGCTCTATTGACAACTTTAACAACTAGTGTATCCCCGTTGTTTACTTCTAACGTTGGTCCAGGGAATTGTCCATTCACCGTTATGGTGTTGTGGGTTTTGCACAGCCTCTTCACTGGTGTTGCTTGAATCTGTTCCACAAAAACAGAGGTCAGTATCGTAGAATTTGTAATATTTACGGAATGTTGGCAAAACAAAGAAGGGAAATCTTGGATAGCTTACGACAAACTCATGGTAATGAGTTTTCGCAGATGCTGCATTTGCAAAGAGAAGCAAAATGCATGTAAACAAGAACGAAGGTAAAGGGTTCGCAATGCTTTTGAACGCCTCCATTGTTTTCCTTTTTTGTCGAAAACTCTGTTCGAGTATTAGTAGCTATGCAATTCAGTGCTTGTTTATGAAAAATTGTAGAGTTTGAGGCTTTGCTTTTATAGGGGAAGAAGAAGAGGAAAATGTTGTGTTGAGGTTGATAGATTATGTTTTCAAAAGTTAGTTAAACCTTAAACCCTGTAGAACTAATTGGTTCACCCACTTAACCTATCTACAGCACAAAAAAATTCATGTATAATGTTTACATTGTAAGTCTTTTTCTTTGAGTTTGTTATATTTTTGAATTTTCAAGAAATCATCACTTTAATGATTTTTGCTTAACATTAACGATGTGCTTATCCAACAAACTGTAGTTTGTGGTTATGATTATATACCACTTGAACAAACTGTAGTATGTTGTTATAATTTAATTTAACATGTGTCATAAAATTACTACTATTAGCTAAGGCTCTTTGAGATAATTAAGAAATGACTATCTCATAGATTATATTTCAAGTCCAAAGAACCAATAGCTGTAAACTGCAATTTGCATTGTTTACTTCTTAAACTCTGAAAAGTAGTGACCAAGAATTAGTTAAAACGTAAAAATCTCTAGGACCATACAAGTCATAGGTTGGTGTCGCACGACAGGATATTTACCAAAATTAGAAAAACAAAAGAAATAAGTTTGAAAATTAAGTTTATTAAGTCAAGACATCATATTTGGTTCTTCTATTTTGGAGCATGGGATTGACTCGACGGAGAGTTTAAAAAATAAAGAAATACTTTTAAATTTTATGATTGAATACATTGCATAGATATTTATGTGAATATAAATTATCTTATTAAGGAAAATTAGAAGTTTAAAGTTGAAACGTTAAATATAAGAAGATACTCCATCATTCTTTTTGGATATATTAAAAAGAAAAAGATGTTCATAAATCGCTAAAGATTTGATTGGTTCTCAATTCTAACTATAAAATTTAGTTAGAGAAACCTAAAACGACAAGTCGTGATTTGATAAACGATGTCCTTAAGTAGGTGGTCTGTCAAAAAACAAATCCGTCATCCTTTGACTTCATTTCTTTCTTTTCTTTTTTACACAATTGAGATTTGAGAAGGAAAAAATATCTAAGACGTAATTACGAGTTACATACGTTATGTCAGCAATTTGTGCTTATACACAGCCCACGTGTTAGAGGGTGTTTGGATTTACTTATTTTAAGTATTTTTTTATTTTAAAGTTTTTTTTTCCACTATTTGAGATGTTTGGGTGAGAAGAAAAATGCTTATAAATACTTATTTTTAGAGTATAAAGGTACAAAAATAAGTCAAAAATAAAAAAATTGATAGGATCAACTTATGACTTTTAGTTTATAAGTCATTTTTAAAAAACTAATTTATCTTCTTTTTTTTCTGGAAGTATATCTTTCACATGCTTATTGCAGTTGACAAAGATTGAGTAACTTTACGACTAGGTCACGAGTTCAAACCTTATGCCAAAGAAATTATACCTAGTATTCACTCTGTTTCAATTTATGTGACACTTTCCTTTTTAGTCCGTCCCAAAAAAATGATGCATTTTCTTATTTTGCAACAATTTAACTTTAACTTTTATGTTTTACGCTTAATGAGATGATCTATAACCACACAAATATCTTTGACTTATTTTAGACCACAAGATTTTAAAATCTTCCTTTATTTTTTAAACTCCGTGCCGAATCAAACTATATCACATAAATTGAGACGGTGGAATATTAATTTAAGTAGATAATGGTAGTGTGGCAAGCGTATCATCTCTGAACTTTAAAGGCTTCGATTGGTCTAACTCCAGACAGATCTCTCAGTATATAAAAATGTATATCTTCCACATTTCCGTTAATAAGCTAAGAACGTTTGTAACTCTGTAGCAATATTGATATAGTGCTATTTTTATGTTTAATTATCTATGAAACTTAATAATCTGGCTAACTCAAATTAACGTTGCATAGGTCGCGACGATGACATTTTTTAGTCAAATTATTAACGAGTAGCATGAATGAATCTTTTCTAATAATTTGATGACATATTTAAGTTTTCCCCCTCTATTTAATGATGTGTTTGTTGCTTCTAATTCTATGTGGGTGGCAGATATAGATTGAGTTAGGGTATGCTCACTTCTAATTTTTGTTTAAATTCTCGAGATTCTTAATCGTTCTTTTATGATCAAATCATTTTTTGCAAATATTGGATGCCATTTGGGACTTGCAATAATTTGATCTAATAGAGAAACAACTATCATAAGGGGAGACTTGGAGAGAGAGTCCGCTTTTAATGGAGGAAAGGGCCCAACCTTTGGTTGAGACTTGACAGAAGCAGAACACCAAGCCCATTGCATATCCAATCTAATAAATACTTCCTCCGTCTCAAATTGTCTGTATGTTGTTATTAAAAATAATTGTCTCAAATTATTTATTATTTTAAAAGTTTAAAGTATAATTAATAAAAAATTTCTTTATTTTATCTTTAGTAGAATTTTGTGATTAACGGAGATGACACATAAATAAAGTAAATATTTAATAAATAAATTATAATATAGACATAAATAGAGATAAAGTAGATCAAACACCGATTCTACTTAATATTTTTTAAGGGCATGTAAAACAACAAAGCAACAGATAATTTGAGATGAGAGTAGTATCCAAAGAGTGAGTACATCAAAAGATGGATTCAGAATTTTAATGAAGTATCATTACACCTATTAGTATTACTTTATACTACGGTCAAACCTCTCTATAAGTGCATTCTCATATAACATCATCTCTCTATATTAACTAGATTTTTTTGAAATTAATTTTTTATGTTATGTTTTACTTTAATATAATAGTAGTATTTTACCTTTAACAATAATAACTATCTTTATAACAGTACACACTTTGTAAAATTATCCTCTTATAATAGCTATCTTCTTTTTCGATAATATTCAGAAAAATAGAAAATCTATGATTACCACTAATAAATGTAGAGACTTTAATCAAATATTTTAATACTTTGATAAACTACTTATGACAAATAATATTATATGAATATTTATTTTCATCATTGAAGATTTTTCTTCATTACAAAGTGTTAAGTTTAGAATTTGACAATTAAAAATGAAAAATTATTTTTTCTGCATTTTTTTATAACAACGAAATATTATTTAACTATCACTATTGTTATAGGTGTATAACATCTATTCGCTATGGCAACCAAACAAATTTCGAACCCAACAATTTTGTTACTAAAGGTTTGACTATATATACTAATTTAGTGTAAAGACATATATCTCCTTAGTTTTAAGGAGTCGTTTGGTATGTTGTATAAAAATAGCATTGAATATGGTCTATTAATAGTGTTTGGATTAACAATGTTAGAATTAGTTATGTTGTCATTATTTTTATCGACTTTTTGATTTGTTATTATTCAATGAATATGATGTATTAGAATAGAAATAATACTGAATAAATTGTATTAGAATATAAATAATACTAATATTGTTAATGTCATAATTTACTATATATAACAATAATATCGAAGAGGATATATAATTAATACTATATGTAATATTTTATCTATAAGGCCTGGCCAGTGGGCCGGCCTCGGGCCTGGCGGGGTCGGGGTCGGGTCTGGCGGGACTTGCTCCAGTCCCGTCCCGATCCCGATCCCGTCGGAATCGGGTCGGGGCGGGATCGGGGCGGGGTCCGGCGGTTTTTTTTTTTTTTTAAATAGCATATGTATAAAAAAAAACTCAATAAACAAGACAAGATAGTGTAATAAAAATATCTCAAGGCTGTTTTTGTGCCTCTTATATTATTTAATAGACATATGATTTTTTTGTAATACAAATACAATTGTCTAAAAAGTAAAATCTAAATTGCAACTTTGTGGTGTTGTCCAAAAGTTGCAAATTACATAATAAAATTGCAATTAAAAAAATTACATTCTCAAAAAAACCTGTTCTAATTGCTTGATGATTTCCTGTGGTTCTTCGGTTGGAATTGGTATTTGTTGGTCAAATTGATCTACGTCGCTTCCACCACCTTCGGATAAGATTTCATTGTAGTTTTCGTCTTCTTCTTCGTTGATCTCCGGTTGACCGCACCTTCTCCGCTCCGCTCGTATCCAATCTCTGAATAATACTGCAATTTCCAAGTCGTCTCCCAGCTAATGAGTGTCTGTGGTCTCCTATTTGATATCTCGCCGCATAAAAAGCGCTTTCATACGCAGATTGATGACGCTTGAATGTTCAAAACATCTCGGGCCATCAATGAAAGTGTCGGAAAGGTCTTCTCATTCCCCTCCAAAGGTATTTCAAATAAGTCTTCATGTCCATCTTCATTGATAACTTCTTGGTACGGTACATTAACCCCGCAAAACAAAAATATCCAACTCGCTAATTTGGTTAGTAGTAGAGGTACGGCCGCACATTCTATTTCTAAGGCTTTCAATACTAGCCGCAGAAACAACATGTCTTTTGTGAGGTTGTGTTGAAGATGAAGAAGATGGTATGGAAGCCGGTAAGTTACTACCATTTTCTTATTGATAAAATCTATATATTTTTTTGCATTGGTGTTCTACGCTAGACAACACTTCTTCTTTAGTTTGTTCAATAGGTGGTGGGTGATTTAAATTTTTGGGACTTGGAGGTGGTAGTACTTCTATACAATCGTAAATAGTTTCAATTAGTGATTTAATACCGTCTATTTTAATAGTAGGATGTAAAACAGAACCAATAATATAAATAGTGGGAATAGGAATAAAATATTTTTTTATTTTGACAAACATTTTTTTAATAGCTGCCTTATAAGCTGGTTTTTCCATATATTCACTAAGTAATAAAAATATTAGAGTTATATAAAACAACATAGTTGAAATAACAGGATAATATATACCGGAAAATTCTTTTGTTGCTTGAAAAAAATTCTCTAAAAATACAATAAGTTCGGAAATTTTTACCCAATCACTATCTAAAATCATATCAGTTGGATTTTTATTATGAGTGTTAAAAAATAAAGTTATAGGTTTTCTATAGTCATAAGCAACAAGTAGTTGCTCGTATAAAGAATTCCACCTAGTGGATACTTCTTTGTGGAATTTTTCTATAAGATAGTCCACAATCGTGACAAGTTTTTTTATATTCTTTTCTACGTTGTACTTTATTACTTTTAAAAATAAAGTTTATAGCAAATTGTATTTTACTAAGAATGTCTTCAAAAAGTGATAGACCATCCTTTACAATTAAGTTATATATATGGCACGCGCATTTTCTATGAAAATGATCTGGAAAAGATGGAGTTAAACTATTTTTTAAAATTGTAATTGCGTAATTGTTAGAAGAAGCGTTATCTAATATAATAGTCATAATTTTATCGGTTATTCCGTAATAATGGCACACTTGATAAATATTATCTGCAATAAAAGTATCAGTGTGCCTATCATCTATATATCTATACGCTAAAATACGTTTTTGCATAGACCATTTATAATCTATCCAATGACAAGTTACAGTTAAATAATCATGGCCGTTAATACTACGACCTATATCAGACGTGATAGATACTTTGCCATTAAAATGATATAATGAATAACGTAAATATTGTTGATATTCATGTGCAAATTTAAATACATCTCTCTTAACAGTTGATCTAGGAAAACCGTTAAAAGTAGGATTATATATATCTCTAATGTAATGAATAAAACCGGGAGATGAAGGAAATGAAAAAGGCAAACCCTCCACAAAGAACTAATTTTGATATTGCTTCCCTATCTCTATGTTTATTGTATTTATAGCCTACAATTCCCCCCGTCATAGGGTTAATTTGACCATGTACTTGGTCCGGGACAGTATCAGTATGTGAACCTTGTCCCGATGGAACGGGTCTTTGCGCACCCGGTTTTGAAGCCTGGTATTGGGCATACCTAGCTGGATGAACACTTACTACGTGTCTAATTAAACCCCCCGTCCCACCGTGACATTTTTCAGTTTTAAATTTTAAAACATTTTTACAAAATTTACATATAGCTACTTGATTCTCTACGTCTCTGTCAAAAAATGTCCATGCATCTGATTTTAATGATCGTTTTGCTGGACCTCGTCTCATACTAGGGGGAATATGAGGTATTTCAGTTCAAGGTGCACTAGTGAGTGTGTTGTCATCAAAATTAGTGGGTGTATCATCTAGATCATCGTCTAAATTAAAGTCTTCTTGAGTTTCAGAAAATAGTTCCTCGTCTAAATCTAATGGTATTGTAGGAAAATGTTGAGTATCAACAAAATCATCCTGTGTAGGAATAAGATGACTAGAAGAAGTACCCTTGCCGTGGTTGCCGCCCCTACTAGAAGAAACACCCTTACCCTTACCCTTACCCTTAAACATACCTCTTAATCCTTCCATTTTAATTATGATAATAAATAATTAAAGATAATAAAATTAAGTGCGCTAAATAAAATAAACAGACAATAATAATTTAATGAAGGAACGAATGTACCAAACGCCGACGTAACGTCGACGTGTAATTGAGAGGTTGTAAATTGAAACTTTGCTCGATGGAAGATCCTCAAGCTAGTTGCCAACTTCACTCCCAATTCCCAAATGAATAAATAAAATTGAATATTTAGTAAACAATGTAGACTTGTAGAGAGATATATTGAGATATTAGAGAGATTGTAAGAAGATTTGTGAGAAAGATGAAGAGAAAATGAGTTATTTATAGTTGGAAAATTGGGTTAAAGTGTAAATATAATAACTTATGGGTTAAAAATAAATATTAAGGGGTAAGGGGGTTGGGGGAGGGGGGGGGGAGGCCTAAAATGGTCGTTGGCCAACGGCCAAAATCTAAAATGGTCGTTGGTGTAACGGTCATATTTGCAAAGGGGGACAAAGGGCGGGGTCGGGCTCGGGTCTGGCGGGATGAGACATTGTCCCGTCCCGAGTTCGAGTCCCGCTACCGTGATTTTTTTTTTAGCGGGCTAGGGACGGGGTCGGGCCGTCCCGGCCCACTGGCCACCCTACTGTAAGTGTATGTAGTTAGGGGTGGGAAAAACCCGGAGAACCGAAAAAATCGAACCGAAATTTGATTCGGTTTTTTCTCGGTTTTTTTAAAACAAAAAAACCAATTTTTTGAAAAACGAATCAGGATTTAGTGATTCGGTTCGGTTTTTAAATTTTGGATACGAACCGAACCGAAAAAACTGAATTAAATATATAATTATTCTTATTTTATTTTAGGCTACTACTATCTCTTGAATCATAGTCATTGAAGTCAATCTATGAAGCTTTTATTGAAGTCGAACGCAGCATGAATTTGATTAACATATCACGGAAGCATTGACATAAAATGTAGGGAGAGAAAGTAGTTGTAAATTGGTGAAACTTTAAATTGTCATAACTCTGCGCTCGGATGTCCGTTTTACCCGATTTTTTTATTTTGCGTATTTTTTCGAGACGGGGCCGGCCCAAACTGCCGCAAGGCGGTTTGGCGCAGCCAATTTTTATGAAAACGTCCGTTTCCCAATCAATTTGTGTTTTCCCTCAAATCGGTTTCTAATTTTCCTTTTTCTTTAGTAAACATCTCACGATACACAATAGATTTTAACGTCGAAATTTCATGGTAGTGTAGGTGTGAATGTCAATTTCAGTTTTGAAAATTCAATTTTTTTTAAAAAAATAAAAAAATTCCTCGACCCGACCCGGTCAACCAAATCCCATCCCCCTTCCGACGGGTCAAGACTGACTAGAAAAAACCTATATAATCTGATATGTTCGGCGATATAAACCGAACATATCAGTTTTTTTAAAAAAAGTTGTAGTCGTTTTTTTAAAAAAAAACAATTTTTATTCGGTTCATATTTTTCGGATACAAAATTGAACCGAACCGATATACGTCCACCCCTATACGTGGTCCATGAATGACTAGGTAGAGTGGTCCTCGTATAGAGTACATAGATGGCTGATTGAAGACGACGGAAACTTGTTTGTCTATGGACCGCATCTCCCGTCTCCATCAACAACATGTAAGATTATGTAAATGAATACCCTTTTCACCTAAGAAATAAGTGAACATAATTCTTACAATTTAAATAAAAGAAAGATATAATAAAAATCTTTTGTATGTTAATTTCAGATATGCAAAAATAAAACTTAAACTAAAAATAAATTTATAAAATCTTACAATACCAATTGACCTCCTTTTTCACCTCTACCTTGCTAAACGGTCTCTGTTTAGTACTCTCTTAGTCCTAAATTACTTGTTACATTTCACATTTTGTTTTGAGTATTGGAGCAATGATAAAGTTGTCTTCGTGTGACCTATAGGTTACGAGTTTGAACCGTGGAAGCAGTCACTAATGCTTGCATTAGGTTAGGTTGTCTACATCACACCTCTTGGGGTGCGGCCTTCTTCGGATCCTGCTAACGTGTGATGCTTTGTGCACCGGGCTACCCCATACATTTAGCACTTTCCTTAATATATTAAGATTTATATTTTTATCCTATTGATATGACAAAAATTACAACATATAGTACTTTTTATATAATTTACGAATAACTAAATTTAAATTATTGAATTGATCTAATTTAATTTAACTTCAAAAATTACTCAAGTTGACTCTTCAAAAGCGAAAAGTGACAAGTATTTTAGGAGGAAATAGTACTACTCCCTCCGGATAAAAAAGAGTGTCCACTTGGCCTTTAGTTTTTGAGTAAAAAAGAGTATCCACTTATCAAATCAAGAAAGAATTAATCTTACTTTCTTTAAATTTGTCCTTATTAAGTGTTAGGTGACCAAATTTCAATATCTATTTAATTAGAATATTTTAGTCAAATTATCTATTTTTTCTAAAAGTTAGTATTTTCTTAAGGGGTGTGAAAATAGCTAAATAAACACTCGTTTTTATTCGGAGGGAGTACTAACTATTCCATAATCGGATACATAGGCATGCTTACTAAGGAGCCGTTTGCACATGATTTGAAACCATGGTTTGAAATCATATGGTTTGAAGTTAAAGTTTTGTTTGGACATGCAATTTGTGTTTCTTAAGTTGTATTTTGTCTCATTGACATAAACCCCCCCATAAGTTGTGAAAACCATCAGAACTTTCCTAATTCTTATGCAATCTTATCAATGAGCAAGTCATAGTTCATAACAAAATTAATACGCAGCTATAAGACCTTTTTAAAAAATACAATATCAATTGATTAAACTTTAATTCAATAAAAAGAATTTTTTTAATATGAATAGTAGTGTAACGGTAGAGAATACAAGAACACTTTCACCGAAGTAAATTTGAAACGGTAGAGAATGAACTCACCTTAACAGACGATGGATTTGCTCGAAAGTAATTCAGAAGCAAAGTTAAAAATGCAAGACATCTACTTTGTTAGTTCAGGTAAATATAAATAAAAATAGGTAGGAATAAATGAAGTAGGTAAATTATTAATAATAATTAATTGTGAAAACATAAAGAGCCTTACACTTGAGATGGCTATTAGCCACATTGCAGATTTTCAAAGTGGCAAGTACTTGGCTATAGATTGTTAAGTGGGTAAAACCTATATTTGTATGGCATAGTCATATTTTTGTATATATATATAATATAAATTATATATTGGACAATTATATCAAATACAATATAAAGTCGATCAATTGGTATATATATATATATATTAATTTATGGATCTTTTTAAAAAGAATATAAACTTATGCATCAAGTTTTATATTTAAAAAATAAAATAAAATCATGGTTTGAAATCTCAATCACACCTTTTTGGATGATTTGTGATTTCAAACCATGACATGAAATTGAAGTTCAAGTTATTTTTTAAAATGCATAAAAAACGTGTTTTGAAATCAAATTATGAAATTATGGTTTGAAAACGCATGACCAAACGCCTACTAAGATCTCATAATTGGGGCCTTAAATCCAGAAACGCATGCTCAAAAGTTTTTTTTTTCTTTTTAAGTATTATTTTTGGTGGAATGTCATCTCACCTCAATGCTCATACTAATCAAAAACAAAAAATTACGGTAAGATGGAAAAAAGAAGTGTCGAAAATTTGGTTTTTGAACAATAAGTGAAATTCACAAGTACTTTCCATGTAATTAAGTATAATATGAAATGAATAAAATTACGTTTATCTCTCCTCTTTAAAATTGTGAATAAACTACCTACTCTTAAATTACCTAGTTTATATCCATCCAAGTCACATAGTTCAAGGCGAAATGGGGAATAGAATATTGAAAACATCACTTCAAGGTAACCTCGGATGACCAAATGGGACTTAACTGTACTCGAGGCAAAATTAGGTCATATTTAGAGAGAAAATGAAAGAGATGATCCCTTATGTTTGGGATAAATTTAAAATGGTTCCTTAAATATATTTATGAATAATTTTAATCCTTTAAATTTATTAAAAGTGTCGTTAAATATTTGACAAATTCAAATTGTTAGATTTAACGAGAATTTTAAAAAATAAAAAAATTCAATAGAAACAATTAATAAGAAAGTCTTGTCAAAGAACAAAAATTGCAACACCAAAAGTTGCACGGGAAATAGATAAGAAGATATCATAAACTGCATCTAAATCAAAAGTAGATTAAAATAGTAGAAATTGTATCTCTAATTATGAATTTCTGCTAAAGTTTTTGTTTATTATAGTTTCAGTTAATCAAAAGTAGATTAAAATAGCAGAAATTGTATCTCTAATTATAAATTCCTGCTAAAGTTTTTGTTTATCATAATTTCAGTTAAACCTTAACGTCAAAAAATTATATTTATGAAAAACTTAAAGGATCAAAACTAATAAAAAGTATATTGAAGGGTCTAACTTTAATGGGCACAATGGTAAATTAACAAAATAAACACAACACAAAAGTAGTACTGCTAGTAATGCATTACTAATGCCCCCGGGGGCACAAGCGAGTTGGTAAGTGGCAAGGTGATTGGGGTACAACCACTCCGACGTCGCGGGTTCGAATCCGTGTGGTGACAACCTTTGCTGATATATTGCAAGGGCTGTTGCTGGGTTCGTGTCCCGTTGGTCTTCTCTCTTGCAAGGGCTGCAACTCGCGCATATCCCTCGATTTACATCCCACCTGGCCAAGGGACCTCTGATACAGGCGGGGGATTTTACTTTCGGGACTTTCCCTTCACAAAGTAATGCATTACTAATGTTTAGCCAAAAGTGTTTGAGAATGTTGCCCACTCTAGAGGAGGAGGGAAGACACGCAGTATTCAGAACGAAATGCAAGAATAACACACCTGAAATTCAAATGTGATTTATATATTTCAACCAGTTGTTCCATTACATTCTTTTTTAGGTTTACATTAAAGTACTTACTATATAGTATATACAAAGCTACAAGTGTCGTGAAACTTTGGAAAGCGAGCGATCTAAATAATTTGTATCACAATCGGATTAAAATCGCTATCAAGGCACATTACAATTTTCATTAATATATAGAATATACACTATTAGAAATAAAAGATTTTTTCATCGTCATTCAATAGAAAATTTATACTACAAAATATGATTTTCTTACTTCATTCCCTTCGAACCAACTCAATGGGAAAACACATGGTAGGAAACAAATTCTCATTAAAATGCTGAAAACTTCTTCATTTTTTCCATGTGAAATTAACTATTTAAGTTTTTGCTACCGACATTTAGTGGGAAATCAGTGAAAAAAAAAATAGTGATATTTTTAATTTCTCAAGCGACCGATCTAAATAATTTGTATCACAATCAGATTAAAATCACTATCAAGGCACATTACAATTTTGATTACATAAGTTGTTGTTTTTCTTTCTGTTCAGTATAAAGATTATAATATTTTTTCAACAATAATATATACTCCCTCTGTATTAAAAAAAAATTGTCTTACTTTATTTATTATTACAGTTTGTCCCAAAAGATTATCACATTTTTATATTTAAAAATAATTACTTTTATGAGATAATTTATAACCACACAAATATTTAAAACTTATTTTGAACCACACATTTCAAAAATATTTTTTTATTTCTTAAATTCCATGTCAAATCAAACTAAGATGATTTTTTTGGAACAGAGGATAAAATATATTTTTTGGTTTCTCATTCTATATCCGATATATGTTTTGGAGCCTCGATTATTTCACACTCACCATACCTAAGATATATTAATGAATCATAATTTTTTTTTATTTTCAGAGCTTCAAATCGAAATCTGTCGTTGAGAATGAAAAATCATGCCTGGTTAAAGTAAACTCAGGGTAAAAACAGATTCCAAACCGTACACACATTAAGCTCTATCCAAAATCTAGTGATATCTGTCAGACACAGTTATCATGTTCCCCAGAAAGAAATAAAAAACCTTGGACTAGTAGATTCCTCCATTTTAGCACTATGTGCTCCTCTTCACGTGCTTCCTTCCAAGAACCGCACTTATTGCTACGTACAGTACAAATTACCCTTCTTGTGTGTGTAAAAATGTATGTATTGTTAAGAGTCCACGTCAAAAATGAAATGACAACATAAATTTCTTATATGAATTTGGACACACTTATACTATTTTTTACTTACTCATCTTAATTTATGTGGTACTCCTTACTTTTTTAAAGTTAAATTGACTTTTTTCAAAATTAAATTAAATTAATATATTAATATTTGAGATATGATTAAAAACACCTGAATTATCATTTTTTTCGCAATTTGCACATTTTAACTATCACATGTTCTCTTTTTCTATTTGAATTACCACCGTCTATGTATTAAAACACACCTCAACTATTCTTTTTTCTACATGAACAATGATTGGAGTATGAAACTTGGGAAAAGTAAAAAATCAGGTGTGTTGCTCATTAACAACAATAACAACATATCAAGTGAAATCTCACAAAGTGAGGTCTCGGAGGATAAAGTGTACGAATACTTTGAAAGATAGAGAGATTGTTTCCGGTAGACCCTCGTCATCAAAAGTGTAAGACATTGGAAAATAGAGAGATTGTTTTCGTAAGACACTCGGCACCAAAAGAGTTTTGCTCATTAACTTTTTTAAAAAATTATAATTGTTTTCGTGTCAATATAATAAAAAAATACGTATTAAAATATTAATTAAATTTACATAATTTAAATTGGAAAGTGTCAAATAAAGTGAAAGATAAAAAAATAGATGTACTGGAGTACTTAACAAAAGAGAGAACAGGTATGTAAGGGAAAGATAAAGATTTTTTCTTCTCAGAGTGTGTTTTCAAAAAATAATTTCAGTGGTAATGGAAGATCAAGATCAAGATTTTAGCTATTTTTTCCAGCATCCATTTGGAGTTTTCATGTTTTTAACCTATGAAAAATGGATACCATTTGTCCAAATTTTGTTGTTCTTGCAGCTAATAATTTCTGGTACTCAGTTAGCTTCAGGCCAAGACAACTGGGATGGTATAATTATCACTGAGGCAAATTATCAAGCCCTTGAAGCACTTAAACATGAATTAGTTGATCCAAAAGGGTACTTAAAAACCTGGAATAACAGTTATGGAGCTTGTTCAGGCAGTTGGATTGGTATTAAATGTGCTCAAGGACAAGTTATTGTTATTAAGCTTCCATTAAAAGGACTAAGTGGAAGATTAACAGAAAAAATTGGTCAGTTTCAAGGTTTGAGAAAACTTAGTCTACATGATAATGATATTGGTGGTGTTATTCCTTTTTCTTTAGGTTATTTACCTAATTTAAGAGGTGTTCAGCTTTATAATAACAGGTTTACTGGTTCTATTCCTGGTTCACTTGGTTTATGTCTAGTACTTCAAACACTTGAGCTTAGTAACAATTCTTTATCTGGTATAATACCTGATAGTATTGTTAATTCAACTAAGCTTTATAGGCTTAATTTGAGTTACAATTCATTGTCTGGTTCTATCCCCATTAGTGTCACTCAGTCGCGTTCTTTAGTCTTCATTGACTTGCAGTATAACAATCTCTCGGGGTCTATTCCGGATTCTTGGGGTGAGAATGAAGAAAATCAAGTTAAGTTACAGTCGTTGATGCTTAACAACAACTCGTTTACCAGAGGAATTCCGGTTTCTCTGGGGAAGTTGAGTGAACTTCTTGAGATTTCGCTTAGTCATAATTATATTACTGGTGTTATCCCAAATGATATTGGAAGGCTTACTATGCTTAGAACACTTGATGTTTCTTACAATGCTATTAATGGGAGCTTTCCAGTAAGCCTATCTAATTTATCCTCCCTTGTGGTTCTCAACTTGGAAGGTAACAATCTTGATGGTGAAATCCCATTAGATATAAACAAATTGCGAAAATTGTCTGATATTAATTTAAGGGATAACCAGATTAGAGGAAATATTCCAGCTACCATTGGGGACATTTCTGGTCTAGTCCAGATAGATTTGTCTCGTAACAATCTAACCGGAGAAATCCCGGTTTCTGTTGATGATTTACCAAATCTTAAGTCCTTCAATGTTTCATATAACAATCTGTCTGGTCCTGTTCCTACTCATCTTGCTAAGCAATTCAATTCGAGTGCCTTTTTGGGTAATGTTCAGCTATGTGGCTATAACACTTCAAATTCATGTCCTGTTACGGTTACACGAGGTAGCAAAAGGAGTATTAAAGACATTATTCTCATAATAGTAGGGTGTTTCATAATAATTTTGTTTCTACTATGTTGCATTCTCCTTTGCTGCTTGATCAAGAAACGAACGGAAGCCAAAGCAGCAAATGATGTTCCTCCGACTGTTGGAGAAGTCGAAGCAGCAGGAGATAATACAGGAGGAAAACTTGTACATTTTGGTGGAGGTATGATCTTCAGTGCAGATGATCTTTTATGTGCTACTGCAGATATATTGGGAAAGAGCACTTATGGTACGGTGTATAAGGCTACATTAGAAGATGGAAATCAAGTTGCTGTCAAAAGATTGAGAGAAAAGATTACAAAAAGCCAGAGGGAATTTGAGAAAGAAGTCAATGTTCTTGGAAAGATAAGGCATCCTAATCTTCTGGCTCTTAGGGCTTATTACTTAGGGACTAAAGGAGAAAAACTTCTTATTTTCGACTACATGCCTAAAGGAAGTCTGGCAACTTTTCTTCACTGTAAGCTGAAAACAGACTTCCATTTAACATTCTTTTTCTTTAATTTTCTGACAATCCCATACTTTCTCCGTCTCATTTTACGTAATGAAATTTGACTTATGTATTATGTAAATGCTAATGAAAAAATAAAGATAAGATTGAAAAAACTAGTTTAATGGAGTTTGATTTTTTTAAAATTTAGAAGCCTGTATAGTATGATCTTATCAATGATAGGATGATGTCAAACAGTTTGAAACGTCTCAAAACAGAAAAAGGGTAGGAAATTGGTGTGGAGGGGGTAATATAAAGTCAAATCTTTCTATAACGACGTAGTTTGTCTGGATATTGTTTGGCTATTATAGCTAGATGTTGTTATAGATAATATAAAATATAACATAATATGAAAGTCGGTTCCAAAGAAAACTTGGCCGTTATAATGAAATGTTGTCATAGAGGATGACTGTTATAGAGAGGTCTGACTGTAGCTTCTTGTTTTTGTCGCAGCTCGCAGCCCGGATACACCAGTTGATTGGCCAACAAGGATGAGAATAGCAAAAGGGACGACGAGGGGATTGTTGCACCTTCACACTAATGCCAACATCATCCATGGGAATCTTACGTCGAGCAATGTTCTGCTTGATGAAAACACAGATGCAAAAATTGCAGATTATGGCCTTTCACGCCTTGCAACTGCTGCTGCAAATTCAAACATAATTGCCACAGCAGGGGCACTTGGCTATCGCGCACCCGAACTCAATAAGCTCAAGAAAGCCAACGTGAAGATGGATGTCTACAGCCTTGGAGTCATAATGCTTGAACTCCTGACTGGTAAGTCTCCAGGAGAGGCAACGAACGGTGTGGATTTTCCTAGAAGGGTGGCGTCGATTGTGAAAGAGGAGGGAACAAATGAGGTGTTTGATTTGGAACTAATGAGGGATGCATCCATTTTTGGTGATGAATTGCTAAGTACACTGAAATTGGCTTTGCACTGTGTTGATCCCACGCCATCAGCTCGACCAGAAGTTCAACAAGTTCTCCAGCAACTGGAAGACATTAGGCGTGAAACGCCAACTGCAGCTCCTTCGGCAAGTCACTAGATACTCAGTTTTTTGATAAAGTATTTTGAGATGTTAGGTGTTAGTTGCCATGATTCTTTCATTCTTGAATTTCATTGCTAGAGTATTAGGTCTGTTTCAAGTGTTTTTAAGTACAAGTGTCCTACATTGTTTGGTGTTTGAGCATAATGGAGTCCTTCTAAATACCATCCCTTTTGGCCCGAAGAACACAACCTCAGATGAGGTTTCTATCACTAATACAGACTTAAAATCATCTACTTACCGACTTAAGTTTCCATATAGGCTAAATTGCCAAGTGCAGAACTTATATGCAGTATTTGATCTTAAATTCTGGGAAGTGCACTGATACCCGTATGTAAGTTTCATATGGCAGAAGTTCAGGCAGTCATATGTGACTGAAGTTCGGTCATTTTTGCCTCAAGTTCACATGTGGCTAAAGTTCAGTCATTTCTGCCTGAAATTCTGCCAGAAACTTCAGGCAGAAATTGGCTAAACTTCAGCCATATGTAACTTCAGACATGTGGATGTCTGATATCTGTCAAAACTGGTTACAGGCTAATTAGCAGTGTGTGCAAATAAGGAACCCTGTGAAATTGTTGCTTAAATTTTACTACTTGCTATACCTGATACAGTGATTCTTAGCCCAACCCATGAAACAATTAATTGTGTGTTTTTTTTCAAGTTCATGAGAAGTTGCTGAATTGACAGCCAGGCCACTGTTTTATGGAAGTACCACATCATTGTGAATCCTTTAAAGTAGCATTTAGTCATCGGCAGCGGGCTTATGAGAAAAAGAAGAGTCCATATTTATAGTATGAAGTTTGGATAGAGTTGGTGGATGCCATCTGTGGGGGAGCCAAGAATTCTAATAAAGGAATTCAAAAAATGATTCAAACCTGCAGCTTTAAAACAAATTTTGCCCTAAACTCTAAAAGTTTATTTATGTCATAGGCATTCAACAATCTATATACAACAACAATAACATAGCAAGTGTGATTCCACAAATGAGATTTGGGGAGGGTGGTGTATGCCGACATTATGTCTACTTTGTGATTCAACAATAAAATTATATTTACCCTTTTGCCCCCCCCCCCCCCCCCCCCAATTTAATGTTTTTGCAAAGATGCTACCAATTAAGAAAGGCGTCTTCAGTAAAAAAAAAATCGCCAATTAAATCTTATGCAAAAACATTAGACCGTGGTTTAAAATTTATAAGTTAAGATGACGGCCTAATGTTTTGTTTGTAAAGTTGAGCAACATATGAACAAACATTAGACCCGAGTTTAACGTTGTCTGGAAATAGAAAATATAATTTTTGAAGGATTATATTTGCACAACTTTTTAAAATAAGGAGAAAAGTTAAATAGTGGCCTGGAAAATGATACTTACTATTTGCGTAAATCAACCACATCTCCATACAACTGAAACATAAAAAAGGGCAGTCCAGTGCACTAAGCTCCTGCAATGTACGGAGTCCGGCAAAGGGTCAGACCACAAGAGTCTATTCTACGCTGACTTACCTTGCATTTATGTAAGAGGTTGTTTCCACGGAGGTTGTCCATAAATAAAAAGAGTTAATTAGCTGCCTTGGTCGTTAATCTCTTTAATTATTGGCATCCATTACTGTTTAATTACGATATTAACTATGGAGGGTGACACCGTGAGAGTTACACAGTTCTCTTTATATTTGAGTTTTTACGTAAGGATTAGTAACGTAATTACTCAGTTTGAACACTTAAATAGCAGTAGATCGAAATAATTCAACAATGTTATGAAATTAATAATGTGGATGTCCACTACTCAAATTTAATTCTCCACTATTCTTCACCATTGTGTAGTAATGATTATGTATCCACTATAGTAAATAGTGGATGAAGTTGTTAGCACGTGTATAACGTAAATATACCATATTTAGTGTTATGTAATTATGACAGAATTAGGATCCCTATTGTATATAAGGATTCTACATTGTACACCTATATATATTTCGTATTAATGAGAAAGGCTCCCAAAGGAAAATTAATACAATCTTACATGGTATCAAAAGACAAACCCTAAAACACCTAATTTTCTTTTCCAGTCGCCCCCCCTCCCCACAGGCAGCAGCCATCAGCATACCCCCCACCCCTCCCACCACGGGCAGCAGCCATCGGCATACCCCCCCCCCCCGCCCTTCTTTTCGGCATCTCTTGTCTCATTATATAGCCACCATGTCTCATTCTCCTCCCACCTCTCCTAAAGCTTCTGCATCATCCACAGTCGTTGATAATATTCCCTCTCCCTCATCCACATCCTCCTTTCACCCTGCTTTTACCGTCACGAACATCAAGAATTTCATCCATCTAATTCTTGATCAGGAAGACGGTCAATACTCCTCGTGGGTTGAACTATTCACTATCCACGCCTGTGCATATAATGTACTTGATCATATCGACGACTCTATCCCTCACCCTCTCGACGTTGCAGACTCGACATGGCTTCGTCTTGACGTTATGGTAAAACAGTGGATCTATGACACCATATCTAAAGACCTTCTCCACACCATCATGAAAACAGGTGCCTCAGCTCGTGAATTATGGATTCAGTTGGAAGAATTTTTTCAAGACAATAAAAATACTCGAGCAATGTATTTGGAGGAACAATTCAACAATACACGTCTCGAAAATTTTTCCACCATGTTCGAATAATGCAGACAATTGAAACTAGTTGCAGACCAATTATCGAACGTGGGGACACTTGTTTTCGACAGTAAGATGGTTCTACAACTTGTTGCGGGTTTACCAAAAGGAGAATTTGATACTCTCGCCACTATGATTCAACAAGCCGATCCACTACCGAGTTTCAACAAGGCACACTTCCAATTACTTTTGGAGGAAACCCGACGTGCCAAACAGGACGAACACAACCAAAATGCGTTAGCAATTGAAAACACGCCACCACAAAACACTGTCGCCGCCCAGCCGCCACCACCAGACAACCAGCCGCGGGATAGCCGTGGTGGCAGAGGCAGCTGCGGCAGAAACAGCGGCAAGGGGAAAGGTCGTGGCTGCGGTGGAAAGGGCCAGCAGCAGACCCCTAATTCTGGTCAGTGGGCCGCCACTGGCTAGTGGCCCAGCAACACATCGTGCGCTGTGTTCCAGCCACCACAGCTTATGGCCCAGCATACTTACCCTTCTATGGGTCTGTTGGGTCCTAGACCAGGCCCAAGGCAGAGACAGTTTTTCACACCTGGACCAGTCCAGCAGCATGCTACTTCACAACAACAGTTTCCAATGGGCTTGTCCCTCACTAATATGGGTCAGGCGTTCAGCTCCCTAAATATGCAGCAGCCCGATGAAAATTGGTACATGGATACGGGGGCCACGTCTCACCTCACCCGGTCTACAAGTAATCTTCCCACACTGTTTCGTTTGAAGTATTCTCAATATATTACTGTTGGTAATGATAACCGCATTCCGATTCAGGGTTATGGTACCACTTACACTCAGCCGCCTCACCCACACTTTTCCCTTAATAACGTCTTGTATGCTCCGAACACTATCAAGAATTTGATTTATGTCCGTAAATTTACTCGTAATAATTCTGTCTCTGTTGAATTTGACCCTTTTGGTTTTACTGTGAAGGATCTTCGTACGGGGACACCTCTTACGAGATGCAATAGCACGGGGGATCTCTATCCATTCTCATCCACCTCCGCTGCCAGCTCGTGCTCTCCCATTTCTCTCGATGTTATCTTTATATTGTTCATACTATATTATTTCTTTTGTTCTTATATTGTTACTTCGAGCTTGGTTTTACAATAAACAACCATTTGTAACTAGACTTGTCCAACGGGTCGGGGACCCGCCCGACCCGACCCGACCCGACCCGAAAAATCAGGGCCAGGGTCGGCTTATAGCTGACCCGCGAGCCACCCGACCCGAAAAAGTGGGGATCCGATCTTACGTAGGGTCGGGCCAGGGTCAGAATATTTTACCCGTCTGACCCGTCCCGGACCGGCCCGACCACCGACCCGCGTATCTTTTGATATAATTTATATTATTTTTCCTTCATTAATATTTATTTTGTACGTATATATATTTTTGCCATTAATATTTAAGTGATATAATGCATATTTTTATAATATATGTATTGCTCTAATCTACATTGAGCTCGAGATATAATAAGATAAAAATGGTAGCTGATTATTACCTATATGTTTATATTATTAGTCGTTCTGTTAATATCACGGAAGCATAATGTAGGGAGAGAGAAAATAGTTGTAAATTGGTGAAACTTTAAATGGTCATAACTCTGCGCTCAGATGTCCGTTTTACCCAAAAAAAAATATATTTTGCGTATTTTTTCGAGACGGGGACGGCGGTTTGGCGCAACCAATTTTTAGAAAAACGTCTGTTTTTCCAATCAATTTGTGTTTTCCCCCAAATCGATTTCTAATTTTCCTTTTTCTTTAGTAAACATCTCACGATACACAATAGATTTCAACGTCGAAATTTAATGATAGTGTAGGTGTGAATGTCAATTTTAATTTTGGAAATTCATTTTTTTTTTAAATAAAAAAATTCCTCGACCCGACCGACCAAATCCCATCCCCCTTCCGACGGGTCAAGGCCGACCCGTGACCCGTAGGGTCAGGGCCATGGTCGAACTTTTTTAAAACATAGGGTTAGGGTCGGGCAAGCAGAAAAAAAAGTCACCCGACCCGAGCTTTGGACAGGTCTATTTGTAACTAACCCCAAATATGAGCTTTCAAGTAAAGAGAAGTGGGGAAAAACGCATATTAGCCGGGCTTTAAAAATTATTTTCAAGATGTTCCATCAAATTCTAAGAAAACTACTGTGCTTAACGTCTTAACAGTTTGTTTGATTTGTTAAGTTTTTGGTTTTTAACTTGTTGAATTTCTTAAAAAGATAAGGTTAAAAAAGATACATTACTAAAAAAACAGTGATTTTCGATCATAAATTTTGATCACACGTGATCGAAAAAGTCATTATTTCGACCACAGGCCTCGATCATTAATACCTTGGTCGAAATAAATTTTCGACCTCATGTGATCGAAAATTAATTTCAATCTAAATTAAATAGAATCAGTTTTTTATATATTAAAAAAATTAAAATTTCGACCGCATGTGGTCGAAATCGGGCAAGAATATAGCTAAATTCGATCACATGCGGTCGGTTTTTATTTTTTTAGGATAATTTTCGATCACATGCGGTTGAAAATCTGAAAATTTTTGACAGCATTTGATTGCTTTTAGAGCAACTCACCTGCCAAATCAACAATCCAATTCATCATCCAACTCAGCAATTCAACAAATTCAATTCAACAATAACGCAACACCACCATAAACTACAACATTCTATAATAAAATTCCACCTTAAAGTACTTCAAAATCGAATTAAAAGTACAATAAAAAACTTAAACACCATAAACTTAAACATCCACTACATTCCAGATATATATTGATGAGATAGTGCGCCTACACGGGATACCATCATCCATAGTATGATACAGAGATCCACGGTTCACTTCAGCCTTGTGGAAGAACTGCTGCACCGTGGAAAATCCTTCTCTATACAAGTTCTCGGACGAAGTTTCCTTGCTTTGAGGAGGTTATATAATAGTAACAGAAGGACACATGTATAGAATAGAAGTCCACCCTAGTCACTAAACCTAGCTCACTAAGCCTTAGGAAGACGTGTTTCCGAAATGAACAAGATACGGGTTGAGAAAGGGGAGTTTAGCAAAGTTAGACAAGACTGGAATGGGCATAAGAACATGTATTGATGTATAATCAAATTCACCTTCAAAATACTTAAAATTTGAAATAAAACTACATCCAAACACTTAAATATCATAAACATATCCAACAAAACATAGCAAAATTAGAATCCAAAAGCATACGAATCAAAAAGTTCGTCGTTGGGTGTTAGACACATGATCTGTATCCTCCCAACTAGACCCATCGACAAGAGCATGTTAGGTAACCTACGACGTCTACCTTGCAAAGGTTGGGGTTGGGGGGTTGTGACCTACGAGCATTCTCGAAACACGGGGGAATCGAAAACGCTCCAGAATTGAGTAAGTTGTTTATTTGGGCCTACAAGGCATTAAGTGCGATTGTCAATTGAAAATTTTGATGCCTCATCGCTTGGTATTCCTCAGGATCCACTACACTCTCATTAGCAGCACCTATGCCTTGAAGGGAAGATGGGAATTGAAGAAATGATCGATTAGCCATTCTATAAATCGTCTCATACCTTGTCGGTGGAGCAACCTTCTCAATCCACTGCTGCTTTATTATCTCTGGGGTTATCAGCGTGCCGGTTGGTTGAGTGGCACGAAACTCCTCAATGTGTTCTTGAATTGCGTTCTGAAGTTGAAGGATACAATGTTAGTAGCTAAATTTAGTAAAAGAAAATAGTTATTATTGTTAATTAGTGACTTACATAGTTTTGCTCAGCCCTTGGCTCAATCCATCGGTCTGTACCATCAGTGTTCTTCTCCTTCCTTGTGTGAGTAATCTTGAAGATCTCATCTTGAGGTACTACTTGACCCCTCGTGAGCTCCTTCAAACAAATCAATATTAAGAACTAAAAAAGTAACCAAAAAGAAAAGACCAACTTAATTATCAAAAAAAATTCTAAGAACAGATAAAGCATAAAAAAGAAGCCAAACATACTAGCTTCTTCTTCACATTCACTTGGCTCGTGGCCCCCCTAGTGTGTAGTGATCCACCATTTTCTGAGGCTCTGGCGGCCTTCGCATTAGCAGAATGTTTCAAAAATTTCTAATCAGTCGCCCAATAATGTAGTAGCTTCTTCCAATAGTCATCTAGGATCCACCTAGGCTGAAGGTTATGCAAATGAGCTCTACGTAATGCATGCTTAAGTATTTGCCCTGCCTTTTTCTCGAAATTCTGCGCTACCAATGCCTCATGTTTCGGCTTCCACCAACAGTTTGTCTGCAAAGAAATTAACATGATATCATTAATATATAAGAAGTATTCCATAAATAATCAAGAAATAGTTATATTATTTTACTACAAGTAATAAATACCCTGAACTCTAAAAACATCTGCCTCTTCAGATCCACTGGCACCTTGCCCCAAGACGCAATAGCGCCTCTATATAGTCCGAACATAAACCCAAACTAACGTTACATGGTTCAGCTGCAAAGTCTGATTAGGTTCTATCAAAATGCTTTCAGGCCTCACCATCCGATGGATGACACATAACACGCGATGGCCTTTTATTTTCACTGTGCCATCTCATATGAAGAGCGAAGCTATTAGATGCATAAAACATCTTTAACCTTGGTATTAGAGGTAAATAATGCATTGCCTTAATGACAATTCTCTCCTCACTACAAGTATCCTTAAATCAATCACTACCACAAAACTTACAAGATTCTAGACCAACGTCATCATTATAGTATAACATGCATCCATTTTCACAACAATCAATTCTCACCGATGAGAGTCCCAACTTAGACACCAATCTCTTTGCCTTATAGTAATTATCGAGTATCTCTAGAGTCGGGTCAACCAATTCATGCATGAGGTCAATCATAGAATCCATTGCCCATTGAGGAACATTGTAATCTGCTTTGATACTCAATAATCTAATTGCGATAGATAATTGAGAGTGGGTACAACCATCATAGAAGGATCGACTAGCTTGATTTAACTTTTCATAAAAACATATGGCCTCTTCATTGGGAGGTCTTCAACATGGCCACTGAAATCAAAGTCCGAATGCATGTCTTAAGCATCCCGAACCATGTCATGCGTTCTAGAATTCTGGACAGTAGGTTCTACCGCCCTACTACTTTCATCAACAACAAAGTTCTGAAATCTATCCGAACTGTTAAACATTTCTCCATGACTAGTCCAAGTTGTATAATTACTTTTAAAACCTAACTCAAATAGATGTAGCCTAACAATCTCTGGGGTCTCGAAATTCATACATTCACATTTTGAACAAGGACACCTAACCACGCCGTGAACTGTAAAATCCTCAAATGTTTTAACATAGTCAACAAAATGATAAACACCGGCTACAAATTCATCCCTCAACCCAAATAGATCAGGATTAATCATATCGTACATCCAACCACGAGATTTCATCTACACAAATCAGGAATTTACCATGTTAATGTTAAATGAGATCTTTCACTTTACTTGAATAGACATATCATTAAGTTGAAAATGAAAAGAGACAGAAGGGAACGAGAGATTAAATGAGATCTTAGCAATTTCATCAAACACCCTAGATCTACCCGATGTTAATACTAAATCAAACAATTTAAACTTAGCAATTTCAAATTAAAGCAAGACTACATCAGAAAGCTATAACAAATTTAAAACTTTATTTTTTGGGTAGAACTTCTCAAGTTAAATTCCTCCTGGTTATACAAATCTCAAGACACATTCAGCCTCCAATAGTTTTTGCAACTCCCTCAAACTAACAGAACAGTTATGATCATATCTCAACTAATACGGCATACAGTGAGCAGTGAGGTGGTGTCATGGAAATAGTCTTCTGTAAAAACAATATAGAAGTAAACCTAGCTCTTCAAGTACACAGAAACAAACAAATGCACTTCATTCAACCAAACAGTACTTAAATTTACTATCAAAGTAAGAAGTAATTATTAATTATTAGCTATTAGAATTAAAAAAAGCATAGCAGATAATGATCTAGGCTAATGTTATACATTTATGTTTAGTCATTAATCTACTTCAGGGGAGATAATACAGAGTGTTAAATGAGGTAGAGACCACTTCATAACCTATAGAATCGATATATATAAGCCAAGTACACAAGAAAACGAAAAAGAAAATCACATAGATATTGCATTCATAAAAATAAAAAAAAGGAAAAAAACACATATCTGGTCGGAATAGTGAACTGCCGACGTCGGAAACGGCGCAGGTGGGTTGGGCGACTGGGGCGGTGGGTGAGTTGCTGGGGCCGTGGTGCGGCGGCGGTCGGAGAGTTGAAGGAGAGAGAGAAATAGGAGGTCGAAAATTTTTAGAGAAAGCGGACTATGTTTTTTATTTAATGAATGTCGAAAAAACTAAATCAAATTTTAATTATTGAGTTAACTTTTTCGATCACACGAGGACCGAGATCAATTTTTTTTTTTAAATATTATATATTTACGGAGTATATAAATAAATTTAATCAATTACAATTTGTTTTATTTTTTAATTGTTAAAAAAATATTTTTGAACTCGTGAGGTCGAAATTAGTTTTTTCTGTTAATTAAATGACCTCGTGTGGTCGAAATCTTATAATTTTTTTTAAGTATTTCGACCTCTTGTAGGTCGAAAATTTCTGTTTTTTTAGTAGTGACACCTCAAATATCACATTTGTTTTGAGTTTTCTACCTGAACTGTCAGGCGTGAGAGTTTTCTACATAAACTATCACCAACTAATTAGCGAAACGCACATAAACTATCATTTGTTCACTTTTCCTACCTTAACTATCGGGTTGAAAAAGTGACTAGTTGGTGATAGTTTATGTGGAAACTCTCACACCTGATACTTCAAGTAGGAAACTCAAAAAAAAGGTGTTACTTGAGGTGTGTTTTTTACCTTTATATCTTTCTTAAATGCAGTGACGAATCTACCAAACTTCTCGCCTATTTGATATCCAAAGCACCTTTTATTTTTAGTTATATACATTGATAATGTAAATAAAATAAATAATAATATTTTTTTCTCTGATTTTTTTTTAGAGATTTTGAGATGTTTGGCTAAAAAAAAAGTGCTTTTGAACGCCAACAAAAAAATTATGTTGTATTCATTCAAGAATTTATGTAAAGATATCATTAATTACCACTAGTCCATTCTTTTTCACTCCAACCATTGCCGCTTTCGTCACCCATCATTATAAACTACCAACATGCACCACCTATAAGAATCATTCACAGCCATAATCACCACTCTCAACAATTGTCACAATCAATCATCCAACTACAATCGCCATTACAATCATTACTATCAACCATCATTACCACAATAACCATCAATTATATATATATAATTATTAATGTAATTAAATTTTTTCATACGATATTTGGTATTTCTATAATTATACTAAGTAAATACCGTACCAAATATTAAAAGAATTGAAATGCATACCTTATAGTACTAAATACTGAAATAATAAAATTTTCAGTTACAATACGGTAATCCAATATTTACCAAATGATGACATCCCTGCCGTGCACATTTGTGCTACATATTTACAAATTACAAATGTTATGGTCAATTCAACTAAGAAAGACCTACCTCAAGAAAGGAAGGGAAAAAAAAGAATAAAATAGTAACACGTGCATTACTAACGTACCGTACGTAAAGGAGTACGTCTTTCTTCTTTCTTTTTAAATGGTGCAAAAATGAAAAAGATAGACAAGAAGTCAAAGGGAGGGGTTGGGGGGGGGGGGGGGGGGTTTAGATTGTGTTTTTTTGACAGACCACCTACTTAAGGACATAGTAATCAAATCAAAGTTTGTTTTTGTTGGTTTCTCTAACAGAACTTATAGTTAGAATTCAAACCAATCAAATCTTTAACAAACTACTTTAATAGACAAAACCAAACAGAAGTAGACTTTTGCTGTCGTTTAACTTCATCATCACTAGACTTAATCCTATTTACGTTCTTACCATACTTTAGTTATAATTTTTAACAACCAAAACTATCACTTTCTGAAGATTTTAATCATCATCTATTACTGACTTCTGGTGGTGTAGGATTTTAATTTCACCAACGATTTTTACCTTCTCCACCCGCAGCTAAGCCAAGAATCACATAAGGGAATTATATTGATGGTTCAAACTTATTTTCTAAATTAAGAGTGTTAAGAGAGATAGTTGTTGGATATAATTGCAGTACGTGAAATAAACAAATATTATAAGTGTTCGAAAGGATAAACAAGCAGCCAATATTACAATTGCCGCACACTTGTTGAGTGTTGAATCTTGATAACCTGAAATCAAGAAACACTAAATCTGGATTGTTACAACTGTGGCCGAGTCGAGAGATGACTCTCCAATTTTAAGACAAGATCGTATTAGTGTTCGAAAGATGACTATCAGTAGTTGTGTGATCAAATTTGGCTATGGCTGTGGTTTTCTGGTAGAAGACAGTTCTGATTATGCTGTTGAAGGTCAAGGTGTTCATGGTGTCATCGCTCCCGAGAGTGGTGGGAACAAGCGCCCACGAGAGGCCGAGGATGTCAACTGAGACAAAAGGAGAAGGCTGAAGATGTTGTTCTATCATGTAGCAGAGGGCCTATATCTGTCCCAGACAAAGGATACAAATTATGGTAAGGAGGAAACGGACACTCAGTCCGACGAAGTGACTGAAGTGGGCCAGAATTCGAGATTGGGATAAGTAATTTTTCATCCTTGTCAAAAATAAGATTAAATGATGTCTGATTAAAAAGGGCTTAAAGTAAGGAGGAATATGAAAATGTTTTCCCGAAATAAATTATATTCCTTACGCTTTAAAATCAGAAGTTTAATCTCACCTTCCCTCCCGTGTAAAGATTGGACTATTGTAAACAACGACTTAAAAGATCCGTTCTTTTGGGTGTAATAATTAAAAGTTGTAAAGTATGTTCGCACATATGAAGGAAAGAGATCCACTGACTGTGCGAAAACTGTTACCACTCTTAAGCAAGTGCCAAGTATTGTCTGGGCACCAATCTCAAGGAAAGAAGACTAAAAGATAATGACTTATCTTAAGACGTTGAACCTGTCACACTATTTAACAGAAGATCCTTCATTTGATAGGATGATATTGGACACTCAGTCGTACAAAGCCTACGGGCGACTGGAGTGGGCCAGAATTCATATATGATGATATTGGACAGTCAGTCGTACAAAGCCTATGGGCGACTGGAGTGGGCCAGAATTTCCAGAGTCTTAAATGATCTGAAGGCTAGAAGAAAGGCAAAAAAGTAATGGACACCTAATGAGGTGGGCCAGAGTTTCCAAGTCTTAAATGATTTGAAGGCTAAAAGAAAGACAGAAAAGAAATTGGACACTCAATCTGCCAAAACAACGGGAGTGGGCCAGAATATCCATATCACATATGATCCGGTTACGCCCTAACCATGGGCAAAAGGTTGTTCATGTGAAGCAATGCCACCTCTAAAGTAGAAGGGGTTGGAGAGGTTGTCCTTAATAGGACTTCAGGGAATGGGATCACTCTAAAAGGAGGTGATACATGTCCCAAACTTGGTTTAAGGGACGTTGTTGGTCAAGCTGGTTTGAGACTAGTCCAACAGGTCTCTAATAACTAAGAATGGTACAGTATGTCTGTAGAATGATATATTTGTAATCCGTGCATCTATGTCATCATAGATTAAGACACGTTAAATAGAGAATCATTTAAAAGTTAACAAAGTTGAGATTGTTGCCTTCTGTCGACATAAACCCTCAAAATAAATATGAGGTGAGCGAAGAGGCAAAATCACCTTTCCGTTCCGTCAAAAGAATAGCGAAAGAAGCACCGCTCCTCTAGAATTTAGTCACACCTACATGGGTGATTTGAAGTTTATACAAAATAGAGGGAGGGAGACAAGTACTTTGTGACCTTCATTGACGATGGTACAACGTATTGCGTCCTTTGTTTGTTGAAAAACAAAGATGAAGTTGTTGAAGCGGATAAGTGCTACAAAGCAGAATTTGAAAATCAACTAAGCCTACGGATTGAGGAATTCGTAGTGATAGAATGGGAGAATGTGAAGCATCGGTTATCAAACGACTGCTCCTTACTCACCTCAGTCTAATGGTGTTAGCCAAGCGCAAAGCCGTATGCCAAAATATGTGGGGCAAGACGATCTTTACCGCTAATGCAATTCTCAACTGAACTACGCATAACGATAAGGATAACTCTCCGTGTGAAACATGGAAATGATCCCACCTACAAATGTTGTGATGTGGGATGGCTTGGTAGAGGTTGGAATACTGAAACAGGTCAAGTTGGACCTAAGACTGTAAATTGTATATCCACCGGATCTGCAAATAACAGTAGTGTTTACCGCCTTTTGGTGTCAAAGAATGCTGAATTCTTTAAGGATAACTTTTCTTGAGAAGGAAAAAGAAGTAATTGCTCGAGGTTAACAAGAACCCGCGAGTGCCTGATTGTCTGGAACCAGACGTTCCAGAGCTACATGACTCAAAAGTTGCTGACTATCCGGAACTTAATATTCCAGATCTACAGAACTCAGGAATTCTATATGTTGAACCGAGACAGAGCAAAGAAGGGACAAAGACTAGTTCCAGGCCTTCTAGCTTGTATGGTTGAGAACGAACCATGGACAATTAACAAAGAATTGTCATCTCTAGAAGCGCTGCTTTGGAAAGAAGTTGCAGAGAGATATACAGATTCCATCAGATAGAGCCATACTTGTGTAATGGTTGACCTTCCTCCGGGAAAAGAACATTTAGGTTGTAAAACAGGATACTCAAATTGAGTACAAAATAGATGGATCTACTATTGAGTATAAAGGCCTCGGCTACTTGGACATGTGCTCCCCTGTGAATATCTTAACATCTAGGGCCATTACAGTCTTGCATGACATGGATGTTGAGACGGCCTTCCTAATCGGAGAGTTGAAATGGAAGGATCAGAGTTGGTTTGTTGGACTGTTGGGCTTCTTCCTGAACTTTCATTTTGGTCCTAGAAGTTTCAGGTGAAACAGAAATAATGAATCTGACAACAGAAACATTGACTCTGAAGTTAGAAAGCCAACAGTTGGAAAACCAACAATATGAAAGTGGAGGTCATATTGAAACAAAAGTCTCAATATGAAAGATATGGGATCACATATGACATCTTAGGAATTGAGATTTTCTAAGACATCTAACGGACTGGTCTAACTCCAAACTCTGTTGTGAGATAGTTGATAGTCTCGTTGAAGCCACCAATAAATATGAATCATATAACTGATTAGAATCATGGTGCACCCATATACAAGGAGCGATATACGCAAGTCACATGTAGTTCAATGTATGCTACACACTACAACCGACCTGGTAATCGGCCTACAAAGTAGACTAGTTGAACTAAGGTTCACTCGTGTTTTTAAAAATGATCAATAGAAGGCGTTAAGTTGGATATGACGATATCTGAAATATTCGCTTATCTACGTATTATGGTATTTTGGATGTTCAACGATTCTGGGAGAACACAGTGATGCAAACTGGACATCAGATATGAAGAACACCAAAGCCATAAGTAAATGTGTATGGTGGGTCTTGTAAAATTCTCTAAGCAAACTTGCATTGGCCGATTCATGATGGAATCAGAGTTTATCGCTTTAAACAAAGCATTAAAGAAGTTGGGTAACTTCATGACTCCTTAGAGAACGTCCCTTATTAGGAGAAACTCGTGCCTTCAGCAGTTATACATTGTGGCTAGCTGATCGGGTTCAGGAAGGGCACGGATGACGGCGTCTGGACAGATCTGTCGGATCTGTCGGAGACATAAGACCGTATGGCAGTTGATCATCATGGGTGTCACTTCCTTGATTACTAATAAAAGGATATAGCGAACCCTTTAACTAAGGGACTACCCGAAGATCAAGAATTCTGCCTGTCTAGGGGAATGGGCTTAAAACCTAAATAATATGAACCTTTGCGGTGGTAACCCAACCATACTGACTGGAGATTCCAAGTATTTGGTTCAATGGGAAAACTAAGCGCAAAAGGTTCAGTTGAGCGCTTCGGTGGAAGCAAGAACACTTCAGATGATGATTTCTGTAAGGAAACATGAATCCAAAGTTGTTCCCGTGATAGACATTAAAGTGCTACCTGCATGGTGGGTAAAGGTTAAGCTTCCAAACCTTTAACGGTCCTCAAACGGTTGAGGTTAAGGTTGGGAAAACTTTTAATGATTCATAACAATTGTGAAGTGGGGTATAACAGGATCCTTGTAGGAGATCACTTATTTAAGTGCGAGGATAGACCGCCTCAAATGAACGCACTTAAGAATCCAAGAAGTGTCCACGGCCACAACGGACAAAACATTACGAAGAAAAGAGTAAGAGAATTTGTTGTGTTGGTACTATTGACTTGACTTACACTAAACACTGACGGTTGAAGACATCACGTTCACCGCGCAGTAAGTAAGTCCGATGGTATTTAACTATGGAAGGTTCAAAGTTGAAGCTACCTCTCCTTATGCAACATCGGTCCGCTGAAATATTACTGGAAATTGGCACCTTGTGAGTACGCCAAAATCTCTTTCAAGAGGGGATTGTTGGAAATTTTCCTTTGGTGGAAGTTGTGTCCACCCATCTTTAATAAATTAAAAACTAGGGTTCCGCATGTTGGAGACTTTGATTCTTCACACGTGCATAATCTACGAAGTGAGTAGATGACCGTAGGGCCAAGGATCGTCAAATTTCGTTGAGAAATGAAAGAGATATTGGTCACGAAGTGAGGTGTTTGAAGCATGAAAATGTGGTGTGGAACAATTCTCCCTCATTGGTGGGGGAAGGAAGATTTGTTCGTTTTATAAGTCTCAAAATTGGCTAGGGGTTTGGGACCCCAAGGGTAACCCGTGTGTTTGAAGGAGGGAGGACTTTGATGTGCTTAGGTTCGAGGCTAAGTCCACACGCGCGCCGCCGCCGCCCACCCGGTCCGGGCTCAGGTCGTGTGCTTTGGGCTTCTTCTGATATTATCTTTTTGGACCCAAATTGCTTAATATTTACAGTTTGGTCCCTGCAGTTTCAGGAAAGATAAAAATAGGAAGAGAACTTCTGCCTTTTGGGTTGGTTTTGGAGCGTTAGAACTCCATTAATCTGCACATCAATTTAGTCATTTACTTGGCTGAATAACTCCTCACTAAAGCTCCATTACGTTGCACATTAATTTAGTCATTTACTTGGCTGAATTACTCCTAACTAATTGCCATTACATGGTCATTAACAGCCATTAGTTGGGCAGTTGAGAAGTCCCCATCCATGCACTATATATTGAAGCCTTTGGCTCAATTGTTGAGACTAGACAGAAATAGAAAATCAGATTAAAAACAAAAATCTTCTTCCTACTATCCAGCATCATTTCGTTATTCTAAGTTCTTGAAAGTAACACTTGAGTTTCCTTTGCTCATTTGTTAAGTTGTTTTTTTATCTTGGGAGACTATTGTCCAGAACGTAAAAGGATATATACGGGGCAATCTTGTCTTAAAGACAGAGGGCCATCTCTCGACTCAGCCACAGTTGTACCAATCCTGATTTAGTGTTTCTTGATTTCAGGTTATCAAGATTCAACATTCAACAAACGTGCGACAATTGTAATATTGACTGTTTGTTTATCCTTTCGAACACTTGTAATATTTGTTTACTTCCCGTACTGCAATTATATCCAACAATAGTACAAGAAGATGATAATATTTTAATTGAATCACATAAGAAGACTGGGTTCTTTTCCAAATGTCTATATTGCCTATAGAATAATGTTAATAGTTTAAGTAACAGTTACCTCAACTAAGTTTTTCAAAACTAAAATTGATAAAATCTAAGCCAAATGTAAGCTTTTCTAGTTGGATTTGCTCCCCCACCGTCGTTCAATGAGAATGGATAAGAGGCTCGTGAGATTGACGTGAGGGGGCAGGGATGACTATATTTTGTAAGCAAGACGGGCGAATATGAAACTTAAGATCAATAATGTCTCAAAAAAGATAGAATGGATTAAGTATAGGGAAAAGGGTCAAATATACCCCTCTACTTTAGTTTATTAGTTAACTTTGTCATCCATTAGCGAAAGTAGTCAAATATACCCCTCCTATTACAAGTTGGGGCCAAATATACCTCTATCGTTAGCAAAGTATTCAAAAATATACTTTTTTAAAAGAAGATATTATGGAAAACTGGATTTTTAATTAAAAAATCTCGATTAATTTTAAAAAGAAATCCGAAAAAATTAATTTAAAAACAATATATTTTCCAAAATTTTTAATTAAAAAAATTAATTTTCAGAATATTTTTTTTTAAGAAAACGAGTTTTATAAAATTAAAAAAATCATATTTTTAATAAAAGCCATTTTTCATATTTGTTTTAATTAGAAAAATAAAATTTTCAGATTATTTTTTAAAAGATTGTCACGTAGGCACACATTTAATAAGTTAAATGCTAATAAAATAAGTTAAATACCTATAGAATATTTAAAACGTGAGGCGTATTAGTGTGTATTTCCCTATATAATGTGTATAATTTGGGTGTCATGTAGCATATTAATGTGTAAAAATGACATGTAGCAGATTTAAAACAAATCTGGAAAAAATGACTTTTATTAAAAATATGAAATTTTCTTGATTTTATAAAACTCATTTATTTTAAAAAGATATCCTGGAAAATTGGATTTTTAAATTAAAAATCTGGATTTTTAAAAAAAAATCAGTTTTTTCAGATTTCTTTTAAAAATTAATCCAGATTTAAAAAAATATTTTTAGGACACTTTTTTTTTAAAAAAATACTTACAGATTTTTAATTAAAAAATCTAATTTTCCAGAATATCTTTTTTAAAAGGGGTATTTTTGAATATTTTGCTAATGGTAGGGGTATATTTGGCCGAACTTGTACCGGGAAGAGTATATTTGACTATTTTCGTTAACGGAAGACAAAGTTGACTAATAAACTAAAGTAGAGGGGTATATTTGACCCTTTTCCCTCAAGTATATTATCAATTGAAAAAGATTTATTATGAGTCCAAGAAATCGATTATTAGACGATTATTCATAACTTTGCATCTAAAATAACTAGAAAAGAATTAAAAATATATATTATATAACTTTTTTTCGAAAAAAAATATATATTAACACCTCACATCTAAGTTTCGCTTTAGTCAACCAATAGTGTTGAGCAGCCCTGTGAAGATGTAAATGCACACAATTTCCTTCTTCGGTTAAAGCTGATTGTTTTCACACGTTTTGGTTGATTTTTAATCAGTGATAACAACAAAGTCCAGTTTGTTGGATAATAAGCACATCATTAATGTTAAGCAAAAACCATAAAAATGATGTTCCCTGAAAGTATATCTAACTCAATGAAAAAGACTTATAATGTAAGCATTATTCATGAAATTTTTTCTGTTGTTAGATAGGTTAAGTGGGTGAACCAATTAGTTCTACAGAGTTTAACTAACTTTTGAAAACATAATATGTCAACCTCAAGACAAAACCTCCCTCTCTACATATTCCCCTATAAAAGCAAAGCCTCAACTCTACAATTTTCATAAAAAAAACACAGACTTGCTTATCTACTAATACTCAAACAGAGTTTTCGAAAAAAAGGAAAACAATGGAGGCGTTCAAAAGCATTGCGAATCCTTTGAGTTCTTTCTTTTTAATATGCATTTTGCTTCTCTTTGCAAATGCAGCATATGGGAAAACTCATTACCATGATTTTGTTGTAAGCTCTCCAAAATTTCCCTTCATTGTTTTGCTAACATTTCGTAACTTCTACAAATTCTATGATACTCACCTCTGTTTTTCTGGAACAGATTCAAGCAACACCAGTGAAGAGGCTGTGCAAAACCCACAATGCCATAACGGTGAATGGAGAATTCCCTGGACCAACGTTAGAAGTAAACAACGGGGATACTCTAGTTGTCAAAGTTGTGAATAGAGCTCGATACAATGTCACCATTCACTGGTAAATTCATGCATGCAGAACTCAAATGAACTGATATATGTTACTCCCTCCGTCTCAATTTATGTGATGTACTTTCATTTGTTACGCACTTTAAGAAATAAAGGAAGACTTTTGAATGTTATAGTCTAAAAAAAGCCAAAGATATTTTTGTGGTTATAAATTATCTCGTTTTGCTTAAAAGATAAAGTTTAAAGTTAATTATTGCCAAATAAGGAAATATGTCATTCTTTTTGCGACGGACTAAAAAGAAAAGTGAGTCATTCTTATTGGGACAGAAGGAATATAATTTAATACACACCATTGTATTTCATACGACTTAATGCGGAACTCAAATGTACTGATATATGTTATAATTTAATAGACACCATTGTATTTCATACTGACTTTTTCTTTTCGTTTTTATACCACTTGTGTTTCAAAAGGCACGGAGTTAGGCAAATGAAAACAGGATGGGCAGATGGACCTGAATTTGTCACTCAGTGCCCGATTAGACCAGGAAAGAGTTACACTTACCGGTATACCATTCAAGGACAGGAAGGGACTCTTTGGTGGCACGCCCACAGCTCATGGCTTAGGGCTACTGTTTATGGAGCTCTAATTATCCACCCAAAAGAAGGAGAAAACTATCCATTTACTAAGCCCAAAAGAGAGACACCAATTTTACTTGGTACTATTTCTACCTTCTCCCAATACCAAAAGCTTTGATCATTTCTAAAAAAGAATACTAGTTATGCATTTGCATATTCTCTTCACTTAGAAATTTTATTAAAATGATAGTTTTGGAAATGATGATCAGGTGAGTGGTGGGATACAAACCCCATTGATGTTGTAAGAAGAGCTACAAGAACAGGAGCAGCTCCTAATGTATCTGATGCTTACACCATCAATGGTCAACCAGGTGACCTCTACAAGTGTTCCAAACAAGGTTAGTTCTAATCTCACAGTATATTTGAAATATGTTCCAAGAATTTGAGTCAGAAATTAAAAGAAGACCTGTAGAGGTTGTATCTCGACTCTTTTGTACACAGAGGCAATATTAGTTCTGCAAGGAATGAGATTTGGTTCAAACACGCAAGACAATGAAATCATCTAATATATTAAAAGATCAAATAATGGAAGCAAATTTATACATAGTAAAAAGACTAATGTCCACCTAACGATGTTATGCCAGAGTTCACTAAACAATGATTTGATATCTTACCTGTTCAGGACATCTTTTCACAGAATTATGTTTATGCAGATACTACCATAGTCCATGTGGACTCCGGAGAAACCAACCTCATTCGAGTTGTCAACGCTGGACTGAACCAGCAACTTTTCTTTACTGTGGCCAACCACAAGTTTACTGTTGTTGGAGCAGATGCCTCTTATGTTAAACCCTTCACAACATCAGTCCTTATGCTCGGACCAGGCCAGACAACTGACGTCCTGATCAAAACTGACCAGCCAGCATCCAGATACTATATGGCAGCACGTGCCTACGCAAGCGCTCAAGGCGCCCCCTTTGATAATACCACAACCACAGCCATCCTTGAGTACAAAACAGCTTCTTGTTCTTCCAACTGTGTCAAGATCAATCCAGTTTTCCCATCTTTACCGGCATATAATGACACGGCCACTGCTACAGCCTTCACAACCAAATTCAGAAGCCCGAGAAAGGTCGAGTTGCCCACTGAAATCGATGAAAATCTATTCTTCACTGTTGGGCTGGGACTCCAGAACTGCCCAAGAGGAGCACGCTCCAGAAACTGTCAAGGTCCCAATGGAACTCGATTCGCTGCCAGCATGAACAATGTATCTTTTGTGCTACCATCCAACTTTTCCCTGCTACAAGCACATCACCAAGGCCTACCTGGTGTTTTCTCAACTGATTTCCCAGCTGTGCCACCTGTAAAATTTGATTATACTGGCAACGTAAGCCGGTCACTATGGCAACCTATTCGAGGAACTAAGCTGTACAAGTTGAGATATGGAGCAAAAGTGCAAGTTGTGTTACAGGGGACAAGTATCTTCACAGCTGAAAACCATCCAATTCATCTTCACGGATATGATTTTTACATCATCGCAGAGGGTTTCGGTAACTTTAATCCAAAAAGAGATACAGCTAAATTCAACCTTGTTGATCCACCTCTCAGAAATACAGCAAGTGTACCCGCTAATGGATGGACAGTCATCAGATTCGTCGCTGACAATCCAGGTAAGAGAAATATTAGGGATACAAGTACTTATATCTCCTAATATTTCCAACTCTTTCCTGTACTACAAACTTACATTATTTTACTTAAACAGGAGTTTGGCTAATGCACTGTCACTTGGATGTTCACATTACTTGGGGTTTGGCAATGGCGTTCGTCGTGGAAAATGGAGTTAGTGAACTGGAATCATTGGAGGGTCCTCCAGTAGATTTTCCAGTCTGTTGAGGACTGCAACAAGAAAGCAACATAATACATAGTAATTCAGAGTCCTAGAGCAATCAATTTATTTCATTCTAAGTGATATTGTTCCCCCTATTTGGGGCTACTTCTTTTTTGCTATACTACATTTTCCCCCCTTTTCCTAGAATTTCCTGTTGCATTTTTGATAGATGAATGGGTCGAGATGGTGCCAAAAGTTGCCACTGAATTCACCATCTGTCACAGATTAAGCTAGCATATTCCCAGATTTAAGCAGTTGTATAAGTATTGTTTCGAGTGCAATTAACAGAGAAGAATTTATTTGAGTTCTGCACACAATTTGAATCTCATATAGCTACAAAGTGACTACTCCCTTTTACTTGTAAGGTTTTGCTTATTTTTTAGTCAAACTATATAAACTTTGATTAATATTTTAAGATGTATTTTTTCATCATATTAATATGAGAATAATTTCAACTTATAGTATTTCTCATAAATTTTTTACACATAAATTTTACTTTTAAAATATTGAATTAATCTAATTCAATTTAGTTTCAAAAATCTCTCGAAAAACGAAACACAGAGAGTTTACAAAGTAAGAAAAAAAAAAGGGTAAATCATCTGCAATAAGAATTGCTACTTTGCATAAATTGGATTAAAGACTAATCTTTCGAGAAATTAAGCAAAATGTTGAATTGTAACCTTTGATTTTTATGATTAGGAATAAAAGCTAATGCAATGTTTCATGGTTCATCAACAAAAAAGCTTCAACTCCTCGGCCAGTCAATATGGAGGGGCTTTTCCAGCTTTTTGCTGAAGATTGAAATACTTGTAAAATAATGGGAAATTTGCACAAAAACAGTCAGGCCTCTCCATATCTACATCCCCAGCTGTAGAATTACACTCTATATCAACTTTTTTTTTTATATAATATAATAATTAATCATTTTTTAAGAAATAGAATCTCTAATATTATTAATAATAAGTTTAAAAATTTTGATAAATTTTTTTGATATATTAATACACTATTTATGACAAGATATATTATATTAATATATATTTCCACTGTTAAAATATATTTTTATTATACAAACTGTGATTACGCTTAGGATTTTGACAAAAAATAAATAATTAAATTTTCTGCATTTTTTTTTACTTTGTACCCTATATTTTTTATTTTTATAAATTTGACCTCGTAATAGATTCGACCGATGAGTTTCATAATCGGAGGAATACAAAAGAGGTTTTATACATCAATGAACTATCAGGTGTAAAAATTTTCTACCTAAACTATCATTAACTAATTTGTGAAACACACATCAATTATCAGTTGCTCACTTTCCTACCTGAACTATCACCAACACACACCTCATTAAAAGTGAACGTTGATAGTTGATGTATGTTTTGCAAATTGGTCAGTGATAGTTCTGATAAGAAAAGTGAACAACTGATAGTTGAAGTGTGTTTTGTAAATTAGTTGGTAATAGTTTAGGTAGAAAACTCTCAAATCTAATAGGTCATGTAGAAAATTAAAAAAAAAAAAGATACTTCATATGTGTTTTTGACCTTAATGCTTTTTTTTTTTTTTTAATTTCTATGCCCAACGCCTACTTAATCTTTACCCTTTTTGCAATTCAAGTGTGCCAAAAAAGAAAAAGATAAAGGAAGAAGTCAAAGTATAGTGGAATATGTAGATTTTTTGGACAGGCCACATACTTAAGGACGTCATTTAGCAAAATCATGGCTTGTCGTTTAAGGTTTCTCTAACTAAATTTTATGGTCATAATTCAGAACCAATCAAATGTTTAAAGGACTAATTTAATAGACACAACAAACTGAAGAAGTCTTTTTACCCTCTTTAACTTCATCCACTAAACTTCATGCAATCTGAGTTTGTAGCATATTTTTATTATATTCTTTACAAATGTCACTATTACGGACGATCTAATCATCCTCCAACACACAAATATACATTGAGTTAGTGAATCTAATAGTAACATGTATATCCACGTACAATCGAGGAGGTAGTGTAGTGAGATAGTCGAAATCCTTTGATCTTTAATTAGAATTTCGAGTTCAAACGCTCATAATTGACAAACCCCTGATTAGGAAGGAAATATAATAATCCTTTGCTGATTTTATTAATGTAAATGGTTTATATACATGATATACAATAGTAATTCTAAGCTATAATTACGGAAATTAAATACTCACCTAACTAATATAAAATATTGTTATAATAATTACAGATATACAAAATCACTAATTATATCAAAATAATATATTTGGATATATTCTATTACACCTCCCACAGTCGTAGCAGACGGTCTTCGGACGTTGAGACTCTCCGTAAAATATTTAAACAGAACTAAGGGAAGGCCCTTAGTAAATATGTCAGCAATTTGATACCGTGAAGGGATATGCAAGACACGTACTTGTCCACGAGCTACCTTTTCACGAACAAAGTGAATATTCATCTCGATATGTTTAGTGCGTTGATGTTGGACAAGATTCCCAGATAGATATATTGCACTAACATTATCACAGTAGACCAATATAGCTTTCTGAATAGGAAAATGAAGCTCTAAGAGGAGGTTACGCAACCAACAGGACTCAGACACCACATTGGCTACCTCTCGATATTCGTCCTCCACACTGGAACGCAACAAAGTAGCCTGACGTTTAGCCGACCAAGAGATCAAGTTATCACCAAGAAACATACAATAACCAGATGTCGAACGTCTGGTGTCTGGACATCCACCCCAATCAGCATCTGTATAAGACATGAGAGTAGATACCAATGATGGATATAAGTGTAAACTATAATCAAGAGTGGAATGTATCGCGCAATACGTTTGAGAGTGTGCATGTGTTCTTCCCTCAGATCATGCATACCACACTTGCTACACCGCATAAGTAATATCGGGCCTCGTAAACGTAAGTTACTAAAGAGCCGCAAGACTACGATAGTGGGAGGGATCCTCGTAAGGTGTGCTAGAAATAGCACTCAGATTCGGTTTAGTGTCAATCGGAGTAGGAGATGACTTACATCATAACATGTCAGCCCATTCAATAATCTCTGATGCATACTTCCTCTGGGATAGAAATAGACTACATGCATGACGAGTTACAGCTATATCAAAAAAATAACTCAAAGGCCCCAAGACTTTCATAGAAATTCGGAGTTGAGAAGAGATATGATAGACTTGAGCAATTTATCAGAGGAAGCAGTCAATATAATATCATCCACATATAACAAAATGTATGCCAGATAAGTACCACGATGGTAGATGAATAGAGAATGATCAAACTTGCTGTGAGAAAACCCAATAGTAGACACATAATTTGCAAATCTTTTATACCAGGCCTGAGGAGCCTGTTTGAGCTCATATAAGGACTTCTTCAGCAAGCACACATCGTTAGGATGATCGGGGTCCCTGAAACTCAAGGGTTTATGTATGTATACAGTTTTCTTGAGTTCGTCGTGTCAAAACACATTTTTCACATCCAGCTGATGAATGGGCCTCATCTGAGTTGTTGAAAAATGAGATCATCGCATTGCTCAAAACAGAATTTGTTATGACTGACTTGGGGAAGTTGAGTTATTTTTTGGGGATTTCAGTGACTAGATATGCAGACATTATGTTTCTTTGTCAGCGTAAGTAAGCAGAAGAGATTATGTACAGGGCTAAAATGGCAAATTGCAAGATCATGTCTACTACAGTTGACTCTAAATCAAAGCTCAGTGCTTTGGATGGTGATCTAGTGTCAGATCCCTCTCTCTACCAGAGTCTTGCAGGTGCACTACAGTACCTTACTTTCACCAGACCTGATCTTGCTTATGTTGTTCAGCAGGTATGCTTATTCATGCATGCCCCCACGGGGCTTCATTTTACTGCCCTTAAACACATCATTCGATACGTTAAGGGCACACTTAATTATGGATTACATCTTTACCCCTCAGCACCGACCAGGTTGTTGTCATATATGAATGTTGATTGGGCAGGCAGTCTGGACATGCGACGATTCACTTCAGGCTATTGTGTGTTCTCGGGGGATAATCTCATTTCTTGGTCTGCCAAGAGACAAGCCATAATATCCCGTTTGAGTACAGAAGCAGAGTACAGTGGTGTTGCTAATGTTGTTGCTGAGATCTGTTGGCTCCGAAACCTTCTTTTAGAGCTTCAGTGTCTGTTGCGTAAGACGTCTTTGGTTTATTATGATAACATATCGGCCATCTATCTATCTCATAATCCGGTTTAGCATCAGCGAACCAAACATATTGAGATGGACATCCACTTTGTTCGTGAGAATGTTGCTCTCGATCATGTAAAGGTATTACATGTGCCTTCCTCTTATCAGTATGCAGATATATTCACAAAAGGCCTTCCTAGACAACTCTTCCTTGACTTCAGATCCAGTCTTAGCGTCCGGTCTCCTCCCGCTCAGACTGAGGGGGTGTATTAGCACATGTACTCTGTATTATATTTACCATATTTAGTGTTATGTAATTATGATAGAACTAGGATCCCTGTTGTATAAGGATTCCACATTGTACACCTATATATATTTTGTATTAATGAGAAAGGCTCTCAAGAAAGATTAATACAATTCTACATCGACAAATCTAAAGGACCTCTAGCAACGTTCGTTGCATTGAATAGTGTGAACCTAAGAAATTTAGGAAGTAAATTTTACTTGCTTCACCGTTCAGTTTTCGTATCTGGTGGAGTTTAAGGTTGTGGATATTATTAAAAAAAAAGTTAGTTCGGTGCACTAAGCTCCCGCTAAAGGTTGTGGATATTATTATTGGAAGAAAAAAAATAGTCATAAGATGAAGCGTGGAACAGGTACAAGAAATGTCATTCAGCTATCACATTTAGGTTGACTTTGCTATTATCTCAGTATCATGTTAATACATACTCATTCAAAATTTCATACCTGTTGATACATTTAACCTTGAAGTTTTGATTAGTTGAATTTCTTTTCAGTTTCACTTCGTTACAAAGCTCCTGAAAATATTCGATGGTCGTTCTTTCCTATCACACACCCGTCATTATGTGAATTGCTACCTTGCATGAGGATTCATTGGATAATGGAACATCTAGGGAATGCTTTGTGATTGAGCTCTTGAATTATCAGTGTAAAACTGTAAATTTTTGAAATATCTTACATATGTAATTGAGTTACTGAAAATTTGATTACTGAAGAAGCCCATTGATTACTAAATAATTTATTTGCACTTATTGTTGGTTTAAAATACAAAATTATGAATGAAGGAAATAGTGATTCATTCTGGTGAGAATATAAAAAAGAGAGAAAACTGGTAAGGATCTACATAATTGTTGGATCATAAACTTGATTCATTATGGGAGCCCAAACCTAAACCCAATCAAATTGAAGTCCAAGTCCATAATCAAGGTCCAGAACTACAAGTCTTCTATCTAGAATCTTCTAGGGTGTGTTAATTATGCATATGAATCATTTGATAATTTAAATATTGTTAGAAGGATGAAGAAGAATGGAGAAGAATGAGGTGTATGGTTACTCTAATTTTAGATTAGTTTATTTGTGTGATGTAGGATTGTTCTTAAGTAGTATAAATACCCCTCCCCATTTTAGTTTAGGAATCAAGAAAAATTAAGAGCTTCAAAGTGAGTGAAAAAGCAAAGTCTTATAAGAGTGAGTTGTAGTATCTTGTTGTTGAGTGAGAGTGCTCTTTATTAACGAATATTCACAGTATATTTTGTAATTATGATAGATGTATATTTAAGGTAACTTAGGATTCTTATTATAATAGGAATCAACCATTTAAGGTAAATTAGGATTCTTATTGTATTAGGAATCAACCTCTGTACAACTATATATATTGTGATTAATGAAAAGAATCCCTAAGGGAAATTATTCCAATCTTGCAGGTGTGTCTGTTTATGCACGACCCTCGAGAGTCCCATTTTGCGGCCCTCAAACGTATTATCAGATATGTTAAGGGCACACTGGACTTTGGACTGCATCTCTACCCCTCTGCCCCAACCAAGTTACTCTCCTATATGGATGCAGATTGGGCAGGATGCTCGGACACACGTCGCTCCACCTCAGGCTACTGTGTATTTCTTGGGGATAATCTTATTCCATGGTCCGCCAAGCGGCAGACCACGCTATCCCGTTCGAGTGCTGAAGCAGAGTATCACGGAGTTGCTAATGTCGTTGCTGAGATCTGTTGGCTCCGAAATCTTCTTTTGGAGCTCCAGTGTCCACTGCGAAAGGCGTCTATAGTCTACTGTGATAACATATCTGTCATCTATATGTCTCACAATCCGGTCCAACATCAGCGGACCAAACATATCGAAATGGATATTCACTTTGTGCGTGAGAAGGTTGCCCTTAGTCAGGTCAAAATATTACACGTGCCTTCCTCCTATCAGTATGCAGATATTTTCACAAAGGGACTACCGAGACAGCTCTTCACCGACTTCCGATCCAGCCTTAGCGTTCGGCCTCCTCCCACTCCGACTGAGGGAGAGTATTAGCGAATATTCTCCGAATATTCACAATAAATTTTGTAATTATGATAGATGTATATTTAAGGTAACTTAGAATTCTTATTGTATTAGAAATCAACCATTTAAGGTAAGTTAGGATTCTTATTGTATTAGGAATCAACCTCTGTACAACTATATATATTGTGATTAATGAAAGGAATCCCTAAGGGAAATTATTCCAATCTTACACTCTTGTAATATTTGTTTGAGTTTGAATAAAAGTTACTTGCGAGATTGTTTCATTTCCAACAATAATATGATATCATTATTAACATAATGAAGAAGAAGGAAGGAAAATGCAACACAGGACGACATATATTTGATAGGATGAAAATAAAAAAATTTAAGAGGCAGAAAGCAAGGTTCCATCACTTTATCACCTTTCTTCTTTCAATCTCTCCTGTAATTTCCTGAGATAGTATTTCTACATTTGCTTTCACCGGAGTATTCATCCAGTTAATGTGTTCGTTTAAAAGAGTGCTAGCAGTTCAGACATTGAAACTGCCTTTGTTCTTTCTTCCACAAGATGTTTGCATTCCGAACACTCAAGCATGTAAAATAACTGAAAATGATCGGGCAACAATATTTCACCTTCGACAGGAAAGTTTGCACCTGTGAAATGTATTTCAAGCAGACGCTACAGTAACCAGGTGTTTCATGCAACAATCAGCTTGGCAAAGGTAATAATTGACATCGTAATAAACAGATGTTCTTAGTAAACTGAGTAACACAATGACATTAGTAACTTGTAAATTGTTGATAACAGAACATTAGTGCAAGCATGGGCGCAAACGTAACCTAGAAAGTTGTATAATAAAATGATTCTAATACTCAAATCATATTTCTTGGCAGCTTATACATTAATTACTAATTCATGGTCACTAATGTAGCCGGTAGCTAATTATTAGTATTTCAAATCAAGTATATTTTCACTCATATGTGTTACTGTTTAAAAATGGCTTAATTTAGCTTCAAATGTTCCCATATAAAAAAGCACTTCTTCCCTGGTTGTGTATATTTTCTTATTCTTATTTTACTGAAATTAAAGGACTTACTTGTTGTCCATAACTATGACCTCCTGGAATTTCGGTGTATTGCATTGTGCCTCAATTTGTTCCACCACTAGCAAGTCTGTTGTTATGAATAGGTAGACATGTAGTTAAGGCAAGCAACCTTTATTTAATTGGTGGAGCGAAGACGCGAGGAACTAAAGAGATAACTCACCAAATTCAACGCGTGGAGGTTGGTGTTCCTGATCCAGAAAAGACATTGTATCCAGCCTCGTCGGAACAGGTCATGTTGCCTCTCTGTCGTCGTTTTTTGGAGCAGGCTTGACAATAGTGAACCTATAGAAGATCCGTTCAAACTTGATGACCCGTAGTGAGTAAGCTCGGGGTACTCTAACCCTCGCAGTTGAAATCAGATATGTGTTGAAAAGCTCAAACATTTTATGACATTTACCAATATCGTTATGGGTATGTAAAGCAATACGGGAAGTAAATAAATATTACAAGTGTTCGAAAGGATAAACAAGTAGTCAATGTTCAGAACTGCCGCAAGCTTGTTGAGTCTTGAATCTTGATAACCTGAAATCAAGAAACACTAAATCTGGATTGTTACAACTGTGGGCTGAGTCGAGAGATGACTCTCTGTCTTTAAGACAAGATTGTCCCGTATATATGCTTTTACGTTAACGACAATAGTCTCCCAAGATAAAGCATCAACTAATCAACACTACAAAGCAAATAAGTTGATTCTGACGAAGAAAACAAACACGAAATGACTTGGTGAAGTATGGAAAAGGAAGGGAGAGTTTCTGTTTTCTTCCACTGTTTCTAGACAGAATTTGTGTCTCTCTTCTGTGTGTATATTGTTATCTCGATTTCTGTCTCTTGTAGTCTTCAATTGAGCCAAAAGGCTCCAATATATAGCATAAGGTGAGGGACTCCTCAACTGCCAAGTAATGGCTGTTTATGGAGGGAGTTAATCAGTCAAGTAATGACTGATTTAATGTGCATAATCCAAACGGTAGGCAGAAAATTTTTGTCTTCCTTCATTTCCAAAAACTCCAGGGACCAAACTGTAAATATTAAATAATTTGGGGTCTATCAGAAGAAGCCCAAGCCCAAGACCAGAGACCGGACCGGATGGGCGGCGGCGCGCGTGTGGTCTTAGCCCAGAACCAAAGCACATCTAGGTCCTCCCTCCTTCAAACACATGGATTACCCCTTGGGGTCCCAAACCCTTAGCCAATTTTGAGACTTATAAAGAGAGCAATTCTTCCTTTTCCACCGATGTGGTAGATTTGTCCCACACCACATTTTCATGCCTCAAACACCTTACTTCGTGGACCAATACCTCTTTCATTTCTCAATGAAATTTGACGGTTCTTTGCCTTACAATCATCTACCCACTTAGTAGATTATGCACGTGTGAAGAGACAAAGCCTCCAACATACGGAACCCTAGTATTTAAGTCATTAAATACGGTGGACGCACCTCCCCACCAAAGGCAAATTTCCAACAATGTCATCGCAGTACAAGACTATGCAAACTTGACTTCCTGCAATTAATTAAAATAGAAATTTCCAAAAATATTTCTGTAGATGTTGGACGATGTTTTCGCAGAGATACAGTAGTAGCAAACTTACGTTATTGTCTAGAAATAAACGCAGTGGTCTTTGCTTTCTCGCGGGCAGAATTTGCAAGTCCACTATGTAGTTAGCAGCGTGATTTCGTCGATAGTAAGTCTCTGTTCCATTTTTTTTAGAACAAACCATGCACGAGGGAAGTTCCATTCTTTTTATTAACGTATACTAGAATCTTCTACTTACCATAATTTTACATCACTAAATAATTACACAATACATAAGATATATTCTAAATATATATAGTGTACAATGTGTAGAACCCTAGTACAATAACAATCCTCTATTTACCATAATTCTATATCATTAAATATTTACACAATACATGAGATATAGTCTAATTATGGTGGTGGAATTGAATTGGGATTCTAGTACATGTTAATACTTTTAGATTTTTCTAGGGTTGTCCAAGGGGCCGGGTTCGGGGAGGGGAGGGTCCCGGCGGGACAGGACCCGGCGAGACTGGGGAAAGGGTCGGGACCGGCCGATGTCCCGTCCCGTCCCTCATCCCGCCGGAAAAGAGGACCGGTGTGGGTAGGGCGGGGTCGGATCCGGGATTCAATTTTATTAAACACCTAATTTCAAAAAACTGTGAATATAAACACTTAAATAATTGAACAAAATAGTGTAATAAAAACATCTCAAGACTGTTTTTGTGCCTCTTATATTATTTAATAGAAATATAATTTTTTTTAATACAATTTCAAAATTACAACTTTGTGATTTTGTTCAAAAGTTGCAAATCACATAGTAAAATTGCAACTAAAAAAATTGCATAGTTATAAACACCTTTTCTAATTTCTTCACAATGTCTTGTGGTTCTTCGGTTGGAATTTGTTGGTCAAATTGGTCGACGTCACTTCCAGTTTCCTCGGACAAGATTTCGTTGTAGTTTAAATCGTCTTCTTCGTTGATCTCTGGTTGACCGCATCTTCTACGCTCCGCTCGTATCCAATCTCTTAATAGAACTGCAATCTCCAAGCTGTCTCCCGCTAATAAGTGTATGTGCTCTCATTTTTGAAATCTTTCGACAGAAAAAGTTCTTTCAGACGCTGTTGATGACGCTTGAATGTTCAACACATCTCGAGTCATATTTGTTAGTATCGAAAATGTCTTATCATTTCGCAGAGATACAGTAGTAGCAAACTTACGTTATTGTCTAGAAATAAACGCAGTGGTCTTTGCTTTCTCGCGGGCAGAATTTGCTAGTCCACTATGTAGTTAGCAGCGTGATTTCGTCGATAGTAAGTCTCTGTTCCATTTTTTTTAGAACAAACCATGCTCGAGGGAAGTTCCATTCTTTTTATTAACGTATACTAGAATCTTCTACTTACCATAATTTTACATCACTAAATAATTACACAATACATAGGATATATTCTAAATATATATAGTGTACAATGTGTAGAACCCTAGTACAATAACAATCCTCTACTTATCATAATTCTATATCACTAAATATTTACACAATACATGAGATATAGTCTAATTATGGTGGTGGAATTGAATTGGGATTCTAGTACATGTTAATACTTTTAGATTTTTCTAGGGCTGTCCAAGGGGCCGGGTTTGGGGAGGGGAGGGTCCCGGCGGGACAGGACCCGGCGGGACTGGGAAAGGGTCGGGACCGGCCAATGTCCCATCCCGTCCCTCATCCCGCCGGAAAAGGGGACCGTGTGGGTAGGGCGGGGTCGGGTCGGATCCGGGATTCCATTTTTTTAAACACTTAATTTCAAAAAAACTGTGAATATAAACACTTAAATAATTGAACAAGATAGTGTAATAAAAATATCTCAAGGCTGTTTTTGTGCCTCTTATATTATTTAATAGAAATATAATTTTTTTGTAATACAATTTCAAAATTACAACTTTGTGGTGTTGTTCAAAAGTTGCAAATCACATAGTAAAATTGCAACTAAAAAAATTACATAGTTATAAACACCTTTTCTAATTTCTTCATAATGTCTTGTGGTTCTTCGGTTGGAATTGAAATTTGTTGGTCAAATTGGTCGACGTCGCTTCCAGTTTCCTTTGACAAGATTTCGTTGTAGTTTAAATCGTCTTCTTCGTTGATCTCTGGTTGACCACATCTTCTACGCTCCGCTCGTATCTAATCTCTTAATAGAACTGCAATCTCCAAGCTGTCTCCCGCTAATAAGTGTCTGTGCTCTCATTTTTGAAATCTTTCGACAAAAAAGCGCTTTCAGACGCTGTTGATGACGCTTGAATGTTCAACACATCTCGGGCCATCTTTGTTAGTATCGAAAATGTCTTATCATTTTCCCTCCGGTATTTAAGCAAGTCTTCACGTCCTTCTTCATTGAGAACTACTTGATACGGTATAACACCCTGCAAAATAAAAACATCAAACTCCCTAACTTGATTAGTAGTGGAACCACTAAACATTCCATTTCTAAGGCTTTCAATACTAGCCGCATAAACAACATGTCTTTTATAAGGTTGTATTGAACAAGAAGAAGATGGTATAGAAGTTGGTTGGTTACTAACACTTTCTTGTTGGTAATGCATATATACTTTTTTGCATTCATCGTGTATGCTAGACAAAACTTCTTCTTTAGTTGGTTCCTTGGATGGTTGTTCATTTTCGGTTTTAAATTGATAAATATTTTTATAAATTTTACATCTAACTACTTGATTCTAAGGGTGGCCAATGGGGCGGGTTCAGGACGGGACGGGGGGGGGGGGGGACTAGTCCTCCGGCGGGACTGGCGAGATCCACCGATGTCCCATCCCGTACCCGGTCCTGTCGGAAAAGGGGACCGGTCTTATCGGGCCGTGGCGGGGTCGGGATCGGGTTTTCTAATTATTTTTTTTGCATCTAATTTTAAAAAATAACATATATAAACACCTCAATAATAGAACTAGATAGTGTAATAAAAACATCACAAAACTGTTTTTGTGCCTCTTATATTATTTAATAGAAATATGATTTTTTTTATAATATAATTTCAAAATTGCAACTTTGTGGTGTTGAAAGTTGAAAATAACATAATAAAATTGCAATTAAAAAAATTACATATTTATAAATACATTTTCTAGTTTCTTCACAATGTCTTGTGGTTATTCGGTTGGAATTGGAATTTGTTGGTCAAATTTCTCGACGTCGCTTCCACCTCCGCTGGATAAGATTTCGTTGTAGTTTTCATCGTCTTCTTCGTTGATCTCCGGTTGACTGCACTTTCTACGCTCCGCTCGTATCCAATCTCTGAATAAAACTGCAATCGCCAAGCTGTCTCCCGCTAATGAGTGTCTGTGCTCTCCTATTTGAAATCTTCCGGCAGAAAAAGCACTTTCATACGCTGTTGATGACGCTTGAATGTTCAACATATCTCGGACCATCTTTGATAGTTTCGGAAATGTCTTCTCATTCTTCCTCCAGTATTTCAGCAAGTCTTCACGTCCTTCTTCATTGAGAACTGCTTGATACGGTACAACACCCTGCAAAACAAAAACATCGAACTTGCTAACTTGATTAGTAGTGGTACCACTAAACATTCTATTTCTAAGGCTGTCAATACTAGCCGCATAAACAATATGTCTTTTTTGAGGTTGTATTGAAGAAGAAGATGGTATGGAAGCCGGTTGGTTACCAGCATTTTCTTGTTGGTAATGCGTATATATATTTTTTACATTCATCGTGTATGCTAGACAAAACTTGTTCTTTAGTTGGTTCCTTAGGTGGTTGGTCATTTGAATTTTTTGGAGTTGGAGTTGGAGTTGGAGGTGGAAGTACTGCTATGCAATCATAAATAGTTTCAATAAGTGTTTTACAACAGTCTATTTTAATAGTCGGATTTAATACAACACCAATAATATAAATAGTTGGAATAGGAAAAAATATTTTTTTAAATTTGATAAACAATTTTTTAATAGGTGCTTTATAAGTTTGTTTTTTCATATATTCACTAAGTAACAAAAATATTAGAGATATATAAAATAACATAGTTGAAATAGTAGGATAATAAATATCGGAAAATTCTTTAGTAGCTTGAAAACAATTCTCTAAAAATACAATAAGTTCTTAAATTTTTTCCCAATCATTATCTACAACCATATCAGTTGGATTTTGATTATGGGAGTTAAAAATAGAGTTATAGGTCTTCTATAATCATAGGAAACAAGTAATTGTTCATATAAATAATTCCACCTAGTCGCTACTTCTTCGGGAATTTTTCTATAAGGTAGTTCACAATCGTGACAAGTTTTTATATTCTTTTTTTCTTTGTATTCTATTACTTCTAAAATAAAGTTTATAGCAAATTGTACTTTATTAAGAATGTCTTCAAAAAGTGATAGACCATTATTTACAACTAAGTTATAAATATGGCACGCACGTTTTATATGAAAATAATTAGAAAGATGGAGTTAAAAGATCTTTTAAAAGTGTAATAGCATAATTATTAGAAGAAGCATTATCTAACGTAATTGTCATTATTTTGTCAGTTATACCATAATACTCGCAAATTTGATGAATATTTTCTGCAATAAAACTTCCTGCGTGCCTATCATCAATATATCTATATGCTAAAATACGTTTTGCACATACCATTTATAATCTATCCAATGACATGTTACAATTAAATAATCATGACCGTTAGTACTACGGCCTATATCAGACGTGATAGATACTTTGCCAGGAAAATGATGTAATGAATATCGTAAATATTGTTGATATTCATGTGCAAATTTAAAAATGTCTCTCCTAACAGTTGATCTAGGAAAATCATTAAAAGCAGGATTATATATATCTCTAATGTAATGAATAAAATCAGGAGAGGAAGGAAATGAAAAAGGCAAACCCTCTACCGCAACAAATTTTGCTATTGCTTTCCTAAATGTTTATAGTATTTAGGACCTACAATTCCCCCCGTCGTCGGGTTAATTTGACCCTATACTTGGTCCGGGACACTATGTGAACCTTGTCCCGACTGATAGCGTATTGTCGCACCTGACTTTGTAGCCTCGTATTCATCCCACCTAGCTTTGTGAAACTTTGTACATGTCTCAATAAATCTCCCGTTCCACCCTGACCTTTTCCCATTTTAAATTTATAAACATTTTTACAAATTTGGCATCTAACTACTTGATTCACTTGGTCCCTATCAAAAAAATCTCATGCAACAAATTTTAATTTTCGTTGTGTGGGGCCTCGTCTCATACTATGGAGAATAAGAGGGGTTCCAGTTTCAGTTTGAGGTGCACTAGTGGGTGTGTCATCTAGATTAGTGGGTGTGTCATCTAGATTATCTTCTAAATTAAATCTGGTTGAGTTGCAGAATATATCTCATCGTCTAATGGTATATCATTAAACATTCAGTTTCATCTATATGAGTGTAATCAATCAAATCATCCTGCCAAGGAATAGAATGACTAGAAGAAGTACCCCTGCCCTTGTTACCCCTACTATATGAAGCATCCTTACCCTTAAACATACCTCTTATTCCTTTCATTTTAATTATGTAAATAAATATTTAAAGATAATAAAATTAAGTGCGATAATTAAGATAAAGTAACAATAATAATTTAAAGAAGGTACCAAACGCCGACGTAACGTCGACTTGTAATCGATGTTGAAAATTGAAACTTTGCTCGATGGATGATCCTCAAGCTAGTTGCCAACTTCACTCCCAATTTTTTAACTTTGATATAAATGAGCAAAAAATATAATATTTAGTAGGCAATGTAGAATTGTAGAGAGATGAATTGAAAGATTGTTGGAAGATTTGTGAGAAAGATGAAGAGAAAATGAGGTATTTATAGTTGGAAAATTGGGTTAAAGTGTAAATATATTAACTTAGGGGTTAAAAATAAATATTAAGGGGTAGGGGGAGGCCAAAAATGGTCGTTGTACAATGGCCAAAATATAAAATGGTCGTTGTGCAATGATCATTTTTTGCAAAGGGGATAGGGACGGGCCGGTCGGCAGGATCGAGCCTGGGGCGGGACGGACCCGGGCGGGACGAGCCGAGGTCCCGTCCCCTATTTTTTTTCCAGGCGGGATCGGGTCGGGACCGGGCCGACCCGGCCCACTGGCCAACCCTACTTGATTCTCTTGGTCCCTATAAAAAAAACCATGCATCTGATTTTAATGATCGTTGTGTGGGGCATCGTCTCATACTAGGGGAAATAGGAGGCATTGCAGTTGCAGTTTCAGGCTGAGACTCAGTCTGAGCCTGAGGTTGAGGTGCACTAGTGGATGTGTCATGTAGATTATCCTCTAAATTAAAGTCTGGTTTAATTGCAGAATATATCTCATCATCTAATGGTATATCATTAAAAAATAGTTTCATCTATATGAGTGTAATCAATCAAATCATCCTGATTGGAATAGGATGACTAGAAGAAGTACTATTGCCCTTGTTACCTCCACTAGAAGAAGCACCATTACCCTTACTCTTACCCTTAATCATACGTCTAATTCCTTCAATTTTAATTATGCAAATAAATAATTAAAGATAATGAAATTAAGTGCGATAATTAAAATAAAGTAACAATAATAATTTAAAGAAGGAACGAAGGTACCAAACGCCGACGTAATGTCGACGTGTAATCCAGGTTGAAAATTAAAACTTTGCTCGATTGATGATCATCAAGCTAGTTACCAACTTCAGTCCCAATTTTTGAACTTTGATACAATTATACAAATGAGCAAATAAATAAAATATTTAGTAGGCAATGTAGACTTATAGAGAGATAGATTGAGAGATTGTAGGAAGATTTGTGAGAAACAATGAAGAGAAAATGAGGTATTTAAAGTTAGAAAATTGGGTTAAAGTGTAAATGTACTAACTTAGGGGTTAAAAGTAAATATTAAGGGGTAGGGGGGTTTATGGGGTGGGGGGTAAAAAATGACCGTTGGAACCGTTGCACAACGGTCAAAATCTAAATTTGATTGCTGTTGCAACGGTTAGTTTTACAATGGGGGAGGGGGGATCGGGAACGGGACGGGGTGGGGGCGAGGCTGGTCGAAGCGGGACAGGCCCGGGAGAGACGAGCCCAGGTTCCGTCCCGATTTCGAATCCCGACACCGTAATTTTTTTTAGGGGAATCGGTACGGGGCCGGGGCAGGATCGAGCCGACCCGGCCCACTGGACCGCCTTAGATTTTTCTAGAAAACAATATTTTTTGAGCATGGACTATTTCATATCATGCATACTATCTGCTGAAAATGCAATTGTTTTCTCAATATTGTATCATAAATTATAAAAGCAGAGATGTAAAGGAGCCCAAAGGCAGGTTTCTCATTACAAATCATAACTACATTTCAAACATCTCCAGCACAAAAACGTGATTCGCTAAAATGTTTTCTGAAGGACATATAGTAAGCGGAGGGGAACAACAGAGCGTAGATAACATAAACAGAATATGCACTATTAACATATATTATGAAATATGATCCATATATTTTGTAATATTTAGTGTTGTATAATTATGGTAGATATAGGATCCTTATTGTAATAGGATTCAATATTGTACACACTATATATATTTGTATTAATGAGAAAGACTCCCAAGGGAGATTAATACAATTCTACATGGTATCAAGAACCAATAATCCTTCTTGACCTAAAACCTAAAATTCGGTTGCCATTCCCTTTCTTTTTCTGGAACCAAACCGCCCATATACCACCGGTATACCTCCGATATACGCTGATATACAGTTGTCCAGCCCTTATATTCTACAAACAACCTGGTATACACCCGATATATCACTGATATACCTCCCTATTTTCCTCCCTATCTCTTCAACAGGCCGTATACCCCTCGTGTATGGCCCATACACGCATATATACACCTGTATACGACTGATATACCTCTCCAACCACTATATACTACCTGTATACTGCCTTCCTAAGCCAATATACACCTAGTTTACGGCCGAAACTACACGTATACAACCTTCCTACGCCGTTATACACCTAGTATACGACCTCACTTACACCTCGTATACGTCCCGAACCCCCCATATTTTGTTTTCTCACCCACTCTCCGGCACTCCATATGGTAGCAGCAAACAACCACTACCCTGGCTGGCTGGACGCGAACTGGGTCCTCAGCAGGAGCCTAACAGCCAGGGACAATTCTACAACAGCTGCGGCCCATCTATTGTCGCGGCCCAGTCTCTGGAAACCGATCAGCCGAATCTCCGGCCCAATTTCTGGTCTCCAAACAGGCTGCTCCAGCATAGTCGACGGGCCACATTAATCAGGCCTAATTTCCTAGAGCCCATCAGTCCATTCCTGGCCATCCCTAATCCATTTTGGGTCAGGCTTTTCGGCACTTTGACTTCTCGGCATTTCGATAATGCGTGGTATATGGATACATATGCCACGTCTAACCTCACCAATAATTCTGGTAATCTTTCTCAACTGCGAAATTTAAATACTTCACAATCTATTATGGTCGAAAATGGTCATCGCATTCCAATTCAAGGTTTTGGCCACACACTAACCCCACCACCGCATCCCCATTTCTCCCTGAATAACGTCTTATATGCTCCTAACATTATCAAAAACCTAATTTTCTTTAGTAAATTTGCCACCGATAATTCTGTATCAATTAATTTTGACCCGTTTGGATTTTCTGTAACGGACCTCCGTAACGAGAAACTCCTTACGAGATGCAATAGTGAGGGTGATCTCTATTCTTTCCTATCCACGTCTGGTGCTAGTGTCAACCCTCCCACATCTCTAACTTGCTCATGTCACTCCTCTCACCTCTTTAGCAACAATTTCTCCGTCAACCTGGCACAATAAACTTGGACACCCAGGAGCTCATGTTTTTAATTTTCTTAGAAACAATAATTTAATTTGTTGTCATAATGGAAAATTTTCCCAACAATGTCTCTCTTGTCCGTTAGGCAAACATGTTCTCCTTCTGTTTTAGTCTTCTTCAAGTGTTACGTATTCTCCCTTTGACATTGTTCATGCAGATTTATGGACATCTCTCATTACTAGCTCACTGGGTCATAAATTTTATCTCGTCTTATTAGATGACTTTTCTCACTTTGTCTAGGTCTATCCTCTTAAATTCAAGTCTGAAGTATTTGTCAAGTTTCTTGCATTCCGTGTCTATGTCAAAACACAATTTGAAAAAGACATAAAATTGCTTCATTGTGATAATAGTCGTGAGTTCAATAATTTCGCGTTTCACAATTTTTGTTGTACTAATGGCATGGTTTTCCGGTTCTCGTGTCCCCACACATCCTCCCAAAATGGCAAGGCCGATCGAATCATTCACACTATCAATAACATGGTTTGTATGATCCTATTTCATGCCTCCATCCCCCTCCCTTTTGGGTCTATGCTGTGAAAATGACCGAATATATTCTAAATATTTTGCCCACCTAGATTCTCCAAAATAGAACACCCACCGAAATTCTATTTTGTAGTATCCCAACTTATGAGCTCTTATGAATTTTCGGCAGCCTATACTACCCGAATCTTGCCTCCACGGCCCCGCATAAACTTGCACCCCGCACCACCCCTTGTGTGTTCTTAGGCTTTCCGTCAAATCATAGGGGATATCTGTGCTACGACTTATCTTCCGGCAAAATCATCTTCTCACGTCACGTCATGTTTGATGAAGCAATATTCCCATTCGCAAATATCCAAAAATTCCAGAATTTGGATTACACATTTTTAGACGAGTTCGACACATCACCGATTTTCCGTCCAGCTCTCAGTCGTGCTGTCACTGTTCCGGCAGCAGCCACAGTTCCCAATGCCTCTGCTCAATCTTCTCTCGGTCAGTCCACCTCCACCACTGTCCCGACGACCACCCCTCCACCGATGTCATTCCGCTCCGACCCGGATCCCCAAACCCACCAATCCCCAACGTCATGTCATCATCACCGGTCACCCTCTCACCCACCACATACATCGACAACCCACACTTCATTGGTAAACATTGAACCCCGACAGCCACCTACCTACCAGTACCAGTCACCACCGACCCACCACATTGTCGAACCCCAAAACCCATCGACCCAGAACACCCATTCAGCCCACCCATCAGTCACCACAGTCAACCCAGTCGCACACCATCAATCCACCCAGCCAGTCACCACACCATTCCCATCGACCACCTACCAATCTCGGTCACCAGAACCCTACACTCATCAGCCACAACCCGTCGACCCATCCCGACAAACAATCGAAGCCACTTCCTCAACCAAGCCGACCCAATAAATAAACCAAAACCCGAACCCGATACCATATCATGACCTAGACCCGACACCTAGCAGACATACCCAGATTGCCCCTACCCCCTCACACCATATGGAAACCTGTGCCTAACACGAGATTTTCAAACCCAAAGTCTAATTTAACATATTCATACAAACCATATCCTCAATTCCCAAAAACCCAAAATTGGCCAAACTAGATCCAAATTGAAATGCGGCCATGTGTGAGGAATTTAATGCTTTAACAAAACACCACATTTGGAATTTGGTTCCTAGACCGGAGTGGGTGAATGTGATCCGATGCATGTGGCTTTTTCATCACAAATACAAACATAGTGGTGATCTAGAGACATATAAGGCGAGGCTGATGGCTAATGACACTAATCAGCAGGAGGGTATTGATTGTGGTGAGACGTTCAGTCCGGTTGTTAAACCGACTACCATTTGCACAATTCTGAGTATTGCTATGGGTAAGCATTGGTCGATGGCTTGATGTGAAGAATTCATTTTTACATAGAGATTTGAAAGAAATTGTTTACATACACCAGCCGACTGGTTTTGTTCATCCAGTAGTCCCTCAGTATGTATGTCATCTCCGTAAGTTACTGTATGGTTTGAAACATGCCCCTAGAGAATGATATGATTGCTTTGCACAGTACATTATGCGGATTAGGTTTGTATGCAACAAATGTGATAATTCTCTATTTATTTTTCATAGAGGTAGTAGCATTGCTTATTTGTTGATATATGTGGATAACATTGTGCTTACTGCCTCGTCTGATTTGTTGAAAAATGAAATCATTGCATTGCTTAAAACTGAATTTGCTATGACTGACTTGGGAAAGTTGAGTTATTTTTTTGAGATATCAGTGACTAGATCTGCATATACTATATTTTTGTGTCAGCGCAAGTATGCAGAGGAGATAGTATACATGGCTAAAATGGCGAATTTAAAGATCATGTCCACTCATGTTGATTCTAAATCAAAGCTTAGTTTTGTTGATGGTGATCCAGTGTCTGATCCCACTCTTTATAGGAGCCTTATAGGTGCACTTCAGTATCTTACTTTCACCAGACATGATATTGCTTATGATGTTCAGCAGGTGTGCTTATTCATGCATACCCCCCAAGGAGCCTCATTCTACTGCTCTTAAACATATCATTCGATATGTTAAGGGCACACTTGATTATGGATTGCATTTATACCCCTCAGCACCAACCAGATTGTTATCATATATGGATGCTGATTGGGCAGGCTGTCTGGATACGTGACGCTCCACCTCCAGCTACTTTTTATTCTAGGGGATAATCTCATTTCTTGGTCGGCCAAGAGGAAAGTTACTCTATCCCGTTCGAGTGCAGAAGCAGAGTATAGAGGCGTTGCAAATGTTGTTGCTGAGATCTGTTGGCTCTGGAACCTTCTTTTGGAGCTTTAGTGTCCCTTGCCTAAGGCGTCTTTGGTTTACTGTGATAACATATCCGCCATATATTTATCTCATAATCCGGTTCAGCATCATCGAACCAAGCATATTGAGATGGATATCCACTTTGTTCGTGAGAAGGTTGATCTCGGTCATGTTAAGGTGTTGCATGTACCGTCTTCGTATCAGTATGCAGATATCTTCAAGAAAGACCTTCCTAGACAGCCATTCCTCGACTTCAGATCTAACCTTAGCGTCCGGCCTCCTCCCGCTCCGACTGAGGGGCTTGTATTAACGTATATTATGAAATATGCTCCATATATTTTGTAATATTTAGTATTGTATAATTATGGTAGATATATGATCTTTATTATATTAGAATTTCATATTGTACACACTATATATATTTGTATTAATGAAAAAAACTTCTAAAGAGAGATTAATACAATTCTACCTGCACAATTATGCAAAAATAAAACACATAAAAGACGCACTTACAACAACAAAAAGGAGGGGAAAAGGAAGATGCTTAAGAGATAGAAAGAATCAGGCTGCAGGAGCAATCCAAGCAGGAAATTACCAAGTTAGGTACTTGCCAGGCAGGCATGCTGAGCAAGAGGTGCATGCTGATTGCCTCTTATATATTAGTAGTAGATATATAGAGAGATTTTAAGTTTTGTGATGATTGGAGCCATGTAGTAACTGATAAAGTTGTTGTCATGTGATCAGGAGGTCATGATTTCAAATCGTGAAAACGGTCTCTTGCAGAAATGTAAGGTAAGACTGTGTACAATAGACCTTTGTGGTCCGGCCTTTTTCCGAGTTGTCCTTTAGTTTAAGTTTTGTGCACCATCGATGTATAAGATTTCTTACACCGTCAAATAATTTTAAATATAATATATTTATCCATTAGTATATAATTATAATTTATGATCGAAAAAACATTAAAAGGGAAACTGTATCCTAATTGTAAGTAACCTAAATTCTTTCCTTTTCTAACATTATTTACTAAAATATGAGTTTTTTCATGGTTTCATCTCAACAAAATAATTCTTCAACACCATAATTATTCCATAAATGAATGCTAAAATACTAAAAATTAGTTTCTCAAAATATTATTGTAAATCAACTACTGAAGTAATCAGCCCCCAAACATTATAAATCTTCCTTGATGTGTATCCTCAAAAGCATGGATAAATTCTGGTGATGCAGGATTAATTTTTTTTCAAGATTCCATTTTTATTCCATCTTCATGTTGGGTCAATTTCATTCATTTATTTCTCACCTTTCTTCACTTTTTATGTTTTGAAATCGTTTCTCTAAGAAGTCCCTCATAAATACATGTCCAATGTCAATCTAAGGATAGAGAATGGATGCAGGTCACATAGGGTTGAGGAATTCCGTGAGAGAGATTAGGAAAAAACAAAATAAGATTAGTGTTTGAATTTAAAATTAGAAAAAGTTGATTATCTACTAGCAGGTAAATGTTACCTGATATTGTACACTGCACAAAACTTAAACTCATATATATATATATATATATAAACACATCACAAATTGTGGTGGCCGTCCATAATCCTACTTCCATCATATGTTTCTTCTCCATTTTGTTTTCCGTTTTCAGCTTTTTCTTGTTTTTGGCTTTTTTATATTTTAATTATTTTTCTTTTATGTTCATTTCCTATTTCACCTTCCAACGACGATATTAAGAGAATTAAAGAAATTAGTTTTTAGTTATTTTAACATAGCCTTTAACATAACTCAGAGAAATAAAGGAGTAACTTTTGAATTTAATATCAAATTAAGGATGTAATGCATCGGATGAGAATGTTTCTTCCTCAATCAGAGATCTTAATTTCGAATCTTGGATATGGAAAATATTTTTGGTAGGAAGCGCTTCTCCAAATAGGTTCTAAGCGGCGTAAATTTAGATTAGTTGGACTCCAATACGAATACCGAACGGATGAGAAATCAAAAATAAAAAAACTTTTGAACTTTTCTTTTAACATTGCACATAAATAGAAGGAAAAAAAAAAAAGGAAAAAAGGCCAAAAATGGATATGATGTGGTTAAATGAAGTGAGTCTTTTTGATAAATTTAGTCTAGACCCGTAGAGAATTCTGAGGTCCCTCCTGAGATGTTAGACGCTCCAATCCGAAAATTTTCGAACCCCACTGATTTTATTTCCTCAATGGTTTTAATTGGTAGCAATTGTGATGTGGATACACCGCTGGAAATTAAAATTGACATGGACTTTGGACATTCAATACAGACCGCCACCCAGGTGTTCGAGGAAATGTCGCATAACTACTACTCCAAGGTATTCACTGATGAATCTGATTTGGTTGATGTCGACTCTGAGGAAGACACGGTCCTTTCTAAAAAGGAGTAATAAGCTCCCGCTCTGTGTGGGGTCCGAGGGCCAGACCACAAGGTATGTCCCTTCCAAAAAAGAGATATACAGGTTTCATAGTCAAAATGTCGAAGCACCTTCATTTTTTATTTCTTTTGCTGCACCTGAGTATATGGTTACAAGTAGGATCGCTAATATTCTCCGAATATTCACAGTATATTTTGTAATTATGATAGATGTATATTTAAGGTAACTTAGGATTCTTATTGTATTAGGAATCAACTATTTAAGGTAAGTTAGGATTCTTATTGTATTAGGAATCAATTTCTGTACAACTATATATATTGTTATTAATGAAAGGAACCCTAAGGGAAATTATTTCAATCTTACATGGTATCAAAGCCAAACCCTAATCCCTACCCCTCTCTACTCTTTTCTCTCGGCCGACCACCACCCAAATTCCCTTCCTTTCGGCCGGCGGCAATAAGGTTGCCACCATGTCTTCCCCCACTAATTCTGGTTCATCCACGCACACTTGACAACTCCTCTCAACGTTCATTGTCTTCTTTTCATTCGGCATTCGCCGTTAACAACATCAAGAATTTTATCCCTATAATTCTTGACCAAGAAGACTGTCAATATTCCATGTGGATGGAACAGTTCTATATTCATGAATGTGCATACAATGTGCTCGACCATATTGATGATTCTGTTCCTCGTCCCACCGATGTTACAGACTCAACCTGACGTCTCCTTGACGCCATCGTCAAACAATGGATCTACGGCACCATCTCTAAAGACTTGTTGTGCATTATCATAAAAACAGGTGCTACGGCACGTGAACTTTGGGTCCGGCTAGAAGAAATTTTCCAGGATAATAAAAATACTCGGGCCGTGTACTTGAAGAGCAGTTCAACAATACACGTCTCGAGAATTTTAACATGTCCGAATATTGTAAACAACTGAAACTCATAACCGACCAACTTTCCAACGTAGAGACTTCTGTGTCAGAAACCAAGATAGTGCTTCAACTAGTTGCTGGTTTACCGAAAGGTGAATATGATACACTCGCAACGATGATTCAACAGGCCGATCCCCTCCCAAGTTTCAACAAAGCACGTTACAACTTTTGTTAGAAGAGACCTGTCGTGCCAAACAAGAGGAGCACAATCACAAGGCATTAGCCGTTGACGGCATAACACCACCGGCGGCCAACACCACCCAACCACCACCGCAAGACCACCAGCAGTCGCAGCCCCGCGGCGGAGGGCGTGGCGGTAGAGGCCGCGGTAACAACAATAAAGGGAAGGGTCGCGGCAAAGGTAGCCGCAACCAGCATCCAGGCCCAACTCCTACTGCCTATCTCCCGTGGCCTGGACAGCAACCAATGTGGCCCAATCAAGGGAACTGGGCCTCGCCTGCATGCCCATACCCAACTGCAGGGGGCCCGGCCGGCGGGCGCTTGGTTACTCGATCTATTGGGCTCCGCCCCCCCAAGAGGCGAGCCCACCCGCAGCGGCGGCGCCAGCAGCCCACATGGTCTCGGTCCCGGCGCACCCACAAGCGCCACTGGCCCCCCACCGATTTGGGCCGTGCCTTCAAAGATCGTGAACCTTCAACAGCCCGACGAAAATTGGTACAAGGACACCGGAGCCACATCTCACCTCACCCGGTCATCAGGTAACTTATCTTAACTACTTCGGCTAAAGTATCCTCAATTTACTACTGTCGGCAATAGTCATCGCATTCCAATTGAAGGTTACGGTAACACACATACCAAACATCTCCACCCGCCTTTCGCCCTAAATCACGTCCTCTACTCCCTAACATCATTAAAATCTTAATCTATGTTAGAAAATTCACTCGCAATAATTCTGGATCTGTCGAATTTGACCCTTTTGGTTTTTCTGTGAAGGATCTCAATACGGGGAAAATTCTTACGCACTACAATAGTGTGGGAGACCTCTACCCCTTCACTCAATCTTCCGCTGTCAGACTGCAATCACCTCTATCCCTTGCGGCTATCTCTCCCTCTACTTGGCACAACAGACTCGAACACCCCGGAGACCCTTTTTTTACTTTTCTTAGGACTACTAAGCGTATTCAATGTAATAATGGGAAACTTGCCCAACACTGTTTTTCTTTCCCGCTCGGCAAGCATACTCGTCTTCCATTTATGTCATCAAACAGTGTTACTTTTTCTCCTTTTGATATTGTTCATGCTAATTTGTGGAGATCTCCGGTTGTTAGCTCTTTGGGTCACAAATTTTATCTAGTATTCTTAGATGATTTTTCATATTTTGTTTGGATTTACCCACTGAAATTCAAATCTGAAGTTTTTGCCAAATTCTTTGAATTTCAAAAATTCATTAAAACACAGTTTGAAATGTCAAATCATTCCAATGTGATAATAGACGTGAATTTAATAACTCGGCATTTCACAATTTCTGCTCTAAACAAGGCATGGTTTTTCATTTTTCCTGTCCCTATACTTCCTCCCAAAACGGAAAGGCTGAACGAATTATACGTACCATCAATAACATGGTTCGCACCCTTCTGTTTCATGTCTGTCTTCCACCGCCTTTTTGGCTCTATGCTGTTAAAATTGTAGAATCCCTTCTTAATATTTTACCAACTAGCACTCTCCAAAACAAGACCCCTAATGAAATCTTATACCGTAGGTTCCCATCCTATGACTATCTCCGTATTTTCAGCTGCTTATGCTACCCCAACATAGTCTCCATTGCACCTCACAAACTTGCCCCTCGCACCTTGCCCTGTGTCTTCGTTGGTCTCTCTCCTACTCATCGGGGCTACCTGTGCTATGACATTGCCACTCGCAAAATCATCATCTCCCGTCACGTCACCTTTGACGAGACGACCTTTCCTTTTTCAAATCTCCAAAAATTTCAGACCATTGATTACACCTTTTCGATGAACCGAGTCTGTCCCCGGCTATCCAATCTCTGTACCAACAGCAGCCCACTGTTCCGACAGAGCCTGCAGCCTCCTTCCCCGCCACTGTCCGGCACCATCCCCGACCAAACAACTCCCTGCTCTCGATCGAACACCCCACCAGTACCCGTGCAGCCTCCCAATCCAGACCTCCCACTGCTGCCTACCCACCGCATGGAGAATCGTGCCCAACACGGGATCTTCAAACCCAAGGTTCACTTTAACCTCTCCACACAAACCTTATCACCCATTCCAAAAAATCCAAAACTAGCCAAACTGGACCTTAATTGGAATGCGGTCATGTGCGAGGAGTTCAACGCTTTAACCAATCAGAACACTTGGGATTTGGTACCTAGACCAGACGGTGTGAATGTTATCCGGTGTATGTGGCTATTTCGTCACAAGTTCAGAGACAGTGGTGACTTGGAACGGTATAAGGCAAGACTAGTTTCCAATGGCACTAATCAACAGAAGGGTATTGATTGTGGTGAGACATTCAGTCCGGTTGTCAAACCGGCTACTATTCGGACTGTTCTCAGAATTGCTAGGGGCATGCATTGGTTAATTCATCAGCTTGATGTCAAGAATGCATTTCTTCATGGGGATTTGAAAGAAACTGTGTACATGCATCAGCCCCCTGACTTTGTTCATCCGACGCCCGTTCATGGTTGTATATCATCTCAGGAAATCATTGTATGGCTTGAAACAGGCACCCCGCGCTTGGTATGATCGTTTTGTCAGGTATCTTATGCAGATCAGATTTGTATGTATCAGGTATGATAACTCTCTCTTCACTTTTCATCGAGATAGCGGCACTGCTTACTTGCTATTATATGTGAATGACATTGTTCTTACTGCGTTCTCTGACGGTTTAAAGAATGAAATCATTGCTCTACTTAAAATTGAATTTGCTATGACCGACTTGGGCAAGCTGAGTTATTTCTTGGGTATAACAGTGACTAGATATGCTGCTAATATGTTCTTGTGTCAACGCAATATGCAGAAGAGATAGTGTACAGGGCTAAGATGGCTAATTGTAAAATTATGCCAACTCCGGTTGACTCGAAATCCAAGCTTAATGCCAATGAGGGTGCGCCAGTTTCTGATCCCACTCTATATCGGAGTCTTGCAGGTGCCCTTCGGTATCTTACATTCACTAGGCCTGATATTGCATATGCCGTTTAGCAGGTGTGTCTGTTTATGCATGACCCTCGAGAGTCCCATTTTGCGGCCCTCAAACGTATTATCAGATACGTTAAGGGCACGCTGGACTTTGGACTACATCTCTACCCCTCTGCCCCAAACAAGTTACTCTCCTACACGAATGCAGATTGGGCAGGATGCCCAGACACACGTCGCTCCATCTCAGGCTACTGTGTATTTCTTGGGGATAATCTTATTTCATGGTCCGCCAAGCGGCAGACCACGCTATCCCGTTCGAGTGCTGAAACAGAGTATCGCGGAGTTGCTAATGTCGTTGCTGAGATCTGTTGGCTCCGAAATCTTCTTTTGGAGCTCTAGTGTCCACTGCGAAAGGTGTCTATAGTCTATTGTGACAACATATCTGCCATTTATATGTCTCACAATCCGGTCCAACATCAGCGGACTAAACATATTGAGATGGATATTCACTTTGTACGAGAGAAGGTTGCCCTTGGTTAGGTCATAATATTACACGTGCCTTCCTCCTATCAGTATGCAGATATTTTCACAAAGGGACTACCGAGACAGCTCTTCACCGACTTCCGATCCAGCCTTAGCGTTCGGCCTCCTCCCGCTCCGACTGAGGGGAGTATTAGCGAATATTCGCCGAATATTCACAGTATATTTTTGTAATTATGATAGATGTATATTTAAGGTAACTTAGGATTCTTATTGTATTAGGAATCAACCATTTAAGGTAAGTTAGGATTCTTATTGTATTAGGAATCAATCATTTAAGGTAAGTTAGGATTCTTATTGTATTAGAAATCAACTTCTGTACAACTATATATATTGTTATTAATGAAAGGAATCCCTAAAGAAAATTATTCCAATCTTACACTAATTACTAGAATCAATTGCCCGTTAACAGACACCTTAAGGTTTTCCATTCAAGAACTTTCACTGGTACAACACTCTGATACTTGGGCTACGGATGCAAGGGATATTGGACTACGAAATTCTAGTTATGTGGACAAATGGTTTGATACAGGGCAAGAATTTATCATTGCTTTAGGTTGTGCATCTCTTCCTCATATTCCTTTTAAGTTCTACATCATATGCACATATACTGTTTGAAGCAATTAGAAAAAGATCGAGTTGTTTATTTGCAAAGTTGTATGATTGGTAGCAGTTAGGTATAGTTGAATTGGGTGTTGAGTCCTTTGATGACATTAATCTTGATAAATATGTTATGGAGTATGAGTGTGGCGCTCCAGTAAAGGAACTTCATTCTGATGATGACAAGGTGAGAATCTCTGAATGTATTGTGTCACCAAAGTTTGTGTGTGAGGTTTTGAAGCAGACAGTGGGTAACCGCGTGATAGATGTGCGAAGACAAAACCGATGGACAACGCTGAGCTCTCCTGCCTATTTGGTGTGCAATATTCTCACGAAGACTCTAAAAAGGCTTTCGTCTCCCAATTATTCTAGTTGGAGCGTGAATCTGGAACCTTATTCTTATTTCTCAACAAGTTTCGTTGTTTATCTCCCCTTTTTTAATCTTCCATTTGATCCTGGTATACAAGATATTCATCTACGCTATGGCGGCGACGAGACTATGGTTACAAATAGTAGTTTTCTTTCTGCTTATATTTTAATAGTTGCATGGTGGGGTGAGCAAGTTTGTAGCCTTGGGCTGAGTCATGCAAGCACTACAGCATTTCCATCTGAAAATTTTAGTAGTTCCCTGGAGGTTCTCTTAGCACCCAATCCAGTTACTCTAGTGCCACATATGTGGATAAAGCAGTGGAATCCGCTACTTGAAGACATTGGTCCAAATAGTGTTGATATTATTAAGCTTGAGAAAGCTAGGCAATGGAATGTTCATAAGCTTATCCCTTCAGCACATTTTACATCACTGTCGATGATGCCAGTTGTTAGATCAATATTGACCTGACCATCACATTTAGTGAAGCGTATCGCGGCACAAGATACTATGGAGGAGACAAGTACAGTGACATGGCAGCGAGACTATGTCAAGAACATGCTTTAGAAGTTCTTAAATTTGATCCTGCCATGTTCAGTTATTAATTAGATCCCCTGCAAACTTTCAAGTGTCTATTGCTCTACTAAAGTAGCATGAGAAATGTGCAGCATTTTTTCGATCGAAGCTAATTGTTGCTAGTGCAAGTGCTTATGCTCGCCTATATGATTATGCCTGTATCCGCAAGATGTGTAACAAGAAATTAGAAGTTGTTCTCTTGTGGAGCAGCAGTCAAAGGGAAATATTTCCAGTCAAGGACGCTAGGCCCACTCCTTATCCCGAAATGGGCATTCACAATCTTGATTCTACCCGCTCCTCTGATCTTGATTATTTTACTTTTTTTTAAAAAAAAAAAAAAATCTTAGTAATTTAGAATAGAACAAGTAATCAAATAGAAGAGAATGTATAGAAATACTTCACGAGCCGCTACTAATAATCGAAAAGGTTCACAGCGAGTTCAGTTCAATCTATAGTGACAAAGGGAAGGTTTCCGCCGGAGGGGTTTGTCTCCATGGAAAAAGTATGGACAAGGAACATATCAATGGTTTGGTTGTTGTGGAGGTTATATGCTCCCTTTTTGAGTATGCAACTGTTGATACATGGGTGCTCAAGTTTACGTTTCAGTTGTGTTGGAAAAGAGCTTCTTTGGCTATGTGGATTTTGATAATGAGCAGCAGATGTTTGTTGCTGATCCCATGTGGGAGGTTGTTGTGGAAATTATACTGGATCACATACTATTCTTTGGCACCATAACACAATTTGGCTTGGCTACAATTGGCAGGGATCGTGCTACTAACAATATTCTTGACTTGAATCTTGAGGACAAGGTTCTTATTACAACCCCCACAATTGGATCAATCAACAAAATGTGATACTCATTATCAAAATGTCACATCAAAGCAATTATTGGGCTGAGAAATAGGACCAGAAGATCCTCACAAATGTTGATTTGGGATCCAAGTCCAATTAGCAAGTGATTTAAAAGGACTAGCAGTCACGAAGAAGAGGTTATGCTATTATGTTGCAATTGCAAAGTCTCCATCTCTCATCCCTTTCTATGAGTCTAGTTTCTCATCCCCTTCTTCTCTAATATTCTTACTTTCAGTTCTTCAATTCTAATTCAGTCGTTCAGGTATTAGTTTAATTACTATATATTATAATCGAATCAGTTCCTATCAATACAAATTGAGAGTTTAGTTACTATTTCATTGTCGCTTGTTAGGGTAGCAAAAGAACAATGAGAAATATTAAATTTGCATTCTCATCTTCTTTTTAACATCTATATTTTAAAATCCCTTATTAATCTAAAACTTCTCCAAATTAATACACATAAACAACAAAAGCTAAATATATAACGGAAAGATGTATATAAAAAATGAAACATAAAAACAAATTCAAACAGAAGAATTATACACCTTGTTGTAGCTTTTGTCAGTATAACATAAAAATGGGTGTAGTATAAATACCGCAAAGAATATGAAAAGCAATAGACATTACTCCTACCTGGTCTATTTAATTAGAAAAGTGGGACAAACGGTTAAGAATAGGAAAACAGTGAATGTGTTATTAAGGGAATGAAATGACTTTTCAGTTTTTTAACGTGGCATATTTAACATGGTTAAGAAAATTAAAGAAGTGACTTTTAAGTTTTTTTAATATAGAATAAAAATGAGAAAAATAGGGAAAAAGTAAAAAAAAAAAAAAAAAGGGAAAATAAATAAAAATTTTGATTAAAAAGAGGTGTTACATCACTCTTCTTTTGCGTAGCTTTATAATATACTATAAATAAAGAAAATGAAAAGGTAAAGATTATAGCAAATAAATATATTTAGAATATTATAATAACGATGAAAAGTGTTTTGGGCTGATTATTGTTGCAAAGATTTATCATAAAGATCATCATTTACTATTGCTACATGAGATTTATTGCTATATTTATCTAGGAAGCATTTTTTTAATCCATTAATTAGTAGAAAATGAAGAAAAAATGCAAAAAAAATAGGTGACACATTCCCTATGTGATTAAAAAATAAAAAACCATACGTGATTAGAAAGTCACCACTAGATACTTGCAACAGTTGGCTCCTCGAAGTTGGCAGCAATCCCTGAAACAGATTTAGATCAATCTCGAACTGAATGGCATAGTTGAAAATAAAATAAACTCTAAGGTCAATGATAAAACAAAACATTAATTCTTCGTCACCAAGAAAACTGAAACCGAAACGTTCGTGAACTTTTTACTGCCACGTGTCAAAACTCACGGTAGTCAAAGAGCCACGACTCAATCTAAATCTGTCCACGTCATCACATGTACAAAACACTAGATATTTTAATATTAAAAAAACCATTTAAAAATATCTAAAGATGTCTATAAATACCTCTTCAAAATCCTTCTCCCACGGTTTACAGATTCTTTTTGTGTAACAGACTTGTCCAAGAAAAAAGTACTTAGAACAAACCAAACAATTTGATCTGTTTTACCAAAAATTAATTTTAATTAAAGAAAGTCAATGTTGGAGTAATATTTGTGAGGTTAGTTAATTTCATCCTTCTATATTTAATTATCTAGATTGCAATTAATATTTGTTTTTTCTTTTTTGGTTAAGTATGTTCTTTTTTGGGTAACTTTTTTTTTTTGAGAAATTTGGTTGAATTTGTTAGTTGTTGCTAGTGTCACCAATTGATAGAACGATAATATTGCTGATTAGGGTTTGGGAAAATTACGCTCTACGTCAATTTTTGAAAATATTTACGTCACATGGCCATACTTTTTGTGTATAAACACCCGATTTAGCCTGTATGCTCATTTTTGTGTATATACAAGGCCTTTTATACACTATAAAGTTGATAGCTCATATTTTTGTATATACAAGACCTTTTATACACTATAAAGTTGATAGTTGATACGTTATGTATAATGCTTTTTTCAGGTATAATCATTGTATATTGGATTAAGTGGTTGTGAATATCTTCAAAAGTTGTATATTTTTTAAAATATCCCTTTAATAATTGGTGGAATTTCCATTGTGGTTTTATTTGTCGTGTTGAATATGTAAATAATAGTGCAAAACTAATTTTTTGGTCGAAACTTGAAAGCAATTGGTTACTTGGTGGCGAAGAAAAGGGTATTTTTGTTATTTTTATTTTTGGGTTTACTTGTAGAGGAAGGAAATATTTTTATATTAAAGGCTGCACCTTTACTTGCTTGCAAAGGCTTTTGGTGTTGGCTTTGTCTATAATATTATCACATCTGATGTTTTAACTCCTTTCTTGTTTACAGAATAATATGGCTATACTTGATCAAGCAATATGATGTCTTTACCTCTAGATTATACAAGAAAGAGGAAATCAAGGAGTAGAAAAGATGCACCAAAGAATGTAGCACAGACAATTGCAAAGTGGAAAGAAGTCAATGAGAAATTAAATTCTGGTGCGCGCAAAGTTCCCGCTAAAGGGTCAAAGAGAGGGTGTATGAAAGGTGAAGGAGGACCCGAAAACGCGAGATGTAAGTATAGAGGTGTTAGGCAGAGGACATGGGGTAAATGGGTTGCTGAAATTAGGGAGCCACATAGAGGGAGTAGGCTTTGGTTGGGTACTTTTGGTACTGCAATTGAGGCTGCTCTTGCTTATGATGAAGCTGCTAGGGCAATGTATGGTCCTTGTGCAAGGTTGAATCTCCCGAATTACTCTTCGTCATACGAAACTTCAATGCCTACGATATCTCAATCGGACTCCAAAACGGTGTTGAGTTTGTGCCCTGGTGATGACATGAGGGAAAGAGCTAATATTCCTGAGATTAAACATGAATATGGCGAAAGTGAATCAAAAATTGATGGTGCTAGGATTGGTTCTTATGATGCTGGAACGCCTCTGAGCTCTGTGGTAGAGGAAGTAAAAGACGAGGCTAAGGGTGTGTTAGATAAAAGAGAGATCCTTGAAATTAAAGAAGAGCCCGTCACCTTCAACTATGATTCACTGAAGAGCGGACAAGATAACCTAGAGAACTTCAGTTGGGATGTTGAGATGTTTGATGTAGATGAACTATTAAGCATGTTGGATTCTACTCCACTTGCTGCCTCGGCTCCTAATCAAGATGTTTGTCCTGTTCCTCCTAAACAAGAGCAGTACGCCTATGATCCTTCATATAGATTGCAGGGTGCTGCCTATGACAATAATCAGCTCTCAAATCCATCATATCAGTTGGAGAATGCATATAATAAGTTCTCAAGTCCGTCATATCAGTTGGAAAACGCAGATGGTAGAACGTCGGAAGGTTTGCAGCAAGCACATAATGCAGTTGATTATGATTTTGATTTTCTGAAACCTGGCCGGCAGGAGAATTTTAACTTCTGCTTGGATGACGTGGATCTCCTGGACTTTCAATGAAATTTGGGAGTTTGATAAGATGACTTCGAGCAGCCAAACATGATGTTACTGTTAGGAGTAGCTGTTGGTTTTATAACAGAATTTATGCAATGATCTCGGTTTTCCGAATGTTTACCTTGTCAGTTCAATGTTTTGATTCGAGGAAAAGGGGAAAAAAACATAGCATATGGGCAGTGTCTTCGATTTTTCCCCCTTTTTTCTTTTGAGTAACTATGTTTGTTCTTTCCCTTGTGGACCAGCTGATTCTTGATAAGTTTTTGGATGAGAATTCGGCTGCTGTTGGATCAAACAAATGTCTTGTACAGCTTTTGACATTAAGTAGTCAGTTTGCTAACATTTTGCAAGGTCTTGGTTTTTCTACATTGATAGCGAAAGAGAAAATCATCTTTCTGTATTCGTCATGAAGTTCATAGTTATGCATGTTTGGCTTTTTGATACTGTAGGTTCTTGTCTTCAAAGATTAGTGTGTTATTTCGTTATATTCTTCCTTTTTACTTTTCTGACCTTGTCTGGCTGGTTAGTTGTGCGTGGCATACATGTGATCTGTGCTGTAGTATCACCACATAACCAGATTGTATATGAGATTGTAAATTGTTAAATATACATGATATACGCTTCACCGAAATAAGTGTATATCACGTGGTTATTTTCGGTTGCACATATTTAGCCGTGTAAGGTTTTGTAATTATTTAGTGTAAATATTGTATTAATTAGTATTCTATACTTATCATAATTATAGAAGTCTTGTACTACTAGAATAAGATTTTGGGATTATAATATGTATAGGTTTTCTATTATGGAAAATTGTAATTTGTATATATACTCTTTTCATTAATGAGAATAATTAAGGGGTTATTTCTTTCGTGGTATCAGAAGTTTAGGTTATTTTTCTCCTCAGCTTTCCGTCGACATTATCCCTCGGAATCCGGCTTCCCTTCCGGTTTTCCTTGCCGTCGGTGGTCCTTGAGTCTTTTTTTTCTCTTCTCAATCACCTATTGTTCTTTCGTTATGTCGACGACAAAGAACACGTTTCACCCTGCCCTTGTTGTTTCTAATATCAAGAATCACATCCCTCTTATTCTTTAATTAGAAAACATTTAATACGCGACGTGGGCTGAGTTGTTCAAAATTCACGCTCGTTCGCATCAAGTCATCCATCACATAATCACCGCGGCTCCTGAGGATACGGAGGTGCCTAAACGCGAGGATAATTCTAAGTTATGGACAACACTTGATACCACAGTTCTTCAGTGGATTTACTCCACTATCTCTACCGACCTATTGCAAATGGAATAAAATACGTGATATATTCCAAGATAATCAAAATTCTCGTGTTATTACCCTTGAGCAAGAATTCTCCCACGTCAATATGGAAGATTTCCCCAACGTTACAACATATTGCAAAAAGGTTGAAAGAATTGGCAGACCAACTTCGCAACGTTGGTGCGCCAGTTACCAACGACCGTCTTGTCCTTCAGATGGTTGCAGGCCTTTTTGAGGCATATAGTGGTGTTGGCACGCTTCTTCGTCAGAGCAGCTCTCTTCCGCAATTTTATCAGGCTCGTTCTATGCTTACACTCGAAGAAGCCAATTTGGCCAAAAAGGCGGCTACCGGTGCTAGTCTTATAGTCATGATGACCGAGTCCAATTTTCCTCCTTTTGGTTCCAACCACTCGGGAAAAACCGCAACAACGGTGCAGCAAAAAGGGTCAGAATCGGAAAAATAATAGCAAGAATCGCGGCGGCAACAATGGTGGTGGCCGTCACAGTAGTAGTGGCGATTGTGGCCCTCGGGGCAGTCAACAACAGCAGTGGGCCCCTATGCAGTGGAATTGGGCCAGCCAATATGGGCTGGGCCGAACAGTGGTTGTTTTCCCGGTTATTTCCCGAGAAACTGGGCCTGATTTTCCCAACAACCCAGGCCCAGTTTCTCAGGTCCAATCTCGGGTTTCAGATCAAGCTATGGGCTGGGGCAACAGTCCAGTGTACTTGGGCCTCGGCCTCTGCAGGCCCACCATGCAGCGGGCTCCACACAAACCGACATTAAAGCCGCAATGCACACACTTGGATTAAATCCGTCATACCCGAATTGGTACATGGACACCGGAGCCACTACCCACATGACATCCGATCAAGGTACTCTATCGTCTTCTTCTAATTTGAGCAGCCTTCGTGGCATAATTGTTGGTAATGGTAATTCAATTTCAATTCGTGGTTATGGTCATAAAATGTTGTCTCCCCCCCCCCCCCCCCATCTACCCCTTATCTTGAAAATACCTTTCATGCCCCTAAATTGATTAAAATTTGGTGTCTGTCCGTAAATTCACCACTGATAATTCCGTTTCTATTGAATTTTGTTTGGTTTTTTTGTGAAGGATTTCAATACGGGAGTCCTCTAAGGAGATGTGATAGTAGGAGAGATCTTTATCCTATCACGTCATGTTTCGGTCTCTCGAGTCAAGCCTTGCCATCAACTTTTCCAGTCCTTGTTTCCAGTTCCCGTTACCGAGTTGGGCCAGCAGGCCCACTGCCTGCTGGCCCATCCGTCCGTCACAAGTCTCGATAACTCCCAAATTCACCCAATTCTCCCTCGAGTCATAGACTGGTCACTCGTAATCAACTGGACATTTTTAAACCAAAAAGATATTTTAATTTACATTTTAATGTTCTTAAATTCCCTCTACCCCGTAACCCTATGTCTGCTTTAAATGACCCGAATTGGAAAATTGCTATGACCGACGAATATAATGCTCTTATTGATAATAAGACGTGGGAGTTGGTGCCCCGTCCTTCTAGTGTTAATATGCATATTGGTGTGGATTGTGGTGAGACATTTAGTCTGGTAGTCAAGTCGGCTACCATTCGCATTGTGCTCAGCTTAACTCTATCGAAAGCATGGCCCATTCATCAGTTAGATGTGAAGAATAATTTCTTACATGTTGATCTCAAGGAGACAGTCTATATGCATCAGCCTTTGGGGTTTAGGGATCCCAAATATCCTCGGCATGTCTGTTTGTTGAAAAAGTCCTTGTATGGGCTTAAGCAGTCCCCACGGGCTTGGTATAAGAGGTTTGCAGACTATGTGTCGACTATTGGGTTCTCTCACAACAGGTTTGATAATTCATTATTCATATATCGTCATGGTTCTTCCTTGGCTTATATAGTATTATATGTGGATAATATTATCTTGACTGCCTCTTCTGATGCTTTACGCAAGTCTATCATGACAATGCTCAGTTCTGAGTTTGCTATGAAAGACTTGGGACCTTTGAGTTATTTTTTGGTCATTGATGTCACTCGTCATGCCAGTGGGTTGTTCTTATCACAACGTAAGTATGCAGCTGAGATCATTGAGTGAGCTGGTATGTCCTCATGCAAGTCTACTTCCACTCCAGTTGATACTAAACCCAAGTTGGGTGTTGCGGCTGACTCCCCTTACGAGGATCCGACCAGTTATCGCAGTCTTACAGGGGCACTTCGGTATCTTACTTTTACGAGACCTGATATTACGTATGTTGTCCAACAGGTGTGCTTGTTAATACATCATCCCAGGGTTGAACACATGAATGTGCTCAAACGCATTATTCGATACATCCAGGGAACACTTGATTATGGCTTACATCTATATTTGTCTTTGACATCTACGCTTGTCTCGTATACAGATGTTGATTGGGGTGGTTGTCCGGATACCAGACGTTCCACGTCCGGCTATTGCATGTTTCTTGGGAATAACTTGGTCTCATGGTATGCGAAGCGTCAGTCGACATTGTCATGCTCTAGTGCAGAGGCCGAGTATCGAGGGGTAACCAATGTGGTCTCGGAATCATGTTGGCTACGTAATATTATTTTAGAGCTTCATTGTCCTATTCAGAAAGCTACCTTGGTTTATTGTGATAATGTTAGTTTCATCTATTTTTCTGGTAATCCGGTTCAGCACCAGCGCACTAAACATATCGAGATGGACATTCACTCTGTTCGCGAAAAGGTAGCTCGTGGACAAGTACGCGTCTGTCATGTCCCTTCCAGGTATCATATTGCAGACATCTTTACAAAGGGTCTTCCCTCGGTCCTTTTTGAAGATTTTAGGGACAGTCTCAGCGTACAAAGTCCTTCCGCTATGACTGCGGGGTGTGTTAAATATATATGATATACACTTACCAAAATAAGTGTATATCACGTGGTTATTCTCTGTTGGTACATATTTAGTCGTGTAAGGTTTTGTAATTATTTAGGATAAATATTGTATTAATTAGTATTGTACACTTATCATAATTATAGGAGTTTTGTACTACTAGAATAGGGTTTTGGGATTAGAATATGAATAGATTTTCTATTATGGAAACTTGTAATTTGTATATATACACTTTTCATTAGTGAGAATAATCAAGAGATTATTTATTTCATAAATAACGAAAGATCGACCAGATTCTAGTGAACACTGTTATCTTCTGGAGAGACTATAAGACTATAAGGCATGTCTTCTATATTGACTGCATGGAAATCTTAGCAATTGCACCCCATAGGTAGGGTTAAGTTTTTAGATGTTGCAACGTACTGGACTTCCGTGTTGTGATTACACTGAATGTTCTTTGATCAAATATTGAAGCTTTATTTACTTAATTTCTTTTACTAATTTATATCTGCACCATCTCCCTTTACGTAAGTTTGAGGTTGGTTCATATATATGCAACCGAGATGAGGATATATCTTATATCATTGTATTTGGGCATGTGACTCGTGTAAATGGAGCTTTTACATTTGTGTGCCTGCAATCTATTGCCGGCATTCCCTTAGTTTGTTCATTTCTATAGAAGACATTCTTATACTGCAACTCAAGAAGGAGCAAGCACGGAAGAGGCTAGAGAAGACAAGCAGGATGAAGATGGTGTTCTTGATAATTTGTCTATTGTTACTTCTACCGATGGGTGTTCATCATCAGGAGAGAGGAGAGATACTAAGGGATCTGATACCTAATCTTAGATATATATTGTGCGCATTCTTGGAAAAGAGCCTTTGAATAAAAAAATTAAAAAAAATAACCCGGTTCACTATGCTCCCGCAATGCGCGGGGTCCGGAAAGGGCCGGACCACAAGGGTCTATTGTACGCAGACTTACTTCACATTTCTGCAAGCGGCTGTTTACACGGCTTGAACCCATGACCGCCTGGTCAAATGACAATAATTTTACCAGTTACTCCGAGGCTCCCCTTCCCCTTACCAGCAACTTTACCAGAAAAGAGCCTTTGAATATTTGTTGAATATATTTAGTAGGATGTATTGAACTTTTAGCCTAATGGAAGATTGTCAAATTAGTCATTCTTGGCAAGCTAGTCGAAATTGTTTCCTGTATAAGTCAATTTGGCCCTTTGCACCAAGGCCAAGATTTTAGATTTGGCACAGAGATAAACTAGAGCATGAAGTTTCGAGGGTAGCTAGACTTGTAAAGGATAAGTTTAAGCAGTAGATGAAATTAGTCCTCGGATTTCCACACAACCAAGATGTCATGCACGTCTTGGACTGCCTACAAAAGGTATTATTGGTACTGTCCTAACCTAGTGTTCTTCTGATGAACTTGCTTCCAAACACTAGGAGGTGAAATATTAGAAGCTCTGGTCTTGCAGCATTGCATCTCAGGTGAACAAATAGGCGTGGGGAAGAGTGAGAGGGGCAATCCAGCAACCAGTTCAACTGGATACCATCAAGAGGGCAAGAGAGGAGGAGCCGATGAAATTCTTTCAGTGTTCTTCCGGGGAATGAGAGATAGTATTTCTAGATGAAGGGCACAACCCAAGAAGCTCTTGATGTCGAAAGGCTTTTATGAAAGCTTAGGATTTTGCTTTTTTTGTTCATTGTTTTGGAACAATTTCAGGGTGTTTAGACTCAGGGAGGCAACATTAGTTGATGAGGTGTTAATCTAGTAAGAACCCAGGTAGAAGAAGAGAAACAAAGGTGTAAAGTCTCGCTTTCATTGGAGAATGGGACGGATATACTTTGTATAGATGAATCCTCTAGAGTTATCGATACTGACAAACACAGGAAAAAGGTTAAACGTAATGAACAAACTGGTCTATTGAAGGCTGAATCTGTAATGGTAGGTGTGTATGAAGGTTGAAGCTTAAGCTCCAAAATCAAAGGCCTCCTTAGTGGAGTTGGATGTCATGTTGATTACCCTCGGGCATCCATCCTTGGTTGGCTTAGGAGGATAGCTTGATCTAGATTGTACTTCTAGGAAGAGGAGTTGGAGGCTCTTCAGCAATTCAAATTGACATGTAACGAACCTAGTGCTTCATTGTCTCTGTTTCGTTGAAGTACAAACATTCACGAATAACATCAATGTCTACTGGAGCAATTGAATGCAATAATTAGTATAGAAGTTATCTTCAATGAGGTAAGGATTATTTGACATCGAGTCATCCATGTAAAGGCAATTTTGTATGCTGGTTATCCAGTTACAGAAGCGACCCCATATGCTTTGGCTTTCGAGTCTCTGTAAAATTGCAGTTGGTAAGTTGTTGTTTTCTTTAGTGATCAGAGACTCCCAAGTACACTACACACCAGTTTTCTACAAGTAAAAAATAGAAAAAAGGTTGGTATTCATCTTTTTCTAGAGATACTCGAGAGGTTCTATGGGGCGGACAGGGGATATTGAAGTGCTAAGTGCTTCAAGGCGATAATTGATGTTGAGCTTTTCGAGATGGCTTCTACCATGAGAAAGCTAGCTAGATGAGTAAGTGTCCGATACCTGATGAAGGACAAGAATGACCTCGGTATTACAGAGGCGCATCTAGAATTTTAAGCCTGGTACAATATATGCCTCTTGTTTCTTCGTGACGTTGAGTGCTGACATAACATAAATATGTGTTGTCTAAAATTGGTCAACCGTACATGTGGTTAAACCGATTGGCAAGCATTGGATATGTCAATGTAAAAAATGGATCTTGGGTTTGGATTCGCAAGGTAGAGTTTGTCCGGTCCGGTCCGGGCTCGGGCTCGTGTTGTCTAAACTCGTAAGGTAGAGTTTGGATTCGCAAGACATAGTTTGTTTTAAGGCAACAAACTCTGTCTTATAATACATAATTTGCAGGCAAAATCTGTCTTGCGAATCCAAACTATGTCTTGTGATTTTTTTTTTAATGTTTGATTGAGCGGAGATTCGAATCCGAAACCTCGGAATATTTTCAAGCGAAAGACAAAAATTAAATATTTTCAATTTGAGGAACAAAAATTAAAGACCACCCGAAAGAGGAGCATTTGTGCGAATTGGTCCCAAAATTATATCCAAATGGGCCTTAAACATCTGTTGGGCTCTCTTTGAGGGAAGAGAAATGGTCGTTTTTCTATCCTTCCACATATCCAGTAAACATTAGTAAGGATGGAAATGATTGTCCTAAACGATATGTGAAGACAAAATTGACAAAAGGTAAAATGAATTGATCATAATCATCATTCAAAGTCAGTATTACCATCCATTTAGAAATTGAAAGTATTCTTGGTAACAAGTCTTAATCGGAAAAGGATGATCCACACAAATTTCTAATGAGAAAAAAGGTAAATATTCTTCTATGTCCCAGTTTATCTGATATTTTTCGCTTTTTAAAAGTTAAATAAAAATACAACAACAACATATCCAGTGAAATCCACAACGTGGGGTCTGGGGAGGGTAAAGTGTACGCATATCTTACATCTACCTTGGTAGGTAGAACGATTGTTTTCGAGAGACTCTCGGCTCAAGACATAGCATAAGCACAAGCAAAGCAAAAACAAAATCAAAGCAAGAGCAAAACAACTAAAGTTAAATAAAAATAATTGACCAAAATTTACTCGTACAATTGTACAATTTTAAAAATATTTTAAATTGTTAATTATTATGACTTATAATATTTTTATGTAGTTTTTAAATACATAAGCTTTTTTTAAAAAAATCTTAAAGATTATATATCTAAATTCACGATTAAAATAAAAAAGTTGATTCTCGAAAATTAAACCGTGTCACGTAAAATAGGATGAAGCCACGAAGGGGTAAGAAGAAAGATAAAAAAGGCAGTAACTCAGGCATTGGCTGCTAGAGGTTACAGGTCATTAGCATCACATAATTACTCTAGGCTGCTAATTGGCCTTTTACATGTCACTTTACCTTTACCCACGGGTTAGTACTAGACTTGCACCTTAATCTAAATTATGTTCTATTATGAAAAAGTCATTCATATAGAAGAGACATTTTATATGATATTTAGGCAAAATTAAATTACTTATTCGTTACAAAAAATATATTTTAATGCCATTCTATGAAACTTAAGAAAAATTAACTAATTAGGTGATTATTTTTGTATAGTTGATATTTAAGAAAAGTTAGGTACTGTTTGTTATAAAAATTTAATGAGTTTTAGCATAATAAAATAAAAATTGAGTGATCGTATGTGAAAGTTAACCCCTTCACCATAGTAGCAAAGACGGGATATTTTAAACGTGAAAACTAAGCCATTGATCATCACTGAGAGATACGAGAGGAGATATCATATTGTACATCTTCTATGTTAGGTAAAATTGTAGTCCAATTGTAATTAGGAAGTGTAGTCCAATTGTAATTAGGAAGATTAGTTATCTAGTTTGTAAAGGAGTAGATAATTATGTAACATTAAATATATTGCACATAATGATCAATGAAAAACAGGGAACATATTCCTTCATGGTATCAGCAGCCAAAACCTAAAATTCTCTTCCTAACCTCACGGCCGCCCCAACCCTCGGTAGTTGCCCTCCCCAACCTTTCTCCTACCTCCTCTCGGTCACTTCCTCTCTCTCATCTTCCCCAAACTTTTCAATGGTTGACCAACCTAAATTTCATCCTACTCTTGCAATTAACCACATCAAAAACTTCATTCCCATAACTCTTGAGATGGAAAAGGGTCAGTATTCATCTTGGGCGAAATTATTTAAGATTCATTGTTGTGTGTACAAAGTCATCGACCTTATCATCCCTCCTAAATCAAAGCTCCTGGAACACCCTAATGTTTCTGATGATGACCTTTGGTCCCGCTTAGATGCGGTTGTCCTACAATGGATCTACGACACGATCTCGAACGATCTATGGCATACAATCATTGAAACCGATGCCACTGCCCAACAAACGTGGGAGCGCTTGGAAAGTATTTTTTAGGATAATAAGACACAACGTGCCTTGTACTTGGAAAATTAATTTAAGGACATTCAACAGGACGATTTTCCAAATACGTCGGCTTATTGTCAGGAACTTAAGATGATTGCCGATCAACTCTCCAACGTCGGTGCACCAGTCACTAATCAACGGTTGGTGATGCAACTTATTGCAGGTTTGAATGAAACTTATGACGGTGTCGCTACCATCCTCCAACAATGCACGTCATTGCCTCCATTCTATGAGGCTCGTTCAAGACTCATCCTTGAAGAAATTCAAAAACAAAGTGGGTCGCGGCTCATGCGAGCACCACCATCGTTGCCCTCATGACTATAAGCGACCCCTCCGCCGCAAGCAGGGCCCATTTTCCGGTTCACAAAATCGGTAACCCAACGACCCGACACACGACCCGCCTTCCTGAAATCACCACAAAGGGCGAAACTCCAGCAAAGCCGCGACCGTCGTGGCAGGAGCAACAACCATGGTGGGAGGGGCCAGCCACTGCCGGCCGGCAGCAACCCTCAGCGGCAGCGAGCAGTTGCGGTAGCCTCCTCCGTGGCCCACCTACCCACAATAGGCTATATGGGGCCAGCCAGCTTGGGTTGCTCCACCGTGCCCATACCAGACAGCCTCCTGGCCCCACCACCGGCCCAACAGCCCCAATCCCGCATCCTCGGCGCACGTCCATAACAGGAATACAGTGCACAGGTCTCTCCTCCTTCCACCTATGCCCCGACGGATATTGAGGCGGCTATGAATACGATGTCCCTCAATAATTGGTACATGGATACTGGCGCTACATCTCATATGACAGCATCCCAAGGTATTCTCTCGTCTTATTTCAATACGAGCAATTTAAATCGTCATATTGTCGTTGGTAGGGATGGCAACGGATCGGATCTGGATCGGATCCTACTAGATCTAGATCCAGATTCATTTTTCATATCTGAATCCAGATCCGGATCCGTCGGGTCCATAAAAATCAGATCCATCGGATTCATCGGATTCACCGGATCCACGGATCGGATCTGGATCCATATGTAAAAAAAATTGTCTTGCTAAGATTTGTTTTTTGAACTGACAAACGATTTTTACTTAGCTAACAGTTTACTGTGTTACAATTTTGAAATGTTCATATGAGATATTTTGTTCGTTGTCTCGTTTTGATTGTGAGCTATTAATAGAAAATGTTGGACAATGACAATAGTTGTGGAAAATGCTGATTAGTATTTCCACAATGCAGAACTTGTATGTGATTGGAATCTTCACAAATAAAGTGAATATAATTTTAACTACTTGTCTATGGAGATGTTAGTCATTCACTAATATAACATTGATTTTATTATCGAAGTTACCTCTTTATTTTTTGGTTTTTGAGTTAACGCGGGGATAAATTAAACTTGCAAAGATGTGCTTAGCAATTTTAAGAAAATACTTATAAAATTACATTATAGGTTATGAATATATTTAATAAAAAATGGATCCACGGGTCGGATCTGGACCGGATACGGATCTCAAATACAAGCTCCATATCCATATCCGATCCGTCAGAAATGGATCCGGGTCCGATCCGGATCCGTCGGGTCCAAAATTTGAAGATCCATATCCTATAAAATGGATATGGATCCACCGGATCCGGATCGGGTCCAGGATCCATTGCCATATCTAGTTGTTGGTAGTGGACACGACATTCTTATCGAGGTTGTGGACAATAATCCCTCTCCCCACCACACGCCCCATTAGCTTTAAAAAATATCCTCCATTTCCCGACACTTATCAAAAATCTAATCTTTGTGCGTCGTTTCACAACCAACAAAAATATTTCACTTGAATTTGATCCTTTTGATTTTTCTGTAAAGGACCTTATGACATGGATGCAAAAATAATGCGATGTGATAGCACCGGAGAAATTTACCTTATTCGGTCATCCAGGCTCCTCTCCGTCTTCTCTTGCAGCTATTTCCTCCTATTTATGGCATTATAAATTAGGACATCCGGAAGACTCTGTTTTACACTTCGTTCGCCAAAAAAATTTATAGATTGCAAACATGTATCTTATGTGAATCTTGTGTTTTGGGGAAATATGTCAAGTTGCCATTTTATTCTTCATCTACCTGTACTTTAATGACTTTTGATATAATACACAGTAATTTATGGACTTCTCCTATTTTAAGCACAATCGGGCATCAATACTATATGTTGTTTTTAGATGATTATTCAAACTTTTTGTGGACTTTTCCCATTGGAAATAAATCTCAAGTCTATTCTATTTTTTCTTCATTCAGCGCCTTGATTAAGACACAATTTGAAAACAATATCAAATGTTTTCAATGTGACAATGGGAGGGAATTCGGTAATAATCAATTCAAACTTTTTTGTGCCAAAAATGGCCTTGTTTTTCTTTTTTCTATCCCCACACCTCTCTATAAAATGGAAAAGCTGAATGAAAAATTAGGACCATAAATAACGTGGTTCGTGTCTTCCTTGCTCACGCCTCTATCCCCCCTCATTTTGGCATTACGCTCTATCCATGGCTACATATCTCTTAAATATTCTCCCCAATAAGTCTCTCAAACACAAGTCTCCCACTCAAGTTCTCTATTTTCGGTATCCTTCCTATAAGCATTTAAGAACTTTTGGATGTCTATGCTACCCCCTCCATCCCTCCATACAAATCAACAGACTGCAACCTAGGTCCACCCCATGTGTATTTCTGGGTTACCCCCATAATCATCGTGGTTACAACTGTTACGACCTGTCCAGCCGAAAAAAAATAATTTCTCGTCATATCCTATTATGAGTCTCAATTTTCCTTTTCCAAACTAAATTCTCCACCTCTGAATTCCTATGACTTCTTAAATGACGGCCTTAATCCCCTTCTAATTCATCACTTACAAAATCAGTTGCTACCAACGCCTGACCCACATCGGGTGGGCCAACCAGCCCTGCCACATACTCTTCGGAACATCCACTCTCGGCTGCCAGAGGTCACTCTCTCCCCTCAAACAACGCCCCCGCCCCTTCTCCTCGATTACGTTGCTCCCTCTCGGCATGAAACTCTGCCCCAGTCGCTTAGTAATCCCACCACACCTCCCGCGGCACCCACACGGACAATGTAAATACACGATATGCACAACATTTCCAAACCCAAACGACAATTTAATCTATTGAATTTGGTTGCCCCTTCACCTCTTGCTCGTAACTCGAAAATGTCTTGTCTGATCCTAATTGGAAATCTGTCATGATTGATGAATATAATGCTCTTATTGAAAATAAGACATGGGAGCTAGTGCCCCCATCCTCTTGATGCTAATGTTATTCATTTATGTGGAGTTTTAGACAGAAAGAAATTTGATGGTTCTTTTGAGAGGCACAAGGCCTGTCTTGTAGGTGATGGCAGGTCTCAACAGGTGGGCATGAATTGTGATGAAATCTTCAGCCCGGAAGCAAGAAGTATAGACTATAGACTTGAAGGATCAAGTGGGAACTTGATAGGTCTCGCAGCTACTAAGCTTTCAAAAGGGCGGCGTGGTGAAACCGACAACTATGCAGACCGTTCTCAGTATTACTTTATCCAAATCATAGCTCATTCATCAGTTGGTCATGAAACTGTGTATATGCATCAACCTTTGGGATTCAGGAATCTAGTCCATCCAGATTATGTGTGTCATTTGAATAAATCGCTCTATGGATTGAAACAGACTCCTCGTGCGTGGTACCAACGGTTTGCTGACTTTGTTTCCTCTATCGGTTTTTGACATAGCAAATCTAATCACTCACTTTTCATCTATAGAAAGGGTAATGACATGGCATACATTATGTTATATGTTGATGACATCATCCTAACTACATCTTTTGATGCACTTCATCGATCCATTATGTCACTCATTGCCTCTGAGTTTGCTATGAATGATTTGGGACCCCTAGGCTATTTTTTGGGCATTGATGTTACGAGACATACATGTGACTTATTTATTTGTCAAAAGAAGTACGCCGAAGAGATCGTTGACCAAGCAGGCATGACGTCTTGCAAACCGATCGACACACCGGTGGACACTAATTCCAAACTCAGTGCCTCTTCGGGTTCTCTGTACGCCGACCCGACTCACTATCGCAATTTAGCATGAGCATTGTAGTATCTCACTTTTACGAGACTAGATATATCATATGTCGTGAAGCAAATATGTTTACACATACACATCCCGACGAATGAACATATGAATGCCCTCAAACATATTTTGCGATATATACAAGGTACTCTTCATTTTGGCTTACACTTATACAAGTTCTCACTCTCCGGCCTCACATCTTATTCTGATGCTGACTCGGGTGGATGTCCTGACACTCGTCGATTCACGTCGGGTTACTGTGTGTTCCTCAGAGATAACTTGCTTTCTTGGTCTTCTAAAAGACAACATACTTTGTCTCGATCCAGTGTCGAAGCCGAGTACCGAGGTGTAGCGAATGTTGTCTCTAAGTCTTGTTGGATACACAACCTTCTCCTGGAACTTCACTGCCCCATCCATAAGGCTACATTGGTCTATTGTGATAATGTAAGTGCGATATGTCTTTCCGACAATCCCGTTCAACATCAGCGCACTAAACACATTGAAATGGATATTCACTTTATACGTGAGAAAGTTGCTCGTGGACAAGTTCGTGTTCTTCATGTTCTTTCCCGATATCATATTGCTGACATATTTACTAAAGGTTCCGCGCATACTCTTTGACGATTTTCGAGCCAGTCTCAGCGTACTAGAACCTCCCGCTTCGACTAACTGGGAATGATAGAATATTGTACATCTCCTATATTAGGTAAAATTGTAGTCCAATTGTACTTAGGAAGTGTAGTCCAATTGTAATTAGGAAGATTAGTTACCTAGTTTGTAAAGAAGTAGATAATTATGTAACACTATATATATTTCACATAATGATCAATGCAAAGCAGGGAACATATTCCTTCACGTTTCTCTTGCTTTGCTTGTGCTTGTGCTTGTGTTTTGTCTTGAGCCGAGGATCTCTCGGAAACAGTCGCTCTACCTACCAAGGTAGAGGTAAGATCTGCGTACACTCTATCCTTTTCAGACCACGTTGTAGAATTTGATTGGGTATGTTGTTGTTGTATACTCTGCGATTTTAGATTAGTGACTTTCAAATCGAATAATTAGACAAACAGAGAAAACAAAGCCATTGGCTGAAATAAACGGTCACCTTTTAACACTTTATTTATCCTTGTTGTAGAGAAGTGTCCCATGAATCAAAAAATCAAAGTGATTATACATTGTGGAAAAACGAATCTAGTACTGTGCAATGCTGTACTTAATTAAGCACTTAAGCAATTAACCAATTACCCAATTAACCAACTTGCACTCTTTTTTAATCATCTCATTGACTGAGTATATGTTCTATTCCTCCTTTAATTTCTTTTCCTTTTTTTTTGCGATTTCCTTATTTAACATGCATATTGCCATATATATATAAAGCCAATTAAAAATTTCAAGATAGTCAATTCATTAGGTAGTTGTACTAAATAAATTTAATCATTAAAGTGCCTCAAAAGCTTAACCTTTATTAGTACTTTTCTTTTGTCAATTATCCATTTTAAATCACCTGTCCAATCATCTAGAAGGAATCTCGTGATACTTACAATGTACAGTGAACTCAACTTGTCATAAATTTATAAGGTCATTTAATTTCCAATTGCTAAACATCAAGAAAAATTGTCAATATACAAAGTTGTAGCTGGACTTTTTTGTCTACAAATGGCATAAACTTTATCATCATTGTTTGTATGTATATGAAAATAGACATCACTTTCCCCCTCCTACCACCAGCACAAGTTGATAATCTCAAAAACAAGCCATATCTAAAACCGTTTATCAGTGCATATCTAAAATACAAGCCATATCTACAAATTGGCATTGAAATGAAGACGAAGCTAAACGTTTAGAGCTCTACTAGGGTTGCGAAAAATACGAGAGGATTTGGTGACAACAATGCTAATGACCCCCTGTTGAAGACTAATGAGGATATAATTAGATATTTCAATAAATAGTCTTGACCATTTACGAGTATTGGGAAAGTGATAACATGTACACTACAAGTTGCTTTTAGCCAATTTGAAAAACAATATATTAATACTTGTTGCCTTTGCAGTTTGCATGTTTTTCATTTTAATTTTTCTATTAGCAAATGTTCAAAAGCTTCATTTGCAAGTAGTTGATTAGCATACACCTTTTAAAGTACTTTAATTTGCAACCAGTATATGTCATGATTCCTCTCACTACAAATTGGAGGTGATGATGAATGACATGCCATATGAAAAGACGTTGTTACCACGTTATCAAGATGGACTCTAGATATTTTTACTGTGACTACCAAAGAGAATATTAATATTACAACTAACTTGGCAAGTTGCATAGAAAAGTGTTGTTTCTTGTCTACTACTCTCTCTCTCTCTCTCTCTCTAATTGATATGGAAGATGAAAGAAAATATCATATTTATATATTAAGGAATAATTTAATTTAAAAAATATATAATATTTTTAATGAAATATTGTAATTCATAGCATATAACTATTTAAGACTTATTTAAAATTATAAATTTCAAAAATACTTGTTAAAATTATAAATTTTAAAAGTCTTATTTTTTATACATGTCTCATTTTATGTGTTTTAGTATGATTGGAAAAATAATAAAGAAAACTTTTTAAATTAAGACATTATATATAATGTATTAATATATTCTTTGAATATTGTGATCTTAATATAATTTAAAAAAGAGAAAATACTCTTTTCTTAAATTTCATCCTATCAAACAACGCCACATAAATTAAAATGAAGTGAGTAACAGAAAAAACATATGAAAGTTGATGGATATATCTTTTAAAACTTTATTGGACGAACAACATGTGAATTGCGAGAAGAGAAAAGAAAAAAACGTGAAAATATGTATGTCCTAGACACAATCTACATTAGGGACAAAAATGTACTTGAACATATTCGTATTATTAATGAGATTAATATTTATGGCATTTGCAATTATTGTTTAATTGTTTGCAATTATTCATATATGTGCATCCATTGAGCTTACGTTGTTATTAATAGAGTGAGATATTAATGATAGAACGTAACTCTCAAAATAGCCTCGACTAATGATCATCGAGAATGAGATATCGATGATATGCTATAAGTCGACATGTGGTCTGCATCATATTCTTGAAGAATGTAGTATGTCTCACAGCTACGAGTAATGGTTACTCGTGATGGACACATGAATATTTGGAGAAGTATTGGTATACCCTGCCGATAAACTATTTGTTATACATGTCTATAGTGTTATCGGCGTGTGGAATATAAAGGTCATTTGACTTGATGTCAATACGCACCTTATTTACAGAATGATGTACTTTGACCAAGTTCTAAGCTTAAACTCCTTCTGGATAAGATACAACTTATGTTGGGTGCATCAGTATGTAAATCAAGGTAGTAGTTGAGCCAAGAATATGATTCATTCCTCGATTGAAAATTCGAGAGAGCACTCAACTTCTCAATGTTATTAGGTTGACTAAAGTCATCGGCCGGCAAAGAGACATATTTAGAATATGGTCTAGTTGTCAACTAATAAATGTGAGATAAAGTGATTAAGCCATTTGGATAGACACTTGACAAATCCTAAGCTTAATCGAGTGTGTCGCGAATGAAATGAATTTATAGTTCCGCATAAAGGTTAAGTTTGCTGGAATCATATAAACGTACTTCACATATTAAGTTTGTCATACGACGCAATCTAGGAGTTTCGTATGGACTTTAATTAGATTAATGTCGATATGTGAAGGCCTATAGGGTCACACTATATGCGATTGTTTCTTCGATCTAAGAGTGTATTGAGAAAGTATTAAATATTCGATTGAGAATCGAGATATTTAATTTATAATAATTATGAAATATTTCTATTTGAAAGAAATTATTTAATTAAGTCGAATTGGATTTCAGATTTAATTAAATGTGTTGGATATATTATATGAGTACTCAAACAAATACATGGAAGCAATTGGGCCAGAAAATACTGGCCCAAAATGGGAGCGTGGACGTCCACTTTGGGCGTGTGAAGTGGACCAGCTGGGCTGGTCCACTGAACATTAACACGGGCCCAGGTTTTCCTGTTTTATATCTGATTAGGTTTTGTCCTGAAATCCTATATAAACAACACATACCCCATAATTATAGTAGACAGAAAATAACTTCTCAGTTCCTAAAAGCAAGATTTCCTAGCTTTCTTGAATAGGAAATACACTGGAATTAGATCTTGCAATTGAGTAAACAAATCGCGTGGATACCTTAGTGTTGAATCCCGCGTACGAAAACCTGTAAGTTTTCTTTTATCATGTTTTGAACATACATCATGATTATCGTATAAGTCATGCCAGGATTGTTGTTGGGTAAGAAATTTTAAACTTTCGATATGCTTACTATTTGATTTGTGAACCAAACAAATCCCTATAGTGGTATTAGAGCCCAGAATGGTTTAATAATTATACGATAATCCGTAATAATGATTACGTCGGAAATTAATTGTTTTGATTTTATAATTAATTTTCAGAATATCAAAACCAGAAAATTAGAATAAAAAAAAATAGGCGGAACAGTCGCCGACGGCGGGGCTATTTTCGGCCACCACGCACCGACAACCGGTGATTTAAGACCACCGGCGTGATCGTCCCGACGAGGGGCATCAGCCGGTGGTGGTGGTTCACGACGAGAAGGTCGGGAAAAGGCCGTCAGCCAACTATTTTAGAAACAGCTGGCAGCGACACCTTTTCCGGCCACCACAGGCCATGAACCAGTGATTAAAAAAAACTAATGAGTTCGGCCCGACGTGGGCTGTCGACCGATAGTGTTTAATTGTGTCAATTTTGCCCCAAAATGAATCCCCAAATGAATTTAGGTTGGATTATTTTGAGACTTTGAAATAGTCCAGGGACCTATTTGCAATTAAAATTAGGATTTTAAAATTGCAAAATGGTCCCTGGGAAAATCTAAAAATATTTTAAGTTTCAAAAATTACAAATTAGTCCCTGAGTCCTTTTCTGGAAATTTAAAAGGTTTTAAAATCTGCAGATTTGATCCTTGGGATAAATTTGTAAATTTTAGAAAAACAGATTTGGTCCCTGGGCCAGATCTATTAATCTTTGAAAAGCATATTTGGTCCCTGGGAGAATCAGTAATTAATTTAAGTTTCTGGAAATTATATAATGGTCCCTGAAAATTAATTTTTTAAATTTCAGAATTATTAAGGGACTGTTTAGATGGGCAGAAAATTCCGATAATTGAAAATTGAGTATAAATTTTGAATTTAAATATTTTCTAAATTGAAACAAATTAATTAACCACGATTATTATTATTTAGCATGTTATTTGATAATATGTGCTTGAATTAATTATTTTCTCCTCATTGTTTAATTGATTGTCATTTAATAATTAGTATAGAGTCTGTATTATATATGTCTGGGTAGGCGGTGCTCAGTATGTGTTAGATCACATTATGCATGTATGGGTAGGCGGCGTCCAGTATTTGTCGGACCGCATTAAATCATGTTTGGGTAGGCAGCACCCAATATGTGCTCTATTTGATCTAGCACGTGTAATAAGGATCTTGATGAAACCCAGATTAAACTGTTCCCCAATTTAATATAAGTCTGATTTGGAATCCACGCTTCATTCGTTATAATTGAATGAGTGCAAAATCCTTTTCGGCTATAAGAGTATTTACACCCTTAGTGTTTGCTCTAAGTCTATGAGGACTCAAACTCTTAATAGATGCATGTGTTTGCAGTAGCGAGTGAGAAACCTTTGTGAGTATTTACGCCCTAGCATTTTCTCTACAAGGCCAAACTTGCTTAGATGCACGATTGTAGTCGCGTAACGGGGTTGACTTAGTTATTTCTTGACACCCTAGTGTCGGAATTATCTAAGGGTGCAGATCGATTGTGTAGAACAGTCGGTCAAACCAAGAGTTGCAAATTATTTGTAATTGATTTGGAGACCTACCAGGTTGTACTGTTGAAGTTATCAGCCCTAGCAAACGAGGAGACGGTATGAACTTGGATCTTGGCCCATTATGATCATATTTATATTTAATTTAATTTCAGTCTATATATTACTTCAGATTATTTAAATTGTCGAATTTGTCATTGAAATGATTGGTTGATACTAATAAGTTGACTGGAGCTAATTATCAGGACTGGTTGCGTAATTTGCGTTTGATACTGAGAAAAAAGAAAATTGAGTATGTGTTAAACACAGCTGTTCCAATAGTTCTTGATGAAAAACCTGTTGAGTATGCTTTGTTTGACAAGGTTACTTATCAGAAGTATTTAGATGATGCTACCCCGGCACAGTATGTCTTGTTGTCCTCCATGACTGTAGAGTTACAGAGGCAGCATGAGAACATGAGCCCCTATGAGATGCTAGAACATTTGAGGAGTCTTTATGATTCACAGTCTCAGACTATAGAGTATGAGTTGTTGAGAGACCTCTTCAAATGTAGGCTGAATGATGGAGGCCAAGTGTTTGGTCATGTTCTGAAAATGATTGGGTTGATAGAAAAGTTGGCTTTGATTGGAACGAAGCTACCCCAAAATGTGTCTGTTAACCTGATTTTGAATTCGATTCCTGGTTCGTTTGAGAATTTCATTGTGAACTTCAACATGAATGGAACCAAGGTGAATCTTCCAGAACCTCACAACATGCTAAATACTTATGAATCATCTACTTCAAAGGAGAAGATTGTGCTCATGGTGGGCTCATCTACTAGGTTCAAACCTAAAGGTAAGAACAAGAAGAATAGGGGTAAGACTGGTGTCAAACCCACAGTCTTGAGACCTAAAGGAGGTGTTCCGAAGAATTCTAGGTTGGCCAGGATGTATGCCTCAACTGCAAGCAGAAGGGGCATTGGAAAAAAGATTTTACCGCTCCAGGATGAGACAAGGCACTAGGTGCTTCTGGACCTGCTGTACAAGGTATGTTTGCCATTGAGATTAATATGCCTATAAGTAACTCTCACTGTTGGGTATTGGATACAGCATGTGGCTCGTACATTTGTAATAATGTGCAGGGCTAATGGACAACAGAAATGTTAGACCATGGGAGGTGGACCTACGCATTGGAAATGGAGCACGAGTTGATGTTGAGCGTGTGAGAACTTATAGATTAGATTTACCTTCGGGTTTTACATTAGAAATTAATAATTGTTATTTTGTTCCCTCGATTACGAGGAATATTATTTTCATTCCAATGTTAGACATTGAGGATTTTTCCTCATATATTGATAATGACAATTATATACTATCTTTTAATGGTATTGTTTGTGGAAATGCTCCACTTGTGAATGGTTTATATATTCTTAATTGTAATCGTGAAACTCCCAATGTGAAAAATAAACGAGCTAAAATAAGTAATCCAAGAAATCCTACCTACTTATGGCACTATAGACTTGGTCATATCTATGAATGAAGGATAGCAAGATTAAGACAGTTAAGACTACTTGAAACTATTTGACTTGGAGTCCTATGGAGACTATGAATCTTGCTTGAGAGAAAAGATGACCAACAAACCACTTTCTGGGAAAGGTGTGCGAGCCAAAGAGGCACTTGAGTTAGTCCATACAGATGTATGTGGGTCATTTTCCACTCAAGCTAAGGGAGGTTTTCCTTACTTCATAACTTTTACAGACGATTTCACAAGGTTTGAATATGTGTATCTTATGAAGCACAAGTCCGAAGCCTTTGAGAAATTCAAGGAGTATACGTTAGAAGTAGAGAAACAACTTGAAAAGAGTATCAAGACTCTTCGATCAGATCGAGGAGGTGAATACTTGAGTAGAGAATTTCTAGATTATTTGAAACTTCATGGAGTCCAATCAGAATGGACACCTCTTGGAACACCACAAATGAATGGCATTGCTGAGAGGAGAAATCGAACCTTATTGGATATGGTCAGATCCATGATGAGTTTTTCAGCTCTTCCAACATACCTTTGGGGCTATGCTTTACAAAACTCAATCTATATTCTGAATAGAGTTCCTTCAAAGTCAGTAGAGAAAATGCCATATGAGATATGGCATGGCAAAAAGCATGCTCTTACACATATGCGAGCTCGGGGCAGCCCTGCATATGTAAAGAAGATGCTTACTGAGAAGTTGGAATCTAAAAGTGAAAAATGTTACTTTGTGGGATATCCTAAGGAAACGAGAGGATACTATTTCTATCTTCCTGGAGAACATAAAGTCATTGTTTTTAGAAATGCAACTTTCCTTGAGGAAGACTATATCTACAAGGAACAGAGTTACAATAAGATAGAACTTGAAGAATTCAAGAACTACAAATAAACATAGAGGTTAAATCCTTGTCGAATGACCTAGACAAGAATTCAGTGGGAGTATTTGGTGAAGGTGTGTTACTTAGAGTACAGCCTTCAGCCAGTGGGAGTGATGCAAAAATGCAAGATTCTCATACACAACCAATGGAATATGATACAATGGTTGTACATCCTTACATTCAGGAAACACATGTAGATGATATTCTTGAAAACTCTCATAGTGGTGGAAACACACAAGAACCTTCTCGTGATTAGAATACAAGAACCATAGAAATGCAAAATAACCAACTCTGTAGGTCCACTAGGACTCATCGTCAGCCTGAAAGACTTAATCTCTTGTTGAAAGTCAAAATGAGATAGATATTCCTGATGATGATGAGCCTACAACCTACAGGGAGGCTATGTTAGACATTGACTCACAAAGATGGCAAGAAGCCATGAAAACTGAAATGGACTCAATGTATGCCAATCAAGTTTGGAACTTGGTTGATTTGTCAACTGGGTTAGACCCATAGGATGCAAATGGGTCTTCAAGAAGAAGATTGATGCATTTGGCAAGATGCAAACCTACAAGGCTAGGTTAGTAGAAAAAGGTTACAATCAGAGGCCTGGGGTCGATTATGATGAAACCTTTTCGCCAGTTGCAAAGATTAAGTTTATTCAGATTTTACTTACAATAGTTGCATACTATGATTATGAGATTTGGCAGATGGATGTTAAGACCGCTTTCCTCAATGGAAATCTAATTGAGGATGTGTATATGATACAACCTGAAGGTTTTACATCCAAGTCAAAACCCAAAGCAGTATGCAAACTACAAAAGTCCATTTATGGACTAAAGCAAGCCTCAAGGAGTTAGAATATTTGCTTTGACAAAGCTATCAAATCTTTTGAGTTTGTTATAAGCAATGAAGATCCATGCATTTATAGTAAACGCAAGGAAGGAAGTATTGTTTTTATTATCATATATGTAGATGACATATTAATAATGAGAACTGATAAGTCCCTTATGCAATCAGTGAATGAATGGTTGTCCAGCACCTTCATGATGAAGGACTTAGGTGAAGCCTGCTACATTCTTGGAATTAGGATCTACAGATATAGACCTAATAGATTCTTAGGGCAGTCACAGTCTACATACATAGACAAAGTGCTAAGACATTTCTCAATGGAAAACTTCAAGAGATGAGGTCTTCCTATGGGTCAAGGATCAAGTTATCTAAGAAGGATAGTCCTTCTACTGTTACAGAACTTGAACACATGAAGAGGATCCCATATACTTCAGCTATATGATCAATCATGTACACCATCACCTGTACTAAGCCATATGTGGCATTTGCATTTAGCATGACTTGCAAATTTCAGCAGAATCCTGGGGAAGAACACTGAAAAGCAGTCAAGAATATTCTTAAGTATCTTAGACGAACTAAAGAATATATCTTAGTCTATGGTGGGCAACAGAAGCTAGTCGCTACTGGGTACACTGATGCTAGCTTCCAAACAGATTTGAGGACTTCAAGTCACAGTCTGGATATGCCTTCATTTTCAATGGTGGAGCAGTAAGTTGGAAAAGTTCCAAGCAAGAAACCACTGCTGATTTGATGACTGAAGCCGAGTACATTGCTGGATCGGAAGCTGGTAAAGAAGTTGTCTCGATATCTTAGTTCTTGAAAGAACTAGGGATTGTTCCAAGTGCCAGTAATCCAATAACGATATATTGTGACAACACTGATACTTTGTGATGAATTAAAGGATGGCGGGACAATGAGTGATGAACCTGTAGAAGTGGTGTGATTGCGCAAGCTAAGGAACCAAGATCAACAAACAGAAACAAGTATGTACAGAGGAAATACCACATACTCAGAGAGATGGTGGAATCTAAAGAAATAGATCTAGACTATAATCCCACAGATGATAATCTAGTTGACCCATTTACTAAACCATTAAGCCTAGCTAAGCATAATGGTCATTTCAAAAACATGAGTATTAGATACATTGGAGATTGGCTCTAGGCCAAGTGGGAGATTAAAGTATGTATGTCTTAGAGACAATCTACACTAGGGACAAAAATGTACTTGAACATATTCGTATTATTAATGAGATTAATAATTATGGCATTTGCAATTATTGTTTGATTGTTTGTAATTATTCATATATGTGCATCCATTGAGCTTACGTTGTTATTAATAGAGTGAGTTATTAATGATAGAATGTAACTCTCAAAATAGCCTCGACTAATGATCATCGAGAATGAGATATCGATGATATGCTATAAGTCGACATGTGGTCTGCATCATATTCTTGAAGAATGTAGTATGTCTCACAGCTACGAGCAATGGTTACTCGTGATGGACACATGAATATTTGGAGAAGTATTGGTATACCCTGCCGATAAACTATTTGTTATACATGTCTATAGTGTTATCGGCGTGTGGAATATAAAGGTCATTTGACTTGACGTCAATACGCACCTTATTTACAGAATGATGTACTTTGACCAAGTTCTAAGCTTAAACTCCTTCTGGATAAGATACAGCTTATGTTGGGTGCATCAGTATGTAAATCAAGGTAGTAGTTGAGCCAAGAATATGATTCATTCCTCGATTGAAAATTCGAGAGAGCACTCAACTTCTCAATGTTATTAGGTTGACTAAAGTCACTGGCCAGTGCAAGAGACATATTTAGAATATGGTCTAGTTGTCAACTAATAAATGTGAGATAAAGTGATTAAGCCATTTGGATAGACACTTGGCAAATCCTAAGCTTAATCGAGTGTGTCGCGTATGAAAGAATTTATAGTTCCGCATAAAGGTTAAGTTTGCTGGATTCATGTAAACGTACTTCACATATTGAGTTCGTCATACGACACAGTCTAGGAGTTTCGTATGGACCTTAATTAGATTAATGTCGATATGTGAATGCATATAGGGTCACACTATATGCGATTGTTTCTTCGATCTAAGAGTATATTGAAAAAGTATTAAATATTCGATTGAGAATCGAGATATTTAATTTATAATAATTATGGAATATTTCTATTTGATAGAAATTATTTAATTAAGTCGAATTGGATTTCAGATTTAATTAAATGTGTTGGATATATTATATGAGTACTCAGACAAATACAGAAAAGCAATTGGGCCAGAAATTACTGGCCCAAAATGGGAGCTTGAACGTCACTGAACATTAACATGGGCTCAGGTTTTTCTGTTTTATATCTGATTAGGTTTTGTCCTAAACTCTTATATATACAACACATACCCCATAATTATAGTAGACAGAAAATAACTTCTCAGTTTCTAAAAGCAATATTTCCTAGCTTTCTTGAATAGGAAATACACTGAAGTTAGATCTTGCGTTCGAGGAAACAAATCGCGTGAATACCTTAGTGTTCAATCCCGCGTACAAAAACATGTAAGTTTTCTTTTATCATGTTTTGAACATACAACATGATTATCGTATAAGTCATGCCAGGATTGTTGTTGGGTAAGAAATTTTAAATTTTCATTGTGCTTACTATTTGATTTGTGAAACCAACAAATCCCGGATCAAGTTAAGAGTGGTTCGGGAATATACAGATAAGAAGAAACGACACAAAAAGAAGACTTCTTGGTAATTATTACAACTAATGTTGAAGTTAACTAAGCTAGCTTGATTTTCATATTTTGTAAATGGTTGGTGGCTGAAGTGACTAAAAGATGGCCATTCTATTGGATGCTAAAAGGTTCTCGTACTAAGACAGCATGAAACATTCTAATCTAATTTTTACGCCACTTTCCTATTTGATTTTAAGGATCTATCTAGCTAAATTCAAAAGTAAGTTAAATGGTATATTAACCATTTTAACCAGTCTACCAAAAAAAAATTCATTCGCCCAGTAGTAAAAGTTATAGCTATAATCGATGTATATTCACTGAATGACAAATGTATAACGAATATCTAAACAGGTACATAATTTTTTATTATTATTGTACTGAAAATTCCAAAGTATAATTACATACCTTTTGATAGGAGTAATAAATAAGATAAATATTCGAATGTGCACATTATATGCTCCAATGTTATTGAATCATAGTAGATGTTAGCTTGATAATTGAGTTGATAAACGGACGAGTTTAATTCTGTAGCAAATTGAACATCAAGGCAACTAGTTGAACAAGAAAATTAAAGAAAGAGAACGATCGAGGAATGTGATAGAATGAGTAAGATATTTTTATCCTTAATTAGCCGAGATTTCAAGTTCGAATTCTATAAATGAAGAACTTTTCAAAAAGTAACATTTCATCTTATTTATAATGAGTATACTCGTTATGAATATACATTAATCAGGTCATTAGACTTCATATAAAATGCATTAGGAAAACCATAAGGTCAGTTGAAAAATGTTACGTTGCCTCAGACTCATTTCGGCTTCATTTTTTTGAAAGGTGGAGTATCATAAGTAAACATAGATGCAATTAGACAAGTAAAATTGTACCTTTCTCCTTTACGTGTAAGCTCGATGTCTTTCACAAAGGTAGAGGGATAAACAATCCAAATTTGTTTCCGGAATCATTAGGGCTTTCGGGGCTGTTCTAGCTCTTTCCTGCCTACGTTTTCTTTTTGCTCCAGTTCACGAGAAAGAGTCCTAGGGATAGACCCCTTTGTTTTGCACCGAGAAGAAATCAATAGAATCGTATCAGTCGGCTTGCCAATCAACTGGCCCGCTTTCCTTGGTCGACAAGGGTCCAAGCCGGCCATAATAGAATAGATAGGCGAAGCGGTCCCCTGGACATAGTCCTTTCAGGCAGTGGCCGTTTAGTCCATGGTCCATTGGATGGTCGGTGCAAGGCAGAAATAGGAACACATTGATTCCGCTCGTTTCCTAGTGGATAAATCAGAAATACAGAAAGAAAAACAGCAATTGAACCAGAAATGCGTTTGCATAGCAAGACCAAGTGGCTTTCCGCGCCTCTCTTTCCTTATAGTCAAGAGAGTTGGTTAAAGGAGGAGATTGTTGGAAATTTTACTAATAAGGGATTGAGTTTATCCCGTCTTTAATGACTTAAACACGTGGGCCCCTCATGTAGGAAACGTCGTTTCTTCGCACATGCCTAATCTACTAAGTGAGTAGATGATGTTAGTGCCAAGTATCATCAAATTTCGTTAAGAAATGAAAGAGATATTGGTACACAAAGTAAGGTGTTTGAGACACGAAAAGATGGAGTGTTTTTGGCAAAAATGACAAATCTCCCTCATTGGTGAAAGAAAGAGAGTTTATGGTGTATATAAACTCTAAGTTTGAGTAAGGGTTTGGGGCCCCAAGGGGTAACCCATGTGTTTAGAAAGGAGAAGACCTATGTGAGCTTAGGTTCGGGGCTAAGCCTCACAAGCGCGCCGCAGGTCTCGGATCGTGGGTCGTGGGCTGTTGCTTTCTTTTGAAACTTTCTTTTTAGTCCGTGAAATGTTAACTATTTATATTCTGATCCCTAAAGGTTTCGGAATGTTAGAATAGTTCCAAAACCAACAGACGTAACTGCAGACTGTTTAATTGCTCAAAACGTTACAAACGTTACAAAGGTAATAAAGACATAACAGTTACAAGACGTAATTGTTGGCCTTTCAATTTGTACGAACGTTGTAAAGACCTGGTCAGTTGCCTCCATTTCTGCTCCTAAAAATTGAACATCTCTATTCAATTGGAAAACACACAAAAAATACACAACAGAACGCAGAAGCAAACAACACACCCTTCTCTCTGTTAGTTAGAAAACTCAAACAAGAAATAGCAATATGTTCTTATTCATCTTCTTCGCTAGAATCAACAGTATTTGCTTTGTACTGTTGATTAGTTGTTGTTTTATCTTGGAAGACTATTGCCCAATACCGTAAAAACATCTATACGGGGCAATTTTGTCTTAAAGATAGAGAGTTATCTCTCGACTCAGCGTTACTTTGTTTAACCTTTCGAATACACATTAACCCCGTTTCTTTACCTACAATCCGATTTTATACCAACAATTTTAAGACAAAATTCGGCTAGCTTCTAAGTGTTCGAAAGATGTCTATTCCAAAAATTGCTTCCGGCTCTAGTTCTGATGCTATTGCTGAAGAGAATATTATTCTCACTACACCTGCAGTTTTCAAGGAGAACGCCCAAAAAAGGTTCTGGGTACCAATTTCAAGAGATGACAACAGAAAATGTTGTTCTATCTTTCTACGTTAAATCATGGTTTCGGACAGAAGATCCTCCTTCTGGTGGGGATGTAATCGACACTCAGTATAACACTACAACTGATGTGGGCGACGATATCCAGGTCACAAATGACCTGAAGGCCAAGAACAAACGCAAGGCAGAGGCTAACGTTGTACAAGACAAGGGTAATCCTTCGGATCTTGATGACAAGATTGTGGATTTCTCGGCAATGGTGTTGGAGGCAAATCTGGTAGAGAATCCAAAGCAATGGTGGATAGACACGGGTGTAACCCGTCATATCTACTCAGACAAGAGTGCATTCTCCTCTTACGCCTCAGTCACGGGCAAGAAGTTGTTCATTGGCAACAACACCACCTCTAAAGTGCAAGGGGTTGGAAAAGTTGTTCTCAAAATGATTTTAGGCAAAGAGATCACTCTAAAGGAAGTGATGCACGTCCATGACATCCGCAAGAATTTGGTTTCAGGGCCACTGTTGGTCAAGGCTGGTTTTAGACTAGTTTTTTAGTCCAACAAGTTTGTAATAACTAAGAATAGTATATTTGTAGGAAGAGGGTTCGCGTGTGACGGCCACTTCAAAATGAATACCTTGTCTGTAATCCGTTCATCTAATGAAACAAAGCCTTCTACTTACTTGCTTGAGTCTTCTAATCTATGGCATCATAGATTATGACACGTTAACTACAAATCCATTCAAAAGTTAGTAAAGTTGAAATTGTTGCCTTCCTTCGACATAAAACCTCAACATAAATGTGAGGTGTGCGTAGAGGCAAAATTAACCAAGTCATCTTTCCATTCAGTCGAAAGAAACACCGCTCCTCTAGAACTTATTCACACGACATATGTGATTTAAAGTTTGTACAAACTAGGGGGAACAAGTACTTTATGACTTTCATTGATGATAGTACAAGGTATTATTACATTTACTTGTTGAAAAGTAAAGATGAAGCCTTTGAAATATTTAAACGTTACAAAGCAGAAGTTGAAAATCAACTAAACCTACGGATTAAGGCAATTCGTAGTGATAGAGGGGGAGAATGCGTTGCCCCATTTGAAGAATAATGTGCTCAATTCGGAATTGTTCATCAAACGACCGCTCCTTACTCACCTTAGTCTAACGGTGTTGCCGAGCGCAATAACCGCACGTTAATGGAAATTATGAATGTCTTACTCATCAATTTCGGTTTATCCCAAAACATGTGGGGCGAAGCGATTCTTACCGCTTATACAATTCTTAATAGAGTCCCGCATAAGCGTAAGGATAAAACTCCATATAAATTATGGAAATGAAAGAAACCCACTTACAAATATTTGAAAGTGTGGGGTTGTCTGGCAAAGGTCGAAGTACCTAAACCAAAGCGGGTCAAAATTGGACCTAAGACTGTAGATTGCATATTCATTGGATATGCAAATAACAGTAGTGTTTATCGCTTCTTAGTGTATAAGTCGGAGATACCTGATATCCACGAAGGTACGATCATGGAATCAAGGAATGCTGAATTCTTTGAAGAGATCTTTCCTAGAAAGGGAAAAGAAATAATTTCGCACAAACAAAGTTATGAACAAAATGCTCAAAGTCAACAAGACCCTGGAGTTTCTGATTATCCGAAACTAGACGTTCCAGATCTACAAGACTCAGACGTCACTGACTCTCCGGAACTTAATGTTCCAGACCTACAGAACGTAGGGGTTCCAGAGGTTGAACCAAGACGAGCAAGAGGGCCAAAAATGATAAAACCTTTGGTCCAGACTTTCTAACCTATATGGTTAAAAATGAACCGAGGACAATCAAAGAAGCATTGTCAACTCCAGAAGCACCGCTTTGGAAAGAATCTATAGAAGCGAATTAGATTCCATCATGCAAAACCATACTTGAAAAATAGTTGATCTTCCTCTGGAAGCAAACCTTTGGGTTTTAAGTGGATACTCAAAAGAAAGTACAAAGCAGATGGAACTATTGATAAGTATAAGATCAGATTGGTAGTCAAAGGCTATAGTCAAAATGAAGGCCTCGATTACTTCGACACATACTCACTTGTGTCTAGATTAACGTCCATAAGGGTATTCATAGCCACGTGACCTTGAGATACACCAAATGGATGTTAAGACAACATTCCTAAATAGAGATTTGGAAGAGAAAATATACATGGAACAACCCGAGGGGTATGTGGTTCCAGGACAAGAAAAGAAAGTATGTCGACTTGTTACGTCTCTGTACGGACTCAAACAAGCTTCGAAACAATGTCATGAAAAGTTTGATAATACTTTATTATCAAAAGGTTTCTCCATAAAATGTGATAAATGTGTCTATATCAAAGGGAACTCTGACTCATTTATTATGATATGCCTTTACGTAGATGATATGCTCATCACCGCAAGTAGTCTAACCTTGGTTCTGGAAACCAAGAAGATGTTGAAACAATGCTTCGACATGAAATATATGGGTATTGCAGATGTATCTTAGGAATTAAGATTTCTAAGACATCTGACGGATTGTTCTTATCTCAATCTCATTACATTGAAGATGTTTTGAGGAAATTTGATGTATTTGACAGTTCCCCTATGAAGTCACCAATGAATATGAATCATAGAATTGATAAAAATCGTGGTGCACCTGTATCCCAAGAGCGATATGCACAGGTCATTGGCAGTTTAATGTACATTACAAACTGTACCCGACCCGATATCGCTTATCCAGTCAATAAGTTGGCTAGGTTTACTCGTAATCCTGGAAATGATCGCTGGAAGGCACTAAATCGGATACTATGATATTTGAAATATTCGCTGACCTACGGATTACATTACTCAAGGTATCCAGTCGTATTGGAAGGATACAGTGATGCAAACTGGATATCAGACATAAAAATACTAAATCCACCAGTGGGTATGTTTTTATAATTGGTGGTGGAGCTGTGTCTTGGAAATCCTCGAAGCAAATATTCATCGCCCGATCCATGATGGGATCGAAGTTTATCACTTTGGACAAAGCAGGAGAAGAAGCATAGTGGCTTCACGACTTCTTAGAGGATATCCCTTGTTGGGATAAACTCGTGCCTTCGGTGATGATTCACTATGACAGCCAATCGGCTTTAGGAAGGGCACAAAGTAATATGTACAACGGCAAGTCTAGACATATTCATCGAAGGCATAAGATCGTTAGGAAGTTGATCACTATGGGTGTCATTTCCATTGATTACGTCAAATCAAATGATAACTTAGCAGATCCACTAACTAAAGGCCTACCCAAAGATAAAATATTCTGTTTGTCTAGGGGAATGGGCTTAAAACCCATACAATAAGAATCTTTATGCTGGTAACCCAACCTTACTGACTGGAGATCCAAGGAATTTGGTTCAATGGGAAATAAGAGCACTTCAGATTATCATTCTTTAAAGAAAGATAACTCTAAAGTCGTTCCCGCGATACACACTAAGTGCTACCGGCATGATGGGTAAAGGATAAGTTTCTGAAACTTTTAATGATTCCTAACACTTGCGAGTGGGGTAGAGCAATATACCTTATAGGAGATCACCTATTTAAGTGCGAAGACAGACTGCTTCAATTGTACGCACTTAAGAATCCAAGTGTTGTCCATGGCCACAACGGACAAAACAATAAGAAAAAGATGAATAAGGAGATTTATTGTGTTGATATCATTGTCTTGGTTTACTAAACACTGACAGTTCAAGACATCACGTTCACCGCGTAGTAAGTAAATCCGATGGTAATCAACTAAGGAAGGTTCAAAGTCGAAAGCTACCTATCCTGATGCAATATCTTTCCGCTGAAAGATTGCTGAACTTTGGCACCCTGTGTGCACCAATTCTCTTTCAAGAGGGGATTGTTGGAAATTTTACTAATGAGGGATTGAGTTTATCCCGTCTTTAATGACTTAAACACGTGGGCCCCGCATATAAGAAACGATGTTTCTTCGCACATGCCTAATCTACTAAGTGAGTAGATGATATTAGTGTCAAGTATCGTCAAATTTTGTTAAGAAATTAAAGAGATATTGGTACACAAAGTAAGGTGTTTGAGACATGAAAAGATGGAGTGTTTTTTGCCAAAATGACAAATCTCCCTCATTGGTGAAAGAATGAGAGTTTATGGTATATATAAACTCTAAGTTTGAGTAAGAGTTTGGGCCACAAGGGGTAACCCATGTGTTTAGAAGGGAGAAGACTTAGGTGAGATTGGGTTCGGGGCTAAGCCCCACACACGCGCCACAGGTCTCGGGTCGTGGGTCGTGGGTTTGCTTTCTTCCGAAACTTTCTTTTTGGTCCCTAAAATGTTAACTATTTATATTCTAGTCCCTGAAGGTTTCAGAACGTTACAACAGTTCCAAAACCAACAGACGTAACTGCAGACTGTTTAATTGCTCAAAATGTTACAAACGTTACAAATGTAATAAAGACATAACAGTTACAACACGTAACTATTGGCCTTTCAATTTGTATGAACGTTGTAAACACCTGGTCAGTTGTCTCCCTTTCTGCTCCTGTAAATTGAACATCTCTATTCAATTGGAAAACACACAAAAAAGACATAACAAAACGCAGAAGCAAACAACACACCGTTCTCTCTGTTAGTCAGAAAACTCAAACAAGCAATAGCAATCTGTTCTTATTCATCTTCTTCGCTAGAATCAACGGTATTTGCTTTGTACTGTTGATTAGTTGTTGTTTTATCTTGGGAGACTATTGTCCAATACCGTAAAAGCATCTATACGAGACAATTTTATCTTAAAGACAGAGAGTCATCTCTCGACTCAGCGTTACTTTGTTTAACATTTCGAATGCACATTAACCCCGTTTCTTTACCTACAATCCGGTTTTATACCAACAAAGACCACCCCAACTAACCGAACAAATGAAATGAGAAGAAATACCCATAATGAAAAGAAGCTTAAAAGATGGATGGATTAATTCAGGGAACGTGTCGAAATATATTGTTTGGCGATCTTCATTTTCATATGATAATAATTAAAATCAAAATAGAAATAAATTAGGTGAAATTCAATTCTTATTCCAAGCAATAACTCCTAAAAAGCAAATTGGCTAAGCTCGATCAAAGTTCAACTTGATTCACCTCAACTTAATCAAAAGCTCATATTCGATCAAGTTTGGACTCGACCGAGCCAACATAACTTTGACTTAGCTTAGTCGAGCAATATAATTACTCCCTCTATTCCAAAAAGATTTTTCTACTCTCCTTATTAGTTTGTCGCAAAAAGATTGACATATTTTTATATTAGAAAAAATTTAATTTTATGAGATAATTTACAATTACACAAATATTTAAGATTTATTTTGGATCACATTTTTCAAAAGTCTTTCTTTATTTCTGAAATACCGTGTTAAAGACAATCTAGGAGGGAGTATTATACTTTCAAATGAACTTCGTCATTACTGTTGTGTTGTGTATTCTTCGCAGGGCATTTGAACGTGACCCTCGGATAATCAAATTGACTGGGCTTATAACGTAATTTTTAAGAAAAGTGGGGGCAGTTTTATTCCAGACTGCATCCAAAATTGCTTTTAGCAACTTGATGATCCACTTGCATGGCCCTAACGTAAGCAATTTGCTAATACACCAACTTTCTCTCTCTAATTTTGTGTTCAGAAGTTAATGTACTCCTAGGATTAAACCAAATGTGAAAATCATCATTTGCTCATGAAAATTTTCACTTTTTTTTGAATTTTTACATTTTATTTGAAAATCAGTGTTTATTAGTGAACATTTTAAATACAAATTGAATTTATATTTATAATTTAAAAAATACCTAAAATATTATTTTCACTTTCAATACATTCAAACAATTAAAAACTTTTCGCAAAAACTATAACTAAACAACTCCAACTTTAAAATTCCAAAATAGTGAAAAATATTTTATTTCCCCTTCCCTATCTCTCTAGATCTTTACGTACATACATATTTATATTATACGCTAACGGGTTTGATCATACAACATTTTGATGTAAGAGTTGCATAACTATCCCGTAGAGTAACTATATGTATATGTAACCATTCATAAAAGGAAGATTTATAAATTGAAATATAGCAAGTTAGTTATTTATAATTTGTTAAAATACAATCATAATGTAAATATTTTTGTTTACATTATGTAGTATATGTTAAATCCATAATTTAATTCATTGTTATTTGTACTAAAGTATTTATAATTTTACCAACTCATATGTACTTAGTGTAGACAATTGGAGTATCTTGTAGCAGTAATTAACATTTAGGACACGATAGCATAAAGATGTTTATATAGTGTCGACTGTCAGTGTTAATAAGTTACGTATGAGAGTTTATATACATACGATCTTAAATTTTTGTTGATCATAAACACTTTAAAAGAAAAATATAAGCTAGGAGTTTAATTTACTTAAATCGTTACTATAAAGTATTTTTACACCATTATGTTATCCAAAAGAATATTATATCTTGTGATTTTAAATAAAAAACATGCATGATTTTAAATATGTAATGGTAAAAACACATCTAAAGAACTTCATATCTACTCCATTAAACTAAATTAAGACACATGAATTAAAACGTAGGGATAATAATTAAACTCATAATTTAAATATATGTGGTTGTACATAACTATATATAATCATGTTTATTTATAGAGAAAATACATCATTACTTCCATGGACTATGACCTTTTTAAAAAAAAAAAAGACGTTTGACCTTTGTGTAGTCCTATTACCCCTAAACAACTTTGAACCTATATAATTACCTCTTTTTATGCCACATGACATAGATGCACTCTCTTAAAGAGAGTGGTCAACCCGAAAAAAGACTATAATTTTATTTTACAAGTTTTTTTTTATATAAAATGTATTTTTCTATTTTGTGCTTACTTTAGTTTTTCTTTCTTCTTCATAAACGATCTCTTCGGACCACCCGCCACTTTCAATGCCATAATTTCCACCTGCTTCAACTCTTTCTTCAACTCCAAAATCTTATTAAATTTTTGTACTTACATTTTGAATAATTCTAACCCATTAAATATTAATGGTAGGCAAAATTTAGCTTTTTTATTAAAGTTTCAGCCCAACCCCTTGTAAATTTTGAAAAATTCATTGATTTTTTTCAAAATCTTATTTTTAATTGTGCTAAGTTATATGAAAAAGAGATAAATTACTTGATGATATTACCAAAATTTTTAGTTTTCTTGAAGAAAAGAAAGAATGTATTAATTTTTATAAACAACTCAGCAAATTGAGAGAAATTATATGAATTTAGAATATTTTGCGCATCTTAGTGTGAATATTAGTGGCAGGTTAAAATAAAGAAGAAGAAGAAAGAACAACAAAGGTGGCTAAAGAGAGATGAACGGTGGGTTTGGTTTGGGGGATTGGTGGGGTGGGATGGGGATGGGGGAAGTTAAAAAGAGAAAAAGTATAAATAAAAATGAATGGCAAAAAGAAAATAGGATTTTAATTGAATTAATCCGTGTCAAGGATAGGTGCGTGACTAACACTTGTTTTTTAGAAATTAAAATTAAACGAAAAAGGAGATAATTATATCGATTCAAAATTATTTATTTCCGCAAAATAATACTTACGGGATAATGAAGTATTTTCTCTTATTTATATCAGACTCCATTCTCATCTCTCTTTTTCTTATCAAAAAGCACAAGAAAACTAAAAGATCAGAGATGACTTCCACACTTCAACTCCACCGAATCAACCACCATAACACCGCCACATCCACCGCCACACTCTCTGAAAACATCCACAAACAACAACAACAACCCACATATATAATCCCCTTAACGACTAACAATAACAATGTCTCTGTCCCCGACAACCTCTTCCATTACCACACACACGTAGTGGGTCCCAACAACAACAACCAATGTTGCTCCGCCGTAGTCCAATCCATCTCCGCCCCCATCAACACCGTATGGTCCATTATCCGACGCTTCGACAACCCGCAAGCATACAAGCACTTCCTCAAGAGCTGCCACGTCATAGTCGGAGATGGAAAAGTCGTTGGCTCCCTCAGGGAAGTCCACGTCATCTCCGGCCTCCCCGCGGCTTCGAGCATCGAAAGGCTCGAAATTCTAGACGACGAGAAGCATGTCATGAGTATTAGTATTGTTGGTGGTGATCACCGGTTGAATAATTACCGGTCGGTGACCACGCTTCATCGGACGGTGACGGAGGACGGTGGAGATGGTGAAGGGACGGTGGTGGTGGTGGAATCTTACGTTGTGGATGTACCACATGGGAATACTAAGGAAGAAACGTGTGTGTTTGTTGATACTATTGTACGTTGTAATTTGCAATCGTTAGCGCAAATTGCGGAGAATTTGGAGAAAACTAAGAGTACTTAGCTAAAATGATCTTCATGATTAATTTGATCAAATTCTATTGAGTCTGACTCATAGTGATCATTTATCAAAGAATGACTCTTTGATTAAATCTTTGTACATTTCTTCGATATTTTATTTTTTACCCTTTTTTAGTTTTGAATGATGATATAGTTTTGATTAACTCGTGGAGATTCAGAATTGAAAGTTGATAGATTTTGAAGACGGTAACTAAGGTTGGTTCTTGTCATTGTTTCAATGTGGTAGCTAGTACGTAGAATGATAATTATATTGTGTGTTTTATACTATGTATTTTCTGGTTTTTTTTAAGTATATGGCACGGAGTATTTGAAAAGCAATGTCACTACTTCAAGTTTATGTCGTGAAGTGCCCTATAATGGTGAACCATTCTCTATCAGGAGTTCCTTTATTTTTACAAACGTTTGATTAAGGATAGAGCACATTCATCCTACCATATCGTGGTTATAGTTATTTGGTATTGTATATATATATCACCATCACAAAAATTCTTCTAGTCTTTAGTTTTTCCTTCTTTATTCAGTTTGCTAATTAGGAGGTTTTCAATTTTAATTTGGAAGCATTGTACGTTGAATTCATATCTATCTTTCAATTGGTGATGGCTGCTTTCTTGATAATAGTGTTTAATCCATTGATAATACATTTGAAAACTGAGTACGATATTTGTTCGATAGAAAGGATGCATATATATATATTACATACAGAGTTAAGAAGATTAGTTTTGGACTGTCAGTGAGCTGTTTGATATTTTTTTCTTTGTAGGTGTGGCTTGTGTGGGCTTTTGGAATTAAACATTTTAATGTTAAAATTACTTGTCTAAGATTACTTCAATCTAAAATAAGATCATAGCTCCTTGTTCAACAATGTAGGATATATGCTACTCATATATATAACCAAATGTTATTCAGGAATTGTTTTTTTTTTTTTTTTGTATAAAATACTTACACCTAATATTGTCAAAGTGATTGTTTATCCAGCAAAGCTTTCGGGAGCAAAATCAGTGTAGTTCTTCCTTTGTTTATAATTTTCCTTAAAAATTGTGGCGGAACTAAAATTTTACTAAAGTGATTCAAAATATATACGATGTAAGTTTTGGTGAACCTTCTTGTGCTTGGTCTAAACCTACTTAAAAGCTTTTGAGGCAGACAAATTCAGAAATATTTTGATAGGGTAACTTCGGGACGGGGCCTGGGTTCGTCCCAATCCCCGCCCGATCCCGCCCGACTCCCCATTCCGGCCCATCCCGTCCCGATCCCGACCCATCCCCCTCCCCTTTGCAAAAATAACCGTTGCAACAACGGCCAAATTTTGATTTTGGCCGTTGTGCAACGGCTATAAAGGCCATTTTTGGCCCCCCTACCCCCTTAATATTTATTTTTAACCCCTAAGTTAGTATATTTACATTTTAACTCTATTTTCCAACTATAAATAACTCATTTTTCTCACAAATCTTCCTACCATCTCTCTAATCTCTCAATTTATCTCTCTACAATTCTACAAATCTTCCTACTATTAAATATTATATCAAAGTTAAAAAATTAAGAGAAGTTGGCAACTAGCTTGAGAATCATCCATCGAGCAAAGTTTCAATTTTCAACTTCGATTACACGTCGGCGTTTGGTAATTTCGTTCCTTCTTTAAATTATTATTGTTACTTAATTTTAATTATCGCACTTAATTTCATTTATTTAATTATTTACTTGTATAATTAAAATGAAATGATTTAAACATTTGATTACGGGTAAGGGTAAGAGTGATTCTTCTAGTAATCCTATTCCTAGTCCCGATGATTTGATTTATTTCAATAATATTGATGAAAATGTTTTTTTAATGATATATCAGTAGATGATGAAGTAGATGAATCAGAATTTAATTTAGACGATAATATAGATGACACACCCACTAGTGCACATCAACCTCATGCTCAGATTGAGTTTCAGCATGAAACTGCAACTGGAATGTCTCCTATTGCCCCTAGTATGAATCGAGGCCCCACAAAATGAAAATTAAAATCAGATGCATGACATTTTTTTTATAGGGACGAAGAGAATTAACTAGCTAGATGTAAAATTTGTAAAAATGTTTATAAATTTAAAATCGAAAAAGGTCAAGGTGGACGGGAGGTTTACTGAGACATGTACAAGGCGAGCACACAGCTAGGTGGAATCAGTACCTGGCTAAAAAATCGGGTGTGCCAATGCCATCTGAGTTGGGACAAGGTTCACATAGTGTCCCCGACCTAATACATGGTCAAATTAACCCACTGACGGGGGGAATTTTTGGTCCTAAATATGATAAAAACAAAGATAGGGAAAATATGTCAAAATTAATTGCGGTGGAGGGTTTGCCTTTTTCATTTCCTTCATCTCCTGGTTTTATTCATTACATTCGAGAAACATATAATCCTATTTTTAATGGTTTTCCTAGATCAACTATTAGAAGGGATGATTTTAAATTTGCAAGTGAATATCAACAGTATTTACGTTATGCACTGTATCATTTTAATGGCAAAGTGGCTATCACTTCTGACATAGGTCGTAGTACTAACGGTAATGATTATTTAACGATAACATGTCATTGGATAGATCAAAATTGGTATATGCAAAAATGTATTGTAGCATATAGATATATAGATGATAGGCATACTGGTAGTTTTATTGCAGATAATATAATGAAATTTGTGAATACTATGGAATAAATGACAAAATTATGACTATTACATTAGATAATGTTTCTTCTAATGATTATGCTATAAGACTTTTAAAACTTAGATTAACTCATCTTTTCCTGATCATTTTCATATAAGATGTGTGTGCCATATTTATAACTTAGTTGTAAAGGATGGCCTAAAACTTTTTGAAAGCATTCTTGATAAAATACAATTTGCTATAAACTTTATTTTTAAAGGTAAAAAAATACAAAGACACAAAGAGTATAAAAAAATATGTCATGATTGTGGATTATCATATAGAAAAATTCCAAAAGAAGTTTCGACTAGGTGAAATTCTCTGTATGAGCAACTACTTGTTGCTTACGATTATAGATAATCTATTACTTTATTATTTAACGCCCATAATAAAAATCCAAGGGATATGCTTGTAGATAGTGATTGGGATAAAATTTTAGAACTTAATGGATTTTTAGAGAAATTTTATCAAGCTACTAAAGAATTTTCCGATATTTATTATCCTACTATTTCAAATATGTTATTTTATATAGCTCTAATATTTTTGTTACTTAATGAATATATGCAAAAACCAACTTATAAGGCAGCTATTGAAAAAATATTTAAAAAATTTTAAAATTTTTTTCCTATCTTCACTATTTATATTGTTGGTGTTGTATTAAATCCAACTATTAAAGTAGGCGGTTGTAAAACACTTGTAGAAACGATTTATGGTTGTGTAGAAGTACTTCCAACAGACCTAAATGAAGAACCAACTGACACACCAACTAAAGAAGCAGTTACGTCTAGCATACAAACCGAATGCAAAAAATATATACGTATTACCAACAACAAAGTGCAAATAATCAATCGGTTTTTGTACCATCTTCTACTATTTCGCATCAACCTTATAAAAAACATGTGGTTTCTTCTGCTAGTATTCAAGGCCTTAGAAATAAAATGTGTAGTGGTTCAACTTCTTCACAAGTTAGCGAATTTGATGTTTATGTTTTGCAGGGTGTTGTACCGTACGAATTAATTGCCAATGTTGAAGGACAAGAAGACTTGCTGAAATACCGGAGGGAGAATGAGAAGACATTTCCGACGCTAACAAAGATGGCCCGAGATGTGTTAAACATTCAAGCGTCATCAACAGCGTCTGAAAGTGCCTTTTCGTGGGAAGATTTCAAATTGGAGAGCACGCACATTCATTGGCGGGAGACACATTGAAGATTGCAGTTCTATTCAGAGACTAGATTCGTGCGGAGCGTAGGAGGTGCGGCCAACCGGAGACCAACGAAGAAGAAGACTACAACTACAACGAAATATTGTCTGAAGGAGCAGGAAGCGACGTTGAAGAATTTGACAAACAAATTTCAATTCCAACAGAAGATCCTCAAGACATTGTGAGGAAATTCGAAAGAGTATGGTTGAATATATAATTTTTTAATTGCAATTTTAGTATTTTACTATGTCATTTGCAACTTTTGAATAACACCACAAAGTTGTAAATTTGAAATTGTATTACTATGTCATATTTCTATTAAATAATATAAGAGGCACAAACAGTCTTGAATGTTTTTATTACACTATCTTGTTCAATTATTGGAGTGTTTGTATATAACTATATATTATTTTTTAAAATTAAGTGGCAAAAAAAAAAAAAAATCCTGAGTCCCGACCCGACTCCGGCCCAACCCGACCCCGTTCCGGCGGGATATGGGACGGGACGGGACCTCCCACCGTCCCGCCTATCCCGACCCTTCAGGCCCGCCGAAACCCGAGTCCCGACCCTCCCCGTCCCGCCGGGACCCGCCCCGCCCCGTTGGACACCGTTAATATTAACAACATGCTATATAATATCCATTTTTGAAGAAAAAAATTATCCTCTAGAAACCAAAAAAAATAGTAAAAGTAAAATGGGCGAGAATAGTCCATTAAATATCCTCTTTGTTGGCAGACTTGTATTACTCGTAGATTAATGTTATGGGTGTTATTTAATAAACAAAATGCAGGAATTTTCATAATTAATTAATCTCCATATGGTCTAATTATTTTTCTCTCGCGCAACACTATTAATATTTCAAAGGGTTTACCAGTTCGGAGTTTCACAAATTGATATTGAATATAATTTATCCATACTACACATTGCAGTATTTGAACAAAATTGTTAGTCTTAGCCTTTTTGAACACTGAACCTGCTGGTGAGATGGTGACCGGCATCTTTTATAGATTCACGTCCAATAACTCTTTTTAGGAATATAAAAGAGTTTTTTTACAATTATTACTTTTAGTTATCTCTTACATAATTTAATAGCATAAAAATTATTTTATATTATTAATATGTCGAAGTTCAACTTTTTTTCTCAAGGCCAAGCTAGTTGTATTGTTAGTTTGTGGCGTAATTGGACTTGATTCTTTTATGAGCCAAGTACGAAGAAATTCATTTTATTTTATACATAATAGAAATGCTACTTCGAAATCAAAATTTATCTGTTTTGATATCGTAATGACATATTTAATAATCTATCTAAAAGTTTAAATTATTGAAAAATACTTATTTTTATTTATTTAATTATATCTTCAACACCATAGGCATATGTAGCCTTAAAGCACTAGTTCACATGACTCTTATATTTTTTTTCTTTTCAAATGTTGTATCTATACTTAAAATTCACTAAATACCAAGAAGTATTTAAGGGCAAGTCATGCATTTTGGCCGGTCAGACCAAAATAATTATATTCACTAATCGAAATATATAAAAAGATTTGCATTAGGTATAAAATATGTATAATTTATGTATATTATGTATTAATATACAAAAAGTAAACATATGTCGGCTATTATTTTAGTTGGCTGATATACAATGTTAAAATCCCAATCTTTTACTGTACGTGAACTCAATTATTATTACATATTACCATTTGAGATCGTTAAGAATTCTGGATCCTCCTATTGTCAACATGTATATCTACTCGAATTTCTGCAGTAAGGCTGGATAGATAGACGATCAAAAGCTCCCAATATTGCAGCATTAATTGAACCAGGGAAAATAAAAATAAAGTACATTATCATTTTTCATTCAAAGGCAAAGAAAACAGATAAACACTGATACTAGATCACGACATGATAGAAGAATCAAGAGCTGCTGCAATAAAGTACCAACTTGCAATTTAATCAAAGGCAAGTTGTAATTTTATTTTTTCTAATTTTTTATGGGATTTTTCTCCTCTTCTTTCTTTTAAATTTCCCCCATATATATTATATATGTGATGCGATCGGCAAGGGAAAAAAATATAATTTGCAAGTGGGCAAGGAGGCTTTTATTGAATTTCAATTTGTTTGCCTACTTGTATTAGTCAAGCCTGGTATTGTCCCCTTAGGATTAATTTCATTTTTTTTCTTACGTCCTAATTGTGATTCATCCTCTAGATATATTCATATCTATTGATTTCTCCTGTTGGTAAACAAAGAGCTTTAACTTGGATTTAGCAAGGTGATTTGCCGACTAAACCAAATGTAATTATCGGAAAAACACTACTAAAAATATATGTTTTTCCCACAGACATTCAATGAAAATTTATGCTATAAAACATGATTTTCTCACCTTATTCTCACCGAACCAGCTCATTGGAAAAACGCATGATAAGAAACAAGTTTCCATTAAAATGCTGAAAATTTCATCTTTGTTTCACCTCAACATCTCTAGTCAAATTCAAAAAATGTTGTCGCCACAGACTCTCAAGTTGGAATAAATAATCATTAGTCAGATAGTTATGTTTTTTATGAAGCACCTTTTTATGTCATTACTTCCATCATTTGGGTTAATTAAAACCAGAGGATGAGAAAGGTCGGGTTGAGTACTTGGCCGGCCCATTCTCTCATAGTAGGTTAGAGATAATTTTTATTTTAAAATCTATCTAATCCTCATACTTATGAGTTATGAGGATTAGTTATTATTAATTAAAGAGAATAATCTCTTGATGATTTCATTAGTTTAATTAGCTTATATACATGATATACAATAATCATTCTAGGCTATAATTAGAAAAATAAAAAATATACATAATTAATACAAAAGATTACTAACATTATTTAAAGATACAAAAGATCACTAACAATATTTGAAGATCACTAATAATATCCACATAATATATTTTCATATATTCTAGCACACCCCCGCAGTCGAAGCAGGAGGTTGTCGTACGCTGAGACTGTCCCGAAAATCTTCGAACAGAACCAAGGGAAGACCCTTAGTAAAGATATCTGCAATCTGATAACGTGAAGGGACATGTAAGACACATACTTGTCCACGAGCAACATTTTCGCGAACAAAGTGAATATACATCTCGATGTGTTTAGTGCTTGATGTTGCACAAGATTTCCTGAGAGATATATCGCACTAACATTATCGTAGTGGACCAATGTAGCTTTCCGAATAGGATAATGAAGCTCTAAAAGGAGGTTTCGCAACCAACAGGATTCAGAAACCACATTGGTGACCCCTCAGTATTTGGCCTCCACACTAGATCGTGACAACGTAGCTTGTCGTTTAGCGGACTAAGAGACCAATTAATCACCGAGAAACACACAATAACCAAAAGGAAAGGTTTTCAAGTCCCGCTAGGAACTACAAACAACGGACCACTCTCCATGTTTGGGGGGCCAATTTCCCCAAATAAATGCCGTAACAGCGTCAGAAGGCCTCTATGACCTCGTGAACGGGCATGCCAAACCCGATGGTGAAAGGATATGTGTAAATCATCGACATCCTCGAAACATGCCGGGTAATGCTAGTATTGACAGGAGGAGGCACTTCAACCTCAAGTCTCAATCGACAGTCAATGTGAACATAAGTATTACAGACTCATCTATCAGAGAGGTTATCCCCTCGACAAACTCTTATTGGTAATTGACGCGAAAATCCCTCTCATAATCAAAATTGGTCGGGATGATATCGGCTGTTATGGAACCGAAATATATTGCTTAAGTAACAGATGAAGCCGAGACCCGATGGCGAGCGGAAATCCAGAAACCACAAAGGTACCACCTAGTTGCTCTCGCATACTAGCGAGGTAAGGTTGAAGGAAGAAGAAGTTGAAGTGATGAGGAAGACATTGTGTAAGTGAAGATTGAGCAGATAGAGAAGTAAGTGTGCGAAATAAAAAGACTAAGAGTTAGAATGAGGAAAGGAAGTGGGTGTCACCCGCTTAAATAGCCAACGGAAATAATCATTAGCCTTAAAACGTGAACTAGTGTGTTTGGTCAGAAAACGTGAAATGGTATCTCTGAAAGGGCGTCGCCGAGTGGGTAAAGAGATGCATTAAATATTGTCCTGACAAAATGTCTAATTGTGGAAAAAGTGGTGACGTTTTGGTTGGGTTTTCGCGAAAAGTTCAAAAATGAACCAACTCTTCCACTTTCCGGGCTCATGAAATGAAAGACCCGGGAAGTAAGGGACTATCTATATTGGGTGAAAAGCGCATCCAAGGAGAGGCAGCATATCTGGAGGATCAGATGACCCATTGATGCCCTACAGTTGTTCCTCATTCCCACCAACTCCTGTCACGTCCGTCAGTCTCGATCAGAGCGCAGCGACACGCGTGTGTTATAGGACGTCATTAGGGTCACGTCATCACAACTTTTAGGGTCAAAATAGTCTAGTCTTGCATTATATATGTAAAGCTTATATAGGAAGCAACATCATCATCTTGTGGCTCACTTTGTAACCCTAGCATTATTTTCTCTCAAAGCAATATACTCGAAGATCCATTTGTCCATTTACTTATTACTCTCTCTGTCCCAATTTAAGTGTCTTACTTTCCTTTTTTGTCTCTCCCAAAAAGAGTGTCTATTTCTATATTTAGTAAGTTTTCCAATTCCAAGACAAGTTTAAGACCACAAGATTTAAAAGACCCCACACATCTTTAATTTAAGACCACAAGATTTAAAAGTCTCCCTTTATTTTTTAAACTCTGTGTCAAGTCAAACTAAGACATTTAAATTGAGACGGAGGGAGTACTTTTCTTGAATCTTAGCTTGTTCATTATTTTTGCCTTATTAATCAGTCTTACATATTTATTTTTCGATACTTAAATCAGACTCGTTAAGGAGTTTTCCGGATCGGATACGACCCACTTGTCTTCAAATCCTAGAAAACAAATCTCTAACTGAATTCCTGGTTAGAACTATTTTCACCGAAAAACAAGGAAGATCAACCTCGTATTCCTAGAGTACATTTTATCTGTTGAGAAACGGCCCTTTCACTTGGCACTGTCGTCATTTGTTTCCTACTAATGATTTTTTTTGCTATACTTAGATAAAATCGAATGGAGTTTTTTGTTATAAAAGATAGTTTAACGATTTACGTAATACTTGGCAATATTTAGTAACGTTTCGTTACAAAAATATAATTTAATATTTTTTGTATAATAAAATAAAAATTAAATGACCATCGGTGAAATCACCCCGTTAAGTCTTTCCAAATTCCATCCTTCTAATTCCTCCCTTTCTTCCGCAATCATCACACTTATTTTCTTTCTAGCTAATGTATAGGGGTGGTAAATGGTTTTCGTCGGAGGAAAACATTTTTAATAATCCTTTATAATTTGAAAAAAGAAATCCCGCAAAGATTTTTTATTTTTTATTTTAAAATGTTTAAGCATAAAAATAAAAGATCTGGAGACTTAATTAACATAGAACTAAAAAGAAATTATAATGAGCTACAAAACTAAGATTTATTTTTCAAAAGCGATAACCAATTGACTCACAAAAAGAAAAAACTAGCTTGATGAACATCAATTGTCTATAAGCAAATATTTTCGATCAGAAGTGATGTTACGTTCTGATTCTTAAAAATAATATGTAAAACAACAGTATACTTCTATGCGTAGGAGGCATTCAATGATTAGAGAGGGTTAAATCATCTTATATAGAGACATACAATTTGAACAAAAGAAAATAATATTTCATATTCGACAATTTTCAGAACTGCCATCCAAAAGAACAAAAGGATACTCGGACTATCGAAGAAGATAATTAACAAAAATATACCATAAATTATCCATTTAAAATTTTCAAGGATAAAAAAGCTTTGTAAATAAAAGTTCATTCCAAGTATCTTGAAGTCCAGGCAAGCACCAATGAACACAATCAGCATAACTGAATGGATTTGCTAGTTGTTGTGGGGTTAATTTACTCCATTGCTTCTTGTATATTGTTGTGTGTGCATCCTTTCTATAACTTGAAAGTTGTGTGATGTTGAGAAATGATATTGGCACTTCTGATTTAACAAATTCTTCTCCAATCACTTGCATTATGCTTTTTCTACTATCTGATCCCCAATAATTTGGATCCTCTATCATTTTTGTTTCATTGTAACAATTCTTATTTGGTTCACCTCCCCAATCTAAGCTCCTGACAAAAAGAAAGTTGAAATGTTATTTCTCAATGGTAAAATGCAATCCCAAAATTTTTAAATTCTTATTGAAAATATTTTTAGGGGTTTTGTTAACTCCCAAACTATGTGGGTGGAGGGGGATGAGGGGTTGGGGTGGGAATGGGGAGCTAGGAGGGGGTTGGGGGTGAGGGCTTGGGGGTTGGGGGAGACAACCAGCCAAAAATTTACTTCTACAAAAAAAAGTAATTTCTTGATTTTTTGGAACTTATTTTTCTAAAAAAGAATTAAAAATAATTTGACCAACCAAACATTAGAAAACTGAAAAATATTTTCCTCCGAACCAAACATAGTAGTCAAGTGAAATAATAGTTTTCGCTCCAACATCTTCAGTTTTTTTTTTCTAAAATGGAATTCATATCCAAACACAATTACTTTCAAATACTAAATTTAACTTCAAATATTTTAATTCTATTTCCACCAAATAGTGTCCAAACGCTGATTTTTTTTCCTTACGTTGGTCTGATCTTTTCCCTTTTTTGTTAAAAACAAAAATGTACCATATAGCAAGGGAAGGAGATGTGAACATTTTATTTAATTGAGGGGAGGGATAAAAGGTGTAATTGTTTTACTCACGTTTCATGAGAAGGTGACATGCTAGTGAAGAACACACTGGTTTTCTTTGGATTCATATTCTTTTTAATCCATCTCAACATACTCTTCATTGCCATGCGATATGCATCCTCTGTGGATACCTCCACTATATCTTTCACTTCATCATCAAAAGACGATTGCCTGCGAATTCAGAATTTAGACGTTGTAAGTTCTAAATTGAAAGAATGAGTTCTGAAATAATATTTGAGCCCAAATATATCCAAGTATTTCCAATCTAGTGATTGGATCCAGGGGCGAAGTTAGGGGCGCAATGGGTTTATCCTAATCCCCTTAGCCAGAAAACTACACTGTATATACAAGATCAGAATTATTTTTATACAGATGTTGAATCTTCTTAGTTTCTTCCTGCATTTATTTCTTTATTTTTTAAATTCCCTGTGTGAAAATCCATGTCACTAGCAAAAAGCAATAAATAAATAGATAAATAACAACAAAGAGCCAAGAAAATTACAAAATATTAAAACGGGTGCCCCTCCTCCACCAAAGGTAAGTATTGAAGACAATTATGTCAGCCCCTTTCCAATATTTTCCATGTGTGTTTATTGAATCTTTTCGAACAATTCTTTCTTCGATCCTATGTTTCGCTGGATTATCAGAATTTGATTCCAGCAGAAATGGTGCCCAGTAGAACTCAATTGTTGCATTGTAATCCTGCAATGTACTCAAATATAAGCTAACTTTATATATTTCTATTATAAATCAATGTTACTAGTTAATAGAATTGTAATGTGGATATAATTAGCTTCCGAAAAATCAATCTTAGTATGACTAGAGGTCTACTTATTGCTTTAAATGCTTGCAAATTGGACATTCATGTCAACTTGCTCCAAAAGTAAAGCAAACATATAAAGAGAACATAGAGAAACATGTTAAGGCTAAGATAACCAAATCAGTATGGTTGAAAGATCAGACTGAAGACAATGAAACAGTAATGATGCAAGACCAAATTCAGAACTAGCTAGCTAAGTACTAAAAAGACGGGAATTCGCGACGGACAAAGTTTGTAGCTAAGCAACAAAATTCGTTGCTAATCCTATTTAGTGACGAATTAGCGACGAGGTTCATAGCTAATTCCAGTTTTTTGTAGTGAAAAGAGAAAGGTTCAGAACACTAAGGTTGTACCTGATAGCTACAAGAATGGTGTTATAATAACAAACAAACCTGGACAAGAATATGAGTGAAAAGTAGTAAAAGGTGCATCAGTGTCAAGAATTACTCAATCAAGCAAAACTCGTGATGTAGAGGTGATCAACATTTTCAGTCCTCCGACAAGAGAATCAAATAAGGAAATGGTAACTACAGGAAGGTGTAAAGATACAAGGCAGAGTAGTCTAGGGGGTATAAGGAACTCACAATAAGTTGAAAGTAGTCATTTGAAATGTACCAGACATGAATAGAAAATACAAATAAAAAGAATTGAAAGATCTTATACAAGACAATAAGGTGGATTTAATGCAATTGTTGAGCATAGAGTGAAAAAAAAACTATCAACAGACCGAGAAGGGGAGAATATTCTATTATGGAATGAAATCTGATGTGATTGCATTGAGTTGTAGTCTCATGAGCAATACATTCACGATAAATTGCAAATATAGCTTTTACTTCACAACAGTGTATATAGTCTACATAACATATAGAATAGAAGAGGAAGCATGAACAAGACCTGAACACTCTGATAGTCCGATTCCACGACTAAAGTGTGCAAAATGCTAAAAGAAAGTGAAGGTTGAGCTTAAGAAGCTAGACAACAACAAATATATTGGAATAGCTAATAAAGTTAAAGTAACAAAAGAAAAGCTACAAAGTCAAATGAGATAGATACATGAGCACCAAAATCAGTTTGAAGAAGAGAATAGTTTAAGGAAGGATCATGAGAAATGGAAGCTGATTGAGCTGAGTGTGGATAAACAGAAGGCAAGAATACAATGGTTGAAATAAGTAGAATCAAATACTACATTCTTCAATGCTTTTCTGAAGAATAGAATTGCCCCAAATCAAATTAGAAGTCCGGCTACAGGAAGTGATGGATACAATGCTCTATTTTTCAAGAAAGCCTCCAGTATAGTGGGGATGACATAACTACTGCTATACTGGATTTCTTAAAGTCAACAATAATGTTACTACAAGTTGATGGTCTATCGGAAACAGCCTCTCTATCCTGTAAAAAGGTAGAGGTAAGGTCAACGTACATCCTATCCTACCCTCCCCGGACCCTACTTCTGGGATTACACTGGGTTTGTTGTTGTTGTTGTTGTTGTTGTTGTTAACAATAATGTACTATAAACCAGTAAACTGCACTTCACTGACACTCTGCTTCTGTCAAAGAATACGAGCCGTTTTTTGTTGTACAGTAAAATATAAGATTATATCTAAAATTATCTCTACAAGGTTAAGTGCAGTCATAAGTGGACTAATTAATAGCAGCCAAGCTACATTTATACCTGGAAACCTCATATCTGATAATATCATCCTTAGCCATGAATTGGTTAAAGGCTACAGTGGGAGAGGAATCTCACTAAGGTGTATGCTGAAAGTTGATTTACAAAAGACCTATGATTTATGCTTGAAATGCCTGTAGGAGAGTTCCCAATAAGGTATTTAGGTGTACCCTTAATCTTAAAGAGACTATCACTGATCCAATGCCAACCATTGCTTGTGAAGACGCTAGGTAGAGTTATATCCTAGACGTCAGATTTATGTCCTATGCTTGAAGAGTACAACTACGGAAATCTATATTATTCTCTATACAGATATATTGGTCACAACTTTTTCTATTACCTAGTTAGTGTTGATGTAACTACTATCCTAGTTAGGGTTGATGTAAAAGCAACTATGGTCTTACACACTGAGGTTGTCCAATATGCTTTTTTTCCTTTGATTGAACTGTAAACTCTCATTTGCTAATAAAAATATTTATTGACCAAAAAGAAATTGTAATGTGTAAGCTCAAAAATTGCTAGAGATGATCACCTTAATTGTGAAAACGTCAAAATGACCAACATTTTTCATGGATTTAGCATTCTCAGGAATGATTCTATGGACAAGACAAACCATGGAAACAAATTGTCCTCTGTTCAAGGAATCGCCCACGAATAACACCTTCTTCCCTCGAAGAGTTTCCAGCATTAGTGTCGCATTGAAACTGTCATATTAAGAAGAAGAAAACAAGTAAGAATAGAGGTATAAAGTGTGGAGAAAAACAAGTACAATAACAATATCTCCTATAATCAGTTATTAATTGATGAAGAGTACAGTGTAAACAGTCAAGCAGAGTACTTCAAATACAAGTATAACGCATAATAACAGTAACTGTCATAATGTGGGGTAATTAAATCATACGCTCCCTCAGCCTCAAATTATATGGCACTATTTCATTCGATACGGAATTTAAGAAAGAAATAAAGATTTTTAAATTTTGTAGTCAAAACAAGTCTTAGAATTTATATGGCTATAAATCATCTCATTATTTAAGGTTATAGAAAAATTGATTTTTTTTTTTTTACAGACCGAAAAAGAAAAGTGTCACATAAATTGGGACAGATGAATAGTCTACGTATATTAGGACAGAGGGAATAGTAAAACTATATGTGTACTTTTACTCCTTATTCTAAGTCAGAAATTAAGTTGTGAGGATGTATTAGTGGATGGACTGAAGGAGTAAACTCTATTACTCGAAGATAAAATATGTTAGTCGAATATCACAAAGTAACAAAATTATACACAGTTTCTATTCATTTATCAAGGTTGACATCTAACTCCCAACAATTTCTTTTTGACAAGGTATTCTGACAAGCTAACTAATATAACAACTATTAATTGATCCAGACTTTCATGTTCAAGTTTCACTTTAAATGTTATGTCGACTGAGATGAATCAGTAACCAGCTACACTGGTGTCAAAAAGTGCCAGAAAACTGACTAATACAGAGGCAGATCAAGAATTTAAACTTTATAGGTTTAATTTTTAAAGTTCTTAGCTCAAAACTCAAAGTAGCTTTGAAACTATGGGTTCATAATCTAATACTAGTTCAAATTTTGTAACTTTTCACATATATATCTATGTTTCTTGTCAAAAATAATAATCACTTCACTTCAATTTAGTTGTCTTACTTTCCTTTATAATCACTCTGCTTAACAAAGACCTTCTTAATAATAGTCCCTTCATTTTAATTTTTCATTTTATTACTATTGTCTTTCATCTTTTCTTGAGCCAAAGGTCTATTAAAAACAACTTCTCGGCCTTTACAAGGTAGGGATAAAATGTGTCTACACGCTACCCTCCTCAGACCCACCCGGTGGGATTATACTGAATATGTTGTTGTTGTTGTTTCAAAAGAAATCTTCTCTTTCTATATTTGGTACCTTTCTCATTCCAACGTTTTACATGACTATTCCTTTTTTAATACCACAAGATTCAAAGGACACATTTACTACATTACACACATCATTAATTTAAGACCATAAGATTTTACTTTGCGAGTCTATGAAACTTAATTCGGATGAAGGGAGTAGTAGTTCGGTTGAACCCATAGCTCAATAGTTACATCCGCCGCGGGACTAATGGACTCATATTATAAACTGTCATGCATGGAGTCTGTTTAACTTATTTTCACTGACTGTATAAAAAAAATTACCTGGGAAGAGAGCAACCATGAGGTTGCCATCTCCAATGCTGATAATCTTTATCTGGTCTGCCATGTTCTTGACAAGTCAATTGTGGTTGTATGTAAGGACACTCTGATTCTTCATACAAAGGCCTTTTCTCATCCCAAACCCATCTCCCATTGAACACATCACATCCTTTTTTTGTCTCTCCTATGGCAAATGGTAACTTCTGTTTGCTCTTCTCTACCAACACAATTCATAAGATACCGTCAATCAGTGGTGAAATTAGGAATTTCGTCAAGGATATTCAAGACTTACTGTAATATATACATATTATATACATTTTTGACCCATATACGAATATTATCTTCCATAACACATTGTATAATTTTCTGACGAAAGATATTCAACTGACCACCTTTAGTCTATGTAGTTACACCACTACAGTCATACTCATACTAAACCCACGGACTCTAGATCTTGGATTCGACTCTGCCTTAGGAAGGGACATTAATTTTGAAGTTTAGTGTGAGAGAATTTTATTGTGTGTTTCGATTAGTTTGTTATGTTCTCATGTTTGGAGCAAACAAACAAAAACTGTACAACAAAAAAAAAGCAAAAAAATATCTCACTAAAATTTCTTGAGATAGTTGTGTTGTTGGCTGAAACTCTGGGGTCAAAAGTGCAATTGAATTCTTCACTGTACATAATAATAGCAAGAACAATGAAAAAGTTGCGTACAAAAAATTACTAACTTTTTGTATGTTGAATCTCCTTAAAAGGTGTAAATTATATTTTGACTATATTTTAACTCCACAAGCCTTGGAAGGAACATTAATCTTAAAGTTTAGTGTGAGGGAATTTACTTTGTGTTTTGATTGGTTTGTTATGTTTTGATACAATAAGTAGGATTAATAATATTGAAGTTTAGTGTGAGAGAATTTACTTTGTGTTTTGAAATTTTACCTAAATAATCACACTCCAACTTGTTCATTGTTATTCCTGGTAACTGAACCGGAGAGCCCAAAAGTCTCACTTGTATCATAGATTACATTGGGAATCATATGAATAGGTCCGAGAAAACCTCAATATAGCTTCTTCTATTTATCATAAAAATCAAATTTGAACGTAACCAATATGATACTACCAAGAAAAAAAGGGGTGTTACGAAACTTACTAGCAGGATTTGGATTTGGCCAAATAAAGTTGGCCAAGGATGTGACTGATGGAGAAGATGGAAGGAGATAGGATGAGTAAGTTATCAAAAATACAACCAAACTTAGTAATAAGAAGATATAATTATAAAAACAAGTTTTTCTAAAGAGGGGGAAAGGAGGCAATTCCATCTATGGATGATTTTTTTGTTTTTTTGAACCATACAAGAGCATTACAAATTTGAAGTTAAGAAATCAAGGGTTATTTGTATTTTTTTTCTTAGCTTTATGTTGAAGCGTTACAATTAACACATTGAAGGGAAGTTGAATTAGATTCATTGTCTTTAAGCTAGATCGTATCATCTACTTTCCAAATTAGGCCATTAATTAATAATTGGTGCGAATGATATCAATAATTTTTCATCCCATATATGGGTAGTATGTTAGCTTTGTGTTCGTTGAATTTGAAAATGCATTAACATTATTGTGCTTTTGAGTTTTGATGCGATAAATTTTAGGTAAGTAGAAATCGCTAGTTTCATGTATGTGGTATGTTATACTCCCTTAGTTTCAATTTGTGTGAACCTTTTTGGAGTACGAGGGTCAAATTTTATAATTTTTACCTTAAATTTTGACATAGATTTTTTAAGTTTATAAAAATAAAATTTATATATTTAGAAACTACATTAAAAGTACTGTAAATCATGATAATTTATAATTCAAATAATTTAAAAAAAATGTAAGGAAAACGTGGTTAAAGAATCACATCGTAGACTTTCCAAATAGTAAAGGGTTCACATAAATTGAAATAGATGGAGTATTAATTAATTATCTCGAGGATTATTTACTTTCCAAATTAAGCGAAGCTTAACAATTGGTGTAAACGATATCCATAATTCCTGTTCCATATATGTGTAGTATCTTTATGTTCGTTGTATTTGGGACAAAATGCATTTCCGTTGTTGTGTTACGTTATTGCTGGGATTGATTTTAGGTAAGTAATGAACTCTAGTTTCATGTATGTGGTATATTACCTTAGTAATTTGCTCAATGATACAATTTTTAGAGATTTAAAAATGAATATTATATTATATTGGACTTAAATTAATTCAGAACTGGTCGAATATGTCCTTAGTATTCATCTTTATGAGTAGCAATAAATGCATTAAATATTATGGTGTCCCCGCAATCATGAAATCTTGAGTCCTCTATCCTTCACCCGTATCAGTACTTGTTTCTCTTTAGTTATTTTCTTGCTCTATTCGACGATCGAAGAGAATAATTGAAAAAATATATTTTCTTAGCCGAAGGTCTTTCGGAAACAACCGTTCTACCTATCAAGGTAGAGGTAAGGTCTGCATACACTCTACTCTTTTCAGACCCCACGTTGTGGGATTTCACTGGGTATGTTGTTGTTGTATACTCTATATAATATGATACATAAATCTTCAATTATCGATACAAAATTTTCAAGGATAAAAAAGCTTTGTGAATAAAAGTTCATTCCAAGTATCTTGAAGGCCAGGCAAACACCAATGAACACAATCAGCATAGCTGAATGGATTTGCTAATTGTTCTGGGGTTAATATAGTCCATTGCTTCTTGTAAATCATTGTGTGTGCATCTTTTCTATAACATGAAAGTTGTGTGATGTTGATAAATGAAATTGGCACTTTTGATTTACTGAAAGTTTCTCCAATCACTTGCATTATGCTTTTTCTACTATCTGATCCCCAATAATTTGAATCCTCTATCATTTTTGTTTCATTGTAACAGTTCTTATTTTGTCCACCTCCCCATTCTATGCTCCTGCAAAAAAAAACTTTTATTGCTCAATGGTAAAATGTTAATCCCAGATTCCGCGTATAGCGGGAGCTTAGTGCACCGGACTGACTCTTTTTTTTTTACTCAATGGTAAAATGCAAAGCCTAAATTATCAAATGTTGTTTGAAAATATCAATTTGTTGCTTCAAAATTGTTAATCCTACTTCTGCATCACACATCATTATATGGAACTTTTTGTAAGATTGGAATAATTTCCCTTAGGGATTCCTTTCATTGATCACAATATATATAGTTGTACAGAGGTTGATTCCTAATACAATAAGAATCCTAACTTACCTTAAATGGTTGATTCCTAATACAATAAGAATCCTAAGTTACCTTAAATATACATCTATCATAATTATAAAATATACTGTGAATATTCAAGAGAATATTCGCTAATACTCCCCTCAGTCGGAGCGGGAGGAGGCCGAACGCTAAGGCTGGATCGGAAGTCGGTGAAGAGTTGTCTCGGTAGTCCCTTTGTGAAAATATCTGCATATTGATAGGAGAAAGGTACGTGTAAAATTTTGACCTGACCAAGGGCAACCTTCTCACACACAAAGTGAATGTCTATCTCGATATGCTTGGTCCGCTGATGTTGGACCGGATTGTGAGACATATAGATGGCAGACATGTTGCCACGGTAGACTATAGACGCCTTTTGCAGTGGACACTGGAGCTCCAAAAGAAGATTTCGGAGCGAACAGATCTCAGCAACGACATTAGCAACTCTGTGATACTTTGGTTCAGTACTCGAACGGGATAGCGTGGCCTACCGCTTTGCGGACCATGAAATAAGATTATCCCCAAGAAATACACAGTAGTTGAAGGTGGAGCGACGTGTGTTCGGGCATCCTGCCCAATCTGCATCCGTGCAGGAGAGTAACTTGGTTGGGCCAGAGAGGTAGAGATGCAGTCCAAAGTCCAGTGTGCCCTTAACGTATCTGATAATACGTTTGAAGGCCGCAAAATGGGACTCTCGAGGGTCGTGCATAAACAGACACACCTGCTGAACGGCATATGCAATATCGGGCCAAGTGAATGTAAGGTACTGAAGGGCACCTGCAAGACTCCGATAGAGAGTGGGATCAGAAACTGGCGCGCCCTCATTGGCACTAAGCTTGGATTTCGAGTCAACCGGAATTAGCATAATTTTATAATTTGTCATCTTAGCACTGTACACTATATCCTCCGCATATTTGCACTGACACAAAAACATGGTAGCTGCAGATCTGGTCACGGATATACCCAAGAAATAACTCAGCTTGCCCAAGTCAGTCATAGCAAATTCAATTTTGAGTAGAGCAATGACTTCATTCTTCAATCCGCAGAGGAGGTAGTAAGAACAATGTCATCCACATATAATAGCAAATAAGCATTGTTGCTACCTCGATGGAAAGTGAAGAGAAAGTTATCACACTTGCTACATGTAAATCTGATTTGCATAAGATATCTGACAAAGCGATCATACCAAGCGTGGGGTGCCTGTTTCAAGCCATACAATGACTTCCTGAGACGACATACAAACTGCGAAACTGTCGGATGAACAAAGTCAGGGGGCTGATGCATGTACACAATTTCTTTCAAATCCCCATGAAGAAACGCATTCTTGACATCAAGCTGATGAATCGGCCAATGCATGCCCATAGCAATACTGAGAACAGTCGGAATAGTAGTCTGTTTAACAACCGGACTGAATGTCTCACTATAATCAATACCCTCCTGCTGATTAGTGCCATTAGCAATCAGTCTTGCCTTATACCGCTCCAAGTCACCACTGTATCTGTACTTGTGACGAAATAACCACATGCACCGGATAACATTTACATTATCCGATCTAGGTACCAAATCCCAAGTGTTCTGCTTGGTTAAAGCATTAAATTCCTCGCACATGGCCGCATTCCAATTAGGGTCCAGTTTGGCTAGTTTTGGATTTTTTGGAATGGGTGATATGGTTTGTGCGAAGAGGTTAAAATGGACATTGGGTTTGAAAATCCCGTGTTGTGCACGAGTCACTATACGATGGGTAGGCAGCAGTGGGTGGTCTGGATTTTGTGGTTGTAGGTTGTCGGGTTCTGGAGGCAGCAGTGGTACTGGAGGGGCAGGAGACATAGCTGGAGGCAGTAGTGGTACTGGTAGGGTGTTCGACCGAGAGTTGGGGGGGCGAGTTTGTGAGGTGCAGTGGAGGCTAGGTTGAGGTAGCATAAGCAGCCGAAAATACGGAGATGGTCATAGGATGGGAACCTACGGTATAAGATTTTGGTAGGGGTTTTGTTTTGAAGGGTGCTAGTTGGTAAAATATTAAGAAGGGATTCTACCATTTTAACAGCATAGACCCAAAAAGGCGGTGGAAGACAAGCATGAAACAGAAGGGTGCGAACCATGTTATTGATGGTACGTATAATTCGTTCAGCCTTTCCGATTTGGGAGGAAGTATAGGGACAGGAAAAATGGAAAACCATGCCTTGTTTAGAGCAGAAATTGTGAAATGCCGAGTTATTAAATTCACGTTCATTATCACATTGGAATGATTTGATAGATTTTTCAAACTGTGTTTTAATGAATTTTTGAAATTCAAGGAACTTGGCAAAAACTTCATATTTGAATTTCAGTGGGTAAATCCAGACAAAATGTGAAAAATCATCTAAGAATACTAGATAAAATTTGTGACCTAAAGAGCTAATAACCGGAGATGTCCACAAATCAGCATGAACAATATCAAAAAGAGAAAAAGTAACATTGTTGGATGACATAAATGGAAGACGAGTATGCTTGCCAAGCGGGCAAGAAAAACAATGTTGGGAAAGTTTCCCATTATTACATTGAATACGCTTAGTAGTCTTAAGAAAAGTAAAAACAGGGTCTCCGGGGTGCCCGAGTCTGTTGTGCCAAGTTGAGGGAGAGATAGCCGCAAGGGATAGAGGTGATTGTGGTCTGACAGCGGAAGATTGAGTGAAGGGGTAGAGGTCTCCCACACTATTGCAGCGCCTAAGAATTTCCCCATATTGAGAACCTTCACAGAAAAACCAAAAGGGTCAAATTCGACAGACACAGAATTATTGCGAGTGAATTTTCTAACAGAGATTAAGTTTTTAATTATGTTAGGGGTGTAAAGGACGTGATTTAGGGAGAAAGGCGAGTGGAGATATTTGGTATGTGTGTTACCGTAACCTTCAATTGAAATGTGATGACCATTGCCGACAGTAATAAATTGAGGACACTTTAACCGAAACAGTTGAGATAAGTTACCTGACGACCGGGTGAGGTGAGATATGACTCCGGTGTCCATGTACCAATTATCGTCGGGTTTTTGAAGGTTCACGGTGTTGAAGGCCTAGCCCAAATCGGTGGGGGTCAGGTTGCTTCCTTGCGGGTGCTGAACTGCTGCTACCAGATAGGCATGCTGCTGCTGGTGGGCCTTGTCGGTTGGTGGGGCGGAGCCCAAGAGGCCTGGTTGCCAGCCTTGCTGGAATTAGGCCCCTGATGTCGAGTAGGGGCATGCATATGAGGCCTAGTTCCCGGTATTTGGCCAAGGGGGTTGTCTAACCCACTGATAGTAGGCAGCAGATGCTGGGCATGGTTGCTGCTGGTTCCGGTTGCCCTTGCCGCGACCCTTCCCTTTATTGTTGTTATCGCGACCTCTGCCGCCACGCCCTTCACCGCAGGACTGCTGGTGGTGGTGGTCTTACGGTGGTGGCTGGGTGGAGGTGGTTGCCGGTGGTGTCATGCCGTCAACGGCTAATGCCTTGTGATTGTGCTCCTCTTGTTTAGCACGGCGGGTCTCTTCCAACAAAAGTTGCGAACGTGCTTTATTGAAGCTTGGTAGGGGTCGGCCTGTTGAATCATCGTTGCAAGTGTATCATATTCACCTTTCGGTAAACCCGCAACTAGTTAAAGTACCATCTTGGTCTCTGAAACAGATGTCCCTATGTTGGAAAGTTGGTCGGTTATGAGTTTCAATTATTTACAGTATTCCGACATGTTGTTAAAATTCTCGAGACGCGTATTGTTGAACTACTCTTCCAAATACATGGCCCGAGTATTTTTATTATCCTGAAAAATTTCTTCTAACCTTACCCAAAGTTCATGTGCCGTAGCACATGTTTTCATGATAGTACACAACAAGTCTTTAGAGATGGTGCCGTAGATCCACTGACGATGGCGTCAAGGCGACGCCAGGTCAAGTCTGCAACATCGGTTGGACGAGGAACAGAATCATCAATATGGTCGAGCACATTGTACGCACATGCATGAATATAGAACAGTTCTATCCACATGGAATATTGACAATCTTCTTGGTCAATAATTATAGGGATAAAAATTTTGATGTTGGTAACGGCGAATGTCGGATGAAAAGAAGACGATGAACGTTGATGGGGGTTGTCAAGTGCGCCAGTGGAAGAACCGAATTAGTGGGGGAAGTAGGGCTAGACATGGTGGCAAATTATTGTCGTCGGCCGAGAGGAAAATAAGGATTTGGGGTGGCGTCGGCCGAGAAGAAGAAAGGAGAAGAATGGAGATTAGGGTTTGACTCTTGATACCATGTAAGATTGGAATAATTTTCCTTAGGGATTCTTTTCATTAATCACAATATATATAGTTGTACAGAGGTTGATTCCTAATACAATAAGAATCATAACTTACCTTAAATTGTTGATTCCTAATACAATAAGAATTCTAAGTTACCTTAAATATACATCTATCATAATTACAAAATATACTATGAATATTCGGAGAATATTCGCTAGTACTTTTCTAGGAGTTTTTGTTCCATCAAGTCTATTACAAACAAAAGAGAGAGAGAATCAATAAGTAACAAAAGATTTTCATCTACGTAATGGAACTTCTATTACAATTGTTGTTTGAACATATTACAAAATATAGGATTTGGAGTTTTCTTCCAAAACCGAGTCCCATTGACTTTTGAATAATAGTTTCTTTTAGGATTTAAGTTGTCGATGTAATGAGTTATACACTACTAGTTTAATAACAGGTTCATTACCATTTATTATTAAAAGATTACTAATCAATGGTATTAAGTATTAACAAGAGTTACTTGCAAATTGCAATTACCTTTAAGTACCCTGATATTGAAAATATTTTTTTATACAAGCAATGCACAGAATTTTAAACACTTCTTTTTAAAATAAGAAAAAATAGGTTAACTCTTCATGTTCCAAATCCAATGACCCAAAATTATGTATGTAGAATTGTAGACCTCGTAAAATCCTAACATGTAAATACACTATCCCCATATGTCCATAATAATAATGATTCAAGTATTTGAAATATTGAACCGCTTATTTGAGAATAGTCTTCATTCACACATCTTCAGTCTTTTCTTTTTGTTCCAAAAATTGGAATTGATGTTCATCCAAATGTATTATTTTTCAACTTTAGCTTCAAATATTTTTGTTTAATTTCAGCCAAATATTGTCCAAACGCCAATATTGTTTTCCTTTTGTTGGTCTAATCTTTTTATATTTAAAAAAAAAAATAGCAAGGAGATGGGAAGAAGAGAGAAAATGATAAAAGTTTTACTCACTTTTGATGAGAAGGTGACATGCTAATGAAGAAGACTCTAGTTTTCTTTGGATCCATATTCCTCTTAATCCATCTCAACATACTCTTCATTGCCATTCGATATGCATCCTCTGTGGATACTTCCACTATATCTTTCACTTCATCATCAAAAGATCCTTGCCTGCATTAATCAATTCCAAAACAAACACGAAAATCAGTAGCTGATCTAGAATTTAAACATTATAAGTTTTGAATTGATTGAAAAAATGAATTCTGAAATAATATCTAACGACCATGAAACACGGAACACTTTCGATCTCGTGACCCGTGTTCGGACAGCTATGAAAGGTTGTGGTGGGATAGATGGAATCTGTCCATCTTTAACCAAAAGTTTTCGGTTCGAACCCAGGAAGAACCTTGAGAATGGAAAAAAACTCTGGTAGAAAGCTCTTCTCTATTAAATGGGACTTACGCAACAGGATTTGGATTAATCGATACCCCAAAATAAATACAGGACATCGGGTGGAAAATCAAAAAAACATACTAATAATAAAAGAGAGCAAAGAGCCAAGAAAATTACAAAATATTAAAATTGGGGCCCCTCATCCACCAAAGGTAAGTATTGAACACAATTATATCAGCCCCTTTCCAATATTTCCCATGTGCATTTATTGAACCTTTTCGAACAACTCTTTCCTGGATCCTATGTTTCTCTGGATGATCAGAATTTGATTCCAGCAGAAATGGTGCCCAGTAGAACTCAATTGTTGCATTATAATCCTGCAAATTACTCAAATATAAGTTAAGTAATATATTTGTATTAGAACACCAATGTACTAATTAATAGAATTGTAATGTGTAAGTTCAGAAATTGCTAGAAATGATCACCTTAATTGTGAAAATGTCGAAATTACCAACAGTTTCCATGGATTTAGCATTCTCAGGAATAAGTCTATGGACAAGACAAACCATGGAAACAAACTGTCCTCTGTTCAACGAGTCGCCCACAAATAACATCTTCTTCCCCCGAAGAGTTTCCAGCATTAGTGTCGCATTGAAACTGCCATATTATGTTAGCAAAGGCGCAATGAATCATAAGAAGAAGCTTAAATCCTAAAAGAAACTTGAGCGTCATTCAACTCCAAAAGTTAGCTTATGCATACTTTTAATAGAATTAGAACGTGTAGCAACAATAATCATTATAACATGGGGTAATTGAATCTATCTTATTGGTCATTTTTTGAACAATTCTAATTCTGATAATATAGTAAATTAAATGTGTTCTTTCACTCCTTATTCTAAGTTAAAAGTAAATTATTGAGAATGTATTACTGGATGGACGAAAGGGGTAAAATCCACTAATTGAAGATTAAATATATTAGTCGAATATCACAAGTAATATAATTAAACACAGAGCTTGTATTCATTTAGCACAGAACTTACCGTAGCTTCGAAATTATGCGTTCAGAATTTAATACTTGTTCAAATTTTATAATTATTCACACACACATATATATATATACACATCAAAAATATTGTAGTTCAGCTAAACCCATAGCTCAATAGCTACATCCGCCACTGGACTATTATGAATTATATCCATAGTCATGCATAGAGTTCGTTTGACTTATTTTCACTGACAGTGTAAAAGAATTTAACCTGGGAAGAGAGCAACCATGAGGTTTCCATCTCCAATGCTGATAGTCTTTATCTGGCCTGCCATGTTCTTGACAAGCCAATTGTGGTTGTATGTAAGGACACTCTGATTCTTCATACAAAGGCCTTTTCTCATCCCAAACCCATTTCCCATTGAACACATTGCATCCTTCTTTTGTCTCTCCAATGGCAAATGGTAACTTATTGTTCTTCTCTACCAATAGAAATTCATAAGATACAATCAACCAGTGGAGAAACCAAAAAAAATCGTTAAGAGTATTCAAGATTTAATGTAATAAATATCTATAAAGAGTAAATTTGACTCATATACACAATATTATTTTTTATAATACACCGTATAACTTTGCCAGCCCCATATATAGCTTTGTTCTGCTAGTGAAAGCGGAGCGTGTTTGGATTATGTGCACGTCACGAGTATAAACATTACTGCAGACAAAAGTATATTTAACTGGAAAAGAGTGGAGGGGTAGGCTCATTATCCAAAAGGAAAAAACATTCTCAAAATAACGCACACTATAATTGTCGGACAAAGAGTGTTCAACTAACCACCCTTAATCGATGTAGCTATACCACTGAAGTCATACACATATTGAAGTCACTGACTCTAGATCCTGAAATCAAACCTGTCTTAGAAAAATTAATTTTGAGAAGTTTAGTGTGAGAGAATTTTATTTTGTGTTTTAATTGGTTTGTTATGTTTTCATGTTTGGAGCAAACAAACAAAATCTGTGCAAGAAAACAAAATTGTTAATAATTATTTTCTCTTGGACAAACATGCATGATTAACTATTCCCAAAAAATTAATAAATGAATATAAATAGACAGAAAAAGTGCAAATTAATTAGAATTACTCACTAATATTTCTTGAGATAAGATTTTGTTGTTGGCTAAAAATGCAGCTGAATTCTTCACTATACAGAATAATAACAAGGACGATGAAGGGTAATAATATCAAGAGAAATGAAGAAACACGAATTTTTCTGAGAATTGAAGAGGAAAATGGAGAAGAAGAGGGAGGTGGCTTCATTTTTTTTAAGCCTTTGGAGCTTTCTTTTTCTGTTTTGTTATTGTTTTTGGTTAGGTAGTGAAAGTCATCTACTCAGTGTTCAGTGGACTAGAATAAATACACCTTTTATTACAGCTAATTGAATAATTAGCTGTTACATTAGGTTTGATGAAAAATATAATGGGAAGGTTATTAATGGATGACGTGACTTAGGCTCCATTTGTTACTATTATTAAGATTAAGGTAAATATATCATTAAATTAGAATAAGTGTATTAAAATTAAGACGTCTAAAATCTGATAATAACATATTGTTACGTCTAGAGTTTCATTTTACATGAAGGCAATATGTATATGTGTTTTCTAAATAAGAAAATAAAAAAGAAGTAAAACAATCAGTAATGTAAGCTTGGTATTGCTCCAAAATAATCGTTATAGTTATATTTCTTATAGGCAAGAAAAACAAGTTTCTATACTGGCAAGGATTTGCATTTATTAGACCAAAAAGAGAAGGATTTGCAATATATGATTTGGGTCAATTAATTTCAATGTGGGACAGTTTGCATTATATCCATATAGTGTGATTATTTTTTTACTTCAAAAAAGTTGTTTAACTCAACCCCAAGAGTTAGAGAATATTTTTCTACTATCAAATATCAGTGCATAAACTCTTTATTTTTTTTGTTTGTTTCTCATGGTACCTATTTTAGAGCTCAACTAATTAGAATTGGCATTAGAAATTTTCACTTTGGAGTAAAATGCTCCCTACCAAAATTGACTTCATGACCTAAAATCTTAGGTTAAAGATAGAAGGGTATTACCATCACAGCAGAATTTGTTTTATGGTAAACTATTATTAAATGGAAATATGCAGTGTCAATATATTAGGTAAATCCAGTACCAACTGTGACTTGTATAAAGGGTTGAGTAGTTGGAGTGTGATTTGAAATGTAGGTAACATTTTACTCACACTGGTATGATACCAACTCCCACATGTACCCCAATATTCACATGGAGCAGGTGACCCCCGTTGACATACCCCAATTTCGTATCTTCAAATATAAATTGACTAGAAAACAATACATAATTATTTCAGTTTCACTACTTATTAGCTATCTTAATTGTTCAAAAAAAAAATTGAGAAGTTTTTTCTATCACAAAGTGCCTTTCCCATCCGATTTTTCGCACAGAAACTCATGATTGTAAATATTTGTCACTCCCAGGACTATGAGATTTGGAATTGATGTTGTCTTGACATCCATAAACGAAAATATGACTTTAGAATCACCTTTGTTCTAAAAGCCTGGTGAGTTCCTTCTTTTTCAAAGGCCATCTTGTCTTTCCTCGGACCAATGACTCGCTTGTTCAGTACTGCTAACTATTATAGGAGGAGGATGCCCCCTTGGGACTACCAGTCGCTTTGGTTGTTGAATGTCATTCAAGTTAGTTTGTGGTTGTATTGGCTGTAAGCAGAACATAGACGCTTTAGGTGTGTCTTTAAAGGGTTCAGGTGACAGCCACATAATAACAAGTATCACCGTATTAGCACCATAGTATTACGATGGAATCGCGACAAATGGTGAAACCTCTTTCGGTCTTAAAAAACTAATGGGCACAATGAAGTTCAGATCCAAATCCTGTTCATGGTAGAAGCTCCAACAGCCTACAAAGAATGCTGCTAACTAGAACAAAATGACACTGGAAAAGAAAAAGAAAAACAAAGAACTAGCAGTCTAGCACAAAAAGACGGCCTATTCAAAGAAATTACAAACAATTGAAGTGAGGTCCATGAGAAAGAGCCAAGTTGTAAGATATCCAGTTTTAGTCTTACTGGAAAGGAGCACGAGGATCTGATTTTCTTGAAGCAACAACTTGAAAGAATCAATTGTCGATCCACGTCCAAAAATTGATACATCATACTATTTGAGTAGTTAACATGATATTGCTCAAAAACTGACAGGAGAATACGTGCTCCTGTGACCATGAGAAGGTCCTCTAAATCTCCACACCAATGATATAAACGAATTCTGCAAAAAGGAAACAAAGATGTGATAATAAGTTCCGGTTCAATCAGCAACAAACATGTCCTCCAATAAAAAAAGAAAATGTGCACAATATTAAAAGAAGGCTATTCTCAATCAATTCTACTCTTCTCTTTTAGTGTGTTCAGGGCAAGGGACTATAGCATAGTGTTTCAGCAGGTCCATGAATCTATAATTCAACTAAGATACCTCTTTGTGAACTCACATAAGCCACAATCTTCAGCTTGCATGGAAATAAACAATGAGGAAGGAAAAAGTCTAGAATGATAAACATTAATCCAGCAGAGTTGTCCATACACGGGGTTGAAAACCCACTGCTAGATTCGACGACCACGCGATTAATGCAACTATGGTCCTTAGAACTCAGACACCGCTAGGTGCTATAATTGAATTCATGGCTAACATACCCCATGTGATATGTTGGCAAAATACCAACTTACGCTTGCCTTTTTCTTGAGTTTAAAAAAAAATTCAGTGCAATGTAATAACCTAAACTAACTTAAGTCGGTGAATTTCAGGATTTGGAACTCAAGGCAATCAATGAAAAATTGATCAAGAATGATGAAAAAGATGGAAATTGGAGCAAAATATTGAGAAAAGAGAAGATTGAGAAGACACAAAAATCGTGGTCACATTTTGCTTTTGTGGGCCATTTCTGGTGGTAGAAGAGCTTGGATTTGGCCAAGTCTGAGAATGAGAAAGTTTGTCTCAGTCCACGAAAATAAATAGCTAGAAGTTGCTCCACGAAATTGAGAAATCTGAAGCTTGCAGAGAAGCGCACCATGTTGGGTGTTTTTTCAAGACACCACATTTGTCTTATCAACTGTTATTGCGCTTATTAAAGAACCACAACTGTTATTGCTCCTAGCCTACCCCAAATCTCTCCAGGAAAGAGGTTCGTTACTAGAGACGTTTGGACAAGCAAGACTCAATTCTGCCAAAATGTTTCACCCAATCCTAGCCTAAGGAACTTTTACCAGAACAACTATCTCATTCTAGAAGGGGAGCCTTTGAGTAACTGGTAAAGTTGATGTCATGTGACCAGAGGTCATGGGTTCAAGCCGTGGAAACAGCCTCTGGCAGAAATGCAAGGTAAGGCTGCGTAACAGACACTTGTGGTCCGCCATTCCCCGGACCCCGCGCATAGCGGGAGCTTAGTGCACCGGACTGCCCTTTTTAACTATCTCATTCTATTATAAGACCTCAGTAATATTCAGTACCTGTAATGTATGTGGCAAGCTCGCCCAAAACTCCAAATTTGGAATTATCTGCATAAGTTTAGGAGAAGGAAGATGTCAGATTACAGCATTGCATAAACAATGTCAAACACAAGCAAAGTCAGCACAAATTTTAAATTACTGTGCTACACTCGCAGAAAAGACGTTTCTTTAGTCAGGAATAACATTTAAGCCAACAACGCATCTTCAAACATTGGATTAAACTTAGAATATGGTTACTTCACTTCACTGACACCCGGTTAGCTAAAGTTTTCCAAACAAATCTCCTTTATTTTCTGAATAAAATTGTTGCCAGTTTATACTAAGGTTGGACCATTGTGTTTGGTATGAAGGAAAATGTTTTCCATGGAAAATATTTTTCTAGAAAATAAGTGGCTTTATACTTTTTTCTGGTATTGGTAAGTAAGCAGAAAATATTGTCTCAAAAGTATTCATATATAATTTAGTCAAATGCTATAGGGGTGGGGTGGGGTGGGGTGGGGGTGGGGGTGGGGGATAGTGGAGGTGGGGCAGGGGTGGGATTGTGTTGGAGGATGGGGAAGAGTGAATGTTGTTTATGAAACTTGTTTTCCTTACCTCCACCAAGGAAGTCATTTTCCTCATTGTAAGGAGCTTGTTTTCCTAGAAAAAATGTTTTCAAAACATTTTCGAATAACCAAACATGAGAAAATTAGAAAACATGTTCTCCATACCAAACACAACCTAAAAGAACTAATATTTCTTCGACTTTGCCTGAAATCATTAAGTTGGGCCCCGCTTATAAACTAGTTGAGACTGAGTATGGTCTAGTTTATGGCTTATTAGAAGAAGAAGGTGCTCTATGGGATCTTCACGGTCTGAAAGTCTTTTTCTGCCAGTTTGACAGTAATCAGTTGGCATTGCTCCTTCAGCCTGAACCAAGGAATCCCTTAGATGTGATGCTATTAATTTAAAAGATTCTTTCTCAACCCCTAATAATTTGGAAAGAGACGAGAAAGATAGGAAAAGGAACTTCAACAATCCTGTAAGATTTTGTAACTTCTGCCAATGGCATGCACTCTGGTGCAGCGAACTACAATTCGAGCAAAACTGCAAGCTTACACACACAGAAGCGAAAAAAACCTACCTCTCCCTCTTCTAGCAATGAGTCATTTTATGGTTACTTAGTGTGGTGAACTTTCTACATGCAGATATAGAAAGGAATCTTGAATGCATTTTTCGCATTTATGTATAGCATCAATCGTCGACTGCAATCTGCATTAGTTCGTAATCACATCCACTTTCCATTGTAAATCGCAAAGACAATAATAAAGTTCGAATCAAACCGGTATAAATTAAGAAACAATAAATCCAAATCAAACACATCCCAAATTTGATAATTTTCCTCCAACATAAACTTAAGGTCAAGTGATCATTGCTCTGCAACATGTTTTCATCTCAAAGTTCACAAATTATCCTCCTTGACATTACCATCTATAACTACAATATATCAATATCTACACCACCCCGAGGACCAAATCTGTAACTATACTATTAGTCTTGTCTTGCGTATCAAAAATGATATATTATTCGTAAAAGACTCTTACTGTCAAATCATTGGGACCCACCATTCTCATCCTTTGCTTTGTTGTTCAACAAATTCTGTTGAGGTTTATATATATGCAGTTCACCCCTACCCCTCACCCCCACCCCACCCTCAGGGCCGAAAACATCACCTGTAGTCAGAATTTGACTTCCAAAATTAATTGACAAATATGGGATCCTTTTATGTTGAAATCTGATTTTTCTCTATAACTTGTTTTAGGCTTTTAGCTGCCTACTTGTGTATCACATATGGGTATTTATCTTGTGCTGACTTAGTCAGTAGAATTATAATCTTGCAGCAAAGGGAAAAAGGAGGATAGAGGCAGCAAAGAATCCAGCGACAGTCAAATAAAGACATTATGGCCAAAGCAGTCTGGATAGGAACTTTCATGCACCTATTCCGATTAACAGAAAAATGAAGACAGAAGACAGACAGACAGAGATGATGGAAGAGAAGCAACATACGTCTATCCCACGAATGCCCAAAGAGTAGTACCGATAGACTGCACCTCCCAGAAAGTAAACTCCAAAGAAGAATAGGATTCTGTGCAGTGTGTATCAACCAATCAATCAATGAGCAGGTAACTCCATTACCTAGATTATGTTTTTAACCATTAAACCTTACATGATCAACGTGGTACCAAACCAGCCCATTCCGTCCCCGTGAGAGGATATAATCACCGCACAGCCGGAGGGGTGATGTATTTGTGTAGCCTGCCAACAAAAAAAAAGTAAAGCATGAACTTCACGTTGAAAATATCCACAAGACCAAGGTTCTTGAGAAAGTTAAGAGGATGAGAAATAAAGAGGAAACTGAAGAATGCTACTTGCATCGCTATTCACATTAACAATTTTGATTTGAAGGTTCATTTTATACCATGCTAGGTTATAAGAACTTATCATAATGTGGCTGTCTGTACCAAATCCTGTTACCTTATTGCCAGTTGGGAAAAAAACATTTTATGTATTTTATTCACCAAGATCCTTTCCATAATATAATGACATCAAGTACTAGTATGAGTGACACAAAGTACTTCATAATGAGATTGAAACATGGACAGTCAGAGTACTTACGTAATCACAAGTTCCAACTAATTCAAGTGTCTGAGGACCCTAGCAAAGGAATGGAAAAGAAATTCATTGGCCGAATTCTGATGAAATGTCACAGGAGAAAAGTAGAGCCAATATACAAAGGAAAAAAGCCCTTACTTCAACTCCATTTGTATCACATACAATAGACACAGCAAGTGAACAATTGAGCTTTGGCCCTCTGTTAGACAGTTTAGCCGTGATGCCTTTGAGTGGATCCTTTTTGTCTGACATATTAATAAACGCAAGAAAAAGCATTATCATTTCCAAATAAATCTAGTAAAGTTGACTACAAGAGTGATTGCAGACTATATCTGCATGAAAAAATGCTACAGATTCGTAATTACTGATTGTGTACCCAAAAACAACAACAAGAACAAGTAATTGATAATTTCTTTAATCTGAACTAAATAATTGAAGGATTCTTTTTTGATAAGCAATAATTGAAGGATTCTTACCAATGAGTTCAACGGAAGTGCTTGATGAATATCCAAGAGTAGTGCACACGGGATAACCTGCACTAACCTTACTAAAACCATTAAAGGAAATAGAATAAAGAATCAACTTGTGTACAGTTAGTTAGATTTTTAGAAGAGTTGATGTATGTGCTCATGATACACTTTTGTAAAGATTGCACCATCTTGGCGTAGTATAAATGAATTCTATTGTTTTATCACAAAAGGAAAAAGGAATACATATCATCTGTTTGTCTGTTGTATTTACGATTTATTCCATGTTCAACTTAAACATGATTTTCTGAAGGTAATACCTCTTTATTCTTCTTCAGATTCGGTTTTAAGAGGAATCGTGATGTACCAACTGATGTTCATACACTATATATTACATGCATAAATTAAACAGAGGATGAATAAAATCCCAAATGTTCATGCCATTTAGCTGTGTCATTACGTTCACCAATCAATATATTAAAACTTTACTAGACAAATGAAGAATAGTTGACTCTGAGAACAAGGGAATGTATAAGCTAGGATTCATTAAGGGCTTCAAGAAGATACAAAAAGTAACAGAAGAGACTGAGTCAGCTCTGATACAAAAGATTAAGCTAATATGAAGGAGCTGATAAAATCCAAAAAGTGTTCAGTGCTTGTTACAGGGGTCAGATTGCACCAGCTAAACAGAAAAAGTAAGCATTTAGCCTTCAGGAAGTGATTAGGAGTTGAGATTCTATCAAAACATCTATGGGTTTTTTCTTTCCAAATACACCAAAAAATACAAGCACGTATCATAACCAGATTTTCTTGATGGATTTATCAACTTTCCAGGAACTCCAACTCACATAGGCCTCTTTGGTTCTGAATGGCATGACCCAACTTAATCCATAAATAGAGTAAAACATGATACAGATATCAACAGCCACTACAGTGGAGCAGGAGGTTAACACTTTTTCAACTGACACATGTAGCATCTGTTAACTAGCTAGGAAGAACTTTTAGGTCACCTATTAGTATTTTACTCATTAAATTTTGTGAAAGGTCTCATCTAAAAGTTTAAATTGCTAGTTAGTTAATGACTTATTTATTTTTTATCTTGTGCTTTGTCTTGAGCTGAGGGTCTCTCGGAAACCACCGCTCTACCTACCAAGGTAGAGGTAAGGTATGTGTACACTCTACCCTCCCCAGACCCCACATTGTAGGATTTCATTGGGTATGTTGTTGTTGTCATCAAGAAGCTCTACACGACACATTTTATTTATTACGTTTTCAATGTGCCCCTCATGTGCGGACTAGATTTTATTCGTAGGTGAAAATATTCTTTTGAATCTCCTCATTGATTTCCTACTCCTAATTGATTCCAATTGATGTATATGAACTCCCTAACGGAATATTTACTCCTTATTTACACAATATTCTGAATAGTCCTCCTGCAGATGGAGCATGCATATCTTTTTTTTTTATTAGGTAAGGTTTTTATTAAGGTGGTACTAAAGATAGAAAAGACCTGCAGGGGATGACCATTCAGTGTGTTACATCTTTCTTCCAAGTAAATCTAGAAAATCCATATAATTGCTAAGTCTATCCACCCTACAACATTTACTCCAGAAATATAATGCATATCGTGTGTTCCTATATTGTTGCAAGTGTATTTGACTAATTTTGTAAGTGTATCTGCTTTCTTTTTCATTAATGGGCCTTTTACAGACTCGACTCTTTCAAATCCTCTCAACAATAATTGAGTAATTGACCATTCACTCATGCTTTCATGAGATCAAGCAACTGGAAATCCATTGGTGTTTATCTGATATTTTATTTCCTGGGAAGAGTTCATCAATCAAAGCGAACTAACTTTTTTTAAGGCGAGGCAGTCCAATCATTCAGAAAACAATTCCAGAACCAATGCTCAAAAAGTCATTCGAATTGACAAAACTCGAAGGTAAACATCTTACACACAGAAGCTCTCCTGTTCGAGTCCGGGCGACGCCGTTCTTCTAGATTTCTTGATTTAAAAAAAAAAAACATCTTACTCGATCATTTACATGAAACAGTGACAATTTTTTGTGTGGTTCATTCTTTTGTGCAAAATGGGACCTGAAGAGATATGTAGTGTAGCTAGATTGTTTGTCACAAAATCAGTTTCATCATTGGACTTCTTTTTTTCTTTCTTTTTCTTTTTTTATTCATAGTGTCCAGGCTAGCTTGCGCGCACCTCGACTAATTCCATGGGTACCTGACACCTCCCACCAGCAGAAGTACCGAGTTTCTTGGCTCCCCATCATATTATTTCTCAAGGTCAATGAACACTATGTGCAAATCCTTTTTCCACTCGCAATACATCTCCATCAGTCTTAATATAACCTCCATTTTAGATCTACCGGTATTTTTAGTTAGGACAGCCCAATGCACTAAGCTCCCGCTATGCGCGGGGTCCGGGGAAGGGCCGGACCACAAGGGTCTAAGATCTAGTGGTATGATTGTATAAATCCAAATTGATCTCATGTCACTCTATCACTCTTTCACAAAGTTCCATTCTACAACTTATATGAGTTTAATAATATGATAGCTTGCACTACTTTGAATATCTTCTATATTCTTATAAATTGGAATCAGAGTATTCTTTCTCCACTTGACGGTCATCCTACCACTTCTATTATAGCATAAATAACTCAATCTCTCCGAGACACTTCCAAACCTCTATTGGATACCATCTGGACCACAGGTTTTTCTAATCCTCATATATTTCATGACATCATTTATCTTTACAGACCTAATTCTATGATTGTAGCTAAAGTTTCTATCGTGTACAGATGCATGGAGATCCAAAATGTGTATATCTTTCTCCTCTTATTTCTTCAAAACTTATTAAGTGCTTAATGCTTTTGCAATCAAATGTTCAACTATAACAACAGACACTACCCCCCCCCCCCTCCTCCCCCCATAGCTTTTAGTTCATAAATAGTTGGCATGAGATAGACATGGACAACACAATTTCTCACATACTTTTCTTTTACATACTCGTCTTGCTTAATCCATTGGATATGGAGTACATAAAATCTCAAAAGGAAAAGCTTTTTTTTCTCCTTTTTTTTTTGTCATAAAGGAAAAGTCGTATTCTCCTTGTCATGTCCAATTACTGAAACCATTCAAGTTTTAATGAAATTTAACATCTCTTGACCTGCCAGTCCTCTACCAGAACTTAAAAGGACGCTTCCAGAAGAGGATGTAAAAAATATAAAGACAATACATATAATGATGTAAATGTTGTTAGTAAGGTGAAAAAAGAATCCCAGATATCCATAACTTCAGGAGTATTACCTCCAACAGTGTTAGCCACGAGGGCACTACAACCCATACCACAGCGAGAAATACCACCACAGTCCTGCAAGTGTAAGCATGTTCAAGTTAGAGTTGTCTATGAGGTTATTAAAGAAAACTAACATTTCAGAAAATCATTATCAAGTCGAGAAGTATTAATTTCACATCTAGAAGACATAATATTTCTACACATGGGTGATGGGCCTAACAAGCTCAGGCTTGTATGTGATAAATAAAATCACTTGAATATGCTTTACCAAAGATAATAAATAAACAAACTTCATTCATGTACATCTTGGTTACTTTCTAATGTTCAATATGTCTGAGCAGAACATAAATTTATCATAGCATAGATCATAGTCCTCTAAACTCACCCCCTAGATACCCAAAAATGACGTCATATATTTCCAGTGGCAAATCCAAAATATTCGTCAAATACTCAATATTCAATCTATGATATCATGATAATCCCAAGAGTCACTAATGCTTGAAAAACTTAAGAAAATGAACTTATAAGGTATTATGCTTAGTAAAACTCTAATAATCGGTAGAATTTTTTGAAAGAGAATCTATAACTTGTTTCATAGTCATTGAGAGATTTCTGAAGGCCACCACGGTCCTCCTGGACTCTCTCTTAGTATGTTAATATATTGTTTATTCTGCGGCATTCACTAGTTTGTAGAAACTAGCCTAGTTTACTCTGCCGCCCCACATTAGTTGTGTATTTGGCAGCTACTAGAGTACTATTGTTACAAAAAGGCTAGCTAGTTTTCTGTTGCACACGATAATTTACATTACATAGGGTTAACTAGAGAACAACTTTGTCTCCTCTTGCAATAATATTTGGCAAAGAAACACAGATGTAATTTGAGAAGCACTTACCCCGCATTCAATACAGGTAGGAGGATCATGGTTGAAAATCATTGTATCACAAAGCTGTTCCATATACAGAGAAGAACCAAAGTGAGATTCAGCAAAGTTTTAGCAGTTTCCCAGATTAACCAGTAATAACATCCAAAAAAATCCTACATCACAAGATATAACTGCCACTTGTATTAACCACTCAACTACATTATACTTCCTAAATGAACATAATGAAACCTATAATGGCTCATTCACAGATTTAATAACAGCTACACCTCATACTACTTGTCCATAGCTAATAAGATACTTTTTCTTCTTTCTGATAAGGAGGAGCTTCTAAAATACGTTAGTACATAATTAAATAGTCAATGAGCAAGTATCAAAAAGCCATTGCAAAATTGACAATCAAACTAAGCATGACAGTGTAACCTGATGCAGCAAACCTGAAACCATAGCACAGTCCCATTACCAGCCACCTTGTAGAACCTGAAATTATGTACAATACAGAGTACTCTAGCAGAAATGCCATCCCACAACAAACTAACAAAAGAAGAACTTTCTTTGACATTAAACTATGGATGACACAGTCCTTTAGCAAAAATGCCACCCCACAACAAACTAACAGAAGAAGAATATTCTGAGCTTTGTATCTATTCTGCTCTAATATCAGTCCACTTTATACTAACACTAAATAATGTCTTTTAGGCAAAGTAAAAGTTCTTTGGAACTAGAGTTCACTAAATCACACACTTATCCTTACACAGACATTCAAGTCTCAAACAAAAAAAAACACTCCTGACTAACCCTGGACCTAATGTAAGTATAACAACACTAAGCCTCAATCTCAACTAGTTGGTATATCCTATATGGATCTTTTGTTTCAATTGTGGTCTGTTCTTAGGCAAGAACAATCACAAATACAAGCAAGGCCGGAGCTAAAGACCAGGGTAGGGGGGGTTTGGCCAAACCCAGTAACCTTAGTCCAAACATTGTATTTGTCTTAAGAAATTCATTTAATATGTACTCCCTCCGTCCCAATTTATGTGGCACCATTTGACTTGGCACGGAGTTTAAGAAAGAAGGAAAGGCTTTTGAAATTTGTGGTCCAAAACAAGTCTTCGATATTTGTGTGGCTATAAATCATCAAATAAAGTTAAATTATTTCTAAATATATAAATGTAACATTCTTTTTGGGACAGACTAAAAAGAAAATTGTGTCACATAAATTGGGACAGAGGGAGTACAAATTATTAATTTAGAACCCAATTAATTAAAAGAGCTAGAATCATGAACCCATAAGTCAAATAATGGTTTCGCCTCTGTTAATACGAGCTTACTTTTTCCCCACATCCATATTTAAGGAAATGGAGAGATTGACGATGATGTCGTCCACCGTATTGGGTAGGGTAGAGGCTCGCCTCCGGGGTGCTTTGTGATAAGAAAGTGTCGCCTAGGCTGAAAGGTAAGTTCTACAGAGTGGTGATTAAACCAACATTGTTGTATGGGCAGAATGTTGGCCAGTCAAGAACGTTCATGTTCAAAAAATGAAGGTAGTGGAGATGCGGATGCTCAAATGGATGTGTGATCATACTAGAGATATGATTAGAAATGAAGATATACGGGACAAGGTCGAGTGACCTCCGCGGAGGACAAGATGAAGAAAGCGAGACTGAGATGATTCGCGCATGTGAAGAGGAGGTGTGAGGATACGCCAGTTAAGAGGTGTGAGAGATTGACGGTCGCAGGAATTAGGGGGGTAGAAGTAGGTCGAAGAAGAACTGGGAGAAGTGATTAGACTAGATATGGCTTAGCTCCAGCTAACTGAGGACATGACCTTAGATAGGAAGATCTGGAGGTCAAGGATTTGGATACAAGCTTAGTAGGTTTTTGACTTTTATCGTGTTGTGTGTGAGAGAGGTGGGGGGGGGGGGGGGGGGGGCTAGCCTTTCCATCTCCTTTTCTCCGTATTATTTTGGTATCGCATAGATTATTATCTTTATGTGTGTATTACTATGTTGCGTCATTTGTTTTGTATCTTAATTTTTTTCCAACAATCCTGCATTGACTACGCGCCGCATTTTGGTATAAGTTATGGTTCTCGGGTAGGTCGAGGTATAGGAATGGGGTAGGCATTTTGGTAGACAGAGAGATAAGAGATCAGGTGGTAGATGTTAGAAGGGTCAATGACAGGATGATGATGATTAAGTTGGTAGTTGGAGGTCCACTATGAACATTATTAGTGCTTACGTGCCGCAGGCGGGCTTGGACGAGGAGGAGAAGAGACGCTTTTGGGAGGATTTGGATGAGATGGTGGGAGGTATACCACCCATTGAAAAGTTATTTGTAGGAGGAGATTTCAATAGACATATCGGGTCACTTCCGGGGTTATGACGACGTGCATGAAGGCTTTGGCCTCGGGGACAGGAACGGGGGAGACGTCTCACTCTTGGAGTTAGCCAAAGCTTTTGGAATGGTGATAGCTAATTCGAGGTTCATGAAGAAGGAGGAGCACTTGGTGACTTTCCGTAGCTCGGTGGCTAAGACTCAGATAGACTTTTTGCTCCTTAGGAAGGTTGATGACATTCTTTGTAAAGATTGCAAGGTTATTCCGAGTGAGTATCTTACAACCCGTCATAAGTTTTTGATAATGGATTAGGAGATCAAAATGGAGAAAAAGAGAAGGGTTGTGAATGACAGGCTAAGAATCAAATGGGGGGTTTGACCATGGCTAGTGCAAAGGAAATGAGGGAGAGGTTGATGGCCAAGGGGGCTTGGGAGAGTAGTGGGGATGCGACCGGTATGTGGACATAAAGGTCAGTTACATCCGGGAGGTAGCTAGAGAAATGTTAAGGGTCTCACGGGGTAGTTGTGGTGCATCGAGGGGATTGGTGGTGGAATGATAAAGTTCAAAAGAAGGTGCAAGCAAAGAAAGTGGCGTATGCGAAATTGGTAGAAAGCAAGGATGAGATGGAGAAGTGAACGAATATGGAATTGTATAAGATGGCGAGGAAGGAGGCAAAGCTAACGGCTACGGCAGCGAAAACGGTGGATTTTTAACGTTTGTATGTGGAATTAGAAGAAAAAGACAGGAATAAGAAGTTGTACAGACTAGCCAAAGCGAGAGAGATGAGGGTCCGTGACTTGGATCAAGTGAGGTGCATCAAGGACGAGGACGGTAAAGTACCGGTGGAGGATGTGCATATTAGATAGAGGTGTCATTCTTACTTCCATAAACTCTTGAATGAAAAAGGAAATAAAGACATTGTGTTGGGAGATCTGGAGCAATCCGAAAGGTATCGATTTTGGATATTGTAGAAGCATTAAGGTTGAGGAGGTTAAGGGTGTTGTTCGCAGGATGCGCAAGGGACGAACAACCGGGCCTAATGAGATTCCAGTTGAATTTTAGAAGAGTGCAGGCAGAACAGGTTTGGAGTAGCTGACTAAGTTGTTTAATGTCATTTTTAAGACGGCGAGAATGCCCGAAGAATGGAGGTGGAGTACAATGATTCCTTTGTACAAGAACAAAGGTGACATCCAGAGTTGCAACAACTATAGGGATATCAAGCTGCTAAGTCACACTATGAAAGTTTGGAAAAGGATCGTGGAGATGAGGGTGAGAAGAAGCGTGTCTATTTTCGAGAACCAGTTTGGATTCATGCTGATGTGTTCGACTATAGAAGTCATTCATCTTATTAGGAGGTTGGTAAAGCGGTATAGAAAGAGAAAGAGAGACTTACGTATGATTTTCATCAACCTCGAGAAGGCATACGACAAAGTCCCTAAAGAAGTTCTATGGAGATGTTTGAGGTTAAGAGGCGTATATGTGGCGTACATTAGAGCGATCAAGGATATGTATGATGGAGCCAAGACCAGGATACGGACAGTAGGAGGAGACTCGGGACACTTTCAAGTGTTGATGGAGCTACATCATGAATCAGCTCTTAGCCCATTCTTATTTTTCTTGGTGATGGATGGACTGACGTGACAAATTCGAGGGGAGTTGTCATGGTGTATGCTATTCACAGACGACATAGTCTTGATTGATGAGACTCGCAGCGGAGTGAACGCTAAACTAGAGGTTTGGAGACGGACTCTAGAGTCTAAAGGGTTCAAGCTGAGTAGGACCAAGACAGAATACTTGGAGTGCAAGTTCGGTAACGGGAGCAACCTTGAGACAGACGTGGAGGTGAGGCTTGGTACTCAGGTCATTCCAAAGAAAGGAAGCTCCAAATACCTCGGGTCTATTATCCAAGGGAATGGAGAGATTGATAACAATGTCACACATCGTATTAGGACAGGGTGGATGAAATGGAGGCTCGCATCTGAAGTCTTGTGCGATAAAAAGATGTCACCAAAACTTAAAGACAAGTACTATAGGGTGGTGGTTAGACCGACTATGTTGTATGAGACGTGAGTGTTGGTCAGTCAAGACTTCACACATCTAAAAAATAAAAGTTGCAGAGATGAAGATGTTGAGATGGATGTGTGGGCATACAATGAGAGATAAGATTAAAAATGAAGATATCCGGGACAGAGTAGGAGTGGCCCGGTGGAGGATTAGATGCGGGAAGCGAGATTGAGATGGTTCGGGCATGTGTAGAGGAGAGACACAAATGACCCCGGTGCGGATGTATGAGAGATTGGCTATGGACGGGTTCAGAAGGGGTAGAGGTAGGCCGAATAAGTATTAGGGAGAGGTAATTAGATGGGATATGGAGCAGGTGCAACTTACTAAGGACATGACCTTGGATAGGGGTTGTGGAGGACACGGATTAGGGTAGAAGGATAGTAGATAGTTGAGCGGAGTCCTACTTACGCTTACAAACTGATAGTTGTAGTGTTATTATTGTAGGCATGCTTAGTCTAGCATACTAGTAGGCGAAGTATTGTTTTATATCACCCTGTCATTTGATTTCTGATGCTATGTGTTCTTTAGTGTACTTTATTTATCTTATTTACATGCGTTAGTTACTAGTCCTTTTTTTAGAATGCGCTATCGTGGATTATTCGCTTTTGTTACTATCATTTTCATACTGCTTTAAATTTCTTGTCCGGGTCTGACCGTTTCTCTTACTTTGTTTGTGCTTATGTTTTGCCTTGAGCCGAGGGTCTTTCGGAACCCTCCCCAGACCGTGGGATTTCACTGGATATGTTGTTGTTGTAATATTGCATTGACTACGTTCCTTTTGAGTCGAGGATCTTTCGAAAACAGTCTCTCTGCCCACAAATCTATACCCGCAAAGGTAGAGTTAAGGTGTGCGTACATCCTACCCTACCCTACCCAAACCCCACTTATGGATTACACTAAGTATGTTGTTGTTGTATATGGCATGACAATATTCCCTTCTACATCATTACATTGTAAGATGAAAGTATCAATCTGGAATCCAACAATATTATTTTTTGTTCTCATATGTCAACAAATTAACAACTAACTTTCCCGTGTTTCACTATCAATCTAGAATCCACAATTAATTATTTCTCATATTTCATCATATTAGTTTTCCCATGTTTCAATATAAAGCTTCCCAACCAAAATTGATGAAATGGGCCCACGTGAACTAATCTCTAACTAACATAAAAGTGCAAGTTAACCAAAAATAGCAAGTGTAAGCAACTAGAAAAGGAAAGAGAGAGTACCCATCTTCACTAAGGATGCCATGAGGGAAATTACGAATTGGGTTTGTTAAGCTGTAATTATAAAGCTTATTATTCTGCTCAAAACTGAGCTGGCACGTTGCATTGACCGAACTAACGATGGTGGCGAAGATTAATGGAAGAAATAGGATGAGTTGAGGGCGATTTGGGAAACTGCCACCAATTGTCATTTCCGAAATCCTGAAACTACATAAGCAAATTTTTGGGTGGTGGAAATTAAAGTAATTGAAGGTATGTTTTGTTGATCTTAAGAGAAATGAAGTGGAATCTTGATGTTACGACGTGTTTGGGGAGATCAGCGAAGGGGAAGATGAACTCACGTGGTCTTTTACATGTAACCTTAGGTTCACTGACAGACTATATTCATTAATTATTTTTCTTCTTTTGATAATAATACTTCTATTTTTTTTATTTTTTTTTTTGATAATCCGGGTTTCTGGTTTGCGCTCGACTACTTCACCTGGTATTACCCGACGTCCCGGAGGTAATAGCACCGGTCCTTCAACACTATTACCAGGTAAATCGCGGGATGTGCTCCGGTGGCCGCTTTTCTGGGAGCGTACAAACCGATCAATGAGACAAGGTCAAATTCCCCAACATGCGAGTTTTTTCGTGCTTGCGGGGAATCGAACCCACGTGTCTCATGCCGTAGCGCCTTATAGCACCCGGGCTTTGCCACCGGACTATGCCCCGAGGACAAAACGTGGTAGGGTAAACTTTTTAAAGTGACCGGTCCCACGCATTACGCCCCATACCCCGTAAAATTCCACCTCGGCATGGCCCTACGGATTAGTATACACCGCTTGGCCCTACGCGTATGGAGGGATTTTTTTGGGGGAACACGGTTCACTCTCGCCGATCGTAGGACTCGAACACGGAACCTCAAACAAAGAATACCCTAATGTATTGGCCACCGGGCCAAACACTCGGGATTAAAACGTGGTAGGGTAAACTTTTTAAAGTGACCGGTCCCACCGCATTACGGCCCCATACCCCGTAAAACCCCACCTCCCGGCATGGCCCTACGGATTAGTATACACCGCTTGGCCCTACGCGTATGGAGGGATTTTTTTGGGGAACACGCTTCAGCTCTCGCCGATCGAGAGGACTCGAACACGGAACCTCAGACATCAATACCCTAATGTATTTTTATTTTACCACTACTAATCTAATATGGACAAATATGACAAAGACATGTTGCTCAAATGGCGAGCATACTCCCCTTCAATTTTAAAATTGTGGGTTCGAGTCACTTCGAGAGCAAAAATGGAGAGTTTGTGGGGAGGGGTTAAAAAAAGCTATATGAGCAAATATCTATCCTCTATTAATATAAACTTATCATGTAATTTAATGAAGTGAATATATATATATATATATATATGATAGTCCTACGTATATATTCTAATACAAGGATCGTTTGTTAGAGCTATGCATGTATTAATAATAAATGAATATCAAATACATGATTACTTATGTATGATTTTAATACATAAATAATTTACTCTAACCAGCTATCAAAACGACCCTAGCGTAAATACTCTGTGTGTAGAGTTGGTCACATAAGAAAACAATAATTATTGTGCAACAAATGCGTTATTTAATTGATGATGTTAAATATTAAATATGAAATAAGAATATATGTGTTTGTAATTGATGGGGATTAACCCCTGTCACACCTCAACCTTAGGGGTGTGGCCGGCACACGGCGTTCTAAGGCCTGAGTGTACCAACCTTGATACCCGTGACATAACCAACAACTCATAGATCGACATAGCCTCTGCTAATTAACTCTCTGAATCAAGAACACAATTTTTTGCACACAAAAAAAGCCCAACCTATACATATATATATATATATATATATATATACACAAGGCCGACAAATGCCAACATGAACACGATAAATCTATTGGAAAGGCCGACAAGGCCACACACAAAATCATAATACACAACACGACTGTCTACAAGCCTCTAAGAGTGAAACGACAACATCTGGTCAGGACAAGACTCCGCCATACCCAACTATATACATATACATACCCATCATACCTATCAGCTCACTACACAGGTCCAGAAGAAAGTTGCATGACAATATCTAGCTGAGTCGAGTCCTATTGTGAGGAAAGAATATGTATCTCTAAATGTACATGCGGACATGAACGCAGTGTCCCCGAAAGGGACATTAGTACGAAATATGTACTGAATATGTAAGGCAGATAACAAATGCTAACTGAAGATATAACATAAGAGATATAGGTACATAAGTCAACCTGAAACTCATAACAGGTCTCTGAGGGCCTACCTGTCACAATCATGAAGATATATATGTCTGTAAAAATCAAGCTACTCTATGGGGCCATATAATGTAATATCCAGCCTTTTTGGGGCAAATCATATCATAATATATATACATATCGTACCCGACCTCGATGAGGACTATGTCGTACCCAGCACAGATATGGGACTCGGTAATATCAAAACCAACTATAGTAATCTACACAAATAGGTGTCGTACCTGGACAACTATAACGCGGCTCGGTATGAAAATTACTACATATATATATAAGTGCATTGCAAGTACTAACTCTGAATGGCCTTATGAATCCAATCGGAGTGACTTAAGGTCGTTATCCTTCAATTATCGTTATGTAACTAGGTCAGTATCAATTATCTAAGAGTCAACCAGTATCATAAGAAAAATATAAGCCTCAAAGGAAAACAAGGTATCTCAAGATATAATTCCTTTTTTAAGTAATGGTGTTATAGTTACGTTTCTTCGTAGATCATGCCAAAAAGAACGAAGTGAGCCTTACATACCTTGGCGTCCAAACTGTTTTAGTTCTGTTAGCCCTCGAAAGCTCTACGAACGATTATCTACATTACACGAATGATTTTCATCAATATCGAACTCAAAACTTAAAGAAAAGCTTATTTGGTCATTTCATCAAACCACTTAAGCACGTAGGATTCTTAGGTTCTTTTACAAGGAATACTTACGCAATTAGATCCCACAAATCTCCAAATCGTACATTCCTTATTCCCACCATACAAACAACTAGTTTGATTATCCAATTCAACTTATATTTCAAGTAAAACAACCCAACAACTCTACCACGATGATTCCATAAGTTTACGAGTTTCGACTACGAAAATCATTTCACAACTTACTCCAAATCATCAATTAATCATAATAATAAGTAGAGGAGGGTAAAACTTACCTTTACGCATCATAATATCCTCAAAACAGTAGAGTACTCCATTTCCAAGGGTTTCCAAAATTAGTTCCACAAGGAGACGACAATTCTCACGATTCCCACGCGGTTTATTACGTTAATCTTGCGTAATTGGCCTTTGACTTGATCTTAGGAGGGTATAGTATTTTGGAGAGGGATTGAGAGGTGATTTTGGGTCTATTCTTAGAGAAAAATGAGGCCTCAAAATGAAAATCCCAATTTAAACCCGACATAAAATTTGCACCGCCTCAAAAAGATGGTCCGTCAATCCCGATCTACAACCTCAATTTCTCAGGCGATTTTGACAGTTCAGATTGGCTATTTTGATGGTCTGTCAACCTTTTGAAGGTCCATCAATCTTGCCGTCAAATTGCACAGTTTTTTGATTTTGTCGAAACATATTTTCTTCGATCCGTTCAGCTTCCAAACATTCTGGTACTTCCATAAACAAGTTGTAAACCTTCATTACCCTTCCCTAAGATAGTATCTCTTCCCGGGACACCGATATCAAACAATGACACGATGGAACGTAAAATTACGGGGTGTAACAACCTTTTTATAAATAAATAGTTTGTTAAGGAGATAGCATAATATAATCCTTTGTAAGGCAAGTAGCAACTTAAAATTCAAATTTAGATCCTTAATTCGAATAGATAATCAAAAACTTAGTATAAAAGCGCAAACTAACCCATTCACATGTATGGCAATGAAGAAGCCAACCATAGAAGATTTTAATCTATCGATTTCCTATTTCCTAACTTCAACAAGAAAATACCATACTACAAAGACGGTACAAACAAGAGGAACAAAAGGAGCTTGAAGACATTTTGGAGTACAGACGAACGAGTTAAAAATATTTCAAGAATTTCAAAATTCATAACACCTTAAACACTAGGCAGACATGACAATGAAACAAGCTCCTCAAGGAACTTAAAAATGGCTTCCATCAATGCAGTTCTTGATGTAAATATTTTAGAATTTCATATTGTAAATTACATGATTCTCATACTTCAATGTCAACAGTTAAGATTTCAATAAGAGAATGAACTTGAGAACTGAAAAACATATTCTTTTGAACACTGGTAATGTTGTATTCCTCAGCATTAAGGACATGCCGGAGACCTCCAAAAAGTTTCAGGACCAAAGAAAAGAAAAACAGAGAGAATTTACAGAGAACTTAAAAGATTAACTAATTGTTCTACATCCTCTAGACTATTTTCTTTACACCAAAAATAAAAAGACACACACTTCCATTTCACTTTCTAAATGGAATTAAACTTATCCTAAAAACATCTACCATTTCTTTCTTTCCACACTGTCCACCAAATACAGGCTGTGACTATTCTCCACCACTTCTTTTGACTTTTTCTTCCCCCTCTTCTAATCCAGCAACTCAAAAGATCAGCAGTATATTCTGCCATTGTCCGTCTGATTCCTGTTAGGCTCATGAACAAAGATCAAGTCTGAGAAGTTACTTTACAATGTACAAAAATGTGACGATTCGTCTCTCTTGCCTCATTGCATAGAAAACATCTGGACACAATTTGGAATCCCCTCTTTTTCAAAGCTTCCTGAGTGGAACAAGCCTTCCTAGCCACTAACCAAGAGAAACATTTAACCTTAGAAGGTGCTATGCTTTTCCAGATCTGTTTCCAAGGACCTATTTCATCTTTCATTTGTTTCACCATGATACTAATAGATACATGATATGAGATTAGTTACAAAATCCTATCCATTGTAGTTACAAGATTTTATCAAAATCTATTTATCTGCTATTTCAAAATTTAAATTTATCTATAGTTATCCTTGATTATTTGAAGTATCAGTAGCCTTAACACTCCCCCGCAAGATTGAGGATCTGACTTGGATGCCAATCTTGGACCGATTCAAGATGAATAGTTGTTTGGACAACGGCTTTGTAAGCAAATTAGCAAGCTGGTCTTTAGATGAAACATGCAACACACGAAGATCCCCACGTTGAACTAAATCACGTACAAAGTGAACATTAATTTCTAAATGTTTCATTTTAGAGTGAAGTACTAGATCCTAACATATATAGATGGTGGATATATTATCACAGTAGATTGTGGATATGGGAATTGAATGCCCAAGTTCACCAAGAAGAGATTTAACCCATTGAACTTTCGCAGCAACTGAAGTAACCACTCTATACTCAGCTTTTGTACTTGAACGTGCCATTGTTCTTTGTTTTTTAGAGCTTCAACTGATTGGAATTTCCCCAAAATATAATAAATACTCATAAGTGGAAGTTCGATCCGTTTGGTCACCTGCCCAATCTGCATCGGAATAAGCACGAAAAACTGGTGGAGACAAAGGTGTAATATTGATACCGAAATGGATTGTGGACTTAAGGTACCGCAACAACCGTTTGAGGGCTTGCCGGTGAGAGTTGCTCGAAAAATGCATAAACTGAGAGACTTTGTTGGCAGAGAAGGCCACATCAGGCCTAGTTAGACATAGGTATTGTAACCCTCCAACCAACTGACGATACTCAGTAGGATCAATGGCCTTTGCATTAGGAGAATACTTGATTAAAGAAGAGGCCGTTGTCATAGGTGTGGTGACCTCCTTAGCACTATCCATGTGAGCAAGTTGAAGAAGCTTGCGAACATAATGATGTTGAGAGGAAAAAAAATCCTTGAGTTGTCTTCTGCACATTAATTCCAAGGAAACGAGATAACTATGTTGGATCTTTTAAGGAGAATTAAGTTCCAAAAGCTTGGATGAACTGAGAAATAAAACCTGAATTGTTGCATGTCATAATTAAATCATCAACATATGCCAGAAAGTAACAACATATGGAACCTTGCCTAAACATAAAAAGAGAGTGATCACTGTGAGATGCTTGAAATTCATATTTCAAAGTGAATTATATCAACGCTTGATGCCATGCTCGGGGTGCTTGTTTAAGACCATAGATAGCTTTTACTTACTTGAAAACATGAGTAGGCTTGGTAGGATTTACAAAATTTGGAGGCTACTTCATATAGATATCTTCCTCTAGTGTACCATATATGAAGACGTTATTAACATCGAGGTGAAGTAGTGACCATGAATTAGTGACAACCAATGTGAGGAGAACTCGAATTGTTACTGGTTTTACCACAGGACTGAAGGTGTCACTGAAATCGATTCTCGGTATCTGATTGAACCCATTTTCAACTAAGCGGCCTTATACCTTTGAACAGTTCCATCTGCATTTTGTTTAATCCTGAAAAACCTCTCACAACCAACCAAATTTGATAAGGAATATCAAACCAAGTAGAAGTTGATAAGGACTCTGTAGGTTTTTGATATTGAAAAGGAAAATTATTTTCAATAAAAAAGACATGATCATATTTGAAAACATAGCAAATATACGCACTTTGGGTGAAAGAATATCCAAAAAATATGTAGCAGACAGAATTTAGATCAAATTTTAATTTGTCATATGGTCTGAGGCACGGGTAACAGAGACACCCAAATACTTAGGAGTTATAATTGATAAGGTGAGGACAATTGAAGAAGAGGTGGGGGTAACCGGTTAATTAAATAAGTCATTTTTTGAAATGCAAATGATTAAAAGGATTTAGGAAGTGAAACAGTATATAATAAGGTGAGACCCGTTTTACCAAGCGGCCATGACGACGCTCAGCAGCTTCGTTATGTTGGGGAGTATGTGGAGGTGTTTGAAGGTAATTAATGCCACAAGATTGAAAGTACTTCTTAAGTGCAATTTACTCGCCTTCCCCGTCAGTGTAGATTAGGGGTGGCCTGTGGGTCGGGTTTGGGGCGGGGCGGCCCCGGCAGGACTGGAATTGGGTCGGGACTGGGGGACATGCCGATGTCCCGTTCCGTCCCTCATCCCGCCGGAAAAGGGGATCGGTATTGGCAGGGCGGTGTCGAGTCAGGTTCGGGTTTCCCTTTTTTTTAGACACTTAATTTCAAAAAAAATTGTGAATATAAACACTTAAATAATTGAACAAGATAGTGTAATAAAAATATCTCAATGTTATTTTTGTGTCTCTTATATTATTTAATAGAATTATAATTTTTTTGTAATACAATTTCAAAATTGCAACTTTGAGTTGTTGTTCAAAAGTTGCAAATCACATAGTAAAATTGCAATTAAAAAATTACATAGTTATAAACACCTTTTCTAATTTTTTCACAATGTCTTGTGGTTCTTCGGTTGGAATTGGAATTTGTTGGTCAAATTGGTCAACGTCGCTTCCAATTCCCTCGGACAAGATTTCGTTGTAGTTTAAATCGTCTTCTTCGTTGATCTCTGATTGACCACACCTTCTACGCTTCGCTCGTATCCAATCTTTAAATAAAACTGCAATCTCCAAGTTGTCTCCCGCTAATGAGTGTCTGTGCTCTCATATTTGAAATCTTTCGGCGGAAAAAATGCTTTCAGACGCTGTTGATGACGCTTGAATGTTCAACACATCTCAGGCCATCTTTGCTAGTATCGGAAATGTCTTCTCATTTTCCCTCCAGTATTTAAGCAAGTCTTCACGCCCTTCTTCATTGAGAACTGCTTGGTACGATACAACACCCTAAACAAAAACATCAAACTCGCTAACTTGATTAGCAGTGGTACCATTAAACATTCTATTTCTAAGGCTTTCAATACTAACCGAAGAAACATCATGTCTTTTATAAGGTTGTATTGAAGAAGAAGAAAAAAAAAAATAGAAGCCGGTTGGTTGCTAGCATTTCTTGTTGGTAATGCATATATTTTTTTTGCATTCATCGTGTATGCTAGACAAAACTTCTTGTTTAGTTGGTTCCTTAGGTGGTTGTTCATTTGGGTTTTTTGGAGTTGGAGGTGGAAGTACTACTATACAATCATAAATAGTTTCAATAAGTAATTTACAACCGTCTATTTTAATAGTCGAATTTAATACAACACCAATAATATAAATAGTGGGAATAAAAAAAATTGATTTGATAAACATTTTTTAATAGGTGCCTTATAAGATGGTTTTTCCATATATTAACTATGTAACAAAAATACTAGAGCTATATAAAATAACACAGTTGAAATAGTAGGATAATATATACTAGAAAATTCTCTAGTTGCTTGAAAAAAATTCTCTAAAAATCCAATAAGTTCTGAATTTTTTTTCCAATCATTATCTATAAGCATATCAGTTGGATTTCGATTATGGGTGTTATCAAATAAAGTTATATGTCTTCTATAATCGTAATCCACAAGTAGTTGTGCATATAGAAAATTTCACATAGTCGCTACTTCTTCAGTAATTTTTCTAAAAGGTAATACACAATTGTTACAATTTTTTTATATTCTTTTTTTCTTTGTATTCTATTACTTCTAAAAATAAAGTTTATAGCAAATTGTACTTTATTAAGAATGTCTTCAAAAAGTGATAGACCATCCTTTACAACTAAGTTATAAATATAGCACACACATTTTGTATGAAAATGATTAGGAAAAGATGGAGTTAATAGATCTTTTAAAAGTCTCACAACATAATTATTAAAAGAAGCATAATCTAACATAACAGTCATTATTTTGTCAGTTTACCATAATAATCGCAAACTTGATGAATATTTTCTGCAATAAAATTTTCAGTGTGCCTATCATTAATATATATATATATATATATATATATATATATATATGCTAAAATATTTTTATGCATAGAACAATTATGATATATCAAATGACATGTTACAGTTAAATAATCATTGTCGCTAGTACTACGACCTATATCAGAAGTGATAGATATTTTGCCAGGAAAATGATATAATGCATAACGTAAATATTGTTGATATTAATTTGCAAATTTAAAAACGTCTCTCCTAACAGTTGATATAGAAAAACTGTTAAAAGCAGGATTATACATTTCTCTAATGTAATGAATAAAACCAGGAGAGGAAGGAAATGAAAAAGGACAAACCCTCCACCGCAATTAATTTTGCTATTGTTTCACTATCTCTGTGTTTATCGTATTTATGACCTACAATTCCCCCCGTCGTCGGGTTAATTTGACCATGTACTTGATCTGAACATTATGTGAACCTTGTCCCGACGGAGAGCACATTGGCGCACCCGACTTTGTAGCCTCGTATTCGTCTCATCTAGCTTTGTGAAAGTCTTGTACATGTCTCAATAAACCTCCCGTCCCACCCTGACCTTTTCCCATTTTAAATTTATAAACATTTTTACAAATTTTACATCTAACTACTTGATTCTCTTGGTCCTTATCAAAAAAATTCCATGCAACTGAATTTTAATTTTCGTTGTGTGGGGCCTCGTCTCATACTAGGGGAAATAGGAGACGTTCCAGTTTCAGTTTGAGGCTGAGACTCAGTCTGATGTTGAGGTTGTTGAGGTGCACTAGTGGGTGTGTCATCTAGATTATCTTCTAAATTAAAGTCTGGTTCAGTTGTAGAATATATCTCATCATCTAATGGTATATCATTAAAAAATCAGTTTCATCTATATGAGTGTAATGAATAAAATCATCTTGTCTAGGAATATGATGACTAAAAGAAGTACCCCTTCCCTTGTTACCCCTACTAGAAAAAGCACCCTTACACTTAATCATACGTCTTAATCCTTCCATTTTAATTATGCAAATAAATAATTACAGTTAATGAAATTAAGTATGATAATTAAAATAAAATAACAATAATAATTTAAAGAAGGAACGAAGATACCAAACACCGACGTAACGTCGACGTGTAATCGAGGTTGAAAATTGAAACTTTGCTCGATGGATGATCCTCAAGCTAGTTGCCAACTTTAGTCCCAATTTTTGAACTTTGATACAATTATACAAATGAGCAAATAAAATAAAATATTTAGTAGGCAACGTAATTATAGACTTGTAGAGAGATAAATCGAGAGATTGTAGGAAGATTTGTGAGATAAATGAAGAGAAAATAAGGTATTTATAGTTGAGAAATTGGGTTGAAATGTAAATATACTAACTTAAGGGTTAAAAATAAATATTAAGGGAGTTTATGGTGGGGGGCAAAAATGGCCGTTTGGACCGTTGCACAATGGCCAAAATCTAAATTTGACCGTTATTACAACGACTAGTTTTGCAAAGGGGGAGGGGGAACCGAGATCGGGCGGGTCGAAGCGGGACAGGCCCGGGCGGGATGAGTCCAGGTCCCATCCCGGTTTCGAGTTCCGACACCGTTAATTTTTTTTAGGGGGATCAGGGCGAGGGCGGGGGCAGGTTATCTGGAAAATTTATTTGAATAATATTCAAGAAAAGAGTCTTCTAGAAAAATTCATAGAATTAGAGGAACTCCTCTTCTTGGACGAAATGATCAAGGAATACTTGATGTTTTGGTATTATCCCACTGGCCACCCTTAGTGTAGATAGATTGAATTTTAACTTTAGAAGTGTTCTCAACCAATTTTTAAAATATTAAAAAAATAGTGTAAACCTCATATTTTACTTTTAATGGCTATAACCATATATACTTGGTAAAATGATCAACAAAAATTATGTAATAATGAAAGTCATTGATTGATTGCATCGGGGCAGGACCCCATAAATCAGAATACACAAGTTCAAGAGGTCTAGAACTTGAAAGAGTTAACGAGCCAAAAGATAAACGTTGACTTTTATTACACTTGCAAGGATGGCAAAGAGCCTCTTTGACAGAAGATACATGTAAATTAAACCTATAAAAAAAATTAAACACTTTGGAGTTGGGATGTCCAACGCTAGTGCCAGGCAGTTTAGAAATGGCGAACATTGAAGCAAACGGGTGCCACTGGCGAGTTGGTTGTGTAAAGAGATTAGTCAATTTTTCCTTTGGATAGAATCTCCCCCGTGAATTGATCCTTGATAAGAAAATAGTCAGAAAAGAATTCAATTGACACTTGATTTGAATCACAAAATTGAGAAATAGAAATAAGATTTGTGTAGGAAGATGGGACACAAAGAACATTGGTTAGATGACATTTTTTGATGGTAAAGATACAATACCAGAACCAATATGTGAAATCGACAACCCTGAACCATTTGTGAGATGCAACTCATCATTGCCATCATATGGCGCATGGAGAGAGAGAGATTCTTCAAATTCTCTCTCCAAATCATTGGTGATGATGAGAAGAGCATGTGTCAAGAAGCCACTGAGAATCCAAATTGGAGTTGGTTGTCGAGTGGTGAGCCTGTGGATTGTGCGAAAATAGATCTCAGAAATAGTCTCTAATATGGAAAAACTTCTTAACATGATGACCATATTTTTCACAAAACTAACACTACATTTTTTGTTAAGAGTCGGAATTCGGGTACTGGGATGATCGAACAAAAAACCGATGGCGTGATGCATTATTGCCAAAGATTGAAGAGTTTTCCATAAACTAGAAACCATTATTAGCGGATTGAAGCTGAGTGAAAGGTTTATTGTAATTACCTTGCCTTGAGTGATAGGATGGCATGTTGAAATTTCCGTTTCGAACATGATTTGCTGCCACCGGGGTTGGATCGAAGTTTGGGTCAATCTGCTTGAGATATAATTCATGGGCAAGCAATTTATCTTGAAGTTCAACAAATGAGAAAATGGTATCTCGGGCATGGATTACCGCAACAATATCACGAAATTCAAAACCAATTCCATCCAAGACATGAACAATAAGATCAACATCTTTTACATGATTGCCACACAAGGAAAGTTCTTCCGTAATTGGTTTGACAACCTGAGAATATTCAACAATTGGGCGAGAATCACGCTTGGTGCATCAAAGTTTTTCTCTAAGAGAAAGAATTCGTATAGCCGATTTATTAGCAAAGGCTACCTGAAGTTTATTTCATGCCTCCACTGAGGTTTTAGCATTTACAATGGTGTTCAAAACTGAGAAAGAAACCGAAGCAATGATAGCAACAAGGATTAACTGATCTTGACATTCCCAAAACTCATAATCCGGATTCAAAACACTCCTGCCTTCTTTTTCAACAAAAGTAGGAGGAGGAGTAATAGTTCCAATGACATAACCCATAAGATTGTGTCTTCAAGAAGAGGAGTAATCTGAGCACGCCATGTAGAGTAATTCTGAGTAAAAAGCTTCAACAAAAGTTGAGTACCATTTATTGCAACCAATGATTTGCCAGAGGTATATGTCATATTGCTAGTGCCGAAGAAAGCCATAGTTTTAAAGTGAAGAAGAGAATTTTTTTTGATGAATATGGATCAATGCCCTGATACCATGTTAAGATTTTAATAAGAGAATGAACTTGAGCACTGAAAAACATATCTTTCATTTGTTTCACCATGATATTAATAGATACATGATATGAGATTAGTTACAAGATCCTATTCATGTCAGTTAAAAGATCTTATCAGAATCTATTTATCTGCTATTTCAAAATCAAAATTAATCTACAGTTATCCTTGATGGTTTGTAGTATTAGTAGCCTAACAAATAATACTATTCATGCTTATGCATCTTTCAAATTGGTACTTTAAATCTTTGACTATCCCAAATGTTAGAATGTAACCGTTGATATCCTTCCGCACTACCATTTGAGTCTTAAGAATTATGAACATTTTTTACAAACACTTTATTACTTCTAAAGAATTTATTTAGCCGCATACCAAATTACAACAACAACAACAACATATCCATTAAATTTCACAATGTGAGAACTTGAAGCATAGAGTATACACATATCTTATCCTATTTTGGAAGGTAGATATTTTGAGTCTCACGTGTCTACCATTTCACCACCAAGGCATCTTGTTGTTCATGTAATGGCCTCGAGCCGCATACCAAATAATTATTAATTAAAAAGAAAAATGAACCCCAGATCCAAATCATAGGATCAAAATAGATATCATAGGTACGGACAAGTGTATAAGTTATAAAATCATGTTAAAAATATTAGGTACGTCATTTATTGCTAAGAAAGTTTTTTTTTTCTTTTCAAAATCATAATTGTTAAGAGTTCTTGGTCCGTGAAATATTCTGCATTTTGCTTCATCAACTTTTTGAAAATAAACAAAGAACAGTAGGCTATACAAAATGCGTGAGTACCTACTCTTTTTGTCATCTAAAAACCTTGTTTCAACTTTACCCCACAAATGAATAATCCAATTTTGGTGACAAAGAATACACTGCATTAATTAAAAGAAAAAAATTTCCAACTTTTCTGCATAAATTACGCCTGCCAAAATATAAACCAAAGATTTAATATTCAAAATCAAAATATATAACCGACCCTTTCTTCAGCATATCCTCTCCATCCACGTGTCTTTCATCCAACGGTTGTCATCCGAGTTCATCTCTTCCCCATAGCCTCATATTTCTAGAAGTTTCCTTCCACGTCATCATGCTTCTGAAAGTTGCACCTGGTTTTGGTTTGTTGAATTGGAGTTCCATGTTATCATCATCTTGTTCAAAGAGTAGAATTGTATGTGCGTCAAAGGGTAAGCCTTTAACAGGTGTTGTTTTCGAGCCATTTGAAGAGGTGAAGAAACAACTTTTGCTTGTACCTGCTGTTCCTCAAGCTTCACTTGCTAGACAGAAATACTCTGATCAATCGGAAGCTGCTATTAATGAACAGATCAAGTGAGTTCTTTTAATGTTTTTGATGACAAATTGTTGTTAGAAAAGGCGAATTATTGAATAGTGGAATGGAACCGGCCAAATGGATGGAAATTCATATAAATAAACACAAGTAGTTCACAGTTGAGGCGTAGTAGTAATTGTTGTTGTTCTTGTGTATTAGAAAAGATGTTGAGAACATTTCACTCTTAAGCAAGGAAATTCAAAAAGTTTTGATGTCATAGTACATATACAATTCCGCGGGGACTGAAATAGTGACTATGTGTTTCATGTTTTCGAAAAGAAAGCACCCATCTATAGGGGCCGCTACTTATTGCATTAGTCGCGTCTATTTTGAAGTCTTGTTTAACTCATTTGATGTGAAGCCCTTCCACACATGTATGAAGCTTCGATGAGCCCTAGTTGATAGGTCAAATGAGGTTTATGATTTCTCAGGTTTTGGAATTTTTTGTAGTTCTGTTTCTATCTATTTATGAGATTGTTTTATAATTTTTGTGCTTGCAGTGTGGAATACAATGTTTCATATGTTTACCATGCGATGTATGCCTATTTTGACCGAGACAATGTTGCTCTGAAGGGGCTTGCCAAGTAAATATCCCAAGACTCGAGAATTGATTTGTGTCCTGTATGGATTTTGCTTAATGGTTTATGATTCCATGTTATTGATTTATTGACATAGGTTTTTCAAGGAATCCAGTGAAGAGGAAAGGGAGCATGCTGAGAAATTTATGGAGTATCAGGTGTTTGAAATTTTGCCTCAATGAAAATATGGTTTATCTCTTCTTTCTTTTTTTCTTTTGGGGTTTGGTAGCGGCTAATTCTTAGCATCCAGTTTTATACGTTAACTGAATTGGTGCTAACTTTATCTGTTCATGTTTAGAACAAGCGTGGTGGGAAAGTGAAGCTGCAGTCTATTTTGATGCCGCTATCTGAGTTTGATCATGTTGAGAAGGGAGATGCATTGTATGGTAAGTTTGTTTTTGTTCTCTTATGTTGTATTCATATTTTTGTAGTTAGACTTAAATCTATTAATGATAGTAGTAGAAACTGTTGTCTAGATTTTAAGTTGCTAGAAATCTTTACCCTGTTCATCAGATGTGTCTATGTTGACATCAAAAGAGGCAAAAATAATTATTTGGCAGAGGCTAGTATGTGTCTTGCAAAATTTAATGAAATTGGGCGCTTAATCCTTTTTAAGGCCCTTGTACTCTGAAATGCTTAATAACTATTATTTTCTCTTCCTTGTGAACTTATGAGTTCAGAAATACTGAAGTTCTTGTGTTGTTACATTCTGGAAAAAAAATTGAGCTTTCAGTTACTTACCACTTGCTTTGGTGAATATATTCTGTAGCAATGGAGCTTGCACTTTCTTTGGAGAAGTTGACAAGTGAGAAGCTCTTAAACTTGCATGCTGTGAGTTTTTCTACTATTCTTGTTTAGTTGTAACCGCATTCATTTGGATTAACTTGAAATAGATAACCATTGTGTTGGTTTCCGATACCAAAATAAATGACATTGAAAAAAAGATTCTCCACCTTGGTTTTCGTAAAGTGTTATTAATAAGTTTTGGCTGCTCTAACCTTTAAAAACAGGCAGCGACACGAAACAACGATGTGCAGTTGGCTGATTTTGTTGAGAGCGAGTACTTGCAAGAGCAGGTCCGATTTCCTACTATTTGTCTAATGAAGTTCTTGAGACTTAATACTGAATGCATGTGTAGTGTATTTAAGACATGTTGTCCTCGTTTCTTTTAATTTTATGTGTTCCTGTCGTTAGGTGGAATCAATCAAGAAGATCTCGGAATATGTGGCTCAGCTGAGAAGAGTGGGCAAAGGACATGGTAGGATCATGCTTCCTTGTGAATTACTTCCCATTAATTATACAGTTTCGTTATATCCTATTTATATAAAGTTCTCCTATATGTTTCTTAACTTTTCAATCTCTTTGGCTGTAATTTAGGTGTCTGGCACTTTGATCAAATGCTCCTGCACGAGGAGGAAGTTCTTGCATGATGGAGAAGATAGACTTTCCAACTTTCCATGAGTACTTTGTCCTTTTGGGGATATGTTGTCTGGGTATATTTTGGTATTACGTTGCCTATGAGATATAAGGTTTGTTCTTATTATTAGGAAGTCCAGGAGTTGTACATATAGACCAAATAGATGTGGTTGTCTTTGCTACTATTACTCTTTTTAGTACGTCTTGGTGTTTGAATCAGGTTTAATCCCCCGAGATGTCAAATGTAAAGCGATATTGTAGTGTTTTTCTTTTTGGCTCGGTTGGAGAAATAAATGATTAGAATTGAGATGAAGTTCACTTTTTTCCCGGGTTTGTTCCATATTTCTGCAAGTTATTGCAGGAAGGAGTCCAACATTCGTTCTGGTGAATGAGAATAAGCGAATCACAAGCCCTGGTTGGATGAACTACTGATGATCCCTTGTTTCACTTGCAGTACTGGTTGCAAAGATATGAATAAAAAGCATGAATGTGTTCATTGCTGTGAAAATTGTGTTTGAAATTTGGATTTCCAACTGTGCTATCAGCCAGTTCCCGGCTTCTCATAATATATAGCATCCCCAATTCCTAGGCCAGATATGTATGTATATCAGCCAGTTCATGTTGTCCTTTTCTTTCCCCTTAAAATGTTCTTTGTAAATAAGTAGTTTGAATCGAAGGTAGGGGTTAGGCTTAGGTTGATTGCCTCCAATGAAGGTCCAGGTGCTCATATTGCTTCCGACGAAGATGTGGACTCGATGGATATGCACTCGCCACAGTTCTGTGAAAGTAATTTAGCTTAACCAATCTTCCCCGGCTTTATGTTCTGGAGAGTGTGTCGATTACACACTCTTCAATCAGTCTTATCTACTTAGCACATGGAGGTGTAAGGCGAGACGTTTTACCTATATTGAATTTTTAGTATTTTATAAAATAATATAATTACAATAAATATTTTTAAATAGGTAACACACATATATATAGTGTGTGAAAAACTAATCAAAGTAAACAATTATACGCCAATTACAACTTGTAATTATATATAACATAATTTTACAAGTATAAATAATATAATGAAATAAAAGCTATTATGAAAGGTAAGTCAATTCTAACATATTAACTTTCAAACAATGAAAAAATCACAATTCATTTTAATCAACATACTATTCATTTTATCTCCCTATAAGCAAATAATCAATAAATTTTATCAGTATTATAATTAAAACATAACTCCTTCATGAATAAACATAAAATTACTTTCAAATAACAAAATAATATAATATGATAATTTTGATACATAAGACAAGATCACTTACAAGTGAAAATGAAAATGTACAATTTGGCTATGTATTTTTAAAAAAAATATTAAGTGATTCATCCTCACGATATTCTCAAATAATAGTAAATATGTAATACTACGACTTGTTATTTGAATTTCACTCAATTTTCTTATTTCTATAGATGAAAAAACTATTAAGTACTCACTTTGTCCATAATAAGTATCACCTTAGCCAATAACACGCATATTAAGAAAGCAATAATACAATGCGAAGTTTATCAAATTACCCTTATATAATAAAAATAAATTACTTTTTTTTATTAGTCATGCACAAGTAGTAAACCTTTTGACATTGAGAATCTAACAATACCAAGTTACTATTGTATGTGGCTTTTTCAATCATCATTTAAATATTAATTTAACTTTTCAGTTTTTGTCTAATGGTAGAATTGAAAAAAATTAGCCAATTTATGTCTTAATTTTCTAAGGTGACACTTATTATGAGACAATTTTTTTTTACTAAGGTGATACTTATTATGGGATGGAGGGAGTATTATTCATTTGTTAAATAATTATGAGGGTCAACGATTTTAATTAAGTAATTTAACATATCATTTGTGTAAGAACTGTTAGGCGAGCCTCGAACCGCTTGTTTAGGAAGTACAATCGGGCGCTTAGTGCGTAAGCCTCACAGGAACTAAGCCTCATACGTGAGCCCTGAGACGTTTTGCCAGTGCCATGCCCTGGGGCGAACCCCGAATCGAGTCCTGAAACTGCCTTTTAAAACACTGCTCAACACATTTTTTTTATCGATGTATATGTACGTAGTCATGATACACTACATTCAATTATCTGGGATAGGAAATTGCTACCAACATACCTTTGCATAGAACATATATTGATCTTTAGGTTGCCGTTTTTTTGCCTAGAACCGAAATTGTTCTTTAGCTCGCAGTTCATGTATCAGAAATCTATATTGGCATGTCTATAAGGCCTAAGTAAGTCAGCTATCAAAAATCTATATTGGCATTTTTGTTAAGAGTCTCACATCGGAAATGAAATGGGAACATGAACTCCTTATATGGTCTTGGACAATTCTCACCTAAGCTAGCTTTTAAGATTGAGTTAGGCCAAAAATTCATTCTTTATATGGTATCAGAACCATGCCCATTCCAATTCTTTGTTCGTTGATGTTGGCCCCAAATTATATTGTTCGCGCTCCAGTTAACGAGGTTTGGGCATGCGGGAGTGTTAAGAGTCTCATATCGGAAATGGAATGGGAACATGGACTCCTTATATGAACTTGGACAATCTTCACCATACAAGCTAGCTTTTGGGGTTGAGTTAGACCCAATATCCATTCTTTACATGGTATCAGAGACAAGTCCATTCTAATTCTTTGTTCACCGATGTTGGGGCCCCATACTATATTATCAATGCTTCACTTAACAAGGTATGGGTGTGCGGGGGAGTGTTAAGAGTCTCACATCAGATATGGAATGAGAACATGAACTCCTTATATGAACTTGTACAATCCTCACCATACAAGCTAACTTTTGGGGTTGAGTTAGGCCCAAGATCCATTCTTTTCATGTTAAGAGTCCCACATCGGATATGGAATAGGAACATGGACTTGAACAATCCCCACCCCAAAAGCTAGCTTGTATGGTGAGGATTGTACAAGTCCATATAATGAGTTCATATTCCCATTTAATATCCGATGTGGAACCCTTAACAATTTCAATAAGCTAAGTCCCGTTAGCAAACCTGTAGTTTGACAAAGGAACCGAACTCAATCATATAAATTTTATCTTATTAGTTTCAACAATTTCTCAAATCTTCTTTCAACATTCATACTCACTAGATTTTCCAAGTAGCTTCAAGGTAATTACTGTTAAAAATAAGAGGAAATAAGTCTTTGACCTTTGCCAGGTGATGCCAACATATAAGCCTAATTGTATCATCCCTGAACCCCGCAACTAGAGGTGACAAACTTAACCTACTAAAATCTAATCCATCCAACCCATTTAAGTTTGGACAAATTATTGACCCGCCCATTTCTTAGCTCAGCCCATTTTAATCCATCAAAATTTGGGCTGATATCTAGCCCAAATTGATCCATGAATTTTTTTGTCAAAATATGTTTAAAAAGAGTTTTATTTACTTGATATGTTATATATAACCATAATAAAGAAGAAGAGTAATTTATTAGGGAATAATGGGCAATATGCACGATTGCCCTTATTTTAGAGTGGTCTTTAATTTCCCCCCTCAAATTCATGGTCTTTAATTTTTGCCCTTCGCCTAAAAAATGAATGAAAATACCTTTGAAGTTGTGGGTTCGAATCTCAACAGAGTCAAAAAGAAAAAAAATCGCAATACAAGATTTCATTAGAAAATATATCTATTTGGTCAAAGTTGTATAGAAATTATACCTTAAGGGACATAGTTTCTATGTAATTATACCTCTGAAAAATACCTCTGAGGTTGTGGGTTCGAATCCTAACAGAGTCGAAAAAGAAAAAAACCGCAAGCAAAATTTTATAGTAATTATGGCTATTTGGCCAAAGTTATATATAGATTATGCCTTAAAGGACATAGTTTCTATGTAACTATTCCTGAAGGTAAAGTTTCGTTCAAAAATTAAGATTATGTCTTGTCCGACTAGTTACATGCATAGTCTCTATATAATTTTGACAGAATAGGCACAATTCTATGAAAAAATTTCCTTGCGATTTTTTTCTTTTTTGGCCTATATTGGAATTCGAACCCAGAATCTCTGATTTAGTAGATCCGCGAATAAACGGTACTTTGACTCATAAATTTTTATTAAATGAGAAGTAGGAGAAAAATTAAAGATAATTGATAGGTAAAAATTAACGACTAGCCCGTATGAAGAACAATCCACGCAATTTTTTGATAATTTTTTTTTATAAATGAACAATAATGTAATTAAAGCTTAATAAGAATTGGACGAATTGAGTTATGATACGTTTTAGCCCACATCACCGCAACTCATTTCAATCTAAGTAACATTTATTAATTCAATATATTTTGACATGTACAAATTCAATCCAATCCAATTAGCTCATTTGACACCGTTACCCACAATCACACATTACACACACACAAATGGTTGGCCAGTGGGCTGGGTCGGCCCGGTCCCCCCCTGACATCGCCCCGAACCCGACCTTTTTAAAAAAAATCGATATCGGGACTCGAACCGGGATGGGACATGGTCTCGTCCCGACCCATACCGGCCCGCCCCAATCCCGCCAGGACCGACCCGGTCCCGGTCCCGCCCCGATCTCGCTCAAAATCCCCCTTTTGCACAAATACCATTGCACCAACGACCATTTTACATTTTAGCCGTTGTGCAACAGCCATTTTTGGCCTCCCCCAACCCCCTACCCCCTTAATATTTATTTTTAACTCATAAGTTATTATATTTATACTTTAACCCAATTTCTCAACTATAAATAACTCATTTTCTCTTCATCTTTCTCACAAATCTTCCTACAATCTCTTTAATCTCTCAATCTATCTCTCTACAAGTCTGCATTGTCTATTAAATATTCAATTTTATTTATTCATTTGGGAGTGAAGTTGGCAACTAGCTTGAGGATATTCCATCGAGCAAAGTTTCAATTTTCAACCTCTCGATTACACGTCGACGTTACGTCGGCGTTTGGTACATTCGTTCCTTCATTAAATTATTATTGTCTGTTTATTTTATTTAGCGCACTTAATTTCATTTACTTTAATTATTTATTAGTATAATTATAAATTTATAATGGAAGGATTTAAACGTATGCTTACGGATAGGGGTCATGTTTCTTCTAGTAGGGGCAACAAGGGCAATGACACTTTTTCTAGTCAATTCTATTTCTAGACATAATCTTATTCCTACACATGATGATTTTGTTGATACTGAATTTTTTTCTACAATACCATTAGATTTAGATGAGGAGCTATTTTCTGGAACTCAAGAAAACTTTAATTTAGACGATGATCTAGATGATACATCCACTATGTAGATGACACTAGTGCACATTCAACTGAAATATTAATAAATAAATATTATATTTTATTATTATCACATCATTTTATTTTGTCTAGCATACAAGATGAATGCAAAAAAGTATAGGCATTACCAACAAGAAAGTGCTAGCAACCAACCGGCTTCCATACCATCTTCTTCTTTTTCAACACAACCTCAAAAAAGACGTGTTGTTTATGCGGCTAGTATTGAAAGTCTTAGACATAGACTGTTTAGTGGTACCACTACTAATCAAGTTAGCGAGTTTGATGTTTTTGTTTTGCAGGATGTTGTACCGTACGAAGCAGTTCTCAATGAAGAAGGATGTGAAAACTTCTCGAAATATTGGAGGGAGAATGAGACGTGGCATAGAGAACCAAACATTTGGCAAATAGTGAAATACACGTGCTGTCACGTGTAATTTCGTATTTTTTTATTTTTTTAAAAATTTGTTTTATTTTCTTTATTTTTCTTTTCTTTTTAATCTCGAAATGTAATGGAAATATTATTTTATATTAAAAATGAAAAGGACAATTATTTTTATATGAACTTGAAAAATTATTAGAGGTGTTAAGTATATTCGAATGTTGTTGAAGTTTTAAAATTGAGATTCAAGTGCTAAATTCTTTCTAAACCCTTAGTTGTTGATGAGATTCGAAAATGAAAAAAGAATTTCGAATTCACCATTGTTGAACCTTGAAAAAGCTTGAAGAACAAAAAATGAGTTTTGTCAAAATGCGTGGTTGTTAGCCAAATTGATTACTAGAGTATGGTGATGATGTTGTGAAGTTGTAGTTGAAATTTGAGTTTGATTTGTGTGAATTTATCTGAGTTTTTTGTTGAATTTTGACACCAAAAATTAGACTTGGAGCTCCTAAAAATGGATGATAAAATGGTGATAAAGAACTCTTGAAAATCAACTTTGGAAGTTGGAACTGACACACGTGCTCATTTCGTATAGGTTAGAGCCATTTTTTAAAGTTCTCATGCGCTTGAAGGAGGTGTTCTCACGCAGTACTCCACGTCAATAATAAAGGTGCAAAGAATTACTTTTAAAAATTTAGAGGGGTAATAGGATCCCGCAAAGATAAGGTGTGTCGCAACAACTTTAGGTATAATTCAAGGAGGTAATAGTGTCTTATCCATATTTAAATTATTAATTATGGAACTTATAGTACTTTTTACGTAGTCTTTAAATATGTAAATTTTATTTTAAAATATTTAAAATTTTTATGTTCTAACACACTGTCAAAATTAGAAAATTTTACCCTCAAAAAGCGAAAATTGTCAATCTTTTCGGGACGAAGGAAGTAATTTAATTTGTTAGTATACCAAGTTGCTTAACTTATTCAGTGAATAACACATAAACATGCCCTTTAACTTGGCACGAGCTGACAACTATGACCTCAAATTTTATCAGTGCACAAGTCGGCACTTAAACTTCTCAAAAGTCGAACAAGCATACACACACGTCTTACATGGCAAACTGAGTGAGATACACTCGAAAACAGGAGAGTTGATGCTCAATATCACATGTATATACTTGGTCGACTTTTGACAAGTTTGAGTGCCTACTTGTGCACTAGCAAAATTTTAGGTCCAAGTTGCCAGCTCACGCCAAGTTAAAGGACATGTTTATGTATTTTTATTTAATTTACCTTTTTCATTTTTTTTGTCCAATCTACGTGTAAATTAGTTGACAGTCTCTGATTGGACATTAATCCACGTGGGAGCAATTGCACTTCACGCTAGTGACCTGTCAGAAATTTGTGTATGCATGTTCGACTTTTGACAAGTTTAAGTGACTACTTGTGTACTAGCAAAGTTTGAGGTCATAGTTATCGAGTCGCGCAAGTTAAAGGGCTTGTTTGTGTGTTAAAAAAATACTTTAAGTGATGGTATACGTAAAAATTGTTTTAAATGAATAGATTTAAAATCCCATATACAGCCAAAATATGATATCCTTAACTATAAAAAAAAAATACTCTCTCCATTTATTTTTACTTATTCATTAAGCTAAAAACAAATTTTTAATTTTACTTGTTCTCTTTAATATATTTTGAAAAAGTTATTTTGTTTTGTTTTTATCATTGATTATTCGTTTCTCAAATTATTTCTCAAATTTATTGAAATTATACATAAATTAATATAACTATTATGAAAAATAGACTTTCATTTATTATTTTTTCAAAAAACAATATAACATAGATTATGAATATGTAAAAATAAATGAAAAGAGTAGTATTTAAAAGATATCGGATCTGTCTTTGGTTTGTGTGCAATCTTGTGCAGATAAATTATGACATCCATGACTATTGGAAATATGGTAGATATTGAATCTGCTCTTTGGTTCGTGTGCAAACTTATGCAAAAATATGACATCTTTGACTATATAACAAAGTTGCAATTTTGATAATTATATTTGTATTACAAAAAAAAATCATATGTTTGTTAAATAATATAAGAGGCACAAAAACAACATTGAAATGTTTTTATTACACTTTCTTGTTTAATTATTGAGTTTTTTATATATATGTTATTTTTTAAATTAAGTAAAAAAAAAAACAGCCCCGGATCCCGATCCCGCCCGCCCCGCCCCGATTCAGACAGGATCGGGATACTTCGGCAAATCCCGCCACTCCCTCTGTCCCGACCGACACCGCCAAATGCAACCCGACCGGCCCGATCCGGGCCCACTAGCCACCCTTCACAAAGTAGTTGCGGGTGCTCCGTCCATCTTTGATTACAGTTGACGTTAGCATCCAAAATCTGGAGCGGCTTCTCAAAAAGTAGGAACTGCTTTAGCTTCTTCTGGAAGAAAGCAAAAATAAAAAACTGAGGGAATCACGAAGAAGAAGAAATAACAAATGTTGAAGAACTCCATGAATGTCGCACTGGTACTACTCGCGATAGCAATACACACAATTGCTGATGAATCCTTCGATGTTCGTCAACATCTATCAACTGTAACGAGGTCTCTCTTTCTGTTTTTCTTCCAATTTTACAGGAACTCTCAAAAATAAGCTCTATGGAATCTTATACACTGTCCCCTTTCTAACTCATTATATTGTGAATTACATAGGTTCCTTCAGTGTGTACATCATTTTCTAACATGGAATCTATTTAAAGAAGCTAATACTCTGTTCCATTTACAATTTTGGCCTATTCTATGGAGCATCCATAGAAGGGGAGCCTTGGAGTAACTGTTAAAGTTGCTGCCATGTGACCAGAGCAGTTATGGGTTCAAGCCGTGGAAACAACCTCTTGCGTGAGTTAAGGCTGCGAACAATAGATCCTTGTGGTCTGGCCCTTCTCCGGACCCGCGCATAGCAGGAGCTGGCTGCCCTTTTTTGTATGGAGCATCCATACTTATTATTACACTATCCAATAAATGCAAGCAATAATGAGTATTCTAATTTTGAGTACAATTGTATACACTATTATCATAGCTTTGTTACTTGACATGTTTTCAAGGCTATCAATGGATGTTATAGAAAGTTACTCCATTTGTCCCAATTTATGTGACACTTTTCGCTTATCCAGACTCCATTTGATTAATCTTCTAAGCTAAATTAGATTAGATCAACTATATATTTTAAAATTTAAAATTATATGAAAATTACTATAAGTTACTTTTACTCACTCTGTCCCAATTCAAGTGTCTTACTTTGCTTTTTGGTATGTCCCAAGAAAGAGTCCCTTTTTCTATATTTAGTAAATTGACAATTCAAACATCCTAAATGGCAAGTTTAAAACCACAAGATTCAAATGTGATTTTATACACATATCTATAATTTAAGACCACAAGATTCAAAAGTCTCTTTTTACTCCTTAAACTTTGTGCGTAGTCAAACTAAGACACTTAAATTGGAATAGAGGGATTACATTTTAAAATGTTATTCAAAGTTCACATAGTTTGAATCTCAAGAAGCGAAAAATGTCACGTAAATTGAGATGAGGGAGTACCTTTTTAGTGACCTGACTGCGTATATAATTTAAAAGGAAAACAAATTATTCAACATATATGCAGTTCAAACCGATGGCAGATTCAGTGTGCTTTCTACTTATTAGATTTCAGACTGGATAGTAAAGTTTCCTCTTTGTATGAGTCATATGCGGCTAAAAAATAAGAGCAGATCTGCGATTGCAGTTTGTATTTGCATTGCTTGGATTGGGATTGAGCTATTGATGTACTTGTTTATTGGTTTCATTTGCAGATATGGTATTGTGAAGGATATGTCTGATGATTCCTTTGTGCCTTCCCAAAATCTAGATCAATGTACACCCATTCATTTGAATCTTGTGGTGAGTCTTTGTTAGGCTGGTGTCATTCCTTCTTGTGGTGCCAATGCGAATTGGTTTATAAATTTAAGTTGTAGTTGTTGTATTTTCTGTTACTTCATATTTTTTTGGTAATTAAATGGAAGCTTTTCATTGCCTATGCTTAATAGGAAAGCAGTATGTTTAGTAGTATTACCCATGTTATTCCTATGAAAGAACTAGAACAACAAGGAAATTGGATGTGTGTATGTGCGGTGCATCAAAACTTTATCACCTTGTCTTAATCCTCTAGGCCTTGGAGCGTATGTTGATAAATTCCTGACTTACTCTATAGACTAACACAGAAGTTTAGGCTGCTTGAAAGTCCAAGGGCAGCCCGGTGCACTAAGCTCCCGCTATGCGCGGGGTCTGGGGAAGGGCCGGACCACAAGAGTCTATTGTACGTAGCCTTACCCTGCATTTCTGCAAGAGGCTGTTTCCACGGACCATCTGCCCAAATTTGAGGAACCTTTTCTTTGTTTCTTTTTTTGTTATAACTGTAGTGTCCTGACAAGCGTGTGGCCTTGTGTGCACCTCGACTAATACACTAGGTACCTTTTACCTTCCATTGGAAAGGGTACTTGATAATTCTATCCACCAAAATTTAGACAGATGGAAGAATTATTGTTTCTGCTGGTATGCGGACCTCAGTTCCCAAGGTTGTCAATCCAGCTCTATGATCGCTAGGCCAGCCGCCACCCTCTTCGGGGTGAAGCAATGAGAAAAATCTATTCCGTTAAGATTTGGAAGATGCTTTACGATAGGAAAGTTGCAGAAGGTATCCCATAAATCTAGATTGCTAGTAAATTCGTCTTATTCACCAAAGGATTCTGTCTGAAGATTAATGTCACTTATTTGCAGTAGCTACTAATCTTCGACTTATCAGAAGTTTGAACAGTATGATCCTCAATTTTTGAGCGTCCCGGATCTTGTTCTCCCCTTCCTTTTCATTCGAAATATAGGTTCGATCTTCTTCTCATCTATGTCAACTATTATTTTGGCACTTTATGTGCTTCTATTTTCCTTTTTGAACTTTTTAATGGAAAATGCATAGATATCAATTGCTTTGTAGAATTTACACAAATGTGAATTTTGATTCTCTTATGGAAATAGTGCTCGATTCAGACCTGACATTGTGGGATTTCACGGATATGTTGTTGTGTTGTGTTATGGAAATAGTGCTCGATATAGAAAGAAATTATCTTGACGGGTTTCCTTCAGGTAATGCTATGTTCACTAAAGATGGTTCAATTTTAATTTATCTTAATTGGTAACTTCTTATTTGGTAGGCACGGCATGGCACTCGTGCTCCTACCAAGAAAAGGATAAGGGAGCTAGAAGCCTTGGCTGCTCGATTGGAAGTCCTTGTACGTGATGCTAAGGAGCAGAAGCAGTCTTTGGATAAAATTCCTGCTTGGTTAACGGGGTGGAGCTCTCCTTGGAAGGGAAAACGTACAGGCGGAGAGTTGATCAGTGAAGGTGAAGACGAGTTATATCATCTTGGTGTCAGAGTCAGAGAACAGTTTCCCAACCTGTTTAGTGAAGAATACCACCCTGATATATATTCAATTAAGGCTACCCAGGTTGACAGATTAGTTTTTACTTTTTAAAATCTGCATACTCACTTATTATCATGACCAAATCAATTTCTCTCATTTGAGAGAGGGGGATCTTTCATTGTGGGAAATTCTCAAATCATTGCAGTTAATGGGAATGGAAATTTGTTGTCAACATGATAATATAGTTAAGAAGTGTTTACTTATCAAAGGATTACAGTCAAGGAGCCGTTTGTTTCTACATAGTTAACAGGGAGAGTGAAATCCGACTTGCAACAATAGCTACGAGGTCACTGGTTTCAAACTACTAGTACTGCAGTTTTGAAAATTTTGATACTGTGTTATACTTTGCGTACCATCTTTTATGAGATCTTTATTTTATGGTGGAATGTGTGTGCACCCGTGTATGACTATGCATCCACAAATAAATAAATAGCAATAAGATCTTGTTGGAACCTTTTTGCATCTTGATGCCTTTCTCAAATATGAGCCGAGGATCTATCGGAAACAACCTCTCTACCCCGCAAAGGTAGAGGTAAGGTCTGCGTATATCCTACCCTCCCCAGACCCCACTTGTGGGATTACACTGGGTATGTTGTTGTTGTTGATGCCTTTTTCAAATAAAGGTGTCAGAATGATTTTATTATAGCAATGCCTCACAATGCTTTGAGAATCGTAGTCAAGTTCTTTGCTTACTCACCAAAGCACATGTTCATTTCTTCCTAAAGTGATGCATCAAAAGCATTCTGCTGCTTTAGTGTTCTTTTGTATTTGCAAGACTATTATAGAACTTATTAGCATTGCCTTCTTTATTGCTAGAAGTCTTCTGATTCTATCACTGCTTCTTGTTAGCTCATCACTAGCCATGACTTTTGACAGTGATAGTGACATTTATAGGTTCCTCGGGCATCAGCTAGTGCTGTGGCATTTGGCATGGGGCTGTTTAGTGGAAAAGGGAAGCTTGGCCCAGGGGGTCATCGAGCTTTTGCTGTTACAAGTGAAAACCGTGCAAGTGATATAGTTTTGAGATTTCACGATTGTTGTCAAAGCTACAAGGTATGCTTGCAAAGTCTATTTGGGGGCAGTCTTTACATAGGTAACATCAAAATAATTAGCGGTTAGTAGTTTTTGACGATTTACTTGTTGATTGCGAGTACATCAAACCTGGAATCTAGCGCACCGAGCAACTCAGAATACAAAATATTTCAGTTTCTATTTTCAGGATTGTTTGATCCTTGACTATCAGAGGCCCGCTTGTTAGTTGATTAATTTTCGCTTTTTGACTTCAAAAGGAGTGAAGTTATTAACTGCTTCCATAATCAGTCTGTTTGATTCCCCATTCATTGTTCACCGTCTATTTATTACTAGTAACCTAAGTCAGAATCATCTTAACTTTAGAAATGGAATCAACATAATCATGCATAGAGAGAGCTGACATAGAACAAGGGAATTTAAGCTCCTTATTAAGTACTTTGCTATACCTAGTGGCATTGTTGAAATATCAGCACTAAAAATGGTTGACAGCAAAAGCCAGTTCTCTATCTTTCCCAATTGAATTGACCGCTTTCTTTAACAGACCAAGTTCCTATCTCTTTGAAATAAGCAGTACATTAATGAAAAATACACGAGAAATTTTAACTTTGACCAGGCATGCATTTTCTAACAAATACCTCACCTCATCCTCATCCCAATCATTATTTTGAACGTATCCCCTACTAAACATAATGTTGAACATATCCCCTTACCCCAGCTCCTGTAGGGTCTCTGCTCTAGTTAAATGAGGCAACACTGAACTGGGACGGAAGAAGTAGAAATGAAGAACCACGGGAGACTTTTTTTAAATCTAAAAATTGAAACAGAAATAGAAAAAAGGGAAGTCCTTGGGGAATATTTGTGACTTAGGTGTCAGTCCTATTTCAGATGGTCAATGAGGTATTTAGTATAAAGGATCTTGAATATTCATTATTTTCCTATATTGCACCTCCTGTATCGGACCTTTCCTCTCCCTGCATTTTTTGTTTCTCCTGCACAGCGTTACTGCTGATTTGGCTCTTCTTTATATATGCACATATACACACTGCTGTTTGATTTGTGAGTTGAGTTAGAAAGAAAGTTTACATGACAGTTCTTTTTGGTGGCAGGATTTTAGGAAAAGCCAGGAGCCAACTGTAAAGAAGCTCAAAGAACCTACATTAGATGAAATTAGTCATGAACTAGTGAGGCGATATGGGCTTAATTTTACAAAACAGGATGTATCTTCATTATGGTTTCTCTGCAAACAGGTTAGTATTGCAATTACTAGTGTTCCAGTGGTGCAAAACCTTTTATTTATTTATTTAGATCCAAGTATAGTTATTTGTCTTCAATTGACTACTTCGACAGGAAGCTTCACTGTTGAACATCACCAATCAAGCTTGTAGTCTATTCAGTCCAGTGGAGGTATTTTAAGTCTATCCCTTTTTCCATAGTTCCTCTTGGACTTAATAAGCAGATGGGGACCTAGGTTTTGCTAGTCAATTAGTTATGTGTTCCTGTGTTGTTAGGAGCTCTCCTTTGTTTTTCTTAGGTCATAACTGGGAAAGTTGGAACGGAATGCATGATTAAGTTAACGTGATTGATTTTTTATTAAAAGGTAGTCGACGTTTGTTACAAATAATTCTTCTGGTGTACAATGTACCTGCATTCTTTCATTGGCATGGGAAGTTGAAGCCTTGCTGTTTCATTCCATGTTTATTGACAAATTATCATTTAGGTTTCTTTATTGGAGTATGCCGATGATTTGGAGTCATTCATACTGAAGGGCTATGGTAATTCACTAAATTATCGAATGGGAGTGCCACTACTTGAGGATGTAATTCAATCCATGGAACAGGCAATTAAAGCCAAAGAAGGTAATGTTAACTGAAGCAGGCATTATCTTGTTTTCTTTTTCCATGGAGGGGGGGGGGTTGGATGGTTGTTTACTATAGTCCATTGATAGCTTATTTCTCTTACCTTCCTCATCCCACGAGATTTTAGAGGAAGAGATAATTGGAAAAAAGTGAAGCCAACTCCTTAATCCTTGTAGTACTCTATCAAATAGAGTTGCTAGAGATGGATGGGGATATTTTTTCATATATTGAGAAGTTTTAAAAAATACTCTCCTCTCTCCTCCCCTCCTCTCTCTTTTTTTTTGAAGCTTCATAGTTCCTTGTGAATGTGCTCCGGCGGTGAGATATCCAGATAGATCTCCTTCAGACCTATCTTTTGAGAGGGGTCAACCTTTCAGAGTGAACAGTATTTTCGGCGTGAATAGTACTTTCTGTGTGAACAATATTTTCGACGTGGACAGTATCTGCCCCAGGCAATCAGAAAATGCTACTAGGCACGAGTTTTGAGGCCAGTGAATTTTTAGTGTAACTTCAAATTCATTTTCTTTTTCCGGGGTCCTTTTTTCCGGCCACCATGGTTGGATCTCTTTCATTAGGGGATAGTATTATATATTACAACGCAGGATTTAAGTCTTATGATATTACCAAATGCAAGTCTGGTGCAGAAACGTGGTACGAGTGGTGGAACACAACAGGAATTTAATGAGAAGAGTTAAAGTTAGCCTTAAATTCTTAAAGTGGTTGATATCAATATTTATTGAAGCATCCAAGGTACAGGGGAAGGCAGTCGGGAGATGAAATCTGAAGGACCACTTCTCAGAATTTTACTGCACTCTTAAATATAATGAGTGGAAGATACATTAGTTTTATTGCCATACAAGGTCAAAACAAATCAGTCATCAGTACATCGGAGACCACATATAAAGAAGGTTGGGGGAATATAGCACATAAGATTGCTAAGTTTGTGTACGAGCCAGAGCAAGTGCAGGAGCAACAGAGACCAACAACGAAACAGCTAGGCGCATCTTTCAGAAAAGTTATCAACGGCAACAGATGGACGTCGGGAAACTCAAAAAAGGCGCAGATTCAGTCGAACGTTGACAACATAGAGATAGCTGAGAAATACTCCAACCTCTGAGAAAGATCTACTGAGCAGGTGTATTATTGGGAAATATCAGAACTCTTCACAAGAATCTATTACTCTGAACGATGTAAGAAGATGGGCATGCAATACGTGGAAGACGACGTTTGGTATTAATGTCTTCGCAATGAATGATGGCCTTTTTCTTTTTGAACTTCCATCAAGGAAAGTAGATCTGTTGGAGCTAGAAAAAGATGAAATTGAAGGCTGAATGGTGGAAATCGACGATGGGGTGCTGGCCAGCAGAGATTAAAAGAGACTGAATGTGGGTCAGAATTCTAGGACTTCCTTTGAGCATGTGGTCACATGAAATCTTCAAGCAAATCAGAGACAAGTGTGGGGGATATCTTTAAACAGAGGAGGAAACTGAGCTCAAGAACCATTTACACTGGGCTCATATTAAGGTAAAAGGGGATGCGGAGGAAGTTCCGAGGGTTATCGAGGTGTCCAGCGGCAAATTCTCATATACCATCCCAATATAGTGCGAGATTTCGATGACGGTCAGAGCTATCGATGGCAAGACAGAGGAGAAAGGTTTTTGTCCGGTGGATCTGGTAGATTCAGCTCATAAAAGGGGACCCCACGTGGGTACATCGAGAAGTGGGGAATTTTCAAATTTTATGACACGTGGGACAGAGGGACAGAGAAAAAAGGAAAAGGGCCACTAGAGGTGGTGGTGGGCCAAATTAAAAGAAGTGAGGTTTTGGCTCGAGATTTAGTGATCCATTTGCAGTAGTAAATCATCACTTAAATCATATAACTCCTGAAGCCCAACTGAATGACATGGTAAGCATAGAAATATATACAAATATTTCCAAGCTTATCACTCACAACATGTTTGAGAATTTGAAAAGCAGAGACGGGGAAAAAGAGTCAATCTATTCAAAATGATCACTGGAATGGACCAACAGTAGAAAAAGATGAGCTACAGTTGAAGGCAAAAGAAACATAATGCTTACAACTCAGCACACAAGTAGAAACCCCAGAAGAAATTGCAGAAGATGTTGTTCCCTTGAGAATTCAACTTCCAGCTGAAGAAATTGCCAAGGAGATCATTAATCCAGATTAGGTCAAACAACACATGATCAGACTCAGTACATAATTTGGAGTAGACTTCAAAGGGCGTGAAGAAAAGGTCAAAGAATTATTTTTGAAAATTGATAACAATAAGAAGGAGAACAAAGGGGATCAATTAACCATAAAGAGGAAGGGGATGAATGAATTGAAGGGGTTAGAATTAGATACTAAATTTATGAGTAATGGCACTAGGAGAAGTGGGGATATCTGGTCATTAAAGATCAATGAAGTTAAATATAGTATCTTGGAATGTAAGGGGGTTAAACTGTAGTAAAAAGAGAAGTATGATCAAGAATTGCTTACAAAGTTGGAGGGCAGATGTAGTTTGTTTACATGAAACAAAGGTGGAGGGGGAAATCATAGAAATATTTAAGGAGGTTTGGGATAGTAGATGGACCAGTTGTGTGCAGTTAGAATCAAGTGGGACTAGAGGTGGCATAGTCATAATGTGGGATAAAAGGGAATGGGAAGGCATGATTAGCAGTGTAGGGATGTACCCAGTTTCATGCAGTTTTATTGAAAAAAATCAAGACCTCAGTTGGCAATTGACAAGGTGTATGCTCCCAATGACAGACTGGAAAGAGAAGAAACTTAGGGGGAAATGGGAGCAGCAAGAGGACTGATTCTAGGTCCATGGGTCCTGTGTGGGGATTTTAATACAGTTAGATTACCACATGAGAAGAAAAATTGCAGGAGAATCAATAAAGCAATGACTGATTTCTCTGAGTTTATTATAGATATGGAGTTGGTGGATTTGGACCTAATAGGAGAAAAGTTCACATGGTAAAAGGGAGTCAAACACTCTAGTACAACAAGACTAGATAGATTCCTCATTTAAGAGGAATGGGATGCCAATTTCAGGAACATCAAGCAGACTATCTTACACAGGGTAACTTCAGATCATTCCCTATTGATGCTTCAGTGTGGGGAGTGGCAGAAAACTAGTTCCTATTTTAAATTTGAGAACTGGTGGTTGCAAACAGAAGGTTTCAATGAGAGAGTAAAGAATTGGTGGGAATCTTTCACTTACAGTGAAAAACCTGACTATATTTTGGTGGCAAAGTTGAAAGCTCTTAAGGATAAACTAAAGGAATTGTGCAAAACAGCTAAGGAAACCTGAAGATCCAGAAACAATTGGTGCTTGCCCAACTGGCAGACCTGGAAGAGATACAAGAGAGTAGGATATTAGAGGAGGGAGAAGTAGCATCTAGAATGACATTGAAGATGGAGTTTGAAGACATAGCCAGGCATGAAGAGACTGCTTGGAGACAGAGATCCAGGGCAATCTGGCTAAAAGAGGGTGACATAAATATCAGTTTCTTCGATAAAACTGCAAATGCCCACAGGAGAGTCAACACAATTGACAAGCTGAGAGTAGGTGGTGAAGTTGTGGAGGATTCTATAGAGGTGAAGAATGAGATAGTAACCTACTATGAGAAGCTTTACACAGAGACAGAGTTGGAGGCCTCAACTAGACATGAGGAACTGTCCCATGATAGAGGATGATGACAACACCAATCTGATGGCACCTTTTGAAGCTCAAGAGATATTGGATTCTATCAAAGCACGTGCAGGAGATAAGGCACCAGGTCCGGATGTGTATACAATGATTTTTTTTACTAAATGCTGGGAAATCATCAGGACTGATCTAGTAGCAGCTATTAAGAACTTTCACGAAGAAGTCTATTTTGAAAGGAGCTTGAATGCTACTTTTGTGGCCCTTATCCCAAAGAAGGTAGGGGCAATAGAACTGAATGACTTCAGACCTATTAGTCTAATAGGTGGAGTATATAAAATCATTGCCAAGCTACTAGCAGAGAGGCTGAAGAAGGTTATTCATAAACGGGTTGATAGAAAGCAAATGGCTTTCATCAAAGGAAGACAAATTATGGATGCAGTCTTTATAGCTAATGAATGTGTGGATTCTAGGCAGAGAAGTAAAAAAATTAGGCATTCTCTGCAAGCATGACATCCAAAAGGCACATGGCCACTTGAATTGGAGTTTTCTGATTAGAATGCTAGAGAAAATAGGCTTTGGTACTAGATGGATCCAATGGATTAAACAGTGCATCAGCACGGTAAAATTCTCAGTCTTGGTCAACAGAACCTCACGTGGTTTCTTTCATTCTCAAAGGGGATTGAGACAGGGGGACCCTTTATCCCCCTTTCTGTTCATTCTTGCAATGGAAGGGATGAGTAATATGCTAAACACAACACAGGGGAGAGGATGGATAAGGGGATTCCAGGTGGGAGAAGGAAATAATTTGGAGATCACACACTTGCAATATGCAGAGGACACCTTAGTTTTTTGTGAAGCAGTGAAAAATGACATTCTAATACTAAGGGTCATTTTCATTATTTTTGAAGAAGTCTCTGGATTGCATATCAATTGGGGGAGGAGTTTCATTATCCTATAAATGAGGTGACAGATCTGGAGAGTCTGGTTGAAAAGATTGGAGGCAGGGTGTGGGAACTTCCAACCATATATTTGGGCATGCCTTTAGGAGCTAAAAGCAAATCCAAAGGAATATGAAATGGTGTTTTAGAAAAGTGTGAGAAAAGACTAATTAATTAGAAAAGTCGGTACCTTTCTCTGGGTGGAAGACTGACTATGGTCAACAGTGTGCTAGATGCATTACCATGTTACATGATGTTCATCTTTCCAATACCCGTTAATGTGATTAAAAGGATTGACACACTTAGAAGGAATTTTTTCTGACAAGAATATGGTGACTAGAACATACAATTGTACTGTTTGGAGAGCTATCAGGAACCTGTGGCCTATTATGCTAGCAAGAGTCAGATGTAAGGTTGGGAATGGTTTAAAGGTATCTTTTTGGAATGATAAGTGTATTGAGAATACAACACTGAAGCAGTTGTTCCTTGATCTTTATGGTCTTTGTCAATTGCAACAAGCAACTGTGGCTGAGATGTGGACTGGACAGAGATGGAATCTGAACTTGAGAAGAAACCTAAATGATTGAGAAATAGAATGGATAGCATCTTTCCATAATACAATGACCACTTTCAACAACTTGACAGGAGAAAGAGACACAATAGAGTGGCAGAAGTACAATACAAGAATTTTCTTAGTTAATTCAACATATAAGGATTTGAACACCTCAAGTATGCAGGAGGATGATTGGCCTTGGAAAATGATATGGAAGACAAAAGTTCCATACAAAGTAAATTGTTTCAATTGGATTTTGGCAAAGGAAGCAGTGCTGACTCATGACAACTTGAGCAAAAGAGGTTTCCACGTATGCTCAAGATTCTTCTTATGTGAAAAACAAATGAGACAATCAACTATTTTTTCTTACATTGCAAATGGGCAGAACAACCATGGAAGATGTTCATCAGTGTGAGGAGGATCAAGTGGGTGAAATCTGGGAACATTAAAGGAGTTTTAAACTGTTGGATCAGAGATGGAAATGCAACAAAGGAGGAAAGATGGAAGATGGTCCCATCATGCATATGGTGGACTGTGTGGAATGAAAGGAATCAGAGGTGCTTTGAGGGCAAAAAAAACTGTTTACAGAGGTTCAAGATGAATTGCTTAACCCTTTATTACTTTTGGTGTAAACAAGTAGTTTTAGTGCAAACAAAAGATATTTTTGATGTTTTGGATTCACTGTAATAGGAGAATAATGTAAGGAAACAAGATGTAAGAAGTAACTTTTTGATGGGGGTACTACATATTTGGATGTAGTATACCTGTGGATATATAGATTAATTGTTACCATTGTAAAAAAGAGAGATGGATGGGAGATTATTTCTCTCCTTGTCAAATGGAGGCCAAGTGGGGAAAGTATTTCTCTCCTTATTAAAGAAAGGCCAGGCCCACTTCGTTATATGTTATAGATCCTATATAACCTGCTAACTTTATAAATTCTATCCTTATTCCATGACTCTGTTGCCTCTGTTAGTGAGCTGTCCTTTTCAGCTGCTAACTAGAGGACTGTTAGATAAGAATAGAAAGTGGAGCCTTTATTAGACCAATTACTTGATGCTGTTATTTGTCGTAATGCTAACCTTCCTTTATTGCTCGAGATTGTATTTCTGGAATTCTTTTTGCTTACTCATATCTTCTATGGAAGTTAATCTTTTAAATGATGGAAACTTGATATCTGGTGCTCTTTGTTTTATGTGCATTCTCCTCCATTAGAAGGATATGCTCCCGGGAGCTTTGAAAAGGCTAGACTACGTTTTGCTCATGCAGAAACTCTGCTTCCTTTTTCATGTTTGATCGGGCTCTTTCTTGGAGAATTTGGTGAGTGTTTATATGATAGGATTGTTGTACGCTCTACTACCTCCGTTCTTAATCAATTTTATGCCCCTGAATGTTTCAGAATTTGAACTGATACAAAGAGAGCAGACGTTGCAATTCCCTCCTAAACCTCCAAACAAGAGAAACTGGCGGGGAAGCATAGTGACACCTTTTGCTGGAAATAACATGCTAGTCCTTTACAGCTGCAGGTCAAACAACTCAAGCAAGTACTTTGTGAAAGTGCTGCACAATGAACGTCCCATTCCAATACCGGTAAGTTCTCTGATTACAACATCTGTGGTCCTTGCTTTGGGATCATACATCAGTAATTACAGGCCTTCAAGGTTTTCCCTTTACTTCTCATTTTCAACTTCTGAAAAAGGATTCACTGGCTGTGATGTCCATGCTTCAACTTAAAAGAGGTTTTGCCAACAGTGTAGTTACAAATTCATGAAACTTTTCTGACGTTGCAACTTATCTCTTTGTCCGCGAACTAGTCCCTGGGGACTACACAAGTCTCACCAGTTCGTGGCAGAGCCATGAGACAGCATTGCCGGCATAAACTGTTATACTCCTGTTCTAGTTTTGCATTCTTTTTAAAGAATTCTTAGGAGTGTGAATTTCATTCATTTTTTTCTTCATAACATCTAATTGGGAATAATGTCACTTGTCAAGATGCACACTTGCTAAATGTATCTACTTGTGCCACAAGTGATTCAAAATTTACTCCCTTTGAGGTCTCAAATTCATCCACAAATTTTCTTGCTATCAATTATTTTCCTCTCGGTGGTTCTTCCCTTTTTCTTCTGTTCTAAGCTTTTAATGCTTCTATTTCTTTTTGTTTATAGGGCTGCAACGGCTCAGATTCTTGCCCATTTGAAGTATTTAAGGTACCACTTCTACATCTCACTAGATGATTCAATTTACCTGTGACGTCAACCATCTCTTACTTGTCATAAATGGCTTCCTCCAGGAAAGGATAGTTGCTCCTCACTTGAAACATGACTACAACGCGCTTTGCAATGTGAACTTGGAACGAAAAGAGAAGGGTTCTGCCCCCAGTAAGTTCTCACAAATGTTTAGTTGGATTTTCTCACCGTGGAATGCTGATACACCCGCTCAGAAGGTCGAGCTATAACATCTTACATGATCTCTTTCTTTTTGTTCACCGTGTGTTTTATAAGCTTCATTCAGCCAGCAACCCAACTGGTATCCTGATTGTGGTACAATTTTGAAGGAAAACGTATCTTGTATTATTAAGTTTTCTGGTGGCTGGTTTAACCATAGGGTAGTCAAAAACGAAATCAATGATATAGTTAATTACCTGTAGTTTTCACCAAAGCAGTTCGTCTCCAACTCTCTTCACTAGTATTACATTGAGATCCTTGCGCCCATTTCTTCAATCTATTTGCTTACATTTTCGTATGCGCTATGTCTAATTCTGCTATTGTTTATGCAAATTCACTGCAATTCTACTTTTGACTTTCCATACACCGGAACATGCTCTAGATTTGTTTGAGGCCTTGCAAAGCAACTAAGGATATTTTGAAGCCTGAAGAATCTGCAGTTCTCTAGTTTTATGTTTGTAAAAACTTGTGTCTGGATGGATAAGCAGATATTTCGAAGGGAGCAAAAAATTGAGAAGAATTGCCGCATCTCTCCTTCAAATGGCAAGAAGTCTAAGAGGGTGATTGGCTAATAAACCAGTTTATAAGCACATTTTTTATTTATCCACTCGTATGATGGACGTCAAAAGTGTTTATAAGTCAAGTACTTATAATTCGATATAGCTTAAAGCCCTAGGTTGCTGATGGCATTTCAGCTTATTCGTAGACTTTTTGTTTGCCTATATATCCCTGCTATTTCTTGTAATCCCAAAATATTCATCACATAACAAAACCTCTAACAGACTAACCCACACAAAAAATTCCATTCCCGTGATAAATCTTTTGAGCATGTTCAACTTCCGTCCTACGCTAAGACATGGTGAATCTTCCTACACAGCTGGATGCCTGGTTCTAGTCAAAGCTGCGGGGGTTACCACCAATGACTGACTTTATTTTATTAGTTGTATTATTAGTGACTTAGATGTTAGCTGTCTAAAAGCTACGGTAAAAGTACTTTTAAATTTATATTTTTTTGATAATAGCTTTAAGGTCATTTCAATCAATTTTAATGGTAGAAAATGCTTATTAGCAGTTTTTACCAAACACACGTCAATCCTTTACTATATCAATTTAGACACTTCTATCCAAACATAATTATAAATCAACTAAAGCAGCTTAAAGTGTTTTTTTGCATTTGATATTTATCAACTACTTTTAATCCACCCCCAAACACTTCGAAGGCATGTAACAAGTCACAATGTTAATTAATCCAGTGATCACTTTTGATATCTTGGAAGAGTTGCAAAATGAGAGAAACTGCTGTTGGATGCTGCAAATTTTTCTCCAACTTAGTATAGGACAAACCATTTACATCTTCATGCTGGTTCCCTCAAATTTCCGTTTCTAAACTAAGACAGCTCAGTAACCTTTTCAATGCTCTTAGCTAAATATTCTACCGAACATTAGACTTATTTTGTAGTTTCTGAAAATGTTGGATTCTGTAAATAACAGTACATTGGACTAATGGGTAATACAAAAGAATCAACGGAACATATAACGTGTAATGTATGACTAGAGAATGAGTTACCAAAATGTCGAGCTAACCTATGAGGTCTACCAATTGACCATTTACAACCTCATTCGCATTAGAGAACCTCCACTGGTGGTTTCTGCAAAATGCAATTGCATAGCTCCCATCGGATCTTCTGAAACTTGGACTATCAAATTGGAATTGCAGCCGGAACCCCTAATATTCACAGGATGAATATCTTTGTCAAGCTCCACATATTAAAAAGTTACTCAGCTGCTCTGCACAGCTGCCTCGGTTATTGATGCCAGACTTCTCTTGACTGATAATATCTGTGTTATGAATCTATGCGATGTAATGTCGGATGAATAAACTTTACATAAGTCTGATTATGGTGCCACTAAAGGAGAACACGAGACCTCGTAGGCACATGTCATAAGATTCATAGCCGACGCTAATTTGCCATTTGGCAAATGAGCCATTGGAAATCATAAGCCCCATGATTTTCTCTTCCAAAAGAAATACTACCATTAGATTCAGACCTTTGGCAACGACACTTCAGCCAGTGAGGAAATAAGATCTTCTCGTGATTGGGATCTCCTGCTCTGGAGACGCTGTTGGCTTCTGTGTGGGGACCAGAAAGAACCTGTGGTACTACTTTCATATTGCATCTGCCCCAAACTACCTGATGAAAAACTCTGTGCTACACTACTAGACGATGAGTATAAGGAAGATTCAGCGAGCTGGATACCGTTGCCACCAAAACCATGGCCAGTGTCAAACGGTCTCTGTTGAGTATTAGCAACTGTTGGGCTGAGTGGCGTCTTCACCCTTCCTTCGCCTGAAAAGACAAAATTGGCATCATGATCTAAGATGGAAATCTGAGAAAGTGTTGATAGGAACTGCAGTACAAGTTACAACAGAGAACTAAAAAGTGTTAAACCATGGTGGCCCATCTTTTTTTCCTTTTTTTCCTTTTTTTTGACAAGTCAAATTTTCATTAATAAATACCGGGACAATGTCATAAGAGTGTATCGTTAAACATGATTCAAAAACTGGTGTTATCTTCTCACTTGATCCACGAAAATCATTAATTCTTGTTACCGGAAAGTAAACACAACTGCTCCTTTGGAAGGTGACAGTCTATGGCAGCAAGAAAAGAATAAAAAGATCATCAGTTGAGATAACTGGCTGTGCCAGAGGCATAAAAATGTCTATTCAACTACTTCGTTGAAGTCCTAATATGAATACTAACTTGATCTGAAAGCTAGACCCATTACTAACCTAGAGCTGCATTAACAACTGGTAAAAAAGTGATTGGCTGTGTATGTTTGGTGTGACTTCATTTCTGAAGCTATTACATTTTTCTTTTTTAATCCGTGAAACTATCATATTTTCCTCCAAGTTAGACTACGAAATTAATACCAACAACAGTATACAATTCAAATTTTAATATAAAAAGTTCCCAATAAACAGACAAAATGGCACAATGTGAACTTGAATTCAAAAGAGCTTCCTACACATAAAGTTGTATTTGGCTGCAAACATTAAAACACTCTTCTTTTACATTATAGATGTTTTTGATTTGTTGTGTATAGGATTGCAACAATTTCCAGTTCATAAATCTTCTTTTTTGTTATAGGTAAGGTAAATTTCTAGTCCATAAATCTTATTAATGCATTACCAGATACCCGAGAAGATCAAGTGTCAGAAGGAAAAGCAATGAATTCTTTTTTTATTTCCCTAACAAAGACAGCAGTGGGACATATTCTAAACTAGAATAGTACATGAAACATGCTTTTCAGAAGAAATTACCTGTAATAACAGGACTCCACCGCCTGAAATTGAAAGGTGCTGGAATGTTGATTATAGATGTGGACGAAACATTATTATTCCTGAAAAGGGGAAGATATGCCCTATGGAAGAACCTGGGCATCCACTTGCCAACACATGATAATGCACAAAGAAGTGCAGCTAATGAAGCAAACAAAATAGCAAAAAGAATAACTGGGTGCATCTTCATGAGCAATAGCTTGTAACTAATAAGTTCCACCCCAGTTGAAACTGTCTTTCCAGCTTCCAACAGCGCAACACCTAGTGTCCAAGTAATACTTCCGGAAGCAATGGTTACCTGTCTATCAGTAATGTGCAAGCCTTCTCTCAGCAAAAAGACAATGTATGGTGTCCTGAAGCAATACTGTTCTATGAAAGGCTGAGGTGCAACACTAGTCTTTGCAACATCCCAAGCCTTATCACAGAATTCCTGACCCTTTTCTAATACATCATCCAGCGCAGAATCAGGGGTCAAGTTGAAAAAACGATATACCACGTAGAAACCAGACATAGCATAGAACTGGCCAAAAGGACGAGGAAGATTTTCTGCTAGAGCACAGGGCTGCAACTCACAATCAATTCCTGGACTTTTGTTAGACCATTCAGACAAATTAACAGCAAATTTTGCAAGTGAATTGCATTCTTCCCATTTTGGAGCTCCAACAAGCTGAACGCGAACTCCAGGCTTTCCCCCTTTACCTTTAACTTCTCTCCCAGTGGAAGGATTACCACCTTGGTATAGGGAAGTACAATGAGTACAAATAAATTGCTCCTTGTAACCAGAATTCAGACACGGATGCTTGATCTCAATGTTTCCACCAGCGAGATCTGCATCACTGATCTTGGGAAGCCTCTTGAGAAGATGAACTACAGACTTGTCAAAAGCATCATTCAGGCCATATCCTTCTAAGGAATAAGCAGTGAGATGATGATTAACGGCACCAATATTCAGCTCTAAGCTAGTTTCATCAGGGAGATTTTCCTTGCTCTCGAAAGTAACCTGCAGTGATGAGCCACCTAAGTCAAGTGCACCAAATGTTCCCTTTTTAGGTTTTGCCCCCAATATACCAGTGTGATGATTCATAGCTATCCATCCATAATAGGCTTCCTCCATGCCAGTGATAGTTTTGACCCATTCTCTCTTGCATAAAAATGGCGAACTTTTCAGAATGGACCAAGCATTCTTAAGAAGCCATTCTGAGTCTGAATTTGGCAGCCTGCGGACCCCAGCCGTAGCATAAAGATAGAGATAAGTAGATTTATGTGCATGCTTAGGGATTTGCTTCTCTGCCCATCTAATTAGTGGCTTGATTGCTCTTTTCAAGCCAGATGTATTGTGCACCAACTTGTCAAATCCAGGTTCTGTCTCCATTCTATTGTAAGCCCGTCCACTCTGTAATCTTGAGTTTCTTTTGAAACCCTCTGGCAGTGATCTCAATATAATAGGGAGATCATTATCCTTTTCATAGTTAGGGGACGCTTGATATACATAAACACGAGTCCCAGTGCTACCACAATCAAGAACAACATAATACTTTGACTCTCCGTGGAATAAGTTAAAATGGAAAAACAACACATATAGGAGAAATGCTACCAATAGCAAGCACAGGAGAACTAAGATAACTCGTCTCCATTTTGTTCGTGAAGAAGTAACTGCCGGTGTCCCCTTCACCTTGGAGAAGCTTGTACCCAAATTTTCTCTCTGGAAAAGATTTAGCCGTTTTAAATTAGTTGAACCCCTCTCTATTTCGGGGTTAAGATCACCATCTTCCAGATCAAGCCGCCGGTATGCAGAAAGATCTTGAAGGGATGAGGAAAGTCTCAACTTGTTCTTCTGATCTAAGCTGGAAACATTAAGTGAACCTGGCAGAGGTGGTAACCCCGATGATGGATATGGAGTGTTAGATGTCTTTGGGGTCGAGAAACAAGTCACTGCAGCGGAAACAATTTCTGTAACTTTGTTAAGCACCATGCTTGCAGAGATTACAAGTTCTAAGCAAAGTTACTCTTCACGCCAGAGTTTTCTAGTCCATTCTTGCATTATACATGAAAAGCTCATTGACAATCACCATACAGTAGATAAGTCTCATACACATAGCACATGATGCACACTAATGGCACCTGTAAAGGAAAAGTGTCCTGCAGAGATTATCCCAGAAGGAATAACCAAATATTAGAAACGAATCAAAATCATTTGAAAATAGTGCAATAGTAAGGAGAATCAAAGAGGAGCTAAAACCATAGATTTCCAGTGACCAGTTTTAGGTCTAGCTAGAACATGCAATCTACATTATGACTTCAGTAATTAAGTTAATATGCCAAATGGCGCTCATCATGTGTGATGCAACTCAACTGAAGATGAGGCAAAAAGACCCATCATGTAGAAGCACACCCTCAGTTACAGTATATGCACTAAGTCATTGACACATCATTTTTATGGATATTCCAGAAGTTCAAAAGTTAGTCATACTTATAGTCTATAGACGCCCCCTAGCCTAACTCTACCTATGTGAGCTTTGCATAGCCAGACTTATGTCCAAATAAAGGGGAAGAGTGGTGGTTGATTGACAGCAACCTACAAATAGCCATAATATCATGAACCTTCCACATATTTTATTCTTTTATACCCAAATAGTGAGGAATAGATAAAGAAGATCCATAAACCCGACACTAACTAGTATGAGATTGAGACTTAGTCGACTGAAACATCTCCTAGCTTCATTCGTCCTAGAAGAGATATAAATATTTTACCTGTACAGATTTATTATAAGAAAATAAACATGCCCCAGCCCCCAAGTGATGGATCAAATGAATTGAGCATAACATTTACCACTCATCACATCAGTTGCGGGCTTCTATAACATATACAAGTCATCTACATCATTAATCAAATTTTCTCACTGTGACCCCCCTAATACAAATGTAATTGACATTCATTTCACCTTTAACAGCAGCAGTAAAATGATACTCAAAAAGGACAGAAAATACAGTCAGCAGTGTGAATCCGGATATTGGTTTATTACTCCATTCTAGATAACTTCTATACATTTTCATACTACATAAAAGTAGGATAATTACATTCTTTTCACTAATTTCGATAAGGTAAAACTGACAAGAGTTTTCAACACGACCATCCATCAACGGTAGTAGTAAAGTGATACTAAAAAAGAATGGCAAATTCAATCAGCACATTCAATTTCAGTGTTATTCCGGATACTGATCTCTTAATCTGTTCGAAATAAAATTTATACATTTATATACTACATGAAAGTAGGATACTCATAATTTTAAAAAAAAATCAGTTTAAAAAATTATTGGTAAATTTCGATTTTACTACATAAAAGGACCAAAAGCACACATTATAATTATTGAAGTTTAAATATGATAGCTTCACATATCACAAGGATCAAAATCATAATTTACCCATAATGGAGGGACGGGACCAAAAGTAACTAGATCTTCCATAACAATTAACAACTGAAAATTCAATTTTCAATTCCTTAGACCTTAATCTGTTTGAAATAATTACTATGTACATGAGAGTAGGATAATCACAAATTTTTGTAGTAGTAGTTAAAATGCCATTACTATCTTTCATCATTCACATACTAGATCTTCCGTAACAATGAACAACTGAAATCATAAAATCACTATAAACAATCGATAAATCCTGAAATTGATTAAAACAGTAGATAAATTGGTGTAAAAGTAACTTACGGATCGTGTAAAATGAAGCAGATCTAATAAATTAGGAGAGCAAACTGAGTCAAATAATAAATCTTCTCTACTCAAACGATCCTAGTTTTACTCCAACATATATTCTAAAACCTTTTTCCTTTTTCTTTTTTAATACGAATAATAATTGCCCTGGCACAATTTTGCAATTTACATCTTGTTTGGATGGTTGTTACGGGCGGGTTGGCTGAATTTGGGCGGGTCAAAATAAGATTAGTTAATAAATGAGCGGGTTATTGATCCGCCCATTTTTCAATTTCAAAATAAGTTTGAGACCACAATATTTAAACGACTCACATATCTTTAATTTAAGACCACGAGATCTAAAAGTCTTATTTATCTCTTAAACTTTAAACTCCGTATTAAGTCAAACTAATAGTCTATTTGATCAAACTTCTAAAATAAACTTATTTTTAAAAGTGTTTTAAAAAAGTACTTTTGGAGAAAAGTAGTTTGTGTTTGATCAATTAATTTTAAAAGTACTTTTGAGTAATTAGTATTTGACCAAATTTTTAAAAAGTGATTCTAAGTGTATTTTTCTCAAAAGCGCTTTTCCAAAAAGTGCTTTTGGGCAAAAAATATATTTTTAGTTTCTGAAAAACTACTTATGCTAATCCCCAGAAGAACTTATTTTCTTTCAAAAGCTTGACCGAACACCTCACTTTTTTTTAAAAAAATAAGTACTTTTGGAAAAAATAAATTTGACCAAACAGGCTATAAGACACTTACAATGGGACGGAGGGAGTACAATGTCAATGTTAGTGTTTTGCCAAAGTATACTAAAATTTTAAAAAAATTATTCTCTTCGTCCATTTTTACTTATCCACATTTGACTTGGCACATCCTTTAAGTACGAACACTACACCATATAAAACTAAATTTAGTATTTAAGTGTAAAAGGGTATAAGGGTGAACCTATTAGAGAATAATTTGGGTTACAAGTTCCGCAACATATACATATGATGGATCAGGTTACGCGTTTCGCAACACATACATGAACTAGTGTGCATATTGCATTGCATATTCATAGTATACACCTAAGATTAATGACATGTTATACCCCGCATTATAAGATGAGGATAGTTATACAATATACCCAGACATATTGTACTAAGATTCAGAGTTTCATTATTCGCCCCATGTGGCCCAAGTTGCTTATGCTTTCCCTTACAACTAATCATTTTACATTGCTTATATGATTTCTTCACAACTTACAAATTCATATTATTATCCATGCTTTACATACTAGGTACATTATTTCATACTGACGTTTCTTTTGCCGGGGCACTGTGTTCATGCCGAGGTTCTGATAGAGACTCTGCTAGGCCAATGCAATAGGAGCTGTCGCGTTCAACCATCAGTAAGTAAGCTTCGTCTTTCCGGAGCTTCCTAGTCATTTATGGAGTGTTTTGTAGAGTTATGTACATTATGGGTAGGTCGGGGCCCTGTACCGAGCCTACTGACCATATGTCAGTTCAGTTACTCATAAAATCTCATAGACTTGTTTTGGTATGTACAATGTTTGATGTATAGCCTTGTCGGCTAAGTTGTCTTTTGTTGGGCCATGTTGTGAGCTTGTCGGTCCTGTTATGTGTGTGTGTGTGTGTGTGTATTTATATATATATATATATATATATTAAGTTAATCCCTTTTATCCAGTATTTTTGTTGTGATATATCTTAGTACGGTCTTGTCGGTCGAAAGTTCTACTTGTACAAGAGACTGGTCATCAGAGTGATACGCTCGGGCCAGTAGGGCACCGGGTGCCGACCACACCCCTAGTTTGGGGAGTGACACTTATGGTATTCTCGGAAGAGATAAATTGCTCTCGGGCAGTAGCCAAGTCCTCTTCCAGTCTTTCCCTAAAGGGCCACGTATGAAGACGTCAGAACCTGAACGAAATTCTCACAATCTCTCAACTACTCAACGATGCCTTGCAAGCGTAGTCTAAGGGAAGATTAGAGAGAGTCAGAGTCTCTAATATCGGCTCGAAGACTTTCGACCTTGGCTCATAAATGCTAAACTTCCTCTGACAACTTCTTTTCTTTATGTGAAGGAGCCATGACTTTAGCTAAATTCACCGTGGAAAAAGCAGTGTGTGTGCCCCTGAATAGGAAAAGACGTATCAGTGAGGAAATGAGATTTTAAAGGTGGCTAAAAATAAGTGACATTTTACCTGAAAAAGCAAGTTTGTTAGATGCGCGAGGGAAACTTCTAGAGTTACACTTGGGCACCTCTGTGGAGAAGAAGTGGATGTCCCAACCTCAGTTTCGGAAGCAGGAATAGAACTATTTTTGGAAGGATGTGCCGTAGGGTTTGCTGTCTCACTTTCCAGAACATCGGATGGAGGATTCATGCCCTCATTGGTTTACTTCTCTTCATCATCGATTTGAATAACACCCGTTTGAGTTTCTCTCCAAAGTTCTGTAACCCGGCGGTGATTTCTAACCCTAAAACTGATCCCCGTTGAGATATCGGGAGTTCCTTCTTGAGATTTTCGCTTTCGATTGCCGAATAAAATTTGAGTACATTGGTTAAAGAGGTTACACGAGAAGGGACTTTTTGGGCCGCATGTTTTCTCGCCGAGAGCCCTGTAGGATAGAGGGAACACAGAGAATGAGAAGGAATACCGGGAAATGAAGAAATGAACATATGTAATGGGATGTATTATGGTTAGTCTTACCATGGTATTTTCCTTTCCACCACTTGGAGGTAATGTTTTTCCATGACCGGATGGTATTAGGAGAGGCACGGAGAAGACTAACGACCCACTCAAAAATCATATCGATCGGTTGTGGCTCGACTAAAATGGCAACAAAGATACGATATCCATGTATAAGAAGGGGATCCCCTATTTATAAAAAAACAAGTTTCTGATTAAAAATACTTACGAATGGTATTTCATTCTCTAGGAAAGGATCAGAGGAAGACTGATGAATTTGATCAGTCCTGATCATTACAAACATGGTTAATCAGTCCCGGTCAAAGTTATCTTCAGCATTAACGAGGCTACGATTCCACGGGGATATAAATAAATAATACCACCCCAAAACAGCCTAGGGTAGTAAAGGAGGAAAAGATGGTCAATTGTGATTGTGCGTTGGCACAATTAGCCAACATCTGAATGCAATACACCAGTCTCCAAATTTGAGGATCAATTTGCCCTAAGCAAACTCGATATCGACGACAGATGTCCTAGATAATCTTTAGGACCGGGAGTCGAAAACCGATAGTGAATGGATACGCATAAACCATTGAAAACCCTTAAATATGGTGGTTCATCCGTTCAGTTGGATCTACTGTTCTGACGTCCATATCAGAGTCGAAGTTACAATCTTTAATAACTTCAGGGAGGATTATTGCAGTTATCAAAGACTCCATTTCTTCTACTGATTCAAAGTGCTATTCTACACGAAGATATCTAGAAAAGTCAAACCTAGCGGGAAGAAGCTCTGTGGCGAGATAATTCAAATCAACTTCTTGACTTTTTGGAGAGACATGTTTTTTTTCTGGACGACGGTTCAGAGGAGAACTGCCATTATTGTTAGGAGAATGTGAAGGAGAAGACTTGGAATATGACATTATGGAAAGAGGTAAGCGGAAGGAAGGAGAATTTTCGAAGGTTGTAAGTTTTGGAGAAAATCTTAGTTGCCTTTTATGAAGAATTTTGGACTCCTATTTATGGAATGAAAAGGTAACGTTTGGAAAGTGAAGAGACACATATCATTATTATATTACTTCACGTCGATCGAAGCGACTGGACAGTTGTTGTTGTTTCATAAGTATTAAAGATATGTGACATCACTTTCAGGTGCTCAAAAGACACGTCCGGAAAGTATGGGGATGATCTGTATAAGGCAAAATTACATCACGACATGTGGCAAGTGGCGATTAGTCAGATCCAACTCATCTTTTGGTGCTACAGGTTGAGCACGAGCGGCACCGCGGGCATTAAAGGGGCGTAAGATACCGAAAGTCAGGTCAACAGTTTGAATTCCAACGGGCGACTGTTACCAGTTTGATTCCACATCTTCCAAAAGGAGAATTAATGATATTTATGCAGACACTAATTGTCAATTATTACAACATCCATTCTCTTGTATTAATAAAGACATATATTGTGGGATATGTACCCACGAGCTAGAGTATAAATAGGACACAATAACCCATTGTAAAGGAACGTATGAAAATTATTACAATACAATTATCAATATTATTCTCAATATTAGTGCTTTCATACTAGTCTGATATACTACTCGAAAGCTTCGCCAAGAAGCTTATAGCAAGCTCATGTTAATTATCTCTTAACTTTGTCTTATTATTACTTATTTGCATTGTATATCATCTAACACTTTTGTCAAATCAGTCACTTGATACCTATGTGTCATTGACCACGTATACAAATTCAACTGTACCGTTTTATAGATAAACATTTATAATTGTGGCCAAACACATGTACGACCCCTTAAACTTGCCCGGAAATCCATTTAAACACTTGAACTTAACCTTATTTCAATTGAGCACAATACTATGTACATATTCATCCCTGTCAGACAAAACTAGCTCAAAAATCGATCAACCTTGTTCCAATGAATTGAAACGTGTGACGTTAAGCGCATTTAACATGGAAAATGGACTAAATTAAAACATGCCACATGTTTACAATAATACACATCAGATTTAAAATGAGTCACCCATTAAAATTTGTCTCGTTCTCGTATCATATTTAAAATGGGTCACCCATTAGAATTTGACCAGTTCCTGTTCATATTCACAACCAAATACGTACTTCAATAGAATAATGCTGATCGATTTTTGAGAGTTATGTCTGTTAGGAACGAATATGTATATAGTATTGTGCTAAATCGGAGTAAGGTTGAGTTCAAATGTCTAAATGAGATTTCCGAACAAGTTTAAGGGGTCGTACATGTGTTTGGCCTATAATTGAAAAGACCAGTTAAAAGGAAATAAGTCAACAACATATGTTGAAGCAGTACTATAAGTATAATTTTGACTTATATAATGCACCATCATTCTTGTCCATAGAAATTCTTTCCTTTTATGTTCAATCAATCTACCCCTAGTAGACTTTTCCCTTCAAAATCATTAGTATAGTATTTACAACTTCAAGATGAATTTTGGTATAAACCCAAACTAGGCGATTATACGCGAACAAATAAGCAGCTTGACCGTCTTCATAGTCTTAGAAACTCCTGAGCAGAAAAGTTTACAAGTTAAAAAGACCATTCTTTTGGCAGTACCATATCATCAAGCAATATCTATAGAGATGAATCACAATTATTAACATCTGGTAGCTAAATAAGTCAACAAGCCCGTCTAGCTCAGTTGGTAGAGCGCAAGGCTCTTAACCTTGTGGTCGTGGGTTCGAGCCCCACGGTGGGCGCATTTTTTAATTAAAAATTACAATCTTTGCAGTGAAATCTGTTTTTTTTTTAAAGCTTTAGTGATATGCAATCTTTGAAAGAAAAAGATATGCAGTTTTATGTGTGTGGGGGTGGGGGGTGGGGGGGGGGCGGGGGCAAAAATATATTTGCAGTTGAGGGAGTAGAAATCTCTGTTGGCGTTGCCTGGTCAAAATAGGAGTATATCATTTATACCTTTTTTTGGCATATCCTAAGCAAATTTATTTATTCACCATTTCTTCTCTAGGGAAGGTCCCATTAATCTTAGCAAGCGAAAGGTCACATCAAGGCCGATAAGAAATTAATGAAAGTGTAAAAGCTAATGTGAATTGTGAATACGGGGACTTCTTATTTTCCAAGTAGAAAAACATCTACTCCTTGCAGGGGTGTATGTAACCTTGCTTATGACGCGAATTATAAATTTATGTGTAAAAAGATTTAAAATTATAGTAATAAATAGTAGACATGAACCCATAATTTTTAAAATATTATGGGTTCAACTAAAAATTCTGAAAGATAGAACCTATAAAATTTAAATTTTGAATTCGCCTCTAACTCCTTATTTTTGTTGTTGATATATTGAGAATAAATAAATATCTTAATATCTTTTATAAGTTACGTAGCTTAACTTTGACCGGAGAAGAAGTTCCATTTACTTTTCAGATTAGCAAATCTTTTTTATGGTTGTGTTCTTCCCGAAAGTATGTATCTCCTAGAGACAATCATTATTAGGGACAAATGTACTTGAACACATTCGTATTATTAATAAGATTAATATTTATAGCATTTGCGATTATTGAATTATTATTTGATTGCTTGTAATTATTCATTAATGTGCATCCCTTGAGCTTACGTTATCATTAATAAAGTGAGATATTGATGATAGATCGTAACTCTAAAATGGTCTTGACTAATGATCATCGAGAATGAGATATTGATGATATGTTATAAGTCGACATGTGGTCTGCATCACATTCTTAGAGAATGTAGTATGTCACACCTGCTACTAGTAATGATTACTAGTGATGGACACATGGATACTTTTTGAAAGTATTGGTATACCTTGCTGATAAACTATTTATTAGACATGTCTAGAGTGTTATCAACGTGTAAGATATAAAGGTCCTTTGACTTGAGGTCAATACGCACCTTGTTTACAAAGTAATGTACTTTGACCCTATCATAAGCTTAAACTCTTTATAGGATAAGATACGGCTTGTGTTAGGTGCATTATGATGTAAATTAAGGTGGTAGTTGAGCCAAGAATAAGATTCATTCCTCGATTGGATATTCGAGAGAGCACTCAACTTCTCAGTAATATTAGGTCGACCAAGTCATTGGCCAATGCAAGAGACATATTTAGAATATGATCTAGTTATCGACTAATATAGATAAGATAAAGTGATCAAGACATTTGAATAGACACATGGAAAATCCTAAGCTTGATCGAGTGTGTCGCGAATGAAAGGAATTTATCATCTCACATAAAGGTTATGTTTGCTGGATTCATGTAAACGTACTTCACATATTGAGTTCGTCATATGGCGTAGTCTAGGAGTTCCGTATGGACCTTAGTTGGATTAGTGTCGATATGTGAAGGCCTATAGGGTCACACTATGTCGATTGTTTTTTCGGTCTAAGGGTGTATTGAGAGAATATTAAATATTTGATTTGGAACCGAGATATTTAAATTGATAATAACTATGGGATAATTTCTATTAGATGGAAATTATTTGATTAAATCAAAATTGGATTTTGGATTTAATGTGCTATATATATATATATATATATATATATATATATATATATATATATATATATATTAAATGAAAACGGAAAAGGATTTTTATGTAGGGCGCCGCAGCGCCGACCCGGAATGGGCTGCACCTCGGTTTTTGGGCCAGGCTTAGAGCCCAACCCTAATCTGATGTTGATCTAATCCTCCCTATATAAACAACACTAAACCCCATAAGTTAAACACACCAATTTTATAAACTTTCTAGACTTAGAGTCTAGGACGAAACTCTCTCAAACCTCTGCCAAGATTTCCTGGCTTTCTTGACAGAGGAATACACCATAGCATAGAGCTTGCAGTCGAAGGGACAGTCTCGTGTAATCCCTAAGTAAAGACTCCAGATAATACAACCTGTAAGTATTCATGTTTTATATTACATGTTTTTTATTGTCATATAATCATACCAGAAGAAATTGTTGGGGTAAGTAGAATAAAATTTTGAACTTCCGTTATGCCTACTTATATATTTTGAACCCAACAAAACCTTACACTTCCTTCTCCAGAAGATTGGCATATTGGCTTGCCTTCCTCTAAATTTGTTGAATTGTGATCTTAATAGCTTTTAATTGGAGTAATATTTATAATCTTCAATAGTAACCTTAAACGGGTGATATATGTCTTCCTTTGTGATAATTAAGCTTGACACAAATATATAATTTGACTCTATTTCTAATTCCTTGTATCCGTTTCTTTTACTAATTGTAACCATTTTTTAATGTTTCATAGTTGGGCTTTCCTTTACTAGAGTATCCCAACCTCTACTTTTGTTGATCTTCTTTAAGGATTTCATCAAAAGCAACATTTCTAATTTGCGTCTGACACTGCTGTCATTATTCAATTTTATCTTTCATGCACAAAGAGAATATCAAGCAACTAGCTTTGCTTGTTTAAGAATAGTAATTTGACTAGTATAACACTTCAAGTATGATATGTAATCCGTTTACATATAAGTTTAGTAGGTAATTTACTCCTACAATTTCTTAGAAGCTAAGAAGAAATAAATGGAAGTAAAATATCTACGATGACGATTTCAACTAGTTGAGAAAAAGTTTAGTAGTAATTGGTACACTTACATTAAGTTTGATGTATGACATGTTACTCTTTAAGTTAATTACATGTTAATGTACAAATAAGCCCAAACCTGCAAAAGATGCCATGAAACAAAATGTTTCCTCCCTTGTACGTTACCCATTAAATTCTTCACTATTCTTTCGTTGCATAAACAATTTGTTGAGATCATGATTATAAAACTACACTTTAGAGATGGCAATAGAGCTAGGCAAGGTATGGCGGTGCGAAAACGATTAACTATAAAGAACAAACAATATTTCATTTAGAAATTCTTAATTCTTTTTCTCATATATTACATAGATATTAATATTTATTTAACAAATCGAAATTTACTTCTCTCCTTCAAATGGTAATAACATATGTAATGAGAAAATAATACTCTAGATATATTTTTTTGGTATATTAAAGATTCTAAAAAGCACTAAAATCTTTCGTAAGCTACATTATTTAATGTATTGAGTAAAAACTCTATTCCCTTAAGCATTGCTTCCGGGGGCGATTTTAGGTGTTAAAATTGGGGCACGTGTGTTGGGTATTGATATTGGTGAATGGGAAATGATTGGAAAGAAAAGTGGGAGTTGTCCCATATCGGTAGTGGAAAGAAAAGTGGGAGTTCCCTCTTGCTTTATAAAATAAGCATTTGTCCCACATCGGTAGTGGAAAGAAAAGTTCTTCTACTTATAAGTAGAATTACTCCTTCTTGTCGCAAAAGGGTTGAGGGGGCAAGGACCCCTCGCGCGTCGTCGTCGCTCGCTCGCTCGCTCGCTTCGCTTCGGCTTCGGCTTCGGAATCGGAATCGGAATCGGAATCGGAATCGGAATCGGAATCGGAATGATCTGATTGATAATCTTTTTGGACCAAAATTTCTTTAATTTTTAATTAATTAATTATTATTTAATTAAATTAATTAACTTATCCAATCCTACCCGTTAGTGACCCTGACCCGCGACCCGGCCGAATCCACGTGTCTGACCCGCGACCCGATTTCTTTTCATATTTAAATTTTTCACCAGTTTTCAGTGGCTGTTCAGAAATGTTGCAAACCTTCAGAAACAAGATTTCCATGGCTATAAATTCGTTTGATTCCTCGTAATTTTACTTACGAATTTTCCGAACAACACAAACTTCTTCTTCTTCTTCTCGCATAAACAAATTCTCGTGTGATATACCGCTTGTTGAGTGGTTCGCCGCTACCCGAATTTGGAGTACTACTATTCTGGTAAGATAATCGTTCTATCCTGGGAGGGGATATTCCATCAACCTCGAGTACTGTGAGGGGAATAATTTCCTTAAGGACACACTTTGAACTAAGTGGACTCGATTATATTCTGAAAAATTATTCTTATTTTTCAACACTGATTCTGTTTATTTTCAGTGTTTATTATTTACTGGTTTTTTTTTTGGAATACAGATTAATAACAACGTGAACACATGGTCTCTTCGTAAAACTAGATGTTCTATGTATATATTTCTTAAAATTAGTACAATACTACTTGGAACCAATGCTACAAAAAAGCTAGATGGTGTACTTGATCTAAGACTGAGTTATTTACCTAGATGACTTTGGGATCAAGTCCTGCTCTATACATTTTTTCCTTTTTTTAGTGGTGAACCCATGTTCCAGAAATCTTACATTCGTCTCTGCTTTCAATACTTGCAAAGCTTGTCAATGTTGACAAGTCTGCATACTTGTTCGCGTCTCTCCAGATGTGGATAACTTTCGCCTTGTTGGCTGTCAGTATGTATCTGCAATCTTCTTCAATAACAACCCTTAGAGGATAAAATTGTATATATTTTTCGTTGATAAGCTTGAGTGCTTGACAACCAGCAAACAACATTTTGTTTTCACTTCTATTTCTTTATATCCCATATCTTTTGCTAATTTGAGCACCTATTTGATGCTCCGTAATCCTGTGGTGAGATTTGATCGAGGTTGGTCTCATCTTACCTAAATATCTTAATATCCACTTTAGATTGTTGTTTATCCAAAAAAGTACAATTGAATTTGTTAAGTGATTTAAAGGACACTTAAATTAGCTTAAGCAAAGTGTAAGGCAATAAAGCAATATCAATAAATATAATGAAATGTAATTAAATAAATAATTGATCAGAAATGATTTGTTAAGTCTAGATCCGGTTGAATCTCCTGATGGGAAGGTCTTCAAAATGACTTTGGGCTTAGATCGAACAATAACAAATCATAACAAAAATGACTGAAACAAAGTGTATATTGCTAAGTTGTGGTAATCGTGACTTAAGCGTAAATTGAATGGCCTTCTAACATTAAGGTTGGACTCCTTTTATAGGGGTGAAATCAAGGTCTCCAAGCCCGTAAATCCCTCTGAATTAAAGTACAGTAACTAATCATTAAAAGCTTTAAATGTTAAAATAGTAACGTCTGGCACCATATCTGGACCGAATCAACTGTGATTAATGCCCGTAACTACCTTTGAATACGACCGCAATAACTTGTCTGGTTTCGCTCCCTAGGCTGCTTATTCTGGGCTTACTTTATAACCGAACTCACAAATGTCAGATCTTGCTTCGAGCCATACACATGTTCATGCCACACCTTATGCTCGATTTTACCGTATACAATTGTGTTATTACAATAAAATACAACAAAAGAACTAAATATGATGAGAAAAGTAGTAAATAAATTATAGTAATAACTTAAAAATCAGTAACACGAGAAAGAGAGAAGAAAATCTAACATAATGAGGCAAGGGTGAGAGAGTGTTGCAGTGGGAGTGGGCTGCCATGCTCCATCGCAATTACTCACCCTGTCCACCTAAATCACCAATCCTTACACAAGTGGGAAATTATAAAGAAACAATTACTAAGTTACATATATTTACGTGCAATTTTTATTTATTTTTTTGCATATCGGTAAAATGATTACTTCAAAATTATTATTTTATTTTTTCAGATTACCGTGTTAAACTTATTATGAAAAGTTACTTATTTTGTTGTCGACTTAATCCAATCTCATTTCACATTCATCAAGTGCTTGCTAGTTGAACATTATGATGTATCAAGTAAAATTTAGACTATAAGGTAAGTATAACCATTATCACAACTTCACAAGTGAAATTTTGACTCGTTTATTGGAATTATATATATGTATAATGCAAAAGTGGACAGTTTATAAAAAGAACTTGGAACATTTGAATTTCTGACGGTGTAGGCACAAATTCAGAATTTAAAGCTTTCGGAGTTTAGTGATCCCTCACTTGTCACAACTAGAACTTACAACCTATTTATGCTACTGGAATTTGCAATATATTATATGTAACTATTTAGTTAATTTCTCAATAAATATATACTATGCATCTGCCAGCAGGAGTGGACGCCCATTAATCATCCCATCTTCTTTACCATAGTTACACTCTTGTACTAATCTTTTAAATTAAATTATGCCTTAGGTTAAAATATTCGAATTAGTGTTCATTGTTTATTGCGTCAAAAACCAACAAATTGTTATTCATAAAGAAAGATATAGATTCCGGAATCAAACATTTGTGTCTCACAACCTCAAAGTGTTAGGAGACACGGCGGGCGAGAGGGTCAAGCCATTCAAGCGAGTGCTTTAGGCTCTCAAATTTTAAGGGCTCCATTTTTTTTTTCATTTGTTGTTTAATATATGTATTGGATTTTCCGATTAATTTGATCTCGAGACACACGCGGCTAATTAAAGAGGGATGCGTTCTCTAACAAGATTTTTTTCATTCTGAGGCTCAAATTAGGGTTGCTTATCGGATGGTTCGGTGCGGTTTTGAATGTTATCAGTTCAACTTATTGATTATTGATTTGTAGATATGCTAAACCGTTACAGAATATTTCAAATAAAAATATATATAATTTTTTTGTAATGATAAAGCCTCCCGTTAAAGTCTAGCTTTAGGCCACCAGTATTATTGAGCCGCCCCTGCGAGGAGAAAACATCATTTTCAATTGTTTGTTCTCCCTGTAAATCTTGACTTGTATGCTTTCATTATAATTAATTAAAAAATCTAAGATTCTTAAAAATGGGGATTGTTATAAAACAATAAACTAAAGCAAGAATATTTGTAGAGAAAGAGAGAAAAAATCTCTTATTTTTTTCAGGGATGAAATACAATGAAGGGAATATCTCTATTTATAGGAGAAAAATGACTTGGTCCCAAAGTTATTAGCCCTAATATTTCTCCTAAATAAAGACATCCACAATATATGATAATATCTATAACACTCCCCATTGGATGTCTATTTTGATAGATTATATGCCTCATTAAAATCTTACTAGAAAAAATCTAGTGGAAAAAATTCCAGTGAAGGAAAAAGAGTACACATTTCTAATAATACACATTTTGGTTGCCTCATTAAAAACCTTACAAAGAAAACTCAGTGGTACAAATTTTATATGGAAAAAAGAGTACAACATGTATTAACTCCCCCTGATGAGAACTTCACTCCAAATGCTTGAGTCTTCACATTTCAATATTGTGCACCGTCTTCTCGAAAGTTGCAGTTGGTAGAAACTTAGTGAACAAATCAGCCATATTATCAGTTGAACGAATCTGTTGCATGTTGATATCACCATTCTTTTGTAGCTCGTGTGTGAAGAACAACTTTGGTGAAATGTGATTTGTCATGTCTCCTTTTATGAATCCTCCCTTCAATTGAGCAATGCATGCTGCATTATCTTCATATAAGATTGTGGGTATTTTGTCACATTTCAAACCGCATTTTTATCGAATGAGATGTATCATTGACCTCAGCCACACAACTTCTCGGCTTGCTTCATAAATTGTTATTATCTTAGCATGATTTGATGAGGTAGCTACGATAAAATGTGTTGTAGATCACCAAGCTATGGCAGCACCCCCACATATAAACGCATAGCCTGTTTGAGATCTAGCTTTGTGTGCGTCAGATAAATTCCCTGTATCGGCATAACCAACAAAATTGAGACTGTAATTGTTAGAATAAAATAAGCCTAAATCGATGGTTCCTTTTAGATATCGCAATATGTGTTTAATTCCGTTCCAGTGCCTCCTTGTAGGAACACAACTATATCTTGTTAACACATTAACTGAAAATGCTATGTCAGGCCTTGTGGTATTGGCAAGATACATTAGTGCGTTGATTACACTAAGATATGGTACTTCAGGACCAAAAATTTCTTCATTCTTTTCTTGAGGTCAGAACAGATCTTTATTCACATCAAGTGATCGAACAATCATCGGAGTACTTAATGGATGTGCTTCATCCATATAAAATCATTTCAACACTTTTTCTGTATGTGCAGATTGATGGACAAAGATACCATTTGTCAAATGTTCAGTTTGAAAACCAAGGCATAATTTTGTCTTTCCAAGATCTTTCATATGAAATTCCTTCTTTAAATAATCAATCGCCCTTTTGAGCTCTGCAGGAGTTCCAATGAGGTTTATGTCGTCAACATATACAACAAGTACTACAAACTCCGATATTATTTTATTTATAAAAACACATGGACAAATGGCATCATTTGTATAGCCTTCCTTTAACAAATACTCACTAAGGCGATTATACCACATGCGTTCAGATTGCTTTAAACTATACAATGATCTTTGAAATTTGATTGAGTACACTTTTCGAGACTTTGAACTACATGCTTCAGGCATCTTAAATCCTTCAGAAATTTTCATATATATTTTATTTTCAAGTAATCCATAGAGATGTGTTGTAACCACATCCATTAAATGCATCTCAAGTCTCTCATGGACAGTGAAACTAATGAGATAACGTAATGTTATTGCATCCATAACGAGTGAGTACGTCTCTTCATAATCGACGCCAGACCTTTGTGAAAATCCTTATGCAACAAGGCGTGCCTTATATCTTTGTATCTCATTTTTCTCATTTCTTTTTCGCATAAAAATTCATTTATAACCAACAGGCTTAATACCATTAGGTGTTTGGACTACATGTCCAAAAAAAATCTTTTGGTAAGTGGGTTTAACTCTGATTGAATTGCCTCTTGCCACTTTGGACAACCACATCTTTATCAGTATTCTTTAACAGATTGGGGTTCAAGATCCTCACTATCTTGCATAATTCTGGTTGCAACATTATAAGCAAAGACATAATCCATGTTTATTTCCAAGCGATTCAAATTAGTCCTAACATCACTTGAATTTATTGATATTTCTTCATTTTCTTGAGTTTGAGGCTCAATGATTTCTTCAAGAATATCAGGATTGATCAAATCTTGCATTTATTTATGAGATTCTTTCTTAGTGTCATTTTGACCATTTATTTTTATTTTTCTAGGATTTCGATCCTTAGAACCCAATGGTCTACCACAGTTTATCAGATAATCAGGAAACTGTGCCTGTAATCAAATTGTTTATGCCAATAATTTCGCAAACGCCAAGTTACGAGATGACAGTAGGCACGCATGAGACCATCTAGAAGAAGCATATATTAGAACCATAAAATATCTAACAATCTACTAGGTGGGTGAATAGGTTCACAAATATCCCCATGTATACGTTTCAAAAATTCAGGAGATTCAAACCCAACCTTTGTTGGTGATGGCCTAATAATTAACTTGCCTTGATAACAAGAAGGACAAGAAAATTCATTATTTAAAAGAATTTTCAGGTTCTTTAATGGATGCTTATTTGAATTTTCTATAATTCATCTCATCATTATAGATCCAGGATGTCCCAATCGATCATCCCAAAGTATAAACATATTTGGAGTCAATAAACTTCTGATTTACGACAGAGTGTGCCTCAATAACACCAATTTTTGTCTAGAAGACAAAGCAAGGAACTTTTCTATAACATATTTCTGGCCAAAGACATCTTTGGTGATACCAATATATTCAAGATTCATCTCATTCATTTTTTTAATATGGTATTCATTTTGACGGATATCTATAAAACTTAATAAGTTCCTTCGGGGTTTGGGAGAGAACATGACATCCTTTATAATGAGTTTCGTTCCCTTAAGCAAAATTATGGTGACTCTTCTGGAGCCTTCAATCAAGTTGGTACCACCAAAAATGGTATTAACATTTGCCTTATCCATAAGTAAATGAGAAAATATTTTTTGTCTTTGAATATTGTATGTGTAGTAGCATAATCAATCAAACAAATATCTTCATAATTGAATTTTAATCCAAACTTACTTTAAAAATTATCCATATCTTAAAATAGAACGACATACACAAAGTAAAATAAACACTCTATCAAATATTTGTACTTCTAGTAAAAATAAATAAAGATCAATAAAGTTGCACACACAAATAAAACTTTACCCCAATATAATATAATATCTCAATAAAATAACTCAAAACAATAATTATGTAGGATATTTACTTAATTTAATAACATATTTCAGTGGTATCCTTAAATTCACTGTTGTTTGCTTCAAACAAAATACACGAGACAGTAGACTATTCAAGTAGGAACACAATAAATGACGGAACAATAACTATAAAAATATCTGATGAATAACGTAGGTGACTTCTAAGTTCTAATCCAACTCAACCACCTTTTTTTTCTTTGATATCTCCTAGCCATTAATAAAGTGATCAGCAATCTTAACGAAAGAATATAGTACAGTTACCGTGACATGTTCGATAGTAACCCCCTTTTTTGTCTTTGTTTTATCAATAGCACTCACTTGATCATATACTCGAAATTAGAATATTAACCTCATACGCTCTCAGTATAAAATACATAAAAAGAGGTTGACACTTAAATAATATAAATGGTCTTTAAACGCCCTCTTCCTTGTAAGCAAATAACTCCAATAATAAATTATTATTTAATCAAGATAATTCATATTAAATTTTTTATTAATAACTAACTATAGATCTACTCTAATTAATACTAATTGAAAGACTAGTACTTATGCAAATAACTATTGTTACATGATTTTTTATTCGCTAACTACTATAACTAGCAAAAATCAAAACAAACAACTTAATCATCTCTAACCACAGAATCATCAACAATCAAGTGATCTATCTTTCCTTCAGGTGCTCAAAATAATTTGCTACATCCAAGTGTGTGATGTCAAATTGATTTTCAGAGATAAAATTCACTTCGGAATTTTTCTCTTTCTTTTTCATTGATGTTTGATAAAGCTCAACCAAGTGCTTTGTCGTACGACATGTATGTGCCCAGTGTCCACTTCCACCACATCGATAATATTTATTTTCTGAGCCACGTGCTTATGGCACTTCATGCCTCTCATCCTTCTTTTTCTCCCTCTGGTAGTGATTTTTCTTTGATGAATGATTAACATCAAGGAAAGAATTTCTTCCTTGACCATTATCACGACCACGACCACTATCACGATCACGGGCATGACCACGATCATGGCCACGACCTTTTCCACGCCTAGAGTAGTGGACGTACACCTCATTTACTTCGGGGAATGGTGCAGCGTCAGTAGGTCGATTCTCATGATTTTTCATCAGCAAATTGTTATTTTGTTCAGCCACTAGAAGATGAGCAATCAAATCACAATTTTTTTGAGAAACCTTTCTCTCGATATTGTTGCTGCAGGAGTACATTCGAGGCATGAAAGATGGAGAACGTCTTTTTCAACATATCAGAATCACTAATCGTTTCTCCACATAGTGTCAATATAGAAGTAATTCTGAATATCGCAGAATTATACTTCATAACTCACTTGAAATCTTGTAGCCTTAGATTGATCCATTCGTGTTGTGTTTTTGGGAGGAAGACCATCTTCAGGTGGTCATACATTTCTTTCAAGTTTTTCCATAAAATGAGTGGATCCTTAATAGTAAGATATTCAATCTTCAGGGCCTCATCAAGGTGATGACGTATGAATGTCATAGTCTTGGCATTTTCTTGGTTGGATGCTTAATTTTTTTCTTTAATGGTGTCTCCAAGACCCATAGCATCCAGATGGATTTCAGCATCTAGCACCCATGATAGGTAGTTCTTGCCCGAAATATTGAGGGCAACGAACTCAAGTTTTGTAATGTTAGCCATAAAATAGAGAGAATAAAAATAGAACCTTAGCCTCCGAAAATCTCATGCTGATAACGTGTTATAAAATAATAAATTAAAGCAAGAATATTTGTAGAGAAATGCTCTTATTTCTTTTCAAGAATGAAATATAATAAAAGGAGTATCTCTATTTATAAAAAAAATTGACTTGGTTTCAAAATTATTAATCATAATATTTCTCCTATAGATAAACATTCACGATAATATCTCTATTACTATTACTTGGTATATGAGCCGTGAGACTCAGCCCACATGGTTTAACAGATTTCCGAATTGAAAGTTATGACAACACAAACACATTATTCTACGGATTAATCAACATTTTTAACAAAGAAATTTGATATACTACCTCTGTCACATTATTAAAAATATTCCTCTGGAATTACTCGATCACTTTCTAAAAAAAATACAATTAATTATATGTTCTCTACTTTATCCTTAATATTAATTATTTTTTAAAGTAACTAATATTGATTAGAGTGTAATTAATTGGAGAGATATAATAATAATGTAATAAAAATACACTTTTTATTTATGATTTTTTAAAGATGCGTGTAAAAAAATATGACCAAGTAATATGAAACGGAGAGAGTTTATATGTAAGAAGTTATTAAAAATATCAACTCATAAATTTAAAAATTCAATAAAATTAACAACAAAAATTTTAAAATAAATTTAAATTGTGAATTTGCGAGATACTATTTGGAGAAGTGGCCGTGGTCAAATCCCATTGCACGAATTGAGAATTTGCGATATAACCAAAGGGATCAGCTCATAGGATTCGGAGCTCTCTGCCTTACACGTACATATGCACTCCCAACAATCCATGTGCCTCATAAAACAATAGCAAGTTGGAAATTGAAGGATATGATAGTGATACAAAATGTTATTTGTCTGAATTTATATGACGGTGTTTATTTGAACACGAAATTAAAAAATAAAAAAAATATTTAAGAAATTACAAAATCTTAACACATATATATTGCTCGAGCAAAAAATTATTGAGTTCAATCAAAGTCGTATCTGGACTTCTAGCCTTACCCTTGGGCATAATTGAACATATATTGAGTACCAATGATCTAGGTCTAAAATGTGTTGCTAAATCTCGACTCTAAAAAATAATACGGGCAGTAAAACGAACACGTAGCCCCCGGGGCACATGCGAGTTGGTAAGTGGCAAGGTGATTGGGGTACAACCATTCCGACGTCGCGGGTTCGAATCCGTGTGGTGACAGTCTTGCTGAAATATTGCAAGGGTTGTTGCTGAGTTCGTGTCCCGTTGGTCCTCTCCCTTGCAGGGCTGCCACTCGCGCATATCCCTCGATTTACATCTCACCTGGCCAAAGGGCCTCTGGTACAGGTGGGAGGTTTCGCCTTCGGGACTTTCCACTTCACAAAGTAAAACGAACACGTTCCGATCCCAAGCTTCCCTTTCGCTACTTTTAAGGAAAATCATTAGAGACGAGAGAGTAGATAACTCATTTATGATTTATGTAAACATATTACATAAAAAACAAGAATTAAGAATATATTGTAGGAATTCAATTTAAATGAATTTAAATTATTTTTAAATAAAAAAATAATACTCTTTATTTCAATTTATATGATATTTTTTGTTTTTCTAGAATTAATTATTAATTCTGATTAAATTACTCAATTTCATGTTGGGAAATTTGTGCAAAGTCACATTGACCATTTAGGACTTATTTGAGTAATTTTGGTCAAAATTCTAGGCGTTCAGATGAAATTTGGGTAGCAAAAATTATATTTGTACGGTGTGAGGATTTTATGTTTTCTAGTGCAAGACTATACAAAATAACTATGAGTTGCACTTCTTTAAAAAAAGATTTTTTTAAATATTATTTTCTCTATCCTAATTTATGTGATATACTTTTTATTTTAGTTTATCCTAAAAAGAATGATATATTTTTATATTTAAAAATAATTTAACTTGAAACTTACCCTTTTACACTTAATGAAATGATTTACAATCACACAAATATTTATGACTTATTTTGGATCATAAGTTTTAAAAGTTTTTTTTTACCTCTTCTAATGAGCTCCCCTTTGCTCCCTTGGTGACTCGAACTCGCAACCTTCGGATTGAAAGTGGAGGGCGATTATCATATGAGCAATTCTCTTGTCAAAATTTCATTTCTTTTTAAAATTTCATGTCCAATTAAATTATATTAAATAAATTAAAATAAAATAAATAATCAAAGTTTATACTTATAATATTAATCTCAAAAAGCGAAAATATCACGTAAGGGAACAGAGGAAGTATTATTTGTGTGTAGTAATATTACTACTTTTGTAACACTGAAGTACTCTTATTCCAACCACAATAGATCTCTTGTCACTTGTCGGTAGATTTATATCTCCCTATGGGCACACTTCACAGTCACACACACCTTTAACCATATTTCAAAAAAACATTACTCTTATCAACCTTTTCACTTATACTTTAATCATTACTATTTCATACACTTTTTTCTCTCTATACAACTCTCCCAGATCTCATTGCAAAACAAAAAAAATATCTCACTAATTTTTCCCAGAAATGGCCATATCATCATCCATGAAAAACCTCTTCAAAGAACGTAAAATCCCATTTTTATTCACCTTTTTCCTATTATTAATCTTTGTCACTTTTATTCTCATATCCAACTCTCAAGAATCCCATGTTTACATCACCACCGACATTAATAATTCACAAATCATTAATAATTCAACTACATATGATGATGTTGTTATATCAAATGTTACAAAAAATGATGAATTATTGGATGTGGAGAATCTTGATGAGTGGAAGCTATGTGAAGGTTTAGGTTTAGTGGCAGTTGATTATATACCATGTCTTGATAATTGGGAAGCTATAAAGGCATTGAAATCAAGGAGACATATGGAGCATAGAGAAAGACATTGTCCTGAACCTAGTCCAAGGTGTTTGATTCCATTGCCTGATGGATATAAAGTACCAGTTCCATGGCCTAAGAGTAGGGACATGGTGAGATTGATAGGTGGTAAGATTTGTTTTCTAATTTTGTTTAGTTTAATGAGGTCTGCGTATACTCTACCCTCCAGATCTCACGTTGTGGTATTTCATTGGGTATGTTGTTGTCAACGTGAGATCTCATTGGGTATGTTGTTGTTGACGACTTAGAAGAAAATTGTTAGTTCAGTGGAAGCTGGATCTTTAAGTGGTTATAGTTGTTGAATTTATTGGCGTAGTATCTATTGTTATAGAAGAGGCCGAGCTAGGATTTTGATTTTGAGTTCTGGATTCTAGAAAATTCAGCTTACTGGGGTTCTGAATAAATTTATACTCCCTCCGTTTCAATTTATTTGTCTTAGTTTGACTGGAAACGGAGTTTAAGAAAGTAAAAAGACTTTTGAATCTTGTGGTTGTTAACTAAAGATATGAATAATGGATCAAATTGCCCTTTAATCTTGTGATCTTAAACACGGCATGTGGAATGTTGAAATTAAGGAGTTGCCAAATTAGAAAAGAGGCATTCTTTTTAAAACGGACTAAAAGTAATTGTTAGTTCAGTGGAAACTGGATCTTAAGTTGGTTATAGCTGTTGATTTTATTGGCATAGTATGTATTGTCATACTGCAGAGGCGGAGCTACGATTTTGAGTTTATGACTTCTGAATTCTAGAAAAGTAAGAAAAGTCAGCTTACTGGTTCTGAATAAATTTATACTATATATTTAGTGAATTTGTAAGCACAAGTACAAGGTCTAAGTTAAAGCTACTGGTTTTGCTGAACCCTTAAGGCGAACTGTAGCTCCCGCGGCCATGTGTCATAGAGATGTAGTTGTTAGATTTATTGGCATGAGTTTAACATCTGTACATTGACATTGTAAAAGTGTTTACAAACTATAACTACAGGTAGCTATAAATTGACATTGTAAAAGTGTTTATAAACAATAACTACAGGTAGCTATAAATTGACATTGTAAAAGTGTTTATAAACAATAACTACAGGTAGCTATACATAAAAGTGGAACTAATAATTTGGGGAATAAGGTAGGTTATACACTTATAATGTATAAAAAATTACACTATTAGTATATATAGTTAAGTTATATCCTATTCGTGTACATCGTAGAGATGTGAGAAGTTTAGCTTTCTCTAAGGACTGACCGTCCTGTTGCCGCCAGTGCCCTAACTTGGTGGTGGTACACGAGTTTCCTTACTAGTGTTGGGGCTTTGATTGAAAAAAAAAACGACTTTTACTTGTAGCTAGCTGTTTCTGATAAGTCTTGGGACTCTCCTTATTCTATTTTTATTGAGAAAGCAATTGGACATCATCGCTGCCGCAAAATTGTTATGCATTAGTGTAGTAGATAACAACATCTGTGAACGGATCATCAGTTGCAGTATCATCCACGAACAATATTTTTCTATTCTTGTCCTATTTTTTCTTCTCGTGAAATGGAATTATGAATTGCACAGACATGGCTGAAACCATAATGAAGACAACATGATTTGAAATTCCACTATTGCTCGAAGCGTTCACAGGCACTGAGAAACAACCATCCTACTATTCTTTGGGTGATGGTATTTTTGAAATGTTTGCCATATTCGCTAGGCAAATATGGCTTGCCTATTGATTCTTCGCTATTGAAACACCTTATTGGCTTCTAATAAAAGCCTCATTGGTCAATTGTAACCTACAAGTTTGGTTTCATTCGATTTATAATTTCTGAGCATTATAGGTCCATATATGGATCAGTTTCCTCTTTATTTTACATGTTGCAGTCCTCAGATGAATTTAATATGTATTTATTCAAAAGCATCATGTTCGATTTAGTCGTATAGTTTATTCTGCTTGCTTAAAAATAACCATGCCTTAATTAAATCCTCTTTATTTTTTAACTTTGGATAGATATGGTACAACAACGTTCCTCATCCTAAGCTTGTGGAATATAAGAAGGACCAGAATTGGGTGGTCAAAAAAGGTGATTATCTTGTTTTTCCTGGTGGTGGAACACAGTTCAAGGATGGAGTTACTAACTATATCGAGTCCATTCAAAAGGTAATATGTCTATTTTACAAATTTTTTTTGATAGTATTCAACATATGCTGTTAGATTGTGTTGAATTTCATTCTGGCCAAGTTCGTCGCATTTGTGTTTTATTGAATGAAACTCAAATTCTGATCAGACCTTCTTAATGTGAAATCAACTTCTTGGAAGATGTGACAAACTTTGGTGCATATTAATTTTGTATTGTCGCTATACATTGTTGTGTGACTGCTACGAAGGGATATATTATCAGTATAAGCCATTTTCTAGTGACAAAGATACGAGTTGGTCAACTTTTTTTAACAGAATACTGCATGTCCTATTGTGCTGATTGTATTTTTAAGCCAAGGTTTTCTTACTTTTTCATTCAGACTTTTCCAGAAGTTGAATGGGGAAAGCATATAAGGGTCATTTTAGACGTCGGTTGCGGTGTTGCTAGCTTTGGTGGCTATTTGCTAGATAAAAATGTCGTTACTATGTCATTTGCACCGAAGGATGAACATGAAGCTCAGATACAGTTTGCACTTGAACGTGGAATCCCCGCTACTCTCTCAGTCATTGGAACGCAAAAGCTGGCATTTCCAGATAATGCATATGATATGATTCATTGTGCAAGATGCAGGGTTCATTGGGATGGAGATGGTAATCACTATTTCTAAATTTCGAATCCCCTCAGCTATATTGTTTTACTTAGTAGTCAATTTCAAATCGCAGGAGGAAAACCGTTGATGGAACTAAACAGGATTCTCAGGCCTGGAGGGTTTTTCATATGGTCAGCAACACCAGTTTATCGGGATGACGAAAGAGATAAGAGAGTCTGGAAAGGTTCTTACTCATGGATACTCTGTTCTCCCAAGTAACAGTTCTTATAAGTTTCTGTGATAATAGCACTTTTGGTCCTTAATTTATTGGTAAATTCTGCTTTTTGATCCTTGTGATATATGATTCATCACATTTAACCTTTAATTAATTAGAATGTGATTTTGGTCCCTTCATGTAGAAAATACAGTATATTTGACTATTTATAGCATTATATTACCGTAAAATATTTAGTAACAGTACAAACTTAACACAACACATGAGTAATTAAGTGGCGGAACGGTTAATAATTATGGTAAATTTGTGAATATTGACAAGAAAAGGGATTAAAAGTGATCAATTCAATTAATTGAAGGTTTAATGTGCTTAGTCCGATATCATAAGGACTAAAACAAGAATTTATTGATAATTGAGGGACCAAAAGTGCTATTAACCCTAAGTTTTTTGCATAATCATCAGCTCTATATGAGTGTTGATTAGGCAGTAGTGCTGGTATTTTATACCTTTGTTCTGTTTATCGCAAATCTTTAATGAAAGACGAAGAAACAAAGAGCTGCAAATGTGAAGCTTCTTGAAGTGAGTTCGTTATGCTAAGTAGCACTTTACTTTCTTTCGCATTGCAGCTATGGTTGCACTGTCTGAAGCAATATGCTGGACGGTGGTGAAGAAGACCTTTTTTGAGTCAGCTGGCATTGGGCTAATTATATATCAAAAGCCGGTTTCATCTTCGTGCTATGAAAACCGCAGAGAAAATAATCCACCTCTATGTGACCAAAACAATAGATCAAATAGTTCATGGTATTCTATACACCTTGATAGTCACTATCATTATATCCTTACTATATCACATTGTCATCATTCCGCTCCAATCATCTATTTTATACAGGTATGCGCCCCTAGACAGCTGTCTTGTATCACTCCCCACAAGCAGCATGGGCAATACATATAAGTGGCCTGCACCCTGGCCCCAGAGGCTCAACAATAAACCCGAATGCTTATCCCAAATAACAGACACTGAAGATGTTTTCGATCAGGACACGAAACACTGGGCAGCGTTGGTGTCAGATGTTTACTTAGGCGGCCTAGATATAAATTGGTCAAGCGTGAGGAACGTAATGGACATGAATGCTGGTTATGGAGGGTAAGAGAGCTTTTTATGTTGTAGGTGCATTGTCATTTGCACCTTCTTTTCTTTGTTGACCGTATTGGTGACTTATCCATGGTAATTAATTACAGGTTTTCCTCGGCAATCATTGATCGACCCCTATGGGTAATGAATGTCGTCCCCATCAGTGGCCAAGATACTCTCTCCATTATCTTTGACAGAGGGCTGATTGGTATATACCATGACTGGTGTGAGTCCTTCAATACCTATCCTCGGACGTATGATCTTCTACATTCCAGCTTCCTGTTTGGAAATTTATCTCAAAGGTTCAATAACTACCTTCTCACTACACTATAATTTTATCTGTTTTAACATGAATAATACAGCTATTATGGTAGCTATTTTCATTCCATTATTAGCTATGTTGCTCGGACTCTTAAAAATGCTATCATAAGTGGCAGAGCCACATTGATCGAAAGGTGATCAGTTGAACACCCTTCGTCAAAAATTATATTGTATATATAGAAAATTATACTATATATATAGGTCAAAGTTATTTTTTACATATATATTAAATCTTGAACACCCTTAATGAAATTCCTGGCTTCACCATTGTTGTCATACTTGTGTCGGATCCTCAAAAAATGTACTATTTTTGGAGGATCCGACACTCAACCGATGGTGTTTTTGAAGAATCCGAGCAACATAGATTAACAATGCATCCTATATTTTCTCACTAGGTGAAGTTTTGGTCTCTCTTTTCACAGGTGCGACTTGGTGGAAGTAGTTGTGGAGATGGATAGAATAGTGAGACCAGGTGGATTTGTTTTAGTTCAGGACACAATGCCGATGCTTAACAAGCTTAGCTCAATTCTACAATCACTTCATTGGTCAGTAACTCTTCATCAGGAGCAGTTTCTTGTTGGTAAAAAAGGCTTTTGGCGTCCAAATGACAAAGTCAGAATATGAGATTCACAGCCTGTTTTTCCTTGTATATTTATTTTTATCTCTTCTATGCCTACAGAGGAAAAAAGAACATAGTGTTCTCAAATTTAAAGCAAATTTTGTTCTTTATGTATCACTAGAATTCATTATTTCCCTTTATCCAGATTTAAATTTGCCCTTTCTTCCATCTAAAAGGCTCAAAAATGTCCTTTAACCTATTAGAAAAGGCTAAAAAATGCCCTCTCCTTTCACCATTAAATCAAATTTGCTCCTAAAGTTATTTGCATGCTTAATATTGCTCCTCCATTAATGACACTATTATATGATAGTTAATTAAATTTAAATTAAACATGTGGTCTTTATTTATTAGTCCACATAAATTTTTAATCAAACACAAAATCCATTTTAAATTAATGCTGTCCAGTGGGCTGGGTCGGCTCGATATCGATTGGGCCCTGACCTGACCCCGCCCTGCCCCGATCCCCCTAAAAAAAATTACGGTGTCGGGATTCAAAATCGGGACGGGACCTAGGCTCGTCCCGCCCCGACCCGGCTTGTCCCGATCCCCCTGTCCCCAATGCAAAACTAACCGTTGCAACAATGACCAAATTTAGATTTTGGCCATTATGCAACGGTTCCAACGGCCATTTTTGCCCCCCCCCCATAAACCCCCTAGCCCCTTAATATTTATTTTTAACTCCTAAGTTAGTATATTTACACTTTAACCCAATTTTTCAACTATAAATACCTCATTTGCTCTTCATTTTTCTCACGAATCTTTCAACAATCTCTCTAATCTTTCAATCTATCTCTCTATACATTGCCTACTAAATATTTTATTTTATTTGCATTTGTATAATTGTATCAAAGTTCAAAAATTGGGACTGAAGTTGGCAACTAGCTTGAGGATCATCCATCGAGCAAAGTTTCAATTTTCAACCTCGATTACACGTCGACGTTTGGTACCTCGTTTCCTTTAAATTATTATTGTTACTTTATTTTAATTATCACACTTAATTTCATTATCTTTAATTATTTATTTGCATAATTAAAATAAAAGGAATTAGACGTATGATTAAGGGTAAAAGTAAGTGTGCTTCTTCTAGTAGATGTAACAAGGGCAAGAGTACTTCTTCTAGTCATCATATTCCTAGTTAGGATGATTTGATTGATTACACTCATATAGATGAAACTGATTTTTTTTAATGATATACCATTAGATGATGAGATATATTCTACAACTGAACCAGACTTTTATTTAGACGATAATCTAGATGACACACCCACTAGTGCACCTCAGGCTCAGACTGAGGCAGCCTGAAGCTGCAATGCCTCATATTCCCCCTAGTATGAGATGAGGCCCCACACAACGTCCATTAAAATCACCTGCATGGTTATTTTTTGATAGGGACCAAGAAAATCAAGTAGTTAGATGTACAATTTGTAAAACTGTTTATCAATTTAAAATCGGAAAAAGTCAGGGTGGGACGGGAGGTTTATTAAGTCATGTACAAGGCTTTCACAAAACTAAGTGGGATGAATACGAGGCTACAAATTCGGGTGCGCCAATGCGCTCTGAGTCGGGACAAGGTTCACATAGTGTCCCGGACCAAGTACATGGTCAAATTAACCCGACGACGGGGGAATTGTAGGTCCTAAATACGATAAACACAGAGATATGGAATCAATAACAAAATTAGTTGTGGTGGAGGGTTTGCCTTTTGCATTTCCTTCCTCTCCTGGTTTTATTCATTACGTAAGAGATATATATAATCATGATTTTAGCGATTTTCCTAGATCAACTGTTGGGAGAGACATTTTAAAATTTGCACATTAATATCAACAATATTTACGTTATGCATTATATCATTTTCCTGGCAAAGTATCTATCACTTCTGAAATAGGCCGTAGTACTAACGACAATGATTATTTAACTGTAACATGTCATTGGATAGATCATTTGATCTATGCAAAAGCGTATTTTAGCATATAGATATATTGATGATAGACACACTGAAACTTTTATTACACAAAATATTCATGAAGTTTGCGATTAGTATGGTATAACTGACAAAATTATGACTGTTACGTTAGATAATGCTTCTTCTAATAATTATGTTGTGAGACTTTTAAAAGATCTATTAACTCCATCTTTTCCTAATTATTTTCATTTAAAATGTGTGTGCTATATTTATAACTTAGTTGTAAAGGATGGTCTATGACTTTTTGAAGACATTCTTAATAAAGTATAATTTGCTATAAATTTTATTTTTAGAAGTAATAAAATACAAAGAAAAAAAATATAAAAAACTTGTCACGATTGTTGATTATAGGAAGGATCTCGAAGATAGAGAACTTAAGTGGGAGACTTGTGATTGAGATACTTGTTTGGGAGAATGTTTAAGAGATAGGTTGTCATTGATAGAGCGTAATGCCAAAAATAAGGGGGGGGGGAGGATAGAGGCGTGTGCAAGGAGGGCACGAACTAAGTTGTGTTTATGGTTCTAATTTTTCGTTCGGCTTTGCCATTTTGTGGAGAGGTGTGGGGACATGAAAAATAAAAAAACAAGGTCGTGTTTGGCACAGAAAAGTTTGAATTTATTATTATCGAATCCCCTCCCATTGTCACGTTGGAAACATTTAATATTCTTTTCAAATTGTGTCTTAATTAACGTGCTGAATGACGAAAAAATAGAATAGACTTGGGAGTTATTACCAATGGAAAACGTCCACAGGAGTTTGAATAATCATCTAAAATCAACATATAGTATCGATGCCCGGGGTGCTTAAGATTGGAGAAGTCCATAAATCATTGTGTATTATATCAAAAGGCATTAAAGTACAAGTGGATGAAGAATAAAATGACAATTTGACATGTTTCCCAAAAATAGAAGATTTACAAACAGGAGGAGAAGGGACATGTTTGTAAGCAATAAATTTATTTTTTCTAAGGGTGCGTAAAACAGAGTCTCTCGAATGTCCTAATCTATTATGCCATAAAGGAGATGAAATTGTTGTAAAGGTTGATGGAGAGGAGGTTGGATGGCTGACGGAGGTGGTGATAGGATAAACGTCCCCGGTGCTATCACATCTCAGTATCGCATCCCTGTCATAAGGTCCTTCACAGAAAAACCAAAATGATCAAATTCCAGGGAAACATTATTGTCGGTTGTGAAACGACGCACATAGATTAGATGTTTGATAAGTTTCTAGGCATGAAGGATATTTTTTAAGGCTAACGAGGGGGGTGTGGTGGGGAAAGAGATGATTGTCCATAACCTCGAATGGGAATGCCTTGTCCACTACCAACAATAATATTATGATTTAAATTGCTCATATTGAAATAAGACGAGAGAGTACCTTGGGATGCCATCATATGAGATGTGGCGCCAGTGTCCATGTACCAACTGTTGTCAGCAATGTTGAGAGACATCGTGTTTATAGCTATCTCAATATCTGTCAGTGTGTAGGTTGAAGTAGGAGAAACCTGTGCACTATATGCCTATTGTGGACGTGCACTGAGGATGCCGGACTGGGTCGGTCACGCCGGAGGTTGGGCTTAGGAAGACGTCGGGTAGGGGCAAGGTGGAGTATCCCATGCCGGTGGGTCCCACATAGCCCATGGTGGGTAGGCAGCCCATGACGGAGGTTGCTGCCACTGTTGGTGGCTGCCAGCCGGCGGGGGCTACCTCCTGCCGCCGCTGCCGCTGTTGTCGCGACAGTGCCCGGAATTTCTTCATTTGTTATTCTGGGAAGTGAGCCACGTGTTGGATTGTTGACTTGCCTGATGGATGGGACGGGAGTCGAGCCTCTCAGGTCAGCATGGTTGTCGTCGATGGCTACGAGGGCGGCATTGGTTGTGTTGGCATTAGTCGTTGCCCTTTTTGTTTTTTGGGTTTCTTCAAGAATGAGTCATGAACGAGCCTTATAGAACGGAGGCAATGACGTGCTTCGTTGGAGGATAGTAGCGACGCCGTCATAATTTTCAGTCAAACTCGCAATAAGTTGCATCACCAATCGTTGATTAGTGACCGATGCACCGACGTTGGAGAGTTTATCGACAATCATATTAAGTTCTTAACAATAGGTCGACATATTAGGAAAATCGTCCTACTGAATGGCCTGAAACTGATTTTTCAGATATAAGCCACGTTGTGTCTTGTTGTCATGAAAAATACTTTCCAAACGCTCCCACATTTGTCGTGCAGTGGCATCACTTTCAATGATTGTATGCAATAGATCGTTCGAGATTGTGCCGTAGAGCTATTGTAGGACAACCACATCTAAGCAGGACCAAAGTTCATCGTTAGAATCATCAGATCTTTCCAGGGGCTTTGATTTTGGAGGGATGATATGATCGATGACTTTGTATACACGACAATGAATCTTAAATAATTCCGCCCAAGATGAATACTGAACATTTTCCATCTCAAGAGTTATGGGAATGAAATTCTTGATGTTGTTAACTGCAAGAGCAGGGTGAAATTTAGGTTGTTCAGCCATTAAAAATTGGAGAGGAAGAGAGGAAAGTCGAAGAAAGAAGGGAGAGGGCTGCCGAGGGAGGGAGGGAGGGGCAGCAGCTTAGAAAGAAAAAAAAATAGTGTTTGACTTCTGATATCATGTAGGAATATGCTCATTGTCTTTCATTGATTATTGTGTACAATATATATAGTGTTACATAATTACAAACTAGGTAACTAAATCTTCCTAATTACAATTGGAATATAAATTTATCTAATATAAAAGATATATAAAATATGATAATATTCTATCAATGGTAATTTATAATATATGATAATATTCTATCAGAAACAATTGGTCGAGAGGATAGGAAAGAATCAATCAAGAAATGATGAAAATAATTGAAACCAAAAGTTCTTTATTATTTGTTGAGCAATATGTAGGGTTACATAATTTTACTTGTGATTTAAATAATAAAATTAAGAAAAGAAAAGTTACATAGATAAGATTAAGGCCATATTTTACGTAATATTTGTATCATATAAACTATAAGATTAAAATTCTAAAGTAAATGCTATTTTAAAAGTAAAACAAAAAGAATTATCTTTTCTACTGGCAACTGAATTGTAATGACACAATTCTTTTTTAAGTCCTCCTCTATTATTGAACAAAGTATAATCTTGTATATATATGATATTATATAATAACTATACAATAATATTTAATTTGTCATGTCGGAAGTGTACAATTTCTACGGATACAGCATTACTAAACGAATCCCCATAAAAGGTACTTAGATGAGGATAACATCGTAACAGAGGCCTCAAAGACTTTTCATTAAGGTTTTTAATACGTTGACTAATCTAATCTACCATTGACTTTATTTGGCACAATGTCGAAGTGTTATGCACGTATAAATCTACTTGGACTTTAATCATCAAGTGTCTATGCATGCATCATAAATGGTAGAGGGAGTTTAAGTTTGGCAAAATACATACATTACATCTCTAACTATATGTCGAATTCACACTCTAACTAGTTGGGGATTTATTAATCCTCTGCAAAATTAAAACGTGAATTTATTTATTATATAATACACATATAATCAGTTGCCCATAGAATGTGTTACACACTCATCACCATGTGTTACACACTCGCCGCCACATCAAATATCTTTTAATTTTTATATTCTTTTAATTTTCTTTTATTAATTATATTTTACACTAATTAATTCTTAATTAACAATTAAAATCCTTCAATAATTATATTTTCTTCGTCACTAAACCACATCACCCACCCATCTTTTATTACACCGAAAACACCATATCCGCCATCACCGGAGCCACCATTATCCACTTTTTTCTTTTCCAAAAATCACACCCAAAAATTTAATTGGACACACGCCGAGGTTAAGACTTAAATTGGACAGTTAAACTGCAAAAATGGATTTTGTAGCCATCAAAGGTTCGATTTTTTCATCATTGCTTAAAAAATTTCAAGACTTTAAAAACTTGCATTTGTCCAAATAAGTATGGAAAATTCAAAATTCATCAGCGAAAATTGAAAGTTTCAGCCTTTATAGGAGAATTTCTCCAAATGGGTTAGGCTTTGTCGGTTTAGATTTGAATGAGAAGTAATTTTTCATTTTGGGTTTATTAAGAACCAGTTGAAAAGTTGCAGTGAAGAAATTAAAATATGTGATGAAAAAATGGAGGAAAAGAAATAAGAGGACGTGGGTGAAGAGAAGAAATCTGGGGGAGATTGCAACTAACAGTGATAAGAAAAATGGAGGAGAAGAGAAGGGGGAGGGGTGTGTGAAGGAGAAGAAAGAGGAGGAGGGCAAAAATCAATTTTTTTAATTTAAAAATTTATCTTTTCGCCGTCATTCGGAACACAATGCATCTTTTTTAAAGTTATTTTTATATTTTGTGTCACATTTCAGTGAGTCATAAATGTTTTTTTAGATGGTCAGAGAGTTAGCAGATCGTCTGATTAGTTGGAGTGTGAATTCGACTTTACGGGTATATTTTAAGGTGAAATCTATGCATTTCTAAGAGGAATTGACAACATAAAAAGAAATTTATACAATTAAGTAACGTAAAATATACTTATACATAACTCTACTTAATATATAATGATTAAATGACTAATTAAAAGATGTTAAATTACATTGATGGTGTAAAAATTATTCACATAATCAATCTATATAACTTAAAATCAAAGGAGAAATCAGGCTTTTTGGCTTAGTCCTTAGCCTGGTTATATATAGAGTTTATGTTTTGTGCACTGATGACTTAGAATATATTTACATCATGGGTGACTCGACTATAAGGCCAGTAAAATAACCACTTGGGGCCTTAACTTTTTGGGAACCCCATTTTTTCCTTAAAGATATATTGTATATGTATTAGTAAAAAAATATGTGTACAGTTAAATTTGTAAAAAAAAAAAATGAAGCGAAAGTAAAATAACTTTAATGTGAGGATCATTCCAATAATTAGAGAACGGAATAATTTTTAATGGATTGTTTCACTACATGAGTAGGGTAGCTATTTTTTTGTCTCATTTATATCCTAACGACTAATACATACCTACATTATTAATTCTATATTTATCTTTTTTCACTCTCTTTTACTATTCTTAGTCTCAATATTGAAAAGTCTCTCAATCGACAACTTAATGTGGCTTACAAGTTACAAAAGATCAAATTTTGTTTTCCGGTATCTTCTTCCAATTGTCAAGCATTACAACAAGCAATCATTATATTGAAGCAATGCAACACTATTTGGATATAATTATATCAACTTATCTTTCTCTATAGTTTCTTACCCTTTAATTTCTGTTACTATATATTATTTCTTGTACTTCAATTATCTTATTTATCTGTGGTAGTTGCTGCTCCTTTTTTCAGACTGCTTTATCATGCCTTATTCGTTTTCGTTACTTTTATTTTTCATACTACTTTGAATTGCTTGTCCTTATCTGACCTTTTCTTTTGTCATGCTTTCTCTTGAGCCGAGAGTCTTTCGGAAACAACCTCTCTACCTTCCAAGGCAGGGAGGGGTAAGGTATGCGTACACTCTACCCTCTCCAGATCCTATTTTCTGAATTTTCACTGAGTATGTTGTATATCAACTTATCAAATTCTTGAGCCAGTTTTATTATTCTATCTTTATTTATACTTTTTCATTGAAAATTTGTCATTGTTGATATTTCTCTCTTTTAAATTTGGCTTAAGCCCCCAATCTTGTTGAGACGGCCTGATTTACACAATCAAATTACTTATTAGGTAATTGTATATATGTAAATCTCTTGATAAACAATAAACTGATAAAAACCGTGACTGAGCTACTATCACATATTAAGATTCACTTGCAACATATGTCAATAGAAATAACTTAAACCCACATATTAATAACCTGATTAGTCAACCCCTTTTATTAAGCTCATCAATATTAATTAATTTCAAACTAATAAACTTCAGAAAATGGTCATCACGTTAGCAAGCAATCTAAGGACGAGTCTCCAACCTTAACAAATGCAATTAGTAGCCTTCACGTCAGTGATCCAACAAATTCAAATCAGAGACTAATGTCCATGCCATGCCAACAACTATATATAGGTTTCATTTCAATGCCATTAACATCATCAAGAAAACATTCCAAAATTCACACAAGATGGCAATTAGAATCCAAGTTATCCTAATTGCATCATTGCTCCTTCTGGGCCTGGACCTTCCACTCGCATTCGCGTATGATCATGGCCTGGCCCAGCCAGTTGAGACGACCGTGGTGATCGAAGGCATGGTCTATTGCCAAAGTTGTGACACATACGGATCATGGTCATTATCAGAGGCAAAGCCAATTGCATCTGCCAAAATTAGTGTTATATGCAAAGATTACAAGAAAAGAGTAAACTTTTACAAGGCATTTGAAACAAATGCATATGGTTATTTCTATGTAGAGTTACAAGGTTTCAAAATGGGACATTCTTATCTTGACCATCCACTTCACTCTTGTCGTGTGAAATTGGTGTCTTCTCCTCAAGAAAATTGCAATGTGTTTAGTAACATTAATTATGGGTTTAATGGTGCACCACTAAGATTTGATGACAAAGTAATTGATCGAAGTGATTACAAAGCTGTAATTTACACTGCTGGTCCGTTGGCTTTTCGACCGACTTATTGCCCTCCTAAATAAGAAAGAAGTTCAGGCTTGTCACTTACTTCAAATCGACAATACCTTTCAGATATCTTAATATCTATTTTACCAAAATCTAATGTCTCTTTCCAAATCAATTCCGGTGGTCATTTTTGCTTGGATTGGGTACTGAATCTCTATCCTTTGTCTAACCAGGATTGTTGATACTTCATTGTCGTCTCAACTATGAGTTTGTCTTTATGTAATGAATTGCTTTGTCTTCAATGTACTCGGGTTTTGTCGGTCTCACTCGCTCGCCTATCATGGGAAGAAAGTGGAAGAAATCATCTTTCTGGGGTTTGGTGTCAAAAGCCCGAATCAATTTGTGTTTTTGTTCTTTGTTTTTTTGTCCAATGTGTTAGCTATACTGAACAACGTCAATTGTATGATATTACTTATAAGTTATGGCATGTATACCGAACAACCTAATTAATTGTATGATATTCTTACCTTTTTTGTTCTATTTTTTCTTCTTAATTAAAAACTGAAATACCTCCGTCCTCCTTGGCATAAGAAAGTGCGTTGGGCAATATTTTTGTATCTATTTTAGCAATAACTTGTCTTATTTTTAAAATTACAAATATCACAATTTAAGGAAGCTTACATATAAATATCCTTTGAGGGATTTATACTAGCAACATATATAACTTAAACTCCTGATAAAAAGATAAACTAGTCTACTATCCCATAATAAGATTCATTGTAAAGAGTAAAAATATCTTTATAGTGTCAATATGTATAACTTAAATCCATCCACTTTAGGTTCATTATAACCCCACATATCTAGGAGACTAGGACGAATCTTCAACTTCAACAAATACATTTAGTAGCCTTCACGTCAGTGATCCAACAAATTCAAATCAGACTAATGTCACTGCCATGCTAATAACTATATATAGGTGTCATTTCAGTGACATTAACATAATCAGGAAAACATTCCAAAATTCACGTCCTATGAATCTAGGCAAAGACTACTCATTTTTACCTGCAAGGATTCTTAACCCAGAAAGTTGTGGTAAATGAATCCGTCCCTTAATTAGAAATTTTGAATTCGAACCTTTATCTTATAAAGAAAGCGAAGCCTTTTAATAGGCCTTACACAATACAAATCTGAATAAATCATACCTCAACACAGGTATGGAACACTAAGTGAGAACAACAAAAAAGGATTCTTCACATAGGACAATGAACATAAATAAAAAATGAAAATGCGAAACTCAGTCCAAACGTTATGTTTTATTTTTGCATAAATAAAAAATAATAATATGACCTCTTCAAAAAGATGAAAATTATGTCATTAACTTCTTTCCTTTCTTCTAATTGTTCGCTGTTCTAACTCGAAGCATGCCTCCAAATAAACAGTTGTATATACCACAACGAAAATCTTCTAGATAAGATTTGTACGAACAGAATCAAAGCATTTTAAACAAGAGAGGCTCGTAATTCTTTTCAGGAAACTCGTGTGAAAATAAAATGTGGTCATTTATAGCAGCTGGTGATAACATCCTAAAAAAAACATTCAACATGAATTTACCCAAAAGCATACCTGGAAATTACAACAGTTGGGAACTGAAAACATTAACCAACCCCAGAAAAACCAATAAAAGCAATATAATCCATCTTTACACGGTTGTCTAGAACAGAAAATATCCTCAATTTGCTGCCTAACTGCAAAACATGCCTCTTCTAAAAGAATATTACAAGGAGATATCAACACACTATGACACACAACAGAAAAAATTATTTATCTTAAGTCTCCACTTGTGCCCTTCAGCAACTAGCTGCAAGGTGATAAAGAAAGATTAAAGGGCGGGACTAAATAAAAGAAAACTAAAACAGCCCGATTGTGTCCTCTTGTAAAGTTTGTTTACACCAGTGTGATAACACCGTCAGATTAGTAGGAACCCATAGGTGGCATGCCAAATGGAGGCATCGGGGGCATTCCCATTCCACCCATTTGAGGTGGTGGGGGTGGAGCGAAACCTCCACCCATACCAGCACCTCCCATACCTGGCATTGGCGGAGCAGGCAAAGCCAGAGGCAGCAACTGTGCATACATATTCTGCAACAAAAAAAAAACAGGATTAGCAAGGCCTAGTTGAGACGATAATCGCGTAAAAGAGATGGTCAATTTGCCATAGGCATGCATGTGATGTGGCACCTATCAAAACATTAGCAACAAGCTGTGCAACTTGTTACCTCCCAGGCTAAAAAGAAGGAAAATAGGGAAATAGTGCCATGATAGACAAGTCAATAACTACCTGCTGCTTCATAACATCCTTCTCTTCGTTCTCTTTGGCTTTTGCTTCTTTTTGAGCCTCAATCTTATCTTTTATGAGCTCATCTACCTTGCCTGTATATTCACGGATAAACTGCACCAGAGAAGGATCCAAATTAGAATGTGGATGCAGATAACACTGGGCTACTGGAAATTCAAAAAACTAAGGCAGACAGCAAAATGACGAGGGGGAATAAAAGAGAAGGTAGAAGGTATGCATTAAAGAGGCATGACTAAAAAGTCATGCAAAGTTTCAAATACTCCCCCTCAAATGTAATGATATACGTAAAAGAGGAATAGCACTACACAGAGGTTAATTGAAAAAAAATCTAATTACTGATGAAAAAAATTATCATGTTTTAAAAGATGCCAAGGCAGATCAAGGGTTTAGGACTTAACACTTGTCAAACAAATGACAAATACTTGTCTCAGATTGGTGATTATACATCCTTGCACAGAAGTCTACCTTAAAGATATGTACCACAAAATGCATGGATGCAGCATCAAAATTTGAGAAGGCTCAATCAATAGGTTTACCAGGGGAAAGGACACAAATAGTGCAGCTATAACTCTACCTAAAACCAGATAAAGAAATACGCAAATGCGACACTGCACAAACAGACAGGGCAGGAGAGGAGGTCAGTGAATACCTGTAATAGATATGGGAATGCAAAGTCAATCATATTATTCATCCATGCTAGCTCGAGGGCAACATCTGGGCGAATCAAATCATAACAAACAAATAGGCATGATGCAAAGCATTCTTTCTTTCCCTGCAAAAGCACACAACCAGAATTAGAAGATTGAATGCATTTTCCCACCACAGTAATTTTTAGATAAGCTTTAACCAATGCACTGTTAATGCAATCAAAGTTACTCTACTCTTGGACTAGCAATACCATTTCCACAAAAAAAAAAAATATCCTCTGTTTATAACTTTCCTAGCAAAAAAAGATTCTCTCATTCTTTAAACGAATGACGACAGCTCTTCATATGCGATCCTCAGAAAGCATAGCCACTTCCAAGCCAGATAAAGGAGGAGGGTTGCAGTGAGTTTCCACACAACGGAAAAATTGTCTAGGTTGGATCCATATAGCCGATCCCAACTAGTTTGAAATTAAATAGATTGATTGATTACAAGTCCGAGAAATGTTAACTGACGAAGTTACTATCTATTAGCAATAAAATGTCCAAATAACAAATTATCAGTATCTCAAAGGCACCAGAATATTTATCCCCACGACCACATCCAACCCCCAGTGAGACCTTCCTGGTTTATAACAGTTATTACGTACTGATGTGTTATATAAGATGCAAATGCACCGGTGCAAGAACTGACTTTCTTGATTTTCTGTAGATTTTTTTCATCTCTCCTTTTTTTGGTGGGATGACACCAACTAGTTGGGGTAAAAAGCTTAGCCTAGTTGAAACACTTGCCTTAAGTCTTTTTTGTTTGTTTAAACATTAGATGCCCTAGTGAGAATAAGTATGAGAGCTAGAGAACCGTAGTTGGTAGTCGTTGGGGGGGGGGGGGATGAAGGATAGGTACGGGTGAATCTTGAAACATTAACCACTGGTACCTGTGCAATAAAGTAAACAAGCAACTCCTCAGCAAGTTCACGATCGCCAGATTGTGAGGCTGTTTCCATTGCATCTTTATAAAGATTATCTTTCTTCGATAGAGCAATAGATTGCTTCCACCGACCAGCCTTTTTATAGATAGAAGCAGCGACACGCCTCATCTCAAGAAGCTCATGTTTCTCTATCTGCTCAAGCCGAACAGACAAGAAATGGAACTTTTATCAGAATTATGATATAACTATGAAGAAAGACAATTTAGTGCAACCAGCCATCACCTTCTGTGCAAGCCCAATCTGATCAAAGTTATCATGCAATTCAATTGATTCACGTAGTCTGTCGTAGTCTTCTTCTTCAACATATATCTCATTAAGGGCCTCATTCACAGCAGAAACATTGTTGCTTTGAACAGCAATCATATAAGGCTTCACTAGGCGAAGGTGACCCGCCTGGTATCAATCCGACAAAACAGAAAAAGGGTTAGCAAGAACATATACCAAAAATAATCAAAACAAGCCTTGTAAGTAAAGGGTCTGAGTGATAAGTTAGACCTTTCTCATTATATCCACTACACGTGTGTGATCCACCCTAAGTGCAAGAACATTTAAAAGACCATTGATCAGATCAGGATGCTCTTGCAAATAGAAGTGGACAGCCTTGTAATAAAGCTCCACATTAGCAACTTTCACAACAATATCTTTGAACTGCATATGATCCCAAGCATCTGGAGAATGATTCATAACAGTAGTGGCAGCATTATCAAATTCATCATATTGGATATACAAATACGTGAGCTCCTTCCAGTGTTGCTGCTCATCACAGGCACGAATAAGCTTAGGAATGTTGAGACGGGTAGAGAATAATTTGATGTGCTCCATGAGCTTCTCATGACGATATCTGGCATATAGAACACCAAGTTCTGTGAAGATACCCATATGGGCGCGCTCTAAACCAAGCCCACTCTCCATAAGAGAGATTAACTCATTGAAGCATCCTCTGTTTTGGTAAAATTCACTCACTTCCTCCAAATCATCTACCTGCAAAATCAAAAAAAGACACCACCTATCACCAGTAATCCAGAAGATCTCCTTACATTTTCAGTAAGCAAGTTCAAAAGAAATACTGATAAGCACAATAGAAGAGAAAAGTGAAAGCTACCTGTACTATAATGTTAAGCCCACAAATTTGAGCTAAGCGGAACTCCTCAGCGTCAACACAAGCAAAGCAGACTTCTTTCCATGTCTTTGCACTGTTCGCTTTACGTGCTGCATCAACAGCACCTTGGAATTGATTCAACTTTAAAAGAGTGCTTGCCAACTTAGCCCAATTAGAAATAAAAGCAAATATGATCTTTGCAGCCTCATACAAGGCTGCATCAAACAAGCGATCGCCAACATTTGGTAGATTAGCAACATTTGGCATCAGAATGAATTCTTCAATATCACCCAATCGATCAATCTTAGCATAAGCATAAATGAGTTCACTGTCAACCTTGGGCTCCTTAGTCTTTTGCCTTACCATAAGCAAATACTTCACTAAGTCATGATAAACATCTGCATCCTCTGCAGCATGAATGACATCCAAGAATTGGGTGGTATCATCTGCCCGAATAAATGATTCAATAGCATCACTCACTAATCCCTCTCTGAGTTGAGCTTTAGCCACCTGGCTCCAAACAGCATCTTCTTCAACTCGGAATGCAAACTCCACAGCTCGATTTATATCACGGATACTGTCAAGCAGAACATTGACAGCCTGAACATTCAAGTTGAACTTCTTGAAGATAGCAAAAGCTTCTTCATAGAGCTGTGCTTCAACAGCAACCTCCCCGACTGCAGGACCATCAAAGTTATCAAGCCTATTGATATAGTCCATAACTCTAGATGGATCAGCCTTAATGGCTGTCAAGATAAGCAAATTCTGCAGATTAAAGTTCCCACTAAATGCAGAGTTTTGGAGCACAATCTTTTCAAGAAGCTCAATCAGTTCATGGGGAAGATCAGCTGTCATGAAAGCTTTAACAGCTGCAGAAACTTGTTCTGGACTCTTGCTTTCAGGCAGAGCAGTGGAGACAACTTGATCTATAAGCTGCCTTCTAAACTCGTTCTCAGGGTTAAGAACTTTCTCCCAAAGATCACCATCCATCCTCTCAACGACATACCTATAATCATTATAATAACAAGGTTTGTTCATCTTCAGAAATCTGATAAGTGATAAACCAGCAGCGGGAGACTAACAAAAAACAAACCTGGCTTGAAGTTTGAACAGAGAGTTTTTATTTGTTACATTAATAAGTTCATCATCACATTGACCTCTCCTATACGCCACAACAGCAAGGGTCGGATCGCGCTTCTCACAATATTTACCCACAACACGAGAGTCATAATATGGGTTGGTCGTGAGGAAATGCTCCGGATTGTTATTGCTATCTATGATGATCTTACCAAGAGCATTGTGTACATGCACATCTTGGCTTCCTTCACTGACAAGATGCTCCAAGAACTGTGTAAGCAGTCGGAGTCGGTTCCTGACAACCAATTGGATGAGCTAAATACACAAATTTATACTGACAATTAAAGTAGTTGTAACAGGAATAGACAAAAACCTTTTTTCACATTCAGCAACAAGTGGCTCAACAGGGAGCAGAGAACGAACAGAAAGGATCAAGCCTTTAATAAAATCCTCCGGACACTCGTCATCTAAAAGCTGCCCCACAACTAAAGGAGCATTTCCTGGATTGACCTGTTACATAGAGGATAAAAGCTTGTAATTCACATGTTAACAAAGCAACTACTAAACAGAAGCTAATACCAACCTTTTGAACATAACCCTCAATATATCGTAGCATATTGTTAGTGTACAGGTAGTGTGTGAGATCAGGAACAAAACCAAAGCGGTCGCAAACATTGATTAGAGGTCGGGCATCAGGAAGTTTGGCTTCCATCAAGAAGTTCTTAGTCTTTTCAGGGTCGTAGAAGTTAGATTCTCTTGTCACGCGCTCAACCTCCTTGATTTGTCCAGTCCTGGCAGCTGCCTCAATATACTTAAAGTGGATATCAGGATCCTCACTGCACAAGGCCCAAAAATCATTTATTGACTAATAATTAAAATTAGCCAATCCAAAATGTTCTATGATGAGTACACACCTCGAACTCAGATATGATCCCAAGAAGAAGTACAACCCATCGTACGACTTGAATTGCTCAAAAAGCTTAATGCAGGCATCAATACCCAACTGCTCACAGTACTCTTTTGCAACCTGATATTAATGCAAGCATAATCAGATATTTCGTTACAAGTATGTTACAATTCACAAGAAGCAATAATTACATACATCACTACAAGTATGTCACAATTCCCAATAACCAATAATGCTTAAGCTATGACAATATCAAGCACCAGACTCTTCAGAAATAACGTAAATAACTACCTGAACTATTATTTGAAGGTTGCCTTTGATATTGATCACCAGAAGGTCCTTCATGCACTCAAGCGCCCATTCACGTGAGACAGTCCCAAAGAATTCAACCAGAGCCTGAAACATACAATATAGCTAAATACATGCCCAACAACCCTCAATAGTAAGTCAGTATGATCACTGGAGCATACTGACCTGAGGCTCAATTGCATGTGTATTAACAATAATGCGCTTGATATCAGGTAGTTCACTGTAGTGCTGCAGAAACATACATAATTAACCAATTTGGTAGTCATCTTATGACAAGTAAAACTCAAAAATGCTGAAAAGACCAGTCAACCTGTAACGCTCGAATGTAAAGACCAGCTTTTTCACAAAGTTGAGCAATTCGTGGTCGATCATAATGACTGAACATTCCATTGGCTAATATAGCATCAGCAACATTCGGGAAAGTCACAAGGTTGATTTCCAGGACCTGTATACAATAATTATACAGCCTAAGCAAAACGTATATGCAGAAAGATGTCCGTTAATGAGAAGGGACAGAAACCTTAGTCTGGAGATAACCATGCTCTGGAAGGTTGGGCTTTAGAACATCCAACAAAAATGCTGTTGCCTCACGGATCATGTTCCTCTGATGTCAAAACAGAAAGAAAGAACCATCATCAGCTGGTAATTTCACCTCAGAGAAATTATTAAAGGGTTCTGAATCACACATCAGCGCATTTAACATCATTAAGCAGTAATTAACCTGAAGAAATAGGTCAGTGATTGTATTGTAATCAACAGGACACCCTCCCTCCATTTGAGACATCATGAGCGCAAAATTAACAGCACCCTGCACATAAAGACAAAATTATTCGACTTCATCCTCAACAGCAACATGTCCAATTACTTCACTTCCATTTTGTTTCAGGAAAGAAGATGCAACTTTTCCAATGTAGGAACAATACTTCATAACTGACAGCATTAAATAAGAAATACTCGCTCCTTGATCAAAGGAAAGCAAGAAATACCTCTCAAGAAGAAGAAATACATGCAAAATTTGCATCATGTCAAAGACTGAATTTGAAACAGAAACTGAGAGTTCATTCCGTTAAAGTGACTGCATGAATGTAGCACCCCGAATATTTTCTAAGTATTTAAAATGCATTCGGAAGCTATTTTACTCGTTTTTCGTGTCAAAAGTGGACACTGATAAAAATTAGTGGTTATTGATATATATTTGTACAATGTGAACTGGAGGTGTATGGAAGTATACAAGTATGAAACAAGGGCCAAAACTACCAAAAAGTAGGAGAAAAGATCACCCAGGAAGGAAGTGGGTATAGTGCATTTACGCCCCATAGCAGCTCAAAAGAAAACACGCGAGCTGCTATAGAACTGTACGGTAGCTCCATATCCGAATGATAAAACAACTCATGTTATGGGCTTGCTGGCAGCTCCATAGTGCGAAGGCCGAAACAGCTCATGCTATGGACTCGTATGTGAGCTCCATAAAACAATGCATGTGTTTATATGGACGGACCAGTTTCTGGGATGGAGAGACCCCACAACATTTTTAGCAAGTGTGAGAGCTTTTTGAAGGGGAATCGACCTAGGATTCTACTACACCATACAAGGTATGATTTCAATCAAATTGTGTTAATTCACGTTAATTAACACCCATTAACCATGGAAATTCCTAGATTCCACCAAGATCATCAAGATTTCATCCAGAACCCGATGAGGTAGGGTATGAGTTGACTTCCAAAGGTAATACCCAACATTTTGACTCATTAAATTGGTGTTATGGGGATTGTTTGAGAGTATTGAATATGGTGATTGGAGAATTTATTTGTGGAATTGCGAGTAGCCACTAAAGGCTTTAAAGGGGGTTGGTGTTAGAGATGGGTTTGATTCTAATAAAATGTGGTGAATAATGGTCTTAAATGAACTTATTGGATGTTTATGAACTAAAATGAGTGTGAAAACCAACCATAAGATGGAAATTCACGTTCAGTGAGAATTGAATTATTCATGATTTAAGCCTTAGTTCAAGTTTGGTAAATTGAACTAGTTGTACATGTTTTGATGATTTTAGCCCTAATACTTATTGATTGTGAGTTGTTGAACGCTCCGGAAACTTGAAGAAGTGAATTGGTGCAATAGCTTTGATAAGTTAAGTCTAACTTGTTAAATGTGATTTTCGACTAACTCATGTATTCCAAGTGTTTGATTGAATGCCTAAATGTAGTTGTGGCTAAGTACTTGTGGCTGAGGGGGCAAGAAAGTGCCTAATTCACCATATTTGAAGCTCGGTTGCAAAGTATGTTATGAACTCCAGTTACTAAAGTTAGTCTTATGTGATCTTGTTTGACACTCGGCATATTTTTTTTTGTATAGGGGCCACGCGAACGCAAGCCCCCACTGTTACAAATTATGACGTAGGTTCGACCACTTGGGCTGACCTTACGCAAGTGCCCCTCCAAAGTGCAATGGAGATCACAAATCTAGGCCATGAGCCTTTTTAATCGCCCATTGACCCCGTCTATGTAAGTACTCGGCATATTTTAATGATAATCATATGGCTAAGATGGTGCTTTTTGGCCCATGTGAAACATGTTGAACTGTTTCCTATGATTAATTGACTTAATGTCATGTTGCATTATGTTTAATGCCTATAATAGGAGTGAGGGCAACACTCCCCAAGTATGTTGTGGTAGGGTTGCCCGAGGCTATAGCCTCAATACTTGTAGATCCACATCTTGCCTTTTGGAAGTGAGGACGACCCCTCGCATCATGTGTTAATTGCCAAGGACGCCATGCATGTAGATACATTAGTTATTGGTTTCAATTAATATGAGCTTTTACAATTTTACAGTTAAGTCTTTTCAGTTGCATGAATACCTTTTCAGTTAATACAGTTATCTAGTATTTCAGAGGGTGTATTCATTTACAGTTACAGTTTTCCGTTTCCATTTATGAAATATTTATCATGCTCATACATTTCATGTTGTTTTATCAGTAAGTCTTGTCCTGCCATTTAATGGGTATTCGATGAGACTTACTGAGTATTTTTTATTATTAGTCATTTTTATTAAAAGAAAACAGTATCAAGGTGATACTGTTAAAAGTACACAAAGACTTGGTTACATTAATACTGTTAAAAGTACACAAAGACTTGGTTACATTAAATACCTAAGTTGTCTAGAAAGTCCAGCAAATTATGCAAATCCAACACTACATTTCCTTCTTTCCAAAAGTACAAGAAATGCAAACAATTATATTTCACTGACTGCAACTGACTCCTCTTTCCTTCGAAGCATCTCAAATTTCTCTCCTTTCATAAGGTCCAAATTATGCATAGAGGAATGTTAACCCAGAGATTCTTTAATGTTGAATCTGGGCAAACAAACTCCCAACTTTCAAGCACATACCGGAATTTCCTAGGGCTTACCCAATGAGTGCTATACATAGTGAGAAACATAGACCACACCTTCCTAGAAAATTCACAGTGCAACTAATCATCCAAAACAAGCTCTTTCACACAAGAAGCATCTACTACATAGAAACTATTTCCTTTTCATCAAATTCTCTTGAGTTAGGCATGCTCCATGTGCCACTAGTCATCCAAAACAAGCAACTTTTGTCGGTACAGAAGTCTTCCAAATCAATTTCCAGGGTCAATTGTGAGCCTGCATGGTCTGGTCCGCATTTAGAATTTTATATGAAGACTCGACTGAAAAGGAACCATTTTTATTTGCTTTCCAATACTAGCAATCATCTTTTTTCGACAATAACACTACTAATTGCATCTTTTGGATAAATTCATCTACTTCCTGCATCTCCCAATCAAAAAAGATTCATTCTGAAACGAAAATTCCAACCTGAATCATAGGGGTGGGCGTATATCGGTTCATATCGGTTTTGTATCCGAAAAATATAAACCGATTAAAAATCGGTTTAAAAAAACCGAATCCAACTTTAAAAAAACGATATGTTCGGTTTATATCGCCGAATGTATCTGATTATATCATTTTTTTCTAGTGGGCCGGGGCGGTGCGGGTCCGGAATTTATTTATATTTAAATTGAATTTCCAACCATGAAATTGGCATTCACACATACATTACCACGAAATTTCGACGTTGGAATCTATTGTATATCGTGAGATGTTTACTAAAGAAAAGGGAAAATTAGAAACCGATTTGGGGAAAAACACAAATTGATTGGGAAAACGGATGTTTTCATAAAAATTGGTGGCGCCAAACCGCCTGGCGGCAGTTTGCTCGGCCACGTCTTGAAAAAATACGCAAAATAAAAAAAAATCGGGTAAAACGAACATCCGAGCGCAGAGTTATAACCATTTAAAGTTTTACCAATTTACAACTACTTTCTCTCCCTACATTTTATGGCAATGCTTCCGTGATATGTTAATCAAGTTCATGCCGCATTCGACTTCCATAAAAGCTTCATAGATTGACTTCAATGGCTATGATTCAAGAGATAGTAGTAGCCTAAAATAAAAAATAAGATTAATGACATTTAAATCGGTTTTTCGGTTCGGTTTTTCAAAAAATTGGTTTTTTTAAAAAAAAAACTAATAAAAATCGAACCGAACAGCCGGTTCGGTTCGGTTTTTTCGGTTCTCCGGATTTTTTGCCCACCCCTACTGAATCGGTGAAAATATCTGCTAACACCACTTCCGTATTTAGAGACAATCTGTACAAATTAGGAAATTGTTCTTTCAACAAATCAGAGTCCACCCAATTGTCTTCCCAGAACCTTATTCTTTTTTCATTCCCCACCTTCAATCCAACATGCTTCTTGAATTTCTCCCAGAGGTCAACAATCTGCCTCCATACAGCCACTCCATAAGGGTTTTTTACTAATTTAGGAGCCCAAAAACCCACTCTTCCATATTTAACCTCAATTACAGACTTCCAAGGAGCTTTTTTACACTCATTTAATCTCCATAACCATTTACATAAAAGACTGATTATGAGCTTTAAGATTTCTAACTCTCAAACCCCCCTCCTAATGTTTAATCACAGTGCTCCACTTTACCAAATGGTATTTTCTTTTTTCTGCATTACCTTCCCATAAGAACTTCCTTCTAAGACTATCCAATTTCTTCTCCACCCTAACTGATATAGGAACCATGGACATAAGGTAAGTTGGGATACCATCCAATACACTATTTATTAATGTTAATCTACCCCCAAAAGATAAATATTGTTGCTTCCAGGGAGCCAGCTTCTTTTCGCATTTCTCAGTAACTCCATTCCAAACAGATGTCTTTGAATTTAGCACCTAATGGTAATCCCAAATAGCTGGTTGGGAACTTTTCAATCTTGCAGCTTAAAATTTCAGCCAACCCGTTAATGTTATTGTCAGCATTCAGGAAAAAAAATTAAGCTCTTCATCAGATTAATCCTCAGCCCTGTCACTGCTTCAAAAGCCAAAAGAACCACCCTCAGATGCAATACTTGATCCCTATCAGCTTCACACATCAATAAAGTATCGTCAGCAAATAGGATGTGGGAGATTTCACTATCATTACCAGACTGACCCTCCAATTTAAAGCCTTTTATCCATCCATTAGTGACAGAAGTTTTTATCATGTGACTCAACACCTCCATTACCAGCAGATATAGGTACGGGGATAATGGATCTCCTTACCTTAGGCCCCTTTGAGAATTAAAATAACCAGCTGGATTTCCATTGATAAGGATTAAGAATTTGGCAGTAGAGATACAGAACTTTATCCATTAAATCCACTTCCCTCCAAAATTCATTTTTTCCAATAACTTCAACAGGCAAGGCCAACTGATGTGATCATAGGCCTTCTCTATGTCCAATTTGAAAACCACACCTAGTAGTTTCTTTCTCCATTAATAGTATATACATTCATTTGCCAAAACGCAGCATATGAAATCTGCCTACCCTTCAGAAAGGCATTATTATTCAGAAACAAGTTTACTGATCACTAACTTCAATCTCTCTGTCAACACTTTAGTTATCAACTTGTAGACACTGCCTAATAGACTAATAGGTCTGAAGTCTTTAATGCTGGCAGCCCCTTTCTTCTTTGGAATCAAAGCAATGAATGTAGCATTAAAACTTCTAATGAATTTCCCTTCATTGTAGAAAATCTGAAATGTTTTCAACACATCTTCTTTTATTATGTGCCAACATTTCTTGAAAAAACACATGTTAAAGGCATTAGGACCTGGTGCCTTGTCCCCTTCCATCATCTTCAATACCCTGGTGACCTCTGCTTCTTCAAAAGGCCTTTCCAACCATTGTTTCTCCTCCTCATTGACGCTTGACAGATCTGGACACTCCCAAGAAGGTCTCCATTTCTACTTTTCAGAGAGGAGATCTTTATAGAACTCTAGAATGTAACTTCTGATCAAGTTCTTCTCCTCTACGATAGCTCCATCTATTTCCAGCTTATCAATGCAATTGTATCTTCTATTTGACCTTGCAACTTTGTGGAAAAAATAGAGTATTTTTATCACCATGCTTGATCCATAGGAATCTAGACTTTTGTCTCCAATGAATCTCCTCGGCCTCGGCTATATCATACAATTCTCTTGTTAAAGTATTCCTAGCAGCTTCTGTCCCTTCCTAGTTACTGTCTCCCTGATTATTATCCAGACTCATATTTTGATCCCTTTCTTCCGGTTGTTGCATTTTTTCCAGTATGCGCTCTTTCCTTCTTCCTAACTGCCCAAACGCTTCTTTGTTCCACTTCTTTAAATCTTCTTTTAACTTCCTCAATTTTTTTACCAGAACCACATCAGGCCTTCCATTGAAGTCATAGGAGTTCCAAAAATTCTCCACTGTGCTCATGAATGCCTGATGCTCAAACCACATATTTTCAAACTTAAAATACCCCTTCCTATTCTCCCATTCCCCACACTCCATCAAAATTGAACAATGATCAGATCCAACCCTTGGTAACACCCTTGCTTAATGGCTTTGAAAGAGTCATCCCAAAGGTGTGACACCAAAAACATATCAATCCTTGAAGCTGAAAGTTCATTATTGCCTCTGAACCAAGTATACTCTCCACCATGTAAAGGGAGATCTATTAATCTCGTGTCTTCAATGAACCTTGAAAATTCTCTCATGGCCCTTGTGTTAGTAGCCCTGCCAGTTCTTTCTCCACCAAACCTAACTACATTGAAATCACCTCCCACTATCCATGGCCAATCTTCTAAAACAGCAGCTGCCCCAAGTTCTTTCCACAGCTCTTTCCTCCTCTTTCTATCACATGGCCCATAAACCCCAGAAAAAATAAACTTGAAGTTCAAATTTTATCTTCCAGCTAGACACTTGCAGAATGTTCACCCATCAATTTCTCACTACAACACCATCTCCTTTTATCCCACATGATTAAAATTCCTCCATTATTCCCTATTGCATCTATCTCTGCCCAATCTGCCTAATAAAAGAACAAATGCTTTGCTTCCTTTCGTCTCATTCAGACAAACCACATCAGCAGCCCATTTTTTTTAGTAATGACTTCACCAATCTCCTTTTTTCAATGTCATTTAATCCCCTAACATCCCAACACAAAATCTTTATATTCATCTTTTGTAAGTTATTGCCTTTCTTGCTCTGACCCTACTACCAGACTCATCTCCATAATTAACACTAAAATTCCTCAATCCTTCAAGTTCTCTCCGGTTCCTCTTATGTGGCGATGTATTGTTGTTTGGTGGCTTTGGTCTTGCTAGTGTGCTGCTTTCGATCCTCATCAGAAGACTCAATAATTCCCTTTCATGGTCATCGTCCTTAACACCCAATTGACGACAACATCTTAACATATGTGATCTTAACCACCGAAGAGGTATCAATAATATTAAGCCTTTCCTGGATATTATTGTGCCAAGGAAGCATGAGGATGTGAGAAGGAGAATCAATTGAATGTTCTATTTCGACTCCACAGTTCTGGAATTTGGTGTCAATGGTCCCTTGAAAGAATTCTGCACAGGGCAGGAATCTTGAGCAATCAAACTGAGTATTGTGATGGTGTATTTAATTCGAAAGGGCCTGCTTATCTTTTTGGATGCAGACATAGATACCTTTCAGCTCGGTAGCCCCAGCTAGATCCTGTGTCATCTCTCACTCGTTGTTTGGTGTAGTACCTTATGATATCTTAGATGGTTCATGACTTGAACCATTTTAGACAGTTATAGTATCGTTTGGGAGTTTGTTTTACGCATGTTGCATATTCCCTTTGTCGGGACGTGTTGGTTACCTATTAAATACTATCAAACTTTTTTTTTGATAAGTTTAAATACCACTCCCTCCGTCCCAATTTATGTGATGTAGTTTGACTGGGCACGGAGTTTAAGAAATAAAGGAAGACTTTTGAATCTTGTGGTCTAAAACAAGCCAAAGATATTTGTGTGGTTATAAATGGTAAAGTTTAAAATTAAATTGTTGCCAAATAAGAAAATGCGTCATTCTTTTTGGGACCGACTTAAAAGGAAAGTGTGTCATGTAAATTGGGACAGAGGGAGTATCAAACTTTTTTGAGAAGGAAAATACTATCAAACTTTTGAGTTGAAATGTTCAATTATACAACTTTGTATACACTTTTAGGTGTGTTAGTTATCAGTTTTGTGGTTCACTCAGATGGGGGTAGTTAGTCGGGTGCTGATCATGTTCCCTTAGTTTTGGGTTGTGACAATGGAGCTTGTAGAGAAAGACGAGAAGTTGATAAACATATTACTTGTAAAACCATTCGCAGCATACCTGAGGATCGGATCGAAGAATTGTTTGCAGCAGGAACAAATAGTCAGGAGTATATCCAACCTGTATCAAGAAAAAAGTGAGTTACCAATCTCTGAACGTTCTGATATAAGAAAGAATAAGACTGTCTAAAACTGGATTGCAGCTCAGACAACTAAAAAGCAGTCAGTAATAACCATAGAAAAGCATGCATCACTAACCTGCTTCGAGTATATCAGAATCTTGTCAAACTCCCTGCGCTCAGCAAAAGCGGCAACAACTTTTGGCGTTGCTCTTGCTTTGATGTAGATCTTCAAGGCAAGGTCATTATCAACAGTCTACAATAAAAAGTTTACTGCTGTCAGTAACTTAAGTAACAGAATACTTGCACGAAAGAAATCAATTATAAGTGGTGAACAACAGAAAAATTAAATAAGGTTCACGTTGAATCCTGTAATTAACCTTCACAAGGTCGCCAAGTTCCTCACTACACTCTAGCTTATCCTCAGCCAACCAATTCTCTAAGAGGTTCTTCTTATTCTGGTTGACAACAAGTCGTGAAAGTTCCAAGGACTCAAATGCATTGAGCTTCCCTTTAGTCAAAAGTGTGCCAAAATACTGCAACAGAGGAGGTGTTTGCCCTGCTTGAACAGGAACACTCTGCAAATAAGACAACATAACAAGTTATTTTTCACAGGATAGAACATTAAGAAACATACTCAATAGACTTTGCGATTCTCTGAGACCTTGAAGGGCAACAAATAATCTGATAGGAAACATGGATTTGGTAACATAGCCAATACCTGAAATTTAGCAATGGTATCCGGTGTACGGAGTATGCCTTGTGGGGATTCTGCAGCAAGCTCAGCAGCCTCTTTGTACTTGGTTTGAGCAAACAACTCTTGGAAGCGCTGGACAACCTGATGCCATACAAAATTTATAGATGTGAGATCATTATGAAAAGCAGACAGCAACAAATTCCCAACATGCTGAATCCATCAAAATCATTGCTTTTGATAAATTTGCCAACTGCTAACCATAACCAATCAAAGGAAGCGAGTTCAGGTAATATAAAACCATTAGCCTTGCAGAATATTGTTTTACCAGATGATATCAATAACAACCAATTAACTAATTTCATGTTTGATCTAGAAAAAGGAGATGCATTTTAAAGAGCAAAAACCATGTATATACTCCCTCTGTCCCAATTTATGTGATGTACTGTCATTTGCCACGCACTTTAAGAAATAAAGGAAGACTTTGGAATATTATGGTCTAAAATAAGCCAAAGATATTTGTGTGGTTATAGATCATCTCGTTTTGCGTAAAAGGTAAAGTTTAAAGTTAAATTGTTGTCAAATAAGAAAATATGTCATTCTTTTTGGGACAGACTAAAAAGGAAAGTGAGTCATTCTGTTTGGGACAGAGGGAGTACTAGTTAAAAAGTATGAAAAAGTTCCACAGACAGGAGATCTTTACATTTGAAGAAATAGCGACACTCCATCCAGTCACGCAATCAATTCAAAAGATAGTGCATTCACAAACAACGTTTCAACTTACCAAATTCTCAGCACCAGGAAGGTTTCCTCTTTTGGCAAGATTGACAGCAAGCTCTAGATTATTCAACTGCAACATAATTTGTACAAAAGTTTGTCCTTCATGGTCATGAATTCGTCAAAATTTTCTGAAAACATATCTACAACAATATACATGACACCAGAAAGAAAAGAAAATATACATACTTGTCCACTGACAAAAGGAACAATTGTTGCTTCATTTACTGTGGCTAGCAACACTTGCCCTCGCCTGTTGATGGCATAGAAACCACCAATTGATGAAGCTTCTGAAGTCAGAAAAATAGGATCTGGGCTGATCCTATTTCTGTACACTGCAGTAGCTGTTTCCAAGTCATAGACAAACAGAAGTCCAAGCTTTGTGATGACATATATTAAACCATACTTATGAGAGATCTGCAAAAGTAACAGAGGAACTGTGTTACAAAAAACTGAATTCTTTTAGCTCAAGAAAAGACAAAGCACATATAACAGACAGGAAGAAAAAAGACCTGCATGGCAACTGGGAAATCATCAGCAAAATCTGGAGGAAAGAAAAGATCTGCCTGTTTCTTTGAAAATGAGGGTTTCCCTGCAAATTATTAACTCATTAGGAAACTGACCAGATTCATATCAGGCAATGTTCTCTGCAGAAAGTCAGTCAAACAATGTTCAACTTGAACTAGTCATGGGAAAAAGGGAGGTACTACCTGGCTGGGCGCCTAGCTCAATGACATGCAACTTTGATGTAACCTGTCCAGCATTTGAGGTTTTTGAGGCAAACGAAATGAGTATGGAATCCCTGTCATTTCCAGGTACCTGATTAAAGCAAACAACAGTCAGAGCAGGAAAACATGGAAGCAAGGGTACCTGACAAGTCAGGAAATTATTGGGAGGAGCTTTGCTTACTCTTATTGAGGCAAATGATGCAGCATGAGCCTCAAGAGCTTGACTGCGTTGCTGATCCACTGAGAACAGTTGCATATTCCCTTTGACCAGTTGGGGCCTCTAACAATACCAATTAAAATGGCCAGCCAACGACAATAGTAAATCTTCATTGAACATTAAATTAAGAGAAATCATCGAAACAATAATAAATATCATGATTTTTTATGAAAATATATCATAAATATCATGATTAATTGACATGTCTCTACGAAAGTTCAAAAGGTAGCATATAATTGAGATTAAAGTTCTTTCGGTTCATTTCCCAGTACTGCAAAATGACCTCCTTAGGGTGTGTTCAAATATTTCCCCATGTTCGGTTGGTCAAAACCTTTGGATATTTTCTTTAGGAATACAAGTTCCTTAAAAATGAGGAAAACGACCCTTGGAAGAAGGAGAAAACAAGTTCCACAAGTGGCATTCCACATTGATTTTGTTTTCCCCATCCTCCAACACACCTCATCTTCACCCCCACCCCCGTAGCCCCACCACCGCACACCCCTACCCCTGTACCCCCACCCCTCCCGTAGTATTTGTCTAGATTATATACAAATGCTTTTAGGATAATATTTTTTGCTAACATGCCAAACACCAGAAAATAAGTAAGAAACCCACTTATTTTCACGAAAACATTTTCCATGGAAAACAATTTTCCTTTGCAAAGAACACAACTTAATACCCAAATTCCTGCTATAGTGTCAGAAGAATTTCAATACTTAAAGATGGTCATTTTGACTTGCTGCAGCTGAGAACATCCAACAGCACAGCAACAAAACTCTTGCAGTGCAATTTTATCAGAAGAATATGGCCAAAGTGGAATTAATGTTGCAACAAATTGAGGGACAATGACACAATGAAAACATGTGTGGAATCACATGATTTTATTAAGGCAACAAGTAATTAAAACCTTGTGGAAACAACCTCTTGCAGAAATGCAGGGTAAGGCTGCGTACAATAGACCCTTGTGGTCCGGCCCTTCCCCGGACCCCGCGCATATCGTGAGCTTAGTGCACTGGGCTGCCCTTTAACAAGTAATTAAACCCTACATGATATTTCCCAGTTTCCCCCTTCCTAAGCACATTAAGGATTAAGGACACTACAAGTGGGAGTGGGAGAAGAAATCTGCTACAAAAGAATAAACATCAAAATTCCATTAGCAACATCGCTTAACATTACACACCTCTGGCGAACCTGGGGCAATTCCAATCAAAACCAACCATTTCTCTGAAGGATCACATCGATAGTTGATAATTTGGTTGTTAGCTAGATTGGCTGTTCTATCAAACATCTTTACAGGCTCAGAATCACCTGTATAAAAAAGAGAATTTTGGAATTTTAGGGAAAGACAGTCAACTTAAAACAGTAACTACAGGAAGGAAATACAAAACAGAACTTCTCCAGGCGAAACGGAAGAAGAAAAGCCGGCAATATTATGAGTGAAAAAAGAAAAAGGAAAAAGAAAACTTTACCTTCAATTGGCCAATGGTACACTGAGGTTTGTGTGACAAGACCTAACATCTTGGGGGTAATCCACTTCCAGGAAACAACCTGAACAAACAACGCATTGAAAGTTATATGAACACCATCATAATGCAGAACAAGGGATCAGATGGTCGATAACAGCTAGAGCTAAATGAATTCAGAAAAATAATCAAATAAAAGAGCTATTACCTGCTCAGGCATCTGATGTGATTTAATTTTCTGCTTTGCCTCAATATTGAAAATTTGTAAGTGGTCTTGAGTAGTTCCTGGGACTTGAGCTTCAGGGGGAAAAGGAGAGAGGATTGCTTTGTCAGCAAACATATTAAATAAAAATAAAAACCAGAAGTGACAGGCCAGTCCCATCACCATTTCGCCTAAAAATGAATAACGCAAACCATTTTACTCATACTACTTCCGTGACTCTAATTTAATAAGCTAATACCGAACTCAATCCTCCTCGAGAAGGCATCCTAATCAACCTCAATGTATTCCTTTTTATTCTTTCGAAAAAAGTACCTCTCTATGTCCCTCATTTATTACTTTGATGACCAAAAGTATGCTTGCTGTCATTCCTCTCATCTTTTGCCTAGTCTCAAGTTCTTTCGCATATCAAGATGATGAATAAGGAAAAAAGCTTTTTTACTTGAAGAATAAGCAAACAAACTAACAAGTCAAAAAATAATAAATAGTTGTAGCATGTCCGGCATTGTTATAAAAAATTTAGACAAATCAATAACTTGAGCTAATGCAACAACCATTACAAACTCTTAGGAAAGATCCCATACCTTTTAGAGCCAAAATTCTGGTATTAGGATTCATAAGAGCAGAGTCTGCCGTAATTGGACGCCTCAATGGCTGCATTGGCATGTTCATATCAATAATCGCCACACTATTTTGTGGTGCAGTCTCCCGTACACATATATACTTATCTGATTCCATGGTAACATTGGTGAACGTGATGAACTGCGGATTAACCCCTATACTTTGCAACTGCAACACCAATGGTGGATACAACACAAAATTCAATCCAGAATTAAAGTTCACATAGAAATTGAAGTTCTCAATTCAAAATAATACTATAACCTAGGTCACAAATCTGAGAATGAACTAATATCATAGTTCTAAGCCACACTGCACAAGTTTGCCGGAAACCACGGGGAATGAAGGTTTTAAAGGGAACGGGGACAAGGTAGACCTTAAATCACTTGGAAGGAAGTTGTATCGAAGGACCTGGATACTCATGCAGACATAACGAATGATAGGGCACAATGGAAGAAAAGGATCTATATAGGACATACATATTAGTTGAGAATATGTTTTAATTATATTAGCACTTATACTTTACGCCCAATACTTTTTTAGTTGTCGTCAACCTTTCAGAGATTTATATGTCAGTAGAAAATAAGTTCTAGTACTTTTATGTTTATTTTATTATTATTTTGAGTTAATATAATATAGGCCTAAGATTAGTTTAAATGGAGTATCATGGTCAGTGAGGATTCATATAACCGACCCCAACTTCACATAGAAACTGTAGTTCTCACATACAAAAAATACTATAACCTAGGTCACGGATCAGGTAATGAACTAATCTCAAAGTTCTAAGCGGCATTTTGTATGTGCCAAGTTTCCAGAAACACCAGTGAAAAAAAAGATTCATCCAGATAATTTACATAAAAACTTAAGTTCTCAGTTCGAGAGAATGTTATGACCCAGACGCAGACCTGGTAATGAACTAATAACACAGCTCCAAGCCACATGTCATACATGCTAAGTTGCAAACACTAACAAGAGTACAAAATTCAATCAACATTTATATTCATATGGACCGTTGAGCTCTGGATTAAAATAATACCATAACCTAGGTCACAGATCTCACACGTCTAAGTTCCCAAGAACAGTTACAACTTATAAGAAGATGAGATTCTGTCCAGATTTTAAATTCATGTAGAAACTAAGTTCTCAACCCAAAATGATATAATAACCTCAGTCGCGCATCGGGTAATGACTTATCACAGTTCTAAGCCACACTTCACACGTGCTAAGTTGCCGAAAACAACAAAATTCAATCCAGATTTAAAATTCACATAGAAACTTAAGTTCTCGATTCCAGATGATATCCTAACATAGGTCACAGATCCGGTAATGAAGTATATCACAGTTCAAAACCACAATTCACAGGTGGTAACTTACCAAAAACACAAATAAGGATACGAAATCAATCCAGATTTCAAATTCACATAGAACTCAATCCAAATATAAAACTCAATCACAGATTTTAAATTCACATTGAAACTAAAGTTCTCAATCCAAAATAATACCAAAACCTAGCTCGTAGATCTGGTAATGAACTAATATTATCACTCTTCTAAGCCACGATTCCCACATGCTAGGTTGCCAAAAACACTAGTAAGAATATGAAATTCCATCAAGAAATTAATACATACAAAAATAAGTTATCAATCCAAAATAATACCATCACCTAGGTCGCAGATCTGGTAATGAACTTATTTTGCAGACACTGTTTCAAGAAACACTAATAAGACTTACAATAAAATTCAGATTCTAAAGTTAAATAGAAATTTAAGTTCTCAATAAAAAAATCATATCTCACAGATCTGGTAATGAACCAATATCACAATGTTAAGCCACGTTTTGCATGTGCTAAGTTGCAGGAAATGCTAAGAGGAACGAAATTCAATCTTGATTTTGAATTACATAGAAACTGAAGTTCTCCAAAATAATAACATAACCCAGGTCGCGGATCTGGTACTGAACTAATATCACAGCTCTAAGACACAACCCACACATGCTAAGTTGCCATAAACACTAGTAAGAATATGAAATTCCATCCAGATTTTAAATTTACACATAAATGTGAGTTCCTAGTCCAACATAATATTATTGTCTAGGTTGTAGATTTGGCAATGAACTTATTTAATACGCACTAAGATGCCAGGAACACTAAAGACTAACAATGCAATTGAGAATTTAAATGTACAATAAAACTTAAGTTTTCAACCCAAAATAATATCATAACCTAGGTTGCAGATCTGGTATGAGCTAATATCCCAATTCTAAGCCACATTTCGCATGTGCTAAGTTGCCAGAGACACTACTAATAATACACATTCAATTCATATTTCAATTTTACATAGAAAAACAATCGTAACTCAAATATATTACCATATCCTTAGCTGCAGACCTGATAACTAACTAATATCAGAGTCCTAAGCCACATTTCACAGTGCTAAGTTGTCAGAAACACTAGTAAGAATATGAAATTTCAATTCAGATTTTGAATTCACAAAGAAACTAAAGTTCTCAATCCAAATTAATTTCAAAACCTGGGCCATAGATCTGATAATGAACTTATATCATAGTTCTAATCCAAATCTCGCACATGCTAAGTTGCCAAAACCACTAACAAGAACACAAAATTCAATACAGAATTTAAATTCAGATAGAAACTAAAGTTCAGAATCCAAAATACCAAAGTCTCAGATCTGGTAGCGAAGTAATCACAGTTCTAAGCCCCATTTGGCTCGTGATAAGCTGCCAGAAATACTAAATCAATCCGAAATTTAAATTCACTACGGAAACTTAAGTTCTCCATCCACAATAATATCATAAATTAGGTCTTAGATCTGGCAAATGAACAAATATCACAGTTGTAAGCCACATTCTAGTCGTACTAAAGCACCGAATTCAATTCAGATTTAGATACACACAGAAACTAAAGTTCAAATATTGGATACAATATCATAACCGAGGTTCCAGATCTTCAATCAACTCAAATTACAATTTTAACCAACATTTCGTACGTGAACCACCAGTAAGAGTAGCAAATCAAGGATACTAAATTCAATCCGGAATTTAAACTCACTACAGAAACTTAAGTTCTCCATTTAAAATAATATCATAATCTAGGTCGCAGATCTGGCAAATGAACGAAACGTACTAAAAACATCAAATTCAATGCAGATTTTAAATTCACACAAGAACTAAAGTTCAATTATTGAATACAGTATCATAACGAATGTTCCAGACCTTCAATCAACTCATATCACAATTCTAAGCACTAGTAAGATTAGCAAATCAAAGCAATTTCAACTGTTAATACGAATTCGCAATAAGACTCAATCAGTATCTAGCACGGTTAAACAAATCGCTGAAAAAATGTTAAATCAGAAGAAAAACATCAAATTCAATCCAGATTTTAGATTCACACAAGAACTAAAGTTCAATTATCGAATACAATATCATAACGAATGTTCCAGATCTTCAATCAACTCATATCACAATTGTAAGCACTAGTAAGAATAGCAAATCAAAGCAATCTCGAGTGTGAATTTGAATTCGCAATAAGACTGAATCAGTATCTAGCGTGGTTGAACAAATCGTCGATAAATATGTTAAATCAGAAGAAAACTAGAATATGAATAGTTACCGTTAGGTCACAGATCTGGCAAATGAACAAATATCACAGTTCTAAGCCACATTACATACGTACTAAAAACATTAAATTCAATCCACATTTTAAATTCACACAGAAACTAAAGTTCAATTATTTAATACAAACTCATATCACAATTCTAAACACTAGTAAGAGTAGCAAATCAAAGCAATCTCGAGTGTGAATTTGAATTCGCAATAAGACTCAATCAGTATCTAGCACGGTTGAACAAATCGCTGAAAAAAATGTTAAATCAGAAGAAAAACATCAAATTCAATCCAGATTTTAGATTCACACAAAAACTAAAGTTCAAATATTGAAGATACTAGTAATATCATAAGGAAGGTTCCAGATCTTCAATCAACCCATATCACAATTGTAATCACTAGTAAGAGTAGAAAATCAAAGCAATTTTCGACTGTTAATACGAATCGTCGAAATAAATATGTTAAATCAGAAGAAAAAACGAATTGAATCCAGATTTTAGATTCACACATAAGCTAAAGTTCAATTATTGAATACAATTCCAGATCTTCAATAAACTCATATCACAATTCAAAGCACTAGTAAGAGTAACAAATCAAAGGAATTTCGACTAAATGAGTTACCGTTAAGGCCTCCTTCATAGTGATCGGAGCATTAGCGGCGGCCATGATTGGCGAGATCTCAACGGAATTGCGAACGGGAGATCTTCGATGAAGAAGAAACCCTTCGAACCCTTCCGAGAGGAGAGAAAGAGATCTAGAGAGACATAGGGGGGTGGTGGGAGAGGATGGTTCTTTTAAAGAGAGAGAGAGAGAGAGATGTAGTGGGGAAGTGATAGTACAATGGTTGAAAAATGGAATTTTCTTTTTTGTTTTCGTGTGATAATGGAAATTTGGCTTTAAGAAAAAACGGAAAAGGGTCAAAAATACAAAATATATACGCTCCGTTAATAATTTGGTCTAAATATATTCTTATAATTACTTTGTTGGATCAAAAATACCTTTTTTATAATAAAAGAAACAAAAGAGAGGTTCTTTAAGAATAATATTTTATTAAGAAAAATAATATATTTAAAAAGAATAAATAATGTTTTTATTAGAAAAAAGTATTTTGACCCAATTAGGTAATTATAAAGGTATTTTTTTATCAAACTATTAACGGATGACATTTTTATTCAATTTCACATAATTTAAAAGCATTTTTTACTCTTTTTCATAGAAAAAATAATTGGGAAAGAGAATTCTAGTGTCCGTACAAAAAAAACTTTTTATTGTTATTTTTTGTCAACTTGGAGATTAAAGTTAACCAAATGGGAAAATGGATTTGCCCGAAATCATTCCATGCTCACTTACAATTTGAGTCCTTTAGGAAAAGGGTTTATTGGTGTAAAGATTTTTAAATGATCATTATCAATATAATTTTTGTTAGGTTTTGATTAATACTTATTATAGAATTATTTGTAATTATTTCATGAATAATTTGATTATATAAATAATTCTATTAGCACGTAGAATTTACTTTTTAAAAATGTGAGATCAATGTGTAATAAGAAAATAACTTCACAATTTACTCCGGAAATAGTGATAGAAGCAATCAAAAACAAAAATAAATGCCAATTCTATTATCAAGGTACGATGAGCAATTATATCGCACATATATATTGTAAATAATACACAAAAGTATCTTACACATGGACGTAGTCTTCATTCAACGTGTAGAACAATGACGTGGAAGAAAATTGAGTGATGAAGTAATTGATAGACTAACTCAAGAATAAAAACATGAAATCACAATTTTACCTAATTCTATACACCAAATTAACATTTACAACTCTACGTAAGTTGCTTGTCACGATCCTAACTACTCACGGATGTTTAAAACCAATCTCAGACTTAGAGGCACCTTATGTTGGTCTTCATAAAATCAATTTGTATTATATTAAAATGTGTTGATTATGGAGTATATTTTAAGACATGACAGTTTTAGTATAAAAGTTTATTTTTTAAAGGAGTCGTCATTTTCTATCAAGAACGCAATATCATTTTAATTCTGGTGTATTTCGGATGTTTGAAGGCCCCGCTGACAAATTTGGTTCAAAAAATTTAAATGCAACGTCAAAGTTCATTTTTTAATGGGCCCTAAGACTCGCATGAAGAATTCTTGTTGCAGCTTTATGATGAGAGCTTGAATGAGAAAAATGGACAAAAGAAAAAGTGAATATATCAATTTTTTTCTCATATAAAGTATAAGCTATTTGCATATATATTATGTTATTATCTTATGTAAATGTATCCTTGCTTTGAATGTTAAGACCTAATTATTGATCTTTGCAAGAGAGACCATGAACAATAAAAAGTGAAGCTTTATTATCATGATTAGAGATGTCATAGATGATGACAATGAGATTAGGTGTAATGAATAATTTTGTCGTGACATATAAAGCCAGCAGAGACCACAAAAGAAGAAGAAACTCAAGCTTTAATGGGTTAATCTCCACTTAAAGTTGATCAATTTGAAGCGCTAAATTAAGCAAAAAATACAATGAAATTCAAAGCATAACATTCCTAGTATATGGGATGAAGATGGAAAAGAAGGAATTAAAAAGAAAAGATGCTTATAGCTAGGGATGGCAACGGATCGGATCTGGACCGGATCCTACTAGATCCAGATCCAGATCCGTTTTTCATACATGAATCTAGATCCGGATCCAGATCCGTTGGGCGATAAAAATCGATCCAAATCCGGATCCACAGGATCCACGGATCGGATCTGGATCCATATGTAAAAAAAATTGCCTTGCTAAGATTGTAACCTTGCTAAGAATTTTTTTTGAACTGACAAACGATTTTTACTTAGCTAACAGTTTACTGTGTTTCAATTTTGAAATGTTCATATGAGATATTTTGTTCGTTGTCTCATTTTGATTCTGAGCTATTAATTGAAAATGTTGGACAATGACAATAGTTGTGGAAAATCCTGACTAGTATTCCCACAATGCAGAACTTGCATGTGTTTGGAATCTTCACAAATGTAGTGAATATAATTTTAACTACTTGTCTATGGAGATGTTAGTTATTCACTGATATAACATTGATTTTATTATCGAAGTTACCTCTTTATTTTTTGGTTTTTCAGTTAACACGTGGATAAATTAAACTTGTTTTGAGAATTAAACTGGCAAGGATGTGCTTAGCAATTTTAAGAAAATACTTATAAAATTACATTCTAGGTTATGAATATGTTTAATAAAAAATGGATCCACGGGTCGGATCTGGACCGGATACGGATCTCAAATACAAGATCCAAATCCAGATCCGATCCGTCAGAAACGGATCCGGGTCCGATCCGGATCCGTCGGGTCCAAATTTTGAAGATCCATATCCTATAAAACGGATCTGGATCCACCGGATCCGGACGGGGTCCAGGATCCACTGCCATCTCTACTTATAGCTAAAAATACAACTCCCTCTTGTCCTTTTACATGTCATATAAGGTTTAACACAATCATAAAGAAAAGTAGTTGATAGCATTAATCATAAAAAGGTATTTGACCAAATTATACTTATCTCTTTCTTAAATGAGTAATTAATAATGATATGCCTTCTTGAAGCTAGGTGTGGAAAAAAAAATCAATGTCTTCTTCATTTTTTAATGTAATGAATATTTTGAATAAATTTACTTTTTGCCTATGGATGGGAGAGAGTCCTTTTATTTCAACATTGTAGAGAGTATTAATATTATCAAACTAAGGCAACATTTTATTATTTATCATATTTTTGTGATTTTCAAGGTAATTATTATATACCAACTTGGAGTTCCTTCAACAAATCAGTCAGGATGGCCGAGTGGTCTAAGGCGCCAGACTCAAGTTCTGGTCCTCGTAAGAGGGCGTGGGTTCAAATCCCACTTCTGACAAAGTAGTGTGTGTATTTCTTTCTTTTTCCTATTTTATTTGCTTTGTTTACTTGAGCACAAGGAACTTTCCCAATTCGTGCTTAGTTGATAAGCACAGCTGATACTATTCTTATTGTTCCCCCCCTCTCTACTTTGAGATTTTTGCGCTAAATATTATGAACTTATACGGACCATACTTTAGTTACATTTTTTACAAGCGCATCTTGAAAAAAAAAAGTGATATTCAAAAAGCCGAAGGGGTCTTTAATAATAAAATTAAGTAAATTGGTATTTGCATTTTACAATAGTATCTTTAACTGAAGAATTAATTCAGCCAACACTTCTATTTCAAATTACTCTTTAACTTCATTCATAAAGGTGTTTAAAGCCAAAGCGCCTTGAAGATTAAGACAATTGCCTGACGGCTTGTAATTGTTTATGATCTGTAATGGACCTGGTTTATGAATTCCATCAAGTGTGATAGTGAAACTATTTCTGCATTACAACTGATCAACTTTTGAACAATCAAAGTGAGAAAGAAGAACATCATAATGTTAAGCTTGAGAAGATCTAATTGAGTGGCCATCTAATTCAGTGTATCGACTCCATAACACAAGGTATTAGTGAATATTACAATATATTCACCATATATTTTGTAATTAATGGTAGTGTATAATTATGGTAAATATAGGATCCTTATTCTAGTAGGATTCAACATTGTACACACTATATATATTTGTAAGATTGTATTAATCTCCCTTGCCATTCTTTATCATTAATACAAATATATATAGTGTGTACAATGTTGAATCCTACTAGAATAAGGATCCTATATTTACCATAACTATACGCTACTATTATTAATAGTAGCGTATAGTTATGGTAAATATAGGATCCTTATTCTAGTAGGATTCAACATTGTACAAGTCAGTCATAGCAAATTCGGATTTCAGCATGGCAATGATCTCATTTGTTTATGCATGCCCCCAGGAGGTCTCATTTTTCAGCTCTTACACGTATCATTCGATACATTAAGGGCACACTTGATTATGGATTGCATCTCTACCCTTCTGCACCGATCAGGTTGTTATCATATACGGATGATGATTGGGCAGTTGTCCGGACACGCGACGCTCCACCTCTGGCTACTGTGTGTTTGTAGGGGATAATCTTATTTCGTAGTCTGCCAAGAGGCAAGCCACCCTATCCCGATTGAGTGCAGAAGCAGAGTATAGAGGCGTTACAAACATTGTTCCTGAGATCTGCTAGCTTTGAAACCTTCTTTTGGAGCTTTAATGTCCCTTTCGTAAGGCGTATGGTGTACTGTGATAACATATCCGCGATATACTTCTCATAACCCAGTTCAACATCAGCGAACCAAACACATTGAGATGGATATACATTTTGTCCGTGAGAAGGTTGTTATAGGTCATGTTAAGGTGTTGCATGTGCCTTATTCGTATCAGTATGCGGATATCTTCACTAAACGACTTCCTAGACAGTTATTCCTAGACTTCAGATACAGTCTCAGCGTCCGGCCTCCTCCCGCTCCGATTGAGGAGTGTATTATTGAATATTACAACTTGTCTTGGTCTTCTGTGAGTTCCAGAGATTCAGATCAAGGTAGTTCAGCCCCGAAGTTTCTTACATAAAAAAAAGGCTACAACCTCTATATAATAAGGACATATTCACCATATATTTTGTAATTAATAGTTGTCACGACCCAAACCGGAGGGCCATGACGGGCACTCGGACCTTACCTGTCGAGCACCACTCTTCACATACTTACCAGCTAACCGAAATCAACCATGGCCACAAGGACCGTTACCAAATATTCGGCTGACACATACATCACAGCCGACACGGCCATACACAACTACTATACACACGAAAACTGTCTACTAGCCTCTAAAGAATACATGACATCACAAGGACGGAATAGGGGCCTGCCATACCCATAAACATATGCAAGATATCATACCGAAACTAGACTGCAACTCTGGAACAAATAGAGTTTTTCAACATCAGCTGAACCAGTAACCTACTAGCACGAATCGTCCCACTATTTACCTGAGCCTGCGGGCATGAAATGCAACGTCCCCCGACAAAAGGGACTTCAGTACGACTAATGTACTGAGTATGTTAGGCATGAACAATAGCATAACAAGAATACAAGAATAAACTGACACGATATCGTGACAAACAACAAATGAGACAAAAACAACTAACAAGAATAACAACAATGACATAAACAACCGACAATAACAACAAATTTACGTAAACAAATGACAAGAATAACATTTGATCGAAACATATGACTAGTAGTAAATGCCTCTGAGGGCCCTAATATGCCTAAATGTCATGCACAATGCAAATGCGGCATATATATATATATATATATATATATATATATATATTGGCCACACATGGGCATCTTCCTTCCTCATAACCGCATCTGTGGGCATCAGGTTATATCGGCCTCTGTGGGCATAATCATTATCATATTGGCCTCATTGGGCATCTTCCTTTTTGTGATAGTTTGTACCAGTTGCAGGTGGTGTGCGTATATAACACCTTCCCTTTTCCCCATCCCTTACATATATATAATATTTACCATATAGTAGTATATATAATACATGTGGGTCCAGGGTAATACATGAATGCATGAGTGACAATGAAACATTCTGAACTTATCGGATGACATAATATATTTGTACCTTCGGCTAACACTGTGAACATTCTCCGTACACCTAAATAAGGATTCGGGAACATATATCTTAGGCTAACATTGGAAATATTAACATCTTTCACATACCTCAATAAGGATTCAGGAACACATTTAGACATGCTTTGAACATAGGAATGAACAACATGAACATTCTTAACTACTAAGAGTAGGGTAATTTATGAAACAATTATCACGTTTACGTTTCATTCCTAGAACATGTCAAAAGAAAGAAATGAGTTGTCTTAACATACCTTAGTCGATACACTCGATAATAGAATCCAATAGCCCCTAAATTAACCAAGTTGCTTCTCTTGAATTACCATAACATTTCTGCTCACATGATAACAATTGGGTTTCTTTAAGTAGAAAGGTTGTTGCCTACGTTGTAATTGTTTATGCACAAGAACTAAACACTTTGTTGATATTAGAAAGTGGAAAAGGAGTGAACCAAGTTGTTGCTCTCTCTCTCTATTACTTCCCCCTACATCTCTATCAATTTAAAGCTAGGGTGGACAATGGGTCCTACTCTAAATATTCACTATGTTGCCTACCATTGAATTTATGTCCCAAAACATGTCCCTCAACCAGATCCTATACCTAACATTAGTCATATGCCACCTTATTGTGCAAGCTCCACGTGGAATACTAATCACAATCACTTAATCTTGTTCCCCACTATAACTTATCAATTAGCCGATCACTAATTAGTCGATCATCATTGTCAAGTAGTCGATCATTGTTGTCGATTAGCTTATCACTGTCGTTCATTAGCCGATAGGTCCTAAATTAGTTCGGGACCACATCCTTATACTAAGCTATTTATTGTCATGCGTGAATATGACATACTTTTCCCAAAGCTCAAGTCTACTTGCATACAGCTAGATGCTCCAACCAGCCGACCGAATGTACGGGGTGTTACATCCTTCCTTTCTTAGAAACATTCATCCTCGAATGTTGGGGTGTCATATCTAATTCCTGTCACGTAGTCAGAAACATCTTCACTGCTTCACATGCTATACAATATAGCATACGTCATTACACCAGATCTCACGTGGTCACCAAGCCTTTATGAAATAGAATCCACCTTATACCTTTCTCGGAACCTCGGCGTTAATCTGTAATAGATATGGATATTTGCGTTTCATCTCCTCTTCCGCCTTTCGTGTCACTTCTTCTACATTCTTATTCCGCCATAGAATTTTCATAGAGGCTATTTTTTTAATCCTCAACTTACGGATTTGTCGATCTACGATAGCACCATGAACCTCTTCATATGATAGGTAATTTGTAACCTTCACATCGTCAATCGGTACAATCTGGGAAGGATTCCCAACACATATCCTTAACATGGAAAATCGGATGAACAAACTCTAACTCCAAAGGCAAGTCTAACTCGTAAGCTACTTGGCAGATTCATCGAATTATGCGATATGGCCCAATGTACTTTGGACTGAGCTTTCATTTTTTGCCCAAATCTCATTACACCCTTTATAAGAGAAATCTTCAAGAAGACCCAATCATCCACTTGGAACTCTAAGTCCCGCTGCCGCACATCTGAATACGGCTTTTGACGACTCTGTGCGGTTAACAACCGTTAAGATTTACATTCTCTATAGCTTGGTGCACTACATCAGGCCCAGATAATTCCGATTCGCCTACTTCGAACCATCCGATAGGAGATCTACATTTTCGTCCCTACAAAGCTTCATTTGGAGCCCTTTTGATACTATCATGATAACTGCTATTGTACACAAATTCAATAAGGGATAAATGATCATCCTAACTTCCATTGAAGTCCAATACGCAAGCTCGTAATATGTCCTTGAGCATTTGAACCGTACGCTCGACCTGCCCATCTATTTCAGGGTGGAAAACTGTGTTAAGATTAACTTGGGTGTCCAAACCATTTTTGAAATATTCTCCTGGAATTAGCTGTGAATTGCGCATCTCGATCAGATATAATAAAAATAGGCATACCATGAAGGCATACAACTTGCGTAGTTCTTGGTTGTGTAAGTAGTTTTGACTGTCAGGAATTGAGCTGATTTGATCAGTCTATTAACAATCACCCAAATAGAATCAAACTTACGACAAGAATGAGATAAAACAGTAACGTAATCCATATTAACCATTTCTCATTTCTACATCGGAATCTCAATGTTCTGAGTCAGCCGCTGGGTTTTTGGTGCTCCGTTTTAACTTGCAGACAATTAAGACATTGATCTACCAATTTTGCAGTGTTCTTTTTCATGTCGTTTCATCAATACATACCATTGAGATCATAATACATCTTAGTAGATCTATGGTGCATGAAATACTGTGATCAATGGACCTCCGTCATAATCTTATCTCGTAATCCTGCTACATTGGAAATATACAAATAGACTTTCTATATGCTCGAAGGTTGCAGTTTTTTTTGTTAAATATCCTTCCCGATCTTCCCCACAAATAGGATCCTCATCAGGACATTCATTTTCTTCCGATATGAGGGATGACCCTGCTGTATTCTAAGTCATAGGGCTATCACCATCTGAATCCTCCAATCGCACTCCCACTTAACTAACTGATACATTCCCTCAGATCAACTTCTCTCTTATTCCTCACATTAGTCAAGTCGCTTATGGGTGGATGATTCTATTATCAACTCAGTTTTGTTTACTAACTGGTGTGTTAAAACTCCTATATTTGTAGTATCTCAATTGTGAACACTTTATAAACAACGTCGTTAAATCTGAAGTGCGCGTATCATCGCAGTTAACTCTCATTCATGATCTGGAAATACTTTTTTTTTCTCACTACTCGTATTTATAAACAACTTCTTTTATTTACTTCTTCTGACACTCGTTCACTCATTTTCTTCCTTGTTGTACTCCTCTTAGTTCCAATATATTCTGGTATACATACGTAATCTTAAACATTGCTCATGATTCCAATCTTTGGAGTTACTACCCCTTAAAAGATGAGTTGTTAACTTATTCCCTCATTCTGTACGTGGAAGATTCTGCAGAATTTGTATTACCTAATGTTGGCTTACTATATCCAAGCCTGGTCATTATACTTAGATTCAAATTCCTTCACTGGCCTCATGGCTAAGATTTTCTATCGATAGCTCATTGGAAAAAGATTTCCTTGATCTCGTTAAGCTATAAATCTATTACTTTATCTATCTTGTAGAACCTTTGGTCAGTTCATAAATGCTCATAGACATCTGTATTACCTGACATCTTATCTTCATTATAATGTCATTATCTTTTGACATATATATTTAATGTCTACCTTGTATCCATAGGCGTCATTGGACCATTTTTCACCTATTTAGGTGCTAATCTCGAGCTTTACTCACTGTTACTTCCGTTTACATACTGTCTGAGAGGTGTGACTGCATAGGTTGTGGAACTGACGCTTCGTATATTTGGATCAATCCACGGTGTTACATGATCCAACGACTTATCAAGCTTTCTTGTCTTATCATTATTAGATCTCTCATCGACCAAGTGCTCATTCGTCTTACCTTTACATTTCCATTTCAAGTTGCCTTGGGGAAAATCTCTTATCTCAAAGTATTTCTCATACTATCTTCCGTACATCAGAGGTTCTTCACCTTTGGCCGAAAAGTTCTTACCGTCCCTCCTCTACCATTGGTCCTTACGCTGTTTTGGAGTAATCATACCTTTGTGAAACTTGCATAACTATAATCTCATTCACCTTTATCCTTTTTGTCGAAATCCTTCCTTCTATTCGTCGAAAAATATTTTTGCCTTGATGTTTGAACATACCATTCCATTCATACTTATTAACTATTTTCATATTCCTTACGACTATTCTTCGATTGATCCATAGTTCTCGTCCTCAATTGCCTATATTGTTATGCAGAGGTTATTTAGAATTATAACATACTGCACAATGAAGTCGAAGACCTTACCACTCCAATACATATATCATGCCCTAGCTTACCAACATTGATACATGTAATCCTCAATAATATGTGGTATCACCCTTTACGCAAGAATGAGAGTCTTATGTCCCCTTCCACTACCGTGGGTCACTCGATCCTTATATATGACTTGGCTTAACTATTTTGGGTATGCCACTTTACGTGATCTTCTTAAATTTACTGATGGTCACTCTTCAGTCGATTTGATTGTGGCAATCTGTTCTCGTTAATGATATCCTTGGACAATTCCCAATCAATTCTAGGTAAGACATCATAATTTAGGCCGCACGTACATAACATATTCCCACATTCTAATCAACATAAGTCACTATAAAACGTGTAGATTTTCATAGCCTGCTAAACCTTCCAATTATGTCTTCTGCTTTCTATCTGTACAACTCATAATCATCTTATCCTTACCCTTGCGCATCAATTTGGGATACTTCGAAATATTATGGCCATGCTTGCCACCCTAAACCAACCCCGTGTACCTTTGCATCATAATTCGGCATGCACTCGACCACACTGACTACAAGACGGTCGGGCGTGGTCTCACTCGACCTTTACAACTTTAACCCTGAGATATTGACATCTTTGACCCTCTAAATGTCAGTGATCCCCGGACTAATAAACTCCCTGACCCCTCAAGGGCCTATCTCTATCAGATGCTCTAGGATGCAGTCGTGCCTAAGAGGCAACCAATTGATTCAATACCTGCACCGGTCTCCTCACATCCTAATCAGACAGGGCCGGTGGTAGGACTGATGATACATGAGCTTCCCTAAACTCCTTTGGTACTACTAGATTCATCGATACTTGGGAAAGTAACTTACTTATATCCTCTGATGGATCTGTCTCAATAGAGATCATACTACTTTTATTTACCCCCAATCCAACTTCAATCTCCCTGCTAAATCATAACCCTACTGGAAGAAGGCATTGCTATAATCATAAACACGATAGGTTATAGAGAGAGAGTCCTTACAATCTTCTGCGTTTAGGTGTTTAATACTTTCTTTACTTCACTCTTCTTCTTTTTTCCAAAGAAAACCTTTGGCTTCGCAGACTTACATTATCTCTTCCGTATACGAGTGAGACAATTCCTCACGATCTTAAATTCTGAATATAATGTTGTCACGACCTAAACCGGAGGGCCATGATGGGCACCCAGACCTTTACCTGCCGAGCACCGCTATTCACATACTTACCAGCTAACCGAAATCAACCATGGCCACAAGGGCTGTTACCAAATATTCGGATGACACGTACATCACAGCCGACATGGCCATACACAACTACTATACATAGGACAACTGTCTACAAGCCTTTAAAGAATACATGACATCAAAATGACGGGATATGGCCCCGTCATACCCATAACATATGCAAGATATCATACCGAAACTAGACTGCAACTCTAGATTAAATAGAGTGCTCCAACATCAGCTAAACCAGCAACCTACTAGCACGAACCATCCCACTATTTACCTGAGCATGCATGCATGAAACGCAATGTCCCCCGACAAAAGGGACGTCAGTACAACTGATGTACTGAGTATGTTAGGCATGAACAATAACATAACAAGAATACAAGAATAAACTGAAACGGTATCGGCCACGAAAAAGTCGACAATAACAACAAATTTACGAAACAACTCAAGAATAATAACAGACTCGATCTCCTTTCTGTCTTTCTCCACCGGGCCCTATTCAGGGTTTTTGTCCAGTGCGTACCGCTTCTCGGAAAAAAATCCAGAAAGTCAGTATTGGTATAAACGACCCTTCCTTCGCGTTCGGCTATACCTTCAATAATGCCTTCACTTTACTTCAAGACGCTATTTACCAAGGAAAGACTACCTTTTTTTAATGGAAGAAGCTGAAGGAGTGAACGAGCGTTACGATAACGAGCCGTAAGAAAGATGAGCAGAGCATTCCTTCCGCCGGCCTTTATAGGAGTAGGAGAGTGTGGTGAGATAGAAAGACGTCTAATCCTGCAGATTTTTTGGGGAATCTGCTCTCATGCTGCAAACAGTCAAATCTGAATTGAACCATGTCGCTCTTATTTCTTTCCTCGCGAGTAGGAAGCACACTAGCAGCGTGCGTTGCGTGATTCTACTATGGGTCCTTTTCCAAGAGCAGAATGAGAGCATAAAAAATTGTTCTAAGATCACTAAGGGAATTGGGTCTGTATCGAACTCAATAGGCGCTTTATCAAGTAACTTAACTTTGTGTACTAATTTCGTCCTTTGGAGGTAGCATATATGTAGCAGCCTCTTCCAATCCACGAGTGGAGTCCGGATCCAAGCTAAGGCTATCTGGGGAGGGACAACCTTAGTGAGCAGCTTATCTAACCTATTAAGATAAAAGTAGAGGTCTTGCTCATGGATTCAGTTGAAAAGCTCTCGGAAAAAACATCAATCCGTGGATATAAATAACCCAAAGTCTTCCATCGGCTCCCTATTTTGTTATCATTCATATTGAGTGACATAGCCCATTTCGTTAACAATAGGGGTTCAAAAATGCCGAATCTCGTTTGAATCATCATTTGTCAGGACTCTTTGGCATAAGTTCCTTGGGCTTGGACAGGGCATTTAGTCCATGTTGCTATTCCTGCATCCAGAGGTGAGTCCGTTCGGTGGAATAATTTTTTAGATGTATTACCGCATCCCCAAGGGTTAGCCCCACTTTTTACAGGTCAATGAAATCTTTATGCTCAAAACCCCGATTCAAGTAGTCATTTATTTGGTACCGCCTAAGGGTGGGAACTACCATTTTAACTCTTCTCGGGGGATTCCATCCACAAACGCAAAGTTTATGACTAATTGATGTTGCCCATCACAATTTAGCTATTGCATTTATTTTTCTCGTTGTTGGTCATATGTATAGAACCAAACGAATTGATTGACTATTGAGTGCAAGCCCATAAATAGACGACTATGGGCAGTTTAGGTGCGCTTAAAGTCAACTACAACTAGAAGGCGTGCCGATCTTGCCACCAACAAACCTTTGACTTTGACTGTGAAAAGCTCCGAATAGGCACACAGTAGTTTAGAGTAGAAGACAACTGACTAGTAGTAAATGCCTTTGAGGGCCCTAATATGTCTAAATGTCACACACAATACAAATGCGGTATATATATATATATATATATATATATATATAACACATAGGCATCTTCCTTCCCCATAACCGTCTCTGTGGGCATCAGGTTATATCGGCCTATGTGGGCATAATCATTATCATATTTGCCTCTACCAGCTGCAGGTGGTGTGCGTATATAACGCCTTCTCTTTTTCCCATACCCTACATATATATAATATTTACCATATAGTAGTGTGTATAACACATGTGGGTCCAGGGTAATGCATGAATGCATGAGTGACAATGAAACATTCTGAACTTATCGGATGACATAATATATTTGTACCTTCGGCTAACACTGTGAACATTAACATCTTCTCCATACACCTCAATAAGGATTCGGGAACATATACCTTAGTCTAACATTAGGAATATTAACATCTTTCACATACCTCAATAAGGATTCAGGAACATATTTAGACATGCTTTGAACATAGGAATGAACAACATGAACATTCTTAACTACTAAGAGTAGGGTAATTTATGAAACAATTATCACGTTTATGTTTCGTTCCTAGAACATGTCAAAAGAAATAAATGGGTTGTCTTAACATACCTTAGTCGATACACTCGATAATAGAATCCAATAGCCCCTAAATTAACCAAGTTGCTGCTCTTGAATTACCATAACATTTCTGCTCACATGATAACAATTGGGTTTCTTTAAGTAGAAAGGTTGTTGCCTACGTTGTAATTGTTTATGCACAAGAACTAAACACTTTGGTTATATTGGAAAGTGGAAAAGGAGTGAACCAAGTTGATGTTCTCTCTCTCTATTAATTCGCCCTACATCTCTATCAATTTAAAGTTTGGTTGGACAGTGAGTCCCACTCTAAATATTCACTATGTGGTCTACCATTGAATTTATGTCCCAAAATGTGTCCCTCAATCAGATCCTATACCTAACATTAGTCATAATCCACCTTATTGTTCAAGCTCCACGTGGAATACTAATCACAATCACTTAATCTTGTTCCCCACTATAACTTATCAATTAGCCGATCACCAATTAGCCGATCAACATTGTCAAGTAGCCGATCATTGTTGTCGATTAGCTGATCACTGTCGTCCATTAGCCGATATTGGACCACATCCTTTTATATACTAAGCTCTTTATTGGCATGCGTGAATATGACATACTTTTCCCAAAGCTCGGGTCTACTTGCAAATATCTAGATTCTCCAACCAGCCGACCTAAAGTATGTTGGAAATTTGCCTTTGGCGGGGAGATGCGTCCACCCATCTTTGATGAATTAAACACTAGTGTTCCGCATGTTGGAGCTTTGTCTCTTCGTACATGCATGATCTACGAAGTAAGTAGATGACCGTAGGGCCAAGAATCGTCAAATTTCGTTGAGAAATAAAAGAGATATTGGTCCACGAAGTAAGGTGTTTGAGGCATGGAAATGTGGTGTGGGACAAATCTACCACATCGGTGGGAATATGAAGAATTTCTCTCTATATAAGTCTCTAATTGGTAAAGGGTTTGGGACCCCAAGGGGTATCCCATGTGTTTAAAGGAGGGAGGACCTAGATGTGCTTGGGTTCATGGCTAAGCCCACACGCGCGCCGCCGCCGCCCGCCAGTCCCGTCCGGTCTCGGGCTCGGGTTTCGGGTCACGGGTCACGGGTCGTGGGCTGTGGGGACTTTCTGATATTATCTTTTTTGGGCCGAGAACTCGCCGGATGTACGCTTTGATCCCCGAAGTTTCATATGTACAGTTTGGACCTGAATTCTTTCATATGTACAGTTTGGTCCCCAGAGTTTCGAAAGTTGATTGTGGGGTGACGGAAGACAAAAAACTTTCTGCCTACCGTTGGACTGTTTTATGGAGCATTAACCAGCCATTACTTGGCTGATTAACTCCTCCATTTTCACCCTCCTTCATGTCCATTTAAGCAGCCTCTTTGATGGTCATTAACAATCATTACTTGGCTATTTAATGCCCTCCTAATGGCCATTAACAATCATATTTTGGGCAGTTGTTTAGCCCCTCCTCCATGCTATATATTGAGCCTCCTTTGGCTCAATCCAATCATGAAAAAACACTGCAAATATAGACTGGAAAAACAACAATATTGCACACAAAACAGTGAGTAGAAACACTGCAAACCAGTGACGAAAATCACTGACCAAACACCTTCATATACACAAGATATACACTACAGAGACACACTATATACACAGAGACAAAAGAGAATAGTAAAGAGAAACTCTTCCTTCCTATTCCATATCTTCAGCAAGTCGATTCATATTTGTTTTCTTCGCCAGACTCAACTTATTGGCTTTGTAGCGTTGAGATTACAGTGTTGTTTTATCTTGGAAGACTATTGCCCGCTAACGTAAAAGCATATATACGGGGCAATCTTGTCTTAAGGACAGAGGGCTATCACTCTACTCAACACACAACGTTGTAACCATCCAGATTTAGTTGTTTCTTGATTTCAGGTTATCAAGATTCAAGACACAACAAGCTTGCGACAGTTTTGAAGATTGGCCTATTTGTTCAACAAGATTCAATTTCTGAAGATTGAATATTTGTTCATCATTTCGAATACTTGTAATAGTTATTTACTTCCTGTCCTGCTTTATAAAGTACCATAGAGTACCAACAATTTAAGATAAGATTGTATTGTATTACTATTAGTGTTCGAAAGATGTCGGTCAAAAGTTGTGTGACCAAATCTGGATATGGCTGTGGTTTTCTGGTAGAAGAAAGTGATGATGATGCCGTTGAAAGTCAACGTCTTCGTGGTGTCACCGCTCCCAAGAGTGGTAGGAACAAGTTCTCCCGAGAGCCTGAGGATGTCAACTGGACAAGAGGAGAAGGCTGAAGATGTGGTTCTATCTTGCAGCAGAATGCCTATATTTGTCCCAGACAAAAATCCGAAATTGGGATAAGTATTTATCTTACTTGTCAAGAATAAAGATTAAATGATGTCTGATTAAAATTGGATTAAAGTAAGGAGGAATATAAAAATAATTTATATTCCTTACGCTTTAAAAATCAGAAGTTTAATCTCTTCTTCTTTCCCGTTTAAAGATTGGACTTTGTAAACGACTTAAAAAGATATGTTCTTTTAAGTATAATTATTAAAAGTGTGTAAAGTATATTCGCACATACGATGGAGAAAGATCCACTAACTGTGCGAAAATTGTTACCACTCTTAAGTAAGCGCCAAGAATTATCTGGGCACCAATCATAACGGAAGAAGTCTAAAAGTTAAAGACGTTGAGCCTATCACACTATTTGGCAGAAGATCCTTCATAGGATGATATTGGACACTCAGTCATACAAAGCCTCCGGGCGACTGGAGTGGGCCAAAATTCCTTTGATTTGATAATATTGGACACTCAGTCATATAAGCCTCCGGGTGACTGGAGTGGGGCCAGAATTCATTTCATAGGAAAAGTAATTGACACCTAGTAAGGTGGGCCAGAGTTTCCAGGTCTTAAATGATCTGAAGGCCTAAAGAAAGGCAGAAAAGAAATTGGACACTCAGTCTGCCAAAGCAACTGGAGTGGGCCAGAGTATCCAGATCACATATAATCCGGTTACGCCCTAACCACGGGCAAGAGGTTGTTCATGTGAAGCAACGCCGCCTCTAAATTAGAAGGGGTTGGAGAAGTTGTCCTCAATAGGACTTCAGGGATTGGGATCACTCTAAGATGAGGTGATACATATCCCAAACTTGGTTTAAGGGACGTTGTTGGTCAAGCTGGTTTGAGACAAGTCCAACAGGTCTGTAATAACTAAGAATGGTACAGTATGTTTGTAGCCAAATGAATGATATATTTGTAATCCGTGCATCTATGCCATCATAGATTAAGACACATTAAATAACAAGTCATTCAAAAGCTAACGATGTTGTGATTGTTGCCTACTGTCGACATAAACCCTCAAATGAATGTGAGGTAGACGAAGAGGCAAAATCACCTTTCCAAATTCCGTCAAGGGAATAGCGAAAGAAGCACCGCTCCTCTAGAACTTAGTCACACCTACTTGGGTGATTTGAAGTTTATACAAAATAGAGGGGGGAGACAAGTACTTTTGTGGCCTTCATTGATGACGGTACAACGTATGGAATCCTTTGTTTGTTGAAAAGCAAAGATGAAGTTGTTGAAGCGGATAAGCGTTACAAAGCAGAAGTTGGAAATCAACTATGCCTATGGATCGCAAAATTCATAGCGATAGAGGGGGAGAATGTGAAGCATCGTTCATTAAACGACTGTTCATTACTCACCTCAGTCCAACGATATTAGCCAAGCGCAAAGTCGTACGCCCAAATTATGTGGGGTGGCTTGGTAAAAGTTGGAATACTGAAACAAGTCAAGTTGTACCTAAGACTGTAGATTGCATATCCACTGGATCTGCAAATAACAGTAGTGATGATCGCCTCTTGGTGTCAAAGAATGCTGAATTCTTTGAAGATAACTTTCCTTGAAAAGGAAAAAGAAGTAATTGCTCAAGGTTAACAAGAACCCGCGAGGGCCTGACTGTCCGGAACTAGACGTTTCGTATCTACAGGACTCGAAAGTTGTTGGCTATCCGGAACTTAATATTCCAGATCTACAGAACTCAGGGATTCTAGATGTTGAACCGAGACGGAGCAAAGAAGGGGACAAAGACTTGTTCTAGTCCTTCTAGCTTGTATGGTTGAGAATGAACCATGGACAATTAATAAATAATTGTCATCTCCAAAAGCGCTGCTTTGGAAAGAAGCTACAAAGAGAGAAATAAATTCCATCATATAGAACCATACTTGTGTAATGGTTGATCTTCCTCCGGGAAAAGAACCTTTGGGTTGTAAAATGTACTCCCCTGTGAGTAGCTTAACATCCAGGGCCATTGCAGTCTTGCGTGGCATAGATTTTGAACCAGCCTTCCCAACCGGAGAGTTGGAAGAAGAGGAACAGAGTTGGTTTGCTGGACTGTTGGGCTTCTTCCTGAACTTTCATTTTGGTCCCTGAAATGTTTACATTTTGGTCCTGAAAGTTTCAGATAAAACAGAAATAATGAATCTGACCACAGAAACATTGACTCTGAAGTTAGAAAGCCAACAATTGGAGAATCAACAGTCTGAAAGTAAAAGTCATATTGAAACAAAGTTTCGATATGAAAGATATGGGTATCACATATGACATCTTAGGAATTTGATTTCTAAGACATCTAACGGACTGGTCGATAGTTGACAGTCTCGTTGAAGCCACCAATGGATATGAATCATAGAACTGATTGGAATCATGGTGCTCCCATAGACAAGGAGCGATACGCACAGGTCACGTGTAGTTCAATGTATTGTACACACTACAACCGACCTGGTATCGTCCTACAAACAGATCAGTTGAACTAAGGTTCACTGATGATCTTAATACATGATCAATAGAAGGCGTTAAGTCGGATATGACGATATCCGAATTATTCGCTTATCTACGGATTATAGTATTCGGATGTCTAGCGGTTCGAGAGAACACAATGATGCAAACTGGACATCAGATCTGAAGAACACCAAAGCCACAAGTAAATGTGTATGGTGGGTCTTAGAAAATCCTCTAAGCAAATTTGCATCGGCCGATTCATGATGGAATCAGAGTTTATCATTTTATACAAAGCATGAAAGAAGTTGAGTAACTTCATGACTCATTAGAGGACGTTCCTTATTGGGAGAAACCCGTGCCTTCAGCAGTTCTACACCGTGGCTAGCTAGGCCGGCTTCGGGAAGGACACGGATGACGGCGTCTGGACATATCTGTCAGGATCTGTCAGGAGACATAAGACCGTATGACATTTGATCATCACGGGTGTCACATCCTTGTTTACTAACTAAGGGACTACCCGGAGATCAAGTGTTCTGCTTGTCTAGAGGAATGGGCTTAAAACCCAAACAATACGAATCTTTGCGGTGGTAACCCAACCATACTGATTGGAGATCCCAAGAATTTGGTTCAATGGAAAACTAAGAGGCAAAAGGTTCAGCTGAGCGCTTCGGTGGAAACAAGAAGCACTTCGAATGATGATTTATGTACGGAAACATGAATCCAAAGCTGTTCTCGCGATAAACATTAAAGTGATGCCTGTATGGTGGGTAAATGTTAAGCTTCCAAACCTTTAACGATACTCAAACTATTGAGGTTAAGGTTGGGAAAACTTTTAATGATTCCTAACACTTGTGAAGTGGGGTATAGCAGGATACCTTGTAGGAGATCACCTATTTAAGTGCGAGGATGGCCGCCTCAAATGAACGCACTTAAGAATCCAAGTTTGTCCACGGCCACAACGGGCAGAAATGTAAGAAGGAAAATGAATAAGAAGAGTTATTGTGTTGGTATCATTGTCTTGGCTTACACTAAACACTGACGGTTCAAGACATCACGTTCACCGCGCAATAAGTAAGTCCGATGGTATTCAACTAGGGAAGGTTCAAAGCGGAAGCTACCTCTCCTGATGCAATATCTGTTCGCTGAAAGATTGCTGAAATGTAGACACCTTGTGTGTGCGCCACAATCTCTCTTTCATAGAGGGGATTGTTGGAAATTTGCCTTTGCCGGGGAGATGCGTCCACCCATCTTTGATGAATTAAACACTAGTGTTCCGCATGTTGGATGCTTTGTCTCTTCGCACATGCATGATCTACGAAGTAAGTAGATGACCGTAGGGCCAAGAATCGTCAAATTTCGTTGAGAAATAAAAGAGATATTGGTCCACGAAGTAAGGTGTTTGAGGCATGGAAATGTGGTGTGGGACAAATCTACCACATCGGTGGGAATAGGAAGAATTGCTCTCTCTATATAAGTCTCTAATTGGTAAAGGGTTTGGGACCCCAAGGGGTATCCCATGTGTTTAAAGGAGGGAGGACCTAGATGTGCTTGGGTTCATGGCTAAGCCCACACGCGCGCCGCCGCCGCCCGCCAGTCCCGTCCGGTCTCGGGCTCGGGTTTCGGGTCACGGGTCACGGGTCGTGGGCTGTGGGGACTTTCTGATATTATCTTTTTGGGCCAGAGAACTCTGCCAGCCCAGAGTTTCTGGAAAGTTGATTGTGGGGTGACGGAAGGCAGAAAACTTTCTGCCTACCGTTGGACTATTTTATGGAGCATTAACCAGCCATTACTTGGCTGATTAACTCCTCCATTTTCACCCTCCTTCATGTCCATTTAAGCAGCATCCTTGATGGCCATTAACAACCATTACTTGGATGTTTAATGCCCTCCTAATGGCCATTAACAGCTATATTTTGAGCAGTTGTTTAGCCCCTCATCCATGCTATATATTGAGCCTCATTTGGCTCAATTCAGTCACGAAAAAACACTGCAAATATAGACTGGAAAAACAGTAATATTGCACACAAAACAGTGAGTAGAAACACTGCAAACCAGTGACGAAAATCACTGACCAAACACCCTCATATACACAAGATATACACTACAGAGACAAAAGAGAAACTCTTCCTTCCTATTCCATATCTTCAGCAAGTCGATTCATATTTGTTTTCTTCGCCAGGCTCAACTTATTGGCTTTGTAGCGTTGAGATTAAAATGTTGTTTTATCTTGGGAGACTATTGCCCATATCTTCAGCAAGTCGATCCATTAAAATGTTGTTTTATCTTGGGACAGAATGCAATCACTCGACTCAACACACAACGTTGTAACCATCCAGATTTAGTTGTTTCTTGATTTCAGGTTATCAAGATTCAAGACACAACAAACTTGCGACAATTTTGAAGATTGGCCTATTTGTTCAACAAGATTCAATTTCTGAAGATTGAATATTTGTTCATCCTTTCTAATACTTGTAATAGTTATTTACTTCCCGTACTGCTTTATAAAGTACCATAGAGTACCAACAAAGTACGGGATGTTACAATAGTAGTGTATTATTATGGTAAATATAAGATCCTTATTATAGTAGGATTCAACATTGTACACACTATATATATCTGTATTAATGAGAAAGAATGGAAAGGAGATTAATACAATCAATATACAAGCAAATACAAGTCATAAGTCATTAAAATCTAAAACTGCATATCTAAATTAGATGATTTAAGTTGACATATCATCAGTTCCATTGGAATGGAAAATATACATGAAGATCATGCCGTTCTATAACCTAACTTGCTTCAAACAAGCAGAATGTCTAACATGTTAAGCCTATACAAATAACATTTGACTTCAGATGCTCCAAGACAATGTCCGAGTCACCTTCAAAATTGAAGTTATCCAGAGAGACACATATGAACATCAACAATTTGCCCGATAATTCTAACACCTTGACAATAGTAGTTATCCAGTAAATTGCACATGACACTTTCCAAGCACTGGTTTATTGAACAAATTGACCTAGTTGAATGACCATTGCGGTTATGTCATCAGCAGATCCTCTCGTTACTGCCAAATCAACAAGCTTTTTGCAAGCAGATAAAGGCTGTCGGTTATCAACACCTACGCAGAAAGGTCGAAGTAGATCCACTGCTTCCTGATTAGTTACCTGAAAAAATATACAAAGAAAATTTAGCCTAATTTCTGGTTTTCTTTTTCACAGCTTCAAATGACACATTGTAGTACTACAATTCAAACGGAGAGACTTTGTCTCAGCAGTTTACGGAAAATGAGATTAAAAAGGGTTAGCTGGTTACCTTTTCCCAAAGACCATCAGATGCCAGGATCACGAATTCACATTCTGGTTCAATCGTCAATATTTTCGTCTCTGGTTCAGCTACCACCCATCTCTTAAGACGGGAATCTCCTATTCCTCTTGACACAGCAAGAGATCCTTGAATTCTCCACACACTCCGGCAACAATCTACATATCCACCTAGGCGTTGGATTCTTTCCATTTCATCTTGCCTCGAAGGCCGATGATCAACTGTGAGTGCCTCTGCTACTCCTCCTCTGCTCATAACAGCACGACAATCGCCAGCATTTGATACAATAAGTTCTCCATTCTGTACCAGTGCTGTCACACAACAACTCCCTCCATTTGCATTTAGCTTTAGAAACTCCGCGTCTGTAGTGAGGTAACCCTCTCTAACTGCCTCTTCGAGTCCCTCTTCACTCCTCAACGCTACTTCATTTATAATGTTCCTGCCTAAATTCTTTCCTGCAAAATCTGCAGCTTTTGCTCCACCATGTCCATCAAATACACCAAAAAAGGCCTGAAATAAGGGAATATAACACTCAGCATAAGAAATATAGGTCATATTCCAGTCGATTAAACAACATCACATGATACAGTCAGACCTTTCTATAACAATCATTCTCTATAATAATATTTCACTATAACGGCCAAGTTTTCTTTGGAACAGATTTCAGGCTTGACTGTATATCTATCTAATTCAACATCACCAATCACTTTCTGAAAATTCATCACACCAGTTCATTAAACTCATTATATATGCTTATTATACGCTATACGGCTGAATCACATTTATTTGTGCCTTTTGATTCATTTAATTAGAGTAGTTTAACTGTTCAATCATATAAATTATGTCAAACCATTTATATGACTTAGATTTTCATTTAAGCACTATATCCATAATATTGTGTTTAATTGATGCGAGAGTAACTAATAAATCATCAACATCAACAACTACACATCATTCCAAACCAGTTGCATAATTAGATGGTTAAATCAACCCTTCATATCAATAGATATAGATAAATTATCCTTCAAAAGTCTCAAAAAAATGGATTACAAATAAGTAGTACTACTCCCTCCATCTCAATTCATGTGACCATTTGACTGAGAAAATAAGTGAAGATTTTGTTATGTTTACCAAATTATCCTTACTTTAGTGTTTACATTTGTTGACTTTTCTTTATAATAAGTTCATGTTTAAAATTAAGTGAGACCAACAAAGGTAAAATAAAGATGATACCATCAAATAGTTGCCAAATAAGTAATAGTGACACATAAATTGGGACGGACGGAGTACCTGTTTAGAGTTGTTTTTAGCATTATCAACTATAGCCGAATACCGATCCTCCATATCACCTCTTTTTTTCCCTCGTTTACAATACACAGAGTATCCTTCTCCTTCAACTTCCACTTCATCCAACCTACTCTCATCCCTCGGCGTTTGACTAACGTGTCCTAATCCCAACGACACAATTGGAATCGAAATCTTTGCTGGCCTTTTCCTCTTCAAAATCACGGACAACGATGACGTGGAACACACCGTTGACACCTCATCTTCCCTGAGATTTCTGTTGTAGCAAGTCAACGGTGATTGTATAGATGATGGTTTACCGAAAAAAGGTGAAATTAGTGGTTTTGGTGTTTGTTGTGATGGTGAGAATATAGGAGCGTTTGTTATTGCTATTGCTGCACAAGTCATTCTTGATTTTTAGCTCTTTGTTCTTTGTTTTTGGTTATGATGTTTAGATATAATTTGCAGGTTTTAATTTGGTGTACGTAAATTTGGAAGGAATAGGATTATTTATACGTACCAAAAGAAAGGGATTATTGTATTGACTTTTATTCAAATGCGTTTGGTTCCTACTCGACAGAATGAGTCGCCAACGCTCCATGCAATTGCGGTGGAAAACAAAGACCTTACAAAGACAAACTTACATCAAACAACAAATTCAACCGATTGTTTCCAATAGATTATAGACTTAATAAAAAACAAATATAAATAATTAAATAAAAAAATAATATATAATAACAAAATCAGTCATGAAAAAAAAAATAGCATACAAGGACAAACTTGTTCGGAGAAATATCTAATGTGAATTGGATTTTTATAAGGACCGTCGATGAAGAAGTTTTTGTTTGAGCTATTTCTTAATTCATTTTTTTTGTTATTGAGGATAACAGTTTTTCAAATGTTCAATAATTTCAAAACTCAAAAGTTAAATAGTTTTTAAGTTAATAATATTTGTAAAACAAACCAATAAATATTATTTGTAAAAGAGTATAGTCAAATAATATTTAGGAGCTATTTGGACATAATTTGAAATCATGATATGAAATCAATGATGATTTGTGGACATGCAATTTGAATTTCTTAACTTGTATTTTCTCATAGACATAAAAATTCCATAAGTTGTGAAAACCATCAAAACTATCCAATTCTCATACAATCTCACCAAATAAGCAAATCACAGTTCATAACAAAATTAATACCATACTAGAAAAGCTTTCTAAAAAACACAACATCAGTTGATCAAACTTTAGTTCAATAAAAAGGAAAATTGAACTTGAGTTGTAGTGTAGCTATTCTTTAATATAACACTCTCACATGGTATGAACAATCTATTAATATACTACCAACTTGCAGATCTTTTAATATTTGATAAAATGATTGATAAACATGATTAGTAAATATATCTACCAACTTATGAATATTTTTTATAAAATATAAATTTATGGGTCAAGTTTTATATTTTTTAAAAATTGAAATTCCAAATCACACCTTTTAGGATGATTTGGAATTTCAAATCATGATATGAAGTTAAAGTTGAAAATTTGACCAAATTGCATAAACAAACAATAATTTGAAATTAAATTATGAAATTATGATATGAAACTAAATGGCCAAACTCCTACTAATTGGATTCAGCAAAATACAAAATATGTATGAGTTCCATTGTCATTGCCCTTCCCCTTCCCTTTCCCGTTTGCCAACTTAATGAAAAATAGTTTTTAAAATTATGTTTTTCTACAAAATTCAAAAATTTAAATTTGTAAGTTTAAATTTTGAAACTCTAAAACATACACCAGTAAACCACATAAAGGATCTCTTAATAGTTGATATTTCTTGGGTACTTGGTCAAGTAATTTTAAAATTCGAAGAAAATTCTAATTATAGTAAAAGAAGAATGTAATCAGCTAAGTTGAATGTTAATTTTTGTATTATTATTTGTTCACATTCAAACAAAAGTTATTCATAATGACAAAGAAATCCAGAAAAAGTTAAAATTCTTTAATTTCCTTTTAATTATATGTAAACCAAAGAAGAATTGTCATTCTTGAAAATTCTTGAAAGTAATGCATATGTGGACCTTTAAATTTGTCCGATTTTTTCATTTTAACACTTCAACTAAACCTTATTCCTATTGAATCCTTGCAATCGTTCTCAAATATATTTATTAAATACAATCCGACTGACATGATATAAATGGTGAATTTGATTTTTTAAAGTCTGTGAAAATATAACAGCTCTACAAGCAGAAGATACAGAATATAAAAGGATAATGGAGAAAAAATGGACAGAATTAAGTAGGGGATTGGGTTATACACATTTTGGATGAGGGTGTGGGAATTCCTATTTGGCCGTCAGCTGGTAATGCGTTCATAAGACCAATTAGTATTAAATGGTCAAACACGTTTCTATTTTTGGCTGTGAATGGCTGGCTGCTTTCTACTGGAGTTGGACTACTACTTTCAATTCTTTCATAAATTAAATAATTAAACACAACATTCACACTACTTCTTACTCGTTACTTAGTATAGTTAGTAACTTAGTACTGAACTGGCGCTTAGTTGTTAGACTCGGTCTTTGCTTCTTCCTTGCCATTTCGTTTTTTTTTGGCCGACTCTAGCTACATGCTTAGTCATCAAATTAGTCCCAATTCGAGGTTCGATATTCTTATTGGAACCCATTAAATTTGGATCACGTGTTGAAGAGTCTATTGTGACAATACTTCCAATAGGGGTTTTTCTATTCTCAGGACTCGAATAAGAGACGTCTGATTAAGGGTGAAGAGACTCGACCATCCGATCACAATCCATCAATCCATGTTGATGAATATAGTCAAGTGATAAATGATGTAAGAACATATATTAATTAACTATAATTAAATGAGGTAAGTTTACACCTGAACACATGATAAAATATTTGTAATAGAGACTTCCAACTTATGTTTTGAAAAGTTCCTTCGAGTGTTCAGAAACACCTATTACATAGATAAATTAATCATATAAAATACTCCCTCTATACACTTTTACTTGTCAACTATTCTAAAAATAGATATTCACTTTTACTTGTCAAATTTAGCATATCTAAAGAAAAATAATTTACTTTTCCTATTTTACTCATAGCATTAATTACTCATTTCAAATCATTTTCTATCTTTTCACTAAGATTATACATCAATTAATATGAGTATCTTAATAAAATATACACTTCATTTATTATTTTTTAAGAGGTGTGCAAAATCCATTGTTGACAAGTAAAAGTGAACGGAGGGAGTATGTCGTTCTTTTTAATTATACATATCAATATCAATTGAAACATACATGAGGTTTTATGACGTAATGAAGTTAATGAGTCAAAGAAGACGACATACATATTTTAAGTGGTTAACTTATCTACGTAATGTGCCCTTCAGAATACGCGCAATTTTTTTTCTAAAATTTTGAGTTGAAAGTGTCTAATAAAAATACTTTATCATATATGGACAATCGAAACATACCGTAATTTGAATATTAAATAAAATTCACTGATAAAATTTAAGTGACTATTGACATATTCTTGCCAATTCTTTTTACAGCAAGTATGCACAGTATACATTAACTGGTCAGTAATTCCTTTTTTTTTTTTTGGAATAAGTTTGATGGTGGTCAAATTGAGGAGTTGCTATAAATAATTATTGTTGACACCCAATTTTGTCCCCTCTCCTTCGATTATTTGTTTGCGATTTAAAATATTTTGATACCTCAAAACAATATATATATAATATAAGGCCTTTAATATCGCCGTTTATTCTCAATATCATTATTTATTATCATTATTATTATTATTATTATTATTATTCGTATTTCTACTATCATTTGCCTTTTAATGTCATAATCATAGTTTTATCCTAATATCCTATGTTATTTTATTTTCGCAAAACGACATCGCATTTTTTATTTTAAGCAAAAAACATTTCGTAAATATTATGTTTTATTATTATCACATCGTTATTTTAATAATTTACATTTTTTCAAAGTATTTTTTAAATAATAAACCCCTTTTGTATTTTAACCCACAACCCATTTTCCCCCTCACCCAAAATATTCTACCAACCCACAAAAAGGGCAGCCCAATCGGCCACCAAAACCCAGCCCAATCGACCAGTCCAACCGGCCACCGAAACCCGTCCCAACCCCCACACCCATTTTTATTCCCTAAAACCTAATCCCAAACAAAACCCTTCACCCCCTTCTCTTTCAAACCAAACCTTATCCCCCCAAAAAATCCGCCGTACCTCACCCACCATCGCTGACACCGCGACCCACACCCCTCACCCACCATCCCTGACACCACCACACCCCTCCCGTCACTTCACCCATACCCTATCCCCCAAAACTCGTGCTTCCAAAATCGTCACCTTTGCCCATTTTATTTGAATTTCAAACTCAAAATTGAAAAGGGGGTATGGGGGTGAACGGTTTTGGGGGGAATCCATCTATAAATACCCCCCTGTTCTTCATTTTAAGGGGTCGGAGCCGAAAAGAAATCGAAAATTGAAAGTCGAGTCCGAGGTCAAAAACGAAAAATGACATCTAAAAGGAAGGGAAAAATCAGAAAAGAAAATGGTTTGATTGTTCCTAAATTTTAGCTTAGAAAATACTCCCCTTTGTTTCATAAACTTTAATCCGAAAATTCCCTTTGAATACTAGTTTCAATCCTCAGAAAATCCCCTTTTGTTCTTCATGTTTCCGGTCGTTTCGGGTAGGGTCAAAAATCAAAACCGGGTCCAAAATCAGAAAAAATCAGAAAATCAGAATCCCAAATAACTTCCCCAGCGGATTCGACGATTCGAGACAACGCCTCGGTTCACTGCCCGGAGAAGTTCCGTAAACTCGAAGTCCTCTCATTTTATTTTTTGTATTATTCTGTGTATTAATCATGTGGTAGTTTAATGTTTAATTATGTTAAGTCCGTTAGCTTTATTTAGTTAGCTAATAAGGTTAGAAATACCTTTATCTGTGTTATTAGACTTACAGCTAGTATTATGTGATGATAGGGTATTGATTAGTACTTGTTTGAGAGTGATTATGACATTGATTATTTCATGATGTTTACTATTGATTAAATGGTTAGTTATTTACTAGCCTGCTTGGTCAATTAGTGCTTAAGAATAATGTGTTAGGTTCACATTCAAAACTGTGTGATATGTATACTTTCTTAACACTTGTAGTAGAGATTATGATGTAGAATTAGCTAAATTTCCAGCATGTTCAAAGGAACTATGATTAGTGGAATACCCTATGATGTTTGCTTGTTTAATCAATTGTTTATTCTAGGTTTACATTTAGAGTTATGTAATGAGTATGCTTTTTTTTTTATAATTGTACTATAGACATTATGATATAGGTGATTAGTAAGACTGTTTGCTTTCATTTTTGAGAGACCATGATCTGTGCTAGTTGAGGTTTGAAAGTTGTGATCATGTTTGGTTCTGCTATATGTTTGAGATTGTGCTAAATAGTAATAGAACTTTAGTTGCTTGTTAAGTTTAGATATATGTTCACATGTCTTCTTTGGTTTGTGGACAATATGGGGTTGATTAGTTTTGAATGTCTACTAGTATGGCCATGAATCCGTGTGAAGGAGTCTAGGATTTTTAAATATGAAGCTTTGTGTATGTTTGTTTGTTTCTGCATGTGATTGATCAATTGTAGACTAAAATGTTGAAGTAGGATGTCTTGTTGAGTCTGTATTTAGTTCACTTTGTTTTGAATGTTGGTTAATTGTGGTATGATAACCGTTGATTTATGGTCTATTTGACAATCATTTTGACTATGTCATTCTTATTTTGAAGGGTCATCATGTATAGTACATAGCTTGAATATGATAAGTATACTTAGCTTAGCATAAGTGATCCTGCATATCTGAAATGCCATCTTTGAATGATTACTTATTCATCCCCATGTCTATCTGTCTAGCAAACTGACTTTATGCTCCCCATATCTGCTTAAGTGTAAAAGTGCCTCCACGTTAACATTCCTTTAGGTCATATGGTGTATTACTTTTCATGAATATATTTATTTACATTTTTTCTTATGTATATATTTTCATGTTCCGTCGACTAATCCTTTTCTTTTCTTTCATTTTACATGAAATGCACCGGGAGCAACGAAGAATCTCGTTATGAGACTCATCATGACTATTGTCAAACGAAGACCCGCATCCACGTTCATTGCATTCTCCTGCCTCGGGATTTCTAAACAAATAGGGCGGGATGACATCGTCATCCGCCCTCGTCGCTTTTTTATTATTCCTCAATTCCGTCATTTTTTTGTTGTAATTTAATTTAGGGTTGGCCAGTGGGCCGAGACGGCCCGACCCCGACCCGACCCCGTCCCGAGCCCGCCACGACCCCGCTTAAAAAAAAATAAAAAAATAACGGGGGCGGGACTCGAACTCGGGACGGGACGATGTCTCGTCCCGCCAGACCCGACCCCGCCCCGACCCCGACCCCGACCCCGCCCTTTTCCCCCTTTGCAAAAATGGTCGTTGCACCAACGACCATTTTAGATTATGGACGTTGGCCAACGACCATTTTAGGCCCCCCTACCTCTTAATATTTATTTTTAACCCATAAGTTATTATATTTACACTTTAACCCAATTTTTCAACTATAAATAACTCATTTTCTCTTCATCTTTCTCACAAATCTTCCTACAATCTCTCTAATTTCTCAATATATCTCTCTATAAGTCTACATTGTTTGCTAAATATTCAATTTTATTAATTCATTTGGGAATTGGGAGTGAAGTTGGCAACTAGCTTGAGGATCTTCCATCGAGCAAAGTTTCAATTTTCAACCTCTCGATTACATGTCGACGTTACGTCGGCGTTTGGTACATTCGTTCCTTCATTAAATTATTATTGTCTGTTTATTTTATATTTTTATTTAGCGCACTTAATTTTATTGTCTTTAATTATTTATTATCATAATTAAAATGGAAGGATTAAAAGGTATGTTTAAGGGTAAGGGTAAGAGTGCTTCTTCTAGTAGGGGCAACCAGAGCAATGGTACTTTTTCTAGTCATCTTATTTCTACACATGATGATTTGTTGATACTCAACATTTTCCTACAATACCATTAGATTTAGATCAGGAGCTATTTTCTGGAACTCAAGAAGACTTTAATTTAGACGATGATCTAGATGATATACCCACTAATGTTGATGACAACACACTCACTAGTGCACCTTCAATTGAAATACCTTCTATTCCCCCTAGTATGAGACGAGGTCTAGCAAAACGATCATTAAAATCAGATGCATGGACATTTTTTGATAGGGACGTGGAGAATCAAGTAGCCATATGTAAAATTTGTAAAAATGTTTTAAAATTTAAAACTGGAAAAGGTCACGGTGGGACGGGGGGTTTAATTAGACACGTAGTAAGTGCTCATCCTGCTAGGTATACCCAATACCAGGCTTCAAAATCGGGTGCGCAAACGCCCGCTCCATCGGGACAAGGTTCACATACTGATACTGACCCAGACCTAGTACAGGGTCAAATTAACCCTATGACGGGGGAATTGTAGGCTCTAAATACAATAAACATAGAGATAGGGAAGCAATATCAAAATTAGTTGCTGTGGAGGGTTTGCCTTTTTCATTTCCTTCATCTCCCGATTTTATTCATTACATTAGAGATATATATAATCCTGTTTTTAACGGTTTTCCTAGATCAACTGTTAAGAGAGATTCATTTAAATTTGCGCATGAATATCAACAATATTTATGTTTTTCATTATATCATTTTAATGGCAAAGTATCTATCACGTCTGATATAGGTCGTAGTACTGACGGCCATGATTATTTAACCGTAACTTGTCATTGGATAGATTATAAATGGTCTATGCAAAAACGTATTTTAGCGTATAGATATATAGATGATAGGCACACCGGTACTTTTATTGCGTAAAAATATTTATCAAGTGTGCGATTATTACGGAATTACCGATAAAATTATGACTATTACATTAGATAACGCTTCTAATAACAATTACGCAATTACACTGTTAAAAAATAGTTTAACTCCATCTTTTCCAAACCATTTTCATATAAAATGGGCGTGCCATATATATAACTTAATTGTAAAGGATGATCTATCACTTTTTGAAGACATTCTTAGTAAAATACAATTTGCTATAAACTTTATTTTTAAAAGTAATAAAGTACAACGTAGAAAAGAATATAAAAAAAATTGTCACGATTGTGGACTACCTTATAGAAGAATTCCACAAGAAGTATCCACTAGGTGGAATTCTTTATACGAGCAACTACTTGTTGCTTATGACTATAAATTACCTATAACTTTATTTTTTAACTCTCATAATAAAAAGCCACCGATATGATTTTAGATAGTGATTGGGTAAAAATTTCCGAACTTATTGTATTTTTAGAGAATTTTTTTCAAGCAACAAAAGAATTTTCCGTATATATTATCCTACTATTTCAACTATGTTATTTTATATAACTCTAATATTTTTATTACTTAGTGAATATATGGAAAAACAAGCTTATAAGGCAAATATTAAAAAAATGTTTGTCAAAATTAAAAAATATTTTATTCCTATTCCCTCTATTTATATTATTGGTTCTCAGATTAAATCCTACTATTAAAATAGACGGTACTAAATCACTAATTGAAACTAGTTACGATTGTATAGAAGTACTACCACCTCCAAGTCCCAAAAATCTAAATCACCCACCACCTATTGAACAAACTAAAGAAGAAGCGGTGTCTAGCGTAGAACACCAATGCAAAAATATATATAGATTTTATCAACAAGAAAATGCTAGTAACTTACCGCTTTCATACCATCTTCTTCATCTTCAACACAACCTCACAAAAGACATGTCGTTTCGCGGCTAGTATTGAAAGCCTCGTAAATAGAATGTGCGGCCGTACCTCTACTACTAACCAAATTAGCGAGTTGGATATTTTTGTTTTGCGGGGTTCGTACCGTATCAAGAAGTTATCAATGAAGATGGACAAGAAGACTTGTCGAAATACTTTGAGGGGAATGAGAAGACCTTTCCGACACTTTCATTGATGGCTCGAGATGTTTTGAACATTCAAGCGTCATCAACCGCGTCCGAAAGCGCTTTTTCTCGCAGCAGATATCAAATAGGAGACCACAGACACTCATTGGCCGAGACAAATTTGAAAATTGCGTATTATTCGTAGATTGGATACGAGCGGAGCGGAGAAGGTGCGGTCAACCGGAGATCAACGAAGAAGATGATGAAAACTACAACGAAATCTTAACCGAAGGTAGTGGAAGCGACGTGGATCAATTTGACCAACAAATACAAATTCCAACCGAAGAACCACATGAAATCATCAAGCAATTAGAACAGTTTTTTTTGAGAATTTTTAATTGCAATTTTATTATGTAATTTGCAACTTTTGGACAACACCACAAAGTTGCAATTTAGATTTTAGACAATTGTATTTGTATTACAAAAAAATCATATGTCTATTAAATAATATAAGAGGCACAAAAACAGCATTAGGATGTTTTTATTACACTATCTTGTTTTGTTTATTGAGTTTTTTTTTTATACATATGTTATTTAAAAAAAAAAAAAAAAGAAGGAAAACCCGACCGTACCCCGCCCGAGCCCGAGCCCAACCCGACCCCGCCCCGCCCCGATACCGACGGGATGGGACGGGACTGGAGCAGGTCCCGCCAGACCCGACCCCGCTAGGCTCCGCTAGACCCGACCCCGACCCCCTGGCTCGTCCCGCCCCGACCCCGACCCCGCCAGACCCGGCCCGCCAGACCCGAGCCCGGCCCACTGGCCACCCTTAATTTAATTACTCAACTTTGTGCGATCATGGGAATACTTAGAATAATTAGGCCTTGAACGGATAATTAATAGGGTAGTTTAAAATTGGAAATTCGCCGCTAGTTCATTTATTTTATGCTCGTCATGCATGTTTAAAACTTTCGAAACAATTTGGTCATCACTCATCCTTTATTCGCATTATTAATCATACAAATAAGGTTTTTGTTCTATCTGATTTGCGATTTAAAATGACTTCCATAAAAATTACTTCTTTGCATTATAAATAATTTGCTTTTCTCCTTATTATCAATTGCCAAAAATAGGTATTTTGTGGACAATGCCATACAAATGCATGCTTTTATCCAAAAATCAACTTTACATGTATTTTATAAAACATGGCCATACAAATGCATGCTTTTATCAAAAAATAATCAATTTTACATGTATTTTTTATAAATAATGCCATTCATACTTTTTCAGATTTTATGTCTGGAATTTATTTCTCCGAATTGCAATCACCTTTGCGAGACTCCTCAAAAAGAATATAAGTGGTAAAAATTTGTACATTGTCAAAATGCATCCTTTAAATAACTACTTGCAACATTCTTTTAAATTAACCTCATACTTTTAAACATGCATCTTTCCTTAGCATAATAATCAATTTAAGTTTGACCGGATAATCGTAGTTAGCAGATCTTAAAGGTTGCCTAACCCCTTACCTTTAGGATAATAAAGAATCTTTACCCAAAATCTCATAGATTAGCAGATCAATAACCGGAGTTCATCTTGCAACATTTATATTAACATTTAGGTGTCCTAATTCACCGTAGAATAATTAAATAACAACTCCTTAAGCTTTAATTAATTTAGAAATCACCAATACGTCACAATCATGTTGGATCCCTCTTCGCCGTGGGGAGTTAAAAACGGTTGCTACAATTATCTGAGGAAAATACTCTATTTTCCCCATCAAAGATAGCATGATTGACCAGCACTAATTAGCTGATCCAGTCATTGAGAGGGTTGAATCTAGTTGGACCGAGCTAAGTCATAGTATAACACCTTTTAATAATAAATAACGTTTCAAATATGTGGGGCTTCTACATGCAAATAATACATTGTCTTTTATGAACTCTTCTCTATAGATGGATTCAAAATTCAAAATCTTCATTCAAATAATTGCCGCTGTTTTGTCTTTAATATTTTTGTTGGTTTTATTTACTTTTTCTTGGTTTTTTGTGGTGGCCGGGGGGGGGGAGAATTCAAGAAGGATGGCCACAGCCAATATTGCATATACAATTCTGATGAAAAATTCATATTTTTCATCTATTTTGACTGTCTCACCATAGTAAAATTCTAGAAGTTATATATATATAAACCTATTTATTTTGTGATTTTTTTTGCTAAAAGATGATGTATTACAACTTCATGAATTTTCTATCAAGTAAAATCGAAGTTGCTTACTTGCTTAATCATAATCATTTTGCACCTTGGCGTGCTATATCTTTACATAATTATATCTACTTGTCTCTCTCTCTCTCTTTTGTGTGTGTATATTCCAATATTATTTTGTACACTGTTATCAGTCTTAAGAGTGCTCTTTAAACTAATTGAAGATTTGTTTCAAGTGAAAACTAATTAAGTTGCTTATATTATTTTGATCTTGGTGTGCTATTTCTTTATGGACTAAACGTCTCACCACAATCCACGCCAACTTGTTGAGTTTTATCATCACCTACAAGACGGCCTTATGCCTCTCAAAAGAACCGTCAGAATTTTCTTTATGAGTAAAAATTCACATAGACCGAATAATATTAACACTAGATGGACGGGGTACTAACTCCCACGTCTTATTTTCAATAAGAGCATTATATTCGTCAGTCATTGCCAATTTCCAATTCGGGTCATGTAGTGCAGACACAAGGTTACGTGGTAGTGAAGATTTAGAGACATTAGAATTGAGATTAAAATGTTGTTTTGGTTTAAAAATACCCTTTTGACTACGTCAAGTAATTCGCTATCGGAAATTTCTCCGCCGCCTATCTCAGAGTAACAGGCCCTTGACTCGAGGTAGAGTTGGGTGGATTTGGGCAATGTGCGGGACGGTGATGAACTGGCCAGCAGGGGCGGAAGCCGAGACTGGAGTGGGCTGGAACACTGGAACAATACTGAGATCGGTATTGGGTCGTGTTTCTGGCCCACTGGGCAGAATCGGCGGAATAGTGGTAACAAGACTATGTGGGCCATCAGGCAGTGGGCCTGCTGGCGTATTTTGGTCACGGGACAAGTCCGATAAATGGTGGATAATATATGGTGAGACCTCGTCATCTAAAAAATTATACAAACTAGGCACGAGACTACTCACTTTAGCAAACGAAAATTGGGTTTCATAAAAAAGAATATGGAGACTAATTATGATTTTATTAGACGATAAATCAAAACATTTGTAACCACGATGATTAGATGGATAACCCAAAAACACACAAGCGGTAGAACGGGCTTAAAGTTTGTTAATTGTAGTTGACGAAAAAAGTGGATAGCATAAACACCCAAAAACCCTAAGATGTGAATACGAATGAGTGTTATTATAGAGAATTTTAAGGGGAGATTCATATGCTAACCCTTTGGTAGGAAGTACGTTAAGGCGGTAAGTAGCCCATGATGCCAAAAGGAAGGGGGTACAGAAGCATGGGCTAATAAAGTTTAGACAATATTATTAATGGTACGAATTTTCTATTCGGCTTTCCCATTTTGTGAGGACGTATGAGGACAAGAAAAATGAAAAACTATGCCATTAGCATCACAAAATTCCGAAACAACCCATTATCATATTCCTTGCCATTATCACATTGAATATTTTTAATTTTTCGTTCGAATCGGGTACGTATGAATGCTATAAATTTTAAGAAAGTGGAAAAAACTTGGAGAATTTTCGGATAACGGAAAGGTCCACAAAAAATTAGAATAATCATCCAAAAATAAGACATAATAACGATGGCCAAATAACTTAAAACGGGAGTTGTCCATAAATCACTATTAATAACGTTAAAAGGCATCAAAGTACGAGAAGTAGATGCTACAAATGGTAATTGAACATGTTTCCCTAACTGAGAAGAAGAACAAAGTGGAGTACTATGCGTACCCTTACAAGAAATAAAATTGTTTTTATGCAAACACGAAATGACCCAAACGTGTATGCCACAAGGAAGGAGCAAGGGCGGCAAAAGTAGACAGCACGACTTGACTCGTGGAAGTGGTGGTAGTTGTGATTGGATAAAGCTCCCCCCTACTATTGCATCTCATTAGAGGTATCTCCATTTTGAAATCCTTCACAGAAAACCCAAAGGGATCAAAATTAACAGAAATCCAATTATTAGTGGTGAATTTTCGGACTGACATCAAATTTTTAATTAAGTTAGGGACATGAATGGTATTTTTCAAAACTAGAGGTGGATGTGGGGGAGACAAAGTTGTATGTCCATAACCGCGAATTGGAATTGAGTTGCCATTACCAATAATTATACCATGATTTTTGCTCAAATTTGAAAAAGACAAGAAAGTAGCTTGATCGGAAGTCATATGAGAAGTGGCTTCGGTGTCCATATACCAATTCGCGTCCTGGAGAATTAAGCCAAGTGTATGCATTGCGACTTCAATATCTGTAGGTGTCGAGATTGGATTTGAGTCCGCAGCATGGAAGGCATGCGAGGCCGAGGCCCAAGCAAGCCTACTTGTTGTCTCGACCCAGTCCTGTACCACATTTCACTATTTAGGACCGAGAAACTAGGCCTGGAATTTTGCTGGAACTGATCCCAGTTCTCGATAAGGAGCAGGCGGAAAATAAGGGTTGTCGGTCCAATAGACACTGGCCCAGCCCCACTGCCAGGGGGCCCACGGCTGGGGACAGTTGGCCTGTGGCCCACTGCTGTAGCTGCCACTGTTCCGTCCTCCACTACCATTACCACCGTGATTGCCACAGCTGTTTTTGCCATTATTTTTATGATTTTGACCATTTTTGTCGCCACCGTGGTTACGATTTTGGCCTGAATTTTTGGAGAATGAGTGAGGGTCGTCTAACGTGGTCATCATTACGACAGAATGTGCTCCGGTAGCCGCCTTTTTAGTCAAAGCGGCCTCTACCAACGTGAGCATGGAATGGGCCTGATAAAATGGTGGCAGAGGATTACTTTGACGAAGTATTGTTCCAACGCCATTATAGGCCTCAGAAAGGCCTGCAACCATTTGAAGAACAAAACGATTATTGGTAACGGGCGCACCAACATTGCGGAGTTGGTCCGCCAATTCTTTCAGCCTTTTACAATAGGCCGAGACGTTAGGAAAATCTTCCATATTGACATGAGAAAATTCATGCTCAAGAGTGACAACACGAGAAGTTTTGTTATTTTGAAATATATCACGCATCCTATTCCAAGTAGCCATCGACGTAGCGTCGGGTTCAATAATCGTCTCCAAGAGATCGGTAGAGATTGTGGAATAAATCCACTGGCGAATGGTAGCATTAAGGGTTGTCCATGATGTAGGATCATCCTCGGGGTAGACACCTTCGCATCGCCAGTTACCACGGGATTATGTGATGGAGGACTTGATGCAAGCGTGCGTGAACTTACAATAATTCTGCCTACGTCGCGTATTGGACGTTTACCATCTCAAGAACAATAGAGATGTGGTTCTTCATGTTGGAAACTGTAAGGACGGGATGAAATATGTTCTTTGAGTAGACATAATGAAAGAACAATAGGTGAATTAGGGACTAGGAAGAAAATTTGGGAATAAAGGAGGAAAAGTGCACGGAAATTGAGGAAGGGTTCACAGAAACCAAGCAGAAATCGAGAAGAAGGAAAGTGTTTTTGGGAGAAGGTATTTTAGACCTAGACTTCTGATACCATGAAAGAAATAATCCATTGATTATTTTCATTAATGAATGGGGTATATATACAAGTTACAATATTCAAATATGGAAAATCCTATTCATACTATACTTCTAAATCCTAATCATACTTGTACAAGAATTCTACAACTATGGTAAGTTTATACACTAGTTTAATTACAATCCTAATCCTATTTGAGCACGGTATCATGCTATATTCTATCAGTTTCTCTCTTATTTTCATGTTTCAATAATTACTTTATTGAGTTGAGTGTGAGAATTCTATAATGGAGGTCTCAGGTTCGAAATCATCTGCCTACGACAACAGGAGATTTGCTTTCTGAGTTGAGCTCGTCACACGGGGCTTGTCTAGTGCAAGTTATCTCTCCTGTGTGATTTGTGGGCTATTGTACATGAGTAGAGTTTATCTTGTGCACACCCGAAGGATAGCGATTGCGAATATCCTAAAAAATAATTACTTTATGAAACACTTCTAGCTACTATAATAACTTCAATGCGAGAACTTAATAATTCTTTTTTGATCATCAAAGATTGTGATAAAATAAATGTGATTAATTATTCTTCACCGGAGATTTTGACTCCGATCTTTGAAAAATGAAAAAAAATTCTGACAGGAATTAGCGCTTCTCCCTCTTATACACTATGCGAATTAATCCCGATTAGCCAGAGTTTTAATATTCGATGAGAAATAAAAAAGAATCTTTTCCGGGACTTACCATTCCGGTAAAGAGATTATGTATCCATTTGAAGGAAGAAGTATTATCACTATGCCATTATGCTTAATGAGTTTAAACAATTGTTAATTTTTGAGTTAACCATCATAAAACATGATTATATTTATAACAAAATCAAGATCACGAGCTGAAAGAGAAAAGGAAAAAAAAATGAAAAGAAGGGGACAATTGACAAGATTATTTAAGTAATGGCAAATTTCAATAATATACAATTCAACATAATAAATTATATTCACGTAGCCAAATTTTAAATTTACATCAGCATAACCATTTGTTTTTGCAACAATGTTTATACAAGCGATATACAATATTATACATTTACTGTAGATAATGTATCAACCTTATATAAAATTATATAATATGTTGGTATTACAAAGGTTGCAGGAAACGGGAATTACAAGTAACTGCAAAGTAATTCAAGAACTGAAAATTACAATAGAACAACAAAGCTGAAATTACAATTTTGTTGAAGAAGAAAAACTGGAAACTGTTTTTGTTTGCTGAGTCGAGTGTGACACTCTGTCCTTAAGACAATATTTCCCCGTATGTATCCTTTATACGTCCTGACAATTTGTCTCCCAAGATAAAACAGCAATGGAACACTTGAGCAAAGGAAACTCAAGAGCTACCGTGAAGAATATTGAGCAATGAAATGATGCTTGGAAGTTGTAGGAAGAAATTGTTTTGCTTGTGTATTTTCGTGTATTGTAAGTGTGCTTCAACAATGGTGCAAGAGGTGTTTATATAGGTGAGGGAGGGGATGTTTAACTGCCTCCATAACAACCATTATTGGCCAAATAATGGCCATTATGGAGGTAGTAAAGCCACCAAAATAAATGGTGGAAGACACCAACGGATTGGCCATTATAGGAGGTGTAATTCAGCCAAAATAAATGGCTGAATTGAGTGCTTGTCGTTTCTGGCTTTGACTTGTCCAAATTTTGACTTTCGGAAACTTCGGGGACCAAACTGTACATCTGAAAGAATTCTGGTCCTGGTCCAAACTGTACATATGAAACTTCTGGGATCAAACTGTACTTCTGGCAAAGTTCTCTTGCCCAAAAAGATAATATCCCACGACCCGAGAACCCGGAACCGGGACGGGCGGCGGCGCGCGTGTGGGCTTTCCTCGAACTGAAGCACATCTAGGTCGTCCCTCCTTTAAACACATGGGATACCCCTTGGGGTCCCAAACCCCAAACCAATTTTGAGTCTTATATACACAACAATTCTTTCTTCCTCTACCGATGAGGGAGAATTGAACACAATACCACACTTTCCATGCTTCAAACACCTCACTTCATGGACCAATATCTCTTTCATTTCTCAATGAAATTTGACGATTCTTGGCCCTACGGTTATCTACGTACTTAGTAGATCATGCATGTGTGAAGAACCGGATTCTCCAACATACGTAACACTAGTGTTTAAGCCGTTAAAGTTGGTCGGTCGCAACTCCTGCCAAAGGCAAATTTCCAACATAATAATGTATAAAAAGTGTTTATACATATTTCTACACTAGTATACAATATTATACAAACTTATACCTGAGGTGTTTAAACATAAAAAGTGTTTATACACTGTATATGTGTATAATAATATAAAAGGTGTTTATACACATTTTACCCAGTTATTTTTTCTATGACCAGATCATATCAAACTCAAGATCAATGATGGGGTAAATCGAAATGAAGATGAAGATTGGTGGTTTATGGGTGGAGAGCGGGTGGTTCGATGGTGTAACGATGAATTTGGATAGCTCAACAATGATGAAGCTGGAAAACGAGCTTCTCTCAAATAGTGCTTTAATGGTGGTGAGAAAGAAAGGAAAAGGATAGAAATTAAAAATGAACTAAATCGGGTAATTATTTTTCTCAAATCAACATAGAGTATAAAAACCCCATGAATTAATTTGGTTGAGATTCCTAAAAGGCACATGGTTATTAATTATCGACGAAAGGATTACACTGTTTATGAAGTATAAGACGTACATTTGCATAATTGACCAAATTTTATATAAATTGAATTATATTCTTACTCTTAATTTTAATTGGGAATAGAACGTGCAAGTTTCTACATCGTGTGACCATTTTCCATTTCCATAGAGATAAATTTAAAATCAGCCATGTGATCAGTGATCAACATTTAATTCTGTGAATTTATTATTTGGAAAAAGTTTCATGCGAGTATTATTAGAGTGTACGTAAAAATTAAGTCGGTGGAGCAGATCTCCTTCCTACTATATTTCGTTTTCTGTTAAAAAATTCTTGCCACCCCAAAGATATTTCTAGAGTGTACGTGATGAATAATTAATATCTTCTTAAAAATTAGTCATTTTCTGAAGTATAGTATTCAGAAACTATCTTTTTAAAGATAATATTTTCATGAAAAGTCGGTAAATAATTTCCTCACTTTTGTTTGAACGGAAGTAATTAATTTTCTTCATAATCTCTATTAATTTTTATCATTGTTTCAACTAACACTTAATATTTAATGTTTAGAGATTTCACCAAAGAACTACTTTATTTGCCAACATTATTTTCAATTTATACTATTCTCTCGGGATAAATATACCATTACAATTTCGGGATAACTAATTTCGAGATCAATTATACCGTGTTTTTATCCTAACCAAACGTCGTGATTTTATCCTATCCAAATGAAATCACTAACCAAATGTGGGATTAAACTCATCTCAAATTTCTGGGATGATTGTTATTGAAAGTAATAATCCCCTTGATTATTTTCATTGATAAAGAGAGGTATATATACAAATATACAATTCCTAAATATGGAAAATAATTCTACATTTTCCTACTCTAATTCTAATACATTTTTCTAGTACAAGACTAATACCATAATTACAATTATACATTAATTACAATTTGTGGAGTCCAAATTGGACCATGATATACACGGTATACCGGACCGTGTATATCGGTCTTTTACACCCCCCGCAGTTATAGAGGGCGGTTGTCGTACGCTGAGACTGTTCATAAAATCTTCAAATAAAATCAAGGGAAGACCCTTAGTAAATATGTCTGCAATTTGGTACCGCGAAGGGACATGGAGGACGCATACTTGTCCACGAGCTACCTTTTCTCGAACAAAGTGTATATCCATCTCGATATGTTTAGTGCGCTGATGTTGTACTGGATTTCCAGAAAGATAGACTGCACTAACATTATCACAGTAGACCAAAGTAGCTTTCTTAATAGGAAAATGTAGCTCTAGTAGAATATTACATAGCCAACATGACTCAGACACCACATTAGCTAACCCTCGATACTCGGCCTCCGCACTGGATCACGATAAAGTAGCCTGACGTTTTGCCGACCAAGAGACCAAGTTATTCCCAAAGGAACATACAGTAACCAGATGTCGAACGCCTGGTATCTGAACAACTATCCCAATCAACATCTGTATATGACACAAGAGTAGAGACGGAGTATGAATATAAATGCAATCCATAATCAAGTGTGCTCTGTATATATCGTACAATGCGTTTGAGCGCATGCATGTTCTCAATCCGTAGATCATGCATAAATAAACACACATGCTGTACTGCATAAGTAATATCTGGTCTCGTGAAAGTAAGTACTGAATAACCCCTACAAGACTACGATAGTAGGTGAGATCCTCATATGGTGTGCTAGAAGTAGCACCCAGCTTCGATTTGGTATCCACCGGAGTAGAAGATGACTTACAAGATGACATGCCAGCTCTCTCAATAATCTCAGTTGCATACTTATTCTGTGATAAAAATAGACCATCTGCATGATGAGTGCCAAGTATACCAAAAAAAATAACTCAAGTGTTCCAAGTCTTTCATAGCGAATTCTGAACTGAGAAGGGACATGATAGACTTGCGCAATACATCCGAGGAGGCAGTCAAAATCATATCATCCACTTATAACAGAATGTATGCAAGAGAAGTACCACGACGATAAATGAATAGAGAATGATCAGACATGCTGTGAGAAAACCCATAGTAGACACATAATCTGCAAACCTCTTATACCACGCCCGTGGGGCCTGTTTAAGCCTATACAAGGACTTCTTCAGCAAACAAACATGGCGAGGCTAATTGGGGTCCTTAAAACCCAAGGGTTGATGCATGTATACTGTCTCCTTAAGATCATTGTGTAAGAAATTATTTTTCACATCCAAAAGATGAATGTACCATGCTTTCGAGAGAGCTAGACTAAGCACAATAAGAATGGTTGCCGATTTGACCACTGGACTAAGTGTTTCTCCACAATACACGCCAACCTGTTGTGTTTTACCATCACCTACAAGACGGGCCTTATGCCTCTCAAAAGAACCTTCAAAATTTTCTTTATGAGTAAAAATCTACATAGACCGAATAATATTAACACCAGGTGGACGGGGCACCAACTTCAACATCTTATTTTCAATAAGAGCATTATATTTGTCATACATGGACAATTTTCAATTTGAGTCATGAAGGGCATACACTGAGTTACGTGGTAGGGGAGATTTAGTGACATTATAATTAAGATTAAAATGTCATTTCGGTCTAAAAATACTCCATTGGCTACGATTAACGGGCCCTTAACTTGAGATAGAATTGGACGAGAGTTGGGTAATTATCGGGATGGCAGCGGACTGGCCAGTAGGCAGTGGGCCTGCTGGCCCAACAACTGGGCGAGAAGTAGAAGTTGGATCAAAAGTGGCATTGGGCCTAGACTCTGGATCAATACCGATACCGGGACTAGGCCGAGACACTAGACTAATGCCGAGACTATTTGGGCAAGCAGGCAGTGGGCTTGCTGGCGGATTTGGGTCACGGGACATCTCGGATAAATGATGGATAATATACGGTGAGATCTCATCATCCAAAAATTTATACGAACTAGACACGGAACTACACAATTTAGCAAACGGAAATTGGGTTTAATCAAATATTACTTGGCGACTAATTATGATTTTGTTAGAGGATATATGAAAACATTTTTAACCACGATGGTTAGATGGATAACCCAAAACACACAAGCGGTAGAGTGGGCTTAAAGTTTGTTAATTGTAGTAGACGGAAAAAGTGGATAGCATAAACACCCTAAGATGAGAATACGAAGGATCTTTATTGTAAAGAATTTTAAGTGAGGATTGATATGTTAAGCCTTTGTGATGGAGAATGTTAAGTAGATATGTATCCATTTGTAATGCATGATACCGAAAAAGAAGGCGGTAATGAAGCACGGGCTAGCAAGGTTCGGACACTATTATTAATGGTACGAATTTTCCTCTTGGCCTTCCCATTTTGTGAGGACGTATATGGACAAGAAAACCGAAAAAATATGCCATGAGTGTCACAAAACTCTCGAAACAGCCTATTATCATATTCCATATCATTATTATATTGAATATTTTAAATTTCCCGTTCTAATTGAGTACAGATGAATGCTCTAAATTTTAAGAAGGTGGAAAAAACTTGAGACTTTTTGGATAAAGAAAAGGTCCACAAAAAATTAGAATAATTATCCAAGAATAAGATATAATAACGATGGCCCAACGAACTTAAAACGGGAGATGTCCATAATGTCAAAAGGCATCAAAGTACGAGAAGTAGAGGTTACAAACGGTAATATAACATGTTTCCCTAATGGACAATAAGGAAAAATTGGAGTACTACACGTACTTTTACAATCAATAAAACTATTTTATGCAGAGAAGAAATAATAGACGATTTCGGATGACCCAAATGTGCATGCCACAAGGAAGGAGCAAGAGCGACAAAAGTTGAAGGTGTGGCTTGACTAGTGGAAATGGTGGTGATTGGATAAAGCTCTCATCTACTATTGCATATCATTAGAGGTATCTCCATCTTGAAATCCTTCACAGAAAATCCAAACGGATCAAAATTAACAGAAACCCAATTATCAGTGGTTAATTTTCGGACAGACACCAAATGTTTAATTAAGTGAGGGGAATGAAGAATATTTTTTAAGACTAGAGGTAGATGTGGGGGAGACAAATTCGTTTGACCATAACCTCGAATTGGAATTGAGTTGCCATTACCAATAATAATGCCATGATTTTTGCTCAAATTGAAATAAGACGAGAGATTACCTTGTGCGAACGTCATATGGGAAGTGACTCTGGTGTCTATGTACCAATTTGCATCCGGGGATTTAATCCAAGTGTATGCATTGTGGCCTCAATATCCGTATGTGTCGGGATCGGAGCTGGGCCTGCAGCAATGAAAGCCTGCTGAGGCCGAGGCCCAAGCAGGCCAGCCTGCTGCCATGGCCCAGCAGACCGAGAGCTAGAATTCTGGACCAGGAAACTGGGCCTGAAGGCAGGCTAGAATTGGGCCCAGTTTCCCGAATTTGAGACGGTGGGTAACGGCAGTTTGGCCACTGGCCACTGGCCCAGCCCCACGACTGCTGCCAGTTGGTCAGTTGCCCATTGTTTCGACCACCGTTATTTTTGGCGTTACCACCGCCACGATTACCGTTACCGTCGCGACCGCCGCTGCGGTTCTTGCCATTATTTTTTCGATTTTGACCCTTTTTGCCGCCACCGTTGTTACGACTTTGGCTATAGTTGTCGGTGAATGAGTGGGGGTCATCCGTCGTGGCCATCATCATGATGAAATTTGCTCTGGTAGCCACTTTTTTAGCCAAGCCGGCCTCTTCTAATGTGAGCATGGAACGGGCCTGGTAGGACGGTGGGAGAGTGTTACTTTGACGAAAAAGTATCCCAACGCCATTATAGGCCTCGGATAGGCCTGCAACTATCTGAAGAACAAGACGATCATTAGTGAAGGGCGCACCAACGTTTTTGAGTTGATCCGCCAATTCCTTTAGCCTTTTACAATAGGCTGAGACATTTGGGAAATCTTCCATGTTGACATGGGAAAATTCCTGCTCAAGAGTGACAACACGAGAATTTTTGTTATCTTAAAATTTATCACGCACCCTATTCCAAGTTTCCATCGCCGTGGCGTCAGGTTCAATAATCGTCTGCAAGAGGTCTATAGAGATAGTGGAATAAATCCACTGAAGAACGGTAGCATCAAGGGTTGTCCATAACACAGGGTCATCCTCAAGGGTAGGCACCTTCTCCTTGCTTGTCATTGATGGGATGATGTGATGAAGGACTTGATGCAAGCGTGCGTGAACCTTAAATAATTCTGTCTACATCGCGTATTGGACGTTTTCCATCTCAAGAACGAAAGGGATATGGTTCTTGATGTTAGAGACTGTAACGGCTGGATGAAACATGTTCTTTGATTGGGATATGGTTTGGATACAAGCATTACATTTCTCTTAGATTATTTGTAAAATAGGGAGGATTAGTGGCGGGCAGACGAGGAAGGAGCATATTGGACAAGAAGGGTACTAAGAGATGGGTCGCAAGGGAGGGTTCAGCTCCAGCGGCGCCTCCGGTGGTGAGCGTGCCCAGGAGGAGGGTGCTCCTATTGACGAGTCTAAGTACAAAACCAAAACTTAATGAACAATTAGTTGTTGATACGTACTACTAAATATATACTTTTGTGCTAGGTCTTTGATTAATTTTTAACCTATCATGTCTAGAAAACAGGATGTTAAATATGTGTAAGCATTTTTTTCCGTGTGTAGTATATAAACTTCTAATTCGGTTTGTTATGTTTATGTATATTATTAGCGAATATTCTCCAAATATTCTCCGTATATTTTGTAATTATGATAGATGTATATTTAAGGTAACTTAGGATTCTAATTGTATTAGGAATCAACATTTGTAAGGTAAGTTAGGATTCGTACCATATTAGGAATCAACCTTCTACATCTTTATATATTGTGAATAATGAAAGGAATCTCTAAGGGAAATTATTCTATCTTTCATGGTATCAAGAGCCTAAAACCTTCTCCCTTCTCCTCCTCATTCTCGGCCAAACACATATTTTTTTTCTGGTTTCTCCCTCCATTTCTCGGCCAGAAAACCAGAAAATTCTCGGCCGGCGACAACCATGTCTTCCCCCACAAATTCCGGTTTATCCATTGGCACACTTGACAACCCCTCTCAACGTTCAGTATGTTCTTTTCATTTGGCATTCTCCGTTAACAACATCAAATATTTTATCCCTATAATTCTTAATCAAGAATACTGTCAATATTCCATGTGGATGAAACTATTATACATTCATGCATGTGCATACAACGTGCTCGATTATATTGACTAATCTGTTTCTCGTCCCATCGATGTTACAGACTCAATTTGGCGTCGTCTTGATGCCATCGTCAAACAATGGATCTACGGCACCATCTCCAAAGACCTATTGTGTACTATCATGAAAACAGGTGCTACGGCACGTGAACTTTGGGTCCGGCTAGAAGAAATCTTTCAGGATAATAAAAATACTCGGGCAGTGTATTTAGAAGAGCAATTCAATAATACCCGCCTAGAGAATTTTAACAACATGTCCGAATATTGTAACCAACTGAAACTCATAACCGATCAACTATCCAACGTCGAGACTTCTATTTCAGAAACCAAGATGGTGCTTCAACTTGTTGCGGGTTTACCAAAAGGTGAATATGACACACTCGCAATAATGATTCAACAACCCGACCCTCTCCCAAGTTTCAACAAGGCACGTTCATAACTATTGTTGGAAGAAACTAGACGTGCTAAACAAGAGGCCCATAATCAAAAGGCGTTAGCCGTTGACGGGATGGCAACACATGCGACCAGTAGCAACCAGCCACCACCGCAAGGCCACCAACAGCAGCAGTCCAGCGGCAAAGGTCGCAACAACAAAGGCAAGGGACGCGGAAAAGGCAACGCAACCAAGGATGGATAGCAAGAATCGCCGGATCGGACAAGCAGAATCGCAGCAGATCGGTAGTGGTCCAACCAGCAGCAGCAGTGGCCCAACCAGCAGAATTGGGACTCGCCTGCATGCCCGTACCCGACTGCAGGGCCCCAATTCCAACAGCCTTGGTCGATTGGCCTCTTGGGCCTTGCCCTAGCCACTAGGCAGGCCCACCACCAGCAGCAGCCCACTGGTTGCAGCAGCAAGAAACAACAACAACTGCAGAATAATAACGAACAACCCAAAGAACTCGACCCCGACTGATTTGGGCCAGGACCTACACCACCGTGAACCTTCAACAGCCCGACGACAATTGGTACATGGACACCGGAGCCACTTCTCACCTCACTCGGTCGTCATGTAACCTATCTCAACTACGTCGGTTAAAGTGTTCTCAATTTATTACTGTTGGCAATGGTCATCGCATTTCAATTGAGGGTTACGGTAACACACACACCAAAACATCCACACCCGCCTTTCTCCCTAAACCACGTCCTATACACACCTAACATCATTAAAAACTTAATCTCTATTAGAAAATTCACTAGCAATAATTATGTGTGTCGAATTTGACCCTTTTGGTTTTTCTGTGAAGGAACTCAAAACGGGGAAAATTCTTACACGATGCAATAGTGTGGGAGACCTCTACCCATTCACTCAATCTTTCGCTGTCAGACCACAAGCACCTCTATCCCTTGCGGCGATCTCTCCCTCCACTTGACACAACAGACTCGGACACCCCGGAGACCCAGTTTTTACTTTTCTTAGGACTTCTAAGCGTATTCAATGTAATAATGGGAAAATTGCCCAACACTGTTTTTCTTGTCCACTAGGCAAACATACCCATCTTCCCTTTATGTCATCAAATAGTGTTACTTTTTCTCCCTTTGATATTGTTCATGCTGATTTGTGGACATCTCCGATTGTTAGCTCTTTGGGTCATAAATTCTATCTAGTATTCTTGGATGATTTTTCACATTTTGTCCGGATTTACCCACTGAAATTCAAATCTAAGTTTTTGCAAAATTCCTCGAGTTTCAAAAATTCATTAATACACAATTTGAAAAATCTATCAAATCATTCCAATGTGATAATGAACGTGAATTTAATAACTTGGCATTTCACAATTTCTGTTCTAAACAAGGCATGGTTTTCCATTTTTCTTGTCCTTATACTTCCTCCAAAAATGGAAAGGCTGAAAGAATTATACGTACCATCAATAACATGGTCCACACACTTCTGTTTCATACCTGCCTACCACCGCCTTTTTGGGTCTATGCTGTCAAAATGGTAGAATCCCTTCTTAATATTTTACCAACTAGCACACTCCAAAATAATACCCCTACCGAAATCTTATACCGTAGGCTACCATCATATGATCACCTACGTATTTTTGGATGCTTATGCTACCCGAACATAGCCTCCACTGCACCTCACAAACTTGCCCCTCGTACTCTGCCATGTGTTTTCTTTGTTCTATCTCCTAATCATCGGGGCTACTTGTGCTATGATATTGCTACTCGCAAAATTATCGTCTCCCGTCACGTCACCTTTGACGAAACACCTTTCCGTTTTCAAATCTCCAAAAATTTCAGACCACCGAGTACTTCTTTCTCGATGAACCAAGTCTGTCCCCGGTCATCCAAAATCTATACCAACAACAGCCCACTGTTCCCACAGTCTCGTCCCCGCCACTGTCTAGCACCACCCCAACAGTCCCGCATCCAGTCGAGTCTCCTGCATCTCCAGCAACGCTGCTGCCCACCAGTCCGACAGCCCCCGCAGCCCGGTCCAAAGAACCACCCAAAACCAAATGGACGAGCCGCTCCTAGTTTTGACCTCCCATTGCTGCCCTCTCACCGCATGGAGACACGTGCACAACACGGGATCTTCAAACCCAATGTTCACTTCAATCTCTCCACACAAACCTTATCACCCATTCAAAAGAATCCAAAACTAGCTAAACTGGACCCTAATTGGAATGCGACCATGTGCGAGGAATTTAACGCTTTAACCAAGCAAAACACTTGGGATTTGGTACCTAGACCAGCTGGTGTGAATATTATCCGGTGTATGCAGCTATTTCGTCACAAGTTCAGAGATATCGGTGACTTAGAGAGGTATAAGGCAATACTAGTTGCAAATGGCACTAATCAGCAGGAGGGTATTGATTGTGGTGAGACATTCAGTCCGGTTGTTAAACCGGCCACTATTCGACTGTTCTCAGTATTGCTATGGGCTTGCATTGGCCGATTCATCAGCTAGATGTCAAGAATGCATTTCTTCACGGGGATTTGAAAGAAACTGTATACATGCATCAGCCCCCTAGCTTTGTTCATCCGGCAGTTTCGCAGTTTGTATGTCGTCTCAGGAAATCACTGTATGGATTGAAACAGGCACCCCGCGCTTGGTATGATCGTTTTGCCAGGTATCTTCTGCAGATTGGTTTTACATGTAGCAGGTGTGATAACTCTCTCTTCACCTTTCACCGAGGTAGTAGCACTACATATTTGCTATTATATGTCGATGACATTGTTCTTACTGCCTCATCTGACGGGTTGAAGAATGAAATCATTGCTCCACTCAAAACTGAATTTTCTATGACTGACTTGGGCAAGCTAAGTTATTTTTTAGGTATATCGGTGACCAGATCTGCAGCCACTATGTTCCTGTGTCAGCGTAAGTATGCAGAAGAGATAGTGTATAGGGCCAAGATGGTAAATTGTAAAATTATGCCAACTCCGATGGACTCAAAATCCAAGCTTAGTGCCAATAACAGTGCGTCAATTTCTGATCCCACTCTATATCGGAGTCTAGCAGGTGCTCTTCAGTATCTTACATTCACTAGGCCTGGTATTGCATATGCCGTTCAGCAGGTGTGTCTGTTCATGCACGACCCCCGAGAGTCCCATTTTGCCGCCCTCAAACATATTATCAGATACGTTAAGGGCACACTAGACTTCGGATTACATCTATACCCCTCTGCCCCAACCAAGCTACTTGCCTACACGGATGCAGATTGGGCAGGATGCCCCGACACACGTCGCTCCACCTCAGGGTACTGTGTATTTCTTGGGGATAATCTTATCTCATGGTCCGCCAAGCGGCAGGCCACACTTTTCCGTTCGAGTGCTGAAGCAATATCGCGGTGTTGCTAATGTAGTTGCTGAGTTATGTTGGCTCCGAAATCTTCTTTTGGAACTCCAGTGTCCACTCCGCAAGGCGTCTATAGTCTATTGTGACAACATATCTGCCATCTATATGTCTCATAATTCGGTCCAAGATCAACGAACTAAGCATATTGAGATGGATATCCACTTTGTGCGAGAGAAGGTTGCTCGTGGTCAGGTCAAAATATTACACGTGCCTTCCTCCTATCAGTATGCAGACATCTTCACAAAGGGACTACCGCGACAACTCTTCACCGACTTCCGATCCAGCCTTAGCAGTCGGCCTCCTCCCGCTCCCTCTGAGGGGGAGTATTAGCGAATATTCTCCATATATTTTATAATTATGATAGATGTATATTTAAGGTAACTTAGGATTCTAATTGTATTAGGAATCAACCTTTGTAAGGTAAGTTAGGATTTGTACCATATTAGGAATCAACATTGTACAACTATATATATTGTGAATAATGAAAGAAATCTCTAAGGGAAATTATTCTATCTTTCATATATGCTTTGACTTTGAATATCTATCAGCAAATTTTAGCTGAGATGGAGCTTGATATATAAAGTAGTTTGTACGGTACAGAAGGCAGACCCTTGTATTATTGCGATCAAAATTTTCATATTCGATGCAATAGTTATTGGTATGGCCACATTCGTCACAGGGGATAAATCCATGGACCATGGACGAGAACAGTCTAGGTCAATTTATGCCACTTTGTTTGAGTGCGCATTGTGTTTAAGAAGAGATTGAAATTTATATGATCAAAAATAAAGTTTATAATATTTGCGTGTCCTATAAATGTTTAGAAGGAAAATGTTCAATTTGATATTCATGATGTAAACGGACTAATCCGTATGATGTTAAAATATCTGAATATTCATGATATAATCGGACTAATCCCTTGTAAATATTCCATATATAAACGGACTAATCATGCAATAGATAAATAAAAGGTTGCATTTGCGACAATTGAAATATCGAAATAGGTGTCATGTTTATTGAAGGAATTAATAGGAGATATAGGAGGGGGTAAAAACTTATCGATGTATACATCCAATTCAGTTAATTTAATCATAAATAATTAACTAAGATCTAAAGTCATTTTTTTAATAAAGAAAATTTTTAAAAGGAAGCAAAATTAATAACATAACATCACAATTTTATGATGGTTTATGGTTCTAAATTTGCCTAATACAGTATTCAGATATTGTTTTGTTCAAATGTATTGTTAGTTGGCAACTTGGCATTTCTCCAGTAGGAACACGAAGAGCCTTCAGGCGAAGAAGAAAACTAAAGGAGAAATTTGTCCAATAGTAACAAAGGGTGCCTTCACAGGTTGACATCCGATCCAACCCAGGTAAGCAATCCGTCAAAATATTCCTTGTTCAGGCAAAACTTGAACTACGTACATACATACTTTTAAAAAAGGTAAAGCTCATATAAAAACATTGCGGCTACACCTCCCGGATACACGAAGAATGGCATGGATCGGTTACCATTCGGGAGGCTGGACATCCTATATAATTGTTCCTGGAGAAGAATTAAATATGAACTCAATATTTGTTTATGTATTTTGGGTGATACGACTATTGAATATTTTAATTTCTATATTAAAAAGTATAGTAAATGAATATGGTGAATTTGTAGAATTAACTAATCCATATTTCTATATTAAAAAGTATATTAAATGAGTACAGTGAATTTGTAGAATTAACTAATCTATGAAGGGACTTATGTTTTCATGATCATACTGCTAATGGAAAAGAAAAATAGTTATAGCCTTTGAGTTGTGGTTAATTACTGACATAGAAGTATTTAAAAAGTATAGTCAATCTATTTATCGTTAAAAAGATAACAGAAATAGAGTGAGAATATTTTTATATTGATCATGTGGAAAATACTTGGTTAACTCTGGTTAAGTAGTAATATTTATAATTAAATTATGTGATATGTGTTATTTATTAGTTGGATGTATATACTCTATGTGACTAAGTTTTTTTTTTAAATTTGCGTCGGGCGCCTAAATGACACATTCTTAAAGCCAAAAAACAAAAAGGAGTTGTGAACTATATGAAATCAAAAGGATAGAACAATGCAAAATTGGCGAAAATTATAACGATAGCAAAATTGTAAGATAGAACAATACAAATGAAGTAACAAATAATAATTAAAATTAAAGAGTAAAATATTATGCAAATACTAACTAATACTAGAGACTATCACCAACTATATTTGTAAGCCACAAAAAGTGAGCTTCATCGGGTATGTATAAATAAAACAATACTAATATTTAATCTATCTGAAAAGATTTAATTTATTCAGCTAGCCAATCTGGCTAAAACTCCAACCAGTGGTGCTGTATTAGCTGTGGCAGGCTCAGCTTGCTGAAAATTATTTCTTGTATCATTATACTTGTCATTAAGATCAGGTCCTCCAACAATTGCACCATCTAAAACATTTGGATTTGGTGCATCTTTGTTAAACCATAGACCAAAACCTTCATGGCAGCTCACTGGTGTACTGTCTTTCTTAATTGACACAATTGATGCTCCTCTGTGATGAATCTTTTTTGGGTAATTTGTCCCAAATCCTATCATGTAACTCATTTTTTGGGGGTTTTCACCAACTATATAATCCACCTGGTATAACAATAAAAATTGAAAAGTTGTTAATAAAGGATAATTTAACTAAGCCCATTCTTAATTTATCTGTCGATTTTGAAGTTACAGAAAGATAGTTTGGTACAAGAGAAGTCATTTTCATGGAAAAAGTTTAGTGCATGAAGAAGTCATTTTTTGGTGTTTGGCTGATTACTAAAAATATTTTTGATCAAAAGAGGAAAATGACTTCCATTACTTATGCGTTGAAGTTATTTTTTTACAACTATTTTAACTTTTAATTTAATTTCATTTGCCCGACCAACTGTTTAGAGTCATATCTTATATCAATACTTGATACAAACTTTCATAAAGTACTGCTATTCCTAATATTACTATTAACCTTTAATACACAGTAATTTTTTCTAAAAAAATGTTTTTTTTTGTTCACCAATCAAATACCCAAAAAATTTCAGAAAAATCATTTTTCGAAAATATGTTTCATGAAGAATGACTTCCGTCGTACCAAATAGACTCAAAAATTTATCATATGTTCAATGTTTGTATCTTGTCAAATCAAAATTATTTTCATAAGCGTTTAAGTTATACACATCAATCGTGTCAGAAATGTCTTACAGGATCACATTTCCAAATGTTATTTACATGAAACTGTTAAACCTCCTTCAAATGAAGATTTGTGATCTTAAAAATAAGTAACACGTAAATGTGAGTGAAGTGCAAAAATTCTTTCGTTACAGTGTATATAACTTAAATTCGTTTAGTAAATTGAAAATTGGGAAAATTGAAAATTGATGTATGTATGTGTACCTGGGATTTGACAAAGGTGATTAGTTGCAAAGGCTCCACTTTTCCACTAGTGCATTGCATTGAATTTTTAGTGGCAGATAATGTATCTGCATAACTTGTTATGACAAATGATGCAGCTGTGACATATTGAAGATTATTCCAAGGTTGCCACCATAGTAGTCCTCCATTACTCTTCTTTACATTGTTGTTTCCCTTTTGGATGCAGTTGCATATGAATTCCTCTGCATTTTTCTTGTATTCACTTAACAAAGTACTTTCATCCCCTGCAAATTTCTTCTCCAGCAGATTCTGTGTTCGTTGCATGAATATAGTGGAAACAAACGATTAATAATGTGTACTAATTACCGACCGTTTTGAAGGGAGTTTAACTCTTATACACTGATATTAAAGACATATTAAAGTTAATGAAGGTGGTTCAATTGAATTTCCTTCATTGGAGAATATACCGTGCAAATCAGATGAGGGTTCAGGATTTGAAGGTTCTGAATAAGGGTGATAAAAATAGCTTATGAAAATATGATATGCGCTATCCGTTTTAAATTTGGATGGGTTAATCACCAATTTATTTATTAAAGTAGCGCATCTCGACTTACCTAATTCAGTTCATCTAAAAATTGGGTTGATTCAGACTAACTATATAACCAAATTGACCCATAAAACTTTTTGTTAAAATATCTATTTTTTTTTTGATATGTTATAAATGGTTATAATAAAGAAGAAATTTGTTTATTAGTTTTGTTTAGTAATTAAACAAGTTATAAGAAAATAAATAAAGAAATTAAAATTAGATAAGACTCATTTACCATCTCATTGTTAGCTTATTTTAATTCAAGTCATGTCAGCTCAACTAACTTTGAATGGCTCATTTATTGATTCAATTTATTATCTAAATTCAGTTCAAATCACCCGTTTGCCACCTTTAACGTAAATGATTATTTTTGAATCCCCTCAACATAGAAGAACTTCTAAAAGATCAATAATTGACTCAAGAGAACAGTTAATTGATTACCTTGGCTACGAGAACTTGAGCACCGACATACTTGTCATCCCATGAGAACATGGATCTGGTGCCTCCAGAATTTGTGGATTTATCTTTGATGTAATCTAGGTATGTTTTGTCTTGTGTGGCTTTTAGCAACCAAACAGCAGCCCACAATAGTTCATCCTATTTCAAGCCCAAATGACAAGGAGAAAACATTTAGATATCTCATAAGCTTCTCAAGAGTAGATCATTTTTTAAAACAACCATTTTCCTCAATTGTTGCAATTAAGGACGTAGCTAGAAGCCGACGTATGGATTCCGCGGAAGCCAATAGCTTTAAGTTTATATTATGTATTTGTACGAATCTTTTCACTAATTATGTGCAAAAGTTGAGTTCAAAACCTAATTACTAACATATGATATCAATATTCTAGAATTTAGAACTCATAAAGTTTAAATCTCCGCTCCGCCTCTATTTCAATTTCAATTCACAGACCTCTATTCTATTGTTTGACGTCATCAATGAGACAACACAATTCTTCATCTCAATTTATGTAACATACTTTACTTTTTAACCTATCTTAAAAAATGTCATACGCCATACAATTTATTTAAAAATAATCTAATTTTAAAATTTTCATTTGATCCTTAATGAAATAAGTTATAGTTATACAAATATTTATTATTTTATTTTTACTCACACATTTCAAATGTCTTATTTTCTTTATTAAATTTTGTCAAGTTATATGCCACAACATAAATTGGGATTGAGGGAATAGTATATAGTATGCATTAATTTTACCTCATAACCGGTGCTACTGTAGAATTGACCTGCCACAGAAATGCTAGTTTGGTAATTTCCAGGGAACTTTTTAGCAAAATCAAATAACTGCACAAAATTGCATAATGAATCAATTACATTTGACTCACAAATTGGTCACACTAATACATTCACACAATACCTCATCAGTTATAATTTTAATGTAAATAATTAATTAAACCTTTCATCTTTCTTACGTACTATGAAAAGCAACGAGCTCAGTCAGTTAAGTTTACACAGATATTAAGATTACAACTTATTGTTATAATGATTTTTGTGCTGATATAATTGGGCAAAATGTATCTTGGAGAAATTGTATTTGAAAAATATCCTTTTTTTGTGCAAACAAATTTAAAAACAAAAATAGCGGGTAACCCCATAAAGAAATTGCTGAGCTGTTTTTCCTAGAAAAAAGGTGTTTTGTTATTAATTTGTCACCTAACCAATTTCCACAATCATAAATAAACTATCAAAAACTAATTCCTCATTTTCGGGTTAAAATCTGGAAGACAGGCACCCTTTATTTAGATTAGATCATTATTTAGGTTAGGAATTAAGGTACGTATATGTAATGCCAGTACAAAGTTATATTCCTCATAGCAGATTCCTTCATCAAAAAATTACGCCACATATATAAGTAAAAAGTTACTATAATATCTAATTTGTTGAGTCCTCTATGTATAACGAAAACTTCTAGTATAGTATTTTCTGAATCCTTTTGTTAAAATTTGTGACTCCGCTATTACTATTAATACTTATCTTTAAAGTTTACTTATTATTACCTTATACATGACCTAATTATATAAATATCTCTTACACCATCCGTACATAACTTCAAATCATTGTATTAAATAATAATAGTAATTAACGTGCTATGGTAATTAGGTTTAAATCTCTTTATACTGCATATAACTTAAATTCGAATATTAGTAAGAGCTTAGTTGTCACCTCTTTGCCATGGGTAAGAAGTTCCTTCGAATAACCAGAATCCAACCCGTTAAACGCAATGGCCGCAGCAGCAAGAGCTGCGGCCGTTTCTCCGGCGAGGTCGGCGCCTGGATGTTGTTCATCAATTTTATAAGCAGTCCTCGGAGTTGTCATATCTTCCGGCCTCTCCCAACACTGATGATCAGAATTTCCATCTCCAATTTCGCCGTATAAGACATGAGGCTCTTTATGTGCTTTTATGAAATAATCAGTGCCCCATTTGATTGCATTCAGTGCATTTTTCAGTTCATTTTTGGAGTTTAGTTGGTGTTCATATTCAATTACGCTCCATGATAGCATTGTCACTGTAAATGCCATTGGAAATCCGAATTTCACGTTGTCTCCAGCATCATAGTATCCTCCTGTTAAGTCAATCTAATTGGAAAAAGAAAAAAAAGTGTAAGTGTAAGATTACGATTAAATCAAGAAACAAGAAAAATAATTATGGAAATTAAAACGTTCATTTTAGACACAAAAAAACGTCTATATAGTGGTCAAAGGATTAGATACGGTAAAGAATGAATATTGAGTCTAACTCAACCCAAAAGATAGCTTGTAGGTAAGGATTGTCCAAGTACATATAAGGAGTCCATGTTCCTATTCCATATCCGATGTAGACTCTTAACACTCTTCAGCACGCCCAAACCTTGTTAACTGGAGAACATGACTCTGATACCATGTAAAGAATGGATCTTGGGCCTAACTCAATCCCAAAAGCTAGCTTGTAGAGTAAAGATTGTTCAAGTCTATATAAAGAGTCTATGTCACCATTCCATATCCGATGTGGGACTCTTAACAGATACAACCCTATATTCAATTTTTTTTCGAAATATATATAGGAACGATCCATAAGTATATGATCATGAGGATTTATATAGTCGATAATGATGGATGAGCAATATAAGTAATGAGTTATGAATCCAACATTTTCGATATAGAGAATGTAAATGTATCAAAATCACTAAAATTTTAATGAATAATAGTTATTGAACTCATAAATATATAAAAAATTAAGCGTTAAGAATCTAAAGATTGAACCTTTAAAATTAATTTAGATCCTCTTATGATAGCCAATCCTAATAGTTTAGGAATTGAGACATAGTTATTGTTATTTGTGCTTATCCATAGAGAGAAACACATACAAATATTTTGGACAATATATTTATAGATCGAGTAGAAAATAATTGATTCAGTTGAAATCATAGTACTAGCTACGTGTACTTGTGCAAAAACAAAAAAGAATTATGCTTATGTGCTTTATGTGTGTCTAATTTGAATTAATTGACTATAGATTCTATGCCTATGATAGAAAGGAACCTATGTTCTTGCTTTGTACGAGGTGAATGAGCATACCCTATGTTTACTGCAGGGGCTAGACCTAGCGTACAAAGTTTAGTTTCATTCCAACACAATGACTTTGGCTAATAGACCATTTATATATGTTAATTTTTTTATTAAATAAGTAAAAATATTAATTTTCGAACTTAGTAAATCAAATGACTATAGTAGAATTACGAACTCCAACCAATAAAATTCAATTTCTGAATCATTTCGTCTGATGTTCACCCCTATGAAATGAGAATTGTTTTAGAGAGATTGATGTATACCCCTTCCTCTTTGCCATCTTTAAGGGCTGAGTCTCCACGCCATTGCACACGTTGATTAGTAGGCAATTTTCCTGATCTTTGAGCTTCAAAATACAATAAGGATTTTGTAAGTGCTGTTCCATAGTCTATTGAAGCTGCATTTACAAATAAAATCACAAGGGAAAAACCAAGCATAAAAGTATGACTTCCTGAAGACATGATTAATTAATCTATAATTCAAAGAGAAAGAATTTGGTTTATGAGTTTTCCTTTATATGGTTTTGAGGAACTTGTATGACAAAAGAAGCTTGTAAATATGGAGAGTGTATATTTTCTTTTCTGATTGATGACATTGATTTAAGACATACTCTAATTTTAAGACATATTATTGTTTGTCCTTTTTTAACTCTAGAAAGTAATTTATGTATAAATGTAGAGAATCTGGCAGATCCTACATATGCCATAATAATGAAGAGGGAAAAATGGAAAGTAATCATTCCCTTCCACAATTTAAATTATTGAAAAAGATTCAGACACACTAGCAATTTCGAAAATAATTGTTTGCATTAGTTATTTATACCAAATTAAAGTTATTCCATTTAACTCTAGAATCGAGGAGCATAACAAGTTGAAGTGGATATTGAAAGAAATAATTCATTCATTATTTTCATTATACAATAATGCCTTGTGTATACCGTGTATATCATGAAAACACAAAACAGTTTGGACAAAACAGTCCCTGATATACATGCCAAGTATATCACGGTTTGGAGCTATATTTGGTAACATGTTATTTGTATTTAATTAACATTGTACACTTATCATAATTGTATAATTATTGTACAAGTAGAATAAGGTTTTGGGAGTAGAGTAGGAATAGAATTTCCCATATTATGGATATTGTAAATTGTATATATACTCATTCATTAATGAAAATAATCAAGGGGTTATTTATTTCATGGTATCAGAAGTCTAGGTCTCACAACTTCCGCTACTCTCGGATCCCTCGAATTTCGAGACCCTTCCTCAGTTTCCGAGCCATTTTTCTTCCTCCTCTCTTCCCAAATTTTTTTCCTCATTCACCTATTGTTCTTTCGTTATGTCTACGTCAAAGAACATGTTTCATCCTGCCCTTACTGTTTTCAACATCAAGAACCACATCCCTATTGTTCTTGAGATGGAAAACGTCCAATATGCGACGTGGACAGAATTGTCCAAAATTCACTCCATCTCACATCAAGTACTCCATCACATAATTCCTCCCGCTGTCCCTACACCCGCGGAGGATCCTCAGTTGTGGATCACTCTTGATGCTACCGTCCTTCAGTAGATTTACTCCACTATTTCTACCGACCTTTTAGAGACGATGATTGAACCGGACACTACGACTATGGCTACCTGGAATATATTGCGTGATATATTCCAGGATAACCAATATTCCCGAGTTGTCACTCTTGAGCAAGAATTTTCTCAAGTCGCATGGAAAATTTCCCGAATGTTTCAGCTTATTGTAAATGACTCAAGGAATTGCAGACCAACTCCGTAACGTTGGAGCGCCTGTTACCAATAATCATCTTGTTCTCCAAATGGTTGCAGGCATGTCTGAGGCCTATAATGGCGTTGGGACTCTACTTTGACAAAGTAATCCGCTTCCCCCTTTTATCAAGCCCGTTCGATGCTCACATTAGAAGAAGCCGGCTTGGCAAAAAAGGCGGCAACCTGCGCCAGTTCTGTGGCGATGATGACTTCATCCGATAACTCACACTGTTTTGTTGACAATTCGGCAGAAATCACAATAACAGTGGCGACAAGAAGGGTCAAAACTGAAAAAATAGTGGCAAAAATCATGACGGTAACAACATCGGTGGACGGAATAGTAGCAATGTCGGTAATGGGCCTCGGGGTACTGGCCCCAGCCCGCCTGGTCTCAACCCTGGGCCCCTTTGCAGTGGGCCTAAACCAGCGGCCAATGGCCCAGTCCAGCCTACAGCCCGCCCAGTTATTACCCAAGCAGTTGGGCCTCGGTCCAGCCCAGTCCTAGGCCCAATTTTTCTGGTCCTTCAGGCAACACTCATCAGCGATATGGGTCGGGTCAGCAGGGCAGTCTGCTTGGGCCTCGTCCCCTGCAGGCCTTCACTGTTGCGGGCCCGACTCAGATTCTGACTCCCACCGATATTGAGGCCACCATGCATACACTTGGATTAAATCCTCCAGACGCGAATTAGTACATGGACACCGGCGCAACTTCTCACATGACGTCCGACCAAGGTACTCTCTCGTCTTATTCCAATTTGAGCAAAAATCGTGGTATTATTATTGGTAATGACAATACAATTCCAATTCATGGTTACGGTAATACAACTTTGTCTCCCCCACATCCGCCTCTCGTCTTGAAAAATACCATTCATGCCTCTAACTTAATTAAAAATTTGGTGTCTGTTCGAAAATTCACCACTGATAATTGGGTTTCTATTAATTTTGTTCCTTTTGGGTTTTCTGTGAAAGATTTCAAAACGGGGATACCTCTCATGAGTTGCGATAGCAGGGGAGATCTTTATCCAATCACGTATGCCACCAGTTTCTCGAGTCAAGTCATGCCATCGACATTTGCAGCTCTAGCTCCTTCCTTGTGGCATGCACGTTTGGGTCACCCTGGGTTGTCCATTGTTTCTTTCTTGAATAAAAATAATTTTATTTCTTGTAAGGATACGCGTAGTGCTCCAATTTGTCCTTCCTGTCCTTTAGAAATATATGTTAGATTACCATTTGTAGCCTCTACTTCTCGTACTTTGATGCCTTTTGATATTATTCATAGCGATTTATGGACTTCTCCCGTTCTCAGTTTTGTGGGCCATCGTTATTATGTTCTATTTTTGGATGATTATTCTAATTTTTATGGACCTTTTCATTAGCGAAAAAATCTCAAGTTTTTTCCACATTCTTAAAATTTAGAGCATTCATCCGTATCCAATTCGACCGGAAATAAAAAATATTCAATGTGATAATGGCAAAGAATATGATAATGTGTTGTATCGGGAATTTTGTGATGCTAATGGCATAGTTTTTCATTTCTCTTGTCCCCATACGTTCTCACAAAATGGGAAAGCCAAATGAAAAATTCGTACCATTAATAATATTGTCCGAACTTTGTTGGTCCATGCTTCCGTACCCCATTCCTTTTGCCATCATGCTCTACAAATGACTACTTATCTCCTTAACATACTTTCTACCAAAGAGTTGGCATATGATCCCCATCTTAAAATCCTCTATAATAAGAATCTTTCATATTCCCATCTTAGAGTCTTTGGGTGTTTATGCTATCTACTATTTTCGTCAACTTCCATTAACAAACTTCAAGCTCGTTCTACCGCTTGTGTGTTTTTGGGTTATCCATCTAATCATCGTGGTTACAAATATTTTAATTTATCGTCTAATAAAATCATCATTAGTCGCCATGTTATTTTTGATGAAACTCAATTTTCGTTTGCTAAAGTGAGTAGTCCCGTGCCTAGCTCATATAATTTTTTAGATGTCAGGGTCCTACCATATATTATCCATCATTTGTTGGGCTAATCACGTACCCTTGACATACCAGCAGTCCCACTGCCTGCTGGCCCACAACACCCGTCCCAGTCCACTTCTGCCTCTAGTCCATTTTCATCAAGGCTGTCCAATGGGCCGTCTGCCCACTCCAACGTCCCAGCTCTGTCCCGTTCCAGTTCTTGTGTCCAGTATTGGGCCAGCAGGCCACTTCATCACCGATCCAAATCTTTCCCGAAATCCGCCCATTTCTACCTCGAGTCAAGGGCATGTTACTCGTAGTCAACATGGTATTTTTAGACCAAAGAGACATTTTAATCTAAATTCTAATGTTCTTAAATCCCCCTACCCAGTAACTCAGTGTCAGCCTTAAATGACCCGAATTGAAAATTGGCTATGAACGACGAATATAACGCTCTTATTGAAAATAAGACATGGGAGTTGGTGCCCCGTCCTTCTGGTGTTAATATTATTCAGTCTATGTGGAATTTTGCTCATAAAGATAATTCTGACGGTTCTTTTGCGAGGCATAAGGCTCGTCTTGTAGGTGATGGTAAAACTCAATAGGTTGGCGTGGACTGTGGAGAGACGTTCAGTCCAGTTGTTAAATCGGCTACCATTCGCACGGTTCTCAGTTTAGCTCTCTCAAAATCATGGCCCATTCATCAGTTAGATGTGAAGAATGCTTTCTTGTATGGTGATCTTAAGGAGACAATCTACATGCATCAACCTTTGGGCTTTAGAGACCCCAATTATCCTAATCATGTCTGTTTGTTGAAGAAGTCTTTATATGGGCTTAAGCAGGCCCATGGGCTTGGTATACACGATTTGCAGACTATGTATCTACTATTGGATTTTCTCACAACAGGTCTGATAATTCTCTGTTCATATATCGTCGTGGGTCTTCCCTGACATATATCCTATTATATGTGGATGATATTATTTTGATTGCTTCTTCTGATGAGTTACGCACGTCTATCATGACACTCTCAGCTCTGAGTTTGCTATGAAAGACCTGGGGCCCTTAAGTTATTTCTTGGAAATTGTTGTCACTCGTCATGCAAGAGGGTTATTCTTATCACAAAGTAAGTATGCTCATGAGATAATTGAGAGAGCTGGTATGTCCTCGTGTAAGTCTACTTCCACTCTAGTCGATACTAAGCCAAAGCTGGGTGCTGCGGCTGGCTCACCTTACGCGGATCCCACCCACTATCGCAGTCTTGCAGGGGCACTTCAGTATCTTACTTTCACGCGACCTGATATTACGTATGCCGTACAATATGTGTTTTTGTTTTTACATGATCCTAGGGTTGAGCACATGAATGCGCTCAAACACATATACGATACTTACAGGGAATACTTGATTATGACTTGCATGTATATCAGTCATCGGTCTCTACACTTGTCTCTTATACAGATACTGATTGGAGTGGCTGTCCGGACACCAGATGCTCTACATCTGGTTACTGTATGTTTCTTGGTGATAACTTGGTCTCATGGTCTGCCAAACGACAAGCTATCTTATCACGCTCCAGTGCAGAGGCCGAGTATCGAGGGGTAGCCAATGTGGTTTCTGAATCATGTTGGTTATGTAATCTTCTCTTAGAACTTCACTTTCCCATTCAAAAAGCTACCTTGGTTTATTGTGACAATGTTAGTGCCGTCTATCTTTATGGGAATCCGGTTCAACATCAGCGCACTAAACATATTGAGATGGATATCCATTTTGTTTGCAAAAAGGTAGCTCGTGGACAAGTACGTGTCTTACATATCCCTTCCAGGTATCAAATTGCAGACATCTTTACTAAGGGCCTTCCCTCGGTTCTCTTTGAAGATTTTAGGGACAGTCTCAGCGTACGAAGACCGCCCGCTATGACTGCGGTGGTGTGATAAATATACCCATAATATACACGGTATACAAGGCATATACACTGCCCTGTGTATACTGTGTATATCACGGAATCACATGCCAATTAGGAGACTTAATGTTGAACGGATTTAGGTGATATATTTGTTGTATTTAATTAGTATTGTACACTTACCATACTTGTATAATTATTGTACAAGTAGAATAAGGTTTTGGTAGTAGAGTAGGAATAAGATTTTCCATATTATGGATATTGTAAATTGTATATATACTCATTCATTAATAAAATAATCAAGGGATTTTTTTTTCAATAAATAAAAACAAATTTGGATAGTTTACATGGATCCCCCTTTAAGAAAATATATGTTGAGATTTGATAAGTTTTAGGTCCATTTTATAAGTGATTTTCAAAAAGATCTTTCGGAAAATAAAGTTATCAGAAATAAATTTTAGATTTTAAATCACTTTCCAGGAACCAGTACAATTGGACCACCCATGTGAACTAAAAGAAGAAACCATACATATGGATAAACTGTTTTACACCATTTGAGATGTTTTGAGTCACGATGTGTTGTTATATTCAGAGAGCCTACCACTAAAGTTTATAATGGGTGGTAAATATTCTTTCATTCTTAATTAAAAAATAATATTGAAAATAAAGTTATTTTTGTCGGAAAACGCTCTATCTCCTAAAGTGGGATTTCGCGATGAAAAGTCAAGTTAATCACACCTAAAACAAGTATAAAAATAAGATTTAACTAGCCTTTAAAAAAAGATGTTAAGATGCATATGCGATCACACAAGATTAGACCTGCAAATGTACTAGTCTGTTGGTGCAAAACTACGGTGAGTGAATGTGTTAAAAAAGGGACAAGCTAGACCTAAATTTACACGGGAGAAAGTTGTCTCGAAAGACCAACAAAATTTTCGAGATCAATGTAGATTTAGCTAAACACAGGTGAAATTTACTAGCTGAAAATATGTTTTAGTTTGATTAATATTGTTATAAAATAATAAAGCAAGCAAGAAGAATATTGTGGAGAAAGAGAGAAGAGGGGAGAATTATTTATTTTTCTTGATAGATGAAAATACAATGAAGAAAACATCACTATTTATAATAAAATACTGACTTGGTCCCAAAGTTACTAATCCTAACTTTTCTCTTAAAGATAAACATTCACAATAAATAAATAATATTTTTAGCACTCCTCATTGAATGTCTATTTGATAGATAATGTGTCTCGTTAAAATCTTATTAGAGAAATCCAGTGGGAAAAACTCCAGTGAAGGAAAAAGAGTAGACATATCTAATAATACACATTTTGACTGCCTCAAATCTTGCAAGAAAAATTCAATGGGACAAAACCTCGTTAGGAAAAAAGTGTTCAGTGTATATTAACTCCCCTTGATGAGAACATCAATCTAAAACTTGAATCTTCGCAATTCAATCTTGTGCACCATCTTCTCGAAAGTTGCAGTTGGTAGAAACTTGTTGAACAAATCAACTATATTATCACTTGAACAAATATGTTGCACGTTGATATCATCATTCTTTTGGAGATCGTGTATGGAGAATAACTTTGGTGAATTATGCTTTGTTCTATCTCTTTTTATGAATCCTCCATTTAGTTGAGCTATGTTTGTTGTTGCGTCTTCAGTCTTTGGATAAGGTTGCATCGGCATATAATATTGTTTAAATCACTCCAAATGCATTCCTGACTTGCTTTATAAACAGATGTTATCTTTATATGATTTGACTATCATGTAGAACAACATTGCTGTAATCGCTCATAGGGATAGCAAATTTATAAATGCATCAATTGCATAAAGATATGTCACTTCAGGATCAAAGAGTTCAGCAGATAATCTGTTATTTTTGGAAACTCTTCAATAGTTCAAATAATATTCAAGTAATCAATTTACACTCATAAATACATAAGATTAATAGAGTCATGTGTACCCTTAGTCAATGAATACTCATTATGATAAAATTGCATTCACCTTGTTTGATTTAATCCATATAATGAACAAATTTTTAAAATTTGTACATACCTCAGGAGTTTAAAATTCTTCAAGAATTTTCATATAATTTTTGTCAAGTGACAATATCCATCAATATTTAAATGCGTGACATTTTTTTGCAGTCTGGAATGCAGGTCCAATAAGCTTGAAGCTTACCAAAATGAGTCATTTTACTTGGTAATAATGTCTACGTTAGCATACTTTATAGACGTAGAATTTATATCCTCAAAATCTTTTACAATATTGCGCTATATTGCACCAAAGATATCGTCGAGGACATATTGTTTGTATCGATTCGCAATCTGACATAATTTATTGAGATCTCATCACTTTCATTATTTTAGGTACCTAAACATCTCATAAGGTTTCATGAAGTGTTATGTCGTATGCCCTTCAAGAGCACACTACCTCCTTATTATGACCATTTTGATCATTTGCTCCTTTCCCCCCCAAGAATTGTTGCATTTGGAACCGATTGATCTACCATGCTTCATGCATGTTGTAAACTTTGTCCTTCAGGGACATTAATTTAATATGAGCATTTTACAGCTTAAATATAAAATTAATTGTAGGTCAACAAATGCTTCTAGCACTTAGCTTGAATTATCTTTGAACGAGGATCATACTAATGCTAATTTTTCATAAATGATTATTCCTCCCCCTTATGTTAGAAAAACTAATATATATCACATCTTCTTTGGGGAATCAATCCTTGTGCAGTATGATATATTAATTAATCATATAGCACACATAAAAAACTCTTATGTAGAAATATATGGTTCCTAACCCTAAACCAATTGTGAGGGGAACATTTATCATAATTTATTGGTCTGAAGCATACAAATGTTGTTGCATGCAATATATCATATCTTAGACCATCACATGAAGCTTTGTTTTCATAAGCAATAATTTAGCTATTTATTGGAGACATTTAACACCAAACCAACTTGGATATAAACCAACAACATTATCAAGATGGTGTCTTGATTACATAATCTGAAAATTATACTCTTAACTCAGTTATTTGGAGCAAGTAGTTTTATAAATGTCAAACTGCAGATTGATAATAAACGCACATGTGACTATCTCATTGATGCATCTGTTTAAGACATCACATAACAGGTGAGCACACCCATATTCACCTTTTTATATTTTCTAGAATTTAGAGAATTCAATCCCAATATTAAATAGCTGATATAATCTACTTATCACGAGAACAAGCAACACAAATAAATTCTTGAAGAATCTTCTAGTTCTTCAATTTATGTGAATACTCAATTTGCGCATTATATTTGAATTAGGATTGCCTAATTGCTCATCCAACTAATAAAAATATATATACGAGTAACTCATGTTTACCCTACCATGTGCTATTTATTTTGGTAAACTTCTGATTTACTATGATATGAATTTTTTTGTATCAATAAATTTTTTATTTACCGTGCCATGTTTCTTACCCACTACGATTTTGAAGATATTTAATCCTCCCATCATTTATAGTTTTAATATGATAGCCATTTACTTTAGTAAACTTCGTATTTACTATAACTCGTGGTTTGATCATAGCAACTTCGTGTACTACAATCTAGAACAAGTGACATAATAGTATATAAACTCTTCAGGAGCCTTTAATTTATTTTCAATAATATGATACTATTTGGACACTGCTGGTGTCTTAATCCTTGTAGATAAATAATTAGGCTCTTCTGGAGATCTTGATCATTAATTTGCACTATCAAATATTTCTTAGACACTGCTGGTGTCACGAAGAAAATTTAGTTAGACACTGTTAGTGTCATGAACGAAAATAATAACCAAAAGAATATTTAAAAAGCAACTGTAAATTCATAAAGAACAAAAAATAAATATTAAGTTCTAAACTTCTGTATTTTAAACATTTACTTCAGGGAGGCTAATTAACATCTGAATATTTTATATTAAAACGACAACTAAATAGTAATTACATCCTTCAGGAAAAGATACATAAATTGCGAGGAAATCAACAACATATAGTAGAAAACACTCAACAAGATCTATTTTCATTTGCCTAAAAATAATATTTAATAAAAAAATCAAGATGTTTTTACGTACGGTAGGTACGTGTTATAATAAATTTTATACCTCAAGAATAATATGTATATTCTTTATTATTCTATCTCTTCAGGATGTAAGTTGTAGTATTTCTTTCATTCACTTCGGGGAATGGAACATAATTATTTCAATGTGCTTGAAATACGATATTCATCAATAGCTCATTATTTTGCTCAAGCACAAGAAACACCATTTTAATATATTTTACAAAGTTTTTCTGCTTCAGGAGAAAATTTCACTATTTTATTACTTTCAGAAGTAAATTTCAAAGTTTAACCTTTTGGGAAGTAAATTTCAAAACCTTACTACTTCGGGAGTAAAACAAATCTAATTACTTCGGAAGTAAAGCAAAGTCTATTACTTCAGGATTATTTTTTTAAAAGTTTTACCACGATAGGAGTAAATTTTAAAGACTTTAAAGTTCCACTACTTCGAGAGTAAACTTTGATATTTTATTATTTCATGAGTAAATTTCAAATTCTTACTACTTCGAGTGTAAATTTCAATGTCTAAATAGTAAATTTCAAAGTTTTACAATTCTGAAATAGATTTCAGAGTCTTACCATTTCGGGAGTAAAGCTCAAAGTTTTACTATTTCGGGAGTAAAGTTCAAAATTCTACTAATTCGGAAGTAACTTTAAGAGTTGTACTACTTTCAAAGCTCTACTACTTCCTGAATAGAGTTCAAAGTTTTATTACTTAAGGAGTGGAGTTCAAAATTTGCTACGCCGGGAGCAGATTTAGAGTTTGCTACTTCGGGAGTAGATTTCTGAGTTTTTTACTACATCATGAGCAAATTCTTGAGTTTACTACTTCAGGAGCAGATTTATGAGTTTACTACTTCGGAAATAAAGCATAGAATATTTAGAATATGTTTTTCTCAATTATTCTACCTCTTCTGGAGGTGAAACGTGATATATTTACAACCAAGTATATGTTCGTATTTATAAGCTTTACTAAATAACATTCACTTCAGAGAATAGATCTGTATTTTGTAACATATATCAAAAGTTTTTATTCTTCAGGAATGAAACATATCTGAATATGTCTTGAGCATATCAATTAATAATAGCTTCAAACCCTTTTAAAATATTGATACTTTAGGAGCAAATTGAGATATATATATATAACATAGATAATTTTTCTCGGACATATCCTCTATTATAATAATAAGCCTCCAACAATATTTACCACTGCTGGTCATATATTCTTGTAAACTCTACCGAAATTTCAATGCTTCTTTTAATATAAAATAAATTGTATGGCGTACATTAAATATAGAGTAAATGGCTTATATAGAATCCAATCCAATTGTCCAGAAGGATTGGTTAGCCTGTTAGTCCAAGGCACCAAAACCTTAGCACTAATAATATGTGACATAAAAATAAGAAGATTACAATGAATTTTACTATGTCTCTTTGTGCTAATGAAACAACTCAATACCTGCGAATGATTATCACAAAATATAACTTACAAAGCACATACCTCATGAAAAATTTGTAAACATGCTTGATTACATTCAATTCTTTCCGGTAAAGAGTAGGTGACACCGTCAAACTCTCAAACACGGTAATACTAAACTCCAATAAAAGTAGAGACTCGTGTTGATAACGTGTTATAAAATAATAAAATAGGAAGAAGAATATTGTGGAGAAAGAGAGAAGAGGGGAAAATTATTTATTTCTCTTTATAGTTGAAAATACAATGAAGGGAACATCTCTCTTTATAATAGACAAATGATTTGGTCTCAAAGTTACTAACCCTAACTTTTCTCTTAAAGATAAACAATCATAATAAATAAATAATATTTATAACAAATATGTTAATTATGAACCTCCTTTTGCATTCTCTTGCACCAAGACCACCCAACAAGGTTTTATAGAAAATTAAAAATATTTTTCTCAATCCTTTTGGAAACGATCACGCATTTCAAAAATAAAAGAAATAATCACTTGATTATTTTCATTAATTGAAAGGTTATATATACAAGTTACAAAATAGGAGAATCCTATTCCTATTCTATTCATAAAACCTTATTCTATATATTTATGGTAATACACTAATTATGATAATACAATACTAATTATATTACAATCTTACCTAAACTAGGATACTAAATATTTACCATAAATTACACATAATTGTGTATATTTAACACAACCCCGCAGTCATAGCGGGCGGCCTTCGAACGCTGCGACTGTCTCTAAAATCTTCAAAAAGGAACGAGGGAAGACCCTTTGTAAATATGTTGGCAATTTGATATCTCGACGGGACATGGTATACACGAACTTGACCACGCACAACCTTTTCACGGACAAAGTGAATGTCCATCTCAATATATTTAGTGCGTTGGTGCTGAACCGGATTACCAGAAAGGTAGATGGCACTAATATTATCGCAATATACCAAGGTTGCCTTCTGAATGGGACAATGAAGCTCCAAAAGCAAATTACGTAACCAACATGATTCTGAGACCACATTGGCTACCCCTCTATATTCAGCCTCGGCACTTGAGCGAGATAGAGTCGCCTGACGCTTCGCAGACCATGAGACCAAGTTATTGACAAGGAACATACGGTAGCCAGACGTAGACCGTCTGGTGTCTGGACACCCACCCCAATCAGCATCTGTGTATGAGACAAGTGTGGACGTCGATGAAGGATACAAATGCAACCCATAGTCCAGTGTACCCTGGATATATCGGATGATGCGTTTGAGTGCATTCATGCGCTCAATTCGGGGATCATGCATGAATAAACACACCTACTGGACAACATACGTAATATCCGGTCTGATAAAGGTAAGATACTGAATGGCCCCTGCAAGACTGCGATAGATGGTCGGATCCTCGTAAGGGACTCCGGCCGCGGCACCAAGCTTGGGCTTGGTATCAACTGGAGTGAAAGTGGACTTACAGGATGACATCCCAGCCCTCTAGATGATCTCGCCGGCATACTTCCGTTGTGACAAGAACAACCCATCGGAATGACGAGTGACAACAATCCCCAAAAAATAACTTAAGGGCCCCAAGTCTTTCATAACAAACTCGGAGCTGAGCATGGTCATGATGGACTGGCGCAAGGCATCGGAAGAGGCAGTCAAGATAATATCGCCCACATATAACAGAATGTAGGCTACTGACGAACCACGACGGTAGATGAACAAGGAAGTATCCGACTTGCTGTGAGTGAACCCAATAGTTAAAACATAGTCAGCAAACCTTGTATACCAGGCCCGTGGAGACTGCTTAAGTCCATATAAGGACTTCTTCAACAGACAGACATGATAAGGATGGTTGGGATCCCTGAATCCCATCGGCTGATGCATATAGACAGTTTCCTTGAGATCACCATGTAGGAAAACATTTTTGACATCCAACTGATGAATAGGCCATGTCTTCGAAAGAGCTAACCTAAGCACAATGCGAATGGTAGCCGGCTTGACCACCGGACTAAACGTCTCCCCACAATTTATACCAACCTGCTGAGTCTTACCATCACCCACAAGCCGCGCCTTATATCGAGCAAATGAACCATCTGAATTCTCCTTATGAGCAAAAATCCACATAGACCTGATAACATTAATACCATATGGACGGGGCACCAACTCCCACGTCTTATTATCAATAAGAGCATTATATTCATCAGTCATAGCAATTTTCCAATTCGGGCCGTTTAAGGCAGACATAGGATTACGGGGCAAGGGGGATTTAAAGACATTAGAATGTAAATTAAAATGTCTTTTAGGTGTAACAATACCCCGCTGACTACGAGTGACTGGTCTATGACTCGAGGAAGAATTGAGTGGATGTCGGGAATTTGCTGGGCTCGGGACGGACTGGCCAGCAGGCACTGGGCCTGCTGGCCCAACTCGGGAAGTAGTACTAGTGGCGGAAACAGAAACTGGACCAGTTTCAGTATTGGGCTAGACATGCCCAATTGCTGAAACTGGCCCAGTGACAAAACTGGGCAGAGAGGACTGTGACGGGCCAGTGGGACCAGCGGGCCCGCTGGAGAATTTTGGGTGCGGGAGATATCCGAAAAATGCTGAATAATATACGGGGATATTTGTTAATCCAAAAAATTATATGAACTACGCACGAGAGAATGACTTTTAGCAAATGGAAATTGGGATTCATCAAAAATTACATGACGATTAATGATGATTTTATTGGAGGATAAATCAAAGAATTTGTAGCCACGATGATTAGAAGAAAAACCCAAAAACACACATGGAGTAGATCGGGCCCGAAGTTTGTTAATTGTGGTGGATGGAAATAACGGATAACATAAACACCCAAAAATCCGAAGATGAGAATAAGAAGGAGATTTATTATATAAAATCTGAAGAGGGGAATAATATGTCAAACCTTTGGAAGGAGTTATGTTAAGTAGATATGTAGTCATTTGAAGAGCGTGATGCCAAAAATATTGGGGTATGGAAGCATGAATTAATAGAGTGCGGATAATGTTATTTATGGAACGAATTTTACGTTCGGCTTTCCCATTTTGTGAAAATGTATGGGGAAAAGAAAAACGAAAATTTATCCCATTAGTAGCACAGAATTCCCGAAATACCCCATTGTCATACTCTTTTCCATTATCACATTGAATATTTTTGATTTCACGATCGAATTGGGTTCTGATGAATGCTCTAAATTTTAGGAAGATGGAAAAAACTTGAGATTTTTTCGCTATTGGAAATGTCCATAAAAATTTAGAATAATCATCCAAAAAAAACCATAATACCGATGACCCATAGAACTAGGAACATGAGACGTCCATAAGTCGCTATGAATAATATCAAATGGCATTAAAGTATGAGATTTTTAGTCTACAAATGACAACTTAACAATTTTTCCTAAAGAACAAGATTGACAAATTGGAATACGACTCGTACCCTTACATGAAATAAAACTATTTTTATCTAAAGCTGACAAAATAGAGGACCCCGGATGACCAAGACGAGCATGCCACAAGGAAGGAGAGATGGCCGCAAAACCTGATGGCAGAGTTTGACTCGATGGACCGGGACTAGGTGTGATAGGATAAAGATCTCCCCTACTATCACACCTCATGAGAGTACTCCCCGTCTTGAAATCATTTACAGAGAAACCAAATGGATCAAATTCAATAGAAACAGAATTGTCAGTAGTGAATTTACGGACAGAGACTAAGTTTTTAATCAATTTGGGGGCGTGTAGGGTATTTTTCAAGATAAGAGGGGGATGAGAGGGAGACAATGTTTTATGACCATTACCACGAATTGGAACAGAATTGTCATTACCAACAATTATACCGCGAGGGTTGCTCAAATTGGAATAAGATGAGAGAGTACCTGAATTGGATGTCATGTGGGTAGTGGCACCGGTGTCCATATACCAATTCGGGTCCGGTTGAGTCAAACCCAGTGTGTGCATCGCGGCCTCGATATATGTCTGAGTGGGGCCTGCTGCGTGATGGGCTTGCGGGGGCCGAGGCCCAAGCACCCCTGCTTGCGGTCTCGGCCCGCATCGCTGTTGATCGTAATCGGACCAGCCGACCGGGTGGGCCTAGACTGCTGCTGGGCTTGCCACTGTTGCTGGGCTGGCCACTGCCGCTGTGAGGTAAATTGGCTGGGCCCAAACTGCTGTTGTGGGCCCTAGAACTGTTGCTGTTGCTGCTGACCACCGCGAGGACCCCCACTGCCACCACCATTCTGCCGGCTGCCGCCGTTGTTGCGGCCGCAATTTTTGCCATTTTTCTTATTTCCACCCTTTTTGCCGCCACTGTTGTTGCGGTTTTGACTCGAGTTGTTGGAACCGGTAGGATATACCGTGGACTCGGTCATCATGACTACGTGACTAGTACCGGTAGCCGCTCGTTTCGCTATGCCTGCTTCTTCTAGTGTAAGCATAGAACGCGCTGATAAAATTGCGAAAGCGGATTGCTTTGCCGAAGAAGCGTTCCCACACCACTATAGGCCTCGGAGAGGCCGGAAACCATTTGGAGGACCAAACGATCGTTCGAAATCGGCGCGCCAACGTTGCGAAGTTGGTCCTCCAATTCTTTTAATTTTTTGCAATAAGCCGAAACATTAGGGAAATCTTCCATATTGATGTGGGAGAAATCCTGCTCTAGGGTAACAACTCTAGAATTTTGATTATCTTAGAATATATCACGCAGTCTATCCCAAGTCGCCTGTGTCGTAGCATCATGCTCAATAATTGTTTGCAGAAGGTCGGTAGATATTGTGGAATATATCCACTGAAGGACGGTAGCATCAATAGTCGTCCACAACTTAGGATCATCCTCGCATTTTGGCACCTCCGTATCCTCAGGAGCCGCGGGGATTATGTGATGGATGACTTGATGCGATCGTGCGTGAATTTTGAACAGTTCGGCCCACGTCGCATATTGGACGTTTTCTATTTCAAGAACGAGAGGATGTTATTCTTGATGTTATAAACTGTTTCGGCCGGATGAAACATGTTCCGGGACGTAGACATATTGATAGAACAATAGGTGATTGAGGGATTAAGGAGAAAATTTTGGGAAGAAAAGAGGTCCCGTCGGCACATAAACCGAGAGCAAAACGTCTCGGAAGTGGAGGGAAGTCGACGGAAAATTTAGGAGAGTAGAGAGATGATTTTAAGACCTAGACTCTTGATATCATGAAAGAAATAATCCCTTGATTATTTTCATTAATTGAAAGACTATATATACAAGTTACATAATAGGAGAATCTTATTCCTATTCTATTCATAAAACCTTATTCTATATATTTATGGTAATACACCAATTATGGTAATACAATACTAATTATATTACAACCTTACCTAAATTAGGATACTAAATATTTATCATAAATTACACATAATTGTGTATATTTAACAAAAAATAACCAAAATGTAATTGTTTTCCGGGTTTTGTTTTTAAACAACAAACCATATAGTGATACATGTTATATCAAGGTGGTTAAGTTAGTTAATCGGGCATTTAAATAACTTTGGGAATTGTCCAAATTAGTCCCACTTATCTTTAGTTTATAATTTCTCTTTATTGCACATTGACTCCTTAGTTTCTTTTGTTTGATGTGAGACCAAGTCATCACAAGTTAGTTACCAATTTCGGTATGAGTCAGTGAGGTGTCCTCTTTGTTTCTTTTTCCTTTATATTGTAAAGCACATCAATTTTTAAAGCAGATGAGAAATATATCTATTTTTGCCCTAGTTTTCTTCTTCTTTACTTGTAGTGATTTTCCTTTCCTTGTTTAGATTTAGAACTTATATCAGAGCACTTTTCTGGTTCTGTGAATTCATGGCAGTGAAATGCAAGAGATGATGAACTTATTGCATATGATTTCTACAGATATGGCGAGCTTCAACAGTCGTCAACTACAACTGCAAGCTAATCAGGAACATACCATAAGGAACTAAGAAAAAACTCATCGTGAGTTGAATGAAGTTGTGGCGGGTAGGAGACGACTGGAAAGAGATAAGAGCCCTGTTACCAGTGAGGGTTCACTTTACTCTCCACATAATTTGCCCTTCGAATTTGGGTATCTGTCAACTCCTCTGTTAGGAAGGCAAACACTACCCATGGCTTCGAACATCAATCAATCTAGCATTCCTCCAAGCTCAGCTCCATTTCTAGATGGCCCTTCTGTTGTGGTTGCACCATTCCAAGGTAATCCTCAAATCCATCCACATTCTAGCTCAAGTTTTCAATCGATGCATCAAACCTTCCTTTTCAAACAAGTGTTTCACAAATCTCATACCCCTAATTTCCTCATATATTTGTCTTACAATATCCTCCCATCCATATTCAGTCCCCTAATCCTCATTATAATATGCAGCAACCCACTATTTCTTATGGTCAATCATCACCATACCCAACCTATTACACCCAAATATGTAGCACAAAACCCTTACATACAAAACCCCTATCCACTCTAGAACCCTTCCCTTCAGTCTCACTTTCCAGCTACCCAAAACCACAACCAACCCCAAATCCCCAATCCCACTTTCACCAAATACACCAAATAGAGTTTTCTAAGTTTAATGGAGAAGATTTAAGGAATTGGCTCTACAAGGTGGAGCAGTTCTTTTTAGCTGAGGATATTCTCGTCCATCAAAGAATGAAGTTGGTAGCCCTTCACTTTGATGGTGATGCTTTGCAGTGGCATCAAGGATACATGAGAAACAAGTCGAATATGTCACTTTCTTTTTGGGAGGAGTATGTTTATGCACTTGCTGATATATTTAGGGTAGAATACACAGACCCCATGACTGAAGTCATGAACATCAAACATACTGGTACTGTTAAGGACTATCAAAAAGCATTTGACAGTGTAATGACTAGGCTTAACATATCAGTGGATCATGCTATAAATATATTTCTCAACAACCTTAAACCTGAACTGAGCAATGCTGTTAAGATTGAAAACCCTACTACCTTACCCCGGGCTTACCATTTGGCTAGGTTGCAGGAATCCAATTTTGAAGCTCAAAGGAAAGCTATTATAGGCACCCCTACTACTGGTGGTCACTCTAACCCTAAGGTACCCACTAGTTATGGTTTTTCTGGAAGCAGCAAAGGGAATTCAAGTACCTTCAGAAAATTTGTTACTGCCAGTTTTGACGACAATAGAAGAAGAATGTTGACCCCAACTGAGCTAGATGAAAAAAGGGTAAATAGATTATGTTTCTTGTGTGATGAGAAGTATGTACCAGGTCACAAATGCAAGGCTAAAAGGCATTTGTATGCTATGGAGATAGAGGAAGGTGAACATGTGGTCTTTGAAGAAACAGTAGCAATAGAGGATGATCTTGAAGTACCAATAATTGATGAAGAACCTATAGAGAGTTGTGAAATCTCTCTTCAAGCCTTGAATGAGACTAGAGGCTATAAGACCTCAAAAATACAGGGGTACACTGAACAAAAACCCATTACCATCCTCATTGATTGAGGATCCACCCATAATTTTATCAATGAGAAGGCTGCTATCAGAATGGGATGCAAATTCCACAAATTCTAACCCCAAGATATTTCTGTGGCTGATGGGAGTTCATACAGTCTATGAGAGGAAGCAATGAGTTCAAATGGATGATGCAAGGAATTTTTTTCCAAGATGACTTCCTGGTACTTCTTATAGGCAGTTGTGATGTTGTGTTAGGCATCCAGTGGCTTTGTAAGTTGGGTAACATCCAAATGAATTTTGGAAAGTTGTTTATGCAATTTTCTTATTAAAGGATGACTGTCACTCTGCAAGGAGCATCAAAACTATAGAAGCAAAGTCACTGAACAAAATATCAGTTGATAATGCTCATATATTCATGATTAAGGTGCGTACTAATAGACTTGATGAAGGAGATGCCACACCAGAGGAAGGACAAAAACCAGCTGAGGTGCAATCTTTACTAGAGGAGTATGATGAACTCTTCAATGAGCCTAAGCAATTACCTCCATCTAGAGGAGTGTTTGACCACCACATCCCTTTAGTGGAGAGTAGTGGCCCTATCAACAGCAGACCCTATAGATATTCACCTATGTAGAAAGATGTTATTGAGAAGATTATTCAAGAAATGTTGAGTCAGGGTCTGATTCAGTACAGTTCCATCTCATATGCATCTCATGTGGTTTTTGTGGCAAAGAAATATGGGTCCTGAAGATTATGTAGACTATAGTGCTCTTAATAAAGTCATTGTGAAGGAAAAATTCCCTATCCCCATCATAGAAGAACTGCTAGATGAGTTGGGAGGATCTCAAGTATACTCCAAAAGGGGATGAAGGAACTCCAGTCCAGGCAAACCTGGGCTTTGAACATGTGCAGGTTAGATCTAAGAGCTGGATACCATCAAATCAGGATGATACCTGAAGATATTCAGAAAACTGTCTTTACAACACACTCAGGGCATTATGAATACTTGGTGATGCCATTTGGCTTAACCGATGCCCCATCCAGTTTTCAAGGGTTGATGAACCACATTTTTCAAAGTCATCTCATAAAATTTATTTTAGTTTTCTTTGATGATATACAGCTTTTCAGTAAAAGCTTGGAAGAGCATATACAACACTAGAAGATCATTTTTGATTTGTTGGTCCAACATCAACTCTGTAAATGTGTATTTACAGCTCAAAGAGTGGAGTACCTTGGCCATTATATCTCTGCCAAGGGAGTAGAAACAAAACCTAAGAAAGTGGAAGCAGTTCAATCTTGACCTATACGGAAGCAGTTCAATCTTGACCTATACCATTCAACCTCAATTAGTTAAGAGGATTTTTGGAATTAGCAGGGTACTACAGAAGATTTATCAGAGGTTATGGGGTCATTAGCAAGCCTCTTACTGATCTATTGAGGAAGGATGATTTCAAATGGTCTAGTGATGCTACCACAACCTTGGAGAATCTTAAGAAGGCTCTAACATCAGCTTCTGTGTTGATATTACCAGATTTCTCCATTTCCTTTGTGGTAGAAACTGATGCTTGCAGCATGGGAATTGGAGCAGTGTTAATGCAACATGGCCAACCAATTGCATATCTTAACAAAGGATTGTCCCCTCAACACTAGGCCCTCTCAGTGTATGATAAAGAGTTACTAGCACTGGTTATGGTTGTTAACAAGTGGAACCAGTATTTAACCATCAGGCCTTTCATTGTGAAGTCAGACCAGAAAATCCTTAAATTTCTTGTGGAACAATATTGCATACAGGGTCTCAACTTAGGTGGTTAACAAAGTTGATGCAATATGATTTTATCATTGAATAGAAAAAGGGGAGGAAAAATAAGGTAGTTAATGCTCTGTCCAGGTTTCCATTAGCTGAATTAGTTGCCTTAACATTGTCCACTGTTAGGACAGATCTATTGGCAATAATCATTGAGAGTTGGTCATTAGATCCTGAATTAACTAATCTTATACAGATCCTGAAGGAGGAAGGAACTATGGTGCAAGGTTACTCTTTTATCATGAACAATTGAGGAGGCATGTGAAGCTAGTAGTGGGACCAAATGAGCAACTCAGAAATGATATTATTCAATTGTAGCATGATTCACCATCTGGTGGACACTCAGGAGTAGAACCTACATACATGAGGATAGCTGTAATTTTTTACTGGAGAGGACTGAGAATTACATTCAGGCTTATATCAAAACTTGTAACGTCTGTCAAAGGCACAAGTAGGATACAATCCCTTACCCAAGCTTAATTCAACCTCTCAAAGTGCCAGCTACTTCTTGGAGTAGTATAAGCATGGACTTCATAGAAGGTCTCCCAAAATCCTAAGGAAAGACAATCATGTGAGTGGTGGTTGATAGGTTAACTAAATATACCCATTTCATAGGACTCAAACACCCTTACTCTGCTACTGATATTTCCAAATTATTATTGGATTATGTGTATAAATTGCATGGGTTACCCGAAGATATTGTAAGTGATAGAGACTCAATCTTTGTAAAATGTGGCAAGAATTGTTCTCTATGTTGGGGGTAACTCTTAATACTTCTACTGCATATCATACACAAAGTGATGGTCAGACAGAAGTGGTCAATAGGTGTTTGGAGACCTACCTCAGGTGTTTCTATTCAGATTCACAAGCTGATTGGTACACTTATTTGGCAGCAGCAGAGTGGTGGTATAACACCTCATTTTCTTCTTCAATCCAGTCCACTCCTTATGAATCCTTGTATGGACAACCCCCTCCTCGACACCTACCATATGCAACAGGTGATTCTGGTTTAGAGGAAGTAGATAGAAGCTTGCTAACAAGGGAGTTCAAGCTACAATTGCTGAAGTACCACTTGCAAAGAGCACAACACAAGATGGTGACACAAGCTAACAAGCATAGATCTGACAGAAACTTTAAGGAGGGAGATTGGGTGTACTTAAAAATCCAACCTTACAGGCAAGTTTCCATGTATGAGAATCAGTTTACCAAGCTATTTACCAAGTATTATGGGTCCTATCAAGTTCTAGAGAAAGTTGGACCAGTAGCATACAAATTATCTCTTCCTTCTCAACTTCTATTACATCATACTTTTCATGTATCTCAGCTAAAGCAGTGCCACAAATTACCAGATAACATTTCTCACCCCCCCTAATTGATGTTGCAAACCCCTACTTCACTCAACCTAAAAAGATTTTGGAAAGGCGTATGATTCAAAAAGGAAACAAGGCAGTAGCTCATGCTCTAGTTCAATGGGATCAGCTGCCTCCTGATCAAGCTACATGGGAACATTATCGAACACTCAAGCTAAGATTTCCCTCATTCCTTCCTTGAGGGCAAGAAAGATTTTAACAAGGGGGATCTGATACAGGTTAGCAAGGTGGTTAAGTTAGTTAATCGGGGCATTTAAATAACTTTGGGAATTATCCAAATTAGTCGCACTTCTCTGTAATTTATAGTTTCTTTTTATTGCACATTGACTCCTTAGTTTCTTTTGTTTGATATGAGACAAGTCCTGAAAAGTTAGTTACCAATTCCGGTAAGGGTCAGTGAGGTACCCTCTTTGTTTCGTTTTCCATTATATTGTAAAGCACATCTATTTGGAAAGCGGATGAGAAATATATCTATTTTGCCCTAGTTTTCTTCTAACTTAGCTGTAGTGATTTCCCTTTCCTTGTGTAGATTTAGAACTTGTATCAGATAGCTATCCAGCAGCCCAACAAGACATGAATTAGACATTGCTGCATAAGATATCAGAAAGCCCAATATCCTGACCATGGTCTAATCAAATTTATCCTTCCACACAAAGTCACAAAACATTGGACTTTCCAAAATTTTATGCACAAGTCTGGCATCTGTTAATAAGGATAATATACAATAGAGGATCACAAACATATTTTTTTTCCTTTTCCTCTGTGAATAATTAATGTGGACATAAAATGTTGTTTGCTGTGTGAGTAGTAAGTAACGCAATATCTTCTCTAAAAAAAATTTATAATTACAGAAGTATAAAGACCAAAAAAGAAAAAGAAAAAATGGCATGAGATAATGTCACAACTAGGAGGGCCAACTAGGCCATATGAAAATAATTGTTGTATCATGTATGTGCCCTAGTCAATATTCTTGATAGATACGTTATTACTGGGGGCGGCAAATAGGTTGTTCCGAGTTCCGGCTGAATTTAGATGAATTAAAATAGACTGATTTAATAAATGAGTTATTGCCCAATCATGCTAAAAAGGTTATTTGGGTTGAGATGAGATGAGTCAAAATGGGCTAAAACATGGATCATAGCCCAATCCATCCAACTCTTACAAAGTCTTAAGTTTTTTATCGTTTTCTTATAATTTGCTTAAATATCAAATAAAAGATAATAATTTTTTTCTTTATATGAAATAAGTTACAAACTTATTTCATATAAAGGTGATATCCAGAGTTGCAACAACTATAGGGATATCAAGCTGCTAAGCCACACTATGAAAGTTTGGGAAAGAGTCGTGGAGATGAGGGTGAGAAGAGGAGTGTCTATCTCCGAGAACCAGTTTGGATTCATGCCGGGGCGGTCGACTACAGAAGTCATCCATCTTATTAGGAGGTTGGTGGAGCACTATAGGAAAAGGAAGAGAGACTTACATATGGTTTTCATCGACCTCACGAAGGCATACGACAAAGTCCCTAAGGAGGTTCTATGGAGATGTTTGGAGGTTAGAGGTGTACCTGTGTCATACATTAGGGCAATCAAGGATATGTATGATGGAGCCAAGACCAGGGTACGGACAGTAGGAGGAGACTCGGAGCACTTCCCAGTGATGATGGGGCAGCACAAAGGATCAGCTCTTAGCCCATTCCTATTTGCCTTGGTGATGGATGGACTGACACGACAAATCCAAGAGGAGGTGCCATGGTGTATGTTATTCGCATACGACATAGTCCTGATTGATGAGACCCGCAGCGGAGTGAACGCTAAGCTGGAGGTTTGGAGACAGACTCTGGAGTCTAAAGGGTTCAGGCTGAGTAGGACCAAGATAGAATACTTGGAGTGCAAGTTCAATGACGGGAGTGACCTTGATATAGGCGTGGAGGTGAGGCTTGGTACCTAGGTCATTTCAAAGAAAGGGAGCTTCAAGTACCTCGGCTCTATTATCCAAGGGAATGGAGAGATTGATGATGATGTCACACATTATATTTGGGTCAGGAGTGGATGAAATAGAGGCTCGCATCTGGAGTATTGTGCAATAAAAAGGTGCCACCAAAACTTAAAGGCAAGTTCTATAGGGTGGTGGTTAAACCGACCATGTTGTATAGGGCGGAGTGTTGGCCGGTCAAGACTTCGCACACCTAAAATATGAAAGTTGCGGAGATGAGGATGCTAAGATGGATGTGTAGGCATACAAGGAAGGATATAATTAGAAATGATGATATCAGGAACAGAGTGGGAGTGGCCTCGGTGGAGGATAAGATGCAAGAAGCTAGGTTGAGATGGTTCGGACACGTGCAGAGGAGAGACATAAATGCCCCAGTGCGGAGGTGTGAAAGGTTGACTATGGACGGGTACATGAGGGGTAGAGGTAGGCCGAGGAAATATTGGGGAGAGGTGATTAGACGGGATATGGCGCAGGTGCAACTCACTGAGGACATGAACTTAGATAGGGGGTTATGGAGGACACGTATTATGGTAGAGGGAAAGTAGGTAGTGCAGCGTAGTCCTACCTACGCTTACAAATTGGTAGTTGTAGTAATATTATTGTAGGCTCGCTTAGCCTATCATATTGCCTTATAGTCCCTTGTCGTTTGATTTATGCTGCTATGTTTCATTAGCTATTGCCTCTTTTTGCTTCTTTCTTTTTCAGAATGCACTGTCATGACTTACGCACTTTGTGTGTCTTACTTTGCTTGGTCTTGTGCTTTGTCTTGAACTGAGGGTCTCTCGGAAACAACCGCTCTACCTACCAAGGTAGAGGTAAGATGTGTGTACACTCTACCCTCTCCAGACCCCACATTGTGGGATTTCACTGGGTATGTTGTTGTTGAAATAACTTTGTAACTAAGACGGGCCTAACTAAAATATTTACGTATATATGACATAATAATAGAACCCGATGACAGGAACCACATTAGAGAAATTAAATACTGTAAAACATTTCATATAAAATGAAAATAAGACACAAGTTTCTGGCTCAGCTACATATATATACTTACAATTTGCATCTATCAATTTATTTCCTTTGAAAAGAAAAGAGAATCATTTATACAATTTGGTCGTCCTAAGTGTAATTTTCTCCAATAGCATACTCCCCAATAGTCTAGTGGGCTGAATGAAAAGGCCCAAAAGAGCACAAGAAGACAATGCCCAACTCTAAACCAACTACTACTAAGTATAAAATTGGAAGTTTCCTTCACAATAAGTGCACGTTTAATTCTCACTACTCTGAATCTATACAATGTCAAGACGGGGACATTATACAAGTATATAGAAACTCATTCAATAGTATTGGTGGAAGTTTCCCCTCACAATAAATGCGACTTCAATTCCCACTGTTCTCCAGAATATCAAGAACGAGACAATATACGAGTGTACAAAAACTCGTTCCACGTGTAAGGAAATCCAGGGAGGCACCAATGAATACAATCAGCATATGTAGCTGGATCAACTTGCTGCTCATGCGTAAGCATTTTGCCTTGTCGAATGTGTGTACAATGAAGTGTGTGCATCTTTTCTATACTCTGATATACTTGTGATATTCATGAAATATACTGGGAATTTCATTGATTTGAGTCACATTTGATGCTATAGCAAATAGCTTCTTGTCTGTCCCAACATTTAGTGGCATTGACATGTTCAGTACTGGTGTTGTCTCCTTTGCACATTTTTCCCATTTGGATTGTTCCAATCGGTACTCCTGTTTCATGCATTTCCATATATATAACCATTATTAGTTCACTTACAAGAGTATTTGTTGATCAACCAATAATTAAAAGAAAGTGTAAGTTTTTAATATCGTAAAAAATATTTATATAATCATGTCGCATAATTAAAACGCACCTGTAAGTGACTATTAATTAATACTCATTTATGTCTCTTTCTTCCGTTCGTCAAAAAAAGAATGTCTATTTCTATATTTAATAAGTAGCTCTTAAATTACAATATCATCGCAATATTTAAGATCTTAAGATTCTAAGTGCATTTTGATACATTACATGCACCTTTAGTTTAAGAACACAAGACTAAATAGTCTTCTTATTTTCTTAAATTTCGTGTGCTCACAAATTAAAGCACATAAAATGAAATGGAGGGAGTAACATAAATGGATAACCTAAAATGAATGGTAAGTAACATGTTATAATATAACTGGTTAAATCGCATAGTGTAAGAAATTCTACAAACATTATCAATATAAATTATAACTATAGTCTATATAGGTAAGTAATAAAAGAAGAGATTAATAACCTAAAAAATAAGACCTACTAATTACTTGCTAAAACAAGTTAAATTATATTAGCAAATGTTTATAAGTAAAATTTCTAAAAGAAAATACTATTGCTTAAAGCTAAAATTAGCACAATACAAGGGAGATGGGGGGTAATTACTTGATATGCATAGGTAACATGCTCATGAAGAAGACTTGTGTAGGATTGGGATCCACATTGTTATCCATCCATTGGGACCATGTTGTCGATACCTTTCTATAAGCTTTTGTCCTCTCTATTTCATCATATTATGTTGATCCTTCATCAAATGACCCTCGTCTATATGGATAATAATAAAATAAATTAGAAACATAACTGTTAAATTAACATTACAGATAAGAAAATGAAGCTGGCTATTTTCTATAACTCCGAACGTTTCAATTTAAATTACTTACTTTTCTTTTAATTTGTTTCAAAACTAGTATCACTTTTCATAGTTAATAATTCTTTAATTCCAACATCTTATATAACATAATATTTGAAAATACAAGATTCAAAGCTCATTTTGGTATGTTATATACATTTTTAGTAGGCATTTGGACATTGAACATAAAAAATATGATACATGAAAAAAACGTTAAAAAAAATATTTGAAAATTGAAGGTGTGTTTGACATGCATTTAACTTGAAAAATAATAATACGAGTTACGTGAGCGGGAAAAAAATTACTTGATAATCTTGTCAAAATTACTTTATAGAACTTGAAATCATCTTCAAAAGGATTTTCTAAAAACCAGTCAAATGTATAACAAAAAGCTAGTATCTTTTTTTTTAAAAAAAAAATCAGTCCAGAAAACTTACGACCATAAGATTCAACCGTCTTCATTATTTTCTTAAATTTTGTGTTCTATTAAAGTAAGACATGTAAAATGAAATGGAGGGAGTAGTAAATATTTGTTGAAAAAAGCGTACTTACAAAACTTTCATAGTGCCACCATTCATCCACCACACGTAAGAGTTGAAGATGAGATAATCCACATTCTTCCAGTTATTCCCATGTTTTACAATTGATTCTGGAATGATGATTCGGTTCAAATTGCTATGCACTGCTGGATCATCTGAGTTTGACTCCACAAGATATGGGGCCCAGTAAAATTCCAGCGTGGCATTATAGTCCTGTAATTTGTATTACCTCCTTTTTAGTTAAATAGGAAAAATATACTTAACAAACTTTAACATAAACTTTTTAGGGTGGTGACAGTGGCTCAACCAATAAAGGAAACTTGAAAACAGAGATAAGGAAACTCAGGTGAAAATGGTCAAAAGTCAAAACTAGTATCCCATCCTCATTAGGAGTAATTCATAAGTATCTATAGTCTTAATTATGTCATTCCAGATTCTCGGTCACAAGGCCCACGGACTGCTGGCCCAATAAATTCTTCCCCTGGCCCAAATAATTGTCTCCCAAGCCTACTGTTTCGGCCAGTAGGCAGTCCCAAGTCCACTGTTTCGGCCAGCAGGCCCACTGCCTGCTGGCCCAACCTTGTCGTCCCTGTGTCCAGTTAATGGGCCAGCATACCCACTACCTGCTGGCCAGTCCCACGCCGACCCGACACCTATCCAAATCCCGTCAAATTCTATCTCGAGTCAAGGGTCCTTTACTCGTATCCAACGGGGTATTTTTAAATCAAAACGACATTTTAATCTTAATTTTAATGTCACTAAATCACCCCTACCTCGTAACCCAGTGTCTGCCCTTCGTGACCCAAATTGGAAAATGGCCATGGATGATGAATATAATGCTCTTATTAAAAATGAGACATGGGAGTTGGTACTCCGTCCGCCTAGTGTCAATGTTATTCGTTCTATGTGGATATTTACTCATAAGGAAAAATCTGACAGTTGTTTTGAGAGGTAAAAGCCCCATCTTGTAGGTGATGACAAAACTCAACAGGTTGGCGTGGATTGTGGAGAGACGTTTAGTCCGGTGGTCAAACCGGCAACCATTCACACTTTTCTCAGTCTGGCTCTCTCGAAAGCATGACTCATTCATCAGCTGGATGTGAAAAATGTTTTCTTACACGGTGATCTCAAGGAGATAGTATACATGCATCAGCCCTTGGGTTTCAGGGACCCCGATCACTTGTATGGCCTTAAACAGGCCCACATGCTTGGTATAAGAGGTTTGCAGATTATGTGTCTACTATTGGGTTTTCTCACAGTAGGTCTGATCATTCTCTGTTCATCTATCGTCGTGGTACTTCTCTGGCATACATTCTGTTCTATGTGGATGATATTATATTGACTACCTCTTCTGATAAACTACGCAAGTCTATCATGTCTCTTCTCAGTTCTGAATTTGCTATGAAAGACTTGGGGCCCTTGAGTTATTTTTTTGGAATAGCAGTTATATGTCATGCAGGTGGTCTATTTTTATCACAGAGGAAGTATGCGGCTGAGATTATTGAGCGAGCTGGAATGTCATCTTGTAAGTCATCTTCTACTCCGGTTGATACCAAACCGAAGCTGAGTGCTACTTCTAGCACACCTGACGAAGATCCTACCCACTATCGTAGTCTTGCATGGGCTCTTCGGTATCTTACTTTCACGAGGCCCGATATTACTTATGCAGTGCAGCAGATGTGTTTATTTATGCATGATCCGAGGGACGAACACATGCATGCTCTCAAACACATTGCGCGTTACTTACTGGACACTATTGATTATGGTTTGCATTTATATCCATCAGCCGTCTCTACTCTCGTGTATTATACATATGCTAATTGGGGTGGATGTCTAGATACCAGACGTTCGACATCTGGTTATTGTATGTTCCTTGGTGATAACTTGGTCTCTTGGTCGGCAAAACGTCAAACTACTTTATCGCAATTCAGTGCGGAGGCCGAGTATCGAGGGGTAGCCAATGTGGTGTCTGAGTCATGTCGGCTATGTAATATTCTACTAGAGCTAAATTTTCCTATTCAGAAAGCTACTTTGGTCTACTGTGATAATGTTAGTGCAGTCTATCTTTCTGGCAATCCAGTCCAACATCAGCGCACTAAGCATATCGAGATGGATATTCACTTTGTTCGAGAAAAGGTAGCTCGTGGACAAGTACATGTCTTCATGTCCCTTCACAACACCAAATTGCTGACATATTTACTAAGTGTCTTCCCTTAGTTCTGTTTGAAGATTTTAGGGACAGTCTCGGTGTACAACAGCCTCCCGCTATGACTGCGGGGGTGTGAAATTCCACCGATATACACGGCCCAAACCGTGTATATCACATAACCATAATTTGTATATATTTTACCATATTTGTAGAATTCTTGTACAATTGTAATTATGGTACTAGTCTTGTATTAGGAAAATATAAATTTATTTTCCATAATTAAATATTATATATCATGTATATATATCTCTTCATTTTGAGTTCTTGAATTTGTCAAAACTGAGGAATTTTTGCTATGTTCTCCAAGAATCTTGGAATTTTCTTGAACTCCATTTGATTTATTTGATAGTTCTTCAAGATTTTCTTGAAATTTGGGCTTTGAGGATTGGAATTGTGCAATGGACTTGACATCTTCACTATACAGAAGAACCCAAAGAGGAATAATGAGAAAACTACTATGCATATGGCTAGATTGTTGAATTTGTCGCCATTTCTGCAACTTTGTTTCATGTTGAATAATTTGGAGGAGAAAAAGAGCGGCATTTAAATTAAACAAATTCAATAAAATACTATTAACCCGTGAGACAGATAATAAAGAGACGCATGCAAGCAGAATCAAAGTTGGTGAACTATAGCAGGTAAGTTATGATAGATCGGTATGACGTCATTCTATATTCAATCTCGAGTTGCTCACAAATTTTAGGCATTTCAAAATTATGGAGATTCTATTACTAAAAAATCTATATTTCTTCATTGAAAATTGTTCAGTGACTATTTTTTCATTGAATATCGATGGGATGAAAAAACTTAAATAATAGTATTTTCACATGAACATATGAAAATCTGTTTTCCACCATGCATTTTTTCAGTGAGCTGGTTCAGAGAGAATGAAGTAAAAAAATTATATTTTATAGCTATATCACAAATCATGTTGAATCTTCTTTTTTCAAGCTACAAGCATAGGATGAAATAAATACAAGACAATTGATATGATGCAACCTAGCTATCCGGTTGAATTACTCAAAAATCATATCAGATGGTAACAAATATTTGCAGTCATAAAATGCACCGGCTTATATTCAACTGATCAATTAGTATATCATTTATCTTATCTGTAAACCAAAACACACCTATTTTTGTAACATATTAAAAAAAAAAAAAAAAAAAGACAAGTATTACATAGCAATTCCGCATAAAATCCTGTTTTCTCGTTTATATACGACCCTTCTCAAATCCTGTTTTATAATGGCCATAAATTGGAATTGGGAAATTAGTGCATGCTTACCATTCAGAAAAATATATTTTTCTTTTTCTGTCTTTGTTTAAATGCTAATTTCTTTAAATTTTAGAAGTCTAAATCTCAGGTGTACTCTATTATTTTATTAAGTCTCTCTTTTTTAGGATTTGGAAGTTTCATTCATAATATTAATAGTCGTGACACGCACATTCATTCGAGATTGTCATTTTCTATGTATTTTCGGTGTTATATATGAGCTCTTGGTCTTGAAGAGATAAACGAGAAATTTACTTTGTGAGTCGCATAACAAACATTATTTGTGTGAGGCTAGTTTGTTATTTGACAAGTGGATTCATGGATCCCACAAGCTCCTTTAAAACATATTATAAAAAAGGCAACATTAAAAGTCTATATTTTTCCTAATTAAGATGTTTAGTTAGAGGACAATAAAATGAAATTAAAAAGTAAAAAAAAAAATCTGCAAATGGCTATTACGAAATATTAGCAGCTATACTCAAACTTTAATAGGTACAAGATTAAATCTTTGCTTCATTATATCTTTTAATTGAAGATCTTGTTTTTTAGGATTCATTATAATTTTTAATTTTTGCCTTAATTATATTTTTTATTGAAGAACTTTTAACACCATCTTACTTCTCCAGTGAAGAAGAGAGCAGTGACACATACTTTGTACTAAAAACATATGGAAGATTGAAAGTTTGCTCATAATGTGAATTTTGACGATGAATTCTTTCTAGACCTGAATTATAAAATGAAAACTCTACAACTAAAAAATATAGCTGATTTATTATGCTGTCATTGCCTTTTCAAACCTTTTTAAATTTTTTAATTTTCTTTTATTATTCTCTAGCTAAATATCTTAATTAATGAAAAGGTGTTGTTGTTTTGGGTTCACCCCATTAGTGTTTGTTGTTACAACCCTTCACTAAACGTTCATAAGTTGTTCCTAACATGATGAATGAAAAGGTGCTCCATTACTGTGAATAGAAACCTATAGTCATTCAGCAAATTTGAATAATTCTTATGGTTGAATTGTGGATAAAGTTGACTGTTCCATACCTGTGAGTCTGACTCTTGATTCCTGACGAACATACTGAGATTAAAATTGTAGCACTAATAATTATTACCATTCACTAGCCAATTTCCATCCCAGAAAAACAGTTTGAAAAAGGAGCTAGCATGTATTACGATGTACTATTCAAAATTATACTTATACTTAAATCAAACGAAAATGGAGATGTGAGGTACAAGAGAACGAGGAAAACGAAGTAAATAACAAAGGGTAAATTTTATATATGGTCATGTAATTATAATTTTTTTCACAAAAATCATTTAACTAATTTTTTTATAACACAAAAATCACTAAATTTTGAGTATACAAATACAAAAGTTATTAAATCGAAAATATCAACTTTCCAACGAATAACTCATTTTTATTATTTTTTTTTAAAAAATTTAATAATAAAAAAATTATGACCTTGGGTCTACCCAAAACTCAAAATCTATATGAAGAAAGTAAAATATTAAAAGGATGGAACAGAACCACGCTTCCCCAAGAATACAATCTTGTGTCTAGGGGATTTCAGGCCAAAATGATGGCATCTTCGGTTGGAAATTTACTAAATGTGGAAATAAGTATATTTCATTAATTTATGACTCGAACTATTGGGCCCACACGTCGAAAACGTCGTTTCCACACACGTGCATACATAGTGCCAAGTATCGCAAATTTCATTAGTGAAAGAGATATTAATACGTATGTAATAAGTTTGAGATATAGAATTATGGACGGTTATTGGCCAAATGACAAAGTATTCCACGTTGGTATATGAAGGAAGAAGTGTACAAAGTGTAAAATGAAACGAGTCGGAAATCGCCGCGGAGCCGTGAAGGGCCGCGACGCAAAATGGGCGCGGCGCGGCCCATGGGAGCCGCGGCGTTGGAGCACGATTCACGGCGACGCATTCCGCGGCGCTTCGAGGCGTAATGCGCGACGGAAAGTTGGAAAAATCTGACGTTTGGGCTGGTTTTGGAGCATTGATTCTCCATTACTTGCCACATGAATTCAACCATTATTTGGGTGAATGTAACCCCTCAATCAAGTGCAATTACATGGCTATTGAAGGCCATTCGTTGGCTAGTTGAGGGGTCTTCTACTTACACTATAAATTGAGGCCTTTTGCTCAATTGAAAGACACTACACTCAACACTTAGAGAATTCTCCAGATTTTCTGATTTCATATTCTTCATCTCTAGCAAAGTCACTATACTCAAAGTTCTTCAAGAGTAACACTTGAGTTTTCTTTGCTCACTTGTTAAAGTTGTTGTTGTATCTTGGGAAACTATTGCTCAATACCGTAAAAGGAGATATACAGGGCAATCTTGTCTTAAAGACAGAGTGTCATCACTCGACTCAACAAATCACACAAGCAGTTTGTAAGGTTTTGATTTCCAGTTTTATTGTAATAGTTTGTTTATCCTTTCTATTATTATAATAATTATTTACTTCCCGTTCCCTACAACAATTGTATCCCAACATATTCTTCATCTTCAAGGGACCACCATAGGAAACTTAATATTATGGATAGTTAACTGTATCAATTAAAACTTACAATATAGTAATCATTCTCGGTCACGATGATGTTTATATCCTGTTTAATTTGGCCATGGTATAAATTAAGAGCACACTAATTTTAATTGATTTGTTCATGTCGAAGAATTATCTAGTATTGGTTCAAAGTTCAAACCAAATATGTTAAAAAATATTTACTCACACTCAAATAATATATGACACTTACCTTAACATACCCTCTGTAAATATGCTCAATATGATGCTCTAATTTTTCTCTAATTCAGCTAGTAGTCTCTTGCAGTCAGCAACAGTACTAAGGAAGAAATGGTCCTTGTTAATTTGTAGTATAGCATTAATTGATTGTGAGTTGACGTTGATTTTCAAAGGTATACAATTTCTTTGAGTTAGGCTGATGTCTTTGTAGTAATGTTCCTAAATTCCTGGGAAAAATTAATTGGTCATTCTCTTTCTTTCTTTTTTTTTTTGATTTTTTATTCGGTGTTCGATATTCTCACTGGAGTCTCACTATATTCGGATTCGCGCCGCGTAAGACTCATTTATGGAAAAATGTGCTCCTACCAAGAATTTCTTCATATAAAAAATTCAACCCGAGACATTTGGTTAAGATAGAGGCAGCCCCATCTACTACACCGAATCATTTGGTGGTCTTTCCTTTTCTTTCTTGCTTGTAAGAAACTTAATGTTTTTCTTTTGTCTGTAAATTTGGTCCTTGAATAATGGTGTTGTCAGAAAGCTAAACGACAGAGGTAAAATGCAATTGCAACCATTAGATAGTTTTCTTTTAGGTATTTTAACTATTTCAGTTTTTGTGTTAATTAATTTCAATTATATGCAAACAAAATTTAGAATTTCATCAAACGTTAATTGATGGTCAAGTCAGTTTTATCTAACTATATTTTTAGAGAAATCACATTAACACGGTTGATCATAAAATATTATACCTAGTAGATAAAGAAAGAAAAGAAATCACATTACGTCCACTTTGACTCGGTAACCACTTTGACTTTGTAGCTTGAGACATCAAACCAAATGAAGAACTAAGAAATTAAAAATTAAATAAAATCTTAATACTAAATTGTCTTTATCAAAGTTTCTTTTAAACATGATAGAATATTATTTATGTATCGTCCGTATGCAAATGCATGCATACAAATAAAAAATATTCAAATTAAAGAAAGGTCTTTATTTGGGTGGTGGACTTTGCTGAGAAAGTTGGCCTTTTGGTCAATGACAGGAGTATCCAGTTGGAGGGTAGAATATCGGTATTAAACCCGAAACTCTCGGCGGATGGCCAATGGCCCAAAGAAACGAAAGAATCGATTACGTTTTTCATATGATCTCCTCTTATGGATAGACTAAAAAAATCGAACAGAGTTCTTTTTATAGCATTTCGCCCCTCTTTTTATTTATTATTTTATTTTTTCTGAAATTGAGCAAAAAAATAAAAATATTAGTGTTAGTTATAAATTATGAACTAACCCTTGTATTAATTATTGGAACACTAACACTTACTAAAAGATGTAGCTGGGCCATCTTGAAAATATTAAACCAGAAATCTCGCCCATGCAGTAAATCATCTCACCCTACGGTCCAACCAATTAAGACCATCCAATTGAGAGAGAATTAATAGATTCCTTTTCGGGAGCGATTCATTCTTCCGTGTCAAATTGTCAATTTATGATCAAATTGAAATTTTACAACCTTGGCGAGTCAAGTCACAACCCAACACTTCATACAAGGTCTGTTGCTGAACCTAGCAGTTAAGTTGGTAAAGAAGAACTGTTACGCTGCGGAAAATTCTTCTCTATACAAAAGTTGTCGAAAAGGTTTTTGAACAGACTTCGATAGGCGAGAGGTGTAACCGATCCGGCCACCAAAAAGCAAATTGCATATGATTGTGCATAATTAGTGAGATTGATAACTTGAAAAATGAGCCAAGTAACATGCTACTGAGTTTCTGACCACTAAAGTATAAAGAAGAGTGTCACCCTAACTGAAAGGATTGATTCCTTGAGAATTTCATTCCAATGATAGCAAATATATACAATATTACAATGTAGTACTAATCTAAGTTTACCTAAAATATAAGATGCTAATCCACCTAATTGATGACTAATTGATTTATAATGATAATTACAAGATTACATAATAATTAGTAGTGATTGAGAATAATTATGGGATTGTCCCATAATTATTCTTATAGTCCCCCACAGTCTTAGCGGGAGGTTCTCGAATGCTAAGACTGTCCCTGAAATCATCAAAAAGTACGCGCAGAAGACCTTTTGTGAAGATGTCTGCAATCTGATAATGGGACGGTACATGGAGAACCCGGACTTGTCCACGGGCAATCTTTTCTCAAACGAATAAGATATCTATTTCGATATGCTTTCTGCGTTGATGCTGAACTGAATTACCGGATAAGTATATTGCATTCACATTGGCACAATAAATAATTGTTGCCTTCTTAATTGGACAGTGGAGCTCTAAGAGAAGATTACGGAGACAACACAATTCAGCGACAACATTGGCTACCACACGGTATTCTGCCTCAACGCTTGAGCGAGACAAAGTTGGCTGGCGTTTGGATGACCATGAAATCAGATTATCCCCCAAAATACACAATAACCCGAGGTTGAACGTCGTGTGTACGGGCAGCCACCCCAATCTACATCAGTATAAGAGGATAGAGTCAAGATAGAGGATTTATACAAATGTAATCCAAATTGAATAGTACCCTGGATGTACCGCATAATCCATTTGAGAGCCCCATATGTTCCTCTTTTGGATCATGCATATGCAAACATATCTGCTGAACAACATAGGAGATATCAGGTCTCGTGAAAGTGAGGTACTTCAAGGCCCCTACAAGACTGCGGTAATGTGTAGGATCACTGTATGAAGCCCCTATAGTATTACTCAATTTGGCTTTTGTATCCACTGGAGTATGCGATGGCTTGCAGTGACATACCGACATTTTCAAGTATCTCCCCGACGTATTTTTTCTGACTTAGAAACAGACCACCTGCATATTGAGTGACAACAATGCCCCAAAAATAATTTAAAGGACCCAAATCCTTCATCGCAAATTCTGTTGCGATAAGGGACATAATAGACTAGCGAAGGGAAGTAGATGATGCAGTGAGAATGATGCCATCTACATATAAGAGGATATATGCCATGTCATTGCCCTTCTTATAAATGAATAATGATTGATCGAACTTGCTGTGGGAGAAACCAAAAGTGGATACAAAACCTGCAAATCTGTTATACCAAGCTTGTGGAGCTTGTTTCAAACCATATAGAGACTTTTTCTGCAAGCACATATAATCTGGATGTGTAGGGTCTCGAAAACCTAGCGGCGGTGCATGTAAACTATTTCCTATAGATGGCCATGCAAAAATACATTTTTGACAGCTAACTGATAAATACACTAGGATTTGGACAGTGTCATGCTAAGAACCATTTGGATAGTTGCTAGCTTAACCACCAGACTAAAATTTTCTCCACAATCTACTCCAACCTGCTGAGACCTGCCATCACCAACAAGACGAGTTTTGTATCTCGCAAAAGAGCCATCAAAATTCTTTTTGTGACAAAAAACCCACATGGACCTAATAATGTTTACAGTAGATGGACGGGGCACTAATTCCACGTCTTATTTTCAACAAGAGCATTAGTTTAGTCTAACATGGCAGCTTTCCAATTCGGGTCTAATAAGGTTGCTTTGGGATTTTTTGGTATGGATGATGGTTGAACCAAAGATAGTAAGTTAAACTGACGTTTGGACCAAAATATCTCGTGCATGGCTTGGGTTTCAATGGTCTGAGGTTGTACTGTCATCGGTTGGGTGGTAGGGATCTCGGGGGTGGAGTGGAGTCCAAGTTTGAAGGTGTGGGGGGTGGTTTACTGAGTGGTTATTGGGTCGGGGTAATGGGCTGGCTCGGTTTATCGATGAGGGAACAGTGGGTTCCCCCACATGGGCTTGGTTATTACGGGGTGGCTGGTCAACTGGTGGTTGATTATTGAGATGGTGGTGTAACATGTGATGTATTCCGTTGTCCAAAAAATCATATGAAGGTGAGGATGCCACATGAGACTTAGCAAACGGGAATTTAGACTCATCAAAAACTACGTGACGAGAGATAATAACTTTTTTCGTCGCCATATCAAAACATTTATATCCCCTATGATTTAATGGATATCCCAAAAACATGCAAGGAGTCGACCTAGCCTGCAACTTGTGAATGAAAGTAGAAGGAAATAAAGGATAACACAAACACCCGCAAAAATGTGTGAAAGATGGAAGACGATGATACAACATTTGTGTAGGGAACACATTGGAGAGCAGTTTACTAGGAAGAATATTTAAAAGATAGGTTGCCATTTGAAGTGCATGGTGCCAAAAATTCGGTGGTGTGGAAGAATGCACAAGAATGGTGCGAATCATATTATTAATTATTCGAATTTTTCTTTCGACTTTCTCATTTTGTGGTGATGTATGGGACACGAAATACGCAAAAATATCACATTTTGGTGACAAAAATCTTTAAACTGGGTATTTATGAATCCCCTCCCTTTATTGTCACACTGAAAATATTTAATGGATTTGTCAACTTGAGTTTTGATAAAAATACTAAATTGTTTTAAAATGGTATGGGTTTGTGATTTATGTCCTAAGGTAAAAGTCCACAAAAAAATTGAATAATAATCTAGAATTAACAGATAGTACTTATGACCTGCAGAACTCAAAAAGGTGATGTCCACAAATCACAATGCAAAATAACAAACGACATAAAAGTATGAGAAGTAGATGACGCAAAATGGAGCTTAACATGTTTACCAATCACACAAGATTGGAAAACAGAAGAGTCCAAAGTTCGTTTACAAGCAAACAAATTATTCTTCCTAAGAGAATTAAAAATTGGTGCTACTGGGTGACCCAACCGATTGTGCCAGACAATAGGAGAAATGGCAGCAAAGGTGGATGGTTTGGTTATGCGGTTGTTTGAAACAGAAGTGATGGGATACAAGTCCCCCATGCTATTACAACTCATGAGTGGCATCCCCGTCTGAAAATCCTTCACAGAAAAGTCAAACGGATCAAAATTCACAGAAACATTATTGTCAATTGTAAAACGTCTAACAGATATCAAGTTCTTAATTAATTTTGGTGCATGTAGGACATTTTTCAAGTATAATTGACGATGTGGAGAGGGTAGTGTTACCTGACCAATACCATGAATTTGAATTTCCTGACCACTGCCGATAATAATATTTTTATTAGTGCTCATATTGAAATAAGATGAGAGATTACCTTGAGATGCCGTCATGTGTGACGTAGCCCCTGTGTCCATGTACCATGACTCGTCTGGAACATTTAGATTCATGTGGTTCATGGCTTGTTCGATATCAGTGGGTGCATAGCCTACCGGAGATGGTGCCTGAGCCGTAAATGCATGTTGGGGACGAGATCCTAGAATTTCGGGTTGGCGAGTTGAAGGTGGAGGTCTGGCCCACGAAGAAGTAGGGTATGGACATGGCGGGGCAGCCCACTGTGGGGCCCAGGCCTATGGTGGGTACTGCCCCCATTGATTACCGTCGATGCTGCCTGGACGCCACTGCCCGCTGCCGCCAGCGGGTTGGCCACCGCCACAGCCTTGACCCTTTCCACCATTATTTTTCCCTTTATTATTGTTATGGTTTGAACTCCATTTTTGGACATTATTCTGACGATTATTATGGCCCCCGAACCAGAATTTTGGGGCTTTGAATTCATGGAAAATGAGTTAGTGAAGACGAGAGCGGTGCCGGCGTTGGATGCTCCAGAAGATGCATGTTTTGCCTTCCTTGTTTCCTTGAGAATTAACCTCGAAACGTGCCTCATAAAAAGGAGGAATGTATTACTTTGTTGAATGAACGTAACAACCCCATCATATTGTTCATTCAATCTGACAATCAACTGAAGGACTAACAGTTGATTTATCATGGGCGAACCAACGTTGGACAATTGGTCCGCAAGCATCTTTAATTCTTGACAATAGGCTGAGATGTTGGCAAAGTCATCCAATTTAATATTTATAAATTGGTGTTCAAGATAAACGACCCTAGAAACTTTGTTATCTTGAAAAATGTTTTGTAATCGTTCATATGCTTGTTGAGCCGTAGAATTGGGTTCCAAAATGGTATGGAGAATATCATTTGAAATTGTGCCATAAATCCATTGAAGGACTATATCATCTAATCGAGACCATAATTTCTTTTCTACCGTAGTGGTATCCGATGGTGATTCGGACGAAAGGATATGGTCGATTACCTCATATGCGCGGCAATGGATTTTGAACAATTCCACCCAAGTGGTATATTGCTCTTTCTCCATCTCAAGAGTAATGGAGATAAAGTTCTTGATGTTATTAACGGCAAGAGCGGATGAAAAGATTGTTTTTTGTCCATAGGTTCCACTTAGAAACAAAAGAAGAAGAAATGTAGGTGGTGTTTGGAAGTGGATGGAAGAGCCCTAAAATTTGTTAGGGTTTCTTTGGGAGGAAAACCAAGTACTAGCCGAAGAGGGTAGGTGTCGGCTAGGGAGGGGGGGTTGTTTGTAGGTTTAGGAGATGAGTAGGTTTATGGAACTAAACCAGTAGCCGAAAAAAAAAGTAAGTAGAGAAAATATTATGCTTAGAGGAATATTGTAGGTTTAGGAGTTATTTTTGGTTTAGGATTTGGAAAACACTTAAACCAAGTTGGCTGAAAATACTTAGGGAGGGAAAAAATTCCGCTAAGGGAGAAGAAAGAATAGGGTTTAGGGAAAAAGATCTTTGGATTTTGATACCATGAAAGGATTGATTCCTTGAGAATTTTATTCCAATGATAGCAAATATATATAATATTACAATGTAGTACTAATCTAAGTTTACCTAAAATATAAGATGTTAATCTATCTAATTGATGACTAATTGATTTACAATGATAATTACAAGATTACATAATAATTAGTAGTGATTGAGAATAATTATGGGATTGTCCCAATTATTCTTAAACTAACAAGCTAGACGCACACATCAATGTGTTTTGCCAATGAGCGAAGGTGATCACTCAAAAAAGGGAAGGCCCTGAGGACGATGATTGAAAGACGTTGAGTATTATGTTGCATTGTCAGTGTATGTAATTTAAATCCTAAAGAGGATATTTTATACTCATTGCTACCAATGAGTGATGGTAAATTGATACTCTTTACTCATTGAAAGATCTATGTTAACTAATGAGTCAGTCTACTTGAGTAGGAGCATGTACTTATGAATTGAATGGAAAGCCTTAAAACCAATTTCTTTAGAAACGAGCTTCGTATTGTCTTGGGCATTGTTGTAAGTTAAAGATGACGTACGTTCGATTTCAAATTGTAGGAACTCTACAGGTACGTAATTAATGAAATAATAAATGCAAGTGTGTGGTGAAAGTTGGACTAAAGTTTCTTAAATTGGGATGATGAATATGTCATTTTCTTCAGGTGGGAAATACAGCTCATGTATTCTAAAAACATTGCTTCACCTTGTACTCATGAAATTCGTAGTACGCTATTTTTAAATTTATAGCTTTTCATCATAGGCATATCTAAAATCTAGAATTTGTGAGTTAAGAATGGGTGGGATCTTATCATATAGAGTATATAGGAGTGGAGCTAAAATTTCGATGACGAGTTTAATTTGGTCGAACTCAATAGCTTTGATCCAAGTCTTATATTTGTGCGTGAGTTAAGACTGAGAGTATGTATTATATTTAATTTATTTTTATATACATATGTTTAGTTCAAGATTGAAACACATAAAAGTCTGTTCTAAATTCGCCTCTGGTCAAAGTCTTTATTAGCGAATATTCTCCATATATTCCCCATGACTCAAGGACATAGTATTTGTAGATCTGGTAGGGACGATGATGGGTCGGGTATGGTCGGAGATGAGGGTTGGGTGATGTGGTGTGGGGTAGATATCTTTGGGTAATGGGACAATGGTGGGTTTTGAATGAGGCGCTGGTGTGTTGGTGTGGTGGTGGTGTTTCCGGTAACAAGTTGGTCGACAGGAATAGGTGGGTTGCTGGGATGTTGGGATTGTCGGTTGATGGAGGCACCAGAGCAGCTGGTGATATGTGACGGTTCTGGGTGGTGGTGGGTTGGAGGACCGGTAGTGAGACAGGGGAGCTAGAACGGTAGCCAGTGGCTGTGGCAACCGACAATGGGTGTGACTGAGAGGTGGCCGGTGATACTGCCGCAGAGCTGCCGGCGGTAGGGGCAGCGGTGGGTGGCAATGACTGGTTTACGGTGGTTGACTAATGCAGTTGGCTAAGAATAACGGGGGAGATGCCCCAAATTTACTCTCATCATTAAGAACCTAATTTCATTCCGCAAATTTACTCGTAGTAATTTTGTCTCTGTTGAATTTGACCCTTTTGGTTTTACTGTGAAGGATCTTCGTACGGGGGCACCTCTTACGAGATGTAATAGCATGGGGGATCTCTATCCATTCCCATCAACCTCACTGCCAGCTCATGCTCTCCAATTTCTCTCGCTACTATCTCTCTCGTCAACTTTGCCACTCCGGAGCCCCAACTTTTAATTTTTTTAGAGGCAATAATTTATTAAATATAATAATGGAAAACTTGCCCATCACTGTGTTTCTTATTCTTTAGGCAAACATGTTCGTCTTCCTTTTAAATCATCTTCCAGTATTACGTTTTCTCCGTTTGATATTGTTCATGCTGATTTGTGGACGTCGCCTATTTCTAGTTCACTAGGTCATAAATATTATCTTGTCTTGTTATATAATTTTTCTCATTATATTTGGATCTACCCACTCAAATTTAAATCAAAAGTGTTTGCCAAATTTCTTGAGTTTTGTACTTTTATCAAAACAAAGTTTGAAAAATGTATAAAATCATTTCAGTGTGATAATGGTCGTGAATTCAATAATTCCATGTTTCACCGTTTCTGTAAAAATAATGGCATGGTTTTCCGATTCTCGTGCCCCCACACATCGCCTCAAAATGATAAAGCAGAACGAATCATCCGCACAATTAATAACATGGTTCGTACTCTTATGTTTCATGTCTCCCTTCCTCCGGCTTTCTGGGTCTATGAAGTCAAAATGGTAGAATACGTTCTAAATATTTTACCTACTATCACCCTTCACAATGACTCCAACCGAAATTCTATACTGTAGGATCCCCTCTTACGATCACCTAAGGATATTCGGTTGCCTGTGTTATCCCAATCTTGCATCCAATGTCCCTCACAAATTAGCACCTCGAACTACTTCGTGTGTCTTCGTAGGTTTCCCGTCTAATCATAGGGGCTATCTTTGCTATGTCTTGTTCATTCGTCAAATTCACGTCTCTTGTCACGTCACGTTTGACGAGACCATATTCCCTTTTTCGGATCTCCAAAAATTTTTAAAAATGGACTATACCTTTCTTGACGAACCCGATATCTCCCCCGTTATACTCAGCCAACTGCATCAGTCAGCCACCGTAAACCAGTCACTACTACCCACCGCTGCCCCTACCGCCGACAGCTCAGCGGCAGTGTTACTGGCCACCTCTCAGTCACACTCATCGTCGGTTGCCACCGCCACTGGCTACCGTTCCAGCTCCTCTATCTCACCACCGGTCCTCTAACCCACCACCACCCAGAACCGTCACCCACCACCAGCTACTCTGCTGCTCCACCAACCGACAATCCCAATATCCCAGCTACCCACCCATTCCTTGTCGACCAGCCTGTTACCGGAAACACCACCACCACACCAACATACCAGCGCCTCATTCAAAACCCACCACCGTCCCCTTACCCAACGGTATCTACCCCACACTACATCACCCAACCCTCATATCTGACCATACCCGACCCATCGTCTACCCTACCAGATCTTCCATCCCACTGCTCTTCACCTAACCCACTGCCTTGTTCCACCACTCCGCAACCCCACCACACGCAACACCTCAGTGAACCACAACTAATAAACCACCAAAATAACTAGCCACACACTGCCCCCACGCACCAAATGGATACCCGTTCTCAACACGGGATTTTCAAGCCCAACATCCACTTTAACCTATCCACACAATCAATTTCCCCAATTCCCCAAAACTCCAAATTAGCCAAACTAGACCCTAATTGGAATGCGGCTATGTGTGAAAAATTTAATGCTTTAACGAAATAGCACACGTGGGATTCGGTTCCTAAACCGGAGGGGGTGAATGTGATCCGTTGCATGTGGCTCTTTTGTCACAAATACAGAGACAATGGTGATCTAGAGAGATATAAGGCAAGACTTGTGGAAAATAACACAAATCAACAGGAGGGCATTGACTGTGATAAGACGTTCAGTCCGGTTGTCAAACCGGCTACCAGTCGCACAGTTCTGAGTATAGCCATAGGAAAGCATTGGCCGATTCACCAACTTGACGTGAAAAATATGTTTCTACATGCAGACTTGAAAGTAACAGTTTACATGCACCAACCACCTGACTTTTTCCATCCACCAGTCCCTCAGTATGTATGTCATCTCCGTAAGCCATTGTATGGTTTGAAACATGCCCCAAGAGCGTGGTATGAACGCTTTGCCAGGTACATTATGTAGATTGGGTTTGTGCGCAGCAGGTGTGATAATTCTCTTTTCATTTTCAATCGAGGTAGTAACACTGCTTACTTACTGCTATATGTGGATGATATTGTTCTCACTGTGCTCATCTGATGGATTGAAAAATGAGATTATTGCTTTACTTAAAACCGAATTTGTATGACTGACTTAAGCAAGTTGAGTTACTTCTTGGGGATATCAGTGACCAGATCTGCAAATACTATGTTCTTGAGTCAGTGTAAGTATGCAGAGGAGATCGTGTACAATGCTAAGAAGGCCAATTGCAAGATCATGCCCACTCTGGTAGATTCTAAATCAAAGCTTAGTGTTGTTGATGGTGCTCCAGTCTCCGATCCTACTCTTTATAGGAGCCTTGCAGGTGCACTTCAGTATCTTGCCTTCATCAGACCTGATATTGCTTATGCCATTCAGCAGGTGTGTCTATTTATGCATGCCCCAATGAGTCTCACTTCACTGCTCTTAAGCGCATCATCTGGAACATTAAGGGTACACTTGATTATGGGTTGCATCTATACCCCTCTACATCGATCAGGTTGCTATCTTATATGGATGCAGATTGGGCAGGGTGTCCAGACATGCGACGCTCCACCTCCGGCTATTGTGTATTCTTAGGAGATAATCTCATCTCATGGTCTGCCAAGAGGCAAGCCACATTATCTCGTTCGAGTGCTGAAGTTGAGTACAGAGGCGTTGCCAGTGTTGTCGCTGAGATTTGTTGACTCCGAAATCTACTTTTGGAACTCCAGTGTCCCTTGCGTAAGGCGTCCATCGTCTACTGTGATAACATATCTGCCATATATCTATCTCACAATCCGGTTCAACATCAGAGAACCAAACACATTGAGATGGATTTACACTTTGTTCGTGAGAAGGTTGCTCTAGGTCACGTCAAAGTGTTGCATGTGCCTTCGTCATATCAGTATGCAGATATCTTCACAAAAGGGCTTCCCAGACAGTTATTCCTCGACTTCAGATCCAGTCTTAGCGTTCAGCCTCCTCCCACTCCGACTGAGGGGGTGTATTAGCTAATATTCTCCATATATTCCCCATATATTGTGTAATTATGAGTGTTGTAAATTTATGATATATTAGGATCCTTACTGTATTAGGATTCCACCCTTGTACACACTACATATATTTTGTAATAATGAGAAGACTCCCCAAGGGAGATTATTACAATCTTACCGTCTTTAGTGCAAGATCCAGAGGGGTCATGTCCAATTAATTCCTGGCTAAGATTGAACTGACTATTTTTCAGACTTAACATTGTTTGGAACCATGCACAACATATACACGTCCAACAGTGTCAGGATTTTTATCGAGGAGATCCAAAATATTTAAAAGTAAACCATGAAAAAGTCAAAGGGGGGTCATTGTATACATCTTTAGTATGATTTCTTTTTTACACTCTCATGTCAATCAAAAAATATTTAGAGGTAATCTTCCATAAGATGTGGAATTCGTAATATTAAAAACAAGACAAGTACTTATGTAACATATAAAAGTAATCTAATAGTGTAAGATCTCTTCTTGTTAGAGTATATAAGTAAAACTCTGGTGCTTTAACGCCAGCAACAGTGTTGTTGCATTTGAAGGTTTTATTGGATCTGTAAGCTTTGTTAGTTGAAGTTTGTAAAAAAATTAGTTCCAACTTATAGACCAGTCTAAAAGTAAGGATGGGCTCACATAAATTGGACTGGTTCTACAACTTCCTTGCTAGTGGATTGGATCAACGTGTGGGCTGTGTAGTAGAAATGGAACCCATTGATCAATTTTGTTTATTTGTTTTTAAAAAATAATTAGTATTATAAATTTTCAAATTACATAAATGAAACTTTATGATAATGTCTTAAATTTCTGAAAAATGATTATTTGTGAATTTAATTACCCGTTATGTAAGCCTGTAAACTTAAAGTAAACTATCCTCCCCCCCCCCCCCCCAAGAACTAAAGTTAATAAAATAGCCAAATGCCACCCACGTTTGACCGGATTCCCAATTACACATTTTTATATATGATCCTATTACCTCTTAAACATTTTAAATCAAAAGATATACCTCTTAAGTGAAGATGTGGCGGAGAGTGCATTTCACTCTCTCAATATATATCCCCTCAGGTGCAAAAAATGTGTGTAATTTTTTTTTTATTATTACGTATATTTTTGTTATAATTAAATAGTTTATGTATCTTGTGTTTTTTTCTATTTATTTGTTTATTTCTTATTCTTCATTTTCCTTTTATTCTTCTTTTCTTTTCTATTCTCTAACATCATCTTTGACGAAGAAGATGAATTCGCTGGATGTTTCTTCTTGGCTTACCTCACTTTTCCTCTTTCTCATACATATGAAATCACTGTTGGAATATGTAGAGCAACAACGAAAATAGTAAATAACTATTCCAGTGATCGAAAGGATAAACAACAATGAAGACAACAACAAGTTGTCAATATCTTGATCTTGAATTGAAACTTCAAATATAGAACTTGTATTCGGAAATACAAGAACATGAACTGCTACATTTGTGGCTTGTAGATCCACTGAGAACACAGACGGTTAGAGTCCTTCGTCTGTTAAGTTAACACCTGAAACACTTAGCAACCAATTAAATAAACACAACACCACCGGCTGAGTCGAGAGATGACTCTCTGTCTTTAAGACAAGATTCCCCCCGTATATAGACTTTACGGAAGTGTGGACAATAGTCTTCCAAGATGAAACAACAAACTATCAAGTGAGCAAAGCCTACGCAAATGATCTCAGCTAAGAACACGAATAATGAAGATTGCTAAGAGAAGGATTGCTTATCAGGAAAATCTGATCTCTTTGTGGTGTTGTATACTTGTTTTTCTGTTCATATGTGCATATATGTTCTTCTATAGAATTGAGCCAAAGCCTCAATTTATAGGTGTGCAAGATGGCATCTTCAAGTGTCCCACAATGGCAATCAATTGTCATGTAATGGATGACATTTAACCCCCAAGTAATGCAGCAACATAATGGTCTAAGTAATGACCATTATTGGGTGGATTCAATAACATTGAAATCCCTCAACAACCAAACCTTTGGGATTCCGTCGAGCAAACACTAAGCGTCGCGGCGCTGCAGCATTTAACGCCGCGACGCTACAAGGGGGGCGCCGCGGTGCTCCGGCGCTGCGGCCCTGTCCACAAGGCATCGCGGCCCTTTCCGACCCGTTCCATCTTACACTTCGCACAATCCTTCCTTCGTTTACCAACGTGGAACACTTGTTATTTATCCAATAACCATCCATCATTCTATGTCTCAAACATTTCACTTACGTACCAATATCTCTTTCATTAACGAAATTTACGATACTTGGCACTAAGATTGCACGTGTGTGGAAATGATATTTCCGACGTGCGGGGCCCAATTGTTCGAGTCATAAATAACGGGATAAACTTAATTCCACATTAGTAAATTTTCAACAATCACTCATTTCAAGATTTATTGATAAATTTCCTGTATTTAATTTTTGGTTAATTCCGTGTATGATCATGAATCTTGTGGGTATTTGAAAAATTGAATTATCGACATTGAAGTATTTTAAACCGACGATCTTAAACAAATACCAATTAACTTGACTCTCCTTTTCGAGCACCAAACCTTGAACCGTTGAATGAATGAGTGTGAAATTGGTCACTGTTTAGATGGAGGAATTGACTGGTGGTGCACCGGCTGTTCTGGGATGATTCACGATTTTTCGATGGAGAAAAGAAACTTGTGGCGATTTAAAATTTGGGTTAGCTGATTCGTGTTGGTTTTGAAAAAAATTTCCATCTTTTTATTGGATGTTGTGAGTGAAGGCTGGGGATGGAGCTCGTTGAAGGGGTGGGGATCGCCGACGACGATGGAGAGGGGAGGGCAGTGGTACTGATTAGAGATGGCAATGGATCCTGGACCCGGTCCGGATCCGGTGGATCCAGATCCGTTTTATAGGATATGGATCTTCAAAATTTGGACCCGACGGATCCGGATCGGACCGGATCCGTTTCGACGGATCGGATCTGGATCTGGATCTTGTATTTGAGATCCGTATCCGGTCCAGATCCGACCCGTGGATCCATTTTTTATTAAATATATTCATAACCTAGAATATAATTTTATAAGTATTTTCTTAAAATTGCTAAGCACATCCTTGCAAGTTTAATTCTCAAAACAAGTTTAATTTATCCCCGCGTTAACTCAAAAACCAAAAAATAAAGAGGTAACTTCGATAATAAAATCAATGTTATATCAATGAATGACTAACATCTCCATAGACAAGTAGTTAAAATTATATTCACTTCATTTGTGAAGATTCCAAGCACATGCAAATTCTGCATTGTGGAAATACTAGTAAGCATTTTCCACAACTATTGTCATTGTCCAACATTTTCAATTAATAGCTCACAATCAAAATAAGACAACGAACAAAATATCTCATATGAACATTTCAAAATTAAAACACAGTAAATTGTTAGCTAAGTAAAAATCGTTTGTCAGTTCAAAAAAACATTCTTAACAAGGTTACAATCTTAGCAAGGCAAATTTTTTTACATGTGGATCCAGATCCGATCCGATGGATCCGAATTTGGATCTGATTTTTATGGACCCGACGGATCTGGATCCGGATATGGATTCAGGTATGAAAAATGGATCTGGATCTGGATCTAGTAGGATCCGGTCCAGATCCGATCCGTTGCCATCCCTAGTACTGATACAATAGCAGGAAATAAAACAGAAGAAAGAAAAAGTAAAAGGGAAATTAAAATAAAATGAACATAATAAAGAAAAAACAAGGAAAAGAATAAGAATAATAAATGAAAAACTTTTTTTTCCAAATGTACACGTGTAAGGTGCATGCACTACACTGTCTAACACATATCTGAATGTGACCTTTTAAGGAGGTATATATTGTGATTTGAAAATATTCAGGACGTAATAGAACCCCATATAATAAATATGTGTAGTTAAAAATTCTATCAAATGTTGGGGAGTCATTTAGCTATTTTCTCAACTAAAGTTGGATGAACGTACAAAAAAGATCATCCTTTGTGGTCAAAGATTTTAAAATGACACGAGCAAAAGGAAAAAAAAAACCCATACATAAGCTAAAGGATCCTTCTTTTTACTTTGTATTATTATGGTTTATCTTAACTTATAGTATGTGCACTTATACTAAAGATAAGAGAATTAAAAACAACAACAATATATCATTGTAATCCCATAAAATGAGGTTTGGAGAAGTTAGGATGTACGCAGACTTTATCTTTACCTTTGTGGATAAAAAGATTGTTTCTGATAGACCCTCGACTCAAGAGGAAAGTAGCCGATGCGGGATTGCAAGGAAAATAAAATAACAAAATATCAAGACATAAAATACATGAAGCAACTCATAGTAATACACACAAAAAGAATAGGGATCTACGCGATACATAAATAAAACTACAAAAAAAAAAGGAAAAGAGGAGATGAATAGGCTAGCCCCTTACTTATCCCACACAATGCGGAAAAAACTCCACTACTCACTAATATTCTACCTTAATTATCGACCTCCAAATCTTCTTATATAGGGTCATGTCCTCAGTCAGCTAAAGTTGTGTCATGTCCTGTCTAATCACCTCCCTCCAGTTCTTCTTCGGCTTACCTCTACGTCTCCTAACTCATGCTACTGCCAATCTCTCACACCTCCTAACTAGCGCATCCTCACACCGCCTCTTCACATGCCCGAACCATCTTAGTCTCGCTTCCTAATCATATCTCTTCGAGCATATCCACACATCAATCTAAGCATCCTCATCTTCGCTACCTACATCATCTAAACGTGGACGTTTTTGACTGGTTAGAATTCTACCCCATACAACAATATTGGTCTAACCACCACTCTGTAGAACTTACCTTTCAACCTTGGCGACACATTCTTGTCGCACAATACCCAGGAGGCAAGCCTCTATTTCACTTGTCCTGCTCAATGTGATGTGTAACATCATTGTCAAACTCCTTTTTTTCTTGAATTACGGACCCAAGATACTTGAAGCTTCCTCTCTTGGGTATGACTTGTTCCTATATTTTCAATTCCACCTCTGCCTCATACGCCGCGTCGCTGAACTTGCACTCTAGATAGTCTATTTTAGTCCTACTTAACCTTAAATCTTTAGACTCTAGAGCCTCTCTCCAAACTTTCAACTTATCATTTACTCCACTACGCGTCTCATCGATCAAAACTATATCATCCGCGAATAACATACATCATGGCACCTTCCCTTGAATATATTGTGTCAGTTCGTACCCCGCTAAGGCAAATAGAAACATGCTAGAAAGTTTATCCCTGGTGCAAACCCATCATGATTGGAAAGTGTTCTGAGTCACCTCCCATTGTTCTAACACGAGTCTTGGCTCCATCGTACATGTATTTAATAGCCCTGATGTAAGCTATACGTTATCATACGTTTTTTCTATGTCGATGAACATCATGTGTAAGTCTCTTCTTGTTCCTATACTGCTCAAACAGCCTCCTTACAAAGTGGATAACTTTTGTATTCGATCGCTTTGTCATGAATCCAAATTGGTTCTCAAAGATAGACACATCCCTATGCATCCTCAACTCAACCACCCTCTTCCAAATTTTCATTGTGTGGCTTAGTAGTTTGATACTCCTATAGTTATTGCAGTTCTGGATATCTTGTTCTTGTACAACGGTATCATTGTATTCGAACTTAGTTGTCCTAAATATGACATTGTCCAATCTAGTCAGCCACTCCAAACCTACCTCACATGTATTCTTCCAAAAATCTACCAGGATCTCGTCTGACCCGATTGTTCTTTCCATCCCCATCTTTCGAATAACTTTCTTAACCTCATACACCTTTATGCCCCTAAAATACCCAAAATCTCTACGGGTCTCAGAATGTTCTAACTCACCCAATATGATATTCCTATCCCCTCCATCATTCAAGAGATTTTGGGAATACGTCTGTCATCTCTGTCAAATGTGCATCGTCTACCAACACCTCGCCATCTTTGTCCTTGATGCACTTCACTTGATCCAGGTCATGACCCTCTTCTCCCTCACCTTAGCCAACCTATACAACTTCCTATCCCCTCCTTTGCACTAAAGCTCTTCATACAATCTCTCAAAAGCGGTCATAATCGCCAGACCGCAAGCTTCACCTCCTTCTTCTCCGTCTTATAACTCTCCATGTTCCTCCTCTTGTCCCCCTCATATAAACTTTCTACTATCATTATATAGGCAACCTTCTTAGCTTCAAATATTTCTTAGATCTCACCATTCCACCAACAATCTCCCTTATGCCCATCTGGTTTACTCCTCGAGACCCTTAACACCTCTCTAGCTACTTCTCTGATACAACCAGTTGTCCTAAACCCACATACTATATGCGTCCCCACTCCTCCCCCAATCCCCCAGAGCCACCAACTTCTTCCCGATCTCCTGAGCTTTAGCCATAATCAGGACTCCCCATCGAATCATTGGTTAGACATATGCCACACTCTTCTTCTTTCTCCTGACCTCTAAATCCATCAAACCAACTTAAGTTGGATTGAAAGATTCTCACTCGGTAGGTAAGAGGATTGTACTACTCCCTCCGTCTCAATTTATGTGATATAGTTTGACTCGGTATGGAGTTTAAGAAATAAAGAAAGACTTTTGAATCTTGTGGTCTAAAATAAGTCAAAGATATTTGTGTGGTTATGTATCATCTCGTTAAACATAAAAAATAAAGGTTAAAGTTAAATTATTGAAAAATAAGGAAATGTATATTCTTTTTTTGACGGATTAAAAAGAAATATGTATCATATAAATTGGGACAGAGAATAATACATATGGTATTTACTTCTTTCACTTTCTTCTTCTCTTCAATTTCCTCCTAGTTAATTCGTCCTTTTCCTAAACCTCCCATTTCAAATTTTATTAGGTTTAATTCATAATTCTGAATGCTACATCGTAATACATGCTCTATTTTTAGACAAAAATAGTCTTATGTTTGAGATAGGTTTAAGATAGCCTCTTAAATATACTTTTGAATAGTTTTAGTTTTTAAAATTTGTTTAAAAAATGAGCATTTTTAGTTTTTATCAAATATGTACTTCCTTCGTTGCATTTTACTTGTTACTTATACTAAAAATATATTTTTATTTTTACTTATCTATTTTAGCAAATCAACACATATTTATTACTTTCTTCCAATATTACTATTATCATTAAATAGCGATATATAAAGTATGGTAATAAACTTAGAGTTTCAAATTAAAGCATAATGAATAAAAATAATTTATTATAAAAATCTTCTAATATTTTTTTTAATTAAGGGGAGTGTCAAGTCAACAAGGGTCATATGATTGAAAAATTTATTGGAATCGAAATAATCAGGGCGTCATTCGAAAGCTAATAATTGCAAATCTTGAACGACTATAAATCGGACAATAAAAAAGTATACTAAAATATGCATAATAAATTTAATATGATTTGATCAATTGACTTAAATATGACAAAACTAATTAAAAGACATAAAAGTTATTGAGAGAAATTCTCCCCCTAAATAAGACTCTTTAAACGATTACATTGTGGATATTTTTGTGTCTCTAGTTGTGGGAAGGATGTCTTCAATTTATAGATGTCCAATTTTTTTCCTCCAAGAAAATGAGTAGCCAAATATTGAAGAGAATTAAATTTTCCTACGAAAATCAAGGCAAAACCCTTAACAAATTTCCCCTTTTGGCCTGATTTTTCTGATAAAATAATCTTCATCCTCCTTTTTCATATAATATTCATCATTGATGCTTGTCATGGTTAAAAATATGTGTGGTTTAAAAATGAAGCCGTATGCGTTAAAAGTAAGCATGAGTTAAAATTGATTTTTATTTTTAAAGATGCAACAACAGGATTGTTGATAATATAGTTGAAAATTGTCTCCACGTGTAGTACTTCAAACTTTTTTTTAATTTTTTTTTTGACAAAACTCTTCAATATCGCCAAATTGATTACTCTTGATTTGAACCTGCATTGAATCTGTCCTGAACATCGCCGAATCATTGGTTGAACCATTTGCTCTAGTACCACTTATTGGGATCGAAATAACCAGGGCGTCATGCGGAAGCTAATGATTACAAACCTTGAACGACGATAAATTGGACAATAAAAAAGTGTACTAAAATATGCATAATAACTTAATATGATTTGGCCAATTGATCTACATATGTCAAAATTAATTAAAAGATATAAAAAATTATTGAGATAAAATCTCCCCCTAAACAAAACTCTTTAAATGACTACATTGTGAATATTTTTCTGTGTCTCTAATTGTGGGAACGAGGTCTTCAATTTATAGATGTCCAATATTTTCCTTCAAGAAAAGAAATGGCCAAATATGGAAGAGGATTATATTTTCCTTTCAGAAAAAGTAAAAATAATTATAGTAATATTTTAACTTTCTTTCGAAAGAAAAGTAAAACTCAAATATAGTAACATAAGACAAAAATCCTAACAAAATTTTGGAATCTCAGATTTTACAAGAACTGGGGTAAAATATCAAAAATAGATCAGTAATAAAAAAACTGCACCTAACTTAAAAAATAGATAAAAAACAACACCTCCCTATGTGAATTCGTTAACTCTCTCTCTCTCTCGCGTTTATCTTATAACTTCAAAACATTCGTGTTGTATGTGCACTTAAATTGAAAATGAGACAATTATACTTTGTTATTTGGGTAAATTATATATATGGTCATGTAACTATCACTTTTTTTTATAAAAGTCATTTGACTATTTTTATCTAATATAAAAGTCACTAAACTTTGAGTATATTAACACAAAAGTCACTAAACAGAAAAATAGCAATTTTCCGGTTGATAATTTATTTTTACTTCTTCTTTTTTATATTTAAGAAATAAAATTTTAATTTAAAAACTCCTACCCGAACCCAAACCACAAAGCCCATTCGAAGAAAGTAAATAACCCTTCATATTGTTTTCCTTTTCCCTACTAATGTGGATCTGTACCTGTGTTTACTCCAAACTATATTTAGTGATAAATTATATGTAAAGATATATGTCTGTGTATTGATCGATTGAGTTGACAAATTGTGAAAGTAATCATAAGAGGGAATTATGCTAAATATCCCCCAGATTTTTGTTATTACATGCCTTTGCTAATGATATGCTAGGGACAGCTTCAATAAGAAAAAAATTATGTAATAGAAGTAGTTAGTTATTAGTAATAGGAAAAATTAAAGGTCTATGTTTGTTTTAGTAGTATTCGAAATTGCTCAATGTTATTATTTGTTTCACTTTTAATTCATTCATATTTTGTCATGAGCAAATCGTCTCATGTTTGTTTTTATAATTAGCTGAGCTCTAGTTAGTGCAAAATATATGAACTGCATGTTAAAGCTAGTTAATGAATAAAACTAGCCAAGTTGGTGTGAATGAGAAATGGAAGGCAACCTTTCCGAACAGTCACCAACCTATTCTGAAGAGGCACCTTCAAGGCTATATAAACTAAGGCAATGCCTCATTTTAAAGATACCAAAAACCAAAAATTTCTCGCATCCGAAATTCTCGCATTCTTTTTTCACAAATAAAACTATCGAGTCTTACCGTGTTTCGTTGCCAACTTTGAGTTCGTCGAAGTCGAAGGCGTTTGACGTACCGCTACTCCCCGCGACAGTATATCCGTTTTATCCCGGGAGGAAGTAATCCATAACCTCGAGGTACAAGTGAGGGGATTAAATTCCTTAAGGACACACAAGGAATTCGTGGTCTCGGATATTTTCTTACTTCGTATTATTTTTCCAGCTTCGTTTTTTTCTCGGTTTTGTCTTTCCGTTTGGTTTCTCGTTTTTCCCGATTTTTTGAACACAGCACAACAACAAGCTTAAGGAATTTAATCATTATTTCGTGTTCATTTGTTCTTGTTTAACAATTACGAACGTTGTCGAAAAAAAAAAAAAAGTGTATGTTGTTTGGAGACTAAAATCTTCGGATTTTCTACTCCGGTTGAGATTAAAGTTTCCATAACTTTCTACTCCGTTGGGTACTTGATTTGAAGATATAAAAACTTCATCAAGTATACAACATACAATTTACTGGGAAAAAAAAAAAAGGTGTATGTTTGTTGTTTCGATGTAACGAACTTGTATGTTGTTTGGAGACTAAAATCTTCGAATTTTCTACTCCGATTGAGATTAAAGTTTCCATAACTTTCTACTCCGTTGGGTACTTGATTTGAAGATATAAAAACTTCATCAAGTATACAACATACAATTTACTGGAAAAAAAAAAAAGGTGTTTGTTGTTTCGGTGTAACGAACTAATATGTTGTTTGGAGACTAAAATCTTCGAATTTTTTACTCCGGTTGAGATTAAAGTTTTCATAATTTTCTACTCATTTGGGTACTTGATTTGAAGATATAAAAACTTCATCAAGTATACAACATACAATTTACTGCATTTCGTTTCAAGGATTTTAAATCGTTTGTGTAACCTTGATTCGGTTTGAAGAAATAAAATCTTCACCGTTGTGTATTATAATTGTTGTCATTCAAAACCGATTCAGCTTCGATAATTTATGGCATTCACGTTTAGGACATGTCAATTATAGAACCTTGCGAAAAATGATTAGTTTGGAAGTATTGCCTAAGTTTGAATGCAATCAATCAAAATGTCAAATCGTGTTGAGTCTAAGTATGTTAAACATCCTTATAAGTCAGTTGAAAGGAATTCAAGTCCTTTAGACTTAATCCATACAGATATTTGTGACATGAAGTCAATCCCATCTCGCGGTGGAAAGAAGTATTTCATAACTTTTATTGACGATAGTACGCGGTATTGCTACGTTTATTTACTTAATAGTAAAGATGAAGCAATTGAAGCATTCAGGCAATACAAAACTGAAGTTGAGACTCAACTTAACAAAAAGATTAAAATGATAAGGAGTGATAGGGGCGGTGAATATGAATCTCCTTTTGAACAAATATGTTTGGAATATGGCATTATTCATCAAACAACTCGCCCTTACTCGCCACAATCAAACGGAATTGCGGAAAGGAAAAATAGAACCCCGAAAGAAATGATGAATGCCTCGTTAATAAGTTCTGGTTTACCCCGTAACTTGTGGGGGGAAGCCATTCTAACAAATGCCTAGCCGAATACTCAATCGAGTGCCCCATAGCAAAACAAAATCTATTCCATACGAAAAGTGGAAAGGAAGGAAGCCCAATTTGGGATACTTCAAAGTGTGGGGGTGTTTGGCCAAGGTGCAAATTCCTAAACCCAAAAGGGTAAAAATAGGACCTAAAACCATTGATTGTGTTTTCATAGGATATGCCACAAATAGTAAGGCATATCGATTTCGGTTCACAAATCGAAAATCCCGACATTCGTGTAAATACGGTAATTGAATCGATAATGCCGACTTCTTTGAAACCATATATCCGTATAAAAAGGAATGTGAGTCGTCTAGCAAAGAATCTAAACGACCTCGGGAAGAAACAAAGGAAAATATTCCCGATGAGGAAAAACCGAGACGCAAAGAAACGTCAAAGGACGTCTACTTCATTTGGACCGAATTTCTAACATTTTTGTTGGAGAATGAGCCTCGAACCTTCAACGAAGCTATGTCTTCATCGGAAGCTCAATTTTGGAAAGAGGCAATCAATAGTGAGATAGAATCCATCTTAAACAACCAACTTGGGAATTGGTTGACCTTCCTCCAGGGAATAAACCTTTAGGTTCCAAATGGATTTTCAAGCGTAAAAAATGAAAGCCGATGGTACTATTGATAAATATAAGGCAAGACTAGTTGTTAAAGGGTTTAGACAACGAGAAGGTCTTGATTACTTTGATACATACTCGCCGGTAACGAGGATTACATCTATTCGGGTGTTAGTAGCGTTAGCCGCCGTGTACGGTCTTGAAATCCATCAAATGGATGTGAAAACAAATTCTTAAATGGAGAGTTAGAGGAAGAAATTTACATGGAACAACCCGAGGGGTTTGTAGTTCCAGGGAAAGAGAAGAAGGTGTGTCGACTTGTTAAGTCTCTTTACGGACTAAAACAAGCACCCAAACAAGGCATGCAAAATTTGACCATACAATGTCGTCAAATGGATTCAAGATAAATGAGTGTGATAAATGTGTCTACATTAAGAACACTCCAAACCACGTAGTCATTGTTTGTTTGTACGTGGATGATATGTTGATAATGAGTAACGACATTGCTAACATAAATGCTACTAAGCGCATGCTTGCTAGTAAGTTTGATATGAAAGACTTAGGAGTTGCCGATTTAATTCTGGGAATTAAAATCCATAAGACTCCTCAAGGTCTAGCATTGTCTCAATCTCATTATATTGAAACGGTACTTGAAAAGTTCAAGTATTTGGACTTTAAAGTTGCAAAGACGCCAATTGATATGAACCTTGCTCTTACAAAGAATAAAGGTGAAAGTCATTCTCAATTGGATTATGCCGAGTGTTGGGAAGTTTGATGTATATCATGAACCGTACGCGACCTGATATTGCATGTGCTTGTAAGTAAACTAAGTCGCTACACTAGTAATCCCGACCAAAAACATTGGTGGCGATGAAACGAGTTTTGGGGTATTTAAAACATACTCAAACTTTGCTTTGCATTATAACAGTATCCCGCAGCTTATTGAAGGATACAAAGATGCAAATTGGATCATCGGTTCAATCGAAACTAAATCCACAAGTGGATATGTTTTTACCATAGGTGGAGGAGCAAAGTCTTGAAGTCATCCAAATGACATGTATCGCCCGCTCTACAATGGAATTTGAGTTCATAGCTTTAGACAAAGCCGGTGAAGAAGCTGAATGGCTCCGGAATTTCTTAGAAGATATTCCATTTTGGCCCAAACCGTTGGCTCCTATATGCATACATTGCGATAGCCAAGCGGCAATAGGAAGAGCCGGAGCCTTATGTACAACGGAAAGTCTCGTCATGTACGACGAAGACATAATACCGTTAGACAACTACTCTCTAGTGGAATTATCACAATTGACTATGTTAAGTCAAGAGATAATGTGTCGGATCCACTAACTAAAGGCCTAACTAGAGAGGTAGTTGAAAGATCATCAAGGGGAATGGGACTATGGCCGAGGACAAGTCATCGTGACGGTAACTCTACCTAGAAGACTCGGAGATCCCAAGATCTAGGTTCAAAGAGATCAAACAAAGTCATTAATGACGGTTCAACATTGTCACAATAACTCTTTGGTCCATTCTCGTGATGAGACAATGTTCAAGTATCAGGATAAAGCATTGCGGCTTTTTAATGGTTCCTAAGTTTGGTACGGGGTATATCAAATAGTGTATCTACGGGATGACACATTTAGGAATCACCTATGTAAGTGTGAAGTGTAAGCCGCTTCAAGGAGAATTATGTAAGGCCAATTCTCTACGCACTTATGAACCAGGCAAAGTTCATGGTCGAAACGAACAAAACAATGAGAACCAAAGACGGTTAAAGGGTTAATTGTGTGACATGTGGTTGTCTAGGTATACACCAAAGCTCGACGGTTCAAGGATATCACATCTACCGATTGACCGAGTATATCCGACATATGTTCACTACGGAAAGTTCAAAGAGAAATCTACTTATCCGGATGCGATTAATCCTTGCTTACGAATCACACGCTTTTTGTCATGCATGTTTTTCATCATATAGCCCTTCCCCATTCATGGGGGATTGTTAAAACTAGTTAATGAATAAAACTAGCCAAGTTGGTGTGAATGAGAAATGGAAGGCAACCTTTTCGAACAAATCACCAACCTATTCCGAAGAGGCACCTTCAAGGCTATATAAACTAAGGCAATGCCTCATTTTAAAGATACCAAAACCAAAAATTTCTGCATCCGAAATTCTGCATTCTTTTTTCACAAATAAAACTATCGAGTCTTACCGTGTTTCGTTGCCAACTTTGAGTTCGTCGAAGTCGAAGGCGTTTGACGTACCGCTACTCCCGCGACGGTATATCCGTTTTATCCCGGGAGGAAGTAATCCATAACCTCGGGTACAAAATGAGGGGATTAAATTCCTTAAGGACACACGGTGAATTCTGTGGTCTCGGATATTTTCTTACTTCGTATTATTTTTCCGCTTTCGTTTTTTTTTCGGTTTTTGTCTTTCCGTTTGGTTTCTGTTTTTTCCTAATTTTTTGAACACAGGCACAACAACACTTCACATGTTCAAATACTTCGAGGGAAAAGGTTCACGTTTACCCCTTCATTTTTAACTATGATTTATAATTATGCATGTTGAATTTCTATTAAGAGTCACAAGGACAAAAAAGATCTTTTTCTCTAATGGTAAGGTTGGGCGTATAAAAGATTACTCGTGTTAGAGGCGTGTCACGAGAATTTGACCTCAATATTAGAGGGTAAATTATATATTCTCCCCCAAAAATATAACATATCATAAAATTGCTCAATTTCAAATAATACATGGGAGAATAATACATACTACAGTAGTTAATATTACTATTCTGGTAAGATTGTATTAATCTCTCTTGGAGAGCATTTCTCATTAATACAAAATATATATAGGTGTACAATGTTGAATCCTTCAATAATAAGAATCACAATTCTACCATAATTATACAATACAAAATATGGTAAATATACATAATATGACACCTATACACGTGTGCTAATACACCCCCGCAGTCTGAGCGGGAGGAGGCCGGACGCTGTGACTAGATCTGAAGTCAAGGAAGAGTTGTCTGGGAAGGCTCTTTGTGAATATATTCGCATACTGATAAGAGGAAGGCACATGCAATACTCTGACATGACGAGAGCAACCTTCTCACGAACAAAGTGAATGTCCGTCTCAATGTGCTTGGTTCGCTGATGTTGAACCGGATTATGAGATAGATAGATGGCGGATATGTTATCACAATAAACCAAAGACGCTTTATGCAACGGAAACTGCAGCTCCAAAAGAAGGTTTCGAAACCAACAAATCTCAGCAACGACGTTAGCAACGCCTCGATACTCTGCTTCTGCACTCGAACGGGATAAGGTGGCCTACCTCTTGGAAGACCAAGAAATGAGGTTATCCCCTAAGAAGACACAATAGCCAGAGGTGGAGCGTCGCGTGTCTGGACAACCTGTCCAATCAGCATTCGTATACGATAACAACTTGGTCGGTGATGAGGGGTATAGATGTAATCCATAATCAAATGTGCCTTTAACATATCGAATGATACGTTTAAGAGCAGTAAAATGAGACTCCATGGGGGCATGCATGAATAAGCATACCTGCTGAACGGTATAAGCGATGTCAGACCTGGTGAATGTAAGATACTAAAGTGCACCTGCAAGACTCCTGTAGAGAGTGGGATCGGACACTGGGTTACCATCAACAACACTAAGCTTTGATTTAGAGTCAACCGGAGTGGACATGATCTTACAGTTATCCATTATAACATGTGCACTATCTCCTCTGCATACTCCGCTGACACAAAAACATAGTATCTACAGAACGAGTCACTGATATCCCCAAAAATTAGCTCAACGTTCCTAAGTCAGTCATAGCAAATTCGGTCTTAAGTAGTGCAATAATCTCATTTTTCAACACATCAGAGGAGGCAGTAAGCAAAAAATCATCCACATATAATAACAAATAAGCAATGTTACTATCTCGATGAAAAATAAAGAGAGAATTATCACACTTGCTGCACACGAACCCAAGTCACAAAATGTACTATGCAAAGCTAACATACCACGCTCGAGGGCCTGTTTAAAACCATATAGTGACTTATGAAAATGACATACATACTGAGGGGTCACCGAATGGACAAAACCAGGTGGTTGGTGCATATAAACAGTTTCTTTCACATCACCGTGTAGAAACACATTCTTCACGTCAAGTTGACGAATGGACCAATGCTTACCCATATGAATACTCATAACTGTGCGAATAGTAGCTGGTTTGACAACCGGACTAAACGTCTCACCGCAATCAATACCCTCTTGCTGATTGGTGCCATTGGCCACTAATTTTGCCTTATACCTCTCCAGATCACCATTGTCTCTGTACTTGTGGCGATAAAGCCACATGCATCGGATCACATTCACCCCATCCGGTCTAGGAACCAAATCCCAAGTGTGTTGTTTCTTCAAAGCATTCAATTCCTCACTCATGGCCGCATTCCAATAGGAGTCTAGTTTGGCTAATTTTGGGTTTTTGGGAATTGGGGAAATGATTTGGGTGGACAAGTTGAATTGGACCTTGGGTTTGAAAATCCCGGGTTGGGCATGGGTTTCCATACGGTGTGTTGGTTGGGGGGTAGATCGGGTATTCTGGTAGAGGTAGGACGGCATAGTTCTTCGAGGATGACCGGTGAGGTGTCGGACTCGAGAAAAATGTAGTCCGTGTTGCAAAATTTTTGGATGTTGGCAAAGGGTAAAATGGTCTTATCAAACGTGACATGATGGGAGACGTGTATTTGATGAGTGGACACGTCATAACATAAATATCCCCTATGATTATACGGGAAGCTTACAAATACACATGGAGTGGTTCGGGGTGCTAATTTATGAGGGACAATGGAGGCAAGATTTGGGTAACACATGCAACAGAAGATCTGAAGGTGATCATATGAGGGGACCCTACGGTATAAGTTTTCGGTGGGAGTCATGTTGTGAAGAGTGCTAGTGGGTAAAATATTAAGAATATATTCCACCATTTTGACTGCATAAACCCAGAAGGAGGGATGTAGATAGGCATGAACAAGAAGGGTACAAACCATGTTGTTTATGGTGTGGATGATTCGTTCGGTCTTGACATTTTGTGGAAATGTGTATGGACACGAAAATCGGAAAACCATGCCATTATATATTTCTCTCATTTAGTTTGGATTTACCCACTAAAATTTAAATCGGAGGTGTTTGCTAAATTTCTTGAATTTCGCATTTTTATCAAAACACAGTTTGAGAAAGCCATTAAATCTTTTCAATGTGCTAACGGCCGCGAATTTAATAATTCCGCTTTTCACAAATTTTGCAAAATAATGGCATGGTTTTTTATTTTCGTGTCCACACACATCTCCATAAAATGGCACGGTCGAACGAATCATCTGCACCATAAACAACATTGTTCGTACCCTTCTTGGAATATAAAATGGTGGAATATATTCTTAATATTTTACCCCCACCGAAATCTTATACCGTAGAGTTCCCTCCTATGATCACCTTCGGATCTTCGGTTGCCTGTATTACCTAAATCTTGCCTCCACTGCCCCTCATAAATTAGCACCCCGAACCACTACATGTGTCTTCGTAGGCTTCCCGTCTAATCATAGGGGCTATTTATGTTATGACGTGTCCACTCGTCAAATACATGTCTCCCGTCATGTCACGTTTGACGAGACCTTTTTTCCCTTTGCCAACATCCAAAAATTTTGCAACACAGACTACATTTTTCTCGAGTCCGACACCTCACCGGTCATCCTCGAAGAACTATGTCGTCCTACCCCCACCAACACCCACAGTGGCTCAGCTTAGCCACAACAACAACACCGCTCGATCTCCACCACCGACAACTCTCCCACTGTCTCACAGTCCTCCCACCGGTCGTCTCCACCAACTCCAAACGTGTCCCCTACACATTGCCATTCCAATGTCCCTCAGTCTCCAGTTGCCACCAAACCCGACACTATTCCAGTCACTGGCACCACAACCAACACCGATATTCGGCACTACCCACTAACCCCACATCTGTCTCCGTACCCAATGATAGCCCACTCAACCCCCGTCGACCTACCCAGATGGTCCCAACTAGATCCCACCGACCCAGTTACAGCACCCATCGTCGACTAGTCCAGCACCCCACCACAACCAGATCTAGTTTCCGACCACAGTACCTAGTCACCACTTCTTTTGGATGATTTCTCTCATTTTGTTTGGATTTACCCACTAAAATTTAAATAGGAGGTGTTTGCTAAATTTCTTGAATTTTGCATTTTTATCAAACACAGTTTGAGAAAGACATTAAATCTTTTCAATGTGATAACGGCCGCGAATTTAATAATTCCGCTTTTCACAAATTTTGCAAAAATAATGACATGGTTTTTCGATTTTCGTGTCCACACACATCTCCACAAAATGGCAAGGCCAAATGAATCATCTGCACCATAAACAACATTGTTCGATTAGCCAAACTAGACCCCAATTGGAATGTGGCAGTGAGTGAGGAATTTAATGCTTTGACAAAACAACACACTTGGGATTTGGTTTCTAGACCGGATGGGGTGAATGTGATCCGATGCATGTGGCTTTATCGCCACAAGTGTAGAGACATTGGTGATCTGGAGAGGTATAAGACAAGATTAGTGGTCAATGGCACCAATCAGCAGGAGGGTATTGATTGCGGTGAGACATTTTATCAGGTTGTGAAATCGACTACTATTCGCACAGTTCTGAGTATTGCTATGGGTAAGCATTGGCTCATTCATCAACTTGACGTGAAGAATGTGTTTCTACATGGTGATCTAAAAGAAAATGTTTATATGCACCAGCCACCTGGTTTTGTCCATCCGGTGGCCCCTCAGTATGTATGTCGTCTTCATAAGTCACTGTATTATTTTAAACAGGCCCCTCGAGCCTGGTATGATCGCTTTGCAACGTACATTTTGCGACTTGGGTTCGTGTGCAACATGTGTGATAATTCTCTCTTTATTTTTCATCGAGGTAGTAACATTGCTTATTTGTTATGATATGTGGATGATTTTGTGCTTACTGCCTCATCTGATGTGTTAAAAATGAGATTATTGCACTATTTAAGACCGAATTTGCTATGACTGACTTAGGGACGTTGAACTATTTTTTTGGGATATCAGTGACTCGTTCTGCAGATACTATGTTTTTGTGTCAGCGAAGTATGCAGAGGAGATAATGCACAGGCTAAAATGGATAACTCCAAGATCATGGCCACTCTGGTTGACTCTAAATCAAAGCTTAGTGTTGTTGATGGTAACCCAGTGTCCGATCCCACTCTTTACAGGAGTCTTGCAGGTGCACTTCAGTATCTTACATTCACCAGGTCTGACATCGCTTATGCCGTTCAGCAGGTATGCTTATTCATGCATGCCCTCAGGGAGCTGAGCCTCATTTTACTGCTTTTAAACGTATCATTCGATATGCTGAGGGTACACTTGATTATGGATTACATCTATACCCCTCAACACCGACCCGATTGTTATCGTATACGGATGCTGATTGGGCAGGCACTGTCCAGACACGCGATGCTCTACCTCCTGCTACTGTGTCTTCTTAGGGGATAATCTCATTTCTTGGTCTACCAAGAGGCAGGCCACCCTATCCCGTTCGAGTGCAGAAGCAGAGTATCGAGGCGTTGCTAACGTCGTTGCTGAGATTTGTTGGCTTCGAAACCTTCTTTTGGAGCTGCAGTGTCCGTTGCATAAATCATTTTTGGTTTATTGTGTTAACATATCCGCTATTTATCTATCTCATAATCCATACAAAATATATATAGGTGTACAATGTTGAATCATTCTATAATAAGGATCCAATTCTACCATAAATATACAATATAAAATATGATAAATATACATAATATGACACCTATACACGTGTGCTAATACTTGTAACCAACCAAAAGCAAGAAAAGATAGAAAAGAGAATCTAATCTAAGCACAAGAATACGACAAAGTAAGGGCGGCTGGTAGGAGAACACGTGTCTATTGGCTAGAGACTTATGATATTCTCCAAAAAAAAAAAAAAGTACAAATCGAACCCACAAACCAAATTGGAATGGAATTTTGCAACCAGCAATATTAATGGTTCTTATACCTTTCATCCTCTTTTCAAATACTATAATCATATTCTTTTAATTCCCATCTAAGTTGCTTTCTGTTTATCTTCTTGCTGCTCCTGTCTCTATTTTCTCTCTTTTCCTTTGGATTGTGGACATGACTAGTGGGAGAAGAAACAGTGAAAGAATAAAGCCTGTCTATGAGTAGCCTATATCTCAAATAATTCCCAATCAAATAGTGACAAAAAATAATTACAAGACTGGCTTAAAAGAATAAAATCATTTTAGGAGGAAGCACTTACTCTAAAGTAGAGTTTTTCAACGCAAATTTATATTAATCAAACTTTAAAATGAATATGGAACATCAAGCGAAAAATAAAAAACTCGGAAGATCAAAAAGACTAATGAATTTTTCAAGTGGATTTCTTCCAAATACATGCCTTATGTGACAAGTGGCGATCTAAAAGTTAATTACTATGCGAGTGAGCTCTTATATTTATACTAGACACAAAAAACAGGACATTTCTGTTTTTGAATTTTGATCTTATGATAATCCAATGAAGAGAAATAATGTAAATTTGTAAACTCAGTAGAAATTAACTTGAGTAGTTATGTTTAAGACTAAAGCTCCAGTCCTGTTTCCGACAAAATTCTGTTGTAATATGGCCAATGATATTTTCTTTTAAAAACACCATGACAGGGTAAGCTAAATTAACATCTGAATACAGTTGAATGAGTTAGAAAATATTACTCAATACATGCTTTGACTATTGAAAGAAATAATTCCTTAATTATTTTTATTAATTAGAAGAGTTTATATACAATTTACATATTTCCATAATAGGATAATCGTATTCCTATTCTACTCCTAAAACATTATTCTACTTAGATACTAACTATACAATTATGGTAATACAATTATTATGGTAAGTGTACAATATTAATTACACTACAACATTACCTAAACTAGGAGACTAAAACCTTATCTAAATTATGTCCTATGTACCGTGTACAATTACCGAAACCGAGAGCCCAATATACACAATATACACATGTATATATATTGTGTATATTTAACACACCCCCGCAGTCATAGCGGGCGGTCTTCGAACGCTGAGATTGTCCCTAAAATCTTCAAAAAAGACCGAGGGAACCCTTTGTAAAGATGTCGGCAATTTGATATCTTGACGGGACATGGCAGACGCGTACCTGATCACGAGCAACCTTTTCGCGGACAAAGTGAATGTTCATCTCGATATGCTTAGTGCGCTGGTGCTGAACCGGATTACCAGAAAGGTAGATGGCACTAACATTATCGCAATAAACCAAGGTTGCTTTATGAATGGGACAATGAAGCTCCAAAACCAAATTACATAACCAACATGATTGCAAGACCACATTAGCTACCCCTCGATACTCGACCTCGGCACTGGATCGGGACAATGTCGACTGACGTTTTGCTGACCATGAGACCAGGTTATTACCAAGAAACATACAATAGCCAGACGTAGACAGTCTGGTGTCCGGACAGCCACCCCAATCAGCATCCGTATACGAGACAAGTGCGGACGTTGAGGAAGGATATAAATGCAAACCATAGTCAAGTGTACCCTGCATATACCGAATGATGCGTTTGAGTGCATTCATGTGCTCAACTCTGGGATCATGCATAAATAAACACACCTGCTGGACAGCATACGTAATATCTGGTCTCCTGAATGTAAGATACTGAAGGGCCCCTGCAAGACTGCGATAGCGGGTCGGATCATCGTATGGTACACCGGCCGTGGCACTAAGCTTGGGCTTAGTATCAACTGGAGTGGAAGTGGACTTATAGGATGACATCCCAGCCCTCTCAATGATCTCAGCTGCATACTTCCTTTGAGATAAGAACAACCTACATGTATGACGAGTGACAACAATCTCCAAAAAATAACTCAAGGGCCCCAAGGCTTTCATAGCAAACTCATAGCTGAGCATTGTCATGATAGACTGGCGTAAGGCATCGGAAGAGACAGTCAGAATAATATCATCCACATACAACAGAATATAGGCCAAGGACAAACCACGACGATAGATGAACAATGAATTATCCGACCTGCTATGAGTGAACCCAATAGTTGAAACATAGTCGGCAAATCGCGTATACCAGGCCCGTGGAGACTGCTTAAGCCCATATAAGGACTTCTTTAACAAACAGACATGATGAGGATGTTTGGGATCCCTAAATCCCAAAGGCTGATGCATATATATTGTTTCCTTGAGATCACCATGTAGGAAAGCATTCTTTACATCTAACGGATGAATAGGCCATGCTTTCGAAAGATCCAAACTGAGCACAGTGTGAATGGTAGCCGGCTTGACCATCGGACTAAACGTCTCACCACAATCCACACCAACCTGCTGAGTCTTACCATCACCCACAAGCCACCATTTATGTCGTGCAAATGAACCATCTGAATTTTCCTTATGAGCAAAAATCCACATAGACCTAATAACATTAATACCCAATGGACGGGGCACCAACTCCCACGTCTTATTATCAATAAGAGCATTATATTCATCGCTCATAGCAATTTTCCAATTCGGGTCATTTAATGCAGACATAGAAGTACGGGGTAAGAGTGATTTAAGAACATTAGAATTTAAATTAAAATGTCCATTTGGTTTAAAAATACCCCGCTGACTACGAGGGACCGGTCTATGACTTGAGGAAGAATTGAGCGGATTTTGGAAATTTCCTGTACTCGGGACGGACTAGCCAGCATGCAGTGGGCCTGCTGGCCCAACACGGTAAACTGACGATGGAACTGGACCAGTTCCATAATTGGGCTGGACTGCCCCAATTGCTGGAACTGACCCAGTGACGGTAGTGTGTGACGTACCAGTGGGGCCAGCGGGCAGTGGGCCCGCTGGAGAATTTTGGGTGCGGGACATGTCTGAAAAATGGTGAATAATATACGGGGATATACCATCATCCAAGAAATTATACGAACTAGGTGCGGGATTGCTCACCTTAGCAAACGAAAATTGGGATTCATAAAAAATGACATGATGACTAATGATGATTTTATTAGAGGATAAATCAAAGCATTTGTAACCACGATGATTAGACGAAAAACACAAAAAAAATACGGAGTAGACCGAACCTGAAGTTTGTTAATTGTGGTGGACGGGAATAACGGATAACACAAACACCTAAAAACCCGAAGATGTGAATACGAATGAGTCTTATTATATAAAATTTGAAGGGGGGAAGAATATGTCAAACCTTTGGAAGGAATTATGTTAAAGAGATATGTAGCCATTTGTAGAGCATGATGCCAAAAAGACGGGGTACGGAAGCATGAATCAATTAAGTTCGGACAATGTTATTTATGGTACGAATTTTGCGTTCGGCTTTCCCATTTTGTGAAGACGTATGAGGACAAGAAAAATGAAAATTGATCTCATTATTAGCACAGAATTCCCGAAACACCCCATTGTCATATTCTTTGCCATTATCACACTGAATATTTTTTATTTTCCTTTCGAACTAGGTTCTAATGAATGCTCTAAATCTTAAGAAGATGGAAAAAACTTGAGATTTTTTTCGCTATCGGAAAAGTTCATAAAAACTTAGAATAATCATCCAAAAAGAGAACATAATACCGATGACCCAAAGAACTAAGAACAGGAGACGTCCATAAGTCACTATGAATAATATCAAATGGCATTAAAGTATGAGAATTTGAGTCTACAAATGGCAACCTAACATTTTTTCCTAAAGAACATGACTGACAATTTGGAGTACTACGCGTACCCTTACATGAAATAAAATTATTTTTATCAAATGACGACAAAATAGTTGACCCCGGATGACCAAGACGAGCATGCCACATGGAAGGAGAAATGGCTGCAAATGCTGATGGCAAGACTTGACTCGATGAACCAGAACTGGGTGTGATAGGATAAAGATCTCCCTTACTATCACACCTCATGAGAGGACTCCCCGTCTTGAAATCCTTCACAGAGAAACCAAATGGATCAAATTCAATAGAAACAGAATTGTCAGTAGTGAATTTACGGACAGACACTAAGTTTTTAATCAATTTGAAGGCATGTAGGGTGTTTTCAAGATAAGAGGTGGATGAGGGGGAGACAAAGTTTTATGACCATAACCACGTATTGAAATAGAATTACTATTACCAATAATTATTCCGCGAGGGTTGCTCAAATTGGAATAAGACTAGCATGTACGTGAATCGGATGTCACGGGGGTAGTGGCACCGGTGTCCATATACCAATTTGGGTTAGGAGGATTTAAACCCAACGTGTGCATTGCGGCTTCGATGTCAGCAGACGTGGGTGTCGCGACGTGATGGGCCTGCGGGGGCCAAGGCGCAAGTACCCCTGCTTGCTGCCTCGGCCCAGAAGACTGACTGTATGTGGACCAGGTAGAATTGGGCCTTGACTGCTGTTGGGCAGCCCACTGCTAGTGGAGTGAAACATGGCTTGGCACAAACAGTGGTTGTGGGGCCTACTGCCACTGCATAGGGGCCCGCTGTGGGGCCTAGAACTGTTGCTGCTAACCACCACCGCCACCACCATTGTGTCGGTTGCCGCCGCGGTTCTTGCCATTATTTTTCTTATTTCCTCCCTTTTTGCCGCCACCGTTGTTGTAGGTTTGGCCCAGGTTGTTGGAATCGGGAGGATGGACAGTGGATTCGGTCATCATAACCACATGACTAGTACTGGTAGCCGCCTTTTTAGCCATGCCCGCTTCTTCGAGTGTAAGCATAGAACGAGCTTGATAAAATTGCGGAAGTGGATTGCTTTGACGAAGAAGCGTGCCAACACCACTATAGGCCTCGGAGAGGCCTGAAACCATTTGGAGGACCAAACGGTCATTCGAAACCAGTGCACCAACGTTGCGGAGTTGGTCCCCCAATTCCTTCAATCTTTTGCAATAAGCCGAAACGTTAGGGAAATCTTCCATATTGACGTGGGAGAAATCCTGCTCAAGAGTAACAACTCTAGAATTATGATTATCTTGGAATATATCACGTAGTCTATCCCAAGTCGCCTGCGCCGTAGCGTCAGGTTCAATAATCATTTGCAAAAGGTTGGTAGAAATTGTTGAATATATCCACTGAAGGACGGTAGCATCAAGAGTCGTCCACAACTTAAGATCATCCTCGCGTTTTGGCACCTCCGTATCCTCAGGAGCCGCGGGGATTATGTGATGGATGACTTGATGCAAGCGTGCGTGAATTTTGTACAGTTCGGCCCACGTCGCATATTGGACATTTTCTATTTCAAGAATAAAAGGGATGTTATTCTTGATGTTAGAAACTGTAAGGGCATGATGAAATGTGTTCTCGTGATGTAGACATATTGATAGAACAATATGTGATTGAGGGATTTGGAAGAAAATTTTGGGAAGAGAGGATAAACCGTCGGCACGAATTCCGATGAGGAGAGGCTCGGAAATCGATGTTGGTGAACGGAAATTGGGAGGATTTTTGAGAGAGGAATTTAAGACCTAGACTTCTGATACCATGAAAGAAATAATCTCTTGATTATTTTCATTGATTGGAAGAATTTATATACAATTTACATATTTCCATAATAGGAGAATCATATTCCTATTCTACTCCTAAAATCTTATTCTACTTGGATACTAACTATACAATTATGGTAATACAAATATTATGGTAAGTGTATAATACTAATTACACCACAACATTACCTAAACTAGGAGACTAAAACCTTACCTAAATTATGTTCTATGTACCGTGTACAATTACCGAAATCGAGAGCCCAATATACACAATATACACATGTATATTGTGTATATTTAACAATATTTAACACTATTTATCAATTCTCAATTTCTTGATATCTTTGCACCGTATTTATTGAATATTTTTTAAAAAAAAAGTCATGTAGCATATAGACAATATAGAATGATAACAGTCTTTAATAGTAATAGGTATCATGTATTAAGTAATTGTATCAATAGTTGTTCCAGTTAATTGTTTATTGAATAATATTGTATATACGATCAAACAAAATAATAATTATCAACATATCAAATGTGAACGCAGAATTTGCCTATGCAATCAGCTTCATGTTCTTTCTTTCTGCTGCTCTTATAGAATGTTGGCCCGTGCAGAGCATGGGCTAACTAAAATGAAAGAGTTAATGATTTTATTTTATGATTGCAATTTAGATATGATTAAGAAATTTAAACAAAACTCATGTTAATATCGAAGCGACATGTTATTTTATTTTGGATGTGAAGATATGTAGATTTCAATTAAAATTGTCATATTAATGTCAAGATAACATGTTCTTTTATTTCGAATGTGAAGTTGTATATATTTTCTAATACGTAATAGAACTGGTGAGTAAATGTATTTTCAATGCTCAATCGTGAGTATCTTCATTTTGGTAGAGCTCTCTATTGATATTTTTCACGTAAATTCATTTTTTATATTACTCATTTCACCTAAGAAAATAATGAATGCAAATAATCCAAAAATTAAAGATAGCTTAAATAAGTTAATAATTTCAAACTGAACACAGTTGCAAAAACTATTTTGAATTCAAACATGATGAATTTGGGCATAATTTTGGCTTGCAAGATTCAGTAATAAACAAAATAGATTACTACCAAATTATGTAGAAAATTTTACTAATAAGAAAAACAAAACTAATGTAAAGAAGGATACGGAACTATCCATAAGGTGGGCTTCGTGGGCCAGGCATTGTGTACGTGCCTATGCAGAAAGAATGGTAAAAATGTAGTAATCCTAAGCTTATAGTTGGATGTCAAAATAGAAAAGTTTAAAATTTTACCCCGAATTAGGATCTTATAGGTGATATTAAAAAAAAACATATCAGCACATTCAATACCTTTTTCAGGCATTAAAAATGACTCAACTTGATCCGTTGAGGCCAGCGTGTTTGCAGAGGCTCTTGCTTGTGACCTTCGGGTCGCAGGTTCGAACCTCACTCGGCGGATATCGTCCTCCGGGGCATATACCTATGGTAAAGCCTAGGCGCTAAAAGCCGCGCGGGCATGTTGCAGTGTGGGTTCGTTCCCAGCCAAGTCTTTGAGGGGGTCAACCTTGTAGCATTGATCGTTGAACGTAAACAGACACTGACCACGGGTGCACATCCCGCGATTTACCTGGTGGTGGAGTGCTGAAGGACCGGTCCCATCATCCCCATGAGTCTAGTACCAGTACTTGTGCAGATACTAGCGATATGGAGGCACAAGTCGCCTCGAGACCTAGATTATCAAAAAAAAAAAAAACTCAAAACTTTGCAAGATTTACGGTAATGCACAGGTGCGCTTGAGGTAATTGGGCAAAAACTTAGGGGCCCACCACGCTCAGAAAAGTTAATACTACACTTCTCTAGAAATACTAAAGGGAATAAAGAAACATGTCTTAGCTTTTTTGTCGACCAAGGAAAAAGTATCTATATAACAGCACCAAGTACAATAACCTTACAGCACAAAAAACTGTAGAACTCCAATAAAGCCCTTGGTCGGCAGGCTGGCAAGACAACGGCCAGCTGCTTCCCAAACGGATTCTATATATTATTAGTAAAATAGTAATATTTAATATATTTAACACTATTTGTACTACTATTTATTTCGTTTATTCCATTGTTGGATCCGCCGCTGTCCAGGGCCTCTTGTCATCATACACTAAGAAATAACATATTACTAAAAATGCTTTATTTGCTGAGTTAAATCAAGGGAATCATAATTAATCTCCAGGTGTCAATTGAGGGTTATTAAAAAGAGAAAGAAAGAATAACCATTCTTTTTCCTCGTTTCCTATTTGGTATCTCATATTTAGGGGTGGTCGTATATCGGTTCATATCGATTTTGTATCCGAAAAATATAAACCGAATAAAAATTAGTTTTTTTTTTAAAAAAAAAACGAATCCAACTTTTTAAAAAAACCGATATGTTCGATTTATATCGCCGAACGTATCGGATTATATCGGTATTTTCTAGGAGTGGGCCGGGGTGGGGTGGGATTTTTTTTTAAAAAAAATTAAATTTCTAACACTGAAATTGATATTCACACTTACATTACCACGAAATTTCGACGTTGAAATCTATTGTGTATCATGAGATATTTACTAAAGAAAAGAAAAGAAAAAATTAGAAATCGATTTGGGGGAAAACACAAATTGATTGGGAAAACGAACATTTTCGTAAAAATTGGCGGCGCCGTCCCCGTCTAGAAAAAATACGCAAAATTAAAAAAAAATCGGGTAAAACAGACATCCGAGCTCAGAGTTATGACCATTTAAAGTTTCTCCAATTTACAATTACTTTATCTTACATTTTATGTCAATGCTTCCGTGATATGTTAATCAAGTTCATGCTGCATTCGACTTCTATAAAAGCTTCATAGATTGACTTCAATGGCTATGATTCAAGAGATAATAGTAGCCTAAAATAAAAAATAAGATTAATTATAAATTTGCCCCTATTTTTCGGTTTGATTCATCCCCAAAATTAAAAAACCGAACCGAATCATTTAATCCTGATTCGGTTTCGGTTTTTTTTTAAAAAAAAACCGAATCAAACCGGCGATTCAGTTCGATTTTTTCGATTCTTCGAATTTTTTGACCACCCCTACTCATATTCATTTTGGGACCGACTAACTCAAATTCACGCCGAAAATTCATTATTCGCTTTGAGACTTAGACTAATTTAAATTCGCACATAAGAATTTCACTTTTGGGAGCAAAACTGCTCCTACCAAAAGTGACATCCGCTACCTTTGATTAAGAAATGGAACAGTGCTGGCGACCACCACAACATTTGGTGGTAATGAATAGCCATTCAACTTTTTTATGAAGAATAGACGTACAATAAATGGCCCTGAAGACTCCTAAGTAAGTATCTCTTAAAGAAAAATAAAGCTAAGCTAAATGCCAATAAATCTTCAGAAAACATGGAGTTGCTTTTCTTGACTTTAACAACATATAGACTACTCAAAATATAACTATCACAAATCAATTATTCATTTGACAAACCACTACAGCCATTATTGACTATATTGTTTCTACTAGTTGGAAGCCATATACTAAATAAGATAAAGATAATAGCAAAAGTACTAGTAGTATTAATGTTCAGTGTAACTTGAAACCACACTCAAATTCTGCACAAGAGGAATATAAGAAAACTTTCAAGAGGCTCAATATGAACGGCAACTGAAAAAAATAATAATTTAAATACAACTTCAATTCCTTGAAGAAAATAAAGAACAATTATTATAAAAAATATAAGAATATAACAAATGATTCTTTCTTCAATCACTTAATTGTTGAAACAATGTGATTAGTTATCCTCCCTATCCATTTCTTTCCCCATAAAACTGGGATATGTTGATGTGTTTCCCTTGAAACTAATGGTTAACTTATATATCCAATATATCGATAAGAATTCGAAAAAGAATAATTATGGAGCAATTGTGGCAGAGAAGCCGATTAAGCCACAATCCGCTCCTGGTCTATGTACATTTGTTCCAGCCACGGTGGAATGGAATCACGAACACCACCGCTGTGCTTCTGCTCTGAACTGTAAAGCCCGGTACCAGTGGAGGACACGTCTTTCACCAAGGAATGAACCCACGACACATCTGGCTCGTTCACTTGAGATGGAGCGATTGGTGATGATCTTGTTGGAGTACCACCATTTCCACCACGAAAACCAAAAGATTGAGATCTCTTGAGCTTGTTTGTGTCTTCACTATTGAAGCCCCACTCGAGTTTCCCATCGGGGGAGCCCCAGTCTGACATATTATTAGCTGACATCAAAGGCGGGGAGTTAGTAGCACGATGGCCCATTCCACTACGGTCGATGAAACTCTGGCTGCGCTTAGCAAAAGCAGCAGACCTGGAGTTCATGACAGCTTGAGCCACTGCTGCTGAAGAGTCAAATCCGTAGGTAGAGGGTTTTCTCATTGGAGACGATGATTGAGGAATGTTGGAATAGCATGATTGAAATTGGTTCATGTTTTGTCGCATCTGAAGCGCCGTTTGAGATTGCATCTGGGAGCCATTGCTTGAAACCTTAGGTGAGAGACCTTGCAAATGAGGAACCGATGGAGAATACAATTGAGAACTGGTGGATGATGCAACTCTTGGAGAGAGGCCCTGCAATTGGGACAACAATTGAGAATCCATGGATCCAAAAACGTCGTCAAGATTAGTAGGCTTCAGATCCCCCATCCGATTGTCGTTATTCCAATAGGATGGAGAAGAGAGACCAGCCATCTCATCGATCAACTGCTGTCTCAGTTGCTGCTGTGTGCGGATGCTTTCCAAGCCGAGCATTTCCATATCCAAGTCCAAGTCTCGAGCATTCAGAGACGTCTTTAGCCTACTACTAGGAAGCTGCAATGCAGGTGGGGTGATGTTCATCTTGCTCTGCCACATGTTTCCGCCCATCGGAGACAAACATGTAGCAGCAGCAGGAGACATCGGAGGTGTTGAACTAGTAGGCATCAAAATAGGCGAAGAACCAAGAGCCAGAGGACTCAATGTTGACATGTCCATCGAACTGACTGGAGTAGCCTTCGGGGAAGGAATAGCTGAACCGGTGGAAGCATACAACGGGCGAAGCTCTTCAGGTTTGTGAGCAAAGAAGCAAACTTTCCTCGAGCATCCAGTCTCATCCTTGCAGAGACGGGTTCTATATTGGGCAGGATGGAGCCACGACTCAAATACACCGTGAGCGTACTCGCAAGAATCATTCTTTGCACAAGCACCTTTCTTGAACTCGGGACATGGGACACATGTATAGTTGTACTTCCTTGGATCACGTCTCCTTGCGTTCTCTCCTGGATGAACGAAAGGACATTCAGTCCAGTCATGAGAATAAGCCCTAGAACACGGCTTAACCTTGAAACAATACATCCTGAAATCATCACTCCCGTAAATCCCATCGTTTATGTCCGGCAACGAAGTATCGATCGGATATTCTTTCTTTTCACTCCCTTCTTTCGCCATCTGGATTGCTGCTTTTCGTTGTTCTTCCTCATGCTCAGCAAGCTCACCCAAGCTACCATTCAACAACAACTCGAGTGATTTCCTCTTCGAGTTCCTTAAGGACTTGGGGTAAGAAGCAATCACATCACAGGGTTTGTTTCCACTGGCATCACAAACATTGACATCTGCAGAAGCATCAACCAAGATCTTAACGACCTCGATCGATGATTCCGAGCCACCAGCTGCAGCACAGTGAAGAGCAGTTGCACCATCAGAGCCACAAGCCCTGTTGACATCAACCTTGCCAGTACCAATAATATACTTCAAAATCTCAGTGCTTCCATACATAGAAGCAATCATAAGAGGAGTTCTCTCTTCAAACCCCATCTTTTTCGAACCAAATCTTTTTCCATACCAAAAGCTGAACTCATCAACAGCACAACCCTTCTCTACCTCACATATGAAGCCAGAAAGATCATCTGAAGCTGATAATTCAAGCAATTTTGAGCAATTTTTACTAGGCCCATCTTTCTTATCCATGTTTAAATCAAAAGGACAAAGTTTACTCTTTGAACCAGTGCACATCAATTCCTGCAAGTAATCAAAGAAGCTTCCAAGATTTAGATTTGCCACTCAATCCAACCCATATAAAATCACAATTTCCAAAAGTAACAAACTGTATAAATCTAATAAATACATAATTAGAGCTGTAGTTCTTCAAGTAACCAAAATTCTTCCTAGATTTACATTTGCTACTAAATTAAACCCAAAAAATATTACAAATTCCATATATCTAGATAAATACTGAATAAAAAATGTAACTTTTTTTCTTAATCTAATGAACCCATGAAGGAAAAAGGCCCAAAACAAAAGATCCCATGTGAGCTGTTTAAAGTTTCAACAAAATCAAGAACACATACAACTAGTCGATAAAAACTGAAACCCATCTTAAAAAAGTTTCAATTTTTTTTACATTCTCACAAAAGATTTGATACCCATAAGCATTATTTACCATAAAAGGACAAAAGAGTTCATACCCATAAGCATTTTTTACCATAAAAGGACAAAAAAGCAATAAGAACTAAAACCCATCTCACGTGAGCTCTTTAAAGTTTCAACAAAATCAAGAAAACACATACAACTAGTCAACAAAAATGGCACGGATCTAGTAGCTCAGTTAATTGACTATCTTAACTTTCACCTTATTTATGCAGTAATCTCCTCCCATTTTCATTGCCCTTACCCTCTATGTAATAAAAAAAAGTAACAAAAACTGAAACCCATAACTCAAAAGTCTCAAAGATTCGATCTTTACACAAAAGAGTTCATACCCATAAGCATTATTTACCATAAAAGGACAAAAAAGGCAATAAATTGTGAAAACAAACAAAATACCTTAGAGATGGATAAGATTTGTTTCTCAAAGAAACTTGAAAATCCAAGAGGGTATTTGAATTAGTTGGAATAGAATTGTGAGTTGTTATTGTTTGAGTTACTTGTGAGGAAAGATGAGCAAGGGGTTCACAGGTATATATGAGCCAAGAGGAAGGAAGGAAGGAGGAAAGTGAGACTTTTCTTCTTGGTGAGTTCAATTTTTTTCTTCTCTTTAGCGTTTATGGTCAAAGTCAAATCTTCAAAATATGGTCCACTATATATGAGAAAATAACAGAAATGGTCCTTTATATTTGGATGTAGGTTCTAAATAATCTCTAAAGTATGATTTAAATAGTTTTAATCTTTTAAAATTGTTAAAAGCTAATATTTGATCTCCGTCAAATATTTTACAAACTTCGACAGTTAGATTTGACAAAATTTATATAATAAAGGATAGTGGAAAGTGGGAGGAACTCACACTTGGAGTACATTTTTTGCAATTTATGCTGATTTTATCTTTTTTCTGGAGTCTGATGCAATTGTTTAAGTGTTCTGCTATCTTTTACTCCCTCTATTTTAATTCGTTTATCTTAATTACTATTTGGGCAGTTACAAAAAAATTGACCAGTCTTTTTAAATATCTTCTAATATTTTGAATTGTTAATTATTGCGACTTATAATACGTTTTATGTAATTTCTATATATGTAGTTTTTATTTCAAATAAATTAGAGATTACCGACCATTAATTAGTTTGACCCTCGTACTCCGAATCAAGCAAAACAAAATAAAAAGAAAGGAGTATATATATTTTGGTGTCTAATATAGTGTTTTGTGTTGCAGTTTCTAGGATTCGATGAAATTTTTGTAGTGTTTTGAGCAATCTTTTTTTTACATTTTAATTTGTTAAATATTTCACCGAGATCAAAATATTAATTTTAACAAACTTAAAGAATCAAAATGGCTTAGATTATACTTAAAGGGACTATTCTGAACTTATAACCAAAATTAAGGGACCATATTTGTTATTCTCACTAGATTACATACCACTTATCTGTCTTAGTCTTACTGGTTCCCACCTAAATGCAAATGCAAATTAAAATGCAAACTCAAATGAAATTTAAATGGAAATGGAAATGAAATGCAAAATGATTGAAATTTTGAGCGTGTCTTAAAAAGTGGGACCCATGTCCACGTCAGAGTTCCAATATTATTATGATTAGAATTTAGACCGCCTCAACGGGTTTGTCCTTCGTCACGTGTGGGTGTTGGCTGCAGTTGGGTTTCTGAGCTTTGGCAGTGGCAGACGCGCCCCGCTCGTTATCAACACTTTACTATCTGTTTTCCACTTCTGTCAATACTTTGGTTGGGCCTCCTATGGACAATTATTATAAAGAATTGTAATTTCAAAAAGTTTGTCAAATTTACATTAGGATTGATGATTACGTAAGAAAAATGAACTTACCTTATAAAAATAAGTTATTTGTATTTTAAATATCCTTTCAGTTCTGCTTTAATTCTATTTTTTTCTGAGCGGAGGAATTACCAAAAGCAATCTATGTACCCAACAAAGGAGGTAACAATAAGAATTGCGTACATCTTCCCTCTTTAGACCTCACTTATAAATTATATTAGTTATGTTTTTGTTGTTTGGGGTTGATGATAGTCTATAAACATACGTCCAATTATAAGTGTGATAATTGATTACATTAGGTAATTGCATTTTTTTGTGTTTGATGAGTTAGGTGTGGCGGTTAATATAAATTCAACCCGACACGGAAAATATTCTATTACTAATTGATGCCGCCATATTGTAAAAGAAGTAATAGAGATGAAGACATAAATCCTTTTATGAATCTGCAGTACGACTCAAAGAGGTAGGTAATTATCCTTGCTAATCTATTTTTTTGTATCCTAGTATATATATATAACCGTAAGTGATGCTTTGGGTCATGTTGTAAATGGCCTTAGCTAAACCTGTTGATAGTAGAGGTGAAATTTTAACTTCTGAATTCGATTAATTGAATTTGTCGGTCCGGGTATTATTTCGTATCGTTTTGTATATGAGCCTCTTTAAACCGGACTTATTGTTATTGATTTGATGTTCCTTATAGAATGTGGTCAGTGAGAATTAATTATTAAGGACATATAAATCGGTAAAACAACAGTAGTGTGTATATATATATTTGATCTTGATTTGATTATGTTAATATTCTTAGATATTTTCCTAGAGTAGGTTTGGGAGAATTGGGGAGATCCATTTGATTGTCTATTATAAGTGTTGGTTTAGTTATATGACTCTTTTCATATGAAATTAGTAATTAAAACATATGATATTTTTATAAGATCATTATGTTCTATTAAAATTGTAGCTAGTTAATAGGATATCATTTCATCGAGAGAATCTGTTTCATCTCATGCCGTTCATCTAGATAGACGTGATTAAAAGAGTAGTCGATTCTAATATACTACTTCCTCCGTCCCAAAAAATTGGCATAGTTTGACTTGACATAAAAAGTTAAAATATAAATGAAGACTTTTGAAATACGTGGTTCAAAATAAATTTTAGATATTTGTATGATTATAAATGATCTCATAAAGTTAAATTGTTTCTAAATAGAGAAATAGATCAATCTTTTTAAAATAAACTAATAAAACAAATAGATCAATTTTTTTGGGACGTAATATCTAATGCAATTTTAAGGTATAAGGTGGCTTCGGGAGATTTATTTTCGCAATAGCAATGGTGATCAAATCCTATATGTTAGTTTTGAAAAATATCCCCTATACAGCAAACTGTCATGCAGAAATATTATCGCTATTGTAGGAATTAAATATTGCTATTTTCAATATGTTTTTTTTCACAAATTTAAATTTAATCGAATTTCAATATGTGTATCAAACACCAAATAAAAAATTAGCATGATATGCATACGTTTTACTAAATTAACCTCTCATTTCAAGTCACTTCTAAGGCAGATGGGAAATCCATTAGTTGATCACTTCTTTCGGGAAACAGAATGGGTTTTTGATCTTCTAGAGAATCCATGATTTATAATATTAGTAATAGTATAGTTACTTTGTGTTACTATATCATCATATCTCGCTTTTTTTATAATGTTTTGACTATTCCACCTTTATTTGTTTTGAACATCATTGAATCAGACAAACACGAAATTATAGAGTAAGAAAATATCAACTTGTATTGACTCAATCTATATCTTCAGTTGCCAATACAGACACCGGCTTTTGTAATGACCTTTCAGTATCAAAGTGGATCAACACACACTTATTTTTATAATTTCAAATAATACTATGGAAAATACTAGTACTACCTTTTAGAACAAAAATTTATACACAGTACATACGGTGAAGATGTTGGTGACTTTGAGTGCGGGTGAAAGAAGAAGGATCGGTGTGGTGAGTTGACATCTCATGTGACTAAAATGAATGAAGTTAACGGAGGAAGAACAAATTTGATCCACTTTTATGATAGTACGGACATATATAGACTCAGAGGCGGATCGAGAATTTGCACCACTAAAACGGAGAAAAAAAAAAGAAAGTATTTAATGGGAATTGATCCTTATTCCTATTGGTAAATAACTCATTATTCAACGAAGTGCACCATTTAGCTTTTTTTTAGCATGAGTGTCAGCAGATAATATTAGATTAATTCTAGAAAATATGACATAAAATAACTAATTTGGCGAAGAGACCATGAGTTCACGTGCACGATCAAATAGGCTATAAATCCACCCATGTATAGATTGATAGTACGATGGAGGCTAACATTAAACTTTTTTTAATAGTAGAGGGGCAAATGCGAACCCTTTTTCCTTTCATTTAAGATTTTATACATCCAAACCAAATTACCCCTTAGTAATAAAGAGTAACTTACATAAATAACTATCTTTTAATGCTTGCTTTCAATCTGTAGCTACTTTTTTGCTATTTACAATTCGTAGCTATATTTAGGCATTTCGTTGTATTTCAGTGTATTTTGAATACAATGTTCAGTTGCATCCAACATTTAGGCATTACGATGTATTTGATGTATTTGAATACATTGTTTAGTTGTATGCCACATGTATTTGATTGTATTTGAATACGTGCAACCTTAATTTCTCTGAATACAAGTGTATTTCATCGAGCTAATTTGGTGTATTCAACCATATACATATGTATAAAAATGCACATATATATGTATTCAGTCATTATACAATTGCATATAACTCATTCAAAAGAATACATGAAACAAACAACACATAAAATCAGTCAAAAGAACGTATTCAACTATATACATATGTATAAAAATGCACATATATATGTATTCAGCCATTATACAACTGCATTTAACTCATTCAAATATATGTAAGAAAAATAATATGGTCGACTGAGTTTAAACTTGGGCGGGCAGAGCCCACACCCAATAACCACTCCAGCCGACCGCTTGATGTTGTATTTATGTAGCTACGAAATGTTGTTGTTGCAAATAATTGTTATTATTCATAAATAGTTCTTAGAAATAGCTGTGTCAAGTAATTAATCCAGTAATAAAGGATGGGCTCATGTGGGCGTGAGGTTGGGAGGCACCAGGTAATGGGTTACCGGATACTAACCAGTTGAAAGTCTGGCACTTACCGCGTGAAGCTGGAGACTAAGGAAAGAAATTAAAAGAATGAAAAATACATATTCATTTTTGGCGTATTAGAGTGGTTTTAATTTCCGAAAACTTTGACAGATTTCTTTTGAGGTTAATTTTTGTTAACACTACCTATTTATGTGTTTTTAATACTCCTTATCCTACTTTTTATAATACTTTTATTTGACAACAGCTTTTCAATACTTTATTTATGTATTTTTATTATAAAAAGATGCAATATCTAGTACTTTTATGGTATTATTATTTTTATTATCTAAATTTTATTTTTAAAAAGTTTAAGAAGTAGATGTCTGAATTAGACAAACAATTAGAAGGCTTTACCGTTATACTTCAAAACCTTCATTATTCTTGAAATGGAGGGAGACTTACGTCTATCTTTTTTTCATTTTGATTTTTATAAAGGAATATGTTTCGATAAATGATTTACAATATATATAAGGTTACAAGAATATTTACTTTGATACAAACTAGGTAACTAATTAACATAATTACAAAAGGATTATAATTCTACCTAAAATAGGAGATATACAATTAATATAATTAATGAAAGAATATTGGGAATATTCTATTACACCCCCTCAGTCGAAGCGGGAGGTTCTCGAACACTGAGACTGGCTCAAAAATCATCAAATAGTATGCGCGGAAGTCCTTTGGTGAAGATGTCGGCAATATGATATCTGGAAGGAACATGAAGGACACGAACTTGACCACGAGCTACTTTTTCGCGAACGAAATGAATGTCCATCTTAATGTGTTTAGTGCGCTGATGTTGGACGGGATTGCCAGAAAGATATATCGCACTAATATTATCGCAGTAGACTAGTGTTGTCTTTTGAATCGGGCAGTGAAGCTCAAGTAGAAGGTAACGGATCCAACAAGACTCAGAGACGACGTTGACAACACCTCTGTATTTTGCTTCTACAGTGGATTAGAATAGTGTATGTTGCCTTTTAGAAGACCAAGATAATAGATTATCTCCGAGGAAAATGTAATAACCAAACATGGAGCGTCGGGTGTCAGGACATCTACCCCAGTCGGCATCAGAATAGGCAGTGAAACTAGTGAGCGAAGACTGTATAGATGTAATCCGAAGTGAAGTGTACTTTGGACGTATCGTAATATATGTTTGAGGGCATGCATGTGTGCTTCCGTCGGACTGTGCATGTGCAAGCAGATTTGTTGCACATCATAAGATATATCTGGTCTCGTGGATGTGAGGTACTGCAGGGCCCCAAACAGGCTACGATAGTGAGTCAGGTCTGAATATGAAGGGCGGAATCAGCACTGAGCTTGGAATTGGTATCTATAGGGGTGTGGGATGGTTTGCAAGATGTCATGCTTGCACGAAAGATCTTTTTGGCGTACTTCTTTTGACATAGAAATAGGCCACCAGAATGTCGTGTGACAGAGATGCCCAAGAAATAACTCAGAGGGCCTAGATCTTTCATAGCAAATTCAGAGAAAATGAGAGATATAATGGACAGACGGAGAGCATCAGATGATATGATGAGAATGATATCATCAACATATAATAATTGGTAAGCCATGTATGTACCCTTGTTGTAGATGAACAAAGAATGATCGAATCTGCTGTGTGAAAAAATGATAGAGGAAACATAATCGATGAACCACTAGTATCATGCTCGAGGAGCATGTTTCAGTCCATTGAGCGATTTCCGCAACAAACACACATAATCCGGATGAATAGGATCCCTGAAACCCATAGGCTGATGTATATATACCATTTCATGAAGATCTCAATGCAAGAAGACATTCTTGACATCAAGTTGATGAATGGGCTAAGACTTGGATATGGCAATGATGATGACGGTATGAATGGTTACAGATTTTACGATCGGGCTGAATGTTTCATCACAGTCCACCTCACATCTATTGAGACATGCCATCACCTACAAGACGAGTCTTGTACCTCTCAAAAGAATCATCAGATTTCTTTTTATGTCTAAAAATCCACATAGAACGAATGATGTTAGCATCAGGTGGACGGGGTACTAGGTCCCACGTCTTATTATCAATAAGAGCATTATATTCGTCAATCATTGCGGCTTTCCAATTAGGGTCGGACAAAGCATCCTTCGGGTTACGAGGGACATGGGAAGGGATAACTGAAATGGAAAGGTTAAATAGTCATTTAGGTTTATGAATTCCGTGCATGACACAAGTTTCCATGGTCTGATAGTGTGTCTCGGGATGCGGAACGGGAGGGGGGGTTTGTCGCGGGACTACCGGGAAGAGGAGAAAGGGCAGGAGTGACGGTACTTGCCGAGAGGTGGCTGCGGAATCACCCTAAGGCGTGTTATTCTGGGCCATCGTCAGCAGAACCGGGTGGGCAGCTAGTCCCGGACTAGCCGAGGTGGTGGCGGGTGCCGCGGTTTGGGACGACGAGCTATGTAAATGGTGAATTAGAAGATGGTTTAGGACATCATCTAGGAAGTCGTAAGAATGTCGATGTGACGAGTGTAGAGAGGCAAAGGGGAATTGATACTCATCAAATAGGACATGACATGAATTAATAATCTTATGGCTCGACAAGTCATAGCACGAGTAACCACGATGATTGGCAGGGTAACCGAAAAATATACACGAGAAAGACCGAGGTTAGAGTTTGTGAGTGGATGTGGTGGGGATAGTGAGGAATGACCATAACCACGGATGGGAATGCCTTGTCCACTACCAACTATAATATTCCAATTTAAATTGCTTAAATTAGAATAAAATGAGAGAGTACCTTGTGATGCCGTCATATGAGATGTGGCGTCTGTGTCCATATACCAATTTTTATCTGGAGTGTTGAGTGACATTGTGCTCATAGTTGCCTCAATGTCAGTCGGTGCATAAGTTGATGGCATGAGGGGTTGTGTTGTGTAGGCCTGTTGTGGATTTGGGCCAAGTATTCCAGGTTGGGCCTGTCGGTTTTGAGGTGGAGTCCACGAGGATGTCGTATACGAGCAAGGAGAGAAGGCCCATGACGGTGGGGCCCACGTGGCCCACGACGGAGGTTGCTGCCACAGCCGCGATCGCTGCTGGCTGTTTTTGGACGGCGGGGACTGCCCCTTCACGCCACCGTTGTTGTCGGATATTTCTTCCGCCGTGGCCCTTGCTGGACCGCCTGCTCTAGTGGTTTTTACGAGCTCTAGCCGACGGTTCTGGTTGCCGGACCAGGAGGCTCTACCGTCGGTTGAGGGCCCGACGGTGGTGGTGAGGGCGGCGTCGGCAATGCTGGCTCGAGTGGTGTTGCGCTTGATTTTCTGGGTTTCCTCAAGGATGAGCTTTGAATGGGCCTCATAAAACGGAGGTAACAATGTGCATTGCTGAATGATGGTGGCAACACCATCATGGGATTCGTTCAAACATGCAATAAGTTGCATGACCCATCGTTGATTAGTGACTGGTGCGCCGACGTTGGAGAGTTGTTCGGCAAGCATATTGAGTTCTTGATAATAGGCAGACACGTTTTGGAAATCATCCTGATGAACGTCCTTGAACTGATTTTCAAGGTATAACGCTCGTTGAGTTTTGTTGTCGTGGAAAATACTGTTCAAACGTTCCCACGTTTGGCGGGCAATGGCATCGGTCTCAATGATGGTGTGCAACAGATCATTAGATATCGTGTCTAATATCTACTGGAGGACGGTTGCGTCCAAACGAGACTAGAGTGCATCATTAGAAGTCGAAGTCGATGGTACGTGTGTGGACTTCAGCGCGGGAGGGATGATGTGGTCGATAACTTCATAAACACGATAATGGATCTTAAAAATCTTCGCCCACGAGGAGTATTGACGATTTTCCATCTCAAGAGTGCTGGATGAAATTTGGTTTTGTCAGCCATGGAAGAGGAAATTTAGGAGGGAGAATGACCGGAAAAACTAGGGTTTCATCGTGGGGAAAAGAGGGGGGGAGGTGGCGGCCAAGAGAGGTCGGCGGCTAGGGTTCCGACGTGGGCTAGGTGCCGACATGGAAAAAAGGTGGTGATTGAGAAGGTGTATCGGCGGCTAGGGTAGGGTTTGTAGTTTTAGGCTATTAATACCATAAATGAATATGTTCCTTGATTTTATTGATGAATGATTTACAATATATATATATATGGTTACAAGAATATTTACTTTGATACAAACTAGGTAACTTATTAACCTAATTACAAAAGGATTATAATTCTACCTAAAATAGGAGATATACAATTAATACAATTAATGAAAAAAATTGGGAAATATTCTATTATTTTATTTAACAAAATTAAATTCAAATTTTACAAAATCCTTAATATTCTAAAAGTGCATTTGTAACATTAATTATTAAATATTAAGTTATATGACCAAACCTCATTTCAGATTCATTTCATGCTACGAAATTGATGTAGAATTCTTTGTACCATTTAAATGATATGTACAAACAAAATAAACGGAAATAAAATACTATTTATTGTATTTGGACTTTATGCATATTTAATAAATATAGCAAACAAAATGCAATCGCATCACAAGTAATATTGCATAAGGTCTATATGATCCTAAAACCTATTTTATCGTAGATGCGAAACGTAGTTAGATTTTCATTTCTGAAGTTATAGGTTATGTGAGCATATTTCTTAATTGATTCCTAGACAGTGCATATCTAAGTTCTTAGTCTCTGATGAAGAAGATGGTTTAATCCCAATATCAACTTAATTACATCTTGTCGAAGAGAATGCCAATAGTTATAGTACATGAATTGTTGCGGATTCAAGATTTAAAGTTTATGAGTTAAGAATTTTTAATTTTTTAAAATTACTGAGTTTTAAATTAATAATTTATATATATTCAATAAATTATTTAATACAAAGATAAGATTTAAACTAAAGCTACCGAGTTCGGCCGAACCCGTACCTGATGAGCTAGCTTCGTCCCTGTGTGTAGCAGAAGTGTAATATGTCAAATTGCAGATATATATTAAGAAAACAAACCTAAAGGGCAGTTTTAATTTTTTAAAGCTATTTCTAACTTTTCCTCAAAGGCCTACGAGCCATATTTTATCAATAAAACAATGAAGATAATAAATGCAAGGTCAGCTTCAACATAACTATTCATTTTTTTAGATCTAAAATAAAGAAGACAAACATAGAATTCAGTACAGAAGTCCATATTTTAAGGAATTCTCTATGTCCTTAGGTCCTAATTAATTCACAAATAAGTTTTTTGTTAAAAAAAAAAAAGAATAACACAGCCAAAATAGTCAATAGTCAGTAGTCAGCACCCACTAATTAGAATTTAGAAGAGAATTGAGTTGGATATTGTGATTACCTTTTCTTTTCATCACACAGCCAAAAAAAAGATTCTCACACGTTTTCAATGCTCACTTTTATTCCCTCGGAACATTCCACTCGTTGTTCCTTTTTATAATTCTTTTATTTTTCACGTGTTCTTATTCGTTTAATCTTTTATTTATCAACACACATGAATTTAAGTTGTAATAGAAACTAGATTGTGTAAAAACAGTCTGCACTATCAGTTTAATATAACTGATTATAACATGTTATCCCTATATATATATATAGATATATATATATAGATATATATATATTAAATTAAAGACCGGAATTAAGAGTCACTGCATGATAGGATCCATCGAAAAGATGCAATTCCTAAAGAGTCTTTGCGTAAATTAAAAGAAATAAAACAGACTGTGCATGTTATTAAATCTTTTTATCTAATTAAATTGTTAATAAAACATAATCAGAAGAATAAGTTTTTTTCTTTGATAAAAGAAAAAAAACATAATTGTTGAAGTGCGTGACCATTTCATCTAAAAGTTTAAATGGTTAAAGAGAACACATTTTTAATATTTGATTATTTCTCAACACGCCTCCTCACGTGCTGGTCTGATTTTTTTTTCATGGTCCAAGCACGTGGATTTTTTTTTTGAGAATATGTGGCGGTGAGATTTGATCTCAGAACTTTTGACCTGCTCTGATACCATGTTGAAGTGTTGATCGTCTCATTTAAAAGCTTAAGTTGTTAGAGAGAGCACACTTTTAATATTTGATTATATTATCAACAATAACTTTATCTAAATAGTCTCATTTTACCTTAAGAATTGTATATAAACTTCAAAGGCATTTTCTCTTGCACTCGCATTCTTGTAAATCATGTTTATAAAATTGTTACAAAGAAGAAGAAGATCAAGAAGATGGAAAAGGAGGAAAATGGAAGAAAAGAAGAAGAAATCTGGCGGAAGTTCAAATTTATTATAATCTTATTAGCTGGGTCAATAGTTAAATGAATATCCTAAGCGTAAATTGCTGATTATACTATTCAATTAAATAGAACATTATTGTTGATCAGTAGAGCGCGGGACCGCAAGGTCACGAGTTCGATCTCCTGCATAAACCTTCTTGGTTGAGCCTGTCACACATGGTTTGCCAAGTTGGTGTAAGCAGTAGAGCGCGGAACCGCAAGGTCACGAGTTCGATCCCCTGTATAAACCTTCTTGGTTGAGCCTGTCACACAAGGCTTGCCAAGTGTGGTTAATCGGCTGACGTGGTTTGCAGGCTATTGCGTCAGTCCGAGGTTTACCCTGTGCGCACTCGAGAGTAGCGGCTGCGGGTTCCTTCGTCAACAAAAATAATTAAATAGAACATTATTGTTGATCAAATAATCAAATATGCCCCTCACACGTTAAGAGACACATGAAAGCCAAATATATAATGACCAAACCTGATTCAATTTCAGTTATCAACTAAAAGATCCCATAGCAAATGTTAAAAGCTATTTATACTTCTTTAGAGTAGATATATTGAGATTTGCTTTCAATTATGTGGTATATAGGGAAATAAAAAATGATTGTTTTTTTTTTTGGTAAATCAACGATTTAATATTTAGGAAAAGATTAACTAATAACAGTTTCTGGAGCATTGCTCCGATTGTGCTCATTGTTTGCACAATTTGTTACATTTCATCCGAAGTATTGCTTCGAGGATATTAAGAAATAGTAGTTAAAGCAACACTATTAGAGTTTGAAATGGTCCTAGAATACATAATTCCTTTCATGTTTGCCCAAAAAGCTGCAGATGCATACACCCTTCATTTGGAGTGTTGCAGTAGCAACATGTGTTAGGGATGTTGATTTCTATGTTGGCTAGGAAGCTTTTGTTGGTAGTCTTTCATGGTGGAAAGTCCAGATAAAGTATTTCAGCTTGTTGGGGGCATTGAGGCTCCAGATCCAATTGAAGCGTTTTCCATGGTTTAGATGATTTACTCTTGAGGATGAGTTGATTGAATTAATCATCTACCTGCAGATCTTATATGCAAACAAATTGCGATTATGCTAGAAAATTGCTGAAGTATTTTCTAGGCGCATTAGTGATTTATAGTCCCTTGTAGTTTGATTCATGCTACTATATGTTTTTTAGTGTAATTTGTTTAGCTTATTTAGCTGTGTTAACTACTACTGCTTCATGTTGTTAGAATGCACTACCATGGCGTATTCTATTTTATTATCTGTATGTTCATAATGCTTTAATTTCTCGTATGTGTCTAACTGTTTCTCTTGCTTTGCTTTGCTGTGATTTGCCTGCGATTATGCATTGTCTTGAGCCGAGGGTCTCCCGAAAACAGCCGCTCTACCTATCAAGGTGGAGGTAAGGTCTGTGTACACTCTACCCTCTCCAGACTCCACGTTGTGGAATTTAACTGGGTATGTTGTTGTTTGTTGTTTATACTTTTATATCTAAACAAGTCAAACTAATAATTTGATCTTCTTGATATTGTGTAGAAAATATAATTAAATATTGATGGTAATGTGAAGATTCAAACAGGAAATGCTACTTTTGGAGGACTTTTTAAAGATGAACAAGAAAAGTGATTATTGAGATGTTTAGGAAATATGAGTTCAACCTCAATTCTTACTACAAAATTATGAACATTAAGCAAGGGATTAAATTAGCGAAAGCAACAAGATGTGGGTTACAACAATTGCAGAAAACGGAAAGTAAGTAAATATTACAAATTGCTAGAAAGGATAAACTAAAGATTACAACAAACTGGAATCAAGAACGATACAAACTCCTTGTGATTTACTAAGTCGAGTGATGACACTCTGTCTTTAAGACAAGATTGCCCCGTATATATCTTTTTACGTTGTCGGGCAGTAGTCTTCCAAGATACAACATCAACTTAACAAATGAGCAAAGGAAACTCAAGTGTTACTCTTGAAGAACTTTAAATATAGTAAACTTGCTAGAGAGGAAGAAGAAGATTTCAGAAAATTTTGTAAGAGTTTTTCCTTAGTGTTGAACAATTGAGCAAAATGCCTCAATTTATAGTGTAATGAGATGACCCCTCAACTAGCCAACTAATGGCCTTCAATAGCCATGTAATGACACTTATTGAGGGATTACATTCAGCCAAATAATGACTGAATTCATGTGCTAAATAATGGAGATTCAATGCTCCAAAACCAGCCCAAAAGTCAAAACTTTCCATCTTCCAGTCGCAACATTCTGCCTCTGAAGCGCCACGACTCTGCGAATTAGCACCATGGAGCCGCGGCTCTAGTGGCTGAACACCCAATTAGCGCCTCGGCTCCGACGGGGCTACACCGCGGCCCTTCGCGGCTCCACGACGATTTCCGACTCATTTCATCTTACACTTCATACATTTCTTCCTTCATTTACCAACGTGGAATACTTATTATTTGGTCAATAACCGTCCATCATTCTATATCTCAAACGTCTCACTTATGTACCAATATCTCTTTCACTAATGAAATTTGCGATACTTGGCACTACGTGTGCACGTATGTGAAAACGATGTTTTCGACGTACGGGGCCCCAATTGTTCGAATCATAAATAATGGGATAAACTTAATTCCACATTAGTAAATTTCCAACAATCCCCTCTTGAAAGAGATTTTGGCGCATTCATATGGTGCCTTTTCCAGCAATCTTTCAGCGAACCGATGTTGCATCTGGATAGGTAGCTTCCGCTTTGAACCTTCCATAGTTGAATACCATCGGACTTACTTACTGCACAATGAACGTGATGTCTTAAACTGTCGATGTTTAGTGTAAGCCAAGTCAACAGTACCAACACAACAACTTCCCTTACTCTGTTCTTCGTAATGTTTTGTCCTTTGTGGCCGTGGACACTTCTTGAATTCTTAAGTGTGTTCATTTGAAACGACCTGTCCTCGCACTTAAATAGGTGGTCTCCTATAAGGTATCATGCTATACCCCACTTTACAAGTGTTAGGAACCATTAAAAGTTTCCCCAAACCTAAGGCTAGCCAGTGGGCCGGGTCGGCCCGGTCCCGCCCCGAACCAGACTATTTTAAAAAAAAATTGCGGTATCGGGACTCGAACCAGGACGGGACATGGTCACATCCCGACCCATCCCGCCCGCCAATCCCGACCCGATCCCAGTCCCGCCCCGATCCCGCCCGAAACCCCCCTTTTGCAAAAATAGTCGTTGCACCAACGACCATTTTACATTTTGGCCGTTGTGCAACGGTCATTTTTTGCCGTTGTGCAACGGTCATTTTTTGCCGTTGTGCAACGACCATTTTTGGCCTCTCCCCCTCCCCCAACCCCCCTACCCTCTTAATATTATTTTTAACTCATAAGTTATTATATTTACACTTTAACCCAATTTTCCAACTATAAATACCTCATTTTCTCTTCATCTTTCTCACAAATCTTCCTACAATCTCTCTAATTTCTCAATCTATCTATCTACAAGTCTACATTATCTACTAAATATTTAATTTTATTTATTCATTTGGGAATTGGGAGTGAAGTTGGCAACTAGATTGGGAATCTTCCATCGAGCAAAGTTTCAATTTTCAACCTCTCGAATACACGTCGACGTTACGTCGGCGTTTGGTACATTCGTTCCTTCATTAAATTATTATTGTCTGTTTATTTTATTTAGCGCACTTAATTTAATTTACTTTAAATATTTATTAGTATAAGTATAAATTTATAATGGAAGGATTTAAACGTATGCTTACGGGTAGGGGTCATGCTTCTTCTAGTAGAGGCAACAAGGGCAATGGTCCTATTTCTACACAGAATCCTATTCCTACACATGATGATTTTGTTGATACTGAACATTTTCCTACAATACCATTAGATTTAGACGATGAGCTATTTTCTAGAACTCAAGAAGACTTTAATTTAGACGATGATCTAGATGATACACCCACTAATGTAGATGACAACACACCCACTAGTGCACCTTCAATTGAAATGCCTCATATTCCCCCTAGTATGAGACGAGGTCCAACAAAACGACCATTAAAATCAGATGCATGGACATTTTTTGATAGGGACGTAGAGAATCAATTAGCTAGATGTAAAATTTGTAAAGATGTTTTAAAATTTAAAATTGAAAAAAGTCACGGTGGGATGGAGGGTTTAATGGGACACGTAGCAAGGGCTTATCCAGCTAGGTATGCCCAATACGAGGCTTTAAAACCGGGTGCGCAAACGTCCGCTCCATCGGGACAAGGTTCACATACTGATACTGTCCCGGACCAAGTATAGGGTCAAATTAACATTATGACAGGGGAATTGTATGCCCTAAATACAATAAACATAGAGATAGAGAAGCAATAGCAAAATTAGTTGTTGTGAAGGGTTTGCCTTTTCCAATTCCTTCATCTCCCGGTTTTATTCATTACATTAGAGATATGTATAATCCTGCTTTTAACGGTTTTCCTAGATCAACTGTTAAGAGATGTATTTAAATTCGCACATGAATATCAACAGTATTTACGTTATTCATTATATCATTTTAATGGAAAAGTGGCTATCACTTCTGATATAGGCCGTAATACTAACGGCCATGATTATTTAACGGTAACCTGTCATTGGATAGATTATAAATGGTCTATGCAAAAACGTATCTTAGCGAATAGATATATAGATGATAGGCACACCGATACTTTTATTGCAGAAAATATTTATCAAGTGTGCTATTATTACGGAATAACTGATAAAATTATGACTATTACATTAGATAACGCTTCTTCTAACAATTACGTTATTACAATTTTTAAAAATAGTTTAGCTCCATCTTTTCCAGATCATTTTCATATAAAATGTGCGTGCCATATATATAACTTAATTGTAAATGATAGTCTATCACTTTTTGAAGACATTCTTAGTAAAATACAATTTGGTATAAACGTTATTTTTAAAAATAATAGAATACAACGAAGAAAAGAATATAAAAAAACTTGTCACGATTGACAACTACCTTATAGAAAAGTTCCTGAATAAGTACCTACTAGGTGGAATTATTTATATGAGCAACTACTTGTTGCTTATGACTATAGAAAACCTATAACTTTATTTTTTAACTCTCATAATCAAAATCCATTTGATATGGTTGTAGATAGCGATTGAGTAAAAATTTCCAAACTTATTGTATTTTTAGAGAAATTTTTTCAAGCAACAAAAGAATTTTCCGGTATATATTATCCTACTATTTCAACTATGTTGTTTTTTATAGCTCTAATATTTTTATTACTTAGTGAATATATGGAAAAATCGGCTTATATGGCAGCTATTAAAAATGTTTATCAAAATAAAAAAATATTTTATTCCTATTCCTACTATTTATATTATTGGTGTTGTATTAAAAATTTGACTATTAAAATAGACAGTACTAAATCACTTATTGAAACTATTTATGATTGTATAGAAGTACTACCACCCCCAAGTCCGAAAATTCCAAATCACCCACCACCTATTGAACAAACTAAAGAAGAAGTGTTGTTTAGCGTAGAAGACGAATGCAAAAAAGTATATAGGTTTTACTAACAAGAATGTGCTAGAAACCTACCGGTTTTCATACCATCTTCTTCTTCTTCAACACAACCTCACAAAAGACATGCTGTTTCTGTAGCTAGTATTGAAAGTCTTAGAAATAGAATGTGCGGCCGTACTGCTACTAATCAAATTAGAGAGTTTGATATTTTTGTTTGCAGGGTTTTGTACCGTACCAAGCAGTTCTCAATGAAGAAGGACGTGAAGACTTGCTGAAATACTGGAGGGGGAACGAGAAGACCTTTCCGACACTTTCAATGATGGCCCGAGATGTTTTGAACATTCCCGCGTCATCAATGGCGTCTGAAAGCGCTTTTTCTGCCGACAGATATCAAATAGGAGAGCACAAACACTCATTAGCCGGAGACAGCTTGAAGATTGTAGTATTATTCAGAGATTGGATACGAGCGGAGCGGAGAAGGTGCGGTCAACCGGAGATCAACGAAGAAGAAGACGAAAACTACAACGAAATCTTATCCGAAGGTGGTGGAAGCGACATGGAGCAATTTGACCAACAAATACCAATTCCAACCGAAGAACCACATGAAATTATCAAGAAACTAGAACATGTGTTTTTTCGAATGTAATTTTTTTAATTGCAATTTTACTATGTAATTTGCAACTATTGAACAACACCACAAAGTTTGACAATTGTATTTGTATTACAAAAAAAATCATGTCCATTAAATAATATAAGAGGCACAAAAACAGCCTTGAGATGTTTTTATTACACTATCTTGTCTTGTTTAATTATTGAGTTTTTATAAATATGTTATTTTTTAAATTAAGGAAAAAAAAAAGAACCGCCCGGGATCCCGATCCCGATCCGACCCGACCCGATTCCGACGGGATCGGGATCGGGGCGGGACTTCGGCAAATTCCGCCTATCCCGATCCCGCCTGACTCGACTCGACCCGATCCCACCCATTCCCCGTCCATCCCCGACCCGACGGTCCCGAGACCGGCCCACTGGCCACCCCTAGTATAGAGTATAGTACCCACTCGGAAGAAAAAGCATAACTTTATTCCTACTTTAGTAAACCTTTGGTTTTAGAATTCCGTTTCCATTCTCAAGGGTGGCCTTTGATTGAAGCTATTGAAGCTTGGGCTTTAGACCTCCAACTTTTGGAGGCTCACTTTACACTTTTTTTTTTATAACTAACTTGTATTATTAATCACCAAGTAGGAAAATTACAAAACCATAGCTGAAGACACTCACTCAACTATCTCAGACCAAATTAAACTCAGTTACTATACCTACTATCTGCTATACAAAGCTAAAAGGGTAACCTTTGAATTATGCTTTTAATGCTTGTAGGTGTTCTCACATGACAAATATAGACCGTCTTTGGTCACCTTTCCCCAATTCTGCTCTACCTACTCAAAGATCCTATGATTCCTTTTAGTCCAAATGGCATAGATAAATTTAGTACACATCAACTTGAAAAGATTAGCTTTCTGGGATCTCCCCTTAGATGCACTGATGGTATCATCTTGATGATCCTGCCAGTTGCTACTTTTTCCTGTTCTTTCCTGAATCCATTGTTGTACTTTTTTCCAAATCCTTCTGGTACAGACACAGTTAACAAACAAATGTTCTCTTGTTTCATCTCCTTGATGACATGAGTACTTTGGTTTTACATTCAATCCCCATTTCAACAGTCTACCAGCAGTGTGCAGCTTACCATGCATTAGTAAACATAGAGTAAATTTGGTGTAGTCACATTGTGAAACATCATATACTTCCACCTGACCCTTGGTTGATCTCCCAGCAGTTGTAAATACAGAAATCTGATAACATTTTGCTTTGGCTTGATCTGTCCATGAGCTGCTGCAATGATGTTTTTCACCATCCAGCTGGCCTGGTTGGGACTAAGGCATTCATAGAAAGTTTGAGCTGTTATATAATACATATAAATCCATTTAATCCAAATCTTGTTTATGTGCTACATCCCAACAGTTTTAGCTATTGCTGCTCTTTTCTATAGTTGTAGATTAATCAAGTCAGTTCACCACATGACTTAGGGCTACATACTCTATCCCAGGCCACCGGGGCTTTCTTGGTTATCACATTATCCCCAGACCATACATAACTTCTATAGTAAGCTTCAATCATCTTAATCACTTTTGCTGGCAAGATAAATAGTTGAGCTCAATAAACCTGAATATCAAACAGCACAGTTTGTACTAGTTGAGTCCTTCCAGCATAGGTAAGCCAGACAGATATTCTAGCAAGTATCTTATCTATCAATGATTGCCACTGCATGATTGTGAGTTTCTTAGTAGCCAATGGTATACCCAAATACTTAAAAGGGAAGATCTCCTTTTACATACCCACACTGTTGCAAAATACTTTTCTGTTGATCTAGGCTGACTCCCTCTAAGTAAATAGAGCTTTTACTTAGATTAACCTTCAATCCAAATGCACTTGAAAACTGGTTAAACACTTCTTGCAATGCCACAATGGGGACCTCAAAATAAGCTTGTAACGTGTAAAAGCAAAGTATTTATGGAAGAAAGTGAAAAATAATCATTAATTCTTATTTTTACCTTTTCAATGAAAATAAGACTTTTCATTTCCTTTCTTAGTCTATGCAATACTCAGTTCTTATTTACATCAATCTAAACTTCCTCTTTATTTATATTTTCTTTATTCATTCAAGACTTCAAAAGATTAATCTTTAGCAATATTGCTCTGCAAACAAACAAGAGCAAAACTGTGTGGCGAAAAATAGAACAAAACCTGGTAGAGACCAATCAGAGCTCAACTTGCCAACCTCATAGTTCTAAATCAGTTGTTCCATCCACTGATTGAGTACACCTTCACCCTAAAACCGCTATTAACTTAAATCCACCTAAAGAACAACTGGCTAGTGCTAAAGAAATGTGGTGTTGGCAGCACATCTACCATTTCGACTCTGATTGAGGCTCAAGAGATGGCAACTGCTGAGATTCAGAGGCTTAAGGCTGAGAATGCTCTCTTCAGAGTCCGATTGGCTGAGAAGGTACAAGAACCTGGTTTCCCTGGTGATTTGAAGGCTGCAAATGCTGAAAATGCAAAACTGCAGGATGAAAATGAAGAGTTGAGGGAGAAGGTTGATGAGCTTCGTGATCAGATGCTCCAGGACTAGTGCACTAACAGTGAGCGCGTGAACAGACTGATCAAAGCTTTGGCCCCTTAGTTTCCCTTCTAGCCTATTAAGCCCTTGTTCTTAAGACCTGATCCTTCATCCTCTTTAAGTCCCGTTTCGTTGATCCCCGTTTTTGTTTTCCTTAATGACTTTGGCACTACTAGCAGTTTGATTATCATATTTTGCATTGTAGTGGCTACTATGTTTTTATAAATGATGATCTATATTTAGGCAATTACTCTATTTTATGCATTGATACTAGCCTATTTGTTCATGTTTCTGCTCGTGTAGTGTTGCCTTAGTGGCTCCGAGTTAATGTTATTGAACTTTTTTTCATTAATACTGTTTTGATTACTCTTTTCAATGATGCCAAAAGAGAAAAAATAAGGAGGAATTGAGAATATGACATGCTTGTTGTGATTGAGGGGGAAGTTAAAGGGATAAATTGCTTTTACCTTGATTAGCTTGTTGTTATGATTGAAAGATATGTCTGATCCGCAGGGGAACAAGTGGGGAACCTGATTCTTAAGGGGAATATCAATTATGTGTTTGTCATCATCAAAAAGGGAAAAATTGATAAGTTTATATCATCTTGTGTTTTTGGAGAATCAGATAAGGACCTGGTCTGCTATCTGTTTTCATGGTTATCGCACAGTCAACAGTTACAGATGTAAAGTTGTACTATTCACTGCAGAAGTACAGTAGCATGCTGTAGCGTGCTTATGGTCAAACAAAGAGATGAGTAGTCTCTATCTCATCCCATATGCCCCTTAATATATAAGTAACATGTTACACGGTTTTGGGGGAGACTTGAAAACCTAAAATCACTACACAAGTGTAGCCGCCATAAGTTTCTCCAAGTGCTTCCAAGAACAAAGCTACAACAAACAGAGGGATCAGATCAAGATCACTAAAGGCATTTTAAGTTCCTGAATTTGTTGAGTCTTTGTATTTTGTTCTCAAGCTAGTTTTCCTACATTGCTTAAAGCAGGACAGATTTCAACTTTTCTCTCTTATAACTTGTCTAGAGTTAGTTAAGTCTTTTGCAAATTATTGTAAAGGTGTTTTATGTTCTTGGCTAGAATTAGTAAGGTTCGTAGCTTTGCAATAGAGTTATTGTAAAATGATTATAATAGAGGTATTGTAAGGGGTGAGTGATTACGAGTTTAATTACTAGGTTGTAATAGATTGTAATCTGAAATTGATTAGTTAGTGAAGTTGAAAATACTATTTGTTAAGTCGTGGTTTTTAATTTCTCGAGTCAAAAAATTTTCTACTTAAATATCGTGTCTGTTTGGATTAGCCAACACAGAGAACGTTTTGGTGGACTGTTTTTATCATTTCAAAATTTTACAGTAATAATCCTAATAATAATACACTCAGCATCTACTAATAGAAATAATCAGTAAAGAAACAAAAAGAGCTTTGAATTCTCCATTGATCTGCCATTTTTGACTTCCAACAGTGGTGAACGATAACACAGTGCACCCTTCGCCGGTCTTTATACCGATTCACCATGCCGGAACTAGTTCAAGTCTACGCGCCGACGAGAACTCTACAAATTTGGAAATCGCTACTTAACTGGTTAACCTTCTTCTTCCAGATCTTTCTTCAGATCCTCAAAGGAACACCTTGCGTAAATCAAGTTCAATCTTACTTTGGCCTTCGCAATAGTTCTCTTCTCTCTTCCTCTCCGCAGTTCAAACCGCTCCCGGTGGTGGAGGAGGCGCCGCCGCCGTCAGCCGTCGCTCTATCGACTCTGCAAATTACGGCTGGAAGTGTTCCGATTAGTGTTGAGGAGGAACGTTTACCGAGGCTCACGGTAAAGTATCTTAAGTTTTATAGGAGACAAAAACATAGCTAAACTATCACTTTTACCTCAATTATCAATTGTTTCCTTTTAACTATCTAAACTATTACTTTTTCTTGAGTTTCATACCTAAACTGTCACTTTTTTTGCGAGTTTCATACATCAACTATCTATTATTTCCGTATACCAACATAAACTATCATTTTTTTGCAAGTTTCATGCTGAGTTGACCAAATATTTAAAATCAATGGACAACAGGCGCCTGAAGGTCAACTCAGCATCGATGTGTGTTTTAATATAAAATGAGTGATAGTTTAGGTAGGTAAATGAAACCAAATGGATAGTTGAGTTATGAAACTCGCGAAAAAGTGATAGTTTAGGTGTGTTTTTGTCCATTAACTCTAATATTTACTGATGTTTGACATTATTGTTTAGCTGTAGAAACTGGATTTGAGTATTGTGTTTTCCTGTTATTGGATTGGAATGACGAAATGCTCGAATGTTTTTCTATATAAGGAAAAATATTTCCAGCATCAAACTCTGTACTATTAATGCAACATATTAAACTCTGCATTATTAATACGACCTTTGGTTATTACTTAAACAACGTATAACTAATGCTTGCATAACTTATGATGAGATAGAATGTGAAATAATAACGTGTATTAGCAATATCTGGGAACTTACCCTTAGGTTGCTAACTCATATATTAATATACAGTCTATTATTATACACTGTATAACAATTCATGAATTGCAATTTGTTTAACTTGTGCACGGACCAAACAGCCTATATGTTTACATTATCGTTGAACTTCTTATCATTCAGATGAACATGTCTTATTTTGGGTATACAGTTTGATGGCGGTGCATTAGCTCTTTGATTATTTCTGAGAATGAGTCATACATCACTCTTGTATTGGTCGCTCACGAGTTGATCAGATTATCTTTGCTAAAAATTAAATACTTACTAGGAATCTTGTAGGTTCGCACTTGGCAATTAACCTGTGTATTTTAATGGTCATGGTTTGCGCCAGACTGCTAGTCAGCAGTGGAAGTGGTTAAATTCATGCTAAATGGTAAAATATGACCTGTTGTAAACTAGATTGTTTGCGTATTTTAGTCTCTTTTTCTGAGTTGAGGATTGGAGTTTTCTCAGAAATTCAGACTGAGTTTAATGCTTACCATTTTTGGATATGTTGGTAAACTACAAACTTTTTAGTTGAATAGTTATGAGTTTTGCGGTATAAGTTTTAAGGGAATTCCGATTAGAAGTTGGATGATTGCAAGATCACTTGCGAAGAAAGTTTCAAAAGTGTTGATATCTAATATGGGAGAAAGACTAAATGCAAAGTAGACACCAAGAATTTTAGGAAGCATTGTGTAGGTCAATGTTTGATTTCTATTCTTCTGCAGCTCGAAGCTCCAGTTCAATTAACGCTGACCTAACTAATGTATGCTTGTGCATGACCTCTTGTTGTTACTTGCTGTAGCAGGGAGATGGTCAATAATACATTCTTTTTCTTCCCCATTCTTTGATTCATGCCATAATATCAAGTACAAGGTAAACCAATGAATTGTATAATATGATATGTAAAGTGGTGGTAGTTAACTTGTTGCTTGGAATAGTAGGAAGAAAATTTAGATAGGCCAAGGTGCAAATTGATTCATAAAAGCGAACAGAAATTCATGGGTAATGATTGGTTTCTCTTTGCAAAATGCATTAGTGCTGTAGTGTTCGGTTAATCCTACAAATGATGTATTAGAACACGTTAGCTTTTACGTCATGAAGGAACATGATGTCTGCTATAGCATCTGATTTGTTAATTCTATATATGCTTTTTGAAGAGGCATAATGTGGGAGATACAATCTAAACAACAGTGGCATAAACTGGTTTAGTTTTTTTTTTCCGGACCGCTTGCACACACCTCGACTTAGTTTTTTTTTTTTTTTTTTTTTGGTCTCTATTGTAATTTGAACCCTAGTCTGTCATGGTTTTCATCCACTTCATTGGCCACTAGGCCACACCCTTGGCTGCTGGTGTAAGCTAGTTAAGTAGTGTGAAAAAGCACGTGCAAATTGGTCCAGGATGATCACAGGTCAACTTGCAAATTTAGTATAAGCATATAACATGCAAAGTTAGCTTCCAATCTGAATAGGTGAATGTAATTATGGAAATCCAACTTGGTGAAAGGAGGAAGTTTTAAAGCAGGGCAACTATAACGAGGACATGAACAGTGCAAAAACTGAGATCGATGAAAGAGGCAGGAGTTCCTTGGAGAATCATTAATTTTCCAGAAAATATGTCAAAGGATAGGGAATGTTGTGATTACAACATGCATGTTTAGTTAGTTAGGTGATTTATATATTTTGCAGTGTTACGGTATTCTTTTGGGTTTCTTCTGATCTCTTCTTTCCTTATTTCTTGGAAAGGTGGTTTAGTGGACAAGGTCCCTTGAGCAAATGGATTGTCAAATTAGCTGGCTAGTTTAAAGTCATGCAAGTCTAATGAGTTTTGATACAGGCTTGAGCCAGCAAAGTGCTGTCGTAGCAAGTTTGAAGGCTGCTATTTATGTGTAGTAAGCCCTTTATTGGTAATAGGTAGTGCTATTTTATACTATAGGATCCCTATATCAACAATCTTGAGTGTAGGCCAGGTCTTGGAGTTTGAAGTGTTTAATAAATAACGTTGTGTGATCGGCTGTCAATTACTTGGCTTGTCACACCATAAGAAGTTTTTTGACTGTCATTCCATAATTGCATCCCATAGCTCTCGTCTTCGCAGTTGGTCTGTGTGCTGTGCTCTGGTGTCACAAGCTGAGCCTCTATTTGCTGTGTCTCTGTCCCAAGAGGTTAAGTGCATGGTTACACACTAGCATCTGGGTGATTCTGGTGAAATGCCTTTATCTTTATCCTTTCTTCAGCATGTTGGGCCTTATTTTAGGTGAACTCGTACCAGAAGGGGATGTCAGATGGTGGGAGGATCTGTTTACTTTATTTGTGCTTTCTTGTTGGCAATTTTACATTTTGCTTCATCATTTTTGTCCCACTTTGTGGGATTTCACTGGGTATGTTGTTGTTGCTTCATCATTTTGTCTATGCACTTGACTACGTCTTGGTTTCGAAGAATATACCTTCACTTGATGAATAAAAGTTGTAGTTCAAAGAAGTTTCTGGAAGAATCTCTTAAGAGCACTGACATCTAACTAAGTCTGAAAGTTGACTTGTATCAATAAGAGATGGTGGATTTTAGGGACAAGAGGGGGTCTAAAATCACTTTCACTAACTGTACTGGGTTTTCGGATAACCTGCTAATTAAATGTTTGTAGAACTGGATAACCCATGCTTCCTGCAACATGGATTAATTGCTGACTGTCAATGATTTTGATGAATCTTTGAATAGTTATTTTGTTAAGTTGACTGCCTTATGTTTATGTTTTTCTCACGTTCTTAGATGCTGGATGCAGGTGGTTCTTGACTTGGATGAAACTTTAATTTGTGCATATGAGACATCAAGTTTGCCTACCATCATTTGCACCCAGGCAACAGAGGCTGGGTTGAAGTGGTTTGAGCTCGAGTGCGTATCTTCAGAAAAGGCATACTTTCTAATTTTTACTGTTTGATAGAATATTATAGCAAGGTTCTTTGTTATTCTAGCAAGTTTCATTGAAATATGTGCTAATCTTTTCTTGGAGGTTCCAGGAATATGATGGCAAACCTAAGATCAACTATGTCACAGTTTTTGAACGTCCTGGATTACACGAGTTTTTAAAACAACTTAGCGAGTTTGCTAATCTGGTCTTGTTTACTGCTGGACTTGAAGGTTAACTCATTACTTTCTTCTTGATTTAGTTATCTTCCTTTTCCATTGGTGCCTTCATCTAGAATTGTTGAACTTGTCATTGTTATGTTCGTACAGGATATGCAAGACCCGTCGTTGACAAAATTGATCTTGAGAATCGGTTTAGCCATAGACTTTATCGCCCTTCAACTACTAGCACGTAAGTATAGATACTGTTTTTCTGTCTTCTCTATCTGGCATCATTTGACATGTTAAATGTGAGGCTAATCTATTGTTTATAAATGTATCAAAGAGTGAAGAAATTTAATCTGAAAGTAAATGGCAGAAAAGGAATAAAAATCTGATGCTATTAGAAGGAAAATTACATTCATGAAAATGTTTGATGCTCAATACTAATAACTTGCTTACATGGATTAAGGTGACATATATGGAGATTTGAAGTTCTTGACTTTGCAACATCAAGTTTAGAGTTTTAACGTGTTTGTAAGCTAAATCTTGAAAAAGAATTACTCTTTTCTGAAGATATCCAAACTCAGTGTTTCAAATTTTTCAAAAACTGGAGAACTTTGAAAACTAGTTTTTGAGTTTTGAAAACTTTGAAAACTGAGTTTGAAAATTTTGAAAAAAAGGTTTCAACACTTTACTCAAACAAACACTTCTTACACAAACTGAAAAACTGAATTTACAAACTCAAAAACTCCAAAATTTCACACAAACACCACCCAGTTCTTCTCTTGCCTTATGCCAATCAGTATTATTTCAATGATGCGAATGTTTCATGTGAATACCTGAATTTGTTTATGAACTCTCTTCAACGTCCACTCAACCTTACTGGTTATAGGCTTATCCCACCCTCAAATATGGTGGTGGTTCAGACTTCAGAGTCTCACCTTCTCTCTTTTGGACTCATTAATGTGTTCTTTCATGTCCCCAAAAGAAAAATCTCCTCTTGCATGAAAAATTGAAGTAAAATTATATAGATAATAATGTACCTGATAGTACCTAATGATTGAAATCACATTTTATCACCTTAGTCATGTATTCGCTGCAATACGTGGTATCGGTTAGGGTTTGTCGGTCTGTTCGGTGTAGTATTGAATAAATCCGGTTCAGTATTTTCGGTATTCTGTTTCTTAAAATACTATACCAAGACCAACAACAACATGCCCGGTATAATCACACCAAGTGGGGTCTGGGGAGGGTAGAGTGTACGCATACCTTACCCCTACCTAACTAACTAAATTTTGTATGGTTCAATTTTTCTCTTTACGGTCTCGGTTTGTTGGTTTGAGTTTACACTGCAACACAGTGTGAATAAATCATAATATCGTTTAAACAGCATGGTGAAAATGAAGGTGGTATTGAGTTAAATTTCGTCACCTATAGTCAGTAATATACACGAATGGATAAATGAAGTCAAATTAGAGTAGAATTTTGTGCGCTAGTCCTTTTGAAAAATCCACGTGGGAAGAACATTACACGATACATGACTCATATGCCGGGGGTGGGATAAAACACGGACATGATGACGTGTCACATCACGTCGACATCACCTTAAAGAGGATGGTTTAGATGGTGTGACAGCCACGTCGAATACACGTGAATGTCAAGGTTTGATAAATATATGACGATTTCCAAATTCGTTGCTTAATATTTTTGTTTTAATTTATTTCACACGGGGTTATTTATGTTCCTAATCATCGGATCATGCGTTTCTTCTTTTTTATATGTTCTATTCTATGTGAATTTTGGAACTAAAAACGATGGTATGGATTTGGAAAATTTCAATTCGGTATTTTGTGATTCGGTTTCTTAAAATATTACTATAAAACCAAAACCGAATTAGTTTGGGTATGGTACAATTTTCCTTTTTCAGTTTCAGTTTAGGTTTGCTCGATTTCATTTCGGTAATTCAGTTTTTACCGAATTATGAACGCCTCTTGTATCAGTTGATTTCTCTTAGAATGTTTGTCCTAGTTAACTCTGCTTTTCGTTGATCCACTCATAATAGCTCAAATAGTATAAAGTCACTGTTGTTTCTATATAATATATAATATAACTATGGTGAATTTGACACTATATATGCATCACAGGGAATTCCGGGAACATGTGAAGGATCTGTCATGCATATCAGAGGATTTATGCCGGATTGTCATTGTTGATAACAACCCATTCAGTTTCTTGTTACAGCCTTTAAATGGAATACCGTGCATTCCATTTTCTCCTGGACAACCCCATGACGACCAGGTATAATAAATGAGCAGAAAATATAAATGAGGGCTATTCCTCAAATTTTAGCCTACTTTGATCCACCAAGAGTTTAACTTGGTTTTCATCTTCTATATTAGCTTTTGGAAGTAATCCTTCCACTTCTCAAGCAGCTATCTGAGCAGAAGGATGTAAGGCCTGTGCTTCGCGAAAGGTTTCAAATGCCCGAATGGTTTCAAAACCATGGAATCCCCACTTGTGACTTCACAAATGTACGATGATCTTTTGCAAGTAAAATTTTTGCTATTCCAGGAGACATGACACACCTATACTCTGAATTTGTTGTACAAGGTTAGTACCTCTTCACCGGAAGAACAAATTTTTGTATAGATTATTTGTGCAGAGGAGTAGCCATCTATGAAGACCCAAATTTCTAATATATTACATTCTTTTGTAACTTTGTTTATAGCTTCCATTGTCAGAAGATATTCATGTATGTGCAATTGTTGTAAACAGTGATTTCCAATATTTATACCTCACCAAAATTTATGTATAGATTGGATGATTAGTAGCTCTCTCCAGCTATGACAAAGTGTTCAGTTGTTTAAACCTTCTCAGTTACTTAATATTTTAGTGGCTACAGTATTATTATTCCTCGTCTTGTAACGTATGTAATTTTAAAATCCTCTGGTCTATGGTCTTTTATCTAACAATCCCTCGAGGCTATAGCACAACTAAAAACGTAGAAATTGTTTCTTTAGCTTTTATCAAGGATATTCTCTTGTGAGATACAATGACTAAAGAAATGGACCTCCGAGGCCATTGATTGTGTTTTGAGACTTTTAAGTTCTATATCATAAAGCTAGTTGAGGACAAAGCAAAACACAGGTGAGTGATTTCTTTCTATTTGTTCAAACTGTGGTGGATAGAGTTATTCGGTACCTATGCTGGTGGGGAATAAAGGTACCTCATGAAATTAATTGAAGTGCGCACAAGATGATCCAAACACCATGATTGTTTTTTAAATTAAGCTAGTTGACCACAAAGCCATGTTCTTGAAGTGCAGGCAAGCAACCAAAGGGAGGCACGTTTGATGAAATGTGTTGTAAAGGAATGTTTAATGCTCTTCCTCCATTAAGAAAATCATAGCATTAGTCCTAGGTGGTATTTGACTAATACACTTATCTCTTCTTTAAATGAGTAATTTATGGTTATATTTTTTTTTGGGAGTATGAGGAGTACAACTGGAAAAAAAATCTTAATTTTTTAGAGTGAAAAATATTTGGCACAAATTAGCTAATGTTAAAGGAAGATTAAATAAATTTACTGACAAGTTTAGTGAGTGTTGATATGTATTCAGCTTATACAAAAAAAAACCGGATAACTCTGCTTACATTGTACTTCCTAAAGTGACATGTTGCGTAATAATGTGGCCGGTGGCCCTATAACAACCATATTGCACTTGTGGTATACATTTCCTCTTTAAATTCATAAAGTATTTTCTTAAGTACTTCCTATTTAAATTCACACTTATATCGTCAGCGTTCACACTGAATTTTGTATGTAGTACTGATCTTATTAATTCTTATCCTTTCGTCAATTGTGGCTTTTTAGAAAATGAAAGGAGAAGAAACACTGTAGCCCACTGATAAAAAGTTAAAAACACAGAATGGGTGGTCCATGCGTCTTCTTCAGTCCTTCCTTGAATTGGCTTTCAGACAAAAGAGTTTTAAGATGGTGTATTTTTTTTTTTTCATATTTAGATTAGTTATACTTAATATAGGTAAATATTTATGATGTAATTATTATTTCTTTCACCCGATTTATATAATGTAATTAGACTCTAAACGAAATGTAAGAAAGAAATAAAGGCTTTTGAAATTTGTGATTTGAAACATGACACAACTTTTGTGGGTCTAAGAGTTTAGAAATTTGTGAATTTTCACATATCATAATAATTGTGTGACTATGAAAACTTTTTATTAAGGATACAATGATAAGTATATCATTTTTTTGAAACAGACAAATAAGAAAATAACGTCTATATAGTGGAACAGGAGAAGTAATTGATATCCTGATGAAAATAATTATTAATTGACGTTTATCATAAAAATTCAGTCCCGTGGAAAAGATTCCCTTTACAAATATTTGTATAATGTCTCTGAATTCTTCCATGAAACTATATTCTCTCCAACCCCCACTCCTTTATGTATTTTGAGTTGTCCATCTCTAACGTGTTTATATCTCAAATTTAAAAGATCTTTACAATTTAATTTATCACTCTGACAACCCTCGTTGGTAATAACTACGGAATGTTTATGGAGTAAAATACATTTGTCGTCACTTTAATTTAGAAAAATAATTTACATAAATTTCTATCCCTTGTTTTCTAATTTAGTTGAAATAAGTTAGATATATTTGCTATATGGATTCTCACTATTAATTTTACTTGATTTGAACATATTTCATACAAATATACAAGAAGTTACCCATTTTTATCACACTCGAATATCGATTTAGTTTAACGTACGCCTGTACGAGTATGTCACAATATACTTTGTATAATGAGATTTTATCATCATACGTGTGGACTATATCGACACATGTCGGATAAAAAGTACTAGAGTGAATATGCATAATATCTTTGTTTATCATTCCACAGCCACAACCAACAAATGTACTGATGTCGTTTAAGCAGGCCACTCTATTTTGAATTTTGAACCTTAGGAGAAAGTCAATCACAATATAGACCATGCAAATTTAGGGGTCGTTAAGGAAGAGTTATTTATGTATTAAATCTACCATAACCTTTTTATATTGTTTGATTATAAAAATAGGAAATATAATCTCTACACAGAATTCCACACAAGTTATATAATATTTGATTGTTTTTTTCTCTTTTTCACATAAAATATGGAGTAGTATTTTGTTTTGATTCCCCATTCGGGGTTCGGTATCCACATTGAAGCCCGACTATACCCAGATTCGCGTCGTAGGGCTCCATCGGGGGGAAGCGCTTCCTACCAAGAATTTTTCTATACCTAGGGCTCAAACCCGAGCCCTAAGGAAGGAACAACCTCATCCGCTGCACCACATCATTTGTTGGTAAAAATATAGTATTGCTAATACAATATTCAATTCATATTACTTTTTTTACATAATTAATAGTATATGTATAAGTTATGAGAAAATCTATATCGAAGATAAAAAAACTAATGCATAAATAACTAATTATATATGAATAGTTATATTTTACATAACTAAATACTGAATTAGTAATCCATGCATTACTAAACGAATACATGCATAACTAAATCATACTACATAGCTACTACCTACATAATTAATCACTCGATTATTATTATTATTATTAAAAAAAAAGAAGCAACGTATGCTTGACATTTAGTCGACATTTACCTCTCTCCCAAATCTTCCGGTACGGGAAAAGAGACGTGAATTTCACATGTGGTTGATGGTTAGAATTTTATTCATTATAGCAGTAGAATAATAAAATTATTTTCATTAAAATTATAAAGTAACTAAAGTATTCAACAATTTTTTGTCACATTAAAAATACAGAAAATTAGTTGCTCACTTACATGATATTTAGTAATAATGATTTTATCCGTTATATATAATCGGTAATGTCATACTATAATTTTATCACATAGCAATAAAGTTACTTTAATGGTAGATTTTATTGTTTTAGACTTTTAGTGGATAAGTTTAATAACTTTACAGTTATATTGGAAAAATTTAGTTATTTTTATATCACAAACTAGTGAAATCTATCCGCGCTTCGCGCGGATTGACTTTTGAATATTAAGTTTCTTAGTTTATTTTAAAATATTCAAGTTTTAACCAATTATATTATTAACATTTAATTAATATAGTTTTCTATGATTTTTCAATACTGAAAGAGTCTTCCGTCTTCTTAAAAAACTTGTATAATCTATGTTATTGTTGTAGTGCATAAAAACATATTGCAGATTATGAAGAAATATATATATATTATTATTCATTAATTATTCAGTTTAATTTGAAAATATGAAAAAAAAACTAATATAGTTTGAAATATAATAAAAGCAAAAATAACTACGTTTAGTCACCCCCTCTAATGGATCTATTATTCTCTTCGCGAGTGAGTAGGTGGGTACACTGAACACCAATTTTGTAAAGAATGGATCTTAGGCCTAACTCAACCTCAAAAGCTAGCTTGTAGGGTGAAGATTATCCAAGTCTATATAAGGAGTCCATGTTCCCATTTCATATCCGATGTAGAACTCTTAACAAATTTCATCTTAAATTGGAGAACAAATTATCAAGAGTATAAAAACATAAAAAAATTAGGAATTAATTTAACATTTATTGTTTTTGGATCATGAAATATTTAAATCCTAATTTTAATCTGGAGCCTATCTTTCTGTAGTCACTTGCTTCTTTTTAAGTTTTTGTTTTACCATAAGCTTTTGGTCCCTATGGTAAGGTAATATTAATCTCCCTTGGGATCTTTCTCATTAATACCAATATATATAGTGTACAATATAAAACCCTAATACAAGGAGAATCTTAGTTTACCATAATTATACATCACTAAATATTTACACAATATATGTGATATATTCTAATTATGGGTAGAGATTATTGTACATGTTTACACACCCCCTCAGTCGGAGCGCGAGGAGGCCGAACGCTGAGATTGGATCTGAAGTCAATGAACAGCTGTCTTGAGAGGTCCATCGTGAAGATATCCGCGTACTGATATGAAGAAGACACATGCAATACCCTAACATGTCTGAGAGAAACCTTCTCATGAACAAAGTGGATGTCCATCTCAATATGCTTGGTTCACTGATGTTGAACCAGATTGTGAGATAGGCATATGGAGGATATGTTATCACAATATACCAGAGACGCTTTACGTAAAGGACACTGAATCTCCAAAAGAAGGTTTCAGAGCCAACAGATCTCAACAACAACATTAGCAACTCCTCTATACTCAGCTTCTGCACTCGAACGGGATAACGTGGCTTGCCGCTTGATAGACCAAGATATGAGATTATCTCCCAAAAACACATAATATCTGGATGTAGAGCGGCGTGTGTCTGGACAGCCTGCCCAATCTGCATCTGTGTATGATAATAACATGTTCGGTGTGGAGGGGTATATGTGTAGTCCATAATCAAGTGTGCCCTTAACATATCGAATGATACGTTTAAGGGCAGTAAAATGAGGTTCCCTGGGGGCATGCATAAACAAGCATACCTACTGAACAACATAAGCAATATCAGGCTTGGTGAAAGTGAGATACTGAAGTGCACCTGCGAGACTCCTATACAAAGTAGGATCAGTCACTGGATTACCATCCATGACACTAAGTTTGGATTTAGAATCAACTAGAGTGGATATGATTTTGCAATTGTCCATCTTAGCTTTGTGCACGATCTTCTCTGCATACTTACGTTGGCAAAGAAACATATAGTCTGCAGATCTAGTCACTGAGATGCAAAAAAAATAACCCAACTTCCCTAAATTAGTCATAACAAATTCAGATTTAAGCAGTGCAATAATCTTTATCACATCTGCTGCATGTAAACCCAATATGCATAATGAACTGTGCAAAACGATCATACCACACTCTAGGGGCCCGTTTTAAACCATAAAGTGACTTACAGAGACGGCATACATACTGAGGGGTTGCTAGATAGACAAATCCTGGCGGTTGGTGCATGTAAACAATTTCTCTTAAATCCCCATGGAGAAAATCATTTTCACATCAAGTGATGATGAATCGGCCAATGCTTTCCCATAGCAATGCATAGAACTGTGCGAATGGTAGCCAATTTTATAACCGGACTGAATGTCTCACCGCAATCAATGCCCTCATGTTAGTTAGTACCATTTGCCACAAGCCTTGCCTTATATATTTCTAAGTCACCACTATCCTTGTACTTGTGACAAAAAAAGTCACATGCAACAGATCACATTCACCCTTTCCGGTCGAGGAACCAAGTCCCAAGTATGCTATTTTGTTAAAGCATTAAACTCCTCACATATGACCGCATTCCAATTCGGGTCCATTTTGGCTAATTTTGGGCTTTTGGGAATAGGGGAAATTGTTTGGGTGGATAGGTTAAATTGGACTTTGGGTTTGAAAATCCCGTGTTGGGCACGTGTTTCTATACGGTGTGACGGTGCTGTCTGGGTAAGGGAGGGGGTTGACTGGTCGGTTGTACTGGGTGGGGTCAGAATCATTTTGGTGTAGTTGTCGGTATCGGGACTGGGTGTTGGCCGATGGTGGTGGTTTGGTGGGTTAGAACAGTGACGATTTGTGGGTCTGGAGTGATTGGGGTGGGTCGATTGCGGTGTATGTATCTGGGTTGGGTCTTATCTCCATTCTCGGTATGCCAAAATTGGCGGAGGAAGGTATGGTGAGGTACGATATTCGTGGTGGAGTGGGTCTGGTAATGGGGTTGGCTGGATGGTTGTTGATGAACAAACTGATTTCAGCTTGGTGGTGAGACTGCAGGGACGACACAGTTGATGGGACAGTGACCGGTGGAGCGGTGAAGACTGGTGGCCAATTGCCGGTAGTTGTGGTAATCGACGGTGACGGTGACAGATTTTACACTGGTGGCAGAGACGCCGATGACAAGTTTTGGTAGGTGGCAGATGGTGGTTGTGACGATACGGTAGTGCTTGGCTGGCACAATTCCCGAAGGGTGACGGGAGAGAGGTTTGACTCTTCTAGAAAGTCGTAATCTAGTTTTCAAAATTTTTGGATGTTCGAAAATGGGAATGTTGTCTCGTCAAAGATGATGTGATGAGAGACGTGAATTTGACGAGTGGACAGGTCATAACACAAATAACCTCTATGATTCGACGGGAAATCCTAAGAAAACACACGGAGTGGTGCAGGGGGATAATTTGTGAGAGGCGGTGGAAGTGAGATTAGGATAACATAGGCAACCGAATATCCGAAGGTGATCATAAGATGAAATTCTATGGTGTAAGATTTCGGTTGGAGTCATGTTATGAAGGGTACTAGTGGGTAAAATATTAAGGACGTATTCTACCATTTTGACCGCATATAGACAAAAAGAGGGTGGAAGAGAGGCATGAAACAGGAAAGTGCGAATCATGTTATTTATTGTGCGGATGATATGCTCGACTTTTCCATTTTGAGGGGACGTGTGAGGACAGGAAAATCGAAAGACCATGTCATTACTTTTGCAAAATTTTTGAAATGCAGAATTATTAAATTCATGACCACTGTCACATTGGAAAGATTTTATAGCTCGTTCAAATTGCGTTTTAATAAAAGTGCAAAATTCAAGAAATTTGGCAAAGACTTATGACTTGAATTTTAGTGGGTAAATCCAAATAAAGTGAGAGTAATCATCTAACAATACGAGATAATATTTATGACCCTGGGAGCTAGTGATGTGGGAGGTCCACAAGTCAGGATGAACAATATCAAAAGGAGCAAATGTAATACTGACAGAAGAATTAAACGGAAGGCGAACATGTTTGCCTAATTGACAAGAGACGCAATTTGGGGCAAGTTTTCCATTACAATGAATAAAATTATTGCTTCTAAGAAAATTAAAAAAGCAGGAGCTCCTGGGTGGCCAAGCCTATTGTACCAAAGTGATGGAGACAGAGCAGCTAGGATGGTGTGTGAGCGGGAACTGGCAGTGGAAGAGGGTGTGAATGGATATAGGTCCCCTGTGTTATTGCATCTCGTAAGAGGTGTCCCCGTACGTAGATCTTTCACAGTAAAACCAAAAGGATCAAAATCAACAGACACAGAATTGTTACGAGTAAATTTCCTAATAGAGATAAATTTTTTGATGATGTGTGGGGGCATACAGGACGTTATTTAGGGAGAAGGGTGGGTGAGGTGGCTTAGTCTGGGTGTTACCATAGCCCTAAATTGAATGTGGTGACCATTATAAATTGAGTAGACTTTAAACGAAACAGTTGAGAGAGATTACCTGCAGACCGGGTGAGGTGAGATGTGGCTCCCGAGTCCATGTACCAATTTTCATCGGACTGCTGCAAATTCAAACTGCTGAACGCCTGACCCAGATCAGATGGGGTCAGACTAGTGGGCTTCTGCGGGAATGGGGCCTGGGCTACGTGGACTTGGTGATATGGGTAGTGGGCTGGGCAGTAACCTGGGACTGGACCCGGTACGCCCTGTTGTTGAAAGGGTTACTAGGCTAGAGAGTAGGCTTGGGTAGGCGGCCCAGTGTTGATGTTGGACATTGGTTGCTGGGCCGGCCCACGAGGCTGGTTAGTTGGGCTACTGACTGCTTTGCTGACCCCTGCCCTCACTGCGCCCTTTGCCGCCACATCCACTTTCGCGACCCCTGCCACCCTTGCCGCCGCAGTTCTGTCGTGGCTGACTGTTCTCCAGCAGTGGCGGCAAGCTGGCGGCAGTGTGATTTTGCGTAAGCGTTTCAACCGCTAACGCCTTTTGGTTGTGCTCGTCTTGCTTTGCACGTCGGGTTTCCTCCAACAGTAATTGCGAGCGAGATTTGTTAAATCTGGGTAGAGGGTCAGCCTCCTGTATCATCATGGCTAGAGTGTCAGACTCACCCTTTGGTAGGCCTGCAACCAATTGTAAAACCATCTTTGTTTCGGAAACAGGAGTACAGACGTTGGGCAATTGGTCTGCCACCAGTTTCAACTGCTTGCAATACTCAAACATATTAGAAAAATTTTCAAGGCGGGTGTTGTTGAACTGCTCTTCCAAGTACACTGCATGAGTGTTCTTGTTGTCTTGAAATATTTCTTCTAAACGTGTCCATAGCTCACGGGCTGAAGCACCCGTTTTCATGATCGTGTAGAGTAAATCCTTAGATATTGTGCCATATATCCATTGTTTGACGACGACATCTAGGTGACGCTATGTTGTGTCATTGATTTCGGGAGGGCGAGGGACGGAGTCATCGATATGGTCAAGCACATGGTATACACATGCGTGAATACGAAACAGTTCCCCCCTGACCAATAGTGGACATCTTCCTGATCAAGAATCACTGGAATAAAGTTCTTGATGTTAGTAACGGCAAGGGCCGGATGGAAAGATGGTGTGAAGAGGTTTGTGGGAGGTGTTTGGATGACGACTGGGGTAGAAGTGGAAGCGTTAGAAGACGTGGGAGTAGCCATAGGATGCATTTGGGTAGTGGAGAGACACAAGAAGAGGAGAAAAAAATCGAGAGAGGGGGGGGGGGGGGAGGTAACCGACTACCGTAATTCCGAAAGTTACTCTAGGTTTTTAGGGTTTTGGCTCTTGATACCATGTAAGATAGTATTAATATCCTTGGGGAGTCTTTCTCATTAATACCAATATATATAGTGTACAATATAGAACCCTAATACAAGGAGAATCCTAGTTTACCATAATTATACACCATTAAATATTTACACAATATATGTGATATATTCTAATTATGGGTAGGGATTATTGTACACGTTTACACCTATAATTACACATAATGTAAATTGTGTTTGGTAGATGATTTTAGGGTGTAACAATGAAGATACATCTTTTAAAATGATCATTAGAAAAATTAATATTTTGTGAAAGACCACCTGATAATCTTTCATGAACACAATATATTTTGATTGATCACCAAAATAGTTATTAAGTACAGGGATTCAGCAGACAAAGAAATAAACATAAGAAGATGAGGAACTTAAATAAATGCATAACTTAATATGAGCTAGATCTAGATATGGGAAATTTTAGTGATCTAATTATTGACTAACTAAACTTTCACTTCAATTTTCTTATGTCCCTCATTTCCATTTCCCTCTTTTCTATATATGATTCTAAGAATAAAAAAGATTTCAATCTTCGTCAACCAAAAGAAAAAGATAAGAAACTTTTCTTAGCAGACAAACACCTTCTTTACTATCTTAATTGTTGTAGAAATATGAACAAAACAATCTTTGGACCTCCGATGTAAACTAAAACATAAAATGAAGAAATGATTACATATAATTTTTATTTGCCAAAGAAAATATTAAAGAGCCTAAATAATTATAGCAATTGGGTAAAGCTAATGCAAAAAAGAACTCATTTAGTTTCTCAAGTTGAAATTAGCTTTGGAACAAAATATACTTCAAGAGTCCTCTAAACTATTTTGTTTATCTTTAAGATTCCTCTAAATCAACTTTTATTTTATCTTTATACCATAAGACAATTCTTCTATTTTGAAATCATAATTTCAAACTCCTCTTTTAGCAGAAGTTCATCCTTTTATTTGTAGTAAATAGTACATAAAGTTAAAAACTAAGTTCATTTACATCAATCAAAGAAATATACATGTTCTATAGCTAATTTTCCATTTCACAGCAAATTCTAGGCAAATCATCATTTCTAGATTTTGCCATAAATATTTTGGATCATTAAGTTTCAAAATAGTCTTCAAAGTTATATTGTGTCAATTTCTAAACAAATCTAATCAAATTCTTGGATAAATCTAATTAAAAAAAAATGTATGCATTGTAATTTTTTTTTAATAGGAGTATACGAAAGTTTATGAATTTAGAGAGTTACCTTAAAAGAAATAGATTAAATGGTGAGATAAATACCACCAAGTGTACCAAGCACTTTGATGTTGATGACATAGCACAAATCACCAAAATTTATTAGATATTGAGTAAGTATTGAGAAAGATATTACCTAGAACTATGAGGGCTAATGTGTAAATATTAAATATTAGTTAGTTAGTTTGTTATAAGATATTTAATGAAGTGGTTAGTTTGTTAGATGTAGTTAGTGAGTGTATAAAACTTTATGTACAAAGCATTATATTCATTCAATGAATTGAAAATCTTTTCTCTTCCATCTCTCCTCTCATCTTACGATTTCTTAACCTTCATTTCCTCCATTAATGGAGTAATTTCTTCATGGTATTAGAGCGGGATCATCACTAGAGTGATTGATTGATCCTAAATTGAAGGTTCACATCAACAATTGAGAGGAACAACAATGTAAATCGATAATTCAACTCCAGAAACCCTAAGTCACAATCATTTATGTATATGAGTTCAATCGATAAATCTGGTGCGATTTTGATTGCTTTACAATTAACAGGTGTAGAAAATTACTCAATCTGGAGTCGCGCAATGAGAATTGCAATCCTAGGTCGAAATAAGCTAGACTTCATTGACGGAACTTGTAGAAAGGAGAATTATGGCCCTAATCTTACTGATCTATGGGGAAGATGTAATGCTACTGTATTTTCGTGGATAATAAATTATGTATCAAATGAGTTGTTTAGTGGAATAATATATTCAAGTGATGCGGCAGAGGTGTGGAGTGATCTTGAGGAGAGATTCGATAAGGTGGATGGATTTCGCACATATCAATTACATAAGGAGATTGCAACAATTCATTAAGGTACCAATACAATTTCTGTCTATTTTTCAAAATTGAGAGTACTTTGGGTAGAATTTGATAGCATAATACCATTTCCTAACTGTGAATATCCTAAGATTCGAGAGTATGTGAAGTTCATGAATGTATTAGCTATTTCAGTTCTTAATGGGATTGAATGATACATATGAACAAGCTAGGGCACAAATCCTTATGATGACTCATGTTCCTACTATCAAATCTTATTCGATATTAATTGAGAGGAAAAATTAGAGGAACATGATCAATAACAAATATATAAGTAATATTAGTGAGTTGACTGCATTGTTGTCCTTAAGTAATGGTTCAATACAGAAAAAGGAGAAGAACTTTAATCTTTACTATGATCCAAATGCTAAATGTGACTATTGCAAGTTAAAGGGACACACTATGAAATGATGCTTTAGACTTATAGGATATCCTCCAAACTAAAAGTTTAAGAAGAAATATCCTTATCAAGGCGACAATCAAAACTCATACCAGGGCAACAATCATAACAACTATCAAGGCAACAATCAGAATTATTACAAACAGAATAATTACCAGAAAACAGTTTTCCTCAAAAAGAATACAAAGGGAATACTCACACTGCCAATAATGTTGTGACACAACATAATGAACCAAGCACTTCTGATACCTCAGTCAACAATTTAAGGAGTCTTGAACAAGCAACAAACAAATTTTGTCTTGGTAAAGGTTACAACACAGAACAATATGAGCAGATAGTGAACATTCTCAATCAAGAAGCAAGGCCATCTGACTAAAATGATGCATCTATCTCAGCTAATGTTGCAGGTATTATCATTGCTCTTATGGTTAATAAGGAATAAGATGTTTGGGTTGTTGACTCTGGAGCTACAAATCACATGACCTCTAAATTCAGTATTTGTACTAGTCTACAAAAAATAGATAGTAATCACAAGAAAGTTCATCTACCTAATGGTGATACCACTGCTATCTCTCATATAGATTCATGTTCCATATTTGATAACTCTATTCTAAAAAATGTGTTGTTTATCCCAGAGTTTAAATTCAATCTGTTATCTGTGTCATAATCACCAAAGACTTACTATGTTTTGTGTCTTTCTTTCCTAACTTTCTTGTATTTCAGGACCTCTACACTGGATAGGTGAAGAAGATTGATGGAGAGTCTGGTGGTCTCTACCTTCTACCTATTCCAGGTCCCAATAGAGGCATTACTACTTAAAACACCATAGCAAACTCTGTTGATGTTCCAACGACTGCTAACATCATTTCTTATGCTATTCCAATTGTTGATATCTCTCTATGGCACAAGAGACTCGGTCACGCTTCTTCAAAAGTCTTAACACATCTATTAGCTTTACATGTCAATTCTTGTATCCAAGAAGTTCATAATTGCAATGTATGTCCTCTTGCTAAACAAACTAGACTCCCATTTCCTGTCAGTTTGTCTAGGTCTACTAAGCCATTTGATCTACCTAATTGTGATGTTTGGGGTCCATATAGAGTTACCACATATGATGGTAATAGGTTCTTTATCACTATTATTGATGTCTGTTCTAGGATGGTATGGATTTTCTTAATAAAATTCACTAGTAATGTTCTTGTCATTTTACAGATTTTTTTTTATTTATGGTGAAAACTCAATTTGATACCTCTGTTAAAATCATAAAATCGACAATGGCATAGAATTTGTCAATAATGAGTGCAATTTTATTTTCACTTCTCATGGCATTATTCATCAAAGAACCGTATACATACTCATCAAATGAATAAGGTTGCTGAGAGAAAACACATGCACCTTCTAGAAGTAGCAATGGCTATTAGATTTCGAGGACATATACCCTAGAGATTCTGGGGTCATTGTGTTTTATCTGCTGCCTATCTAATCAACAGACTACCTACATCTATTTTGAGTGAAAAATCCCCTTATGAGATATTCCATAAAGAGAAGCCCTATCTGACTCACTTAAGGGTTATAAGATGTCTTTGCTTCGTAGTTCAATTACCTAGAGGTAATAAGTTTCAGCCTAGGAGTGTAGCAGCTGCTCTTATGGGGTATAGTACCACTACAAAAGGGTATATCTTGTATAATTTGAAGAATAAATCCTTCTTTATAAGTAGAAGTGTTCAGTTTAGGGAGCATATATTTCCATTTGATACTGATTCTAATGCATATTGTAGAATGTTTATGACTATTTATGCTACATTAGAAGATCCTTCTACAATCAATGTTGTTCAACCTGATGCTTTTGAGAGTACAACTCTTGCACCACCATCTCATATGCTTACACCACCACCTGTTGCTCCTCCACATGATTTACCACCACCTATTGTGGTGACTACTACTGAAATTCCAACAAGGCAATCCACCAGAGAAAGAAGAGCTCCTATTTGGCAAAAGGACTATGTCACTAATGTTGTTTCTTCTATTGACAGCAAATATGTCCCATATTCTATTGCCAAGTCTATTAGTTATGATCATCTTTCTACTTCCTATTAGGCTTATCTTACATCCTCATCATATGAAATTAAACATGCTCCTTTTGAAGAAGCCATCCAAGACCCTAGATGAGTCAAAGCTATGGAGGCTGAAATATTGACTTTAGGAGAGAACAAGACTTGGGTTGTGGTCTCTCTTCCTGATGGAAAATTTGTAATTGGGTGCAAGTGGGTATTCAAGATCAAATATCAATCAAATGAAACTATAGAGAGGTTTAAGGCTAGGCTAGTAGCCAAAGGCTTTAATTAAAGGGGATTCTTGACTATTAGAAAATATTTTCTCCTGTATTCAAGATGGTAACAGTGAGATCAGTACTTGTTATTGATGCTGCTAAAAAGTAGCATGTACACCAAATGGATGTGTACAATGTCTTTCTTCAAGGAGATCTTCATGATGAAGTTTATATGTCTCTTCCACAAGGCTTTCAACTACATTCTGGATTTGATGTGCAGGGGGAGAAACCTGTATGCAAGCTCATCAAATCCTTTTATGGGTTGAAGCAAGCACCTAGGGAATTGAATATGAAGTTTACTGAAGCATTGATCAATCTTGGATTTGTTCAGAGTCAACTGGATTATTCTTTATTTATCAAGAAGATCAGTTTATCTATTATCATTCTTCTTATGTATGTTGATGATTTGTTGATTACATGAAGTGATAATTGAGTTGATTACTCACACTAAGGAAGTTTTACAGAAGACATTCAATATCAAAGATTTGGGAGAACTCAAGTTTTTCATGGGGATTGAATTTACCAGATCAGAGAAGGGAATACTCATGCATCAAAGGAAGTACACTATGGAGATTGTCTCTGAAGCTAAACTGGGAGCTGCAAAACCAATCTACACACATTAGATCCTAATGTCAAGCTTACTACTAAGGAATATGATGAAGTAACTGGACTTTCAGGGGGAGATACATTATTAGAGGATGCTGGATTATATAGGAGACTAGTGGGAAAGCTGCTCTATTTGACAGTGACAATGCCAGCAGTTCAAACATTGAGTCAGTGTTTACAAGAACCAAAGAGATCACATCTGTATGCTATTATGAGAGTAGTGAGATATATCAAAGATCAACATGGTTTGGGAATTCTTCTAGACAATTGCTATATAAGAGAATTACAGTCTTTTGTGATGCTGATTAGGTTGCATGCCCAAACATAAGAAGATATGTATCTGTTTTTTTATCAAGTTTGGAGACTCACTGATATCATGGAAATCAAAGAAATAAGGAGTTGTATCAAAGAGCTCAGCTGAAGCTGAGTATAGAAGTCTGGCAAACTCAGTTGCAGAAGTAGTTTGGATACATGAACTTTTCAAGGAACTGGAAGTTGAGATTTAGATACCTATTCCAATATATTGTGACAACAAATCAGCATTACAAATAGCTGTAAATTCTATATTCTACGAAAGAACAAAATATATAAAATTGGACTGCCATTTTATCAGAGAGAATATACAAAAGGGGCTGACATTGACAAGATATTTGAACACAAGAGAACAAGCTCCAGACATTCTTACAAAGGGATTGGCAAGACCACAACATGAGTACTTATGTTCCAAGCTGGGAGTGCTAAACATATTTGTACTTCTCAGCTTGACGGGGAGTATTGAGGAAGATATTACCTAGAACTATGGGAGCTAATATGTAAATATTAGAATTTAGTTAGTTAGTTTGTTATAAGATATTTAATGAAGTTGTTAGTTTGTTAGATGTAGTTAATGGGTGTATAAAGCTTCATGTACAAAACATTGTATTAATTCTAAAGGAATATAATCCCTTGATTATTTTCATTAACGAAGAGGTCTATATATACAATATCTAAATATGGAAAATCATATTCCTACTATACTACTAATATCATAATTACACTTGTACAAGAATTTTATAAATTATGGTAACCTAAATATTGTTGGTTTGGTATACCGTGTATATAGACGTATATACACGGGTTTTGTCACACCCCCACAGTCATAGCGGACGGTTGTCATACGCTGAGACTATCCCTAAAATCTTCAAACAGAATCAAGGGAAGACCCTTAGTAAAGATGTTAACAATTTGGTACCTTGAAAGGACATGCAAGACATGTACTTATCCACGAGCTACCTTTTCTCGAATAAAGTGAATATCCATCTCGATATGTTTAGTGCGCTGATGTTGGATCAGATTCCCAAAGAGATAGATTGCACTGACATTATCACAGTAAATCAAGATAGCTTTCTGAATAAAAAAATATAGCTTTGATAGAATATTACGTAGCCAACATGACTTAGACACCACATTGGCTACCCCTCGATACTCGGCCTCCGCACTGGATCGCGATAAAGTAGCTGTCATTTCGCTGACCAAGAAACCAAGTTGTTACCCAGAAACATACAATAACCAGAGGTTGAACGTCTGGTATCTAGACATCCAACCCAATCAACATCTGCATAAGACACCAAAGTAGTGATGGAGGATGAATATAAATGCAAACCATAATCAAGTGTGCCTTGTATGTATTGTATAATGCGTTTGAGCGTATGTATGTGCTCAACCCTCAGATCATGCATGAATAAACACACCTGCTGGACTATATAAGTAATAACTAGCCTCGGGAAGGTAAGATCCTGAAGAGTCCCTACAATACTGTGATAGTGGGTGGGATCCTCGTTTGGTGTGCTAGTATGAGCACTCAACTTTGGTTTGGTATCAACCGGAGTAGCCGAGGACTTACAAGATGACATGCCAACTCTCTCAACTGCATACTTTTTCTGTGATAAATATAGACCACCTTCATGACGAGTGATAATGATACCTAAAAAATAGCTCAAGGGTCCCAAGTCTTTCATAGCAAACTCTAAACTCAGAAGGGTCATAATATACTTGCGCAGATTATCAAAAGCGACAATCAAAATAATATCATCCACATATAACATAATGTATGCCAGAGAAGTACCACGTCGATAGATGAACAGAGAGTGATCAGACATTCTGTGAGAAAACTCGATAGTAGACACAAAATCTACAAACCTCTTATACCAAGCCCGTGGGGCCTGCTTAATCCCATACAAGGACTTTTTTAGCAAACATACATGATGAGGATAATTGGGGTCCCTAAATCCCAAGGGCTGATGCATGTAGATTGTCTCCTTAAGATCATCGTGTAAGAAAGCATTTTTCACATCCAGATGATGAATGGGCCATGCTTTTGAGAGAGCTAGACTGAGAACAATGCGAATGGTAGCCGGTTTGACCACCGGACTAAATGTCTCTCCATAATCCACGCCAACCTGTTGATTTTTACCATCACCTACAAGACGGGCCTTATGCCTCTCAAAAAAACCGTCAGAATTTTCTTTGAGTGAAAATCCACATTCAATGAATAATATTGACACCAAGAGGACGTGACACCAACTCTCACGTCTTATTTTTAATAAGATCATTATATTCATCATCCATGGCCATTTACTAATTCGGGTCATGAAGGGCAGACAGTGGATTACGTGGTAGGGGTGATTTCGTAACATTAGAATTTAGATTAAAATGTCGTTTAGGTTTAAAGCTACCCCGTTGGCTATAAGTAATAGACCCTTGACTCAAAATAGTAGGGGTTGGAGATTGATGTGGGTCTGGTCTGGACTGGCCAGCAGGCAGTGGGCCTGCTGGCCGAGACAACAAACGAGGAGCAGAATTTATTGGGCCATCAGGCAGTGGGCGTGCTGGCTGAGAATCCGACACGGGACCTGGACCGATAATTGGAAATGGTGTTGGGCCAGCAGGTAGTGGGCCTATTGGCCGAGAAACAGAGGTAGTATTTTGACTATTTGGGCCAGCAGGCAGAACCAGATCACTGATCTGTTGGGCTAGGTGATGTATGACGTACAACGAGAGTCCATCATCCAAAAAATTATAAGTATTAGACACTGATTTAGATAATTTAGCAAATGGAAATTGGGTTTCATAAAAAATAACATGACGGCTAATTATGATTTTATTCGAATATAAATCAAAACATTAACCACAATGATTAGACGGATAACTCAAAAATACACAAGCGGTAGAACTAGCTTGAAGTTTGTTAATTGTAGTGGACGAAAAAAGTGGATAACACAAATACCCAAACACCCTAAGATGAGAATAGGAGGTGTCTTTTATGATAAAAAATTTTAAGGTGTGATTGATATGCTAAACCTTTGCTATGCAGTATGTTAAGAAGATAAGTAGCCATTTGCAAAATATGATGCCAAAAAGAAGGAGGTAATAAAGCATGGGCTAGTAAGGTTCAGACAATATTATTAATGGTACGAATTTTTCTTTCAACCTTCCCATTTTGTGAGGACGTATGAGGACAAGAAAATAAAAAAGATATGCCATTAGTGTCACAAAATTACTGAAATGACCCATTATCATATTCTTTACCATTATCACATTGAATATTTTTAATTTCTCGTTCAAATTGGGTACGGATGAATACTCTAAATTTTAAGAAAGTGGAAAAAACTTGAGACTTCTTAGACAAAGGAAAGATCCACAAAAAAAAATAGAATAATCATCCAAGAATAACACATAATAACGATGGCCCAAAGATCTCAAAACGGGAGATGTCCATAAATCACTATGAATAATGTCAAAAGGCATCAATGTATTAGAATTGGAGGCTACAAACAGTAATCGAATATGTTTCCCTAGCGGACAAGAAGGACAAATATGAGTACTACGCGTACTTTTACAATCAATAAAATTATTATTTTTAAGAGAAGAAATAATAGACGCCCCGTGGATGACCTAAATGAGCATGCCACAAGGAAGGAGTGAGAGCGGCAAACGTTGATGGTGTGGCTTGACTCGTGGAAATAGTGGTGGTGGTGATTTCATAAAACTCTGCCTGACTATTACATCTCATTAGATGTATCCCCGTCGTGAAATCCTTCACAGAAAATCCAAAAGGGTCAAAGTTAACAGAAACCCAATTATCAGTTGTGAATTTTCGGACAGACACCAAATTTTTAATTAAGTGGGGAATAAATGCCATTTTTTAGGATGAGAGGTGGATGTGTGGGAAGGGGGGCACATTTGTGTGACCATAACCACGAATTAGAATAGAATTGTCATTACCAACAATTATGCCATAATTTTTGCTCAAATTGGAATAAGACGAGAGATTACCTGGTGCAGACGTCATATGAGAAGTGACGCCAGTGTCCATGTACCAATTTGCGTCCGAGGGATTTAATCCAAGTGTATGCATTCGCGGCCACAATATCCATAGGTGTCGGACCAGAAACTAGGCCCGCAGCAGCGAAGGCCTGCTGAGGCCGAGGCCCAAGCAGGCCAACATGCTACCGCGGGCCCGGCCCGGCCGCACGGGATGGGAATGCTGGAACTGCAAATTGGGCCTCTGCTGACCACTGGCTCAATTCACTGGAAACCCTGGAAAATAAGGAAAAACCGAGTTGGGCCACTGTCCCAGCAGCCCCACGACCACTGTGTATTGGCCCAAGGCTGCGGCCAGTGGTGATGCGGCCTAGCCGGCCCACTGCCACCATGTCCGCCACTGTTCTGACCACCGCTACGGCCCCCGCCACCGCCGCGGCCCCCGCCACCGCCGCGGTTCTTGCTATCATTTTTCTAATTTTGACGCATTTTTTCGCCACCGTTGTTACGATTTTGTCTAGAATTATCCGACAATGAGTGAGGGTCATCGGACGTGGCCATCATGACAGAATTAGCTCCGGTAGCCGCCTTCTTAGCCAAGCCAGCCTCTTCTAATGTGAGCATGGAACGGGCCTAGTAGAACTGTGGAAGTGCATTACTCTGACGAAGAAGAATCCTAACGCCATTATAAGCCTCGGATAGGCGTGCAACCATTTGAAGAACAATACGATCATTGGTGACGGGCGCATCAATGTTCTTGAGTTGATCCGTCAATTCCTTTAGCCGTTTACAATAGACTGAGATATTAAAAAAAATCCTTCATATTGACATGGGAAAATTCATACTCAAGAGTGACGACACGTGAATTTTTGTTATCTTGGAATATATCACGCACTTTATTCCAAGTCTCCATCGCCGTGGCATCGGGTTTAATAATCGTCTGTAAAAGGTCCGTAGAGATAGTAGAATATATCCACTAGAGTACGGAAGCATCAAGAGTCGTCCATAACGCAGGGTCATCATCGGCAGTAGGCACCTTCTCCTTGCTTGTATCCGCGGGAATGATGTGATAAAGGACTTGATGCGAGCGTGCATGAACTTTGAATAATTCCGCCCACGTCGTGTATTGTACGTTTTCCATATCAAGAACGATAGGGATATGGTTGTTGATGTTGGAAATTGTAAGGGCAGGATGAAACATGTTCTTTGAGGTGGACATGATGAAAGAACAAGAGGAGAATGAGGAATTCGGAAGAAAAAATTGGGAGAGAAAAAAAATTTGGCCGTAGGCCTGCTTCTCGGTTTCCGAGAATGAAGAGGGTTGTAGAAGGTGTTTGGGAGAAGGTATTTTTTGCCATAGACTTCTAATACCATGAAAGAATATAATCCCTTGATATTTTCATTAATGAAGAGGTCTATATATACAATTTACAATCTCTAAATATGAAAAATCATATTCCTATTATACTACTAATATCATAATTACACTTATACAAAAATTCTACAAATTATGATAAGTAACCTAAATATTGTTGGTTTGGTATACCGTGTATATACACGAATTCTGTCACATTCAATGAATTGAAAATCTTTTCTCTTTCATCTCTTCTCTCATCTTTACGATTGCTTAACCTTCATTTCCTCCATTAATGGAGTAATTTCTCCAGTAAGAAATAATTATGGGACGTAAAATTGGAAGCTTTTCAACCAAAACGTTGGCAAATAATGTTATCAAATCTTTTGCTACAAAGAAATGAGTCAATTTGAATTTGCTGGCAAAATAACACATAGTACAAAGTAACATATGAATCAAGATAAAATATTCACTAACACATGAATTTCACAAGATAAATTGTTACTATATAAAGTAAAAAAGAAATACTGTGGATCTCATGTTGGAGAATTTTCTAATGCAGCTAAAATGGATGACTCATATATGAATAGTTCGGCAGTATGAGGCATAAGTTAGTTCTTTGTATTTTAATCTCCTATCTTAATTAGCTCATTATATTACACATTAAGAAAAATTAATGAAAGGGAAGGGAGAAAAACAAATAACGTCTTTCATCTTCTACTTTTTGCACGTTACTACACATTAATAAAAAGGGAGAATCATTTTATTTTAGCGGGGGAAATTAAATGGGAAGGTGAAAGATTTTTTATAACTGCTGTGGTAAAAAAATTATTGAGATATGATGATATATATTAAGTAGGATAATAAAAGATAGATATAAATACATAAGTAAGAGAGTTAAGTGAGTGATTTTAAAGTTTTTTTAATAGAGCAAATAAATGGAAAAAATGTCAAATTTAAGAAAAAAGATAAATATCAATAAAGGCATTTGAGAGGTGTTAGGTCAACTTGTCTATGTTTAGCATTATATTATATATTAATAATTAATTGATAATTGATAATTGATAATCAATAATTAATATTAATATTAATATTAATATTGATATCGATATTTATATTGATGATTAGTTATGTTGGACTTTACTAAGGTAACATCAGTAAAATTCAATTATTTTAATAAGATAAAAAAAATTAAAATTTCACTATTATGGTTAATAAAGTTTCCCATATTGCATTTATGACTTGTCTTGTAGTGTTGTACAGTATGTGAACTCGGCAAAACAGAACCATTCAAACATAATGGCGGAGCCGTCCCTTTACATTCACTGAAATTAATTTGTGAGATAGATTAAAAAAGATTCTTAATAAATGCACTGTAATTGATTCTTTGACTTTTTTTGGAAATTTCTTTAAATAATTATTCTTTATTTATGAAAATAGATTTATCTCTCTCCTTTAAATATAATCTTAAACATTTATAGTCCCTTAAGTTTGTTAAAGTGGAGCACCATTGATTCAACTAACACAAAAAAATTAAAAACAAATAGTGATTACCAAAAAACACGACAAAAATTGATCGTGAAAAATCGATCGACTCGGCCGGTTTAATCCTAAATTTTAAAAAATTAAAATCGACGGAGCTAGATCGGTATTTTTTCATCAAAAATCAGAAAAATAAAAAATCGACCGAATCAGTCGGTTCAAAACTCGGTGGATTTTCTCAATTTATTTTCGTCGCATTTTTAGTAGTGGCTTTTTATAGTTACCGTTAATTTTAAGTTTTTCTTGAGCTGAGGGTCTTTTGAAACGTCTCTACCTTCCAAGGTAGAGGTAAGACCTGCGCACACTCTATCCTCTCCATACTCCACTTGTGGAAATACACTGGGCATGTTGTTGTTGTACCGTTAGTTTTAAGTTCATTCTTTATTAGTTGTTCCAAAAATGCTCCACTTTAATAAAATTAAGGACTAAAAATGCTCAAAATTATAGTTAAGGGACAAAAAGAAACCTACTCCTACACATATGGAATAATTTTGGCTAAAAACTCAAACTTCTTATATTTTGTTTCTCCTAAATTAAAATTCTGGTAAAACAACTGTTCATATACATATACTATCTATAGAATCCATAATTGCTTCCACTTTTTAGCTCACGCCATAGCTTCCTTCTTTCTCTACAAATGAAAGAAAATTACTGCAAAATATACCTTAAATGACGTTGCCGCTCTCCAACACCGTTATAATCGTCGCCGTTATAACACTGTTAACTTCTTTCTTACCATTTTGCCACTCCCTCGGTAGTTCCTCCACCACTCTCGCCATCATCTCCGACCCCACCACCACCACTATGTGCGGCATAGTAGCTTCCCAACCAATCCAAACAATCCATTGCTTTTCACAAAATCAATCAACATCCACCCCAATACTCCCTAATATCTCATTTACCTCCATTTCTGGTGGACTTAACGGTTTTACCGGTATTGTAACTGGTGGATATTCCCTTATTTTCTTTAACTCGTCAAATTTTCAACCAAAAAGACTCTTCTTTAATTACTCAACTTTGTTAACTACTGTTACAATGGGTGATACTCAAATTTGTGCCTTAACAAATGGTACCACCCAAAGTGTTAAATGTTGGAGAGATGATGATTTAAATTCAAATTCGGGTAAACAACCAAATGGGTCGTCTCAATTCGGGTCAATTTCATCTGGTTCGGGTTTTTCTTGTGGAGTCTTGAATATTTCAAGAAAGGTTATATGTTGGGGAAATAGTGATATTTCTTTAGTTATTCAATCTGAGTTTAATAATTTTACAATGGTCAATATATTTTGTGGTGGAAAGCATGCTTGTGGGATGAATACTACAGGTTATGTAATTTGCAAAGGAGATAATACAAATGGTCAATTAGATATACCATCTAATTTTGGTTATGAGTATTATGGATTAGCTTTAGGAGTAAATCATACTTGTGGGATTTTGAGAATGAATTATACTGTGGTTTGTTGGGGTGGGAATGGTGTGTTTTTAAGTAATGTTACAAAAGGTGTTTCTTTTGAATCAATTGTTGCAGGTTTAGATATTACTTGTGGATTAACAAGTGGTAATTTTTCAGTTATTTGTTGGGGACCTGGATGGACTAGTAATACATATCCTTCAGGTACTGAACTTCCTTTACCAGCAATTTTACCAGGCCCGTGTGTTAAAAATACATGTGATTGTGGTATTTATCCTCAGTCGAAAACGTTGTGTTCTGGCAATGGTAATATCTGTAGGCCTTGTGATGTTTCAGTTCCAGTGCCCCCACAGTCACCATCATCACCGGTGTTTATTCCAACGTCGCCATCTAAAGGGTTGAGAAAGGGATTATTTGCTTTTGTTATTGTTGGATCGGTTGGGGCTATTGCGGGGATATGTACTATTGTTTATTGTTTATGGACCGGTGTTTGTTTTGGGAAGAAGAAAATTCACAATTCTGTTCAACCTACCATTAGTACTACTAATAATGGTGCTCAACAATGTTATAGTGCTGGTCAAGTTTCGAGATCATCCACTCTAAGGCGCCAAGGGTCGAGGCTAATGAGGCGTCAAAGGAGTGGAACTTCATCTATACACGGTGACAGGGCGGAGGAGTTTTTGTTTTCGGAGCTTGTTACAGCTACGGACAATTTCTCCTTAAAGAACAAGATTGGTTCTGGCAGCTTTGGGGTTGTTTACAAGGGAAAATTAGCTGATGGCCGTGAGGTTGCAATTAAACGGGGTGAAATAAGTCTGAAGATGAAGAAGTTTTTAGAGAAAGAGAGGGCCTTTGAATCAGAATTGTCGTTCTTGTCACGATTACACCATAAACACTTGGTTAGATTAGTTGGTTATTGTGAAGAAATGGATGAAAGACTCTTGGTTTATGAGTTCATGAAGAATGGGGCGCTTCATGATCATTTACATGATAAGAACAACGTAGAGAAGAGTAGTAGTGTAGTGAATTCTTGGAAAATGAGGATCAAGATTGCGTTAGATGCTGCTCGTGGCATCGAATACCTTCACAATTACGCGGTTCCACCTATAATTCACCGGGACATCAAGTCGTCTAACATCTTGATCGATGCAAATTGGATCGCGAGAGTGTCTGACTTTGGATTATCTTTGATGGGACCGGAGACTGACGACAGTTTCAGTCAGCCAATGAGGGCGGCGGGCACAGTTGGGTATATCGATCCAGAGTACTATGGACTAAACGTCTTGACAGCTAAGAGCGATGTCTATGGACTCGGAGTGATGTTGTTAGAACTTTTGACCGGAAAAAGAGCCCTATTCAAGATTAGTGAAAAGGGCGATGTGCCAATGAGTTTAGTGGACTTTGCAGTACCGGAAATCATGGCTGGAGAATTGAACAAGATTTTGGATCCCAGAGTTGGGGTGCCAGAGCCGAGGGTAGCGGAGGGAGTGGAATTGGTGGCATATACTGCACTGCATTGTGTGCATTTGGAAGGGAAAAATAGACCTACGATGACTGATATTGTTTCTAATTTAGAAAGAGCTTTGGCTGCTTGTGATGATAACCATGGAAGCATCTCTAGTAGTCCAGGTTCCATTATTTCAGATTGATATTCCACGCATATGTCCGTGAAAGACTCAATATCACTAGACGATAAGTTTTGGTGGTTAGAATATTACGATTCGTGTAACAATTATTGTTAGTATAAACTGTAAAGAGTAGATTGTTCAGCCTGTTTAGTCTCTAAGTGATTTTGTAAAATGTTTATAGCCGGAATGAAATTCTTTTTCTTCCAAGAAGGATACTGAATGAAATATTTTTAGTGCCTTTTCATTCCTTGAATGTAATAATATACACATGATTACAACACTAAAGTTTAGGTTACAATTATGATATTCTAAACCAGGATATTTACATTTCAAATATAAATTATGTTTAGTGCGTTGATGTTGTACGGAGTTTCCAGATAGATATATCACACTCACATTATCACAATAAACGACGGTTGCCTTCTTGATTGGACAATGGAGCTCCAATAGAAGATTACGGAGCCAACACGATTCAGAGACAACATTCGCAACCCCCCTATATTCGTCTTCAGCACTAGATCGAGATAACGTGGGTTGACGCTTTGACGACCACGAGATCAAGTTGTCTTCGAGAAATACACAATAACCAGAGGTGGAGCGTCTGGTATCCGGACATCCACCCCAATCAACATCAGTATAAGAAGTGAGACCAGAAATGATTGACTTATAAAAATGTAAGCCAAAATCAAGAGTACCCTGAATATACCGCATAATTAGTTTGAGAGCACCCATATGTTGCTCCTTCGGGTCATGCTTATGTAACCATACATGTTGAATAACATATGATATATCAAGTCTCGTAAAGGTGGGATATTGCAATGCCCCTATTAAACTGCGGTAATTTGTCGGATCGTTGTATGAAGACCTCGAAGAGTTACTCAACTTAGCATTTGTATCCACTGGCGTAGGTGACGACTTACATGAAGACATGCTGGCTCAGTCAATTATCTCCTCGGCATATTTTCTTTGACAGAGAAATAGACCACATGCATGTTGAGTTACAACAATGCCCAAAAAATAGTTCAAGGGACCTAAATCCTTCATAACAAAATTTAGTTGCAAGGCTAGACATAATAGATTAGCGAAGAGAATCAGAGGATGTTGTGAGGATGATGTCATCAACATAGAGAAGAATGTATGCCATGTCATTCCCTTTCTGATAAATAAACAAAGACTGATCGAATTTGCTATGTGAGAAGCCCAATGTAGAAACAAACTCAGCAAATCAGTTATACCATGCTCGGGGGCCCTGTTTGAGACCATATAAAGACTTCTTCAACAAGCAAACATAATCTGGATGAATAGGATCTCGAAATCCCAAAGGCTGGTGCATGTAAACTGTTTTCTGTAGGTGACCGTGGAGAAACACATTTTTTACTTACAACTGATGAATGAACTATGATTTTTACAGAGCCAAACTGAGAACCATCCGAATAGTCGTCAATTTAAAAACTGGGCTAAAGGTTTCATCACAATCCACACCAAACTGTTGAGACCTGCCATCACCAACAAGAAGGGCTTTGTGCCTCTCAAAGGAACCATCAAATTTCTTTTTATGACAAAAAATCCACATAGAACGAATTATGTTTACATTAGAAGAACGGGTCACCAACTCCCACGTCTTATTTTTAATAAGAGTATTAATTTCATCTAAAATGGTGGCCTTCCAATTCGGGTCCGATAGGGCAGCTTTTGGGTTACGGAGAATCGGGGATGGTTCGACCGATGACGTCAGATTAAAATGACGCTTAGGCCGAAAAATCACATGCATGTTACAGGTTTCGATGGATCGGGTTGGGGCCTGATCCGAAATGAGCTGTTGGGGCAGTGGAACTGTCGAGTTGGTGTGGGCAGAGTTTGTGGCCTGGCAGTTATTGGGCCCAGTCTTGGTCGAAGAAGAGCTCGCCCTAGCTGAAAAGGTTTCGAGAATTTCTAGGCTGGGCTGCTGGTAAGTGTGGGAATTCAACCGGACCACTGGAGAGAGAGCAGTGGGCTCCCTCGTTTGGGCTGGAATAGTTGGGTTGAGAGAGCCGCTGTCATTCTTCGCTTCGTTCGAGAATCAACTGCACATGAATAGGAACTAGACCGAGGGAGAGGGAGCAGTGGGCTACCTCGGTTGGGCTTGAACAATTTGGGTGTTTAACTGGACCGAGGGAGAGGGAGGCATCTCCCACATTTGGGCTTGAGCATATGGACTGTTTAAATGATAATGCAAGAGGGGATGTAGCCTAGTGTCCAAAAAATCATATGAGATCGGGGAAGACGTGTGTATGGTGGCAAATGGGAATTGAGACTCATAAAAAATAACGCGACAAGAGATGACATTTTTTCCACCAGATATATCATAACACTTATAGCCCCAATGATTCTGTGGGTATCCCAAGAATACACATGGAGTGGAACGGGCTTGAAGTTTGTTTATTGTTTTGGAAGGAAAGAAAGGATAACATAATCACCCGAAAACCCTCAAATGTGTGTAGTAGGGAACCCGATGATAAAGAATTTGAGTGGGGGAGAGGTTTGAAAGTAACTTGCTAGGGAGAATGTTTAAGATATATGTGGCCATTTGAAGATCATGATGCCAAAATGATGGCGTATGGACGAATGAGCAAGAAGTGTGCGAATTAAATTATTTATTGCTCGTATTTTTCGTTCGGCTTTCCCATTTTGAGGAGAAGTGTGTGGACAAGAGAGACGAAATACCATACAATTTTTTATCAAAAATCCTTAAATTGGTCATTTATGAATTCCCTCCCATTGTCACATTGGAAGACTTAATAGACTTCTCAAATTGGGTTTGGATGAAAACACTAAATTGCTTGAAAATAGTGTGAACCTGTGATGTTTTCACAATGGAAAATGTCCATAGAAAATTAGAGTAATCATCCAAAATAAGCATGTAATACTTATGACCTGCCGAACTTAAAATCGGAGATGTCTATAAGACATTATGCCTGATATCAAATGGCATAATAGCGTTCGAAGTAGATAAAGAGAAAGGTAATTTAACATATTTTCCAAAAACTGAAGACTGACAAACAGGAGAACACAAAGATTGTTTACAATCAATAAACTTATTTTTTCTAAGGGAGTTCAACACAGGTGCTCCCGGGTGTCCCAAACGATTATGCCATAAAGTAGGAGAAAAAGCAGCAAAAGTTGATGGAGAGGTGGCTTGGTTATTGGTGGTGGTGGTGACGGGATACAAATTCCCAGTGCTAGCACATCTCATTAGTGGCATCCCCGTCCGAATGTCCTTCACATAAAACTCAATAGAAACATTGTTATCAGTGGTGAAACGATGCACATATATCAAATTTTAAATAAATTTGGATGCATGTAGGACATTATTTAAATGTAAATATGGGTAATGGAGGGAGGGGGGAGGTTTGATTGCCCAATACCACGAATTGAAATTTCTTGTCCACTGCTAACCACAATATTTTTATTACTACTCATATTAAAATAAGACGAGAGAGTACCTTGAGATGCCCTCATGTGAGAGGTCGCACCCGTGTCCATGTATCATGTGTCGTCGGGAACATTGAGAGTCATAGTGTGCATGGTTTGCTCGATGTCTGTTGGAACATAACCCGAAGAAGATAGTCCATGGGCTGCATATGCTTGTTGTGGATGGCTGCCAAGTACCCCAGGCTGTCAGGTGGGTGGTGGTGGTCGGGCCCACTACATTGTGGGGTACGGGCATGGCGAGGCTGCACACTGTTGTGGTGTCCATGCCCACGGCGGGTACTGCCCCCACTGCCCACTATTTTGATGATGTTGCGGCTACCAGAGGGCCTGTTCTGCCTCTGTTGCCCGTGGATGCTTCCGCCATCGGATTGATTTCCGCCACCACGGCCTCGTCCCCTTCCACCATTATTTTTTCCTTTATTATTGTTGCAATTTTGACTCTGTTTTTGTCCATAGTTGTTGCGATTTTGACCACTGCTCGAACTAGAATTTTGAGGGCCAAAATCATCGATATACGTGTTGGTGGAAAGGAGGGCGGTACCGACATTGTTGGCCGCCGTTGTCACTTGTTTTAATTTCCGGGTTTCTTCAAGAATCAATCTCGAACGAGCCTCATAAAATGATGGCAGCATATTGCTTTATTGAATGAGCGTAGCAACACCATCATATTATTCATTAACACCCGCAATTAATTGAAGGACTAACCTTTGATTTGACACCGGTGCACCAACATTGGATAGTTAACCGACAAACATTTTTAACTCTTGACAATAGGCAGAGACGTTTGGAAAATCATCCATCTTCACATTGGTGAATTGGTTTTCTAGATAAACTGCAGGAGAATTCTTGTTATCTTGAAAAATATTTTTCAAGCGCTCCCATGCTTGTTGAGCAGTCGAATACGGTTCTAATATGGTGTGCGAAATATTGTTTGATATGACGTCGTAAATCCATTGAATGACTATAGCATCCTAGCGAGACCAAAGAGCCATGTCAATATCGGTGGACTTGTCTTTTTGCATGACACCCGATTGAGGCTTTAGATGAAGAATATGGTCAATGACTTGGTATGCACGACAATGGATTTGGAATAATTCTGCCCAAGATGAATATTTCCCTTGTTCCATCTCAAAAATCACTGGAATAAAGTTCTTGACGTTACTTATGGCAAGAGCGGGATGGAATTTGTTCTGTTCGGCCATTGTTACCCGAGAGAAACAAGAAAAGAGGAGGAAGAGGAGAGGAGGAAGTAGGGTTTCGAAAGAGGTGGGTGGCAGCCGGAGCTAGGGTTCTAAAAATATGGGTTCGGCCGACTTAGGGTTAGGGCTTAGGTTAGGGTTAATTTTTGGCTCTTGATATCATGAAGAAAATATTTTTTCGTGCTCTTTTCATTCTTTGAATGTAATAATATATACATATTTACAAGACTAAAATTTAGGATACAATTATGATATTCTAAATCAAAATATTTACATTCTAAATATAAATTATTCATAAAGATTATGGACATAATCAAAGATTATTTCCATAATCTATTAGATACAATCTTCACTATATTGTTTAGCATTTTTTTGATAGGACTAATTGACTTGTTGTCATTGTCTTTTTGTATGTTTTTTCTCTCATGAAGTATGGGCGCTGTCAACTTTATCAGTGTACGATTTTACTTCTTCAAAAGGTGCTTAATGCACAAAAATTCAATTGTTGAATTGACCATTCAAGACCATTATAACATAGTATATGTTTGTCAAACATCAATAATAGCAGCAAGCCACAAGGCAAGTTATACATAGCAGCTACTCATAGTCTTATACTCAATGTTCCAGTCTTGATATTCTTGAAAGTTAGAATTAGATTGTGGATGTCAAATCTAAACAAGTCATTTAATCGACTGCTAAATACTGAATACAAGTATACAGCAATATATTTGTCCATAAATGAGAATTGCTGTTTTTTCTTTTTTCAAATACCCGTGGTGCTAGGTCAGCTTGCACGCACCACAATCATAGTACCGAGTATCGCTATCTTTTACTAGCATAGATATCATGTAACTTTGCCTACTAAGCCTTAAGCTGATTAAAGAAATAACCTAGCATTTTTTTAACTGAAGTTTTGGGAACTACTTCTCTCTTTTAATTTGTTTAGTCCATTCAGGTACAAATTATATTAGCGTTAAAGAGATATGGTTGTTGTGGATTGTACACCACAGAATTGAAGAGCGAATGCCCATCCTCACATATTATGACTAATGGAGTAGCGGTCTACCAAAACTAAAAAGCAGATTCTGGTTCAGAATTTAAAATTTATAAGAAATAATCTCTTGATTATTTTCATTAATTAAAAGAATATATATACAATTTACATATTTTCATAATAGGAAAATTATTTTCCTATTCTACTCCTAAAATTCTATTCTAGTAGTACAAGCCTTCTATAATTATGGTAAGTGTACAATGCTAAGTAATACATATATTCTACACTAATTACAATACTAAAAGGACCAAAGTCCCGTCATATACACTATGTATGGCAAGTGTATATCACGGGAATATACATTGTCTATCACACCCCCGCAGTCATAGCGGGCGGTCTTCGAACGCTGAGGCTATCCCTAAAATCTTCAAAAAGGATCGAGGGAAGACCCTTTGTAAATATGTCTGCAATTTGATACCTAGAAGGGGCATGACAGACGCGTACTTGTCCACGAGCTACCTTTTCGCGAACAAAATGAATGTCCATCTCGATATGTTTAGTGCGCTGGTGCTGAACCGGATTCCTAGACAGATAAATGGCACTAATATTACCACAATAAACCAAGGTAGCTTTCTGAATAGGACAATGAAGCTCTAAAAGAAGATTACGTAACCAACATGATTCAGACACCACATTGGCTACCCCTCGATACTCGGCCTCTGTACTAGAGCGTGATAAAGTTGACTGACGCTTGGCAGACCATGAAACCAAGTTATTACCAAGAAACATACAATATCCAGACGTAGACCGTCTGGTGTCTGGACAGCCACCCCAATCAGCATCTGTATACAAGACAAGTGTAGATGTCGACGAAGGATATAAATGTAAGCCATAGTCAAGTGTCCCCTGGATGTATCGAATAATGCGTTTGAGCGTATTCATGTGCTCAATCCTGGGATCATGCATAAATAAACATACCTGTTGTACGACATACGTAATATTTGGTCTCGTGAATGTAAGATACTGAAGGGTCCTACAAGACTACGATAGAGGGTCAGATCCTCATACGGTGAGCCAGCCGCAACACCCAACTTGGGTTTAGTATCAACCGGAGTGGAAGTGGACTTACAAGATGACATCCCGACCCTTTCAATGATCTCAGCTGCATACTTCCTCTGGGATAAGAACAATCCACCGACATGACGAGTGACAACAATCCCCAAAAAATAACTCAATTGTGCTAAGTCTTTCATAGCAAACTCAGAACTGAGCATTGTCATGATAGACTGGCGTAAGGCATCAGAAGAGGCAGTCAAGATAATATCATCCATATATAAATGTATATAAGCCAAGGAAGAACCACGATGATATATGAACAAGGAATTATCCGACCTGCTGTGAGTAAACCCAATAGTCGAAACATAGTCAGCAAACCTCTTATACCATGCCCGTGGAGACTGCTTAAGCCCATATAAGGACTTTTTCAAAAGACAGACATGATGAGGATATTTGGGATGCCTAAACCCCAAGGGTTGATGCATCTAGACTGTTTCCTTGAGATCACCATGTAAGAAAACATTCTTCACATCTAATTGATGAATGGGCCATGCTTTCGAAAGAGCCAAGCTGAACATAGTGCGAATGGTAGCCGGCTTGACCACCAGACTAAACGTCTCCCCACAATCCACACCAACCTGCTGAGTCTTACCATCACCCACAAGCCGAGCCTTATGCCTTGCAAACGAACCGTCTGAATTGTCCTTATGAGCAAAAATCCACATAGACCTAATAATATTAATACCAGATGAATGGGGCACCAACTCCCACATCTTATTATCAATAAGAGCATTATATTCATCGGTCATAGCAATTTTCCAATTCGGGTCATTTAATGCAGACACGGGATTACAGGGTAAGGGTGATTTAAGAGCATTCGAATTTAAATTAAAATGCATTTTTGGTTTAAAAATACCCTGTTGACTACGAGTGACCGGTCTATGACTTGGGGAAGAATTGGGCGGATTTTGGGAATTTTCTGGACTCGGGACGGACTGGCCAGCAGGCAGTTGGCCTGCTGGCCCAATTCGATAATGGGATGATGGAACAGGGACTGGACTAGTGGCGTTAATGGGTTGGGTCACTGGCCCAATTACCGTTACTGGCCCAGTTGCGGGCATTGTAGCTCATGATGGGGCAGTGGGCCTGCTGGCGGATTTGGGGTGCGGGAGACGTCCGAAAAATGGTGAATAATATACGGGATATATCATCATCCAAAAAATTATACGAACTAGGCACGGGAGTACTAACCTTAGCAAACGGGAATTGGGATTAATCAAATATTACATGGAGATTAATGATGATTCTATTGGAGGATAAATCAAAACATTTATAACCACGATGATTAGAAGGAAAACTCAAAAACACACATGGAGTAGACCTGGCCTGAAGTTTGTTAATTTTGGTGGATGGAAATAACCGATAACACAAGCACCCAAAGACCCTAAGATGTGAATACGAAAGAGTGTTATTATATAAAATTTGAAGGGGGGAATAATATGTCAACCCTTTGGAAGGAATTATGTTAAGGAGATATGTAGCCATTTGTAGAGCATGATGTCAAAAAGACAGGGGTACGGAAGCATGAATCAATAAATTTCGGACAATGTTATTAATGGTACGAATTTTGCGTTCGGCTTTCCCATTTTGTGAAGACGTATGAGGACAAGAAATGAAAATTGATCCCATTATTAGCACAGAATTCCCGAAACACCCCATTATCATATTCTTTGCCATTATCACATTGAATATTTTTTATTTTCCATTCGAATTGGGTTCTAATGAATGCTCTAAATTTTAAAAAGATGGAAAAAACTTGAGATTTTTTCGCTATCGGAAAAGTCCATAAAAACATAGAATAATCATCCAAAAAGAAAACATAATACCGATGACCCAAAGAACTAAGAACAGGAGACGTCCATAAGTCGCTATGAATAATATCAAATGGTATTAAAGTATGAGAAGTAGAGTCTACAAATGACAACTTAACAATTTTTCCTAAAGAACAAGATTGACAATTCGGAGTACTACGCGCACTCTTACAAGAAATAAAATTGTTTTTATCTAAGGAAGACAAAATAGACGATCCCGGATGACCTAGACGAGCATGCCACAAGGAAGGAGCAAGGGCTGCAAACACTGACGGCAAGGCTTGACTCGATAGACCGGAACATGGCATGATAGGATAAAGATCTCTCCTACAATCACACCTCATGAGAGAACTCCCCATTTTGAAATCCTTCACAGAGAAACCAAATGGATCAAATTCTATGAACACAGAATTATAGGTGGTGAATTTTCGGACATACACCAAATTTTTAATCAATTTTGGAGCGTGAAGGGTATTTTTCAAAATAAGGGGTGGATGGGGGGGAGACAATGTTTTATGACTATAAACACGAATTGGAATTGAATTACCATTACCAACAATTATACCACGATTGTTGCTCAAATTGGAATAAGATTTGAGAGTACCTGAATCGGATGTCATGTGAGTAGTGGCGCCGGTGTCCATGTAACAATTTGGGTCCGAAGGATTTATTCCAAGCATGTGCATCGCGGCATCGATGTCGGTAGGAGTGGAGCCCACTGCATGATGGACCTGGTGGGGCCCAGGCCTACCTCCCTGCTGACCCGGTACTCACTGGATCGCTGAACCGAGACTGGGTTGGAGTAGTTGGGCCGAAAAGAAGGCTGAAATTGGGCCCAATTACCGTGGGCTGGAGACGCTGAAAAATCAAGAGTGTTGTGACACTGACCACTAGCCCAGGCCCACGGCCAGGGGGCCCAAGGCTGGGACCAGTTGGGCTGTGGACCACTGTTGATGGGGTGGGGCCCACTGCCGCCGGTATTGCTGACATTACCACTGCATTTGCCACCGTGGTTTCTTCCATTATTTTTCCTAGCATTCTTGCCGCCACCGTGAGCACGGTTTTGGCCAGAATTATCAACAAACCCTGGAGAATTTGTGGAGGACGTCATCATGACCACGGGACTTGCCCCGATAGCCGCCTTCTTAGCCAATCCGGCTTCTTCCAAAGTAAGCATGTAGCGGGCTTGATAGAACTTTGGGAGAGGGTTACTCTGACGAAGTAGGGTCCCAACGCCATTAAATGCCTCGGAGAGGCCAGCAACCATCTCCAGAACAAGACGATCTTCACTAACGGGCGCACCAACGTTACGGAGTTGTCCCGTCAATTCCTTCAACCTTTTGCAATACGCTGAAACATTCTGGAAATTTTTCATGTTGACGTGGGAAAATCTTGCTCAAGAGTAACAGCTTTGGAATTCTAATTATCTTAGAATATGTCACACAGCCTATCCTAAGCAGCCATCGCCGTAGCTTCTGGCTCAATAATTGTCTGCAATAGGTCAGTAGAGATAGTGGAATAAATCCACTGAAGGATGGTGGCATCAAGCGTTGTCATAACTTAGGATCATCCTCACGTTGAGGTACCTCTGTATCCTCAGGAGCCGCGGGGATTATATGATGGATGACTTGACGAGAAGCGAGCGTGAATTTTAAACAACTCAGTCCACGTCACGTATTGGATATTTTCTATTTCAAGAATGAGAGGTATGTGATTCTTGATGTTAGAAACAACAAGGGCTGGATAAAACGTGCTCTTTGTCGTCGACATAACGAAAGAACAATAGGTGATTTGAGGAGAAAATAAAAGAAACACCACCGACAGTCACATAATTCGGGAAGGGGGGCGGAAACCGAGCACAAGGTCGACGGAAAAGAGGTTGGAAAAATAACCTAGACTTCTGATATCATGAAAGAAATAATCCCTTGATTATTTTCATTAATTGAAAAGTATATATACAATTTACATATTTCCATAATAGGAAAATCATTTTTCTATTCTACTCCTAAAACCCTATTCTAGTAGTACAAGACTTCTATAATTATGGTAAGTATACAATGCTAAGTAATACAAATATTCTACACTAATTACAATACTAAAAGGACCAAAGTCCCATAATATACACTATGTATGACAAGTGTTTATCACGGGAATATACATTCTATCAATAAAATTTGAATTGAAATTTAAATTTATATTTATAGGCTTTGAAGTTTATTATATATATAGAGAGAGAATTAAGACCAAAATTACTGAATTCTGTGGAATCAGTAAGAGGTGGTACAATATGTTTAACGTTTTAGCTTTTCCTAACAAACCACAATTAATTCCTACAGGTTGAGCAGAAGTAGATAAGAAATTGACTTTGAACATTCCCATTGAAAGGCAGTTAATAAAGGCAGTCACTCGAAATTGGGCATGATGTAGCTCTTGGATAAATGAAAATAAAACATCGAGATGGGTATCTCTTAAAATGAAATAATATGTCAAAATTAATGTAAAGTTTCATTATTGGTTGCAAATTTGATGATTATTAACGATGTTCGATTTTGACAATGGTCGGTTGGCCATAGGATTTGTTTTTATTAGATGGAGGTGGCAGTCTTACTTCCATAAACTCTTGAACGAAGAATGAGATAAAGACATTGAACCGGGAGATTTGAAGTAATCCGGAAGGTGAGAAGATGATGGTGAGAAGAGGCGTGTCTATTTTCGAGAATCAATTTGGATTCATGCCGGGGCGTTTGACTACAGAAGTCATTCATCTTATTAGGAGGTTGGTGGAACAATATAGGGAGAGGAAGAGGGACTAACATATGGTTTTCATCAACCTCGAGAAGGCATACGACAAAGTCCCTAGGGAGGTTCTATGGAGATGTTTGGAGGTTAGATGTGTACCTATGGCGTACACTAGGGCGATCAAGTATATGTATGATGGAGCCAAGACCAGGGTACGGACAGTAGGAGGAGACTCGGAGCACTTCCAGTGATGATAGAGTTGCACTAGGGATCAACTCTAAGCCCATTCCTATTTGCCTTAGTGATGGATGGACTGACGCGACAAATTCAAGGGGAGGTTCCATGGTGAATGTTATTCGCAGATGACATAGTCCTAATTGATGAGACTCGCAGCGGAGTGAACGCTAAGCTGGAGGTTTGGAGACAGACTCTAGCGTCTAAAGGGTTCATGATGAGTAGGACCAAGACAAAATACTTGGAGTACTAGTTCAGTAATGGGAGCGACCATGAGATAGGCGTGGATGTGAGGCTTGGTACTCAGGTCATTCCAAATAAAGGAAGTTTCAAGTATCTCGGGTCTATTATCCAAGGGAATGGATGGATTGATGACGATTTCACACATCGTATTAGTGCACGGTGGATGAAATGGAGGCTCGCATCTTATGCGATAAAAATGTGTCACAAAAACTTAAAGGCAAGTTCTATAGGGTAGTGGTTAGACCGACTATATTGTATGGGGCGGAGTGTTGGCCAGTCAAGACTTCGTACATTCAAAAGATAAAAGTTGCGGAGATGAGGATGCTGAGATGGATGTGTGGGCATACAATGAGGGATAAGATTAGAAATCATGATATCCGGGATAGAGTGGGAGTGGCCTCGGTGGAGGATAAGATGCGGGAAGCGAGGTTGAGATGGTTCGGGAATATGAAGAAGAGAGGCACAAACGCCCAGTAAGGCGGTGTGAGATGTTGGCTATGGACGGGTTCATTAGGGGTAGAGGTAGGCCGAAGAAGTATTGGGGAGAGGTAATTAGACGAGATATGACACGTGTGCAATTTAGTGAGGACATGACCTTAGATAGGGGGTTGTGCAGGACACGAATTAGGGTAGAAGGGTAGTAGGTAGTTGAGCGTAGGCCTACTTACGCTTATATACTGGTAGTTGTAGTGCTATGATTGTAGCCCTGCCTAGCTTATCATACTAGTCGGCACACTATTGTTTTATAGTTTCCCGTTCTTTGATTTCTGCTGCTATATGTTCTTTTGTGTACTTTGTTTATCTTATTTACCCGCGGTAGTTACTGCTTCCTTTTTCAAGAATGTTTTATCATGGCTTGTTTGCTTTTGTTACTCTCATTTTCATACGGCTTTAAATTTCTTGTCCGAGTCTGACCGCCTCTCTTGATTTTGCTTGTGCTTATACTTTTTCTTAAGCCGAGGGTCTTTCGGAAACAACCTCTCTATTTACCAAAGTAGAGGTAAGGTCTGCGTACACTCTACCCTCCACAGACCTCACGTTGTGAGATTTCACTGGGTATGTTGTTGTTATAGTATAAATGTATTAGTATTATTTTTGGTACTTTGAAGTTTAGGGAGTAAATGAATAATTGACATTAATCATTTTAACGTGCGGGAAAAGGTGAAATTGGATTATTAATAAGCAATTGGAGAATTGATGTCGAGAAAAAAGCACATAGTATTACATTGTGGATAAGAGTAAGCATCCTCACTCATGTCTGTTTATGTATCTAATTAATAACAGTAAATTCCGGGGCAATTCACACGAATGTTCTTATTTTGGGCTGTTCTTTAATTTTTGCTCATCAAATTTAAAATATTTAATTTTTATCCTACGTCTAGTATACCGAGGTTCTGGGTTCGAAACCCTGCTCAAGTAAAAATTCTAAAAAAAATTGCAACGCAGATGTTTATATTAAAATTATGCATATTCGGACAAAATTAGGCATATTCGGTAGAGGTTTACCATAAGGCAAACTTTTATCCAAAATTAGACCTTAAGGCAAACATCTGTCTTAAAGACAAACTTCTGCCGATATATCGGCATAAGTTTTGCCAGAATAGGCCTAATTTTGCTACAAACCTCTGTCTTGCGATTTTTTTAAAAAATTTTGCCTGAGCAGGAGTTCGAATCCGAAACCCGTAAATTTTAGGCGAAGGAAAAAACTAAAGATTCCAAATTTAAGGGACAAAAATTACAGACCACTGCCTTTGAAGGACATTCCACACAAAAAAAAATGAAAACTTACGGTAGTTATATAACCCAATAAATGATTTAATTCTCTCAAAGATCACTCATGTTTTGAGAATTACCACATAATATCATTTTTTTTCTTTAGGACTAAAATATCATTCAACTATCACTATTTTCTTAAAGTGAGTAGTCTCTACCTAGTTCATATAATTTTTTAGATAATGTAATCTCACCGTACATTATGCACCACTTAATGGGCCAATCCAGTATCCCCGAAACGCCAGCAGGCCCACTGCCTGCTGGCTCGCCAACACCCACAACCTATCCCTTCCCCGTCCCAAGTCCAGCAACGGGCCGATCGTCCAGCCAAATTCTACCCCAATTTCTGTTCCAGTACCTGGTCCAGGTTACTCGTAGTCAATAGGGTATTTTTAATATTGTTACTCGTAGTCAATGGGGTATTTTTAAACCAGAAAGATATTTTAATCTTAATTCTAATATTCTTAAATCCCCACTACCCCGTAACCCTCGTGTCTGCATTAAATGACCCGAATTGGAAATTGACTATGAGCGCCGAATATAATGCTCTTATTGAAAATAAGACGTGGGAGTTGGTACCCCGTCCTTTTGGCATTAATATTATTCGGTCTATGTGAATTTTTACTCATAAAGATAATTCCGATGGTTCTTTTACGAAACATAAGGCTCGTCTTGTAGGTGATGGTAAAACTCAACAGGTTGGCGTGGATTGTGGTGAGACATTTAGTCCGATGGTCAAACCGGCTACCATTCACACTGTTCTCAGTCTGGCTCTTTCAAAGGCATGGCCCATTCATCAGCTAGATGTGAAGAATGCTTTCTTCCATGGTGATCTTAAGGAGACAATCTACATGCATCAGCCCTTGGGTTTTCGAGACCCCAAATATCCTAATCATGTCTGTTTATTAAAGAAGTCCTTGTATGGCCTCAAGCAGGCCCCACGGGCTTGGTATAAGCGATTTGCAGACTATGTATCTACTATTGGGTTTTCTCACAACAGGTCTGATAATTCTCTGTTCATATATCGTCGTGGTACTTCCCTGGCTTATATTCTCTTATATGTGGATGATATTGTCTTGACCGCTTCTTCTGATGCTTTACGCCAGTCTATCATGACACTACTCAGTTCTGAGTTTGCTATGAAAGACTTGGGGTCCTTGAGTTATTTGTTGGGGATTGTTGTTGCTCGTCATGTAGGTGGATTATTCTTATAACAACGGAAGTATGCCGCTGAGATAATTTAGCGGGCTGGTATGTCCTCGTGTAAGTCTACTTCCACTCCAGTTGATACTAAAACCAAGTTGGATGCTGCGGCTGACTTACCTTACGAGGATCCCACCCACAATCACAGTCTTGCTGGAGCTCTTCGGTATCTTACTTTCATGAGACCGGATATTACGTATGTCGTACATTAAATGTGTTTATTTATGCATGATCCTAGGGTTGAGCACATGAATGCACTTAAACGCATTATCCAATACATCCAGGGAACACTTGACTATGGCTTGCATATATATCCATCATCGGCCTCTACACTTGTCTCATATATAGATGCAGATTGGGGTGACTGTCCGGATACCAGACGCTCCACATCTTGTTATTGTATATTTCTTGGTGATAACTTGGTCTCACGGTTTGCAAAGCGACAATCTACATTATCACGCTTCAGTGTAGAGGCCGAGTATCGAGGGGTAGCCAATGTGGTCTCTGAATCATGTTGGTTACGTAATCTTCTCTTAGAACTTCATTGTCCCATTCAGAAAGCTACCTTGGTTTATTTTGATAATATTAGTGTCGTCTATCTTTCTGATAATCATGTTCAACATCCGCGCGCTAAACATATCGAGATGGATATCCACTTCGTTCGAAAAAAGGTAGCTCGTGGACAAGTACGCATCTTACATGTCCCTTCTAGGTACCAAATTGCAGAGATATTTACTAAGTGTCTTCCATCGGTTCTGTTTGAAGATTTTAGAGACAGTCTCAGCGTACGACGACCGCCCGCTATGACTGCGGTGGTGTGAAAGTATATTGTGACATACACGGTATATAAGGCATATACAAGCCTTGTGTATACCGTGTATATCACGGAAATACAAAACAGTTTGGACAAAACAGTCCGTGATATACATGCCAAGTATATCACGATTTGGAGATCTATTTGGTAAAATGTTATTTGTATGTAATTAGCATTGTACACTTACCATAATTGTAGAATTCTTGTACAAATAGAATAGGTTTTTGGGAGTAGAATAGGAATAAGATTTTTCATATTATGAAAATTGTAAATTGTATATATATTCATTCATTAATGAAAATAATTAAAGGGATTATTTCTTTCAATGGAGAAGAGTAGTAGTGTTAAATATAGGTTGCTCGTGTTTTGTACATATTGTCTCGGATTAGTGCTCCACGGTTTTTGTACCGTGATTAGGTAATAGGTTAGGGAATATTATGGTGTAAATAGTATTGTACACTTACCATAATTGTATTACCATAATTGTATAGTTAGTGTCCAAGTAGAATAATGTTTTAGGAGTATAATAACAATATGATTCTCCTATTATGGAAATATGTAAGTTGTATATATAGCCTTTCAATTAATGAAAATAATCAAGGGATTATTTCTTTCATGGTATCAGAAGTCTAGGAATAAATTGCTTCCGCTCTTCTCCAAAACTTCTCTTGGTTTTTCGTGCCCCTTCTCAGCCAAAAACTGCATCTATTTCTGTGTCCCTTCGTCGGATTTTGTGTTAAATTTTACCTCATCTCTTCCCAAATTTTCTACAAATTCACCTATTGTTCTTTCGTTATGTCAACGACAAAGAGCACGTTTTATCCTGCCCGTGTTGTTTCTAACATCAAGAATCACATACCTCTCATTCTTGAAATAGAAAACGTCCAATACGCGAAGTGGGCGAGTTGTTTAAAATTCACGCTCGCTCGCATCAAGTCATCCATTACATAATCCCTGCAGCTCCCGAGGATACAGAGGTGCCTCGACGTGAGGATGATCCTAAGTTATGGACAACACTTGATGTCACCGTCCTTTAGTGGATTTATTCCACTATCTCTACTAACCTGTTGTAGATGATTATTGAGCCCAACGCTACCGCAATGACTTCTTGGGATAGGCTGCGTGACATATTCCAAGATAATCAGAATTCCAGAGCTGTTACTCTTGAGCAGGATTTTTCCCACGTCAACATGGAAAATTTCCTGAATGTTTCAGCGTATTGCAAAAGGTTGAAGGAATTGGCAGACCAACTCCGCAATGTTGGTGCGCTTGTTAGTGAAAATTGTCTGGTTCTACAGATGGTTGCTGGCCTCTCCGAGGCATTTAGTGGCGTTGGGACCCTACTTCGTTAAAGTAACCCTCTCCCAACGTTCTTTCAAGCCCGCTCCATCATTACTTTGGAAGAAGCTGGATTGGCTAAAAAGGAGGCTACGGGGGCAAGTCCCATGGTCATGATGATGTCCTCCACAAATTCTCCAGGGTGTGTTGATAATTCGGGCCAAAACCGTGCTCACGGTCGCGACAAGAATACTAAAAAAACTAATGGAAGAAACCGCGGTGGCAAACGCGGTGGTAACGTCAGCAGTACCGGCGGCAGTAGGACCCACCCCATCAACAGTAGGCCTCAGCCCCATTGGTCCCAACCTTGGGCCCCCTGGCCGTGGGCTTGGACCAGTAGGCAGTGGCCCAACAATCTCGGTTTTTCAGCGCCTCCAACCCACTGTAATTGGGCCCAATTTCAGCCTTCTTTTCAGCTCAGTCTCGGTCCAGCGATCCAATGGGGTACCAGGTCAGCGAGGAGGCAGACTTAGGCCCCACCATGCCCATCATGCAGCGGGCCCCACTTCTACCGACATCGAAGCCGCGATGCACACACTTGGAATAAATCCTTCGGACCCAAATTGGTACATGGACACCGGCGCCACTACTCACATGACATCCGATTCAGGTACTCTTTCATCTTATTCCAATTTGAGCAATAATCGTGATATAATTATTGGTAATCGTAATTCAATTCCAATTTGTGGTTATGGTTATTAAACATTGTCTCCCCCCCATCCACCCCTTATTTTGAAAAATACCCTTCACGCTCCAAAATTGATTAAAATTTGGTGTCTGTCCGAAAATTCACCACTGATAATTCTGTGTCCATTGAATTTGATCCATTTGGGGTTCTCTGTGAAAGATTTCAAAACGGGGAGTTCTCTCATGAGGTGTGATAGTAGGGGATATCTTTATCCTATCACCCCATGTTTCGATCCATCGAGTCAAGCCTTGTCGTCAGCGTTTGCAGCCCTTACTCCTTCCTTATGGCATGCTCGTCGAGGTCATCCGGGATCGTCTATTTTGTCTTCCTTAGAGAAAAACAATTTTATTTCTTGTAAGGGTGAGCGTCGCACTCCGAATTGTCAATCTTGTTCTTTGGGGAAAATAGTTAAGTTGCCATTTGTAGACTCTAATTCTCATACTTTAATGCCATTTGATATTATTCATAGTGATCTTTGGACGTCTCCTGTTCTTAGTTCTTTGGGTCATCGGTATTATGTTCTCTTTTTGGATGATTATTCTAAATTCTTATGGACTTTTCCAATAGCAAAAAAATCTCAAGTTTTTTCCATCTTCTTAAAATTTAGAGCATTCATTAGAACCAAATTCGAACGTGAAATAAAAAATATTCAATGTGATAATGGCAAAGAGTATGACAATGGGGTGTTTCGGGAATTTTGTGCAAATAATGGAATCAATTTTTGTTTTTCTTGTCCAAATACGTCTTCACAAAGTGGGAAAGCCGAACGCAAAATTCGTACCATAAATAACATTGTCCGAACATTATTGATTCATGCTTCCGTACCCCCATTTTTTTGGCATCATGCTCTTCAAATGGCTACATATCTCTTAACATAATTCCTTCCAAAGATTTGACATATTCTTCTCTTCTTCAAATTCTATATAGTAAAACTCCTTCATATTCTCATCTTCTGGTCTTTGGGTGTTTGTGTTATCCGTTATTCCCATCCACCACAATTAACAAACTTCAGGCCCGGTCTACTCCGGGTGTGTTTTTGGGTTTTCCGTGTAATCATCGTGGTTACAAATTTTATTATTTATCCTATAATAAAATCATCATTAATCGCCATGTAATTTTTTATGAATCCCAATTCCCATTTGCTAAGGGTAGTACTCCCGTGCCTAGTTCGTATAATTTTTTGGATGATGGTATATCCCCGTATATTATTCACCATTTTTCGGACATCTCCCGCACCCAAAATTCTCCAGCGGGCCCACTGCCCCGTCTTGTGCTACAATACCCAGTATAATCACTGGGCCTATTTTAGGGCCAGTCCAGCCCACTCCCATAACTAATCCAGTCCATGTTCACCGTGTTGGGCCACAAGCCTACTGCCTGCTGGCTAGCCCGTCCCGAGTCCAGCAAATTCCCAAAATCATCCTAATTTTTCCTCGAGTCATAGACCAGTCACTCGTAGCCAACGGGGTATTTTTAAACCAAAAAGACATTTTAATTTACATTCTAATGTTCTTAAATCACCCTTACTCCGGAATCCTGTGTCTGCTTTAAATAGCCCGAATTGTAAAATTGCTATGACCGATGAATATAATGCTCTTATTGATAATAAGACGTGGGAGTTGGTACCCTGTCCATCCGGTATTAACGTTATTAGGTCTATGTGGATTTTTGCTCATAAGGAAAATTCAGATGGTTCATTTGCCCGACATAAGGCGCGACTTGTGAGTGATGGTAAGACTCAGCAGGTTGGAGTAGATTGTGGTGAGATGTTTAGCCCGGTGGTCAAGCTGGCTACCATTCGCACTGTGCTTAGCTTGGCTCTTTCGAAAGCATGGTTGATTCATCAGTTAGATGTCAAGAATGCTTTTCTACATGGTGATCTCAAGGAAACAGTCTATATGCATCGACCTTTGGGATTTAGGGATCCCAAATATCCCCATCATGTCTTTTTATTGAAGAAGTCCTTATATGGGCTTAAGCAGTCTCCACGGGCCTGGTATATGCGGTTTGCGACTATGTTTTGACTATTGGGTTCACACACAGCAGATCGGATAATTCATTGTTCATCTATCGTCGTGGTTCGTCCTTGGCCTATATTTTGTTGTATGTGGATGATATTATTCTGACTGCCTCTTCCGATGTCTTACGCCAGTCTATCATGACAATGCTCAGCTCTGAGTTTGCTATGAAAGACTTAGGCCCTTGAGTTATTTTTTGGGGATTGTTGTTACTTGTCATGCAGGTGGGTTGTTCTTATCTCAAATGAATTATGCGGCTGAGATCATTGAGAGGGCTTGGATGTCTTCCTGTATGTCCACTTCCACTCCAGTTGATACTAAGCCAAAGCTTAGTGTCGCGGCTAACATACCATACGAGGATCCGACCCGCTATCGTAGTCTTGCAGGGCCCTTCAGTATCTTACATTCACGAGACTAGATATTACATATGTTGTCCATCATGTATGTTATGCATGATCCCAGAGTTAAACACATGAATGCACTCAAACGCATCATTCGGTATATTCAGGGTACACTTGACTATGGTTTGCATTTATATCCTTCCTCGACGGCCACACTTGTCTCGTATACGGATGCTGATTGGGGTGGTTGTCCGCACACCAGACGGTCTACGTCTGGCTATTGTATGTTTCTTGGCAATAACCTGGTCTCATGGTCTGCGAAACGTCAGTCGACATTATCCCGATCCAGTGCAGAGGTCGAGTATCGAGGGGTAGCTAATGTGGTCTCGAAATCACGTTGGTTACGTAATTTGCTATTGGAGCTTCATTGTCCTATCCAGAAGGAAACCTTGGTTTATTGTGATAATATTAGTGTCATCTATCTGTCGGGTAATCCGGTTCAGCACTAGCGCACTAAACATATCGAGATGGACATTCATTTAGTTCGAGAAAAGGTTGATCATGGTCAGGTACGAGTCTGTCATGTCCCGTCCAGATATCAAATTGCCGACATCTTTACGAAAGGTCTTCCCTCGGTCCTTTTTGAAGATTTTAGGGACAGTCTCAACGTTCAAAGACCGCCCGCTATGACTGCGGGGTGTGTTAAATATAGGTTGCTCGTGTTTTGTACATATTGTCTCGGATTAGTGCTCCACGGTTTTTGTACCGTGATTAGGTAATAGGTTAGGGAATATTATGGTGTAAATAGTATTGTACACTTACCATAATTGTATTACCATAATTGTATAGTTAGTGTCCAAGTAGAATAAAGTTTTAGGAGTAGAATAGGAATATGATTCTCCTATTATGGAAAGATGTAACTTGTTATATATAATCTTTCAATTAATGAAAATAATCAAGAGATTATTTGTTTCAAGTAGTGTAGTGAATTCTTGGAAAATGAGGATCAAGATCACATTAGATGCTGCTCGTAGCATCGAATATCTTCAGAATTATGCAGTTCCACCAATAATTCACCGCGACATCAAGTCATCCAACATCTTGATCGATGCAAATTGCATCGCAAGAGTGTCCGATTTTAGATTATCGTTAATGGGGCCCGAGACTGATTCCAGTTTCAGTCAGCCAATGAGGGCAGCGGGAACGGCTGGGTATACCGATCCCGAGTACTATGGACTAAACGTCTTGACAGCAAAGAATGATGTCTATGGACTCGGGGTGGTATTATTTGAACTTTTGACCGGAAAACGAGCCCTATTTAAGACTAGTGAAAAGGGTGATACCCCAATGAGTCTAGTGGACTTTGCAGTATCGGCAATAATGACTGGAGAATTGAACAAGATTTTGGATCCGAGAGTGGGGCTGCCAGAGCAAAGGGAAGCAGAGGGAGTAGAATTGGTGGCATATACTGCAATGCATTGTGTGCATTTGGAAGGGAAAATAGACCTACCATGACCGATATTGTTTCTAATTTAGAAAGAGCTTTGGCTGCTTGTGATGATAGCCATGTCAGCATGATCTCTAGTAGTCCAATCTCCATTATTTCAGATTGATATTCCAGTATATGTCTGTGAAAGACTCCCACCAGTATCACTAGACGATAATTTTTGGTTAGAATAGTCGATATATTCGGGTAACAATTGTTGTTAGTGTAAATTGTAAAGAGTAGATTGTTCAGTCTGAGGAGTGTAAGTGATTTTGTAAAATGTTGATACCTTGGAATGAAATTCTTTTTCTTCCTACAAGGACACAATCTTCACTATTTTATTTAGCTTCTTGTTGATTGGACTTTCTTGAGCCTAGAGTCTATCGGAAACGGTCTCTCTATCTTCCGATGTAGGGGTATGGTTTGTGTATACATTACTTTTCCCAGACTCCACGTATGGGATTACATTGTATTGTTGTTGTTGTTGTCGTCGTCGTCGTCGTCTTGGTGATAGGACTAATTGACTTGTTTTCATTGTTTTTTGTATGTTTTTTCTCCCCTGAAGTATACACGTTGTCAACTTTAACGGTGTACCATTTTACTTGATAGAAAGGTTATCAAACATCAATAAAAGCAGAAAGCTACAAGGCAAGTGATACACAGGATCTACTCATGCTCAATGTTCCAATTTTGAAATTCTTGAAATTTAGAACATCAGTATATGGATGTCATCTATGAACAAGTCAATTCATCGCCTGCTAAATATTGGATACAACAGTATATTTGTCATAAATAAACGACTGTTTTTTAAATATCAGTGATGGTCGAGTTAACTTGCACGCACCTCCATATAACTAGGTACTGCTACCTTCCACTAGTATACATATCAGGTGACTTTGCTTACTAAACCTTAAGTCCATTGAAAGAAATTCCCAAGCATTTTTTTTTACTAAAATTCAAGAATTATTTTTAAGAAATTACCTAGTGTTTTTTGTGTTTTTTCTGAGGTTTCGACAACAACTTCTATTTTGTTCGGTCCATTCAGGTACAAATTAGATAGCGTTAAAGAGATATGGTTGTTGTGGCTTGTATACCACAGAATTCAAGCGCCAGCGCACATCCTCATAGATTATAGAATGATGGAGTCTACTACTAGAAGCAAGGGTATTTAAAGTTTATGTAATCTGAATTTGAATTTATAGGCTCTGAAATTTATTATATATATATTAGATTAAAATTACCGAATTATTCACTCCGGATAAAAAAAAGTGTCCACTTAGACTTTATTTTTTTATTTAAAAAGAGTGCCCACTTACCAAATCAAAAAAAGAGATTTGCCTTTATTAAGTATTAGGTGACCAAAATTTACTACCTATTTAATTAGGAGCATTTTTGTCAAATTCCCTATTTTTACCTAGAAATTAATATTTTCTTAAGGGATATGAAAATGACTAAGTGAACATTATTTTTTATCCGGAGGGAGTATGTCGAATCACTTCTCATACTAGCTCTTCACGACTAAAAGGTGGTCCAGTATGTTTAACTTTTTAGCTTCTCCTAACAAACCACAATTAATTCCTACAGGTTGAGCAGAAGTAGATGAGAAATATTGACATTGAACATTCCCTTGGAAGGTAATCGCTCGAAATAGGGCATGATGTAGTTCATGGATAAATGAAATAGAACTTCGACATGGTATTTCTTAAATGGAATAATATGTCAAAATTAATGTAAAGTTCATTGGTTGCAAAATTGATGATTATTAATGATGTTGGAATTTGTCAATGGTCGGTAGGCCATAGGATTCTTTTTTTTCCTATTTCCATAAATGTATTACTCGATTTACTTGTCATCCTTACTAAATATAGATATACCAAAATAGTTTTTTTTTAAAAGCCAAAATAGTTGTCACAAAAAAAGTCAAGATATAATTAATTATTAATTTTCATCTTTAACCTTACTCAATAAATGTAGAGAGTTAAATTACCCTTTTAGTTAATGTTTCCTTAAGTGTGTGCAAAAAAAAAAATGACAAGTAAAATGGACCAAAGGGAGGAGTATTTTAATTCTTTTTTGTTTTTGTAAATGAGACCGCATCCGCTACCTTTTGGGTGCGCTTTGAGTAAACTTGGCTCCTAATACAATAGCCCGCAAATCAAACAGGAAATGTAAACCACACTAGGCAAGCCTCGTATGACGAGCTCAGACTGAGAAAGGTGTTGACGAGAAATCGATCCTAGATTTCCATGCGAAAACTACTCGTTGTTGGCGAGATAAATCGATCCTAGATTTTCATGCGGAAATCTACTCGCGTAACCAACTCAGCACACTTGCGGGTGATGGGAGTAGTATTATTTTTTTGTTACATAGGGGTAGGGGAAGGGGGAAATAGGGAGGGAATTACAATCTGGAGTGTTCGAACCCTCACCAACAAGGTGAAAGTTCAGATAGCCAACCAACTGAGCTACTAGATCACTACGTGATAGGAGTAGTATTATCTTTGGTACTTTGGAAGTATTTAGAGAGTAAATGAATAAATGGCTTAATCATTTTAACGTGCTGGGGAATGTGAAATTGGATTATTAATAAGCAATTGGGCGATTGATGTCAAGAAAAAGGGAAGGCAAATAGTACTACATTGCGGATAAGAGTAAACATCCTCACTCATGTTTGTTTATGTATCTGGCTAATTGATAATGGTAAAAATTTACTTCCATTAGGTATTTATATTAATCCAATAAATATATGATGCATGCATTTACATACATTCTTATCTTTTTTTTGATAGAATAGATACTTTAATATATATATATATATATATATATATATATAACCGTTACATCAGAGTTCATAATACATAAGTTACCTAACTTAATTTGATTACTACATGCATTAGTAGATATTTTCCTAACTATTATTCGTCCTTCCTTATCATCTTGCAATTCCTTGGACACAAAAGCTGGTGGGTGCAACAAAACAACTTGGTGATCTGCAACTTCATGGTGTAATCCATGCTGAGCCAAAACGTCTGCAACTTGGTTCCCTTCCCTAAGACAATGCCGGACCACTGGATTTCCCAACTTCTTCAGCACAGTACCTGCATTGATTAATAACGTTGTTAAATAACGGACTGACATCTACGGGCTGAGGATTAGATTAATCACTTTCGTGGAGTTTGTTTCTATATCCAAAGGAACATGACCATACTCTGCTACCATTTGTATGCCCTGTAATAAAGCTTGAATTTCTGCTTCCGTATGATTAAGAACAGTAGTTTTTGTTGGGAGTTTTTGCTCTATGGTACTTTATAAATGTTGGGAGTTTTTGCTCTATGGTACTTTATAAATCACTTAAGTTGTTGGGAGTTTTTGCTCTATGGTACTTTATAAAATAGTACGGGAAGTATATAACTATTACAAGTATTCAAAAGGATAAACAGAGATTCAATAATTCAACATGAAATCTGAAAATTACAATTGTTACAGAAGAAAAACTGGAAATTCCAGTTTTGTAGAAGACGGAAAAATAGAAACTGTTTTTGCTGAGTCGAGTGTGGCACTCATCCTTAAGACAATATTGCCCCGTATGTATCCTTTATACGTCCCGGACAATTTGTCTCCCAAGATAAAACAACAGAATGGAACCCTTGAGCAAAGGAAACTCAAGAGCTACCGTGAAGAATATTGAATAACGAAATGATGCTTGGAAGTTGTAGGAAGAAGATTTTTTCTCGGTTGTGTATTTTCGTGCATATCAAGTGTGCTCAACAATGGTGTAAGGGGGTGTTTATATAGGTGAGGAATGGACTGATTTATCGCCTCCATAACAACCAAATAATGGCCATTATGGAGGTAGTAAAGCCACCAACATAAATGGGAGAAAGACCAACGGATTTGGCCATTATAGGAGGAGTAATTCACCAAAATAAATGGCCGAATTGAGTGCTTGGCAACCGCTAGCTTTGACTGTCCGTATTCGGAAACTTGAGGGACCAAACTCGTACATCTTGAAACTTCGGGGACCAAACTGTACATCCGAAAGAATTCGAATTCGGTCCGAACCGTACATCCGGAAACTTCGGGATCAAACCAGTACTTCGGCAAAGTTCTCTCGGCCCAAAAAGATAATATCGAAGGCCCACGCCCCACGACCCGTGACCCGTGACCCGTGACCGAGAACCCGAACCCGAACTCGGAACGGACGGGACGGGCGGGGGCGGTGGCGGCGCGCGTGTGGTCTTTCCTCGAACCGAAGCACATCTAGGTCCTCCCTCCTTTAAACACATGGGATACCCCGGGGTCCCAAACCCCAAACCAATTTCGAATCTTATATACACAACAATTCTTTCTTCCTCTACCGATGAGGGAGAATTACACACAATACCACACTTTCCATGTTTCAAACACCGTACTTCGTGAACCAATATCTATTTCATTTCTCAATGAAATTTGACTATTCTTGGCCCTACGGTTATCTACGTACTTAGTAGATCATGCATGTGTGAAGAACCGGATTCTCCAACATACGTTACACTAGTGTTTAAGCCGTTAAAGTTGGTCGGTCGCAACTCCCGCCAAAGGCAAATTTCCATCAATCCCCTCTTGAAAGAGATTTTGGCGCACTCACATGGTGTCTTTTCATTTCCAGCAATATTTCAGCGGACCGATGTTGCATAAGGAGAGGTAGCTTTAGCTTTGAACCTTCCATAGTTAAATACCATCGGACTTACTTACTTCGCGCGGTGAACGTGATGTCTTGAACCGTCGTGTTTAGTGTAAGCCAAGTCAATGGTACCAACACAACAAATTCCCTTACTCTCTTCTTCGTAATGTTTTGTCCGTTTTGGCCATGGACAACGTCTTGGATTCTTAAGTGCGTTCATTTTGAGGCGGCCGTCCTCGCACTTAAATAGGTGGTCTCCTACAAGGTATCCCGCTATACCCCACTTCACAAGTGTTAGAAACCATTAAAAGTTTCCCAAAGACCTAACCTCAACTCGTTGAGGATCATTACAGTTTTGAAAACTTAACCTTTACCCATACCGAAGATAGCACTTAACGTCTATCGCGGAACGGCTTTGGATTTGGTGTTTCTTTTCGAAATCACTATCCGAAGTGCTCATCTTCCACCGAAGCGATCACCCGAACCTTTACAACTTAGTTTTCCCATTGAACCAAATTACCGGGATCTCCAGTTCGTAAGGTTGGGTTTCCACCGTATTGGTCCGTATATTTTGGGTTTTAAGCCCATTCCCTAGACAGACACAACACTTCATCTCCGGGTAGTCCCTTAGTTTGTAAACAAGGAAGTGACACCCGTGATGATCAACTCGCCATACGGCCTTTATGTCTCCGACGTCCCCGACAGATATGTCCGTACGCCGTCATCCGTGTCCTTCCTAAAGCCGACCGGCTAGCCACCACGTGTATAACTGCTGAAGGCACGGGTTTCTCCCAATAAGGGACGTCCTCTAATGAGTCGTGAAGTTACTCAACTTCTTTCATGCTTTGTATAAAGCGATAAACTCCGATTCTATCATGAATCGGTCGAAGCAAGTTTGCTTAGAGGATTTTCCAAGAACCACCATACACATTTACTTGTGGCTTTGGTGTTCTTCGATCCGATGTCCGGTTTGCATCACCGTGTTCTCTCGAACCGCCGGACATCCGAATACTATAATTCGTAGATAAGCGAATAATTCGGATATCGTCATATCCGATTTAACGCCTTCTATTGATCATGTATTAAGATCATCGCTGAACCTTAGTTCAACCGATCCGTTTGTTGGACGATATCGTGTCGGTTGTAGTGTGTACAATACATTGAACTACACGTGAGCCGAGCATATCGCTCCTTTTCTCGTGGGTGCACCATGATTCCAATCGGTTCTATGATTCATATCCATCGGTGGCTTCAACGAGACCGTCAACTATCGACCATCCGTTAGATGTCTTAGAAATCCAATTCCTAAGATGTCATCTGTGATACCCATATCTTTCATATCGAGACTTTGTTTCAATATGATTTTCACTCTCGACCGTTGGTTTTCCAACTGTTGGCTTTCTAATTTCGAGTGAATGTTTCGTGATCGATTCATTGTTTTTGTTTTATCCGAGACTTTCAGACCAAAATATTAACATTTCGGGGACCAAAATGAAAGTTCGGGAAGAAGCCCAACAGTTCAAAGAAACCAACTCGATCCTCTTCTTCCAACTCTCCGGTTTGGAAGGTCGTTTCAACACCCATTCCATGTAAGATTACAATGGCCCTGGATGTGAAGCCACTCACAGGGGAGCACTTTTTACAACCCAAAAGTTCTTTTCCTGGAGGAAGATTAACTATTACACGAGTATGGTTCTATATATGGAATATATTTCTCTCTTTAGCTTCTTTCCAAAGCGTGCGCTTTTGGAGATCACAATTATTTGTTAATTATTCATGGTTCATTATCTAACCATACAAGCTAGAAGGTATGAACAAGTCTTTGTCCCCTCTTTGCTCCGTCTTGGTTCAACATCTAGAATCCCCGAGTTCTCGGATCCGGATTATTATGTTCCGGATATCCAAAGCAACTTTCGAGTCCCGAAGATACGGAACGTCTAGTTTCGGACAACGAGCCCTCGCGGGTTCTTGTTAACCTTGAGCAATTACTCCTTTTTCCTTTTCAAGGAAAGTTATCTCCAAAGAATTCAACATTCTTTGACGCCAAGAGGCGATAAGTACTCATCGTTTTTTACGGATCCAAAGGATATGCAATCTACGATCTTAGGTCGAACTTGACCTGTTTTGGTAGTCCAACTTCTACCAAGCCATCCCACATCACAACTTTTGTATGTGAGAACATTTCCATGTCTCACACGGAGAGTTATCCTTATCCTTATCCTTATGCGGAGTTCGTTGAGAATCGCATTAGCGGTAAGGATCGCCTTGCCCCACATAATTTAGGCGTACGGGTTTACGCTTGGCTAACACCGTTAGACGAGGTGAGTAATGAGCAGTCGTTTAATGAAAGATGCTTCACATTCTCCCCTCTATCACTACGAATTTCTCAATCCGTAGGCTTAGTTGATATTCAACTTCTGCTTTGTAGCGCTTATCCGCTTCAACAACTTCATCTTTGCTTTTTAACAAACAAAGGATTCCATACGTTGTACCATCATCAATGAAGATCACAACGTACTTGTCTACCCCTCTATTTTGTATAAACTTCAAATCACCCAAGTAGGTGTGACTAAGTTCTAGAGGAGCAAATCTTTTTCTCTATTCCCTTGACGGAATTTGAAAGGTGATTTTGCCTCTTCATCTACCTCACATTTATTTTGAGGGTTTATGTCGAAGAAGGCAACAATCTCAACATCGTTAGCTTTTGAATGACTTGCTATTTAACGTGTCTTAATCTATGATGGCATAGACGCACGGATTACAAATATATCATTCATTTGGCTACGGAAATACTGTACCATTCTTAGTTATTACAGACCTGTTGGACTAAACTCAAACCAGCTTGACCAACAGCGTCCCTTAAACCAAGTTAGGAATATGTATCACCTCATCTTAGAGTGATCACAATCCATGAAGTCCTATTGAGGACAACCTCTCCAACCCCTTCTACTTTAGAGGTGGCGTTGCTTTATATGAACAACCTTTTGCCCGTGGTTAGGGTGTAACCGGATCATATGTGATCGCGATACTTTGGCCCACTGCAGTTGCTTTGGCATACTGAGTGTCCAATTTCTTTACTGGCCTTTATTTAGGCCTTCGGATCATTTAGGACCGGGAAACTCTAGCCCACCTTACTAGGTGTCCATTACTTTTCCTATGAAATGATTTTGGCACCACTCCCACTTTCTTTGGGCCCACTCCGCCGCCCGAGGCTTTATATGACTGAGTGTCCAATATCATCATATCAAAGGAATTTTGGCCCACTCCAGTCGCCCGGAGGCTTTTTATGACTGAGTGTCCAATATCATCCTATGAAGGATCTTCTGCCAAATAGTATGACAGGCTCAACGTCTTTAGCTTTTAGTCTTCTTCCGTTATGATTGGTGCCCGATAATTCTTGGCGCTTACTTAAGAGTGGTAAGAGTTTTCGCACGCTTAGTGGATCTTTCTCCCTCGTATGTGCGAACATACTTTACACACTTTTAATTATTACACTTAAAAGAACGGATCTTTTTAAGTCGTTTACAAATCCAATCTTTAAACGGAAAAGAAGATGAGATTAAACTTCTTATTTGTTAAAGCGTAAGGAATATAAATTATTTTCATATTCCTCCTTACTTTAATCTATTTTTTTTTAATCGTACATCATTTAATCTTTATTCTTGACAAGTAAGAAAAATATTTATCATTTAATCCTTATTCTTGACAAGTAAGAAAAATACTTATCCCAATTTCGGATTCTGGCTCACTTCAGTCACTTCATCAGACTGAGTGTCCATTTCCTTCTCACCATTATTCGGATCCTTTGTCTGGGACAGATATAGGCCTTCTGCTACAAGATAGAATAACATCTTCACTCTTCACCTCTTGTCCCGCTTGACATCCTCGTGCTCTCGTGAGCGCTTGTTCCCACCGAGCCTTGGTAGCGGTGACACCATGAACACGTTCATCATCATCACTCTCTTCTACCGTAAAACCACTTCCATATCCAGATTTGGTCACACAACTTTTGACCGACATCTTTCGAACACTAATAGTAATACAATACAATACAATATTGTCTTAAGATGTTGGGAGTTTTTGCTCTATGGTACTTTATAAATCACTTAAGTTGTTGGGAGTTTTTTCTCTATGGTACTTAATAAAGCGAACGGGTAAGGGGGTGTTTATATAGGTGAGGAATGGACTGATTTACTCGCTCCATAACAGCCAAAATAATGGCCATTATGGAGGTAGTAAAGCCACCAACATATATGGGAGAAAGACCAACGGATTTGGCCATTATAGGAGGAGTAATTCAGCCAAAATAAATGGCCGAATTGAGTGCTTGGCAACTCTATGACCGTCCTTTCGGAAACTTGAGGGACCAAACTTACATCTTGAAACTTCGTGGGACCAAACCGTACATCCGAAAGAATTCTCGTCCGAACTCGTACATCCGGAAACTTCGGGATCAATCCGTACTTTTGGCAAAGTTCTCTCGGCCTAAAAAGATAATATCGAAGGCCCACGCCCACGACCCGTGACCCGTGACCCGAACCCGAGAACCCGAGAACCCGAGAACCCGAACCCGGAATCGGAACCGGAAACTCGAACCGGACCGAACGGACGGGCGGGCGGCGGCGGCGCGCGCGCGCGTGTGGTCTTTCCTCGAACCGAAGCACATCTAGGTCCTCCCTCCTTTAAACACATGGGATACCCCTTGGGGTCCCAAACCCCAAACCAATTTCGAATCTTATATACACAACAATTCTTTCTTCCTCTACCGATGAGGGAGAATTACACACAATACCACACTTTCCATGCTTCAAACACCTTACTTCGTGAACCAATATCTCTTTCATTTCTCAATGAAATTTGACGATTCTTGGCCCTACGGTTATCTACGTACTTAGTAGATCATGCATGTGTGAAGAACCGGATTCTCCAACATACGTTACACTAGTGTTTAAGCCGTTAAAGTTGGTCGGTCGCAACTCCCGCCAAAGGCAAATTCCCAACAATAAAGCAGTACGGGAAGTATATAACTATTACAAGTATTCAAAAGGATAAACAGAGATTCAATAATTAAACATGGAATCTGAAATTACAATTGTTACACAAGAAAAACTGGAAATTCCAGTTTTGTAGAAGATGGAAAAATAGAACTGTTTGCCGAGTCGAGTGTGGCACTCATCCTTAAGACAATATTGCCCCGTATGTATCCTTTATACGTCCTGGACAATTTGTCTCCCAAGATAAAACAGCAATGGAACACTTGAGCAAAGGAAACTCAAGAGCTACCGTGAAGAATATTGAGTAACGAAATGATGCTTGAAAGTTGTAGGAAGAAGATTTTTTCTGCTTGTGTATTTTCGTGCATATCAAGTGTGCTCAAAAATGGTGTAAGGGGGTGTTTATATAGGTGAGGGATGGACTGATTTACTGCCTCCATAACAGCCAAATAATGACCATTATGGAGGTAGTAAAGCCACCAACATAAATGTGAGAAAGACCAACGGATTTGGCCATTATTGGAGGAGTAATTCATCCAAAATAAATGGTTGAATTGAGTGCTTGGCATTTCTGTTTTTAACCGTCGAAATTCTGATTTTCTGGAAACTTCAGGGACCAAACTGTACATCTTGAAACTTCGGGGACCAAACCTGCATCCGTACATCCGAAAGAATTCTCGGTCCGAACCGTACATCCGGAAACTTCGGGATCAAACCGTACTTCGGCAAAGTTCTCTCGGCCCAAAAAGATAATATCGAAGGCCCACAGCCCACAGCCCACGACCCGTGACCCGTGACCCGAGAACCCGGAACCCGAACCGGAACGGACGTGACGGCGGGCGGTGGCGGCGCGCGTGTGGTCTTTCCTCGAACCGAAGCACATCTAGGTCCTCCCTCCTTTAAACACATGGGATACCCCTTGGGGTCCCAAACCCCAAACCAATTTCGAATCTTATATACACAACAATTCTTTCTTCCTCTACCGACGAGGGAGAATTACACACAATACCACACTTTCCATGTTTCAAACACCTTACTTCGTGAACCAATATCTCTTTCATTTCTCAATGAAATTTGACTATTCTTGGCCCTACGGTTATCTACGTACTTAGTAGATCATGCATGTGTGAAGAACCGAATTCTCCAACATACGTTACACTAGTGTTTAAGCCGTTAAAGTTGGTCGGTCGCAACTCCCGCCAAAGGCAAATTTCCAACAATCCCCTCTTGAAAGAGATTTTGGCGCACTCACATGGTGTCTTTTCATTTCCAAAGAATATTTCAAATGGACCGATGTTGCATAAGGAGAGGTAGCCTTAGCTTTGAACCTTCCATAGTTGAATACCATCGGACTTACTTACCGCGCGGTGAACGTGATATCTTGAACCGTCGGTGTTTAGTGTAAGCCAAGACAACGGTACCAACACAACAAATTCCCTTACTCTCTTCTTCGTAATGTTTTGTCCGTTTTGGCCATGGACAACGTCTTGGATTCTTAAGTGCGTTCAATTTAAGGCGGCCGTCCTCGCACTTAAATAGGTGGTCTCCTACAAGGTATCCTGCTATACCCCACTTCACAAGTGTTAGAACCATTAAAAGTTTCCCAAAGACCTAACCTCAACCGTTGAGGATCATTACGAGTTTTGAAAACTTAACCTTTACCCATACTGCAAGATAGCACTTAACGTCTATCGCGGAACGGCTTTGGATTTGGTGTTTCTTTTCGAAATCACTATCCGAAGTGCTCATCTTCCACCGAAGCGATCAACCGAACCTTTACAACTTAGTTTTCCCATTGAACCAAATTACCGGGATCTCCAGGTTCGTAAGGTTGGGTTTCCACCGTATTGGTCCGTATATTTTGGGTTTTAAGCCCATTCCCCTAGACAGGCACAACACTTGATCTCCGGGTAGTCCCTTAGTTAGTAAATAAGGAAGTGACACCCGTGATGATCAACTGCCATACGGTCTTATGTCTCCGACAGATCCTGACAGATATGTCCAGACGCCGTCATCTGTGTCCTTCCTAAAGCCGATCGGCTAGCCACAGTGTATAACTGCTGAAGGCACGGGCTTCTCCCAATAGGGACGTCCTCTAATGAGTCGTGAAGTTACTCAACTTCTTTCATGCTTTGTATAAAGCGATAAACTCCGATACTATCATGAATCGGTCGAAGCAAGTTTGCTTAGAGGATTTTCCAAGACCCACCATACACATTTACTTGTGACTTTGGGTTCTTCGATCCGATGTCCGGTTTGCATCACTGTGTTCTCCTAGAACCGCTGGACATCCAGAATACTATAATTCGTAGATAAGCGAATAATTCAGATATCGTCATATCCGATTTAACGCCTTCTATTGATCATGTATTAAGATCATCAGTGAACCTTAGTTCAACTGATCTGTTTGTTGGACGATATCAGGTCGGTTGTAGTGTGTACAATACATTGAACTACACGTGAGCTGAGCATATCACTCCTTTTCTGTGGGTGCACCATGATTCCAATCAGTTCTATGATTCATATCCATCGGTGGCTTCAACGAGACTCGTCAACTATCGACCAGGTCCGTTAGATGTCTTAGAAATCCAATTCCTAAGATGTCATCTCGTGATACCCATATCTTTCATATCGAGACTTTGTTTCAATATGATTTTCACTCTCGCACCGTTGGTTTTCCAACTGTTGGCTTTCTAATTTCGAGTGAATGTTTCGTGATCGATTCATTGTTTCTGTTTTATCCGAGACTTTCAGGACCAAAATGTAAACATTTCGGGGACCAAAATGAAAGTTCGGAAGAAGCCCAACTGTTCAACAAATCAACTCTGATTCTCTTCTTCCAACTCTCCGGTTGGGAAGGCTGTTTCAACACCCATTCCATGTAAGACTACAATGGCCCTGGATGTGAAGCTACTCATAGGGGAGCACTTTTTACAACCCAAAGGTTCTTTTCCCGGAGGAAGATTAACCATTACACGAGTATGGTTCTATATATGGAATCTATTTCTCTCTTTAGCTTCTTTCCAAAGCAGCGCTTTTGGAGATCACAATTATTTGTTAATTATCCATGGTTCGTTCTCAACCATACAAGCTAGAAGGTATGAAACAAGTCTTTGTCCCCTCTTTACTCCTGCTTGGTTCAACATCTAGAATCCCTGAGTTCTACAGATCCGGAATATTAAGTTCTGAATATCCAGCAACTTTCGAGTCCTGTAGATACGGAACGTCTAGTTCCGGATAGTCAGGCCCTCGCGGGTTCTTGTTAACCTTGAGCAATTACTCCTTTTTCCTTTTCAAGGAAAGTTATCTTATAAGAATTCAGCATTCTTTGACGCCAAGAGGCGATAAGTACTACTATTATTTACAGATCCAGTGGATATGCAATCTACAGTCTTAGGTCGAACTTGACCTGTTTTGGTAGTCCAACTTCTACCAAGCCACCCCACATCACAACTTTTGTATGTGAGATCCTTTCCATGTCTTACACGGAGAGTTATCCTTATCCTTATGCGGAGTTCTGTTGAGAATCGCATTAGTGGTAAGGATCGCCTTGCCCCACATAATTTTGGGCGTACGGGTTTGCGCTTGGCTAACACCGTTAGACTGAGGTGAGAAATAAACAGTCGTTTAATGAACGATGATTCACATTCTCTCCCTCTATCACTACCAATTTCTCAATCCGTGGGCTTAGTTGATTCAACTTCTGCTTTGTAGCGCTTATCCGCTTCAACAACTTCATCTTTGCTTTTCAACAAATAAAGGATTCCATACATTGTACCATCATCAATGAAGATCACAACGTACTTGTCTCCCCCCTCTATTTTGTATAAACTTCAAATCACCCAAGTAGGTGTGACTAAGTTCTAGAGGAGCAGTGCTTCTTTCTCTATTCCCTTGACGGAATTTGAAAAGGTGATTTTGCCTCTTCATCTACCTCACATTTATTTTGAGGGTTTATGTCGACAGTAGGCAACAATCTCAACATCGTTTGCTTTTGAATGACTTGCTATTTAACGTGTCTTAATCTATGATGGCATTGATGCACGGATTACAAATATATCATTCATATGGCTACAGACATACTGTACCATTCTTAGTTATTACAGACCTGTTGGACTAGTCTCAAACCAAATTGACCAACGTCCCCTTAAACCAAGTTAGGAACATGTATCACCTCTTTTTAGGAGTGATCTCATTCCTTGAAGTCCTATTGAGGACAACCTCTCCAGCCCCTTTGATTTTAGAGGTGGCGTTGCTTCACATGAACAACCTCTTGCCCGTGGTTAGGGCGTAACCGGATCATATGTGATCTCGATACTCAGGTCCACTCTATTTGCATTGGCAAACTGAGTGTCCAATTTCTTTACTGCCTTTCTTTAGGCCTTCAGATCATTTAGGACCTGGAAACTCTGGCCCACCTTACTAGGTGTCCATTACTTTTCCTATGAAATGAATTCTGGCCCCACTCCAGTCGCTCGGAGGCTTTGTATGACTGAGTGTCCACATTCTTTGTATCAAAGGAATTTTGGCCCACTCCGGTCGCCCGGAGGCTTTGTATGACTGAGTGTCCAATATCATTCTATCAAAGGAATTTTGGCCCACTCCGGTCGCCCGGAGGCTTTGTATGACTGAGTGTCCAATATCATCCTATGAAGGATCTTCTGCCAAATAATATGACAGACTCAACTTCATTAACTTTTAGACTTCTTCCGTTATGATTGGTGCCCAGATAATTCTTGGCGCTTACTTAAGTGTGGTAACGCTTTTTCGCACGATCGGTGGATCTTTCTCCCTCGTATGTGCGAACATACTTTACACACTTTAATAATTACACTTAAAAGAACGGATCTTTTTAAGTTGTTTACAAAATCCAATCTTTAAACGGAAAAGAAGATGAGATTAAACTTCTTATTTGTTAAAGCGTAAGGAATATAAATTATTTTCATATTCCTCCTTACTTTAATCCATTTTTAATCAGACATCATTTAATCTTTATTCTTGACAAGTAAGAAAAATACTTATCATTTAATCTTTATTCTTGACAAGTAAGAAAAATAATTATCCCAATTTCGGATTCTGGCTCACTTCAGTCACTTTATCAGACTGAGTGTCCATTTCCTTCTCACCATTATTCAGATCTTTTGTCTGGGACAGATATATAGGCCTTCTGCTGCAAGATAGAATAACATCTTCGGTCTTCTCCTCTTGTCCCAGTTGACATCCTCAGGCTCTCGTGAGCGCTTGTTCCCACCAGATCTTGGTAGCGGTGACACCATGAACACGTTCATCATCATCACTCTCTTCTACCAGAAAACCATTTCCATATCCAGATTTGGTCACACAACTTTTGACCGACATCTTTCGAACACTAATAGTAAGACAATACAGATATTGTCTTAAGTTGTTGGGAGTTTTTGCTCTATGGTACTTTATAAAGCAGTACGGGAAGTATATAACTATTACAAGTATTCAAAAGGATAAACAGAGATTCAATAATTCAACATGGAATCTGAAATTACAATTGTTACACAAGAAAAACTGGAAATTCCAGTTTTGTAGAAGACGGAAAAATGGGAACTGTTTTTGCTGAGTCGAGTGTGGCCCTCTGTCCTTAAGACAATATTGCCCCGTATGTATCCTTTATACGTCCTGGACAATTTGTCTCCCAAGATAAAACAGCAATGGAACACTTGAGCAAAGGAAACTCAAGAGCTACCGTGAAGAATATTGAGTAACGAAATGATGCTTGGAAGTTGTAGGAAGAAGATTTTTTCTGCTTGTGTATTTTCGTGCATATCAAGTGTGCTCAACAATGGTGTAAGGGGGTGTTTATATAGGTGAGGGATGGAACTGATTTACTGCCTCCATAACAGCCAAATAATGGCCATTATGGAGGTAGTAAAGCCACCAACATAAATGGGAGAAAGACCAACGGATTTGGCCATTATAGAGGAGTAATTCAGCCAAAATAATGGCCGAATTGAGGCCTCATCGAAAGAATTCCGTCCGATACATCCGGAAACTTCGGGATCAAACCGTACTTTTGGCAAAGTTCTCTGGCCCAAAAAGATAATATCAGAAGGCCCACAGCCCACAGCCCACAGCCCGTGACCCGTGGCCCGTGACCCGTGACCCGTGACCCGAGAACCCGAGAACCCCGAACTCGGAACCCGAAACTCGGAACTCGGAACTCGGAACCGGACCGGACCGGACCGGACCGGACGGGACGGGCGGCGGCGGCGCGCGTGTGGTCTTTCCTCGAACCGAAGCACATCTAGGTCCTCCCTCCTTTAAACACATGGGATACCCCTTGGGGTCCCAAACCCCAAACCAATTTCGAATCTTATATACACAACAATTCTTTCTTCCTCTACCGATGAGGGAGAATTACACACAATACCACACTTTCCATGCTTCAAACACCTTACTTCGTGAACCAATATCTCTTTCATTTCTCAATGAAATTTGACGATTCTTGGCCCTACGGTTATCTACGTACTTAGTAGATCATGCATGTGTGAAGAACCGGATTCTCCAACATACGTTACACTAGTGTTTAAGCCGTTAAAGTTGGTCGGTCGCAACTCCCGCCAAAGGCAAATTTCCAACAGTTTTCGTGTAGAAACCTATAATCCAGTTCCCATTCGAGTCTCTAATACTTCCTCCTAGGCCTCCATACTGGTGATCAACAAGGAAAGCTCCATCAGTGATCAACTTCTTATGCTCAACACCTGGTGGAAACTGACAGAATATTAACATATCTTATATATTACCATTGATAGAATATTATCATATTTTGTATATCTTTTATATTAGGTAATTTATATTCCAATTGTAATTAAGAAAATTTAGTTACCTAGTTTGTAATTATGTAACACTATATATATTGTACACAATAATCAATGAAAGACAAGGAACATATTCCTACATAGTATCAGAGTCAGATCCGTCTCCATTCATTGTTTTCGATGTTTGGCCCCCTCTTATAATGTCCACGCTCCAAATATCCAGCCCTGGGCGTGAGGCGGGGTGTTGAGTTTTCCCACATCGGTGGGATAAGTGGTCATTGGCTCCTCCCTTTGAGCTAGCTTTTGGATTGAGTTAAACCCAAGGTCCCTTTATTTACATGGTATCAGAGCTCCCTTAGCAAAAATAAATTTATTGCTTACAAACATGTCTATTCTCCTCCTATTATTGAATCTTGTATTTTTGGGAAACATGTCAAGTTGTCATTTTATTCTTCATCCACTTGTACTTTAATGTCTTTTGATATAATACACAGTGATTTATGGGCTTCTTCTATCTTAAGCACGGTCGGGCATCGATACTATATGTTATTTTAGATGATTATTCAAACTTTCTATGGACTTTTTCCATTGGTAATAAGTCACAAGTCTATTATATTTTTTCGTCATTCAGCACTTTCATTAAAACATAATTTGAAAAGAATATTAAAAGTTTCCAATGTGACAATGGGAGGGAATTCGATAGTAATCAATTAAAACTTTTCTGCGCCAAACACGACCTTGTTTTTCATTTTTCCTGTCCACACACCTCTTCACAAAATGGAAAAGCCGAACGAAAAATTAGAACCATAAATAACTTAGTTCGTGTCCTCCTTCCTCACGCCTCTACTCCCTCCCCCCCACTTTTTGGCACTACGATCTATCAATGGCAACCTATCTCTTGAATATTCTCCTAAATAAGACTCTAAAAAACAAGTCTGCCACTTAAGTTCTCTATCTTCGGGATGCATTTACGAACTTTCGGATGTCTGTGCTACACCCTTTATCCCTCCACACAAATCAACAAGCTGCAACATCGGCCATCCCCTTGCGTCTTTCTTGGCTACCCCTCAATCATCGAGGTTACAACTTGCCAAGCCGAAAAATAATCATTTATCGGTATGTCATATTCAATGAGTCCCAATTCCCCTTTGCCAAACTCAATTCTCCATCCCAAATTCCTGTGAATTTCTAAATGATGGCCTAAATCCCTTTCTAATTCATCACTTGCAAAATCAGTCATCACCGACACCGACACGACAATCGTCCCGAGGCGGGAAGTCCACCTATCCTCATAACGGGAGCCTCAAAATAGTCCATCACTGCCTTCTGTCTCGGCTATCTCTCAGCCAGCCCCCTCTCCCCGATGTCACTGCCCCTTCTCGGCCCCACCCCCTACTCCTGGATGTCTACCCAGTTCCGCCTCCACTTCTCGTCCACCCCATCCCAATCCTGTCCAACCTCCCGCGGCACACCCACGGATAATGGAAACCCATGCTACGGTTCTTTAACTTGCCCATTTCGGTTGCCCCTTCCCTTGTTCCTCATAATCCGAAAGATGCCTTGTCCAATCCTAATTGAAAAAATGCAATGATTGACGAATATAATGCTCTTATTAAAAATAAGATGTGGGATCTAGTACCTCATCCTCCTGATGTTAATATTATTTATTCTATGTGGATTTTCGACATAAAAAGAAATTTAATGCTTCTTTTGAGAGGCACAAGACTCGTCTTGTAAGTGATATCAGGTCTCAATGGGTGGGAGTGGATTGTGATGAAACTTTTAGTCCGGTGGTGAAACCAACGACTATTCTGACCATTCTTAGTATTGATTTGTCCAAGTCTTGGCATATTCATCAGCTTGACATCAAAAATACTTTCTTGCATGGAGACTTTCATGAAACCGTATATATGCATCAGCCTATGGGATTCAGGGATCTGATTCATCCAGATTATGTGTCTTTTGAAGAAATCACTCTATGGACTGAAACAGGCTCCTTGTGCATGGTACCAACGGTTTGCTAATTTTGTATCCTCTATCGGGTTTTCACATAGCAAATCTGATCATCACTATTCATCTATAGCAAGGGTAATGACATGGCATACATCCTATTTTATGTTGATGATATCATCCTCACCACATCTTCTGACGCACTTTGCCGATCCATTATGTCACTCTTTGCCTCTAAGTTTGCTATGAAGGATTTGGGCCCTCTAAGTTATTTTTTGGACATTGTTGTTACGAGACATGCAGGTGGATTATTTCTTCATCAAAGAAAGTACGCCGAAGAGATCTTTGACCGAGCAGACATGACGTCTTGCAAACCGGCCCACACATTGGTGGACACTAATTCCAAACTCAGTGTCTCTTCGGGTTCTATGTATGCCGACACGATGCACAATCGTAGTTTAGCAGGAGCGTTGCAGTATCTCACTTTCATGAGACCAGATATATCATATGTCGTGCAACAAATATGCATACATATGTACAGCTCGACGGATGAACATATGAATGCCCTCAAACGTATTTTGCGATATGTACAAGGTACTCTTCATTTTCCTTACACATGTACAAGTCCTCACTCTCTGGTCTCACATCTTATTCTGATGCTGAATGGGGTGGATGTCCTGACACTAGTTGATCCACGTCGGGTTACTGTGTGTTCCTCGGAGATAACTTGCTTTTCTAAAAGACAACTTACTTTATCTTGATCTAGTGCCAAAACTGAGTACAGAGGTGTAGCGAATGTTGTTTCTGAGTCTTGTTGGATACGTAACCTTCTACTTAGCTTCACTGCCCACTCCATAAGGCTACAATGGTTTACTGTAATAATGTAAGTGCGATATATATTTTCGGCAATCCCATTCAACATCAGCGCACTAAACATATTGAAATGGATATTCACTTTGTACGTGAGAAAGTTGCTCGTGGACAAGTTCATGTTCTTCATGTTCCTTCCCGATATCAGATTGTTGAAATATTCACTAAAGGACTTCCGCACATACTCTTTGATGACTTCTGAGCCAGTCTCAGTGTACGAGAACCTTCCGCTTCAACCGCGGGGGTGTGATAGAATATTATCATATCTTGTATATTACCATTGATAGAATATTACTATATTTTATATATCTTTTATATTAGGTAAATTTATATTCCAATTGTAATTAGGAAGATTTAGTTACTTAATTTGTAATTATGTAATACTATATATATTGTACACAATAATCAATTAAAGACAAGTAACATATTCCTACCGAAACCACTTGATATGAATGTGTTTAGACCTTTTAGGAGCGGGAAGTGCATTTGTGGTATAGGTGAATTCTAAGACACTATCCACCACTTGATTGTAGCGAGTAGGAGATGTGGTATTATTGAAGATATTGCTATTTCTATTTTTTCAGATGGCCCAAAGAGCAAAAGGATAGAAAAAATCCCATTTGAGGAGATGATGAGGGAGTACATACATTCTTATCACTAGACCATAGGTAATTAATACACATGTCTTTTTATTTTATGACTTAACTATATAAAATAATATAGATTGATGTATACACCGTGTAAGAATGAATTTTTACCAATTAATAACCGTCTAGATTCAAAAGACAACATAGACATAGAATGTAAGTAGTTTCAACAATTCCTTTTAAGAATTTACGGAGTAGGAGAGGCATCAATACGTAAAAGAGGAAATGAGTTATTCGGTGAGGATGTAACTTTATAAGTTAGGGGTGGAAAAATCAATTCAAATTCACTCGCATCCACGAATTGGGTCATGATTGTTTATTGGGTTGACCCAATGGTTTGAATCCAAAATAACCTATCAAACAATTGGGTCAAAACGTGTCAAAGTAGTTTAACCTGGTGGGTGAACAATGTAACCCAAACACCAAATAAGCAAAAGATAATTAAAAAGAGAATTTGTTTGTTTGAAATTCAATTCTTTTCCCAAGCTTTGTTCAAATTTAATTAATTATTTATTACTTTTTCCGTCTCAAAAAAATTGTTCTAGTTTGACTTGGCACGAAATTTAAGAAATAAAGGAAGACTTTTGAAATGTTTGATCTAAAACAAATCTTAAATATTTGTGTGAATGTAAATTATCTCCTAAAGTAAATTATTTTTAAATATAAAAAGATTTTAATCTTTTTAGGATAAACTAATAAGAAAAATAAGATAATTTTTTTAGACAACGGAGTACATAAGATTCTTCTGTTCATATAAAAAAAAAAAAACTCCAAACAAATACGAGTAGTGGTTACACGTATCAACCCTCACATGTATCAGCAATTAATAGTCATGGTGATTGAATGCTCAGTAAGTATTACTGTATTTTTCAGTCATGATGATTTCTAACTGAAATTTACATAAGTTTATTTGTTTTTTTTTAATTAAATAAAAAATATCTCTCCACTCACTTATATTAGGAATTGTAAAGAATAAATTTTGAATCAAACTCAACTCTAAAAGCTAGTTTATGAGGGCGGATTGCCCAAGTCCATATAAGGAGATCAATTATCCATCCCACTATCGATGTGGGACTTTCTAACACTCCTCGCACGACAAGACCTAGTTAACTGGAGCGTGAACAATATAATATGGGGGTCCAACATCGGTGAACAAAGAATCCGGATGGGTCTGACTCTAATATCATGTAAAGAATAGATCTTGGACCTAACTTAACCCAAAAAACTAGCTTATAAGAGAGGATTAATCAAATCCATATAAGGAGATCAATTATCCATCTTACTATCAATGGGACTTTCTAACATGAATGATTCCCAACTTTTGTAGTATATTAGTTTAATAAGATATATCCAGTAGATGGTAATAAAAAATTATCCTAATTTCTCGTGTGAAACAGTGTACCTGGGATAAATTTCTATATCCACTCACCTAGCATATATCCAGTCACTAAGGATATATGTTGTTAGGTTTTTTCTAGGATGTGTACTAGTACTAAATACACATTTAATACACAATTAGTTATGCATGAATATAGTACATATCCTAGAAAAACCTAACAAACCGTATAAAAGCTTAATAAATATTCTCTATGTCCCAAAATATTTATCGCATTATGTTTTTCAAGAGTACGAGGGCTTTAAAAATAAATAAGCCCCCAATTCCATTAAATTTGCATGATAGATATTGGTCTCTGCCACAGGATTAATCTTGCCTCTTTTGAGGTCGACATAGACATCTGATGAACAAAATAAGCATTTCTAGCAACTTAAAATCTAGACAACCGATTCTACTAGCATCATAAATAGATCTAAGCCTAACTACAAAAATAGGATTACGACATAAGAGAACAAAAAACAAACTTACCATACAATGCATCTCCCTTCTCAGCATGATCTGTTATTAATCTGTATTCCAAAACAACCAGTAAATAATAAACACTGAAAATAAACAGAATCAGTGTTGAAAAATAAGAATAATTTTTCAGAATATAATCGAGTCCACTTAAGGAAATTATTCCCCTCACAGTACTCGAGGTTGATGGAATATCCCCTCCCAAGATAGAACGATTATCTTACCAGAATAGTAGTACTCCAAATTCAGGTAGCGGCGAACCACTCAACAACGGATATCACACAGAATTTGTTTATGCAAGAAGAAGAAGAAGTTTGTGTTGTTCAAAAAAATTCGAAAGTAAAATTTGGAGGAATCAAACGAATTTATAGCCATGGAAGTATTGTTTCGAAGGTTTGCAACCTTTCGAACATCCACCGAAAACTTGGTGGGAAATTTAAATATGGAAAAGAAACCGGGTCGCGGGTCAGACACGCGGATCCGGCCGGGTCGCGGGTCAGGGTCACTAACGGGTAGGATTGGATAAGTTAATTAATTTAATTAAATAATAATTAATTAAATAATTAAAATTAAAGAAAATTTGGTCCAAAAAGATTATCAATCAAATCATTTGACCGAAGCCGAGCCGAGCGACGACGACGACGCGCGAGGGGTCCTTGCCCCCTCAACCCTTTTACTGACAAGAAGGAGTAATTATACTTATAAGTAGAAGAACTTTTCTTTCCACTACCGATGTGGGACAAATGCTTATTTTATAAAGCAAGAGGGAACTCCCACTTTTCTTTTCACTACCGATGTGAGACAACTCCCACTTTTCTTTCCAATCATTTTCATTCACCAATATCAATACCCAACATGATCAAACTCAGATATTGGCATCAAAATAGACTGGAGCTTCACATTCCCACCACACTTGTTCTAAACCATGAAACGGTTAAATAGTTAGCACCAATTCAAATAACGTATAAAACCCTAACCCCAAATGATAACAAGAAAAAGAGGTAAATTATATTTTTATTGAGGCAAATTGTCAAACACTTGATACTCCATAAATTTCTCGGCATGCTCCCTTTCCTTTTCACTGTATTCCTTGAAAAAAACTATTCTACCGGACGCGAGCCACAACCATCTCTTTTTTCTAATTCGAGTTCAAATGATTGTTGTCGTCTCATTTCCTTTAGAGGCGCAGAAAGCCTTATCTGTTCTTTTTTGAGGGGGAAAGGCAGAAATGAGAGGCTAAATCACCCAAGCAATAACACAGAATCACAAACCATTGAAAAAATCCATTTGGGACACTCATCAATTGAAGATAATTTGTATATTTACTTGGCAAGTCCCCTGGGAGCAACATTGTCGCGGTCGAAGTAAGAATACATTGCATGGTAAGCATATGAAACATTGTATTCCACACTTCAATCACAAAAAAATATAAAACATGTAAAGAATGTATCTTGGACCTAACTCAATCTTAAAAGGTAGCTTGTAGGGTGAGGATTGTCCAAGTCCATATAAGGAGTTCATGTTCTCATTCCATATCCGATGTGGGACTCTTAACACTCCCCGCACGCCCAGATCTTGTTAACTGGAGCGTGGATAATATAATTTGGGAGCCCAACAATCGGTGAACAAAGAATTGTAATGAGTCTGTCTCTGATACCATGTAAAGAATGGATCTTGGGCCAAACTCAACCCCAAAAGAACTCAATCCCAAAAGATAGCTTGTAGTCTGAGGATTGTTCAAGTCTATATAAGGAGTTCATGTTCTTATTCCATATCCGATGTAGGACTTTTAACAAAACAATCCATAAATAGACGGCTCTATTAGGATTTGCCCTGAATTTCCTATTTTAATTTAATTTTATTATAATTGTGTTTTACTTCAAAAAGATTTTCTTGATAAAAAAATTGTGGAAAAGGATTCTACTATATTTATTCTTTTTCTTGAAAGAGAAGTTTTGAACTTCTATATCCTTTCTTAGCTTAAATAACACAGTAACATCTACAATGTAGTCGTTTAAAGAATTTTATTTAGGGGAAGATTTTCCTCCCAATATATAGTTTTCATGCTTTTATATTATTTTTTCATATGTAGATCAATTGATCAAACTATATTAGAATATTATGTCTCTTTTAGTATGTTTTTCTTTGTCGTCTGATTTATTGTCGTCGTAGTTTGCAATTGTTAGCTTCCAGATGGCGCCCTGATTATTTTGATCCCAACAAGTGATATCAGAGTCAATGATTCAATGGCTAGCATCTTTAAAAATAAAACAAAGTATACCTTAAACTTATTTTTGAAGCTGATAAAATTATAATTTCTCGTGGAGGAGACTTTGTTAGGAAAAGGATACATCTGTGAAGGTCTATTTGTACTGAACATTGTTCAAGTATAACGCAAGTACTTTGAAATCTACTCATATTATTGAGTCTATAAATTTGTGGCATGCTAGGCTAGGTCATATAATTGCTTCTATTAAAAGACTTAGAAAGATAAAATTATTTAATGTGATACATATTGATGGTTTTTCGCAGTGTATTGAAAAGATAATTTTGGAACTCGCCCCGGGGCAGGGCACTTGCAAAATGCCTCGAGGCTCACGTGTGGGGCTTAGTTCTGTGAGGCTTACATCTTAAGCGTCCGAATTTACGCCCAAAGCTTCGGACTCACCTAAAATTTGTTACACAATTATGTGTCAAGTTTCTTACTTAACACTATTAACCCTCATAATTCTTTAATAAATGAATTAATGACTTAATAGTTTTTCACCTTTAGAAATAAAAAAAATTGAGAGTAAATCAAATAATAAGTTGTAATATTGCATATTTACTATTTGAGAATACCGTGAGGGTGAATATCATTTAACAATTCTTTTAAAAACACATAACAAAATATTACATCTTCACATGTCATTGGTTTTTATGTTTTTGTCTTATGTCTCAAAATTATCATATTTTATTACTTCGCTATTTGAAAGTAATTTTGTTTTTATTAGCACGTGGGTACATTGTAATTATATTTACCATATTTAGTGTTATGTAATTATGGTAGAACTAGGATCCCTGTTGTATAGAGATTGCACATTGTACACCTATATATATTTTGTATTAATGAGAAAGGCTCACGAGGGAGATTAATACAATTCTACATGGTATCAAAGCCAGACACATTCTAATTCTTTGTTCACCGATGTTGGGCCCCCAAATTATATTTTCCACGCTCCAGTGAACGAGGTCTGGGCGTGCGGGGGAGTGTTAAGAGTCCCACGGCGGAAATGGAATGGGAACATGGACTCCTTATATGGACTTGGACAATCATCTACCTACAAGCTAGCTTTTGGGGTTGAATTAGGCCCAAGATCCATATAAGGAGTCCATGTTCCCATACCATTTCCGTTTTAATCCAATGCAACAAAGGGAATCTCTCTCATAGTTGTTCATCATGTCAGTTAGGGAAACACGTTAGACTACCATTTGCGACTTCTATGAGTACTACTTTCTCTCCATTTGATATTATTCACGCTCATATATGAACATCTCCCATAACCAGCAACTTAGGCCACAAATACTATCTGGTGTTTTTGGACGATTTCTCTCACTTTCTTTGGGTCTATCCACTCAAACTCAAATCTCAAGTGTTCTCAAAATTTGTTGAGTTTCGTCAACTAGTTAAAACGCAATTTGAAAAATACATAAAATCGTTTCAATGTGATAATGGTCGTGAGTTTATTAATTCCTTCTTTCATAAATGTTTTGCGGCTAACGACATGATTTTTCGTTTCTCATGCCCCCATACCTCCCCTCAAAATGAAAAAATGCGAAGAGAATTCTCCGAACCATTAATAATATGATTCGTACTCTCATTTTTCATGCGTCTCTCCCTCCTAATTTTTGGGTATATGCTTAAAAAATGGCAGAAAACATTCTCGACATTTTACATACCCGTGCGATTCAAAATAGGACACCCACCGTAATTATCTACCGTCGGATCCCTACCTATAACCACCTTAGAATTTTCGGTTGTCTGTGTCACCCAAATATGACATCCATGTCACCTCACAAATTAGCACCCAATCTACTCCGTGCGTCTTCCTAGGTTTCCCGTCAAACCATAGGGGGTACTTGTGCTATGAGCTCTCCACCGATAAAATTATAATTTCTCGCCACGTCACCTTTGTCGAATATGTCTTCCTGTTTGACAACATCAAAAAAATTTGAGTCATTGATTACTAATTCCTCATAGATTCGGACCCAGCACAGCTTGTCCAACAGGCACTCCGACATGCTACCATTGTTCCGGTGGCAGTCAGTACCCAATCACTTGTCGTCCTCGAAAATCTGCATCATTTCACTGCCACTAGTCGACCGTTGACCCCCCTTCACCCATCACTGCCAGCTCCGGCAGTGCCTCAGCACTACCACAGTCTGTGTCGGTCCCCACATCCACCACAGGAAACCGCCACACAGTCCCTCTAGCTTCTCCGGTCATTGGACAGTCCTCTCATCGGTCCTATCTACCACCGCCTCCGTGCCGCTGTCACACACCATTCCAGAACCCATACCCAACCTGCAACCAATGACCTTCAGCCCATCGAATCACCGTAAAAAAGCAACCCTAACAACCCAACACCCCCCAATTCCCGGAACCCACTCCGCCACTACACAACCATAGCGGCAACACATCACCTCCACACCACCGACATCGTACCCCACCGCTCCTCACCCAACATACTTCGACCTACCCAGATCGACGCCAACATCACCACCACTGTCAGGCCTCGATTCCACTATCCAAAACCCTCAACCCGTCGTCATACCCAGGTCCGACAGTCATCCAGATCGTCCCCAAATTCTCAGAACCAGACACTGCCATCAAATACCAAAAATATCTCTGCCACTACCCACCGTATGGAAACCTGTGCCCAATACGATATTTTCAAACCCAAAGTCCAATTCAACTTGTCCACCCAAACCGTGTCACCTATTCCCAAAATTAGCTAAATTAGACCCTCACTGGAATGCAACTATGTGTGAGGAATTTAATGCTTCAACGCAATAACACACTTGGGATTTGGTTCCTAGACCGGAGGGGGTAAATGTGATCCGATGTATGTGGCTTTTTCGTCACAAATACAGAGACAATGGTGACCTAGAGAGGTACAAGACACGACTTGTGTTTAATGGAACTAATCAGCAAGAGGGTATAGATTTGGTGAGACATTTAGTCCGGTTGTCAAATCAACCACCATTCGTGCAGTTCTGAGTATTGCTATAGGTAAGCATTGGCCTATTCATCAGCTTGATGTAAAAAATATGTTTCTACATTGAGATTTGAATGAAACAATTTATATGCATCAGCCACCTGATTTTGTCCATCCAACAGTTCTTTAGTATGTATGTCATCTCTGCAGGTCTCTCTATGGCTTGAAATAGGTCCCTAGAGTGTGATATGATCGTTTTGCTCGGTATATCCTGCAGATTGGGTTTGTGTGCAACAAGTGTGATAATTCTCTATTTATTTTTCATAGAGGTAGCAACACTGTGTATTTATTAATGTATGTTGATGATATTATGCTTACTGCCTCCTCTGAGTTGTTGAAAATTAGATCATTACACTACTCAAGACAGAATTTGCTATGACTAACTTGGGGACGTTGAGCTATTTTTTGGGGATTCCGTTACTAGATCTGCATATACTATGTTTCTTTGTCAGCGTAAGTATGCAGATGAGGTTGTATACAAGGCTAAAATGGCGAATTGCAAGATCATGGCTACTCATGTTGACTCTAGATAACAGCTTAGTGCTTTGGATGGTGATCCAGTATCCGATCCCACTCTTTACAGGAGTCTTGCAGGTGCACTACAATACCTCACTTTCACCAGGCCTGATATTGCTTATGTTGTTCAGCAGGTATGCTTATTTATGCATTCCCCTAGGGAACCTCACTTTACTACCCTCAAACGTATCATTTGATATGTTAAAGGCACACTTGATTATGATTTGCATCTATATCCCTCCGCACCGAACAGGTTGTTGTCATATACGGATGTTGATTGGGAAGGTTGTCCGGACACGCGACTCTCCACCTCAGGCTACTATGTGTTCTTAGGAGATAATCTTATTTCTTGGTCCGACATGAGGCAACCCACATTATCCCGTTTGAGTGCAGAATACAGAGGCATTTCTAATGTTGTTGCTGAGATCTGTTAGATCCGAAACCTTCTTTTGGAGCTTCGGTGTCCATTACGTAAGGCTTTTTTGGTTTATTGTGATAATATATCTGTCATATATCTGTCTCATAATCCGATTCAGCATCAGCGAACCAAGTACATTGAGATGGACATCCACTTTGTTCGTGAGAGGTTGCTCTCGGTCATGTCAGGGTATTGCATGTGCCTTCTTCATATCAGTATGCAGATATATTCACCAAGGGCCTTCCTAGACAGCTATTCCTCGACTTTCGATCTAGTCTTAGCGTCCGACCTCCTCCCGCTCCGACTGAGGGGTGTATTAACATGTGTGTACATTGAAATTATATTTACCATATTTAGTGTTATGTAATTATGGTAGAACTAGGATCCCTATTGTATAGAGATTGCACATTGTACACCTATATATATTTTGTATTAATGAGACAGGCTCCCAAGGGAGATTAATACAATTCTACAGTTCTTATTCATGAAAAAAAAAATTAATAATGATACTGATAAAATTTAATGATTGAAAAATTGCACAGTATGATAGTAATATACTTTAGAAATTGTGATTCTTTTATTGTTTGAAAGTTAATTAAGATGTTAGAATTGATTTGCGTATCATAATAGCTTTTATATCATTGTATTACTTGTAAAATCATGGTAGAGATTTTGTTTTCTATGAGTTTCTTTAATCATATTTTTTATTAGAGTATTTCTATAATGTTTGTGTTATTATACTATTTTACTACATTATAAATTAAAAAATTAAAAATTCATGGGACTTACGCACCATATCTCAGAGCTTATGCTTCACCCCTGCTAGGTAAAATATCTCACCTTATACCCCGCCTTTTAAAACACTGATTTTTCAAAGTGTCGTATGTATGCAGAATCAAAACATACTAAGAAATCTTTCAAAACTGTTACTAATAGAAAGTCACAATTGCTTGAGCTAGTATTGCGATATGACATAATTGAAAGGAGGACCCGAAGTAGAGAGAGACGCTGACCATTTCCTACTACAAAATAAATGTATACTAGATGTTACTCAAAATCCAGCTCTAATTGTGTCAATTAAGATCCCCAGGGATTAGGTTAATTGGAAAAGGTTGAGAGACGTGTATCGTAAGGTCACAAGTTCAAGCCATATAGCAGATGAACTAAATCTGATTTTTAAAAGAAGAAGGATACAGGATCAGACTATTATCCTCAAGTTTTGAAGGCGCAATTAGTCTAAATGATTGGCTCTTAAAGAAGTTTGAATCTTAAGAAAAAAAGGAAAATTTGCCCAATTATACATCCCACCTGCAATTGAAGGCTGCGATTAGTCTAAATGATTGGCTCTTAAAGAAATTTCAATCTTAAAAGATGGGAAATTTGCACAAATATACTGCCCACCCCCAAAGCCAACACTTTCTTTTCAAGAATGTTTATACACTTTTATACACTATTATGGTTCAGTCCTTCCCCGAACCCTCACATAGCGGGAGCTTAGTGCATTGGGCTACCTTTTTTTATCTACTTTGTAAATAGGAGAGGATTTAAGCATGTATCAACTTTATAAAAAAAAGTGTATAACAATGTATAAAAGTGTATAAATATCGATAACTATAGTGACGAACTTCTTCAGCAATTTTTAGTTGCAATTATTATTCAAAGATAGTCCAAATCTCCACCAAATGACTTTAAATTTTGTAGACAACCTCCTTAGACTATTTTCAACAAATCTAAACAACACCCCCTCTTAATTTCTCACAAAAAAAACAAATTTGAAATTAAAATTAACTTCTTTAAACTTTTTCAACTATGGTGTGTTACCTTTCTAATATAATTTTCACCACACAGATTTTACATAAACAGTGCTTTAACCACAATTTTTTTTTGTTCTCAGAGTAAAAAAAGGTTGATAAGAGACGAGGAAGAAGAAGGGAGAGGATGGAGAGGGGAGAGATATGGGACGTTCAGTTGCTTCTTTTGTGAAAGAGAAAATTCAGTATATGTCCATGTTTGGATAAACCTGGTAAGAAAATGGAAGATGGGCTAAAATTTGACTTAATGACACCCGATGTGCACTTTCTTGTAATTAACAATAATAACAACGTCACATCTAATGTAATCTTATAAGTTTGATCTGGGGAGGATAGTGTGATGCGCAGACCTTATCCTATCAGGTGAAGATAAAGAGATTATTTTCAATAGAGATTCTCGTAATTATCGCAGAAAAAAAAAGTGTGTTACGGGTGCAAAATAGGGCTATGTCAAGTTGCCAAATAGAAACAAAATGAAGAGGCTCATTACTCACTAGAAACCATTATCTCTTTAGTTTCACAGATATTTGAGTCACAAAAATATGAGTGATGGTCATTAATCTCACCCATACCCCCTTATATCATCAGCCTATCTATACAAATATCAGCCACGTGGCAACATATCATTAACTACTTATCTACTATCCCACCCCCTTAGAGCCCATGCCCCAAACAAATTAGAGGCTGAAACTAACAACTATAGCAAGAACTTTGGAGAAAAAAAAGTTCTTGCACATCTTCTTTCTTTTTTCTACTTTGCATGATATTTTCTGCTCTTCACTCTCAAAATCTTAATTTAATACTAATGGAGACTAGTGTAACATGTTGTGCAAGAGCAACAGCTCTTCTCCCAAATGTTTCTTCTCAACATTCAATTACTTCACTTGCATCTCCAAGATCCATTTCCCCTTCATTCACCTCCAGGGTATGTCTTAATTTCCACTTAGTTTTCATTACTACAGTAAAAACTGGAATTAGCTATGAACTTTGTCGCTAAATCGCTCGTAGCTAAAATATTTTTTTGATAATCTGTCGCTAATCCATCACTAAATAGATTAGCGACATAATTTTTTGTTTACCTACAAAATTTATTTGTCACTAATTCCTCTTTTTAGTAGTGCATTAATATCATAAACTATAGAAACTTGACATAAGTTAAAAAACAACCTTGATTCTTGAATATCATAAACTAGTAGTAATTGAAAACAAGGCAAGCATTTGACATAATTTTGTTGAAGAAAAATTAAACATAATCAGATGAGCTATAAGTGTGGCATGAAAATCTTGCAGAGTCTGAAGTCAAGCTCATTATTTGGGGAATCATTGCGCGTCGCGCCAAAATCATCACTTAAGGTTGCTAGGACCAAAAACTCTTCCCTGGTGACTAAATGTGAGATTGGCGATAGTCTGGTAAGTTTGATCATGTTGTTGATTAATCTATTTAAGAAAATTGAGATGCATGATGTTGATAGCAATGACTAGTGATTGGTCTATTTATAGGAAGAATTTCTTTCGAAATCAACCTCAGATAAGGGATTGATCAGGCTGATGATGTGCATGGGAGAAGCATTGAGAACAATTGCCTTCAAAGTCAGAACAGCCTCTTGTGGAGGAACTGCTTGTGTCAATTCTTTTGGTGATGAGCAGCTTGCAGTCGATATGCTTGCCGATAAGCTTCTCTTTGAGGTAAAGAACTCTTCGGCATACAGTTTTGCATACAGTGGCAGAGCCAGGAAGTTTAACAACGGAATTCCAAAATATGCAAGAATGCAGTCCGAATGTGTGACCAAAAACAATTTTTGAACCACCTTTGCCACTATACTTAAAAGCTTTTCTCATGTCAGAGGAATTCAATAATATATATATATATATATATATATAAGATTTGTTTTTACCCCATTTACATGGTATAATCTTCTATCGAAGGAGATTCAGTTGAACCTCTTTCAGTATATGTAGCTCTGACCCTGATGGTAGAAGTAGCTTATGATTCTTGATAAGCAAATACTCTATTTCCTGACAGGACTTAACCAAAAATTTAAAAAGTTTCTTTTTATTGTAAACTGATCCCCTACAATTTTAATTCTTATCTAAGTTTGACAAAAAGATTGTCCTTTTGATTGCTGATGTTTAGGCCTTGACATATTCACACTTTTGCAAATATGCTTGTTCTGAGGAAGTTCCTGAACTCCAAGACATGGGAGGCCCTACTGAAGGTTGGCGGATTATATAATTTTGAACAATTTAGGGCTTGTTTGTCTATACATTAGAATGTTTTTTTTTTGGTAGTTTTTGAAGATGAGTTTCCATTTGACCAGTTTTTTCAAGTGAATTCTTTTCCACTTACAACCTTGTAAAATATATGTCCAAACACAAATTCAACTTCCAAAAGCACCATTTTTCAACGTCAACTTCAAATACAACCTTTTTCAAATATCACTCAGTTATGTCCAAACACCTACTTAATTTTCTATAAAGAAACATAAACGGTATAAAGACACTGATGAATCCACTTTTGTATCAAACAGGAGGATTTAGTGTTGCTTTTGATCCACTTGATGGCTCCAGCATTGTGGACACAAACTTCACAGTTGGAACTATCTTTGGAGTATGGCCTGGGGATAAGCTAACCGGAGTCACAGGAAGAGATCAAGTTGCAGCAGCCATGGGAATATTTGGACCGCGAACTACATATGTTCTTGCTCTTAAAGATGTTCCTGGCACCCATGAATTCCTCCTCCTAGATGAAGGTTTGACATACATTGATTCACAACTTTTTTAACCATATGCATTAAAAGGCGCATGTACGGTTCCAATGGGATACAATTTTAACCTAATCAACCGACTTTATCGAGAAAGATTACAGCACAATCAACTAAATGAGCAATATGAATCTGAACATTCAATCTATAAAACCTTGAGGCAATGGGTGAATGATCCAAGCTTTTATAATCCCTTTGGATGCTCTTGTACACCCGATATGAGATTTTTTATATAACTCAACAGGATTTGAATTTCATAAATCCAAATTAATTTAGTTCTTTCCTTTCTATGAGTTGTTTCAATAACAATGTTTCTTTTGTTTGCAGGAAAATGGCAACATGTCAAGGATACAACAGAAATCGGAGAAGGAAAAATGTTTTCCCCTGGAAATTTGAGAGCCACATTTGACAATCCTGATTATGCCAAGGTTTATCATCATTTCTCACTTTTATGTTCAATTGCTGATCTGTGCTCGGACATGTGTTTTTACAATCTGCCTTTGCTATATCTTTTCTCTTGTTGTTCCCTTTTTCATTTTTTTGCTATTGGAAGGCTTTGTTGGTGCCTTCAAAGTTGCTACCTAAAATAAATTTCCGCGTTCTGACTCCTGATTCTGGATGACAGTTGATCGATTACTATGTCAAAGAGAAATACACCTTGAGATACACTGGAGGAATGGTGCCTGATGTGAACCAGGTATTTTCCATCTCTTATCTCGTTTACTCATATACAATTTGCATATATGAGTTCATTCAATAACCTCAAGTTCCATTCTAAGTATTCATACTTCATACTCGAATTTGCAGATCATTGTCAAGGAGAAAGGTATTTTCACAAATGTGACATCTCCAACTGCCAAGGCCAAACTGAGATTGCTCTTTGAAGTGGCACCATTAGGATTTTTGATCGAAAAAGCTGGAGGTTTCAGCAGCGATGGGAAACAGTCCGTGCTTGACAAGGTGATCGTTAATCTTGATGATCGGACGCAAGTTGCTTACGGTTCCAAGAATGAGATTATTCGCTTTGAAGAAACGCTCTACGGGTCATCCAGGCTTAAGGCTGGTGAGCCAGTTGGTGCTGCTGCTAAGGAAAAATGTATCAGCCCGGTCCTAATGTTTTCAATTACTTTCTAGAGCATTGCGAAATTGCTATGGGGAAATGTTGTTCCATCAAGGTATAAAAGGGAGATAGGTTAAGACCATAAGGTCAAATTAACTTGTTCAAAAAGTGGGAATGGAACTTTTTTTCCTTTTGTTGTTTCTATTACCTGGTGGCAAGTATTTCCATGTCCAAAACTCCTGATATGCTGGATTTCCGACATAAAAGGTAAAAGACAAATAATTTGTAGTATTTGTTGAGTTCAATGGTGCAGGAAACGGAAATAAGTAACTGCTAAGTATTACAACAAACTGAAATTACAATAAAGTTGAACAAGAAACTGGAACAATTTTTGGTATGCTGAGTCGAGTGGTTGCACTCTGTCTTTAAGACAATATTGCCCCGTATGTATCTTTTCTACATCCTGTACAATTGTCTCCCAAGATAAAACAGCAAATGAGCAAAGGAAACTCAAGTGCTACCATGAATAATTTTGAGTAATAAAATGATGCTGGAAGGTAGTAGGAAGAACTGATTTCGTTTGTATGTTTTTGTGTGTCTCAACAATTGTGCAAAGGGTCCTTTATATAGTTGAAGGAGAGGCTTACCAACTGCCCACATAATTGTTGTTATTGGCCAAGTAATAGCAATTATGGAGGTAGTAATTCACCAAAATAAATGGTGAATTGATGTGCAACGGATTGCCATTTAGGAAGATTAATTCAGCCAAAATAAATTACTGAATTGAGTGCTGGTTGACGTTCCAGAAACCACAAAGTTCTCTGCCCAGTTTGACTTTCTTGAAACTTCAGGGACCAAACTGTACATATGAAATACAATTCTTGTCCAAAAAGATAATATCAGAAGAAGCACAACCCACAGCCCTTGACCCGTGACCCGGACCGAACGGGCGGCGGCGGCGAGCGTGGGCTTTCCTCGAACCGAAGCACATCTAGGTCCTCCCTCCTTTAAACACATGTGATACCCCTTGGGGTCCCAAACCCAAGCCAACTTTGAGACTTATAAACAAAACTATTATTTCTTCCCCCACCGATGAGGGGGAATTTGTCTCAATACCACACTTTTCCATGCTTCAAACACCTCACTTCGTGGACCAATATCTCTTTCATTTCTCAATGAAATTTGACGATCATAGGCCCTACGATCATCTACTTACTTAGTAGATTATGCACGTGTGAAGAACTGGATTCTCCAACATGCGGAACACTAGTGTTTAAGCCGTTAAAGTTGGTCGGACGCAACTCCCGCCAAAGGCAAATTTCCAACAATCCCCTCTTGAAAGAGATTTTGGCTCACTCACATGATGCCTTTTCATTTCCAGCAATATTTCAGCGGACTGATGTTGCATAAAGAGAGGTAGCTTCAGCTTTGAACCTTCCATAGTTAAATACCATCGGACTTACTTACTGCGCGGTGAACGTGATATCTTGAACCGTCAGTGTTTAGTGTAAGCCAAGTCAATAGTACCAACATAACAAATTCTCTTACTCTCTTCTTCGTAATATTTTATCCGTTGTGGCCATGGACAACTTCTTGGATTCTTAAATGCGTTCATTTGAGGTGGCCCGTCCTCGCACTTAAATAGGTGGTCTCCTACAAGGTATCCTTCTATACCCCACTTCACAAGTGTTAGGAACCATTAAAAGTTTCCCCAAACCTAACCTCAACTGTTGAGGATCATTAAAGGTTTTGAAAACTTAACCTTTACCCATACTGCAGATAGCACTTAACGTCTATCGCGGGAACGACTTTGGATTTGGTGTTTCTTTACAGAAATCACTATCCGAAGTGCTCATGCTTCCACCGAAGCGATCAACTGAACCTTTACAGCTTAGTTTTCCCATTGAACCAAGTTACTGGGATCTCCAGTTAGTAAGGTTGGGTTACCACCGTATTGGTCCTTATACTTTGGGTTTTAAGCCCATTCCCTAGACAGCAGTGCACCATCCGATCCTTGGGTAAGCCCTTTATCGGGGTCTCGTTATATTATCCTTCGACTTAATGTAATTAATGGATATTATACCCGTGGTGATCAGCTGCCTAACGGTTTTATGCCTCCGTCGAATATGACGAGACTTACCGTTGTATATAGCATTGTGTGCCCTTCCTAGAGCCAACTGGTTGTCGCAGTGGATCATTACCGAAGGTACGGATTTGTTCCAACGTGGAACATCCTCTAAGAAGTCATGAATCCACTCAGTTTCTTCTCCTGCTTTGTCTAAAGCGATAAACTCTGATTCTATTATGGATCGGGCGATGCAAGTTTGCTTAGAGGATTTTCAAGACAGCCCCACTACCAATTATAAATACATACCCACTGGTGGACTTGATGTTCTCTATATCAAATATCCAGTTTGCATCACTGTACCCCTCTAGTACAGCTGGATATCTCGAATAATGTAACCCGAAAGTTAACGTGTATTTCAGGTATTGTAATACCCAATTTAACGCCTTTCAGTGATCATCACTCGGATTACGGGTAAACCTAGCCAAATTTTGACTGCATAAGCAATATCAGGTCGGGTGCAGTTTGTTAAATACATCTACCGATCACATGTGCATATCGCTCCTGGTATACGGGTGCACCAAGATTTTTATCAAGCTTTTGATTTGTATCCATTGGTGACTTTATCGGTGAACCGTCTAACATCTCGAACTTTCTCAAAACATCCTCGATGTAGTGAGACTAAGATAAGACCAGTCTGTCAGACGTCTTAGAGATTTTCATCCCTAAGATGACATATGCGATACCCATATCCTTCATGTCGAAGTATTGTTTCAATATGTTCTTAGTCTCTAGGATTACCCTAGGACTGCTTCCTGTGATCAACATGTCATCTACGTATAGGCATATCATGACGAATGAGTCAGAGTTACCTTTCGTGTAGACACATTTATCACACTTATTAATGGCGAAACCCTTCGATAGTAGAGTACTATCAAATTTTTCGTGCCATTGCTTTGAGGCTTGTTTCAGCCCATACAAAGATTTGACAAGCCGACGGACTTTCTTCTCTTGCCCTTGAACCACATACCCCTCGGGTTGGTCCATATAAATTTCTTCTTCCAAATCACCATTTAGGAAGGTTGTCTTGACATCCATTTGATGTATCTCAAGGTCACGCAAAGCTGCGATCGCAATGAATACCCGTATGGATGTCATCCGAGATACCGGGGAGTACGTGTCGAAGTAGTCAATTCCTTCTTTCTACCGATAGCCCTTGACTACCAGCATGGCCTTGTACTTTTCTATAGACCCATCTTCTTTATATTTCCGTTAGAGTATCCACTTGCAACCCAACGGTTTATTTCCCGGAGGAAGATCAACCAACTCCCAAGTATGGTTATGCAAAATGGAGCCTATTTCACTCTCAATAGCTTCTTTCCATAGCAGTGCCTCTGGAGTTGACAACGCTTTAGCAATTGTCCTTGGTCGTCATTAACCATATAAGCTACAAAGTCATGACCGAAAGATTTATCCTTCCTGGCCCTTTTACTTCGCCTTAGTTCCATCTCTGGGTCTCCAAGTACTAAGAATCTGGAACACTAGATTCCGGATATTCAGCCACTTCGAGATCCGCTAGATCTGAACTATCTAGATCCAGGCTGTCAACGACTCCCGGTTCTTAAGAGCTTTGTTCATAACTTTGTTTGCAAGAGGTTATGTTTTTTTCCTTTCTAGGAAAGGTACCTTCAAAGAATTGAACATTCCTTGATTCCATGATTGTACCCTGGTGGATATCTAGAATATCTGACTTATGCACTAAGAAGCGATAAGCACTACTGTTATTTGCATATCCGATGAATATGCAATCTACAGTCTTAGGCTCAATTTTGACCTGCTTTGGCTTGGGTACTTCAACCTTTGCCAAACAACCCCACACCTTAAAATATTTGTAGGTGGGTTTATTTTACTTCCATGATTCATATGGAGTTTTGTCCTTACCCTTATGTGGGACTTTGTTAAGAATCGTATTAGCGGTAAGGACGGCTTCTCCCCACATATTTTGGGGAAGACCGGAATTGATGAGCAATGCATTCATCATTTCATTTAATGTGTGGTTCTTACGTTCCGCTACACCGTTCGATTGAGGTGAGTATGGAGTCGTCGTTTGATGAACAATGCCTTTTTGGGCACAATATTCCTCAAATGGTGCTATGTATTCTCCCCCTCTATCGCTACGAATAGATTTAATCCACAGGCTTAGTTGGTTCTCAACTTCTGCTTTGTAACGTTGGAACGCTTCAAAGGCTTCATCCTTACTTTTCAACAAGGTAACAATACCTTGTGCTATCATCAATGAATGTCACAAAGTACTTGTTCCCCCTCTAGTTTGTGCGAACTTCAAATCACTTATATCTGTGTGAATAAGTTCTAGAGGAGTGGTATTCCTTTTATCGGATCGAAAAGGAAGCTTGGTGAGTTTTGCCTCTACGCACACCTCACACTTATGTTGAGGGTTTACGTCGATAGACGGTAATAACTCCATATTTACCAGCCTTTGAATAGACTTGTAGTTAACGTGTCCTAATCTATGATGCCATAAATTAAAGACTCAAGCAAATAAGAAGAAGGTTCAACTTTATTACTTGGACGCATTACAAACATGGCATTTACTTTGAAGAGGCCTTCACAAACGAAGCCTCTCCCCACAAAAGTGTCATTCTTAGTGAGTACAAATTTATTGGATTTAAACACTAGCCTAAAACCAGCATTAACCAATAAAGGTCCTAAAATTAAATTTCTTCTAATCTCAGGGACGTGCATCACTTCCTTCAGAGTGAGCTCCTTTCCGGAAGTCATCTTCAGGACAACCTTTCCTACCCCCAGCACATCAGAGGAAGCGTTGTTGCCCATGAACAGCTTCTTGTCGGTGACCGGTGTGTACGTGGAGAAGGCATCTATGTTGGAACAGATATGTCTGGTAGCACCTGTGTCCATCTACTACTGCATCGGATTCTCAACCAGGTTTGCTTCTAGCACTACTACCGAGAACTCCTCAATCATGTCATCCAGGAGCGTGTCCTTGACGACGTTAGCATGTGTCTTGCCTTTAGCCTTTGGCTTTATGTTGTTGCTCAGTTTTGAGCTTGCGGCATTCCTTGATCTTATGACCAGGTTTCCCTCAGTGATGACAGTTACCTCTGAATATCTCCGCTGCGTGGGCCTTGCCGTCTTTCTGGAACTTCCGCTTCTTGCTTAGGTTCCCTTTGGCCTCAGCCAGATTTGCATTTGCCTCAGCAGGTTGTTTACCCCTAGGCAAGGCCTTCTTATTATCTTCCTGAATTTGGAGTTTGATAATAAGCTCTTCAAAGGTCATCTCATTTGTCTTGAGTTTTAAGTAACTCATAAACTCATTCCACGAAGGAGGTAACTTTTCAATCAGCGATGCAACCAAAAACTGCTCATTTGGTTTCATTCCTTCCAAATCCAGGTGATATAGAATCATTTGGAATTCCTGGACTTGGGACATCACTGTCTTACTATCCACCATTTGGAATTTTAGAAATTTCCCATCGATGAACTTCTTAGTACCCGCATCTTGTGCGTTGTACTTCTTTTGCAGTTTTTCTCACAGCTCTTTGGCAGTGCCAAGTGTGCAATAGACCGTGTAGAGAGGGTCGGCCAAGCAGTTCAATATGTAATTCTTACACATGAAATTGCTATGATTTCATGCATCAAGAACCATCTTCATGCCATGGATACCAAGGCCCCCTTCACCCATTTCAGAAGGCGAAGGGTCCATTTCATCTCCAGCTTGTGGAGGATCTTCCGTTAGGAACCGGGCCATGCCCATAACAGTTAAGTAGAACAACATATTCAGCTGCCATCTCTAAAGTTTGAGCCCATAAATTTTTCAAGGCGATCATGGTGGAATGCGGAGGATGGAGCAGTAAAGGCAACATACGTGCCTTGGGCAGCAGCGGGGAAGGAAGCAGAGTTGTTGCCTTGGACAGTAGTGGCAGCAGCAGTGAAGGTAGCGGAGTTGCTGCCTTGGACAGTAGCGGCAGCAGCACGGAAGGCAGAATTGTTGCCTTGAGTGGTAGCAGCAGCAGCAGCAGAATCAATCATGTTTCCAGTCATGTTGCAGCAGTTACAGTAAGCAAAATATTGTCTTAAACTTGTTGAGTTCAATGGTGCAGGAAACGAAAATAAGTAACTGCTAAGTATTACAACAAACTGAAATTACAATAAAGTTGAACAAGAAACTGGAACGGTTTTTGGTATGCTGAGTCGAGTGGTTGCACTCTGTCTTTAGACAATATTGTCTCGTATGTATCCTTTCTACGTCATGTACAATTGTCTCCCAAGATAAAACAGCAAATGAACAAATGAGCAAAGGAAACTCAAGTGCTGCCATTAAGAATTTTGAGTAATGAAATTATGCTGGAAGGTAGTAGGAAGAACTGATTTCGTTTGTATGTTTTTTTGTGTCTCAACAATTGTGCAAAGGGTCCTTTATATAGTTGAAGGAGAGGCTTACCAACTGCCCACATAATTGATGTTACTGGCCAAGTAATGGCAATTATGGAGGTAGTAATTCACCAAAATAAATGGTGAATTGATGTGCAACGGATTGGCATTTAGGAAGATTAATTCAGCCAAAATAAATGACTGAATTGAGTGCTAGTTGACGTTCCAGAAACCACAAAGTTCTCTGCCCAAATTGACTTTCTTGAAACTTCAGGGACCAAACTGTACATATGAAACAATTCTTGTCCAAAAGATAATATCAGAAGAAGCACAACCCACAGCCCTTGACCCGTGACCCGGACCGGACGGGCGGCGGCGCGCGTGTGGGCTTTCCTCGAACCGAAGCACATCTAGGTCCTCCCTCCTTTAAACACATGTGATACCCCTTGGGGTCCCAAACCCCAAGCCAACTTTGAGACTTATAAACAAAACTATTCTTTCTTCCCCCACCGATGAGGGAGAATTGGTCTCAATACCACATTTTTCCATGCTTCAAACACCTCACTTCGTGGATCAATATCTCTTTCATTTCTCAATGAAATTTGACGATCCTTGGCCCTACGGTCATCTACTTACTTAGTAGATTATGCACGTGTGAAGAACCAGATTCTCCAACATGCGGAACACTAGTGTTTAAGCCGTTAAAGTTGGTCGGACGCAACTCCCGCCAAAGGCAAATTTCCAACAGTATCATGTAAGATAAGTTTAAGTATGATAGCTTGTCTAATTGTGATTCATCTCTATTCTACTCAAAATCAATTTCCTTACTTCTTTTTTTTTTTTGCGTGTATTGCTAAGCTGCTTAATTGAATTTCAAATTTAGAAGTTATTGTCCCTGTTTCGTCCAATGCTTAAACTAATTCCAAGGGTGTGCCGGGCAGTGTGTACAGGGCCCGGATATATATTCTCCGTGGCATGCTAATCTGCGATTTCTAGCATAGGAGCGCGACCACTTTTCAAAAACTACTATTTGGTCTAACAGAACGAAATCACAAATTTAGCAGTATTTTTCTATACCAGGAAAGCTATCTTTTAAATAAACTGACCTGCATTACTTGTTTAAGTTCGTAATAAATATACAATAAATCCAGAGTTACAAAATACAAGCTAGAAAAGTCAAAAAAAGGCATTGGTAACGCGCCAGAGGTAGGGGTCGAACCTACGACTTTCTGCTTAGAAAAAAGGCGCTCTATCCACAGAGCTACATGCGCTTTTGTTGTTAAACTCGTTCCTTTATATATTTATACATTTGAACCTTCAGTTTTTTCCCCTAATTGATGGACTACTTTTGTACCTTTTCTCCATCAAATTAATTGGAGGAAAAAGACTATGAAAACTAACTGGAACTTTCAAGGTTTCAAAATACCCTTTCGGAAGCACAACTTAACCTGGAACACTCACAGGCATGTAGACGTTTTGAGAACAGACAAAACTCTAACTTCAATGTTATAAAATCTTACGTTTCAAATTAATTTTGTATGATTCACATGTTTCAACGTGGATTATAATATTTTTATCTTTTTTCTATAGCCTTTATATTCGTTTTATAATGTGAAGATTTCTCGTTAATTAAATAACAACAACATACGCAGCGTAATTCCACATGTGGGGTTTGGGGAGGGTAGAATGTATGCAAAACTTATCCATACCTCGAAAGATAAAGAGTTTGTTTCCGAAAGACCATCGGCTCAAGTTCTCGTTAATTAAGTATTTTGTTAAATATATAGATACAGTATAATTCAATTATTGAAAGTAATATAAGAGGGATATATGCATTAAACGTTGAGCTTTCCCCTTGCGATAGCTATATCATAAAGTTTTAACAGTCAAAGAAATCCATACCGTATAAAATATCTTAAGAAGGAAAAATCCCTTATTCTTTTTATGTAGGAAAAGATTTTTCTTGACGTGGTTAACGTTTTCGGTCTAGATTAAAAGTCTTGTCTACATATATTTGGTGTCATGCCTTGATATGGAATCTTGTACAAATTGATAATCTTTTCTAGATTCAGACTTTGCCCGTAAATAAATATGAATTTAAGTATATACATTTCTTACAAAAATTTAATTACATTTTTTAATTAAATTTTCATGTGATATTAGGTTATTTTATTTTTTTCAAGTTATCATTTTTGTCTGTTATGAATAACTATATATTACTATCAAAGATTGTAGTAGTGTTATAAATGTAGTGATTAAGAATCACACACGATCGAAGCATGCTTCAATCTCGACCGCAAGTTTATTTACCTCGAATCATACCACGGCTCAAGACCCTGAACCCAGAGAAAAGGAAGCCATGCCCCACATATCAGCCCCGTACATGCTAGACGTCAACCTTGCGAACAACACGGCGGACCTCTCCAATCGTTTTTTATCAAGTCTCAAGGGATAGCACTACTAGAAATAGAGGTTTTTCCTACCGATATTCAGTGAGAAATTTGTGTTATAAAACAAGATTTTGAAACCCTTGTTCTACCCAAGTGTCAACAGTCCGAGGTGGGACCGAGACAGATGGTTGGGGCAGTAGGTTTTGTGTTTGTGAACTGGGCCGAGGGGAGGTTCTATTTTGGGCTGGTGGAGCTGGCCAGGTCGCCTGGTTGGGGAATTGGATGAGAGAGCAGTGAGCTCCCTCATTTGGGCCTGCCAGTTACTGGAAATGGACTGGGCCGAGGCCGAAGAGATTGAAGTCATGGGCTCCTCAGCTCGGACTCGCCCAGTCCCATTTTGTTGTTGGTGATGACAGGTCTCAACAGATTGGTGTGGATTGTGGTGAAACATTCAGTCCAGTAGTTAAACCAGCAACTATTAGGACTGTTCTTAGTCTAGCTCTGTCCAAATCATGGTCCATCCATCAGATGGACGTCAAGAATGCTTTTTTACATGGTCACCTACAGCATAGGTCCATAATTTATCTTAACAGTTCCTACTTACTTTCCGTACGTTGTTATAGGTCTCATCCCGCAACTGATCTTAGGGTAGAATTTTGCCTCTACCATAAATATTCCTTCACCCTTAATCAAATATCTCAGATTCAAGTCTTAGGTATGAAATTACTTTTATTAGAGAGAGATTTACCCCCATAATGTGAGATTTTTTGGGGTAAATTAAAATTTAGTCTGACACATACAAGTATCGAGCACCAAGTAGGAAAACAACAAGAACAACAACATATTCAGTATATTTTCATAAGTGGGGCCTATGGAGGGTGGTTGTACGCATGACCTTACTCCTACATTTGTAGAGAGATTGTTTTTGATAGACTATCGGCTCAAACAACGAATAGGAACCCCACCCACTACAAAAAAGTATTGAATTGGTAATAAAACTTTAGCAACAATAAATATATATTGTTGCTAAAAACATAAATATCAACAAAAATTTAATATATTGTTGCTAAAAACATAAGTGGCAACAAAAAAAAAAAATTGTTGTTAGGAAAACTTTTCACATTGGAGGTTATTGCAACGGCATTCAACAATTTTTGTTGTTGCGAAAAAGTACTTTTGACAACAACATCCAACGTATGACAACAAAAAATATTGTTGGCAAATGTCTTTCTTTCCATAGTGATCCCAAAAAAAGTATAATTACATATATCATATATTGTCATTACACATAACTTAAGATTAAGGCCTAAGATTAACTAGTAGAAAGATATTTTAAAAACGAATCTCTTTAGTTCAACTTTTCTATACCGCGATAGCATTGGAGATTAGAACTTTTTCTTTTTTCTACAATCCGTAAAAAAAAAAAAAAGTGCTGCCCCCAGAAAGAAAGAGAGAAAAAAAGAGGATTATATGTCTGTAGTGCTTTTCACTGACAGAAAAGTGATTATGATTTTTAAACCACACTTTGGTAGCAGTCACACTAAAACCTTAAAACCAACAAATAGAATAATTGGAAACAAACATCTAACATGCAATAAAAAATTGTTTAGCCAATCAATAATCGACATCAAAGGATCCCTTATCAATGTCTACTTTTATATATTTGCTCTACTTTCCTTAGACTATATACAACAACCAAACTACATCCAAAGACCAAAACATTCCACTGCCATTGCCACTTGGTATTGTTGATTTGCTTGTACTTTAATTCTCCTCTTCTATTAATTTCTTCTTGTTTTTGACTCTTTTTATTGCTTTTAAGATTGGTTTGGTTTTAATTCATTCTATTACTTACTAAGGTTTGTTCCCCAGTCTTTTTAAAGAAAATCTGATAGTTTTTACCTTCATTTCTTGGATATATTCCTACTAGTGTAGCTAATATTTGGAACCCTTGTCTGATTTGTGCTATTTGTGCTTAATTTGTAATCTTTTTTCTCTTTTCTTGCTTCTACAATTGAGACTTTTGGGAGTGTATGATACTTTTGTTACATAAAAGGGATTTGAATGGGGTGCTTTACGTTCCCCGTGATTCTGATCCAGATTATCTCCTATCCATTGAGTAATTAAGTAAATATTTTGCTCAAATACTATTTTAAGCTTCTTTATTATTTTCTATGTCTTATTTGCTATGCCTTTTTACTTTTGTATTGTCTTTTTCATACTGCATTTTTGTGTGTTACTCGAATCGAGTATCTTCCGAAAACAACCTCTCTATCTCCATGAGGTACGGGTAAGGTCTGCGTACACTCTACCCTCCTCAGACCTACTTGTGGAAATACACTAGGTATGTTGTTGCGTAACGAAGTAATCTTTTACTTTGTAGAGGGCTTATGTTTAAGTTGTACAGTTAATTCCATTTTTGCAAGTTTTTCCAAGATTCTTTTGATTCAGAAATGTTGGTGTGTTTCTTTAGATTCTCTAAGGTTTATGATCCTTTTGTGTATGATAAATTTCTCAATTTTCCCCTAGACACTGATCTTTATAAAATTGACAGGAATATTATACTACTTGATTTGGCTGAAACTGAAAATTGTGGATATGGAAACTTTATGTCCTACTTCATTTATACCAAATTCAAATTGGATGATGCAACAGAGCAACAGTACTACAGAATGGACTAAGGAAGAGAACAAGAGATTCGAAAGTGCACTTGCAATATACGACGAGACGACTCCGAATAGATGGCCTAAAGTAGCAGCAATGATCCCTGGGAAATCAATTCTTGATGTGATGATGCAGTACAAAGAATTAGTTGCAGATGTTACTGACATTGAAGCTGGTTTAGTCCCAAATCCGAGGCATTTCGCGTCTTCTTTTACGTTGGAATTTGTCGATCGCCAGATTCATACGTTTAGTAAGAGAGGCAAGTCTTGTGATCAAGAAAGAAAGAAAGGTGTACCATGGACAGAGGAAGAGCACAGGTCCATACATTTGTTCGATGAACCTAATTAGTAGTTAGAAGCTATGTTATTCGGATTCTTCAAAAATGCCGCCGCCCCTGTGTCAGATGGTCCAAAAACGATTTTCTTTGGAGGATCTAACTAACACCTTTAGACATTTTTGAAGAATCCGAGCAACATAGGTGATCAACATACAACATTTCAATTTCTCATTTGGCTTGTTCTTGAATTGTTTGCTATTGATGTTAACAATAATGTTGTCATTGCATTATAGGCGATTTCTGATGGGGCTAGAGAAGTATGGTAAAGGAGATTGGAGAAACATATCGAGGAATTTCGTGATCTCTAAAACCCCAACACAAGTGGCTAGTCATGCTCAAAAGTACTACTTAAGGCAGCTTTCAGGAGAGAAAGACAGGAAGAGACCTAGCATCCATGACATCACCACCGTCCATCTCACAAACTACGAGTTTCTCAACAACAAATTGATGTATGAAGAGAAATCTTGTATGTCCTCATTGGAGAGATCAACAAGCACAGCAGATGTACTGATCGGCTGCTGGAACAACTCATGTGGTGCATTGTATGACAACTCGACTCTATAGAACCAGAACGATAGACTAATCGACTCTGATCAGGTCAGAGTCATCTATTGTATGTTGGAGGATGTTGAACTAACACTGCTAGTTCTATTTCGCAGCTCCATCGTTTATCAAGGAGGTTGGAAAAAATGTCAATCTTGGATTCGTTTGCAATCTTAGTATATTAATGTAAATCAAGTTGTTAATTAGTTTGGTTTATGCCTAGTTTCTTTGTTATGCTTTCAGAGTTTACACATGTAAATCTTCAATCAAATTCTCTCTTCAAGAATACATGGTGTCTCTCTTGCATGCAATCATGTTTTTTTTAAATTTTCACAAGTTCTCCAATGAATTTCTTAGTGAACTAATTGACTATTACTTGGGGCCAAGGTTTCCATATAGCAAATAGTGCCACTTTTACATTAGTGCATATTTTTCTTATACAGAGAGGAAAAGTGAATCTTTTGTAAAGAAAATAAATTGTGGACATAATTTAGCTTCAAAAATTGGCTCATGCAGTAAGAAGTTGCCAAAACTATATATAAAGAGTCCAGTTATTGTTAAATTTGAGAGGAGACTAAAAAAAATATTGGGAGAATTCTTTCCTAATTTCATTCATCATAATGGCCTCTTTTTTTAGAGGCAAAAGTTCTCCTTTCTCTAATCTAACAAGAAAACCCTATTTTAATAAACTATTATAATTACAATTTATCAAATATACTTAGACTAGAATTTTACCATAAAATTAATAGAGTCAAACTAGGAGACATCTCAATACCACCCCCCCCCCCTCAAATTGGAGCATGGTTGTCTCGAATGCCCAACTTGCCAAGCAGATATTGGAGTGTGTTCCGGACATAATGACAATCAACTTCAATATTTTTAGTCTGTTCGTGAAATACTGGATTTCGTGCAATATACAATGTTGTTTGACTATCACAATACATTTTAACCGGAGATTGATATTCAACGCCTAAGCTATGTAGGATTCCATTCAAACATTTCAATTCACAAACCGTCATTGCCATTGAACGGTATTCCACCTTTACTGACAAGCGAGAGACAATGTACTGCTTCTTGGTTTTCCATGATACCGGTGAATTTCCGAGGGCGATAAATCATCCAGTGAGCGATCTTTGGGTCAATGGGCATTCAACCCAGTCCGCATCACACCACCCATACAACTGGAGATCACAATCCTTACTTAACACAATTTCTTGCCCAAGGTTCTTTTTCAAGTATCTTACCACCCGGATGACGGCTCTCCAGTGTGCTTCCTTCGGTTGGTGCATGAATTAGGACAGAACATGTACACAATAGACAACTCTGATCGTGTAAAACTAAGGTATATCAATCTGCCGACCAGACATCGGTAAGGTTTCGGATCTTCCAAATTAGCCTATTTGGCCAACGCCATATTGTGATCATGTTCCGTGTGAGTTTTAATCGGTTTTGCTTCTAGTAGACCGGACTAAGATATTATATCCAAGGCATACTTATGTTGACAAAGTAATTATTCGATTGGTCCACGCACAACTTCAACCCCCAGAAAATACTTCATGGGGCTCAAATCCTTCATGTGAAAACAGCCTCGGAGATAGTCTTTGAACCGCAATGATACCATGGTTATTTTCGGAGATAATCAAGTCATTCACATAAACTAAGACGTTAAGTTGTATACTTCCCTAGTGCATCGTGAAAAGAGAATAATCGGAGTATGACTGTTTGAACCCATATTTCATCAAGACACTTGACAATTTTGTAAACTAGCATCGTGAATCTTGTTTCAACTCATACAAAGATCTTTGAAGTTGATATACTTTCCCCGGGCCAGACACACGAATCCCGATGGTAATTTCATATAAACTTTTTCCGCTCGTTCGTTGTGCAAGAAGGCGTTATGAACATCCATTTGATGTAACTCCCAATTTCGAGCAGTCGCTACCACTAAGAAGGTCCGAACGGCCACTACCTTCGCAACCGGAGTAAACATTTCATTGTAGTCAATACCTTTCTCCTGTTTATTACCGAAGATGACCAACTGAGCTTTATATCAATTATTACGTCCGAGTTGTATTTGATTTTGTACATCCATCTACAACTGAGTGCTTTCTTATCCGGCGACAATGTTTCCTGTCCATGTGGCATTGTCCTCTAATGCTTGGATTTATTATTGCGTGGCTTTTCTCCAACATTCTTTTTTCATAGCCTCCGAGAATGATTTTGGTTCAATTCCTATGATAATTGCTGCAAGGAAGCTTTGGTGTATCGATAAAAAATTATCACAGGATATATAGTGAGCTAAAGGATAAGGTGCACCTGGTGGTTGCTGAGGATCGAGCGAACTCGTTGATGGATTTTCTTTTCGGAATATTTTAGTAACGTAGTCACGTAATCGTACCGAGTCATGCTTTTGATGTTTACCTCAACCCAATTGTTCCTCCAATGGCTTTTCATTGGCCCGGGTACTTTCTGTCTATACTTGTTCCACGTTTCTATTATTTGGACTAGCATCTGTGCCGTATAATTTTGGTTGATCTGTAGGTTTGGTATCCGGTGTCCTAATTTCTTCTATTCGAGCTTTGTTCGTACCTACATTATCTGTCTGTTCTTCTTCGAAAATATGTTGATTTCTTTCGTCATTTTTTTCATCCGGGATCGCTTATATGTTGTCGACCAAGTTACTTGTTCCTATGACAAAAGGGAACTTAGTCTTGTAGAAGTCCACATCTCTTGAGACTAAATATTCATCATTTTCTAAGTCCTATAGTCTCCAACTTTTTTGTCTGTATGGGTATCCCAAGAAGATGCACCTACGACTCCGACTCTCAAACTTGTCTCTTGTTCTTCTCTTTGTTTGTGCATAACATAGTGACCCTAGCACCCTTAAGTGATCATAATGAGGCGCCTCCTCGTATAAAATTTTATAGGGGATTTTCCCATTCAAAATCGAAGATGGTGTTCTATTGATCAAGTATCCCGCAGTCAAAACACATTCTCCCCGGAATTTAATCAGAAGATGGCCCTGAAATCTCAATGCTCGAGCCACATTAAGAATGTGACGATGTTTTCTTTCGACTCTTTCATTTTACTAAGGTGTCCCTGTGGAAGTTATTTGAAACAGAATTCCATGTTCGGAGAAGTAAGTCTTCATACACGTGAACTCAGTTCCGTTATCACTTCTAACTATCTTTACCCTTTTCTCGAATTGCCTTCCCACAAGAGAGAAGAAATTCTTCAAGGTTTGGGACACTTCTTTCTTATCAACTAAGAGAAAGATCCACACGGCTCATGAACGATCATCCACAATAGTAAAAAAAATATAAAGCACCACAAGAGGAAGGGGTCCTATATGGTCACCAAAAATCGCAATGGATCATCTCAAAAGTATCCGAAGCAATATTATCACTTAAAGAAAAAACACTTCTCGTTTGCTTTGCTCGTTGACATACATCACATTCTCTATCCAATCTATCACCATTCTACTTTAAGCCTAATGCCGTAATAGACTTTGTTACTTGTGTTGAAAGATGACCCAACCGTTTGTGCTAAAGATCGAATCAATCAACTGTCTCTGCCTTCATAGTCCGTAACAGAGGCACATAAGTCCACCTCGACGCTCACCCTTTCCAATCAGCTTCCTCGTGGTGGAGTCCAGTATAACACACATAATACTATTAAATGTCATATCATAATCTAACTAGTTGTGACACAGAAATTAAATTGCATATCAAATCCAGAACATAAAGAACATTTTTTAACCATATTTTGTCATTCAGCCTAGTTGTTCCTTCTTTTGTAGCCACCGAGCTAATTCCATTTGGAATCCCAATCGAACACTCAAGAATGTCCCGTTGATCGCTCAATTTTTTTGGATTACCTGTCACATGATTGGTGGCTCCGGAGTCGATAATTCATGATGATTTTTTGGTCTTACCATCCATCTTGCCATTCTGATTTATTCGTTGTGAATTCAACACGTGAATCACCATTTTCCGGATCTTTTCACTCAGATTTTGAGGTCATATCCCGCCTTTGTTCATCTGTTCTATCTCCGCATGTGTATCCTTGACAACAACGGTGTTATCTTGGTAATTGCCTCTTACGTGATAAGATCATGGGCCTCTCCACTGCTGTTATTCTTTTTCTCATCTTCTTCCTCTGGATTTTTTATATCCTGGCCACCATTTCGAATACCCAATGAGTTGAAAACATCCTTCCACAACGTGTCTGAATCTCTTACAATGTGTGCAGAATGCAACATCGTTCTTCCCTTCACCTTGGTCAAGGTAAGGATTTCTCCCTTGTACGGCAAAGGCCATATACTTGGTAAAGGTTATCGCATCACCTGTAGTAGGACAGAAGACTTATCGCGATTCCCGCGGACCAATTTACGATGTCTCTATCTCTGACGTTCGTCAAGCAGGCCACGTTGATTGGCCAGGGTCCTCTTCGGCTAATGAGACCTCACATGATAGGTAATTGAGAGATAGAGCTAGCCTATTCGTTATGGGAAATCAATGCTCCGGACCAAATAGAGCTTACCTACAGCACCTGGCTTTTTCACTTCATTCTTCCATTTTTCGTTTGAGTCCTCTCACATGCTCTTCTTGCACTAGCTTCGAGTAGACTTTATTTAATGATGGCAACATTCCTGTGCTAGTATGTTCGATCTCACCATTCCATACATTACCTCATCCAATTCCATGAGGAAAATATGCACTTTTTCTTCTTTTATTTTTATTTCCAATATCATCCCCAGATTACACGTGCACTTTCCACACTTGCAAGTCGGAATCTATTCTTAGTTTTCTAATTCTTCTCATAACTTGGTTAGTTTTACATAGTAATCCACTATGGTCGTTTCCTTTTTCTTGCACTCTGCAAGTTTTGCCTTCAGTTGTTGCATCCAAGGGCCGTTGATAACAGCGAACCTCTCCCGAATGCTCGTCTATAATTCTTCCGTTTCCTTTTTATGCAAAATCATTGAGCAAAGCGTTGGTTCGATGGTGTATCGAATCCATGACACCAACAAAGAGTTTATAGTACACAAATCTTCTACGTTCGGCGACTCTTCATCCGGCTTTTTAATTGTACCATCAATGAAGCCGAATTTCTTCCTTGCTCTTAGGTCGTCCTCATAGATCTAGCCTATTCTTCGTAATCTCTCCCTTCAATTGGATTTTTGTTACCACAATTCTGGAATTATCGTTTGACATAATGTCATAAGGGGAGATTGTCTTTCTTTGAATTTTGTTTTCTTCACCGGCGATTCCTTTATTTTTATCGTCGGTTTCTCTGTCACCCGCCATTATTTAGGGTTTTTGTGTTCTTTTAATGAGGCTCTGACACCATATTAAATTTGAGAGGCGACGGAAATTTAGAGAGAAGAAAAATATTAGGAGAATTCTTTCTTGGTTTCATTCATCATAATGACCTCTTTATATAGAGTCAAAAGTTCTTCTTTCCCTAATCTAACAAGGGAACCATATTCTAATAAACTACTATAATTATAATTTATCAAATATACATAGACTAGTATTTTACCATAAAACTAATAGAGTTAAACTAGGAAACATCTCAATAGTTATACATCCCACAAACGATGTGGGACTACTAACACCATTGCCTTGTTTGTGCATGAACGCATTAAGAGTTCTTTTTTTTATTTTTAAAAGAGATTAGCTTTTGCGCACAGACATGAGACAACACCCGGTGTCTTTATACCATCGGATTAAGATGACCTACAATCACAGATAATTGTCCACAGCAAATCAAATAGCTTTCTATTATCGATTAATACACACTGATAGTTAAGTGCGGAGCTACACATACAGTTCTTCTTACGGATTCGAGAAAATCCAGCAGCTTTGGTCCAAACCTTAATTTGTGTTAAAAAAAAATTTACTTAATATGTGCAACTAATTTATTCAAAACGCGATAAACTATCTTTTTTAGAATCTAAAACCAATAATATCTCTAACTCCGCCTCTACTGACATTGAAAAATGCTTCATGCAATTGGTCCGTATGAGTTAAATCTTTTTCAGCTCATATTAGGCAAAAATCCATGTCTAAAAATCTGGGACAGATTTAGCTGATTCAGGCTGTCACTGAGCACTATTTTGAAATTCATCTGATTGGAGGTTGTGCCTTGGACAAAGAAAAATATCTGCAATTTGGCCAAGTTGACTGATTTTTTTATCTTCATGCTTACCTTTTCCAGGCTGGTTGCTGAGTCTGCATTCCCACTGATTTCAGAATCTTCCCTAACTCAAATAAAAATACATCCACGTGAGAATATTTTCAGTACTCCTTTTGAAATAAATTGGTTAATTCTTTTTTGGCAATTAACATTCATTTCATTAATCACCAGTGCAAACATTACAAAGCAAAAGCATATCAAACCTGATTGCTCATCTCAACATCTAACCAAGAGAAATCTTTCTATACTATAACTACAAGACACTTGTAGAGGACTAATATACTTAAATAGTTGCACATTATTCCTAACTCTTAGGCACAGGTTAGTCTTCAATTCATGTGATAGTGCTTCCATTGTCCTTCTTTTAGTGCTGAAAACTCTTAAGCTGGCCACCACTTAAATTGGTTAATATTTAGAAAAAATAGTAGTCCCTCTGTCCCAAAATACTTGTGTCATTACGCTTTTTAAAAGTCAAACTACATGAATTTTGACCAACAATTTAAGCTATATTTTCTCATTAATTTAATATAAAAAAATTGTAACTTATAATACTTTTCATATAGTTTCTGAATATCTCAATAATTTTAAAATATTGAATTAATCTAATCTAATTTAGCTTTGAAATTTAATCAAATTAACTTTTAAAAAGAAAAACATGATAAGTATTTTGAAATGGATGGAGTATTTGAAGTTAAGTTGACAAAGCAGAAGTAAGATTGTGTCCGTACACCACCCTTTTCAGATCCTACTCGAAGACTAACATTGGATATATTGTAATTGTTGAAGTTGAGTTGAAAAAGGTATTTGAAAGTTGAAGTCGCGTTTGAACCTCAAAAGTATAGTTGAAATTTGTGAGTAACAATTTGGAAATTTTGAAAAAAAAAATAATCTAAAACTCATTTTCCAAGCTTCAAATTTCATATTCAAAATTTAAAGTAGAAATAATAAGTCAGTCTAATAAGCAAATACTCATTTGAAATACTCCCCAAATATTGTCATTTCATTTACTGCTTTATGAAGTTAGTTTTTTTCTCATTTCTGCTATAATCCCTCTGTCACAATTTATATCACACTTTTTTTTAGTCAATTCCAAAAAGAATGACATATTTCCTTATTTGGTAATAATTTAACTTTAAATTTTACATTTACGCTTAACGAGATAATTTATAACCACACAAATATCTTCGCTTTGTTTTAGACCACAAATTCAAAAGTCTTCTTTTATTTTTTAAATTGCATAGTCAATCAAACTACATCAAATAAATTTGGACGGAAGAAATATTATTATAAGTGTACCGATGGAATGCACCCAATGAAGTCCCCACCACCACCTGTTTAAAATCTCGGCTGCCATTTGAATTGGAGAACTTTATGGAGGAGATTGGATTTGGTGATATCACAAAACTTTGTAGTGGCTAAGTAATTTTTGTAGAAATAATCATAATTTGAATGATTTTGGTCTTTAGTGTAACAAAATTAATTTAAGAACGTTTATATAAAAAATCATAAATTGGATAAAATTCTAGAAATAAATTCAAACAATTTTATTCACCGGAAAATTTATCATCGTCTCTCAACTGAAATTGGGAAGCTTTTATCAATAAAGAAAAGAGATCACATTTATGTGAACCTCCTGACATTATTTTTATATTAATTAATTTATGACAGCAGGTTAGTTAAATAAATAAACAGACCCTAGTTAGTAGTTACTGCCTCTCATTCTCCAATTATCTTTTCAATGGAATCAAAAACATGGCTATAAATACATCTTTGCCCCATCCCCAGCAGCCTGCTAGAAGTTTCTGTTGTAATTAATAGAGTAAGAGAATTTTAAAGATTTAACCCGTAAAGTTTCTCGATAGTTATCACATTAAATAGCCAAGAGTCTATCAAAAATAATTTGTCTACTCACAAAGATAGGGATAATGTGCGGTTACTTTTAGCCCTCCCCAATATATTGGGGATGTTGTTATTGTTATCGTCGTTTGGTATTAGATCAAATGAAGCGTTGCAATAATGGTCATTTTATTTTTGTTATATGGGGTGGATATTGGGTTGTTTACAATACATCCATAAAATGAGTGTTTAAGAGATGCAACTGCTTAGACTGATATCCAAATTTACAAGATTATTGATAAGATTAATGATCGCATTCACCAGAAGCTACAGATAGTACACACCAATAAGGATAAAACGAACAAGGTCGTTTGATAAAGATTTATTATGTCTATCGTCAACCTACAACTAGCAATTGCTTTGCAATTCATAACTGTGAAACTATGATAGGTGAAGGTGTTAAATATTTTATGGAAAGACCTCGAATAGGGGTATTGGAACTACTCCCTGTTAACGTCACCAAATCAAATTTTTTATTCATCTTTACTTTACTCCTTTGTTTCTTTCCGGGTTTACTTTTGCTTTCCCGTCTCCTACAAGAGAAAAGGATACAAAAGCAATTGGAAAAAGAGACATTTTTAGCTATATGTATAGATATCTGAGGGACTTCGGCCCACATTATTATCCATCAAGATCGTTACAATAATTTCATATGAATTGTTGTTTACATTTTGAAGGGTTTTAGCAATTAAACATTTTAATATTTATTTCAAGCGTCAATTAAGATGAATCTGTTGAATGCTACTAGGGGTAATGGCTGTGTGGAATATGTCAATATGGAGAATGAGAATTAAATTGTATTGCGATCATCTTTAAGAGATATATAAATGATCTATATTATAATAATTTACTACTGAAAATGATAAACATACACTAATAATTTTAATTTTCCATAGAATAGAATTTACTTTGCTCTTTTTCTTTCTTTTGAAAACTCTAATTTGGAAGTGCTTAGAAGAGAACTTTCATATTTGTATTTCTCAAAGCAAGTCTAAAAAGAGACTAGCGCTTCATATAGCTTACACCATTCAGATTTATTTGCTTACTACCAACTTCATTTTTGTCTCCACATATTCTGAACCAGCCAAATATTCAACAAAATCAAATTAACTATGTTGTTTGTGAAAGAAAATATCTGGCAATAACACAATACGTCGAGTTCAATTCAAGATGCACCTTGATTTTTCAGATAGCATTTTCTAAATCCTAACTTCGGGCATTGCTCATAATTGAGATCCGCCTCCTTCCTTTTGGACGAGTCTACTCTAGTCAAAAATCATATCAGAAGACAAACAACTTCTCGCGGCAGTGTAAAATAAAGAACAAACAGTAAACACTTCTAACAAGAACACTTTATTCTGTCTCCACTTACAAAAAGACTAGCGGAGGCAGAGAACTAATAGAACTATCAAATGCTTTCATTGTTTATCAAAGGCTTTGACCTCTACCCTTAACATCCAATAAGTGAAGATCAAATCCTCACTTGAAGAAACAATTGATGTTTATTGCATCCTCACAAATGTTACTTTAACCCAAAGCACATAACAAGATGAGATCATGGGGATTAGGAAGGTAGATCACCAAGTGTTAGATTACAGATAACCCAAGGTAAGCAAACTTATTACAGGATGCATGTCTAAAAGAAAAGATCAAAATCATTGTGGAAAAACTCTCATCAAGGGGAAAAAGAGAAGGAATAGAAGATCATACATATGAACATGACACCTAAAAGGATGCAAATAGACCTCCAACAATTTCACTCGAGGAAAAGTTATATTTACAAACCTATTCGGCGAGAAGGTAAGTTTGGCTCCAAAGGTCTGACAGTGTCTGGAAAATCGGTTCTTTGTCCAGCAAGAGAATAGTAGGCAAGTATATGGGCTGGATGCTCGGAGACTACAGCTTCTCCATTAATACCATCGCTGGCAAGAACACGTCTTGAAGGAATCAACTCAATATTCCAGAATGGGCGAGCCATCGCCAAGAGATCACGACCAGTTGCAGATGCCCTGTATCCTTGTACCCACAGGTACCTTAACGATTTTAACTGCAAGGCAGCCAAAGCTAATGCACGCTCACTGAAACAGCAGCCTCTCACTTCTAGCTTTTGCAGGCTAGGACATCCTTTAGAGAACTCCAGAAGGCCATGATCGGATTCCCCAACATATCCCAGAAGCATCCATCTCACATTCGGGCTGTATTGCCCGACATAACTGAGACCTACATCAGTAAGGGCCCCAGGTCGGACATAGAGGGCAAACCTTCTAAGATTATGGCAACCTCTTAGTAAAGCACGGACACCATTATCGAGTGGCAGATCTGTTATTCTTTCTTCTCGGTCAAGCAAAACCAGCCGAAAATCACACAGATTTTTCAGATATGTGGCAATATTTTCCAAAGCTTCATTAGTAATATCTGACACATAAACAGCCATGTATTCTAGTTCAATGCATCCCTTCGCCAAATCAATCAATCCTCTGTGTGTAACTGCACCTTCTTCATCCTCCATCTCATGATCATCAGCTCCTCGCTCAATTCTGAGCCGCTTTAACCTCTTACAATACTGGCCAAGCACTTCCAATCCTCTATCCCCAACAACATTCCTTGTCTGTTTTTAAAATGATGACAGAAAGAAAACGGCATTAGGTTATAAACTTCAGAGAGAACTTTTCCCCTCATCTACTGTTCTTCTTTTCTTCCAAATTCTGGAGTGGTATCTTTCAGATGCAGAAACAAAAAAATGCAGCAATACATATGAATACTCTCTACAGAATCAGTCATTTCCACACGTTGAAGTATCAACTTAGGCTCATTCGCTTGTAACAAATTGTACAAGGTTTAAAAATACATCTTGCTGAGCATAAAAACTTCAATAACAAAAAAATGTCACAATTATTTTTGTTAATTTCATTGAACGCTCAATTTCTGATATTAAAGTGCTGCAATCACAACAAAATCAGCTTGAGTTCGGCGTTATATCCCATTTAAGTGAACCTGTTCAATATAAATAAATTTGGCATTAAAAAAAAAGGAGGTTCAGAAAAGCTTCTGAGACTTAACCTCAAGAATTTCCAAGTTGGGACACCTTTGCAGTAAGAAACAGTGGGCTGCTGTATCAAGAAGTGCGTAAAGAAGATCCAATTTCTTCAAACGAGAAGCAATAGGAAAGAGAATGGGCATCTCATTTTTCCCTAAGTAAGTCAATCCCAATTGGCATAATCTTGGAGGGAAAACTACTGTAGCATATCTCCCTGATTGCTCATTATAGCCATTTTCAGCAACAGGTTCTGTTTGGTCATTAAATGCGCCACCACCAAACTCCTCCAAGGCAACTGCAGCTCTAAAGAAACCAAGTAGATTCGTAATTTCGCACTCGCTAATTTTCATTGACACGAGCGACTTACAATTTCTTGCTATCAATTCAAGATCTTCGGCTTTAACTTGCAGAAGATCCGTCATGTAAAAGTTCAAATTCTCAAGAACTGTGTTGTTCAATGCTAGTTCATGTACCCATTCTCCATCTTTCTCAATTATATAACTCTCTTCCATAATAAAAGTTCTTAAGTTCCTGCAAGACACATACTACATGAGAACCCATATAGACAAAATAGGTAACAGAACTCAATTGATTACTCAATTATAGTACAACTTCCCAAAAAGATTCATTTGAGCAACACGAAAACACAGTGAGTTTTGCAAGCGATTCAAGAATGTCTTAAATAGTATAAACAACGCGCAGAAGCATTGACTTTATCAGAACTCTCTGATGTCATCAGAGCCCCACATAAGAGATTGGTCAGTGTATTACCTTCAACGTCAATCACACTAAACAATAATATAGGTCCATCACACTACACTGCAGTGGTGATGGCTAAGTCACTATAGGACAATTAACCAAATTAGACCTACAGCTTCACCAAAATAACAAGGCTCTCCACGTTGACATCACTTGATAATCCACAGACAAAAACGGACAACTTGTTTCGCATTCATCAGATTACCTTTCATCATGATCTGTAATGTTTGACTAGTTGTCTCCACCCTTTTTTTATATGACCAGTTGTCTCCACCTTACAGGCTGACATCTACAGCTTGTTTGGATTGTTGTTACCTATTGAATTGTATCGTATTGTTATTTTAAATACAATATTTGATTTGATTGTTACTCAAATTTTATCGTATCTTATTGTTAAACCAATCATTATGTAACAGCGAAAAGTCTCTTCTTATGTAACGACCAATTTGGTGTGGTCACGTCGTTACCTTATTTTTTCTTCTCATTTTGACTTTGCTTATTGTTTACTATTAACTCCACCCCCTATCCTACTTTTCTTTATAATAATTTATCTTCAGACTGTTGATGTTTGGCATTATGTAACGAGTGAGAAACGATACAATCAATCCAAACATTGTTTCATCAAAACAATACAATACATCAAAATACAATATGATACATTATGAAACTACGTTTAACAACCAGCCAATCAAGCTGCTAATGAACACTTGGACACGTTTATATCTTAAGAGGATAACATGTTGACCGCAATTGGCTGAAATTTAGAAACCAATAGTAGGCACCTATAAACTAAAACCAAATGGGTTGTCCCCAGGGTTTAGATCTAATGGTAAAAGTGCAGCGCGTGTTGTGTGGTTTAGGCGTATGTCATGGGTTTGATCCATGGCGTACACAAAAGTCTAGTATTGAAGTGGAGAACGATAAAAAGGCAGACTCATTATTTACGGAGTTCCAGACTGTGCACCAGTGGTCCTAGAGAATTTCTAATTATATAAATAAGCAAACTAAAACAAAACGGTATAACTAAATACATCAGAATATTGATAGTTGAAACTTCAAACAAAAAAAGAATGTTGATAGTTAATTGATTTGGGACAAGAGAGTAACGACTACACACTTGTTCCCCACCTTAAAGAGTGATATTATTTCAATCAAGTACAGCATATGCATGATTTATGGCAGAAGCTGCATGATCAAGTGAGTCTATTCTAGAGCGAGTATACATTTTGCCAGTTATGTTCTCATACTCTTATTGAAGCAGCTGCCTAACAGTGAAGTGAAATAAGTATCTCTCATACCCTAATACTCAAAACCTACCAGGATCTAGGACACTCTAATCATCATAATGCTTATTAGACTGACAAAGAAACCCTTGTTGCTACTGTCACAATTCTAGGAATCAGATATTCATGAACCATGGAGTTCACCTAAAAGTTTGACTCTAAACCTTCAACGCAACATACTTGAGTTGCATAACTCTAGGCAAAGTATAACCAGAGCATGACTCCAAGGGGGGGAAAAGAAAAGAGAAAAAAAGAATAGTAATTAGTTGCTCCACTATGAAGATCAATAGCCTTTTCAAGCATTTTGTTAATTACCAATCCCTGAATTTCTGTCATGCTGCCAAACCAAATCCGAAGTAACATGTTGGCATGCTTTACAGTATTTTTGGCACAGTGGAAAATAGTTTTCAAAACAATTTTTCAGTGTTTGGTACCTTGACCGAAAACTGTTCCCTTCTAAAAGAATTGCCCAAAAGGGGGATAGTAACTGTACTTTTAGTCTCAATATATCTAACTCTTCATCTCCGCTCCAAAACAGCATTCAGTGTGGAAACATTTCATTTGGTTATTAAATTGTAGAAAATGTTTTCCCAAGGAAAATACTTTCCATTAAAAGGAGGAGATATTTTCTTTTAAGAAAATTCCAATTTTCAAAATCCATGTAATTTACCTCAATCGATATTTACAGATTGTAAACCTTCAATAATCAAGAATATCAGGAAAAAACTATTGTCACAAGTTATGCCATACCTTGTACAATTGTCAGAACCACCCTAAGTTATGGCCAACTGCCTTAATTAATATAATGTGCATCCAACAGTAAGTTTGTCTAAAAAGGGCCTTAGATCTAACTCGATCCCAAATACTGAGTCATGAGGTAGAGAATTATCTGAGGTCATATAAAGAGATAACAACCCATACCCTCAACTGTTGTGGGAATCTAACCCCCCCCCTCCATGCACGCTCAGTGAGACTGAACATGTGGAGCTTGGACAACACAAAATGTGGGCACAACATTGGATAAACCATGAATAAAGATGACTGGCTCTTATACCATGTAAAAAGAATCTTGAGTCAACTCAATTGCAAAAGCTAGCTAATAGTTTGATTGCTGCATTTCACATTACTAGTAAGTAATTTTTATATCCTTATTCATTGTACAGTTGCACATATTAAACCAATTCAAACTCCATATGCTTTACTCCGCCAATACAAAATTCTAAAGAAAGCAGAGCTCCTTCTATTTTCCATCTTGTCTTTCCCTAATCCGTCAAATTTTCTTGAACCTTTGTAGAAAATTAAATTTCAAAAAAGAATACAAACAACAACTACGTCTCAAACTCAAACCAGTTTGGCTCAGTTATATGAACCCTAGTATGCCTCTTCATTTAGAGTCGTATGAATCCAGAATTTGAAGAAGACAAAATGAACAGAAAGTTCACCAAAATTGTCAATAAACTTGACAACTTAAACTGTCGCAAACATTCAAAACTACAATAATTAAGAGTAAACATGAAAATTATTTAGAGTATAGTAGTAGAGAATTCTATACCAATGAAGTCTCAACAATACATAACACCTTTAAAAATTAGAAGCAATAAGTAACAAGGAAAAGAAACTAGAAAATGGAGAAAAGAAATTCAAGACACATCTCCAAGAAATAGAAAATATAGGATAGCTTTTGTTTTTCTTTATTTATCTTTTTTTCCTCCATATAGTAGTGTTTGAACCAGCTTGCGCACAACCTACTGCAGCCCACTAGAACAGCTGTCAGGTAAACATAGCAAATAACCTTACAGCGAGCAGGGGCAAATGTAGTTAACAAGCTACAGGCCAACCGACCCCAGCTGGGCCTTTTTACAAAATAGAAATTGAATTTTAATACTCCCTCCGTTTCTAAATAAATGGTGTTTTAGGCTTTTCATTTTGTTTCAAAATAAGTGGTGCATTAGGATTTCAAGAAAAAATTGACCTTATTCTTCCGAAATTACCCTTATTTACATTAGTGAGAATCATTAAGTAGCTTTTTTAGTAAAAACACTCTTAATTTTCTAGAAGTGAGCACTTTCTTAAGGAGTGCGCACAAGTTAAAAAAAACACTTATTATGAAACGGAGGGAGTATCAAGCTTACATATATATGTAAAATCACCAATTATTCAATAAATGTTACATTTCGAACCCATATTTATAAAAGTTCAATGGGTTCAATAGTTAAAACTTGAAGATTGAACCCGCCAAGTACAAATCCTGGATCAGCCTCGAGTGTTGTAACAAGAACTCAGACATGAATCATCCTTTAGAGATCTTTAATGAGAAATTCAGGACAACATTTAACTAAAGCAACTAATCGAACTTAGCTGCAATAAACGAATTTTAAAATTTCACTAAATATCATATTTTGAACCCATAATTTTAAAAGTCAATTGGTTTGGTATTGATTGCTTTGATATGCTTTTCCTTGAGTTGTGGGTCTATTGTACCTCCCAAGATAGGGGTAAGGTCCACTTACATACCTATCCCCTCCCAGACCCACTTGTGGAATTACTAAGGGTGTCCAATGGGCCGGGTTGGCCCAATTCCGACCCGTCCTGTCCCGAACCCCCAAAATAACAAAAAAAAATTATCGGGATCGGGGTTCGAACTCGGAACGGGGCCTGGGTTCGTCCCGTCCATCCCGATCATGACCCGCCCCATCCCGACCCCGTCCCGATCCGTCCCCCTCCCCCTTGCAAAAATAACCGTTGCAACAACGGCCAAAGTTTCAATTTTCAACCTCGATTACACGTCGACGTTACGTCGGCGTTTGATACCTTCATTCCTTCTTTAAATTATTATTGTTACTTAATTTTAATTATCGCATTTAATTTCATTTATTTAATTATTTACTTGTATAATTAAAATGGAAGGATTTAAACGTTTGATTACGGGTAAGGGTAAGGGTGTTTCTTCAAGTAGGGGTAATAAGGGTAAGGGTACTTCTAGTAATCTTATTCCTAGTTCTGATGATTTGATTGATTTCAGTAATATTGATGAAAATGTTTTTTTAATGATATACCAGTAGATGATGAAGTAGATGAATCAGAATTTAATTTAGACGACACACCCAATAGTGCACATCAATCTCAGGCTCAGACTGAGACTCAACCTGAAACTACAACTTGTAGTTTTATTGCATATAATATTAATGAAATTTGTGAATACTATGGAATAAATGACAAAATTATGACTATTACATTAGATAATGCTTCTTCTAATGATTATGCTATAAGACTTTTAAAACTTAGATTAAGTCCATCTTTTCCTGATCATTTTCATATAAGATGTGTGTGTCATATTTATAACTTAGTTGTAAATGATGGCCTAAAACTTTTTGAAAGCATTCTTGATAAAATACAATTTGCTATAAACTTTATTTTTAAAGGTAAAAAAATTCAAAGACGCAAAGAGTATAAAAAAATATGTCATGATTGTGGATTATCATATAGAAAAATTCCAGAAGAAGTTCCGACTATGTGAAATTCTTTGTATGAGCAACTACTTGTTGCTTGCGATTATAGACAACCTATTACTTTATTATTTAACGTCCATAATAAAAATCCAAGGGATATGCTTGTAGATAGTGATTTGGGATAAAATTTTAGAACTTAATGAATTTTTAGAGAAATTTTATCAAGCTACCAAAGAATTTTCTGGTATTTATTATCCAACTATTTCAAATATGTTATTTTATATAGCTCTAATATTTTTGTTACTTAATGAATATATGCAAAAACCAACTTATAAGACAGCTATTAAAAAATTAAAAAAAAATTAAAAAAAAATTCTTATCCCCACTATTTATATTGTTGGTGATGTATTAAATTCAACTATTAAAGTAGACGGTTGTAAAACACTTGTAGAAACGATTTATGATTGTCTAGTACTTCCAACAGGCCTAACTGAAGAACCAACTGACACACCAACTAAATAAGCAGTTACGTCTAGCATACAAACCGAATGCAAAAAAATATATATGTATTACCAACAACAAAGTGCAAATAATCAACCGGCTTCTGTACCATCTTCGACTACTTCGCTACAACCTTATAAAAAACATGTGGTTTCTGCTGCTAGTATTCAAGGCCTTAGAAATAAAATGTGTAGTGGTTCAACTTCTTCACAAGTTAGCGAATTTGATGTTTATGTTTTGCAGGGTGTTGTACCGTACGAATTAATTGTCAATGCTGAAGGACAAGAAGACTTGCTGAAATACTGGAGGGAGAATGAGAAGACATTTCTGACGCTAACAAAGATGGCCCGAGATGTGTTAAACATTCAAGCGTCATCAACATCATCTAAAAGCGCCTTTTCCGCGAAAAGATTTCAAATTGGAGAGCACAGACATTCATTGGCGGGAGACACATTGAAAATTGCAGTTCTATTCAAAGACTGGATTCGTGCGGAGCGTAGAAGGTGCGGCCAACCGGAGACCAACGAAAAAGAAGACTACAACTACAACGAAATATTATCCGAGGGGGCAGGAAGCGACGCTAAAGAATTTGACAAACAAATTCCAATTCCAACAGAAGATCCTCAAGACATTGTGAGAAAACTCAAAAGAGTATGGTTGAATATGTATTTTTTTAATTGCAATTTTAGAATTTTACTATGTCATTGCAACTTTTGAACAACACCACAAAGTTGTAATTTTGAAATTGTATTAATATATCATATTTCTATTAAATAATATAAGAGGCACAAAAATAGCATTGGGATGTTTTTATTACACTATCTTGTTCAATTATTGGAGTGTTTGTATATAACTATATATTACTTTTTAAAATTAAGTGGCAAAAAAAAATCTCCAGTCCTGACCGGCCCGACCCGACCCGTTCCGGCGGGATGTGGGACGGGACGGAACCTCCCACCGTCCCGCCAGCCTGCCGGAACTCGAGTCCCGACCCTCACCCCGTCACGTCAGGTTCCGTCCCGCCGGGACCCACCCCGCCCAGTTGGACACCTTTAGGAATTACACTAGGTATGTTGTTATTGGTTTGGTAGTAAAAACTTAAAGATTGAACCCGTCAAGTACAAATCCTGGATAGCGTCGAGTGTTATAACAACAACTCAGACCTGAATCATCCTTTATAGATCTTTAATAAGAAATTCATGACAAATTTAACTAAAGCAATTAATTGAAGCAATAAGTAACAAGGAAAAGAAACTAGAAAATAGAAAAAAGAAATTCAAGACACATCTCCAAGAAATAGAAAATATGGGATAGCTTCTTTTTTTTTTCTTTATTTGTCTTTTTTTTTCATAATAGTAGTGTTTGAACCAGGTTGTGCACAACCTACTGCAGCCCACTAGCACAGCTTCCAAGTAAACATAGCAAATAACCAGCAGGGGCAAATGTAGTTAACAAGCTACAGGTCAACCGAACCCAGCAATGTTAATATCAAGCTTACATATATATGTAAAATCACCAAAAAAATCAATAAATGTTATATTTCGTCCCATAATTTTAAAAATACAATGGGCATGATGAAGTTAAAGTTTCTTAGTTTTCTATTCCTAATTGCTTGTTTCTTACACTTCGTTATCTTATTCTCGTGCTGCTATTACTGATTATTACTGTTTCTTTCATTTCTACTTTAGCCGGAGGTCTATCGAAAGCAACTTCTTTATCCGTCAAAAGGTAGGGGTAAGGTCTGCGTACACCCTACCTTCCCAGACCCACCTAGTAAAATTATACTGGGTATGTTGTATATCTATGTAAAATCACCAAAATTTCAATAAATGTTATATTTCGAACCCATAATAAGTAAAGTTCAATGGGCTAGTTAAAATTTAAAGATTGATCCCGTCAAGTTTAAATCGTGGATCAACGTTTGATAGTCAATATATAACAAGAACTCAAACCTGAATCATCCTTTATGTATCTTTAATTGAAAAATTCATGACAAATTTAAATAAAGCAAATAATCAAACAACTTGGTTGCAATAAACGAATTTTAAAATTTCACTAAATATCATATTTCGGACGCATAATTTAAAAGTCAATAGGTTCGGTATTGATGTTTTTCCTTGAGCCAAGGGTCTATTGACCTTCCAAGATAGGGGTAAGGTCCACTTACGCACTACCCTCATCCCCAGACCCACTTGTGGAATTACACTGGGTATGTTATTATCGGTTCGGTAGTAAAAACATAAAGATTGAACCCGTCGAGTACAAATCCTGGACCAGCCTTGTGTGTTATAACAAGAACTCAAACCAAAATCATCCTTTATGGATCATTGATTGGAAAATTCATGACAAATTTAACTAACGCAAATAATCTTAGCTGCAATAAACTAATTTTAAAAATTTCACTAAATATCATATTGATTGCTTTGACATGCTTTTCCTTGAGCCGAGGGTCTATAGGACCTCCCAAGATAGGGATAAGGTCTACTTACACACTACCCTCCACAGACTCCACTTGTGGAATTACACTGGTATGTTGTTATTGGTTCCGTAGTAAAAACATAAAGATTGAAACCGTCAAGTACAAATCCTGGATCAGCCTTGAGTATAATAACAAAAACTCATACCTGAATCATCCTTTATGGATCTTTAATTGAAAAATTCATGACAATTTTAACTAAAGCAAATAATCGAACAACTTTGCTGCAATAAACGAATTTTAAAATTTCACTAAATATCATATTGATTGCTTTGATATGGTTTTCCTTGAGCCGAGGGTCTATTGGACGGGCTCACCGGACCCCACTTGTGGAATTACAATGAGTATGTTGTTATTGATTCAGTAGTAAAAACATAAACAAAAACTGAAGCACTTATGGATCTTTATAAAAGAACTCATACCTGAATCATCATTTATGGATCTTTAATGAGAAATTCAACACAAATTTAACTTATGCAATTAATCAAACACCTTATTTGCAATAAACGAATTTTAAAATTTCACTAAATACTACTACCATATTTCGAACCCAGTAATTTTAAAAGTCAATTGGTTCGGTATTGACTACTTTGATAGGCTTTTTCTTGAGCCGGGGGTCTATTGGACGGGCTCCCAAGACCCCACTTGTGGAATTACGTTGGGTATGTTGTTATTGGTTCAATAGTAAAAACATAAACAAGAATGGAAGCACTTATGGATCTTTATAAAAGAACTCAGATCTGAATCATCCTTTATGGATCTTTAATGAGAAATTCAACACAAATTTAACTTAAGCAATTAATCAAACACCTTATCTGCAATAAACGAATTTTAAAATTTCATTAAATACTACTACCATATTTCTAACCCATAATTTTAAAAGTCAATTGGTTCGGTATTGACTGCTTTGATAGGCTTTTTCTTGAGCCGAGGGTCTATTGGACGGGCTCCCACAACCCCACTTGTGGAATTACGTTGGGTATGTTGTTATTGGTTCAATAGTAAAAACATAAACAAGAAAGGAAGCACTTATGGATCTTTATAAAAGAACTCAGATCTGAATCATCCTTTATGGATCTTTAATGAGAAATTCAACACAAATTTAACTTAAGCAATTAATCAAACACCTTATCTGCAATAAACGAATTTTAAAATTTCACTAAATACTACTACCATATTTCGAACCCATAATTTTAGAAGTCAATTGGTTCGGTATTGACTGCTTTGATAGGCTTTTTCTTGAGCCGAGGGTCTATTGGACGGGCTCCCCAGACCCCACTTGTGTAATTACACTGGGTATGTTGTTATTGGTTCAATAGTAAAAACACATACAAGAACTGAAGCACTTATGGATCTTTATAACAAGAACTCAGACCTAAATCATCCTTTACGGATCATTAATTGAAAAATTCATGACAAATTTAACTTAAGCAATTAATCGAACACCTTAGCTGCAATAAACGAATTATACCTGCAGGAACGACAAATATGCATAAGACCATCAGTAGAGAATCCAGAACACTTATCAAGCTTCAAAACCTGTAACACTCTACCCCGATTCATCGCGAGCAACTCAAGATCCGTATCCCTAACAATCATTCGACGAAAATGGACAGATTTCAATTGACTAAACGCTTTAGTAATTTCAACAATCCATGGTGTAACATACCCACCCCAATCTTCAGGTATCAAATTAAACATAGCAGCACGTGGTTTCCCTTTAAGTTTAACTGATTCAAGATGTGGAAACCTTCTAGAAAGTTGTTCTGGTTTAGCTGTATAACATAAAGCCATAGTTATGTGTTTACGAGTAATTGAATCGATCTGATACCATCTCTTACAAACTAATGATACTGCGTCTCTGTCACGCGATTCTTGTATGTATGGTATCACGCACTCCCATACGGTGTCGTTCGATGCGTAACTCGCCGTTAATCGCGTGGAGTTACGCTCAAGCTCCTCCATCGTAACTGAAAACCTAACAATACGAACAAATTACACAAGGAGAAGTTGAAGAAGATGGAGAGATTTCAACGGTGAGATAAAGAGAGAAAGTGGATCGGACGGCGACAGTGGAACAGTATATTGTATGAATGAAGGAGTAGGGACCCTAAGACTTAAGAGAGTGGTCCAATTAATAAAATTATGCGGCTCAAACGTAAGAAATGCAGCAGATATTGGAAAATATTTTGATTTTTGTTTTTTCATCGAGGAACTAGTGGACAATAAAAAATTATAAATAGTTGAAACCAAGGCCAAGAATATAGGCTATAGTTTAGACAGAGGCGAACAAATATTGGGAAAAGGTGATTAAATAGGATATGACGTAGTTATAACTCACCGAGAACATGATCGTAGATATGGGATCAGAATAGAAGGATAGTAGGTAGTTGAGCGTTGTCGTGCGTTTTAATAGTCTTCTAGGCTCTTGTCTTTAGATTTACTTTATTGGTGGTTGTGTCTTGCACTTCATGGTTGTATGATTTAATGGTAGTTACAGTATTGTTATTTTTTTCTTTATTAGATAGTTGTGCCATTCTTTATCTAGTATTTGTATGTGGCTTCGTTCCTTTTGCGAATTGCTTTTTAGTTTCCTACCTACTTGTTTCTTTCACTTTGATATCGTTTTTTTTTATTTTTTTATTTTTTTTATTTTCTCGCTGCTATTACTATTTATTATTATTCTTGCTTTTTTATTTATACTTGAGTCGGAGTCTATCATAAACAGTTTTTCTACTCGTCAAAAGGTAAAGATAAAGTCTGCGTATACTCTACCCTCCCTAGCCCCCACCTGATGAAATTATATTAGGTATGTTATTGTTGTTGTATGATTTTACTTTAAATATAATATTCATTTTTATTGTTATTTAGTTATTAAAGTGTACTATTAATTTCGCTATTACGTGATAATGAATACACCAATATCACATAACAATTCCATTTGGTACGACTTGGAATCGTTTTTTTATTTCATTCTCTATTTTGCACTCACATATTGTTTAATCTATATATATTCTCTATTATCAAGGATCCTATTTATCTTTTTGCTCTTTTTTTGTTTTTTTATATTATTTTTAATTATTTTATTTTGATTTGAAAAGTCATCTTCATAACACACCCCCCTTCATCTTCATAACATACTCTTAATTAGTAATTACTAATTAATTTCATAATTCCTAATTTAATGAATAAGTTATGACACCTAATTAAAATCACACCAACATAGTATTCTCATTCCAATGAGTGGAGATTATTGTAGATAGATGAGGAGATCAAAAGCACAAAATTATAGAACTAAGGAGGATATCCAAGTAGAAAGTCCCATATCAATCCATCTCATACGAGACAATATGAGCAAAAGACAGTAATCCCTAAATCCGGCAGAAAAGAACTCACTCCGGAGTTATTTATCTATTCCTACTTTTTTTTTATGTCAATGTTGGTGACTAGAGATAACTCTCTTTAATTATTCCTCGGTGGGAGGGAGTAGGTCAACTCGTTCTAAAAAAAAATAGGATTCCGGGTGTATGTAGCTTTACTTCCTTGAACTTCTATGGAGGGCTTAGTTTGTGCAGTTGAGTGAAACTTGTTGAATGCCTCTCGTAGGCCTGATCCACAAAATGAAGAAAATGTTGATGGAGAAGAAACTATTCCCATGTCAGGTGCTCAAATATTTATTTTAGCAAGTGAGTGAGTGTCTTAATAATTTTATTATATGAATATCTTAGAATATTTTTAAAAAAAATCACCCTTTAAATTATTATGTTATAGAACTTATATTGTTGATCTTTTTTTCAGTTTGTTCGTTGTAGAATTGATGAGGAGATCAAATGCATAAAATTGTAGAACTGAGACGGAGATCAAAAGTACAAAATGAAGAAAATGTTGATGGAGAAGGAACTATTCCCATGTCAGGTGCTCAAATATTTATTTTAGCAAGTGAGTGAGTGTCTTAATACTTTTATTATATGAATATATTTTAGAATGTTTAATTTTTTCACCCTTTAAATTATTATGTTATAGAACTTCTACTGTTGATCTTCTTTTCCATTGTGTTCGTTGTAGAATGGATGAGGAGATCAAAAGCATTGTAGAACTGAGGAGGAGATAAAGCATAAAATGAATAAAATGTTGATGAAAAAAGAAATTGTTCCCATGTCAGGTACTTAAATATTTATATTAGTAAGTGAGTGAGTGTCTTGATACTTTTATTATATGAATATCTTTTAGAATGTTTAATTTTTTTTACCCTTTAAATTATTATATTATAGAATTTATATTATTGGTCTTCTTTTTCAGTTTGTTCGTGACACAAAGTTATTGAGAATGGTCACCATACCTTTTAGTTTAGTCTAGAACTTTTATATTTATACTCCTTAATATATGAAAATTAAAATATATAGACTTTGTTGCATGGATAATTTTGATTGGCAAGCTAAATAATTCTTGCAAAATCTACTATCATCTATATCCATATATATTATAAAGCTAGACAAAGGAGAGTGACATGACATATTTCTCTGGCCAAAAAATACAATTATATTTTTTCTCCTTTTTTAGATTTTTTCATATTTTCTATTTATCTTATTGTTAGCATGAACGTCATGATTATTTTTATAAGAATATTTGATGTTTTGGGGAAGATGATATGACACTATTTACTTATCAGGATTTTGATTTTTTCTTTTCCTTAGATTTTACATTTTTACCTTCAAAATTCTCAATTTAGGTGCTCCGCAAAAAAAATATCACGTTTGTCTCTTGCGCCAACATTTGATACAAGGTATGTTGCTAATTTTGTTCTCCTTCTTTCTCTTTATATACTCTTTAGTTTATTTAGAATATTACTGATTTATAAACTTTTTTTTTCAATATTTGCGAAAAATAGCTATGGTAATAGATCTCTTTCCCTCTCTAGCCAAGATCAATTATTTTTTTCCTTCATTTTTTTTTTGGCATTTTTCTATTTCCCCCTATTTATTTTATGAGATATGTTAAAAGAATTCAAAAGTCACTTCTTAACTCTCTTAATTATGATTAATTAGGCTATGTTTAAAAATGTTAAATGAGGAAGACGTTTAGGAAAATGAATGATCAGAAGGTCTTCTTTCCCTATTTAAAGTGGTTACACACAATAGCTTTCAAAATCAAAGTGATAAAAGATAAATTAAACCTTATGTATTTTCTAACTCTTTGTCTTCTTGCAGCTCATTCATATTTAATTCTATATGAGAAGAAGGTGAATACAAAATTGCATAATAACAACTATAAAGTATTTGAAACTGGATTCTACGTGGCAATTGACAAACACGAAGAAAGAAGATCGACTTCCTCATCTTTTAAATGTGTTCCATGCATTATTCATCGCTGCAAGTTTAGAAGTTAAGCTAAAAAGAAAGTCATTTTTTTACAATAGCTATATTATATCGTACAGAATTTTGTGTGGTAGCATAGCCATTTAGGTGCTCTAGTGTTCTAATTTTAATTACATTAATTGAGAGTCAATACTAAGCTTAACATCATTTGTTTGTGTGTAATTAAAGAGACTACTACTTAGATTTCAGAAATATGAGAGGGTTACCGCTTTCAACTATTTTATCTCATCTTTTATGAAGTTGTATTTTCCTTCTTGACTTGGCACAACCAACGCAAAAAGATCATTATCTCTATACTATTTTTTATCGTTTTCAATGACGTTGCATCTTATAAGTATATAATTTGTTAATAAGAAAATGAAGTTCGAGTCTAAGCAAAACAAATTATCGCATTTATCTTGACGTAATTTATATTAAAAAAAATTATTAAAATACCGCGCAAAGCACGATCAAATTCACTAATTATCTCATAAACACTTTACCCTTTTTTAACATCACCTATTATTCTATTTTATTATATTTTAATCTTCCTTTATGTAAATACTCCACTCCTCCTTGGTGCCGCTTTCTTGTTATCGCATTTATCTTTGTTGTGAATTGCTAATTTTACTATATCATAACCGCGCTTCGTGTGGTTATGGAAGATATTAGAGAATTTACTAAACGATCATGCTAATTAATAATTAATTTAATATTTTTTCCTTTTTCGAGAAAAAAATGTGATTGTAAAAGATATTTTAAAATTTACGAAACGATCAAGCTAATAATTAATGTTATCCCTTTTTTCGAGAGAAAGAAAATGCTAACAAACAACATACATTTAGGGTTAATATAGGTTTATTCATAATTTGAATTGTAACGGCGTTTATTTTAGGTTTATCTAATTAAGAATTTTAGGAGTATTAAAATAAGGTTAGAATACTAAATTACATAAATTTGATATTATAACTAATAATTACCATAAAATAAAAATATTTAAGTGATTGTTAGTTGTTTATTGAGAAGATAGGATTTGATTTTCATATTCTTCGCAGTCAAAAGTAGATATCTTGAAATAACTATTATTTTTTGTTAACGTCATTCTTACCCAACTCAAACTCATATAACTATTTATGACAAGTTAGTAAATTTGCTAAACACTTTGAAAGAAACAAGTACATGTAAGAATTTGCAAACCCTTCTAAAAAGTCAAACTTCCACTTAATAGAGCAAATATTAGACATTAATTATGTGAAATATTGAATTCATCTAAGATTGTCTATCAACAAAGAAATCCAAGATTTTCAGCATATTCTTGTTAGTTCCTAAATTCATATTCAAACTATCATATTATAACAGTAATAAAATAAATTTATTCGTGCCTAAAATTATTTGAACACAATTCATACTTTTTCATGAGGGAATAAATCGTGAACCCACAAGTAAGACAAATGGTTTGAATTTAACCAATTCCTATCTTTCCATTCCTTCCTAAGCTTATGTTGGTGTAATAGTCCACCCCCGGTAAGGGGAATCCTTCCTAAGAAAGTATTTTTTTTTTCGTTTTGTTGAATGCTTTTTGCTTGTCTAAGCATCCCCGGCCCATCGTGCTAATAATATGCCTTTTCTTATTCTAAAATATTTTTTCTAGACCAATATAATTAAATATACTGATATTACATTTTTTAAAACTAAAACCAACCCTTTTAATTTCCCGAAACAATGAAACTAATACATAATAATTTCTCATTCAGCATTCCTAATAGTTTAGCACATATTAATACCACACCCTGCTAAAAATAAAGAAAAATAAAAAAATATTTACATAAAATAGTGAGAGAGAAAAAAAAGAACAATGTAAAAACAAAAAAGTCAAAAGGGGAGAATAAACAATGAACATGAATTGAACAAAATGATAATAACTCAATTCAAATATGCAACAAAAATGATTATTTTCCTCTTTCATCTTACTCAAGAATTTCGGATTACTACTACATGATTGTTATGACGGGGCAAGAACTCAAAATCCACCCAATATCAAATTTGCAATAAAAATGATTTATCAAGGTTTTAGATTTGTGAGATGTATATTGTAGATATGGAAGACACAAAATTAATGAAGAGAAATTTCCAATATGATTTATAGGTACTATTGATAACTGATGTGAAGTTGAAGAGGCAAAATAATAATAGCATTAAAAAATTTGATGTTCAATAAACCTCAACTTATGATTATCGTTACTAATTTCTAAGTTAATAAGTTTTATTTCTTCTCTTCAAATTAACAAGTCTTTATTGGTATATAAGAGAGGTTTCAAGAAATGACATAAATGTTCATAATGAGGAAATAAATATAATTTCTTACAAGTTTCTAGGATAAAAAATTAAGGAAAATTCAAAATTATGAGGAAAAAGATAAATAACAATGCTGGCCAATTAAGCATGCCACCTCACTTTTTTATTGCCTAGCTTTATATTATATATAAATATAAATATATAAATTAGGTGTCATAACTTGTACATTAAATTAAAAATTATAAAAACAATTATTAATATTAATAAAGAGTAGAAGTTATGAAGATGAAGGGGTGTGAGTTATGGAGATGACTTTTTAAATTAAAATAAAATAATTAAAAATAATATAAAAAGTTTTAAAAGGAGAAAAAAGATAAATATGATTATATATAAATATATAGATTAGGTGTCATAACTTGTACATTAAATTAGGAATTATAGAATTAATTATTAATACTAATAAAGAGTAGACGTTATGAAGATGAAGGGGTGTGAGTTATGGAGATGACTTTTTAAATTAAAATAAAATAATTAAAAATGATATAAAAAGTCAAAAAATGAGAAAAAGGATAAATATGATCCTTGGCCATAAAGATGTGCCACATAGGATTGTCTATTCCTGGCTTTATATTATATATAGTTTATGAGGAAAAAGATAAATAACAATGCTGGCCAATTAAACACGCCACCTTGCTTTTTTATTGCCTAACTTTATATTATATATAAATATAAATGTAACACCCCGTACTTCTCATCATGTTTACGACTAAGTTGTAGCCGACGAAGTTACTTGAATATGGAAGAATGAGGTTGTAGTGTCCAAGTGTATGTATTATGTTAAGCCTAGTTAAGTAACTGAGATTCATAAACGAATAAGATGTCATACAAAGGTAGACGACCGACAAGTTTCACCTTTGTGTTTCACCTACTTTCTTAGACGTTCTACGTGCTTGAGCTACTACTTATCCGTCCTACTTACTCGAGCTACTTGCTCACACATCATACTTGCTTAAGCTACTTCTTTACACGTTCTACCTACTTGACCTACTTATTTCCCGTCATGCTTGTATCACGTCCTACTTATTAAATGAGGACGACACACATGTTTAGAGAAAATCAGCAAACTTCTAGGTTAAGTAATTGACAAGTAGGTGCATCACCTACTTAAAATGAGAGGTCTAAATAAAAGGGAAATAAAATGCGAGATGGGGTAGATCTAAGCCCAATATGCCCAAGCCCATTTAAGGGCTGATATATAAAGATATAACACCTTTTAATGTGTCATTCAATACCTCTCTCCAAAATAATTCAGCAGCACTTTTCGCTTCTCTCACTTTTACGTTCTCCCACCAGCAAGAACAAGCCATGGATGTTCTCTATGCTCCTCTTCTTCATGTGAACTTCAAGCTCTTATGACAACCATGTAAGCTTCCCTTCCTCCTTCATAAACTCAAAGTAACCTTCTTTATCTCTTAGAATTACAAGCAGCCATGATAAATTCTTCATCATCCATAGCTTTCAAGTATTTTCTTTCTTCTTAAGCTTAAGGTAAGTGATAATTTTCATGGGTTTGGTTGTATTCTTTATGAAAACTATGCAATCTTACCTTTCTATGTTTGAACTTGAAGAAAACCCTAAGTATCTCTCCTAACTAGCCAAGAAGAGTTTGGGGCTGTTCTAGGTGTTGTATTAATGTCCTTTCCACTTTAGTTACTTAAAGAAAGCCTTAAGATATGAAATTGAAGGGCTGGAAATTGGACAGCATGGTAAGTCCCTCCTTCTACTTCATATGTATAAATTAGTTCAAGCTTTAGATGTGTTTTAGTTGCTACAAGTTCATGGGTTGATGGCTGAAGTTATAAATGAGTTGATGGACTTGTTATGTAGTTTTGGGGTTGTTCTTATTGTTCTTTGAGGTGATGTACATATGGTGGTTGTATATTGTTGTTGTTGTTGTGAATTGAACCAGTGGGATGTGGAAGAAATGGGGGAGATGTTGCCCATTTGATTGTAAGATGAACTTGTCGTTGATGGTTGAATGATATAGTTGCGCTGCTAGTGATGTTGTTTAACATGTTGGGACTGATTTCGTGGTATGTATGGTTGTTCCTATCATGTTAAGTTGCTGAAGAATGATATAATTATAGTTATGTTTCGTTGATGGCGTTACAAGGGATAAAAATGAGATAGGCTTGGATAATCCCGTGGAAACGCTTGTAGAACGAGTTTGTCGCTCATTAGCTACTTAGTGTGTTCTTCTTGTTGATGCTAGTATTATTTTCCTGGTTGTATTTGCACTTTTGAAGGAGGGTGGTCTTGCCATCTCGATTGGAACGTCTACTTAAAGGTTTGTAAGACTATTTTCTTGACTCGCCACTATGGTAGGACATATAATATTTGCTTCTTACGTAAACCATGAAGTTTAGAGCTTTCGAGTGTAGTAGTTCCATATTCCAAGTCTCATGAATCTTTTAAGAAAAGTTATATGTCTGTAATCAGTTGTTATTCAAGTGTTTAATCCTAAGAGTTGAGTTCCAAGTTTCTATGATGGGATTAGAATTCCCCTTAAGTATGATGACATTCCTAGCACACAAAGTGAAATAAAAGAGATGTTATGTGCTCACATCTGGTCGTTACTCAAGCGTATTCATCTTATAAATTAAGTTACGAGTTGTCGCAAAAATGATAGAGTTTCCCCTTAGGTGGGACCACACTAGTAACATATAGAGTACGATTCTAAAATAGAATTTATGCATTTAATAGTTTAATGTACTCCATGTTTGGTGTTGCCTCCGTAGTACGAGTATCATATATCTATTATAAATCTTGTACTCTTCTTAGAAAGTGTATACGAGACGCAACAGCTCCCTCGTGAGACTCCTGATAGCATAACAACGGTTAGTAAGAGTTGCTCCACTGATATGTTTAATAGCTTCATTGATGTCCTACTAAGGTATTGTTCCAACGAGTTTTTCATAAGTGTATTAGTAGCCACGTGTTTGTACCAGAGAGTAAGTATGAACTATAATAGCATCCTTAAAGGAATTTCCGTAGTTTGTCGACTATTAGTTGATGAGGAAAAGAGAACCTTGCATGTTTGATAGTTGTTATGTGTTATAGTGACCCGTAGTATAAGTGAAAAGGATTTACTTGTTGGCGATTGCTAGTTGATAATGAGATGAGAATCTACTTGTTAATGATGGTAACAGTTTATAAGCATATTTAAAGAGGTTATAGAATGTCGACTAAGATAGGTAATGTTTAGGACGACTTTCAGATGATAGTGGGGAATTATAAATCTAAGACTAAGGTATGGTATGTGGCAAGCTACAAATTGTATGTATGGGACTACAACACATTTCTCAAGATAGACGATATCTCACGGCTAACGTCTAAGTGTCATGGGGTGTAGAGCGTAAAGTAAGATGAATCACGTATTAGCTTCAGATGATTTTCGATAAATTATAGGTCCTAGTGAAGATGAATTATATGGATGAGTTCTAGATTATCTTTAATGGATTCTAGTTTGTTATTTAAGATGAGTCATATCGATAATATCCAAATTATTGTTGGCTTCCAGAGTATCACTAATGGATGATAGATTGCTATGTAAGATGAATTATATGACAACTAAGTTAATATAAACGTTATAGCCTTCTTGAGGATAAGACGTTATAGGGAGTTAAAATACATTTTTTGGAAGCACCAATAAGGAATATAGTAAAGTGAGTGCGTATGTCCATCTCACATTTAGCGAGATAAAGTCCTTTCATATGTTTCCTTCCTATTTGAGTTCCTAGGAGTAAAGTATCGCGACTCTCTTGTTCATACACCTGGTTTTTTCTAGTAAAGTAAATAGAATTTTTTGGCGACTAATTTGATCCGGCTAACCAGAACTGAACTTAAAGCAAGGAAGAGACATCAATGTTGCTTAATATGATCTTGTTTTTTGGGGGAGGATCCACTAAATGGACCAACGGAGCACTGTCGGGTTGATAGCCCTTGATCCAAGATCTCTTTCTAATAAAAAAATAGTTGGATTTGCCAGCCTTAGTCGAAGAAGACTGTTCGTATAGTAGTAGGTTTGAGAACCAGTTCAAACCTACTGTGAAAATGGAGATTGATTGTCCTGCTCGAGCCATTAAGGAGGGAGCTGAGGGAGATGAGTGGCTCCTTACGTTGGGACCCCTTGGCTCTAGTTATTGGTCGACAGAGGGTTCCTTTCACGTGATGTCAATTGTATAGTAACAAGTCATTATATGGTTATGAGTTCAAATGATCATTTAGGGATTATAAACGTAATGTAATAAGAATTATGTCGTAAGCATCCAGATTACCATTATTAGGGTATATAGCTTATTTTAAGATAAACCACATTGACGTAGACGATCATAGTATATCCAAGGTAGAATGGTCCACAATACTAGATAATGGTTTCCGAAGGTGTCATAATATGGTCGTAGAATAATAGGTATATTCCTATCGTATCTAGAGATATAAAGTCTTATCATTTGATCTTTCCTTTAATGTGAGTTCCAAAGAATGAAGTATCGCAAGTCTTCTACTTCTACAAAATTGTGTTCCCCCGTGTGATATTATTTGTGTCGTATCAAGTTCTCGACAGTGATCCAACTCTCATTGTTACGAATCTCATATGTTTCCAAGGTTCGTAGGTAAAGCATCCTAGAGCAGTAAGTATGCTAAGGCACATTCTATCCTTCTTTTGGCATGAGTCAGAACAAATGAAACGTAAAGCGAATGATACTCATAACGGCTCTACCATCAATAGTTATAGAAGTTCATGTCTTTATCTTCCATGATGAAGTTTTGACCCATATTGCATTGATCATTGGCTCTTAATGAACACGTTGATGATGTTAGTTTCATAAGATGATAATCTGAGGTGTAACGACCTTATATCACTCCGAAAGGTTCAGAATGTTATTCCATGTGTCTATCATGCATTATTTATATATGTATATATATATGTGTGTGTGTGTGTGTGTGTGTACTATGATAAAAGGCATTATATACGCACATATGATATCTATATGGGTCAAGAAAAAGGAAATGACGTTATATACGCACCACCACCTGATCAGCTGGTTATATGATGATAATTATTCCCACAGAGGCTATTATGGTAAAGAAGATGCCCAATGAGGCCAATGGTGTTATATACACATATATATGTACGACAACATTATATACACATATACATTATACATGTGCATATCATGGCCCTCATTGACAATTCATAGTTTTAGGTTGATACTTCCCTATCTCTCCTTACATTTGATGTTCTTTCATATGATTATTTCAGTCTACCTTACGTATTCGGTACAATCTTTCTGTATTGACATCCCTTTTATCGGGAGAACTGCATTTGTTATATTTCACATTGCATGTCCAATTGTACAGGTTGGCAGACTGGTTCACTAGATTTTGTAGATGAACAACGGAAGAGTTGCAAGCTCCAAATTTACTTGGAGCCGAGTCAGGTTCAGTAATTGCATTTATGTCAGAGATTATGGCTAGCTCGGGGCCTTGTCCCAGCACTTGTATTAGTCGTTCAATAATAGGTACTCATAGTGGCTTCGGGTTGAAACCAGTGCCAAAAATCCAAAAATAAGGTTGGTTCTTGTATGATTTATTGTTAATGATTTTTTTTAACCTTTGATTGGTCATCTGAAATTTGCATTGGAAACAAATGTGTTTCTCGGATTCAGCATTGTTTTCCGGTTGGGTCACTGTTCCGATCGGGTAAAATTTGAAGAGATTGTCTTTGATATTTTGTTGTTGGTTATCTGAAAATTTGAGAAAAACTTATTGGGGCCGGGTCATCGATTCGGGTCGGGTCATCGGTTCATGTCGGGTAAAAATTCCAAATTTTTGTATTTAATATTTTGTTGTTGGTTATCTGAAAATTCAAAAAACAATGTTCGATTTTGGGTCGACCCGAAATCCGGGTCGGGTCGTTGTTCTGTCTCGGGGTCGGATTTTCAGAAGCATTTCGAATCATGTTTCGGTTCAACAAAATTCAGAATTCAGGTCGGATGTTTTAATTGCAGACTGTTGGTTTATTTTGGTATTTGAACATCCGTTACGCTGCTATTTTGTTATTTTACTGATTTGAACAAATACTACACTTAGGCCGATGAAATTGAATTTGAGGCCATGTCCCTTCGGAAAATGTTTCTCGGTTTCGTTTTTTTTTTACTATTTTGGTATTATTTTGCTGATTTGAACATGATACTACACTGGCCGATGAAAAAATAACCGTCGATTTTTAGGCCTCCACAGTTGGAAGGACGGAAATAAAATTTCTGGGCAAGGATGAAACTTAAATTTTTTTTTTCAATCCGAGAGACCAACATGTTCGGTAGGCAAGACAACTAAAATGACCAACGAGTCATATGTTCGCAACCATGACGTGATTGGAATGATCTTTTCAAAATTTAAGTCTGAGCCCTCCGTTATCAAAACATTTACTCTTTTGGGTACAGATCCGAAGTTATTTATATTCAATTGTTTCTAACTATTTGTTCTTGACAGCTTGCAAGGAACATGGTTAAAGAAGACAAGATACCCCTCGGAGATGATTTATTTTATTGTTGTTTTATTTTTTTAATTTAGCTTTATTTTATTCTATATTGTAATATTATTTATTGTACTTGTGTAATTATTGAAATGTTTAGAATAGGTAGACTTAGAATTAATAATCTAGAAAGAGTAGATTTAAAATCGGAAAACGCTAGTTTATCTATTTTAGGTTCGTCGCTCATACCTTAAAAAACACTAGCTTATTTTTGAACTATTCATAATTTTCAAAACTATTGGTCACCTTTTACTCACACTATTAATCATACAAATTAGAGTCTCGTTTTTATCCGATTCATTATTTAAATGACTTCCAAAGTATCATTTTCTTTGCATTACAAATAAATTGTTTTTCTTCTTACAAAAATCACTGTATATATATTTATAAATAATGCCATACAAATGTATACTTGTACAAAATGCATCCTTTTACTAAATACTTGCAACATCATTTTAACTTTATATTTTTTTAACATGCATTTTCTTAGTACAATAATTAAATCTTAGTTTGACCAGATAACCGCAAGTTAGCGGATTTTAAAGGATGCCTAACCCTTCCCTTTACGATAATAAAGAACTTTTACCTAGAATCTTATTAGTTTTGCAGATCATAAAATCGGAGTTATTTTGCAACATTTAGTTAATATTTAGGTGTCCTAATTCACCTTAGAATAATTAGGTGGCGACTCCTCAACAAAGCATTTTTATCCAATCCAGAGGGAATCGACGCCATCACGTCGCGAGCCGCAGTAAAAAACGGGTGCGACAGCATGGCGACTCCGTTGGGGAGCTTTTTTTTAATCAATCCCGAGCGAATCGACGCCATTACGTCACGAGTCATGGTAAAAAATGGGTGCGACAATTGTTCTTATAGAAAATTTTACCTAGTCGTTACTTCTTCAAAAAAAATCTATAAGGTAATCCACAATCGTGACAAGTTTTTTTTATACTATTTGTGTCTTTGTATTTTTTTACCTTTAAAAATAAAGTTTATAACAAATTATATTTTCTCAAGAATGTTTTCAAAAAGTTTTAGACCATCCTTTACAATTAAGTTATAAATATAGCACACACATCTTATATGAAAATGATCAGGAAAATATGGAGTTAATCAAACTTTTAAAAGTTTTATAGCATAATCATTAGAAGTAGCATTATCTAATGTAATATTCATTATTTTATCAATTATTCCATAATAATCACAAATTTCATGAATATTTTGCGCAATAAAAGTTCAGTATGCATATCATCAATATATTTATATGCTAAAATATGTTTTTGTATAGATCAATTATGATCTATCGAATGGCATGTTACAGTTAAATAATCATTACCGTTAGTACTACGGCCTATGTCAGAAGTGATAGCACTTTGTCATTAAAATGATACAATACATAACATAAATATTGTTGATATTCATGCGCAAATTTAAAAACATCTCTTCTAACGGTTGATTTAGGAAAATCGTTAAAAGCAAGATTATATGTTTCTCTAATATAATGAATAAAACAGGAGAGGAAGGAAATGAAAAAGGCAAACCCTCCACCGCAACTAATTTTGCCATATTTTCCCTATCTTTGTTTATCATATTTAGGACCAAAAATTCCCCCTGTCGTCGGGTTAATTTGACCCTGTACTTGGTCGGGGACACTATGTGAACCTTGTCCCGACTCAGATGGCATTAGCACACCCGATTTATTAGCCTGATATTGATTCCACCTAGCTATGTGCTCACCTTGTACATGTCTCATAAACCTTCCGTCCCACCTTGATCTTTTCGATTTTAAATTTATAAACATTTTTACAAATATTACATCTAACTACTTGATTCTCTTGGTTCCTATCAAAAGAATCTCATGCAGCTGATTTTAATTTTTGTTGTGTGGGGCCTCGACTCATACTAGGGGGAATATGAGGCATTCTAGTTTCTGTTTGAGGCTGAGACTCAGTCTGAGGTTGAGGTGCACTAGTGGGTGTGTCATCTACATTATCGTCAATATTAAAGTCTGGTTCAGATGCAGAATATACTTCATCATCTAATGGTATATCATTAAAAAAATAGTTTATCTATATGAGTGAAATCAATCAAATCATCAGGACTAGGAATATGATTACTAGAAGAAGTATCATTACCCTCGTTACCCCTACTAGAAGAAGCACCCTTATCGTTACCCTTAATCATACGTCCAAGACGTTCCATTATAATTATGCAAATAAATAATTAAAGTAAATAAAATTAAGTGTAATAATTAAAATTAAGTAACAATAATAATTTAAAGAAGGAATGAAGGTACCAAACGCCGACGTAACGTCGACGTGTAATCGAGGTTGAAAATTGAAACTTTGCTCGATGGATGATCCTCAAGCTAGTTGCCAACTTCACTCCCAATTTTTGAACTTTGATATAAATGAGCAAAAAAATATAATATTTAGTAGGCAATGTAGAATTGTAGAGAGATAAATTGAGAGATTAGAGAGATGGTAAGAAGATTTGTGAGAAAAATGAAGAGGAAAATGAGGTATTTATAGTTGAGAAATAGGGTTAAAGTGTAAATATATTAACTTAGGGGTTAAAATAAAATATTAAGAGGGTAGGGGGGTTTATGGGGTGGGGGGCCGAAAATGGCCGTTAAAGCCGTTGCACAACGGTCAAAATAGAAATTTGACCGTTGTTGCAACGATTATTTTTGCAAAGGGGGAAGGGGGCTGGCGGGACGGGTCGGATCGGGACGGGACGGGCGGGACGAGCCCAGGTCCCGTCCTGAGTTCGAACCCCGACACCAATTTTTTTTGGGAGGAATCGGGGCGGGTATCGAGACAGACCCGATTCCGGCCCACTGACCAGCCTTAGTTTTTTCTACTAGGTCTCTTATATTGTTCACTTGTACTCTAATATAAACTGCGACCAGCAGTTGCAAGTCATGCCTTTCATTAATTGTGATTTGATTGATTACTCTCAAAGTGGAAACAATAAAAATACTTATATTTTGATTTTTGAGACTTCATACCTAAATATAGTTTCTTAAAATCTTAGAAAGTGATATTTATATCGATTTTTAATAAATGCTTCCTATATATTTTACCTATTTTTTTCCTCTATCAATGTTCTTGCTAAATGTAACTTTGAATGTGGTTAGGTTACTATGGTTGAGGAGTAATAAGGGTTGTGATGGAGTAGTAAGTACTCATTATTCTTAATAAAAGGTCTCGGGTTCAAGCTCTGAGTATGAAGTTGTCTTTGTTAGGGAGTCTCCCCCCCCCCCCCCCCCCCAAATCCCCCTTCCTCCAATGTGAGACTTCCTGATATGAATATAAATTTAATTGGACCCCAATACGTATTACTGACACCGAGTAAAAAGAGAGAGAGGAAGGAGCACATACATTTTTTATATGCGTAATTTACTTCTTAATTATGTTACATGTCATTGGTGCTTTAAATTCAAATTAATTCACTTAAATTGGGATGATATGAAATACAAGAAGTTGTGCCAAAACATTTAAAAATTTCTTGTAATAACAATATATAATTAATATTTACAACCTCAATTATTAAACCCGAATTATTGCAGATCAAGCATAACTTGAAGAGCATTTTTTGTAGAAAAAATATCTATTATTGTCTTAAATTTTAAAATTCATACATGTCTGGAAGGAAATTTCAGTATTCAATTTTGTAAAATTATTTTCAACCATAGGAAATACACAATATCCTCTATTGATATTATTTGCCTCTAATGTAACAACAAAAATCCAAATTCTCCAAAAAGGGAGAAAACAAAAGAAATACAAAAATCCCAAGTATATGGTCTTTTCTTTTTAAGGTTCTTGTTTGGTCAAGTTTTCTACTATGATATATCCTTGTTATATTTACTTGGCCTAGGAAATGATAAAGAAAAGGATAGGACTAGGTGGTCCTCTACTTGTCCACTTTAATAAAACACCATGTCTCTCTCCTACCTCTATTTTGTATGTTAAATTGTAAAGAATTGATACGAAGTCTAACTCAACTCCAAAAGCTAGTTTGTAGGGTGAAAATTGTCTAAGTCCATATAAGGAATCTATGTTCTCATTCTATTTTCGATGTGGAATCTTAACATAATTAACGTATAACTTTGTTCATTATTAAATTTAAGTAAATAAAAAATAAATTACCTAATATTTTTTGTCTATATTATTAGGGTCACTAATCTCCAATTTTATCCACTTCATTTACTAGCACACCGTTAAACGAGTAGTAATCACCGATTCAACCTTCTAAACACCGAACTCATCAACATTATTTATATAATTATATGATCTTTCTTTTAAACCTTTTATACTGTTGGTTATGGCAGTGCTCTTAAACTCATTTGAAAAAGAAAAAAAAACAGGTTCATTTCTAAGAGAGTATATGTTGATTTAAATGAGATTTTTTGGTACATCTTAAAAAAGCTGAAAATTGAGATGTGGTTAAAAACTATAACCTAAGCAAAAAGTGGTCACCATAGTACTTAAAAGTTAAAAGGCTAACAAATCAATAGCCGCAACATATTGGTGACAGCGAAAAAAACAAAAGCAGAAAAGTGAAAATCGTTAATAAGCCAAACAGTTGGGGGGACAGTTTATAACCAAATATTCCAATTTGTAATGATTGCAAATTGGGAATATTCACATGTAAGTAGTTGAAACATTGCTACAGAATATATGAGTTTAAGTAAGCATTCATTATCCAAGCTACTGCTTAATTCGGAATCAGAAGACTCGGATTTCGAAACAGATGAAGCAAATGATTTCTCCTCATATGAGAAAATTTGAGTTCTTAATAAGGAAGATTATGTTATCAATCTGTATTCCAAAAAAAAAAAAACCCAGTAAACAATAATAACTGGAAAATGAACAGAATCAGTGTTGGAAAATAAAAAATATTTTTCAGAATATAATCGAGCTCACTTAGTTCAAAGTGTGTCCTTAAGGAAATTATTCCCCTCACAGTACTCGAGGTTGATAGAATATCTCCTCCCAAAATAGAACGATTATCTTACCAGAATAGTAGTACTCCAAATTCTGGTAGCGGCGAACCACTCAACAGTAGTATATCACACAGAATTTATTCGTGCAGAAGAAGAAGTAGTTTTTGTAGTTCAGAAAATTAGTAAGTAAAATTCGAGGAATCAAACGAATTTATAGCCATGGAAGTACTGTTTCTGAAGGTTTGCAACCCTTCTGAACAGCCACCAAAATCTGGTGGGAAATTTAAATATGGGAAAGAAACCGGGTCGCGGGTCAGACACGCGGATCCGGCCGGGTCGCGGGTCAGACACGCGGATCCGGCCGGGTCGCGAGTCAGACACGCGGATCCGCCGGTCGCGGTCGGACACGCGGATCCGCCGGTCGCGGTCGACACGCGGATCGGGGTCACTAACGGGTAGGATTGGATAAGCTAATTAATTTAATTAAATAATAATTAATTAAATAATTAAAATTAAAGAAAATTTGGTCCAAAAAGATTATCAATCAATCAGATCATTTGACCAAATCCAAATCCAACCAAATTCGAAGCCGAAGCCGAGCGACGACGACGGCGCGAGGGGTCCTTTCCCCCTCAACCCTTTTAGTGACTGGAGAAGGTGTAATGTAATATATACACCTCTCTTTTCCTTTCTTTTTCCGATGTGGGACAAATGCTTATTTTATAAAGCAAGAGGGAACTCCCACTTTTCTTTCCACTACCGATGTGGGACAAATGCTCCGTTTCCCATTCAATATATCATTTAAACCCAACAATCCCCCACATGAATGGGGAATGGCTATAATATAAAAGAATGCGCAGACAGTGTGATATACAAGCGAGGATTGACTGCATCTGGTTAAGTAGGTTTCCCTTTGAACTTTCCGTAGTGAACTTATATCGGATATATTCGATCAATCGGTAGATTTGATATCTTTGAACCGTCGAACTTTGTTGTATACCTAGACAACATATGTCACAAATTTAACCCTCAACCGTTTATGGTTCTCACGGTTGTGTTCGTTTCAGCCATGAACACCTCCTGGTTTCATGAGTGCATAGAGAATGGGCCTTCACTGTCATTCCCCTTTAAAGCGGCTTATACTTAACACTCACATAGGTGATTTCTAAACATGTGGTCCTATAGCCACCTTATCTGGTCATACACTGCCAGATTTAGATAATCATTAAAGAACCTTAATGCTTTATTAACTCATTAACAAGCCATAAGGTTTTATCCTTATTTCTCGAACATTGTCTTCATCCGAGAATGGGTTGAGTTATTTGACAATGTTGAACCGTCAGTCACAACTTTGTTTGATCTCCTTGAACCTAGCTCTTGGGATCTCCAGTCTGCTAGGTAGAGTTACCGCCATGATGACTTGTCCTCGGCCTTAACCCCATTCCCATTGATGATCTACTAACTCCCTCTCTAGATAAGCCTTTTGTAAGCGGACCTGCCACGTTATCTCTTGACTTTACATAGTCAATCGTGATAACGCCACTAGAGAGACTTGTCTAACGGTATAGTGTCTTCGTCGTATGTGACGAGATTTTCCGTTGTACATTAATCTCCACGCCCTACCTATTGTTTGCTTGATCCACAATGTATACATATAGGGCCAAAGGTTTGGGCAAGAATGGAATATCTTCTAAGAAATTTCGGAGCCATTCAAACTTCTTCACCGGCCTTGTCTAAAGCTATAAATTCGATTCCATTGTAGAGCGGGCGATGCATGTCCTGTTTTGATGATTTCCAAGACATCGCTCCTCCACCAACGGTGAAAATATATCCACTCGTGGATTTAACTTCAGATGATCCGGTGATCCAGTTTGCATCACTATATCCCTCAATTACTGCGGGATATTTATTATAAAGCAAAGCATAGGTTTGGGTGTGTTTTAAATACCCCAAGACTCGTTTCATAGCCATCCAATGAGTTTGATTGGGATTACTCGTGAATCGACTCAGCTTGCTTATAGCACATGCTATATCTGGTCGTGTACAATTCATAATATACATCAAACTTCCCAAAACTCGTGCATAGTCCAATTGTGAGTCACTTTCACCTTCATTCTTTTGAAGTGCAAAACTTACATCAAATGGAGTATTTGCAACATTGAAATTTAAATACTTAAACTTGTCAAGTACTCTTTCAATATAATGAGACTGCGATAATGCTAGACCTTGTGGAGTTTTATGAATTCTGATGCCTAAGAATAAATCAGCAACTCCTAAGTCCTTCATATCAAATTTGCTAGCCAGCATACGCTTTGTAGAATTTACATCGGTAATATCTCTACTCATTATTAACATGTCATCAACATATAGACAAACAATGACTTCATGATTTGGAGTATTTTTAATGTAAACACATTTGTCACACTCATTAATCTTAAATCCATTTGCCAACATTGTTTGGTCAAATTTCGCATGCCATTGTTTGGGTGCTTGTTTAAGTCCATAAAGTGACTTAACAAGTTTGCACACTTTCCTTTCTTTACCAGGAACCACAAAACCCTCAGGTTGTTCCATGTAAATTTCTTCCTCCAATTCTCCATTTAGGAAAGCTGTCTTGACATCTATTTGATGGATTTCAAGACCATATACGGCCGCCAGTGCCACTAACACCCGAATAGATGTTATTCTTGTTACCGGCGAGTATGTGTCAAAGTAATCAAGGCCTTCTTTTTGTCTATAACCTTTGACCACAAGTCTTGTCTTATATTTGTCAATAGTGCCATCATCTTTCATTTTCCTGTTAAAAATCCATTTTGATCCTAAAGGTTTATTTCCAGGAGGAAGATCAACCAATTCCCATGTATGGTTGTTCAAAATTGATTCAATCTCACTATTGACCGCCTCTTTCCAAAATGTTTGAATCGAAGAAGAAGACATCACTTGCTTTAAATGTTTGAGGCTCATTTTCAAGCAAGAATGTCACAAAATCGGTCCAAAGGAAGTAGATGTCCTTTGACGTTTGCTACGCCTTGCATCCTCTTTACTTGGTGTATTTTTCTTTGGTTCTTCCCGCGGTCGTTTAGATCTTTCACTTGACGACTCACATTCAGTTTTATACGGATAAATATTTTCAAAGAATTCAGCATTATCTGATTCAATTACCGTATTAACATGAATTTCGGGATTGTCGATTTGTGAACCAAAAACCGACAAGCTTTGCTATTTGTAGCATAGCCAATAAAAACACAATCCACGCTTTTTGGTCCGATTTTTACCCTTTTGGGCAAAGGAACTTGGACCTTTGCTAAACACCCCCACACTTTGAAATATTTCAAGTTGGGTTTTCTTCCTTTCCATAGTTCATATGGAATAGATTGTGTTTTGTTGTGGGGCACCTGTTGAGTATTCGGTTAGGTTGTAAGGATAGCTTCCCCCACAAGCTTTGCGGTAAATCGGAACTTATTAGTAAGGCATTCATCATTTCCTTTAATGTTCGGTTTTTCCTTTCCGCAATTCCATTTGATTGTGGTGTGTAAGGGGCAGTAGTTTGATGAATAATTCCATATTCTAAACATATTTCTGCAAAAGGAGATTCGTACTCTCCACCCCTATCACTTCTAATCATTTTTATCTTTTTATTCAATTGATTTTCCACTTCGTTCTTGTATTGCTTAAATGCATCAATTGCTTCATCCTTACTATTAAGCAAATACACATAACAATATCGAGTGCAATCGTCAATAAAAGTTATAAAATACTTTTTCCCACCGCGAGGTGGTATTGACTTCATATCACATATATCTGTGTGAATTAAGTCTAAAGGATTTGAATTCCTATCAATAGACTTATATGGATGTTTAACAAACTTAGATTCAACACAGATTTCACATTTTGATTTATTACACTCGAATTTAGGCAATACTTCTAAATTAATCAATTTTCGCAAGGTTTTGTAGTTGACATGTCCTAAACGAACATGCCATAAATCATTTGACTCCAATAAGTAAGACGAAACTGAATTTTCATTAATACTGTCAACAACCATTACATTGAGTTTGAAAAGGCCCTCGTGAAGTAGCCCTTTCCTATGAACAAATCATTCTTACTTAATACAATTTTCTCACTAACCAACACGCACTTAAACCCGTTTTTGACGAGTAGTCCCAATTTGAAACTAAATTCTTCCAAATTGTTGGAACGTGCATAACATTGTTGAGAGTCGGGACCTTGCCGAAAGTCATCTTCGAAGTATCTTCCCATATCCTTCAACCTTGGTCATTTGCGGTATTTCCCATAAACAAGTACCTCTTCGGGTCCGGGGAGCATAGGTTGCAAATGCTTCTTTTGTAGCACAAACATGTCGAGTGGCACCAAAATCAAGCCACCACTCCTTTGGGTTTCCAACCAAATTGCACTCCGATAGCATTGCACACGGATCATCCATATCATCATTCTTTTCCACCATATTGGCTTGTCCTTTTCCTTGTTCTTTTTCGGGAGACGACAATCGGGGCTTTGTGGCCGCTTTCCCACAATTAAAGCGATTGCCCTTGAACTTTTTCTTGTTGGAATCCTTCTCCTTTCCGGAAGGCCTCTTCCTTTTCTTATTCTTGTTCAGAGCAGCATCTTCAACGATGTTTGCCCCTTCAATTGGTGAAGTCTTACGGCACCTCTTCTCAGCGGTTTTGTTATCTTCCTCGATCTTGAGACGAATCACAAGATCTTCCAACTTCATTTCCTTTCTTTTGTGCTTAAGATAATTCTTGAAATCTTTCCATGAGGGCGGCAACTTCTCAATCATTGCAGCCACTTGGAATGCTTCATTTACTACCATACCTTCAGCAATAAGGTCATGAAAGATAAGTTGAAGCTCTTGAACTTGGGTTCCAACGGTTTTTCCATCCACCATTTTGTAGTCTAGGAATTTGGCAACCACAAACTTCTTCAAGCAAGCATCTTCGGTTTTGTACTTCTTTTCAAGTGCACTCCATAGTTCTTTGGAAGTCTCTACTACACTGTAGACGTTGTACAAGTCATCTTCCAAGGCACTCAAAATATAGCCTTTGCACAAAAAATCAGCATGTTTCCAAGCCTCAGTAACCATGAACTGTTGGTTGTCAGGCATGTCGGCGGCAGGCACGGGAGGGTCGTCACTGGTGAACTTTTGCATACCAAGGGTGGTAAGCCAAAAGAACATTCTTTGTTGCCATCCTTTAAAGTTGGCACCGGTGAACTTCACAGGTTTTTCAGCCGGTGGCACAACGGTACGGGTTGTAGGTGTAACCGCTGGTGCAGTATTCGCAGAGGTAGTTCCAGTCTCAATTGCCATTATTCGTTTGTCACTGTCAAATCGACAAACTGTTTTAGTTAATACAACCAGAATAGCAATTCAATCACAGACTTAAACGATGAAGATTTTATTTCTTCAAATCGCAGTATAATTATGAAACTTTAGTATTCCAACGAAGTTTTTATATCTTCAAGTCAGAATACTAATATTCATATGGAGTAGAAAACTGCACAAGTTTTAATCTCCAAACCAGAATACAACAATGATAAAGTTTTTATGTTCTTCAAATCGTTGTACAAGTATGAACTTTAATATTCCAACGAAGTTTTTATGTCTTCAAGTCAGAATATGAAATTTCATACGGAGTAGAAAACCACACAGGTTTTAGTCTCCAAAACAGAATACAGATTAATTTAAAAATATAATTTTCTTAAGATTGTTATCAATTTGTATTCCAAAAAAAAACCAGTAAACAATAATAACTAGAAAATGAACAGAATCAGTGTTGGAAAATAAAAAATATTTTTCAGAATATAATCGAGCCCACTTAGTTCAAAGTGTGTCCTTAAGGAAATTATTCCCCTCACGGTACTCGAGGTTGATGGAATATCTCCTCCCGGGATAGAACGATTATCTTACCAGAATAGTAGTACTCCAAATTCTGGTAGCGGCGAACCACTCAACAGTAGTATATCACACATAATTTATTCGTGCAGAAGAAGAAGTAGTTTTTGTAGTTCAGAAAATTAGTAAGTAAAATTCTGAGGAATCAAACGAATTTATAGCCATGGAAGTACTGTTTCTGAAGGTTTGCAACCCTTCTGAATAGCCACCAAAATCTGGTGGGAAATTTAAATATGGGAAAGAAACCGGGTCGCGGGTCAGACACGCGGATCGGGGTCACTAACGGGTAGGATTGGATAAGCTAATTAATTTAATTAAATAATAATTAATTAAATAATTAAAATTAAAGAAAATTTGGTCCAAAAAGATTATTAATCAATCAGATCATTTGACCGAATCCGAAGCCGAAGCCGAAGCCGAGCGAGCGAGCGACGACGGCGCGAGAGGTCCTTGCCCCCTCAACCCTTTTAGTGACTGGAGAAGGTGTAATGTAATATATACACCTCTCTTTTCCTTTCTTTTTCCGATGTGGGACAAATGCTCCATTTCCCATTCAATCTATCTTTTAAACCCAACAGATTATATCCTTTCAGAAGAAGAATACCTACCCTGCCAAATCGGACAACCTTGTTCTAGCAAACAGAATAAGGAGGATGATGAGTTCTATGATATATTTGCTCAATTTCAGGATATGAACATTAATGTTCTCAAAGGTGATAGCCTTATGGAGTTGTTAAAATTGATTAAGGATCCAGGTATGAGATCACAGATTATAGATCAACTCCAGGATACTCCAGAACCTTCACAAGGAAGAAAAACTCTGGAACGATCAAGTGCTTACACCATGTCAGAATTAAAAAAAACAAATGAGGGAGAAACAAGGTATTACTAGTACTCCCAGATATTTAAAAAAAGAGATTAATAATCTCAAGCAAGAGATCTTGACATTAAAAAAGAGTAATGATATGCTCGATGCACGAATTACCAATATTGAAGGTAAAGGAAAAGAGAAGATTATAAATTCAACAACAATAGATGATATCTCTCATTTAGATAATCTTTAGTAACATGTGCTAGTGAGGAAACATGGAACTTTTTACAAACCCTGGAATCAATCACTTCACGAAAGTTTTATATAAAAATAAGTCTTTTAATTGATTATAATTTCAAAAAAGATTTCACTGCTCTTGTTGATAGTGGGGCAGATGTAAATTGTATACAGGAATGACTTATTCCTTCTACTTATTTTCATAAGACCACTCATAATGTTAGATCTGCTAATGGGCAGAAATTATAAATTACTTTCAAATTACCAAAAGCTTATATTTGCATTAATAAAACTTGTATAGCAGAAAGTTTTATTTTGATAAAAGATATTTTCAGCCAAATTATTTTGGGCACACCTTTTATACAAAAACTATTTCAAATTACGAATATTGATAAAAAAAAAAGGGTATCATGGGAACCTTCAATGGAAAACTCATTACTTTTCAGTTTATAGCTGAACCTTTTTCAAGGGTGTTAAAAGAGCTCAAAGATAGGTTGATTCATAAATACCAGCAAATCAACTTCCTAAAGCAAGAAATTTATATTTCTAATATTGAAGAGCTATTGGGAAATCCTAAGCTACGGCAAAAAATTGATTTAATACAAACTCACTTTTCAATATAGGTTTGTAGTGACCATCCTAATGCTTTTGGGGATATGAAAAAATATATTGTTTCTCTCCCTTATGAGGATGATTTTAAGGAGGGTAATATCCCTACAAAAGTTAGGCCATGCCAAATGAATTCCGAGTACTTGAAATTATGCAACAAAAAAAAAGATTACTTCTTTATTACAGAAAGGTTTGATAAAATCCTCATGGTCTTGTACGGTTTTTTATGTTAATAAACATGCAGAGCAGGAAAAAGGAGTCCCCCGACTCGTTATTAATTATAAACCGCTTAATAAAGCTCTGAAGTGGATCAGGTATCCTATTCCTAATAAAAAAGATTTACTTGATAGACTTAATAGCGCTATTATATTTTCTAAATTTGATTTAAAATCTGGATACTGGCAGATTCAGATTGCAGAAGCAGATAGATACAAAACTGTTTTTAATGTTCCTATTGGGCAATTTGAGTGGAATGTAATGTCGTTCGGATTAAAAAAATGCCCCTTATGAATTTTAAATTATTATGAATGATATATTTATGCCTCATAGTAATTTCATCATTGTTTATATAGATGATATTTTAGTATTTTCTAATAATATTGAAACTCATTTCAAACATCTTGATTTATTTAAGAAAATCATCATACAAAATGGTCTAGTCATATCAAAACCAAAAATGACCCTTTTTCAAACTGAAGTTAGATTTTTGGGTCATAACATTGAAAAGGGAAAAATCATTCCTATTAATAGGAGCATTGAATTTGCATCAAAATTTCCGGATGTTATAACCGACAAAACCCAACTCCAGAGATTTTTGGGTAGTTTAAATTATATCAGTCCTTTTGTAAAGAATTTGGCAAAAAATACAACCATCTTATATGAACGGCTGGAAAAGGTTCCTACACCTTGGACAGATGATCATACTCAAGCTGTCAAAAGAATTAAGGTTAAGGTTCATAACCTTCCTTGTCTCACCTTAGCCAATCCTACTTGGCCAAAAATTATAGAGACGGATGCCTCAGATATCGGATATGAGGGTATACTGAAGCAACACTCTCCGGTTGATAAACAAGAGTATTTAATACAATTCTATTCTGGCAAATGAAATCCTAGTCAGAAAAATTATTCCACAGTTGCAAACGAAATTTTAGCAATTGTAAAAAGTGTTTTAAAATTTTAAGGAGATTTATACAATTAGAAGTTTATTATAAATATTGATTTTCAATCTGCTAAGTTTATGTTTAATAAAGACTGCAAACATGATGTTTCTAAACAGATGTTTGTAAGATGTCAAGCTTTATTGGCACCATTTGATTTTGAGATTCATTATAAAAAAAGGACAAATAATAGTCTGAATGATTTCTTGACTAGAGAATATTTGAGTTCATTATTTAATAATTTTGTCATACAGGATGATAAGGCCTACTTGGAAAGGCAGCGACCCAAATTATAGAGGTCGTGGCGAAAGAGGCAGAGGAACTGGACGAGGTAATACTATTGTCCAACAGGGAAATAAAAAACTTATAGCACAAGGGCAGACATGAACTTCAAATATTGATAAAGAAAGTCCATTATACCAACAATTCATGAATTTTATAAAATCCAAAGAAAACAGTGATAGCCCACAACCTTCATATGCAAAGGTTGCTAATGAAGAGCAAGATGATAATGAGGGTTATGAAAAAAATGAGAAGAAAGATGTTATACTTCTTCTTGATTATAAAGATCTTCAATGGAAGGATGAGCCATGGAAGCTCATGGAAAGATATTTAGAAACTGGGTCATATCCCATCTTGACTTATAAATCAAGAATGCATTATGAGACCATACTCTCAACCATGGGATCAGCTGAAATTTAGCACTATTTTACTATGCATACTAAAAAGGTTTATAACTTATCTAAGATAAAGAAGATCTTTACTCCAGAAGACTGGGGGTTTAGCACTTTGAAAGAACGGGAATATTTCCACCGTGAGCAAAGAATTCAGGTAAAATTTAATTATTGGGATTATATAGATAGTTTTTATAAAACTTTTTTATATGAAAACCCTAACAAAAAGCATTCATGGTTTATAAAAATATGTTCTCATGTTTATAAACAGAACATATCTACTTGGTTTTGGCATTGGTGGATAAATTATGGTCCATCTGTTAATATCTTTCCACAAACATTTAAAGGTTTATATACCGAATGAATTGATGTTTCTCCTAAAATCATAGAATTAGAGAATCATAATACCATTATAAGTGGAATTGCTAATATGCATTTCTTCATTGAATTTTCCATTCCATGGATCATGCGATGGTCAGTAGAAGTGGGTCATACCCCAGAACAAATTTCTTGTTTACAACGAACCTATTATATAAAGTTTTGGAAGAAATTATTGCAAAAGACCAAAGAAGGTGTTTTGAATGGGCAAGAACTTATAGACTAGATAACCTCAGTAATTGAAGGTTATACAAAATTAAAAGAAGATCAACCACATTCAGAGGTTAATAATCCATTTTAGCATATTGATAGAAATCTCCAACTTAAAAAATGGAGTGATTTCAAAAGAAGAAACTATAGCATCTTATATGGCAAAAGTAAAAAAGAATTTAATAAAAAATCTGGATGAGGAATTCCCTTCAGATACTTCTATGACATCCATTCACACATAGGAGGAAGATATTCATAACTCCCAAGACCCCTATGATGCAGACTTCGACATTCAAGAATACGTTGCGAAGTTTCAAGATAAGATGGAGGCATCCTCCGACACAGGAAAAGACAAAGGGAAAGAAAAAGTGTGATACACAGGAAAGCAGCCGGTGGACCCATCATAAAAGTCATTGAACAGATGGAATTTACTTTAATAAAATAGATAAATTATTGTACTATAATAGGGCCCATAAGTTTTGGTCAATTCTACTTTATTACTTTTTATCTTTTAACCTTGTCGGCCACATGTTAGGCCACTTTACTTGTCTGTATTATCACAGGATTCATTATATAAGGATCCATAGTTGTAAGTAGGAGGCAGGCTTTCGCCAATTACTCTCCTCTTTGTAAAAAAAAACTCTCTACAATAAAAGCTTAAGGTTTGCTTTACATCCTCCTGCACTGAGTACAATCTCTTCATCTTAGGTAATTTAAATTTTTATATTTTAATTTTAATTATTTATTATAGATTTTGGATTAGCCTATGATCGGCTAATTTCCTTATGTTGAACCCATGTTGCACTAGACTACTTGGAAATATGGTACTAATGTTATAATATAGCTAATGATTCATGTGAGAATGTACTAAGGTTGGGCAGAGGACATCCCGGACAGAATGTCTGAAACTCAGGTTGATGATCATGTTTTAGCTCGCTGAGCCATGGTGGCGTTAGAGTGTTTTTTGGATCTGTTCTGAGTCAAGATGGCCCTGTCAGGCCCTGTCAACTCGTAAATAATAAAAAGTGATAAATAATTTGTTATTACAAATTAAAAATCATTAATAATTTAAGAGCAGGGACAGATTTTTTTTTATTTTTGCGGAGGGTTGAACCAAACTCTAGAGCTAAAACAACACAATTAAAAAGTCCAAAACGAATTTAACCATTTTAAGTTTATCGATGGTAAATCTCACGAGTCAAGAACTAGTTAACATGAACAAAAGCAAGTTCTTAATAATTAGTAGCATTCTGATTATTGAAGAAAGACAAGTTTATCAAACTTACCTTTGTGACTAGTCCATGTTATGAGACAATAATTAGCATTTAATTTTTTTTATTGACAGTGTAAACATTTTTTAAATTATCAATATTATTTAACGTATGATTTTTATGTCACTTCCGATTCTCTATTGAGCTCCCAAACAGTCTTGTCTACTATGTGATAAGATTTAAGTGTCTATTTATTTTAGAAAATTAACGGACGGATGCTTTTGTGCGAAAAAAAAAACAATTACCAGAAAATATCCATTTTAAAAAGTACTATTAGATTCAATATTGATTTAGCAACATATATAAAATATCCAGTAGCGTATAATTAACTCTTGTGGTCCGGTCCTTCCCCAAACCCCGCACATAACGGGAGCTTAGTGCACCGGGCTGTCCTTTTTATATAAAATATACCTACTCCAATAGGTATGTATATATGCACACACACATATATCTTCGAAATATACAATTCATATATCGTATATCCTAAAAGAATAAAATATTGTGATTCAACTAGATATACAATCATATGAATTGTACACTTCAAAGGTATACAATGAGCAAAAGTGTACTGTGTAATTCTTTAAAAGTGAATTTTGATAAATGGGTACATGCATGTAATATTTTTCTCCATGTAGGTTATATAATTAGCCCTTTTCTTCTTCGTATAATCATTTGACATCTGAAATTCAATAACTCGATCAATCCAGATTTATACATTATATTTAAGGGAAGCGCTTCCTACTAAAAAGTTGTCCATTCCTAAAACTTAAATCCGAAATTTTTGATTAAAAATGATGGAATCTCATTCAATAGTTTTTTCTTTATTTATGAACAGAGAACAATTACAACGCACCAAGGACTATATATGTTCTTCTAGTATCAAAGGGATATTAATAAAGATGCAAAAAATATTTGGATGCTCAATAGTGGTTCTGTAATTACGATTTTTATATGTAATCTTTTTTTGCTCCTCTTTTTTCCTTTTAATAATTGTTGGGAAATAATTCTCAGACATTTTATGTTGGTTGCTTTATATTGTGGAAATAATTATTTATTTGATTACTTTGATTTCTGAGGCTTGAGAGTTGAAAATTTCCTTTACTGCTAATATTCCAGTAAGCAGGATTATTATGCAATTTATATGTATATGTGGGTCTTACTTGTGGACTTCCAAGATGCTTCTAATCTCACAATTGGCCTATTTAATCTGGATTATTAGAATCTTGGATTTTTCTTATGTGATATTATATGTAATGCCTATTTGATGCAAACTATAACCAACATTTTTTTTATTCGGGAAAGTTACTAAACTATTTTTTTAATATAAAAATCCCTTAACTTTGCCCAAACATAACATAAATCACTAAACTATTTTTTGTAATATAAAAAACACTAAACTTTGCCCAAACATAACATAAATCACTAAACTATACTGTAACTAAAGAATCATTCAATTTTGCCTAAAGTATTACAAGTCACTAAATGATGCAATTCAAATCAATGATGCAATCCAAATTCATGAACTTCAAGCCGTAAAAGGGTCATGCATGAAGATGGGAACTCGAGAGCATGACTTGGCTTCATTCCAGGGATCCCAAATGTGGAAGATCGCATGGGAGGAAGAAAAGCATCAAGATGGCCTAATTGTGGAGAAAGAAGGAATGCAGGCAAAAGTGACTAATTCTTAAAAATGCAACCTTTCATTTATAAAGGAAGACAACCAAATAAGACCCTTACTTTAAGGATATAATTGTAATAGCTAGTAGGCTTCCTTCCTATCCTAGTATAAGTAGTAGACTTTTATTTCATTTGAGGGGAGACTATTTTGATGAATCATTTTGATACTCTTTTGAGAGTTTGTGAGCTTGTGAAAGCTTTTGTGTTGAATGCTTTGTTGAGAGAGTTGGTTGCTTGGGGACTTTGTTTCCCTTGAGGTCATTCTAAGAGGTTTGATGCTTGTGATTACTCAATTGGAAGTCTTGATTACTATAGAACCTTGATTGTCAATTGATATTTCATTTTGTGTCTACCTATCTATCCTTTAATTTCCTTGTCTTTTTGAATTCTTTATTAGTTTCCTTTTTCTTCTATCCTTTAGTCTATCACTAAACAATTTTATTGTAACTAAAATCTTATTCAACTGTGCCAAATATCATCTATTATCTTTTTGATTTCTCGTAATGACTTTCTATGATACTTAGTTAATGTTAAATATTTTTTCATTACAAAAAATAATTTAATTAATTATATTAGTGCAACAAAATAAAAGTTGAATGACTATCCATACAATAACTCAAGATATGAGGTTACATCTTTCTATTAGCTTGGACTTGAAGCCAATAATGGTTGTAAAGAAAAGGATATAAGGGAAATCATATTTTATCCATAAGATAATACAAAGTAGTGATATTGCATAAGTAAATTATATCAAAATTAATAAAAGAGCTTTTGTGCGATGTTTCATTGTATGTGTTATGCTTTTGCAATAAAGAGAACATTTCTTAGGTTAATAGTAAATGGATCAAAAGACAATTAGCAATATGAAAAGGTGGCCCTCTTTTCACTACGCCTTTTCTTGGGGTCGGGAGAGGCGGAGATTAATTTAAAATTTAAATTTTACGAATTCAATTTTTAAGATTTTTAGTATGAACTTAATATATTTGTGAAGTTATAAATTCATATCTACTACTTATTATAATTTTGGTAAAATATTGTACGTTAAATGAACCCGTTAATGTAAAGTTGCATCCGCCCTGGTGGAGGTGATATTTAAGAATAAGATCTTTAAATAAAAACAATAACAAGTGAATAAATCATATTCTCTTTCTCAAGGGAGTGGCATGACCTACCTTTACAAGATTTATATTAGCAAATTAAACCGAACTCTGTTAAAGTATATACATATAGAGAGAGACATATAAACTTAAAACTCCATTTTTAATATATATATTATAGTTTTACAATGAAGAATCTTCAACTGACCTTTGTGTATGTATATCATTAATATGAGGAACACCCTTAAAGTAGTGTTATTCCTGTTTTAAAAAAATTAGTGAAAATCCTTGCGCCAGGTAAGTTTCAGTGTTGTAGCTACATAGACGAAAGGATGTTCAGTGGTTATATTATAAAATTTATATTGCGTATATATCATAATTTTTGGACACGTGCGTTGCACGTGTATTTCATGTTGATCGGTACAAGTTTTTTCAAACGATATAGAAAATATTAATGTATATGTATAATGAGTAACATAAAATTTGAAGGAACAATTACATGTTTAAATTGATGAAAATCTGTATAATTGAATGAATTAATTATTGATCGCTAAATAATTAGTTAATAAAAATTAATAATAAAGGGATTAGACATCTAGTTGTTCACTTGTATAACGTGTAATAAGAATTTGAAAAGGCTTTGTAAAAATATTATTACCGTTAAAGCTAAAATGACAAACAATAACCAAATGTAATGATTCATAAAATAGAAAAACAAAATAGAAGAAGCATTTCAAATAGAAGCAAAAGCTCGCAACCTAAAAATGAAGGAATAAAATAGAAGCAAAGGCAATATATTATTATCAGTACCAAATTATTCCAAAGGACATTTACAGTTAATGAAAGAAATAATCCCCTTGATTATTTTCATTAATTGAAAGGCTATATATACAAGTTAATATTTCCATAATAGAAGAATCCTATTCCTATTCTATTTCTAAAACCTTATTCTACCATAATTCTAACTATACAATTATGGTAAGTGTATAACACTAATTAAGGTAACCTTTACACTACAATATACTACAAATATATATACCATATATACAAGATTGTCTTGTCCTCAATACACACGAGAATGGGCCACTGCTTGGCCGAAAGCCCATGGCTGGCCTACGGCCGAGAGCCCTCTGTTGGCCGGGCCGGTCCACCGCTATTTACTTTGTTGCTTTGTCGCTTTAATCCAGTGATATATATGTGATATACACTGCTGTATATTCAGTGTATATCACATGTATATTGCTATGTTTAACAGTTAATCCTATCAATGTGTACAAAAGAAGTTTATAATCTGTTTGTTTTAAGTAGGCTCATCCGATGGGCCGGATCGATCGGCCCATCCGATCCCCCCATCCCGATCCCGACCCGGCCCGGCCCGCCCGATCCCCCAAAATATTTTTTGTCGGGGTCGGGGTTCAAACTCGGGACGGGGCCTGGGATCGTCCCGACCTACCCCATCCCGTCCCGCCCCGCCGGCCCCTTCCCCCTTTGCAAAAATAACCGTTGCAAAAACGACCAAATTTGCAACGGCTATAACGACCATTTTTGCCCCCCAACTCCCTAAACCCTCCTACCCCATTAATATTTATTTTTAATCCCTAACTTAATATATTTACACTTTAACTCTATTTCTCAATTATAAATACCTCATTTTCCTTTTCATTTTTCTCACAAATCTTCCTACCATTTCTCTAATCTAATCTCTCAATTTATCTCTGTACAATTCTATAATTCCTACTAACGGGTAAGGGTAAGGATAAGACTTCTTCTAGTAGGGGTAACAAGGGCAAGTGTACTTATTCTAGTGATCATATTCCTAGTCTCGATTTTTCTTCAAACCCCCAATCCGCTCTCGCTCGCCGCTACTAACGGGGTCTCGGTTGATTTCCCTTCCTTTAGCTACTAAGATGTTTCAGTTCGCTAAGTTTGAAAAGTTCAAAGAGCGCAGACTAGCCACAGAGCTTAGATATTTCATTGATTTCACACATATAGATGAAACTGCTTTTTTTTAATGATATACCATTATATGATGAGGTAGATGAACTAAACTTTAATTTAGATGAACCACTAGATGACACACCCACGAGTGCACCTCAACCTCAGGAGTCTCAGCCTGAAACTGAAATTGGAATGCCTCATATTCCCCCTAGTATGAGTCGAGGCCCTACACAATGAAAATTAAAACAAGTTGCATGACATTTTTTTATACGGACCAAGAGAATCAACTAGCTAGATGTAAAATTTGTAAGAATATTTATAAATTTAAAACCGGAAAAGGTCAATGTGGGATGAGAGGTTTATTGAGACATGTACAAGGCGAGCACACAGCTAGGTGGAATGAATACCAGGCTAAAAAATCGGGTATGCCAATGCCATCTGAGTCGGGACAAGGTTCACATAGTGTCCCCGACCTAGTACAGGGTCAAATTACCCCAACGACGGGGGAATATTTGGTCCTAAATATGATAAAAACAAAGATAGGAAAAATATGACAAAATTAGTTGCGGTGGAGGGTTTGACTTTTTCATTTCCTTCCTCTTCTGGTTTTATTCATTACATTCGAGAAACATATAATCATGGTTTTAATGGTTTTCCTAGATCAATTGTTAGAAGGGATATTTTTAAATTTGCAAGTGAATATCAACAATATTTACGTTATGCATTGTATCATTTTAATGGCAAAGTGGCTATCACTTCTGACATAGGTCGTAGTACTAACGGTAATGATTATTTAACGATAACATATCATTGGATAGATCAAAATTGATCTATGCAAAAACGTATTTTAGCATATAGATATATTGATGATAGGCACACTGAAAGTTTTATTGCACAAAATATTAATGAAATTTGTGAATTATTATGGAATAAATGATAAATTATGACTATTACATTATATAATGCTTCTTCTAATAATTATGCTATAAGACGTTTAAAACTTAGATTAACTCCATCTGATCATTTTCATATAGCATGCCGTATTTATAACTACAATGAAATCTTGTCCGAGGGAATAGGAAGCGACGTCGAACAATTTGACCGACAAATTCCAATTCCAACCGAAGATCCTCAAGACATTGTGAGGAAATTAGAAAAAGTATTGTTAAATATGTAATTTTTTTAATTACAATTTTACTATGTGATTTGCAACTTTTGAACAACACCACAAAGTTGCAATTTTGAAATTATATTACCCAAAAATTATATCTCTATTAAATAATATAAGAGACACAAAAACAGTCTTGAGATGTTTTTATTACACTGTCTTGTTCAATTATTGAAGTGTATATATATATATATTTTAAAATTAAGTGGCAAAAAAAAAGATCAAATCCCGTTCCGTCCCGACCCGTCCCCCCAAATCCCGTTCCCTCTACCGGCGGGATGTGGAACGGGACGGGATCTCTTCCCGTCCCGCCTATCCCGGCCCGCCGGAACCCGAGTCCCGACCCTCCCTCCGGATCCCGTCCCGCCGGGACTCGCCCCGTTGGACAGCCTTAGTTTTAAGTGTTACCAAAATAAATATAGGAGAAACTGCAAATTAAAATATAATATAGTGACCTACTTATACTGCATCCTAGCTAGCGTCTTCTTTGGTTAGTAAGTCTGCTTCTTCGTTATGTTCTCTCATCTCTGTAGCTATATGTTAGATGGTCCGGTTCTCCAACTTGTTGAACATAACCTGCAATTAGTAAGATATTTGAGTAAGTTTCATTGTCATAATGGATTAAAGAGATTTCTCCCTATGAGTCAATACTAATCTGCAAAGAAAGAGACCATTGTTGTTAGCCATTCTCAAACCATGTGAATTCGCTCGAGTAAGCAAATGGGATACCTGCAGATTAGCCCAATTGACCACGACTATTACTATCCATACCACCCTTGAATTGTCCTTTTTTTTTTTTTTTGACAAAGGAACCCGCAACCGCTACTCTCTCGAGTGCGCACAGGGTAAACCCCGGACTGACGCAATAGCCTGCAAACCACGTCAGCCGATTAACCACACTTGGCAAGCCATGTGTGACAGGCTCAACCAAGAAGGTTTATGCAGGGGATCGAACTCGTGACCTTGCGGTCCCGCGCTCTACTGCTACACCAATTTGGCTACCCTTGCGGGTACCCTTGAATTGTCATGTGTAGCAAGTATGCAATTTATAATAAGATAAAGGTACCCCTATGATTTATTAGCTGCAAGTAAATGAACATTAAAGGTGCAATCACATTAGCCATAAATAGAGTAGTTGTGGAAAGATAAAAAGATAATAGTTCTAATGACTTTTCATTTTCTAATAGAGTTCGTTCATGTTTTTAGAATTCCCATGTAGCTTTTCTTCATCTATTTCTATTCTTTTATTTAATACATATTAATTGTCAAATTAAATTAAATAGAAGGAACACAACGTGTGAATCCTATTTATTAAGTCAATTTTTGCTTTAGAAACGTAAGTAGTGAAAGAAACTTGTCATAATTTTCTTTAAAATTCTTTGATGCATATCTAAAAACTTTAAAAATTCAGAATTCTGTTGGATTGAACTTGTAGGGTATATACTATTTATATCTAATTATTATTAAAATTTAGATTTATATTGTTGTACAAACATATCATAGGAATAAGTATTTAATCTTTTAAGAGACATTTTGGTAATTCAACTTTGCCCTTAGATCATTCCCACTTTTTAGTATTACATGATTAATTCAAGAATTTTGGATGTTTTTTTATTTACCTCATTGATAGGAACGAAAAGACAAAGAAACATCAAAATGCTTGTTACCTTTTGCTTCACGTTAGACAAGGAACCGCACTTTGCATTATTGATGTGGATTTGCTACTATTGGGGTGTTGTCCATTTGAATAAATTCGACCAAAATATATTTGTTTCTATTTGCAATTGTATCACTGTCGTTCGTCTTTACAAATGTCAATGAGTTTCCCTTTTTAATTCCTCCTTTTGGGGTGGATAAGCTAATGAATAGAATTAAAATGAAGCAAGAAAAGATAAATAGAGGTGGAGCCATAATTTAAAGTTTATGAATTTCGAATTTATCATTGAACTTATAGTTATTATAGTTAATAAATTTCTTAATACAAATATAAAATTTAAACAAAAGTTATATGTTCGAACTCGTAAACCGTAACTAATACTCTCCCTCCTGGAGATAATGTGTGGGTAAGTTTTAATCATATCGAATGAAAAATCAAAGAGGAGGTAAATGTTCTTGGTTTGAACTTTACAGAACATGAACATGAACGACGAATGACATTTTAACTTCTTGATGATAAGTTACGTGTCCATCAAATATTATTCACCTTCCGACATATTTATATAATCAGTCTATTGAATAAGTTAAATAAGTATTAGATGTGAGTAAGTATTTTGTCGTAAATTAAATAACCAAATTCATTATATTACTATGACCGATCGCGTATTTAAACTAAAAGCTAGAAACACTTAATTTTATTTCATTCTCTTTCCTCATCCCCTTTAACAAATTATGCATATTTTCCTCAAGTCAATACGTGAAATTTCTTGCTAACCAAAATACAATATTACTTTTTTTTAAAAAAAATATTACATTGGACTGGATTGCCAGAAAGATAAACTGCACTAACATTATCACAGTAGACCAATGTAGCTTTCTGAATAGGAAAGTGTAGTTCTAACAAAAGATTACGCAGCCAACATGATTCTGACACCACATTCACCACACCTCGATACTCGGCCTCTTGATAATGTAGCTTGTCGTTTTGCAGACCACGAGACCAAGTTATCCCCAAGAAACATACAATAACCAGAAGTCGAGCGTCTGGTATCAGGACAACCACCCCAATCAGCATATGTATAAGACACAAGTGTAAATGAACGTAGGATACAAATGCAAGCCATAATTAAGTGTGCCCTGGATGTATCGTATAATGCGTTTGAGCGCATTCGTATGCTCAATCTGTGGATCATGTATAAACAAACACACATGTTGAACTGCATAAGTAATATTAGGCCTTGTGAAAGTAAGATACTGAAGTGCCCCTGCAAGGCTGCGATACTGGGTGGGATCCTCGAACTTAGTGTCAGATGTAGCACCCAGCTTCGGGTTAGTATCAACCGGAGTAGAAGTAGATTTACACGATGACATACCAACTCTTTCAATAATCTCAGTGGCATACTTCCTTTGTGATAAAAATAGACCACCTGAATGACGAGTGACAACAATCCCCAAGAAATAACCCAAGGGCCCTTAGTCTTTCATAGCAAATTCGGAACTGAGAAGTGTCATGATAGACTTGCGCAGATTATCAGACGAAGCAGTCAATATAATATCATCGACATACAATAAAATGTATGCTAGAGAAGTACCACAACGATATATAAAGAGAGAATGATTAGACCGGCTGTGAGAAAAACCAATAGAAGATACATAATCTGCAGACCTTTTATACCAAGCCCGTGGGGCCTACTTAAGTCCATACAAGGATTTCTTCAGCAAACAAACATGATGAGGATGATTGGGATCTCAAAAATTCAAAGGCTGATGCATATAAACTGTCTCCTTAATATTACCGTGTAAAAAGACATTTTGTACATCCAACTGATGAATGAGCCATGCTTTTGAGAGAGCCAAACTGAGAACAGTGCGAATAGTAGCTGGTTTGACCACCGGACTAAATGTTTCACCACAATTCATGCCAACCTGTTGAGTTTTACCACCACCTACAAGACGAGTCTTATGCCTCTCAAAAGAACCGTCAAAATTTTCTTTATAAGTAAAAATCCACATAGACCGAATAATATTAACACCAGAAGGACGGGGCACCAACTCCCACGTCTTATTTTTCATTATATTCGTCAGTCATAACTAATTTCCAATTCGGGTCATTTAATGCGGACACAAGGTTACGCGGGAGGACGGATTTAAGGACATTAGAATTGAGATTAAAATGTCGTTTTAGTTTTAAAATACCCCTTTGACTACGAGTAATAGGCCCTTGACTAGAGGAGGAATTGGATGGATTTTGGGCAATATGTGGAATGGGGATGGACTGGCCAGTAGGCAGTGGGCCTGCTGGCCCAACAACTAGAACGGGAACAGTAACAGGCTCAGGATTGGTCTGAAACACTGGAAAAATACCGAGATCAGTCCTGGATCGTGTCATCGGCCCACTGGGCAGAACAATGGTTGCGGTACACTGTGGACTAGCATGCAGTGTGTCTGCTGGCGTAGTTTGATCACGGGACAAGTCGGAAAAATGGTGGATAATATATGGTGAGACCTCGTCATCTAAAAAATTATATGAACTCGGCACGGGACTACTCACTTTAGTAAAAGGAAATTGAGTTTCATAAAAAATAACATGGCTACTAATTATGATTTTATTAGATGATAAATCAAAATATTTGTAACCACGATTATTAGACGGATAACCCAAAACACACAAGCGATAGAACGGGTCTGAAGTTTGTTAATTGTAGTTGACGAAAAAGTGGATAGCATAAACACCCAAAGACCCTAAGATGAGAATACGAATGATCCTTATTATAGAGAACTTTAAGGGGAGATTTAAATGCTAATCCTTTGGTAGGAAATACGTTAAAGAGGTAAGTAGCCATTTATAGTGCATGATGCCAAAAAGAAGGGGGTACAGAAGCATGTGCTAATAAAGTTCGGACAATATTATTAATGGTACGATTTTTTCGTTCGACTTCTTCATTTTGTGAGGGCGTATGAGGACAAAAAAAATGAAAAATTATGCCATTAGCATCACAAAATTCCCGAAACAACCCATTATCATATTCTTTGTCATTATCACATTGAATACTTTTAATATCTCGTTCGAATTGAGTACGTATGAATGCTCTAAATTTTAAGAATGTGGAAAAAATATGAGACTTTTTCGATAAAGGAAAGGTCCATAAAAAATAGAATAATCATCCAAAAATAGGATATAATAACGATGACCCACAGAACTTAACACGGGGGATGTCCATAAATCACTATGAATAATGTCAAACGGCATCAAAGTATTAGAAGTAGAGGCTACAAATGGTAATTTAACATGTTTCCCTAACGAACAAGAAAGACAAAGTGGAGTACTACGCGTACCCTTACAAAAAATAAAATTATTTTTATGAAAAGAAATAACATATGATCCCGGATGACTAAAGCGGGCATGCCACAAGGAAGGAGCAAGGGCGGCAAAAGTAGACGGTATGGCTTGACTCGCGGAGTGGTGGTATTTGTGATAGGATAAAGTTCTCCCCTACTATTGCATCTCATTAGAGGTATTCCTGTTTCGAAATCCTTCACAGAAAACCCAAAGGGATCAAAATTAACAGAAACCCAATTATCATTGGTGAATTTTCGGACAGATACCAATTTTTTAATTAAGTTAGGGGCATGAAGGGTATTTTTTAAAACTAGAGGTGGATATGAGAAAGACAAAGTTATATGTCCATAACTGCGAATTAGAATTGAATTGCCATTACCAACAATAATACCATGACTTTTGCTCAAATTGAAATAAGACGAGAGAGTACTTTGGTCAGACGTCATGTGAGAAGTGGCTTTGGTGTCCATATACCAATTCACATCTGGAGGATTTAATTCAAGCGTGTGCATTGCGGCCTCAATATCTGTCAGAATTGGTGTGGGGCCCACTACCTAGAACGCATGCGGAGGTCGAGGCCCAAGCAAACCTGCATGCGGCCCCGGCCCAGAAGTGAATCTGCTGCCAGTATTTAGACCTGAGCAACTGGGCATGGCATTTTGCTGAAACTGGGCCCAGTTACCCGGGTAAGGGCTGGGAGGAAAATAGGGACTATTGGGCCAATGGCCACTGGCTCAGTTCCACAGCCAGGGGGCCCACGTCTAGGACCAGTTGGCCTGCGGCCCACTGCCCCCAGGTCCACTGCCGATGCTACCATTGTTTCGGCCATCTCCGTTACCACCGCGATTGCCACCGCAGTTTTTGCTATTATTCTTACGATGTCGACCCTTTTTGACACCAACCGTTGTTACGGTGTTGGCCAGAATTTTCGGACAATGAGTGAGGGTCGTCTGACATGGTCATTATGGCGACTAAATTTGCATTTGTAACTGTCTTTTTAGCTAAGCCGACTTCTTCTAACGTGAGAATGGAACGGGCCTGATAAAAGGGTGGTAGAGGGTTATTGTGATGAAGTAGTGTGCTAACGCCATTATAGGCCTCAGACAGGCATGCAACCATTTGGAGAACAAGACGATCATTGGTAATTGGCGCACCAACGTTGCAGAGTTGGTCTGCCAAATCCTTCAGCCTTTTACAATAGGCCGAAACGTTAGGAAATCTACCATGTGGACATGTGAAAATTCATGCTCGAGGGTGACAGCACGGGAATTCTTGTTATCTTGGAATATATCACGCACCCTATTTCAAGTTTCCATTGCCGTAGTGTCGGGTTCAATGATTGTTTGTAGAAGGTCGGTAGAAATAGTGGAATAAACCCGCTGGAGAATGGTAGCATCAAGTGTCGTCCATAACGTAGGATTTTACTCGGGGTTAGGCACCTCCTCTGCCAGGTGTCGAGGAAATTATGTGATGGAGGACTTGATGCGAGCGTGCGTGAATTTTGAATAATTCCGCCCATGTCGCGTATTGGACATTTTCCATCTCAAGAACAATAGGGATGTGGTTCCTGATGTTGGAAACTGTAAGGGTTGAATGAAACATGTTCTTTGACGTAGACATAATGAAAGAACAATAGGAGAATTAGGGATTAGGAAGAAAATTTGGGAAGGGAGGAGGAAGAAGTCGGTCGGAAACCGAGAAAGGTTCTCGAAATTTGAGTCGGGAGTAGCGGAAGAAAATTGGGAAGGGATGTAGTCTAGACCTAGACTTCTGATACCATGAAAGAATTAATCCCTTGATTATTCTTATTGAATGAATAGATATATATACAAGTTACAATCTCCAAATATGGAAAATCCTATTCCTACTAAACTTCTAATATCCTAGTTCTACCTGTACAAGAATTCTACAATTATGGTAATTATACAACATAATTTACAACTTCTAGTTATGGTACAAGACTAGTCAAAACCGTGTATATCATAGGGATATACACGGTATTCTATCAGGGATGACAACGTGAGGATTTAAATCCTCATAAAAAAGGTGAAAATTCATGTTAGCCAACCAACAAAGCTACTAAATCTCTACCAAAATATAATATTACATTATTACAAATGAAAATTCCACCCCAAGACCTCAATCAGAGCACACCTAGAATAGAGACAACCTCGATATCTATAAATGTCAAATTTACTAATGAGTCGTTTGATTCCTGAGATAAGGTGAGATAATATCACACTTTATCTCCTCACATTTGGTGCTATGTTATTTCACCTGAAAGGTAGAATAAATTAATCTAAAAATTATAGTCTTGAGATAATTTAGTCCGAACTAAACAACCAGAACATTTGTTGCCACACTGTCACAAATTGGCATAGGGTGTTCAGTGTCAGCAACAAAATGGAGGGGGCAGCTACGGCTACCCTATTTAATAAAATGGCACTATTATATGTGGCAATTCTAAATTCTCTCCAAAATAAAATATTGATGGAAAGTGAGGAAAAAGAAAGGTTCATTAATTAGTAATTACTCGACCTATCGACCTCATCATTTTTGGTATTTTCGTTCGTTGGATATCTGAAGATTAACTCATCATCTAATATAAGAATCTTGAAAAATATAATGTAAGTTGTTGAAGGCCAAAAAGAAGTAATTTCGAAAAGAAGTGAAGTACCTAAATAGCAGACGTCAGTGAAGTGGAAAATTGGATAAAAAAGGAACTAATTGACTGTCACCATTCACCAATGGATGGTGTGATGCCAGAGTTTCGGATTCGACCCCCAAAAATAGAGGAATACGGAATCAGGCCAGTTTAATCTAAATATCAACTAGCTATACCAACCAAAAAAGAGGAACTTATTGATCTTCATTCACATAGTAATTTGGATTTCAGATCGTATTATCTTGTACGGAAAGAAATCATTCCACTTCGAAGTTGAACTTTAATTCATGTGTATTTACTTTTGCGCTCTATATATTGCTAGGTCGCTGTTGGACTTCAATACCAGATTATTCCAGCAACAAAACTGATGATCTTTTGCACCTATAATAATATTTATTTTGTATTCAACAAGCACATAGAAATAACCATAGAAAGGTTATATTGAATGGAGAGACTTGAGATTAACTACATTTGACAATACAAAGCTACAGACAAAATATTCACAGTTTTTTGCGGCACAGCTTGAAAAAACACAAGGAAACAAAGCATTCTGTTTATCAAATATTTCTTTCCTCAAAATCTATAAAATCATCACCCAGTGAAGACTCACCAGAACTACCTGATTTCTCCATTGGAACAAACAACTCTTGTATACTAATTTTCTTCTTATCAAGCCATCCAATTGGCTTTTCAGATAGTGAAACCAAACTCTTAATTGCAAAATCATTTGCTATGGTGGTATCAACACCTATGGTTCTAGAGTAAAGTCCTCTGCTTCCAATAACCAGCATATTACGTGTCTCTTCACCGCTACGAGAAAGCACAGGCGGTAGTAGATTGGAGTAAAGTCCTCTGCTTCCAGTAGCCAGCATATTTCGTGTCTCTTCACTACTACGAGACAGCACAGGAGGTAGTAGATCAATCAGCTGTGGGCTGGGCTGATTGGAGTTATTTATGAGCAACCGAAGCGTGTCCCTGGCACTTTTCTCAGCCATTGATTCTGTTTCTGGAATTAAGGGATTCACTAAATTTGGGTGCAACTGTGGAATACTGCCAGAGATGGCAGGACCTGCACTGACAAAGTAACCTTGGCCAGAAGAGCAAACGTCAATAACTGGAATATGGACTATAGAATCCCCTACTAAAGGTGAGAAAGCAGGTATTTGCTGTGAAGTTGTCAAAGAAAATGGCAACCTGATCAATGACTCGGGCAGAAGAGGCGGGAAATCTAAAATGGAGACATCAGTGACAAGAGATGGCATTGGTGTCAAAATACTAGATGAACAAGCAGGTGCTTTCGAAGAAAGTAGAGGTATGGAGTCTGTAGATAAAATAGGCAAATGCGGAGTTCCAACTGAGTACTGCAGAGTAGATACAGCAGGAGGACACCAACAGTAATAAGGAGAGAGAACTGTTGAATCCAGAGAATGAATACCAGCTGCAGAGCCTCGGAAAGGAGGGGCAGCAACAAGTTGCTCCAAAACAATTGAAGGACTAGCTTCTCTTTCAAGCTTGTCGTCTTCAACATAAGTTGAACTAGGTGGTGCATCTGTGCTACTTGTGCCACCAATCTGGCTATCTACACATGAAAGATAGCTATCACCATAGTGCCTTGGCCCGTCTCCAGAAGCACATACTGATGATGTATTCCTGGTCATGCTATCTTTAAAAGCACTAGACATAGGACTAAGGCTACTGATCAGGCTGGCGTTTGATCCTAGGCCACCAAAGTGCTCAGACCCCAGAGGTTTCTGAGGTGCAACTGCTATCTTGGCATCAAGACCAGATTCTGGAGAATCAACAGAGCCAGCTATGGGAGGATCTCTTGACATCATGGAACTTGCTTGAGGATTTATGGCTGCTGAACCGTGGAGATAAGCTCGAAGATGAATGGCAAAACAGTCAATCCGTGATTCATTGATTCCAGTCAATTCAGCCAAGGATGGTTTCATCTTAACCAAATCCCTCATCTAAGCCAACCACAATTAATAATGATATTAGCCATCTACACAGGCAAGTATAATATGAAAAATATTCAGCAGTTGATCACAGTAAACATAAGAACATATACCTTTTGCCGCAACTCATCTCCAAGGAGCTTAGACTTCTCTGAACACCAAAAGTAGAAAGTCTCACCATCAGGGATACTTGTAAGAAAAGAGCGCCCAGAGTTGTCTGCCACAATATCTTTAATCTCCACGGCAGAACAATCAGATTCACTGCAAAATGTTCCAACTCTCTCTGTGCTACCGTCATCCCCAATGAATGAGATGCGCAAGTCCGATGTTGGCAGAATTGCAAGGTTCAAGTTTCCCCTGTTGCAACAACGAGAAAAAAGAAATGTTTAAGAGCAGTTAGATTGTTAATAAGTTACATTCTAAATTGGACGTAATCAAATACAGCACATGCTTGTCACTTGCGCATCCTAAATCTAACGCCCTTGGCTGAGGAAATGGTATTATGAGTTAATTTTTTTATTATCTGAAATTGCAGAAATTAAGGCAGCTAAACAAGCCCTAAATCTCAAATTTGTATCTACCCTTCTTTCTGCAAGAAAAGTCTTACTGGACAAGCTAGCCTATGCAATTGAACAGCATTACCAACATAAGATAATTATCATTTAGGTGGATGCCTGATGTTTTTTTTAAGACAAGTGCTAGTTAATATAGACCTACTGTAACATGCAAGTAATTTCACCTCATTAACCAGAAGTTCACTAGAAACATGCACGAGATACATATATTTATAACGAGAGAAAATCACAGAGTCCCACCAAAAGAAGATTGTGCTGCTTTTTTTAGATTTGTGAGGGTGGGGGAGCCAATCACTCCTCCATTCACATATATCATTGAGCATAAAAGAGACACAAAAGACAATTGGAATCCAGTAACAGAAAATCTCTTCGCTTACAGGATGTTACCAAAGAATACAAGGACAAATTTAAACAGATATGTAGCTATGTAAAGGCAAACACTGAGCTATGGACGGGAAATAGCAGAATAGCATGAAATAGGAATGACAGACTGAACAATATTGAAACTTCTAGGATGGTTCAGATAAAAGGCAGTCAAACCACATTTTTTATTTCATAAAATAAAAAAGCACCAAGGAGGTACAAGTTGACTTCTAGATAATTTAGAGAGAAGTAATTGAATCATGTAATATAGGAGCATGAAACTACCTTGACTTCTCCTTAATTCAGAGATCATAATAGTAAACGCCCAATTTACCTACAAGTCAAAAGATATTTTCATGTGGAAGCATGAACATTTGTCACCATCAATAAACAATACAATATCTGGCAACTTCTAGCCACGATCAACTAAGGTTATGTACAGGTTAAACTGGATTGAGCTATATAGTATCAAACAGGTAGAGAGAATAATTGCAACTTCTTTGATGAAATAATCTAAAAGAGAAAAATAAGAGAATGATAGAACACTGTAATATGCCCATACACAGCAATAGGACGAAGTGAGAGAAAACATAACACTCGCTGATAGATCAGTGCAAACATGCTTCTGCCAGCCCGATGGGATTTATTACCCTAAATGCCGAATTAAAAACCTATTCTCCCATCTCCAGTCAGGCAAAACTGATAAAAGTACCATATGTAGTAAGATTATGAAGGGAACAGTGGTACTATAAAGCGAGGTGATAGAGAACAACACACTCACTTGTACATAAAGGGAAACACACTTCTACCAGTCTAAAAGGATTTAATACTGAGGACTACCAAATTAGCAACTTATTTTCTCATCTCCATTCAGACAAAACTGACAAAAACACAAATCATACCAACCTTTATGGTGCCTCCACATGTCAATGTGCACCTCCTAACAATAAACAGTCTCATATCAAGACACAGGGATATATGATAGTATCCAGCAAGCAGTACTGTTCATGAGATGATATGATGTGTCTGCAGTTCATGTCCTATATACTCAAAATTTGAACCCTAAACAAGTTTAGGGATCTGGAAACAAGTTACTCTCCCGAGTACAACCTAACGTGAGCATAGCACATCTAGGAACAGATAAATTCACTGGATTCCAACTATACCTTCACCAGCAGACAATATGCAGCAGTCACAAGAGACAAATAAAAAAGGAGGTGAATGAGCAACAATACATTCTCCAGTATCTTACAACTAAAGCATTATCGCTCAAGATGTCCATAGGAAAGAACACTTTCCTTTTCCAGCAAGAAAAAACTAGGTACGTGTGTGGGACAGTCAAATATGCTTCAAGTACCTATACTGCTAATAAACACTAAACCCATCGAACAATTAACTAGTCTCTCCTCTGCTTGTTACCGCATTGCAAAATCCATTGACCCCTATTCTAACTACTAATGGACATTCATACTGCTATATCTGTACATTAACAACATTCACTTCTCTCTTTTCTTTTTTTGTTTCTTAAAGGCTAAAGCCAATCATCTTGCGTATTAACCCTCTTTCTCTTATGCTAAATGCGATTACACTTTTTATTTGACCAATCAAAAGAATAATACTTTCATTTTGAATTTGAATCTCAACTAATCTATGTTTAACTATTTCAAAAATAAGCATATGACATAAAAAGTTGAAGTTATCTGCCTTGCAAACTTCAAAGGAGGCAAATGGCATGTTAACTTTAGAATTATATTTCTTCTAGTTACAGCTAACAGCCTAACACTAACTACATATATCACTTATAATTCACTGTCAAATAAGGCGCCTTTTCAGTCTGAACCAGTGGTAACTAAAATCAAAAGATTAGACATATAAATCCTACCACTTGAATAGGAAGGGCAGTTAGGTAAATACTAGAAACAGAAGTGCTCATTCAGTTGGTGATATGTAATAGTACCAGATATGACTCCACCAGGATATATTTATTAGATAATTGCTAAGAATGGTATTCCTTTGTGTACCATGATACTAGCAAAAGAGAAGTAAACTTAATTTTGCTCAGCAAGCATTTTGAACGAATGCTTACAGTACAATAATTGCAAATTTTCTTCAGCATCCTGACCAAATGGGTTTGTTAACTGAGTTATGGTTATTGCTAAGACCATGATGCTTACAAAAAGATGCTTATCTTAGAGCTTTGAGTAATAATTGCAAATATATGCATCGATCTTTCCTAAAATGAGGAAGGAAGAGAGGATATGGAGAACACAATCTATGTCTACCGGTCAATCACGAAGGAGCTGATTTAACTAAAGCAATTACTCATTAAAATGTCAAAAGAACTACAAATCACAATCAAATAAGCTGGACGCAAGTACCACAAACATGGAAACACCATATAATGCATGTGAAAGGTAAAGTTCACTTCAACTACCTTGTAGCAGTTGGGCACAAGAGTGTCCCCTGCTTCTGGATTTTCCCAACGCGCATTGAAACGAGTGGAATGCACAAGCACCTGGCGAGCATTCCAACTTCTGATGGCTCAAAGTTCTGTCAGGGAATAAGAATTAGTTCATTTACCGTTTTAACTTCAGTTATAAAATAGCATCAAACCAAAATAAACACGATGACCTAAAACATATTCCTCGTAGATTTAATTGAAACTTCATATGTTAATTTGGTAGAATTTACAACGTTCATATATTGTTTTAACTTATAAAATAGCGTCCAATCGCATATCTCTTATTCTTAATTTTCTATTGATACTTGTTGTCCTTTCTGCTTTAATTTTCTTGCTATTCTGATGTTGCTTCTGTATTACCTGAGCCGAGGGTCTATCAGAAACAACCTCTCTACCTACCAAAGTAGAGGTAAGGTCTTCGTACACTCTACCCTCCCCAAACCCCACTTTGTAGGATTACACTGGGTATATTGTTGTATAAAATAGTGTCCAACGAACATCAAAACCAAAATTAACACGATGACCTAAAACGAATTCCTCATAGATTTAATTGAACTTCATTACATATTAATTTGGTGGATTTTGAAACGTTCATGTACTGTTTTAACTTCAATTAAGCGTCCAGGGAACATCAAAATCAAAATTAACACGATGACCTAAACCAAATTTCTCATAGATTCAATTGAACTTCATTACATGTTAATTTGGTAGAGTTGTTCATATACTGCTTTAACTTCAATTATAAAATAGCGTCCAAGGAACATCAAAATCAAAACTAACACAATGACCTAAAACGTAACAGTTCCAAGTGTATTTTTTACCATTATCTCATGAAATAACATCCAACGAACATCAAGATCAAAATTAACACGATGATGTAAACAGTAATAATTCAGGTGTGTTTTTTACCATTATCTCACAAAATCAAAATTAACACGATGACGTAACCGGTAATAGTTCCAGGTGTGTTTTTTACCATTATCTCACAAAATCAAAATTAACACGATGACGTAAACAGTAATAGTTCATGTGTGTTTTTTTACCATTATCTCATAAAATAACATCCAACGAACATCAAAATCAAAATTAACACAATGACCTAAAAAGTGATAGTTCATGTGTATTTTTGACCATTATCTCACAAAATCAAAATTAACACAAGCTCACGTGTATTTTTTTTTAATCATTATCTCATAAAATAACATCCAACAAACATCAAAATTTTTTTTAACACAATGACCTAAAAAGTGATAGTTCATATGTGTTTTTTACCATTATCTCACAAAATCAAAATTAACACGAATTCACGTGAGTTTTTAACCATTATCTCATAAAATAGCATCCAACCAACATCAAAATCAAAATCAACACAATGACCTAAACCAAATTCCTCATAGATTCAATTAAACTTCATTACAAATTAGTTTAGCAGAATTTTTCAACATACTTGACTAAGATGAGCGAGTAATCGATCTTCAGCAGCACCAGCAGAAACATTTAGCTTCAATAAAGGCTTTAGCCTTTCATCAGCTCGACAAGCTCCCATTACCTGCAAATCTAAAGCTAAAAGCCACTGAAGAACATTTGTTTCTCCTGATCCAAAAACGTCATTGTATACAGCATCATCGCCATTTGATGGCGATGATAACGACGGCGTCGTTTCGTCCAATTCTACCTCATCAATCTCGTGATTGTTTGTAGATTGTTGTTGAGGCTCTGAATGAACCATTTTTTTTTAATTTCAATGAATTAAGGTTTAAATTAATTCGAAAATAAGAAAATTGATTCAAATCTATTAACAAATGCAAAGAGATTTGAGAGAAAATCACGGGAACCACAATTGAATAGTTGCAATTTGCAAATAGGGAAAAATGAAGGTATTTAGTTTTGTTATATATAGAGACGATGGAGGCCTACGGATTTGAAATGTGGTAATGAAACGTTATTTAGGGATGAATTTGGAATCCGGGCAATCATGGCATTGGCTTACGTCAAGCTGATTTTTAATAGGCTCAGGTTGTTCATTGTGGGTCCCATGTGGGGCACGAGGACGTGGTAATGGACAGTGCCACGTCAGCTCCACGGGATATCATAATCAGATGTTGATTAATTGGCGAATTAGATACTCTAGTTCCCCTCAATTGATATGACGTAGTTTAAGTGGATAGAAAGTTTAAGAAATAAAAGAAGATTTTTAAATTTTGTGATTTAAAATAAATTAAATATATTTGTATAATTATAGATTATCTATTTAATTATTATTATATAAAAAATTATGTCATTTTTTTAGATTGATTAAAAAAAGATGTGTCATATAAATTGAAACAGGAGGAGTAAAATTTAGTACTCTCAATGTCTCAAAAATATTGTCTTAGTTTGAGTTGGCACGTAGTTTAAGAAATAAAGAAAGACTTTAAAAATATGATGTGCAAAATAAGCTTTAAATATATTTCTGGGAATGTAAATCAACTTTAAATTATTTGTAAATATATAAATGTATCAATATTTTTGAAAAAAATTAATAAAGAATGTAAGACATCTTTTTAAGACTGAGGGAGTATACTCCTATTAATAAACGACTCATTGAGTGCATTCTTTTATTTGTTTTTTGAAATATTTATTTCCTCTTTAGGAATATTTTAAAAAGCATAATGTTTATTCCCAAAAAAGTACAATTAAATTTGTAAGTAGTTTTAAGGATATGTAGATTGATTTGTTATAGATGAGTATAAAGTAATGACAATTAGTAATGAAATCAAGTGAATATAAAACAAGAATATAATGAAATAAGCCTGGGTTGTATGCGTTTCGGAGGAAATTCTTCGATGAAGTTAGCTCCGGAAGAACACTTAGCCTTGATGAGCTCTATGTATCCGTTACAATAAGAAAATAAAAGAGCAAAGTAAGTATGTTGTATTGCTATATGATTTATGATGTGTCTTACAATTAGATGTGGCAAAACTTAACCCATGAAATCATAGCCCGCCCAATCCATTCAAGTTTGGATGGGTTATTAACATACCCATTTATCAATTCAACCCATTTTAGTCCAATCTATCAAAATTTGAGTTGATATTTAGCCCAAATTGATTCATGAGAAATCTATTAAAATATATTTTAAAAAGTTTTTTATTTAATATGTTATATATAGCCATAATAAAAAAATAATAATTTATTAGGTACTAAAAATTATAAAAATAAATAAATAAGGCAATTAAAGCTTAGTAAGAATTGAGCGGGTTGAATTTTGACCCGCTTTTTAGCCCATTTCAACCCAATCCATTGTAGCCCAAACAACGTTTGGGTAGGTCAATAACTCGTTCAATTATTAACTCAACCCATTTTGATCCTCCCAAATTCAGCTCAACCTGCCATTCGCCACCCCTACTTACAATAGAATGATAAGCTCTATTTATACTTGAGTTGTGGGGTGTATGATCCACAAATCACGCCTCCTTAAATTACCAATATTAATGCTACAATAAAAGCTAATAAAGTCTAATAAAAGCCGAAGAAAACTTGGTCTTTATGTAACGTTTTATAACAGACACATCTTGAATGATGTTTGATCGGTGAGTTGGCATGTTTTTCTGAGTCCTTTGTATTTTTGCCTCTGTATCTTCTCACGATGTCAACTGGCTCGATCGCATCCGGATTTACCTCGACTGCTACCTCTCCTGATTGTGACTTACATCCTATATCAAGTCCGCATAATCACCTCGAACTCTTGTCTTAATCTCTCCACATGTCATGCCATTTATTGCACAAGTATACAACACAAGTATTCCTGATACAAGTATACAAGTATCCGTACACAAGAGAATTGCAAGAGAATACATTGCCCTTTACTGCACAAGTATACGACGTCACATGCTCTTGTGGATCCGTTATTCCGTTGTACTTCAGGAGATCAGACATTTTAAACCTCTTTGGTATCAACTTCGGTGCTGCACTTGGTGGGAACGACAACTGGATCTATCTCTTCGAGTTCGGTCTCTTCCAGATCGAAGGCGTCCCAGAAATCTGATATATCGTGAATTGAAGGTCTCAATCTTCTTTTCATTAGTGTCAATTCGTTTAGTTAAGGCTTGGAGCATCTTCAAGACCTCCAGGGACTCATTAGTCCCTAATCCATTGTCATTCTCATTAACTCGATCCTCCTCTCGGCCTAGATCATCATTACGGACGGGATGAGCTTCATCCGCCGCACTTGCTCCGCTGTTTGTTTTTTGCAATTGTGTTATAGGCTCATGTTGCTCTTTTAACATATAAAAAATTTGAGCTAAATTTATTTCTTCCTCCTCGTCGTTTAGCATTTTCTACTGTGACCTTCTGGACGATCGAGGTGAAATCGCGAAATTGTTGTTATTCATCGGATCGATCCCGTTTGCTAGAGCAACGGGCGGAATGCCATTAACATGATTAACTGGTGGCACGATGTTGTTGTTATTAATGTTGTGAGCACCATTGTCACCATTGTTGTCCTCGTGGTTGCTAACCTCAACGTTAATTTCACTAGCCATATTGTAAGTACTTAGTATTGACCTGTAATCACAAAATTTCGAAAGAAACAAGTGAAATTTAAGTTTGAACAAACCACTACTATTATCCTTAGCCCCACGTTGGGCGCCAAACTGTTTACCCCAAAAAAGATACAGTTAAAATTTTAAGTGGTTTTAAGGATATGTGGATTGATTTGTTATAGATGAGTATAAAGTAATGACAATTAGTAATGAAATCAAGTGAATGTAAAACAAGAATGTAATAGAATAAGCTTGGGCTGTTTGAACTTCGGAGGGAATCCTTCACTGAAGTTAGCTCCGAAAGAACACTTAGCCTTATGAGTTCTATGAATCTTACAATAAGAAGACAAAAGAGCAAAGTAAGTATGTTGTATTGCTATATGATTTCTGATGTGTCTTACAATAGAATGAGAAGCTTTATTTATACTTGAGATGTGGGGGTGTATGATCCACAAATCATGTCTCATTAATTACCAATATTAATGCTACAATAAAAGTCAATAAAAGCTAATAAAGCCTAATAAGCCGGAGGAAACTTGGTCTTTGTATAACGTTTTTGTAACGGACACATCTTGAATGATGTTTGATTGGTGAGTTAGCATGCTTCTCCGGGTCCTTTGTATTTTTGCCTCTATATCTTCTCCCGGTGTTAACTGGTTCGATCGCATCCGAATTTACCTCGACTGTTACCTCCCCGAGCATGACTTACATTCGATATCAAGTCCGCCTAATCACCTCGAACTCTTATCTTAATCTTGCCACATGTCATGCCAAATTTCACCGTATACACATAATTTGATAAGATTCGTTTTCTCAGTGTTCATTGAAAATAGATAGATTGGATCTAATTCTAGCTTGTGATATAAATTAATCTGGTGCTAATTTCGATCTTGTATGCAAATAATACTCCATCCGTCTTATCCGTTTCAAGAAGCTTGTATAACTTGTTGGAAATTTGCCTTTGGCGGGGAGATGCGTCCACTCATATTTGATGAATTAAACACTAGTGTTCCGCATGTTGGAGACCTTGTCTCTTCGCAGATGCATGATCTACGAAGTGAGTAGATGACCGTAGGGCCAAGAATCGTTAAATTTCGTTGAGAAATGAAAGAGATATTGGTCCACGAAGTAAGGTGTTTAAGGCATGGAAATGTGGTGTGGGACAAATCTACCACATCGGTGGGAATAGGAAGAATTGCTCTCTATATATGTCTCAAATTGGTAAAGGGTTTGGGACCCCAAGGGGTATCCCATGTGTTAAAAGGAGGGAAGACCAAGATGTGCTTGGGTTCAAGGCTAAGCCCACACGCGCGCCGCCGCCGCCCGCCCGTCCGGTCCGCTTCCGGGTTCTCGGGTTCTCGGGTCACGGGTCACGGGTCACGAGCTGTGGGCTGTAGGCTGTGGGGCTTTCTGATATTATCTTTTTGGACCGAGAGAACTCGCGGATGTACGGTTTAATCCCCGAAGTTTCATATGTACGGTTTGGATCGAATTCTTTCATATGTACGATTTGGTCCCCGAAGTTTCAATATTTACGCTTGATCCCCGAATTTACGAGAAGGTGACGGAAAGGTTGGACGCATTTTGGAGCATTAAACACCATTATTTGGCCGATTAACTCTCCATTAACAGACCCATTACTTGGGCAATTGAGCGACCTCTCCTTCAAGACCTTAAATCAACCTCACTAATGGCATTTAACATGCCATTTACAGCCCTCCTAATGGCCATTAACAGCCATGTTTGGGCGATTGATCGGCCCCTCCTCCATGCTATATATTGAACCTCTTTTGGCTCAATTCGGGGCGACAACAGAAAAACACACACCGAAAACGAGTGACGAAAATACGATGCACAAAAGGCAAAACAGCAGTGGAAAAATGACACGAAAAAACCGGAAAATCGAACCGAAAACAACGAAAAAGCGAACTAGAAAACAACGAAAACTCGAACCGGAAAACGAAGCGAGAAAATCAAAAAAACGAGGGTGAAATTCAAAAAACAAGGGCGAAAAACAGTGACCAAACCCTCACGTATACACAAGATATACACTATAGAGACACACTATATACACAAAGACAAAAGAGAAGAGTAAAGAGAAACTCTTCCTTCCTATTCCATATCTTCAGCAAGTCGAGTCATATTTGTTTTCTTCGCCAGGCTCAACCTATTGGTTTTGTAGTGTTGAGATTATAGTGTTGTTTTATCTTGGGAGACTATTGCCCGCTAACGTAAAAGCATATATACGGGGCAATCTTATCTTAAAGATAGAGGGCTATCCTCGACTCAACACACAACGTTGTAACCATCCAGATTTAGTTGTCTCTTGATTTCAGGATATCAAGATTCAAGACACAACAAACTTGCGGCAGTTCTCAACATTGGCTTTGCAAGGTGATCAAGATTCAAGACACAACACACTTGCGGCAGTTTTGAAGATTGACCATTTATTTATCCTTTCGAACATTTGTAATAGTTATTACTTCCCGTACTGCTTTATAAAGTACAATAGTGTTAAGTGACCAAATTCCAATACCTATTTAATTAGGGGTAATTTAGTCAAACTATTTTTGTCTAGAAGTTAGTATTTCTTAACTAGTGTGCAAATGTCTATGTGGACAATCTTTTTTATTAGGAGGGAGTAATAAATAACACATTCTAGTTAGTCAATTGATTATAAAGAAGCTCAATCCCAAGTCCAAACACTTTTAAAATAGTAATATTACAAGCTTACAACAACAGTTCACCTTTTTTCAAGGAAGATTGATGTTAATGAGTAGTACGGCATGACCAAAGAATGGATAGTCAACAACTGAGATAATCACCATCCTGTGCTGCGGAGACACAACAAACTAATAATACAATAATCATTACTATTTTTCAATTGGACTTACTTCTAATTACCACCCGGATATGTACGGGTGAAGGTAGCAGATATCCAATTGAATACTCGAGGTGCACGCAAACTGATTCAGACACCACCATTATCTAGCAATTACAAAGTACCCATCCTAGTTCTAAAGGTATTTCTTGTGAGCGCACTTCTGACTGAGCTGCACCTTGATTAGACTCAAATGGAGGAAAGCTAACTTCAAATGTGGCTTTCATCTGACTGAAATAGCAGCCCTCCCTGTTAATAACCATCTAGCACCCCTAACAAGTTCCTCCTTGACCATGAATAGAACAGCAGCAGCAAGAACACTTTGTATAATTTTCGTGCCCATTCCCTTGTAAAATCCACGAAAGCCTTCATAGCGTATAATCTTCATCATAGCATCAAGTGTACCTAAATTGCATAGAGAAACATTTACTACTTGCATTATTTTTTCTGAAAAAACGTCTCCAAAAGTTGACATGAGAAATCTAATGTCTCATCAAGAGTTTCAGTTATGATGATCTTAGATAAACTAACCCAAATTCCCAAGCGATTGCAGGTTACATTTATTTATTATGTTGTGAATGCAACTTAACATATTGCTGCAAATATAAAAATATGCTAACCTTTAAAATGATGCTTAATATAGAAACAAAGCAACTCAAATTCACTGACCTTTATAATGATGTCTTTTATCCCCACAAATATCCTGCTTTGCCTGGAGTCTTGACTGCAAAATAGAAAAACACTTTTATGATGAAAAACTCAACTATTGGATAGTGGTCCAACTCTGCATGGACAGAACTAAATTGGACCCAACTGCTGCCACACTGTGTTTGTTCTGTTCCAATCAGCAGTTGCAAAAAAGTTAGAACTGGCAATGTGGTACTAAATGGTGTATGATGTTCTGTGGAAGTCCATACAGCTAAAGCAACAGTGGAACCATTTCAAATTATGCTGGCTGAAATTATTAGTGGGACCAAATGAAACTGAAATTTAAAAGGACGCACTGAACAAAATTTAAAGGTAAAAGATGTATTTGTCCACACACCAATAGGCTTATAGTTCAACAGTAGGTTGACTAAATTAACCAAAAGGTGAAATGGAGCGTAGAAAATCGGCAGAAACTTTTAGGGGGCTGATATTTGCATCAACTATTTACAACATTCAATCCAAAATTTTCATAAAATTTTGATGAGAAGGGCAAAGGAAAACGAACTTTCTCCATATAGAACACTCGTATACCTTGATAACCAGAAGAGGATATGTGACAACCGTAGCTCCAAGTTTTGCCACAGCTCCAAGTAGAAATATCTAGCAAAAATACAAAACACATGAGCTCCAACAATTGACATGTCAAAAGCTAAAAAATCTAAAATGATAAGACGACGACAACAACATACCCAGTGAAATCCCACAACGTGGGGTCTGGGGAGGATAGAGTGTACGCAGACCTTACCTCTACCTTGGTAGGTAGAGCGGCTGTTTCCGAGAGACCCTCAGCTTAAGACAAAGCACAAGCACAAGCAAAGCAACATCAAAAGCAAAGCAAGAGAAACGGTCAAAATTTTTTAAAGAAGTATGAAAATGCTGGTATCAAAAGCGAATAAGCCATGATAGCGCATTTCGAAAAAGTAAGCAGTAACTAGCGCAGGTAAATAAGCTAAACAAGGTACACTAAGGGACACATAGCAACATAAATCAAACTACAAGGGACTATAAACAATACTGCGCCTATTAGTATGATAGGCTAAGCGGTGCTACAATAATAACACTACAAACACCAGTTTGCAAGCGTAAGTAGGACTACGCTCGACTACCTACTACCCTTCTACCCTTATCCGTGTCCTCCACAACCCCTATCTAAGGTCATGTCCTCAGTAAGTTGCACCTGCGTCATATCCCGTCTAATCACCTCTCCCCAATACTTCTTCGGCCTAACTCTACTCACTCCTGAACCCGTCCATAGCCAACCTCTCACACCTCCGCACTGGGGCATTTGTGTCTTTCCTCTGCACATGCCCAAACCATCTCAACCTCGCTTCCCGCATCTTATCCTCCACCGAGGCCACTCCCACTCTGTCCCGGATATCCTCATTTCTAATCATATCCCTCCTTGTATGCCCACACATCCATCTCAACATCCTCATCTCCGCAACTTTCATCTTCTGGATGTGCGAAGTCTTGACTGAACAACACTCCGCCCCATACAACATAGTCGGTTTAACCACCGCCCTATAGAACTTGCTTTAAGTTTTGGTGGCACCTTTTTGTCACATAAGACTCCAGATGCGAGCCTCCATTTCATCCACCCTGCCCCAATACGATGTGTGACATCGTCATCGATCTATCAATTCTCTTAGATAATAGACACGAGGTACTTGAAGCTTCCTTTCTTTGGAATGACCTGAGTAACAAGCCTCACCTCCACGCCTATCTCAAGGTCGCTCCCGTTACTAAACTAAAATGATAAGACAAGTCTCTTAAAAAAATACAATCATAAAATTTAAAAAAATAAGACAAGTCTAGAACAGAATCTGGAGGAACAAGAGAAAGGGACAAAGGTTTACCTCCAACGCAGTGACATCATTGGCACCTTTTTTGCTAGAGACACGTCGTTTTCTAATCTTCTTCAGAAAGGTTTCATATAGCATAAATTGTATGGAAGGATTGCTAACCTGTATTTAGCAATGAAAAGGATCAGGAGCCATTATTTAGTACTTACTACTTACTAGAGTAAGTTCTCACATACCATGAATAATGTTGGGAAAACACCATTCCAGAAACCCAAAATTCCAGCTTCACCATAGACTTCTTGAATCTGAAAGATACCAAGTGTTACCTGTTAGAAAATTACAGGTATAGGCTGCATAGTTTATACCGTGACCGTGAAACATGGCCAAAAAAGAGTAATTAATTATCAAGGGAAAAAAAGCATGGTAAAAAAACTCTATGTTTCTGGCCCAGGTTTTAGTCTAGTGGTAAGAGCGCAACGCATGATGTGTGGGTAAGACACACATCATGGGTTTGAATCCTGCCATAGACAAAATCCTGGCATTTAAGTGGAGAAGAGTTATGGCAGGGTGGGGCCTTGAACTGGCCAAAAAACTTTCTATTTGAACGGAATTCCACAATTGCATAAGCTTCGGTCTCGATCAATTATACTTTTGGTTCATTGGGTAGGTGTCAATAGCAGCAGAACCTTCGCATTAGTCCATACCACGACATCCCAAATTGGTTTCGGTATTATCCACCGAGTCTTGAATCATGCGCCACTAGCTCTCAAGGATTTCTCAATTGTAAAAAGAAAAGTTTATGCTTCTGTTTGATTGGCATAGCCTTTATGTCATATGCTTTATCAGAGAGGATTAGGTGAGTACCATCATATGTTCTCACGGACATCCCACACAAAAGCCACAGACATTTTCTGTTTCTGATTTTACAAAAACTATAAAAAAAATTGTTAATCTTTCAGAAACCCATCATTTCCCACAACGATATTATGCTCCAACTATTTAGTTACGAAAAAAATCAAGCATCAAAGTGTCGACTAATCCATATTGCCAGTTCAAAACATTGAAGAAATAAAAAAGAAGAAAAAGAGAATCTTTAGAAAGATAAATGTTGGATCCATGCATCAGCTTTCATCTAGAAAACAGATACTGACAAGTAAAATGCTCAGGGTTACTCCAACTAAGATTTAGTATGCACATACGGTCCTAGACCCAAGGTATGCAAATTAAGTTTGAATGCATCATAAATCACATCTTTTAATAGGAAAAGTTCAGTACATACAGTGTGGCTTGTCCCATAGGGAGGAGGTTCAACCACAGCAGAGATTTCATCCTGTGATGCTACAAGTTTTGTGTGGTTAACTTTATCCTTTGTTGTATGAGTCTGCAGAATAGTTGTGAGAAATAAACGTAAGAAAACCAAGTACGCGACATTATATTAGGGAGAAATTGTTTGTGAAGAAAACCAGTAGATAGTCAATTAGTAATATTTGAAGCGAGGCATTTTAACATCAAACCAAGGCAATTGGTACTGCATTTAAATCGAAGCATTTTGATATCAAAGTACTAGTTTTAAACAAAATACTATACCATCGATAAATCAGATGCTTCTTCTACTTATGATCAATACACGGCAGTTCCGAACTGACATTGTTCCATCTTTGGAAGCAGCAAATGCGCAGGAAAATGTCAGTAACTGAATCCGAAGCAGCACTTTACTTCCGCTCACAATATTCAACAACACAATCAATCATGAACCAATGCTGTGCATTACAAATGACAGATATCCAACCTCAACAATTGTATAACAGATATGACAACAGTAGTGTACTTGCAGCACCAACTATTTATCTCAACACCAACAAGGAACGAGCAAAGGAATTTCTCCAGCAATGTCGCAATCTCAAACTAATTGGAATCACCTATAAGTCCTCTATATCCATTCTGCTCTATCTGGGCCTTTTCATTCCAATACTCGATTTATCTGTATTTATTTTGCATATGATTCTTGTAATTCTCAAAGATGTCCATCTAATGTTTGTTTCCCTAAACGAAGACATATATCCGCATAACTTAAAGGACTTTGGTTTGTTTATACATTCATAACCAGTACTGTACTTGCAATAGTTCCACTTTGTAAGATGAAAATTTGACCTCAATTTCACATACCTATTTGATATAACATGAAGAAACCTCATTAATGCTGCAAAATCAACCATGACGCTTTGATCTCCTCAAAAGAGAAGCTTCTTTGTATAGCAACTAACAAAGAATTGTTTATGTGACTCCTGCAAGCTTTGCAAATTCTCCCCTCTTTTTCAATCCATGATTACCAGCCAGGCTACTGTAAAGGTTGCTAATTCATAGGCACCCTTTAATATTTCACTGACATATTTATTTGATGTTGAATTAATGAGTCCTAGAAGAAATCCATCGCAAAGATCAGGTTAAAGACTTCTATGTATATCCGTATTGCACTTCCAACAATTCCCCACGAGATGAGTTAGAGCAAAAAACTCATAGAAGAGAGTGCTGAAACTGGTAGGAATGAATCTTAAAAGGAAAAGGTATTATTCCGCAACATAAAGGACGAAGAATCAAAGACCAAACCGCACCAATAAACTTGTTGTGCTAAGCTCACCAAAACATTAAGTAAATACACCAATTACATAACCTTTCTCATAGGAGGGTAAATGAGAACCCCAGAGTATTTACCTGCATGCGTGTAACAACTACCCATATGGGATTGGTCAGCAGCACGTTAACACACCTGTAACAAAAAAAAAAAGTCAAAACACTCATGACTAACAAAAACAAGTACCATATTCAAATGGCACTTTAACCAGATAAATATATTCGTCAAGATGGTGCTTTACAAGTTTTGTCTTGATAAAATAAGAATGTCAATATTATGCATAGAAGACCGCCAACTGAATTCTTGAATCAAAAGAAAAAGAGTACTGTTCCATATTGACAGGAATCCAAAGTTTCATTTTTTTGTTTGTGGATGAGGTATAATTTGACAAGAATCCAAGTTTATTGTGGCAGAATGTTGTTGATACCGGCGTTGTCAATGTAACAAAGTATGAAAAACCAATATCCAACAGAAAAGAAAATTACCCAGATAAAGCAGCCACCAGAAGTGATGAGAACATTCCGACTGATCCATCACCAATTCCTTTTCTCTTACGTTCAAATGCATCAGTTTCTGCTCTATTCCTCAATATTTGGTAGAAATAATAGTAAACACCCTGTACCAAGAAAAGTACAGATACATAAGGGATCAGAAATTATACTACAAAACAACAAACATAAGGCATTTAAAGAAAAAATACATTCACAGAAAATGAAAGTAAGCGAAGTATTCCAGTATGAGGAAGATTGAGGTTTATCAATTGATTATTCAAATTTCAGCTAACCATTTGTCAAAGGAATATAAGAAGACGACTAAAGCAAACATACTCACTTATGCAACAGTGCCCTTGGACCAATACATATGGGTTCCCCATATTAAACAAATGAAATCTTGATGGATAGACCAGATGCTGCATCGATAGACTGTGAATGAACAGAACAGCGGGTGGGGAAGGGGTCAATTTAAAATAAAATCATCAATTATATATCGAAAACCTAGTTGAGCTTTCGGCCATACAAAAGAGCAAAGAATTAACATCTAGCAACCACACAAGGAACAGTTTTGTAGGCTGAGTTCCATGCTTTCCTGAACTATTAGCCAAGGAAATCGAACCCAAAACGCAGCGCATTATCATCATAATACTTTATCGGCAAGGAAAACTGAAGAGGACGACATCCCCCTTCGGACAAGGTGAAGCATCTTCAGCCCAGTACATGTTCAATGTTCAACTAGACAACATCAGTGGTCTATCTTATATTACATGAGACCAATAAGTCATAAATATTACTAGTAACATATTTATCCACTCCTCATTCAGAAATCAAAGGAAATTAGTTGAGTTTCGAGTTTCCACATCAATTTTTAGTAGTCCATGTGCCATAAGCTTTTCCATTTGGTCCATTAACTTTTTTTTAGTGTAAAAGTAGAGAATTTAGACACATTTGGACCATTAACTATCACCCTAAATTTAAGTTAATCCTTTATCTAATCTGTTAACATACTTAATCCTTAGTATGCCTGAAAGCTAACACACCCATTAAAAGAACAAAACTTATGACCACATATAACACCAGCTCCACCCAAAAGAGCTGTCAAAGCAAGATGAATTTCCCACTAGCTGGCCGTTTAACCCGCTCATCAAGAGGGAAAATGTAATCGTGCATCATAAACTTGTTTTCCCTAGATTGAAAATGTTCTCTTCAATGCAAAGTCAGAGAGAGACGAACTTGACACAAAACTATTGACACATGGGGAAGAGGCAGAGCTCGACGCAATGTAAAAGGGGAGCCTCAACAGAATGAAAGGAATACGATGACGGTCCAGAATACAAATTCATGGAGAATTTTGACAGGGATAACAGATTCAGAGGGCAAATTTTACTTTTTTCGGTCTAGTGGACCGGTTTGCAAGACGTCATGCTCTTCGACGTACTTCCTTTGACAAAGAAATAAGCCACATGCATGTCTCGTAACAGTAATGCCCAAAAAATAGCTTAGGGAGCCCAAATCCTTCATAGCAAACTCAGAGGCAAGGAGTGACATAATTGATCGACGAAGTGCATCAGAAGATGTGGTGTGGATGATATCATCAACATATAGTAGGATGTATGCCATGTCATTACCCTTGCTATAGATGAACAGTGAAATGATTAGATTTGCTATGTGAAAACCCGATAGAGGATACAAAATCAGCAAACCGTTGGTACCATGCACGAGGAGCTTGTTTCAGTCCATAGAGTGATATCTTCAAAAGACACACATAATCTGGATGAATCGGATCCTTGAATCCCATAGGCTGATGCATATATACGGTTTCATGAAGGTCTCCATGCAAGAAAGCATTTTTGACGTCAAACAGATGAATAGGCCAAGACTTGGACAAAGCAATACTGAGAACGGTCCGGATAGTCGCAGGTTTCACCACCGGGCTGAATGTCTCATCACAATTCACTCCCACCTATTGAGACATGTCATCACTTAGAAGACGAGTCTTGTGCCTCTCAAAAGAACCATCATATTTCTTTTTATGTCGAAAAATCCACATAGAACGAATAATATTAACATCAGGAGGACGAGGTACTTGATCCCATGTCTTATTTTCAATAAGAACATTATATTCATCAATCATTGCATTTTTCCAATTAGGATCGAATAAGGCATCTTTCGGATTACGAGGAATATGGGAAGGGGCAATAGAAGTGGACAAGTTAAATAGCCGTTTGGGTTTGGAAATGTCGTGCATAGCATGGGTTTCCATTGTTCGTGGGTGTGCCGCGAGAGGTTGGATAGGATTGGGATGGGGTGGCCGATAAGCGGAAGGCGGGACTGGGTGGACTGCCGGAGTTGGGGGTGGGGCCGAGAAGGGGCAGTGGCGTCGGGGAGAGGGGGCTAGCCGAGAAAATGCCGAGATGAAAGGCCGTGACGGGTTGTTCCGAGGCTCCCGTTGTGGGGCTGGGTGGACTGTCCGCCTCGAGACGACAGTGGTGGGAACGGCTGTTGTAAAGTCCCGGATTTATTTAAAAAAAAAAAAAAAAAAAAAATTTAAAAACACACTCTTATTTGAACTAGAAGAGCTATATCTAACTTAGACTTCTACTAGACCTGGATATCCCTCTAGGTCTTCCTTACTTGGATGTTTTGTAAGACTCAAACACTAAACTTTTCACTATATCTTCAAAAGCCAAAAACTTCAAAGGAAAACCTCTCCTCTCCCCTCACCTTCTTGGACGAAAATTTGCCTTTTTGGTGAAGTTTTTGTCTCTTTTTTTTTTGGTTTTCCAAGAGCAAGGTTGGAAAAAGATCAAAGTGTGCAAGAAGGAGAATAGTGGCAGTGTAATAAAATTTGTGAAGAAATAAAGGTGAGTTCTCTCACTCACAAATTCTTAGTAAAATCCTTTGGTTTTGAGTTACAATGCATGTTAAAACATAATATGATGTTGGAAGAGCAATCATGGAAAAAAAAGAGTGTAGTATAACTTGTGATGAATTATTGATATAGTATTATCTTATAACAAGTTTGAGTCATGGTGATTGCGGATTGTTTTCGCTGAGTTATCCTTGTTAGAATGAGATGAAATTTTCCAGGGTCGTATATCTCTCTTTCACGGTCGGATTGAGCCCAAACGCGGCCAAAACCGATATACGGTTTTAGAGCTATCGTTGTTTAAAGTTTCTTCCACGGATCGATTGAAATCTGGAGGGGCAGAATGTATAACGAAAAACTGTACAAATCGGTAATGAATCTGAAAGTTTGTGCTACATAAAAGTTCTAGTTTTCTCAGTTCTTGACTGTTTGAGACCTTACGGAGATCGATCCGACAAACGTTATGACTGTTTTAAGATTGTATCCTTTTTTTTCAAAAAATCTGGCAAGACAGTTTTCATAGGGTTGTTTCTTTCGTGAATTTGTACTAGTTACCCTAAGTATTTTTCAAAGAAACTTGATATAGTGATAGGTCCTCGTGTTACTTTCGATTCGGCGCAAGAAACACCTTATTTAGGGTTACGGTTTGAGAGTTATAACCCTTGCAAGCGAGAAGGACGAAAAGTTGAAAGAAAGAATTATTATTTGAATCTTCTGAAAATATGACCAAGTATGGAAGTCTATTATTATGATATGCATGACTTCGTGATCTTATGTTCCTAGTATGGTAATCATGTATGAGGTGATCGTCGTTGACATTGAAAGCTTCTTCCCAGTAAGGTTAATCGGAGGTACAACGACCTTACGTCACCCCGATAGATTCATAAGTGATCTTAGTATCACTCAGGCAGTATATATACATATAAATATATTGGACCGGGATGCGCGTTCCGCAACATATATATAAAATATTAGATCGGATTGCGCGTACCGCAACAAATACATATATATGAAATATTGGATCGGGTTGCGTGTACCGCAACAAATACATATATATGAAATATTGGATCGGGTTGCACGTTCCGCAACATATATATATATATATATATAAAATATTGGATCGGGTTGCGCGTACCACAAAAAATATATAATATAATATAATATATGGGATCGGATTGCGCGTACCACAACAAATTTATAATATAATATATGGGATCGGGTTGCACGCCCCGCAATTCCTTTCGTGAAGGTGTACTGGTTAAACTAAGTATTTCCCTAGGGTGAGTTCGGAGGAGATTTTTTGTGTGAATAATTATTATTGACATGTACATTGAAATTGATGTAATATGGTTTCATAACGTGCTTATTATGTTTATAGTAAGATTGTACTTAGAACATTTCGAGGTTACTTTGAATTGCAATGTGAGGTTCTCACTTAGCTCCGGATGGTAGGGTTGACTCTTTTAACATGTTTCACGAAAGCGTAATAGAGGGAAAGCTCAGCAACAGGGCTAGCGATCGTCCCGCAGCCTCATTGTTCCACCAAATCCATTGCTTCGGATTGGTGAATGTCACTCTTGATTAAGTAAGTCGAAGAACCAAGTTTCATTATCCCGGGAAATGGCCCACATGAGATTGTTTCCTTTTAAACTTTGAATTTCTTATTCTATATATTATTTCCGCACCAAGATACATGCTTAATTTAGGAAGAAAAGAAGTTAATGGTTCGCCTGGGAAGGATAGTTGCCCAGGTGTCATCACGCCCTAAGGGAAGACCTAAGTAAAGTCGGGGCGAGGCAAGTTGGTATCAGAGCACAACCAAGTTAGGAGATTCTGGAAAATTTATTTGAATTGGGTGTTGAACGATTACTTATTGCGACGGTGTGCGCGCCACCTTAGTAATAAGTGAACGGGATAACATCCTAAACAGTTTCGCTTCTTTCATACTCTCCTCGTGCCTATCTTGAGTCTTGTCAAAGACTTGATTCTCGTACTACATCCTTCAAAGGATTATGGAAGGGGATTGTGCAACGGTGAACTAACTAACAGTTATTTTTGTAGATATGGTTACAATACGAGTTCCAACCAAGAGGGAAGTGCTCATAGAAACGAAAAGGATAATGCGAGCTCAGGAGGAGTTCATGGACCGTAGGATGGACTCAGGACGATTTTGGTGCGTATATGGATGACACAATCGCACGTTGTACAGATTTGCTTAGGGCTAGACGGAAGAGGCGTTCATTTGACCCGACCTTTTTCAATTATCCAATTGGAGTCATACTACAAATAATAGTCAACTCCATCCCGGGAGAGTTCCACTCCTCGTTTAGAATAGCAAAGAAGCTATGTGGAGATAGTAAAGAAGGATCCTTGCTCAAATTTCTACGTCAAGTGAAGAACGTCTGGAAGATGAAGGAAAGAATGGACAATAGGGAAAGGGAGGCAAGGAACACGGTTCACAAGGGGCTGAATGCCAACTTGCGGAATAGGCGAGTCACGCGGTTAAGCCCTTTAACACGTGTTGTGGTAAATGCAAGTTTAAGTTGGAGATCTATAATGGGCGACGGAGAATTATCTGATAAGATTTAGCATAATGTTACGTTATTTTAGAATAGGAAGGAATGAAGTATTATGAATGCAAGAGGGAAATAATATCATTTTTTTTCTCTTGTGGTGTTGCATGCTTATGAAGTATAAGAAAATTTGGGAAGTTAAAATAGACGTCTTGTCTTCTAAAATATGGGCGCGCTTGTCTTTAAAGAAAATGGTAGACTCACAAGTACCGGTGGTGCGAAAGTCGATCAGGACTACCCGGGGAAGAGCGAGGGGACAATGCCAACCCGTAAGAGTTCTGGCACAAGAACCGGAGGCTCAAGAAGAAGTTCACCATGAAGCTCCTATACCTCCGGTTGAAAGAGCAGTGTCTCAAGATAACGTGGAAAATGTTGAAGAAAATAAGAGTCAAGCGGCCCATGAAACGGTGGGACAAAAGTTAGATAGACTCATAGAGTTGATGACAGTTGTAGCCCCACACCTAGTTCAGCCTACACCTAGTGTCTCAGTGATGGCCCCGATCCCAGGAACTAGTTGTGACTGCACCACTAGCTAGAAAAAAGTAGGAGCTCAGTCGGTATCGAATAGACTAGGGCGAATTTTATGAGGAGAAGAGAATCTATCTTCACTGGGAAGGACTCCAAGTCCGACCCTATAGTGTTTCTCGACGAGGTAAAAGACCTACTGTTTACCCTGGATGTGTAGAGACGCATGGCGTCAATTTGGTAGGCGCACGTCTAGTGGACGACGCTGGGTGTGGTGGAGAAATTTTAGAAGGAATCGTCCCCCGATGTCATCACCGATGACGTGGGGGGAGTTCAGAGCCGCATTCATTGAAAAGTACATGCCTAACACCCGAAAAGATGCGCTCAGACGTGAGTTTGAACAATTGAAACAAGGAGACCGCAGTGTGCAAATATACGATACCTAGTTCGTGCGATTGTCGGCATACAACGCACACATTATTCCTCCGGGAAGGGAGAAGATCAAAATATTTATCGAGGGTTTGAATCCGAACTTGACAGAGAAGGTAGTGGCATTAGCCAATGATCGGACTTACCTTCAGATCGTTGACATGGCAATGGGTGTAGAAAGTTTTGCTAAAGCAAAAAGAGAGTATTCGCGGAAGAAGTTTCGATCGTCGAGATCCTTTAATCAGAATCAAAACCCGAGGCAAGAAGGTAGTAGGAGTTCTTCAAAGCCGAGCCAATCAGTAGACCAGTCTCATCGTGGGCCCTAAGGACATAAATGGTTCAATCATCAAGGTAGCAATGTCAAGGCCACCAACCCTAACGCGGAAGGTGACAGACCGGTCTGTAAGGTCTGTCCAAAGAAATATTTTAGGGAATGCAGGTTCTCACAGAGAGGTTGTTATAACTGTGGGGAACCAGGCCACTATATCAAAGATTGCAAGAAGAGAACCCAAACACAGGTTTCTCATGGGAGGTCAGAAGCAACCATAGCTGCCCACAAGGGAAGTCAGGGCAACCAGTCACGACAGAGTCAAGGAGGTCAACAGTCCAACAATCCTAACCGGCTCTACGCTTTGCCCATGAGGAATGAGGCGGAGACATCTAATGCGGTGGTCACATGTATTTTGTTGGTCTCAAGTATTCCTGCACTTGTATTATATGATCCTGGTTCTACATTTCCGTACATGTCAATCGATTTTGCTAAGAATCTACATGTAGAACCTTCTTGTTTAAGTAAACCCTTTGAGGTCATGACACCAGTGGGGGCCTCGGTTTGGGCCTTTCGAGTATTTAAAAATTTTCCGTTAGGTAAATGGTAGAGGAACAATAGCAGACTTAGTATTACTTGATATGGTAGACTTTAACATTATTTTGGGTATGGATTGGCCGTCAGCATGTTATGCCACGTTGAATTGTCGGCAAAAGGTTGTAAAATTATCTTTTCCCATGGAACCAAAAGTGTTTATAAGGGGTAGTATTGGGACATCATCGGGTCAGCTTATTTCCTACCTTAGGGCTCAAAAGTTATTAAGAAGTCACGAAGTGGAATACTCTTACCTAGCTAATATAGTAAATACCCAAAAAGAGTCCCTGAAGATACATATTGTCCCTGCAATTTTTCGGAGGTTTTCCCTGAGGATCTTCTAGGCCTTCCTCCAGACATCCTCCAAACAGGGAAGTGGAGTTCGCCATAGAGTTAATTCTGGGTACAAGACCCATCTCCATTCCTCCATATCGAATGGCCCAGCTGAACTAAGAGAGTTAAAAGAACAATTGAAAGATCTTCTGGATGAGGGATTTATAAGGCCTAGTGTTTCCCCTGCGGCCCAGTCCTTTTTGTGAAGAAGAAAGACGGTTCGCTCCGAATGTGCATCGATTATCGACAACTCAATAAGTTGCTATTTTGAAATTGTATTACCAAAAAATCATATTTCTATTAAATAATATAAGAGGCACAAAAACAGTCTTGAGATATTTTTAATACACTATCTTGTTCAATTATTGAAGTGTTTATGTATATTATTTTTTAAAATTAAGTGGCAAAAAAAAAGGTCAAATCCCGATCCCTACCCAACCCGTCCCCCCAAATCCCGGCCCCTCTACTGGCGGGATGTGGGATGGGACGGGACCTCTTACCGTCCCTCCTATCCCGGCCCGCCGGGCTCGCCGAACCCGAGTCCCGACCTTCCCCCGACCCGCCAGGCTCGCTGGAACCCGAGTCCCGACCCCCCCCGTCCCACCGGGACCCGCCCCGTTGGACAACCCTAGTTTAAAGTGCTTTTCGAAAAAGTACTTTTGAGAAAAACAATTTATATTTGAAAATCAATTTTTGCAATATTAGAGCAACAAGATATTTGTGTGACTAGGCACGAAGTTTAAGAAATAAAAAAGACTTTTGAATCTTGTGGTCTAAAATAAGTCAAAAATATTTGTGTGGTTATAAATCATCTCGTTAAGCGTAAGAGCTAAAGTTTAATGTTAAATTATTGTCAAATAAGAAAATGTGTCATTATTTTTTAAACTGACTAAAAATGAAAGTGTATCATATAAATTGTGACATAGGGAGTATATTTTTTTTAGCTTCCGGAAAAAAAAATTTGCTACTACTGAGAAGCACTTATCTTTTTCATAAAAGTTTGGTCAAACACCTCAAATCCCTGAAATTGAGTGATTTCCAGAAAATAAGCATTTTTGGCTTCACATAAACTTCACCAAACATGTTATAAATTGGAATGTTCATAGTTGACTAGCAAGCACACGCAACAAAAAGCCGAATATTCTAAACAAAGATATTTTTTTACAGGATGACTGCACAATGCGCACATTAGCATAGAAGCAAAGCGCACATTAGCATAGTAGCAAAAACAAGCTCACCTGTGATGCAGCCGTACCAACTAATGACGGAGCTAAGCCACCATATAGCCCATCCCATCCTTCCTGCCTTACAACCTACAGATCAAAGAAACAGAATTTTTTTTTGAAAGTAAATAAAATTTAAATTGAAATTTAAAGCAAAAAAAAAAAACCTGGCACATTTCTTCTATAGTTCCAATTTTTTGCTTCATTTTCTTTGAATTTCTATCTGTTTGTTGCCGAGTATTTACCTGAAATAACGCAAGTCAAACAATAAAAGCTTTTAATAATTCATTTTTGTAGATTTAAAATAAAGTGAAGAAGTTAATAGAGAGTAGTGATAATACTGTTTCAAGAGGATAGGTGAGGAGTTGAGCGATGATGCCGGCGCCTGCGCCGGCGAGACCACAAATCAAAGCATCCGACATAACTTTAATTTCCTCTTTGATAAATTACAGTAAAATTGGAAAAGCAACAAAAATAGTTTTGGGGAAACAAAAATGAATAAAAAAAAAGAGTAAAGGAAGAGAGTGGAAATGGAAACTAGAAAAAACGTGCAAGTAATTGAATATCCAAGAATTTGGAAGTAGCGAGAAATGGAGTTAATTAGTAGAATAATCGCTATCAGTATGCTGAGTTCGGTTTCACTTTGTTTCCGTTCCGTTTTAAAAATTGGCACATTGGTGCGTGGAAGTTTGAAATTTTTTGTTGAACACAGGTTCAATAAGACTGGTTCAAATCAAATTGTAATCAATATCACAATAATTATTTTGTACAAAGTATTATATATGGAGATGAATTTTTTAATTATATTTTCAACATTCATGTTAATGTATTTTTAAAAATAAATCAAAATATTTTAAAATCAATTTTTAAGCATAATATTTGTAACCTTACTTTTAATCATGGCAAGCAGCACTAATAAAAACTATGTGAAGAAGAATAATCAAAATTATTTTGTCAGAAAATTCAGGCCAACGAGAAATATGTTAAGATTTGCCTTGAATTTTCTATTTTACTTGAATTTTACCATAATTGTGTTTTACTTTAAAAATATTTTCTTAGTGGAAAAAGTTTTCTTTGTGGAAAATGATTCAATCATATTTATCATTTTCTTGAAGGAGAAGTTTTGAACTTCTATACATAGAAAATTATTTCTTATCATAAACAACATAATAACATCAACAATGTAGTCGTTTAGAGAGTTTTGCTTAGGGGAGATTTTTCTCTCATAGTTTTTATATTTTTTAATATTAGTTTTTAATATGTAGGCCAATTGGCCAAACCATATCAAATTTATTATGCATATTTTAGTATAATTTTTTTTGTCATCTGATTTATCATCGTTTAACGTTTGCAATTATTAGCTTCCGCATGACGCCTGATTATTTCAATCCAAACAATTGGTATCAGAGTCAATAGTTCAGACCACGATTCAATGGGTTGAAAACAGGCTCCAGAATGCATGTTTTGAATTTTTTGGAGAGAGATGAAAACAACAAGGTAGAAAATATTAATGAAAAATGGCTCTTCTAATTTTTATTAATCATAAGTCTTTATCTATGCACAAAAATAAAGTAGTAGACTCCTCCTACAATTAAAGTTTAAGACTCTTACTAAAATTAAAAAGCTAAGTATCATACTAAATCAACTATTAGACTTCTCCTACAACTAAACAACTAATTATTCTAAAAAATTATAGCAGTAACAAATGCAAAATTCAACACTCCTCCTTGCTTATGTTGCTGCAATCTAGAAAAGTTGCTCCTCTTTAATTTCTACTCTAGCAATTTGTGCTTGTGGGATTCTGTCATGACCCAAAATCACTAAGTCGAGCGGACATCTATCGTTTCCACTATTGGTAGGCGAACCCTTCTCTTATTCATCAAGTCAACATAATAAAGTAAATAAGCAGAAATAATAAAAGTCTAAGTCATATCATAAATGTCAAGTGCAGAAATATGAATACTGCTACACCTCAAGGATAATGGTCTGAAATAGTACAAGAGTCACTAATCATCAAAACATGTATGAATAATACAAGTCTAAAAATAGGAATATTGTCTCAGAATAAAAGTAAAGACAAGTAATGAGAAGGAGTCTTCGGGAAGCGAATCCATCCAATAGTGCTCATCCAAGAAGACTCAGCAAGTAGCCTCAGAATCAGTCTCGAGGAGTCGATGTAGAACCGATCACGTACTCTGCATTCAGAAAAGAATGCAACAGGTAGTATCAGTACAAACACTATGTACCGATAGATATCATGGGCCGACAACAGTTAGCTAGCATATGTATAAAAAAGAAACTGAAAGATAGACATGCTCGCAATCAGGTACAAATAATATCACAGTCCAAGAATAACCGGCCAAGTATAGAGAATCAAGTCAGGATATATGTATATGAATGAAATGATGAGTAAATATGCAATGCAATGGTCACATGCAATATCCGTACATACATGCTCCGGGCGGAATATCTCTATCTCCCAACAATCATGACCTATGGAGGACCCGCGAAGTCCATGTACCAGTCACTCTATATCACACAACTTAGAGACGACTCTTCCACCGAACACAACGCTAGCCACTTTGTATCACTCAGCATAGAGATGGTTACGCAATATACTATGTCATATGAATCACAAACTCTATCTTAAAACATGCAAACTCTACCTTAAAGGTATCAAACTCGATCTTAAGGCATGCAAACTCTATTTTAAGTCATGCAAACTCTACCAATACAAATTGTTCATCAATTTCAATTTCATATATCTTCCTGAATTCTAAACCAATAGAACCCTGAAAGTAAAAAGAGTAAATTCAGAATAGCAATAATAATAATAATAAGTAATAAACTAACCAATTAAAATATAAGGGAACATATATCTGTTGTTTGTTTTTCAGGATCATACTCATTTATCTTGCTATTTACTCCTTATTCTTTTTTATTCTGAGCAAGAAATAAGTGAGGTGGAACACAAAAGTTATGTGTTTCTAAAGAAAAAGAAGAGAGAGTAGCAGGACACAGGTGAAAAAAGACGAGTAATGTACAAAAATCATAATAGTGTTAAATAGTTAAATATGCTATAATTAAAAAAAATAGAGTTGTGTTTTTAGGTTGGAGACATTTTTGTCTTAAAAGATTCATTAAATGCAAGGAAGGGAAAAAATTAAAGACCAGTTGGTTTGAAGGGAAAACCGTGCAATATTTTGAAACAAAAAAAAAAAAAAAAAAAAAGGGGATGGTCTTGAGGATTAAAGGTTGGTCGAACTTAATTTAAAATGGAGACCTTTTGTTATAATTGTAACCACTTTATTTAGCAATATAGCCAAATTAAACTCAAATTGAAATTTATTATTTTCGATTAAAACCGTTGTTTAAAATTAGACCAAATTGAAATATATTTGAGATGAATTAATTATCTGATTAATTAATTAAGCTTGTTAACTTAAACTAAGTAAAATATATATTTGTAAAAAATGGACTAATTATAACTGACCAATTGAAATACGTACTATTAAATACTTATTTCTTGGACTAACATGATTTTTCAAATTGGCAAATACATTTGTACATAAGAAATTAATATGTAATAATACATATAATATATAATAGGGTATTTTGACAAATAAAATGGCAAAATAACGCCGAAACTAATTATGAAAATATTTTTGGCTTTGCAAATAATTTTACTTTATTTAAAATTTAAGAAGCTCGACTAATCAATTAAACATGTGGAGGATCAAAATTGGGGTCAACAGGGACCGGATTCCATACTTTATTTTTCTCAAACCGATCAAGTTCTTCTTTCATTGACTTGACCCAATGGTCATCCTTTAGTGCTTCATCAATTTTCTTTGGCTCAAGTTGTGATATGAGGGCCAAGTTTGCATTGTTTTAGTTGAAAGCCCTAGTCTTCATTCCTTCATTTGTATCTCTTATGACAAATTTCTTTGGATAGTCAGGTTCACTTCTCCACTCATTTGAAAATGGTCAAACTGTTAAATTAGTCGATTTATCAGTTGATGTAGTTGACATTGTATTATTGCTTTGTCCAATAGAGGAAGTAATCACAATAGTTTGTAGTTGACTATCTTCTTCATCGACAATTTTACCTATCTCGACCAAGCGATTAGTATCATAAAATAATTACACGAATAGATTCTTCAATAGATAATGCACTCTATAAGATCTACTATTTGTTAAATAATCAAGAAAAATACCTTCATCGCTTCGTAGATCAAACTTATCAAGGTTGTCTTTTTCATTGTTGTGAACAAAACACTTACAACCAAAAGGGTGAAAGTAGCTTATATTTGATTTTTTACCAGTCCATAAATCATATGGAGTTTCTTCAGGATTGGCATGATTAAGCACATGTTTAAAACATGACATGTTGTACTTACAACTTCTGCCCAAAAGTGATGTGGTAGTTCATGTTTCACAATCATTGTTCTAGCCATATCTTAGAGAGTTCTATTCTTTCATTCAACAACACCGTTTTGTTGAGGGGATCATGGTGAAGAGAAGTTATGAGTTTATCCTTGTTCATTGCAAAATTTTCAAAACCATTATTTTCAAATTTTCCTCCATGATCACTTCTAATAGATGAGATGTAGTATCCTTTTTCACGTTGTACTTTTTCACCAAAAAAACCTGAAAATCTTTAGAGTGTCATCTTTATGAGCAAAAAAATATTACCCAAGTGAAACGAGAGAAATCATCTATTATAACAAAAGCATACCTCTTTCCTTAAATACTGGCAGTTCCAATGGGACCAACAAGATCCATATGAAGTAGCTGCAAGGGTTTAGAAGTAGAAGCACTATATTTTAAATTAAATGAGTTTCTGATTTGTTTAAATTTTTTACATGCATCACATATGTGATTCTTTGAGTAGTTTAGTTTAGGTAATCCTAAAATCAGTTTATGCTTTGCAAGTTTTCAATTAGGTGCATACTTGCATGTCCAAGTTTCTTGTACCACAATCATGGATCTCCTCCCATTGAAGCTAAGTAGATGTGCCCATACATGATTTTGTTTATGCTTTCAGGTAAGACAACTTTGTCAGATAAGTCTTCAATGATACAACCTGTTTTTCAAAATCTTACCTCAAGATCAGAGTCACATAGTTGACTTATGCTTAGGATGTTATATTTGAGACCCTTAACTAAATAAATGTTAGTAATATCACATGAATTATTGAAGGCAATAGTTCCTATACAAATTACCGTTATAATGGAGTTATCTCCAAAGGTTACTAGACCTCTATCCAAATTTGACTTATTTGAACAAGCTTTTGTCATCAATCATATGACTTGAACACACACTATCTAAATATCATTTCCCTTTGATTTCTCCTTGTGATGTTCCTACAAAATAGAGTATTTACTTTCTTAGGTACCCAACTTTTCTTGGGTCCTTGAGGGTTAGTCTTACAATGATTTGCATCATTTTGGGGTTTCCATATCCAACCAGGAGTAGTTGTATAACGAAATCTACAATTATAGTATTTATGCCCAATTTTACCACAGCAAAAACATGTTTGAGAAAAGTATTCTTCTGTGAGATACTGATTAATCGACTTGCTTATACTATTATTATCTTTCAGACTTCTTGTCAATTGACTTGGATAACCTAGTAGACTGATATGTCTTAAAATGAGCACTTGACTTACCAGTTGAATTGCTAGCAATGGATTTGTCACTTATAGATTTTTTTCCAATTGACTTGTTGCTATGAGTCAACTAGTTAAACCTGATATAATTATGACTGGTAGATTTGCGCAACCCATTTAGTTATAATTGCAAATCATGTACTTCTTCTTGAAGAAGACCCCTTTTAATTTCACATACTTCTAATTTAATTTTTCAGTCTTTCTTTTCTCTTTGCAATTTTCTAAATTTATCAAAAACTTGGTTTAAATCTTCGAGAGTTTGGTCTAAAAGTTCTTGAGTTTCATGACACTTAGAGCATGGGTAAGGTCTTACCTTGCTTGTTTCACCAATTGCCGTGAAGCAGCCATTTTCCACTTATTCATCTTCACTTCAACTGTTGAAGGCTCTTTGCTTTTGGTGACCTCTAGATGATTTCTTCTTTGACTCAGGACATTCACATGCAATGTGATCATAATTTCCACACTCATAACATTTTTCATCATTTCTTTGTTGGTCATTTGAGGATTTTCCTTTTCTGAAGTTTGAATAGCCTTTTCCATTGTTCCTGGATCTCCTCATTGCTTCCATCACAGATCTAGAGATCATAGCCACTTCTTTAATCTCATCATATTCTTCAACTTATAATTTGAAAGCAATCGCCTTTTTCTTTTCCTCCTTTTGGTACATGTTAATATGATTTTTCTCAAGTGTCATAAGATTTCCTCTAAGTTCATCATAGGTGAATTTATCTAGATTTTCATCTTTCAGAACAATAGCCTTTGTTTGCCAAGTCTTTGATAGACTTATTACTAGTTTTCTTACTTGCTTGGAGTTGGAATACACTACTCCTACAGACTTGAGTTCACCAATAATTTTACTGAATCTAGTAAACATTGAGTCAATGTTTTCATCATCAGTCATGGAAAATGCTTCATAATCATGTTATAGTGCATCAATCATGACTTCTCTAACTTTGGAGGTTCCTTCATAATAAAAACATTATTGATTATTCTACAGATCTGAGTTTTGCTCCAGGTTCATGTTTAAGAATGCTCTAAGATAATATGTTAGAATGAGGAAAGGTTTTAATCTCGATAGAACTAATCACTAAGGGTCATGATATTGTCTTAATAGTTATACTCTTGTCGTACGGGGTGCCCTATCAGCCGTCGCCGATGTTAGGCATAAAGGCATTTTCACGGGCCGTTTTACGTATTGATCTATGTATTACTATTAAGGTATAACATGGTAAAATCCCATGGGTGAAAAGTTCTATTAGATATTTCTGACTCTTTCCTTTATTCCTCAACAGGTATCTGGTTTTCAACCTTAATTTTTTCAACCTTCTCCTCTTGAGATATTTCTGAAGGAGTAGTAATATTATAAAGATTTTCATCTACTTGAGAGGTTGAAACTCTAGCAGTAGAGGTTGTGGGTATGTCATCTAGAGGTGAATAAAATAATGAGATGACAAGGATCTGCCTATCTTTGGCAGCTGTTTAGCAAATTGAAGACGAATATTTCCATCAGCACTTTGCACCACATGAGCAATTTGAGAGTCTATCCTGGTATGAACCGGGATAGCTTTCTCTATAAGCCAATATTCGGGATACTCAATTTCATCCCAACTTATAGGTCTTCTAGTAGTGATTTTTGACCTATTGGCTAGATTGGTCTCTATTAGGATCGTTTGTCTATTTCTTTTATCATCCATGATCCTACAATTAGGATTCATAGTGTCAAGAACACGGAAATAAACTCGGTAACAGATACACATGACCTCCGTTTCAAGCATGTAATTATAACCATTAGCTTTAACATATAAAGTTAAATCATGCAATATATTCGGATCAGACAAATATAAGGTAAGATTAGGTCTGACATTAAAATATACTGGACCATAGGCCAAACTAGATTGCATAGCACTCATTAAAGATTGTTTCCAGTTTAAATTCCTGGCATCTCTTAAAACAATCATAAAACTTTCTGGTAAACCTTCTAAAGTTAGAGGTTTAAAAGCAATTTGCACTAAACCAATATGCATAAATTTATAATGCATTTTTTTATATCTATCAATATCATAATCAGAAAATAACTGTATGGTTTTTTCTTGGTTGTCCATCTGGACCGACTCTTCGATAGTCTTAATGATATGACGATTACGAAGGTTTTCAAATATGCCAAAATTATAAATTTATTTAGTGGCGACAAAGGGAATAGTCCATTTGTTTAAAGCATCTAGCTGCTGGGGAAGTTCATATTCTTCCTTTCTAGCATTTTTAATGGTATGCTTATAAGTTTTGAAAATATTCATTTGAAATGAAATACTGTCTATGAATACTCTTTCTAGAATAACATGGCTTTGATACCACAATAAGACATGATACATAGGCCTGATACAAGGATCTTAAGATGAGATCAAGAATAAAGGAAAGAGTCAGAAATATCTAATAGAACTGTTCACCCATGGGATTTTACCATGTTATACCTTAATAGTAATACCTAGATCAATACGTAAAACGGGCCGTGAAAATGCATTTATGCCTAACATCGGCGACGGCTGATAGGGCACCCCGTACGATAAGAGTATAACTATTAAGACAATATCATGACCCTTAGTGATTAGTTCTGTAGAGATTAAAACCTTTCCTCATTCTAACATATTATCTTAGAGCATTCTTAGACAGTATAGGCTTATTAGCCTATCATAAGTTAAAATAACAAAATAAGTAAAGGGGGAGCAGTTTACCTAATACTGTACTCAAGCGAGAGAGAGTGTGAGTGAATTCCAATGTTATTATTCAAATGAGAATTTACAATGCTTAGTTTTTTCTTTTTTTTTTGTCTTCCCTATCCTAATGAACGTATGTCCCCTTTTATAGATGAAGGCGGACTCCAATTCATTTACAATGCGTAAAATAAATAGTAAAGGAATCTAAATAATTACAAAACTCCAAAAAAACTTTACTAAAAGAAGATAAAGACATCTTATCTTCTGAAAAGTAAAAGTAAAAGAAAACAAACGACTTTATTAAAGTCGGAATAACTTTATTAAAGTTGTGGGGACGAATATGTCTCTTCAGTCTTTCCTTCCATTATTAATGCTAGGTAGGACCCGTCACTTTATTCTGTCATTTTCTCCTTTCCTCGGGAGCTTTTGTCTTCTTGTCTGGCTTTTGCCTTTCCTTTTACTGCCTCAATCAGGCTGTCGAACAGGTCTTCTGTCATGGGTTGGTAGGTATAATCTTCCAACGGCTGAGATTCTCCTCCTAGACAACCATAAGGATTGTCGTCTGTTGCTTCTTTCATGGAAGCTGTTGATGTCTCTGAATAGGGACTGTCATCAATCTTTGTCTTAAATTTTTTAACAAAGTCTGTTTTTACCTTATCAAAGTAAGCAATCATCAGTTCTTCTTCTGATGCATGGGGATTATTCATCCTGATAGATTTTTCTAATTTAGAGAAGAAAGAATCTTCTTTGGCCTCTTTCTTCATATGATGAATAGATTTTAAAGTATTAATAAGAGAAGTAATTTCTTCTTCCAACTGCCATCCATATTTGCGAGTTGGATTTTCTTTGTCGCTTTCTAGTAATTTAAACCAGAATTTACAGAGGAATTTCCTCTTAAGACATAATATGCCATGTGAATTTCTTCTTGCTTCAGGGATCCACTTCCATATCAATGGGGTACCTGTCTGCATAAAAAAGAATAGTGATGCAGATCCTTCGATATAATCAGAAGGGTTTTTAGGAGAGACACATGGTGTCAACTGGATCCATTCCTTATAATAATCCATGTAAGGTTTTGGTAAAACCTGAATTTCAGGTCCCACAATGTTCCACCATGGAAATATCCATCTTGGAAGTAACTGGCCATTCTGGCTGTTCTTGAAGATTTCTGGATTAATTTTAACCCACCAAGTATGACCATGCTTTTTATTTTCATAATAAAATGTTTAAGTAAAAGCGTCAATGTAGTCATAATAAATTGAACGACATTTTAATATATGTTCTGGGAATTATAAATTTCTTTGATCGGAATGGGCTAATTCCCCATTCATTCGGAGATATAATCTTCTTTAGGTAGAACTTGGAGAAGCTCTTTTCTACCCCCGGCTTATGCTCAGGGTAAGAAGTGATTTTAGCAGTACTTGTTGCTGTGAGGATATATTCATAATACATCCTGTTTTTCCCTTCTTTGAAAGGATGGTAGAAATTTTCTACATAACGATTCATAAGAATCCATGGGTTATTCAGATAGTTTTTATCTTCATGAGTTAAAAGAAGTATAACTTCCTCATGTGGTCGGACCAAATATTGGTTCCTGTCATCTTCTTGTTGTAAGAGTTTTTGGGCATATGAGCCCTGCTGTCTAGCTGATCCTTCTCCCGTAAGTATTACTTTCGGAGTATTCATATTTGGATCAGTCCTTCCTCGACCTCGGCCTATTCATCTACCCCTATTAGGAGTAGGTGGCGGCCATTCCAGACGCATTTTATCCCTGTAAAAATTCACGAGTGAGAAAGTCAGGGAGTGAGTTATCTTCACCTTTTAGATATTGAAATTCAAAATCGAATGGGGCTAGGTGTGCCTGCCATCTTGCAAATATTTGTTTGGAAACATCAAGACACACTTTACTATAGCAAGAATTTCTTTAGCTACTACGCATAATTCTTTTGACTATTAGTCCATTTTCCAGAATTATACTGAACCAGGTATTCCTGCTTGGTTTGGGGATTTATCTGTTTCAGAATTCCACCATAACCAATGTCAGAGGCATCGGTTTCAATAATCTTTCCCCAAGTTGGGTTAGCAAGCATAAGACATGGCAAGGCTTGAACATTTTTCTTTATCTTTTTTACTGCTTCAATATGAACATTTGTCCAAGGAGTGGCGGTCTTTTCAGTCTGTCATATAAAACAGCTGCATCCACAGAAAGATTTTTATAATAGGAAGAAATATAATTCAAGCTTCCTAGAAATCTTTGTAATTGAGTCCTAGTAAGAATTTCATCAGGAAATTTAGAAGCAAATTCAATACTCTTATAAATAGGAATGATTTTTCCCTGTTCAATATTGTGACCAAGAAATCTAATCTTAGTCTGGAAAATACTCATCTGTGGTTTAGAGATAACCAAACCATTAGTAATGATAATTTTCTTAAAAATATTCAGATGCCTTATATGATCTTGTATAATTTTTGAATAGACTAATATGTCGTCAATGTAAACTATAATAAAACCACTATAATGGGTAAAAATGTCATTCATGATATGCTGAAATTCAGACGGAGCATTTTTTAGTCCGAAAGGCATGACATTCCATTCATAATGACCAAATGGAACTGTAAAGGCAGTTTTGTACCTATCATATTCATTGGCCTGTATTTACTAAAATCCAGATTTTAAATCAAATTTTGAAAATATATTAGATTGATATAATCTATCAAGTAAATCCTTCTTATTCGGGATTGGATATCTAATCCACTTTAAAATCTTGTTTAAAGGTTTATAGTTAATAACTAATCTAGGAACTCCTCGTTCCTGCTCTGCATGTTTACTAACATAGAATGCCGTACAACTCCATGAGGAGTTTGATGGACGGATTAACCTTTTCTCTATAAGAGATGCAATCTTTGTTTTGCAGATTTCCAGATACTCCATATTCATTTGGCATGGTCTAGCCTTAGTTGGGATACTTTGTTCCTGAAAATCTTCTTCATATGGAAGTCCGACAATGTGTTTTTTCCTGTTCCAGAAGGCAGTGGGCAAATCACTGCAAATAGAAATAGCAAAGTCTTGTTCTATTCCTTTAATCTTATCCTGTAATTTAGGATTCGTTAGATGATTACTAACGTTGTAAATCATCAATTCCTGTTGCAGATAATCCAGATGTTTCTTTTTATTCTGCACAAGATTAATAAAACTGAGACTTACAGGAGGCCATCCATGGAAAAGTGATAGTTCTTCCCTCATGAGTTCCTGAAAAACCTTTTTCAGTAACATTGTTAATAGGCATTAAACCATTGATTAAAGGTATGCCCAGAGTAATATCATTAGCTAAATTTTTAACTAAAATGAACGAATGCTCAATACAAACATTGTCATGGCAAATATAGGCGCTAGACAATTTGTAGGAAACGGAGAACCTGTTTCCATCTGCTCCAGATACTTTACGGGTGGTCTTGTTAAAGTATTTTGTAGGAATAAGTCCTTCACAAATGCAGTTGAGGTCTGCCCCTGAATCAATAAGTGTAGGGACATCTCTGAAAAAACATCTTTATCAATTAATAAACTGATACATGTGATCCATCTTTGACGGGAAACCATATTAACAGCTCACATGAAATCATCTCCAGCCGGAGTACTAGTAGTAGGCTGGTCCATAATGGGAGTATGACCCATTTGAATAGGAAGATCAGGAGTAGCAGAGTTACCAGACTGTCCTGATTCAAGCTGGATAATTCTTTCTTCTAATTCACCATAGCGATCTTTTAAAAATAGTTATTTCGGCCTTGAGATCATGAATCTCATAATTCAACTGTTGGGTAGTTAGAGGACTATTATTCCTTTTCTTATGTAATTCAGTAAGAACTTCAAAGAAGTTATAGGGGGGATCAATTCTAGACTTGATCTTTCGATAAATATTTTCCTTTTCCTGAGCCTTAATAAGGGCATCAATAATTTTTGCCTTCTGATATGTGTCAGGAATATCATCCAAGAGCTCACTAATTTCTTCTCCATTGATGACGCTAATATTAATACTGGAGAATTGGGCTTGGAGTTTATAAAACTCATCATCCGTGTCATCATCCTTCTTTATGGCCTGCCACTTGTTTTTAGAGGTACAGGCACACAAAGTTTCTTCCTCAGTTGATGATGAATAAAGATCTTCAGAGTCCGTGCTAATGGAACCTTCAGAATCATCTGATTCTTCTGATGAAATCATAATTTTCATCAAAGCATCTTTAATGCTTTCATCGACATTGAGACTTTTAATCTTGTCAATCTTATTCTTATTACACTTGTTGGCATAATGTCCATTTTCTCCACATGCATAGCATGTAGGAGATCTTCTAGTCTTCTTAGGGGTATAACACTTCTTATTATTCCTGGCTCTTTTCTTTGCAGCTTGCTTTTTGTAGGAGTCAGATTTGTACTTCTCATAATACTTTTTTATGAGGTTTAACTATGTTTTTCCTCTTCTTCCCAGATTGATGGGAGGACGTGGGTTCATCCATGGCGAATTGTTGACAGAATTCTCCTAATTGAGTCTTTTCCGTCAATCTTTGCTTTTTAAGCTGCTTTTGTAACTTTAGGTCATTGCAAAGAGTTAAACCTTCTTCTGTGCATTTGCCAATAAGCTGACCATAAGAATACTTATCCCATTAAATTTGGGAATCACCTGAATCTATCCTCAGGGTCCTCTTAACTTTTTCAGCAAAGAGAGGAGGTAAGCCATCAATAAATCTGGCCTTCTAGAAACTATTACTAGCTTCAGGGAGATTTAAAACTCTGCTAAGGAAAATATCCTTATACCATCTAAAAGAGGTTAGAGTAGGACATTTGTGATTTTGAAGAAGAGTCATGATATTATCATAATTTGTAGAATAATTATCAGTAAAATGGTTAAGACCAGGGTAAAAACCAAATTAGGCTTGAGCTCATTACCCTCTTGTTTAACAAAATTAACGATAATAGCCTTCTGTTCCATGGTGAGATAATTATCCCACCACGCCTTGAGCTGGCCAGTAAAACCTACTGTCACCATTTTGACGATGCTACGTTCAGACTGATTATTGCCTTTAGTTGCAGCCGCATACATAATAATTTTATGGAAAGTTATGAAGATTTGACTGTCAGCACCACCATCAATATTCCAATCCACTATCTCAGTGCATGTAAAGGTTGTTGGCTCGTGTTTATATACTTGTTCCTTAAGCAATACGTCCATAGGAGTGGGTCTCAGATAATAATAATTTTCTGAGCTGAATTTGGGCTTCCAGTTATTCCTTTTAACAGCCTCAACATGAGCTTTACTGTCGTTTATTTTGTTAATCATTCCAACTATAGGATTTTTATCAGAATCCTTAGAGATCTTCATCTTGTCTCTAAATTGAGAGAGTAAGCTTTCTAAATCATTTTTAATATGACTTGTCTGGTCTTTTCTCAGGTTGATTCCTTCCATAGAGGGAGGAGGCTGGATATTAGGACGGGTTTCCAAGGCACTTGGAGGTCGATCATGAACTGCCTGGACACTTGCACGATGTTCCTCTATAAGAGACCTAAGCTTGTCGACCTTACTATGTAATAAAGTCATTTGCTCACTAATAACTTTGAGGTGTATATTAGTGTGGTTGTTCTTCTTGAACAAATTGTTGATATGATCAACTGTAGGGCCATTCGCAAGAGTTTGGTGAATCAACTTCATGTATGGCTGGGCATGTAAATCAGTATTACTCCTATCTTTTTTTAATGCAAAAGGTTCATCCGGAGGATAAATACTCTTGAGGACTTTTCTGGAGTCTAAATGCCATTGCATTTCTATAACATTAATATTAAGCAAAGCATAATCTTCAACAAACCATTTCACGAATTTTTTGAAAATTTGTTTGGTCTGCAATTCATTGTAAAATTGGTCTCTAATTTTTTCTTGTTCTTCTCTAGTAAAAATTGAGAAATCATGTACTTCTTCTTGAAGAAGGCCCCTTTTAATTCACATACTTCTAATTTAATTTTTCAGTCTTTCTTTTCTCTTTGCAATTTTCTAAATTTATCAAAAACTTTGTTTAAATCTTCAAGAGTTTGGTCTAAAAGTTCTTGAGTTTCATGACACTTAGAGCATGGGTAAGGTCTTACCTTGCTTGTTTCACCAATTGCCATGAAGCAAACATTTTCCACTTATTCATCTTCACTTCAACTGTTGAAGGCTCTTTGCTTTTGGTGACCTCTAGATGATTTCTTCTTTGACTCAGGACATTCACATAATGTGATCATACTTTCCACACTCATAACATTTTTCATCATTTCTTTGTTGGTCATTTGAGGATTTTCCTTTTCTGAAGTTTGAATAGCCTTTTCTGTTGTTCCTGGATCTCCTCACTTCTTCAATCACAGATCTAGAGATCATAACCACTTCTTCTTTTATCTCATCATATTCTTCAACTTATAATTTGAAAGCAATCACCTTTTTCTTTTCCTCCTTTTGGTACCTGTTAATATGATTTTTCTCAAGTGTCATAAGATTTCCTCTAAGTTCATCATAGGTGAATTTATCTAGATTTTCATCTTTCAGAACAATAGCCTTTGTTTGCCAAGTCTTTGATAGACTTATTACTAGTTTTCTTACTTGCTGGGAGTTGGAATACACTACTCCTACAGACTTGAGTTCACCAATAATTTTACTGAATCTAGTAAACATTGAGTCAATGTTTTCATCATCAGTCATGGAAAATGCTTCATAATCATGTTGTAGTGCATCAATCATGACTTCTCTGACTTTGGAGGTTCCTTCATAAGTAACTTTTAGTTTGGCCCACATTTCTTTGGCAGTTTCACAAGTTGATATTTTACCATATTCATCTCCTCTGACTGCATAGTAAAGCAAACTTATTGCTATAGCATTTGTATAAATGACCTCATGTTTTTCCTTGATAACATCAAATGATTCCAGATCAACTTTGCTCTTTGAATCTTTTGTTTCAACATTAAGAATAAGTTTTGATCCCCTCTTGATTACTAGACATGCTTGAAAGTCAGTTTATTGGACAAAGATTCTGAATCTTTCTTTCTAATGACTGTAGTGTTGTCCATTGAAGTAGGGTGACCTAGTTGTGGAGTGTCCATCCTACAAGATTGTTCCAGGAATTCGATATTCAGTCATCTGATATTTCCTCACATGTTGTTTAGCAATTAAAGACGAGACATTTCTCTAATACCAATTGAAAATGCAATAGCGCGGGAGGAGGAGGGGTGAATTGTAACTTTTTCTTTTTCTAGTTGACTGACTTAGATCAGTAGTCGACTATGACAAAATAAATGCAAAAAGTAAATAATTGTAAGTAAATGACACACAATGTTTTATACTGGTTCAGATTCAATGTGAATCTTAATTCAGTCCCCTTAGGTTGCAAGGATGTTCTCTGCAGCTCCTTTTTAGTGATTTTGGGTACAATGGTTGAATGGAGTTATTACGTCTACACTCAAACTCTATTGATTTTTTGATACAGTGTCTCACCAACTATACCATATCTCTCCTCTCTCTTTTGAGTACACAGTAAGTCACTAGAATTACAATGCTTATGAAGAGTAGAGTAGAAAACTTGAGAAGTTGAGATAAAAAGTATATTTGTCTTCGTCTATAGAGCCTCCTTTTATAGCCTTTGGAAAGTTGACGTTCGGCTCTTTAAAGAGATGGCAACGCAAGAGAATTGATCCTTGGATAAATGAATAATGAGATCCTATTTTCCAAGAATAAGGTTAGAGAATTAATGCGACTTTAATCCTCCTTCCTTGTACACTTCATGGTCAGTCCTTCATGAGTTGAGGTGGCTTGAAGCTTGGTACTTGTTTCCATGTTGAAGCATACTTGATTGATGCGACGAGATCTTCATTATTGTTGAGTGGTAAATTACAATTTATCTTCCCTTAATAAACGAGAGAATCTCTTTGATGGTACTTGATTGATATTCTCCCAAGACTTGAGTTATTTTCTTCCCAACTTAGCCGTTGCTTTCATAAATAAATGGTAACTTATTTATTCCTTATGTGGACTTGACGTGTAATAACTCTTCTCGATTCTGTCACTTTGATAAGGGCTTGGGCTACGTGAGTCAACTAGATTTGCTAGCTTCCTTGAGTGTTTACCTACACAAATAAATTTGTCATCATTAAAATCTTAACACTAACAAGTAGAAGTACTCAAAGCCTCATCTTGAGATCATAGCCTTGGGACGTCACTCAATGTCCTCCTCAGATGTGTGACACCTCTTACAGTCTAACAAACAAGGAACTAAGGGCAAGAAGTCGAGTATTTTACCAATTTTAAGCTCAAAACTTTGTACACACTTGTGTTATGCAGTCATCAGTCCAAAATGAAAGCAGAGGGGTCAAGATTTCATGCTCAAGACACGCATAGTCAGGTTATGAAAGGAATTCATAAATTTATGTCATACTTAACAACCTTAAAACTCATATTAATATCATTCAAGATAAATTTGTACATTACCCACAAAGGAAAATAGGACAAAGGGAAACCATTCCTCTGAATATGAACTTATACGGATCAGCAAGATGTAGGAACGAAAGAACTCATGCTTGGGTGCTATGTTTAGCATACATTTACACAGAAACACAAAATAAATATCTAGGGAAGTAGAAAGAGATTTTTGTCTCACAATCAAGTTACCAAAACAACCATGCCAACCAGAAACAAGAGGAATAACCTGTGACTGTTTCCAACTGAACCATATTTATACAAAGAGCTACAAAATAATTATCACAAAAGGAAGAGAAAAGCAAGCAAACCAAATGATAACGCCACACCATTATTACTTCAAGACCCTTTACGAGGAGTCAAGCAAAATAACTTCAAGATCTTGGAAGACACTTGATGATGATAAATATCTTGAAGAACCCTTTGGAGACCCCTACCAAATATTATAATATGATACAATAGAAGGGAGATCAAGATTTGAAGGATGGATTCATCTTGGATGGCATATGATATATTTAGGCCTATTTAAAAAGTATTTTTTGACATAATATTTAGCCCTAGTATAAATACTTCATTACCCAACTTATTTTGATTAGATTATATTTGATGAATATTTGTGAGCTTAAAGGTCATCTCTTTGTTGTCTTTGAACTTTGACCTATGATTTACAAGACGTAACCTTTCTCTTGAGGATTCTACTAATTTAGGTGCTTTTATTAAATGTATTAGAGGTAACTAGAATTCTAATTCTAATTGTTGCTAATATTTCTTCAATATTTGTGTCTAGCTTTTAATTTTACTTGCTTCCTATTTTCAATTGTTGCACTTTTTTATTTAGTTGTTATCATTTGATATCGGAGCGGAAGCCCAGGATTGTTTCTATCAATTCTTGGGTTTTGTTTTAATTTCTATATCCAAAAAAAATCGAAACTTCTAAAGATACTCAATGTCTGGGTTCGAAAATTCACTAGTTAGTTCATTTTCTTCTCATTTCTTGTAGGGGTTGGGCATCGAATCATTGAGTGAAAGAATGAGAGTCATGGATGAACGGTTTGCAGATTTGCAACAAAATGTGCAAAATAATGATACGAGAGCAAGTCCTTTGGTTGGCAGAACTTTTCGAAACCAACAAGGAGTTGGGACTAACTTGTCACTATCGTCTTCCACTACTCCTTTGGATCCTCACGTGCAACAAATGATTTTTGCTCAACATACTAGTATGCAAAGAGGAATTTCTTTTCAAGGTTATTCATCCCATACACAACCCTCATACCAAGTACTACCACAACCTTCTCATGTACCATCCCAACAATACCAACCACCACAACAACAATATCATACACCTCCACAACCACAAGTGTGACCACTTAACCCACAATATCAACAACCCCAACATCCACCTCAAGTACAACAAGACAAGGTTAATCAACAAAATGCTCAATCATTTCCACATGAATACATCAATCTTGATGAGGCTCAAGAAATTGCTAGACAAGAGATGAATCGGCATGGTAGACATAATTATGGAAATCAAATGAACAACCATGGAAATGAGAGAAATGCAAGGGAGAACTTTGATGAACAAGAAAGAGGGTTGAACACTATCAAGGGGACTTTGCCAACATTCAAGGGAAGCAACGATCCGTAAGAGTACTTAGAGTGGATACTAAAAAGTGAGACATTTTTCAAGTGAATAATGTTGCAAATGCTATGAAAGTCAAGTACGCCGTTACTCAATTTGAGGGTTTTGCTACTACTTTGTGCGAAACTCACAAGAGAACAAGAGAGAAAGATGGTCGTCTTCCACTTGAAGATTGGAGAGAGATGAAAGTTCTCATGAAAAAGAAATTTGTGCCGGAGTACTACAATGAGGAGATTCTAAAAAAGTTTTACACTTTAAAACAAGACAAAAAAGTGTGAATGAGTACTATGAAGAGTTTGAAAGGATAAGATTGAGGGCCGACCCTGAAGATCATAATGATCGTAACATCCCAAGGTTCATAGAAGATTTGAACAAGGAGATTTCTTCTCCTATGAGGTTGCATAAATATTTGGAGTTAGAAGAGGCTTTTCAAGAGGCCTTGAAAGTTGAGGACGGGATCAAAGAAAATAAAATCTACATACCAAAGTTTTCTACTACTTCATGGAACAAAGAAAAGGATACATGAAAGCCTTCAAGTTCTTGGGATAAGTATAAGGATAAAAAACAAGATTTCAAGAATCAAGTTGGCAAGGGCAAGTCTAAGTTGGAGACTAAAGAAGGTGATAATAAAGCTAAATTTAATTCTCCTTCTTTTATTAAATTTTTTAAGTGTCAAGGCTACGATCACAAGATGAATGAGTGTCCTAATCGAAGAACCATCCTTGTTATGGATGATGGAGGGTACTTAACTAAGGGTAGTGAGAATGAAAGAAGACCATGAACCTTGTGAAGATGATTTTGTAGGAGATCCGAATGACCACCAAGGAGAATCTGATATGCCATTGATAGTGAAAAGAATTATACAAGTTCAAGTAAATGATGACTTGGACCAAAGAGAGAATTTATTTCATGGTAAGTGCAAGATCATGCATTCCACTTATTTTTTAATCATTGATGGTGGGAGCTCTATAAATGTAGCAAGTGCATACTTGGTTGAACACTTGAAATTGCTACTAGAAAGCATTAAACACCATATTGGCTTCAATGGTTAAATAATTGTGGAGAACTAAAGGTTACCAAGAAAATTCTAATTAAATTTAGCATTGGCAAATACCATGATGAAATCATTTGTGATGTGGCACTTATGCAAGCTTGTCATCTACTACTTGATCGACGTTGGCAATTTGATAGAGGAGCTAAGCATGATGAAAGGTCCAATAAATACTCCTTTGTCATGAATGGGCAAAAACACATTCTTAATCCCTTAACACCATTGCAAGTAAACGAGGGATACAAAAAAATGAGAGAACTAAGACAGATGATCACAAGAGAGGACGAGAGAGAAAATAATGAGAGGAGTAAGGGAGGAAAAATGACAATTTAAGAGAAGAAAAAAAAGTTAATGAAAGAAAAAAATGAGAGAGAATTGTCACAAAAAAAAGAGACAAAGAGAAAGTGAGTTTGTTAGCATCTTATCATGAGATCTCTAAAGAAATGGAAGATGATTATCCTATGTTACTTTTGGTACATAGAGATAATTTTTTTGCTACTAATGAACAAACTAACTCTTTACCTAGTGTTGTTTCTTCTCTTTTGCTAGGTTATGAAGATGTCTTTCCCGAGGAGCTACCTAAAGAATTGCCATCATTGAGAGGAATTAAATATCACATTGACTTCATTTTGGGCTCACAACTTCCAAATCAAGCAGTTTATAAAAGCAACCCTGAAGTTATTAAAGAGATGCAAAAGCAAGTTGATGATCTACTTGAAAAAGGCTTGGTTAGAGAGAGTCTTAGCCCTTGTGCGGTGCCCGTGATCTTGATACCGAAGAAAGATGGTACATGAAGGATGTGCATTGATTGTAGAGTTATCAACCGAATTACGGTAAAGTATCATCACCCTATACCTAAGCTTGATGACTTACTTGATGAATTGAGTGGTTCTAGTTTTTTTTTTAAAAAAAATTGACTTAAGAAGTGGATACCATCAAATTAGAATGCAACTGAAACATGAGTGGAAAACCGCTTTTAAAACTAAGTTTGGGTTGTATGAATGGTTGATTATGTCATTTGGACTTACAAATGCACCTAGCACCTTCATGAGACTTATGAATCATGTGATGAAATCATTTATTAAATTTTTTATTGTTGTTTATTTTGATGTATAGTAAATCACAAGAAGAGCATGTTGACCATCTAAAGTGCATTTTGATGTTCTAAGACATGAAAAGTTATATGCTAATTTGACAAAGTGTACTTTTTGTGTTGATAAAGTTATTTTTTTTGGATTTGTGGTTAGTTCTAAAGGTGTTAATGTAGATGATTCTAAAGTTGAAGCATTAGAAGTCGACCCAAACCTAAGACCATAGGGGATGTTAGGAGTTTCCATGGGTTGGTTAGTTTTTATTGAAGGTTTGTTAGGAATTTTAGCACCATAGTCGCACCCTTAACCAAAGTTATCAAGAAACATGTAGCATTTGCTTGGGGAGAAGAGCAAGAAAAAGCTTCTGGAGAGTTGAAAGAGAAACTTAGCAATGCACCACTTCTTCAATTACCTAACTTTGATAAGACTTTTGAGATTGAGAGCGATGCTAGTGGGCTAGGCATAGAAGCAATTTTGATGCAAGATCAACAATCTATAGCTTACTTTAGTGAAAAGCTTAAAAAGGCGAGTGAAAATTATTCTACATGTGATAAGGAATTGTATGCTTTAGTTCGGGCATTGGATAATTGGCAAACATTACCTTTGGCATAGGGAGTTTTTAATTCACACCGATCGTGAATTTTTGAAGCATCTTAAAACCCAACATAAGTTGAACAAGAGACACGCTAAGTGGGTAGAGTTTGTTGAACAATTTTCTTATGTAATCCGTTACAAGAAAGGAAAAGAAAATGTGGTAGCGGATGCCCTTTCTATGAGATATGCCTTGGTAAACTCTTTGTCATCTAGGTTGATGGGTATTGAGAGTTTAAAGGAGCTTTACCCTAGTGACCATGACTTTAAGGAGATCTATGCTAAGTGTGAACATGTTGAGTCATATAGGAGTCCGTTTAAGCTTTGATAATACATATCTTGATGAAAATGAGAAGCAAAAGAAGGCTAAGGAATTAGCCCAAGTGGAGACGCAAATTTTTTTCCCAAGGATGAAGGTTTCTTGTATAAAGTTAGAGGTTTGTGTGTGCCTAGATCTCTTGGAGGGAGTTACTTGTTAGAGAGGCTCATAGTGGAGATATGATGTGACATTTTGAAATACCCAAGAATTTGGAGATTTTAAGAGAATACTTTTATTGGCCTAAAATGAAACTTAATGTAGAAAAAGTGTGTGATCTATGCATTGAATGTAAGCAAGCTAAGTCTCGAGTACATCCTTATGGTTTGTACACACCATTGCCTATTTCTAGTGCCCATTGGTTAGATATTTTCATGGATTTTGTACTTGGCTTACCTAGGACTAGAAAAGGTAGAGATAGCATTTTTGTGGTAGTTGATAGATTTTCAAATATGGCTCATTGTATACCTTGTCATAAAAGCGATGATGCTTCACATGTTGCTACATTAATTGTTGACTATGTGCTTAAATTATATGAAGTTCCTAAGACTATCATTAGTGATAGGGACTCAAAGTTTCTTAGTCATTTTTGGAGAAGTTTGTGGAGTAAGCTTAACACTAAATTATTGTTTTCTACTTCTTGCCATCCTCAAATCGATTGCCAAATCGAGGTTGTCAATAGGAGTTTATGAAATATGCTTATGGCTATGATTAAGGGAAAACTTACTTCTTGGAAGGATCATTTACCATGGATTGGGTTTGCATATAATAAATCTATTCATTTTTCTATTGGTATGTCTCCTTTTGAATGTGTTTATGGTTTTAACATACTAGCTCTTTTGGATTTAACTCATTTATCTCAAGAAGTTGTTGTGAGTTTAGATGATAAAGAAAGGGCCGAGGATATGAAGAAAGTGCATGAAAAAGCAAAGAGACAAATTGAGAAGATGAGTCAAAAAGCGGCTAATACGGCCAACAAAGGAAGAGAAAAGATGATATTTGCACCCGTTATTGGGTTTGGGTACACTTTGTGTCTAGCTTTTAATTTTGCTTGCGTCCTATTTTAAATTCTTGCACTTTTTAATTTAGTTGTTATCACCGAACAAGTTCCATCATATCTTTACAATGTCCCAATTCTGAGCCTAAGGTTAAAAAAGAGCACTTTGAGCTATAATTAAACTATTCTGCTTAGGAGTGTCTACTAACCCATGATTGTTTATTATTCATTATCCTTATAGGAGTATTCTAAGTGACTTAACTTACCATATAAAAGTTATTAGTTGAATCTAGCCTGATCTTGCCCTCAACCTTTTTTCACTTAACTGTTCCTGTGGAATTCATATAGCTAAGGTGAGAAGATATGTAAGGCTTATTCCTTCTTTTGGCATGATCTTGTTTAAAATGAAAATGAAACGAAACGTCATTCGAAATGATCTTATTCTTGATAACTTGAGTTATCTTGTATTCCTATTCCTTTGGAGCATATAATTCTTGTTTATCCCTTGTCGGGAGTACTTTCCGCACTTTATGATATTCCTTGTTATGTGATTGATTCTGAGTTCTTGTTGGATTATAACGATCGTTGTACATAATTCCATAATGATAGGCGAGGGTTAACGACCTTAGGTCACTCCGCCCTGTTCATGTTGGTATTTTGAGGTCTTTCATGCATGATATATATATATATATATTTCACCGAGCAACGCTATAGTCGGCCGGATACGACACTTATATGTGCACACCACCACAGTTGGGTACGATGATACCGAGTCCTATTATGATAGGGTACGATATGATGAAAATTCGCCCCACAGAGAGAATTGATATGATATTATATGGCCTCATAGAGTGGCCTGATTTTACTACTATGCATATGATCATGATCATGTCAGTTGTACGACCTCAGAGGTAGTTCTGAGTTTCAGGTTGACTTCTGTACCCTTCTCTTGTATTACATTCTTATATACATGTTTTACATGCCTTACATATTTAGTACATTCTTTTGTACTGACGTCCCTTTGTTGGGGCGTTGCGTTTCATGTCCGCAGGTGAAGGTAGACTGAAAGACGCCCCTCCATAGTAGGTTACTCAGTCTAACAGTTGATCGTCGCACTTCTATTTTTCCTAAGTTGTTGTATAGAGAGTGGTAGGTTATGTTGCTTATGTTTATAGCAATTTTGGGTATGGTGGGGCCCTGTCCCGACCTGATGACATGTTGTAGTACTCTTAGAGGCTTGTAGACTAGTGATCGATGTATATTTGTTTTGTTCGACCTTGTCGGCCTCCTTGTCAGCTGTTGGTACTCTTGTTATGGCATTGCCGGCCCTGTTATACGTACGTATGTTGCTTAATTGTCTATTGCTACAGGTTGTCCTATTCATACCTATTGTGTTTGTCATTCTGAGGCCTTGTCAACCCAGACAGTTATATGTTCAAGTCATGATACACAGGTGATACGCTCGGGCCATTCAGGCGTCGGGTGTCGGCCACACACCCCGAAGTTGGGGTGGGACAATAAAACCCAAATCATAGGGTTTGCTTCAACATTCGATGTCAATAGGACAAAAATCAGTAATGAGTTGTAGCGAAAAAGCAAAAGAGAGGCAACCTCGCCTCTTCTTGGTAGTGTTTGGACGGAGAGAGGGTAAGAACATTTATTACTCTTGCCCAAAATGGCACGCATGGGCTGGAAAAAGTAGAGTACGTCATTTTCTTTGCCGTTTCCGGCAGTGCCGAACGATGAGAGAGACAATAAGGGTTGGGATTTATTCCTGAAGGGAAACTCGTGCAATTCCGTCTAAAATGAAAAAGAGGTTTTGTGTGTTTAAACTTTAAAGAGTTTCTGGGCTAAGTCATGTCTGTTTTGGACTGGGCGCGGCTGAGATGAAAGAGTCTTTGGCCCAATTTCGTGAAATTAATAGGTATAATGAAAGACTGGTAATATTTGTAAATGGTGATTATAAATTGATTTAAAATATAGCCCCGATTGTTTCAATTGTACCTATTTTAATGCAAAACTTAACTAAAACATTTGAATCAACGTAGAAATTAATTAAACATTTCAATCGTAATCAGTTTTGAAAATAATAAAATTAAAGCTAAATTGATGTGAAATTTGAGATGAAATTAATTATCTATTTAATTAATAAATTATTTTGATTTAACGGAGTGAAACATTTATTAATTAGCCCTGATTGATTTGAAAAATTAATTAAATAATTGTTATTCATTGTTTTGACTTTAATATTTGATAAATATGTTTAAAATCATGATAAATATTCAAATAATATACAATGATATTCTTGAAGATATGTTGTCAAATATAATGGAAAAATATCACCGAGCAATTTTATTAAATCCTTTTGACTTTTAAAAAGCATATATTCCACTTCGTTTGTGATCAAGAATTCGACTAATTAAATAAAAATTATGAGAGTAAAAATTAGGTGTCAACAATAAACATTTTTAATACACCTTCTAAATAAGATAAACCGCTAAACTTGAACTATAAAACATATATTTATATTTAACGTGAATCTTCTAAATAAGATAATAACTTAATATATAATTCTCACGAAATCTCAATACTTGGTCAATCGTAAAATAATTGAATGATAATAATGTAGGGTAAACTTGGTGTCAGAAAGGTGAAACAAAACTAAGCTGGGTCGAGAGATGACTCTCTGTCTTTAAGAAAAAATTAGCCTGTATAAATGCTTTTATGGTAATGGACAATAGTCTCCCAAGATAAAACAACAATCAATAATACAAAGCAAGTAAAGTTGATCCTAGCGAAGAAAATGAATATAGAACAGACTCCTGAAGAAGGAGATTATTTTTCTGTGAGTTTCAGTTTATGTATATTTCGAATAGAACAGAAGAGTTTGATTTTTCTGAGTTTTTGTTTCTGTATATTTCGAACACAGAACAGAAGAGAAGATTTTTTTGTTGTCTTTTTAAATTGATCAGTAATGTTCAATTTATAGTTGAAGAGGAGGGTCGTTGCAACGTTTTTGAAATCTTTTGAACCGTTGCAACATTTCTGAAATCTTTAGGGACTAAAGTGCAAGTCAAAAACACTTGAGGGACCAAAAAGAAAATTTCAGAATAGAGCCCACAACCCGTGACCCGTGACCGGAGATCGAGCTGAAGTCGAACCGGACCGGACGGGTGGGCGGCGGCAACGCACGTGTGGGGCTTAGCCCCAAACCCAAGCTCACCTAGGTCCTCTCTCTTCTTAACACATGGGTTACCCCTTGAGGTCCCAAACCCTTACTAAAAAATAGAGCTTATTGCTTAATCCTTCCATCTTCTACCTATGTGGGAGATTAGTCATTTTGGCCAAAACAATCAATCTATTCATGTCACAAACACCTTACTTTGTGTACAAATATCTCTTTCATTCCTTAACGAAATTTGACGATACCTGGCACTACTATCATCTACTCATTTAGTAGATAGACATGTGTGAAGAAATGATATTTCTGACATGCGGGACCCACGTGTTTAATTCTCTAAAGACGGGAAAAATTCAATCTCACATAGTTTAATTTCCAACAATTCCCTCTTGAAAGAGAATTGGTGCACATGGGGTGCCAAAGTTCAGCAATCTTTCAGCGGAAAGATATTACATCAGTAAAGATAGCTTTCGACTTTGAACATTCCTTAGTCGATTACCATCGGATTTACTTACTACGGGGTGAACATGATGTCTTCAACCGTCAGTGTTTAGTGTAAACCAAGACAATGGTATCAACGCAATAACTTCCATTATTCATTTCTTCTTATAGTTTTGTCCTTTGTGGTTATGGACAACTTCTTGGATTCTTAAGTGCGTACTTTTGAAGAAGCATGCCTTCGCACTAAAATAGGTGATCTCCTATAAGGTATCCTGCTATACTCCACTCGCAAGTGTTAGGAATTATTAAAAGATTTTAGAAACTTATCATTTACCCATTATGCAGCTAGCACTTAATGTCTATCGCGGGAACAACTTTGGAATTATATTTCTTGAAAGAATAATAATTTGAAGTGCTCTTACTTCAAGTAAACCACTAAAATTGAACCTCTACAATTTAGTTGTCCAATTGAACCAAAATTTTGGGATCTCCAGTCAGTAAGGTTGGGTTACCACCATAAAGATTCTTATTGTTTGAGTTTTAAGCCCATTCCCCTAGACAGACAGAATATTTGATCTTTGGGTAGGCCTTTAGTTAATGGATCCGCTATATTGTCCTTTGATTTGACGTAATCAATGGAAATGACTCCCGTGGTGATCAACTGCCTAACGGTCTTATGTCTCCGACGAATATGTCTAGACTTGTCGTTGTACATACTATTTCGTGCCCTTCCTAAAGCCAATTGGCTGTCACAGTGAATCATCACCGAAGGTACGGGTTTATCCCAACAAGGATATCCTCTAAGAAGTCGTGAAGTCATTCTGCTTCTTCTCCTGCTTTATCCAAAACAATAAATTCTGATTCCATCATGGATCGGGCGATGCATGTTTGCTTAAAGGACTTTCAAGACAGCCCCACCACCAATTGTGAAAACATACCCACTGGTGGATTTTGTGTTCTTTACGTCTGATATCCAGTTTGCATCACTGTATCCTTGCAATACGACTGTGTATCTTGAATAATGTAATCTGTAAGTCAGCGAATATTTCAGATATCATAGTATCCGATTTAACGCCTTCTAGTGATCATTTGCAGGATTACGAGTAAACCTAGCCAACTTATTGACTGGATAAGCGTTATCGGGTCGGGTGCAGTTTGTAATGTACATTAAGATACCAATGACCTGCGTATATCGCTCTTGGGATACGGGTGCACCGCGATTCTTATCAATTCTATGATTCATATCCATCGGTGACTTCATATGGGGACTATCAAACACATCAAATTTTCTCAAAACATCTTCAATATAATAAGATTGAGATAAAATCAGTCCGTCAGATGTCTTAGAAATCTTAATTCCTAAGATTACATCTGCAATGCCGATATCCTTCATGTCGAAACATTGTTTCAACATATTCTTGGTTTCCAGGATCAAGTTTAGACTACTTCCGGTGATGAGCATATCATCTACGTAAAGACATATCATGACAAATGAGTCAGAGTTCCCTTTGATATAGATACATTTATCACATTCATTTATGGAGAAACCTTTTGATAATAAAGTATTATCAAACTTTTCATGTCATTATTTCGGGGCTTGTTTGAGTCCGTACACAGACTTAACAAGTCGACATGCTTTCTTTTCTTATCCTGGAACCACATACCTCTCGGGGTGTTCCATGTATATTTCCTCTTCCAACTCTCAGTTTATGAAGGTTGTCTTAACATCCATTTGATGTATCTTAAGGTCACGCAAATCTTCTATGGCTATGAATACCCTTATGGACGTTAATCTAGACACATGGGAGTATGTATCGAAGTAATCGAGACCTTCCTTTTGTCTGTAGCCTTTGACTACTAATCTGGCCTTATACTTGTCAATAGTTCCATCTGCTTTGTACTTTCTTTTGAGTATCCACTTACAACCCAAAGGTTTGCTTTCCGGAGGAAGATCAACCATTTCCCAAGTATGATTTTGCATGATGAAATCTATTTCCTTTCTAGAGCTTCTTTCCAAAGCGGTGCTTCTGGACTTGATGTTGACACCCAATTTTGTCCCATCTTTTTTGATTTATTTGCATTTTAAAATATTTTTAACACCTCAAAACAATTTTAATATATATACACACATATATATAAATAAGGTTCTAATATCGTCGTCTATTCTCAATATCATTATTTATTATTATTATTCGTATTTCTACAACCATTTGTCTTTTCAAAATCACAATCATAGTTTTTATCTTAATATTCTATGTTATTTTATTTTCGCAAAAACGGCATCACATTTTTTATTTTAATTAAGCATTTCGCAAATATTATGTTTTATTATTATCATATTGTCATTTTTATCTTTACAATTTATAATTTTTGCAAAGCATCTTTCCAATAATAAAATCCTTTCTTTTATATTTTAAACTCACAACCCATTTATTTCCCAACCCAAAACAATTTCTACAAAAAAAAAACCCATAACCCAAAAAAGAGGCTCAACCGGCCAACAAGCCCATTTCGGCCCAACCCCAACCCTTTATTCCCTAAACCTAAAAACTAATCCCAAACCAAACACACCTTTTTTTTCTCTTTCTCTTTCAGCTGCAGCCGTGACCCACCCTCACTGCCAAACCCGTCGGTCACCTCACCCGACACCACCACCAACCCCCTCTCTGCTCTGACACCACCAACCCATCAATTCCTATACCTATCCCCCCAAAATCCGCAACCCATGCCCCCAAAATCCGCTTCCAATTTTTTTACCCTTTTATTCGAATTTCAAGCTCGTTCTTGGGGGTTAAGCCATCTATAAAACCCCCCTTTGTTTCTTCATTTGAGAGGGGCTGATTTCCGGGGTTCAAAAAAGAGAGAGGAGGGTTTTGGGAAGCCGAAATTTAGGTTTCAATCTTGAAGTTCGAAATTCAAAATCTAAGATTCTCTTAAGGTATGTATTGTTGTCTTTTGTGTTGTTCTTCATTTTAAGGAGTCTGAAAATATTAAGTTAATATTAGTAGATTTTGGTGTTGAAGAATCTGAAATTTGGCCTTCTTCAATGTTCGATTTCGGGTCGGGTCGACCCGAAATCCTGGTCACTGTTCTATCGGGTCGGGTCAGCCCCGGGTCGAGTAAATTTCCAGATTTTTGTGTTCAATATTTTGTTGTCGGTTATCTGAAAATTTAGAAAAAATTGATTCGGGTCGGGTTTTCTGATTAGGGTTGGGTCAACCCGGGTCGGGTAAAATTTTCCCCAAAAATTGCTTTGATATTTTGTTGTTGGTTATCTGAATATCCAAGAAAAATTGATTCGGGTCAGGTTTTCTGATTCAGAATACTATGACTTCCTTTTTAAGGCAGTGTTGCTGTTGTATCTATGGCTGGCCAGTGGGCCGGGTTGGCCCGGTCCCGCCCCGAACCCAACAATTTTAAAAAAAAAATCGCGGTAACGGGACTCGAACCGGGATGGGACATGGTCTCGTCCCGACCGATCACGGCCCACCCCAGGCCCGCCTGTCTCGACCCGATCCCGATCTCGCCCCGATCCTGCCCGAAAGCCCCCCTTTTGCAAAAATAGTTGTTGCACCAACGACCATTTTACATTTTGGCGGTTGTGCAACAATCATTTTTGGCCTGCCCCCTCCCCCAACCCCCTACCCCCTTAATATTTATTTTTAACCCATAAGTTATTATATTTACACTTTAACCCAATTTTTCATCTAGCAAAGTTTCAATTTTCAACCTCTCGATTACACGTCGACGTTACGTCGGCGTTTGGTACATTTGTTCCTTCATTAAATTATTATTGTCTGTTTATTTTATTTAGCGCACTTAATTTCATTTACTTTAATTATTTATTAATATAATTATAAATTTATAATGGAAGGATTTAACCGTATGATTACGGGTAGGGGTCATGCTTCTTCTAGTAGGTGCAACAAGGGCAAGGGTCCTATTTCTAGACAGAATCCTATTCCTACACAGGATGATTTTGTTGATACTGAACATTTTCCTACAATACCATTAGATTTAGACGAGGAGCTATTTTCTGGAACTCAAGAAGACTTTAATTTAGACGATGATCTAAATGATACACCCACTAATGTAGATGACAACACACCCACTTGTGCACCTTCAACTGAAATGCCTCCTATTCCCCCTAGTATGAGACGAGGTCCAACAAAACGACCATTAAAATCAGATGCATGGATATTTTTTGATAGGTACGTAGAGAATCAAGTACCTAGATGTAAAATTTGTAAAGATGTTTTAAAATTTAAAACTGGAAAAGGTCACGGTGGGACGGGGGATTTAATGAGACACGTAGTAATGGCTCATCCAGCTAGGTATGCCCAATACGAGGCTTCAAAACCGGGTGCGCAAATGCCCGCTCCATCGGGACAAGGTTCACATACTCATACTGTCCCGGACCAAGTACAAGGTCAAATTAACCCTATGACGGGGAGGGGGGGGGATTGTAGGCCCTAAATACAATAAACATAGAGATAGGGAAGCAATAGCAAAATTAGTTGATGTTGAGGGTTTGCCTTTTTCATTTCCTTCATCTCCTGGTTTTATTCATTACATTAGAGATATGTATAATCCTGCTTTTGACGGTTTTCCTAGATCAACTGTTAAGAGAGATGTATTTAAATTCGCACATGAATACCAACAGTATTTACGTTATTCATTATATCATTTTAATAGCAAAGTGGCTATCACTTCTGATATAGGCCGTAGTACCAACGACCATGATTATTTAACGGTAACTTGTCATTGGATAGATTATAAATGGTCTATACAAAAATGTATCTTAGCGTATAGATATATAAATGATAGACACATTGATACTTTTATTGCAGAAAATATTTATCAAGTGTGCGATTATTACGGAATAACTGATAAAATTATGACTATTACATTAGATAACGCTTCTTCTAACCATTACGCTATTACAATTTTTAAAAAATAGTTTAACTCCATCTTTTCCAGATCATTTTCATATAAAATGTGCGTGGCATATATATAACTTAATTGTAAAGGATGGTCTATCACTTTTTGTAGACATTCTTAGTAAAATACAATTTGATATAAACTTTATTTTTAAAAATAATAGAATACAACGAAGAAAAGAATATAAAAAAACTTGTCACGATTGTCAACTACCTTATAGAAAAATTCCAGAAGAAGTACTCACTAGGTGGAATTCTTTATACGAGCAACTACTTATTGCTTATGACTATAGAAAACCTATAACTTTATTTTTTAACTCTCATAATCAAAATTCAGCTGATATGGTTGTAGATAGCGATTGGGTAAAAATTTCCGAACTTATTGTATTTTTGGAGAAATTTTTTCAAGCAACAAAAGAATTTTCCGGTATATATTATCCTACTATTTCAACTATGTTGTTTTATATAACTCTAATATTTTTATTACTTAGTGAATATATGGAAAACCCAGCTTATACGGCAGCTATTACAAAATGTTTATCAAAATAAAAAAATATTTTATTTCTATTCCCACTATTTATATTATTGGTGTTGTATTAAATCCGACTATTAAAATAGACGGTACTAAATCACTTATTGAAACTATTTACGATTGTATAGAAGTACTACCACCTCCAAGTCACAAAAATCCAAATCACCCACCACCTATTGAACAAACTAAAGAAGAAGTGTTGTCTAGCGTAGAAGACCAATGCAAAAAAATATATAGGTTTTACCAATAAGAAAGTGCTAGTAACCTACCGGCTTCAATACCATCTTCTTCATCTTCAACACAACCTCACAAAAGACATGTTGTTTCTGCAGCTAGTATTTAAAGCCTCAGAAATAGAATGTGCGGCCGTACCGCTACTAACCCAATTAGCGAGTTTGATATTTTTGTTTTGCAGGGTTCTGTACCGTACCAAGCAGTTCTCAATGAAGAAGGACGTGAAGACTTGCTAAAATACTGGAGGAGGAATGAGAAGACCTTTCCGACACTTTCAATGATGGCTCGAGATGTTTTGAACATTCAAGCGTCATCAACTGCGGCTGGAAGCGCTTTTTCTGCCGGCAGATATCAAATAAGAGACCACAGACACTCATTAGCCGGAGATAGCTTGGAGATTGTAGTATTATTCATAGATTGGATACGAACGGAGCGAAGAAGGTGCGGTCAACCGGAGATCAACGAAGAAGAAGACGAAAACTACAACGAAATCTTATCCGAAGGTGGTGGAAGCGACGTGGTTCAATTTGACCAACAAATACCAATTTCAACCAAGAACCACATGAAATTATCAAGAAACTAGAACAGTTTTCTTTCAGAATGTAATTTTTTAATTGCAATTTTACTATGTAATTTGCAACTTTTGAACAACACCACAAAGTTGCAATTTTGACAATTGTATTAGTATTAAAAAAAATCATATGTCTATTAAATAATATAAGAGGCACAAAAACAACATTGGGATATTTTATTACACTATCTTGTTTAATTATTGAGTTTTATATATATGTTATTTTTTAAATTAAGTGAAAAAAAAAACTTGGGATATCCCGATCCCGTCCCAACCCAATCCCAACCCGATTCTGACGGGATAGGGATCGGGACGGGACTACGGCGAATCCCGCCTATCCCGATCACGCATGACACGACCCATCCCAATCCTGCCATTTTTCCCTATCCCGCCCCGACCCGATCCCGCCAAATCAGCGCCCGTCCCGAGCACGGCCCACTGGCCACCCCTAGTTGTATCCTTGCTATATTTTTTGTGCATTACGTTTGCCTTTACGAGTGTCGCGCCCATTTTTAACCCGAGCTTCGCGACGCAATGGAGTCGATTCCCTCTGGATCGGTTAAAAATGCTTGCTTTGAGGAGTCGCCACCTAATTATTCTAAGGTGTATTAGGGCAACTGAATGTTAACTAAAAGCTGCAAAATAACTCCAATTTTGTGGCATGCAAAACTGATGAGATTCTAGATAAGGGTTCTTTATTATCCTAAAGAGAAGGGATTAGGCACCCTTTAAAATCCGCTAACTTGCGGTTATCCGATCAAACTCAGATTAATTATTATGTTAAAAAATGCATGATTTTACAAGTATAAAAATAATGTTACAATTATTTAATGAAATGATGCATTTGTACAAGTATACATTTGTATGGCATTACAATACATGTAAAGTTAAAAAAAGTATGCATTTGAATGAAAATTGACAAAAAACATATGCAATGTAAATTTTATGAGTGACGAGCCCTAAAATAGGTAAACTAGCGATTTTCGGTTTTAAAACTAACCGAGCCTAAAATAAATAAACTAGCGACGGGTTTCCAGTTTTAGACTACCCTATTAATTAATTATAAGTCTGCCTATTCTAAATATTTCAATAATTTCATGAGTACAATAATATTACAATACAGAATGGAATAAAGCTGAATTAAAGAAAGTAAAAACAACAACAAAATAAATAATCTCCGAGGGGTATTTGCCTTCTTTGACTTTCATAGATGTCTTGTAAGCTGTCAAGAACAAACGGTTAGAAAAAAAACGTTGAATATAAATAAACTTCGGATCCGTATCCAAAACAGTAAATGTATTGATTACGGAGGGCTCAGACTTAAATTTTGAAAAGATCATTCCAATCACTTCGTGGCTGCGAACATATGACTCGTTGGTCATTTTAGTTGCCTTGTCTACCGAACATGTTGGTCTCTCGGGTGAAAAAGATTTAAGTTTCATCCTTGCTCAAAAGTTTTATTTTCCGTCTTTACAACTGTGGAGGCCTAAAAAATCGACGGATATTTTTTCATCGGCCAAGTGCAGTATCATGTTCATAACAACAAAATTTGTACCGAAAACAAGAAACAGAAATCGAGAAATGATGTCCGAAGGGACGCGGCCTCAAATTCAATTTCATCGGCCCAAGTGCAGTATTTATATAAATCAATAAATCAATAAGACAATCCGTGCATGGATGTTTAAATGCCAAAACAGTAAACTGAAACAGAGAAACGAAAAAAGCGCGGCCTCGAATTCAAATTCATCAGCCTAATTGCGGTATTTAGTTAAAAACAGTAAAACAAATATCGACACAGAAATCAGTAAATTATCAAAACAGGGCAAACTGAAACAGAGAATCAATTGCTGAAACAGAAAAACTAAAAAAAGCGCGGCCTTGAATTCAATTTCATCGGCCTAAATGCGGTATTTGGTTCAAAATAATAAAACGGTAAGATATCCGTTGCACGGATGTTTAAAATAGTAAACTGAAAACAGAGAAACGAAAAAAAAGCGCGGCCTCGAATTCAATTTCATCGGCTTAAATGCAGTATTAGTTAAAAATAGTAAAATAATACCGAAACAGAAATCAGTATATTATAAAAAAAATAGCAAACTGAAACAGAGAATCAATTGTTGAAACAGAGAAACGAAAAAAGCGCGGCCTCGAATTCAATTTCATCGGCCTAAATACGGTATTGATTAAAAACAGTAAAACAGTAAGACAATCCGTGCACGGATGTTTAAATGCCAAAAATAGTAAGCTGAAACAGAGAAACGAAAAAAAAACGTGGCATCGAATTCAATTTCATCGGCCTAAATGCAGTATTTATTCAAAGCAGTAAAACAGTAAGATATCCGTGTAGGGATATTTAAATGCCAAAATAAACCAACAGTTTGCAATTAAAACGTTCGACCCGAATTCTGAAATTTTTGGACCGAAGCAGGAATCGTATCTGCTTCTGAAATCTGATCCGAGATAGAACAGTGATCCGGCTCGGATTTCGGGTTGACCCGACCCTGAATCAAACATTTGTTTTTTGATTTATTTTCAGATAACCAACAACAAAAATACAAAAACACAAAAAATGAAATTTACCGACCAGGCTGACCCGACCCGAATCAATTTTTCTCAGATTTTCAGATTGCCAACAACAGAATATTAAACACAAAAATTTGGAAATTTACCCGAATCTGGTCGACCCGACCCGAATCGGATATTTCTACCCGAATCGATTTTTTTCCAAATTTCAGATAACCAACAATGAAATACAAAACATATAAATCTGGAAATTTAACCAAACCGGGTCGACCCGACCCGGATCAGTGACCCGACCCGAATCAGATGTTTCAACCCGAATCGATTTCTTTCCAAATTTCAGATAACCAACAACGAAATATAAAACATATAAATCTGGAAATTTAACCAAACAGGGTCGACCCGACCCGGAACAATGACCCGACCCGGATCGGTGAAGAACAACACAACACAAAAAAAAATAGATTTTCAGATTGGGGTTTATGAAGCAAATAGAAGTATTTTAACCCCAAAATTTAAGAACAAAAACTCACCCCTTTCTTTCGGATTTTGAACTCGTTTTTCGATCTTATTTTGATTTCTTTTGAAGTGACTTTGGACTTCGAAAACCGACACCATAACAGGCCTGAAAACCCCTTCGAACCGGACTGTTTTTGGTCCCCCCAAAAATCCCGTCTTTTTGATTTAGACTCCACAAAAACTAGACCCGAACCCCCTCCTAAAATGAAGAACAAGGGGGTGTTTTTATAGATGAGTTTCGGACCTCCAAACCCCTCCTAAAAACGAGTTTGAAATCAAAATATAGAGGCAAAAGGTTGCGGATATAGGGGGTTGAAATCGCGAGTTTTGGGGTGTGTCGGGTTGGTGGCAGGGGTAAGGTGGTGTGTCGGGTTAGTGGCGGCAGGGGTGAGGTGACCGTGACGTGGGGTCGAGGGTATGGGGGTGTGCGGCGATGGGGATGAGAGAAAAAGGGTCGTTTGGTTTTCTTTAGGGTTTGTTTGGTTAAAAGGGGGGGGGGGGATAAAGGGGATTTGGCGGTTGGGCCAATGGGTCGGTTCGGGTGTGGGCGAGATGGTGGCCGGTTAGGCCTGGGGAAAATAAAGGTGTTTTGGGCTGGGGATTAAAGAGGGATAGGGCAAAGGGGTATAAGGGAAATGGGTTAGGGTTTTGTTTTGATGTGTTGGGTATGAGAAATAAAAGGGAAAAGGGTTGTTGGGCCGATCGTGTTGGGCCGATCGAGTTGGGTTTCGGTGGGTTTCGGTTGGGCTTGGAAAATGGAGGGTTCGGGTTTTGGGTAAAATTGTTTTGGGTTAAGATATAAAAAAGGTTGAAATGGGTTATGGGTTTAAAAATACAAAAAGGGTTTTATTATATAAAAAGAATGCTTTGTAAAATTTATAAATTGTAAAGATGACAATATGATAAAATATAATATTTGCGAAATGCTTGGTGCTAAAAATAAAATGCGATGCCGTTTTGCGAAAAATAACATATAATATATATTATTAAGATATAAAGTATGACTATGATATAAAAAATGCAAATGACAATAAATATGCAAATAATATATATAATAACGATATATACACATATATATGCCTATATTTTAAAATTGTTTTATGGTGTCAAAAATATTTAAAATTGCAAATAAAATCAGAAAAGATGGGACAAAATTGTGTGTCAACAGATGCCCCTCTTTGGCCGGAGACGATGAAAGAGTTTTCGGACAAAGAAGTTGACTGAGTAGCCAATTTTGTCCTGATCATCGGGACTCTAGGGAAGGTTAGGGATGCGTTGGAAGAAATAAAATCCGAGGGGGAGAGAAGTTGCAAAAGATGGTGCACATTCAGGAAACATTACCCAGTGTCGAGTTATGATGACACTGGTTGCAGATGTGGTGAAATACTGGGGGAAGGGCGGAACGACGTTCGAAATATTTCCCCAATGTAGATGATGATGTAGCATATGCGTAATGAGATGCCGTCATTGCTTAGACGTTATGCAGATGGCGTCGTTGCATAGGCGTGATCGAAATTAAAATACCCGCATTAGAAGGTGGGCGCCTAACAGAAATTAAAATACCCGCATTAAGAGGTGGGCGCCTGACAGAAATTAAATACCAGCATTAGGAGGTGGGCGCCTGACAGATATAAAATACCGGCATTAGGAGGTGGGCGCCTGACAGAAATTAAAATACCCGTATTAGGAGGTTTGCGCCTGACTGAAATTAAAATACCCGCAATAGGAGGTGGGCGCCTGACTGAAATTAAAATACCCGCATTAGGAGGTGGGCGCCTGACTGAAATTAAAATACCCGCATTAGGAGGTGGGCGCCTGACTGAAAATAAAATACCCGCATTATGAGGTAGGTGCCTGACTAAAAATTAAAATACCCGCATTAGGAGATGGGCGCTTGACTGAAATTAAATACCCGCATTATGAGGTGGGCGCCTGACTGAAATTAAATACCCGCATTATGAGGTGGGTGCCTGACTAAAATTAAAATACCCGCATTATGAGGTGGGGGCATGAATGAAATTGAAATACCCGCATTATGAGGTGGGTGCCTGATTGAAATTAAAGACCCGCATTATGAGGTGGGTGTCTGAATGAAATTGAAATACCCGCATTGGCAGGTGGGCGCCTGACTGAAATTAAATACCCGAATTATGAGGTGGGCGCCTGACTGAAATTAAAATACCCGCATTATGAGGTGGGCGCCTGATTGAAATTAAATACCCGCATTATGAGGTGGGTGCCTGAATGAAATTGAAATACCCGCATTGGAAGGTGGGCTCCTGACTGAAATTAAATACCCGAATTATGAGCTGGGTGCCTGACTGAAATTTAAATACCCGCATTAGAAGGTGGGCGCCTAACTGAAATTTAAATACCCGTATTAGGAGGTGGGCGCCTGACTGAAATTAGGCCTGACTGAAATTTAAATACCCGCATTAGAAGGTGGGCGCCTGACTGAAATTAAAATACCCGCATTAGGAGGTGGGCACCTGACTGAAATTAAAATACCCGCATTAGGAGGTGGGCGCCTGACTGAAAATAAAATACCCGCATTATGAGGTGGGTGCCTGACTGAAAATTAAAATACCCGCATTAGGAGGTGGGCGCCTGACTGAAATTAAATACCCGCATTATGAGGAGGGCGCCTGACTGAAATTAAATACTCGCATTATGAGGAGGGCGCCTGACTGAAATTAAATACTCGCATTATGAGGTGGGTGCCTGACTAAAATTAAAATACCCGCATTATGTGGTGGGTGTCTGAATGAAATTGAAATACCCGCATTATGAGGTGGGCGCCTGATTGAAATTAAATACCCGCATTATGAGGTAGGTGCCTGAATGAAATTGAAATACCCGCATTGGAAGGTGGGCACTTGACTGAAATTAAATACCCGAATTATGAGGTGGGTGCCTGACTGAAATTTAAATACCCGCATTAGGAGGTGGGTGCCTGACTGAGATTAAAATACCCGCATTATGAGGTGTGCGCCTGAAATGATGTCATTGCTTAGATGTGATGCAGATGTTGTTGTTGCATAGACGAAATGTAATGACGTCTTTGGTTAGACGTGATGCAGATGTCGTCGTTGCATAGACAAAATGAAATGACGTCATTGCTTAGACGTGATGCAGATGTGTGACCCTAAGGTCGAATTGCTATGTCGTCAATCTGTATTAAAAGTTAATGCGTGGACATAAGCGATGTAAAAGGAATGGATAAGGATGAGAATATGACCTTGTGAGTCAAAATACCGTCCTTGTACGGACATAGAAGTTGGGACCCTGTAGGTGAAGATGATGTTTTTGTACGGACGCCCAATAGGAACGTGATCCTTGTAGGGCCTAAACTGCGATGCCGGAGTTCTTTTCCAAATTAAACACACATGTTGCGACTTCCTGCCTTTGTCAACCTGAAGACCTGCACTCAAAGAAATTTGTGAGTTTGGAGGGCAGGGGCGATTGATTCGCATTGACTTTGTAGTTTTTTCCCTTGACGCTTGCAAGCTCAGACTGGTTTAGATTGAAGACTTAGTTGTCTAGCATTTTCCAGGTCCATTGGCATATTCTTGCAGTGAACCCTTAAAATATGCCCCAGTTTCTGGTATATATGAAGATGCTGAACTTCCAACTGGACAAAATTGAGTTTGTGCGGGCAACTTGCTTGTCCTATCAAGGCGATCATGTGAGCCTATTGCGTTGTGTGCAAGATAATGGAAGAAAATTTCCAATGGTGTGACAGAAGCGGATATAGGCCGCTTACGTATTCCGACAAGGGAAATCAGGTCATAACGTAGTTCGTTACACGCAAAAGGGATTGTGAAGTTTTTCAAAATGGGACCGAAGTCGATGTGGCTGCCTACGTATCCCGCCGAGGGAATCAGGTCATAACGTAGTTCGTTTAAGCAAAAAGGATTGTAAGGGTTTTCTAAAAATGAGACCGAAGTTGATGTGGCCGCCTACTTATCCCGCCGAGGGAATCAGGTCATAACGTAGTTCATGCGGCAAAAGAGATTTGTAAGAATTTTCTAAAAAATGGGACCGAAGCCGATGTGGCCGCCTACGTATCCCGCCGGGGGAATCAGGTCATAATGTAGTTCATGCGTCGAGGAATAGAAATCAAATTCTGGGTTGTTCATCCGAGACTATGGGAAAAAGGAATTTGAGTTTGTAAAAATCTTTTTTTTTTTGTAAAAGATAGCGATTATAGTTTGAAAAATGATGCAATATATTTTGCAAGGTTTTGATATTTTTTTTTTTTTTTTGAAAATATGAAAAAGACAGAATCACGTCTTGACTTCAGTTGATACCAAACAATTAGTATTGTGCTTAAGGGCTCCCATTATTTGCTTTTTGCCCAACCGAGATTGACTCCGGGGTAATTCCTATAGCTTCAGATGCTACCTTAGACATACCTGAGTATCGACACTTACTTCAAGCCATGGTTTTGACATATACGCATCCTCATGATTCAAATGCCCTCACTAAAAGAAAGTCCCTCCCTTATATGTATTCCAGTATTTTGAACTTTGGGACGTCTAGAAAAGTACACTCACCCTCAGAAAGATGTTCAATGCATTTAATTGTGATACCATAGGCTTGGCCGTCATGTGAGTATCCACTAATATGAGAACCTTCTGTATAGGATCATGTAGGGCTTGTTATGGGTTTGTAGTGTAGGCTTGGTGAAAGGAAAGGATATCATTTGGGTAAGGAGTAACTAATCCTTCCTTGAGTGTTGGAATATGTCCGCGCTTGGTATTTGTGTGCCTTGATGCCGATTTGCTTCTTTTTGTCCCCTTTGTTTTTTACCGACTTCTTTTGAATATTTCGTTTGGAGCTTTTCCCCCCTTTTCAGAGTTATTTCCCTTTTTTTTTTGGGATATTGTCAGGGCTTTTTGACTTCTTTTTTGTTTTTCTTTTCCACTTTTGGGAACATTGCAACTTCAACTCGGATCTTTTCAGCAATTTGCACATTTCTGATGCGCTCAAGGAGGTCGGGCCAAGAGAGGGATAGTGCGTGTATGCACTCAGAAAGGGTATAGGCATAAGATGTGGTTGTTAAAAAAAATAGGTTTCAGGCTCAAAGGGGAAGTACTACGGATAATGTTATTTGGTACGCTGGAAAGGCTCAAACGGATCAAAGAAAGCCTACGATCCTTTCCTATACCGAGTGTTACTCAGGATTTCGCCTCAACAAACATTCGAGCCAAGTTCTAGATCACAATGCAATGTAATTGAACTTATTCTAAAAAAACTCACCACACAATGCACATGAAACGATGAGGTTGCCTTTGTTCATATCTTGGAAGCATGCAAAACAATTTTTTAAGTGTCAACACAGGCGTGAATGAGAGTTACCAGAAGAATCAATGGTTTACCACGAAGTCAGTCTTCTCCACTTGTTCTTTCCTATGCACACTCCTAACTGTGTTGGTATCAACCAAGTCAATCAATGATTCTTAAATATTTTTTTTTTGAATAAGGGGTACCGAACCCAAATAAGGCTGCCTACGTATCTCATCTTTGATGAGAATCAGGTGTGCGTAGTTCGTGCAGATAGTATATATAAAATGTATGCTTGAAAAAAAATTCATCCATAATAGGATTGTAAAAGTAAAAACTGTATAAAACAGATGATTGTCCACTATGGGACGAATGCAAAGTAAAAAATAATTGTCCATGATAGAATAGTAAAAGTAAAAACTGTATAAAACAGATGATTGTCCACTATGGGACGAATGCAAAGTAAAAAATAATTGTCCATGATAGGATGAATGCAATGAAAAAATGATTATCCACAATAGGATGAATGTAATGAAAAAAATGATTGTCCATTATAGGATGAATGAAAAGATTGGTAAACCATATATGTTCATTTCTAAGGTGGATGCGGAGAAGTGTGTCCCTTTTTCAGGTGGACTAGGAAGTGCGTCCCTTAGACAAGTTCGTTCTACTTTCGTTGGGTAGCGTTCCGCAAGGACTAGATTGACTCTTTTTTTTTATTGATTTTTTTTAGTGGTGTCGAACCCGAGAAGGGTTACCTACGTATCACACAGTATGGTGAGAATCAGACACTCGTAGTTCGTGAGGATATGTTGTAACAATGTATGATATAAAGGAATTATGTAACGAAAATTAAGCATATCAACTGAATTTGCAAATATGTAAAAAAAAGTATAGACAACTAGAGTGATGCCTCGTTGAATCTGGGGTTGGCTGACTTTTTCCACTCAAAACATCTTCTGGTCATCTTTGTGAAAACATTTTGCTTTGTTCTTTCCTCGAGTATATCCAAGGATAATGTTTTAGAACGACCGCCCTCGAATGTTCGTGAGGACGATCTTCCTGCAAAAATAAGAGCACCGGGTGAAAGGAGGAAAGTCACTAAAAGAATAATAAAATGTAGGAGTGTGACAGTATGGTCAAAGACTTCCCTGATTGCTTCACTAGGTCTGAGTCTTGATGTTCAAGAACGCTTTATCCTTGGGCAGTGACATTTTTGTCCCGAGGACTAAAAGATATGGTGTTTCCCCAGTAGAAGTCTTGATTGTAGTGCGATAGCCCAAAAGTGCAAAGGGCAAATGTTCATGCCCAGAGTTGCAAGCGACATGGCATGATATGTACAGAATTGAAGCGGGTAATTATTGCATTAAATAATATATACAGAGTTAAAAGAAGAAAAATAGCAAACAAATTGTGCAGGAATTAAATGTGCATCCTAATATGCATGGAGCCTCTCTTATGCCAGAGATGAGCCTAAACGCCAAATATGAGAAATTATGACAGATTAATCCAAGCTGTCAAACTGCAATGCTTTTGTTGGAAATGAAGGCAAAACATATGTACATTTTTCAATTTCGACATGTCATGATTAAGCTTGGATCCGTCTATCATTATCACGCTACACATAACATGCTGATTTGTCATTGGGTTGTGAGACCCGTCAACAATTTTGGTGGATTTCTTAATTGTGGAGTCGATGCTAAGGATCGACCCACATATGGTGTATGCATGTATGACTTAAAATAAAGGGTGGTATAGCTCTATCTTAAATTTTTTAAGATTTGGCTGACTAGACTCAAGGTTCCTGAGCGGACTACTCGAGTGAGAAGGCTACGGGGCCACCGGATGGTCCGGACACTCCGCGCATACGCCAACTCTCCTAAAATTTGGTAATTTGAAAGAAATTTTGCGGGTGCGCATAACACACATCGCGTGTAATGTGTGATAGTGTCAATTTTCCGAAGTGGAAGAAATATGAGCGGAATGCCAATTTAAAGAAAGCAGTAAAAGAAAGTATCAATTAAAGCACTTAAACATACAAAATTTCAAAAAGGAAACAATTAAAAACAATAGATCAAATAAGGAGCAAAATAAAGCACAATAATAATTAACCGGAATTTGCTATGGTTAAGAACTTGATTCCCCAGCGGGGTCGCCATGCTATAGCGCCCGTTTTTAACCCGAGCTTCACGACGCGATGGCATCAATTCCCTCTGGATCGGTTAAAAATGTTTGCTTTGAGGAGTCGCCACCTAATTATTCTAAGGTGAATTAGGACACCTGAATTTTTACTAAAAGCTGCAAAATAACTCCAATGTTGTGGTCTGCGAAACTAATGAGATTCTGGGTAAGGGTTCTTTATTATCCTAAAGGGAAGGGGTTAGGCATCATTTAAGATCCGCTAACTTGCAGTTATCCGGTCAAACTCAGGTTAATTATTATGTTAAAAAATGCATGTTTTTACAAGTATAAAAATAATGTTACAATTATTTAATGAAATGATGCATTTGTACAAGTATACATTTGTATGGCATTAAAATACATGTAAAGTTTTAAAAGTATGCATTTGAATGAAAATTGATAAAAACATATGCAATGTAAATTTTATGGGTGACGAGCCCTAAAATAGGTAAACTAGCGATTTTCGGTTATAAAACTAATCGAGCCTAAAATAAATAAACTAGCGATGGATTTCCAGTTTTAGACTACCCTATTAATTAATTATAAGTCTACCTATTCTAAATATTTCAATAATTTCATGAGTACAATAATATTACAATACAGAATGGAATAAAGCTGAATTAAAGAAAGTAAAAACAACAACAAAATAAATAATCTCCGAGGGGTATTTGCCTTCTTTGACTTTCGTAGATGTCTTGCAAGCTGTCAAGAACAAACGGTTAGAAAAAAAAGTTGATTATAAATAAAATTCGGATCCGTATCCAAAACAATAAATGTTTTGATTACGGAGGGCTCAGACTTAAATTTTGAAAAGATCATTCCAATCACGTCGTGGCTGCGAACATATAACTCGTTGGTCATTTTAGTTGCCTTGCCTACCGAACGTGTTGGTCTCTCGGGTGAAAAAGATTTAAGTTTCATCCTTGCCCAGAAGTTTTATTTTCCGTCTTTACAACTGTGGAGGCCTAAAAAATCGACGGATATTTTTTCATCGGCCAAGTGCAGTATCATGTTCAAATCAGCAAAATTTGTACCGAAAACAGTAATAGAAATTAAGAAATGATGTCCGAAGGGACGCGGCCTCAAATTCAATTTCATCAGCCCAAGTGCATTATTTATATAAATCAGTAAGACAATCCGTGCACGGATGTTTAAATGCCAAAACAGTAAGCTGAAACAGAGAGACAAAAAAATCGAGGCCTCGAATTCAATTTCATCGGCCCAAGTGCAGTATTTATATAAATCAGTAAGACAATCCGTGCACGGATGTTTAAATGCCAAAACAGTAAGCTGAAACAGAGAAACGAAAAAAAGCGCGGCCTCAAATTCAATTTCATCAGCCAAATTGCGGTATTTAGTTAAAAACAGTAAAACAAATACCGAAACAAAAATCAGTAAATTATCAAAACAGGGCAAACTGAAACAGAGAATCAATTGCTGAAACAGAAAAACGAAAAAAAGCGCGGCCTCGAATTCAATTTCATCGGCCTAAATGTTGTATTTGGTTCAAAACAGTAAAACAGTAAGATATCCGTTGCACGGATGTTTAAAATAGTAAACTGAAAACAGAGAATCAAAAAAAAACGCGGTCTCGAATTCAATTTCATCGGCCTAAATGCTGTATTAGTTAAAAACAGTAAAATAATACCGAAACCGAAAGCAGTAAATTATAAAAAAAACAAAACTGAAACAGAGAATCAATTGCTGAAATAGAAAAAAGAAAAAAAAGTCCGGCCTCGAATTCAATTTCATCGGCCTAAATGCAGTATTGGTTAAAAACAGTAAGACAATCCGTGCACGGATGTTTAAATGCCAAAACAGTAAACCGAAACAGAGAAACGAAAAAAAGTGTGGCCTCGAATTCAATTTCATCGGCCTAAATGCAGTATTTATTCAAAGCAGTAAAACAGTAAGATATCCGTGTTAGGATGTTTAAATGCCAAAATAAACCATTTAAATCGAGTTTGCATTTAAAGCGTCCGACCCGAATTCTGAAATTTTCGGACCGAAGCAGGATTCGAATCTGCTTCTGAAATCTGACCCGAGATAGAACAATGATCCGGCTCGGATTTCGGGTCGACCCGACCCGGAATCAAACATTTTTTTTGATTTATTTTGAGATAACCAACAACAATTTTTTTTGATTTTCTCAATTTTTCAGATTTCCAACAACAGAATATTAAACACAAATCTGGAAATTTACTCGACTCGGGTCGACTCGACCCGAATCGGCGACCCGACCCGAATCAGACATTTCAACCCAAATCGATTTCTTTCCAAATTTCAGATAACCAACAACGAAATATAAAACATATAAATCTAGAAATTTAACCAAACCGGGTCGACCCGACCCGACCCGAATCAGTGACCCTACCCGAATCGGATGTTTCAACCCGAATCGATTTCTTTCCAAATTCCAGATAACCAACAACAAAATATAAAACATATAAATCTGATAATTTAACCAAATCGGGTCGACCCCGACCCGGATCAATGACCCGACCCGGAACAGTGACCCGACTCGAATCGGTGAAGAACAACACAACACAAAAAAAAATAGATTTTCAGATAGGGGCTTATGAAGCAAATAGAAGTATTTTAACCCCAAAATTTAAGAACAAAAACTCACCCCATTCTTTCGGATTTTGAACTCATTTTTCGATCTTATTTTAATTTCTTTTGAAGTGACTTTGGACTTCGAAAACCGACACCATAACAGGCCTGAAAACCCCTTCGAACTGGACTGTTTTTGGTCCCCCAAAATCCCGTCTTTTCGATTTAGACTCCACAAAAACTAGACCCGAACCCCCTCCCAAAATGAAGAACAAGGTGGTGTTTTTATAGATGAGTTTCGGACCTCCAAACCCCTCCTAAAAACGAGTTTGAAATCAAAATATAGAGGCAAAAGGTTGCGGATTTAGGGGGTTGAAATCGCGAGTTTTGGGGTGTGTCGGGTTGGTGGCAGGGGTAAGGTGGTGTGTCGGGTTGGTGGCGGCAGGGGTGAGGTGACCGCGACGTGGGGTCGGGGGTATGGGGGGTGTGCGGCGATGTGGTTGAGAGAAAAAGGGGCGTTTGGTTTTCTTTAGGGTTTGTTTGGTTAAAGGGAGGGGGGATAAAGGGGATTTGGCGGTTGGGCCGATGGGTCGGTTCGGGTGTGGGCGAGATGGTGGCCGATTGGGCTTGGGGAAAATAAATATGTTTTGCGCTGGGGATTAAAGAGGGATTGGGCAAAGGGGTATTAGGGAAATGGGTTGGGGTTTTGTTTTGATGTATTGGGTATGAGAAATAAAAGGGAAAAGGGTTGTTGGGCTGACCGAATTGGGTTTCGATGGGTTTCGGTTGGGCTTGGAAAATGGAGGGTTTGGGTTTTGGGTAAAATTGTTTTGGGTTAAGATATAAAAAAGGTTGAAATAGGTTATGGGTTTAAAAATACAAAAAGGGTTTTATTATATAAAAAGAAAGCTTTGTAAAATTTATAAATTGTAAAGATGACAATATGATAAAATATAATATTTGCGAAATGCTTGGTGCTAAAAATAAAATGCGATGCCGTTTTGCGAAAAATAGCATAATATATATTATTAAGATATAAAGTATGACTATGATATAAAAAATACAAATGACAATAAATATGCAAATAATATATATAATAACGATATATATACATATATATGCCTATATTTTAAAATTATTTTAAGGTGTCAAAAATATTTAAAATTGCAAATAAAATCAGAAAAGATGGGACAAAATTGGGTGTTAACAACGAGTTTGATTTTGGATGTACTCGGGTTTATTTTGATGTTGCCTTCTTGAAATATTGATGTTGTTTGCTGTCAATCGGGAGACGCCCTTTTCTTTCGTATTGTGATATATTTTTATATGTTGTTGCTCTGCTCGATCTATAGTTAGCTCGCTGGAAAACGAGTTCCGATGACCTCTGTTTCAGTCACGGTTGCTCCATTTTGATACTATTATTATTTGGTACTTCTGCTAGGCTGTTGTTTGATGTCTCCGGTGACTTGGCTATCGCTGACTGCTTTGTGACCGCAGCCCGAGAACTATTTTGGACTGTTTTACCCCTCGTATTATTTTGCTTAACTGATATTGAACAAATACTACACTTAGGTCAATGAAATTGAATTTGAGGCCGTGTCCCTAATGGTTCCCAGTTTCGGTTGCTGTTTTGTGTATAATTTACTGATTTGAACATGATACTACACTAGCCGATGAAAAATATCCGTCGATTTTTTAGGCCTTGACAGTTGGAAAGACGGAAATAAAACTTCTGGGCAAGGATGAAACTTAAATCTTTTTTTTATCCGAGAGACCAACATGTTCGGTAGGCAAGACAACTAAAATGACCAACGAGTCATATGTTCGCAACCACGACGTGATTGGAATGATCTTTTCAAAATTTAAGTCTGAGCCTTCCGTAATCAAAACATTTACTATTTTGAATACGGATCCGAAGTTATTTATATTCAACTGTTTCTAACCGTTTGTTCTTGACAGTTTGCAAGGCACATTCAGACCATATAAAAGATTTACCACTCTTAAGAAAACCATTACAAGAATTAACTAGAAAAAATATAACATTCGAATGGAAGGAAGAACATACTAAATCTATAAACGAAATTAAGAGAAAAGTAAAAATCTTGCCAAAACATAGAATACCAACGGAACAAGATCAACTAATGCTTTTTACTGATGCTAGTGATATAGGATGGGGAGTAGTCCTCATAGCTTATGATAAAGATGATATAGATAAAGAAAAACCACTAATTTGTGAATATGGAGGTGGAACATGGAAGTCAAACGAGAAAAATTATCATATCAATGAAAAAGAACTATTAGCTGTAAAATTTGGAATAAAAAGATTTCATTATCACCTATTACCAGTAAAATTTGTTGTTAGGACTGATAATACTCAAGTAAAATCTTTTATTACTAAAAAAATAGATCCTTTACCAAAATTAAATAAAAGAAGAAAATGACATTCTTTTGTTGTTATGATTTTATTGTTAAAAATATCTTTGGAACTAAAAATATTGTAGCTGATTTTCTTAGCATGTCCAACCATGTCAACCCAGAGTGACAACTTTGATGAGTATATTACCAATGTTATGAAAATCATCAACCAAAACCATGAAATCCTTATCACCAAATTACAATAAAATACCCATCTCATAAAACAACTCACTGAAGCCATACAGGACAAACAAACCCTGAAAACCTTACAAAAACCACAATCCCCTATATCTACCTCTGACAGTCTAAATAAACCTACTACAATCCCAACAGCTTTTGCATCCAAGCTTGCAACCATGACATCCTCTATAACCTCTTCATCTTCTCAAATATAAGCCATATACCCCCCGGAGATGATTTATTTTGTTGCTGTTTTATTTTCTTTAATTCAGCTTTATTTTATTCTGTATTGTAATAACTTGTGTAATTATTGAAATGTGTAGAATAGGTAGACTTAGAATTAATAATCTAGAAAGAGTAGATTTAAAAGCGGAAACCGCTAGTTTATCTATTTTAGGCCCGTCATCCATACTTTCAAAACGTTAGTTTATTTATTTTAGGTTCGTCGCTCATACTTTCAAAACGCTAGCTTATTTTTGAAACTGTTCAATATTTTCAAAACAATTTGGTCATCTTTTATTCGCATTATTAACCATACAAATGACATTTTATTTTATATCTGATTTGTGATTCAAAAAATAACTTTCATATAAATTATATCTTCGCATTATAAGTAATTCACTTTTCTCCTTTGCTATCAAAATGTAAAAAATATGTATTTTATATAAAATGCATACTTTTATCTAAAAATTAACTTTACATGTATTTTACAAACAATGTCATACAAATATATATTTTATCCAAAAAATCACTTTGCATGTATTTTTGTAAATAATGCAATACAAATGTATGTTTTTCTTCACTTTGCATGTATTTTTGTAAATAAATGCATGTTTTACCCAAAAAAATCACCTTGTATATATTTTATAATCAATGTCATCCAAATGCATACTTTTATTCTAAAAATCAACTTTGCATGTATTTTATAATCAATACCACACAAATACACACCTTTTTTTTTATCCGAAAAATCTACTTTTCATATATTTTATAAATAATATATTACACGGCATGTTTTTATCTAAAAGGTCAATTTATATGTATTTTCCTAAACCATGTCATGCATCCTTTTCGGATCCTATTTCCCAAAATCACAATCACTTTTTCAAAGCTCCTCAAAAAGGAAAAAATCATTACTTTACCAAAATACATCTTTTATTAACTATTTGCAACATTATTTTAATTTTATACTTGTAAAAACATGCATTTTTCTTAGCATAATAATTAACCTAAGTTTGACCGGATAACCGCAAGTTAGCGGATCTTAAAGGATGTCTAACCCCTTCCCTTTAGGATAATAAAGAACCCTTACCTAAAATCTCATTAGTTTCGCAAACCATAAAACCGAAGTTATTTTGCAGCATTTAGTTAACATTCAGGTGCCCTAATTCACCTTAGAATAATTAGGTGTCGACTCCTCAACAAAGCATTTTAATCAATCCAGAGGGAATCGACGCCATCACGTCGTGAGCCACGGTTAAAAACGGGTGCGACAGCATGACGACTCCATTGGGGAGCTTAGGTTCTTAACCATAGCAAACTTAGGTTAATTATCATTGTGCTTTATTTGCCCACGGTTTACTTTGCGAATTTTCAAATGCTTTAAAATTATTCACTTAGCAAAATTATAGTATTTTAAAATTCTTTACTTTGTGAATTTTTTAAAATTGTTTGCTTTGGAAAAACTTTTAGTGCTTTAAAACTGTTTGCTTTGTGAAATTTTAGTGCTTTAAAAATTCGTTTACTTGTTAATTTTTTTTTAATGTTAATTTGTTTATATTTTGCAAAAATTTTAGTATGTTAAATTGTTTACTTTGTGATTTTTTAAAACTGATTTAATTGCTACTTTTTACTGCTTTCCCTAAATTGGCATTCCGCTCATATTTCCTCCACTTCGAAAAATTGACACTATCACACATGCACGCGAGGTGTGTTTCGGGCACCCACAATCTGGTTTCAAATTTCCAAATTTTAGGAGAGTTGATGCGCGGAGTGTCCGGACCATCCGGTGGACGCATAGCCTTCTCACTCGAGCAGTCCGCTCGGGAACCTTGAGTCTAGTCAGCCAAATCTTTAAAAAATTGGGATAGAGCTATACCACCCTTTATATTAAGTCATGCATGCATACACCTTAGGTGGGTCGATCCTTGGTATCGACTCCACAATTAAGAAATCCACCAAAATTGTCAACGGATCTCACAACCCAACAACCATATCATCATGTTATGTGTAGCATGATAATGATAGACTGATCCAAGCCCAATCAAGAAATGTCAAAGTTGGGAAATATATATTCTTTCTTTTTATTATTATTCTTTATTTTAGGATGGATCGCGTCCCACAAATCTCTGAAGTTAGGATGGTGAGTGGCATTCCGAGTAAGCTGAAGCTATGGTGGGAGAATTTTGATCTTGGCAGCCAAACGTCAATTAGGAGGAGGTTGGGATGCCTCATTTCACTGTTTGACATCTCTCCCGATCAACATTTGGTCAGAGCATTAATTCAATTTTGGGATCCAGATCTGGTTGTCTTCAAATTCAAAGATTTTGAGCTAACTCCCACTTTGGAAGAAATCAATTATTTCACCAACCTGATTTATCAAGACAGGCCAAATCATCCATCACGGTCAGTCCGAAAATAAATTCCTTCGCTATTTGGGGTTAAAGAACACCAAAGAACTCCGATGCTTTGAACATAATTGGGTCTCCCTGGATTACCTTTATGAGAGATACGACCGTCGAGATGGTTACAAGTCGTTCAGAAAAGAATTCTCTTGCACTCCTGACCATTGGCGAGCCAGGCGCCCTATTGCATTTGCTGTCACTTTACTAGGTACTTTGGTATTCCCACTTGAGCACGGGAAAATAAGTATTTGCATATGTTCCATGGCTCGAGAAAATTTTGAGGGAGTTGATGGTGCGTATCTCACTTTGGTCCCTATGATACTAGCAGAAATACTTCGGGCTCTCGGAAAGTGTAAAAGAGGCAAAACAAATTTCTTCAAAGGTTGCAACATTATCCTACAGATATGGGCCATAGAATATTTCTATCAACGTTCGAACATGATGGACATTTGTTTCAGTGAGTCAAACAAGACCGCTAGCTTTTACGACAGGATGAAACAGTTCGTGTCGCCAGTCGGCAAGCAATGACACGAAAATTTGATATTACTCTACTATTGAGGGGTTTCTCCATTAATGAGTGTGACAAATATGTCTACACGAAATGTAACTCTGTCTCATTCGTCATGATATGCCTGTACGTAGATGACATGTTGATCACATAGATCAGTCCTAGCTTGATCCTACAGACTAAGAATATGTTGAAACAATGCTTCGACATGAAGGATATGGGTATCACAAATGTCATCTTAGGGATAACGATCTCTAAGACATCTGACGGACTGGTCTTATCTCAGTCTCACTACATCGAGGATGTGTTGAGAAAGTTCGAGATGTTTGACAGTTCGCCTATGAAGTCACCACTGGATAGAAATCAAAAGCTTGATAAAAATCGTGTTACACCCGTATGCCAAGAGCAATATGCACAGGTGATTGGGAGTTTGATGTACATAACAAACTGCACCCGACCTGATATTGCTTATGCAGTCAACAAGTTGGCTAGGTTTATCCGTAATCCGAGTAATGATCATTGGAAGGCATTGAATCGGGTACTACGTTACCTGAAATACACGCTAACTTACGGTTGCATTATTCGAGATATCCAGCTATACTAGAGGGGTACAGTGATGCAAACTGGATATCTGATATAGACCCACTGGTGGACTTGGTGTTCTCTATATTAGATATTCAGTTTGCTTCAGAAATAATGTTATCTGATCTTTGGGTAAGCCCTTTGCCAGTGGGTCCGCTATGTTATCCTTTGATTTTATGTAATCAATGGATATTATACTCGTGGTGATCAGCTGCCTAACGGTCTTATGTCTCCGTCGAATATGATGAGACTTTCCATTGTACATAGAACTATGTGCCCTTTCTAGAGTCGACTGACTGTCGCAGTGGATCATTAAAGAAGGTACGAGTTTGTCCCAACAAAGGACATCTTCTAAGAAGTCATGAAGCCACTAAACTTCTTCTCTTGCTTTGTCTAAAGTGATAAACTCTAATTCCATCGTGGATCGGGCGATGCAAGGTCGCTTAGAGGATTTCCAAGACATACCAATTGTAAATATATACCCACTGGTGGACTTGGTGGTCTCCATATCAGCGATTGAGATTAGGTTTGGGGAAACTTTTAATGGTTTCTAACATTTGTAAAGTGGGGTATAGCAGGATACCTTGTAGGAGACCACCTATTTAAGTGCAAGGACAGGCCGCCTCAAATGAACGCACTTAAGAATCCAAGAAGTGTCAACGGCCATAACGGACAAAATATTACAAAGAACAGAGTAAGGGAAGTTGTTGTGTTGGTACCGTTGACTTGGCTTACACTAAACACTGATGGTTCAAGACATCACGTTCACCGCGCAGTAAGTTAGTCCGATGGTATTCAACTATGGAAGGTTCAAAGCGGAAGCGACCTATCCAGATGCAACATCGGTCCGCTGAAAGATTGCTGGGAAAGGCACCATGTGGGTGCGCTAAGATCTCTTTCAGGAGGAGATTGTTGGAAATTTAATAATGTGGAATTAAGTTTATCCCATTATTTATGACTCGAACAATTGGAGCCCCGCACGTCGGAAACATCGTTTCCACACACGTGCACACGTAGTGTCAAGTATCTCAAATTTCATTAGTGAAATAGATATTGGTACGTAAGTGAAACGTTTGAGACATAGAATGATGGATGTTTATTGGCCAAATGACAAGTATTCCACATTGGTAAACGAAGGAAGAAGTGTGCGAAGTGTAAGATGAAACGAGTCGAAAATCGCGGTGAAGGGCCGCGGCACAGCCCCGTCGGAGCCGGAGCCCCGCGACACTAATTGGGAGTTCAGGCACTGGAGTCGAGGCATCGCGGCGCTAATTCGTAGAGCCGCGGCGCTTCGGAGGCAGAATGCTGCGACGGGAAGATGGAAAGTTCTGACTTTTGAGCTGGTTTTGGAGCATTGAATCTCCATTATTTGGCACATGAATTCAACCATTATTTAGCTGAATGTAACCCCTCAATAAGTGTCATTACATGGCTATTGAAGGCTATTAGTTGTCTAGTATAGATCTCCTTACACTATAAATTGAGGCCTTTGGCTCAATTGTTCAACACACTTAAGATATTTTTCTGAAATCTTTTTCTTCCTCTCTAGCAATTTTTCTATATGAAAAGATCTTCAAGAGTAACACTTGAGTTTCCTTTGCTCATTTGTTAAGTTGCTGTTGTATCTTGGGAGACTATTGCTCGACACCGTAAAAGTATATATACCGGGCAATCTTGTCTTATAGACAGAGTGTCATCACTCGACTTAGCAAATCACAAGGAGTTTGTGTCATTCTTGATTCCAGTTTGTTGTAATTTTTAGTTTATCTTTTCTAGCAATTTGTAATATTTACTTACTTTCCGTTTTCTGGAATTGTTGTAATCCACAGCTTTTCATAATCAATCTAACCATTAAAGTGGGTAGTTGACAAGGAGTAAGTACTCTGGCAAGTCATTCGTGCGGTTACTATACATTTGGGGAGTACTACCCTTTACATGAGAGGAAAGTAAAGAAAATAAGAGTTGGATTGGCTCTTCGGTCATGAATTCAAGGATTTGAAAATTGAGAATTAATTAATTGTGATAAGGGATCTTCATAACTTGTTACGAAGGAGAATTGTTATTTGATCTAACCAAATTTGTGTTTTCAAAAGGCACATACATATATTAATATAAAAGTGCAGATCAATTTGTGGTGGGAAAAAAATTCATCAAGTTTGGAAAATTTATCGTCCCTCTAGTTTAAAGTTCGTACAAATGAAGCACATGTCACAGAAACATGTCTTTGCTTCAAACATGAATCAACTCAAAAAGAAAGCAGCAAAAATCGAGTTCTACTTTTTTACTCTGCTCGTCTTTTAATTTTCTACTATTTATAATTTATGAAATTCAGTTTTTATAAATGTTAGGGTAGACGTTTATTATTTGATGATCACAAAATATTTTTATTTGCGTGCCACAAAATCAATTAGTTGGTATTCAATTTGGTAGCATGCTTGAAGTATGTGAAATATTATTTTCAAGGTAGTAAGTGTTGGAAATTTGCAACCAACTTTAACGACTTAAACACTAGTGTTCCGCGTGTTGGAGAATCCGGTTCTTCACACATGCATAATCTACTAAGTAAGTAGATGACCGTAGGGCCAAGGATTGTCAAATTTCGTTGAGAAATGAAAGAGATATTGATCCACGAAGTGAGGTGTTTGAAGCATGGAAAAGTGTGGTATGTGATCAATTCTCTCTCATCGGTGGAGGAAGAAATAATTATTTTGTTTATAAGTCTCAAAGTTGGCTTGGGGTTTGGGACCCCAAGGGGTATCCCATGTGTTTAAAGGAGGGAGGACCTAGATGTGCTTCAGTTCGAGGAAAGCCCACAAGCGCGCCGTCGCCCGTCCGGTTCGGGTTCCGGTCCATTGGTCCATGGGCTGTGCTTCTTCTGATTCCAGAGAACTTTGTCATATGTACAGTTTGATCCCTGAAGTTTCATATGTACAGTTTGGACTAGTTTGGTCCCTGAAGTTTCAAGAAAGTCGAATTGAGCAGAGATCAGAAACGTCCACCAGCACTCAATTCAGCCATTTATTTTGGCTGAATTACTCTTACTAAATGGTCAATCCGTTGCACATCTTCACCATTTATTTTGGAGGAATTACTACCTCCATAATTGTCATTACTTGGCCAGTAATGGCACTTATGGAGGCAGTTCATCAGCCTCTCCTTCACCCTATATAAACACACCCCTTGTCACAATTTTTGAGCTACACTTAACACAAACATAAACGAATTCAGTCTTCCTACAATCTTCCAAGCATCATTTCATTACTCAAAATTCTTCACGGTAACACTTGAGTTTCCTTTGCTCATTTGTTCGCTTGCTGTTTTATCTTGGGAGACAAATTGTCCAGGACGTAGAAATGATACATACGGAGCAATATTGTCTTAAAGACAGAGTGCAAACACTCGACTCAGCATACCACAAACAGTTCCAGTTTGTTCTTTGTAATTTCAGTTTGTTGTTGAATTGTAATTTCAGTTCTTGTAATCCTTAGCAGTTACTTGTAATTTCCGTTTCTGCACCTTTGTAACCAACAGTAAGACATGAATTAGGCTTCCAGTTTGTTCTTTGTAATTTCAGTTTGTTGTTGAATTGTAATTTCAGTTCTTGTAATCCTTAGCAGTTACTTGTAATTTCCGTTTCCTGCACCTTTGTAACCAACAGTAAGACATGAATTAGGCTTACATTAATACTTGAAAGTTATTCTAGAGAAAATGAAAGTGATATGTATATACTATTTTGGCTAAAACATTAGATGAATTTCCCTGGAAAGCTTTTGTAAAGCGAATTATTTTGTTTTTGGGTGTGTCAATTTTTTTAAAACTATCGAGAACTATTCTTTAAGATAAAGAAGAATGAAACATTTTCTTTGATTCCTAGACAGTCACTATTTTTGGGGGTAAATGTCTATAGACAGAGTATTTCATCACATTTACAGAGAGTGATGTAAGGAAATTGAGTCTCTCTGACTAAATTGCAGCGACAATTAAAAGTGAAATGAACAATAGACATTTTGTTCCATACTTATGTTAAGGCTAAATCATTTTCCATCTCTATTAAGTATACTGATAGTGGATAATATTTTTTTATCCGTTAAAAATGTGTCTCGTGTGAAGGGTACTTTGATCATGTATAATGAAAAATATATCATGAAATTTTTAGCAAAATTTGGTGAGTTTCTAACAAATTTATGTCTTATTGTTTCCCCGGATAATACAAGAATTTTCTTGAATCTATTTGATAAAATAGAAAGGTTGAATCCTAATTGGCAGAATCATAAAAAATTGATGGCATGATGCTTTTAGTAATTGATTTCATTGTTCCAATTTGATAAGTTGTTGTTCTGACATTTGAAACTGGAGAACTCTGTCACATCATTCTTGAATATCATGTTGCAAATGAAATCAATCACGAGGTAAAGACACTTCAAAGAAATTACTAAAATCACAAGCCACGTTTGGTAATAAGAAAATTGTGTTTATATCGTAATTTATGTCATATCATTGCATGATAACTGAAGTGTCTTGATGAAAATTAAAAAAAATGAGTGTTTTGTGATGTTTTGTGCAAAAATGTTTGACACCAGTTAAAAGGGTTTGCTTAGCATGAATTTTGGCTAATAAGATTCTAACGTTAAAATGCTTGAGAAAGTTTTTATTTATGTGCATGTTGAGTTAGGATTATTGATGTGATGCTATGGAGATAAATTCTTCATCTGCACTTTTGTTTTGAATTGTCCAAGAACATGGTGCTTGAAATATTTAAAATGTGGAGGGTTCCTGACTTTTGATAAAGTCAATATTAGACTTAGTGTTTAATTTGGAATAACAAAAGATATGAAAACTGATGACATTTTTGTATATTACGCCAAATAAATAAAATATTTAATAAATTTTTATATGATGACCGTTGAGATTAACTAGTACCAAATTGATAATTGGTTATATAATTATTCAGAAGAGTTATGTTCTTTCATAAAAGGATGTCACTAGAATGTCATGACTTTTCATGAAAATACATGTCTATTAAAATATAATTATTTGTATTGACATGAATGTTGGTGAAAGGCTACCCTTTGTTTATTGTTTCATAAATATGACATTCAATTAATCATTGATAATAATGAATGCCTTGCTAATAAGTTCTTGTTTCCCGTAGAATTTGTGGGGGGAAGCTATCCTTATGACTACCAGAATACTCAATCAAGTGCCTATAGAAAAACACAATTCATATCATATGAAAAATGAAAAGGAAGAAAACGCAACTTGAATTACTTCAAAGTGTGGTGGTGTTTAGCTACAGTGCAAGTTCCTAAACCCAAAAGGGTAAAAATAGGATAAAAAATTGTTGATTGTATTTTCATATCTATGTTTATACCTACTTATATAATATTGTATAATTGTATATAAATATGTATAAAGATACATAAATGCATATTTTAGTGTATAATTGAAAGAAATAATCCCTTGATTATTTTCATTAATAAATGAGTATATATACAATTTACAATTTCCATAATATGGAAAATCCTATTCCTATTCTACTCCCATAACCCTATTCTATTTGTACAAGAATTCTATATTTATCGTAAGTGTACAATGTTAATTAAATACAACAATATATCACCAAAACTACTGTGATATACACGCTCTCCGTATCTCCTTATTTGTATTGTGTTTCCGTGATATACATGGTATACACAAGGCAGTGTATATATCGTGTATATCACAGGTATATCTATCACACCCCCGCAGTCATAGCAGACGGTCTTTCTACGCTGAGACTGTCCTTAAAATCTTCAAATAGAACCGAGGGAAGATCCTTAGTAAAAATGTCTGCATTTTGATACGTGGAAGGAACATGGCAGACGCGTACTTGTCCACGAGCTACCTTTTCGTGAACAACGTGGATATCTATCTCGATGTGTTTAGTGCGCTGATGTTGAACCGGATTACCAGAAAGATAAACTGCACTAATATTATCACAATAAACCAAGATAGCTTTCTGAATGGGACAATGAAGATCTAAGAGAAGATTACGTAACCAACATGATTCAGAGACCACATTGGCTACCCCTCGATACTCGATCTCTGCACTAGAGCGTGATAATATAGATTGTCGCTTTGCAGACCGTGAGACCAAGTTATTACCAAGAAACATACGATAACCAGAAGTGGAGCATCTGGTATCTGGACAACCTCCCCAATCAACATTTGTATACGAGACAAGCGTAGATGTAGATGACGAATATAGATGCAAGCCATAGTCAAGTGTTCCCTAGATGTATCGTATAATGCGTTTAACCGCATTCATGTACTCAACCTAGGATCATTCATAAACAAACACACCTGTTGTACGACATACATGATATACAGTCTCATGAAAGTAAGATACTAAAGAGCCCCTGCAAGACTGCGATAGTGGGTAGGATCCTCGTAAGGTGAGCTAGCCGCAGCACCCAGCTTGGGTTTCGTATCAACTGGAGTGGAAGTAGACTGACACGAGGACATACCAGCTCACTCAATTATCTCTGCGGCATACTTCCGTTGTGATAAGAATAACCCACCTATCATAATAGACTTGTGTAAATCATCATAAGAAGCGATTAAGATAATGTCATCCACATATAAGATAATATAAGACAAAGAAGTACCACGACGATATATGAACAGAGAATTATCAGACTTGCAGTGAGAAAACCCAATAGTAGATACAAAGTCTTCAAATCGCTTATACCAAGCCTGTGGGGCCTGCTTGAGTCCATACAAGGACCTCTTCAATAAATAGACATGATTAGGATATTTTGGGTCTCGAAAACCCAAGGGCAGATGCATGTAGACTGTTTCTTTAAGATCACAATGTAAGAAAGCATTCTTCACATCTAGTTGATGAGTGTGCCATACCTTGGAAAGAGCCAGACTGAGAATAGTGCGAATGGTAGGCAGTTTGACCACCAGGCTAAATGTTTGACCACCAGGCTAAATGTCTCACCACAATCCACGCCAACCTGTTGAGTTTTACCATCACCTACAAGACGAGCCTTATGTCTCGCAAAAGAACCATCAGAATTATCTTTCCGAGCAAAAATCCACATAGATCGAATAATATTAACACCGGAAGGACGGGGGACCAACTCCCACGTCTTATTTGCAATAAGAACATCATATTCGTCGTTCATAGCCAATTTTCAATTCGGGTCATTTAATGCAGACTCTGGGTTACAGGATAGTGGAGATTTAAAAACATTAGAATTAAGATTAAAATATCTTTTTGGTTTAAAAATACCTCATTGACTACGAGTAACCGGCTTGTGTGTCGAGGGAGAATTGGGTGGATTTTTGGAAAAAGTCGGATGGTTGATGGACTGGCCAGCAGGCAATGGGCCTGCTAGCCCAAAACTGGAAATCGGAGGTTGGACTGGAGCAAAAACTAGGGCAGAAGCTATCTCGGTAGTGGGCTGGGCAATCGGCACACTAGCATAAACTGGGGCAGAAGCAGTGGGTGGTGACGGGACATCAGGCAGTGGGCCTGCTGGCATTTCGGGGTCACTGGATTGGCCCATGAAGTGGTGCATAATGTACGGTGAGACTTCGTCATCTAAAAAATAATATGAACTAGGCACGAGACTACTCACTTTAGCAAACAGAAATTGAGTTTCATAAAAAATAACATGGCGACTAATTATAATTTTATTAGAGGATAAATCAAAACATTTGTAACCACGATGATTAGATGGATAACCCAAAAACACACATGCGGTAGAATAGACTTAAAGTTTGTTAATTGTAGTTGACGGAAATAGTGGATATCAAACACTCAAAGACCCTAAGATGTGAATACAAAGCATTCTTATAATAGAGGATTTTAAGAGAAGATGCATACGCCAACCGTTTGGTAGGAAGTATGTTAAGGAGATAAATAGTCATTTGTAGAGCATGATGCCAAAAGAAAGGGGGTACAGAAGCATGGACCAATAAAGTTCGGACAATATTATTAATGATACGAATTTTTCGTTAACTTTTCCATTTTGTGAGGACGTACGAGGACAAGAGAAATGAAAAACTATGCCATTAGCATCACAAAATTCCCGAAACAACCCATTATCATAATCTTTGCCATTATCACATTGAATATTTTTAATTTCCCATTCGAATTGGGTACGGATGGATGCTCTAAATTTTAAGAATGTAGAAAACTTGAGATTTTTTCGCTAATGGAAAGGTCTATAAAAATTTAGAATAATCATCCAAAAATAGAACATAATAACGATGGCCCACAGAATTGAGAACTGGAAAAAGTCCAAATATCGTTATGAATAATATCAAAAGGCATCAAAGTATGAGAAGTAGAGGCTACAAAAGGTAATCTAACATGTTTTCCTAAAGGACAAGAATGACAAATTGGAGTACTACGCGTACCCTTACAAGAAATAAAATTATTTTATGCAAGGAAGAAATAATAGATGACCCAGGGTGACCTAAACGTGCAATGCCACAAGGAAGGAGCTAGAGCGGCAAATATCGATGGCATGGCTTGACTCGAGAAACTGGTGGTGGGCCTGATTGGATAAAGATCTCCCATACTATTGCATCTCATAAGAGGTATCCCCGTTTTGAAATCCTTCACAGAAAACCCAAATGGATCAAAATTAACAGAAACTCAATTATCAGTGGTTAATTTACGGACATAGACCAAAATTTTAATTCAGTTAGGGGCATGAAGGTTTTTTTTCAAAATAAGAGGTGGATGGGGGGGGGGGGGAGGGACAAAGTTGTATGACCGGAACCACGAATTGGAATTGAGTTGCCATTACCAAAAATAATGTCACGAGTTTTGCTCAAATTGAAATAAGACGTGAGAGTACCTTGGTCGGGTGTCGTGTGAGAAGTGGCGTCGTTGTCCATGTACCAATTTGCCTCTGGAGGATTTAATCCAAGTGTATGCATAGCGACCTCAATATCGGTGGGTGTTGGTATCAGATTCGGGCCCACAGCATTGAAAGCCTGATGGGGCCGAGGCCCAAGCACACCGGCCTGCTGACCCGACCCCGAACACTGCTGGTAAGAACCCGAGAAATTGGGCATGTGATGGGGCTGGATTGAGGCCCAAGGTTGCTGTAAATAATTGGGAGGGTAGTAGGCGGGATTGGGCCACTGGCCACTTGTCCAAGCCCATTGCCAAAGGGCCCAAGACTGAGACCAGGTGGAATGGGTCCCAGAACCCCGAGGCCCACCTTCGGTGTTGTTACTGTTCCCGCCGGCGTTGCTACTGTTCTGGCCGCTGCTGTTGTTGCCGCCACGATTTTTGTCATTATCTTTACAGTTTTTACCCTTCTTGTGACCACTGTTGTTGTGGTTTTGGCCCGAATTGTCAACAAACCTGTAAGAGTTATCGGATGAAGTCATCATCGCCACGGAACTGGCGCCGGTAGCTGCCTTTTTTGCCAAGCCGACTTCTTCAAAGTGAGCATCGAACGAGCTTGATAAAAAGGTGGAAGCGGATTACTTTGACGGAGGAGAGTCCCAACGCCATTATAGGCCTGCAACCATTTATAGAATAAGACGATTATTTGTAATAGGCGCTCCAATGTTACGGAGTTGGTCCTCCAAATCCTTGAGTCGTTTACAATAAGCTGAAACATTCGGGAAATCTTCCATGCTGACTTGTGAAAATTCTTGCTCAAGTGTGATAACACGAGAATGTTGGTTATCCTGAAATATATCACGCAATCTATTCTAGGCAGCCATAGCCGTAATGTCTGGTTCAATGATCGTCTGTAAAATGTCGGTAGAAATAGTGGCGTAAATCCACTGAAGGACTGTAGCATCAAGAGTGATCCATAATTGAGGATCCTCCGCGGGTGGAGGGACAACGGGATGAATTATGTGATGGAGGACTTGATGTGAGATTGCGTGAATTTTGAACAATTCTGCCCACGTCGCATATTGGACGTTCTCCATCTCAAGAACAATAGGGATGTGGTTCTTGATGTTGGAAATAGTAAGGGCATGATGAAACATGTTCTTTGACGTAGACATAACGAAATAACAAGAGGTAAATGAGGGATTTGGAAGACAAATTTGGGAAGAGATGAGCTAATGGTGCACGGTTACCGAGAATGGATACGAAAACCGAGGCGACGGAAGAGAGGAGAATCGGTAGAAGCACCTAGACTTCTAATACCATGAAAGAAATAATCCTTGATTATTTTCATTAATGAATGAGTATATATACAATTTACAATTTCCATAATATGAAAAATCTTATTCCTATTCTATTCCCAAAACCCTATTCTATTTGTACAAGAATTCTACATTTATGGTAAGTGTACAATGCTAATTAAATACAACAATATATTACCAAAACTACCGTGATATACACGGTCTCTATATCTCCTTATTTGTCTTATGTTTCCGTGATATACACGGTATACACAGGGCAGTGTTAATACCATGTATATCATTGATATATTTATCAATAATATTATATAACTATATGTGTTTAGTGTATATACCTTCACATTAAATACTTTCATGCACCTATATACATAATGTACATTAATCCAAAGCTTCCCGCAATAGTAGTTATCTTACAGAATACTTGAATGAAAAATGTGCTTCCATATAGTATTTGGTTTATATACAAAAATGGTTACTTGTATTAAAATAATCGTGTCCGCCGACGAATCTAAAAAGACGGATTTGATGATTATTTTGGGCACTAATGAACCGACTTTTTCAGTGGGTAACCTAAAACCCAAGTCTTTATAAGTACTTACTGTTATTATTAGTGGAATTAATTAATTGAAAGAGTTGATCTGGTGACAGTTTGGATATTTAGAAATATTCTAAGTTTAGGCATAATAATGTGAGGAATGACAGCCAACAATACAGAAAGTTAAAAGTCCCTCGTGATCATTATTATTGGGATTAATTACACCTCTCCTGAGATCAGGGACATGTCTCATTGCATTGTCTCTTCCTATATACTAAGGGTGGCCAGTGGGCCGGGACGGCCCGACCCCAACCTTACCCCGTCCCGAGCCCGCTCCGGTTCCGTCCCGACCCCGCGTAAAAAAAAAAAAACGGTAGCGGGACTCGAACTCGGGACGGGACAATGTCTCGTCCCGCCAGACCCGAGCCCGCCCGCCCCGACCCTGTCCCGAGCCCGTCCCGAGTCCGCCCGTAGTCCCCCCTTTGCAAATATGACCGTTGCACTAACGACCATTTTAGATTTTGGCCAACGGCCATTTTAGGCATCCCCCCTCCCCCCTCCCCCAACCCCCCCTACCCCTTAATATTTATTTTTAACCCATAAGTTATTATATTTACACTTTAACCCAATTTTTCAACTATAAATAACTCATTTTCTCTTCATCTTTCTCACAAATCTTCCTACAATCTCTCTAATCTCTCAATATATCTCTCTACAAGTCTACATTGTTTACTAAATATTCAATTTTATTTATTCATTTGGGAATTGGGAGTGAAGTTGGCAACTAGCTTGAGGATCTTCCATCGAGCAAAGTTTCAATTTTCAACCTCTCGATTATACGTCGACGTTACGTCGGCGTTTGGTACATTCGTTCCTTCATTAAATTATTATTGTCTGTTTATTTTATTTAGCGCACTTAATTTTATTGTCTTTAATTATTTATTATCATAATTAAAATGAAAGGATTAAGAGGTATGTTTAAGGGTAAGGGTGCTTCTTCTAGTAGGGGCGGCAACCAGGGCAAGGGTACTTCTTCTAATCATCTTATTCCTACACGGGATGATTTTGTTGATACTCAACATTTTCCTACAATACCATTAGATTTAGACGAGGAGCTATTTTCTGGAACTCAAGAAGACTTTAATTTAGATGATGATCTAGATGATACACCCACTAATGTTGATGACAACACACCCACTAATGTTGATGACAACACACCCACTAGTGCACCTTCAACTGAAATGCCTCCTATTCCCCCTAGTATGAGACGAGGTCCAGCAAAACGATCATTAAAATCAAATGTATGGACATTTTTTGATAGGGACGTAGAGAATCAAGTAGCTATATGTAAAATTTGTAAAAATGTTTTAAAATTTAAAACTGGAAAAGGTCACGGTGGGACGGGGGGTTTAATTAGACACGTAGTAAGTGCTCATCCAGCTAGGTATGCCCAATACCAAGCTTCAAAACCGGGTGCGCAAACGTCCGCTCCATCGGAACAAGATTCACATACTGATACTGTCCCGGACCAAGTACATGGTCAAATTAACCCTATGACGGGGGAATTGTAGGCCCTAAATACAATAAACATAGAGATAGGGAAGCAATGTCAAAATTAGTTGCTGTGGAGGGTTTGCCTTTTTCATTTCCTTCATCTCCCGGTTTTATTCATTACATTAGAGATATATATAATCCTGCTTTTAACGATTTTCCTAGATCAACTGTTAAGAGAGATGCATTTAAATTCGCGCATGAATATCAACAATATTTACGTTATTCATTATATCATTTTAATGGCAAAGTATCTATCACGTCTGATATAGGTCGTAGTACTAACGGCCATGATTATTTAACTGTAACTTGTCATTGGATAAATTATAAATGGTCTATGCAAAAACGTATTTTAGCGTATAGATATATAGATGATAGGCACACTGGTACTTTTATTGCAGATAATATTTATCAAGTGTGCCATTATTACGGAATAACCGATAAAATTATAACTATTACATTAGATAACACTTCTTCTAACAATTACGCAATTACAATTTTAAAAAATAGTTTAACTCCATCTTTTCCAGATCATTTTCATATAAAATGCGCGTGCCATATATATAACTTAATTGTAAAGGATGGTCTATCACTTTTTGAAGACATTCTTAGTAAAATACAATTTGCTATAAACTTTATTTTTAAAAGTAATAAAGTACAACGTAGAAAAGAATATAAAAAAACTTGTCACGATTGTGGACTATCTTATAGAAAAATTCCACAAGAAGTATCCACTAGGTGAAATTCTTTATACGAGCAACTACTTGTTGCTTATGACTATAGAAAACCTATAACTTTATTTTTTAACTCTCATAATAAAAATTCAGCTGATATGATTTTAGATAGTGATTGGGTAAAAATTTCCGAACTTATTGTATTTTTAGAGAATTTTTTTCAAGCAACAAAAGAATTTTCCGGTATATATTATCCTACTATTTCAACTATGTTGTTTTATATAACTCTAATATTTTTATTACTTAGTGAATATATGGAAAAACTAGCTTATAAGGCAGCTATTAAAAAAATGTTTGTCAAAATAAAAAAATATTTTATTCCTATTCCCACTATTTATATTATTGGTTCTGTATTAAATCCTACTATTAAAATAGACGGTACTAAATCACTAATTGAAACTATTTACGATTGTATAGAAGTACTACCACCTCCAAGTCCCAAAAATCTAAATCACCCACCACCTATTGAACAAACTAAAGAAGAAGTGTTGTCTAGCGTAGAACACCAATGCAAAAAAATATAGATTTTATCAACAAGAAAATGCTAGTAACTTACCGGCTTCCATACCATCTTCTTCATCTTCAACACAACCTCACAAAAGACATGTTGTTTCTGCGGCTAGTATTGAAAGCCTCAGAAATAGAATGTGTGGCCGTACCTCTACTACTAACCAAATTAGCGAGTTGAATATTTTTATTTTGCAGGGTTCTGTACCGTACCAAGAAGTTATCAATGAAGATGGACATGACGACTTGCTGAAATACTGGAGGGGGAATGAGAAGACATTTCCGACACTTTCATTGATGGCCCAAGATGTTTTGAACATTCAAGCGTCATCAAATGCGTCTGAAAGCGTTTTTTCTGCTGGCAGATATCAAATAGGAGACCACATACACTCATTAGCCGGAGACAGCTTGGAAATTGCAGTATTATTCAGAGATTGGATACGAGCGGAGCGGAGAAGGTGCGGTCAACCGGAGATCAACGAAGAAGAAGACGAAAAATACAACGAAATCTTATCCGAAGGTGGTGGAAGCGACGTAGATCAATTTGACCAACAAATACCAATTTCAACCGAAGAACCACAGGAAATCATCAAGCAATTATAACAAGTTTTTTTGAGAATGTAATTTTTTTAATTGCAATTTTATTATGTAATTTGCAACTTTTGGACAACCCCACAAAGTTGCAATTTAGATTTTAGACAATTGTATTTGTATTACAAAAATATCATATGTCTATTAAATAATATAAGAGGCACAAAAACAGCCTTGAGATGTTTTTATTACACTATCTTGTCTTGTTTATTGAGTTTTTTTTTATACATATGTTATTTTAAAAAAATAAAAATAAAAGGAAAACCCGCCGGACCCCGCCCCCGCCCCGACCCGATTCCGACGGGATCGGGATCGGGACGGGACTGGAGCAAGTCCCGCCAGACCCGACCCCGCCAGACCCGGCCCGCCAGACCCGACCCCGGCCCACTGGCCACCACTACTATATACTCCTCCGGCTCAAATTAACAATCACTTTAATTAAAAAAATCATCTCAAAATAATTATGTACTTTCAAATTTTAAAATTAAAATTAACAATATTTTCAACTATACTTTTAATTACAAAGTTTTTAAGAGGAAGAGATCAATCTACTTTAATTAAATAGAAATAATTTAGTAAATATTACTCCCTTCTTTCCAAAAAGATTGGCCTAATTTGATTTAGCACTAAATTTAAGAAAAAAAAACTTTTGAAATATGTGGTCCAAAACAAATCTTAGATATTTGTATGACTGTAAATGATCTTTATTGGTTTGTAACATGTGGCATGCCACATCTATTGCTGGTTACTAATCCACGATTATTATAGATAACTATCAGTAATTAAATTTCAAGTGACTACTAATTATAAAAGTTAAAAAATTAAAAGAAAAATAAACATAATGTTTACCCTTATATATTTGGTATATTAATAAAAAGAATAAATAAATTTCTTAAAATATTTCATAAACTACACGACTCAAATCTTGTAGGAAAGACTTCATTTTCTTGAACAAATTCTTTCATATGTATAACCTTCATTTGTCCGAAATCTACACTGCTAATTTGCCTCCCTTTGTATATGTTTACTTTAATGCTTTATCTTTGAGAGAGATTTCATCATATTCAACAACAACATATTCAGTATATCTTACATTTATCTTTGTAGGGCAGAGGAGTTGTATCCGAAAAACTCTCAATTTGAAAGGAAAGAAAAGAAAAGAAAGGAAGGTAAAGTGGAGATTATGGGTGTGTTCGGTAGGGAGGAAAATGTTTTCATGGAAAATATGTTCCTGAAAAATAAGTGAATTTCTACTTATTTTTTCATGTTCGTTTGGATAGTGAAAAATATGTGAATTTCTTATTTATTCATATTCGATTGGTTGGTAGAAAATATTTTTTGAAAAATAGCCACATAAGCCCACTCCATACCACACCAACCCCCCACCCCACCCCAACCACCCACCCTCTAACTCACTTCATCTTATGGAAAATTGAAAAACAACAAATGACAATTCAGTTACTAATAATTAACATTGTTGTTTATAGTTGGTCACGTGCCAGACTGCCAGTCAATCATATGATGGAACCAGCAAGTCCCAATTCAAATAACTACTGTCAAAATCAACACCGCGTCAACACCCCAAGTGTATCAAATTTGCAAATACAGAGAACATCTTATGGATGAATTTAATAGAGTCAACAAAAATAAAATCAAGAATCTCCATCTCATCAAATGCATGAACGCAGTGTCATAACATCTCAGTACCAATTCCAAACCTATATAAAGCCCCTTTTACTACTCTCACCTTCATCCTCACCCCTCACATCAATAATATTTCCTAATTCCAAGCGATTTCAAACCCGCCATTAACAAACAATGCCTTCTGCAGCTGTTACTTTACACTCAAAATGTACCATTTTTCCATCCCAAAAATCATGTCTACCTGACCTCAAACTCTCTGTTTCCGATCTTCCAATGCTCTCTGTTCACTATATTCAGAAAGGTGCTCTCTTTACACGTCCCCCTTTTCCTATCGCTCACCTCATTTCCCTTCTTAAACTTAGTCTTTCTCAGACCCTCTCTCACTTACCTCCCTTAGCCGGTCGATTCGTGACCGACCCAAATGGCTACGTCTACATTTCTTGCAACGACGCTGGTGTTGATTTTATACATGCTACAGCTACTCACATTTTCATTCGAGACGTCATAGGCTCCATTGATGTTCCTCATCATGTCAAGGAGTTCTTCCCTTTAGACCATACAGTTAGTTATCAAGGGCATATTAGCCCTCTTCTCGCCGTCCAAGTGACGGAATTAGCTAACGGCGTATTCATTGGATGCGCCGTCAATCATTCCGTTACTGACGGGACATCTTTTTGGAACTTTTTCAATACATTTGCAGAGGTGAGTAGGGGTGTGAAAAAGATTACGAGGCAGCCGGATTTTACCCGTAATTCAATTTTGATTTCAAATGCTGTGCTAAAACTCCCAGCCGATGGCCCTAAAGTTACTTTCGCTGTCGATGCTCCTTTGAGGGAGAGGATATTTAGTTTCAACAGAGAATCAATTCTAAGACTCAAAGAGAAGACGAACAATCAAATATTGAATTTCGACACAGAAATTAATATAGTTGAATTGATGGGAAAACACAGCAACGATCCCCTGAAACTCAAAACGGGAAATGCGATGGTAAATTCAACAGTTGAGATTTCATCATTTCAATCGCTTTGCGCATTGTTGTGGCGTGCAGTGACACGTGCAAGGAAGTTCCCATCTTTGAAAATGACGACATTCAGAATGGCTGTAAATTGCCGTCACCGTCTCCAGCCTAAGCTAAATCCGTTTTACTTTGGCAATGCAATTCAGAGCATTCCAACTTACGCGTCAGCTGGGGACATTTTGTCTAGCGATCTTCAATGGTGCGCGGAGCAATTGAACAAAAACGTGAAAGCGCACGATAACTCCATGGTGAACAGGTATGTAGAGGATTGGGAGAATGATCCACGGTGTTTCCCCCTGGGGAATTTTGATGGAGCTATGCTAACAATGGGGAGCTCGCCGCGGTTTCCAATGTACGACAATGATTTCGGGTGGGGAAGACCCGTTTCTGTTCGGAGCGGACGGGCGAACAAGTTTGATGGGAAGATATCAGCGTTTCCGGGGAGAGAAGGAGGAGGAAGCGTCGATTTGGAGGTGGTGTTATCACCTGAAACAATGGAAGGCCTTGAGTCGGACAAAGAGTTTATGCAATATGTTTCTGGGTACTCAATGTTTTGACTATTGGATCCGCTAAATGCAAGCTTTGTGTTTTGGAGATGGAATAATATTGTAATTTGTTTGGGTGAGGATGTAACATAGCAGGTGTTGTCAGATAATTTGTGGGTTAAAAATCACCATGATTCAATCTCAGCGAATTAATCATTTTTTGTAGTGTGTTTTATTCAATTTGTGTTGGTTGTGATTAATTTAGTTGAGTTTAATGTGTTCAATAACCTTTGTTTAATTGCTGTAAAACTTTTAATAAAAAGTAAATTATGCAGAAGGAAGAATTTCAAATGTGGGGAGCAAATTTAGCATTTTTCTTATATAAAATACTTTATGGTATACAAGCACTGCATCTCTGCATAGAATAAACTGTCACAACAGCCAAAACTAACATAAAATTAGTCTATTAGCATGTGAGAATAGAGTGATCCCATAATCTGTATGGCGGCTGTCCTTCTCCTAACATAATAAAATTAGTCTACAAAGTTGGGCTGGAATCTCTTCTCCTCAGCCGTCTTTTTGGATTTGCCGGCGTATGGTACTCCTATTATTCTAATCCAATCATCATTTGGATATAAACAAAATTACCACTGTATACTCTTTTTTTTTTTTAGGCATAGTGAAGTATCTACTCTATTGTTGTTATGAAAATTGTTATTGTAGCTTAGCCAGTATTATTTTATGGTTTGACGACTATGTGTATTTCATGTTGATGCTTAATCTTTTTTATCAATTAATGATAGATAAATGTGACAAATTAAGACTTGGGCAAAAATGGAGTGCATTACGGAAAATGATTCTCACTTAACCTGACTTACACTTAAAAAAAAAGGTAATTCATATGTTTCAATTTATATCACACATTTATTTTAGTCCATCTCAGAATAATGACACATTTTTTTATTTGACAATAATTGAACTTTAAACTTATATTTTACACCAACGAGATGATTTATAACCACATAAATATCTTTGGATTGTTTAGATCATGAAATTCAAAAATCTTCCTTTATATTTTAAATTCCGTGCCCAATCAAACAACATCACGTAAATTGAAACGAAGGGAGTATTATTTTAAAAATATTTTGACAAGATTTCTCATGAATCAATTTGACTTATATATCTATCCAATTTTAGATAGAATGAATTGATCAAATCAAAATGTACTGAGTTAAAAGATGAACGATCATAAATCTGCCAACTTAAACGGGTTGAGAGGTTATATTTTTATGGGCTAATTTTACCACTAATTTTTGCCACCTCTATTTTCCACCAGTTTTTGCAAAAAATATAATTTGTCGCAACAATAATTATTATTGCTAAATATTTTCATATGCCATGATTGTATAATGCTTTACCAATCAAATGTAATTTGTTGCAACAATAATTTTTGTTTTGTTAAGTTGGTTTTTAGCAATAATTTTTTTTTTGTTGGGAAAATATTTCCCATCAACTGTTATTGCCACGGCATGCAACAATAATTTTTTTGTTGCTAAAAGTAGTTTTTGCAACACAATCTTATATACGACAGCAAAAAATTTTGTTGACACTTTCTCTACACTTTCTTGTAGTGACATGTTAAACTTTGTAATCACTATGCTTTAATCCTTGTATAGCTGATCATATGAGGAGCTAACAGTCACGTATATTTTTTCCTTTGAACTTTTTCTATTACAAAAGGGGGTCTGGGTAATGGAAAGGTAAAGAGTAAACGAACTGATCACAGACCTATTGCCTGGAGACTCCGACCTAAATGTCACTTAAAATATCATTTTTTATATTTAATGAAATTTTATTTCCAATAATTTTAATATTATATTTAAAATCACAAAATTCAAGTGATATTCTGGTATATTGAACATATTTTTTGTTTAAAATAATAAAATTCAAAAGTCTTCCTAATTTTTTAAAATTTCGTTATAAAATCAAATGGAAGATACAAATAGTCTAATATCAACAGTGTTGTTCATAGTTGGTCAGGTGCCAGCCATAGTCATATGATTGAAGCAGCAAGTGCCCATTCGAAATATCAAATATCAGACGGAGCTCTGGGTCAACTTGCCCAAAGTATCAAATTTGCAAAGACTAACACCTTATAATGTCAACTTAATTTGTTGTTAATTGATGATGAGACTTAATAGTCAACCTCTAGCTAATAATTGAGCTACAAAAATATACATATAGAAGTAGTACTAATAGTGTAGATACTTAAATGAACATGTGCTGCCATATACTGTATTTGGTTTATATCCAAATTTTACTTGGACTAAAATAATAGCATACGCCGACGAATCTAAAATGACGGCTTTGAGGATCATTCATGAGTATTAATAAGCCGACATTTTCAGAGGGTAATCTAAAACACAAGTCTAATTTATGTATTTTAATTAGTAGTGGTATTAATTAATCAAGAAGAGGGTCTGGGACAGTTTGGATATTCAGAAGTATTTATTCTGATTAATTTACGTATTGTGAGAAGGAGAGAATCCAAATGGATTTTCTAGGCCTAAGGAGAATGCCAGCTAACTTACAGAACGTTAAAAGTCAGCACTCATTGATTTTTTTTTCAGCTTCCCGACTTAGCCAGACTATTTCTGGAGATAGTAGTTCCGGTCCCTCAGCACTACTATCAGTAAATCGCAGGATGTGTCTGAATGACCAGTGTTTGAGAACAAAACAACTGATATTACCTACAAGGTCCTACCAAGAAGAGAGCAAATTGCTCCCACCAGGGTTCGAACCCACGCTACAGTCCTCCAACTAGATTTTAAGTTCCCCTCCTTTGTCATTCAGCTATGCCCGAGGACAGCCCTCATTGATTAGTATTACTATGATTGCACCTCTCCTGGGATCATGGACTTGTCTCATTGTCTCTTCCAATATTTCACATACAAATACGCTTATGTATCACTAAGGGTTCAAAATACGAAAAACTAAACACACAAAAAAAGTTAAAAGAATTCAACATATACTATGTATATATAAAAAATATTTTTAACCTTATATATGCAATATAATTTTCCACAGGATGTTCGATGAACTCCCTTGTCCCTACCTGGCTCACCCCTAGTACCAAGAGTGTACTTTTAGACTTATTTTTGCATTTGTTTAACATATAAAGAAATTTTACGGATAGAATATTTGGTCCAATTTGATACAGTTTTTATACGTGTGATATGTTTTTTCTATACATATATAGTAGTGATACATATTCTATACAACAACGATACAATTTCTATATGCATGATACACACACACACACACACACACACACACACACACACACACACACACATATATATATATATATATATATATATATATATATATATATATATATATATATATATAATATTGATACATATTCTATACATATATTGTAGGGATATCTATACGTATACAGTATTGATACATATTCTATACAACAACGATACAATTTCTATATACATATTGTAGGATACATATTCTATTTATCAATGATACCTTTTTATACATATAATAGTGATACATATTCTATACAACAACGATACAATTTCTATACATATGCTAGGAAAAAAAGAGATAGAGAGAATGTGTGGTAACATGATGTAAGGGTTGCAAGAAGAGATTAGGATTTTGGTTTTTGGCGGGTTGAATTGTACAAAAAGAATACCATTGATAAACTATTACATTATTAGAGAAGGTTCAAATTTTTGAAATGTTTAGTTTATTAACACTTTTACCACACTTCTATTTAATATACAATAAAAAATTATTAAAGAAATCAATAAATAGAGCTTAAGCTTAATTTTGATATTTTTATATTTTATTTAGCAAATTTTAAAAATAATTACAAAAAAATTGAGTCATATTTTAGATACATATAACTTTTGTTTTCATTTGCAAAAGAGAAAAGTTATAAAATTATATTTTCTATTAATTTAAATTTTAATAAATAAGCTAGTAACTTTAGTATGTTTCTTATATTATTTCTTGTTGTAATCTAACAATATAATTATTTTATATATTTTACTAATCTAAGCAAAAAAAGAAATTAAAATTAAGAGGAAACAAACAAGATAACCAAAAACAGAGACAACTAAGATATTGATACAAAATAAGAGACAAACACTTATCAAAAATTTTAAAAAATGAGACTAGAAAATGAGTTGAAATTAATTTAAGGCTACAAAATGAGTTTTGAAAAAATTTGGATCATTGGGTGTCAATAGTTACCCCGTAAATTTCCTCTACTATAGTCAGCCCACGTAACACTAAAGCCCAATTAATCCTCTGACAGCCCACGTTGTAGCAATATTAATTGATACATTAAATTTGTGATATATTTAAAACAATTTAATAGTTGCCTCATTAATTATCAAATAATCGCTCTATATTTTTCCTACGTATTTTTTTTTCCTATGTATTATTATATACATTGTAAGAAGAAGTGCCCCAATGGTTGTTGTTTACTTATATACATCCGATTGAAAGAAATACCTTTCCTATTCCCTTATTGTAACTATTGTTGGATATGTAAAGTACATACGAGAATAGTAAATAACTATTACAGTGATCGAAAAGATAAACAACAAAGATTACAACAACAAGTTGTTAATAACTTGATCTTGAATTGGAACTTCAAATCTGGATCTTGTATTAAAAAATACAAGAACATGAACTGCTACACTTGTGGCTTGTAGAACCGTTGAGAATCCGAACGGTTAGAGTCCTTTGACTGATCAAGTTCACACCTGAAACACTTAGCAACTAATTAGATAGTCACAACACCACCGGCTGAGTTGAGAGATGACTCTCTATCTTTAAGACAAGATTGCCCCCGTATATAGGTTTTACGGAAGTGTGGACAATAGTCTCCCAAGATAAAACAGCAAACTATCAAATGTACAAAGCCTGCACAAATGACCTCAGCGAAGAACACGAACAATGAAGATTGCTAAGAGAAGGATTGCTTATCAGGAAAACTGATCTCTTTGTGGTGTTGTATACTTGTATGTATATTGTGGGCATTTCTGTTCTGTTCATCTATAGAATTGAGCCAAAGGCCTCAATTTATATGTGTGCAAGATGGCCTTTCAAATGTCTCATAATGGCATTCAATTGCCATGTAATGGATGACATTTAACTCCCAAGTAATGCAGCAACATAATGGTCTAAGTAATGGCCATTATTGGGTGGATTCAATGCCATTGAAACAACCTCAACAACCAAACCTTTAGGATTCCGTCGAGCAAATACTACCTGGGAAGCGCTACAGCGCTGCAGCATTAGCGTTGAGACTCTAATTGGCCAAAAAGCTTACTGTCGACTTTGGATTTACGTTTCTTTACAGAAATCATAATCTGAGTGCTCTTGCTTCCACCGAAGCGCTCAACTGAACCTTTTCCAACTTAGTTTTCCCATTGAACCAAATTCTTGGAATCTCCAGTCAGTATGGTTGGGTTACCACCACAAAGGTTCATATTGTTTGGGTTTTAAGCCCATTCACCTAGACAGCCAGAACTCTTGATCTTTGGGTAGTCCCTTAGTTAAAGGGTCCGCTATATCATTTTATTAGTAATCAAGGAAATGACACCCGTGATGATCAACTGCCATACGGTCTTATGTCTCTGACAGATATGTCCAGACTCCGTTATCCGTGCCCTTCCTGAAGCCGATCGGCTAGCCACAATGTATAACTGCTGAAGGCACAGGTTTCTCCCAATAAGAAACGTCCTCTAAGGAGTCGTGAAGTTACTCAACTTCTTTCATGCTTTGTTTAAAGTGATAAACTCCTATTCCATCATGAATCGACCGGTGCAAGTTTGCTTAGAGAATTTTCCAAGACCCATCATACACATTTACTTGTGGCTTTGGTGTTCTTCATAGATGATGTCCAGTTTGCATCACTTTGTTCTCCCAGAACCGCTGGACATCCAGAATACCATAATCCGTAGATAAGAGAATATTTCAGATATCATCATATCCGACTTAACGCCTTCTATCTATCATTTCCAGAATCATGAGTGAATCTTAGTTCAACTGATCTGCTTTGTAGGCCAATACCAGGTCGGTTGTAGTATGTACAATACATGGAACTACATGTGACATGCACATATCACTCCTTGTATATGGGTGCACCATGATGCCAATCAGTTCTATGATTCATATCCATTGGTGGCTTCAACGAGATTGTCAACTATCTCACAACTGAGTTTGGAGTTAGACCAGTCCATTAGATGTCTTAGAAATCTCAATTCCTAAGAGGTCATATATGATACCCATGCCTTTCATATCGAGACTTTTGTTTCAATATGACTTCCACTTTCAGACTGTTGGTATTTTCAACTGTTGGCTTTCTAACTTCAGAGTTAATGTTTCTGTTGTCAGATTCATTATTTCTGTTTTATCTGAAACTTTCAGGACCAAAATATAAACATTTCAGGGACCAAAATGAAAGTTCAGGAAGAAGCCCAACAGTCCAACAAACCAACTCTGATCCTCCCCTTCCAATTCTCCGCTTAGGAAGGCATCATCAACATCTATGTCACACAAGACTACAATGAACTTGGATGTTAAGATGTTCACAGGGGAGCACATGTACAAGTAGCCGAGGTCTTATACTTGTCAGTAGATCTATCTACTTTGTACTCACTTTGAGTATCCACTTTCACAACCCAAAGGTTCTTTTCCCGAAGGAAGGTCAACCATTACAAAAGTATGGTTCTATATGATGGAATCTATTTCTCTCTCTGTAGCTTCTTTCCAAAGCAGTGCTTCTGGAGATGATAATTCTTTGTTAATTATCCATGGTTCATTCTCAACCATACAAGCTAGAAGGCCTGGAACATGTCTTTGTCCCCTCTTTGCTCCATCTCGGTTCAACATCTAGAATCCCTGAGTTCTGTAGATCTGGAACATATGTAGATCTGGAACATTAAGTTACGAATAGTCAACAACTTCTGAGTCATGTAGCTCTGGAACGTCTGGTTCCAGACAACCACGCACTCGCGGGTTCTTGTTAACCTCGAGCAATTACTTCTTTTTCCTTCTCAAGGAAAGTTATCCTCAAAGAATTCAACATTCTTTGACACCAAGAGGCAATAAGCACTATTGCTATTTGCAGATCCAGTGGATATGCAATTTACAGTTTTAGGTCCAACTTGACCTGTTTCGGTATTCCAACCTCTACCAAGCAACCACACAACACAACATTTGTAGGTGGGATCCTTTTCATGTTTCACACAGAGGGTTATCCTTATCCTTATGCGTAGTTCTATTGAGAATAACATTAGCGGTAAGGATCGTCTTGCCCCACATATTTTGGGCGTACGGCTGTGTTCTTGGATAACACCGTTAGACTGAGGTGAGTAATGAGCAGTCGTTTAATGAACGATGCTTCACATTCTCCCCCTTTATCACTACGAATTCCTCAATCTGTAGGCTTAGTTGATTTTAAACTTCTGCTTTGCAGCGCTTATCCGCTTCAACAGCTTCATCTTTGCTTTTCAACAAATAAAGGATGCAATACGTTGTACCATCATCAATGAAGGTCACAAAGTACTTGTCTCCCCCCTCTATTTTAAATCACCCATGTAGGTGTGACTAAGTTCTAGAGGAGCGGAGCTTCTTTCGCTATTCCGTTGACGGAACTTGTCTCCCCCCTCTATTTTGTACAAACTTCAATTCACCCATGTGGGTGTGACTAAGTTCTAGAGGAGCGATGCTTCTTTCTCTATTCCTTTGATAGAATGGAAAGGTGATTTTGCCTCTTCGCCTACCTCACATTCATTTTGAGGGTTTATGTCGACAGAAGGCAACAATCTCAACTTCGTTAGTTTTGAATGACTTTCTATTTAACGTGTCTTAATCTATGATGGTATAGATGCACAGATTACAAATATATAATTCATTTAGCTATAGACATACTGTACAATTCTTAGTTATTACAGACATATTGGACTAGTTTCAAACCAGCTTGACCAACAACGTCCTTTAAACCAAGTTTGGGACATGTATCACCTCCTTTTAGAGTGATCCCATTCCCTGAAGTCCTATTGAGAACAACCTCTCCAACCCTTTCTACTTTAGAGGTGACGTTGCTTCACATGAACAACCTCTTGCCCGTGGATAGGGCGTAGCCGGATCATATGTGATCTGGATACTCTGGCCCACTCCAGTTGCTTTGGCAGACTGAGTGTCCAATTTCTTTTCTGCCTTTCTTTTGGCCTTCAGATCATTTAAGACCTGGAAACTCTAGCCCACCTCACTAGGTGTCCATTACTTTTCTGCCTTTCTTCTGGCCTTTAGATCATTTAAGACCTGGAAATTCTGGCCCACCTCAGTCGCCCGTAGGCTTTGTACGACTGAGTGTCCAATATCATCCTATCAAATAAATTCTGGCCCACTCCAGTCACTCGTAGGCTTTGTACGACTAAGTATCCAATATCATCCCATCAAATGAAGGATCTTCTGTCAAATAGTGTGACAGGTTCAACGTCTTAAGAAAAGCCATTAGCTTTTAGTCTTCTTCCTTTGTGATTGGTGCCCAGGAAAATCCTTGGCGCTAGTTTCACACAGTCAGTGGATCTCTCTCATTCGTATGTGCGAACATTCTTTACACACTTTTAATAATTACATCCAAAAGAACGAATCTTTTAAGTTTTGTTTACAATAGTCCAATCTTTAACCGGGAAAAAAGGAGATTCAATATCTGATTTTAGAGTATAGGGAATGAAAACACTTTTATATTCCCAGCCTTGCTTTACACACTTTTATTCAGATATTAACTAAACACATTATAGATAAGGAGGGATTATTTACGTAGACCTTTTGGATTCTAGCCCACTTCAGTTAGACTGAGTGTCCATATCATCCTTACCATAATTCAGATCCTTTGTCTCAGAGAGATATAGACCTTTTTCTACATGATAGAACATCATCTTCAGTCTTCTCCTCTTATCCCAGTTGACATCCTCTGCCTCTCGTAGGCGCTTGTTTCCACTACTCTCGGGAGTAGTGACACCAACTCATCCTTGATCGTTATCCGTACTAGCTTGACTATCAACAATATCTTGAAGCTCAACATCAGATCCATAGATCCCACCTTTGACGGAAACAAATTTGTAACTATCGTCAAAGAGAGAATCAAAACTAGGACCAGATTTGAAAGCACGGTTGTTGACAGAGACAATGTTTGAACTATTAACAGAACTGTTTTCAAGAAGAAAACCACAATCAGATTTGGGACCATATCTGCTGGCACACATCTTTCGAGCACTAATACAATGTTGTCTTAAAATTGTTGGATATGTAAAGCACGTACGAGAATAGTAAATAACTATTACGGTGATCGAAAGGATAAACAACAAAGATTACAATAACAAGTTATTAATATCTTGATTTTGAATTGGAACTTCAAATCTGGATCTTGTATTAAAAAATAAAAGAACATGAACTGCTACACTTGTGGCTTGTAGAATCGCTGAGAATCTGAACGGTTAGAGTCCTTTGACTGATCAAGTTCACACCTGAAACACTTAGCAACCAGTTAGATAATCACAACACCACTGAGTGAGTCGAGAGATGGCTCTTTGTCTTTAAGACAAGATCGCCCCCGTATATAGGCTTTATGGAAGTGTGGGCAATAGTCCCCCGTAGCAGCAGTTCTGGGTCCTACAGCCACAGTTTGGGCCAGGTAAGTTTTCGCCCCACTGGCAGTGGGCTGCCCAACAACATTCCAGGCCCACCTCAGCCTGGCCCACTTACAACTAGTCTTATGGGCCGAGGCAGCAAACAAGGGTACTTGGGCCTCGGCCCCCGCATGCCCATCACGCGACGACACCCACGTATACCTATATCAAAGCCGCAATGTACACACTTGGTTTAAATCCTTCGGACCCAAATTGGTATATGGACACCGGTGCCACTACCCACATGACATCCGATTTAGGTACGCTCTCGTCTTATTCCAATTTGAGCAACCCTCACGGTATAATTGTTGGTAATGGTAATTCTATCCCAATTCGTGGTTATGGTCATAAAACTTTATCTCTCCCTCATCCACCTCTTATCTTGAAAAACACCCTACACGCCCCCAAATTGATTAAAAACTTAGTCTCTGTCCATAAATTCACTATTGACAATTTCGTTTTTATTGAATTTGATCCATTTGGTTTCTCTGTGAAGGATTTCAAGATGGGGAGTCCTCTCATGAGGTGTGATAGTAGGGGAGATCTTTATCCTATCACACCCAGTTCCGGTCCATCGAGTCAAGCCCTGCCATCCGCCTTTGCAGTCATTTCTCCTTCCTTATGGTATACTCGTCTTGGTCATCCGGAATCATCTATTTTGTCGTCTTTAAATAAAAATAGTTTTATTTCATGTAAGGTTACGAGTAATACTCTAAATTGTCAGTCTTGTTCTTTAGGAAAAATTGTTAAGTTGCCATTTGTAGACTCAAATTCTCATACTTTAATGCCATTTGATATTATTCATAACAACTTATGGACGTCTCATGTTCTTAGTTCTGTGGGTCATCGGTATTATGTTCTCATTTTGGATGATTATTCTAAGTTTTTATGGACGTTTCCGATAGCGAAAAAATCTCAAGTTTTTTCCGTCTTCTTAAAATTTAGAGCATTCATCAGAACCCAATTCGACCGAGAAATAAAAAATATTCAGTGTGATAATGGCAAAGAATATGACAATGGGGTGTTTCGGGAATTCTGTGCTAATAATGGGATCAATTTTCATTTTTCTTGTCCTCATACGTCTTCACAAAATGGGATAGCTGAACGCAAAATTCGTTCCATAGATAACATTGTCCGAACTTTATTAATTCATGCTTCCGTACCCCCGTCTTTTTGGCATCATGCTCTCCAAATGGCTACCTATCTCCTTAACATAATTCCTTCCAAATGTTTGACATATTCTTCCCCCCTTCAAATTTTATATAATAAAATTCCTTCATATTCACATCTTCGGGTTTTTGGGTGTTTGTGTTATCCGTTATTTCCGTCTACCACAATTAACAAACTTCAGGCCCGGTCTACTCCGTGTGTTTATTGGGGTTTCCGTCTAATCATCGTGGTTACAAATGCTTTGATTTATCCTCTAATAAAATCATCATTAATCGCCATATCATTTTTTATGAATCCCAATTTCCATTTGCTAAAGTTAATGCTCTCGTGCCTAGTTCGTATAATTTTTTGGATGATAGTATATCCCCGTATATTATTCAGCATTTTTCGGAAGTCTCCCATACCCAAATTCTTCAGCGGGCCCACTGCACGCTGGCCCCACTGGTCCGTCACCCACTACCCGTCCCAGTCCCGCCACTGGGCCACTTCCAGCGATTGGGCCAGTCCAGCCCAATTCTGGAATTAGTCCAGTTCCTACTCCTATTTCCCGAGTTGGGCCAGCAGGCCCACTGCCTGCTGGCTAATCCGTCCCGAGCCCAGCAAATTCCAGAAATCCGCCCAATTCTTCCTCGAGTCATGTACCGATCACTCGTAGCCAATGGGGTGTTTTTACACCAAAAAGACATTTTAATTTACATTCTAATGTCCGTAAATCCCCCTTACCCCGTAGTCTTGTGTCTGCCTTAAATGACCCGAATTGGAAAATTGCTATGACTGATGAATATAATGCTCTCATTGATAATAAGACGTGGGAGTTGGTGCCCCGTCCATCTGGTATTAATATTATCAGGTCTATGTGGAATTTTTCTCATAAGGTGAATTCAGATAGTTCATTTGCTCGACATAAGGCGCGGCTTGTGGGTGATGGTAAGACTCAGCAGGTTGTGGTCAAACCAGCTACCATTCGCATTGTGTTTAGCTTGGCTATTTCGAAGGCATGGCCTATTCATCAGTTAGATGTAAAGAATGCTTTCTACTTGGGGATCTCAAGGAAATAGTCTATATGCATCATCCTTTGGGATTCAGGGATCTCAAACATCCTCATCTTGTCTGTGTGTTGAAGAAGTGCTTATATGGGCTTAAGCAGTCTCCCCGGGCCTGATATACGCGATTTGTAGATTATGTTTCGACTATTGGGTTCACTCACAGCAGATCGGATAATTCCTTATTCATCTACCGTCGTGGTTCATCCTTGGCCTACATTCTATTATATGTGGATGATATTATCTTGACTGCCTCTTCCGATGCTTTATGCCAGTCTATCATGACCATGCTCAGCTCTGAGTTTGCTATGAAAGACTTGGGGCCCTTGAGTTAGTTTTTGGGGATTGTTGTCACTCGTCATTCCGAGGGGTTGTTCTTATCTCAACGGAAGTATGCAACTGAGATCATCGAGAGGGCTGGGATGTCATCATGTAAGTCCACTTCCACTCCAGTTGATACTAAGCCCAAGCTTAGTGCCGCGGCCGGCGTACCCTACGAGGATCCGACCCGCTAACGTAGTCTTACAGGGGCCCTTCAGTATCTTACCTTTACGAGACCGGATATTACATATGTTGTCCAGTAGGTGTGTTTGTTCATGCATAATCCCAAAATTGAGCACATGAATGCACTCAAACGTATCATTCGGTATATTTAGGGTACACTTGACTATGGTTTGCATTTATATCCTTCCTCGATCTCCACACTTGTCTCGTATACGGATGTTGATTGTGGTGGCTGTCCAGACACCAGATGGTCTACGTCTGGCTATTGTATGTTTCTTGGCAACAACTTGGTCTCCTGGTCTGCGAAGCGTCAGTCGACTCTATCCGGCTCAAGTGCCGAGGATGAATATCGAGGTGTAGCTAATTCGGTCTCGGAATCATGTTGGTTACGTAATTTGCTTTTGGAGCTTCATTGTCCCATTCAGAAGGCAACCTTGGTTTATTGCGATAATACTAGTGCCATCTACCTTTCTGGTAATCCGGTTCTGCACCAACGCACTAAGCATATCGAGATGGATATTCACTTTATCCACGAAAAGGTTGCTCGTGGTCAGGTACGCGTCTGTCATGTCCCATCAAGATATCAAATTACAGACATCTTTACAAAGGGTCTTCCCTCGGTCATGTTTGAAGATTTTATGGACATTCTCAGCGTTTGAAGACCTCCCACTATGACTGCGGGTGTGTGTTAAGCAAGGTATATACCCGTGATATACACTTGGTATACATGGTGTATATCACGGGTACTTTCGGATAAAGCCCAACACAGTAGAAGGCGGTAAGCCCATCTTGGGTTGGCCCATCACGGGTTGTGTATAATGGTTGTGTATATTGTTGTAATATTGTAGTGTAAAGGTTACCTTAATTAGTCTTGTACACGTACCATAATTGTATATTTAGAATCCAATTTAGAAAAATTCACTTTATTTCGACTCTAACATATATTATTATTATAATTTTGTTAAATATAATATTATTATTATTGTAGATTTCACCTTAATGTTTCAACAATCTAAGAAATTATTGCAGATAATATTACTTGTGAAATTATTGATAATACCGACGGTAGTGTTGTCATGGTTGCTCCGTTTCCGTCATCTTGCCAGATGTTCATGGTGTTACATATGCAAATAATGTGTCAACAACTTAGCCAGAAAATGATGTCAAAATAAAGATATGTAAATAGACATGGTTACAAGCCCAAATCCAATAATAAAATCTTCACAAAAAATACAACTCAATGTGAGAGAATATTTGTGAGAAATGACCATCCCGCTAAGTCTTTCGCTGAAACGGGTGATATAATTATTGAGGTCAATTTAGAAATAAATGTTGAGGCTAATGTGATAAACTGGGTGATAGACTCTTGTGCTACTAGACACATTTGTTTAAATAAAAATGATTTTGTGTCATACACCCAAATCGAGGAAGGAGAAGAAATTATTTATCTCGGTGACTTAAGGACAACTCAAGTTCTTGGGAAAGAAAAAGTTTTTCTCAAACTCACATCTGGTAAAATCCTAGCATTGAATGATGTACTGCATGTTCCTAATATCTAAATCAATTTAATTTAGTTGGAGTGAAGGTTTATTTTGAAAATGATGAGGTCATACTGATCAAAATAATATTTTGATGGGCAAATGATCTTGTAACCATGGTCTATTTGTGCTTATCAGTGAAAGTGCTTCTACTTCTGCTTATATGGTTGAATCTATTTCTTTATGACATGCTAGATTAGGACATGGTAATACCACATATATAAAATGCAGTCACTTGGTTTTATATTTGATTTAGACTCAAATAATTTGACAAGCGAAATATGTGTTGAGGCTAAGATTACTAAAAAATGTGTTTTTCAGTAAATAGAGAAACTAAATTATTATTATTAATTCATACTGATTTAGGTGATTTAAAGCAGACTATGACTAGAGGTGGTAAAAGATATTATGTGACTTTTATTGATGATTTTTTTAGATTTACTAAGTTGTACTTGCTTAGAAATAAAGATGATGCTTTTAATGCTTTTGTTTCTTATAAAATTGAGGTTGAAATCAACTTAGTAGGAAAATCAAGAGAACTAGATCTGACAGATGTGGAGAATATTTATCTTTAAATGCTTTTTGTGAAAAGAAGGAATCATTCATGAAATAACTCCGCCTTATTCACTTGAGTCTAATAGAGTAGCTTAAAGGAAAAATAAACACCGAAAGAAATAATGAAATCTATGTTAGTTAGTTCTAATGCACTTGATAATTTGTGGGGTGAAACTATATTATCTCCATGTCACTTACAAAATAGAATTACTCATAAAATAATTGGTAAAACTCCTTATGAATTGTGGAAAGATTATAAATCTAATTTGAAATATTTAAAAATGTGGGATGCTATGCTAAAGTTCTTTTGCCTGAACCTAAAAAGGAAAAAATAGGTTCTAAAATTGATGATTGCATGTTTATTGGATATGCTAAACATAGTGCTGCATTTGAAAAGTGATGTGCTTGATTGTAATACTATAACTGAGACAAAGAATGCTGAGTTTTTCAAACATATTTTTTCACTGTGTGATAAAATTTCTCAGGCACCTGTTGAAAGAAATAATGAACTAACCTCCAATGAGGAATTGAGAAGGATCAAAAGGCCTAGGAAAGAATATTGTTTTATGAAAATGATTTTCAAACCTTTCTTGTTGATAATGAACCATCAAATTATTTTGAAGCTATATCTTCTTCGGATGTTAAATTTTAAAAAGATGCAATAAAAGTTAAAATTAATTCTATCATAAAAAATAATACATGAATTTGATTGATTTACCTCCTGGTGCAAAACCTATTGGTTGTATATGAATTTTCAAAAAGAAGCTTAATCCTGATGGCTTTATAGACAAATAAAAGCTCATTTAGTAGCAAATGAATTTTCTCAAAAATAAAATATTGATTATTTTGATACATTTACACCAGTGACTAGAATCTCTTCTATTCAAATATTAATTGTCTTAGCCTCTATTCATAAACTTTTTATCCATCAATTGAATGTAAAAACAACTTTTTAAAATGGTGATTTAGAAGAAGAGATTTATATGGTTCAACCTGAAGGATGTATTATTTCTAGACAAGAAAATAAAGTTTGTAAATTAATGAAATCTCTTTATGACCTTAAGCAAGCTCCTAAACAGTGACATGAGAAATTTGATCAAGTCCTATTGAGAGTCGATTTTTCTTTTGTTGAGGTGGATAAATGTGTTTATACTAAAGCAATCGACAATGATTATGTGATATTATGTTTATATGTTGATGACATTCTCATATTTGGTACATGTTTAAATATTGTGGAAAGTATCAAATTATTTTTGTCTACTAATTTTGATATGAAGGATCTGGGTGAAGTGAATATGATATTGGGAGTTAAAGTTATAAGGAGTGATGATAATATATTGTTGTCACAAGAACATTATGTAGAGATACTTCTTAAGAAGTTTGACTGTTTTGAGGTGACACCTATGGCCACTCCTTATGATGCTAACTCCCAATTAAAAAAATAACGGTGACCCAGTTGCTCAGTCTAAGTATGCTCAGATTATTGAGAGCCTGATGCATTTGATGAATCTTACAAGGCCTAATATAGTCTATGTTGTATGTAGACTGAGTAGATATACTCATAATACCAATAAAGATCATTGGTCTGCATTAATTAGACTAATTAAATATTTGAGAGGAACCATGAAATATGATATCATGTATAGTGAATTTCCTTCTACTTTAGAAGGGTATTGTGATGCGAACTAGATCTCTGATTCAGATGAGACAAAATCCACTCATCCTTGGAGGTGGTGCAATATCGTGGAAATCAACTAAGCAGACGATCATGGCTAGATCGACTCTGGAGTCAGAGTTTGTAGCTCTGGAGCTAGCTGGTTCTGGGGCTGAGTGGCTACGAAATTTCTTAGCAAATATCCCTCTAATAGAGGATGTGATGTGTCTATTAACTGTGATTTTCAAGCGGCAATAGCTATTGCGAAGAACAAATCTTATAATTGTAAAAGCAGACACATAAAATTGAGACATGATGTCTTAAAACAACTGTTGAGAGATGAAATAATTTTCATTGATTATGTGAAGTCAGAAATGAATTTGACCGATTCACTGACTAAACTCGTGAGAAGAAAATTAATTCTTCGAACATCAAAAGAGATGGGTTTAAGGTCGATGATTGTCAATAGAGATGGTAACCCAACCTATATGATTGGAGATCCCATGAAGTAGGTTCATATGGGTAATAACAAGTCGATATTTACTCTGTGCTTTGTAAGGGAGTGCTTGAACTACTATTAATTAGGGCGAGCATTTAACTCTTAATGAATTCATAGTCCTTATGGATGATGTGTTTAAAGTAAGGGTGGCCAGTAGGCCGGGCTCGGGTCTGGCGGGGTCGGGGTCGGGACGGGACGAGCCAGGGGGTCGGGGTCGGGTCTAGCGGGGCCTAGCGGGGTCGGGTCTGGTGGGACTGCTCCGCCCCGCCGTCCGATCCCGATCCCGTCGGTATCGGGGCGGGGTCGGGTCGGGCTCGGGGCGGGGTACGGTCGGGTTTTCCTTTTTTTTTTTTTTTTTTTTAAATAACATATGTATAAAAAAAAACTCAATAAACAAAATAAGATAGTGTAATAAAAACATCCCAAGGCTGTTTTTGTGCCTCTTATATTATTTAATAGACATATGATTTTTTTGTAATACAAATACAATTGTCTAAAATCTAAATTGCAACTTTGTGGTGTTGTCCAAAAGTTGCAAATTACATAATAAAATTGCAATTAAAAAAATTACATTCTCAAAAAAACCTGTTTTAATTGCTTGATGATTTCATGTGGTTCTTCGGTTGGAATTGGTATTTGTTGGTCAAATTGATCCACGTCGCTTCCACTACCTTCGGTTAAGATTTCGTTGTAGTTTTCATCATCTTCTTCGTTGATCTCCGGTTGACCGCACCTTCTCCGCTCCGCTCGTATCCAATCTCTCGAATAATACCGCAATTTCCAAGTCGTCTCCGGCCAATGAGTGTCTGTGGTCTCCTATTTGATATCTCGCTCGCAGAAAAAGTGCTTTCGTACGCAGCTGATGACGCTTGAATGTTCAAAACATCTCGAGCCATCAATGAAAGTGTCGGAAAGGTCTTCTCATTCCCCTCCAAGATTTCAAAGCAAGTCTTCTTGTCCATCTTCATTGATAACTTCTTGATACGGTATTTAACCCCGCAAAACAAAAATATCCAACTCGCTAATTTGGTTAGTAGTAGAGGTACGGCCGCACATTCTATTTACGAGGCTTTCAATACTAGCCGCAGAAACAAAGATGTCTTTTGTGAGGTTGTGTTGAAGATGAAGAAGATGGTATGGAAGCCGGTAAGTTACTAACATTTTTTTGTTGATAAAATCTATATATATTTTTGCATTGGTGTTCTACGCTAGACACCGCTTCTTCTTTAGTTTGTTCAATAGGTGGTGGGTGATTTAGATTTTTGGGACTTGGAGGTGGGAGTACTTCTATACAATCGTAAATAGTTTCAATTAGTGATTTAGTACCGTCTATTTTAATAGTAGGATTTAATACAGAACCAATAATATAAATAGAGGGAATAGGAATAAAATATTTTTTAATTTTGACAAACATTTTTTTAATAGCTGCCTTATAAGCTGGTTTTTCCATATATTCACTAAGTAATAAAAATATTAGAGTTATATAAAATAACATAGTTGAAATAGTAGGATAATATATACCGGAAAATTCTTTTGTTGCTTGAAAAAATTTGTCTAAAAATACAATAAGTTCAGAAATTTTTACCCAATCACTATCTAAAATCATATAAGCTGGCTTTTTATTATGAGAGTTAAAAAATAAAGTTATAGGTAATTTATAGTCATAAGCAACAAGTAGTTGCTCGTATAAAGAATTCCACCTAGTGGATACTTCTTGTGGAATTCTTCTATAAGGTAGTCCACAATCGTGACAAGTTTTTTTATATTCTTTTCTACGTTGTACTTTATTACTTTTAAAAATAAATTTTATAGCAAATTGTATTTTACTAAGAATGTCTTCAAAAAGTGATAGACCGTCCTTTACAATTAAGTTATATATATGGCAAGCGCATTTTATATGAAAATGGTCTGGAAAAGATGGAGTTAAACTATTTTTTAACATTGTAATTGCATAATTGTTATTAGAAGCGTTATCTAATGTAATAGTCATAATTTTATCGGTAATTCCGTAATAGTCGCACACTTGATAAATATTTTCTGCAATAAAAGTACCAGTGTGCCTATCATCTATATATCTATAATCTATCCAATGACAAGTTACCGTTAAATATTCATGGCCGTTAGTACTACGACCTATATCAGACGTGATAGATACTTTGCCATTAAAATGATATAATGAAAAACGTAAATATTGTTGATATTCATGCGCGAATTTAAATACATCTCTCTTAACAGTTGATCTAGGAAAACCGTTAAAAGCAGAATTATATATATCTCTAATGTAATGAATAAAACCGGGAGATGAAGGAAATGAAAAAGGCAAACCCTCCACAAAGAACTAATTTTGATATTGCTTCCCTATCTCTATGTTTATTGTATTTAGAGCCTACAATTCCCCCGTCATAGGGTTAATTTGACCACAGTACTTGGTCCGGGATAGTATCAGTATGTGAACCTTGTCCCGATGGAGCGGGCGTTTGCGCACCCGGTTTTGAAGCCTGGTATTGGGCATACCTAGCTGGATGAGCACTTACTACGTGTCTAATTAAACCCCCGTCCCACCGTGACCTTTTCCGCTTTTAAATTTTAAAACATTTTTACAAATTTTACATATGGCTACTTGATTCTCTACGTCCCTATCAAAAAATGTCCATGCATCTGATTTTAATGGTCGTTTTGCTGGACCTCGTCTCATACTAGGGGGAATAGGAGGTATTTCAGTTGAAGGTGCACTAGTGGGTGTGTTGTCATCAACATTAGTGGGTATATCATCTAGATCATCGTCTAAATTAAAGTCTTCCCGAGTTCCGTAAAATAGCTCCCGGTCTAAATCTAATGGTATTGTAGGAAAATGTTGAGTATCAACAAAATCATCCAAAGTAGGAATAAGATGACTAGAAGAAGTACCCTTGCCATGGTTGCCCTACTAGAAGAAGCACCCTTACCCTTACCCTTAAACATACCTTTTAATCCTTCCATTTTAATTATGATAATAAATAATTAAAGACAATAAAATTAAGTGCGCTAAATAAAAATATAAAATAAACATACAATAATAATTTAATGAAGGAACGAATGTACCAAACGCCGACGTAACGTCGACTTGTAATCGAGAGGTTGAAAATTGAAACTTTGCTCGATGGAAGATCCTCAAGCTAGTTGCCAACTTCACTCCCAATTCCAGAATGAATTAATAAAATTGAATATTTAGCAAACAATGTAGACTTGTAGAGAGATATATTGAGAAATTAGAGAGATTGTAGGAAGATTTGTGAGAAAGATGAAGAGAAAATGAGTTATTAAATATAATAACTTATGGGTTAAAAATAAATATTAAGGGGTAGGGGGGGCTAAAATGGCCGTTGGCCAACGGCCATAATCTAAAATGGCCGTTGGTGCAACGGCCATTTTTGCAAAGGGGGGAAAAGGGCGGGGTCGGGGTCGGGACGGGCTCGGGGCGGGGTCGGGTCAGGCGGGCCTGGGGCGGGGTCGGGTCTGGCGGGACGCGATATCGTCCCGTCCTGAGTTCGAGTCCCGCCTCCATTTTTTTTTTTTTAAGCGGGGTCTTGGCGGGACCACGGCGGGCTCGGGACGGGGTCGAGTCGGGGTCGGGCCATCCCGGCCCACTGGCCAGCCCTAGTTTAAAGCAGTGTACACTTGATGAATTCACCTATATGGGAATGGAGTGGGGCCGCTCCTATGAGATGTTGGTATAGTCTCTAGAGCTCTCATGAAAACCAGGCACGCGCATCACCTAAAGCGCAAAATTGCGTTGAATAGCAAAATTTTGAATCGAAATGTGACTGATAAAGTCTGTGACTTACAATAAGAATTATTAATTCATAGAAATTTTATATTTCACCAGTAATTCTGCAAGTTAAATTTTATCGATCTAAGTTTGATTCATAGCCCGAAAGACACCAAACCTACTGCATTTCAGACATGCAAATCCATCAAGTTCTTACTCTTTTCTTCCTAAAAAAAATTCAAAATAGTGGGGGATTATAGTTATATTTTAAAAAAATTATGATTTTTTAAAATATTATTTGACACATGGCAAATTAGCCAAGTGTCTTAAACATTTAAAGAGTGGCAATTGGAAAAGAAACTTGGCAGTTTGTATGAAAGATTGTTTACAACAAGCCATACACTTGTCATTATTTGATAGAGTTCTTTTGCCTATAAATAGGCACTTAATGTGGAATGAAAAGCAATCAACAGAAAGCCTTTCAAATACTTCCTAAGCTCCGACGTTTTCTCTCTCTCCCATTTTGCATCTTTATTTTATCTTAAAATATTTTATTTTAGTTTTTAACTTTTCTTTTAAAAAAACCTTGCTGGTATATTAATTAATTTTGCTGATTCCTGTATTCTCTAATTTTTAATTAAAGAAGAGCTTGTTTAATTCTGACTAGCACGACTCAAATCAATCCATTTATTTATTTACTATATAATATTATCGTAGTAATAATTTATTTTTTCAAGTACTGTTATTTCGTTTTTACCAATATATATTTATTATTATAATTTTAATAAATATATAATATTATTATTAATGTAGATTTTACCTTGATTTCCCAACAATCAGTAGAAACGAACTGTGGGTGTATGAAGAATGATTGTACCCTTATAATACATGCGGGAGATCTTAAGTTTTAATTAATGAATTTCGTCAGTGTTAATAATGTGTTGATTGCTGTATCTGTTTCCTGCTTATTTGGACACACATGTCCTGCATAAATTTCGATTGGATTAACTCCCAGAACATTATAACTATAATTCAGATCATAAATTTTACTATCATTCTAGCACCATAAAAGGAGAGCATTCTCCCGTTAATAGGTATAAAAAACATTTGAAGATTAGTGTTAGTTATACCCGTGATATACATGGGTTTGTATACCATGTATATCACGGTTTCACAAAGAAATTTATCATATGTGAAATCGTGGTATACACGGTATACAAGCCCGTGTATATCATGGTTTTGGAGTCAAAATTGGTCTTCAACTAAGAAGCTCCAAAGATGATTGTGACAGAAGGATGAGGGTTCCATTGACGTACGTCCCATGTGAACGTGAGAAGGTTGAGGATGGGGAGCAGATAATATATGGGACAACTTCTTTTCGAGTTTTCCAAGTGGATTTAGTTGCTGATGGAAAAGTAAAAGTAACGCAAACCAAGGAATTAGGGGACAGAGCTTTTCTCCTGGGTGCTAATTCTTCTCTTTCTATCCAAGCATCTCAATTTCCAGGAATCAAACCCAATCATATTTATTTTACAGATGATTATTACGAATCATATCTAAGCCATGCAGAAGGAGGTTTGGACATGGGGGTTTGCAACTTAGCAGATGGCAGCATCCAGCTGCATTACGAGGATATTTCCCTCAGTCGAGTATGTCCTCCGACTTGGATATTTTTAATATCTTCTTTATGGCTATCAAAGATCAAGTGAGTTAGAAGTGGAAAGTTTTTCCAATATCAGTGAAGTAGTATTAGTGTGATATCAGCCTACACACTGCCTATGAATTGCAAATTGATCTTTGATGAGTCTTATTTTGGATCGATTACTATTATCTATGGCTGGCCAATTTGACGGGGCGGGGCGGGTCCCGACGGATCGACCGATGTCTCGTCCCATTTCGGTCCCGTCGAAAAAGGGGACCGGTCTTATCGGGGCAAGACGGGGTTGGGCCGGAATCAAGCTTTTCGATTTTTGTTTTTGCACTTAATTTTAAAAAATAATATATATAAACACCTCAATAATTGAACAAGATAGGGTTTTCCGATTTCTTTTTCATTGTATTCTATTACTTCTAAAAATAAAGTTTATAGCAAATTGTATTTTATTAAGAATGTCTTCAAAAAATGATACACCATCCTTTACAACTAAGTTATAAATATGACACGCACATTTTATATGAAAATGATTTGGAAAAGATAGAGTTAAAAGATCTTTTAAAATTCTAATAGCATAATTATTAGAGAAGCGTTATTTAATGTAATAGTCATAATTTTATCAGTTATTCCATAATAATCGCAAACTGAATGAATATTTTCTGCAATAAAACTACCAGTGTGTCTATCATCAATATATCTATACGGTAAAATACATTTTTGCATAGACCATTTATAATCTATCCAATGACATGTTACCGTTAAATAATCATGACCGCTAGTACTACGGCCTATATCAGACGTGACAGATACTTTGTCAGGAAAATGATATAATGATTAACGTAAATATTGTTGATACTCATGTGCAAATTTAAAAACATCTCTCCTAACAGTTGATCTAGGAAAACCGTTAAAAGAAGGATTATACATATCTCTAATGTAATGAATAAAATCAGGAGAGGGAGGAAATGAAAAACGCAAACACTCCACCGCAACAAATTTTGCTATTGCTTTTCTATCTCTATGTTTATCGTATTTAGGGCCTACAATTCCCCCCGTCATAGGGTTAATTTGACCATGTACTTGGTCCGGGACAATATGTGAACCTTTTTCCAACTGAGAGCGCATTGGTGCACCCGATTTTTCCGCCAGGTATTGGTCCCACCTAGCTTTTGTGAAAATTTTGAACATGTCTCAATAAACCTCCCGTCCCACCCTGACCTTTTCCTATTTTAAATTTATAAACATTTTTACAAATTTGGCATCTAACTATTTGATTCTCTTCGTCCCTATAAAAAAATATTCATGCATCTGATTTGAATTTTCATTTTATTAGGCCTCGTCTCATACTAGGGGAATAGGAGGCGTTCCAGTTGGAGGTGCACTAGTGGGTGCATCATCTAGATTAGTGGGTATGTCATCTAGATTAGTGGGTGTGTCATTTAGATTACCTTCTAACTTAAAGTCTGGTTGAGTTGCAGAAAATATCTCATCGTCTAACTCTAATGGTATATAATTAAAAATTCAGTTTCATCTATGTGTGTAATCAACCAAATCATCCTATCTAGGAATAGGATGACTAGAAGAAGTATCCCTGCCATTGTTACCCATACTAGAAGAAGCACATTTATCCTTACCCTTAGACATACATCTTAATCCTTCAATTTTAATTATGCTAATAAATAATTAAAGATAATAAAATAAGTGTGATAATTAAAATAAAGTAACAATAATAATTTCAAGAATGAACGAAGGTACCAAACGCCGACGTAACGTCGACGTGTTGCTCGATGGATGATCCTCAAGCAAGTTGCCAACTTCACTCCCAATTTTTAAACTTTGATATAGTTATACAAATGAATAAATAAAATTTCATATTTAGTAGACAATGTAGACTTGTAGAGAGATAGATTGAGAAATTAGAGAGATTGTAAGAAGATTTGTGAGAAAGATGAAGAGAAAATGAGGTATTTATAGTTGAAAATTTGGGTTAAAGTGTAATTATATTAACTAAGGGGTAAAAAATAAATATTAAGGGGTAGGGGGTTGGGAGGCCAAAAATGGTCGTTGCACAACAACAAAAATATAAAATGGTCGTTGTGCAACGAGCATTATTTGCAAATGAGAGGGATCGGGCGGGACCGGGCGGGTCGGGAGAAACGGGACTAGGGCGGGACGAGCCCAGGTCCCGTCCCGATACAAGTCTCGTTCCTATTTTTTTTTTTTTTTGCGGGGTCGGGGCAAGACCGTGCCGACCTGCCCCATTGGCCAGTCTTAGTATGGCTGGCCAATGGGCGGGTACGGGACGGGGGTAGGGCGGGACCGGTCCTCCGCCGGGACTGGAGGGGCCCGGACTGGCGGGATCCGCCGATGTCCCGTTCCCTATCTCATCGGAAAAAAGGATCGATGTTATCGGTTCGGGGCGGGACGGGGTCGGGTCGGGATCGAATTTTTTGATTTTTTTTTGCACTTAATTTTTAAAAATAACATATATAAACACCTCAATAATTGAACAAGATATTGTTTTCGATTTTTTTTAGTTGTATTCTATTACTTTTAAAAATAAAGTTTATAGCAAATTCTATTTTATTAAGAATGTCTTCAAAAATGATACATCATCCTTTACAACTAAGTTATAAATATGGCACACACATTTTATATGAAAATGATTTGGAAAAGATAGAGTTAAAAGATCTTTTTAAATTCTAATAGCATAATTATTAGAAGAAGCGTTATATAATGTAATAGTCATTATTTTATTAGTTATGCCATAATAATCGCAAACTGAATGAATACTTTCTGCAATAAAACTATCAGTGTGCCTATCATCAATATATTTATATGCTAAAATACGTTTTTGCATAGACCATTTATAATCTATCCAATGACATGTTACCGTTAAATAATCATGGTCGTTAGTACTACGGCCTATATTAGACGTGATAGATACTTTGTCAGGAAAATGATATAATGAATAACGTAAATATTGTTGATACTCATGTGCAAATTTAAAAGCATCTCTCCTAACAGTTGATCTAGGAAAACCATTAAAAGCAGGATTATACATATATCTAATATAATGAATAAAACTAGGAGAGGAAGGAAATGAAAAAGGCAAACCCTCCACCGCAACTAATTTTGCTATTGTTTTCCTATCTCTATGTTTATTGTATGTAGGGCCTACAATTTCCCCCGTCATAGGGTTAATTTGACCAATGTACTTGGTCCGGAACAATATGTGAACATTGTCCCGACTGAGAGCGCATTGGCGCACCCAATTTTTCAGCCAGGTATTGGTCCCACCTAGCTTTGTGAAAGTTTTGTATATGCCTCAATAAACCTCCCGTCCATCCTGACCTTTTCCCATTTAAAATTTATAAACATTTTTACAAATTTGACATCTAACTACTTGATTCTCTTCGTCCCTATAAAAAAACTCCATGCATCGATTTTAATTTTCATTTTATTAGGCCTCGTCTCATACTAGGGGGAATAGGAGGCGTTCCAGTTGGAGGTGCACTAGTGGGTGTGTCATCTAGATTACCTTCTAAATTAAAGTCTGGTTGAGTTGAAGAAAATATCTCGTCGTCTAACTCTAATGGTATATCATTAAAAAATTAAGTTTCATCTATATGTGTGTAATCAACCAAATCATTATATCTAGGAATATGATGACTAGAAGAAGTACCCATGCCCTTATTACCCCTAATAGATGAAGCACCTTTATCTTTACCATTACCCTTAAACATACATCTTAATCCTTACATTTTAATTATGCTAATAAATAATTAAAGATAATGAAATGAAGTGCGATAATTAAAATAAAGTAACAATAATAATTTCAAGAAGGAACGAAGGTACCAAACGTCGACATGTAATCGAGGTTGAAAATTGAAACTTTGCTCGATGGATGATCCTCAAGCTAGTTGCCAACTTCACTCCCAATTTTTGAACTTTGATGTAGTTATACAAATGAATAAATAAAATTTAATATTTTAGTAGACAATGTAACTTGTAGAGAGATAGATTGAGAGATTAGAGAGATTGTAGGAAGATTTGTGAGAAAGATGAAGAGAAAATGAGGTATTTATAGTTAAAAAATTGGGTTAAAGTGTAAATATATTAACTTAGGTGTTAAAAATAAATATTAAGGGGGTAGAGGGGGTAAAAAATAGTCGTTGCACAATGGCCAAAATATAAAATGGCCGTTGTGCAACAGACATTTTTTGCAAAGGGGAGGGATCGGGCGGGACCGGGCGGGTCGGGAGAAATGGGACTGGGGTGGGACGGACTCGGACGGGATGAGCTCAGGTCCCATCCCGGTTCGAGTCCAGTTCCTAATTTTTTTTGCGGGGTCGGGTCGGGACCAGGCCGACCCGCCCTATTGGTTAGCCTTACTATTATCTCTTATATCTCCATTCTGAGTCTCCTTTCATCTTTGACTTTCTTTTTGTGGTGAATCGTTATTCAGTGTAATGATACACATAAACCTCTTGAATGCTTTCTTTGAAAGGGTGAATTATATTTTAACTGAACAATGATAATTAAACTCAATCAAATTAATCACAACAAATACAGGTTTAAGTAAAATCACAATTGAACAACAACTACTATGTTATATCTGTTAAATAATTTAGAAATACAACTACAATAATCACATAAATCAAGAACACCTATAATATAGTGAAATACGCGAAAAGAAAGTGCGTACCTTTGTCCTCCATAGCAACGCGCAACTGAAGACGAATTAGGTCGTCTTCCTCTCCCTTAGCTTATGACGGCTAGCACCTTATGGGAATATATCTTAGGTTAAGCCAGGAGAGGGGACCTAGCCTCATATTTTAAGTTTAAAAGTCTTAACCTAGTGGGCCTTCTCATTACAGGCTCACTTGTCTCCAACAAGCATACACTATTGCCAGCCCACACGTATTACATGAAATGACATGGGCCCATCATGAAATTCACATAAATAAAAAGCCCCTGACTTATCCACTAACTATTAACATTCATCGCGTTTTAATGAAACGTAATAATAAATTAATGTTAAGTCCACATTTAATAAATAATTCTAACATTCTCCCGTTTGGACAACATTAACTTAATCATGAATTTTTTAAAAATTGTGTTTTACAAAAATGACTCTCAGGCTAAATAGACATTGGCCATAAACAAATAGTGGTGGAACGTCATTTCTTTCATGGTCAAGTCAAACAAAACTATCAATGTCAAAATGCATCAGTAATTGCATCACTCAATGATACAAGACCAATCCACAATCACTATGATTTTTCATTGTCAGTTCAAATCGAGGCTATTTCATTGTCAGTTCTTCAAATGATTTTTCATAAAAATATGTACGCTTTAAATCAACATGCGCACTACCGAAAAACCGTCATCGCGATTTTCTGTTACAACATGTGATCCACTAGAAAATCATGATTTTAAGGCTCAACATGTGCAACACATTATATTGTGCAACATCCAAAAAAAAAATCATAAAGCGTGAATCATATACTGTGTATGACTCGGTTGCGCAACTACATCAAAGAAATATTTCAGAAACAAAGTCCATCAACGCGTCCTCCCAATCCTCTACAACCCTCATGTGCACCTTATCCTTTAGTTAATTATATATCCTATGATAATTTTTTTCTCCTAATGCCAAAAGTTGCTTGCAGCAATTACCACATGAATCGAACAAAAACCTTCTCGGAGGCAATGAAAAAGGAACATTAAAAAATAGCCATGCATCAAGAGATTCAAGCGTTAGAGGATAATGGAACATGGACACAAAAATTTTGTCACCGGATAAGAAATCACTTGGATGTAGATAGGTGTACAAAATCAATTACAACTCTAACAATATAATTGAGCGTTATAAAGCTCGTTTGGTCATCTTCGAAAATAAACATGAGAAAGGAATTGACTACAACGAAACTCTTGCTCTGGTTGCTAAGATAGTAATTGTTCGGATCTTCCTAACTGTTGCGGCTGCACGAAATTGGAAGTTGCATCACAATGATGTGCATAATGCTTTCTTACACGACGAGCTTACCGAGAAAGTTTATATGAAATTGCTATAGGGATTCCGTGTTCCTAATCTGGGGCAAGTATGTTGACTCTGAAAATCTTTATATGGTTTGAAGCAAGCTCCAAGGTGTTGGTTTGCGAAATTGTTAGGTGCTTTGATAAATGAGTTCAAATAGTCGTACTCGGATTATTCTCTATTCACTATGCAATGGGAAGTATGCAGCTTAACGTCTTAGTCTATGTGGATGACTTGATTATATCCGGAAATGACCATAGTTCCATTAAACGATTCAAAGACTATCTCCACGCATGTTTTCACATGAAGGATTTGGTCCCTCTGAAGTATTTTCTGGGAGTTGAAGTTGAAGTTGCACGTTGACCAACTGGTTATTTCTCTGTCAACAAAAATATATGCTGGATATAATCTCCGAGTCCGGATTATTCGGAGCTAAACCAATCAATACTCCCATGGAACAAAATTATGGTTTGGCGTTGGCTGGAGGAGCCAATTTGAGTGATCCAGAACTATATCGGTATTTGGTCGGTCAATTAATATTCCTCAGTTTTACGCGATTCGAGTTGTCATATTGTGTGCATGTTCTATCCCAATTCATGATGTAACCGAAGAAAGCGCACTGGAATACGGCTATCCGTGTGGTGCGTTACTTGAAGAAGAACCCGGGACAAGACATAATGATGAGAAAAATTGTGATCTCCAGTTTTATGGATGGTGTGATTCGGACTGGGCCGGATGTCCGTTGACTCAGAAATCACTTACAGGTTGGTTTATCTCCCCCGAGAATTCACCCTATTATGAAAAATCAAGAAACAACATATTGTCTCCTGCTCGTCAACAGAGGCTGAATACAGATCGATGGCAATGACCGCTTGTGAATTGAAATGGTTAAAGAGAATTTTTCATAGTTTGGGTGCTAAACACAAGTCTTTGGTTAAAATGTATTTTCACAATCAAGCAGCTTTGTATATTGCTCGAAATTCGGTGTTTCGTGAATGAACTAAACACATTGAAGTGCACTGTCACTATGTCCAAGACGCAATTCAATCGGTGCAATATTTCACAGTCATGTGTCAACTAGTGAGCAATTGGCCGATGTGTTTACAAAAGCTTTGGGAAAATCGCAGCATGAATAGTTACTTGGCAAGTTGGGCATTCGAGACCCTCATGCTCCAACTTGAGGGGTATTAAAGACCCTATACCCTATTCTAGTCTAATTATAATAGTTTAGTCTATTTATGATACAATTATAATTATGATAAATATAAAATTTATAGTCCTATTGGAATAGGGTTATCTTATAAGCCTAGGAGAATGAGAACTTTACTTCTATATAAAAAGGTCATTATGATGAATACAAAGCAGAAAGAATTCTCTCATTATTCTTGTCTTTCTAAATTCCCGTCTCTGTCTCGATTTTAACAATTTCTCTCAAATGGATGCTACACAATGCAAATTTAAATATAATCGTGCTCCAATATAAGTACCAGAAACCGCATGAAAAACTCAAATAAAAGAGAATATAGTAGTAGAAGACAAATCCCTGATCCGAGAATCTCTATGGTGGCTGTCAATATTCCTCCCTACGCCTACAAATAGTTGGGTTGGAATCTCCCTCTTAAAATAAATATTTAGACTTTGATCATAGCTTGTATTCTTGATTATATACTAAAAAGGGCCTGGTTTATTAATCCATATGGTAATTCTGAGCCATCTTTTGGGATTTGCCGGCAGATGCGAGTATTATATTAATTCAATCAACATTATTAGGATATATAGCACACTTTCATTGAAGTATCTACTCTGCAATTGTTATGTATTATTGTAGCTTAGTCAATAGTAGCTATTAATTAATGGTTCGACTCTGTAGCCTGTAGCATATACATCATGTTGATGCTTAGTCTTTTTATCAATTAATGAAAGATTAACTTAGGCACTAATGTTTTCCCAGCTTCCAAGTGAATGACAGTTGAGCCACTGTGAATTTGTTGCACTTCACTCTTTTTTACCTTTAGTGAGATTTCTGGACTATTAGAGCACCACCTAAGTCCTGTATAAATAGATTTGGGAATTCCGATTTTTATAACTTAGCAGTAAAATAAAGGTGGTCTAAAAATAAAATAAAAACATTTGAAATTCTTAGTTTGGCATGATTCACTTTTTATTACAAGTTTAGCAATTAAACAAAGGTTATTGAACATATTAAAATTAATCACAACCAACACAAATTGAGTAAAATCACAACAAGTTACTATGTAACATATTGCATGAATTCAATGTCCGACTCAAGTCCTTCCATTGTTTCAGGTGATAACACCACCTCCAAATCGACGCTTCCTCCTCCTTCTCTCCCCGGAAACGCTGATATCTTCCCATCAAACTTGTTCGCCCGTCCGCTCCGAACAGAAACGGGCCTTCCCCACCCGAAATCATTGTCGTACATTGGAAACCTCGGCGAGCTCCCCATTGTTAGCATAGCTCCGTCGAAATTCCCCAACGGGAAACACCGTGGATCCTTCTCCCAATCCTCTACAAACTTCTTCACCATAACGTCATCATGCGCCTTCACATTCTTATTCAATTGCTCCGCACACCAATGCAGATCATTAGACAAAACATCTCCAGCTGACGCGTAAGTTGGAATGCTCTGAATTGCGTTGCCAAAATATAATGGATTTAGCTTAGGCTGGAGACGGTGACGGCAATTTACAGCCATTTTGAATGTCGTCATTTTCGAAGATGGGAACTTCCTTGCACGTGTCACCGCACGCCACACCAAAGCGCAAAGTGATTGAAATGATGAAATCTCAACCGTTGGATTTATCGTCTCTGTTTCTATTTTGATTGTCAAGGGATCATTGCTCTGTTTTGTCATCAATTCAATGATGTTGATTTCTCCCTCGAAATTCAGTTTCTGATTATTCGTCTTCGCTTTGAGTCTTAGAATTGATTCTCTGTTGAAACTGAATATCCTCTCCCTCAATGGGGCGTCGCTTGCAAAAGTGACTTTAGGGCCATCGGCAGGTAGTTTTAGCACAACATTTGAAATCAAAATTGAATTACGGGTAAAATCCGGCTGCCTTGTAATCCTTTTTACACCCCTACTCACCTCAGCAAATGTATTGAAAAAGTTCCAAAAAGACGTCCCATCAGTGACAGAATGATTGACGGCGCATCCAATGAATACGCCGTTAGCTAATTCTGTCAGTTGGACGGCGAGAAGAGGGCTAATATGCCCTTGATAACTAACTGTATGGTCTAAAGGGAAGAACTCTTTGACGTGATGAGGAACATCAATGGAGCCTATGACGTCTCGAATGAAAATGTGAGTAGCTGTAGCATGTATAAAATCAACACCAGCGTCGTTGCAAGAAATGTAGACGTAGCCATTTGGGTCGGTCACGAATCGACCGGCCAAGGGAGGGAAGTGAGAGAGGGTCTGAGAAAGACTAAGTTTAAGAAGGGAAATGAGGTGAGCGATAGGAAAAGGGGGACGTGTAAAGAGAGCACCTTTCTGAATATAGTGAACAGAGAGCATTGGAAGATCCGAAACAGAGAGTTTGAGGTTAGGTAGAGATGATTTTTGGGATGGAAAAATGGTGCATTTTGAGAGTAAAGTAACAGCTGCAGAAGGCATTGTTAGTATTTACTTGGAATGATTTAAGGATGAAGTGGGAATAGTAAGAGGGGGCTTTATATAGAGAGATTTAAGGAACTTTGATTCATGTATTTGAGAAATAGTGACAGTTGCTATCTTGATTATAAGTTCTAAACGTGGGGGGCTGGGGGGGGGAGTTGACTGAGTTCATTTTTTTTTTTTTTTTTTGGGTGACTTAGCACTTCAATGATATGACTGGCTGGCACGTGCCCTAGCAAACAATAACGCTTGCCGACCTCTCACTCCAATCAATGTTCACCATTTTATCTTACGTCCTAATTAATTTGAATTCGTACCCAAAAATTTCCAAACACTATTAAAACCTCGACGCTTAAATCCAAAATCCAAGAATGTAGAGATCGTTTGTATTAGTACGTTTATAATTGTAATATATTTAGTCATATTTATTTTTTATAATTATGATAGATATAAGATCTCTATTATTTGAGGATTTCATATTATACACTATATATATATTTATATTAATGAAAAAGGCCCCCTAAGAAAAATTAATACAATCTTACATGATATCAGAAGCTAGAACCTAAAACATAATTTTTTCCTCCGCCGCAGTACCTCGATTTTTGTGATTTTGTTTTCCCCCCGAAGAATCAAATAATTTTTTAGAAACAGTGCTCTGACAATGTTTCACTGCTCGAGAAACAGTGCCATATGTCCTCTGATTCCCTGTCGCGCTCAGTACCCGAGACTGCATTTTCTTTTCAGTTTTCTAACCCTTTTGTTCCGGAAGCACAATACTTGCTCTTCCTTTTTCGCCCAAAATTGTCAGAGGCCAAAGATTATCAAAGAACATAGCAAACGTCTGTTTATTTTAGGTCCTCTGCCCAAGAACAAAGAACAAAACTTTTTGTTTCTTTTGTCTGTTTCTTCCTTGCCTGACAACGAAAGTCTTTTGCCCTTTCTTTTTCTGTTCTCTTCCTTTACCAATTACAAAACATATATTTGTTTTACCCACTATAATGACTCCTTCCATATCTCAGGCAGTCTCCCAATCTGTCACAGGCCAGTCATTAGGTCGTAGCCATCCGACCTTATGGTTTGGAGCTCAGTAGTCCGCTCCAGGCCTCTCCCAATCCAATTTGGGCCCGACTTTTGTCACATTGACTTCTTGGCAACCCGATAATGCGTGGTATATGGATACGGGCGTCACGTCTCACCTCACAAATAATTCTAGTAATATTCATCAACTGCGAAGTTTAAATACTCCACAATCTATTATGGTTGGTAGCGGTCATCGCATTTCAATTCAAGGGTTTGGTCACACATTAACCCCACCACTACATCCCCATTTCTCCCTGAATAACGTCTTATATGCTCCTAACATTATCAAAAACCTAATCTCCGTTAGAAAATTTGCCACCGATAATTATGTATCAATAACTTTGAACCGTTTGGATTTTCCGTAACGGACCTCCGTACTGGGAAACTCCTTACGAGATGCAATAGTGAGGGTAATCTCTATCCTTTCCTATCCACGTTTGATGCTAGTGTCAACCCTCCCACATCTCTAACGGCTCATGTCACTCCTCCCACCGCTTTAGCAACAATCTCTCCATCAACCTAACACAATAGACTTGGACACTCAGGAGCTACTGTTTTTAGTTTTCTAGAAATAATAATTTAATTCATTGTAATAATGACAAATTTGCCCAACAATGTCTTTCTTGTCCTTTAGGCAAACATGTTTGTCTTCCGTTTCAGTCTTCTTCAAGTGTTATGTCTTCTCCCTTTGACATTTTTCATGCGGATTTATGGACATCCCCCATTACTAGCTCACTGGGTCATAAATTTTATCTCGTCTTATTGGATGACTATTCTCACTTTGTCTGGGTCTATTCGCTTAAATTCAAGTCTGAAGTGTTTGCCAAGTTTCTTGCATTCCGTGTCTATGTCAAAACACAATTTGAAATAGACATAAAATCACTTCAGTATGGTAACGGTCGTGAGTTCAATAATTCAGCTTTTCAATTTTTTTTTGCTCCACTAACGGCATGGTTTTCCGATTCCCGTGTCCCCACACCATCTCCCATAATGGCAAGGCCGAACGAATCATTCGCACTATCAATAACATGGTTCGTACGATCCTTGTTTCATGCCTCTCCCCCCCCCCCCCCCCCCTTTTTGAGTCTATGCTGTTAACATGGCCGAATATATTCTAAATATTTTGCCTACCCAAACCCTTCAAAATAGAACACCCACCGAAATTATATTCTGTAGGATCCCAACTTATGAGCACCTATGAATTTTCAGTTGCCTGTGCTATCCGAATATTGCTTCCACAACCCCACATAAACTTGCACCACGCACCACTCCTTGTGTGCTCTTAGGTTTCCCGCCTAATCATAGGGGTTTTCTGTGCTATGACGTTTCTTCTTGCAAAATTATTGTATCTCGTCATGTCACGTTCAATAATGCAATCTTTCCATTTTTGAACATCCAAAAGTTCCGTAAATCGGACTGTAATTTCCTTGACGAGTCCGACCTCTCTCCCGTCATAATCCATGAACGGTGTCAGTCATCCACCACCGACCAGTCTCTTCCACCTACTGTCACCACCACAACACCAACTCCGATGTCTCTGCTTTCTGTCAGATTACTGTCACTGTCACTGTCACTATCACCTTCACCGCCGGTTGCCATCACCGTCGGCAATCAGCCAAGCAACTCAGTGCCTTCACCGATCCCATCCCCGTCATTGTATCGTCTCTACAACACCAACACCAAGCCGCATCCCCACCAACCACCGGCAACCACCCTCGCACACTTGGATCACCACCAAATAACCCAAATCTCGGTCCCCTCTCACCACCTACAATGTACCCTACCCTATCATCCTCCGCTTGTCTCAATCTACCGAGACCGGTGACAACACCCAACACCGCCACTGCTCATGAACTCGCCCCACCCAGATCGATGACACCACCTACACTAGCCACCGTAAACAATCCCGAGTCACCCAACCGAACCTGACCCTAACCGTAACAGTGCACCCGACCCAAAACCTATCAACAATACCCGGCCCGCAACCTCACATCGTTTGGAAACCCGTGCCCAAAATGAGATTCTCAAACCCCAAATCCAATTTAAATTGTTGACCTAAACCATTTCCCCAATTCCTAAAAGCCCAAAATTAGCCAAACTAGACCCGAATTGGAATGCGGCCATGTGTGAAAAGTTTAATGCTTTAACGAAATAACATACTTGGGATTTGGTTCCTCGATCGGAGGGGGTGAATGTGATCTGGTGCATGTGGTTTTTTTGTCACAAGTATAGAGACAGTGGTGACTTAGAAATATATAAGACCATGCTTGTGGCAAATGGTATTAATCAGCAGGAGGGCATTGATTGTGGGAAGACATTCAGTTCAATTGTTAAACCGATCACTATTCGTACAGTCCTGAGCATTGCTATGGGTAATCATTGGTCAATTCATCAACTTGATGTCAAAAATGCCTTTCTACATAGGGATTTAAAGGAAATTGTTTACATGCACCAACCGCGTGGTTTTGTTCATCCAGCCGCCCCTCAGTATGTATGTCGTCTCCGTAAGTCACTGTATAGTCTGAAACAAGCCCCTAGAGCGTGGTACGATCGCTTTGCACAATACATTATGCAGATTGGGTTTACATGCAGCAAGTGTGATAATTCTTTATTTATTTTCCATAGAGGCTATAACATTGCTTATTTGTTGTTATATGTGGATGACATTGTTCTTACTGGTTCTTCTAATGTGTTGAAAATGAGATAATTGCACTGCTCAAATCCGAATTTGCTATGATTGACTTGGGGAAGTTGAGTTACTTTTTTGGGGATCTCAATGACTAGATCTGCAGACACGCTATGTTTCTATGCCAACGTAAGTATGCAGAGGAGATTGTGTACAGGGCTAAAATGGCAAATTGCAAGATCATGTCTACTCCAGTTGACTCTAAATCAAAGCTTAGTTCTTTGGATGGTGATCCAGTATCATATCCCACTCTCTACAAGAGTCTTGCAAGTGCACTATAGTACCTCACTTTCACCAGGCCTTATATTTCTTATGTTGTTCAGCATGTATGTTTATTTATGCATACCCTAGGGAGCCTCGTTTTACTGCCCTTAAACGTATCATCTGATATGTTAAGGGCACGCTTGATTATGGTTTGCATTTATATCCCTTAGCACCGACCAAGTTGTTGTCCTATACGGATGTTAATTGGGCAGGCTATCCGGACACGCGACGCTCCACCTTAGGCTACTGTGTGTTCTTAGGGGAGAATCTTATTTCTTGGTCTGCCAAGAGACAAGCCACATTATCCCGTTCGAGTGCAGAAGCAGAATACAGAGGCATTGCTAATGTTGTTGCTGAGATCTGTTGGCTCTGAAACCTTATTTTGGAGCTTCAGTGTCCATTACGTATGGCATCTTTGGTTTATTGCGATAACATATCTGCCATATATCTATCTCATAATCCGGTTCAGTATCTGCGAACCAAGCACATTGAGATGGACATCCACTTTGTTCGTGAGAAGGTTGCTCTCAGTCATGTCAAGCTACTGCATGTGCCTTCTTCATATCAGTATGCAGATATATTCACAAAGGGTCTTCCTAGACAGCTCTTCCTCGACTTCAGATCCAGTCTTAGCGTTCAGCCTCCTCCCGCTCCGACTGAGGGGGTGTATTAGAATGTGTACAATTGAAATATATTTAGCCATATTTAGTCTTGTGTAATTATGGTAGATATAGGATCCCTATTGTATGATGATTCCGGATTGTACACCCTATATATATTTGTATTAATGAGAAAGGCTCTCCATGGGAAATTAGACAATCTTACAGTTTGGGTTAAAGATAAGTTATGCTGAGATTAATTATATTAAAATTAGTTATACTGTAATTAGTTATATTGTGATTAATTATTCTTATATTGTTCCTTATTGATTTATTTGTTGTATTAAAAGTAACATGCATGCAAAATTTCTAAAAGAACGTTGTTTGTTTATAAAAATATCTTCCACTTTATTTAATAGAAAAAAGATTTAAGGGACCTCAGGGCTATTTTTGTCATTTTCATTTTTATATCATAGAATAACTAATTGTGGGATTGTTATTCCACCTCTGTCAGGGATAACTTATCCAAGAATTAGTAACCAAACAAAGAATAAGACGATATTAAAATTTTATCCTAAGATTATTTTTCATTATCCATCATATCAAACGACCCCTAAAAGTACTTATTACCTCACAACAACCTTTGGTGATTGTTGATGCTAGTGACAACAATATACTCAATGTAATTTTACAAGTGGATTGATGTTAGTGAATGAATTATATATATGCTACAGTAATTTTCTTTTAGTAAATCTCTTTCTAACTGAAATTATTAGTTAAATTATTCCCATTTTTGAGAGATCAAATATTTGATTGAGAGGAAAAAATTCATACAAAGAGAAGTTATTGGACATGGAAAATTTAGCTGTTGATCGGCAAGGGACAAATTTTACATAAATAAAGATCGCGGTACGTCTTTGTAAAGGGATACATGTTTACTCGGTTAAAATAGAAAAGAAATCCACAATTTACTCGTGTGATAAAGGTTTAATGAGTTGAATCAATTGACATCAATTTGAAATCTGAAATTGGCAACATAGAATTCAAAAGTCAAACTATATTATACAAAAATGGAAAGGAGGAGGTATTATATAAATAAATAAAAGAATTTAAGTAATAACAATAGTGTAAAGATTTTTGTAGGGTATTAGTAAAATTTAAGTCGTGATAGCAAGTTAGTTTTCATTTTTATCGAACTTTACTCTATAAAAACAATACTACATTTGCATAGAATAAACCCTCAGGGTCATTTGATTTGTGAATAAGTTATAATGAACTTATAATGTGGGGATTATAATACAGGAATTGGATAATATCGTTATATTTTTATTTGTTGATATTTGATTAATTGAGCTAAAAATAAGATATACAAGGTTAAATATAAAATATGCGTTTGATTTAAATTAAATTAAATTTTATTTTTAAATTTTAACCTTAACTTTCTTAATTTGGAGAAAAGCTTTGTAAAGGGATACATGTTTTATTTTTGTTACTAGGTAATGTTCCCGCGCTTCGTGCGGGCATAATGAACTCATTAAACTTATGAATGATCTTTCCCATAATATCCAAATATTACAAATAACAAAAAGGTAAATCCTTATAAAATTTAAATATACTACTGAGAAATATTTCAAAATAAATTAAAAAATTTGTCATTTCTAAATATCTCAAGAACCTCTAATGAATAATTGCGAAAGTCTTCCTTCTTTTATATATTTCCCGATAAGAATACAAAATTTCACGATGTACACTATACTTGCTCCCAAAAACTTCATAATGTGAAGGTTTCCTAAAATCATCACTTTTAAGATCAATGGTTAATTTGAATTAGCCTGACATTAATAAACAACACACAAAAATCAATGATAATCTTAATTGGAAATTTCTGAGTACAATGTTTTTCCAATAATCCTCACCCTTCAGGTACAATGGAATGATCTTAGCTTTAGTTCGATGGCTAATGAAGAAATATAGCATAAGTTCTCCTATAATTCTACAGCACAAGTAGGGGTGGGCAAAAAATCTGGAGAACTGAAAAAATCGAACCGAATTGAAATTCGGTTCGGTTTTTACTTGTTTTTTTTTTTAAAATGATTTTTTGAAAAACCGAACCGAATCAGGATTTAGTGATTCGGTTTGGTTTTCTAATTTTGGATACGAACCGAAACGAAAAAACTAAATTAAATATATAATTATTCTTATTTTTTATTTTAGGCTATTACTATCTCTTGAATCATAACCATTGAAGTCAATCTATGGAGCTTTTATGGAAGTCGAATGCGGCATGAACTTGATTAACATATCACGGAAGCATTGACATAAAATGTAGGGAGAGAAAGTAGTTGTAAATTGGTGAAACTTTAAATGGTCATAACTCTATGCTCGGATGTCCGGTATTTTTTCGAGACGGGGTCGACCCAAACCGCCGCAGCCAATTTTTACGAAAACGTCCGTTTTCCCAATCAATTTGTGTTTTCTCCCAAATCGGTTTCTAATTTTCCTTTTTCTTTAGTAAACATCTCACGATACACAATAGATTTCAACGTCGAAATTTCATGGTAGTGTAGGTGTGAATGTCAATTTCAGTTTTGGAAATTCAATTTAAAAAAAAAAAATCCTCGACCCGGCCCACTAGAAAAACCGATATAATCCGATACGTTCGGCGATATAAATCGAACATATCGGTTTTTTTTTTAAAAAAAGTTGTATTCAGTTTCTTTTTTTAAAAACCGATTTTTATTCGATTCATATTTTTCGGATACAAAACCGAACCGAACCGATATACACCCACCCCTAAGCAAAAGTTCTCAGATACATAATTTCACAACAAATAGAGCACGCCCAAAAGTATTGCTACACAACTCCCTGCATAAAGAAATTGAAAGAGAAGTTAAACAACTTCATTAATAAGCTTTCCGAAGAACTCATGTAATTAACAATACTCATTAGGATAGCATATTATAGAACACTCATAGAAGTGGGATGAGAATTTGAGCTAAATCTTTACCAGTTATCCATTTTTTTATTTAGATTTTTGAATCGTTCGAATGCATTGTGGTTGCATATGCAAGAAAAGCAAGATAGTACATAAGTAAAGGTGCAACAAAACTTACACTGACACTCCTGTTAAGATTACATGTTAGAAGTCTTTTTCCAGAATTTAAAAAAAAAATACTTAATATAATTAGACGCAAACATAAAAATTCACTTCGCCAGACAGAATTTCATACCAACCAAATAAACACAAATTTAACAAAACCATCTCTGTTGAAAAAAAAATCGCAAGGAAATCGTTATGCCTAGGGAAAAAATCGTTGCCATAGAAAATGGTTGAGTTTCCAAGCTACATACTTATATTCTTATGTTAAACAGAGTCCAGCAGCAGCAGGCCCAACTGGGCCTCTCGGCAGCCCAGAGGCAAAGAACCCCACAGCCCAAAGCACGTCCGATTCTTGGTAGCCAAAACAGTTTGCCAAATCTTTAGTATTAAGGAAAGTATATTGTGTGTATATTGTAGTATATTTGTTACCTAGATTAGGTTATACACTTACCATAATTAGGATATACACTTACCATATTGTATAGTTAGAATTATGGTAGGAGAAGGTTTGTAACTTGTATATATATCTATTCAATCAATGAAAATAATCAAGGGGATTATTTCTTTCATGGTATCAAGAGACTAGGTCCAAACAAAAGTTTTTCTCTCAAACTTTTGCCTCCTTCTTGGCCGAGACCCCCCCCCCCCTCCTCGGGTTTTCTCTTCCAAAATTTCGTCTTCCGCTCTCAAAAACCTCTCTTAAATTTCCCCTCCTTCTTTGTTCTTTCAATATGTCTAAGAACAATTTTCACCTTGCCCTCACGGTTTCCAATATCAAGCTAAGTGTCCCTATTGTCCTTGAGATGGAAAACGTCCAATATGCGACGTGGGCGGAGTTGTTTAAAATTCACGCTATATCTTATCAAGTTCTTCATCACATCATTCCTCCCCGCTAGACCCCTTCTGCGGAGGATCCCGAGTTATGGATTACACTTGATGCTACCGTTCTTCGGTGGATATACGCCACTATTTCGGTGGACCTTCTACGACGATTATTGAGCGGATACCACGGCTATGGCTGCATGGAATAGATTGCGTGACATATTCCAAGACAACCAACATTCCCGTGTCGTCACACTCGAGCAGGAATTCTCTCTCGTTCGAATGGATGAATTTCCGAACGTTTCTGCATATTGCAAGAAACTAAAGGAGTTGGCAGATCAACTCCGTAATGTTGGCGCACCAGTAACAAATAATCGTCTAGTTCTACGAGTTGGTTGCCGGTCTTTCGGAGGCCTATAATGGTGTTGGCACTCTCCTTCGCCAAAGCAACCCTCTTCCCGACTTTCATCAAGCTCGCTCCATGCTGACATTGGAAGAAGCCGGTTTGGCTAAAAAGGCGGCTACCGGAGCAAGCCCAGTGGTCATGGTGGCATCCTCTCCTAGTCCTTCGGGTTTTGTTAATAATTCGGGCCAAAACCATAATAATGGTGGAGGCAAGAATAATCGCAAAAATAACAAAAACCGCGGGGGCAAACGAGGCGGTTCAGGTGGCGGTAATCAACGGACGGGCGGTGGGTCCCATCCGAGGGCGATGGCCCACTACCATCATGGGCCCGGCGGTGGGGTCAATGGCGGTGGCACCCGCATCCTCCAAAGCGGTTTACGCCGCGGCCGGTGGGGCGGCCAACGATCCGGCCCAATACCCGGCATTGGCGGCCCGGCGGCCGGTGGCCCGCGCGGCAACCACGGCGATTCTGCCCCGGTTCCGGCACGGCCGGCGTCCTTGGGCCCGGACCTCCGCAAGCCCATCATGCGGCAGGCCCCACTCGGACCGATATCGAGGCCGCAATGCACACGTTGGGGCCGACTCAACCGGACCCGAATTGGTACATGGACACCGAGCCACTACTCACATGACTTCCGACTCGGTACTCTCTCATCTTATTCCAATTTGAGCACCCCTCGGGGATAATTGTTGGTAATGGCGGTTCTATTCCAATTCTAGGGTATGGTCGAAAACGTTGTCTCCCCCCAATCCACCACTCCTCTTGAAAAATACTTTCCATGCTCCTAAATTGATTAAAAATTTAGTGTCGTCCGAAAGTTCACAAATGACAATTACGTTTCGTTGAATTTGATCCTTTCGGTTTCTCTGTGAAGGATTTCAAGACGGGGAGTCATCTCATGAGGTGTGATAGTAGGGGGGATCTGTATCCTATCATGCCCGGTTTCAGTCCATCGAGTCCAGCCTTGCCGTCCACTTTTGCAGCCATCTCTCCTTCCATGTGGCATGCTCGTCTGGGTCATCCGGGATCTTCTATTTTATCACTTTAGATAAAAATAGCTTTATTTCTTGTAAGGGTACGAGTCGTACTCCAATTTGTCAGTCTTGTTCATTAGGAAAAATTGTTAAGTTGCCATTTGTAGACTCCAATTCTCATACTTCTATGCCATTTGACATTATTCATAGTGACTTATGGACGTCTCCGTTCTAAGTTCGGTGGGTCATCGATATTATGTTCTCTTTTTAGATGATTATACTAGATTTTTGTGGACATTTCCAATTGCAAATAAATCACAAGTATTTTCCATCTTCATCAAATTTAGAGCGTTCATTCGTACTCAATTCGAAAGAGACATAAAAAATATTCAATGTGATAATGGGAAAGAATATGACAATAGGGAGTTTCAAGATTTCGTGCTATTAATGGGATCAATTTTAGGTTTTCGTGTCCTCATACATCTCCACAAAATGGTAAGGCCGAACGCAAAATTCGCTCCATCAACAACATTGTCCGAACTCTCTTAATTCATGCCTCCATACCTCCATATTTTTGGCATCATGCTCTACAAATGGCCACATATCTTCTTAACATACTTCCTTCTAAAGGTCTGACATATTCCTCCCCCCTCAAAATCCTATATAATAAGGATCCTTCATATTCTCATCTTCGGATTTTTGGTGCTTGTGTTATCCATTATTCCCATCCACAACGATTAACAAACTTCGGGCTCGGTCTACCCCGTGTGTTTTTGGGTTATCCGTCAAATCATCGTGGTTATAAGTGTTTTGATTTATCCTCCAAGAAAATCATAATCAATCGCCATGTCATTTTTGATGAAACTCAATTCCGTTTACGAAAGCTCATACTCCCGAACCTAAGTCGTATAATTTTTTGGATGACCAAATATCCCCGTATATTATTCGGAATTTTTCGGACAACTCCCGTATCCAAAATTCCCCATGCGGGCCACACGCCCGCCGGCCCCACAATAACGTCACTCCCTATCGCTCCGACCCACCGGAACGAGTTCCGGTTATTGGGCCGGTCCGACCCATTCTGGGCCCCGGTCCAGGCCGATCCTAGCTTTGTCTGATTTGGGCCGGCGGGCCCACTGCCTGCCGCCGTCCATCCCGAGCCCGAAAAAATTCCCAAAATTCCCTCAATTCTTTCTCGAGTCATAGACCGGTCACTCGTAGTCAACGGGGTATTTTTACACCTAAAAGACATTTTAATTTACATTCGGATGTCTCTAAATCCCCCTTGCCCCGCAATCCCGTGTCCGCATTAAATGACCCTAATTGGAAAATTGCTATGACCGATGAATATAATGCTCTTATTGATAATAAGACGTGGGAGTTGGTGCCCGTCCATATGGTATTAATGTTATCGGGTCTATGTGGATTTTTGCTCACAAGGAGAATTCCGATGGGTCCTTTGCTCGACATAAGGCGCGACTTGTTGGTGATGGTAAGACTCAGCAGGTTGGAATTGATTGTGGTGAGACGTTTAGTCCGGTGGTCAAACCGGCTACCATTCGCACTTTGTGCTTAGCTTGGCTCTTTCAAAGACTTGGCCAATCCATCGGTTGGATGTCAAGAATGCTTTTCTACATGGTGACCTCAAGGAAACGATCTATATGCATCAGCCGTTGGGTTTCAGGGATCCCAACCGCCCTCATCATGTCTGTTTGTTGAAAAAATCATTATATGGGCTTAAGCAGTCTCCACGGGCCTGGTATACACGATTTGCTGACTTTGTTTCGACTATTAGGTTCACTCACAGCAGGTCAGATAATTCCTTGTTCATCTATCGCCGTGGTTCGTCATTGGCCTATATTCTGTTGTATGGGGATGATATCATCTTGACGCCTCCTCCGATGCTTTGCGCCGATCTATCATGGCCATGCTCAGTTCTGAGTTTGCTATGAAAGACTTAGGACCTTTGAGTTATTTTTTGGGGATTGTCGTCAAGCGTCATTCAGGTGGTTTGTTTCTGTCTCAACGGAAGTATGCGGCTGAGATCATCGAGAGGGATGGGATGTCATCCTGTAAGTCCACTTCCACGCCAGTTGATGCAAACCCAAAGCTAAGCGCCGCAGCGGTGCACCATACGAGGACCCGACCCGCTATCGCGCCGATCTTGCGGGGGCCCTCCGGTATCTTACCTTTACCGGACGGATATTACATATGCGGTTCGGCGGGTGTGTTTATTCATGCATGATCCCGAGTTGAGCACATGAATGCAATCAAACGCATCATTCGGTATATTCGGGGGACACTAGACTATGGGTTGCACTTGTATCCTTCCTCTACATCCACACTTGTCTCTTACACGGATGCTTTGATTGGGGTGGTTGTCCCGACACCGGACGGTCGACTTCGGCTATTGTATGTTCCTCGGCAACAACTTGGTCTCATGGTCGGCAAAGCGTCGGGCAACTCTATCACGCTCAAGTGCGGAGGCGAATATCGAGGGGTAGCGAATGTGGTCTCGGAATCATGTTGGCTACGTAATTTGCTTTTGGAGCTTCATTGTCCCATTCGAAGGCAACCTTGGTATATTGCGATAACATTAGTGCCATCTACCTTTCGGGTAACCCGAGTTCAACACCGGCGCACCAAGCATATCGAAATGGACATTCACTTTGTCCGTGAAAAGGTTGCAAAGGGTCAAGTTCGCGTATGCCATGTCCCGTCTCGTTATCAAATTGCGACATTTTTACAAAGGGTCTACCGCGGTTCTCTTTGAAGATTTTAGGGACATCTCGGCGTTCGAAGACCGCCCGCTATGACTAACGGGGGTGTGTTAAACGAGTCCAAGACGAAGCGAGCCCAATCTGGCCTCTCGGCGACCCGACGGGCAGCAACCCCGGACCCGGCACGTCCGATTCTTTGGTAGCCAAAACAATTGCCAAATCTTTAGTATTAAGGAAAGTATATTGTGTGTATATTGTAGTATATTTGTTACCTAGATTAGGTTATACACTTACTTACCATAATTAGGATATACACTTACCATATTGTATAGTTAGAATTATGGTAGGAGAAGGTTTGTAACTTGTATATATATCTATTCAATCAATGAAAATAATCAAGGGGATTATTTCTTTCATCTTAAATAGAGGAGCAGTAAGCACATGTGATCAATTATAAGACTTAATTAGCATGAAGCACAAATTTGACCTTGAAAAATGTTACAGCCGAGGAGGCATATAAAAGCTTGGAGAAAAAATAAGAATACCATACCAAAGTTGAGCCAAGAATTGTGTTTTGGAGAAATGCTTAGCAATTGAGAGAGAACACACTATTTAAAACCTTTGGGTAATGTGCCCTCCTGATAATTCCTAGTTAGAGTTTCATGTTTGTCTGGTTCTTCACCACACAGGGATGTTATTACTGTATGTTGTACTTTTGCCTCCATATAATATTTATTAAAAGGCCATAAGATTCCGCGAAATCCCAATTGACAGTCATGTTTCAAAATGATAAGAGACATGATACACAACTCGTCTTCTTGATACAAACCGAGCTCCATCAAAAACATGCACACAAAGCCGAGCCAGGGAGTTCATGACTTTTCATCAAGCCACTACTTTGAATGTTTAGAGGGGCATGAAATCACATTTCATGGAGTATTTCCTTGAACATAAAGATGGAACTTTTGAAGATCATGGGAGGTCAACATATAACGACCTTCAAAATATAGAAGATAGCTTGGATTGAAGACTCCAAAATCGCCACATTCAAGATATGGAAGATAGTTTGATAGAAAAGGCTATTTATGCGAAGAGGTCATTTCACAATATGCTTCCATCATCCCTAAGAAGACTACCAAACAAGACCCTTACTTCATTAAGAGTATTTTTATAAGTCATTAGTCTTCTTAGTCTATCTAATATAAATACTACTTTTATTATTTCATGATATAGCTTTTGATAAATATTGAATAAGAGTGATTCTCTAGTTTCTAGATTGTATCTCTAGTTTCTAGATTGTAGTTTAGGGTTAGTGAAAGGATTAATCCTTTAATCTCTTCAATTGGACCTCTCTTGAATGTATCCAAGTTGATAATTCAAGCATTATTTCAAGTCTCTTCTCCCTTGGTTTGTAATCAATTACTTGATTTCAATCATTTCTTTCTTCTATTCTTCCTCTAATTCTTCTTTCAAATCTATCTTACTTTGTGTTCTTTTATTCCGCATTTATTTCAAGTCGAATATCATTTGATATTAGAGCTTAGGCTAAAGGATTGTATCTATAATTCTTAATCCTAGGTTCTTCTATTTTGAAAATCTCAAAAAATCTAAAAAAATCTAAATTCTCAAAAAATTGTTGTTGTTTTGGTGGATTTGAGGCCACATTTAAGTTCCTTGATATCAAAAACCTCTAGATTTTAAATTCTGTGACATCTGAAGTTGTATTGAACATTCTACCATTGAAGGTTTGAAACTTGAAAATGGGTTTTGGTGAAGGAAAGTGATATTGTAACAGTATAGTAACCAAAACTGCAGGAAAAAAAAACAAGAGAAATTTTCTGTATATTGATAGATGCTCGACTGAATAGAGATAATGGCTATTAATAGCCTTACACTGAATTGCTTAACATGTAAACTTAGGGTACTACTTATGTAATTAACATGACTATTGGGGAAACTTATAAATTGTAAGGGCTAAAATGAACTACGTAAATACTTTGAGGGATGAATTAAAGTAAGCATACTTAGTCACAATGTTATACTTTGAGGGCTGAATTGAAGTAAGCAGACTTGGTCATAATGTTATATTGTGACATTCCATCCCCCTTGAGCTCTCTCTTTCAAATGTTAGCTATGTCCGGAAACTGTGATTTCATAAACTGGTAATCCTCCCATGTTGCTTCCTCTGCTAGTAAATTAGCCCACTGAACTAAAATTTGAATGGTAGCTTTATTACCCTTTTTGATCATCCTCATATCAAACACTGCAATTGGTTCCATCGGTAGCTGGCCTTCTGCTGAACAAAAGGGAGGGTCCACAAAGTGCATAATGTGATCTCCTACCCTTTTCTTGAGTTGAGAAATATGAAAATCTGGATGTATCTTTGCAGTAGCTGGTAAGGCCAATCTGTATGCCACATGTCCAATTTTCTGAAGGATCTGGTAAGGACCATAGAATTTTGATGCTAACTTGAGACTTTTTCTTATGGCTACAGATGTTTTCCTATAGGTTGTAACTTCAGGAATACCCAATCTCCTACATTGAACTTCTTCTCTCGGTTCTTTTCTTGTATGCATTGGTTTTCATCTCATTTTGTGCCTTAACCAGGTTTTCTTTCAACACCTTAGCCATTATTTGTCTTCCTTAAGAATATGATCCATAATCTCTATTTTGGATAGGGTAATGAGCTCAAAAGTCAGTTGGGGTGGATCATACCCATACATAACTGTAAAAGGGATCATTTTCAAAAATGTGTGGTGATTGCTATTGTACCAGAACTCTGCTTGTGAGAGCCATTATGAAAGTCTTTAGGTTTATGGCCAGTCATGCACCTTAGTAATTTTCCAAATATCTATTGAGTCTCTCAGTTTGACCATCTATAAGTGGATGATAAGTTGAGTTTTAACAAAGCTGAACTTGTAAAAGTTTAAACAAATCCTTCCAGAAACTGCTAAGGAACATTATCTCTATCTGAAACTATACGCTTGGGTAGTCCATGTAGCTTGTAAATATTATCTAGGAAGATCCTAGCTATTTGTGAAGTAGTGAAAGGATGTGCAATGACAATGAAGTGTGCATATTTACTGTACCTGTCTACAACCCTGGATATGTCACTTGCTCATCTTTGCATCTTTGACACACCTCACATACTTGTACTACATCTTTAACTTGCCCAATCATGGCAGGCCAAAAGAACATTACCTTCAGCCTCTGGTAAGTAGCCCAAACCCCTGAATACCCTCCAAATCCAGACATGTGTATGGTCTGAGTCAATTGCTGCCTTAGAGATCCATTTTTTCCCACCCAAGTCTTTCCCTTGTATCTCAGCACTCTCTATTGTAAAGAAATGTTCAGTTCAGTGTCAGGATTGGTACTAAGGGTGGTGAGAGCATGTATCACTTCTGGATCCCCTGTATAACTATCTAGAATTTTCCCAATCCACTTAGACTGTATTTGTGTGATCACTGCACATTGTGTGGTATCTATTTCCTGGTAGTCATCCCTTGCAGAGTTAGACTTTCTAGATAAGGCATCAACAACCACCTTTTCTACTCTTTTTCTGTACTGTATTTCAAAACTTAACCCCATCTGTTTGGTTAGCCCTTTATGTTGTAATGAAGTGGTGATTTTCTGGTCTTGTAAGAACTTCAGATTAAAGTGGCCAGTCTTAATTATGAAACGGTGGGTGGTAAAAGTAATGTCTCCACTTATCAACAACTTGTAACAGTGCTATCAACTTTTTTTCATAAGTGGATATACCCTGATGTTTTTTACCCAAAGTCTTGCTCATAAAAGCCAAGGGTCTCCTATCTTGCATCAACACAACACCAATACCAGTGTTGCATGTATCAACCTCTAATACAAAAGGTTTAGTGAAGTCAAGGAGTGCCAATACAGGGGTGCTGGATATAGCTATTTTAAGCTGATGGAAGGTTGTTTCAGCTTCAGGATTCCATAAGAACTCTCCCTTCTTCAACAAGTTGGTCAGGGGTTTGCTAAGGTGTGCATAGTTTTTGACAAACTTTCTATAGTACCTTGTTAGTCCCAAGAAACTTCTCAATTCTTTTATAGTCTTAGGATAGGGCCAATCTAGCATGGCAACCACATTGTTGGGATCAGTACTCACTCATTTTTCATTTATAATGTGTCCCAAGTATTCCACCTGAGATTTTCCAAAATCACATTTACTCTGCTTTGCAAATAATTGGTTCTCCTTCAACACTTTTAAGACAATTTCCAGATGTACAAGGTGGTAATCCATATTCTTACTGTAAACCAATATGTCATAAAAGAACACTACGATAAATTTTCTTAGTTGTTCTTTGAATACACAGTTCATGAGGGATTGGAAGGTTGCAGGGGCATTGGTTAGACAAAAAGGAATTACCTTGAACTCCCAGAGACCATGGTGTGTTCTGAATGCAGTCTTGTGCTCATCCCCTTCTCTCATCCTTACTTAATGGTATCCATCCCTTAGGTCAACCTTAGAAAATACCTTTGCCCCAAATAATTCATCTAGTAGGTCATCTATCATAGGTATGGGGTACTTATTCTTAATAGTTAGACTATTTAACCTCTTGTAGTCTACAGACAGTCTCCAGGTAGAGTCCTTCTTTTTAACTAGTAGTGCATGGGAGGCAAAGGCTGATTGACTGGGTACTACAGTGGAATATTTGATCATGTCTGAAATAATAGACTCAATGGTGTTCTTTTGATCATAAAAATATTTGTAGGGTCTTAAGTTAAAGGGTTGAGCTCCAGGGACAAGGTTGATTCTATGATCACATTATCTTTTGGGTGGCGGTTTAGTAGGCTCTTAGAAAATGATTTGATATTTTTGTAGTAGTTTACCAATAGCAGGATGCATTGTTTATGTATCCTTAACCATCACCTCTGGTTGAATCAGGGACAGTTCAGTCCACGAATGAAATCTATATTTAATCTCAACATATCACAGCCACCACTTCACAAGTGCCACAGTGTAACATTCTTTTTAGCTCCTCAAAATTCAATGTTGCTTACCCAAGGCCATCCTTTTCTCCATACAAGGTGATCATCCTCCTTTCAGACGTGAAACTGATATTATGTGGCCTAGTATGCAAGATTATCGGGGCCACCTGATCTATCCAGTCCATCCCTAGGATCATATCACATCCTCCCACCTTCAATAATCTGAATTTGAAGTTGAACTGTTCATTTTGCATTTTCCATCCAAAGGAAGGACTCTCTAGTTGACATATCATTTCTTGATCATTAGCTACAATTACTCTCAAAGGTTTCCTTATGGGTTGCATAGGTTTCTTTAGCTTCTTAACAATGTATGGGTCAATGAAGGAATATGTGGACCCACTATCTATCAAAACTGTCATAGGGATCTTGCTAGCATATCCTATGATTTTGATAGTGGAAATTTGTCTTTTAGAGGAACATAAGCCTAGAAATGCATTTACCGATATCTCAACTTGCTCCTCATCTGGTTCCTCTAGTGTCTCAGCTACATCCACAAATAATTTTTGGTTTTCACCTCCTTCTCCCTCTTCTACTCCTTCCATAGCATTCACTACTCTTGTCATTACTAGATACAACCCCTTATTCTCTAAGAGCTTCTAGATTGGGTGGAAGAGTGTTTAGCTTATATGGGGCTTTGGTTTTTGTTCTTTAGATAGGGTAGGTTATGCTAAGTGGGTGATGGTTAGCAGGTGTGGGGTTGTATCTAGTAATGACACTAGGTGTGTTTCTAGGGTAAGACATAGATAAAGTTTTTGTATTGTTGTTCTGAGCACTTCTATGAGGGATGAATGGTATAAGAGCCCTGAAAGACTCCTCATATAGCTTAGCATCTTCATAAGCATCTAAAACAGTGGTAGGATTAGTCATCTTCACTAGGGGTTCCAATTCAGGTTTTAACCCACTAATAAAAATGGCTACATAGTGAATTTCATTCAGTAGAGGGTTGATAAAGGTCATATAACCAATGAGTTCCTCAAACCTATCCTGGTATTGGTCAACAGTACCCGTTTGCATAAGTTTGTTGAACTCATCTATAATATCTTGTGGCCTAATATTACCAAACCTCCTACACACTTCAGCACGGAATTTTGGCCAAGTTATTACTCTCATGTGGTTCACAATGTAACTATCCAACCACACATCAGCCCTTTCTCCAACATAAATGGATGCCTAAATCAATTTCTCATGCTTGGGTATGTTGTACAACTCGAAGAACTTCTCACATTTTCTAAGCCAACTTCTAGGGTTAGTTCCATCAAATTATGGAAAATTTATCTTAGGTTTTAGGGTTCTATTGTTATTGACTGTGTCATGGTTACTAGTTATTTGGTTGGGTGAAATTGGGGCTGTCATGGTAAAATTAGGGTTCTGATAAAGGGGTGGACTCGAGAAAAGTGGAGCTGGAGGGAATGTGAAACCCCTTCCCATCAGAAAGGTCGAGGGAATGTAGATAGCTTGAGCATAGGTACATGAGATTTGTTACCTGAAGATGGTCTGGCTTCACTCTGACTGAGGTTCGTTGGTGTTCCTTCCGGTGTTCCCTTGTAGCTGCTGCTTTACCAAGGGTTGTCGGAGAACCAGGGTTCAAGCTACCCAGAGGAGTTGAGTTCATTGGAGTTGACATTTTCGACAAAAACAACTCTATTTTTTTGTTAGTTTCTCTTGACTCTTCCATGTGCGATTGAAACCGCAACTGACCGATTTCTAGGGCTTCCAACCTCTTTTCGGTACTGTCGACGAAGGTCGATAGCTGGCATCTCAGGGCACGCATCTCCTCTTGTAAATCCAACATCTCCGATGGTGGCGCCGTCGGTCCAGCCGGCTATGATACCATTTGTAACAGTATAGTAACCAAAAATGCAGAAAAATAAAATAAGAAAGAAGAATTTTTTTGTATATTGATAGATACTCGACTGAACAGAGATAGTGGCTACTAATAGCCTTACACTGAATTGCTTAACATGTAAACTTAGAGTACTACTTATGTAATTAACATAACTATTGGGGGAACTTATAATTTGTAAGGGCTAAAATGAAATACTTAAATACTTTGAGGGCTGAATTGAAGTAACCAGACTTGGTCACAATGTTATATTGTGACAGATATTAGCTTCAAAAATTGGTGGGTTTTGTTCTACTCATCAAGGGGAGCTTGGATATAAAATTTGGTGGCATTTGATGGCAATTGGAGGTCATTTGAACAAGTATTGAAAAATCCACCATTGAAGGACCTTCGAATATTCAAGAACTTGAAAGTGGGTCTAGTAGAAGTAGATGAAATTGGAACTTGAAAATTATTGGGTTTTGTTCTCTACATCAAGGAGATTTTAGATTTAAAATTTGGTGAAATTCGGAGTTGGTTTGAGGTGGATTGAAAAATTGGATGTTCTTCAAGTTCTTGAGCCATCTTCATAAATTCATGATGAAGAAGACACTCAAATGGAGCTTTTAATAATAAAAAAAAGGTTCAAGTCAAGTGGTGAAAATGTGTTTGTAGGGTCAAAAAAGAAAAGTTTTAGGTTGGTTGGGGCCCACAAATCAGCCAATTATTGGATTTTTTTTTCAAAAATGTCAGGTCAGCCTCTATTCGACGTGGCAGTGCCAGCTCAGCTCCATGTCATCAAATCAGCCCCGTCGGCCCACATCATCACCACGTCTGTCACGTCAGCAACCACGTCAGCTCTAACGCCCAGTCACCCACTGCCACGCACACAGGGCAACCCAGTCACGCCCTGTCAGTGCGTGAACAATAACTTCAAAGGGCTGAAATTTTGCCCTGTTTCATTCCCTGTTTTGGTAAATTTTTATCGGGTTTTCGCTTAAATTTCTTCCAGTTTGATTTCTTATCCTATTCCTAATACTTCTAATTAATTAAAAATAAGTAATTAAACCTACTTGTTTGCTAATTAATTCTTGAATTTCATCACTTTTCATCCCAGATTTCTAAAAAAAGATTCTAAGTGTTGAAAATCATTTTTTCTTCTTTCATTCTCATTTTTTAATCCTCTAAGATAATTAACAATTATTAATTATTCTTACTTGATTGTTAACTAGTTCTTGAGTCTAAATTTTTATTTTGTGCCAATTTCTTTTGTGCTTTTCTCTTTTATTTCGTTGTGAATTATTTGATTCTTGTCTGTTTCCTTTGATTATCCATTTTTGGTGTCACACAAATTTCATTCCGAACCGATGCTTGGATACTACTTAGGTATTGTTTGAGATTGTAGGTTCTTGACGAGTTTAAGGACAATCCATTGAGCGAGAAAAAGGCAAGAGCGGTGAGAACAATAGAGTGATTCTAGCCAAGTACAAACGAGTACAAATACGACGTTGGTGAAGAACTCTTACTACTAACTTTGTTTGCTCATTTTGTAGGTACAAAAAGAGGAGTTATAAAGAATCATGTCGTTGATAGCCTCGGATCCTTGTGATGATGACATGGGAGTCTATGATAGTGATGGAGGGTATGACCATGGTGGCGATGGATCTTATGAAGTCATTGATGGTCAATACGACTATGAACAATATGGTGAAGAGTACTACTACTCCAGAAATAACTATGAGGTCAGTGATTCCCATGGATCTTATGACGAATAAGGAGGAGTAGAAAAGTCGTATGAGGACGACTATGGTGAAGATAAAGGTTCCTATACTACACACCATGAATATGAGGACAATGTGAGGTACAACACTTTTATGCGATTTCCTTGTGAATCAATTGGTGTTGAATTTTATGGGAGTGAAAGTCGTGATTAGCTTGATAGTTCTTATGATTATATGCCTTGTGAGGGATATGACCATGAAGATAGTGATATTGAATATGTTGAATATGAGACATCTTAAAGCAATTATTCATGTTCATCGTCTTATCCTAAAAAGTGGTATGTATGTATTTATTGGGGGGAATGGAGGTAGTCATATGCGAAGATGAGGCTCGACATTGCCTACTTGTAGTAGGAAGATGTATGGTACTTATTACCCACATGCAAATATGACTTACTCTCAATATCATGGTTGGAGAAACGAGAATGTTAAATAAGTTGGTGCCTAGTCATGAAGTTTATGTTAACAATAAAGTACCTTGGTGTGATGGTAAATTGAGTGTCGTGATTACGGGTGATCATCTTGTTGAGTGTCATGAATGTGATGAAGTGTGTATGACTCAACTTACACAACAAAGAAAACACCTATTCATTGCAAGGTACAAGGTTGAAGGTAGTGTTGGGTCTATGGTCATTAATGAGGATAATGTCATTAATGGGGTAAGTTCTACCTTGGTGGAGTATTTGAAGTTTCCAACTCAAGATCATTACCAACCCTTTAGACTTCGAAGGTTGCAAAATTGTGTTGAATCGAAGGTTTCAAAGCAAGCTTGGGTAAAGTTTCGAATGGGCAAGTACTACGATGAAGTACTTTGTGATGTCATACCTATGAAATCTTGTCATTTGTTTCTTGGGCGCCATTCGGGAATTGAAAAAAGAGTTATACATGACAGAAGGACTAATGAGTACACTATCACCTTGAGAAGCCAAAAATATGTTCTTCGGCCCTTGACAACTTTGCAAGTACAAGGTGATTACTCACATATGCTAAAATTAACAAGGAAGGCAAAGGTTGGGAAGCAAGAGGTCCATACAAAGGAGGAGAACAAGGAGAAGTTAGTCGCTAACGTCCAAGGAGACAAATGAAAAATTGAAGTGAAGGGTCATCCTAACCCTTCGAAAGACATTTTTGGAGCCCATCCCTCTTCTAACCTTTTTACTTCTTCTAGTTGTCTTAGTCCTGTTGTAGGTACTCATGGGGATGAACATTCAAAATAATCTCAAGTCTCTTTGGGAAGTGAAGTAACCCAAACCTCTTCAAAGGAGGAACTCCAAGGCAGGACACTTGATCGAGATAACGAAGGTTATGTGCATGAGCTAAAAGGTAACAAAACTAATCCTTACACTCTATTGAACTTGGAGGAACAAATTGTGGCTAATGGCCAATTGAGTAGGGATGACATTTTGTCTCGTGTGGAGCATAGTGACTCTTTATTGAGTAATGATGATGTTCTTGTTGGGAGTGCTCACACACTAGTTGATCCTTTTGATGATCAAATTTACTCTTCTTGAAAGATAAATTTGTGTTTATCCAGTGTGTACACTTGTGATTCTAATGATAGTACATTGTTATGTAATAGAATTGCTCATACACTAGTTGACTTTAATTGTGGTAGTCTTGTTGCAAATTATTGTGAGCTTGAAATGCTACCAACTAGTGTTGATGTTTGTGTTGGTCGACTTGATTATAATGTTATTTCACTATTCGAGGAATTTTGTGATATGTTAATGAACCTTCGATTAGTGATGATATTGATAAAGTTGGTCACTTGAATGAGTATGACACACCACCCATATTTGACACATATGAAGATGAGTCATATGATCTTACCTTATTGACATTTGATGAAACTCAAGGTTGTGATAGTGTTGTGTTCTATATAGAGAGTCATGATATCGATCCTTTTGAGAGTGACATTACATGCCTTCATTCACCAATTTTAGTTGATTACTCTTTCCTTAATGATAATACTTTATTTGATAATGACATGATTGTTGATGATGATATACATGGGTACATGTCTTGTGGTGTGGTAGATGTAGCTAAATTTGGGGGTTACTAAACCTATGGGAACTCATTATGGGATGATCTTGCCCTTCCCTAAAAGGATGGTCTTCCCTTGGGGGATGATAATCTACTTGCGGGGAAGAAGTGTTTCGAAAAGGAAGGTGAAACTTGTTTACAAAATGTCACATCTTCCTTATATGTCTAAAATCCTAGTAGCATGCTTAATCTTATTCTTGAACCTCATAGTGAAGTTTCATTGGAGGACACCATATATGAAGAAGTTGTTTTGCTTGACACCTTTCTTTACTATCTATTTGCATATGATGACACTCATGCTTGTGTTGGGAGTGCATCTTACATTGGGAAGGGTCTTATTGGGGTATATCATTGTCTTTTTTACCCTCCCCCTTGTGATGGAAACCTCGTCTTGGAGGGACATAGTATATTTGTTCAGAAGTATTTTTTTTGAAAAAAAATGTGACACTTGCTTGCTTATTGACACTACTTTTTGTGTTCCAACTTGTAAGCATATACTTGGATATTTATTTGAGTCTAATGGTGATCTTTATTGTGAGGATCATATAGACTACGTTGTTTCGCGTACCTCTTTTCTCTACTATCTATTTGCATTTGATGATGATGTTGGGAGTATTCATGTTCTTAATGCTTCTCGTGGAAGATTGTTCTTTCTAACAGTGATTGATGTTTGGTTATATCACAAGTTTATGCATCCTTGGCATGTTTGTAGATTGATTGATTCTTACACTAACCCTCATGCTCTGAGGACCTTGTTTCTATTTGTCTCCCTTATGGTTTTGCAAGGTTTAGATTCGAGGAAGAATCCTTTTCAAGAAGGGGAGAATGATAAAAGTCAAGCTCCATCAAGAACATGCACACAAAGTCGAGCTAGGGAGTTCATGAACTTTTCATCAAGTCACTACTTTGGATTCTTAGAGGGTGCATGAAATCACATTTCATGGAGTATTTCCTTAAACATAAAGATGGAGCTTTTGAAGATATGAAGATAGCTTGGATTGAAGACTCTAAGACCACCACATTCAAGATATGAAAGAAGCTTGTGGAAAAGGTTATTTATGCAAAGAGGCCATTTTCGCAATATGCTTCCATCATTCCTAAGAAGACTACCAAACAAGACTCTTACTTCATTAAGAGTATTTTTGTAATAATCATTAGTCTTCTTAGCCTATCTAGAATAAATAATACTTTTATTATTTCATGATGTACCTTTTGGTGAATATTGAATGACAGTGATTCTCTAGTTTCTAGGTTGTAGTTTAGGGTTAGTGAAAGAATTTGTCCTTTAATCTCTTCAATTGGACCTCCCTTGAATGTATCCAAGTTGGTAATTTAAGCATGAGTTCAAGTCTCTTCTCCCTTGGTTTGTGATCAATTAATTGATTTCAATCATTTCTTTCTTCTATTCTTTCCTCTAATTCGTCTTTCAAATGTATCTTACTTTGTGTTCTTTAATTCTGCATTTATTCCAAGTCGAATCGTATCACTTCTATATCAACTTGACAGATGATTGGTAGACTAAGGAGGATCTCACACACCTTTAGTATCGCAACTTGCCTTTTTTACTTTTTCCCTGCATCTAAATTTATTGCAAGAGCCGTTATGTCATTGTTCAACCAAACCCTCTTTATTCGGACCTTGCTATACACTATCAAACGTATGGCTTCATGAGCAGACCTAAACAGTATCACACTAAAAACGTATGTAATCATGAGAATAAATTAAGGTGGACAAAAGTAATTCTAAGCTAAAAGTATCAACAAAAAAAAAATGACTTGCTAAATCACCAAACAGATGATTGTGGAAAGATCTAGTGGAACATAGCCGAAGAGAGTTGCTCCTTGAGAGGAAAAAAAGAATACAAAATATTACATGCTCTATCCACAAAATTTGTTTTTTAGCCAAAGTGATAAGTATGAACATAATTATGATGAAAGGTTCCTAAGGAACAAATGTGTATGAAAAGTTTACATTGTTAGAAAATAATCAATTCCTTGTATGCAGAGGAAATGAGAAGAATCTCTTGGTCATGTTTCCAGAGTAGTTAGGCATACTTTAAAAGCGAAACTAATGAAACAATGTTTTGACAAATAACGAATAAACTTGATCTTGTTCAAAATTCGTATAAAATCAAAAATATTGATTAATGAACAAGAATAATTCCTTCATTATTTTTATTAGATAATTAGCTTATATATACAAGATATATAATAGTAATTTTAGGCTACAATTATGGAAACTAATTATGCACATAACTAATACAAATCACTAACAATCTTTACCAAATCACTAAATATATTTACATATATTCTATCACACCCCCGCAGTCGTAGCGGACGGTTGTCGTGCGCTAAGACTTTCCCAAAAATCTTTAAACAGAACCAAGGGAAGACCCTTAGTAAAGATACCTGCATTCTGATAACGTGACGGGACATATAAGACACGTACTTGTCCACGAGCAACCTTTTCGCGAAAAAAGTGGATATCCATCTCGATAAGTTTAGTGCGCCGATGCTGTACAGGATTCCCTAAGAGATATATTGCACTAACGTTATCGCAGAAACCAATGTAGCTTTCTGAATAAGATAATGAAGCTCTAAGAGGAGGTTCGTAACCAACAGGACTCAAACACCACATTGGCGACCCCTCGATATTCGGCCTCCGCACTAGAGTGCGACAAAGTAGCTTGGCGTTTAGCCGACTAAGAAAACAAGTTATCACCGAGAAATACACAATAACCAGATGTCGAACGCCTGGTATCTGGACATCCACCCCAATCAACATCCGTATAAGAAATGAGAGTAGATACCGATGATGGATATAGGTGTAAGCTATGATCAAGAGTACCCTGAATGTAGAGCACAATGCGTTTGAGAGCGTGCATGCGTTCTTCCCTCGGATCATGCATGCATAAACACACCTATTGCACCGCATAAGTAATATTGGGCCTCGTAAAAGTGAGTTATTAAAGAGCCCCCGTAAGACTACGATAGTGTGAGAGATCCTCATATGGTGTGCTTGAATTATCACTCAGCTTCGGTTTAGTATTAACCGGAGTATGAGATGGCTTACAGGCTGACATACCAGCCCGTTCAATAATTTCTTCTACATACTTCTTCTGAGATAGAAATAGACTACTTGTATGACGAGTGACAGTATACCCAGAAAATAACTCAATGGCCCCAAGTCTTTCATAGCAAATTCTGAGTTGAGAAGAGATATGATAGACTTGCGAAGTGCATCAGAGGAAGCAATCAATATAATATCATCCACATATAATAGAATGTAGGCCATAGAAGTACCGTGACAGAAATGAATAGAGAATAATCAGACTTGTTGTGAGAAAACCCAAGAATAGAAACATAATCTGCAAATCTCTTATATCAGGCCCGATGAGCCTGTTTTAGCCATACAAAGATATCTTCAGCAATCACACATGATTAGGATGAGCGAGGTCCCTGAAATCCAAGGGATGATGCATGTATATTGTTTCCTTGAGTTCTTTGTGTAAGAAAGTATTTTTCACATCCAGTTGATGAATGTGCCATGCTTTTGAGAGAGTTAGACTGAGAATAATGCGAATAGTTGTCGGTTTGACCACCGGACTAAATGTCTCTCCACAATCTAAGCCAACCTATTGAGTTTTGTCATCACCTACAAGAGGCCTTATGCCTCTCAAAACAACCATCAGATTTTTCTTTGTGAGTGAAAATCCACATAGAATGAATCACATTAACATCAGGTGGACGAGGCACCAACTCTCACGTCTTATTTTCAATAAGAGCATTATATTCATCATCCATAACCATTTTCCAATTCAGGTCACGAATTGCAGACACGTGATTATATGGTAGAGGGGATTTAATACCATTTGAGTTGAGATTAAATTATTGCTTTGATCTAAAAATTATTTGTTGGCTGCGAGTAACTGGCCTTGGAGCCAAAATAGGAGTAGGCTGGATTTGAGTAGGAGCCGTGAGGTGTCCCGATTCTAGGCTGGACCGACGCGGCCCAATAGCCGAAGGAAAGGAGACGGGTTGGCAGGGTAGTGGGCTGCCACCCGCTAGACCTGGCGAGATGGGCCGATGTTATGGGCTGGTAGGGGGATTCGGTCTCTAGGTTGGGCCGGAATGTGTGGTTTGGGCCAAATGGTGGACCACATACGGTGAAAATCCACCATCCAAAAATTCATATGAATGGGACGTTGAACTATGCAACTTGGCAAAAGGAAATTTGGTTTCATCGAAAATGACATGACGACTAATGATGATTTTATTTGATGATAGATCATAACATTTGTAACCATGATGATTAGATGGGTAACCCAAAAAGACACAAGCGGTAGAGCGGGCTTAAAGTTTATTTATGGTAGTGGAGGGAAATAGAGGATAACATAAACACCCAAATACCCGAAGATGAGAATAAGAAGGGTCTTTTTGATAAAGAATTTTGAGTGGAGATTAGTAGGATAATCCATTACTAGGGAGTATGTTGAGAAGGTAAGTTGTCATTTGTAATGCATGATGCCAAAATGAAGGTGATAATGATGCATTGGCTAGTAATGTACGAACAATATTATTAATGGTGTGGATTTTTTTCTAGGCTTTCCCATTTAGTGATGACATACGTGGACATGAAAATCGAAAAGATATACCATAAACCTTACAAAATTCTCTAAATGACCCATTATCAAATTTCCTTCTATTATCGCATTGAATGTTCTTAATTTCTCGTTCAACTTGAGTACAGATGAATGTTCTAAATGATAGGAATGTGAAATAAACCTGATACTTTTTAGATAACGAAAATGTCCACAAAAAACTAAAATAATCATCAAACAACAAAATATAATAACGGTAGCCCGAAGAGCTCAAAACGGGAGACGTCTAAAGATCACTATGAATAATATCAAATGGCAATATAGTACTAGAATTTGAGACAACAAATGACAATTTAACATGTTTTCCAAGCTTACATGAAGGACAAACATTAGCACTACAAACGTTATTACACTCAATAAATTTATTATTTTTAAGGGAGGTAAAAACAGACACTCCCGGATGACCCAAACGTGTATGCTATAAGGAAGGTGCTAAAGCGGCAAATGTTGACGGTGTGGCTTATTTTGTGGTGATGGTGGTGATGATGGGATAGAGCTCGCCACGACTATCACATCTCATTAGATGTATCCCCATCCAGAAATCCTTCACAGAAAATCCAATTGGATCAAATTCAACAGAAATTGAGTTATCAGTTGTAAATTTCCTAACAGACACCAATTTTTTAATCAATTGAGGAGCATGAAGGATATTTTCAAGGCTAAAAGTGGGTTTAGGGGAAACAAATTTGTGTGACCATAACCGCAAATTGGAATTGAATGATCATTACCAACAATTATGTCATAATTTTTGCTCAAATTGAAATAAAATGAGAAATTACCTTGCGCGGATGTCATATGAGAGGTAGCACCGGTATCCATATACCAATTTGCATCCGGATAATTTAGCCCAAGTGTATGCATCACTGCCTCGATATCCGTGGGAGACTGTTTGGCATGTTGCTATGAAAGCCTGTTGCGACCGAGGCCCAAGGAGGCCAGGCTGCTGCCAGGCCTGTTGTGGGCGAGGCCCAAAATGGACATTTTGCTGCTACTGCATGTTCATGGGCCTGGCCTAAGGGTTGTTGGATATGGACATGGCGGGATGGGCCAAGGCCATTCCCAAGACCAATGCCCATTGGCCCAAGGCTGCTACCAGCCGTGTTGTGGCCTGGACCCCTGCTGGTTGCTACCACGTCCACCAATATCATCATCACTGCCACCGCGGCCGCCCTTGCCACCACCACGGGTTTTCCCACCGTGATTGCGGTTTTGACCCTTTTTTCCACCACCGTTGTTACGATTTTCATTATAATGATCCGAGAATGATAGAGAGTCATCAGTTTCTCGGGACGTGGCAGCCACCATGACGAAATGTGCTCTGATCGCGGCCTTTTTAGCCAACCCGCCTCTTCAAGAGTGAGCATGGAACATGTTTCTTAGAAAGGAGGGATATGATTGCTTTGGTGAAGAAGAGTTCCAACCCCATTATAAGCTTCGGTGAGGCCCGCAACCATTTGAAGAACGAGATGATCATTCGTGACCAGTGCTCCGACGTTCTTGAGTTGATCCAACAATTCCTTGAGCCTTTGACAATATGCGGAGGCATCCGGGAAATTCTCCATAGTTGTGTGAGAGAATTCTTGCTCAAGTGTTACGAAATATATCACGCAACCTATTCGAAGCTTCCATCGTCGTTGTGTCAGGTTCGATAATTGTATGCAAGAGGTCCATAGAGATGGAGGACTCTACTGATCATATTTGTTGCATATTGGACGTTCTCCATTTCAAAGACGATAGGGATGTTGTTCTTGATGTTGGAGACTGCAAAAGCAGGATGAAAGGTATTTTTTTGTGTCAGACATGGCTAACGGGAGAGGAGATGGGCGGCGGAGGTAAGGGATAAAAAGTAGGGCAAATAAGAGGTCAAAAGTATCCTAAAAATCAATTTACAAACAAATATGATCAGTTGCGTGTAAACTATCTTAATCCCATTAACAAAAGCATAAGAGTCTGGCAAAGGAGAAAAGGTTATATTGAGAATCTGAGTTTCATCAGCATTAATGACATTCTTTTTGAAGTTCTTTGCGAGAGTTAGACTCAGTACTTGCAGAGACTGTGAGGAAAGCGCTGAAGTTACTGAAGAGGGCAAACCGATTAGTAATGACTGAGAGAAAAGACTCAGATTTGTTGAAGCCTGCACAGTAATCGGCCAGGTAAAAATAGAGGGATGAATTTGGTGCCTGCTGAGATAGGGAAAGTGTAGGCGAATTGAGATTTGAAAATATGGCCACTCATATAAGGGACTGTAGTGACTGTGGCTTCTGTGGATATGTAACGCAAGGGACTGTAATTACTTACCTCAAACTGCACCAGCTCCAAATCCAAGGTGCAGGTGATACGAAACGCAGGCAAACTTCCATCCAAGCAATCTGCAAGTCAACAAATCAATGTTTAACCATGCCATTAATTAAATATGTTACCGGTATTAAAGTAATAATTAAGCTACTGCTTTAATAGAAATTTAACGCTTTCATTTGAGTTTGGTAGCAAAATTTAAGAGGAATTATTAAATCATTGGGTAAAAGGAATATAAAACTCTCAATAAAGACATGGCATGGGGCTAGTACGCTGAGTTGCACGGACTCTTTATTTTTTATGCCAAATCCATCTCTACACGAGACAAGGAAATGTGGGATGCGGGATATGTCTTGGATTTGGTCAACCAACTTTGGATACTTTTACCGGAGTTCATGAACAAATTTGAAAAAAAAATTGAGATTTTAATTTCTCAAAATGAAAGATAAAACAGAATTAAGACATGGGAAATGGCATATTCATGTTTCAGGCCAAAAAGAGAGAAACCAAGAATTCAAGGGGTCATGTTCAGAGTTTGGAATTATTGTCCTTTTATAGCTGTATTTTTATAGTTTAGAATTTTCTTAGTTGAATCCCCCAACCGTATTCCAACCTGGATTCACACTAGGCATGTCCAGTGGGCTGGATCGGCCCGATCCCGCCCGGCCCGATCCCCCCATTAAAAAAAATGTTGGTGTTCGAATTCGGGAAGGGGCCTGGGATCGTCCCGCCCGTCCCGATCCTGATCCCGACCCGCCAGCCCCCCCCCCCTTTGCAAAAATAATCGTTGCAACAACGGCCAAATTTCGATTTTGGTCATTGTGCAACAGCTATAACGTCCATTTATGCCCCCGCCCCATAAACCCCCTAGCCCCTTAATATTTATTTTTAACCCATAAGTTAATATATTTACGCTTTAACCCTATTTCTCAACTATAAATACCCCATTTTCTTCTTCATTTTTCTCACAAATCTTCCAACAATCTCTCTAATCTCTCAATTTATCTCTCTACAATTCTACATTGCCTACTAAATATTATATTTATTTTGCTCATTTATATCAAAGTTAAAAAATTGGGAGTGAAGTTGGCAACTAGCTTGAGGATCATCCATCGAGCAAAGTTTCAATTTTCAACATCGATTACACGTCGACGTTACGTCGGCGTTTGATACCTTCGTTCCTTCTTTAAATTATTATTGTTATTTTATTTTAATTATCACACTTAATTTCATTATCTTTAATTATTTATTTAGATAATTACAATGGAAGGATTAAGAGGTATGTTTAAGGGTAAGGGTAAGGGTAGGGATGGCAACGGATCGGATCTGGACCGGGATCTGGACCGGATCCTACTAGATCCAGATCCAGATCCTTTTTTCATACCTGGATCCAGATCCATCGAGTCCATAAAAATTATATCCAAATCCATATCTGGATCTACATGTAAAAAAATTTGGCTTGAATAATATTCCCACATGTTGAAACTTTTATGACAAAATGAAACGCAATCTAAGTGAAAAAAATGATTGAGTTCATTCAATCAACCTACACAAACATGACATCATTCTTCCAAAATACTAAACAAAGTTTTAGCATCACAAGAAAATAAAGACGATTGACTTCATTAGTGATGCTGAACATGTTGCAACTTTGAGCTAATTTTTGGAGGATTTAGTGATGATCCACTCGTAGTTCTACTGATTGACTTCATTAAACAACATAAAACAATGTCAGTAATATATCAAAAGTTCCAATTTTTTTTTGCTGATCAAACAAACGAGAGGAAGATACTTAAAGCTTACGGCTAGCAGATTCAAGAAACGGAAATTTAAAGAAAAGTGATAATTTTTTCTTTTTATAGAAATGAAAATATGAAAAACTGCAGAGAGCATATAGGTAAAAGAAATGAAACATCAAAGACAAATTACATGGCTGTGTGACTTGTGTCTTATCCTGGTTCAACCCTTTACCCAATACATAAATTATGAAAAAAAATTAAGAACATACTTATAAAATTACATTTTATGTTATGGATATATTTAATAAAAAATGGATCCACGGATCGGATGTGGACCGGATACGGATCTCAAATACAAGATCCGATCCAGATTCGATCCGTCAGAAATGGATCCGGGTCCGATCGTTATCCGTCGGGTCCAAATTTTAAATATCCATATCCTATAAAACAGATCTGGATCCACCGGATCCGAACCGAGTCCAGATTCACTGCCATCTCTAGGTAAAGGTAAGGGTAAGGGTAAGAGTGCTTCTTCTAGTAGGGGTAACAAGGGCAGGGGTACTTCTTCTAGTAATCCTATTCTTAGTTCCGATGATTTCAGTGATTTCACTCATATAGATGAAACTGTTTTTTTAATGATATATCACTAGATGATGAGGTAGATGAACCAAACTTTAATTTAGATGATAATCTAGATGACACACCCACTAGTGCACCTCAACCTCAGGCTTAGACTGAGTCTCAGCTTGAAATTGGAATGCCTTATATTCACCCTAGTATGAGTCGAGGCCCCACACAATGAAAATTAAAATCAGTTGCATGACATTTTTTTTATAGGGACCAAGAAAATCAACTAGCTAGATGTAAAATTTGTAAAAATATTTATAAATTTAAAATCGGAAAATGTCAAGGTGGCACATGATAGTCATACTAGAAGTTATATTGCACAAAATATTAATGAAATTTGTGATTATTATGGAATAAATGACAAAATTATGACTATTACATTAGATAATGTTATTTCTAATGATTATGCTATAAGACTTTTAAAAGTTCGATTAACTCCATGCTTTCCTGATCATTTTCGTATAAGATGTGCGTGTTATATTTATAACTTAGTTATAAAGGATGACCTAAAACTTTTTGAAAGCATTCTTGATAAAATACAATTTGCTATAAATTTTATTTTTAAAGTTAATAAAATACAAAGACGCAAAGAATATAAAAAAACTTGTCATGATTGTGGATTACCTTATAGAAAAATTTCAGAAGAAGTTTCGACTAGATGAAATTCTCTGTATGAGCAACTACTTGTTGCTTACTATTATAGGCAACCTATAACTTTATTATTTAACGCCTATAATAAAAATCCAAGAGATATGCTTGTAGATAATGATTGGGTAATTTTTTTTAGAACTTAATGGATTTCTAGAGAATTTTTTTCAAGTTTTCGGTATTTATTATGCTACTATTTCAAATATGTTATTTTATATAGCTCTAATATTTTTGTTACTTAATGAATATATGCAAAAACCAACTTATAAGACATCTATTAAAAAAAATTAAAAAAATTAAAAAATACTTTTTTCCTATTCCCACTATTTATATTATTAGTATGGTATTAAATCCGACTATTAAAGTAGACGGTTGTAAAACACTAATAGAAATGATTTATGATTGTATAGAAGTACTTCCAACAACAAAGTGCAAATAATCAACTGGACTTCGTTACCATCTTCTACTACTTCACTGCAACCTTATAAAAACACATGTGGTTTCTGCTGCTAGTATTCAAGGCCTTAGAAATAATGTTTAGTGGTTCAACTTCTTCACAAGTTAGCGAATTTGGTGTTTATGTTTTGCAGGGTGTTGTACCGTACGAATTAATTGTCAATGATGAAGGACATGGAAACTTGCTGAAATACTAGAGGCGGAATCAGAATACATTTCCGACACTAGCAAAGATGGCCCGAGATGTGTTGAACATTCAAGCGTCATCAACAGCGTCTGAAAGCGCTTTTTCTGTTGGAAGATTTCAAATAAGAGAGCATAGACATTCATTGGCGGGAGACGCATTAAAGATTACAGTTCTATTCAGAGACTGGATTCGAGCGGATCGTAGAACGTGCGGTCAACCGGAGATCAACGAAGAAGAAGACAACAACTACAACAAAAAATTGTAAATCAAACAATTTGACCTACAAATTCTAACCGAAGATCCTCAAGACATTGTGAGGAAATTAGAAAAAGTATGGTTAACTATGTAATTTTTTTAATTACAATTTTACTATGTGATTTACAACTTTTAAACAACACCACAAAGTTGCAATTTTGAAATTATATTACAAAAAAAATCATATTTCTATTAAATAATATAAGAGGCACAAAAACAGTCTTGTGATGTGTTTATTACACTATCTTGTTCAGTTATTGAAGTGTTTATATATATTATTTTATTAAATTAAGTGGCAAAAAAATCACAAATCCCGATCCCGACCCGACCCGTCCCCCAAATCCCGGTCCTCTACCGGCGGGATGTGGGACGGGACGGGACCTCTTCCCGTCCCGCCGAGACTCGCCCTGTTAGACCGCCCTAGTTTGAAGTAGGCCTGTCCAGTAGGTCGGGTCGGCCCGATCCCAAAAGAAAAAAATTGTTGGTGTCGGGGTTCGAACTCGGGACGGGGCCTGGGATTGTCCTATCCCATCCCAACCCCGTCCCATCCCGCCCCGTCCCGCCCGCCTCCTCCCTCCCTCTTTGCAAAAATAGTCGTTTTAACAACGATCAAATTTTGATTTTGGCCGTTGTGCAAAGGTTATAACGATCATTTTTGCCCCCACTCCATAAACTCTCTACCCCCTTAATATTTATTTTTAACCCCTAAGTTAATATATTTACACTTTAACCCTATTTCTCAATTATAAATACCTTATTTTCCTCTTCATTTTTTCTCACAAATCTTCCCACAGACTCTCAATTTATCACTCTACAATTCTCAACTATAAATACCTCATTTTCCTCTTCATGTTTATTAATTAAAATCGGAAAAAGGTCAAGGTGGGACGGGAGGTTTATTGAGACATGTACAAGGCGAGCACACAGCTAGGTGGAATCAATACCATGCTAAAAAATCGGTGTGCCAGCTGAGTCGGGATAAGGTTCACATAGTGTCCCCGACCAAGTACATGGTCAAATTAACCCGATGACGGGGGGAATTTTTGGTCCTAAATATGATAAAAATAAAGATAGGGAAAATATGGCAAAATTAGTTGCGGTGGAGGGTTTGCCTTTTTCATTTCCTTCCTCTCCTGGTTTTATTCATTATATTCGAGAAACATATAATCATGCTTTTAATGGTTTTTCTAAATCAACTGTTAGAAGGGATGTTTTTAAATTTGCAAGTGAATATCAATAATATTTACGTTATGCATTGTATCATTTTAATGGCAAAGTGGCTATCACTTCTGACATAGGTCATAGTACTAACGGTAATGATTATTTAACGATAACATGTCATTGGATAGATCAAAATTGATCTATGCAAAAACGTATTTTAGCATATAGATATATTGATGATAGGCACACCGAAAGTTTTATTGCACAAAATATTAATGAAATTTGTGATTATTATGGAATAAATGATAAAATTATGACTATTATATTAGATAATGTTACTTCTAATGATTATGCTATAAGACTTTTAAAAGTTTGATTAACTCCATGTTTTTCTGATCATTTTCATATAAGATGTGTGTGCCATATTTATAACTTAGTTGTAAAAGATGTCTAAAACTTTTTGAAAGCATTCATGATAAAATACAATTTGCTATAAATTTTATTTTTAAAGGTAATAAAATACAAAGACGCAAAGAATATAAAAAATTTGTCATGATTTTGGATTACCTTATATAAAATTCCATAAAAAGTTTCGACTAGGTGAATTCTCTGTATGAGCAACTACTTGTTGTTTACGATAATAGACAACCTATAACTTTATTATTTAACGCCCATAATAAAAATCCAAGGGATATGCTTGTAGATAATGATTGGGAATTTTTTTAGAACTTAATGGATTTCTAGAGAATTTTTTTCAAGCTACTAAAGAATTTTTCGGTATTTATTATCCTACTATTTCAAATATGTTATTTTATATAGTTCTAATATTTTTGTTACTTAATGAATATATATAAAAATAAAAATAAAAACTTATAAGCCGTCTATTGAAAAAATATTTTTTAAACTTTTTTTCTATTCCCGCTATTTATATTATTAGTGTGGTATTAAATCCGACTATTAAAGTAGACGGTTGTAAAGACTAATAGAAATGATTTATGATTGTATAGAAGTACTTTCAACAGACTCAACTGAAGAACCAACTCACAAACCAACTAAAGAAGAAGTTACGTCTAACATAAACATTGAATGTAAACAAGTATATAAGTATTAACAACAACAAAGTGCAAAATAATCATCTGGCTTCTGTATCATCTTCTACTACTTCGATGCAACCTTATAAAAAATATGTGGTTTATGCTGCTAGTATTCAAGGCCTTAGAAATAAAATGTTTAGTGGTTCAACTTCTTCACAAATTAGCGAATTTGATGTTTATGTTTTGCAGGGCGTTATACCGTACAAATTAATTATCAATGATAAAGGACATGAAGACTTGCTGAAATACTGGAGGCAGAATCAGAATACATTTTCGACACTAGTAAAGATGGCCCGAGATGTGTTGAACATTCAAGCGTCATCAACAGCGTCTGAAAGCGTTTTTTCTACTGGAAGATTTCAAATAGGATATCATAGACATTCATTGGCATGAGACGCATTGAAGATTGCAGTTCTATTCAGAGATTGGATTCGAGCAGAGCGTAGAAGGTGCGGTCAACCGGAGATCAACGAAGAAGAAGAAGACACCAACTATAACGAAATCTTGTCCGAGGGAACATGAAGCAACGTCTAACAATTTGACCTACAAATTCGAACCGAAGATCCTCAAGACATTGTGAGGAAATTAGAAAAAGTATGGTTAACTATGTAGTTTTTTTAATTGTAATTTTACTATGTGATTTGCAACTTTTGAACAACACCACAAAGTTGCAATTTTGAAATTGTATTATAAAAAAAAAATATTTCTATTAAATAATATAAGAGGCACAAAAACAGTATTGAGATGTTTTTATTACACTATCGTGTTCAATTATTGAAGTGTTTATATATATTATTTTATTAAATTAAGTAGCAAAAAGAAAATCACAAATCTCGATCCCGACCCGACCCGTACCCCAAATCCCGGCCCTCTACCGGCGGGATGTGGGACGAGACGGAACCTCTTCCCGCCTATCCCGGCCCGTCGGAGCCCGCGTCCCGACCCTCCCCGTCCCGCGGGACCCACCCCGTTGGACAGCCCTAGCGCACACGAGTTCGAGCAACGTAGCCAGTACGCAAGGAGTTTTGGACCAGAGTCATGTTGACCAGAAGCCGACCCTCTTCTCCTTTCGAGTAAAACAGCCATGGCCACCAAATAATTAGCAGAACAAAGTTCAACAGGACAATTGAATTCACAGTCAGTTTTACTGTTCTCCCCAATGAGAAAAAAATAAAAAGGCACCTATTCTCTATCTAAGAAACAGATATAATGCAGCAATTACTTATAATGAGACGGTACAGACTATAATTCACAGAAAGAATGTGTGAAGAGATGAACATTCCCAAATAGGAATGGAGTTGTGAAAGTAAACCTCCAAAGAACTTAAAATGGGTATTCTATTAGTATATGGATTATTTTCTTAAAATGAATAAAGGAATTGGATTTGGGTGATGAATACGAGCATCTATACCACCAAAGGAATAAAATCAGTCAAATTCAAAACACTATGATGTAAAGAAAGAGAAATAAGGTCTCGTGCATAGCTAGATGGCAAAGGAGATTAAATTTAAAATCCAGTTGGACGTCTGCAGCGTGGATTCGAATCCTGGTGGGAGCACTTTGCTCTTTTCTGGGATCGGACCTTGTAGGTGATATCGATTCTTTCACTCTCAAACTCCTGGTCATTCGCAGACATCACGCGATTTACTGATAGTAGTGTTGAGGGACCGGTACTATTACTATCTCCCGAAATTATTTAAGGTAAATCTGGAAGTTGGATATCAAAAACAAAAGAAATAAATGAAAGAAAGCATGAGTTGTGCGCTTTGGAATGAACCTGTAGGTATTTTACTTTTGTGTCTTTTTATTTGTCATAGATAATCTTACCACAATAAAAGCGGGCGTCAGTAGAAAACTGATGAACTCTGCAAGTATTGTTGAACAACAATACCCATTTAAGATCAATAAAAAAGGAATTCAAATTATCAGATATAGATTTCCTGGACTATTGGCTTGCCATGTCACCGGCCTGAGTTCCTGCAATTATAATATATATAGATATAGATTTTATCCTAAATTGTGATCTCGAATGTTATCCCACATAACATATGATATAAAATAATATTATAATTATAGTATAAATAATTTGATATTACTAATTTCGAAATTAAAAATTCTACTAAATATGAAATAAAATAATTCTGCATTTTATTCTGGAATTTATAATTGTTATACTTGTAACTAAACAACTTCTCATTGATCTACTCAGAAAAAACACAATAATTATTTGCATTGCTGTGAGAGATACAGAAATAGATAATGAGACAAATCCTTGATCTTAGGAGAGTTATAATAATACTCATAATAATAATAATGCATTAGCGCCGTCTTTTAACGTTCTGTATCTGACCTGTCATTCTTCTCACTATTAATCAAAATACTTCTGCTAATTAATTAATTAATTCCATTACGAATTTAAAATACTTTTAATAATTGATCTTAGCTTGTGTTGTAGATTATCCCAGTTAAGAAGTTGGTTTATTAATGCACGAAAGGATACTCAAAACCGTCTTTTTTGATTGGTCGGTGTAAGCTATTATTTTAATCCAATTGGGAACATTTGGATATAAACAAAAAACATTATACTAATACTATTAAGTACTGTGTATTATTTAATTGTTTGATTCTGTACGTAGTTCTACTTGATATATGCTGTCTTTTCAGTAATAAATAGTATAACAAATTAAGGTAGCAAAGTTCCAGCTTCCACGTGAACGACAGTTTACGAGCAATTGTGAAGAAATTTTTTAATATAATAGTCACACTTTTGTTAGGAACTATACTACTACTAATGTGGAGCAACATACATATTACGGATTAGGCTGTGAAAAAAGTATACTCTTTAATGTACACTGAATCAGCTGAACTGTGAGTATTTCACCGTGGTGAGTTTCCTTAATCATGTATGAGGACAGCTTTTGATCCATCGCAGAAAATAAAACAGAATTTCCGTAGAAACAAATTATTTAGGTTTTAATATATCGAAGTTATATATATGTTACGGTTATAATGATACTTATTATTAGGCAATTAGACATTAATGTAATGTTTCGTTTTGTGGGATCCTAGTTTCGAGTCGTAGCCATTGATGATGGGGATCTAAACATTTTCAGTCATCGTAGCTATCGCCTGTGTCTGTGTGTAACAAGTGTATAATCATCAATGTACATTGATTAAATAGTAATTTTACTAGCTTTAAGTGAAAAAGAAATATTGAAATTATTTTTTGTTGCGAGATTTATTAGACTACTGTATCGTGTGTGGTGTTAAAAATTAAAATTTAAAGAGTAATAGAAGTATAGAACCATCGCATAGTTTAGGCACGCAAGTTGCAAATTGAGCCAATTCAAGAAAGTTATATGTATCAAGTCTAATGTTCTGTTTGAAAAAGAAATTTAGACCTTGAGCTATCAAAGGTACTGGACATTTTCATTTAACAACTACTAAGCATAATGCCATAGACAACTACAAAAAGATGGAAACTTGCTATATCCTTGCGCCTATGACCTCTAAACTATCGAGTACTCTAGAGTCGCTCGCACTACAAATTGTCCGTTAGTCTACCCCCACTCACCGAAAAGAAAGGACATGTAAACTACATAGCCAATCATAAGGTATAATTCTCGAAACCCATGACCCCCATCTATCAAGAGGATTGATCGTGTTGTGAAAAGTCAATCAGTCACCCGGTCAAAAATCTGGCCTTGCATTACAATAATATGAAATGATCACTAATCACAGGATCTGAGCAGCAGTGTTCAACTTTTCTGCAAAGCTGAGTTGAGTCCTCGTGAGGCTTGCCAAATACAGCAAAAGCAATTGGTCCTACATATAAAGATAGATCCAATGTCAAGGCTTCATTACTATCATGATAACCAGGCCATATGCATCTTTTAGGACCAGGGTTAAAAAAGTTACTATTAGAATATGGTATGCGTTCTATGGAAATCACCCCAAGAAAATCATGAGAAAGAGATCAAGGAAAGGGGCCACCCCACAGCTTTACAAATAAAACATTAAACCAAAAATCACCACCAAACAGGATTCTGAGCAGACATTTTAACCACAATGACTAACCAGGATTCAGTAGTAAAGAGTCTCCTACCTACCTTCTGGTTCGAGGAAAGGGGGAGCGAAGCAATGGCATAAACATAGCAAGGTGAAAAAAATTTACCTGAAGACCATCATTCACAAGCTTATCAAAGGCTTGGGGTGAGAGTTTAGGAATTGTAGCCACGGTATCGGCTATGAATCTTCCGGTTTTGTTATCCTGGGGCAGACGTCCTTCCTACAAAATAAAACCAATATGTAGACTTACAAATGAAAAAACACAGGAACTTGCAAATTTCAAGAATGGAAAAATTCCTGTTACCACAACATCATCAACATATTTGTGGACATCATCAATAAGAGCAAGTAATCGCCTCATTGATGCTTCCATTCCTTCAAGATCATTGGGAAGTTTGTCCACAGCTGTTGTCTTGAGCATATCAACTGCATCAAGGGGCACAAGAAAGTCCTAGTAAGGATTTCCATCGCGGACAGGAAGTAGAAACTATTGCTCCAACCAAAAAATATATATACCATACCCTACTTTTTGACTCAAAAACACATTAACACACAGCTACTTTTTAGCATGATATACTAAGATAAATAGCTATTTGTTTATATGAAAAATACCCTGATCAACTCTCATCGTTATAAGAAAATACCACCAACAGTTCTCAATAACATATCACCTACACATGGATATGGCAAAGTCAATATGTAGTAAAATAGGTGGAAGGTAAGTAGAGACATACATCCAACCCTTTCAGCTTCAACCATGCTTAGGTCCAAAGGAATTTCCTGGAATTGGGCAGCAAGTGGCTGATCTCCAAGAGACAAATGCACAGAGACAAAGCCTTTTATAGAAGTCTCCCCATTTTGAAATCCAGTATCAACAGTCAAATGTATAGGATTTGAGGTTTCTCTAGAATAAAACTCCTGGATCAAAGCACTACCACCAGAGACTCCAAAACCGGTAGAAAACCTGGAAAGTTCAAGTACGAGATACCCACAATTTTATCAGCTCCAGTACTCCAAGTATTTGATATGTTGACTACTACACAGCATAGGAGGTGCATAAGTCAACCAACCAAAACTTAGGGTGGATATAGTGGGACGTTCAAGGAAACAGAACCTGGAACAAAATGCCCAAATTTTATAACATATAAAAGAAGGCGGAGAGTATTTTATCTTGAAAAATGCAGTCATTAATTCGTGTTTTGTACACTCTAAATATAGTGGCTCGTAGAACTATGCTATGAGGGCCCAAATCAGTTTTTTCTATTAATGAAAGAAATATACAGAGAATGCTGTCAGTTCAAATAAATGTACTCTCTAATTCAATATTTGCAATCTCTTATTCATCCCTCTTTTCAACATATCTGAAGCCTCTATACTGTAAAATGCAAGTTCCTCCTACTAACGCATTGAGATACCATGACCAATGTAGACAATTTTGATCAATAAGAGCAGCTGAGTCCAATTTGTTATAAAGATCTTGAGCCCTATATGCGGATACAATATCAACCAAGCATTGAATGCGACTTCGTGCATAGTGGTGCTCTGAAATGGTTCTCACACAAGTAAGTTTCCCACTTACCCCTACTCCAAGAACAAACATATACTATCCTATATATTGTTTACTAGCAAGTAGAGGTGGCAATTTGAGCCCATATTTAGAGACTTAGCCTATTTAACCCACATTTTAGTAAATTGGCTCACTCATATTTCTGGTTGGTAAATATGGGCTTCAATTCTCTTTTTAATCCATAACATACCCATAGATGTGACTCACTAGACCCAATAACAACTCATTTTTCTCAAAATAGGAAAAAAATGTAAATTTGAGGAAAAACATTTTCCGGATCATAAAAAAAAACATCAATGCACCCCCCAACCCCAACCCACTCTCCGCCACGCACTCCACCACCTACACTTACCCCCACCCCTACCCTACCTACCCACCTCCACCCCACACACCTCTACACCACCCCTTACTCTCCTTCCCCCACCCACACCCACCAATAACACCCACCCCACATCCCCACCCCTCCCCCGAATTTTTTATTTTATATATTTTATTGTACTTTTGTAAAAGATTTATGAAAAAATAGAATTTGTTTTCTTACCACCCCCTGAACCTTAACCCCCCACCCCCCCACACATTTTCTATTTCATATCTTTTATCTTACTTTTATAAAAATAATTCTAAAAAGTGGGAAATCTTTTTTTACATCACCCCCCCCCCCCAATCCCACCCCCAAAACACACACACCACACATTATTTATTTCATATATTTTACTTTTATAAAAAAAAATTACCCCACATACCACCCTACCCCTCCCCCAACTTGCCCCCAAACACCACACATTTTTTATTTCATATATTTTACTTTTATAAAAAAATTATAAAATTGAGAAATTTGTTTTTTACCCCACACCCCCTAACCCCCGACACATTCTCTATTTCGTATATATTATCTTAATTTTATTTTAAAAAATTATAAAAAGTGATAAAAAAATTTACCCCTCCCCCCAACACAAATACACATTTTCTATTTTATATATTTTATTTTTATAGAAAAATGGAAAATTTTCATTTATATAATTAGAAATATATGAAAAAATTAATTTAATTTGAAAAAAAAATCATAATATTACACTTGAAAAAAATATTACACTTATATAATATGGGTAATATGGACTAACCCATAACCAACCAACCCATTTAGCACCCAACTCATATTTACCCACATAAAATATGGGTAGGTTAAAACCCAACCCATTTTTATTCAAACTATTTTCAACCAAACCAAATCCAACCAAACCCACCCATTTGTCACCCCTACTAGCAAGTTTATGAATAAAATTCTTACAAGAAAGCAGATGAAACATTACCCACAACGGGTTTGCAAATCATTAGCCATTTCTAGGTCAAGTGATGTGCCAAGAAAACAGGTGCCATCAAATTAATCTAAAAGGAAGCAACACAATATAAAACTAAGTCTCAATCTCAAACTAGCTGCATGAATTCTCTCTATCCATTTTGCACCATTTCATTCAACATTCAATTATTTGGTTTTTTTAATACTTGAGATTCTCTTATAATAAGATATAATGTATTTCTCAAAAGTTAATACCATGCAGCCCAATGTCACCTAGGTAAAAACTGTGCACTGAAACCTTGAAATTCATAGATGCAAGCTTTTGACAGCAGTGAAAAGTGATGGAAGGCAGTATGATCCCCACGAAAGAATCTCAAACAACATACCAATAATTAAGTCCCTTAACCATTCCTCTCACTTATCCAAACAAATACTATTTCATTCATTCCTGATTACTCACCAAATATCAAGTAGCATAAACATAAAAGATGAAACAAACAAACAAACAACAACCACAATTGTGCCTCAGTCCCAAGCAAGTTGGGCATAAACATAAAAGCATAAACTAAAAAGGCATAAACATATGGAGAATTACCATCCAACAATCACTTCCTTTGGATTCACCTTCTGATGAGACGACAACATGTTATGATGGTAATCAATATCCAGTGCAACCTTTAAAAGACAGGAAAGCCAAAAGTTCAGCAAAAGTAATAAAATAAAAGCACGCTTACAACAAGCTCTATATCACAAATGGGGATATCGTTTTAGAATCATGTTGTAAAGAATACCATCACGAGGAAAGAAATAGCAATTTGGCAAAACAAAATGTATTGAAGACATTTTTGTAAAATGTATCACGTCTAGAAGTAGATATAACACCCAAAAATTTCTGCATAAATGTGTGGGCCTGTGTAGTTCTTATAGACTCTATCGTTTACATGTCATTCATTCTTGACACCATCTTGCAATAAAAAACCTCTCCAAATTTTAAAATAAAAGGTTATATTCAGGCCTCCCTCCCTCCTTGTGCCATTTACCTCATCCACTTTTTTAAAGCTAAATAATTATTTGTGATCATAAAATTTCCATTACTTTTGATCGGATTTCGATGTTATGAAAATCAAGCCCTATAAAAATCTTAAAATGAGATAGTAATTAGCGACTAAGATTAACTCACGTGAAGATGAGTTAGAGGCATATGCAAGAAACACTTAAAGCTTTGGTTTGTCCATGTGAGAGATGTATTTCAAAAGATTCTAGTATCCAATTATTTAAAGAGATGCATCACAATGGAAGAAAACTAATGAGGCAGATAAAGCCTGGTCCAAAGTCCTATTCCGAAACATCGCTAACAGATTCGTCCAAACAAATCATAGTGTATTAGTTTGATACCGCTTACATTAACTTCAACATTATTTTTGTTTTCTCTTTCTTTGTATTAGGGTTCAAGCCGTGAAAACAGCCTCTTGCAGAAATGCAAGGTAAAACTGTGTACAATAGACTCTTGTGGTCCGGCCCTTCCCCGAACCCCGCGCATAGCGGGAGCTTAGTGCACCGGGCTGCCCTTTTTCTCTTTCTTTGTCTTGTCGTCTCTAAACTTTCTATTTGAAATTGTTCTTTTAGAAATGTAATGAAGAAGTAGGAGCTTAGCTGCAATCAATTAAAGTAACAACGGTAAATAAAAGCAAACAGGAAAAATGAAACTGATAAAATATTAGGATTGGGTAAACATTAAGGGGTTGTTTGGCTTGAAGTCAAGTTATTTTAGGATTAGTTATGTTGGGATAAGTTATATTGGGATTAGTTATCTTGATACTATTTCTTATTGACTATTTGGTTTGTTGTATTAAAAATAACATGCATTGCAAAATTTCTAAGAAAAAGTTGTTTGTTTACAAAAATACCGTCCACCTTATTTAGTAGAAAAAGGGTTTGAGAGACCTCATGACTTGTTTTGTCATTTTCATTATTTTAACCTGGGATAACTAATCCTGGGATTCTTATTCCACCCTTCCCGGTACTACTTTTAATCCTGAGATAACTTATTCCAGGATTAGTAACCAAACAAGGGATAAAGCGGCACTAAATTTTTATCCCATGATCATTTTTCCTTATCCATCATCCCTAAGTTCTTTATTAGTTGGACCACCACTCCATGCGGTTATGTTGTCACTCCAGTGGAAGGCATCCGACCACTTCTTAGATGTAGTTGAGACAGATCAAGGACCAGGGATATATTTTATGTTGTACGAAATTGTTAACACTAGTGATATTTACTGGTCAGCTCAATCCACAAACTGGCAATAGGGATTCACTATAGAGAATATACACTGCTACCAGTAGCACCCTTCATCTTCTGTTGACCCCCCCCCCCCCCCAAAAAAGGGACAAAAAAGATGAAACCAAATATGTCCTTCCGCTTTACTTGTTTGCCTTTGCAATGACAACAAGCATGGTATTATCATCTATGTTTCTAACTAATGCAACTTAAGTTTCTTCTTTTAATGCACCTCAGAAAAACACAATGCAAAATGGCCGCCTTGTCTACCTTTATCCATTTAAATTAATACACCTTAAGTTTCTTGTCACAAAGATCGGCTCAACACACCTGAACCATGAAGTTCTGAAGCGAAAAATAAAATTCAAAAAGTCACACACACTAAGTTGACAAGATCTACAAACAAGTAAATATTACACCAGGGTTACAAGAATGCAACTAAATTTAAACAAAATGTATTCCTTTCTTTTACTATTCTCCGAGCATTTGCATGGTTCAGACATATTTTATTATGTACAAACACAATATGCACCCTAAAATCAACTATCATCAGTATTTTAACAATAAAAGCAATATCATTAACATACAATGTTCTCTAAGTTTGAAATATTTAAGAAAATTGTTTTTGCTTAGTTTCGTTATCTAAAATTTACTCCCTCTGACCCAATTTATACGACATACTTTTTTTTAGTCATTACCATAAAAAATGATACATTTTCTTATTTGGCAACAATTTAACTCTAAACTTTACTTTTTTACGCTTAACGAGGCGATCTATAACTACAAACATATCTTTGGCTTGTTCTAGATCACAAGATTCAAAAGTATTTCTTTATTTGTTAAATTATGTGCTCAGTCAAACTACAACATATAAATTGGGACAGAGTAAGTACTTAAAATTTCACTAACAGCATTCAACAGAAAGAGTTGCACTCTAAATAAAGGACTAATAAATTTAAGCAAAATCAATTTAAAAAGGACTAAAGCTGCTCAAAAACAAAGAAAAAAGGGGACTAAATTTAAAAGAGGAGCAAAACCTGATCTTGAGACTCGCTATGTGGAACGGCATAAGAATTACGAATATCAACACTACCATCACGCAATACAGAACCGAGAAGAGTGCCTATGATACGTTCGGCTTGGTCAGGTCGTCTCACATAGCAATCGCAAATGTTGAAAATTACCAAAGGATGAACTTTAGCTGATATGGTTGTTGATGAGGGCGAAAATTGCAACGGTGTTTGATCGCTTGATGCCATTGTTATACACTTGTTCTTCGTACGTGAGCGAGCCAAAAAACGAAGAAGTGATGTCAAGTTGCTAGGGTTTTGCAAACTGTAGGTTGGAAAGAATGGGTGAAACTTTGATTTGGGCCGGGTTTTTTTTCTTCTGTAAACTAAATTAGATCACATTAATTCAGGGGAACGTGCAGAAATAACCGTTTTTAAAGGAAGAAACTGCAATTTGACCTTTAAACGGGCTGGGTTTTATTTTTTTTCTCTTTAAAATTGATGTTATGCTAGTGGGATAAAATTCTTTAAGGTGCGGGCTATAACTTATAAAATATTATAATATAAAAATATAAATATTTATTTTGTGAAAAGTAGTATTTGTTAGGGGGGAAATTAAAGACCATCACAAATAGGGGTAAAAGTGTCAATAACCCATTTTTAGGTCCCCTAGTTCAAAAAAAAAAAAAAATCACAAAGATTTTACAATTTAGTTGTTTTAGAGCCAAATGCAATTAGAGTTAAAGTTGAAAATCTCAAGTTCGAAGTTCTAAACTTAAATGTTGAAGATTTAAAATTAGAATTGTCAAAAGCTTAACTTCAGACATGAGTTTAAATGATAATTTCAATTTTAAATAATTGAGGTCCGAAGTTACGTTACATAGTCCCTAATTTCATACTTTGGAGATTGGAGATTGAAGTTAAAATATAGAATTAATTTCAATCATCTCACCATATTCGTTAGTGCACACACGGAGTTTTATTGTTAATTTAGTAGATGTTTGGCCATAAAAATCAAATAGTAGTATATTATTTTATTTAGAGTTTTTAAAAATGAAGTTGTGTTTGATTATAGTTTTTGCAAAAAATATTTGGTTGTTTAAATGTACCAAAAGTGAAAATAAAGTTTTAAGTGTTTTCCCAATTTTAATTTTTCACGACGAAATACTGATTTTCAAATAAAGTGGAAAAAATATCAAAAAAATGAATAATTCTCATGACATAATGAACATTTTATATTACACCCTCCGTCTCAATTTAATTGTCTTATTTTTTTTTTTTTTGTTTCCAAAAGAGTATTTCTTTCTATATTTAGTAAATTTTTCAATTTCAAGATAAATTTATGATCACAAAATCAAAAAAATCACACACATCTTTAATTTAAAACTATAAAATTCAAAAGTCTCTTTTAATTTTTAAATTTCGTGTTACGTCAAACTAAAATAGCTAAATTAGGACTTAGGGAGTAGTGTATTGTATTTGCTGATCTTTTTTAAGTACGCTATCTAGATCTAAACTAGATACGCAAAAGGACTGACAAAGCAAATTTATTGCCACATGTGTCTTCCATCACTTCTTGTTCTCTGGTACTTGGAAAAAGTTGCAATCTTTTGTATCACGGGGAGTGTAACGGGGGTGATTTTTTTCCTCGTCACCACCGCCCGGCAGCCAACACACAATGTTAACTTCAGCCGTAACACACACACACTTTTCAACACTTAGACTTATTTAGGGACAGAATGAAAGACACACATTTACGGGCAACAATGCCCAACCTTTTTATTAGTCTCAACAATACAAAAAGGACTAGTCTACAAGAGACTCACAAAACTGACTGACACTCGAGACTAAGACTTGCTCCTTAGCCTCACACTTTTCTGATAGTCTAGGATACAATGGATAATGGATCCCTAATGCCTTAGCCGAATCTCTATATTTATAGGGGAAATCTGCCCATGGCAGTTACAAGGGAACAAGGGATTGGGTGTGGCACATGCCAGCCTTCAATCAAGGGAAACACTAAGGCACAATTCCAGAACACTTCGCCCACTCAGCCGAACTCGCGCCCCACGTCCGCTTCGCGTGCCAACAGCCCGTAACCGCTGCCATGTCAGCGATCCGCGTCGCCTCGCGCGTATTTCGCGGCCCCGTCACTAATCCGTGTCTCGGCCCCGTCACGGATCCGCGCCTCGCCCAGGTCACGCATCCGTGCGCATTTCTCGGCCGACTCAGCGTCCAGCTCTACGCGTCGCCCGTATCTCGCGGTCCAGCTCAGTCTTGCGGCCTTGCCCCAACACTTAGCCGCATTTTCCCTTGCCTTTCTGCCCATGCGATGCCCACGCCTCGCCCATGTCTCGCCCTTGTTGCCATCGACCAGGCCCTTGCCCATACTCAAACCTGTTCTGCCGATGTTTCTGCCCATGCGATGCCATCACCTCGCACACTTTCAGCCTTCGACCAGCCCGTGCCCATATTCACGTCTGTTCTGCCGCTGCTTATGCCGATGCGATGCCCACGCCTCGCGCCCCTATTTCTCACAGTGCCATGCCTTGCCCGTATGCCACTGCCATTCGACTTTAGCCACATTGCCCGCATGCACCCTTGTTGCCATGCGTCTGCCCGTCTCATCCTCCTTTGCCAAGGCCTGCCTTGCCCTCGTTCAACCCGTGCCATTCCTCACGTTTGTCCGAGTCATCCCACTGCCTTGTACGCATGCACTATCAATGCCATGCACATATTCGTGCCACTGCCCATTATCAAGCTTCTTTGCCGACCCGCAAGAACCCTGCCTTAGTCTTATGTTGCACAAATGTCCAATGCCAAGGGCATGATATGAGCCCTTGACACTGCCATTGCCTCACGTCCGCCATGCCGAAATCTAGGGGCATAACAAACCACCCGCACTAATAGAATTCGACGCCCTCGTCGAAGCAATTTGAAGGCAATTCCTTCACCTCTCTGTTGTACTGCCCCGATGAAGAACTCTCCCAAGTGGCCACTTTTGCAAGTCTTCAACCTGTCCACAGTCACAACCCGTAAGCAATATCACTTACATCATGAACCACTTCCACGGTCCATCACCACGGTTAAAACACCACGGTGCAGCTCCACATACTTGCTCATGCGGAACTTGTGCAAAATATCTTGCACACCTGCCAGCGTCTCACGCCTTCCGAAACAGTAAGGCCAAGCATCCGGATCAACATCCCCTACTCCCTCACTTCCGCTTCGAACTTGACTCATTATCTAACACATAATGGGTCTTTGGCAGCAAATGATCTAATTTTCTTTCACAAAATCAGACCTCCTCGAGCTTGTACTCTCGCAACCGAGACCATACCCCACTCATGTCTTTGAAGTTGTCCAACCAACAAGCGATTCATTCCGCTCCTTCATGGTTGTCAACTTCCCACAATGCATCATTCTGGTTTAAATGAAGATTTCCCTGCCTTATCTACTATTGAAATTTGATTGTTCAACAGTAAACCCAGCGGGTTAACCAAGGCAGCAATAACACCTTCCCGTTCCTCCTCCTCGGGTGGAACATCTCCAGCCGTGATTGCATTTACCCGTCCCCGAGTTGGACAATTCCTAGAAAAATGAGGCCCCCCACAATTCCAGCAACCCTTGTCACTAGACGGACTCCTCCTGTTTTTAGAATTTCCAACATCAGCCGCCATTCTACCCTCTTCATTTCGCTACTCTCCCTTTGTTTCTGCCTTCTCCTTGTCTTTAGAAACCGAAGGAATTTCAGTCGGAATGTTGGTTGAACGGTAGTCCACCAACGAATCTGCTACTGCAATCGCGCTCGGGAGGTCCTTCACGTTCTGCCTCCTCACTTCATTTTGTGCCCATGCCTGCATTCCCGAGACAAAGTTAAACAACTTGTCTTCATCAGACATACTCTGAATGTCCAGCATCAAGGAAATGAATTCCTTGATATAGTCACGAATTGATCCGGTCTGCCTAAGCCTTTTCAGCCGATCTCTAGCAAGCCAAGAAGCATTGCTAGGCAAGAATTGGTCCCTCATTTCCTTCTTCAATGATGCCCACGAGTCAATGCGTGGTCTGCCTGCACTCGCATCATCTGAATCCCGCGTCCGCCACCATAATTTCGCATCACCCGCCAAGTACATGGTAGTGATGTTCACCTTATCGGCTTCAGCAACACGGGCAGTTAAGAAGTACTGCTCCATGTCCCAAAGGAAATTCTCCAACTCTTTTTCACTCCTAGACCCGTTAAAGGTCTTAGGTTCCGGGATCCTCACCTTCGTGCTCCGGTTGTCACTGCCAAGGCCAGTAGACGCCACTGCCTTGCGCAAGACCACCACCTCCATTCGCAAATTTTCATTTGCCTCCTTCAAATCCCCTATCAGAATGTTAGCCGCATCACGGTCATTTAGCAACTCCGCGATTTGAACCCTCATCATGTTCTTAAAAGCAGCCAACTCAGTGTTCACTCCATGGATCTGGCTGAGAATATCAACCAGACCCTCAGCATCGTCGGTAATGCCGACAAGCACCTCCAATCTTTCGATTCTTCCCCTCAATTCTGTGTTTGAACTTCCGCCAGCCATCGTCTATCACGTCGACGAAACATGCTCTGATACCACTTGTAACGGGGGTGATTTTTTTCCTCGTCACCACCGCCCGGCAGCCAACACACAATGTTAACTTCAGCCGTAACACACACACACTTTTCAACACTTAGACTTATTTAGGGACAGAATGAAAAACACACATTTACGGGCAACAATGTCCAACCTTTTTATTATTCTCAACAATACAAAAAGGACTAGTCTATAAGAGACTCACAAAATTGACTGACACTCGAGACTAAGACTTGCTCCTTAGCCTCACACTTTTCTAATAGTCTAGGATACAATGGATAATGGATCCCTAATGCCTTAGCCGAATCTCTATATTTATAGGGGAAATCTGCCCATGGCAGTTACAAGGGAACAAGGGATTGGGCGTGGCACATACCAGCCTTCAATCAAGTGAAACACTAAGGCACAATTCCGGAACACTTCGCCCACTCAGCCGAACTCGCGCCCCACGTCCGCTTCGCATGCCAACAGCCCGTAACCGCTGCCATGTCAGCGATCCGCGTCGCCTCGCGCGTATTTCGCGGCCCCGTCACTAATCCGTGTCTCGGCCCCGTCACGGATCCGCGCCTCACCCAGGTCACGCATCCGTGCGCATTTCTCGGCCGACTCAGCGTCCAGCTCTGCGCGTCGCCCGTATCTCGCGGTCCAGCTCAACCTTGCGGCCTTGCCCCAACACTTAGCCGCATTTTCCCTTGCCTTTCTGCCCATGCGATGCCCACGCCTCGCCCATGTCTCGCCCTTGTTGCCATCGACCAGGCCCTTGCCCATACTCAAACCTGTTCTGCCGATGTTTCTGCCCACGCGATGCCATCGCCTCGCACACTTTCAGCCTTCGACCAGCCCGTGCCCATATTCACGTCTGTTCTGCCACTGCTTATGCCGATGCGATGGCCACGCCTCGCGCCCCTATTTCTCACAGTGCCATGCCTTGCCCGTATGCCACTGCCATTCGACTTTAGCCACACTGCCCGCATGCACCCTTGTTGCCATGCGTCTGCCCGTCTCATCCTCCTTTGCCAAGGCCTGCCTTGCCCTCGTTCAACCCGTGCCATTCCTCACATTTGTCCGAGTCATCCCACTGCCTTGTACGCATGCACTATCAATGTCATGCGCATATTCGTGCCACCGCCCATTATCAAGCTTCCTTGCCGACCCGCAAGAACCCTGCCTTAGTCTTATGTTGCACAAATGTCCAATGCCAAGGGCATGATATGAGCCCTTGACACTGCCATTGCCTCACGTCCGCCATGCCGAAATCTAGGGGCGTAACAGGGAGCAACAATAAAACATTGGCCGTTGATCTTTTGACGCGTCATTGTCCAATGACATGGATACACCACCATCCTTTTATCCCAACTGCAAATGTGCATTGTACGACTACTATTAGTAGTGTTATATTTTTACCGAATGTTTATAGCAAATTAATCGATGCATATCATGTACATAAATATATATAATTAGTAATTGATTATGATTAAATATATATTTATTTTATTAAATTATTTGATTGTGGTGAGTGATTGTTAAGAGTACCACATCGGATATGGAATGAGAACATAAACTCATGGACTTGGACAATCCTCACTCTATAAGCTAACTTTTGGAATTGAATTAGGCTCAAGTTCCATTCTTTACACGGTATCAATTTAATGTAAACACCACCATTAGACATTGCAGGCCAGCAGTTTCATACCAGTCTAAAACAAGAAACTAATTTGAGTGTTCTCAATAGCCATGGAAGGACCCACTTTGCTATATGCAGAAGGAAAAAATCTCCGTGTAAATTAAATACAATACACATTTGGATAAGAAAAGCAACTATACCTTCTTTAATTTATTATCGGAGTTACTACATTTATACTTCCACCAACTTCAAGAGAATTGAAGAGGCATTTAAATTTCTCCGTTTGAGCTATTATATGGAGAATATTTTTATTATAGAGAGATATAGTGATACAGATAAATTGTTTTATGCTTGATGCCTCATGTTAGAGTTCTAAAAATGAAAAAACTCTTAGTAGGCACGATTGGTTATATATGATGCGAATTTGAATTAGTTAGTTGAATATGAAATGATTAAAAGCAGTTCAGTTTTTTGTATTTTTTAATTTTGTGAAAATCCTGGCAGACGATTACTTTCGCTTTGATAAATATCGACTTCTTTATAGTTATCGACTTCTTTATAGTTACTGGTGTCAATTTAAACCATCAAAATACTAGTCGTTTTTAGTAATAACGCTGGAAACTTTATGATTCTCTATTGGGATATGGTTTTCTCTACGTGTGTGACATTGATGATAAATATACCCGTGATATACACGGTATACACGGCATGTACTCTGCCCTGTGTATACCGTGTATATCACGGAAACACAAGCCAAATAGAAACCATGTATATCACAGGTTTTAGGACACAATTATTGTTTATAATTAGCTTTGTACACTTACTATAATTGTAGAATTTTTGTACAAATAGAATAGAGTTTTGGGAGTAGAATAGAAATATGATTTTCCATATGGAAATTGTAAATTGTATATATACTCATTCATTAATGAAAGTAATCAAGAGGATTATTTCTTTCATGGTATCAGAAATCTAGGACTAAAATACTTCTGCTCCTCTCCCAAATTTGTTCTCGTTTTTCCTATCATCCCTTCTCGGCCGAGCATCTTTTCGTTTCCCAAATCCCTTCTAAATTATTGGTCCTTCGTTATGTCTACCTCGAAGAACATGTTTCATCCTGCCCTTGCTATTTCCAACATCAAGAACCGCATCCCTATTGTTCTTGAGATATAAAACGTCCAATATGTGACGTGGGCGGAATTGTTCAAAATACACGCAATCTCGCATCAAGTCCTCCATCACATAATTCTTCCTGCTATCCCTACACCCGCAGAGGATCCTCAGTTATGGATCACTCTTGATGCTACCGTCCTTCAGTGGATATACTCCACTATTTTACCGACCTTTTACAGACGATCATTGAACCAGACACTACAACTATGGCTACCTGGAATAGATTGTGTGATATATTCCAGGATAACCAACATTCCCGAGTTGTCACCCTTGAGCAAGAATTTTCCCAGGTCAGCATGGAAGATTTTCCGAATGTTTCAGGTTATTGTAAACGGCTCAAGGAATTGGCGAACCAACTCCGTAACGTTGGAGCGCTTGTTACTAATAATCGTCTTGTTCTACAAATGGCTCCAAGCCATACGAGGCCTATAATGGCGTTGGGACCTCCTCCGTCAAAGTAATTCGCTTCCGCCTTTTTATCAAGCCCGTTCGATGCTCACATTGGAAGAAGTCGATTTGGCAAAAAAGTCAGCTACCGGCGCAAGTTTTGGGGCGATGATGAATTCATCCGATAACTCTCACGGTTTTATTGACAATTCGGGCCAAAACCACAACAACGGTGGCGGCAAGAAGGGTCAAAACCGTAAAAATAATGGCAAAAAGTGCAGCGGCAACAACGACGGCGGACAGAACAGTAACAACACCGGCAATGGGCCTCGGGGTACTGGGCCCCAGTCCGCCTGGTCTCAGCCCTGTGCCCTTGGTAGTGGGCCTAAACCAACGGCCAGTGGCCCAATCCCGCCTACTGCCGACCCAATTATTTCCAGGGGAATTGGGCTCCAGTCCAACCCACTCACATGCCCAATTTCTCGGGTCCCTACAGCAACACCCAACAACGTTCCGGATTGGGTCCACAGGCCGGTGTGCTTGGGCCTCAACCCCAATAGGGCCTTCAATGCTACGAGCCCAAATCCGATCCCGACACCCACAGATATTGAGGCCGCTATGCATACCCTTGGATTAAATCCTTCATAAGCGAATTGATACATGCATATCGGCGCCACTTCTCACATGACGTCTGACCAAAGTACTCTCTCGTCTTATTTCAATTTGAACAAAAATCGTGGCATTATTGTTGGTAATGGCAACTCAATTCCAATTCGTGGTTCCAGTCATACAACTTTGTCCTCTCCCCCCCCCCCCTCCACCTCTTGTTTTGAAAAAAACCCTTCATGCCCGTAACTTAATTAAAAATTTAGTGTCTGTCCGTAAATTCATCACTGATAATTGGATTTATGTTAATTTTGACCCATTTAGGTTTTGTGTGAAGGATTTCAAAACGGGGATACCTCTCATGATATGCAATAGTAGGGGAGATCTTTGTCCAATCACGCCCGCCACCAGTTTCTCGAGTCAAGCCATGCCATCGACATTTGCAACTCTAGCTCCTTCCCTGTGGCATGCACGTTTGGGTCACCCTGTGTCGTCTATTTTTTCTTCCTTGCATAAAAATAATTATATTTCTTGTAAGGGTACGCGTAGTACTCCAATTTTTCATTCATGTCCTTTAGGAAAACATGTTAGATTACCATTTGTAGTATCTACTTCTCGTACTTTGATGCCTTTTGATATTATTCATAGCGATTTATGGACTTCTCTCGTTCTCAGTTATGTGGACCATCTTTATTATATTTTATTTTTGGATGATTATTCTAATTTTTATGGACATTTCCGTTAGCAAAAAAATCTCAAGTTTTTTCCATTTTCTTAAAATTTAGAGCATTCATCTGTACCCAATTCGAACGAGAAATCAAAAATATTCAATGTGATAATGACAAAGAATATGATAATGGGTTGTTTCTGGAATTTTATAATGCTAATGACATAGTTTTTCGTTTCTCTTGTCCTTATACGTCCTCACAAAATGGGAAAGTCGAACGAAAAATTCATACCATTAATAATTTTGTCTAAACTTTATTGGTCCATGCTTCTATACCCCCTTCCTTTTGGCATCATGCTCTACAAATGACTACTTATCTCCATAACACACTTCCTACCAAGGGTTGGCCTATTTACCCCTCTTAAAGTCCTCTATAATAAGATTCCTTCTTATTCACATCTTATGGTCTTTGGGTGTTTATGTTATCCACTGTTTCCGTCAACTACAATTAACAAACTTCAAGGTCGTTCTACCGCTTGTGTGTTTTTGGGTTATCCATCTAATCATTGTGGTTATAAATGTTTTGATTTATCGTCTAATAAAATCATAATTAGTCGCCATGTTATTTTTTATGAAACTCAATTTCCGTTTGCTAAGTGAGTAGTCCCGTGCCTAGTTCGTATAATTTTTTAGATGATAAAGTCTCACCGTACATTATACACCACTTCATGGGTCGATCTAGTGACCCCGAAATGCCAGCAGGCCCACTGCCTGGTGGCCCGCCACCACCCACTGCTTCTGCCCCCAGTTTCTGCTAGTGGACCGATTTCCCAACCCACTACCAAGATAGCTTCGCCTCAGTTTCGGCTCAGTCCAGCCTTCTATTTCCAGTTTTGGGCCAACATGCCCACTTCCTGCTGGCCAGTCCATCACCCATCCGACTTTTTCCCCAAATCCACCCAATTCTCCCTCGACACACATGCATGTTACTCGTAGTCAACGGCGTATTTTTAAACCAAAAAGATATTTTAATCTTAATTCTAATGTTCTTAAATTCCTACTACCCCGTAACTCAGTATATGCATTAAATGATCCTTAATTGGAAATTGGCTATGAACGACGAATATGATGCTCTTATTGAAAATAAGACGTGGGAGTTGGTCCCCCGTCCTTCTGGTGTTATATTATTCGGTCTATGTGGATTTACTCATTAAGATAATTCTGATGGTTCTTTTGTGAGACATAAGACTCGTCTTGTAGGTGATGGAAAAACTCAACAGGTTGGTGTGGATTGTGGTGAGACATTTAGTACGGTGGTCAAACCGGCTACCATTCGTACTTTTCTCAGTTTGTCTCTTTCAAAAGCATGGCTCATTCATCAGGTAGATGTGAAGAATGCTTTCTTATATGATGATCTTAAGGAGACAGTTTATATGCATCAGCCATTGGGTTTTCAAGACCCCACATATCCTCATCATGTCTATTTATTAAGAAGTCTTTGTATGGGCTTAAGCAGGCCCTACGGGCCTGGTATAAGTGATTTGCAGACTATGTATCTACTATTGGGTTTTCTCACAGTCGATCTGGTAATTCTCTGTTCATCTATCATCGTGGTACTTCTTTAGTATATATTCTATTATATGTGGATGATATTATCTTGACCGCTTCTTCTGATGATTTACGCAAGTCTATCATGACACTACTTAGTTCTGAGTTTACTATGAAAGACTTGGGGCCCTTGAGTTACTTTTTGGGGATTGTTGTCACTCGTCATTCCGGTGGGTTGTTCTTATCTCAACAGAAATATGCCGCTGAGATAATTGAACGAACTGGTATGTCCTCATGTAAGTCTACATCCACTCCAGTTGATACCAAACCCAAGTTGGGTGATGCGATTGGCTTACTTTACGAGGATCTCACTCACTATCGCAGTCTTGCTGGAGTTCTTCAGTATCTTACTTTTACCAGACCAGATATTACGTATGCGGTACAGAATATGTATTTTTTTATGCATGATCCTAGGGTTGAGCACATGAATGCACTCAAACGCATTATCCGATACATTCAGGGAATACTTGACTATGGTTTGTATCTATATCCATCATCACCCTCTACACTTGTCTAGTATACCGATGTTAATTAGGGTGGTTGTCCCGACACCAGCCGCTCTATGTCTGGATATTGTATGTTTCTTGGCGATAACTTGGTCTCATGGTCTGCAAAACAACATGCTACCTTATCACGCTCCAGTGCAGAGACCGAGTATCGAGGGGTAGCCAATGTGGTTTTCTGAATCATGTTGGTTACGTAATCTTCTCTTAGAACTTCACTTTCCCATTCAAAAAGCTACATTGGTATATTGTGATAATATTAGTACCGTATATCTTTCTGGAATCCGGTTCAACACCAGCGCACTAAACATATTGAGATGGATATCCATTTTGTTTGCGAAAAGGTAGTTCGTGGACAAGTACGCGTCTTACATGTCCTTTCCAAGTATCAAATTGCAGACATCTTTACTAAGGGTCTTCCCTCGGTTCTATTTGAAGATTTTAGGGACAATCTCAGTGTACGAAGACCGTCCGCTATGACTGCGGGTGTGTGATAAATATACCCGTGATATACACGAAATATACACTATCCTGTGTATACCGTGTATACCACGGAAACACAAGCCAAATAGGAACCGTGTATATCACGGGTTTTAGGACACAATTATTGTATATAATTAGCTTTGTACACTTACCATAATTGTAGAATTCTTGTACTAATAGAATAGGATTTTGGGAGTAGAATAGGAATAGGATTTTCTATAGTATGAAAATTGTAAATTGTATATATACTCATTCATTAATAAAAGTAATCAAGAGATTATTTCTTTCAATTGGATCGGTACACGTTGTGTTTTCATTATAGTGGTTTTTTTGTCATTCGCATTTCACAAGTGTGAGCTAATTCTCCGGTTCCATAATAAGTGGTATTTTTAACTTATGCACAACCCTTAAAAAATTATTCACTCCTAAAAAATTATATTTTTACTAACTTACATCTAATTAATGTTAAAAAAAAAGAAAAACTACTTAATGATTCTTGAATATGTAAATAAGAGTAATTTTAGAAGAATAAGGTCATTTTTTCTTGAAATTCTAAAGCATCACTTATTATGAAATAAAATGAAAAGTCTAAAACACTATTTATTTAAAAACGTAGGGAGTATAATATGTTTGGTTAAGATTTTAGGAAGCTAAAAATACTTATTTGTAAAGAGCTAAGTTATTTAGTCAAATTTGTAGGGGGAAAAGTGTTTTTGAGTATTATCCGACGCTATTTATCAAAAGCTTAAAAAAACTCTTCTACATAAGCACTTTGAACCTTAACCAAGCATAAATTATTGCTTCAATATTGACAAAACTACTTTTAAAATTAATTACTCTCTCCTATACGAGAGTTGATCAGTTTTGGAAGTCAAACATCATTTTTTTACTATAATTTTTTCCAATTCTTTTTAAACATTATGAATTATTAATTATACAAATTTATAATATGTTTTATATAGTTTTTAAATATATAAATTTTATTATAAAATATTTAAATAATTTATATTTAAAATTAAATCAAAAAATAAATTATTTAACTTCCAAAACATAATCTAACTCGTATAAATTGGGAAAATTGGGACGGAGGTAGTAGCTAAATTTGGCTGACGGAGCAGAGGCTTCTAGAGTCTATTTTGACATATAAAAAAATTCAAAGATCTCCTTGAGATTCAAAGAATAGCTCCACTATTTTCTTTTTAGAAATCTGTAAAAAAGTTCGCTTTCCCACGGATTTTCTGTTGGTTTTTTTTTTCTCTCCACTTTTCTCATTTGACCACTTCTTTTTGTGCTACTTCCTCTCCTTACATTTTACCTATTTACTCCTAAGTTATGACCAATTATATGTAATTATGAAACTCCATAATTTTGTGCTTCTTCAAGCCTCTGCTCCTCCAGCCACTTCTCTTCTCTTTTCACCTCCAAAATCAGCAAGATGGGGTGATAAAAATACAAACTTTGTTTGTAAAGTTGTTCTTTTTAGTGCTGTAAAATCAAGAAAGTCACTTAAGTCTGGCAAAAATGTCTCTAAAGGTCATAGTAGTATACAACCATGTTGTAGTTCAAGTTTATGTGCAAATTTTGGAGGAGAACAATATGATGGAGAAGGGTATGAAAAAAGATTTAGCAAAAATGAAGGGTGTTGTGCAATTTTTGAGAGTGGATATTCAAGAAATGATTCATTTTTGCAAACAAAATTTGAGTCCCTTGAGCCAAAAATGCTTGGTATTAAACCAGAACCACCATATTGGCCAGAACGAGAGGCAATATTATGGACTAATATTGAACAAAAAGCTAAAAGTTTTGGACTTCCTTTGTCACTTAGAATGATAAAAAGGAAACATCAGTGGGAGTCTGGTAGTTTTAGAGACTTGAAACAAATCAATTCTTGCACCTCAAAGGCATTTTCCTCGTTGGTATTCATTGTTATGGAGTTGCAAACTTATGCATTGCAAATGAGGGAAGAAATGTGCAATGAAGATTTGGAGACGATTATTGCTAAAGTTCAAGGAGAAATGTATGCATCATTTGTATGGCTTTTTCGACAAGTATTTTCGCGAACACCAACATTAATGATCTATGTGATAATCCTTTTGGCTAATTATAGTGTATACTCTGCCTCCCAAAATTTTGTTATTATTAAACCATTACCGCGAATAGCCTGTGATCACGAAACTACTACAACAGGTGGAAGACATGATCAACAACATCGGCAAATTAATTATCCTCATATTGTTCCTGAAGAAGTATCAAATTTGGCTCATGAAGAGATAGGATTGTGGGACTCAATAGAAGATGAAGCTTTAAATATGAGGGGTTTAAGGGATATTATTGGGCTTGATCATGAAGTTATGATAAAGTTTGTCTCACCATTGTCAGTGGAGATTGAACCAGATAACAATGTTGATTATTTTAAGACTGGTCTTCTTTATCAGATTGCTTTGTCTCATGAGCCTTATAACACTCTTCTACTATGCAATTATGCACAGTTTCTGAAAGTTATTGTTCGAGATTATAATAGATAATTTCTTCAACTTCCCTTGCCTTACATAATGCAGTATATTATGCCTTACCGGTTTTGTTGTCATTACATTTGAGATTATGTTTTCAGTAAGTTAATCAATTGGAGAGGAGGATATACTAGTATGGGTGGCAAAATTAGCCCATGAAAACATGACACATCCCAGTTACTGACCCACCCATTATTAACTCAGCCTATTTTAACCCGCTCAATTGACAACCTTATATACTAGTCTCGAAAATGGACAAGCATTCATCCAGGTGAATTGTTTATGTCCTCTTTGATATGTGAAAGAACAGATTTTGTGCATTGCTTAACACTGAGAAGATTTCTTCACATAGAAAAGCCAAACAACTATATTGTGTTAAAGAAAATGGAATGAAGAATCAGTTCCTCAGTAACCTAACGTTGTAGTTCCTCTCCTCTCTATATTGTCAAAAATGTTTGTTGTTTGATCTTTGCAATATCTCAATAAGGAGTATGTCAAAACTAGGTTCTTTGGTTTGCCTGTTCTAGCCTGCCTAGACACACAGAATTGTTCCTCTAAGCTTATATCATCACAATAGGATAAGATGAGACTTCTTATCTGCTTTCAAGTGGAAATGGGATCATGTAAAAATGCCTTTGAAAGGCAACTAGTAAGAGCAATTATGTTTTGACCAGTTCCTTCGGAATTGATAATCCATCCTATTTCCAATAAGGACGGTTGACAGTTGAATCCGATTTTGATCATTATTTTAGTATCAGTAATACTGAAAAAAGAAGGTCTCACTCCAAGTTGTTCAAGAATAGTGACGTTGAGTTTCTCGGCCCTTTGACTTAGAATTAGTCAGTTCTATTTCTCGGTGGGGCGGGGACAGTGCTACTCATGTATATTATTTGAAGCCTATTCCTAGGATTATAGTTTACCGATGCCAAGACTTTAAAGAAAATATTATGAAAATAACACTTGAGCAACTTTGTTTGTAGTTTCAGACGACAAAATGAAATGGACACAAATAGAGCATAATAATTATGTAGAGTTCATATAGTCAACTCCAATTAGTTTGGGATCGAAGAGTAGTTTGTTTGCTATAATTTCAGACGGTAAGTTGTTTGTCGTGCCAGGGTGGAGGAGTGCTTCAAGCGGGCAGTCCAAGTGGAACCACCGGATGCAGAGGTCCTATGTCAGTACGCGAACTTCTTGTGGACGGTTAGGAAGGATGTATGGGGAGCAGAAGAAAGATACCAGCAGGCATTGGCATCTGAGCCTAGGAACTCTTATTATGCATCTACATATGCTAATTTCTTGTGGAACACTGGCGGTGAGGAAACTTGTTTCCTTCCAAGTAGTACTTCCTTCAATAACAAAAAGGGCGAAGAAGTTTAGTCATATAGATTGGTCAAGAAATGCATCAACAAAGGAGAAAATGGTGAGATTCCCATATGCTTCTATGGTCATTCTGGTAAATATTAACTACAGTGGAGAAGAAGTTGCTCAAGAACGCCAACACAGATGAATTTTGTTCCTGTAAATCACATTTGAATACATGTTAATGTGATTGATCGGTCTATTATTAACACGCTTTCTCTTGGGAAATGGCTATATTATTATTTCTTGATTTTCTGTTGTCTAGATTGAATAGAGTAATTTGCCTGGAGCTATTCACCAATTCAGGGAAATGGTAGAAAACAAAAGTTCAAGTTATATGGAAAGATATTAATTTTGTATCAAGTTTGTGAAGTCTGTAACAAGAGTAGTGTATTTTCAAATTTTGTAACTCTTTACCAATTTTGTGAAGTCAGTAGTGTATTTTCATCTATTTACAAACTTGCTGCTAGTACATTTGGGTATTTTTTAGTGAGTTAGATAATTTTGTTTTTTCAGTTGGGAATGTCAGTCTTTTGAGGCTTAGGCCAGGAGTCTTGTATGATTAGTCATTGTATACATTTTTATCTCATTACTGCTGATTATTTTCTATCTTAATTTGGAGATTTCTCTCATTCTACCTCTAAAATTATGAGGCTTAAGTTAGGAGTCCAGTATAAACAATGATTCATTACACTTCAGCTCATTATTCTTTAATATTATCTTTTTATTTGGAGTTTTCTCAACAAAAAGTCATAAGTTGGTCACTCCCAACTTATGATTTTAGAGCTTATAGCCACTTTTGGTCGGCGAAGCCTTTTTTAATTCTATTCCTAACATCTTATATAATATCTAAAATACTCTTCCTATAACATAACTTTTACTTATCTCTCCATTATATTCTCATCATTCGTCCTTCTTTTATATATAAAAATATGTCTAAATTTATATTTTTCTATGAATAAGGACATTTCGATCATTTTATCAAGAAAGATGCTTAGCTTAGCTCAATTTTGTAATGTCTTTACTGGTAATAATAAAACAATTAGTTAAAAAAAATGCTTATCAGCATCACCCAAGGGCTTTGGTCTATTAGTAAGAGCATAATGCGTGGTTTAGAAGGTCGAGTCCATTATTAATTTTTTAAGGAAGTGCTTGTAAACCTCTTTTTATCAAGCACACAACAACAACAATAACATACCCAGTATAATCTCACAAGTGAGGTTTAGGGAGGGTAAGATGTACGCATACCTTACCTTTACCATTACGGGGTAGAGAAGTTGTTTTCGATAGACACTCCGCTCAAAAGGAACGTAAGTCATTACAGGATTGCATGAAAAATAGGACAATAAAAAATAAGATACAAAATAAATGACGCAAAATGGTAACACACATAGAGATAATGATCTATGCGATACCAAAATAATACAACTAAGAAAAAGAGAAAAGGAGATAGAAAGGCTAGCCCCACATCCATATGAGCATCCGCATCTTCGCTACCTTCATCTTCTGAACGTGAACGTTCTTGACTGGCCAACACTCTGCCCCGTACAACAATGCTAGTCTAACCACTACTCTGTAGAACTTACCTTTCAGCCTAGACGATACTTTTTTATCGCAAAGCACCCCGAAGGCGAGCCTCCATTTCATCCACCCTGCTCCAATACGGTGGGAAACATCATTGTCAATCTCTCCGTTTTCTTGAATAATGGACCCAAAATACTTGAAACTCTCTCTTTTGGGTATAACTTGTGCATCAAGCTTCACTTCCACATATGTCTCTTGCGTCACTTCACTGAACTTGCACTCCATGTACTCTGTCTTAGTCCTACTTAACCTGAAATCTTTAGATTCTAAGGTCGTTCTCCAAACTTTCAACCTATCATTAACGCCACTACGCGTCTCATCAATCAAAACTATGTCGTCTGCAAATAACATATACTACGACACCTCCTCCTGAATATTAATTTCTTCACTAATGCATTATATCAGTTTCTTCACTTCTAAGTTCTACTCAAAGGTATAAGTACTTATTTATAAAATTAATTTAAGCAGCGAGAAGTATTTTTCAACACTCAATACTTATCAACTATTTTAATTAGCTAATTCAAACGAGCTTTATAATAATTCTATTTAATTAATTCAAAGGTTGAAATAAATAATCTGTTATATCCGTTTAAACCAAACAAATAGTGTAAAGATTGTCCGTGTAAACGAGTAAATCAACATTATGTAATGGAGTTTGACTACTAACATTAATTATACGGAAAAGGGTAAAAAAATATCTTTAAATTATGCGAAATTGAACAAAAATGTCCGCTATTAACAGTAGGGCCGAGCTAGGTAAGAACGAGATCCGAACGCCCTCGGTGAAAAATTACAGTGTATATACAAGATTAAATTGTTTTTATGTATATATAATATATGTTTAACTCCATTGGCTTCTTCGTGTATTTACTTCTTCATATTTTTGAACTCTGTAAGCGCCACTGATTAATAGCGGAGGCATCATTTTTGGATCAAATTATTAACGGAAGACATTTTTTTCAATTTCGCTTATTTTAGACCTTTTCCCGTTAATTATGGAGTATCATATTTTGAAGAAAAAGAAAAAAAAGGGGCATCTCTAGACATTATCCGAGAAACAATAAATAAAGCTTTTGAACGGCCACAAAGCTTTAATTCCGTATCCCAACAGCAAGAAATAATCTCTTGATTATTTTCATTAATGAAAGAGTATATATACAATTTACAATTTTCATAATAGGAAAATCATATTTCTATTTTACTCCCAAAACCTTATTCTAATTGTACAATAATTATATAATTATGGTAAGTGTACAATTCTAATTTAACCACAACAAAACATTACCTAAACTAGACCACCAAACCGTGATATACACGGTATGTATACACTGTGTATATTATGGGTTTAACATCCCATTTTTTCCTAATCAGCCCGTGATATACATGGAACATATACTGTGTATATCACAGATGTTTATCACATTCCCACAGTCATAGCGGGCGGTCTTCGTACACTGAGACTGTCCCTAAAATCTTCAAAAAGGACCGAGGGAAGACTCTTAGTAAAGATGTCTACTATTTGATACATGGAAGGGACATGGCAGACGCGTAATTGTACACGAGTTACCTTTTCGCAAACAAAATGAATATCCATCTCGATGTGTTTAGTGCGCTGGTGTTGAACCGGATTACCAGAAAGGTAGACGACACTAATATTATCACAATAAACTAAGGTAGCTCTCTGAATAGGACAATGAAGCTCTAAAAGAAGATTACGTAATCAGCAGGATTTAGAGACCACATTGGCTACCCCTCGATACTCGGCCTCTACACTAGAGCGTGATAATGTAGACTGACGCTTCACATACCATGAGACCAAGTTATTACAAAAAAACATACAATATCCGGACGTGGAACGTCTGGTATCTGGACAACCACCCCAATCAGCATCTGTATACGAGATAAGTGTAGATGTCGATGAAGGATATAAATGTAAGCCATAGTCAAGTGTTCTCTGGATGTAACGAATAATGCGTTTGAGCGCACTCATGTGCTCAACCCTAGGATCATGCATAAACAAACACACCTGCTGTACGACATACATAATATCTGGTCTCGTGAAAGTAAGATACTGAAGAGCCCCTGCAAGACTGCGATAATGGGTCAGATCCTCGTACGGTGAGCCAGCCGCAGGACCCAGCTTGGGTTTAGTATCAACGGGAGTGGAAGTAGACTTGCAGGAGGACATACCAGCTCGCTCAATGATCTCAGTTGCATACTTTCGTTGTGATAAGAATAACCCACCGGCATGACGAGTGACAACAATCCCCAAAAAGTAACTTAAGGGCCCCAAGTCTTTCATAGCAAACTCATAACTGAGCATTGTCATGATAGACTTTCGCAAAGCACCAGAAGAGGTAGTCAAGATAATATCATCCACATATAATTGTATATAAGCCAGGAAAGTACCACGACAATATATGAACAATGAATTATCAGACATGCTGTGTGAAAACCCAATAGATGAAACATAGTCTGCAAATCTCTTATACCAAGCCCGTGGGACCTGCTTAAGCCCATACAAGGACTTCTTCAATAAACAAACATGATGAGGATATTTGGGGTCTCGAAAACCCAAGGGCTGATGTATGTAAACGATTTCCTTAAGATCACCATGTAAGAAAGCATTCTTCACATCTAATTGATGAATGGACCAAGCTTTCGAAAGAGCCAGACTGAGAACAATGTGAATGGTAGTCGGTTTGACCACCGGACTAAATGTCTCACCACAATCCACGCCAACCTTCTGAGTCTTACCATCACCTACAAGACGAGCCTTATGTCTTGCAAAATAACAGTCAGAATTTTCCTTATGAATAAAATCCACATAGACCGAATAATATTAACACTAGAAGGACGAGGTACCAACTCCCACGTCTTATTTTCAATAAAAGCATCATATTCATCATTCATAGCCAATTTTCAATTCGAGTCTTTTAATGCGGACACTAGATTACGGGGTAGGGAGGATTTAAGAACATTAGAATTGAGATTAAAATGTCTTTTTAGTTTAAAAATAGCCCGTTGAATACGAGTGACCGGTCTGTGACTCGGGAGAGAATTGGATGGATTTTGGGGCAAAATCGGCGAGGTGACGGACTAGCCAGCAGGCAGTGGGCATGCTGGCCCAAAACTGGATGCAGAAATTGGAGCTGGACTGGGAACAGTAAATCAATGAAAGAGTACAATATATTCAATTTAAAATTTCCCTTGATTATTTTCATTAATGAAAGAGTATATATACAATTTATAAATTCCATAATAGGAAAATTCTATTCCTATTCTACTCCCAAAACCTTATTCTATTTGTACAATAATTATACAATTATGGTAAATGTACAATTTTAATTTAACTACAATAAAACATTACCTAAACTAGACCACCAAATCGTGATATACACGGTATGTATACACCGTGTATATCATGATTTAATAACCCAGTTTTTCCTAATCAGCCCGTGGTATACATGACACATATACCGTGTATATCACGGGTGTTTATCATCAACTATCACTTCACCTGCAATTCAATAGCATCGTCGTTGCTTGGTTCCGTCTCTATAGCTGCAATCCATGACAATTCTCTCTCCTAATTTATTATTCACTCGTTCTCACTCCATCGCCGGCAGCATCTCAATTGCGGCGGCAACTCCTTCAGAGTCAATTTCTTTGGCTCTGTCCTCTTCAAACCTCTCATTGAGTACTAAATTAATTAAACCCTAACTAAATATTCAAATCGTGTTTTTGCTTATTTTTTTCAATTCATTATCTTATTTTCTTCCTGCAATTGCTGCTTATTATTACTATTGGTTTTTCATTTCCACTTGAGTCGGGGGTCTATAAGAAATAACCTCTCTATCTGTCAAAAGGGAGGGGTAAGGTCTGTGTACATTCTACCCTCCTCAGACACCACCTGGTGGGATTATATTGAGTATGTTGTTGTTGTTGTTGTTGTTGTTTGTGATAATGCAATTTAATTCGAGGAAATGTGAAGGGTGTCAAATGCTATTGGAAAGAAAAATAACTGATGGAATAAATCGAATGTCATTCTGTTTTCGAATGTCGGAAATTATGTCGTCCGACACCAGTAACAACACTTAGCAAAACAGTAACTTTAAAGAGTAAATGCAACGGAATTTAAAGAACACAAAGGTATAAAATTTTCATAAGTTATATATATATTATATAACTTATGATGGTCAATGACCAAATGTATTGTATATATATATTATATACAAATAGATAAATTCCTTTCTTTACATATTTACAAGATAAAACGGAAAGGAATTAAAAGTTGAAGTCGTAGATGACTTCTGCCTACAAAATCTAACTGAGTAGACATAGACAACCTCTCATTACAATCGCTCCATACAAAACTAATCTAGAATCTAAAACAACAATTGTAATGTTAGACAGAATGTTGTCAACACACTCAGACAACACTTGTGATCCAGATTTCTGAGATGAAATCCCGAGAGCTCTCTTGGTATTTTTGCTTTCTGATTCTGGATGTTGATTCACTGTAGTAGTCTCTCTATTTATAGTAGAGAGTCTTCCTTGAAAACTCATTGATCGGTTGTGGAGGTTGAGGGAAAGGTGGCCATCTAGTAGGTTTTGTTGGTGACGATCAAGGAGCAAAACTCTCTAACAACTTTGACTTGTTCCTCGCGAAAAGCAGCAGCCTTGACTCATTCTCCACACGTGTTTACCAACTCTTTTTTACCTTACCAAGTCATATTTACCACACAGTAATCATTACGTCAAGTAAGGCAAAATCAATTCTGAAAATGTTAGTCCGAATGTTGTGCAACATTTGTCCCAACATTCTTATACATTCAAATCAATATTTTAGGAGATATGTTGGGTCAAATGTCACAACATCAAATCTAACATTAACAATCTCCCCATTTTTGTCTTTCTTCATAAAACTCGTTAAAAAGTAAAGTTGACTTATGGTATTGTCACAAATGTTGTCCGACATCTGTAATCAACAATTTCAAGGTCATGATCCCCCTTAACCTGTGATGGTATACAAGCAACCATGTATATACCAATTCATAGGATTAGAGAAAAAAATATGAGCACATATATACCCACATCATCCAATATATAGAAAGCACGAATAGAAATATCTCATTATCAACAAATATCCACATCAATCCATCAAAACATTTAACAAACATTTATAGCTTAGGTTCATCGACATCATTCAACTTCCCCTTGCTCATCATACATCATCAACAACTTCCAGCAGCTTTTTACCCATGCATAACAACTTCAGCTTCCTCTGCACCGACTTTAGTTTCATTCACATGCATCAACATCATCTCCCCCTTTTTGTGAAGAAAGTAGCATCATGAAATGGTCTCTAACTTGTATCAGGGCATTCCTTGCAGCATCAACTTCTGCAATTTGTTGATTGATTTTTGCAATGTGATCACAAGCCATTTTGTAGACAGTGTAGACTGTCATGGACTAGTGTTGCCCAGAATGTTGGTGACATTTATGGAAACATATTCACTTTCAGCTTCCTTCTTCCAGGGCAAGTCGATGACTCTGTCCTTGCTCTTCAAAACTACTTTGTTTATAGTATAAAGCTTAGGAGCCTTCCCTAAAGTGTCTTCTCTCTTAGGCTTAAAGCCTTGAGTGGTTAATACTTTGTAGACCAGAGAGGAAAAATGAAGGATTGAAGTTGATTCTTTCTCAGCCAAGTTGGCAATTTGATGAAATATTATTTTTCCCAAATCAACTTTCAAACCTTTCCCAATTTTATACAAAAGGGTGGCTTGTTCAGATGTCACAATTGATTATTCATTGAAGGAAGCCAATTGTGAATAGAAATTTTGTGGAGGGTGGAAAATAGGGTTGTTAGTTTGGAGGCTGGTTATCTAAGGATCCATTTTTTCAGTATACGTCCAGTGAGGTATTCAATTACTTCATCCCTATTGTCTATCACATGTTCAGCTTCTCTAACATTATCTCCAGCATTTTGACCCATACATTGATTTATGATAGCAGGCGTAAAAAGGTATACCTTGTTATAGAGATATACCTTCCCAAATTTCTTTGAGGAGGTAGCCTCTATAGCAGAGCTTAAATTAGCATAAAACAACCTTACTATCTCATCAACATATGATTCTTTTTCAGTGACAGAACCAAGAAGTTGTTTGTCATTTAAGAATTCTACCAAACCATATTTAGTACAAAAAGCAATATCTAACACTCTCTCAGGCCTAATTACTCTATTCTTGTAAAAATCCCACATATCATGGTTAGCTTTAGAATAGAATTTATCTGAGAAAAAAGATACATCAATGTATGAATTGATGGATTTGGTACTGTTAGGGGATGTTGTGGCGTGTGTCTCTTCTAATGTTGGCTGAAATGTTGCCTGAGATATTGTGGCATCCATGGCAACATTTAGAGCATCGCTTGTCCTTGTAGTCCTAGGAACTCCTTTGGAAAAAAATTATTTCAAGGGGGTTTCATCTGGGATTTCCCTTTCTTGAGATACACTTGGTTGTTCAGAAGCAGATGGTTCTTCCTCAGTTAAGAAAACAAAGTCTGTATTTTCACTATCACTGCTCGAGTAAGCGGATTTAGATGTTTCACATTTAGGCCTTTCGCTGCTCCAACCTTCTTAGACTGTTTTCTCAAATAATCTACTCGATCGGCGAGTAGGAAAAGTGGATGACCTTGGCTTTTACCTAGAGATGAGAAATCAAAAGTTTGATCGATATTTATTGGGTTATTATTATCTCCAGGATAGTTAATATCTAAAGGTTCATCAAAACCTTTACACACTATTGCTTTAGAAAGATCCTCATGGAGATTTGAGGAAGAAGACTGGCTAGGTTGCTGAGGTGTATTCGATGGAGGGCTAATGCTCATGGGAGTGTTGGATGGAATGATGGTTGACATTTGTTCTGACATTGGAGAAGTTTCCATCAGTGAGAATTGAGGAGAGGGTTTTAAGGAATTAGGGTTTGTGAAAGTGATTGGAGTTTGATTTGGTATTTCCATCGGGTTGGTAGGATGATATACACCCTCAAAACTCCCCCCCCCCCCATTTTTGTTGTTTTTGAAAAAAACAAAAACAAATGAGAGGAATATTTATATACATGGCAAACCTCTTCTTAGCAACAAGAATCTCATAGTTTTAGGTGTTTCACTTTTACAAAATAACTCACACCTAAAATATTAAAACAAATATAACCATCATGGTAGGAATATAATTTAATCTAATCATTTTAAATTTTGAAATTCCTATAAACAAGGCATATAATAGTAGGGGTGAGCGGGTCCGGGTACCCTAACATTTTTTAGCTACCCGGACCCTACCCGATAAAAGATCGGTTCCTAAATTTACTACCCGGAACCTACCCGTAGCAATCATTACCCGGAACCTACCCGGACCCCTGTAAATAAAAAACACAAATTAAGCAACAATTTTTAAGCCTATGAGAATAAAAAAGAGTTCTAAAATAATTTCATCAAGTAGTTTTTTAGCCTGCAATCAGAGTTTTTAGTATCCTTATAAGAAGTTTTAGAAAACTTATTCATTGTAGAAAAGCTAATTCTGTAACCAAAACCTAAAATTGCAAGCCAAATTTGACAATTAATTGAACGTGTTGATTTCAAAATAAATTTGAAAATATCTGAATTAAACTTATTTTCGTGTTCATAAGCTCTTCGATACAAAAGAAAAGCTTTATTATGCTAGTAAATCCCTAAATTTCATCTTCACAACTACAAAAATATACACAAATTTTAAAAATAGATTTACATTTCAAATAAAAAAGTAATACAAATTGAAGATGAGTATCGCCTGAAATAGAACGAAAGCATATGATATTAAAAAGAAATTAAAGAGTTAGATATGAACAATATGCATTGTAGGAATGACGTGAACACAACCAAGGGAGAGAAAGAGGCAAAGGTGAAGCTTCAATGACGACAACGATGAAAGTACCTGAGAGAAAGCTTCAACAATGACGACGATGAAGCTCGGTGGTGTAGCTAAAACGCCATTGTTATTGAGAGAGTTTTGGGTGTTTTCTCTTATGGCACAAAGAGCATTCTAGAATAAAGGGGTGAAAAAACTAAAATATTTACGTATTGGGATGGGAAAAATCAATGTGTAGGCGTGCAACAAACAATTTTGGAGAAAGTTAAAAGTGGTCCAAATGTTTCTAAAAAAAGTAAAAATATTTAATATTTTATAGGTTCCGGTATCGGTTCCGGTCCGGTACCCTGTCTCTATTTTCCGGAACCGGAACCGGACCCGACATTGATCGGTTCCTAATTTTACTACCCGAACCCTACCCGTTATTATAATATATCTACCCAGAACCTACCCGTTAGTGTCGGTTCCGGTCGGGTATCTGGGTACCCTGTACCCGTGCTCACCCCTATATAATAGGGAGTCAGATATGATGTTTTAACAATCAGATAAGTACAACATCCTAACATATATCACATTCTGAAAATGTCAAAGCAATGTTGACACAATTTTGGACGACACAAGTATTTTGATCCCACACGAATTTTCAGATTTGGCAACAAACCAAGACACGTTTTATATGCACTTTATGAGTTTGACCACTAGAACAATGTAACATTTTCCCATCGTATCCTTGGACTAATCATATAACACATATAAATGAATTTTTCGTGTAAAAAATAAGAATACTTTTATGATATTCTCAAATTTCTTTTGAAGAACTCGATACTTCTATAGAATAGGAACGGTATGTTTCCACGGGCTTTGCCCATTTTTCACAGTTGCCAAATATTTGCAAAGGCTTTGCCTTATTTTGATACTCCCTTTTTATGATATATATGATTTTTTTATATATCATCACAAAGAACGGTATCACTTTGATAACATATTCTTATTGAAGGATCATGTTTGTGTGACCAAAAGTTATGCATCAGACAACAACAATAATCAGTTAGTGGTATAACATAAGTAAATGTCACCCTAAATGTTAGACAACATTTCAGCCGACATTCACTTAAAATGTCTTTTTAGAGATTGCAAAGACCAAGAGATTTCGTTAAACTAGAAAATCTCTCATGGTTCAAAGCTTTTGTAAAAATATCAGCTAGTTGATGAAGAGTGTCAACATGTTCAATTTGAACTAGATGTTTTCAACTAAATCTCTTAAAAAGTGATGTCTAATATCAATATGTTTTGTACGTGAGTGCTGAACTGGATTTTTGGAAATATTTATAGCACTCAAATTATCACAGTACAAAATCAAAATGTTGCTAGTAAATCCATAATCGTCTAACATGTGTCGTAGCCATATTAATTGAGAGCAATAACTTCCAGCTGCTACATATTCAGATTCAGCAGTTGAAAGTGAGACACATTTTTGTTTACGACTATACCATGAAACAAGGTTATTGCCAAGATAAAAACATCAACATTCACTTAAAATGTCTTTTTAGAGATTGCAAAGACCAAGAGATTTCGTTAATCTAGAAAAAAAATTTCATGGTTCAAAGCTTTTGTAAAAATATCAGTTAGTTGATGAAGAGTGTCAACATGTTCAATTTGAACTAGATGTTTTCAACTAAATCTCTTAAAAAGTGATGTCTAATATCAATATGTTTTGTACGTGAGTGCTGAACTAGATTTTTGGAAATATTTATAGCACTCAAATTATCACAGTACAAAATCAAAATGTTGCTAGTAAATCCATAATCGTCTAACATGTGTCGTAACCATATTAATTGAGAGCAATAACTTCCAGCTGCTACATATTCAGATTCAGCAGTTGAAAGTGAGACACATTTTTGTTTACGACTATACCATGAAACAAGGTTATTGCCAAGATAAAAACATCAACATTCACTTTAAATGTCTTTTTAGAGATTGCAAAGACCAAGAGATTTCGTTAAACTAGAAAATCTCTCATGGTTCAAAGATTTTATAAAAATATCAGCTAGTTGATGAAGAGTGTCAACATGTTCAATTTGAACTAGCTATTTTTCAACTAAATCTCTTAAAAAGTGATGTCTAATATCAATATGTTTTGTACGTGAGTGTTGAACTGGATTTTTAGAAATATTTATAGCATTCAAATTATCACAGTACAAAATCAAAATGTTGCTAGTAAATTCATAATCCTCTAACATGTGTCATAGCAATATTAATTGAGAGCAACAACTTCCAACTGCTACATATTCAGATTCAGCAGTTCAAAGTGAGACACATTTTTGTTTACGACTATACCATGAAACAATGTTATTGCCAAGATAAAAAAATCCTCTACTTGTACTTTTTCTATCATCCACATCTCCATCTCAATCTGAGTCACTAAATCCTATTAAGTTAGGATTAGTGTCTTTGGAATACCAGATCCCAACTCACATGTGCTAGTAATATATCGAATAATAAGTTTCACGATATTTAAGCGGGACATTTTGGGACAGGCTTGAAAACGTGCACAAACACAAACACTAAACATAATATCTGGGCTACTAGCAGTAAGATAAAGAAGGCTACCTATCACAGATCGATATAATGTTGGGTCAACATTTTCACCAACATTTATCCTTACATACCTTCTGCGATGAACCCATTGGCGTTTTCATCTGTTTAGCGTTCTCCAAACCAAATCTATTAACTAGATTCTTGGCATATTTACTCTGTGAGATAAAAATTCCATCTTCACTTTGCTTTATATGCAAGTCTAAGAAAAAAGTTAATTCCCCAATCATGCTCATTTCAAATGTCGATGACATAGCTTCATCAAATGAATTTAAGTACGACTGTGAAGTCGATCCAAAGACTATGTCATCCACGTAGATTTGAGAAATTATAATATCTACATCATGTCGTTTAATAAACAAAGTACGATCAACTTCACCACTGTTAAAACCAAATTCAAGAAGAAAATTAGTTAAATGACTATAACATGCGCGAGGGGCTTGTTTCAACCCATACAAAGCCTTTTTAAGCTTGTACACATAGTGTGGATGATAAGGATCTTCAAATCCTTTTGGTTGTTCAACATATACCTCCTTGTCTAGATAACCATTTAAGAAGGCACCTTTTACATCCATTTGGTGTAAAGTAATTTTCAGACAACAAGCAATAACAAGTAAAAGTCTAATTGACTCGATTCTAGCTACAGGTGCGAAGGTTTCATCAAAATCAATTCCTTCTACATGAGTATAACCTTGTGCGACTAGACGTGCTTTGTTTCTAATAACTGTTCCCGATTCGTCTATTTTATTTTTAAAAATCCACTTAGTTCCAATTACATTTGTATTATTTGGATGTGGAACTAAGTCCCAGACTTCATTTCGAGAAAATTGTTCAAGCTCTTCTTGCATTGCTTGTATCCAAAAATTATATTTAAGTGCTTCTACAACATTATTTGGTTCTAATGTAGATATAAAACAAGAAAGACTAACCTCTTGGTATATGGTTGACATACACACATACCTTACCATTTCTCTATAGTTGAGTGATTCTTTGCCTCTTGTTCTAATTCCTTAAAAAACTCCCCCTATCACTTGGCTCGTTTGATGATTCTTCCTAATCCTTGATGAGGGGTCCTGCAAACTTGGTCTAACAATTCAGCACTTGACTCCTCATATGTGGCCTCTATAGTCTCTATTGTTGTTTTGAATGTTGCTTCAGGTGTGGCAACATCTAATTCTTCTACAATCTGTGGACTTTCCACTGTATCTATAATGTTATTTTCAATAGTTTTTCCTGAAACATCATCAAAGATAACATTTACAGACGCTTGTACAGTTCTAGATCTCAGATTGTATACTCGATAGGCATGACTATTTTGTGAATAGCCAACAAAAATTCCTTTGTCACTCTTAGAGTCAATTTTTCCAAATAATCCCTGTCGTTTTAAATATAACAAATACACCCAAAAATATGAAAGTAACGCAAGTTTGGTTTCTTTCCATTTATAATCTCATAGGTGTCATCTTTGTTCTTGACCTCAGATAGACTCTATTAGCTATGTGATTAGCAGTATTCAAAGATTCTGCTCATAAACGTTTTGACAAATGTTTAGAACTAAGCATTACTCTAGTCATTTCTTGTAATGTCATATTCTTCCGTTCTGCAACCCCATTTTGTTGAGGAGTTTTGGGGGCAGAAAACTCATGAAAAATTCTCTTTTTCTCACAAAAATTTGTGAATGAACTATTTTTAAATTATTTTTCATGATCGGATCTAATTCGAAAAATAGGAGAATAGAATAAATTTCTAATTCTAGAGTGCAAGATTTTAAACATGTCAAACGTTTGTGATTTTTCTTTCAAAAATTATATCCAAGAATATCTAAAAAAATAATCTACTATCACAAAGGAATACCTCTTGCCTCCTAGACTGTCTACTTAAATTGGACCTATTAAATCCATATGTAACAATTGAAAACAGTGAGATGTACCTGAATGTTGTCCGTCGTGTTGAACAACATTATGAGAGACACGGGTTTGCTTACCTTTCAAACAATCTTCACATATCATTTTACCTTTATGACTAAGTTTGGGTATGTCTCTAACCGCTTCAAATGAGACCAATTTTTCTAAATTGCGGTAGTTGACATACCCCAACTTTTGATGCTATAGTGGTGTCATCGACCTTTGCATTATTGCATGATTCTTGTCCTCAAGCAAGATAGCAATTATCACATGTTCTAGTACCTGTCATGACACATATATTTTCATCATTCATAACTTTACAAGCATTCTTATCAGATTTCACCTCAAGATCGTCATCACACAGTTAACTAACACTTATCAGATTAGCCATTAATCCATCAACGTGTAAGACATTTCTTAAGTCTGGAACCAGGAACATCCAAGATTCCTTTTCCAATTATTTTGCTTTTACTACCACCTCCACAAGTCACGTTTCCTCCATTGAATGACTTATAGTTCTTTAGAAAACCTTTTGCACCTGTCATGTGGGGAGAACATCCACTATCAAAGTACCAAAAACCTAAAATGTTAGTTCTTAATGCAGTAATAACAACATTACATGTTACACCCTTTTTAGGAACCCAAACTTTCTTAAAATATTTTTTACCTTTTGGCTCAGAAATGTTGCTTCGATTGTTATCCGGAATGTTGGACAACATTTTGCTCACAAATCTTGAAGTTTTAAATAATATGGTTTTAAGTGTCCAGGGGAGTTACAGTGATGACACACAAACTTCATATTCTTTGACATATATGAGAACTTATTATTCATCCTTTTTCTTTTACAAAACATATTTTCTCATTTTTATCAAAGAGATTAGAGCATATAGTTTTAAGAAAGTTTTCGTACCCAAATTCTGCATGTGAAGGTTTACTAAAGTTGAGTATCTCATTCAACTTTGAAGTCCCCGTGTTGAGCTTATGGAAGGTTGCTTCGGCTAAATACAATTTTGCACGGATCTTACCAAATTCAATATCATTTTTGGTAAGTGCAACCTCAAGTCGGGTTATTGTGCCTTTTAATATTAAATTCTCATGAGTTAAAGATTTCACATTTTGTCAAGTTGCTTGGATTCTAAGATTAAGGATTTACAAATACTTTGTAATTCATTAATCATATCTCTGCATTCAACTTAAACCATACAATCAACCTCACTAATAGAAATAGAACCATTAAAGCAATTGACATCAGTATAGTTAAATAATTCATACCTTTCGAATATCGCTGAGGATGTTGATGTCATTGTTGATGTTGGAGCAAATGTCATGACAACTGAGACAACATTGTATACGACATCTTCTTTATCCGATAGAGATTGTTCAAAAATAGTAGCCAACATTGCTTGTGTTTCAATTTCACGATCTCCTTCTTCTTCACCTTCATCATCACTAAGAGAACCTCATATTTCTTACCAAACTTTCTAAGAGTATTAGCACATTCGTTAGCATAGTGACCCCAACCAGAGCATGCATGACACTGCACGGACTCAAGCTGTTTGGGATCAAATTTGGTACGATCTGAGTTGGTTCTTCTTAGTTGATTCCTTTTTGTACATTTGGAAGGAATCTAGTGGAATTTTGATTGAAGACTTGGTTTTGATGCTCTTTAGATTTAGATTGATTTCTTTCATTGTTGAACTTCCTCTTCATCAATTTGTATTTTCGAGTGAGTAAGGCAACATTTGCACCATCACCTATGTCTTCAAGATTCTCATACTCTTCTTCGATTTGACTCTCCGAGGATTAAACTTGAAGTTCCACATTCTTGCTTTTATACAATTTCTTTTGATTCTCAATGTTTATCTCGTAAGTTTTAAGAATGCTCATCAACATATGAAGGTCCATTGTGGCAAGATTGTGAGCTTCTTCAATAGCACAAATCTTTAAATTGAACTTTTCAGGAAGAGAGCGGAGAACCTTTTCAACAAGTTGAGTGTTGGTTAATGTGCACTTGAAATTCATTTGAGATGTCAATCAACTTTTCAAAATAAGATTTAATTCCGCTTCTTCCATCCTTAAACGTTCATATTTACTCATGAGCATGCGTAACTTTGTTCGACGAACACTTGAGCTACCTTCACAATGAATTTACATTTAAGGCTTTTTCGTTAAAGCTAGCATTATTAGTTTCTTCTGTAGTCCATTCGGATTCAGGTTTAACAAGAATGTCACCTTCCTCATCCGGTGGTAACATTGGAACAACATACCCATTGGTTATAGATCTCCATTCACTAACATCAATTGATTTGATATGAGAACGTAGGCGAATCTTCCAATACGCATAATTTGATCCATCTAAAATAAGAAGCCTACCAATAGTTGGATTTGCCGGATCCATAACTTATGACAACAGGACTAATCACTTATTGTGTTAAGTGTCGGCTCTAATACCACTTGAAGGGTGTCAAATGCTACGGAAATTAAAAACAAGAGATGAAATAAATCGAATACCAATTTTGTTTCCGAATGTCGGTGTCGCACCCATTTTTAACACGGTCGTGACGCACGGGAATTTCCCTGGAGTTGATTCAATGTTGTTGAGGAGTCGTCACCTAATTATTCTAAGGTGAATTAGGGCACCTAGATGTTAACATAAATGCTGCAAAGTAAACTCCGATTAGTGGTCTGCGAAACTATGACATTCTAGGTATGAGTTCTTATTATCCTAAAGGAAAGGGGTTAGTCATCCTTTAAGATCCGCTAACTTGTGATTATCCGGTCAAACTCAGATTAATTATTATGTTAAGGAAAATGTATGTTTAGAAAGTATAAACTTAAAACGATGTTACAAGTATTTAATAAAAAGATGCTTTTTTGACAATAAAAAGACTTTACCATTTATTCTTTTGAAGAGTTTCGCAAAGGTAATTGCGATTTTTTGAGAAACAAATTCTGACATAAAATCCGGAAAGAATATGCATGATATTTTTATACAAATATATGTAAAAAATAAATTTTTGAATAAAAATATGTATTTGTAAAGCATTGTTATAAAATAAAAGTATGCATTTGTAATGCATTGTTATAAAATAAAAGTAGGCATTTGTATGGCAAATATACATGTAAAATGATTTATTTTTGGATAAAAGTATACATTTGTATTATTATAAAATACATGTAAAAAGTATGCATTTATATAGCATTATAAAATACATATTTTTTTTTTGCAATTTGATAATGTAGGAGGGAAATAAATTATTTATAATGCAAAAAAATAATTTATATGGCAGTTATTTTAAATCGCAAATCAGATGAAAAACAAAACCTTATTTGCTTAATTAGTAATGTGCATAGAAGATGACCAAGTTATTTTGAAAGTTTTGAATATGCCTGACGAGCCTAAAATAAATAACTAGCGGAGAGTTTCCTTTATAGACTACCCTATTAATCTATCTATTCAAGGCCTAATTATTCTAATGATCGTACAAAATTAAATAATTAAATTACAACCCAAAAAATAAAATGACGGGATTAAAGAATTTAAAGATTGCGACTAGGCGGATGACGATGTCATCCCGCCCTATTTGTTTAGAAATTCCGAGGCCGGAGGATGCAGTGAATGTGGATGCGAGTCTTCATTTGACAATAGTCATGATAAGTCTTATAACGAGGCTCTTCGTTGCTCCTGATGCATTTCATGTAAATAAAAGAAAAGAAAAGAAATAGTATACGGAATATAAAAATATATACATAGGAAAATGTACATAAATAATTCATGAAAAATAATATGTTGTTGGGTCTCGAATTTGATACCCAACATAGATAACACGAAAGGAAAAGGGAACAAGGAAAAGGGGAGGCTTGCATATTAGGGTCTAGATGGTACAAAATAGGCTAGGCATAGTATCAATGTAGATCTCAAACCATTACCCCTTTATCAAAACAAACACAAAATCACAACATACTACTATGCATGGGCAAAGGGGGAAGATGATTAAACCATGTCTTGGCATTTGAGAGAAAAGGTTAACTCAGAGGGAACAGGTCTATATCACACCCACCTACACTATCAATCTATTAGACTAGGCCAACATGTCATTCTTTAGTTAAACTCAAAACACAAATGATCTCCCACTTTCCACAGACAAAATGGGTAACATACAGATGGTCAAGTTGTATACCATCAGGAGAGGAAAAGATTAATCTAGAATTTAAAGTACATAAATTGGGTGTCAACAGTTAGCAATTATGTCATCCGATACCAGTAACAACACTTAGCAAAACAATAACTTTAAAGAGTAAATGCAGTGGAATTTAAAGAACATAAAGGTTTTAAATTTTCATAAGTTATGATGATCAATAACCAAATGTATTGAATATATATATTATATACAAATAGACAAATTCTTTTCTTTACAGATTTACAAGATAAAACGGAAAGAAATTAAAAGTTGAAGTCGCATATGACTTCTGCCTGAAAAATCTAACTAAGTAGACATAGACAACCTCTCATTACAATCGCTCCATACAAAACTAATCTAGAATCTAAAATAGCAATTGTAATGTTGGACAGAATGTTGTCAACACACTCAGGTAACACTTGTGATCCAGTTTCGAGATGAAATCTCGAGAGTTCTCTTAGTATTTTTGCTTTCTGATTCTGGATGTTGATTCACTGTAGTATCCTCTCTATTTATAGTAGAGAGTCTTCCTTGAAAAGCTCATTGATCGGTTGTGGAGGTTGAGGGAAAGGTAGGCAACTGGTAGGTTTTGTTGGAGACGATCAAGGAGCAAAAACCTCTAACAACTTTGGCTTGTTCCTCACGAAAAGCAACCCTTGACTAGTTTTTGACACGTGTTTACCAACTCCTTTTTACCTTGTCAAGTCATATTTACCACATAATAATCATTATGTGAAATAAGGCAAAATCAGTTACAACATTCAGACCAAAAATTCTTATACATTCAAATCAATACTTCAGGAGATATGTTGGGTCAAATGTTACAACATCAAATCCAACATTAACAATTTACGATTGTCGATATAAAAAAAATTAAACAAAAAAGATATAGGAAAAAAATTTCGTTAATTTTTTTTTTAAAAGAAGCCTAATACTGAGTTGTCAAAATAAATTTGTTTTTCATCTTAATAATCAGACTTCATTAATGTCTCATTTGTAACGAATGCGTAAGGAAAGACCAAAGTCGTCTGAATATATGAACTTTTTCAGTTTTTAAAGTGCACACGTTATATATCAATTAATGTGTTGTAATATTTATTGCGCTCTCTATTTATAACCTTCAACCTTATCTTCCAAAAACTCAATTTAAACCAAATCTGCCTATCAAGGAAAGGAAAAAAAGAAAAGGGTAAGCAAGAATTTTTTATTCTCCTTTATTTATTTATTTTCCAAATAAAAGTGGAACTCCCACCCCAGGAGCCCCCACACCCCGGTCCGACAGGTCTGTGAAGGAGGTAAATCATGGTGACTCAATTGATTTCAAAGGTTAGACCAGTACTACGCTCCTTTATTTATTTATGTGTTTATTGTCATGTGCCAGTTTTCTTCCCAAATTTTCTTTCAAATCCCTAATTCTCATTGATTATTCTCATTAATGAAGAGGTATTTATATACAATATCAATCCATAATTATGGAAAATCTTATTCCTACTATAACAATAAATGGAAAGTCATATTCCTATTATAACAATAAATCTTAATTACACTTGTACAAGAATTCTTCAACTATGGTAATCTTGAACTCGGATACACGTGTATACTCGTTCTGTCACACCCCCGCAGTCATAGCGGGCGGTTGTCGTACGCTGAGATTGTCCCTAAAATCTTCAAATAGAATCGAGGAAAGACCCTTGGTAAAGATGTCAGCAATTTGGTATCTGGAAGGGACATGCAAGATGTGTACTTGTCCACGAGCTACCTTTTCGCGAACAAAGTGAATATCTATCTCGATATGTTTAGTGCGCTGATGTTGGACCGGATTTCCATAAAGATATAATGCACTAACGTTATCACAATAGACCAATATAGCTTTCTGAATAGGAAAGTGAAGTTCTAATAGAAGATTACGCAGCCAACATGATTCAGACACCACATTGACTACTTCTCGATACTCGACCTCTGCACCGGATCGCGATAATGTAGCCCGACGTTTCGCATACCAAGAGACCAAGTTATCACCCAGAAACATACAATAACCACGAGGACGAGTGTCTTGTATCAGGACAACCACCCCAATCAGCATATGTGTAATACACGAGAGTAGAAACGACAGACATATATAAATGCAATCCATAATAAAGTGTGCCATGTATGTATCGTATAATGCGTTTAAGCGCATGCATGTGCTCAATATGTGGATCATGCATAAACAAACACATCTGTTGCACTGCATAAGTAATATCAGGTCTCGTGAAAATCAGATCCTGAAGTGCTCCTGCATGACTGCGATAGTAGGTGGGTCCTCGTATGGGGTGCCAGACGTAGCACTCAGCTTCGGTTTAGTATCCACCGGAGTAGAAGTAGACTTACAAGATGACATGCCAGATCTCTCAATAATCTCTTCCACATACTTTTTCTGAGATAAAAATGGACCATCTGCATGATAAGTGATTGTTATGCCGTAAAATAGCTTAAGGCCCCCAAGTCTTTCATAGAAAATTCTGAAATGAGAAGGGACATAATAGACTTGCGTAGAATATCTTATGAGGCAGTCAATATAATATCATCAACATATAACAAAATGTATGCCAGAGAAGTACCACGCCGATAGATGAACAATGAATGATCAGACATGCTGTGAGAAAACTCAATAGTAAACACATAATCTGCAAACCTTTTATACTAAGCCTGTGGGGTCTTATGAGGATAATTAGGGTCCCTAAAACCCAAGGGTTGATACATGTAAACTGACTTCTTAAGATCACCGTGTAAGAAAGTATTTTTCGCATTCAGCTGGTGAATGGAACATGTCTTCCAGAGAGCTAGACTGAGCATAGTGCGAATGGTTGCCGGTTTGACCACCGGACTAAATGTCTCTCCACAATCCACACCAACATGTTGTGTTTTACCATCACCTACAAGACGGGCCTTATGCCTCTCAAAAGAACCGTCAAATTTTTCTTTATGAGTAAAAATCCACATAGACCGAATAATATTAACACGAGGTGGACGGGGCACCAACTCCCACGTCTTATTTTCAATAAGAGCATTATATTCGTCATCCATGACCAATTTCCAATTCGGGTCATGAAGGGCTGGCAATGGGTTACATGGTAGGGGAGATTTAATGACATTAGAATTAAGATTAAAATATTTAATAATACCCCATTTGTCTACGAGTAATGGGCCCTTGACGTGAGGTAGAATTGGACGGGAGTTGGGCGTTTCTCCAGTTGTCATTGGACTGGCCAGCAGGCAGTGGGCCTGCTGGCCCAACAACTGGGTGAGCGGTAGATATCAGATCGAAATGAGTAGTGGGCCGCGTCGTGGAACAGTACCGTTACCGAGACTGGGCCGAGACTCTAGATCGGCAATTTGTGGGCCAGTTGGCGAATTCGAGTCACGGGACATCTCGGACAAATGGTGGATAATATACGGTAAGATACCATCATCCAAAAAAGTATATGAACTAGACACGAAACTACACAATTTAGTAAACGGAAATTGGGTTTCATCAAAAGATAACATGACGACTAATGATGATTTTGTTAGAGGATTAATCAAAACATTGGTAACCACGATGATTAGATGGATAACCCAAAAACACACAAGCGGTAGAACGAGCTTGAAGTTTGTTAATTGTAGTAGATGGAAAAAGTGGATAGCATAAACACCCAAACATCCTAAGATGAGAATACGAAGGATCTTTATTGTAAAAAAATTTAAGTGGGGATTGATATGCTAACCCTTTATGAGAGAGGATGTTAAGTAGATATGTAGTCATTTGTAATGCATGATGCCAGAAATAATGTGATAATGAAGCATGGGCGAGCAAGGTACGGACAATATCATTTATGGAATGAATTTTTCTCTAGGCCTTCCCATTTTGTGAGGACGTATGTGAACAAGAAATTCGAAAAGATATTCCATTAGTGTCACAAAACTCTCGAAACAGCCCATTATCATATTCCATGTTGAATATTTTTAATTTCTCATTTGAATTGGGTTCAGATGAATGCTCTAAATTTTAAGAAGGTGGAAAAAACTGAGATTTTTTGGATAAAGGAAATGTCCACAAAAAATTAGAATAATCATAAAAAATAAGACATAATAACGATGGCCCAAAGAACTTAAAACGGGAGATGTCCATAAATCACTATGAATAATGTCAAAAGGCATCAAAGTACGAGAAGTAGAGACTACAAATGATAATTTAACATGTTTTCCTAATGGACAAAAAGGACAAATTGGAGTACTACACGTACCCTTACAAGTAATAAAATTATTTTTATGCAGAGAAGAAATAATAGATGACCCCGGATGTCCCAAACGTGCATGCCACAAGGAAGGAGCAAGAGCGGCAAAGGTAGAAGGTGTGGCTTGACTCGTGGAAATGGTGGTGAGGGGATACAACTCCCCTCTACTACTGCATCTCATTAGAAGTATTCCCGTCGTGAAATCCTTCACAGAAAATCTAAAAGGATCAAAATTAACAGAAACCCAATTATCAGTGGTGAATTTTCGGACAGACACCAAATTTTTAATTAAGTTAGGGGCATGAAGAACATTTTTTAAGACAAAAGATGGATGTGGGGGAGACATTCATATGACCATAACCGCGAATTGGAATTGAGTTGTCATTACCAACAATAATGCCACGATTTTTGCTTAAATTAAAATAAGACGAGAGATTACCTTGTGTGGACGTTATATGAGAAGTGGCTCTAGTGTTCATGTACCAATTCGGGTTCGGGGGATGTAATCTGAGTGTATGCATTGTGGCCTCCATATCTGTAGGTGTCGGGACTGGAGATTGGCCCGCAGTAATGAAGGCCTGCTGGCCCCGCCCAACACTGTATCGTGATGCACTGTTCAGGAAATTGTACCTGGAAGCCGACTGGAATTGGGCCCAGTTTCCAGGATATGGCGTTGGTGGATAATAAGGGCTATTGGGCCAATGGCCAAGAGGCCCAAGGCTGCGGCTAGTTGGCCTACGGTCCACTGTTCCGAGCCCCACTGCCGTCGCCGCCACTGTTCTGGCCACCAGCACCGCCATTGTCACCACCACGGCTGCCACCGCATTTCTTGCTATTATTTTTATGATTTTAGCCCTTTTTTCCGCCACCCTTGGTATGGTTTTGACCTGAATTTTCAGAGAATGAGTGAGGGTTGTCTGACGTGGCCATCATCATGGCGGAATTTGCGCCGGTAGCCTCCTTCTTATCCAAACCGACTTCTTCTAACGTGAGCATGGAACATGCCTGATAAAATGGCGGGAGAGGATTACTTTGACGAAGCAGTGTCCCAACTCCATTATAGGCCTCGGATAGGCCTGCAACCAGCTGAAGAACAAGACGATCATTGGTAACGGGCGCACCAACGTTTCGGAGTTGATCCGTCAATTCCTTTAGCCTTTTACAATAGGTTGAGACGTTCGGAAAATCTTCCATGTTGACATGGGAAAATTCCTGCTCAAGCGTGACAACATGAGAATTTTTGTTATCTTAGAATATATCACGCACATTATTCCAAGTTTTCATCGTCGTAGCGTCGGGTTCAATAATTGTCTGCAAGAGGTTTGTAGAGATAGTGAAATAAATTCACTGGAAAATGGTAGCATCAAGGGTCGTCCATAACGTAGGATCGGGGGGTAGGCACCTTCTCCTTGCCAGTGACCGAGGGGATGATGTGATGGAGGACTTGATGCGAGCGTGCATGAACTTTGAATAATTTCGCCCACGTCGCGTATTGGACATTTTCCATCTCAAGAACAATAGGGATGTGGTTCTTGATGTTAGAGATTGTAAGGGCAGGATGAAACATGTTCTTTGATGTAGACATAACGAAAGAACAATCGGTGAATTATGGAGTTGGAAGAAAATTTGGGAAGAGAGAAAGAAATTGCATGGAAACCGAGGATGAATCACGAATCTGAGATGGGAGAAAAGGGCAACAGAAGTGCTTTTGTGAGAAGGTATTTTAGCCCTAGACTTCTGATACCATGAAAGAAATAATCTCTTGATTATTCTCATTAATAAAGAGGTATTTATATACAATATACAATCCTTAATTATGTAAAATCATATTCCTACTATAACAACAACTGAAAAGTCTTATTCCTATTATAACAATAAATCCTAATAATACTTGTACAAGAATTCTTCAACTATGGTAAGTTTTACACTAAAACTTGAACTTGAATACACGTGTATGTTGCGTGTTTGAAAAGATGTTGCATTCCCGCGTATTAGATGAAATAGAAAAATTGTTTTGTCAAAAATTCCAACTTCTATTTAAGATTACAAAAGGAAACAAAATTAAATAAGCGAGCGCAATAATATATGATATTTGGGCACGAGTAAAAAAAATTGAGATGCCACTTTAAGAACCAACGTCGAGATAGTCTTCATGCTCGATTGAAAAGAAATTACTCCTTCCGTCCCAATTTATATGATGTAGTTTGACTGAGTACGAAGTTTAATAAATAAAGTCTTTTCAATCTTGTGATCTATAACAAGTCAAATATATTTGTGTGGTTATAAATCATCTCGTTAAGCGTAAAATATAAATTTTAAAATTAAATTATTGTCAAATAAGAATGTGTCATTTTTTTAGAACGGATTAAAAAAGAAAGTGTGTCATATAAATTGAGAATGAGAAATTATATATATTTTGATAAAAAGATTATCAATGTAAGTTTTAAATATTTATGAGGGTTTTTTTGTTTGCTTAATGCTTTATAAGTTGGGAATATTGTCTTTGGAGTGCGTGCAATATTTAGAATATGAAGAAAGCCAATATAATGTTGATTCGCAGGTTTTAAAGAGCAGATGTAGAGACGGGACCCGAATTTAAATGTTCCTACAAGAGACTTTATGATGAGACTTATAGTGAGGTCTCTGACGCCAAACCCTTAGATATTGTATCATATGCTTCCCCATAGTACGGTACCTTTGCATATTTATTACTTGTTTTGAGAATAATCTTATCATTGTAATCTCATTTCCATAATAATATTACTCATGACAAAGATACATGCAAAGGATTATGGAAGCTTTATTCAACATTATGATTCTCTTATTTATAGCTCATAATATATTAATAGAACTATTTAGAAGATACACTTATTCCTAATCGATTGAATATGGGTTCCAAAGGGATTTACATCGGTCATGAACTACTACACTCAATATTTTAAGGCTTTATGTTGATCGATTAGATTCTTGCACATTGTATTAAAAGAAAAACTTCTGTAAACCATTTTGCCAATTGTTACTCTTTACATGTTCTATTACTCTAAATAATTATCTACTCATTTAACTGCTTTGAATGCGGAAATCTTAGTAGTTCAATTGGTTGACCACCTGAATTTTCACATAACTTCCATCTTGTTGGTGAGAGTTTGATTCCCCGTAATCATCTCTCTCATTTCCCCTTCCCTTCCCCTTCCCCTTCCCCTTCCCTAATAAAGATAATTAAAAAAAACTGCTTTGACTGTGAGCTCAAACATATAATCTTTAAAGTTTTTTGAAATAAAATCTTACATATTTGAAAACTATGTAAAAAGTAGAAACTACATAAAAATAGTATAATAAATTACAATAATTCTATAATTTAAAACATTTAAAAGATATACAATGAATTCACTATGGCCAGGTCCTTAATATTGAGGTTCATGAGTCCTAGTTTTCTTCTAGGAGCAAGTTCTTCGTCAGCAATTTCTATTTTTATGTACCTCTAATCTTCTACAACTTGTTAATTTTGCTGAGTTGCCAAAATTTAAATGTGGATTAAGTTGCTCGTTGGACTGATATTTCTAGTTTTGCTTGAAGGGTCTTCATTAAAATGTTCTTTTGTCCAGTTAAATTATGCACGAGGTACTAGCAACGTTCATTATACAAGTGGTAATAGCCATCGTTGAGGGGAAGAAAATCATTGTAATTTTTCAGTTTGGGGCTATGTAAATGGACTGAGCGAATAAGGGCCAAAGGAGAGATTAAGGCCACCTTTGCTAATGTTCAAGTAATACTCAAGAAATTATAACAATTTTATTTATAACCCTCAAGAAATTATAAGTATTTCAGCCATCTAGAAGTTGAAAGCTTAACGAACCCCATAGACCTCACTTCGGGCGTGTTTGGTACGAAGAAAATTCTTCCCATAGAAAATGGTTCATTACTTATTTTCTGTTGTTTGATACATAAGTAAGCACAAAATATTGTCCCAAAAACACTTACTATATAATATAGGCAAACACTATGGAGGGTGGGACTAAGGGGTAGGGGTGGTGCCAGTGGGGGCTAGGGGGTAAGGGTGATGCCGGTGGGGGCTACAGGAAGTGCAGGAGGGTGAGGCAAGGTGTGTTGAAGGGTAGGAAGTAGACAATAGTGTGAAATGTCAATAACTTGTTTTCTCCATTTCTACCCAGAAGGTCATTTCCTCATTTTTAAGAAACTTGTTTTTTATAGAGTAGATGTCTTCCTCCATACCAAACACAACCTTCATTTTTCTTCTTCCTTATGAATTTATATACAACCTAATATGGAAGAAAGAAAAGCTGGAAATTAATGAAAACTGAAATACCTACATAGAGGCAACACTAGTTTTAGAGGAGCAATATTATAATGAAGGTGGCTATAGAAGAGATTTTCTGTAATTTTCATTTGAGTCAAAAAGATAATCTTGAACTACTGCGCAGTTTGTATACCAAAACCCCACGGGTGAGATTACACTGGGTATGTTGTTGTTGTCCTATATAGAAAACCCCTGTACCTCTTTTCAGCAGGACACAAGTTGGATAAACAAAATTCGCATAGTTATGAAAATTTTCCCCCAAAAAAAGTTTAAAAACTGAATCTAGCACACATTGCCAACAGCACAACATCATCAATACAACTGACACATTTAAAGGCACAATAGAAATATCGCATCATCCAAACACTGCTAGATTAAAGCTCACTCAGATCACCCAATCACTGAATAACCATCCAATCTTAATCAGTTTTGCATTTGAGCTCACTTTTTAGGTATAAAACTGGCTTCTAGATTATGGTTTTCCACAGAGAAAATTTTGTTATGGTTTGCCACAACAAAATTTTAGACTTAGTTTTTTGGGTTTTGAGAGACTTCGGAAGAACTTCCCAGTTCCCAAAGCAAACATGGTCATCAAGCATTTCTTGGTTGTATAAAGATTCATTATTTGGTCGTGTTTCTCAAACGTATAATGGACGATCTATCACTTATCACAATAAAAAGAAAAAAAGTTATCAAAGCCAATCTAAACTTGTTTACCTAAGAAATTTAGGTCACATAATGGTAGAATATTCAGAAGGTAAACCCACAACTTACACAGAGAGGATGAGCACAAAAGTGTAATAAACCAATTTCTCCCCCTTTCTTTATTGCCTAAGCAAACTCATTTTCCTGTATGTTTACACATTAGATGCGTAAAAATGGTAAAGGTGCAGACTACGAGTTGTTGATACTAAGTTCGAGAGTCCATTTGTGGCAGCAAAAGTATGGCGACGCTGGATAGCGTTGGATAAAATAGATATTGGTTGAAGAAAAAGCTGAATTTGATGTACAGGTCAAACTAAAGGAGAAATTAGAAACCAACATTTTTTTTGATGACCTAGAAATCCGTCCGGAGACGACCGGCCACTAGGACCAACCACAGCCTTCAAAACTCGGGGATAATAGGCCTGCCCCTCTACTTTTCTCTCCTTAAATACCAGGCTTAGTCCACATGACACATGCTCGAATCTCTAACCTAAGTCACAAGTCCCTAAACTTTGCCACTTGAACTAAGCCTTGGGGGCTAATTAGAAACCAACTTCTTGAAACCATAATTGCCGAGACCGCTAATGAAACTAAATCAAAATGCCGAAATTGACATTCCAAGCTCGAGCGAGCATTAATTGACATAGAGAAATGTCATTCGCTTATCAATGAAGTAGTATCCGATTCACTTTTTTCTTTGATAACCATGGTGTCCGGGCGAGCTTGCGCGCAACTCGACTAATTCCATGGGATACCTGCCACCTCCCACCAGCAACAGCTACCAAGTAACTCTATCCACCAAGACCAGGACAGATGGGAAGAAATCACCTAGTGTTTTTGTCTCTGCTGAAATTTGAACCTGAGAACTCAAGGTGTTCAACACACTTCATTGACCACTAGGCCACACCCTTGGGTGCTAATATCCAATTCACTCTTAATTTCCTTCGATCAGATTCAGTTTTAGAAGGCAACACCTAAAACTACAAAATATCCTGAAATACCTAACTTGGCAAGTACTCAGATGTGACTGAGAAATCTAGCCAAAAACCAAAATCTCTAGGTATTCAAAAGCCTCTCATCTGTAGCATACTTTATCCCAAAAGCACCAGTTCTTTAATTCCGTGAGAGAAAGTAAACAAACATCTTTACGGCCATGACATGCGACATTTTGTAGGATCACGAGACACTATTGTTAACGAAACTCAGGATTTTTCTTTAGCTTCGATACGATAATAACTAGAGGGAGAGCTACCTAAGAATCATCTCTGCAATACAATTCAACTTCTGAGTGTATGTAAGAGACAAACTTTCTCTGGTGTACCCAAGTCATAACTAGCCAACCTGCCCAAGTGCACAACTAAGACCTTGTGGGTGGGGAAAGAAGAAGCAACAGTCTGACTGTCAATTAAAAGAACCGCAGAAAGGAAAATACTTATGGCACATGACAATGAGGCCACGTCAATATAAGAATAGGTTAACCCTCACCTACAAAAGAAATGGATCCAAATTCACATGACCAACCTAAACGAGCTCTATGACCCAAATAAATATATCACCATGGAGCTGAATTAGCATGTACTGCCCTTGGAAGTTATGATATCTTAGAGTCAACCAAGACCACCACAATTTGGTAGGATGTATTTTCAAAAAGATGCACTTATACAAGTTGAAATCCATGAAAGAGAAAAAATGAAGGTATAACTCAACCAAGACTGCCACTATTTGATTTGTTTGAATTAAGAATAAGAAGATGCATTTATACAAGTTGAAATCCACAAAAAGAGAAAACGAAAGAGTAACTAACGAGGGAAGCGTGTGGTCTAGTGCTAAGTGTGCAGAGCGTGATGACAGCACACATCACGGGTTCGAATCATGCCCCAAACAAAAGCCTAGTATTTAAGTGGATAAGGCTAGAGGGGTGGGTCCATTATTCACCAAACTTCGAACTGTGGTCACTGACCCTCGAGATTTCTCGATTATAAAAAATAAAAACAAAACACTAACGAGGGAAGACCGTCTCAAATGCTAGTAAATCATGATGTAATTATGCAGGAGACTGTTAAAGAGATAAAAGTTATTGGGACATGTTGGAGGCTGGACGAATTATCAACTGAGAATAAAATAGCAACATCGAGTAGCTCAAGGAATGCAAAAACAAATATAGCCGGAGAGTAAAACAGAAACTTCATGGACAATAATAGCAAGTCTCCGATTTCCTATTCTATCCACCCTCACTCTAATTTCATTCCATAATGATTTCAGACATTCCTCTATTAATCACTTGACTTAAACAAAAGGATTGAAGCGGATTTGCTGATCTCATCTCATTTCCTTTCAATATTCTTAATTGCATTTCTTGTGGAATTACATTGGGTATGTTGTTGTTGTTGTATTCTTAATTGCATTTCTTCTATTAATAGTCAACTAATTAGCATACCTAAGAATAAATATTTGAATTGGTACTTATACATCTAAAGTGTCATCAGAAATGCGTACAGAGCAAGATAAAACCCTAACAGCTCAAAATTGCACAGGGAAAACTTCAACTCAACAAAAGACAGCAAATTTACAACATTCATAATTCAACGACGACTCAAACAGAGTACTTACAACTTCAAATGCCAGAAATTACATATATTCACATTACACACAGACAAGCCCCAGAAAATAGTAATGCAGAGATTAGTTATGCATGTTTAGTTATTCATGTATTAAAACTAACATAACTTTGTACGTTGTTTGGTTTAAAAAATGAGGAAAAATAATCCCCACATAGAATCTAGCATAAGTTGTACAATGAAATAATTAATACATGAATAACTAATCTCTTCATTACTAATACCTGCATAACGAATCCTTACATTACTAATAGCTACATAACTAATACATGCAGAACTAATCCCTATATAACTAATACCTGCACAACTCTAACCGGCAACCATAACCAGCAACCAAACGACCCCTAACAACTTAAAATTGCAAAGGAAAAAACTTCAACTCAACAAAACACAAACCACTTTACAACATTTATAATTCAACAATAACTCAAACAGACTACTTACATCTTCAAATACCAGAAATTACACATATGTTCACAATACACACACACACACAAACAAGCCACAAAAAGTAGTTAACAAAAACATACGTACCATAAAATTAGGTTATGCAATTGTATTTATTTCCGGCTATCATAATCAACAACTTCATCATTCGTAACAGACTTTGAATGCTGCACTATAGACCGTCCGATCGAATTAATCCAATCCTCCTTCTCCTTCTCTGAATCAGCAATAAAATACATAGTATCCGATCGAGTCGAAATGTTTGTTTAGCACATCTTCAGCTCCTTTAACAGTAAGACAACTATCCACTGGTATTACGCCACGTGGTTTTGATCCATTAGTGATATTTGCTTCCTTGAACCAGAATAGTTTTCCTTGTTTTAACACCAAGTATCTGCGACGCCAAGTTTTTATGTATTCGCCTTGTTTGGTGAGAAATCCGGTTCGTTCCGGGTTGGACCAGATCTCGACTCCATTATAGTCGTTGTTGTTGGATTGGGTCGGGTCGGGTCGGGTCGCCCATCACTGCTCGCCATAGACTAGCGGCCATGGTGATGGGATCGAATGAGAGAGAAGAAAAGAGGAGTGACCTAATTTGAACACCAAATTTAAGAAATAAAACAAAGTCAAAATATATTTGGCGTACTTATATATTATCTCGTTAAAATATTATTCTTTTTAAAATTGATTAAAAAAAATATGTCACCAGATGAGTTATTATTTTTCTGGTTTATTTTCTAGAGTTCTAATTCTAATTTAAGATGTAAAAATTTAATTTATATTTACCGTTTGAGCAAGAATTCTTTTCCAGCACAAATACCAGTACTATACAATATTTACCACTCTATTTAGGCTTCAAACATATTGAATACACTTCTCAATTAAAGTATCAAATATGGAGTACTCCATCCGTGAAGATTTTTTAATTTGGTACAAAATTTAAGAAATAAAAGAAGATTTTTAAAATTTATGATTTAAAAATATTCATAGAAAATTGTATGGCTAATCATTTCATTAAAGGTATAAATATAAATTTAAAGTTGAATTGTTAATAAAAAGGTCATCCTTTTTGGAATTAACTAAAAATGAAAGAATATCATATAAATTGAAGCGGATGGAGTACTAGTTTACAAGGACTCATTTGACCACATTTTTTTGTCGGAGTAATTTTTTAATTTATTTGAAAATAAGTGTTTGATCATATAAATTTAAATTCAAATTGAAAGTGTATTTTAAATTTGAAAAACTACTTATAACCTGTTTTCCAACTTACTTTTCACTTTTGAAATTTTCTTAAATACATTCAATAAACATTATTCCAAATATTCTTTGCAAGTCGGGAATTATAGCCAAATACAACTACATCTTCGACTCTAAATTAATAATTTTTCAAATAGACAACAACAACAATATAATCAAGGTATTTTACAGGTGAGGTCTGGAGAGGGTAAAGTGTACGCAGACGTTACTCTACCTCATGGAGATAGAGGTTGTTTTCAACAAATTATAGGCTTAGGTAACACATAATAAGACAGTTTGAAAAGACAATACAAAAGTAAACAAGACATCAAATAATAAAGTGTAACATAATATTCAAAATAAAATAATGTGATAACCGAAGCACAAGAAACAACAGGTAATAACATAAATCTTATGGACAAGAAACGTCTACTAAGGACATATTCGTAATCATTGAATTACGATATGTTTAAGCAAGTACTAAAATATTTTCTCTTTTTCAATCTTTATTTATGTGACACTTTTTTCTTTTCAATTTTACGTATAAAGATGTCGCACTTTTATATTTATAAATAATATAACTTATAAAATTTTATTTACCCTTAATGAGATAAATTATAACAACACAAACATCAAAATTTTGTTTTAGACTATAAATTTCAAAAGTCTTCATTTTTTTAAAAAAAAATTCACGTTCTGGCCATAAATCGAGACGAAGAGGAGTAATTTAAAGGTGTTTTTCAAGTGAAATACTATTAATTTCGACAATAAACTTTCCTTTACAAACAATAACTTTTTTCAACTTCAGTTCAAACATTGTCTACGATATTTCATAAGTAACAACAAAATATTGAACCAACTGTTACACTTCTAATAAGAAAACATTATAACAAAAATTGAATTAAATAGTCTTAATAAATTTATAATTTGGATTCTAATGGGATAATGTTAAATGTGTTAAGATGGACTTGAACAGGAGAGTATTTATTTTTTCTGTTGGAAATTTTCCTATATTTTATTGTCCTTGTACGTTTGAACTTCTGGGGAAAAGTATATCACTAACAAAGAACCCAAGCCCGTCAATGCCCCAATCCCTTTTCTTAAGAGTATTTGATTTCATGTCTAGTTAAGTGGTATTTATAAGCAAGTTTATTTAGAAATAGTTACTTCTTGTTTTGCAAATGCTCCAATTATTTCCTCCAATGTGGAACTTTTTTTACTAACACCCTATCTCTGCAAAATTATATCCTCATTTAGTACTACCTTGTAGACTTCGATTAGTGAATGAGGCACATTACTCACTTCAGAACTAGCATTACTGCTTGCAGAAAATTAGTTCAAGCACACACCATAAGTAATGAGATTAAGGCTTGCTTCAAATAATATAGCTAACTTTGCATTCAATCTTTACATAATGAGTGAACCATATGCCTCGGTTCTTCCCTGGAAACAATCATAATTCAAGCGCCAAAAACTCTCATTCCGACACTGAATCAAAACTAAAACTATAATTTTTAATCTTGCATCAGTGGAGGGCAATCATTACCTTCCATGCATACTGGCAGGAGATATAGCACCTTTATCTCCGCTAATAGCATCATCAACTTCACTCCCATAAACACACGCTGCATTGTTATTGACACTCATTTCAGAACTAGCATTGCTGCTCGTAGCAAGTGGGGAGTCGGATACACTCACTGTCCTGCTTCTGTTAGGTCCTGATCTGACACTGTACATGGAGGATGCTGGAATATTAGTCATTGATGGACGCAGATTACCTGGGATGCTTCGCCTTATATCCTGTTTGAGAGGAATGTCATCAATTAAGCAAAACCTTGAAGTAAAAAGAGAACAGGAAGGCTGACAAGGCAGGGAGTTTGTTAGAGCTCCGGAAAAACCAAGATTTATACTTTTAAAAGTTTTAAAAAGGCTATAGATTGATTACAAACTACAGAAACTTATTCCCTTCTCCACCCTACCCCCCCACCCCCTACCCCCTTAACACAAAAATGACAATTTCTGGAGATGCTGCATAGACAACATTCATGGGCATATCTCAAAATCCGAGTGAATTTAGTGTATTATCTTTGCCTAAATAAAAGTATGAAATGAAAAGAATATACATACCATATGCCTCATCGCCATATCCAAGGATTTCTTTGACAATGTCCTTCCAAAACCCGAGCTGTCAGGTGATGAAGAGTGTGCATATAAGTTATTATGGGGAGAATGTTTGTTATCCTGCTTTGCAGGAGGAGCTAGCTTCCGCATATTTACTACCCTTTCAACCATCTTAGTTCCAACCATACCAGGGCTTACATTATCATTAGCTTTAGCATGTAATCGACTCATAGCTGGAATCGGAACAGAGCTCCCACTGCTACGCACAACACCATTAGGAGGACGTCCTCTTGCTGGAGAGCAAGATTGTCGTCTAATCCTTCCATTTGTAACTGGCTCAATGGATGAAGATCTAACACTTGGTGCTCCAGGTCTACCCCTTGTAGCTGAAGTTGGCCTGTCAGATAGTGATGTCCGTAAATTGGGTGGAGCATCATAGGAGACCCCCGGGATATCTGAAGGCTTCCATGGTCGGGGTTTTACGATTGGAGAACTAGCACGTGAGGCTCCAGGATTTCTTGCTGTAGTGGTTGCTGTGGTAACTGAAGACGGAGATTTAACTAGAGGAGCAGTAGCATTATCTGTACTGGACACTGAAGTAGGCCGACGAGTTGGAGTTACTGCCCTTGATGTGGACTTGGATCCAGGAACAGATGCCCTGGTTGAGGGTGTTGAGGAGGTTCTGGTTGGTGTTGAGGACCTTGCATTAGGCTTGGCTGTAGGTGTTGAAGATCTTTGAGGAACCGTGGATTTAGCAGAAGACACGGTGGCAGGAGAAGTTGGTGTTGAAGACCTTGATGGCCGAGATGTGGTTGTGGTCGACACTGTTTTAGAAGTTGAAGTGGATGTCATTGCTTTGGATGCTGCAATAGATGTGCGTCTAGATGCTGATGTCAAGGAGGACGTTGCACTTAATGTGGGCCGTCCAGTTGGAGTTGAAGGTCTTGCTCCACCTGATGATGATGGTCTTCGAAGACCTGAACTTGAAGTATTTAATCCAGCAGCGGAAGCAGGCTGTCTAGATGCTAAATTGCTTCTACCAGAGGGCTCAGGCTGGGGATTTGCTAACTGCATCCAGAATAACAAGTTTCATAATAAAATCAGTCCATGGTTCCCAACAAATTCAAGTAAAGAGTAACTAGCCGGAGGCTCCAACATGCAATCTGAAATTCCTAAATTTTATCTGGGGGGGGGGGGGGGGGGGGGGGGCAGGTGGTACGCAAAATTCTGTGTATGTTCACATCTTAGGAGAATACGTAATTTGTGATTAAAGGGTGAACAAGCCTTACTACCCAACAAGAACGCACTCCTAGAAATTTATTACGTCTGCAAAAGGTGGTCAAATCTTTGAGAGATTGAGCAATGGTAATTCCACACACTCACAAGGAACTTCAAAAAGAAAATGCACATGAGTACATATTATCTGCTTTAAGAAACTCAAGAATTAAGACAATTGAGATATATCATATATCAACAAAGATGACCTCGTTGCTAATAGCTTTTGACTAAACAATGGAGCCAGCCACCACGTCTGCATAAGTGTCTTGAACTAAAAGATCTGCAAGGTCCTTTCTACCTGATTATAGAAATTTTCCTTTTATTATGCTTCTTGCACATATCTACATCCCTTCTACTGGCTGGACGTGAGGCGAAATAACTTGAAATCATAAGATAAAATTTGATGTATTAAGCATATTATCATATATAATACTCATCCTAGTTACGGAAAATGCATTATTTCAGCAATCAATGGGGTAAGAAAAGTTCAAGTAGTATATTCTTACTCTAGATCTCAATGCAGTTGGACGAGCTTTAGCAGTTCCCAGCTGACTCATCATTGTTTTTTCTGACTCCATCTCAAGTGAAGGAAAAAGAGGAGTACTGGGAGGTGTTAGAAGCCTGAAATACAAAATATCTGAGACCTAAACATACAGATAAAAGACATAGGAAAATATTCTTTTGATACTGAATGATCGTATAAGTGTGGCAAAAGATCATTCAATATCAGAGGTCTCGAGAAGCCTTTTCTCTTCTATTTTGGGCCTCTTAGCATGGGGGTTACAGTACCTACTTCTTTACTTGTTTGCATCAACATTTTGACATACGGAATTCATTAGTTGAACTTCAAAATATAAGTAAAATCGAGCTCTATATACTGAACATGTTCTCTTGCTATTCATGATGTTTGAATGAACATCGATTATTAAATGCTCCTTCTGTCCCAAATAGTTTGGCAAGATTACCTTTGAAGGAATGCAAGTAGAGGAAAGATTAAACTGCAGAGCTGTGACATAGCATGAGACATGGTGCTTAAGATAACAAGTTTGTTTAATTGTCGGTTAGCTTGTTATTTAGGTGTTACTTTTCAGATGTTTGTTATTAGTACACTTTGTAATAGCAGTAAGATTTGTAATCTGAAGCAATTACATTTCTCTTCCAGTTTCTGGGTTTTCCTTACTCTAGCTTAGTTGTGCTCCGATGGTGTCTCGGTAATTGTTACCAATTTCTGGAATTTGTTTTTTTTTAAGACTGGTAAAGTTCAATTTTTGGAAATTGTCATTACCATTTTGGGAGTCAAACTGCTTTTCCTTTGACTATGATTCATTAAATAAGTTCTAATTATTTTTAACTACAAAAACTTGAGATTTTTAGTACCTTTATGTAATTTCCAAATATGTAATTTTAATTTCTAAACAATTGAAAAATTCATTGTCAGTTATATGAGTTGACTCATGTACTCCAAGTCAAGCCAATTTTTCTGGGGATGAGGGACTACTTGTTATTGACACCAAATCTAAATGTCCAGCACCAAAAGTTTTGTTTATCCTCAACTTCTTACTTTGAGAGTTCATCTTAAGTTTACCTGTATATCATGAGTATTTCCTGGAAGCATCAACACCAAATTTTACGAATCGTAGTCAAGTTCTAAAAGACACATTCTCCAACACAGTTCTATTTCTAATAACTTCTACATTTGGACTCTCTTGTCAATTTGTTGGACACCAATACGATATTTACCTAATTTTCTTTTTTTTCTTCAATCTATAGAAACAATGAGTAAAAAGGGAAGCCGGTGCACTAAGCTCCCGCTATGCGCGGGGTCCGTGGAAGGGCCGGACCACAAGGGTCTATTGTACGCAGTCTTACCCTGCATTTCTGCAAGAGACTGTTTCCACGGCTTGAACCCGTGACCTCCTAGTCACATAGGAGCAACTTTACCAGTTACTCCAAGGTTCCCCTTTTACAGAAACAATGAGTAAAAGAAATAATTTGGTTCTTCTGTAAAATCGACCTGCGAGAAGACAAAATTCAAGCCCCTTTTATTCGAGAATGTCCTAAATCAAAGACAACGAGGAGGAAACGTTGTACATGATTTAGATATTTACCAAGGGGCTTTACATTTCTTAGCCTCACGAACTATTGTAGTTGTTTTTCAATCTTGATTATGAAATTTAATGACTTGAATCTATCACTGTCACATTAACTTTGCTCCATATATTCAATGAGTAAGTTCTTTAATGTTACCTTATTTTTTACATATTAAGACTAACATAAACAAATTCTATACATAAATTATACGTTTTGCTTTGTTAATCTCCACCCACCCACCCCACCCCCCTTTCCCCCAACAACCACTTCAATCCAGCCTGAGGAGAAACATTGATTTTTCCACTTCTTCCTCCCTTAGGGACTCGAATGACCAACCTAATGGTTTGAGATGGAATGGCTCTGCACTCGCACCCTCATTTGTCAATACAAATAAAACTATAATTGCTTATCCACTTATCTTTTTGCCCCCTCATTTTTTAAATTCTTGCACATTAAGACTAATATAAACAAATTCTACTTATAAATTAGTATAAGTTTTGATTTGTTATCTTTTCTCTACCCCCACTCCCTCACCCTCACCAACCACTCCAAACCTGCCTGAGGGGAAAAGGTGATTTTTCCCCTTCATCCTCCCTTATGGACTCGAATCACCAACATAATGGTTTGAGATGGAAAGGCTCTACCACTAGCACCGTCGCTTGTCAATACAAATAAAACAATAAAAGCTCATCCACTTATCTTTTTTTCTCCCTCATCTTCACAATTTTGTGTTTTCAGTCTACTACATTACTACTTAGGGTGTGCCTCTGATATTGAGACATTATGTTGGTTCAAAAAATCAGCGACCCTGTCTGCGGAAGATAATTTGAGCAAACATGTACTATGGTATTGCAAAAGCTATCATTGCATTACCCAAAAAGAATAACTAAGATGAAGATTGAACTACAAGACATAATGTAGGTGACATGACACAGACATTCCACTTAATTGAGGAATTTATGACAATTCAACCTAACCAGCTAAAAACATAATTAACTGAAAAAGAAGAAGAGTCACCATCACCACATGCTCAAGAAGAAAGGAAAATTTAAGAAATTACCATTCATAATCATTTTTATCATTGTCAGCATTGAGGAAATCATCAGCACCATTCTTCCTCACAGTAGTAGTTGATCCAATATTGAATATAGGTGAACCGCCTGTGTTTGATCCAGAAAATAACACTCGTTTGGAGGTGAGAAAATAATAGTACTGGTATTAGCTTTGGTATTATTTAATACGTTGTTTGGTAGTGTTTTCAAACTATGTATAATTACTATACACCCTATTTAGTACTTTTCTTATACATAGTAAACCATGGCATTAACAATACTAGTACTATTCCTATTCTAATACACCTTATTCAGTATTATTCCTGTTCTATTACACCCTATTCAATTAATACAACAAACCAAACATTCGATAAAAAATAATGACAAACATAATTAATCCCGGTATTACTAATCATTACTAATACACCATATTCAGTATTATTCATATACATAGTAAATGAATAGGGTGTAATAGAACAAGAATAATACCGAATAAGGTGTATTAATCCCAGTATTACTAATCATTACTAATACACCATATTCAGTATTATTCATATACATAGTAAACCATGACATTAACACTAACAACACTATTCATATTCTAATACACCCTCCCTTTCCGTACTATTCCTATTCTATTCCACCCTATTCATTTAATACAAAAAACCAAACATTCGATAAAAAATAATGTCAACATAACTAATCTCAGCATTACTAATAAGCATAATACATAAACAGACCCTCAGCCGGCAAGGATGCCCTCCAACTTTGGGTGTACACAGGTAGGCACTTCAATTTATCTCCACTTTGTCAGTTGAACATTCCAACTTACAAAATGATAGTCTAGACACCTCCAAAATTTATATGTCACGTCAGTGCCACGTCAACATTTATGTTTACGCATTCAACTTTATACAAGTTGAGATGACTACTTATGCACACCCAAAGTTGGAGAGTATATTTGTCAGCTGAGGCCAAGTTTGAGGGCATGTTTACGTATTATGCCTTACTAATACACCCTATTCAATATTGCTCTCACTACTTGAAACATACTTTGTGTTATAAAATATGATTTTCCACCTCATTCCCATCAAATCAGCTCGCTAAGAAAACGCACAGTGGAAAACAGGTTCATTGAAACGCTGGAGAACTTCCTAATCTTTTAAAAATATCTGTGGAATTAACCCCCGAACATTTTTCAGTGGAAAGTTTTAGTGACAGTGTCTTATACACCCTACCAAACGACCCCTTAATGAGCTTAACTCAAGAAGCAAGAGTTCAATGGAAAACCTAAATCAACTGTTATGCTCCTAAAAAGTACCCAAATGTATGAACACATTTTAATGTACATAAATCATCTAATTATAACAAAACAAAAAATAAACACAAAATCACACCATAATTCCTAACAAAGATAATATATTCAACAAAAAAAATTGAAATTTCTCACCATCAAATTCATCGTTATTTTGAAAATTGAGTAAATCATTTCTTTCCTTTTCTTTTCTTCTCATTTCGAAAAATAAAGCTAACTCTTCTTCCTTCTCCTTCATTACCGAATTCCTATAACTCCCCATTTGTTGCTGTAACTGCTTTAACGCCGATTCCTTTGCCCTAAAACTTCTATTCATACTTCAAAATTACCAAAAATAGCAGGTTTTTCTTACAATTACAAAAAAATAGCATTTCACACTATTTTCACATGAAATATGTTAAAGCTTATACTGGTAACTTCAAGAAATTGTAGAGAAAAAATTAGTGAGTAAAATCAAAGGGATGTGATGTGAAGATCATGAGAGAGAGAGAGAGAGAGAGAGGAAGTTGGGAAGCTAAAAATGTTACTTATGGGAAGAATAGGGGATGAAAAGGAATATTACAATGACTTTTGGGGTTAGGTTGTTTATTTTTATTTTTTTTCAAGAGTTGGATAATTGAGAGGGCAAGTCACTGAGCGTGGGGCAACAAAAAGAAGGTTTATATTTTCGTATTTAATTCTTAATCACAATATCTCAGGTTCTAAATTAATTATAAAAAAATCTTTTAGGAAATGATTATTTTTTAAATAAATCCTACGCAAGATATCTGAATTAATCGAAATCTTCACTTTTCGAGAATCAATTTATCTAAATTTTAAAATTAAATTGAATTAGATTAACTTAATATTTTAAAATTAAAATTTATATTTTAAACTACATGAAAAGTACTATAAATTGTAACTTTTTTGCGGAAAATCAATCGGCTAAAATAAGCATGAGCGGCTACGATATTCTAAGTTTCTTCCTGTTGACAACTCTTTCGCATTTTATATGTAAAAAATCTTAAGTGCGAATTTCGATCATTGTCTTTTTACTTTTTTTCTCGTATTAATTTGATGAAAAAACATGTCTCAAAAGATTGCTCAAAATTCATTCCATTTAAATTTCGAGAAACTAGAAGTATCACATAAAATTGAAATTGAGATTTTTTAAAATAGATTAAATTTAAACAAGAAAAATGTAGTCATGAGTGTGGGGCATGTGTAATGCAACTAACACAGCTTCTCTGATGTTTTCTTCACTTGAAGGGTACGTTATCAGAATTCCGATGGATGCTCTTCCACTTATGCATAATTACAAAAATAACCCCACTACATAAATTTTGATTTATTTAATAGGAACATTTATGAAATTTCACTTAGGCCTTGTCGGGAGGGAAAAAGAAGTTATGGTTGTTAGTTGTCTTCAAAGTTCAAACGAAGATATCATTGCATTGTTAGAGGGTGGAAAATAGGAAATTCTCAAGACTTCAGTTACAAAAGTACCATAACAAATTGTGTTTGGCTATAAAATCTGTATTGTACATATTATACCATGTTTCAATTTATTTCCTTCTTCTCAATTTATACGAATGTTGATCAATTTTAAGAGTTAAATATTTTTTTTATTCAATTTCAAACATAGATTCTATGAATATTTTATAATAATTTATTTATTTAAAACTACATAAAAAGTATTGACGGAATAGCCTGGAAAACCCTTATACTTGTCCCGATTTGACATATCGGTGTTCGTACTTACGAATTTGCCAACTAAATCCTTTTACGCTTTAAAATTAGCTTTTAAACTCCTTTGACCGTTAGATCAAACATGTGACATTAATAGTGCTGAGTTAGACAAAGTGTGTGAGATGTATGTGTATTAAGAGCGTGAATGTATAATTTTAACTAAAAAAATATATAGAGGAAAAAAAATTAAGTAAAAACTTTCTCAGCCTCATTTCATCGTAACAATGGCCGACCTCAGTTTTGAGGCCATCTCTGTCTTCTCCAACCAAGAAGTAACGGCGACCAACTCCCCTCTTCCCTCTCCGACAAAACACCACCGGCAGAGACCCCCCCCCCCCCTCTCATATTTCTATTTGTTGGGATAAAATTGTTGTAGGGAACGGAAAGTAAGTAACTATTACAATGGTAAGAAAGGATAAACTAAGTATTGCAATAAACTGTAAATCAAGAACTTAATAAATTGCTTGTGTGATTTGCGGAGTCGAGTGATGACACTCTGTCTTTAGGACAAGATTGCCCTGTATATCTCCTTTTACGTTGTCGGGCAATAGTCTCCCAAGATACAACAACATAACAATTGAGCAAAGGAAACTCAAGTGTTACTCTTGAAGAACTTTGAGTATAGGAACTTTGCTAGAGAGGAAGAAGATGAATTCAGAAAAATCTGGAGTATTTTCTAAGTGTTGTGTAGTGTTCTTCAATTGAGCCAAATGCCTCAATTTATAGTGTAAGGATAATACCCCTAACTAGCCAACTAATGACCTTCAATAGCCTTGTAATGACACTTAATTGAGAGGTTACATTCAGCCAAATAATGGCTGAATTCATTTGCAAAGTAATGGAGAATCAATGCTCCAAAACCAACCCAAAGGTCAGAACTTTTCAACTTACCGTCGTAGTATTCTGCTTCCGAAGCGCCGCGGCTCTGTGAATTAGCGCCACGGCGCTCCGGCGCCTCGGCTCCGACGGAGCTGCGCCGCGGCCTTTCGCGGCTCCGCGATGATTTTCGACACATTTCATCTTACACTTCTTCCTTCGTTTACCAACGTGGAATACTTTGTCATTTGACAATAATTCTCCATCATTCTATGTCTCAAACGTATTACATACGTACCAATATCTCTTTCACTAATGAAATTTGCTATACTTGGCACTACGTATGCACGTGTGTGGAAACGACGTTTCCGACGTGCGGGGCTCCAATTGTTTGAGTCATAAATAATGGGATATACTTAATTCCATATTAGTAAATTTCCAACAATCCCTATTGAAAGAGATTTTGGCACACTCACGTGGTGTTTTTCCAGCAATCTTTCAGCGGACCGATGTTGCATCTGGATAGGTAGCATACGTTTTGAACCTTCCATAGTTGAATACCATCGGACTTACTTACTGCGCGGTGAACGTGATGTCTTGAACCGTCAGTGTTTAGTGTAAGCCAAGTCAACGGTACCAACACAACAACTTCCATTACTCTGTTCTTCGTAACGTTTTGTCTATTGAGGCTGTGGACACTTCTTGGATTCTTAAGTGCGTTTATTTGAGGCGGCATGTCCTCGCACTTAACTAGGTGGTCTCCTACAAGGTATCCTGATATACCCCACTTTACAAGTGTTAGGAACCATTAAAAGTTTTCCCAAACCTAACCTCAACCGGTGAGGATCATTAAAGGTTTTGGAAACTTAACATTTACCCACACTGCAGATAGCACTTATAGTCTATCGCGGGAATGGCTTTGGATTGATGTTCCTTTACAGAAATCACCATCTGAAGTGCTCATGCTTCCACAGAAGCGCTCAACTAAACCTTTACAGCTTAGTTTTCCCATTGAACCTAATTCCTGGGATCTCCAGTCAGCAAGGTTGGGTTACCACTGTATTGGTCCTTATACTTTGGGTTTTAAGCCCATTCCTCTAGACAGGCAGGACATCTGATCTTTGGGTAAGCCCTTTGTCAGCGGGTCTGCTATGTTATCCTTTGACTTTATGTAATCAATGGATATTATACATGTGGTAATCAGCTGCCTAACGGTCTTATGCCTCCGTCGAATATGACAAGACTTGCCGTTGTACATAGAACTATGTGCCCTTTCTAGAGCCGACTAACTGTCACAGTGGATCATTACAGAAGGTACGGGTTTGTCCCAACAAGGAACATCCTCTAAGAAGTCGTGAAGCCACTCGGCTTCTTCTCCTGTTTTATCTAAAGTGATAAACTCCGATTCCATCGTGGATCGGGGGATACAAGTTTGCTTAGTGGATTTCCAAGACACAGCCCCACCATCAATTGTAAATACATACCCATTGGTGGACTTGGTGTTCTCTATATCAGATATCCAGTTTGCATCACTGTACCCCTCTAGTACAATTGGATATCTCGAATAATGCAACCCGTAAGTCAGCGTGTATTTCAGGTATCGTAGTACCCGATTCAACGCCTTCCAATGATCATTACTCGAATTATGGGTAAACCTAGCCAACTTGTTGACTGCATAAGCAATATCAGGTCGGGTGCAGTTTGTTATGTACATCAAACTCCCAATCACCTGTGGATATTTCTCCTGCCATACGGGTGCACCACGATTTTTATCAAGCTTTTAATTTCTATCCATTGGTGACTTCATAGGCAAACTGTCAAACATCTCAAACTTTCTCAACACATCCTCGATGTAGTGAGACTGAGATAAGACCAGTTCGTCAGGCGTCTTAGATATCTTTATCCCTAAGATGACATTTGTGATACCCATATCCTTCATGTGGAAGCATTGTTTCAACATGTTCTTAGTCTCTAGAATCAAGCTAGGATTGCTCCATGTGATCAACATGTCATCTACGTATAGGCATATCATGACGAACGAGTCAGAGTTACCCTTCATGTAGACACATTTGTCACACTCATTAATGGCAAAACCCTTCGATAGTAGAGTACTATCAAAGTTTTCGTGCCATTGCTTCGGGGCTTATTTCAGCCCGTACAGAGATTTGACAAGCCAACAGACTTTCTTCTCTTGCCCTGGAACCACATACCCCTCGGGTTGTTCCATATAAATTTCTTCTTCCAAATTACCATTTAGGAAGGCTATTTGATGTATCTCAAGGTCACGCAATGCTGCGATCGTAATGAATACTCGTATGGACGTCATCCTAGACACTGGGGAGTACGTGTCAAAATAGTCAATGCCTTCTTTCTGCCTATATCCCTTAACTACCAACCTGACCTTATACTTATCTATTGATCCATCTATTTTATACTTCCGTTTGAGTATCCATTTACAACCCAAAGGTTTATTTCCGGGAAGAAGATCAACCAACTCCCAAGTATGGTTATGCAGGATGGAGTCTATTTCACTCTCAATAGCTTCTTTCCAGAGTGGTGCCTTTGGAGTTGAAAATGCTTCAGCAATTGTCCTTGGTTCATCATCAACCATATAAGCTACAAAGTCAGGACTGAAGGATTTATCCTTCCTAGCCCTTTTACTTCGTCTTGGTTCAATCTATGGAGTCTCCAAGTTCTGAGAATCTGAAACACTAGATTCTGGATATTCAGCCACTTCGAGGTCCATTAGATCTGAACCATCTAGATTCGGACCGTCAACGACTCCCGATTCCTGAGAGCTTTGTTCATAACTTTGTTTGCTAGAGGTTATGCCTTTTTTCCTTTCTACATCGAGGATTCCTTGAGGTTATGCCTTCGTTTGTGAGAGGTTATGCAATTGTCCGTGGATATATGGAATATCTGACTTATGCACTAAGAAGCGATAAGCACTACTGTTATTTGCATATCCGATGAATATACAATCTACAGTCTTAGGCCCAATCTTGACCTGCTTTGGCTTGGGTACTTCAACCTTTGTCAAACAACCCCACACCTTTAAATATTTATAGGTGGGTTTCTTTCCCTTCCATGATTCATATGGAGTTTTGTCCTTACCCTTATGCGGGACTCTGTTAAGAATCGTATTAGCTGTAAGGATAACTTTTTCCCACATGTTTTGTGGAAGACCAGAATTGATGAGCAAGGCATTCATCATTTCCTTCAATGTGCGGTTCTTACGTTCTGCCACACCGTTCGACTAAGGTGAGTATGGAGCCGTCGTTTGATGAACAATGCCTGATTGGGCACAATATTCCTCAAATGGCGCTACGTATTCTCCCTCTCTATCACTATGAATGGATTTAATCCGCATGCTTAGTTGGTTCTCAACTTCTATTTTGTAACGTCGGAACGCTTCAAAGGCCTCATCTTTACTTTTCAACAAGTAAAGGTAACAATACCTTGTCCTATCATCAATGAATGTCACAAAGTACTTGTTCCCTCCTCTAGTTTGTGCAAACTTCAAATCACATATATCTGTGTGAATAAGTTCTAGAGGAGCGGTATTCCTTTCGACGGATCGAAAAGGAAGCTTTGTGAGTTTTTCCTCTACGCACACCTCACACTTATGTTGAGGGTTTACGTCGATAGACGACAACAACTCCAACTTTACCAACCTTTGGATGGACTTGTAGTTGACATGTCCTAATCTATGAGGCCATAAATTAAAGGACTCAAGCAAGTAAGAAGAAACTTCAATATTATTGCTTGTACATAATACAGACATGGCGTTAACTTTGAAGGGGCCTTCACAGACGAATCATCTTCCCACAAACGCTCCATTCTTAGTGATTACAAATTTATTTTTCTCAAACACTAACCTAAAACCAGCATTAACCAATAAATGACCTGAAATTAAATTTCTTCTAATCTCAGGAACATGCATCACCTCCTTCAGAGTGAGCTCCTTTCCAGAAGTCATCTTCAGGACTACCTTTTCTACCCCCAGCACGTCAGAGGAAGCGTTGTTTCCCATGAACAACTTCTTGTTTGTAACCGGTGTATAAGTGGAGAAGGCATCTCTATTGGATCAGATGTGTCTTGTAACACCTATGTCCATCCACTATTGCATGGGATTCTCAACAAGGTTTGCTTCTAGCACCACCGCTGAGAATTCTTCAATCATGTCGTCAAGAAACTTGTCTTTGACGACGTTAACCTGTGTCTTACCCTTAGCCTTGGCCTTCTCTTGTTGTTCAGTCTTGAGCTTGCGGCAGTCCTTGATCATGTGACCAGGTTTCCTACAGTGGTGACAATTTCCTTTGAACTTCTCCGCTGCTTGGATCTTGTCGTCTTTCTGGAACTTGCGTTTCTTGTTTGGGTTCCCTTTGGCCTCAGTCAGATTTGCCTTTGCCTCAGCATGTTGTTTACCCCTAGGCAAGGCCTTCTTATTATCTTTCTGAATTTGGAGTTTGATAATAAGTTCTTCAAAGGTCATCTCTTTTGTCTTGAGTTTTAAGTAACTCATAAACTCATTCCACGAAAGAGGTAACTTTTCAATCAGTGATGTAACAAAAAACTGCTCATTTGGCTTCATACCTTACAAATCCAGGTGATGTAGAATCATTTGGAATTCCTGGACTTGGGACATCACTGTCTTACAATCCACCATTTGAAATTTCAAAAATTTTCCAACGATGAATTTCTTAGTACCTGCATCTTGTGCGTTGTACTTCTTTTGAAGTTTTTCTCACAACTCTTTGGCGGTGCCAACAGTGCAATACACCGTGTAGAGAGGGTCTGACAAGCAGTTCAAGATATAGTTCTTACTAGATATGGCAGTGGATCCTGGACCCGATCCGGATTCGGTGGATCCAGATCCGTTTTATAGGATATGAATCTTCAAAATTTGGACCCGACGGATCCGGATCGGACCCGAATCCATTTCTGACGGATCGGATCTGGATTTGGATCTTATGTTTGAGATCCGTATCCGGTCCAGATTTGACCCGTGGATCCGTTTTTTATTAAATATATTCATAACATAGAATGTAATTTTATAAGTATTTTCTTAAAATTGCTAAGCACATCTTTGCAAGTTTAATTCTCAAAATAAGTTTAATTTATCCCCGCGTTAACTCAAAAACCAAAAAATAAAGAGGTAACTTCAATAATAAAATCAATGTTATATTAGTGAATGACTAACATCTCCGTAGACAAGTAGTTAAAATTATATTCACTTCATTTGTGAAGATTCCAAGCACATGTAAGTTCTGTATTGTGGAAATACTAGTCAGCATTTTCCACAACTATTGTCATTGTCCAACATTTTTAATTAATAACTCACAATCAAAATGAGACAACGAACAAAATATCTCATATGAACATTTCAAAATTGAAACACAGTAAACTGTTAGCTAAGTAAAAATCGTTTGTCAGTTCAAAAAAAAATTCTTAGCAAGGTTACATTCTTTGCAAGGCAAATTTTTTTACATGTGGATCCAGATCCGATCCGTGGACCCGGTGGATCCGATGGATCCGGATTTGGGTCTAATTTTTATGGACCCGATGGATCTGGATCCGAATCTGGATTCAGGTATGAAAAACGGATCTGAATCTGGATCTAGTATGTTCCGGTCCAGATCCGATCTGTTGCCATCCCTAGTTCTTACACATGAAATCACTATGACTTCATGCATCAAGAACCATATTCATGCCATTAATGGCATGGATACCTAGGCCCCCTTCAACCGTTTCAGTAGGCGAAGAGTCCATTTCATCTCCAGTTTGTGGAGGATCTTCTGTTAGGAAACGAGCCATTCCCATAACAGTCAGATAGAAAAGCATCTTCTGTTGCCATCTCTTGAAGTTGGAGCCCATGAACTTTTTAGGGCGTTCATGGTGGAATCCAACGGGTGGAGGAACGACAACTTTTCCTTGAGCAGCAGTAAAGGCGTTGGATGAGCCTTGAGCAACCGAAAAGACATTAGGTGTGCCTTGAGCAGTGGGGAAGGCAGAAGGATTGCCTTGAGTAGCAGCAGCAGCAGAATCCGAAGCAATTTGTTCTTTTCCAGTCATCTTTCTAAGTACTTACAACTAATCTTGTCTTAAAATTGTTGGGAGACAATTGTTGTAGGGAACGGGAAGTAAGTAGCTATTACAATGGTAAAAAATGATAAACTAACTATTACAATAAACTGTAAATCAAGAACTTAACAAATTGCTTGTGTGATTTGCTGAGTCGAGTGATGACACTCTGTCTTTAAGACAAGATTGCCCCGTATATATCCTTTTATGTTGTCGGGAAATAGTCTCCTAAGATACAATATCAACTTAACAATTGAGCAAAGGAAACTCAAGTGTTACTCTTAAAGAACTTTGACTATAGTAACTTTGCTAGAGAGGAAGAAAATGAATTCAGAAAATTTTGGAGTATTTTCTAAGTGTTGTGTAGTGTTCTTCAATTGAGCCAAATGCCTCAATTTATAGGGTAAGGAGAAGACCCCTCAACTAGCCAACTAATGGCCTTCAATAGCCATGTAATGACACTTAATTGAGAGGTTACATTCAGCCAAATAATGGCTGAATTCATATGCCAAGTAATAGAGAATCAATGCTCCAAAAACTAGCCCAATGCTCTAAAAATTTCGGTAGAGCTTCCTTTATAAAAAGGACTATTTTTAACTTTCCGTCGCAACATTCTGCTTCCGAAGCGCCGCGGCTCTGTGAATTAGCGTCGCGACGCTCCCTGGGAGGCGCCACGGCGATTTCCGACACGTTTCATCTGTACACTTCTTCCTTCGTTTACCAACGTGGAATACTTTGTCATTTGGCCAATAACCGTCTATCATTCTATGTCTCAAATGTATTACATACGTACCAATATCTCTTTCACTAATGAAATTTGCGATAGTTGACACTACGCGTGCACGTGTGTGGAAACGACATTTCCGACGTGCGGGGCCCCAATTGTTTGGGTCATAAATAATCAAATATACTTAATTCCACATTAGTAAATTTCCAACACTATCTCACTCCGTCAGTCTTCTCCCTCACCAAGCCAGCAGCTCCGTCCCTCTCTCTTCTCTGCCTCGCCGGAGTTGACCACCGGTGAGTTGATGATTTTAATTTCTAAAAAACAGAAAAGAAAACATAACAAAAGCTCGGATTGAAGCAGCTCCAGCAACAATTTCCCAACTCACATACACAACCTATAGAAAATCAAATTGAGCTGCCATCTTCACTTTGCCTTGTAGAAATCAAACCATATCAGATGCCGTAACCAACGTCTCCACCTTCATTTTTGAGGTCACGTCCTTGTTTGCACACTAAAACATCCAAGTGAGATGGATGCTTTTAGTGTTTATCTGTCCTTTCAATTAACATCAATTAGTTTGCCATGGAGGAAGGCGGAGAGTGACTGTGGTGGGTGGACCGGAAAAGAAATGGGAATTTTGGAGAGAGGAGCATAATTGAAATTGGGATTTTGAAAAATAGTTTTTGAAGATTAATAATGACGTGGACTGATTTTATCTGATGTGGAACTGACATATTATCCACCTCAGTGCGATTGAGAGACCCACATGGTCAAGTGGTTTAAGATACATGTTTTGAACATGTTCAACGGTCTGGATGAAACCTCGTAGAGTACAGATACCGAAATGATAAATTGAGACAAGTACAAAGGCCTCTCAGGCTATTCCGCCAGTATTATAAGTCTACATAACTAATAAGAGAGATTCACAATATAAGAAAATAGTTAGAGAAAATAGTAATCAAATCCCCAAACTGATCAACTCTCATATAAATTTAGACGAAGGGAGTAATACTTTTTTGTTTAATTTTTATATAATATTACTTTTACATAATTTTATTTTCTTTTAAAAAAATCTTTTTAAAGGAAGCAAAATGCACTAAGCACCCGCGAAGGTAGACCACAAGGGTCTATTATACGCAATTTTACCCTGTATTTTTGCAAGATGTTGTTTTCACGACTCAAATCCGTGACCTCCTGGTCACGTAACAACAACTTTACCGTTACGCCAAGGCTCATCTTCAAAGATATCTTCTTAAATTTGAAAAATAAGTTAAACTTCTCATTTTATCATTAATGATCAATTTTTACCCTTTTAAAGTCATAAAAATGTTATGGCATGTGAAAGATCACATGCTTCAAAAACCGTATATCATAGTTTATAACGTGTTTAAGAGTACAAGTTTCAATATATGACATGTTTCATATCATAAATTTCGAAAGTACTTTTTTATTTTTTAATCTTTATGTCCAGTCAAACATCACTATATAAAATGGAATCGAGGAAATATCGTAATAAAATTCTAGAACTAAAAATTGTTTACATTTTCTTATGTCATAAACGGGCTATTCGACAAATGTCCCCTATTTCGGGGTGGTCTTTAGTTTTTGTCCCTCAAATTTGTGATTTTAATTTTTCCCTTCAACATTTTTTGGCGCAACATAATTTAGATTCGCAAGGCATAATTTACGTTTAAATTCGGCATATGTATCATAACATCCACACAAATTACGAACAAGGCGAAACTTTCAAATATGAAAAATACTACAAAACTTATGCAACTTAATTCCTACAGAATTTATGCCGAGTAACGTAAAAGTCCAATTTTCAAAAATAAAAATATTATAAAAATTATGTCTTGCGAAGCCGATCTACATATTTTTATTAAATAAATAACATAGACAAAAAATTAAAAACCACAATATATGAGGGGGGGGGGGGGGAGATTAAAGACCAGTGTGTTTGAATGGAAATCCGTGCAAAAAAGGGTCATAAACTTCTACTAAGGACTCGTATCAAGTATATGGCCTAACCTAACCGTACGCATATGACAAAAAGTTAAGAAAATTTTACATGACATAACGAACTTCAAGAGGTATTTATGATTAGTAAGTACTATTTAATTTAATTACTTTTTATAACTAGAGTGAATTTTTAATTTATATATCATAATTATACCAAATATATCTCTTTATTGGCTTATATTTCTCCCTCAACTCTCTCTCTCTTCTCCCTCACCTCTCTCACTCCGTTCCCTGTCTCTTCTCCCTCGAATCTCACCCTTTCTCTCCGTTCCCTCTCTCTTCTTCCTCAGCTCTGGCGTCGTCATAAATGTAGTGGTCATTAGCACCACCGTAGTTAAGACGGAAGTCGTAGCCACCGGTGATGCCGGAATTCATGGATTCTTCTCAGATCTGGATGGATACCAGAATCCATGACTTTCATGTTTTTTTTCTCAGATCGTAGATGGTGGTGATGACAAATACCGGCATCTCCAAACGCAGATCTGGATGTAGCAGGTTGCTCGAAAAGCATCAACGACTTCGTTAGAAGCGTTGGCTTGATTTCCCTGGTTAATTTCGGTACCGCCAACTGTCGATTGACCGCCTGCCATGTCAGAATAGTAATTTCTCATCGCCGCCATCAATTTCAAAGAGCTACAAATACAAGTATCCCAAATCTGAGTGTATTTATCATTTTTTAAGCGTAAATATAAGTTAAATGTATTTGGATGATTGTATTATTGGGAAAAACTAGATGCATTTAACTGTATGTGTTGTTTGAATGATCTATGCAGTATGTACATATGTTTGTATACAATTTTTTGATTAAATACAGTGTATATGCAATTTCGCATTTGTTGAAATAAATTCAAATACATTCAACTTTGCGACGTCCGGCGGCGACCTTGCTGATCGGAGCTCGAAGACTCAAATACAACCAAAATAAAATGATACATCAATATATAAACACAATGGAATACACAACTCCTTCGTGTATTTAAATAAACTGCAATACAATCATTTTAAATATACATGTATTAAAATAAAATAAGGTTGTGCATGTATTCAAATACATTAAAATACACGCGACATCAAATAAGGTTGGATATAACAGAACAATGTATTCAAATACACGTGAATTACCTAAAATTAGCTACTAATGGTAAATAAAAAAAAGGTAGCTACGAATTGTTAATAGCTCCTAAAAAATTTAGTCATTTGTGTAAGTTACTCAAAATTTAATTATACTAATAGTTACAAACGTATAGGCAACATATTTTTATTCCAGATTTATATGATACTCTTTTTATCTTATTATATGTATAACAGTATAAGCATATTTCGCATATGTATATCACCATATATAAATTTGGATATTTGAATAAGCATATATCGCACACGTATATTACGTATAGCACCATATCGCACACGTATTAGGTCCATGTAGGTCTAACATAATAAAGGACCTTCAATGGTTTTATGCTCATAGACACGGATGTAACGATGTTATATCCACTACATAACAAAGAAAACAATTCTATAATTGGAAGTTGTTGATTTAAAGTGATTTAAAATATAACTAAAATATACATTTAGCTTGCGTTTGTCATTATTACTTGCATGAGATGAATTTAAATAGAAATAATACGTCCAATTCAAGTGCTAATTATTTAACTCAATTGAGGCTAATTGATTTTGAACCTAATTAGATTTGGTGACAGCAATCGAGCCAAAATAATATTTATTTCTTTAATAGTAAGAGCTGTGACGAAAAGCAGTGGTTGTATATGCTGACATCTCTACTAAAAACGAATTGTATAAGAGTCAAGACCGATGTAATTTTCTTCCCCTACAACGCTTTCTTACTCAACAATCAAAGAAATATTTCTGATTTCTCGATTCATTCTCGTGCTAACATGCTAACAATGGTTTAAGTAAGCTAGAGATAACATTAAGACTTCATATAGCCGAGTATGATTAATTATATTGGAACTAAGACTTTGTTGTGTTATTGTTTCTCATTACTTGGCACACACCATGTAAAGGTTCAAACTCATAATTAAGTGCTAAGCCAGACAAATGAGGTGCCGCACTACTGTTCTTATTCCTTTAATTGTAAACCGTGACTGATGATGATAGAATATATCGTGTATATCCCTATGATATACACGATTATAATTACCATAATTGTAGAATTCTTGTACAAGTAGAACTAAGATATTAGAAATTTAGTAGGAATAAGATTTTTCATATTTGGAGATTGTAACTTGTATATATACTTATTCATTCAATAAGAATAATCAAGGGATTAATTCTTTCACGGTATTAGAAATCTAGGTCTAAACTACCTCCCTTCCCAATTTTCTTCCGCTACTCTCGGCTCAAATTCCGAGAACCCTTCTCGGTTTCCGGCCGACTTCTTCCTCCTCCCTTCCCAAATTTTCTTCCAAATCCCTAATTCTCATATTGTTCTTTCGTTATGTCTACGTCAAAGAACATGTTTCATCCAGACCTTACAATTTCCAACATCATGAACCACATCCCTATTGTTCTTGAGATGGAAAACGTCCAATACACGACATGGGCGGAATTATTCAAAATTCATGCACGCTCGCATCAAGTCCTCCATCACATAATTTCCTTGACACCGGCACATAGGAGGTGCCTAACCCCGAGAAAAATCCTACGTTTTGGACGACATTTGATGCTACCGTTCTCCAGTGGATTTATTCCACTGTTTCTACTGACCTCCTACAAACGATCATTGAGCCCGACACTACAACAATGGAAACATGAAATAGGGTGCGTGATATATTCCAAGATAACAAGAATTTCCGTGCTGTCACTCTCGAGCAGGAATTTTCACATGTCCACATGGTAGATTTTCCTAACGTTTCGGCTTATTGTAAAAGTTGAAGGAATTGGCAGACCAACTCCGCAACGTTGGTGTGCCAGTTACCAATGATCGTCTTGTTCTCCAAATGGTTGCAGGCCTGTCTGAGGCCTATAATGGCGTTAGCACACTACTTCGTCAAAGTAATCCTCTACCACCATTTTATCAGACTCGTTCTATGCTCACGTTAGAAGAAGCCGGCTTAGCTAAAAAGGTGGATACATATGCAAATTCCGTCGCCATGATGACCACGTCAGACGACTCTCACTCATTCTCTGAGAATTCTGGCCAACACCCCAACAACGGTGGTGACAAAAAGGGTCAAAATCGTAAAAATAATGGCAAAAAACAGCATTGGAAATCGTGGTAGTACCGGGGGTGGACAAAACAATAATGGCAGTGGCAGTGGGCCACAGGCCAACTGGTCCCAGTTGTGGGCCCCCTGGCCATGGAACCGGGCCAGTGGTCATTGGCCCAACAGTCCCTATTTTCCTCTCAGCCCTTACTCGGATAACTGGATGCAATTCCAACAACTAGCCAGGCCCAGTTTCTCGGGTCTGAATACTGGCAGTAGATTCACTTCTAGGCTAGGGCCGCAGGCAGGTTTGCTTGGGCCTCGACCTCTGCAGGCGTTTCAGGCAGTGGGCCCCACACCAACTCCGACAGATATTGAGGCGCAATGCACACACTTGGATTATATCCTCCAGACGTGAATTGGTATATGGACACCGGAGCCACTTCTCACATGACGTCTGACCAAGGTACTCTCTCATCTTATTTTAATTTGAGCAAAAATTGTGGTATTATTATTGGTAATGGCAATTCAATTCAAATTCGCGGTTATGGACATACAACTTTGTCTTCCCCACATCCACCTCTAGTTTTGAAATATACCCTTCATGCCCCTAACTTAATTAAAAATTTGGTGTCTGCCCGAAAATTCACCACTGATAATTGGGTTTATGTTATTTTGATCCTTTTGGGTTTTCTGTGAGGGATTTCAAGACGGGGATACCTCTAATGAGATGCAATAGTAGGGGAGAGCTTTATCCTATCACAAATACCACCACTTCCGCGAGTCAAGCTATGCCGTCTACTTTTGTCGCCCTTGCTCCTTCCTTGTGGTATGCATGTTTGGGTCATCCGGGATCGTCTATTATTTCTTCTTTGCATAAAAATAATTTTATTTCTTGTAAGGGTACGCGTAGTACTCCACTTTGTCCTTCTTGTATGTTAGGAAAACATGTTAAATTACCATTTGTAGCCTTTACTTCTAGTACTTTGATGTCGTTTGACATTATTCATAGTGATTTATGGATATCCCCCGTGTTAAGTTCTGTGGGCCATCGTTATTATATCCTATTTTTGGATGATTATGCTAATTTTTTGGACCTATCCTTTATCGAAAAAGTCTCATGTTTATTCCACATTCTTAATATTTAGAGCATTCATCCGTATCCAATTCGAACGGGAAATTAAAAGTATTCAATGTGATAATGGAAAGGAATATGATAATGGGTTGTTTCGGGAATTTTGTGATGCTAATGGCATAGTTTTTCATTTTTCTTGTCCTCATACGTCCTCACAAAATAGGAAAGCCGAACGAAAAATTCGTACCATTAATAATATTGTCCGAACTTTATTAGCCCATACTTCTGTACCCCCTTCTTTTTGGCATCATGCACTACAAATGACTACTTACCTCCTTAATGTACTTCCTACCAAAGGATTAGCATCTAAATCTCTCCTTAAAGTTCTCTATCATAAGGATCCTTCGTATTCTCATCTTAGGGTCTTTGGGTGTTTATGCTATCCACTTTTTCCGTCACCTACAATTAACAAACTTCAGACCCGTTCTACCACTTGTGTATTTTTGGGTTATCCGTCTAATCATCGTGGTTACAAATATTTTGATTTATCATCTAATAAAATCATACTTTGTCGCCATGTTATTTTTGATGAAACCCAATTTCCTTTTGCTAAAGTGAGTAGTTCTGTGCCGAGTTCGTATAATTTTTTAGATTACGAGGTCTCACCATATATTAACCACCATTTTTCTGACTTGTCCCGTGACCAAACTACGCCAGCAGGCCCATTGCATGCTGCCCACAGTCTACCGCAACAACTGTTCCGCCCAGTGGGCCAATGACACGGTCCAATACTGATCTCGATTCTGTTCCAGTCCTGTTCCTGTTCCAGTTGTTGGGCCAGCAGGCAGTATGCCTGTTGGCCAATCCGTCCCCGTTCCACACATTGCCGAAAATCCATCCAATTTCTCCTCTAGTCAAGGGCCCGTTACTCGTAGTCAAAGGGGTATTTTAAAACCAAAACGACATTTTAATCTCAATTCTAATGTCCTTAAATCTGCCCTCCCGCGTAACCCTATGTCCGCATTAAATGACCCAAATTGAAAATTGGCTATGACTGACGAATATAATGCTATTATTGAAAATAAGACGTGGGAGCTGGTGCCCCGTCTTTCTGGTGTTAATATTATTCGGTCTATGTGGATTTTTACTCATAAAGAAAATTCTGACGGTTCTTTTGAGAGGTATAAGGCTCGTCGTGTAGGTGGTGGTAAAACTCAACAGGTTGGCGTCGATTGTGGTGAAACGTTTAGTTCGGTGGTCAAACCAGCTACTATTCGTACTGTTATCAGTTTGGCTCTCTCAAAAGCATGACCCATTCATCAGTTGGATGTGAAAAATGCATTTTTACACAGTGATCTTAATGAGACAGTTTATATGCATCAGTCATTGGGTTTTCGAGATCCCAATCATCCTCATCATGTCTGTTTGCTGAAGAAATATTTGTATGGACTTAAACAGGACCTACGGGCTTGGTATAAAAGGTTTGCATATTATGTATCTTCTATTGGTTTTCTCACAGTCGGTCTGATCATTCTCTCTTTATATATCATCGTACTTCTCTGGCATACATTTTGTTGTATGTCGATGATATTATATTGACTGCTTCGTCTGATAATCTGCACAAGTCTATCATGACACTTCTCACTTCCGAATTTGCTATGAAAGACTTGGGGCCCTTGAGTTATTTCTTGGTGATTACTATCACTCGTCATTCAGGTGATATATTTTTATCACAAAGAAAGTATGTCGCTGAGATCATTGAAAGAGTTGGTATGTCATCGTGTAAATCTACTTCTACTCCGATTGATACTAACTCCAAGTTGAGTGCTACATCTGGCACTAAGTTCGAGGATCTCACCCACTATCACAGCCTTGCAGGGGCACTTCAGTATCTTACCTTTACAAGGCCTGTTATTACTTATACAGTTCAATATATGTGTTTGTTTATGCATGATCCACAGATTGAGCATATGAATGCGCTCAAACGCATTGGACGATACATCTATGGCATACTTGATTATGGCTTGCATTTGTATCCTACATCCGTTTCTACACTTGTGTCTTATACAGAAGCTGATTGGGGGTGGCTGTCCTGATACCAGACGCTCGACTTCTGCTTAGTGTATGTTTTATGGAGATAACTTGGTCTCATAGTCTGCAAAACGACAAGCTACACTATCAAGATCCAGTGCAGAAGCCGAGTATCGAGACGTGGCAAATGTGGTGTCAGAATCATGTGGCTGCATAATCTTTTGTTAGAATTACACTTTCATATTCAGAAAGCTACCTTGGTCTACTGTGATAATGTTAGTGCAGTTTATCTTTTTGGCAATCCGGTCCAACATCAACGCACTAAACATATCGAGATGGATATTCACTTTGTTCGCGAAAAGGTAGCTCGTGGACAAGTACACGTCTTACATGTGCCCTCTCGATACCAAATTGCTGACATCTTTACGAAGGGCCTTCCATCGGTTTTATTTGAAGATTTTAGGGACAGTCTCAACGTACGACAACCTCCCGCTATGAATTCGGGGGTGTGATAGAATAAATTGTGTATATCCCTATGATATACACAGTTTCGACTAGTCTTGTACCATAAATAAAAGTATTAAATTATGTTGTATAATTATCATAATTATAGAATTCTTGTACAAGTAGAACTAGGATATTAGAAGTTTAGTAGGAATATGATTTTCCATATTTAGAGATTATAACTTGTATATATATATATATCTATTCATTCACTAAAAATAATCAAGGGATTAATTCTTTCAGATGAAAATTTATATTTTCGAGTTAATAAGCTCAGAATGGATATAATTCATCCTTAAAAAAATTATTAAATTTGAGCAAAAACTATTTAAATATATCTTTTGATGAGTTGGGTACTTTAATTTTATAATCTTCCCTCATCCCATAATCATCATGACATACATATATTTTTTCACTAAATAGTAAATTTCAGAGGTCACGGGAAAATGTATCTTTGTTGTTTTGTTTATGGTTTGGCAGATTATTCCTTGATCCAATGATAACCTTTGCAGGAGTAATTATCCTAACAAAAGAAAAATACGTTGGAGAAAGACCAGATGCCCTTATGTGTGTGTGTAGCACAAAAATTAAGGTTAACAAAAAGTGAGTGTCGGCAAGCTTAAGAAAATAAAGAACCACTACATAATGCAATAAGACAAAACAAGAAGTTGTTATATGTTAAAAGAATAATTTGGGTCTTAACTTCAAATATTAGCTCATCAAATGGGAGGATTGTTTAAAAGCACTATGAGGAGATAATATTTGATGATTTGTCCGAATTCATGGATTTTATTGAATATATTATTATTGTTGTTGTATAGTAAAATCTTTAAATATCCTTATTTAAATTTTAATTTCATTAAAGAGAATTTTGGAAAAATTGCTTTCCCGTTAGAAACTGAAAGCACGCTCCTGATAGTTATCAGGATGATTCATTAGAATTTTAAAGCAAAATCCCGGGCAATCACTAGAATTTTCTTATTTGCTATATGTGGAATTATTCCTCCAGTCTTTGTTCTTTTGATTTTGTTAATGCAAAGAAGAAAGAAGTTCTTGTTGGTTCTTTTTTTCTCTCACTTTCTTGTCTCATGAGAATAACAAATTGTCCGTCATTGATTAGGAAAAGTTTTTTTCTTTCTTATATTAAATTAACCCACAAGAACTTGTATATATTATATGTAAATTAACCCAATTAGTTTACCAATGTAGTTAAATTATACACTATCTATATTCTTCCAATGTATATATTAGGTATGTATATTATATGTATATTATATAATATTTAGTATAATATATACATTATTTATACGTTGTGTACATATTTTATAAACTAAATCCATGACCGAATGATATTAGATGATAATATTCTCAATAATATTTATATCCTTAATTTTGCGATTTAGATTAGATATATTATCCGTTATAAAAGTGGTGATGGTGCAAATATATCCTTTTTACTGACGGAATTTTAAAAAAAATCATTTATCTTATTTTTGAATTAAAAAATATCACGGGGCTTTAAATAAAAGTCTACCCATTTTTTTTAAGTAGACATATTTCTCTAAAGTCACATGGTAATTTTTTTTCTTGATAGGTTGGGGATGGTTCGTTTAAAAAAATAGGTAGACTTATTTTTTTTAAAGCCACAGAGATATTTTTTTAAACAATCAAACCCGATCCACTAGAAAAAAATTACCATGTGTCTATAGAAAAATATGTCAAACTAAAAATGGGTAGACTTTTTTTTAGAGAGACGGGACATTTCTTTAATTAAAAAATAAGCTAAACTATTTTTTAAAATATTTCGTCAGCGAAAAGGGTATATTTGCATCATTTGTGTAACGACAGGGGTATATTTGCATCATTTTGTAACGGTAGGGGTATGTATCCACCACTTTTATAATAGATGGTATATCTACTCTAAATCGCAAAGTTGAGGGTATATTTGCACCTTTTCCCTAAATTAAAAATTGCTCAAAAGAATTAACGTATATTATTAAATATACTCATATATTTTGTAATATTTAGTGTTGTATAATTATGATAGATATAAGATCCTTATTGTACTAGAATTCCACATTATACCCACTATATATATTTGTATTAACGAGAAAGGCTCCCAAAGGGAGATTAATACAATTTTACATAGTATCAGAAGCCAACAATCCTTCCCAACACAAAACCTAATTTCGGCCATCCTTTCATCCCTTTTTCCGGCGACGAACCGACCGTATATCACCGGTATACCTTTAATATACGCTGATATACAACTGTCCAGACCTTCAATTCTGCTAACAACTCCGCATACCACTGGTATACTATTGATATACAACCCTCCTTCCTTCTCTAGCTCTCGAACATGTCATATACCCCTTGTATACAGCCTATACACGGTGATATACACTTTATATACGGTTGTTATACCCTACTTGCCACTATATACTACCCATATACAACATCCCTACGCTGTTATACACCTCGTATACGATTGTTTCTACCTCGTATACGCTTTGTATACGTCCCGAATACCACCCCACTTATTTTTTTCTCTCTCCTACCAAATCTCCGGCAGCCACCATGGCCGTGAACAACCACGGATATGGCTGTGTACAGAGGCGCGGGGGGGGGGGGGGGGGGGGGGATCAAACTAGGAACTAGGCTTCCAACTTAGGGGCCAGCAGCCTCCACACACAGGCCTTAGAGGCTGCGACCCAATTTTCAGAAGCAGGACAACTTGCCCCAGACCAGCTGATGGGCCACGACCATCCTTCCTGCAGCCCCACAACGACCCAGCAGTCTGGGCACCCATCCTATGACCCACTGCAGTCAGGCCCAATTTCCTAGGACCACTTCTCTACTCCGGGCATTCCCCAATCTAATTTGGGCCAGACTTTCGGCACATTGACTCATCGGAAGCCCGATAATGCGTGGTATATGGATAAAGACGCCACGTCTCACCTCACCAATAATTCTATAATCTTCCTCAAATGCGAAATTTAAATACTCCACAATCTATTCTGGTTGAAAACGGTCATCGCATTCCAATTCAAGGTTTTGGCCACACTCTAACCCCACTACCGCATCCTCACTTCTCCCTAAATAACGTCCTCTATGCCCCACATATTATCAAAAACCTAATCTCCGTTACGAAAATTTCCACCGATAATTCTGTATCAATTAGTTTTGATCCATTTGGATTTTCGGTAACTGACCTCCGTATCGGAAAACTCCTTACGAGATGCAATAGTGAGGGTGATTTCTATCCTTTCCTATCCACGTCGGCTGCTAGTGTCAACCCTCCCACATCTCTAACTGCCCCATGTCATTCCTCCCACCGCTTTAACAATAATTTCTCCGTCTACTTGGCACAATAGACTTGGACACCCAGGAGACCATGTTTTTAATTTTCTTAGAAACAATAATTTAATTCATTGTCATAATGGAAAAATTTTCCAACAATGTCTTTCTTGTCATTTAGACAAACATGTTCGCCTTCCGTTTCAGTCTTTTTCAAGTGTTACATATTCTCCCTTTGACATTGTTCATGCAGATTTATGGACATCTCCCATTACTAGCTCACTGGGTCATAAATTTTATCTCGTCTTATTAGATGACTTTTCTCACTTTGTTTGGGTCTATCCGCTTAAATTCAAGTCTGAAGTGTTTGCCAAGTTTCTTGCATTCCGTGTCTGTCAAAACACAATTTAAAAAAGACATAAAATCGCTTCAATGTGATAACGGTTGTGAGTTCAATAATTCCGTGTTTCACAATTTTTGCTCTACTAATGGCATGGTTTCCGGTTCTCGTGTCCCCACACCTCCTCCCAAAATGACAAGGCCGAACAAATCATTCGCACTATCAATAACATGGAGGGAGAAATTACTTTTTACTTTTTAATTTATTTTTCTGGATGGGGTGGTGAGGATGGGGATTTGGAAGCAATTACTTTCTAATGTGTTGCATGGGATTTTAGCGCATCCTTCTAAAAGAGACAAAAAAGCTCAGGAATTGCGTAATTAAATTGAATTAGCTCTTGTCTAATCACGTCTAATAAGTCCAAAATAAATCACTTCTATCCTAGTCGTAGTATATAGTTTTATCAAAATATCATGCAATTTGATGAATTTATTTATTAAAGTTATTTTTTCTTACTTTATAATTATAAAAAACTTAACTATTTTTTTCTCTAAAAGTCAAATATGCCAGATTTTTGTGAATTAGATGGAAGATTAATGGTAGCAAATAGGGGGAGAAAATAAAGAAGGAAATTTAACAACTTGTTTTTGGAGGATAAACCGATAAAGTCGTGATCCTACTGTTAATTGCATTTTTTCTTCACCTCTGTATAGAATCTTATACAAACACAGTTTGCTAATCTCACGTGGACAGTAGATAATGTACATATACTTCAGTATATCTATATTTTGATATAATTAATTAGAAATTAAACAAGTTTGCTATATGTTGTTTTTCGTCTTCATGACTCATATCAATGCATGATGTAAAATGAAAAACAAAGTAAAGAATGACCGTGGACGGCGACAATTTTATTGGCAGATTTTGCCAATTTATCGGCACCCAACTCCTGATTTGACATTTATATCAATTCACTCGAATTTAATTAATTCTACCACTAATAATAAAACTCGACCATACCAGAATGATTTTGCCATATATATGGTGCACCCTCATCTCCATAAACTCTTAGGAGTACTACGATATTGTCAACACGTCTGGAGGGTAAAGAATGATCTTTGAGCTTAACTCAATACCAAAAGCTAACTTATAAGGTGAAGATTGCCCAAGTTCATATAAGGAGTCCACGTTCCCATTTCATATCCAATGTGGGACTCTTAACACTTCCCGCACGCCCAGACCTTGTTAACTGGAGCGTGGATAATATAATTTGGGGGCCCAACATCGGTAAATAAAGTATTGGAATGGGCCTGACTCTGATACCATGTAAAGAATAGATTTTGGGTCTAACTCAACCCAAAAGCTAGCTTGTAGGGTGAGGATTGTCCAAGTCTATATAAGGAGTCCATGTTCCCATTTCATATCTAATGTGAGACTCTTAACACTCCCCTCCACGCCCAGACCTTGTTAACTGAAGCGTGAATAATATAATTTGGGGGCCCAACATCGGTGAACAAAGAATTGGAATGAGTCTGACTCTGATACCATGTAAAGAATGAATTTTGGGTCTAACTCAACCTCAAAAGCTAGTTTGTATGGTGAGGATTGTTCAAGTCCATATAAGAAATCTATGTTCTCATTCCATATCCGATGTGAGACTCTTAACATGGAGCAATTATGTTTTCTTTTTTATTTTGGAATTATTCAAGTCCACGAGGAATGGTATAAATGCAAAATCAGGAGTTGAGTGCTCGAAAATCAATTCTCAAAACCGGTCAGAATAATTTTTGGTATGAAATCATGACTTTTCTGTAAAGATAATAGGAGTATAAAGAAAGATGATTTTATTATATTATTTTCAATAGTTGAGTGATCATATGAGCAATGAGCTCGACATCATAATTCTTAAAATCTATATTACATAACTAAATTCTTGATATCAAAATCTAATAAAAGAGAAGGCCTTCTCAAGATGCTTAGCCTTGAGGCTAACATACTCTTTCACAGTCAACGATCGATATGTTGGAACAACAACACCAACATCTTTAGAAGAAATCAATGGTACAACTAGAGAATCAGCTGGAGGCCCAAAAAAGTATGCCAAAGAAACCCTATGCTTAGTCTTATTCACGAGAACACGATGATATACCGTTGGGAACTCACCATTAGAGAGTATATGAAGAAGATCACCGACGTTAACGACGAGGGCCTCATCGGAAACCGGAGAAATTGAAGTCCATCCATGGCCGTTTTTCAAGAATTGGAGACCCTTTGTGTTGCTAGTTTGATGGAGTATTGTAAGGAATAATGAATCTGTATGAGGAGCTAACCCTATTGCATGGTTAGGGTTAGGGCAACATGGGTATGAATTTAATTGTAAGGCTCCTATTAATTCAGATGAATTTAAATATTCTTGAGATGCTTCTAAGTATTTGAGGATGAGCAGCCAGAGTTGGCAGGATAATGCTTTCATCTTCTTTTGATAATTTTCCATCACATCACTGCTATGACAAAAATAAATAAATGAAGAACCATGACGTTAATTAGTATCGAGCAGTATTGAGATATAATAAGTAAATATATAAATGTGTGATCTTTTTAACAATTTAAATTTTTAAATGAGATGATTAAACATTTCAATATTAAGCACTAACAAATTAACCAGCAGCAAGCAATGGCTGAGATAAAGTTTTTGATAGGGATTCAAAAAGAACACATAAAGGTCACAATACTTAAGATTTGAACATGTATTTTATATGTACAAATATATTTATTTTCCCCACTTCTCCTAGTATATAACTTTACAAAGGAAATTCGATTGAATCCCTTCATTTCACGTGGCTCCGCCACTAGCAGCAAGTAGAACTTTAATGCTTTTGTTTTCGATTTCTAAATATATTATTTTATTTATAGAAACCATCTACTTTATGTTTATATCATGATAATATTGTAATATTATTACTTTGTTCTTACTTTACGTGATACTATTCTAATTTTGTCATTTAGTGTGTATCATATAAGTAGAAGAGGCGAAAAATATCACAATGAAAGTTGAAGAGTAACAATATTGAAACTTAAAGTAATTAGTTAAATATCTTCTGATTATAGAAGCTTGTGAATGTTGTACTGCTAAATATATAAGATTATTCACAAAAATGGTGTTAAATAGTTCTGAGATAGTATTTTAAAATGAAAGGAGTGTCATGTAAATTAGGATTAAAGGAGTACATAGTTTGTTATGAAATTGGAGGTTAATGTATCATTAGCTAGGGGTGTCCGTTAAGTTAAAAAACTAAAACATCTAAAGAGAGATACAATTGTTGTAAATGGCCCTGCTAAAATATTTCTTTTCTAGGCTAAGTTCAATGTCACGAAAGATCTTACCTTTTCCCAGAGGAATCTTTTAGACCACCTTAATTTTTAGGTTTACATTTGTACTAGTAATAGCGAGTAATTAAGTTTATTTTCACTTAAGAAAGTTGACCTTCATACTTTCTTGGCAATCCAACTCGAATTATATATAGACTTTAAATTACAATATATTATCAATACAAGTAACTTATACACGATCAAATCTTTATCTATTATAGCACGTAATATGTCATATTTTCAAAATTATAAATTCCACAATTTAAGGAGACTTACATTTTATGGTCACATGAGATCAAATCGTGGACTCACCAAAAATATTGATAGTCATGGGGCCAAAGTTCCCTAGCATGATCAAGCGGAGATCCCATAACGGTGAACCCTTCATGCCACATAAACTTCGAGAAAAACGGGGTAATCCGAGCGGCGCCATAGCCAGTGGCGCCACCAGCCGATCTCAAGACCCTCACCTTCTGTTCCGCAGGCAAGGCGAAAAGCCGCCTCGCCTGAGATTCAGCTTCATCAAGAAGTTTTGAACAAACTCCATGGTTAACAACTTGAAATACTCCCCATGTTTTACATGCATGGCCTATAAGTTCCACAACATTTGGGGCCAAAAGATCAATTACTGGAACATTAGAGTTTTTTTCATCAAGACTAGCTTGGAAATTATTGATTTTAGGCCATAGATGAGAGTCTGGAACTTTTTGGATTGAGTGAAAATCTATAGGGAGAATGTGTTGAATGTTTATAGGATTTTCTTTGTAGGCTTCTTGAAGAGTAGTAGCCATTTTTTTGGACTTTTAGGAAACTATTGGTACATGAATTTTTCTTGGATTATATAGTGTAAGAATGATGGTTTTTTTTCTACACGTACGTGGCATTGGGTGGCCATTTGGTATTTGTGTTGTCTTTTGGTGGGTTCGGAATTTTGTCACCTTTTCTGGAACGATTAAGATGCGGTACGTCCAATCATTAGTAAATGCAATTTGTTTTCTTAAAAAAACAAAAATAGCAAATCGTACTTTTGATGATATTAGCTTATAAACTGGATCGATAATCTAGAAATAGACAAGTCTTTCACCCCTCTAAATGCATTTGAAGAGGACAAAATTTAATAATCACAACAAGACAAACATTCTCCAACAACACGCTGTATAAATGTGGTGAAAATATTATTCTTTTTTTCTATTGTGAAGATAGTCGCATGTAATGATAGACATATTATTAAACGATTTTACCTTTGCTTTCTTATCCACGAGTAGATTGGAAAGGAATTCACACCAATTGCCTTCGTGACCCCCACCTAATAATTATTTCATGTACATATAGAGTCGGGAAGTTATTCCTATAATAAGGGCAATCGAAAATGATAACATCTTACCATGCTTCGAGATCATGCCCAACACTCTTCTACTTTTGTGGAACTAAGGACACAAGGGATTCAGACTTTCAAACCTTTTTTCATCAGAAAACTATATATTCTTTATATATAATGTTCATATTATTAAATATTTTTATTATATATATATATATCTCTATATATATATACTGGCCGGTGTAGCATATGATTTTTTATTGGTGTTACTAAAATATGGTTCTATGATCAGTGCCAAGGGGTAGGGGCAAGAAAATTTCGTCTTGTGCTGTGTCGATCATGTGGGTCATGTTCAATTTAAATCGATAGAAATTCTTATTTTAAACGTTTGATCTTATCACTTTTGTTTGATAGTGATTAGTGAATATTATTGAGTCACAACCGCCTCAACAAGATAGGGGTCTAAAGTCAAATTTCATAAAGAGACTTTAAATTTTTTAAAGATCATTATATACATTTTTATTTAAATCATATTTTTCTAGCTTTTTTAGATGCGTAGTCATTAATTACTATTTTATATAATAGATTTGGTTTAACAAATTCTTTTCAATTGATAATATAGCTAGTTCATTCAATCTCTATTGAGACATTGTTGATCTAAGTAATATTTTAACAATTTTAATTTCGAAAAGCTTCTTTCTGTCGAGGCAATAATTATAGAAACTACTAACATTATTCTGTAAGCAATATATGTATTTGAAAAGAATCAAGTTTTTTATTTGAAACTTGTAAGACGCAGTGAATTATCGCTTGAGAGACTTTTCAATATTGAGAATAAGAATAATAAAAAGTAATATATATAAATAATAATTGAGCCCATATCAGTTTTTAGATATAAACGATAATAAAAATAGTTATCCAATTACACGTAAAGTTATTCCATCCCCAATTATTGCGGGAATCACCACATTAAAATGTAAGAATTATTGTACTTTCTCTCTGATTTGTTTTTTCAAATTCAATAGTGCACACAACTTTTTTTTAAAATTATATATATATATATATATATATAATACAACTTTCCAAAAAATTTAAACCCTAAGTGATCGCTTTAATAGCCTTATATTCGAATTACAGGTATTGAGTGATCGTGATGTTCCCCGTATGAAGTATTGAAGTATCATGGGCTTGTATTGATATCTTGATTAGACGACAAAACCGAAAAAGAAAAACGTTTTCTCTAGGACTGAGTGGGTAGTCTTTCCATATTGTCTTTTTAAAAAAAATAAATATTATATGAATATTTTAAAATTATTTAATATTAACTCACTAGAATTGATAAAGTAAGATCTAGCTCCGTATCTCTCCCTTTTGAAAATAAAATTAATTATTAATAAAATAATTGTTAGATACATTGTTTAGTGGCGCTAAAACAAAAATAATTGTTAGATACATTCTTATTCTAGGGGAAATTTGGGAAGGGAGAGAGGGAATGGAGACGCTCAGAATTGAAATGATGGCGATTAGACTTTCATTGGTATCACTAAACTATCAGTTTTGGTGATAAAATTTAAATTTTATATACTGATAAATATGAGGATTTTTTATTATACATTTAATGATTTCAAAATCGTCTATACATAAAAATAAATAAATGGCAGACTCTTCAATAAATTTCAGCTACGATATATTTTCAATTTGGCTATAGATTTTCCTCTACAGTTGATTTTTCTCAACAAATTTAATTTTTTTCTCTAAACAAATGAACTTATTGAATATTATATTGATTTTAACTTTGTTTACTTTCATTTTATTAATTTTTTTTTTGTTGTCTTGTAGCTCTTTATGAATAGATTTATAAAATGGCTCAAAACACATTTAAACTTTTGCCGAAATTGCTATAACACATTTTACTTTGCAGGGGTCCTATAACTCCTTGAGCTTTTTTTTTTGTGTGTATTATTGACGGTATTGTCCGGTGACCTGGATAACAAAGTCACCTAAATTTAAACGATTGTTTACGCGCGCTGTTGAGAATGTAAAATTTCAGACGTGTCAAATTACTTTCTCAACTTTTCCAACATACAAACCGTAAAAACTCTCCACCTCTCCTCTCGATTTCTAAAAAAAGTTCACCTAAGCCGTAACACTTTTCTGTTTTTCACTTTGAAGCCAATGTACTGAAATTTAGCTTGCAACATTGAAGTGAATTACACAAGAGGTAACCTTATAATACCGTCAATAATACACAAAAAATAGTTCGGGGGGTCATAGGACCCCCGCAAAATTGGAGTGTGTTATAGCAATTTCGGTCAAAGTTTGAGTGTGTTTTGAATTCTTTTCCCTTTTTTGTGGTTAAGGTTTTATCCTATAATATACAACAAATTAGTCACCGTTATTATCAGACACCAATGAATAATTTATCATAAAAGTATACGTGTAGTTACCTTATGACATAATTATATTTAAAAAAATTCACCATCGATATACCCTGCTTAAACTTTACTATTGTGAAGTCATTGTACATACAGTTTGAGAGTCTTTTTGTTTTCCTTTCTTTATTTTCTTTTCTAGAGGAAGAGAGGGTAGGGACGGGGGTATGAGAACCTTGCCCTTTGTTTGGATGGTTATTTCCCGTAGTTCATTAATGTACAGTATGGTATGATATAATATAATATTGTATTATATTATATTATATTATTAAACACAATATTTGGATAGATTGTATCGTTTATTGTGGTTTAATGATATCTTTATTGTTTGATTTGAATGTATGGTACTGCATAGTAACATGTATGTTACTAAAATACCATTAACCATTATAAACTACAAACTAGTTTTTATATATTAATAAAATTAAAATAAAGAATAAAATGGGAACTTTAAAAAATAAGTAGGTGGTGGGTGGAGGTGGATGGTGGTGAGGGGTCATGGGTGGTTGGTGGGGTGGGGGGCGGTTGGTAGTTGGTGGGTGGTGGTAAGGGGTCATGGGTTGGTGGTGGGGTGGGGCGGCGGGGGTAGGGGTAGGGGGTGGGGTGGTGAGGGTTGTGGGTGGATGGTGAGGTGGGGTGAGGGTAGGGGGTGGTGAGGGGTTTGTGGGTGGTGGTGGGGTAATGAGTGGTAGTGTGGGGATGGGTTGTAGAGGGTGGGGGTTGGTGGGTTTGGGTGTGATGGAGTTGGTGGGGGTATGGGCTGGGTTGGTGGGGTGGGTGGTAGGGTGGTGGATTTGGGTGTGATAGAGGTGGGTGGGTGGATGGGGTAAAATGAGAAAATGAAATATGTAACCACGCAAAAATCACCAAATTCGTGGTTATAAAAATTGAGCTTTTTCAATGGGGTTTTAACCCTGATTACAATGGGTTTATAATATCATACAACATAATTTTAAGAACAATGAAAACAAACATGATTTTATAGAAAATAATACAGTAATGAACCATGGGAAACAACCATCCAAACAGGGGGTTAATGTTGCGCTTGAATTTTAAATTTTTTATGTGCTTGATTATTTGTCAGAGTTGAACTTTTTCCTTTTTGGTAAATAGTGATATTCTCAAACAATAGAAAAATTTACACATTATTATATATATATATATAAGAATGTACAAATTTTTTCTATACATTATATTGTTTTAATATATATAATAATGTGTAAATTTTTTCTATACATTATATTGTTTCATTTTTTTTATTTTATTTAACTATCTTATTTAAAATTTATTAATATAATTAATTTAAATTCACACTGAATTTCACTATCGCTCACTGAATTTATTCGCTATCGCTCACTGAATATATTCGCTATCGCTCTAAAGTTTAGACTAGTCAAGGATTGGTGGCGTCGGTGCCTCCAATTCCTCCAAATGAAATGATGAGTTGAAGGAATTAGTGAGGAACTTGGTTTGCAATTGAACCCTTTCATGGTCCTTATTTGACTAATAATTTTCAATCTTTTTGGCCAAAAAGAGAAATATATCACTATATACATATGATATTAGTTCACTTACGGAAAAATTCAGTCGACAAGTCTATACCAATGTTTTAAAATGTGGAGGCATGAGACGGGACATTGTACTTAATATGGGGCGAGGCGTAAGCCCAGAGGCATGGGACGTAAACTCTATGGATCTTTAAATTTTTAATTCATAATATAGAAAAATAGCATAATAACAAAAAAAATTATAAAAAATATATTAATAATTAAAGAAAATGAAACACATGATTAAAGAAACTCATCAAAAATGAAACTTCTAACATGATTTTACAAGTATAAATAATGCAATAATATAAAAGCTATTATGAGATACAAATAAACTCTAACATCTTAATTTTCAAACAATAAAAGAATCACAATTTTTTAAAAAGATATTACTATCATACTATGCAATTTATCTCCCTAAAATAAAATAATTAATAAATTTATTAGTATTATAATTAAAACATCACTCCTTCGTGAATAAAAATAAAATTACTTTTAAAAGCTAAATAATAAAATATAATAATTTTGAGACAGGACAAAAACACGAGGACCAATGACAAGTGAAGATGGAAAATTCAGATATGTATTTTTATAAGAAATGTTAAGTGATATTCACCCTCATTGTGTTGTCAAATAGTAAATATGCAATACTACGACTTGTTATTTGAGTTATTCTCAATCTTCTTATTTCTGTTGATGAAAAATGAAAGAAATAATCCCCTTGATTATTTTCATTAGTTGAAAGGTATATATACAAGTTACAAATTGGAGAATCTTATTCCTATTCTACTCCTAAAACCTTATTCTACCATAATTCTAACTATACAATTATGGTAAGTGTACAATACTAATTAAGGTAACATTTACACTACAATATACTATAAATATACTTTCTTAATATACATTAACCAACACTGCCCGTGATGGGCTACAGGCCACTTCCGTGATGGGCCTTAGCTACTGCCGAGATGGGCTTCTGCATTCCTAATGTACCCGCGATATACACTATGTATACCAAGTGTATATCACAGCTATATTACCTTGTTTAACACACCCCCGCAGTCATAGCGGGCGGTCTTCGAACGCTGAGACTATCCCTAAATTCTTCAAAAGGACCGAAGGAAGACCCTTTGTAAAGATGTATGCAATCTGATATCTTGACGGGACATGACAGACGCGTACCTGACCCCGAGCAACCTTTTCACGGACAAAATGGATGTCCATCTCGATATGCTTAGTGCGTTGGTGTTGAATCGGATTACCAGAAAGGTAAATGGCACTAATATTATCGCAATACACTAATGTTGCCTTTTGAATTGGACAATGAAGCTCTAAAAGCAAATTACGTAACCAACATGATTCGGAGACCACATTGGCTACCCCTCGGTATTCAGCCTCGACACTTGAGCGGGATAGGGTCGCCTGACGGTTCGCAGACCAGGAGACCAAGTTGTTGCCAAGGAACATACAGTAGCCAGACGTAGACTGTCTGGTGTCTGGACACCCACCCCAATCAGCATCTGTGTAGGAGACAAGTGTGGATATCGATGAAGGATATAAATGCAAACCATAGTCTAGTGTATCCTGAATATATCGAATGATGCATTTGAGGGAATTCATGTGCTCAATTCTGGGATCATGCATGAATAAACACACATGTTGGACTGCATACGTAATATCCGATCTGGTAAAGGTAAGATACTGAAGGGCCCCTGCAAGACTGCGATAGCAGGTTGGATCCTCGTAAGGTGCGCCGGCCGCGGCACTAAGCTTGGGCTTCGTATCAACTGGAGTGGAAGTGGACTTACAGGATGACATCCCAACCATCTCGATGATCTCAACTGCATACTTTCTTTGAGACAAAAACAAAAAATCTGAATGACGCTTGACGGCAATCCCCAAAAAGTAACTCAAGGGCCCTAAGTCTTTCATAGCAAACTCAGAGCTGAGCATGGTCATGATAGACTGGTGTAAGGCATCGAAAGAGGCAATCAAAATGATATCATCCACATACAATAGAATGTAGGCCAAGGATGAACCACGACGGTAGATGAACAAGGAATTATCTGACCTGTTGTGAGTGAACCTAATAGTCGAAACATAGTCAGCAAACCATGTATATCAGGCATGTGGAGACTGCTTAAGCCCATATAAGGACTTCTTCAACAAACAAACATGATGAGGACGGTTGGGATCCCTGAATCCCAACGGCTGATGCATATAGACTGTTTCCTTGAGATCACCATGTAGGAAAGCATTCTTGACATCCAACTGATGAATATGCCATGCCTTCGAAAGAGCCAACCTAAGCACAGTGTGAATGGTAGCCGGCTTGACCACCGGACTAAACGTCTCCCCACAATCTATCCCAACCTGTTGAGTCTTACCATCACCCACAAGCCGCGCCTTATGTCGAGCAAATGACCCATTTGAATTCTCCTTATGAGCAAAAATCCACATATACGTGATAACATTAATACCAGATGGACGGGGCACCAACTCCCACGTCTTATTATCAATAAGAGTATTATATTCATCAGTCATAGCAATTTTTCAATTCGGGTCGTTTAAGGCAGACATAGGATTACGGGGCAATGGGGATTTAGAGATATTATAATGTAAATTAAAATATTTTTTAGGTGTAAAAGTACCCCGCTGACTATGAGTGACCGGTCTATGACTCGAGGAAGAATTGAGTGAATTTTGGGAATTTGCTGGGCTCGGGATGGACTGGCTAGCAGGCAGTGGGCCTGCTGGCCCAAGACGGTAAATTTGCTCTGGAGCTGGACCAGTTCCAGAATTGGGCTGGATTGGCCTAATCGTTGGAACTGATCCAGTTTCGGTAATTTGCGACCGTCCAGTGGGGCCAGCGGGCAGTGGCCCAGCTGGAGAATTTTGGGTGCGGGATATGTCCGAAAAATGGTGAGTAATATATGGGGATATACCATCATCCAAAAAATTATACGAACTAGGATCGGGAGTATGAACTTTAGTAAAGGGAAATTGAGTTTCATAAAAAATTACATGGCGATTAATGATGATTTTATTGGAGGATAAATCAAAGCATTTGTGTGCACGATGATTAGACGGATAACCCCAAAACACACACGGAGTAGACCGGGCCTGAAGTTTATTAATTGTAGTGGAGGAGAATAACGGATAACACAAGCACCCAAACACCCGAAGATGAGAATAAGAAGTATTTTTATTATATAAGATTTGGAGGGGGGAAGAATATGTCAGACCTTTGGAAGGAATTATGTTTAGCAGATATGTGGCCATTTGTAGAGCATGATGCCAAAAATATGGGGGTATGGAAGCATTAAGTAAGAGAGTGCGGACAATGTTATTTATGGAACGAATTTTGCGTTGGCTTTCCCATTTTGTGAAGATGTATGAGGACAAGAAAAATGAAAATTGATCCCATCTCTTTTCCATTATCACATTGAATATTTTTTATTTCTCTTTCGAATTGGATTCTAATGAATGCTCTAAATTTTACGAAGACGGAAAACACTTGAGATTTAGTTGCAATTGAAAAAGTCCACAAAAATTTAGAATAATCATCCAAAAAAAGAACATAATACCGATGAGCCAATGAACTTAGAACATGAGACGTCCATAGGTCGCTATGAATAATATCAAATGACATTGAAGTATGAGAAGTTGAGTCTACAAATGACAGCTTAACAATTTTTTCTAACGAACAAGATTGACAAATTGGAGTACGACTCGTACCCTTACAAGCAATAAAACTATTTTTATCTAAAACTGACAAAATAGAGGATCCTGGATGACCAAGGCGAGCATGCCACAAGGAAGGAGAAATGGCTGCAAAGGCTGATGGCAGGGCTTGACTCGATGGGCTGAAACCGGGCGTGATAGGATAAAGATCTCCCATACTATCACACCTCATGAGAGGACTCCCCGTCTTGAAATCCTTCACAGAGAAACCAAAATGATCAAATTCAACAGAAACAGAATTGTCAGTGGTGAAATTTCGGACAGACACTAAGTTTTTAATCAATTTGGGGGCATGTAAAGTGTTTTTCAAGATAAGGGGTGGATTGGGGGGAGACAATGTTTTCTGACCATAACCCTGAATTGGAATAGAGTTACCATTACCAACAATTATACCCCGAGGGTTGCTCAAATTGGAATAAGATAAGAGAGTACCTGAATCGGATGTCATGTGGGTAGTGGCATCAGTGTCCATATACCAATTTGGGCCCGGTTGAGTTAAACCCAATTTGTGCATCGCGGCCTCGATATCGGTCTGAGTGGGGCCTGCAACGTGGTGAGCTTGCGGAGGCCGGGGCCCAAGTATTCCAGGACTGGGCTGAACTTGGCCGTAGCTACTGGAACTGGCGTTACTGGGCCAGTGGGCAGTGGGCCGTGACTGCTGATTGTTGGGCCTGAAAGTGGACTGTCCAGCCCACTGGCTGCCGGATCCAGTGACTGGAAAATAGGGGTTGCTGACCCACGGCCCATTGCCCCAGCCCCACTGCTGGGACCAGTAGGGATGAGGCCCACCGTTGACTGGACGGGGCCCACTGCCGGCCTGCTGTCCACCGGAACCGCCGTGTTTGTCCTCGCGGTTTTTTGTTATTATTCTTACGATTATTTTTGCCACCACCATGAGTACGATTTTGGCCTGAATTATCAACAAAGCCTGAAGAATTTGTGGAGGACGTCATTAGGACGACGGGGCTTGCTCTAGTAGCCGTCTTTTTAGCCAAACCGGCTTCTTCCAAAGTAAGCATGGAGCGGGCTTGATAAAAAGTGAGAAGTGGGTTGCTTTGACGAAGGAGAGTCCCAACGCCATTATAGGCCTCAGAAAGACCAGTTGTAGAACAAGACGATTATTTGTTACAGGTGCGCCAACATTACAGAGTTAGTCTGCCAACTCCTTGAGTCTCTTGCAATATGCAGATACGTTTGGAAATTCTTCTATGCGAACTAGAGAGAATTCCTGCTCGAGTGTGACAACACGTGAATGTTGGTTATCTTGGAATATGTCACGCAATCTATTCCAGGTAGCCATAGCCGTGGTATCCGGCTCAATAATCGTCTATAAGAGGTCAACCGAAATAGTGGAATAGATCCACTGGAGAACGGTAGCATCAAGAGTAATCCATAACTGAGGATCCTCCGCGGGAAGAGGTGTAGCGGGAGGAATTATGTGATGGATAACTTGATGGGAGATAGCGTGAATTTTAAACAATTCTGCCCACGTCGCATATTGGACGTTTTCTATCTCAAGCACAATAGGGATACTGTTCTTGACGTTAGAAACCATGAGGGCAGGATGAAAGACATATTGAAACAACAAAGAAGGAGGGGAAATTTGGGAATAGTAAGAGAGATTTTGAGAGCGGAAGACGAATTTTGGAAGAGAAACCCGAGGGGGGGGGGGTCGGCTGAGGAGTACAAAATTTGGGAGAGAATTTTTTTTTGTTAGACCTAGTCTCTTGATACCATGAAAGAAATAATCCCCTTGATTATTTTCATTAATTGAAAGGTATATATACAAGTTACAAATAGGAGAATCATATTCCTATTCTACTCCTAAAATCTTATTCTACCATAATTCTAACTATACAATTATGGTAAGTGTACAATACTAATTAAGGTAACCTTTACACTACAATATACTACAAATATACTTTTCTAATATACATTAACCAACACTGCCCGTGATGGGCTACAGGCCACTGCCGTGATGGGCCTTAGCTACTGCCGAGATGGGCTTCTGCATTCCTAATGTACCCGTGATATATACTATGTATACCAAGTGTATATCACATGTATATTACCTTGTTTAACCAAAAAAACTATTAAGCATCATTCATTTATAAATGAATAATGAGGGTAAAAATGTTAATTAAGAAATTTGACACATAATTTGTGTAAGAATTGTTAGACGAGCCCCGAGCATTGGACGCTAGACGTGTTTAGGACATACAATCGGACATTTAGAGTCTAAGACTCACAAAACTACGCCCCATACGTGAGCCCCGATGTGTTTTTCCAGTACCCCGGGACTCATCCCAAAACTGTCTTTTAAAACAATGGTCTATACTCCTAGTTGTTATTGCAACATTGGTCTCTCATCACTTAGGAGACACGTCACCTAGTAAAATAATGGGTTTTAATCAACATAGCTCACATCCTAGGTCTTACTCTTACCCTACTTTAACCTATAAGTTACGCATAATAATTATAAGTTTATAACGGGTCTATTTTTTAACTTTCCTACAGTTTATTAGGAGTAATATATATATTTTCATCTTTCTACTAGGATAAATATGCTCGGTCAGGTCAGAAGGACACAGAGATGTTTTTTACCAGTCAAAAGCAAATATATATTTGCCCCCCATGCTTTTACAGTCCGCTTACTAAGAAATAGAAAGGAAGAATTCGGGGCAAAGTAAGTTGGGTTGGGATATAAAGCCGTAATCACGGTGTGGGAGATGGAGGGCGGGAACGATATTAGACTGAACTGAAACGGAATTTAAGAAACTACTTTCTCCATCCCAATTTATATAATATAGTTTGATTAGGTATGAAGTTTAAGAAATAAAGGAAGACTTTTGAATCTTGTGATTTAAAATAAGTCAAATATATTTGTGTTATTATAGATCATCTTGTTAAGTGTAAAAGGTAAATGTTAATGTTAAATTGTTGCAAAATAAGGAAATGTATCATTCTTTTTGGAATGAACTAAAAAAAAGTGTCACATAAATTGAGACATGTGAGGTAATGAAAGTTCTTCAAACTTGAGTCTTTATATTATTTGTGTGACTATAAACATTTTGAAGGTTATGATCTTAAAGTAGAGATATGTGTAATAGATGCAGAATGCTTTTTAATCTTGTGATTTATGGTCTTAAAGTAAAAATATTATGGGTAATGTGTCAACATGCTATTTAAATCTTATGATATATATTAATATATCACGTGTCATGTTAAATTTAAATAATAATTACCAAAATATAAAAAGTGACATTTTAAAAAAATAACAAATAAATCGTAACAGAGAGCATTATATGACTTGCAAGAAGTTGAGGATTCTATGAACCCATCGATGTCACCTTTTCTTTTATTCAGGGGTTGTATCCTCCTATCTAATTCTAGTTCCTATCTGTTTTTTGCATAAGAATAAAAAGAGAAAAACACCAAATAGTATAATTTAGAGGTGGTAAAATTAGTCTATAAAGACATGATTTTATTACTTAATTTAATATTATATAGGTTAATAACTCATTTATTTAATAACTAAGTGTATTTTAATCCGTTCAATTCAACTTATTTAAAAGTTGGATTGATGTTTAACTCAAATGAACTAATGAAAAATCTTGTGAAAATAATTTTTTACAACATATTTTTTATGTTGACATGTTATATATAGCATTATAAAGAATACAAATTATTAGATAGTTAAGAAAATCATAAGAAATCAAACAATGATATTTAACACTTGGTAAGAGCTGAGCAAGTGGATTATAACCCATTGCTTAGCTCATTTTAATTTACCTCATTTCTGCTCAAGTATTCTTTGTTAACATGTCCATTTATTAAGAAAAATAAATAAAAATGTCTATGCAAAAAAATTATCTAAAAATTATCACGACCCAAAATATCAAGTCGTGATGACACTGACTTTCTCAAGTCAGTAAGCCAAGACAATCCATCTAACCCATATTTGATTAAGTAAAAATAATGCGAAAAAGATAATCCAACCCCCCAAATCTAATGTTATTAGTACAAGAACAAACTAAGAAATACAAGCCTGAGAATATATCCCCAATATATATACAAATTTGTCTGAAAATAAAAGGATAAAAAATAATAAATAAGAGAGAAGAATTCGGTGCCATGGATCTAAACATGTTGCTTACCCGAAATCTTCACAAGCCTTTCTCAACACGTGGAGAAGTCTCGTGCACCGCTAAAATTAGGAATCAAATCTGCACGCAAAAAGAGTGCAACAAGTGTAGCATGAGTACGAAAATATGTGTATTCAGCAGCATCTTCGACCGACCCTAAATAAAAAGAAGACGAGGGCTGGTCATTCGAATTTCACTTTCGCACTAAACCATCAGATGTGAGAAATAGTACACAGTTCACCTTATATGATTTAGGCCTAAATTTAAGAAATTCTTTTCGGTTGTCACTTATTTCATAAAATTACATAGCAGTTCATAATGACAGACAAGTAATCAAAAATATGCATCTTTCCACACATACATATTTATTAGTATCCGGCACAAGGGCAAATTATATAAATATTTGGCCACACATGCAAATTTATCACAATTCTAAGTAACAGAATAGAACAACAGATAATCACTCAAAGATCAAGTCAATATCACAAATATGAAATGTATGATATGAAATATTGTGCAAATGCAATGCAAGGCCTTTCTGTACCTGTATACACCTGTTCAAATATTAACGAATCGGGACCCATGGAGAACTCGCGAGGCCCATATACCGTTCGAAATCATTTCTCTTCGGACAACAAAATATATCATATCTGTGCATCACTCCGATCGAAACAATTTTCCTTCGGGCCATAAAAATAATCGTCCGAAACCATTTTCCTTCGGACATAAAAGTAACCGTCCAGAATAATTTCCCATCAGATATCTAAAGTAACTCAAATCTGTGCCATGCCGCGTTCAGAATAATTTTCCTTCGGACTGCATATGTATCATCAAGGTATATATGCATGTGATACCATATAAAAAAAATGAATATAGCAAGCACATCAATCAGAAGCCAAAGGAACACGATAAAATTATCACCTTAAATAATTTTATGTCATAATTAGTCTTTGCTTCTTTTCTCATTTTCAAACGAGTATATCGGAGTAATGAAATCATATGCACAGATAAAACATTCATGTAATAAATAAATATAAAGTACATGCATCATACCCCAATCACAGATCCGTAGGATCTTACTCTCATCTAATGCCCAAAGCATGGAATTCAGACTATCTATATCATTTAAATTTCACATGTACCCACGGTATGACACCGGTATTCGATACAAGTGCTCTTCACCTCACAAATATCGGGACTCCTTATTATTCCCATTTCACCCTCTTAATTAATTTATTAGACCAATCACGATGCGTTAAATAAGGTGCAAGATCTCAACTTGCCTGAATTATAGTCCGACAGTCACCACAAAGTCTTGCCATTCCGTGTAATCTCTGAATGATCCAAATCTATTTAAATACGAAAAATACATCAAATTAAGATTTCGTAGACACCCACATTGCTATAATAAATTCGGAACCAAAATTCATCCGAAAAGTTATTTTTTGAGCCTCTGGATAAAATCGTAATTTATTTCAAAAATCAGATTTTTATTATCAAAATCATACTCTACGTGATTTAATGAGTTCAATGACACCCATATCACTATATAAATTTTCGGACTCAAAATACGCAACCCGAACAGTGATACGGGGCCCACATGGAGAAACTGAAATTTTATTTAAAAAAAACCTTCCCCACGATTCAGCTAACATGTATTCCAATTTTCATCCAAAACTAACTACAATTCGTCCTCAATATTTAAGAAATTCCAAAATTCCATCTTAGGCTAAAACACCTTAATTTTTCATCCTAAAACATGGATTAGAACGCTAATTAACGGAATAATTCATGAGGAAATATCAAAATAATGGTTAGAATCTTTCCCCTCTTCAAAAACGAGTTTATAGCCTCCAAAATCGCCCAAAAACCGAGCTCTAGAACTTTAAAAATGGTGAAATAACAAAAATTCCCGATTCTGCCTGATTTTATTACCTGAAGTCTGACTAGCGCGATCGCGGTGGCCCACTGCGATTGCGCTCAACCCAGAGAACACAGATTAGGGTGATTGCGCACCCATAACGCGAAAGTGCTGATCGATTTTCCCCCTTTAGAGCGATCGCGTTCCAATAACGCGATTGCGCTGCCTTGCCAAAATTTCCTTCAGCGTTATTCCGCACTTTCAGCGCATTTGCGCTGACCAACTCTCACCTTCATCGCAATTGCGCTGATCAATTCTCAAAACTTCAGTGCTATTGCGCACCTTCATCGCATTTGCGCTGACCAATTCTCAAACCTTCGCGCATTGCGCTCCCTCAACGCGATTGCGCTCACCCAGATATCAGAAATTTTTGGTGTCTTTAAATCTTTGAATTAACACCCGAAACTCATCCGGAACCTCCCGGACGCAAACCAAATATGAAAACCACTACTAAACACATGCAACGGACTTGCTTGCGCACTCTAAATACTTACACGAGGTCTTCTTGACCCGTTGTTGACTCTAGTAAACTCCAAATTTCATTATGTTATAAAAATCTCAATCAAGAGTCTGAAATCCACCCGAGTCCCTCAGAAACCAAACCAACGACTCGATTAAGTCATAAATGACATTCCGGACCTAATAGAATCGACGAAACTTCGAAAAGGATGCAAATGCACTCAATGTTGGTTTTAGTCAACTAAAACTCATTTCTTAACTTAAGACTTTTCAAATTCCACAAACTTACTCGAATCTCACTCAAATCACCCGGGACTCGTTCTAACTATTCACCTAAGTCAAAAATCATGTTTCGAAGCTAGTGGAACCATCATAGTTCGATTCCAGAAGCATCTACTCAAAAGTCAACTCTTAATCAAACTTCTCAAACTTAAAACTTTCAAAACTCAAACCTTAGATTTTCTTCCGTTATTTTTATTTGATTGCCTCAGAAATCATTCCACCTATCCACGTAAATCATAAACATAAATACGAAGCTAACATAATCAACAATTTTTTAATCTCATTCTTATTCCTTCAATTGACCATCTTTTTACCATAAATAGGCATATTAAATACCAAAATCGACTTAATTGTGAAAAACCAATCAAACGAGCTCAAAATTTAATTCCGTAAATTTCTACAGGTCACAAATACTATTACAAATCCAATGAAATCTTCATATTTTCAATTAGAGCACGTTTTCCCCAAACTATCAATTTCTCTAGATAATTAAATATCGAAATTTTCAAAATGAAACCTTCTTTCATAGTAGATCAAATGCTAGCCGTTTGACTTTAAATTTTACAAGCAAGTCAAAATAATTATTACGGAGCTTTTGGAATAGACGACACATTAAATGGAGCAGCAATTCTTAAAATGACCGATCATATCGTTACATCATCCACCACTTAAACACACGTTCATCCTCGAACGTAATGAGAACAAAGGTATCTGAACTATCGTAAAGCTAGGGATATCCACTCCACATGTCTGATTCGGTCTCTTAAGTAGCCTTATCGACCAGATGATGACTTTATTGAATTTTTATTGAAACTATCTTTTTGGATCTCAACTTTCAAATCTGCTCACTCAAACAACTACCAACCGTTCTTCCAAAAGTCAAATTCTGATTAAGCAACACTGAAACCATATCGAATCACATAAGCACCATCAAAATGGTACTTCACGAGCATCAAAATAAGAAATACGGGGTGAACACCCGACAAATCAAGTGACAAATCTAACTCATAGGTCACCATGCCAATATGTTGAAAAATCTCAAGGGACTATTATATCTGGGGTTCAACTTTCCCTTCTTTGTTTTTATAACCTCTTCACACCTTCCATGGGTGAAACCTTAACCAAAAACCCACTTGTCAACCATGTACTGTACTCCAAATCAAAGATATTCTGATCTGCATACCTTCTTTGCCTACTGTGAGTTATGAGAAGCCTATCCTAAATCAATTTGACCTTGTTCAAAGAATCCCTCAAATAGTTTGCACTCCAAGTCTTAACCTCGAACACATTGACCAACAACTGGAGCATGACACCTAGTACCATATAATTCCTCAAAATGGTATCATCTCAATGCTCGACTGATAACTATCATTATAAGCAATTTTACAAAAGGCAAGAATCGATACATATAACCACTACAGTCACTCATACAAGCCCACAAATATTCCCAACAACTTGAATAGTTAGCTTCGACTAGCCATCTGTTCAAAGTTAAATAACGTGTAGTTTCTTCCAAGTTATAAGCAATATGATCCGATACGAAAAGAGCCAACTTAGTCAAATAGCCTACAATGACTCAAGTAACACCAAGCGTTTTTAAAGTCCATGAAAATCCTACAACCAAACCCATAGTAATTTGTTTACTCACTTAATTATCCAAATCATCTTTTAATTTAGCTCATTAGTCTGATTCTCACATATTTGATTCGGCTCCACTTGAAAATACTAAATTTTAACTTTAACCATAACTTCAAACGCAATTGATTGATTCCACCATTTTCATCATAGTTGCAACAATCCTTTAGTTGAAGCCATAACTCATTATCAAACTTATACTCGTAAAGCACCCCGATTCTACTCATCTTTCTTCCACACCTTTCAAGTCGTCCTTCGTACCAGTAATCCATAGAAGCACATTGTCACACGCCACGAGTATAAATATGACCCCATCTAACCATGAAAGAATTTGTGCTTGTACTGAGTCAATTTTAAGCATTTCTGTAAAAAACTGACCTTATTCAAAGCCCATTTTGCAAATTCCAAATCTATTAGCTTCTTTTTTTCTTTTTTCGACGAGATGAAACTACTGAGTCAACTCTTATCATTCAATTCCTCTTAACCCTTCACTAATATAACATGCACATCATTCTAGTGATTATCTTGTCATGCCAAATATGTAAAAATCAACTGATCACTCCGAAGACTTCTCATATTCATTCGTACCTCTTCTGAAATATCACCAAGTATTCACATAGGCCATTAGAACTTTTGTATAGCTTCCATCAATAAAATTATTGTCAAATCACTTTGTCAATGCCAATAACGCTCAATAAAACATGTCATGCCTCTATTACAAATTGAAATCCATCAATTATTCAGAAATGGGATACTAAAGTAACCATAAATCTTTCTGATAATATATCCATAAGCCACCCGACTTTAAATAAACGGACCTGACCCAATTAAAAATGCACAATTTCCTGAATGTCATTAATAATCACCTGAAATGTTTCCAAACCTTTATAAAATGAAAAGTAGGCCTTTCATAAATCTGGGGTGATCTATTTTAGTCTGTTGTTCCAAACCTCAAATGTTGAAATGTGCCCTAAGTCATCAACTAAGTACTGATGAACTATATTTTATAACTTTAACTTCTCATCGTAAAGGTTTCTTCTTATCATTGCACTCTAACTCATCATTTCAGGTATGCCATTGAATTACCCAACCTTGTACTGCACAAGTTACCTTCTCATAATTTTTTTCATTCGCAAAGTCCCGGTGGCCCTTGCCACACACTAAGTCAATTTGTCCATAGACGTTCTTCCTCAATCATACTTATCACCTTTCACCCTATTTGAATGATATATTATAATATCACCATAAGTCGTATATGATTCAAGTAGTCATGCTACTTCAAATTCAAGTCTTACGAACCTCACTCCTCTAAATTGATAATAGGATAATTATACGTTAATTCTTCTATTTCTATTTTCTATCGAAATCACATTTATCATGATCAATCGAAAATCACTCAAACCCATGTGTGGTGTAGATAGAAATATCACACATCTTTAAATTGGCTAAGTCAAACGAGATAGTAGTAACCCATAATATTGAGTATCTGAAAGTTTACCTTGCCTTACTCGAACCTTAAAAAGTTGAACATTCATCTAAGCCAAATGCACCACATATACAACCTCCACATTCCTTCTCCAATTCAGGTTCAATAACCGATAGCTCTTAAGTACTTATATTATTACACTCGTCCATCATTAGAGTCATTCCTAAAATTGGTCACTATTTCCCCAGAAACCTAGGGCGTAGTCAAACTTATCGCTCAATTCACGTTTCTTTAACATTCACTTCTTCAATAGAGTAGTCCTACTGAATCAACAATATCATAGTACAAAATGACTTTTTCTTACTTCCGTATTTTCGAAATATCAACGAACTTGCAAATACGACCTTTTACTAAAAGACTAGTCTTGACTATCTCTACAAGGTTAGTTTATCCATAGTAACCTTTTTCATATGAGCACATCCATCACTTGTGCTTATCTCATAACTGAGAAAGATCCAATTGAATTCATGAGCACATCCACCATTTGTGCTCGTCTCACAATTGAGAAAGATCCATTCGAATTCCTTTAATTACATCTTTATTCAATCAAGTAGGTGAATAATCTTCACACGCACCCCAATCCAAGTCCTACTCCCTCAAACCTTATCACAAAAAGTACTCTTCTCTATTTATGTTCCTTTCAAGCTACTCCTCATAAATTCATCAACTATTCTTCTTGTCTGATCAAGTGATTTATCCAAATTTTCACACATCTTCATAATATTATTACATGCCCCATCTCATTGCTTATCAGGAATTTTATATGTTATGCCCAAACCTCTCAAACAAAATCTTCAAAACTACACGCTTATCACCTAATTATTTTGATAATTGAATCATTTTAAATCATCAACTCGCTTCTCATTACCCATAATGCCATAGATATACTCGTCCAATTTTCGAGCAACTAGCTATAGAAGACATGTAGATCAATACAGTCCTTCGCACCACCACTCTCATTTTGTGTGGATATCACTGAGCTAGAGAGTCTCACATATAATTCAACTCAATAGAGTTTCGATTTGTATCTGTAATCGATATCTGGCCACGCGTTCTCATAACGGTGACACATCTCTTACAATACCACACATCGTCACATCTATCCACTCGTGTGCAAATCGAGGAACGTATACTCACCATCAGTGAGAGATTGGATCAATGAAGTTTAGACCTTACCTAACGCACATACGCATGATAAATAATAAAGAATGAAATTTTCTTAAGTGTCCCATAGTCTTTCGAAGATAAGTACAGCCGTCGCCATACCGATCCACAAGACTCTACTAGATATTGTTCTTGTACTCGTGAAACCAATGAACCTAGGGCTCTGATACCAACTTTGTCACAATCCAAAATATCAAGTCGTGATGGCACTGACTTTCTTAAGTCAGTAAGCCAAGACAACCCATTTAACCTATATTTGATTAAGTAAAAATAATGCGGAAAAGAAAATCCAACCCCTAAAACCTAATGTCACTAGTACAAGAACAAACTAAGAAATACAAGCCTGGAAACACACACACACACACACACACACACACACACACACACACACACACACATATATATATATATATATATATATATTGGAAATAAAGGATAGAAAAATAATAAATAAGAGAGAAGAATCCGGTGCCATGGATCTAACATGTGGCTCACCCAAAGCCTTCACAAGCCTTTCTCAACAGGTGGAGAAGTCTCGTGCACCCCTAAAATTAGGAACCAAATCTGCACGCAAAAAGAATGCAACAAGTGTAGCATAAGTACGGAAAACACGTGTACTCATCAGCATCTTCGACCGACCCTAAATAAAACATAGACGAGGGCTGGCCGTTCGAATACCACTTTCGCACTAAACCATCAGATGTCAGAAATAGTACAAAGTTCACCTTATTTGTTTAAAGCCTAAATTTAAAGAATTCTTTTTTTTGTTGCCCTTTATTTCACAAAATTACATAGCAGTTCATAATGACAGACAAGTAACCAAAAATATGTATCTTGCCACACAGACATATTTATTAGTATACGGCCACAAGGGAAAAATTATATCAATATTTGGCCACACATGCAAATTTATCAAAATTTCAAGTAACAGAACAGAACAACAAATAATCACTCAAATATCAAATCAATATCAAAAATATGAAATGTATGATATGAAATGTTGTGCAGATGCAATGCAACGCCTTTCTGTACCCATATACACCCATTCGAACATTAACGAATAGGGACCCATAGAGAACTCGCGAGGTCCATATACCGTCCGGATTTATTTCTCTTCGGACATCAAAATATACCATATATGTGCATCACTCCGCCAGGAATAATTTCCCCTCGGGCCATAAAAATAACCATCCGAAACCATTTTCATTCGGACATAAAAGTAACCGTCCGGAACCATTTTTCTTTTGAAATCAAAAGTAACTCAAATTTGTGCCTTGCCACGTCCGGAATAATTTCCCTTCGGACTGCATATGTATCATTAAGGAATATATGCATGTGATACCGTATGAAAAATGAATATAGCAAGCACAACAATAAGAAGCCAAAGAAACACAATAAAATTATCACATTGAGTAATTTTATATCATAATTAATCTTTGCTTCTTTTCACATTTTCAAATGAGTATAGCTATTGCCTTGTTTTCCTTAATGACGACCTTCTTAATCCTCCTTGTCTTTTACAAAGAAAAAAAATCGAGTGGAAGCGGACTAGAGTGATGAAATCATATGCATAGATAAAATAGTCATGTAATAAATAAACATAAATTACGGGCATCATATCCCATTCACAGATCCGTAGGATCATACTATTCTATAAGCTAGTGCCCAAAGCATGGTCAGACCATCTATACAATTTAAATTGCACATGTACCCACGGTATGACACCGGTACCCGATACAAGTGCTCGTCACCTCATAAATATTGGCACCACTTTATTATTCCCATTTTACCCTCTTAATTAATTTATTAGACAAACCATGACGCCTTAAATAAGGTGCAAGATCTCAACTTGTCTGAATTGGTAGTCTGACAGTCACCGCAAAGTCTTGCCGTTCCATATAATCTTCGAATGATTCAAATATGTTCAAACATGGAAAATACGTCAAATTCAATTTTGTAGACACCCACATGTCTATAATAAATCCGGAACTAAAATTCATCCGAAAAGTTAATTTCCGAGTCTCTGGGGTAAAACCATAGTTTATTTAGAAAATCAGATTTTTGTTATCGAAATCATACTTTACGTGATTTAACGAGTTCAATGACACCTATATTACCATATAAATTTTTGGACTCAAAATACGCAACCCGAACAGTGACCTGGGCCCACATGATGAAACTGAAATTGTATTTTACAAAACCTTTCCCATGATTCAGCTAACATGTCTTCCAATTTTCATCCAAAACTAACTACAATTTGTCCTCGAAATCTAAGAAATTCGAAAATTCCATCTTAGGCTAAAAATCCTTAATTTATCATCCTAAAACATGGATTAGAACGCTAATTAGCGAAATAATTCATGAGGGAATATCAAAATAAGGGTTAGAATCTTACCCTCTTCAAAAACGAGTTGATAGCCTCCAAATCGCCAAAAGTCGAACTCTAGAACTCCAAAAATGGTGAAATAACAAAAATTTTCGATTATGTCTGATTTTATTACCTGAAGCCTGATATGCGCGATCGCGGTGGACCACCGCAATTGTGCTCAACCCAGAGAATAGAGACTAGCGCGATCACGCACCCATAGCGCGAAAGCGCCGACCAATTTTCCCCCTTTAGCGCGATCGCGCGATTGCTCTCCCAAGGAAATGTTACTAACACTGATCTAATTATGTCTTGCAGATGCCTAATGCTCCAACAGAAGCAGATCCTGATCCGGCATAATTTTTGACAAGCCAACAAGGTGGCACATCAGTTAGCAAAGGCAGTTTCCAAGCAGTCCAACCCTACTATTACTAAATGTTATGCTACTCAATCCTCTTTTGTCATCCAAGCAGTTACTGTAGGATATTTTTAGCAAAATCAAAGGCCATCATTGATGTGATGCCCCTTCAACTTTAGGGGGAGTCTGTTAACATAATTCACATTTATTTTGAATTTGAACAAACGCAACCTTTCCCAATAGCCACCATTGATGCCTCTTGGAGGTGTCTATTGGTGATGAAAATGCATCACCAATGGATACGAAATCTCTATAAGTAGTAAAAATATTTTCTCATTCAGATAGAGATGAAAAAGAATGAAAAAGAATCAAAACTTTTGATGAAAAAGATTCAAAACTTCTAATGAAAAAGATTCAAAACTTCTAATGAAAAAGAATCAAAACTTCAGTTGAAAAGAATCAAAACTTCTGTTTTTCTCTTATTCCCTCAACATTATCAGAAACTTCATACTGTGTGTTCTTGGTTGAATCAAGGGAGTACAAACTTTGAATTCAACATTGTTGTTAGGGCTTCATTGTATCATGAAGACAATATTTCTGTGACCTATTGTACTCGCCAATTTATTGGAAAGGGTCGAAATAATTATCTAAAAGAATCTGCATAAAAGCCTTGAACTCATAGAACAACAATTCGGTGTCTGTGTTTTCATCCTGTTAGTACCATATTTCACAACAATTTTTAGACAATTAGCGACATGGAGGGTGAAACTTCAATTGCTACTCAATCATTGCAAGTAATGAACCAGACTTAGAATCGCTTAGAATGTTTTGATGGTGAGGGTTTCACTCGTTGGCAAGAGACTATCATTTTTTTCCTGATGACTATCAAGTTATGGTACATCCTTGAAGATGGTTTGGAGGAAATTCCTGATGCGACTCCAATGGACAATGATGAATTGAAGGCCAAATGGAAGAAACGTCAAGAGGATGATTTTATGTGCCGTGGTCATATTCTGAGTGTTCTAGGAGCCAATTTTATAACGCTCATCGAAATCTTGAAACAACAAAGGAATTGTGGAATGCGCTCGAAAACAAGTACAACATTTCTGAAGCGAGTAACAAAAAATTTATGATTTGTAATTTCATGGACTTTAAGATGGTTGACAGTAAGTCAATTATTGCCCAGGTCAGTGAACTTTTACTCATTGTTAATCATCTTAAAGATGCTAGAATTGACCTTGTATCTTCATTCGTCGTTAGGGTTATTATTTCTCGTCTTCCTCCTTCTTGGAATGATTACAAGAAAAAACTTAAGCATGTTAAACCGACTATGACTTAGAAGGTTTACAACGTCATCTTCGTATTGAAGAAGATGCTCGTAAATGAGAGATTAAGGATAGTTAGCAAACTGAAAAAATCATTCTAAGATTAATAGCGTGGAAGAATCGAAAAAAATGAATTTTTTGAAACCTAAGATTGATACTCGGTTTAAGAAGAAAGGTCCCAACAAGAAAGATAAGAAGAAGGAAAATTGCTACTTCTGTAAGAAACCCGACCAATATGCTCGTGACTGTCGTCAATGAAAGAAACAAAAGAAAAATGAAGCTAATGTGGTCGATGATAAAAGTAAGCTTATCGTTGTAGTGCAAGTGACCAACACTGTTGCAGATCATGGTAGTGGATGGTGGTACGATACTGGTGCAACCATTCATATCTATAAAGATAGAAATCTTTACAAGACATATGAACCGGTTAGTAGAGAAGGAAATAAAGTTACTTCAGCGAACAACCAAAGCAACAAAGTGGTTCACAAAGGCACTGTTGATCTTCCGTTTACTTCGGGAAAGATTGTTACTCTTACTAATGTTTTACATGTCCCTAACATTTGTAAAAACCTTGTTTCTGGAGTTATTGTCAACAAGGCTGGATTCAAGGTTAAATATGAGTCTGATAAGTTTGTACTGTCCAAGAACGGAATTAATACAACAAAGTGGTGGATAATGTAAAGGAAGAGAAGGCTCATCCCGTACATTCAAGTCATTTTCCCGCTAAAGGTAGATCTTGGTATTTCCACCCCAACTAGAACAATACTCAAATAGGATCTGGTGCAACCATTTATATATGTAAAGATAGAAATCTGTACAAGCCATACGAACCGGTTAGTAGAGAAGGAAATGAAGTTACTTCAGTGAACAACCAAAGCAGCAAAGTGGTTGACAAAGGCACTGTTGATCTCCTGTTTACTTCGGAAAAGATTGTTACTCTTACTAATGTTTTACATGTCCCTGACATTTGTAAAAACCTTGTTTCTGGAGTTCTTGTTAATAAGGTTGGATTCAAGGTTACGTATGAGTCTAATAAGTTTATACTGTCCAAGAACGGAATGTTTGTTGGACAAAGATACTCTTGTAATGGGATAGTTAAGCTTAATTTAACAAATAATGGTTCTACTTATATTGTTGAGTCTGTTGATTTATGGCATGCTAGATTAGGACATGTGAATTATGGTTCTCTTAGAAATATGAAAAGATTAGAATTGATTTCTGATTGCAATTTTGATAATGTTTCTAAATGTGAAATATGTGTGCAAGCAAAGATAACTAGAACATCTTTTAAATCTGTAATAAGAAATTCTGCTTTGTTTGAATTAGTACATAGTGATGTTGGTGATCTGAAAAGTCATATGACTTGTGGTGGAAACAAATACTATGTCACTTTTATTGAAGATAGTACTAGTTATGCCTATATTTACTTGATGAAATCTAAGGATGAAGTCTTTGATAAATTTAGAATTTACAAAACAGAAGTAGAGACACAAATAGGACAGAAAATTAAAGTTTTACGTTCTGATTGTTGTGGTGAATACTATCCTTCTGAATTTACTTTATTTTGTCAAGAACATGGTTTAGTACATCAATTCACTGCTCCATATACACCCCAACAAAATGGTGTTGCTGAAAGAAAAAATAGAATTTTGATAGATATGGTTAACGCTATGCTCATTAGCTTTGGTTTGCCAAATGTTTTATGAGGTGAAGTTATTTTGTCTGCATGCTATATTTTGAATAGAGTTCCTTTGAAAAAGAAGAATATCTCTCCTTATGAATTGTAGTTTAAGAGAAAGCCTAACTTGAAAAGATTCAAATCATGGGGTTGTTTGGCATATGTCAGAAAACCTCACCCTAAGAGACCAAAGTTAGGAAATAGGGCTTATAAATGTGTTTTTGTAGGTTATTCACTTAACAATATTACTTACAAATTTTTAATCCTTGACACATTTGAGATTATAGAATCTATAGATGTAGAATTTTTTGAAAACTTGAGAAGGTCTAGTTCTCAACCACAACCTACTAAAAATCCATTGTTGCCTAGTCTAGAACTTGTAGAGACTAATGACAATGTTGAACTTTCTGCTCCTACTCACAACAATGATATTTTAGTTCCTACTAAAGATATCGAACCTAGAAGAAGTAAGAGAGCAAGAATAGAGAAAAATTATCCAGATTTTATACAATATCTTGTAGAGGGTAATAATAATAATGAAGTTCTTAACATTACCAAGTATGATATGCATGTTGATGATGATCCTAAAACTTATTTTGAATCTATGAGTTCTAGAGATGCAAATTTCTGGAAAGACGCTATCAATGATGAAAAACATTCACTTTTGTCTAACGAAACTTGGGCTAGATAACGTCTATCTGATTTACCTCCTGGTGCTAAACCATATGATGTAAATGGATATTCAAGAGAAAATTGAATGTTGATGCTACAATTGATAAGTTTAAAGCCAGATTGGTTGCTAAAGGTTATACATAAAAACATGGAATTGATTACTTTGATACATATGCTCATGTTGCTCGCATCACATCTATTAGTTGTTTGATAGCACTTGCTTCTATTCACAAGCTAGTTATACATCAAATGAATGTCAATACTGCTTTTCTAAATTGTGATTTAAAAGAAGAAATATATATGGAACAACCTGAAGGTTTCATAGTACTAGGCCAAGAGAAGAAAGTTTGCAAGTTAGTGAAATCCCTCTATGGTTTGAAGCAAGCTCCTATGCAATGGCATGAGAAGTTTGACAAAGTAGCTTTGGCATATGGTTTTGTTGTTAATGATGCTGATAAATGTATCTATAGTAAGCACGATAAATCTGGATGTGTAATTCTATGTTTATATGTTGATGATATGCTTATTTTTGGGTCTGACATATCTTGTGTGAAAGAAACTAAGAATTTTCTCAGTTCTAACTTTGATATGAAAGATCTAAGAGAGGCTGATGTGATCATAGGAATTAAAATCCTAAGAAAGAGAGATGAGTTGGCTTTAACCCAATCTCATTATATTGGGAAATTTCTCAAAAAGTATAGTCATTTCAATGACAAACCAACCTCCACTCCTTTAGATCCTAGTATTAAATTAATGAAGAATAGTGGAAGGACTCATGGACAACTTTAGTATTCTAGTATTATCGGAAGTCTTATGTATTCTATGCATTGCACGAGACCATATATAGCCCAAGCGGTGGGAGTACTATGTCGTTTTCTCAAGTAACCCAGGAGTTGAACATTGGAAAGCAATCTCAAGAGTGTTGGCTTGCTTGAAAGGAACCATAGATTATGGTTTACATTTCCAGGGTTATCCCGCTGTATTGGAAGGATACATCGATGCAAACTGGAACAATGTAGAATCCAAGTCCAAGTCTACCACTGGATGGATATTTACATTAGGTGGTGTTGAGGTGTCTTGGGGTTCCAAGAAGCAGACTTGTATATCTGATTCAACAATATTGTCAGAATTAATTGCACTGACAGATGCATGTAAGGAGGCAGAATGGCTTAGAAACTTACTTATAGAGATCCCATAATGGAAGAAGCCAACTCCAGCAGTCTTGATTAACTGTGATAATCAGGCTACGATCTATAATTTCTCAAACAAGACTTATAATGGAAAGTCAAGACATGCAAGTCTTAGACATCAAATAGTAAGACAATTACTCAAGAGAGTAGTTGCAGTTAACTATATTGAAACAAAGAAGAACTTGGCAGACCCATTTACTAAGAGTCTACCAAAGGCAGTGGTTTCAATAAAGTGTAAGGAAATGAGACTAAGGTCTGTGAAAGAAGGTTGATCACCAGTTAACAGAAATCCAACCTATGTTTTGAAAAATATAAACAAGGTTCAATGGGTACCAACAAGTTATGAGAGTGATTATGGTACACTAAGTCAAAACTTCCCATTTCTGTATTAGTGTAGTGATTTTGCATGATTGAGGATGAATGGAAATCCTTAATAAGTCTATGTTTGTTTACATGTGTATCGCAGAAACACCTTAGAGACTTACCTATATGAATATGAAAATCAGGCCGTTTCCTATGAGAATAAGACCGTTCTCTAAAGAATACTCATGAATCCATGATATAAGCACATGGCCATTAACGTGCTAAGCTACAGAACACACAATTCTCTGAAGTCAATATGTGTGGAGATTCGGTTTTATCACAAGGGGTACTTGGTTCAAGACTAGTTCACCATAGAACCTCGATAAGACTTTGAATTTCTTACACTAAGTGAAAGTTCAAATCCAAAAGATACATTTCATTTATGTATTGATTTCTACGATGATGCTTTGTCTCAATTTAATTTGAACTACGTTGGCTTGATCCCACTCGGGTACGTAGGCAGTCACTTGAGTGATACATCCATTCCTATTCTGAAAGATTTTACTTTATTTTATGTTTTTTGATTTTGAAAATAGGGGGAGAATGTTGGATATTTTCAGCAAAATCAAAGGTCATCATTGATGTGATTCCCCTTCAACTTTAGGGGGAGTCTGTTAACATAATTCACATTTATTTTGAATTTGAACAGAAGAAACCACCATTGATTCCTCTTTGATGTGTCTGTTGGTGATGAAAATGCATCACCAATGGATGCAAAATCTCTATAAGTAGTAAAGATGTTTTCTCATTCAGATAGAGATGAAAAAGAATCTAATGAAAAAGAATCAAAACTTTTGATGAAAATGATTCAAACCTTCAGTTGAAAAGAATCAAAACTTTTGTTTTTCTCTTCTTCCCTAAGCATCATCAAAAACTTCATTTTGTGTGTTCTTGGTTGAATCAAAGGAGTACAAACTTTGAATTCAACATCGTTGTTAGGGCTTCATTGTATCCTGAAGGCAATATTTCTGTGACCTATTGTACTCGCCAATTTATTAGGAAGGGTCGAAATAATTGTCTAAAAGAATCTGCATAAGACCCTTGAAGTCAGAGAACAACAATTCGATGTCTGTATTTTCATCCTGTTAGTACCATATTTTACAACAAGTTCGTGGAAAGGCATGCCAACTTCAGTCATTTTTTTCCCGAAGTTGGGCCTTGTCAAAGTCACAACTAGAAGTTCCCAAAAAAAAAGTCACAACTAGTCAAACACGTTTGAAGTTAACCTTAACAAGCCATTATATATTTGAAATCTTGTCAGGCCACAACTTTAATAGAAAACATTTAAAGTCGCTTTGTCAAGTCTATAACTTCAATAAAAAATATCTAATATTTGTCTTTCACAAGATCACTTTTTTATATATTTAATGTTTGTCTTTCACAAGACCACACTTCAGATAAGTCCAAAATTTTCAAATTTCAAATGTGAATTTTTGCAACTTTTGTCGCGTATGTCTGAAGTTGTTCCCGAAGTAAGTAAACTTGTATTTCTTTTATTAACTATCGAATACAATTTAAATGGTGGCCTCAAAAACTAGCATTTGTACACTTTGGCCCTTATTATAGTTTGAGGGACGGGAAGGAGGTACTATTGAGTATTGATGGTCTACAAAAGTGTGAAGCGGATTAACAGATTGTTGGGCCAGGCTCACCTTTAGACAATCTAGTCCAACCTTAGTTTCTTTTGGGCCGGTTCCTTTTTTGCATCAAAAAATTGCACGGTTTTCCCTTCAAACCAGTTGGTCTTTAATTTCTTCCCTTCAAATGGGGGATGGTCTTTAATTTTTGTCCTTCCTTGTATTTAATGAATCTTTTAAGACTAAAATGTCCTCCAATCGAGAAACACAACTCTATTTTTTTCATAGAGACAATATCCCTACAACTAATATAAGTCACCATTATAATAAGATATGCGATCTTGTATTACATAATCCCTACCTAAAATAATGTTTGCTCAAGTCACAGTATTAACTATTAATTAATTAAACCAAAGTGTTGGGTCACTGTGCGATCGAAAAGATATAGATAATTAGTTTAATGGATACTCTAGGTAGGGTGTTTGCCCACCTGTCAATGACATTAATTAGCTGATTTGGTTCAAAGGTACTCTCTATCTCATTTTTTGTGTTCAGGAATAATTTAATACTATAAGCTTTCAATTTTATTTTTAATGAACAAATTTTTAACTAATTAGAATTCAGGAAGATATATGAAATTGGAATTGAGGAACAATTTGTATTGGTAGAGTTTGCATGCTTTAAGGTAGAATTTGCATGTCTTAAGGTAGATTTTGCTATCTTAAAGATAGAGTTTGCATGCCTTAAATGTAGAGTTTGCATGTCTTAAGGTAGATTTTGCTATCTTAAAGATAGAGTTTGCATGCCTTAAATGTAGAGTTTACTGCCTTAAAGTAGAGTTTGAATTCGTAAGGTAAAATTTGCTTGCAAACTCTACCTTATAAGGAAGAGTTTGCTATGCTTGAAGACAAACTCTGCCTTAAGGTAGAGTTTGGAGCCTTAAGGGATTCGTAAGATAGAATTTGCCTAAGACAGAGTTTGTCTTATGCCTGAAGACAAACTTTGCTTTAAGGTAGAGTTTGGATTCGCAAGACAGAATTTACCTTCGAACTCTACCTTCTAAGGTAGAGTTTGCCTTATGCCTGAAGGCAAATCCTGTCTTAATTGGAATAATTGAGTCATTATTCATCCAAATTCAGACCTTATGAATTATGACAGATGAATTCTATTCTAGGCACTCAATCACAAACAATCAACATTCCTTATTTCTCTTTGATGTTTTTTCGTTTGATAAGCATCAATGCTAGTATAATAGAAAGTTATAATTCATACACGTGTTAACAAAAAGAACAAAAAGAATTACTAACAGAGACATGATGACGAAGATTCACAAGTCTTTTAGTAACATCACTGGCAAATGTGATACAAATTGGATTCATAAAAACATCACTTCCGGGATTGTATTACTTATATTAAGGTAAAGTTGCCAAGAAACACATTTGTAAGATAAAGTGGTATGGTGCAACATCGAGATTTCCATCGACAAATCATCATAACCTGTGGATTATGATGTCCCTGTCTGTTTTATCATCCTTGCATTGGACATAGTGAAAGACTTGATGAATTATAATTAAAAGCAGAAAAATGGAAAATGAGGAATTTTTAGCAAAGTTGAACATAAAGTTGTACAATGCTCATGCCTCAAAACAAAATGATAGAATAGAACACACAAGGTGAAACAGGTCGGGTAAAAATTCACTGTAAAATATTCATAGTAGTAAACTTATACTCATTAATCATCATAGACTCACATGTGAAAACTATTCTAGCAAAATTAGAGGAATAATAGAACTTTCAACAATAACGGAGATCTGATGTCCCTGTCGGTTTAATCATCACTTGCAAATCAACAAAAGAAATATTGATATGATCATCTATCTTTCAATTAAGAATATCAACAACAACAAAAAAGATCTGTCCCATTTTAATAGTACAATTTTGAAAATGAAAAGGGATTGGGCAAAACTGAGGAAGGGAAAAAGAGAATAAAGCCTCAGGAAAGGGAATTTCAGGAAAAAGATTTTTTTCCCCTTACTCTTTAATATCATCGTAATTTTGATAAGACTGCGTACAATACACCCTTGTAGTCTGGTCTTTACCCTGTTAAGACTGCGTACAATAGATTCTTGTGATCCTGCCCTTCTCCGAACCCCCGCATAGCGGGAGCTTAGTGCACCGAACTGCCCTCTAGTCCACGACATATTTCCACAAGCCACACAAGGTTCCTCCGCCTCATTTCCCGGAAACTACTGAATAATCAGATAGCTTTATAGAGTAAATCTGAGAATCAGTGATTTTAGTAATGATAAGCAAAAATGTGTGGGAAAATCAAAGAAAATACAGTGAAATTCGAGAATTTAGGTTTAATCGCATTGAGTCATGCGAGTTCTCAGTGAGATCAATCTACGAACAACACATGATCTTACATATGAACGATCTACTGTTTGAGAGATGTTGATGGTGAAATTTGAAATTTATCATTATTGATACTTGAAGCTCCTCAGTTTGAAATTGGGGAGGAAGATAGTATACCGGAGAAAAACCTCATCTACAGGGATAGTTTCATCCTGATCTATTAACTTAAAATACTGAAGGATAAAATTTTAAACTATGAGGGAAAAAATTAAAGACCACCCTAAAATGGGGATATTTATGCCAATGAGCCTTTTTGCATTAGCAGAGTCTGTTTGAACTTTAAATAAACAATTGCCACACCAATGGTTATTTCATTTCTTTTATTTTATGTAACAAGGTGTACAATTACTATTGTTAAAGAAAAGAACAATACCAATTGCACCTTACCTCCAAACTAATTCCAAATGCTATGATTTCCTCTGTGATCTAAGTGTTTTTGGTGTGTTTCATTCCATTAAATCTTTGAGTAAGGGCCTAATATCATATTTGACGGTCAAGGTAACTATAGTCGGTTGTATTATTAGTTAATATTAATTCCCGTTCATTGGGACTTTTTTGTTTAAGGCAGACTAAAGGTAATATAGTAAAGTTCTTTATATTACATAATTGTTTTCAAATAAAATTGAAAGAAATAATTTATTGATTATTTTCGTTGATAATGAGAGGTATATTTATAAATATACATTTTCTAAATATGGACAATATAGGAAAATAATTCTATCATTTTCTATTTTAATTCTAATACATTTTCCTACTACAAGACTAATACCATAATTACAATTATACATGAATTACATTTTGTTGAGTCCAAATCGGACCATGATGCACACGGTCCTTTACACCCCTGCAGTCATAGCGGGCGGTTGACGTACCCTGAGACTGTCCCTAAAATCTTCAAATAGAACCAAGGGAAGACCCTTAGTAAATATGTCTGCAATCTGGTATCGCGAAGGGACATGGAAGACGCCTACTTGTCCACGAGCTACCTTTTCTCGAACAAAGTGTATGTCCATCTCGATATATTTAGTGCGTTGATGTTGGACCGGATTTTCAGAAAGATAGACTGCACTCACATTATCACAGTAGACCAATGTAACTTTCTGAATAAGATAATGTAGCTCCAGTAGAAGATTACGTATCTAACATGACTCAGACACCACACTGGCTACCCCTCGATACTCGGCTTCCGCACTGGATCGTGATAAAGTAGGAAATTAATATCGAATATATTGTTAGGTTGTCAACAAGATAAAGCCTTAATCTCAATTGTATTAATTTATATTGCATATGTAGAGATCTTATTATTCAATTATGTTATACTCTTCATTAAATTTGCATGAATAATTTTAGGTATGCCTATAGTCTTCTAATACCTCCCATATAACACTCGTCTCACATTTGGTCTAGATAACTTACAATATTCACATTAATAGAGCAGCAATCCTCCATTTTGTCTTTAGTTCTAAATATATATAGACATCTTTATCTATCAGATTTTTCTATAACAATAAGCCTATATATTTGATTATATTTGTTTAGGAAACATAGTTTATCTAATCTCAGTTCAAATTTATTTTCCATATTGGGGCTAAACTTTAATAGTGCACATGTTCTCTCTCAAATTTCTTTTATTTATCTTAAAGTCTTTACTCTCTATAGTGTTTCTTGATAGTTCAGATTTTTAATTAATTTCCTAGCTAATTTAGTCAATTGACACAATATCGTGTGTATCACGAAAAATGTACGTACTTATAAAAGTAACTCCCATTGGACGTGACTTCTCTTTCAAATAGACACGACTTTCACTTTTTCTAAAGGTCATATATGCGAAGGTTGTACTTCCATAGCCTTTACTACCACAGTAAAACTTTTAGATAACAACCAATTGATTTTTCAAGTTTTCATGTTATTGTAATATTATATATCTCTTTAACAACAATTCAAAAAAGATTATAGTAGTAGTAGATGAATATGTAGACATTAATATATGCCCCCCTAAGCCACATGTTTAGGACAATATAAGCCACACAAAAGATTAATGCCTTCAGCTACTAAAGTACTAGACAAAATTTTCCTAGAACCCTTGTTAATCTCGATAACAAGTAATCACAGAGACAAAAGAAGCTCACACCATTGATGCATGTGAGAGCTTGAGCAAAGCTGTGGAGAAGAAGAAGTGAGAAATGAAATGCTTGATTTCTTCATTACTCAATTAGAGTATATATACACAACTAAAAATTATCTAGCTAACTAATTGATCCATGACAGCCGGATACAACTTGTCATTAATTAATACTAACAAACTCTAACAACTTCAACTAACTTCTAACTAACTAAGTACTACTCAATGGGCTGGATGTACAAGCTAAGCTAAGTTATATCTATTACAATGATAAATATCTCAATATCCTCCCTCAAGTTGGAGGTGAAGATCTCACAATGAACTTGCTCATGATGGCAGTATGCTTCAAGCCTATAAGAGCCTTAGTAAGTACATCAGCAAGCTGCTAATTGGTGGCAATGTGATGAAGTGAAATGAGGCATTCTTGGAGCTTATCTTTGACAAAATGGCAATCCACTTCTATGTGCTTTGTTCTTTCATAAAATACTGAATTTCTGGCTATATGCATAGTTGATTGACTATCACAATAGACTTCAATAGGAGTAGGATACGTGAAAGTCAATTCTGTGAACAATCTATCCAGCCAGACTAACTCTCCGACCACTCTTCTTAGGGACCTATACTCAGCTTCTGCTTAGGATAATTACACATTTTCTTATTTCTTATATTTCCAACTCATAGAGTAATCACCAAGCAACACCAAGTATCCACTCACAGACCTTCTTGAGTTAGGGCAGACAGCTTAGTCTGAGTTACAAAAAGCCTTAATTGTGCAGTCTGAATTTCTGGATATGAAAACTCCCATAGTTGGATCATGCTTTAAGTACCTGAGTAAATAATAAGTTGCTTGCAAATGTGGTTCCCTGGGGTCCTGCATAACTTAGCTAAGGTGTTGAACATTAAAGGGTATGTCCATTCTAGTGTCGGTGAGAAAGTTCAGCTTGCCAATGAGTTTCCTATAGAAAGTAGGATCTGCAAGGGCATTTTCTTTCTTAGCCTTTAGTTTGATAGTGGGATCAAGGGGTGATGTTAAAGTGCTGAAATTGAAGCAATCATATTCTTTCAGTAGGTCAAGAACAACTTCCTTGAGAGATTATGACCTCCATCATATGTGTTCAATACTTTCATCCCTAAGTAGTTTAATGTGCCCAAATCCTTCATTTTAAACTTTTCATGCAAGTAGCCTTTCAAGTATGTGATATACTGCTTTTATAATGAACATCATCCACATAAACAACCATAAAAATCACCAAGGCACCACTTTTCTAATGAACAATGAGTAGTTATATAGGGAATGTTGATATCCTTTAGTTGCTAGTGCCTATGTCAATTTTGCATACCATTGTCTGCTAGCTTACTTCAAACAATGACTTATTTAGCTTGCAGACAAGGTTAGGTGTGTCTACTTCCAGTCCTTGAGGCAATGCCATAAAGACTTCTTCATAAAGATCACCATGCAGAAATGCATTGTTAACATCCAGCTAAACACATGTTCCATTTCTTCTTTACTGCAGTTGCTATTAAACTCCTTACAATAGTCATTTTTACTACAGGAGAATAAGTCTTAGTGTAGTCAATTCATACTTTCTAAGTATACCCTTTCACTACCAATCTTACTTTAAACCTTTCTATGCTACCATCTGCTTTATGTTTCACTTTGTATACCCATCTACAACTAATTGCTTTCTTTTCTAATAGTAATAGCATCAAATTCCAAATATTATTGGCATGTAGGGCTTCAAACTCTTGAGTCATAGCAACTTTCCAAGTAGGTTGTAGTGCTGCCTCTTCATATGATGGAGGCTTATTATCATGACAAATGTTTTGAACTAATTACTGACTGTCAGATGTTAATTGATCAGAAGTTAGATGGTTGTTGTTGGTAAAGAGTGCGGTAAGGGAAAGTGATGAAGTAGATGGAGTTTGGGTAGGTTTTAATGCAGGTAGGGAGCATATGTAGTCCTTAAGGTGTCATGGAGTTTTATGTGTTCTATATGAAGTTCTCTGGGTAGGTTGTGGTAAATGTTGATGTGTTAATGTGTCAGGTGGAGGTGGTCCATTTATAGAATCAGACATGTCATTGTGTGCATGACGGTATTCTGAGGCAGATCGAATGGGTGAGGTGTCATTTGGTATGGTAATTAAGTATCAGTGTTCGTATATGGATTTTCAGTGTTAGTCTGTGGAATATCAGTAGTAACACTCAATGTTCTATTATCATAAGATAAAATATCATCAAAAGGGTATCCTACAAAGACATGAAGGGTAGTTTTAGGTTCAATTTTATCTCTGTGTGCTTTGGAAACTGTTAGGTAACACAGACAACCAAAAGATTTTAAGTGAGAATAATTTGGTTGTCTATTGTAAAGTAGCTCAAAGAGAGTTTTGTTTGTGGGATGAATGGATGGAAATTTGTTGATGATGTGAGTTGTTGATAGAATACACTCTCCCCAATATTTGAGTGATAGTTTGGATTGGAATAAGAGGGCCCTTGCAGTCTCAAGCAAGTATATGTGTTTTCTCTCCACCATACTGTTGTATTATGGTGTGTAGGGACAACTCTTTTAGTGTATAGTACCTTTGGATTGAAAAAATATGCTGGACTCATTATTGTTGAACTCAAGTTCATTGTTAGACTTGACTACTTTGACACTGGTGTGGAATTGATTTTCTACTATACAAATAAAGGATTTTAGAACCTAGAGAGCAGTGCTTTTGTTACTTAAGAGGTGTGTTCAGGTTGACCTGCTAAAATCATCTACCATTGTTAAGAAGTATCTGTAATTATCATGAGTGACAGTGTGGTAAAGGTCCCATAAATCTACATGAAGTATTTCAAAAGGTGATTTGGTCTTGTTTGTGCTTGTAGTGAAAGGTAGTTTGACTTATCTAGCCATAGGACAAACAGTGCATAAGAAAGGTTGTTTGGGTGAGAATTGGGCTGGTATAGTAGTCAACCCCTTCATTTTAACAAAGAGAACATGTCCCAATGTATTATTCCACAACAAGTCTATACCATTTTTAGCAGATAAACAAGAACCATTAAAAGAAGAAGTATCAGATAGCACGTCAATCTTATTATTGATAGAATGAATTTTTACAGATGAGAAGTAAGGATGGGAGCAAGTATCCTTAATGGATGTGCTAGAAGCAGGACTATTAACAACAAAAGGACAGTCAACATAAAGAGAACAAGAATTTGCTGCTTTGCTTACAGTATTGTCATCATGAGATTTTACATATCTTAAACAAAGAAAGTATAGGCAATCATTGCCTTTACAAAAAATCGGAGGCCTCTTCATTGAAGGGCTTGTAACAAGCACAATGCATCAGTAAAGATTCTATGCATCTCAAAGATACTGTAAGGGAATTGACTAAAATGCGATTATACTTGAAAGTAGGAACAAACAATACTTTGTGCAGAATGATCTTAGAAGTGAGTGGTACATCACCAAATTCTGTGACTTTTACTTTGTATCCATTAGGTAGGAAACTAGTAGAGGATAAGGCAAGGTCTTAATGTTAACGAGGGAAGATTTGTTAAAGGTCATGTTATTGGATGCTCCTGAATCTATTATCCAAAAATCAGCCTTAGATTTAAAACATTTACATGAAGATTTGATAAAATCATGAAGAAGTGCATACTACCATACCTGCAAAACTGATTGATCTAGTGTTGACACTAGCAGCATAAGCACCAGCACTTATATGTGCACCTTGAAACTGTTCTACCAAGGTCATGATATGTCCATATTGCTTCTTAATGAGATTTGAGAGATTGAATTGTAATTAGGGCTAGTGTTTTGATTTTGAAACTGCATTTGCATATCATCTGGTGATTTTGAGCTTTCTCTTTGATTTGACAACATATCAGTGTGGACATTTGCAGCTGCCTTTTTACCTCCTCTACCAAACCTATAGGACCGAGCATTGCTCTGTGGCCTGTACTTTTGACCATTGTGTTGTGAGTAAATTCGGTTGTTTTGTCCATGATTGTTGTTATTGAAATGGTTGTTCTGATTACTTTATGAATATCTATGTAACTTATAGCATCTATCTCTAGTGTGTCCTGGCCTTTTGCAGTAATCACACACTTGCACACTCCTATTATTCCCAGAGTAGTTGATGTTATTGTTATTTCCAGAGTAACTGTTGTTGTTGTTCACATAGTAGTTGGTTCTAAAATTCTTGCTGGTTGAAGGTATGAAAGTGTCAGCATTCAAATAGGTGGACTCCATCATCAACCTATTGTTAAGTTTGAATTCTCTTTGTTTCTCTTCTTGAATCAATAGAGAGAAAACATGTGCCATAGAGGGCAAATGATTCATCATAAGAATGCTTCCTCTAACTATGGTATATACTTCATTCAAGTCCATAAGGAATTGAATTAATCTCTTATCTTGTTCTGATTTGTCCATCCCTTATTTAGCACCACAAGTACACAAACAACTACAATGGCTTTTAGCACTCAAAATGTTCAATTTCTCCCATAACTTCTTCATCTTAGTGTAGTAAGTAGTTATATCTAAGCTTTCTTGAGATAAGTCATTGACTTTCTTTTGAATTTCATATAATTTTGCTCCATTAGTTTGCTCGTACCTATCCTCCAATTCTCTTCATAATTTTACAGAATCATTGACAAATTTCACACTGTTAGATATCTTTTTGCATAGTGAATTGCCTCAACTTAAATGAGGTCTCATCTCTCCAATTGCCTCAACTTAAATGAGGTCTCATCTGTCCTCTTGCATTCACCATTAATGAATCCTAATTTATTCTTCACCGATAAATTACGCAAAACACTCATTCTCCATGATCTATATCCTACTCCATCAAAATGAACTGGTATTAGCAATGCTCCATTATTATCAGAAGAACTCAAATATAGAGAATCATTCACATCCAAATTAGTATTGCTCGAATTATCAGTTCTAGTTTGTTCAATTTCTTCAATCTCCATTTGTAATATTAGTTGATAATGAAATTTGAATCAAAGAACAAAAATTGAAGCTCAATCGATGACAGAAAAATGAATCAAAGATGAAACTAAAACAATGGAGATGAGTTCGATCAAGGATATTGAACTCAATCAAGGATATCACACATACACATGAAATCGATGAAATAATTGTGAACCACAAGAACAAAGAAATACTCACATATAATCAGTAGGCTCGATACCATGTTAATCTCGACAACAAGTAATCATAAAGACAAAAGAAGCTCATACCAATGATGCATGTGAGAGCTCGAGCAGAGCTGTGGAGAAGAAGAAGTGAGAAATAAAATGCATGTTTTCTTCATTACTCAATTAGAAATTAGAGTATATACACAAAACTAAAAAATATCTAGCTAACTAATTGATCCATGACAGCTGGCTACAACTTGTCATTAACTAACACTAACAAACTCTAACAACTTCAATTAACTTCTAACTAACTAAGTACTACTCAATGGGCTGGATGTACAAGCTAAGCTAAGATATATTTATTACAATGATAAATATCTTAATAACCCTGATTAATTTGATCCGCAAGTGGTCCAATTTTCTTCATGTGCAACGACAGTTCGTTATATTAGGATAATTAACTTTGAGGTGGGACTTGGACATCTTGTAGGTAGTAGTTGCATAATGTTTCAATTAACTACTGGATGGTGGGGTGGGGGAACCTATGAGTATTATCTAGGGGTATCAGAATTAGTCCATGAAAATATGATCCGTCCCGCCATTAAAAAGTTAGGTTGATATGTAGTTTAAATTGATCAGTGAGAAATGTTATAAATTTTTTTTAAAAGTTTGAATGTTATATATAGTCATAATAAAAAATATTTTAGATAATTAAGCAAATTATAAGAAACTAAATGAAGAAAATAAAAATTTGTAATCGTTGGGTGATTGGATTATGACCCATTATTTAACCATTTTGACCCAATTCATTTTAGCTTAAGTAGTCTTGACCTGTCTATTTATTAACTCCACGCATTTTGACCTGACAATATTCAGGCCAACTAGCCATTTGACCTCCCTAGCATTATCCTTTTAACTTAGAGGTCCATTATCTTTTTCTTAGATGACTTAGTATGATCTATAAAATTTTATTTCATTGTATCTTTTATGATTTGTATTTTTATTTAAAATGGGCATATCCTGTTTTATTTTATTGTTTTTCCAATCTCCTTTCTTTTGGTAGCATATATTGTTGGTACTCTATTGTACTTTATAAAGCAGTACGGGAAGTAAATAACTATTACAAGTATTCGAAAGGATAAACAAATATTCAATATTCAGAAATTGAATCTTGTTGAAGAAATAGGTCAATCTTCAAAACTGCCGCAAGCTTGTTGTGTCTTGAATCTTGATAACATGAAATCAAGAAACAACCAAATCTGGATGGTTACAACGTTGTGTGTTGATTCGAGTGATTGCCCTCTGTCCTTAAGACAAGATTGCCCCGTATATATGCTTTTACGTTAGCAGGCAATATTCTCCCAAGATAAAACAACACTTTAATCTCAACGCTACAAAGCCAATAGGTTGAGCCTGACGAATAAAACAAATATGAATCGACTTGCTGAAGATATAGAAAAGGAAGGAAGAGTTTCTGTTTACTCTTCTCTTTTGTCTCTGTGTATATAGTGTGTCTCTGTTGTGTATATCTTGTGTATATGAGGGTCTTAACTCACTATTTTTCGTCACAGTTTTGCTCACTGTTTTGAGCTGTGTTTTGTGCTATTTTCTGGCTGTTTTGCTCACTGTTTTGTGCTGAATTTCAGTCACGTATGTCTCCACAATTGAGCCAAAACAACTCAATATATAGCATCACAAGAGGGTTGTTCAACTGCCCAAAACACAGGTGTAAATAGCCATTAGGAGGGCTGTAATTGGCATTAGAGAGGCTGTTAATGACCATCAAGAGAGGCTGAATTATGGACATGAAGGAGGGTGATAATGGAGGAGTTAATCAGCCAACTAATGGCTGGTTAATGCTCCAACGGTAGGCAGAAAGTTTTCTGCCTTCCGTCACCCCAAAATCAACTTTTCAGAAACTTTAGGGACCAAACTGTAAATATTAAGCAATTTGGGGTCCAAAAAGATAATATCGGAAAGTCCCCACAGCCCGAGACCGGACGGGATGGGCGGGCGGCGCGCGTGTGGGCTTAGCCTTGAACCCAAGCACATCTAGGTCCTCCCTCCTTTAAACACATGGGATACCCCTTGGGGTCCCAAACCCTTTACCATTTTAGAGACTTATATAGAGAGCAATTCTTCCTTTTCCCACCGATGTGGTAGATTTGTCCCACACCACATTTTCATGCCTCAAACACCTTACTTCATGGACCAATATCTCTTTCATTTCTCAACGAAATTTGACGATTCTTGGCCCTACGGTCATCTACTCACTTCGTAGATCATGCATGTGAGAAGAGACAAAGCCTCCAACATGCGGAACACTAGTGTTTAATTTATCAAAGATGGGTGGACTCATCTCCCCGCCAAAGGCAAATTTCCAACATATATAGCTATCTCTAGATGTACAAGTTGCTATCCGTTATCAATGGTGGGTCGTTCATTATTCACTCTATTACAAAAATGAAGTTATACAGCCTAGCGCTTCTAAACTTTTGAATTGTCTTGCAAAAAAGGTTCCTAAGGAATTATATATACAAGAGGTGGTTAGTAGATTCTGCCAATAGAATAAAGTACTAATTATTGATTTCTCAAGGAATTATACAGCAAATTCTTGAACATTGTTGATTCTAAAGTAGTTGTTATTTCTAATATTCGAATTTTGCTAAACAGTTCATGCTAAGTCTACTTTAATTCATTGGTGTATTTGATAGTACTACTTGTATTATCACGTTGGACAACTAAGAGGGACCTAGATTATTCATATATCTTTATTATCTGTATTAGCATTCTTTAACCACTCGTAAGTTGTAACACATCCGAAAGACTAAAGTAGGAAACACTTTTTTATGTGGGGTTTGTGCGAGCCATTCAAGATGGTCTTATATTAAAACTTTCCCTCAAATGTCCAAATTTAGGATGTGTTTGATACCAATGAAATATTGTCCATGAAGAATGTTTTGCTATCAACTGAGTGGGTTTTTTACTTTTTTTTTTTTTTTGATATTTGATAAGTAGAAAATATTATCTCAAGAACGTTTATATGTAATCTAAGGAAACACTATAAGAGTGGGGTGGGGTCAGGTCATGAGTGGGGTGGGTGGGAATTGGGTGTAGGTGAGGGGGCAGGGTTGGGGTAGGAGAGGGGTGTTGGAGGGTGGAGTAAGACAATCACTATGCATGGAAAATCATTGATGAAACTTGTTTTTCCTACTCCCATCAGAGATATCATTTCCTAATTTTTTTAAGCAATTTGATTTTCTTAGAGAAATTATTTTAAAAAAATACTTTAATCAACCAATATAAAAAACTAGAAATATTTTCCTCCATATCAAACATGTACACCTTAGTACTAATTGCTATTCAGGTCAAATTAAAGTAACTACGCAATTGCCCGTTGTTCTTGGCGTCCACTTGGCAGGCGGAGGTGGAACACTCGTTATCCTAATTTTTCTCTCTGTTGAGCTCCTTCCATTGTTATAGCCATAAGTTATTACTGCTCCAATTTTATAGGGGCTGGCCTACAAAGCAAGAGTGGCCTCACCAGTCTGCCTCCATTCAGGTTATGTTATGGGGTCTTTTGCTTTTTCCAGATCATGAAAGATACTACAAGTCCTCCGTCCCAAATTTCATTATCGTGGTGATATTATGATCCCCTGATATTATCAAAAGTCTCATGCTTACATTACTGTAGGGCTGTCCAGTGGGGCGGGTCGGCCCGATCCCGGCCCGTCCCGCTACCAGGCCCGCCCCGCCCCCCCCGATCCCCCAGAAAAAACAAATTTTTGTCGATGTCGGGGTTCGAACTCGGGACGAGGCCTGGGATCGTCCCGCTCCGTCCCGATTTCGCCCCGCCCCATCCCGATCCCGCCCCGCCCCGCCCCGACTCGGGACAGGTGTGCCAATGCCATCTGAGTCGGGACAAGGTTCACATAGTGTCCTCGACCAAGTACAGGGTCAAATCAACCCGACGACGTGGAAAATTTTTGGTCCTAAATATGATAAAAACAAAGATAGGGAAATATGGTAAAATTAGTTGTGGTGGAGGTTTGCCTTTTTCATTTCCTTCCTCTGGTGGTTTTATTCATTACATTCGAGAAACATATAATCCTAGTTTTAATGGTTTTCCTAGATCAACTGTTAGAAGGAATGTTTTTAAATTTGCAAGTGAATATCAACAATATTTACGTTATGCATTGCATCATTTTAATGGCAAAGTGACAATCATTTCTGACATAGGCCGTAGTACTAACGGTAATGATTATTTAACGGTAACATGTCATTGGATAGATCAAAATTGGTATATGCAAAAACGTATTTTAGCATATAGATATATTGATGATAGGCACACTGGAAGTTTTATTGCACAAAATATTAATGAAATTTGTGATTATTATAGAATAAATGATAAAATTATGACTATTACATTAGATAATGCTACTTCTAATGATTATGCTATAAGACTTTTAAAAGTTCGATTAACTCCATGTTTTTCTGATCATTTTCATATAAGATGTGCGTGTCATATTTATAATTTAGTTGTAAAGGATGACCTAAAACTTTTTGAAAGCATTCTTGATAAAATACAATTTGCTATAAATTTTATTTTTAAAGGTAATAAACTACAAAGACGCAAAGAGTATAAAAAAACTTGTCATGATTGTGGATTACCTTATAGAAAAATTTCAGAAGAAGTCTCGACTAGGTGGAATTCTCTGTATGAGCAACTATTTGTTGCTTACGATTATAGACAACCTATAACTTTATTATTTAACGCCCATAATAAAAATCCAAGGGATATGCTTGTAGATAATGATTGGAAAATCTTTTTAGAACTTAATGGATTTCTAGAGAATTTTTTTCAAGCTACTAAAGAATTTTCCGGTATTTATTAACCTAATATTTCAAATATGTTATTTTATATAGCTCTAATATTTTTGTTACTTAATGAATATATGCAAAAACCAACTTATAAGGCATCTATTGAAAAAAAAATTAAAAAAATTTTAATTTTTTTTTCCTATTCCCACTATTTATATTATTGGCGCGGTATTAAATCCGACTATTAAAGTAGACAGTTGTAAAACACTACTAGAAACGATTTATGATTGTATAGAAGTACTTCCAACAGACCCAACTGAAGAACCAACTCACAAACCAACTAAAAAAGAAGTTACGTCTAGCATACACACCGAATGCAAACAAGTATATATGTATTACCAACAACAAAGTGCAAATAATCAACCGGCCTATGTACCATCTTCTAGTACTTCGCTGCAACCTTATAAAACACATGCGGTTTCTGCTGCTAGTATTCAAGGCCTTAGAAATAAAATGTTTAGTGGTTCAACTTCTTCACAAGTTAGCAAATTTGATGTTTATGTTTTGCAGGGTGTTGTACCATACGAATTAATTGTGAATGATGAAGGACATGAAGACTTGTTGAAATACTAGAGGCAGAATGAGAATACATTTCCGACACTAGCAAAGATGACCCGAGATGTGTTGAACATTCAAGTGTCATCAACAGCGTCTGAAAGCGTTTTTTCTGCTGGAAGATTTCAATTAGGAGAGCATAGACATTCATTAGCGGGAGACGCAATGAAGATTGCAGTTCTATTCAGAGATTGAATTCGAGCGGAGCGTACAAGGTGCGGTCAACAGGAGATCAACAAAGAAGAAGACAACAACTACAACGAAATCTTATCCGGGGGAACATGAAGCGACGTCGAACAAATTGACCTACAAATTTCAATTCTAACCGAAGATCTTCAAGACATTGTGAGGAAATTAGAAAAAGTATGGTTAACTATGTGATTTTTTTAATTGCAATTTTACTATGTGATTTGCAACTTTTGAACAATATCACAAAGTTGCAATTTTGAAATTGTATTACAAAAAAATCATATTTCTATTAAATAATATAAGAGGCACGAAAATAACATTGAGATGTTTTAATTACACTATCTTGTTCAATTATTGAAGTGTTTATATATATTGTTTTTTAAAATTAAGTGGCAAAAAAAAAAACCTACAAATCCCGGTCCCGACCCGTCCCCCGCCACGCCCCATTGGACAGCCCTACATTACTGGTATTGATGGTTTAAGTATCTTGGACCATAAAAACCGGTCATGCTTCTGATTTTTTTATAGCTTATTTCCATCCTTTGACATTTGCCTATTTTCTTCTTTAAATTATGAATAGAGATTAGGGGCGAATTAATACAACAAAGTGGTGGATAATGTAAAGGAAGAGAAGGCTCATCCCGTACATTCAAGTCATTTTTCCAGCTAAAGGTACATCTTGTTATTTCCACCCCAACTAGAACAATACTCAAATAGGGTCTTATCTGTGGTCAAAGTGCTTGCCAACTTAGGTTTGAAAAATGGTAAAGAAATGAAACCTTAAAAAAATCACGTTGAGGAAGAAATCACCCTAAAACGAATTCTGATCACTCTAATCTTGATTCTGTATTTTCTAATTAAAAAGATAAAGAGCTTTTTAAGATACAAGTCAGGTCTATCCATTCTAGCACGTAGCTAATGTCAAGAAAAAGAAGACAAAAGTTCAAGACGTCTGATACATGAAATAAATAAATAAAAAATGCTCTCTGCTAATCTGTCAAACACAATTGGCATTAAATAGAACAAAATATCTGTACAAGTTGCATAAGCAGAGCAATGGGTGCTGAATAATGCTCTTGTCCTGTATCACAATCTCTATAATAAGCTAATTGCTGATACAGAACACACCACATTTGCACATATACATAATCTTGAGTAGTATATTGTATTGTTTTATATTAGTATATATAGACTATTTCTCTTGATCAATCAGGCTTCAGATCTCCTTTGGATATACCTGTAAAAGCAGATAAAAGCAACCAGTTAGTTACGTACCATGACTGAAAAGATCACAAAAAGAAACTACTCCATAGAAAAGAGTAAATAGAAAAAATAAGTGGTTATTTCATAGTCTGTTTGGCCGAGCTTATTTTAGAAAGTTGAAGTTTTTGGCTAAATTTATAGCAAAAATATGCGTTTTCAGTAGTAGTAGTAGTACTAGTTGTTTTTCAGAGGCTGAAGAAAGTAGTTTTTCCTGAGAAGCTAAAGTAGAAATTGCTGCTCTAATATTAACAAAAGTGGTTATCCAAATATAAATTGCTACTCTCCGACACTTCTAACAAAACACATTTTTAAGATAGTAAAATTTTTAAAGCTTGGCCAAACAGGCTATGAGTATGAATGTGGTGGCAGCACATGGTTTAGTGCACCAGCAGATAAAATAGAATATTTTCAAAATTAAGATGATGATATGGCAATAGTCAATTACCTGAGAACCTGCTCTGTGGAAACTAATTTGGTCCAAAGAAACTAGAATAACAATTTCATGTGCATATGGACTCTGTAGATTTGAGTTTTACTTCACTCTTTCTATTGGGAGTAACTTTAAGATATCTATAAAACGATCCGGTCTTGAATGCTGAGACCTGCATTCATGTGATAATATGTTGGTTAAAAAACAGAAAATAGAATAAGAAAAGCCTAATAAATGTGTGACATGTGTTTTCATATAAATCATTAGCACTTAATCATGATTAATAAATATGTAATTTTATTCCAATTTATCATTATGGATAGTCAATATCTTAGCAAAGTATTTGTTCAAACCAAATGTGAACAAGTCAAAAGGCACATGGAAGTTGCAATTGGCAAGTGGACAAAAACACGTATTGCTGACTCCTCCTTTACAGGTTCCTCAAGTCATAGGCGGAGCTAGGGGCGTAAAGTGGTTTATCCAAATTGCTTAGCCGGAAAATTATACTTTATATATAAGGTCAAGATTATTTTTATATATATATATCACATGTTAAATTTCCTAAATTTCTTTGTGTTACTTCTTTATATTTTGAATCTCCTAAATGAAATTCCTGACTATGTCACTACCACAAGCCTGTCAAAATGCAAAGATCAGAGTCCTATTTCATTTCTATTTTCAAGTCTAACTACTCAAATTTCCCATGAAGTGGGATCAAGAAAACAAGTATACAAAAGCAGATGTTTTTAAGTCTGATCTAATTTATATACACTAACAATGTAATTTAACCCGTTATAGCATATAGTTCTTTTTTTTTTTCTAGATTAATAATTCCACTTGTTATAAACAGTTGCTTGTTATCTTTAAAGTTAAAGTGTGATTTTGTAGCATGTCAACTTGGAACAAGTATTGTCTTCCTTTCTCAGCACATGGACCCAACCAACTTGCAATTCCATGCCCATATTCTCTCTAAATATAATCTTCCTTAGCCCCCACTTTTCAAATTGGTTGTACTATTTCTAGTAAAAAAGACAAAATTGGTGATTTTTTTAACTTGCTGAACTGGCCATGTGACTCTTCACTCTTAGCATGTACCAAAATTTTGAAATTTGCTAAGATCAAGGAGAAGTTAAAGGGATATGAAATAGATTGACTTACAGCTTCAATATCAATCTTGTAAACAAGAAGCTTTCTTCTTTCCCTGCAACTAATTCTATACGCCACCACTACATGTGCAAAGGCAAGCGCTAACGAGCATACGAATAACGCCATCTCCATAGCTCGAACATACCCTCCTCGATCCATATTAGAACTATGTGCAAATACATATGAAGCTTTCAAGGACACAAACACCAAAGATGACACTGAACAAATTGTGGCAATTCCCAAATATGGTCCTCTTGATAGCCTTGGTCCATCACATAAGCTGTAAACACCTGTATTCAAAATCACAAAAAATCAATCTTTTCAGTATTCAACATTTTGAACATAACCTGTTCGACAAAATGTCTGAACCAATTTACTTTATAGTAAACCTACAAAATTATTTTTTCACACGCCAACTGAACTATGTGTGAATTGCTCAGAAAATACAAACATCGAAATATAAAACACCAATATTCTAATTTTTTTTTAAAATCAATCTTTTCAGGATTCAAGTTACCAATTGATCATAACCTGTTAGACAAAATGTCTGAACCAATTTTACTCACTATAAGTTGAACAACAAAATTAATTTGACACGCTAACTAAACTGTGTGAATTGCTCAGAAAATACAAACGATCGAAATATCAAATGTTGAATTAAAGGTACTCCCTCCTCCCAATTTATGTGATGTACTTTCATTTGAATAAAGAAATAAATGAAGACTTTTGAAGCTTATGGTCTAAAATAAGCCAAATATATTTGTATGATTATATATCATCTCGTTTTGTATAAAAAATAAAATTTAAAGTTAAATTATTGACAAATAAGGAAATATGTCTTTTTTTTTATGGACTAAAAAAGAAATTGAGTCATTCTTTTTGGGACGAAGGGAGTATACAATATTGATCATAACCGGTTCGACAAAATGTCTGAACCAACAATTTTACTCACTATAAGTAAAACTACTAAATTATTTTTTGACACGCTAACTGAACTATGTTTGAATTGCTCAGAAGATACAAATGATCGAAATAAGCTATAAACACCTATATCCAAAATCACAAAAATTATATCTTTTCAGTATTCAACATACCAATTGATCATAACATGTTCGACAAAATGTCTGAACCAATTTTACTCACTTCAAGTAAAACTCCAAAATTATTTTTTGATATGCTAACTAAATATACAAACGATTAACATATCAAATGGTGAATTAAAGGTATATATACTTACATAAAATGACGACGGACCTAATGATGGAGATAAGAGGAATATCAATGAGCGAATACCGAAAATCATAGTTGCTTAGATGAGAAGAAAGAGCCTGAACAGATAGATATGATGGGGAAATTGAAGCAGATAATAATAGTGAAGGAAGAAGTGTATCTGCAATTACAAGAAGTATAGGGGCAGAAAAAAGTAGTAGAGAAATCAACATAGAAATCAAGAAGAACAGAGTTTTGACCCATCTAAAAACTCTAGTTCTTTTATCTTCTTTCAAGAACCCCATCTCTGTATTTCTTGTGTGTATTGAGATTTAGAGTTTGTTTGTGTTTTTTTTAAATATTTTTTTTGATAAATCAGTGCGATAAAAGGCTGAATCTCAGCGGATCGTGACAGTAAGGTCACTCTGCCGCTTATAATACCCGCGCGTAGCAAAATTTTTATCAGCCGATCGATGGAAATTGTAATTCAAGACTTAAAGGGGTTGTTTATGTTTTGGTGAAGAGAAATGGTGGGAAAAGGGCTTAAAAGGGGAGAAATTGTGGAATAAAGGCAAGGTGTTTGATGAAAATGATTGAGAGAAGAATTTGGGAAAAATGACTTGAAATTTACACACACAAGGTTCTTCTATCTTCTTTTTTTAAAAACCCATCTCTATTTTCTTCTATAAATATAGATTTTGAGTTTTGGTGAAGAGAAATGGTGGGAAAAGGGCTTAAAAGAGGAGAATTTGTGGAATGAAGATAAGGTGTTTGATGAATTGACTGAGATGAGAGAAGAATTAGGGAAGATGACTTGAAATTTAAACGCACAAAGGTACCGGTCAAATATAGGAAGCTGCACTCAGCTTCTAATTATGTGTCTGCAAAACAAAAACAAAAAAATGGGTTTCTTATGTAGACCAACGGCAATTACCGAATTTACTTTCTTACCAACAATCAACTGCCTCAATAATTTAGTATGTATTTTTTCGTTTCTATAACGATGTCGTTTGTTCAAATATATTTTTATTGTTATAGAGAAATATTGTTATGAAGAACGTATTATAACATAAAAATTTGAATCCAAATTTTTTTTTGATTGATATAGAAAAATATTGTTATAATTTGATTATAAAGATGTCTAAATGTATCTCTCTATGTTTTCTATATAGAAGATTAGTAGTAGTATTCTTATTTATCATAGTGTAAAATCTACTTTGACTAGAAATTTAAAAACCTATTTCAATATTATTTTGATTAAAAATCCTATTTAAAAATGAATTAAATAAACTATCAAATATCTGATATTAAAAAAAATTAGTTTCCTATAACTTTAAATAATCTTCTTATACCTTTGGATCTAGTGATCATAGATTAAAGTTATATATAATATACATGAAACATCTTTTAATCTTAAAATCTTAATTATACCATGTTACTCCTATAATTAAGAAAGTATCACTACTCATAAAATGAGTTGTTGGAATTCAAATTTATTAAGTATAGAATGATGATATTTTTAAAACAATTCTAAAAATTAAAGTAAGACATAAAGTGAAAGGAATATCACATAGTAGATATGATGAATTATTAATTCGAACAATTTTAGTTAAATACTCGCATTAGTCAATGTTGGGGTGGCGTAATGCTGTTAGGTGATTCACGAGAAATTTTATTATGTGACTCACATACTGCATCATATTTGTATGAGTTATTTATTTGCTCGACAAGTGGATTGATATGGGTCCACATTCCAAACAAGCAAAGCTAAATTGAGAAATACTTCTGTCTCCTCCGCCAAACTCCTTCGCTTCTAGTCTCTTCTTCGTAGTTCAATTCCTCCGCCCTTAATATTTCTCATTGATCTTCTAAATATTTTGTATACGGTGAAAATCAACACGACACGTGACATGGTTTAGGTATGAAAATCGAAGGAGGCAAAAGAATTCAACATCGGGTGAAGATTGATTCAGGATGAGTCCGAGTATCGAATCAACACCGGGTAGCGACCGAACCAAGTGACACCGGATGGAGGACCAGGGAAGCTCAGCCCGTACCCCTTTTGGATATGGCGTCAGCCATTACTCTTTATTCATTCAGTGGTCGTTATTCTTATTTAATTACATTTAATTAGGGAAATTCTCAGGAATAAATATCTTGTATTGATAGCTATAAAAGTAGTTCAACCTTCATGTTGGAAGGACATCTCATTCTGATTATTCATACTTGCACGATTTTACTTACAGGAATGGTAGCTCGTAGTTCTCATTGTTGGCTTGAGCCCGAAGCTAATCAGCTAAGGATCAGACCAAATTCATCAAACAGTTTCTATCAAGATCACATCATTTTAGGCTAATTTTTTGCTTATTATTTTCATTTGTTTACTTATTGTTAATTGTTTACTATTCTTTATTATGAATCAATCCACATATCCTTAAAATCACTTACAAATTCAACTGTACCTTTTTGGGGTAAACAGTTTGGCGCCCACCGTGGGGCTAAGGATAATAGTGGTGATTTGTTCAAACTCAAATTTCACTTGTTTCTTATGTGAGTTTGTGAAAACAGGTTAATACTATGTACTTGCAGAATGGCTAGTGATATCCAATTTGATATTAGCAACCACGATGACAACAACAACGGTGACAATGGTGCTAACAACGTCAATAACAATAACGACATTCCGCTCGTTGATCCGATGAATGGCGTTCCCTCCCGCTGATCCGGTAAATGGTAACAACCCCGTGATTTCAACCCATGGGTCTAGAAGATCACGTCAGAAACCACCGGATGATGATGAGGATGGTGAAATAAATTCGGCTCAAACTCCAGTGCATCATTTAAGTTAATGGAGAATATGTTGGAATTTTCGATAATAACATAGGCAGACGTACATAATAGGTACGAGTCCAAAATCCGGGTGGAGGATAATCAACTCAAACTTCCCCCGGGGTCAACATGTCAAAACAAAAATTTGATAAATCCAAGATAATAGTTGAATCAGAATTGAAACATTCAAAAAATAGGTATCAACCCTATGGGCAACCTTATAAGTCAAATTTCAGATCGGATAGGGGCCGCAACAATCGTAACCTCCAATCGGATAGATGAGATAGGTGTAATGATCAAGTCTACCAGTAGGGGTTTGCAATTCAAAAATGATACTGGTGGAGCTTTCTCTAGCAATGTGGAAAACCCGAGGCTTTTAGAATATAATTTCAACGTTGATGCGACTGGACTTATTTCGGCTATTGGACACATTAAGGAGATAAGATAGCCGAGACCACTTCGAACACACCTGACTCAAATAGATCCAAATTGATTTGTGACTACTATGGAACTCATAGTTATCGAATGGAGAATTGCCGCCAATTGAGCGATAAAGTGGCCCGATTGTTGAAAAATGGCCATCTACGCGAATTTCTGAGTGATCGAGCAAATGGAAACTACCGAAATAGAGAAGAAAATAAGTAAGGGGAGCCGGTTGAACCCCAGCATATCATAAACATGATTATCGGAGGGATGAAGGTTCCTAAGGGATCCGTTATGACCACAAAGAAGACGAAGTTTCAATAACTCGGGAGAAAAGATCAAGAGATTACGTACTAGAGGAAGTAATATCTTTTAACGATGAAGACGCGGAGGGAATCATTCAACCTCACAATGATGCACTAGTAATTTCTTTCTTTGTTAATAAATTTCAGATTAAGCAAATTTCAATTGATCCAGGTAGCTCGGCCAACATCATCCGATGAAAGGTGGTGGAACAATTCATTTTGTTGGATCAAATTGTACCGAAAGCTCAAGTTCTAAAAGGTTTTAACATGGCAAGCGAGACTACGAAGGGGGAAATCACTCTTCCATTCAATGCAGTCGAGACAATTCGGCAAACAAAGTTCTATGTCATTGAAGGCACAATGAGGTACAATGCACTATTCGACAGACCTTGGATGACGACCGTACCTTTGACATTGCACATGATGTTAAAGTTCCTAACCCCGGAGGGAATTGATACAGTTCGATGAGAGAAACATGAACAATAAGTTATGTAATTAGTATTTAGAAACTATAAGTTATTGAACTATAGTTGGGGAAATATGACGAGTTTGATAGAAAAATATGAACAATTATATGTTTGGGTTGTTGATTGTTTATTGTCGACTTAGGGTTGTTGTTATCTTATGGGTAACAAAGAAGGATGTTAGTTGTATCAACATAAGATTGTAGAATCATCTATGAACAAGATGATGGGTTGTTGAGTGTAGAAACCCCATTGATGAGAACTTGTGGAGCTTCATACACACCAAGTGTTTGATAAAATACCTAGATGACCAAATCATGAGTATTATTACTAATATTGAAGCCCTTTGACTTATATTGCTATAGAATAAAGTCGAAAGGGGTGACGAACATTGTAGTATGCTTAAAAGAGCAGAATTTGAGGTATGTCTCTTTTTGAAATCCTTTTGACTATAAAGATGATTTGTATGTCTCTTTTAAAAATCTTTTTGACTATAAAGATGATTTGTGTGTCTCTTTTCGAACATATTTTCCAACCTTTAAAAATGATTTCTTTAGGAAGGTTTCATGTGCGTTAGGAACAAGCCCTCATTGAACCTTAGGTGTATCATGCTATATATATGTATTACTGATTTTTTCTATCAAAGGATTGTTGAAAATGATTTATATTTTGGACTTTGAACATGATTTACCCCTATAAGGGACATTTTAAATTTGATTTCGAAAGCTTGGGTATTTCATGTGTTTTGTCTTATAAACAGATTTTGTTGAAGTTAAAACTTATTTAATGACTTGAACATGGTTTCTAAACCTATTAATGACTTGATGTATCCCTATTAACGGAATGATGAACATAATTCATAATGAACTATTTGGCTCCAATGTCATGATATGAGATTCGGCTTCGATGTCATGATTTGTGATTCGGCCTCCATGCTTTGATTTGAGATTTGGCTTTCATGCCATGATTGTTCATTAAGCTAATATGACATGACTTATATTTTTTTGTGTTTTGGCCTATTTGGGAAAGTTATGCTAGTCTAAAGAACGATTAGCCATTATGAATCCTAACATATCTTTGTTGAGCATTGATGTGTCAGTCCAGAAGATGATTGACCACCAAGACGTATAGCCAAGTGCATCTATTGTTGTGCTAGTCTAAAGGACGATTAGCCTCCATGGAAAATAGCCCTGGTGTATCTATTGATGTGTCAGTCCAGATGACGATTGACCTCCGAGACGTGTAGCCCAGTGCATCTATTGTTGTGCTAGTCCAGAGGATGATTAGCCTCCGTGGGAAAATAGCCCTAGTGTATCTATTATTGTGACAGTCCAGAGGACGATTGACCTCCGAGGCGTGTAGCCCGGTACATCTATTGTTATGCTAGTTCAGAGGACGATTAGCCTCTGTGGGAAAATAGCCCCGGTGTATCGAATAGTTGTTCGCCCGTAAGTTGGCATGTGTTGATATGTTAGTTGCTAGTGAGTGGGTTGTTGATGATCTCGAGTTCATGATTGAAAAAGACTTAACGTGATGAACGGTATAATAAGTTGAAATTGATATATTTCTATACTATTGACTTTTGCTAGTGATTTTGCTAAGGTTATAATATTACTCTATCTTTGGAATTTCTAACTATTTTTGAAAGGACTGAAGGTAACGAGAACCACTTAAGGATTTAAAGTGATCATTTATTCATCATTGATTTATACTCGATATCCATGTGATGTTATCTTTTGTTTTGAACTGTTCCACAATATTGTTTTCAATTATACTTATTACTTATATATTTTGTTATATTAACTATTGTTCTGGAGACACTCATTGAGTACTCAGTACTCAAGCATGCCATTGTTGTTTTTATGATATGTTAGGTGAAGAAGAGCGGGTTCGTGGTACACGTACAAATTAGGAGAATTTGTTGCTTTCTGGATTTATTGGTGAGTCCACACCATTATTTGTGGGACACAACTCTATGTTTATTTATTTATTTTCATTTTCGAGATGCGTCCCGAAGTTAGACACTTCATTTATTTATCTTAGAAGCTCCATAGATAGTTGTCTAATATTGGGTAGTTGTTGAAGTCTCATATGACTTATTGAGGTGTTTGCCACAATTTATCCTTTATTATTAATATTAGACTTCTGCTGATTTTTATAAAGTATGAGTATGCTTTCAGTTAGTCATAAATGGTTGTTTTTAAATAAATATTGAAAGATTATAAAAAATATATTAGATATTTATTTATTTTATAAGGTGTTTCCGGTGTTGTTCATAGGAGTGGATGCCTATCGCGTTCAGGGTGGGTTTTGGAGCATGACACAAACCTGGAGGTGTTCGCCTGCGGCGCTGGATTTGCAGAGGCCCCAGCTTCATCAAATAAGTAATCAATGTCATCTTGCCCAAATTTTTGGGCCGGTTGTGTTGATGGAGGAGGAGTTGATGTTTTTTGTTTCTTAGCCAACAACTCCTTATCTGTGGCTTCATCTCATCCTCGATGATGACGGGAACTGGTTCGGTGGCTGATGGCAGTAGTTGATATGACACGAAATGTTAGCACAACGGAGCGCGAAATCTATTGATTTGGATTTGGCAATTTTATTTTTCTTCGGTACCTAAGTGATACGACGAACCGATGTGGTCGGATCAAGCACCGGATTGGGGTTAATTGGAGCAGTCGAAGGGTTGGTCCTTGGCGTCGAGGTGCCCTTCGGTAAACCTGAATGTTTGGGAAAAAAGAAAAAGTGAAAATATGTACAAAATTAATAGTGGAAAAAGAGAATTCAGAGGATATTAACCATGATTTTGGGCTTTCCATCGATTTTCGGAAAGCACTTTTCATGTTCATTTGTTATGCGAACAAGTGCTGATGATTTTGTGACCCATTCGTGAAGTTTATCCACGTGGGACGGAGTCCAACTAACGGTTGAGAAAAGTGACAACATAAAACTTAGAATAATTATAAGGAAGTGAGTAAGAAACGAAAGGAATAGTCGTAGATACTTACGGTGCATATTCCATCTCTCAGGGAAAATCATGAATCTAGCTGGGATGATTTCAGCTGTAGGAACCGAAACAAAACATTTAATCCAAACTCGGTCTCGATTCTCATCGATGCTGGATAGAATGAGGAATTTTCCTCATTTAGAGATCTAAACGATCCCGCCAAGGAAAACTTTTAGAACATATAAACGGATCAGATGGTCCAAAGTAAAAGGTTCGTTGACGGAATTGGCCAAGAATCGGAGGCAAGTAACGACCCTCCAGATAGGTGTATACATTGGAGTACCCCGATCTGAAGGTAGTAATATCTTCATCCGGATCGGGTATAATGATCCCGGAGAGTTCGGTCCAACCACAGTCATTTCGGACTGTGTCAAGACCGGAAGCACTAATGGAGGTCGGCCAGATTTGGCTTCTTCACCTTGGTCAAATTTTGAAGAGGTAGTGAAAACAACAAATTCGTTGTCGAAATGGGAAGTAGATGGAAGTATGTCGTATGCTCTAGGGTCGGCGGTGGCCTGAACTTCAGAGGTCTCACCGACACCGGTGGTTTTATCAGAAGCCTACGGCAAAAAAATTGTTGGAGAGGATTGTCTTGAAGAAGATCGGGCGGTTTTAGTCATGGTGATGAAGATATGAAGATTTGAAGGTTTGAAGTTATGAAGATATGAAGGTACTAAGGCTTGAAGTTATGGATATGTGAAGGTTTGAAGGTAGGGTGAAAAGAAGATATTAAGATTTGATGGATGAATATTTGAAGGATTGAAGATTTGGGGAAATTTAGCGGAGAGTAAAAAATATGAAAGGAGAAGAGAAGGGGTTTTATAGGGGCGTTATCATCATTACGACTTGCTTCGGTTCACAAACCGAAGTGACGGTTCAATCAGAGAGTGACACGTGTTCGAAGTGGCATAGTGCAAAGACGTGAGTCAGATATTGAAGAATTGGAAATGTTACGTTTTCTTGTCTATTTCGAAGTATTTGAAAAGATGCTTGTAAGAGAAGACATCGAAGGAATCATTTCCACTTTCCATCACTTCGATAAACTTTAATTCGGGAAGTGTGGAGACTATTTGTATACGGTAAAAATTGTCACGTGACATGGTTTAGGTATGAGAATCGAATGAGGCAAAAGAATTCAGCATCGGGTGAAGGTTGATTCGGGATAAGTCCGGGTATCGAATCAAGATCGGATAGTGGTCGAACCAAGTGACACCGGATGGAGAACCGGAGAAGCTCAGTGCGTACCCATTCCGGATATGGCGTCAGCCATTACTCTTTGTTCATTAAGTAATCGTTATTCTCATTTAATTGCATTCAATTAGGAAATAATTCTCAGGCATAAATGCCTTGTATTGATAGTTATAAAAGGAGTTCAACCTTCATGTTGGAAGGGCATCTCATTTTGATTATTCATACTTGCACGATTTTACTTACAACAATTGTAGCTCTTAGTTCTCATTGTTGGCTTGAGTCCAAAGCTAATCAGCTAAGGATCGGACCAAATTCATCAAACAGTTTCTATCAAGATCACAACATTTCAGGCTAATCTTTTTTCTTATTATTTTCATTTGCTTACTTATTGTTAATTATTTTCTACTCTTTATTACGAATCACTCAAAAAGAAAGAGCACAAGCAGGACTACCTACACCCGCGTGAGAGATTACTTTGAATCCATACAGAATGACCAACAAAACAAGAATATATAAAAGTCTTTCTTTCAATGTACCACTTACAAATTTAACTGTAATTTTTTTGGGTAAACATATTTCTTCCTCTGTTATAAAATTCAGTGTTTTCTTTAGAGTTGCAGGGAAGAGTTAAAACAGTTAGAAAGAAAGTGGAAAAATTATGTTGGTATGAGGTGGTATGTGTGTTGACATGTAAAAGATAAAATTAATGAAATTACTAAAAGAAATTCCCATACAAATTAAATTACATTTAATCTTTCCTCATTTCTTTCAACTCTTTAATGGGTGTCCTGTATTGCTTTTAGTTTTTCTTTTATGTATTCCATTGAGTAGCAGTATCTATATTCATACCTAATAGAATACTGTGTATATCCGTATGATATACACGCTTTTGACTAGTCTTGTACCATATATAGAAGTTGTAAATTATGTTGTATAATTACCATAATTGTAGAATTCTTGTACAAGTAGAACTAGGATATTAGAAGTTTAGTACGAATAGGATTTTCCATATTTGGAGATTGTAACTTGTATATATACCTATCCATTAAATAAGAATAATCAAGGGATTAATTCTTTCATGGTATCAGAAGTCTAGGTCTAGACTATCTCCCTTCCCAATTTTCTTCCGCTACTCTCAGCTCAAATTCCGAGAACCCTTCTCGGTTTCCGGCCGACTTCTTCCTCCTCCCTTCCAAATTTTCTTCCTAATCCCTAATTCTCCTATTGTTCTTTCGTTATGTCTACGTCAAAGAACATGTTTCATCCAGCCCTTACAGTTTCCAACATCATGAACCACATCCCTATTGTTCTTGAAATGGAAAACGTCCAATACGCTACATGGGCGGAATTATTCAAAATTCACACACGTTCGCATCATGTCCTCCATCACATAATTCCCTCGACACCTGGCACATAGGGGGTTCCTAACCCCGAGAAAAATCCTACGTTATGGATGACACTTGATGCTACCGTTCTCTAGTGGATTTATTCCACTATTTCTACCGACCTCCTACAAACGACCATTGAGCCCGACACTACGGAAATGGAAACTTGGAATAGGGTGTGTGATCTATTCCAAGATAACAAGAATTCCGTTGTTGTCACCCTCGAGCAGGAATTTTCACATATCCACGTGGTAGATTTTCCTAATGTTTCGGTCTATTGTAAAAGGCTGAAGGAATTGGCAGACCAACTCCGCAATGTTGGTGCGCCAATTACTAATGATCGTCTTGTTCTCCAAATGGTTGCAGGCCTGTCTGAGGCCTATAACTGCGTTGGCACACTACTTCGTCAAAGTAACCCTTTACCACCCTTTAATTAGGCCCGTACCATGCTCACGTTAGAAGAAGCCGGCTTAGATAAAAAGGCGGTTACATGTGCAAATTTCATCGCCATGATGACCACGTCAGACGACCCTCACTCATTCTCCAAGAATTCTGGCCAACACCGCAACAACGGTGGTGGCAAAAAGGGTCGAAATCGTAAAAATAATGGCAAAAACCGCAGTGGCAATCGCGGTGGTAACGGAGGTGGCTGAAATAATAGTGGAAGCGGCAGTGGGCCGCAGGCCAACTGGTCCCAGTCATGGGCTCCGTGGTCGTGGAATTGGGCCAGTGGCCGGCAGCGGCAGTGGGCCGCAGGCCAATTGGTCCCAGTCATGGGCCCCATGGTCGTGGAATTAGGCCAGTGGCCATTGGCCCAATAGTCCCTATTTTCCTCCCAGCCCTTACCCGGATAACTGGGCCGGTTCCAATAACAGGCCAGACCCAGTTTCTCGGGTCCAAATCCTGACAAGCAGATTCACTTATGGGCCGGGGCCGTAGGCAGGTTTGCTTGGGCATCGGCCTTCGCAGGCGTTCCTGGAAATGGGTCCCACACCAACTCTGACAGATATTGAGGCTGCAATCCACACGCTTGGATTACATCCTCTAGACGTGAATTGATATATAGACACTGGAGCCACTTCTCACATAACGTCTGACCAAGGTACTCTCTCGTCTTATTTCAATTTGAGAAAAAATCGTGGTATTATTGTTGGTAATGGAAATTCCATTCCAATTCGCGGTTATGGACATACAACTTTGTCTTTCCCACATCCACCTCTAGTTTTGAAAAATACCCTTCATGCCCCTAACTTAATTTAAAATTTGGTGTCTATCCAAAATTCACCATTGATAATTGAGTTTCTATTAATTTTGATCCCTTTGGGTTTTCTGTGAAGGATTTCAAAATGGGAATACCTCTAATGAGATGCAATAGTAGGAAAGAGCTTTATCCTATCATAAATACCACCACTTCTGCGAGTCAAGCAATACCGTCTACTTTTGTCGCCCTTGCTCCTTCCTTGTGGCATGCCCGTTTGGGTCATCCGGGATCATCTATTATTTCTTCTTTGCATAAAATAATTTTATTTCTTGTAAGGGTACACGTAGTACTCCACTTTGTCATTCTTGTCCGTTAGGAAAACATGTTAAATTACCATTTGTAGCCTATACTTCTAGTACTTTGATGCTGTTTGACATTATTCATAGTGATTTATGGACATCCCCGTGTTAAGTTATGTGGGCCATCGTTATTATATCCTACTTTTGGATGATTATTCTAATTTTTTGTGGACCTTTCCTTTATCGAAAAAGTCTCATGTTTTTTCCACATTCTTAAAATTTAGAGCATTCATCTGTACCCAATTCGAACGAGAAATTAAAAGTATTCAATGTGATAATGGCAAGGGAATATGATAATGGGTTGTTTCGAGAATTTTGTAATGCTAATGGCATAGTTTTTCATTTTTCTTGTCCTCATACGTCCTCACAAAATGGGAAAGCCGAACGAAAAATTTGTACCATTAATAATATTATCCGAACTTTATTAGCCCATGCTTCTGTACCCCCTTCTTTTTGGCAGCATGCACTACAAATGACTACTTACCTCCTTAACGTACTTCCTACCAAAGGATTAACATCTAAATCTCCCCTTAAAGTTCTATATAATAAGGACCCTTCGTATTTTCATCTTAGGGTATTTGGATGTATATGCTTTCCACTTTTTCCGTCAACTACAATTAACAAACTTCAGGCCAGTTCTACCGCTTGCGTGTTTTTGGGTTATCCGTCTAATCATCGTGATTACAAATATTTTGATTTATCATCTAATAAAATCATAATTAGTCGCCATATTGTTTTTGATGAAACCCAATTTCCTTTTACTAAAGTGAGTAGTCCCGTGCCGAGTTCATATAATTTTTAGATGACGAGGTCTCACCATATATTATCCACCATTTTCCCGACTTGTCCCGTGAACAAATTACGCCAGCAGACCCACAATCTACCATAACCACTGTTCTGCCCAGTGAGCTGATGACACGGTCCAGTACTGATCTCGGTACTGTTCCAGTCCTGTTACTGTTCTTGTTCCAGTTGTTGGGCAAGTAGGCCTACTGTCTGCTGGCTAGTACGTCCCCGTTCCACACATTGCCGAAAATTCATCTAATTCCTTCTCTAGTCAAGGGCCCATTGCTCGTAGTCAAAAGGGTATTTTTAAACCAAAATGACATTTTAATCTCAATTCTAATGTCCTTAAATCTGCCCTCCCGCGTAACCCTGTGTCCGCATTAAATGACCCAAATTAGAAATTGGTTATGACTGACGAATATAATGCTATTATTGAAAATAAGACATGGGAGTTGGTTCCCCGTCCTTCTGGTGTTAATATTATTCAGTCTATGTAGATTTTTACTCATAAAGAAAATTCTGACAGTTCTTTTGAGAGGCATAAGACTCGTCTTGTACGTGATGGTAAAACTCAACATGTTGGCGTGGATTGTGGTGAAACGTTTACTCCGGTGGTCAAACAAGCTACTATTCGTACTGTTCTCAGTTTGGCTCTCTCAAAAGCATGGCCCATTCATCAATTGCATGTGAAAAATGCCTTTTACACAGTGATATTAAGGAGACATTTTATATGCATCAACCCTTGGGTTTTCTAGATCCCAATCATCCTCATCATGTCTGTTTGCTGAAGAAGTCCTTGTATGGACTTAAGCAGGCTCCACGGGCTTGGTATAAAAGGTTTGCAGATTATGTATCTTCTATTATTTTTTCTCACAGCCGGTCTGATCATTCTCTCTTTATATATCATCGTGGTACTTCTTTGGCATACATTTTGTTGTATGTCGATGATATTATATTGACTGCTTCGTCTGATAATCTGCGCAAGTCTATCATGACACTTCTCAGTTCCCAATTTGTTATGAAAGACTTGGGGCCCTTGAGTTATTTCTTGGGGATTGCTGTCACTCGTCATTCATATGGTCTATTTTTATCACAAAGGAAGTATGCCGCTGAGATCATTGAAAGAGTTGGTATGTCATCGTGTAAATCTACTTCTACTCCGGTTGATACTAACCCCAAGCTGAGTGCTACATCTGACACTAAGTTCGAGGATCTCACCTACTATCGCAACCTTGCAGGGGCACTTCGGTATCTTACCTTCAAAATGTCTGATATTACTTATGCAGTTCAACATGTGTGTTTGTTTATGCATAATCCACGGATTAAGCATATGAAATGCGCTCAAGCGTATTATATGATACATCCAGGGCACACTTGATTATGGCTTGCATTTGTATCATACGTCCGTTTCTACACTTATGTCTTATATAGATGTTGATTGGGGTGGCTGTCCTGATATCAGACGCTCGACTTCTGGTTATTGTATGTTTCTTGGGGATAACTTGGTCTCATGGTCTGCAAAATGACAAGCTACATTATCAAGATCCAATGCAGAGGCCGAGTATTGAGGCGTGGCGAATGTGGTGTCAGAATCATGTTGGCTGTGTAATCTTTTGTTAGAACTACACTTTCCTATTCAGAAAGCTACATTGGTCTACTATGATAATGTTAGTGCAATTTATCTTTCTGGCAATCCGATCCAACATTAACGCACTAAACATATCGAGATGTATATTCACTTTGTTCGCGAAAAGGAAGCTCGTGGACAAGTACGCGTCTTACATGTGCCCTCGCGATACCAAATTGCTGACATCTTTACGAAGGGCCTTCCCTCGGTTTTATTTGAAGATTTTAGGGACAGTTTCAGCGTACGACAACCGCTCACTATGACTGCGGGGGTGTGATAGAATACCGTGTATATCCGTATGATATACACGATTTTGACTAGTCTTGTACCATAAATAGAAATTGTAAATTATGTTGTATAATTACCATAATTGTAGAATTATTGTATAAGTAGAACTAGGATATTAGAAGTTTAGTAGGAATATAACTTTTCATATTTGGAGATTGTAACTTGTATATATACATATTCATTCAATAAGAATAATCAAGAGATTAATTCTTTCAATATCTAATTAATTCAGTTGGTGCGGGAGGAAAATCTGGAGATATAGATTTTGTCGAAAGTTTCAGCTTGTTTATGAGTTAATTTGAGCATGGATTTGAGTTATTTGTTGGTTTTACTTGCTTTGAAGATTTGCTTATTCCAATTTGATTTAATTTGTTCCTAATCTTTGATTAACGAAGGAGATGTTTGGCGGAGAGGAGAGAAAGCTGTAATGGTTTGGAATGTGGGACCCAAATCAATCCACTTGTCAAGCTAATAATTGGCTCATACAAGTATGATGTTGCATGTGAGTCATATAATAAAATTTCTAGTGATTCACTGTTCCAAAGCTTGTGTTCCGTTTATTTTTTTACTTTATTTTATTTTAATTTTCTTATTCATAAGTGATCAGGTGAAATTGAGATGGGAACATCAGCTACAGCTTTTTGTCAATGAATTTAGAATTTAAAAATTGGAGAAACATAGAATCACAGCAATTTGAATCACAAAATATAAATAAATATCTGACATATTTCATATATCTAAGTTTCTTGGAAATAGAATATGTGCAAATCGCTTTACCAAGACGACTTTGACATTTTAAAGATGTGATTTTTGCATAATTAAATTCTAAACAAAATTTGCGACAATTCTTTCTGGAAACGTCTCATTTTGACTTTGGAAAACTCAATGGGAAGAAAAATCATAATTTTAGTTGTAGCATCAAAAGTTTGAATCCTATTTGTTTTTTCTTATCATATTAACCCTACAATAACTTTCATTATTCCCTATTCATTTAATTATTACCTTCAAAATATTACCTTCGTGAATCTTGAATTATTTGAGGAGAATCATTGAATGAAGGAAATTAGTTGCTCTTGCACCTATGGCGGAGCTAGGGCACAAGAGTTGTCTTTATTCAAAAATTATATTGTATATTTAAAAATTAAAATATTTTTGAAGTATATATAATAAATGTTGAATTTTTTTAATTTTATTTGTGTATTTATTTTCTTATATTTTGGATGCACAAAGTAAAAAATTAAGGGAAAAGGATCAAATCTACCCCTCTACTTTAATTTATTAGTCAATTTTGTCCTCTTTTAGTGAAAATAATCAAATCTACCTCTCTCGTTAAAAGTTGGGGCCAAATATACCCTTACTGTTAGCAAAGTATTCAAAAATACCTTTTTTAAAAAACAAAATTGGAAAATTAATTTTTTTAATTAAAAAAATTGTAAAGTATTTTTTTAAAAAAATAATGTCCTAGAAATTATTTTTTTTAAATCTGGATTAATTTTAAAAATAAATCTGAAAAATGGATAATAATAAAATTCAATTTTCAGAATATTTTTTTAAAAGCGAGTGTTATAAAATAAAGAAAATTTCATATTTTTAATAAAAAGTCATTTTTCCAGATTTTTTTTAAATATGCTACATGTCATTTTTACACATTAATATGCTACATGTCACCCAAATTATACACATCTTATATAGGGAAATACACACTAATACGCCTCATTTTAACATATTATATATGTTAAATATAACATACATATACCGTGCTATACAACCATGTATATCATGGTTTGTCCCAATACAGAGTTTGGTCCATTACCGATTTAGTGTATATTTGTACCATAATTAGAATTGTATACTTACCTTAATTATAGGATTCTTGTACAAGTAGAATAGGATTTTGGGAGTAGAATAGAAATATATGGTATATTTAAAAATATAGGTATTTAACTTATTCTATGTGGTGCCTACGTGGTAATTTTCTAAGAAACAATCTGGAAAATTATTTTTTCTAATTAAAATAAATCTGGAAAAAAATGGCCTTTATTAAAAATATGAAATTTTCTTGATTTTAGAAAACTCATTTTTGTAAAAAAATATTCTGAAAAAATAGATTTTTTTATTAAAAATTTGGAAAATATTTTTTAAAATCATTTTTCAGGTTTCTTTTAAAAATTAATCCAGATTTTAAAAAGTATTTTTAGAACACTTCATTTTTTTTAAAGTATCACTATCAGGTGACCCAGCAATAGAGATAATCAGCTTTTTTTAAGGTCAAAATCAAATTGAATGCTTGTTGACTATATAAAATCATAATTATGTCAATAAGATCTTAACCGCTTCTTAAAAGGTTTTGAATTCAAATTTTAACTATAGTAGCTAGTATTTTGGTATTTACTTATTTCTGTTAATTTATTGTGTAAATTGATAGTGCTACAATTCAAGATGATTACATTCAAGAATCGGTACATGAAATTTTAATGAATTTGAAAGAAATTATATTGAGAAGTAATTTATATGAAATTTCTGAGGCGTCTATTTGTGTCAAGGGTCTTGGATATGTAACTGCTCAAGATATCATCTTGCGGCCTTATGTAGAAATCGTAAACTATAACCGAAATCCTTTTTATCTGGCATTAACTTGGAACCACGTGCTTCTAAAGCACCTTTTACTAAGATCGTGTAGTCATTGTGGACTCGTACAAGGATATTGAGTAGACGGTTGATGTATCAGACTCAACCCTATCTTTTGTAGCATGCATTCCCATCCGTATCGCAACTGATTCGGTAAGCTACGTGTCCGGTACACGGAGAACTGCCTTCGGTCCCCCAAACTTACTTACTCCATCAAGCTCTAAAGTCGTTTGCAGCAATAACTCGGTATATCTACTATACGACCATTAACTAAAATATGTTGATGGTTAACTAATTGTCCTCCTCTCCTATCGGGAAGATTAAAGTGTCTTGAAGCCCGCTCCTACCGGATCCAAGAGGGCCGATGCCCGATTCCCTAATGTTGTAAATTTGTAATACTGCTCCCTCAATCTCCTATTACTTGTTCACTTTTCCTTTTATACGTCTTTTAAGTAATTATAAATAAAAAATATATTTTTATCATATTACATTTATCTCTCTCTAATAAGTTGCAATCTAATCAATATTGGATACTTTCAAAAGCAATTAATGTTAATAACAAAATAAGAAAACTTTAATTAATTCTATCTTGATTTTATGAATGAACAAATATTTTGGGACGAATATTTGTAATAATGTGGACAACTAATATGTGACGGAGGAAGTAATAGTTGTCAATAAGTTGTGAATCATTAATTTAAACCTAATTGTGAATTATTAATTTCGAACCAAATTGTCACATTTCAAGTTCAATTGTCAAGATATGGTTAGTTTTGATTCAATTCTTCTAAGTTACCTCAAGATTTTGGATCTCACAATTTTGTTTTTCTAGATTTTAACTCAAAAGGCGTCTCAACAGCGGAATCATGGATCCGTCCTCATAAGGCTCCTTTATATAATTGTGAATTATTAATTTCAATTTTCAAACCAAGTGTCACGAATCAAGCTCAACTATCAAGATATTGTTCGTTCTGATCCGATCTTTTTGAGTCACCTCAATGCCTTTAGATTTCATATATAATTCTATTTTCTTAAATCCATAAGACTTCTCAACACTTAGAATCATGAACTCCTTCTAATAGAGTTCATACTTTCTCCTCATATTTTAATTTATATGATTTGCTTAAATTAAATTTAATGACGAAACTCCTATTAAGTTCAACAGCCAGTAATTCATAAGTTGTTACTTCGTATACCAAAAATATTTGTATACCAAATTTCATGGTTCTAGAAAGAAAAGAAAAGACAAAGAATTGGTCGGTTTCTTTTGCCCTTTTATGGGATAACTCAAACACAAGAAATTCTATAGTATGTGAAAATTAACATAGTATGTGCCTTTGAATGGGGAAACTTACATGTTTATCATACGGATTGATTCATCTGGGCTGTGTACCTAATCTAGTTCTATGAATCTTGCAGGCATGGCCAGCCGCCAACATTGGAGCAGATGCCATATTGGACCAAACTCAAATTTAAAACAAAAAATTGTCTTCATTCAAAACTTATGATGAATGGTAAATTGTTTATTCTTAATTAACTAGATTGATTGGAAATTACAATAATGGTTTTTATCTTGGAATTTGGATGATGCCATGTGGCCACATGCAACATTTTGGTTCTTCCAAATATTTCGTCTGGTTTGTTTTTGTTAAATAAATTTACGTTTCATAGTTTAATCTATTCACATTTGGATTTTGCGATCAGTGTTGAGATGTTTGGTATTGAGACATTGCTGTCAGACTATTTGGAGATTTATTTGGTCATCATATATGTTTTATGCGTGTATAGTTAAAGCGGTGATATGTCATGAGTTTTTTTTATTTTCAAAGGCTCGAACTCAGAACTTCTGGTATAAGGATAGAGGAATCTTATTCATTTTACCATAATTCTTAATCGTACATTAATTTTTTATTTTCTATTGGAATTAAATCAAGATTAATAATTTAAAATTAATAAGAATTTGAGTAGTTTATTTAATCCAATTCTAGTTAGGATTTATTTAGCCAAGTCATATAAGGATAGGTTTTCTAGTCCTAGTCTATGTTGAATTTCTAGTATTATAAATAGGGTGTATCCTACCTATTTTCTTAAGTTGAGAGGTAGCGAATTGTAGTGAGATTCAAGAGTTTTGAGTTATTGAGTAAATCAACCTCTTCTTTATAGTTTGATAAATTTCTTCTATATAGCCATTGTTGGATCTTTCACTTGTGCATATATTATTCGTTTGAGTATTTTTATTTCATTCAAAGTAGTATCAGAGTCTGTGAGATCCGATCAAAGCCTCTTGTGAGATCCAACACATAAAAGAATATGGATATTTCATATTTACCAAATTGTCCCTTTTTGTGTTTGTTGGCAAAAATAATTTTGAGAGTTGGTATCAACAAATGAAGAACTTTTTCAAAGTTGTTAGACTATGGTCCATCATTGATAAATGATTCATGGAAACATCAGAAGATACAATATTGACTTGTGAAGCCGCTATACAATTGGAGAAAAATAGACAATTGAATTATAAGGCATTTTAATACCTCAATAGCAAAGTCAAATCGCATGTATATAATAAATATTTGCATGCGAAATCAGCAAAGAATGCTTGTACAATATTGGTGAAATCATATCGACGTGTTGCAGACGTGAAGAGAGAGAAACTTCAAGAGCTTTGGAGGCAGTATGAGTTGGCCCGAATGAAACCAACAGAATCTGTCAATTTTTTTGTGTGCAAGAATTAGAGAAATTGTTAATGACATGAAGGTCAATGGAGAAGTTTTAAAAGAAGTTAAAGTTGTTGAAAAGATATTGAAGCCTCTAAGGTTATAGTTTCATACAAAGAAGACAATTCTTGAGGCTACTCAAGATCTTAATACTTTGAGACTTGATGATTTAGAAGTTGAATTGGTGACATATGAGATGTCCTTGAATAAAAGACAATTGAGATAGTGGAGGAATCATTGCAAACAAAGGATGATCAGCTAAAAGAAAAAAAAAAAGTGTCGTCGAATCTGACAGAAATAAATGAAGAAGGTCAGAATTCAAAAACAGTGAAAAAAAGAAGAGAAGATAGAAGTAATTTTTGTTGTGGTGTAGATGTCAGTGATTGCAAAGCAGACTTCAATAATTTTCAAATTGATTTATCAATGATTTCAGGGATGGCTAAAAGGGATTATTTGGTTGCAACTGATGCCCTTTCAATAAAAGTCACTGGTGTTTTAAGTCAGGAGACACATAATAGACATGATTGGTCTATACAAGGTGAGGCTAATAAAAAAGAAACAGAAATATCCTCCATTGTCGCACTAGAAAAATTCTTGAAAGATATTGAAGATGAAGCTAGTAATGAAAGAAGCAAAAAGGTTCACCATGAGCAAGTTTTAGACGATCTACCCAAAATTGAAGCAGGAACAATTAAGGGTTCAGATGCGCAACTGAAGTGCATGATTATGGAGATTGGCAATGCAATCAATTTTGAATCATTAGTCGAGATTGTATGTGTTAAACAAAGCAGCCCATTCTGCAAGCCCATTCTCGGCTAATCTTACCAAACAAATAAATGTATATATGGTATATATATTATAGTATATTGTAGTATAAAAGGTTACCTTAATTAGTGTTATACACCTACCATAATTGTATAGGTAGAATTATGGTAAAATAAGGATTTAGAAGTAGAATAGGAAAATGATTTTCCTATTATGGAAATATGTAACTTGTATATATAGCCTTTCAATTAATGAAAATAATCAAGGGGATTATTTCTTTCACGGTATCAAGAGACTAGGTCTAAACAAAAGTTTTCTTCTCTCAAACTTTTGTATCCTTGGCCGAGAACCCCCCCCCCCCTTCCCTCGGGTTTTTCTCTCCAAATATCTCGTCTTCCGCTCTAAAAAAAAAAAAAACCTCTCTTAAATTTCCCCTCCTTCTTTGTTCTTTCAATATGTCTAAGAACAATTTTCACCCCGCCCTCACGGTTTCCAATATCAAGCTCGGTGTCCCTATTGTCCTTGAGATGGAAAACGTTCAATATGCAACGTGGGCGGAGTTGTTTAAAATTCACGCTATCTCTTATCAAGTTCTTCATCACATCATTCCTCCCGCTAGACCCCTTCCCCGGGAGGATCCCGAGGTATGGATTACACTTGATGCTACCGTTCTTCGGTGGATATACGCCACTATTTCAGTGGACCTTCTACAGACGATTATGGAGCCCGATACCACGGCTATGGCTGCATGGAATAGATTGCGTGACATATTTCAAGACAACCAACATTCCCGTGTCGTCACACTCGAGCAGAATTCTCTCTCGTTCGAATGGATGTATTTCCGAACGTTTCTGCATATTGCAAGAAACTAAAGGAATTGGCAGATCAACTCCGTAATGTTGGCGCACCGGTGACAAATAATCGTCTAGTTCTACAATTGGTTGCCGGTCTTTCGGAGGCCTATAATGGTGTTGGAACTCTCCTTCGCCAAAGCAACCCTCTTCCCGACTTTCATCAAGCCCGCTCCATGCTGACGTTGGAAGAAGCCGGTTTGGCTAAAAAGGCAGCTACCGGAGGAAGCCCAGTTGTCATGGTGGCATCCTCTCCTAGTCCTTCGGGTTTTGTTAATAATTCGGGCCAAAATCATATTAATGGTGGAGGCAAGAATAATCGCAAAAATAACAAAAACCGATGGGGCAAACGAGGCGGTTCGGGTGGCGGTGATCAACAAACAGGAGGTGGGTCCCATTCGGGGTACAGTGGCCTACCACCACCGTGGGCCCAGCGGTGGGGCCGGTGGCGGTGGCACCCGCACCCTCCAAAGAAGGTTTACGCCGGCGGCGGTGGGCCGGCCAACGTCCGAGCCCAACGCCCGGCGGTGGCGGCCCACCGGCCGGTGGCCCAACATCGGCGTATCCGGCACCTACGGCCCCGGCGAAGATCACGGAATGGCGTCCTTGGGCCCCGTCCTCCGCAAGCCCATCATGCGCGAGCCCCACTCGGGCCGATATCGAGGCCGCGATGCACACGTTGGGATTGTCCCAACCGGACCCAAATTGGTACATGGACACCGGGCCACTACTCACATGACTTCCGAATCGGTACTCTCTCATCTTATTCCAATTTGAGCACCCCTGGGGGATAATTGTTGGTAATGGCGTTCTATTCCAATTCTAGGGTATGGTCGAAAACATTATCTCCTCCTAATCCACCACTCCTCTTGAAAAATACTTTACATGCTCCTAAATTGATTAAAAATTTAGTGTCCGTCCGAAAATTCACAAATGACAATTACATTTCGTTGAATTTGATCCTTTCGGTTTCTCTGTGAAGGATTTCAAGACGGGGAGTCATCTCATGAGGTGTGATAGTAGGGGGATCTATATCCTATCATGCCTGGTTTCGACCATCGAGTCCAAACCTTGCCATCGCTTTTTCACCATCTCTCCTTCCATGTGGCATGCTCGTCCGGGTCATCCGGGATCTTCTATTTTATCGACTTTAAATAAAAATAGCTTTATTTCTTGTAAGGGTACAAGTCGTACTCCAATTTGTCGAGTCTTGTTCATTAGGAAAAATTGTTAAGTTGCCATTTGTAGACTCCAATTCCCATACTTCTATGCCATTTGACATTATTCATAGCGACTTATGGACATCTCCTGTTCTTAGTTCAATGGGTCATCGATATTATGTTCTCTTTTTAGATGATTATTCTAGATTTTTGTGGACGTTTCCAATTGCGAATAAATCACAAGTGTTTTCCGTCTTCATAAAATTTCGAGCGTTCATTCGTACTCAATTCGAAAGAGAAATAAAAAATATTCAATGTGATAATGGGAAAGAGTATGACAATAGGGAGTTTCGAGAGTTTTGTGCTACTCATGGGATAAATTTTCGTTTTTCATGCCCTCATACATCTTCACAAAATGGGAAAGCCGAACGCAAAATTCGTTCCATAAATAACATTGTCCGAACTCTCCTAATACATGCCTCCATACCTCCATATTTTTGGCATCATGCTCTACAAATGGCCACATATCTTCTTAACATAATTCCTTCTAAGGGTCGACATATTCTTCCCCCTAAAAATACTATATAATAAAAACCCATCTTATTCTCATCTTCGGATTTTTGGGTGCTTGTGTTATCCGTTATTCCCATCCACCACAATTAACAAACTTCGAGCTCGGTCTACTCCGTGTGTATTTTTGGGTTATCCGTCAAATCATCGTGGTTATAAGTGTTTTGATTTATCCTCCAAGAAAATCATAATCAATCGCCATGTCATTTTCGATGAAACTCAATTTCCATTTACGGAAGTTCATACTCCCGAACCTAAGTCATATAATTTTTTGGATGACCAAATATCCCCGTATATTATTCGGAATTTTTCGGACATCTCCCGTACCCAAAATCCTCCAGCGGGCCCACTGCCCGCTGGCCCAACAAGATGCCGCCACTTATTCCGGCCAACTGGAACAGTTCCAAAGAATCGGGCCGGTCCAGCCCAGTTCTGGAACTGGTCCAGAAGCTGAGTCCAGCCATTTCCGATTTGGGCCAGCAGGCCCACTGCCTGCTGGCCAGACTGCCCCGAGCCCAGAAAATTCCCAAAATTCCCTTAATTCTTCCTCGAGTCATAGACCGGTCACTCGTAGTCAGCGGGGTATTTTTACACCTAAAAGACATTTTAATTTACATTCTGATGTCTCTAAATCCCCCTTACCCCGCAATCATGTGTCCGCATTAAATGACCCTAATTGGAAAATTGCTATGACTGATGAATATAATGCTCTTATTGATAATAAGACGTGGGAGTTGGTGCCCCGTCCATATGGTATTAATGTTATCAGGTCTATGTGGATTTTTTCTCATAAGGAGAATTCAGATGGCTCATTTTCTCGGCATAAGGCACGACTTGTTGGTGATGGTAAGACTCAGCAGGTTGGAATTGATTGTGGTGAGACGTTTAGTCCGGTGGTCAAACCGGCTACTATTCGCACTGTGCTTAGCCTGGCTCTGTCAAATACGTGGCCAATTCATCAGTTGGATGTCAAGAATTCTTTCCTACACGGTGATCTCAAGGAAACAGTCTATATGCATCAGCCTTTGGGTTTCAGGGATCCAAACCGTCCTCATCATGTATGTTTGTTGAAGAAGTCCTTATATGGGCATAAGCGATCTCAGAGGGCCTGGTACACGAGGTTTGCGACTTTGTTTCCACTATTGGGTTCACTCACAGCCGGTCAGATAATTCCTTGTTCATCTACCGTCGTGGTTCTTCGTTGGCCTACATTCTGTTGTATGTGGATGATATCATCTTGACCGCCTCTTCCGATGCCTTGCGCCAGTCTATCATGACCATGCTCAGTTCTGAGTTCGCTATGAAAGATTTAGGGCCTTTGAGTTATTTTTTGGGGATTGCCGTCCAACGTCATTCCGATGGGTTGTTTCGTCTCAACGGAAGTATGTTTGCTTGAGATCATCGAAAGGGCGGGATGTCATCCCGTAAATCCACTTCCACGCCGATTAATGCAAACCCAAAGCTAAGTGCCACGGCGGGTGCACCATACGAGGACCCGACCCGCTATCGCGATCTTGCGGGGGCCCTCCGGTATCTTACCTTTACCGGACCCGAGATATTACATATGCGATACAGCGGTGTGTTTATTCATGCATGACCCCGAGTTGAGCACATGAATGCAATCAAACGCATCATACGGTATATTCGGGGGACACCGGATTATGGTTTGCACTTATATCCTTCATCTACATCCACACTTGTCTCTTACACGGATGCTTGATTGGGGTGGTTGTCCCGACACCGGACGGTCGACTTCGCTCTTGTATGTTCCTTGGCAACAACTTGGTCTCATGGTCGGCAAAACGTCAAGCAACTCTGTCACGCTCCGGTGCGGAGCGAATATCGAGGGGTAGCGAATGTGGTCTCCGAGTCATGTTGGCTACGTAATTTGCTTTTGGAGCTTCATTGTCCCATTCGAAGGCAACCTTGGTATATTGCGATAACATTAGTGCCATCTACCTTTCAGGTAACCCAGTTCAACACCAGCGCACCAAGCATATCGAAATGGACATTCACTTTGTCCGTGAAAAGGTTGAAAAAGGTCAAGTTCGCGTATGTCATGTCCCGTCTCGTTATCAAATTGCAGACATCTTTACAAAGGGTCTACCAGCGGTTCTCTTTGAAGATTTTAGGGACAGTCTCAGCGTTCGAAAACCGCCCGCTATGATCAACGGGGTGTGTGTTAAACAAAGCGACCCATTCTGCAAGCCCATTCTCGGCTAATCTTACCAAACAAATAAATGTATATATGGTATATATATTATAGTATATTGTAGTATAAAAGGTTACCTTAATTAGTGTTATACACCTACCATAATTGTATAGGTAGAATTATGGTAAAATAAGGATTTAGAAGTAGAATAGGAAAATGATTTTCCTATTATGGAAATATGTAACTTGTATATATAGCCTTTCAATTAATGAAAATAATCAAGGGGATTATTTCTTTCATGGTATCAAGAGACTAGGTCTAAACAAAAGTTTTCTTCTCTCAAACTTTTGTATCCTTGGCCGAGAACCCCCCCCCCCTTCCCTCGGGTTTTTCTCTCCAAATATCTCGTCTTCCGCTCTAAAAAAAAAAAAAACCTCTCTTAAATTTCCCCTCCTTCTTTGTTCTTTCAATATGTCTAAGAACAATTTTCACCCTGCCCTCACGGTTTCCAATATCAAGCTCAGTGTCCCTATTGTCCTTGAGATGGAAAACGTTCAATATGCAACGTGGGCGGAGTTGTTTAAAATTCACGCTATCTCTTATCAAGTTCTTCATCACATCATTCCTCCCGCTAGACCCCTTCCTGCGGAGGATCCTGAGGTATGGATTACACTTGATGCTACCGTTCTTCGGTGGATATACGCCACTATTTCAGTGGACCTTCTACAGACGATTATGGAGCCCGATACCACGGCTATGGCTGCATGGAATAGATTGCGTGACATATTTCAAGACAACCAACATTCCCGTGTCGTCACACTCGAGCAGGAATTCTCTCTCGTTCGAATGGATGTATTTCCGAACGTTTCTGCATATTGCAAGAAACTAAAGGAATTGGCAGATCAACTCCGTAATGTTGGCGCACCGGTGACAAATAATCGTCTAGTTCTACAATTGGTTGCCGGTCTTTCGGAGGCCTATAATGGTGTTGGAACTCTCCTTCGCCAAAGCAACCCTCTTCCCGACTTTCATCAAGCCCGCTCCATGCGACGTTGGAAGAAGCCGGTTTGGCTAAAAGGCGGCTACGGAGGAAGCCCGGTTGTCATGGTGGCATCCTCTCCTAGTCCTTCGGGTTTTGTTAATAATTCGGGCCAAAATCATATTAATGGTGGAGGCAAGAATAATCGCAAAAATAACAAAAACCGATGGGGCAAACGAGGCGGTTCGGGTGGCGGTGATCAACAAACGGGAGGTGGGTCCCATTCGGGGTACAAGTGGCCTACCACCACCGTGGGCCCGAAGTGGGGCCGGTGCGGTGGCACCCGCACCCTCCGGCGGTTTCGCCGGCGGCCGGTGGGGCGGCCGGCCAACGTCCCGGCCCAACGCCCGGCGGTGGCGGCCCGGCGGCCGGTGGCCCAACATCGGCGTATCCAAGGCACCTACGGCCCCGGCGACATCACGGAATGGCGTCCTTGGGCCCCGTCCTCCGCAAGCCCATCATGCGGCGAGCCCCACTCGGACCGATATCGAGGCCGCGATGCACACGTTGGGATTGTCCCAACCGGACCCAAATTGGTACATGGACACCGGGGCCACTACTCACATGACTTCCGAATCGGTACTCTCTCATCTTATTCCAATTTGAGCACCCCTCGGGGATAATTGTTGGTAATGGCAGTTCTATTCCAATTCTAGGGTATGGTCGAAAAACATTATCTCCTCCTAATCCACCACTCCTCTTGAAAAATACTTTACATGCTCCTAAATTGATTAAAAATTTAGTGTACGTCCGAAAATTCACAAATGACAATTCTGTTTCGTTGAATTTGATCCTTTCGGTTTCTCTGTGAAGGATTTCAAGACGGGGAGTCATCTCATGAGGTGTGATAGTAGGGGGATCTATATCCTATCATGCCTGGTTTCGACCATCGAGTCCACCTTGCCATCGTGACTTTTTCACCATCTCTCCTTCCATGTGGCATGCTCGTCTGGGTCATCCGGATCTTCTATTTTATCGGCTTTAAATAAAAATAGCTTTATTTCTTGTAAGGGTACAAGTCGTACTCCAATTTGTCGATCTTGTTCATTAGGAAAAATTGTTAAGTTGCCATTTGTAGACTCCAATTCCCATACTTCTATGCCATTTGACATTATTCATAGCGACTTATGGACATCTCCTGTTCTTAGTTCAATGGGTCATCGATATTATGTTCTCTTTTTAGATGATTATTCTAGATTTTTGTGGACGTTTCCAATTGCGAATAAATCACAAGTGTTTTCCGTCTTCATAAAATTTCGAGCGTTCATTCGTACTCAATTCGAAAGAGAAATAAAAAATATTCAATGTGATAATGGGAAAGAGTATGACAATAGGGAGTTTCGAGAGTTTTGTGCTACTCATGGGATAAATTTTCGTTTTTCATGCCCTCATACATCTTCACAAAATGGGAAAGCCGAACGCAAAATTCGTTCCATAAATAACATTGTCCGAACTCTCCTAATACATGCCTCCATACCTCCATATTTTTGGCATCATGCTCTACAAATGGCCACATATCTTCTTAACATAATTCCTTCTAAGGGTCGACATATTCTTCCCCCTAAAAATACTATATAATAAAAACCCATCTTATTCTCATCTTCGGATTTTTGGGTGCTTGTGTTATCCGTTATTCCCATCCACCACAATTAACAAACTTCGTGCTCGGTCTACTCCGTGTGTATTTTTGGGTTATCCGTCAAATCATCGTGGTTATAAGTGTTTTGATTTATCCTCCAAGAAAATCATAATCAATCGCCATGTCATTTTCGATGAAACTCAATTTCCATTTACGGAAGTTCATACTCCCGAACCTAAGTCATATAATTTTTTGGATGACCAAATATCCCCGTATATTATTCGGAATTTTTCGGACATCTCCCGTACCCAAAATCCTCCAGCGGGCCCACCGCCCGCCGCCCAACAAGACCGCCACTTATTCCGGCCACGGAACGCAGTTCCAAGAATCGGGCCGGTCCAGCCCGGTTCTGGAACTGGTCCCGGAAGCGAGTCCGGCCATTTCGATTTGGGCCGGCGGAGCCCACCGCTTTCCGCCGACCGCCCCCGAGCCCGAGAAAATTCCCAAAATTCCCTTAATTCTTCCTCGAGTCATAGACCGGTCACTCGTAGTCAGCGGGGTATTTTTACACCTAAAAGACATTTTAATTTACATTCTGATGTCTCTAAATCCCCCTTACCCCGCAATCATGTGTCCGCATTAAATGACCCTAATTGGAAAATTGCTATGAGCCGATGAATATAATGCTCTTATTGATAATAAGACGTGGGAGTTGGTGCCCCGTCCATATGGTATTAATGTTATCAGGTCTATGTGGATTTTTTCTCATAAGGAGAATTCAGATGGCTCATTTTCTCGGCATAAGGCACGACTTGTTGGTGATGGTAAGACTCAGCAGGTTGGAATTGATTGTGGTGAGACGTTTAGTCCGGTGGTCAAACCGGCTACTATTCGCACTGTGCTTAGCCTGGCTCTGTCAAATACGTGGCCAATTCATCAGTTGGATGTCAAGAATGCTTTCCTACACGGTGATCTCAAGGAAACAGTCTATATGCATCAGCCTTTGGGTTTCAGGGATCCAAACCGTCCTCATCATGTATGTTTGTTGAAGAAGTCCTTATATGGGCATAAGCAGTCTCCGAGGGCCTGGTACACGAGGTTTGCTGACTTTGTTTCCACTATTGGGTTCACTCACAGCCGGTCAGATAATTCCTTGTTCATCTACCGTCGTGGTTCTTCGTTGGCCTACATTCTCGTTGTATGTGGATGATATCATCTTGACCGCCTCTTCCGATGCCTTGCGCCGCCTATCATGACCATGCTCGCCCGAGTTCGCTATGAAAGATTTAGGGCCTTTGAGTTATTTTTTGGGGATTGCCGTCCAACGTCATTCCGATGGGTTGTTTCTGTCTCAACGGAAGTATCTTTCTTGAGATCATCGAAAGGGCCGGGATGTCATCCTGTAAATCCACTTCCACGCCGATTAATGCAAACCCAAAGCTAAGTGCCACAAACGGTGCACCATACGAGGACCCGACCCGCTATCGCAGTCTTGCAGGGGGCCTCCAGTATCTTACCTTTACCGGACCCGGATATTACATATGCGATACGGCGGTGTGTTCATTCATGCATGACCCCGAGTTGAGCACATGAATGCAATCAAACGCATCATACGGTATATTCGGGGACACCGGATTATGGTTTGCACTTATATCCTTCATCTACATCCACACTTGTCTCTTACACGGATGCGATTGGGGTGGTTGTCCCGACACCGGACGGTCGACTTCGCTCTTGTATGTTCCTTGGCAACAACTTGGTCTCATGGTCGGCAAAACGTCAAGCAACTCTGTCACGCTCCGGTGCGGAGAGCGAATATCGAGGGTAGCGAATGTGGTCTCCGAGTCATGTTGGCTACGTAATTTGCTTTTGGAGCTTCATTGTCCCATTCGAAGGCAACCTTGGTATATTGCGATAACATTAGTGCCATCTACCTTTCGGTAACCCAGATTCAACACCGCACGCACCAAGCATATCGAAATGGACATTCACTTTGTCCGTGAAAAGGTTAAAAAGGTCAAGTTCGCGTATGTCATGTCCCGTCTCGTTATCAAATTGCGACATCTTTACAAAGGGTCTACCGGCGGTTCTCTTTGAAGATTTTAGGGACGATCTCGGCGTTCGAAAACCGCCCGCTATGATCGGGGGGGTGTGTTAAACAAAGCGACCCATTCTGCAAGCCCATTCTCGGCTAATCTTACCAAACAAATAAATGTATATATGGTATATATATTATAGTATATTGTAGTATAAAAGGTTACCTTAATTAGTGTTATACACCTACCATAATTGTATAGGTAGAATTATGGTAAAATAAGGATTTAGAAGTAGAATAGGAAAATGATTTTCCTATTATGGAAATATGTAACTTGTATATATAGCCTTTCAATTAATGAAAATAATCAAGGGGATTATTTCTTTCAGTATGTTTTGAAGAGCATGAAAAATTGTTAGTCGACAGTACTACTCTACCACATAAAAAAGGCAAAATTGTAGTAGAATGGGCACGTAAGGTCAAGTACAAATTAATTGGAGAAACATATGACTTTAAGTCAAGAGTCAAGACTAGTTATTCAAGGATACAAGAAGAAGAAAAAATATGATGATGATATTTCGAAGATGTTTAACATGGAGAAAGTCAAATTAACTTTGAATCTTGTTGGAGAGAAACTAAAGCTAACTAAAGATGGCACCCACAATTTTATCGATGCTACATATTTCAGAAAGATATTTCAGAGTCTACGGTGGTTGACTTCTACAAGATATGATATTGTTCATCACGCTCAAGTTTGAAGATCTTGATTTAAGGGAGGCTATGTTGGAATTAAATCAAGATAAATAATTTAAAGTTAATTAGAATTTGATATTTGATAGTTTAATTAATCCAATTCTAAGAATTTATTTATCGAAGTCATATAGGAATAAGTTTTCTAGTCCTAGTCTATGTTGAATTTCTAGTATTATAAATATGGGTGTCTCCTACCTATTTTCTTAGGTTGAGAGGTAGCTAATTGTAGTGAGATTCAAGATTTTGAATTATTGATTAAAGTCTTCTACCTCTTCTTTCTAGTTTGATAAATTTCTTCTTTATAGTCATTATTGAGTCTTTCACTTGTGCATATATTATTCATTTGAGTATTTTTATTTCCTTCATTTCCAAGGCTCGAATTCAGGACCTCTTGGATAATGATGGAGAAATCTTATTCACCTCACCACAACTCTCGATTGTACACCGTACAAGAGCTTACTGTTGAACTAAGTAGGCTTTCACTCCTCTGTTACAACAACTATGCCCAAGGGCGACTGAATGGATTTGTTAGCCTAAATGGCTTTTAAACTTCTTTCTTAGAATCCATCGGTAATGAAACACAAAAGAAATCAACATGGCTTTAATTTAATGGTGAGAGCGTAATGAGTGATGTGTGTGTTAGGCGTATATTACAGTATAATATTAAAGTGAAAAATGATAGCGAGAAAACATCCTATTAGTCAGAGGAAAAGAAAGCAAAAACGATTCTTATAGTAGCGGCAGCCCATTATCTACTGACATCGAACCTTGTGACACTTGCATCAAGGAACCTTGTGACACTTGCATCAAGGATATCTTAGTTGAAAAAGATGAGATACAAACAGAGGTAGACCCACGTGGTGAGGAGAGAGGGTACGTGCACTCGTTAAATTCGGGAAACATTCTGTATATATATATATATATATATATATACCTTGAAAACGTGAATATATATTTAATTGTGCACTCTCATAAATGTTTGTGCTTTATCCCAAAAAAAAAAGTAAGCACAAATGATGTACCCTAGAATCGAACCTGCAACCGTTCGTGTACTTTGAACAACATCGATCACTAAGTTATCACATTAAGTTGTTTCAACATTGTTAACAACTAACTATTAGGCTCGAATTCATATTTGACCTATATACTTGTATTTTCGCCACTGCTTTTACCAGTCCGACACAACTATTATCCCTCACTCGTCATTGATAGTTTAGCTAGCGTTTATGTTAAGATAATGGTGTCTCCGCGGTCCTCTAATTCTGGATTCGTCTCTGGATACAAAAGAACTTGTTTTCTGATGTATGAATCAATCAAATATAATAAAATAGTAGCTAACTCAGAGAAATTAAGTTTTTAAAAAGTGAAACTGTCACAAACAAAAAAATAAAAATAAAAAAAGACTATACATACATTTACAAAAAATCATGTGTTCGAGTACGGATCACCTCCCATACACTCAATATTTTTTAATAGAGTTTTGGACTAAAGCCATGTCTTCATTTAATATTTTAGAATGAAATGCATTTCTTCTCTTTCTTTTCATTTTAGTAGTTGAGAATTAAACGATCAAAGTTAAATGTATTTTAAAAGGATAATACTAGTATACTGCAATACGAAAATCAGATAACTAGGCAACTATGGAAAGCAAAATAAGACTTTCACGCCTTACTAAAAGGGAAACAAGAAAGAAATTTCATTAGAGGCTTGAAACATAAGTTAAATAAGGACACATAATGTAGAAATAGGATTCTAGAAGGCAATACTTCTGGATAGAGTCGACTTTTCTAATTTTCTTTTTACAAACTTTTATTTGACTTTTAGCATTTTTCTATTTGGTCCAAAATATTTTTTTTTTCAAATTTAAGAAGGTATTATTTTCTTTTGAAAGTTACCCTGCTAATAAATAATCTAGCAAAATTCTAAAGGTATTTATAATATTTTATGAGTAAATTCGAGAAGAGATAAAAATTAATATAGTCAATAACATCCTTAATTTATATTCCAAAGTAGTTTTCTATTTCTAGCATAGCGGTACAATTTCCTCTCGAGTCTTAACTATATGGTTATTAGGATATGCTTGATTTTAAAGAGTTAAACTTCTTGCTTCTATGTATATTTTTCTGATCCGTTATCAGTTTTTCTTATATATTTTATTTATGAAGTAACCTGCAGAAGCTTCTATTACTCTTCTAGGAATACTATTATCATCTACCAATTACTTTCTCATTTATGTTTTCCCTTTATTTCAGGGGAAGTTATTCACTTGAATAAACTTTTTTAGGCAAAATAGAAATTAGATTGTGCTCTATGTTTGAAACGTTTGAGAAATCTCTTCTGCTTAATCATGTTTTAGATTATACTTGAGGTTTCTCCACTGATTCTTGATGTTGCTTTCTTTCCTTGTCCTTTACTTCCTAGATTAAAGTAATCCAACACCTTGAATCTTAAAGTTCAAGTGGGCATAAAAAATGCAACTTCAGATGATTTGAAGATGGAAATTTCCATTTGCCATTCTGCAAGGAAAAAAAAATTAGCATTATCCAGCATGAAAAGTTGCGGTTGTTCATATAAGAATGTCTAGTTTTTTTTTTACCATTATAGCTTGTCAATTTGATGCATGCAGCCAAAATAATGGATTGATTTTTGAGCTTAACATATGTTTATCTCACATGTAAACTGTGGGATACAATAGGGAACGAAAAGTAAGCGAATATTATAATTGCTAAAAAGGATAAACTAAAGATTACAACAAAACTGGAAATCAAGAATGAAATAAACTCCTTGTGTGATTTGCTGAGTCGAGTGATGGCACTCTGTCTTTAAGACAAGATTGCCTCGTATATCTCCTTTTGTGTTGTCGGCCAATAGTCTCCCAAGATACAACAACAACTTAACAATTGAGCAAAGGAAACTCAAGTGTTACTCTTGAAGAATTTTGAGTGTGGTAAACTTGCTAGAGAGGAAGAAGAAGATGTTAGAAAATTCTGTAAATATTTCTAAGTGTAGTGAACAATTGAGCCAAAGGCCTCAATTTATAGTGTAGTGAGATGTCCCTTCAACTAGCCAACTAATGACCTTCAATAGCCATATAATGGCACTTATTGAGAGGGGTTACATTCAGCCAAATAATGGCTGAATTCATGTGCCAAGTAATGGAGATTCAATGCTCCAAAACTAGCCCAAAGGTCAGAACTTTCCAACTTCCCGTCGCGGCATTCTGCCTCCGAAGCGCCGTGGCTCTGTGAATTAGCGTTGTGGCTCCAGTGACTGGCCACCCAATTAGCGTCACGGCGCTGCGTGGGAGGCGTCGCGGCCCTTCACGAATCCGCGGTGATTTCTGACTCGTTTCATCTTACACTTTGTACACTTCTTCCTTCGTTTACCAACGTGGAATACTTTGTCATTTGGCCAATAAACCTCCATCATTCTATGTCTCAAACGTATTACATACGTGTCAATATCTCTTTCACTAATGAAATTTGCGATACTTGGCACTACGTGTGCACGTGTGTGGAAATGACGTTTCCGACGTGCGGGCCCCCAATTATTTGAGTCATAAATAATGGGATATACTTAATTCCACATTAGTAAATTTCCAACAATCCCCTCTTGAAAGACATTATGGCGCACTCACATGGTGCCTTTTCCAGCAATCTTTCAGCGGACCGATGTTGCATCTGGATAGGTAGCTTCCGCTTTGAACCTTCCATAGTTGAATACCATCGGACTTACTTACTGCGCGGTGAACGTGATGTCTTGAACCGTCAGTGTTTAGTGTAATCCAAGTCAACGGTACCAACACAACAACTTTCCTTACTCTATTCTTCATAATGTTTTATCCGTTGTGGTCGTGGACACTTCTTGGATTCTTAACTGCGTTCATTTGAGGCGGCATGTCCTCACACTTAAATAGGTGGTCTCCTACAAGGTATCCTGCTATACCCGACTTTACAAGTGTTAGGAACCATTAAAAGTTTCCCCAAGCCTAACCTCAACCGGTGAGGATCATTAAAGGTTTGGAAACTTAACATTTACCCACACTGCAGATAACACTTATAGTCTATCGCGGAATGACTTTGGATTTGGTGTTTCTTTACAGAAAACACTATCCGAAGTGCTCATGATTCCACTGAAGCGCTCAACTGAACCTTTATAGCTTAGTTTTCCCATTGAACCTAATTCCTGGGATCTCCAGTCAGTAAGTTTGGGTTACCACCGTATTGGTCCTTATACCTTGGGTTTTAAGCCTATTACCCTAGACAGGCAGAACATGTGATCTTTGGGTAAGCCTTTTGTCAGTAGGTCCGCTATGTTATCCTTTGATTTTATGTAATCAATGGATATTATACCTGTGGTGATCAGTTGCCTAACGGTCTTATGTCTCTATCGAATATGTCGAGACTTACCATTGTACATAGAACTATGTGCCCTTCCTAGAGCCGACTGACTGTCGCAGTGGATCATTACAGAAGGTGCGGGTTTGTCCCAACAAGGAACATCCTCTAAGAAGTCATGAAGCCACTCAAATTTTTCTACTGCTTTCTCTAAAGAAATAAACTCTAATTCCATCGTGGATCAGGCGATGCAAGTTTGCTTAGAGAATTTCGAAGACACACCCCACCACCAATTGTAAATACATACCCACTGGTGGACTTGGTGTTCTCTATATCAGATATCCAGTTTGCATCACTGTACCCCTCTAGTACAATTGGATATCTCGAATAATGCAACTCGTAAGTTAGCATGTATTTCAGGTATTGTAGTACCCGATTCAACGCCTTCCAATGATCATTACTCGGATTACGGGTAAATCTAGCCAACTTGTTGACTGCATAAGCAATATCAGGTCGGGTGCAGTTTGTTATGTACATCAAACTCCCAATCACCTGTGGATATTTCTCCTGCCATACGGGTGCACCACGATTTTTATCAAGCTTTTAATTTCTATCCATTGGTGACTTCATAGGCAAACTGTCAAACATCTCAAACTTTCTCAACACATCCTCGATGTAGTGAGACTGAGATAAGACCAGTTCGTCAGGCGTCTTAGATATCTTTATCCCTAAGATGACATTTGTGATACCCATATCCTTCATGTGGAAGCATTGTTTCAACATGTTCTTAGTCTCTAGAATCAAGCTAGGATTGCTCCCTGTGATCAACATGTCATCTACGTACATGCATATCATGATGAACGAGTCAGAATTATCTTTCATGTAGCCACATTTATCACACTCATTAATGGAGAAACCCTTCGATAGTAGAGTGCTATCAAATTTTTTGTGCCATTGCTTCGGGGCTTGTTTCAGCCCTACAGAGATTTGACAAGCCGACAGACTTTCTTCTCTTGCCCTGGAACCACATACCCCTCGGGTTGTTCCATATAAATTTCTTCTTCCAAATCACAATTTAGAAAGGCTATATTGACATCCATTTTATGTATCTCAAGGTCACGCAACACTGCGATCGCAATGAATACTCGTATGGACGTCATCCTAGACACCTGGGAGTACGTGTCAAAATAGTCAGGGCCTTCCTTCTGTCGATAGCCTTGACTACCAACATGGCCTTGTACTTATCTATAGACCCATCTGCTTTATACTTCCATTTGAGTATCTACTTACAACCCAACGGTTTATTTCCCGGAGGAAGATCAACCAACTCCTAAGTATGGTTATGCAGGATGGAGTCTATTTCACTCTCAATAGCTTCTTTCCAGAGCGGTGCCTCTGGAGTTAACAATGCCTCATAAATTGTCTTTGGTTCGTCATCAACCATATAAGCTACAAAACTGGAAATCAAGAATGCAACAAACTCTTTGTGTGATTTGCTGAGTCGAGTGATGACACTCTGTCTTTAAGACAAGATTGCCCCGTATATCTCATTTTGCGTTGTCGGACAATAGTCTCCCAAGATACAACAACAACTTAACAATTGAGCAAAGTAAACTCAAGTGTTACTCTTGAAGAACTTTGAATGTGGTAAACTTGCTAGAGATGAAGAAGAAGATGTTAGAAAATTCTGTAAATATTTCTAAGTGTAGTGAACAATTGAGCCAAAAGCCTCAATTTATAGTGTAGTGAGATGTCCCTTCAACTAGCCAACTAATGGCCTTCAATAGCCATGTAATGACACTTATTGAGAGGGGTTACATTCAGCCAAATAATGGCTGAATTTATGTGCCAATTAATGGAGATTCAATGCTCCAAAATCAGCCCAAAGGCCAGAACTTTCCAACTTTCCGTCGCAACATTTTGCCTCCGAAGCGCCGTGGCTCTGTGAATTAGCACCGCGACTCCAGTGACTGGCCACCCAATTGCGGCTCTGTGAATGAGGGAAGGTTGGGATATCGATCAAATTAGCTTGAAATATAGCTAGGGAATGAAACTAGCTATTTTTAGACAAATATCCATAGCTAAATTTAAATGAAGTCGACATTTTAAAATAGAATTTGATAAGATTCTAGCTAGGAATTGCCCTAGCTAATATTTTGCTAGGAATATGCCCTAACAAGTAAAGCTTAGGTAATAAGCTACGTATAGAGGTTTTCCTCCATCTAAAATTTAGATATGTATGTATTAGCTATGGAATTTAGCTAGGGTAGTTTCCTAGCGAAATTGATGTTAGCTAGGGACTTCCTTTTGTTAGCTAGGATTTTGTCCCTAGCTAAATGATTGTTCGTGATATTCTAGTGGAGTTGACAGTATTATGTATGTGATGGTGTGTACACGTCCAGACATTTCACAAGTAGTAAGTGTGGTAAGTCGATATATGGCTTGCCCTGGTAAAACACATTGGCAGGATGTAAAATGGATTCTCAGATATTTGTGAGGTACTTCAAATGCATGTTTGGAGTTTGGGAGAAATACTAACTCTTTGATTGATTTTGTAGACTAAGATTATGCAGGTGATCTTGATAAAAGAATATCACTAACATGTTATGTATTTTGCATTGATAGTTGCGCTCTACATTACAATATATAGTAGCTTTATCTAATGCCAAAGCATAATATATGGCAGTGACTGAGGCGATCAAAGAAGCCTTATAATTTAAGGGTATATTTACTGAATTTAGCTTACACCAATGTGGTATTACCATTTTCTGTGATAGTCAAAGTGTCATTCACTTGATTAAAGATCAGATGTATCATGAGAGGACAAAGCATATTGATATCAAGTATCATTTCATCAGGGAAACCATTGCTGAAGGAAAAGTGTATGTTCAGAAGATCAACACCAGAGACAACTTTACTGACATGTTCACAAAGCCTTTTCCAATTGGTAAGTTCAAGCTCTACTTGAACTTGATTGTCGTTCATGAAAAATGATTTAACCTATACAGGCTTTTGCGGAGAGGGTGAAGGAAATTTACTATATTAACAAAAACCAGGCCAAGGTGCAGATTTGTAATGTGGTCTTTACTTTTCTTTCACATTGTGGGATTCCCTCCACATGAACATAACTCATCATTTTATTTTGTTTTAGCAATTTGGAAGACAAATTAACATGCTTAGATCCAAACTTTTGCTTTATGTGGTGGATGATAAATTATTTTATCATTTCTCAATTTCTTTTTTCACAACGTGAAGGCTGATTTTAGCCTATAAAAGGAGGGCATTTCTCTCCAATTCAAACACACTAAATTCAAGAGTCTCTTATCTCTTGTCTTTCTTTTCTTCTCTTCTCTTTTTCCTTTTATTTAGAGTATTTTATAAGAGAGTTGGGTGTTGGAAAACATTTGTGTGATTTTTTTGGAGTGAACTTGTGAGGTTATTCTCTTGAAATATTTTTGGGTAATATATTCTTGTTGGTATAGTGAAATTCTCCCTCTCCGCTTGTGAACGTAGGTCATACTGACCAAACCACGTTAAATTTGTGCTTCATTTATTTTTTTTACTTGTTATTATCAACTTACAATTGCCTTTATTAATATTATTATAATATTATTTGGCTAATTTCTGCAATACCCGAATTCTCGATCCTAATATTATTGAAAATATTTTGCCAATAGTCCGGCCAACGGCGGCTAAGAGCATGAATTGTCACATGTTACATGTTGGCTTCCCAGAATGAACCATATGATTTTTATTTTTATTTTTGCATAATTTTGACCTCTCTTTCCAGTTTCCAACTCGTTGACTGTGAAAGCGAAAGGCTGCTACGTACCCAGACTTTCCAGAAACTGATCAAAACTTATTTTCACAAAAGAAAAACTTCAACTATATTAGCAAAAAAAAAATTAAATTTAGAAATCTTCAAAAAAAACAAAAAGGCAAGATATTTCTGCCCAAAAAAAAAAAACAACTCACATAAACATGATTATTTTCAAAATTGATAAATTGTTATTTTTCTTTTCAAAACAAACGCCATATTCTGACGTCCCGCTTTTTTGATACTAACTCCGTCTCAATTTATGCGACACCATTTGATCGGGCACGAAATTTACGAAATAAGGAAAAACTTTGTCATGTTTATCAAATTGTCATTACTTTAGTGCCTACTTCAGTTGACTTTTCTTCACAAGAAGTACATCTTTAAAATTAAGTGGGATCCAATAAGGATAAAATATCATTAAATAATTATCAAATAAAAAATGTGATATTCATTTTGAGACAGACTAAAAAGAAAATGTTGTCATATAAATTGGGACGGAGGGAACACTAAATAAGCGGGAAACAAAAAACTCCTAGTTAAGGTTCTCTAAAGTATTAACCGTATATTACTACAATATACTTCATACATTTTATAATATTTAGTGTTGTATAATTATGGTAAATATAGGATTCTTATTGGAATATGGTTTCACCTTGTACACACTATATATATTTGTATTAATGAGAAAGACTCCTAAAGGGAGATTAATACAATCTTACATGGTATCAAGAGTCAAACCCTAAAAACCCTACTCTTCTTCTCTTGCAGTGCTGCCGACCCCCCCCCCTCCCTACCAAATCGGTCGACGGCACATTCCTTAAATTTCTCGAGTTTTTCGTTTGTTTTCTTTTCCTTTGAGCCACCATGTCTCCTCCCACATCTCCTAATGCTTCCGCCTCCTCCACAATTGTCATCGAGAACCCACCTTCCTCCTCCACCTCTTCTTTCCATCCGACGTTCATCGTCACCCATATCAAGAATTTCGGTCCCTTAATTCTTGATCAGGAGGATGGACAATATTTTGCGTGGGTTGAACTATTTTATATTCACGCATGTGCGTACAATGTGCTTGACCACATTGACGACTCTGTACCCTGCCCTCTCGACATCCCGGACACGACATGGCGTCGCCTTGACGCCATTGTCAAACAATTGATTTATGGAACCATCTCCAAGGACTTACTTCACACGATTATGAAATCAGTTGCCTTAGCTCGTGAATTGTGGGTACGTTTGGAAGAGATTTGGCAGGACAACAAAAATACAGGTGCTGTGTATTTGGAGGAATAATTCAATAATACATGTCTGGAAAACTTTGCCAACATGTCCGAGTATTGCAAACAGTTGAAGCTTGTTGCAGATCAACTATCCAATGTGGGGACACCAGTCTCCGAAACTAATATGGTTCTCCAACTTATTGCAGGTTTGTCGAAAGGTGAATATGACACACTAGCAACAAGGATACAACAAGTCGAATCCTCTTCCCAGTTTCAACAAGGCTCGGTCACAACTATTTTTGAAAGAAACCCGATGTGCCAAACAGGATGAACACAATCAGAAGGCATTAACGGTTGACAGTCAGACAATTTCTGCCACCCCCGCCGCCGGCCAACCACTGTCGGACACCTACCAATATCAAGGTGGCTAAGGTGGTGGCAAAGGCAGAGACCGCGGCAACGACAAGGGTGGTTGAGGCTGCGGACGTGGAGGCAAGGGCAACCAATAGCAGCAACCCACTATTTCAGCGACGTCGGGTGGCCTAAGGCAGTGGCCCAATACTGGACCCTATGCCTCTGTCCCGATCTATTTTCAGCCGCAGGCCCAACAGATTTTCGAGCCGCACCCACATCAGTTATTTCAGCCACATGGCCAGCAGATGTTCCAGCAGTCGGGGATATTGGGCCTACTTCGCCGACCAGTGCACCACTAGGCCCAGTTCGCGACCAGTGCACCACCAGGCCCACTACGCCCAGGCCTAGCAGCAACCGCACATTAACGGTCTGGCTCCAACTGATTTGGGCCAGGTTTTTAACACATTAAATCTCCAGCAGCCCGATGAAAATTGGTACATAGATACGGGAGTCACTTCTCATCTCACCCGATCTGAAGGTAATCTTCCCAACCTGTTTCAGTTAAAGTATCCTCAATATATTACTGTTGGTAATGGACAACACATTTCAATTCAGGGCTATGGTACAACCTACACTCAACCGCCATGCCTATATTTTTCTCTAAATAACGTCCTATATGCTCTTAACATTATTAAGAACCCAATATCTGTTTGAAAATTTACTCGTAATAATTCCATCTCTGTTGACTTTGACCCATTTGATTTTACTGTGAAGGATCTTCATACGAGGACACCTCTTACGAGATGCAATAGCACGGGGATCTCTATCCTTTTTCATCCACCTCCGCTACCAATTCCCGTTCCCATACCTCCCTTGTTGCTATTTCCCTGTCGACTCAACACAATAGGCTTGGACACCCAGGAGCTCCTATTTTTAATTTTCTTAGAAGCAATAATTTTATTCGTTGTAATAATGGAAAACTTGCCCAAAATTGTGTTTCTTGTCAGTTAGGCAAATATGTTCGCCTTCCGTTTAATTCATCTCTTAGTGTTACGTTTGCTCCTTTTGATATCGTTCATGTAGATCTATGGACGTCTCCCATTCCGAACTCTTTGGGTCATAAATACTATCTTGTCTTATTAGATGGTTATTCTCACTTTATTTGGATTTACCCTCTAAAGTTCAAGTCGGGAGTGTTTGCCAAATTTCTTGAATTTTGAATTTTTATTAAAACGTAATTTGAAAAAGCCATCAAATCTTTTCAATGTGATAATGGCCGTGAATTTAATAATTCCACCTTTCACAAATTTTGCAAAAACAATGGCATGTTTTTTCGGTTTTCGTGCTCTCACACGTCTCCTCAGAATAACAAAGCGGAACGAATCATTCGCACCATTAATAACATGGTTCGTACTTTTCTGTTTCATGCCTCTCTACCTCCCTCTTTTTGGGTCTATGTAGTTAAAATGGTAGAATACATCCTTAATATTTTACCTACTAGTACTCTTCATAACATGACCCTAACCGAAATATTATACCGTCGGATCCTCTCCTATGATCACCTTCGGATTTTCGGTTGCCTTTGCTATCCAAACCTTCCGTCCACCGCCCCTCGTAAATTAGTACCCGAACCACTCCGTGTGTCTTCGTCGGTTTTCCGTCTAATCATAGGGGCTATTTGTGCTATGACTTGTCCATTCGTCAAATTCACGTCTCCCGTCACGTTACATTCGACGAGACAACTTTTCCCTTCGCAAATATTCAAAAATTCCGGAACACGAACTATACCTTTCTCGACAAGTCAGGCCCCTCCCCCGTCATACTTCACGAACTGAGTCAGTCAACCACTGTAACACCGTCTCAACCATCTACCGCTTCCATCTCAGGCAACGTCACTGCCTCTCCAGTTCAGTCCTCGTCTCTGCAATCGCCGACTGCCACCCCCACCACCGGCAGTCGGCCCATCGTTCCACTGTCCCAATCGGTCATCACCTCGACCACCCACCGGCAACCGTCACCAATGTATCCTGTGTCACCGCTACCATGTGCCGCCGTTCCATAAAGCATAAAGGCATGAAACGATAAGGCATGCTAACGTTAGTTTATTTATGTAGTAACCTCCCTTTTGTACAATTCGTCGTTAGTCATGCTGTTTGAATGATTTTTTACGTTACATGGTCAGCTGCATAATATGATATATGGTAACTTAAACTACAAAAGACGATTATTAAGTACTATATTTGATGATGTTTATACCGAAAATTACATATCCATATATTATTATAGTTGTTAATTCCAATAAGAGAATCGTGCCATATGCATGTTTACTACTCCTTCTGTTCCATTTTATGCGACAAGGTTCATAGTATGCAACAATAATGTACCCAAAATGTAATTTTATAAGTGTGGTCTGAGGATGGTAGAGAGTACGCAGACCTTGTTACCCCTATCATGAGAGGTAGAAATGTTGTTTTCGATAGACCTTCGGCTCAAAGAAAGCAAACCAAAGCAATCCACAAAAAAAATAATGAAAGTAAAGAAGTCAAATGAAAATTGCCAGGGTGAATAATCGATATGAATTCTGACATAGATTATTCCGTTTAGCTATGCTCGCTCCACTCCTTTGTACCACATAAATTGGAATAATGCTTATTAATTCAATATTTGTCTAATATAAATCTCTCTTTCTTACTCGTTGACTGAAGTTGAACTGTTTGACACTTTGAGCCAAAGGCTGCTAAATATGTAATTCAACCCCATGAAAAATGAGATCTTTCCCTTCTTTTTCCTTCTCTTTTTTTCTTTCTTTCTGTTTATTGGCGTGCAACAGGATCGAGTTCACTTTTATTTGTCAACTAATCCATGATCATTTACAGTGTGATTCTTGTGTTAATGACAAAAGCAATGACGCAGTTCAACCTTTAATTAGAAAAAGGATAACTAAAGAGGGTGTTAGGCTTTAGCATGCATGTGACATGGGTTTTGTTGTCTTAATTATTTTGTTGTCTTACTATGTAAATGTTGTTTTATGATGGCAATTGATTTTTAAACATAAAGACAAAGAGTATTTTGAGATTTCCCATTAGGCGGAAGATAAAATTAAATCTAGAAAGTGAATATAAATTATAACAAATGGGTGCGTGAGAGAAAATAATGAGGAACAAGTCTGCTATAGAAAAGCTATAGATATATCAATGTTATCAAAGTTAATTATATGCACGGATAACGTTAAAATAATCTCTATTAATGTAGCTTTTCGACTGTACATAACATGTCACTTATCATTTATACTGTAACAGTTTAGATTAATATGTTTGCAAATTACCCAATCTATGTTTGCTATAAAAATATATATGCAGCTAGTCTTAGATGATTTGACTTTGTAAAAAAATTATTATCAGAAAGTCCAAATTAAACTTCTTTTTTTATATCCATGACACAAGGAATAATATAGAATCTCTCTTTTTCTTACCACAACTTGCTACAAGCGGAAGTATTAATTAACCTCAAGTAATGGGAACAAATTAAATCGAACAAATAAACAATTAAAAGTTCAATTTTTGGTCCTTCAACTTCAATAATGAGTAGAAGTATTTCACACCAAAAAAGAGAAACCATAATAAAGCCCCTTTTAAATTGAGGGCTCTTTACTTTCGTGTCTAAGATTTTGAAATATCACAAATATAATAGTCCCCATCTTATGTAATTATGGTAATATAGGATTCTTATTGTACAAGGATTCCACATTGTACACCCTATATATATTTTGTATTAATGAGAAAGGCTCCCCAAAGGAGATTAATACAATCTAACATGATATCAGAAGCCAAAACTTAAACCTTACTTTCTCTCCTCAGCCGCCGCAACTCCTCGAGGTCTGCGAATTTTTTTCATTCTTTTTCCCAAGAACACAAGTCGTGCTCCTGCTTGTTTCACTGCCCGAGAAGCTCCTATTCCTACCCTCTGTTTCACGCTCTTTTTCCTTCCCGACATTAATCCACTATAATGACTTCTCCCACATCTTTCAATTCTGGAGACCAATTTTGGGGCCAATTTCAGGCAGCCTACAAGTCCGCCTCAGGCAAGTCAATGGGCCACATCAACTAGACCCTGTTTCCTGGAGCCTACCAGTCCGCTTCAAGCCTCTCCCAATCCAATTTGGGTCAGGCTTTCGCCACATTGACTCCTCGACAGCCCGATAGCACGTGGTATATGGATACGGGCGCCACATCTCACCTCACCAACAACTCTGGTAATTTTACTCAACTGCGCAATTTAAATACTCCATAGTCTATTATGGTCAGTAATGGTCATCACATTCCAATTCATGAATTTGGCCACACCCTTACCTCACCACCACATCCATACTTCTCTCTCAAAAATGTCTTTTATGCCCCAAACATCATCAAAAATCTAATTTCTGTTAGAAAATTTGTTACCAATAATTCTGTCTCAATTAACTTTGATCCGTTTGGATTTTCTGTAACGGACCTCCGTACAGGAAAACTCCTTACAAGATGTAATAGTGAGGGGGACCTCTATCCCTTCCTACCTACATCCACTGCTAGTGTCACTCCTCCCACCGTTCTAACTACCATATCTCCCTCTACGTGGCATAGTAGACTTGGTCATCCGGGTTCTCACGTTTTTTATTCTCTTAGAAACCGAAACTTAATCCAATGTAACAAAGGGAACCTTTCTCATATTTGCTCCTTGTGTCGGTTAGGGAAACACGTTAGACTACCATTTACGACTTCTATGAGTACTAATTTCTCTCCCTTTGATATTATTCACGCTGATTTATGGACATCTCCCATAACTGGCAATTTAGGCCACAAATATTATCTGGTAGTTTTGGATGATTTCTCTCACTTTCTTTGGGTATACCTACTCAAACTCAAATCTCAAGTGTTCTCTAAATTTGTTGAGTTTCGTACACGGATTAAAATGCAATTTGAAAAAGACATAAATAGTTTCAATGTGATAATGGTCGTGAGTTTAATAATTCCTTATTTCATAAATTCTGTGTGGCTAATGGCATGATCTTTCATTTATCATGCCCCCATACCTCCCCTCAAAATGGAAAAGCCGAAAGAGTTCTATGAATCATTAATAATATGATTCGTACCCACCTCTTTCATGCGTCTCTCCCCCCCCCCTAACTTTTGGGTCTATGCATTAAAAATGACAGAAAACATTCTCAATTTTACCTACCCGTGCGATTCAAAATAGAACACCCACCGAAATTCTCTACCGTCGGATCCCTACTTATGACCACCTTAGAATTTTCGGTTGTCTATGTTACCCAAATATGACATCCACGGCTCCTTACAAATTAGTACTCTGATCTACTCTGTGCGCCTTCCTAGGTTTCCCTTAAAATCATAGGGGTACCTGTGCTATGAACTATGCACCGACAAAATTATAATCTCATGCCACGTCACTTTTGTCGAGTATGTTTTCCCGTTTGACAACATTCAAAAATTTGAGTCAATGATTACCAATTTCTTGATGATTCGGACACATCACCGCTAGTCCACCATACTCTCCGACATGCTACCATTGTTTCGGCAACAGTCAGCAATCTGTCACCACCACCTCTCATCAATACCACTACCGGCGATCAATCCTTCGCCACTACCACCACTACCCAGTCCACCGTCACTGCCTCTCGCCGCTGCCACATCCGACAGTCACGTCGTCCCTGCCACTGTCACATCGCCATCAAACCACGCTTCCACCAACAGCGCGTTGTCAGGCCCTTCGCCGGCAGTGGCGACCCGACCCAGGTCACCGCCGGTTATCTCTCCCATCATCGAAAATCGGTTCCATATGTTCGTGAGAAGGTTGCACTCGGTCATGTCAAGGTATTGCATGTGCCCTCCTCTTATCAGTATGCAGATATATTCACAAAAGGCATTCCCAGACAGCTATTCCTTGACTTCAGATCCAGTCTTAGCGTCCGCCTCTTCCCGCTCAGACTGTGGAGGCGTATTTGAATGTGTACAATATTATTTAGCCATATTTATTCTTGTGTAATTATGGTAAATATAGGACCCTATTGTACAAGAATTCTACATTGTATACCACATATATATTTTATATTAATAGAAAGGCTCCCCAAGGGAGATTAATACAATCTAACACATAGTTCACTGAAATTTCTCAGAGCATTTTTTTTTCGTAATGTATCAACATGATGGAGCCTTAGCTTATTGAATTGATGCAACTGCCATCAAAACCTTATATCAATATACTTTATTAAAAAGATAGGCGGAGCCAAAATTTAATTAAAGCTTGTGTTTTCGAATTTTTAATCCTTAATTGAGTTCTATATTAATAATTTGCACATATTTAATGAATTTTAAAATATAAATATATGGTTTGTACCGAAGATGACCGTATCCATGACTACAGTCTACGGTGCTAGCTCCGCCCCTGATTAAAAGTTAAAAATACCCAGGCCCCAACAAAGATTTTTGAGTGTTGGGAACTGTTATTCAGCCATGTAATACAAGAAGATTCTTATAAACTAACACTTATACTAATAATCCAAAATTTGAAATGGTTGATATGACTGATCTATCTTAATCAATCGCTTTAATTTATCTTCGTTGGAGTATCCTTTTCTTGTCTTGTTATACAAATGGAAGAAATAAAAAGTAATACCAAAAGTTTCATTAAAGAAGGTGTTGAAGTGAATAATGCACAAAAAGGCTCGCATATTTAGTGTTGAGAGTTAGTTAGTTAGTTATATTATTGGGAAGTTTGTTAGAGTTGTTAAGTTGAGTTGATTGTGTAATTTCTTTGTTTTTTATTTGTATAAATAAGTACACATTGTGCCTTGTAGTAGTGAGACAGGTATATGAGAAAAGCTTCCACAAACACTCACCTCTTCTCTTCCGATACTCCACTTTGTTCTCAAGCATGAACTGGATTGCACATGCAGTCCAGAATTAATTTAGATTGTGATAATTTACATGGAATCAGAGCACCCGCAGAGTGAATCGAGGGATTTTTAGGCGAGATTGCAGCAAAAAATCGAGAGATTCATTTGCAAATATCTGAGCTGTTTTTCTTCAAATCTGTGAGTTACATAGATTGAATTTTTCTTTCTAAATCATTGTAGTACAACATAGGTGTGAAGATCATGGAAAACACATCACCAATTGCATCGTTAATTGCTTCTGAAAGCTCGAATTCAACCTCGAACATTGTCGATCATAATCATCTGTTGTTTCTGAGTGCTTCTGATACACCTGGAGCTGTACAAATAGAAATACAATTAATAGGAATGGAGAATTATACTTTGTGGAGTCAAGCTATGAAATTGACTCTGTTAACAAAGAATAAAATTAGTTTCATTGATGGTACAGTTAAACGAGATACCTATGGTCCAAATCAGATGAAACAATGGGATCGATCCAATGCAATGGTAATTTCATGGATTATGAGGAATTTAAACAAGAATTTGCTTAGTGGCATACTCTATGGATCTACTGCATATGCATTATGGAAGGATTTGAAGGAACGAATTGATAAAATTAATCTGTCTAGAGTATATCAATTGAAAAAGAAACTTGCAATGTTGCATCAATGTGTATCACACGTGTCTAGCTATTACTTAAGGATGAAGAATCTATGGGATGAAATTGATTCAATCATACCTCCATCAACATGTGACTGTGATAGTCCTAGGGAGTATATAAAACATCTAGCAAATAAGAGATTGCTAGAATTTCTAATAGGACTGAATGATAGATACAATCAGGCAATGAGTCATATCCTTATAATGTCACCCACTCCTAGTGTAAATCAAGCATATGCAATGGTTGCACATGATGAGAGTCAGAAACTGATCACTGGGAGATACACAGGTATAAGAGAATCTGCTGAGCCTACATCTCTATTTAGCAGATCCCATCAACATAAGCAAAAAAAAAGCCATATCCTCAACATGTATTCTATGATTTATGTCAAATGAAGGGACATACTAGGGAAACATGCTACAGGTTGATGTACTATGACTACTGCAAAAATAAGGGACATGTGAGAGATAACTATTATAGACTCATAGGTTACCCTCTTGACTTCAAAGGGAAGAAGAAAGTCAATATGGTTATGACAGGTGCCCAATATAGAGAAGATGATGGTTCACATCCACAGAATTGTGGTGGACCTATGGGACATCCAAACTAGAGACATATGGAAGGATTGAGACAATTATCCTAAGAGCAACATGACCAGCTCAGTCTTATGTTGCGGTCATGCACTCCAGATAAATATGAAAGGGTAATTACAATGCTTAATCAAGAAACAGATGCTGGTGTGCATCATGGCAGTGCATCAGTGCCTAGAGTTCACATGGCAGGTAATCATGTGTTCAATAAGAAAAATAGTTCCAGTTGGATAGTGGATTCAGGAGCAACTAATCATATGGTAAGTGATAAGAATATGATTGAGAAAAATAATTTCATAGATAATGCAGGACATGTACAATTGCCTACTGGTGATACAATAATAATTACACAAACAGGGAGTTGCAGATTAGCAGGAGGTGATCTTATAAATCATGTGTTATGTGTGCCAAGTTTTAAATTTAATCTTCTTTCAGTTTCAAAGTTAACAAGAGAATTAAACTGTTGTGCAAGATTTTTTCCTGATTTCATTGTTCTACAGGATCTCTTCACTGGGAATGTGAGGGAGATTGGTAAGGAGATAGATGGGTTATACATGCTAGAGTCAAGGAAAAGATGCTCTAAACTGACATAAGCACAAGCACATTTGTCAACTGCATTTACAACAGTGAGTTACAAGCAGGACTCTGGCATAACAGGCTGGGACATGTGCCAATGAGTGTGCTCAGGAAAATAGATAGTTTTGGGGACAAATCCAGCTTTACAATAAGGCATTGTGATGTTTGCCCTATGGCTAGGCAGACTAGAAAGTCATTTCCTGTTAGTGACAGTAGAATAGGTTTTGCTTTTCAGTTGTTGCATTTTGATGTATGGGGACCTTATAAGGTTCCCACCTATACTGGAATGAGGTATTTTCTCACAGTTATGGATGATTACACCAGATGGACTTGGGTGTTCTGTTGCATGTTAAGTCTGATGTGGCCACTATTCTTAAGAATTTACTTATAATCAGAACACAATTTAATATGAAGATTAAATGTGTTAGAACAGATAATGGTACAGAATTCTTTAATAATTCTTGTTTTGAATTGTTTAGTCAGCATGTGATTATATATCATAGCTTATGTCCATATACTTCATAACAAAATGGGGTGGTGGAAGGGAGGCACATACACATCTTGGAAATTGCCAAGGCCATCAAATTTCAAGGATATCTACAAGCAAGATTTTGGGGAGACTGTGGAAACAACAGTCTATGTGATTAATAGAATTCCTTCTGTGGTAATAGGAAATGTGTCACCCTATTAGAAGCTGTTTAAGAAAGCACATTCCTTGTCTCACATGAAGGTTATAGGGTGTTTATGTTATGCCACTAACTTGGTCAAGAAGGACAAGTTTGATATTAGAGCCACCAAAGCGGTATTGCTTGGTTATGCAACTAGACAAAAGGGATATAAATTGTTTGACTTAGCTAATAGAACTTTTTTGTGAGTAGAGATGTGACTTTCGATGAAGATATCTTTTCTTTTGGACAGAACAGGGAGTGTGATGTTGAGTCACATATTGCAGGATCAGATAATAACCATTTTCATATTTTTTATGCATATACTAGTGATAATGTACATGAACATGTTGTAACTGAGAATATTGTTTATCTTAGAGAAACAAGGGTGCACAATGCTGATGATGTGTTAGAGTTAACTTCTGATGATGAAGGATATGTTGTTGTTGATCCTTTATATGCAGAAGGTATGTTATCACCACATGATCAGTATGGGGTTATAGTATCTGCATAAGATCTGCCTGACACTCAGGAACCCTTAGAGACTAGAAGATCTACTAGGGACAGAAGACCTCCTACCTAGATGAAGGATTTTATTCAACCCACAACAGAGTCAAGGTGTGTGAAGACTTGTCCATATCGATGTTGTTAATTATGATGGGTTGTCTGCGTCTTATCAGATTTTCATAGCTAAGATCTCAGAAGAGTATGAACCACAATCATACTTTGAGGCAGCAAAGGATGAGAGGTGGATAGAGGCCATGAATACTGAAATTCAGGCCTTAGAAGATGATAAGACATGGGAAGTGGTTGACTTACCAAGTAACAAAATAGAAATAGGCTGTAAATGGCTATACACGATTAAGTACAAAGCCATAGGGGAGGTGGAAAGGTTTAAAGCAAGGCAAGTAGTAAAAGGATACAATCAGAAGGAAGGGATTGATTATCAGGATACTTTCTCCCCTGTGATAAAAATGGTGACAGTAAGGTCAGTAACTTCAGTTGCTGCTGCAAAGGATTGGATTGTGCATCAAATGGATGTATTTAATGTTTTTTTGCAAGGAGACCTTAATAAAGAAGTATGCATTAGTTTACCTCAAAGTTTTGCACATGAGAAAATGAAGGTATATAGATTGCTCAAGTCATTATATGGACTCAAGCAGGCCTCGAGGGAGTGGAATATTAATTAACCACAAGATTAATGTCTTCTGGTTTCATACAAAGTCATTTGGACTATTCACTTCTTACAAAGAAGGATATGGACAAGATAGTAATAGTTTTGATTTATGTAGATGATCTACTCATAACTAGGAATGATGAGAAACTTATTGAAGAAACTAAAGCTATATTGCAACAACACTTTAAGATCAAAGATCTGGGGGAGTTGAGATATTTTTTAGGATTTGAATTTTCTAGAAACAAAAGTGGTATTGTGATGCATCAAAGAAAGTATTCACTGGAATTGATAGTTGATATGGGCTTAACAGGAGCCAAGCCTGTTGGATCACCAATGGGATTGAATGTAAAGTTAACTTCTGCTATATTTGATTAACATGTGAATAATGTTGCAGTTGTTAATGGAGGCACTGAAAATGTGATTAATGATCCTCTGTTGGATGATCCTGCCAATTATTAGAGACTCATTGGGAGACTACTGTATCTAACCAATACCAGACCAGATATAGCCTTTCTAGTCCAATATTTGAGTCAATTTATGGAAGCATCAAATGTCTCACATATGACAGCAGCTGATAGAGTAGTGAGGTATATCAAACAGACACCAGGTTTGGGCATCTTCATGCATGCTGGGGATTCTAATATTTTGTATTCATATTGTGATGCTGACTGGACATCCTGCCCCAACACTAGGAGGTCACTCACAGGATATCTTGTGTTTTTTATGTCTTCCCTCATCTCTTGGAAGTCCAAGAAATAACTCATAATATCAAAGAGTTCAGCAGAAGCTGAGTACATGAGCTTGGCATCTGTTGTAGCTGAAGTGGTATAGATTTCTGGTTTATTTGCAGAGCTCAATGTATGTTTGAGGCTGCCTATTTTTGTATATTGTGATAGCAGATCACCTATCCAGATTGATGCTAATCAAATTTTTCATGAACGTACAAAATATATAGATATTGATTGTCACTTTATCCGTGAGAAGGTACAACAAGGGTTGGTGTCTACCTTGTACATAACTACTGCTGAGCAACCTGCAGATATGCTAACCAAAGGTATGTTACAAGGTCATCATACTTATATGTTATCCAAGCTATGCCTGAAGAATCTGTTCTTAGCACCTAGCTTGCGGGGGTTTTGAAGTGAAGAATCCAGAAAAAGGCTCACATATTTAGTGTTGAGAGTTAGTTATATTGTTGGGAAGTTTGTTAAGAGTTGTTAAGTTGAGTTGAGTGTGTAATTTCTTTGTTTTCTACTTGTATAAATAAGTGCACATTGTGCCTTATAGTAGTGAGATAGATATATTAGAAAAGCTTCCACAAACACTCTCCTCTTCTCTTTCGATACTCTACTTTGTTCTCAAGCATGAACTAGATTGCACATGCAGTCCAGTATTAGTTCATATCGTGATAGTTTACAAAAGGAATAATGACATCGACGTACACGAATTAGACACGGAGAAGTTTTAATACGCGGAAGAATTGTGAGCCTCATTCCACCAAACCATCATGTCTCCTTCTAGAATTAAAGAAATGCATTGTCACGTAAACCAATTTTTTTATAATGGCGTTGTTAATCTAAATATGTTTTGATTGTTATAATGAACATTATTAATTATAGAAAATATATAATATAAAGTTAAAATTTTATTTTAAAAAAAAATTACCGTAATAGTGAAATGTTATTATAAAGAATGATTGTTATAGAGAGGTTTGACTATATATACCTAATTGACCTGCAGAGACAAAACTAGAGCAGATTATGTAGGTTCAAATGAACATATTGTTTTCAATTTGAGGTAAGATACATTATGCATATACAAAATTAAGGTTCGATAGCTCCAATTCCATCTATTTGGAAATGGGCAATCAGCTGCTACGCCCTTACTCGTTCTACAATCAGGCTTGGCACCTTCCCTTATTCTCCTTCCTTTCCTTTTGGATCTATTAAGATTACACTCATTCTAAATCTATTGAGATTTGGGATTTTCATGATTGGATTTTTGTAATTATCAATATGGTTAATTAGTTATCGATTTTAAAATCTGCAAAACCATCACAAAATGAATAAGATATTGGGTGGTTCGACATTGATTTTAGTGGTTATCGTTTTGGGCAAATATCTTACAAAACATAGATCATTTTATGCAACAATCAAACATTCAACACCAAATACAAAAACATGGATAATTTATAATGTTAATTTAAAGCTTGACAAATCAAGTAATCAAACTGATTGCCACCTGAGTTGTTGGTTGATTTGACGTACGCTTTAAAGGTTATGGTTAATATAGGTTAAACTAAGTAAAATAATTGGACAAATCATTACTTGAACCGATAAGTTATTAGTCAGATAATCTAGACCATTCCCCAATTGTTAATCCAATAATTCAATAGCAGCAAACAATGTGATACCTTTTTCGGTTCAAATTATTGAAACAGTTCGATTTTGAACACTCTTACTCTAATTAAATTCTAAATTTGTCCCTAACCATCAGCGTGTTCTTTGCTTTTGGGCCACCGACCACCAAGGCACTAAATCATCAGTACACCCCACAATATCAATTGTCTAAATCTTGGAGGAGTCCAAAAAATAGGGAAACCTCAGTGTTCTAATGTTACTATCGGCCATGGCCTCGAGGGGTTAATTAATTCTAGCAACAGTACACCTAGACAGTGTCACATGTCAAAGTCTCTGAGGAATCCCAATGTCAGGGAAATCTCAGTGTTTTATGTGGTGTTATATCAGCCATGGCCTAAGGAGCTAGCTACTGGACGCTCAAATGTGTCATTTTTTCAAAATCAAATGAAAAATTTGTACAACAACACACGGAGTCTAATCCTATAAGTGAAGTCTGAGAGTGGAGTGTATGAAGCCTTACGAAGAAATTGCACAATTTTCCCTTCAAATGGTTGGTCTGTAATTTTTGCCTTTTGCAATTGAATTTATGCCCCGTGAAAAGTTATTTGTTATTAGGGACAAAAATTAAAGACCAACAAAAAATAAGGCACAAGTATCCATGACCCCAACCTTACTACTAACTTGAGAAGGTAGAAAAATTGTTTTCGAATTCCGATAGATCCTCGACTAAGGCCATATGAGAATTTGTAAATCAAGAATTTTAAAAAATGGATAAATTGATCTTATTACATCACATCTTCTAGTAAAATTTGGTTTTGATTTATAGAAGTGTTAGTTCTATTACAAGTATTTTTCTGATTTAGCTAAATATGATGTACCTTGGGCTGTTATGTTGGGCCAGTTGACATTCCAATGTTCCATAATCTTTTCCATACTTTCTGGAACTGATTTTTACTTGGGCCTGCCAACTTATCCAACAATTGCTGATAGGACAACTTACATAAATAACTACATTTTAATGCTTGCTGCTATTTTTTTGCTATTTACAATTCATAGTTACATTTAAGCATTTCACTGTATTTGACTGTATTTGAATACATTGTTCAGTTGTATTCAATCTTATCTAATGTCACATGTATTTGATTGTATTTAGATACATGCAACCCTAGTTTCGTTGAATACATGTATATTTAAAATAATTGTATTTCAATGCATTTAAATACACGACACATTTGTGTATTTTATTGTATTTATATATCCTTTTGTTTTTATTATATATAGATCATCAAATAACATATACAGTCAAATAGACCTAGTTTTCTCAAAAACACAATCAGCTAAATTTATGTACATTAAAAAAGATAAAAATACACTAAAATACACCTCATTCTGAGATACAAGAAGAAAAAGAAGTTATGGATTCCGTTCAAATATATAAAAAAATACACTGAAAAATAGCGAATGCACTCAAATAAACTCGCATGTGATATACAAGAAAGAGAAGATGCTATGAATTATGATTTCGGTCAAATACAAAAAAGATACACTACACTCAAATATGATATACAAGGAGGAAAAGAAGCATGGACTCGGGTCAAACACAAAAAGATACACTAAAACAAGATGAATACACTCAGATCTGAGGAGGTATTAATACTTCCAACCAGTCCACGTGAGCGAATCATTTTTTTTTCTTTTTTTCGGTGGTGGCGGCAGCGGCTAATGACAGAAAATCGAAAAGGACGACGGCGCTACCGTCAGTGCCGCCTTTGGTGGCGTTGAGTGGCAGTTCGTCGTAAACAATCTCAATCTCAAACCAAAACACTAACCCCTGAGGAAGTATTAATCCAGTGGCCATAATGCAGGGGTAGATAGGTTGCCTGAGGAGATAAATGACATGAGAATCAGGGATGATAAGGTCTGCCTATCGAAGAGCATAGACTTTTGCGTTTTGTACTTACTTAATTGGATTCTCCTTGCTTTTTTGGGGTGATTTTATTCTCCTTTTCCAACTTCATTCAACAGATTTAAAGTGTTTATTTGTAGGAAATAGAAGCAGCAATTGTTGACGGTAATGGGACTGAGACAGGCCTGCTTCCAACCGGTCCAGGTGAGCGAATCGTTTTTTTTTTCTTTTTTTTTTGTGGCGGCGGCAGCAGCGTCGAGTGGCAGTTAACTGTAGGTTGAGAACTCTTGAGTGGCGCGGTAGGTTGAGAACTCTTGAAGTGATATGGTTTATCTCTAATTTTGGAGAAGAGAGGCGTGAAGGAGAAATAAAAGTCATAAACTTTAATGTATTTTAGCGTAGTTTTAGTTTGGGTCTAACCATTTCTTTTATTTTGTTTGTTATGCTACTCTACTACGATAAGATTTGAGTACACTCTATCTTCTTCATACTTCACGTTGTGTGATTTTACTGAATATGTTGTTATTATTATTGTAAACTCTAATATATTTGGTATAACTATGAATGACAATTTACAAAATCATTATAGCTATTAAATATAAATAAATTTAAAAATAATTACTATCAATAATTATCTCTTACAGATAACTATATCAAGTAATTATTCCTTGCTTATACAACGAAGTGGGCTTAATGCATTTACGTAGTGGGCTGGGTAAAAGAGATCGGGATGTAATTCCATCCACAAACTGATTTAAACCTGAAATCTCTTTTGAAGCATAACAAGTTAGCAACCAAACCCATTAGGATAATTCGCACAAATATCCTCTTTCCGGGTGGTGTTTAATTTTTGTCTCTAAAATATTAAACTTTTAATGGTTGTCCTTCGTTTAAAACTCCTGGATTTTGGGTCTTCTGACAAATAAAAAATATGTTATTGTCAGCAAAGTTGTTTTTTTTTCAAATCCAAAAAGCTATTCTTATTTAGAATACGTTTCGAATTTCAACTCAGTTAAAAAAAAAAAAATCGCAAGACAAAATTTAGATTTCCTAGGCATAGATTGTCTTAAGGCAAAGTTTACCTTATGCCTGAAGACAAACTCTGTGAGTTTGCAGGCAAACTATGTCTTGCGAAATACAAACTCTGCCTTGCGAATTTTTGATTGAGCGGGGCTTCGAACCCGAGACCTCGGGTATTTTCAGTCCTTTTTTAAGTGAAGGGAAAAAATTAAAAACCAATAATTTGAGGAAGACCACTGCCTTTGAAGGGAAATTCGTGCAAAAAATTGGACCGTTATACCTTTTTTGTTCCTAAGAAAAACCGTTCTTTACGTATCTCATTTCTCCAATTCACCAAATCTTCTCCTCTGCATTCACGATTTTCCCCATTTGCAGGAAATTTCAAGGAATACTTCTTCCTTGGTAATGATCTTGTTACTTTTTATGTATAAGAAAATGATGCATCACGCGAGGATGAGAGTGTTTGCACGCCTCCGTTATCTTTTGGGAGACCTACGCCTCATAGAAATTGTCTACCTGAGACTGTTCCTTAGCCCGTAGGTCCTGACACAAGGTTAGAATTCTAGGTTTTTTGTCAGTAGAGTGATTGCCAAAACCTAGGTATGTTTTCGGAAAATAATAAGAAGAAACGGTTGTAGCTTTTAGAGACTATCCTCTGCAGTTGTAGCTATGTGGAAGCCATATGCTTAAATTGACTAAACTTATAAATTTTTATCTTATTTATGTATTCGGTATTTTGGTAAACATTTTAAGTGTTTATAATCTAAAATCAATCAAAAATCATAAGTTAATTATCCCTTATAAGCACTTTTGGTTTGATTAATTGTTTTTAGTATTTTATCCTTAATATTATTAAAATCGAGATATGGACGAGAATTCAGAGAGACAAGAATAATGGGAGAATTCTTTCTACCTTTCATTTATCATAATGACCTCCTTATATAGAGGTAAGATCCTCTTTCTAGTCTAATAGGGTAAAGGGTAACCCTATTCTAATAGGACAACAACAACAACAATATACCCAGTAAAATTCTACAACGTGGGGTCTGGGGAGGATAGAGTGTACGCAGACCTTACCTCTACCTTAGTAGGTAGAGCGACTATTTTCTAAAGACCCTCGGCTCAAATCTTTATTCTAATAGGACTACAAATCCTATATTACCATAAATAGACCTTGTCGTGATTTGCCCAAAGCCTTTGTAAACACATCGGTCAATTGCTCACTAGTTTACACATGACTGGTAAGTATTATTTCATATTGGAGCACGTCCCCGACATAGTGACAATCAACTTCAATGTGTTTAGTCCGTTCATGAAACATCGAATTTCGGGTAATATACAAAGTTGTTTGACTTTCACAGTATATTTAACCGGAGACTTGTGTTCAACGTCCAAACTATGCAAAATTTCCTTTAACCATTTTAATTCACAAACGGTCATTGCCATCGATTTGTATTCAGCCTCCGCTGACGAGCGGGAGACAATATACTGCTTCTTCGTTTTCCATGACACGAGTGAATTCCCGAGGGAGATAAACCAACCTGTAAGTGATTTTTCGAGTCAATGAACATCCGGTCCAGTCCGAATCACATCATCTATACAACTGGAGATCACAATTTTTTCTTATCACTATGCATTGTCCTGAGTTCTTCTTCAAGTAACCACCTGTAATGACATGTTTGATCGTTTTGAGCTTTTGGACTTGTTTTCCCTAAGAATAATATTTCCGTAGCTTCATCTCGATATATATGACTTGCGGGGGATGGATGGCGTGATTCCCGAGGCAATCGAATGAGTTTCGGATCAAGTCTAACAAAATTGAAAGCTCTTAAGTTAAAGAAAAGAAGAAATTTGACCAAAAGTTGACTTTTAGGTTAGGTCCGGAATACGATTTATGACTTAGTCAAGTCATTGGTTCGAGTCCCGAGGGGTTCAGATAAGATTTGGGTACTCGATAGAGGTTTATGTCATTTTGAGGATGTTATGACATTTTTGTGGATAAGCGTATCTTAAAAACCTTGTATGGGTGTTTTAAGAGTTCGAGCAATTTTGTATGATTATTTTTGACTTGTAGGAACTTTTGGAATTGAATTTGGACTTGTTTGGTCAAGTTTAGGTGTTTGAGTCGTTGTCGCTCGCCTTCGACGCTTTGATGTACCATTATATCCATTTGATGTTGGAATTGAGTTTTGATTGTTGAATAGACGCATATAGAATTTTTTGAGCCATATCAACTTGAATCTTCGAATTTCGACATCATATGAGGGAGTTATGGTCATTTTAGTGTCAGAAAAAATTGATGATTTTTAGTGGTGGTCGCAGATGCGGAAATCATTGTGTTAAAAAAATTCAGACTTCGTCAATTTGGTATTTTCATCATATCTTGAGTTTTAGAGCTCTGTTTGAGGTAATTTTTGAGGCGTTGTTCTCGTCTCAACAAGGGGTAAGTATGCGTCCTTTATTGTGACGTTTCTTCAAGTTATTTCCTTTGATTATCGATTTTATCCGTCTTTGGTTGGGAAAAATTGAAGTTTTGAACCCAAAAGTTGAAAAGTGGTAAACCATGGATTTGAGGATTAAGATGAAGGCTTTTTGAATGAGTTTTCTAGATCTAGACTATATAAGTTATGGGTAATTTGATTTTTAAACAAAATTCCAGTTTTATCTTTAGGGGCTAAGAGTTGGCTTTTTGGGTCCATTTTTGGGTTCCGAATTAAGCATAGAAATATGGGTATCGTTGGACTCGTCTAACTCCGTAGATTACTATTTTGACTAGGGTGAACTCGTTTGGTGAGTTTGTACATGGTGGAGTCTATGATCCAAGATAAGTTTTCGATATTACTATCCATCTTCTCATTCGGGTTTATTCTCTGGGAGTTCAACATGTGAATCACAGTCTTTCGGATCTCATCTCTCAAATTGTCAAGTCATGTGCCGTCTGCGTTTATCGTTCTTGTCTCCGTCTGAGTTTCTTCTTTGGTAACTATAGTGTTAGCCCAGTAATTGCATCTACCACGACCAAATCTTATTCCACTCCTCTGTTGTTGTTGCTATCCTTGTCCTTTTCTGCTAATTTTTTATGGCCTTTTTTATTTCCCGTCCACCAATCCAGATAACTAATGAGTTGAAAACATCCATCCAAAATGTGTTCGGATCTCTGCAATATGTGAAGAATGAACCATCAGTTTTCCCTTCACCTCGTTCACAATAAGAGTTTCTCTCTTGTACAGCAAAAGTCATGATTTCACTCCGGTTCTCTATTTTTCGTGTGATTCTTCTCACACTCTCTTCTTGCACCAACTTCAATTAGACCTTGTTCAATGATGGCAACGGTTCCTAGGCTAGTATATTCGATCTCATCGTTCCATACGTTCTCTCATCCAATCTCATGAGGAAAATATGCATTTTTTCTTCTTCTCTTTTGGCTTCAAAGACCGTTCCTAGATTCCACGTGCACTTTCCGCACGTACAAGTTGAGATTTGTTCATAATTCGCCAATTCCACCCACGGCTTAGTGAGTTTTCCATAGTAATCCACTATGGTCCTTCCCTTTTGCTTGCACTACGCTAGTTCCGTCTTTAGTTGTTGCATCCGAGGGCCGTTAATAATGGCGAACCGCTCTGGGATTCTCGTCCATAATTCTTCCATTTCCTCTTTATGTGTAATCGTTGAGCGAAGCATCGGTTCTACCTTGCTGCGAATCTACCACACCAATAGTGAGTTTATTATCCATCAATCTTCCAAGTCCGGTGATTTTTCATCTGGTTTTTTGATTGTACCGTCGATGAATCCGAACTTCTTTTTGCTCTTAGGGTTGTCCTCATAGATCTAGCCCATTCTTTATAATTTTCTCCCTTCAATTGGACTTATGTCACCACAATTCCAGGGATATCATTCGACGGAATATCGTAGTGAGAGATTGTTTTATTTGGATTTTGTTTTCTTCACCGACGATTCCTTTGCCGTTATTGTCGATTTCTTTACTGTCATCTCCTATTATTCTAGAGTTTTGGTGTTTTTTCTAACGTGACTCTGATACTATGTTAAAATCGAGACAAGGACGAGAATTTAGATAGACAAGAATAATGGGAGAATTCTTTGTACTTTTCATTCATCATAATGACCTCTTTATATAGAGGTAAGATCCTCATTTTCCTAGTCTAATAGGGTAAAGGGTAACCCTATTCTAATAAGATTACAAATCCTATATTACCATAATTATCAAATCCTATATTACCATAAATAGACCTAATCTATTCTAATAAATATGTTTTCTAACTATCAAAATACCTTTCCCGAACAAAATTCCTAGCTTCATCTTCACTCTTTATCCATCACTCCTCCTTTTCGTTACATTGACGCTTTTAGATTTATACTCCCTTTGTCCCATATTACTTGTCCACTTTCTTTTTTTAAAAGTCAAACTATATAAATTTTGACTTGAGTTATATTTTTTCATCATATTAATATGAGAAAATTTACAACTTGTAGTACTTTTCGTATAGTTTTTTAATATTAAAATTATAATTTTAAAATATTGAATTAATCTAATTTATTTTAGTTCCGAATATTAGTCAACTTGACTCTCGAAAAACGAAAGTTGACAAATAATATGGGACAAAAGGAGTACTTTCTTAAAAACAAAATTAGGGATAATTTCGGAGACCTCCTCCAGGTTTACCTTAATAACATTAGCTTCCCTTGTGGTTTGAGATATTACACTAACCTCCCTTATGTAGATATTTTTGTAACAAAACAGGTTTAAATGAAAATTTTGCTATGTTCTTCCAAATCTACCCCTTTGTGATACTAAATCATAATTTAAAAAGTAACATTTGCGTAAATCGACCGGTAATTAGCTTCTTCAAAAGCGATGAGCTAGGAAGTTGAAAGTTCATCAAACTCATACTAATTACATGAACACGGAATTGCAAAAATCAACTACTAGTATGTGATTTGGTCATAAAAATATACGGAAATCGGTGACTTTCTCACCTCATCAAGTGACTATTTTAGGTCTGGTTAGTTTGTACCAAACCCTTTAATCTAAATTACTGGTAAATCATCAGATTTAAATAGCTACTATTACTTGGAGTTGCTGTGTTGCAATGATTGCATAAATAGTAGTCACCTATAGGACGATGTAGATCCACAAGCTTGCAAGATATAGAGTCAAATAATTATTAAGTTGTCACTTTTAACCCGTAGGACTTTTGGTTGTAAGCAAATAAAATGTATAGGGCAAAATTTGTATAAGACAGATGTACGAATTATAAAGTGACATCTGGCAGATGATGCTGAGCTAGATCCAGGTCAGTCTGAGTCGCTATCGGTAAGACGCGAGTAAGGCCGGGAGCATCGTACGCATATGTGGTACTCGTAACTCAGAAGGTCAGGGGAGCTATTTAAGTTACAACGGAAGACCATTACTGAACCGGTCATATATCTTCCAACAGAGCATTAATAGCATTTATGGAGATACTAATTCTTTAATTATTACAACATTCATTCTCTTGTATTAATGAGGGCACGTTTCATGAGGTGCGTACCCGTGAAACTCATGTATAAATAGGACACATAGTTCCATTGTAAACGATCATATTCAACCTATTACAATACACTCTCTGACATTTTTCTCGATTACATTGCTTTCATACTAGTCACGAAGATTTCGCCCAGAAGCTTACGTAAGACTCAGGATAATTATCTCTTCACATTGTCTTAATATTATTTACTTGTATCGTATTTTATCTAATATTATTGTCAAATCAGTCACTTGAGATCCACATGTTCTTGACCACGTATACAAATTCAACTGTACCATTTTACGGGTAAATAGTTTGACGCCCTTCGTGGGGCTTGGACAGTTGTGGTGTCACAAGTGACCCCTCTTTCTACTAATCCAATCTTTTCTTCAAGTCTTGCTTTTTGTTTAGAACAAACAAATGACAAGAGTAGGAGAACACGGAAGTAGTCGCAATATCGGGGACAACACTAGCAATATCCCACTCGGACCAGATGGATTGCCGGTAGAAACTCCAGCACCAGAGAACCCGATGGTTGTAGACGGAGCCACTTTCGGAGGCGGACAGACTCGGCGTGAGGATGTCCCCAATGACGAGACACCCGAGGAAGTCATACAAAATCTGAGGGCACATAATGCCACAATTAGGGAACAATTAGACCACCTGATGCAGTTATACATGTGCAAAAATACTGGCAGTACCCTGATAAACGAATAGGCACCTCCGCCAAATACCAATAGAGATACCGGAAATGATCAGAATAGATCGAGAAATGATAATGCTTCAGAAAGTGAAGTCGTTCATGAAAATCCATTTTAGGAGCAGGTTTTGAAATTTATGAAGGATATGACGAACAAAGTAGACACCAACGCAAAGAAGGCAGGGTAAAAAGACAAGGAGTTCTGGCACCAGTTAAACCAAATACTAGGAGCCCCTCCTGTGGTTGAAGGTCTAGACGCAAAGAGATATATACAGTTGGAGTATAAGCCAGAGGCTGCGCCCGTAATAACTATGTCATTTATACCCAAGTATGATGGGACTATTGATCCACATGAGCACATAATGGCCTATACTACAACCGTAAAAGGAAATTATTTGAGGGAACACGAAATATAATCGGTTTTGATCAAGAATTTTACTGAAACACTTGTTAAGGGAGCCTTGACATGATATTCATTCCTCCCTGAGCATTCAATTTGTTCGTTCGCCCAGCTCACCGACATGTCCATAAAAGCTCATGCGGGGGCACAGAAGGTGAATACGTGCAAGGCCGATATCTTTCAAATTGCGCAGGGAGAAATGAAACTCATTAGGGACTTTATCTCACGATTCTAGAAGGAACGGATGCTGCTACCCACAATCCTGGACGAGTGGGCTGCAGAGGCTTTTACAAAGGGTTTGAATCCTTTGATTTTGGATGCCTCACGGAAACTCAAGAAAAATCTCTTGAAACTCCAGGCTACAACTTGGGAAGACGTGCACAGCCGGTATGAGTCCAAGATCCGGATAGAAGATGATTTGCTGGGGACTCAAGCCAAAAGTATTTTTAAAAAGTCAGACAAAGGGGTCGTAACAGACCGGAACTTCTCGAAGAACCGCTTCCAACCTTATCCTACTCTAGAAAAGCAAGGAGGAGGACATGGTTTTCGCTCTCTTGAGAAATCAAATAACAAGGGAGGATCCAGATGAAACAATCTAAGATTGGTTAATTTCGACAAAAGGAATTCATCTAACTCTTCTACTAAGGGTATCCGAGACCCGAAATTATCCGAGTACAATTTCAACATCAACGAGAATCAAAAAGTGGTGGTGCTAAGAAATTATCCAGCATCCCAACCTCTGAAAACATTACAGTATGATGCTAGTAAAAGTGATCAGTCTGTTTGGTGCGATTTTCATGGCACTCATAGACATAAAACTGCAGACATCTACGAGAAGAGGTGGCGGAATGCTGAGCAGTGGTCACCTTCGAGAATATTTGAGCTAAAGGGCTCGAAATAACTATGAGCGGGGACCACCCGCTGAGGATAAATCTAATCCGGCCACACCACCCTATGTTATCAACATGATTTTTTATGGGTCAATGGTTGCCGCTATGTCTTTCACTATGGCAAAGAAGACAAAAATCTCAGTAACCCAGGAGAAAAGATTCCGGTAGATATCATATGAACATATCATCACTTTCACTGAAGAAGAAACTGCCGGCGTGATCTTCCATCATAACGATGCATTGGTGATCACGGTGCATATTGATTGCTTCCAGGTGAAGAGAGTTCTAATGGACCTTGGGAGCTCTGATAACATTATCCGTCTAAAGGTCGTACAAGAGATAAACATGGCAGACAAAATTGTTTGGGCTGCCAGAAGCTTCTCAAGTTTCAACATGTCCGGTGAAACCACAAAATGGGAGGTAGATCTACCAGTGGAAGCTATGGGAGTTGCTAAGATGACTAAATTTTATGTTATTGATGGTGACATGAGATATAATGCTATATTTGGGAGGTCGTGGATACACAATATGAAGGTGGTCCCATCAACATTGTATCTATTAGTAAAATTCCCGACACCGAGAGGGATCCAGCAAATTCGAGGGGAATAGCCCGCTGCCAGAGAGATGTTCGCCATAGAGGAATCAGATGTGGTGAAAGATCCTAAATAATAATTACAAAAAGTGGAGCCTTCATTGGTAGATGTCTATTAGGTTTCGTCGACAGAAGCAGAATCAACCTATCCGGAAGAGGAATTTTCAGACCAATACCAGGTACCTAGATAATTCCAAGTACCAGATGAGTCAGATGCAACCAAATCCACTGTATAAGAACTTTAATAGATCGCTCTGCACCAGAAAACTCCCGATATGAGGTATACCTAGGCACGAGATTAACCCCGTGGTTCAGGAATTTAATTCTTAAATATCTTGCAGCTAATGTTGATTGCTTTGCATGGTAACATGAAGCTATGACATGCATCCATCCAGAAGTCACAACTCATAAGTTAGGCCTGAATTTCAGTTTCCCTCTCGTGCGGCAGAAGAAGCGACCAATCACCGAACTCCGCAACAGGTTTATTAAAGAAGAGGTAGCTAGATTACTTAATGTAGGGTCTATCCGAGAGGTAAAATACCTAAACTGGTTAGCAAATGTAGTGGTAGTACCTAAAAAGGGGAACAAATTTAGGATGTGCATTAATTTATAAAGATTTAAATAAAGCATGTCCAAAATACTCATTTATGTTGCCGAACATAGATCAAATGATCGATGCTACGATCGGGCACGAGACAATGAGTTTTCTCGATGCATATTCCGGGTATAACCAAAGATGGATGCACTCGGAAGATCAATAGAAAACATCATTTTAACTACTTTTGGCACTTATTGTTATAATGTTATGCCTTTCGGGCTAAAAATGCTAGAGTTACATATCAAATGTTAGTGAATAAAATATTTGTAAAGCAACTAGGAAAAACTATGGAAGTATATATAGACGATATGCTTGTTAAATGTCTTAGTGCAGAGGATCATTTAAGTCATTTGCAGGAAACCTTCGAAGTGCTGAGAAAGTTTAATATAAAACTCAACCCCGAAAATGTGCTTTCAAGGTGGGCTCCGAAAATTTCTTGGGTTTCTTAGTTTCTCAAAGAGGAATCAAGATAAACTCTGACAAAATAAAGGCTATCAAATACACATCGAACACGCTTGAAGATGTGAAGTGGTACAATGGCTGACCGGGTGAGTGGAGTAGATTTATCTCCCGATCGTTAGAAAAGTGTCACATGTTCACTTTTGAAAGAGAAAAACAATTTTGTTTGGACACCCGAATGCCAGCAAGTCCTATGGGACCTGAAAGCATACTTATCCAGTCCTCCACTCATGTCAAAGCCGAAGGACAGAGAACAACTACTTATATATCTCGCGGTCTCGGAGGTGGCGGTAAGTGCAGTTCTAGTACGGGAAGAAAAGTGTATGTAATTTTCTGTCTATTACGTAAGTAGAGTAATGTCAGGGGCCGAGACCCGGTACTCAAAAGATTAGCTTTTGCTTTAGTTGTGTCATTGCAAAAGCTTCGACCATATTTTTAATACCACCCAATTTCTGTAGTAACTACATTTCCACTAAAAATATGTTACATAAGCCCAAACTTTTAGGGTGACTGGCTAAATGGGTGGTAGAATTAAGTGAATTTGATATGGAATATAGACCCTGAACTATGATAAAGTCATAGGTCCTTGCGGATTTTTTGCCTGATTTCAGTTCGGGAGTAACTTCTCATGCAGCAAAAGAAGTCATTTTGGTCTCGAGGAATGCCTCTGAGGTCTGGATGCTCGACACATATGGTGCCTCCAATGTAAAGGGGACTGGTGTGGGAGTAGTATTGCATACTCCCACCGGTGAAATTTTAAGACAAGAAATTCATAGCACTCCATTAACTAACAATGAAGCCATGTATGAGGCTTTGGTTAGAGGTCTGGAATTAGTCTGAGGCTTAGGCTCTCAAATTATTGAAGCCAAATATGATTCGTTGCTACTGGTGAACCAAGTCCATGTGGTATTCGAGGCCAAAAAGAAACGTATGTCGAGATACCTCAAGAAGGTTTTGAAGCTTCTGTCCTGGTTCCAAGAATGGACAGTGGTGCATATACCCCGGGAAGAAAACATAAAGGCAGATGCACTCGCAAACTTAGGCTCCAACACATAAGCAGAAGGTTCTAAAACTGAATACGTTATTCAGCTGTTGCACTTGGCACTAGATTCCGTAGGTTATGATGAAGTGAATTCAACCAGCCTAACTTGGTCCTGGAGGAATGAATTCCTAGACTACCTCATAAACGAAAAGCTCCCGGAGGACCCGAAAGCATCCAGAGCTCTGATGACCAAAGCCGCCCGATATTGTGTTATAGACAAAAAGCTTTATCGATGATGTTTTTATGATCCCTTGGACCGATGCATAGGTCTCGATGAAGCTGATTATGTAATGAGGGAAGTCCATGAAGGCATATGTGGAAACCATTCGAGAGCAGAATCCTTGATGAGAAAACTCATGAGGGCCGGTTAGCTAGCCCTTGATCGAGCAAGTAACCCGAAAAGACTAAAAAATAGTCTAAATCTAAAGGACATAAGTAGATTAGAATAATTATCAGCCCCGGATCGAGGAAGACACAAAAATGTTCATCAAGAAATAAGACAAGCATTCGCGCCACGCACAGCTGTTACATCAACCGGAGAAGAATTGCATCTGTTTATATCCCCATGGTCGTTCATTAAATGGGGGATGGACATAGTCGAACCCTTACGGGCGGCACCAGGACAGGTATCACAAATTATATTTATGACTAACTATTTTTTTAATTGGGTTGAAGCTACAGCTTATATGAAGCTCCGGGAGAAAGAGGTGATAGACTTCATTTAACAACATATTATTTGTCGTTTTGGCATTCCAAAAGAGATAGCTTATGATAACGAACATAAATTTATTGGGGCCAAAGTTATGAATTCTCGATGACTTGAACATCAAGTGTATCACCTCAACTCCCTATCATCCCGGTGAAAAAATACAAGCAGAGTCAACAAACAAGACTACAATCCAGAACTTGAAGAAGAAGTTGGAAGCTGTAAAAGGAAATTGACATTGCAAGCTGTCAGAAAATTTATGGGCTTATAGAACCATGGTAAAAATGAGTACCGGAGAAATTCTTTTTTCCTTGGTATATGGTGTAGAGGCCTTGATTCCGGTAGAAGTTGGAGCTCCCGGTTTAAGGTATCTCCGGCCAGAGGAAGAGTCAAATGCAGAATCAATGTTCGTGCACCTGTATTTTCTCAAAGAACATCGAGATCTTGCATACGTCCGGATGGTAGCCCAAAAGCAAATAATTGAGAGATACTACAACCGGCACACACATATCTGACACTTCAAACTTGGGGACTTAGTGCTCCGGAGAGTAACCTAGAGTACCTAAGAGCATAATATAGGGAAATTAGGCGCAAACTGGGAAGGTCCGTACACCGTCACCGGTATTGTCGGTAAATGAGCTTACCAACTGACAAATCAACAAGGAAACAAACTTCCTAGCAATTGAAATGTAAGCCATTTGAATAAGTATTATGTGTAGTAAGATAAACATGCGTTGCACTCTTTTTCCCTTGGTCCGATTTTTGTCCCAATTGGACTTTTTTGGTAAGTTTTTTAATGAGGTGGCACCAACAAATAAGCATATTGATAGTCTTGCTACCTAAGAGAGCTATCCAGTGTCTGGGTCCTTATAGCATGAACTCCCAGACACTAGGGGTCATATACACACGTACATGAGTGAATAAAATACATGTATAGGAGTGAAGAAGATTCTCGGAGATTTCAACGCTTCAAGGAAAAACACCCGATACTGGGGACTTCCCAGATGTTGGGGACCTAATTTTGGGGACTTTCCAGATGTTGGGGACTACCCAAATTTTCAAATTACATGTAACTGGACTGACCACACTAGATGGCAGTCGAATTCTTCTTCCACCTGTCTTCACATTTATAAGTTATAGGATTTAATAAAATTTTCCTTTTTATGATTGATAAATCTTTGCCATCACGAGCATTAAAACATATGTTCTTATGAAACATATCGAAAATTCTATGCCATAATGAACAAGAGACGTCCTCTTCTACAACACCATTAAAAATAAAGGCCCTCTCTTTTTGAAAACCTTAACCAAAAATAAAAGTTAAGGACCCAGATACAAAAAGTACCAGAGTTTTAAGTTGACCGGAATTAAGACAAGTCCGGAACCAACTATAAAGGCCACGTGAAGCCCCGATATAAGATAAAAAAAACTACATCTTTCATAATAAATTCAAGTTTGATGGAGAGTTGTTAAAAGACTTCCAAAGCTAAGAATTTGTTAATTGCGAAGTAAGCTTTAAGACTAAGGCTCAATTTATGAAGCTAAGAAGTCAAAATCAATAGGTAGAATTACGGAAGGAATAGAAATTTCCTTTTAAAAAAATAAAAGCGTAAAATGGAAACTATGAGCGAAATTGTGAAAAAGGAAATTCTTTCATTTATATTTTCACCGGGCTGAAACCAACCCGTGTACAAAGGAAATACCGAGCCTAAAAGTGACCCGATAATGTTGGGAAAAACAAAACAAAAATAACACCCGCGCGAAAGGTTACGATCGCTCGCTCCATGGTCTGTCGGGGTGTTTCCAAAAAGTTAACCAACAGTAAACAAGTAAAGAAGTTGGGGCTGAAAAAGGCAGTTTTGAGGCTAACGCATTGGGGGTATTTTCTGAGACATATGGCATGTTCTCTTGAGAATGAGTGGCTTCTACTCCCGGGAGGACTTCCTCATCTCCACCCCATCCAGATGAAGCATTATCTTCTTCGATTAGGTGGGGACGATCGGGACTATCTGTCAATACCAACTCCAACTACCGGGCTTTGGTGATCTTCTCATCAATATCAACTAGCATGTCCTTTGCAGATTCTAAGTCTTTTCGGTGCATCATATAGTCATTCCTAACTAGTAACCATAGATAGAGTATAGTTATCAATGGTAGCCTATATTTCTTCTTCTGCGGCTTGAACGGTCTGAGTGAGCTCGGTACTGGTTGTATAAAGGAGTTCATTGGCTAGAGTTAGCTCGACAATCTCCTCTCGTTGCTTCTCATTTTTATCGGCGATAGTGGAAAAATGGGATCTCAAGGACTTATTCTCCCTCTTGAAAGCCTTTATTTATGTTTCTTTGATCTAGAGACGCTCAACAAAAGTACTCACAGCGGCCTATAGCCCAAAAAATGCATCATTAGATCTGACATTGTGTCTGATGCCTCATTTTATTTTTTTTACCAATCTCTGTCCCGGTCTTCGTGCAAGGTGGCATGTTGTCTATAGGCCTACTTCTTCTCATCTAGTTGCCTGAGTCTGCCATATAATTCATCAACCCTGACAAGCTTCACCTTTGCTACCGATAGACAGTGAATGACATTATCTTTTTCAGTTACCAGGGCAGCCTTCTCCTCAATCATTCTCTGAAACCCCTGATTACACAGGAAATTGGCCTAAATGGTGATTTTATTGTTATAAGTAGATATTCAAAAGCCAAAATAAACAAAAAGTTTGAGAAGAGATTGTACCTTGACTGTAGTATGCATATCCTCGTTGATAGCACATTCCGCAGATACCCGGTGAACTTTCCCTCTATCTTTGCCCGAAGCCACATGTTTCATGTAATTAGCCACTCCAACAGTCTTGGTAAAAGATGGCAGTCAGTAGGTAGCTAGAAGGTTACAGTTCAGAATTCAGCAGGTTATGCCACTGGAGATGGATATTCATTTTTCTAATTCTTCCCTATTCGGAGAAGAAGTCCGGTCTGGTGATGATGGAATGTCCTGGTAATACTCTTGGGCAATAGCAGACAAAACTGAGGACTTAGGGTCTTTCGAAATTGGTGGAGGAATGGCAACAACTGCATATATGAGGACTGGTGAACGACGGTACCTGTGCCCACTGGGTAAAAGAAACATTAGTGTGGTCGGCTCTATGGATGGCATGTTCCATTTCTATAAAAAGCTGAGGAACTTCAACCCTTCTCTTTTCCAATGGTTGTTCTTCCTAGAGACATTCATCATCTGATCGCTCCAGTCTGTAATTCTCTTTCCCAAATGCTTTAGGCCCGACCGAGGACTAGTAAAGGATTCATTGCGGAGCCTTTTTCAATCCTGAGCTTGTTGAACAATTAGGGTTGTCGCATCTAGATTTTCTATTTCCTCCATGGGAGAAGAGGTAGAAGTAGATTTGGAGAGACCTGAAAGGAATAACCTAATACGGGAAATTCTTGAAAAGGCGAAAGGTTAAAAGGGGTAACATGCATATCGTGATTGCGTGGAGCCCAATTTTTATCATCAGTGGGTTTTTTCCACCTCTACAATTTCGAGGTGGATACATCAAGAATTGCCTGGACCCAAGCTTCGAGATTGGATATTTCTTCAAGCTCCTATATGGTGGTTGAAGAAAGGAAAAAGATCCGACCAAAGTATGAAATGACGCATTCTATAAAAGGCACCAAATTGAATATAGGATGAAGAAAATTACGTTGAAAATTCCATCGCTTCGGGATGGCACGATTATCCAGGGGAAGGAGATCGACGGTGGGGACAATAACGTATCTCTCGGTCTAGCCTCGGTTACGGTCATAATTGAGATTGTCAATGATATGTTTGCTTCCCCTACGGTGCAGGTTGATGACCCCCGTCATGGAATATGTGCGAGAAGTAGAGGCGAATAAGATGGTCCAAGGTAAAGGAAACGCCGTCCTCTCGAGCAAAATGTCGGAGGCATGCGACTGCCCTCCAAACCCGAGGGTCCACTTTAGCTATATAAACTTTGTAACGGCGGAAGAATTCCAAAATAATATTGTTAATAACTTCCCAAAGTTTAATTGAAAAGGGGCTTAAGTGTAGACAAATGAATACCCTTATTTATAGGAGGTTATCCTTTCATTATCGTTAGGAATCAAAACTTTGATTGATCCCCAACGACAATCGGTCTTTATCGTTGGTAGAATACTGAAGGTGATTCAAGTTTTGTAGTCACCGGCGAGAAAATCTCGACCTCCGGGAAAAATCTTAGAGACTAGGTTTCTCGAAGGTCATGGTCAAACTGCCATGTCCTCGATAGGAAGGAAGAAGCTAAAGAGTTCCGGCTAGGTGGTGTTTCTTCTTGAGGGTTAGGATCCCTCCTATTTGGGGGAATGTTGCTACTAGAAGAAGGGTTAGACATATTTGCAGTGAAGAAGAAAAGAAAATAGAAATCAGAGATTCTAAAGAGATTTTGCACAAATGAAGGTCGGATGGTGAAACTCCTTCACATAGGAGGTATTTATAAGAGATGAAAAATTATCATTACAGGAGGGAAATGATGTGATGGATGCCAAACAGCGGCAACACGTGCGTGTCAGAGTAGGTGTGATGAAGAGATACACCTCATCATTACTTTGCAGTCTTCCATTAATCGAGGGGAGCAAGAAAGTTGACGTCGTTTCAATAAGGTGACGATTGGAATGGCAAAATGAGTGAATGGTATTTTCCAAAGTCTCTTGCCAAAATGCAGAGTCTTGATTGGTTGACGATTTAAATCCACTTCCCGGGTATGCAAATGATGCGCTCGAAAAGTGCAGGGACTATCTGTATAGGGTAAAATTCATATAATAGTTGTACGAATTATGATGTGACATCAGACAGATGATGCTGAGTCAGATCCAGGTCAGTCTGAGTTGCTACCAGTAAGACGTGTATAGGGCCATGAGCATCATACACATATGTGATACCGGTAACTCAGAAGGTCAGAGGAGCCGTTTAAGTTACAATGGACGGCTGTTACTGAACCGGTCATATATCTTCCAACGGAGCATTAATAGCATTTATGGAGATACTAATTTGTCCAATTATTACAACATTCATTCTCTTGTATTAATGAGGGCACGTTTTGTGGGGGTGTACCCGTGAAGCTCATGTATAAATAGGACACATAGTTCCATTATAAACGATCACATTCAAGCTTTTACAATACAATCTCTAACATTTTTCTCGATTACATTGCTTTCATAATTAGTAAAGAGATAGAAAAATATATTTGTACCCAATATTTATACAAAAATAATAACTACACCTGTTATGTGTTTTTTGCATAAAAATTATCAAGTAATTATAATTAATTAATTAATATGTATTTTCACATTAATCATCATTTAATCATGATAAATCTCCATGTTTTGATACGTGCACTGAATGTGAATGTATTTATGGAATAAGATTAAATTTGTGATTGCACTATCCAAATTCGCCAATTTTACCGTCTATTTCCGCCAATTTTATCCTATATTTGACTTTTGGTCTAATGTTGCCGCTAGAGATGACAGTGGATCCTGGACCCGGTCCGATTCGGTGAATATAGATCCGTTTTATAGGATATGGATCTTCAAAATTTGGACCCGACGGATCCGGATCGGACCCGGATTCATTTCTGACGGATCGGATATGGATCTGGATCTTGTATTTGAATCTGTATACGGTCCAGATCCGACCCGTGGATTCATTTTTTATTAAATATATTCATAACCTAGAATGTAATTTTATAAGTATTTTCTTAAAATTGCTAAGCACATCATTGCAAGTTTAATTCTCAAAACAAGTTTAATTCTCAAAACAAGTTTAATTTATCAACGCGTTAACTCAAAAACCAAAAAATAAAGAGGTAACTTTGATAATAAAATCAATGTTATATTAGTGAATGACTAACATCTCCATAGACAAGTAGTTAAAATTATATTCAATTCATTTGTGAAGATTCCAAGCACATGCAAGTTCTGCATTGTGGAAATACTAGTCAGCATTTTCCACAACTATTGTCATTGCCTAACATTTTCAATTAATAACTCACAATCAAAACGAGACAACGAACAAAATATCTCATATGAACATTTCAAAATTGAAACACAGTAAACTGTTAGCTAAGTAAAAATCATTTTTCAGTTCAAAAAAAAATTCTTAGCAAGGTAAAAAATTTTACATGTGAATTCATATCCGATCCGTGGATCCGATGAATCCGTATTTGGATATGATTTTTATGGACCCAACGGATCTGGATCCGAATCTGAATTCAGGTATGAAAAACGAATCTGGATCTGGATCTAGTAGGATCCGGTCCAGATCCGATCCGTTGTCATCCCTAGTTGCCACTGTCTCTAGGGAAAAGAAATCTCATGTTGCCTTGGATCCTAACAAAGCTCGAATCTAAGAGTAATTCTTTTATCATAGTTAAAAGTTGAGGGATAAATTTGGATCTTGTTTGGTATGAAGGAGAAAATATTTTCCAATTTTTCTACATTTAATTGGTCACCTTCAAAATGAGAAAAATAATTTTCAAGTTCATTGTCTTTTCTTCACCTCCAAAGCCCCCAATCCCATCACCATCTCATCCCCCACCACCCCCGAACATCTCCTCCCCACTCATCTCACCTTCATAGTATTTTGATAGATTACATATTATAAATGCTGTTAGAATAATTTTTTTTTACTTACATACCAATATTAGAAAATAAATAAGAAATTAACTTATTTTCCGTACCTTCATATTAAACACACCCATGTAGTCCACCAATTTTAAACCTGATCTCCTTTTACAAATCCGACACAATTGCTCACGGTAAAGATATACATAAACTAAAAGATTACAAATAGTAGAATTAAGCAATTTCTAATTGATAAATTTGGATATTTTCCCTTATCCAATTCGAGGCTCAAAATGAGGGTGCACATTTTCCACCTGTAGATACATGTACCACATCTTCGCTCTTAAAAATATTATCCCTAAGAAAGTGTACTTCTAAGCATTTATCGATCTGGCCCAATCTAATAAAGCCGGTTGGGCTAGTAGGCCCCAACATGTATCTGGAAATCAACGAAATATCTTAAACTAATCCACAAACTTCGCTTGCTTGCACACACTTTTGATACGCGTAATAAATTAACCACAAAAAAACTTTCATTTAATTGCACGATTTTTCCTTCAAATGAGCTGGTTTTTCATTTTTGTCCTTCAAATTGGGTGATTTTAATTTTTACACTTCAAAATTGAACTTGTGTTTAGCGGGCATAAATTCTTTAAGAACACAGAACATAACTTACGAAATATTATGATTCAAAAATATGAATTTATGTCATGCAAAAAATCTATCAAATTTTTGCACGAATTTCCCTTCAAACGCACTGGTCTTTAATCCCCCCCTCATATATGTGGTCTTTATTTTTGCTCAGGCTGCTTATTTAATGAAAATCTCCAAGTATGTCTCGCTCGGCATAAGTTCTGTCGGAATTAAATTATGCGGCATAAGGTTATATAGTATTTTTCATATTATGATGAGTGTTGAAAATTTTGTCTTTTTCGGTATAACTTGTGTGAATATGATGATACATATGCCAAAGTTAAACGCTAAATATGTCGGCTAAAATCTGAAGTTATGTTTTTTTTCATATTATGTTGAATGTTGAAAGTTATGACTTGTCCGACAAAACTTGTGGGATGCTATGATACATATGCCGAAGCTAAAAGCTAACTATGCCGCTCGAAATTTGAAGTTATGTTGCGTAAAAAGTATTGAAGGGCAAAAATTAAGTATTATAAATTTGAAGGGAAAAATGTAAAATTACCCCGAAATGGGGACATTTGTGAGAAAAATCCAAAAAGTTATTTATTAGGAGGGGCAAAAATAAAACACCTAACACAAAATAGGAACAAAAGTGACCCAACCTCTTTTTGATACGCGTAATTAACCACCAAAAAACTTTTATACCTTCCTTTCTTCCCAAGCAAAAACCGTTACACTTCACATTCACATTAATAACTAAATTTCATTTCTCATCTCTACAATATCCACCTCTCCATTTTCCTCCTTTCTTCAACAATGTCGAAACAGACCTACCGTGTCTGTTTCTGTTTCCGGCGGCGATTCAAGGTAGTCGCCGCCGAGGCACCATCAGATGTGAAGAATTTATTCATTCGTTACTCCGATAACGGAGTAATGAATGCAGAGAACCTACATAGGTTCTTAATTGAGGTACAAAAGGAGGAAAATGCAACGTTAGAGGATTCTCAGGGTATTATGAATAATCTTCATGATCTTAAGATCCTCAATATATTTCATCGGAGAGGTCTTCATCTTGATGCATTTTTTAAGTATCTTTTTGCTGATATTAATCCTCCTCTTAATCCTAAACGTGAGGTAAGATTTAGATACTGCTGCTTGAATTTTTCTCCTTTAAATTACTATTTTTTGTTTTGATTTGGTTGAGATTTTGTCTGTCATAAATGTGTTTCCTATGGTAGATAATGTTGTTCTGAAACAAAAAAAAAACATTTTCCTGTGATTGATTCTTACAAATCTGTTGACAATTATTATACAATAGTGCTAACATACAACTATCGAAAATAACCTCTCTACGTCACAAAATATGTAAGATCTGCGTATATTATGCTCCCCAGACCCCACCTTGTGGGACCACATTGGTTTTGTTGTTGTTGTTGTTGTTATTGTGCTAACATAAGAGTAATATTATTGTTATACCCTATGCTCCCCCTTATACGTAATTATAATATATATGTCCAAGCACTGGAAAATGATTTAAAAGTCAAAAACTGAATTTCATGGTAAAATATGTTTGACAGAAACATTTTTGGTAGCGAACATTTTCTTTCATACCAAATTCACCTAGATGTCAAATGCTTTGTGTTTGCCCCTCTATACCTTTTAATTTCCCTTTATTAACACCGGTTTAGAAGATGCAAGTTATAAGGTTCTGTAGAGGATTCTTGTATATAAATTAACTAGCGCACTCAAAGATGGACTCAAAATTTTTAGTTTATGGGTTTTGAACCACAATTCTTTTTGTTTACTGGGTTCCGAAAGATTATTTTTACATATTAAATAAAAGTTTAAACACAAATATAAGGTTTGAATCGCACTTTAATTTTGGATGAAAAGTATTTAGGGGACGTTTGGTACATGGGATAAAGTGGGATATCCCAACATTAAGTTTGGGATAGTTTTATACTCGGTTTGATAGAAGGTATAAATTTATACCTTTTACCAAACAAAGTATAAAATGAAGCCCAAACTTAATGATGACATATCTCACCTTATCCCATCAATTTGTTTTTTGCAACAAACTGTGAATATTATCATACAAGAAATAAATTATTACAAACTAAGAGCATCTAGTGTTCTAAGCCACCTTCCAGGAAGGGTACTCAGAAACAGCTAGACTCAAGGAAAAACGAAACCAATCTAAACAAAGAAAAACTAGTTAGAGACTCTATGTATCAAAACTTGACAGTTCCTAGCCTTCCTAGAACATTGCACAAATGCTAAGCCTCTCTTGAAGTTCCTTTTGTATCTGTGTCACTATAAACTCAGTATTTACATTCAACTGTTTGAACACCTTCCAGTTCCTCACTTGCCAAGTGAAGTACACGTAGTAGCTGCTACTTCTTTCATCAATTGCCTCCAGTGTCTACTCTTAAACCACTGCATGCACGCTCTAATTGTGCTCGCAGGGATAGGTATACCAGCCCAATCACTCAAAGCATTACTTACAGAAGTTATCCAACTGCAATCACCAAATATGTGCTGTTGAGACTCTGGAACTCCCAGATCACACAAGCAGCAGTTTATGTCCCCATCAATAGGAATATGCAATCTCAACAATCTCTCCTTTGTGAGCAATCTGTCCTGGTAAGCTAGCCACAGGATTACCCTCTGTCTAGGCAACATCACAACACTCCAATCAACTCTGCCTCCCTCAGTCTTGTCATAAATCCCAGCAGTGCAATATAACTACTTGACACTGAATAGATGCCATTAGTAGTTAACTTATATGTACCCCTTCTATACCAGTGTGCCATGCTATCCTTTAGCCCATTCAATTTCTTCCAATACCAACTACAAAATCCTGAGGTGGGTGATGATCCCATATATTTCTACAAGTCTTCAAATAAACCTTATGCACCCATCAAACTTGGGATTTTATCGCATATGAGATAAATTAGTCCCAGGGCTATTATCCAAGGATTATAATCCCGGGATAATTTAGTCTGCGTACGACCCCTTAATCTTTTAGATTTGATTGTCAGGTGCTTCTCCTGTTGATTTGACCCATATGGAATGCTTTTTGATTTACTTGTGGAGGCTTTGAGTAAGTGATCCTCTGTTGTATCATTCTTAAGTTACTACGGAAAGAAATCCATTTGTATGGACATGTTGTTAGTTAACAGAATGTAAAAGACAGCTAATCCAATTGGAGTATGTTTTTTTTATTTCATTTCATAAATTACTAGCATATGTATGATGTATTCTTTTCACTAATAAATTTTCCGTTTGCTTTTTTCAGATTCACCATGATATGAATGCACCTTTGTCTCATTACTTCATATACACAGGCCATAATTCTTATCTAACTGGGAATCAGCTGAGTAGTGATTGCAGTGATGTCCCCATAATACAAGCCTTGCACAGAGGTGTAAGAGTAATTGAATTGGATATATGGCCAAATTCCGCCAAAGATGATGTGGAAGTTCTGCATGGAAGGTATGTCATTGATACTGGAATGTCCTAGTTCCTCTTGAACTACTAGTTGTTTCATTAAAACGGAAGCCCAAAAAACGAGCTTGACCGTTTGCTCATTAGCATACATGTCTATCTGTGCCAACCAAGACTGCTGCTACTGTGACATAATGATCCGTACCAAGTACTTGAGACTCTATTGGGCATGAATATGCTAATAACAAAGTCCATGTCTTGAGTAGGCTAAAACTTTTGGATGCCCAGTGATTACAATCTTGTGCTTTAGGAATTTTGTTTCTGTTATTACTGAATTCTTTGTTTCTATCTTGGAAATGAACTTGCAATTTGGGTTCATTAAACATAATGAGATGATTCCAGATTATGGTATTATCAGGTTGCTATATTTTCCCATAAACTTACTAGTATATGATATCTTGAAGTGTAGTGCTTTTTTCTCTCAAGAACCCCATGTCTAATTGGAGAATTAATACTTGCATATTGTGTATGGTGATAATAATCAAATTACAAGAGTTTTCTCCTGTGGAATTCATTCAAAGTTGTCAATGATTATTAACATACTTTTAACAAACCAGATCAGTTCTCGTGTATAAACACCCAATCTTTTAAGATTTTAAAGGACAAAAAGAAAAGAAAAAACCTCTTGAGCTTTGCTGTGTATGTTATTGGAATTTGAATTTCATGTCATACTTCTTGGACTATACTTGTGAATTTTTGGTTCACCAAAACACGTCTCCATTATTGAGCTGTCTTTATTGTGCTTATACTTTTCATTCTTCTTGTAGTTTGTAAGTGTACTTTTTTTCATACAGAACATTGACCACTCCAGTTGCGCTCATCAAATGTCTGAAGTCTATCAAGGAACATGCTTTTTCGGTATCTGAGTATCCTGTGGTAATAACACTTGAAGATCATCTAACTAACGATCTTCAGGCAAAAGTGGCGGAGGTGTGTATGTTCATATTCTGGATATGTTACCACCTTTATTGATCCTAATAATGCTTTTGTGGCAAAATACTAGATGATCAAACAAACATTTGGAGAGATGCTGTTTTCTCCCGATTCGTGTTTGAAAGACTTTCCATCCCCAGAAACACTGAAAAGACGTGTTCTGATATCAACTAAGCCACCCAAAGAATACCTTCAAGCGAAGGAAGTTAAAGAAAAAGATACAACGAAAGGAACAGAACAAGCTGATACAGAAGCTTGGGGAAGGGAAGTTTCAGACCTTAAAGCCAGATACAGTGATAAGGTGTAATAAATGCATTACCAATTAGTTGACCCATTTGAGTATGTCTGTTTCTTCAATGAAACTCTATTTTTTGCCACATTCTGACACTGTTCCAAGCAGGATGATTCTGATGACACAGAAGCTGACGAAGATGATGAAGGAGATCCCACCTCGCAGCAAGATACAGCACCAGAATACAAGTGCTTAATTGCCATTCATGCTGGAAAGGGGAAAGGTGGACTGTCTGATTGGCTGAGGGTTGATCCTGATAAAGTAAGACGACTTAGCTTGAGTGAGCAAGAACTTCAAAAGGCTGTACTTACTCATGGAAAAGAAATTATCAGGTGAAGTATTATTTTGCTCCATCCATCAAATTAATTACGTACAATGTAACCCTGTTCTTTGTCAATGTTTTAGACCTGTGGATATGCAAGTTGGATAACTTCAATTGCTTCCCCAGGATGCATTATCTTTCTGTCTTTTCCTCTGTGGCATTTTCTGGGGTGGGACTGGTGGGTTTGGGGGTTTGGGGGGGGGGGGAGGCGTGCTCATAACCAAGGTTATATCGTTTTAGTGATGTATACTTTGTGATATGCGGAATTAAAAACCATTTTACTTTGTTTTATGTGATCAAACAAGGGATATTGCTTGAGATGGTTTGATCATGTCCTATGTAGGCCTAATATGTACCAGTGTGTAGGTTCAATGATGAAGGTGTTAAAAGGACAAGCTAGACCTAAAATTGCATGTGAAGGAACAATTTCTCGAAATCCAAGCAGACTTGGCAAAAATAAATACACAATCGAACAAAAGATCTATATGAAATACCAACTAGTTGAGATTAAGGTTTGGTCATTGCCAGTACACGGTTTGCTCATAACCAAGGGTATATCATTTTAGTGATGTATACTTTGTGATATGCGGAATTAAAAACCATTAATCTTTGTTTTATGTGATCAAATGAGTGAAGATTGCTTGAGATGGTTTGATCATGTCCTTTGTAGGCCTAAAATGTACCAGTGTGTAGGTTCAATGATGAAGGTTTTAAAAGGACAAACTAGACCTATGAAACAAGTGCAAATGGAGCGAAATGGACATTGGAGTCTTATAGACGGCCACAACTAGCTTGGGATTGAGGGGTCATCATCTTTGTTGTTGGTGTTCTTGTTTGTCCTGTGTGATTTTAGGAGTTTCAGATGACGCAATCCAACTCATTTGATACTTCAAAATTTTGGAATATTATAGCATAACTACTTGTCATAATGTGTCATGTAACTGATCTACAGCACCCTTACCAATTTATTCATGCCATGTACATGTAATAGACTGTATGTGCATAATTATGGTATGTTTACAGGTTCACTCAGAGGAACTTGCTGAGAATATACCCAAAGGGCATACGTTTTGACTCATCCAATTACAATCCATTTGTTGCATGGACACATGGAGCTCAAATGGTGGCATTCAATATGCAGGTAGTCTTCATTCTTCATTCCTGCAAGAACCCCCCCCCCCCCCAAAAAGGAAAGCAAAAGAGGTAGTATTGGTAAAAGAAAATCACAATGCATAGTTAATATTTTCTGCTGTGCCTTAAGTAAATTAGAGAAAACTCATTCTATAGGGAAAACTAATTTCGCAAAAACCACAATGTCAGATAAACAAAATACAATTTAGTGCTTGATCTCAGCGACACTTTTCTTAGTTAGACCACTGCTGATATCACATGCATGATTACAAGATTCACATGTGTCTTTCCCTTCATGATGTAACTATTGATTTAGAGGAAATGAGTGAACTGTTAATCTTTGTTCTGTTTTCTCAAGGTGAAGGACACAACAATTATAAATATCTATCAGAACCCAGTTACGTATCCCCAAGCATGCATATAAGTACTTGGCCTTCCATACATTTGTGATCATTTTGACGTCTGACACATATCACATTAGAATTTATTTGAAGCTTTCTTTACACTTGCATATGTGCCGTTACTCCAATATCTGAAACCTGATAATTTAACAGCTCGAATTGAAACCTCAGATCTGTTATATTTTAGTAAATGATTTGTCTGGAAATGAACTTAGAGGAGAAGTGAAATACTAGTCATTAAGGGAGTGCTCGAAGGTTGGTGTAACTATGTTATATTAACCCCCCCCCCCCTTCTGCAGTACCCTAAGCACACACTGAAAAGAAGGAAAAGAGTTAAAAGGGTCACTCTCTTGAACGGTTGATTTTCTCTATATAGCTTTACTTGTTCCCAATATTGGTTTCTTTATCAATTCGCTTGTCATAGTCTTCCCAAGGAAAATGCATAAACAAAAATTTTGTGGCAGGGTTATGGGAGATCACTTTGGTTAATGCACGGCATGTTCAGAGCCAATGGTGGTTGTGGATATGTTAAGAAACCAGATATACTATTGAAAGCAGGTCCCAACAATGAGATATTCGATCCACAAGCAAATTTACCAGTCAAAACTACATTGAAGGTACTTGAGGGGATCTAGTTTTATAGCTGGCTTTGTTGGATTATGTATGGTTTGATCATTTTGTGATGCAAATAACCTAATGCTTCCTGTATTAAGCAGGTGACCGTATTTATGGGTGAAGGGTGGTATTATGACTTCGAACACACACACTTTGATGCATACTCTCCTCCAGACTTCTACGCGAAGGTAGATGTTTCTTTGCGATAATTATCCCTCAATACACTCTGGGGTTGGGAGTTGGGACTAAAAGCTTTTCGCGTTTTCTGATAAATAGACCGATGAGTTAGGTTGAAATGGAGAATCTGAATGGTCAAGGTGTGTATAACTGTATGCAGATAGGAATTGCTGGAGTTCCTGCTGATGTTGTAATGAAGAAAACAAAGACTCTTGAGGACAATTGGATACCAACTTGGGATGAACAATTTGAGTTCCCATTAACAGTTCCTGAATTGGCTCTACTCCGCGTCGAAGTTCATGAGTATGATATGTCTGAAAAAGATGATTTTGCTGGCCAAACTTGTTTGCCTGTTTCAGAACTCAAACAAGGTATCCGAGCAGTTCCACTCCACAACCGCAAGGGAGAGAAATACAACTCTGTGAAGCTACTTATGCGTTTCGAATTTATCTAACTGTGAGTTTGTTTTGTTCTGTTTTGCTTGTGGAAATAAGGATTTTGCATGCGTTGCAGGCTTTTGCTTCTGTGTATTTTGTGGTATGTTATCTTTGTCAATATGTGCGTTGAGATGTAAATAAGTTTGTGGTAAAATGTGTGCAAATATTTTTTGTAAAATCGTCCGTCTCTTTGTAATCTATGGTAAATTCTGTAACTTTGTCAATGTTATATGCTGAGATGTAAATATATATGTGGTAATGTGTGAGATTTTGTTTGTAAATTTTTTGGCTTTTACTCTGTGGTTTGTATTGTTGTAATAAAGTAAAACATATAGTGGCGAAAACATCCGGAGGCCACGGTTTAAATTCCAGCGAAACAAAAATGTTACATACTGATTTCTTTCATTTGCTCAAATCTTTGCAAAGTTATCCGGTGGCGAAAGTAAGACATATACGCCTAATGTGATGTAGAAATAAGCAAATATAGTAAGGATTTTTGTCTCATATTCTTCTTGTTTGAGCGTGCCCAATTATTATGAGAATTTTTTTCCATCCAATTATTATGATATTTTTTCCATCCAATTATTATGAGAATAATTGAATATTCACCAGAAAGCTACAGTTTAATTTCTATTCGTGCATAGTACAGGCATGACTAGTAAGGACATTGGTAATCAAATTCAAGATGTTCATTTTTTAATTTCACTTATTTTTTGTTCTCTTTTTACTGACTTTTGTAATTTCACTCACTTTAGATTATGGATTGTGCTACACTTACATTCTCTTGAGGTTTTATTGGAACAAAATATGTTGCCATGTTGGACTTAAACTAGGATTAGTAATCCTAATTTTTTCGGATTTGGTAATTGCTAATTTTTCAATTCATGTCTAAATTAACCTTCTTTAGTTATCAAAATCCTAAACCAACTCAAATTTAATTTTCCAAAATCAAACTATATAATACTCCACTATATTGTTTTCTCAAATCAGTCCATTCACCAATCGCTTATTTTCTTCTTGATTTGCTCTTTTCAACAATTATTATTATCCAAACACCGCCCAGACCCTACATTCCTCCCTTGCAACTTTCACACCTCCCTGATTGGAACAAGTTAAAACAATTAAGAAACTCTCACAAGTCATACCTCTTTTCCTAATTTTTCTTTTTTTTTTAACAATCATCCAAACACCCCCTTATCCTAACCCTCCTCATTGCAACTTCCATGCCATCCTGGTAGAACCATTATGAGTACAATAATGTCGATGAATCATATACATCAACGTAACATGAGTGTGATTCTGGATTTGAAAGGAGACAACACCAACATACCCAAAAGTAGGGTCAGGGGAGGGTAGGATGTACGCAAAATAACAATAATATGTCGGTACCATTGCCACCAACAACTACATATACAGGTCTGGATTCCCTAATCTCTCCAATTTATGTTTCCTTCAATCACTCAATCTTCGTTCTATCATATACTTATGTCCAGAACCTTACCCCGAAGAAAACCTCGAGCTATACCAATTCGGTATAGATGGAACTAAGGAACCATCAAGTATGTCTAGTGAAATCATTATGGATACATTGAGAGTGATAGTTGATGTGAGAAATCAACCTGTTTTAGTACACTGTAAACGTGGGAAACATCGAACTGGTTGTCTTGTTGGATGCTTGAGGAAATTGCAAAACTGGTGTTTGGCTGCAGTTGTGGAAGAATACAAGCATTTTGCTGGTGCAAAGTGGAGAGAAACTGACCTGAAGTTTTTGGAGAGCTTTGATGTTTCATGCATAAGGCTTTGCTTGAGAGCATTGTTATCTACAGGTGTATTATGGATTTGAACTTCAAATATTGTTTTGAGTATTTCAAATATTTGTTGTAATAGTAAAATATTGATTTGGGTAGTAATTCCAAGTCTACGTGAAAGTGTTACTATTTGAGAAGTCGAATAATTTTTTTTCATCACATTTTTTGCATATTTTTTTTTAAAAATATTTTAGATTTGTTATAAAACAATAAAGTTAAAACAAGAATATTATATAGAAAGGTAAAGAGAAGGGAGGGAGATTATTATTTCTCTTGAGGGATTTGATTAACATGATTTTAAAGTCACTAACCCTAACTTGTCTCCAAAGGTAGATAATCACAATAAATAAATAAATAGTATTTATAACATGATCATTAGTTATGTCAATTTATAATATTATTTTTTATATAATTTTTAAATATATAATTTTTTTTAAAAATAAAGAATATATACCCCAATTCATAATTCAAACCAAGTGTTTTTACTCTCATACTACAAACCCTTCATGTCACTTGGAATAGAGGGAGTGGTTGCTCAATTGAATAGTAGAATTATGGATCAATTGATATTAAAATGGGATTTTAACATTGCATAACCGCTATATGTAGTTATTGTGTATTTATATCTCTCTATAGAGAAAATTAACATTGCATAACCGCTCATCATAATTAGTATATTATATATATATATAATGACGGTTATAATTATATTTGATAAATTTCCAAATTTGTAACTTTCCCCTAATAAAATCAGGGAAGTAGCTAAATGCTTTATATTCAGTCTTCATTGTGTCAGTCAAATAATTGATAACGTGCTAGACATATTACATACGGTGCCTGTCCTAATTGCCATCTAATTATTCACTTTATTTGATTTTTAATGCCTTTATCATCAACTTCTAGGGGTATCAATGATTTTCCAAAAATCGATTGGACCGACTGAATCGTACGTACCAAACCAATTTTAAGGTATTTTTTAATAAAATTGAAAGTTTTGATATAAATCTATAGCTATACCGAAAATTAGGTTAGATTTTTTATTTTAAAAAATTATTGAAAAAAATATCGAACCAAACCGAATAAATGTATATGTAGAAAATATATTTTATATATTAAATTTAAAACACTAAGCATAACTTTTTTTACTTTGAGCCTTGCCTTGAGTTGAATTTGGATGGAGAAGTCTACAATTAAAATCTAAACCTACTCTACCCATTCAAAACAATATATAAAAGGTTCATGAGCTTGGCCCGGGAAGTGAAATGGTTTTTTGGAGGCCGAGATGATTTGGAGAGCCTTTGAGGAATAAAAAAGTGCGCGAACCCGTAGGTATTGACCGGAGGGATGGACCTGCATTTTCCAGCTTCGCCAAAAAAATGATCAAAGTTATCTTGCCCGAAGCTGGGAATCGGAGTTGATGATGATTTGGGCGAGGAGATGAAATTCTTGTCTCTTTGACAACGGAACGTCCTCATCCTTTGCTTCGTCGTTGTCTTCAATGATGATGGGTATTTGTTTAATAGAGGGTGGCATGGTGACAGAAGTTGGTACGGTGGCTTTTGCAATTGCGGTTTTCTTTATTTTGGAAGAGTCACCTTCTTCCGAGATTTTTTTCTCTTTGGAGTAGCCGAGGGAGACCTCAGGGGTTTTAAAGATTTTTTATTCTTCGGTACTTGGGCGATACGATGAGCGGATGCGGGTCAAGTACCGGGTTGGTGAGAACCGGAGCGGCCAGAACTTTTCTCGGGAGAGAGGTGCCTTTTGGAAAACCTAATTATTAGAAAGGAAAAAAATGGTGAAGATATGTGTATGTGAAGAAAAAGTAATGAAGAAGGAGTTCGGACGATACTAACCGTGATTTTGTGCTTTCAATCGGTCTTTGGAAATTATTTTACACGTCTGGTCTTTGTGCGGACAGACACTTATGATTTTTTGGACCCATTCATAAAGGGTCGTGATAGTGGGCGGAGTCCAGATGGTAGCTAAAAAACGGAGGAACATTTTCAAACAAAAAAAGAAATCGAGGCATTATAAAGTAAGGAGAAGAGTTTTGTACTTACGGGTCAAATTTCATGTCTCCATGAAAGGCATGAACCTTTTCGGGATAATTTCAGTAGTAGGAACTACTATGAAGTGCTCTATCCAGCCTCGGTTTCGGTCTTTGGATGATCCCTTCACGAAAAAATTTTAGAACATATAAACGGATCAAATAATCTAAGGTAAAATCTTCTTTAACTTCCTTGAACAATAACCGGAGGAAAGCAACGACCCTCCAGACGGACAGACCAATTTGTACAAGGCACAAGTTGTAAGTCTTGCACATCTCTAGAATCACATCATCTATCATAGGGTCGAGCTTGAGAGTAAAGGGGTAGGTATAAACATTGGTATATCCTGGTTGGTGAGTGGTGATGTCGTCATTAGGGCCGGGGATGACAATTTCATAGAAATCTTCCCAGCCACATTCAATCCGAAATTTACCAAGAACGGAAGAATTGATAAAAGTCGGATAGTTCTTTGCTATTTCACCTTGGTCACTTTTGGAGGTGACGACATAAACGACAAATTCATTGTCGAAGCAAAACGTGGTTGGGATCATGTAATAGGCTCTGGGATCAGGGCAGTCTGAGTTTCAGGGGATTCGCCAGCGCCGGCGACTTTGGCGGTGGCCGATGGAGATGAGGGTGACGTGAAAATGCCTTGAAGAAGAGCAGAAGAAAGTTTTTGCCATAATGATGAAAGAAATAGAAGTTGTGGTGGTTCTCTTGCACGGAAAAAGAGTTGAAGATCAAATGGGGAAGAAGATTCAGTGGAGTAAATAAACAAGTGAAGAAGATTTGAGAGAAAATTTTGCATAATGATAAAGTAGAGAAGATGAGAAGGGTCTTATAAAGCTTCAGTCATCATTAAGGAACGTTTCGATATAAAAACCGATGGGGCAGTTCAATCAGAAGATGACAAGTGTTGGAATTTTAAAAGGATGAGACGTGAGTCAGACTATGGAGAAGAGAAAGTGTTTCATTTTCCCGCTTCTTTCAGAGTAATCCAAGAGAAGACAACAAAGGAATCATTTTCCTTTTTCGTCACTTCGATAAACTTTAGTTCGGGAAGTGTGGGGACTATTTTTGCATGGTGAAATCCGGCGTGACACATGGCAAGGTTGGAATGAGAAGTTCGAGTTAGATGGATAAGTTCTGAACCATATTTGATTTGACTCCGAGGTGAGGTAGCAATTGAGATGAGTCCGGATACGGCCGAACTAGTTGGAACCGGGTGGAGTTCCGGAGGTATCTGACATGTATTTGTTTCGGATATGGCGCCAACCGTTACTTTTTAGTCATTAAGAGGCCATTATTAGCATTAATGATATTTAATTTGAGAAAGATTCTCAGGCATAAGTGCCATGTTTTCATAGCTATATAAGGAGCTTAACCTTCATATTGGAAGGACATCATATTCTCACAACTTGTACTTGTACGCATAATGATAACGTCCAAATCCACTCCTCAAAGAGAAAGTATACACGATCGTATGCAATATAATTTACCCAACTATGAGTTGGTGTCGATCCCACAGAGAACAATAAATAGGTGGTCAAGCAAAGTAGGAATATTCACCAACTACACTAAGACAAACACGTAAGGGTTGTTTTTAGACAGAAAATTACGTCTAATGCGGAAATGTAATCTAACCTAGAAATTAAGTAAAATGATCAATGGCCACATGCATGGATACAAAGGAAACTACTCTCAAGTAACGATCCAATGTATTTCACAATTTATAAATAATGGTGAGCTTATGTTACTTAGCCTCGGATAGTGAATCTAAATTAGTTTCTCCCGAAGACTAACTAGACTACCTAATTGAATATACCTAAAGCAATTAGGAGCATTAAGAACACTTGAATATGTCTACAAGTGGTGCCGCATATCTCTAGGTCGATTCCCAACCCCGAGTTTAAACTGAAGTAAATGGGCGAGTCCTAGAGTTAGCAATTCCCTTAAGAAATATTAAAGAACAAGAATAATTAAAACAACATTAACTCACTTCATTAAGAATAAAATCATTCAATTCATAAGCAAAACAAGAGTTTGAATCCAAACTAAAATCATGAATATTCCCATAAACAAGATTCAAGTCTAGAAATAAATACTACACACTTAGATGTTCATTACAAAGCAAGATATTAAAAAGTGAAGTAAAGGTTCAAGAAAGTGCTCAATCAAATCTTCAACCCAAAGTGTGGTGTAGGAACCCTTGTCTCCAAAACAAGTGTTTACTGCCAAAGATATCTTCTAAAATGAGCTAGGTCGAGTTTTATGTGGTTTTGGAATAAAAAATATGAAATCCCGAAATTGCCAGTTTTGCCCAAAAAATTGGTCATCGCGATCACGACAACAGTCGTCGTGATCGCGGTGAATTTTATTCCATTGACTCACGGTTGTGGTCAATGTCTCGCGATAGCGAAGATCAATTGACCACGTTGACCAAGCAGTCGTGTGGGTCAATTCCTCAATGGCGAAGAACAAATCACTGCCAGTTTCCTTTTTTGTTCGTTTCAGCTCCTTTTTGCCTCGTTTTCACTTGGTTTGTTCCCAATTCTCTATATAACTCAATGTATCTGAAAATATAGCAATACACACTATAAAAAGTCTCATATCATCAATAATATGATACAAAAATCAAATCAAAAAGACTATAATAAGTGGTAAACTCACCACTTATCACATAATCTTACATATATTTTACTTTTTTGCTCTCTTTTCTGGTCTATAACCGAAGCTATTTTACTATGGTCTGGATCAATCTTACTCAGAGGATTCATCCGAGTTCAAGGCAGTTCATGCTATTTTCTTACTTGTCATTTCAATTTGCTTACTTATTATCAATTATTAGTTCTTTGAAAGTTTAACTGCTTCAAACTGGTTGGCAAAATTCGCGTTCCAAGTTATAAAGTTTGTCTAAAATTACAAACTTTATCTGAAGTTTGGCTATCTTGATTGTACAAGTAAACTTCCAAGCATTATAAGTTTGAAGTTTGGCTCGCCAAGGACAAACCTCTAACATATGCATCTGAAGTTTGACATGTCAGGACCAAATTTTAAAAATGCATATCTAAAGTTTGAACTACCAATATCAGAAATTTCAGACATTTATGTTCGAAATGGAGAGTATCTTTTCTAAACTTTGAACTAACAATCTTCATTCCTGCGACATTTTCAAGATTTTCTAACAACATCGCTTGATTAGACTCACTTTTCATATTCAAAATTCAAGATTCACTTTTCATGCTTCAACGATTGTGACTTTTAGATGGTCTTTTAATTTACTTTGTGAATTCCAATATGTAGGAGTTGTTGGAATTATTTCCTTTATGTTTAATAGATTTTTATTCAAGCTTTATACTTCAATTAATGTACAATAGATTGAAACACACTCTTGTAAGAGGAAGATGAGGAGGAGGAGGAAGAGGAAGAGTAATAGTAGTAGTTTTGTCTTAAGTTTGCATACACTAGCTACTAGCTGCTTCTTCTTCTTCTTCTTTTAGGAATATATTATTGGGTGTGCGAACAAAGTCACACATCGGTATTTGAAATGATTGGGAGCCATCATATAAGGTGTAGAATCACTTAATTGTGTGTGGTATGTTGAGGAAAACCATGTTGGGGCTTGACCAAAAGCGAACAATATCACACCATGTTAAAAGTATCTTTGGGCTGATTTACCCCAACAACTGTATCAGATCCCAGATTCGGTAGGACGAGTATGACGATGGCAGAGAAATGGTGTAGGCACAGTTTGGTTTCCATTACAAGCTTAAAGACGTGCACATAAGAAGTTAGTTGTCGGCTTCAATTTCCATGATACTCTAATGATGTGGGTATCACATAACAAATCTCGAAAATTAGTTCGAGGGAGAGATTGTTGGGTGTGCGAATGAAATTTCACATCGATAGCTAAAAAGATTAGGAGCCAACATATGAGGTGTAGGAATCTCTTAATGGTGTGAGGCCTTTTGAGGAAAACCGTGCGACTTGGCTCAAAGCGAATAATATCACACCATGTTAAGAGTATCTTTAGGTTGATGTACCCCAACATATATTATCCAAAGAGGCTCTATAAAACCTAAATAAAAACTTAGCTAAATTATGAACTACACGTATAGGGCAAAATTCGTGCATAACAGTTGTACGAATTATGATGCGACACGTGACAATTAATGTTAAGTTAAGTCCAAGTTAGCTTGGGGAATTACCGGTAGCATTCAAGTAGTACCGAGAGCGACACAAGCATAACTTGTACCAGTAATACAGAAGGCTGAAAACCGTTTGAATTGTAACATGCAACCATTACCAAACTGGTAACACGTCTTTCAATGGAGCTTTAATGACATTTATTGAGATATAGATTATCCAATTGTTACAACATTCATTCTCCTATATTAATGAGAGCATATTTCATGGGTTGTGTACCCGTGTAGCTCATGTATAAATAAGACAGGTTATTCCATTATAACCTATCATAATCTAGTTATTACAAGATACTTGCTTACATTCTCTCAATTTCTGTGCTTTCATACAAGTTATCGAAGCTCTGCTCAGAAGCAGTCATAAGGCTCAAGCTAATCATCACTTTACTTTATCTGATTATTATTTTTTTCAATATAATTTATCTAGAATCCTTATCTAACGTGTCACTTAAGATCCACGTGTCCTTGACCGTGTATACAAATTCAACTATATCGTTTTATGGGTAAATAGTTTGGCGCCCACTGTGGGGCCTGGACAATTTTGGTGTCACAAGTGACCCCTTTACTAACCTAATTTTTTCTTTAAGTCTTATTCTTTGTTCAGATCAGATAAATGACAGGAATAGGCAAAAATAATCACAATGTCAGGGACAACACAAATAATCTTAGGCCAGATAGTTGCCAACAGGAACCACGACGCTCGAAGACCCGATGCATACAGATGAGTCACTTCTGGGGACGGTTAGACTCAACATGGGGATGGTCCCACTGACGAAACACCTGAAAAAGCCATAAAAATCTTTGGGCTCAGAATGCGATGAGTAAGTAGTTAGAGTGTCTGAAGCGATTTCAAGAGGAGTACATATCTAAAAATACCAACAGTACTCCAACAAAAGAATCAATGCCTCCACCGAATGCACATGGATAAATCGGTAATAATCAATGAAGATCTGGAAACGATGGTTCAGAGAGTGAAGTCGCCCCTGAAAACTCGTTTCAGGAAAAAGTTTTGAATTTCATGAGAGACACGACTAGCAAAGTTGGTACCAATGTAGAGAAGGCGAAAACAATTGCCCAGGAGTTCCGGCGCCAATTCAGTCAAATGTCAGGGGCTCCTTCTATGGTTGATGGTCCGGATGCATAGAAATACATACAGTTGGCTTATAAGTTAGAGGCTATGCCCGAACTAATTCCCAAAAGGTTCAAAATGTCTTTTATAGCCAAATAAGATAGAACTATTGATCCACATGAACATATAATGGCCTACACTACGGCCGTGAAAGGAAATGATCTAAGAGAACATGAAATAGAATCAGTTCTGATCAATAAGTTCGCTGAAAAACTTGCTAAGAGAGCTTTGCCATGGTATTCATAACTCCCTGACCATTCGATTGGTTCATCCTCCTAGCTAGTCGACATATTCATTAAGGCTCATACAAGGGCTCAGAAAGTAAAGACATGCAAGGTGGATATCTTCCGCATTGCACAAGGAACTCCTTAAGGATTTCATTACACGGTTCCAAAAGGAATGGATGCTACTACCCGCACTCCCAGATGAATGGGCTGCAAAATGTTTCACAAAGGGTTGAATCCCTCAAGCTCAGATGTTTCATGAAAGCTTAAGGAACATCTCTTGGAATTCTAGGCTATAACTTGGGAAGACATGCATAACTGGTATGAGTCCAAGATCTAGATTGAGGATGACATGCTTGGATCTAAAGTCGGGAGTATCTTTGCAAAGTCAGAAAAAGGGAATTCCTCAAAGAACCATTATCAACCTTATCCTACCACCGAAAAGCAGAGAAGTGGACAAGGTTTTCGCTCATTTGAAAAATCAAATAACAAGGAAGGTTTCGGACGAAACAATCAAGGATTGGTGAATTCCGTGAAAACTAACTCATCCAAGGGTACCGGATACCCAAACGTATCTGAATATAACTTCAATATTGATGAAGAGCAAATGGTGGCGGTGTTGAGAACTCATCCGTCATCCCAACCACCAAAACCATTGCAGTCTGATCCTAGTAAAAGAGATCAGTACATCTGGTGCAATTTCCATGGCACTCACGGGCATAAAACTACATATTGTAGACATCTACACGAAGATGTGGTAGGAATGCTAAGCATGGGCCACCTCCAGGAATATTTGAGCGAGAGAGCTCGAAACAATTATGAGCGGGGGCCACCTGCAGAAGGTACGTCAAATCCAGTTGCGCCACCTGATGTTATAAACATTATCTATGGTGGATTAATGATTGCCGCCACATCTTTCATTGCGGCTAAGAAGACGAAAATCTTTGCGACCTGAGAGAAAAGGTTACGGAAGATACCTAATAAACATACTATCACGTTCACTAAAGAAGACATTGCGGTGTTATCTTCCCTCACAATGATGCATTGGTGGTCACGGTGCCTATTGACTGCTTTCAGGTGAATAGAGTTATAATTGATCCTGGGAGCTCAGCTAATATAATTAAGCTGAAGATGGTTGAAGAAATGAATATGGCAGACAAAATAGTTCCAGCTTCCAAAACCCTTTCAGGTTTTAACATATCAATTGAGACCACAAAAGGGGAAGTGGACATACCGGTGGATGCGATAAGAGTTATTAAGTTGAAAAAAGTCTATGTCCTTAATGGAGACATGAGGTACAATGCAATATTAAGAAGACCGTGGATACATGACATGAAGGTAGTCTCGACAACACTACATTTGTTGATAAAATTCCCTACACCAGAAAAAATTCAGCATATTCGAGGTGAACAACCTGCTGCCAAGGAAATGTACGCCATAGAGGAACCAGAGGTGGCAACAAACCCAAATAGAAATTACAGGAAGTAGAGTCGGTGTCAGAAGATACTCACCAGGTTCCACCGTTAGAAACGGTAGTAGCCTATCCGGAGGAAGAGTTTTAAAACTAGTACCAAGTACCAAGATACTTTCAGGTACAAGATAAATCAAATGCCACCACGTCCACTATACAGGAGTTGGATCAGATTTCCCTACATCCAAAACCCCCAGAAAGGAAGGTATACCTGGCACCGAGTTAACCTAGGGCTCAGGACTTAATTAATAAATATCTTATATCTAACATTGATTTCTTTGCATGGTATCAAGAAGATATGATAGACATTCATGCATAAGTCATAACTCGTAAGTTGTGCCTAGATCTCAGTTTTCCTCCTTTACGGTAGAAAAAATGGCTGATAGCCAAACTCCGTAACAGGTTTGTTCAAGAAAAAATAGCTAGACTACTCAATATAGGGTCAATCCGGGAGGTAAAATACCCATACTAGTTAGAAAACGTAGTTGTAGTACCTAAAAAGGAAAACAAATTTAGAATGTGTGTTGATTATAAAGATTTAAATAAAGCATTTCCCAAAGACTCGTTCCCGCTGTCGAACATAGATCAGATGATCGATGCTACAATCGAGCATGAGATAATGAGTTTTCTTGATGAATATTCTGGGTATAAATAATAAGGATGCACTCGGAAGACCAAGAAAAACATCTTTCTTAACTATTTTCGGTACTTATTGTTATAACGTTATGTCTTTTGGACTAAAAAACGACAGGGCTACATATCAAAGGTAGTAAATAAAATGTTTGAGAAGCAATTATGAAAAATAATGGAAGTATATATAGATGATATGCTTGTTAAGAGTCTTCATGCAGACGACTATCTAAGTCATTTGCAAGAAACCTTTGAGGTGCTAAAGAAGTATAATATGAAACTAAACCCCAAGAAATGTGCTTTCGGGGTTGACTCCGATAAAATTTTGAGTTTCTTAGTTTTCCATAGAGGGATCGAGATAAATTCGGAAAAAATAAAGGCTATCGAAGACATACCGAACATATTGGAAGATGTGAAAGAAGTGCAGCGATTGACCGAGTATGTGGCGGACCTAAGCAGGTTTATAACTCGGTCCTCAGAAAAATGTCATAGGTTCTTCTCACTTATAAAGAAGAAGAACGATTTCGTTTGGACCTCCGAATGCCAATAATCCTTACGGGACTTGAAAACTTACCTATCCATTTCTTCCCTAATGTCAAAGCCAAATAACAGAGAACAACTACTTATATACTTGGCATTATCAGAGGTGATGGTAAGTGCAATACTGGTATGGGAGGAAAAGGATACACAATTTCCTATCTATTACATAAGTAGAGTAATATCAAGGGCCGAAACCTAGTACACGTTACTCGAAAGACTGGATTTTTCCTTAGTAATGTCGTCGCGGAATCTTCAACCATATTTTGAATGTCATTCAATTGTCGTAGTAACTACATTTTCTCTTAAAATGTGTTGCATAAGCCTAAACTATCCGAGCACTTGGCTAAATGAGTGGTGGAATTAAGAGAATTTGACATTGAATGCAGACCCCAGACAATAATAAAGTCACAAGTCCTTTCAGACTTTGTGGCCGATTTCAGTCCGGGAGTAACTTCTCAGGCGGAGAAAGAGGCTATCCTAGTCTCGAGGACTGCCCCAGGGATCTGGACACTTTATACAGATGGTGCCTCTAATGTCAATGGGACCGGTCTCGGAGTTGTATTGTGAACTTCCACCGGTAAAGTTTTAAGGCAAATAATACATAACCCTCTGTTGATTATCAATGAAGCAACGTATGAGGATTTAATTGCAGTTTTAGAATTGGCCAGAGGTTTAGGCTCACAAATCATTGATGTCAAGTGTGACTCACTGCTGATAGTGAACAAATCCATGTAGTGTTCAAAGCTACAGAAGAACGAATGTCAAGATACCTTGAAAAGGCTTTGAAGCATTTGTCTCATTTTCAAGAATGGAGGTGGTTCATATACCCCGGGAAGAAAACATAAAGACATATTCGCTTGTAAACTTAGGCTCAATCCCGGAGGTGAAAGGTTCTAAAACCGACTCGGTTGTTCAGTTGTTGCATTCGGCATTGGATCCCGCCCGATATGATGAGGTAAATTCAACCAGCCTAACTTGGGATTGGAGAAATGAATTCTTAGACTATATTGTAAATGGAAAGCTCCCAAAGGAACCGAAAGCATCCAGAGCTTTGACGATCAAAGCTGCCCAATACTATGTCATAGACGGAAAGCTTTACCATAGATGTTTTATATGGTCCCCTAGCCCAATGAATAGGCCCTGATGAAGTAGATTACGTAATGAGGAAGCTCATTAGGGCTAGTTATTATTGGCCCTGGAATGAAGAAGATACAAAATTATTTGTAAAGAAGTGTGATAAGTGTCAGCGTCACGCACAACTATTACACCGACCGGGAGAAGAACTGCATCCGATAGTGTCCCCGTGGTCGTTCATGAAGTGGGGGATGGACATTGTCGGACACTTGCCAGTGACACTAAGACATGTATGTCAAATTATTTTTATGTAAAGATATGGGAGAAAGAGGTGAAGGACTTTATTTGGCAACATATTATTTGTCATTTTGGCATCCTAAAGGAGATAACTTGTGACAATGGCCGAAATTTCATCGGATCCAAGGTCATAGAGTTCCTTGATGATTTGAATATCAAGTGGATCACCTCTACTCCCTATCATCCCAGTGCAAATGGATAAGTAGAATCAACAATCAAGACTATAATCCATAATTTGAAAAAGAAATTGGAGGTTGCGAAAGGAAACTGGCCGTCTAAGCTACCTGAAATACTGTGGGCATATAGAACCACAACAAAAATGACTACCAAAGAAACTCATTTTTCCATAGTCTATGGTGTAGAGGCTTTGATCCCGGTAGAAGTAGGAATTTCCAGCCTGAGATACCTCCAGTCTTAGGAAGAATCAATGTCCGTGCACCTGATTTGCTCGAGAAACGTCGAGATTTAGCATACGTTCAGATGGTATCCCAAAAGAAAAGAATGGAGCGTTACTACAATCGGTGCACAAATCTCCGACACTTCAAACTTGGGGACTTAGTGCTCCGGAGAGTCACTCAGAGTACCCGAGAACATAATGTTGGAAAGTTAGGAGCAAATTGGGAATGACCATATACAGTCATCGGTATTGCCGGTAAATGAGCTTATCAGCTAGCAGATCAACAAGGAAATACACTTCCTAGTAATGGGAATGTAAGTACTTTGAAGAACTACTATGTGTAGTAAGACGAAGCATGCACTGCACTCTTTTTCCATTTGACCAGTTTTTGTCCCAATTGGATTTTTCCGATAAGGTTTTTAATGAGGCCGCATAACAACATAAGCATGTTAATGATCTTACTACCGAGAAGAGCTATCCCGTATAAGAGTTTTCATTGCATGAACTCTCAGATACGGGGGGCATGGACACTCGGAATGGAGTAAGGAAAATTTTGTAATCTTAACATTTTTAAGGAAAGCACCCGATATCAAGACTACCTGGATATTTAAACTATATGTAACTTTATTGACCGTGTTAGATGGCAGCCAGATTATTCTTGCAATTGTCCTCACATTTGTAAGTCAAAGAAATCAATAAAAAATCCTTTTATGATTGATAAATCTTTGCCATCACGAACATAAAAATGTATGTTATTATCTTAAACATATCAAAAAATTTGTGCCATAATGAACATGAGACGTCCTTTTCTACAACACCATTAAAAATAAGGGTCCTCTTTTATTAAAACCTTAACAAAAATGTTAAGGATCTGGATACAAGAAGTGACGAGGTTTTTAAGTTAACTGGAACCAACTTAGGTCCGGGATTAACTTTGGAAGCCATGAGAAGCCCCGATTTAAAGATGAAAATAAAAATACATCTTTGGAACCAAATTAAGGTTATTTAAAAGTTTTTAAATTTCTAAAGTTTAGCCAATTATGATAAAATGAACCTCGAAGTTGGGTTCTGGTTCATAAAGAAAAGTGATAAAGTTTGTAACTAATGCTTGCTTGTGAAAATAAATAAAGAATAACTACCTTACACACAAAATTGCAAATAAAAGGGAAAGTTCATTCATTCATATTTTTTTTTCTAATTGAAACCAGACCGAATAAAAAAGATGTTGACCAGGCCCAAAAGTGATGCCGATAATAAAAACAAAAAGACAAAAAAATTCCCACAAAAGGTTACGGCATGTACGCTCCATGGTCCGTCGGGGGTGTTCCGTGTGTTTTAAATAAGTTCTGAGAAACATGGGTTGAAAGAGGTTGTTCTAAGGCTGATTCTCGGGAGTGTTATATGAGGCAGAAGGCACATGTTTTTAAGGATGAGAAACCTCAGGTCCCAGGGGGACATCGTTATCCCCAGCCCCCCAGACGAAATGTTGTCTTCTTCCACTGGGAGGGAAACATCAGGACTATCAGCAGAGGCCAATTCCAATTGCACAACCTTGGTGATTTCCTCATCAATATCAACAAGCCTAGTTTTCACTGCTTCTAAGGCCATACATCGCATCATATAGCCGTTCTTAATCATGATAGAGTATAATTGTCAATGGTGGCCTGGACCTCTTCTTCTGCAGCTTGAACGGCCTGAGTGAGCTCGACCCTGATAACATGGATGAGTTTGTTGCCTCGGGTTAACTCAGTAATTTCTTCCAATTGTCTCTCATTCTGAGATGCCAAAGTAGAAAAACTGGTCCTCAAAGACTCAGTTTATTTATTCAGGGCTTCTATCTCGATCTCTTTAATTTGGAGACATTTGGAGAAGGAACCCTTATCAGTGTCAAGACCGGAGAAACACATTGTCAAATTAGACATAGTATCTGATGCTTCATTCCACTTCTTCTGCCAATCCCCGACCCGATCCTTACATAAAATAGCATGTTACCTATAGGCCTTTTTTTCCTCATCCAAGTGCTTACGTTTGCCACGCAGTACATCAACCTTGGCATGCTTCAACTCTGCAACTAACAGGCGATGAACGACGTTGTCCCTTTCGGTCTGTAAGGTGGCTTTTTCTTCAATCATTCGTTGGAGCCCCTTCGTAGCATAGGAAGTTTTCTTGGATCACAAACATGATTATCAGAAGTGAATGTGAGGAAATAGCAAAATACAACCAGATCAGGAAAGGGGTGATACCTTGGCTGTAATAAGCATTCCTTCATTACTGACGCATTCAGAGAACACCCAACGAGCCTTCCTCATATCCTTATTTGAAGCCACATGTTTCATGTAGTTAGCCACTCCAACGGGCTTAGAACAAAGGTGGCAGTCAGCAGAGAGTTGAAAGGTTACAGTCCGGTATTCTGCAGGTTAAAATCAAAGGAAGGAACAATTTGTACCGGTGGTAAGTTCGAGTGTCGTAATAAGGTCGGTTGGCAGTGGAACCAGGTGACACCAAATGGTGACCAGACATGTATGACATCGGGTGGAAAATTGAAAGAGCTTAGCGCCTACCTGTTTTGGATATGGCACCAACCGTTACTATTCGCTCATTTTCTGTCATTTCATTACATTTAATGAAGAAATGATCTTTGGCATAAATGCCCTGCATTGTAAGCTATAAAAGGAGCCCAACATTCATGTTGGAAGGGCATATGACTCTCACCTTTGTCTACTAGAAAATTTTTAGTATAATTAAATCTATAAAAGCTCATAATATTGGCTCGAGCTTGAAGTAACTTAGCTAAGGACCATACCAAGTTCACTGACAAGTTTCAATCGAGACTTCACTAATTCATGCTACTTCTTTTGCTTATTATTTTCATTCATTTACTTATTACTAATTATTTGTTTTACTTATTTGTGAATCGATCCATGTATCCTTAAAACCACTTATAAATTCAAATGTGCCTTTTTTGGAGTAAACAGTTTGGCGCCCACCATGGGGCTAAGAATAATAATTGTGATTTGATTCTAACCCAAATTTCACTTATTTCTTTTATGATTTTGTGATTCAGATCAATACTAAGCACTTACAATATGGCTAGTGAAATCAACGTTGAGGTTAACAACCACGAAGGTAATAACGGTGACAATGGTAACAACCCCATGATTTTACCTCAGTCGTCTAGAAGATCGCGCCAAAAGACACCGAATAATGATGAGGATAGTGAAATAAATTTGGCTAAGATCTTCTATATGTTAAAGGAGCAACAATAGGCTATAATTCAATTGCAAAAGAAAAGCAATGGATCAAGTGCGGCGGATGAAGCTCGTCCCATCCACAATGATGAACCAGGTCGGGAAAATGATCAAGTTGATGAGAATGTTAATGGCTTAGGGACTAATAAGTCCTCGGAGGTCCTGAAAATGCTTGAAGTCTTAACTAAACAAATTGACACCAATAAAAAGAAGGTGGACACTTATAATTCACGAGTAGACCACATTTATGGGGCACCTCCGATTTTGAAGGGGCCAAACTCGAAGAGATACACCTTGTTGTCATTTTTCCAAAGTATAGCACCAAAGTTGATACCGAAGAGGTTTAAAATGCCCGACCTCCTGAAGTACAATGGGACAACAGATCCACACGAGCATGTGACTTCGTATACTTATGCAATAAAGGGCAATGACATGCACCCAGATGAGATTGAATCGGTGTTGCTGAAGAAATTCGACAAAATATTTTCCAAAAGAGCAATGACATGGTATTCTATGTTGATTGAACATTCTGTTAATTCATTTGAAATGATTGTCGATGCTTTTATAAAGGCGCATACTGGAACTCAGAAGGTTCAAGCAAAAAAATAGATATTTTCAAAATTGATCAGAAAGATACGGAGTTGCTGTGGGAGTTCGTGACCAGGTTTCAAAAGGAGCAGATGTTTTTTTCACAAGTACCGGATGAATAAGCAGCTGAAGCTTTAACCAAGGGGATGAATCCTATGAGTTCCAATGCCTCGTTCAAATTAAAGAAGAACATGGGCAAATACGCATAACAGGTACGAGTCCAAAATTAGGGTGGAAAATGATCAACTTGAACTCCCACCGAGGTCAGCAGGACGGAACAAAAACTTAGACAAATCAAATAGGGTAGTTGAGTCGGAGACAAAGTCTTCAAAAGATAGTTATTAACCCTACGGGCAACCGAAGAGGTTGAATTTCAAATTGGATTGGGATCGCGACAATCACAATTTTCCATCGGATAGAGGAGATATATGTAATGATCAAAGCTCTACCAGTAGGGGTTTGCAATTCAATAACAATACCGGTGGATCTTCTTCTATCATTTTGGAGAACTAGAGGTTGTCCAAAGATGATTTCAATATTGATGTTGCTAGGCTTATTTTGGCCATTGGTCATATAAAGGAGACACGGTGGCCAAGACCGCTTCGGACAGACTCGACTCAAAGAGATCCAAATTTATTTGTGATTACCATGGAACTCATGGTCATCGAACAGAGGATTGTTGCCAGTTAAGGGTAGAAGTTTCCCGATTATTGAAAAATGGACACATATGCGAGTTATTAAGTGATCGTGCAAAAGGCAATTACAGAAATAGGGAAGCAAACAAGCAGATAGAACTGGTTGAACCCCAGAATGTTATTAATATAATCATCGAGGGATGGATGTTCCTAATGGAGCTATCATGACCGCAAAGAAGATGAAAGTGTCAATAACTAGAGAGAAAAGATCCAAAAATTACGAACCGGAGGAAACAATATCTTTCAATGATGAAGATGTGGAGGGCATCATTCAACCCCATAATGATGCACTGGTAATTTCTGTCCTCATTAATAAATTTTAGATTAAGCAGATTTTAATTGATCCAGGTAGCTCGGCCAACATCATCCAATGGAAGGTGGTGGAGCAGTTGGGGTTGTTGGAACAAATTATGCTGGCAGCCCAAGTTCTAAACGGTTTTAACATGGCAAGTGAGACCACAAAAGGGGAGATTATTCTTCTAGTCAACGCAGCAATGATAATTCAGCAAATAAGATTTTATGTCATAGAAGGCAAAATGAGGTACAATGCTCTATTCGGCAGGCCTTAGATACATAATATGAAGGTTGTACCTTCGATGCTATACATGATGCTAAAATTCCCAACACCGGAAGGAATCAAGATAATCAGAGGGGAACAACCGGCATCAAGGGAGATGTTGGCAGTAGAAGAATCGGTGCAAACACCTAAAGAAATGAAGGACGCGGTTAAAGGTGGGGAAGTGATATAGCAATCACAGAGTTCGGGCTCATTGAGTCCAAAAAATGAAGTAGAAGAAAAGACAAGTTATGAGGATGAAGAAGACTACTCTTGTGTTTCGAGGTCATTTATGCTACCCGGTGATGTAGATGCCATGAAGTCAGCTATATAGAAGCTAGAACAAGTCATCATGTTCGTGCATCTGCCAGATAGAAAGGTACACCTGAGCACAAGATTGACCTCGGAGCTCAAGCTTAAATTAATTAAATTTATTAAAGATAATGCCGATTGCTTTGCCTAGTCCCACTTAGATATGACAGGAATCTCACCGGAGATTAAAATTCACAAATTGAGTTTGGACTCAAGTTTCGCCCGGTAAAGCAATAAAAAAGGCCTATGGCCGACGTCAAACGTAAGTTCATCAAGGAGAAGGTAACAAAGCTTTTGAATATAGGTTCCATTCGGGAGGTAGAGTATCTGGATTGGTTAGCAAACATAGTGGTCATACCTAAAAAAGGTAATAAACTAAGAATGTGCATAGATTTTAAAGATTTGAATAAAGCATGTGAAAGATTTTTTTCCTTTGCCGCACATCGATCGGATGATTGATGCTACGACGGGGCATGCGATGCTGACTTTTATTGAAGCTTACTTTGGGTATAACCAAATTAGGATGAATCTGGAGGATCAAGAGAAACCCTCTTTTATATCTAGATAGGGGACCTATAACTATAATGTATAGATATTTGGTTTAAAAACACTAGTGCAATATATCAACCTTATTTATATATATATATATATATATATATATATATATATATATATATATATATATATATATATATATATATATATATGTAAATAAGGCCTTTAATATCGTTGTCTATTCTCAATATCATTTATTTATTATTATTATATTATTCGCATTTTCTACTACCATTTGCCTTTTAATATCTTAATCATAGTTCTTACTTTTTACCCTAATATCCTATGTTATTTTATTTGCGCAAAATGGCATCGCATTTTTCATTTAAATTAAGCATTAAACATTTCATAAATATTATGTTTTTATTATTATCACATCGTTATTTTTTTATCTTTATAATTTACATTTCTTCAAAGTATTTTTTTAAAATAATAAACACCTTTTACATTTTTAACCACAACCCATTTTTTCCTTAACTCAAAACATTTCTACAACCCACAAAACAGTCTAACAAACCAGCCCAATCGGCCAAACCCTTCACCCCCAATCCGTGATCCATCGGCCCAACCCCTCATTTTCCCCCCCTAAAACCTAATACCCTCAAAACAAAACCCTAAACTCTTTTCTCCTTCACCAAACCCGATCGGCCCCCATACCCATACCCCTAATCCACTGCAGACCTGCTACCACCAACCCCCCTCTATCCCCATAATACCACCACACCCCTCCTATCACTTCTCACATACCCTATCCCCCAAAATCCGCTCCAAAAATCGTCACTTTTACCCTTTTATTTTGTAATTCAAACTCGAATTGAAAGGGGGTAGGGGTGAACGGTTATGGGGAAACCATCTATAACCCCACCCCCCACCCCCACCCTTTGTTCTTCATTTAGGGGAGGTCTTTCCTTCTCGAGCCCGACATAAACTGAATAAAGTAAAGAAAAGGAAAAAGAACTTGAACAATAGATGTCTCTAATGGCTTCTTGTTCTCTTGTTTCTTGCCTCCAAAGTGTTCTCCCATTTTCAGAAAAACATTTCTCCCAATATATATCACGAAAACCCCCCAAAATGAACTCTTCAGCTTGTTGAGTCGCGGCTCTTCAGCCTTCTTCATCCGAAATTCGTTTAAATTTCTTTCCGAGCTTCCGGGCTTTTTAACTTATTTCTTGTGGCCGGGTATACATTTTTATCCTCAATAACCGCCTATTTTCTTTTGATTCGCTTTATTCCTTTCTGAATAGCTTAAAATCTTAAAACACACCACACACGCATAATACTGCACAAAACAACTAAAAAACAAACAAAAGACTCCCTAAAACACACTCTAAAATAGTACTAAAATAAAATCTACCTAACAGTCCGAACCCAAAAAATAGTCCGAAAAGGGGTCGAAAAACAGTCTGAAAACAAAGAAAAAGGTCGATTTGTTCTTAATTTTCTTGTTATAAAATACTCCTTTTGGTTTGTGATTTCATTCCAAAACCCCTTTTTGTTTCTTCACGATCTCGGGTCGGTTTAAAAAAATCCGAAATGCTTTTTTGGTTCCTAATTTTCAATCTAAAAAATCTTCTTGAATATTAGTTAAATCCATCTTGCAAAAGCATTAAAAAAAATTCTTCACATTTCCGGGTCGGGTCAGAACCGAAACCGGTTATGTTTCAAGTAAAAAATCAGACTTCCAAAATCAGAAAAATCTGAATTCCGAAATCAAAAATCAGCATTCCAAAAAAATAACTTCTCCGAGCGGATTTGACGATTCGAACGACGCCTCGGTTCGCTTCCCGGAGAAGGTCCGTAAATACATCCCCTCTCACTTATTTTCTCTATATTATTCTATGTGTTTATATTAACTATGTGGTAGTGTAGTCATTATGTTTCTATAATTATTAATATTTAAATACGACCTTGTTTAATCTACTTAGTTAATGTGAATGTTTTGGACATATTTGGTTGTGTGAATTGTTAGATTCATGTTCAATAGGATATGATTTGTTAAGTATAATCTTCGATGTTTAATAGTTTTAAGCATATGTTTGGTGAGATTATGGAATAGATCAGTTAAATAAATAATGTGATACATACATATGATCGTTGTTTAACCTTTTAGTTCATGATTAATGACAATTGAATATTTATGGCTATCCCGTTCATATGTCTTTGAGATTACATGAGATTGTTTTGTTTAGTTGACTATGTATGCCTTAGACATGTTGTTTTAGAATTATGTCCTGCAAATTAGTTTAGGATTTGTTTAGTGAATCATGCCATAGAGTAACTTATTTGATGTTTATTTTGCACTTGAGGATAAGAATTGAAGTCAACAAGTTCCGAATTTGTAGTCACAGTTTGATCTTTGGCATGTTTGGAACCCTTGTTGAATTCTTTAACTAGTTTATTCCCATAATATGTGTTTGGTTTGTTGGTTAATTTTGGTATGGCATTTAACTAATATGTCAACATGTTCGAAGACTATTTTGCTATACAGTTTCTCGTCTATAGTATCAATCTTCATCATGTTTGATTAAATACATATGTCCCGCTTACTAAGTTGTTGAAATGGTATTTGCATTAACATTTTACACTTATAGAGCTAGTCTATACCGTGTTGAGGTGTGACTTTACCTTTCATGAATTATTTATTTACATTCTTTATGTATATATATTTTTCCATGTTTCGTCTACTAATCTTTTTCTTTTCTTTCGTTTATATGAAATGCATAGGGAGCGACAAAGAGTCTCGTTATGAGACTCATCATGACTATTGTCAAATGAAGATCCAAATTCATTGCATTCTCCGGCCTTGGAATTTCTAAACAAATAGGGCGGGATGATATCGTCATCCGGTCTAGTCACTTCTTTTTTAATTCTTTAATCCCCCCCCCCCTTTCTATTATTTTTGGGTTGTAATTTAATTATTTAATTATGCGCGATCATAAGAATGCTTAGAATAATTAGGCCTTGAATGGATAGATAATAGGATATTTTAAAAATTGGAAATTCGTCGCTAGTTTATTTATTTTAGGCTCGGGTAGTTTAAAATTGAAAATCACCCGCTAGTTTATTTATTTTAGGCTCGTCATGCATATTCAAAACTTTCAAAACAATTTGGTCACCCTTTACTCGCATTATTAAACATACAAAAAGGTTTTTTTTTCATCCGATTTGCAATTCAAAAAAAATGATTTTCATAAAAATCACTTCTTGGCATCATAAACAATTTGTTTTTCTCCTCATTATCAATTGTCAAAATGCATGCTTTTATCCAAAATCAATTTTACATGTATATTTTTATAAACAATGCCATACAAATGCATATTTTTATTAATTTCACTTATATTTTTATAAATAATACCATGCATACTCTTTTCGGATTTTATGCACTAAATTTATTTTCCAAATTGCAATCACCTTTGCAAGAATCTTTTATGTTGTCAAAATGCATCTTTTTAAAACTTTATACTTTTAAACATGTATTTTTTCTTAGCATAATAATTAACATGTGTTTGACCGGATAATCGCAAGTTAGCGGATCTTAAAGGATGCCTAACCCCTTCCCATTAGGATAATAAAGAACCTTTATCCAGAATATCATAGTTTAGCAGACCATTAACCGGAGTTCATTTTGCAACATTTATGTTAACATTTAGGTGTCCTAATTCACCGTAGAATAATTAGGTGGCGACTCCTTAAGCTTTAATTAATTTAGAAATCACCAATACGTCGCGACCATGTTAGATCCTTCCTCCTCGCGGGCGGGGCGGTTAAAAACGGGTGTAATAGTATGTTCGAAGATCAAATAGGTAACACAATGGAGGTTTCTATTGATGATATGTTAGTTTAGTCCCTGGAAGCAGAGGACCATTTAAAACATTTGTGGGAAATATTTGACATACTTTGAAAATACAACACGAAGCTAAATCCAGAGAAATATGTTTTTGGAGTTGGCTCGGGCACGTTCTTGGGTTTCTTGGTTTCAAATTGAGGAATATGGATTAATCCGGATAAGATCAAAGCTATTGAGGAGATACTGGAGGTTCTTGAAGATGTGAATGAGGTACAAAAACTCACTGGGAGGATAACCGCTCTAAGAAGATTCATCTCTTGGTCCTCGGTGAAAAGTCACCGGTTCTTCTCTTTGTTAAAAAGGAAGAATAACTTCGAGTGGACACTGGAGTGTCAGCAAGCTTTGAGGGATTTGAAGAAATACTTATCCGGTCTGCCGCTATTGCATAAAATGAAGGTAGACGAGTAGTTTTTCCTGTATCTGGCGGTGTTCGAAGTGGCTGTAAGTGCGATTTTGGTTCAAAAAGAGAAAGGTACACAATTTTCCATTTACTATGTTAGTAGAACACTAGCTAGTGCGGAAACTAAGTATCCTCATTTAGAAAAAATGGCATTGGCATTAATAACTGGTGCTAGAAAACTAAGACCTTATTTTCAATTCATCTCATATGTGTAGTAACAACTTAAACGCTAAAAAATGTGATGCAAAAACCGGAAATGTCTGGTAGGTTATCCAAATGGACAATAGAAATTAGTGGGTATGACATAGAATATAAACCAAGAACTGCTATAAAGTGTCAGGTTTTAGCAAACTTTACACCCCAAATGTTTCTCGAAGTAGAAAGAGAACTTTTATTAACCTCAGGAAAATTTTTGGGGTCTGGACCTTGTACATGGACGGAGATTCAAACGTGAAAGGGTCCAGGTTCGGGGTAGTGCTTAAGACGCTTGCAGGAGATATTATTGGGCAGTCAATGAAAACTGTAAGATTAACTAACAATGAAGCCAAGTATGAGGATGTGATTGCAGGTCTAGAGTTGACACGAGTCTGGGAGCAGAAGTCATCGAGGAAAAATATGATTCACTCCTGATCGTTAATTAAGTAAACTGGGTGTTTGAAGTAAATGAGGAAAGAATGCAAAAATACTTAGATAAAATTCAAGTGATATTGCATCGGTTCAAAGAATGGACTATAGAGCATGTGTCTTGAGAGAAAAATAATGAGGTGGATGCCTTGGCTTATTTGGGGTCATCCATAGAAGTGGAGGAGTTCAATTCGGGGACGGTTGTGCAGCTTGCTTAATTATGTGATTTATAGTGGTCATGCCGAAGTGAATACAACAAGTTTGACTTGGGACTGGCGTAGTAAATACATTGACTACCTTCGGAATGGAAAGTTGCCTATGGATCCAAATTAGTCGAGGGCTTTTCGTACTAAAGCAACTAGATTTTGTTTGGTAGATGGTTAGTTGCACCGAAGGTCTTTTTATGGTCCTTTAGTAAGGTGCTTAGGACTCGGGGAAACTGATTACGTGATGTGCTAGGTTCACGATGGGACTTATGGCAATCATTCAGGAGCGGAATTACTGATTTGAAAATTGATTAGGGTCGGGTACTATTGGTCCAGATGGAGGAAGACACAAAGAACTTCATCCAAAATGTTACGAGTTCCAAAGGCAAGCACTCATGATTCATTAACCGGCGGAATTGATGCATCCGGTTCTATCACCATAGTCATTCATGAAATAAGGAATGAATATTGTGGGGCCACTCTCATGGGCACCTGAAAATGTATATTTTATCTTGTTTATGACTGATTATTTTTCTAAGTGAGTTCAAGCAAAGTCCTTGAAGAAAGTCAAAGAAAAACAAGTCATCGATTTTATTTGGGACCACATCATATGTCGATTTGGCATATGAAAGGAGATCACTTGTGATAATGAATGTCAGTTCATTGGGAAAAAGGTGAATTACTTCCTTGAAGGATTGAAAATTAAGAAGATAGTTTCGACTCCGTACCACCCAAGTGCAAATGGGAAAGCGAGTGAATGAATAAAATAATTATTCAGAATTTGAGTAAGAGACTAAAGGAGTCGAAGGGCAAGTGGAAAGAAATTTTACCGGAGGTGTTGTGGGCATACAAAACAACGCCAAAATCCAGTACCAGTGAAACACCATTTTCTTTATCTACGGTGCAAAAGTGCTAATTCTGATAGAAGTTAGGGAGCCGAGCTTAAGGTTTAGCCTTGCAACCAAAAGAGTCAAATAATGAAACTATGGATGTCAAGCTCGACTTAACGGATGAACAACGTGAGTTGGCATTATTATAATTAGTGGCCTAAAATAAAGGATGAGTCGATACTACAATCGAAGGGCTAATCTTAGGCACTTTCAAGTAGGGGACTTGGTTCTACGTAAGGTAATCCTCAACACCAAAAATCCCAACGAATGGAAATTAGGCCCGAATTAGGAAAGTCCCTACAAAGTTTCAGGAATAACCGGTAAAAGATCGTACCAGTTAGAAGCCTTAGAATGTCAAAAGTTTCCGAACAACTGGAACATCGCACACTTGAAGTGATATTACTGCTAAGGTATGTGTTTTAATTGAATTTCATTTTGTTTCGATGGAACTAACTTTCGTAGGACCAAGTCGGAGTCATGGGTTAAAGACCGAGTAGAAGTTAGAATTAGGTCTAAAGACACATGTTACACTTTTTTTCCCGTAGCACGGTTTTTATCTCAAAAAAGGTTTTTTCCCGACAAGGTTTTTAATGAGTAAACAATGTAAAACGTGTTACTAAGTAGCTGAAGAACAGATAAACACTAGACACTGGGGACTATCCGATATTAAAAAACAAGTAGTGTTTGAATTCTCATAACCTCGAATACAAACACTAGGGGACTGACATACCCTCGGTGAAGAAGTTTGAAGGAAAAGAAGTTCGGAGTCTCAAAGCTATTTAAAGTTTGAAGATTTTAAAGTTTTTTAGGACTATTGTAAGGGTTAAAAGATTGAATGAATCTTGCCCAAATAGTTTTAATATTATAGCAAAAATATAAAGGCAAAAAGATCAAATGAATCTTGCCCAGTTGTTTGACCGATGCAAAATTTGAATAAAAATGCTTTTGTCCGAGATTTGCCTTGATTATATTCATTTGCATACTCTTGTCTCCGGGCAATTGATAAAACCTTTAGGCTTACGAGCTAATAAATTTGTTAAAGTCCTTAACTGGGGATTATCTTCGTAAATACATTTGGAACAAAAATAAGTGAAGTACGTTTCTATGGCATCAGTTCAAATGAACCCATCCTATTCTTAAAGACACTTGAAATTGTCTAAGAAATTGGAAATAAATAAAGTTCCAATATACATGTCCGAAATGAGTAGGAGACATCTTATTCATAAGCATAAAAATAAGGTTTTATACTTAGTCATTGAATGACCCAAAACCAGAAGAAATTTCCTGGTATAAAGCAAAGTAAAAGTTTGTACAATTTAATAAGTTATTTTAAGATCGAAAAGAATTATCATTCATCTCGAGGCAAACTAAGTAATGTTTGTTTAAGTGAAACTCCAAATCGGATGCAGTTAGCCCGAATAGGGTTAAGGGTTTGTTTAGTTAAGTTGTTATAAATAAGAAAGTAATAACTGATGCTAAGAGATAGAACATAGTCTTGACTAAAAGGATATTCATTTTAAAAACAAAACCGGAAAAGGACAGAGCAAAACATGTTAAGGGAAAAAACCAAAAGAAACTACAAAGGCATGCAAGCCTGAAGAAGTACAAAGGCATGCAAGCATGAGGTTTAGTTGGACTCGGTTTTGGAGTCCTCTAGGTTATCTTCAAAACTATCACTATTCAACTTGCGGTAGGCTCGGAGCTCGACTTTCTTAGCCTCCACAATCTTATCATAAATATCTAAGATCTCTTCTCGAGCCTACTCTAAGGTGTACCTCCGGACGTTATATTTTATGTGCTCGATTTTTAGTATTGTCCAAGCCACCTTGGCCTCTACATAGGACATAGCTTGGTCTCGTTCAGCCGAGACTCAAGAAAGTTGGGTAGAAATCTCAGTATTTCTCTAATTGAGGCCTCGAGCTCATTCTCAACTATTCGTTGCTTTAGGCTTGGTGGTCGGCTTGATCTTGAGCTATCTTCAGTGCAGAAATATTGGCGGCCCTATCCGTATCCATTACAGTAAGCTCGACATTAAAGCGATCGAGTTCAGCATTCAGAAACTCCATTTATTGAGCTTGGTAGTGTCGAACCTCTTTTGCTCCCCGAGCTCTTGAGTGAGGACTTCAACGTCTTGGAAAAGTTTTTCATTCTCTTCGTTAAAAATTCTATTTTCTTTGGTGATAAGCTTGAGGTTGTTCATTGCTCGTAGACAATCACCCTTGACCCAATCTAGCTCATCCTAGACAAAATGGGCAAGCCACTAACTTGCTTGCTGCAGTTGGGCCTCTTTCTGTTAAAGAATCACTTTGAGGTGATAGATCTCTTTAGCATGGGCATCCAGTTGCCCTTTGAGGTGCTCATTTTCATCTATGAAATGGATGAAGCTCTCACCGACTAGGATGTATAACTACATAATGGGGAATTGGATGAAGGTTAGAATGAAAAATAGCAACGAGTATAATCTTAAGTAAGAAATAAAGATGCATACCCGGTTGGAGGCATGCATACACTCGTTGAAGATGAACTGCCAAGAAACATTTTTCATTTTTTCCCTATAGGAACCGATATCAGAGGCCTCAAGTAGTTGGCAACTCCAACTAGACGAGATAAGAAATTGGTGTCCTCGGGGAAGGAAATAGTGGCAGATCGCACTTTCCTTAGGTCCGCACTTGGGGCTCGGGAAGACATTCACAAGTTTGGACCAAAAGCTAGCATGGTTCCTCGGAGTTCCGGTACACTTGGTCAACTTTTAATGTATGACCAGGTGAGCAAACCCGAAGGTGTTCGCCCACTCGGTCGGGTTAGCGAGGTTCCGGCTTCCTCAAAAGTCGCTCAAATCTTCTTGTCCGAAGCTTTAGGTCGGTTGTGATGATAGATGAGGAGTTGAAGTGGAAGTTTTGGGTCTCTTAGACAACGATTCCTCATTCGTGGCTTCGTCGTCATCCTCGATGATGACAAGCTCGATGACTGGTGGCAGGAATAGCTACGGTATCGGTTGGCAGCAAAAATGGTTCAGTAACTTCGGTAACATTCTCTTTTCTAACTTCGGCAAGAGTATCCTCCGCCGGATTGGTGGTAGTGGTGACCTTTCTCACCCAAACATCTTCTGGATGAGATGTTGGTGTCTTGAATTTTAGAAGGCCACCCGCTTTTCGAGGCTTTTTTCCTTTTGAGCCAACCGAAGGTGATTTCGGAGGCTTCGAGGATTTGGTTTTGTAGGATTTCTTTTTGGGACTTCGGTTATATGTTGAACTGATGCGGTTGGGTCAAATAATGGATCAGGGACAATTAGAGTAGCTAAGGGGTTAGACTTCGGGGTCGAGGAGCCCTTCGGTAGACTTGCAAGTTTGAAAATGGAAAAAGTGAAAAAGTGTACAAGGTTGTTGTTGAAATTAAAAAAGAGTTAGGCGAATACTAACCGTGGTTTCGGGCTACCCATCGTTTATCAGAATGTTTTTCCATGTCTGCTTTCTTATGCGGATTGTTGACACCCGATTTTGTCCCTCTTTTCCGATATTTATTTGCAATTTTAAAATATTTTGACACCTCAAAACAATTTTAATATATATATATATATATATATATATATATATATTATTATGTGTGTGTTGTGTATGTGTGTGTTTTTGTGTGTCATTTGCCTTGTAATATACTAATCATAGTTTGTATCCTAATATTCTATGTTATCTTATTTTGCCTTCTAAATGACTAATCGTATTTCTATTTTAAATTAAGCATTAAGCATTTTCGCAAACATTATGTTTTTATTAATATCATATTGTTGTTTTTATCTTTACAATTTATATTTTTTGCAAAGCATCTTTTTAATAATAAAATCCTTTTATTTTAACCCACAATCCATTTTATTTCCCCTCACCCAAAACAATACCAACATCATTCCAGCCCAATCATCCAACACACCAGGACCAAAACTGAATCAGACCAGCCCAACCGAAAAGGCCCAATTCGCCCAATACCCCATTTTATTTCCCCCTAACCATAAAAAAACAAACAAAAACCCTCACCCTATTCTCCCAAACGAACCAGCCCCCATGCCCTGCTTCCCCAAAAATCGGCCGACACCACCCTACGCCGCACCCGACACCACCCCATACCCTATCCTCAAAATTCGCTTCCAAAAATCAGAAATCTTTCCCTTTAATTCAAATTTCAAACTCGATTGTATGGGGTGAACTTTAGGGGGAATCCATCTATAAAAACCCCCTCGTTCTTCATTTTTGGAGGAGTTTTCAGAGGTCTTTTCGGGTCCAAAACAACAAAAAAACAAGTCCAAAAAGAAAATTGAAAACAGTGGTTTGCAAGTCGGAAAACAGCAAAGAAAAAGGCATCGAAAACAAACGCAAAAATCTGAATCCAAAATGGTTCGTTTGTTCCTAAATTTTATTTAGAAAATACTACTTTTTGTTTCATAATCTTCAATCCGAAATACTCCTTTTGGTTCCTAATTTTCCAATCCCAAAATCCCTTTTTTTACATTTCGGATCACGTTTCCGGGTCGGGTCTATTTCTGTTCCGGGTCAGAAAATCAGGTTTCAAAAATAAAAAAATCAGCATCCAAAAATCAGAATTCCAAAACAACTTTCTCGGAGCGGATTCGACCATTCGAAACACAGCCTTGTTTCGCTGTCCGAAGAAGGTAAACTCGAATTCCTATCATTTACTCCTTTTTATGCATTTCATGTGTTTGTGTGTTTAATTTATTGTTGGTAATTTAAGCATGTTCAGTTTCTGTTTCAATCAAATAATAGGTAGGAGTATATTGTTTTCTTTATGATTAGTTAATATAGTTCTAAAAATACTATGTTGCTTTATTTATGTGTACTGGTTAGTTGTGACTAAAAGACACTTTATGATAGATGGTTGTTACTTTAGATGTCCAGTTAAGATTAGTTAGTTACTGATTATCTTAGACTGATTTTGGTCACTGATTGTTAAATATAGTACGAACTTTGTATGAAAGAAGCATGAAATGGTCTATGAGAGTCTTTTGTGTGTCTACTTGTTCTTGAATGTGATTGACTAAGGATAAAATGAGTAATGTTGATATATGTTTGCTTATGATGAGCTTGTTCCTAATTTAACATGTCAGGGTACGATGTCGAAATCATGTCTGCATATCTTTATGTGTCTAGTCTAAAATTACTTGTGTTATATTCGGATAAACTCGGGTACCTGTATTTGCCTTTCTTTTAAGTCCTTTTATTTTAATTAACTGTTTTGTATGCATTTGATCATGCTTAGTTAATTTGTGTTCATTAATTGATAGGGTTAATTTAGTCTCGAGATGAGCTTTGGAAAATGACTGATTTTGTTTATGACTTAGTTGGTGAACCTGTTTACGTAATTGATGAACAATAAACAACTCTTAAGAGTAATTTAGGTTTAAAAGGAATTTCGAATAGTTGTTCACCTATAATTTCTTGTGACAATGGATCTGCTGAATGTTATTATACCTATTTAAGGTAAATAATAGGTAAAGTATACATCTAAAGTGCCTATTTTGGCCATAATACGTGATAATGAGTCTGTCTAAGTTCACCATACCATTGTAGTAAATATAAGGTTAATCTAAGTGTTAAAATGGACTTACAAGAATATGTGGTTCAATGTGATGGTATGCCTATTTAGTTTAGCCTAAAAATACCAAAGTGGATTTTGTGTTGACTTAGATCTCATATGAATTAAGTGCTACCTGCTCTTTTCCTAAATGTATTGGTGACATTAAACCCGTAAGTTCATGTCTGGTATGTGTCCGTCCATCTTGCTATCCCAGACTTAAGATATGATAAATATGATCTTTAAAGAGTCTGTTAGCTTAATATATGTATTATATGGGTCTTTATATCTGCTTTGCCATCATTTGTAGCCTTGGATACATGTTTGTGTGACCTATTCATGTGTCTTTCTAAGATTGAGGAGTAATATGGTTTTAGGCTTTTGCTTTGAATATGCACTAGCATGCCTATAAATATGTATGTGAAACAATCTGAGTTACTCAACCTGAGTGTTACGTGTGCTTGTTAGTTTTCTGAAAACCTAACATATTACCTTTCACGAATTATTAACATTTTCTTATGTATATATTTTCATGTTCCGTCCACTAATCCTTTTCTTTTCTTTCGTTTCACATGAAATACACCGGGAGAAACAAAGAGTCTCGTTAGGAGACTCATCATGACTATTGTCAAAAGAAGACCCCATTCATTGCATTCTCTTGCCTTGGGACCTCTAAACAAATAGGGCGGGATGATATTGTCATCCGTCCAGTTGCGGCTTTTAATTCTTTAACACCGCTCTTTTATTTCTCGGGTTGTAATAATTATTTAATTTTTGTGCGGTCATCAGAACACTTAGAATAATTAGGCTTTGAATTGATAGATTAATAGGTTAGTTTAGAATTGGAAACTCATCTCCCGTTTATTTATTTTAGGCTCGGGTAGTTTATAATTGGAAACTTGCCGCTAATTATTTATTTTAGGCTTGTCATGCATGTTTCAAACTGTCATAATAACTTGGTCATTTTATCTGCATTATTAATCATACAAATAAGGTTTTGTTTTACTCAAATTGCGACTTGAAATGACTTTCATAAAAATCACTTCCTTGCATTATAAATAATTTACTTTCCTCCTTTACTATCAAATGCAAAATATATATTTTATATATAATATCATGCAAATGCATACTTTATTCAAAAATTAACTTTTTATGTATTTTATAAATAATGCCATACAAGTGCATATTTTTGTCAAAAAATCAAATTTACCTATATTCTATAAACCATGCATGCTTTTATCAAAAAACTTAATTTCACATTACATTTTATAAGTCATGCCTGCAATGCATATTTTATGAACAAATCAATTTTTTTATATATTTTGTAAACAATGTTATACAAATGTTATTTTTATCTAAAAATTAACTTTACATATATTTTATGAATAATGCCATACAAATGCATTCTTTTGTTCTAAAAATCAACTTTGCATGTATTTCATAAACAATGTCATACAAATACATCTTTTAATCTACTACTTGCAACATCCTTTAAACAAACCTTGTATTTCAAACTTACATTTTTTCTTAGTATAATAATTAACCTGAGTTTGATCGGATAACCGTAAGTTAGCGGATTTTAAAGGATGCCTAACCCCTTTCCTTTAGGATAATAGAGAACCCTTATCCAGAATCTCATAGTTTCGCAGACCTTAATCGGAGTTCATTTTTTAGCATTTATGTTAATATTTTATGTCATAATTCACCGTAGAATAATTAGGTGGTGACTTCTCAAGCTTAATCAAACTCAGGAAAAAGCCTGTGCGTCACGACCGTTGATAAAAAACGGGCGCGCACACGAATAAGTGCTTAGTATTTTCTCGACCCATGTATGAAGGTTATCCACGTGGGCCGAAATCCATTGGACGGCTGAAGAGGTAGAAAAAGGAAAGATTAGAAGGCAAGTTATTTGAATTGAAAGAAGTAAATGTTGAGTACTTACGGTGCATGTTCCATTCATCCGGAAAAGGCATGTACCTAGTCGGAAAAAATTTCTGCGGTAGGGACCGCGACAAAATGTTTCATCCATCCTCGATTTCGATCGGCGCTCGAGAGAATGGGGAATTTGCCTCGCTTTGAGAGTTGAACGACCCCGCCACGAAAGAATCGGGGAACGTATAAACGTATCAAATGATCCAAAGTTAAAGGTTCCTTGACCAAATTGACCAGGAATTGGAGGCAAGTAACGGTCCTCCATTTAGACTAACCGATTTGCACAAGACACAAATTGTAAGTCATGCACATTTCAAGAATCACATTATCAATGGGAGGAACGAGCTTGAAGGTGAAAGGGTAGGTATATACGTTAGAATGCCCAGATCTGAAGGTAATAATGTCTTCGTCTAGGCCGGGTATAATAATCTTGGAGAGAGTAGTCCAACCACAATCATATTGGATTGTATCAAGATCGGTGGCTTTAATGGAGGATGACCAACTTCTAACTTCTTCACCTTGGTCAGATTTCAAAGAGGCGGTGGAAACAGTGAACTCGCTCTCAAAATAAAAAGTGGAAGGGAACATGTCGTATTATATAGGGTCGGCGGTGGCTTGAACTTCAGAGTGATCACCGGCGCCGGTGGTTTCATAAAAAATCAGAGGTGGAGAAGTTGTCGGAGATGATTGTTTGAAAGTAGAAAAAGAAGGTTTTGTCATGGTGATGAAGATTTAAAGTTATGAAGGTATGAGGTTATGAAGGTTTGAAGTTATGAAGGTTTGAAGGTATGAAGTTATGAAGGTTAGGAGATATGAAGGTTTGAATTCATGAAGATTTGAAGATTTAAAGTGGGTATGAAGATTTGAAGACAGTTGAATGCTCACATGGTTAAGAGAGATTTACCATAAGGTAAAATTTGAGAAAACATAAGAAATGAGGTTTTATAGGGACACATTCATCATTACAAAACGCTTCGGTTCATGAACCGAAGTGACAGTTCAGTCAGAAGGTAACACATGTCCGAAGTCATAGAGTGATAAGAGGTGAGTCAGATTTTGAGAATTGGAAGCGTTCCGTTTTCCCGCATGTTCCGAAGTAATTTAAAATGGAAGCTTGCAAGAGAAGAAGTCGAAAAATCATTTCCACTTTCCATCACTTCGGTAAACTTTGATTCGGAAAGTGTGGGGACCATCTGTATACAGTGAGAACCGACATGACACGTGACATGGTTTGGGAATGAAATCGAAGGAATAACAATCTATACCGGTGGTAAGTACGGGTGACATAATAAGACCGGTTGATAGTCGAACCAGGTGAGACCAAATAGTGACCAGACCTGTTGACATCGGGTGGAAGATCGAAGGAGCTTAGCGCTCAGCCATTACTATCCGCTCATTAAGTGACTCTTTCTATCATTTAATTACATTTAATGAATGAGTGATTTTTGGGCATAAATGACCTGTATTGTAAGCTATAAAAGGAGTCCAACCTTTATGTTGGAAGGAAATCTGACTCTGGCCTTTGTCTACTAGCACAATTTCATTATAATTAAATCTGTAAAAGCTCACAATATTGGCTCGGGCTCGAAGTAACTTAGCTAAGGGCTGGACCAAGTTCATTGACAAGTTTCAATCGAGACTTCACTAATTCAAGTTGTACTTCTTTTGCTTATTATTTTCATTCATTTACTTATTACTAATTATTTGTTTCACTTATTTACGAATCGATCCATATATTTTTAAAACCACTTATAAATTCAACTGTAACTTTTTAGGGTACACAAATATAAATTATATTTGCATAAGCTAATTCATTGATCAACTTCTATAAATCTTTACATAATTGTCTCTATCTCCATACGAAATGTCCACCTTCTTTTACATTATTTCTACCATGTTTTTTTGCATCTGAGAATATACGATTCTTTCACCATTATCTTTGAACTAGTAAAACTATCCGCGCACTAATAAGAAACCTAACTGTATTTTGCAAAATAAATGTTTATAATCAAATTAAAATGTGTGAAAAAATTAGTTATTGTAAATCATCCTATTCAAATGGATTAGAATTTCTAATCAATTTACTATTCACGCTTAGTTGTATATTCTTTTCTAACTTTTATTTTCTTATAATCAATATATAGATAAGTTTAATTCCTTTATTCTTCTTACAAAGCAGGTAATCAACAAAAGAATTTCAAGAAAAAATAATTCGTTTTGTCAGTTTGTGTATTAAAAACATGGTTTTCCTTTTACAAACAATATATGTTTATTGGTATCTAACTTAACTTTTTCCTTCATTAGAAAATTGAATTTTAGTGGTTTCATAATTTTTTTCTTGTTTAAAATCTAAAAAGGGTAGATAAATAAAGAAATGTGACCCGAAAAAAATGAAAAACTAATTCCATTTGGCCCAAATCAAGAATAAAGTTGTATGAATCTTTTTTTTTTTTTTTTATTTTTTTTATTATGCCCTTTATTTTTTCCCCTTCCCTTCTCCCTTCCTTTTATATATCTTTTTATCTTTTTCCCTTTTTCTTTTCTTACTTCAATGTCTTCTTCTCTAACTCGTTTCTTTTGAAAGTTTCTTCAAAATTCCGCATACTACATTAAATACAGAGATTATTCACAAGAACTTAAACTGAAATTCCAAGCTTTAGTCTCCTTCAGAAATAAAAAAATGAAAAAATATAATATAAAAGTGGATATTTCCTTTCAAATAAGAATACTAATACTCCCTCCCGTCTAAAATAATTGAGTTTTTAGCATCTAAAAGTTGATCCAAAATAATTGATGTTTCACAAAATCAAGAAAATATTTAATTTTGTTTCCCCAATTTGGGCTTGATACATTCCCATATCACATAATAATTATGTCAACCTAAAAAGAAAAGAAAAGAAAATTAAGGGTATTATAGTCAAACCCCCTCTTAACTTTTAGAAGTTAGTGAATTCCTTAATCCATGTGTCTAAGCTTAAAACCTCAATTATTTTGGATCGGAGGGAATAATATATTAAAAAATTATATAGGTAGAAGGAAGGGATGATGTTTGTTCCCATGGCGAGTGAATTTTATGAAAGATCTCATGATTAATATTAAATTATAAAGGTAGATTTTTTATATCATATTGACATGAGAAGAGTTCAACTTATAGTATTTTTATTTAATTTCTGGATATCTCAATTTTGTTTTAAAATATTGAGTTAATTATGATAATTAGTCAAATTGACTATCGATAAGAGAGAAATATCATATAAATTGCGATGAAGGGAGTAATAGTTTTTTGGTGCCCAAATATTTGAAAAAATAGTATCAAAGTATATAACAATTTGGATTATCATTCAAACATAAGGGAAACAACAACAACAACAATAATAATAAATAAATAAATAAATAAATAAATAAATAAATAAAGATAACAATTCTTTCAACATACTTCTATTGCAGACAATAAACAGAAAAGGATAAAAATAATTTGGTCTCAGTTGAAACAGTAAAAAGTCCAGAAATAAGGACCAAACCTGTCTCTCAATTATTATTACAAAGTAATATTATTTACTTGTATGCAAATTGATAATCTTAAATCCATTTTTTTTTTGTTGACGAAGGAATCCGCAGCCGCTACTCTCTCGAGTGCGCACAGGGTAAATCTCGGACTGATGCAATAGCCTGCCAACCACGTCAGCCGATTAACCACACTTGACAAGCCATGCGTGACAGGCTCAATCAAAAGGTTTATGCAGGGGATCGAACTCGTGACCTTGCGGTCCCGCGCTCTACTGCTACACCAATTTGGCTACCCTTGAAGATTTATCTTAAATCCATATTGAAGATTATATTTGAGGAAGTAAATAATGGGAGTTTAATAGGCACTAAATACCACAAATGGGAGAGAGAAAGAAGTAGGTAATGGAAATTTAGTAACCAAGTAAATAATACGAAATGAGAGACAAACGGACTCAAAATACTATACGATATTAATTATGCCAAAATACTCCATCTAAATTAGTATGTCACCTACATGGCTCATACATTAGAAAAAAAATTAAATAAAAAGAAATTAATAGGTAAACTTCTTTAAGTTTATGGCAGAATGCAATTTGACACGAAATATATAGAAGACTATTTAAAGGTATCAAGAAAAATAGTGCTTCTTGAACAAAACTGGATATCAGCAGCATTTTTTACTGCATTAAAAAGGATTTTCTAACCCCGGGTTCGAATCGGGACCTCTAGTGCGTGAGACGGGCGTGATAACCTGTTATTAATCTGTATTCCAAAAAAAAATCAGTAAATAATAATAACTGAAAAATAAACAGAATCAGTGTTTTGATAAAATAAGAATAATTTTTTCAGAATATAATCGAGCCCACTTAGTTCAAAGTGTGTCCTTAAGGAAATTATTCCCCTCACAGTACTCGAGGTTGATGGAATATCCCCTCCCGGGATAGAACGATTATCTTACCGAATAGTAGTACTCCAAATTCAGGTAGCGGCGAACCACTCAACGGCAGTATATCACACATAATTTATTTGTGCCAGAAGAAGAAGAAGTTTGTGTTGTTCAGAAAATTAGTAAGTAAAATTCTAAGGAATCAAACGAATTTATAGCCATGGAAGTATTGTTTCTGAAGGTTTGCAACCCTTCTGAACAACCACTAAAAACTGGTGGGAAATTTAAATATGGGAAAGAAATCGGGTCGCGGGTCAGACACGCGGATCCGGGTCACTAACAGGTAGGATTGGATAAGTTAATTAATTTAATTAAATAATAATTAATTAAATAATTAAAATTAAAGAAATTTTGGTCCAAAAAGATTATCAATCAATCAGATCATTTGACCAAATCCAAATCCAAATCCAAATCCGAAGCCGAAGCCGAGCCGAGCGAGCGACGACGACGACGCTAGGGGTCCTTGCCCCCTCAACCCTTTTAGTGACTGGAGAAGGTGTAATGTAATATATACACCTCTCTTTTCCTTTCTTTTTCCGATGTGGGACAACTGGTTTACCCAAGGCAAAAAGGACCTTTTACATTCCCTTCACTTTTCATCCCATCATTTCCCATTCACCAATATCAATACCCAACAATCCCCCACATGAATGGGAATGGCTATAATATAAAAGAATGCACGGACAAGTGTGATATACAAGCGAAGATTTGACGGCATCTGGATAAGTAGGTTTCCCTTTGAACTTTCCGTAGTGAACTTATATCGGATATATTCGATCAATCGGTAGATTTGATATCTTTGAACCGTCGAACTTTGTTGTATACCTAGACAACATAAGTCACACAATCAACCCTCAACCGTTTATGGTTCTCACGGTTGTGTTCGTTTCAGCCATGAACACCTCATGGTTTCATGAGTGCATAGAGAATGGCCTTCACTGTCATTCCCTTTTAAAGCGGCTTACACTTAACACTCACATAGGTGATTTCTAAACATGTGGTCCTATGGCCACATTATCTGGTCATACACTACCATATTTAGATAATCATTAAAGAACCTTAATGCTTTATTAACTCATTAACAAGCCATAAGGTTTTATCCTTATTTTTTAACATTGTCTTCATCCGAGAATGGGTTGAGTTATTTGACAATGTTGAACCGTCAGTCACAACTTTGTTTGATCTCCTTGAACCTAGCTCTTGGGATCTCCAGTCTGCTAGGTAGAGTTACCGCCATGATGACTTGTCCTCGGCCTTAACCCCATTCCTATTGATGATCTACTAACTCCCTCTCTAGATAAGCCTTTTGTAAGCGGATCCGTCACGTTATCTCTTGACTTTACATAGTCAATCGTGATAACGCCACTAGATAGGAGTTGTCTAACGGTATAGTGTCTTCGTCGTATGTGACGAGATTTTCCGTTGTACATTACGCTCCCTGCCCTACCTATTGTTGCTTGACTGTCACAATGTATACATATAGGAGCCAAAGGTTTGGGCCAGAATGGAATATCTTCTAAGAAATTCCGGATCCATTCAACTTCTTCACCGGCCTTGTCTAAAGCTATAAATTCATATTCCATTGTAGAGCGGGCGATGCATGTCTATTTTGATGATTTCCAAGACACTGCTCCTCCACTAACGGTGAAAATATATCCACTCGTGGATTTAACTTCAGATGATCCGGTGATCCAGTTTGCATCACTATATCCCTCAATTACTGCGGGATATTTATTATAATGCAAAGCATATGTTTGGGTGTGTTTTAAATACCCCAAGACTCGTTTCATTGCCATCCAATGAGTTTGATTGGGATTACTCGTGAATCGACTCAGCTTGCTTATAGCACATGCTATATCTGGTCGTGTACAATTCATAATATACATCAAACTTCCCAAAACTCGTGCATAGTCCAATTGTGAGTCACTTTCACCTTCATTCTTTTGAAGTGCAAAACTTACGTCCATTGGAGTCTTTACAATATTGAAATTTAAATACTTAAACTTGTCAAGTACTCTTTCAATATAATGAGACTGCGATATTACTAGACCTTATGGAGTTTTCTGAATTCTGATGCCTAAGATCAAATCAGCAACTCCTAAGTCCTTCATATCAAATTTGCTAGCCAGCATACGCTTCGTAGCATTAACATCGGTAATATCTCTACTCATTATCAACATGTCATCAACATATAAACAAACAATGACTTCATGATTTGGAGTATTTTTAATGTAAACACATTTGTCACACTCATTAATCTTAAATCCATTTGCCAACATTGTTTGGTCAAATTTCGCATGCCATTGTTTGGGTGCTTGTTTAAGTCCATACAATGACTTAACAAGTTTGCACACTTTCCTTTCTTTACCAGGAACCACAAAACTCTCAAGTTGTTCCATGTAAATTTCTTCCTCCAATTCTCCATTTAAGAAAGCTGTCTTGACATCCATTTGATGAATTTCAAGACCATATACGGCCGCCAGTGCCACTAACACCCGAATAGATGTTATTCTTGTTACCGGCGAGTATGTGTCAAAGTAATCAAGGCCTTCTTTTTGTCTATAACCTTTGACCACAAGTCTTGCCTTATATTTGTCAATAGTGCCATCAGCTTTCATTTTTCTTTTAAAAATCCATTTTGATCCTAAAGGTTTATTTTCTAGGAGGAAGATCAACCAATTCCCATGTATGGTTATTCAAAATTGATTCAATCTCACTATTGACTGCCTCTTTCCAAAATGCTGAATCAGAAGAAGACATCGCTGCTTTAAATGTTTGAGGCTCATTTTCAAGCAAGAATGTCACAAAATCTGGTCCAAATGAAGTAGATGTCCTTTGACGTTTGCTACGCCTTGCATCCTTTTTACTTGGTGTATTTTCCTTTGGTTCTTCCCGCTGTCGTTTAGATCTTTCACTTGACGACTCACATTCAGTTTTATACGGATAAATATTTTCAAAGAATTTAGCATTATCTTATTCAATTACCGTATTAACATGAATTTCGAGATTGTCCGATTTGTGAACCAAAAACCGACAAGCTTTGCTGTTTGTAGCATAGCCAATAAAAACACAATCCATAATTTTTAGTCCGATTTTTACCCTTTTAGGCAAAGGAACTTGGACCTTTGCTAAACACCCCCACACTTTGAAATATTTCAAGTTTGGTTTTCTTCCTTTCCATAGTTCATATGGAATAGATTGTGTTTTGCTGTGGGGCACCCTGTTGAGTATTCGGTTAGTTGTAAGGATAGCTTCCCCCACAAGCTTTGCGGTAAACCGAACTTATTAGTAAGACATTCATCATTTCCTTTAATGTTTGGTTTTTCCTTTCCGCAATTCCATTTGATTGTGGTGTGTAAGGGGCAATAGTTTGATGAATAATTCCATATTCTAAACATATTTCTGCAAAAGGAGATTCGCACTCTCCACCCTATCACTTCTAATCATTTTTATCTTTTTATTCAATTGATTTTCCATCTTTTGTATTGCTTAAATTCAATTGTTTCATCCTTACTATTAAGCAAACACTAACAATATCGAGTTCTTAAAAGTTATAAAATACTTTTTCCCACCGTGAGATGGTATTGACTTCATATCACATATATCTATGTGAATTAAGTCAAAGGATTGTTCCTATCAATATCTTAGATTCAACACAAATTTCATTGTTTCATCCTTACTATTAAGCAAACACACATAACAATATCGAGTGCAATCGTCAATAAAAGTTATAAAATACTTTTTCCCACCGTGAGATGGTATTGACTTCATATCACATATATTTATGTGAATTAAGTCTAAAGGATTTGAATTCCTATCAATAGACTTATATGGATGTTTAATAAACTTAGATTCAACACAAATTTCACATTTAGATTTATTACACTCGAATTTAGGCAATACTTCTAAATTAATCAATTTTCGCAAGGTTTTGTAGTTGACATGTCCTAAACGAACATGCCATAAATCATTTGACTCCAATAAGTAAGACGAAGCTGAATTTTCATTAATACTGTCAACAACCATTACATTGAGTTTGAAAATGCCATCGGTGAGGTAGCCCTTTCCTATGAACAAATCATTCTTACTTATTACAATTTTCTCACTAACCAACACGCACTTAAACCCATTTTTGACGAGTAGTCCGGCTGAAACTAAATTCTTCCGAATTGTTGAAACGTGCATAACATTGTTGAGAGTCAGGACCTTGCCGGAAGTCATCTTCAGAAGTATCTTCCCATATCCTTCAACCTTGGCTATTGCAGTATTTCTCATAAACAGTACCTCTTCGAGTCCAGCGGGAGCATAGGTTGCAAATGCTTCTTTTGTAGCGCAAACATGTCGAGTGGTACCAGAATCAAGCCACCACTCTTTTGGGTTTCCAACCAAATTGCACTCCGATAGCATTGCACACAGATCATCCATATCATCATTCTTTTCCACCATATTGGCTTGTCCTTTTCCCTTGTTCTTTTTTTGGGAGACGACAATCTGGGGCTTTGTGGCCAACTTTCCCACAATTAAAGCAGTTGCCCTTGAACTTTTTCTTGTTGGAATCCTTCTCCTTTCCAGAAGGCCTCTTCCTTTTCTTGTTCTTTTTCAGAGCAACATCTTCAACGATGTTTGCCCCTTCAATTGGTGAAGTCTTACGGGACCTCTTCTCAGCGGTTTTGTTATCTTCCTCGATCTTGAGACGAATCACAAGATCTTCCAACTTCATTTCCTTTCTTTTGTGCTTAAGATAATTCTTGAAATCTTTCCATGAGGGCGACAACTTCTCAATCATTGCAGCCACTTGGAACTCTTCATTTACTACCATACCTTCAACAATAAGGTCATGGAAGATAAGTTGAAGCTCTTGAACTTGGGTTCCAACGGTTTTTCCATCCACCATTTTGTAGTCTAGGAATTTGGCAACTACAAACTTCTTCAAGCAAGCATCTTCGGTTTTGTACTTCTTTTCAAGTGCACTCCATAGTTCTTTGGAAGTCTCTACTGCACTGTAGACGTTGTACAAGTCATTTTCTAAGGCACTCAAAATGTAGCCTTTGCACAAAAAATCAGCCTGTTTCCAAGCCTCAGTAACCATGAACTGTTGGTTGTCAGGCATGTCGGCGGCAGGCATGAGAGGGTCCTCACTGGTGAACTTTTGCATACCAAGGGTGGTAAGCTAAAAGAACATTCTTTGCTGCCATCCTTTAAAGTTGGCACCGGTGAACTTCGCAGGTTTCTCAGCCGGTGGCACAAAGGTATGGTTGTAGGAGTAACCGCTGGTGCAGTATTTGCAGAGGTAGTTCCAGTCTCAATTGCCATTATTCGTTTGTCACTGTCAAATCGACAAACCGTTTTAGTTAATAAAACCGGAATAGCAATTCAATCACAAACTTAAACGATAAAGATTTTATTTCTTCAAATCGCAGTATAATTATGAAACTTTAGTATTCCAACGAAGTTTTTATATCTTCGAGTCAGAATACTAATATTCATATGGAGTAGAAAACTACACACGTTTTAATCTCCAAACTAGAATACAACAACGATGAAGTTTTTATGTTCTTCAAATCGTTGTACAAGTATGAACTTTAATATTCCAACGAAGTTTTTATGTCTTCAAGTCAGAATATGAAATTTCATACGGAGTAGAAAACCACACAGGTTTTAGTCTCCAAAACAGAATACAAATTAAACTAAAAAATATAATTTCCTTAAGATTGTTATTAATCTGTATTAAAAAAAAAAACCAGTAAATAATAATAACTGAAAAATAAACAGAATCAGTGTTGGAAAAATAAGAATAATTTTTTCAGAATATAATCGAGCCCACTTAGTTCAAAGTGTGTCCTTAAGGAAATTATTCCCCTCACAGTACTCGAGGTTGATGGAATATCCCCTCCCAGGATAGAACGATTATCTTACAAGAATAGTAGTACTCCAAATTCAGGTAGCGACGAACTACTCAACGGCAGTATATCACACAGAATTTATTTGTGCAGAAGAAGAAGAAGTTTGTGTTGTTCAGAAAATTAGTAAGTAAAATTCTGAGGAATCAAACGAATTTATAGCCATGGAAGTACGTTTCTGAAGGTTTGCAATGACCCGCTGATCCGGCCGGGTCGCGGGTCAGACACGCGGATTCGGGTCACTAACGGGTAGGATTGGATAAGTTAATTAATTTAATTAAATATTAATTAATTAAATAATTAAAATTAAAGAAAATTTGGTCCAAAAAGATTATCAATCAAATCATTTGACTGAATCCGAAGCCGAAGCCGAGCGAGCGACGACGACGGCGCGAGTGGTCCTTGCCCCCTCAACCGTTTTAGTGACCGGAGAAGGTGTAATGTAATATATACACCTCTCTTTTCATTTCTTTTTCCGATGTGGGACAACTGGTTTACCCAAGGCAAAAGGGACCTTTTACATTCCATTAACTTATCATCCCATCATTTCCCATTCACCAATATCAATACCCAACATAACCGACTACACCACCCAGACAATTTGCTAACGTTCCAATTTTATTTTATCTGTAACGACGACATGACTCATTATTGGAAGGGAGACTATGAGCCTGTTTGGATGGGCTTATATAAAGTTTGAAATTTTAATTTATGACTTTTGACTTATTTTTATTGTTTTGATTTTAAAATAAGTGCTTGTAACTATTTTTTTAATTTTATTTCAACACTAAAAAAATGCTTATAAGCTATTTTGGCTTAAAAACACCTAACATATGCCAATCTAAGTAGGCTCTAAAATTCATTAACAATAAAGTAAAAAGTACTACTCTAAAATGTTTTCAGAAGCGTTTTCAGGGCGAATCCCGAGGTGAACCCCGGTGCGGAGTGTACCAAAAACGCTCCGGAGCACAAATGAAAGGCGTACATCCATAGGGCGTACGCCCTAGAATTTGGGGCGTAAGTCCCGGGCGCGAAAGTGTATGCCCCCGACGTTAAATTTGATTTTTTTAAAATTAAAAATATTTTTGCTATAGATTATAATTTTTTATTATTGGTGTAATGATATTCATACTTTGTGTTATCATATTTTCATGTCATAGTGATTTTTCCAAAAATATATAAATAACACTTCCATAAATAATTTTTAAAATATTTATGTTTGAAATCAATGGGATAGAAATTTCATAAAACTATGTTGATGAAACAACTTTTTCCACTTTTAGTTGTTGCTATTACACTTTTCATCCTTCTCATTCTTTGAAATATATAAATAAAAATCAATGCAAATATTAGTTGAGGGTAGAGAGAACTAATAGATGTGGAGATTAATGATGAAATGGATGAAGATTTTATTTTAAAGATTATTCAGGTTATTACGGAGTATCATTTTTTGTTTTGTTACCTTTATCATATAATAATAATACTTATAATAATTTCTTTATATTATTGATGATTTATTTAAATTTATTTGCAGAATTTTAATGAAAATTTTACTTTTGCTTATTTTTTTAGTATTAAAATTATAAAATTGAAGATACATGATAAGATTCATGAAACTTACGCCTCGTGTCTTATGACTTACGCCTCGCCCCATACTGCGTAAAACACCTCACCTCGCGTCCCGCCTCTTTAAACAATGCTACTCCCAGTACTCCTACCTTTTACTTTTACTCTTTTAAAAAAGTAACGTCTTTTTGTATTTAATAATAATTTAATTTTAAATTAAACTTTTTATTTTTAATAAATTAATCTCTATACCCATATCAATATTTATTCATTTTTAACTGCAATTTTTTTTTTTTCAAGTAGTACATAATCGTTACAGAATAAGACAGTGCATGGAAATTGGGTGAGGCAACTATAATTATACTTTCAACTGAGTACTACTCTGCTCCACCCACTAAGGCTTGCGCTTCACATCTCCATCTCACATATCTGGTTAATTCACTGCCTTTTTCTCTTTTCTATCCATTAATTATATCAATCTCCATCTTCGTTTCTTTTATTGTTTCCTGATTTTAATTCGCTGTTTTATTTGTTCAGGTTTCTGCTCTTGTATCCCACAGTCCCAACCGAATATGTCACAAGGTGCATATCCTAATTTTTAACTCCTTGTGATTTAGTATTATTGTTCCCGCAATCTCTCGAATTTATAGGAAGAGGATGGGCGGATACAAGATTTGAAGTTTATGAATTTTTATAAGGACTTCAAGTTGATATATTATAATAATTGGGGTCACTGCTCAAATATCTATAGTATTTTAATACATATCCTCCATTTGTTGGGACACTTTTAGTTTTTTCGAAATTGAAACTAGATAAATTTTGACTAATATTTTAAAATGTAGTTTTTCATGTCACAAGGTAAATACCCTAATTTTAACTCCTACTATTTATCGTTCCCGCAATCTCCCTCTATATGAGCTTCATTGAAGTTTATGGGTTTCTATATGGACTTCAAGTTGATAAATTATAATAATTGGGTTTACAGTCAAATATTTATAGATATTTAGTGAATATTTTAATACATATACTCCAACAACAACAACATATCTAGTATAATCACACAAGTGGAGTATGGGGAGGGTCCTGCTTGGGAGGTAGCGAGGTTGTTTCCGGAAGATCTCCGCTCAAGAGAAAGCATGTCAAAAAAAGGTTAATAGATATAGTCCCTTTGTCCCAATTCATGTGATACTTTTCATTTTTCGATATTTAAACTATGTAAACTCTGACTAATATTTTAAAATGTAGTTTTTCATTATTTGACATGTGAAAAATTGCTGTTTATAGTATTTTTCATATAGTTTTTGATTATCTAGATTTTAGTTTTAAAGTAATTGAGTTGATCTAATCAATTTAGCTTCAAAAATTAGTCAACTTGAATCTCGGGAAGCGAAAAGTGTCACATAAATTTGAACGGAGGGTGTATAAGGTTTGAGTAAAAGCTATTGGGTTCCGTGAACCCGCACGCAACATGCTGGACCCGTGACTGCTGGTAGGTTGACGGGCAGAGGAAAATGTTGTATCTTTTGAGATTGGATACAGAGGAGTTTATATAATTGAACACCAATTGATTGGATGCATAGTTGATTGATTTATTGGTTTGCAGGAGTTATATACTTCAGACGTGCAATTTTTTCAACGGTTTCTTCTATGATAATTGTGTTTGTATGTGATGTATTTGTTCTGATTGGATTGAGTAATTGGTGAAGCTGGTGAAGGTAAGGATGATACAAAGACAACTCTTTCGCCATATGAAGAGGCAATGGAGGCATTATCGTCATTGATTACGAAACGTAGTCGCGCTGATAAGAGCAATAAAGGAGATAAATATGAATTGCTCTTCGACTATGTCAAGGTTGTTTTTCTTGTTCTTCCCATTTCTAGTGTTATATGTTGATGAATTGTTGATATGAAGCTAGTTATATCTCTACTGAAATGGGTCGCAGATACTGGAGCTAGAAGAGCCGATTAAGCAGATGAAGGTTATCCATGTGGCAGGTACCAAAGGAAAGGTAATGAGTTATATGGGCTCTAGTCTGCTATGGAGAGTATCAAGTTTGATTGAATATTTAGAATTTGAGTTGTTGGGGTTTGTCTAAAATGTCAAGGCGTCCTATTAGACCCCGTTGATATCTCATTTCATAAATGTTTCCATATCTCCAATAGCTTTGGAAGAATATGTTGCACGTTTGAACAACTTATGTTCCATGTCTTTTATTTTCAGAGCACTTCTCTAGTTGTTTTGATCCAGCATCGTCAGTTTATTTGACAAGTATATCCTATTTCTTTTTTTTTCTTTCTTCTGTTTGTTTTATTTAGTTATTTTCAGTGGACAAGGATTTCCAATTTCTTAATGTATTAATCCACAATATCAAATGCCTTCGAAATCCTAAACTATATGTATAAACTATCTGACTCTTACCCGTTTTTCCCATGCAATCTTTGAATCATTTGACTAATTAACTTGCTGCAAGTCAAGTTTATTCTCTATAGCAATCTCTAGCTAAAAGTACTTTTGATATTAATGAGAATCAGATTCAGTGTTACTGCTCTGAGATTGTAAAACAAAAATATCCGCCAATATGCTGATTATTCTTGGAAATATAAGGATGCTCGTGGACATAAGATGAATGCAGAATGGATATTATTCTGTGGTTACTTCTATTTTTGGTAATGTTCTGCGGTAATTTCTGTTAACACATTGTATCTACATATGTTCCAGCAGCTGGGCTTGCATTGGGTCCTCTAGTTGAAGCATTCTTGCAAAATTTTTGCTTTTGATATGCAATAGCATTACGCCAGAAGCATGTTATTTTCGACCTTGTTTACTCTAATGGTTTATAGCCTTAATCTTTTTTTGTTATGGTTTTTATGAAGGGTTCAACTTGCGCTTTCACAGAGTCTATATTGCGCAACTGTGGCTTTCATACTGGTCTTTTTACATCTCCTCACCTCATTGATGTTAGAGAAAGATTCCGATTGAATGGGTGAGTGAGTTTTCAGTAAAGATGTTACGATCGTCATGTTCTATATCAGTTAAAACTGAAATTTCTTCCAACTTTGTTTTGATAAAGGAACTTAACATTATTCCAATTGCTGTGAAATTTTGTTGGCCCTGTTGGAGTACTTGATTTTTTTTGCTTTATCAATCTCTGGTTGTGTGATCGGATGTTCAGATAAGATATAAATTGCTAACAGACTCTTGTAATAATATCTACTTTTTTTCACCTGATATCAAATTTCAGTTTATAAGGTTATATTAAAGCTCAGTTGATAACTCTGTCATTAAACTTGGTTTCTTTCAGAATGGACATATGTGAAGAGAAGTTTTTGGCATATTTCTGGTGGTGCTTCGATAGATTCAAGGCAAGTAAAAATGAATGTGTTCTTTTGCAATGTTAACTTATTTGATAAATGCATCCTCTGTTAAGTATTAGGCGCGATAATAGTAGTTCTCTTGCGGAATTAATATTTTGGATGAACTCAGAACACGAAGTAGTCTTTTTAAATATGATTCATGAATAAATTACACTTATACCTTTCTCGGCCTTTTGGCTAAGATCAAAAGTTGACAATGCACTTGAGCGACTGATCTGAAGCTCCTTCCTGATGCATGACCAAATTACTGTCATTTTGCAGTGTATTTAATGGGTTGTCGGTTACATCACATTGTAAAGTTAAATCTAAAATACGTTTTCAAGTGTCTAGATGTGCAAAGCTGATGATTGGAAGTATTATAATCCACCATCCGCAGCATTTAAATAAAAACAAACAACATGGATTAGTCCTGATTTTATTTTTAAAGTTCCTGCATAACATGAAACTCTGGCTCAGATCTCCTCAGCCTGTTTTGACGTAGAATGTTTATGAGGTGATTTTTGGTATTCCTTGTGCAGGAAAGAGCCACTGATGAGGTCCCAATGCCCACTTACTTTCGCTTCCTTGCGCTACTAGCCTTCAAAATATTTGCAGCAGAGCAGGTGGGTCCTGGCGATTTGTGGCAAATTGGCAATTGAATATACTTCCATTATTCTAAATTCAAATTTCAACTGTAGTTTTATCACAACTAGTGAATTTTTTGTGCATTGTACTGTGAGCAGGTAGATGTTGCCATTTTGGAGGTTGGATTAGGAGGCAAATATGATGCAACAAATGTGGTACGTAGGCGACATATTGGATAATATTTGCTACAGGGTTCTATTCAATACTTCAATCTTCAGTCATATTTTGATATCCACTATGATGATGCATGTTATTCTTTTTAGGTCGAGAATCCAGTTGTTTGTGGCATATCTTCACTAGGGTATGACCACATGGAGATTCTTGGTTAGTGTTTCTTCTTCATGAATTCTAGGCAACTGTTTTTCTTAGCTTAAAATTGTCAAACTTCAGCATTGTCTAAATTTTAGGATGATACAATTGAATCACAAAATTTAACATTAAATATGATTTGGTTCTTAACATTTGATTTTATCAATTTATTCCAGCACAAGTAGTCCTCATGTTTACTTTGCACATATTATACTTTTGCACAGGTGGAATCTAAATTTCTGAGGATGAGAAAGATTTCAAATGTTGGGTCAAATAATTAGGGACAAAAATGGAATCTACCCCATAGGAGTTAATATAGAAGATTTGAACAACATTGTCTTTAATTGGTATGTGGCCTTTGTCAGTTTATCCTGCTACAACTTAACTGTGCTAGCATATTTCACTTAATGCACAGAATCTACATTGCAACGACAATTCTGCTAGTATTGCATAACTAATCCTCAATCATTTAGGAAGCAGAAGTTGCAATATGTAGTCATAATATTCTCAAGTTTAGGGTCCAAACGAATATTTTCTGCACTATCTGCTTAATAAAATTAGTGGAGCCCAGAATGACCTATTAGAGAAAACAAAAGTTAATGGAACCCAGAATGCGGATTTCTGATTGGCTGCTAACATGCAAGGTTTACAATCATGGAATATAGTGGATTTAAGGACTAGTGGGAATGATTAACTAAAGTAGGTGAGGAGGGGAATATATTTCTAAAAATTACTTGCTTGTTTTATCAGTTAAATAATGAAATCATAAGTGGCTTTGAAATTTGGGATGCACGAAGTAGAGAAGTGGGCCAGGAGACTTCTGTAAAGTCAGTTTAGGAAAATACTAACTTGCTCATATGGGCTGTTTAGGGTATTTCTAGGATGGTGAAGTAACAAGATTAGTAAATTGGCGAATTTTGATTATTGGAATTGAAAATGTGATAAGGATAGACCAGCTACTTAATACTGAGTCAAAATTTGTTAAAAAGTAGTCATCCTAATTAGAGCTTATTCACCAGATAATTTGAGGAAAAGGAGAGGGGTTGTGGTGCGCGATGGAATCCAATATCAGATAATTTGAGGAAGAGTGTCATGAGATGGTGCTACTTATCAAACAAGGAAGGGGAAGAGGACACAGATCATTTATTCCTACATTGTGGTTATATAGCGCAGCTTTGGAATCTTGCACTTGCTTTGTTTGAGGTGACTTGGCTGATGCCCAAAATGTAGCTGAAACAATAATAGTTGGGGGATCACATAAGATTGACAAGGAGAACAACACAAGTTGGAAGAACATTCCACTATATATTTCTTGCACTATTAGGAAACATAGAAATTGAAGATTGTTTTTGGGGTGTGTGAGAGAGACTGTTGTTGCATTAGAAGAAGTTATTTCAATTTTATAATTTTTTGGATGTAAGAGAAATTCCAGTTTATGGATTGTGAGACAATGTTTTGAAAATGGAGGTTGAGGCACTCACTTGTTGTGGAAATAGTTTTTGACAAATGACACCATCTTGATGTGGTATTAATGGGAATGACTGAGATTGTTTTATCATCAAAACCTAGAAAGGAGAGTTCCAATCATGACCATTTCGTCTGGCTTAGCTTAGTCGTAGACATTAATCCAAACTCGAATATCCCCGAGAGAGAGGTTAGTCCAACAACAACAACACACTCGGTGTAATCCCACAAGTGGGTCTGGGAGGGTGGTGTATACGCAGCCTTATCCTTACCTTGTGAAGGTAGAGAGGTTGTTTCCTACATACCCCCGGCTCAAGTAAAGCATATCAAAATGAAGTATGAAAAGGAAATACAGTAACGAAGAAGCCATGCTGGAAATAATAGAGAAGAGAACAATAGCAACAAATAATACGATAATCGAAGCAAAAGAAATAACAAGTAGTAATAAAATCGAAGAATAAGATAGTAGGAGAGTAATAATAACAATACTGATAAGAGAAACTAGACAACGCTCGACTACCTACTAACCTTCTACCCTAATACCCGACCTCAATATCCTCATATATAGGGTCATGTCCTCGGTCAGCTGCAAGTGTGCTATGTCCTGCCTAATCACCTCTCCTCAATATTTCTTCGACCTACCTCTACCTCTCCTCATGCCCACCATCAACCTTTCACACCTCCTCACTAGGGCATATGTACATCTCTTCTTCACATGCCCAGACCATCTCAGCCTCGCCTCTCTCATTTAGTCCGATGTATGAAAATGCAAAACTCTATTCACTAAGTATGTTATCATAGACTGGTTATCTTGAAACCTCCTTTGGTGAGTAAAGCGAAATTGATTTATTCCACAGAACGAAGAAGAAAAAAACAACTACTCTCCGGAAACATGAAGTGTATAAAACTTAAATAACTTAAAAGTGCCAATAAAGCATGGCTGGCCATTTCTATTTATTGTTGGACTGAACTTAACTGTCTCCTATGGTGTCACAAACCACATTTGACATGTAACAGAGTTACTCTAATCACCTTAAAGCTACATCATTGGTGGCTATACTATGTAAATAACTTCCGGTTTACATTTTAATTGAATAAATTGAAAATAATCACCTGCAGAAAGTTTTGTCAACTTAAAATTACAGAATGTGCTCTAAGGAAGCTGCTTTGTATATATTCTTGTATTTGTGACTTGCATCAATTTTTTCCTTTGGGAGGGGAGTTCTATTTGGGTGTCTGATCTTCTATAGAAATGTGTTAACTATTGAATAGAATGTGCTCGAAAGTCTTCAGATAGCATCTACCTCTTAAAATGTTGCAAATGAAACTAAAGCTTTTTCTGCAAGCCTTACTATTTAGATGTTTTGATCTATCATACCTTCATTTACATGTAAAAATACAGAGTTCTATTGTGTCTATTTTATGATATTTACTTGGTGGAGTATCTTCATCTTGTTTTGATTGCTTCTATCATCATGCATGAACTATTATCACAGGAAATACTCTTGGACAAATTGCTGGAGAGAAGGCAGGAATCTTCAAGGTTGGAGGAAATATCACATCTTACAAAATTGTGCCCCTTGCTTAAACAAAGTCATCCTGTTTAGGCTTTTCATTTCATGTCCTGTTCATTTGTTTTCTTCCTCATTTGTGTTTATGCTTGAAATAGCGAGGAGTGCCGGCCTTTACTGTTCCCCAGCCTGACGAAGCAATGCTTGTGCTTGAAGAGAAAGCTTCTGAGTTAGATGTAAGTCGAAGTTTCTCTTTTATGATATAAGTGTTAGTTGCCCTCTGGTCCTAATGGTTATACCCTATTCTCAACTGTGACCTTGCACTTTAGATTTCATCACTGGAACCTTTTGTTTTGAGATACTTGCAGCTGCCGCTATTCAAAGTATTACTGTGATATGGTTTTGGTGTTTTCTGTAGTAATCTATTGATGAAAATGGTGACCCACAAGGTTTAGATAGTACGGTTTTGTGCCTGTTTAGGCCTGAAGTTTGGATGTTTGTTCGTCCATATCTGGATCTGAGCATATGTTTAAATCTCTGTGCACTTGATGGTGGCAAAGTTACTGATTGGTAGTTGCTTGGGAAGACAGACCAATGATTTATCAGAGTGCTCTGTTTCAGCACTAGTTCCATGACTCGGAGAATTGATGTTGATGCGTAGAGTTTTCATTTCCTGCATTTTAATTTTGCAAATATTATTATGATTTTTCTAATTCAGAATCTCTTGCTTAGTTCTTATTTTATCAAAGAAAATCAATCTATCTTCAGGTTGTCAAACATGGCTTTTATGGAAGTAGATTCATGCAGGGACTTCAGTTCAGATCAATGTAATTTTTTTGTGTCTCGGGCTTAAGTATGAGTTCAGGAAGTGAATAATGAAAGCACAGTTATAACCAATTAAGTAGCTGTAGGTATAAACTATAAAGGTAATGTTTGTATCAGGCAGAATACAAGTATTGGCTTTTGTAATTGGTTGCAAAATGTATTGTGATGATTCTTAAGCAAACATTAGATATATATTAATGTGGTGTTCAACTAGATTGACATGTGGAGTTTCATTAGTTCAGCAATTAAGGTTACAATGTCTTAGCTCAAAGGTGAGAGGAACAAAAAGAAGCAGTAACTAGTTTACTTGCTGACATCCTAGGGGGAGTTCATCCAAATTCGTTAACTGGATGAATAAAACTGTCTCATGTCAGATAGTATCTCTTATCAACTTTTCCTTCATTTAAGGGAATGAATTTTCATCTTTGATCTATGATGAACTTTCCTTCATAACAGAAACAGAATTATATTAAGAAGTTTATTGTTGATGTGAACATGTACTGTTGGGCAGGTACATCTTGAGGTAGCTGCTCCACTTGATGCCAGCGTACTGAGTGGTTTACATCTTGGGCTAGAGGGTGAGCACCAATATATAAATGCTGGTCTTGCCATTGCATTATGCTCTACTTGGCTACAGATAACTGGCCACGTTGAAATTAATTACCTAAATGAGATGGTAAATCATATCCCATGCATGTTTTGTATGGCGTCGTATTCTTCTTTCCCTCCTTTAACTTCATTCTTTTGTTTCTTCCCTTCGAAATAGACACATCTACCTGAGCAATTTGTTAAAGGGCTAGCAACAGCTGCTTTACAAGGCCGTGCTCAGATTGTGCCTGACCAACTCATAGAGAGTGAAAGCTCAGGGGAACTTGTGTTCTACTTGGATGGTGCCCATAGTCCTGAAAGCATGGATGTATGTGCCAAATGGTTTTCACTGGCAATCAAAGGAGATTACAAGCAGCACAATTCCTATACCAGTAATCCTGAACATAAAGAATTTGGAACCTCGCATGACTCATTAGAGATTGGCCATCATGAAGCATCCAAGAAAAGTTCAACGCAAGTAAGCTTATCTCAATTTCATGTGAAAGATTTCTTGTATGCCACTTAGAACTACACACCGCTTATTAGAGTATGACTTTTTAAAAAAACATGGGCTTTTCTTGAGTTCAATATATAAGTCGAATTATTGAACAGAGCTGAAGTTTCTTTATCATATAGATTTAACATCTAAATTGTGTTCAATCAGGCATTGTTGTATAGAATGAGATGGAGGGAGCTCATTCTAACAGGGATAAACCTTTGTCTAATCCATGTTCCTAGACTATTTCAACAGATACACTATCGAGTACCCCAGAGATTTTTCTATATAAATCTCTCCTTTACTGTATTTCCGAATATTATAGAACCTCCCTTGTTTTATTGGTTGAGAAACCAGACCTATTTTTTGCTCTCACCTTTCCTGTAGATTTGAGTATTATAGAACCTCACTTGTTTATGATTTGAGAAATCAAACTTAGTTTTCACATAAATTGATGGAAATTCCCTTTGAATATTTGTTTTCTGACAAAAAAATATTGGAATAGTCAAAGATAGTGCGCACACACACATAGTGTTATTACTGTAGGCCCGATTAGCCTATCACACTTATAGACACATTATTTCTTTATAATCCATTGTAGTTTGATTTTTGCTGCTATGTGTTCTTTAGGATATTTTTTTTAGCTTATTTAGTTGTGTTAGCTACTGCTCCCTTTTGTTCGAATGCACTTTATACTGCTGTAATTCCCTATCTGAGTCTGACCGTTTCTCTTGCTTTACTCTTGCTTTGTTTTGATTTCCTTGCTTGTGAGTATGCTTTGTCTTGAGTCGAGGGTCTCCCGGAAACAACCGCTCTACCTACCAAGGTGGAGGTAAGGTCTGTGTACACTCTACCCTCTCCAGACCCCACGGTGTGGATTTCACTGGGTATGTTGTTGTTGTTGACTTGCTAATTGATTTAATGAAATGTTGGGAGAAACATGCAAACACTAATTTTAAATTATAACATCCTTTGGTGCTTAAACTTACTCCCCTCCCTCCGGAAAAAAGAAAGAAGAAGAAGAAGAAGAAAGAAAAGAAATACTTAAAATCTTAGATTTTAAATACTACCAGGGAAGTTGGTCAATCTACTCTAAACCTATATAAGAGAGATTTATGCAATACTCAAAACTAGGAGAGGTAAGTTTTATATAGAAGCTCAAGAGAGGTCTATGTAATTAACCCCTTTTATATTATCGTACAAATCTTTTTGACAGGACTGAGTTTCAAACTCAGTTCAATAAACTTCTGTGGAATGAAATATGTCTAGCAAGGATGGCCGAAAGAATATTCTTTAGATAGTAGTCTCAGATGCACGTTTTGAGGCTAAATACACCCCTCGTTCTCATTCAATCTTTTAATAAACAAGTGATGCTGACTACTCAAATATATTCCTGAGATGATTTGCAAGAAGATGGATATAATTTTAATTAAATAACTAATCTATCAACTTTTGTTTTAGCAGAATTGGTTTTAAAACTAATCTATGTTCAATTGTCCTTCCAAGTTGATCTAATATTTTGGATCTCTAGTGCAGACTAAATTAGCAGATGTTTTATTTCATAAATATCTGATGTCTTGAAAGTGTCAATGTTAAGCTATGACTCCTACCTTTATATTATAACCAGAGAGTAAGCACATATAGGAAGGGCATTGTTATACACTCAGTTATCAGTTTTTCTTTCTGAAAGGCCGGTTATATTATTATTATTATTATCTTTTACACTGCTAAATCTGAGAGTGTTGTCAAACCTGCAGTTCTTACTCTTCAACTGTATGTCAGTGAGGGATCCTGAACTACTTCTTCCAAGGCTGATGAGGGCGTGTGCTAGTCATGGTAATTATTTGGATGCAGTCAATCTTACCTTCGATTCCGTTTGATAATTAGCAAGGATAAAATTCTTGAAATCTTGTTGCCATCTGATGCTGAATGATAATGATACTATAGCCTTGTGAGCTTAATGGTTTCTTTGCAACATTTAATGTAGTTCAGGAGTTTGACATTGAGTCTAATATTTCAGGAGTCCACTTCCAGAAAGCACTATTTGTACCTAATGTATCCGTATACTACAAGGTGGGTGCAAGTGCCTCAATGCCAACTGATACTCAAGTTGATCTTGCATGGCAGTTGACTCTACAAAGAATATGGGAAAACCTTGTTCATGGGGAAAAAGGTTAGAAGTCATATTAAACTATTAATCAACATTTTAGTAGTTAGTATTTTGAAGCTAATAATTTCTCGTAATTAACAAATATCATGGAACTAATTTTGTTCCAGATCCCATGATTAATATATCTGAGACTTGTTAATAATTTTGAAAGAATTCCTTTATGTTAGTAGAAAATTTGCAGGCATTGGCATTTTTAAACTCAAGATACGATTCTTTTCAGCATGATGTGCAATATCTATCTGATTTATTGTAATTTCTTGTTATTAGTGCCAACAGTTTTGTTATTTTTTAGTTTCTTGTAAAGGGTTTAATATACTCTTTCTATAGATACACAAAGTTGGTACAAGAACAGATATACAAAGTTGTTTAATGTGGGATTCTCATTAGTGATCATCTTAGGTTGTGGTGCTGGTACATTAGGAAACACTACAAGTTTGATTCAATTCATATACTTTTTGTCTCGTGAAATTTATCCATCATACCTGTTATTGAGAGTGAGCTACGGTGGAAGTATCTTGTATTTAGCTGACTCAAGTGAGGTGGTGATTCCCTACTTCTAAAATTTATTAGGAAAAATTCCTAGTATACTGGCTGTTTCCTTTTCCTCTTTGCATACCTTGACCATGTATAATACTTTATTGCCTCCTAGAAAATGCACCTCACCCACTAGATATGCTTAATGTAAACTTACCTTATTCTCATCAACTATGGATGCTTCACATTTTAATGCTAAGACCATACTAGTGCCAAAATGGGGATTGATTTATTTTTCAGTATGCGTCTTGAGTTAAGAGGACACCTGATCCACTCTCTCTTCCCCTGGTAAAGAGGAAAATTTTCTATATCTCGTATCTACTTAAAGTTTGGAATATGAGTATCTCTTTCGTTGAATTGAAAGAATTTTCTGTTCATACATGCTATGGAAGTCATTTTTTGTCATATGTCCAACCATACTGTTCAAAACATGCAGGACAGTGACTAACAATCCTGTTATATCTGACCAAGTATGATGTGGTCATCATTATTGAATGAGTTAGAGAAATGTGGTTTTCATATTGAGCAACATTCTGCTTTTATTTTCCTTTTTCCCTTTTATTTTTATTTTAATGGACCTCTAAGAAACTAATAGGGTGACTAACCTTTCTGCATGTTTATGTACACTGAATTATATAGCGTACTGGCATCAATTAGGTAAAACTGTTGTTCCACGTGTCTTTTATCATCTTATTTATCTGTATAAAAGCCTCAAATATTGCCACAAGTGTGAGGTGATTGTTGTTACGGTTGGAGTTGATGGTTTTTTAAACACATCTCTTGAAATAGAAGCATAATTGACTGCTAAAAGATAAGCCGTGCATTTAATTTAGCCTAGTGAGTTACAGGCAATGATGTGAAGAATACAGATCATACATACGAAGAAGTAGCAGATGATGCGGAAAAAGGAGCTCGAAGTTGTGAGAACAGCAAAGTGTTTCCTTCACTCCCAGTGGCAATAAATTGGCTTAGGGACACTGTTCGTAAAAACCGATCTGGTCGCTCCCAGGTAATGCCAAATCATGTGTGCCTACTGTGAATCAATGAATAGGACAACTTTTTCTCTCACAGGAATTAAAAGAAATCATTTTTTATTGATTACCAGAGAACTCTAGACATACTTGAACTGAAAACTGTAGAAAGTCAAGCACCATTCCCTTTGCCCTCCATCCAAAATAGAATTTTCACTTTTCTTTTTGGTACAGTAATGTTCACTTCTATAAGTAACACTTTTACTTGTGTACACCAAATATTATCATTAGATTCACTTTTAGTATCACCAAAGCAGCTTTTCCCTTGTCTATTTATGAGAATGAAAATGTAACATGTAGGTCCTTGATGTTCCCTCATTTTAACACTTAATATCTTGTCTATATGTTCTCAGAATAATAATTATGCAAGTCAAAATTGGACACTTTTTCTGGAAAATTAAGTAATAGAGAAAAATGATTTCAGGGGAAAATACTCTTACTAAGGTTCTCGTTGCATAACAGTTTCTTGTTTGCCTTATTACTGAGAAAGCAGTACTTATTGCTCAGATTTTCTTTCTAGCGATCGTTTTCACTTTCCAGTATGCATGCAAGAAAATGTTACTAATTGTAAATTTAACTTGTTGTCAATTTCTGTTGTTATAAAATAGTATTGTCCTTCAGCACTGTAGCAAACTAGTTAATGTTTCTCTTGTTTATCTAGGTCCTGGTGACAGGGTCTTTACATCTCGTGGGGGACGTTCTGAAATTAATCAAGAAATGAGCTGCTAGCAATGTCTAATTATAATCCCTCTGTTTCCAATTCATTCTTGCTTCTGATGATTCAATGGAGAACGGGGAAGACATGATAGATTTGTTTTCTGTATACGGCCCTGAATCATCAACCTCTCCGTTATACCAGCTCCAGTTGATTCCCAACTCTCATGTTCTTGGTCACAAGTTTGAGATTGATTTTTCATGTATTAACTACATTTTCACGTGTATTTTCTAACTTCACCAAAGCATAAAGTATGATTTTTTGAAAATTGTTTAATTACAATTGTCATATTTCTCCCAACCTCTTCCTTGCATGAGAAACCTTTTCAATGACCAGCAGTAAGTATTTGCAGTGATTTGTATTTATTTACTGAAAGTATATGCAGTTAACGATGCATGAATTATTATGAAAATGAAATACAAAATACACATCAATTACTACTGATAGAAATAATAACAATTGTGTTAACTACATGTACACATTGCTCGAACCTCCTTTCTCTCTCATTAATTTTATTCATGAAATATTACGTATAAAATCCGTATAGACAAAAGCCTTTTTATTGTGTGGGTCTTCCTGTTATTATTTTTTCTCTAGAATAAAGGTCCGCCTATTTTTTTTACACGTTATATGAATCAATGTGCGGACAGTGAATTACATATTCTACTGATTATTATTCACACGTTTTCTACTATTTGTAGTTCAATTTCATTATTTTTAATTAAATTTTAATAGATTCACTAAAAAAAGTGGTTTCAACTAGTGATTCTCTCTCTGCTTGAAGAATGGCGAAGAAAGGAAGACCACGGAAGGAACTCCATAACAATACGCAGCAAGAATCGAGGCAGAAAGGGAGCCAAATATCCTCAGCTAGTAAGGAATCAAGGAATACCCCAGCCAATGGAACAGAATGGAAACACCAAATGCTGGAAATGCTATGGTAATTCAAATGGAAGAATTCCCAGCTCTAGGATAGGGGATGGAGAATCGCACCAATTGGGGAAAGAGGAACTGATAAAATCGCCAATTGCAGTACCTAATCCCCAAATGCATGAATTGACATATGCAAACCCTAGACTAGATAGGGAAGGCCCAATTGATGTAGATGCAAGTAAAGGGCAAACATGAGACTCATTATTTTTGAAGATTAAGGCAAAGGGTAAGACTTTGTAATACGTTGAACCTGTAATTGTTGATGGGGAGAAAGTAGCTCAGATTCAGCAAGAGGAAGTAGAAGAGGACACGCAAAAATGGAAGCATGCAATTGTGCTGTATGTGGTGGGCAATTCACCATCCATTGGTGCAATTGACATGTTCATTTATACTACCTGGAATTTTTCTACAAAACCTAAGATCTATTATCATAATGAAGGATACTTCGTAGTGATATTTAATAATATGGCGGATAGGGATGTTGTTGTATACTCAGGGCCACATATCATTAATAGTAGACCAGTTATAATTCGAGCTTGGACTCCGTATTTCTGTTTTAGCAATGAAGTGTTGAGAACAATCCCTTTATGGATCCGGTTTCCAAACTTACCCATGAATTGTTGGGGTAGTCCTACACTGAGTAGGATAGGAAGTTTTCTAGGAAGACCATCATATATTTATATGATGATGTTTGTACAATTGAAATAGAAAGGGTCTCATATGCACGACTACTAGTTGAAATGAATGTCACAAGGGGACTACCAGTGAATGTTAAAGTCTAAGATCCCAGTGGCAGGATTGTGGATCAAGCAGTTGAATATGATTGGAAGCCTGTCTATTGCACTGAATGCTTGATGATTGGACATAAGTGTAGGAAAACTGAAGATCCAGCACCTATGAAGGTTGACAAAATGCAAAAACAAAAGCACAAAGCCAAAGTGGTTACAACTTGGCAAGCAAAACCAGGGAATGTGCAACAGGGAGACAAAACAGTAAATCAAGCTAAAGAGGTGGAAAAGAATAATATAGCTAGCACTTCATATGATGTCAATGCCTTATGAAGGGCCCAGAGTGCACCAAAAGATGCCAATACTTCAGGGAGGGTGCAGACTACACCAACAGAAGGAGTATGGGAGAAATCTAAGGGCACCACGCCAGCTAGGACAACAAATCACAAAGAGTTGGTATTGCAAACATCTTTAATCCATTGATAAGTGGATAAACATCTCCACAAAAAGAAGTTAATGGTGTGATAGTACAAAGTAGCAGGATTGTGAATGCAACACCACCTATACAATCAAAATGAGATTATTAACTTGGAACATAAGGGGGTGAATAAAGTATACAAGCAGAAGGAATTCAAAATATATTTGGTGGAGAACAAGGTAGAGGTTATAGCAGTAGTATAACATAAAGTGAAACAACATATAGCACAACAAGTAGTAACAAAGCTGGTCCCAACCTGGAAATATGCATATAACTATCAATACTTAGAAAATGGTATGATATGGTTATTATGGAACCATAGAGCAACTGATATAATAGTTACACATACTCATGAGCAGTTTATACATGGGAGAGTGACACTGCTAAGTGTAAATATGGAATTCTAATTTACAGCAATATATGGATTACATACCATACCTGACAGGCTATAACTATGGGAAGGGATGAATCAAATTGCTAACACCATGACTGATCCCTGGTTACTCATGAGAGATTTCAATGCAATTTTAAAAGTGGATGATACAAGTAATGGGGCACGAGTACAAGAGGCTGAGATCAGAGATTTTAATGAGTTCATGTAGAATAAATGAAAACTGTAGGGAGAACATTTACATGGACAAACAATCATGTATATAGTAGAATTGACAGGATCCTCATCAACTCTCAATGGGTAGGCAAATGGACTTACTTAGAGATAATAATTCTGGATCCTGCACTTCTTGACCATTCACCTCTGTGTATTGATATAGAGGAACCCAATGTGAGGGTGGCTAGGCCATTTAAATTCTTTAACTACTTAGCAGGTCATCCTAAATTTCTAGGGACATTTGAGAATATATGGAAGAGGCCCAATAGTGGTACACATATGAAAAGTGTCAGGAAGAAACTAAAAGCAGTAAAGACTCAACTAAAGCAGATGAACATGAATGAGTATGCACAAGTTACTCAGAGAGTTCAGATGGCCAAAGAAAAATTAGAAATCCTGCAAAGTCATATGAGAACAATTCCAAACCATTAGAGGTTATTCGAAGATGAGAAATTGTTGAAACAAGAATGGGAAAAGTGGAGTATGGTGGAAGAGAGTATACTCAAACAAAAGTCAAAAAACCAATGGCTGAAATTAGGGGATGCTAACACCTCTTTCTTTCATGCCTGCATGAAAAATAGGGTAGTACAGAACCAGATCAAACACTTGGTTACAACTGATGGTACTCTACTAAAAGACAGTTCAGCAGTAGTATCAGAGATCATAGGATTCTATCAAAAGCTATTAGGTACTGCAGCTAAAGAACTCCATTGTGTCAAGCAAGAGGTGATGCATCAAGGTAAGGTACTGACAAGACAACAACAACTAAGACTTATTCAACCTGTTACAAGAAAGGAGAATGAGTTGGCATTGCATGGAATAGATGATCAAAAGGATCCTGGAATGGATGGATTCAATGCCCCATTTTACAAGAAAGCATAGAGCATTATTGGAACTGAAGTCACACAAGTTGTCATGAAGTTCTTCAATACAACAGAAATGTATGACCCACTAAATTGCACACTAGTGACACTAATTCCAAAGGTACAACACCCCGCCTCCATTAAAGAATATCGACATATTTCATGTTGTATTGTTATCTATAAAATTATATCGAAGATACTAACCAGTAGAATGTGTGGAGTACTAGATGGGCTAGTTGATGAAAGCCAAACTGCATTTATCCTAGGAAGGGTGATCTCAGATAACATAGTGCATAGCCATGAGCTAGTAAAAGGATACAACAGAAAGAATGTGTCACCAAGATGTATGATGAAGATAGACATTCAAAAGGCTTATGATACAGTCGAGTGGATCTATATGCAACATGTTCTAGCCAGTCTACAATTCCCAGACCAATTTGTGAGGTGGATAATGTGCTGCTTAAAAATAGTCTCTTATTCCATACTAATCAATGGAGTTCCTACAGTACCATTTGCGGCTAAAAGAGGTTTATATCACCCTATCTTTTTGTACTTGCTATGGAGTATCTAAGTAGATTGCTCAAATCCTTAGAATATGAAAAATGGTTCAAATACCATTCAAAATGTGGTAAGTTGAGGATCACCCAACTAAGCTTTGCTGATGACTTGTTGTTATTTAGTAGAGGAGCTAATAGATCCATTCAAACAATGTTACATTGTTTTCATACATTATCATTAGCTTCTGGACTTCATGCAAATTTACAGAAAAGCAGCATATTTTTTGGAGGGGTTCCTATGGATGTACAACAACAGATTCTAGACACAACAGGGATGGTGAAAGAGGAGCTACCTATTAGGTACTTGGGGTACCCATGAGTTCCAAGAAAATCTCAATTATACAGTGCCATCCATTACTTGACAATATGCTAGGGAGATTCAAATCATGGACCAGCAAAATACTTTCTTATGCTGGAAGGTTACAACTTATAAAGTCTGTCTTATTTGCTATACAAACCTACTGGTCACAATTGTTCCTGATCCCTAAGAAGATTATTGGAGCAATTGAACAAATTTGCAGAACTTTTTTATGGACTGTGATGGTAGAGATGTCAAAAACGGCTTTGCTTGCATGGGAGAAACTGTGTATGCCAAGGGCAGCTGGGGGCATGAATGTGCTAAATGTGCACATCTGGAACAAGGCAGCCTTGTGCAAATTATTGTGAAAACTAACTAAGAAGAAGGATGTCCTATGAGTGAAATGGGTGCACACTTATTATAGAAACAGAGGAGTACTATAGAAACCTAAGCAAGCTAGTTGGGTCATCCAAAGAATATTCAAAGCAAAAACCTACATTGAACAAATATGAATGACTAAAGAAGACATTGTGGGATTAAGGACTCTTTCTATCAAACATATGTATCTTAAGATGTTAGGAGATTACCCTAAAGCCCCATGGAGAAGGCTAACTTGTAGTAATCCAGGATACCCAAAGTGGTTGTTAGCAACACTGGTAGCACACAACATACTATACACAAATGATAGGTTGTCTAAATGGGGTGTTACTGAAGATAAAAGTTGTCCACTATGACAGCAAGATGAGGAATCAATAGAACACTTGTTTTTTCAATGCCCTGGCACTTCACAGATCTGGAAAGCCTTACTAAATGGCAAGGCATTAATAGAGCACCAACAGGATGGATAGCTGAACTACAATGGATGATCGACAAAAGAAGAAGTAAGAATGCAGGAGCCACAATATACAGAATGACTTTAGCTACTGCATTATATCATGTGTGGCAAGAAAGAAACAAAGCGATTTTTCAGACGATCAGGAGGCAACCAGAGGTGATAGTTAGATTGATTGTACATGAGGTGTTTGCTAGAGGTAGTATGATTCAAAGATTAGCTAGTAGATTGCAAGATCTGAATTTTTATCCTATGTAAAGCAATGGTAGAAAATCGTATAGTGTAGAAATACACTATGATTGGGCCTGTTCGACTTAGTGTAGATCAGGTATCTTTGGGTGCTGTAAATGTCTACTGGTAAAAAAATGCAAGTAATTACCAAAAAAAAAATTAACTTCAGAGTTGAGAGAGAAGAAAAAAGTTATTTTTTCAAGAATATTTTAAAAAACAAATATAGGTTTTGATAATATTTATTGAGATAAATATAATATTACGTGAAAAATATGGGCAACTACAAACTTACAATATTTTAATGAAGAATAAATAGGCTGAATTACAATATTTTAGTGTTTATAATAAATTGACGGAGCACAATATGTCAACTTTCCGAGAGGAAGTTTACAGAATCTTCGTCTAATTTGTTTGAGGGAATTTTTTCTAGGTATACGACCCTAAACAACAATAACAATAATGTGTCCAGTGTAATTCCACAAGTGGAGTTTAGAAAAGGTAGAGTTTATGCAGACCTTGTATATCCATAAACAAATGTTCAAATTCAGCTGGCCAACAAAAATAAGCAATTAGATAAACGATAAATAATTCGTTAGAGTCCATTCAAATCCTAAACGCCATTATGTTTCTAACTAATTTAAAAAAGTAAAGATACCTCATAGTGAACCAGGCAAGCCTCGTACCGTTGTCGTCGCTCGGCTCGACTTCGGCTTTGGTCAAATGATTGATTGATTAATTATGTAGGGATCTAGTAGCTCAGTTGGTTGGTTACTTGAACTTTCACTTTCTTGATGAGAGTTCAAATTCTCACGTTGTAATTCCTCCCCATTTTTTCCTTCCCCTACCCCTATGTAATAATTTTTTAAAAAAAAAAGAAAGAAAGAAGACAGTTTATCCTAAAGATATCCCAAATTAGAATGTGCGTTTGGATTGGAGTTTGGCACTTTTAGTTATTAGTGTATGACAACATCTAGTGCTCCATGGATCGCATGATCCTAATTTACAAACTTTGGCGCGAGTGATGTACGCAAATTTTTAATAAGTAGTGTCAATATTTAGAGAAGTCAACAAATGGACAATAATTAGTTGGAACAATATTATATTAAAATGATGCAATCTAGACTATAAAATATTATTTAACTATATTACTACAAGTATTTTCAACAATTTTTCATTTTTAATTTGTATTTATGATAACCTCGTTAAAAATGCGTTAAATAACCTTTTTTAAAATTTTAAAACAGCAAAAGGAGCTTCAATATAGTGGTTTAATTGATCGTTAGTTAAGATTAGGGTTTGATTCTTTAGGACTCTCATTTTTTCAACAAATGAGGCTAGCAAATTTAAGACATACATGATCAATGGTTCGAATCCCTCAGCGTGAGTTATGTATTTAACTGATTGGACTAGGAATTACACATCATATAGTATTAGTTTTAGTTTATATATCTATGTGACATATTTTACTTTTTGAATAATTAAACAAAGTAAAACTTTTCGACCAAACAATACCGCTTGGTGTAAGGTTGCTCTGCAAGCAACTAATTGTTGTTAATCTTTTTGCTCCCTAGAAGAACCTTAATTAAATTTATTTATACCAACTCACATTAATTTACCCATGCTTAAGTGATAAATTGCAAAACAAATAAATACTATTAATTAACAATAGCTAAGTAATAAAGTGAATATAAAAGACATTTGCCATGCATCAATTGGTTTGACATTAACTAAACTGATAGTGAATATATTCACCATATATTCTGCAATATTCTGTAACTAATATTTTAGTGTAATTATGCAAAGTTACACTATCTCTCCAACAGGTCGTATACCTCCGGTATACAACTGATATACAACAGTTCTACACCCTTTTATTTCTTTACTAAATTTCGGATACACTCATGGCGTCACCCGCGCCCACATAGCTTCTCCCGCTTCCTCTTCCTCAACACCCGACATCACAAATCCTCCTCCCTCTTCCACCCCAAACACCTTTCATCCGGCTTTCACCGTAACCAATATCAAGAACTTCGTCTAGTTGATTCTTGATCAAGAGGATGGACAATAGGCATCGTGGGTTGAACTCTTCCATAGTCATGCATGTTCTTACAACGTTCTTGATCACATTGATACCACCCATCCCCGCCCACCCGACGTCGACGACACGACATGGACAAGGCTCGACGCCATCGTCAAACAGTGGATCTATTACACTATCTCCAAGAATTTGCTTTATACCATTATGAAGACCGGAGCTTCGGCTCACGAGTTATGGACACGGTTGAAGAAAATTTTTCAAGACAACAAGCATACACGTGTCATGTATCTTGAGGAGCAATTCAACACCACCCGTCTTGAAAAATTTGTGAATATGGTCGACTACTGCAAATAATTAAAATTGCTTGACGATCAACTATCCAATGTTGGTACTCCAATTTCGGACACGAAGATGGTATTGCAGTTTATTAATGGTTTATCAAAAGGTAAATACGATACCCTTGCAACGATGATTCAATAGGCCGATCCCCTATCCAATTTCAACAAAGCACGGTCTCAATTGCTATTAGAGGAGATGAGATGAGAGAAACATGATGATCATACCTCCAAGGCGTTGGTGGTTGACGCCCCCGCAGCAACCACCGCCACCTCTGGCCAGCCACCATATTCCGACCACCAATAACCGTAGCACAACCATGGTGGTGGCAGAGGCAGAGTCCGCGGAGGTGGACGGGAAGGCAAAGGACATGGCCGAGGGCAACGGGCCAACCACACAAATAATCAACCATAGGCCCAGTACCCGACACAGTGGGCCAGCCCACTTACTTGGCAATTGTTCGGGCACTGGGCCCCGTCGACCAGCCCATTTCCATGCCAAGCCCAACAATAATAGTGGGAACCGCCGAGGCCCAGAATTCTGGGAACCCATCCAGCGGCTCACCAGCAAGGCCCTAGCCATCAAGCCCACTACACAGCGGCCCAACAGTCGATGTCCAACTTCACTCCAACAGATTTGGGCTAAGCTTTCGGTTCTTTAAATATTCAGCAACCTGATGATGTATGGTATATGGATAAGGGCGCTACATCTCACCTCACCAACAATTTTGGTAATCTTCATCAACTGTGAAATTTAAATACGCTTCAATTTATTATGGTCAGAAATGGTCATCGCATTCCAATTCAAGGATTTGGCCACACGCTAACTCCACAACCGCACCCCGACTTCTCCCTCAAACACGTCCTATATGCACCTAACATTTATCAAGAACCTAATATATGTTTGAAAATTTACCACTGATAATTCTGTATCTATTGATTTTGACCCGTTTAGTTTTTCTGTGAAGGACCTACGTATGGGGAGACTTCTTACGAGATGCAATAGTGTGGGGGACCTTTATCCTTTCAGATCCACATCTACTGCCAGTGTCAATCCTCCCGCATCTCTAGCTACAATCTCATCCTCAATGTGGCATAGTAGACTTGAACATCCCGAAGCACATATTTTTTATTTTCTTAGAAATTGCAATTTCATTAAATGTAATAGAGGGAACCTTGCCCAAAATTGCTACTCTTGTCATATTGGAAAGCATGTTAGACTTCCTTTTACGTCATCTTTGAGTATTACTTTTTCTCCCTTTGATATTATTCATGCAAATTTATGAACTTATCTTATTACTAGAAAATTGGGTCATAAATATTATTTAATATTCTTGGATGATTTTTCTCACTTCCTATGGGTCTATCCACTCCACTTTAAATCACAAGTCTACTCAAAGTTTCTTGAATTTCGTACGTATGTTAAAACACAATTTGAAAAAGAAATAAAAATGTTTCAGTGTGACAATGATCGTGAGTTTAATAATTTTCTCTTTCATAAATTCTGTGTGGCTAATGACATGGTCTTTATTTCTCCTGCCCCCATACTTCTCCATAAAATGGTAAAGCCAAACGAATTCTCCACACCATTAACAATATGATTCGTACCTTACTTTTTCATGTATCTCTTCCCCCTAACTTTTGGGTAAATGCATTAAAAATGGCAGAATACCTTCTTAACATACTACCTATCCGTACGCTCCAAAATAGGACCCCTACCGAGTTCCTATTTCATCGAATCCCTACCAATGATCACCTTCGGATTTTTGGTTGTCTATGCTACCCGAATCTTGCCTCCACCGTCCCTCACAAATTAGCACCTCGTACCACCTCTTGTGTCTTCTTGAGGTTCCCGTCGAACCATTAGGGGTACTTATGCTATAACGTGTCCACATGTAAAATCATAGTCTCCCTCCATGTCAAATCAGAACGTCTTTAACTTTGCCAATATCCACCAATTTTGAGCCACCAATTACGGATTCCTTGATGACCCAGATACCTCACCTCTCCTTCAAAACACACTACATTGCCCAAATACCATCCCGTCGAACACTGCCCCACCCACTTCCCTAGTTATGGACCCCACTGCCCCACTCACTGCCCCAATCTCATCGCCCCCATCCACTGCCCCCGTCGCAAACAACCATGCCCCGTCACCCATCTCGTCGCCCAATCACCCGACACACTACCAAGTCACCTGACACATTGCCCCACCCTACACACTACCCAGTCCCTCCAGTCTAGTGTCTCCCGTAACGTCACCCGAGCCTCATTCCCCACAGCCTCCACCTACCACCACATTGCCTGTGATCCAGCCCCCAACCCATCATATGGAAACCCATGTACAACATGAGATTTTCAAACCAAAGGTTCACTTTAACCTATCCACTCAAACTATCTCACTTATTCCTAAAAACCTAAAATTAGCCATACTTGACCCAAATTGGAATGCGGCCATGCGTGAGAAGTTTAATGCATTAACCAATTAGCATACTTAGGATCTTATCTCGAAACCAGAGGGGGTGAATGTGATTCGTTGTATATGGCTCTATCATCATAAATTCAGAGACAGTGGTGAGCTTGAACGTCATAAGGCTAGACTTGTGGCTAATGGTACATGGCAACATGATGGAGTTGATTGTGGTGAGACCTTTAGTCTGATGGTCAAACCAGCCACCATTCACACCGTGTTGAGCATAGCTATGGGGAAGAATTGTCATATTCACCAGCTTGATGTAAAAAATATTTTCTTACATGGGGATTTGAAAGAAACATTTATATGCATCAACCGTCTGGCTTTGTGCATCCGGAGGTTCCTCAGCATGTCAGCCGTCTTCGCAAGTCACTATATGGTTTAAAATAAGCCCCCAGGGTTTGGTATGAGAGGTTTGCTACATACATCATACAGATCGGGTTTGTGTGTAGCAAAAGTGATCATTCACTCTTTATTTTTCATCAAGGTACTGACGTGACTTACCTTCTATTATATGTGGATGATATTGTTCTGGCAGCTTCTTCCGATACACTGAAACACGAGATCATTGCCCTACTTAAGTCCGAATTCGCTATGACAGATTTGGGTAAGCTGAGTTATTTTTTGGGGATATCAGTGACCAGATCCTCACATGTCATGTTCTTATGTCAGCGTAAGTATGCAAATGAGATTGTCTACACGGTTAAAATGGCAAACTGCAAGATCATGTCCACTCTTATCGACTCCAAGTCAAAACTCAGTGCAAATGACGGGGATCCGGTCAGCGATCCCTCTCTTTATAGGAGTCTCGCAGGTGCTCTTTAGTATCTCACCTTCACTCGACCCGATATTGCATATGTTGTTCAGCAGGTGTGCTTGTTCATGCCTGCTCATAGGGAGCCTCACTTTACAACTCTTAAACATATCATTCGGTACGTTAAGGGCACTCTTGACTATGGACTACATCTATATCCCTCCGCATCGACTAGATTGCTCTCTTACACAGATGTCGATTGGGCAGGCTGTCTGGACACTCGTCACTCTACGTCGGGCTATTGTGTATTTTTGGGGGATAATATTATTTCATGGTATGCCAAATGGCAAGCCACACTTTCATGTTTGAGTGTAGAAGCAGAATATCGAGGCGTTGCAAACTTTGTTGCCGAGCTATGTTGGCTCAGAAATCTCCTTCTTGAGCTTCATTGTCCCTTACGCAAGACATCTTTGGTTTACTGTGATAATATATCTACTGTCTACTTGTCTCATAATCTGGTTCAGCATCAGCGAACCAAGAATATTGAGATGGATATTCACTTTGTTCGCGAGAAAGTTGCAATGAGTCACGTTAGGGTGTTACATGTTCCTTCTTCATATCAGTACGCAGATATCTTCACTAAGGGGCTTCCTCGACAACTGTTCCTTGACTTCAGATCCAGGCTCAGCGTCCGGCCTCCTCCCGCTCCGACTGAGGGGGTGTGATAGTGAATATATTTCGATATATTCTGCAATATTCTGTAATTAATATTTTAGTGTAATTATGTAAAGTAGAGATCTTTATTCCATTAGAATTACAATTATATTATATATATATATATATATATATATATATATATATATATATATATATATATATATATATATATATATATATATATATATATATATATATATATATACATATATATATATATATATATATATACATATATATATGTATATATATATATATATATTAATGAAAGGATTCCCCTAAAAAAAAATTACATTAATCTACATTAACTTTATGTATAGAATGTGCATGGCGCTTGGACAATGCAAAAGTTGCAGAAATTATCCCTTTTCAATCCTGTCCATAATGTCCCCCTACACTGCACCCCACTAAAATGAGGCCAACGATTTTTTTTTTGTTTCTCATTCGATATTTAGCAATCGTATTACCATTTGAATTAATTCAAATTTGTATTGCATAAGTCATAAGATTCATTAAAAAGAAAAGCAGTCTCGATAAGGATTTATTTCATACTCGATACTCTAATTTGAAACCTCTAGTTAATGATGGAGAGATTTTATTCATCTCACCACGACTTTTATTACTCCATCCTTCCCTAATAAGTGTCACCTTAGCAAAAAAAAATTATCCCAAAATAAGTGTTACCTTAGGAATTCAAGACATAAATTGGTTTTTTTTTCCTACTATGCCCTTAGACAAAAACTGACAAGCTCTCTATTCAAGAAACATTTATTGGCAAGTTCTCTATTCAAGACATAAATGATTACTATTCATGCATGTTTTAATCAAAAGGGAAAAGAATCTATTTTTATTAAATATGGATAGTTTGATAAATTTTTCATTACATTATTAACTTTTTAATATATATTTTTTTGTTAAGATGACACTTATTATGTGACCTATTGAGTAGTAGAGTTAACGTAAAATTTGATCACAACTGCAGATTTTCTTGGGAAAGAGAATAAAAAGAAAAGGGATTTTTGTATTTCTGAAGAAAGTAAAAGGCTGCTAGCTAGCAATTCAACTTTAATATATTGCATATTAATCTCAGAACATGCACAATTTTTATATATAGTAACTGTTGAAGAAAAGAAGAATAAGAAAGAAAGTCCAATAGAATCTGTTGGTTTGTTATTTCGGAGTTTCTGACAAAAGATGAAACTTGCAGTAATATTTAAAATTCAACCACTACTTGAAATAGTAAATTAACTAGTGATTGTTTAATTAATTAGGACTCAATTTACAGCCACTAAATCCAGATGTCAGCCTTTGGAAAAACAATTACCACTAAATAAATCCTCGTACGTAATTAAGAAGCTACTTTAATTTATTTTTTCCCTTATTATGTCTGACAACAAGTGAGTGCCAACAATTTATGCCTTTTCCTTTTTAATTACCCAATCAAGATTAAGATTCCCACTAAAAAAGAATATTATTGTATGATTAATTAATTGATAATATTGGACTTTTGTGATGACAACACTAAAGAAGAGAGTACTGATTCGAATAGAGAGCCAAGCATCATAGACAGATCTTAGATTAGCTTTTTTTAATGCATAAAATCGCTGGAAGAATAACTCAGTAAAGTTAGATCAAATCAAACAGCCAAAAGAAAGAAAACCAGCTAGTAGATGAGGCACAATTCTCTAAGTTTTTCATCTTTAACTTGCGTTCTAACATAATATACTATTTTTTAACAGTCCGATGGATGGTCGGTGTCATTTTAGAGTTCACTAATTCAGTTTCATGTTGTTGTAAGTCTCATTAAATGAAAAACGCTTCTTATTAAAAAATTTCTCATTTGTCAGGGTTTGATCCGAGACATTTGCTTAAGGATTACTAGATCCTATTCATCTTATTACAACTCTTGATTGGTAACATAATAATTCTAGCTAACTCACGTTCATATTATTTATCTTATAAGATTTTTGCACACCCCTTGAGAAAAAAACTTAATCATAGAGTAATAAACGTCTAATTTAATTAACATTCTAGTAATTGGAACATTAAGGAAAAGTTAATAATAATAATAATAAAAATAAACTGTTGAGTTGCTATTGAAGTATTAGAAGAACTAGTGGGTCTAAAGTGTAATTAAGAAAGTTGGAATATTTACGTGTAGTTAAATTAAGTTAGTAACTAATTCTGTTAGTTAGTTAGTAGTTAACATGTACATATACAATAGCTAACTCATTTGTACACTAACAATTGTCATTTTACATGTTGAATGAATTCTCTCAAACTCTTCTCTTCTTCATCTCACTGTTTTCGACTGTTCCATTGATGTTATTCAACATGGTATCAGAGCTTAGGTGAGCATTGTTGATCGATTAAGCTCGAATTGAGCTTTATGTTGTTGATTAATTTGTAGAGAAAATCTACTTGCGATGTATTGTTAGTTCATCGTCCATAGAAGTAGTTATTTTGTCAAATTATTGGAGATTAGTTGAAATTGCAAGCTGATTACTGGAAGTTTTGTGAAATTATTCGATTAATTGCTGTCGATCCTTATCAATAGCGGTTGAAAGCCTAGAAATTAATGGCGGAGCAACTGGAACACATGCAAATGCAACTGGTGAAGGTACGATGTGATCGATAATCATCATCCATTGTTTCTACAAGCGTGTGATACTTCAGGTAGTTCTCTTGTGTCCATTCAATTAACTAGTGCTGAAAATTATGCCTTATGGAGTAGATATATGAGAATTGGACTACTAGAAAAGGGTAAACTAAGGTTCATAGATGGAAAATGTGCTTTAAGCAAAAAATTGATGCATCTTTGCATAATATATGGGATAAGTGCAATGCAATTGTATTCTCATGGATTATGGTCGATTAGTAAGGAATTGCTTAATGAAATTGTCACGACCCAAACCGGAGGGCCATGACGGGCACCCGGACCTTACCTACCAGGTACCACTAATCATACATTTAACATATAACTGTAATTTCTCATGGTCTATGAAAGCCGCCACGAGATACCATGCTAACATATGGAAATAGTAAACTGAAAAAGAATTATGTAAAATCCTGCAACTAGAAAGACCCAACCTATATACATATACATACCAAGGCCGACAAGGCCATACATGGCTACTATACATAGGACATCCGTCTACAAGCCTCTAAAGAGTACGTAACATCATGAGGTCGGGACAGGGCTCCGCCATACCCCTATGTATCTCAAAAATATCATACCACGACTAGACTGCAACTCTGGAAAAAATAGAGTGCTCCAATATAAGCTGAACCAGCAACCTACTAGTGCGACTGTCACCCTCATTACCTGAGACTGCGGGCATGAAACGCAGCGTCCCCAGATAAAAGGGACGTAAGTACGAATAATGTACCAAGTATGTCAAACATGAAAAATAACATAATAGAGACCTGTAAGTAACATGAGACAAGAAACAACCAACCAGTAGAGAATGCATCTGAGGGCCATAATATGCCTAAGTATCATGTTTGTGTAGAATGCCTCTGAGGGCCATAATATGTCTAACTGCCATGCACAATGCGGTCATGCACATATGCGTATATAACGCCATCAAGCCTCTGTGGGCATCCCATCATATCATATCGGCCTGTGTGGGCATAATCATCATCGTGTATATTTGTACCACCTGCAGGTGGTGTGCGTATACAACGATGTATCCTTTTTCCCATATCCTATATATATATATATATATATATATATATATATATATATATATATATATATATATATATCCTATATATATATATATATATAATGCATACATATAGTAGAGTATATAACTCCTTTGAGGTCAAGGTATGTACATGAATGTAATGCATGAATGATATGATAACAAGACACTATAAGTTCGTCAGAGTAAGGTAATATCGCTTTACCTCCGATTAACATTATGAATACTAACATCTTTTCCATATACTTCAATAAGGATTTTAGGAACATATTTAGACATGCTTTGACAATAGGAATGAATAACATGAACATTCTTAACTACTAAGAGTAGAATCATTTATGGGACATTATTACGTTCACGTTTCGTATTTAGAACATGCCAAAAGAAAGAATGATTTGCCTTAACATACCTTGAATAATTTCCAATGACGATGACAAGATCCGCCCCTTCATAATCCATCATAACTAATTGGGAACTTTCCAGGTCTCTAAACTCGAATTCATAAGTATCAACTTTTTGTACCAAAGGCTTTTCACATCTCAAAGCTTTGGATTGATTGTAGTTTTGGGATTAAGTCTTAGTTGATCGATCGAATCAATGTACATTCTATATCCGAGAGACATAGACAGTAAGGCAACAGGATAGTATGCAACATTAATGGACCATGGTTTCCATAGTATGAAATTGTGCTGCTTTGGAATCACCACCACACGATCTTAGTTACTAATCCAACGAAGCACCATAAGTTTATTTGTTGTTGAGATGCCTTTTCACCTTATATGTTTTTGGTTAAACTTCTTTACAACAACCTATTTCCTTTTAAATTTTGTATCTTCACTCCTAGAGTCACATTATCCTCTCTCTTTAAATCTTTGTTTTTCTTTTTCATTTTTGCTAGATTTTGATAAAGCTATTTGTTGCCTCCAATTTAGCTTCTGCTAATAGCCTTAAACGGCTCCTCCCCTCCCATATTGATTACACCACGTTACTTGTTAATCTCACAAGCTGCCACTAATTGTTTGTGTCACCTTAGTCACTTAGGTGACTTACTTTAAGGCGACACGTGGATACTACCACTTATACACCTATACTTAGCCCATACTTAATCTTGTCCCCCATTTTCCATTAATACCACAATTAATTCTTTGCTCTCCTACTTTATTCCAACATTTAACCAATTACCCACATAATTAATTTCTTGATCTCAATTCACTTAAATCTTAATGACTTATAAAACCTTCATATACTCAATGTCATAATCATGTGATATAGCACTAGTCCATAACCTCTTTGGGGACATACAACTATTATTATTAATCCCCATCGTCATACTTATTAAGTCCTAAATTATTTCGGGACTGCATCCTTATATATACTAAGCTCTTTATTCACATACGTGAATATGACCAAAAATCCCCCAACGCTCGGGCCTACTTACATACGTCTAGCAATTCAAACCACGACCCGAAAGTACGGGATGTTACATTCTTCCCCTTAGAAACATTCATCCTCGAATGTTGGGGTGACATATCTAACTCCCGTCACGTAGTCCGAAAACACATCCACCGCTTCATGTGCCATATAATATAACATTTATCCTTATGTCGGACCTCACATGGTCATCAAGCATTAATGATAATAGTCTGAAATAGGACTCACCTTATGCTTCTCTCGGAACCTCGGCGTTAGTCTGAAATAGGTAGGGATATTTGTGTTTCATCTCCTCTCCCGCTTCCCATGTCATTTCTTCTACATTTTTATTCCACCATAGAACTCTCATGGAGAGTACATCTTTAGTCCTCAATTTGCGGACTTGTAGATCTAAGATAGTAATAGAAACCTCTTCATATGATAAGTCCTCTGTAACCTTCACCTCGCCAATTGGAAAAATTTGGGAAGGATCCCAATACACGCTCTCAACATATAAACATGGAAAACCGGATGAACAAATTCTAACTCATGAGGTAGGTCTAATCCGTATGCCACTTGTCTGATTCATCGAATTATACGATATGACCCAACATACCTTGGGCTGAGCTTTCCCTTTTCTCCAAACCTCATTACACCCTTCATAGATGAAATCTTCAAGAAGACCCAATCATCCACTTGGAACTCTGAGTCCCGCCGCCGCACATCTGAATACGATTTCTTTCGACTCTGAGCGGTTAACATCCGTTCTTGGTTAAGCTTCACATTCTCTATGGCTTGGTGCACTAGGTCAGGCCTAAATAATTCTAATTCGCCTACCTCGAACCATCCGATATGAGATCTACTCTTCCGCCCATACTAAGCTTTATATAGGGCCATTTTGATACTAGCATGATAATTGTTACTGTATGCAAATTCAATACGGGATAGATGATCATCCCAACTTCCCTTGAAGTCTAATACACAAGCTCGTAACATATACTTGAGCGTCTGAATCGTACGCTCGACCTGTCAATTTGTCTGAGGGTGAAAAGTTGTGCTAAGATTAACTTGAGTGCCCAATTTGTTTTTTGAAATGATCTCCAGAATTTAGATATGAACTGCGTATCTCGGTCAGATATAATAGAAATAGGCATACCATGAAGGCGAACAATCTCTTTAACGTACAACTTTGCGTAGTCCTCGACTGCGTAGGTAATTTTGACCACCATAAAATGAGCTGATTTGGCCAGTCTATCAATAATTACCCAAATAGAATCAAAATTACGATAAGAGCGAGGTAAACCCGTAATGAAATCCATATTAATCATTTCTCACTTCCACATCGGAATCTCAATGTTCTGAGTCAAGCCACCGGGCTTTTGGTGCTCTATTTTTACTAGTTGACAATTAAGGCACTGAGCTACAAACTCTGCAATATTCCTCTTCATGTCGTTCCACCGATACATACCTTTGAGATCATGATACATCTTAGTAGATCCAGGGTGAATGGAATATCACGTGCAATGGACCTCCGTCATACTCTTATCTCGTAATCCTACTACATTAGGAATACCTAAATGGACCTTCCATCTAGGGGTCCCTCTCCCATTATACTCGAAAGTTGCGGTTCTCTTTTTGTTGAATATCCTTCCCAATATTCCCTAAAAAAATGGGATATTTATCATGATATTTTTTTTCTTCCAGTATGAGGGATGACCCTGTTGTATTCTGAGTCATAGGGCTATCACTATCTGAATGTTCCAATCGGACTCCCACTTAGATAACTGATGGTTCCCTCTGATCAACTTCTCTCCTTAGTCCTCACGTTAGTCAAGTCGCTTGTAGGTGAATGATTCTATTGTCAACTTAGCTTTGTTTACTAACTAGAGTGTTGAAAACTCTTATATTTGTAGTATCTCAATTATGAACACCTTATGGACAATGTCATTGAATCTGAAGTGCGCGTATCATCGCAGTTAACTCTCATTCATGGTCTGAAAGGAATCTCTTTTATTTTTCGTACTTTCTTACTACTCGTAATTATAAGCTTCATTTCCTCACTTCTTTTGACACTTATTCACTCATTTTCTTACTTATCGTACTCTTCTTAGTTCTAAAATATTCGGGTATACATATGTAATCTCAAACATTGTTTATGATTCCAATCCTTGGCATTACTACCCCTTAAAATACGAGTTGTTAACTTATTCCCCCATTCAATACGTGGAATATTCTGAAGAATTTGCATTACATGACGTTGACCTACTATATCCAAACCTGGTCATTATACTTAGATTTGAATTCCTTCACTTGCCTCATGGCTAATTCTTTTTGTCAATGGTGTTTTGCGAAAAGATTTCCTTGATCTCGTTAAGCTGTACACCCATTACTTTATCTATCTCGTAGAACCTTTAGTCAGTTCAAAAAATGCTCATAAACATCTGTATTTTCTTGACATTTTATCTTCATTGTAATGTCATTATCTCTTAACATATATCTTTAATGTCTACCTTATATCTATAGACGTCATTGGCCCCTTTTCACTTGTTTAGGTGCTAATATCGAGCTTTACTCACTATTACTTCCGTTTACATACTATCTGAGAGGTATGACTGCATATGTTATGGAACTGATGCTTCGTATGTTTAGATCCAATTCACAGTGTTACATGATCCCATGACTTATCAAGCTTTCTTGTCTTATCATTATTAGATCTCTCATCGATCGAGTGCTTATTCCTCTTACCTCTACATTTCCATTTTAAGTTACCTTGGGGGGGAGGGGGGGTCTCTTATCTCAAAGTATTTCTCATACTATCTTCATGAACATCAGAGGTTCGTCACTTTTGGTCGAAGAGTTCTTACTGTCCCTCATCTATCGTTGGTCCTTACGCTGTTCTAGAGTAATCATACCTTTATGAAACCTGCATAACTATAATCTTATTCACCTTTATCCTTCTTGTCATAATTCTTCCTTCTACTCATCATTAAACGAAAAATATTTATGCCTTGATACTTGATCATACCATTCCATTCATACTTATTAACTGTTTCTATATCTCTTACAACCATTCTTCGATTGTTCCATAGTTCTCGTCCTTAATTGCCCCTAACAAGCTATTATTATCTAGAGGTTATTTAGAATTGTAACATGCTGCACAATGAAGCTGAAGATCTTACCAGTCCAATACCTATAGCATACCCGAGCCTATTAACATTGATATATGTAATCCTCAATAACACGCGGTCTGGCCCTTTAGGCACGGACGAGAGGCTTATGTCCCCTTCCACTACCGTGGATAACTCGATCCTTAAGTAGGACTTGGGATCACCATTCTGGGTAAGTCACTTTACGTGATATTCCTAAATTTACTGATGATAACTCTTCAGACAATTCCATTATGGTGATGCATTCTCGTTAATGATATCCCGGGACAATTCCCAATCTATTATGGGTAAGACGTTATAATTTAGGTCGCATGTACATAACATATTCCCTCATTCTAATCAGCAAGAGTCATTGTAAAACGGTTAGATTTCCATAGCCTACTAATACTAAACCTTCCAGTGATGTCTTCTATTTTTCATCTGTATAACTCATAATCATCTTATCCTTACCTTTGCACATCAAATTGGGACACTTCAGAACGTTGTGGTCATGGCTGCCACCTAAAACAAACCCCTTATACCTTTGTGGTATAATCCGGCATGCGCTCAACCACACTGACTACAAGATGGTCGAGGCGGTCTCACTCGACTTTATAACTTTTGACTCTGAGATATTGGCATCTTTGAACCCTTTAAATATCGGTGATCCATAACTAATAAACTCCCTAGGTTATGAGCTCACTGACCCTTTAAGGGCCTATCTCTATCGGATGCTCTAGGCTGAAGTCGTGCCTAAGAGGCAACCAATTGATTCAATACCTGCACCGCTCTCCTTATATCCTTATCAGACGGAGCCGGTGGTAGGACTGATGGTACGGGAGCTTCTCTCAACTCCTCTGGTACTACTAAATTCGTCGATACATGGTAAACAACTTACTCATATCCTCTGACGGATCTGTTTCAATAGAGAGCACACTGCTCGCATTTACACTCAATCCAACCTCAATTTCCATGCTAATCATAGCTCTGTTGGAAGAAGGCATTGATGTAATCATAAACACGATAAGGTTCACATAGAGAATTCTTACAACTCATCTCTATAGCATGATTCTAGATTAAGAAGGAAGGTAACTAGCATCCTAAATTCCCCGTAGACTTCTGTCTATAAGTGTGGTGCACAACACATCCATAAATAAGACTCTACTAGATACATCTTGTAGACTCCCTAGGACAGACCTGCTATGATACCAAGCTTGTCACGACCCAAATCGGAGGACCATGACGGACACCTGGACCTTACCTACCAGGTACCACTAATTATATATTTTAGCATATAACTGTAATTTCTCATGGTCCACGAGGGCCACCACGAGATACCCTGCTGACATATGAAAATAGTAAACTGGAAAAGAGCTATGTAAAATCTTGCAACCAGAAGGACCCAACCTATATACATATACATACCAAGGACGAAAAGGCCATACATAACTACTATACATATGACATCCGTCTACAAGCCTCTAAAGAGTACGTAACATCATGAGGTCGGGATAGGGCCCTGCCATACCCTATGCATCTCAAAAATATCATACCACGACTAGACTGCAACTCTGGAACAAATAGATGCTCAAATATCAACTGAACCAGCAACATACTAGTGCGAATTGTCACCCTCTTTACCTGAGCCTGTGGGCATGAAACACAGCATCCCCAGATAAAAGGGACGTCAGTACGAATAATGTACCGAGTATGTCAGACATGAAAAATAGCATAATAGAGACTTGTAAGTAACATGAGACAAGAAAAAACCAACCAGTAGAGAATGCCTCTGATGAACATAATATGCCTAAGTATCATGTCTGTGCAGAATATCATGTTTGTGTAGAATACCTATGAAGGCCATAATATGCCTAAATGTCATGCAAAATGTGGTCATGCACATATGCGTATATAACGCCATCAAGCTTCTGTGGGCATCCCATCATATCATATCGGCCTGTGTGGGCATAATCATCATCGTGTATATCTGTACCAGCTGCATGTGGTGTGTGTATATAACGCCGTATCCCTTTTCCCATATCTCATACACATATATATATATATAATGCATACATATAGTAGCGTATATAACTCCTTTGAGGTCAAGGTATGTACATGAATGTAATGCATGAATGATATGATAACAAGACACTATAAGTTCATCGGAGTGAGGTAATATCGCTTCACCTCCGATTAACATTATGAATACTAACATCTTTTCTATATACCTCAATAAGGATTTTAGGAACATATTTAGACATGCTTTGACAATAGGAATGAATAACATGAACATTCTTAACTACTAAGAGTAGAATCATTTATGAGACATTATTACGTTCACGTTTCGTATTTAGAACATGCCAAAAGAAAGAATAATTTGCCTTAACATACCTTGAACAATTACCAATGATGATGACAAGATCTGCCCCTTCATAATCCATCATAACTAATTGGGAACTTTCCAAGTCTCTAAACTCGAATTCATAAGTATCAACTTTTTGTACCAAAAGCTTTTCACGCTCAAAGATTTGGATTGATCATAGTTTTGGGATTAAGTCTTACTTGATCGATCGATATCAATGTACATTCTATATCCGAGAGTCATAGACAGTAAGGCAACAAGATAGTATGGTACATTAATGGACCATGGTTTCAATAGCACGAAATTGTGCTTCTTTGGAATCACCACTGCACGATCTTAGTTACTGATCTAACGAAGCAGCATAAGTTTGTTTGTTGTTGAGATGTCTTTTCACCTTATATTCTTTTGATTAAACTTCTTTACAACGACCTAAATCCTTTAAAATTTTGTAACTTCACTCCTAAAGTCCCATTATCCTCTCTCTTTAAATCTTTTTTTTTTTCATTTTTGCTAGATTTTGATAAAGCTATTTGTTGCCTCCAATTTAGCTTCTGCTAATAGCCTTAAACGGCTCCTCCCCTCCCATATTGATTACACCACGTTACTTGTTAATCTCATAAGCTGCCACCAATTGTTTGTGTCACCTTAGTCACTTAGGTGACTTACTTTAAGGTTACACGTGGATATTCCCACTTATACACGTATACTTAGCCCATACTTAATCTTGTCCCCCATTTTCCATTAATACCACAATTAATTCTTTGCTCTCCCACTTTATTTCAACATTTAACCAATTACCCACATAATTAATTTCTTGATCTCAATTCACTTAAATCTTTATGACTTATTAAACCTTCATATACTCAATGTCATAATCGTGTGATATAGCACTAGTCCATAACCTCTTCGAGGACATACAACTATTATTATTAATCCCCATCGTCACATTTATTAAGTCCTAAATTATTTCGGGACCGCATCCTTATATATACTAAGCTCTTTATTCGCATACGTGAATATGACCAAAAATCCTTCAACGCTCGGGTCTACTTACATACATCTAGCGATAAAAACCACGACCCGAAAGTACGGGATGTTACAGAAATAGTGTATGCATCTAGTGCACAAAAGGTGCGGAATGATTTGAAGTAGAGATTTGATAAAGTTGACGGATGTAGAATTTTTTATCCGCACAAAGAAATTGCTACATTGACACACGACACTTCTTCTATGTCAACTTACTTTTCTAGAATGAGGGAATTGTGGGAGGAGTTTGACTCCCTAATGCCTTGTCTTGGATGTCCCTGACCTGAGTCTAAGACATATGATGAGCACTTTGAGTATCAAAGGCTAATGATGTTTTTTATGAGATTGAATAAGTCATTTAATCAGTGTAGAAGTCAGATTATGATAATGTATCCTACACCTAGTGTGAACAAAGCTTATTCTCTGGTTATTGCTGAGGAATGTCAAAGAATTTTGGGGAAATCTAACTTTGTTGACGGTGGTGGAATGAATGAAGTGATGACATTCTTTGGAGAAAAAAGGAACATGATTTTGCTGGTTCCAGTAGTTGACAAAATAATGTGTCATCTGAACTTTTTTGAGCAAGAGCCAATGTGAATTTCAATGGAGAACAAGCTAATATGATAAACTATGGTGGATGAAATGGTGGAATGACATCTTCTGCATATGGAGGGAAAGGCAACATAGCTTTCACTTTAAGGCATGGTCACATGAATCATGGTTCATATTCTAATTCTAAGTAGAAGAAAGGGAACCCATACTGTGATTATTGCAACTGAAAGGGACATACAAGAGAGATTTGCTACAAGCTTGATAAATATCCAAATGACTTTAAGAGGAAGAAGAGGAACCAAGTTGCACCTAATATTGCTCATTATGTAGGAAATTTCTCTAAAGAAAGAGATGATGCTTTTCACACAGGATTTAGTGGTTAGTGCAATCAAAATACAATGGGAGCTAGCAGCTCAAGAGGTGATCAGTTGAACAATGTAACAGACCCACACTTTACTCATGAGCAGTATAGACAGATCTTACAACTGTTGGGCACAACATTGAGCCTGAAGTGAGAGTAGCAGGTATAATGCAAAATCCTTATCTTACTAAATCTGATAAGTGGATAGTTGACTTTGGTGCTTCCAAAAATATGGTGAAGAACTTGACTATGTTAAGTATAAATAGACCTATAAAGGAGTCTAAAGGAAAGTACATTTACCAACTGAAAATATGGCTAAGTTAGTCATGTAGGATATTCAAAAGTGTTACAAGGATGTGAGATCAGTATGGTACTCTATGTCCATGAGTTCAATTATAATTTTCTCTCAATTTCTAAGCTCATAAGAGAATTACAATGTTGTGCCATGTTTTATCCTAATTTTTGTATTTTTCAGGACCTCTTTAATGGAAAAGTGAGGGGGATTGGAAGACTAGAGAATGATCTCTATGTGTTGTAAATTGATGGCCAAGTGTATTCACAAGGACCTCAAATTACCAGTACTAGTAAGTCTGTAGTGTCTTGTGCTGTAAATATAATAAAGTCCACTAGACCAAGTCTTACACTTTGGCATAAAAGGTTAGGTCTTGTTCCTTATTAAACTTTGAAAAGGTTGAGCTGCTTTAAAAATGTATCAGTGTCAGAGTCTGTTGAACACTGTACTGTGTGTCCTTTGGTAAAACATCTAGATTGGCCTTTCCTTTGAGTACTACTAATTCTATAACATATTTTCAACTTCTACATGGTGATGTTTGGGGGCCATATAGAGTGCCTACATATGATAAAAAAAAAGCTACTTCTTAAATTTGATGGATGATTTTTCAAGACACACTTGGTTGTTCTTGTTAAACTCTAAGTCTGAAGTGGTTGTTGTGTTTAAAAACCTTGTTACTATGATAAGAAATATGTTTGTGCAACTATTAAAGTGTTTAGAACTTATAATGGTTGTGAGTTCTTCAATTCTCAGATGGCAGAATTAGTTCAGTCCTAGGGATTGTCCAACAGAGTTCATGTGTATATACACCCCAATAAAATGGGGGTGGTGGAGAGGAGACATAGGTATATACTGGATACTGCTAGATCACTTAGGTTCCAGGCTTGTGTTCCATTAAAGTTTTGGAGTGAATGTGTATTGACTGTCATTTATCTGATAAATATACTTCATTTTTCTACATTTAAAGGTAACATTCATTTTGAAGTGCTATTTTCCACTCCTCCTTGTCTAGATCATATCGAAGCGTTTGGATGTTTAGCTTATTCTACTCAAGTTATGAAGTGTGATAAATTTTCTGCTATAGCAATTTCATCTGTGTTTCTTGTTACTCTTCTCAGAAAAAAGGCTATAGGCTATATGACTTACACAATTGAGTGTTTATGATCCGTTGAGATATATTATTTAGGGATTATGTATTCCTCTTCTCACCGATGACTACTTCTTCTTTATTTCATGTACTTCATTTTACTAGTCAGGATCATACTTCTCTCATTCATATTACTCCTCATACTTTTACTTCCACACATTCTGCTTCGCTTCCTTCTCCTTCTTCCTATGTTATTTTAGAACCTAGCGTTCCATATTCCTCGCATGACAACTCTCCTTCTCCTTCTTTAGAATCACTTCCTGCAATACCTTCTACTAGTTCTTCTCCTTCCTCAATTTCTAAATCTAGTTCAGTAGTTCCTTTAGATGTGAGAAGGTCTACTAGACAAACAAAACCTCATATTTGGCTTCAAGATTACATTACCAAGCCTACTACTTCTACTTGTGCTTATTCTTTTTCTAACTATGTTAGTTATCAAAGTGTGTCTTCCTCTTATAATACTACACTAGTTCCTATTCTGCAATTAGTGAGCCAACAACTTTTCAAGAGGCTGCTAATGCTCCAAAGTGGATTGAGGCTATGAAAGCTGAGATAGCAGCTTTAAAGAAAAATCATACTTGGAATATTGTGGATCTACCTGCTGACAAACATCCCATAGGGTGAAAATGGGTGTTTAAAGTAAAGTGCTTAGCTTCAGGAGCTGTTGAAAGATACAAAGCCAGGCTTATTGCCAAAGGCTTTGCTCAAAATGAGGGGCTTGATTATTCAAAAACTTTTTCCCCTATGGCATAAATAATGACTGTTAGATCTGTAAAAAGGTTGGAAGGAGACAAACAATTCAAATACACACATATCATGAGGGAAGGAAATAAATTAGTAGATACATTAGCAAATAGAGCTATGGATACATGTGCAATTAATTGTCAAGGATTCATAGACATGGATGTTGATCTTAGACGAATAGTCAACAATGATAAAATAAGAATACCTTACTTACGAGTCACATGCAGATAAAGATAATGATCCAGAAGAGAAAAAAATAGAAGAAACATACATGGGCAACAAGGCGTATATTGAAGCAACAAGCAGTGAAATGGAGCTCAGCGAAGCAAAAACAAGAGAGTCTCGTGATGCTCATGACAACAAAGGAAAAGATTGAAGTAAGAGAACATGAAGTCAACAGAACTAATGAGTACAGAAGTAAAAAGATTACCTTTACAACAATGGAGGTTGGAAATAGAAATGAAGAGGTGAAATCAAATCGCCATAACAAAGAAGCCTCCACTCTTCAGATTCAACATAAAATTATCATTAGAGGAAGAGGAACGAAGCACAATCGGTGGAGCACCCATAGCCAGAAGTTCAGAGCTCACATAGACAACAACGAGCAAATGATTTTCGTTTTCCCTAATTTGGCAATAGATACCTTCCGTTTTTCATTTTATTTTATTTATTTATTTATTTATTTATTTGTGGGGTGGTCTGTTTTGGGCTAGAACTAGTTTTGTTTTTTTGGTTTATTTGTTTTGTTTGGATTAATTTATTTTTTACTTTATAAATAAAAATGCCATTGTTTGGGCGTAAAAAAAGTTATAGCCATTGCTACTTCTAAATGGTGATCTATAGCTTCAATGTTTGTTTATAATGTGTTTATGCATGGAGATTTATTGGAAGATGCGTATATGGTGATACCTCAGGGCTTTTGCAGACATGGGGGATTGATAAAGTCTGCAAGTTACATAAATCATTGTATGGCCTCAAGTAGGCCCCAAGGCAATGAAATTTAAAGTTAACTAAGTCTCTAGTGCAACTGGGATTTGTTAAGAGTCATTATGACTACTCTTTGTTTATAAAAAAGGAAGGGACTGATCTTATAGAAGTACTTGTGTATGTGGATGATTTGTTGATAACTGATAGCAATTGTGATCTACTAACTAGAACAAAGAATGACCTGAAGTTGAAGTATAAAATGAAGGATCTAGGTGAATTAAAATTCTTTCTGGGAATAGATTTTGCTAGATCAAGGGATGAAATTGTGATGAACCAGTGCAAGTATGTTTTGGAACTCATCTCTGAAATGAGACTGAGTGGCGCTATGCATGTACAGGATCCTTTGGATTCTAATATGAGGCTGATGACCTCTATAGCATATGGCAATTATGTCAATGAGAGGTCTAACATTGATTTAAATGAAAAATCATTTGAGGATATTAGTAAGTATCAAAGATTGGTAGGAAGGTTGTTGTACCTTACTATGACCAGTGTGGATATATCATTTTTGGTACTAATTTTAAGCCAATATATGCATGCACCAAAAGAGTCACACATGGAAGCAGCATTAAGGGTGGTCAGGCATATCAAGTCTTGTCCAGGTCTGGGGTTATTGATGCCTTCACAAAATTCAAACTGTTTAACCATCTATTGTGATTCTGATTGGGGAACTTGCCAAGAAACTAGAAGATCTGTAACTAGCTATTTGGTGAAATTTGATAATGCTTTGGTGTCTTGAAAGTCCAAGAAGCAAGAGACAATTCCCGAAGCTCTGCAGAAGCTGAATTCAGGAGTATGACCTCAACAGTGGCTGAGATCACTTGGTTGATTGGTCTATACAAGGAGCTAGGTGTTACACTCAGGTTGCCTGTGGATGTGTCCTGTGATAGCAAGGCAGCAATGCAAATTGCTGCAAATCTAATTTTTCATGAAAGAACTAAGCATTCAATCATTATTGTCATTTTGTGAGAGAAAAACTGGTTCAAAGAATGATCAAGACTCAATATATATCAACAACTGAGCAACAAGCCGATCTACTCACTAAAAGCTTAAGTAAGGACTATCTACTATCCAAGCCGGGCTTGAAAGATCTCTTCCAAGCATCAACTTGAGGAGAGGTGTTGAGTTGCTATTGAAGTATTAGAAGAACTAGTGGGACTAAAGTGTAATTATGAAAGTTGGGATATCTAAGTGTAACTAAATTAAGTTAGTAATTAATTATGTTAGTTAGTTAATAGTTAACATGTACATGAGTAGCTAGCTCATTTGTACACTAACAATTGTCATTTTACAGATTCAATGAATTCTCTCAAACTCCTCTCTTCTTCATCTCACTGTTTTCGACCGTTCCATTGATGTTATTTAACATATACAAATGACAAGTATTAATTTTGAAATCAATTTAATTTATCAAATGACTCATATTTGGGACCAGAGGGAGTAACTTGTAGGTGAAAGAATTACGAATTGCTTTTGTGAACACGGGTCTACTAGAAAATTGTAAGTAGAAATATTTTATATTTATGCAAGTACTGAAAGAAAGACTTACTAAAATATTTGATTTTATATATAATAATGTATATATAAGATTGGATATTCTTTAAGAATAGTCATTAGTTTGAAATGGTTCAAATTAAAGGTTATATGTCACGTCCACTTTTAAAACAAAAACACCAGTTAAGTGGTTATATAGAATTCGTCTTATATTATATATACTGAATCAAAATGAGAGCCGACTGCCGAAAACATAAATTATTAATTACTGATTTTGAGTTTGCGCGGTGGGAATAAAATCGTTTTTGTTTAAAAATGTTTTACCCTCAAAGTAAATTTCTCGATATAAATTCTGATTAGTCCCAAATAGATAACAGACACCTGATAAAAAATAAAAAATAAATATATACGTAATCTCAAGCTAGGTACACAAAAGTTGCAAAAAAAGAAGCTTCAGATGGACAAAATGATCTCAAGCAATTAATTATTAAACTAATCATGCAGGAAGAGGGATTTTTTTTGTTAGCCTCTAATTAATGAATCAATATTGCTACAAAATGATAAGACAAAAATATTGAAGAATACGACTCAAACAAGGAATCTCAAATACATTTGCAGTTGAATTAAGAAAATCAGATGCTAGTAATCCACAAGCGCATTATAAACCTCGAATTTCACTAACTCCTTTAAGAGTTCAAGATACCTAAACTAACTAGAAATGATATAACAATAGTCCGTTAATTTGAGACCGTTAATTGCGTTGCTTGAGGGATTCTCTGATGACTATAAGTTATATACACCGTCAGTATAAGAAATTATTATATTATCACTTATCAATTCATCCTTATCTGTTATAGCGAATAACTTGCCTTATATTTTAAAGATCACATTTCATATTTTAAGAAGGCTTACCCGTAAACTATGATGCTGGGACACTAAAACAATGAACCAAGTACTATGTGACAGATCCTTAAAAAAGTAGTGCATTTTAGAAAGATCCGATAAGGGTACGACAATATTTTTAGAAAATCTGAAAAATATAGCTCATAAATATTATTTACATAATTTGATAATATAAATACTTTAGTATATATAACTTAAACTCTTTTTTTAATTCGAATATTTCTTGAATGACTTTTGATATGGACAGGGGCTTGAGAATATATATGATATTCGTTTTAGTTCGATCTTCATAACTTTTAATTTACATAATGCTTACCGAAGGCATCATTTGATTTGTAACATCAACTTGGTGACACTGACAATACATTAGATAGGAAAGAATCCTCTTGGAAAAACACACGACCGTTAGAAGTTGGCATGGCCCAATGACCAAAAATGGTAGGGCTAGGGGACTTTAGGACATTTTCATGGTTGACTTAATAATTGCAAACTAGAAAGTAGATTTTGATTTGTGGGCAAGGCAAAGTCCCTTTCAAGTTATAGATTTCACATTGGGCTTAAAAGTATGGAACTCCGTACTTTTCGTCTTTTATTCGATGCACATCTAAATTATTATTTGTCCTAATTATCCTTTTGAATATTGTATTTTGATAGTTTTGACACCTCTAAACGGTGATATAAAAAAGTGTGTGGATACTCTCTTTTGGATACGTAAGAATGAGGAAAACTTGGAAAATCATCTTCCAAGTGGGGTAATTCTCTTCTTTTACTTTTTGGTAAAGAAGTGGGTAATTCTCAATAGTTAATTGCCACAATATTTGTTCCTACTTCTTCTTAATATACCCCACAAATTATACCTCAACTTTATATTTTTTATTTCTTCTTTAGGTGAAATAATTATTTATTTCAACTGTGTATTTCTCTGTCGGTCCAAATGTGTAAAAGAGACTTGACTGGAATTCTATTAATTTAGCCACATAAAAGGTTTTAGCCAAAATAATGGAGTTTCAAATGTAATTTCTCTTTATTTCTTATTTAGAGACAAACGATTATTTATTTCAATTGTGTACTTTTTTCGGGCTAAATCTGAATTTTTTTGCTAGAGCTTCATTATTTTTAGTCAAATAAAAATATTTAATGAAAATAAAAATAATGAACTATTCAATTGTGTATGTCTTTTTAGATATAATGACGATTTGTTTCAACAATTCTGATAAATTTATAAAAGACCTAGGTGGACCTCCATCATATTTATCTAAATTAAATAATTTAGCCTAAACAACATAGTTTTAGACATGTTTTTTAGTTTACATAATGCTTACAAAAAGGCAAAAGGCATCATTTAATTTGTTCATCAACTTGGTGACAATACACTAGATAGGGAAGAATTATCTTAGGAAAAAACACAACTGTTAGAAGTTGGCATGGTCCAATGACCAAAAATGGTAGGGGCTAGGGGACTTTAGGACATTTGCATGGTTGACTTAAAATTAGCAAACTTGAAAGTAGATTCAAGGCAAAGTCCGTTTCTAGTTATAGAGTAGAATTTTTATCAGGTTCAACGTCCATTATTTATGCATATACTCCTTTTGTATTAAAATAATTGTCACAGTTTCATTTTTCAAGAGTTAATTTAATTAATTTTTAAAGTTAAATTAAATTAGATTAATTTAATATTTTAAATTAGAATTTATATATTAAAATTATACGAAAAATATTATAATTGCAATTCTTCTCATATCAATATGATAAAAAAATACATTTTAAAATTTTGATCAAAATTTATATAGTTTTGACTCTAAAAAATTAAACATGACAAATATTTTATGACAAAGAAAGTATAATGTAAATTTTCAAACTAAAGAGGTTCGGATGAGCTCTCTAGCTCTTCCCTTGATTAGGGGACTTCTGGATAGTGGCATATACAATTTATTGTACAAGTGGTGTCTATGGTAACTAGATTTGTTTTACTTTGGTTTTTTCATCTACTAAAATATAGAAATTAGTGTCAGGTAAATTGTGTAGCTAAAGAGCAATTCATCACTAATCCTATTTAGCGATGAATCAGCAATGGATTATCCAAAAATTATGCCAGTTATAACCTATTTAGCGATAAAATTCTTCGTTAATTTCATTTCTTGTGTAATGATCCGATGTTCGATATTCACATTGATATGCGGCTAATTTAAACTCGTGCTTAAAACTCATTAAAGGGAAGCGCCCCTACTAGGATCCGTAGAAGGGTGTTTCCTCAGCTGCTTCTAGATACAAAACATTAGTATATTATTGTGACTTGTGAGCAAAGTCCGTTTTTTGGTAATAGAGTTCACATTCATTTTTCATGGTGTTACGTTTGTATTTATCAGAGATGGAATATGATCCAAAACGTATGCTTCTACATGAACTCATTCTGAATTATACTATCTCAAGAGTCGAGCAGTTTCTTCGTTTTCAAGTTACTTTTCAAATGAAATACTACTCTTACTGCTAATTTTGGTCAAAAGGATCCAATCCAAGTCTAGTTTTACAACCTTTAAATTTTCAATTTTTTGGTTAAATAAATTAATGAGATTTAACTTTATATATCATGTATATCGTGATAACGCTCTTAATGATAGGTTTTAAAAAGATAATAATTCATGTCATTCCCACTTAAATTCGCCTCGGAGCCTTTTGTTGTTTTCACTGATTCCTGATAACATAAAGAAGTTTCACATTATCAGATTACTTTATATCTGTTGTTTCCACTGATTATTGATAACATAAAGAAGTTTCACATTATCAGATTACTTTATATCTTTTATATCATGGTAATATTAGCGCTCTTAATGCTAAAATTTAGAAAAAGCTCTTCATGTTATTCCTATTAAGTTCACCTCAGAGCCCTATGTTGTTTCCACTGATAACATAAAAGAACTTTAATGTTACATAATCGGAATAATAAAAAGCAAACAACATATAATCGTCTCAAATAAATGAAATTCATAAATAAAAAAAGGAAGAAATGGGATTAAAAATATTAAATTAGAAGACTGACTAAGTAGATACAAATACATGCAAATTTTGGTATCATCATAAAATGTTTGATTCTCTTGCTCGTTGCTAACGGAGTAAATAACTTGAAAAGTAAATTAAGTAATCTACTAACAAGTTAATTTACACTATTATTACTTTATTAGTATATAAAAGCTACAACTCTCATTCGATTTAAATGTAGGATATTCCAAGATTATAATCTTAAAATTAAAACCAGAACTATAACTTGAGCAACTTATCCCATCTTTTATATGAAATTAATAAGTTTGGTGTATACAAATAATACCGGCTTTAGCTAATACCTTCAACCAAAACATGAGATAAAATTTGATCCCAAAGTAACCACCTAATCCAATAATGAACCAAACGACCCCTAAATATACTCCCTTCTCCATGCACAAGACTAGTGAAATATTATGGGACCTTGAAGTAATTTGTTAGAAAAAGAAGCACCATTTGTGAAAAGAACTTTCTTTCCCCCGGCAACCAACCTTTAGACGCATGAGTGAAGAAAACTTGAAAAATCATCTTCCAAGTGGAGTAATTCTCAACAGTTAATTGCCACAATATTTGTTCCTACTTCTTCTTAATATACCACACAAATTTCACTACAATTTTATATTTTTTTATTTCTTCTATTAATTTAGCCACATAAAACGTTTTAGACAAAATAATGGAGTTTCATGTGTAAATTTTCTTTTTATTTCTTATTTAGAGACAAACAATTATTTATTCCAATTGTGTACTTTTTTTCGGTCTAAATATGTAAAAACTTGCTAGAGCTCTATTATTTTTAGTCAAATAAAAATATTTAGCCAAAATAATGAACTATTCAATTGTGTATGTTTTGTTTAAATGTAATGACGATTTGTTTCAACAACTCCGGTAAATCTATAAAAGACATAGGTAAACCTCCGTCATATTTGTCTAAATAAAATAATTTTGCCTAAACAGTGGAGTTTTAGACATGTTTTTTAATTTACATAATGCTTACAAAAAGCCAAAAGGCATCATTTAATTTGTACATCAACTTGGTGACAATACACTAGATAGGGAAGAATTCTCTTGGGAAAAACACACAACCGTTAGAAGTTGGCATGGTCCAATGACCAAAAATGTAGGGGCTAGGGGACTTTAGGACATTTGCATGGTTGACTTAAAATTAGCAAACTAGCAAGTAGATTGTGATATGTGGCCAAGGCAAAGTCTTTTTTTTTATATCCAGCTTCCCGGCTTATGTCAGACTATTCCTGAAGATAGTAGTCCCGATCCCTCAGCTCTACTACCAGTAAATCGCGGGATGTGCCTGAATGACCATGGTTTGAGAACAGAGCAACTGATATCACCTACAAGGTCCTACCCCAGAAGAGAGCAAATTGCTCCTACCAGGGTTCGAACCCACACTGCAGGCCTCCAGCTGGATTTTAAGTTCCCCATCCAGCTATGCCCCGGGGACGGCAAAATCCTTTTCTAGTTATAGAATAGAATTTTTATCAAGGGTTCAACATCAATTATTTATGTATATACTCCCTTTGTACTAAAATAATGGTCACGATTCATTTTTTCAAAAGAGGTTATTGTACAAGTGGTGTCACTTCTTTAGAGTAACTAGATTTGTTTTGTTTTTTTCATTTACTATAAAATATGAATTAGCAATGGACAAATTATGTAGTTAAATAACAATTCATCACTAAGCCTATTTAGTGATGGATTAGTAACAGATTATCAACAAATTCTATCAGCTACAAGCTATTAACGATGAAATTCTTAGCTGATTTCAATTTTTCTTGTGTAATGATCTGATATTTGGAATTCACATCGAAGTGCAACTAATTGGGATTCGTACGTACAACTCATTGTAAAGAATGGATATTGAGCCTAACTCAATCAATGTGGGACTCTTAACACTCTTCCGCACGTCCAGACCTCGTTAACTGGAGTGTGAACAATATAATTTGGGGGCCCAACATCGACGAACAAAGAATTGGAATGAGTCTGACTCTAATACCATGTAAAGAATGGATCTTGGGCCTAACTCAACCCCAAAAGCTAGCTTGTAGGGTGAGAATTGTCTAAGTCCATATAAGGAGTCCATGCTCCCATTTCATTTCCGATGTGGGACTCTTAACACTCCCCCGCACGCCCAGACCTTGTTAACTGGAGCGTGGATAATATAATTTGGGGCCCAACATCGGTGAACAAAGAATTGGAATGAGATTGACTCTGATAACATGTACAGAATGGATCTTGAGCCTAACTCAACTCCAAAAGCTAGATTGTAGGGTGAAGATTATTCAAAGTTCATATAAGGAGTCCACGTTCCCATTCCAGTTCTCATTCCATTTTTGATGTGGGACTCTTAACACTCATTAAAGGGGAAAACGCATAGTATATTATTGTGAATTTGTGACTTGTGAGCAAAGTCCGTTTTCTGGTAATAGAGTTCACATTCATTTTTCATGATGTTACGTTTGTATTTATCAGAGATGGAATTTGATCCAAAACGTATGCTTCTACATGAACTCATTCTGCAATTATACTATCTCAAGAGTCGAGCAATTTCCTCGTTTCCAAGTTACTTTTCAAATGAAATACTCCTCTTATTGCTAATTTTGGTCAATAGTTTCCAACTCTAGTTATACAACCTTTAAATTTTCGATTATTTTCTTGGTTAATTAAATAAATTAATGAGATTTGACTTTATATCTTGTATATCATGGTAACACTTCTATGCTAGTTTAAAAGAAAAAACATTTTATGTCATTCCTATTTAGGTTCGATTACGAGCCCTCCGTTGTTTCCATGATAAAGTAACATGAATAATTTCACAGAATCGAGTTATAGAAAAACCAACAACTTGCAATCGTTTATAATGAATGAAATTAGTAAATATAAAAGGAAGATTGAGTGAGACTAAAAAAAATAAATTAGAAGATTGATCACTAAATTAGATATAAATATGTGCAAATTCTGATATCACCAAAAAAGTTTAGTTCTCTTGCTTGTGGCTAGCGGAGTAAGTTGTTAAAATATCTACATCGATGGTTTAAGGGATGAGTGAACTCTTTATATGAACTTGCACAATTCTCTCATCACAAGCTATCTTTTGAGTTGAGTTAGACCAAAGATAAATTATTTACCTAAGTAACTTAAAAACACATTAACAGTTTATAAGCACTTTTAACTTATCAAGATGGCGCTTTTGATTTGAATATTTTACTATTTTATTTTTTTCTCTAATTTTCAAAATATCTTTCTCAAAACAAAACTACTAACTTCCCCGGCCATTCTTCCTTTTCTTTGCACTAATACTTTCAAATTTATAATTTCTGCAAATTTCAAGGATATTTTAGTCATTCTAACAAAATAACAGCTCATCAAACATTTTTTTACCAAGCACATTAACTGATTATTAACTGTTTTAACACTTTTATTCAAATTCATAAAATCTGTTTCATTAACACTTAAATCTTATTAGTTATTTAGAATCAGTTAATCCAAATCCTTTTATACTAAACTGTCAGTTTATAAAAGCTAAACTCAGATGCACAAAAATACTGAAATGTTATGGGACCTTGATGTAGTTTGCAAGAAAACAAACCCCATTTATGAACTTCCTTTCCCCGGGCAACCAACCTTTCTGAAAAAATCCAATCAAGAATGTTTCATGTTACAGAATATTGTGTGTATAATTAGTTCTCTGGAAAGCTTCAATGACACCCTCCAATTTGTCAGCCATTCAAAAATTGGAGCTGCCAGTTTGTATTTGCCTTTCCATCATCACAATCCTTCTTTGCAGATTCCCAAATTCCTCTTTCCCTTGAAGCCAAGAATCTTTCTCTCTCACAAGATTCTCTTAGGCTTTTATACAATGATGCCATTCTTCCATTTCTTTTCTCTCCTCACCCTTCTTTCTCATTCCCACTTTGTCCTTTTCATTTTTAAAGCCAACCCTTTTCAAATCTTGAAATATCTTCTATACAAGTTCATCAACCATGTCTTCTTCAAGTGTCAACCATATATCTCAGCCTTGCATATATGGTAATGTTTATAAAGATTGAATCTTTTTGCAATTGTAAGAGCACCCTTTTGAGTATTTTGCAATTGAAAGAGTACCCTTTTGAGTATTTTGCAATTGAAAGAGTACCCTTTTGAGTATTTTGCAATTGAAAGAGTACCCTTTTGAGTATTTTGTTATAAGGACTTCAAAGATTGAATCTTTTTGCAAATGAAAGAGTACCCTTTTGAGTGTTTTTCATGAAGATTGGTTTAGTTATGTAAAAAAGTTGGGGTTTTTAGTTGATATTTGTTGTGGGTTAGTGTTTTTCAAGTGTCAACTATATATCACAGCCTTGCATATATGGTAATGTTTTAAGGACTTCAAAGATTGAATCTTTTTGCAATTTAAAAAGTACGCTTTTGAGTATTTTGTTTTAAGGACTTCAAAGATTGATTCTTTTTGCTATTGAAAGAGTACCCTTTTGAGTATTTTGTTTTAGGGTAGAAGGTTAGTAGTTAGTAGAACATTGTCTCTCGTGTATCCTTCCGAACTAGTAGGCGTAGTAGTATCCCTGCAGTTTTTGTCCTTTTACTTTTGTTATTATCTGCTCTCTCTTGTACTCGATTACCGTATTAGTTTGCAGCAGTTAGTGTTATTTTTCTTCATAATGCTTATCTATAGTATTTTACCTTGGCTTCTTTACTTTCGTCAATTCTTGTCTGACATCCTTTGTTGTGCTTCTCTTGAGCCGAGTGTCTTTCGGAAACAACCTCTTTACCTCTCAAGGGTAGGGTAAGGTTTGCATTACAATCTATCCTCCCCAGATCCCACTTATGGGACTGGGTATGTTTTGTTGTTGACTTCAAAGGTTGATTTTTTTTTGCAATTTAAAGAGTACCCTTTTGAGTCTTTTGTTTTAAGGACTTCAAAGATTGATTTTTTTTGCAATTGAGAGAGGTACCCTTGTGAGTATTTTCATTTAAGGATTTCAAAGATTGAATCTTTTTGCAATTGAAAGAGTACCCTTTTAAGTATTTTGTTTTAAGGACTTCAAAGATTGAATCTTTTTGCAATTTGAAGAGTACCCTTTTGAGTATTTTGTTTCAAGGACTTCAAAGATAAATCTTTTTGCAATTTAAAGAGTATCCTTTGAGTATTTTTCATGAAGATTAGTTTAGTTATGTAAAAAAGTTTGTCTTTTTGGTTGATATTTTTTGTGGGGTTAGTAATCTTTCATGAAGCTTGGTTTAGTTATGTAAAAAAGTTGGGTTTTTGGTTGATAATTCTTTATGGGGTTAGTATTTTTTTGAAGCTTGGTTTAGTTATGTAAAAAAGTTGTTTTTTTTGGTTGATTTTTTTTAGTGGGGTTCATGCAGGTCACTTTGTTTCTTCAACTACTGAGAGAAAGTCAAGGCTAATGAAGTGGCTGAGTAAATTTTTCAAGGGTGGGTCAAGTAATAGTAGAGGACAGCAATCACAGTTTCTTGGAGATGAAAATATGAGTTGGAGAGCTCCAGCTAGATCAGTGGTGATTTTCTTTACTCTTTCTTTTTTGACCTTAATTTTGACTTTAATGTTTATGATATAGACCCTTTTAATGTTCTTGTAACACAGAAAACGGATTTAAAGTCTCCCGCTTTGTGATATTATTTATAGTATAGGACACCTAATAAAAGAGTGAAGAAGAGACTAAAAGTATGTACATTTTTTGAGAATTATAGATTTTCTGCAGCTTGATATGCAGATGATCTCCTTGAAATTCTATGATGCCTTTGACAAAATAGCTATTTTTTTTGTCTTGGAGTTATTTTTGCTTTTTAGGGACAAAAAAGAGTAGTAGTAAAACTTTTTAGGTAGTTTTTCTTGTTTGCCTATTTTTTTTTCAGTAAAGGGAGGGGAGAAAGAAGTTGGTGTCTTCTATAACTAACTGAAATTCATCTTTTGGATGCTGGAGTTTTGAGAATAATGATTGTCTTCATTCATAATCAAATCGTACTATTCCCCTAAACATGAGAATTAAGGTGGTTGAGCTGGATGTGAGTGAGTAAAAATGTCTTTTAAGTATACTCAATGATAAAGGAAGGAGGTGGAAAAACTTCTCAAATAGGAGGCTGGAAAAAATGTAGCTTGTTATAATAGTATTCCTGGTGAGAATGATGGCTAGCATTTTAATTTAAAATATCCCAGTGAATCTCTGGAAAATGTGATATGTTAACCTCTTTATCGACTTATATTAATCTTGTTAACAATCTGAAAAAACAGATAGGTGCATAAAAGTAGTGGATTCTTAACGATAAGACTTTGTGATGAAAATGATGACCAACATAATTTTCTTAGAGGCTAAATTGGATTATTGGAAAAGAATTAGCTCTTCATTAACCATGCTATTAAAATGCTACTCTGTATTTTCAGGGGTATCAACAGAAATCTGAACTACCCTTTTATTTTTCTCTTTATTTATTTATTTATTTATTTTGGGAAGAGGGTTTGGGTTTAGTCTCCTCAAATAACTAATGACTACTTTTTTCTCCTAAAATTAACTTTGTCTTATTTCTTTCACTTGAACTTGATATCTCCTTCAATCATCAGGATGATAACTCTAGGACCAGTAAGGAGAAAGAGGAACTAGACCGTGCAATTGCACTCTCTCTCGCTGAAGATGTGAAAAAACCAAAAGGTAAATTATATTTCATTCAGGATATTTTCAAGAATAGTGAAGCTAAAATTGTACCTCATTCAGTTTTCTCTTGCATTTAGCATTCCATTTCCAAAACTTGATTCACTCTTTTGAGGTAGAGGATGAAAGGTTTATCTTTCTCAGGATACAGATGGAGGACTGACCAAGATGAAGATCTAGCAAGATCACTTCAGGATAACTCGAATTCATCCTCATATGCTCCTTCATATGCTCCTTCATATGCTCCTTGGGAATATAATTCCAATAGTTACAGGTAATTACTTTTGTGTTTCCAAATGTTGAGAAATCAAATTATACATTGTATCAGCTGAATTTTAAGTAGTTCTAGTATTTCACATCATGATCTGTTTAACGCATCGCTCCCATGGAAGGCTTAGTACCTCTTGTATCAGTTGGTAATGGTGAAGGAATAAAAGAAATGAAAATATACATTGATGCTACTTATTTGTTGTGAATATGTTTGCGCTTTTCTTGATGATGAAAGCTATGCCAGATTGTTATTTCTCGATTAAGAGAGAACTTATGTGCAAATATAAATATTCGCAGAAAATGTAGTGGCTGCTATAAGGATATCATCTCTGGAAATTATATGGGATGCATGGGAACTTTCTTTCATCCAGAATGTTTTCTTTGTCGTGCTTGTGGTGTCCCAATTACTGAATACGAGGTACATTCTTGTCCTTGCTGTTGCTGTCATTTTTTCAATGCTCAACCCCCTTGCCAAATATGACAATAAAAAATAAAACCAATGAAGTGCGATTTCTATACAAACTGAATACTTTCGAATATTTTTTTCATGTTAGCTCATTGGTTTCGTTGATTCAAGTTTTCTTTGTCAGGGAACAATACATATCATAAGTCATGCTTTAAGGAAATGACTCATCCCAGATGTGAAGTCTGCCATCAATTTGTAAGGACATACTGCTTCTGCATATAACTTTTTTTTACTGGAAATCGTTTAATAGAACTCTTAAGTTATGGTTCAAAGTTCTACTCTGTTCATTTTGGTAACTATTCACAATACAGATTCCAACAAACGGAGCTGGCTTGATCGAGTACAGATGCCACCCATTTTGGTCTCAGAAATATTGCCCAGCACATGAGAACGATAACACCAAAAGGTGCTGTAGTTGTGAACGTCTGGAGGTACGGGTGTCAGCTGAAACTAAATATGTTGGATCACCTCTCACTCAACTCACATGCTCGTTTATTGTCTTTATCTTCTTGAAGTCAAGGAATGCAAGATATATGTCACTTGGAGATGGTCGGAGCTTATGCTTAGAGTGCATGGAATCTGCAATCATGGATACCGGAGACTGCCAGCCACTTTACCATTCCATCAGAGACTATTACGAAGGCATGAACATGAAAATTGATCAGCAAGTTCCTATGCTTCTTGTCGAAAGACATGCCCTTAACGAGGCCATTGAAGGGGAGAAGCATGTACGAACGATTTCTGCCTATAGTTTTTGGGCTTTCTTCATTTTTGTCCTGTCGGCCGAAATTAATCACGGGCGGTAGCCACAATTAACATAACATATACATTGATTATGTATATTATATGTATGCTTATGTATACAATGTGTATATTTATACTTAGTAAACAAAACCTATCCATTTGCTGGCTATTATGTTTTTGAGCGGTCCAAAAATGTAATTGTCCCTAGTTTTTCCTGTCCTTTTGTCTGAGAAGAGCACTAACTTGACAACTTTTTTTAGGGTCTCCATCATATGCCTGAAACCAGAGGTCTATGCCTATCAGAAGAGCAGACAGTCACCAGCGTAAGATCTTCAATCACTTGAATACTTTTCCATAGTAGACTAAGCTTAAACATGTCTTCGCGACCTTTTAGTGAAATGTGTGATAGGTGCCATGACAATTTGTTTAACAATGCAGATACTCAGAAGGCCAAGAATAGGTGGTCGTGGACTAATAGGAATCAGAACACATCCTCAGAAGCTAATTAGAAGATGTGAAGTTACAGCTATCCTAGTAATATACGGCCTCCCAAGGTTAACTTCTTTGTTTTCTTTGATACCTTTTATTTTGTTTTCTTTTAGCCTCACGGTGAAAATGATAACCAATATGTGCCATGTGGTGCTCCAAACATGCCTGAAGGAGAAGAAGAAGAGAAGAGAAGGAATTGACAAAAATGAATATGATTTAAAGAGAAATGTTTGATCCATGCAGACTTAGAGAAGGTTAGGATATAATGGAAGAAAAAGATCCACATAGGCGATATCAATTAGTAGCTATAAAATTTTAGACATGTAGGTTATGTTTACTTTAGGTCCAATATTTGCGAGGAGTCTTCTAGTCTTATTAGAGATTTATATGCTACTAGAAAATGTAGAGAACAAATAGTGCTAGAGAATGCAAAATTCTAAATATTGGAGTGGGATGCGCTTGAAAGGAGCAACATGGATATTGAGGATTCAGAAGCAGAACTCAACTAAGCTTGGGTGGAAGCATAGGTTGTTGATTTCTTTTTCCTCTTATGACATGTCTTTAAAATGTGTTTTGACGTGTAACCAAGTTATTATCCTTTTAGAGATTTTGAAGAAGAGGAAAACTATAGTTGATCTACATTTTTGAATGAAAAGCAGTAAGATGTGCTTTGGCATGAAACGAAGTTGCTATCCATAGACTTTGAAGCAGAAAGAAACTAAATTTGAAACATATGAACTATCCTTTATTTGCCTATTCCTGGATCTTTTTTGTGAAGGCTAAGGCAAATAGGTTTACCAAATCTTTCTATATGCAGATTACTTACTGGTGCCATTCTTGCTCATGAACTGATGCATGCCTGGTTACGTCTAAAAGGTAAAATTCGATCCTTTCTTTCTACTTTGTCTGTCTGGAGCAAACTTTAAAGAGGTAGACTATATTCAAGAAAAGAAATATAGCTGGATGTTTCATCATCAGAACTTTGTTATACTTTTGTAATTTGTAGGATACCGTAATCTCAGCCCTGAGGTAGAGGAAGGAATCTGCCAAGTGCTTTCCCATATGTGGCTTGAATCAGAGGTAATGCCTGGATCTAGAAATATGGCATCCACATCAACTGCCTCATCCTCGTCTACATGGTCGTCATCGTCGAAGAAAGGTGGAAAATCTCAAGCGGAGAGTAAGCTAGGCGAGTTTTTCATGCACCAGATTGCCCATGATGCTTCTCCAGCATATGGTGGAGGATTTAGAGCTGCTTATGCAGCTGTGAATAAGTATGGTTTACGAAGTACATTGGAACATATTCGCTTGACAGGAAGTTTTCCTCTATGATACGATCGTTTTGACCTCTTTGGCCTCGTACATTCGAAGATGATTTAATTTCCTCTGTTGTGTGCCAAGTTAGAGGTCATTGATGAGGAAATGAGTTGATCATGCAGAGCTGGTTTAGCTACCCCTATTTTTTCCGGGGTCCTACCGGGGATACTAATGGAATACAACTTGAATCCTACAAATAAGACTACATATTTTGCAATTAAAAATAGAAATATAGAAATTCTGTCTTGTATTGGAGACTCTTTTTAGTCCTATTTAGTGCACCGGGCTGCCCCCCCCCCCCCCCCCCCCCCCCCTTTTTTTTTTATTTTTATTGGAGACTCTTTTCATTTTAAAGGCAATAAAGATCAGATATTTGAATGTTTCCAGGAACATTCCCTTCTTCATGCAAATATTGTTCTAAGTAGTCCTACAACTTAACAACATTGTTGAGGCCTTTAGTCTCTTGTTATTTTTGTATTTGGATTTGAAAAATCCTATATACAAGGAATTTATAGTGTTATGCATTTCAAATTCTGAAAAAGTATTTTCGAACTAACGCCCCAGAATTAGGGGTGTACATGGACCGGGTTTCTCAAATACCAAATCAAACTAATTGTGTCGGGTTTTTAAATCTATAAACCAAATCAAACCAACGAAAGTCGGGTTTTTCAACTTTGGGATTTTCGGTTTTCTCAAGTTCACGTTTTTTTGGGTAAAGTATTCCTACAAAATACATAACTTATGCTTCAAATATTTCTTTAGTTCTAGTAAGATACAACTATCTAATTATGGTGTTCTTAAAAAAATGACACAAAATATGAGATGAGTGATGATATTATACTAAAATATTCAATAAAAAAGATAATAAAATCGCTAAGCTATAATGATAATGATCATAATCTAAAAGTACTAAAAGAAAAAAATACGATTAATTATTAAATTAAATGATTATATATTAAAGAAAAATTAAATTAAGTTATGTTTTTTCACTGTCTAAACCAATGCAAAACTAATAGTACATAGTAATAGATATCCGACATTCTTGTTATTCCTAGTGTTAGAATTGAATTTCTTTTGTTAGCATTAGTAGGGGTGTACAAAGGAAACCGACAAACCGATAATCCGAGTCAAACTGAGAAGAAAACATGACTAATGGTTTGGTTTGACTTGATTTGGTATTGAAAAAATAAACCCGATCATAATTGGTTTGGTTTGGTTTGATTTTAAGCAAAAAAAGTCAAACCGAACCAAATCAACCCGAAATTACATGTATACAATTTTAGAAATATTTTATACATAAAACCATTTATTTATAATGTAATTTATAAACATTTCTTAAGTTTTTGTCTTTTAACATATTATTTCAAGTTTGAACTTAAATTTTTTAATGGTCCAATAAGTTTTATAGCCCATTGATGTTAGTAACCTAAATAAAGCTCAAATCAATACTAATGCTAACAAAAAAAAAATCAATTCTAACACTATAAATAACAATAATGTTGGATATCTATTACTATGTATTATCAATTTTGCATTGGTTTAGACAGTGAAAAAACATAACTTAATTTAGTTTTCTTTAATATATAGTCATGTAATTTAATAATTAGTCATATTTTTTTCTTTTAGTACTTTTAGATTATGATCATTATCATTATGTCTTAGTGATTTCATTATCTTTTTTGTTAAATATTTTAGTACAATGTCATCTCTCATCTCACATTTTGTGTCATTTTCTTAAGAACATTGTAATTAGATAGTTGCATCTTATTAGGACTAAAGAAATATTTGAAGCACAATTTATATATTTTGTATGAAGATTTTACCGAAAAAAATCCGAATAACCCGAGAAAACCCGAAGTTGAAAAACCTGACTTTTGATTTAAAAACCCGACACAATTGGTTTGATTTGATATTTGGGAAACCCGAACTAACCTGGTCCATGTACACCCCTAAGCATTAGTATTGATTTGAGCTTTATTTAAGTTACTAAAATTAATGGTCTAATACATAAGTACTTAAAGGCCTAATTCTGTATGTTCAGAAAGACAATTATAGTATTATGGTGAAACAAAGGAAGGAAGTGAAAAATAGAACTGGTCTAATGATGTTGCATTGGCTGCGCAGGGAAGATAATGGAAGCTGCAATGATAGGACCTTTAATATAATTCATAATGTTGGCTGAGTATGTGCATTCGAGTTCGTTGCATTTTGCACCCCTGATGTATGCTCTTTTGTGATTCCCACCATATATTGTTATTTTCAGTGATTTGCATCCTTCATTTCCCAGCAGAATGATAAAGAAACTTTTCTTGAACTATCCATGATGACAGAACAGGAAAACAAATAAGAAAAAAATATGGTACAAAATGTGAAAGAAATTAGTAAGTACTAAAAGAGAAAATATCATAATTTCTTTCACATTTTGGATGTAGCAAGGAAGCTTGAGTAATAAAGATCCAAGGAAAAAACTATGTGCAAGTAATTCCACACTATGTTAAATCATATTTCTGTCATCAAAGTAATAAAAAAGGCAAGTAAAATATTAGTACAACATTTTCAACCTCATCACTTGTAATAGAGTACAACATTTGATAACATCTATATATAGTATCATTTTCCAGTAAACTCTTTAACACACAAAAAATTGATATACTGGCATAAAATTTCGGAATATTTTTCCACCCTTTCAATTAGTACAACATGGTCTGCTGTTATTATTACCAGAATACTGATCTCCAACATTAATAGCAGTGCCTTGACCAGGAATAGCAGCTGCTTCTTGAGCAGCCAGAGCTTTCCTACTCATGATTTGATAAATGTCCAATAAAATCGTCTGGAACGCCTTTTCGACGTTGTAGGCCTCGAGAGCGGACGTCTCGAGGAACGAGAGCCCTTCTTTCTCGGCCAGTCCCCGAGCATCCTGCTCGGGGACGGATCTGAGATGGTTCAAATCCGACTTGTTCCCAGCCAACATTATGACAATATTGGAATCCGCATGGTCCCGTAGCTCGCGGAGCCATCGAGTCACGTTTTCAAATGTTTGTCTTTTGGTTATGTCATACACTAAGAGTGCACCAACAGCTCCTCTGTAATAAGCACTTGTTATTGCTCTGTACCTTTCTTGACCAGCAGTGTCCCATATTTGTGCCTTTACTGTCTTGCCCTCTACCTGCACCCAAAGTATAGACGTACGGATCAGTGTTGGGGTCAAGATTTTCACTATGGTAAGTCAAGATATAAAGACGAAAACACAAAGCCAAGAAATAATTTAACATATAGTATATCTACACGGTGTAATTTTTTCAATAGGCACTTCTTGGACAAGGGCGGCTTCGACACTGAGACAAATTATTTATAAAGAGTAAGTTCTATGCATTGATTCAGAGAAAATTATTTGAACAATTAGGCGGCTTAAAAGGCAGTTACAGATAACTTTTTATAATTAGTATTGATTGGGATCTTAGAATTAACAAATACTCCTAGTAAGTTACTCTGTTATAACATGTTGAAGTGCATTGATAAGTTATACAACTTGAATCCTAAGAGAGGGTTTGAACTTTAATTTATCTCCTAACTAATCATGGTATGTTAATTGTGAGAGGGAAAATCAAGTTGAGATGCATATCATGAATCTATGCCCTAAAAACCAGACAAAGAATCATATGGATGTCTCATGTCTCCCAAAAGAATGGATGGGAGATCTACTATTTGAGTTACGGATTTGACATAACTCAATAGTTTTGGTCCAACCTAAATATTTGTGTCAAGAAATTCACCTAATAGGTATAAATAATCTATTCAGATCCTAGTAAGCGAAAAGGGTTATGGTACAAAATATATAAATTTAAAATCTTGGATCCTCCTCTGTGAACGTAATTGCATGATCAGATGAAAAAGAAAACATACTAATTATAGTCCTAGGTTTTTTCAGATGCAATAGTAATTTATATCTCTGCATTTTGTAAAAGAATTGATGATGCACCAGTTCTACCTAAAAGTTTGCATCTTTAAGGTGGGAACAAAGGACTAAAAAAGAAACTGTTACAACATTTTGTTAATGCGTCACATTTCAATGGAAGGAGGATATGTTGGAAATTGTAATGCAAAGAATGAAGAAAATTACTGTCATGTCCAAATACATCCCCTGAGATATCGGACATCCAAGTATATCCTCTTGAAATAATGGACATCCAAGAACATCCCCTTGAAATTATGGTTATCCAAATACATCTTCTTGAAACAATAAACAGCCAAGGTTCATTACTCAGATTCAATAGTCCAACACAGTAAACATATTCATCCAAATACATCTTCTTGAAATAATGAACAGTAAATGTTCATTATTCAGATTAAACGGTCCAATACATCAAATGTATCTGGTCTTGACCTCTAGTTATCATCTACCTATATAAAGGGGTTTAGGGGTCTCTTGTCAACATACTGAAAAATCATCTCTCCTTTTTCTTCTTCTTCTCTGGGCAATCTTCTTTGTATAAACTCCAAACTTTCAGCCACTAGGTACACTTCCCTTTTAGTCGATCGCGACCCCGCCCACCCTACCTACTTACCAAATTATTGTTTAGCCATCATCGCCACCTTTCTCAAGAATATCTGCTATTCGTTTCATCATTTCACTTTTGGAGATTTCTGAAATCTGTTCATTTACATACGGGGACCTTTTGTTTTCCGCATTACGGCTAAAAAATTGAGAATAGCCTGCCATATATAAGAAATGCATTTTCTTCTTAGAAATTCTTGGTTGTCCGCTCTGTTGAATATAGACTTTTGGGATCGAAATACGGAAGGTTGTTGGATTTTTTCCAACAAAGAAATGGGATTTTTTCTTGCACGTCACAGCTACTATGTTGTCTCTGACTACCATACGAGATTTTCATTGATACAACTAATTATGATTCAATTGTGACATTAGCTTTTAAGCAAGCAGCTTGTATTCGTATAATAATAAGAATGCGGTGCTTCCCGCTTTCAGTCAAGTAAGGCCCAAACCAAGGTTCATCTCGTGTAGTCATTGTGGACTCGTACAAGGATATTGAGTAGACAGTTGATGTATCAGACTCGACCCTATCTTTCGCGTTTGGGAGTGTTGTGGAACCTTGGGGAGCGATTGGGCTAAACAATTTGAACCACAGTCGGTACGAAATCGCTTTCAAAGCAGCGACTTGTCATGACGCAGCGGCTTGTCATGACGCAGCGGTTGTCATGACGCAGTGTTGATTCGATAACTTGTTCTTAATCAATATTGTTCTTACAATTTGAAAGTGATTTTTATACAATATTAATCAATAGATTTGAACAAGCCTCTTCTATTTGGGGGTTAGGAAAAAATGTGCTAGAAAAACAGAGATTTTGGAAGAGAAATTTTATAGATTTCTATACACATTAGTTTTAGTTTATCAATCACTTCGTACTTTCAGATAAAAGACAGAGGAAAGTTTCTTTCTTTAGTTCTTGGTTTTATCTAAACACCAAAATTAATGTATAAATTGAGATCTTCTACTTTAAAGCAATAGATAGAGAGAGTAGTTGACAATATGGTGGAAAGAAAATTTGTGATTTAAAATGTAGATCCAAGCCATGAGTTGGGCTTCTCAAGCACTGCTTGTTTATGATGTTTTGGACTGCTAATCCATTGATGTTACATAAAAAAGTTATCTTCGTCAAATAACTGCACTTTTGGAGACATGTTAATTATAATAAAAATGGAGACGATGGGAAGCGAGGCTAGCAATGAAAACTAAGACAACAATACTTTTCTTTGGGAATGGAATTATCATATTTCACAGGAAGGCAAAGACAACCCCAAAGTGCAAGAAAAAGAGTGGCAAAAATCTGGTTCTATTTTCTTACAACTCAACTCTTATTTATTTATGAATCTACCTTTGAGTTTTTCATGAAATGCTCGTGATATAATTGTTAGGGTAGATGATTAATTTTTATGATGATATTAAAATGCATAGTAAGTGTTGGAATAACATATATGATATGCTTGTAATGATTTGCGATCTCATATATATATATATATTGAGGGTAAGATCATGTGAAGTTTTATGTCAAGTTGTGGAATGATATGAATTTATTTAATTGGAAAAATCATATCTACAATTAAAAGTTGATATAATTTTTTGACAATGTAAATAAATGATATTTAAATTTAAATATTATCATAAGGTTGGTGAACCTTTATGATAATTTTAATGTCTCTTGTGAAGTATGTTTGATAACTGAAAATATGATTTTTCTAAACTTTAAGAGATCATCAATAACGAAAAGTACTCACAATTTTGCTTATATTGTTGAGTCTATTGATTTATGGCATGGTAGGTTATGTCATTTTAATATTATTTCTACTAAAAGACTTAGAAAATGGAATTAATCCATGCGATAAAAGTTGATGAATTTTTTAAGTGTTTTGTGTGTGGAAGCAAAGCATGCCAAGAAACCATTTAAACCTATTTCTAGTAGAAAGGCAGAATTGCTTGAACTAGTACATTCAGACTTAGCTGATTTCAAGAACATTGTTAGTAAAGATGCAAAGAAGTATTACATTATTTTTGTGACTTTATAGATACACTAAGGTATATCTTTTTAAGTCTAAAGATGAGACAGAAATCATGTTTTTGAAATTCAAAACAAAAGTAGAAAATCATTTAGACAGAAATATCAAGAGACGTAATCTGATAGGGGCGGTGAATATAGTACTAATACTCTAGAGGCATTTTATGAGAAAAATGATAGTATACACGAGGTTAGTGCTCCCTATACTCACCAACAAAATGGTGTAGCCAAACGGAAAAAATCGAACCCTTAAGGAAATGATGAACTCTATGCTTTTAAGTTCGGGTCTTTATGATAATATGTGGGGGGAAAGCTATCTTATCTGCATGCTATATTCTTAATAGAGTCCTTCCTAAGAAGTTAGACAAGACTCCATATGAGTTGTGGAAAGATTTGCCCCTAACTTAAAATTTCTGAAAGTGTGGGGGTGTTTGGCTAAGATTGGTCTACCTGATTTCAAACAAGTGAATGTAGGTTCTAAGACTTTTGACACTGTCTTATTGGTTATGCTCAAAATAGTGTTGTTTATAGATTTATGTCTTTGAATGATTATTCTATTTGTGAATCTAGAGGTGCAAAATTTTATGAGCATGTGTTTCCTTTGAAAATGATGTGCCTAGTGATGTGCTAAATAATATTTCTACATCTATGCCTGTTAATTCTCATTTTGTGCCTTCTTCTAATATTGTTAATAATGAGCATGAAACTGATCTTAGAAGGAATAAAAAGTGTAAATTGAGACTAGTTTTGATCCTGATTTTATTACTGTCTTCTTGACTGAGAATTGTGATATGGATGTGTTAAATAATGAATTAGTGTCTGTCTACTTAATGGAAGAAGACCCCAAGTATTATGATGAAGCAATGAGGTTAATAAATGCTATTTTTTGGAAAGAGGCCATTAAAAGTGAATTAGACTCTATAGTTTTTAATCATACTTAGAGATTTGCATGATTTTCCCAAAGGTTGTAAATCCATAAGTAGCAAGTGGATATTTAAGAAGGAATTGAGACCAGATGGTACAATTGATATATATAAGGCTAACTTTGATTAGAGATTTTAACAAAAAGAAAGATGTTGATTACTTTGATACTTATTCTCCTGTGACTAAAATAGCGATCATAAGAACTCTTATTTCTTTAGCCGCTACTCATAGTTTAGTAAATGGATGTTAAAACGACATTTCTAAATGGTGATTTAGAGGAAGAGATCTATATGACTAAACCTAAGGATTTTGTGGTCCCAGGACAGAAAGATAAAGTATGAAAATTGAGAAAGTTCTTGTATGGTCTAAAACATGCACCTAAGCAGTGGTGTGAAAATTTTAATGGCACATTAATGGATGATGAATTTGTTGTTAATGCTTCTGATACTTGTGTTTATTCCAAAATGATAGAATTAGATTGTGTGATTATATGTTTATATGTGGATGACATGTTAGTCTTTGGCCCTAATGTGAATGTTGTTAATGAGACTAAGAAATTTTATCTTCTAAGTTTGAAATGAAAGACCTTGGAGAAGCAGATGTGATTCTAGGGATTAAAATCAAAAGAACTGTTAATGGATTTTCTTTGTGTAAGTCTTATTACATTGAAAATATGTTGAAAAAGTTTAATTATTTTGATGTAGTTCAAGTGAAAACTCCTTATAATCCTAGCATACACTTGAGAAAAAATAAAGAATCTAGTGCTTCTCAAACTGAATATGCTAAAATAATTGAGAGTGTAATGTTTCTCATGAACTATACTTGACCTTATATAGCTTATGCTATTAGCAGATTGAGTAGATATACTCATAATCTCAGTAATGAATATTGGAATGCTTCTTCATCGTTTGTTAAAGTATGTGAGAGGTACTATGGATTGGTGTTTCAATTTTAATAAATTTCATGTTGTTTTAGAAGGTTTCTGTGATGCAAATTGGGTAACTAACAATGATGAAGTTAGCTCCACCAGTGACTATGTGTTTACTTTGTGTGCATGTGTCATTTTATGAAAGCCTTCCAAACAGACTTGCACAACACATTCTACTATGAAATCTGAGTTTATTGCTCTTGAGTTGGCAAGGCAAGAAACTGAGTGATTGAGAAACTTTTTGCCAGATGTGTCGTTGTGGGGAAGACGAGCTTCACCAGTCTCTTTACATTATGACTCACAGGCGACAATTGGAATTGCAAAGAACAGTGTATACAATGGAAAAAGAAGACATATTCGCATCAGACATGGTGTAGTTAAATAATTGTTGAAACGTGGTGTTATCTCCTTGGAATACTAAGGTCCAAAAGAAATTTGATAGATCTTTTAACCAAAGGTTTGACAAGAAAAATGATCCTTGAAACGTCGAACGGAATGGGGCTAAAGCCTATACATTGAGGTAATATGGTGGATACCCATTTGTTGGTCAAATGAAACCATATGATTGCTCAATATACACTACATATCCTATCACTTTTTGGATATTAGTTGTTGCCTCATTTCACTATGTGTTAATTCAAATCGAAAGATCTTAACACTTAAGTACATGTTCCTTCCCTTTGCCCAGAAATTGTTGTTATTTATCTTTGCATTAGTGGGGAATTGTTGGAAATTGTAATACAAAGAATGAAGAAAACTACTGTCATGTCCAAATACATCCCCTGAGATAATGGACAACCAAATACATCCTCTTGAAATAATGGACAACCAAGTACATCCCCTTGAAATTATGATTATCCAAATACATCTTCTTGAAACAATAAACCGCCAAGGTTCATTACTCAGATTCAATAGTCCAACACATTAAACACATTCATCCAAATACATCTTCTTGAAATAATGAATAGTAAAGGTTCATTATTCAGATTCAATGGTCCAATACATCAAATGTATATGGTCTTGACCTCTAGCTGCCATCTACCTATATAAAGGGGTTTAGGGGTCTCTTGTCAACATACTGAAAATCATCTCTCATTCTTCTTCTTCTCTGGGCAATCTTCTTTGTGTAAACTCCAAACTTTCAGCCACTAATGAAGTGTTTGAGACTGTTGTGGAACCTTGGGGAGCGATTGGGCTAAACAATTTGAACTACAATCGGTACGAATCGCTTTCAAAGAAGTGACTTGTCGTGACGCAATGTTGATTCGATAAGTTGTTTTCTTGTTTTACTTGTTCTTGATCAATATTGTTCTAATTTTTCCTATAGGATATATATAGTAACATTTACTAGTAATTATCATACTGCCAAAATTTAATTACTTCCATTTTGTTGCAGAAATGAACAGGAAACTGAAAAAGGAAATAAACCACATTCTATAATTCGAGCTAATTTTGGATAAATTGTGATTACGCCACAAATGCAAATTCATAAATGCAAGTTTATTATACCTGAAGGGTCCTTGTTGCAAATTCAACGCCAATGGTGGACTTAGACTCCAAGCAAAATTCATTTCGAGTAAACCTAGAAAGTATGTTAGATTTTCCAACACCTGAATCTCCAATCAAAACAATCTTGAATAAGTAATCATATTCATGATCCACCTTATATGCCATTTCCACTTCTCTCTACGTATCAATATTGACCTACCAATTCCAAAAAAATAATTAATCAAGATAATCATTATCATCATTGTGATCATTATATATGTAGCCAATGTTAAGAATAAAGAAGAGACCACAAAAGGAAAAAAAAAAAAAAAAGAAAACTCACCATTAATGGTCAAATTAAAATCTGAGAAATGGGAAAGGCCCTTGGCTTTGGTTAGACATGATAATAATTGTTTGCATTTGTCTTGAAATTTTTGAAGTCACAGAAGACAAGCGAACAAACAGGAATTTGAATGGTTATGACTAAATTATATATGTCTTCCACGTCATATCAATCTTGAGGGCTCAAATGATCATTACATTCAAAAGTTTTGTTCGACATATAAAGCTTTTAGAGTTATATTACTATCGATAAAACTTTGGAGTTATATCTTTTCTTTTAAATAGTGGTGTTCGAGTCAATTTGATTGTACGTCAATTGTTTCATGCAATACATGTTAGGTAGAACCATCGGTATGAATTTGGTCCGTAGGGCTGGCTCAGCCCAACCCAATATGTGATTTGATAGTGTTGGACTAAGATTTTAGGAGTCCATTTCAGAACGAGGCCTTTTAGATAGGCCCAAGTAAGCCCGTGGGCCCGTAAGTCTTGAGCGAGGCTGGGTTGGACCCTTCAGTGAACCGAACAAAAAAATATTTAATTAAGAATATATAAATAAAAAGAAAGTTGAGTATATAAAAATAATAAAAAGAGTCAAACTCACAGTACATAACCCATTTTAGCTTCTAAGGCCTCTTTATTTTTATTTTTTTTTAAAAAAAAATCGAAGTACATAACCCTATCATATACATTTATATTGCAAGCCTAAAGACGGAAGTCTTAAAATTTAAATACAAAGTTATATTTATAAATTAAGTAAATATTTCAAAGTTTTAATAGCATTACTAATAATTGAAAGCATTGGACAATTATAATTTAATAAGTATTATTGGGATAATTTAATTACGGTTTAAGACTTGGTTAGAAAGACCTGTAATATTGTCTTGTAAATATTTATGTTAGCATTTTTAGTTTAAAATTTAGATAAAAAAAACATTGATTTACAAAAAGGTGGACTGAACCGACCCGGTCCACGACCCATGTAGGGCTGGACTGAGCTGGCCATTTTAGTAAGGCCTGTCGAAGTGGTGGGCCGGCCAACTTAACCCGTTAAATTCCAAAGTGCGCGTGTATTGTCAGCCCATATTGACAACTCTACTTTTTTTCCAAAAAAAAAGGTGGAACTCCCATCCCAGGAGCCCCCACACTCCGGTCCGACAGGTCTGTGAAGGAGGTAAATCATGGTGACTCAATTAATTTCAAAGGTTAGACCAGTACACGCTGCGCATAAAGGGCCCTCCTTTATTTCATGAAGTAACCCCACACTGCCGCTGACGGGATTCATAGTAACAACTCTACTGTTAGGCTGTTGAGGAGGCTTTGACTCGGGAGTAATGCACTTAAGGACATGAAATTTCTATTCCTTACGGACTTGAGCGATGTTGCTTATGAGCGGATTTAAGTTTTTTAGTTAGCTTATTTTTTTTCTTTCCAATGTACCAATTTTTTTTTTTTTTTTAACTAAGCTGCTTCAGGAGGCAAATAATTACAAGATGGTACCTTGCCTCCACCAATATACAACTTCAAAAAATCCGAAAAAAAAAACAAACGACAAATTTACCAAAATTCAAAAACAAAGCAAACCTATACAATTGTTATAGATGTGAAAACAAAAGTGAAAAAAATATATGAGAACGATATTTACTTTCCTTCTTTTTAATTTTATGTATGAATTCTTTCGACACAATGTTTTAGTGAATGTGTGAGGATCATGTTGGAATAATATTTAACGATCACGTGTGTCAAAATCTAAAATGGGAATTACTAAATGGACCTATTGTTTAATGTCATTTTTAAGACGGCGACAATGTTCGAAGAATGGAAGTGGAGTACAATTATTCCTTTGTACAAGAACAAAGGTGACATCCAGAATTGCAACAACTATAGGGGTATCAAGCTGCTAAGCCACACTATGAAAGTTTGGGAAAGAGTCGTGGAGATGAGGGTGAGAAGAGGAATGTCTATTTCCGAGAACCGGTTTGGATTCATGCTGGGACGTTCGACTATAGAAGCCATTCATCTTATTAGGAGGTTGGTGGACAATATAGGGAGAGGAAGAAAGACTTACATATGGTTTTCATCAACCTCGAGAAGGCATACGACAAAGTCCCTAAGGAGGTTCTTTGGAGATATTTGGAGGTTAGAGGTGTACCTATGGCATACACTAGGGTGATCAAGGATATGTATGATGGAGCCAAGACCAGGGTACGGACAATAGGAGGAGACTCAGAGCACTTTCCAGTGATGATGGGGCTGCACCAAGGATCAGCTCTTAGCCCATTCCTATTTGTCTTGGTGATGGATGGACTGACGCGACAAATCCAATGGGAGGTGCCATGGTGTATGTTATTCGCAGACGACATAGTCCTGATTGATAAGACTTGCAGCGGAGTAAACACTAAGCTGGAGGTTTGGAGACAGACTCTGGAGTCTAAAGGGTTCAGACTGAGTAGGACCAAGAAAGAATACTTAGAGTGCAAGTTCAGTAACGGGAGCGACCATGAGACAAGTGTAGAGGTGAGGCTTGGTACTAGGTCATTCCAAAGAAAGGAAGCTTTAAGTACCTCGGTCTATTATCCAAGGTAATGGAGAGATTGATGACGATGTTACGCATCATATTGGGGCAGGATGGATGAAATGGAGGCTCACATCTGGAGTCTTATGCGATAAAAAGGTGCCATGAAAACTTAAAGACAAGTTCTATAGGGTGGTGGTTAGACCGACTATGTTGTATGAGGCAGAGTGTTGGTCAGTCAAGACTTCGCACATCCAAAAGATGAAAGTTGCAGAGATGAGGATGCTAAGATGAATGTATGGGCATACAAGGAGGGATATGATTAGAAATGATGATATTCAGGACAGAGTGGGAGTGGCCTCGGTGGAGGATAAGATACGGGAAGTGAAGTTGAGATGGTTTGGGCATGTGCAAAGGAGAGGTGTAGATTCTCCAGAGCGGAGGTGTGAGAGGTTGGCTATGGACAGGTTCATAAGGGGTAGAGGTAGGCCGAAGAAGTATTCGGGAGTGGTGATTAGGCGGGATATGGTGTAGGTGCAACTTACTGAGGACATGACCTTAGATAGGGGGTTGTGGAGGACATGAATTAGGGTAGAATGGTAGTAGGTAGTTGAGCGTAGTCTTACTTACGCTTACAAACTGGTAGTGGTAGTGTTAGTATTGTAGGCCGGCTCAGCCTATCATACTAGTAGGCGTAGTATTTCTTTATAGGCCCATGTCGTTTGATTTCTGCTGCTATGTGTTCTATAGTGTACTTTGCTTATATTATTTACCTGTGTTAGTTATTGCTTCTTTTTTCGGAATGCACTATTATTGCTTTAAATTTCGTGTCCAGGTCTGATCATTTCTCTTACTTTGCTTTACTTGTGCTTATGATTTGTCTTGAGCCGAGGGTCTTTCGGAAACAACCGCTCTACCTATCAGGGTAGAGGTAAGGTCTACGTACAATCTACCCTCCATAGACCTCACGTTGTGAGATTTCACTAGATATGTTGTTGTTGTACTAAATGGACCTATTAACATTATATTTCCTTGAGATTATCATTACATTTCCTTTTTGTTAACTTATCTTGTACAACTATAATAACTGGGAGGAATCGAAATGTTATTGGAACACCCACATAGGAATTTCCATAAACTATTACTAGTAGCTTTTCTTTCCGTTATTTATTATCCTAAAGAATATATATGTCAAAATGGATAATCATAAGAATCAAAGAACATAATCTGTTAAACTTTTTTAGATTATATAGTTATTATCTTCATGCTTTAAAAACTATTTTCGCAACCATTAATTATTGCAGCGTTGGTCATCTTCACAAGCTGCAGGACCAAATCTGGGGTAGGAGGCTTGATAATAGGTGATAAGGTGAGGAAAGACGAAGTCAAGCTTGACCTAAGAAAAAGAACCGAGAGCCGTCCAGGGACTGCCATAGAGAGCTTGCAACTAGAAAGAAGATATGCCAGAAAAATGAGGTGCAACGGGATCTCCGCTCCTAGTCACTAAGAAGTGCTCTTCGCTCGCTCGGCGGCTGGCGCACCTCTCCTAACTATTGCCCATGTAAAGCTCGGTATTACCAGAAAGGATAGTCATGATGTCCCTTCATGGTCGACGTTTTCAGTATGGAGCCGAAGGCGAGGGTTTCAGCAGGCCCCCTTCTCTGGCTTTCCCTTGTTGTGACAAGATGGGTGAGGTAAGAAATAGTATAAGAGTGGTTCGGTCATCGATAAACATCTCCTTATTCATTCTATAGGACGGGGTTGCATGCCAACAATCCAGACTGAAAAGCTCCTCTCCAGAAAAAAGTGTGAGAAAATTTAAAGGCATTTATTCTAGCTGATAAGGATCTGAATCAATGGGTTTGGAGACCCACCGCTTTACCTTGAAATTGGAATCGGAAAGGGTGTGATCGAAGAAATTTCAATCATAAGAAAGAAAGCCCGAACAAAAGAAAGTTGACCAGGAGTGCCAAACCACAAATCCAATTGTTCCGTTTTCCTTTTTGTTTATCAATCGAAAATCAAGACAAACCTTGCACTACGGTAAGACGTGCGAATAATAATTGAAATAGCTTTCGAACCATCACACAGATTCCGACCCAACTACTGTAAGAATAGAATGGAAGGGCAGTAGACTCCCTCTTCCGCTAGATGGTGATACCACCACCTTTGGCAATGTGATATTTTCTTATTCACTTGTGCTGGTGGTGGAGAGGTCGATGCCTGTGTTCTGCTCTGGGGGTGGGTCTTCCCTTTCTCAATTATGACGTACTTGGTTAGGTTGTCATCTAGGTCTCAGGGGGTGACTTCTAAATTATGGTCGCATTTTTCCCTTCCCTTGATTCACGATCCTTGCCCGCGGGGCGAAAGGCAGTGGGGGAAGGAGGGTGACATTGGGAGAGATCTGTAAGCAGCTAATTCCCATATACAAATGGAGGCACCTATCAAAAAGATACTTTGAAGGCTTTGGGATCAAGGTCTCATTAGCGGAAGAAGACCCTGGCCAATCCACGTGGCCTGCTTGACGAACGTCAGCGAAAGAGACATCGTAAATTGGTCTGCAGGCACATAAAAGTGTGATTATGACTAATCGGGAGCTTGCGTATGTAAACGAAAGAGTAAACATCCCCCTTGAGGGATCCAGTGCCCAACTGCCAACTCTTATAGGAATTGCGTTATCGGAGCCAAGCCAGGAATGGTCGTTTGTGGACACCCACCACTTTTCACCGGTTAGAGAGGCCCTTTTTAATACATTAAGAAAAGAGATTCACATGGGCCAAAAAAAGGTTTTACCTAACCCACTATGGCCATTGTTTAATACCCATTTTCAGGAGCGAGAACCTTGAATTGAAAACCCTTTCTTCTGCCCGAAGAGAACTAAGGCAAGGCTGGTAATGTGCCACGGTATGGAGGGCTCAGAGAGAGTATAAGCACTTTCTTTCACGTTGAGTGTGAACTTCCGATTTCAGGTTGTTTCTAATTTCCAAAATCGTCTTAGCTAAACCTATAGAATTCCATTTTTTATTTTTCATTTTCCTTGCAATTTATAATACATTAAGGGGACAAAGACCAGAAACTCTTCGCTGACGCAGAAAAAGACATCATGATGTAATTATGTTATTCCTTGCATTATAGGTATTGTTGCGTCTTAAGATCCTAATTGCCATATGTATTTCAAGTGTAAATACCACAGTGAGGAATATCGGTTCCTCTGTTTGTTTGTTCTAAAAAAGATTATTCATCATGCGAACAAAACCGGATGAGGTTACCGCGACAACAAACCAACATGCATAATTTAGAGAAAGATGATGATCTATCGTGTATGCAGGGATCGCTACTGGATAGATCCAGGTGTCTCGATTCAGAAAGGTGAATGGCCCAAAAGTCTTAATATGGGGTTACAAATTCTCCATCTCACAATATATAACCAAATAAACCTTTGATGTAGTGATGAAATTGTGATACATAATCAATCCTATTTGTTTTGTTCATTACTAAAATGAATCGAATCCTATCAAATATTTCTATTTATCCTTTGAATTAATCATATTTTTAGAAGCCAACAAAGCGAAGACTTTTTCTTGCATTTCTTTCTTTTCACTTTTCTCTCCCTATATGACTTACGATTTAAGTCGTAGAGGGGTCCGTTTGCATGGTGTGGCCATCGACGAGAATACTCTACCCGCTACCGTAGTGGAAGTCATGACCAATATGAATGGATTTTATGGGCGTTTCATTGTTTTGGTGATCGTTGGTGTTTATTGTATCATCTGGTACAACTTTTGTCAGGGCCTGCCTCATGAGCGCCCCACTCATGAGTCCTTCGCTCCTATAGAGTCATATGATTTCTTTTTAAATACTGCTTACACTTCTCCTCTCTAGCAAAATATAAATTTTCTTGAAAAAAATGACCTTACTGCGGCAGTTGAGTATGCCTTTGAGAATGTCTTACCATTTTCTCAGATCGATCTTGTTGTTGGCGAGAACAAAGGAATAAAACTTCTTCTCTAATAGCCCCATTGAATAGGCGGGTGAAGGCTTTTTGAAAAATGCATTTTTTTCTTGTAAATACATTTTTTTCTATTTGGAGAGGGACTTCAAGTTCTTAGGAAGAGTCGTACGAGACAACTCACGTACGGTTCGGGAGCCGAGCCCCTACGTAGGGGCTTAGGTCAACACTTATATAATAACTAGTCATCAACTAGAGGCGCGCAAGATGGTGCTAAATTTCAATTGGTGTTAATGATGATTCAACCCTAGATTCAAAATCTAGACAACTAGTCCAAGCCTTAATGGATCAGATAAAGAAATTGAAAAGTGATCTATTAGATAATAAAGAAGAAGAAATAGAGATTCCAACGCAGGAATTCGAATTCGACGGTAAAAGAAAGGGAAATGATGATGAGATATGTCAAATAGAAAAGGAAGATGACGATGAGAAAAACAAAAGGTTAAGGAAGAAGTCTACGGCGGAAGACCGGTCTTAAAGTGAAGTGCAAGACTAGCTGGACCCGAATTGACTAATCGCTAACATCCCGAGTTCTCTTAGGACTGGGAACTCTCAGTGTTGTACGACATTCAGTAAGATGTAAGCCAAGTTTTATTATCTCCTCTAACTTGTCTTAGACTCATCAGTCTGTGATGCATTGAGTTGAGAGTCAAAGGAAAAAGGAGTAGAAAACATTCACACTGAAAAAGATATGAAAGTGAATGAGGTTTCATATTCATGAAAAGCCATATTTGAAATGATCCATGTTACGGAACCAAGACAACCTATCTTACTAATAATAAGAAATGGTTAAGGTCCTCCAACGCCTATAAATAAAAGCTTCTTGAAGTCTTTATTTGGAAAATGGAGACGTAGATGGCCTCAGTGCGTCCTACTTGGGTCATGTTTTAAGCCTGCTATGCATCCTTGCTCCATCTACAATTCCTTACAAACCATTTCTAGTATGCCCGCTGCTTCATCCAAAATTACTGACAATCCATCCTATCTTTATTGGGATCATACCCTCTTGGACTTTATTTAAATCCTATTTTTTCAGTTTTAGGAATTATTCCCTGAAAAGAGTTCCAAACCTTTATGTTATGTACAAGTGTTTCATACAAGTTTCGCCTAGGATGATTGAGAAAGATTCAACCAATTTGAACCTCTCACATCACAATAATAGTAGCGTAAAGGCCGTAAGTCAAGGGGCGGCCATAACATAAGGCTATTACTTTCGCACCTCTTTCTCTATTTATAGATAGAAAGAGATCCACTTTGTGAGAAACCCGACTGTGCCTTACATGTGCTCTACAGGCCGCACATAATTTTTCTTACCAATAAGCCCTTTTTTTATTTGGAATACGGGCATTGCGTTCGGTTCGAAAGGCATGGTTTTTAGTATGTCTCCAAATATGGTCCTTACTAGTCCAGCTAGCTAGTGAGTAATTTTTTCGGGCGGGAAGCAGGCCGGGCCTTACGGGCGGACATCTACCACAATGCAAGCATCATTGTTCGACACCACTCGAGAAGTAAAAGATTCATTATTATATTATGTCTTTCTTTCTTAAGGCTTGCGGTTTATTACACCAAAGGATTTCAGTGAACTATTGAAGCTATCAAGATAGTACCAAATGCTGATGGTGACGAAGGTTATCGACTTTTGAGAAGTCTTTATTACTATACTTATCAGTCACTGAAACGACTATGGGGTCTATGTTGGATTAATACGGTAAAGACAGACGGACGTAAATGGCCATATACTACCAACGTAAGAAAATGACTGACTACAAGACCATGTATACCAATTTGTGCGAAGATCATTCGCTTGGCGAATAAAGTGGATCACCCTCTTTTTGTCTTTGGCCAAACACTTTTTCTCGCTGGTCGAGCTTTATACAAAAAAGTGACGCATGAACGTATTCTTTTATCTAAGCTTCTTCCTTGTGCATTAGCTCCCCCCATAATAGACCACAATGATGGCTCTGTTGTCTTAGGGAGCATTGAAGCTTACTTCTTCGTTAGACTTTTCTTGGTCATCAATACGACATGTTCTTAATAGAACTTATATATTATTCTCCGAACAATCGATTTACTACTCCTAGAAGACAAAACTCTTAACGATGCTTTGAATAGCAATCTTTCATACCCCATTCAATAGACTTGCTAGGAAAGCAACATAGAGTGACCAAGCTAAGACCTTAGATGAAGAGAGTGTCTAATTAATCACAACAAGTATCTCAACACTCGGAATTGGCCAATGCAAATATAATCATTGATACTGGGAGTTTGGATAACATAGCATCCACGGAGATGGTAGATCAGTTGTGGCTGAAGCCCTTTTAAGTAAGGGCCTCATCGAGCTTTCTTTGTATCGAAAGGCCCAGTGAATTGGGATTTTCCTATTGGTAATAATCAATTAAGAAACAAGTTCAATTCTTTTTTGTTTGTTTTCAAGAAAGATTTCATTATTTACGACGGACTCTTCTATTCTACTCTCTTTGGGAATCAAAGCTATGCGGGCGACCCACCCAATTAGTTCCCTTCGTTCCTGGAGGAGGGCCTCCTTCATCTCTTCCAGACCGCGGATGTGGTTTCAGATCTACTGCATCATATTTGCAATGACCTCATTCATGTTCCTTGCGCAGTGGGGTTCTTAGTTGTTAAGTTGGGTAAAAATCTTGCTTCCAAGTCTGAATATTATATTGAAGCATAGTTTAGTAATGATTCAAATGGATCAATAACAATAAAAAAATATTCAAATAGGAATTTGAAGTTGAAGGTTTATTATTTTAGATTTGAGTTTAGAGTCTTATTTTTTTTTACTAAAATCCACAAGAATCATACGAACATTTATAAAGCGTAGAAAGGAACCTTGGCTTTAACTCTTGTCACCTCACTCAAATCTCTCTTCTATTACAAAGACCGTCCAGTCGTGAAACTTATCCAGGAGATCTTTTTTATTTGATTCACACCTTTTGGAAAGACCTCCCTTTCTTATTATAGGAGTAACTTCCCGACTCTACAGGCACGTGAAGTGATTCCCGGCTCGGGGTCATGGAGGCAGTTGTCCTTATTCTCTAAAAGCAAGGTAGTAGGTGTTGGGTGAAAGGGATTTAGGAATGAATAGCAGACAACGTCTTTTTAGAATTCCAGGTAACGTTTTATATTTCTTAAGGTTAGAGGTGAAGCTTACTTCCTGCTATAGCCCATTGGACCTTAGCCTCTTAAGGGTTGGGTTCTAGTGGCGGACTCTTGGGTCGAAGCATTAGACTTAAAGCCAATGATGATAGGCTTATTTGATGACTGTCATTGCGCCGTACTCACACCAATGGAAGGCTCGAACAGCTTCAAAAGGGCTTCCCTTAGGGGACCTATTATACCACTTCCTAGAATAGAAGACAAAAATGAGGTTTGACATCACACGTGACATAAGAAGATCAACTTATGGAATTTTGGAGAAAAGTAGATGTCAGTATCTCTCTCTGCTTCAAAACCATATGTTTCTTGGGAGAAGGAACAACATGTAGTGTATCCACTACAACTATGCCAAGCACTCCCGCCCCAAAAGTGGCGATAGAAAAACCACTAGGTTCTGAAGGACACATCTAAAGAGGGGGCGGGTGTCCTCTAAGTTGACCACCCTACCCACTAATGGACTATGAGGGGGGAGGTGAACGGTAACCAACTGAAAACCCAAACCATTTAATTGACCCCTTCATAGTCCATTCATATTGGTTGGATGGCTGGAACCAATCAGAAGTGCAAATCGCGATAGTGTCAAGATCTATGAACAAGAGAGATCCCTAAATATCCATTTGAGAAAATAGATGGATAGATAGGGTGAAGCCAGCTGAAGGAAGGTCGCGTTAGCGCCCCCTATTTCACTAAAGCAAAAAGGGAGAAAATTGACTTTGAGAAAGAAGGGCTTTTATTTATATTAGTTCTTAGTAAAAGATAAGGTAAGAGGCAAGGCGTAGCAGCTGCGCGAAAGCCGTTGCGCCTTAGCGCATCCCTTTTCTTGCTTAGATTATAGTCATAAATCCAGTTGGTCTTATTCAGATGATTTGTATTTTGTTTTCCTTTTGTTAGTTTATTAGTCAGGGCCAAATCCTTCTCCCTAAAAATTCTTGATTTTCTTTCCTCGGTGAGTGAATTCTCTGCCCTTGTTGAGTGAGTAAGACCAGATTGAGCTTATGTGCTTGCCAGGTATTTCACCATATGCTTTTCCCTGATAATGTGAGACTGCTCACCCTTAGTAATCGTTCCAATCTTCCACGTGTAAGGAGAAAGTCCCCAAAAATGGTTTTCAAAAAATGGGTGATCAAAAGATTGAATTACTATGCCTATCTTGGTGGTCGTTACTTTTGGTGGTCTTTCTTTTTCGTTGACTCCTCTTCGTGTTCTATTGATTAGAAGCATCCAACAGCACCACGCTAGTTTAGAATTTGATTCTAAGGGCGGCCGCATTGAGTGCGAGATTGTTTCACACCTCGCGGTGCTTACACCTCTCGCCTATCGAAGTTCTGTTCAAAAACCTCTTTTCAGTCAATTTTCCTACTTTATTATGCCAATTCCTCTCACCGTATATTTTATGTTAGAAGGAAGGCAAAAGCAGCTTTTTTAAGAACTTCTATTCCTATCAATAGAAATATCTCTTTTTTCTAGTCGTGCGTCTTAAAAGCAACTTACTTCCATTTATATGTGTAATTGTTGAGAGCCGAGTACGACAAAGTGAAAGGAGCCAAGATTTACCTCGCCCTACTTTGTCAATCACAGTCATCTCATTTATTCTATTCTTAAAAGCATGTAGACAAAAGGCCCTTTTTTTGGACTATCTTGTTTTCAGGCCTCCACGGCCGTCCGGGGTTCTCTATTCCCTAAACTCTGTCTCATTATATTTAATATATTGCAAGACATCGGTGTTGATTTGAAATGCCTAGTTTTGAAGTACATTTATTACTCTGCACTGACTCTCGCTATCTTTTATTTGTATTTTAAAATGATGTATGTCACCCGTAAGAAGGCGGTAGGTGGTACTTCCAAGCAAGATGCACTTCGTACCGGCTTTCATATTAATTAAGTACCAGATAGAAGAAACTATTAATAAGGAGTGAAATCCACTTGATTGGTTGAAGAGGAGTTCACGGATGCTTTTCTCATCGTGTAGCCGGAGAATTCGAATCTACTAGTTCGCTGCCTCGATGGAGGTGAATTGGATTAGGCAAAAGTGGTTATCGGAAATTGATATCCTTTATTGGGATTGAGGAAATAAGTGTGATGATTAGACCGAAGTGGTTGATGAAGTCATAATTTCTTTTTTTTTCTTGCTCCCGGCATGAAGTCAAAGAGAATGTCCAACTTAGGCCTCAAGCTTGAGAAGGGTCGTCGTTCCCGGCTATCCCATGTTTGTTGTATTTTTTCAGGGGGAGCCCAACCCCGCTAACGTCGTGTTTTAGGGTCAGGTAATTGTGCGCCTCTTCCGGGGGATGGTTTAGATCTGGGAGAAACCCAGGATCCTAACAATAGGATATCGACGGGTGAAAAAAAACCATCAATATCAATATAAAAATTAAAAAAGGAATAAGAATTGTGTAAAATAAGTGAATTGATCTAGTTGAGGCTTGATTGATTGAGACAAAATGATTCCATCAATACAACTTAAGTCAAGCTTGTACGAGTAGTGAGGGATGCGAAGAATATTTGAAATGACTTTCGAACCATCACACGGATTCTGACCCAACTACCGTAAGAACAGAATGGGGCGCCGACCCCCTTCAACGAATTAGAACCCAAAGTAGGGTCAGAATGAATTTCTTCAGTTACCTCGAGAGGCGCGGCACCCCTTTTAATTTATTGCCGCGGAAATATCACTGGTCTGATCGAAAACCTGAACCGCTTGACTAACCCCTTCATAGTCCATTCATGTTGGTTGGGGATGGCTGGAACCAATTAGAAGTGCAAATCGAGCACTCTCGGGTAGGTTGAAAAAGATGCTAAGAAGAATAGTTTTATTTTCTCTTCCGACCTTCCACGCCAATGAGGGTTGAAAGGATCGATCCAATAGCCTTTCACGAGGGGAAAGTTCCATTCTTTATAGCCGTTATGAAAGCTCCCGAAGAAAAATAGGTCTTTGTTGCTTGACTGCGTGAACCAGGTCCAAGTCTTGCATTTGGCATTCTCGCTGTTGACGTCTCATCAAGTTAGCTAGTGTTGGGTGAAAGGGATTTAGGAATGAATAGCAGGAAAAGTCCTTTCTAGGAATTTTGGGTAACTTTCTGTATTCTTTAAGGTTAAAGGTGAAGCTTACTTCCTGCGGTAACCCCTTGGACCTTAGCCTCTTAAGGGTTGGGTTCTAGTGGCGGGCTCTTGGGTCATCCGAACCCATATCTGGTAAAAGTGGTGGCCTGGTTGTCCCTACACCCCATTATCATGCGTGTCTATGAGAGTAGTTTGAGCTAGCGTTTTGACGCTCGCCTTATGGTTCTCAGTCCTCTTTCATTGAGATGCCTTTTAAAAAGATTTTTTCCTGCATCGGAACAAGACCCACTATACTAGATTTAGCCAATTCGGATGCGGATGGGGACACCTTTGTGCATAAATATATGGTTAGGGATGCCGATTCAGATGCGGCTAGAAAGGCTCATTTGAGTGATTCATAAACCCTCGTCGAGATAAACAAGCAAGGGTTTCATCCTCTACTTATGGGAATGTCTTCGATCTGGCTCTTGTTCCCTATAGGTTTATAGCACTCTATGCTAGCGTTGAAAGGTATTCTGTCTTTATCTTTTTGTTGGGCCAAGAGTAACCTTGAAAAACTTCTGTTTTATGAAGAAAGATAGAGAATAAGCACCTTGAACCAAATTCAGAACTTGTTTTTGTATGGCAGGAAACTCTCAATTTCTTTCATACATTACTTTCTTCTCAGGTTTTGGGGTTTTAGCTATAGCCGAACACAATGGAAAGATCATTTTTTTTACCAGAAAAAGATTATTTTATCAGGTAATGGATACACTATAAGAATTCCTTTATCCATTTTTCCCGATTCTTTCCTTCATATACCTCCCCACCAATAGATAGAGAAAAATAGGAATAATTGAATCACATCTATAAAATTCTAGTACCATGCAGCTACTTCAAAGTCAACGTGATGCTCATTGGTCAGATTGATCAAGATATTGGTGAATATTGTATATGATCGAGAAAATAGTGCCTATAATCACATGAAAACCATGTACTTGGACGTCGTTGTGAATGGAAAAGTCGTAAAGGTCATGGTCGACATGGGTGTCATGTGGTTTTGGAGGTTAGTGGTACTACAACAAATACCACTAATCATTCGAAGACAACTTTGCCAACTTAGGATGCATCTAGTGGTAGGGGTGGTGATATGTAGGTGATTGTTGCACGTGGTGAAATTCAACAAGGTATTGGAACTGAAATTCAATATATGAGTGAGCGGGACGAGCCCAGGTCCTGTCCCAAGTTCGAGTCCTGTGCCCGCTTTTTTTAAGGGGGATCGGGGCGGGGCGGGGTCGGGGCGGGACCGAGCGGACCCGGCCCACTGGCCAACCCTAGATTTCACTCAGTATGTTGTTGTTGTTGTATAAATAGATTAGTCAGTGTTGGTCCGAAAAAATATTTTGGTTTTCTTTGGTTATTTATTATGTTTTGAATTCTAAAACATTTAGATAAACATTAGGTATTTGATAGTGTTTATTTATACTTTTGCACCTTTAATTTGTACGTATCTTTCGAAAAAATAGTTGTTCAGTTTATTTTTTAGTTTTTAAAGTTTTCCTTATTTTAATAGATCCTATAATTTATGATTTTCCTAAATTTAGAATTATATTTTGTACAAATATCTTCCTTACTTGAATTAAATATCTTTTTTCTTACTTGAATTAAATATCACGACTAAATACTGTTGGATAATGTAAAGCAGTACGAGAAGTAGATAAATATTACAAGTGTTCGAAAGGATAAACAAATAGGCAATTTAGAACTGCCGCAAGCTTGTTGAGTCTTGAATCTTGATAACCTGAAATCAAGAAACACTAAATCTGGATTGTTACAACTGTGGGCTGAGTCGAGAGATGGCTCTCTGTCTTTAAGACAAGATTGCCCCGTATATATGCTTTTACGTTAACGGGCAATAGTCTTCCAAGATAAAACAACAATTAATCAACACTACAAAGCAAATAGGTTGATTCTGACGAAGAAAACAAATACGAAACGACTTGCTGAAGAACGGAAAAGGAAGGAAGACTTTTGAGTTTTCTGTTCACTGTTTGTGGACAGAATTTCAGTTGCTCTCTTTTGTTTCTGTGTTGTATATTGTAGTCTCGTTTTCTGTCACTCACAATTGAGCCAAAAGGCTCCAATATATAGCATAAGAGGAGACTCCTCAACTGCCAAATACTGGCTGTTTATGGCCAAGTAATGACCATTAGTGAGGGAATTAATCAGCCAAGTAATGGATGATTTAATGTGCATCTTGAATGAGCTTTTAGGGAGGTGATTAAGTGTAGATTAATGGTTTTAACGTTCCAAAAATCAACCCAAACGGTACGTCGTTCCCAATTTCATCTTTCCAGAACCTCCAGGGACCAAACTGTAAATGTTAAACAATTTGGGGTCTATCAGAAGAAGCCCAAGGCCCACGACCCGTGACCCGAGCCCGGACGGGCGGCGGCGGCGCACGTTTGGGCTTAGCCTTGAACCCAAGCACATCTAGGTCCTCCCTCCTTCAAACATATGGGTTGGGTCCCAAACTCTTAGCCAATTTTGAGACTTATAAATAGAACAATTCTTCATTTTTCCACCGATGTGGTAGATTTGTCCCATACCACATTTCCATGCCTCAAACACCTTACTTCGTCGACCAATATCTCTTTCATTTCTCAATGAAATTTGACGATTCTTGGCCCTATGGTCATCTACTCACTTAGTAGATTATGCACGTGTGAAGAGACAAAGTCTTCAATATACAGAACCCTAGTGTTTAAGTCATTAAATACGGGTGGACGCACCTCCCCACCAAAGGCAAATTTCCAACAAATACCTCACATACTCACATGTTATGTCACTTTCTTCTTTTCTCACAACTAAAATACCTCACTTAGTGCTTCTTAACTTATTTCACTACAAATTGATTGTATTTGGTATTTGTTTTATGTTAAATAAACTATTATCATATGTCTTCAATTATGTTTATGATTGCTTTACTTTGCAGCCATATAACCGCTCTTAATTGAGGTAAGCATCCGTGTTTAGTTTCTTAGCATTATCAATTGTTTCAAGATTTACGCTTTTATCAGCTGACGACAATTGCACAAAATAGCGTGTAATTATGACTATTTTTCTCCATGTAGAATAACTAATAAGTAACCAAATCATTGAGTATTTCGACTTTAGATAATTAGTTAGTGTTGGTCCGAAATTTTAATTTAATTTCTTTTTGGTTATTTGTTATGTTTTGGATTCTAAAAACATTTCGATAAACATTAGGCATTTGATAGTGTTTAGTTATACATTTGTACCTTTAATTTGTACGTATCTTTTGGAAAAATATTTGTCCAGTTTTTAAAATTTTCTTATTTGAATTGATCCTATAATTTAGGATTTTCATAAATTTAGAATTATATTGTGTACAAATGTCTTCCTTACTTGAATTAAATATCACGACTAAATACCTCACATACTCGCATGTTATGTCTTCTTCTTTTCTCACAACTAAAATATCTCACGTAGCGCTTCTTGACTTCTTTCACTACAAACTGATTGTACTTGGTATTTGTTTTATGTTAAATAGACTATTATCGTTTAGTTTCTTCAATTATGTTTGTGCTTGCTTTACTTTGCAGCCATATAACATGGAAACAGCGGTGAGTAGAATCAATAGTTTATTTTTTATTTTTTGATCTGCAGTAGGTGATTCAAGCATTAAATTTTATGTTATTTTTTCAATTATATTATCTTTCTCCGCTCTTAATTGCCCGTGTTTAGTTTCTTAGCATTATCAATTGTTTTAAGATTTGCATTTTTATCGGTTGACGAGTGATTCTTTTTTTCTTCCATAATTATTATGGAATGTAGAATTTTCATACATACATATTAATTCATCAAAATTATATAAATTCTATACACTTTTGATACCAATCAATCTTTCAATTGAAGTTAGAGCCATTCGAATCTGTACACCGCATTACACACAAAATATTGTGTATCTACGGATAATAAAATTTTCTTTCATCTCATGAATTGTTTATCAAAGATTAATTCTAGTTATTGTTGGCTAATAGCATTAATTGTTTGTCGAGACTAGGGGTGACAAATGGACCGTTTGGGCTGAAGTTGAGCGGGTCAAGATGGATTGAATCAATAGATGGGCCAATGTCCAACCCGCCCAAAGCTTACATGGCTAAGATTGACGGGTCAAGATGAGCTAAATGATGGATCATAACCCAACTTTCCCAACTTGACTTACTACTTTACAAATTTCAAACTTACCTTCTATGATGTTATTTTATTTTGTATGATATTTGATTTTTCCATATCTTTATTTTTAAAATAAAATAATATTTTAAAGATTTTTTTCATTTTTTATAAAAGCAAAATAAATATATAAAATAATGGGTGGGAGGGCAGGGGTAGTGGGGTGGGGGTGGGTAGTTGGCTAAGAAAAGTTTCTCATTTTTTTAATGAAAAAATTGTATAAGTAAAATAAATATATAAAGTAAAAACTTCTGGGGATGGGGTAAGCAAATTTTTCTCATTTATTATAAAAAGTTTATAAAAGTAAAATAAATATATAAAATAGAAAATTTGAGGGTGGGGTAGTGGGGGTGTTGGGTGATGGGTGTAGGGCATGGGGTGGAGGGGGAGTAGGGGGTAGGAGATAAGAATGTTTTTATATTTTTAATAATTTTTTATAAAAGTAAAAAACTATTAAATAAAAATTTGAGGATGGGGGTAGGGGCATGGGGTGGAAGGGGGGTAGGGGGAGGAGGTAAGAAAAAAATTCATATTTTTTAGAATTTTTTTTATAAAAATAAAAATAATATGAAATAGAAATTTGAGGATGGGGATAGGGCATGGGGTGTTGGGGTGGAGGGGGTAGGGGGAGGTAAGAAAAAAATTCATATTTTTAATAATTGTTTTGTAAAAGTAACAAAAAATATAAAATAGAAATTTGAGGATGGGGTGGGGGTGGAGGGGGTAGGTGGGGGTTAGGGTGATAGGGGGAGGTAAGACAATTTTTCATATTTTTATAAAAGTAAAAAAAAATATGAAATAGAAATTTGAGGATGGGGTGGGGTGGGGGGTAGGTGTGGGTTAGGGTGATAGGGGGAGGTAAGAAAAAAATTCATATTTTTTATAAAAGTAAAAAAAATATGAAATAGAAATTTGAGGAGGGGGTAGGGCAGTGGGGTGGAGGGGGTAGGTGGGTAGGACGGGGGAGGTAAGAAAAAATTTCATATTTTTTATAAACTGTTTATAAAAGTAAAAAAATATAAAACAGAAATTTGAGAATGGGGTAGGGCGGGGAGGTGGGGGTAGGTGGGGTAGAGGTTGGGTAGGGGTGGGAAGGAGGTAGGGGTGGGTGGAGTAGGCAAGGTAGTGGGTAGAGATGTGAGGGTGGTTCAATGCTTGGGTGGGGGTTGGTGTAGGGGAGGGGGTAGGGTGGATGGATAGTGTGGTGGGTGGTTGGGGTGCGTTGATATATTTTTATTGTTCCGAAATAATAAAGAATTTTTTTAAATAATTATTTATAAACAAAAATAATCTAAAGTGGAGCTCTAATCGTTAAGATTGATCATTTTCATGGGTCAAGTTTGGGCATCATTATGAGTTCATTTGTGATGTTGATTTATGATGGGTCAACTTGGGAACCAACACATCATCAAAATCACTCTTGTCCAAACCCATGAAACCTTGGACGGGTTGGATGGGTCATTTGGTTTTGGGCTAATTTTGACACCCCTAGTCGGGACACATGAATTGTCTATCAAGATTAATTTTATCTTCATAAAAATAATCATATATTATTTTTATTTATTGGTATCTATATTATAATTAATGATAATTATGTTTTGGGCTAATCAGGTAATGAGGGCTAGGTGTTTTGCTGCGGTTTTGTAAATTGGTGTTTCTATTCGCGTGATGGTCATGTTGTGCTTTCGGGTAATAAGAGCTAATTGCCTAATAAAAGTTGATATTCTTTCCATACGTTGTAGGTTTAAAAGTTCATTTTTTCTACGGAGTACACGAAAATTTCTCCCACGTTCACTTCCTTCTAGCTTTAAGAGTCATTTTTCCATCATGTTTTAGTATGTTTACATGTTCCTTTTATTATTAAATTCGAATAGTTTACAAATGAAGATACATGTTGTTCCAGAATTAAAGTTGGAAAGAATTTGAAGGAACTTATTGATAAAATTCAAAAAGAGTTTGACACTGTAATTTGTTCAATAAGATTATTTTAACATTTTGTAATATTTAGGACTTTGAAATTGATTAAAACTTTCTATATTAAAGCTTTCTTTATTTACCTACCACTTTCTTTCACGATGATATAAGATTTGGAGACTTTTAGTTCGAGTCTAATAATCAGACATAGGTCAACATGAAAAATTAATTAGAATTAAAAAAGATAGACTTAAATGGTAAATCAAATTTCTTGATTGTGTTGATATACCTTTGAAATTAGAATTTTAAAGCTATATACATTTGGAAGGAGGAATCGAACACTTCTATAGAAGAAGCTATCATTTCATTTGTAAAGTCTTTAACCGTATTAGGTCGAATGTGTGGTTGGAGCAAACAAAAAAAAAACAGTTTGACGTACTAATGTCCTGTGATATTAGACTTAGTTTCAAGTGTGGTTGTCAGATTGATATTTTGTATATGAGTGTTAATTCAACTGTTAATATTTTTTTTATATTTGTTTTAATGCCATTTGCTATTTTATAAAATTTAAATTTCTTGCACATAATTTTTTATAAGTCTTTAATTGGTTTTAGTGTGAGAAAGAGGAGTTTCAGACTTGCACAAAGTAGTCAAAGCCACAGAAGAAAATATACCAATAATATTATTTATAAAGAGATGTCAAGGACGATACAATATATATATAATTTTATTAATTGACGTTATACACATGTGCAACGCACATACGCTGAAACTAGCACTACTAGAAAAACAGTAATTTTCGACCACACGCGATAAAAAAAGTCATTATTTCGACCAAATTTTCGAACACAGGCCTCGGTCGTTAATAGCTTGGTCGAAATAATTTTTCGACCTCATGTGGTAGAAAAAGAATTTCGACCTCATGCGGTCGAAATTTAATTTCTACTTAAATTAAAGAGAAACACTTTTCGACCACATGGGGTCAAAAAAATTAATTTTTATTTAATTTTCATTTAAAAATTTCAACCACATGTGGTATAGAAAATATTATTTTAAATTTTTGATCAAATGTGGTCAAAATCTGAAATATTTATATATATTAAAAATAATTTTAACAATTTTGACCTCATGTGGTCAAAATGTAGCAATATTGTTGCTTAATTTCGATCACATGTGGTTGATAACGGAAATACTGTCCAGAATATCAACCTCATGTGGTCGAAATCAGACAAAATTATTGTTAAATTTCAACCACATGCGGTCTATTTTTTTTCCTGGGCTAAATTTTTATCACATGCGGTCGAAAATCTGAAAAAGGTATAATAGCATTTGGCTGCTTTTAGAGCAACTCACGTGCCAAATCAACAATTCAACATATCAAATTCCACCTACAACATTCCACAGCACAACCATAAACTACAACATTCTACAATTAAATTCCACCTTAAAGTACTTCAAAATCGAATTAAAAGTACAACCAAACACTTAAACATCATAAACTTAAACATCCACTACATTCTACAATCAAATTCACCTTCAAAGTACTTCTAATTAGAAATAAAACTACATTCAAACACTTCAATATCATAAACATATCCAACAAAACATAGCAAAATTAGAATCCAAAGTTCATTGTTGGGGTGTTAGACACATGATCTGTATCCTCCCCACTAGATTTATCGACAAGAGCATGTTCTACGTTATTAGGTGACCTAGGGTGTCTACCTTGAAAAGGTTGGGGTGTTGGAGAGTTGTGACCTACGAGCATCCCCGAGACACGGGGGAATCAGAAACGCCCCCGAATTGAGTAAGCTATTTATTTGGGCCTATTGGACATTAAGTGTGGTTGTCAGTTGAGAAATTTTGCTTCATCGCTTGGTATTCCTTAGGATCCACTACTCCCTCATTAGTAGCATCTATGCCTTGAAGGGAAGATGGGAATTGGCGAAAGGCCTGATTAGCCATCCCATAAACCGTCCCTTACCTTGTCGGGGGAGCAACCTTCTCCATCCACGGGTGCTCTGCTACCTCTGGGGTTATCGGCGTGCCGGTTGGCTGAGTGGCACGAAACTCCCCCATGCGTTCTAAAAAGTTGAATGATACAATGTTAGTAGCTAAATTTAGTAAAAGAAACTAGTTATTATTGTTAATTAGTGACTTACAAAGGTTTGCTCATCCCTTGGCTCAACCATCGGTCTGTACCATCAACGTTCTTCTCCTTCCTCGTGTGAGTAATCTTGAAGATCTCATCTTGAGGTACTACATAACCCCTCGTGAGCTCCATCAAAAAAATAATTATTAACAACTAAAAAAGAAAAGACCAACATAATTATCAAAAAAACTTCTAAGAACAGATAAAGCGGCCACCCAGACAACATCCCGTAGGCAGGAAAATCATTAATAGTCCACATCAAAGCGGCCCTCAAATTAAAATTTTGTTTGTGCGAAATGTCATATGTCTCAACCCCTTCAACTCACAATTGTTTCAGCTCATCAACCAAAAGTTACAAGTACACATCGATAAAAAATTTGAATTACGCGGGCCAGAAATAATGCAATTAAGGAATATATATGGACTAGTCATACACATCTCAGGGGGAAGATTGTACACGGTTATGAATACAAGCCAACAAGAGTATGGAGCAACAGAAACAGAATGCGGAGTGAATCCGTCTTAACATAAACCAAATCTAACGTTACGTGGTTCAGCTGCAAAGTCTGAATTGGCATGCCTCACCATTCGATGGATGACACATAACACCCGGTGGCCTTTTATTTTCACTGTGCCATCTCATATGAGGAGCAAAGCTATTAGATGCATACAACCTCTTTACCCTTGGTATTAGAGGTAAATAATGCATCGCCTTAATGGCAATTCTCTTCTCACTACGAGTATCCTTAAATCGATCACTACCACAAAACTTACAAGATTCTAGACCGATGTCATCATTATAGTATAACATACATCCATTTTCACTACAATCAATTCTCACCGATGAGAGTCCCAACTTAGACACCAATCTCCTTGCCTTATAGTAATTATCGGGTATCTCTAGAGTCGGGTCAACCAATTCATGCATGAGGTCAATCACATAATTCATTGCCCCTTAGGGAACATTGTAATCTGATTTGATACTTAATAATCTAACAGCGATAGATAATTGAGAGTGGGTACAACCATCATGTAAGGGCCAACTAACTTGATTTAACTTTTCATAAAAACGTCTGGCCTCTTCATTGGGAGGTTCTTCAACATGGCCACTGGAATCAAAGTCTGAATGCATGCCGTAAGCATCCCGAACCATGTCGTTCATTCTAGAATTCTGGACATTAGGTTCTACCGCCCTACTACTTTCGTCAACAACAAACAACTGAAATCTATCCAAACTGTTAAACGTTTCTCCATGACTAGTCCAAACTGTATAATTATTGTTAAAACGTAACTCAAATAGATGCAACCTATCAATCTCGGGGGTCTCGAAATTCATACTTGCACATTTTGAACAAGGACACCTAATCACGCCGTGAACTGTAAAATCCTCAAGTGTTTTAGCATAGTCAACAAAATGATAAACACCATCTACAAATTCATCCCTCAATCCAAATCGACCAGGATTAGTTCTATCGTACATCCAACCACGAGATTTCATCTATACAAATCAGGAATTTACCATGTTAGTGAAATATCAAAAGATAAAAAAGGATTCTCTAATTCCCAGAAGTAACAGAATTAATTATTAGAGAATTAAAAGTGGTTCAGTAACTCCTGCCAAGAGTGCTTGGTTAATAATACTTTAAAATCTAAGATGCCAGTACACAAGGGCTTAAATCATACCACCAAAAGCCCAAGTAATACCTTGAACACCAACATTACTACATTTACTATTAGCCCTTGGGCATGAACCAACAGTACTACAAGGGCAAAAATCATACTAACTAGATATTATTTCTAGTTATTTGAACTGTGCAATTAGATATTGTTTGAATTCTCAACATTCAAGCACTATTTTTTATCATTGTAAATCCACAAATAGTCTAGTATCAATTTATTAATACTAGGTAGCTACGTAAATTAATTTATATTAACAGTGAACCCAAAAATGAACAGACAAACAAAAGCAATTGATTTAGCTTTTCAAAAAATTTTGTTTTTTCACAAATCAAATCGAAGTACTTTCTGAAACAAAAAACAAATCAAATGTATATTTTCACAAAAATCTTACACAAATGCTTTACATTAAAAAAAAAGGACAAACATAATAAACCAAAAACTAAATCCAATACATTTCTACTTTTTGATCCTTCGTGTCCCGTTAAAATGCTATAAGAGACAAAGAACCCAAAAAAAGGAAAAAAACTTATCTTAACAATGGCAGCGGCGGCGCCGGACTACTGGCGGCGACGGAGGAGCTAGGCCGGTAGTGACGACGGGAAACATTTGGGAATGGGCGTCGGCGGCTGAGGCAGTGGGTGTGGTGGTGAAATCAGCGGTGGGGCAGTGGGGGTGAGAGAAAGAGAGACTGAAATCAGGGTTTCGATGCTTTTTGGCTTAATCTTTTTGACGCTGTGAGGTCGAAAAAATTAAGTCTATGTTTCGACCAAATTTGACTTAGTTTTTACGACCTCATGAAGTCAAAATTTCTAAAATAATCTATATTTGTATAAAAAAATCACTAAAAATAATTTATTTTAGTATTTTTATTATATTAAAAAACATTCCGACCTCGTGTAATTGAAATCCTATAAAAAATAAATTCTTGAAATTTCGACCTCATGTGATGTGATCAAAAAAATTTCAACCGCAATTGAGATCTAAATTTTTTGGTCGAAAATCCCATTTTTTTTAGTACGGTAGTATATAGAAATATGTCTTCTTAAGCAACAACAAAAAAATGATATCAGAATTGATAGAGATATGAGTTCAAATTTCACCGTCACTTATTACCAAAAAGAATTTTCATATCAAGCCCACAAAGAAAAAGCGTGTTGATTAAACATAATTAAGCAAAATAAAAATGTACTCCCTCAAAGATGCTCATACTTCAATGACAACCTACTACTATTAATTTGGAAATTGATACTCCAAGTTCAGAAATACGACTTTGAAGTAACTGGTAAAGTTGTTGTCATATGACCATGAGTTCACGCGTTCAATCCATGAAAACAGTCTGAAATGTAGGGGTAAGACCATATAATAGAACCTTGTAATCTCTTTTTCGAATCCCGCACATAGCGGAAGCTTAGTGCACCGAACTGCCCTTTTTATATATATACCCTAAGTTCAATAGTAACTAAAATAGTTGATAGTACTCACACTAAAGGAATAATTTCCCAAAAGAGAAACGGAGGTCCAACGAAGAAAGTTTTGACGTTTTGATCACATGGTTATGTCGTTATCCTAAGTCAAAATATTCTATGCTTAGCAAGATTGTGCCCACATATTATGGAGAACAGAACCCCAAGAAATATAGTATCTGCTTCTTGCCGTTGGTATCTTTCGGGGCATTTTTTTTTTTGCCAAATAGAAAAGAATGGAATCAGAAGCCAAAGGCAATGGAGAGAAAGGAGAGTCAACTGTTTGTTTTGGTGAACGGTGAGGAACACTCCCAGCATATGCAAATTGGATTGAAGCTATATATAATGATAGTGTACCATCAAAGAATGTGGTGCAGTGGATGGATTATTCCTCCCTTAATCAGAGATTTTGGGTTTAAGTCTTGGGTATGAAAAATCCTTGATGGGAGCGCTTCCCCAGAAATGAGTCATACGCGACGCGAATCGGGATATAGAGATGCTCCAATATGAATACCGGATACCGGGTGACAAACAAAAAAAGAAGAAGACAGATTTAAGAAAGAATTTTTTTTTAAAAGAAAAATTTGTCGTCTAAAGCAAGTTATAGATAGGGGTGCTCATGGGTCGGGTTTTGATTAAAATCAAAATCAAAATCAAAATCAAATCAATTAAGTCAGTTTTATAATTATTAAAATCAAATCAATTAAGTCAGTTTTATAATTATTAAAATCAAATCAAACGAAATATACTTCACATCCATAGGTTTGGTTCGGTTTATTCGATTTTTAGGAAACCTAATGGTATTTCTCGCTTTAATAATTTTTCCTATAATTAGAAAATATTTTTTCACCTTTTTTTTTACTTATAATCTGTTATTAACCTTTTATTTTAAAGGCTACAATTTTCTTGGACTAGAAAAAGGCCTTAAGATCTATAAACTTTAATTAAGTGAATAAAATTTATAAGAAATACAAAAAATATATATATATATAGGTAAATCTCATAGTTATTTCTTTGAATTACTGAGTTTAGATTCATGACTTTCTTTTATGAAATGAGTTTAAAAGTGTAAAGTTCATTAGCCTATTAGAGATGAGTAAAATTTTAATCAAAAAATATACAAAATATCTAAATTTGTTTATAAAAATCAATATGTTGTGTATATGAAATTATAAATTTTGTGTATACTATAACTTATCGGTTCAGTTCAGTTTTTTCTTCGATTTGTTTTTAGTTAAACCAAATCAAATTAAATATTATCGAATTTTTAAAATTTAAACCAAATCAAACTAAACCAAATAATAATAATTTTTTTAATTCGGTTTGGTTATATTTTCGGTTTGGATCGGTTTTTAACCAAACCGTGAACACCCCTAGTTATAGACATTTGTACGGTTCTCAATCATCTCATTAAGGATATATAAATTAAAATATTTAAATTTAAATTATTTTTAAATATTTATTCTTTTTGAGACATACAAAAAAACGAAATCATATAAATTGAGAGAATAATATGTTATGTCAAGTTTCTTTCCATTTATGTTGGTTTACCCATCAATGCTTAACTATAGATCTAATACTCACAAATACTTTTGAAATAATTTGATGAGATAATTGCATTTTTGATCCCTTGATTATTGATAAATTTGTACTATTACCTTAATTAACCCAATTAACAGCCAATTGTAGCAAAAAACTAAAAGTAACCCTAGTTTTCAAGACAACCAAATTTAAACTTTCTAACCTACTGAATAATAAATTTGGGAAAAGAAGTAGATGCCCCTGAAAGCAAAATAATTACCCACCTCATATCTTACTTTTATGTCCCCAAAACTATTTACCCGGATGCCCCAAAATTATTGATACCAACATGATATCATCATGTCTCTTATATATCACAATATTGGTATCACAGAGGACTTCTTTCGTTTCTTCAAGAACACTCATCAAAACCTCTATAAAACTCATATAATATATATAATATACTGACAAGGGTATCCTACTTTGTTTAGCTTATTTACCCGCGCTAGTTACTGCTTACTTTTTTAGAATGTGCTATCATGACTTATTCGCTTTTGATACCAGCATTTTCATATTGCTTTAAATTTTTTTGACCGGCTCTGACCGTTTCTCTTACTTTGCTCTTGCTTTCCTTTTGTTTTTGCTTTGTTTGTGCTTATGCTTTGTTTTGAGCCGAGAGTCTCTAGGAAACAACCGCTCTACCTACCAAGGTAGAGGTAAGGTCTGCGTACACTTCTACCCTCTACAGACCCTACATTGTGGATTTCACTTGGTATGTTGTTGTTGTTATGTTGTTGATATCATCATCTTATATACATATACTAAGATGATATCACGAAGGACTGCTTGAATGCTTCAATGAGACACTCCTTAGTCTTTCATGATATCATCATGATATATAAATATCTTGAGAATAGTACCATGGAAGACTACTTAAGACCTTCTCTTAATCCTCCATGATATCATCATGATATATAAATATACTCTGATGGTATCATGGAGGAAGAATTTTGAGCGAGAGGTACACGGATAAATATCTTCGGCCGGATAGAAGAGAAATTAATTTAAGAAGGAACACATGCAAATAAATATTTTACATTTTAGGAATATTTTATGTTGTTTTTCCATAAATTTTAGCCAACCTAAGACCCTTTCCCCACTCGATGTTTCTGTCCTTTCAGCGCCTCTTTCTTTAGCTCTTCAAAATCATTATTCTTACACAAAGTTGAAGAAGAAGATCTATCCCACCAGCACATAGACCCACATCATTAGATATAAAATCAATCATAGTCGTCAATTGGTTAACAAGAAGAAGAAAAACTGTTCTTTTGTTATTACGAATCACGAAGAGCAATAACTAAGATTGTGACAATGCTTAGTGGTTTCGTGAAAGTGTTTTGATGTTTAAGATATATAATCATTGGTTACTACTGTGTAATTATTTTATACTCTATGTATAGTGTTTATCCACTGATTATATAGTACTATTATTTATACATGGATTACACCAATTTTACTTTTCAAAATAATAAATTAAAAGAAAAATACATTTTGCAGCAAGCGATTTTGTTTTTCATTTGAATGAATCACAATTATGTTTTACTCTCTCGTTTCGAAATGTTTGTCTTACTTTCCTTTTTGTTCCGTTTTAAAATGTTTCCTTTTTTTTTTGACAACTCTGTAATTTCAACTTTTCACATGACATATTGTTTAAGATTACAAGATTAAAAGATATTTTGGTATATTCTTCATATATTTAATTTAAGACCACAAGATTTAAAAGTCTTCTTTATTTTCTTAAAAATTTCGTACCAAGTCAAAACTAGCAAACATTTTAAAATAGAGGGAGTAATTTCATTTTGATAGATCAAATCTCGGTTATCAAGAAGTTGAAAGAAGTGTGCTTCTTTTTATGTGGTTAGAAAAGTTTACCAAAATCGTGAGAAGTGATCACTATCAGAGGAACTTTTAACGGGTCAATAACTCTGGCATAGAGGTTGTCTTAACTCATAACAGATCCAAAAAATGCCCTAACGTCACCTTGGCTCAACGGGCTAACAACAGGATCATCAGCTTGAGCTTCAAACATTCCGTCTGATGATTCTCTGCCCGACCTTAGTACCTCCTAACATGAATCCTCAGCTTAATTAAAACATTAGTATCATGATTCGTAGTAGTTTAGTGTAACATAGTTCAACACGGTATTTAACCTTTCATTTAGGCTAACTATGAATATAAATTAAAAATAAATAAAAAACAAAACAAAATGTAAAATTACCTAAGTTCCTGAGGTTGTGCTCAGTAGGAAGGATAGATAGCAAACTTCAACTTCTTATTTAGTAGATAGTTTTTACAAAGTAGAGAGAGGGATGGCAGAAAGTCAGCCTCTAAACTAAACTTAAGGATCCTTATATAATGAATCCATTACAAATACAAACAAATAAACAGGGTCGAAGCATGACCGACAAGATAAAAAGTAAAAAGAGAAAAAGTTAAAAAAAAAAGGCCTACTCATGTGGCCGACAAAGAAAAATAACGAAAGACCAAAATATCTGTTGGCCCAATAATACAATTCTACTTTTATAAAAGTAGACCTGCCGGTTGCTTTATCATGGATCCGACTGCTTTACTGTATTACACATTTCCTTTCTTTTAGAATTTTCTGCGGTGGAGGATTCCTCCATTTTATCCTGAAAATTTCGCGAGATATTCCTCTATGTCAAAATCGGCATCATATGGCTCCTGAGCTTCCTTAGCGTCTTCGTCTTCGGTATGACTGGATGCCATGGATGTGTTTGATTGGGGAAATTCCTTCCCTTGATTTTTATCAAATCCTTTTTTACCTCAACCATATAAGATGCTATGATATCTAATTTTGAAACTACTCCTTTTTTAAGTTGTAGTTTTCTTGCAATATGCTTGAATGGACTATTAACATCAGATTATTGCTCCTTTTGATTTAATTCTTTATAATTGATGGTAGTGGCAGTTATCAGGTCTATAAGCTCTTGTCCATGTATAATACCATATTTGGTCTTCTGTAATAATTTTTTCCAAAATCTTATATAAAAGGTCCTATGAAGACAAGTGATCTGTTGCTGGGTATAACCCACTTCTACTGACCATCTCATTATCTATGGGATGGAGAACTCAATAAAGAAGTGCATATTAGAAATTCCTTTTATGATTGTATTATTATTTTCACATGCTATAATTTTGGGTGACACATCAATCCATTTAGTATATAAATTATTGAATGGTTGTGGTAGAATATCTACCGATGGACCTTAATTAATCCACCATTGCCAGACCAATTAGGAATATTCTGTTTATAAACTTGAGAACATATCTTTATGAATCAAGAATGTTTTTATTAGGATTTTCGTAGAGGAAAGTCTTATGAAATCTATCCACATAATCCCAATAATTGAATTTTACCTAAACTTTCTGCTCAGGATGGAAATATTCCCTTTCTTTCATGGTGCTGAATCCCCAATCTTCTGTGGTGAATATCTTCTTAATTATAATTTTTGAAAAGTTATAAACTTTTCTGGTATTCATTGGATAGTAATGTTGAATTTCAGTTGATCCAGTAGATGAGAGTATAGTCTCATAGTGCATCCTTGATTTATAAGTAAGGATGGGATATGATCCAGTTTCTAGATACCACTCCATCAATTTCCACGGTTCTTCCTTCCATTGAATGTCTTTATAATCCAAAAGAAGAATAACTTATTTATGTTTATTTTGTTCATAGGTTGTATTATCATCTTGCTCATCATTGCCAATTTCCGAATAAGAAGGTTGGGGATTATTATCCTTATCCCTGAATTTTATGAAATCCATAAACTGTTGGTATAAGGGACTTTCTTTATCAATATTAGAAGGTCATGTAAGGCTTTCAACTATAAGCTTTTTGTTCCCTATTTGTGCCAGGATATTACCTCAGCCCGTTCCTCGACCTCCCCGATCTCTATAATGGTTGGGATTGCCTTGCCATGTAGGTCTCATTATTCTGCAAATAAGAAAATCAATTAAGTTATGAACTCAAATATTCTCTGGTCAGGAAATCATGCAGACTATTATCTGTTCCCTTTTTATAATGAATCTCAAAATCAAATGGTGCTAATAAAGCTTGCTATCTAGCAAACATCTGTTTAGAAACATCATGTTTGTCATTAAACATAAACTTAGCTGATTGGCAATCCATTTTTATTAAAAACTTCTGATTGTATAAATCACCTTGAAATTTTAAAACACATTTTACAATTGCTAGGATTTCTTTAGCAACTGTTGAATAATTTTTCTGACTAGGATTCCATTTGTCATAATAAAAATGTATTAAATACTCATGTTTATCAACTGGAGAGTATTGCTTCAGTATGCCCCCATAACCAATATTTGATGTATCCGTTTCTATAATCTTTTGCCATGTATGATTGGCTAATGTAAGACAAGAAAGGTTATGAACCTTATATTTAATCCGTTTGACAGCTCGAGTATCCTTATCTGTCCAAGGTGTAGGAGTCTTTTTCGGCCGTTAAAAAAAATGGTTGTATCATTTGCTAAATCCTTTATAAAAGGACTTATATAATTTAGACTGCCCAAAAATCATCGAAGTTGTGTTTTGTCAGTTATAACATCTGGGAATTTTGATGAAAATTCAATACTCCTATTAATATGAATGATTTTTTCTTTTTCGATGTTATGACCCAAAAATCTGACTTTAGTTTGAAAAAGGGTCATTTTTGGTTTTGATATAACCAAATCATTCTGAATAATATTCTTTTTGAATAAATCAAGATATTTGAAATGAATTTCTATATTATTAGAAAAAAACTAAAATATTATCGATATAAACAATGATAAAATTACTATAAGGCATTAAAATATCATTCATAATATTTTGAAATTCATAAGGAGCATTTTTTAATCCAAACGGCATAACATTCCATTCGAATTTCCCAGCAAGGACATTGAAAGCATTTTTATATTTATCTGTTTCCGTTATCTGAATCTGCCAATAACCAGATTTTAAATCAAATTTAAAAAAGATGATAGCATTAGTAAGTCTATCAAGTAAATCCTTTTTATTATGAATAGGATACCTAATCGATTTCAAAACCTTATTAAGGGGTTTATAATTGATAACGAGTCTAGGAACTCTCTTTTCTTGTTCAACATGTTTATTAACATAAAATGTTGTGCAAGACCATGGAGATTTTGAAGGTTTTATCAAACCTTTTTGTAATAGTGAAGCAATTTCTTTTTTGCATAGTTCCAGATATTCGGAATTCATTTAGCATGGCCTAACTTTCGTAGAGATATTACCCTCTTTAAAGTCATCCTCATAAGGAAGAGAAACAATATGCTTCTTTCTGTCCCAAAAAGCGTTAGGATGGTCACTACAAATTTGAAGTGAAAATTGATTTTGCAAAAAATTAAATTTTTGGCGTAACTTTGAATTTTTCAAAATTTCGTCAATGTTCAGAGTATAAATCGCTTGTTTTAGGAAACTGATTTGTTGATGTTTATGCATCAACCTATCTTTGATTTCATTTAAATCCTTGAAAATGGTTCAGTTATAAACGAAAACATAATTGGTTTTCCTTGAAAGGTTCCAACTACCCCCTTTTTTTTAATCAATTTTGTAATAGGAAATAATTTTGTATAAAAGGTGTTCCCAATATAATTTGGCTTGAAATATCTTTAACTAGAACAAAATTTTCTACTATACAGGTTTTGTTTTTACAAATATAAGCTTTTGATAATTTGAAAGTAATTTGTAATTTCTGCCCATTCACAGATCTTACACTATGAGTAGTTTTGTGGAAATATGTAGAAGGAATAAGCCCTTCCTGTATACAGTTTACATCTACTCCGCTATCAACAAGAGCAGTAAAATCTCCTTTGAAATATAATCAACCAGAAAACTTATTTTTATATAAAATTTTTGAGAAGTAATTAAATCCAGAGTTTGTAAAAAGTTTCCTGAATCATTACTTGTTTCTGCAAAGATTAAATCATCAAAAGCAGAAATATCATCTATAGTGGTCGGATCTATAATTTCCTTACTTTTGCCTTCAATACTGGAAATTCTCTTATCTAGCAACGTATTCCGTCTTTTTAATTCTGAAATTTCTTATTTGAGATTATCAACCTCTTGTTCCAAATCTCTTGGTGTACTCTTTGTATCTTTCTTTTGCTCAATCATATGTTTGAGCTCTGACATGGTATATGCACCCGACTTTGCCAAGACCTTCTCTCCTTGTGAAGGCTGTGGAACATCCTGAATCTGGTCTATAATCTTCAGCCTTGTTTCTAGATCTTTTATCATCTTCAGTAATTCTACTAGGTTATTACCATTCAGGACATTAACATTCAAGTCCTTAAATTGAGAGAATATATTATAAAACTCATCGTCTTCCTTGTTGGTATTACTGGAACAAGGTTGTCCTAATTGACACGGCATACATTCTTTTTCTGTATTCGAAGTAATATAATCTTCACTATTTAGGACTCTAATATCCTTAGCAGAAGAATCATGCGTTGTATCAGATTCAAAACCTTCTTCTGGCTCTGAGTTTAATAATAATTTGGATAATGTATCCTTCATATCTTGATCAATGTTAAGGGCCATAATCTTCTCCTTAACAATGCAATCTTTATAATAATTACATGTTCTACCACATTTCCAACATGCTTTTGGATTTTTAGACTTTATAAAGTTCTTTTGAGTTTTAAACTCTTTCCTTCTTCTCGCCTTCTTCTCCAGACGTTTTGCTTTCCATTCTTGGAAATTCTTCTGGTTCTTCACCTTACGTCTATGATACTCTTTTGCTTTGGGTTTGGGCAAGTCTATTCCAAATTGTCCACAAAACTCGCCTAACTGCTGTTTCTCAGTGAAATTCTGCCTTTTGATCTGTTGATTCAACTTGATTTGATTACATAAGGATAAACATTCTTGAATACATGTTCCTATTAACTTCCCATAAGTATACTCCTCATAATTAATACTTACTCCTCATTTTATAAGAGTTTTTCTGACTCTTTCAGCAAAGAGGTTAAGCAATCAATCTATAAACTTAGACTTCTAATGAGAAATATTACACTCAGGTAATTCCATAACCCTACTGAGGAATACATCCTTATACCACCTAAATGAGGTTAAGGTCTTACATCTAAGATTCTGGAGCAAGGTCCTAATGTTTTCACTATCACCATCTTCTAGTAAAATGTTATATAATGTTGAGGGCTAGTGAATACACTGCATTGGGTTCCTTCTGACCTGTCACAATATTAACCTTTTCAACACTCATAATCTTTTCCATTTGATCATTAGCTAGGTAATTATCCCACCAACATTTAAGTTGGCCTGTAAAACCAGATATAATCATCTCTGAAATTGTCTTTTCTGTATTATTATTAACTTTACAGATAGTACTATACATCAACATCCTATGAACAACGGTATAAATCTGTCTTTCAGTATAACCATCTATATTCCATTCATAACTATGTTTTCCACTATAATTATTATAATCAACTATCTCATGTTTTTCAAATAAAACATCCTGGGGAGTAGGACGGGGATAGTAGTACATCCTCTGAACAAGTTTTCTCACATATTTTTCTAAGTTATTAACTTCATCTGACATCTTCTGTTTATAATCATCACCAGAAAGATCCAAATCATAGTCGGTATTACCTTCTTTTGTTAAAGGGCTAATTTTTAATCCTTAAACTTATCATCAAATAATTTTTTTAATTCAGAAAATGCTCTAATTTTGAAATCTTTTATTTCAGGAGGAGGCTGCACACTAGGAGTGGCTACACATGATTCTTGTCTAGAAGGAGTATTACCTGCTTCCTATCTATTAGAATAATTATGTAATTTATCAATTTGAGAAATTAATTTCTCTACTCTATCATGTAACTGCACAATTTGTTCACCTAATATGTTCATATAAGCATTAGCATAATTGTGTTGTTTTAGCATGATATTAATATGCTTAGCAGTAACTTGCAAAGTATCATTTTCAAATAATTTTGAAAAACAAAATGTATAACAATATTATCCTTTTCAATAACAAAGGATTAGTAAGAGTTTAGGGCTTGGCGGCAGTAAGAAACAGTAATTGGGCGGCTATTGCATGGGTAATTAAGTAATGAAATGATTGATAATTATGATATAGTTGTGAATATTCGTAAAGTGATTAAAAATGCACATCTTAACTAATTGAAAATTAAATGTACTTCATTAAATAATATAAAAACTTAAATTAAAATTCATCAATAATTAAGAGACCTATAATAATATTACTCAAATTTAATTATGTAATATTTCTACACCATTCGTACACAAACTTAAAATTGATGCTAAATAGCCCCTACTTGAGAGAGAGATACATATAGACGACCTTATCCATCTATCTATTACTGCTATATCTCCTTTTGGGTGGCTCACTTGGTCTTACTCCCCAAGTACACCTTTTCTCATTTGACTTTGTAGGGTTTAAGTGCTGATGAGAATATTTCTAGTATTTATTGAATCTTTACTTCTTCTTTTTTTTAAATTTCGAAACATTAATTTACCCATCAAATTTATTCATTCCACTAACTTACACTCCAATGCGGTCGCTAGGATATTGTTACATCATCCATTTCAAATCATGTGGCATATTATTAATTGATAGGAAATTTAAGAAAGAAGAAAATTTTAAGTTTTTGATTTTAAATATAGCATAATATATATAACTATAAAAACTTGTTATTAAGGATAAAATTAAAAATTTAAGTTAAATTATTTTCAGCTTTAAAAACTACCAGTTTTGTTAACGGACTAAAAGGATAATGTCGTATAAACTGAACGGGAGCACAATATTAGAAGCATCCTATGACTTTTCCTCCTCGGGTATCAAATTAGTCCATGAATATGACATGCGCAACCCGCTTAAGTTTGGGCGAATTAATAACCCGTATATTTATTTACTTAATCCATTTTGATCGGCCTATTTGAAAGTTGAGCCGATTTTGAGCTAAATATGTCGTGCAAATCAATCGATGAGAAACCTTATCAAAATATTATTTGATAAGTTATATATAATCATAATAAATAAAATATTTTATTAGATATTTAAACAAATGATAAGAAAACAAATACAACTAGCTAAAGTTTGATAAGAGTTGCGCGGTTGAACTATTAGACAATACTCATTTTGACCTAACCATCTCATCTCAGGTATATATAATCTTTGAATGAGTGAATGAGCTCGCTCATTTATTGTTATCAGTCTATTTTGACCTAGCTATAACAGTTCATTTATTAACTCTAATTTTTTTACTCACCAAATTGAGTACAACCCCTAGTGACAAGCTTGTCAAGTGGGTTGGGCCGGCCTGATAAACCTAGTCCGGCCCATCTCGGCAAGGACCCAGTTAAGGGGTAGGGGGCTGGGCTAGGTGTATTTTATTAGGGGGCTGAGCTGGATAAGATCAGCCCGGTAGCCCGGCCCACTAGTGGTCCAGTTGATGGCCCGGTCCAGCCCACTTTGAAGATTATTCATATTCTAAAAAATATTACCACTTGGCGACGTAGGGTTTCGAATCCCATACCTCTCGCATGTAAATCATGCTCTCCACCATTGATCAACATCCTTATTTGTTACCTAAAACAATTAGCAATCATATATGACCATTATAAATAAATTTGTTTTTTTTTTAAAAAAAAAATCTAGTCGTTGGGAGTGAGGCCACCAACGATCCAATTAATCTCAAACGGCTATATAGCCGTTTTTTACCCCTCCCCACCCCCAAAACAACCCCTACCATCCCAAACTTATTTTTAACCCCAAACTTTAATATATTATATTTTGACTCTATCTTTAAACTATAAATACCCCTTCATTCTTCTTCATTCTTAAAATTAAATATTAAATTTGGAAACCATTTACCTTTATGCAATGATTTAGAGCCACACAAAATATATGTGACTCATTTAGCACCACAAGTTTAAAGTTTTCTCTTCTCTCTTAAATTTCGTGTCCAGTCAAATAGACATATCAACAACTACATAAATAATTTAAAATAAAACTTAAAACTTAAATTAACAACATTGCAAATTCAAAACACACAAACTTGAACGACAAAATATTGCAAATCAAAAGTTCAAAACATACAAATTAAATGACTAACATTGATTGAAAAAAATTAAAGAAGAGATAAACTTCAAAATTCTACTTCATGCCTTTTCACGAAGTGCCTACGTAACACACCGGTACCCCATAATACTCGACGCTCCGGACTTGTGGAGATATATGTCACCACAATGTTGACATTTAACATGTTCCCCGTCTACTCGCTCAAAATGCATCCACACCGCACTTGAAGTTTATCTTCGAACTCGAGGAGAAGGTGGAGGTGAAGAATTATCCATGGAAGTTGAAAGTAGAAATGTACACTAGCTAAATATAAAATTTAGATAAAGAGAGAATTGTGTGAAAATGAAGAAGAATGGAGGGGTATTTATAGTTTGAAAAATAGAGCCAAAGTCTAGTTTATTCATAAATTTAGGGGTTCAAATAAAATTGGCAACGACTAGCTTTTTAAATTTACAACGGTTACTTTTTTGAATTGAGCAACCACTATTTTTTTGTTTAGCAATTTTATCATTAAATGTAAATGTTAATTTTATTATTATTAGTAAATGTAAATGTCTATTTTTAGTATTAGAATTTTTTTTTAAAAAAAAACTAAAATTCTCCCCGACCCACTAACTAAAGTCCGGCCTGACCCACTAACTAAAATCCGGCCCGGCCTGGTAAGCCCACTATGTACCTCTATTCGGATAGAGGCTGGGCCGGACACCCTTTTCTCTCCCCAAGCCCTGCCCGCGCCCAAACCGGCCCAATCCAAGGTAAAATGACCCACCCACTTGACAGGCTTAACCCTACTTCGACTCATTCATGTATAGTGATCCTTGTAGACTCTACATGTACAAATGTCACATTATTACAAGAGCTTGGAGATAGGCAACATGTCCACTTGGCGGCATATGTTCTCCATGTGTGAGCATTATTGGTAGGATAGAAGTGATAAAATGGGCCCCAACTCGCATCAACCATCTTCATCGTTGACCCTTTCTAGTAGCTTGTGAGTGATGGCATGCATGGGGTAAATGCATCTTTTCTTGCTTTGCCACTATAAATAGGAGTGACAAATCTTTGTTTCTTATCACAAAACACACACACACACACAATTCAATTGTGTTCTTTGTCTGCCAAAGTCAAGAAATTTTCTCTATTCAAAGGATCTTATCCATTTCTCATTTACTTCATAGGTTACGTTGACAAAGATTAAATTAGAAAACAGAAAGAGCTGAATTTGGTGATTTTAAATTTTGCTATTGCAAAATCATTTATGGAAAAGGCAAAGCAAGTGGTTGGTTCCTCTTCTTCATCATCTTCTTTCACCAACGAACTATTTGGTCCCAAAGAGCCCTCAAACTCATCCCTCTTTAGTTCCGTTTTTGGTCCACCTTCCACGGTATTGCCTCTTTGTTTTCCCTTGTATGCATCTCTTCTACCCAGTGGCGTAGCAATATAGACCGAAGAGTGATCAGTCGAACACTCTTCGTCAGAAATTATATTGTGCATATAGAAAATAATATTGTGTATATATGTCAGTAACGTTTAGAGATATACATTAAATTTTTAACATTGTTAACGAAATTCCTAGCTTCGCAATTACTTCAGTACTTCTACTTTGTATTCCAGTTTGCCGGTATGAAATGAGTAGATTTCATGAAAAGATTAAAAAATTTCCCTCAACTTTTGATTATTGTTTACAATTATCCTCAGATTTGAATTTTGCTAGGGTGTCAAGGACATAATAAAACCTTTTCTAATGCAGGAAATGTTTAACGTAGAGTAAAATTACTCAATTTCGAATAGTACATGGGCAAAGTTGATCGTTTTGCCTCCTTTTTATTCTCTTCTCTCTTCTCAATTATTTCTTGGTTAACTTAGCTTAACACTCTATATTATTGACCAATAAGCACCCTCTTAGCTTATTAAGTAAGCACGTAAAGAGAGTAATCTAGTCATAATTAGCAAAAGCTCAAGTTGATCCACTGGAATAACTAAATTAATATCCTGGGGAAAAGGTATTGAAAGAATAAATACAAGTGCAAAGTTGCTTCTAGGTCCCATTTTTCACATGCATATATCCATTTGGACTGCCCCATACTTCCTTCACTTGCTTTAGATTCTCTTTTCAATTTTTATATCATTACATTATCTTTATCCGCAGTAGCTGATAACTTATTTTATTTTCAAGATTATGAATCATATATTGTCATGAATCATATATTGTAAGGAGGTTTATCCGTAGTCTATAGATATCTTTTAGGTGATGTGATTTTTTTTTTTACCCTAACAATAACAATATATATGTAACTTGTTTGTTTAATTTGTTAATTAGCATCTGACAATCCTTAAAAGGGTGGTTCTAATATTCCTAAGCATAATATTTTTTAAGTACTGGACAATATCTAATGAGAGCTATTCTATTCATTCACTTATGACTTTAGGGACTTAGAAGGGATCCCATTCACTCAGGATATAGAGGTTCATCGAGAATCCAAGATCAAGGGAATCAGTATGGCAATACAAAATATGGGACTCCAGGTTAATTTCTAAGAATATATTACTACCTTCGTCCTAATGTATGTGATATAGTTTGACTCGGAACGAAGTTTAAGAAATAAAGGAAGACTTTTGAATCTTGTAGTCTAAAACAAGTCAAAGATATTTGTGTAGTTATAGATCATCTCGTTAAGTGTAAAATGTAAATGTTAAAGTTAAATTGTTGCAAAATAAAAAAATATATCATTCTTTTTTGAACGGACTAAAAAGGAAAGTGTATCACATAAATTGGGACAGAGGGATTATTATTTTCCCACATTTATAAATTTAACAACATTATGTTGCTTATATTTGTAAATCTTTCTCAGAGTTGTTGTAAATATGTTTTACAGATAATGAATCTAAAAGAAGCAGGGGAGACAATAGTACTAAAGGCAAGACTTTAATGTATCAAAATGAAAAAGTAGAACCTCCATGCAATTTTAGCTCATCCATCTACTATGGTGGCCAAGATGTTTATTCTCCAACTACCCAGACCACAGGCTCCCAGAATAGTATTGTAAGTAAAGACGCCTCTTTTTTTTTTTACAATAGTATCATAATATAATTAAATAATTAAAAGTGTGCTCGTTTTAATATTTTAAGTTTTTAGATAAAATGGTCACTGCTTCGAGATGGTACTCAAAGCAAGCTCTCATTCCCATAAAAAAATTCAAAACATAATCCCACGTGTTTGGTTCATGAAATAGAAATAGACTCACATTAAAAAGAGGGTATGTTGGATAATTGTTAAATAAATAAAAGTGTAATATTTTACTGATCAAAATAGATAACAGCAGGGGCATATCTATTCTTAGTTAAGGTATCTTTATTTGTGTTAAGAAATTTACCTAATATGTATAATGATTTATCCAAAACTTAGTGAACAAAATAAATTTTGATTCAAAATTCATAAACTTTAAATTTTGGATCCACCTTTGAATAACAATGAACATAATTAACTAGGAAATCATTAGCGACAACATAAATTATATATCTGAGTAGATAATAGTTGTTTGTTTACATTTTGTGAATTTAATTTGTACTCTTGAGGTTACTTGATCAGGTAAAGAAAGACGGGGGAGGCGATGGTTCAAACTCTGCTTCAAGAGGAAATTGGTGGCAGGGTACGTATGATCATCTTAGAGTTATAATGATTTCATAATTACTTTGAGAAAAAAAGTTATAATAAAGGGTATTAATTAGTTCCACCTGTTTTTTTTTTTTTTTGGTTTTTTTGCAGGATCACTATACTACTAAGAAGGGAGGTGGAGAGGAGTGGTAGATCGATATATATTACGTACAAATTTCAGTCCCTTTTTTGTGTTTTCTTTTTCTTTTTCTTTTTCTTTTTTTCAGCTTGTACATCAGTATATGAGTTCCTCTTTGCAGTTGTTGAACTTATCTTGTGTGTATCTAATCTAAATCCAACTAAGTAATAATCTTAAAACTTAATTATAAGCTTGTTGCAATCTCTCTTTCTCTCTACTGCATGCCCTTCTTCCCTTGTGTATATGTGTATGGAATATTATTGTGGCAAATCTATGAGCAATAACTCTTAAGGGAATACTGAGGACTCCATGACCTATATTCATGAAAGAATATATATTGTACCATCAAAATCCCAACTGGAAAATTGAATCTCAGTAAAGTTTTATATGTGTTTGGTGTGACATAATTAAGTTCTCATGAAAAAAAGAATATTTTTCGGAAACTGTCTTGTATAAACCAACTCCCTCATCAGTCATCTCAACCCTGTATACACAACAAAAAAACTGGGAAGTTGTGGAGTTTGAAAGTGCAATTTGAGAAGGTTGAAAACCTTCGATGTTTGCTCACAGCAAATGCCAAATAGTGAAGGTTTTTAACCTCTGCGAATTGCGCTCTCAACCTCCGCAAATTACTTAAGTGTAAGAATTGTGAGATAACCCTAAGAATGCGTTCAGCATTCATGGGTCATGGACCAACCACAAAAACACGTAGAATACATTAGTTGATCGAACTCTGACAATTAAAAGCTAATGAGGACTAAATTAATAAAGGAAGAAAAAATAAGAACACTATAATTGGAAAAATTAGTTTTGAGAAAAGAGCTAAGTACAATTCAAGTTATAAGCTTCATATGTAATAACTTGGACCTGGCTCCAACATTAGATCCAAATATGCCTTTGTGAAAAATATTATAGAATTATATTGAGAGTAAAAATACAACTTTTTTCTGTTTTGTCTTGGATCTCTACGTGAGGCAGTGGCTTTGTCAGGCCTTCTCTATTTAGTTAGGACTCAACAATCCTAAATCTAATTGTTTATGTCCGAAGTGTTTGCCGTTTTATCGGCTGACGATTCTTTAACTAAGTGATTTGGGCCGGAAGCGGAACTCTAACTTTCGGTAATGGGTTCCCCAACTACCCCAGAAAGCGTTAGGATGGTGGTATGAGTAAACTAAGAGGTAAGAAACATGAATGCAGCTGAGTACAGTAAAGTAAGGATAAAGATAGATAAAAATTGAGTTGTTTGATTGATTGTGTGCATCTTTCTGTACAAAGAATGATCCTATTTATAGTAAAAAAAAAGGAAAAAAAATTTGTACAACGTGATCCCCCCCATGTCAGTCGTCAAGTAACCCACTAAGTTCAATGGCCGGCTATGGGGGAGGTGGTGCCGATTTTCTCGCCCTCTACTCTTTTGCTCGGATAATGACCTTTTCTTTTAGCTGTTGTTGGTCGTTACTTCTTCTAGGGGTTTAGAAACCCTTTTGACTTGGTCGTTGAGGCGTCTGCATCTAGTAGGTCCAGTCGTACCTCTAACTAACAACTAGGCTAAGATGCCTTAGTAGCCGATGAAGTTCTTGTAGTCGAGGGCTAAGAGTAAATTCGGCTCTGGAACAGTTCAACTATCACTGAATTCAGCTAAACACTTAAATTACTTTTGAGTGTTAATAATTACCCCCTACATTAACTCGAGTGTGACTGTTGAGTTGATGTATCCGAAAGTAGCCGTCGTTTCAGTCTGACAGTCGCGCATGTCACTTCAATCGTCTCGTCTCTAGTGCATGCAATGATGATTACTTCTGAATTGTGTTTCCCCTTTAACCGAGACGTCTCCATTACCATGAATTGGCACTGATGATTTTTGGCCGTGCTTTTGAAAATAATAAATTAATCTCAGTCGCGCCTCTGAAGGTCATTTAAGGAAATGTATCCTCATCTGCGATGCCTCGGCTATCCTTGCCTCAGAACCTAGGGCGGTTAGCCGATGCCACAAGTCACGTATGATTTGGGTTTCCTCAACCATTTAAATCCTCCAAGGTAAGCCGTGGTTCGACTAATTATTTTATTTCAAACCCTCGCGAGGTAAGATTATAGGATTCCCAAGATCCTTCTTCATATTGTTCCGTGATGGCTATGGGAGCCACATAAGGTGAATAGAGGACAACCTCTATGTTCTGAACCCCTGGTCGGAACGGGTTATCATCCGCTGGGACGATTTCAATCTTGTCTCCTTCCCAAAAGATAAGCTTTTGATGCATGGTAAAAGGAAGGCATCGGCTGGTGTGAATCCAGTCTCTGCCGAGCAGAATGGTGTAGGACGACTTGCCATCTATTACAAAGAAGTCAGACCTGACCGTCTTAGGACCTACAATGATTTCTGCTACTAGAATCCCCAATGCTTCAGAGGCTTCTCCCATAAAGCTAGCCATTTTCATGTTAGTTGGGATGAGATCCTCCTTTGTTTTGTTAAGATCCTTCAAAGTAAGCAGCGGCATCACATTCAGCACATCCCCATTGTCTACAAACACCCGACTAATAATTTTGCCGTTAATGTAAGCCTTGATGTAAAGGGATTTGAAATGTTTAACTATATCCTCTGTAGGTGTGCCAAGTATGGTGCTCAAAGTGTCCCTAGCCGGGGTATCAGCTATTGTTGCATATTTTGCGTCTTCTATGCAAACATCACCTTCTAGGCTATCCAGCGCAAAGCGGCTGGCCCGAACTCATATGGAATTAGGCTGACCATTTCAATGTTTGCCCATATCGCATCAACCAGGTCATGGCTAAATGAATCGAGGATGAAGTATGATCCTTTATCTAATTCGGCTGACCAGAAGCTCATATCTTCCATTTCCTGGAGACAAATGGGGATCGACTGGGATCCTCTGACTGAATCCTCTGCATGATCTATGGGATTGCCTCGGTTAAAGGTCCATCCGGGGCCACGTTCTCTGGTCAGGGTTCCTCCGTCCGGTTGTCGGTAGGCTATTCATCCAGCTTTGGTTAACTCGATGTCTCTCCTTCAAGTGACATTGCCCCTGAAGCAACTGAGCCGAATGCCCGCTCGATAGCCTCGGCTATGGCAGACTCAGGAATGTCATGATTTCTAGCTGCCTTGGTGCTGGAAATTAGATGCAATGTCTGTTGCATCTTACGCAAGGCCTTGGCCCGTTGCATTCTTCTTTTCTGAGTCCTAGATACGACTCTCGGTGGTGCCTCTTTCTTTCAAGAAGCCTGATTGACGAACCACTTCCCCTCTTCTGTGTTGGAAGCTGGTTTAATTATTCTCCGGTGTCTCGTCTGGTCCTTATTTCTCGTCGTGATACGTAAGGACGAAATACCCTCATTTACGTTAAACTCGACCACATCGTTTGGTTTTAGGGAGTGGTTCTTCATCTATTCGAGGCCTACTCGGTTGCCAGTTGGTTGGCATCCATACTTGCCCCTCATGCCTATGCCTGGCACCGATAGGGACCCTTTTGAACCTCATGGTTTGTTCCCGAAGTTCTCGTTCAACGTCTCTTAAGTATTTAGGGCGGCCATGAAAACTGCTCCTAGTTGGCTGAATGTTATCGCGAATGTCATGTAGGCTGCTTAACCGGTTGAACACAGAGGTCCTTGTGTCCTTCTCCCATTCGGTAGGTTTCTTTAGAACCCACACCCTTTTCATCGGTTGTCTCCCTTTGGTGTCCCTTGATTCATCGGGCTTAGCAAAATATACCATAGTTATTGGTACCGCGGGAAAGGGGTCGATATCAATGGACATTTCAGCCATACTTTTGTTGGCTAGCTTGAACTTCCCCTCTTTGATTCCCTTTTGGATCGCCTTTCTGAAGACTAAACAATTAGAAGTAAGTGGTTGTATGAATTATGCCATTTGCAGTACTTCTTATATTTGAGTTCCTCTGCAGGAGGAATCCTATGACTATCAAGCAACTGAATCTGCTTATCTTTGAGCATATAATCAAAGATCTAATTTGCCCTTTGTGATGTCAAATGAGTAACCGACCCTATCATCGGATGAACTCGTCCCCTTGCCTTTTATGTCTTTCAAGGCTGGACAGGAGTAAACCTTACCCCTGACGATCTCGGCTAGCATTGTATCTGTCGTGCAATCGGCTGACTCTGAGTCTGACTCATCTGCCTCAATAATGGATACTAAATGGGAGCCTCGGTTTCGGTTGGCTCTTCTCTTCTCCTTCTCCTTCTCCTAGATAAACTGCTCTATTTGGCTAGCCTTCTCAGCTAGCTGGCTTATGTCAGAGTAAGATTGTCTCAGCTAACTGGATTAAGTCGGCTAACTGGTGTTTACATGTTCCTTCTTCCTATCAATACGCATATATATTCACTAAGGGACTTTCTCGGCAGCTATTCCTTGACTTTAGATCCAGTTTGAGCGTCCGACCTCCTTTCACTCCGATTGAGGGGGTGTGATAGAGAATACGTAAATATTCTCCATATATTCTGTAATTATTATTGTAGTGTAATTATGTAAAGTGAGATCCTTCTCCAATTAGGTTTGTAAACACCTATAAATATTGCATTAATGAGAAACCTCCAACCAAGGAAAATTACACTATTCTACCATATGTTTTGAAAATTACTGTTATGTTCGATATGATTAGTTCAAAGTACCTATAAAAAGTGTAATTAAGGGTCCTATAACATTTAGGGGTATAAAAATCTCTAAAATGTATGCATTGCATATCCAATATCCAGTATTTAATTGGTATTGATTTTCATTTCAAAATAATTAATACATGTATAACTTATAACGTCAATTCGTGTATTATTTTACATAATATAGACCAATCTGGTATGTGCAATACCAACATTTACATGGATAAATCATTCATAATGGCAAAACTACCCCTGAGAGTCTCCTCAAAACCCTTTTCAAGACCTTGTACAATTTTAAATCAACACACAAATTTAAGTTACATTCCATATATTCAATCTTTAATATAATTTTCAAACGTCCGATAAAAATAACTTTGCATTGATATTTATATATCTGCATTATTAATTTCTCCATTACAAACACTCCATTACATGCCTTCTAGTAGAACCTAGTCTTTTTTACTATACATTCAGATAATTATAGGGCAGAAGAAATGTTCCATGTTAAAGTCAGTGGGATGATATATAATCAAATGTACGTTAAAGCATCTCTTGCATGTTCTCATAGAATCTTACAGCATCAAGACTCCCAACACTACTTTTTTTATATAGTAAACTAATATAAATATTTGTAGTGATCTACAAAACTTGGAATAATATTTCGTAAAGATTTGGGGCCTTAATATTCTACATGATATATCATAATCTTCACGTGATATATACTACAATCGACCCTTTGAATTTGAATCAAGAATAAAGTAACTTTATGTTAAAGCAAGTCGGCTCAACTTGAAGTAGTTCTTTTTTATTGTATTTATTTCTTCTGTTTGCATATTTTATTGATATCGTCATCGCATGAGCCTGATCAGCCAAAAGGCACAGCCAAACAAGACGAGCAAGACCGTCTTATTCTTGTTTTTTTTTTTTGGTAACAAAACGATTACTTCTATTTATATTAAGGCATTACACGGAGTGGATGTTGCCTCATGGCAATACTAGAGCAAGAACTACTACTACTACTAGTACTAGGGTACATACTATTACAACAAAACATCAAAATTACAAAATAGAACATGTGAAAAATAATGCGTTAAGTAAGAAAATATCCGAGACCACGAAATAATTGGTAAATTCCTTAAGCTTGTTATCGGGTCCGTGTTCAAACTACTAGTACTAGGGTACATACTATTACAACAAAACATAGAGTTACAACTAAACATGTGTTGTTTAGTAGCAAAGTTAGAAAAAACACCGCCTATGCGACTAGTATGAGAAGCTAGACGATCATTAGCCAGAACATCCCTATCCTCTTGAAAGGAGTTTAAGCACAAATGGGGTGGCTCTGCAGAAAAGGTGATGTCACTTCCAAAGATTTCTGCACTAAAATGAGCTACGAATGCCGGATGATCGGGTCCTGCAGCTGGCGGAGGAGGAACCTGCAATCATTAATAATGTGTGAGTGTATACGAGAGGAGTCGTGTAAATTGGAAATTAGTGACTCAGCATCCACAACAATACGTAAATTATGGAAGTGATGGTGGACTGCGATTTGAAGACCACGGAGTAAGCTCATGAATTCTTGCATAATTGTGTGAGTCTCTGTAGTTATGCCTGCATATCCCATGATCCAATGGCCACAAGAATTGCGGGAAACGCCACCAATACTCCCATTTTCCCTGTTTGGAGGAGCACAAGCATCCGTATGTAAGTAGATGTAATCGTTGCTTCATGGTGCTCCTGGATCAAAGATGGTGGGACTAGATTTCGATCTAGACTTATAATGGCACGTTGTAAGATGGAAAAATTCAGAGCTGAGATTGCAAACTTGTGTAATATTCGGCTTGAGTACCTTATGATCTAGAGTTATCTTATTTCGTATATGTCAAAGGTGCCATAGGAGGAAGGATATGAAAATCTTGGACGGTTCTTGGTGAGGTAACTTCGGTTTCGGCAGTTGGATTATTTTTTTATCCAACTGGAGGGGTGCGATAAAGGATCAGTTTGATATTTGACGAAAGAAGAGATGTGAAGTTGCTGCCAACAATGAAGCACACTAGGACAACCAAAGAAAATGTGGTGAATTGTTTCTGTTTCACCGTTACAGATGATGCAAGATGGAGAGGAAAGAAATCCGATGCGATGAAGATAATTATTAGTGGGAAGTCTATTATGATGAAGGAGCCACATAAAAGTTTGGATTTTGAAAGGGATAGTGATAGAAAATATATTAATATTCTCTATATATTTTGTAATTATTATTTTGATGTAATTATTTAAACTAGATACTCTTATACAATTAGATTTGTACTTGTAAACACATATATATATATTGTATTAATGAGAAGTCTCCGATCAAGGAAAATTATACAATTCTACATGATATCAAGAGCCAAACTCTACCCTCCTCCAAAACCCTAAATCCGCCCCCCCCCCCTTTCTTTCTCACTCCGCTGACAGCCCTTGTCCATGGCTTCTCCCACCTCTTCCTCCTCCACCCACGACACACATCCTACTCCTTCTCCCCCCTCCTAACACCTTTCATCCGGCCTTTGCCGTGACGAACATCAAGAACTTTATCCCTTTGATTCTTGATCAAGAGGATGGTCATTACTCATCGTGGGTTGAACTATTTCGAATACATGTTTGTGTTTACAACGTCCTTGATCACATCGATGCCACCACCCCCCGTCCACCCGACGTCGACAACCCAATGTGGAAGCGCCTCAATACAATCGTCAAACAATGGATATATGACATCATATCCAAGGATTAACTTCATACCATTATGAAGACAGGTGCTTCGGCTCACGAATTATGGACGAGACTAGAAGAAATATTTCAAGACATCAAACATACACGTGCCATGTATCTGGAGGAACAATTTAACAACATTCGTCTTGAGAACTTTGTTAACATGTCAGACTATTGCAAAAACCTAAAATTAGTTGCTGGTCAATTGTCTAATGTTGGAAATCCGATTTCCGAAACAAAAATGGTTTTGCAACTCATTAATGGGTTGCCGAAAGGTGAGTACAATACACTTGCGATGATAATCCAACAAGTTGATCCCCTCCCTAGCTTCAATAAGGCCCGATCACAATTTCTATTGGAAGAGTCTAGACGTGCCAAACAAGATGAACATAATCAGAAGGCATTGGTAGTAGATGCACCGCCAACCACCAAAATAAGCGACGTGGCAGAGGCTGAGGCAATGGACGCAGCGGCAGAGGAAAGGGCTGAGGGGGCCAATCCAATTCTGGTGGACAGCCACGATAGGCCCAATCCCCATATTCGTGGGCCAACCCCCATAAATTGGGCTTCCCCCCTTTTCCCTTACCTAACCGCCCCGGCACAACACCCGAGTCCGACCCTGAGTATTCTGGGCCCTGCTCCTAGCCCACACTACACAGGTCAGCCAAACCAGACCCATTTCTCTATGGTCCAATAGCAACAATAGGCATACTGTCTTATGAACCCTACAGAATTGAGTCAGGCTACAAATCTCCAGCAGCCGATGACGCATGGTACATGGATACGGGGGACACATCCCATCTCACTCGTAACTCTGGTAATCTTCCTCGACTGTTTGATTTGAGCAATCCTTAATTTATTTTGATCAGAAATGGCAATCGCATTCCAATTCAAGGCTATGACACCACTCGAACACCACCACCTCACCTCTCTTTACCCTAGAAATGTCCTAAATGCGCCTGACATCATTAAAAACTTAATTTCTATTGGAAAATTTACTAGTGACAATTCTATATCTATTGAGTTTGTCCCTATTGATTTTTTTGTGAAGGACCTACGTACGGGAATAACTCTTATGAAATGCAATAGTATGGGGGACCTGTATCCTTTCTAATCCAATTTCATTGGAAGTGTCAATCCACATACCTCTCTAGCTGCAATCTCTCCATCAACTTGACACGATAGACTTGGGCACCCGGGAGCACCAGTTTTTAATTTTCTTAGGAGTCAAAATTTAATTCAATGTAAAAAAGGGAAATTCCCCACCATTGCTACTCTTGTCCTTTAGGGAAGCATGTTAGACTTTATTTTCAGTCATCAATGAGTGTAACATTTTCTCCTTTTGATATCATTCATGCGGATTTATGGACATCTCCAATTACTAGCAAACTAGGTCACAAATATTATTTGGTGCTTATAGATGATTTCTCTCACTTTCTTTGGGTTAATCCTCTAAAATATAAGTTCCAAGTTTACCCCATTTTTTCTTGAATTTCAAACATATGTTAAAACCCAGATTGAGAAAAAACATCAAAACGTTTCAATGTGACAATAGTCGTGAGTTTGACAATTCCCCTTTTCATAAATTTTGTGCGGATAATGGCATTGTGTTTTGATTCTCTTTCCCCATACCTCCCCTCAAAATGGAAAAGCCGAGAGAATCATGTACACCATCAACAATATGGTCTGTACTTTACTCTTTCATGTTTCTATCCCCCCTTCCTTTTGGGTCTACGCATTGCACATGGTAGCATATATCCTTAATATATTACAAACACGTACTCTTCATAATAAAACTCCAACCGAAATTCTCTTTCGTCGAATCCCTTCCTATGGTACCTTTGGACCTTTGGTTGTCTATGCTACCCAAATCTCACCTCCACGGCACCTCACAAACTAGCGCCTAGGTCTACTCCTTGCATCTCTTTGGGTATCCCGTCGAACCATAGGGGGTACTTATGCTATGATTTGTCCAAAAATAAAATCCTAGTCTCTCACCACGTCACGTTTGATGATCACATTTTCCCATTCACAAACGTCCGAAAAATCAAGTCACTGATTATGACTTCCTTGACGATTTGGACACATCCCCTCTCATTAGAAATGTAATACATGAGACTCGTAGTCCGGCCCCACCCGAGCCTCTGACACCTGCCATGTCTTCCGTCGAACCCCCAACACACTGCCTGCCTACAGGCAGTGTGCCATCACCACCCTGTAAACTCTCCTTAAGGTAGAGTTTACCTTCAGGCTAACGCAAACTATGCCCGATGGGGCAGAATTTGCAGGCAAACTCTGCCTAGCGAATCTAAATCTCTGCCTTGCAATTTTTTTTTAATTGAGCGAAGGTTCGAACTCGGAACCCGTGTATTTTAGGCGTAGAGAAAAACTTAAAAATTCCAAATCCGAGGGGCAAAAATTAAAGACCAATGCTTTTGAAGGAAAATCCGCAAAAAAAAGGACAAGTGCAGACTAGAGCTGGCTTGTAGTACTTTTGGATGAAGACCTAATAAGTGTTAGCAAAGCCCAAAACCAAAAGTGTACCATGCTGAAATACAAGTTATATTCTGCGCCTTTAAAAATTTATGCTTCACTAGAAGTAAATTCGATTTTAAAGGATAAATATTAAAGACCAGCCCATTTGAAGGGAAAAAATTAAAATCGTCCCATTTGAAGGGAAAATCGTGCAATTTAATGGACTGAAAATCAAGAACAAACGAAAAAGGGTCATTCGCACAAATGTCCTATTTTGGGATGGTCTTTAATTTTTGTCTCTTAGCATTTTTTGGTGCAGCATAATTTACGTTTAACTTCGGTATGTGTATCATAACGTCCACACAAATTATGTAAGACTAGGCAAAACTATCAACACTCAACATAATATGAAAAATACTATAATTACTTATGCCGCATAACTTAATTCCTACTGAATTTATGCTGAGTGAGGTAAAAATTCAGTTTCCGAAAATTAAAATGTTATATACCTAGCGAAGCTGGCCTGGATATTTTCATTAAATAAGTAGCACGGAAAAAATATTAAATACCAATGCGTTTGAAGCCAATCCATGCAAAAAAATGAAAAAGAAGAAGAATAGATTAGTGATGTATTTGATGATAAAAGTTTTTTCTCCTAAAGATGACTTAAATGTCTTTAAAACTATATACACAAATAAAAAAGTACTTGTACATGAAAAAGAACGAATAACAAAACTGAAATCAAAAGATAAGGGATCTTGTTTTGAGAAGATATTTTCTAGATTATAAACAAAATTTGATAAAAAATACAAAAAGTTTAGTCTAATTAAAAATGCTTATAAGCTTAAAGATATAAGTTGGGGTTGACGAACTTATAACTTTCGACCAATTTTGATGTATAAGACCTTAGCATATTTTTTTATATTCGTCTAACGCATAAATAAATAAAAAAATATAAAGTACTCATAAATTAATTTAATCAACTCAAAAACCTATTGACACACTTTCTAAGCCCAGTAACACAGAATATTCAGTTGTAATCTTAATTATCCACAACAAACATTTTTTCTTTTGTTTGCTTCAATCTTTCTTTTACTTGGTAGAAATGCCACGCATCATTTTAACTTTAATAATGAACTTGACCATTGTTTCTTACAAAAATGAAATAACCCTTTGCATGTTCTTATAGATGACTTTAACCAAATTCTAGATCAAAAAGATAAAGTAACTCAATTAAGATATAAAGTGTAGAATCATAAGATATGAAGATCTAATTAAAAGTTAGTCATTATCAGCTAGTTTTTGAGGATTTTTTCTCCAAAATTTCTTGTATTAGGCTTTTACAAAAGCTAATTACTCTATGTGGAGTAATTGACTTCTGAAATTCTTTTAAGCTAACGATAAGAATATGAAAGAGGGGATATCCAAATTGTATTATTTCAATGTCCTAATCCTAAAACTCAAGTTGAGCTAAATAGGAGTATCTAGCGACTTTAGAAATGAGTTTGAGTTCCATTTACTAGTGGTTTTAAAAGAATTTTGCAAGCTCAAAAATGTATGATTTAGAAATATAAAGAGTAAAAGTCTTTTTCCTCCCACTTGAATATAAGAGTAAAGGTAGGAAGTTAATTAATTGTCCTTTCTCCGACAAACCGTTAGAAAAGTTCTTACACAAGCATAAAAAAGAAAGTAGACCCAGTAAAAAAATCGAATACAAAAGGTAACTTATAGATTCAAGCAACCAGTTCAATGAAAAATATCGTCTTATTCTATATGAGTCACTTGCCTTCTTTGTGTGAAAATTGTAAGATAGAATAATTTCCCTTAAGGATTCCTTTTATTATTCACAATATATATAGTTATACAAAGGTTGATTACTAATATGGTACGAATCCTAAGTTACCTTACAAAGGTTTATTCCTAATACAATTAGAATCCTAAGTTACCTTAAATATACATTTATCATAATTACAAAATATATGGAAAATATTCGGAGAATATTCGCTAATACTCCCCCTCATACGGAGCGGGAGGAGGCCGAACGCTAAGGCTGGATCGGAAGTCGGTGAAGAGCTGTCGCGGTAGTCCCTTTGTGAAGATGTCTGCATACTGATAAGAGGAAGTCACGTGTAATATTTTGACCTGACCACGGGCAACCTTCTGTCGCACAAAGTGGATATCCATCTCAATATGCTTAGTCCGCTGATGTTGGATCGGATTATGAGACATATAGATGGCAGATATGTTGTCACAATAGACTATAGACGCTTTGCGGAGTGGATACTGGAGCTCCAAAATAAGATTTCGGAGCCAACAGATCTCAGCAACTACATTAGCAACATCGCGATATTCTGCTTCAGCACTCGAACGGGATAGTGTGGCTTGCCTCTTGGCGGACCATGAGATAAGATTATCCCCAAGAAATACACAATACCCTGAGGTGGAGCGACGTGTGTCGGGGCATCCTGCCCAATCTTCATCCGTGTAGGCAAGTAGCTTGTTTGGGGAAGAGGGGTATAAGTGTAATCCAAAGTCTAGTGTGCCTTTAACGTATCGGATAATACGTTTGAGGGCGGCAAAATGGGACTCTCAGGGGTCGTGCATGAACAGACACACCTACTGAACGGCATATGCAATATCAGGCCTAGTGAATGTAAGATACTGAAGAGCACATGCTAGACTCCGATATAGAGTGGGATCAGAAACTGGCGCATTGTCATTGGCACTAAGCTTGGATTTTGAGTCCACCGGAGTTGGCATAATTTTACCATTTGCCATCTTGTCCATGTACACTATCTCTTCTGCATACTTACGCTGACACAGGAACATAGTGGCTGCAGATCTGGTTACCGATATACCTAAAAAATAACTTAGCTTGCCCAAGTTAGTCATAACAAATTCAGTTTTGAGTAGAGAAATGATTTCATTCTTCAAACCGTTAGATGAGGCAGTAAGAACAATGTCATCGATATATAATAGCAAATATGCAGTGCTGCTACCTCGGTGAAAAGTGAAGAGAGAGTTATCACACCTGCTACATACAAAACTAATCTGCAGAAGATACCTGACAAATCGGTCATACCAAGCGCGGGGTGCCTGTTTCAATCCATACAATGACTTTCTGAGACGGCATACAAACTGCGGAACTGCCGGATGAACAAAGCTAGGAGGCTGATGCATGTACACAGTATCTTTCAAATCCCCATGAAGAAATGCATTCTTGACATCAAGCTGATGAATCGGCCAATGCATGCCCATAGCAATACTGAGAACAGTCTGAATAGTGGCCGGTATAACAACCGAACTGAATGTCTCACCACAATCAATACCCTCCTGCTGATTAGTGCCATTGGCAACTAGTCTTGCCTTATACCTATCTAAGTCACCAATGTCTCTGAACTTGTGCCGAAATAGCCACATACACCGGATAACATTCACACATTCTGGTCTAGGTACCAAATCCCAAGTGTTCTGCTTGGTTAAAGCATTAAATTCCTCGCACATGGCCACATTCCAATTTGGGTCCAATTTTGCTAGTTTTGGATTGTGCACGAGCCTCCATGCGATGAGACGGCAGTGATGGTGGGTCGGGGCTGTGAGATTGCTGGTCTACTGGTTCTGGACCAGTGGGCAGTAGTTCAGCGGGACTGGTTTCTAGACTGGGGACTGGGAGGCTGTATGAGACATGACTGGAGGCAGCATGGGTGCTGTCGGGGTGTTGGACCGAGGGCAGGGGCTGTTGGGGTGGTGCCGGACAGTGTCGGAACAGTGGACTGTTGTTGGTACTGTCAGAACAGTGGACTCAGTTCATCGAGAAAGAAGTAATCGGTGGTCCGAAATTTTTGGAGATTTGAAAAAGAAAAGGTTGTCTCGTCAAATGTGACGTGACGGGAGACGATAATTTTGCGAGTGGCAATGTCATAGCACAAGTAGCCCCGATGATTAGGAGATAAACCAAGGAAGACACAGGGCAGAGTGCGATGGGCAAGTTTGTGAGGTGTAGTAGAGGTTATGTTGGGTTAGCATAAGCATCCGAAAATATGTAGGTGATCATATGATGGTAGCCTACGGTATAAGATTTTGGTCGGGGTCTTGTTTTGGAAAGTGCTAGTTGGTAAAATATTAAGGAGGATTCTACCACTTTAACAGCATAGACCCAAAAAGGCGATGGTAGACAAGCATGAAACAGAAGAGTGTGAACCATGTTATTGATGGTACGTATAATTCGTTCAGCCTTTCCATTTTGGGAAGAAGTATAGGGACAAGAAAAACGGAAAACCATGCCTTGTTTAGAACAAAAATTGTGAAATTTCGAGTTATTAAATTCACGTACATTATCACATTGGAATGATTTGATAGATTTTTCAAATTGTGTTTTAATGAATTTTTGAAACTCAATGAATTTGGAAAAAACTTCAGATTTGAATTTCAGTGGGTAAATCCAGACAAAGTGTGAAAAATCATCTAAGAATACCAGATAGAATTTGTGACCCAAAGAGCTAGTAATCGAGATGTCCACAAATCAGCATGAACAATATCAAAGGGAGAAAAAGTAACACTGTTTCATGACATAAATGGAAGACGAGTATGCTTGCCTAGTGGGCAAGAAAAATAGTGTTGGACAATTTTCCCATTATTACATTTAATATGCTTAGAAGTCCTAAGAAAAGTAAAACTGGATCTCCGGAGTGTCCGAGTCTGTTGTGCCAAGTTGAGGGAGAAATCGCCACAAGGGATATAGGTGCTTTCGGTCTGATAGCGGAAGACTGAGTAAATGGGTAGAGGTCTCCCACACTATTGCAGCGTGTAAGAATTTTCCCCGTATTGAGTTCCTTCACAGAAAAACCAAAAGAGTCAAATTCGACAGACATAGAATTATTTCTAGTGAATTTTCTAACAGAGATTAAGTTTTTAATGATGTTAGGGGTGTATAGGACGTGATTTAGAGAGAAAGGCGGGTGTGGATGTTTGGTGTGTGTCTTACCGTAACCTTCAATTAGAATGCGATGACCATTGCCGACAGTAATAAATTGGGGACACTTTAACCGAAGCAGTTGAGATAAGTTACCTGACGACCAGGTGAGGTGAGATATGGCTCCGGTGTCCATGTACCAATTTTCGTCGGGCTGTTGAAGGTTCACGGTGTTGTAGGCCTGGCCCAAATCAGTGGGGGCCAAGCTGCTGGGTGCTGCTGCTGCTGGACCGACACTAGGTGGGCCTGCTGCTGCTGCTGTTGGGCCTGCCTGGTGTCTGGGGCAGGGCCCAAGAGGCTGGTCGACCATGCGCAGCCGCTGGAATCGGGCCCCTACAATCGGGTAAGGGCATGCAGGCGAGGCCCAGTTCTGCTGGTTTGGCCACTGCTGCTGCTGGTGGTTGGACCATTGCTGCTGCTTGTTCCAGAATTGCTGTTGTCCAGTGTTTGGGCCTGTTTGTTGTGCAGCCCACTGGTTGCGTTGGCCCTTTCAGCGGCCCTTGCCTTTGTTGTTGTTGCCGCGGCCTTTGCCGCCACGACCTCCACCGCGGGATTGCTGCTGGTGGTGGTCTTGTGGTGGTGGCTGGTTGGTGTTGGCCGCCGGTGTTGCCATCCCGTCAACAGCTAACGCCTTCTGATTATGTTCCTTTTGTTTAGCACGACGGGTTTCTTCCAACAAGAGTTGTGACCGTGCCTTGGTGAAACTCGGGTAGTGGGTCGGCCTGTTGAATCATCGTTGCAAGTGTATCGTATTCACCTTTCGATAAACCTGCAACCAATTGGAGTACCATTTCGTTTCAGAAACAGAATTCCCGACGTTGGATAGTTGGTCGGCTATGAGTTTCAGTTGTTTGCAATATTCGGACATGTTAAAATTCTCGAGACGCGTATTGTTGAATTGTTCCTCCAAATACACTGCCCGCGTATTTTTATTGTCTTGAAAAATTTCTTCCAACCGCACCCAAAGGTCACGTGACGTAGCACCTGTTTTCATGATGGTACACAACAAGTTTTTGGAGATGGTGTCATATATTCACTGTTTGACGATGGCGTCAAGGCGACGCTATGTTGATTCAGCAATATCGATGGGACGAGGAACAGAGTCATCAATATGATCGAGCACGTTGTATGCACATGCATGAATATATAATAGTTTTGTTCACATGGAATATTGACAGTCTTCTTGGTTAAGAATTATAAGGATAGAATTCTTGATATTTGTAACGGCGAACGTCGGGTGAAAAGAAGACGATGAACGTTGAGAGGGGTTGTCAAAAGTGCCAGTGGAGGAACCAGAATTTGTGGGGGAAGACATGGTGGCTGCCTTGATGCTGTTTCGGCCGAGGGAAAAACAAGATTTTTTTTTCTGTTTGGCCGAAAAAGAGAAAGAGAAGGGAGAAGAGTAGGGTTTAGGTTTTAGGCTCTTGATACCATGTAAGGTAGAATAATTTCCCTTAGGATTTCTTTCATTATTCACAATATATATACTTGTATAAATGTTGATTCCTAATATGGTACGAATCCTAAGTTACCTTACAAAGGTTGATTCCTAATACAATTAGAATTCTAAGTTACCTATTTATCATAATTACAAAATATACGGAGAATATTCGCTAATAGAAACAATAAAGGGGTGATAAGGCTTGGAAACCAATCAAGCAACTATTAGAAAATTTTAGTACCTCTACATGATAGACCTCTCGATTTGTAGATTAATTAATTGGATACCTAAGATCCAATTTAGAATAAGTGATAAATAACACATGCTATAATAAGTTAAATTATACTATATATGATACTGATAAATAACATATGCTATAAGTTATATATAGCATATTGGGATAATATATAATAGCAGATCTTCCTTAACATTACTTTTCCTTTTATAGGATCTAAAAGAATGGTATCGTCCATTATAAAATTTACTAATTTTGGTGTTTGCTTGAATTATCCTTTTGACCTAATCTAATCCATTAGATGCTGTGAAAGAATATCTTTTTATCTTGCTTTATCTCTTTGTGGTCATAATTCCCTCGTAGGTCAGTCATAGTGCACTTGAAACATTATATCCTTTTGTTTTATGATGTTCAACCAATTCTTAACCATTACTAATTTTATATTTCACTTGTCAGTAGTGTTACGACATTATCTTAGATCAGAACAATCATATGTACAAATAATGCTGGCTATTCCATCCTTCTCTTTTATTTATCCAAAATTTGTATTTTGTAATCTTTTAACAAAATAGTAAATTAAAATTTTATTTTATTAAATTACTCTTATTAGATATTTATTCAATTTTAAAAAAATAATTAATTCTCTTAATTTACTATAATAAACAAGTATAAAAAAATTAATATTGAACAAGTAAAAGACAATAAATAGTATTGACTATTTTGGAATATAAGAGGTGTAAATAAGAGGTATAAACAAAAGGAGCTTAGGAATTATATAGTTAATAACAAAATAAAGCTGACTGGAATTGTTGAGACAAGAGTGAAGGAGCATAATTATAAGAAGGTACATGCAAATATTGCTGCAAAATGGGGAGTTCATACTAATTATAAAGAAGCAAGTTATGGAAGAATTTGGGTTATATGGGATACTTCTTTTTATATAGTGAAAGTGGAGAAGATTTCGCAATTTGGCCAACAGGCCACCTAACTTCTTTTTAATTTATTTTTTTGGATTAGGGTTTTTAAAAGAGGGTTCATGTCACTTTCATAATTTTTAAATGTTTAAAGTTTTAAACTTATACACTTAAGTTTCTTTGGCAAATATTAAAATATACAAAAGTCTCAAACCTTATACAGAAGGTTTTCCATACCAACTCCTTCTACCTATACCGCAATTGAAGCACCTAAAGGAGAATTTGGTGTCTTTCTGGTCAGTTTCGGATCGTCCTACCGTCATAAAATAAGAGCACCTGCCTTTGTCCATTCACAAGGACTCGATTCTATATCCAAACATCACATGCCAGCAGATGTGGTCACCTCTTTCTCTTCTCCTAAAGTATGAATAAGTCTCGCTCTCTCTTTATCTTCTTCTTTTTTATCAAGATCTCAATTTCTCCACTCAACTTTTCTTCTCTCCAGAGCTCGGAAACTCTCCAATCGTCGTCCTCAGACATGTTAATTAATTTTCATCAGTGGTGAAGCATTTTGAGCTTCATATTGCCTATATAAAAGTTCTTATTTTTTCGAACTTGATAAACCCTAGTGTTCATAAAGTTCTATTTTTTTTTAATTTTTTGAAACTTTAGCCTTTTTGTAGTTGAAATATGTGTTATTTCTACTTATTTTGCTTGTTACGATCGTGCTTTTTTCTGTTTTTGAAAATTTATCTTGATCTATTACTAGACTTGAAACTTTAGTCTTTTTTATTGATCGAAATATGTGTTATTTCTACTTATTTTACTTGTTTCGGTACTGTTGTTTATGTTTCTTCAAATTTATCACGGTCAATTAATAGACTTGTTGTCAATTATTATTATTTTTATATTATGATCGGTCAACACCACTCTATTGTTTGCATGTAGATCACATGGAACAAATAAAAATGTGCATTCTCTACGTGTAATATTTGAAAGGCTCGGGAAAGAGATGATGATCTGACCACCATCTTCCTACCCCCAAATAGACTATTGTTTTTATGTTTTTTTTCTTTTGTAAAATTTTTATTTATGAAAAGACAATGGATGAGTTTGATCAAGAAAAGAGATAATGGAGGAGTTTGATCAAGAAAAAAGATAATGGAGAAGTTTGAACTTTGAGTCAATTTTATATAGGGAAGGATGTACTATTAAAGTTATAAATTTAACAATTTTTTTATTTCATTATCGTTTAAAAAGAATAAGTGGTCTGTTAGTAAAAATAAAGCTAAGTACGTTGAGTCAATTATAAGTCAAACCAAAAATAAATCACTTTGCTCTATAATAACTCACTGCTTAGAAAATTTTAGACCATATTGATCGATGATAAACTAGAGAAATAAAGGCAACTGTTGGAATGTGAAGCATGCTGAATTTGCACTAGTCTAACGAAAAACAAATTATAAAAATGAAATTCAAACCCAAACCCCAAATCCTAACCCCCAACTCCAAAATCCAAATTGCACAAATCTAAGGGACATAGGTAGGTATACCATAAACCAACCGTCGTCAATAGCTAATAGTTATCATTTAGGCTCGATTTCACGCATGATCAATAATTATCCACATGTTATATATAGATCAAGGACAATATTTGTCTAAAAAGACATAAATAAATAAAATAAAAGGACATAGTACTATTTAAATATTATAATAACACTTTAATACATCATATGAGAGTCCTCATCCATTGAACATATGATCAAAAGAGTATTAGGACAAGTAATAATACTTAAAAGGCCAATATTTATCTAAAAAAGACATAAATAAATAAAATAAAATAAAATAAAATAAAATAAAATAAAAAGGGACATACCATTATTTAAAATTATAAGAACACTTTAATACATCATATGAGAGTCCTCATCCATTGAACACATGATCAAAAGAGTTTTAGGACAAGTAATGGTACTTAAAAGGCCAATACTTGTTTGAAAAGACATAAATAAATAAAATAAAATAAAATAAAAAAGTCTTGATACTATTTAAATATTATAATAAATTTTTAATACATCATATGAGAGTCCCCATCAATTGAACACATGATCCAAAGAGTTTAAGCACAAGTAATGGTTGTCCTTAGAACAAGGTTGTGCTTTGAGAACAATAACTTGTTGTCCGACTAATTGGATACTAGTGTTATGATTACCATTACTTATCCTAAAACTCTTTTGATCATGTGTTTAATAAATGGTGACCCTCATATGATGTATTAAAGTGTTATTATAATATTTAAATAGTATCAAATATTTTTATTTACTTTATTTTATTTATTTATGATTTTTTTTAGACAAATATTAATCGTTTAAGTATAATTACTTGTTTTAAAACGCTTTTGATTGTGTGTTAAATTGATGGAGACTCTCATATGATTCTTTAAAGTGTTATTATAATGTTTAAATAGTATCAAATCTTTTTTTATTTTATTTCATTTATTTATGTCTTTTCATACAAGTATTGACCTTTTAAGTACCATTACTTGTCCGAAAACTCTTTTGATCATGTGTTCAATGGATGAGACTCACATATGATGTATTAAAGTGTTATTATAATATTTAAATAATGGTATGTCCCTTTTTTATTTTATTTCATTTATTTGTCCTTTTTAGACAAATATTGACCTTTTAAGTACCATTACTTGTCCTAAAACTCTTTTGATCATGTGTTCAATGGATGAGGACTCTCATATGATGTATTAAAATGTTATTATAATATTTAAATAGTGCTATGTCCTTTTATTTTATTTTATTTTATTTTATTTATTTATGACTTTTTAGACAAATATTATCCTTGGTCTATGTATAACATGGGAAAAATTATTGACCATGCGTAAAGTCGAGCCTAAATGATAATTATTAGCTATTAGAGACGGTCGGTTTGTGGTACACCAATCCACGATCCTTTAGATTTGTGCAATTTGGGGTTTGAAGTTAGGGTTTGTTGTTTTATTTCTTTTAATATTTTTTTGTTTATTATACTCTTCGTCATCAATATTAGCATCATCCGGTCACCTTGCATTAAAGCTTTGAAAAATCATGAATGGATGCTTACTTGGGGACATATTTGCACAGAATATGCATTGCCAAATATTTCAGATGACTCTCCAATGATCTTGAATGTAGATGGAAATATGGAAAAAATAATATACATGTGATGCTATGAATATCATTTGGAAGAAGCATCAACTCAAGACTACATTCAAAGAGCTTAATGATCAGGAGTTTAAGGGCATTTCTCAGAAGATACAGATGACTAGACATGAATTAAGCAGTATCCAGGAGCAAATGAAAGTGCAATATTCTAATGCTTTACATGACATGGAGAAAGTCACAATGATAAACTTAAAAAAATGGTCTTTACTCGAGGAGAATGCACTGAAACAAAAATTCAGATCTTAATGGGTAACGTTAGGAGATACAAATTCAAAGTATTTCTCAGTTTTGATAAAGGAAAGGGTGCACAGGAAACAAAGTTTGGAACTATAGTCGACCACAGGCTCAACATTAACAGATGCCAAGGAGATAAGGCAGGAAATATGTGATTTTTACAAGAACTTGATAGGATCTTCGAACTCATCTCTTTCAACAGTCAATAGGGTCATCATGAGGAATGGACCAGTTCTTTCTCATCAACAAAGAATTGATCTATGTGCAGTAGTATCTGAGGATGAAATTTATGAAGGCCTATGCTCAATTGGGAAAGACAGGGTCCTTGGGGTGGATGGGTATAATGCTTGTTTCTACAAAAAAGCATGGCCAGTGATTAAAGAGGACATCATTCAAGCTGTACAAGATTTCTTCATCTCTGGTAAACTGTTCATACTTTTAATTGTACTGCAATCACTTTGCTCCCTAAAACTGCAAATCCTATATATGTTAAGGAGTATAGATCAATTGCATGTTGTACAGTGATGTATAAGTTGATAGCAAAGGTGCTAGCTGCTAGAATGTAAGTTGTTATGATTGGTATTATTAGTCAGGTCCAATCTGATTTTATACCAGGAAGAAAAATAACAGATAACATATTTTAGATCAAGAGTTGGTTAAAGGGCATACTGGAAAACATGTTTCTCCTAGGTGCATGATGAAAATAGACCTTCAAAAGGCCTATGATTCAGTGGAGTGATCTTATCTAGAACAGGTGATGAATTGTCTTGATTTTCCTGATCAGTTTACTACTTGAATTATGAAATATGTACAAACTGTTCACTACTCAATTTTGGTCAATGGAAAACCATCCCCACCATTTGATGCAAAGAAAGTATTGAGACAAGGGGACCCTATATCCCCTTATTTATTTGCAATATCAATAGAGTACCTTAGTATATTGTTGTGTCATCTTCAGGGGAATAAACGGTTCAAGTTTCACCCTAAATGTGGTAAATTAGGAATCACTCATATGTGTTTTGCTGATGACCTATTGTTATTTCCTAGAGGTGACCTTCCTTCAATATCAACTATGAATAGTTGTTTTTGAAGAGTTCTTATTTGCTTCTGGTTTACAAGTTCATATGAGAAAAAGTTATGTGTACTTTGGGGGGTGTCAATCTGGAATCGGGCCTAGCGGGGTCGGGTCCGGGCGGGACTCGCTCCGGTCCCGTCCCGATCCCGATCCCGTCGGTATCGGGCGGGGCGGGCTCGGGTCGGCTCGGGTCGGGGCGGGGCGGGGTCGGGTTTTCCTTTTTTTTTTTTTTTTAAATAACATATGTATAAAAAAAACTCAATAAATAAAACAAGATAGTGTAATAAAAACATCCCAAGGCTGTTTTTGTGCCTCTTATATTATTTAATAGACATATGATTTTTTTGTAATACAAATACAATTGTCTAAAATCTAAATTGCAACTTTATGGTGTTGTCCAAAAGTTGCAAATTACATAATAAAATTGCAATTAAAAAAATTACATTTTCAAAAAAATCTGTTCTAATTGCTTGATGATTTCATGTGGTTCTTCGGTTGGAATAGGTATTTGTTGGTCAAATTGATCCACGTCGCTTCCACTACCTTCGGTTAAGATTTCGTTGTAGTTTTCATCATCTTCTTCGTTGATCTCCGGGTTGACCGCACCTTCTCCGCTCCGCTCGTATCCAATCTCTCGAATAATACTTGCAATTTCCAAGCTATCTCCGCCAATGAGTGTCCGTGGTCTCCTATTTGATATCTCGCTCAGCGTAGAAAAGCGCTTTCCGACGCAGCTTGATGACGCTTGAATGTTCAAAACATCTCGAGCCATCATTGAAAGTGTCGGAAAGGTCTTCTCATTCCCCTCCAAAGATTTCAAAGCAAGTCTTCTTGTCCATCTTCATTGATAACTTCTTGATACGGCATGCAACCCCGCAAAACAAAAATATCCAACTCGCTAATTTGGTTAGTAGAGGTACGGCCGCACATTCTATTTCTCGAGGCTTTCAATACTAGCCGCAGAAACAAAGATGTCTTTTGTGAGGTTGTGTTGAAGATGAAGAAGATGGTATGGTAGCCGGTACGTTACTAGCATTTTCTTGTTGATAAAATCTATATATATTTTTGCGTGGTGTTCTACGCTATTCAACACTTCTTCTTTAGTTTGTTCAATAGGTGGTGGGTGATTTAGATTTTTGGGACTTGGAGGTGGTAGTACTTCTATACAATCGTAAATAGTTTCAATTAGTGATTTAGTACCGTCTATTTTAATAGTAGGATTTAATACATGAGAACCAATAATATAAATAGAAGGAATAGGAATAAAATATTTTTTTATTTTGCAAACATTTTTTTAATAGTCGCCTTATAAGTTTGGTTTTTCCATATATTCACTAAGTAATAAAAATATTAGAGTTATATAAAATAACATAGTTGAAATAGTAGGATAATATATACCGGAAAATTCTTTTGTTGCTTGAAAAAATTTCTCTAAAAATACAATAAGTTCGGAAATTTTTTCCCAATCACTATCTAAAATCATATCACCTTTGGCTTTTTATTATGAGAGTTAAAAAATAAAGTTATAGGTAATTTATAGTCATAAGCAACAAGGAGTTGCTCGTATAAAGAATTCCACCTAGTGGATACTTCTTGTGGAATTCTTCTAAAAGGTAGTCCACAATCATGACAAATTTTTTTATATTCTTTTCTACGTTGTACTTTATTACTTTTAAAAATAAAGTTTATAACAAATTGTATTTTACTAAGAATGTCTTCAAAAAGTGATAGACCATCCTTTACAATTAAGTTATATATATGGCACGCGCATTTTATATGAAAATGGTCTGGAAAAGATGGAGCTAAACTATTTTTTAACATTGTAATTGCGTAATTGTTATTAGAAGCGTTATCTAATGTAATAGTCATAATTTTATCGGTAATTCCGTAATAATCGCACACTTGATAAATATTTTCTGCAATAAAAGTACCAAAGTGTGCCTATCTTCTATATATCTATACGCTAAAATACGTTTTTGCATAGACCATTTATAATCTATCCAATGACAAGTTACGTTAAATAATCATGGCCGTTAGTATTACGACCTATATCGTACGTGATAGATACTTTGCCATTAAAATGATATAATGAAAAACGTAAATATTGTTGATATTCATGCGCAAATTTAAATACATCTCTCTTAACAGCTTGACCTAGGAAAACCGTTAAAAGCAGGATTATATATATCTCTAATGTAATGAATAAAACCGGAGATGAAGGAAATGAAAAAGGCAAACCCTCCACAAGAACTAATTTTGATATTGCTTCCCTATCTCTATGTTTGTTGTATTTAGAGCCTACAATTCCCCCCGTCATAGGGTTAATTTGACCACAGTACTTGGTCCGGGACAAGACGTATGTGAACCTTGTCCCGATGGAGCGGCCGTTTGCGCACCCGGTTTTGAAGCCTGGTATTGGGCATACCTAGTCTGGATGAGCACTTACTACGTGTCTAATTAAACCCCCGTCCCACCGTGACCTTTTCCGCTTTAAATTTTAAAACATTTTTACAAATTTTACATATGGCTACTTGATTCTCTACGTCCCTATCAAAAAATGTCCATGCATCTGATTTTAATGGTCGTTTTGCTTGGACCTCGTCTCATACTAGGGGGAATAGGAGGTATTTCAGTTGAAGGTGCACTAGTGGGCGTGTTGTCATCAATATTAGTGGGTGTATCGTCTAGATCATCGTCTAAATTAAAGTCTTCTTGAGTTCCGAAAATAACTCCTCGTCTAAATCTAATGGTATTGTAGGAAAATGTTGAGTATCAACAAAATCATCCTGTGTAGGAATAAGATGACTAGAAGAAGTACCCTTGTCCTGATTGCCCCTACTAGAAGAAGTCTTACCCTTACCCTTAAACATACCTCTAATTCCTTCCATTTTAATTATATGCTAACAAATAATTAAAGTAAATGAAATTAAGTGCGCTAAATAAAATAAACAGACAATAATAATTTAATGAAGGAACGAATGTACCAAACGCCGACGTAACGTCGACGTGTAATCGAGAGGTTGAAAATTGAAACTTTGCTCGATGGAAGATCCTCAAGCTAGTTGCCAACTTCACTCCCAATTCCCAAATGAATTAATAAAATTGAATATTTAGCAAACAATGTAGAGAGATATATTGAGAAATTAGAGAGATTGTAGGAAGATTTGTGAGAAAGATGAAGAGAAAATGAGTTATTTATAGTTGGAAAATTGGGTTAAAGTGTAAATATAATAACTTATGGGTTAAAAATAAATATTAAGGGGTAGGGGGGTTGGGGGAGGGGGGGGCCTAAAATGGCCGTTGGCCAACGGCCATAATCTAAAATGGCCGTTGGTGCAACGGTTATTTTTGCGAAGGTAAGGTCGGGGTCGGGCCGGGACGGGCTCGGGCGGGCTCGGGTCCGGCGGGCCCGGGGCGGGCTCGGGTCCGGCGGGACGAGACATCGTCCCGTCCCGAGTTCGAGTCCCGCCCCGTTAAATTTTTTTTTTTTTTTTAGAGCGGGGTCGGGTCGGGACCGGGGCGGGGTCGGGACGGGGTCGGGCCGGGGTCGGGTCGTCCCGGCCCACTGGCCAGCCTTATCTGGAATAGAGAAACTATTATTCAGCATCTGGGACTCAGAGAGGGAGATATTGCCTTTTAAATACTTGGGCATTCCTTTTACTACAAGAAAACTGTCTTTAGTTCTATGGATTCTTCTCATATGAAAAAATTGTTGCCAGAATCAACTGTTGGACAACAAGAAAGTTATCACATTCAGGGAGAGTACAACTTGTGCAATCAGTACTATTTTGAAATACAAGCTTATCGGGCGCAGTTATTTGTGATTCCAGCTAAAGTATTGAAGGCTATTGATGCTTATTGTAGATCTTATATATGGTCTGGCACAAATACTATAACCAAGAAAGCATTGGTAGCATGGGACATAGTTTGCTTGCCTAAAACTGCATGGGGATTGAATTTAATTAATAACTATCTTTGGAATAAAACTGCATTAGTGAAAACATAGCAAAGAAGCAGGATAAGCTATGGATAAAATGGGTTCATTCTTTTTATATCAAGGAGCAAGACTTCTTCACAGCTCCTATCCCCAAACAAGCTTCTTGAATGATTAGAAAGCTATTGAAAACAAGACATATACTGCAACAATTTCAAGTTAATCCAACAGGTTCAAAGAGTATTATTAGACAGATTTATCTACAGAGCAAGAGTACCATGAAAGTGTATGATTTTTCAAAATGCAGCAAGACCAAAAGCACAGTTCACTTTCTGGGTTGCAGGTACAGGGTAGACTACTCACCTCGGATAGACGGGCACATTGGGAATGAATGTTGATCAAAAGTGTGTTCTATGTGAAACTCATAATGAATTCAGAGATCATTTGTTTACTAAATGTGGCTTCTCACAATGCAAATCTGACACAAGATAATGAGATAAATTCAACAACCTATTTTCATTTCAACAAACTGGGAGCAACATATCAACTAGGCTATTGCTAATTCTAATAATTTGACGATTAAGTCATGAGAATGAAATCATCTTTGATAGAGATTAGAAAGAACTCTTAGTAAGCTTTTTACTGTGCAAATCCTTTCGAACACCTGAAAATTTATAACCAAAAAAAAAATAGACCACAAAAGATTTAAACTCAAAATAAAAAAGTGTCCAGTGCACCAAGAAAAGTAATTCCTGTTGGAAATTTGCCTTTGGCGGGAGTTGCGACCGACCAACTTTAACGGCTTAAACACTAGTGTTATGTATGTTGGAGAATCCGGTTCTTCACACATGCATGATATACTAAGTACGTAGATAACCGTAGGGCCAAGAATCGTCAAATTTCATTGAGAAATGAAAGAGATATTGGTCCACGAAGTAAGGTGTTTGAAGCATGGAAAGTGTGGTGTTGTGTTCAATTCTCCCTCATCAGTAGAGGAAGAAAGAATTGTTGTGTATATAAGACTCAAAATTGGTTTGGGGATTGGGACCCCAAGGGGTATCCCATGTGTTTAAAGAAGCGTACCTCCATAATGGCCATTATTTGGCCAATAATGGCTGTTATGGAGGCAGTTAAACAACCCATCTCTCACCTATATAAACACCCCTTGCACCATTGTTGAGGACACTTACACTTACCATACACGAAAATACACAAGCAAAACAGTTTCTTCCTACAACTTCCAAGCATCATTTCGTTACTCAATATTCTTCACTGTAGCTCTTGAGTTTTCTTTGCTCAAGTGTTCCATTGCTGTTTTATCTTGGGAGACAAATTGTCCAGGACGTATAAAGGATACATACGGGGCAATATTGTCTTAAGGACAGAGTGCCACACTCGACTCAACAAACAAAAACAGTTTCCAGTTTTTCTTCTTCAATAAAATTGTAATTTCAGTTTTGTTGTTTTATTGTAATTTTCAGTTCTTGAATTACTTTGCAGTTACTTGTAATTTCCGTTTCCTGCAACCTTTGTAATATCCAACAACTTAAGACAATATCCATTTGATGTAACTGCTATAACATGGCTGGAAATATGACCGACGTTGCTGCTATTGCTGCTGCCTCTCGAGGCAACGTTGCTGCCTTCCCCGCCACTGCCGCTACTGCTCAAGGCAGTAACTCTGTCGCCTTCACTGCTGCTGCTACAGTTCAAGGCAGTAACACCGCTGCCTTCCCGACTGCTGGAGCTCCACCTTCTTCCTCACATCACCATGATCGCCCTGAAAAATTCATGGGATCAGAATTTAAAAGATGGCAGCAAAAGATGATGTTCTACTTAACGGTAATGGGCATGGCCCGGTTCCTTATGGAAGATCCTCCACAAGTTGGAGATGAAATGGACTCTTCGCCTGCTAAAACGGGTGAAGGGGGCCTTGGTATCCATATCGTTAACGGCATGAAGATGGTTCGTGATGCATGGAATCATAGCGATTTCATGTGTAAAAACTATATACTGAACTGCTTGACAGACCCTCTCTACACGGTCTATTGCACCGTTGGCACTGCCAAAGAGCTATGGGGAAAACTGCAAAAGAAGTACAACGCACAAGATGTGGGTACTAAGAAGTTCATCGTTGGGAAATTTCTAAAATTCCAAATGGTGGACAGCAAGACAGTGATGTCCCAAGTCCAGGAATTCCAGATGATTATACATCACCTAGATTTGGAAGGACTGAAACCAAACGAGCAGTTTTTTGTTGCATCGCTGATTGAAAAGTTACCTCCTTCATGGAATGAGTTTATGAGTTACTTGAAACTCAAGACAAAGGAGATGACCTTTGAAGAGCTTGTTATCAAACTGCAAATCCAGGAAGATAATAAGAAGACCTTGCCAAGGGGTAGACAACCTGCTGAGGCGAAGGCGAATCTGGCTGAGGCCAAAGGTAACTCAAGCAAGAAGCGGAAGTTCCAGAAAGACGGCAAAGCCCCCGCAGCAGAGATGTTCAGAGGTAATTGTCATCACTGTGGGAAACCTGGTCATAGGATCAAGGAATGCCGCAAGCTCAAGACTGAGCAACAACAGAAAGCTAAGTCGAAAGGCAAGACGCAAGCAAACGTCGTCAAGGACACGCTCCTGGATGACATGATCGAGGAATTCTCTGCAGTGGTGCTAGAAGCCAACTTGGTTGAGAATCCGATGCAGTGGTGGATGGACACAGGTACTACTAGGCACATCTGTTCCAACAAAGATGTCTTCTCCACGTACACACCAGTCGCTGACAATAAGCTGTTCATAGGCAACAACGCTTCTTCTGACGTGCTGGGGGTTGGAAAGATGGTCCTGAAGATGACTTCCGGCAAGGAACTTACTCTGAAGGAAGTGATGCACGTCCCAGAGATTAGAAGAAATTTAATTTTTGGACCTTTATTGGTTAATGCTGGTTTTAGGCTAGTGTTTGAATCCAATAAGTTTGTACTCACTAAAAATGGCACATTTGTGGGGAGGGGCTTCGTCTGTAAAGGCCTCTTCAAAGTGAATGCCATGTCTTGTATTGCGTCAAGGAAATAAAGTTGAACCTTCTTCTTATTTGCTTGAGTCTTCTAATTTATGGCATCATAGATTAGGACACGTTAACTACAAGTCTATTCAAAGGCTGGTAAAGATGGAGTTGTTGCCGTCTATCGACGTAAACCCTCAACATAAGTGTGAGGTGTGCGTAGAGGCAAAACTCACCAAGCTTCCTTTTCGATCCGTCGAAAGGAATACCACTCCTCTAGAACTTATTCACACAGATATATGTGATTTGAAGTTTGCACAAACTAGAGGGAGGAACAAGTACTTTGTGACATTTATAGATGATAGCACAAGGTATTGTTACCTTTACTTGTTGAAAAGTAAGGATGAAGCCTTTGAAGCGTTCCGACGTTACAAAGCAGAAGTTGAGAACCAACTGAAAATACGGATTAAATCCATTCGTAGCGATAGAGGGGGAGAATATGTAGCGCCATTTGAGGAATACTGTGCCCAAGAAGGCATTATTCATCAAACGACGGCTCCATACTCATCTCAATCAAACGGTGTGGCGGAACGTAAGAACCGCACATTAAAGAAAATGATGAATGCTTTGCTTATCAATTCCGGTCTTCCCCAAAACATGTGGGGAGAAGCCATCCTTACCGCTAATACGATTCTTAACAGAGTCCCACATAAGGGTAAGGACAAAACTCCATATGACTCATGGAAGGGAAAGAAACCCACCTACAAATATTTTAAGGTGTGGGGTTGTTTGGCAAAGGTTGAAGTACTCCAAGCCAAAGCAGGTCAAGATTGGGCCTAAGACTGTAGATTGCATATTCATCGGATATGCAAATAACAGTAGTGCTTATCGCTTCTTAGTGCATAAGTCAGCTATTCCAGATATCCACCAGGGTACAATAATGGAATCAAGGAATGCTCTATTCTTTGAAAATACCTTTCCTAGAAAGGAAAAAGACATAACCTCTCACAAACGAAGTTATGCACAAAGCTCTCAAGAAACGGGAGTCCTTGACTGCCCGGATCTAAATGGTTCAGATCTAGCGAATCTCGAGGTGGCTGAACATCCGGAATCTAGTGTTCCATATTCTCAGAACTTGGAGACTCCAGAGATGGATCTAAGGCGAAGTAAAAGGGCCAGAAAGGATAAATCCTTCGATCCTGACTTTGTAGCTTATATGGTTAATGATGAACCAAGGACAATTGCTCAGGCGTTGTCAACTCCAGAAGCACCGCTCTGGAAAGAAGCTATTGAGAGTGAAATAGGCTCCATTCTGCATAACCATACGTGGGAGTTGGTTGATCTTCCTCCGGAAAATAAACCGTTGGGTTGTAAATGGATACTCAAACGGAAATACAAAGCAGATGGGTCTATAGACAAGTACAAAGTCAGGTTGGTATTCAAGGGCTATCGGCAGACAGAACGCTTTGACTACTTTGATACCTACTCCCCGGTATCCCGGATGACATCCATACGGGTATTCATTGCGATCGCAACTTTGCGTGACGTTGAGATACACCAGATGGATGTTAAGACAGCCTTCCTAAATGGTGATTTGGAAAAAGAAATTTATATGGACCAACCCGAGGGGTATGTGGTTCAAGGGCAAGAGAAGAAAGTCTGTCGACTTGTCAAATCTTTGTACGGGCTGAAACAAGCCCCGAAACAATGGCACGAAAAAAGTTGATAGTACTCTACTATCGAAGGGGTTCGCCATTAATGAGTGTGATAAATGTGTTTACACGAAAGGTAACTCTGACTCATTTGTTATGATATGCATGTATGTAGACGACATGTTAATCATAGGAAGTAGTCCTAGGGTAATCCTAGAGACTAAGAACATGTTGAAACAATGCTTCGACATGAAGGATATGGGTATCGCAGATGTCATCTTCGGGATTAAAATCTCTATGACATCTGACGGACTGGTCTTATCTCAGTCTCGCTACATCGAGGATGTTTTGAGAAAGTTCGAGATGTTAGACAGTTCACTGATAACGTCACCAATGGATACAAATCAAAAGCTTGATAAAAATCTTGGTGCACCTGTATACCAGGAGCGATATGCACAGGTGATCGGTAGTTTAATGTATATAACAAACTGCACCCGACCTGATATTGCTTACGCAGTCAATAAGTTGGCTAGGTTCACCCGTAATCCGAGTGATAATCACTGGAAGGCGTTGAATCGGATATTACAATACCTGAAATACACATTAAATTACGGGTTACACTATTCGAGATATCCAAAATTTGTACTAGAGGGTACAATGATGCAAACGGATATCTCGATATAGAGAACACCAAGTCCACCAAAGTGGGTATGTATTTACAATTGGTGGTGGGGCTGTGTCTTGGAAATCCTCTAAGCAAACTTGCATTGCCCGATCCACGATGGAATCAGAGTTTATCACTTTAGACAAAGCAGGAGTAGAAGCTGAGTGGCTTCATGACTTCTTAGAAGATGTTCCGAGTTGGAACAAACCCGTACCTTCAGTAATGATCCACTGCGACAGTCAGTTGACTCTAGGAAGGGCACGGAATGCTATGTACAACGGCAAGTCTCGTCATATTATACGAAGGCATAAGACCGTTAGGCAACTGATCACCATGGGTATAATATCCATTGATTACATTAAGTCAAATGATAATATAGCAGACCCATTGACAAAGGGCTTACCCAAGGATCAGATGGCTTGCCTGTCTAGGGGAATGGGCTTAAAACCCAAAATATAAGGACCAATACAGCGGTAACCCAACCTTACTAACTGGAGATCCCAGTAATTTGGTTCAATGGGAAAACTAAGTTGTAAAGGTTCAGTTGATCGCTTCAGTGGAAGCATGAGCACTTCGGATAGGGGTTTCTGAAAAGAAACACCAAATCCAAAGTCGTTCCCGCGATAAACGTTAAGTGCTATCTGCAGTATGGGTAAAGGTTAAGTTTTCAAAACCTGTAATGCTCCTCAACAGTTGAGGTTAGGTTTTAGGAAACTTTTAATGGTTCCTAACACTTGTGAAGTGGGGTATATCAGGATACCTTGTAGGAGACCACCTATTTAAGTGCGAGGACGGGCCGCCTCAAATGGACGCACTTAAGAATCCAAGACGTTGTCCATGGCCAAAACGGACAAAACATTACGAAGAAGAGAGTAAGGGAATTTGTTTGTTGGTACTATTGACTTGGCTTACACTAAACACTGACGGTTCAAGACATCACGTTCACCGCGCAGTAAGTAAGTCCGATGGTATTCAACTATGGAAGGTTCAAAGATGAAGCTACCTCTCCTTATGCAACATCGGTCCGCTGAAATATTGCTGGAAATGAAAAAGGCACCATGTGAGTGCGCCAAAATCTCTTTCAAGAGGGGATTGCTGGAAATTTTCCTTTGGCGGGAGTTGCGATCGACCAACTTTAACGGCTTAAACACTAGTGTTACGTATGTTGGAGAATCCGATTCTTCACACATGCATGATATACTAAGTACGTAGATAACCGTAGGGCCAAGAATCGTCAAATTTCATTGAGAAATGAAAGAGATATTGGTCCACGAAGTGAGGTGTTTGAAGCATGGAAAGTGTGGTGTTGTGTTCAATTCTCCCTCATCGGTAGAGGAAGAAAGAATTGGTGTATATATAAGACTCAAAATTGGTTTGTGGTTTGGGACCCCAAGGGGTATCCCATGTGTTTAAAGGAGGGAGGACCTAGATGTGCTTCGGTTCGAGGAAAGCCCACACGCGCGCCGCCGCCGCCCGCCCGTCCGGTCCGGTTCCGAGTTCCAAGTTTCGGGTTCTCGGGTCGTGTGCTGTGGTCTTCTGATATTATCTTTTTGGGCTAGAGAACTTTGTTAGAAGTACATTTTGATCCCAGAAGTTTCATATGTACAGTTTGGACCAGAATTCTTTCAGATGTACAGTCCCTTAAGTTTCAAGATGTACAGTTTGGTCTCTGAAGTTTCCAGAAAGTCAGAATTTGGACAGTCAAAGCAGAAACGCCAAGCACTCAATTCAGTCATTTATTTTGGCTGAATTACTCCTCCTATAATGGTCAATCCGTTGGTGTCTTCCACCATTTATTTTGGTTGCTTTACTACCTCCATAATGGCCATTATTTGGCCAATAATGGTTGTTATGGAGGCAGTTAAATAGCCCATCACTCACCTATATAAACACCACTTGCACCATTGTTGAGGACACTTACACTTACAATACACGAAAATACACAAGCAAAACAGTTTCTTCCTACAACTTCCAAGCATCATTTCGTTACTCAATATTCTTCACGGTAGCTCTTGAGTTTCCTTTGCTCAAGTGTTCCATTGCTGTTTTATCTTGGGAGATAAATTGTCCAGGACGTATAAATGATACATACGGGGCAATATTGTCTTAAGGACAGAGTGCCACACTCGACTCAGCAAACAAAAACAGTTTCCAGTTTTTCTTCTTCAACAAAATTGTAATTTCAGTTTTGTTGTTCTATTGTAATTTTCAGTTCTTGAATTACTTTGCAGTTACTTGTAATTCCCGTTTCCTGCAACCTTTGTAATATCCAATAATTCCAAACTTACGTCAATTAGGAAAGTATTTAAGCACTAGACCACATTAAAAACACTGATATAGCCAATCATGAAGACATCTAGACGTACGATTCCACAATATTTCGTGCAGAACAACTATTAAGCTACTAGCTTCCACAAATCCAATAATTACATGATGCCATCTTGGCTCCACCAAAGTACAAATTTTCAATAAAGTAAGAAAGATCAAATTAAGCAGAAAACAAAATAAAATTACAGGAACATTAGGTGTTTTTAATTGTCTAAATTTTTCTTGATAGAAGTATTTGAGATATGATTAAAAAGGGATATTATTGAATTTAACTTTAATTTTTAAAATTAGCTCGTGAGGTGAAATTTTCTAAGATCATATAAAGAGGAAAATAACCCCATATCAAACCGATGAGGGAAAACAACACCTCTCCTCTTAAACTCAGGCCTCGACACTTGGAGTGCAGACAATATAATATGGGGCCGAACATTAGGCAATAAGAATTGGTATGTGTCTAGCTCTAATATCATGATAAGAAATGGACATGCATGGTACCTAACTTGACTCCCAAAGCAAACTCATCAGATGAGAATTGTTCAAGGCAATATATATATATAAAAAAAAAAGATAACCCATACCCGATAGATATAGGAAATCAGCCGGCATATATATATATATATATATTGTGGAATAATATAAAAAAAATAAAAGAAAATGATAAGAACTTTAGGTGATCTTTTCTCAATTGTCTAAATTTTGTTAGCTGCTGGCAGAAAATAACTTATACCAATAAAATAATTTAGATGCGCATAAATTGACTTGAATACTACTATTATAAGAAAATTATCATTATATGTTCATATAGGACCATGTTTTTTTCTCTTCCTTTTTTCCCTTTGTCTTTCTAAATGTAATACATTACCTGTGGCACAATGTTTTGGTGAATGGATGAGCATCACGTTAGAGATTGATTTTAAAAAAAGAATGTATATCAAAATCTTTGTTGGACATGCTAAAAAATTAATGGACCTCTTATTATTCTCCTTTATGATCATTATATTTCCTTTTGTTATCTTATATCCAATAATAACCAGGAGGAATTGAAATGTTATTAGTAAACCCAAAAGGGGATGTTTCTATAAAATATTAATAGTATCGTTTGCTTACGTTCACTATCTAATTGTCCTAAAGGATATGTCAAAATGGATAATCATAATTTTTTTTCCTCAATGTATTCATCCTTAAAGGGAACAATATATACATCATATACATTTAAGGTAGAAGAGTAAATCATGTCTAATCTTCCTAATCAATCCCTAATAATCTTCTACCTAATCAATCCCTAATAATCTTCTACCTAATTAACATAATATTCCTAATTAACATTTTACTACCTACCGTATATTAAATGACACTACATTAATACATAATAATAATATGATTTATACAATATTCTAACACTCCTCCGCAGTCGAAGCTGGAGGGCGGTGAGTGCTGAGACTGTCCCTAAAATCTTCAAATAATATCAGCGGAAGTCCTTGTGTGAAGATATCTGCGATTTGATGACGCGTTGGGACATGTAGCACTCGCACTTGTCCGCGAGCCACCTTCTCGCGTACAAAATGAATAACTAACTTAATATGTTTAATGCGTTGATAGCGGATGGGATTCCCTGAGAGATAGATTGCACTAACATTATCACAGTATACTATTATTGTTGTAAGAATTGGGCAATGAAGTTCAAGTAACAGGTTCTGAATCCAACATGAATCAGATACAACATTGGCCACAACACGATATTTTGCTTCAGCACTTGAGCGTGATAACATGGCCTGCCTTTTTGAGGATCATTAGATTAAATTGTCACCAAGGAAGACGCAATACCCGGAGGTGGATCGTCTTGTGTCCGGACATCCTGCCCAGTCTGCATTAGTGTAAGTGACAAGTTTGGAAACAGAGGACGGGTATAGATGTAATCCATACTCCAGAGTGCCCTGAATATATCGCATAATGCGTTTCAGAGCATGCATATGTTCCTCAATTAGATTATGCATGAATAGACACACGTGTTCCACTGCATAGGTAATATCTGACCTGGTGAATGTGAGATACTTTAAAGTTCCTGCTAGACTGCGGTATAACGCTGGATCAGCAAAGGGTTTGCTAGATATGGCACTCAATTTAGACTTTGTGTCGACCGGAGTTGCCGAAGGTTTTGCAGAAAGACATTCCAGCTCGTCCCACGATTTTTGATGCATACTTCTTCTGGAAGATAAATAATCCACATGTATGTCATGTCACATCAATTCCTAGAAAGTAGTGTAGTGGGCCAAGATCTTTCATAGCAAATTCAGAATTAAGCTATGACATGATACTCTTGCGAAGAGAGTCTGAAGATGCTGTTAGGATAATATCATCCACATATAGAAGAAGATAAGCAGTATGATTACCCTGACAATAAATAAATAGGGAATTATCTGAACGGCTGTGCAAAAAACCCATGTGCGACACAAAATCAGCAAACCGCTTATACCAAGCCCTGGGGGCCTGCTTGAGGCCATATAATGATTTGTTGAGAAAACACACATGGTTGGGATATTTAGGATCTATGTATCCCAACGGTTGGTGCATGTATACAGTTTCTATGTGGTGTCCATGTAGGAAGGCATTTTTGACATCTGATTGATGAAATGGCCATCCTTTTGAGAGAGATAGGCTGAGAACTGTTCTGATAGTTGCTGGTTTGACCACTGGACTGAATGTCTCCCTGCAATCTACACCAAACTGTTGTGTCTTCCCATCACCTACAAGACGGGCTTATGCCGCTCAAAAGTTCCATCAGATTTTTCTTTATGGCTGAAAATCCACATAAATCGAATTATATTAGCATTAGATGGATGAGGTACTAAATCACATGTCCTATTTGTAATTAGAGCATGATTTTCATCATCCATGGCCATTTTCCAATTTGGGTCTTTTAGAGCAGACACTGGATTACGAAGCAAAGGTGATTTTGAGACCTGGGTGTGTAGACTATATTTGGTATTGGGTTTGATAATTTCATGTTGACTACGGGTGACCGGACGATTTGTTGGGCCAGTGGACTGGATGCCACTGACCGAGGGGTGAGAAACCGAGGGTCTAGTGGGCTGTATTGCTGGGGGTGGAATTGGGCCTTTAGTGATAGACTGGCCCAAGCTGGTGGACTAGGAAGATTGTGCGGCAGTGAGACTAGGCTTCAAAACCGAAGGCCCAAGCTACTGCATTGAAATGATGTCAGTCAGTTGGGCTATCGTTATTTGGTCCAATGGGCCTGAATTATGGTTTCCAACACTAGCAATAGGTACCGAGCTGTGAAAAAAATGTGTTAGATACGAAAGCTTATCATCATCCAAAAAATCATAGGTATGAGTCTCGGTGGCATGTATCTTAGCAAATGGAAAAATTATTTCATCAAATATTACATGACGACTTATAAATATTATGTTGGAAGAAATGTCGTAACATTGGTAACCGCGATGATGAGTAGGATATCCCAAGAAAATACATAGAGTAGACCGGGCTTGGAGTTTTGTTATTGTGGTGGATAGAAAGAGGGGGTAGCAAAGACAACCAAACACTCTGAAGTGATGATATGAGGGCTCTCGTAAATAAAGTATTTTTAGAGGAGCTTGGTATGATAGGTTTTTATGAGGAAGGATATTCAACAGGTAAGTGGCCATTTGGAGTGCATGATGCCAAAATACAGGGGGAAGTGAAGCATGAGAAAGAGATGTTCTAACAAAATTGTTTATGGTTCTAATTTTGCGTTCCGCCTTCCCATTTTGTGATGAAGTATGAGGACAAGACTGACGAAAATGAAGACCATTTGTTTTGAAAAAATCCCAAAACTGTTTATTGTAAACTCCCTCCCATTGTCACATTGAATATTTTTTATATCACGTTCAAATTGAGTTCGGATGAATGCTCTAAATGTGAGAAAAGTGGAAAACACTTGTGATTTTTTCGACAAAGGGAATGTCCACAAATAATTAGAGTAGTCATAAAGTATGAGCAAATAATATCTATGACCAGAAGAAGTCAAAACGGGTGATGTCCAAATATCAAAATGTAAAATATCAAATGGAAAAAGGGTGCATGAAGTAGAGGAAATAAATGGCAACTTAACATGTTTACCAAGTGTGCAAGAATGACACTTATTTAGAGTCTGTGTTTGGGTACAAGAAATAAAATTATTTTGTTTAAGAGAGGCCAAAATAGCCTCTCCCGGATGTCCCAAACGTTGGTGCCAAGGCTGCAAAAACAGATGGAAACTTGGATTGTTGTGTTGACTGATTTATTGGATAGAGCTCCCCTTGCTATCAAATCTCATGAGAAGCTTCCCCGCCTGAAAATCATGCACGAAAAGCCAAAGGGGCCAAAACGAACAGATACCTAATTATCAGTTGTAAACTTTCTAATAGAAACCAAGTTTTTGATTAATTTGGGAGCATGAAGGACATTCTTTAAAATTAGGGGTGAGTTTGGTGGTAACAATTTGCTAGAACCATAACCTTTGATTGGAATTGAATGACCATTTCCGATAATTATTCCATTATCATTGCTCAAATTAAAATAGGAAGAGAGATTACCTTGGGAGGACGTCATATGAGATGTCGCTCCGGAGTCCATATACCAATTTGAATCCTGTAGATTAAGTCCAAGAGTGTGCATGGCAGACTCAATTTCCATGGGGTGGGCCCCTGTTGAATGGGCCTCATGCCACTGGGTCGGCTGAGGCCCACTGTCACTACATGTGTTAACAGACCCAGCGAAATGGGCATGCTGGGCCTGTTGCTGCTGCTTCCAATTATGAGAATAATATGGGTTGTTTTGCTGAGGCTGGCCAATGGGCCTTTGTGGCTACCTGGCACAATTGCCTGTTAGGGCTGGGCTGGGCGGTATAGCCCAAGGCCACTGCCAGCCGGTGGGCTTCTGCCACTGTCTACCACCCCCGCCGCCGTGTTGCTACCACTGTCCACCACCTTTTGTCGTCGTGCGGCTGTTACTGTCCACCACCGGAGTTGGTGTTGCCGCCATTACCGCCGCCATCGAAATTTCAGTAGCTTCCACCTTTGTGATTTTCGTGATTTCCACTTATTTTTATTGTTATTACGTCCTTTTTGTCCCTTATTTTGTTGAGAAGGGTCAAAAAAATTACCATCATTTGAAGGAGTGGCAATCATGGCGAGAATTTGAAGTAGTTGAGGCCTTTTTCACCAAGCCCAACTCTTCAAGCACAAGCATGGACCTTGCTTGATAAAATTGTGGTAGAAGATTACTTTGACGGATTAGAGTTCCCACGCCGCTATATGCATCGGTGAGACCGGCGACTAATTGCAAGACTAACCGGTTATTAGTAACCGGTGAATCAACATTTCTTAATTGATCGGTCAACACTTTGAGTCGTTGACAATATGTAGAAACATTAGGAAAATCCGCCATGTCAATGGTTGAGAACTCATGTTCCAATGTAACAACGCGAGAGTTTTTGGTTATCTTGAAAAATATCTCGCAAGCGTTCCCAAGACGCCATGGCTGTTGAATCCGGTTCTGTTATCGTATGCAACAAATAAGTGGAGATTGTTGCATAAATCCAACCAAGGACTATGGCATCAAGTGTATCCCACAATTCTTTCTCTGCATCGTTTGTTATGTCTTTCCCTTTTCCATCTTTCGGAGGAATTATACGATGAAGAACTTTGTGAGCACGACAATAAATTTTGAATAATTCCGCCCAAGTCGCATAATGAACGGTTTCCATTTTTAGTTTGATGAAAATATGTGTTTTTATGTTTGAGACAGCAAGGGCAGGGTGAATGGATGATTTGGTTTCAGACATAATTGGTTGTGATGAAGGATAATCAGTAATGGAGTAAGAGAAAAAAATGAAGAAATTTTCGGCCAACTAGGGTTCTAAGGAGGAAGAGGACCAAAATTTGGAAGAAAATAAAATAATTTTGGATCTTTCCTTAAGCTCTTGATACCATGTAAGACTTTGAAAGTATTTTCCTCAATGTATTCATCCTTAAAGGGAACAATATATATACCATATACATTTAAGGCAGAAGAGTAAATCATGCCTAATGTTCCTAAGCAATCCCTAATAATCTTCTACCTAATTAACATAATATTCCTAATTAATATTTTAATACCTACCATATATAAAATGATACTACATTAATTCATAATAATAATATGATTTACCCAATATTCTAACATTGTCCTAAAGGATATGCCAAAATGGATAATCATAAGAACAAAAGAACATCATCCATTAAACTTTGTTTGATTATATAGTCATAATTATCTTAATGCTTTAACTATTTTAGTAACCATAAATTATTGTTAGCCCCACTAACCTTATCATTATATACATATTATAATATACTACATTGAATAAGTGTGCCAATGATGACATAGACACACTCCTAGTGATCTCCAAGTCTTGCCAACTTTACGATTTCAATCATTTTTATTTAGCATTTCATATATTCAACAATTTACATTATTTTACTTAGAAATAATTGAGAGTTCTCGTATATATCAAGATTTACATAATTGAGAATAACGATATTAGTAATAAAAAGTTTGAAATTTGTGATGATGTTGAAGTTTCTAGCATCTACGCCGAAGTATCTTTGATATGACTTTGATAATCATGGATGAAACATTACCGTCCGCTTGGGCAGCTCAATTGGTTATCAAGGGCGATATTTGGAAAATGGATGCAACATTACCGATTAACCTTCTCATCTAAAAGTTTTCTTTCCTAATTAATATTAATGAGCATTTAAATTCATAACGTCTCTTCTTTTATGTCATATAAAATTATGCGATCATTTTATTAAAAAACTTAATATGTTAAACAGTGCACAATTTAATTATGTAATGTGATCATGCCCAACTCTAGTCCTAAAAAGGATAAGCGATCGCTGCAAATATAATCTGATCTAAAAATCCGGAATCAAATTCCATAGAGAACTAACGTTAGCTATAATTATTAAATATTATTAAAAAAATAAGTTCGAACAATATTCTGAATTATAAAGATTAAGATTTTTATTTTAAACTACTTCACTAATAAATAATAAAACAATAAAATTATCAATTAAAGAGGATGAAGTTGTAAACAAGATTAAGGAGGCCTACGGTTATGATTTCCCCAATTATCGGAATCCTTCTCGCTACGTTATATATAATCTCGCCGATTTCTTCTCTATTAATCGTGAGCACTTAACTTATCCTAATTCTCTCTCGAGTAACACAACAATTTACTAGATGTATTCTCTCGAACTACTCTAGCTAGCAATTTCTCATCGCTCACTATGACCACGTCAAAGCTTCGTTATCTCTAATCCCGCTTTTAAACCCGCCGTATTAATTACTCATTTACCCAGGGAGTGACATTGTTCAACAAAAACCTAAATATGAATTCTCTCTCGAGCAACACATAATAAATAGGCACAACTAATCGATGGTCATTCAATCAACTGAAATAAGCATATAGTTGAACAAGTAGAGAAATTCAAAGGCTTAATTATATTAAAACGTAACAAGAATTCATCCAACAATTAGTTGCATAAAAATCCTAGATAGAGAATTATCTACTCATAAAAGTATATGAAAACACAATACTAAAATTCATAACCAACAATAAAAAATAGGAAGAAGAAAGGAAAAACTTGTTGCCGAATCTTTCTCCCTGCTCCGCAACGGATCCTTGCTCTCCTTAGGTTGAATCCTCCAAAATAATGTGTCTTAGGATGTATTATATGACCTAGAATGTGTAGGAAATCAAATAAACCAATCAGAACACGTTTGGAAAACTTTCCTTGGCTCATCTTAACTCTCGCTTCGCGAGGATCACAGGCGAGCCCAACCAGCTATAAATTTTCTCTTGTTTCTTGGCTCGTCTATGGGCTCGTCTTGGCGAGGATGTTGATGAGCCCTCTCAGGCATATTTTCGGCCTGGCTCGTCAACTTCCTTGCCTTTTCCTTCGCTTTGCTATTTTGATCAAATGATTAAACTTCTTGGCTCGTCAAGATATTCGCAAGGTGAGCATATAAGCGATCTCGGGCATTCTCTGATCTTTCTTTTCTTATCTAAACTTGCATAAAATAAGCTCTTTTCCAATCGCTTTCGTCCAACGATCTTCCTACACATACAAAACACGTAATAAGCTCAAGGCAATATAATTTGTACTCAAACGACGATAAAAGTGAAAATATATTTATGTCCTAGAGACAATCTGTATTAGGACAAATGTACTTTATACACATTCATATTATTATTAATGGAGATTAATATTTTGGCATTTGCAATTATTGAATTATTAATTGATTGTTTGTAATATTCTATAATATGCATTCCTGGAGGTTACGCGGTTATTAATATTGTGAGTTATTAATATTATAACGTAACTCTTAAAATAGCCTCGACTAATGATCATCGAGAATGGGATATCGATGATATGTGATAAGTCGAATGTGGTCTGCATCACATCCTTGGAGGATGTAGTATGTCTCACCTGCTACGAGTAATGGCTACTCGTGATGGACACATGGATACTTTGGAAGTATTGGTATACCCTGCTGATATATTGTTTGTTATACTTATCTAAAGTATGATCAGCGTATGGGAGATAGAAGTCCTTAGACTTTAGGTCAATACGCGTCTTGTCTGCAAAGTAATGTACTTTGATCCTGTCCTAAGCTCAAATGCCTTGTAGGTTGAGATACAGCTTGTATTGGGTACATTACGATGTTTATTGAAGGTGGTGGAGCGCCGCGGTGCTAATGCATTTTTTCAGAAACCGAAAGGCTTCTGCCTCAGTGGCGTCGTGGCTCTAATGATTAGTGTCGCGGCCCCCACTTGTCCAGAAACAAAAAAAATAGAGTTCAGAATGTTTAACCCAAGATTATTATTATACGGTATATTATTTGATAAGTATACTGTTTATGTGCTAAATGTCAAAATGTTTGTCATTTAAATTTTTAGAATAGTGTCCGCTATAACTGTCTGGGCAGGCGGCACCCAGTGTTTGATTAAACCATCGTATATCATGCATATTGGGTTGAAGGTTTCCAAACTATATGTGTCATTAGCTTTGCATGATAAGATGTTATATTGGATATGGCATAAAAGAGTTGATCTTGGTTAAAATCCTGAATTAAAATGTTCCTCAAAATTTTAAATACAAGTCTAAATTAAAACGCGTCGTCTATTATAATTGTTAGAGTGCAAAATCTTTTTCGGTGATATGAGTATTTATGCCAAAGCATTTGCTCTAAGTCTATGAGGACCCAGAGTCTTTCATAAATGTGTTTTAATGTAAAGGTAAATGATAAACTTTTGTGGGTATTTACACCAAATTTGCTTAGATACATAAACGCAGTCGTGTAATGGGGTTGACTTGCTTAGACAAATCTTGGCACCAAAGTGTCAGACTAATCTAAGGACGCAAGATTAAATATAATATTTGATCAACCAAGAGTTGCAAATAAGTTTTGCAATTGGTTTAGAATCTACCAAGATATGTTATTGAAGTTATCAGCCAAAGCAAACGCGGAGATAGTATAGGCTTGGATCTTGGTCCATTATGACCTCAATTAATATAGGTCCGTATTCTACCATGGGGTCGTAGAAGTATGTTAAAATAGTGGGAGCTAATTAAACAAAAGGCCTTGTGGATTAGCCTAAATGAATGTGTATAATAGGAAATAGATTTTGAGTTTTATTTTCGGTCTATCTAATTCTTCAGATTATAAAAGATGTCGAGCTTATCATTGAAAATGTTGATTTAGATGAACAAACTTACTGGACCGAACTACCTTGATTGGCTAAGGAATTTGCAAATAGTACTGAGACAAGAGAAAATAGAATACGTGTTGGACTGTGTTTCCAACAGTCCCTGCGACAGACTCTGACAAATATGCCTCTTTTGATAAGGATGCTTACCAGAAACATCTAGATGATATCATTTCAGCGCAATGCGTAATGTTGTCTTACATGTCTATGAAACTTCAGAGACAACATGAGAACATGGGGCCCAATGAGATGCTCGAACACTTGAAGAGTTTCTATGACTCTCAATCCCACACTATGGAATATGAGTTGCTAATAGAACTCTTTAAGTGTAAGCTCAATGAAGGGGGCAAGGTCTCGCATCATGTGTTGAAGATGATAGGGCTGATAGAGAGGCTTGCTTCAATTGGAGCGAAGCTTGAAAATAATGTCGCTACCACCCTCATCCTGAACTCTCTCCCTCGTTCCTTTGAGAACTTCATAGTGAATTTCAACATGAATGGAACGAAGGCGACTCTGCCGGAGCTGCACAACATGCTCAAGACTTTTGAGTCCTCCACTTCCAAAGGCAAAGTTGTGCTCATAGTGAGCTCTTCTAGCCGACCCAAGATGAAAGGCAATGAATGGCAGAAGAAGAAAGGCAAAGAAATCGTTGCGCCCTCAACTATGAAGCCCAAGCGAGGTGTGAAGAAGAAGGTGAACGCGACTAAGGATGAACGCCTCAACTACCATAGGAAGGGGCATTGGAAGAAGGACTGCACGGCACCAGGAGGAGGAAAAGCACTAGGTGCTCCTGCCTTTGGTGGACAAGGTATGTACGTCATTGAAATAAATATGTCTATAAATAATTCTCATTCCTGGGTATTGGATACCGCTTGTGGCTCACACATTTGTACAAATGTGTAGGGGCTAACTGATAGCAGGAAGGTTGGACCAAGGGAGGTAGACCTACCATTGGAAACAGAGCACGAGTAGATGTTGAGCGCGTAGGGACTTATAGATTAAATTTACCTTCCGGCTATTGTTTAGTGTTGAATGATTGCTTTTATGTACCCTTGTTAACGAGGAATATCATTTTTGTCCCAATTTTAGACATGGAGGGGTTTTCCTCGTATATTTATAATGGCAGTCAAGTACTGTCTTTTGATAATATAATATATGGAACTGCTCCTCTTGTGGATGGATTGTATACACTAAACTGTAGTCAAGAGATATTCAATGTACAAAATAAATGATTCAGCTCTCAGGCTGTCTGGGAATAGCTCCACCAGACATAGAAGAAAGGAGTGTAGGATTGGTAAGCTTTGCCGGAAAGAAGCTATTCGACTGCCAAGATAAGTAATAGAAACTCTACCTACCTATGCCACTGCAGACTTGGTCATATCAACGAATCAATGATAGCAATATTGAGGAAGTTAGACTACCTCGAACCATTTGACTTGGAGTCTTAAGGTAACTGTGAATCTTGCTTGAGAGGAAAGATGACCAATAAACCACTTTCTAGAAAAGGTGTGCGAGCCAAGAAGGTGCTTGAGTTGGTCCATACTGATGTATATGGGCCATTCTCGACTCAATCTAAATGAGGCTTCCCGTACTTCATCACTTTTACTGACGACTTCACAAGGTATGGATATATGTATCTTATGAGGCACAAATCCGAGGCTTTTGAGAAGTTCAAGGAGTACAAGTCGGAAGTAGATAAGCAACTTGCGAAAAGTATCAAGACCCTTCGATCGGATCGAGGAGGTGAGTACTTGAGCAAGGATTTTCTAGATTACTTAAAGCTACATGGAGTCCAATCAGAATGGACACCTCCAGGAATGCCACAGATGAATGGTGTTGCCGAAAGGAGAAACCGAACCTTATTGGATATGGTTCGATCCATGATGAGCTCTTTAGCTCTACCTACATACCTTTGGGGACATGCTATACAAACCTCTATATATGTTCTGAACAGGGTTCCTTCCAAGTCAATATAAAAGACACCCTATGAGATATGGTATGGCAAGAAGCCAGCTCTTAAACATATGAGACCTTGGGGGTGCCCTGCATATGTTAAGAAGATACTCACTGACAAGTTGGAATCTAAAAGTGAGAAATGTTACTTCTTGGGGTATCCAAAGGAAACTAAGGGATACTACTTCTATCTACCTGGAGAACATAAGGTCATTGTTTCCAGAAACGCAACTTTCCTTGAAGAAGAATATGTCTACAAGGAACATAGCTGCACAGAGATAAAACTTGAAGAAATTCAAGAACCACAAGATAACACAGAAAATGAACCCTTGTCAAATAACCTAAACAAGGATTCAGTGAGAGTATCTGGTAAAGATTGGGTACTTAGAGTACGCCCTTCAGCCAGTAGAAGTGTTGTGAGAAATAGTGCAGAAATGCAAGACTCTCATACACAACCAATAGAAGATGATACAATAGTTGTACATCATCCCATTCAGGAAACACATGAAAATGACATTCTTGAAAGCTCTCAAGATGATGGATTGTCCATGAAACAACCTGAGGGTTTTTCACTTGAGTCCAAACCAAATGTCGTATGCAAGCTACAAAAGTCCATTTATGAGCTTAAGCAAGACTCGAGGAGTTGGAACATTTGCTTTGACAAGGCTATCAAGTAATTTGATTTCGTCAGAAGCAAAGAGGATCCATATGTTTATAGTAAACGCAAGGATGAGAGTATTGCCTTCATTATCATGTATGTAGATGACATATTAATAATGGTAGACAATAAGACTCTCTTGCAGTCAGTCAAATAGTGGTTGTCCAGTACCTTCATGATGAAGGATTTAGGTGAAGCCTGCTACATTCTGGGGATTAGGATCTATAGAGATAGACCTAACAGATTGTTGGGGCTGTCACAGTCAGTCTACATAGACAAAGTTCTTAGACAGTTTTCTATGGAAAATTCCAAGAAAGGTGGTCTACCTATGGGACAAGGCATCAAGTTATCTAAGAAGGATAGTCCTTCTAATTCTATAGAACTTGAACGCATGAAAAGGATCCCATATGCTTCGGCTATAGGATCGATCATGTATGCCATGACCTGTACTAGGCCAGATGTGGCATTTGCACTTAGTATGACTTGCAAATTCCAGTAGAAACCTGGGGAAGAACACTGGAAGGCAGTCAAGAGTATTCTTAAGTATCTTAGACGAACTAAAGATTACTTCTTAGTCTATGGTGGACAAGAAAAGCTAGTTGTTACTGGGTACACTAATGCTAACTTCCACACGGATGTTGATGACTACAAATCTCAATCAGGGTACACATTCATTTTCAATGGTGGAGCAGTAAGCTAAAAAAGTTCCAAACAAGCTACAACTGCTGATTCGACAACAGAAGCTGAGTACATTGCTGGATCGAAAGGTGGTAAAGAAGTTGTCGTGACATCTAAGTTCCTGAAGGAACTAGGGATTGTTCCAAGTGCCACTTGTCCAATAACGGTTTATTATGACAACACTGGTGTGATTGCGAAAGCTAAGGAACCAAGATCAACCAACAGAAACAAGCATGTACCAAGGAAGTACCACATACTCAGGGAGACGGTGAAGACTGAAGAGATTAGATTAGACTATGTTACCACAGACGATAATCTAGCTGACCCATTCACTAAACCATTAAGCTTAGTCAAGCATAATGGTCATTTTGAGAATATGGGCATTAGATATGTTGGAGATTGGCTCTAGGCCAAGTGGGAGATTGAAAGTATATTTATGTCCTAGAGACAATCTGTATTAGGACAAATGTACTTTATACACATTCATATTATTATTAATGGAGATTAATATTTTGGCATTTGTAATTATTGAATTATTAATTGATTATTTGTAATATTCTATAATATGCATCCCTGGAGGTTACGTTGTTATTAATAATGTGAGATATTAATATTATAAAGTAACTCTTAAAATAGCCTCGACTAATGATCATCGAGAATGGGATATCGATGATATGTGATAAGTCGATATGTGGTCTGCATCACATTCTTGAAGGATGTAGTATGTCTCACATGCTACGAGTAATGGATACTCGTGATGGACACATGTATACTTTGGAAGTATTGGTATACCCTGCTGATATATTGTTTGTTAAACTTGTCTAAAGTATGATCAGCATGTGGGAGATAGAAGTCCTTAGACTTGAGGTCAATACGCGTCTTGTCTGCAAAGTAATGTACTTTGATCCCGTCTTAAGCTCAAATGCCTTATAGGTTGAGAAACGACTTGTATTTGGTACATTACGATGTGGATTAAAGGTAGTAGTTGAGCCAAGATTAGGATTCATTCCTCGAATGTATATTCGAGAGAACACTCGGATTCTCAGTGATGTTAGGTTGACTAAGTCGTTGGCCAACGCAATAGACATATTTAGAATATGGTCTAGTTTTCAATTAATATAGATGAGATACAATGATTAAGCCATTTGGATAGACATTTGACAAATTCTAAGCTTGATCGGGTGTGTCGTGAATGGAAGGATTTTATCTTACCACATAAAGGTTAAGTTTACTGGATTCGCGTAAACGTACTTCACATATTGAGTTCGTCTTGCAGCGCCGTCTAGGAGTTCCGCGTAGACCTTAATTTGATTAATGTCGATATGAGAAGGCCTGTAGGGTCACACTATGTCGATTGTCCGTTTCGATCTAAGGATGTATTGAGAGAGTAATTAAATGTTCGATTTAGAATCGAGACATTTAAATGAATAATGATTATTTTAATTAAGTCAAAATTGGATTTTGGATTTAATTAAGAATGCGCAGGAAATGAATCGATACAGTGCAGAAACTCATCGAGTGCCGCGACGCCCATACCCTAGGGCCGCGGCGCCTCTGCATCGATTTTTGGGCTAGGCCCAAGGTCAAACCCTAATCCGGTTTTGACCTATTTTTCAACTATAAATAGAGGCATTCACCTCATTATTCAACACACCATTTTCTGAAAACATTCTAAGCCTTAGAGACTTAGAATTAAACTCTCTCGAACCTCTACCGAATTTCCTACCTTTCCGAAAGAGATATACATTGAAGCTTGGAGCTTGCAGTCGGAAGAGCAACCGTGTTTGCACCTTATAGTAGATAAAGACTCCAGAACCCGTAAGTGTTATGTTTTATGTTACATGTTTGATTGTTGTATAACCATGCCAGAAATATTGTTGGGGTAAGTAAGAAACAAAATTTTAAACTTCCGTTGTGCCTTACTTATGTGTTTTGTACCCAACAAAAACCTACAAAAAGTACTAAGAAGTGAGGCAAAATAATAAATAAATATATGCATTTTTTACCGAACATCATAGTTTTTTATTATTATTTAGTACTATTCCATTTTACAAGTATATGGAGCAGTATCGTGGTGAGGTTTTGCCTTACATAAAAAATAGAAATTTAGGAGGAATTAATTGAAGAATTTCAGATTAAGGGCTATCGATCAAGCAGACAATTAAGATATATTACCGACGGGGACTGATCTTATCAATCTTTTTGGAATACACCACCTATGTTTGTTCACTTTACTTTCCGCAAAGACTATATTGAATTGAAACAGTAGAAAATAATTCCTATAAGATTGAGCATAGAATAAACAATAAATTAGAACTGAAATATTCAATACATTAAAGAGGAATTGCATCTGGATAGGACCAGACTACACTAGTAGAGAGTAAAGAGCAAAGACCAACTATTTGGAAATAGATATCCTATTTAAGTCCAAGAGTAAAACTAAATCGTCCTATATATTCCCTTTAAAGGAATAATTTACCAAAGAAGAATTATGCTTTGAAATGAAGAAAGTTTTGACATTTGGATCACGTGGATCGATATATTCTGTGCTCAATTTTAAAAGTCAAGTACTATTACATAACTTTGCCTATAATAAGTGTGGACTGAAAACTTAGAAAAGAAAGTATTTCAGTATATAAATTGACAATATAGTAATTACATTAAAATTTTATAACGTATTATTTATTATAGACTATCAATCAATATTAATAAATAAAATAGAAAAAAGAGTAAAAAAAAAATGTGCTCTAACGTATTTAAAATGACTCAAAAATATTCTTTTTATACTTATTGGATTAAATTTGCCTCTCTTTTCATCTATTGGATCAAAAATGTCCTTGACGTATCATAAATGACTCAAAATTATCATTCTTGCACCTATTTGATCAAATTTGCCCCTAACGTTATCTTCAGGCTTAAAATTTTTCCTCCATTAATAATATAATTATATGATATTTTAATTAAATACATGACTTTTATTTATTACTGTAATTCACACCGACCCATCTATGTTCCAACCCAACACAAGACCCATTCATTTCTTTAGCATAAAATTACTTTACTTATTTTCTTGTGTTCGGTACGTAAGCAAAAATTATTTTTTAAGAACATATGTATATGGTCTAAACAAATACTATGAGTGGTGGGATAGGGTTGAAGATGAAGTGTGTTCAAGGTAGGAGGGAGACAATCAATAAAATATGCTACTTATAGAACTTGTCACCCTCTAAGAAATAAGTATAATTGGACCAGGATTGAGACATGTTCATTTTTTATTGCAGAACACTCACTTCATTTATATTTATGTGACACCATTTTCTTTTTATTTTGTCCCAGAAAGAATATCACTTTTTTAGTTTAAAAATAATTTAATTTTATGAGATGATTTACAGTCACACATGCATATAAGACTTATTTTGAATGACACATTTCAAAAAAATTCTTTTCTTTCTTAAACTTCGTGTCAAGTCAAATAATGTTACATAAATTGAGACAGAGTGAGTAGTAATAATCTGGAGTTTCACCGGTGAAATTTAAATTTTCTTAATATTGACTATTGTTCAATTATAGAAGTTGAAAGTGGCTATTTGTGAGCTTTACCATATATGACCTATTTTTAATAGCGACTTCTTGGATCCAAACTCAAGACGCAAATAATTCTAATTACCGCTTGAGAAGTGAACCTGCTACTGATACCTATAGATTTGACACGTAATTGCAACGGGCAACAACATGTCCATGCACCTGTCAACAATATTTGACCTTCAATTGATGTTCAAATTATGGGGGATAGAATAAGAAAAATATGGTCCATATATAGCACAAAACTATCTTGCTGACAGAACAGTTGACCCTTAAAAAGGACAATATATAGTGGTTGCATGAAAATTGCAGGCAGGGATCATGGAAATGTGTGACATATATAGTATTAAGGACCTAAGTTAAGGTGGGTGAAAACCCATCAGATGTACTCAAAAAAGGAACTGGATCACCAAAAGTCATGATCAGAATCATTTATCGGAGAATTGTTTTCTTATAGAAAACATTTTTTTCATATCAGTACTAACGCATCGAATCTCATCAGAACTCCGAAGTTAAGCGTATTTGGGTGAGACTAGTACTAGGATGGTGATCCTATGAAAAGTCCTCGTGTTGCATTCCTCCTTTTTGTCACATATCTATCTTTCTTTCGAGTCAAGAGTCTATCGAAAACAACTTCTCTACCCAATAAAGGTAGGGGTAAAGTCTACGGACATCTTACTCTTCCCAGACCCCAATTGTGGTACTATACTAGGTTTGTTATTGTTGTAGTAAGTTTACGCATACGAAATTGAATTAACCAGAGCATTAAAGTCCGAATGTCGAATCAAGGGTGAATGTAACTCCTAAGCAATTTGTTCATCCGAGCACAATATTTCTGGCACGGTGCATAATTATATGTGAAAAAATATAAAATTCTAACAAATATTATATTTGACCTATAATTTTAAAAGTATAAGAAATTCAACTTAAATTAAAATATACAAGGATATACACGGTATACATATACCTTGTGTATACCACAGAAACCCATAACAAGTGGGAAACCGTGATATACACGGTATACATAGTCATGTATATCAATGTTATGGTAACATATTTAGTTGTATATTTTGTATATAATTAGTATTGTACACTTACTAATTAATCTCACATCAAGTCCTCCATCACGTAATTCCTCCCACTATCCCTCCTCCTACGAAGGATCCTCAGTTATGGATCACTTTTGATGCTACCGTCCTTTAGTGGATTTACTCCACTATTTCTACCGACCTTTTACAACGATCATTGAACCAGACACTACGGCTATGGCTACCTGGAATAGATTGCGTGATATATTCCGAGATAACCAACATTCCCGAGTTGTCACTTTTGAGCAAGAATTTTCTCAAGTTAGCATGGAAGATTTCTCGGATGTTTCAGCTTATTGTAAATGGCTCAAGGAATTGGCGGACCAACTCAGTAACGTTGGCGCTCTTGTTACCAATAATCGTCTTGTTCTCCAACTGGTTGCAGGCCTATCTGAGGCCTATAATGGTGTTGGAACTCTACTCTAACAAAGTAATTCGTTTCCCCTTTTTTTAAAGCATGTTCGATGCTCACTTTGGAAAGAGGTCGGCTTGGAAAAAAAGGCAGCTACCGGCGCCAGTCCCGTGGCGATGATGACGTCCTTCGGTAATTCTCATGGGGTTGTTGACAATTCAGGCCAAAACCGCAACAACGGTGGCGGCAAGAAGGGTTAAAACCATAAAAACAATGGCAAAAATCACGGCGGCAACAACGGTGGCGGCCGGAACAATGGCAAGTAACGGAGGGAACAGTAACCACAGTGGGGGTGACCTCGGAACAGTGGCAGTGGGCCGCAGGCCACCTGGTCCCAGCCTTGGGCTCCTTGGCCGTGGAACTAGGCCAGTGACCCTTGTCCCAATAGCTAATATTTTCCTACTCCAGCTTCAGCGTACCATTGGGCCTCTCAGTAGCCTTTCATGCCCAATTTTTCATAGCCCAATGGGTTTCGGACCACTTCTGGGCCTGGACAGCAAGGAGGCCTGCTTGGGCCTCGGCCCCCGCAGGCTTACCATGCTACGGGCCCTAATCCGCTCCCGAACCCGACAGATATTAAGGCCGACATGCATACACTGGGAGTAAATCCTTCAAACGTGAATTGGTATATGGACACCGGCGTCACTTCTCACATGACGTCCGACCAAGGTACTCTCTCGTCTTATTCCAATTTGAGCAAATATCATGGCATAATTGTTGGTAATGGCAACTCAATTCCAATTCATGGTTACGGTCATAAAACTTTATCTCCCCCCCCCCCCAATCCACCTCTTGTCTTGAACAATGCCCTTTATGTCCCTAACTTAATTAAAAATTTGGTATTTATCCGTAAATTCACCACTGATAATTAGATTTATGTTTTTTTTTTTTTATCTTTTGGATTTTCTGTGAATGATTTCAAAACGGGGATACCTCTCATGAGATGTGATAGTAGGGGAGATCTTTATCCTAGCATGACCACATCCAGTCTCTCGAGTCAAGTCTTGCCATCTACTTTTGTCGCTCTAGCTCCTTCCTTGTGGCATGCACGTTTGGGTCACCTTAGGTCATCAATTGTTTCTTCATTGCATAAAAATAATTTTATTTCTTGTAAGGGTGCGCGTAGTACTCCAATTTTTCAATCATGTCCTTTAGGAAAACATGCTAGATTACCATTTGTAGCATCTACTTCTTGTACTTTGTTGCCTTTTGATATTATTCATAGCGATTTATGGACCTCTCCCGTTCTCACTTCTGTGGGCCATCGTTATTATGTTCTATTTTCTTATGATTATTCTAATTTTTTATAGACTTTTCCGTTAGCGAAAAAATCTCAAGTTTTTTCCACATTCTTAAATTTTTCGAGCATTCATCTGTACCCAATTCGAACAAGAAATCAAAAATATTCAATATGATAATTACAAAGAATATGATAATGGGTTGTTTCGGGAATTTTGTGAAAATAATGGCATAGTTTTTCGCTTCTCTTGTCCTCATACGTCCTCACAAAATGGGAAAGCCCAACGAAAAATTCGTACCATTAATAATATTATCCGCACTATATTGGTCTATGCTTCCGTACCCCCTTCATTTTGCATCATGCTCTACAAATGGCTACATATCTTCTTAACATACTTCCTACCAAAGAGTTGGCAAATGTGTCTCCTCTTAAAGTCCTCTATAATAAGAATCCTTCGTATTCTCATCTTAGGGTCTTTGGGTGTTTATGTCATCCGTTGTTTCCGTCAACTACAATTAACAAACTTCAAGCATGTTCTACCTCTTGTGTATTTTTGGGTTATCCATCTAATCATCGTGGTTACAAATGTTTTGATTTATCGTCTAATAAAATCATAATTACTCGCCATGTTTTTTTTTATGAAACCTAATTTCAATTTTCTAAAGTGAGTAGTCCCGGGCCTAGTTCGTATAATTTTTTAGATGACGAGGTCTCCCCGTATAATATTCACCATTTATCAGAACTGTCCCGCACCTAAAATCCGCATGCGGGCCCACTGTCCGCTGGCCCTCTAGTACCGTCGAATCAGCCTAGTCCTCCCGTCACTGGTCCAAAAATTAGGCCGCATATTTAGCCCGCCTACCCCCTGTTTCTGTTTCCGATCCGATTCCGATGTTGGGCCGCGGCCCAGCCCACCGCCCGCCGGCCGATCCGTCGCCCATCCGAATTTTTTCTAAAATCCACCCAATTCTCCCCCGAGTCACAGATCGGTCACTCGTAGTCAATGAGGTATTTTTAAATCAAAGTGACATTTTAATCTAAATTCTAATGTTCTTAAATTCCCCTACCCCGTAACCCAGTATCTGCATTAAATGACTCGAATTGGAAATTGACCATGAGAGTTGGTGCCCCATCCTTCTAGTGTTTTAATAATATTCTGTCTATGTGGATATTTACTCATAAATATAATTTTGATGGTTCTTTTGTGAGGCATAAGGCTCGTCTTGTAGGTGATGGTAAGACTCAGCAGGTTGGCGTCGATTGTGGTGAGATGTTTAGTCCAATGGTCAAACCGGCTATCATTCGCATTGTTCTCAGCTTGGCTCTGTCAAAAGCATGGCTCATTCATCAATTGCATGTGAAGAATGCTTTCTTACATGGTGATCTTAAGGAGACTGTTTACATACATCAACCCTTGGGATTTCGCGACCCCATATATCCTCATCATGTCTGTTTATTGAAGAAGTCCTTGTGTGGACTTAAGCAGGCCCCATGGGCTTGGTATAAGAGATTTGCAGACTATGTTTCATCTATTGAGTTTTCCCACAACAGGTCTGATAATTCATTGTTCATATATCGTCGTGGTACTTCCTTGGCTTATATTCTATTATATGTGGATGTTATTATCTTGACTGCCTCTTCTGATGAGTTGCGCAAGTCTATCATGACAATGCTCAGTTCTGAGTTTGCTATGAAAGACTTGGGGCCCTTGAGTTACTTTTTGGGGATTGCTGTCACTCGTCATGCAGATGGGTTATTCTTATCACAACGAAAGTATGCCACTGAGGTTATTGAAAGGGCCGGTATGTCCTCGTGCAAGTCTACTTCCACTCCAGTTGATACTAAATCCAAGTTGGGTGCTGCGGCTGGCTCACCATACGAGGATCCGACCCACTATCGCAGTCTTGTAGGGGCTCTTCAGTATCATACTTTCACGAGACCAGATGTTACGTATGTCATACATCAGGTGTGTTTGTTTATACATGATCCCAAGGTTGAGCATATGAATGCGCTCAAATGCATTATTCGATACATCCAATGGACACTTGACTATGGTTTACATTTATATCCTTCATCGACATCTACACTTGTCTCGTATACAGATGCTGATTGGGGTGACTGTCCAGTTACCAGACGCTCCACGTCTGGCTATTGTATGTTTCTAGGTAATAACTTGGTCTCATGGTCTGCAAAGCGACAGTTTACATTATCACGCTCTAGTGCAGAGGCCGAGTATCGAGGGGTAGCCAATGTGGTCTCTGAATCCTGTTGGCTACGTAATATTCTTTTAGAGCTTCATTGTCCTATTCAGAAAGCTACCTTGGTTTATTGTGATAATAATAGTGTCGTCTACCTTTCTGGTAATTCGGTTCAACACCAGCGCACTAAACACACCGAGATGGATATTCACTTTGTTCGCGAAAAGGTAGCTCGTGGACAAGTACACGTCTGTCATATTCCTTACAGGTATCAAATTCCAGACATCTTTACCAAGGGTCTTCCCTCGGTCCTTTTTGAAGATTTTAGGGACAGTCTCAGCATACGAAGATCGCCCGCTATAACTGCGGGGATGTGAAAATATACGAGGATATACATGGTATACACAAGGTATGTGTATACCGTGTATATCACGGAAACCCATAACAAGTGGGAAACCATGATATACATAGTATACACAGCCGTGTATATCACTGTTATGGTAACATATTTGGTTGTATATTTTGTATATAATTAGTATTGTACACTTACCATAATTGTAGGATTCTTGTACAAATAGAATAGAGCTTTGTGAGTAGAATAGAAATAAGATTTTCCATATTATGGAAATTATAAATTGTATATATACTCTTTCATTAATGAAAATAATCAAGGGATTATTTCTTTCATTAAAAGCCTCAAAGGTTAAATTCTATCAATTATAAATTCTGAATCCACATTTATATAAAAAATGACAGGGGCAGAGCTAGGCAAGGGGGACTTCATCCAAATCTCTTTCACCCCTTAGCCGGAAAATTACATTTGCATATACAAAGTAAAAAATAATTTCTACATGTAAATAATGAATGTTTGCATTAAGTTAGATCGTTTACATCACACCCTTGGGGTGCGGCACTTCCCCGGATTATACTAACGAGGGATATTTTGTGCACCGGGCTACTCTACCCTTTAAATAGTGAATATTTTTACTCCGAGGTATTAGCTAATATTTTCCAAATATTCACAGTATATTTTGTAATTATGATAGGTGTATATTTAAGGTAACTTAGGATTCTTATTGTATTAGGAATCAACCTCTGTACAACTATATATATATATATATATATATATGTGATTAATGAAAGAAATCCCCAAGGGAAATTATTCCAGTCTTACATGGTATCAAGAGCCAAACCCTAATCCCTAATCTTCTCCTCCCTATAGTCGTCGCCGACCACCACTAGAATTTTTAAATTCTTTTTCTTCTAGGTCTACGGTAAAACAGCCACCATGTCTCGTCCCAATTCCCCTACTAATTTCGGTTCTTCCACTGGTACTTTTGACAACCCTACTCTATGTACATCATCTTCTTTTCATCCGGCTTTCGCCGTTACCAACATCAAGAATTTTATCTCTATAATTCTTGACCAAGAAGACTGTCAATAATTCATGTGGATAGAACTATTTTATATTCATGCATGCACGTACAATGTGCTCGACTATATTGATGATTTTGTTCCTCGTCGAACAGATGTTGCAGACGCGACATGGCGTCTCCTTAACGTCATCGTCAAACAGTGGATATACGGCACCATCTCTAAAGACTTGTTGTGTACTATCATGAAAATAGGTGCTACGACACGTGAACTTTGGGTACGGTTAGAAGAAATTTTTCAGGATAATAAAAATACTCGGGCCGTGTATTTGGAAGAACAGTTCAACAATACGCGTCTCGAGAATTTTAATAACATGTCTGAATACTGTAAATAACTGAAACTCATAATCGACCAACTTTCCAACGTAGGGCCATCTGTTTCAGAAACCAAGATGGTACTTCAACTAGTTGTCCGTTTGACGAAAGGTGAATATGATACACTTGCGACGATGATTCAACAGGCCGACCCCCTACCAAGTTTCAACAAAGCACGTTCGCAACTTTTGTTAGAAGAGACTCGTCGTGCTAAACAAGAGGAGCACAATCAAAAGGCATTAGTCGTTAGATGGCATGACATCACCGGCGGCCAACACCACCTAGCCATCACCGCAAGAGAAATAGCAGCCCACGATGGAAGGCGTGGCGGCAGAGGCCGCGGTAATAACAACAAAGGAAAAGGTCGCGACAAGGGCCACCGAAACCAGCAATCAGGACCAAACCCTGCTCCCTATCTTCAATGGGTTGGGCAGTAACCTTGGCCCAATAACGGGAACTGGGCCTCATCTGCATGCCCTTACCTAAGAGCAGTGGCCCAGTTCCAGCAGGCTTGGTCACCAGGCGTCTTGGGCTCCGCCCCAACCAACAGGCAGGCCCACCAGCAGCAGCAACATGCCCACATGGTTTCGACCCCTCACCACCCGCCAGCCAGCACCCTGGCCCCCATTGACTTGGGCCAGGCTTTCAATACCTTGAACCTTTAGCAGCCCGATGATAATTGGTATATATACACCGGAGCCACATCTCACCTCACCCGATCGTCAGGTAATTTATCTCAAATGCTTCGGTTAAGGTGTCCTCAATTTATTACTGTTGGCAATGGTCACCGCATTCCAATTGAAGGTTGCGGTAACGCCCATACCAAACATCCCCACCCACATTTCTCCCTAAATTATGTCCTTTACACACCTAACATCATTAAAAATTTAATTTGTGTTAGAAAATTCACTCGCAATAATTCTGTGTCTGTCGAATTTGACCCTTTTGGTTTTTCTGTGAAAGATCTCAATACAGAGAAAATTCTTACGCACTGCAATAGTGTGGGAGACCTCTACCCCTTCACTCAATCTTTCGCTGTCAGAACTCATTCACCTGTCTCCCTTGGTGTTATCTCTCCGTCAACTTGGCATAACAGACTCGGACACCCAGGAGATCCTATTTTTAATATTCTTACGACTAATAAGCGTATTCAATGTAATAATGGGAAACTTGCCCAACACTGTTTTTCTTGCCCGCTTGGCAAGCATACTTGTATTCCATTTATGTCATCCAACGGTGTTACTTTTTCTCCATTTGATATTGTTCATGCTGATTTGTGGACATCTCCGGTTGTCAGTTCCTTGGGTCACAAATTCTATCTAGTTTTATTAGATGATTTTTCACACTTTGTATGGATCTACCCACTGAAGTTCAAATCTGAAGTTTTTGCCAAGTTCTTGAATTTCAAAAATTCATTAAAACACAGTTTGAAAAATCTATAAAATCTTTTCAATGTGATAATGGACGTGAATTTAATAATTTGGCATTTCACAATTTCTGCTCTAAATAAGGCATGGTTTTCCGTTTTTCCTGTCCCTACACTTCCTCCCAAAACGGCAAAGCTGAACGAATCATACGTACCATCAATAACATGGTTCGTACCCTTCTATTTCATGCTAGTCTTCCACCACCATTCTGGGTCTACGCTGTTAAAATGGTAGAGTACCTCATTAATATTTTACCAACCAGCACTCTCTAAAATAAGACCCCAACCGAAATCTTATATCGTAGGTTCCCTTCCTATGACCAACTCCGCATCTTCGGTTGCTTATGCTACCCCAACCTGGCCTCCAGTGCACCTCACAAACTAGCCCCACGCACCATGCCATGTGTCTTCGTCGGTTTCTCACCCAATCATCGGGGTTACCTGTGTTATAACATAGCCACTCGTAAGATAATTGTCTCACGTCACATCATATTTGACGAGGCGAACTATCCATTTTCAAATCTCTGAAAATTCCAAACCACGGATTACACATTTCTCGATGAGTCTACTCTATCTCCTATGATACACTCAATGTGCCACCGGCAGTTTCCTGTTCCGACGAAGACTTCACCAGCAGCTTCGTCACCACCAGTGTCCGGCGTCGTCTTCGACCAGTCACCACCTAGCTCTCAGTTGAACCCTCCACTGCTCGGCCTCCCTGTGGCACCTACCCCACCAACGGTTCCTCGACCAGCCATCGACCCGAGCCTATCCAACACCCTCCCAGAACCCGCAAGCCAGCAGCCACATATCACAGACCAACCACTGCTACCTCCAGAACCAACAAGCCCGCAGCTACGAATCCCAGTCCAAACACTGCTGCCTACCCACCATATGGCGACTCGTTCACAACGCGGGATTTTCAAACCTAAGGTCCATTTTAACCTCTCCATACAAATCATATCACCCATTCCCAAAAATCCAAAACTAGCCAAACTGGACCCTAATTGGAATGCGGCCATGTGCGAGGAATTTAATGTTTTAATCAAGCAGAACACTTGGGATTTGGTACCTAGACCTGGCGGTGTGAATGTTATCCGGTGTATGTGGCTATTTCGTCACAAGTTCAGAGACAGTGGTGACTTGGAGCGGTATAAGGCAAGACTGGTTGCTAATGTCACTAATCAGCATGAGGGTATTGATTGTGGTGAGACATTCAGTCCGGTTATTAAACCAGCTACTATTCGGACTATTCTCAGTATTGCAATGGGCATGCATTAGCCAATTCATCAGCTTGATGTCAAGAATGCATTTCTTCATGGGGATTTGAAAGAAACTGTGTACATGCATCGCCCCTGTATTTGCTCACCCGGCAGTCCCGCAATATGTATGTCGTCTCAGAAAGTCATTGTATGGCATGAAATAGGCACTCCGCGCTTGGTATGATCATTTTTCCAGGTATATTATGCAGATCGGATTTATTTATAGCAGGTGTGATAACTCTCTATTCACTTTTCATCGAGGTAGAAGCACTGCCTATTTGCTATTATATGTGGATGACATTGTTCTTATTGTCTCCTCTGACGATTTGAAGAATGAAATCATTACTCTACTCAAAATTGAATTTGCTATGACTGATTTAGGCAAGCTGAGTTATTTCTTGGGTATATCCGTGACTAGATCTGCAGCTACTATGTTTCTGTGTCAGCGCAAATATGCGGAAGAGATAGTGTACAGGGCTAAGATGGCAATTGTAAAATTATTCCAACTCCAGTTGACTCGAAATCCAAGCTTAGTGTCAATGAGAGTGCGCCAGTTTTTTATCCCACCCTATATCGGAGTCTTGCAGGTGCCCTTCAGTATCTTATATTCACTAGGCTTGATATTGCATATGTTGTTCAGCAAGTGTGTCTGTTTATGCACGCCCCTCGAGAGTCTCATTTTGCTGCCCTCAAACGTATTATCAGATACATTAAGGGCACACTTGACTTTGGCCTGCATCTCTACCCTTCTGCCCAACCAAGTTACTCTCCTACACGGATGCATATTGGGCAGGATGCCCGGACACACGTCGCTCCACCTCGGGCTACTATGTATTTCTTGGGGATAATCTTATTTCATGGTCCGCCAAGCGGCAGGCCACGCTATCCCGTTCGAGTGCTGAAGAAGAGTATCGCATAGTTGCTAATGTCGTTGCTTAGATCTGTTGGCTCCGAAATCTTCTTTTGGAGCTCCAGTGTCCACTGCGAAAGGCGTCTATAGTCTACTGTGACAACATATCTGCCATCTATATGTCTCACAATCCGGTCCAACATCAGCGGACCAAGCATATCGAGATGGATATTCACTTTGTGCGTGAGAAGGTCGCCCTTAGTCAGGTCAAAATATTACACGTGCCTTCCTCATATCAGTATGCAGATATTTTCACAAAGGGACTACCGAGACAACTCTTCACCGACTTCCGATCTAGCCTTAGCGTTCGGCCTCCTCCCGCTCCGACTCGGGGGGGAGTATTAGCGAATATTCTCTGAATATTCACAGTATATTTTGTAATTATGATATGTGTATATTTAAGGTAACTTAGGATTCTTATTGTATTAGGAATCAACATCTGTACAACTATATATATATATTGTGATTAATGGAAAGAATCTCCAAAGGAAATTATTCTAGTCTTACACGACGTTACCGTTAGAATGTTGGAAATGAAAAACTGAACCGGTATGGTCAAATAGTCTCTGGCTAGTGACTAGTGACTAGTGACATGGGGTGAATGTCTTTTTGTCTTTGAGTGGCCTATAAATAACACTCACCGTTCATTCTTTCTCCTCACAAACTAATACACTGAAAGCTTCACGTGCTTCTCTTTCTTTCCCCATTTCACCAATTTTGCTCTGCTTTTGTTCTGTTGTCGGTAATTAAGGGGTCTCTCTTCAAAAAAACATTAAAGCCCTTATCTGTTTCTGTTTTCTTGGAAGTTGTATCGTCGGTTAGGTCATTATATTGTTCCAACCTCCAAGGCTGTTAGTTATAAGTTAGTTAGTTAGTACCTAGTAACTTACTTTAGAGACAGAGAAAGAGTTTTGGTAGTAATTTCTTGCTTTTAATTTGCAAAATTATGGAGAAGGGAAATCAAGTGTTTGGTTCATCTTCATCTTCATCGTCCTTTACAAATGATCTGTTTGGTCCAAAAGAGCCCTCAAAAACTTCGCTATTTGGTTCCGTTTTTGGTCCACATTCCACGGTACTATATATTTACTCATTTGCAGTTTCATTTATAAGTTAACAACTCTATATTTCATCTTGCATGCATCTATTCCTAATGTATTTTTATGAGTTTTGTACTCCATCTATCCCAATTCAAATGATACACTTTATTTTTTAGTTAGTCATAAAAAGAATTATACATTTAATTATTTGACAACAATTTAACTTTAAACTTTATTTTTTACGCTTAGCGAGATGATTTATAACCACACAAATATCTTTGACTTATTTTACACCACAAGATTCAAAAGTCTTTCTTTATTTATTAAATTTCGTGTTCAGTCAAACTACATCACATAAATTAGTACGGAAGGAGTAAGTAATTGTCTGCAAGAAAAATGTACAAAGCATTTAGAGTTATTTACAATATTGTAACTTTTCATATCAATCTTGATATGGTAATCTTTAAAAGATAGAGCAAGAATATATTGTTATACTAATAGTGTGAAAGATCTTAGCGTTGTTAGAAGACATAACGTAAATCCATTCCTTATATGCATGTTATGCTCTTCTCTTATTTCTTCCTAATCTCATGAAGTTCTCTTACTTATTTTTTAAATAGTACATGTTTGGTAAGTAAATGAAAAATATTGGCATAAGTGCATTTATGTATCAACCAGACTAATATTATGACTTATGAGAGTGAAGAAGAGGTGGAGGGGTGCGGGTAAATTTGGTGGAGGGGGAGTATGTGTGTGGGGGGGGGGGGGGGGGTTCAAGGACTAACACTACTAGAAATAGAGGTTTTTTCTACCAATATTCAGTGAGAAATTTATGCTATAAAACATGATTTTTCCACCTCATTTTCACTTAATTAACTCACTGGAAAAACACATATTGGGAAGCAGATTCCCATTGAAACGCTGAAAAACTTTTTAATTTTTTCGTGTAAAAACATTAATATTTAGGTTTTTCCCACCTACATGCAGTGGGAAATAGCCACTAAACATTTTTCAGTGGAAAAAAGAGGTTTTTTAGTAGTGTGGGGTGTGGTTATGATGTTTGGGGTGGGTGGGTAGTGAGGGGATTAATTATATTCTCTCCGTCCCAATTTATGTGGCATCATTTGACTTGATATGGATTTTAAGAAAGAAATGAAGACTTTTGAAATGTGTGGTCCAAAACAAGTATTTTTTAAATGTGTGATTATAAATTATTTCATAAAGTTAAATTATTTTTAATTATAGAAATATAATATTTTTTTGGGACAGACTAAAAAATAAATGATGTCACGTTGGAATAGACGGAGTATGGCTTTATTATAGCTCTACTTTTAAGCGACACAACTACTACAAGTCCATTGACTAAAATAAATGAATAACTAAAATCCAGGGAATATATGTGATGATCTAAGTAATACTATAATTTTCACTGAGCAACTTGCTTGTTGTAGGTTCCTTTTTGCTTAGAATTTCTTTTCCTTTGTTGGTTTCATCTTCTTTAGTTTTGTTTTTATTTTCTAATTTCCTTTTTTTTTGCCTTTTCCTTTTGAGTATATAATTGTAGGGACTTGGAAGGGATTCCACTCACTCTGTAGCTCGAGGTTCATCAAGAATCCAAGATCCAGGAAACCAGTCATGTGGCAATGCAAAATATGAAACTTCAGGTTCTCAACATATACTTATTTCCTCGCTTATTTAGTACTCTTTCTTATGTTACAATTTATGTGGTACCATTCAGATTTCGAAAGTCAAACTTTTATATTTTGATTGTGAATTCCAATATAGAATCTTTAAGTGGTTTGAAATAAAATTTACATATTTGAAAACTACATAAAAGTATATAAGTCATAATAATTAATACTTCAAAATATTATATGAAAATTTTAGAGTTAGAAGAAAATTCATTTGACTCTCGAAATCCGAACGATAACACATAAATTGAGAGGATGGGAGTAACTATATGCTGCTTAATTAAGTTTCAAATATATCTTTCTAAATTGTTCTCTATTGACACAGATAATAGGTCTCAAAGAAGCAGAGGAGACAACAGTACTAAGAACTTAACGTATCAGAATGAAAAAATAGAATCTCCATGCCATCTTAGCTCATCAATCTACTATGGTGGCCAAGATGTTTATTATCCACCTGCCCAAACCACTGGCTCCCAGCATACTGTAAGCATCGTCCGCTCCTATTTGTATTTATTTAGTGGATTTTTAAGACATGTAATAAGTTTAGACGAATCCATAAGTTATATACATACTAAATCCGTCCTGAATGTCATTCTTTTTAGAACATACTAAAAAGTAAAAAAAAATGTTATATAAAACGAAACAGAAGAAGTACTAATTGTTTTTCAATTTCTGACCAGTTCTTTTCTTCTGACTTGATCAGTTCAAGAAAAATGGAGAAGAAGATGATGATCAAAATGGAAACAATTCACACTGTGCTTCAAGAGGAAATTGGTGGCAGGGTATGAAATTAATGTTGAAGTTATAGAAAAGAATAATAATTTTGTATGCTTAATTATGATCTCTTTTAATTAGCAATGTCATAAACTCAATTATATGTGTTTCTTTTTTGTCCTGCAGGATCACTGTATTACTGATAACTATATAAGAACAAAGGAGATCAGAGAATTAAGGCAATCATCACATGCAAGGAGTGGTAGATCTTAATCTTACAGCAGTTCAGCCACTTTGTTTCTTTTTTGTTTTCTTGTTTTATTTTTATGGTAATTGGCACTACCTTATGCCAATTTTGTACATGGGGGGTGTCCCACTAAGTTTAAAACTTTGTTTTTAATCTCCCCTCTCTATCTTGGACTGTGGGTGGAGAATATAATGGTCTATTTATTATAATCAATAATTCTGATTCTTGCTTTGACATTCATAAGATATATAGCTATTGTGTCCGTTTCCGTTGATGTGACACATTTTTCTTCATGACATATTTCTAAATTTGGAGATATTAATTTTATATTTATAATTTTATTCTTAATTTGAAGTTTTTTAATCAAATAAATATTGTGACATGTTTAAGATTACAAGTTTAAAAAATTTACGCAACTGAAGGTAGGTCATGTTTAAAACCACAAATTTAAAAAAAATATTTCTTTCATAAATTCAATGTTGATTCAAATGATATCACATAAATCAGAACACTAAAATTAAAAACTTACTTGCATTCGATGTTTACAACAATCCAATAAATATATGATATACATGTCTTCACATACAATTTCTTCTCGCTAAATCATAGTTAATTAATACAAATTCTCACTTTGACAATGATAATTAATCCCTTTGTCCCAATTTCTGCATACAGTTCGAATTTGGAGAGTCAAACTTCTTTATTTTGACCGTAAATTCGGACATAAATCTTTAAGGTTTTTGAAAAATAATTTACATATTTAGAAACTATACATAAAAAGTATCATAAGTAATAATAATTAATAACTTAAAATATTTAAAGGGCGTACAAATAAATCGCGATCAAATAATTTTTTTGTTTGATTCTCGAAAAAATGAAAATATCAAATAAATTAAGATAAAAGAAGTATAATTTAATATAAATATCGGATGTGAATAAGTTTTTGCTACACAGACGTGGACACCATGACTAATACTAAGGGAAGAATACAGAAGTCTGCTTGCAATGAGCACTTGTATTCCAACAATAGACTAAATTTAAGTTGAATCTCAGATTTAAATTTTACATTGATATATATTGTTAACCGTCCAAATTCCAACAGTTCAGCAATTGCATAGGGGCATGTGGGTATTTTTTTTTTAAAACCAATCCGCTAGCGGGTGCCTAGGATTAGCTTTTATTAATAAATAAAAACAAACCTCAAAGAGAAGAGTACAAGTAAGAGGGGCTCGGCCTTATCTTAGTAAATACTAATTCTAATGAGGTAACGAACCTCTACTAATTGACAAGTATGAAGAAAATAAGAACTAGATAAAATTAGATATTCTATGATTATCTCAGGGTTTATAATACATTATATGATGATATTACAAATGATGATACTTAAGTAATGCAGAAATATAAAATCCAAAAATAAAGTTGAGTTATCAATCTCAAACTTTATTTTATACATGTATGAACTAAAAAAGATAGTTTGTACGTATAAAGAAACCTGAAGTATTTTTCTCTTGTATTCTTGGTAAAATTTGTTCAACAACACTTGATATAGTTCATCACTTCTTGAATTTATTGAATCTTGTTGAAGTTGTTGACAATGTCTCTGCTTTTCTAGTAGCATCGGTAAGTATCTTGAAGCAAATTCCTCAGTCTCCTTACTATCCCACTATGCTGTCTTCCATGTATTTTTTTTTTTTTTTTGCTTTTGTTTCTTCCACTTCTTTGTGGATATTATTGGAATAATAAACTAGATTCACCTCAAAACATAAAATTGATTACTCAGTTCATGTTTTAAGACATAATTAATGCGGATATGCATGTACGGTTTTATTCATGACTAGAAAAGAGAAAAAATTAAGAATTAAATTAAAGCACATGCTTTAGCCTATTTTTGAACCGAGAATCTATTTGAAATAATTTCTCTGACCCACAAAGGTAGAGGTAAGGTCTCTTATCCTCCATAGACCCCACTTTGTGATATTACACTGGGTATATTGTTGTTTGTTGCTTGATTGTTGTTATAGTTATTTTATGTAAGTCAAATTAAAATAATATAAACAAGAATGTTTATCTCTGTTTATCTTCATAGCAAATAATTGATCATCTTCCCCGGGTTTCCAACATATAAGAGTGTCACGACCCAAAATCGCAGAGTCGTAATGGCACTAACCCCAAGGCTCAGTAAGCCTATCACAACTATGTGACTCAAATTAAATAGAGAAATAAAGTGCGAAAATTGTCAAGTAAGTCAATTTAAGTCTTAAAAGTCTCATGATATAAACAATACGAAAATATTTCAAACTCCCAATACTGGTGTCACATGTACAAGAACTATCTATGGAATACAGATTGGGAAAATATCCCTAAATACATATTTGTTCAGAAATGAGAAGACATAATTAAAAGATAAAGGAGAAGCATCTGGTGCCACTGATCTACCATGTAGCTCGCCCCGAATCCTTCGAAATGACTCCACAACGGCTAGATAGACGCAAACTCTACTAGAACTAGGAATAGAACATGCACGCGAAAAGTTGCAGCAAGTGTAGCGTGAGTACAAAAATAATGGGTACTCAACATCGCCGACCGATCCTATCTTAAACGTAGACGAGAGTTGGCCTACTGATTACTACTTCCACACTAACCGCTATCAGTTTGCTACAATGACACAATATCTGAATCCACTCTAATCAAGATTCCAAGCCTAGGTTATAGCATCTAGTTCCCAAACCTAATAAGGTATTCACAATTCATATCAATAGAGTCTAATCAATCCAAGACTTAAGCCTAAGCGTAAGAACCTCTCACTACTTAGGAACGCTCAAATAGTCGTGTAGCATGATAAACCGACAATTATGTAGTTTAGGAAAACAAGCAACAATGAAGGAATGAGTAAATGATATGAAATGTCGATTCTATCCAATGCAAGGCCTTTGTTTCTCATCAACGATCACGTTCGAATGTCAACGAATCGTGACCCATGTGGGACTCGCGAGGTCCATATACCACTTAGGCTCACACAGTACCTAAGTATAATCACACAACAGGCTCACACAGTACCTATGTATGCTCACACAATACCTAAGTATAATCACACAGCAGGCTCACACAATACATAAGTATGCTCACACAATACCTAAGTATAATTACACAACTCTTATACTCGTCTATTGCCACACAGGTTTATACATTATGAAATGTAATTATGATATGCACAACAACAAGAAGAAATTATAAGCCACACAGGTTATTACAATATGAAGCATGGATATAGTATGCTCAACAACAAGAAGCCAATTATAGGCCACACAGGTTCTAACTTAATCATTTATACAATAAAGACTCGATCTTTAGCTTCTTTTCATTTTAAACGAGTATGATGAGATGAAAGGGGGCGCACAGTCAGTTAATAATATTGCGGAAAGTACGGGCTTCATACCCCACTCACGGATACAATGGATCGTACTATATTATCAATTAGTGCCCAAGTAATTTAAAGCACAAATATCCATAACATGGCACGATACCTGATACGGTTGCTCGTCACCTCACCAGTATCGGGACCTCCTTATAATTCATATTACTCCCATCTTTAGTTAATTCATTTAAACCAACCAGATGCTTAAGTAAGGTACAAGATCTCAACTTGCCTGGAATATGAGTCTGATAACCGCAAGGAAGCTTTGTCTTTTTGTAACGCCTTCGAAAGGTCAAAATCTAAATAAATATGGAAAGTACATCAATACACGAGTCCATCGACACCTATATTACTATATAAAACTTTCATACCCAAAAAGTCACCTCAAAATAGGACCCGAGCCTCGAAGGGAAAATCAAAAATTTATTTCAAAATCAGTTTATCAATCATCTATGGAGTCTAGATATCAAATATACCCAAAACTAACATCAATTTCATAGTCAATTGAAAAACTTTCCTTTTTCTCCATCTAGGGCTTTTCCCCATCTTTCTCATCCCAAATCATGATATCTAGCATGGAATCTTTTAATAACCGAAGATATAATCATAAGGGAGTGAGTATGAACTTACCCACTTGATGTATCTTGAAAGTCTCCTCCAAAAGCTCTCCAAACAGAGACCCCAAGCTCAAAATATGAGAATAAAATTAAATGGGTCATTTTTGGGCATTTTAAACCGCTGAACAACATTCTCTTCGCAAACGCAGACCTCACTGTCGCGATCGTGGGACCCCAAAAACTTACTCAACGCGATCGCGGCCCCAGGCATTGCGAACGCGATGACCATTACCTGGATCCTCGCTATAGCGGCCCAAGGCATCACGAACACAATGACCAACACCAGAACTACACGCTAGAAATTTTTGGTGTGCTCCAAACTTCGATCCGACCCTTGGGATTCATCCGGAACTCCCCGAACACAAACTAAATATGCAAACCACTCCTAAAACACACAACGAATATGCTCGCGCACTCGTAATCGTCATACGAGGTCGTCCTGACCAAATGTTATCCCAATTCAACTCTTAATCTTTCAAAATTCTAGAATTTCAACCAAACGCCCAAAATACACCCGAGTGCCTCGGGAACGGAACGAATGACTCGACTATACCATATTCAACATTTCAGACCTGATGAAATCGATGAAACTTTAAAAAAGACTCAAATACCCTTAATATTGTCTTTCGTCAACTTAAGCCTATTTCATAACTCAAGACTTTCCAGTTTCCATAAATTTATCCAAATCTCTTTCAAAATACTCGGGACCCATCCCAACAGTCCACCTAATCATAAATCACGTTTCAGAGCTGATGGAACCATCAGAACTCAATTCCGCATGAATTTACTCAAAAGTCAACTCCTAGTCAAACCATCAGAACTCAATTCCACATGGCTACTCTCATTCTGAATTTTCTTTTATTTACTTTGGATGTCCTATCTTCTTAGGTAGGAAAAATTATTTATTTTGGAAATATGGTTGCCAAAATTATTAAAAGAATTCAAGGTATGGCAGGGTAAAATGCTTTCTTTTGGTGGAAGAGCTATTCTTATAAAATCTGTTTTATATTCCCTTCCCCTTCATACCATAGCTGCTGTTTATCCTCCTAAAACCACTCTTGAACTAATTGAAAAAGCTTTTGCTAATTTTTTTTTTTGGGTAGCTCTAATGATAAGAATAGCTACCACTGGGCTAAATGGCATAATTTGTACTATCCCAAAAATGAAAATGGAGTGGGATTTAGATCTCTTCATGATATATGCAACGCCTTTTATGTTAAAGCATGGTGGATTTTCAGGACTGGTAACGTTATTTTGAATAACTTTTTTCAGGCAAAAAATTGTAAAAGATATCATCCAATTGCTAGGAAAAGAGCTACACTCAATCTCATCATTGGAGAAGGCTAATGGACATCAAGAGTGAAGCAGAAGAAAATATTTTTGGAAAATTGGCAATGGCAATCTGTCATTTTGGTATATGACAATTGGACCAATAAAGGGGCACTGGCTAACATTGTTCAACATGGAAAAAAACCAATGAAGACCAAAGTTTCTGATTTCATAAATGAAAATCACTGGAATATTGCAAAGCGCGGCTCTGTTCTCCCTGCTAATATTGTGACTGAGTCTCAAATCCTACCTAAACAAATAACACACACAAATTTATAGTGGTTCACCCTCAATGCGAGAGCTACGTCCACTTTGTCGCTGCAGATTTTACTATAATCAAATAGGGAGTTTGAGTTTACAATTCTCTCTTTCTCTCTTGCTCGACCTCAAAAGAAAACTGCGCCTTAGTCTATATATAGCGAAAACTAGGGCGAACATAATACAAGCCCGAAATTCCCAAAATACCTTCCACTAAATAACCTTACCCCGGGAGGGGGATTTACCACCCCCTTCCAACCCCCATGTCGACTTGTACGCTCAGGTCGATCAGCGTTCCACACTCTGCGTTAGGATCTTCATAGTTTCGCTGATTAATTAGGCTCCACAACTCAACATTAAAGACATAAACTTTGACCTTAATAGGGCTGATCAACCTATTTGGCTCCCTGACCAATCCGGAAAATTCACTAGCAAGTCAACCTGGCAGAACATCAGACAATCTAGAGGCAGTTGTCTATCTAGCAAGATGATGTGGAAAATCAAAATTCCATTCAAAATTTCCTTCTTCATGCTGAGACTACTCAAAAACAAACTAGCCACTAATGATGCTTTATATAGATTTAAGGTTCATGGGCCATCAAAATGCTATTGTTGCATAAAGAGTACCAATGAGATCATATATCATCTCTTTGGTGATGGAGACATTGTTTGCACTCTCTGGAAGCACTTCTCTATGGCCTGTGTAATCCCTCACAGATATGATGAACTTGTTAGAGCTAAAATTATAAGATGGTGGCTTACCAAGCCTATGAACTGTTGTTGGGCCTGTGTTCAAAAAATCAGGAAAAACAGAAACCAAACGGAAAGACAAAAACCAGAAAAGCAGAAACTGGAAAAATAATGCGAAGTAAGAAAATATCCGAGACTACGAAATTCACTTGTGTGTCCTTAAGGAATTTAATCCCCTCACTTGTACCCGAGGTTATGGATTACTTCCTCCCAGGATAAAACGGATATACCTGTCGCAGGAGTAGCGGTACGTCAAACGCCTTCGACTTCGACGAACTCAAAGTTGGCAACGAAACACAGTAAGACTCGATAGTTTTATTTGTGGAAAAAGAATGCAGAATTTCGGATGCGAAATTTTTGTTTCGGTGTTTTAAAAATGAGGCATTGCCTCGGTTTATATAGCCTCGAAGGTGCCTCTTCGGAATAGGTTGGTGACTGTTCGGAAAGGCTGCCTTAGCCTTTTTTTTTCCAGAAAAGGAGAAGAAAAAAATCATTTTCCCTCCATTTCTCATTCACACCAACTTAGCTAGCTTTATTCATTAACTAGCTTTAACAATCCCCCACATGAATGGGGAATGGCTATATGAAGAAAAAACATGCATGACAAAAAACTGTGTGATTCGTAAGCAAGGATTAATCGCATCTGGATAAGTAGATTTCTCTTTGAACTTTCCGTAGTGAACATATGTCGGATATACTCGGTCAATCGGTAGATTTGATATCCTTGAACCGTCGAGCTTTGGTGTATACCTAGACAACCACATGTCACACAATTAACCCTTTAACCGTCTTTGGTTCTCATTGTTTTGTTTGTTTCAACCATGAACACTGCCTGGTTCATAAGTTAAGCAGCTTACACTTCACACTTACATAGGTGATTCCTAAATGTGTCATCCCGTAGATACACTATTTGATATACCCCGTACCAAACTTAGGAACCATTAAAAAGCCGCAATGCTTTATCCTGGTACTGAACATTGTCTCATCACGAGAATGGACCAAAGAGTTATTGTGACAATGTTGAACCGTCATTAATGACTTTGTTTGATCTCTTTGAACCTAGATCTTGGGATCTCCAGTCTTCCAGGTAGAGTTACCGTCACGATGACTTGTCCTCGGCCATAGTCTCATTCCCCTTGATGATCTTTCAACTACCTCTCTAGTTAGGCCTTTAGTTAGTGGATCCAACACATTATCTCTTGACTTAACATAGTCAATTGTGATAATTCCACTAGAGAGTAGTTGTCTAACGGTATTATGTCTTTGTCGTATGTGACGAGACTTTCCGTTGTACATAAGGCTCTCGGCTCTTCCTATTGCCGCTTGGCTATCGCAATGTATGCATATAGGAGCCAACGGTTTGGGCCAAAATGGAATATCTTCTAAGAAATTCCGGAGCCATTCAGCTTCTTCACCGGCTTTGTCTAAAGCTATAAACTCAGATTCCATTGTAGAGCGGGCGATACATGTCTGTTTGGATGACCTCCAAGACACAACGCTCCTCCACCTATGGTAAAAACATATCCACTTGTGGATTTAGTTTCGATTGAACCGGTGATCCAATTTGCATCACCGTATCCTTCAATAACTCGGGATACCCGTTATAATGCAAAGCAAAGTTTTGAGTATGTTTTAAATACCCCAAAACTCTTTTCATTGCCGACCAATGTTTTTGGTCGGGATTACTAGTGTAGCGACTTAGTTTACTTATAGCACACGCAATATCGGGTCGCGTACGCTTCATGATATACATCAAACTTTCCAACACTCGGCATAATCCAATTGAGAATGACTTTCACCTTTATTCTTTGCAAGAGCAAGGTTCATATCAATTGGCGTCTTTGCAACTTTAAAGTCCAAATACTTGAACTTTTCAAGTACCTTTTCAATATAATGAGTTTGAGACAATGCTAGACCTTGAGGAGTCTTATGGATTTTAATTCCCAGAATTAAATTGGCAACTCCTAAGTCTTTCATATCAAACTTACTAGCAAGCATGCGCTTAGTAGCATTTATGTTAGCAATGTCGTTACTCATTATCAACATATCATCCACGTACAAACAAACAATGACTACGTTGTTCGGAGTGTTCTTAATGTAGACACATTTATCACACTCATTTATCTTGAATCCATTTGACATCATTGTATGGTCAAATTTTGCATGCCACTGTTTGGGTGCTTGTTTTAGTCCGTAAAGAGACTTAACAAATCGACATACCTTCTTCTCTTTCCCTGGAACTACAAACCCCTCAGGTTGTTCCATGTAAATTTCTTCCTCTAACTCTCCATTTAAGAAGGCTGCTTTCACATCCATTTGATGGATTTCAAGACCGTACACGGCGGCTAACGCTACTAACACCCGAATGGATGTAATCCTCGTTACCGGCGAGTATGTATCAAAGTAATCAAGACCTTCTCGTTGTCTAAAACCTTTAACAACTAGTCTTGCCTTATATTTATCAATAGTACCATCAGCTTTCATTTTCCGCTTGAAAATCCATTTGGAACCTAAAGGTTTATTCCCTGGAGGAAATTCAACCAATTCCCAAGTATGGTTGTTTAATATGGATTCTATCTCACTATTGATTGCCTCTCTCCAAAATTGAGCTTCCGATGAAGACATAGCTTCGTTGAAGGTTCGAGGCTCATTCTCCAACAAAAATGTTAGAAATTCTTGTCCAAAGGAAGTGACGTTTGCTGCGTCTTGGATTTTTCTCATCAGGAATATTTTCCTTTGTTTCTTCCCGAGGTCGTTTAGATTCTTTGCTAGACAACTCGCATTCCTTTTTATACGGATATATGGTTTCAAAGAAGTCAGCATTATCTGATTCAATTACCTTATTCACCTGAATGTCGGGATTTTCTGATTTGTGAACCAGAAATCGATATGCCTTACTATTTGTGGCATATCCTATGAAAACACAATCAATGGTTTTAGGTCCTATTTTTACCCTTTTGGGTTTAGGAACTTGCACCTTGGCCAAACACCCCCACACTTTAAAGTATCCCAAATTGGGCTTCCTTCCTTTCCACTTTTCGTATGGAATAGATTTTGCTTTGCTATGGGGCACTCGATTGAGTATTCGGCTAGCTGTTAGAATGGCTTCCCCCCACAAGTTCTGGGGTAAACCAGAACTTATTAACAAGGCATTCATTATTTCTTTTAGGGTTCTATTTTTCCTTTCCGCAATTCCGTTTGATTGTGGCGAGTAAGGGGCAGTTGTTTGATGAATAATGCCATATTCCAAACATATTTGTTCAAAAGGAGATTCATATTCACCACCCCTATCACTCCTTATCATTTTAATCTTTTTGTTAAGTTGAGTCTCAACTTCAGTTTTTTATTGCCTGAATGCTTCAATTGCTTCATCTTTACTATTAAGTAAATAAACATAGCAATACCGCGTACTATCGTCAATAAAAGTTATGAAATACTTCTTTCCACCTCGAGATGGAATTGACTTCATGTCACAAATATCTGTATGGATTAAGTCTAAAGGACTTGAATTCCTTTCAACTGACTTATAAGGATGTTTAACATACTTAGACTCAACACAGATTTGACATTTTGATCGATTGCATTCAAACTTAGGCAATACTTCCAAACTAATCATTTTTCGCAAGGTTCTATAATTGACATGTCCTAAACGTGAATGCCATAAATTATTTGACTAAAGTAAGTAAGACGAAGCAGAAACTTTATTATTATTGGCAACGACCATTACATTCAGTTTGAAAAGGCCCTCTGTGAGGTAACCTTTTCCTATGTACATCTCGTTCTTACTTATTACAACCTTGTCAGAAACAAAAACACACTTAAAACCGTTCTTTACTAGAAGTCCGGTAGATACTAGATTTTTCCTAATTTCAGGAACATGACAGACGTTGTTGAGAGTCACCACCTTGCCAGATGTCATCTTCAGCAGTATCTTTCCATAACCTTCAATTTTGGTCGTTGCAGAATTTCCCATATATATGGTCTTGTCGGGCCCGACGGGAGCATATGAAGAAAAGGCTTCTCTAATAGCACAAATGTGGCGAGTGGCGCCAGAGTCAATCCACCACTCTTTCGGATTTCCCACTAGGTTGCACTCAGACAACATAGCGCACAAGTCATCAACTTCCTCGTTTGTTTCAACCATATTAGCCTGACCCTTCTTCCTTTCCTTTTTCGGAGCACGACAGTCTGCAACTTTGTGTCTGATTTTTCCACAATTGTGGCAGTTTCCCTTGAATTTCTTCTTGTTGGGATATCTCCTTGGTCCCGATGCATTTTTCCTCTTTTTCAGATTAGTTGGGGCAGTTTCAACAATATGTGCTCCCCCTATGGTTGATCTCCCATTTGCCTTCTTCTCCGCTGCCTTGTTATCTTCCTCGATTCTCAACCGGACGATGAGATCTTCCAGTGTCATCTCCTTTCGCTTGTGTTTCAAGTAATTTTTGAAGTCCTTCCATGAAGGAGGCATCTTCTCTATTACTGCCGCAACTTGAAACGCCCCACTAATCACCAAACCTTCAGCGAGTAGATCGTGGATGATAACCTATAATTCTTGAACTTGAGTAACAACAGACTTGCCATCTACCATTTTGTAGTCCAGGAACTTGGCAGCGATAAACTTCTTTAATCCAGCATCTTCTGTTTTATATTTCTTTTCCAACGCATCCCATAGTTCTTTTGATGTTTCCACATTACTATAGACGTTGTAAAGATCATCCTCCAGTCCGCTAAGAATATAATTCTTGCACAAAAAATCTGAGTGCTTCCACGCCTCAGTTACAACAAAACGTTCATTCTCAAGGTGTTGATTCCGCAAAACCGGAACGACCTCCTTAATAAACTTTTGGAGGTTTAAAGTAGTTAAATAGAAGAACATATTTTGTTGCCATCGTTTGAAATCAATTTCGGTGAATTTTCCAGGCTTCTCTGCCGGAGCGGTCTTTGGTGCGGTACGATTGACCGAGGGCGCAGAATTGCTCGTAGAACCAACCATGGGGGCTGTGTGTAGTAGCGATAGCATTCAAATTCCGAGTCATGTCTCCCATTTCGTCATCGCAGAAACAACGAGAAAATTTAATAAACGGTGAAAACTTCGAACCGAATCAGTTTTGACCGCAACAAATATAATACACAACGGTGAAGATTTTATTTCTTCAAACCGAATCAAGGTTACCCAAACAGATTTAAAATACTTGAAGTGAAATGCAGTAAATTGTATGTTATATACTTGATGAAGTTTTTATATCTTCAAATCAAGTACCCAAATGAGTAGAAAGTTATGGAAACTTTAATCTCAACCGGAGTAGAAAATCCGAAGATTTTAGTCTCCAAACAACATATAAGTTCGTTACATCGAAACAGCAAACATACACCTTTTTTTTAATGCAGTAAATTGTATGTTGTATACTTGATGAAGTTTTTATATCTTCAAATCAAGTACCCAAATGAGTAGAAAGTTATGGAAACTTTAATCTCAACCGGAGTAGAAAATCCGAAGATTTTAGTCTCCAAACAACATACAAGTTCGTTACATCAAAACAACAAACATACACCTTCTTCTTTTTTCCCGACAATGTTCTGTAATTGTTAAATAAGAACAAATGAACACAGAAATAATGAGTAAATTCCTTAAGCTTGTTGTTGGGTCTGTGTTCAAAAAATCAGGAAAAACAGAAACTGAAAAAATAATGCAGAAGTAAGAAAATATCCGAGACCACAGAATTCACTGTGTGTCCTTAAGGAATTTAATCCCCTCACTGTACCCGAGGTTATGGATTACTTCCTCCCGGGATAAAACGGATATGCACATCGCGGGGAGTAGCGGTACGTCAAACGCCTTCGACTTCGACGAACTCAAAGTTGGCAACGAAACACGGAAGACTCGATAGTTTTATTTGTGGAAAAAGAATGCGAGAATTTCGGATGCGAAATTTTTGTTTCGGTGTTTTAAAAATGAGGCATTGCCTCAGTTTATATAGCCTCGAAGGTGCCTCTTCGGAATAGGTTGGTGACTGTTCGGAAAGGCTGCTTTTGCCTTTTTTTTCCAGAAAAGGAGGAAAAAAAATCATTTTCCCTCCATTTCTCATTCACACCAACTTAGCTAGCTTTATTCATTAGCTAGCTTTAACATGAACAAAGTCCATCAGCTACTTCTACAGTGCCTACCATCCATAATATGTTGAGAGACTTGGAAGTACAGGTGCAATTTCAAGTATGAGGGGATTAGAGCCCCTGTCAATAGAGTCATTGATCAGGTTTCCAACATGCTCTATTTGATTTTATCTTCTCAATTTCCTAATCTACCTTTGTCTCCTACCATAGCCAGCATCCTTCATCTAATTGAACACATTAAGCCGAAGCTAGACTTCAAAATGGTGAAATGGAATAGGCCTACCTTCAATGAGTTCAAATTGAATGTAGATGGTTGTAGTAAAGGAAATCATGGTAGTGCAGGAGGTGGAGTTCTTAGAGACTATGCTGGTCACCTGCTTATGGCTTTCAGTGCTTATTTTGGTTGTTGCTCAAATAACTACGCGGATTCTCAAGCTCTCAAAATTGGCCTGAATTGGTGCCTGGATCATGGTTTCTCTGAAGTAAATATTGAATCTGACTCTCTTTTGGTTATTCAGATGATTAAGGGTGAGATTAAACCCTTCTGGCACATTAAAGAGGACATTAGACAAATTCAAGCTATGAGGACACTTGGCCATTTCACTTTCACCATATCTTCAGAGAAGGTAACACCGTGGCTGACATGCTTGCTAACTTTGCGGAGCATTGCAAAATAACTACCATCTTTACTGAGGCTACAAACCTTCCTTCTAAGATTATATCCACGTTGAAGGACGATGTAGTTGGCACGCCTAACATTAGAATCCGAGTGAAGAAGGGGAACTTCACCTTTGATCCTGGCTGACTATTCTTAGCTTTTTGTATAGCTCGAAGTTCTTTGTTTTAGAACTTCCTTTTTGTAAGCTTATATGCTGAGGAGTAACCCTCCTCTTTTCCCTTTTCGTTTCTTTGATAAGCTAGAGTGTAAGGATGAGTTCCTCATTCCTAGTATTGTATGCAGAGGTCAGGCATAGCCCCCCTCTATTCTCCTTTGGCCTATCTATGAAATCTGGGAACCTTGAAACAAACGTCACATGCAAAATATTTTTATCTCAAAACTTTGACAAAACCAGGGTTTAAGCATAATTCAATGCTCAATGTTAATATTCAATGACGACCTACATGTAATTTAATTAACAAGATGATTGATGACGATCAATTATTCAAAAATCTAACTTTAATATAATTCGACAAACCTCTTCAACGTAACATTAGTAAGTTGTGCATTGAACAAGATTCACCCAAAAAAAGTGGAACCAAGAGGCTAATTGACGAGTGAAAGCATTGAAAATAGTACTCCCTACATTTCATATTACTTGCCACATTACTAAAAATATCCGTCCTAAATTACTTGACCACTTTTTAAAAACAAGATAAAATTAATTAAATTTTTTCTTTTCCCTTAACGTTAATTGTTTTTTAAAGTAACCAATATTGATTGGAAATTAATTCATTTGAGAGAGATAAGGGTAATGTATTAAAAATACTTTCTTATTTATGATTTCTTAAGATGCGTGTAAAAGGAAAACGTCAACAAAAAGTAATGCTTGGAGTTAGAAAAAACTTATCGCCGTTGCCGGGGATCGAACCCGGGTCACCCGCGTGACAGGCGGGAATACTTACCACTATACTACAACGACTTGTTGTTCTATACACCCCTCCATCTTTTACGGTTCTTTATCAGCTAACCCTCTCTATATATTTAGTAGCCAGCACACCTATATTGCCTTGAAATATAGTAAAACAGCCTATGCCATTAGCTTTGGAGTTTAAATTTTGTCTTGACAGTGTAAAAAACACTTATAACATGAAATATAGTAAAACAGCCTATGCCTTTCTTTTGTAATTTGGTCCAGCCCGCAACTGAGTCTCTATATCACTTAAAGGATTTAATGTCCTTTACAAGACGTTCAAAATTAGAATAAGATGATCCACCTTCAATCAAGCAATTCTTAGCTAATTTAGACATATGATTTGCTCTTTCCAAGAACTCTTCTTTTCTCACTACCATCAAATCCTTAACCATTTTCTCAACAATTTCTCTATCACATGTATCTTTCATATCAAGCCCAAGTCCCCAAACTTCTTCAACAAACCTACTATTCACTTGTTGATCCATAAAATAAGGCCAACAAATCATAGGCTTTCCTTCATACACACTCTCGAGAATCGAATTCCATCCACAATGAGTCCAGAAACCGCCCACAGCAGGATGGGCTAATACTTCTTCTTGTGGGGCCCACCCCACTATATATCCCCTTTCTTTCGTACCCTCCGCTATATCCGCCGGAATCTTGTTTTTCCTGTCATCTCCGGCCATGGAATCCGGACGAATTACCCACAAAAATCTTTGTCCACTGTTCACCAATCCGTACCAAAACTCCATCAATTGTTCATTCGTCATTGTTGCTATACTCCCAAAGCTCACGTAAATCACTGATTTAAATGGCTGATTGTTAAGCCAATTAATGCAACTTCTGTCTTCTGCCCATAAACTGTTAGATGATGGTCCCAATGAAGTTTTTTCTTCGTATAGCTTATTTTTCAGATTTGCATGGAGGGGTCCAATTGGATAGATATTTGGACAAATAGTTCGCATTTGATTGAGTGTTGGCCCATCTAGTTCTTCAAATGTGTTGAGTATTAGGCCATATGCACGTGAATTTTCTTGACCCTCTGTTTTGTAGAGTTGGATATTTGAGTCTGTAAGATTACCGGAACGGCAAAAGCCCGGTAGATCACGTCGCCGGAGAAAATTTTCAGCTCCAGGCACGCTTCTGATTGGTTCATCTAAGTCATCATCTGGAAATGTTTGAAGTAGAATTAGAAGATAACTGAAAATTATGTGCTACAAAAATAGGCATAATCATATATGGGCTAATGCCCAATGGAAAAGATTATGCTTCTGCATGCAGGAATGGAGCCACCTATGTTCAATTGGACAACGGAATACAATACTTTCGACGTGAAACATGTGTGTGACCGGGGCCGGATTAGGATTTTTACAGAGGAATTTTAAGTATAAAAATGTAACCCATGAAGAAGTCAATAGGGTGATCCAACATCTACTATATATACAAGGAAAAAAAATTTGACCTTATATACAGTGTGAAAGAGTCTTGGAGCAACTGTAAAGTTATCTCGTATTACCTATACGTCACAAGTTTGAGCCGTGCAATCAGTTATTAATGTTTGCACCAGGATAGGTGGCCTACATTACACCATATTGGAGTACGTTCTTTCCCGAACCCTGTGTGAATGCAGAATGCTTCGTGCGCCGAGCTACCTTTTATATATACTATTTCATCCGTCTCAATTTATATCGTGTAGTTTGACTGGGTACGAAGTTTAAAAAATAAAAGAAATTTTTGAATCTTATGGTCTAAAACAAGTCAAATATACTAAAATGTAAAGTTTAAAGTTAAATTGTTACCAGATAAGTAAATATGTCATTCTTTTGGGACTGGCTGAAAAGAAAAGTGTGTCATATAAATTGGAACAGAGGGAGTATATTTTTTACAATCAGGATTCAAATGAACCCCTCGTGACCCTAGCTTTACCCCAGTGTGCAAAGAATTGCTAAACTTTGAACATATATTAAACTCTAGCTCAAACATTAAAAGTATAATAAGTTTCAAGACGACCATAAAACATAGGCTCAACCGATTCAACTGAATGCAATATATATGTGTAAGAATTACTAAATTTCAATCAACATTAAATTCTCAACACATAATTATAAAATTGTGAAGGCTGCAGTGGCGATAAAATGAATGTCGAACCATCAATTTGATCCGGGATCCGCCTCTTATCAATTCGTTATAAGAAGTAAGAACCTTAAATTTAAATTGCTTTTCACAACTTCAACACATTTTCAGTTGACTAACCAGTAAAAAGGAAGATTATGATATTAGATGTGACACTAGCAGCTTCAGAGTTTTGAAAGATTTACTAACCTTCGAAAGGATATTAAGTATATAGATTCCAACGAGGTTAGGAAGGCAAAAGTAAGAATTGTAAATGAAAAAGATTGTGCTGTTAGACAGTTTACTTACAAATAAAAAGGAACCTAACCATATTAGATTTAAGTCATTTGACACTACATGTAGCAACTGAACCAGTATTTCTGATACTACACACAAATATACACTTAACGAATCGCTAAAATTTCAATAAACAATAAATTCCTAATCCAAAATCTGATGGGAGTAATTGAAAAAATAGCAATAGCATGAACCCTAAGCTACAACGCGCGAAGGAATGATTCCATGAATTACAAATGGATTTAACAGATTTCCCATTAAGAACTACTACGACCAGAGGCAGACCTATATTTTGATTATAGGTCTGCCATCATCCATAGGGGGTCACATGCTCCCAGTAACCTCGGAAAAAATATGTGTATATATCTTAAATATCACGTATATATTTTGATTGGCACCCTCATTCACAAAGGTCGGGTAGCTGCACCGGTTGATACAAGGTGCACAAATGATCCTTTAGTGCGCAGACCTGGGTTCGATTCCAACACTAGCTACTCTCAACTCCTGGGTCCGCCTTTGACTACGACTACATCGTAGCCAAGGTTCCTCGATCCGAACATGCCAGGTTGACTGACAAATCCAAAGGCAAATCCAGGAGGGATGGGGCAATCCGAAAGAATAGTTCTTGAGTTTATAGAAAATGTACTTGATAGAATATTACAAGAATATTCCCGTATCATTGTATATCTTTTATATTTTGTTAGTTTATATTTCGATTATAATTAGGAAGATTAATTACCTAATTTGTAGCTTTGTAAATAATCATGTAACACTATATATTGTACACAATAATCAATGAAAAGGTATGGGAACATATTCATTTCGTGGTATCAGTAGCCAAAACCCTAAATCGAAAATTACCCTAGCCGACGTCCGCTTCCCCCTACCGCCGCCGACTCTCTCTATCTCTCTCGGTCCCTCTCTCCCTTTCTCCCAATTTCAATGGCTGACCAACTCAAATTCCATTCTGCTCTTATTGTTAACAACATCAACAACTTCATTCCCATTACCCTTGAGATGGAAAAAGTCCAGTATTCCTCCTGGGCGAAATTGTTTAAGATCCATTGTCGTGGGTACAAAGTCATCGATCACATCATCCCTCCTAAATCAAAGCTCACTACCGAGCCTACACGTGATGGTTCTGATGATGAACTTTGATCACGCCTAGATGCGGTTGTTATACAATGGATCTACAGAACAATCTCGAACTATCTATTACATACAATCATTGAAATTGACGCCACTGCACGACAAACGTGGGAGCGATTGTAGAGTATTTTTTCATGATAACAAAACACAATGTGCCTTGTATTTGGAAAATCAATTTAAGGACATCCAGCAGGACGATTTTCCTAATGCGTCGGCATATTATCAAGAACTTGAGATGATTTCCGATTAACTCTCAAATGACAGTGCACATGTCACAAATCAACGATTGGCGATGCAAATCATTGCGGGTTTGAATGAAAATTATAACGGAGTCGCTACCATCCTCTAACAAAGCACGCCATTGCCTCCATTCTATGAGGCTCGTTCGAGACTTATCCTTGAAGAAACCCAAAACACCAAGAAGGCAGCGGCTAACGCAAGCACCGCCAATGCCGCCCTCGTAACCACTGACGGCCCACTTGCGGACACGAGGGGCTCGGGTTCTGGCCCATCCTACCGGCAAACCGATGATCCGAAACGCGACTCAAATCCCCAGAATAACAACAAAGGATGAAATTTCGGCAAAAGTCGTGGTGGCTGAAGCGGAAGCGGTAGCAGCAGCGACAGAGGGGCCCCGCTAGCCGATAGCCACTTGTAGCGATAGTAGCAGTGGCAGCAGCCTCCGGCGTGGGCTGCATACCCACCATGGGCAACGTGAGGCTAGCACGTGTGGGCTGCTCCACCTTGCCCCTACCCGATGGTATCCTGGGTCTAACCTCCGGTACGACAACCCAGTCCGGCATTCTCAGCGCAAGTCCACAACAGGCATACAATGCACATCTCTCTCCTCATTAAACATACGCACCAACGAATATTGAGGCGACAAAGAACATAATGTCTCTCAACGTTCCAGACGATAGTTGGTACATGGATACTGGCGCCACATCTCATATGACGGCATCCCAATGTACTCTATCATCTTATTTCAATATGAGCAATTTAAACTGTAATATTATTATTGGTAGTGGACAAGGAATTCTCATTCGAGGTTATGGAAAATCATCCCTCTCCCCACCACACCCCCTGTTATCTTTAAAAAATATCTTCCATGCCCCGAAACTTATCAAAAATCTAATCTATGTGCGTTGTTTCACAACCGACAATAATGTTTTCCTTAAATTTGATCCTTTTGGTTTTTCTGTGAATGACCTTCTGACAGGGATGTGAATAATGAGATGTGATAGAATAGAGGACTTTTATACTATCACCGCCACTGTCGGTCGTCCAACCTCCTCTCCATCAACCTTTGCAGCTATTTCGTCTATTTTATGACATAATAGATTAGGACATCCGGAAGACTCTGTTTTATGCTCCCTTAGCAAAAATAAATTTATTGATTGCAAACATGTCTCTTATCCTCCTATTTGTGAATCTTGTGTTTTTGGGAAATATGTCAAGTTGTCATTTTATTCTTCACCTAATTGTACTTTAATGCACTTTGATATCATACATAGTAATTTATGGACTTCTCCTATCTTAAGCACGGTCGGGCATCAATACTATATATTTTTTTTAAAATGATTATTCCAACTTCCTATGGACTTTTCCCATTGGTAATAAGTCCCAAGTCTGCTCTATTTTTTTTTCTTTAGTGCTTTAATTAAGACACAATTTTAAAAGACTATCAAATGCTTTCAATGTGACAATGGGAGGAAATTCGATAATAAATAATTCAAACTTTTCTACGCCAAACACGGCTTTGTTTTTTGTTTTTCCTGTCGCCACACCTCTCCACAAAATGGCAAAGCCGAACGAAAAACTAGAACCATAAACAACTTAGCTTGTGCCCTCCTCGCTCACGCATTTATCCCCTCTATTTTTGATATCACGCTCTATCAATACCAACCTATCTCTTGAACATTCTCCCAAACAAGTCTCTCACTTAAATTTTCTATCTTCGGGATCCTTCCTACAAGCATTTACGCACTTTCGGATGTCTATGCCACCCCATTCATCCCTCCGCTCAAATCAACAAGATGCAACCTCGGTCCACCCCGTGTGTCTTTCTTGGTTACCCACCTAATCATCGAGGTTACAACTGTTATGACTTGTCCAATCGAAAAATAATCATTTCTAGGCATGTCATAATCAATGAGTCCCAATTCCCCTTTGCCAAGTTGTATTCCCCACCTCCGAATTCCTATGGCTTTTAAATGATAGCCTCAATCCCCTTCTAATTCGTCACTTGTAAAATCATTCGCTATTGTCACCGACTACCGACCCTATTCCCGCCATCCCGAGCCGGATATTCCACCAAGCCCCGCCACGAGAACCTCGGAACAACCCCTCTCGAATGTTCGATATCACTGCCGCCTCTTGGCCAACGCTCCCGTCCCGCCTTCCCTGTCCCTATCCACAGCCTACCCAACCACATTCCATCCCCCCCCCCCGTGGCACCCCTATGGACAATGGAAACTCGTGATATGCATGGCATTTTCAAACCCAAACGGCAATTCAATTTGTCGACTTCGATTGCCCCTTCACCTCTTCCTCACAACTCGAAAAATGTTTTGTCCGATCTTAATTGGAAATCTGCCATGATTGACGAATATAATGCTCTTATTGAAAATAAGATGTGGGATTTAGTACCCCATCCTCCGAATGCTAACGTTATTCGTTCTATGTGTATTTTTCGACAGAAAAAGAAATATGCTCTTGTAAGTGATGGCAGATCTCAACAGGTGGGAGTGGATTGTGATGAAACTTTCAGCCCGGTGGTGAAACCGGCAACTATTCAGACCGTTCTCAATATTACTCTGTCCAAATCATGGCTGATTAATCAACTTGATGTCAAAAATGTTTTCTTGCATGAGGACCTTCATGAAATTATTTATATGCATCAGCCTATAGGATTCAGGAATCCAGTTCATCCAAATTATGTGTGTCATTTGAAGAAATCGCTCTATGGACTGAAACAGGCTCCTCGTGCATAATACCAACGGTTTGCTGACTTTGTATCCTCTATCTGTTTCTCATATAACAAATCTGATCACTCTTTTTTTTTTCCATCTATAGCAAGGGTAATGACATGACATACATTCTGTTATATGTTGATGATATCATCCTAACTACATCTTCTGATGCACTTCGCCGATCTATTATGTCACTCTTTGCCTCTGAGTTTGCTATGAAGGATTTGGGCCCCCTAAACTATTTTTTGGGCATTGCTGTTACGAAACATGCAAGTGGCTTATTTATTTGTTAAAGGAAGTACGCCGAAGAGATTCTTGACTGCGCAGGCATGACGTCTTGCAAACTGGCCCACACACCGGTGGACACCAATTCCAAACTCAATGCCTTTTCGGGTTCTCTGTATGCCGACCCGACTCACTATCGCAGTTTAGGAGGAGCATTACAGTATCTCACTTTCACAAGACCAGATATATCCTGTCATGCAACAAATATGCTTACATATGCACAGCCTGACGGATGAACATATAAATGCACTCAAACGTATTTTGCGATATGTTCAAAGTACTCTTCACTTCGGCTTACACCTATACAAGTCCTCACTCTCTAGTCTCACCTATTATTCTGATGCTGACTGGGGTGGCTGTCCGGACACTCGTCGATCCACGTCGGGTTATTGTGTATTCCTCGGAGACAACTTGCTTTCTTAGTCTTCTAAAAGACAACCTACTCTGTCTCGATCCAGTGCCAAAGCCGAGTACAGAGAAGTAGCGAATGTTGTTTCTGAGTCTTGTTGGATACACAACCTTCTGCTGGAACTTCACTGCCCAATCCGCAAAGCTATATTGGTCCATTGTGATAATGTAAGTGCGATATATCTTTTCGGAAATCCCGTTCAATATCAGCGCACTAAACACATTAAAATGAATATTTACTTTGTACGTGAAAAAGTTGTTCGTGGATAAGTTTGTGTCCTTCATGTTCCTTCCCGGTATCAGATTGCTGACATATTTACTAAAGAACTTCCGCGCATACTTTTTGATGATTTCCGAACTAGTTTCAACGTACGAGAACATCCCGCTTCAACTGCGGGGGTGTGATAGAATATTACAAGAATATTCCCGTATTCATTGTATATCTTTTATATTTTGTTAGTTTATATTCCGATTGTAATTAGGAAGATTAGTTACATAATTTGTAGCTTTGTAAATAATCATGTAACACTATATATTGTACACAATAATCAATGAAAAGGCAGGGAACATATTCATTTCATGGTATCAGAGCGAGACTCATTCCAATTCTTTGTTCACCGATGTTGGGCCCCCAAATTATATTATCCACGCTCCAGTTAACAAGGTCTTGGCGTGAGGGGGAGTGTTAAGAGTCCCACATCGAATATGAAATGAAACATGGACTCCTTATATGAACTTGGACAATCTTGACCCTACAAGCTAGCTTTTAGATTTGAGTTAGGCCCAAGATCCATATTCTTTCAGTACTTAAACAGGAGTGTGGGCACATACAAATCCTGACGGGATAAAAATTATATATTTTTAAGCGATCAACCTACCCAACCTCAACATTGACTAAGTTTGGGGCTAGTTTACATTTAAGTTCATCAAGTTCAAATCATGCATCAGCCTGCTAGCAGTTACAGAGTTTTTGAAAGATATACTAACCTTTAAAAGGATACTCTCCAGATTCAATGAGCTTAGGAAGGCAAAAGAAGATCCAAAGACAACATGGACTAATAGTTCTAACACAAAAGATCGGCAGACCAATTTCATCAGCAACATCACAAGTAAATCCCAAAACTCCATCAGCAATAATACAATCAACTGGTCTTCTTTTCCCATCATCAGAACAAAGCAAACCAGAAGTCAACATATATTTAAACAAAGGCTTTGTTTTTAACTTCAAAGAGTCAAAGAGCTCCAAAAACTTGCTTCCCTCACGAGGGTGATCTTCTGGAAGTCCATCCGAAATCGTCTTGATTTGAAAACCAGCAAATTGATCAAATCTTGAACTTATATTCGTGTGACGAACGAGGCGATTGTGGATGTTTTCCGTGAGGAGAAGGGTGATGTGCATGCCTAAAAAACAGATTGATTAGTCGAATACAAACTGCTATTATCCAAAATATTTTAAAAACAATTACTTCTGATAAATAGTATTGTTCAAAATAAACAAATTTTGGAAGCTTAACCTGAAAAACAAAGGAGTTGAGCAAGTTTGACCATGGAGTTTACAGGGCCTTGTAAAGGTAAAGGGAAGATGAGTACATGAGGAGGAAGTGATTGTTGTTCATCCATGGAAATGTTACAGGTCCAATAATGGTGGAAATCTTTGGAACTTATAATATTGATGGTTTTATTTGGACCGCATAGAAGTTATGTGAGGCATTCAATTATATTTGTCAAGTTGGTTGAATATAGAATCATTATCTCTATTTTGTGGAAATATAATAATAAAGTGGGTGTAAATCTTAGAGATCAGTATTCAAACTTCAGAGATAAAGAATGCTAGGCAATTTTTTTATTTATTTGGGTAACAGTCTGTTTGGCTAAATTTATGAAAAGTTGTGTATAATTTTAAAAGTTAAGGTGTTTGGTCATGGAAAACGTAATTGTTTTTAGTAGTAACAAAAACTATTCTAAAATAAATAGCTTTAGCCTTCCCAGGAGTACTTTTTTGAAAGTTTGTTCATGCATAAATTGTTGCTTTAGTATCAATAAAAGTATTTTTTTTCAAATTAATTAGTCATTACTATCCCTGATAATAAATACTTTTTTAAAATAAGCAAATTATAGATTAAATCTATGACAATAAATACAATTATAGAAGTTTGACCTGAAAATAAAGGAGTTGAGCAAGTTTGAACATGAAGTTTATAGGTTAAATGAGTTAAGGGTACACGAAAAATGAGTACATGAGGAGGAAGTGATTATTTTGATCCATGGAAATGTTGAGGTTCAATAATGGTGGTATGTTGTCCTCCGGACATAGCTAGATGGCAAAGAAGAAGAATTTAAAATTCAATTGGAGATCTGTAGTGTGGGTTCGAACCCTGATGAGAGCAATTTGCTCTCTTCTGGGATAAGACCTTGTAAGTGATATCAGTTGCTCTGTTCTACTGGTCATTCAGGCACATTCTGCGATTTACTGATAGTAGTGCTAAGGGACCGAGACTACTGTCTCCAAAAATAGTCTGGTTTAAATCGAGAAACTGGATATAAAAAAAAGGTGGTATGTTTGGTTTGTGAACCTTATGGAACTTAGATTATATTGATGGTTTTCTTTTTTTGACTGCCTAGAGATATGCGAGGCACTCATATTAATATTTGTCAAGTTGGTAGAATTTAGAAATATTATCTCTGTTTTGTGAATATAATAATGTGATATGTTACTGTTCTGCATAGTGATCAATGACAAATGTATTAGTGCTTTTCTTTTTCCACTGGGCAGCGGAGTGGGCAGTGGCAGAATTCGAAGCAGGGAGCTAGCCTTTCGTCTATGTATTGCGTTAATAAAATTTATTTAATATGAGAAATAATTTATCAAGAACATAGTAATTTAAAAAAAAATAGAATTTATAAACTCAAAATTATATCTCTCTATGTAGCGAAGACGAATAATTAAGTATTTCAATGACTCCTTTTTCTTAGCACCAAGCAGGAGGTTTATACGGATTCATATTAATTCATTCAAAGTTTCTTACCTTTATGTGTGAATTATTGAATAAGTCATATTCTCATCAAAGTTAAGGAGTCAACCTAACATTTTAGTGAGTACATGATTAAATATGCAGATCAAATACACGCCGCCCGCTCTGAACAAATAGGAGGCCTGGACTACAAGCCGCACATAAGCCTTCAGGTTGCACCATAGAAGAACACTCATCATAAAGATGCACATCCTTGATATGATCCTAGGAAGTTTATGGATAATTATGTGGCATAAAATTTGTGGTGGAGCTTTGAACATGTCTTTTCATGCCACACTCCCTTTGATGACAAAGATAGGGCATTTGGAGGCCATTGAAGAGCAAGCCGCAAGGGTGTACATCGTGTGGATGATTGTTTGGAAGGAAGTTGAAGATGAAGGCACAAAAGTGGAAACCACAAAAAGGGCTAGGAGTGCAAATCGAATGAAGGTCCCATGTTGGACTATTTGTGCAAAGACCACTTTTGGACCTTTGTTGTAATAGGAAAAACTATAAATAGAACCCTTAGTATTTTCATTCCAAAGTTTTTGAGAGTTGATGATATTGATAAAGAGTGATTCTCTAATATCTAGAGTTAGGGTAGTACTCCTAGTAAGTGTAGGATTAGTGTAAGGATTAGTCTTAATCTCTTTAATTGAATCTCTTTAGAATCTATCAAAGTTGGTAATTCAAGAATGAGTTCAAATCTCTCTCCCTTGGTTTGTGATCAATTACTTGATCTCAATCTTTTCTTTCTTCTATCTCACCTATATTTCTCCTATCCAATCTATCTTACTTTGTGTTGTTTAATTTCGCGTTCATTCCAAGTCGAATCGCATCACTCCTTCATGTGCAATATTCATCTTAATAGTTGCTTTTTTGTAGTTGTTTTGACCAACAAAATCAGCTCTCGGCCTGTTGGTAAGGTGAGAGATTCAAGGTCGATTTCTAGCGTCACACCCTCCAAACAAGCACCGCTCGATGAAGGGGAACCAGGAAAGCTATATGGCCAAATCCTTTGACTGTTTTTTCTAAGTGGGGATACCCAAGCACCTCGTGGGCTATAATGTAGGCTAAGAAATGGGTAGGATATATTTAGGAAAATAGTGACTCAATCCTCCTAAGCACTTTTATATAGAAAAATACATTACTTTCAAGAACATACTTCTTATACCCAAATTCACAAGACTTTCTTTATTTCATCCCATCACACATAAACAATTAGGTGGGATGGCCAATTTTCAGGTTTCAATGTGTTTTTAGTCAACATTTTAAAAATAATAAGGAAATAGTCAGAGTTTAATGCAGAAATGATATTCGGACAAAAATATCACTACTTAAAACACGATAGAACTTATAAAAGTTTGAAAAATCATGAACCATTCCTGGTTTTGAACTTATAAAAGTTTGAGCCCCATGAATTATTCCTTGATTTTGAAACTCCTATAAAATATTGAACCCCGTGAATCTTTCCGAGTTTCTCTTGTCAATTTTTCAAATTCCAACACCGTTGGTTGGAGTTGCTCCGTGTTTTAGTTGGGGATATTTTTTTCTAAAACTTTTTGTGTATCAAAAGACAGACTACATGTTAGTACAACAACAACAACAACATACCCAGTGAAATCTCACAACATGGGGTCTGGAGAGGGTATAGTATACGCAGACCTTACCTCTAACTTGGTAAGTAGAGAGGTTGTTTTCGAAAGACCCTCGGCTCAAGAAAAAGCATAAGCACAAGTAAAAGCAAAAGAAACGGTAAGACCCAGACAAGAAATTTAAAGCAGTATGAAAATAAGAGTAACAAAAGCGAATAAGCCATGGAAAAACATTCTAAAAAAAAAAGTAACTAACGCATGTAAATAAGATAAACAAAGTACACGAAAGATCATACGGCAGCAGAAATCAAAGGACAGGTAACTATAAAATAATACTGCTCCTACTAGTATGATGGTCTAAGCAGGGCTACAATAATAACACTACAACTACCAGTATGTAAGCGTAAGTAGGACTACGCTCAACTACCTACTACCCTTCTACCCTAATATGTGTCCTCCACAACCCCCTATCTAAGGTCTGTCCTCAGTAAGTTGCACCTGCGCCATATCCCATCTAATCACCTCTCATCAATACTTCTTCGGCCTACTTCTACCCCTTCTGAACCCGTCCATAACCAACTTCTCACATCTCCACACTGGGGCATTTGTGCCTCTCCTCTACCTATGCCCGAATCATCTCAATCTCGCTTCCAGCATCTTATCCTCCACCGAGGCCACTCCCACTCTATTTCGGATATTATCATTTCTAATCATATCCCTCTTTGTATGCCCACACATCCATCTCAACATCCTTATCTCCGCAATTTTTATCTTTTGGATGTGCAAAGTCTTGATTGGCCAACACTACGCCTCATACAACATAATTGGTCTCACCACAACCCCATAGAACTTGCACTTAAGTTTTGGTGGCACTTTTTTATCGCATAAGACTCCAGATGCGAGCCTCCATTTTATCCACCCTACACCAATATGATTTGTGACATCGTCATCAATCTCTCAATTCCCTTGGATAATAGACCCAAGATACTTGAAACTTTCTTTCTTTGGAATGACCTGAATATCAACCCTCACCTTCACACCTGTCTCATGGTCACTCCTGTTACTAAACTTGCACTCCAAGTATTTCGTCTTGGTCCTACTCAGCCTGAACATTTTAGAATCCAGAGTCTGTCTCCAAACTTCCAACTTATCGTTCACTCCGCTGTGAGTCTCGTCAATCAGGACTATGTCATATGCGAATAACATACACCATGGCACCTCCCCTTGAATTTGTCGCGTCAGTCTATCCATCACCAAGGCAAATAAGAATGGGCTAAGAGCTGATCCCTGATGCAACCCCATCATTACTGGAAAGTGCACTGAGTCTCCTCCTACTGTCCGTACCCTGGTCTTGGCTCCATTATACATATCCTTGATCGCCCTAGTGTACGCCACAGGTACACCTCTAACCTCCAAACATCTCCATAGAACCTCCGTAGGGACTTTGTCGTATGCCTTCTCGAGGTCGATGAAAACCATATATAAGTCCCTCTTTCTCTCCCTATACTGCTTCACTAACCTCCTAATAAGATGAATGACTTCTGAAGTCGAACGCCCCGACACGAATCCATACTGGTTCTCGAAAATAGACACGCTTCTTCTCACTCTCATTTCCACGATCCTTTCCCAAACTTTCATAGTGTGGTTTAGCAGCTTGATACCCTTATAGTTGTTGCAACTCTAGATGTCACATTTGTTCTTGTACAGAGGAATCATTGTACTCCACCTCCATTATTCGGACATTCTTGCCGTCTTAAAAATGACATTAAACAACTTAGTCAGTCACTCCAAACCTGTTATGTCTGCGCTCTTCTAAAATTCAACTGAGATCTCATCAGGCCTGGTCGCTCGTCCCCTGCGCATCATGCGAACAACACCCTTAACCTCCTCAACCTTAATACTTCTACAATATCCAAAATCCCGGTACCTTTCGGATAGCTCCAGATCTTCCAGCACAATGTCTTTATCTCTTTCTTCGTTCAAGCGTTTATGGAAGTAAGACTACCACCTCCGTCTAATAAGCGCGTCCTCCGCTAGTACTTTGCCGTCCTCGTCCTTGATGCACCTCACGTGTTAGTAACTTTTAAATAGTGACTACTATTTGATGGCAAGTGTTGAAAATTACTATTTACCCACTTCGTCCGACTTTTACCCTACACAACAACCGAACAAAGCTCACAATAAAAAATCACCTTGATCTTTACTTTTTATAAATTTTAGTTGGGATGTCGTGTATTGTCGATGTGTGATCAGTGTTTATACACTTATTATACATTTGTTATACACCAATTGTATACCAATAATAGCTACGAACTATTATGGCTAGGGGGTGAATTTTCTTTTAACCGATTAAAAATGTTAAAGATTCTCATAGAGAAATGTCAAAACTTTAGACAATTCTGTATCTCATCAGGTTGTTCTGGAGGTCCATGGGCTCAATTGGAACTGAATCTGAACGTGGACAGAGTACTTGTGGAAAGTTTGCAGCAACTATCAAAAGCTAATGTTCAATGGACTGACTACTGATACAAAGATTCAGTAATTTTACCGTACATAGAGTTCAACTTCTATAAACTGACAATGCATATGAATCTTTATACTATTAAGTCACATAAAAGGGTGGTTACCGGTCGCCTTTATACTATTAAGTCACATAAAAGGGTGGTTACCAGTCGCCCGAGTGACTTCACGGCATGTACAAATATAAATGAATGTTCTGGTGGGATCAATTTAATGAAAGAAAGAGAAAAAAAAAAGTAATTTGAGTCGGTCTTGAAACAATTCATTGCTTTATCAATAAAAAAGGGGCAGCCCGGTGCACTAAGCTCCCGGTATGCACAGAATTTGGGAAAGGGCCGGACACAAGGGTAATTTGTAACTAAGAAATAACACAAATAACCTGCTAGTCAAGTAAAATAGCACTGTAGCATAAAAATTCTTTACATTGTAAGAGGATATTATACAGTTATGTGCCCTTAGTAATTTGCTCAAACCAAACCATGAGCAGAGTTACTGAGATGTGTGTATATATGAACACTTTATACACAACATATCCTATGATTCTCTATGTACAAAATTGATCACAGAATATTAGAACTAAATTTACCTATGTTACTTGAATTCTCCAAAGATGTTGCGGCACCCATATCGAGTCCTCTAAAAATGCACTACTTTTCGAGGATCTGATATGCATTGGTCGACATTTTCAAAGACTCAAAGCAACATAGAAATTTACAAGTCTTCACCTGCCTCAATACTAGTCTTCTGAATCTTCATCAATAGCCACAATTTTGGCAGCACCTTTCACAGCAGTTACAAATCTAGGATTATTACCACGATGAATCTTGTATTCAAGCCTTGAATTCTTGGTTATATCATGATTTACAACAACCCCACATGCTTGATCGTCTTCTTTCTTCAAGTCACTAGGTGGCAAAAAACAATCCAAAGAGAGTCCCTTTATGTTAAAATCAACTTCTTCAATTGTCCAAACCTCTTCCATCCTAGTCCTGGTGTGCCCTTCCGAGTTTTCACCGAATCTGAATAAAGAAACACATGTTTTTCCAGCATGTGCAATGTTAACCCCATCGATCGTTCGATAATCTTGGACTAACGATTCCATTGTCGTTTCCCAAAAAACGTCGTTTTTGGGTGAATTTAGTCTTAGAAGATGAGTGTCTTCAAGTTGGACCAAAAGTCCTGTTCTTTGGCTAAAGTAGCCCCAAATGGTATGCCTAATAATTTCAACATTGCTACTGCTTCTTGCCTTTAGAGTTGAGGGCTCTGCTTCAAACTTTAGTACAAAACAGTCTTCAGAATTTACAGTTTTTTCGCCAATGCAGACGGAATTGGAGAACATATCGGCAGTGGACCTTGGATCAAGACCCTGTTAACATGATTAACATCAACTGATCACTATCGACATGATCGGATGTTAAAGACATAATTAAGTAAATAAAAGCATGTTCGATCTAATAAATTAAACTTTTAGATGATATGATCACACGCTTCAACATGGTATCAAAACAGATAAAGGCTCTGCTGAAGGAGGCGTATTGTAAGACATAATTAAGTAACAAAAGTGTGCTCTTTTTAACTTTTGTCCGAAAAGAGTGTCAGTTTATGCCAATTCACAAAGAATTAGAGAACAAATCAACAGGGGACGATGGATCAAAGACATTGTTAACATGATTAAATTACAAATCAGTATCCACATAAACAGAGAACCATATTCATTCAACAAACAGTTTCTTCATAATGTGTCACTTTTCACTAGTGCTGATTTTTTTTTTTTTTTTTTGATAGTGTTAGTTTTTGCTTCAACCTTCCCAAAAGAACAACACCTAGAGGTCAAGTTGTGAATGGGATTTCAAGTTTATTCGAGCCATGTGACACACAACATGGCCTCTTAACAAATTATCATTGAGAAAAAGGAAGCAACATTAATGTTGACTTCTTGATCCAGTTTTTATTCAAGGCTAAGAAGTGTGTATATTCACAAAATTGTCAATTGGACTTGAGGCGTGTCCTAGAATCCATAACTCATAAGATTCAAAGTCTGGCTCCGCCTATGCTCGAAGAGGACAAGTTGCGAAAGAGATTTCGAGTTTACTCGAGCCATGTGACACACAACCTAGACTCTTAACAAATAAGACATTGAGAAAAAGAAGCAACATTAATGTTGACTTTTGATCCAGTTTATATTTTAGGCTAAGAAGTGTGCATATTTACAAAATTGTCAACTGGACCACTTATCATGATCAATTTATTGATTAGGTAAAATAGCATCTCAGGTCCACATGGGAAGCTGACACAGAGACAGCATAACCAAAAATTGACATGACCATGTGTTGTGAATAGGCCCTCTAGATAGAATTTTGGTCTGCCTTGCTGGACGATTTTGCAGTTTCATGTTGTCTTATCTGTGAGAACTGCCAAAAAGTATTTGTCTACCCACCCAATAATGGATGAACACCAACCCTTTATGGCAACCATTTAACCCATAAATTAGGGGAATTTACTTCTGAGTTTAACTTCTGTGTGCACTGACAATGTAATTTTCTTTTTTCATGTTATCAAGTTACAACGATAGGTAACTGTCTAACTTAGAAAATGAAGCGAATGACTTGCTTTAATAGGTAGAAGTTCAATAGTTTATAAATTCTTTACGCTATCAGTTTATATAAGTTAAATCCTTTATATTTTCCTCGAGTTAGCGGGCAAACTAAATGGTTCACTTGATTCTACAAGATGCGTCATAGAATAGCGAACAATAACCATCATTTCCAGGATTAGAGTCATCACGAACAGAATTATGAGTAGTGACAAAGGGTAGTAACTTTTAGTCTAACCGTTATAATAGATGTAATTTCAATTCTAGCTGTTCCGTCACTTTTGAATGGAAGAAGTACCTGTAAGGAACGACGAAGAGGCCTAGCAGGACTGCGAGACGCATGAGAATGATGCCACGGAGTTTGCTTCCAGGACACCTTACCGTCACTTCCAGCACTGATTTTACATCCTGAAACTACTAACTCTATGCTCCAAAGATCAGGTCTTTTCTGCCACAAGACAAATCCTCCCATTTCACCAGCCCCATTTTTCGCGCTCTTGATTTTCATCACGGCCTTGCCATTGTTCAATCCAAGACCATCTCCTTCAATAAATTCAGATGCCACCATCTTCACCTTCCCCATCGCGTACATACTATTAATGGAATTCAGAGCATGGTCTCCTCCTGCCGCAGCTATATATTGTTGCACTATGTATTTAGCCATTGAAGCCTCCTGTGCATCCACCAACCATTGATTAAGTTAATAAAGAAAATATCTCGAGAACTCTATGAAGATCAAATTAGGTCTTAATGAGCAAGTCCATCCATGTATATAGTATTAGCAATCACAAATTTCATGTTTGACTTAATATTCATATGAAAAATTAGATCAAATAGTTCTTTTTTGGCGACCATCATAACTTGAGGGGTCCTTATGGAAACATTTCACAAAAATTCAGTATATTCACAAAAATTAGAGATTAGACTGGATTCCTAATTTGTCAGGAATAAGTAGCAAGTCAATTTTCATAAATCTCATATTAAATTTACTTCCACTTGTTTAAACCTTGATTGCAATGGTTGACCAAATACATTGTTTTTTAAGAAGTTTTATCTATTTGGCTAGTCAAGAAGTACTAGCCAAATGCACACAAGAAGAATAAGAAGATGAACACAAAAATATGACTACTCATTTTGTCCTAATTTACACTTTTTTTTAGATTGTCCCAAAAAAGAATAAATAGTTTCCTTTATTTACAATAATTTGACTTTAAATTTTTCATTTCAACTCTTAATGAGATGATTTAGAAACACACGGATATTATCTTGATTTATATAAGAGGTTTCAATAGTCTTTTTTTCTTTCTTTAAATGAGACTTTATCACATAAATTGAGATAGAGAGTTCTTTTTTTCGAAAACATAAACAATACATGACGTTAGGTTGATATGCCACATTAACACATTCTTGACTATTGAGAACTTTAAAAACTTGAGGAATATTGTAAAAGAACTTACAATGGGATGATCATTAATCTTTTTGTTGATAGAGTGGTTGCATTGGATAGGATGAGGAATCAAAGGAGCAGCAACAACACCAAGCAATAGTTGAATCTCAGCATTTCTACCACCAATAACCGAAGCAGCATGAGTTATTGATTTATCATGAGTACTATAAGACTTGATCCAAGTTTTCATGTTTTGCCATGACTTATGTTTATGTGAATTAACAAACATTTCTTCGGGTATTGGAACTTCAAGAACAGTTTCGAGCCCATTTTCATCATCCAAATTGGGGCACAACGTCCTCATCGGGCAGATAAGATCAAGAATATTGTGATTTCGATGAACTAAAGAGAATTATATTATGGAAGAGAGAAGTAGGGTATTAAGAAGGAAAAACAATACAAGTCTCTTTGGATTATATTACAAGGGATTGGAGAGTTTTAATAATTTGTATTGCTAAGAGTATTGAATAATACATAGAACCAACCGACCATGGGAAGCCACCCCTCTCTCCCAACGTGCATTTCTTTGTCAAATGTTGTCTTTGTCTAATGTTGTCGTGACAGCACGAATTTCTCTGTCTCTCTCTTTGTAGGTTTTTATCTTCTTTTCTTTTTCCTTCTTGTGTTCTTTTTGTGTATTTTGACTGGTGGTTGGAATAATATATATTAGGAGAGCAAAGGATAAACTAAAAGTGAAATTCGGGACTGTTGTGATCTTATTTGAACGCATGGAAACTCAATGGTCTAATTTGACTCAGATAGAAATAGTGTTTACCGATCACTTTTTCGTTTAATAATCATCTTCATGAAATTTTAAATTTTATAGGTAACACCTGTGATAATATTCGAAAATTCACTTGTAAAATTTGTGATTTTATGATAGTAGTCTAATTTGATTATGTAGAAGTAGTATTTATTGAGTTTTTTCGACCCTAAATAGTCATTGTCACGGAGTTTTAAACTCCACGTGTAAAACCCATAACAATTTCCTGAATTTTGGCTTGTAAAATTTGATTTTACTAGTCATTTTTTCAATCCTAACAATCATTGTTATGAGTTTTAAATTCCACGGGTATAACTCTATGATAATATCCTAATATTTTACTTAATGTAATTTAAAATTTCATGATAATGACTGTTTCTGAGTTACAAAAACAGACTGAAGACTGACTGTCTGTGAATTTCATCCTTTGATTTGCTATGGTTTCGTGAAAAGCATTGAAGTAGCAGTCCCCTATTTCCCTTCGAACATCTTAATAGAGTTCGACTTGAACATAAATTAGTTTATTTTCATTTCATACGCAACCATTGAGGCTGCAGGATATACTGTACATATATATTATCTTCCGTCTCAATTTATGTGGCACGTTATTCTTTTTAGTTTCTTCCAAGTAGAATGTCATGTTTTTATAATTAAAAATAACATTATTTTAAATTCCCCTTTTACCCTTAATAAAACAATTATAGTCACATAAAAACTAAGATTTATTTTAAGATCACAAATTTCAAAAGTTTTCACTTTTTTAAAAAAAAATAATTGAGACGGAGGGAGTATAATAAAGAAATGTTTGATTAAGAAAGAAATTGTCAGCGGAAGCCATAGCGTGCAGCCGACCATCTAAAATAGCTAGTTGTGATGTTGGTAAAATAATTTTATGAGAAAGAGAAAAGTGGATAGTTTTGATAGAATAATCTCTATATTTAAAGAATTTAAGTTATAATTAATTGTTGTTTAGTTTGCAGAGACTATTAGACAGAATCTGATTAGATGTGTAATTCATTTTGAGGTATTTTGAGGTATAATTATGTAAAAAAATATTTTCTAAAGCAGACATGGTTGTTGAAACAAATTTAACTAATCAATTCAACCGTCATTTCCTAATTTAAATTGACGTAATACATAGATAGACATTTTAATTTGGCTTCAACTGATAATTAAACACTCCAATATTAAAAATGCACATCTAGACACCTTACTCGTCTCCATTGTGTTAGTTGAATACTCCGACTTACAAAATGATTATCTAGACACCTTTAAACTTTATGTGTCACATCAAGCATCGGGTGTCCACGAGACACAGTGGAGATGAGTTGAGGTATCTAAATGTGCATTCTCAAAGTTGAAGTATTTAATTGTCAATTGAAATCAAGTTAAAGGGTCTATGTATTATGTCATTTCAATTTTGTCTTTTCTTTTGCTTTTTCCATCACTAATTACACTAAAACATGACTGTCTAATGAAGTCGCCACACAGTCCAAAACACTTAACATCTAATCATGTTGATGATTTGCAGTTAATCAGGCATAGAGATTTGGCTCGTTATGTTATTCTCCTTGATTTCACTAATCATCTAATGGCCTATGATTATTAATTTGGTTATGCTGCTTAAATTGGCTGTGTGTGCCATTATGCCACAGTTGTTGGCTTAAAAAAAGACCTCAATCATGTCATGCACGTTCACACACGAATCCAATCCATTTTAGCAAATTGCACACTAACAGGATTTGTAGAGATTTTCATTAACCAAAATGAGATTCACCAACCATTCAAAATTTAGAATCAATGAATTTGGATGTAATCTTTTTATAAGTAATTTATTGTCTTTCAATTTCTCATACATAGTCTGCAGACGAACAGCTAGCTGGCTAAGAGGAGGCTACTAAAGCATTTATTTCATGCTAAAAAGGTATTGATAGTAGATTATCACTATTAAAAACATAGGTTCTTTACCTCGACATTCATTGAAAAATTTGTCCTGCAAAATGTGATTTTTCCACCTTATTCTTATTGAACCAGCTCATAGGAAAATTGCATGGTGTTAAATATTCTCATTGAAACGTTTGAGAAATTTCCTGATTTTTCTATGTCAAAACACTACTATTTAGATTTTTTCTACCGATATTTAGTAGAAAACAACCACTGAACATTTCTCAATGGGAAACAAAAAAATAATTAGTAGTGTATATGGGATAATTTTGACGTGAAAAATATTGAAGTTTTTAGAGAAACGAAAAAAAGTATAAAATTTTAATAAAAAGAGGAAAGAGAGACTATCTACTTCTATTTGATAGTGACGACTGACGGATAATATTGAGTTTAAGGTCTCCTATTAAAATTTCGTTTGAGGCCATTATTTTTGTTGAGCCACTTTTGGTAGTCCGTCAACTAAAAGTGGTAGATATGACTCCATTAACAACTAGTAGCTAATTATGGACAGCCTTGATCTTGGATTCGGTTTCTTCATCTTTAGCCACTCATATTAAACCTTATTTTTTCCTTCATTCTGAAAGAATTACAGGAAAGGGGAGTCTCGCGTAACTGGTAAAGTTATTGTCATATGATCGAGGTCACGAATTCAAGCCGTGAAAACAGTCTCTTGCAGAAATGTAAGGCTGCGTATAATAAATCCTTATGATTCGGCCATTTTTCAAACCCCGCGGATAGCAACTTAGTACATTGAACTACCATTTTCTGAAAGAGTGACACTACTATGGAGTATCAAGCAATTGTTTTCTTTGACCACATTTTCTTTTAACATACCTAAAAAATTTATACTATATAAGTTATACCTCCACGAGGTAGGGTTAAATCTGCGTACACTCTATCCTTCCAGACTCTATATGTGAGATTACACTAAATATGTTATTGTATTTAGATTTATACTGTAATATAGTTTATAGTCCAAATAAATTCTTAAGACAAACTAAGATGCACTAAAGTTTCTTGTTCTAGTAGTTTCTTCAACGAGCACAAAGTGTTTGCCAAGTTCACTTAATGTACTCAATTTCACTTCACTTGCAAAGAAAACTAAGTGTATCAAAAGTTTGATATTTTACCATAACATGAAGTGACATGTGCTCCTTTTTTTGGCCAACTCTGGTTGTAGTTTCACATTCCTACCTAAAATTGAAAGATACAATATTAAAGCCTGTGCTTGGATAAAAAGGTAAGAAAGAAAGGAAAAAATTCAAAGAGAACAAGGGCAATTTTCCCTTGTTTTCTCTTCTCTTCCTTGGTTTCCAACCAAAGCAACCAAAAAAAATCCTTCTTTCCAATGGGAGAAATGTTTAACAAAAATCAATTGAATATCGAAGTGGATTTAGATTTTTTGAGCTTACTAGGTTATGGATAAATTTTCTTATATACATATTAAATAGATTTCTTAATATAAATATAAAATTTTGTCAAATTTATTGATTCTATCGAACTTGTAACTAGAACTCTAACTTGGCCTTAATTGAATGGTCCAAAATCAAATAAATATATAAACAAATAAAGTTATTCTTTTGGAAAAACATATTTATGTTGATTTAAGTGAAGCTAGTTGAGCATTTAATTAGCATTCTCAAGCAAGTGGAAGAATATTTGAGATAGAAAAAAGAAAAGGTAATTTTGTTTGCTTAAAAGCAATGATACAATAGGAGTGCGATTCAAAGAAATTACACTTGAAGCTATGCCCGCAAACTTGAAATGCGAAAAGGACAAAAAATAAATATTAATACTCTTTTTATCTCAATTTGTGTGAACGAATTTGGAATATGATGATGGAAGAGCAATTCAATAATACCCGCCTCGAGCAATTCCAACAACGAATTTTTATCTCAATACTCCGTATATTTGGAAGAGCAATTCAATAATACCCGCCTCGAGAATTTTAACAACATGTCCGAATATTGTAAGCAACTGAAACTCATAACCTCAATTATCCAACGTCGGGACTTCTGTTTCAGAAACCAAGATGGTGCTTCAACTTGTTGCGGGTTTACCAAAAGGTGAATATGACACACTCGCAACAATGATTCAACAAGTCGACCATCTCCCAAGTTTCAACAAGGCACGTTCACAACTATTGTTGGAAGAAACTAGACGTGCTAAACAAGAGGAACACAATCAAAAGGCCTTAGCCATTGACGGGATGACAACACTGCGGCCGGCGAGAACCGGCAAGAATCGCAGCGAGTCCAGCAAGAAGCGAAGAGCCGCCGGCGGAGGTCGTGGCGGCAGAGGTCGCAACAACAAAGGCAAGGGCGCGGAAAGGGCCAACGCAACCAAGCGGCCGGCCAACATAATCGGAACTAGCGCGGCAGGGCACAACCAAGCATCGCAGCGTGGCCCAACCAGCGAATCGGGCCTCGCCCGCATGCCCGTACCGAGAATATAGGGGCCCAATTCCACAGCCGTGGTCGACGGCCTCTTGGGCCCTACCCCGGCCACCAGCAGTGCAAAGCCAACCGGAAGCAATAAAGCGAGCCCACCCGGCAAGAAGACACGCACTGGCCCCCGACCGCTTTAGCCCAGGCCTACACCACCGTGAACCTCCAACGGCCCGGCGACAATTGGTACATGGACACTGGAGCCACATCTCACCTCACCCGGTCGTCAGGTAACCTATCTCAACTACGTCGGTTAAAGTGTCCTCAATTTATTACTGTCGGCAATGGTCATCGCATTCCAATTTAAGGTTACGGTAACACACACACCAAACATCCACACCCACCTTTCTCCCTAAACCACGTCCTATACACACCTAACATCATTAAAAACTTAATATCTGTTAGAAAATTCACTAGCAATAATTTTGTGTCTGTCGAATTTGACCCTTTTGGTTTTTCTGTGAAGGAACTCAATACGGGGAAAATCTGAAGTTTTTGCAAAATTTCTCGAGTTTCAAAAATTCATTAAGTCACAATTTTAAAAACTTATTAAATCATTCCAATGTGATAATAGACGTGAATTTAATAACTCGGCATTTCACAATTTCTGTTCTAAACAAGGCATGATTTTCCATTTTTCTTGTCCCTATACTTCTTCCCAAAACGGAAAGGCTGAAAGAATTATATGTATCATCAATAACATGGTCCGCACACTTATGTTTCATGCCTGCCTACCACCGCCTTTTTGGGTCTATGCTGTCAAAATGGTAGAATTCCTTTTAAATATTTTACCAACTAGCACACTCCAAAACAAAACCCCTACAGAAATCTTATACCGTAGGCAGCCATCATATGATCACCTACATATTTTTGGATGCTTATGATACCCCAACATAGCCTCCACTGCACCCCACAAACTTGCCCCTCGCATTCTTCCATGTGTCTTCCTTGGTCTATCTCCTAATCATCGGGGCTACTTGTGCTATGACATTGCTACTCGCAAAATCATCGTCTCCCGTCACGTCACCTTTGACGAGACAACCTTTTCTTTTTCAAATCTCCGGAAATTTTAGACCACCGATTACATCTTTCTCGATGAACCAAGTTTGTCCCCGGTCATCCAAAATCTATACCAACAGTAGCCTACTGTTCCGACAGTCTCGCCACCGTCCGCACCACCCCACCAGACTCCTCGCTCACCCCTACAACCCCCAGTCGAGTCACCCGCACCACCGGCCGACACTTTGTTGCCCCGCACTCCGAACCGGTCCCCGCAGTCCGGTTTCCGTGCCAACCAAGCAGCACGAAAATAGCCCATCCGAACTAATGCCCACCGGTCCGAACCGGTGGACCAAAGAACCTCACAAATTTCCGACCTACCACCACTGCCCTCACATCGCATGGAGACTCGTGCACAACACGGGATCTTCAAACCTAAGGTTCAATTCAATCTCTCCACATAAACCTTATCACCCATTCCAAAAAATCTAAAACTAGCAAAACTGGACCCAAATCGGAATGCGGCCATGTGCGAGGAATTTAACGCTTTAACCAAGCAGAACACTTGGGATTTGGTACCTAGACCAACTGGTGTAAATGGTATCCGGTGTATGTGGCTATTTCGTCACAAGTTCAAAGACAATGGTGACTTAGAGAGGTATAAGGCAAGACTAGTTGCCAATAGCACTAATCAGCAGAAGGGTATTGATTGTGGTGAGACATTCAATCCGGTTGTTAAACCGGCCACTATTCGGACTGTTCTCAGTATTGCTATAGGCATGCATTGGCCGATTCATCAGCTTGATGTCAAGAATGCGTTTCTTCATGTGGATTTGAAAGAGACTGTGTACATGCATCAGCCTCCTGGCTTTGTTCATCCGGAAACTCCGCAGTTTGTGTGTCGTCTTAGGAAGTCATTGTATGGATTGAAACAGGCACCCCGCGCTTGGTATGATAGGTTCACCGGGTATCTTCTACAGATTGGTTTTGTATGTAGCAGGTGTGATACATCTCTCTTCACTTTTCACCGAGGTAGCAGCACTACATATTTGCTATTATATGTCGATGACATTGTTCTTACTGCCTCATCTGACGGGTTGAAGAATGAAATCATTGCTCTACTCAAAACTGAATTTGCTATGACTGACTTGGGCAAGCTAAGTTATTTTTTGGGTATATCGGTGACAAGATCTGCAGCCACTATGTTCCTGTGTCAGCGTAAGTATGCAGAAGAGATAGTGTACAGGACCAACATGGCAAATTGTAAAATTATGCCAACTCTGGTGGACTCAAAATCCAAGCTTAGTGCCAATGACGGTGCGCCGCTTTCGATCCCACTCTATATCGGAGTCTAGGTGCTCTTCGATCTTACATTCACTAGGCCTGATATTGCATATGTCGTTTAGCAGGTGTGTCTGTTCATGCACGACCCCCGAGAGTCCCATTTTGCCGCCCTCAAACGTATTATCAGATACGTTAAGGGCACACTAGACTTCGAATTACATCTATACCCCTCTACCCCAACCAAGCTACTTGCCTACACGGATGCAGATTGGGCAGGATGCCCCGACACACGTCGCTCCACCTCAGGGTACTGTGTATTTCTTGGGGATAATCTTATCTCATGGTCCGCTAAGCGGCAGGCAACACTTTCTCGTTCGAGTGCTGAAGCAGAATATCGCGGTGTTGCTAATGTAGTTGCTGAGATATGTTGGCTCCGAAATCTTCTTTTGGAACTCCAGTGTCCACTCCGCAAGGCGTCTATAGTCTATTGTGACAACATATCTGCCATTTATATGTCTCATAATCCGGTCCAACATCAGCGGACTAAACATATTGAGATGGATATCCACTTTGTGCGAAGGTTGCCCGTGGTCAGGTCAAAATATTACACGTGTCTTCCTCTTATCAGTATGCAGACATCTTCACAAAGGGACTACCGCAACAGCTCTTCACCGACTTCCGATCCAAATTTTAGCATTCGGCCTCCTCCCGCTCCGTCTGAGGGGGAGTATTAGCGAATATTCTCCAAATATTCCCTGTATATTTTGTAATTATGATAGATGTATATTTAAGGTAACTTAGGATTCTAATTATATTAGGAATCAACCTTTGTAAGGTAAGTTAGGATTCGTACCATATTAGGAATCAACCTTTGTACAACTATATATATTATGAATAATGAAAGGAATCCCTAAGGGAAATTATTCCATCTTTCAGTTTAATTACACTGACATAATGAATACACGAAAATTTTTGTTTTGACGTAAATATTGAATGCGAGTGAGTGTGGTACCTTACCATCATTTCCAAATCCAAGATCAATTTTTTTTTAAATTTTTTTTAGTTTCTCACTCGGTGTCCAACACCTATATTGAGGCTCGACTAAATTTGAATTCGCGCGGAAAAGTCTCATATTGGGGTAAAGCGCTTCCTAATAAAGATGACTCCATGCCCCGAGTTTATTTTTCTTGAGTATACGTAAGTGTTTGTTTTAAAGCATGTGGAAAAATACTTACCGAAAAATTTATTTTCAACCAAAAAACGTAAAAGAGAAGTTCTTCAATTCTTATAAATATTTAAAACTTTTTCTCTCAAGGTAATTAGTTGAAAGAATTCTTTTGAAAATAAAAATGTTGACATTGACGTGCTTAACACCTTTTAAATGTCGAATACTTTGTATCTTCAAGATCTACCTTTTTTATGTTATTTTACAAGTATATACTCAAGATAATACCTAGAATAGGACTATCATGAATTCATGAAGTGCCCTTCAACCTTCATTGGAAGTCCATAAAGTCCAATGAAAGAAACATCTTCATTCTGTACCTCCCTTTCTTCCCCTGCACAAATTAAAGAAAGCCCAAGAAAAATGACAGGATCAGGTCAAAGTAAGGTCCATAAAATCATTAAAAAGAAAGAAAGAATGACGTTTCAAATATGCAATAGTTTAAGTGACCTCAGTCACTCTACATATATAATTAAGATCTTCATGCAACAGAAGACAATATTTAGAGAAAGGATATCAACTCGGGAAGAGTTTTAACTAAGGGGTCATTTGGTTGCTGGTTAGATTAGTAATGTATGTATTAATTATGTAGGGATTAGTTAAATATAAATTATTTATGTATTAGTATTAGTTATTTTATTTTCTATCTGCATAAAATAATACATAAATTGACTCATAACTTAGATATAATATTTTAGTTTTGCGAGATTGTAAACTGGTAACCAAACTCAATACTCATGTTGAAATTTGTACATAGTAACTAAGAGGCTACCAAACATGATACTAATTAGGGGTGACAAAATTAGCCGATGAAACCATGCCCCGCACAACCTGCTTAAGTTTACCTGCTCATATATTAGATCAACCCATTTCAGCTTATCTAAATATTGAGTTGATATATGTAGCACATATTTACCCACAGAAATTTTATTAAACTATTTTTAAAAATTACTCTCTTATAGTGAATAAGTTGAAGACTTAAAATAGTATATATTTTTTCTCTCAACTCTCTCTTTTACTACTCTAACCTCAAATTATAAACACAAAATAAAGTTTCTTGTCATCTACACATCCACACAACACAAGCAAGAAAACATCCTTTATTTAGGCATAGGATTCTTCCACAAAGTAAATGTCAAGAAAGTGAATAGTAATTTGAGATGTAATGGGATAATTAGTAGGAGATAAAGACATAAGTTACACTGCCACTTTTTTTGTCAATTTATGGTCACTAACATGACAAGAAATGTTGCACTTTAATATTATTATTTTAATAATAAAATGCAATAAACACCAAAAAAAGGTTCTTGGACAATCATTTCAAAACAAGCTAACTCCGCTTGTTTTAATTTATACTATGCTATTTCATTGGATACTTCCTTTAAAAACTTTTTTTTTAAATTGTAATTATAAATAAATCATAGTATTTGTGTAGTTATAAAGACTTTTAAAACACATGATGTCATTATAACACCTATGGTAATAAAAAAATGTTAGTAAGGGTGAGTTCAGTATGGAGGAAAACATTTTTCAAAAAATAAAATTATAAATATTCCTTTTTGAATTCATATTCAAAAAATTAACTCCTTTTGAATGAATTAATAAGAAAATAGTGTCATATAAAATAGAACAGAAAGAGTATAATATAAACTTCACCACTTTGTCTTTCATGACAATCCAAAAATGTTTATGGTAAGACTAGTGAGAAGAAGTCCGTAGAGTGAACGGGCCCAATATGTATTAATAAATTTAATTTGTTTAAGCGGTGTTTGATTAAGTGATCTTTAAACTTATAGTCTAAAATAAGTTATATATTAATGTGCTCGTAAATTATCTTATTAAATGTAAAATGAACAGTAATATGGATAAAAATATTACTATTAAGAACAACAAGATTATTTATAATCAAAGCAAATTATGTTGTGGATATATACAAATTCACGTAGTAGCTACTTCTGAATAATATGTTAAATCAAATGACAAAGATCTTAAATTTATTTTTGGTTTGATTTGATTTTCTGATTATTTTTTTTTTTGAATAATTTAAATTGTAAGCTATTTCTCAGCTATCTGCCTTGAATATTGTGTATTCCAACAAAGCTTAAAAGAATTTGTTTTCTTTATTCTAAATTTTGTTCATAAGTCTATATTAAATTGCGAAAATAAATACTCCTAGTTAACTATACTTTGATTTTAAGAAGTAGAAAAGAACCACCAAAGGATGTGGTGAAGTGGATGGGTTGCTCCTCTCTTAACTAAAGGTCTCGGGTTCGAGTCCTTAGTATGAAAAAATTCTTGGTAGGAAGCGCTTCCTCCAAATGAAGCCTTACGCAGCGCGAATCACGATACAATTGGGTTCTAATGCGGATACCTGACACCGAGTGAGAAAAAAATAGAAAAGAAAAGAATGCGCACTGCTATACAATACATCAGCAACTTGGGTAGCGAAACGAGAAAAGTACAAATTATGGGTCCGCCATTAATGCAATGAGCATGGACCTGTGGGTTACAACAATTGCAGAAAACGGGAAGTAAGTAAATATTACAAATTGCTAGAAAGGATAAAGATTACAACAAACTGGAAATAAGAACGATTACAAACTCCTTGTGATTTGTTGAGTCGAGTGATGACACTCTATCTTTAAGACAAGATTGCCCAGTATATATCTTTTTACGTTGTCGGGCAATAGTCTCCCAAGATACAACAACTTAACAAATGAGCAAAGGAAACTCAAGTGTTACTCTTGAAGAACTTTGAATATAGTAATGTTGCTAGAAAGGAAGAAGATGATTTCAGAAAATTCTGTGAGTGTTTCTAAGTGTTGAACAATTGAGCCAAATGTCTCAATTTATAGTGTAAGGAGATGACCCCTAAACTAGCCAACTAATGACCTTCAATAGCCATGTAATGGCACTTATTGAGGGGTTACATTCAGCCAAATAATGGATGAATTCATGTGCCAAATAATGAAGATTCAATGCTCCAAAACCAGCCCAAGAGTCAGAACTTTCCATCTTCCAGTTGCAACATTCTGCCTCCGAAGCGCCGTGGCGCCTCAGCTCCAGTAGCCCAACCACCAATTAGCGACGCGGCGCTGCCCATGGGTGCGCCGCGGCCCTGCACAGCTCCGCGGCGATTTCTGACTCGTTTCATCTTACACTTCTTCCTTCGTTTACCAACGTGGAATACTTGTCATTTGGCCAATAACCGTCCATCATTCTATGTCTCAAACGTATTACGTACGTACCAATATCTCTTTCACTAATGAATTTTGTGATACTTGGCACTACGTCTGCACGTGTGTGAAAATGACATTTTCGACGTGCGGGGCCCTAATTGTTTGAGTCATAAATAATGGGATAAACTTAATTCCACATTAGTAAATTTCCAGCAATCCCTCTTGAAAGAGATTTTGGCGCACTCACAAAGTGCCTATTTCCAGTAATTTTTCAGTGGACAGATGTTGCATCTAGATAGGTAGCTTCCGCTTTAAACCTTCCATAGTTGAATACCATCAGACTTACTTACTGCGCGGTGAACGTGATGTCTTGAACCGTCAGTGTTTAGTGTAAGCCAAGTCAACGGTACCAACACAACAACTTCCCTTACTCTGTTCTTCGTAATGATTTGTTCGTTGAGGCCGTGGACACTTCTTGGATTCTTAAGTGCGTTCATTTGAGGCGGTCTGTCCTCGCACTTAAATAGGTTGTCTCCTACAAGGTATCTTGTTATACCCCACTTTACAAGTGTTAGGAACCATTAAAAGTTTCCACAAACCTAACCTCAACCGTTGAGGATCATTAAAGGTTTTGGAAACTTAACCTTTACCCACACTGCAGATAGCACTTAACGTCTATCGCGGATATGGCTTTGGGTTTATGTTCACTACAGGGATCATAACCCGAAGTGCTCTTGCTTCCACCGAAGCGCTCAACTGAACCTTTACAACTTAGTTTTCCCATTGAACCAAATTCATGGGATATCCAGTTAGTAAGGTTGGGTTACCACCGTATTGGTCCAAGCTTGGGTTTTAAGCCCATTCCCCTAGACAAGCAGAATATCTAATCTTTAGGTAAGCCCTTTATCAATGGGTCCGCTATGTTATCCTTTGATTTTATGTAATCAATGGATATTATACCCGTGGTGATCAGATGTCTAACGGTCGTATGTCTTCGTCGAATATGACGAGACTTGCCATTGTACATAGAACTCCGTGCCCTTTCTAGAGCCGACTGACTGTCGCATTGGATCATTACAGAAGGTACGGGTTTGTCCTAACAAGGAACATCCTCTAAGAAGTCATGAAGCCACTCAGCTTCTTCTCCTGCTTTGTATAAAGCGATAAACTCTGATTCCATCGTGGTTCGGGCGATGCAAGTTTGCTTAGAGGATTTCCATGACACAACCCCACCACCAATTGTAAATATATACCCACTGGTGGACTTGGTGTTCTCTATATCAGATATTCAGTTTGTATCAATGTATCCCTCTAGTACAGCTGGATATCTCAAATAATGCAACCCGTAAGTTCGCGTGTATTTCAGGTATCGTAGTACCCGATTCAATGCCTTCCAATGAATACTTGTATGGACGTCATCCTAGACACCGAGGAGTACGTGTCAAAATAGTAAAGGTCTTCCTTCTGCCGATAGCCCTTGACTACCAACTTGGCCTTGTACTTATCTATAGACTCATCTGCTTTATACTTTCGTTTGAGTATCCATTTACAACCCAAAGGTTTATTTCCCGAAGGAAGATCAACCAACTCCCAAGTATAGTTATGCAGGATGGAGTCTATTTCACTCTCAATAGCTTCTTTCCAGAGCGGTGCCTCTGGAGTTGACAATGCTTCAGAATTGTCCTTAGTTCTTCATCAACCATATAATCTACAAAGTCAGGACCGAAGGATTATCCATCCTGGCCCTTTTACTTCGCCTTGGTTCCATCTCTAGAGTCTTGAAGTTCTAAAAATCTGGAACACTAGATTCTGGATATTCAGCCACTTCGAAGTCCACTAGATTTGAACCATCTAGATCAAGGCAGTCAGTGACTCCTGGTTCATAAGAGCTTTGTTCATAACTTCGTTTGTGAGAGGTTATATCTTTTTCCTTTCTAGGAAAAGTATCCTCAAAGAATTGAGCATTCCTTGATTCCATGATTGTACCCCCGTGGATATCTGGAATATATGACTTATGCACTAAGAAGCGATAATCACTACTATTATTTGCATATCCGATGAAAATGCAATCTACAGTCTTAGGCCCAATCTTAACCTACTTTGGCTTAGGCACTTCGACCTTTGCCAAACAACCCCACACCTTTAAATATTTATAGGTGGACTTTTTTCCCTTCCATTATTCATATGGAGTTTTGTCCTTACCCTTATGTGGGACTCTATTAAGAATAGTATTAATGGTAAGGACGATTTCTCCCATATATTTTGGAAAAGACCGGAATTGATGAGCAAGGAATTCATCATTTACTTCAACGTGCGGTTCTTGCGTTCAGCAACACCGTTCAACTGAGGTGAGTATGGATCCGTCGTTTGATGAACAATGCCTGATTCGGCACAATATTCCTCAAATGGCGCTATGTATTCTCTCTCTTTATCGCTACGAATGGATTTAATCCGCATGCATAGTTGGTTTTCAACTTTTGCTTTGTAACGTCGGAACGCTTCATCTTTACTTTTCAACAAGTAAAGGTAACAATACCTTGTGCTATCATCAATGAATGTCACAAAGTACGTGTTCCCCCTTAGTTTGTGTAAATTTTAAATCACATATATTTGTGTGAATAAGTTTTATAGGAGCGGTATTCCTTTCGACGGATCGAAAAGGAATCTTTGTGAGTTTTGCCTCTTCGCACACCTCACACTTATGTTGAGGGTTTACGTCGATAGACGGCAACAACTCCAACTTCACCAACCATAAATTAGAAGACTCAAGTAAGTAAGAAGAAGCTTCAATTTTATTGCTTGGACGTATTATAGACATGGTGTTAACTTTGAAGAGGCTTTTACAGACGAAGCCTCTTCCCACAAAAGTTCCATTCTTGGTGATTACAAATTTATTAGACTCAAATACTAGCCTAAAACTAGCATTAACCAATAAATGACCTGAAATTAAATTTCTCTTAATCTCACGGACATGATCACCTCCTTCAGAGTGAGCTCATTTCTAGAAGTCATCTTCAGGACTACCTTTCCTACCCTCAGCACGTCAGAGGAAGCGTTGTTACCCATGAACAGTTTTTTGTCTGTAACTGGTGTAAATGTGGAGAAGGCATCTCTATTGGAACAGATGTATCTGGTAGCGCCCGTGTCCATCCACCATTGTATGGGATTCTCAACAAGGTTGCTTCAAGCACCATCGCCGAGAACTCCTCAATCATGTCGTCAAGAAGCGTGTCTTTGACGACGTTAGCATGTGTCTTGGCCTTCTCTTGTTTCTCGGTCTTGAGCTTGTGGCAGTCCTTGATCATATGACCAGGTTTCCTACAGTGATGACAGTTCCCCTTGAACTTCTCTGCCGCCTGGGTGTTGCCGTCTTTCTAGAACTTGCGCTTCTTGCTTGAGTTTCCTTTGGCCTCAGCCAGATTTGCCTTTGCCTCAGCGGGTTATTTTCCCCTAGGTAATGCCTTCTTATTATCTTTCTGAATCTGGAGTTTGATAATAAGTTCCTCAAAGGTCATTTCCTTTGTCTTGAGTTTTAAGTAACTCATAAACTCATTCTACGGGGGAGGTAACTTCTCAATTAGTGATGCAACCAAAAACTGTTTATTTGGTTTCATACCTTCCAAATCTAGGTGATGTAGAATCATTTGGAATTCCTGGACTTGGGACATCACATTTTTGCTATCCACCGTTTGAAATTTCAGGAATTTCCTAACGATGAATTTCTTCTTACCAGCATCTTGTGAGTTGTACTTCTTCTGCAGGTTTTCCCATAACTCTTTGGTGGTGCCTACGGCGCAATACACCGTGTAGAGTGGGTCTAACAGACAATTAAAAATATAGTTCTTACACATGAAGTCACTATGACTCCAAGCATCAAGAACTATCTTCATGCCATTGACGACAAGGATACCTTGTCCCCCTCCAGTCGTTTCATTAGGCTGAGGGTCCACTTCATCTTCAGCTTGTGGAGGATCTTCTGTTAGGAAACGAGCCATTCCTATAACAGTCAGATAAAACATCTTCTTCTGCTGTCATCTCTTGAAGTTGGAGCCCATAAACTTCTCTGGGCGTTCATTGTGAAATCGGAGGGTGGATGAACAATAACGTTCCCTTGAGCAACCGGAAAGGCATTAGGTGTGCTTTGAGCAGTGGGGAAGGCAGAGGGGTTGCCTTGAGTAACAATAGCAGCAGATTAGAAGCGAGTTATTCTCTTCCAGTCATCTTTCTAAGCACTTACAACAATCTTGTCTTAAAATTGTGGGTTACATCAATTGTAGGAAACGGGAAGTAAGTAAATATTACAAATTGCTAGAAAGGATAAACTAAAGATTACAACAAACTGGAAATAAGAACGATTACAAACTCCTTATGATTTGCTGAGTCGAGTGATGGCACTATGTCTTTAAGACAAGATTGCCCCGTATATATCATTTTACGTTGTAGGACAATAGTCTCTCAAGATACAACAACAACTTAACAAATGAGCAAAGGAAACTCAAGTGTTACTCTTGAAGAACTTTGAATATAGTAAAGTTACTAGAGAGGAAGAAGATGATTTCAGAAAATTCTGTGAGTGTTTCTAAGTGTTGAACAATTGAGCCAAAGGCCTCAATTTATAGTGTAAAGAGATGACCCCTCAACTAGCCATCTAATGGCCTTCAATAGCCATGTAATGGAACTTATTGAAGAGTTACATTCAGCCAAATAATGGCTTAATTCATGTGCCAAATAATGGAGATTCAATGTTCCAAAACCAGCCCAAGAGTCAGAACTTTCCATCTTCCCATCACAGCATTCTGCCTCCGAAGCACCGCGACTTTGGAAATTAGCGTCGCGGCTCCGACGGTGTTGCGCCGCATCCCTGCACGGCTCCGCTGCGATTTCCACTCGTTTCATCTTACACTTCTTCCTTCGTTTATAAGCGTGGAATACTTGTCATTTGGCCAATAACCATCCATCATTCTATGTCTCAAACGTATTACATACGTACTAATATCTCTTTCACTAATGAAATTTGCGATACTTGGCACTACGTGTGCACGTGTGTGGAAACGACGTTTCCGACGTACGGGCCCCCAATTGTTCGAGTCATAAATAATGGGATACACTTAATTCCACGTTAGTAAATTTCCAACAAGACCTGCAAAGGGAAGTAATGTGGCACAATACAAATCTGCAAGGATAACTTTTCCCACTAAATGAACCTGCTAAATGACAAAACTACCAAACATGTCAATAAAGTGGTGTGTGCTTCAACAGCTCACTCCCATTTCTTATATAGGAGGAGGAAAAAGTGATAGAAGACCGTGTATATCATTGGATAAAAAATTACATGATAAATTTATTATATTTATAAAAAAATTATATAAGTGTAATTATGGTATTAGTATTGTATTAAGAAAATGTATTACAATTATAGTAGGAAAAGGTAGAGTTATTTTTCATATTTAGGAATTATATATTTGTATATATACATCTTCATTAGTGAAAATAATCAAGAAATTATTTCTTTCATCGTATCAGAAGTCTAGGGCAAATATTTTCCTTCTCCAAACCCACAATTCCGTAGCCTTCTTTCTCTCAATTTCCGTGCCATGACCACCGGCCGCTTCATTTTCCCTTCCGATTTCTTTCCAAATTCCTAATTCTCCTCTTGTTCTTTCCTTATGTCTACCTGAAAGAACACGTTTCATCATGCCCTTACAGTCTCCAACATCAAGAACCACATCTCTATTGTTCTTTTGATGGAAAACGTCCATTAAGCGACGTGGACGAAATTATTTAAGGTTCACGCACACTCGCATCAAGTCTTTCATCACATAATCCCCTTGATAATAGGCAATGAGAAGGTGCCTACCCCCGAGAATAACCTTGTGTTATGGACAACCCTTGATGCTACCGTTCTCCAGTGGATTTATTCTACTAACTCTACAGACGGTTATTGAACCCGACGCCACGATAATGGAAACTTGGAATAGGGTGCATGATATATTCCAAGATTACAAAAATTCCCGTGTTGTCACTCTTGAGCACAAATTTTCCTATGTCAACATGCAGGATTTTTTTAATGTCTCAGCCTATTGTAAAAGGTTGAAGGAATTGGCAAATCAACTCAAAAACGTTAGTGCGCCCATCACCAATGATCGTCTTGTTCTTCAGATGGTTGCAGGCCTATCCGAGGACTATAATGGCATTGGGACGCTCCTTCGTCAAAGTAATCATCTCCCACCGTTCTATCAGGCACGTTCCATACTCACATTAGAAGAAGCAGACTTAGCTAAAAAGGAAGCTATCAGAGCAAATTCCGACATGATGATGGCCACGTCAGACGACCCTCACTCATTCTCGGAAATTTTTAGCCACAACTGTAACACCGGTGGCGGCAAAAAGGGTCAAAATCAAAAAAATTGTGGCAAGAACCATGGCGGTGGCAGTGGCGGCGGTCGAAATAGTGGCGGTGGTCGAAATAGTGGCAGCAATGGCAAATATGGTGGCAGTGGGCCGACTGGGCTGCAGAACCACTGGCTGCAGCCTTAGGCCAACTAGCCGTGGGGCTAGGCTAGTGGCCAGTGGCCCAAATCGCCTTACCCGTCGAATTTTCCAGATCCTTGGGCCCAGTTCCAGAATGCTTACAGGACTAATTTTCCGATCCAGTTTCAGAATTCATCCACCCGACCTGTTGGGTGGTGGCAACAGTCTTTCGCTACAGCGGGTCCAACAACAGTTCTGACGCCCACGGATATCGAGGCCGCGATGCATACACTTGGATTTAATCCCCCGGATGCAAATTGGTATATGGACATTGATTCCACTTCTCACATGACATCCGCACAAGGTAATCTCTCGTCTTATTTCAATTTGAGCAACAATCGTGGTATAATTATTGGTAATGGCCATTCAATTTCAATTCGTGGTTATGGTGACATAAAGTTGTCTCCCCCGCATCCACCTCTAGTCTTAAAAAATATTCTTCATGCCCCTCACTTAATTAAAACATTAATGTTTGTTCAAAATTCACAACTGATAATTGAGTTTCTGTTAATTTTGATCCTTTTGGATTTTCTGTGAAGGATTTCATGATGGGAATAGCTCTAATGAGATGTAATAGTAGGGAAGAGCTTTATCCAATCACCACCACCACAATTTCCACGAGTCAAGCCATACCTTCAACGTTTGCCGTTTTTGTTCCTTCTTTGTGGCATGCACGTTTGGATCATCTATTATTTCTTCTCTGCAAAATAATAATTTTTTTATTGTAAGGGTACGCTTAGTACTCCAATTTGTCCTTCTTATCCATTAGGGAAACATGTTAGTGTACCTTTTGTAGCTTCTACTTCTAGTACATCGATGTCTTTTGACATTATTCAAAGTGATTTATGGACATCTCCCGTTTTGAGTTCTTTGGGCCATCGTTATTATTTTTTATTCTTGGATGATTATTCTAATTTTTTGTGGACTATTCCTTTAGCTAAAAAATCTCAAGTTTTTTTCACATTCTTAAAATTTAGAGCTTTCATCCGTACCCAATTTGAACGGGAAATTAAAAACATTCAATGTGATAATGGTAGGGAATATGATAATGGGCCATTTCAAGAATTTTGTGACACTCATGAAATATATTTTCGGTTTTCATGTCCTCATATGTCCTCACAAAATGGGAAGGCCGAAATAAAAATTTGTTCCATTATAATATTGTCCGTACCTTACTAGCACATGTTTCCTTACCTCCGTCTTTTTGGCATAATGCGTTACAAATGGCTATCTACCTCCTTAACATACTCCCTAACAAAGGCTTCACATATCAATCCCCACTTAAAATCATTTACAATAACGATCCCTCGTACTCTCATCTTAGAGTGTTTAGGTGTTTATGTTATCTGCTTTTTCCCGTCTACTACAATTAACAAATTTAAGCCCGTTATACCGCTTGTGTATTTTTGGGTTATCCGTCTAATCACCGTGGTTACAAATGTTTTGATTTATCCTCTAATAAAATCATAATTAGTCGCCATGTTATTTTTTATGAAACTCAATTTTCGTTTGCTAAATTGTATAGTTCCGTGTCTAGTTCGTATAATTTTTTGGATGATGGGCTCTCACCATATATTATTCACTATTTATCTGAGTTGTCCCATGACCCAAATCCGCCAGCAGGCCCACTGCCTACTGGCCCACAACTCCTAGATCCAGCTCCTGAATATCGGCCAGCAAGCCCACTACCTGCTGGCCTACTTCCGCATACTAGCCCAGCATCTCGGCAGTCGGCCCACTGCCTGCTGGCCAACCCACTACCTACCCGACAAATACCCAAATCCCGTCCATTTCTATCTCGAGTCAAGGGCCCATTACTCATAGTCAACGGGGTATTTTAAATCAAAACGACACTTTAATCTTAATTATAATGTCACTAAATCACCCCTACCACGAAACCTAGTGTCTACCCTTCATGACCCGAATTGAAAAATAGCCATGAATAACGAATATAATGCTCTTATTGAAAATAAGACGTGGGAGTTGGTGCCCCGTCCAACTGGTGTAAATATTATTTGTTATATGTGGATTTTTACTCATAAAGAAAATTCTAACGGTTCTTTTGAGAGGCATAAGTCCCGTCTTGTAGGTGATGGTAAAACACAACAGGTTGACGTGAATTGTGAAGAGACATTTAGTCCGGTGATCAAACCGGCAACCATTTGCACTGTGCTTAGTCTGGCTCTCTCGAAAACATGGCTCATTCATCAACTGGATGTGAAAAATGCTTTCTTACACGGTGATCTTAAGGAGACAATATACATGCATCAGCCCTTGGGTTTTAAGGATCTCAATTATCCTCACCATGTCTGTTTGCTGAAGAAGTCATAGTATGGGCTTAAGTAGGCCCAACGGGCTTGGTATAAGAGGTTTGCAAATTATGTGTCTACTATTGGGTTTTCTCACAGCAGGTCTGATCATTCTCTATTCATCTATTGTCGTGGTACTTCTCTAGTGTACATGCTGTTATATGTGGATGATATATTTTTGACTGCCTCCTCTAATAATTTGTGCAAGTCTATCATGTCCCTTCTCACTTCAGAATTTGTTATGAAAGACATGGGGCCCTTGAGTTATTTTTTGGTATAGATGTCACTCGCCATGTAGGTGGTCTATTTTTATCATATAAAAAGTATGCGACTGAGATTATTGAGAGAGATGGCATGTCGTCTTGTAAGTCCTCTTCTACTCTGGTTGATACCAAACTGAAGATGAGTGCTACTTCTAGCACACCATATGAGGATCCCACCCACTATCGTAGTCTTGCAGGGGCTCTTCGGTATCTTACTTTCACGAGACCAGATATTACTTATGCAGTACATCAGGTGTGTTTATTTATGCATGATCCGCGGATTGAGCATATACATGCGCTCAAATGCATTGCATTTATATCCATCTTCCGTCTCTACTCTCGTGTCTTATACAGATGCTGATTAGGGTGGATGTCCAGATACCAGACGTTCCACATCTGCTTATTGTATGTTTCTTGGTGATAACTCGATCGGCAAAATGCCAGGCGACTTTATCACAATCCAGTGCGAAGGCCGAGTATCGAGGAGTAGCCAATGTGGTGTCTGAGTCAGTTGACTGCGTAATCTTTTATTAGAGTTTCACTTTCCTATTCAGAAAGCTACCTTGGTCTACTGTGATAATGTTAGTGTTGTCTATCTCTCTGGGAATCCGATCCAACATTAGCGCATTAAACATATCGAGATGGATATTCACTTTGTCTGTGAAAAGGTAGCTCGTGGACAAGTACGTGTCTTGCATGTCCCTTCAAGGCACCAAATTGCTGTCATCTTTACTAAGGGTCTTCCCTTGGTTCTGTTTGAAGATTTTAGGAACAGTCTCAGCGTACGACAACTGCCCGCTATGACTACGGGGGTGTGATAGAAGGGTATACACGGTAAAAAACGTGTATACCATTGGACCGAAAATTACATGGTTAATTTACTATATTTGTAGAATTCTTGTACAAGTGTAATTATGGTATTAGTATTGTATTAGAAAAAGGTATTAGAATAAGATAGAGTTATTTTCCATAATTAGGAATTGTGTATTTATATATATAACTCTTTATTAATGAAAATAATGAAGAGATTATTTCTTTCAGAAAGAATATATAGGAATTGTTCGCCACGAGAGTTGGACTTAATGGAGCTAGTGTAAGGTTGAAAGTAGCACCAAGAAAATCGAATAAACAATTTATGAATATATAGGAATTGTTCGCCAAGAGTTGGACTTAATGGAGCTAGTGTAAGGTTGAAAGTAGCACCAAGAAAATCGAATAAACAATTTATGACTATATAGGATGAAATTATTCAAAGAAAAGGATTGAGTTATAAGTATAAGAAAACAGTCAAATACATTAGGCTAAGGCATAGAAAACAAAACAATTGACATAATTCAACGGATCCAAATGTGTTGGGCAAGGATGGCATGTCTATTAACTGAATCTCAAAAGACAAAAAATGCATTTGGACATTTTATTTTCTTTCTTTGCCAGCAGAGTTTAAGGTCAAGTAGATGTGCATTACCCTTCTGATGGTACCCATACTTAAATTGTTTAGCAACCATATGCAAATGCATTTTAGGCCTTTGAAGTGTCCCATGTAGGAGTAATAAAATTAGTTTATAAAAATATCATCCAATCAACTCGCCCAAATTCAAGCGGTCAACTTGGCCCCATTTTGATTCGTTCAATTAAGCTCATATAAGAATTGGGGTGATATGTAGTCCAACTAGATTCATGAGAAATCTTGTTAAAATATTTTAAAGAATTTTTTTAGTAAATACTTAAAAAAATATAAAAGAACAAACAAAGAACTTAGTAGATTATGACCGATTGTTGACACCCAATTTTGTCCCATCTTTTTCGATTTTATTTACAATTTTAAATATTTTTGACAGTTCAAAAAAAAATTAAAATATAGGCATATATATATATATATATATATATTTGAATCTTAATATCATAATCATACTTTTACCCTAATATTCTATGTTATTTTATTTTCGCAAAATTGCATCGCATTTCCGTTTTTTATTAAGCATTTCACATATATTATGTTTTTTTTTATTATCACATTGTTATGTTATTTTAAATAATTTACATCTTTTACAAAACATCTTTTTATAATAAACTCCCTCTTATTTTTAACCGACTCCCATTTATTTCCCAACCCAAAACAATTTCTACCCAAAATAAAATCAACCCAAATTCCACAAAAAAATAAACAAAATCAACCCAAATTCCACAAAAAAAATAGGGCTCAGTCGGCCAAAACCGACCAGGCCCAACCGAAACCCCACCGAAGCCCATACCCACGGCCCACGGCCCTTTATTTCCCCCCTAAACCAAACAAACCCTAAAAACCAAAAATAAAAACCTCTTTCTCTCATTTTTTGGGAGATCGGCCGCATCCCAAACAAAAAGGGACCCTTCATTTTTCTCTCTTTTCTTCATCTACCGACGCTTCTCTCAGTCGCCGACCACCACCGCCGCATTGCCAGCAAATAAGAACAACACCCATAACTCCATCACCTCAAACCCCACTGCTCCAGTGAGGAGCTTCTATCTCCGAGGTCCCAGAGCGAACCACCATCACCATCACTGCTAGCCCATCATCGTGGGAACTACAATGATACTTGGTTTTTGTTGTGCTCTTCGCTTTTTTCTAGATCTGACCGGAGGTCGAACTCCGGCGACACTACGGTCGTTTCTATTTCTCTTGTGGTTATATTGTTGTGTGTTTTGTTGGGCTGGTTTAATCTTGTTTTGACACTCTCCGGCGAGTATGTTTTCCGGCGTGCTGGCTTATTTTGGACTTTTCTTAATATTTTGCTAATTTGTGATAGTTTCTAACCGGATAATTACTCCGGCGTTTTCCTCTGTTTGCCCCGTTGATTATTGCTCCTTTTTGGGACTTTGCTCTGTTTTTGGCTATTTTCGCCACTGTTTTACCATGGTTGTGGTCCACTGCCGTCTGCCTATTTTGGTTTCGGGTTTTCCGATTTGGGTCACTATTCGGGTCAACCCAATTTGGGTAAGTTTTCCAAATTTATATGCTTGATATTTTGTTGTTGGTTACCTTAAATTTGGGAGAAAAAATTGATTCAGGTCGGGTCACCGATCAGGGTTAGGCCGGGTTGACCCAGTTTGGGTAAAATTTCCAAATTTTTGCTGTGTTCAATATTCTGTTGTTGTCTATCTGAAAATCTGAGAAAAAATCCATTCGGGTTGGAACCTCTGATTCAAGTCGGGTCACCGATTCGGGTCGGGTCGGATCGACCATGTTTGGGTAAATTTCTAGATTTTTGTATTTGATATTTTGTTGTTGGTTATCTGAAATTTGAACAAATACTGCACTTTGGCCGATGAAAAAATATCCAATGATTTTTTAGGCCTCCACAGTTGGAAAGACGGAAATAAAACTTCTAGACAAGGATGAAACTTAAATCTTTTTTTTACCCAAGAGACCAACACGTTCGGTAGGCAAGGCAACTAAAATGACCAACGAGTCATACATTCGCAACCACGACGTGATTGGAATGATCTTTTCAAAATTTAAGTCTGAGCCCTCCGTAATCTAAACATTCACTGTTTTGGATACGGATCCGAAGTTTATTTATATTCAACTGTTTCTAACCGTTTGTTCTTGACAGCTTGCAAGGGATAAAGTCAAAGAAGGCAAATACCCCTCGGAGATTATTTATTTTGTTGTTATTTTTACTTTCTTTAATTCAGCTTTATTTCATTCTGTATTGTAATATTATTGTACTCATGAAATTATTGAAATGTTTAGAATAGATAGATTTAGAATTAATTAATAGGGTAGTCTAAAGCTGGAAACCCATCACTACTTTATTTATTTTTAGGCTCGGCTAGTTTTAAAATTGGAAATCGCTAGTTTATCTATTTTTAGGCCCGTCGCCCATAAAAAATCACCTTGCATATATTTTTATCAATTTTCATACAAATGCATACTTGTACAAAATGCATCATTTTGTTAACTATTCGCAACCTTATTTTTATACTTGTAAAAAATACATTTTTCTCCTAGCATGATAATTAACCTGAGTTTGACCGGATAATCGCAAGTTAGCGGATCTTAATGGATGTCTAACCCCTTCCCTTTAGGATAATAAAGAAACCTTACCTAGAATCTCATTACTTTTGCGGACCAAAATTGGAATTATTTTGCAGCTTTTAGTTAGCATTTAGGTGCCCTAATTCACCTTAGAATAATTAGGTGGCGACTCCTCAAACAAAGCAATTTTTATCCAATCCAGTGGAAATTGATGTCATCGCGTCGCGAAGCCGCGGTTAAAAACTAGAGCGACAGCATGGCGACTCCATTGGGGAACTTTCAGGTTCTTAACCATAGCAAATTCAGGTTAATTATTATTGCGCTTTATTTTGCTCCTTATTTGATCTACTGTTTTAAATTGTTTCCTTTTTGAAATTTTGTATGTTAAACTGCTTTAATTGCTATTTTCTTTACTGCTTTTCTTAACTTGGCATTCCTCTCATATTTCCTTCACTTCGGAAAATTGACACTATCACACATTACACGCGAGGTGTGTTTCGCGCACCCGCAAATTCTTTCAAATTTCCAAATTTTAGGAGAGTTAGCGTATGCGCGGAGTGTCCGGACCATCCGGTGGCCGCGTAGCCTTCTCACTCGAGTAGTCCACTCGGGAACCTTGAGTCTACTAAGTCAAATCTTAGAAAATTTAGGATAGAGCTATACCACCATTTATCTTAAGTCATGCATGCATACATCTTAGGTGGTTCGATCTTTGGTAACGACTTCACAATTAAGAAAACCACCAAATTGTCGACGGGTCTCATGACCCAATGACCCAACAACATATTATGTGTAGCGTGATAATGATAGACGAATCCAAGCCTAATCATGACATGCCGAAATTGGAAAATGTACATTCATTTTGTCTTCATTTACGACAAAAGCATCGCAGTTTTACAGCTTGGATTAATCTGTCATAATCTCGCATATTTGGCATTTAGGCTCACCTATGGCATAGGAGAAGCCCCATGCATGTTAGGACGCGCCTTTAATTTCCGCACAATTTATTTTCTATTTTTCTGCTTTTCACTCTATACATATTATTTAATGCAATAATTACCTACTTCAATTCTGTACATATCATGTCATGTCGTTTGCAACTCTGGGCATGAACATTTGCCCTTTGCACTTTTGGGCTATTGCACTACAATCAACTTCTACTGGGTCAATGCTATATCTTTTGGTCCTCAGGACAGAAACTGTGTCACCGCCCGAGGATAAAACGTTATTGAACATAAACACTCGGACCTTGTGAAGCAATTAGGGGAGTCTTTGACCATACTGTCACACTCCTACATTTTATTATTTTTGCGACTTTCCTACTTTCACCCATTTCTCTCATTTTTGCAGGAAGACCGTCCTCGCAAATAGTCGAGGGCAGTCGTTATAAAACATCATCCCTGGAGATACCCCAGGAGAGAAAAAACATTTTTACAAAGATGACCGGGAGATACTTTCACTGAAAGAAGTCATCCAACCTCTAGTCCGAACAAATCAATCAGGGGAGTCTTTGACTATATTGTCACACTCCCACATTTTATTATTTTTTCCGTGACTTTCCTCCTTTCACCCAGTGCTCTTATTTTTGCAGGAAGACCGTCCTCGCGAATAGTCGAGGGCGGTCATTCTAAAACATAATCCCTGGAGGTACTCTAGGAAAGACCAAAGCAAAAAGTTTTCACAAAGATGACCGGGAGATATTTTGACCGAAAGAAGTCGGCCAACACCAGATTCAACGAGGCATTTGTCTATACTTTTGTTTTTTTTACATATTTGCAAATTCAATTGATATGCTTAATTTTCGTTACATAATTCCTTTATATCATACATTTTTTTACAACATATCCTCACGAACTATGTGTGTCTGATACTCACCCTACGGTGTGATACGTAGGTAGCCCTTCTCGGGTTCGACACTACAAATGTAAATCTAGTCATTTCGGAACGCTACCCAACGAAAGTAGAATGAACCTGCCAAAGAAACGCACTTCCTTGTCCGCCTTAGAAAGGGACATTTGGCTCACCCATCTGTTTCATTCATCCTATCATGGACAATCATTTTTTCATTACATTCATCCTATTGAGGACAATCATTTTTTCATTGTATTCATTCTATCGTGGACAGTTATTTTACTTTGTATTCGTCCCATAGTGGACAATCATCTGTTTTATACAGTTTTTACTTTTACTATCCTATCGTGGATGAATTCTTTTTCAAGCATACATTTTTATAACCTATCTGAACGAACTACGCACACCTGATTCTCGTCAAAGATGAGATACGTAGGCAACCCTACTTGGGTTCGGTACCCTTTAAATAAATATATATATATATATATATATATATATATATATATATATATATATATATATATATATAAGCATCTTTGATTAACTTGGTTGAATACCAACACAGTTAGGAGTGTGCATAGAAAAGAACAAGTGGAGAAGACTGACTTCGCGGTAAACCATAGATTCTTTTGGTACCTCTCATTCACGCCTGTGGCGACACTTGAAAAATTGCTTTGCATACTTCCAAGATATGAACAAAACCAACCTCATCGTTTCATTTGCATTGTGCGGTGAGTTTTAGAATAAGTTTAATTGCATTGCATTGTGATCTAGAACTTGGCTCGAATGTTTGTTGAGGCGAAATCCTGAGTAACACTTGGTATAGAAAATGATCGTAGGCATTTTTTTCCGTTTGAGCCTTTCCAGCGTACCAAATAACATTATCCGTAGTACTTCCCCTTTGAGCCTGAAGCCTATTTTTTTAACAACCACATCTTATGCATATACCCTTTCTGAGTGCGTACACGCACTATCCCTCTCTTGGCCCGACCTTCGTGAGCGCATAAAAAATGTGCAAATTGTTGAAAAATATCTGAATTGAAGTTGCAATGTTCCCAAGAGAGGAAAATAAAACAAAACAAAAGGATGACTTCACACAAAGAAGAAGTCAAAAAGCCCCGACAATATCAAAAAAAGAAATAACTCCGAAAAGGGGGGAAAACTCCAAACGAACTATTCAAAAGAAGTCAGTACAAAACAAAGGGGGGAGGGGGAAAAAGAAACAAATCGGCATCAAGGCACACAAGCGCGGACATATTCCAACGCTCAAGGAAGGATTAGTCACTCCTTACCCAAATGATATCATTTTCTTTCCCCAAGCCTACATTACAAACCTATAACAAGCCCTACATGATCCTATACAGAGGGTTCTCACATTAGTGGATACTCACATGACGGCAAAGCCTATGGTATCACAATTAAATGCATTGAACATCTTTCTGAGGGTGAGTGTACTTCTCTAGACGTCCCAAAGTTCAAAATACTGAAATACATGTGAGAAAGGGACTTTCTTTTAGTGAGGCATTTGAAACATGAGGATGCGTATATGTCAAAACATTGGCTTGAAGCAAGTGTCGATACTCATGTATGTCTAAGGTAGCATCTGAAGTTGTAGGAATTACCTTGGAGTCAGTCTCAGTTGGACATAAAACAAATAATGGGAGCCCTTAAGCACAATACTAATTGTTTGGTACCAACTGAAGTCAAGACGTGATTTTGTCTTTTTCATATTTTCAAAAAAAAACAAAAAATATCAAAAACCTTGCAAAATATATTGCATCATTTTTCAAACTCTAATCACTCTCTTTTACAAAAAAAAAACATTTTACAAACTCAAATTCCTTTTTTTTTCATAGAGTCTCGGTTAAACAACCTAGAATTTGATTTCTATTCCCCGATAGAAAACATGAACTACGTTATGACCTGATTCCCTCGGCGGATACGTAGGCGGCCACATCGGCTTCGGTCCCATTTTGGAAAACTTCATAATCCCTTTTTGCTTATAGCGAACTACGTTATGACCTGATTCCCTCGGCGGGATACGTAAGCGGTCATATCGGCTTCGGTCCCATTTTGCAAAACTTCACAATCCCTTTTTGCTTATAGCGAACTACGTTATGACCTGATTCCCTCGGCGGGATACGTAGGCGGCCACATCGACTTCGGTCCCATTTTGGAAAACTTCACAATCCCTTTTTGCTTATAACGAACTACGTTATGACCTGATTTCCTCGGCGGGATACATAGGCAGCCACATCGGCTTCGGTCCCATTTTTGAAAAAAAAACATCACAATCACTTTTTCCTTGCAACGAACTACATTATGATATGATTTGCCTTGTCGGAATACGTAGGCGGCCTATATCGGCTTCGGTCACACCATTAGAAATTTTCTTCCCTTATCTTGCACACAACGCAATAGGCCCACATGATCGCCTTAATAGGACAAGCAAGTTGCCCACACAAACTCGGTTTTGTCCAGTTGAAAGTTCAGCATCATCATATACCAGAAACTGGGGCAAATTCTAAGGGTTCACTGCAAGAATACGCCAATGGACATGGAAAAGCGCCGGGAAACTAAGTCTTCAATCCAAACCAGTCTAAGCTTGCAAGCGTCAAGAGCCAAAGCTACAAAGTCGACGCGAATCAACCGGCCCTCCCCCAAACTTACGAATTTCTTTGAGTGCAGGTCTTCAGGTTCAAAAAGGCTGGGAAGCCGCAACATGTGTGTTTAATTTGGCAAAGAACCTCCGCATCGCAGCTCACCACAAGGATCACTTTCCTATTTTGCGACTGTAAAGACGTCAGGTTGACCTACAAGGTCCCAACCGCGTTATGTCCATGCGAAGAACGGTATTTCGACTTACAGGGTCACCTTCCCATCTGCTCAACTTTTGCATCACTTATGTCCACACATTAACTTTTCATCTAGATTGATGACATAGCAATTCGACCTTAGGGTCATACTTTGCATCACGTCTAAACAACGATGTCATTTCATTTCGTTTATGCAACGACGACATCTGCATCACGTCTAAGCAACGACGTCATTTTACATTTCATCTGAGCAACGACGATATATTTGCATCACGTCAATACAATGACGTCATTACATTTCGTCTATGCAACGACGACATCTGCATCACGTCAATACAACGACGACATCTGTATCACGTCTAAGCAACGACGTCATTTTACATTTCGTCTGAGCAACGACGATATCTGCATCACGTCAATACAACGACATCATTACATTTCGTCTATGCAACGACGACGTCTGCATCACGTCTAAGCAACAACGTCATTTTACATTTCGTCTAAGCAACGACGATATATTTGTATCACGTCAATACATCGACGTCATTTCAGTCGGCGCCCACCTCCTAATGCGGGTATTTTAATTTTAATCAGGCGCCCACCTTCCAATGCGGGTATTTTAATTTCAGTTAGGCACCCACCTTCTAATGCTGGTATTTTAATTTCAATCAGGCGCCCACCTCCTAATGCGGGTATTTTAATTTCAATCACGCGCCCACCTCCTAATGGAGGTATTTTAATTTCAGTCAGGCCCCTATCTCTGAATGTGGGTATTTTAATTTCAGTCAGGCGTCCACCTCCTAATGCGGGTATTTTAATTTCAGTCAGGCGCCCACCTTCCAATACGGGTATTTTAATTTCAGTCAGGCGCCCACCTCCTAATGCTGGTATTTTAATTTCAGTGAGGCACCTACCTCCTAATGCGGGTATTTTAATTTTAATCAGGCGCCCACCTCCTAATGCAGGTATTTAAATTTTAGTGAGGCGCCCATCTCCTAATACAGGTATTTTAATTTCAGTCATGCACCCACCTCCGAATGCGGGTAATTTAATTTCAGTCAGGCGCCCAACTTCCAATGCGATTATTTTAATTTCAGTAAGGCGCCCACCTTCTAATGCGGGTATTTTAATTTCAGTCAAGCGTCCACATCCTAATGCGGGTATTTTAATTTCTGTCAGGCACCCACCTACTAATGCGGGTATTTTAATTTCAGTCAGGCACCCACCTCCTAATGCGGGTATTCTAATGCGGGTATTTTAATTTCAGTCAGGCGCCCACCTTCTAATGCGGGTATTTTAATTTCAGTCAGGCGCCCACCTTATAATGCGGGTATTTTAATTTCAGTCAAGCGCCCACCTCCTAATGCGGGTATTTTAATTTCAGTCAGGCGCCCACCTTCTAATGCGGGTATTTTTATTTCAATCACGCCTATGCAACGACGCCATCTGCATAACGTCTAAGCAACGACGTCATACCTATGGGAAGTACTTCGAACGTTGTTTCGCCCTTCTCCCGGTATTTTGCCACATCTGCAACCAGTGTCATCATAATTCGATACTGGGGCAATATTTCTTGAATCTGCACCAATTTTTGCAATTTCTTCTCCCTCAGAGTTCTATCTCTACCCGTGCATCCCTACTCCTCGTTCAAATCACGAGGGTCAGGAAAAAATTGACTACTCAGTCAACTTCTTTGTCCTAAAACTCTTTCATCGTCTCTACTTACAAAGAGGGGCATCTGTTGACACCCAATTTTGTCCTATCTTTTTCAATTTTATTTGCAATTTTAAATATTTTGGACAACTCTATATATATATATATATATATATATATATATATCATTATTATTATTATTTGCATTTTTTACTGTCATTTGAATTTTAATATTATACTTATACTTTTACCCTAATATTCTATGTTATTTTATTTTCGCAAAATTGCATCGCATTTCCATTTTTTATTAAGCATTTCACAAATATTATGTTTTTTATTATTATCACATCATTATGTTATTTTAAATAATTTACATCTTTTGTAAAACATCTTTTTATAATAAACTCCCTCTTATTTTTAACCGACTCCCATTTATTTCCCAACCCAAAATAATTTCTACCCAAAACAAAATCAACCCAAATTCCACAAAAAAATAAACAAAATCAACCTAAATTCCAAAAAAATATAGGGCCCAGTCGGCCAAAATCGACCAGGCCCAACCGAAACCCACCGAAGCCCATACCCACGGCCCACATCCCTTTATTTCCCCCCTAAACCAAACAAACCCTAAAAACGAAAACTAAAAACCCTCTTTCTCTCATTTTTTGGGAGATCGGCCGCATCCCACACAAAAAGGGACCCTTCATTTTTCTCTCCTTTCTTCATCTACCGACGCCTCTCTCAGCCGGCGACCACCACTGCCGCATCGCCCTCAAACAAGAACAACGCCCACAACTCCATCACCTCAAACCCCACTGCTCCAGTTCGGAGCTTCTAGCTCCGAGGTCCCAGAGCGAACCACCACCACCATCACTGCTAGCCCATCACCGTGGGAACTATAATGATACTTGGTTTTTATTGTGCTCTTCGATTTTTTCCAGATCTGACCGGAGGTCGAACTCCGACGACACTACAGTCGTTTCTATTTCTCTTGTGGTTATATTGTTGTGTGTTTTGTTGGACTGATTTGATCTCGTTTTGACATACTTCGGCGAGTATGTTTTCCGGCGTGCTGGCTTATTTTGGAATTTTCTTAATATTTTGCTAATTTGAGATAGTTTTCAACCGGATAATTACTCCGGTGTTTGCCTCTGCTTTCTCCGTTGATTATTGCTCCTTTTTGGGACTTTGCTCTGTTTTTGGTTATTTTTGCCAATGTTTTACCATGGTTGTGGTCCACTGCCGTCTACCTATTTTGGTTTCGGGTTTTCCGATTTGGGTCACTGTTCGGGTCGGGTCAACCAGATTTGGGTAAGTTTTCCAGATTTATATGATTGATATTTTGTTGTTGGTTATCTGAAATTTGGGAGAAAAATTGATTCGGATCGGAACCTCTAATTCGGGTCGGGTCACCGATCTGGTTCAGGTCGGGTCGACCCGATTTGTGTAAAATTTCCAAAATTTTGTTGTGTTCAATATTCTGTTGTTGTCTATCTGAAAATCTGAGAAGAAATTGATTCGGGTTGGAACCTCTGATTTGGGTAGGGTCACTGATTCGGGTCGGGTCGGGTCGGGTCGACCTTGTTTGGGTAAATTTCCAGATTTTTGTATTTGATATTTTGTTGTTTGTTATCTGAAATTTGAGGTCGTGTCCCTTCGGAAATTATTTTCTCAGCTTATGTTTTCTTTACTGTTTTACTGATTTGAACAAATACTGCATTTTGGCCGATGAAAAAATATTCGTCGATTTTTGAGGCCTCCACAGTTGGAAAGACGAAAATAAAACTTCTGGACAAGGATGAAACTTAAATCTTTTTTTTCACCCAAGAGACCAACATGTTCGGTAGGCAAGGCAACTAAAATGACCAACGAGTCATACGTTCGCAACCACGACGTGATTGGAATGATCTTTTCAAAATTTAAGTCTAAGCCCTCCATAATCTAAACATTCACTATTTTGGATACGGATCCGAGTTTATTTATATTCAACTGTTTCTAACCGTTTGTTCTTGAAAGCTTGCAAGGGATAAAGTCAAAGAAGGCAAATACCCCTCGAAGATTATTTATTTTGTTGTTGTTTTTACTTTCTTTAATTCAGCTTTATTTCATTATGTATTGTAATATTATTGCACTCGTGAAATTATTGAAATGTTTAGAATAGGTAGATTTAGAATTAATTAATAGGGTAGTCCAAAGCTGGAAACCCATCGCTACTTTATTTATTTTTAGGCTCGGCTAGTTTTAAAATTGGAAATCACTAGTTTATCTATTTTTAGGCCCGTCGCCCATAAAAAATCACCTTGCATATATTTTTACAAATTTTCATACAAATGCATACTTTTTTTCAACTTTACATGTATTTTTAATGCCATACAAATGCATACTTGTACAAAATGCATCCTTTTGTTAACTATTCACAACCTTATTTTTATACTTGTAAAAAATACATTTTTCTCCTAGCATGATAATTAACCTGAGTTTGACCGGATAACCGCAAGTTAGCGGATCTTAATGGATGCCTAACCCCTTCCCTTTAGGATAATAAAGAAACCTTACCTAGAATCTCATTACTTTTGCGGACAAAATTGGAATTATTTTGCAGCTTTTAATTAGCATTTAGGTGCCCTAATTCACCTTAGAATAATTAGGTGGCGACTCCTCAAACAAAGCAATTTTTATCCAATCCAGAGGGAATTGATGCCATCGAGTCGCGAAGGCGCGGTTAAAAACTGGCGCTACACCGCTCTTTAGCCCAAGTAATTTTCCCCAAGTTGACTTGCCCATTTATTAACTTAGCATATTTTGTCCTCTTCAAATTCAACTCAACCTGCTCATTTGACATGATAACAAGATCCATGCTATTATCATAAAAAACATATATATATATATATATATATATATATATATATATATTCAATGAATATTTCATGGACCTAATTGATATGTTGACTAGTGATAGAACTATATAAGTTATGATTTCATCTTAAATAAGGCATTGAAAGAGGCAGTCAAGATAATATCATCCACATATAAAAGTATATAAGCCAAAGACGAACCAGGATGATATATGAACAAAGAATTATCCGACCTGCTGTTAGTGAACCCAATAGTCGAAACATAGTCAGCAGACCTCTTATACCAGGCTCGTGGAGACTGCTTAAGACCATACAATGACTTCTTCAATAAACAGACATGGTGAGGATATTTGGGATCCCTAAACCCCAAGGGTTGATGCATATAGACTGTCTCCTTGAGATCACCATGTAAGAAAGTATTCTTCACATCTAATTGATGAATGAGCCATGCTTTCGAAAGAGCCAAGCTGAGCACAGTGCGAATGGTAGCCGGTTTGACCACCGGACTAAACGTCTCACCACAGTCTACACCAACCTGCTGAGTCTTACTATCACCCATAAGCCGAGCCTTATGCCTTGCAAACGAACCGTCTGAATTGTCCTTATGAGCAAAAATCCACATAGATCTAATAATATTAACACCAGATGGACGGGGCACTAACTCCCACGTCTTATTATCAATAAGAGCATTATATTCATCGGTCATAGCAATTTTCCAATTCGGGTCATTTAATGCGGACACATGATTATGGTGTAAGGGTGATTTAAGAATATTAGAATTAAAATTAAAATGTCTTTTTGATTTAAAAATACCCCGTTGACTACGAGTGACCGGTCTATGACTCGAGGGAGAAATGGACGGATGTTGGGAATTGCTGGGCTCGGGACGGACTGGCCAGCAGGCAGTGGGCATGCTGGCCCAATTCGGTAACGGGATGGGGACCTATGGACTGGACCAGTGGCGTTACTGGTCCAGTAACTGGACATGACCCAATTGTGGGTACTGTAGCTCGTGACGGGGCAATGGGCCCGCTGGAGGATCTGGGGTGCGGGAGACATCCGAAAAATGGTGAATAATATACGGGGATATACCAGCATCCAAAAAATTATACAAACTAGGCACGGGAGTACTATCCTTAGCAAACGGGAATTGGGATTCATCAAAAATGACATTGCGACTAATGATGATTTTATTAGAGGATAAATCAAAACATTTGTAACCACGATGATTAGACGGAAATTCAAAAACACACACGGAGTTGGCCGTGCCTGAAGTTTGTTAATTGTGGTGGACGGAAATAATGGATAACATAAGCACCCAAAGACCCGAATATGTGAATACGAAAGAGTCTTATTATATCAAATTTGAAGGGGGGAAGAATATGTCAAACCTTTGGAAGGAATTATGTTAAGGAGATATGTAGCCATTTGTAGAGCATGATGCCAAAAAGACGGGGGTACGGAAGCATGAATCAATAAAGTTCGGCCAATGTTATTAATGGTACGAATTTTGCGTTCGGCTTTCCTATTTTGTGAAGACGTATGAGGACAAGAAAAATGAAAATTGATCCCATTATTAGCATAAAATTCCTGAAACACCCCATTGTCATATTCTTTTCCATTATCACACTGAATATTTTTTATTTCCCGTTCGAATTGAATTCTAATGAATGCTTTAAATTTTAAGAAGATGGAAAAAACTTGAGATTTTTTCGCTATCGAAAAGTCCATAAAAACTTAGAATAATCATCCAAAAAGAGAACATAATATCGATGACGCAAAGAACTAAGAACATAAGACGTCAATAAGTCGCTATGAATAATATCAAATGACATTAAAGTATGAGAATGTGAGTCTACAAATGACAACCTAACATTTTTTCCTAAAGAGCAAGACTGACAATTTGGAGTACTTGGCGTACCCTTACAAGAAATAAAATTATTTTTATCTAAGGAAGACAAAATAGACGACCCCGGATGACCAAGACAAGCATGCCACAAGGAAGGAGCAAGGGCTGCAAACGCTGACGACAAGGCTTGACTCGATGGACCGGAACTGGGTGTGATATGATAAAGATCTCCCCTACTATCACACCTCATGAGAGGACTCCCCGTCTTGAAATCCTTCACAGAGAAACCAAATGGATCAAACTCAATAGATACTGAATTGTCAGTGGTGAATTTACGGACATACACTAAATTTTTAATCAATTTTGGGGCATGTATGGTATTTTTTAAGATAAGGGGTGGATGGGGGGGAGATAAAGTTTAATGACCATAACCACGATTGGAACATAATTACCATTACCAACAACTATGCCACGAGGGTTGCTCAAATTGGAATAAGACGAGAGAGTACCTGAATCAGATGTCATATGGGTAGTGGCACCGGTGTCCTTATACCAATTTAGGTCTGGAGGATTTAATCCAAGTGTGCATTGCAGCCTCGATGTCGGTTAAAGTGGGGGCCACTGAGTGATGGGCCTACGGGGGCCGAGGCCCAAGTACCTCTACTTGTTGCCTCGGCCCAGAGAGATTACCGTAAGTGGGCCACTGCATGTTGAGCCTCGGCTGTGCTGGCCAACCTACTGCCAGTGAGGCTGCATCGTTGGGCTGCCACTGTTTGGCCCAAACTGTGGGGCCCACTGCCACTGCATAGGGGCCCACTGCCACTTCATAGGGGCCCACTGCGGGGTGCAAAACTGTTGCTACTGTTGACTGCCCCGAGGGGCACCACCACCACCACCATTGTTCCGACTGCCACCATTGTTGCCGCCGCGATTCTTGCCATTATTTTTCTTATTTCCTCCCTTTTTGCCGCCACCGTTGTTGCAATTTTGGCCCGAGTTGTTGGAACCTGTAGGATGAACAGTGGACTCGGTCATCATGACCACGAGACTAGCACTAGTAGCCACCTTTTTAGCTATGCCTGCTTCTTCGAGTGTAAGCATAGAACGAGCCTGATAAAATTACGGAAGAGGATTGCTTTGACGAAGAAGCGTGCCAACACTACTATAGGCCTCGGAGAGGCCTGGAACCATTTGGAGAACCAAACAATCATTCGAAACCGGCGCGCCAACGTTGCGGAGTTGGTCTGCCAATTCCTTCAATCTTTTGCAATAAGCCGAAACGGTATGGAAATCTTCCATAATGATGTGGGAGAAATCCTGCTCAAGAGTAACAACTCTAGAATTTTGATTATCTTGGAATATATCACGTAGTCTATCCCAAGTCACCTGCGCCATAGCGTCGGGTTCAATAATCGTTTTCAAAATGTCGGAAGAAATTGTGGAATATATCCATTGAAGGATGGTGGCATTAAGAGTCGTCCATAACTTAGGATCATCCTCGCGGCGTGGCACCTCTGTATCCTCAGGAACTGCATGGATTATGTGATGGATGACTTGATGCGAGCGTGCATGAATTTTGAATAGTTCGGCCCACGTCGCATATTGGACGTTTTCTATTTCAAGAACAAGAGGGATGTTATTCTTGATGTTAGAAACTGTAAAGGCAGGATGAAATGTGTTCCGTGATGTAGACATATTGATAGAACAATATGTGATTGAGGGATTTGGAAGAAAATTTTGGGAAGAAAAAGAAACACCGCCGGGCACATAAATCGAGGGAAGGGAATGCTCGGAAACCGAGAGAAGTTGGACAGAATTTTGTGGAGAAAAATAGTAACCTAGACTTCTGATACCATGAAAGAAATAACCCTTTGATTATTTTCATTAATTGAAAGAGTATATATACAATTTACATATTTCCATAATAGGAGAATCATATTCCTATTCTACTCCTAAAACCTTATTCTACTTGGACACTAACTATACAATTATGGTAATACAAATATTATGGTAAGTGTACAATACTAATTACACCACAACATTACCTAAACTAGGAGACTAAAACCTTACCTAAACTATACACCATATACACGACAATTCAACCAAACCGAGAGCCAAATATACATAATATACACATGTATATTGTGTGTATATTATGTATATTTTACAGTATTGATGTAGAGTAATATCATATTTTGTAGCTGATAAGGAGGTAATTATTCACCATAAAACTAATACATAATTTGATTTGTAATTTAAAAGTCTGCATTACTAATATATGTACAATATAAGTTATGAGAAAATCTATGTACTATTATTTTATGCAGGATATAATATGGATTAACTAATACATGAATAACTAAATTTTGCATAATTAATCTCTGCATAAAAAAAAACTTCATCCGTTCAATTTTATTTGTGTACTATGCTAAAACTAAATTTTCGCTTTTATTTGTGCACTTTAGCATATTAATTTTTAAGGGCGTGCATAATTAATACGTCATCCGTCAAAAGATTGATCTAGTTTGATTTGATACAAAGTTTAAAAAATAAAGGAAAACTTTTAAAATGAGTGGTCCAAAACAAATTTTAGATATTTGTGTAACTGTAAATGATCTCATAAAGTTAAATTATTTTTAAATATAGAAATGAACCAATCTTTTTTAGGACAAACTAATAAAGAAAGTATATCAATCTTTTTAAGACGGAGGGAGTAAAAAACAAGTAAAAATGAACGGAGAAAGTACATAAATCCCTCTAATCTCTTCATTATTAATACCTACTTACCAAACGACCCCTAAGAGGACATGGTTGTCATTTAAAATAAACAACCTTACTAAACCGTCAATTAAAGAAAAAAACCGAAAGAATCGCCAAAATAAATCAATTAATATCACAACTTTTTCAGTTATAAGTTATAACCGAACGGACTGATAAACAGAGAGATGAATGAAGAGGCGGAGCGAGGCGGTTTCTCCGCCGCCATCGCCGTCGTAGACGGAGGAGATACCTTGATTGATGGCGGCGATGCGATATTGCACGGCGGAATAGGAAACAACAGAAGAGTTAGTAGTGGAAGAGTGAAAGAACCTTGGTCGCGTGAGGAAGACTTAGTACTAACTGAACTTGTTAATAAGTTGGGGCCAAGGAATTGGAGTATGATAGCACAAGGAATTCCAGGACGTTCTGGAAAGTCGTGCCGACTTAGGTGGTGTAATCAGCTTGATCCTGCACTTAAACGCAAGCCTTTTACTGGTAAATTGACCGTCGCCTTTTGTTGATTTAACTCTTTCTTTGAGTCTGTAAGTTTTGCATAAATACGCAATATGCTGTTATTTTATTTAATTTTCGTGTTTCAGCTTCTTTTTGTTCTGGTTAAAAGTGCGATGGATTTTTAGGGCACGTTTTTTTTCTAACAAAAGGTGATTAAACATGACATGTCACAGTTGCAGCTTTCCGAGGTCTTAGATAGGAGGATGTCGAGGACATGAATTAGGGTAGTCATGTAGTAGGTAGTAGAGCGTGTTTATCCTTCGATACTAATAGTCGTAATATTTCTTTTGTAGTTTCTTGTCTTTCAATTTATGATAGTATTTTCTGTCTCTCGTTCTTCGTTTTAGTGTTATTGCTCTATTGTTTTACTGCTTGTCTATGTAAACAACTTATCTATCTTCCAAGGTAGGTAAGTTCAAGAGGGACATGATTGTTATAATGTTGACTTTGGTCAAGTATGTCAGTTATTTATTTTTCTATTATTGGTATGTTGCTGTATTTTCTATTTCACATTCCTTTGGTAGCATAGTGGTAAAGGAAGTTTTCATTATAGGATGAACAAGGTATTTGTGCACGAGTCCGACTTGCTGCTCGATTCTTGCTTGTGTTGTAGTATTGGTTTGCTTGTTTTAGGTATCTTTGACTAGTTTTTGTTTGCTTTAATGGCGTTGGTAAACGATGGTATACTAGGGTCATGTTCTCGGTCGGGGACGGGGCGAGGGTTAGGGGGGTAAGTGGGGTAAGGGAGATGCTAGGCTGAGAATAGGATCTTGGAACATGGGACTTTGACGGGGAAGTCCATAGAGCTAGTTAAGATTCTTAAGAAGAGGAGGATTAATATAGCATGTGTCCAGGAGACCAAATGGGTAGGACCTAAGACTAAGGAGGTAACAGGTATAAGTTATGGTTCTCGGGTAGGTCGAGGTATAAGAATAGGGGTAGGCATTTTGGTAGACACTGAGCTAAGAGATCAGGTGGTAGAGGTTGGGAGGGTCAATGACAGGATGATGGCAATTAAGTTGATAGTTGGAAGGTTCACTATGAACATTATTAGTGCTTACGCGCCGCAGGCGGGCTTGGATGAGGAGGAGAAGATGTGCTTTTGGAAGGATTTGGACGAGGTGGTGAGAGGTATACCACCCACTGAGAAGTTATTTGTAGGAGGAGATTTCAATAGACATATCGGGTCAATTCCGGGGTTATGACGACGTGCATGGAGGCTTTGGCCTCGGGGAGAGGAACGGGGGAGGCGTCTCACTTTTGGAGTTCGCTAAAGCTTGTGGGATGGTGATAGCAAATTCGAGGTTTCTGAAAAAGGAGGAGCACTTGGTGACTTTTTATAGCTCGGTGGCTAAGACTCATATAAACTTTTTACTCCTTAGGAAGGCTGACAACGGTCTTTGTAAAGACTGCAAAGTTATTCCGAGTGAGCATCGTACAACCAGACATAAGCTTTTGGTGATGGATTTGGAGATCAAGATGGAGAAGAAGAGAAGGGTTGTGGATGACAGGCTAAGAATCAAATGGGGGAGTTTGACCATGACTAGTGCAAAGGAGATGAGGGAGAGGTTGATGGCCAGGGGGCTTGGGGGAGTAGTGGGGATGTGGTCGGTATGCGGGACAGGACGGCCAGTTGCATTTGGGAGGTAGCTAGATAAGTACTAGGGGTCTTGCGGGGTAGCCTGGTGGCCATCGAGGGGACTGGTGGTGGAATTATAAAGTTCAAGAGGTGGAAGCAAAGAAAGTGGCGTATGCAAAATTGGTAAAAAGCAAGGATGAGGTGGAGAAGTGGACGAATAGGGAATTATATAAGATGGCTAGGAAGGAGGCAAAGCTAACGGCGAAAATGGCGGCGAAAACGGCGGCTTTTGAGCGCCTGTATGTGGAATTAGAGGAAAAAGGCGGGGAGAAGAGGTTGTACAGACTAGCCAAGGCGAGGAGAGGAGGACCCGTGACTTGGATCACGTGAGGTGCATCAAGGACGAGGATGGCAAAGTACTGGTGGAGGACGCACGTATTAAACGGAGGTGGCAGTCTTACTTCCATGAACTCTTGAATGAAAAAGGAAATAGAGACATTGTGTTGGGAGATCTGGAGCAATCCGGAAGGTACCGGGATTTTAGATATTGTAGTAGTATTTAGGTTGAGCAGGTTAAGGGTGTTCGCAGGATGCGCAGGGGACGAGCGATCGAGCCTAATGAGATTCCAGTTGAATTTTGAAAGAGCGCAGGCATGGCAGGTTTGGATTGGCTGATGGAGTTGTTTAATGTCATTTTTAAGACGACAAGAATGTCCGAAGAATGAAGGTGGAGTACAATGATTCCTTTGTACAAGAACAAAGGTGACATCCAGAGTTGCAACAACTATAGGGGTATCAAGCTGCTAAGTCACACTATGAATTTTCGGAAAGGGTCGTGGAGACGAGGGTAAGAAGAGGCGTGTCTATTTTTGAGATCCAGTTTGAACTCGTGTCGGGGCGTTTGACTACAGAAGCCATTTATCTTATTAGGAGGTTGGTGGAGCAGTATATAGGAGAGGAAGAGAGATTTACATATGGTTTTCAACGACCTCGAGAAGACATATGACAAAGTACCTAGTGGTTCTATGGAGATGTTTGGAAGGCAGAGGTGTACATATGGCGTACACTAAGGCGATCAAGGATATGTATGATGGAGCCAAGACCAGGGTAAGGACAGTAGGAAGAGACTCGGAGCACTTTCCAGTGATGATGGGGCTGCACCAGGGACCAGCTCTTAGCCCATTCTTATTTGTGTTGGTGATGGATGGACTAACGCGACAAATTCAATGGGAGGTGCCATGGTGTATGTTATTCGTAGATGGCATAGTCCTGATTGATGAGACTCGCAGCGGAGTGAACGCTAAGCTGGAGGTTTGGAGACAGACCATGGAGTCTAAAGGGTTCAGACTGAGTAGGACCAAGACAGAATACTTGGAATGCAAGTTCAGTAACGGGAGCGACCTTGAGATAGGCGTGGAGGTGAGGCTTGGTACTCAGGTCATTCCAAATAAAGGAAGCTTCAACTATCCCGGATCTATTATCCAAGGGAACGGAGAGATTGATGACGATGTCACACATCGTATTGGTACAGGGTGGATGAAATGGAGGCTCGCATCTGGAGTCTTGTGCGATAAAAATGTGCCACCTAAACTTACAGGCAAACTCTATAGGGTGGTGGTTAGACCGACTATGTTGTATGGGATGGAGTGTTGGCCAGTCAAGATTTCGCACATTCAAAAGATGAAAGTCGCGGAGATGAGGATGTTGAAATGGATGTGTGGGCATACGATGAGGGATAGGACTAGAAATAATGATATCCGGGACAGAGTGAGAGTGACTTCGGTGGAGGATAAGATGCGTGAAGCAAGGTTAAGATAGTTCGGGCATGTGTAGAGGAGAGGCACAAATGTCCTAGTGCAGAGGTGTGAGAGGTTGCCTATGGACGGGTTCAGGGGGGGTAGAGGTAGGTCGAAGAAGTATTGGGGAGAGGTGAGTAGACGGGATATGACGCAGGTGCAACCCACGGAAGACATGACCTTAGATAGGGGGTTGTGGAGGACACGTATTAGGGTAGAAGGGTAGTAGGTAGTTGAGCGTAGTCCTACTTACGCATACATACTGGTAGCTATAGTGTTATTATGGTAGCCCTGCTTAGCCTATCATAATAGTAGGCGCAATATTGTTTTATAGCCCTTGTCCTTCGATTTCTGCTGCTATATGTTCGTTTGTGTACTTTGTTTATCTTATTTACCTGCGTTAGTTACTGCTTCTTTTTTTCCAGAATGCTTTATCATGGCTTATTTGCTTTTGTTACTCTCATTTTCATACTGCTTTAAATTTGTTGTTCGGGTCTGACCGTTTCTCTTGCTTTGCTTGTGCCTATGCTTTGTTGAGCCGAGGGTCTTTCGGAACCCATTCACTAGATTTTAGTGCGCTGAATAATTGTCCTTTCCCGTACGGAAACAACCTCTCTACTTAACAAGGTAGAGGTACACTCTATCCTCTCCAGACCCCACGTTGTGAGACTTCACTGGGTATGCTGTTGCTGTTCTGTTCTTCTTATATTCATTTCATTTTTCCTTTGATATTTCATATCAACTCATAATTTGATGCATAAACTTTACACTTAAGTATGAATATTGTGATGTTTCTTTTCAGCAGCACATTGCAATTCTGTCCCACTGAGCAAGTGCATTTTCCTAGGCATTATATTATATACTTGGTTTCAACTTCTATTCATGTTTAGTTCAATTTAGTAGAAACAAGTGTAATCATTTGCATTTAAGAATCTCCTCAATCCATGTTATTCTCGTGACCATATTCTTCCCTGAAGTCTAATCAAGCTTACTTTGCTGCAGATGAAGAAGACCTCGTTATAATTAATGTCCATGCAGTCCATGGAAATAAATGGGCCTCAATTGCAAAATTGCTTCCTGGTAGAACAGACAATGCAATTAAGAACCACTGGAACTCAACACTCAGGCGCCGGTTTGCAGGGCTTAGGAGGGTTAGACCAGTACACAGCGAGATGTTATATGATTACAAGACCAAGGCATTATTTGAAGAAACTAAGTCACTTGGAGATCTTAACCAAATTAAGCCCCTGGAAATGGTGGAAGTTAGTCGGACAGAGTGCATGTCCAGCCAGTCTGAAGACAAAGCTCAAATATATGAGATGTATGGTATACCTGAGAAAACTCCACACTTCGTTTCTGAAAGAAGTCATTCTACGTCTATGGGAAACAGTGATCCATCTGCTTCTCGTCCAACTGAGAAAATTGGCGCATTTAATGTTTACAACCCTTCTGCAACTTCAAGAATAGTGCCAATGCAGGGGCCTCTAGTTCATGCATTCTCACCAGCCTTTGATGTATGCAAACTTCTTGAAGGTGTATCTAGTGAAATCATAGTTCCTCCGGGGTGCGGCCATGGTTGCTGTGCAGCTACTACCAAGAGCTCCTCCAAGAGTTCATTGTTGGGTCCCGAGTTTGTTGATTACGAGGAACATCCTCCCCTCGTCAGCCATGAGTTAGCTTATATGGCCACAGATTTGAACAACATTGCTTGGATTAAAAGTGGACTAGAGAAAGCTGGCAAATTATCCGGCCTAACCACAAGCCAAAGAAATTCTCAGTTTAATTCTGCTCAAGTGGGTGTTGGTTAACATAACACGAAAAGAGATCACATCTATTTGAGCAGATGAAAAGTGTTGACGAGCATAATGATCCAATATATCTTCAATGTTAATGTCTGCCAAATATTGGATTGCCAGCTGAAGTTTTGAAAGCTCGAGCTGAAACTTATAGGGTTTTTCTATTTCTTCTTTGTGACGGTTTTTTTATGACAAATGGTATACGAATGCATTTACACTAACTAGGGGAGAAGAAACAAAAAGCATTTTCTGCTTGAAAATTGCAGACTGGGAAGTTACTGATTTTGTAAAGTTGCTGTATGGCTGGATATGAAATGGTCATGGTAGACAGTTTTGGCCTATGTTTATTTTTTATTTCTATAAACATTTTGATTCCAAAAACTAAGTATAATTTAAATCATTTGCACCATTGTTTCCGGTTTATAGTAAAATTGAATTTATCGTAATTTGTAAAGGTGGTGTTTGGATTTGGTTTTAGTTCCTTTTTGCAAAAATAGCTTTTAAAAAGGTTAAGTTCACAAATGACCTCCATTAAGGGGCGGTCTTGATTTTTTGGCTCTACTTAACAATTGTTTTTAAAAAATAGCTTCCTCTTCGAGATATTTGTTAGACAAAGCTTTTGTTTCCCATCGAGCGTAAGTTGTGGATATAAATTAGTTTTGCCTATAAGGTAGAAGTTCATAATATTTCAAGACAGTGAATATGTTCAGTTGATCACAAATTTTGTCTTATGGGCAAAAGTTAGAACTTATGCGTGAAGTCCAACAAAAGTTCTTACCAATGAATTTTTTCAAGTTAAGACATCTCTTAAATATTTTGTTAAGCGGATACGAAAATTCATGACCGGTCATTTTTTGGATACCACATGTCATTTCCTATTTAAAAAGTTTATAAAGAATAATTTTGAAAACCATGTAAGGTCTTATAAGGAGAATCAACTGGCCCAAATAGTAAGATATTAGCAAGAGGGTTTAACATTGATTATATATATAACAACAATAATTACATATTCAGTGTAAGGTACGACTATATGAACATAAAAAAATAATTTTCTAAATACGGTGTGATTTTTCAGCAAAGAAAGTACGGATGAACTCCTACCGTCCTCCTAACTCTCCTTTGGCTATGACAAGTTTGAGATTATAAGTTTTAATTCTTTAAATTTTTTTAAAGAATTTCATGTTATTTAAATTATGTCACATAAATTGAAATTGTGAGAGTAAATTCTTTTATTTGGCTAGAACACTTGTTTTTTCCCGGGATATCATGCGTTATGTCTCATAAGTGTCCAATCTTGATTTTTTTTCTCCGCTTAATATTTTTTTAAAAAAAATGACCTTAACATTAAAAAAATTACTGAAAAAAAACTTATGTTGCCCATGAGCATGAGGAGGTGTAGACGTTTGAGATTCGGTAATCGATAATTGAAAGTACATATCAAATATTGACCTTTCAAACTTCTGTTCGATAATTCGATAATCGGTAAATCAAACTTCGGTTCGGTTCGGTTCGGTATTCGATAATACCATACTAATGTCGGAATCAGCTATCAAACAATAAGTTGACAGAGAATTACAAATATTTCATAAGCAATGGAATTACGTAAGCGCCTCTGCTCCAGCAACAATCTCCAATATCTCACCAGTAATCTTCGCTTGTCTTTCCCGATTATAAGCAATGGAAAGGTTCCTCTTCAACTCAACCGCATATCTGTGGCACTACTCATGGCATTCATCCTAGCAGCAAGTTCACTTGCAAATGATTCTTGAAGTGCCCTCAAAATCTGGCTATTCAAATAAAGAGGCACTAATGCATCAAGAATCTGAGCAGGGTCTTGCTCAAACTCCAAATTTTACAAAAATGTCCCATTTTTCACCCTCAAATGATCCCTTTCCACAACCAATATTCCTCCTTTAGTAGTCAACTTTGTTAAATATACATAAGCATACATGTGATCTCGGATTGTGAATGAGAAGCCCACGGGTTGGGCTGATTTGTAATGTAATATTGTTGTAATATTTTAGTGTAAAGATTATCTTAATTAGTATTGTACACTTACCATAGTTATATGAGTCTTGTACTACTAGAATAGGGTTTTGAGATTAGAATAGGAATATGTTTTCTATTATGGAAATTTGTAAATTGTATATAGACTCTTTCATTAATGAAAATAATCAAGGGATTATTTCTTTCATGGTATCATAAGTCTAGGTTGAAAATTTCCTCTCCAATTTTTCAGCCACATCACAAATTCCGAGAGTTCATCCTCGGTTTCCGTTGGGTTTTTTCGATCCTTAATTCATTCCTTTAAATCCCTCAATCTCGTATTGTTCTTTCGTTATGTCTACTTTCAAGAACACGTTTCACCCTGCCCTTGTTGTTTCTAACATCAATAATCATATCCCTCTTATTCTTGAAATAGAAAACGTCCAATATGCGACGTGGGCCGAACTGTTCAAAATTCAAGCATGCTCGCATCAAGTCATCCATCACATAATCCTCGCGGATCCTGAGGTTATGGAAGTGCCTAAACGCGAGGATGATCCTAAGTTGTGGACGACTCGTGATGCCACCGTCCTTCAGTGGATTTACTCCACTATCTCTACCGACCTGTTGCAGACGATTATTAAGCCGGACGCTACGGCGATGGCTACTTGGGATAGGCTGCGTGACATATTCCAAGATAATCAAAATTCTAGAGCCGTTACTCTTGAGCAGGAATTCTCCCACATCAACATGGAAGATTTCTCTAACGTTTCGGCTTATTGCAAAAGTTTGAAGGAATTGGCCGACCAACTCTGTAACGTTGGCGCACCAGTTTTGAATGATCGTTTGATAACGATCATTCAAATGGTTGCAGGCCTATCTGAGGCCTATAGTGGTGTTAGCACGCTTCTTTGTCGAGCAGTCCTTTTCTGCAATTTTATCACGCTCGTTCTATGCTCACGCTCGAAGAGGCCGGCTTGGCAAAAAATGAGGCTATCGGCGCTAGTCCCGTAGTCATGATGACGTCCTCCACTAATTCTCTGGGGTTTGTTGATAATTCGGGCCAAAACTATGCTCACGGTGGCGGCAAGAATACTCGGAAAAATAATGGCAAAAACTGCGGAGGCCAAAATACCGGCAGCGGGCCCCGTCCAGTCAGCAGTGGGCCACCGTCCCACTAGTCCCCGCCCTGGGCCCCCTGGCATTGTGCAGTGGCCCAACAGCCCCTACGGTCCAGCCCCTTCGATCCGTCGAACCGGGCCGCCCGCCGGCCCGATGGTTTTCTCGGCCCATCGCGGTGGATTTCGCTCCAGTTATGGGCCGGGGCAGCAAGCCAATGTGCTTGGGCCCCGGCCTCCTCAGGCCCATTATGCAGCATGCTCCACCCCGACCGACATTGAGGCTACAATGCACACTCTTTGATTAAATCCGCCAGACGGAAATTGGTACATGGACACCGGTGCAACCTCTCACATGACGTCCAATCAAGGTACTCTCTCGTCTTATTCTAATTTGAGCAACAGTTGTGGCATAATTATTGGTAATGGTAATTCAATTCTAATTCGTGGTTATGGTCATAAAACATTATCTCCCCCCCCCCTCATCTTGAAAAATACTCTTCATGCCCAAAAATTGATTAAAATTTTGGTGTCTGTCCGTAAATTCACCACTGATAATTCCGTTTCTGTTGAATTTGATCTGTTTGGGTTTTCTGTGAAGGATTTCGAGACGGGGAGTCCTCTAATGAGGTGTGATAGTAGGAGAGATCTATATCCTATCACGCCACGTTTCGGTCTCTCGAGTCAAGCCTTGCCATCCACTTTTGCAGCCCTTTCTCCTTCCTTGTGGCATGCTCGTCTAGGTCATCCGGGGTCATCTATTTTGTCTTCCTTAGATAAAAATAACTTCATTTCAATTAAGGACACGCGTAGTACTCCGAATTGTCAATCTTGTTCTTTAGGAAAAAATGTTAAGTTGCCATTTGTAGTCTCTAATTCTCATACTTTAATGGCATTCGATATTATTCATAGCGATTTATGGACATCTCATGTTCTCAGTTCTTTGGGTCATCATTCTTATCTTCTATTTTTGGATGATTATTCTAATTTTTATGAACTTTTTCGATAGCGAAAAAATCTCAAGTTTTTCCACTTTCTTAAAATTTAGAGCATTTATTAGAACTCAATTCGAACGGAAGATAAAAATATTCAATGTGATAATGGCAAAAAATATTATAATAGGGTATTTCGGGAGTTTTGTGCAAATAATAGGATCAATTTTTGTTTTTCTTGTCCTCACATGTCTTCACAAAATGGAAAGCCGAACGAAAAATTTGTACCATTAATAACATTGTTCGAACTTTATTGATTCATGCTTCTGTACCCCCTTTTTTTTGGCATCGTGCTCTACAAATGGCTACATATCTTCTTAACATACTTTCTATCAAAGGCATGATGTATTCCTCCCCTCTTCATATCTTATATAATAAGACTCCTTCGTATTCTCATCTTAGGGACTTTAGGGTCTTGTGTTATCCACTCTTTCCGTCCACCACAATTAACAAACTTTAGGCTCGGTCTACTCCTTGTATATTTTTGGATTATCCGTCTAATCATCATGGTTACAAATGATTTAATTTATCGTCTAATAAAATCATCGTTAGTCGCCATGTTATTTTTTATGAATCCCAATTTAAGTTTGCTAAGGTAAATAGTCTCGTGCCTGGTTCGTATAATTTTTTGGACGACGATGTCTCCCCATATATTATTCATCATTTCTCGGAACAATCCCATACCCAAAATCCACCAGCTGGGCCCACTGCCCGTTGGTCCTCCCGTACCATCGTCATCTCCAGATTTGAGTCCAGCAATTGGGCCATCTACCCAGCCCAATTCTGGCCCAGTTTAAACTTCTGTTTCCGGGACCAGTGTTGGCCCAATTCCCGTGTCCAGTTTGGGTTCCAGTTACCGATTTGGGCCAGCAGGCCCACTGGATGTTGGCCAGTCCGTCACCAGTCCCGATAATTCCCAAACTCTAGCTAATTATCCCTCGAGTCATAGACCGGTCACTCGTAGTCAACAGAGTATTTTTAAACCAAAAAGACATTTTAATTTAAATTCTAATATTTTTAAATCCCTTCTACCCTGTAACCTTGTGTCTGCGTTAAATGACCCGAATTGGAAAATTGCTATGACCGATGAATATAATGCTCTTATTGATAATAAGACGTGGGAGTTGGTGCCCCGTCAATCTGGTGTTAATATTATTCGATCTATGTGGATTTTTGCTCATAAGGACAATTCTGACGGTTCTTTTGCGAGGCGTAAGGCTCGTCTTGTAGGTGATGGTAAGACTCAGCAGGTTGGTGTGGATTGTAGTGAGACATTTAGTCTGGTGGTCAAGCCGGCTACCATTCGCACTTTGCTCAACTTGGCTCTTTCGAAATCATAACTCATTCATCAGTTAGATGTGAAAAATGCTTTCTTACATGGTGATTTCAAGGAGACAGTCTATATGCATCAGCCTTTAGGGTTTAGGGATCCCAAATATCCTCATCATGTATGTTTGTTGAAAAGTTTTTGTATGGGCTTAAGCAGTCCCCCGAGATTTGTATGAGAGGTTTAAAGACTATGTTTCGACTATTGGGTTCTCTCACAGCAGGTTTGATAATTCATTGTTCATATATCATCGTGGTTCTTCCCTGGCTTATATACTATTATATGTGGATGATATTATCTTGACTGCCTTTTCTGATGCATTGCGCCAGTCTATCATGACAATGCTCAGTTCTAAGTTTGCTATAAAGGACTTGGGGCCCTTGGGTTACTTTTTGGGGATTGTTGTCACTCGTCATGCAGGTGGGTTGTTCTTATCACAGAGAAAGTATGCAGCTGAGATCATTGAGAGGGCTAGGATGTCATCCTGTAAGTCCACTTCCACTCCTGTTGATACTAAACCCAAATTGGGTGTTGTGGCTGGCTCCCCGTATGAGGATCCGATCCGATATATCAGTCTTGCAGGGGCTTTTCAGTATCTTACATTCACGAGACCAGACATTACGTATGCCGTACATCAGGTGTGTTTGTTTATGCATGATCCGAGGGTTAAGTACATGAATGCGCTCAAACGCATTATTCGGTACATCTAGGGGACACTTGACTTTGGCTTACATTTATATCCCTCGTCGACGTCTACACTTGTCTCGTGTACAGATGCTGATCGGAGTGGCTGTCTAGACACCAGACGTTCCACGTCCGGCTATTGCATATTTCTTGGGAATAACTTGGTCTCATGGTCTGCGAAGCGTCAGTCGACATTGTCCCGCTCTAGTGTAGAGGCCGAGTATCGAGGGGTAGCCAATGTGGTCTCGGAATCCTGTTGGCTACATAATCTTCTTTTAGAGCTTCATTGTCCAATCTAAAAAGCTACCTTGGTTTACTGTGATAATGTTAGTGACATCTACCTTTCTCGTAATCCGGTTCAGCACTAGCGCACTAAACATATTGAGATGGACATTCACTTTGTTCGCGAAAAGGTAGCTCGTGGACAAGTACGCGTCTGTCATGTCCCTTCTAGGTATCAAATTGCAGACATCTTTACAAAAGGGTCTTCCCTCGGTCCTTTTTGAAGATTTTAGGTTCAATTTCAGCATTCGAAGACCGTCCGCTATGACTGCGGGGGTGTGTTAAATATACATAAGTATACACGATATACACGTGTATACTTATGTATATGTGATCTCGGATTGTGAATGAGAAGCCCACAGGTTGGGCTGATTTGTAATGTAATATTGTTGTAATATTTTAGTTTAAAAATTACCTTAATTAGTATTGTACACTTACCATAGTTATAAAAGTCTTGTACTACTAGAATAGGGTTTTGAGATTAGAATATGAATATGTTTTCTATTATGGAAATTTGTAAATTGTATATATACTCTTTCATTAATGATAATAATGAAGAGATTATTTCTTTCAAACTTAAAGAACTCATTTTCATCTACATCAACACCATTCACATCGAAAACTGATCCTAATGGTAGCAATGTATGTATAATTGGATCATACTTAATTGTCGGTGAAAGATCGAAACTTATGGTGGAGTATCGCTGGTGGATAATCTTCGAGGAAGAAGATTGCTAGTCTCCTAAAAATTAAAGAGAGAGACGAGAGGTTTACTTTTGAGATATCAGATACGCCCTAAAATAAAAATATGAAATAATTACATCTCATAGTTAACTCTAGAATATAGTTACCTTTAGTAACTACCGTTTAAATAAATTACAAAGCATAACTATAATGTGTATTTGAATTACATATCATAGCTATATATTTTTATTCTTGATTATTTCCTCCTCTCTCTCTAACGTCTGGTCTCTCTCTTTCTAATCGCTGGTGAGTCTAAATGCCACCACCGTCGTCGAAATACTGCCGCCATCGTATACACATATATACACACACACGTATACTCGTTGTACATTGTGTATCTGTGTTCATTTGAATGGATACAACATCGTCTTTTTCGTCAATGGCAGAGTGTCATTTTCCTTTCCATCTTCTCCGGGGAGTTCTAACCATCGCCGCCACACACTGACCGAAAAAGGAGTAGGTCGGTAAGGCTCAGATTTGACTGAAAAATATATTTTATTATCCATATCTGACCGAAAATACAATTTATTATTCAGATCTGACCGAAAAATACACTTTATTGTCCAGATTTGATCTAAAAATACACTTTATTCGCTTGTATTTCAGTTTTTCTTTGTATTCAGTTTCTTATTTCTTGTATTCAGTTTTTTAGTATTAGCCTATATTTCAGTTTCTTGTATTCAATTTCTTGTATTCAGTTTTTTGGTTGTAGTCCTTAAAATATAATTTATTGTCCAGATCTGATAGAAAAATACACTTTATTTGCCCGTATTTCGAAGGAGATCTTTTTGTATACAAATGAATACAGTGAATTTGAAGTGTATTTTAGAGCGTGTTCATTTTTTTCTAGTATAAAATTCAATTTTTTGTTATGTATTTTATTTCTTGTATTCAGTTTTTGAGTGTATTCGTAATTTTTTGTGTGTAAAATCCAGTGTTTTGGGGCATATTCTTGTATTCAGTTTTTTGGTTATATTTAGTATTTTGAAGGAGATTATTCTGATTTGAATATACTTTACTGAGTAAATTTTTATTCGTTGTATTTATGAATACAACGATGTGTTTTATGAATACACCCGATAAATAGACGATGTAGCAACTAAAAAGTTGTTACACACTGTAAATATTAAAACTATAGCTATGACAAATTTAAAAATCCTAAACTATAGTAATTTGTGTAAGTTTCACTAAAAATATATGAGTTGGGTGGGGGCGTGCTAATAGGCATTTGTAATACACTAATATTGATATTAGCCTTTATTAAAAATTATATCGGTATTCGGTATTTACCGAATTACCAAATAATAAATTTATGTTTGTCAAAATTGAAACTATAAAAATCACCCCTGAATATAATACCGAATACCAAATTACCGAAATTCTCGATTCAGTTAGATTATCGTTGTTATTCCCCGCTAACGAGTTTTCCGTTGATTTACGTCCAGCCCTACCCATGAGACACAAATTCTAACTTTTACCTATGTAGAACTTGTGATCAATTGAACAGATTTATTTTAAAATATCCTAAACTTCTGTCTTATAAGCACACATATCTAACTTATAATCGGTGAGCAATAAAAGTTTTACCTTGGGAATTTTTTGAAGTGGGGCCTACTTTTTATAAAGTTTGTTAAATGAGGCCAAAAAAGCAAGACACCTCTTATGATTGTAGCTCCGATCCAAACAAAGCACTGTGCTCAACACGATCATCTCCAACGGAAGCACGCAGCAATGATCGAACGCCTTTCAAATCTACACCAATCCCGTTTAACCCGCAAACCCGATCCGGAATCCAACTCCACCACAAATTCCTTTCTTTCTCGTTTCTCCGAATCCAAAAACTCAATTGAATCCACACACTGACATCCGTCATACACCCGACCCGTATTCCAACCCGACACTTAAATCCGAACTCGATAACGTCTATATGTCCGTTGCGAATCTCGAAAAACTCGTCGCTGAAAACACTTATACCTTATCGTCCTACGAAGTCCGTACATGCCTCAAAACCATAACCGATCTAAAACAATTCGTCGAACAGGGGATACGCCATGCATTTTTTTACATAAGTTCTATCATTTACAGTTTAGTCCTAATTTTCTGTCCTATTTCGTTGCCACCCTAACTCGCTTCTCCATTGTCAAACTACATATATTTCGACCTTTTAAGATTATTTTTTCGTCATATTAATGTTAGAACAATTGTAACTTATAGTATTTCATCCGGATAAAAAAAGAGTGTTCACTTAGCCATTTGCACACAAATACTAGACAAAAATAGTTAATTTGACTAAAATGACCATAATTAAATATGTATTAGAATTTGATCACCTAACACTTCAAAGGGCAAATCTGGAAAAGTAAGATTAATTCTTTCTTGATTTGCTAAAAGTGAACACTCTTTTTGAACTAAAAAATAAAGTCTAAGTAGACACTCTTTTTGAACAGGAGGGAGCAGTACTTTTGGTATAGTTTTCGAACATCTAAATTTTAGTTTTAAAATATTAAATTAATCTATTTGAATTTAGCTCCGAAGATTAGTCAAATTGACTCTCGAGGAGAGAAACGTGACAACTAAAATTGAACCGTGTGAGTAGTTTAGTAAAGGATAATATTATAATTTCTATAGGAATAGAGTTCTACCTTGTTTCGGTTTTTTACTTGTCCTATATTGACTTGACACACTCTTAAGGAACAATTAAATAGAATGACAATTTTATTGTATCCTTAATTATTACGATTATTACGTGTGTTTGGTTTGACTTTTTAAAAGTAACTTATAAGCTAAAAATCAACCTAACTTTTGTCTTTTGGCTTATTTTGTACTTTTTTGCCCTAAAAGTAAGTGCTTAAAAACACTTTATCTTTTCTAAACACCATAACAAGTATAAAAGAGCTTAAAAGCCAATAATCATTTAAAATAAGTCAATCCAAACATCCTTTAAGTCATCTAATGATTAAAATCAATTAAAACATACTTTAAGGAGCCGTTTGGACATGATTTGAGATTTGAAATCATATGATTTGAAGTTGAAGTTTTGTTTAGGCATGCAATTTGAATTTCTTAAGTTGTATTTTTTCTCATTGATATAAAAATCCCACAAATTGTGAAAATTATCAAAACTTTTTAAATTCTTATGCAAACTTACTAAATGAGCAAGTCATAGTTCATAACAAAGTTAATACGCATCTAGAAAGTCTTTCTAATAAATACAACATCAATTGATCAAACTTTAGTTCAATAAAAAGGAAAAATTGAACATGAATAGTAGCGTAACTACTCTTTAATATAATCCTCTCATATGGTATGAACAATCCCTTCACGTCGAGCATGCATTTTCCGATCAGATGATCAAGAAGACGAAGCTACATTGTTACTTTGAGCTGGTTGTTGGTCAATATCATTAGCAACCGTATCATCATGTTCATATTTCGTGAATATTTCATCACTCCTTTGGTATTCCCGCAAAAGTCGATCAATTGGTATATATCTACTAATTTATAACTTTATTTTACAAAATATAAATTTATGAGTCAAGTTTTATATTTTAAAAAATTTGAAATCCCAAATCACATCTTTTTGGATGATTTTCAAATCATGACATGAAGTTGAAGTTATGTCCAAATTGCATAAATAAACGTGATTTGAAATCAAATTATGAAACCATGATTTGAAAACGCATGGCTAAACGCCTACTAAAAGTTGGACAATCACTAAAAATGCCTTGAACTTTCCAACTCAATAATTAATAATAAGAATAAAATAGGTATGAAATGATAAATTATTTCTTGTTTTTTCAAACTGGACAAGTAAAAATGGATAATTATTTTTAGCATAGAGGACAAGTAAAAATGGACTTAGTAAGTACTCATTTGAAAGCTATTAATGAAAAATCATCTTTTAGCTCTCTTAGTATAGCTTTTAGCTTAGATTTCTTCTAAAATTCTATCTTGCATCAACAGATTACGGGCGAAGTAACCCCAAGGAAGAAGTTCTCTTTCAAGAACAAATCAACGAAGAAAATCACAACAACGCAAAATGATGTCGTATCAGAAGTCCCTATCAGAGTGTAGAACAATAGCCCAAATGTGGATTCAAATAATTCAGTGTTTAGCGTTTTGGACTCGCCAGGGTTTCGGGGAAAAGAAAATGAGGTGTTAGTGAAGGAATTCAATAGGGGTAATAATGAAGAGATTAGGGAATTTGTGTTATCGGATTTAAGGGGTTGTGACGTGAGATTAATGGGGAGTGTTAGGGCATTGTTTGTGCATAAACCGATTGATTGCAAGGTATATGTTCGGCTTGTTTTTGGGTCAATGTTGATTGAAGAAGTGTCGAATTGCGTGTTCGTGATGGCATCGCACCAGATTCGGATTCATCAAGCTAAAATGTGTGATTTTTATCTTCGAGCGAGGAGTAGGCCAATAATTGAGGACACCAATGGTGTAAGGTTTGCACCTTATTGCTTAAAGTATGACGGGATTGAGAGGGATCTTGAGGAAGCTAATCTTGGTGAAGAGACAGGGAATTGGTCAATTTTGCCTGAGAATGAACGCCTTGGCACAAGGGATATTTCAAATCCAGACCCAAAAAATTAAATATGTCGTCTTGATGAGTGGTTAGTATGTAAATCCTCATTGTGTAAAGGAGGTAACTTTCATTTGATTATCTTTCTTATTTTTACTTGAATTTGTTGAGGAACAAGGATGATAAGCTTCTGTTGATTAAATGCATTACTAATTATTCTTCTGTTTTAAGAGGTGAACTAAATATTATAAAACAGAAACATTATGCTGAAGCTGTTGCCTTCCAGTAAAAGTTGTAACCAGTTTAATTTGTGATTAAGGCCTAGTCGTTGTTGTTGGTATGATTTTGTATTGCTGTCTATCGAGCAATTTGAAATGCCTTTTTGTATCAATCAACTAAGAAACAACTAGTTGGGGTCAGTTATATGAATCCATTATATATATTTTGCTTTATTCAGCCTATTTTAGATATGAAAGGCTTCATTATTTTAAGGGAAAATTTAATACTACAACAACAACATATCCAGTGAAATCCCACAACGTGGGGTCTGGGGAGGGTAGAGTATAGACCTTACCTACAGAAACATTATGCTGAAGCTGTTGCCTTCCAGTAAAAGTTGTAACCAGTTTAATTTGTGATTAAGGCCTAGTCGTTGTTGTTGGTATGATTTTGTATTGCTGTCTATCGAGCAATTTGAAATGCCTTTTTGTATCAATCAACTAAGAAACAACTAGTTGGGGTCAGTTATATGAATCCATTATATATATTTTGCTTTATTCAGCCTATTTTAGATATGAAAGGCTTCATTATTTTAAGGGAAAATTTAATACTACAACAACAACATATCCAGTGAAATCCCACAACGTGGGGTCTGGGGAGGGTAGAGTATAGACCTTACCTCTACCTTGGCAGTAGAGCGGCTGTTTCCGGGGACACCCTCGACTCAAGACAGAGCATAAGCACACGCAAAGCAAATGCAAATGCACAGCCAGATCAAAGCAAGGGAAACGGAAAAGTGAGCAGTAACTAGCGCAAGTAAATAAGCTAAACAAAGTACACTAAAGGACACCTAGCAGCAGGAATCAAACTACAGGGTACTATAATTGAATACTGCGCCTACCAGTATGATAGGCTAATCGGGCCTACAATAATAGCACTACAACTATCAATTTGTAAGCGTTGGTAGGACTACGCTGGACTACCTACTACCCTTCTACCCTAATACGTGTCCTCCATAACCCCCTAAGGTCATGTCCTCAGTGAGTTGCACCTATGTCATATCCCGTCTATTCACCTCTCCCAATACTTCCTCGGCCTACCTCTATCCCTCTTGTACTTGTCCATAGTCAACCTCTCACACCTCCGCACTGAGGCATTTGTGTCTCTCCTTTGCACATGCCCTAACCATCTCAACCTAGCTTCTCGCATCTTATCCTCCACCGAGGCCACTCCCACTCTGTCTCGGATATCATCATTTCTAATTATATCCCTCCTTGTATGCCCACACATCCATTTTAGCATCCTCATCTTCACAACTTTCATCTTTTGGGTGTGCGAAGTCTTGACTGGACAACACTCCGCCCATACAACATAGTCGGTCTAACCACCGCCCTATAGAACTTGCCTTTGAGTTTTGGTGACACCTTTTTATCGCACAAGACTCCAGATGCGAGCCTCTATTTCATCCACCCTGCCCCAATACGATGTGTGACATCGCCATCAATCTCTCAATTCCCTTGGATAATAGACCTGAGGTACTTGACGCTCCCTTTAATTCTTCCACGGTTATCTGAACATTATATTGTATGACATGAAATAATAAAATGAGAGAAAGTAAAAAAAAAATCTATGTAAATAATGTACATCTGCAATAATATAATGTGAAATTTGTCATAATCAGAATTTTACCAACTCTTCAATTTTTTAAAAAATTGAGCAGGACCCGACTATACCATATTTTCGACCTATTTAAAACAACCAATCTTGCTAGGATAAACTAGATGTCGGTCTCACTGAACACAACCAACAGTATCAAGAAAGCATAGAAGCAGTGAAAGGGTTTTTAGTGACAATCAAAGAATGGCAGAACAAATGACTAGCAGTATGTTTTCCATTCAGGACATTTCCCTTCGCTGAGACGCAAGCTTAACTCACTACTCAATATTTCTCTACCAGGAATGAATCACTTCCCATGCAAGTTCAGAAAACAGTGATCCAAACCACAGTTCTAAAGACAACTCAATTTATTATAGTAAAGATCACTACAACATTTGCACCAATAGTTGACCTGATGAGTACAAGAAGAAGCATAAAAAAGGCAAGCTAATGGGTGGCATAGTTCCATACCGTGTTCTGCCCAAGAGGGGCTCCGTGAGCGAGCTGATCAAAGGTCAAGCAATCTCCTCCCAGCATTCTCAATCTCAGCTCTAGCTGTTCAGTGAATCTCAATGCAGTAACCTTGAGTGAAATGACTTCATAAGCCCAAATATCATCAGTAACAGTCCCTACAAGTACAACTATAACAACCTTGTCCTCCTATCATAATACACAAGTAATTTCAATTGCAGCAGCTGATCTCGAGTATACATAACATGGCCACGGTCCCCAAAGCAAGAGTTTCCAGTCTACAATGGAAAATGGATAGTCAAGACACATTTCATACAGGAAGTTCTTATATTGATAGTCAAGGCACCTTTCAAGTATAATGAGAAATATGAATGTCTGGACAACTATGGATAAGTAGATTGCGTACAGCGAACAGTAAAAACTACCTTAATATAAAATTGAAAAAAAAAGTGATTCTCTACCGAAATAAAGACACGTGTTAATCAACTGAATATTTTCAATCCTAATCAGAAAAATAAATGATTTTCTAGTGTTTGGTTGATATTTTTCCAGAAAATATTTTTCCACCAAATGGGGAGACATCCTGTTTAAAAAATGTCAGAGTAACATATCTAGTTAATCGCATGTTTGAAAATCAAATAGGCAATACAATGGAAGTTTACATTGATGATATGTTAGTTAAGTCCATGGAGACAGAGGACCATTTAAAGCATTTGCAGGACACATTTGACATACTTCGAAAGTATAAATATGAAGTTGAACCGAGAGTGCGCTTTTGGAGTTGGCTCGGGCAAATTTCTAGGTTTCTTGGTTTCAAATGGAGGAATAGAGATCAACTCGGATAAACTAAAGGCTATCGAAGAGATACCGGAAGTGCTCGAAGATGTGAAGGCGGTGCAAAGACTCACCGGAAGGTTGGCCGCCCTGAGTAGATTCATTTCTCGGTCCTTGAAGAAAAGCCACAGGTTCTTTTCATTGCTAAAAAAAAGAATAACTTTAAATAGACTCCGGAATGTCAGCAAGTGTTGAGGAATTTGAAGAAGTACATATCCACCCACCCATTATTGCATAAACTGAAGGCAGACGAACAACTATTCTTGTATCTGGCAGTGTCCGAGGTAGCTGTAAGTGCTGTCTTAATTCGAGAAGAAAAAGGTACACACTTTCCTATCTATTATGAGAGTAGAACATTAGTTAGTGCAGAAACCAGATATCCTCTCTTAGAGAAATTGACATTAGCTCTAATAACGTCTGCTAGAAAATTGAAGCCATATTTTCAGTGTCATCCTAATTGTGTTGTAACAACCTATCCACTAAAGAACATAATGCATAAATCGGAACTTTCAGGTAGGCTACCCAAATAGGCGGTAGAAAATAGTGGATATGATATAAAGTATAAACCTAGAACGACTATAAAGTCTCAGGTTTTAACGGACTTCATGGAAAGTTTCATTCCCGTAATGATTCCTGAAGTGGAAAGAGAACTTATAATAACCTCGGGAACGACTTCGGTAATCTGGACCTTGCATACGGACGGAGCTCCAAATGTAAAAGGGTTCGGATTGGGGTGTTACTCAAAATACATGTGGGAGGTTTTATTAGGCAAGCAATAAGAACTGTGAAATTAACTAACAATGAAGCCGAGTATGAGGCTATGATTGCAGGTGTAGAATTGACAAGGAGTTTGGGAGCGGAAGTCATCGAGGCAAAATATGACTCGCTTCTGGTTGTAAATCAAGTGAACGACGTGTTCGAAGTAAAAGAAGAAAGAATGCAAAAATACTTGGGAAAAATTCAAGTATTGTTGTTGTTACGGTTCACTTTTACGTGGAGGCATAAAAGCTACTATGAGGTTGTTGGTGCTCTATGTCGGATAATATTTTTTAGAGTCACTACCTAATTTATAGGTAAATTAGGAAAACCAAGTTGAAAGGGTTTATTCAAGTTAATGAAAATCCTATCTAAACCAGAGTCGAGGTAAGTGTTCTGGTGATCCCCAGGGGAAGGTGTTAGACACCCGGTATTAAAGATCTGTAGAATACGATTGACCTTTGGGTTCTATAGAATGCTTAATGATGTGAATTGCTTAAAAGTGTTTAAATTCCAGCAAAATCCTTGTCATTCATGTATTTCAAACTCAAAGGTTTTTGAAAACAAAAGAGTTAAACTCCGCCAAAATGATTTGCACGGGGGGTAATTTGGTCAACTTATTTTCAAACTAATAACACTCAAAGATTAATTTGAGTAGAACTCCACTATTAGCCCAACACATTGTTCAATATCACTTGCATACTTTGAAAATATTTTAAAGTTAAAAAGAGTGTAATCCATTTGAAATGACAAGTTTTGGGTTTTGAAAGAATAGAAAACAATTTCCCTTTTTTCATGCTATATCCCAAAGATCAATTCATACTCCACAATCACTCAAAAGCTCATAATTTAACTCAAGTCCAAGATAGTGTTTAAGTCTTCAAAATCATTTGAGTTGGGCTCAGCCCACAAGTCAGGTCATGTCTGTGAATCGCATATTCAATCGCAAACAAGGTCACTGAAGAGCAACATTTTGGCGTAACCTGCGGTTCAAAAGGATGTGTTGCGGACCGCAAGTCATATCTACTACATGATTCGCAGTTTGCAGCATGTGACGTGGGAGCATTTTTGTCCAATTTGAGAGCATGAATTTTGAAGGCTTTAAATACTTTCCTAGGGTTTTATGCCTGAATATTCCATATTAGTTTGTATTCCCAATACTCAAAACATTCCATTGTTCTAGTTTTTATGCTTTTGAGGAGGATTTAACAACTTTGGATTCAAATTCATCTTAGTTCTTAATTACTTTGTAAGTGACAATGCTTTCATATCAATTTAATACTTTTGTTTTAACTATTATGAGTAACTAAATACTTAGTTAGGTTATGGACCTAAATGGGTGTGATTAATGATTTGTGTGTTTTAATTCTTGACTAGATTGGGTGTTAATGTTATACTCCATTAGTGCTTCTTTTGTATTGATACCAATGGTGGCCAATTTTGGTAGTGACCATTGTCATTTATTGATTGGAAAAGAATACTTGATAGGGAGAATCATTAATGACATAGATTTAGGACTTTAAAAAAAATGACAGCCCCGTGCACTAAGCTCCCGCTATGCGCGGGGTCCGGAGGCTGTTTCCACGGCTTGAACCCATGACCTCATGGTCACATGGCAACAACTTTACCAGTTACTCCAAGGCTCCCCTTCAGATTTAGGACTTTAACTCCTATCTATACCCAAAGCTAGGAATAGAATGGGTAATATGAGAATTGAATGAGTGTATTGATTAACACATCCTAGGGCTTGGAAAAGCCTAGTGATGAAACTTATTACCTAGGTTGGAAAACTAGGTATAAACCTTTAATTGACCCATCATCTAGTATAATAGGTATCCAATCGAAATCAAATGTATCCTCAATTACATTAAGCCACCTAGAGGGAACACAACCCTAGTCCTCTCCTTACTTGAATTACAAATTTGCCATTAGTTCATACTTGAATTGAAAAGTAGATTTTTAATCAAAATAAACAATATTTCTCAAATACCTTTGAAATATAGACTAAGTATCGAGGTTTACATTTGAATTGTACTTTTTCTTGTCGTATTACCCCAACCTTTGTTGGGTTTATATATGCTTCGACCGTTTTACATCCTTTTCGAAGGTGTAATTTAGGCGTATCAAATTTTGGTACCGTTGTTGGGGAATACGGTTTAGAAATTTACAATTTAGTGTAATTCTCTACTTTAGTCTTTATTTTTCATATCACTTTTTTGTTGTTTTTGGTGTGTAGGTGTTATGGCTTCGGACTCTGATTCCGGTGATGAGTTTGTGGGGGCACGGGCAGCCGCTATCATTCCCCCACCACTTCAAGGAAATGCAAGTTTCTACCTAAATACCGCATTACTACACCTACTCAATACCAATGGTGTATTTGGTGGTCTTGCAATCGATGATCCAAATCGACACCTTCAGAATTTCCTTGAGGTTTGTGCAATGAATGTCCAACCAAACGTCTCAAGTGAGGTGGTGAAGTTGAGTCTTTTCCTATTTTCTCTCACGGGGGAGGCCACCTCTTGGATATGTAATCTTTCTACCGATTATATCCAAACATGGGCGGAGTTGACCGATGCCTTCCTCAAGAAGTATGTCCCTCCATCCTGGATGTTATAACTCCTAAATGAAATCAACAACTTCCGACAACTCCATAATGAGCCCTTCATGAGACTTGGACCTGATTTAAAAATAAAGTGAAGATTTGTCCAAATCATGGTTTGCCATATAGTGTGCTCCTCCAAACGTTCTATAGGGCACTTGACTTGGTCAATAAGTTGGTAGTAAACAATCTAGAGGAGAGAGCCATCATGGATACTAATTATGATGTGATGAGTGTTTTTCTTAACAAGCTAACAAAAACAAATGATGGTTGGCACACTAGAGAGTCGGAGGTGGTTAGAGGAAGTTCTTCCAAGAATTTGATGTTTAGAGAGGCACTTAGGAGGGAAGAAAAGAGATGAAACAATGGCCAAATTTATTACACAAATAGATCTTCTTACGAAACATGTTATGGGTGGTGGCTCGAAGAAAGTGAATGTGGTTGGGTCTTGTAAATGGGGCTCAACGGATCAATAATGCTACAAAGTGTTTGATGAGGAGATGAATTTTGTGAATAATCAAAGGGAAGGGGGGTCCCGGCCAAACTATCAAGGAACTTGGCAGCAAGGTCGAGGAAATCAAGGTTGGACCAAGGAGCAAGGAGGCTCAAATTGGGGGAACAACGACCAAAGTGGTTACAAAAACGACCAAGGTGGTTACAACAATAACAATTACAACAATTGTCGGAGCGACAATCTATATGTTCCACCACAGGGTACCCAACAAATTTTGAGCCAACCATCTACTAGTGACCCCACTAGTTTGAAACTTGAAGATATGCTCTCAAAAGTGTTGAGAAAAGTTTAGTCAACCGACACATTTTTATCAAAGAGGTGAAGGATGACATGAAAAGCATGAGAGATGGTATGAATACTATGGGACAAATGGTGAGTTAAATTCAACTTCAATCAAGCAACTTGAGGCCCAACTTAGACAAATATCGTCTACCCTCAACCAAAGGCAAAAAGTACACTCTAGTGACACGGTGGCAAATCCAAAAAATGGTGATCATTCTTGTAAAGCTATTACTACTAGGAGTGGAAAGGTACTTAGGGTTGATGCGTTGGTGAATGAAGAAGAGATTGTTATTAATGAAACACCTATTGTTGAGCCTATTATTGTTGATAAAGAGAGCGTTACCAAGAAGAAGAGGGCTAGTATTGAAGAGCACATTGTTATTGAAGAAGAGCTTGCAAAAGATGAAACCTCAGAAGTGATGACACATATTCCAAAGCCCCTACCTCCGTTTCCTCAAAGGTTATCCAAGAAGAAGGATGATGGGAAGCTTTTGAAGTTTATTGAGAAGTTGAAGCAATTTTACATCAACATTCCTTTAGTTGGAGCCCTTGAGCAAATGACGGGCCATGCAAAGTTTATGAAAGATCTTGTGACTAAGAAGAGACAATCTAGCTTTGAGATGACGAATGTGACCATCATTGTGTGACATTGTTACTAAGGCATTAGTTCAAAAGAAAGAGGATCCCGGAGCATTCACTATTCCTTGCACTATTGGGGCCTATAAGTTTGCAAATGCGTTGTGTGGTCTCGGTGCAAGTATTAATTTGACGCCTCTTGCTATTTTCAACAAGTTGGGTTTAGGCACTCCCCGTCCCACAACTATGAGGCTACTTATAGCAGATCGCACCGTGAAAAGGTCGATTGGTATTCTTTTTGATGTCCTTGTTCATGTGGATAGATTCATATTTTTGGCTGACTTTGTGATATTGGGTTGCGAAGTGGATTTTGAGGTTCCCATAATCTTGGGACAACCATTCTTAGCCACGGGGATAGATCTTATTTATGTTGAGCGAGGTGATCTTAAATTCCGAATGAACAATGAATAGATCACATTCCATATTTGCAAGTCGATGAAACAACCAACGGTTATGAGTGTGTGTCGGTTATTGATACAATTAATGAAGCCGTGGAGATGACCGTTGCTAATGAGTATGTTGGTAAAGTATTAGCAGTGGTGTTGATGAACTATGATGGAGAGAACTATGAAGAATTCGAGGAGACAATTAATGATTTGGTTGGATTAGGGTCATATAACTACAATCCCAAGAAGATTGATCTTGACTTAGAAAACTGTGAGACTCCTCCCACTAAGCCATCAATCATTGAACCCCCAACCGTGGAACTCAAACCTCTTCCTTCACATTTGAGGTACGAATTCCTTGGTATAAATAACACCTTACCCGTTATAATTTCAAACCTATTGATGGAAGAGCAACGTGAAAGATTATTGGTTATCTTGAAGAGGTATAAAAGGGCCATTGGATGGTCAATTACGGATATTTAGGGCATTCCTCTCGGTATTTGCACCCATAAAATCAAGCTTGATAAATAATGTATTTCGACTGTTGAGCATCAAAGGAGGTTAAATCCTTCCATGCAAGAGGTTATGAAGAAAGAAATAATCAAATGGTTAGATGTCGGTGTCGTGTACCCTATTATGGATAGTGAGTGGGTGAGCACGGTTCAATGTATGCCAAAGAAGGGTGGTATTACTGTGGTGCCTAATGAGAATAATGAGTTAATCCCAGCTCATAGGGTTACCAGTTGGAGGGTGTGTATGTACTACCACAAATTGAACCATTGGACAATGAGGGATCACTTTCCAATGTCGTCCATGGATCAAATGTTAGATAGACTTGCGGGGCAGGACTTCTATTGCTTCCTACATGGTTATTCGGGTTATAATAAAATTACTATTGCCCCCGAGGGTCAAGAAAAAACCACATTCACATGTCCTTATGGTACCTTTGCTTTTAGAAGAATGCCATTTAGGTTATGTAATGCTCCCGCCTCTTTTCAAATGAGCATGATGTCCATATTTTCCAACATAGTAGAGGAGTCCATTTAAATCTTCATGCATGACTTTTCCGTGGTTGGAGACTCTTTTGATGCTTATCTAGAGATTTTGGCTCAAGTATTGAAACATTGTGAAGAGACCAATTTGATTCTCAATTAGGAAAAATTTCACTTTATGATCAAAGATGGAATTGTTCTCGGGTACAAAATTTCGAAAAAGGGTATAGAGGTTGATCAAGCCAAATTTGAGGTTATTGTCAAGCTTCCTCCACCTATCTCCATCAAAGGTGTCTGAAGTTTTCTAGGACATGTCGGGTTCTACAGAAGATTTATCAAAGACTACTCTAAGGTGGCAAATCCTTTGTGCAAATTGTTGGAGAAAGAGACTAAGTTTGAGTTTGATAAAGCTTGTCTCAAGGTGTTTGAATGTTTGAAGGAGAAGCTCACTTTGGCACCTATCATTGTTGCTCCGAATTGGTCAAAGCCATTTGAGCTTATGTGTGATGCTAGTGAGTTTTTCATGGGGGTTGTTCTTGGCTAAAAAGAGACAAAATTTTCCATCCCATATATTATGCAAGTAAGGCTCTTAATGGAGCACAAATGAATTACACTATCACCGAGCAAGAGTTACTTGCCATTGTCTATGCTTTTGAGAAGTTTGGGGCTTACTTGTTGAGAACTCGTGTGATTGTGCACACGGATCATTCGGCTCTTTGTTATGTCATGGCTATGAAAGATGCAAATAGGTTGATACGTTGGGTCTTGCTTTTGCAAGAGTTCGATTTTAAAGTGAAAGTTAGAAAGGGATGTGAAAACCAAGTGGTGGACCACTTATTAAGGCTTGAAGATGGGGGGAAGCCAAGTGATGGGCTTGAAGTAGATGACTCTTTTCCGGATGAGTATGTAATGGAGAGATCACATGATATGATTCCATAGTACGCTGATTTCGCAAATTATCATGCAAGTGATATTATGCCAAATGATCTCACTATCAATCAAAATAAAAAGTTTTTGATGATGTCCCGGAGTTCAAGCCCTAACTTTTCTGAATTTGCGATGATAATATGATAAGGAGGTGTATTCCCAAGGTTAACATGATACTCATACTTGAGGCTTGCTATTCATCCCCTGTTGGTGGTCACCATAATAGTGCAAGAACCACGGCAAAAGTGCTTCAAAGTGGTTACTACTGGCCAATCATTCATCAAGATGCCTATGATTTTGTGAAAGAATGTGATCGCTATCAAAGGCATATGGGCATTTCAAGAAAGCATGAACTATCGTTGACACCCATCCTTGAAGTTGAGTTGTTTGATAATTGGGGGATAGACTTTATGGGCCTGTTTGTGAGTTCGTATGGGAATAAGTACATCCTTATTGCGATTGACTACGTGTCAAAGTGGGTGGAGGTTGTAGAGCTTCCTAACAATGAAGGAAAGAGTGTCACCGCATTCTTGAAAAGATACATCTTCACAAGGTTTGGTACTCCAAGGGCTATAATTAGTGATGGGTGTCCGCACCCGTTTTTTACCGCGATCATGACACACATGTGTTTTCCCTGGAGTTGATAAAATGCTTAAGGAGTTGCCACCTTATTATTCTACGGTGAATTAGGACACCTAAACATTAATAAAAAATGTTGCAATGTGAACTCCATTTAATGGTCTGCGAAACTAATGAGATTCTAGGTAAGGGTTTTTTATCATCCTAAAGGGAAGGGGTTAGACATCCTTTAAGACTTCACTAACTTGCGATTATCCGATCAAACTCAAGTTATTTATTATGCTAAAAATGTATCTTTAAAAGTACGAAGTTTAAGAAAAAAATATTGCAAATAATTAAATAAAAATATATTTTTTGACAAATTGCATGGCATAGCTTATTGGATTGAAAAAGCGTGCATTTGTGAGACATGGCTTATAAGATGCATGTAGAATAAAAGTGCATGCACTTGTATAGCATCGTTTACAAGATGCATGTGAATTGATTTTGATGAAAAGCATGTGTTTGCATGTAAAATTGATTTGGATGAAAAGTATACATTATACACATAAAGTTTGCATTTTGTATATATGTGAAGTTGATTTTGGAAAAGGCATGCATTTATTTATAGTCAAATTGTTTTGAAAGAGGTTAAAACGTGCATAACGAGCCTAAAATAAAATAACTAGCGTCTAATTTTGAACATTCGTAACGGCCCTAAAACGAATAAAGCTAGCGATGGGTTTCCAAATTAAACGAGCCTAAGATATAAACTAACGGCAGTTAAACTATCATATTCATTCATCTATTCGCGGCCTAATTATTCTAAGCATCCTAATGACAATACGGAATTAAATAATTATTACAATCCGAATAATGATGAAAGACAGATTGGACAAGTAATAAAGGCAACAACTAGGGCGGATGACGATATCATCGCGCCCTATTTGTTTTGACGCTCCGAGGTTGGAGAATGCAAGTAACATAGACGCGGGTCTTCGTTTGATGAGTCTCATAACGAGACTCTTTGTTGCTCCCGATGCATTTCATGTAAATAAAAGAAAAGAAAAGAATTAGACGAAACATAAAATATAGATATATCAAGAATATGGCTAAATGATTCATGAAAATAATATGTTGTTGATTCTTTATTTATGCCATACTTTGATGAAAATAGTATATTGTTGGGTCCCTAGTCCCAACGACTCAAACGATGGCAAAGAAATAGTGTGAGACGGGCCACAGACCCACAGGTTGTACACAAAGAGTGGAAAAATACATATTACAATTAGAAATCACATAAATGATATCACATGTGAATAAGTAAAATACTAGGCACCAGTGACAAATTTATATTCAAATAGGAAAGAAGGGTCTGCTTTGGATCAGGAAGTAGGAAAAAGAAGCCTTAACAGATTTTATTTTTCACATTTTTTACATACAACTAACAAAATAGGAGTGCATTAGAATAAATTTGGTCATCTCAATTACAACATGACATACTAAGATCATTTCTACCTTACATACCCAATCAACTTGAAAGAAATTATAGGCATCACGACTTTAGCTAGATAAGATATTATACAACTGGTTTGACAATCACACTAAAATAGGAATAGATAAATAATCAAATAACATAGCATTTTCAAATAGGCATAACCATTTTGACTCAAACTAAACACAAAACATTTAGACTCCACATTAAACATAGTGATATTTCCAAACCGCAACATAACATTGTCATTATGATTACTAAATAGATTTTGAATATAACAAACTACCATTTAAAATAAACTTAACTAATGTAAGGACTTAGCTAATCATCATCTTTAATAAACGGACATTGAAACCGTGCTTAGATCACACAAACCACAACATATTTAGGCATAAATCATCAACTAAGTATCACAAGCACATTTAACCAACCATAGTTTCTTTCTAAGCTCATACTAATCTTAACCAATATTTTAAAACAAGACCAACATCTTATAACAAACTAATGGTAATTAGTTCACCAACCGTCTATCATAACAATACCAAACAGAGCATCATTTACATAACCAATCAGAAATTAATCTACAAATATACTGATAAACCCGAAACTGAAATTAGACATGCCAGAGATCATCCCACACAATTCTAGGCTAATTTTCAACAAAAAACAGAATGTTAAGCATGCTCAAAATGAGAGATAAAATAGGAGTTTACTGACCTTTTCCGGGTCGCGAACCGAGGTGTTGTCTCGAATCTTCAAATCCGCTCGGAAATGTTTTTCAGAATTCTGATTTTTCAACCCGAAAAACAGAATTGAATTCTATTTTTGGAAATCCGACCCGACCCGGTACTGACCCGACCCGACCCGGAATCAAATCAAACCCAAATTGAGCGAAAAATATGAGGAATGAAATGGAATTTTCATATTGCAAAATTAAAGGCTAAAAGTAGTATTTTCGGATTCGGAAATCTAAGAACAAAAAGGGGTATCTTGTGATTGGAATTAAGAAACGAAAGGGGTGATTCGTAACCAAAACTAAAAACAAACAAACTTGAATTTACAGTCTTTGAACCCGAATTGAAATATGATTTTTGACCCGGATTCGACCTGACCCGAACCGGAATCCAAAAAAAGTGAAGAATAGTAAAAAAATCAGATTCTTCAACACCCAAAACAAACCATTTTTGTATCTTTTTCGAAATTTAGAACATAGATTTGGAATTCTAGATATGAATTTCGGACCCCCAAATACCAAAAAAATTCAACTTATATTTCGGACCCCTTTTTAAAATGAAGAACACATGCAAAGAAGAAACAAATAACCTTAAGAAGATTTCGGATTTTTCAAAATTTAAAAACTAGATTTTCGGACCTCTAAATTCCCCCCTCATGAAGAACAAAAAGGGGGGGGGGGGGTTATAGGTGGATTTCCCCCACAAGAACCGAGTTTGAATTTAAAAAAAAGGGCAAAGTTGATGATTTTTGAGATGGGTTTTAGGGTATAGGTTGCGGCGTTTGTGTGGGGGTGTCAAGGTGTAGGGTGCGGCGACGTGGGGTAGGGTGTAGGTCGGGGTAAGTGGTGGTGTCGGGTCGGCGAGGTGATGGGGGCAGGGGGTTTGGTGGGGGTGGGGGTTAGGGGTGTTATGTTTTGTTTTGTTTTTTTTAGGGTTCAAATTAGGGTTTTAGGAGTAGGGGAGTTGGGTCGCGGGTCGGTCCGCCGATTGGGCCTGGAGGAGGTTCGTTTGGGCTGGAAAAAAATAAGGGATTTTGGTCGAATGGGCTAAAATGGGGGTTATTTTTGTAGGTTGATTTTGGGGTTGATAGAATGTTTTTGGTGAAATGGGTTTGGGTTAAAATAAAAAGGGTTTATTAAAAGGAAATGCTTTGAGAAAAAAAAAGTAAATTATTTAAAATAAAATAACGATGTGATAATACTCAAACATAATACTTACGAAATGCTTAATGCTTAATAAAAAAATAGAAATGTGATGTCATTTGGCGAAAATAAAATAACATAGAATATTTGGGTAAAAAGTATGATTATGATATTAAAAGGAAAATGATAGTAAAAATGTGAATGATAATATATACATACATATATATATACATATATATATATATATGTATCTATATATGTATATATATATGTATATATATATATATATATATGTATATGTATATGTGTATGTATGTATATATATATATATATATACATATATATATACATATATATATACATATACATACATACATCTATATACATATATCATATATATATATCTATATTTATGTATATGTATATATGTATGTATTTATGTATATATGTATGTATGTATGTATGTATGTATATATGTATATATATATATGTATATTTATGTATATATATGTATGTATATATATATACATACATCTATATATATGTATGTATATACATATATATATATGTATAGATATGTATGTATATATATGTATATATATGTATGTATGTATATGTATATATATGTATGTATATATATATATATGTATGTATAGATGTATATATAACAATTGCAAATAAACAATCGGAAAAGAGGGACAAAATTGGGTGTCAACAATGGGGGTTCCCACTTTTGCAACCGATTGTTCAAATCTCTTCTTGAGAAGTATGGTGTCAAACAAAAGGTGGCAACGCCCTATTATCCCCAAACTAGTGGGCAAGTGGAAGTCTCAAATCGGGAAATCAAAGACATCTTATCCAAGACAGTAAATGTCACAAAAACCTATTGGTCATGGAAATTGGATGATGCACTTTGGGTTTATCGGACAACTTTCAAGACTCATATTGGCATGTCGCCATATAGGTTGGTTTTTGGCAAGATTTGTCATCTCCCGGTTGAGCTTTAGCATAAATCAATGTGGGCCTTGAAGAAAATGAATCTTGAATGAGATGAAGCATCGAACTTGAGAGCGGAATAATTGAATGAGATGGATGAATTATGTATCAAGGCATATGAGAGTTCGGTACTTTACAAGGCCCGTATGAAGCATTTTAACGGTAAGAAGATCTTGAAGAAGGACTTTTGCCTAGGGGATCGGGTGTTGTTGTTCAATTCGAGGTTAAGACTGTTTCCCGAGAAGTTGAAGTCCAAGTGGTCGAGTCCGTTTGAAGTGACACAAGTGTTTCCCTATGGGGCGATTGAAATTGCTTGCCCAAGTGGAAATAGAGTCAAGGTGAATGGGCAACGAGTAAAGCATTACTTGGGAATGCCCAATGAAGTCAAGATAATCGAGGTGATCTACCTCAATGAACCGTGATGAATTGATAACAATGTCGTGCCGCGATGTAAAATTAGGCGCTTCTTGAAAGACAACCCAATTGTTTTTATTCTTATTGTTCTTTGGTTATTTTGATGTTTTGATGTTTATTGGAGTGTTTATGATGGGAAATTGGAGATGCACGGGAAGAATTGGCAAAGACGCAGACATAAAATTACAGGCACGGTCTGCGGTTAATTTGCGGATCGCATAAATTGTCTATGACATTGTATGCGAACTGCAGACCAAGTCCCAAGTTTCACAATTTAATCAAATTTTTTGGTGCAGTCTGCGATTACTTTGCGGTTCGCAGTAATTTCATGCGGTGGCATATGTGCATCGCAAGTTGTGCTATCAGGTACAAATTGGGTCCGAATCTGACCCGACCCGCGTCTTGTTTAAATGTGTGTCATTGTTCCCCCCAATTCAATTTTCATCCCATTTTCCCTTCTTTAGAATGGTTTTCAATCCCTTTCAACCCTATTCCCATTCCAAATCAATTTAACTTCTCAAAACACTTTAATTTCTTCCATTTGTGTTCACCGTTACAACACACCCACTGTGCACACACTGTGTTTTTAAGAAAAAGGAACAAATACATCGAATAGGGCACTAAATCAACCATAAACAATCGACAATCAGGTATGTACACTCTTGTCTTCTCTTGATGGTCTTGTAGTCACGTACATGGTAATATTCTTCTACTACACGTTCGTCTGTATTAGTTGTGAACTTGCCCTAGAGTTAGTTAAAATGGGGATTCTATGGGGCATGTGTTTTGAATTGTAATATCATGTGGGTAACTATGGTAGTATTGTGTGGATATTATGACTGTGAAATAGATAGGGGTGCATAGTTTGGTTATTGATGTCATTATCATGATTCGTAATGTGGCCAATCTTATGTGCATTTTAAATGGGGGAAGTCTTGAGTACCCTAGTTGGTAGAAGATTGACTTGAATGTCATTCTCGCAAGCTTTTTGATAAAAGTCTTGAATGAACTCTTGAACTACATTTGTGGTTGTCGTGATTCGTTTGACTTGTGTGGGGGTAAAACTGGATATTCGAGGAAGTCTTGAGTACCCAGAGTTGATTGATTTTGTTAAGATCCTCAATTTCATTAGTATGCGAGCATAAATATTGAAATTGGTTTCGATTGTTTGTGTGAGTGTTTGTATGCCCCATATGAATTAAAGTTCCCGATGATGGATAACGTGACAACTTTATTAAGGGAAATTAGTCGTGGGTGCATGTGTGTATTGGTTGTTGGATTGGTAGTTCGTAGAAAATATACGAAAATTGGGGATCAAAAGGGAGTCGTGTGCAAAATCATCATTGACACGATCTGTGGCATCACATGCGAATCACAGACCATATCTGCGAACCACATGTGAACCGCAATGGTTTTTGGTTCACTGAAGCCCTGTTGAGGCAATTTCTGTGACTTGACTTGTGAATCGCAGGTGATGCCTGCGAATCGCAAGTCGTGTCGCAGATATTGTCACCCCCACAAAAATATGTTGCTTGATTTTCATTTTGTATTTTCTTTTTATTACTTATTTTCATAATTAAGAAAAACCATAAATATCTTCTTTCTTTGAATTACAAGATGGCCCCGACAAACAAATTCAAAGGTACTAAAAAGACGACCTCGCAAAAAAAGGAAAGTGCTAATGGATGACGTCATCCAGTCTGAAGAGGGGACAACCACTGCACCCGAGGATTCTGAATTGCCGGAAGTAGATACTATGGAGGAAATTGTTTGGATGAGAAAGGAGGAAGAACTTTCCCTCCGATTTGCTGAGCCTGGTTCCAAAAATCTATATCTAGTGGGCCTTGAAATAAAAATGGAAGACAATATGGCCCGGGTAATACATGAAGAAAAAATAATGATTTGGAACGGGATGAAGAGTGAGTGCCCCGGTATTATTTGAAATTTGAAGGTATCAAGGTTGATTTGTTTCACAAAACCCACAGGTAACCACATCCCGGTGATCGTAAGAGAGTTTTATGACACTTATGGGACAATTCTAAATAGCAAGAGGGGCAGGCGACAAGCCAAAGCTTCAATGGAACCTCTCTATTTTCATAACAATTAGAGGGGTGAATGTTGATATCCGTGTCAAAGAGATCAACAATTTCTACTTTAGGAAGGAAGGAGAGGCTGAGGATGACTTCTCCCTAAAGTACACGGACTATGATGAAATAATGAAGAACCCGGATGATTAGAGAGTGTAGGTCGCATCGGTAATCGCCAAAGAAAACCCCGATTGGATTGATCCAGTGATTGGCATACATAAGAACACTCTAAAAAGGAGGCACAATTTTGACTTGGGCTCATATCTTTGAGGGTGTTGCCATCACTCAACGACACCAATATTGGGCTACAGAAAGCCATTATGATTGCCGCTCTCATGACCGGATCGAGGATAAATGTGGGAGAGATTAGGATGATATTCGGGACCGGGCACAATAAAAGAACACCTCCCTTCCATACCCTTGCTTGATCACTGCCTTATGCCAGAAGGTAGGGGTACCTCGAATTGACAAGACGGTGGATTACACTCGGTTGGAGTATGATAACAAAAAGAAGACCATCGTCCCACAATCTCAGGCTACTTCGATTGTACTTGATATACAGATTCTTGGCGCAGTTGATCAACCTGTCCCAGCAGATGCTTTAGTCTTGACCTCTACTTCAGTCCCAGAGATTCCAGCCCCGACTCTGAGACTGCTCCTGCCACATCTGTGGCCACTTCTTCTGCTCCACCTGCCGGGCTAGGCATTCCTGCCTATGGTATGAGATTGATTAGGCTTGCTGAGGCTAAGGTTACACAAATGATTGAAGAGTTTTCTTCTTATGTCAAGGAAGCTATAGAGACAATTGTAGCGCCTCACAGGGAAAACCTTGAGGCAGTGAGAGATGAGCAAAAGAGTATTAGGGCCCAACTTCAGGTTATTGAGCTCTGACAAAAGGGACGTCAGTACATAAATATTGTACTGAATACGTAAGGCAGGCTAAAATAATCATATGAAAGAACATCAAGTGTAAGGAGAGATAGGGAAGAATCAACCTGAAATTCTGAATTGCCACTGAGGGTTGTGATATGCACATGTATACTATGTCGTACATATATATATGCGTATATAACGTCATTGGCCTCATTGGGGATCTTCCTTACCATAACAGCCTCTATGGGCATAATCATCATCATATAACCGGTTGATCATGTAATGGTGCATATATAATGTCATTTCCTTTCCCATGACCCATATAGATATCATATGTGTGTATATAACACATTTGACAATAGTACATATATATATAATGCATGATAGACATGTAGAATAACATTCTGAACCTTTCAGAGTGACGTAAGGTCGTTACACCTCCGATTATCATTTTATGAAACTAACATCATCAACATGTTCATTAAGAGCCAATGATCAATGCAATATGGATCATAAATTCATCATGGAAGATAAAGACATGAGCTTCTATAACTATTGAGGGTAGATCCGTTATGAGTATCATTCTTTTTACGTTTCATTCGTTCGGTCTCATGCCAAAAGAAGGATAGAATGTGCCTTAGCATACTTTTTGCTCTATGATTCTTTACCTACGAACCTTGGAAACATATGCGATTCATAACAATGAGAGTTGGATCACTATCAAGGACTTGATACGACACAAATAATATCACACGGGGGAACAACTTTGTAGAAGTAGAAGACTTGTGATAATTCATTCTTTGGAACTCACATTAAAGGAAGGAATCATGATAAGACTTTATGTCGCTGGATACGATAGAAATATACCTATTGTTCTACGACCCTATTATGTACCTTCATAAATCATTATCTAGTCTTGTGGACCATTCTACCTTGGATAGACTATGATCGTCTACGTCAATGTGGTTTATCTTAAAAGAAGCTATATACCCCAACAATGGTAATTTGGATGCTTACGACATAATTCTTCTTACCTTATGTTCTATAACCCTTTAACGATCATCTGAACTCTTAACCATATAATGACTTGTTACTATACAATTGACATCATGTGAAAGGAACACCTGAGCATGAACAAGAGAGTCGCGATATTTTACTCCTAGGAACTCAAATAGGAAAGGAACATCTAATGTTATAGGACTTTATCTCGCTAAATGCAAGATGGACATACGCACTCACTTTACTATATTCCTTATTGGTGCTTCCAAAACCTGTATTCTAACTCCCTATAATGTCTTATCCTCATGAAGGCTATAACGTTTATATTAACTTAGATGTCATATAATTCATCTTACGTAGCAATCTATCATCCATTAGCGATACTCTGGAAGCCAACACCTAATTCATCTTAAGTAAGATACTCCAATCCGATAACGATAATTTGGATATTATTGATATGACTCATATTAAACAACAAACTAGAATCCATTAAAGATAATCTAGAAGCCATTCATATACTTCATCTTCACTAGGACTTATAATCCATCGAAAACCATCCGAAGCTAATACGTGATTCATCTTACTTTACGCTCTACACCCCATGACACTTAGATGTTAGCGGTAAGATATCGTCTACCTTGAGCAATATGTTGCAGTTCCATACATAAAGCCTGTAGCTTTCCACATACCATACCTTAGCCTTAGATCTATAATTCCCCAACTATCATTTTAAAGTCGTCCTAAATATCACCCATCTTAGTCGACATTCTATAACCTCTTTAACTATGCTTATAAACTGTTACCATCATTAACAAGTATGATTCTCATCTCATTATCAACTAGCAATCGTCAACAAGTAAATCTTTTTCACTTATACTACGGGTCACTATAACACATAACAACTATCATACATGCAAGATTCTCTTTTCCTCATCAACTAATAGTCGTCAAACTACAGAAATTCCTTTAAGGATGCCACTATAGTTCGTACTTACTCTCTGGGAGAAATACGTGGCTACTAATACACCTATGAAACTCAGCTCGTTGAGGCAATACCTTAGTAGGACATCAATGAAGCTATTAAACGTATGAGTGGAGCAACTCTTACTAACCGTTGTTATGCTATCAGGAGTCTCACGAGGGAGCTGTTGCAACTCGTATACACTTTCTAAGAAGAGTACAAGACTTCTAATAGATATATGATACTCGTATTACAGAGGTGGCACCAAACATGGAGTACATGAAACTGTTAAATGCATATGTAGAGCACCTCTATAATTCATTTTAGAATCCGTACTCTATAGGTTACTAGTGTGGTCCCACCTAAGGAGAAACTCTATCCTCTTTGCGATAACTCGTAACTTAATTTATGAGACGAATACGCTTGAGTAACAACAAGGTGTGAGCACATAACATCTCTTTTATTTCACTTTGTGTGCTAGGAACATCATCATACTTAAGGGGAATTTTAATCTCATCATAGAAACTTGGAACTCGACTCTTAGGATTAAACATTTGAATAACAACTGATTACGGATAGATAGCTTTTCTTAAAAGATTCATGAGACTTGGAACATGGAACTACTACACTTGGAAGCTCTAAACTTTATGGTTTACATAAGAAGCAAATATCGTATGTCGTGCCATAGTGGCGAGTCAATAAAATAGACTTACATACCTTTAAGTAGACGTTCCAACTAAGATGGCAAGACTAGCCTCCTTCAGAAGTCCAAATACAACCAGGATAAAAAAGACTAGCATCAACAAGAAGAACATATCAAGTAGCTAATGAGCGACAAGCTCGTTCTACAAGCGTTTCTACGAGATTATCCAAGTCCATCTCCTTTCTAATCCTTGTAACACCATCAACAAAACATAATTATAATTATATCAATCTCTAGCAACTTAACATGATAAGAACAACCCCACATACCACGAAATAAGTCTAAACATGTTATACAACATCACTAGCAGCATAACTATATCATTCAACCATCAACGACAAGTTCATCTTATAATCAAATGGGTAGTATCTCCTCCATTTCTTCCACATCCCACTGGCTCAATTCACAACAACAACAACATCCAACCACCATGTGTACAACACCTAAAAGAACAACAATAACAACCCCAAAACTACATAACAAGTCCATAAGCTCATTTATAACATCAATCATCAATCCATGAACTTGTAGCAACTAAAATACATCTAAAACTTAAACTAACTTATACATATGAAGTAGAAGGAGGGACTTACCATGATGTCCAATTTTCATCCCTTCAATTTCATCTCTTAAGGCTTTCTTTAACTAACTAAAGTGGAAAGGATATCAATACAACACCTAGAACAACCACAAATTCTTCTTGGATGGTTGGGAGAGATACTTAGGGTTTTCCTTCAAGTTCAAACAGAAAAAGGTAAGATTGCATAGTTTGTCATAAAGAATCTAGCCAAACCCATGTAAATTATCACTTACCTTAAGCTTAATAAGAAAGGAAATACTTGAAAGCTATGAAAGATGAAGAATCTATCATGATTTCTTGTAATTCTGAGAGAGAAAGAAGATTACTTTGAGTTTATGAAGGAGGAAGGGAAGCTTTCATGGCGTCATAAGAGCTTGAAGTTCACATGAAGAAGAGGAAGAGAGAGAACATCTATGGCTTGTTCTTGTTGGTGGGAGAACGTAAGAAAAAGAAGAGAGAAATGCTGCTAAATTATTTTGGAGAGAGGGGTTGAATGACACATTAAAATGGGTTATATCTATATATATCAGCCCTTAAATAGGCTTGGACAGATTGGGCTTGGATTTGCCCCATCTCACATTTTCTTTCCCTTTTATTTGGATCTCTCATTTTAAGTAGGTGATGCACTTACTTGTCAATTACTTAACCTAGAAGTTTGTTGATTTTCTCTAAACACGTGTGTCTTCCTCATTTAATAAGTAGGACGTGAAACAAGCAAAATGGGAAATAAGTTGGTCAGCAGGTAGAACGTGTAAAGAAGTAGCTTAAGCAAGTAGGATGTGTGAGTAAGTAGCTTGAGTAAGTAGGACGGATAAGTAGTAGCTCAAGCACGTAGGACATCTAATAAAGTAGGTGAAACACAAAGGTGAAACTAGTAGGTTGTCTACCTTTGTCCGACATCTTATTCGTTTATGAATCTCAATTACTTAACTAGGCTTAACATAATACATACACTTGGACACTATAACATCATTCTTCCATATTCAAGTAACTTCGTCGACTTCAACTTAGTCATAGACACGATAAGAAGTATGGGGTGTTGCAACTAGATTTTTCCCGAATCCCCAAAAGGGTTCTTAACAAGAAATTAATCTCATAAACATCATCTACTAGATGAATATAACACTAGTTTAGAATAACAACAATAATAATCCATTAATCAACCCTAAATTCCAAATTAAAATTCTCTTAATCTCAATAAGTATTTTTACCTTTTCCCCCTATTTAATACACATGCTTAAGAAGTAATACACTAAAACTCATTAATGAAAGGAAGAATGATTACCTAAAGGGTGAAAAATCTCTTGGAGTTATCCCTAACTTGCTGCCCAAACTCGAGTCTCAAGAGGTATCAATATTGGGGAATGAAATAAATGTTAGGTCTAACTTCACTCAAAAGTTGCCCAGTGACCCGCTCCGGCGAATCCGATTCTGCTGGGGTGAATTCGCTCTAGCGAAAACCCTGTCTGCTGAGGCACTTAAATCCACATTTCCACTTCGGCGAGCCAGACCTCCACTGAGGCGGATGCCTAGTCATTGGGGCGGACACCAACAACCAGCAACAACCTAAGGACATGAAATCCTTTGCCAACCACCCGAAACACTCCCGGGACCTCCCGGACACAAACCAAACATTCTACCCTATCAGAAAACAAATTACGGACCTACTCGCGCACTCGAATTTCCTGAAAAAATACCTAAGGCTCAGGTTTGACTAAAGTCAACACTTAAATTCTAATTCCACAATTTTACAAACTAAACCTCAAAACACACCAAGCTGCCTTGGGACCCGAACTAAAGGCTCGACTAAGTCATTTATGTCATCCCGGAGCTAATTAAACCAACGAAACTACGAACGGCGCCCGTTTACCCAAAAGTCAATGCGTCAAACTCTTCTTTCTTCTTAACTTAGGATTTTCCAACTTAACTAAATGGGTTCGAGACCTACCCAATCACTCCGGAAACCGTGCCATCCATCCCCGCAAGTCACAAGCAAATAAGGGCTTGGGGAGGGCAATTTAGAGATTTCTAGGTAAAGCAAGCAAAATGACTTTTCGAGTCGTTACAGTTTTACTCCTTAATGAGGCTTCCCAACGTGAATTCGAATGTAAATTGAACCTCAATGTAAATATCGAACACCGAATGAGAAATCAATAAAAAAAAGGAGAGATTTTCGTAAAACAGCTTCTCTCCTTTGATGATCGAACGAGACTGATACTTTATAGTAGGGGTGGCCAGTGGGCCGATCTCGGGTCTGGCGGGCCGGGTCTGGCGGGGTCGGGTCGGGGCGGGACGAGCCGGGGGTCGGGGTCGGGTCTAGCGGGCCTAGCGGGGTCGGGTCCGCGGGACTGCTCCGGTCCGTCCCCGATCCCGATCCCGTCGGTATCGGGGCGGGGCGGGGTCGGGTCGGGCTCGGGCTCGGGGCGGGGTACGATCGGGTTTTCCTTTTTTTTTTTTTAAATAACATATGTATAAAAAAACTCAATAAACAAAACAAGATAGTGTAATAAAAACATCCCAAGGCTGTTTTTGTGCCTCTTATATTATTTAATAGACATATGATTTTTTTGTAATACAAATACAATTGTCTAAAATCTAAATTGCAACTTTGTGGTGTTGTCCAAAAGTTGCAAATTACATAATAAAATTGCAATTAAAAAAATTACATTTTCAAAAAAACATGTTCTAATTGCTTGATGATTTCATGTGGTTCTTCGGTTGGAATTGGTATTTGTTGGTCAAATTGATCAACGTCGCTTCCACTACCTTCGGTTAAGATTTCGTTGTAGTTTTCATCATCTTCTTTGTTGATCTCCGGTTGACCGCACCTTCTCCGCTCCGCTCGTATCCAATCTCTGAATAATACTACAATTTCCAAGTCGTCTCCGGCCAATGAGTGTCTCGTGGTCTCCTATTTGATATCTCGTTTGCGAAAAAGCGCTTTCCGACGCAGTTGATGACGCTTGAATGTTCAAAACATCTCGAGCCATCAATGAAAGTGTCGGAAAGGTCTTCTCATTCCCCCTCCAGTATTTCAACAAGTCTTCTTGTCCATCTTCATTGATAACTTCTTGATACGGTACAGAACCCTGCAAAATAAAATTATCCAACTCGCTAATTTGGTTAGTAGTAGAGGTACGGCCGCACATTCTATTTACGAGGCTTTCAATACTAGCCGCGAAACAAAGATGTCTTTTGTGAGGTTGTGTTGAAGATGAAGAAGATGGTATGGAAGCCGGTAAGTTACTAGCATTTTCTTGTTGATAAAATCTATATATATTTTTGCATTGGTGTTCTACGCTAGACACCACTTCTTCTTTAGTTTGTTCAATAGGTGGTGGATGATTTAGATTTTTGGGACTTGGAGGTGGTAGTACTTCTATACAATCGTAAATAGTTTCAATTAGTGATTTAGTACCGTCTATTTTAATAGTAGGATTTAATACAGAACCAATAATATAAATAGAGGGAATAGGAATAAAATATTTTTTTATTTTGACAAACAATTTTTTAATAGCTGCCTTATAAGCTGGTTTTTCCATATATTCACTAAGTAATAAAAATATTAGAGTTATATAAAATAACATAGTTGAAATAGTAGGATAATATATACCGAAAAATTCTTTTGTTGCTTGAAAAAAATTCTCTAAAAATACAATAAGTTCGGAAATTTTTACCCAATCACTATCTAAAATCATATCAGCTGGCTTTTTATTATGAGAGTTAAAAAAATAAAATTATAGGTAATTTATAGTCATAAGCAACAAGTAGTTGCTCGTATAAAGAATTCCACCTAGTGGATACTTCTTGTGGAATTCTTCTATAAGGTAGTCCACAATCGTGACAAGTTTTTTTATATTCTTTTCTACGTTGTACTTTATTACTTTTAAAAATAAAGTTTATAGCAAATTGTATTTTACTAAGAATGTCTTCAAAAAGTGATAGACCATCCTTTACAATTAAGTTATATATATGGCACGCACATTTTATATGAAAATTGTCTGGAAAAGATGGAGTTAAACTATTTTTTAACATTGTAATTGCGTAATTGTTATTAGAAGCGTTATCTAATGTAATAGTCATAATTTTATCGGTAATTCCGTAATAATCGCACACTTGATAAATATTTTCTGCAATAAAAGTACCAGTGTGCCTATCATCTATATATCTATACACTAAAATACGTTTTTGCATAGACCATTTATAATCTATCCAATGACAAGTTACAGTTAAATAATCATGGCCATTAGTACTACGGCCTATATCAGACGTGATAGATACTTTGCCATTAAAATGCTCTAATGAAAAACGTAAATATTGTTGATATTCATGCGCGAATTTAAATACATCTCTCTTAACAGTTGATCTAGGAAAACCGTTAAAAGCGGGGATTATATATATCTCTAATGTAATGAATAAAATCGGGAGATGAAGGAAATGAAAAGGCAAACCCTCCACAAAGAACTAATTTTGATATTGCTTCCCTATCTCTATGTTTATTATATTTATAGCCTACAATTCCCCCCCATCATAGGGTTAATTTGACCCCGTACTTGGTCCGGGACAATATCGGTATGTGAACCTTGTCCCGATGGAGCGGCGTTTGCGCACCCGATTTTGAAGCCTGGTATTGGGCATACCTAGTGGATGAGCACTTACTACGTGTCTAATTAAACCCCCGTCCCACCGTGACCTTTTCCGAGTTTTAAATTTTAAAACATTTTTACAAATTTTACGTATGGCTACTTGATTCTCTACGTCCCTATCAAAAAATGTCCATGCATCCGATTTTAATGGTCATTTTGCTTGGACCTCGTCTCATACTAGGGGGAATAGGAGGTATTTCGATTGAAGGTGCACTAGTGGGTGTGTTTGTCATCAACATTAGTGGGTATATCATCTAGATCATCGTCTAAATTAAAGTCTTCTTGAGTTCCGAAAATAGCTCCTGGTCTAAATCTAATGGTATTGTAGGAAAATGTTGAGTATCAACAAAATCATTCTGTGTAGGAATAAGATGACTAGAAGAAGTACCCTTGTCCCGGTTGCCCTACTAGAAGAAGCACTCTTACCCTTACCCTTAAACATACCTTTTAATCCTTCCATTTTAATTATGATAATAAATAATTAAAGACAATAAAATTAAGTGCGCTAAATAAAAATATAAAATAAACAGACAATAATAATTTAATGAAGGAACGAATGTACCAAACGCCGACGTAACGTCGACGTGTAATCGAGAGGTTGAAAATTGAAACTTTGCTCGATGGAAGATCCTCAAGCTAGTTGCCAACTTCACTCCCAATTCCCAAATGAATTAATAAAATTGAATATTTAGCAAACAATGTAGAGAGATATATTGAGAAATTAGAGAGATTGTAGGAAGATTTGTGAGAAAGATGAAGAGAAAATGAGTTATTTATAGTTGAAAATTGGGTTAAAGTGTAAATATAATAAGTTATGGGTTAAAAATAAATATTAAGGGGTAGGGGGGTTGGGGGAGGGGGGGCCTAAAATGGCCGTTGGCCAACGACGACCATAATCTAAAATACTTTATAGTATACTGTGGTTAGTTTCTACTTTCTAGGGTAACGATATACATGCAAATGTGAAGGGCAGCGAACTAGGTGACTCTTTTTCTGGTGTGGAACTAACCAAAAAAACAACTGAGATGCCAGAAAAGTTTTCTTAAGAGGGAGCAATGCTTTTGTATTGTTTTTACTTTTTACGATTCCGTGTGATCTAAGATGTGAATAAAATTCAAAAAAAAAAATACAAAATCTAGTCACATAAAATTCCAACTATATGACCCTCATATGGCCCAAAATTATGTACTTCGTGCAGTGTCAGTATTCAATCTTCTGTTTGTAACTCATAACCATTTCTTTTTAATTTTCCATCTGCTCTCTACAAGGGGGACCAAAAATGTACCAAAATTACAAGGGGACCAAAAAATGTACTAATAAAAATAACTCCCTTTGTTTCAATTTATATGAACACTTTACTATTTAAGGAGTCTACGAGGTGGTTATTTGATCACGTTTTCCTTACATTTTTTATATATTATTTTATTTATAAATTATCACTTATAGTACTTTTAATATATTTTCTAAATATAAATAAATTTTATTTTTATAAACTTAAAAAATCTAGATTAAAATTATAAAATTTGACCCTTATACTATGAAAAGATTCACATAACTTGAAACCTAGGAAGTATTAGAAAGGAGTTTTTAACATTTCCTACTTTTGCTTTAGCATCATTAATCTTTTAGATGATCTGTCATTGAAAACGATGCATTACAGCTGTGGCACAGTTGTAGCAACTGGTACGATATGGCGTTAATCCATGACATTAATTACCATCAAAATATTGTACACCAAAGATTGTGATGGGCGGTATGTATTCGGACGGACCAAATTACCTTTATCAAAAAAAATATATTGTATATATGAATATGAAATTCTTTTATATATAACAGATTTTTTGAGTCATTTTAGATGAAAATTCTGCTATGTCACCGGTAAGGGTGGCCAACGGGGCGCGGGGCGGGGCGGGACCCGACGGGACAGGGGGTAGGGGGTAGGGCGGGACCGGTACCCGGCGGGTTCCGCCGATGTCCCGTCCCGGTCCGGTCGGAAAAGGGACCGTTAAATATCGGGTCGGGGTGGGACGGGGTTGGGTCGGGATCGGGGTTTTTTTTTTTTTTTTTTATATTTAATTTTTAAAAATAACATATATATATATATAACAACTCAATATTTGAACAAGATAATGTAATAAAAATATTCCAAAGCTATTTTTGTGCCTCTTATATTATTTAATAGAAATATAATTTTTTTTGTAATACAATTTCAAAATTGCAACTTTGTGGTGTTGAAAGTTGCAAATAACATAGTAAAATTACAATTAAAAAAATTACATTAGTAAAAACACATTTTCTAGTTTTTTTATAATTTCTTGTGGTTCTTCGGTTGGAATTGATATTTGTTAGTCAAATTGCTCGACGTCGCTTCCACCTACGTCGGATAAGATTTCGTTGTAGTTTTCGTCTTCTTTTTCGTTGATCTCCGGTTGACCGCACCTTCTCCGTTCCGCTCGTATCCAATCTCTGAATAATACTGCAATCTCCAAGTTGTCTCCCGCTAATGAGTGTCTGTGCTCTCCTATTTGAAATTTGTTGGCCGAAAAAACCCTTTCAGACGATGTTGATAACGCTTGAATGTTCAACACATCTCGGGCCATCTTTGACAGTGTCGGAAATGTTTTCTCATTCTCCCTCCAATATTTCAGCAAGTCTTCATGACCTTCTTCATTGAGAACTGCTTGGTACGATACATCCTGCAAAACAAAAATATCAAACTCGCTAACTTGGTTAGTAGTGTTACAACTATACATTCTACGTCTAAGGCTTTCAATACTAGCCGCAAAAACAACATGTCTTTTTTGAGGTTGTGTTGAAAAAGAAGAAGAACATGATATGGAAGCCGGTTGATTGCAAACACTTTCTTGTTGGTAATACCTATATACTTTTTTGCATTCATCATGTATACTAGACGACACTTCTTCTTTAGTTTGTTCAATAGGTGGTGAGTCATTTGGATTTTTTGGAGTTGGAGGTGGAAGTACTGCTATACAATCATAAATAGTTTCAATAAGTGTTTTACAACCGTTTATTTTAATAGTCGGATTTAATACAACACCAATAATATAAATAGTGGGGATAGGAATAAAATATTTTTTTATTTTGATAAACATTTTTTTAATAGGTGCCTTATAAGCTGGTTTTTTCATATATTCACTACGTAATAAAAATATTAGAGATATATAAAACAACATAGTTGAAATATTAGGATAATATATACCGGAAAATTCTTTTGTTGCTTGAAAAAAGTCCTCTAAAAATACAATAAGTTCTAAAAAAAAATCTCAAACGTTATCTACCACCATATCAGTTGGATTATGATTATAGGCGTTAAAAAATAAAGTTATAGGTCTTCTATAATCATAAGCAACAAGTATTTTCTCGTATAAAGAATTCCACCTAGTGGCTACTTCTTCGGGATTTTTTCTATAAGGTAGTCCGCAATCGTGACAAGTTTTTTTATATTCTTTTTTTCGTTGTATTCTATTACTTCTAAAAATAAAGTTTATAGTATATTGTATTTTATTAAGAATGTCTTCAAAAAGTGATAAACCATCATTTACAACTAAGTTATAAATATGACACACACATTTTATATGAAAATGATTTGGAAAAGATGGAGTTAAAAGATCTTTTAAAATTCTAATAGCATAATTATTAGAAGAAGCATTATCTAATGTAATAGTCATAATTTTATCAGTTATGCCGTAATAATCGCAAACTGAATAAATATTTTCTGAAATAAAAGTACCAGTGTGCTTATCATCTATATATCTATACGCTAAAATACGTTTTTGCATAGTCCATTTATAATCAATCCAATGACATGTTATCATTAAATAATCATGGTCGTTAGTACTACAACCTATATCAGACATGATAGATACTTTACCAGGAAAATGATATAAGGAATAACGTAAATACTGTTGATATTCATGTGCAAATTTAAATACATCTCTCCTAACAGTTGATCTAGGAAAACCGTTAAATGCGGGATTATACATATCTTTAATGTAATGAATAAAATCAGGAGAGGAAGGAAATGAAAAAGGCAAACCCTCCACAACAACTAATTTTGCTATTGCTTCCCTATCTCTATGTTTATCGTATTTAGGGCCTACAATTCCCCCTGTCATATGGTTAATTTGACCATGTACTTGGTCCGAGACAATATGTGAACCTTGTCCCGACTGAGAGGGCATTGGCGCACTCGATTTTAAGCCAGGTATTGGGCCCACCTAGCTTGGTGAAAGTTTTGTACGTGTCTCAATAAACATCCCGTCCCACCCTGACCTTTTCTCATTTTAAATTTATAAACATTTTTACAAATTTGACATCTAACAACTTGATTATCTTCGTCCATATAAAAAAAATCCATGCATCTGATTTAATTTTCATTTTGATGGGCCTCGTCTCATACTAGGAGGAATAAGAAGCGTTCCAGTTAGAGGTGCACTAGTGGATGTCATCTAGATTATTCGGTGTGTCATCTAGATTATCTTCTAAATTAAAGATTTGTTGAGTTCCAGAAAATATCTCCTCGTCTAAATCTAATAGTATTTCAGGGAAAAAATCAGTATCAATCAAATCATCATGTCTAGGAATAGGATGACTAGAAGAAGTACCCCTACCCTTGTTACCCCTACTAGAAGAAGCTTGACCCTTACCCTTAAACATACCTCTAAATCCTTCCATTTTAATTATGCTAATAAATAGTTAAAGATAAAGAAATTAAGTGCGCTAATTAAAATAAAGAAACAATAATAATTTAATGAAGGAATGAATGTACCAAACGCCAACGTGTAATCGAGGGGTTGAAAATTAAAACTTTGCTCGATGAATGATCCTTTGCCAACTTCACTCCCAAATGAATAAATAAAATTGAATATTTAGTAGATAATGTAGACTTGTAGAGAGATAGATTGAGAGATTAGATTAGATTAGAGATTGTAGGAAGATTTGTGAGAAAGATGAAGAGAAAATGAGGTATTTATAGTTGGAAAATTGGATTAAAGTGTAAATATAATAACTTAGGGGTTAAAAATAAATATTAAGGGGGTAGGGGGTTGGGGAGGCCAAAAATGGCCATTGCACAATGGCCAAAATATGAAATGGCCGTTGTGCAACGACTATTTTGTGCAAAGGGGAGGTTTTGGGCGGGACCGGGGCGGGACGGGTCTATCGGGACTGGGGTGGGATGAGCCCAGGTCTCATCCCGGTTCGAATCCAGTTATCGGTATATATATATATATATATATATATATATATATATATATATATATATATATATATATACCGGGCAGGGTCGGGACCGGGCCGACCCTCCCCGTTGGCCAGCCTTAACTCACGGGTAAGTGATGAGTAGTCCAATTTTGATTAAAAAATCTCAAATTCAAATTCTGAGAATATACAGTAAAACTTTTATATATTGATACTCGGTAAATTAATAAATTCTCTAAGATAATATTTTTCTCCGGTCACGATTTGGGCCAGTTGATAAATTAACAAATTTCGATAAGATAATAAGATAATATATTTTCAAAAAACCCCTATGTAAATATAGGGTCCCATTAATATCATAAATTAATAATTATATAAACTTACACAAACATAACTAAGACAATTTACTGAAATATGATTCTAGTTTTGTTTGTTTTTTCTTAAAATTGAAGTCTAGTTAGAGCTCATCTCTAACTTTTCTTATTGCATCCAAAATTTATAGTGTTGTGTTCTCAAACTGCACCAAGAAATTGTGAAGAGTTCTAGACGTGATAAGTGCTTCCTTACGCGTAACTGGTTCCAAAGGTAATGTATCGTCTCCAACTTCATCATCTGTATCATTTTCAAGGATAGTAGCCACAATTTCTTCTATGTAATTCAATTATGTAATATGATACATGAAATTTTCTAAGATACAATATTTTTTGATGTAATAAAAAATTAACTTCAATAAATTACAAAACTCTCTTTAAATTAATAAATATTAATTTATCGGTTAATTAACATCTCTATAAAATAATAAAATATCATGGTCCCAATAATATTAATTTATAGATATTTTACTGTATAAAGTCCTTTTTGAAGGAACATTATACCTCCTGATGTAGAACGTTTTAATGTGAATCCGGAAATCGAGTCTAATAAGAATATTAGACATTAGATGAGAAACTAAATAATATTACCATAAAAATGTTAGCCAAAAAAATTATTTAAAAAATTAAGGGCACTTAGGGGGGAGCAAACATGATTTAAGGTAAATTATTAAAAGAATTTGATTTTTTTTTTGGTACCTCACCCGGTGTTCAGTACCACCATTAGAGCTCGACTATATCCGAATTTGCGCCGCGTAGAGTTTATTTCTGGGGAAGCGCTCCCTACTAAGAATTTTTGCATATTCAGGGCTCGAACTTGAGACATCTGGTTAAGGGAGGAGTAGCATCATCCATTGCATCACATCCTTTGGTGGTAAAAGAATTTGAGTTTTACACACAAACGATATAAAATATTATACAATTAAGTTGTTACTTCTAAGATAATTATAAGTAGATTTTTATGGCTAACATTAATTTATGACTTCATAAAAATGATAATAAATCTGCTGCTATAGGTAAAACTACTACACTAACAATATTAAACAAAAATACACTATCAATATATAAGTTAAATCCAAAAAGGAATTGACAATGGTTTTCATGCCAAAGTCAAAAGACTTAATTACGAATAATTAATACTAACATAAGGTCCCCCTTTCACTATTACCTTTTAGCAAGAGTACTGTCCTTATTCAGCCATGCTCAGCTAAGTTTTCAGAAATGCAGATCTAGAAGATCCATCCACTTCATTTCAACTATACGATAATACTAATAGTTTAATGTCCAATAGTTCTTTCATGAAAGGTATAATTTCCTATATCAAATTTGCTATCGTACTATCTGAAAATTATCCATTTTTTCTTTCTGTTACACTTTGGTCCTATATTTTTTAATCATAAGCAAATCGTCTCATATTTGATGTTATCATTAATGGACCTACAGTATGAAATGAATGAACTATGTGTATCATCTTTTAGGGGAACAAAAGGTCTAAAATTACTCTTCAACTTTCGACTATTATTTTAATTTTCCTTCAAGTTGGAGTTGTTAGTCATTGTGTTATTAATTAACCAGAATTTGCAATGCTTAAACAGAATCAAAGAAAAGATAACGTTCAGCATAAACTTTTGTTCTGAGTTCACAAAATTCACCGTCCTTAAAAATTAAATCCTCTTACAGTATCCGAGGTATATGATTATTTCCTCCCAAAATAAAATAGAAAACCTTGTTGGAATAGCAATACCTCAAACTCAGGATACGTTCAGACGCAAAGACCAGAGTAATCTCAAGATGCTGCTTTTATTTGGAAATAATGCACAGAAAAGAGAAGTATCAAAATTTGAGGTAAGGTCTCTGAAGTTATAGGCAACGGGAGGTGTCTTTTCATAAAACAACTCTCATTTCGGAAAAAAGTCCGAAAAAACTAAACGGAAAATACCATTGCCTTTCTGAAAAATGTGCAAAAGTAAAAGAGTAAAAAGGAAAAAAGAATTTCAGTCCAAAAATATATATCAATCAAATATTTGACCAAATCCGGCAATGACAACAAACGTGAGAGATTATCATCTTCTCAACTCTTTAAGGCCTCATTTGTTTACGACTTTACATTAAGATTAAGACATATGAATCTAAATACACGATGTTGTCTTTAGATTTGAATAATGAATGATTAAAACTGTTTGTTTTCAATATCTGAATGTGCATATGGAATTAATCATAATATCTATAAAATATTATAACAATCTCATTTCAACAAAATAAATTTATTTTTTTGATAGAAAATAATAATTTGAATATTTATATTTGACTAAAATTTTGAACTATATCCATTTTGTTTTCTATAACTATAAAATTTTAACTATCTGAAATGCAAATGAAATTTATGTATCAATATAAAAAATTATTGTAACAAGGTAACATGATTTTTTAACAATTTGTGCTTATTACTAAATGGTAAACCTTTAAAGACGTTTTGTAGTAAGAAACTTAGTTAAAATAAGATAAGAAATGAGGAAAATTTTCAATGTTTGACACAATTTCAAAGCGTTCAATGTTGATTCTTGAAGCTTGGTATTATGAATTTAGTTTCAAATTTGATTAGAGGGTTATGTAGTATTTTTTTTTTCAATTCGTTGTTATTGTCTCGAGAAACACTATTCTGGGTGTTATTTTTCTTCAAATATTGAGAAATGAAGGTAGGAATTTTATTGAGAAGATGGATTACTCATGTTTAATTTTTCTGGTGCAAAATAGATCATGAACTGAGTAAAGATATATAGAATTATAAATATTTTTTTTGACAAATTCAAAAATCTTCAACAAATATTTTTACTGTTACAGTTAATAAATTAAATATTTGTGGCAACAAGGGTTCTTGATAATATTTGGTTGAGAAAAGATAGCTAGAGGCGTGAAAACTTTGCTGAGAAGAGAAGTCGTGAAAAGTTTTGTAAAAAAAAAAAGATTATCTTAAATGATCTAAATGGTGTTAAGATTATGTTACATATCTGATTCATTCAGACCCATTAAGAGGTTTCATAAGAAAAGAAAACAAATGAACTTAATAGGCTGAATCTGAATGATTAACATTCAGACCTTCAAAACAAATACATTTAATGGTCTGAATATGAATGATTAAGATTAAGACTTTTATTAAGTGTAAACAAATGAGGCCCATTATTTATAGCCGACAAATTAATTTCTTTCTTTCTATGTGGACACAGTCCCTGTATTTCTCATTCATTACCTAACCCATTCATTACATCAAATTACATTCAGACCAACCCAAAAGGAGCTCCATTAAAGGTCAATAGAAACTATAGGACTTTTTTGACGAATAATATTAGATAAAAAATTTAACGGAAACAAAATTATTCAATATTAGAATGTACATACACAAATTTAACTCTTTTCGATTTATATAGAATGGCCATGTCTATATGAGCACTATGGAGTATCATAATTAGACCTCATCAGTAGATCACTTTGTAAAGGAAATAATAAGTGTCTTGACATACAACTGAAAGTGCTTTCATGAACTTATTAATGTTGTCTACAAGGCGTGGGAAAGAGCAAGATTACTAGTATTAATTACCACAATTAAGAAGAACATTTAGCTACTAAAGCTGCTTTATATCCAATCCATAATGGAAGTCAACCTCAATAACCCAGTCTTTTCTAATGTTCACCTAAATCTGGTCTCAAAATTGGAGAAAGAGTGTGAAAAGTTCTTTTATTTAAAGGGTTTTTATGGTAAAATTTTAGATGTTTATATCAATACAATAAATATATGATACATGTTTTTATATATATTTTTCATCAGAACATCATAGTTAATTAATAAGGATTCTTACCTTGATGTATGATCTAATTAATCATAATAATTCAGTGTACTTTGATGTAAACATTAGATACAGCTAAATCTTTACCTTTCTATGTAATGTACCTAGTGGAAGCTATAAATAAAGTTAATATTAGGTCAATATGTTTGACTACAAGGATAGGCCAAAATAATTGTAATAGATCCAATCGTATCTTCTGTTTGATGAACATTACGATATAATCTATATTTATCTATATTATATTAAAAGGAGGGTAGTCTAGCATAAAGTTAAGCCAAGTGGTATAATATGAACAAGTCATTTGACAACAAATTCTATTTGTATTAATTTTAAAAATAAATTGTTAATTGAAGTTCAAATGTTACCATATAAGGACTAATAACAACAACAACAGTACAAGATAATTACCACCTATCATACGGAAAACAACAACAACAACAACAACAACAACAACAACAACAACAACAACAACAACAACAACAACAATAATAATAATAATAATAATAATAATATGATATAAAATGAGTTGGAAATTGATCAATTAGCAATCAATCAACATATATGAAAAAAGTTAATCAATTAGCAATCAATCAAAGATATGTTATTAATATTTAACCAATTATACATTTAATTCAAAGTAAAAATAAAATTATTAATATTTAACCAAAATTGAAATTCGATAGAAAGTTTTACACTCATTAATGGAATGATAATTAGTTTGAAAGATAATTAGTTTACAAAATATCTATATTATATTAAAAGGAGGGTAGTCTAGCATGAGGTTAAGTCAAGAAATATAGGGTTAGCATGAGTTATTACAAAAAAATGTAATATAAATTATCACTATTTTAATTATAGGGCTTTAAAAACTCAAAGATATCTTCTAAAAAAGATTTATTGATTAACTAAATGCCACAATTTAAATTTGATTTGAAAATAATTAGTTTTCAAAAATATGGTTAAAAGTAAATTTAAATTTAACTTTAACTTTGAATTGAAAGGTAAGTACGGTAATTGAAATGATTATGGTAAACACTTCCTATCTTTTAGTTACAAATATAATATTCGACTACATCTATCTAAATAATTTGTTTCTAATTTGTAGCTCAATATTCGACAGTATAATTCAAATGATATACCTTAATCACTTCCTATTTTTTAGCTACAAATATTCTACTACTTCTACCTAAATAATTTGTTCTTTATTTCTCGCTCAATATTAGAAGATACCGTATAGCATCTACCATAATTATGTATTTTTGTCTAATATATGAAATAAAATTATAAGGAATTTACATTCCTAAAATGAAATTGATGCAAATTTTCAATCAACGTTAGTATTATAATTATTCTATTGCCAAACAAAGGCTTCTATTGCTACTAAAATTATGCTTGCCTTAGATCCAAAGTTAATAGAATCTGCATATTATTTACTGCGTTTACTACATTTACTTTGTTTAGATTTTGAAGACAACTATTAAACGTGAGTTGTGACTATGGAAGTGAATAATCAATTAACAATCAAGCAATATATATGGCAAAAAGATATTGTGACCAAGAATCATTCCAAATTTTAAAAAACAAAAGAGTACTATATATTTGAAATACAAATCTTTTGGACTTACTGGAGCATCATTAGAGCATATCTAACTCCATTACCAGCCACAAACCTACCAAGCATGAGTAAACTTTTGGAATAGCATTTACTTCTTTATAATCTATCCAACTGAACTAGCAAATATCCAGTTATTTAATGATTTGAATTACTAATAACGTTTTTTTGTGGTGCCTTTAAGCTTATTGTAATTCCTTATTAATCTCATAACTTGATAGAAACCACCGTGTATCCCACACGAACAAAGTGTATATTTAGGTTTCTTATCATATTTTGTAAAATTCTTGTACAAGTATAATTAGAATATTAGTGTTATAGTAGGAATATAATTTTTCATATTTAGATATTTTATATATATACCTCTTTATTAATGAAAATAATAAAGGATTATTTCTTTCATGATATCAGAAGTCTAAGGCAAAAATATCTTCTCCCAAAAACCTTCCGCTACCCTTCTTTCTCGGAAACCGAGAATTAGGCAGTCGGCCTATAGATTTTTTTCCGTTTTCTCTCCAAAATTATTTCTTCCAAATCCATAATTCTCCTCTTGGTCTTTCGTCATGTCTACATCAAAGAACATGTTTTATCATGTCCTTACAATCTCCAACATCAAGAACCGCATCCTTATTGTTCTTGAGATGGAAAACGTCCAATACGCGACGTGAGCGAAATTATTTAAAGTTCACGCACGCTCGCATCAAGTCATTCATCACATCATTCCCTTAGTAACATGCAATGAGAAGGTGCCTACCCCCGAGGATGACCCTGTGTTATGGACAACCCTTGGTTTTATTCCACTATCTCTACAGACCTCTTGCAGACGATTATTGAACCCGACGCCACGACGATATAAACTTGGAATAGGGTGCGTGATATATTCCAAGATAACAAAAATTCTCGTGTTGTCACTCTTGAGCAGAAATATTCTCATGTCAACATTGAGGATTTTCCGAATGTCTCCGCCTATTGTAAAAGGATGAAGGAATTGGCTGATCAACTCAAAAACATTGGTGCGCCCTTCACCAATGATCGTCTTGTTCTGCAGATAGTTGCAGGCCTATCCGAGGCCTATAATGGCATTGAGATGCTTCTTCGTCAAAGTAATCCTCTCCCATCGTTCTACCAGGCTCGTTCCATGCTCACATTAGAAGAGGCCGATTTAGCTAAAAAGGCGGCTATCGGAGCAAATTCCGTCATGATGATAGCATCATCCGATGACCCTCACTCATTTTCGGATAATTCTAGCCAAAATCGTAACAACGGCAGCGGCACAACGGGTTAAAATCGGAAAAATAATGGCAAGAATCGTTGTTGCTTCAGTGGCGGTGGTCGGAACAACGACGACGGTGGTAGACGCAGTGGCAGTGGGCTGGATGGGCCATAGTACCATTGGCCGCAGCCTTGGGCCCAAGCCAACTGGTCGTGGGGCTTGCTGGGTCAGTGGCTAGTGGCCCAACACGGCCTATGCTCCCTTTACAACTTCTCTAGCGAACTGGGCCAGTGGCCAGGAGAGGCCCAATTCACCGTTCCAGTCGGCACAGCCCAGGCAGCAAGCTGGCCTGCTTGGGCCTTGACCTCAACACGCCTTCACTGCTGCGGGCCTAATTTCTGGTCCGACACCTATGGATATTGAGGCCGCGATGCATACACTCAGAATACATCCTCGGATGCAAATTGGCACATGGACACCGGAGCCACGTCTCAGATGACGTCCGAACAATGTAATCTCTCGTCTTATTTTGATTTGAGCAATAATCGTGGCATAGTTGTTGATAATTGCAATTCGATTCCAATTCGTGGTTATGGTCACACAAGTTTGCCCCCACCACACCCACCCCTTGTCCTTAAAAATGTCATTCATGCCCCTCACTTAATTAAAAATTTGGTGTTTGTCCGAAAATTCACAACTGATAATTGGGTGTCTGTTAACTTTTACCCTTTTGGATTTTATGTGAAGGATTTAAAGACGGGGATACCTCTAATGAGATGTAATAGTCGGGGAGAGTTTTATCCAATCACCACCACCACCATTTCCACGAGTCAAGCCACACCTTCAACATTTGCCGCTCTTGATCCTTCTTTGTGGCATGCACGTTAAGGACATCTGGGGTCATCTATTATTTCTTCTCTTAAAAATAATAATTTCATTGATTGTAAGAGTACGCGTAGTACTCATATTTGTCCCTCATGTCCTCTAGGGAAACATGTTAGATTACCGTTTGTAGCCTCTACTTCTAGTACGTCGATGCCTTTTGACATTATTCATAGTGATTTATGGCCATCTCCCGTTTTGAGTTCTTTGGGCCATCGTTATTGTGTTTTATTTTTGGATGATTATTCTAACTTTTTGTGGACCTTTCCTTTGTCTAAAAAATCTCAAGTGTTTTCCACATTTTTAACCTTTAGAGCTTTCATTTGTACCAAATTTGAACGGGACATTAAAAATATTTAATGTGATAATGGGAGAGAATATGATAATGGGCCATTTCGGGAATTTTGTGACATTCATCGCATATCTTTTCGGTTTTCTTGTCCTCATATGTCCTCACAAAATGGAAAGGCCGAAAGGAAAATTCGTACCATTAGTAATATTGTCCGAACCTTACTAGCCCATGCTTCATTACCCCCATCTTTTGGGCATCATGCGTTACAAATGTCTACCTACCTCTTTAACATTCTCTCCAGCAAATGTTTAGCATATCAATCCCCACTTAAAATTCTTTACAATAAAGATCCCTTGTATTCGCATCTTAGGGTGTTTAGATGTTTATGCTATCCATTTTTTCCGTCTACTACAATTAACAAACCTCAAGTCCGTTCTACCGTTTGTGTGTTTTTGGGTTATCCATCAAACCATCGTGGTTACAAATGTTTTGATTTATCCTCTAACAAAATCATAATTAGTCACCATGTGATTTTGGATGAAACTCAATTTCTGTTTGCTAAATTGCATAGTTCCGTGTCTAGTTCGTATAATTTTTTGGATGATGTGCTATCACCGTATATTATCCACCATTTATCTAAGTTATCCCGTAACCAAAATCCGCCAGCAGGCCCACTGCATGTTGGCCCAAATACGCCTAATCCAATCCCTGGCCCAAATTCTGCTAGCCCAGTAGTGGCACTGTTCCCGTGTCTCGGCCCAGTCCCGGTCTCAAGACTGTTCCCGAGTCACGGCCCAGTGCCCCTAGCGGCCCAGCTTCTGCTTCCGGTCTGGGTCCAATTTCTGGCCCACTTAATTCTTCACCACTTCCACGTTGTCCACTACCTGTTGTTGGGCCAGCATGCCCACTGCCTACCCGACCAATACCCAAATCACATTCAATTCTATCTCGAGTCAAGAGCCCGTTACTCGTAGCCAACGAGGTATCTTTAAACTCAAACGACATTTTAATCTTAATTCAAATGTCACTAAATCACCCCTACCACGTAACCCAGTGTCAGCCCTTCATGACCCGAATTGGAAACTGGCCATGGATGACGAATATAATGTTCTTATTGAAAATAAGACGTGGGAATTGGTGCCCCGTCTTCCTGATGTCAATAATATTCGCTCTATGTGAATTTTTACTCATAAAGAAAATTCTGACGGTTCTTTTGATTCATTGATATCCAATATTTTCTCATTTATAGAGTCACATTTTGCTTTTGGTTTTGATAAAAAGTTTAACTTCGTTATCTTTGATTAAACCAATTATGTATCAATTTTTTATTGAAAATTTACCTACTTTGAAGTCGTTTTTTGGATTTTTGTATATTTTGATCTTTGAGATTATTATTTTTTGCTTATGTCTATTCTATTTCAACAAGCTTTTTTGTTTATTTCTTTCTGATTACAGGGGTAAACTTTGAAGTTGGAGTGCGTTTTTCATACTTGACTATCATAAGCAGCATGAAGAGGAGGCTTATTAATCAAATTAAGTCAGCTCTAGCAGTATAGTTGTTTCTCATTTATAGAATCACATAAAAGCAAAATGAATTCAGATATGTAAAAAAAAAAAAATTACCCAGATCAAAATAACTGTGAAGGGTTGGTTGGAAATAACAATGGATTTGGTGGAAAAATATCTTTCTACATTTGGTTGGGCGAAAGTGATCCAGTAATTTTCTCTATTTACGCGCATATGAAGCTAACCACGTTTTAAACAAAAGCCAATGAGCTCCAGTATATTTCTTTAAAAAATCTTAAATTTGTTACTGGCTTTTAAGTTTTTACCACTATATTTAAATTAGCATTTATTTAAAATAATTTAAGTGCATGTACAGAATGTATATATCATGAATTATAAGTAGTATTTGACTATGCATATATTAGTGCTCAAATTTACAACTTAAGTATATGCTAAAAATATTATCCTTTAGGTATATCTATCCTAACAAAATTGATTTCGGTTGATTTAAGTTTGATATGATCATGAGATGAATTTTGAAAATGAATTTCAATTTAGAAAAGTGAAAGATACGACTTATGTAAATTTGAGGCGAGTGTTTTTTGAATTCTGATTAGAAAAGTTGCTATGTGAATAATGTTAAGAGTCCCACATCGGCTATGGGATGGAAACATGGACTCCTTATATGGATTTGGACAATCTTCACCCTACAAACTAGTTTTTGGGGTTGAGTTAGGCCAAGATCTATTCTTTACATGGTATCAGAGCTAGACACATTCCAATTCTTTGTTCACCGATGTTGGGCCCCCAAATTATATTATCCACGCTCCAATTAACAAGGTCTGGGTGTGCGGGGCAGTGTTAAGAGTCCTGTAAAGAATGGATCTTGAGCCTATCTCAACCTCAAAAGCTAGCTTGTAGGGTGATGATTGTTCAAGTCCATATAAGGAGTCCATGTTCCCATTTCATATCCGATGTGGGACTCTTAACACTCCCCCGCACGCCCAAACCTTGTTAACTGAAATCCCCAAAAAATAGCTCAACTTCCCTAAGTCAGTCATAGCAAATTCTGTTTTGAGCAGTGCAATGATCTCATTTTTCAACAAGTTAGATGAGGCAGTGAGCACAATATCATCAACATACAATAATAAATAAGCAATGCTACTACCTCTACGAAAAATAAATAGAGAATTATCACACTTGTTGCATACAAACACAATCTGCATGATATAATATGCAAAGTGATCATACCACGCTCTAGGGACTTGAAAGAAACAGTTTACATTGTCCAAATTCATATTCTCATTCCATATTCGATGTGGGACTCTCAACAAATAAGGCCACATAATTGAATTTTTAATAGATAAAGTAAAACACAAAAATAGTGAATAGTGAAGGGAGTTTCAGAAGATTAAAAAGCATAGTAATAGTTAGTATATGGGATGTACGTTTTAAATTGCTTTCTCCGCTAAAGATACAAATAGAATTCATATTTAAAGGCAAGGAAACTTATAAAGATGCTTGAAAATGTAGAATCTCAATGTATTCTATTACTACACTGTTTATAGAATATTTTTACTTTTTGAAAGATAATATAAGGATATTTATAGCTTGCATTACTTCAGATTATCAATCAATCAACATATATGGAAAAAAAGTTAATCAATTAGCAATCAATTTTATATCATCTAAATATGCAAGACAATAACGTTATTAAACAAATAACTTATTTGAATTTCAAATATATCTTATTAATATTTAGCCAATTATCACGTTTAATTCAAAGTAAAAATGAAATTATTAATATTTAACCAAAATTGAAATTCAATAAAAAGTTTTACTCACTCATTAATGGGATGATAATTAATAATAATAATAATCTATATCTATATCTATATTATACTAAAAGAAGGGTAGTCTAGCTTGATATTAAGACAAGTGCTATGTAATATTTATTATCCAAAAAAAAAATCTTATTTCAACTAAAAAGTATTGTTATAATGATTAAAAAATTTAGTTCCTATAACAAGGAGCCAAAGTCTATAAAAGGAGCCGAACCATGTGCTCCATAAACGTGTCAACAAGATCTATACTATTTATTTTCATATAAAGAATTTTTATTTCAACTAAAAAATTATTATTACAATGATTAACAAATTTAGTTGCTATAAATAAGGAGTAAAAGACTATAAAAGGTGCCGAAATGTTTGCTCCATAAACCTGTGCTCAATATTATTTATTTTCCAAATAAAGAGTTCTTATTTCAACTACAAAATATAATTACAAATGTTAAGAAATTAAGTTGCTATAAATAAGGAGCAAATGGGTATAAAAGGAACCAAACCTAAGCAAAAGACCTTAATTTTTTATCAGTGTTTTTTCACCCGATTTTTTACTTCAAAAGCTTTTGTATATGAGTTCATTTGACATATTTTTTTAGTATTTTTGTCAATTTCAATTAAGATTCTTTATACGAATATTCATTTTACTTATAGAGAATTGCATCTTTCGGGTTTTACTGGAAAGCTTCTTCAAGTTTAATCCTTAATAGACATCATATGTTAAAAGCTCTAAATTCAACAGTTAATTTCATGCCTTTAAAGTTCTCTATCTTCTTTTTTTAGAATGACTTTTTAAAATTATTGCTTCCTTCACGGTATTGAAGAAAATTTGTTGAGTGCATTATTGTATGAATTTATGTATGGTGTATTCTATTGTTATCTTTTTCATATATTTTAAGGTGAAATTATATATGTTAATCTAATGAGTAGTGATTGCATTTTTTCTTTATCTTTTTATGTTTAACTTCTGTTCATAATCAGAAATTTAAATTGTGCAAACGTTTGTTAGAAATATAACAGCATATACATTTTATATAATACTAATATATATATCCTGAATATGAAGCATATATATTGTATTTTATACAAAAGGATAAAATTTTCAGAACTATAAACAAATAGCCAGAAAAATAAATTGTTTTTTTTTATAGTATGTTCCAACATACTTTAATTACAAAATTATAAAATCTCAAAGTATAATCGATTAACAATATCCAAATTATCAGAGATTATGATTAATTTATTTGTAAAAAGATAAAATTAAAAATAAAGTGAATCAAACATATTTGACAAAGGCTTCTTAGTCTGTCTACATATGTTCAAGATAAAATAGTCATCACAACACTTGAGAATTGAGAATTTGAGATTATGGAGAAGATGATTGAGAAATATGAAGGACAAAATTAAAAACCTTGAAAGGTTAAAGTGACATGCATTCACCTATCTTGGTAGGTATTGATTGGACAAAAAAATAAAAGAAGATGAGAGATAACAGTTAAAATTAATACACACTAACCTATTTTAGTGGGATATTAGTCTTGAAACAATATCCCACATTTAAAGGGAGTGATTGTATTGACTTTAACATTAATTTTTGTATATACTAACTGAAAAATTTAAAAATAATCAAGTACTTCGTACTTGCGCAATAATTTATTGCTTCCTTAACAAAGGTAGTAAAATAATTAATAGTAAATGGTTCAGGATAACCCAATATTATGTCATGTAAATTTATTTAATTTAAGTTAAAGTATAATATTTTTTATTAAATGTGGTTAATTTTGTATTTCGAAATAATTTTTGGTACTTTATTGATTCAAAATTTTGCACATTCGCAATCTCAAAATTTATCAAATCTGTAGGTGTATTGGAAAAGTTAGAGACGTAATCTTTATGATTTAGCTACCAAGAAATTGAAATTTAGCAAATACTTCCGAAAAAATCACTTTTCTTTTAAAAAAAAAGGGGAGACGTTTGATCAAAATAAAAAGTTCTTTTAAATAATAGTTAAAGTAATTTTTCTGTTACTGGAGTAAAGCTAAAATTTGTAGATTTACCTTATGCGCATAAATTTATTCTATTCTAATTCTACTTTGATATTTTTATCATTTTTGTGTTTGTCTTGATTATTTGAGAATTATTATTATTAATACTAAGAAAATAATTTGTGTTTGATCATATTATCTTTAAAGTGCTTTGGTATATCCAAATCGGCCAAATAAGGCACACGTCAATTTGCACGGTAATAAGTAATCAATATTAAAAAGAATGCAATGGACGAATATATTAAGTCAAATGACAAGCTAATATAAAGTCACATTGATAATATAGCAGTATTAAGTAATGAAAAAGTAATAAAGAAACATCAGGAACAAACAAAAATTATTGGATGACTTTATGATATATTTGTTTCATTTAATCAAAATAAAAATTAAATACTTTGTTATAATATTGTGATCTAATGCACTTTAAAATTCAAATTAAAAATAGAATCTCAAAAAAAAATCAGTTGTCAAGTAGATTAAAGGAATCCAGTATTATGTATAACTAAGTTTAGCTGTTAAGGTAGGTTATGATAGTAAATTTTTATCCACACTTGTTGTTTACACTATATCACCTAATTTACTTTGATAAATTAAAGAGAACATATGTAACTAATTAAATTTGGTGATAAGAATGTATATATAGACATATGTTAAGTATGTTTTAACAGCGTGGGTAAATCTTTACCGTTTGCTTTTTATAATTTTTACATTGCATAGTTAGAAAATTATAATTCTAATTTTATTTTTAAAAATAGGTTAATGTTCTCAAACAAATAAGATAACAATTTTGCATAATTTTTCTTTTTAATATCGACCGCGCATCGCGCGAGTACGTATACTAGTTATATTAAAAGGAGGGTAGTCTAGCATGAGGTTAAGCCAAGTGGTGTAATATGAACAAGCCACTTAGCGACAAATTCTATTTGTATTAATTTAATAAATACATTATTAATTGAAATTCAAATGTTACCATATAAAGAATAATAACAATAACATCTATATTATATTAAAAGGAGGGTAGTCTAGCATGAGGTTAAGCCAAGTGGCATAATATGAACAAGCCAATTGGCAACAAATTCTATTTATATTAGTTTAATAAATAAATTATTAATTGAAGTTCAAATGTTACCATGTAAGGAATAATAGTAATAACAATATTATTATTATTATTATTAATAAAAAAAAATTCATATGGTATAAAATGAGTTGGAAATTGATCAATTAGCCATCAATCAACATATATGGGGAAAAAGGTTTATTAAATTTTATATCATCTAAATATGAAAGACAATCACGTTATTGAACAAATTTGAACAAATAACTTATTGGAATTTCAAAGATATCTTATTAATATTTAACCAATTATAACATTTAATTCAAACTAAAAATTAGTTTTGGGTTAAAAAGAAATTATCTATATTATATTAAAAGGAGGGTAGCGTAATATGAACAAGCCACTTGACAACAAATTCTATTTGTATTAGTTTAATAAATAAATTATTAATTGAAGTTCAAATGTTACCATATAAGGAATAATAATAATAATAATAATAATAATAATAATAATAATAATAATAATCATATATATAAAATGAGTTGAAAATTGATCAATTAGCAATCAATCAACATATATGGAAAAAAAGTTAATCAATTTTATATCATCTAAATATGAAAGACAATCACGTTATTGAACAAATAACTTATTAGAATTTCAAAAATATCTTATTAATATTTAACCAATTATCACATTTAATTCAAAGTAAAATTTTGTTTTGGGTTATTATGTAAGGAAGAAAGTATTTAGTTTTTGGGTTAAAAAGAAATTAATTAATAGGTGAAAATCATATTCCCGTTCAATTTCGTGTAAAATCAACTAGAGGAATTTATTTCCTATTGTTATTGGTTTAAACCTACATTGTGAGATTTTATTGGGTATGTTGTTGTTGTTGTATTTTGGTTGATTTGATTGGAGAAAAATATTATAAACAAATATAATAAGGATTAAGGAATTAATTAGATATAAGAAATTGAGTTTGAATTTATTTTGGTTATAAGATTCGGCGTGATTGTGTTATTATGTAAGGAAAAAAGTATTTAGTTTTGGGTTATAGAAAAAAAATCCGACCCATATAATTTCGTCATTAAATGCTATATAAAAAACATGTGAGTTATTAGTTATTACGTAAGAGAACAAAAGATGTAGTTTTTTTTTTTCAAGATGTGCGGTTTGGTCCCTCAAGTTTCCGAATCGAAATATTCTTTGGAAATGAAAAGACACCATGTGAGTGCGCCAAAATCTCTTTCAAGAGGGGATTGTTGGAAATTTGCCTTTGGCGGGAGTTGCGACCGACCAACTTTAACGGCTTAAACACTAGTGTAACGTATGTTGGAGAATCCGGTTCTTCACACATGCATGATCTACTAAGTACGTAGATAACCGTAGGGCCAAGAATCGTCAAATTTCATTGAGAAATGAAAGAGATATTGGTTCACGAAGTAAGGTGTTTGAAGCATGGAAAGTGTGGTATTGTGTGTAATTCTCCCTCATCGGTAGAGGAAGAAAGAATTGTTGTGTATATAAGATTCGAAATTGGTTTGGGGTTTGGGACCCCAAGGGGTATCCTATGTGTTTAAAGGAGGGAGGACCTAGATGTGTTTCGGTTCGAGGAAAGACCACACGCGCGCGCCGCCGCCGTCCCGTCCGGTCCTGGTTCGGGTTCTCGGGTCACGGTCGTGGGTCGTGGGGCGTGGGTCTTCGATATTATCTTTTTGGGCCGAAAACTTTGCCGGAAGTACGGTTTGATCCCGAAGTTTCCGGATGTACAGATTCGAACCGAATTCTTTCGATTTACAGTTTGGTCCCCGAAGTTTCAAGATGTGCGGTTTGGTCCCTCAAGTTTCCGAGATCTGGACGGTCAAAGCGATTGCCAAGCACTCAATTCAGCCATTTATTTTGGCTGAATTACTCCTCCTATAATGGCCAAATCCGTTGGTCTTTCACCATTTATGTTGGTGGCTTTACTACCTCCATAATGGCCATTATTTGGCTATTATGGAGGCGATTTTCAGCCCCTCCCTCACCTATATAAACACCCCCTTACACCATTGTTGAGCACTAAGACATATGCACGAAAATACGAAACAGATGCGAGAAAAACGGTTGCACGAAAATACACAACCGAAATAGTTTTCTTCCTACAACTTCCTAGCATCATTTCGTTACTCAATATTCTTCACGGTAGCTCTTGAGTTTCCTTTGCTCAAGGGTTCCATTGTTGTTTTATCTTGGGAGACAAATTGTCCAGGACGTATAAAGGATACATACGGGGCAATATTGTCTTAAGGACAGAGTGCTACACTCGACTCAAAAAAACCAATTTATATTTTTCCGTCTTCTATAAAGCTGGAATTTCAGGTTTTTACTTGTGTAACTATTGTAATTTTCAGATTCCATGTTGAATTATTGAATCTTTGTTTATCCTTTCGAATACTTGTAATAGTTAAATACTTCCCGTACTGCTTTATAAAGTACCATAGAGCAAAACTCCCAACAACTTAAGACAATATTTGTATTGTATTACTATTAGTGTTCGAAAGATGTCGGTCAAAAGTTGTGTGACCAAATTTGGATATGGAAATGGTTTTCTGGTAGAAGAGAGTGATGATGATGAACGTGTTCATGGTGTCACCGCTACCAAGACTGGTGGGAACAAGCGCTCACGAGAGCCTGAGGATGTCAACTGGGACAAGAGGAGAAGAGTGAAGATGTTATTCTATCTTGTAGCAGAAGGCCTATATCTGTCCCAGACAAAGGATCCGAATAATGGTGAGAAGGAAATGGACACTCAGTCTGATGAAGTGACTGAAGTGAGCCAGAATCCGAAATTGGAATAAGTATTTTTCTTACTTGTCAAGAATAAGGATTAAATGATAAGTATTTTTCTTACTTGTCAAGAATAAAGATTAAATTATGTCTGATTAAAAATGGATTAAAGTAAGGAGGAATATGAAAATAATTTATATTCCTTATGCTTTAACAAATCAGAAGTTTAATCTCATCTTCTTTTCCGTTTAAAGATTGGATTTTGTAAACGACTTAAGAAGATCCGTTCTTTTAAGTGTAATTACTAAAGTGTGTAAAGTATGTTCGCACATACGAGGGAGTAAGATCCACCGATCGTGCGAAAACTGTTACCACTCTTAAGTAAGCGCCAAGAATTATCTGGGCACCAATCATAACGGAAGAAGTCTAAAAGTTAATGACGTTGAGCCTGTCATATTATTTGACAGAAGATCCTTCATAGGATGATATTGGACACTCAGTCATACAAAGCCTCCGGGCGACTAGAGTGGGCCAAAATTCCTTTGATAGGATGATATTGGACACTCAGTCATACAAAGCCTCCGGGTGACTGGAGTGGGCCAAAATTCCTTTGATATGATGATATTGGACACTTAGTCATATAAAGCCTCGGCGGCGGAGTGGGGCCAAAATTCATTTCATAGGAAAAGTAATGGACACCTAGTAAGGTGGGCCAGAGTTTCCAGGTCCTGAATGATCTGAAGGCCTAAAGAAAGGCAGTAAAGAAATTGGACACTCAGTCTGCCAAAGCAACTGGAGTAGGCCAGAGTATCTAGATCACAAATGATCCTATTTACGCCCTAACCACGGGCAAGAGGTTGTTCATGTGAAGCAACGCCACCTCTAAAGTAGAAGGGGTCGGAGAGGTTGTCCTCAATAGGACTTCAAGGAATGAGATCACTCTAAAAGAGGTGATACATGTTCCTAACTTGGTTAAAGGACGTTGTTGGTCAAATCTGATTTGAGACTAGTCCAACAGGTCCGTAATAACTAAGAGTGGTACAATATGTCTATAGCCAAATGAATGATATATTGTAATCTGTGCATCTATGACATCATAGATTAAGACACGTTAAATAGCAAGTCATTCAAAAGCTAACGATGTTGAGATTGTTGCCTATGTCGACATAAACCCTCAAAATGAATGTGAGGTAGACGAAGAGGCAAAATCACCTTTCCAAATTCCGTCAAGGGAATAGCGAAAGAAGCACCGCTCCTCTAGAACTTAGTCACACCTACTTGGGTGATTAGAAGTTTATACAAAATAGAGGGGAGACAAGCACGTTGTGATCTTCATTGATGATGGTACAACGTATGGAATCCTTTGTTTATTGAAAAGCAAAGATGAAGTTGTTGAAGCCTACAAAGCGAAAGTTGAAAATCAACTAAGCCTACGGATTGAGAAATTCGTAGTGATAGAGGGAGAATGTGAAGCATCGTTCATTAAACGAATGTTCATTTCTCACCTCGCCTAACGGTGTTAGCCAAGCGCGAAGTCGTACGCCCAAATTATGAGGGGTAGCTTGGTAAAAGATGGGCTACCGAAACAGGTCAAGTTCGACCTAAGATCAGATTGCATATCCACCGGATCCGCAAATAACAAGATAGTGTTGATCGCCTCTTGGCGTCAAAGAATGCTTGAATTCTTTGGAGATAACTTTCCTTGGAAAAGGAAAAAGGAGTAATTGCTCAAGGTTAACAAGAACCCGCGAGGGCTCGATCGTCCGGAACTAGACGTTCCGTATCTTCATGACTCGAAAGTTGCTTGTCTATCCCAACTTAATATTCCGGATCTGCGAACTCGGGGATTCTAGATGTTGAACCAAGACGGAGCAAAGAGGGGACAAAGACTTGTTCCGTCCTTCTAGCTTGTATGGTTGAGAACGAACCATGGACAATTAACAAATAATTGTTATCTCCAAAAGCGCACGCTTTGGAAAGAAGCTAAAGGGAGAAATAGATTCCATATGTAGAACCATACGTGTGTAATAGTTAATCTTCCTCCGGAAAAGAATCTTTGGGTTGTAAAAAGTGATCCCCTGTGAGTAGCTTCACATCCGGGCCATTGTAATCTTACATGGCATGGGTGTTGAAACACCTTCCAAACCGGAGAGTTGGAAGAAGAGGATCGAAATTGGTTTGTTGTTGGGCTTCTTCCCGAACTTTCATTTTGGTCCCTGAAATGTTAACATTTTGGTCTGAAAGTCTCGGATAAAACAGAAATAATGAATCGATCACGAAACATTGACTCGAAGTTAGAAAGCCAACGGTTGGAAAACCAACGGTCTTAGAGTGAAAATCATATTGAAACAAAGTCTCGATATGAAAGATATGAGTATCACGATGACATCTTAGGAATTGGATTTCTAAGACATCTAACGGATCGGTCGATAGTTGACGATCTCGTTGAAGCCACCAATGGATATGAATCATAGAACTGATTGGAATCATGGTGCACCCATAGACAAGGAGCGATATGCTCGGGTCACGTGTAGTTCAATGTATTGTACACACTACAACCGACACGGTATCGTCCAACAAACAGATCGAGTTGAACTAAGGTTCACCGATGATCTTAATACATGATCAATAGAAGGCGTTAAGTCGGATATGACGATATCCGAATTATTCGCTTATCTACGGATTATAGTATTCGGATGTCCAATGGTTCGAGAGAACACAAGGATGATGCAACCGGACATCGGATCGAAGAACACCAAAGCCACAAGTAAATGTGTATGGTGGTTCTTGGAAAATCCTCTAAGCAAACTTGCATCGACCGATTCATGATGGTATCGGAGTTTATCGCTTTATACAAAGCACGAAAGAAGTTGAGTAACTTCACGACTCATTAGAGGACGTCCCTTATTGGGAGAAACCCGTGCCTTCAAAGCAATTCTACATGTGGCTAGCCGGTCGGCTTTAGGAAGGACACGGATGACGGCATCTGGACATATCTGTCGGGATCCGTCGGAGACATAAGACCGTATGGCGGTTGATCATCACGGGTGTCACTTCCTTGTTTACAAACTAAGGGACTACCCGGAGATCAAGTGTTACTGTCTAGGGAATGGGCTTAAAACCCAAAATATATGGACCAATACAAATGGAAACCCAACCTTACGAACCGGAGATCCCGGTAATTTGGTTCAATGGGAAAACTAAGTTGTAAAGGTTCGGTTGATCGCTTCAGTGGAAGCATGAGCACTTCGGATAGTGATTTCGAAAAGAAACACCAAATCCAAAGCCGTTCCCGCGATAGACGTTAAGTGCTATCTGCAGGTATGGGTAAAGGTTAAGTTTTCAAAACTGTAATGATCCTCAACAGGTTGAGGTTAGGTCTTTGGGAAACTTTTAATGGTTCCTAACACTTGTGAAGTGGGGTATAGCAGATACCTTGTAGGAGACCACCTATTTAAGTGCGAGGACGGGCCGCCTCAAATTGAACGCACTTAAGAATCCAAGACGTTGTCCATGGCCAAAACGGACAAAACATTACGAAGAAGAGAGTAAGGGAATTTGTTGTGTTGGTACCGTTGTCTTGGCTTACACTAAACACCGACGGTTCAAGATATCACGTTCACCGCGCGAGTAAGTCCGATGGTATTCAACTATGGAAGGTTCAAAGCCGAGGCTACCTCTCCTTATGCAACATCGGTCCGTTTGAAATATTGCTTTGGAAATGAAAAGACACCATGTGAGTGCGCCAAAATCTCTTTCAAGAGGGGATTGTTGGAAATTTGCCTTTGGCGGGAGTTGCGACCGACCAACTTTAACGGCTTAAACACTAGTGTAACGTATGTTGGAGAATCCGGTTCTTCACACATGCATGATCTACTAAGTACGTAGATAACCGTAGGGCCAAGAATCGTCAAATTTCATTGAGAAATGAAAGAGATATTGGTTCACGAAGTAAGGTGTTTGAAGCATGGAAAGTGTGGTATTGTGTGTAATTCTCCCTCATCGGTAGAGGAAGAAAGAATTGTTGTGTATATAAGATTCGAAATTGGTTTGGGGTTTGGGACCCCAAGGGGTATCCCATGTGTTTAAAGGAGGGAGGACCTAGATGTGCTTCGGTTCGAGGAAAGACCACACGCGCGCGCGCGCCGCTGCCCGTCCGTCCGGTCCGGTTCGGTTCCGGGTTCTCGGGTTCTCGGGTCACGGGTCACGGTCACGGGTCACGGGTCGTGGGTCGTGGGTCTTCGATATTATCTTTTTGGGCCGAAAAAAACTTTGCCGAAGTACGGTTTGATCCCGAAGTTTCCGGATGTACGGTTCGAACCGAGAATTCTTTCGATTTACGCTTTGGTCCCCGAGTTTCAAGATGTGCGATTTGGTCCCTCAAGTTTCCAGAATACGGACGGTCAAAGCGTTGCCAAGCACTCAATTCAGCCATTTATTTTGGTGAATTACTCCTCCTATAATGGCCAAATCCGTTGGTCTTTCACCATTTATGTTGGTGGCTTTACTACCTCCATAATGGCCATTATTTGGCTATTATGGAGGCAGCGGTTTTCAGCCCCTCCCTCACCTATATAAACACCCCCTTACACCATTGTTGAGCACTAAGACATATGCACGAAAATACGAAACAGATGCGAGAAAAACAATGCACGAAAATACACAACCGAAATAGTTTTCTTCCTACAACTTCCTAGCATCATTTCGTTACTCAATATTCTTCACGGTAGCTCTTGAGTTTCCTTTGCTCAAGGGTTCCATTGCTTTGTTTTATCTTGGGAGACAAATTGTCCAGGACGTATAAAGGATACATACGGGGCAATATTGTCTTAAGGACAGAAGTGCTACACTCGACTCAAAGAAAAAACCAATTTATTTTTAATTTGATTTACTTTCCAAGTTTGGAATGAGACTTGGTTTTTACGGGCTTCCAAAAATAAAGTGATTATTTTTCTAAATTTAACGTACAAAGTTAAAAAATAACTTTTTCCATTCACAACTTGCTAAATTTATCATATACTAATTAAAATAATTTTTTTGAAAGTTGACACTGTAGGGTTTTGTTGGGTCCAAAACACATAAATAAGGCACATGAAAGTTTAAAATTTTGTTCTTACTTACCCCAACAACTTATTCTGGTATGGTTATATGACAATCAAAACATGTAATCATAAAGTATGAACACTTACATGTTGTATTTAACTAGAATCTTTATCTACTATAGGTCCGCACGCGAATGTCCTTACGATTGCAAGCTCCAAGCTTCAATGTATTTCTCCTTCGAAAAGATAGGAAATCCGGCAGAGGTTCGAGAGAGTGTTTAGATTCTAAGTCTCTAAGACTTAGAATGATAATCTGAAATTTGTGTGTTGAATAATGAAATGAATGTCTGTATTTATAGGTGAAAAATTAGGTCAAATCGGATTAGGGTTTGACCTTGGGCCTGACCCATAAATCGAGATAGATTAGGTCATTAGTGCCGCGGCCCTATGGTGTGGGCGTCGCGGCTCTCGACGTGGCCCTACACCTTCTCGATTTATTTTCCACACATTCTTAATTAAATCCAAAATCCAATTTTGACTTAATTAAAACAATCATTATTAATTTAAATATCTCGATTCTAAATTGAATATTTAATACCCTCTCAATACATCCTTAGATCGAAAAGACAATCGACATAGTGTGATCCTACAGGCCTTCACATATCGACATTAATCAAATTAAGGTTTACGCGGAACTCGTAGACGGCGCCGCAAGACGAACTCAATATGTGAAGTGCGTTTATACGAATCCAGTAAACTTAACCTCTACGTGGTAAGATAAAATCCTTTCATTCACGACACACCCGATCAAGCTTAGGATTTGTCAAGTGTCTATCCAAATAGCTTAATCATTGTATCTCATCTATATTAGTTGACAACTAGACCATATTCTAAATATGTCTATTGCGTTGGCCAACGACTTAGTCAACCTAATATTACTGAGAATCTGAGTGTTCTCTCGAATATACATTCAAGGAATGAATCCTAATCTTGGCTCAACTATCATCTTTAATCCACATCGTAATGTACCAAATACAAGCCGTATCTCAACCTATAAGGCATTTGAGCTTAGGACAGGATCAAAGTATATTACTTTGTAGACAAGGTGCGTATTGACCTCAAGTCTAAGGACTTCTATCTCCCACATGCTGATCATACTTTAGACAAGTATAACAAACAATTTATCAGCAGGGTATACCAATACTTCAAAGTATCCATGTGTCCATCACGAGTAGTCATTACTCGTAGCAGGTGAGACATACTACATCCTCTAAGGATGTGATGCAGACCACATGTCGACTTATCACATATAATTGATATCCCATTCTTGATGATCATTAGTCTATGCTATTTTAAGAATTACGTTATAATATTAATATATCACATTATTAATAAAAGTGTAACCTCCAGGGATGCATATTATAGAATATTATAAACAATTAATTAATAATTCAATAATTGCAAATGCCAATATATTAATCTCCATTAATAATAATATGAATGTATATAAAGTACATTTGTCCTAATATAGATTGTCTCTATGACATAAATATACTTTCAGACACAACATCAATAGAAGTAATAATTTACCAAAAATTGAATAATAAAATACCGTAAAATTTTGGTGAAGTATAGTGTTATCATATGCACTTTGTTTTATTGCTTCTATCATTGAATTAAACATAAATGAGAAACATTAATAAAATGTCAAACGTAGTATGAAAAATAATATAGATTTTGAAGACAAATATTAATATAGAAAAGCTATTTCATATTTTAAGTTCCACATTTATTGCATGGAAGTGAATAATTGATTAACAATCAAACGGCATATATGGTAAAATAATATTGTGATCAAGATTCATTCCAAATAAAAACTCCTACGTAGAATACTATATATTCAAATTTTAACCCTATAAATTATAATATAATGCCAACCTTCAGGTTAGTCTCTCTATTTTTCTTCTTTTTTTCTACTGTGAATAAATTCTATAAATAAAATTATGATCTCCTCAAACTAATTTTGCATTTCAAAAGCTTAAAACAACAAAGTCTATGGCTTTGTAGTTTTGTGCTAGCAAGTAGTAAGAATAATATTTGTTTGTCAAGTCAGGCAATTACGTTCTTTTGTTTATTGATTTTTTTTTATTTTAGTATATCGTTTGTTCAATCTCTAAGAATAAGTTGTTTACCTCCTACAAATTTCATTATCAAAAAAAAAATTATATCTTTCTTCTCTAATTTTCACTTTTCGGTTCTTCACAAAAAAGCCTCTTTCTTATGAGTTGTGATCAGTATAACTTACCAAAGTATCATCCAATCAAGAATACAATGCAAAAATTTGAGATCCTGAAGCAAGAAGAAGGTATACTTTATATATTTATATTTATTGCTCAATAATATTTTTTGAATCTGGCATATGTTACTCATATGCATTAATATGTTTAGAAGTACTTTAATCTTATTCTACTTACATTAGTTGTCCCTTTTTTTTCAAATTTCTTTGTTATTTTTATTATTTTACTATGGTTTACAATTTACATTGCATTTATTTTTTATTACATATGTAACTAAAGTATAAAAGAGTTTTACCAAATTATCAAGGTATATTTTCATACTTGATTTAACTATTTACTATTATTATTTTGTTATTTATAATTAACTTTACATTTATCTTTTGTCATAGATGTAACTAAGGAATCTGGAGTTTCCATAGATATAATATTTACAAATATCTCACAAATGCGAAATGAATATTTGAAAAATGAACAAGTATGATGGAGAGCCGAAATATATAAAGGAGTTTTACCAAATCACTCGTTCAAGGAATAATCAAATATAATATGAATGTATAAGAGTTCTTTTTTTTTTTTTTACAGAATTTACTATCTCAAGAGCACTACGCAAATTAAAGATTATATTGTGTTATGTTATTTTGTTTGCATTTATTTTTTCCCTTTGATATACTAACTTATATGCATGACTATTATAATTTTATTTTTGGTGCTACATGACTATTATGATTACATGTATGTCTTTTTCTTTTATATAGATCAGTATTTTCAAAAACAATTATTCATTGTTTTAGTATATACAACCTAAACTCTAAATTAATAAATAATAAAAAACAAGAAAAAGGTAGAATTGATACAATTGAAGCATATGTGATCTAAAATTCTGACTATGCTTAAGAATTTTTCATCATCTTCTTTCAAAATTACAATGATAGCAAGTGGCTTTAATTTTGTTCGCTTAAGAAAAATAATCTTTAATTTAATAAAATAAAATTATTTGTTTAAAAGAAAAAAAGTGCTTTAAGATAGAAGTTAAAGTAATATTTTCTATTTTTAAAGCTTAAAATTTGCAGATTCTCCTTATAAAGATAAAGTTAATTTATTCAAAAAGGTAATTTATTAGTATAAAAAGATAACTAAGGAGCAAAAGGAGAAAAAGATATTGAACACCATACCTAGCACACGAATTCAACTTTATCTTTCTTGAGCATAGAACTTTGTTGATATTCTTTTTCCTTCAAATTGTTTTACTTTTTAGATGTGTCGAATTACGTACGAGCCAATGTAATTGGAAGATTACAAAAAAAAAAAAAAAAATTATGCTAATTTTCGTTACTATGTAGTAATGATCTTTTTTGTCCTTTTAAAATTAAATGCAATTAGTATGATCTACTGGTGAATTTCAATACTGTAAGGTTCATCCAGTTGATATAAATTAAGGCTTTGTGCAATATTCATAATTGATGTATGACAAATAAATTGTAAGTAATTATGGATAAAATATTTTGTATTTGGAATTTAAGGGGTCTCCTCTTTGGTGTTTAGAACATAAAAACACTCTTTAAAATATTTATACATAATTAATAATAGATTCAACTATTTTTTTTTTACTACACGCATGGTCTTGATGTGTTTAATTATCTCAAGGGGTTTTGAATTGATTATAGCTAACTTTTGAATTTGAATTATCTAGCTATTTATCTATATATAGCCAAAACAAATTTATATTGAGGTTAAACCAAGTGGATCAAGACAATATTAAATTTATATTTGTTTTCTTCAATTTCTTAGAATATTGGTTATCGAATACATCGCATTGAGAAACATGATGTTAATTAATTTTTTGTCAAGACCATATGATCTGAAGTACTCAAACAAGCCAACTCATAATTAATATTTTTGCAATATTATCTATGCAATTTTTTTTAAAGTTATGGTTATTTAACTTTAATATCTCGAAATGATATAGAAAAATAATAGATTTTAGACTCTAAAAATACATAAGCTTGAATTGATGTATTCTTTTCTGGGTATGTTGGACTATGCTGGGTATGTTGTTGTTGTAAAAATATAAGATTGAAAATGAAGAAAATAATGATGAAAATGAAGAAAAGAAAGCTGAAAAGGAATCATTAAATAATTACGGGAATGTTTCGTTTACTTTAGGTTGCTTAAGATACAGAGGAAAATAAAATATATTTATTTCTTGGCATATCATGTAATAAATTCGTATTTAATGCCAAATGTAATATTAAACGTATATTGTATGTCAAGTACTATGAAGTGTAGTAAATAAATTTCAGCAAAAAAAGAAAGTGTAGTAAATAATATAAGATATTAAGTAAACAAATAAAACTCAAAATATTATGGAAAAAATTGATCAAACCAAAAAGTGAAAATATGAATCATTTTTTGACAATGTCGAGAAATAAGTTGTCACGCCCCAACCTTGGGGTGTGGCCGACACCCAGCACCCGAAGGCCCGAGCGAACCAACGGTAGTATCTGGAACCTGTATTATGAAATCTGGGCCGACAAAGCCTCCATATAACCATAACAAGACAAGAATGTATGCATGCAGAAGAGTCCCAACACAATATATACATATAGCAAAGGCCGACAAGGCCACAAGAAGAGTACTCCACTAACAAAGAGGCCGACAAGGCCACAACATATATACACACACCGTACACTAGTCTGCAAGCCTCTAAGAGTATTGTAATACATCAATCGGTCGGGAAAGGGCCCCGCCATATCCCAAAATACTAGAAATATGTACAAAAGTACCTAGTGACTCCTGTATGGAAACTCCGAGAGAGAGGAATGCGTCGATCACAGCTGAACAGAAATCTACTGAGGAGGAGCGCCGCCCCGTCTATTTGTACCTGCGGGCATGAACACAGTGCCCCAGAAAGGGGACATCAGTACGAAATATGTACTAAATATGTAAGGCAGATAACATATGTAAACAGAAGATATAACATAAGAGACATGGGTACAGAAGTCAACCTGAAACTCATAAGAAGCCTCTTAAGGCATACCCTGTCACCAGTATGGATATATATATGCATGTCTCTAAAATCAAGACACTAAACGGGGTTATATAATATAGTATCAAGTCGCTCTGTAGGTCAATTCATACCATAATATATCACACCTGACCTTGATGAGGACTCGGTCGTACCCGGTCCAGATGTAGGACTCGGTAATAACAAAATCAACTGCAGTGGTGTGCACCTATAAGTGTCATACCCGACCGACTATAGCGCGGCTCGGTAAGAAAATAGATACGTATTAATAAGTGCAATGCAAGATAGACTTCAAAGGACATCACAAGCAGAGCACGAGTGACCTATCATTGTTATCCTCCGACTATTGTTATTGGAGCTACGTTCATGAATCCCAATACAATCAATTTGGAATATATAGAATTCAATAGATGCTATGGACTAGAAATACCCAAGGATTAGGATCAATTTATCAAGAAAGGCTTATTGTTATTCGATTTAACAAGATGGAACTCTATTCGAAGAAACGTTACGTTAAATCATGCCAAGAAGGAAAGTTTTCCTACATACCTTAAAGTCGACGCCTTATTAAGGAAGGTTAAGCTCGTCTCTTCTTACACGTCAATATATAACAATAGGAATCAATTCTAGTGTTAATAGTTTAGACATAGCGAGTTGTACCGTACTTATGCAATTATAGAATCATATTTTTCTTCTAATTTTTTCCATCCTTCCAATTCTATATCATTAACTATAATCTTAATATCAATCATTCCTTCAATTTCATCATCTACAACTCTAGAATATTACCGATAGATGAGCTCAACTCACAACTTAACAAAGTTTAGCAATCCCTTTCTCTTTCATTTTAATTCTTCGGCATAACAAAGTTCTAGAAGTTCATGTAACTCATATACTCAAAGGTTAATGAAACTCTTACCTTGGATAGGAAGTACTCGCCTTAAACTCCGACTTTGATAAAGAAGAACTCTGTCAATACAGTAGCAAAGGAGAGAGCAAGAAGGAATACAACCTCTACGAGCTTCAAGGTGTAATATCCACATTATTTTCTTTAAGATCAAATTTGAATGGCTATGAGGATTTAGGGGTTTTGTGGAACTGATTTGGGATAAAAGGATTTGTTATGGGGGCTGAAACACTTTTAAATCTCTAAGAAATCCGCCACCGGCCCACTTTTACGCTAGGTTTTACTCTCCGTAAAATATTTTATGCCCTTTTTCTTCACCGCCATTTTTTGTAAAAATAATTCCAAGTTTCTGTTCAGTTTTACGGTGGAAAAATCAGAGTTTTACGGCCCGTAATTAATTTTACGGTCTTCTTTGCAACCCTTTCTTAAAATGCACATAACGTTTTATACATAGCTCCGATTGATGAACATGTAGTTGTATTGGAAAAAAGACTCTATGAACTTGAATTTAGATAGGTTATACATCCAAAATTCCTTATAAATTAGGAGATATACCCATGCCAAGTTGGACCAAAACTTCTGTCCAAAATTCTGCCTGTCCTTCCCTGAGTTTCGACGAATTTTAATTTCTTTGATTCGTTTGACCTCGAACTCTTATGAAACTTTCGTAACACATGTTTAAACTTATTTTCATCCAAATATGTGATCTTAGCCTTACTGAACTCTACGTTACTTTACTTACGATACATACAAGCGCAAAATATGGGGTGTAATATCATTCCCCCCTTAAGAACATTCGTCCTTGACAACCGTTTATCAATCCAGAATCACAAGGGTTAGCTATAACTTACCTCAGTTGTCGAATGACAAAATTTGAGCTACATATGGTGCATATGTATCAACACAACAATATTGCCTATACAAGGCACCCAAGATAAGTTCGATATATAAGAGAGGAATAGAAAATTTGTATCGCACGAGTATTAGTATAAACTTTCTATCAAGATGAGTGCGTCTTGATTTCACTTTTCCTTTACTTTTCAAGTCATCTCTTTTTATCTTATCGCTCTTCAACAATACCTTAGGTAAAGGTTATCTCTTTAATCCGCAACTCTCGGATCTGAATCTATGATAGTAACTGAAATACCTTCGTGAAATTCTTTGCAACCCAAATATTTTCTATTACTGACATACGAGAGGATACTTCTACATATTTTTGTAGTATCGCTACATGGAAAGCTGAATGAACTCCATTTAACCATGGAGATGTCTTAAGCTCATAGGACACTCGTTTGGTATCTGAGTAAATTCATACGGTTCGATATATCTGGGCTAAATTTGTTCTTCTGATCAACTTTCCTTACATTCCTTAGGTCAAAACCTTCGGGAGTACTCAATCGTGGATTTCAAATCCGTGTAACACATTAGCATATGACCTCTGGAAATTCTGAAATACGAATATACTTGTATCCCTTTATACTCCCAATACTTACTTCCTTTTACTCTTTTTTCTACTTGGCTACAATTCTTGTTACACTGCCATACTCAGCTTTACAAAATTTAGTCATTTCTCATATTTACTCTTGACGCTTTACTTATTCTATCAATGTTTTGCTAACTTCACCATCTCACCTTCTTTGTAGAACTTTAACAAGGCGTTCTTACGCTTTTAGTTTCAACCTTTCTTAACCAGATTAACTTTTGGTTGTTTAATATCTTTACTCCTTTCACAGCTTGGTGGATTAACATTGGTCCAGCCAACTCCTTTTTCCTTACGTCAAACCAACTGATGGAAAGTCGGTATTCCTAATCATATAAGGTCTCATGGGGATCTGTTTAGACGATGGGATGATAACTTATATAATACGCATTTCATGTGGGGAAAGTAAGCATCACACTCTCTTTCGAAAACTAGTATACCTGTCCGAAAATTGTCAGCAAGCATTTGAATTATGAGTTCGGCCAGTCTCTACTCAGGATAAAATTATAACAGGGTCTCATGTTCCCCAACTATATTTGGACGAATCTCTACAAGTTATTGTAATGGAGACTCTCTATCTGAGGTGATAGACATTAAAATATATAAAATCATACGGTGTTCCCGTTAATTTTTTTGTTTAATCCTTGATTGTATAAATAAAATTATCGGACCACAAACGACAAACCTTGTAATTTTGTCAATCATGAACCATTTACAATTATTATTCTTTTGACAACGATGAAGTAATTCCATACCAAACTTTATTCTTGAATCACTTTTCCATTCCAATCAGGATTCTTAATCTCCTATATTAGTCCTTCTGAATATGTGTTGCTCTTAGTCTTATCAGTTGACCATTGGTTCATTATGCCAACTCAACAATGTTCCTTTTTGTTTTTTTATAATACTTGCCTCAAGTATCATGATATATTTATTCAAATCTTGCTCCGGAGACCAATCAGGTCAGGGCTTACAAGTGATACTCTTTTAACTTGCCATGGAGCGGTGCTAATACCTTTTACACTATTACTTTACTGTCACTAGAGTCTTGGAATTGGACTCGTAAACTACTTTCAAGATGAAATTCTTTGATTAGCGCTCTCTCTCTTTCCCTTGACCTCTATATAAGTTAAACTGTCCATATATCTTATATTACTCTGCCCTGAAGGTTGTCACGTTTGAACTTTCTCCTTAAACTGTATCATTTCGATTACTAAAGGTACTATCACTGAGTTCTGATCAATAACTATTTTCATAGTATTCTAGCTTCTGAACTATATCCCTCTCAAGGAGGACCACTCTTCCATTTTATTATCTAAGCTCGCCTTTTTCACCTTTTGCTTAATCCTAAGACTATTATTTCCTTTGTCGAATACTCATAGGTCCCTGCATTATGGCGACTCGTACTTGAAAACGCTCTTACTATCAATAAGAGGAGCTCATCTTCAAGTTCGGTTGTTGTCGTCCAAAAGTATTCTGAAAGTTCTTGTGATTATTAAGGATATTATGTCATACTCCTAAATGCGTACTCACTACTACCAGTTCTAAGTCACATGTCTGTTCTCAACCACTCCTACACATAAATGACCTCATTTCCATATCCATGTTGAACATATACATTACCACGCATTGGCTTACCTCAATCATCCCCATCATGGAGTTTCTTATATATCTAGCTTTAAATTCCGCTTCGGGTCTCAATCTTAGTTCTTTAGTTACCCAACACAATTAATGATAAGCTACTGACATATTTCTCATTAAATACATCCCCATACTCTGAAGGAATTTGCATTATCGATCAACCTCCCTGTAATATACAAAATCTCTATAATTTGGAGTAAATTCTCCTCCCTTGTTTCTTAGTCAACACCGCCTAACAATAAATGTAGTCTCATTGTCATGTCCACGTAGGGTTTTGGGTACCTTTAATTATCTGTGGTTATTCTTCTTACTCCCATTCCCATTTTCGTTCTAACAGTACTAACTCTGAGTACCATATTTAACTACTCACCTTTATTTCTGGGCTTCATAGCCCGTCAGCTTTTAATTCACTTTATACTAGCCCCTTGTGCCATTACCCTTTTATTTGGAATATTTCTAAGAATTGTGATCACTTACCTATAAAAGTTAGGACTTCAAGCTCAAAAATCATTATATCATGTGAAATGTTATATTGATAACTCGCTCGGCCCCTAAGCTGGCTTTCTTCTAGGCTTATATACATCATATCTCGATGTAACCCAAATTATTCTTTCATTCATTGATTTTTTTAACAACTCCTCTTGGGCTTGCATATGCCTTTCTCTCCTTAGCGTCAATACTTATATACCGTTGATATTCTTAACATATTCGCAGACATTTGGATAACATAATCTTATTTGTTTTGAAGTTCCTCATTGTAACTGCCTTATCCATTTACAAAACCACCATGCGGAACTATGTCAATTCATGTGTCGCATCATTTCCCTATTGGAGGAAAGTCACTCATTTAGGCTTAGAGGTTCTTCTTTCTGTATAGTCCCATTGTCACCTCAGCACCTTCACAATTCCACGATCTTTTAATAACTTACCATTTGTTCCAACACAATTTTTCCTTATTAGGGACTATTGAATCAATTATACAGATAGAAGGTTACATTTTTATAACTGACATACTTGATTCTCAAAAGATCCCTCTTTATCTTCAAACCACGTTAGTCTTTAGGGGCTTCTTTGTTAATATTCTTTTAAGATCACCCTTTTTGCAGTTTATATTTTTATTGTCCGATTACTTACCTTGGTAATTTCAAATCTATGACTCGTATTTTACTTAACAAGGAAACTTTCCCAATATCGATACTCCCTAATTCAGGAGGCTAGATCGTCTGATCGGTATATTTCGTTAACATGTGGATGTTCGACTCTCATAATAAGTACTTAGTCCCGTAGCACATTCATTTTCACAACTTAGCATTTACTTCTCCTTGCCTTCTAATTTACTTGGTTACGAACTATATTGTATTAACGTACTTTATTGTATGGCTCTCAGTCGTTTTTCATATTTACTCAAGTGTCCCACCTATGTTGGTACTATTCCTTTACTATCCACCTCATTTCTTATCTTAGTTCAAATAAACATTCCCTGGTTTATAACTTTCTCTTCTTTAATTAGCCTTATCTCCTAGGCACTTACCATCTTTGCTTACTTCAGACAAAAGCTTACATACAAGGAATTCAATACTTGGCCCTCGGAGCGTCAAGATTATTAAAAAAAATTATATTCGTTTCACAATTTCTGGGTACATCAGCTATACATGGTCCAAAGGAGTGGCTTTGACATGACTGTACTATCTTCCCGTACTGCCCATACTAAGGCTTATTCTACCATTTACTAAGTTCCCATATCTCTATAGGTTCTTCTCATTGCGGTTCTACCATTATGGAAACCAGGGTAACAATACTTACATTTTTCCATCGGAATATCAATTTTCTTATACCCTCGTGTATTCAAGTACTCTGCACCTCCTTCTCCTCACTTTTCTTAAATCCAAAAATCAGCGTCTTACCTTTCTAGGCGTTCATTATCTCCTCCGTAACTCAAATGTTCATACTCTAAGACGGTAGTATAACACTCGCACCTCTCGCGTATCAGTAACCTGCTGAGGGGGCTTTCATTTACTTGTCACGAATACGGACTAGCCAGAGTCTTTCTAATAATCGAGATTACTGGAACTGTATAAAGCACGAGTTAGACTCGAATTCTTACAACTCAGCTCTACTGCACGATCTATGAGATGAAAGAATAGAAATCATACCTAAATGCCATGTAGCCTCCTGTTTGTAAGTGCACAATACACCCATAAATAAGATTCTACTAGACACGGCTTGTAGATTCTCTAAGACAAACCTGATCTGGTACCAAGTTTTTCACACCCCAATGTCGGGGTGTGACATAAGTACTGGATTATGTTATTTTGAATTCACCAATTAAGTAAAAAAGTAAAGTATTTTGATCACAAAAGTTCCTAAATAGTGTTAGGAAGAGGACATTTTCATCATCTTAAAGTATAAACTATTGGTCCCTGAAAAAAATAGGTTGGTTGCTTAGTATATAAGGTATAATATTTTAAAAGTTTGAATAAGGAAAAATTCAGACTGTACTTTTCATGATGAAAGAAAAATCCTTTTTGACCAATATAAGTTATATATTATTATCAAATAATATAAAATATTAATAATTTAGTATTTTTAAGTAAATAAAATATTTTTTATAGTTAATTTTCTTTGTTGTCGACCGCGCGCGGATACAAATACTAGTAACATTTTAAAAGTACTTCGTATCATCTTAGAAAAGATGAAACAATCTCATTTTTTTCACATAAGGTTAATTATTAAATCTCTATTATTGTCATTTTCTATCCTATAAGGTATTGAAAGAATCACCTAATAGGTGTGTCAAATTATTTTCGACCAGAGAAAAAATTATTACCTCCAATGTTTACAATAGTAACATGAATATAAGACACATATCTTGACATACACTATATCACTCAAATATTATTAATTAATAACATCTCACCTTAATTTCTCACTTAATGATGGTAATTAATTTTTAACTCACAGCTTCAACATCCTTTTCAAATGAAATCAGTTCAAACACATCTAATTTTCTTTCTTTATTTTCTTTTGGTTACAAATTAAAGGCTTACTATATAATTATATATTGATATGTCAAATTGCAACTAGGGACATTTTTAATGAAATTAGTCCCTTTCCAGTTTTAATTTGTACAAATTGTTTAATACAAAAGGAGAGTGGGGCATCAACTTAGACCTCAAATATTTTTTAACTTCAATCAAATATTGTTTATATGACTGCTCAATCAAACTCATCCAAAATGTTTGCTAAATTAGAGGAGCAAATGAGGGGACAAACTGGTATAGCTGTACCCATTAATTTTTATTTTTATTTTGGTTTCCCCCATTAATTCTTGCATGATTTTTTTTTTATAAAAAATACTAGGAATAATAAAATATACTTTTGATTCCCTTATTAATAAAATATTTTCAACCCTTTTCCTCATAAATTGCTCCTTCCCCCTTTCCATATCACTACTCCACCACTGATATATGCTTGTAGTTTAAAATTAGTCTTATTTCTTCATAAATTAATAGGAAATTAGCACTTTTAGACCCTCAAATATTGATAAATTCTCATTTTGATCCTTGTGATTTCTGCTTAAGCACATTTAACCTTTAATTAGTTGATATGTGCATTTTTTTTATCTCTTTGATTGTGAATCTTCACAACTTTAATGAATTATTAAGTGTTAAACTATTCAATTGTTGATGCATTTTGCTATATTTGTTCTATTAAGTACTCCATATTTTAGAGTAATATGGTTCGAAAAATAATCTAAAAATCACATATTCCTATTTAAAAAAATACTTATTTTAATTAATTAAAAATTAAATACACTTAATCAAATATTACAAGGACCAAAATCAAGGGCCAAAAGTGTAAGCATCCCATAATAAAAAGAACATGTTCTTTTGGTCAAATGTGTTTAAGTACAAACATGCATGAGCTTGGGAGATGATTGATTTGTGCCTTAACCACTCTCTCATCATTAATGTTCTTTGAATGACAATGTAATAGCCTTTTACTCCCTCCGGTCCATTTTACATGTCACATTTTTTATTTACATATCTCTTAAGAAATTACTCTTTTCGTTTTATAATAAGTGATTTGTTTTAGTTTATACACACTCCTTAAGAAAGTGCTCACTTCTAAAAAATTAAGAGTGCTTTTACTATCTTACCCCTTATTAAATGTCTAGAAAAGAAAATCTACTTAATGATTCTTGATTATATAAACAATGATAATTTTGAAAGAATAGGATCAATTACTTCTTGAAATCCTAAAACACAACTTATTTTGGAACAAAATGAAAAGCCTAAAAATCACTTATTATGAAACGGAGGGAGTATGTGTTTTCCTCGGACCCCACGTTGTGGAATTTCACTGGATATGTTATTGTAGGGAGTATGTGTTTTGATATCATACTCTTATTTTTTATTTTTAATCATTTAGAATGTTAATCTCTCTTCAATATATATTATATCTTTAATCTCTCTTCACTTAATTAGATTTTCATGCTAATTAGTCAATGTTTATTATTTTCAAGAATTATTATTACTAAGGACAAAATTGAAAAAATATACTCAATTATATCTTGATTTTCTAAAATGACAATTATTTTGGACCATCTATTTTTAATAAGGATAACAAATAAAGTGGACCGCATGGAGTACACTATAAGATAATTACAATTTACAAGTATTCATAATAAATGAAATTAATAACTTAATAAATAAGTTAAATAACATTCTATAACCGACAGTGTTTTAAAATGTAGTTTTAGGACTCACCTCAGGGCTCGCACGGGGAGGGGCACTGCAAAATGCTTCGGGGCTCACGTGTGAGGCTTACGCGGTAAGCGCCCGACTGTAAGCCCTAAACACGCCTAACGCCAAACACTCGGGGCTCGCCTAACAATTCTTACACAAATCATATGTTAATTCCTTTATTAAAATCGTTGAACCTCATAATTCTTTAACAAATGAATGATACTTAATAATTTTCACCCAAATAACAAGTCATAGGTATTGCATATTTAATATTTGAGAACATCGTGAGTGTGATATCACTTAATATTTCTTTTAAAAATACATAGACGAATTGTACATTTTCACTTGTCAGTGGTATTTTGTCCTATGTATCAAAATTATCATATTTTATTATTTCGCTATTTAAAAGTAATTTTATTTTTATTCATGAAGGAGTTACGTTTTAATTATAATACTGATAAAGTTTATTGATTATTTTCTTATAGGGAGATAAAATGAATAGTATGATAGTAATATTGTTTTAAGAAATTGTGATTTTTTCATTGTTTGAAAGTTAATATGTTAGAGTTATTTGCATTTCATAATAGCTTTTATTTCATTGTATTGTTTATATTTGTAAAATTATGTTATATATAATTACACGTTGTAAGTGGCGTATAATTTTGAATTGCTTTGATTATTTTTTATGAGGATCAAGCGCGTGCACAGACACACATATATATTATTTATAATTTTTTTATTTTTATGTAATTTTGCCTATTTAAAATTATTTATTATAATTATATTATTTTATAGAATACTAAAATCCGAAGTATATGTAAAACGCCCCACCTAACGTTCCCGCCTTTTAAAACAGTGATAACAGCCCATCACAAACATATGCATCAGAGATTGAGCAATATTATGTCATGAAATCCTATACCAACATAAAGATTTGAATATTAATTAGCAGCTTAATTACCCATATGGTCAGATCTCAGTCTCCATCATTACATGTGTTTCTGACTCAATGATATGATAACATCATTACGATATGTCTCTTTTCTTTAGCTTAAATTAACCCAATTCTTTATAATTGTAATCATGTGATTAGTTACGTAAATAAAGAGAAAGATGATTCATATTTCTTAAGAAATAAGCATAGTATATGGAAGTTTCAAGAGTTTAAAGTAAGCGGATTCCAAATAAATATAATTTTATTACATATATGTATATATTTCAAATTTTTTCGTATATATAAACATAATTAATCAAGGTAAGTAATAGATTAAGCTAAACATACCGAAAGTTCACCTATATGATCGGACCATCACACAAAAATAATAAAGAAATAAATTTTAAAAATTAGTTCTCACTCGGTGTCCGCTACTTGCCTTCAACCTGACTAATTCGGATTCGCGCTAAGAAGCACTTTGAGGGTTAAAGCGCTTTCGATAAAAATGACTCTATTCTGATTAGAGCTGGAATCAGAGACCTCTGAGTACCGACGAAGGGTACTAACCATCCCACCATAATTATTAATAATATTTTTTAAAATTTCTCACCCGGTGTTCGCTACTCGTTTTCAGCCCGACTAATTTGAATTCACGCATAGAAGCACTTTAAGGGTTAAAGTGCTAGCTTTCTACCAAAATGACTCGATTTTAATAAAAGCTGGCTCGATTTCGAGATCTTTAATAAAAAACGCAAGGGAACTAACACCCCACCTCAACCATTAGTGACAAAATAAATAATTGAATAGGAAGGGATGGTGACCCACTATTGTAAAACCATGCTCCATGTGTCTGTTTAGTTTGTTAAGGAATGGGGTCTACTAATTTAAAAGAATTACCTTTAAGGGGAGGCAAGAAAATTCTTCTCATAATTTGACCCAAAAAATCTGAAAGACTATAAATTAAGTGAAGTAGACTAATTTTTAGCATATAATTCAATGTTGCTAAAGCACTTGTTGTTTTCTTTTATATAACTCACTCTTTGGCCACTTTCTTCTGTCTCCACCCCAAATTTCACTCTCCCTTCTTTCTCTTTTAAAAATTTTCAACTTTGAAGAAGAAGACATGAAGATAATTTTTTTTTTGATTTTGACAGCAACTAAAGGAGGCGTCCAAAGGGATCGCATTGATCCAGGTTTTTCAAAAATGTCGATAGGTGTGTTGTGTCGAATTCTTCAAAAATAATGTGTTGTTGAAGGATTCGATACAGATACAGTAACATTTTCTGAGAGTTTGAGCAACATAACTTTCTGGTTGTTTCTACTACTTATATTGCTCGGATTCTCCAAAATATTATTTGTCTCAAATTTTCAAAAAATGTACTACTTTAAAGGATCTGACACGCACTCGACCGAATTTTGTGAAATTCCCGAGCAACATAATCTATTACTTCAACAAAAAATTATTGAACTTAATTGGATCATGCTATCCCTTTGGACTCCTCCTTTTGAAGCTACTAATAACTTGGAGATCTGATGAAGACATCTCATGGTAGAGATGATTTTATTTAAGGTCTTACAGCAAACTGTGTTCTCTTTCAGAAACCTCAATGCTTGTATATCTGAAATCATTTCAATGCGAAGCATCATCACTGGAGAACATGTAAGTCCAATTGACACTACGCATTAAACATTCTTTTTTATAATTATCAGTCATGTTTAGGTCAGTTTATGCATATCTCGATTATTTCATATCATTCAAATATTTGTTACCTTCAATTAGTATAGATAGTGGCAGAGCTACTTAGAGTGAAGGATAGTCAGTTGAATATCCTTCATTAAAAAATCATATTGCATATATAAATAATTATACTGCAGTTTGCATATATAGTCAAAAATTACTTTTTATACATATATATTAGATTTGAATACTTAACAAAATTACTAATTTTCCAGAAAGGTCGACTGGTTTTTATGCTTCATTATTCTTTTAACTTTCAAATGAAGATTAACTGGTTGAAATTATGGGCAACTAATGTGAGTCTTCACAAGGGCAGTCCGGAGCACAAAGCATTCCGTGTTAGTGGAGTTCGGAGAAGGGTCACCTTCAAGGAGTGTGATGTAGACAACTTATCCTAATGCAAACATTAGTGGCTGCTTCAACAGTTCGAACTCCTAATATAGATCATACGAAGACAACTTTATCGTTGCTCCTTTGTGAAAGCCCCAATAATTTACAGAATTGGTCTTCTGTTTTATTTGAATTGTTATTTCTTTAACTTCCATTGAATTAAAGTAGAATAATATTCACATGGAAAATTATCGACCCTCCTTTTTGCTTTCCCTTTATTAACTCTTCTTTTTATCTTGTTTGATCAGTACTCTTTAATTTTCTGCAAACATATATATCTATATGTATCTGTGGTCCCAATTTACATAATTAAGAACAATAAATATCCCAAAGAGAAAAATAAATTGCTACTCTACTAAAGTTGAATTTTATTTTCTTAAAAGTCAAGAAGAAAACAAGGTAATTTTTGATGATGAGTGAGCTGGAAATTAATTCTATTATGGTGCTTTTGGAAGGCTTTGAATAATGACATGATCTTAATAACTTTAGGAAAGTGTTTAATTACATTAGTTAGGTGAAAGTTTAACCAAAGTTAGGAACTTTTGATTATTACGTAACATCAACTACTTATTTTTACATCTAGATTGAAAATAGTACTCCACTAATTAACTTTTACGTAACGATCAAATTTGTCTTTTTTTAAACACTGCCATCACATGTCATACTATTTCACCTTTTTATTTCAAAACCATTTTCCCAACAAAAGTATTTTGAAGAAGGTTTTGTTGTTTCTGGCCAATGTGCTTGAATCTCTTGTGGGAGAGCGAGATATTCGCACTTCAGCTTGAATATTTATTTATTTTTTATTTTATTTTCTCAATTGTAATTTATTGTATTTCACCTAACATATAATAGTAGATTAAATACACTGTACATGTATGGCAAATTCTCTGTAAATTGTATAAATGCTTTTCTCCAAAATTTATTTCATTGTTAGAGGTAAATATGGAATGTGAGAGTCAAGTTTCGAGTTCATTTCTCACTTACTAATCAAGTGAGAATGTTAATTATGATTAAGGGATAACAATAATAAATAAATAAAAAGACAGCCTGGTGCACTAAGCTCCCGCTATGTGCGGGGTCCAGGGAAGGGCCGAACCACAAGGGTTTGTTGTACGCAGTCTTACCTTGTATTTCTGTCAGAGGCTATTTCACGGCTTGAATCCATGACCTCCTGATCACATGACAGCAACTTTACTAGTCATTCCAAGGCTCCCTTCAGTTAAGGGATAACAATACTACGTAAAATTTAATGGTTAAGAGAGTTCTTAAAAAAGTTATTGGCTCTATCAGTGTTACACCGAATTGTTTACTCGTTTTTTGTTTATTTTCTTTTGGAAATTACTCTCTTGATTTAATTAATCACTTAGGAATCGAAGGATTTGGTTTGTGGGATAAGAGAATATTTCGGGGATAAAGTGCCGGATTATTCTTATGTTGTGTTTGGTTAAACTTTTTATTCTGAAATTAGTAATCCCGTAATTGATTACACCACAATTATAGTATTGTTTTATACCAACTTTGATGTGTGGTATGTCTACCTTTGAAAAATACATTTGTCCCAAAAAATCTGAATCAAAATAAAAACACTTGAAAGGTGTGTGTACCATCATCTTATCTTTTTTCTTTTGTTTTCTTCACATCTCATTGAAATTTTAAAGAGGGATGAGACCAAACATCCTTTTTTCTTTTAAAATTTAAATTTCCTTTTCTGGGGGCAAACTTTAATAAACTTAATTAAAACTAGAGTACAAGAAGGAAGGTGGAGCAAGGGGTCCAGTGTCAATGAAATGCAAGAATTTTGGACAATAGATTGTCTTCAAATGAGAAATATGTAGGCCCAATTGTCTCCTTCTTGGGCTACATAAACATGGGCCATAGCTCTAGAATGAGTCCAATGACATAAATTGCCAAATAAGGACCTAGTAATGATTTTTATTTTCAAGTCCAACAGAACTATATATATATGTGGCCCTTACCATGGATTCCAAGTGTTCCAAAAAGCATAACTCCAAGAACCCCACATGTCCTTTGGTGTGATCAACTTTTTTTCAATCAGCCCAAATTTTGGCCAAGAATTTGACATCATTGACAACTGGTTTGGATGGTTGTGAATTATTGTATTGTGTTGGGTTGTTAGTTTAAACATAATGTTTCTTTTGATTATTACTTAAATTTTATTTTATTGTATTGTATCGTTATATTCATCGTAATGTATTGACGAAAAGTTTCATTTTATGCAACGATCGATTTGGTGTGTGATCGCATCGTCACCTTATTTTTTCTTCTCATTTTGCCGTTGCTTATTATCGAATAATTTTATTTTATTCTTTACCCTACCTTTTTATAATAGCTCTACCTCGTACTCTACTTTTCTGGTAAGTTTGTCCTTATTGTTGATGTGTGACATTATGTAAATGACGAAATATAATACAATCTATCCAAACATGTATTCATCAAAATAATACATTACAATACAATATAATGACATACATTATGAAACGATACGTAACAATCATGCAAACAAAGTCATTAAAGTGATTGACTTCCGAGTTGATTTTAAGCTGGCTTCGTAGTTTTATGGATCAAGTCAAAGTGCTTCGCCTAAGTTATTACTGAGAACATATACTCAGGCATTTCATTGACACAACCTTCCTAAGTTTAACAGACCAAGTCAAAGTGATTCGCCTAAGTTTAACAAAGTGATAAACAATATCGTTAATATAAGAAATGAAAGATGCACTGTGACTTGGTCCATAAAACTACGAAGTCAGGCATTTCTAGCCTTGCTGTAGTAACAGAACCTTTGTTGCTTGAGTTCTTTAATTAGCATTTGGCACATAATGTAGATCATCTGTTTTTATTTTTTTATGATTCATTCTTCTTTAAAAAACTGTAAAAATATCTTACCGTGAAGGGTAGAATATATGAATCTTATACTTATAAAAAAGATTAATATCACTACTAATTAATCTTATAATAAATTTGTTTTCCTCAGTACAGATTTTAGCATTATCACTAGCTATTTATTCTTTTGTAATAATGTTTTTGTTGGTAATTAAAATTTTATTTACCAAAGGTATTTTTGTAATAACGCTATTAAGAATAAACAGAGAAGTTTTTTTAAAACAAGTCAAATTATCTTTAAAAATATTTTTAAAAAATTATCAGATTAGAAATAAAATAGTGTCACATGAAATAAAACGTACGGAGCATATAACAACAAGAATAAACTACAAATCATGAGAGAGACGAAGGGTGATTTACAAGAATGACTTTAGAGGTGGGTGGTCTTGAATTTTTTACCTCACTTCTCTCATAGGCAAAACTTACCGCTATGCCCCTTAATGAATCGAATGGTCCTTCGACCTTCATTTGATTCTGACGGTGGCCCTAGAGGCTCTACCCCCACCCACCAGCGCTTTGTGGAGTTAGTGGATCGAAAGAAAAATCCTGCGATATAATAAGGAAAGTAAGAGGTGTTTCTAACCATTGAAACAGAGAACACTAAAGACTATTATGATGTGACAAAAATGATCACCGTCATACACAAGATTTAAAGCTTGAATCTTTCTACTCTTGTTAGTGCAAATTTAACAAGTTTTATCCTTTGACCTTGAATGTTTTCCCATGCGATAAACGGGGTCAAAAGTTTAAGACCACTCATTTTTAAGGTTATTTGGTGTATTTCTTGAAGACGGAAGTGAAGAAGGCCTCTCATATATTTGGATTGGTAGGGATGGCAACAGATGCGGGGCAGGGCGGGGCGGGTTTGAACTTATGCGGGTGCGGAGCGGGATGGGCGGGCGGGTTGAAACAATTTTCTTGAAAATCTAATGCGGTGCGGGACGGGTTGGGGGTTGGACAAATCAAAGTTTAAGTTAGGCCCAGTTCTTTTGGACTAAACCAAAACTATTTTTTCTTATATTGTAACTGATGTTGTATACTTCAATTCTTTGACTAGTTTTTCATTACAGACTTTTTTTTTCACTTCTAAAATTCTATATTTAATTATATTCTTGTTTTTTCTATGATATTTTATTGCGAGGAAGCAAAATTAGAAATATAACGTTTTTGGTAACTATAGTGATTAAATAAAAAGAAACCATGAATGTTTTTCCTTTTATTCATAGAAAATACAAATTCAAGGCTAAAGATATGGGGGGGGGGGGGGGGAAGAAAACGTTGTATCCCATTTTAAGGCTAAAAAGAATTTTAAAAAAAGTCCAACACCTGCTACATGCAAAAGAAATCTACTATAGTTTTTCTTTGTTTCTTATACTATACGTGCATACTAAGTGTAAATGCATCATCTTTTTATACAGTATATCTATTTCCTTATTTAATTTCATATCTCGAATTTTTTTTCCAGGTTAACATTTGAATTTTCCTTCTCTAAATGACACAGATGGAGCAAATATGTGACTTACAGAAGTAAGGGACAAAGAATAATAAAAAATACTTGTATAAATAAAGTTTTTAAGAGTATTAGTTTATGTAAATATTAATTATGTGGGTCAGGACGGGTTGAAAATATTTTTTTCCTATGCGGGGCGGGTTGAAAATATTAGTTTAAGAATATATTTTTTTCCGTAAATGTGAGATATTGAAGAGCCCCCCGCAAGACTATAATAGTGGGAGAGATCCTCGTATGGTGTGCTAGAAGTAGCACTCAGCTTCGGTTTAGTGTCAACCGGAATAGGAGATGACTTACAGGATGACATGACAGCCGGTTCGATAATCTCTGTTGCATACTTCCTCTGAGATAGAAATAGACCACCTGCATGACGAGTGACAGCAATACCCAAAAAATAACTCAACGGCCCCAAGTCCTTCATAGCAAATTCAAAGCTGAGAAGAGATATGATAGACTTGCGCAGTTTGTCAGAGGAAACAGTCAATATAATATCATCCACATATAACATAATGTATGTCATAGAAGAACCGTGACGGTAGATGAACAGAGAATGATCAGACATGCTATGAGAAAATCCAAGAGTAGACACATAATCTGCAAACCTTTTGTACTAGGCCCGAGGGACCTGTTTTAGCCCATACAAGGACTTCTTCAGTAAGCCCACATGGTTAGGATGATCGGGGTCCCTAAAATCCAAGGGCTGATGCATGTATACAGTTCCTTGAGTTCGTCGTGTAAGTTCACATTTTTCACGTCCAGCTAATGAATGGGCCATGTTTTTTAGAGAGCTAGACTGAGAACAGTGCGAATAGTTGCCGGTTTGACCACCGGACTAAATGTCTCTCCACAATCCACGCCAACCTGTTGAGTTTTGTCATCACCTACAAGACGGGCCTTATGCCTCTCAAAACAACCATCAGATCTTTCCTTATGAGTAAAACTCCACGTAGAACGAATCGCATTCACACCAGTCGAACGGGGCACCAACTCTCACGTCTTATTTTCAATAAGAGCATTATATTCATCGTCCATGGACATTTTGCAATTCGAGTCATGAAGGACAAACACGGGGTTACGTGGAAGGGGTGATTTAGTGACAGTAGAACTTAGATTAAAATATCGTTTTAGTTTAAAGATACCCCGTTAGCTACGAGTAATGGGCCCTTAACTCAGAATGGAAGGTGTGGGGACGTCACGGGATTGTAGATTGGTATGCTAATCCTTTGCTAGAAAGTATGTTAAGAAGGAAGGTAGCCATTTGTAATGTATGATGTCAAAAGGAATGTGGTAATGAAGCATGGGCTAGTAATGTCCGAATAATATTACTAATGGTGCGGTTTTTTCTTTAAGCTTTCCCATTTTGTGAGGACGTATGTGGACAAGAAAATCGAAAAGATATACCATTAACCTTACAAAATTCTCTAAATGGCCCATATCAAATTCCCTTTCATTATCACATTGAATGTTCTTAATTTTCCATTCAAAATGAGTACGGATGAATGCTCTAAATGATAGGAATGTGGAATAAACTTGAGACTTTTTAAATAACAAAAATGTCCATAAAAATTAGAATAATCATCCAAAAAATAACACATAATAACGGTGGCTCAAAGAGATCAAAACGGGAGATGTCCACAAATCACTATGAATAATATCATATGGCAATAAAGTACTAGAATTTGAGGCAACAAATGACAATTTAACATGTTTACCAAGCGGACAAGACGGACAAATATTAGTACTATGAGCACTATTACACTCAATAAATTTATTGTCTTTAAGAGAGGAAAGAACAGAAGCTCCCGGATGACCCAAACGTACATGCCATAAGGAATGTGCTAAAGCGGCAAACGTTGACGGTGTGGCTTGCTTGGGGGGGGGGGGGGATGGGATAGAGCTCGCCCCGACTATCACATCTCATTAGAGGTATCCCCGCCCAAATATCCTTCACAGAAAATCCAAAAGGGTTAAAGTCAACAAAAACCGAGTTATCAATTGTAAACTTCCGAACATATACCAAATTTTTAATTAAGGAGCATGAAGGACATTGTTAAGGCTAAAGGTGGGTTCGGGAGAGATAAATTCATGTGACCATAACTATGAATTGGAATTGAATTACCATTACTAATAATTATGCCACGATTTTTGCTCAAATTGAAATAAGACGAGAGATTACCTGGCGCGGATGTCATATGAGAAGTAGCACAGGTGTCTATGTACCAATTTACATCCGGAGGATTTAACCCAAGTGTATGCATTGCCGCCTCGATATCCGTATGGGTCGAAGAATTGGATGGGCCCGCAACAACGAAAGCCTGTTGAGGCTGAGGCCCAAGTAGGCCAGGCTACTACCAAGCCGAGTTATTCCTTGGCCCAGTCTGGCCGTGTTGCTGCCTCTGCTGTCCACTGGGCCTGGCCCAGTTTAGTGATGGAAATGGGTAGGGCAACATGGGCCACTGCCCATTGGCCCAAGGTAGGCCTCATGGCCACTGCCCAGCGGCCCAAGCCTGCAGCCAGGGGTTCTGTGGCTTGGTCCCCTGCTGTCCACCACTGCCACCTCCACGTCCGCCATTGCCACCACGGCCACCACCCTTACCACCGCTACGTCCGCCACCGAAAATTTTACCACAGTTTTGACCCTTTTTGTCACTCCCATTGTTACGGTTGTGACTATAATTTTCGGAGAATGATTGAGAGTCATCAGTTTTTCAGAATGTGGCCACCATCATGGCGGAATTGGCTCCGGTAGCTGCCTTTTTAGCTAATCCTACTTTCTCTAAGGTGAGCATGGAACGTGCTTGGTAGAATGGTGGGAGAAGATTGCTTTGCCGAAGAAGAGTTCCAACCCCATTATATGCCTCAAAGAGGCCTGCAACCATCTGAAGAACGAGACAATCATTTGTGCGGACAACTCAATGAGCCTTTGACAATCTGCTGAGGCATTCGGAAAATCCTTCATATTGATATGAGAGAATTCTTGCTCAAGGGTCACGACACGAGAATTTTTTGTTATCTTAGAATATATCACGCAACGTATTTCAAGCTTCCATTGTAGTGGCGTCGGATTCGATAATTGTCTGTAAGAGGTCCGTAGAGGTGGTGGAATAAATTCATTTGAGCACCGTAGCATCAAGAGCTGCCCACAACTCTATTTCATCATCAGTGGAAGGCACCTTCTTCTCCTTGCCTTTTTCCGGTTTGACAATGTGATGGATGACTCTATGAGACCTTACGTGAATTTTAAAAAGTTCTCTCCACGTTGTGTACTAGACGTTCTCCATTTCAAGAACAATAGGGATATTGTTCTTAACGTTGGAGACTGCAAGGGCAGGATGAAAGGTATTCTTTGTGGTAGACATGATTGAGGAACGAGGGGAGAATTAAGGTTTTGAGAAAAAAAAATGAAGGGAAGAGGCGGCCGAAGGGACGGCCGAATAGGAGTAGGGCGGCGGAAACTGTGTGGAGAAGGAAAAAGTTTGCCCTAGACTGATGATACCATGAAAGAGAATAATCCCTTGATTATTTCATTAATGTAATAGATTTATATACATGATATACGATAGTAAACCTAGCCTATAGTTACGGAAATCAAATATACATTTTCCGAATACACAAAATTACTACCATAATTATAGATGTACAATATCACTAATAATATCAAAGGAATATACGGTGTATATTCTATCAATAACTTTAAACTTAAATGTTTGAAGTTCAAATTCAGAAGCAATAAGTCAAACTTCTGACAATTTGTGATTAATTAGTTTGGTTTGATAGTTTTTAACTTCAGAGTGATTAGTTTGGCTTGATAGTTTTTAACTTTAGACTCGTATATTTGAAGTTTGCAACTTCAGATCGAGTTTTAAATGTCAGTCAATGTAGGTCTGAAGTTGACATCTAAGGCGATTAAACATTAAATATTTTATAGTGTTGGTTAAGAATAAAGTAAGGTTCTCTAGTGTTAGCAAATTTTAATATTTTTAGTTCATATTTTTTGCATTGATGGTCATGTAAAGAAATATTTACATTTAATAGGTGGATAATTATTATACATAATCAGCATTGATTAATAACTCAAATTAAATGATGGTTAACCTGCCATAACAATGAAATCGCACTAATAATATGAATATTAGTTATACCGCTAATATATATAACTTATAGTAGTGTGGTATTGAAAATGTCATCTTCATAATGAATACGAGAAAATGAGCAAAGTTCTCTAGGTGTGTTTTTCTAATTTATAAATGATAATTTAAATAGAAAACATCTTCCTGATGGTTTAAGTATTGAAACAGAAAAGAAATATAATTGGAGAGTATTTTTAACCCTTATATATAATCTGAATCTATCAAATGAAAAGGGTTGGTCAACCTTTTCCAAATAAAGTAAATTAATTGCGTAAGTATTAGTCTGTTCAACCATAAAAGTCATAAAACCTTTTTTTTGGGGTCAAATCATTTGATTGCAATTTGCAAGTACACTATTTTTTAATGTCGTTGCTATTTAGCAATTACATACTCTTACGTCATTCCGGTTCATGTTCACATCCTAACGTGTTGTTTGGCGCATTTTTTTTTTTTGTTTGGCGCATTTGAAAGTACCAACTAAGGAAATACTAGTGATCAATTAATACCATTTCAAAATGTGTACACCTTTTCGGCTTTTTTTGACTCGTTACCGAATTTTAAACGGATTTAACTTGATATATTGACACTAGGGGTGTGTTTGGTAACTTTTTCATATTTGATTAGTTCAATAATTTGTCGGATAGAAATTAGAAAAATAAATTTCATAAATGACACTCTACACTAATTGTCTCCTCCTTACTCTTCAACACACCCCATCGTTATCACCAACCCCACACCCTAAAGTGTTTGTCTAAATTAAATATAAATTTTTTACTTATTTATCAAATATAATAAAATAAGTAAGAAATTAAAATTATTTATCTTCTAGAAAATTATTTTCGTTGAAAACATTTTCCTTTATTTTACACCAAACACGCCCTAGATTTATAAGGATTTCTTGCTCTATAGTGTAATTTAGCATGTTATAAATAAGTTGCATATTTTATTTTCAGATAACTAATTTTATTTATTATGGACATGATCACTACATTATGTTAACTTGCATATAAAATAGTATAAAAAAACTGAGAAAGTTTAGAAGTTAAATAGAGTCGACCCTGGATGCCTCTCTCTTATTAATTAGACGTAGTATTCAGCAAAACAAAGACCACTGTCTATATGAAAGATTGAAAGCTATCGGTTGAGTCAATTCTCGTCTTGAAGAATCCACCAGCAACTTGCCAAATTTGGTGGAAAGTAGTATTCAATATAAATTCATAAGCTTAAACGGTGGACAAAAACAAACAGATCTAGCGCATGATTGAGAAAAAGAAATGCTAGAACAAATTAACCTGTTAATTAGTATTGTGAATAACGTGCAAAATTGTTGTTGAACTAGTGCACATCACTCCTTATGCTGCAGGATACTTATGCTCATGGTTATGAGTTTATTTGAATTTATAACTTTCGACACAAAGCATATATATATATATATATATATATATAAGGAGCTTTCGCTATGCGCGGAGTTCGAAAAAGGGCCGGACCAAATTATATATATATATATACTAAAATATTACAAGAGTAATAAATTTGAATTCATAATTTTAATCGTACATAAGTTCAATATTAAAAATCTTAAAAGTTGAACCCATTAAATTTAAATTTTGGATTCATCCTTCTTTTTGCAGAGATCAACTTAATAACGACAATGAAATGGCCACTTGGAAACATACTTATTCTGGTTTATTCAACAATTAGATTCATTGGAGGAGTCAGAATTTTTATTAAGGAGATTCAAAATTTGAAGAAGTAAACCCATAAAAAAGTGAATAGTGTGAACCCTTTTGCACCCGGTAGTTTCGCCCATTGGGGCAAAGTCTTGAATTACAAATTTGGGGAAGTTATTCAACGATAAAGACATATTCGGAATCACATTTAAATAGTGGGCAAATTTATTATATTTCCCATAACCAGAAAGCAAATTTGAGTCATTTCACTAATTATGATAAAGATATATTTAGAATCTAAGTCAAACGGGACCAAAATCATGTATTTCCCATAATGAAGAGACATTTTTTGCCCTTTTCCCCATTTATAATCACGTGGAAACAACAAATCGAACGTCGACGGTCAACGGCCACAATATAGGAAAACAAGTCATTGATTGTTATGAAATATAATCATTGATAGGTGAAAACAACTACTCCATTCATTTGTCTACTATACTCAAATAAATTTTACTTTTATTTATCATTTTTAGTATATTAAGAGAAAATATATTTATCATTTTTAATATATTAAAAGAAAATAATTTCTTTTTTACCGTTTTAACCATAGTATTAATTATTCATTTCAAATTATTTTTCAAGTCCGTTAAAATTATGCAACAATTAATATGAATAGCATAATAAATTTTGCACTTCATTTGTGCAAAGTTAATGGTGGACAAATAAAAGTGAATCGAGGGAGTAGATTGAAATATTTTCAAGCCAGATGAGTGATGAAATCTGAAAGACCGTGTATATTGGTCGTGTATATGGCCTATATTTACTTACCATATTATTATAATTCTTGTACATGTATAATTATGGTAGTAGTCTTGTATTAGAAAAATGTAGATTTAATTTCCATAATTACATATTATATATCATTTATATAAACCCTTTTATTAATGAAAATAATTAGGGGATTATTCTCTTTCATGGTATCAACAGTCTAGGGCTAAATTTTTCCTTCTCCAAAAAACTTTGCTTCTGCCGCCCGAATTCTTGGCGTCGATCGTACCTACACCTCCCCTCCCTTCAATTTTTTTTCTTCAAATCCCTAATTCTCCCCTTGTTCTTTCATCATGTCTACCACAAAGAACACCTTTCATCCTGCCCTTGCAGTCTCCAATATCAAGAACAACATCATTATTGTTCTTGAGATGGAAAACGTTCAATACGCGACATGGGCAAAACTGTTTAAAATTCACACCCTGTCTAATAGAGTCCTCCATCACATCATCCCACCGGCAAAAGGCAAGGAGAAGGTGTCCTCCATGGATTATGAAATTGAGATGTGGGCAACTCTTGATGCTACGGGCCTTCAATGGATCTATTCCACCATCTCTACGGACCTCTTACAGTAAATTATCGAACCCAACGCTATGGTAATGGAGGCTTGATAGGTTGCGTGATATATTTCAAGACAACAAAAATTCTCGTGTCGTGACCCTTGAGCAAGAATTCTCCCGCATAAATATGGAGGATTTTCCGAATGTCTCTGCCTATTGTTAAAGGCTCAAGGAGTTGTCGAATCAACTCAAAAGCATTGGTGCGTCTGTCATTAATGATCGTCTTGTTCTTCAAATGGTTATAGGCCTCTCCGGGGAGTATAATGGCATTGGGACTCTCCTTCGTCAAAGCATTCCTCTCCCGCCGTTCTGTCAAACACATTCCATGCTCATCTTAGAAGAAGTAGGATTGGCTAAAAAGGCGGCTACCGAAGCCAATTCCACCATGATGGTGGCCGCGTCCCGCGAAACTGATGTCTCTCAATCATTTTTTGAAAATTATGGTCAAACCGTAACAATTGGGGTGGAAAAAATGGTCAAAACTGTGGGGGAAATCGCGGTAGATGTGGCGGTGGCAAGGGTGGTAGCTGCGGTGACAATGGTGGACGGTCTACCGACGGCAGTGGCGGTCAGCAGGGGACAGGGCCACTGAACCCTTGGCAGGCTTGGGCCGCTAGGCATTGGCCCATCTCGGCCCCCTGTCCCTTTTCTTCAAATTGGGCCGCTGGACAGAACAAGCACACTGGCTAAAACAGCAACACGTCGGCTCGCTGCTGGGCATCGGCCTCGCAGGGCCTTCGGCTGCGCGGGCCCGAGCACCCGGTCTCAACCCACACGGATATCGATGCAGTGATGCATACACTTGGATTAAATCCCCCGGATACAAATTACTACAGGGACATCGGTGCTACTTCTCACATGACGTCCGCACCAGGTAGTCTCTCGTCTTATTTCAATTTGAGCAAAAATCATGGCATAATAGTTGGTAATGGTAATTCAATTCCAATTCGTGGTTATGGTCACACAAATTTATCTCTCCTGAACCCACCTTTAGCCTTGAAAAATGTCCTTCATGCTTCTCACTTAATTAAAAATTTGGTGTCTGTTCGAAAATTTACAACTGATAATTGGGTTTCTGTTGACTTTGACCCTTTTGGATTTTATGTGAAAGATTTCACGATGGGGATACCTCTAAAGAGATGTAATAGTCGGGGCGAGATCTATCCAATCACCTCTACCAACACCACTACCACTAATCACGTCACACCGTCAACGTTTACCGCTTTAGCACATTCCTTGTGGCATGCGCGTTTGGGTCATCCGGGAGTGTATGTTCTTTCTTCTCTTAAAATAATAATTTTATTGAGTGTAATAGTACGCGTAGTACTAATGTTTGTCCTTCTTGTACGCTTGGAAACGTGTTAGATTATCGTTTGTAGCCTCTAATTCAAGTACTTTAATGTCAATTGATATAATTCATAGTAATTTATGGACATCTCCCGTTTTGAGTTCTTTGGGCCATTGTTATTATGTGTTATTTTTGGATGATTATTCTAATTTTTTGTGGACCTTTCCGTTGTCTAAAAAGTCTCTAGTTTATTCCACATTTCTATCGTTTAGAGCATTTATCTGTACCCAATTTGAATAGAAAATTAAAAGCATTCAATGTGATAATGGAAGTGAATTTGATAATGGCACGTTTAGGGAATTTTGTAACGCTAATGGCATCTCTTTTCGATTTTCTTGTCCTCATACGTCCTCACAAAATGAGAAAGCCGAAATAAAAATTTGTACTATTAATAATATTGTTCGGACATTACTAGACAATGCATCATTACCACCTTCATTTTGGCATCATGCATTACAAATGGCTACTTACCTTCTTAACATACTCCCTAGCAAAGGATTAGCATACCATCTCCACTAAATATTTTTTATCAGAAAGATCCTATGTATTTTCATCTTAGGGTGTTTGGGTGTTTGTACTATCCTCTCTTCCCATCCACTACAATTAACAAACTTCAAGCTCGTTCCACCGCTTGTGTATTTTTGGATTATCCGTCTAATCATCGTGGTTACAAATATTTTGATTTATCCTTTAATGAAATCATAATTAGTCGCCATGTCATTTTTGATGAAACTTAATTTCCGTTTGCTAAATTATATAATTACATGTCTAATTCTTATAATTTTTTGGATGATGGGCTCTCACCGTATGTGGTCCACCATTGGGCTCGATCCACACACCATTCTTTGGTCCGGCTGACACTGGCAGGCCCACTGCCTGCCAGCCCAGACCACTGCTCTTCCACGATTCTGCCAACAAGCCCACTACCTGTTGGCCACTTCCTGACCGTGTTCTCGATCTGCCAGCAGGCCTACTACTTGTTGGCCTAATTCTATCTCCTAGAGTATCTTGGCCAGCAGGCTCACTGCCTGCTGGCCAATTTCTACATCGCCTTCCTCTCGGCTAGCAGGCCCACTGCCTATTGGCCCGCTGTCTCGGTCCATATCCATCAGTCCAGACCAATCCCGTGACGTACCCACACCTTCCATTCCGAGTTAAGGGCCCATTACTCATAGCCAACGGAATATATTTAAACTAAAATGACATTTTAATCTAAGTTCTACTGTCACTAAATCACCCCTTCCACGTAACCCCGTGTATGTCCTTCATGACTCGAATTGCAAAATGGCCATGGACGATGAATATAATGCTCTTATTGAAAATAAGACGTGAGAGTTGGTGCCCCATCCGCCTGGTGTTAATGTGATTCGTTCTATGTAGATTTTTACTCGTAAGGAAAAATATAATAGTTGTTTTGAGAGGCATAAGGCTCATCTTGTAGGTGATGGCAAAACTCAACAGGTTGGCGTGGATTATGGAGAGACATTGAGTCCGGTGGTCAAATCGGCTACCATTCGCATTGTTCTCGGTCTGGCTCTCTCGAAAGCATGGCCCATTCATCAGCTGGATGTGAAAAATGCTTTCTTACACGATGATCTCAAGAAAACAGTATACATGCATCAGCCCTTGGGTTTCAGGGATCCCGATCATCCTAACCATGTCTGTTTTCTGAAGAAGTCCTTATATGGGCTAAAACAGGCCCCTCGGGCCTGGTACAAAAGGTTTGCATATTATTTGTCTACTATTGGGTTTTCTCATAGCATGTTTATTCATCTATCATCGTGGTACTTCTCTAGCATATATTTTGTTATATGTGGATGATATTATATTGATTGCCTCATCTGATAAACTGCGTCAGTCTATCATGTCTCTTCTCAGCTCCAAATTTGCTATGAAAGACTTGGGTATTTGAGTTATTTTTTTGGTATAGTTGTAACTCGTCATGCAGGTGGTCTATTTCTATCCCAGAGGAAGTATGCAACTGAGATTATTGACCGAGTTGTCATGTCATCATGTAAGTCATCTCCTACTCTGGTTGACACTAAACTAAAGGTGAGTGCTAATTCTAGCACACCTTACGAGGATCCCTCCCACTATTGTAGTCTTGCAGGGGCTCTTCAGTATTTTACATTCATAAGGCCCGTTATTACTTATGTAGTGCAGCAGGTGTGTTTATTTATGCATGATCCGAGGGACAAACACATGCACTCTCTCAAATGCATTGTGTGTTACATTCAGGGCACTCTTGATTATGGTTTGCACTTATATCCATCCTCCGTATCTACTCTCATGTCTTATACAGATGTTGATTGGGGTGGATGTCCAAATACCAGACGTTCGACGTCAGGTTATTGTATGTTTCTTGGTGATAACTTGGTATTTTGGTCGGCTAAATACCATGCTACTTTATCGCGATCCAGTGACGGAGGCCGAGTATCGAGGGGTAGCCAATGTGGTGTCTGAGTCATGTTGGATGCGTAATCTCCTATTAGAGCTTCACTTTCCTATTCAGAAGCTACCTTAGTCTACTGTGATAATGTTAGTGCGGTCTATCTCTTTTGAAATCCGATCCAACATCAGCGCACTAAACATATCGAGATGGATATGCACTTTGTTCGCGAAAAGGTAGCTCATGGACAAGTACGTGCCTTGCATGTTCCTTCACCGTACCAAACTGCTGACATCTTTACTAATGGTCTTCCTTTGGTTTTGTTTGAAGATTTTAGGGACAGTCTCAGCGTACGACAACCGTCCGATATGAATGCGGGGGTGTGAAAGACCATGTATATTGCCTGTGTATATGGTCTATATTTACTTATCATATTATTAGAATTCTTGTACATGTATAATTATGATAGTAATCTTGTATTAGAAAAAGGTAGTAATCTTGTATTAAGAAAAGATATATTTAATTTCTATAATTACATATTATTTATCATGTATATAAACTCTTTTATTAATAAAATAATGAGTGAATTATTGTCTTTCAAAATCCAATCCACTAGCAATATTCAGTATGGTAGCTATAGCTACTTTGCCTGCACCATTTAATATTAATAACCATGTTGTCAACTTCTCATATCCTACCGCCATTTATGACTACCAACATGCAACAATTAAAATTTCCTTCATACTTGCTGGCGGATCCAAGGTCTGATTACGGATTTATGTAGATTAGATAATTATAATTTATAGTATTTTTTATATAGATTTAAATATATAAATTTAAATTTTTAATTAATTAATTTAATTTTAAAAAATTAGTAAAATTGATTCTTAAGAAATGAAACGTGACAACTATTTTGAGTTTGGGGGAGTAAATATCTATAATTATTTGATTTCGAACTCAATTATTATTATTATATTAACTTGAGATCAGTGTCACAGGTAGAAGTTTAGATACGGATTCGATAGAACCTAATAGTTTTTGCTCAAATAATATATTTTTGTTAAAAACGTTGTTAAATGTATACATATTAAATTCACAACTTATTAGGATTTGAAGTCGTCATTCTAAAATTCAAAACTCATAAAAATTAAAATTTTAACTCCGCCTTTATTAAAATTGCGATAAAGCTTTGTAAAACTCGATTTTTTTTATTCCCCTCTAACTCAAATGACTGGCATTAAAATATGTCAAAAGATATGTTTCACTTACTTACATTTTTTTTTTTGATATCCAACTTACCGGCTTACGCCAGACTATTCCTGAAGATAATAATTCCGGTCCCTACCAGTAAATCGCGGAATGTGCCTGAATGACCAGGGTTTGAGAACAGAGCAACTGATATCACCTACAAGGTCCTATCCCAGAAGAGAGCAAATTGTTCTCACCAGGATTTGAACTCACGCTATAGGCCTTCAGTTGAATTTTAAATTCCTCTCATTTTTCATCCAACTATGGCCGGGAGAACTACTCTACATTATTTGTTGTTTTGGAAAGTTCTTATTAATCACTTTTCTATTTGAAAGATAGTGCAATTATTAGAAAGAAAACTCAGAAAACTTCCCTTGATGTTTGTCTCATACCTACCCTTTTTGAGATTTGAGAGATATTATATTTAATTTATTTGATGTGATATATTTTCTTAGTACATTCTAAAATTTTCTAATCACATATTCTAACTGAAAGATCCCGTGGAACTTTAGTACTCCTCCGGATCAAAAAAATTTTATTTAGTCATTTTCACATCTCTTAAGAAAATATTAACTCTTAAGGGGATGTATTCAATTAGGATTTTAAAATACTATTTTGGATTAAATAAGTCTTGTGTTGCGCGTTCCCGCTGGACTGGACACATGTTAGCTGTAGGAAGTATGATTCCGAAAGTGACTTCGGTTCGCCAGTTCAGGCTCAACTCCTCGCTTTACGTTAGCGGACCTACAGGTCGGGTCGGGGCTCTGCGCTCTTTCTTTCTGTGTGGGACGATACCGGGGAGAGAAGGGTGTTAGCTCTTCGCAGAACCAAGCCTTCCCGCGGCTGAAGAAGAGCCAGGGGATCGGTCCGAGATCGAAAGAGCCTTGGATCAACTTGAATTGGATAGGATTCAAGAACAAAAAGATCGTTTGGCCGAACAGATTAGCCCCCTGATTGAGTCGGAGAAGGCACGCCTAGTTAAAAGGTTGTGGCACCGCGACTTGAGGGAACTTCCGTCATCAAGTGAGATGGTCGAAATAATTATCGACCGCTTCGCCAGCAAAGCTGCGCTCTCCAATTTCTATTCTTTGTTATATGTACCGAACTTATCTGTTCCAAAGGCGGGAGTCATTCTTTCGATTCAGTAGAGCGATAATCCAAATTTTAGGAGTATACCGGGGCCATTCTTCTAAGAAATAAGAAAAGTAGGGCAATAGTTGACTCTTCACACTTATCCCATCTCAGCTTTCATTGAAAATCTCGTCAATAAAATGATCAAAAACCACCTGGTCGAGTTTGCTTCTCCCATTCAATTAAGACTTTTAAATAATCTAAACAAATCTTGTGGTATTTAATCAAGACTATTAGAATTTTTTAAAGAGGGTGTCCAAATCTAGTGGTATTCAATCAAAATTTTAAACAAGTAACAAAAAGTCTTTTGGTATTCAAAAACTTGCTAATTTCGAAATAGGTAATTTGACTAAAATGTCTCTAATTAAATAGGTATTGAGCTTTGATCACCTAACAATTAATAAGAAAATATGAAAAAGTAAGTTTAATTATTTCTTGATTTGGTAAATGAACACTCTTTTTGACTCAGAAAATAAAGGCTAAGTAGACACTTTTTTTTAATCCGAAGGAAGCACCATATTTGAGTTAATAGTTTCTAGAAATTGCAATTTGGTCTTTATATATATTTAATTTTCTCCTTGGACTAGATTCCATATGATTCACCACCGTATAAGCTTGTTTGGAGATTAATTATGTATCACTAACATGTATTTATGAGCCAGTACCATCATTCTGTCATCTCTCTACTTGTCCCACCTAACCATCAATTTTAATAACAATAAAGAAACTTAAAAGTACGATATATTTTCTTTAGGCCAAGCCTGTACGCTTTGCAACATGAATGATTTGCATGAAGAAATGTTCTCGATAATATACAGAACTTTCTTTAATTAATATAATAATTCTAAGGAACTCATTTTCCATATTGATTCCTTAGTTAATTTCATACGTCAAGAATAAAGTCGTAGATATTTTACCTATAGTTATCTTTAGGATGACTTTTAAAGGATATAGGCATTTAATTTGGCCAAAATACTAAGTTTCCATTGGACCTAATTTCTTTGACTATATTCTGTGTTTTCCAAGAATAACGGTATTTTATAGTATCTTCTCTTAATCAAAAATAAAAAAAATGACTTAATATCCTTATGTAATTCTAATTTTTAATATTACTTCGTCAAGGAATTATTAAGGAAAATAATCAAATATAAAAATCAAAACCAAGAAGTCATCTATTATTACTTTTTTTTTTCAATTCTACCTTTACCTTTTCAATTAGTATACAGTTAACTAAGTGAAATGTTTAAGTGAATCAAGATTAAACATGATATATAGGTTCTTCCTTCAAAGTTTTTAATACTGAATTTATTGGACTTCTAAAATTTGGGGTCCAGAATGTAATATATGTTAACATTTTCGTGAATTTTTTTCTCACATATGTATATCAAAGTTCTTTGACAAAATATTGGATTCAATTGAACTTGTAGCTACTAATTAGCTTCATTCCCTGTCCATTAAAAAAATACTTGTATGATGAGAGCTAATGCTTATCATTTTTAAGGATTGTGTAAAATCTTAAATGACGGATAATATGAATGTTACTATCCAAACTCATGACTCGTATTGTCATTTGGCCCAACAAACCTCATGGATTTGTACTTGGGCCTAACAACATGGATACTATATGAAAAACCTCTTAAGTTTCCTCTCACATTCCGATGTGAATTCATTTAAAAATAAAAATATCATGTGACCATTGTAGAGGAGGGAAAAAGAAAAAAGAAAAAAGAAAAAAGAATTGGTCATATTGTATTTATAGTTAGAACAAGAAATTGTCTACTGTGAGTAGTCAGGATTCCCTACGTCCAAGTTCCAACCACCACTAATTACAAATCAATTTCATACTATAAATGCTTAGCTCATTTTTATTATTTTACATGCAGAGTGAATCACTCAGCCATTCTGCTTTCTCCTTCACACATTCATATATATTCAATTAGAAACTGGATTTTGAACTTTGTTTTTTAATTTCAATTGAAAATTTAGCTGAGCAAATAAGAAACTTATAAAATCAGTTGAAAATAATATGGGAAAAGATGAACAGAGAGAGGAAGTGGCAATAAATTCAAGTCCTTCAAATTCTTCACAGAAATTGGATCATCTTCATGTGGTGGCTTTAGAAGTTGAAGTTCCTGAAACTCTTCATCAAGTTGGAACAGGTCTCTCTCTTTCATCTAATTTCTCTTTGTTTCATTAATTCATTCATCTTTTTCTTTGTCTTCTTTCCTCTCCCTTGATAATTGCGAAAAGTATATATATACAAAACTGATTAGCTCGCTCTCTTAAGGGTTGTAGTGGAATGAATTTCTCATCTTCGAGCTATTGGGGATCTATGCTTTATTGAATCTAACTACTAGTGATCATGATTGAAGAATCATGAGCAATTTACTTATGATACGTAGTTAGCAATATTCATAAAAAGTACTTCAATGACTTATGAGTTCAATCAATCATGTTTCATTAACAAGGACTGATATTACTTGATTAATTAAAGATAATCATTTAGTCACAAACTTTGTGTGAGGAAGTTTTGAGCTAAGAATTTGAACATGTAATCCAAGTGAAGTTAATCTTCAACTTACTCTGACACGTTATTTCTTTATGTTCTGTCGTTACAACTTACAACTCAACTAATTTCACAATTTCTTTTTGCAATTTCAACTCTAAATAAACTTTTTTTTTTGTACAATTTCATTTCGAATGTTTCCCAAACGCATATATGAGTGTTATCATTCCAACTGTTTAGTAACATATACTTTGATAAAAAAAAAAAAAAAAAGGGTGTTTGCCCATCAACAAATTCAGTGTTGTACCACAAGAATTTGAAAATGTGATACTCAATCCTTTTCAATTTATGGGATGAATGTTAATTCAGAATGAATTTTTAAAAAAAATTGCCAATTTGTAATTTTAAAGATGTCTTAGTTCTTTATGACAATAAAAAATGTCATTAAAAGTAAAATAAGAATTTTAAAGTTATATAATTTTTAAATATAATAAGATATTTTTTATAACGGACTAATTAAGAATTAGTGCAACACTACATGGGATTGTTATTTTCACTTATTTGTTTCCATCTTCAGATCTGTGAGTCAAACACAATAGTAGTGGAAAGTTTCTATTTTGTCAACTATTTAGACGGATCGTAAAAGTCAACAATTTGATTCTACAGTCTATATATAGATCTATCCCATGGGAGTCTCCTTTGTGGAGATAAGACAATTCGGCTGATTTAAGTAAATATTCCTTTTTAAGTCACCTTTCAAATTTTATTTATTTTAAAAAAAATTATTGAGAAATAATTTTTGGAATACCGTTAGACTCGAGTTTAATATTTTCTCATATAATTCTCAATTTTACAAACAAAGTAGTATTAGTTAGTTGTCTTGACATTTGCAATTATCATAAAATTTTAAACCGTAATATGACGTTTTCTTATGAAATCTTCAGTTACTCAAAAAAGAGTTTATATCATAGTCTAAAAATTTATAAATTTAAAAGAAATAAAATGATCATTTATTAAATAATTATTCAAAAATGGACAGCCAACAAATATTTAACAATGTATTATGGTCATCGTTTTCAAATTTTAAGGTCCGTCAACATGATGGACTTTTAAGGCAAAGTGTGGAGTGTGGACTAATATGAAAAGATTTGAAAGAACGTTCATGTTGAGCTGCTGACCAGAGTTGTACTCTTCACATAAAACATGCTTCATAGTCAAAATTGTATATTTTATCCTAAATATTAGTCGTTTTACTGTATTGAATTCTTCGTTAAAAAAATTGACGCTTGAAGAAAATAAGACAGTAAATTATTACAAGTGTTAATTAAGTGAGACACTTCAGATAAATATCAACAACAATAATAACATATGTAGTCCTACAAAGTAAGATTTGAAAAGGTAGAATGTAAAATGTACATAGACTTTATTTTACCTTTGTGGGTTGGAAAGGTTGTTTCCGATAAGTTCAGATAAATATTCTTATAATTAAAATTATTATAATTTTAAAAAAAAATGATAATATAGACCGAGAAATATATTTTTGGGTTTTATTAGTCCAAGCGATGGCACTTGTAGCTAGACAAACCTGTTCAATTTGTTTTACGTGCCTTTAAAAAGTCATATCTTGGCCTGCAAACTTACGTTTAAGCATCAAAGTTTCCTAGAAAGGTAACTACATATTTCCAAATTTTCTTGAGGAGAAAAGAACAAGATGAGAAAAACTTCTCTAATGCACATTAATTGTAATAGAACTAGTCTCTACTTTTCCTTTCTTTTTTTTTGTCTTTGGTGTATTTCTATCTACGACGACCTAGAAATAAGAAGAGACATTTTTCATATTTACACTAAATCAATAAATGAATGACGTCTTTAAGTAATTTAGGGTAGATTGTCTATCTCACATCTCTTGGAATGCGGTCTTTTCCTCGACCCTGCTAACACATGATGCTTTGTGCACCGGCTGCCCTTTTTAACCACAATTTTCTTATTCACACTGTAAATTCTAGAGATTACGGGTGTGTTTGGTATGGAGAAAAATATATTAAGAAAACATTTTTCAATTTTTTCATGTTTGGTTATTCAAAATATTTTGAAAAATATTTTCTGTAGAAAATCAAGGTCATTCAAAATAAGGAAAATGACTTTTCTAATTGAAACAGAAAAAATAAGTTTCATAAATGACATTGCGAGTTCATTGTCTCATCCCTACCCCAACTCCCCTAACTCCCATCCTTTGAGTACCATCCCACACCGGTACTCCCACCTCAATTCCCACCCCATCCCACACCACCCTCATAGTATTTTTTTAGAATATTTATAAATGTTTGAGATAATATATATTTTTTTCTTACTTATCAAACACTAAAAAATATATTGAAAAAACACCATACCAAACACATATCCTTAGTTTAATGTAAACATTGACTAAAGCTCACTCTGTCTTTAGATGAGTTGCGTTATTTTTTTTCCTTTTGAATGGATCTGATCCGTCTAATTCGGATGGTCTATTAGTTTGGAGATAGAATATGCTCAATTTTGGCTTACTTTAGGATATTTTTCGAGAAGTATAATAATATTATAATGACAACTATATGAAATGAAATAGTTAAAAGGTTTAATTTTGGTCAACTTTTTAGTTAGAGGTGATAATAGTCCAATCAAAAAGGAGATTATCTTTTTTCTCCGAATCCGAAATCCAAATTCCAAGCCACTTTTTGCTCTGGAGTTTGTAATATTGTCATAGTTCTATAAATATCCTTACTTTTCTTTTAGTTCGCAGTATACAATTATATTTTAAGTCATTTTCTCTTCTCTAGTACTCATTGCTTTTATTTGTATAGTACAACTAGACTAGCTTAAAGTTAATTTTTGTTCTTCATATAATCTCAAACTTGTCAAAAAGTCAACTTTTTATTCACCAAGACTTAACATTGTTTTCCTTTTGTATTTGAAAAAAGAAAATACATTGTAGTCCAATTTCATTTGATCTTTGTATTCGTTCTTGCTAAAACATTTTTCTTTGAATTGACAAATAAGACATGAAAAATCCGTAAAAAACTTAGTCAAATTAAAAGTGTTTATAAGCTGAAAAATCACAAGCTAGGAATGATCAACTTATAATTTTCGATTGATTTTGGCTTATAAGCACTTAATTTATAAGTAATTTGAGTATTTACCAAACATGTAAATAAGTTAAAAGGGTTTATAAATCAATTTGATCAGCTTATAAGCTTAGCCAAACACTGTCTAAGTCATTCAGACCTATTGCCTCATATATGACTTTAATAAGCCATACTTCTTCCATCACAATTTATGTATAATTGTTTGATCAGACATAAAGGTTAAGAAAGAAATGAGGCATTTTTAAATTTTTGATCTAAAACACAAGACGATAAGAAGTTTAAATTGAAATTATATTTATGCATAGAAAGATAGACTTTTTTGAGATAAACTAAATTGTGATTTGAAGAAAAAAGAGCACGTATATTATTTGTATGGTTTTCATTTAACTTTAGTAATGTCTGTTTTGTGTCTCCTGTTTTGCAAAATGTAGATTCATGGTTTCAGGTTGGAGTTGTTCTGAGCACTGGTATCAACAGTGCCTATGCTCTAGGATATGCTGGCACAATCATGGTTCCTCTTGGCTGGACTGGTGGTGTCATTGGTCTTGTTTTATCAACACTAATCTCATTATATGCAAGTGTTCTTATGGCCAAGATTCATGAATATGGTGGAAAGAGGCATATCAGATACAGAGATCTTGCAGGATTTATGTATGGTAAGAGCAATTGAAGTAACAAAATAATACTCCCACCATCCAATTTATGTTATGGTGTTTGACAAAGCGAAGAGTTTAAGAAAGAAATGAAAACTTTTGAAATTTTAGTTTAAAATAAGTTTTAGATATTTGTGTGGTTATAAATCATAGAAATATAGGAGTACTATTATAAGGAAAGAGTGTCACATAAAGTGAGACGGAGGGAGTATTAAAAAGAGTTTTAGGTTTTCATAAGATTTTAATTTCCTTTTGACTTGTTTAGTTAAATTGGAGACTTGGTTAATGTTGCAGGTCGGGCAGCGTATGTAATTGTGTGGGCATCGCAGTATGCTAATCTTTTCTTGATAAATATTGGATTCATCATTTTGGGTGGACAGGCCTTAAAGGTAAGATAAACCTAAATCTTTATGTCTAAGTACTTGTGAGCTTGTTATCCTGTTAGTGTGTATGTTGCTTGCACTCTCCAAAAATGTTATTGCACCAAAAAATCACTGCTTCTAGAGATCCGACATGTACCTGTCGATATTTTTTAAGAGTATGAGCAACAAAGGTTAGCGTCCAAGATCATGGTGTGTATTGTCTAGACCTCTCCGATTTGTCCTTAGCCTCAACAACTTTCTCTTCTCTGATGTAGAATTTGCCTAAAGTGTCATATGCACCTCTTGTTGGGTACTATTGTAAAGCAGTACGGGAAGTAAATAAATATTACAAGTGTTCGAAAGGATAAACTAATAGTCCAATGTTGAGAACTGCTGCAAGCTTGTTGTGTCTTGAATCTTGATAACCTGAAATCAAGAAACACTAAATCTGGATGGTTACAACTGTGTGTTGAGTTGAGTGATTGCACTCTGTCCTTAAGACAATATTGTCCCGTATATATGCTTTTACGTTAGCGGGCAATAGTCTCCCAAGATAAAACAACACTTTAATCTCAACGCTACAAAGCCAATAGGTTGAGTCTGACGAAGAAAACAAATACGAATCGACTTGCTGAAGAAATGGAAAAGGAAGGAAGAGTTTCTGTTTTCGTACAACGTTTGTGGACTGACTTTCTCTTCTGTTTTGTCTCTGTGTATATAGTGTGTCTCTGTTCACTGTTAGTGCACTGGTTTTCATTACTGAAAGTGATGTTATTTTCGTGTTTGTATGTGCTGCACAATTGAGCCAAAACAGCTCAATATATAGCATGAAGGAGGGCTGTTCAACTGCCCAAAACATGGCTGTTAATGGCCATTAGGAAGGACTGTTAATGGCAGGTTTAATGCCATTAGTGAGGTTGTTCATGGTCATTGAAGGAGGGCTGTTTATGGAGTAGTTAACAGCCAAGTAATTGCTGGTTAATGCTCCAAAAAACAGTCCAAACGGTAGGCGAAAGTTTCTGCCTTCCGTCATTCCCAAAATCAACTTTTCAGAAACTCTAGGGACCAAACTGTAAATATTAAGCAATTTGGGGTCCAAAAAGATAATATCAGCCCGTGACCCGAGACCGGACCGGACGGGAGGCGGCGGCGCGCGTGTGGGCTTAGCCTTGAACCCAAGCACATCTAGGTCCTCCCTCCTTTAAACACATGGGATACCACTTAGGGTCTCAAACCCTTAACCACATTAGAGACTTATAAAGAGAGCAATTCTTCATTTTCCCACCGATGTGGTAGATTTGTCCCACACCATATTTCCATGCCTCAAACACCTTACTTCGTGGACCAATATCTCTTTCATTTCTCAACGAAATTTGACGATTCTTGGCCCTACGGTCATCTACTCACTTAGTAGATTATGCATGTGAGAAGAGACAAAGCCTCCGACATGCGGAACACTAGTGTTTAATTCATTAAATATGGGTGGATGCACCTCCCCGCCAAAGGCAAATTTCCAACACCTCTTCCTCGGAAACTTGTCAGCCTCTGAGACTGTCAGCCGAAGGTGTCATATGCACCTATTCTTTGGAAACTTGTCAGTCTATAAGTCTGTCACTCCTTCTCTTTGATCCATCATGTGCGTCACATATAGAGTACCTCCTCCCAAAAAGGTGGTGTAACTGATATTAGAAAGAAGAGATATGAGAAAAAGCTGGGAATGTGGAGGTTCGAAAGCTGTAGACGATAGGAATAATGATATATGAAGATAAAATTATGTTGTCAAGTTAATTTTATCAAATCTGTCAATTAGTAGATACTGATTCTTATTTCTGAAACAATTTTTATTTTATGATTGACAGGCATTCTATCTTCTCTTTAAAGACGATGATCGGATGAAGCTAGCATACTTCATCGCGATTGCTGGATTTGCCTGCGTCTTATTCGCCATTGCTGTGCCTACCTTGTCATCTCTAAGGATTTGGCTGGCGGTTTCATCTGTGTTCAGTCTAGTGTATCTCACAATAGCCTTTGTTTTAGCTCTTAGAGATGGTATGCATATCTCCTTAATATCTGACAACACCAAATATGTGGAAAAGTTTATATAAGCACTGTCAATGAACCAACAATGTGAAGTTAATCATCTACGGGCTTACAAAGAAGTGATAACTCTGGTGCTTGTCAAGTAAATTTTTGTGTGATGCGATTTTTCTTTTTGTTGTGACTAAATTGCAGGTATTAATGCTCCTCCTAGAGACTATAGCATTCCAGGATCCAAAATAAACAGACTTTTTACAACTGTTGGTGCTGCTGCAAACCTTGTTTTTGTATTCAACACGGGAATGATTCCAGAGATCCAGGTAACTAACCTGAAAATATGTTAACATTTTGTGAACAATGGAACATTTAGCCTCAATAAGCCGTAAAACCTCAGGCTTGTTTCAATTGAGACTGATATGCATAACTAAAGAAGGTGAGGCGCTTGAGAACATGGGCAAAAGCTTTTCCAATATTTGAGTTGGAAGTGTCTAATAGGAACACTTTATCATGTATTCAGATGTTCAATTGAAACAGGCCGTAGTTCGAATGTCCAAATAAAATTTACTGACAAGTTTCAGGGCTTGTAGATACAGTTACTTAGTGTCTAACGAGACGAATCAGTTTCCTGCTCTTTTTCTTGATTTTATTTGATTCTGACAAATTTCTTTAAATCTTTTTCTTTAACAGGCTACTGTGAGAGCACCTGTTGTCGACAACATGTTGAAAGCCCTCTATTTTCAGTTTAGTTTAGGATCTGTGCCTGTGCATGCTGTTACTTATGTCGGGTACTGGGCGTATGGATCCAGATCATCGTCTTATTTGCTTAACAATGTCAGCGGTCCAGTTTGGGTTAAGGCACTTGCCAACATTACCGCATTCTTGCAAGCCATCATAGCTTTACATGTAATCATATTGCCACTTGGATCTTATAGTATTGAGTTTAATTTCTATACACTGAAAGTATAAAAGAATTCTTGTTTACTATAGTATTGCCATTTTTTTTTCCTTATTGTAGATATTCGCGAGTCCAACATATGAATTCTTGGATACCAAATACGGGATTAAAGGAAGTGCAGTTGCTGTTCGGAACCTGGCATTCAGAACTCTAGTAAGAGGAGGTTATCTCGCTCTTACTACTTTCCTATCTGCTCTGTTACCTTTCTTGGGAGATTTCATGAGCCTCACTGGTGCTATCAGCTCAATCCCACTCACGTTTATTCTTCCGAACCATATGTATATAATTGCCATGAAAAAGAAATTGTCTTCATTACAAAAGAGTTGGCATTTGATCAATGTTGTCTTCTTTAGTTTCATGGCTGCTGCTGCATTAGTATCTGCTTTCAGACTTATAGCAGTGGACTCCAAAATTTACCACGCCTTTGCTGATTTATAGTTTTATATTAATCTCAACTTTCTCAATTCTTGGCCTCAGAGAGGTATATGTTTGTACTATTTATTGAATGAATGATACTATAAAACAGATTCAGATTCATTTGGATGAAATGTGGAAATGAATATCTTCATTTTGAGGGGAATATCTCTCATCATATTCAACTGGAATTCAAATTTATCTCAACTTTCTCAATTTTTTACCTCAGAGAGGTGTAGAGGCGGAGCTAGTAAGGGCCTAGGGGGTTCGGATGAACCCCTTCGACCAAAATTTACATCGTATATATAAAGTTAAAATTATTTTTTATGTATATTTAATAGACGTTCAACCCCATTAGCTTCTTCGTGTGTTTATTTCTTTATAGATTTTAACCCCCTAGTATAAATCATGCCTCCGCCACTGAAGAGGTGTATATATTTGTACTATCATCAGACTTCTCTATAACAATCATCCTATTTACCAACATTTCATTGTAACGGTCAAGTTTTTCTTTGAAATCAATTTTTCATATTATGTTATATTATATTATATGTTCTTTATAACATCATTTAGCCAAAAATAGCCAGACACAAACGTGTGTTTGATCAATTAACACATTTTTAATTTCTTAAGGGGAATTAATGCAATCTATTAATGATTCATCTCATCCTTATGAATACTATTTCTCAAGTTCAACTTATTCACATAGACCTGTTGGAACCTAATCATATACCCATATGTTTTGGACATAATCTTATTTTCAAAATTGATGATTTACTAGAGCTACATGGAGGACTCGCTTAAGCACCAAAGGAAATGTCTTGAGAAACAGATCCATGATTTAGAGTTAAGACTCAATATGATCTAAAGAATATCACATCGGATATTACACTTAAACAAGTCCAATGATGAAACTTCCTCTGTTTTCTCTTCCAGAGTGATATTTCATCAGACATGTTGTGAGGGAATTCCTTAACAATAATATTCGAATCCAGAATTTGAAGTTTATGGATTTCTATAGCGAGATCTTAAGTTAATATTGAAAGAAATAATCCCTTGATTATTTTCATTAATGAAAGAGTATATATACAAATTACAATTTCCATAATAGGAAAAACTTATTTCTATTTTAATCCCAAAACCCTATTCCTATAACTATGGTAAGTGTACAAGACTAATTTAATACAATAAATACAATAATTATATTACATAAATTCTTGCCAAACCATGATATACACGGGATTGTATACCGTGTATACCACGGTTTCACATATGGAAAGTTTCCTTGTGAAACCGTGATATACATGATATACAAACTCATGTATATCATGGGTATATTTAACACACACCCGCAGTCATAGCGGGCGGTCTTCGTACAGTCCCTAAAATCTTCAAAAAGGACCGAGGGAAGACTCTTTGTAAAGATGTCTGCAATTTGATACCCGGAAGAGACATGGCAGACGCGTACTTGTCCACGAGCTACCTTTTCGCGAACAAAGTGAATATCCATCTCGATGTGTTTAGTGCGCTGGTGTTGAACAGGATTACCAAAGGTAGATGGCACTAACATTATCGAATAAACCAAGGTAGCTTTCTGAATAGGACAATGAAGCTCTAAAAGAAGATTACGTAACCAACATGATTCAGAGACCACATTGGCCACCCCTCGATACTCGGCCTCTGCACTAGAGCGTGATAATGTAAACTAACGCTTCGCAGACCATAAGACCAAGTTATTACCAAGAAACATACAATAGTCGAACGTGGAACGTCTGGTATCTGGACAACCACATCTATATACGAGACAAGTGTAGATGTCGATGACAGATAAAAATGCAAGCCATAGTCAAGTGTTCCCTGGATGTATTGAATAATGCGTTTGAGCGCATTCATGTGTTCAACCCTGGGATCATGCATAAACAAGCACACCGGCTGTATGGCATACGTAATATCTGGTCTCGTGAAAGTAAGATACTGAAGAGCCCCTGCAAGACTGTAATAGCGGGTCAGATCCTCGTAAGGTGAGCCAGCCGCAGTACCCAGCTTGGGTTTAGTATCGACGGGAGTGGAAGTAGAATGCTGCGACGGAAAGTTGGAAAGTTCTGACCTTTGGGCTGGTTTTGGAGTATTGAATCTCCATTACTTGGCACATGAATTCAACCATTATTTGGCTGAATGTAACCTCTCAATAAGTGTCATTACATGGCTATTGAAGGCTATTAGTTGGCTAGTTGAGGGGTCATCTCCTTACACTATAAATTGAGGCATTTGGCTCAATTGTTGAACACTACACTTAGAAACATTCACAGAATTTTCTGAATACATCTTCTTGCTCTCTAGCAAGTTTACTATACTCAAAGTTATTCAAGAGTAACGCTTGAGTTTCCTTTGCTCAATTGTTAAGTTGTTGTTGTATCTTGGGAGACTATTGTCCGACAACGTAATAGGATATATACGGGGCAATCTTGTCTTAAAGACAGAGTGTCATCACTCGACTCAGCAAATCACACAAGGAGTTTGTTTCGTTCTTGATTTTCAGTTTTTGGTTGTAATCTTTAATTTATCATTTCTAGCAATTGTAATATTTACTTAATTCTCATTCCCTGCAATTGTTGTATCCCATAACTTCGTGGTCATGATGGGCATCCATGCTTTCGGCAAATTGGCTCCAGCTCATTACTATCATTTCCTTGTTTGCAAGAAGTCTAACTATAACAACAATTGCAAGTGGTAATCCTCCGCATCTTTTAACAATTTCTCTTGCAACCACTTCCAACAACGGCGGACACCTTTTTTCCGTAAATGCCTTGTGACAGAACAAAGTCCAACTATCAACCCGACCTAGAAGAGAAAGGTAAAAGGGTGACCTGCAAAGGTTAGCACCGATTGCTACTTCTTTTATCCGAGTTGTCATCAGAATCCTACTTTTATTGTGGTTATCTGGAAAACAATTTTCTAATTCATTCCAAACACTATCATGCCACACATCATCAACGACGATTAGGTATTTTTTCCATATAGGTGTTTCCTCAACTTGTCTGCCAGATCACTCTCATCCATGGAGCTTAGTGTGTGTTTATCTTTAGTTGTATAATTCAAAATATCACACAGTATATTTTTCCTTTGATATGCTTGAGAAACAATAGAGATCACTTCTCTTTGCTTATCTCGGCTAAAAGCCTGTCCAGGATTTCATTTGTAGCCTTCTCGAAACCCACTAGCTTTTCTTCTCCTTCTCTGTTGGCCCTGCTTGATGTGTATCTCGGAGAATTTCCTTCAATCACAACTTGAATAGGAGCATGAGAAGGATCTGCTAAGTTTATCCTTGACAATTTTCTTTAGAGGGTATTGAAATACTCCCTGAAGAAAGCTAGTTCTTAGGACAAAGGAGAGCAATAACTGCCTAGCAAAAAATTATCAGTAGCATCTAATGCCATAGAAGCGCAGTATCTAGATTCATGGTTTAACAATTGTAGTTGCGAAGATAGACCTTATAACTCCGATATCCTCAAAAAGAGCCACAACATGTGCTCTTTCGTTTGAGGACAGAAGTGATCGTCTATGTTTAGCAACTCCAAGAGCACTTCTGAAGGGTGAACGGAGTCCGACGAACATTACAAAAGCAACGTATCGTTGTTGCATAATCTCCGACATCCGATGTTGGATGAAGGAGATTATGTCTCTCTTGAATTTCAAGTTTTGGGAGAGAGAATCGGAGCAGAATTCCAAAATAGCTTACAAGGAATGGAGCACGGTTTTTCTGAAAGCAACTCCAAGTTTTCAAGCAAGAACTCAAGAGCAATATTTGCTTCATCCATACTTGAATTTCACTTCTCCAAGGGTCTGGCTTAGAATTGAAGAACACCTATTCAAGTTCATCACTTTCCTCTCCCTATCTTACACTTTGGACTATGAAGTATGAACACTGTGTAAATCTGACTTGTTCCAACAAAGTCACATTTGATCGGAATTCAGAACTCATAAACTCAAAATTCTAGCTCCGCCTCTTATCTGGGTAAATGTGTATGTATATATAAAATTTGGAAGATTGATAGACAATTTCCTCGATGGAAAACACACGCACACCTACCACGAATAACTGGGGATGTGCAAATCCAGACAGCCATCTAAATTTTTAATTAACAGCATTTTTTTAAACGCAAATTGCAATAAACAATATGTGCAGACTGCAGTATTATATTAATAACAATTGTTCACCAATTTCAAGTCCTTACATTGAATTGAGTCGTTGTCCTAATCTGTGTTTAGCTTTTTTTCTTTTTCACTATAGAAACCATCTCGCCATTTCCACCCAAAAAGAACAGAAAATTCCACTCATCTAAGGTTCGCATTGGGGCGGGTCGGCAGAGGCGAAGTTTTAAGAATTTTTAGTTTATGGATTTTGGACCACATTACCTTGTTTCTTACTCACTTCAGAATAGATTATTTTTAGATATTAAATTAATTTTTTAATAAGTACAAAATTTGAGCTAAAGCTATTAGGTTTTGCCGAGCCAGTAATTTTAACTTGGCTCCACCCTTGCGGGAACTGATTGAAGAGGAAGCGACTGAACAAATTATGAAAATGATTCTTCACTCCTTTCTCTTCAAAATTCTCTTTGTTTTTAAAGCCATTGGTTTGGTTTCTTCTTCCTCTGCTATGACTGCCATATCCTAAATACTTGGAAACAACCATTTTTTCAGGAACCCCACTTTTTTTTTCAAGTCTCTTGAGAAAATTAATACTCCCTTGAAAGAAAGAGATCAATGTTTTAACCGAAAAGAGTCAAAAATACCCTTACAAATACCATCCTTCAACCTTTTGGTCCAAAAATTACCCCCAACCTTTGTTTATCGTTCAAGGATATCTCCTTCCACCTTTTGATCTAAAAATACACTCGACGTGGGGTAATTTTTGAAAAGAATTATAATACTCAATAGTAGTCAAATATTAGTTCACCTATCAATTGGATGTATATTTACCATTCTCTTGAGTATAAAATCACAAGACTTTTATTATAGCTGAATAATTTAACATTTACATACAAATGATGCTCAAAGATGAGAACATTTACGATATATGCAAACCACATATTCATACACTACGATGTGATCAATTTTACTTTTCAACAAAAAGGTACAGCAGAAATGAACAATTTTCTAAAAGTGTCGTCTGTTAAATTAACAACATGCCTATATTTGTAAATTTTAATGCGTTCGACTCAAGATAATAAGGAAGAAGAGCTTACCGTCTTTAAGAGACAAAGCAATCACTATACAAACATACACTAGACTGAAGAATGTTGAAAACCCCAGCCAAACCCTTAAAGCTGACAAATGGGGTATAGCAACGGCAAAAAGGCAGCCAGTGCAATGAAGTATGGAAGTTTCATCTGATGGTCATCCCTAAAGAGAACATAGAAAGCCTGCAAACAAGTTATTGGAATCATCCCATCAGAAAACCCAAAGAAGCTAATGGAATCATATTATAGTTTTGCTTGGACATCAAATCCATGAACTAAAAGATAAAGGGCAGCCCGGTGCACTAAGTTCCCGCTATGTGCGGGGTCCAGGGATGGGTCGGACCATAAAGGTCTATTGTACACAGTCTTGCCTCACATTTCTTTGTTTTCACGGCTTGAACCTATCACATGGCAACAATTTTACAAGTTACTCAAAGGCTCCCGTCGATTAACTAAAAGATATTAATGAATATATCAAGATAAATTGACTGTCCATACTTCAGAATTTCTTTGGTGCAAGGGAAAAAAAAAAGACGAACTGACATCAATGAAGCGTGCATGTGTACTTGACAAAACACATTTTATTTCTCATCATATTTTCCTTTTCCTTTCCCTTTATTTATCCTTGTTTTTTCTATTACACCTTCTCAGTGATCAGGAGAGTTACAGAGGAAAGTTACCTTTAAGGCATGTCCACCCAAAATGACAAATCCAGTATTAATCAAGAAAAGATTTGCATACTGCAATGCCCAGACAAGTGAATAGGCTGTCTGTCCTGAAGCAGCCAAAATCCCATTCAGTTAGACCAATGAAGTCAAAATCAGATAAATCACAGAAGAAGCAAATCAAGCGGGATTAATGTAAGAAGCTTTACTATGTATTTGATAAGTTTTCAGCAACACATACCGTATATGAATCCTGCAAGGTCTGTTAAAAGTCATCATCAACTTAATAACCAAGACAATGGATAATCAATCTAGAATGTTCAAGTAGTTCTAAAGAGTTGAAAGAAGAACTTTAGGATGAAAGTTCTAGAGTAAGTCTAGAAAAAATAACTCTAGAAATAAATAGAAGAGTGATTGTAGAAAAAGGTAGTGAAGAATATTCTAGAATATAGTAGTAATTAAGTATCCTAACTAGATTCTTCCATCAACACCTATAAATAGAGGTGGTCTATTTGAGTTGCAATTAAGTGAGTAAGAAATTCTCAAGAAGTGAGAGCAAGTCTCAAGTGTGAATCCAAAAAGTGTCCAAGTGAGTCTAAAGTGTGTGTAAGCTAAAGTGTCCCAAAAAGTGTATGTAAATACTTAAGTAAGCTTAAGTGTGAGTGTCAAGTGTTGATAAAAATAAAAGAGTAAGAACTTGGTGTATATTGTGATCAAGTTATAGTGTTCAAGTCTTGATGTAATTATTTTTACAATAATAAAGTAATTACGTTTTTTTCACGTGTTGTGGTGTCTAACAAGTGGCACCAGAGTCAGGTCGATTCATACCAAAGAGTCGTTTGTTGAGTTTCTTAGAGTGTTCGTGTGTGGTTTAGTACTACAGAGCTTGTTGTCGAACTCAAGCCTTTTTGGTAAAATAGAATTTTAGCCAAGACACGATGGGTGACCTTCAAGTGGTCAGTGGAATCAAGAAACTTAACAATCAGAATTACAGCACGTGGTCGATGCATATGGAGGCATATCTCCAAGGCCAAGACTTGTGGGAGATCGTTGGTAGCAATGAGGTCACACAACCAGAAGACGCAACCGCTTTGAAGAAATGGAAGATTAGTACTGGCAAAGCCATGTTTGCGATTCGGACCACAGTTGAAGATGAAATGTTGGAGCACATCAGGCCGGCTAAGACACCGAAGGAAGCGTGGGATACTTTCGCAACATTGTTCACCAAGAAGAATGATACGAGACTGCAGCTTCTGGAGAACAAGCTTCTCTCTATCAGACAACGCGACATGACGATCAACCAATACTTTACCAAGGTAAAATCTCTTTGTCGCGAAATTTCTGCATTAGACTCTGTTGTTGGCATGTCATACGCTAGAATTAGAAGAATTATTATTCGTGGATTAAGGCCAGAATATATAAAAAAAAATTGCCGCAATACAAGGTTGGCCAAGCCAACCTTCTCTTATTGAATTAGAAAACTTGCTAGCTGACCAAGAAGTGTTGACTAGACAAATATCTGGAGTCTCATTAAAGAGTGACGAAGAAGCACTCTATAGCGGTGATAAGAAAGGTCGATCCCGACCAAATGCTAGTAGAAATTCTAGAAAACATGATGACAATGATAATCATCATGGAAGCTCCCAAACAGGGGGAGCTCAAAAGAAAGACAACCGGGGTGGCCAGTCAAAGAATAACAATAAGTTTGATGGAAAATGCTATAACTGTGGGAAGAAGGGTCACATGGCTAAAAATTGTTGGTTTAAAAAGAACACTGCAGAAAGCAATGCATCCACGTCAAATGCAGGAAAGACAAGCGATGAAGAGTGGGACACTAAAGCATATTTCGCCTTGGAGAAAGAAGAATTAGCTCTGGCAGTTACCGTTTCTGGAACGATCGACTACAATAATGATTGGATAGTCGACTCTGGCTGCTCAAATCATATGACATGAGATAAAGAGAAGCTACAGAACATGACCGAGTACAAAGGTGGTCGTGTGGTGGTAACAACCAACAACTCAAGACTACCAATCGCTCACGTCGAAAAAACAACAATCATGCCGAGATTCAGTCCGAAAGAGTTTCACTCCAGGATGTCTACCATGTACCTGGGATGAAGAAGAACTTACTATCAGTAGCGCAACTTATGGCATCAGGCCACCATGTCGTATTCGGACCTCAAGATGTAAAGATTTATCAAGATATTGAAATCTCTAGAATACCGATGATGAGAGGACAACGCTTAGAGTCTGTCTATGTAATGTCAGCAGAGTCAGCTTATGTAACCAAGATTCAAAAGAACAAAACAACTGATTTGTGACATGCAAGACTTGGACATGTAAGTTATCACAAACTCAAGGTAATGATAAAGAAATCTATGTTGAAGGGTCTTCCTCAACTAAAGGTCAGAACAGAGACCATTTGTGCAGGCTGCCAATACGGTAATGTGCATCAGTTACCGTATGAAGACTCAAAGTTCAAAGCCAAAGCACCATTGGAGATGGTTCATTCTGACGTATTCAGGCGAGTCAAGCAATCATCAATAAGAGGCATGCAATACATGGTTACATTCATTGACGACTTCTCACGGTACGTATGGGTTTTCTTTCTAAAAGAAAAATCTGTAACTTATTCAAAATTTAAAGAGTTCAAGGAAATAGCGGAAGGATAACTGGGCAAGAAAATCCAATGCCTCCGAACAGACAGCGGTGGTGAATATACATCATATGAGTTCTCTCAGTACCTACGAGAATGCTGCATATGTCATCAATTCACATGTACAAATACGCCACAACAGAATTTAGTAGCTGAGAGGAAGAATCGGCATCTTGCAGAGATATGTCGAAGCATGCTACATTCGAAGAATGTTCTATGAAGATTTTGGGCAGAAGGTATGAAAACAGCAGCTCATGTCATCAATAGACTTCCTCAAGCGAAGTTAGGGTTTGTTTCACCCTTTGAAAAACTGTGGGGTAGTAAACCTGCAGTAAGTCACTTTCGAGTATTTGGTTGTGTGTGCTACGTGTTTGTGCCAAGTCATCTACGTAGCAAATTTGATAAAAAGGCGATACGGTGTATCTTTGTGGGATACGACAGCCAAAGAAAAGGATGGAAGTGCTGCGACCCAACAACTGGAAAGTGTTATATATCAAGAAATGTGGTATTCGATGAGGCAGCATCATGGTGGTCACCTCAAAATGAAGAGTTAACAGATTCCAAGGAAATAGAAGACAATTTGCAAAAGAAGACGGGAAAGCAAATTGTTGAAGTACATCCAAGTCCAGAAAAAGAACATAAAGATCAAAGTGAGGAAGAAAATACCGAGGACGAGGCAGCACAGAAACTGTGGCAAACAGGCATGCATCAAAGAGTAGAAGACCGTCAACCAGAAGGAGTAAGCCCACAGCTTCAGAGATCGACAAGAGTTCGAAAGCCAAATCTCAAGTACGCCAATGTTGTTGTAGCTGAAGAAGAGTTAGGGATGCAAAAACAAATTAAGTTGGTGCTGAGGGGGAGTGTTAAAAGTCATCATCAACTTAATATCCAAGACAATGGATAATCAATCTAGAATGTTCAAGTAGTTCTAGAGAGTTGAAAGAAGAACTTTAGGATGAAAGTTCTAGATCGGAGTCTAGAACGAATAACTCTAGAAATAAATAGAAGAGTGATTATAGAAAAAGGTAGTGAGGATTATTCTAGAATAGAGTAGTAATTAAGTATCCTAACTAGATTCTTCCATCAACACCTATAAATAGAGGTGGTCTATTTGAGTTGTAATTAAGTGAGTAAGAAGTTCTCAAGAAGTGAGAGCAAGTCCCAAGTATGCATCCAAAAAGTGTCCAAGTGAGTATAACGTGTGTGTAAGCTAAAGTGTTCCAAAAAGTGTATGTAAGGTAAAGTGTCCCAAAAAGTGTGTGTAAATACTTAAGTAGCTTAAGTGTGAGTGTCAAGTGTTGGTAAAAATAAAAGAGTAAGAACTTGGTGTATATTGTGGTCAAGTTATAGTGTTCAAGTCTTGGTGTAATTACTTTTACAATAATAAAGTAATTACATTTTTTTCACGTGTTGTGATGTCTAACAAGATCTCTATATCTGATATGTCTCCGTCCTCCATATTCGTGGAGCTTAGCAATAAGAGTACTAGCATATAGTGATATAGTTGATGATAAAATCAAACCAACCACACCACCAACCTGTTGGATATGTAAAGCAGTACGGAAAGTAAATAAATATTACAAGTGTTCGAAAGGATAAACAAATAGCCAATATTTAGAACTGCCGCAAGCTTGTTGAATCTTGATAACCTGAAATCAAGAAACACTAAATCTGGATTGTTACAATTATGGCTGAGTCGAGAGATGACTCTCTGTATTTAAGACAAGATTGCCCCATATATATGCTTTTACGTTGACGGGCAATAGTCTCACAAGATAAAGCATCAACTAATCAACACTACAAAGCAAATAGGTTGATTCTGACGAAGAAAACAAACATGAAACGACTTGCTGAAGAATGGAAAAGGAAGGAAGAGTTTTCTATTTTCGTCCACTGTTTCTGCTCACGTTTTGGATAGAATTTGTGTTGTTCTCTTTTCTGTTTGTCTCTATGTAGTATATATTGTATTGTTGTCTCAACAATTGAGTCAAAAGGCTGCAATATATAGCATAAGGGGATGGACTTCTCAACTGCCAAGTAATGGCCATTAGTGAGGGAATTAATCAGCCAAGTAATGGTTGTTTTAATATGCAACATAAAGGAGCTTTTAGGGAGGAGATTAAGTGCAGATTAATGGAGTTTTAACGCTCCAAAAATCAACCCAAACGGTAGGTAGAAGTTTTCTGCCTTCCGTCGTTCCCAATTTCATCTTTTCAGAAACTTCAGGGACCAAACTGTAAATATTAAACAATTTAGGGGTCAATCAGAAGAAGCCCACGACCCGACCCTGGACCGGACGGGCGGCGGCGGCGTGCGTGTGGGCTTAGCCTCGAACCTAAACACACCTAGGTCCTCCCTCCTTCAAACACATGAGTTACCCTTGGAGTCCCAAACCCTTAGCCAATTTTGAGACGTATAAAGAGAGCAATTCTTCATTTTCCCACCGATGTAATAGATTTGTCTCACACCATATTTCCATGCCTCAAACACCTTACTTCGTGGACCAATATCTCTTTCATTTCTCAACAAAATTTGACGATCCTTGGCCTTATGGTCATCTACTCACTTAGTAGATTATGCACGTGTAAAGAGACAAAGCCTCCAACATGCGGAACCCTAGTGTTTAAGTCATTAAAAATGGGTGGACGCACCTCCTCACCAAAAGCAAATTTCCAACACAACCCAACCTAGATGAACCATAATTATGCCAGCATATCCCAGAGCAAAGGCACTGTTAATGCCAGTGCCCAAAACAATTCCCACCTGAATCCATGAATCTGCGGTTTGCGAAACATGTGAAATGAACATGAATTACTATAAATCAACACATGATTAAAGGAAACTAGGCAAGAATCATAGTTCATAGATATTAATTATACAGTTCTTTTCTCCTTTTTCTTCCTCATGACCATCTTAACAGGATTATAGACATGCAAATTCACGATTTAAGATCTATGCATTCAACCTTTACAGTTCTTAGCATTGAACCCATTATAGTTATAAAGTCGTGGGTTCATACATACTTTTATTGCAATTTTGACATTTTTTTATACCATGGTGCCCGACCCAGCTTGCGCGCACCTCGATTAATTTCACGGCATACCTGTCACCTCCCACCGGCAATAGGTACCAGGTAACTCTGTCTACCAAAGCTAGCACAGATAGGAAGAACCCATATTTCTAAACATAAATTTATACTCTGCACTGAAAGTACTCGGTTCATATGAACCCAGTACCAACAAGTTGTGTCTGCCCCTGATTGTAGATAACAATAGTAAGGCATTCAAAATTTTGCCAACAAAAGAAAATGATTCAAATTCAGCAACTAAATTAGTGCCTCATAAACATCACTGGACCGTCTGATTTCATGGGATGATAGCGCTACGTTTATGGGACTGGTAGGTTCTACATCATGTGTCTCTATGATAGGAGTGTATTTTACTTGGTATATAACTGAACTGGGCTACATGTGAAAGGAAATGTTATCCAAAGTGGTCACTAACTTGCTTTTTTATCACCAGACTTATCATAGAAGAAAAGTGCATTTGAAATTGATGTCACAGAAACATGAGAGTATTATGCAGAAAAGATGACACTAATCTTGCTTGCTCATTTACATCTTTAGAGGGGTTGTAATACAGTAGGAAAACTATAAATCTGTCTTCTTCAATTCGAAATTCGAAATTCGAAATTCAAAGATATGTTTTGGCATACCTCCAATCTATATAATTATGGAACTGAATAATGCTATAGTACTAGAATAGATTGCTTATAGATATGTTAATGTTCTCTTAGCTAAAAGAAGTTTTTCAAAATAAAAAATACCTTACCAAAGAACAGAAATATGTTTGAAGAAAGATTAAATTAATTGGTTGTAATCTAACTTGAAAAAGAAATAGAGAAGAACTAATTATACAAGAAAATAGCAAACTTCCCCGGTCTCAATTTATGCGACATTTTTCACTTATCGAGAGTCAATTTAACTAATCTTTGAAGCTAAATTCGACTAGATCAACTTAATATTTTAGAATGAAAATTGATATATCCAAAAACTATACGAAAAGTACTACTCCCTCCATCCCAAAAGGATTGTCTTGATTCGGATTACAAGTACGGTCAACCTAATTAATGTTTGGTGTGCATTCGGACATAAAATCTTTAATTTTGTTGAGATAAAATTTACTGTAGAAACTACATAAAAACTACTATAAGTCACAATAGTTTACAATTCACAATATTTTAAAAAGTACTTGAAAAAATTATGTTCAAGAAAATATCTTTTGACAGTCCAAATGGTAAGTAAGACAATCTTTATGGGACGAAGGCAGTATAAACTACAATTCTTATGTCAATATAATGGAAAAAAATGTTAATCAAAATTCACATAGTTTGAATCTCAACAAACAAAAAGTGTCACATAAATTGGAACAAAGGGGTAATAATTTGGCATCTCAAAAAAGTAGAACACTAAACATAAATAAACTCAATGTCAAATTTGGTTTTAGACCACTAATTTTAATAGATGAATCGGCTGCAAGTCTTTTAGCCACAGACGCTCTTCCTGGAATAACCGGCAATGGTAAACTATCCATTGTCAAAGTCTCCGCCCTTTTGGTGCTATCATCGTATATATAATAGAATAGATCACGCCTCTAACTATAACTCGAAATTTCATAAGAGAAGAATTGGCAAGTCAAGTAGTACACTTGGTTCACCAGGTTCTACCACTGCAGGGCTCAATCATGCTAGTTAGGCTATATGCTTCACACATTAATGTGAGTCTGTTTTTTTGGGAAAAAGATAAGGCTTACAGAAGCTCGTGCAAAGAATATTTTGTTGAGAAAAGTTCCCTCTTTTTGTTTTGAAATCTTGTATTATGATGTTAGAGAAGGCTGCTTTGACCTGGGACCTGTACTCCCCAACTTGGGAACTCAGCTTATAGCGAAGGGAAGGAGCCGCTTTTTATGCGACATGAAAGAAGTGGGATGATTAGGCCGAAGTGGTTGGTGAAGTCGTAATTTCTTTCTTTTCTTGCTTCCCTCCGCTACTGACACTTGAAAAAGCAGCTTTCAAGGTCTCGTCGCTTCGGTGAATCACTTGAGCCTTGATACATTTTCGGTGCCATGGAGCTAGACCAATGAGCTATTTGAGCTTGATGAATTGATATTACAAAAAGATAAAAGATCACGAATACAGAGTAAAAGAGAAAGAGACCATCACTAACTTGGTGAGCAGTATTTTAATTGTTTTTAAGTCAAAATAATTTTAAGCACTTTTATAGCATTTGAGTAAAATAAAAATAAAACTTTTAAACATTTGTTTTTAAGCTAAAATAACAAAAATAAATCATAAGTTACAATTTATAATTTTTGGCTTTTAACTTATAAATTAATCTTAGAGACACCTTATAAAAATGATATAAAATCAAAAATTACTATGAAATACATTATATGGATGTCCACTATTCAAATATAGTTCTCACCGTAGCTACCACACCTCCATAATATTTCAATGATCTCAATGGTTAATGTTGTGTTTAACACAGCCATTTTGCAGTCATTTGTGTATTAGTATAAGTAGAGGCATGAAATATGACTAGCAGACACAATATTAGTACTAACAAAGATATGATGGATGAGGTGGGAATTGCCTTTGTGGAGGATAAGATATGAAAATCAAGGCTGGGATGGTTCAAATATATGAAAAGGAGGAACGTAAATGCCTTAGTGAGGGAAATTTTTATTTTATTTTATTCTTCACGTCCAGGATTACGTCCGTGGTCATTAGATAGGAATCCAAAGATAGGTGCGAAAGGTTGGCGGTAATAGGTTTGAGGAGAGATGGAAGTAGACCGAAGAAAAATTGATGAGAGATGATTATATATCACATGACACATCTTCAGCTCACTGAAGACAACCCTAGATAGGAAAGCATAGAGATCGATGATTAGGGTAGATGATTAGTACATAGTTGAGTGTTTTCTCTCTTCCCAGTTATAGAGCAGAATTCTACTATGGAGCACTTATCTATTATTGTTATTGTCGTCGTCGTCATATTTATTACTATGGTTATTTCTATTTTACTATTTGTAGTGTAAATATTTTTCTTTTTCAATTATTTTCATCATAACTTTCTACTCTTGCACTTCTTTCAAAATTATTCAGAAAAAATAAATTTTTTTAGCCGAATGTTTATCAGAAATACTCGCTATCCCACAAAGATATGGGTCAAATTTGCGTACACTCTCTTACCACACCCCTCTTATGAGATTATACAAGAGTATGTTATAATTATAGAGGCATGAAATATGATATGATATACACTTAGAAGAGTACAAGAAAATCTCTACACTTCTATTACTTGTATTTCTTTATTTGGTTTGTTTATATTTTTTAATTGCTTTTATTTTATACACCCTTTGTGGATCTGTAATGTCTATAATAAACCAAAGTTATCGTTTAATAGGTATTTTACTTTACTTTCTTTTTTACAAATAAAAAATTAAAGATTTAGTTACGATTAGAAATCAATTTTCTATCTTCATTTATGGATATTTTATTCATACTTATCCAATTGGAAGTGTTGATTTATGCAACACTTTTCGCCTTTGATATTCAAATTTCTTAATGTTGATATGCAATTTGGATGACCCCCAGAATATGGCTTCTGTTGAGAAGGCTTCTGTCCTTGTCCCGAATGTGGAGGCTTAGAACCTGACGTCTTCCGTAGCTCAGGACATTGATTCTTCCAGTGTCCCGGTTTCTTACAATAATTACAATTACCTACGATAGATGTTCTATACTGGTGTGTAGGAGCTGCAAGGACCGGTGTAGACGAAGGAGCTGCCAGTACAAAAGTAGAAGCCTTATGTACCCCTTTTAGAGTCTTCAAACATGTTTCTTCACCATAAGTTCATTTACCACATCTTCAACAGATGGTAAGGGTTTGCGGTGCAATAAGCCTGAACGGCAATTCTCAAATTCTAACCGAAGACCCATCAATAGCTGAACAAGACGATCTTCATCTCTGCATTTTATATAAGCATCGCATGCTTGCAATTCAGTAGATTATGTCATAGCTAACTGATCCCACAAAGTGGTCATTGCACAGAAATAATCTTGAATGCCCAAGTCATTTTGTACTAGTGCACGAATTTCATATTGATAGTCTTTTGGTTTTTGAAATAAAATTTATATATTTAGAAACTACGTAAAAATACTACAAGTATAATAATTAATAATTTAAGATATTTTTAAAAAATGTGAAAAGGTTAGATAAAAAAATAATCGGTGTGACTCTCAAAATCCAATTATACTCACGAGTTGACCAAACTTCTCTCTTTCAATTCCAATTGTCCACGATTAAATTTGACTTTGCTTTAATTAAGCCTGAACAAAGCCCCAAAGGCAGAGAATAAGAGATTGAATATTCAAGAAGCAGTTGGAGGAAGGTGAGAAACTTGTTACAAAATGATGAGAGAGACGAAGAGAGCACAAGGGCCGAAGAGTTAATGGGGTGACAAAATTAGCTCAAACCTAAATGACTCGTTAAATTCGTTCAAGGTTTTATGGATTTGGATAAAAGAGTGATTTTGATGATGGGTTGGTTTGGTCTAACTCAAGTTGACCATCATAAATCAGCAGCTCAAATGAACTCATGATTATGCTTAAACTTGACCCACGAAAATGTTCAATATTAACTATTAGAGTTTCACTTTATTTTAAAAAATTTGTTTATAAATAATTATTTAAAAAATCCTTTATTATTTCGGAATAATAAAAATATACCAACCCTACCCAAGCACTGAACCACTCTCACATTTCTTCCCCCTACCTTGCCTACTCCACTCCACACCCTACCTCACTACCACCCCTACCACCTCTACCCCACCTACCTCATCTACCACCACCTCTCGCCCTACCCCCACCCCCCACTTGCCCTACCCCTTCTCAAATTTCTATTTCATAGTTTTTTACTTTTATAAAAAATATGAAATTTTTTCTTACCTCCCCACCCGTCCTACCCACACCTACCCCATCCACCTCATTGCCCTACCCCATCCTCAAAATTCTATTTCATATTTTTTTACTTTTATAAAAAAATATGAAATTTTCCTACCTCCCCTAACCGCCCTAACCCCCCGCCTTTTTTCCTTTGAATCAAAAGTCAAGCATAATCAAGTAGAGCACTAAGTTCAATTATTTTATTTGTGTTTGTAGCAAAAAAGTAGTTAGTTTATCGGAATCAAAGTAAATAATATAATAATGGCATTTTCTTTGGTGATAGAAGATCTAATTGTAGAAAGAATCAAAACTAAAGTTGAGGATAACTCTTTTTTGATCTATATTCCTGATTACGAATCAAAAAGCCTTTATCAACAAGAGTGAGTTCTTCCTTTCGTGAAATTAGGAAAATAAAACGAATTTCTTCTTGTCTTAGGTATATAATTGGAAATTAAAATATAGATAATAGAGTTTTGTATCTTTCTCTATCTCCCGAAAAACCATTTTAGACCTACCCCTCCACCCCCACCTCATCCTCAAATTTTTATTTCATATTTTTTGTTACTTTTATAAAAAAAATATTAAAACTATGAAATTTTTTCTTACCTCCCCCTACCCCCTCCACCCCCACCTCATGCCTACCCCATCCTCAAATTTCTATTTCATATTCTTTTTACTTTCATAAAAAAATATGAATTTTTTCTTACCCCTTCCCCCAACCCCCTTGCCCTCCCACACCACCCCCGAAGTTTTTATTTTATATATTTATAATATAAATTTTTATTAAGAATGAGAATTTTTTCGTTCCCCATCACCCCCCCACTCCCTCCCACCCCACCCCCAAATTTTTTATTTTATATATTTATTTTACTTTTATAAACTTTTTTATAAAAAATGAGAAAATTTTGATTTCCCATCCTCACCCCCTCCCCCCCCCCCCCCCCCCCGAAGTTTTTTACTTACACAAATTTTATATAAAAAATGAGAAACTTTTCTTACTCCACTACCCCCCCCTCCCCCCGTTGTCCCTGCCCCCAACTCATTATTTTATATATTTATTTTTCTCTTTATAAAAAATGAAAAATTCTTTAAAATGTTATTCTTATTTTAAAAATAAAGATATGGAAAAATCAAATATCATACAAAATAAAATAACATCATAGAAGGTAAGTTTGAAATTTGTAAAAGTAATGCAAGTTGGGTTATGACCCATTATTTAGCCCATCTTGACCCGGTCATCTTAGTCCGTGTAAGCTTTGAGCGAGTTGGACATTGACTTATCTATTAATTCAACTCATCTTGACCCGCCTAACTTCAACTCAAACGGCCCATCTGCCACCCCTAGTAATAACTAAAGAGTTGGACCAGATTTCATAAACTTGAAAAGAATTGGGTTGGAATTATCTCTTAATTCAAGACACCTGACCTAATTTTTTGCACAGATTTCCCTTCAAGTGCACCGGTATTTATTTTTTGCCTCAGCTTCTTAATTGATAAAAATATGCAAATATGCTTCGCTCAGTATAAGTTTTGTAACATTTTTATCTTTGAAGACTGAACTTTTGCCTCGCTTGACACGAGTTTTGTAGGAATTAATTTAAGCGACATACGTTGTGTAAGATTTTTCAGATTATGTTGAGTGTTGAAAGTTTTGCCTTTTCCAGCATTACTTGCGTATATGTGACGATACGTATGCTGAAGCTAAACGTTAACTATGTTGAGCGAAATCTAAACTTATGTCTTTTTTAGATTATGTTGTATGTTGAATGTTTTGCCTTATTCGACATAACTTGTGGATATTATGATACATATGTCGAAGATAAACACTAACTATGCTGACAGAAATTTAGTTTATGTTGCGCCAATTAAAGACCACAAATTTTAGGGGCAAAAATTAAGAAGTCGTTTGGACAAGATTTGAAATCATGAGGATTTGAAGTTGAAGTTTTGTTTGGACATGCAATTTGAATTTCTTAAGTTGTATTTTTCTTATAGACATAGAACTCCACAAGTTGTGAAAATCATCAAAATTTTCTCAATTTTTATACAATCTTACCAAATGAGCAAATCATAGTTCATAATAAAATTATACGCTACTAGAATAACTTTCTAAAAAATACAACATCAATTGATCAAACTTTATTTCAATAAAATGAAAAATTGAACATGAGATTGTAGTGTAACTACTCTTTAATATAATCATCATACATGATTGGTAAGAGTAAATTTATTATAAATATACTATCAATTTATGAATCTATTTTTATAAAATATAAACTTATAGATCAGCTATTATATTTAAAAATTTGAAATTATGATTTGGAATATCAAATTATGCCTTTTTGGATAATTTGATATTTCATCTCGCATGTCCAGACGCCTACTAAAGACCACCCCGAAACGGGAATTTGTGCAAATGACCTTCCTTCTTCTCAATCCGGCCTAAATCAGTCAAGCCCGACAATTTAAGCAACTGGGCCTCAAGCCCATCCCTCGTTCACCCAATAATATAAATTCCTATCTTCAACCTCAGTAACCTAGGGTTTTAGGTTTCCTTCTTCGCAGTTAGCAGCTCCATAGTCGCAAAAATGGTGAAGGGACGCCAAGGAGAACGTGTTAGGTAATTAAATCATTTTCAATTACAATTTCCATTCCCTTTAATAAAATCATCTGTAAAAAAATTATAACATTTTCACTTACCTTTTACTTGTTTTTTTTTTTCAATCCAGACTCTATACTAGAGGTACTGTTCTCGGATACAAGAGGTAAATTATTTTTGTTCCTTTTGTGTTTATACTCAAAAACGTATTATTAATGGGATAATAGTATTTTTAGTCCCTAAATTATAGGTATATTCTGATTTTGGTCCTTTGAAGCACATTTAACGTTCAATTAATCGAAATGTGTGTTCTTAGTCCTTTTATGTAACAAGTATGTTGTGTTTGAACTACTTTTAAACGTATATTTGATTTTGGTACTTGTGATATCTGACTAAGCACATTTAACCTTTAATTAATTGAAATACATGTTTTTAATTATTTCTTTTATATAAGAATTATGTTGTATTTGAGCTACTTTTACAACTCCTAAATTATAGATATATTTGATTTTGGTACTTGTGATATCTGACTAAGCACATTTAACCTTTAATTAATTGAAATACATGTTTTTAATTATTTCTTTTATATAAGAATTATGTTGTATTTGAGCTACTTTTACAACATATATTTGATTTTGGTACTTGTGATATCTGACTAAGCACATTTAACCTTTAATTAATCCAAATACATGTTTTTAATTATTTCTTTTATATAAGAATTATGTTGTATTTGAGCTACTTTTACAACTCCTAAATTATAGATATATTTGATTTTGGTACTTGTGATATCTGACTAAGCACATTTAACCTTTAATTAATCCAAATGTGTGTTATTAGTCCTTTTATGTAAGAAGTATGTTATATTTGAACTACTTTTACACCTAAATTATAAGCATATTTGATTTTGTTACTTGTGATATCTGATGAAGCACATTTAACCTTCAATTATTCAAAATGTGTGTTTTTAGTCCTTTTATGTTAGAAGTATGTTATATTTGAACTACTTTTACAACTAGTCAAATTATAGATATATTTGATTTTGGTACTTGTGATATCTGATGAAACACATTTAACCTTCAATTATTTGAAATGTGTGTTTTTAGTCCTTTTATGTAAGAAGTGTGTTGTATTTGAACTACTTTTACAACTAGTCAAATTATAGGTATATTTGATTTTGGTACTTGTGATATTTGATGAAGCACATTTAACCTTCAATTGTTCGAAATGTGTTTTTAGTCCTTTTATGTAAGAAGTATATTGTATTTGAACTACTTTTACAACTAGTCAAATTGTAGGTATATTTGACTTTTGGTACTTGTGATATCTGACGACAAAGCACATTTAACCTTCAATGAGTTGAAATGTGTGTTTTAGTCCTTTTATGTAAGAATATGTTGTATTTGAACTACTTTTACACCTCCTAAATTATAGGTATATTTGATTTTGGTACTTGTGATATCTGACTAAGCACATTCAGCCTTCAATTAATCAAAATGTGTGTTTTCAGTCCTTTTATGTAAGAAGTATGTTGTATTTGAACTACTTTTACAACTAGTCAAATTATATGCATATTTGATTTTGGTACTTGTGATATCTGAAGAATAACATTTAACCTTTAATCGAAATGTGTATTTTTAGTCTTTTTATGTAAGAAGTGTGATGTATTTGAACTATAGGTATATTTGATTTTGATACTTGTGATATTTGAAGAAGCACATTTAACCTTCAATTAATCGAAATGTGTGTTTTTAGTCCTTTTATGTAAGAAGTATATGTTGTATTTGAACTACTTTTACAACTATATTTTCTTCAAATATGGAGTGTCTATCGTAAATTTGTGAATATTTAGAAGCAAAGGGATCAAAAGTGCACATTTCAATTAATTGATAGTTAAGTTGTATTTGAACTGCTTTTACAACTATATTGTCAAATATGGAGTAATTAAATGGTGGAGCGACTAATAGTTATGTAAATTTCTGAATATTCAGAAGCAAATGGATCAAAAGTGCTTATTTCAATTAATTGATGGTTAAATGTTCTTAGTCAGAGATAGATCATAATTAGAATTTTCCAATAATTGAAGGAGCAAAAATTCTTTTAACCTTATTATTATATAGTGGATCCACTGTAGTTTGAATCTGAAGTATTGTTGATTGATTTTATGAATTTTTTGATTTGTCAACTAGGTCGAAGTCGAATCAGTATCCAAACACATCATTGGTTCAGATCGAGGGAGTGAACACTAAGGAGGAAGTAGATTGGTACTTAGGGAAGCGTATGGCCTATATATACAAGGCAAAAACAAAGAAGAATAACTCCCATTACCGCTGTATTTGGGGTAAAGTTTGTAGGCCACATGGAAACAGTGGTGTTGTTAGAGCTAAGTTCACGTCCAATCTACCACCAAAATCAATGGTAAATTTCGACAACTTAATTGTGCTGTAATTGAATTTTTTTGCTTGCTAAAGAGGGTGATATTATGTGTTTGCCTAGAAAAGTTTCTGAATTTATTTTTATCTTTCGCTCTTGCAGGGAGCTAGGGTTAGAGTTTTCATGTACCCAAGCAGCATATAAGGTACTTTATTTTAGTTAATTGTTTTTGATATGTTATGGTCTGCAGTTTTTAATGTGTTGCGTGTTTCAATTTCTTAAATTGCCCTGCTATAGGACATAGATTAATGAATAAAGGATTGTGTAGTTTGTTGATATGGAAGAATGGTTTTATAATTGGTTTAAGGATTTGTAGAAGTTGCAAACTTTTGGATTTACTCTTACCATAAGATCTTCGGACAATTAAGGTATTAAAACTATGTGTTTTCTTACCTGGTAAATCGAAAGTTCAATTCATTGACATACCAAGCTGATGTGATCAACTTGCTCAAAGTGTGTGGAGTACTTAACCACAGTTAAAACTCTTGCTATGCCAATCATCTACTATGCTCCCTTTTTCTCCTTAAACACAAAAGTGCGTGAAATAGAAGATTGTTTGAATATTCCTATGGAACAATCAGCACCCATTCTTTCATTCCGCATTAACCAAATAATACAGAGAGGCTCAACAGTGTAGTGTCTTTTTATGGGCTTTAAAGAAACATTAATCACCATTTTTTACCAGTGTCCATTTGGAAGTTATGAAAAAACTAAGCCCCACAATACTCAAAATGGTTACATTTGCTGTTTTGGATTAGCTATAGGGTCTTTATTGTCATACATTCTAACAAAAAATGGTACTGACTTCGATCCTTTCAATAACACATTTTTTAAAGATCTGCACAGAAATACTAAGCAGATAACCCATTGTGATCGTTTGCTTGGGCAGTGTGGAAAGGAGGAAGGTGTTCTAACTGAAATGCTATTGAATTGTTACCATTGTAGATACAATATGACATTAAAACTGTTTTTGCCATCATCTTGATACCACATGTAGTGTTTAACCTGAGCTCTGGAAAATTAGTTTTTTAAGATGGATTTTCCGCTTATATGTTATCATGATATGAAGCTGTCATTATTAGATATTCTAACTGGTTCAAAATGTCCTGCTATTGCCACATCACTTTTCTGTAGAAATAGCATGTTACCTTTATAATGTGCTGTTGTGACTGATTGTACATATTTACTCTTGCAGAAAGGTGTTTAGTTGATGCTTGCTTGGAGGTCCTACATTTGTCTATCAAGGTCATTAGTGAAGGGATTTTGAATCTTTGATAGTAGTTGGACATAAATTGTTTTGGCCTACATGGAGTTGCATTGTCTATTTGTTTATCATGTACCGGGAAACACCAATGAGTGAACATCTGGTTAGATGTTGTCTAATTTTGTTCTCGGAGTTTCTGCATACAATCATTTGTTTCTCTTTGCTCTTAAATCTTGATATGTCCATCAAGTTCATTGTTGGTTTTTTGCAAACTAATGGCTCCTCGAGTCTCTTAGAGATTCATTGGGAACTTATTGTTGCAACATGTGTGACATGTCACACGATTAGCTATTATGACTAACCATGCTCTCAGATACCTAGAATTTCTTTTCCACCTTTCGCTACTTGGAAAGCTATTTTGAATGCCACCATGCTTGTCTGAAGAAAAGGAAGGGAGATGACAATTGAAAAGAGCATTTCTACAGTTTATAGAGTAGATGGCTTTAGCAGTAACTCGATTTCTTGGTTTGTAGTGTAGTAGTAGGGTAGTTGCTCATTGTTTTACAGGTATTCTGCACCAAGTAGTTAAGTTTATGCCTGATACAAGTTTGGAAGTGTTTCTTTGCATAGAAACCTGGAGAAATTTAAAGTTTGTCCTTTTGAATCTGTGGTGCACTAGGAGGTAAAAACTTGCACGCAGTGTTTGATGGTGTTTAGTTGAAAGAGAAGTAAGCTGGCAAGAATTGAAGTAGCATTTGTCAATTATTACTAGTAGTCAAATTAGGGGCTAGCAAGGTAAAGAAAATTGACTAGACATCCGTGGTTATTATTTTCCTCATTAGTATGTGCAATGTTCTAAGTCTGTTATTTCAGCACCATTCGAATGACATTAACAAAAACCAAAACTGAGCATATTCCTTTATTGATAAAACCTTTTTCGTGTCATCACAATTCACATGTTGTGTTACGTATTCGAATTTTCGTTACTTGTTGATTAGTGTTGTTCACTTGAACTTATCTCTATAAACTATGCACAATAAGATGGGGTTATTTCCAGAATATGCAAAATTGATACTTTGAGAAATTTCAAGATCTCGGGTAAACTAAATTGTAAGGAGCTAACTGCCACATATTATTGCATATGTAGAATAGTGATATGTGCTGGTGACACCCCTGTTGAGATGGATGAGAAACTGTAAATTTTGAGTTCGAATGATTTTTTTTATATAGGAAAATGCTTTCCTCTCAAATGGGGAATATACATGATGTATGGAGGTGATAGGAAACACGACTTTCTACGCAACAATTTCTTCTTCTCTTATGATTTATCAAGTAATTGAGCGGATCTTTACTTGGAGTAGAGCATAAACCTAAAAAGATGAAACAGACCCATTCAAGAACAAGAAAAGATCTAATTAATTGGATAAATAAGTTTTGACTATTAGATGTTGAAGGAGATAAATAATTAGGAAGTAGTTTCCAAATACTCTCCCCTTCTATTGCTTTATTTAGTGAATAGAAAAATAGAATCTTATTTTCAAGTTTGGTTTATTTTCACTAAAAAAAAATTAGAATGGGTTTGTTCTTTAAATTGTCGGAGATGAAACTTAATGGTTGATCACGTTGTCTAACAAATCCATACTACTTTCACACCGTATGTTATGCACCATTTTTTCTTGTTTATTCCGGAGTCATGTTTTTCTTCGTTGACTAGGAAAATGCATGGAAATGTACCTAATTTTAATGATATTCTAATTAACTTGTACATTCAACAATTCATTAAATTGAAAATGACTATCACCGTCTTCACAAAAGTATTTCTTTTCCATCAAAACCAAAAAAAGAGAAATTTAAAAATTTACTTTAAATTTTAGACTATTTTTACTATTAGTATTGTTTGATACGACTTTTATCTCTAATCTTGACTTAAATTATTACTATAATCACCATTTTGCGTTTTTACATAATCCATTACTGAACAATTAAATACCGAAATGAATTGAATACTCAAAATTTTCATTTCATTCATCACATTGTAAGCTTAATTGATATTATTTGGGGGTTCGAATGTAACTTATCTATCAAACTCTTGTACTATATTTTCGTGTAGTTTGCAAATAAGATATAATAGAAAGATGTAAAGGAAAACAAAATGGCGAAAATGCAAACTAAAACTGAACTACTACCACAAAAGCCAGCAAGGATGTTATTATGTATTATCAAAATACCAAGATATTTATAAATAATTTGTCTTCTTTCCCTTTTGTACTATTTAGCATATTTCCTTTATTCTTTTTAATACTAGTAAAATTCTCCCCGACAGATATAAGTTGGCCGGCTTGCATGCATTTAATATTACATAGAATAATAATGATACCTAATAAAAGTCAAACAAAGTGCCCCTTTTACATTCATAAGACAACTATACAAGTTTACCAAAGCAACTCAAAGTGCCCCTTTTTTGAGCTTTCGAATTTCAACAAATAAAATTATTATCTTTTAGTTTCATTTATCTTATTATCTTGTTGTTGTTGCTATTCATTATTAGTAGTTTTTTTTTCATATTTTTTAAGTCGATGATTTATTAAAATAATCTTCCTAACCTTACAAAATATGAGTAAGATACACACCACTCGTAAAATTATACTGAATTGTGATTTTAAGAAATAGAACTATTAAATCTTTATATCGTTAATCTAAATATTATTATACGTCGATTTAATGATACTTTTAAATACTTATAAATTTTAAATTCTAAATCCGTCTCTACGGCCGGGTCAAAATTTTAATTTTAGCAAAAGTCATCCTATCTTCTTACCTCTTCTTTCTTGCTATCCACGAACACTTACCCCTATTCCAAAAAAGAAAAAAGAAAAGAATTCAATAAAAAATTGTTGGAAATTAGCCTTTGGCGGGGAGATGCGTCCACCCATCTTTGATGAATTAAACACTAGTGTTCCGCATGTTGGAGACCTCGTCTCTTCGCACATGCATGATCTACGAAGTGAGTAGATGACCGTAGGGCCAAGAATCGTCTAATTTCGTTGAGAAATGAAAGAGATATTGGTCCACGAAGTAAGGTGTTTGAGGCATGGAAATGTGGTGTGGGACAAATCTACCACATCGGTAGGAATAGGAAGAATTGCTCTCTATATATGTCTCAAATTGGTAAAGGGTTTGGGACACCAAGGGGTATCACATGTGTTTAAAGGAGGGAAGACCTAGATGTGTTTGGGTTCAAGGCTAAGCCCACACGCGCGCCGCCGCCGCCCGCCCGTCCGGTCCGGTTTCGGGTTCCGGGTTCTCAGGCCGCGGGCCACCCATTACTTGGTTGATTAACTCCTCCATTATCACCCTCCTTCATGTCCATAATTCAGCCTCCTTGATGGCCATTTACTGCCTTTACTTGGCTGTTTTAATGCCCTCCTAATGGCCATTAACATCCATGTTTTGGGCAGTGGTACATCCCCTCCTCCATGCAATATATTGAGCCTCATTTGGCTCAATTCGGGACAATGAAACAGGCTGGAAAATATATGCATACGTGACTGAAATTCAGCACAAAACAGTGAGCAAAATAGCTCAAAACAGTGAGCAAACTGTGAGGAAAAACAGTGACCAAACTCTCACATATACACAAGATATACACCACAGAGACAAAAGAGAAGAGTAAAGAGAAACTCTTCCTTCCTATTCCATATCTTCAGCAAGTCGAGTCATATTTATTTTTTTCGCCAGGCTCAACCTATTGGCTTTGTAGCGTTGAGATTAAAGTGTTGTTTTATCTTGGGAGACTATTGCCTGCTAACGTAAAAGCATATATACGGGGCAATCTTGTCTTAAGGACAGAGGGCAATCCCTCGACTCAACACACAACGTTGTAACCATCCAGATTTAGTTGTTTCTTGATTTCAGGATATCAAGATTCAAGACACAACAAGCTTACGGCAGTTTTCAACATTGGCCTTGCAAGGTTATCAAGATTCAAGACACAACAAGCTTGCGGCATTTTTGAAGATTGACCATTTATCTACCCTTTCGAACATTTGTAATAGTTACTTACTTCCCGTACTGCTTTATAAAGTACCATAGAGTACCAACAACTTAAGACAAGATTGTATTGTATTACTATTAGTGTTCGAAAGATGACGGTCAAAAGTTGTGTGACCAAATCTGGATATGGCTGTGGTTTTCTGGTTGAAGACAGTGATGATGAAATTGTTGAAGTTCTACATGTTCATGGTGTCACCGCTCCCGAGAGTGGTGGGAACAAGCGCTCACGAGAGCCTGAGTATGTCAACTGGGACAAGAGGAGAAGGTTGAAGATGTGGTTCTATCTTGCAGCAGAAGGCGTATATCTGTCCCAGACAAAGAATCCAAAATTGGGATAAGTATTTTTCTTACTTGTTAAGAATAAAGATTAAATGATGTCTGATTAAAAATGGATTAAAGTAAGGAGGAATATAAAATTAATTTATATTCCTTAAGCTTTAAAAATCAGAAGTTTAATCTCTTCTTCTTTCCCGTTTAAAGATTGGATTTTGTAAACGACTTAAAAAGATCCGTTCTTTTAAGTGTAATGATTAAAAGTGTGTAAAGTATGTTCACACATACGATGGAGAGAGATCCACTAACTGTGCGAAAATTGTTACCACTCTTAAGTAAGCGCCAAGAATTATCTGGGCACCAATCATAACGGAAGAAGTCTAAAAGTTAAAGACGTTGAGCATGTCACACTATTTGACAGAAGATCCTTCATAGGATGATATTGGACACTCGAACCATACAAAGCCTCCGGCGACCGGAGTGGGCCAAAATTCCTTTGATATGATGATATTGGACACTCGGTCATATAAAGCCTCCTAAGAGGCGGAGTGGGCCGAATTCATTTCATAAGAAAAGTAATGGACACCTAATAAGGTGGGGCCAGAGTTTTCAGGTCTTAAATGATCTGAAGGCCTAAAGAAAGGCAGAAAAGAAATTGGACACTCAGTCTGCCAAAGCAACTGGAGTGGGCCAGAGTATCTAGATCACATATGATCCGATTACGCCCTAACCACGGGCAAGAGGTTGTTCATGTGAAGCAACGCCACCTCTAAAGTAGAAGGGGTTGGAGAGGTTGTCCTCAATAGGACTTCAGGGAATGAGATCACTCTAAGATAATGTGATACATGTCCCTAACTTGGTTTAAGGGACGTTGTTGGTCAAGCTGGTTTGAGACTAGTCCAACAGGTCTGTAATAACTAAGAATGGTACAGTATGTCTTTAGCCAAATGAATGATATATTTGTAATCCGTGCATCTATGCCATCATAGATTAAGACACGTTAAATAGCAAGTCATTCAAAAGCTAACGATGTTAAGATTGTTGCCTTCTGTCGACATAAACCCTCAAAATAAATGTGAGGTAGATGAAGAGGCAAAATCACCTTTTCAAATTCCGTCAAGGGAATAGCGAAAGAAGCACCGCTCATCTAGAACTTAGTCACACCTACTAAGGTGATTTGAAGTTTATACAAAATAGAAGGGGGAGACACAAGTACGTTGTGATCTTCATTGATGATGGTACAACGTATGGAATCCTTTGTTTGTTGAAAAGCAAAGATGAAGTTGTTCAAGCGGATAAGCGCTACAAAGCAGAAGTTGAAAATCAACTAAGCCTACGTATTGAGAAATTCGTAGTGATAGAGGGGGAGAATGTGAAGCATCGTTCATTATACGACTGTTCATTTCTCACCTGAGTCCAACGGTGTTAGCCAAACGCAAAGTGGTACGCCCAAATTATGTGGGGTGGCTTGGTAAAAGTTGGAATACTGAAACAGGTCAAGTTGTATCTAAGACTGTAGATTGCATATCCACTGGAGCTGCAAATAACAGTAGTGATAATCGCCTCTTGGCGTCAAAGAATGCTGAATTCTTTGAAGATAACTTTCCTTGAAAAGGAAAAAAAAGTAATTGCTCAAGGTTAACAAGAACCCGCGAGGGCCTGACTGTCCGGAACTAGACGTTCCGTATCTACAGGACTCAAAAGTTGCTGGCTATCCGGAACTTAATAATCTAGATCTGCAGAACTCAGGGATTCTAGATGTTGAACTGAGACGGAGCAAAGAAGGGGACAAAGACTTGTTCCAGTCCTTCTAGCTTGTATGGTTAAGAATGAACCATGGACAATTAACAAATAATTGTCTTCTCCAGAAGCGCTGCTTTGGAAAGAAGCTAAAGAGAGAAATAGATTCTATCATATAGAACCATACTTGCGTAATGGTTGATCTTCCTCCGGAAAAGAACCTTTGGGTTGTAAAATGTGCTCCCCTGTGAGTAGCTTCACATCTAGGGCCATTGTAGTCTTACATGGCATGGATGTTGAAATGTACCTTCTTCCCAACCGGAGAGTTGGAAGAAGAGGATCGAGTTGATTTACGGATCGGGCTTCTTCCCGAACTTTCATTTTGGTCCCCGAAATGTTTACATTTTGGTCCCGAAAGTTTCGTAGATAAAACAAAAACAATGAATCTGACCACAGAAACATTGACTCTGAAGTTAGAAAGTCAACAGTTGGAGAATCAACAGTCTGAAAGTAAAAGTCATATTGAAACAAAGTCTCGATATGAAAGATATGGGTATCACAGATGACATCTTAGGAATTGGATTTCTAAGACATCTAACGGACTGGTCAATAGTTGACAGTCTCGTTGAAGACACCAATGGATATGAATCATAGAACTGATTGGAATCATGGTGCACCCATAGACAAGGAGCGATATGCACATGTCATGTGTAGTTCAATGTATTGTACACACTACAACCGACCCGATATCGTCCTACAAAGCAGATCAGTTGAACTAAGGTTCGCTGATGATCTTAATACATGATCAATAGAAGGCGTTAAGTCGGATATGACGATATCTGAATTATTCGCTTATCTACGGATTATAGTATTCTGGATGTCCAATGTTCGGGAGAACACAAGTGATGCAAACCGGACATCAGATCTGAAGAACACTAAAGCCACAAGTAAATGTGTATGGTGGGTCTTGGAAAATCCTCTAAGCAAACTTGCATCGACCGATTCATGATGGGATCGGAGTTTATCGCTTTATACAAAGCATGAAAGAAGTTGAGTAACTTCACGTCTCCTTAGAGGACGTCCTTATTGGGAGAAACCCGTGCCTTCAGCAGTTATACACTGTGGCTAGCCGGTCGGCTTTAGGAAGGACACAGATGACGGCGTCTGGGCATATCTGTCAGGATCTGTCAGGAGACATAAGACCGAATGGCAGTTGATCATCACGGGTGTCACATCCTTGTTTACTAACTAAGGGACTACTCGGAGATCAAGTGTTCTGCATGTTTAGGGGAATGGGCTTAAAACCCAAACAATACGAACCTTTGCGGTGGAAACCCAACCATACTGATTGGAGATCCCAAGAATTTGGTTCAATGGGAAAACTAAGCGGCAAAAGGTTCAGTTGAGCGCTTCGGTGGAAGCAAGAAGCACTTCGAATGATGATTTCTGTACGGAAACATGAATCCAAAGTTGTTCCCGCGATAGACATTAAAGTGCTACCTGCATGGTGGGTAAAGATTAAGCTTCCAAACCTTTAAACGATCCTCAAACGGTTGAGGTTAAGGTTGGAGAAACTTTTAATGATTTCTAACACTTGAGAAGTGGGGTATAGCAGGATACCTTGTAGGAGATCACCTGTTTAAGTGCGAGGATGGCCGCCTCAAATGAACGCACTTAAGAATCCAAGTGTGTCCATGGCCACAACGACAGAAACGTAAGAAGGAAAATGAATAAGAAGAGTTATTGTGTTGATATCGTTGTCTTGGCTTACACTAAACACTGACGGTTCAAGACATCACGTTCACCGCGCAGTAAGTAAGTCCGATGGTATTCAACTAGGGAAGGTTCAAAGCGAAAGCTACCTCTCCTGATGCAATATCTTTTCACTGAAAGATTGCTGAAATGTAGGCACCTTGTGTGTGCGCCACAATCTCTCTTTCATAGAGGGGATTGTTGGAAATTAGCCTTTGGCGGGGAGATGCATCCATCCATCTTTGATGAATTAAACACTAGTGTTCCGCATGTTGGAGACCTTGTCTCTTCGCACGTGCATGATCTACGGAGTGAGTAGATGACCGTAGGGCCAAGAATCGTCTAATTTCGTTGAGAAATGAAAGAGATATTGGTCCACGAAGTAAGGTGTTTGAGGCATGGAAATGTGGTGTGGGACAAATCTACCACATCGGTGGGAATATGAAGAATTGCTCTCTATATATGTCTCAAATTGGTAAAGGGTTTGGGACCCCAAGGGGTATCCCATGTGTTTAAAGGAGGGAAGACCTATATGTGCTTGGGTTCAAGGCTAAGCCCACACGCGCGCCGCCGCCGCCCGCCGGTCCGGTTCCGGGTTCTCGGGTTCTCGGGTCGGGTCTCGGGTCACGGGCTGTGGGGACTTTCTACATTATCTTTTTGGACCAGAGAACTCGGCCAGATGTACAGTTTGATCCATGAAGTTTTATATGTACAGTTTGGACCGAATTCTTTCATATGTACGGTTTGGTCCCCGAAATTTCAATATTTACGCTTTGGTCCCCGAGTTTCTCGGAAGGTGACGGAAGGCGTAAAGCCTACCGTTGGGACTATTTTTTAGGCATTAATCACCATTACTTGGCTGATTAACTCCTCCATTATCACCCTCATTCATGTCCATAATTCAGCCTCCTTGATGGCCATTTACTGCCTTTACTTGGCTATTTTAATGCCATCCTAATGGCCATTAACATCCATGTTTTGGGCAGTGGTACAGCCCATCCTCCATGCTATATATTGAGCCTCATTTGGCTCAATTCGGACAAGAAACAGTGCCGGAAAACATATGCATACGTGACCGAAATTCAAAGACAAAACAAAGTGAGCAAAATAGCACAAAACACAAATTTCAAAACAAAAAGCAACCGTGAGGAAAAACAAGCGAGCAACCGCGAGGAAAAACAGTGACCAAACCCTCACATATACACAAGATATACACCACAGAGACATACTATATACACAGAGACAAAAGAGAAGAGTAAAGAGAAACTCTTCCTTCCTATTCCATATCTTCAGCAAGTCGAGTCATATTTGTTTTCTTCGCCAGGCTCAACCTATTGGCTTTGTAGCGTTGAGATTAAAGTATTGTTTTATCTTGGGAGACTATTGCTCGCTAACGTAAAAACATATATACGGGGCAATCTTGTCTTAAGGACAGAGGGCAATCCCTCAACTCAATACACAACGTTGTAACCATCCAGATTTAGTTGTTTCTTGATTTCAGGATATCAAGATTCAAGACACAACAAGCTTGCGGCAGTTTTGAAGATTGACCATTTATCTACCCTTTCGAACATTTGTAATAGTTACTTACTTCCCGTACTGCTTTATAAATTACCAGAGTACCAACAAAAATTACTTTTTTCTTTTGCAAATCAAAGTAAATTAATTAATTTATTAATTGCCACTTGCTAAACATAATAACATATACTAGTTCTTTTTATTTTTTATTTTTTATTTTTTCATACGATATTTGATACCGCATTGCAGTCTTAAATTCGTGTTGCACATGATTTATTAATTGAAAACGCTCCCTACTAACTTTTTTTTTCTTATTCAGAAGTCGAAACGAGTTGTTGTACTAATTCAAATAACTAGTAAACTCGAATTACTACTAATTTACTACCACTAAACACTTTGTTTTCTCCCACGCGTTTACCCCTCTCTCTCTCTGTCTGCAAATCCGTCGGTCGTCTTTCTCAAAATACTACCATTTTTATTTCTTAAAAACTCTATTTTCCTTTCTATATTTACTATAACTTTTACATTTTTTAGCTTTATTTCTTCACTACAACTAAACTTTTCAATATATCTGTTTTTTCCTTTACAGTATTTTTTTGTGTCTTCATTAAATGAAATTGAATCAGATCCAATTGATACTAAAAATGTTATCAAAATCACTTCTTGTTATCTCTTTATCTACCCCAATCAGATCCATTCTCATATCTACATAAAATATCTCCACTTTTTTAACCCTTTATTTCTTGAAATTCTTGATTTTTTTTATTTTAACTCTATACAATATTTCCTTTCTGGGTTTTGTTCTTAGTGATATTTTGAGTTGTGGGTATTGATTAGATTTTTATATAATGTCAGGAACAAAGAATTCAAGCCAATTCAAGCCACCTTTTTTCCCCTATATTTCTTGAAATTCTTGATTTTTATTTTAATTTTATTTTAACTCTATATAAATTTTCCTTTGTGGGTTTTTTCTTAGTGATATTTTGAGTTGTGGGTATTGATTTGATTTTAATATAATGTCAGGAACAAAGAATTCAAGCCAATTCTTTACAATTGGGTTAGTAACAGCTTGGTATTCATCAAATATTGGGGTTTTACTACTGAACAAGTATTTACTAAGTAATTATGGGTTTAAATATCCAATATTTCTTACTATGTGTCATATGACTGCTTGTTCTTTACTAAGTTATATAGCTATTGCTTGGATGAAAATGGTCCCAATGCAAACTATAAGATCTAGGGTTCAGTTTATGAAGATCTCTGCTTTAAGTCTTATATTTTGTACTTCTGTTGTTAGTGGAAATATATCACTTAGATACTTGCCAGTATCTTTTAATCAGGCTATTGGTGCTACTACACCTTTTTTCACTGCTGTATTTGCTTATTTGATGACATTGAAGAGGGAGGCTTGGTTGACTTATGTCACTCTAATTCCAGTTGTTACCGGGGTTGTTATCGCCAGTGGGGTATGCCCTTTGTATATTTTATCAAATTTTTAGTTGAATTGTGGTACTGTTTAATGATGTTTCATCAAAATTGTAGTTGAAATGTGGTACTGTCTCATGATACTTTCATCAAAATTTTAGCTGAATTGTGGTACTGTCTAATGATATCTCATCAAAATTGTAGTTGAATTTGAATTGTGGTACTGTCTAATGATATTTTCATCAAAATTGTAGTTGAATTACAATCCAATGCCTTTCGATGATCTAATTTACAAAATAGCTAGCAAATGTATAGGTTTTGTATATTTAAGTGTAAATATAAAATAATATACATACAGTATAAATATACATAATTAGTGTATAGGTTTTATATATTTTGGCTAGCGCCCGTAATTAATATTGGCCGACGGGTCAAAAATGAAAAATCCCTATTCCCATCAAAATTATAGTTGAATTGTGGTACTGTCTAATGATCTTGGTCTGTTTTGGTTGGTTTAATCAACTAGACTTTAAATTTGTAGTCTTTTAACATACTCGTCTGAACTATGCGAATTATAGTGGTGATTCGACTGTGTACCACCAGCTTCTTAGCTCAATAAAGTCGGGTTATTTATTCATTGCCACACAATATTTAAAATGTGCCAACTAGAATTGTTGTTAGCTCAATCAAGTCAGGTTGTTTATTCAGTGGCCGCACAATATTTAGAATTCATTGTACTATCTCTAATGATCTTGGTCCATTTTGGTTGGTTTAATCAACTAGATTTCAAAATTTGTGGTCTTCTAACCTGACTTTATTGGGATTTCACTGGGTATGTTGTTGTTGTTGTAACATAATCGTTGACCTTTGGGAATCATAGTGGTGTTCAGCTGCGTACCACCAGTTTCTTAGCTCAATAAAGTCAGGTTATTTATTCAGTGACCGCACTATATTTAGAATGTGCCAAAAGATATATAGTCTGAGTTAGGCTTATGGAAAGGACTGCATTAATATTCTATATGAGCAAGTTTTATTAGCATTTTAGTTTTAGTAGCGTAATACTGTGGAAAAAAATTTTCTACGTAAGAAACTGACGTGGTTTATGTTGCAATTTGTTTTCTTTTTCCTTTTTTCTTTTAGGGGGTGGAGGGATGGGATTGCTGGAATATATAAGAGGGATGGGATAGGTGGAATATATACGGTTGATATTTCATGATCAAAGGTGTAATGTTGTTTGTAGAACGGGTCCTTATATATCGTATTAACATAATATGATCAGATAAGTTGCGTTATGATGAATGAGTTTGCTAAAAGAGAAATGAATTATTATCTATTTCCTTGTTAGTGGGATGGTTCTGGTCAATCTATGGTCAAGAGCAAGTTCTTTCTTCATATTATATTTTTAATAGTAGCACAATGTTTTTTGAGAAACTGGTACTGTAATAGTAGCACAATGTTTAGGTTGTGAAAGAAGTATCTTCTAAGCTAGGCTTATGAAAAGGATTGTGTTGATATTCTCTATGACTTAGGATGTGTTTGGCATGAGGGAAAATGTTTTCCATGGAAAATTAGTGGGTTCTTTACGTATTTTCTGGTATTTGGTAAGCAAGCAAAACAAATTATCCCAAAAGCATTTATATATAATCTAGGCTAATACTATGGGGGTGGGGGTAGGGAGTAAGGGTGTGGGGTGGTAGAGGTGGGGGCTATGAGTGGTGGGCTGGGGTGGGATGGGGAGGAATGAAATGCCACTTATGAAATTTGTTCCCTACTTTCACTAAGAAAGTTATTTTCCTCATTTTTAAGGAACTTGTTTTCCTAGAGAGTACAACAACAAATCCAGTGTGATCTCACAAGTGGAGTTTGGGGAGGGTATGATGTACGCAGACCTTACCCCTACCTTTGTGAGGTAGAGAGACTGTTTCTAATAGACTCTCGGCTCAAAAGAAAAGTAACTGACGCAGGATTGTAAGAGAAGTGACAACAAAATAGCAGATACAAAACAGATGGGGCAATATATAGTAATACACATCAAGAAAGTGTGGCTTAGTGGTCAATGAAGTGGGTTGAGCACCATGAGGTCTCAGGTTCAATTCCCAGTTGAGACAAAAACACTAGGTGATTTCTTCCCACCTGTTTTAGCCTTGATGGACAGAGTACCTGGTATCTGTTGTTGTTGCTTGTGGGAGATGACTAATATCCCGTGGAATTAGTCAAGCGCGCGCAAGCTGACCTGGACACCATGGTTATAAAGGAAAAAAGAAATACGAACTATGTGATAACCGATACTACTACTAAAAGGAATAGAGTAGTGGAAGAGACTAGCCCCCACCCTTTCCACAAAGAGTGCGACAACACTTAGCTACTTACTAACCTTCCACCCTAATCCTCGACCTCTGTATCTTCCTATCTAAGGTCATGTCCTCTGTCAGCTGAAGTTGTGTCATATCCTGTCTAATTACTTCTCCCCAATTCTTCTTCGGCCTACCTCTACTCCTCCTTCATAAAAAAATTGTATTAGCAGTTTCATGTTATTTGCATAATGCTGTTGGAGAAATTTATTTGTGTCTGATGCATTTCAGTTTATCTTCTCAGGGTGAACCAAGTTTTCATCTATTTGGATTCATAATGTGTGTCGGTGCAACAGCTGCAAGAGCACTCAAGTCAGTGCTTCAGGGGATTTTGCTGTCTTCCGAAGGGTAATTACCACATGAATTTGTGTGTTTTATATACGAGTGAATCTGTAGCCAAGTTTTGTGCTTTTTGTTGAATGCTGAAATGTTTCTTTTTGAATGAAGGGAGAAGCTGAATTCCATGAACCTTCTACTCTATATGGCTCCTATAGCAGTTGTGTTTCTATTACCGGCAACGCTTTTGATGGAAGAAAATGTAGTTGGCATCACATTGGCACTTGCAAGAGATGATAGTAGAATCATCTGGCTTTTGCTATTCAATTCCGCCCTTGCATATTTTGTAAATCTGACCAACTTTCTGGTGACAAAACACACCAGTGCATTGACACTTCAGGTACTCTTCCTCATTCACTAGTTAGATTTCTTTTCATATGAATTTAGTCTTTAATATTGTCAGATATGATGGAGAGCCTTGGAGTAACTAGTAAAGTTGCCTCCATGTGACCGGGTGGTCACGGGTTCAAGTCGTAGAAACAACCTCTTGCAGAAATACAAGGTAAGGTTGCGTACAATAGACCCTTGTGGTCCGACCCTTTCCCGGACCCCGTGCATAGCGGGAGCTTAGTGCACCGGGCTGCCTTTTTTTTTTAATATTGTCAGATAAGGTTGAGCGGTGCTCGTTGAATTCCTAGATCATTGCTGCAATCTGATAAAGAAACTATGATGCGATCTTTTCTCTACGAAAGTGTCCGTCTTTGAATTTCATGATAAATATAAGTCCACAAATTATGCATGGACCTACTTCTTCGAAAATCTCGTCTCTTTCTTTGGTTCATCTAATAAAGCTATCGTCTTACTTAGTTTGATCATTTGTTTTTCTGGGAGGCACTTTTCATGGTCTTCCTTTCTTTCTAACTTCTGATAAACGTTAATATTTTAAATTCCGTATGCTTGGGGAGCTTCTGCATCTCCTACTAAACAGTCTGCATGGAGGTTCGATGTTTTCATCTATGATTTCTTTCTGATGTTTACTTTTTCTTTCTGACGTTGTGTTTTACCATCAGTTTGTTATTTCAAAACATTTTGGATTCCTTTTCTATACTGTTCTTCAATTGGATTCATTGTATGCTGTTTTTCAATTGATTGTTCCAAACTTCCAGTGCTAGGAATTTTATGTGCAAATGGATGAGCTTGCACTTCTCCCCTTATTCTTCATAGAAACCACGAAGTGAGGTATATCAGGCAGGTGAATCAAACTTGGAAAAAGTATACAAAAAATGGAAGTAAATGATAAAGATTATAGGGGTGGTGCAGGGCACCTACTTGAAGTTTGGAAAGGATTACGAGTACTCAAGCTTAGCTGCTTATAGGAGATTTTCTCTTCAAGTGATAAACTCGTTAATGGAGATAACTTTTCATAGACAAAACAAAATGAGAGAAAAGAAAAGAGTTTCACTTCAAGACTCATCCTCTTAGAGTTCAGTGGGGATTACCATGTAATGAACCCCGAAGAAGAGTTGTACTTAGGTTTCTGCCCCCATAACTAAGAAGAGGATCCCCTATAATTAGCACATACATTAAGCAAAGAAGTGAAATGGTTCATTTTATCAGATTTTGGAAATGTCATAAACGATAATCCAATTGACCAATCGTTTATCTTAAGTCACAACATGGCAAAACTATTGTAAATATTTCAGGATTTTTCCCAAGCTAACTTTACGCAAAGGAAAGAGTTAAAAATGTTGTCGTTTCATGGTTGGAGAACATAAATTATAGTATTTGATGAAATAGGATATATGTTGGCTAGGAGAAGTTGGGCCATGTAACTTTTTGTGGTTATCACAAAACATGCTATTACTTTGTATTTAAGGGAAGTTGGAAAAAAAGCGAAATCTAATTTGAAGCACATCATTTACAATTGTAGCAAATCCATTACATTCTTGAAATGAAGAACTTTTCATTTGAATAAGGTGTCAGGTATTTTGATGGACTGGATAGGAATTGACTAAAATAAAATTGGGATGGAGAGTGCAAATTCTTGAATAGTCTACAGTAGTTAGTTTGGTCCCTTCGATTATTATGTTTCCGTAATTTCTCTGCATTTACCTTGTTCTTTTTGGTTGAGGAGGAATGTACCTTCTTTTGATCTTTTCTATAGATTCTTTATCCATAACAAAAATTGCTTGCTTTCACAGGTGCTGGGAAATGCAAAAGGAGCTGTAGCTGTTGTCATCTCAATCTTAATATTTAGAAACCCGGTGTCAGTTACAGGAATGCTTGGCTATGCACTTACAGTTTTTGGAGTCATACTCTATAGTGAAGCGAAGAAACGTAGTAAATGAACTTCAAAAATCATCCACTTGCGACTTCTGAATTAATTATTCAAGAAATGGTTCAACTTTCATGAGGCTAGTCGGATCATGCTCTTTGCAGTTGGTGTCACAGATTTTCCACTCGAATTTATTTTCCCGGAAACCTGTGAAACAGGGTTCCATCTGTATCAGTCAAGAGACAAGAATAGGCTGGATAGCAAGTCTTAAGAACAGACTTGATTTGTCTATCCATTCTTCCCTGGCTTGGGTAGTATAGATGTATTTTGTCTTTATTCTTTCAGAAAGATTGTAAAATTGAGACTACACAATATGTCACTATAGTTGTCAAATTGATTTATTAATGAAAGGATCTCAAAATTAAAAATCCATAAATGGCTTCTTTTGCATGATGAGAAAGAGATGAAAGGTGTTCACATATTCTGTTTTTTTGTTCGTGGCAAATGTTTGGTGGACTATCTGTTGCTGATTTTCTGCGAAGTGAAGAGTTCAGCACTATCCGTTATGTCTCAACCATTACTGTGGTTTTATTTGACATAGTTTGACTGAGCGTAAACTTGTTGTTTTATACCTGTCATAACATTCGTAGGGTTGACAAACTTTTGGAACTTGTGGAATGTCTGTACAATGAGAATGATCATTGCAATAAGGGAGCTCGGATCGAATCGGTATATCAATACTGATTCGATTCTAGCTCTTAGAATTGGAATATGTTGCACTTGCCCACCTAGTACATGCTTCACAAGAATCACCAAGGCTAGATTAGAAATCTTTCGTAAAATGCTCATCCATACTTTAGCAAATAAATTACATTACATAGTCAAGGATTGGTATAAATTGTTTTCAAAGTAAGTTTTCATTCTTTTCTAAAAAGGACTTTAAAAAAAAATTGTCATGGGAAGTACCTTTTTACATCTCTTTTTATCATTGCAAGTATGACTTAACTTTAGACGTACCGTCCAATCAGCACCTCTCACTCTAGATGACAACCAAACGAATGGCAGGTGGGGTTGGATTCTACAACGTGCAAAATAGAAGTGATGGCCATTGACGTTTAACTATATATCTTTAATTCGCTTTCAGATTTGGTTTCTGCTTTCACTTCACCATTTGTTCTTCTGCCTACACACACACACACGCACACAAAAAGAACCTCATGAATATCACTAGTTACTTAGTAGTCGAAGTTGGCATAGTGCACTAAATTCTTAAACAATTCAAGAACTATCATAAGCAGGATTCAAGCCATTGTGATTGGTTGCGCCACCTTTTTGACACTAATGAGAGGATGTGTATTCACCTTAAGACGTCTGCAGAACGAGGTTCTTTTGGTGGCGGTAAAAATTACCCACTTAAGTTGAAAACGGCATGACTGAACTCTAATAGTACCACCAAGGCACGGTGGAATAGTTCTAATCCTTCCACCCTTAAAAGCCAGATTAGTTGATCCTGTGGATTTCAGATGTCGTAAAGCATAAGAAGAAAAAGAATATATTACTAATGCAACACTATAGGTCACGGATTCAAGCCTTGGAAGCGGTCACTATTGCTTCATTATGGTAGACCGTCTTTATCACACCCCTTGGGATACAACCCTTCTCCAAACCCTGCTAACGCGGGATGCTTGTGCACCGGGCTGCCCTTTTTAGCCTATTAGATACATTACAACCATATACAAGCAGAAAACTTCACACAAATGAGCATTTTTTCGTAGAATGATTGACTATATGAATTAACTTGAAGTTACCCATCATTGGTTTCCTTTGACATGTCTATAGGTAGATAAGCCAAAATGATATGTTCCAATTTTCCTAGCTTAACCATTATAAAGATTTTCAATAACTGGAAAGCTATGTTGCTTGGATTCTCCAAAAAAGTTCTGTACCCGTGTTGGCTCCTCCAAAAATGCACTACTGTTGGAGGATCCAACACACATCACATTTTTGAAGAGTCCTAGCAACATAGCTGGAAAATGCATATCAGCAACTCAATCGAGACAAAGATAAACAACAGCACAAGAGGACTAAAATGTACCAACACTCGAATGAACTGCACAATGTACTCCTGCCAAAGGTCATGAGAAAATAGCAGGAAAGTTTAACATCCAAATGTTAATGGAACAACAATAGGATAATAGGTTTCACAATCATGGAAATCAGATCACACAGTAAACCAAAATGGTGCACCAACTGGAGATACAAAGAAAGAGGACGAAAACAAAGTTAAGAAGACCAAGCCCGTGAGGATAAAATAGCTGACATCAGATATAGTTTAAGAATCTGGAACAGTTGCTGCTGGACGCTTCATCGAAGCAGACTTGATTAAATGATTGTAGCTGCCTTTCTCCTTGAAAAGCTGTGAAAAATGAGGTTTGCAGTATAAAATCCCATCTAGGGCAGCATAATTCGAAGGATTTAAAGAGCATCCACCATGAGAACATTTGAAACACGACTTGTGATAACTTTGGTTCTCCACTGTCACCTGAAAAAATGGTCGATCAACTTAGATATAAATCCAGAAATTGAAGTGTTGCGCAAGTGAGGCCTATGGTTGAAAACTACTCCATTTTTGGAAGTTCTGAAAAAGAAATAGAGGATGTTTGGCTAAGCTTATAAGCTGGTCAAACTGGCGCAGAAGCACCTTTTGACTTGTCTAAGCATTTGGTAACTCAAAGTGCTTGTAAGCCAGAATCAACCATAAGAACAACTTATCAACACTTTTTTACCAAACACATTAAGTGCTTCTTATTATCCGTTTCAGCACTTTTATCCAAACATGTAACTGCTTATTTATAAAATTAATTTCAGCATGTAATGCTTATCAGCTATTTACAATCAGATAGTCCAAAAGGAACTTTTTTACGATCTTACACTCTCAAGAAGATAAAAAACATTAACAATCTATAGTCAACAGCACGTACCCCTTCACTGTCAGAAGCTGGCAGCGGAACAAGAGCAAATATTGTCTACAATTTAAAATGATGAAAGGAACCCTGAACTTAAAATCTCTGGAATATAAACAAGTCGAAAAGTTTTGTTCACTTTGAAAACTTCCAGCTTCACAGATGGCTACACATTTAGGAAATCTACACATTTAACTATAACGAGATAAAACTAGCTTTCCTGCAGCTGGATAAAATAAGCATATGGAAGGTTCAGATGACTCGGCTGTTTTTTTTTTTTTTTGGTGGAATTATTACATACTATACAACACAGTAGACTTTACCATAATAAAGTTCAAGTTCTTTACTACCTTACAACTCAAAGGTGGAAGTTCACTGATGTGAGGTCGCTGAGAAGATGGGGTACACACAACTTACCTAGTAACCTCCGAGTTAAGTATTCAGTGAGATGTGTAATGACAAAGTAGAACATAGTGGTGGAGCACTAGATGATATCTTTACTTAAAAGAATGGGATTAAAGCTTATAGCTTGTTTGACCAAGCTTCTAAAATCAGCTTATTTTGAAAAGTGCTTTTCAAAAATGTTCTTTTGGTAAGAAGCAGTTTGTGTTTGGCTAATCAATTTGAAAAGCAATTTTGAGCAGCAATTAGTGTTTTAGTGTTTGGCCATGCTTTAAAAAGTGCTTCTAACTAGAAAATGGTGAAGTTACAAGCTATGTTGCTCGGACTCTTCAATAACGTCGACGGGTGCGTGTCAGATCCTCCAAAAGTAGTGTATTTTTGAAAGATCCGACACGGGTGCGGCAACATTTTTGGGGAGTCCGAGCAACATATGTTACAAGAGTCCATGGTGCACACTATCAAAGCAGAACTCAAGGCCATCGCTTATAGAGGACAAAAATGAAACTTTCGGACACAGAAGACCAACTCCAGAACAAGTTGATAATGGAATCCGCTCCCTCACACACACATACACACTCTCTCTCTCTTCCCTGAATAAGGTCCACATTGTTGATCAATGCCAATCAGAGGATAAGTACAATTTATTCCTCAACAAAGACATCCTAATAGGGTGAAATCTTGAGAATTTAAATATGTGTACCTTCTCAAGTGGATAAGCCGTTTTACCACAGGTGGCACATTTTTCCTGTGTCCCAGAAAACATGCCGGCAGCTTTGCTAGGAGATCTCGTCTGTGTACCGAAAGCAAGAAAAGAGAGAATAAGAAGCACAGCATTACGACAGATCTAAAAAATACATAATTTTTCTTCTTTTTCAGATTGTTAATCTTAGGTACAAAAGGTTGCAAAGGAAGTTACCAGCTCTGGAGTTAACTTCTCAGCTGACTTCACAGCTGTCATGAGTAAAATACATTTTTGTATTAAATATAGACTTTAACGTTGAATAAGGAATTAAGCAAGAGATAAATGACACATACGGGATTGAAAGTTCTTGTTGAAGTTGCCAGACTCCTTGTAGAGCTGCTCAAAATGAGGCTTGCAATACAGAACACCTTCCAATGAGGAGTAATTGCTCAGCTAAGAAAAGATCACATAAACATATAACATCAGTTAATATGCATCAAAAACACCACAATCTCTTGACGTTGGAACTATACATATACTACAGTATGGGTTCACGAGAACCCATGCTCCTCTCCGTGGATTATTTTTTACAAAATTACTTCAATATATATGTTAGCACCCACGCACAAAGTGTCCTATGGTGCAATAATTATGTGAAAATCACTAAAGTTGTAAAAAGAATTTAAGTAACCTGTCAAATGTAAATTTTGGATCTGCCTTTTCATAATAGTGCATATATCCTCTTAAAATCCTGGATTCACCTCTGACTACATACACTAACACAATTATTCTAAATGATTGAGCCAGTAGCCACGTTGACACTCAAATTACAACTCCTATTGCAGCATGCTCCATCATCAGGACCATAAAAGCTTACCCTTTGCGGATTTTCCAACTCAAATCACAAGAAAAATTAGGAAAGAAGAATTATAATCTATTGGCTAGGAGTTTGCTCCATATTTAAACTCAACAACAACAACAACAAACCCAATGAAAACCACACAGAGTGGGGTCTGGGGAGGTTAGAGCGTGCGTAGACATTACCTCTACCTTAGGAGGCAGAGAGGTTATTTCAAGTAGACCCTCGGCATAAGGACAAGAAATTCAAAGCAGTATCAAAAAGGTCCCCAAAATCCACATTTAAACTCAAAAGAGCTTAAATCTCTACCTCTGCCTCAATAGATTCTTAAAAAATCCCGGAAATCTATGTTGCTCTTAGCAAAAATCAAGTACTTCCTATGACTAAATTCACAGTCAAAATTAGGACGTTTGACTCTCGAAATCCAAACTATGACACATAAATTAGGACAAAGGGAGTATTAATCAATAAACTACGACTCAATCCCAAACAAGGTGAGATTAACAGTATCAATCCGCAACATTCATTCTACTTTATTCATGTAATAAAAACATATATAGCAAGAAAATTATATAATGTGCAAAAGGCTTTTACCTTAAGAGTTCCTTTACAGTGGGTACATTTGAAGCAAGATTTGTGATAACTAATCCCATCAGCTGATAAAAGCTCAACTGGGTAAACTGTCTTTTCACATGCCTTGCATTTCTGTTGAGTGCCAGTGAAAGACATGATGATGACTTCAACACAACAACAAAAGTATTCTTAGATCTGATCTTTAAAGCTCACCCTTTTCCTATAAACCAAGATTTGACACTACAAAAACAAAAAACATAAAAAGATTCAGTCTTTAATACTATTTAGTCACCTATTTTGACAAAGATCTGATACAACAAAAAAAAATACTTAAACAGCTTAGTTACAAGGAAGTGTTCAATTGAATCTCAACAGATTTTTTTTTATTGGGTCAAAGGGGCATACATTGGAAGATTAAAATAGATGTTGCAGTTCTTGATCTACAGGTGCTGATGAAAGTTTATCTGTGATGAAGAATGTTTTAGGGAGTCTGAGCGACAGAATGATGATGTGGGAGAGAAATATCTTAGTTGGAATAGGTAGAAGTAATTGGTTTCCTTGTTTTGACTATAATTATAAAGGCAAAAGACATCCAAACTATACCTAAAATACCCTTAATAATCTTAAAAAATAAATTTAATATCATCGTGACACAAAAAAATTATAATTAAATAATAGAAGAATGAAGTTAAAATAATTTTTAAATTTTAATAAAATATTAATTTTTTCAACTCCTATTTCTTCATTTCACCACCACCACCACCCTCTTCTACTCCACCTCTACCCCGACGCCTCAAACCCCCCTACTTCTTCTTCTTCTTTTCACCACCACCACGCCCCTCCTCCCCCCTCCCTCTTTTCCTCCACCTTCACGCCACCCCCCCAAACCCTTGAACAACCTGCAAAAACGAAATCAATATGCGTAGCTGCAAAAATGCAAATTCACACAATAATTATCAAACTTCACCTAAAATAATTACAAGCTCATGATTTTGCTATATTGACACTTACAGAGGAAAATTTCACACACATATTTGATTGAAGGAGAAAAAAGGACCTGTGATTGAAATTTTATCGATAAAAGTAAATAACGCCAGTGAAAAACGCGATGATTTTACAAATTTGGTATGGAAGAGGGCGGTGGGGTGGCGTGGAGGCGGAGGAAAAGAGGGGTTGGTGAAATTGGCGGTGATGGTGGTTCCGGTGAGATGGGTGGTGGGGATAAAAGAGATATAATTATTAGAGGATTTTAATGGTTAATTATGAATTAATTAGTATAAATATAATTAATAAAAGAAAATTAAATAAATAAAGAAAAGGAAAAAAATATAAAATAAAAATTTAGAAAATTTCCAATATGGCACTGATGTGGTATGAAAATGTGTAACACCTTTTCTTGTTCAAGTGATTACATGTGTATCAGGATGATATTAAATTTATTTTTAAAATTGACATGATTATAATAAGTCGCCTTAATAATTTAAATGTGATATCAAAATTTCGGATATACTTAAGATACAAATGGTCTTTTCCCTAATTATAAATGGTCTTTACACAAATGTAATGGACAACATGTAGACTCGTATTAGACTTGGGACACAATAAATTCTGTCCGAGATATCTGATATTTGTCATACATAATTACCTCTCCACTTGTCCTTTTTTTAGTCAACTACATACCGATCATTCTCCCTTTATTCGGAAGAGCTTCCACTAGCAAGGTGCATACAAGGGTCAATTCAGAATATAAAATTTGTATATATAGTGACGGATTTAAAATTTTTATTAAGAATATTTAAAAATTTCATTAAGGATATAAAATCTATTCTTGTGTTTAGGGTGTTTAAAATCTATATATGTACATAAAAGATTAAAATATTACATTATATATACAATATATTTTTTTACCGAGGGTGTTCACCCTAGGACCTTATTAGATCCACCCCTGTGTATACAGAGGTAAATTCATGATTTAAAGTTTATGAATTTTTACAGAAATTTTAAGTTAATATACAATAATAACTAGTTTCACAATCAAACATGTAAATGAGTAATATACAATAATAACTAGATTTTAAATTTTAATTTGTATATATAAAGAGTTTGAGCATAAGCTAGTAGATTCTCGTGAACCCGTACATAACATGTTCGATCAATCCCTGAGTGCATGTGGTCTCTATTAGCGCGGAAACAATAAAAAGACAATAATTAAGATGGTTCAGAATTCCGTTAAAAGAAAGAACGTTTTTTAATGCGAAAATTAAAGTTAAGGGTAATCGATATCCAATAAGTGGAAGGAGATGTATTTTTAACACAAAAATTAACATTAAGGGTGATTGAATCCAATAGATGGAAGGAGAATAAATTTAAGTCATTTTCAAGGATACTTTTAATCTTTTATATCATCAAGCTATTCAAGCATTAACTTAGTATTTATAGCATCTAATTACTTATTTAGTGAGATAAATATTTGCAGATATTGGCCGCATCGCTATCACATCAAATAATACATTTCAATGGTGCTGAGCAAAATTCGTTTTGATAAGGTTTGGTGGACAATATTTTGTCTTCACTTTTTTTTTTTTTTTTTTTGACGAAGGAACTCGCAGCCGCTACTCTCTCGAGTGCGCACATGGTAAACCCCGGACTGACGCAATAGCCTGCAAACCAAGTCAGCCGATTAACCACACTTGGCAAGCCATGTGTGACAGGCTCAATCAAGAAGGTTTATGCAGGGGATCGAATTTTGTCTTCACTTTTTGTTGACGAAGGAACCCGCAGCCGCTACTCTCTCGAGTGCGCACAGGGTAAACCCCGTACTGACGCAATAGCCTGCAAACCACGTCAACCGATTAACCACACTTGGCAAGTCATGTGTGACAGGCTCAACCAAGAAGGTTTATGCAGGGGATCGAACTCGTGACCTTGCGGTCCCGCGCTCTACTGCTACACCAACTTGGTTACCCTTGCGGGTATTTTGTCTTCACTTTTTTTTTTGTTGACGAAGGAACCCGCAGCCGCTACTCTCTCGAGTGCGCACAGGGTAAACCCCGGACTGACGCAATAGCCTGCAAACCACGTCAGTCGATTAACCACACTTGACAAGCCATGCGTGACAGGCTCAATCAAAAAAGTTTATGTAGGGAATCGAACTCGTGATCTTGCGGTCATTTTGTCTTCACTTTGTTTGCACCTTAATGTGTTTTATTCTGCTTTGGTGCCGGTAAGTACAACTGTACAACAAAAGTCAATTATATGATCACTGATATCCTATCTAATTGGGAAAATAAATTTAATTGCACTACTATTAAATGCATATTAGTATAATCTGAGTTTAATAAAACCACGTGTAAGAATTCATACAAACGATTCAACTTGCTTAAAATTGAATTGTAATTTATATACACCACTAAATTAATAGATAAACCCCTTTTGTAGTTTTGTATACCAATAGTAAAAGAAAAAATATACGCCTCTAATAATATATGAATCGGCCTTTTCAAGTTGGATGTCAATGGTACGGTTCGATCGGTTATTTTATAGAATTTATACTATACCAATTCTTCAATTATTTTACTTGTATAATCAAAATTAGAGTTTTCGAAACTATTCCATTATCTCAATGTTTCTTCGGTATCGGTTTGATTCGGTTCAATTAATTTTTGATATTTTAAAAGGTCACCTAATGGCCAATACAATTCCGAAAATAATTAAAGTTATGAATTAAAAAGTTATAAACATACTGAAATGCAACATTATTGATAAATCTCACTAATGAATGTCACTAGTAAATATATATTTATACTTGTTACTTCTAATAGAATATCATTATCATACAAAAATGTTAAATAGAAGAACTATATTAATAAATTAAATTGGTAATATTCACACCAATCAGTTAATTTGAAATAGATGAACCGATACTATAACTTACATGAACTAGTAAACCTTAGGTTAAAGGGTAATTGTACTAAATTTTACGCTAAAAATTTTACAAGATAAAGTTATAGATAATACCATGCTAACTGGAATAATCACTTCCAAAACTTATAAAATATAAAGAGGGAAGAAAAATAAGAAGAAGATAGAACATACCTTTTAGTCTTCTACATTTGTTGATAAGTGATATTACCTTAAAGTAGAGTAATATTTGAACGTGTTTTCAATCCCGATCATAGACCCAAATAGGTTGAGGACTGCAACCCTCTTCTTCCTCGAAGATACAAACTTTCTATCTCGGTCAGTCGGGGTTACGAGCTACCTGAGGCCTTAAATATTGAGTCTGATAATGACAAAATGAAAGAGGTCTCATGAAAATGTCTTATCAACGAAGGGATGCACGCATCCAACCGGGTACCCTTTATGAATTCCCTTTTTCTTTTGATATGGTCTAACTCGAACATAAAATACTTTTCATCTACAGTTATCCATTTTGGTCGGGGAAGGTTTCTTTCGTTGCCTCGAAGAAAATGAGGACTTGAAGGGTCAACTAGATGCCCATGACAAAGAAATCCTCAAGCGGAAAGACGAGCAATTATTCGGCGACCTGCCCATTAGGGCGGAATTGGATTAGGTAATAGGTGATTGCCTTTGGGCTATAGATAACCTCAAGCTTATCAACAAGGAAAACAAGTCGCTAGATAAAGAGAATGATCAACTCTATAATGAACTTCAGAACCTCCAGGAAGGGCTTGAAGAGCAAGAAGAAGTTCGGCATTACCAAATGCTAAAGAAAACTTCCTTACTATCGCAGTCGAACGTCTTACGACCGAGCTCTCCGTGATTGATGTAGAGCGAGTTATTGAGCTAGCTACTTTTAAGCAAAACTACGAACGAGACTTAAAGATGTCTCAATATCAGGTCCACCAGCAAGCTCAAACTATCAACGAGCTGAGAACTGAGCTCGAGGCCACTGCTCGAGGAATGCTGAGATTTCTGCTCAATGGGATCAAGCCTTAGCTGAATGGTACCAAGCTCTTATTGATCTAGCGGCCGGTGAAGCTCGGATAGTGCTGAAGACCGAACACATAACTTGGAACATCCACAGGTTCACTTTGAAACAAGTTCGTGATGGGCTTCCAGACTTAAACGCCAAGATTGTTGAGGCCAAGAAATATGAGATTGAAGTCTTCCGTTGGATGACCGTTGAAAGCTCCGAAGAAGACTTGAGGATTATGATTTCAAGTTCGAGCGACCTGTAGGCTCCAAAGCCTTTTTGTATTTCCTTTTTTGTTCTAGCGGTTTTCCAGCTTTGTTTATGAATGAAACTACATATCAAACTTAATTTTGACTTGACTGAAATTTTCCTAACTTTTGTACCAGTTATTGTCTTTTTGTTTTCAATAACTTAACAAGGTGAATAAAATCCAATCTGAACTAATTGCTTCCGAGTTTGGATATTAACTTAAAATAAATAATCACTTAGTTTGCTTTGAACTGGGTAAAAGTTCTTTCGGTTTTAGACTTTAAATAATTTTTCAACAAACATTTTCTTAGTTTGTTTTAAACTGGGCAAAAGCTCTTCCTGTGTTGGCTCGATGACTAGACATAAGGACCTTATTTTTATGATTATGAACAAGATGTCTCTTATTCACTTCGGGCATAAGTGTTGGAATTTTCATTTATTCACAACCTTTTAGACAATTCAAGTGTCTTTAAAATATGCTAGATTCATTTGATCTAGTGCCTTCGAAACACACCTTAGAACATTATTCATTTTGTTTCGGTCTCTTTTATCGACGACATTCCCCAGTTAAGGACTTTACAAATTTTTGTAGCTCGTAAGCTTTATTGATTTCAGCAATAATTCAGCAAAATATCAGTAAAAACTTAAAGTCAAACTGTCGAGACAAAATCTTGGAAGAAGTATACTTTCATTCATATTTTAAAGGTGATGATTGTCCAAGTACATATAAGGAGTCCCAAATCAAGCTCGTAGAGTTCACCTCGCCATGACCACCATCTATTACAAAGTTCAAAAGTTGCACCACTGTTCCAGAGTTAAACTCCTCAGCTTCCACAGAAGATCCCAAGTTTGCCAAAGCATCCGCTTCATTATTTTTCTCGCGTGACACATGCTTCATGGTCCATTCTTTGAACCGATGCAATCATACTTGAATTTTTCTAAGTATGTTTGCATTCTTTCTTCTTTTTCTTCGAACACGTTGTTCACTTGATTTACAACCAGAAGCGAGTCCCATTTTCATTCAATTACTTCCACTCCCAAACTCCTTGCCAATTCTAAACCTGCAATCATAGCCTCATACTTGACTTCATTGTTAGTTAATTTCACAATTCTTATTGGTTGCCTAATAACATCTCCCGTAGGTATTTTGAGTAACACTCCCAATTCGGACCCTTTTACGTTTGAATCCCCATTCGTATATAAGGTCCAGATCCCTGAAGTCATTCGCGATGTTACTATAAGTTCCATTTCCGCTTCGAGAATCATTTCGGGAGTAAAATCTACTATAAAGTCCGCTAAAACCTGGGACTTTATAGCCGTTCTATGTTTATATTCTATGTCATATCCACTAATTTCTACTGCCCATTTGGCTAGCCTACATGACAGTTCCGGTTTATGGATTATCTTCCTTAGCGGTTTATGCATTATGTTCCTTAGCGGATACGTTGTTACAATATAAATAGGATGGCACTGGAAATATGGCCTCAATTTTCTAGCAGCCGTTATTAAAGCTAATGCCAATTTCTCTAAGCGAGGATATCTGGTTTCTGCACCAGCTAATGTTCTACTCACATAATAGATAGGAAATTATGTACCTTTTTCTTCTCGAACTAAGACATCACTTACAACTACTTCGAACACTGCCAGATACAAGAATAGTTGTTCATCGACCTTCGGTTTGTGCAATAATGGCGGACTGGACATGTACTTCTTCAAATCCCTCAACGCTTGTTGACATTCCGAGTCCACTCGAAGTCATTCTTCCTTTTTAGCAATGAAAAGAACCTATGATTTTTCTCTAAAGACCGAGAAATAAATCTACTCAGGGCGGCCAGCCTCCCGGTGAGTCTTTGTACCGCCTTTACATCTTCGAGCACTTCCGGTATCTTCTTGATAGCCTTGATTTTGTTCGGATTGATCTCTATTCCCCGATTTGAAATCAACAAACCTAGAAATTTACCCAAGCTAACTCCAAAAGCGTACTTCTCCGAGTTCAACTTTATATTGTACTTCCGAAGTTTGTCAAATATTTCATGCAAATGCTTTAAATGGTCCTCTGTCTCCAATAACTTTACTAACATATCATTAATGTAAACGTCTAACATATTGCCTATTTGGTTTTCAAACATGCGATTAACTAGGTGTTGATATGTTGCTCCGGTATTTTTTTAAAATCAAATGGCATTACATTATAGTAGCAAGTCCAATACCTAATTATAAAAGAAATTTTCTCTTAATCATCCGGAATCATCTTGATTTGGTTGTATCCAGAGTAAGCGTCAAGAAAACTTAGCATTTCATGCCCTGCCGTAGCATCAATTATTCGATCGATGTGCAATAAGGGAAAAGAATCTTTTGGACATGTCTTATTTAAATCTTTAAAATCTATGCACATTCTTTGTTTGTTAACTTTTTTAGGCATAACAACTACGTCTGCTAGCCAATCCGGATATTCTACTTCACGAATTGAACCTATATTTAATAATTTTGTTACCTCCTCCTTGACAAACCTATGTATATAGTCGGCCATAGACCTCTTTTTTCTGCTTCACCGGAGGGAAATTCGAATCCAAACTCAACTTGTGAGTTGCAATCTCCAGCAAAATACATGTTATGTCTAAATAGGACCAAGCAAAGCAATCAACGTTAGCTTTAAAAAATTCTATTAACTTAAGCATGAGCTCCAGGGATAAATCGGTGTCCAGGTATACCTTTCTGTCCGGCAAATGCACGAACAATACTACTTGCTCGAGTTCTTCTATGGTTGACTTTGTGGCATATGAATCATCCAGTAGTACAAACTACCTCGGGATGTGATAGTAATCTTCTTCCTTTTCGTAATTTCTTTCTCACCTTCTTCTTTCTTCGAACTCGATGTGGCCGAATCCTATAATTTCTATTCGACTTCTTTGCCCTTCTTTCCATCTTTCTCCTCATTTTGCCTTTCTACCATCTCTTCTACCGCAAACATTTCTCTTGCAGTCAGTTGCTCTCCCCGAATCTGCATAATTCCCTTCAGAGTCAGGAATTTCAATATCATATGCAACGTTGAAGGCACAACATTCATATCATGTATACAAGTCCTGTCGAACAACGCATTGTACCTCATTTCCCCTCAATAACGTAAAACTTCATCTGCTCGGATTATTCCGGCTGCATAACTGGAAGAGAGATTTCCCATTTCATAGTTTCACTAGCCATATTGAATCCATTAAGAACCCGGACTGCCAGAACGATTTTGTCCAACATCCCCATTTGCTTTACCACATTTCAATGGATGATGTTGGCCGAGCTACCTGGATGAATAAAAATCTGCTTAATCTGAAAATTATTAATAGACACAGAGATTACCAATGCATTACTGTGAGGTTGAATGATGCCCTCTGCGTCTTCATCGCTGAATGAAATTGCTTTCTCTTGCAAGAAGTCCATGGATCTATTTTCACGGGTTATCGACACTTTTGTCTTCTTTGCGGTCATGTCAGATCCTTTCGAAACATTCATTCCTCCAATAATCATATTTCTGACATTTTGGAGTTCAATTGGGTCCGTCTGCTTGATTGCCTCTCTATTTTTAAAGTTGCCCTTGGCTCGATCGCTAAAAATTCATGTAAATGGCCATTTTTTAGTAACCATACCACTTCATCCTTAAGCCATTGACAATCCTCCATTCGGTAGCCGTGTGTTCCATGGAAGTCACACAATAAATTTGGATCTTTTTGAGCTGGGTCTGACCAGAGAGGCCTCAACCATCTTGTCTTCTTGATGTGCCTAATTGTCGATACTAGCCCAACTGCATCAACATTAAAATTGTATTCTGACAACCTTGGGCTTTCCACACTGTTCGATGATCCCATACATGTGTCATTTTTATATTGCAAGCCTCTACTGGTAGACCCTCGATCATTGCATACCTCCTCTTTCCGATGAGAAGTTACAATTATTGCGCTATCGATTCGATATGAAGTTCTACCTCTTGAAGGGACCGTATGGTTGGTACATATTCCTTAGAGACCTCAGCTACCCTCTCTGACTTATCAAGACCTTTGCTCCATCCTGATGATCCCGGTGGGAGCTCGAACTGATCATCTTCTACTCGGATCTTTGACTCGTACCTATTATGTATGTCTGCCCATGTTATGGTCACAAATTCCAACAAGTTCTCCTTTAATTTCAATGATGCACTGAAGCTCCGTGGATTTAATCTTTTAGTGAAAGCTTCTATTGCCCATTTATCCGGTATTGAATGAAGGAGCATCCGTTCCTTTTGAAATCTCATCACGAACTCTCGCAACAACTCCATATCCTTCTGAGAGATTTTGAATATGTATGTTTTTCTCACTTGGACCTTCATTGCTTCGGTATGTGCCTTTATAAATGCATCTGCAAGCAATTCAAATAAGTTAATAGAGTATTCGGTAATAGAGAATACCAAGTCATTGTCCCTTTTGACAATATTTTGCCAAATTTCTTCAGTAAAACTGATTCTATTTCGTTTGTATGCATGTTGTTGCCCTTCACCACACAAGTGTACGACGTCACATGCTCATATGGATTTGTGGTTCCATCGTACTTCCGGAGGTTTGACATTTTGAACCTTTTTGGTATCAATTTCGAAGTTGCGCTCGATGGAAATGACAATTGGATGCATCTCTTCGAGTCAAGTCCTTTCAGGATCGGAGCCGCTCCAGAGATTTGATCTATCCATGAATTGAATGTGTCAACCTTCTTTTCATTGGTATCCATACGTTTGTTCAAAACATGGAGAGATTTTAAGACTTTTGAGGACTAATTTCCCCCCGAATCATTGCAATTTCCTTCGACTTGATCTTCACCACATACTTGATCTTTCTCACGGACGGGATGCGTTTCATCCGTTGCACTTGCTCCGCCGCTCTTTTTCCATAACTGGGTGATCACATCCTGCTGTTTCTCCATCATGGTAAATATTCGAGCCAAATCTGCACAACGTTATTCGCTTCGTCATCGTCATTTGGAATTTTTTCACAGGATCTCCTAGATCCCCCGGGCGAAACCATAGAATGATTCTGATGCTCGCCAGCCATTGGGTCAACGAACGAGGCGTTGTTGTTGATGTTACCGACATTGTCATTGTTATTGATGTTGTTATTATTGTTGGCGCTGTTGTTATTGATGTCGTGATTACTATGGTCATTGTTGTTGTTATAGTTATTGTTAACACCAACTTGACTTATCTTGCTGATGTATAGTTTTTAACCTGTTCACAAAATCTCAAAAGAAACAAGTAAAAACTGAACAAATCACCACAATTATCCTTAACCCCACGGTGAGGCGCCAAACTCTTTACCCCAAAAAAAACACAGTTAAATTTATAAGTGATTTTAAGGATACATGGATTGATTTGTAATGTAAGATAATAAATAATTGATAATAGGTAAGTAAATTGAAATGACAAGTAAGAAAATAGTCTGAACTACCTTGAACTCGGATGAATCCTCTGAACAAGATTGGTCTAGGCCCTAGTACAATATCTTCGGTTATAGACCATAAATGAGATCAAAAGAGTAAAATATATTTAAGATCATGCCTACAAGTACAAGTTGTGAGAATACGATGCCCTTCCAACATGGTAGGTTGGGCTCCTTATATAGATATGAAAACATGGTATTGATGCTCGAGAATCCTTCTCAAATTAAATGTCATTAATGCTAATAATGGCTTCTTAATGACTAATGAGTAACGACTGGCGCCATATCCAGAACGGATACATGTCGGATACCTCCGGAACTCCACCTGGTTCCAATTGGTTCGGTCGTATATGGACTCGTCTCAACTGCTACCTCACTTCAGTGTCAAATCGAATCCGGCTCAAAACTCAACCATCTACCTCGAACTTCTCATTCCAACCTTGCCACGTGTCACAGTGAATTTCACTGTGTACATAGTCATAAATAAGGGTAGACCATTTTTTTCGATGTCAAAGATATTTTCGACAACTTTTTTGTTACTTAAAGCGCCAAAAGGCAAAAATAAACAAAAAAATTATGTGGCATGACTAACTATTAGTACCTAATTATATTTAGTAACTATACTTTATTTAAATTACATCCCATAGCTAAAAGTTATATGTTAATTATCATCCATAGTTATACCAAAATACATTAGGTTTATGACTTGTATTTATCCCTCACTCCTTTTCTCCCTTACCCCTCTCTCTCCGTCGCGTCCCTATACAACTACTGACGATTTCCAGATCTCGTCATTTTTTGATCTTGACACTACTGCTCGCCAAAAAAGCCGATCCCAAATTAGAAAAGAAGCAACGCCTCCCTCCAGATCTCATCATTTTTCATCGGACACCAATAGGAAAAGCAGATACGCCATGCCTCCCTCTAGATCTTGTCCCTCCAGATCTGCCTCCCTTTAGATCTTGTCCCTCCAGATCTGCCTCCCTCTAGATCTCGTCATTTTTCGGTCATTTTCCATCGGACACCACTGCTTCGTCGGAGTGATTTGTCACCGTATCTTCACCGTCGGACCGGTCAAAACACCGATGGATCAACGGAGCACCAAGACACCAGAAAATCCGATCCGTTTTCTGATGTGCCGGCTCAGATCTGATTTTTTTTTTGTATTTCAAATCGAAGTGTATTGTATTGTCTTGTATCTTAGATGAGGGTGTATTTTATTTCTTGTATTCAATATTTGAGTGTTCGTTAATTTTTTAGTGTAAAATTCAGTATTTTGGGGTGTATTTTATTTCTTATATTCAGTATTTGAGTGAATTCGTTAGATTTTTAGTGTAAAATTCAATGTTTCTTTATGTATTTTTTGCTTGTATTTTTGAAGGAGATTTTTTTGTATACAAATAAATAAAACGAATTTGAATACAACTTTAAATATAATAAATTGAATACAGTGTAAAAGTAGCTATAAATGAATACAAATGAGTTAAATATATATGACTTGAATACATCTAACTTGAATACAATGAAATCTGACTTAAATACAACGAAAATTGAAATACAACTGAATTTTAAATACACTTTACTGTAGCTACGAAATGTGATTATGAAAAGTATAGCTATTCCAAAAAAAAAAAAAAAAAAAAAAAACCCACCAAAGTGTAAGTTTCACTAAATAACACCCGAGATAGGGGCCGTTCATTTGGGCCTGGCAGATATCAAGTAATGGGTCGTAATGTTGCTCGCAGCATTCTCTCTTTCTGAATGGCGCGATTCGTAAATGTTCGTTAAAGACGTACCGGTCACTTTCCTCCTCCATTTTCGTATCATAAAGCTTCCTCATTAAGTAATCCAATAATAATAATAATAAACAGGAAAATTTCACAGTGTTGTTGTTGTTGGCATTATATAAATCCAATGGACGATTCGTACACCAATTTCCCTACGAGTCACCTTGTTGGCTCAGTACCGGTACGCACCTTTCACTTACGCATTTATATTTGCCGGCATTTATTTATTTTGCCGAAGTCTATCGAAAACAACATCCCTACCTCACAAGGTAGACCGCACTCGGTGTGATTTCACTGTGTTGTTGTTGTTGTTGGCATTTATTAATTTTGGATATTTTGTTTGTGGAAATTTATGATTTGTTGAGATTTTCACTACATTGGCGATTTTAGTTACTGTTTGTGGTTAATTAGTTTTCTTTAGGTTTATAGAACAATTAATGTTCCTTAGAAGACAAATTATTATCGATATTCGAATTAATTGGATTCGGCTAGTTTGGAGTGAGGTGTAGTTGATTTGATTGATTTTTGTTGAGATTTTCACTACATTGGGATTTTAGTTACTGTTTGTGGTAAATTAGTTTCCTTTAGGTTTATCAAACGGTTAGTGTTCCGTAAAAGACAAATTATTGTTGATATTGGAATTAATTGGATTCGAATAGAGGGGAATTGGTATTGAGGATTCTATGTACAAAAAAAACAGCTAGTTTGGAGTGAGGTGAGTCGATTTGATTGATTTTTAAACTCGTTGAGATTTTTACTACATTGGGATTTTAGTTACTATTTGTGGTGAATTAGTTCCCTTTAGGTTTATAGAACGATTAGTGTTCCTTAAAAGACCAATTATTATCGATATTGGGATTAATTGGATTCGATTAGATTGGAATTGGTAATGAGGATTCAATGTACCAGACACCAGCTAGTTTGGAGTGAGGCGAGTTGATTTGATTGATTTTTGATTAATTTGTTGAGATTTTCACTACATTTTCTGATGGGCAACAAAGCTTTGCCTAGCTAAGTTTCTGAAGTGGAAGCTATTTTTTTTTAAAATTGTTAAACGGGGCCAAAAAATCAAGACCACCCCTTATGGAGGCCATTTGTGAACTTAGCCCCTCAAAATTAGCTATCTATGCACTTGCACTGAAAAAGGGGCATCCATTTGGGCCTGGCAGATATCAAGTAATGGGTCATAATGTGCTCCAAGCGTTCAGCCCATTCACTCTTCTCAATGGTGCGATACGTAACGTTAAACGCGCATAACTCCATCGCAGTTCAGACGTACCGATCACTTTCCCCCTCCATTTTTGTATCAAAAAGCTTCCTCACTAAGTAATCCAAATCAAATTACGAAGAGGAAATTTCGCGGTTCGTCTCAAAATCAATTCGTCCTCCTTGATCCCCTTCGTATTTTTCTTCATTATACAATCCGATGGACGATTCTTACCCCAATTTCCCGACTAGTCACCTTGTTGGCTCAGTACCGCTATGTACTTTTCACTTGCGCATTTGTTACTCAGTATCAGATATTTTGTTTGTGGATTTTTCTAATTCGTTGAGATTTTCACTACATTGGCGATTTTAGTTACTCTTCGTGGTAAATTAGTTTCCTTTAGGTTTATAGAATGGTTAACGTTTCTTAAAAGACAAATTACTATCAATATTGGAATTAATTGGATTCGAATAGAACGGAATTGGTATTAAGGATTCAGTGTATTAGAAACCAACTAGTTTGGAGTGAGGCATAGTTGATTTGATTGATTGTTTTCCCTAATGGGGTGATTGTGTGTCGGAATTTATGATTTGTTGAGATTTTCACTACATTGGGATTTCAGTTACTTTTTGTGGTTAATAAGTTTCCTTTAGGTTTATAGAACGATTAGTGTTCCTTATAAGACGAATTATTATCGATATTGAATTGATTGAATTTTAAAAGAGTGGAATTGGTAATGTGGATTCAATGTAGCAGAAACCAACTAGTTTAGAGGCATAGTTGATTTGATTGATTATTTGCCCTAGATGGAGTGATTGTCTGTGAAATTTATGATTTGTTGAGATTTTCTCTACATTGGGATTTTAGTAACTTTTTGTGGTAAATTAGTTTCCTTTAGGTTTATAGAACGGTTAGTGTTCCTTAAAAGACAAATTATTATCGATTTGGAATTAATTGGATTCGAATAGAATGGAAGTGGCATTGAGGATTCAATGTAGCAAAAACCAGCTAGTTTGGAGTGAAGCGAGTTGATTTGATTGATTAATTCGTTGAGATTTTCACTTCATTGGGATTTTAGTTATTCTTTGTGGTTAATTAGTTTCCTTAGGTTTATAGAACAATTAGTTTTCCTTAAAAGAAAAATTCTTATCGATATTGGGATTAATTGGATTCGAATAGAGTGGAAGTGGTATTGAGGATTCAATGTAGCAAAAACCATCTAGTTTGGAATGAGGCACAGTTGATTGATTTGATTTTTGTGTAGTTGATTGATTGATTTTTGTAATTAGTTTGTTTCCTTTTGTTTTAGAGAGATTTTCATTTTGAAGAGTGAAAATTTGCTATATCCCTATAACAGATCCCCAACTAGTTTGGGATTGAGGCTTCCCACCTAAAGGAGTGATTGTGTGTGGATCTTTCCAATTCGTTGAGATTTTCAATACATTGGGATTTTAGTTACTCTTTGAGGTTAATTAGTTTCCTTTAGGTTTATAGAACAATTAGTGTTCCTTTAAATACAAATTATTTTTGATATTGCAATTAATTGGATTCGAATAGAGTGGAATTGGTCTTAAGGATTCAATGTAGCAGAAACCAGCTAGTTTGGAATGAGGCACAGTTGATTTGGTTGATTGTTTTCCCTAATGGAGTGATTGTGTGTGGAAATTTATGATTTGTTGAGATTTTCACTACATTGGCGAATTTAGTTACTCTTTGTGGTTAATTAGTTTCCTTAATTGTATTCGAATAGAGTGGAAGTGGTATTGAGGATTCAATGTAGCAAAAACCAGCTCGTTTGGAGTCTGGCATAGTTGATTGCTTGATTTTTGTGATTAATGTGTTTCCTTTTGTTTTAGAGAGATTTTCCATTTGAAGAGTGAATTTGCTATATCCATATAGCTGACCCCCAACTGGTTTGGGATTGAAGCTTCCCACCTAAAGGAGTTATTGTGCATGGATTTTCCAATTCGTTGAGTAGTTACTCTTTGTGGTTAATTAGTTTCCTTTAGGTTTATACAACATTTAGTGTTCCTTGACCTTAAAAGACAAATTATTATTGATATTGGATTCGAATAGAGTAATTGGTAATGAGTATTCAATGTAGCAGAAACCACCTAGTTTGGAGGGAGGCATAGTTGATTTGATTGCTTTTTGTGATTAATTAGTTTCCTTTTGTTTTAGAGAGATTTTCCATTTGAAGAATGAAAATTTGCTATATCCATATAGCTGATCCCCAACTAGTTCAGGATTGAGTCTTAGTTTATTGATTGGTTGTTGTGATAATTTGTTCATCTGTAGTAGTATGTTTGGCTGTGGAATAAGGGAAAAAACAAAGCAGAAAAGCGTAGGTTAGATTTTCAAGTAATTGTACCTAACAATTGGGACACTGGTTTTTGGTTAATTATTGAAATATGTTTGGCTGTGGAATAAGGGAAAAAACAAAGCAGAAAAGCGTAGGTTAGATTTTCAAGTAATCGTACCTAGCAATTGGGACACTGATTTTTGATTAATTATTCAAATTTCTAACTACATTGGGATTTTTGTGATTGGTTATGATAGATTTGTTTCTTTCTGCTGTGTACACTACTAATAATAGGAAAATATAGGAAATAAGCACAAGATGGGTATTCATTTAGCACTTTTGAACTAGCTGCACTTGAACGCGTTAGTTGATTTTGCAAACTGGTACTTTTTGAGTCTTCATAGTTAGGATGCAAAGTTGCTCAGATTGTAAAGACAATAGAAAAGAGTCTTTTTGAAATGAAATGACTAATTTTTGTTTGAGCGGAGTGTTTCTCTGAAACAACCGCTCTATCTACCAAGGTAGAAGTAAGGTCTGCGTACACTCTACCTTCCCCAGACCCCACGTTGTGGGATTTCACTGGGTATGTTGTTGTTGTTGTAAATGAAAAAGAAAAGATTTTGGATTAATGACTCTCTCTTAAAAGAGCTAAAATATGCATTTTATTTGACAACTAATTTGAAGGATCTGACTTCCTTAAAATATTAGTATGTTTTAGTGCTTCAACAATGTTCAGGAATTAATTCATTCCGGTAATCTATAGTTTAAACCCAAAAATCTTATCTAGAGTCAGCTTTGATTGTTTGTAAAATAATTTCAACTATTCCTAATGACTGACTCTAGTATTTGCTTAGGACACTTCTTTTACGTTATAGTTGTTATATATTGTACAGGCAGTTGTCACCGAAGAAAAGAACAGCTATAGACCAGAAGGTACCCTCCTGTATAGAAATTTGTTATAACTCTTTTAATTGCTCTCTTGAAGAACAAACTTATGCCTATTACATGCTGTAAGCAGCTCCTGCAGCAAATTCTCCAATACTTCCTCCAAATAATGGTCCAAATGCAGGAAGAGGGAATCAAACTCTTGGAGGTGGTATGTATTTCGAGATACTTGCATTTTCTTCTTCCTGTTTTATGACATAATTTCTTTTATTGAATACTGAGGAAGTTGGTATGACTTGCTTGTCATTTTGATAGTGGCTGATGATTGCATTAAACATTTTTATCGATGTCCCTGAAGGGATGAAGAATGCATTAAACAACTTGTTTGAAAAGCGCAATTAGAATTACTCAATAAGAAAACATCGTTTATGAGTTTGAAGTTCAATAAATAAAAGTTCAATTTCTTTTAATGGATTTGATTTTTGAGACTTGTGAAGGACTTGTAGAGTTAGTAAGACTTGCATATCGTATTAGTTGTTGAAAAATGTATATAGAACTACTTTAATGCAAAACATTGTTTCTGAGTTTGAAGTTTCAGTTCTTTTAATGGATTTGATTTTGAGACTTGTGGATCGTTTTAGTTATTATATGAAGTTGTACCAAACTTCAAGAGATGTCTAAGAAAAGAGAGAGTGGTACATAAGATATAATTAGAACCAATTGGTTCTGATTGAAGTTTTAGAGCAGACCAGGAAATACTTGTCACTGGTGGTAAGCTATAACGTGATTGCTAACAGTATCGGTTTTATCTTCTATTTCTTGGACAACGACAGGTGACCATTATGTGTTTAGGGCCTTGCAATTGGTATATGTATTTTCAAATATCCATAACTTCTCTACAAAAACTAACTTTTCCTTCCTTATTTTAGTGAAAGTAAATATTGAATTGAAATCACAAAACTCAAGCAGATCTCTAGCTGGATATTACAATATTGCAGTGGCGGCCTCTTTCTTAGTTCCACAGAACCTAATTTGGAACAGTATCACTAACCAGTACATATAATGCTCCATACTGAGGATCTGTAAGGCCATTCTAGTTCTACATTTGGACAGAAGGGAAAAATCTTAAAGAATGGAGCTACTTTTGAAATTTTATCTTGCTAAAAAGATTCTTCCCCTTATTGTAATGGCACAGAAGTTTTGAGTGGTGTTTTTACTGTTGGAAAGATTGAAGAGAAAAGAGTGATTCATACTTCTGAGCATTTAAAAAAAAAAGGATTCATAATTCTGAGACATGACCATATACTGATGATGACAGAATCTATTTAGGTAATATTTAGTAGACCGCAGAGAGGAATCCATTGTTAACATCAGACTGTTTAAGGAAAGGGAAGCTTGCGGTTTGGGACTCGTGTATTGTGGAGTCTGAAATAATCTAGAAGTATGAAGCTACAGAAAAGAGACTGTTTGTGCAGCAATATAATGTTGGAACCTCATGGTAAGGATAAGGTAATGGAATTGATAATGAAATTCATAGACCTAAATGGATAGGAGAATTATTAAGGGGAATATATATGATGATAGAGATCATACTGACACGTCTGCAAATCTGCCCGAACGATTGCCATTGATCATTTCCTTTCTTACTTTCTTCCTTTTCTTTTTTCTTTTATTGTCCCTCTTGGGTTTCCTTTCTGCCAGATGGCATTCACCAACCTTGACTTGTTAAACCTACCTTCTTGTAAACCGCTAGGCATCTATGACGCTTTAAGATGTGCATATGCTTATTATGTGATCCAAATTCATGCAGCACATCAGAAGTAATAGGCGTGCAGCTTCCATTAGTTCAAGTAACATCTACCTATATTATGCAGAAGGAGATGGGCAGCAATCAACAAACAAGTGGAATGGAGTATTTAGCGTGTCATCTTATACAGAATATTTTAACGTGGATACAGACCTTGTCTTGAACAGATTGATGAGTTCATTGAATCCTACTACTGGAGATTTCTTCAGCAAAATTGATGCTAATCCTGACCTGTAAGTCCTACATATATAACTGTAGAAACATGGTGAGAAAGCAAATAAGTTTTATCAGTTGCTAATGTATAAATAATTTAACTAGGTTTGAGGAAATATGAGCTTATTCGAACAGTACGAGGATTCAGCAATTTCTGTATTCCATATTACATACACACGTTATCTATATGAATTTTTTATATACTCTTATTTCTATATTCATTCTTTGTTCTCTTTATCTGCTTTGTTGGCCAATTAAGGTTCTTGAAGCTTATTATCCTTTTTAGGGAAACTGAAAAGAGATGCAAAAAAAACTTCTATGTTGGTAGTGAAACTCAAGCTTGCTACAGACCTTTTTGGTGAAAAGAACTAGAGTCTTTGTAATAGGATGCTCATCACATACATATTAGAAAACGGGATGCTGATCACACGCATTTTTCTCATGAGGTGAAGGTTCAACAGAAAACCCTATCCTTATTCTTGCTGTTTGATTGTGTATAATCATTTCCCTCATTCTAGGATAATGATCAATTCTGCACGTTGGTGTCCCTTGTTGTATCTTGCAGTTCAGATGTACAAATTTTTAATTCTTCTATGACAGTATTTAGTATATTAGTTTTTATCTTCTGAGATATAAAACCATTACGTTAATGATAGATCAAGCCAAAATAATCTTTGCTTTAGTTCTGGATCATCTCAAGCTGCTGGGTGAACCAAATCTCTTAGATATGATGTTGTACAATAGCAATTCAATAGCGTGCCCTTTTTCTCTTTTCTGTTTAATATCTTGTATGTCCTCATACTTTGGGATTAGCGTGCTTTCCTTCACTTGTTTGAGTTTTAAATTTCTCCACCTAATATTGCTCCTGTTCTTGCATATTTCAGTTATGGGCTTGTCTGGATATCTACTACTTTAGTATTTGTCCTTTCTTCCATTGGGAATTGTGCCACATACCTGATGCACAAAAGGAGCGATAGTAATAGTTCTTGGAACTTTGATGTCAATTACGTGAACGTGGCAGCCTGCTCAGTATATGGTTATGCATTGCTAGTACCGTTGGGGTTTTACTTCTTGCTTCGATATATGGGTTTAAGTGCTAGCCTGATACACTTTTGGTGCTTGTGGGGATATTCGCTCTTTGTCTTAATTATGAGCTCCGTAAGTATATTGTATTTCTCTGGATAACTCAGACCCTTATTAATCTTATTGCTGACAAAATGATAAGGGAAATCCTTTCTTCTTCCTGTATGACCTCTTGGTTCAGAAACATACAGCTTTATACCTCTCCATCCATGCATCTCTCTGTTCGAAGTGCTATTAAGCTAATGCATAAAATATGTTTTTGCATAACTTGATTCCAGGAAGCACGATACAGAGTTACCATGATAAGTTATGGTTTTCTAAGCTGTATAACCTGGTTGATACATAGAACAGTATTTACACCTTGTGCATAGTTTGCATGATGGAGTTTGATTTCCTTTTTTTCCCAAAGAAAAGAGCGAATGACCGGTGTTCTTTCGCTTTGTAGAAATTAAATGATTCCTTCTTTATTTTTGGCAACATGTATTCACCAGATCCTATTCTGTCTTCTCCATCTTTCAGTTTCTGTTGATCATCCCCGTCGAATTTCTTAGGTGGACCATCACAATAGCTGCTGCCACTACATCAGCTAGTTTCGTTGCTTTAAACCTCAGAACATATGTACAGTCAGATGATCTCATGATTTTACTGGTTGCTGCTTTTTCCCTGCAATCGGCTTTGACAATCTTCATCAAGATGTGGTTTTTCTCTTAAGTTTTGATTTCTTCGACAAAATTCTTCACTTTCTGATGTGTGTTGTACCAATTAATCAGTGGCTTGCATAGTTGTGAAGCAAAGAGGAGTGGATGGTCAAACAGAGGAAACTCGTAGAGAAATGTGTAGCTTTTGGAGAACGATTATTACCTTTGTTGTTCATGTTGCATTTTTAGAACGTGTATTTTTGGTCTCAGACTCTTAGGTATATGATGATGTTTTTCGTGAATGACGTAAATGTATGAGCAAAAGCATATAGTAAAATTTTCTGGAAGTGGAGGTTGGGTTTCTCTTCTTTCTGTAGTTATTTTTAGCGTAAATCTTGTTAAGAGGACTAACATTGTGTGCATATCAAGGACAAGTAGATTTTAGAGTCAACTTATTCCTATATTATAATTATTAATATATATTTTACACATGCATTTGTAAATACTTAGTAATATATAATATTTTTATATACACGTATAGTTGTTGTCCAAAATTTATTTACTTGTTCATATTAAAAAAGTGCTTATTTAATTTTTATCAATTAATTTTAAAATTTAAAAAGTATCTAATTATTTAATTACCACTTGTATAACCAAATATGACATTGAAATTTACAGTGTAATCACGTTATGCATACAAACATGTCTATGAATTTACTATACGATAATCACATAGCCTAATAGTTATTCATTGGTGTCAAGAAACACCTAAGTGATTTTTACCGATCTACACATAATTGTTTAGTTTAATCAATGTGAGTTGTTTCGTTGATAACATAAAATTAGCAATTTCAGTGTTTGGTTACAAGTATAAGAAAAGTAATTGCCACATAACTTATTTGGCGTAGTGACGGAGCTATGTATGAGAATGTTGTTCAATTGAATCTCGTTCGCTGAAAATTATATTATGAATATAAATAAAAAAATTATATATAATTGGTTGAAACTCTTTTATACGAAGAATTTTTTTAATGGAATATTTTTTAATCTCCGCTCCTGACGCTAATTCGACAATATTTAAATAATACCCGCATTGTGATTTATTATGTTAAAGTAAATAACCCATGTATTAAAATTTATTTATTATTACTAATACTGAATAACAATCCCTTCATTTGCATAAACAATTTCATTCCTAAAGTTTTCTCTAAAATATAAATCAGAATAATTAACAATTCAAGAAAAATTTATAAGACATGAAAAAATTATGGTAAAAAGTTTATTTGACTCTCGAAATGTGAAATAAATTGGACGGAGGGAGTACTATTTCATACCAAAAAATAAGAATAATTTTGTATAAATAATTTAATCCTAAGGTTTTTCTTCTGTAAAATAATGGCACATTAGGTAGGACGACAAATATTCTATCCTTCGCCTAATCCAAAAAAGTATATTTTAAATAAGTTTATGATAAAATTTAAAATACTCATGCATATTTAATTTGATTTGATTATGACTAGTCGGAGTGACCAAGTGGATTTAAAAGACACACACCTAGCGTTTCAAAGTAAGACACTTAATAATCCACTTGGTCACTCCGACCGATTTGTTCTTGAAGACCAAGAAGAACATTCCTCCCCTACTCTTTCTCACCATATCCAATAAGTATCTTTTTTTTAGTACTCTATCAATACCCATAGAAAAAAAAATCTACATCCCAATGTTCTCGTGGATCTAGGGTTCCTTTCCAATTAAGTAGTTTATTGTGTGATGAAGATATTTTGAACAAAATATTCATTGCCATAAGTAAGTAAGATGAAGGAGTTGTTTGGGGGTCCAGGTAAAGTAAGTGGCTTGATATTGAGAATGGGTCAGTGTTTATTTGCTGCTGCTTCTATTGCTGTAATGGCTTCTTCTCATGGTTTCGCCACTTGTACTGCTTTCTGGTATTAATCCCTCCGTCTCAAATTATTTGTCATTTTTTTTTTGTTTTGCATGCCCTTTGAGAAATATTAATTAGGAGGGGTATTTGACTATTTTTATCCTTATTTATGTCTAAGTTATAATTTCTCTTCATTAAATATTTACTCTATTTATGTGTCTAAAATTCTACAAAGGATAAAATAGGAAAGAAGTAATTAATTATGATTGAACTTCTAAAATGATAAATAATTTGCGATAACTACTTTCGGTAACCACGACAAATAATTTGAGACAGAGGGAGTATATCTCTTTAATGCTAGTCGTTTTCCTTTTTGAATGAAATGAACTGGAATAGATGGGTGTATATTTATATCTGGTTTTTTTTTTGTTGGAAATTTGAGCATTTAATATGTGAAAGTGATGTTTACATGTCTAATTTGAGCTGCATTAAGCATTTTGTTATTGGTTGTTTCGTTTCGTTGGCTTGGTGAAGTAAGGGGGTTTTGTATTTAGTTTTCTTTAGATATAGCAAAGGGCTAAACTTTCTTGAAGTATATGGAAATTAGAGGTTTTAAAGTGAGCTAGCATTGTATATAAGCTAACTGTGATTGATCAATCTGAGCTAAGATTACATTACTTTGATAGACATTGCTGCTAATGTCAAATTTTGATAGTTTGTAGGTTTAGGGTGTGTTTGATATGAAGGAAAATGTTTTCTTGGAAAAGAAGTGATTTTCTTACTTAATTTTTAGTGTTTGTTAAGTAAATAGAAAATATTGTCCCAAGAGCTGGGTGTGGGTGGAGGGAGATGAGGGGTTCGATCAGTTGGGGTTAGGGGGAGTGGGGGTCAGGGGTGCTATGAAGGGGGGTGTGAGTTGCAGGGGGTTGAGGGGCGCGGTGAGCGTGGGGTGGGTGGAGATAATTAGCAATTTAGTATGAAATGCCACTTTTGGAACTTGTTTTCCCCACTTCCACCAAGGAAGTCATTTTTCTAATATTTGAAGAACTTGTTTTTCCTAGTGATCTATCAGAAACAACCTCTCTATACCACAAAGGTAGGGGTAAGGTCTGCGTGCACCCCACCCTCCGTAGACTCCACTTGTGGGATAACACTGGGTATGTTGTTTTTCGTAGTGAAAATATTTTTCAAGGCATTTTGATCAACCAAACATGAGAAAATTGAAAAACGTCTCCATACCATACACACTCATTATCATCCTTTGGGTATTATAGCGTGAGAGAACATGTCTTATCTAGCCCTAGTTGCTGAACTTCTCCTCTATAATCATTCAACAATTTCATATCCTCATTTCTACTGCTCTCTCTCTTACTCTCTGATAACGTTCACTTGCCGGTGAACTCATCTATCCGGCGATCAGGTAAGTCCCTCGCCCTCTCTCGCTCTCTCTCTTCCTCCCCTCCTCCCTCCTCCCATCCTTTATTTTCCGTCACACCTAGTTGGAAAAGGTTTCCCCCTACTATCTCCTCCGGCGAGATCGTTCCAGATCAGAACCCTACACCTGACCGGATACTCACACTCTAGAGCGTGCCGAAAAAGACCTTTTCCGGCTAGGCCGGACCTGAAGATCGACGACCACTGCAGCCGCCGAATTTTCTCCGGAATCCACCAAATCAGCCATTACCCGGTGATCTCTACTCCTTTATCCATCTCTTCATAGTATTTGTTGTCCTGGCCTGCTGCGCTTTGAATAAATTGTTGCGTTTATAATAAATTGCTACGTTTATTTTAGTTCTATTACTCAAATATATTGCTGCTATGTTCATATTATTACAGTGCCTTGCTTTGTCTATTTGGATGTGGCTTACTAGTTCTATTGCCTCGAATTTTGTGTTGCCTCTTCAATTTGTTTTGTATTGATATATTTTTACAGTTAACCTTCTTGAGTGTTTGATTGTTTCTCTTTTATTCTAGACTCTTTAATTGCTTGCTGGTGTCCACTCCTCGTGAAATACTCATATTTCTTGTTTCTTGCTTGCTAATCTCGGTTGCTCCCTGCCTGTTTACTCTCTTATTTCGGCTTGATTTAGTAATACTTGCATTGAGATATCTGTGGTTGCTTACTTGCTAGTTGCCCGATTACATTACACTCAATTAATTTTCTAACTTGTACTAGTTGCTCTTCTATCTCTGACATTTCTTGCTAACATATGCTTTAGTATTGGTTCCTTTCAACCTTGGACTAGTTTTGCTCTAGGGGCTTTGGTGAATGATGGTAGACTAGGATCATGTTCTCAGTCGGGGACGGGGGCGAGGGTTAGTGGGGTAAGTGGGTAAGGGAGATGCTAGATTGAGAATACGGTCTTGAAACATTGGAACTTTAACGGGAAAGTCCATAGAGCTAGTTAAGATTTTTAAGAAGTGAAAGATTAATATAGCCTGTGTCTAGGAGACCAAATGGGTAAGACCTAAGGCTAAGGATGTGGACGGGTATAAGTTATAGTTCTAGGGTAGGTCGAGGTATAGGAATGGGGTAGGTATTTTCGCAGACATCGAGCTAAGAGATCATGTGGTAGAGGTTAAGAGGATCAATGACATGATGATGACTATTAAGTTGGTAGTTGAAGAGTTCACTATGAACATTATTAGTGCTTACGTGCCGCAGGCGTGCTTGGACAAGGAGGAGAAGAAACGCTTTTGAAAGGATTTGGATGAGGTGGTGGGAGGTATACCACACACCGAGAAGTTATTTGTAGGAGGAGATTTCAATGGACATATTGGATAACTTTCGGGGGTTATGACGACGTGCATGTAGGCTTTTGCCTCGGGACAGGAACGAGGAGGTGTCTCACTTTTGGAGTTCGCTAAAGCTTTTGGGATGGTGATAGCAAATTCGAGGTTCCCGAAGAAGGAGTACTTGGTGACTTTCCGTAGTTCGGTGGCTAAGATTCTGATAGATTTTTTGCTCCTTAGGAAGGTTGACAACGGTCTTTATAAAGACTGCAAGGTTATTCCGAGTGAGTATCTTACAACCCGACATAAGCTTTTGGTGATGGATTTAGAGATCAAGAAGGAGAAGAAGAGGAGAGTTGTGGATGACAGACTAAGAATCAAATGGGGGAGTTTAACCATGGCTAGTGCAAAGGAGATGGAGGAGAGGTTGGGTAGTAGTGAGGATGCGACCGGTATGTGGGACAGGACGGTAAGTTGCATTCGGGAGGTAGCTAGAGAAGTGTTAAGAGGTCTTGCGGGGGAGCCGTGGTGGGCATCGAGGAGATTGGTGATGGAATGGTAAAGTTCAAGGGAAGGTGGAAGCAAAGAAAGTGGCGTATGCGAAATTGATAAAAAGCAAAAATGAGCTCGAGAAGTGGACGAATAGGGAATTATATAAGATGGCGAGTAAGGAGGCAAAGCTAGCGGTTACGGCGGCGAAGACGACGACTTTTGAACGCATGTGTGTGGAATTAGAGGAAAAAAGACGGGGATAAGAAGTTGTACATGCTAGCTAAGGCGAGGGAGAGGACATGTGACTTGGATCACGTGAGGTGCATCAAGAACGAGGACGGCAAATTACTGGTGGAGGACGTGCGTATTAGATGGAGGTGGCAGTCGTACTTCCATAAACTCTTGAACGAAGAAGGAGATAAAGACATTGTGCTGAGAGATCTGGAGCAATTCAGAAGGTACTAGGATTTTGGATATTGTAGAAGTATTAAGGTTGAGAAGGTTGAGAAGGTTGAGAAGGTTGAGAAGGTTGAGAAGGTTAAGGGTGTTGTTCGCAGGATGCACATGAGACGAACGACTAGGCTTGATGAGATCCCAGTTGAATTTTGGAAGAGCGCAGGCAGAGCATGTTTGGAGTGACTGACTGAGTTGTTTAATGTCATTTTTAAGACGGCAAGAATGCCCGAAGAATGGAGGTGGAGTACAATGATTTCTTTGTACAAGAACAAATGTGACATCTAGAGTTGTAACAACTATAGAGTTATCAAGTTGCTAAGCCACACTATGAAAGTTTGGGAAAAGGTCGTGAAGATGAGGTGAGAAGATGCGTGTCTATTTCCGAGAATCAATTTGGATTCATGTCGGAGTATTCGACTACAGAAGCCATTCATCTTATTAGGAGGTTGGTGGAGCAGTATAGGGAGAGAAAGAAACTTACATATGACTTTCATCGACCTCGATAAGCATACGACAAAGTCCATATGGAGGTTCTATATGGAGATTTTTGGAGGTTAGATGTGTACCTGTGGCGTACACTAGGGCGATCAAGGATATGTATGATGAAGCCAAGACCAGGGTACGGACAGTAGTAGGAGATTCAGAGCACTTTCCCGTGAAGATGGGGCTGCACCCGAGATTAGCTCTTAGCCCATTCTTATTTGCTTTGGTGATGGATGGACTGACGCGATAAATTCAAGGGGAGGTGTCATGGTGTATGTTATTCGCAGATGATATAGTCCTAATTGATGAGACTCGCAGCGGAATGAATGCTAAGCTGGAGGTTTGGAGACAGACTCTAGAGTCTAAAGGGTTCATGTTGAGTAGGATCAAGACAATACTTGGAGTGCAAGTTCAATAACGGGAGCGACCATGAGACAGGCGTGGAGGCGAGGGTTGGTACTCAGGTCATTCCAAAGAATGGAAGCTTCAAGTATCTCAGGTCTATTATCCAAGGGAATGAAGAGATTGATGAGGATGTCACACATCATATTAGTGCAGGGTGGATGAAATGGAGGCTCGCATCTGGAGTCTCGTGCGATAAAAATGTGCCATAAAAAATTAAAGGCAAGTTTTATAGGAGGATGGTTAGGCCGACTATGTTGTATGGGGCGGAGTGTTGGTCAGTTAAGACTTAGCACATCCAAAAGATGAAAGTTGCGGAGACGAGGATGCTACAAGGAGGGATATGATTAGAAATGATGATATTCGGGACAGAGTGGGAGTGGCCTCGGTGGAGGATAAGATGCGGGAAGCAGGGTTGAGATGATTCGGACATATGCAGAGGAGAGACACAAATTCCCCAATATGGAGGTGAGAGGTTGGCTATGGACGGGTTCAAGAGGGGTAGAGGTAGACCGAAGAAGTATTGGAGAGAGGTAATTAGACGGGATATGACGCAGGTACAACTTACTGAGGACATGATCTTAGATAGGAGGTTGTGGAGGACACGTATTAAGGTAAAAGGGGAGTAGTTAGTTGAGCGTAGTCCTACTTACACTTACATACTGGTAGTTGTAGTGTTATTACTGTAACCCTGCTTAGCCTATCATACTAGTAGGCACAATGTTGTTTTATAGTCCCATGTCCTTTGATTTTTGCTGTATGTTCTTTCGTGTACTTTGTTTATCTTATTTACTCTGCGTTAGTTATTGCTTCTTTTTTCAGAATGTTTTATCATGACCTATTCGCTTTTGTTACTCTCATTTTCATTCTGCTTTAAATTTCTTATCCGGGTCTTACCGTTTCTCTTGCTTTGCTTGTGCTTATGCTTTGTCTTGAGCCGAGGGTCTTTCGGAAACAACCTCTCTTCGAAAAATTAAAGTTGTGTTTCTTTGGATGCTAAAGTTTCTAGTCTTTGGCTTCTCTAGAATGCCGTGCATAAATGGTTCTAGAAAATTACAAGTTAAAGTAGTTTAAAAGAAAGTAAATTCATATTTTGTTCTCCAAATCTTGAAAAAACTCGTTAGTTTTCAAACTTGGAGTCTGACTGCATGAGAACCTGATTTCATGGATTAAATGCATTTATATTCCTTAATGATAGTTGCCTTCAGTCCAGCAGGATTTTCCATCTAGAGGACCAGATTTAGCAATTAACTACAATTCGACAATAGGTTCACCTGCCTCACCTTTCAGAATCTGTAATAGTTCTCGTTGTACTTTAAAAGAGTGGTTTGGATAGTTGTTATTGGACACTTACGAAACCCATTGTGGGTTAAAATTTCTGACTAGTTTCTTCTGAAAGTATTAGTCTGTTGTCCATTAGTATTTTCCAGTATGTTTATTAACTTTCCTGTTGTTTCTTTTCTTCTTACTATCTTTTGGCTCTGTTCTCAGATCAATTTTTGTTTCGAGTGATGACTTTCTAGCTGAACAATCTTTCCTAGCCATAAAGTTACTTTGCCTCTGACTATTTGCTAACTGAAATGCATTCAGCTTCATGTGGTGATTTCTATCTCTTATGTTGTTCAATAAGCTTATAGTTTGCTCATGCTCCAACTGTATGATTTTCTTGGTTCAGCTATTTAATTGCATCAATGGGGCTGCAATTTTTATGGAGCTTCTCACTTGCCTGCTTGGATATCCATGCCGTAAGATTGAAGAGAGATCTAAGGAATTACGTCTTTTTGAGCTTGCTTGTAGTTGGTGATTGGGTAATCTTTTTCTTTCTTCTATTTCATGCATAGCTGCTTATCAGTGTGAAGTTACTAATGCAACATAAAGATAACCAAACTAGAATTCTCTGTTTGTTTCTTAAATACATATTCTTTACATTATCTTTTCTGCATCCACGCCAATTAGGTGAGAAGGATTATATATTTTCCTTTTCTAGTTTATCAATATAAGAACTTATAGTCTTTGATATACATCAATGCCCCTCTCAAAGGGAAAACAAAAGATTTGTGGGATGGGGGCGTTAGAGATGACTAATCTGGTTTTCCTGAGTCTAGAAATGTTTCAAAGTATAATTGGAATTTATTGATGAAAGCTCCTAAATTTCAAGATTGACTCATCTTTTAAAGTTATAAGGAGGCTGAAAGCTAGTTAGCAGTGTCAGCAGCTATTTTTAGCACATGACAACTTAAACGCAACCCCTAAGACATCATAGTAAAGCAGGATCAGGATTACACGAAATATACTGCCATTGGGTGTCCAGAGTAAATTTTTTGATACAAATCTTAGCACTTTACCCAGATACAAATTGTAGTAGAAACTAGCAAACCAGTCTATAGGTTTTATAAGAAATGAGATAATGCTGTTCTTTTTTAGACTTTCTTATTTTTTATCTTTAGTATGTAGTACTATTATTCTCTTTTTGCTTTAACACGTCATGTCACACTTTACCCAAAAAAAGAAGAAAAAACAAGCGCCTCATGTCACTCATGAAGATCCAAGGTTGTATCCATTCCATCAAAGCATGTTTGATTCGAAAGAACCAACTTCATTAATTTGTTGTGGGATAGAGAACAGGCTTATGCTTATGTGAGTTCCACTTACCATCACACAGCATTGCAATGTTCCCCTGTTCTGAATGTGTGTCTAAATTTCTAATACCGTGGGCTTTCCTTTCCCATAGCACTGGAATAAAATACACTGTGAACATCGTTTTCTGGATGCTGTAGCTTGATTAATGCATGGCAAGGGAATGGATGTGGCATGTTCCTTTTGGAAACATGTTATGTTATGTCTTTAAAAGTTTACGTATCAGGGGAAAAAGTTATGGTTTCTGGTAACTGCACCAATTACAAACCTTTTGAGAGTGACTAGTAAAATAATATTGCTCACTCTAGTCTTTCATATAGGAGCTTCTAGGAAAGAAAACTGAGATTTTCTGCTGGAAAAATTGCTATATTTTTGCAATATTCAGTTCAAAATATTTTTGTTATTTGAAGTCAACTACAGTTGAACTTGCAAGATATTGGAATGCTTTCCCAATTTGGTGAATCTTTGAGATCCTACTGGATATACTGGAACAGTACATTGATTAATAGAGGAATGGAGCATATCCAACTGATCTATTCATTTCATCAAAATAAGCCCTGTGCCAAAGGATAGCCTATTCTGGCTAAACCAAAATAATGCTACTTCACTCACTCATCATCCTATATTATCCTATACTCAATGCATACACAAAGTTAGTAGCATAGGTAGTTTTAAACAAGCCAATGTAATGTTGATTGTTGACTTCCTTAAAGTAAACTACTTACTCTTGCCTTCGACTCATTGGATATAATGCAAAACACTTGGTGCTTCTTTTCTCTGCTAGGATTTGAACGGTGATCTCCCACGAAATTCAAAACTATGGGAGACCAAGGTTCAAATCCGACTAGAGGCAAAAAATGCTAGGTGATCTCTTTTCATCTACGTAACCTTGATGTGGGACAGTGGCTCGGTGCATGTGCTGATGGAAGGTAATAGATACCCAACACAATAGCTGAGGTGCGCACAAGCTAGTCTCAACATCACTGTTATTAGGGGCAAAAAATTGTAACAAGTTCTACTGTTTATATTTTAAATCTTGGAACCTGTGACCCTCCATTTTACATTAATCCTACTTATTTTAGCTGCGGTCTTATAAATCAGGAATTTGGTTAACATATTTAGCCCTGATTGCAAATGCTGTTCTAGAAATAAATAGTAAAGCCTTAATTATGGCATGCGATGTAGAAAGTGCACATGTTCAATATTTTCATGTTTACTCGTATAATTCTTCCGTTCATGCTCTTAAATTATAGACATCTCACCAATGGGTAATGTCGTAAAGATGAGTATCTTTGATAGTCATGTTGCTGCAAGAGCCTTTTGTTCTCCTTTTATTTCAAAAGAAAAGATTCCTTTTATGTTAAATAAGACTACTATAGCTGATCATTTAACATGTCACTTCTGCACATATTTTGCATTCATGTTGTAAATATTATCATAATGCAGGTGACAGCCATTTTATCACTTGCTGCTGCATGCTCATCAGCTGGTGTGGTGGTTTTGAGTATTAAAGATACAAATATGTGCAAAAGGAACCCTCAGCTGTCCTGCAACATGTTTCAAATTTCAGTAGCTTTGGCTTTCATCTCATGGTTATTCCTTGCCATTTCTTCCTGTGTCATGTTTTGGCTCGCCGCCTCTGATTAAAGGTCCCTTCCCACGTTTTCATATGGTAATGTGAATATCATTGACTTTGAGAACTTATGTACAGGAAGTAGTTACCACTATGCTTTCCCTCAAGTGGCTTGTTTCTTGTTCCATTGTTTTGAGGTTCTTCATATCTGGAAATGAGCCTCTTCTCATTAAAACCATTTTTTTGGTTGTGTAATACAAAGTGTGTGCCTTGATACATGAAATAGGATGTCATCTATGACCCCCCAACACCTCCCCAGGTTCCTTGGTTGCTTATGACATTTGATTTTTGACATCTTAATTCTTAAGCCAATCCCCTTACCTTGTTACATAATCAACAGAAGAGCGAACATATAAATTACTGGAATGCATACTGGATCACCTAAGCTTGTTATATGAAAACTGTGTTAAAACAACAGCTCTTCAACCCCTCTTGAAGACACACATACAAAAACCCTATTCGATGTTGTGTTTTGGTGGTGCTTGCTTAAAAAAAATGTTTTGAGTTGTTTTTCGAAAAAAGAATAAAGTTGCAACTTGCAAGAAAAGCTAATTTTGGACCATCCATCAAGAAAACTTTTTCTTATTGATATTTTATTACAACAAATTGACAAACTTTTCTGTTTTGGTGTTTGGGTAATATACAGTTCTCGTAAAACTATTGAGATCCTCAACTCTCAAATAGTACCTAAATATTTGACACTGTAAAGTGATTAATGTCTAATGATCTTCAACCCTCGAAGATCATTTTTCCAGTCCCCATTTAAAGAACTACTTTTGTAGAAGAATTTGAGCTTTTGTCCATTAACTGCTAATTAATCAATGTATATACTATTGGTACCCGTACTTGTAAAACATTAAAAAATTTAATGAATTATCAATCGTTAAACCATTTGACTATGAATATGTAAAGTTAAGCCATTTGACTATGATTACACCATGGTCGAGAACAATATGATCCTCCAAAACAGACTTTAAATTAAGAAACTCACATGCAAAGGTACCGAAAAACACAAACTTTATTTAACCTGTAATTTAAATTAACCACAGGTTAAGCATGCTTAACTAAATAAATCAAGGATCAAAATCAAAAGCAATCCCTTTTGAGAAACTTAAAAGATGGATGTTGTAGTGTTGGGAGAGGGAGGATTTCGTAGGCTAATTATAGTGCACTTCAAAGTTCAGAGTAACTGGCGTTTGCTTGCCTGTTTATTATATACGTACAAATAATATCAGCAGAAAATACCTGCAATCGTAGACTTGCTGAAACTGTAAAGAAAAAAGAGTGTAACTGGAACTTGTCCATCAAAGCAACAAGCCACCATTATCAATGCACAAACTCTAAACATCAGAGACATTCTACAACATAGGGAGCAAAAAGGAAACACGAGATTAAAAATGGCAACAGTCTAGCAAACATCAGAACCCAAAAAGAGTACCCAAACACTATAATAGTTACTGCTCTAACAATACAAAGTATCTTTGATACATCAGAAAATGCAGTCGCGGAGAGGATTTACACTGTAGACTAAGTTGACATGACATAATAGACGATGTCTCTTTCTTCGTACATTGCTGCATTGGCAGGAAGATGATGACCTCCTTATTCTTGTAGTGAAAGAATAGACCCCATGCTAATATGTATATGCATGCAAACTACTATACGTACCATATGCATATATCATAATTGAGCATCTTGAAGTAGAGAACCAAAGGCACCTAACCTAACAAAACTGGTGAATTGGCATCAATAAGATGAGGTAGTTCAAGTAGGTGATTCAGCTAGTAGAAGTGTGTGCCACCACCCACAAGCAACATTTGTCGGTACATGACCATCGATTGAGACCTGGGATGGGATATTGCGATCAATCACATCGCCCAGTCCAAGCTGCAAAAAGATGAATAAATTCATTTGTTTATTAGACCACAACACTTGTAGAATGCCAAACACCTAAACTTAACAAACTAGCACATTGCCATACAGAATCTGTAGAATTAACATACAAAGCTACCTGACCATACTTGTTCCATCCCCAGCAGAACACTTTGCTATCACCTTCATCAAACAAACAGCAGAAAGGTTGATGAGCTAAACAAAAGGAAGAAAAGAAAAAGAATACACTCTAGTACGAGCCATACCCGTGACAACGGCTGTATGGCGTGCTCCACAAGATACAACTTTCACATGCATGTTCTCCAAACTTGGAGCATCCAGGAGCCGAGGTAGTGTCTGATACAGGATAAAAGTAAAAGTTTACTACAAGACTGAAAAAGATCTGCCGGACTCTTGGTATTGGTCCATAACATAGGAAAGCTACTGAGGGGTAATCGTCCTACTGTGCACTTATGTTAAAAGTTTATGGTGACAACCCTTAAAAGGAAAAAAATTTCTCTGATCAATAAGAACTTTGCCAGTATTTTCAAGTAAGCAAACCACACTTCACTGTATGATATGTTACCCAGATTTTGACAGCCTCTTATATTAATAGTTGTAACAGTACTAACAGAGCTATAGGGTTGGATAGAAGGGAAAGAACCACAAGTTCAACAAGGTACCTCAGCCTGCTCGGCGCCAGTGCCTAACTGCCCAAATTGATTCCCTCCAAATGAATATACATCACCATCAGCAGAAACACATACAGTGTGCCAGAGCCCTGCTGCTACACTTCCTATCCTGATGCCAAGTAATGAAGACACACACGCGGGACTTAGCTCATCATCTGTACTCCCTTGACCACACTGCAAAATGCGGCATCAACACTTAATATACTATTTAATAAATAAAAGAATCTTATAATACATCAAAAGAAAACATATGATCATTTTGTTGTAGTGAGGTCCTATGGTTACCATTAATTTACTATGCCTTTCCTAAGTTCATAGCACCTTTACGCAAATTCTCAAATTAAAATGAACGTTAGACATTGGCATAAGGAGCTCAGAGAGTCAATATTCCTTCTCCTTTCCCCTGTCAGCTAATACATACATATGCACACACACAAACACACACACATTTTCTCTTATGGAAGAAATGGAAATACATAAGTTTTGTTGAGGTCAAGTGTCTAGTGTTCAAAAATTCATGGTGCTACAACATAGTGGATGCAAATTTCTTCAACTCCAGTGCAATTGGGTTCCAAGAAAATAGCGTCATGAGGCATATAATACTTTACTTTATACATATACGATAGATGTATACACACACACACACACACATGAAAAGAAACATGTTTAGTGTGTCACCAAGAATATAGCTTATACTAAATGACTCACATGCTTAAATTCACTAAGGAATAGACTGATCCCAAGAAACTCACCTGCCCATACAATCCCCAACCGAAAGTTAACAGTACTCCAGCATCTGCCTTGGAATTCAGTAGCAATAAATTATAAGTAGATATTATTGTAGAAGTAAATTATAGGAGGACTACAAGAGTGAAGCTATACATGATAATGTACCAATAGAGAACACATAGAAAGAATGAAAACATCAGTCATATGAAGAATGGACATGCATATTCAACATGAAGTAGACACGTTGATAAGTGATAACTTGTAATAAGCAAGTGCTGAAATGTTAGTATAACCGAGTGATCGAATATCCCGGTTATCTACCCAAGAACTAAAATGCCGACCTGTAATTACTGCACTGTGTCGGCCTCCACAGGCAATTCTCTTGACGTAATTCCCAGGAACTCTAGGCCCCTCTGCCTCCGGACATCCCTGAGAAAGGCCCATAGCTCTGTCCTTTCGCAAAGAATAAGATTCAATGCACGGCACAGGATGCGGCGAGGACACCATTCGAATCCTGGAGCCTAGGCCAAGCTGTCCTTCCCCTCCATAGCCCCAACCCCACACTTGTCCTATATCTAAAAGAAAAAAGAAAATGTTATCCTTCTTTGGAAATCTTTAACAATGTAACCATATAATTCTTAAAGGGCAATGTACAAAAATTATGCTCCAGGAACCTAAAGACAATTGTATGATGTGTTGAAGCAAGTTTATCCAAGACATACAAAATTACCTGATAATGCCAGTGTATGCCGCCCACCAGCTGCTACACTGACAATTCGCACCCCTGGATTGAGTCCGACTAAACAGGGCAATGCTGAGAGACCTTCATCACCTGAGGATGAGCTCTCAGCTGATTGCTTAGATGATGATACCCGTCTACGTTTTGCACCGTCCTCTCGCCCTCTAGGCTCTATACCAGATGCTGCTCCAATTGTGGATCTCGATCCCTGGGTGTGAAGGCTTACTGTGATAAAGTTAATCTTCAAAATATTACTCTGTAAATGTAAATAGAAGATTGTGCTTCTTTCTGACAGTGAAGCCAATCCAAAAAATACCTTGTTGTGCCGTGAATGAACTCTGCCTGTCGCTTGCCTCCTTGTCCACTGCTGGCTCCCCAAGAAACTTTCCAGAAGGAATGCATTCCTTCCAACCCCATGTATAAACTTCTCCAATTTCTGCATTTAAGTTTTGATTAGTATGTCATTCCAAGGTTCCATAAACATATTACAATGAGGGATTATGTAAGCAAACAAAACGAGAACCTATAAACCACGGTGTAAGAACGAATATATAAATAATGGGCCATAAGCCTAACTCTGCTCAAATAGTTCAAGGGGTGACGAGTGCCATGACTATATAAGGAGACAATCAACCCATCCTTCAACCGATGTGGGACACCTAACACCCCTCAACCCAAGCCTACCAACAAGAAAATGGATAACATAACATAAAATGGGGGCCACCATCGGGACACACGATAACACGGATGGCTTCGACACTAATATCATGATAAGAAATGCAATTTGGGCCTAACTCAATCCCAAAAGCTAGCTCAAGAGGCGACCAACAACCCATCCCTCAACCAATGTGGGACACATAACATAGTCAATCCCATATCTTCGTCAACTTTGCAAAATTATGAGCGCCCAAATCAAGTGAAGGAGAACAACATAACGGATGTTGAAGTAGATATAATCTCACATTTGAACATTACCCCAAATCACAAATATACGTCAGTTTCGAGTTGCCAATTAATTAGTGGCACCATTAACACGAAAGTTGCTTAGGGTACCGGTACCTGTAACTGCAACACAATGTGCCCAACCCGCAGCGGCTTTGACTATTGAAATTTCATCAGGAAGGGGAAAAGGCTCCGGAATTTCCTTCAAATGTAACAAATTGCAGGTAATTTTGACGTGTCCCATATAAGTGGTCATCAAGCTGAGTAAACAAAGTTAGTGAATTACCCCATGTTTCCCTGATGTCACATAGCATTGTCCTAAATCATCTGTTGAACCCCATGTAATGAGCTTCCCAGAATCTGACAAAGAGCAATATAAAGCAGTATAGTAATTGCAATTTAGGTAAGTTAAGTAGCACAAATATAATAAGATGGGAAACTGTAAAGAAGATTATTTCAAATTCAGTGGGGGCTGGGAAGGATAGAGTGTACACAGACTTACCCCTACCTTGGCAGGTAGAGAGGCTGTTCCCTCGGCAAGTTCTGCCAAGTAGTAGTGTATCAGAAATTCACTGAAAAGAAAGTTTTGATATCCAGTACATTCTAAGTTGAAAACATCAGTTCCTATAAAGTGATCCAAGCTTACTTCTACTCAAATAATAACCATGACCGAGGGGTGTTTAGGGGCTGTTTCAACTATAAGCACTTATAAAACCAAATTGATCAACCTTTTCAATATAAAGACACTTTTACATTAATAATTTTTGTAAATAATTCCAAGGACATCTAAGTCATTTCTCATAGAAAAATTGCTCAAAAAATACGAAAATAATAACAGCTCAACTCATACACATAACAGATTTACAATATTTACAAGGAAAATAAGACAGCAAAATATCAAAGATATAAAGCAAATGAAGCAACAATATTTACAAGGAAAATAAGACAGCAAAATATCAAAGATATAAAGCAAATGAAGCAACACAAAGTAATACACACATTAATCCTAGATATCTGTGTGATTATAAAATGAAAAGTTTAAAATTACATTGTTTTTTAATATATAAAGATATTATTTTTCTAGCACAAAACTAAAAAGTAAAGTGAATCAATGAGTTTTGTTTTTCTTTCTTAGTACAGAAGGAGTAGTTAATGTTAATCCGCTAACCCAAACGGACTCTTAACTATAATGTCCTATTTCTTTCAAGAACATGCTCAATTGCAAATGAAAAATCAAAACATAATGCTGTAATAAAACCGAAATGGAAGTAATATATAGCACCTGAAATAGCCATAGCAAATCCACATCCACCACCACATACATCTTTCCATAAGTAAATTCCAACACCAACACCAACACCAACACCCTGCTGTGGGATCCTAACAACAATTGGAGACAACAAGGGTGACCTTTGTGGCATAGCTCCTGGTAAATACCCCCACATATACACTACTTTTTCCTCCATTCATTCCCGCAACTACACAAATCCAACAACAAAAATAAGAAGAAGAAAAAAATCTAACACATTCAGGCTGATTATTTTTTTTTAAAAAAAGAGTAGTTTTAATGAAGAGTTTTGGAAGTCATTAAAAAAAAATAGAATAAGGTGCAAATCACAAAATAGAACACACATTGAGGGTGTAAAATGCAAAGGAGAGTTTTCTTCTTTTGTTTTTCATAGAGAAAATTCAGGGACATTCAGGGTGATTTTTTTTTAATATATTGTCTGATTTTGACTTGAGCACCTATATTTTTGAATCACATGGTTGTTAACCAGAGATACTACAATATACCAAAATATATTTAACAACCCGTGTAAAGTTGGAATAAAAAAATGACAAAAAAGTAAAAAAAGAATAAAAAAGAAAGTATTTATTGTTTTGCAAGAAAAGATTTGGGGGCAAGTCATTAAAACAAAATACTCCTCCGTCCCCCTACGGTCAAACAGTTTTCCTTTTGACTCAATTTCAAACATAAATTAGTAACCAAAAGTATTCTTTCTGAATCAGATGATTCAAAGGTTTTCTTTGAATATTTTATAATAAAATTTATATATTCTTAAAAACTATACAAAAAATATTATAAGTGTGCATAATTAATAATTCACATGAAAAAAATTAGAGAAAATCGTAACAAAAAAAAAATTATTTGACTCCACAAACTAATCAACCCTCGCAAATTACAAAATAGGACACATTAAAGATTTAAAAAGATGCAAAATGCGAGACTTACCAATATTCAGGTTTTTTTTTTTTCCAGTTACAGAGAATTATGGAGTGCTGCGTTTGTTGTGTTTGTTTGGTTTGGCGAAAATATTTGAAAGTTGCCCTATAAGTTTTTAATGAGAGATGGCAGAATCAATTTTTGAGACAATAGGGATGCCACGTCTGATGCTTATATGGCAGAAATTACACGTGGCGTGATTCTGGCCGCTAATATGTTTTCAGCCATTTATAGCCAGGAGTGGACTCGATGTTTCTGGAATTTCGGCCTTCCAAATTATACATTCCATAGACCAATGAGTGCTTGATGGCGTGTTTCAACATTAATTCGCCACGTGTCTATACCCCTCTTATCGGTTGGGGTGTGCGTATATCGGTTCGGATTGGTTTTGTATCCGAAAAATATGAACCGTTAAAATTTTTTTTTTTTTTTAAAATCGAATACAACTTTTTTTAAAATAACCGATATGTTCGGTTTATATCGCCGAACGTATCGGATTATATCGGTTTTTTCTAGTGGGCCGGGTCGGGTCGGGTCGAGGAATTATTTATTTATTTTTTTAAAATTGAATTTCCAAAACTGAAATTAACATTCACACCTATACTACCATGAAATTTTGACGTTGAAATCTATTGTGTATCGTGAGAAGTTTACTAAAGAAAAAGGAAAATTAGAAACCGATTTGGGGGAAACACAAATTGATTGGGAAAACGGACATTTTCGTAAAAATTGGCTATGCCAAACCGCTTTGCGGTAGTTTGGGCCAGCCTCGTCTCGAAAAAATACCTAAAATCAATTTTTTTTGGGTAAAACGGACATTCGAGCGCAGAGTTATGACCATTTAAAGTTTCACCAATTTACAACTATTTTCTCTCCCTACATTTTATGGTAATGCTTCCGTGATATGTTAATCAAGTTCATGCCGCATTCAACTTCTATAAAATCTTCATAAATTGACTTCAATGGCTATGATTCAAGAGATAGTAGTAGCCTAAAATAAAAAATAAGAATAATTATATATTTAATTAGGTTTTTTCGGTTTGGTTCGTATCCAAAATTAAAAAACCGAACCGAATCACTAAATCCTGATTCGGTTCAATTTTCAAAAAAAAAAAAAAAAAAAATCAAACCGAATTCGGTTCGGTTCGGTTCGGTTTTTTCAGTTCTCCGGTTTTTTGCCAACCCCTACTTATCGGTTTTTCAATCATTATTGTGTTGGCCACATGTCTCCATTTTTTCGAATTCGATTCGATTTTTTCAGTTCTCGGATTTTTTGTCAAGTAGTAAGCCCACCCCAAGATGAGTGCTCTCCTATTCCGACTTCCCCAGAGCCTCCACTTTTCGGTTTCAATCATTATTGCGTTTGCCACGTGTCTCCATCCCCCCCCCCCCCCAAGTTGGCTTTAGCATGTGTTAGTATGCAAAAGACAAAATTGCCCTCAAGTTTAAAGGTATTACCAAGAAGCACACATGTCGATTTCAGCTCTTACACGTGCTCTTATAATAGTAAATGGGGGCTAATTTAGGAGCCAAAATTATTCACTTTTTCCGTAGTTTTCACATTATTTTTGACTTAGTGTTTTGTTATAAAAATAAATTTAACTCGGAGTTGTATTTCAAGTTTTAAAAAGTATTTCAAATATTATTTTTTAACTCTATCTTCATAAATTTTATATAAAGTGATCTCTTATCTCTTTTGTAAAGCTACTCAGAATCAATTGACAAGAGGTCAACGATTATGTGAATTGCTTCAACAGTCACAATCAGCTCATCTTGCAAGAGCAAACAAAAACACATCTTCAACTTCATAAATTTCAAATAAAATGAAAAATATTTGAAATTTATAGTCAAATGCCTACTTAGAATTTAAAATTTATAGGTTTAAGTTTTAGATATTATTATTATTATTTATTTAATATTTATTTGAAAGTCACTAAGCCACACTATAAAAGTTTGGTGGTGAAAATGAGGGTGAGAAGAAACGTTTCTATTTTCGAGAACCAATTAGGTTTCATGCTGGGGCGCTCGACTACAAAAGTCATTCATCTTGTAAGGAGACTGGTGGAGCAGTATAGGGAGAGGAAGAGAGACCTACATATGATATTTATCGACATAGAAAAGGCATACAACAAAGTCCCGAGTGAGGTTCTATGGAGATACTTAGAGGCTAGAGGTGTACATATGACGTACACTAGAGTGATCAAGGATATGTATGATGGAGCCAAGACCAGGGTAAGGACAATAGGAGAAAACTCAAAGCACTTTCCAGTGATGATGGAGTTGCATCGGGGATCAACTCTTAGTCCATTTTTATTCACGGCAAATTCAAGGTGAGATGCCATGGTGTATGTTATTTGCGGATGACATAGTTCTGATTGACGAGACTCACATCAGAGTTAACGCTAGGTTGGAGGTTTGGAGGCAAACCATGAAATTAAAGAGTTCAGGTTGAGTAGGACCAAGACAGAGTACTTGGAGTGCAAGTTTAGTGACGTGACACACGAGGATGGCGTGGAAGTGTGGCTTGGTACTCATGTCATTCAAAGAAAAATGATGTTTTAAGTATCTTGAGTCTATTATCCAAGGAAATAGAGAGGTTGATGAGGATATCACACATCGTATTGGTGCTGGGTGGATGAAATAGAGGCTCGCATTCAGAGTCATGTGTGATAAGAAGGTGCCAACAAAACTTAAAGGCAAGTTCAATAGAGTGGTGGTTATACCGACTATGTTGACTGGGGCAGAGTCTTGGCTAGTCAAGAATTATCACGTTTAGAAGATGAAAGTTGCGGAAATGAGATATTGTAGTGGATGTGTGGGCATACCAGGATTGATAGAATTAGAGATGAAGATATACGAAACAATGTAAGAATGACCTTAGTAGAGGATAAGATGCGGGAAGTGAGGCTGAGATGGTTCGAACATGTGCTGAGTAGATGTCCGAATGCTCTAGTGTGGAGGTGTGAGAGATTGGCTATGGATGATTTCAAGAGAGGTAGAGGTAGGTCGGAGAAGTATTGGGGAGAGGTGATCAGACATGATATGACGGAGGTCCAGCTTACCGAGAACATGACCTAAGATAGAAAGTTATGGAGGATACAGATTAAGGTAGAAGACTAGTGGGTAGTTGAGCGTTGTCATACTTATCCTTTCATACTAGTAGTCCTAGTATTAATATTGTAGGTTATTGTCCTTATATTTATACTTGATATCTGTTGTTTCTTGTACTTTGATCATTGTATTTATTTGTTATTTTTTATCCTGCTTTTTATAGTATTTTTTATCATGACTTTTTATACTATTTTGGATTGCGTGTGCCGAGGGTCTACCAGAAATAATCTCTCTACCTTTCAAGATAGGGATAAGGTCTGTGTACACTCTATCCTCCCCAGATCCACTTTGTGAGATTCCACGGAATATGTTATTGTTATTGTATGTAATATTTTATTAAAATAAATGATGTAATAGAAAGTCTTAACTCAAATTATTAGGTTCGGTTAAACTCTACCCCAGCCCTTGCAGTTGTCATGTTTTATCTTTTTTCTTTTGGGTCAAATTTCCATGTTTTCCATTTACCTACTAATGTTACGATGTTGGAACAAGGAAATTTAAGCTCATACATAAGTTCGTAGAAATTTAAAATGAGAATATAAATGAATTTTCCTTAAAGATGTAACAGTTCTTGCTTTTTTTATATAGGACAACAACATATTCAATGCAATTCTATATGTGAGGTCCGGAGAGAATAGGCCGGTAGAATATACACAAACCTCTTTTATAATGGAAGAAAAAAAGTTATTTTAAAGATTTTTACAAAAAAAAAAGAGAATCGAACACATAAATAAATTAATGAGAAAATACATAAAATTTCCCTTAAATTTATCCCCAAAACTTACTTTAGCAATTTAACTTACGGGTGTTTATGTACCCTTACTTATTTGAAATGATATAAGTACCATCCAAATGTTGATGTGACAAAAAAAAAGAAAAAAGTGGTAAATTTTAAAAAGGTGGGCCCACTGTGATATTTCTCTCATCTTCTTCCTCAAGGCTGATGGACTCCCCCTCTCTCTTCGTTCTTGCCAGCTCCGACGAGCTCCCTCTCTCTCTTCATTCTCGCCAACTTTGGCGAGCTCCCTCTCTTGCTCCCTTCCCCGTTGCCTCCGCGCTAGAGCGCGACAAAGTAGTGTGACGTTTAGCCGACCAAGAGACCATGTTATCACCAAGATCGGAGGTCGAACACCTGGTATATGGACATCCACCCCAATCAGCATATGTATACGAAATGAGAGTAATACCGAGGATGGATATAAGTGTAAACCATGATCAAGAGTGCCCTTAATGTATCGTACAATGCATTTTAGAGCGTGCATGTGTACTTCCCTCGGATCATGCATGAATAAACACACCTGCTGCACTGCATAAGTAATATCGAGTCTCGTAAACGTGAGATATTGAAGAGCCCCCACAAGACTACGATAGTGGGAGGGATCCTCATAAGGTATGGTAGAAGTAACACTCAGCTTCAGTTTAATGTCAACCGGAGTAGGAGAGGACTTAGAGGCTAACATGTCAGCCCGTTCAATGATCTCTGCGGCATACTTCCTCTGAGAAAAAATAGACCAGAAGCTAACATGCCAGCCCGTTCAAGAAATTCTACTAGGAGTGTTGTGACCCGGCCCCTGCTGGCCGCCACTACCGCCACCACGTCTGCCACTACCTCCACCCTTGCCACCGCGGCCACTACCCTTGCCACCGCGGCCACTACCCTTGCCACTACCGCAGTTTTTGCGGTCTTAACCCTTTTTGCCACCCCCATTGTTACAGTTTTGGCCATAATTTTCGAAGAATGATTGAGAGTCATAGGTGTCTCGGACGTGGCCACCATCATGGCGGAATGGACTCCGGTTGTGGCCTTTTTAGCCAACCCCGCTTCTTCTAGGGTGAGCATGAAACGTGCTTGGTAGAACGATGAGATAGGATTGCTTTGGCGAAGAAGAGTTCCAACCTCATTATACGCTTCGGAGAGGCCCGCAACCATTTGAAGAATGAGACGATCATTCATGACCGACGCTCCAATGTTCTTATGTTAATCCGACAACTCCTTGAGTCGCTGACAATAGGCGGAGGCATTCGAAAAATCCTCCATAGTGGTGTGAGAGAATTCTTGCTCAAGGGTTACGGCACGAGAATTTTTGTTAACTTGGGATATATCACGCAACTTATTCCAAGCTTCCATTATCGTGGTGTCGGATTCCATAATTGTATGCAAGAGGTCCGTAGAGATAGAGGAATAAATCCATTGGAGGACCTAGCATGCTGAGTTGCCCACAACTCTATTTCATCATCGGTAGAAGGCATCTTGTCCTTGCCTTTATCCGATTTGACGATGTGATAAAGGACTCTATGAAAACTTGCGTGAATTTTAAAAAGTTTCACCCACGTCGCATATTGGACGTTCTCCATTTCAAGGACGATAGGGATGTTGTTCTTGATATTGGCGACTACAAGAGTAGGATGGAAGGTGTTCTTTGTGTTAGACAAGATTAAAGAAGAAAGGAGAATTTTGGGTGACGGGAGGGATTCACCGGTGGAGAAAGTCGTCGGCGGAAGTTAGGGTAACAAAGGAAGAAGGTCGGCGACGGAAGGTTTAGGTTTTAGGAAAAGTGTGCCCTAGACTTCTAATACCACGAAAGAGAATAATTCCTTGATGATTTCGTTAATGTAATTAGCTTATATACATGAAAGTATGTATGTTCTAGAGACAATCTATATTAGGGATAAAATGTACTTGAACACATTCGTATTATTAATGAGATTAATATTTATGGCATTTGCAATTATTGAATTATTATTTGATTGCTTGCAATTATTCATATATGTGCTTCCCTTGAGCTTACGTTGTCATTAATAGAGTGAGCTATTAATTATAGATTGTAGCTCTAAAAATAGCCTCGACTAATGACCATCGAGAATGGGATATCGATGATATGCTATAAGTCGACATGTGGTCTGCATCACATTCTTGGAGAATGTAGTATGTCTCACAACTACGAGTAATGGTTACTCGTGATAGACACATAGATACTTTAGAGAAGTATTGGTATACCCTACCGATAAACTATTTGTTATACATGTCTATAGTGTTATTGGCGTGTGGAATATAAAGGTCCTTTGACTTGAGGTCAATACGCACCTTGTTTACAGAATGATATACTTTGACCAAGTTCTAAGCTTAAATTTCTTCTGGATAAGATACGACTTGTGTTGGGTGCATCAGGATGTAAATCAAGGTGGTAGTTGAGCCAAGAATATGATTCATTCCTCGATTGAAAATTTGAGAGAGCACTCAACTTCTCAATGTTATTAGGTTGACTAAAGTCACTGGCCAGTGCAAGAGACATATTTAGAATATGGTCTAGTTGTCAACTAATAAATATGAAATAAAGTGATTAAGCCATTTGGATAGACACTTGACAAATTCTAAGCTTAATCGAGTGTGTCGCGAATGAAAGAATTTATAGTTCCGCATAAAGGTTAAGTTTGTTGATTCATGTAAACGTACTTCACATATTGAGTTCCTCATACGACGCAGTCTAGGAGTTTCGTATGGACCTTAATTAGATTAATGTCGATATGTGAAGGCCTATAGGGTCACACTATATGCGATTTTTTTCTTCGATCTAAGAGTGTATTGAAAAAATATTAAATATTCGATTGAGAATCGAGATATTTAATTTATAATAATTATGGAATATTTCTATTTGATAGAAATTATTTAATTAAGTCGAATTGGATTTCAGATTTAATTAAATGTGTTGGATATATTATATGGGTACTCGGACAAATACAGGGAAGCAATTGGGCCAGAAATTACTGGCCCAAAATTGGGGCCTGGCCGTCCACCTTGGACGTATGGGGTGGACCAGCCCAGCTGGTCCACTGAACATTAACATGGGCCAGGTTTTCCTATTTTAAATCTTCTTAGGTTTTGTCCTGAACTTCTATATAAACAACACATACCCCATAATTATATGGTTACAAAAAATAACTTCTCATTTCCTAAAGCAAGATTTCCTAGCTTTCTTGCAAAGAAAATACACTGGAGTTGGAACTTGCAGTCGAGGATTCAAATCGCGTGGATACTTTAGTATTGAATCCTGTGCTCGAAAACCTGTAAGTTTTCTTTTGTTATGTTTTAAACATAAACATGATTATCGTATAAGTCATGCCAGGATCATTGTTGGATAAGAAAATTTTAAACTTTCGCTATTCTTACGAACCCAACAAATCCCTATAGTGGTATCAGAGCCCAGACTGGTTTAATGATTATACAATAATCAGTGATAACGATAACTTGGAAAAATTAGTTGTTTCGATTTATTAAATAAATTTTTGAAATTTATATAAAAATAAAAAAACACTGAACAGTGGCGGCAACCACTGTTCCGGCGGTGGAGCAGTGGCTTTCCCACGGTTTTTAGGCAATTCGACGTTGTTCTACCACCGTCTCCACTATTATAAAAAAATCCACTTTATTGGATGGTCGATAAAGGTGGTGAGAGGTATCGGGACGTGGTGTAGATGCCGGAAAAGCCGCTGGAAGGCTGCCGACGGCGGGGCTATTTCCAGCCTCCTCGGGCGTCGAAATGGTGAAGTAATACCACCACCGTGATGGTCTCGACGAGAGGAATCGAACGGAGGTGGTGTTACACGGCGAAAGTCACCGGAATGGGGCCACCGCCCAAAAAAGTCGGATGTGGCTTGAATTTCGATCGCCGTGAGCCACCAAACCGGTGATGAAAACCACCGGTGAGTTCAGCCCGACGTGGGTTGTCGACCAGTGGTGTTCAATTCCGTCAAATTCACCCTGAAATCCAAATCCCAAATTTGATTTGGGGTTGAAATTGATTTTGAAATGTTGAAATAGTGCAAGGACCTATTTGAAATTAAATTAGGGTTTCTGAAATTGCAATTTAGCCATTGGGGCAAATATGAATATTTTAGAAGCTTCGAAATTGCAATTTAGTCTCTGAAAATTTAAAAGGGTTTTAAAATCAGTAGATTTGGTCCTTGGGGAAAATCTGTAAACTTCAGAAAAACAGATTCAGTCTCTGGGTAAATATGTAAATTTTAGAAAAGTAGATTTGGTCCCTCGGGCAGATATGTAAATTTCTGAAAAGCAGATTTGGTCCCTGGGTGAATATATAATTATTTTAAAGTTCTAAAAATTGCAGAAAAACCGCTGAAAATTAAATTTTAATTTCTGAATTATTAAGGGACTGTTTGGATAAGCAGAAAATTCTAAAAATTGAAAATTGAGTTTTAAATTTGGAATTTAAATATTTTCTAAATTGAAACAAATTAATTAGCCCACGATTATTGTTATTTAGCATGTTATTTGATAATATGCGCTTGAATTAATTGTTTTCTCCTAATTGTTTAATTGATTGTCATTTAAATAATTAGTATAGAGTCCGCATTATATATGTCTGGGTAGGCGGCACCCAGTATTTGTTAGACCGCATTATGTATGTATGGGTAGGCGGCGCCCAGTATTTGTCGGACCGCATTAAATCATGTTTGGGTAGGCGACACCCAAATATGTGCTTTATTTGATCTAGCACGTGTAATAAAGATCTTGATAAAACCCTGATTAAAATGTTCCCCAATTTAATATAAGTCTGATTTGGAATCCACGCGTCGTCCGTTATAATTGAATGAGTGCAAAATTCTTTTCGGCTATAAGAGTATTTACACCCTAGTGTTTGCTCTAAGTCTACGAGGACTCAGACTCCTCATAGATGCATGTGTTTGTAGTAGCGAGTGAGAAACTTTTGTGAGTATTTACGCCCTAGCGTTTGCACTACAAGGCTAAACTTGCTTAGATGCACGATTGCAGTCGCGAAACGGGGTTGACTTACTTAGTTATGTCTTGACGCCCTAGCGTTAGAATAATCTAAGGGTGCATATCGATTGTTTAGAACAGTCGGTCAAACCAAGAGTTGAAAATTGTTTGTAATTGGTTTGGAGACCTACCAGGTTGTACTGTTGAAGTTATCAGCCCTAGTAAACACGGAGACAGTATGAACTTGGATCTTGGTCTATTATGATCATATTTGATATGAGCCCGTATTCTTTCATGGGATCGTAAAATATGTTAAAATAATGGGAGCTAATTAAACTAACGACAATGTTAATTAGTTAACGAATGTGTTCATAGAAATTATATTTTAATTTCAGTCTATCTATTTCTTTAGATTATTTAAAATGTCGAATATGTCATTGAAATGTTTGGTTGATACTAACAAGTTGACTGGAGCTAATTATCCGGACTGGTTGCATAATTTGCGTTTGGTACTGAGACAAAAGAAAATTGAGTATGTGTTTGACACAGCTATTCCAAAAGTTCCTGATGAAGACTCTGTTGAGTATGCTTTATTTGACTAGGCTGTTTATTAGAAGCATTTGGATGATGCTACCTCGGCACAGTGTGTCATGTTGTCCTCCATGACTGTAGAGTTACAGAGGCAGCATGAGAACATGGGCCCTTATGAGATACTAGAACATTTTAGGAGTCTTTATGATTCACAATCTCAGACTATAGAGTATGAGCTGTTGAGAGACCTCTTCAAATGTAAGCTGAATGATGGGGGCCAAGTGTCTGGTTATGTTCTGAAGATGATTGGGTTGATAGAAAGGTTGGCTTCGATTGGAATGAAGTTGCCCCAGAATGTGTCTGTTAACCTGATTTTGAATTCACTTCCTGGTTTGTTTGAGAATTTCATTGTGAACTTCAACATGAATGATATCAAGGTGAATCTTCCAAAACTTCACAATATGTTAAAGACTTATGAATCATCTACTTCAAAAGGGAAGACTGTGCTCATGGTGGGCTCATCTACTAGGTTCAAACCTAAAGGTAAGAACAAGAAGAATAAGGGTAAGGCTGGTGCCAAACCCATAGTCTTGAAACCTAAAGGAGGTGTTCAGAAGAAGTCTAGGTTGGCCAGGGACGTATGCCTCAACTGCAAGCAGAATGGGCATTGGAAGAAAGATTGCACCGCTCCATGAGGAGACAAGGCACTAGGTGCTTCTGGACCTGCTGGACAAGGTATGTTTGTCATTGAGATTAATGTCTATAAGTAACTCTCAATGATGGGTATTGGATATAGCTTCTGGCTCACACATGTGTAATAATGTGCAGGGCCTAATGGACAGCAGAAATGTTAGACCATGAGAGGTGGACCTACGCGTTGGAAATGGAGCATGAGTTGATGTTGAGCGTGTTGGAACTTATAGATTAGATTTACCTTCGGGTTTCACATTAGAACTTAATAATTGTTATTTTGTTCCCTCGATTACAAGGAATATTATTTCCATTCCAATGTTAGACATTGAGGGTTTTTCCTCATATATTGCTAATGTCAGTTATATACTATCTTTGAATGGTATTATTTGTGAAAATGCTCCGCTTGTGAGTGGTTTATATATTCTCAATTGTAATCGTGAAATTCTCAATGTGCAAAACAAACGAGCTAAAATAAGTAATCCAAGAAATCCCACATACTTATGGCACTGTAGACTTGGTCATATCAATGAATCAAGATTAAGAAAGTTAGACTACCTGGAACCATTTGACTTGGAGTCCTATGGTGACTGTGAATCTTGCTTGAGAGGAAAGATGACCAACAAATCACTTTCTGGGAAAGGTGTGCGAGCCAAAGAGGCACTTGAGTTAGTCCATACAGATGTATGTGGGCCATTTTCCACTCAAGCTAAGTGAGGTTTTCCTTACTTCATAACTTTTACAGACTATTTCACAAGGTTTGAATTTGTGTATCTTATAAAGCACAAGTCCGAAGCCTTTGAAAAATTCAAGGAGTATAAGTTAGAAGTAGAGAAACAACTTGAAAAGAGTATCAAGACTCTTCGATCAGATCGAAGAGGTGAATACTTGAGTAGAGAATTTCTAGATTACTTGAAACTTTATGGAGTCCAATCAGAATGGACACCTCCTGGAACACCACAAATGAATTGCGTTGCTGAAAGGTGAAATCGAACCTTATTGGATATGGTTAGATCCATGATGAGTTTTTCAGCTCTTCCAACATACATTTGGGGCTATGCTTTACAAAACTCAATCTATATTCTGAATAGAGTTCCTTCAAAGTCAGTAGAGAAAATGACATATGAGATATGACATGGCAAAAAGCCTTCTCTTACACATATGTGAGCCTGGGGCTGCCCTGCATATGTAAAGAAGATGCTTACTGACAAGTTGGAATCTAAAAGTGAGAGATGTTACTTTGTAGGATATCCTAAGGAAACGAAAGGATACTATTTCTATCTTTCTGGAGAACATAAGGTCATTGTTTCCAGAAATGCAACTTTCCTTGAGGAAGACTATGTCTACCAGGAACAGAGTTGCAATAAGATAGAACTTGAAGAAATTCAAGAACCACAAAGCAATATAGAGGTTGAATCCTTGTCGAATGACCTAGACAAGAATTCAATGGGCGTATTTGGTGAAGGTATGTTACTTAGAGTATAGCCTTCAGCCAGTGGGAGTGATGTGAGGATTGATGCAGAAATGCAAGATTATCATACACAACCAATGGAAGATGATACAATGGTTGTACATCCTTCCATTCAGGAAACACATGTAGATGTTATTCCTGAAAACTCTCACAGTAGTGGAAACATACAAGAACCTTCTCATGATCAGAATACAATAACCACAGAAATGCAAAATAACCAACTCCGTAGGTCCACTAGGACTCATCGTCAGCCTGAAAGACTTAATCTCCTTGTTGAAAGTCAAAATGAGATAGATATTCCTGATGATGATGAGCCTACAATCTACAGCAAGGCTATGTTAGACATTGACTCGCAAAGATAGAAAGAAGCCATGAAATCTGAAATGGACTCAATGTATGTCAATCAAGTTAGGAACTTGGTTGATTTGCCAACAGGGGTTAGACCCATATGATGCAAATGGGTTTTCAAGAAGAAGATTGATGCATTCGGCAAGGTGCAAACCTACAAGGATAGGTTGGTAGAAAAAGGTTACAATCAGAGGCCTGGGGTTGATTATGATGAAACATTTTCGCCAGTTGCAAAGATTAAGTCCATTCAGATTTTGCTTGCAGTAGTTGCATACTATGATTATGAGATTTGGCAGATGGATGTTAAGACCACTTTCCTCAATGGAAATCTTATTGAGGAAATGTTTATGATACAACCCGAAGGTTTTACATTCAAGTCAAAACCCAAAGCAGTATGCAAACTACAAAAGTCCATTTATGGACTTAAGCAAGCCTCAAGGAGTTGGAATATTTGCTTTGACAAAGCTATCAAATTGTTTGACTTTGTTAGAAGCAAGGAGGATCCATGCGTTTATAGTAAACGCAAGGAAGGGAGTATTGTTTTCATTATCATATATGTAGATGCCATATTAATAATAGAAAATGATAAGTCCCTTATGCAATCAGTGAAAGAATAGTTGTCCAGCACCTTCATGATGAAGAACTTAGGTGAAGCCTGCTACATTCTTAGAATTAAGATCTATAGAGATAGACCTAATATATTGTTAGGGCTGTCACAGTCTACATACATAGACAAAGTGCTAAGACGTTTCTCCAAGAGAGGAGGTCTTCCTATGGGTCAAGGCATCAAGTTATCTAAGAAGGATAGTCCATCTACTGTTACAGAACTTGAACGCATGAAGAGGAACACATATACTTCAGCTATAGGATCAATCATGTATGCCATGACCTGCACTAGGCCAGATGTGGCCTTTGCACTTAGCATGACTTGCAAATTCCAGCAGAATTCTGGGAAAGAACACTGGAAAGCAGTCAAGAATATTCTTAAGTATCTTAGACGAACTAAAGAATATTTCTTAGTCTATGGTGGGCAAGAGAAGGTAGTCGTTATTGGGTACACTGATGCTAGCTTCCAAACAGATCTTGATGACTTCAAGTCACAGTCTGGATATGCCTTCATTTTCAATGGTGGAGTAGTAAGTTGGAAAAGTTCCAAGCAAGAAACCACTGCTGATTTGACGACTGAAGCCGAGTACATTGTTGGATCAGAAGCTAGTAAAGAAGTTGTCTCGATATTTGAGTTTTTAAAAGAACTAGGGGTTGTTCCAAGTGCCAGTCATCCAATAACGATATATTGTGATAACACTGGTGCGATTGCGCAAGCTAAGGAACCAAGATCAACAAACAGAAACAAGCATGTACAGAGGAAATACCACATACTCAGAGAGATGGTAGAATCTAAAGAAATAGATCTAAACTATATTCCCACAGATAATAATCTAGCTGACCATTTACTAAACAATTAAGCTTAGCTAAGCATAATGGTCATTTCAAAAACATGGGTATTAGATACATTGGAGATTGCCTCTAGGCCAAGTGGGAGATTGAAAGTATGTATATCCTAGAGACAATCTATATTAGGGACAAAATGTACTTGAACACATTCGTATTATTAATGAGATTAATAGTTATGGCATTTGTAATTATTGAATTATTGTTTGATTGTTTGCAATTATTCATATATGTGCTTCCCTTGAGCTTACGTTGTCATTAATAGAGTGAGATATTAATGATAGAATGTAGCTCTAAAAATAGCCTCGACTAATGATCATCGAGAATGGAATATCGATGATATGCTATAAGTCGACATGTGGTATGCATCACATTCTTGGAGAATGTAGTATGTCTCACAACTACGAGTAATGGTTACTCGTGATGGACATATGGATACTTTAGAGAAGTATTGGTATACCCTGTCGATAAACTATTTGTTATACATGTCTATAGTGTTATCAGCGTGTGGAATATAAAGGTCCTTTGACTTGAGGTCAATACACACCTTGTTTACAGAATGATGTACTTTGACCAAGTGCTAAGCTTAAATTCCTTCTGGATAAGATACAACTTGTATTGGGTGCATCATGATGTAAATCAAGGTGGTAGTTGAGCCAAGAATAAGATTCATTCCTCGATTGGAAATTCGAGAGAGCACTCAACTTCTCAATGTTATTAGGTTGACTAAAGTCACTGGCCAGTGCAAGAGACATATTTAAAGTATGGTCTAGTTGTCAACTAATAAATGTGAGATAAAGTGATTAAGCCATTTGGATAGACACTTGGCAAATTCTAAGCTTAATCGAGTGTGTCGCGAATGAAAGGAATTTACAGTTCCGCATAAAGGTTAAGTTTGCTGGATTCATGTAAACGTACTTCACATATTGAGTTCGTCATACGACGCAGTCTAGGAGTTTCATATGGACCTTAATTAGATTAATGTCGATATGTGAAGGCCTATAGGGTCACACTATATATGATTGTTTATTCGATCTAAGAATGTATTGAGAAAATATTAAATATTCGATTGAGAATCGAGATATTTAATTTATAATAATTATGGAATATTTCTATTTGATAGAAATTATTTAATTAAGTCGAATTGGATTTCAGATTTAATTTATAATATTTAGGGATTAATTAGTATATAAAAATATAATTAAGCAAAAGGAAAATCGTGAAATAATAAAAAGAATTGAAGAAGAATACAAATTAAAATTTAGATAGTTTTTTACATGGCTTTGATATGGTCCTGACATGTTAATGACATGGCTCGCGTGTAATGCACCTCACATTATGAGACTGGTTATATAATCTCATGGTGATATTTATTTCATTTCAAACAAGTATATGGGGTAAATAAACGCCCGTAAAGTTAAATTGATGAATATGAAATGAGTTTTGAAAATAAGTTTAAGGGAGATTTTATGTATTTATTCTAAATTAATTAATGAACAATTATATTATTAGAGATAAAATAATCAAAGTTTTATTATTTGATAAGATTACTAATGGCTTTTGGAGTTCTTTAAGTTGTAAAGTATACGTCATCATATTTTACCAATCCAGATATATAACGTGTCAAATGTATTTATGCTGATGGGAGGTAGCAAATATTTCATGAAATTAATGAGAAGTGCATGAAGTTAATTCGAACCGGCCTGATGATTATTAAAAAAAACGTATCAAATAAAATAACATGGCTGAAGTACTTTTAAAATTTTATGATACAATATAGCGAACTTAATATCAATACATAAAATATTTTTTAGATAAATATATAAATTATTTTACTATTTCCTTTATGTTTAATTTAAGTCAAATTAAGCAGCGTCCCTACCGACCAAAGGATGTATTTGCCATGGAAAATGATGCAACGTGGCCCATGTCCAGAGCAGGGTGGTTGACGAGAAAACGTGGGAGTGTGGCTTTCTGTTGGTACCTACATTAAAATATAGTTTGAAAAAAACTTAAGATATTATTAGCTGGTCTAAATTTACCCCGTACTTTCATAAGTAGTTTATATTTACTCCTATTAAATTATTATAGTAATATGTACCCTTATTGTTAGTAAAGTATATAAATTTATTCTTAGCCCTAACGGATGGTCATTGGGGCATCACCATGTCATTAAAATAGTCCACCTAAGATACTAGTCACCATTTTCTATTAATTTACCATTGACCCACCCCAAATTAAAATCCTACCCGTTACCCATCAAATTAAATCTCAAAACTCATCTCTCCAACCTTCTTCATCTCCTTCCTCCATTGACATACGAATTCTGTTGGGGGAGGGGGGGAAGCTTATCATCTTTCTCCAAGTGCTTAGTGAACAAACAACTGATTAACAATCCTGAAGTTGTAATAAAGAAGGTACGAACGATAAATTGTTCTCCGATCTCTCTGTTTATCGATCTATCTCAGTCACCTGCTATTTATTCGTACAAAGTGATTTTTTATTTGGTTTAATTCATTATTTTTCTGTTAATGTCATTGTGTGTGCTTAGCTTATTCTAGATAACTGAGCAGGAGATTGACGATGGAATCATCACCGTCGTCTTCGTCTGTCATAACGTCAGAAGATGTAATGGGGACACTAATTCTAGAAAACATTCCCAGAAAATCCATTGAATTGAAATCGTGAGTAACACAATTCGCATGTCAATGGAGGAAGGAGATGAAGAAGGTTGAAGAGATGAGTTTTGGGGTTTAATTTAGTGGGTAACGGGTCGAGTTTTAATTTGGGGCGGGTCAATGTAATTCAATGGTAAAATAATAGGAAATGGTGACTTAGTATCCTAGGTGGACTATTTTAATGACATGGCAACTTTATTAAAAGTACATACTTTATTAACGGTATCCCAGAATAAGTTTATATACTTTATTAACGGTAAAAGTACATTTTACTACAATAACTTATTAGGGGTAAATATAAACTATTTATGAAAGTACAAGGATAAATTTAACCCTTTTCTCTTTTATTTAAATATTATATTATATATTTGTGGTTTAGCTTGTAGCCAGCTATTCACAAATAGGAGACCTCAGTTGAAAACAAATGAATATCAATTTGATGAAGGAGCTCACCATATACTCTCACTAGTGGAGAATTTTAGAACGATAATTTCAAAGGCTAATAACTAAATTATAAATTTAATGTGTATATATATAATAAATTTTTTAATATAAATATGTTATTTAAGCAAAAATTATTAGACTTCTAGCTCCGCCCTTGATGCCAACTAAAAGTTAAATTTAGTAAAAGTAGTTGAATATATTCTACGTCCCGATAATTTATTTTAATTTATTTAAAAATATTAATCTATATTTATATTTAGAAACAAGGTCAAATAAAAAAAAATTAGGGATCGTTTAATATGATGGATAAGCAAAAATAGTCTCGGGATATAATTTTAGTACATCCTTATCCCATGTTTGGTTGGAATAAAATTTTGGAATAACTAATCACGGGATAAGTTATCCCGGAATTGTAGTGTTATTTTATCCCACAATGAAGGTGAAAAACTTATTTTGGGATAACTAATCACGGTATTAGTTATCCCGGGATGACTTGTTTTCCAACTATATGGGCCCTTAAGCTTGTATTCTTTTTCATTTTAACACCTCGTCCCACTCAACTATCATTTACAGGGCCGGCTCAAGGCCAAAGCCACTAAGGCAATGGCTTTGGCCCCATATTTTTATTAAGTTTTATGGTTAGTTTGTTTAAAATATTATTGTGACTTATAGTACTTTTATGTAGTTTTAAAATATGTAAATTATTTTCGAAAAACTTAAAGATTGTATGTCCGAATTCACAATAAATATAAAGAAGTCTGACTCTCGAAACCCGAATTGTGGGATTGATTAACTATATTGTCAGTTAAAAAAATTAAGAATAAATTGATTTAAAATAATGTTAATAACTTTACATTGTTCTTGATAATTATAAAATAATAATTCATGACTTCACATCTAAAAAAGCTAGAAAAGTAGACTTTAAATAAAAATATATATAATGATCCTTTTTTTTTTTAAAACAAAAAATTAGGGCCTCTTGATGAAGTTTGGCTTTACCTCCCCCCCCCCCCCCCCATCTTGTTGAGACAACCCTGATCATTTGAACATCTTATATATGTACGCTTGTGATAAGATATGTCATCTTGTGTTTTGATGATTTTCTAAACTGTCGAGGAACCATATAGGGACCTGGTCTGCTATCCGTTCCCTTGGTTATCGTACACTCAACAGTTGCAGTTGTAAAGTTGTATAATTCACTGGCAGAAGTACAACAACACTGTTACAGTTTGCTAGTGGTCAAACCAAAGGGATGAATAGTCCTTCTCTCCTCACACATGCTCCACATATATATATATATATATATATGTTGCAAGGTTTTACATAACACGTGAAATCCTAAAATCACTTGTGCAAATCAACCGCCACAAGTTTCTCCAAGTGCTTCCAAGAATAAAGCCTTTTGCAAACTGAAGGACCAGATCCCGACAACTGAAGATGTCTAAGTCCTTTAGTTTGTTTTGAGTTATTGTCATTTTGTTCTTTATTGTAATCCTACACTACTTTTAAGAAGTGTTATAGTAGGACATATTTCAACCTTTGTTGGTTTGTGTTCGTGGCTAGAGTTAGTCAAGGTTTGTAACTTTGCAATAGAGTTATTGTAAAGGGCTTACAATAGAGGTATTGTAAGGGGTGAGAGATTAATGGTTTAATTCCTAGGTTGCAATAGGTTGTAATATGAAGTAGCTTAGTTAGTGAAGTTGGAAACATACTTGGTAGGTCGTGGTTTTTAATCCCTTGAGCAAGGAATTTTTCACGTAAATATTGTGTGTTATTTACTTTCTGTTTTGTTTGAGGGAACAGATAGAGAATCCGATTCTCTATACTATTTGGTGGACTCTTAATTTCTATCAATTGGTATCAGAGCAGGTGCTTTATAAAATGTTAACACTTAGAAAGAATCTTTCTAATGGATGCTCCACAGAACTTAGAGAAAGAACAATCGACCACAAGACCACCAAGGTTCAACAGAAAGTACTATGGGTGGTGGAAGACAAAGATGCACAATTTCATCATGGCTGAAGACTCTGAGTTGTGGGACATCATTTGTGATGGTCCTTATGTTCCTATGAATACAGATCTATCTGGTTTCACAACTAATCCAAAGATAAGGAAGGAGTACACTAATGTGGACAGAAAGGCAGTAGAAAAGAACTTCAAGCCAAGAAAATCCTTGTGTGTGGTATTGAAACAGATGGGTACAATCGTGTCTCATCTTGTGTAACTGCTAATGAGATATGGGAAGCTCTCCAAACGGCTCATGAAGGAACCACTCAAGTAAAGGAGTCCAAGATAGACTTACTCACCACGGAGTATGAGCTATTCAAAATGAGAGAGGATGAGACAATCCAAGATATGCATACCAGGTTCACCTATATAATAAATGACCTTCACTCTTTTGGAGAAGTCATTTCAACCAAAAAACCGGTCAGAAAATTACTTGGTGTCCTGTCAAATTCATGAGAAAGCAAGGTAAATGCTATATATGAAGCTAAGAACTTGAAGATTCTAACGATACATGAGCTGATTGGTAATCTCAAGACTTTCGAGTTGAAGAGAACCAAGAGAAATTAGAAAAAAGTGAGGCAAAGAAGGAGAGGAACCTGGTTCTCAAAGCTGTCAAAAGTTACTCAAGTAGTGATGGAAGTGATATGGCATACCTCACTTATAGGTTTCAAAAGATGGTTCAGAAGAATGGTGGGGTCTCGGGTCATCATTGAAAGTGTCGGAAAGGTCTTCTCATTCCCCCTCCAGTATTTCAGCAAGTCTTCACGTCCTTTTTCATTGAGAACTACTTGGTACGGTACAGAAAAACTCGCTAATTTAGTTAGTAGCGGTACGGCCGCACATTCTATTTCTGAGGCTTTCAATACTAGTCGCAGAAACAACATGTCTTTTGTGATGTTGTGTTGAAGATGAAGAAGATGGTATGAAAGCCGGTAGGTTACTAGCACTTTCTTGTTGGTAAAACCTATATACTTTTTTGCATTGGTCTTCTACGCTAGACAACACTTCTTCTTTAGTTTGTTCAATAGGTGGTGAGTGATTTGGATTTTTGGGACTTGGAGGTGATAGTACTTCTATACAATCGTAAATAGTTTCAATAAGTGATTTAGTACCGTCTATTTTAATAGTCGGATTTAATACAACACCAATAATATAAATAGTGGGAATAAGAATAAAATATTTTTTTATTTTGATAAACAATTTTTTAATAGCTGTCATATAAACTGGTTTTTCCATATATTCACTAAGTAATAAAAATGTTAGAGCTATATAAAACAACATAGTTGAAATAGTAGGATAATATATACTGGAAAATTCTTTTGTTACTTGAAAATATTTCTCTAAAAATAAAATAAGTTCGAAAATTTTTACTCAATCGCTAACTACAACCATATCAGCTGAATTTTGATTATGAAAGTTAAAAAATAAAGTTATAGGTTTTCTATAGTCATAAGCAACAAGTAGTTGCTCGTATAAAGAATTCCACCTAGTGGGTACTTCTTCTGGAATTTTCTATAAGGTAGTTGGCAAGCGTGACAAGTTTTTTTATATTCTTTTATTCGTTGTAATCTATTATTTTTAAAAATAAAGTTTATAGCAAATTGTATTTTACTAAGAATGTCTTCAAAAAGTGATAGATCGTCATTTACAATTAAGTTATATATATGACACGCGCATTTTATATGAAAATGATCTGGAAAAGATGGAGTTAAACTATTTTTTAAAATTGTAATAGCGTAATTGTTAGAAGAAGCGTTATCTAATATAATAGTCATAATTTTATCAGTTATTCCGTAATAATCGCACACTTGATAAATATTTTCTGCAATAAAAGTACCAGTGTGCCTATCATCTATATATCTATACGCTAAGATACGTTTTTGCATAGACCATTTATAATCTATCCAATGACAAGTTACCGTTAAATAATCATGGTCGTTAGTACTACGGCCTATATCAGAAGTGATAACCACTTTGCCATTAAAATGATATAATGAATAACGTAAATACTGTTGATATTCATGTGCAAATTTAAATACATCTCTCTTAACAGTTGATTTAGAAAAATCGTTAAAAGCAGGATTATACAAATCTCTAATGTAATGAATAAAATCGGAAGATGAAGGAAATTAAAAAGGCAAACCCTCCACAACAACTAATTTTGCTATTGCTTCCATATCTCTATGTTTATTGTATTTAGGGCCTACAATTCCCCCGTCATAGGGTTAATTTGACCCTGTACTTGGTCAGGGATAGTATCAGTATGTGAACCTTGTCCCGATGGAGCGGGCGTTTGCGCACCCAGTTTTGAAGCCTCGTATTGGGCATACCTAGCTGGATGATCCCTTACTATGTGTCTCATTAAATCCCCCGTCCCACCGTGACCTTTTCCACTTTTAAATTTTAAAACATCTTTACAAATTTTATATCTAGCTACTTGATTCTCTACGTCCCTATCAAAAAATATACATGCATATGATTTTAATGGTCGTTTTGCAGGACCTCGTCTCATACTAGGGGGAATAAGAGGCATTTCAGTTGAAGGTGCACTAGTGGTGTGTATCATCTAGATCATCGTCAAAATTAAAGTCTTCTTGAGTTTAAGAAAATAGCTCATCGTCTAAATCTAATGGTATTGTAGGAAAATGTTCAGTATCAACAAAATCATCCTGTGTAGGAATATGATTCTGTCTAGAAATAGGACCTTTGCCCTTGTTGCCCCTACTAGAAGAAGCATGACCCCTACCCGTAAGCATACGTTTAAATCCTTCCATTATAAATTTATAATTATACTAATAAATAATTAAAGTAAATAAAATTAAGTGCGCTAAATAAAATAAACAGACAATAATAATTTAATGAAGGAACGAATGTAGCAAACACCGACGTAACGTCGACGTGTAATCGAGAGGTTGAAAATTGAAACTTTGCTCGATGGAAGATCCTCAAGCTAGTTGTCAACTTCACTCCCAATTCCCAAATGAATAAATAAAATTGAATATTTAGTAGACAATGTAGACTTGTAGAGAGATAGATTGAGAGATTGTAGGAAGATTTGTGAGAAAGATGAGTTTCAGGCGGGATCGGGATCGGGTAGGGACTGGCGGGCCCGGGGCGGGTCGGGACGAGACCTTGTCCCTCCCGGTTCGAGTCCCAATACCACGATTTTTTTTAAATACTCAGGTTCGGGGCGGGACTAGGCCGACCCGGCCCACTGGCCAGCCTTACTTTATTGGATCTGGTCCTCTTATGTAACTACCTCTATGTATAAGAGTAAAGGTGAGGGTAGGCAAGGGCTTGGGTTTGAAAAAGAAAAAAAAACTTATAATCCCAACAACAAATATGTCACTACAACTGAAAACTGGTTGTGCACTCATTGCGGCCAAACTGGTCATTATAAGAATGCATGCAAAGCTAAGTTTTAGTTGTCACACCCATTTTTGGTTGCCCCGTTCCGAAGAAGGGGTCCGACATGATCGCGATGTATTGGCGTTTCCTGAATTAATAAAGTTGTTAAGGAGTCGCCACCTAATTATTCTACGGTGAATTAGGGCACCTAAATGTTTATAAAAATGCTGCAAAATGAACTCCGATTAATGGTCTGCTAAGCTATGAGATTCTAGGTAAGGGTTCTCTATTATCCTAAAGGGAAGAGGTTAGGTATCTGCTAACTTGCGGTTATCCGATCAAACTCAGGTTAACTATTATGCTAAGAAAAATGCATGCTTAAAATATAAGGTTAAAAGGATGCTGCAAGTAGTTAATAAGAAGATGCATTTTGACAACATAAAAGGATTTCCTTTTTGAAACAGTGTGCATGGTATTTCAAAAAGTATGCATGGTTTTGTTTATAAAATACTTGTAAAACTGATTTTTGGATAAAAGCAGGCATTTGTATGACATTATTCATAAAATACATATGTTTGGCAGTTTGATAATAATGAGTAAATTATTTATAATGCAAAGAAATGATTTATATGGAAGTCATTGTTTAATCGCAAATTGAATAAATAAAACCTTATTAGTATGATTAATAATGCGAATAAAAGATGACCAAATTATTTTGAAAGTTTTAGATATGCATGACGAGCCTAAAATAAATAACTAGCGACGGATTTCCAATTTTAAACTACCCTAACCTAAAATAAATAAACTAGCGGTGGGTTTCTAATTTTAAAACTACCATAATTATTCGTTCAAGGCCTAATTATTCTAAGTCTTCTAAGGATTGCACAAAACTAAATAATCAAATTACAACAATAAGTAGGATGGCAAAATTAAGGAATAATAATAAAAGAGCGACTAGGGTGGATGACGTTGTCATCCCGCCTTATTTTTGTAGAAATCCCGAGGCCAGAGAATGCGAGGAACATGGATGCGGGTCTTCGTTTGACAATAATCATGATGAGTCTCATAACGATACTCTTCGTTGCTCCCGATGCGTTTCATGTAAAACGAAAGAAAAGAAAAGGGTTAGTGGACGAAATGTGAAAATATATACATAAAGAAAAAATGTAAATAAATCATTCATGAAAAGTAATATGTTGTTGGGCTTTAGCGAATAATTAACACGCAGAAATAGAAAGCGGGCCCAAACATATAATTTTCAGACTTGAAGGATGGAAACAATGATGCAAGTTACACATACCCAAATTTATCTACTGCAAATAAAATTTACCTAAACTAATCAACCCATTATTAGAATAAAATCAGGTAAGACCCATTAATCGGCCCGAGTTGTTAATCAACAAAATGATAAGAGAAGAGGACAATAGACAGTGGGCTAGGCCCAAAACTATTACCAGAATACAAAGAGGAAAATAAATAAAGAGAATGGGTCAGGCCCAAAAGCAGTCATAAAAAAGATGCTAGCAGAAATGAGCTGGGCTCACTTTCAAGTATTCAATTAACATATAAGGGTTGATATACACAAGATATCTCCAGAAATATATAATATACTTAAGAATATACGAGGAATATACAAACTCTAATATACACCAGGTGTATACCCGAATTATATGCCTTGTATATTCTAGAGTATACCATCTGTATACTTATCACAAGAAATGAATAAGATGCTAATTTCATATTTGCAGGGTAAAACAAAGAATACTTTCTCATGACATTGCAAGCAAAAGATGAGCAAGTTTAGATTGTAGGTAAATTCAAACACCGGATGAGAGGATGAAAAGCAAAAGACCACATGATTCAGGCAAAACAAGTAGATTAACAAAAGTATATTGAGCAGAATCAGATTCAACAATAGAGAATGCATGGATGATATTTTCATATTTAGAACAGTAGACTGCTTTAGCAACTAGGTGATCTAATGAGTGTTACATGCTTTCATATACATATTGAACACTTAAGCAAATAAATCCTAATATGACTGATCTTGTAAACACGCTAGAGTCTTAGCAATCAAATAAACCATTCCACATAATACTTTTAAGTGGCCAGAGTATATCAAATTACAAGCATATGATAAGATTTAAACACAAATAAACCATTCCACATGATACTTTTAAGTGGGCAGAGTATATCAAATTACAAGCATATGATAAGATTCAAACTATGTATTATGTGGAGGAGTGCCTCTTAGATAGACATGATAAGTATATGTTATCCAAGACATGCTTTACATGCTGATAAAATGTAACAACTAAACAGAGAATGCAGACAATGTGACACAACAGGCAAGATGGACATACACAGCCTGAGGAAAAAGGCATCACTGCCTAGCATAAGGTTCATTTACATTCCAGCCTATGAAACCAAGTATATGACTGTCCCAAATGAGTATAGAGCAAGCAAATTACACAAAATGACCATTCAATAGTATGACTCTAGGCACCTGGGATCAACTATCCTAAAGCTAGACTCAAACAGTCATATATCCTAAGTGTTGAGCACCCTGACTCTATGCAAAATAACCATTGTAATTTGCCTTGTAGTTGCATGAGACAAATAAGAATACACAAATGATCAGAACAAAAAAGCATTTTTAAACATGTAAAACTATTCTAGTATAGCCAAGCCCACAGAAACCTAAACATGCTGAACAACAATTAAAACAACCAAACCATGACAGTACAAAAATAGAGTTTTGATAAATAAGAACTAAATTAGTACCAAGATAGGGGCAGGGCTATGTGTGCAAATAAAGGAGAAGCATATTCAGATCAAGATAGTGGCACAAGAATAACACCCTGAATGTTTTCCTAGGTTTTCAATATTAAAATGACTATGCATAACTATAGTTCAAGCCTAACAGTTAGTCTAATCCCTTCAATAGACATGACATGATATTGAAATAGGCTTAAACCAGACACCTATGTTAAGACAGGCTCATTACACAACAAATCACATGCCAGGCTCTCTCATAAACAAGCAAATTTTAACATAATACCTAGTATTTTTAAAATTTAGCAATTGGTAAAATATTATAAGAGAAAATTGATCACCAATACCGACGTCGGAATATTAAAATTATTTTTTAGTTACTTTAATTATAAAACATAATACCTAGTATTTTCAAAATTATGTGGTAATTGATAAAAATATTCAAAATTTACTTTTTCCGGAGAATTTTCAAGATTGAGAAGCATAGTGAAATTAATTAAAGCTAAAAGGACGGCCAAAATGAGGTGCAGACAAATAATCGAGAGAGGGGACAAAATTGGGTGTCAATATTAGTCACTTCAGAAAAATAAGAATTTTGTGGAGAAGAATTCAGAGTTAAAGGACCTAGTCCTCGAAAGAGAAAAATGTCTTAACTGCTTGGACTAGAAGAAACTTGCTTGACCCATTGTACAATTATAAGGGACCTAAACTGGTTTGGGTTCCCAAATCTAATCAGTGATCTTGTTTGCAGGCTGGGGTGAGAGGAAGCAATCAAAGATGGTATATGAATAGTGGCTGCTCAAAGCATATGACTGGTAGAATGAATGATTTTCTCTCACTCAAGGCCTTTTAAGGTGGGAGTATGTCCTTTTGTAATGGCAAGAAAGGGTACATTTTTGGTGTTGGCAAGGTTGGAAAGACACTCTCTCATGCAATTGAGAATGTGTACTATGTAGATGTGTTAAAATATAGCTTGTTATGTGTGTCTCTAATCTGTGATAAAGAAAATAAAGTGAAGTTCTTGTTCTGCTCTTCCACAGTCACCAATCTCAAAACTGGTGAAGTGGTGTTAATAGCAAAAAGGTTCAAGAATATATATGTTGCAGATTTTGACTATTTGAATGGTAGTGACTTGATATGCCTAAGTATTATGGATGATGATGCTGAGCTTTGGCACAGACGATTGGGACATGCAAGCTTTTCATTACTGAACAAACTTGCTGCGAAGGACCTGGTCCGTTGATATGATCCAGCTTGTGGAAGACACAGATTCAAATAATAAAAATACAGAAACTAAAATAATAAGAAATTGGGGATGAGAATTGAAGAAATTGGGGATGAGAAATAGAGGATTGAAGCAAGACACAAGAATTGAAATCAATAGGCAACCAAAGGTATATTAAACTAAAGACCTCCTAAAGATTAATCAATAAAAGCACATATGCTATGAAGATGATTCCATAAGTGAGATAACTCATGTGAAAATCATGAACAATTTCAATAGACAACCAAGAAATCCACCCTAATTGTGCTATCACTCAATGACCTAACACTAATCTAGCTATCACTAAGCTAACACTACAAAGTAGCTACCAAGAGAATTCATCTTAATTCATCAATCATCAAAAGTCCTATTCTAAGCCTTGAGAACTACTATTTATAGTATTAGGCTTTATTACAAACTAGGCCCAAAAGTGACCATAGTCCCCAACTTGCAAAAGTAACCAAATGGCCAAATCAACCCGTCAACACAGTCTGAGGTTCGCAAACTATGTTGCAGGTCATGTCTGCAAACCACAAATGAAGTCGCACACCATGCCAAGCCATTTCGAACTCTTCTTCTCTCCACGTGATCATCCAAATGTTTTAGGCTCCTTTGTGTGGGCCCTCAAGGTCCTCCAAAGCCTCTCTATGCATCAATATTTCTTGGAAAGCTTGGAGTTCCTTGGCTTGTCCTCGGTTGAGTAATTTCGAATGGTTGGTGCCCTCCGATATCGTATAATCCTCCCCTTCTTGAAAAGGATTCGTCCTCAAATTCGTACTTTGCAAGACATAAAAGAGAATAAGTACATATCCTCTCACGAAACAATCAAGGTAATCATCATACGACAAATGATAATACCTATAGTAAGCATAGCATGCAACCAACACGCTAAATGACTCACTCTTATGATATAACCAATCATCATAAAGATCTAGAAAGACTATGTATCCAAATAATACCCAAGACACTTGGCTATTCAACACATGTTGACAAAATGTAAATTAAGGAACCCGATACACTTAGGAAAACAAACATACAAGTTCTCATTGGTCTTAGAAATCAAGAAGCACATATCTCCCCTTAAGTCAATAAACAAGTGATTTCCCTCACGGCTAAGTGTAACATCATAAACAATACCAACCCAAGTCAAGGGCCTAATCATTACACTAGCCCATCCCAAGAAAGGAACCACTCTCAAGTCAATATCGGGATCAAACACGAAGGTATCCCCCACACTCTTTTGTTCATAATCTCTATGCAAGCCCATCATGAACTCAAGTGATAACACTAGGAGAGAATCACATAAATGATTATAAGTGCTATCACAATACTCATCACACAAATAAGTTACCTCTATGGCTTTAGAAAGCCCATGAATAAACATGAGCCATGAGTACATACCATCCGTGAAGGAAGTACAAGATGTGATGTCATACTTAGTTGTTGTTCAATGAGGTTCCCTCCAAAACTCCTCTTCAAGTCTCCTCCTTTGATGAAGCTTCACAAACAAGTTAGTCATATAATCAAGTTCATCAAGAGAGAGGTAGTGTCAGTACCTCTACCATTACATTTTGACTCTGATTGAGGCTCAAGAGATGGAAACTGCTGAGATAGGCTGAGAATGTTCTCCTCAGAGTTCAACTAGCTGAGAAAGCATATGAACTTGGTTCTCGTGGTGATTTAGAGGCTGCAAATGCTGAGAATGAGAAGTTAAAGCTAAAAATGAGAGGTTAAGGTAGAATATTGATAATCTTCGTGATTAGATGCTCCAAGACCAACACACCAATAGTGAGCGAGTGCATAGACTCCTCAAGGCTATGGCCCTTTAGTTTCCCTTCTAGCATATTAAGCCCTGTTTTTAAGACCTGGTCATTTCTCCTCTTTAAGTCCCATCTTTTGATCCATGTTCTTGTTTCCCAAATGACTTTGACAGTAATGGCAGTTTGATTATCATATTTTGTACTATTTTGGCTACTATGTTTTAGAACTGCTCATCTGTATTTGGGCAATTACTCTATTTTATGTATTGATGATGTCTTGTCTGTTTATGTTTTTGCTCGTGTTATGTTGCCTAAGTGACCCCGAGTTAATGTTACTGAATTTCTTTTTTACTTGTGCTGCTTTGATTGTTCTTTTCAATAATGTCAAAAGGTGGAAAAAATAAGGGGGAATTGAATATGATATGCCTGATGTGTCTGAGGGAGAAGTTAAGGGGATAAAATGATGTTGTCTTGATTAACATGTTGTTATGATTGAAAGATAGGTCTGATCCACAGGGGAATAAGTGGGGAACCTGATTCTCATGGAGAATATCAATTTTGTGTTTGTCATCATAAAAAGTGGAAATTGATAAGATATGTCATCTTGTGTTTTGATGATTTGCCAAACTTTTGAGGAACTAGATAGGAACCTGATCTGCTATCCGTTCCCTTGGTTATCGTACAATCAACAATTACAGTTGTAAAGATATATTGTTCACTGATAGAAGTACATCAGCATTTCACTGACAGAAGTGCAGCAGCACTGCTGCAACTTACTAGTGGTCAAACCAAGGGATGAATAGTCCATATCTCCTCACACATGCTCCCCAATATATATATACAACATGTTACAATATTTTACATAACACTTGAAAACCTAAAATCACTTGTGCAAATCAGCCGCCACAAGTTTCTCCAAGTGCTTCCAAGAATAAAGTCTTTTGCAAACTGAAGGACCAGATCCCGACAACTGAAGATGTCTAAGTCCTTTAGTTTGTTTTGAGTCTTTGTCATTTTGTTATTTATTGTAATCCTACACTACTTTTAAGAAGTGTCATAGTAGGACAAATTTCAACCTTTGTTGGTTTGTGTTTTTGGCTAGAGTTAGTCAATGTTTGTAGCTCTGCAATAGAGTTATTATAAAGGACTTACAATATAGGTATTGCAAGGGGTGAGGGATTAATGATTTAATTCCTAGGTTGCAATATGAAGTTGCTCAGTTAGTGAAGTTGGAAATCCTACTTGGTAGGTCGTGATTTTTAATCCCTTGAGCAAGGAGTTTTCCACATAAATATTGTGTGTTATTTACTTTCTGTTTTGTTTGAGGGAACAGATAGAGAACCTGATTCTCTATACTGTTTGGTGGACTCTTAGTTTCTATCAGCTTGTCTTCATACCCCTGATATCAACTTTTTGGGTAATTAATTGTGAATGCAATTAAAATATTACTCATGATATTTTATATATATTTAATTTATGTGTCAAAATTTTAATCCTATATTTGAACCCTGTCCCTGTCAAATAGAATCGAATAAATTGCGACAAAGGATATACTCAGCACTCTTGTTTCTCCCTTGCGTGTGTGTTAAGGTTTCACACTTGTCTTCTTTATTATAGTTTAAGTTGAGAAAAGATTAGCCAATTTTTGATTTTTTTTTCTCAACCAAACGCCATTTGAGAGAAACTCCACACTCGTTAATTTAAAATTGTAGATACTCCTCTATGTGCTTCATTAATGTCTTGGTCAAATTGATGGAGATAATTAGCCATGTCAAGTTTTTTTCTCCTTGGCACGTCTGATTTAGGCAAACGTCTCCTTTTTGGACAACATTTTCAATTATGTGATATAACTCTTTGAGAAATCATATTTCTGAATAAAGTTGAAGCCGAGTCTAATATTTACTAATATATTGTTCAATCTTACAAACGAGATATTTAGACGGTTACTAACAAGGATTGTGTGGTGGAGTGACAAGTATTTTTTCATCCTTAATCAGAGATTTCGGGTTCGAATCACCCTGGGTACGGAGTCGCCTTTGATATAGAGTGCTTTGTCCGTAACGTGAGACTCCTCGGTACGAATCCGAATTTAATTTGGCACCATGCGTGTATCGGATGGGAAACCAATTTAGACTGTCTAACGTTTCTAATAACTTACGATTTGCTCAAAATAAATTTTTAGATCATGATACAAATATAAATTACAAAAGAAATAAAAAAATGATCATTTACTAAATAGTTGTTCCGGGAAGAAAATAATCGGCAAAAAATTCTGTCCTGCAACGTGGTGAAAAGAAGGCCAATGAGCAGTCCATCGAGTTGATGGGACAATTGCTGGGTCAGTGGGCCTATATCCACCTACTGGCCAAATAAATGAGCACCTGAGAGGCCCATGATTGCAAGACTACCTTAGATATAACTTCATTGACAAAAGAGAGCCCACTTGTTAGCAAGTGATGTTCAGGGTACGGATCCGTAATGCCACATGTTCATACCATAACATTTGAGCCTTAAAAAAAACAGAAATTTTCACCAATTTCCATTTTTTGAATAATTGAAATAACCACTTTGGGCAAACAATTTATGATAAAACGTTAGGTCTCAATCTAAAGTTTTATAAGTTATTAAAATGCTAGATGATAATCTAATATTTTATTATAGGATTGATAAATTATGGATAAATATCATACCAGAATCTAAAAAATTGTCTGAAAGGATAATTTTCTAAAGTTTATATTTGCACAACTTTTTAAAATAGGAACAAAATCTTAATAAAAGCCTAAAAGGGAATTCATGTAAATCAACCTAAAAACATTGCGTGGTCATTTTAGACATCTTTTGGGGGAAATTTGAAATTAAAAATTAAGTTATATTATTTTTAACTCATCATATCCTATAGTTGAAGAAGGTCCACGGTCGATATTCATGAAGTCCAGTTCCTATCAATCTCACAACACAGAAAATTGAATTTCTCAAATGATTGGACTACCTACCCCAAGCCTGATTTGATGAAATGAATGCATTGTTTGTGGTTATATAAGGAGCATAATATTACACGGTTTGTGACAATGTGGTTAAATAAGGAGCATAATATTACACGGTTTTCCTTCAAATGGACTGGTCTTTAATTTTTTCCCTTCAAAATTAAATTTATGCATGAAGGGGTATAAGTTCTTTAAGTGATTTGAGATAACTTGTGGATATTAAGATGCGTAACTTATGCCCTACGAGCATAAGTTCGATTTTAAAGGGAAAAAGTAAAGACCAGTCCATTTGAAGGACAAAAATTAAAGACCAACATAAAATAGGGAAAAAGTGCAAATGACCCTATAAGGAGTCCAATGATTGGGCTTGTTGGGCCCTAGAATTAGTTAGTTGAAGACCTGAAAGGGTTGGATCACTGTGACAAAATGCATTATTTGTGGTACTATAAGGAGTCCAATGATTGGGCTTATTGGCCCTAGAATCGGGTGGTTGATGATCTGAATGGGTTGGATCACTGTGACCCAGTACGGAATCCAGTTTTGTGAGGAAAAGGGCTTCTGGACTTCTGGTCCACTATAAATGGGGTTAAATTCCACAAATGGCCTCCATAAGGAGTGGTCCATTATAAAATTAGTTAGGCAAAATTTTTATTGTTTATCGGGCATAAGTTGTGGACATAAAGTAGTTTTGCCAATAAGACAGAAGTTCAGGATATTTCAAGTAGTTCATGTCTTCTGGTCCATTATAAGTAATTTTTTCGAAGTTTTGAATTAATATTTGTACATGAAATCGATAAAATAAACGCATGAGATCGAGAAATTAAAATGTGATAAATCTTTATAGGGTTATTTTTCTCTTTTTAAATTATAACTGGTCATAAAAGATCATTTTCTCTATTTCTTGGGACCATTAAGGAGCTCATAAATATTTCGTGTTTGTTTTAAAATTTAAAAGAAAAAGAAAACAAAGGTTCTCTCTCCAATGATTGGGCTTGTTGGGCCCTAGAATCGGGTGGTTGAAGATCTGAAAGGATTGGATCAGTGTGACAAATGGACTGTCTGTACGGAATGCAATTTTGTGAGGGGTTGCGGTTTTATGGGTCCACTAATATTTTTTGAAGTTGAGAATTGCTCAAACCAAAGGGAAAATTCATATTTTTTTGTAGGAAAGAGACGTATGTGATTGGTTTAATATAATTATTGATAGCATTATAGTTAGTATTTCAAGAAATGCCGGCCTTCTCGATGCCCCCGTGCATGTAAGGGAATCAAGTACTATGAGACCGATTCATAGATTAAAATGTGTCATCCTTGTGGTCCGGCCCTTTTCCGGACCCCGTGCATAGCGGGAGTTTAGTGTACCGGACTGTCATTTTATTTTCTATTGGCTTTGATCCTTCAGCACAAACTTAACCAAAAATGGTATATATCTATGTGTGTTGTTTATTTCATGCACGTCACATGACATGACAATCGAAAATATTTTTTCTTAAATAACTTCAAAAGTTCACAAGTTTTTCTTGGTCCGCTAAGGAAGATAGTATGAGTCGTTTGGCTGCTGGTAAAGTTATGCAGGTATTAATAATACAGAGATTAGTTATGCAGATGCTAGTAATGTAAGATTAAGTTTCCATTATTAAAACCCAATTACAAATGGAGCTAAAGATACAGAAAGCCCTTCGTTCGGACAGGACTAATGAGGATTCCATTCTAGATAAAAGGCATCAGATCAGGGGACTCCTCTTCTTGTCATTGAATATGTATTTGGAACACCAACATCAAATAGAGAACCATGGAATTCATCGTAGCCTGCCTTATAAAAGGCAGTTATTTATGTATTATCAATTTATATATTAGTTATTTCATTTTTAATCTTGCATAAAATAAAATAAATGCATACACTCATGACTTATACATATTTTAGTTATGCGAGATTGTAACTGATAACCAAATATCGTATTTGGTGTGCTAAATTTTATACATAGCAACTAAAATGCTACTCCAAACATGGAACTACTTATGTGATTTTAGTACATGAATAATTCACTTCCTAACCAACAACCAAAAGTAGTGTATCAAATATAGAGGCGAATCCATGAATTGAAATTTATTAGTTCTTACATCAATCTCAAGTTAACATACAAATAATAATAGAGTTAACATTTAAATATAAAATTTAAGTAAGAAACTACTCGGCTCCGATGAACCCACATATATCACTTTGGATCCACCACATCAAATGAGTGATTAATTGTTTGGAGACATTTTTGACAAGTCGATTTTGTGTTGATAATTCAACTTGTTTAATTCATGATTATTTTTAGAGATCTGCTTATCCAAGTAGTATCATCACTATCTTAATTTAAAGTTTATTTTTAGTTTTATCTTTTTTACGAGAGATTTTTATTTTCACACATAAAATTTTGAAAATAACACGATATCTTTACAAAATCCAGTTTCTGCTATTCCAGTTGTAGAAGACAATGTTCATCCATTTCGTCGCCATGTCTCCCCCCCCCCCCCCCCCCCCCCCAGCAAGATACGTCTAGTTCTCCCTCCCCCCCTCTCTCTCTGCGCATGCAAAACACACACAATAAGGTTGGCATCAACACACTTATCAACTTATGGGGGAGAATTAGCTCAGGTAGATCAAATTAGCTCACGTAGTGAAAAATACTAGTAAACTTTACTTGCCACCTATCCTACCTCCTTATGCTGTCTGAAATAATAGATGATACCAATCATGCTAACACCACAAGTTATCATTCAGATCATTAGAACTGTTCTTAAATCCAGTAAAAGAAAGAAAATAAACTAACTATTAGTTGGGTTTTCCATTAACACATTCTCAACCTAACTCTCATTGCACTTCAAAGGCTACATCAATAAGGTTTACATCCGCCTTCTCACCCGCCTAGGATTAACAGATTCCGCTGCCACACCATCCGCAGCCAGATCTAGCCCGAAGATGCTGCTGCTACTCCTTTTCTTGTTAGACATCAGACTTGCCTTCTCATCGGCTGATGCTACCGTTTCCAGCAGCTCTGACAACAGTGAGGGGCAGCTCTCCTCTAAGTGCTTGAATCCTTCTGTATGCATGACCACTGTTTAACAACAACAACAAAAAATCAAATAATTTAGCAACTACAAGAGAACAGCCAGAGGATCCCACAATATCTTATACTAACTAGCATATGCTTTAAAATATAGTGAATGTTGCACGAAACCAAGAATCTGCAACAAAGTGGCATGTATTCCTATCTAGTACTGGAAGCAGTTACTGCCGAATGTTGAGCCTTCCCAGTTTCTCAAACTTCACCCCCACGATTTATAAATCATAAAACATAATGGATTTATACATTCATAAAGCACTTCAACTACTCAAACTCCAAATTCTATTGATGGATAATTCTCCTCGCCATAAGTGCCTAAAGTTTTAAATGCCATAACATTTTCCGACAGACATGGACTCAAAAATAGAAATGATACTATCTAGGGGTGAGCGGGTCCGGGTACCATAACATTTTTGAACTACCCGGACCCTACCCGGTAAAAGATCGGTTCCTAAATTTACTACCCGGAACCTACCCGTAGCAATCATTACCCGGAACCTACCCGGACCCACAGGGTCCGGGTAGGTTCCCGGGTACCCTGTAAATAAAAAAACACAGATTAAGCAACAATTTTTTAGCCTATGAGAATAAAAAAGAGTTCTAAAATAATTTCATCCAGTAGTTTTTTAGCATGCAATCGGAGTTTTTAGTACCCTTATAAGAAGTTTTAGAAAACTTATTCATTGTAGAAAAGCTAATTCTGTAACCAAAACTTAAAATTGTAAGCCAAATTTGACACTCAATTAATTGAACGTGTTGATTTCAAAATAAATTTGGAAATATCTGGAATTAAACTTATTTTCGTGTTCATAGGCTCTTCGATACAAAAGAAAAGCTTTCTTATACTAGTAAATCTCTAAATTTCATCTTCGAGCTACAAAAATATACACAAATTTTAAAAATAGATTTACATTTCAAATCAAAAAGTAATACAAATTGAAGATGAGTATTGCCTGAAATAGAACAGAAGCATAGGATATTAAAAAGAAATTGAAGAGTTAGATATGAACCCATATGCATTTTAGGAGCGATGTGAACACAACAAGGGAGAGAAAGAGGTAAAGGTGAAGCTTCAACGACGACAACAATGAAAGTACCTGAGAGAAAGCTTCAACAACGACGATGATGAAGCTCGGTGGTGTAGCTAAAACACCATTGCTATTGAGAGAGTTTTGTGTGTTTTCTCTTAGGGCACAAAAAGCATTCTAGAATAAAGGGGTGAAAAAGCTGAAATATTTGCGTCTTGGGGTGGGGAAAATCAATGTGCAGGCGTGCAACAAACAATTTTGGAGAAAGTTAAAAGTGGTCCAAATGTTTCTCAAAAAAAGTAAAAATATTTAATATTTTATAGGTTCCGGGTATCGGTTCCGGGTCCGGGTACCCTGTCTCTATTTGTCGGAACCGGAACCGGACCCGACATTGATCGGTTCCTAATTTTACTACCCGGACCCTACCCGTTATTATAATATATCTACCCGGAACCTACCCGTTAGTGTCGGTTCCGATCGGGTATCTGGGTACCCTGTACCCGTGCTCACCCCTAATACTATCTGCCCATCATTGCTGTAAAGCATACATCATCCGCAAAGAGGCCAGCCTTTTTCAACAGTTAAAAGCCCACTTAGCATGACAAGAAAAGCTACTTATCAGTTATCATTATTGATTTACCATATATCCAACATAACAATCACATTCACAGTGTGTCTATCTGATGAAGTGGCAGCAGATTATTACTACTCTATGCTTTATTTGCAGGCTTTACCTGAAACAACAGACTTTATTTAGCAATACACATTTAATCATCTCATATTATCCTTTTGACAATTGAAATTGAGGATCCACATCTAAGCAAAATGGGCACCAGAGTCTCAATGTCGTAACATAAGCAATAACTACCCATGTTTTTTCAACATGCAAAATTTGGTTTTAATTATTTTGTTTCCAATGGATACTAATTAAAGAAGCCAAAAGTCCAAAACCACTCAAATATTCTCTCATGTCTTCCAAGCTAAAGGTAGCATAGGTGTTCGTCAACGATGAGAGCCGTTGAACTTCAGACTCGAGGGGAGACAGGCTATCAACTAACTGATTGGGAAGCTCAGATCAATTAATAAGAGTTGCTCCGCACAAGGAAAACTTTCTTGAGATACTCCACCAACATCTCTAACAGCACATTTTGACTAAGGTAAAAAAGAACTGCCTCAATGATGGATACCCATCTCTATAAACTTTAATCATTGGCAATCAACTTGAAGCTAAGATTATCAAATTCATATACGAGACTATTGCTAGTCTGGAAATTTACCATAAGATTTCTTTTCCTGGCTTTACATTTAAGCTGGAAGATATAAATTTGCCAAACAAACTGACATGAACAAGCAGAGTTAAAGAACATGCTGCAGTTAAATTGACTAAGAAAATCTAAAAATGACAAAACCTGAAATACCTCACCGCTCAAATCTACGGAGTACACGCACCTCCCAAGTTTGTTGCAGCAAATTTCAAACAGATGGCCTTGAGTTGTGGGCATCGATGCTGCTCAGCAAGAGAAAGAGTTGTTGCCAATGTATCCACATTAACTTCTTCACACAATTTCGCTTCACACAACTCTTTCAACCTATCTAAACAAAAGCGATCAGCTGCTGCCAATAGATGCTGCAGCATTATCGTAGAAGAGCGTGTTGTTGAAGTAGAGCTGGTACTTTCAACTAAATCTGGAAGCTCATCAGAATAAATGTACTGGAGCATAGCCTACATAACAAAAAGAAGTCCACCTAAATCATCTCAGCTTCTAAGAAAAGACTGCAATGTTGGCGCAAGTTACATATAGTTTAGATATTGAAAACAGCAGACAACCAACACAGAGGGAACTCAAGTTGGAGAAGCTAAGGTGCAACACCATGACCATAAAACAAGAAGCGCCTGAGCATAAAACCGTAAGGGATGAGACTGCTTAGCTAAATACTTGCTAGCTTTATGTTTTTCTCGTTTTCCTTTAGAAACTGACACACAAAAGCAGCTAAGAATACCAAATAGTAACTATCTAAAACATAGTGTTACTAGCTAAGGCAAAGATGATAAATTTATAAGAAATGCCTGGTTCGCACAGACATTAGTGCTCTAACAATTTCAGATCAAAGAATCTCAGGCTATGCATCATACTACTACATGCTGATTCAGGAAAAAATTGAATGTCAAAAGTATCAGTACATGCTAATATTTAATAAGGAACAGTGAAATATATGATAAACCAATTGCTTTCATCCCCATCCATCATCCAAGAGAAACTTCCTGTGAGCCAATTGAACATCAAAGTTAAATTTGGAATGTGCCCAAAAGACCTTTCATCTCTCACATTCTCCATCTTCTACCTTACCTTTAATTATATGTTTCTAATTACAGCACAAGAATCATATGTATTAAACCACAAAATAATTACCTTGAAGACTGACGGTTCAATATCGTCAAGTTCTACTTCATCCGATTTAGGATTCCCAATAAGGCCAAAGAATTGGGCTCGAAACACAGGAGACCGAGCAGCAAGTATCAACTTATGACCCTTAAATACCTCTCCTCCAACCTGGAATACTATATCACAACCAAGTTCAGCATCCAGCAAGTATTTGAGACTTTGGCCCATGTCTGATGGTGGAACTGAAACACTATAATCTTTGGGGCCTTCAACACGAGTTCTGACAACTCCAACAGTACAGTGCATGGAAAGGAAATCATCCTTCAGGTAGTCAGACGTTTCTAAACTTGTTCTTCTGAAAAATCGTTTGTAACCCCTGGAAACACAGACAAGATGTTCTCATGAGGACCAGTAAAAGAAACAGTTCTAGATGTATTTCAACACCTTGGATTCAGAAGGTAATACAGTTCTCCAGCTTGAAAATCTTGTGAACTTTCTGGAGGTTTATCAAATCCCGATTTGTTACAGAGTACTCACAATATCTCAGCTTTATTACCACATTATTTTACCATGAAAAATACCGGGTGCAAATGAACAGTTTCTTATGTTGAGACATAATTTATAAAGTGCAACTAGCAACAAATAAGTGGTGAATTCATCACTAGACGTCTCTGGATTTTTTTTTGATAAGGTAAATAATATTATGAACAATTGGGGAAAAAAAACGTATACCAAAAGAAGAGAACCTACATCAACATATGGTTCCCAACAAAAGATATCCAATCCTCTATACAAATTGGACATCACTGGAATTAAACAATGGAGAGGAGATGCAAAGCAAAAGAGCAAATAGACACCACTCAATGGAAAACCAACTCTTTAAATGGCCTAACCTGGGGTCACTCAGGTAGCTGATCTCCACACATGAGAGTCAATTATCTTTTTTTTTCTTTACCAAGAAATCTGTTTGGGTCAACCCTTAGGACCAATTGCAACCTTCAAAACTCTGGGATAATGAATCCCTCCCCCTACCCTTCTCCACTTAAATACCATGTTTAGTTCGCATGGCGCATGAGAGACGATTATCTTGAGAAAGCACAATTGACAACTGATTCACAATCATTGATTTTTTTTGTTGTTGTTGATAAAGTAAATGTTTGTTATTAATAAGGTGCCAAGATGGTAGACAATTGACAACTTATTCGCAATCATTGAGTTACTAATCAACAAAATTGGACAAAAGGATCCTTGGGTATGTTCCCGGTAAACCTACAATACTCGATTTAAGTCTCTTGGTTTACCAGGAACTTGTGCTTCTGGGCTGAACATATTAGTGACACCAAAATGAACAAAAAAATAACAAAAATAATAATTAACCTAGGTTTAATATTTCAATGGCATCAAAGCCTTTTTCCTTCTTTTTTTTGTAAGGAACCAAAAACTAATTTTATCTACTCATGCATCATAAACCCAGACAGAAATAACCACTGTTGTACTCCCTGGTAAATGGCACACACATCATTACAAGTATACACATTGAACATAAAAAATTATCAAACCCGAACCCGGAAAATCATATTCAGAAACACACCCATTCTCCTGATAATAAAGCACCTTGAAATCAAAATTTGACATGATTACCAGGGACCAAAGATCAAATTCAGCAAAGAATCATAGTTAGACACCTTTTATGCCGGGATTAGTTATGCAAATATTATTTTAGGGGTTGTTTGGTAGGGTATATAACAATAGTACTGAATAGGTTGTATGAATAGGGTGTATTAGTAATGCTGGGATTATTTTTTATTGACTGTTTGGTTTGTTATAATAAAAACATGCATTGCATAATTTCTAAATAGTACTGAATAGGGTGTATTAGAATAGGAACAGTACTGATATTGTTAATGACATGGCCTACTATGTCTAAGAATAGTGTTGAAAGTATTATTTCTCTAATACCTTCTACCAATCGGCCCCTTAGGGGTTGTTTGATAGTTGATTAGGTGGTAAGTTATTCAACAACACACAACAACATTCCCAGTGAAATCACACAAAGTGGGGTCTGGGGAGGACGGAGTGTACCCCTACCTTGGGAGGTAGAGAGGTTTCCCATAGACCCTCGGTAGGTGGTAAGTTATTAATGTATTAAATTCTGCATAATTTATAACACGTTTGGTAGCTGGTTAGGAGATAAGTTAGTTATGTATAAAATTAATACGGTACTTAGTTTGCAACTTAGAAAACCGCATAACTAATACAGGTATAAGTTACGAGGGAATCTATGATATTTGCATAACTAATCCCGGCATAAAATAATACATGGATTCACTCATAATTAATCCATATATTACTAATAGCTGCATAAGTCTAACCAGCTACCAAACGACCCCTTAACGAGACTTGGGATCGAATACAGTTCAAAAACCCTAATTACATACAATTAAACCCCAACACAAACATTTTTTTTCCAATCCTCAACACATAGCTACCAATTAACAAAAATAACCAGATAAACATAAAAACATACCACATGCTTCCTCTATATTTCAAAGTATACGGCCCACTTTCCAAAGCCCGATCAAAATGACTATGAATTTTGTGTTTCTGTTTACCACTCTGATCCAACAACGTCAATTCAAACAAAGCCCTAACATCCGTGCCTTCACTCGCCAACGCGATAAAGACAGAGACATACATGGAAGAATCCTCAATGTTTTTACCATCCGGGTAAAAATAAATAGCCCAATCATATCCACCAACGGTAAAAATATCACTAGATATGTATTTACCAGGGCCCATTCCTTTAGCCAAAGAGTAACCGCGAACGGTAAAATGGTGAGACCCATTTACCGTTTCGTTAACGGATTTGGAAGAAGAGTCGCTGGAATTTTGAATCATTTCATGGAAAATGGGGGGAAAGGAAACCCTGGGATCGAAATGTTTTGTTTGGGGGAGGGAATTGGAATTATAGGGAATTTGGAGGGTTAATTTGGTGTGAAGGAAAATTGAAATGGGAATTGTGAGGAAATTTGAGAAATTGGAGAAGCTTTGTATAAGGAGAGGGGAAATGGAAACGGGAGAAAGGAGGAGAAGGAGATTAGAGGTGAATTTTTTGTTAGTTTTGGGGGTTTTATAGGCTTTGGGATCTTAGGAGTTTAAGTTTGTAAGGACATTATTATAAAAAAGAAATATTAATATGATTTTCTGTTCTGGCAGTTAGGGAGGTCAATTGGGCGGGGGCGGGGCAGGTGCGGGTACCCCTCCCCACACATTTACCCTCCAAAAAATTTTATACCCGTCATCTACCCACCATTCGTAACGCGTACATTTTCAACATCCATATCCGCCTAGGCGAATATATTTCTAAATCCACACCCGCTCCACCACCCAAGTGGATATCTTCAAAATTCATTATTATTGGGCTTATGAACTGCTAAAATTATGTGTGCCAAATTATGTGGGCTTTAGATAAATATAAAGTTGTACAAATAAAATTATAGTTGACGGATATAAGGCGGGCGGGTGGATTTGGGACAGGCGGTTGGATACGGGGCGGGGCAGACGGATATGAGGCGGATATAACTGCAAATCCACCACCTACCATACCCGCCTACTACCCACCAAAGTTATACACATACCCGCCATAATTGGGGTGAGTGCGATGTGGAATCCGCAAAATAGTACACACTTGCCATCCCTGGCAGTGGGGTTGAAAGTCAATGAGAGTGGGTGTCTCTAATTATTTTCATAAAAATTAGGGTAAAAATTTAGAGTCTGTTTGGCCATAAATAATACTTCTTCCGTCTTAATTTATATGATGTAGTTTGATTGGACACGAAATTTAAGAAATTAAGGAAGATTTTTAAATTTTATGGTCTAAATAAAGTCAAAGATATTTGTGTGGTTATAGATCATCTCGTTAAATGTAAAATGTAAAGTTTAAAATTAAATTATTACTAAATAAGGAAATGTATCATTCTTTTTTGGACTAACTAAAAAGGAAAGTGTGTCATATAAATTTAGACAGAAGAAGTAGTATTTGTTTTTTTCTATCAAAAGAAGAAAAGATTAGAAGAACATTTGAGTATATAGAGTTTTTGAATTTTTTTGGAGGATGAGTTTCACATTTGAAAAAGTGATTTTGATCAGATTTTAATGCTAAGTTGGAGTAGGAGTTTTGGAGATAGATCCTGGAATCGAAAGGGTTCATGTTGAGCAGGACCAAGATAGAATACATAGAGTGCAAATTCAGTGGAGTAGTGCATGAGGATGGCTTGAGCGTGAGACTTGATACCCATGTCATTAAAAAGAGAGAAAATTTCAAGTATCTTGGGTCTATTATCCAAAGAAATGGAGAGATTGATGAAAATGTCACATATCGTATTGGGGTCGGGTGAATTATCCAAGGAAATTGATAGATTGATGAAAATATCACTCATCGTATTGATGTCGGGTGGATGAAATGGAGACTTGCATCCGATGTCTTGTGTGATAAGAATGTGCCACCAAAATTTAAAGGCAAATCCTACGGAGTGGTGGTTAGACCGAATATGTTGTGTTGAGCGGAGTGTTGCCCCGTAAAGAACTCCCACGTTCAGAAGATGAAGGTGGCGGAAATGAGGATGTTGTGGTGGATATGTGGGCACACGAGGAAAGATAGGATTAAGAATGAAGATATTCGGGATAAGGTGCGGGTATCCTCGGTGGAGGACAAGATGAGGGAAGCGAGGCTGAGATGGTTCGGACATGTGCAGAGGAAAAGCGCAGATGCCCCAATGCGGAGGTGTGAGAAGTTGCCTATGGATGGTTTTAGGAGGGGTAGAGGTAGACCGAAGAAGTATTGGGGAGAAGTGATTAGAGAAGACATGACGCAGTTTCAGCTCATCGAGGACATGATCTTATATAGGAGGTTATGGATGACACAAATCAGGGTAGAAGGCTAGTAGGTAGTTGTATGTGTCACGCTTCACATTACTCTTATAGTTTCTTGCCATTTGATTCATGTTATTATCTGTTGTGTCTTGTATTTCGATTGGCATATATTTTGTGGTAGTTACATTATTGTTTTTTTTTCTAGACGACTTTGTCATTCTTTATTTAGCATTTATACATGGCTTCGTTACTGCTGCTATTTCTTTTTTCTGATGGTTGTGACTTACTTTTTCTTGAGACAAAGGTCTACCGAAAATAATCACTCTATCACCATAGTAGGGGTAAGGTATGCGTACACTCTACATTTCCATACCCCACATTGTGGGTCTACTGGATATGTTATTATTCTTGTTGTTGATCAGATTTTAAAGTATTTTTTTCACTAAAAAAACTTCTACTATATTCAAATTATATGCATATCTAAATAAAATTTGTTATTGAATTTTGATATGGTAGTTGCTTAGATGTTGTGAGATTTTGGTGTTATTAAACGTTTCTTTCATAAAACCATAATAGTGACATCCATGACAGGAAATGACATAAACTAAGAGTCCACCAAACAGTATAGAGAATCAGGTTCTCTATCTGTTCCCTTATGCAAAATCAGAAAGTAAATAACACACGATATTTACGTGGAAAACTCATTGCTCAAAGGATTAAAAACCAAGACCTACCAAGTAAGATTTCCAACTTCACTAACTGAGCAACTTTAGATTACAACTTATTGCAACCTAGGAATTAAACTATTAGTTCCTCACCCCTTACAATACCTCTATTGTAAGCCCTTATAATAATTCTGTTGCAAAACAACAACTCTTGACTAACTCTAGCCAAGAACACAAAACAACAAAAGTTCCTACTATGACACTTCTTAAAAGTAGAGTAGGATTACAATAAAGAACAAAATGATAAAGATTCAACACAAACTAAATGACTTAGACATCTTCAGTGTTAGGATCTGGTCCTTGAGTTTATAACAACTTTGTTCTTGAGAGCACTTGAAGAACAGTGATAGCTGCACTTGTGAAAGTGTGATTTTAGGTTTTCATGTGTTGGTTTAAACCTTGTAAAATGTGTGAAGAGATAGGGATAACTCAACCCTTGGTTTGGCCACTAGCGAGCTTCAGTTATGTTGATGTACTTTTATCAGTGAATAATACAACTTTACAGCTGTAGTGTTCACTGTACGACAACTAAGGGAACGAATCGCATACATGTTCCCTATATGGTTCCTTGAATGTTTGGCAAATCATCAAAACACAAGATAACATAACTTATCAATTTCTTCCTTTTTGATGATGACAAACCCAAAATTGATATTCCCCTTGATAACTAGGTTCCGACTTGTTCTCCCTATGGATCAGACCTATCTTTCAAGAATAACAACATGTTAACAATGGCAACATCAATTTACCCCTTAACTTCTCTCTCTAACACAGCCATATCAATTTACCCATTCCCTTTTAACCGATTTCCCCTCTTTTGGCATTATTGAAAATAGTAATAAAATCAGCATAAGCAAAAAGAAGTTCAAGGCCACTTGGGCAACACATCATAAGCAAAAATATGAATAACAAGTTAGTATCATTGCACAAATCAGAGTAATTGCCCAGACCTGATTAATCATAAGAAAACATAGTAGTTCATACAACACAAGATATGATAATTAGACTACCAAAAAGTACGACAGTCATTTAGAACAAGGAGCAAAAAGTAAGGGACTTAAAAAGGAAGAACATGGCTTAAGAACATGGGAATAAGGACATGGGCTTAGAAAGAATGAAGTGAACTATTTTCTAGAGCTTTGAGGAGCCTATCCATTATTTCACTGCTAGTGCGCTGATCCTGGATCATCTGATCACGAAGCTCATCAATTTTCTCCTTTAATTTCTCATTTTCTTCCCTCAACTTCGCATTCTCAGGATGAGCAGCCTCCACAACACCACTAGAACCAGGTTCCTATGCCTTTTCAGCCAGTTGAACTCTGAGGAGAGCATTTTCAGCCTTGAGCCGTTGAATCTCAGTAGTATACTTCTCTTGAGCTTAAATCATAGTTGAGATGTAGAATTACTACTAACACCACCCTTCTTGGCACACATTCACACTACTCCAAAGTAGTCATGGCGATCATATGCTCTCGGGTGCCCAAAATGGCCTTTCCTGTTTTGACCTTGAGATGCAAAAGAACCTTTGTCAGGAGGAAACCATATGGAAGAACATGTCTTCCCTCTCTTGATTTAACAACCTTTATGATATGCTCTATCATGAGAGTTGATAGACTAATGAGATTGAATGTTGATAGTTCATCAAGAAGGATCAGGTCGGCGATGGAGGTAATAGATCGTCCTTCAGCTCTTGGAAGCAACACTTTGTTGACTAGTGCAAATAATAGCTGATACTCTGGCTTCAGCTCCTTGTTGAAGAGCCTTGCTCCAGTCGCAGACCCCTCCTTCTTTACAATTATTTTTATGAAGGCATCAGACACCTTTCCAGCCACCGTCTTCATCCCATCAATCCAGACACCCAGAATTTCACCAAGCTTCATTTTATCCAATTCAAAGTATGTCACATTCACTTACAGACTAGAGTGTGATCATCAGTATAACATAAGTTTGCATATAATTCGACCATCTCTGCTTCATAGACACTGGGTGTCAGTGGGACAAAGAAGTGAATCCACTTTTGGAACTCAACAATCTCAAGCAGTTCCTTCATCCTAAACTTCTCAGCAATATAAAAATCAAAAACTCTGCCTAACAGAACCTTTTGACCCCTCAATATCGCCTTCATTGTTTTCTTATCTATCACAACTTTTTGTTTCTTTGAGGAACCAGGTTCATTACTGGTACTATACTTCTTGTTTCTTTGAGTGAGAGGTCGAGTTTCACACTTCTCCTTTTCTGACTTGTCACCCTCTTCATTTGTGACATCCTTTTCAACATTTTTTCTTTTCTCCTCTATTTTCTTCTTTGAATTCTTTCTCACAAGTGGAAACTTTTCCAATTCATTTTCCTCATCTTCCACAACATCTTCATCAACCAGCCTAGTTTTAACATGTTGGCTTCTCTTCATTTTTGAGCCTTTTCCCTTACTTGCATGTAAGGCAGATTCCAATGCAAGTTTTACAGCCTTTCTACTTTGTCTAGTTCTAGGAGCCATTTGGGTAATGTGTTTTCTTTCTTTAGGCACGTCCTTCTTCTTTGGTTGTTCAACACCAGTGGCCCTTCTACGCTTAAAATGCAGTGGTACTTCATCATCAAAATCAACAACCGGACCATGACTAGTAGAATCAGGTTCCATCTCAAGAGAAAGATCCCCCAAGGGCACAGTAATAGTAGACACAGTTTGGGGATTGACATTAACATCCAGATTTACCCTAGAGAAACCTAGTGTCTCATCCAAAATAAGAGTTGTCTTGAGTGCAGAAGACTCAGACTTTCCATGGGCTGAGGGACCAAGTCCCTCATTCATTTCCACTGTTGTCTGCACAAACACTATTTCTTCATGAACTCCTTCACTATCCCTCAGAGCCTCTAAGGTATTAGCAAAACCAGTAATAATTTGAGGCTCACTTTCCAAAATATTAGACCTACCCTGACTTGTTTCAGATATAGACCCATCAAGCTCTATAGAAGACTAATTCACCCCTTTAAAACTATCATGTGGAGTGGAATTACCCGATTTTGCCGTGTGTTGTCCTCAACAATGTCCTTGTAGATAACCTTTTCTTGTTCATCTGCAACACCAACATCGGCACTCTCAGACACCTATACAGTTTGTTTGCTTTCCACTAATCGAGGTTTTCAATCAGAGCTGAGGTAGATGAAGAGGATACAAATTTCATAGGAGTTTGACTCTTGCGTGTCCTAGGAGGACCAGAAATTAGAGATTTTGTGGGCAAAATAGTGGGGTTTTGGTCGGTAGAGATTGGGAATATTGGGGGTGAAACAAAGGGTTTTGGTTTAAGATGTGTTGGGATTTTAGATGGTGATTGAGTTGGGTTCTCTTCTGGCACATTTGGAGTGGATGATTCTATAAGACATGGTTAATTTTGGCTAGGGGAATGAATGGAGGAGGAATGTAGAGAGTTGAGAGAACAGTTAGGTTTAGTGAGAGAGAGTAAGGAGAGTGTTTAGAGTTTAAGTGAGGAGAGAAATAAGATAGTTTGTATTAAAAGGAAAAGAGATGAAGGTTTTGATTGGGTGTGAGAATAGAGATCAATTTGGTTCAAAGAAGGTGTACCATTTTGGAAAAATGTATTTAGAATTAGAAGGAGGAAAATGTTTAATTACTTGGCACTCTAAGCAGTTCAAACACATACAAACACTGAAGAAACTACTAAAAATGAGTCACAGGGACTAGGTCCCTTGACAATTTTGAAAAATTATAGGCAAAAACTCTGAAAGATGCAATGTAACCTATGCTTGTGTTGTCCTGAAGCTACCATGCGTGTATACCTGTAACAATATAAAGGTGAGTTAGATGCCACCAAAATTACTTTTTAGTATTGTACCTTTCCTCTTAACATAACCAATTACTTAGGGAACTTATGAAGGGGCAACTAGTTGAGGTTGATCAAGCCCAACTCCAAGCGATTCTTCAAAGTGCTCCCTGCTCGGTGCCTTGGTGAAGATAACTGCTACCTGGTCCTCTATCTTGTAAAACTTTATGCAAATCAAACCCTTTTCAACATTATCTCTTAGGAAATTGTGTCTAACATCAATGTGCTTGGTCCTTTTGTGTTGCACTAGATTTTTTTACCATATTGAGTGCACTTTTATTATCACACAACAAGGACACACAATTAGTAAGCACACCAAAATCCTCAAACTTTTGTTTGATCCATAGAAATTGAGAACAACAAGAGTCAACAGCCACAGACTCAGCTTCATCAGTAGAAAGAGCCATAAAGTTTTGTTTCTTTGTACCCCATGAGATCAAGCATGACCCCAGAAAATGTGTCATTCTAGATGTGCTCATTTTATCCACCAAATATCCAGCATAATCAGCATCAACATATCCAACCAAGTCAAAATTATCTCCTGAAGGATAGAGAGGAGAAGGTACGGGGTCCCTTTGAGATACCTCAAAATTCTTTTTGCAGCCTTCAAATGAGATCCCTTGGGATTTGATTGGAACCTTGCACACAACCCAACACTAAAGACAATGTCAGGTCTGCTATTAGTTAAGTACAGTAGAGATCCAATGATACCCATATACATAGTTTTATTGACAGGAGAACCACGTTCATCCATGTCTAACCGAGTATCAGTGGTTATATGTGTATCAATAGGCTTAGAATTCTCCATCTCAAATCTCTTAAGTAGCTCCTTGATATACTTTTGTTGACTGATCATGGTGCCTTTTGGAGTTTACTTCACTTGCAACCCAAGGAAGAAATTTAGCTCACCCATCATGCTCATCTCAAATTCACTTCCCATGAGCTTGGAAAAATCTTCACAAAGAGAATAATTAGTGGCACCAAAAATGATATCATCAACATAGACTTGCACAATCAACAAATTCCTCCCTCTCTTTTTTTAGAAAAAGAGTATTGTCAATTTTTTCTCTTGTAAAGCCATTTCAAGAAGAAACTTTGACAATCTCTCATACCATGCCCGAGGAGCTTGCTTTAAACCATATAGAACTTTTTCAAGCTTGAACACATGCTCAGGATGCTCATGATTCTCAAAACCATAGGGTTGCTTGACACAGACTTCCTCTTTTAGATATCTGTTTAGAAAGACACTCTTGACATCCATTTGAAACAGTTTGAATTCCATATGAGATGCAAAGGAAAAAAGAATCATGATTGCTTCCATTGTTGCAATAGGAGCAAAAGTCTCATCATAGTCTATCCCTTCTTCTTGATTGTAACCTTAAACCACTAGCCTTGTCTTGTTTCTTGTAGTGTTTCCAAATTCATCAAGCTTATTGCAAAACACCCACCTAGTCCCAATCACTATTCTGTATGAGGGCCTAGGGAGCAGGTGTCACACCTTGTTTATTTCAAATTGATGGAGCTATTCTTGCATAGCAACTATCCAGTCAACATCTTTCAATGCTTCTTTGATATTCTTGAGTTCAATTTGAGATAGGAAGGCTGTGAAGGCAAACATGTTTCTCACCTTAGATCTAGTTTAAATACCAAAGTCTAAGGTAGTAATCATATTTTGAAGTGGGTGAGATCCCCTGTGCTTCCAGTTGGATACTTGAACTGCAAGAATAGAGGGATCAAATTCTTCCATGTTCGATCCATCATTGACATCAATAGAGGCCTAACTTCCACTTCTTTGTTCAGCTTCAGGAGTGCTTGATACATCATCAACCACTCGATGTTCAACTTCAAGTGGAGTAATGGCAGGACCAAGTTCCTCTGTGCCTTCTGTAGACTCTGCTGCATCTTCTTCATTGTTTTGCTTGATTTGACTCATCAATTCATTATTTCCATTTGAGATTTCTATTGCTTCATCAGGAACTTTTAAAAAATTCTCATCTTCAACTTTATCATTGTGTGTCCCTTTATCACCCAATTTATTTGATTCATCAATGATCACACGCACACTTTTCTCTACACATTGAGTTCTTTTATTGTGGACTTTGTATGTCGTGTTGTGAGATGAGTAACCAAGAAAAATTCCTTCATCACTTTTTGCGTTAAATTTTCCCAAAGCTTCCTTACCATTGTTGAGAACAAAACATTTGCATCCAAAAGCTCTTAGGTAAGTAGGCTTGGGATTTCTCCCATTGAGTAATTCATAAGGAGTCTTTTCAAATAGGGACCTGATCATGCACTTGTTAATCACATGACATGCAGTGTTGACAGCTTCAACCCAAAAACTTTTAGACACACTACCTGCTATCAAGATTGTTCTAGCCATATCTTCAATTGTCCTATTTTTTCTCTCCACAACACCATTTTGTTGAGGTGTTCTAAGAGCAGAAAAGTTGTGACTTATACCATTTTCAGCATACAACTCTTCAAACTTGGCATTGTCAAACTCAATACCATGATCAGATCTAATACTCACAATGTTATTCCAATTTTACCTAAATCCGTTTCACAAAGGCAACGAACACATGGAATGTTTCATCTTTGGTTCTTAAAAACAAAGTCTAAGTGAACCTAGAGTAATCATCAACAATCACAAAGATATACTTCTTTCCTCCTCTGCTTGGGATCCTCATTGGTCCACAAAGATCCATGTGAAGAAGATCAAGTGGCCTTGAGGTACTTATTTTTTTTCTTAGGTTTGAAGGAGGATCTAACCTGCTTCCCTTTATGCAAGCATCACATGCCTTGTGATCTTTGAACTTGGCCCTTGGCAGCCTACAAATAAGGTCCTTCGCAATGATCTTGTTCAACAAAGAGAAACTTGCATGTCCCAGACGTCTTTTCCATAGCTCAGCATCATCATCCATAACACTTAGGCATGTCAAGTCACTGCCATTCAAAGAATCAAAGTCTGGAACATAGATGTTCTTGAACCTTTTTGCTACTAGCACCACTTCACCAGTTTTGATATTGGTGACAGTGCAAGAACATGACAAGAACTTCACTTCATTTCTTTTATCACAGATTTGAGACACATTAACAAGTTGTACTTCAATCCATTTACATAGTACATATTTTCAATTGTATATGAGAGTGTCTTGCCAATCTTTCCAACACCAAGAATGTATCTTTTTTTGTCATTACCAAAAGACATACTCCCACCTTGAAAGGGCTTGAGTGAGAGGAAATTATCCATCATACCCATCATATGCTTTGAGCAACCACTATCCATATACCATATTTGACTGCCTCCTCTTACCACAACCTGCAAACAAAATCAATGATTAGATTTGGGGACCCAAGCTTGGGTCCATTATAATTATAGAATGGGCGAATCAGACTATTTTTGTGATTGTCCTGCTTGTGAAGAGGACATTCTTTAATAAAGTGACTAGGTCTACCATACTTGTGGCAACGATTGTCATTCCCTTTGAAATTTCTGCTGGAGCTTTCTTTTCTTGGGACCCCATTATTTCTTCTAACCATCTTTTGAAACCTACGAGTGAGGTATGCCATATCAACTTCGTCATTGCTAGAGTCACTTTTGGCAGCCTTGAGAACCAGGTTCATCTCCATCTTTTGATATTTAGTTTCAAGATTTTTCTTGCTTCTCTTCAACTCGTAAGTCTTGATTTTACTAATCAGCTCATCAATGGTTAGAGTCTTCAAGTTATTAACTTTGTATATGGCATTTATCTTGCTTTCCCAAGAATCTGGCAGGACACCGCGTAATTTTCTGACCAGGTTGTTAGTTTAAATGACTTCTCTAAGAGAGTGGAGCTCATTATTAAAGAGGTGAACCTGGTATGCATATCTTGGATTGACTCATCCTCTCTCATTTTGAACAGCTCATACTCTGTGAGCAAGTCTATCTTGGATTTCTTTACTTGAGTGGTTCCTTCATGAGTCTTTGGAAAGCTTCCTAGATATCCTTAGCAGTTTCATAAGATGAGACACGATTGTACTCATCCGTTCCAATACCACACGCACGGATTTTCTTTGCCTTAAAGTTCCTCTCCACTACCTTTCTATCCACATCATTGTATTTCTTCCTTGACTTTAGAGTAGTAAAACCATATAGATTTGTGTTCATAGGAACATGAGGACCATCACAAATAATGTCCCACAACTCAGAATCTTCAGCCAAGATGAAATCGTGCATCCTTGTCTTCCACCACCCATAGTACTTTTAGTTGAACCTTGGTGGTTTTGTGGTAGATTGTCTTTCCTTTAAGTTTGTTGGAGCATCCACGAGAGAGATTCTTTCTAGGTGTTAACTCTTTAGAAAGCACCCGCTCTGATACCAATTGATAGAAACTAAGAGTCCATCCAACATTATAGAGAACCAGATACTCTATTTATTTCCTTAAGCAAAAGCAGAAAGTAAATAACATACGATATTTACGTGGAAAACTCCTTGCTTAAGGGATTAAAAATCACGACCTACCAAGTAAGATTTCCAACTTCACTAACTGAGCAACTTTATATTACAACCTATTACAACCTAGAAATTAAACTATTAGTCCTTCACCCCTTACAATACCTCTATTGTAAGCCCTTACAATAACTCTATTGCAAAACAACAACCCTTGATTAACTAACTCTAGACAATAACACAACACAACAAAAGTTCTACTATGACACTTATTTAAAGTAGAGTAGGATTACAATAAAGAACAAAATGATAAAGATTCAACACAAACTAAATGACTTAGACATCTTCAGTGTTGGGATTTGGTCCTTGAGTTTGTAACAACTTTGGTCTTGAGAGCACTTGGAGAACAGTGGCGGATGCACTTGTAAAAGTGTGATTTTAGGTTTTCAAGTGTTGGTTTAAACCTTGTAACATGTTGTATATATATTTGGGAGCATGTGTGAAGAGATAGGGACAACTCAACCCTTGCTTTGGCCACTAGCGAGCTGCAACTATATTGTTGTACTTCTGTCAGTGAACAGTACAACTTTACAAATGTAGTGTTGACTGTGCGACAACCAAGAGAACGGATCGCATACCTGGTCCCTATCTGGTTCCTTGAATGTTTGGCAAATCATCAAAACACAAGATAACATAACTTATTAGGAAAGATAGAAAATAGGAAGATAAAAAAGATGAGGATATAAATTTAAAAAATTAATATTTTTTAGTGTAAATGACATGTATCACCAGCATATTGGGGCGTGATATACACATATTTTAAAAAATTAGTCAAAATCAAAAGTGGTGAAAAAGTTTGGTGTCTGTGAGGTTTTCGTGTTCGAGAGGCGTGTCACAAGGATTTCGTCTCAATCCCGAGGCAAACTATTTATTTTGCATATTCAATTTTTTCAAATTATTTAACTAGCTTGTAGCCATTATAGACAAACTTCAAACAAAACAATATCTCTTCATCTCCCTCCTCATTCTTTAACCACTATCGAACATATTGCAATGCTTATAAACATAGACATAGTTATAGGATGGGGACAAAGAGATATGATGTATGAACTTTGAAGTGTGTTTACCACAATAATAAGGTATAGTTGAATTTATAAGTGGTTTTAAGGATATGTTGTTTGATTTGTAATATAAAAATATAAGCAATTAACAACAAGTAAACAAATAAAAATAGTAAGTAAGAAAAATAGCTCGTAACGTCGCAACCAAGGTAAATTCCTTCAGCAAGATTGGTCCGGACCTTAGCTTAGCTGCTTCGGTTTTGATCCAACAATGAGAACTTTACGATTAAGTTTGTAATGAACAAAAGTGTACAAGTGTAGAATAAAAATAAGACGCCCTTCCAATATGAAAGTTGTGCTCTTTTTATAATTGTGAGTACAAGGAATTAATGTCCGAGAATTATTCCCCAATTAAATGCAATTAAATAACAATAATGGTTGCTTAAAGAGCAAGGAGTAACAGTTGGCGCCATATCCGGAATGGGTATACGCTCGCTTCTCCGGTTCTTCACCTGGTGTCAACTGGTTCAGTCACTAGACGGTCATTTTTTGACATTTGGATTTACCTCGATGCAATTCCATCCAATACGAAATTATGCCACATCCCTCGCACTTTAAACCTAAACCTTGCCACGTGTCGTGCCGGTTTTCACCGTATACATATAGTCCCACACTTCTCGGATCAAAATTTACCAAAATGATGGGATGTGGAAATGATTTATTCATTTTCTCTTATAATTCCTCTTCAAATTACTCTGAAATAGGCGAGAAAATGAAACGCTTCCAATTTTCCAAAATCTAACTCATAACTTATCACTCTGCAACCTTGGACACGTGTCACCTTCTGATTGAACCATTTCGGTTCACGAACCAAAACATTTCGTAATGATGACTACACCCATATAAAACCCCTTCTCATTTTCTTGTATAATTTTTACTTTCTGCTAAATTTCCTCAAATCTTCAAACCTTCGAATATTCACCCTTCAAATCTTCATACCTCATTATGTCCATACCTTCAAATCTTCATATAACCATAACTTCAAGCCTTTAAATCTTCATATCTTCATAACGTTTAGCCTTTAAACCTTCATATCTTCATAACTTTAAGCCTTTAAATCTTCATAACTTCATCACGATGGCAAAAAACAGCCGATCTTCTTCAGGGTAGTCCTCTCCGGCACTACTGATGAAGCCACGACACCGGTGAGACCTCTGATGCACAGGCCACCGCAAAACCTAGAGCATACGACATGTTCACGTCCATTTTTTGCTTTGACACCGAATTTTCAGTTTCTACTACTTCTTCAAAATCCGATCGAGGTGTAGAAGTTAAGAGCTGGCCAACCTCCATTAGTGCCTCTGACGTATACACCTATCCTTTCACCTTCAAACTCGTCCCTCCGATTGATAACATGATCCTCAAAATGTGCAGGAATTACAATTTATGACTTACAGAAATTGGTTCGTCTATTTAGAGGGTCGTTACTTGCCTCCGGTTTCTGGCCAACTAGGTAAATGAAATCTTCATTTTGGATCATTTCATCCGCTTATACATATCAAGGTTTTTCTGCGGTGGGATCATTCAACTCTCAAAATGAGGAAAATTCCCTATTCTCTGTAGTATCGACGAAGATCGAGATCGAGGTTGGATGAAGCATTTTTGTTGCGGTTTCTACCGCTGAAATAATGTTGGCAAGGTTCATAGCTTTCCCGGAGAAATGGAATTTGCACCGTAAGTATTAAAAACCTTTTTCCCTTTCCTATGTTTAAATTACAATTTTGATGACTTGCCCTAAGCCTTTTGTTGCCACCTGTGTCCAATGGACTCTGGCCCATATTGAGTACCTCCATACATGGGTTAAAAAAATTATAAGCACTCTTCCGCATAAAAAATGAACATGGAAAATTCTCTTCAAAAACCGATGAAAAGTTTAGAATCATGGTTAGTATTTTTCGACCTACTTTGTTCACTGTTATTTTTAGTTCACATTTTTACTTATTTTTTAAACACATAGGTTTGTCGAAGGGCACTTCAACCCCAAGGACCAGGCTTGTGGTTGCTCCAGCTCATCCCAATCTGGTACTCAACCCGGTCACATCAGTTCACCATATCACCGAGGTATCGAAGAATAAACAAATCCACAATATCCAAATCCTCAAAGCCTCCGAAGTCGCCCTCGGTCACGTTAAAGAGGAAAAGGGTTGCAAAAGCTGGTCGCCCTTCGGGGGCTTAGAATACCGGCATCTCCTCAGATGATGTTTGGGTGAGAAATACTACAACCACCCAGGTAGAAGACAATACTACCGAAGTGAGAGAAAATATTGCCACTGAAGCTGCTATGCCATAATCTGATGTAGCACCAATTTCTACCACCATGCCACCAACTGCCGAGCGAGATCCCGTCATCACTGAGGATGATGATGAAGCAACGAATGAGGAGTCGTTGACAAAGAAGCCAAGAATTTCAACTTCTCCTCCATCATCTCAATGGGCCTCAATTTTCGGGAAGGAGGACATTGAACGCCTCTTTAATGAGGCTGGAACTTCTACAAGCCAAGTTCTGCCAGTGAATACCTCCGGGTTTGCTAACCTAATTATTCCTCAGAGACTTTCCAAATCATCTCGAACACCGAAGAACTATGCCACCTCCCAATCCAAATTTGTGAGCGTCTTCCCAACCCCGAATGTGGATCTGAGGAAAATGAGGACTGCCACTCTCTCTTTTCCCGAAGATATGAACTTTTTATCTCGACCAATTGGGGTTGCAAGCTACCTTAGGCCTCTGATCTTAGAGTCCAATAAGGAAAAGATGAAAAATATCTCGTGGCAATGCCTCTTTAACGAAGGCATGCATGCTTCCAATCGGGTATGTATTTTCCTTCCTTATTTGCTTTTATTCTTGTCTCTTTTATATACTAACCTTGGCTTGACGCATCCTTTTGCAGTCGTATGTTTTGGTTGGTGAGGGCTTCCTCCGATGCCTTGAAGAAAATAAAGACATCAGGGGGCTAGATGGTTTCCTAAGAAAAAAGAGATCAAACATCTCAAATGGGTTCTTTAGCAAAAACAAGTTTAGCTGCTGCAAGCCGGTGACTTTCCTGCTATTAGGGCTTAATTGGACCAGGTCAAAGGCGACTACCTCCAAGCCATGAATGATCTCAAACTTACCAGCAAGGAAAATAAAGCCTTGGACAAATAGAATGGAAGGCTCTATGAAAACGTCCAAGCCCTCACCCAAAAACTTTGAGAGCAAAAAGAGGTCTGGCACTATCAAGTACTAAAAAAAGAATACCTCAATGCCAAGGTCAATCGCTTCAGCATCGAGATTGTCAAGATTGATGTGGAATGAGATGCAGAACTGGTTACTTTGAAGGAATCTCAAGATCAAGCCACTCAGTAAGATCAAACCATTGAGCAGCTGAGAGCTGAGCTCGCAACTGCTTCCTGGGGTAAAGCTGAGACTTTAGCTCAACAAAAACAAGTAATGGCCGAACAAGATCAGGCTCTCGCTGAAGTAGATGCTGAAAAATCCCGTACAGTGCTTAAGACTGAGCATATTACTTGGAATGTCAGGAGGTTTATCTTGGAGAAAGATCGTGATGGGATCGAGGACTTAGATACCAATATTGATGAGGCTAAGATTGTTGAAGATGAAGATTTCCATCGGTTGAGGAACCCCAAAAAACGACTGCAATTGTAATTTTTATAATTATTTTTTATAAAATATATTTTTCTATTTTTCATGATATTTTAATTTTTCTCCATGTTCATTTTTTCTTTTCCTTTTTTTCCTCTTCACAACTCCATTGCTATTTCCGCCAGACTCTGTCACTACCAACGCCATCATTCCACAACTCCACCCACTTACTTTTTCTATAATCGCTTCAACTTTTTCTTCAATCTAAAATTTTATTAAACAATTTCCGTTACATTTCAAAGAATTCTGCAAAACCCATTAGATCAAACAAAAAGAAATTTCTGATTTTCTAATTTTGGGTCATTATATTGAATCTCGAGCAGCAAAAATAACAATTTCAAGCTTCTTCCGTATGCTGATCTCGAGAGAATAAATTTGGGTAATAAAACTATGGAGATAAATTCAAATACAATGCTAATTATTAGGTAATGAAAATTTTGTAGAGAAGCTTATCTTTTTCTCTTCTCTCTTTCTTCAATTTTCTTAGTCAAAATATCAGGGGGGGGGGGGAATTAGAATAAAGACCGGAAGAAGAAGAATGAAAATGGGGGGAGAGGTTGCTGAAGGAGGGGAGGGGTGCTAGAAAGAGAAAGTAAAAAGATTATGGGGGAGGAGTAGAAAGAGAAAGAGTAAAAAGAAAAAAATATAAACTAAATGAAAAATAAAAAGAAAATGTAAATTTAGTTAAACTAAAACGTGTCAAGTAAGGATAGGTGTTTGTTTAACATCTATTTTTTAAAATTGGAGTTAGACAAAAAATGAAGTAATTATATCCATTTAAAGTTGTATAGGGGTAATAGGACCCCGTAAAATTCAAATGTCTTTTTGAAAAAATGGTCCTACTTTAAGGGGGTAATAATGTATTTTCTCATATTTATATCAATTCGGATCCTTGAAGTCCAAGTCACTGGAATCTTCCGTTAGTCCTTCAAACTGAATTAGTTAATGGGCTGATGTTCGATGCCCTCTCTCTCAAAGTCGATTGTAGATTTGGTTAAACGTGCATTATATTCATTTAGATTCCATTGAAAGAGTATTGACGTGGGTTGAGACGAGATTAGAAGTATGAGGGCATGGTTCATGTACCACACCGGCTCGTTCACAGTCTTGAGTCGGCCAGGCAATTTGGACCATAAGCCGAAAGATCATCTTGTGTGGTTTGTTTTAGGTTGGGCACGAGGCCTTTCAACGAATTTGGTCACTAAATCATATGTTTTAACATACACCAAACATTAAAAATTATTTATTACTGTGCTTAATTTTATGTTTGAGCCTATCCTTACCATTCAAGTTTTATTCTTATCAACTAAAAGTGTAACATATGTTACTTAGTAGAAGGGGTCTTTTGACAATTAATAATTTAATTCTATATTTGAGGTCAACATTATGATTCATGACCGAGGTCTCAGCCTTAACTATTTGATTAAGAGGAAACAACTATTTTAGCTAATCAAATTGTTGATTGATCAGTTCTTCTATTACTTAGCAGTTACTTGTAATTTCCGTTTCCTGTACTTTGTAACCAACATCTAAAACACATGAATCTCTACATAGATAATGATTTATAGTAAACTCAATCTAATAATCTAGTAAAATAAAGGGATAATCCGTGACGAGTGAGGTTTGCACTAATAGCAACATTTCAATGGATAGATTGAAGGGATGGGTCCAAAATTTTCAATTTCTTTATATTTAAGACTCAAGTTCCAATCTGGATTCATGTTTCAATATTTTTAACGATTTTAATAAATTTTACACTACTAATGCAAGTCTAAGCTAACAATAACGAGTTCAAAGAAACTCATATCAATTGTGCTAGACCTGTCCTGATTCTATGCTCAAGTCGTAAGTAACTATGCATTAAAAAAATGTATTTTAAAATTTATATTAAATCATATCAATTTATTAAGTATTTTTATTGAGTAAAAATATATTAAGGGGTGTAATTACACTCTGCAATTCTCAAGGGGACTGAAAATTGATGGTAATTACATGGTGTAATTACAAGGTTATCTTTTAATCTCTTTTCTTTTTCTTTTTCTTTTAATATTTTTTATTTTTAGTTTATTTTTATTTAACTTTTTAAATTCTTTTTTTAAAATATTATTCTTTTTACACTTAAAAAAATATTTTATATTTCATTTCTCAACCTTTACTTCACGTGCTTCTACATAATTTCTCATATTTTACTTCTTATTCATTTTTCTATATTTTTTTCATTTCACTTGCTATGCTATCTTTCTTATTTGTGTTTTTTTTATTTCACTTAGCTATATTATTATTCTAATTTTTCAAAAAAATATTACACTTCCTAATCTTCGAAAGAATAAATCGTCCACAAATATGACTTATAATGAGTGATATCATTAAAGTTGAATTTTATTGTTGGATGATATTCTATACAAACTTAGCTTATACTGAGTGATGTTAGAATGAATCGATTATTTTTTAATATTTAAATAATATTATGAAAATATGATTGTAAATATATATTTTTTGTCAATATGTTGTCCATGATGTTATTGCAAAATGTGTGTATATTTAGAAGTTCTTATTAATTAGTTCAATTAGCGTATTATTTATTTTGTACATATCAAGTTTTTTTCTCACAATATTAGTTACAAATTTATAATTATTGAGTTCTATATTTTCGAAATAATATGTATTTTGAATATATAAATATATATAAACATATATTTGTCAAACATTAACGTTTAGTTGTTCATAATTAACTTTTACTTTTTTCAATTTTAAATATCTAACTGTGTAATTACACTTGTGCAACCAAACAGTAAGCTTGTAATCACGATGTAATTACGTTATGACAAAAAAAACAGGTCATCGTAATTACTATACTATGTAATTACTAGGATAGTAATTACACAGATGGCTTTCCAAACACACCCATAATTTTAACCATAACTAAATAATAATTCATGCATAAAACCATGTCATACATATACTCATTTGAGGTAAATATTGGTGTCACCACAAAGTATGTGGTGCAGCGGATCCCTTAATCAGAGGTCTCAGGTTCGAGTTCTGAGTATGAACTTTTTTTGTAGGAAGTGTTTCCCAGAAATGGGCTCTACGTGGTGCGAATCTGATATAGTCGGCTTTCTAAAAAATGGGCTCTACCTGATGCAAATCAAATATAGTCGGGCTTCAATATTGGTACCGAACACCGAGTGAAAAAGAAGGGGAAAGAACGTCTACGTCCCCTAAACCAAACTAATTACCCGGTCATACCCCATTACTTTCATACCCCCAAAAAAATTGAAACTATTTACCCGAGATGCCCCAAATTATGATAGTATATAAATATATTAAGTTGATATCATGAAAGATCGCTTCAGTCCTTCTCTTAGCATGAATGATCATGTTCGTTTATTTAAAAAAGATACATTTTTTTCAAAAAAAAACTCTATGATATATAAATATATTATAATGGTATCACAGAGAAAGGGGTTTAAGCGAGAAGTATGTTGGGTAAATAGTTTTGGGCGAAGGGTACGATGATAATTAGTTTAGAAGGGGCATGTGACAGATAATTATTTTGTTTTTGGGGTATTTGGGTTAGTTTTCCAAAAAACAAAGAGGTAAATACTGGTGCCATTGTGAATGGTCTGTGTTAAGTATACATAATATACACACAATATACATGTGTATATTATGTATATTGGCTCTCGATTTGGTTGAGTTGACCGTGTATATGGTGTATTGTTTAGGTAAGGTTTTAGTCTCCTAGTTTAGGTAATGTTGTGGTGTAATTAGTATTGTACACTTACCATAATTGTATAATTAGTGTCCAAGTAGAATAATATTTTAGGAGTAGAGTAGGAATAAGATTCTCTTATTATGGAAATATGTAAATTGTATATATACTCTTTCAAATGAAAATAATCAAGGGATTATTTCTTTCATGATATCAGAAATCTAGGTCTTAAAATCCTCTCTAAAAATTCCTCATAATTTCGGTCCAACTACATCATTTTTCGAGCCCCTCCTCCTCGGAATTCGTGCCGACGATCTATCCTCTATTCCCAAATTTTTCTTCCAAATCCCCAAATCACATATTGTTCTATCAATATGTCTACATCCCGGAACATGTTTCATCCTGCCTTAGAGTTTCTAACATCAATAATAACATCCCTCTTGTTCTTGAAATAGAAAACATCCAATATGCGACGTGGGCCGAACTGTTCAAAATTCACGCACTATCGCATCAAGTCATCCATCACATAATCCCCGCGGCTCCTGAGGATACGGAGGTGGCAAGACGCGAGGATAATCCTATGTTGTGGATGACTCTTGATGCCACCGTCCTTCAGTGGATATATTTCACAATTTCTACCGACCTTTGCAAACGATTATTGAACCTGACGCTATGGCGCAGGCAACTTAGGATAGACTACGTGATATATTCCAAGATAATCAAAATTCTAGAGCTGTTACACTTGAGCAAGATTTCTCCCACGTCAATATGGAAGATTTCCCTAACGTTTCGACTTATTGCAAAAGATTAAAGGAATTGGCGGACCAACACCGCAATGTTGGCGCGCCAATTTTGAATGATCGTTTGGTCCTCCAAATGGTTTCAGGCCTCTCCGAGGCCTATAGTGGTGTTGGCACGCTTCTTCGGCAAAGCAATCCGCTTCCGCAATTTTATCAGGCTCGTTCTATGTTTACACTCGAAGAAGCGGGCATGGCAAAAAAGGCGGCTACCGGTGCTAGTCCCGTGGTCATAATGACCGAGTCCACGGTTCATCCTACCAGTTTCAACAACTCGGGCCAAAACCACAAAAACGGTGGCGCCAAAAAGGGTGGAAATAAGAAAAATAATGGCAAGAATCACGACGGCAACAATGGCGGCAGCCGACACACTATTGGTGGCGGTAGTGGACCTCACAACGGTCAACAGCAGCATCAGTTTTGGGCCCCACAGTGGGCTCCTATGCAGTGGCAGTGGGCCCCACAGTCACAGTTTGGGCCAAATAATTTCCACCCCACTGGCAATGGGCTGCCCAGCAGCAGTCCAGGCCCAAAATGACCTGGTCCACTTTTAGTCAATCTCTGGGCCGAGGTAGCAAGCAAGGGTACTTGGGCCTCGGCCCCTGCAGGCCCATCACGCAGCGGCACCCACTTCTACCGACATCGAAGCCGCAATGCACACGCTTGGTTGAAATCCTCCAGAGCCAAATTAGTATATGGACACCAGTGCCACTACCCACATGACATCGGATTCAAGTACGCTCTCATCTTATTCCAATTTGAACAACCCTCGTGGCATAATTGTTGGTAATTGTAATTCTATTCCAATTCGTGGTTATGGTCATAAAACTTTGTCTCCCCCTCATCCACCTCTTATTTTGAAAAATACCCTACATGCCCCCAAATTGATTAAAAACTTAGTGTATGTCCATAAATTCACTACTGACAATTCTGTTTCTATTGAATTTGATCCATTTGGTTTCTCTGTGAAGGATTTCAAGATGGGGAGTCCTTTCATGAGGTGTGATAGTAGGGGAGATCTTTATCCTATCACACCCAATTCCGGTCCATCAAGTCAAGCCTTGCCGTCAGTGTTTGCAGCCCTTGCTCCTTCCTTGGGGCATGCCCGTCTTGGTCATCCGGGATCGTCTATTTTGTCGTCATTAGATAAAAATAATTTTATTTCATGTAAGGGTACGCGTAGTACTCCAAATTGTCAGTCTTGTTCTTTAGGAAAAATTCTTAGGTTGCCATTTATAGACTCAAATTCTCATACTTCAATGCCATTTGATATTATTCATAGCGACTTATGGATGTCTCCTATTCTTAGTTATTTGGGTCATCAGTACTATGTTCTCTTTTTGGATGATTATTCTAAGTTTTTATGGACTTTTCCGATAGGGAAAAAATCTCAAGTTTTTCCATATTCTTAAAATTTAAAGCATTCATTAGAACCCAAGCCGAAAGGAAAATTCGTACCATTAATAACATTGTCCGAACTTTATTGATTCATGCTTCCGTACCCCCGTCTTTTTGGCATCATGCTGTACAAATTGCTACATATATCCTTAACATAATTCCTTCCAAAGGTTTGACATATTCTCCCCCCTTCAAATTCTATATAATAAAACCCCTTCGTATTCACATCTTAGGGTCTTTGGGTGTTCGTGTTATCCGCTATTTCTAAAAGACGATTTTGTATAATTCAATCATGGCGTCAAAACTTATTCCTGATATGTCTAAAGTCAAAGCTCTGGATGGTAAATATTATAAGCGTTGGGCTATTATGATAAGGTTCTATTTAGATCAGATTGATGTGGGTTATGTGCTTAATGACTGTGATGCCCTTGAAACTGAACCGGATAAGACAGAATATACTGCTAAGTTTAATAATGATGATAGGATTTGCAAAGGTATGTTGCTGCATTACATGACCAATGCCTTGCTTGATATTTACATGAAATACTCTACTGCTAGAGAAATTTGAGATGCACTTGAAAGGAAATATGGTAATGATGATACGGGTTCTAAACGTTTTGTGATAAGTAAGTGGCTGAAATTTGAGGTTGAGGATGATAAACTAGTAATTGCTCAAATTCATGAATATGAGAATTTATGTACTACCATCGCTTCTGAAGGACTTAAAATCTGTGAAGTGTGTGTTGAGGCCAAGTATGCCAAGAAACCTTTCTCGTCTATTGAAAGACAATTTGACTTGCTTGAATTGGTACACAGTGATTTATGAGATTTCAGAAACCATGCTAGTAGAGGCGGAAAAAGATATTACATAACCTTTGTTGATGATTGTTCCCATTACACTGTGGTGTATCTCTTTAGGTCTAAAGATGAAGTTGAAGACATTTTTAGAATTTACAAAGCTGAGGTAGAAAACCAACTTAATCGAAAGATTAAAAGACTTAGAGGTGATCGGGGTGGTGAGTATGATCCTACTACCCTTAAGAAACTATGTGAGGAAAATGGAATAATACATGAATTGACTGCCCCTTATACCCCTGAGCAAAATAGAATAACTAAAAGGAAAAAATCGAACTCTGAAAAATATGATGAATGTTATGTTGATTAGTTCGGGACTTCCTGATAACATGTGGGGGGAGACTATACTGTCAGCATGTCATGTGTTAAATAGTGTACCTCATAAGAAGTTTGATAAGACTCCGTATGAAATTTGGAAAGGACGTGCGCCTAATCTGAAATTTTTGAAAGTGTGGGGGTGTCTTGCTAAAGTTGGTGTACCTAGTTTTAAACGTGATAAGATTGGACCAAAAACTGTTGATTCCATTTTTATTGGTTATGCATATCATAGTGTTACATATCGTTTTCTTACTAAAAATACGAATGGATCATATGCATGTGGAAATATTATTGAATCTAGAGACGCTGAATTTTTTGAGCATATATTTCCTATGAAAAATGAATGTCATGTGGATGATAATTCAAATGTGAATGATATTGCATTACCTGCTAGTGATACTCTTACTCCCTCAGTTGATTCATGCGTCGAACCTAGAAGGAGTAAAAGGGAAAGAAAATCAATTAATTTTGGTCCAGATTTTATAACTGCTTTCTTGACTGAGGAATATGTGTTGGATGAAAAAATTGTTTATGTATTTATTTTGGAACTAGATCCCAGAACTTTTGATGATGCTATGAAATCTACTGATGCTATTTTTTGGAAAGAGGTCATTGATAGTGAACTACAGTCAATACTAAGTAATCACACTTGGAAATTAACAGATCTTCCTAGAGGGTGTAGACCTTTGAAAAGCAAGTGGATATTTAAAAAGAAGTTGAAACCTGATGGTTCTATTGATAAGTTTAAGGCTAGAATGGTAGTGATGGGTAACACTCAAAGGAAGGGAATTGATTTCTTTGATATGTATTCTCCTGTTACTAAAATATCTACTATTAGAACCTTGATTGCACTTGCTTCTATACGTCAAAAGTCAAAACTTAATAAACTTGAAGTTTTGTACATATGGGACAAGCGGGTAAAAAATCTAAGACTACTCGTTTAGCGTAAAGTCAAAAGTCAAAACTTGATAAACTTGAAGTTTTGTACGTATGGGACAAGCGGGTCAAAAATCTAAGACTACTCACCTCTAAGGTCATTCTTGTACATCAGCCTCAAATGACGGTTAAATATTAAAACGCGGCTCCAAAACTGGCCTTTCTCACGCCATCTTCTCTGAATTGGATGAGTGCTTCTGGGCTTTTGGATGATCGGACGAGTAGGCTGATTTGCACCACTAGCAACTCCTATTTTTGTAATTTAAAACATAGTTATAATTTAAAAATTCGTGTAATTGTAACCATTTTTACACATACAACTAAAGCTCAAACACCAATCCTATTGAGTCTACCAAGAAACAAATTGAAGTTCTAAAAGTGATGTTCCGGTTTCTACGGAATTTTATTCGGTTTAAGCGCAAAAGATGCATTAAGCATAAAAAATTAGAAGATCTCGTAAAGTTAATTGAAGTTGCAGCGTATCTCTCGTTCTAGTGTTTGTCCGATGATATGAATGAATAAAATTAGTAGTCACGTGAATTTATCATCACCTCACTAAATTCGGTATATTATATGTATAATTCTTAAAATATGTCTAATATTATCTGAAAAAACTCATGGTTAAAAGAGACTAAGTGGTGCACTGGTTAAGGTGCTTAGTTTAATTCTTGAAGGTTGAGGGATCGAACACTTTCATATGCCACTTGATTATTTTTATGGTTACAATTGCAATATATTTAAGGTGCGACTAAAATTTAAATACTGGTCACAAAAGTGACTACCTAGTGTCATTTCTACCGGATGACTTCTGTAAACTACCAAGAGCCAAGAATTATTCAAAGAAGTCATTTCACATTTATTTCATTAATATATTCGAAAAAGCAGTCAAAAATCTCAGAAAGATAGTGGGAAAATCTTGTATAATAAAGAGTGATGGGGAATTGGTTGAGTATATATATATATAAAGTGGGACGAGGTTAAAAGATGGACACAAAATTAGTCAAAATCATAAATAAAAGCAGTTTTCAGGAATCCGATTCTATTCATGTTCTTTAAACTTCATTGTCAAAATCTAACCTTGGATACGAATACTATCAAAATAAGTAGAGGGTCAAATGAGCGAGTTGGAACCGAATTTAAGCGGGTTAAAATGGTTGAGTTAATAAATGAGTCATGTTCTTTAATATACATTATCCAAATATGACGTTGGATTATAAAAGGAATAAATAAGGGTGTCAAATGAGCGGGTAATTAACTCGGCAAATGTTACTTGGACAAAGATAGCATTGAGTTAAAATAGACTAAACAATGAGTCATAATTCAATCCATCCAACTCTTAACAAGTTGTAATTTTATTATTTATTTTCTATTTTTTTTTATTACAAAAATTCCCCCCACTTTATTATGACTATTATAACTAACATATAAACAAAAAAGGTCTTTCGTCAAAATATCTTGATAACGTTTCTCATGAATCAATTCGGGCAATATATTTAGCCCCAATTAGTCAAACTTTTAGGTTGGTTTGAATTGAGCGAGTCGAAATTAGTGGAAATAATAAATAAGCGAGTCATAACCCATTCAAACTTATACGAGTTAGGCTGATCATATTTTCATCGACTAATTTTGTCACCCTTTGAAATAAGTAATACTCGGCCGGACCAATTTAATAGGGAACTATAGCAATTCTTTTGCGGATTATAAAAATATTTAAAATATTGTATTTTATAAAAATTGTACCTCGAAGTGTTTTAATTTATATATTTTAAAATTAATGGAATCAATATCTAAGTTTACACTAAAAAAAATAGATACTTTTGACTCTCATAACTTAATCTGATTCTTATTCTTTTGCATCAAAAGGTAAATTAATAGAAGCCTCAATTCGGAGTGACAAGAATGAAAACCCACCTAGGGCTACAATTACTGGTTCTTCAAAAGGCTTACATTATAATAGGAAGTGTTATGCAGATCATGAAGATAGTAATCTAACATTTAAGAATATGTTCGAAAAGTCCGCTGAGCTATTTTGTTTTCATGTTTAGCGCGATAAGAAATCCTAAAATAGATCATTTAGCATTTTTTCCTTTACGTATCTGCTTAAAACGAACATTTTAAAATTGCGAGTATTATATTTTTAGACGTTTGATGTATTCTTGTTGCTTGTGGGATTACACCAGAAATATTATTGTTGTTGATCATGTATCCCTGCTAGTCTTTTAGCGACCTTAGGACCTATTGTTACTATCAACCTGCAGATATGTGAGCAAATTGTTCATTTTAATTCATTAGACCATTAAATTGATACTTATTGGCTATTGCTAACTGCACATATATTATGGATAAAAGTCTTATCATCTCCTGCCCTTATTTCACTTTTAATAACTCAGACTCTCGATATTTACCTCAAACCATATTTTAGATGAAACATTTTTTTCTTGATAAACACATGTATAATAAAACTAGCTCATTTAAAAGCATGGATTGGTTGGGTTAGAATAAGTTAAAGCATAAAAGTATTTGTCTTGATCAAAATTGTCTAAAGTTCTTAAATCATTCTTGTTTGAGGTACAAATGTATTGAATTATGGATCATAACCTAATACATTAAGTTTTTGACTTTTTAAAAAAGCCTATGTACCCAACGAGTAACATCTTTTCTTTATATAGGTTAAAAAATCATCTTCTATTATTGAAAGATGAATAAAAGATGCAAAAAAGACATACAATCATGCACGTATATGAAAGTATTCATGGGGGAGTTAGTATTAGCGAATATTCTCCGAATATTCTCTGTATATTTTGTAATTATGATAGATGTATATTTAAGGTAACTTAGGATTCTAATTGTATTAGGAATCAACCTTTGTAAGGTAAGTTAGGATTCGTACCATATTAGGAATCAACCTTTGTATAGCTATATATATTGTGAATAATGAAAGGAATCCCCAAGGGAAATTATTCTATCTTTCATGGTATCAAGAGCCTAAAACCTAAATCCTCATTCCCGGCCGAAATCAGATTTTTTTCTGATTTCACAGAAAAAAAAAAAAAAAATCTGGTTTCTTCCTCCATATTTCGGCCAAACCAGAAAATTCCCTTCCCTCGACAGGCGGCAACCATGTCTTCCCTCACAAATTTCGTTTCATCCACTGGCACACTTGAAAACCCCTCTCAACGTTCAGTATCTTCTTTTCATCTGGCATTCGCCGTTAACAACATCAAGAATTTTATCCCTATAATTCTTGACCAAGAAGACTATCAATATTCCATGTGGATGGAACTATTCTACATTCATGCATGTGCATACAACGTGCTCGATCACATTGACGAATGCTCCTCGTCCCACCGATGTTACTGACTCAATGCGGCGTCGTCTTGACGCCATCGTCAAACAATGGATCTACGGCACCATCTCCAAAGATCTGTTATGCACTATCATGAAAACAAAGCTACGGCACGTGAACTTTGTGTCCGGCTAGAAGAAATCTTTCGGGACAATAAAAATACTCGGTGTGTATTTGGAAGAGCAATTCAACAATACCCGCCTCGAGAATTTTAACAACATGTCCGAATATTGTAAGCAAGCGAAACTCATAACCGATCAACTATCCAACATCGGGACTTCGTTTCGAAACCAAGATGGTGCTTCAACTTGTTGCGGGTTTACCGAAAGGTGAATATGACACACTCGCAACAATGATTCAACAAGCCGACCCTCTCCCAAGTTTCAACAAGGCACGTTCACAACTATTGTTGGAAGAAACTAGACGTGCTAAACAAGAGGAACATAATCAACGGGCGTTAGCCGTTGACGGGATGGCAACACTGCGGCCGGCAACAACCGGCCATCACGGCATGTCCAAGCGACGGCAGACACCACCTGGTTGCGGTCCACCAAGCGGCGGCGGCAAGCAAGCTGCTGCGCGGCGGCAGCAGCGGCACCGGCGGCACAAAGACTGCACACCGGCGGCGGCACCGGCACCGGCGAACCGGCATGATTCAGGCGGCGGCGGCGGCCCGGCGGCTTCCCCGACGATTTGGGCCGAGCCTACACCACCGTGAACCTTCAACAGCCCGACGACAATTGGTACATGGACACCGGAGCCACATCTCACCTCACCCGGTCGTCAGGTAACCTATCTCAACTACGTCGGTTAAAGTGTCCTCAATTTATTACTGTCGGCAATGGTCATCGCATTCCAATTGAAGGTTACGGTAACACACACACCAAACATACACACCCGCCTTTCTCCCTAAACCACGTCCTATACACACCTAACATCATTAAAAACTTAATCTCTGTTAGAAAATTCACTAGCAATAATTCTGTGTCTGTCGAATTTGACCCTTTTGGTTTTTCTGTGAAAGAACTCAATACGGGGAAAATTCTTACACGCCACAATAGTGTGGGAGACCTCTACCCATTCACTCAATCTTCCGCTGTCAGGCCGCAAGCACCTCTATCCCTTGCGGCAATCTCTCCCTCCACTTGGCACAACGACTCGGACACCCCGGAGACCCGGTTTTTACTTTTCTTAGGACTTCTAAGCGTATTAAATGTAATAATGGAAAAATTGCCCAACACTTTTTTCTTGTCCACTAGGCAAACATACTCGTCTTCCATTTATGTCATCAAACAGTGTTACTTTTTCTCCCTTTGATATTGTTCATGCTGATTTGTGGACATCTCCGATTGTTAGCTCTTTGGGTCATAAATTCTATCTAGTATTCTTGGATGATTTTTCACATTTTGTCTGGATTTACCCACTGAAATTCAAATCTGAAGTTGTTACAAAATTCCTCGAGTTTCACAACTTCATTAAAACACAATTTGAAAAATCTATCAAATCATTCCAATGTGATAATGGACGTGAATTTAATAACTCGACATTTCACAATTTCTGTTCTAAACAAGGTATGGTTTTCCGTTTTTCTTGTCCCTATACTTCTTCCCAAAACGGAAAGGCTGAAAGAATTATACGTACCATCAATAACATGGTTCGCACACTTCATTTCATGCACACTGCCTACCACCGCCTTTTTGGGTCTATCTTGTCAAAATGGTAGAATCCCTTCTTAATATTTTACCAACTAGCATACTCCAAAACAAGACCCCTACCGAAATCTTATACCGTAGGCTACCATCATATGATCACCTACGTATTTTTGGATGCTTATGCTACCCCACATGGCCTCCACTTTGCACCTCACAAACTTGCACCTCGCACTCTGCCATGTGTCTTCCTTGGTCTATCTCCTAATCATCGGGGCTACTTATGCTATGACATTGCTACTTGCAAAATCATCGTCTCCCGTCACGTCACCTTTGATGAGACAACCTTTCCTTTTTCAAATCTCCGGAAATTTCAGACCACCGATTACATCTTTCTCGATGAACCAAGTCTGTCCCCGATCATCCAAAATCTATATCAACAGCAGCCCACTGTTCCGACAGTCTCGCCACTGTCCGGCACCACCCCAACAGCTCCCTGCTCACCCCTACAACCCCCAGTCGAGTCACCAGAAACCAGTCCAGCTGAACTGCTGCCCACTGGTCCAGAACCAGTGGACCAGCAACCTCCCAGCCCCGATCCACCGCCACTGCCGTCTCATCGTATGGAGACTCGTGCACAACACGGGATCTTCAAACCCAAGGTTCACTTCAATCTCTCCACACAAACCTTATCACCCATTCCACAAAATCCAAAACTAGCAAAACTGGACCCAAATTGGAATGCGGCCATGTGCGAGGAATTTAACGCTTTAACCAAGCGAACACTTGGGATTTGGTACCTAGACCGAAGGTGTGAATATTATCCGGTGTATGTGGCTATTTCGGCACAAGTTCGAGAGACAGGTGGTGACTTAGAGAGGTATAAGGCAAGACTAGTCGCCAATGGCACTAATCGGCGGGGAGGGTATTGATTGTGGTGAGACATTCGATCCGGTTGTTAAACCGGCCACTATTCGGACTGTTCTCGGTATTGCTATGGGCATGCATTGGCCAATTCATCGACTTGATGTCAAGAATGCATTCCTTCATGGGGATTTGAAAGAGACTATGTACATGCATCGCCTCACGGCTTTGTTCATCCGGCGACTCCGCGGTTTGTGTGTCGTCTCGGAAAGTCATTGTATGGACTGAAACAGGCACCCGCGCTTGGTATGATCGTTTTGCCGGTATCTTTTGCGATTGGTTTTGTATGTAGCGGTGTGATAACTCTCTCTTCACTTTTCACCGAGGTAGCGACCTTGCATATTTGCTATTATATGTCGATGACATTGTTCTTACTTGCCTCATCGACGGTTTGAAGAATGAAATCATTGCTCTACTCAAAAGCGAATTTGCTATGGTGACTTGGGCAAGCTAAGTTATTTTTTGGGTATATCGGTAACCGGATCTGCAGCCACTATGTTCTTATGTCGGCGTAAGTATGCGAAGAGATAGTGTACGGGGCCAAGATGGCAAATTGTAAAATTATGCCAACTCGGTGGACTCCAAATCCAAGCTTAGTGCCAATGACGGTGCGCCGATTCGATCCCACTATATATCGGAGTCTAGCGGGTGCTCTTCGATATCTTACATTCACTAGGCACCGATATTACATATGCCGTTCAGCGGGTGTGTCTGTTCATGCACGACCCCGAGAGTCCCATTTTGCCGCCCTCAAACGTATTATCAGATACGTTAAGGACACACTAGACTTTGGATTATAATAAAATTACACTATTTATATAAGTTTTTTTTATGTATATAATAGATGTTGAATCCCCTTGGCTTCTTATGTTCACTTATTTATATTTTGAATTCCCTTTTGCTTCCACCAGTGGTTTGATTTTTTTTTTTTTTTTAAATGAGTAACTTATTGTCTTATTCTAGCTCTGTCTTCTTTTAATAGGTTCGTTTGAGCTGTAAGCTCATATTTACACGTTAATAATATTAGTCAACCTAATAAAATTTAGCGATTTAAATAAAGGTTTAAGGACACAATTAGCCATCAGGTGAAATTATTGATACCCATTGGCTCAAGTTTTCCCAAAATTCATTTTGTAGCCTTAAACTAATCCCAACCCATTTCCTAGTCTCCTAATTATTGATACCCAATGGCTCAAGTTTTCCCAAAATTCATTTTGTAGTCCTAAACTAATCCCAACTCATTTCCTAGTCTCGTTTTTAAGTTTTTAACAATTGTTGTCTCTTATTTTTCATCAATATCATATTTGTCTCTGTTTTTTTGTTATCATGTTTGTTTTCTCTTAATTTTAATTTCCTTTTTTGTTTAATTTATCTTCTTCATTTTTTGTTCTTTCTTTATTTTTGTCTTTCTCTTCCTTTTGTAAAGATAAAAATAAAATATTAAATAAATATTTTAGATTAATAAAATATAAATATAAGTAGATTAAGAAACAATATAAGAAACTAAAGTCACTAGCTTATTTATTAAAATTAAATCAATAGAAAATATATTTTTATAATCTTTCTCTTTTGCAAATGAAAACAAAAGTTATATGTATCTAAAATATGACTCAATTTTTTGTAATTATTTTTATAATTTTCTAAATATGATATTAAAAAATCAAAATTAAGCTTAAGCTCTATTTGTTAATTTTTTAACATAATTTTTTACTGTATATTAAATAGAAGTTTGGTAAAAGTGTTAATAATCTAAACATTTCAAAAATTTGAACCTTGTCTGATAATGTAATAGTTTATCAATGGTACTCTTTTTGTACAACTCAAAACCTCCAAAACCCAAAACCCTAATCTCTCTTCTTGCAACCCTTACATCACCTTACCACACATTCTCCCTATCTTTTTTTTCCCAGCATATGTATAGAAATTGTATCGTTGTAGTATAAAATATGTATCACTATTGTATATGTATAAAAATATATCATTGATGTATAAAATATGTATCCCTACAGTATGCGTATAGAATATGTATCAATATTGTATATGTACAAATATCCCAATAGTATGTGTATTGAAATTGTATCTTTGTTGTATAGAATATGTATCAATACTGTATATGTATAGAAACTATATCATTGATGTATAGAATATGTATCCCTACAGTGTGTATAGAAAATTGTATCATTATTGTATAGAATATGTATCATTGTTGTGTAGAATATGTATCTTACGTATGAAAAATGTATCATACGTATAGAAAATGTATTATACGTATAGAAAATGTATCATATGTATAAAAATTATATTATTATTGTATAAAATATGGATCCTCACAGTATATATATAGATAATGTATCATTATTGTATAATTTATGTATAATAAATATATAATATAATAACTAATCACATATGATACAACAATAATACACATTGAATTCTCACGGACATTCTATCAAACATTTTACTTGCAATATCCATTCGCCCAATCTTCCCATACATAATCATCAATTCATAACAAAAGAGATTTTTCAACAATCTCATGCATGAGTTTTTAAAAGAAAACACCAACAATGATCCAACTCCTCTCTCCCCTGTTAAGATTTAATAAATTATGAATCAACTATATAATGCTCCTTTATTTAGAAAATATATCATTAGTGTATAATTTGTGTATAATAAATATATAATTAACATATAATTTATGTTTAATAAATGTATAATTAATGTATACTTGCTAATTATACACATATTATACATGTTATGGAATATTTTTTGAAGGCTCAATTAACGTATGCTTACTAATTATACACATATTATATATGCTTCGGAGATATTTTTTTAGGAAACATAGTCCAGTTGCTTGCTGCACCATCAGAGCCACGACCTTCGGTCGCTTTAAAGTCTGGGAATTAGTGAAAGAAGAAGACAAAGGAAAAAGAAAAAAATAACTGTTAGAATATTATGTAATCATATTATTATTATTATGTATTAATGTAGTATCACTTTATATATGGTAGGTTTGTTAGAATATTATATAATCATATTATTATTATGTATTAATGTAGTATCACTTTATATATGGTAGGTAGTAATATGTTAATTAGGAAGATTATGTTAATTAGGTAGAAGATTATTAGGAATTGATTAGGAAGATTAGGCATGATTGACTCTTCCTAATTAATGTATATGGTGTATATATTGTACCTTTGAAGGATGAATACATTGAAGAAAATATTTTCAAAGTCTTACATGGTATCAACTGCTTAAGGAAAGATCCAAAATTAGTTTAATTTCTTCTGAATTTTCGGTCATCTTCCTCCCTAGAAACCCTAGTGGCCGAAAAATTTCTTCATTTTTTTACTCCATTATTGATTATCCTTCATCACAACCAATTATGTCTGAAACCAAATCATCATTTCACTCTACCCTTGCTGTCTCAAACATCAAAACACATGTTTCCATCAAACTAGAAATGGAAACCGCTCATTATGCGACTTGGGGGAATTATTCAAAATATGTTGTCGTGCTCACAAAGATCTTCATCATATAATTCCTACAAAAGATGGTAAAGGGAAAGACATAACAAACGATGCAGACGAGGAATTGTGGGATACACTTGATTCCACAGTCCTTGGTTGGATTTATGCAACAATCTCCACTGACTTGTTGCATACGATAATGGAACCGAATTTCACAGTCATGGCGGCGTGGGAACGCTTGCGAGATATTTTTCAAGATAACCAAAACTTTCGCGCTGTTTCATTGGAACAGAGTTCTCAACCATTGACATGGCGGATTTCCCTAATGTTTCTACATATTGTCAACGCCTCAAAGTGTTGGCCGATCAATTAACAAACGTTGGTTCACCGGTTACTAATAATCGGTTAGTCTTGCAATTGGTCGCCGGTCTCACCGACACATATAGTGGCGTGGGAACTCTAATCCGTCAAAGTAATCTTCTACCACAATTTTATCAAGCAAGGTTCATGCTTGTACTTGAAGAGTCGGGCTTGGTGAAAGAGGCCTTAACTACTCCAAATTCCACCATGCTTGCCACTCCTTCACATGATGATAATTTTTTTTACCCTTCTCAACAAAATAAGGGACAAAAAGGACGTCATAACAATAAAAATAAGGGTGGAAATCGCGGAAATAACAAAGGTGGAGGCCACCGAAATTCCGGTGGCGGCGGTAATGGCGGCACCACCAACTCCGGTGGTGGACAGTGGCAGCAGCACGGCGGCAAACAGTGACAAAAGCCCGACGGCAGGGGCGGTGGACAGTGGCAGCAAGCCACCGGCTGGCAGTGGCCTTGGGCTATACCACCCAGCCCAATCCCGACAGGAAATTAGGCCAGGCAGCCCCAACGGCCCACTGGTTAGCCTCAGCAAAACAGTGGGTTCTTTCCACGAACCGGCAAAGACCAAAGAACAGTGCCCGGCATGCCCATTTCGCTGGGTCTGTTACCACAGACAGTAGCAGTGGGCCTCAGCCGACCCAGTGGCATGAGGCCCATTCAAAGGGGCCCACTCCACGGAAATTGAGTCTGCCATGCACACTCTTGGACTTAATCCACCAGATTCAAATTGGTATATGGACTCTGGAGCGACGTCACATATGACATCCTCCCAAGGTAATCTCTCGTCCTATTTTAATTTGAGCAATAATAATGGAATAATTGTCGGAAATGGCCATTCAATTCCAATAAAAGGTTATGGTTCTAGCAAATTGTTACCACCAAACCCACCCCTAATTTTAAAGAATGTCCTTCATGCTCCCAAATTAATCAAAAACTTGGTTTCTGTTAGAAAGTTTACAACTGATAATTAGGTATCTGTCCGGTTTGACCCCTTTGGCTTTTTTGTGCATGATTTTCCGACGGGGAAGCTTCTCATGAGATGTGATAGCAAGGGGGAGCTCTATCCAATAAATCCATCAACACAACAATCCAAGTTTCCTTCTGTTTTTGCAGCCTTGGCACTAACGTTTGGGACATCCGGGAGAGGCTGTTTTGGCTTCTCTTAAACAAAATAATTTTATTTCTTGTACCCAAACACGGATTCTAAATAAGTGTCATTCTTGCACACTTGGTAAACATGTTAAGTTGTCTTTTATTTCCTCTACTTCATGCACTCTTTTGCCATTTGATATTTTACATTGTGATATTTGGACATCACCAATTTTGAGTTCTTCTGGTCATAGATATTATTTGCTTATACTTGATGACTACTCTAATTATTTGTGGACATTCCCTTTATCGAAAAAATTACAAGTGTTTTCCACATTTCTCACTTTTAGAGTATTCATCCGAACTCAATTTGAACGTGATATCAAAAATATTCAATGTGACAATGGGGGGGGGGGGGGGGTTTGATAATAACAGTTTTGGGATTTTTTTCAAAATAAATGGTCTTCACTTTCGTTTGTCTTGTCCTCATACTTCATCACAAAATGGGAAGGCGGAACGCAAAATTAGAACTATTAACAATATTGTTAGAACATCTCTTTCTCATGCTTCACTTTCCCCTGTATTTTGGCATCATGCACTCCAAATGGCCACTTATTTGTTGAATGTCCTTCCTCATAAAAATATATCATACCAAGCTCCCCTAAAAATGCTTTACTTACGAGATCCCACATATCATCACTTAAGAGTGTTTGGTTGTCTTTGCTACCCCCTCTTTCCATCCACCACAATCACAAAACTCCAAACCCGATCTACTCCATGTGTGTTCTTGGGATATCCTACTTATCATTGCAGTTACCAATGTTACGACATTTCTTCCAAAAGAATCTTTATAAGTCATGTAATCTTTAATGATTTTTTTTTCATTTGCTAAGTTACATGCCACCGGGACTCATAACTATGATTTTTTGAATAATGATAAGCTTTCGTATCTAACACATTTTTTTCACAGCTCGGTACCTATTACTAGTGTTGAACACCGTAATTCAGGCCCATTGGGCTAGTCCACCACTACGGGCCCAATTTCAGCTCCATCAATGCAGCCCACTAGACCCTCGGTTTCTCACTCATCGGTCAGTGGCGTTCACTCCACTGGCCCAACAAACCGTTCGGTCATCCGTAGTCAACATGGAATTGTCAAATCCAATGCCAAATATAACCTTCACACCCATGTCTTGAAAATCACCTTTACCTCGTAATCCAGTGTCTGCTCTAAAAGATCCGAATTGGAAAATGGCAATGGATGATGAATATCATGCTCTAATTACAAATAGGACATGGGATTTAGTATCTCGTCCATCTAATGCTAATATAATTCGATCTATATGGATTTTCAGCCATAAAGAAAAATCTGATGGAACTTTTGAGCGGCATAAAACCCATCTTGTAGGTGATAGGAAGACACAGCAGGTTGGTGTAGATTGCGGGGAAACATTCAGTCTAGTGGTCAAACCTGCAACTATCAGAACAATTCTCAGTCTGTCTTTCTCAAAAGGATGGTCACTTCATCAATTGGATGTCAAAAATGCATTCATCCATGGACACCTTAATGAGACTGTTTACATGCACCAACCGTTGGGATACAGGGATCCTAAATATCCCAACCATGTGTGTTTGCTTAACAAATCATTATATGGCCTCAAGCAGGCCCTCAGGGCTTGGTATAAGCGGTTTGCAGATTTTGTGTCACGCATGGGTTTCTCGCACAACCGTTAAGATAATTCCATGTTTATCTATCGTCAGGGTAATCATATTGCTTATCTTCTTCTATATGTGGATGATATTATTCTAACAACATCTTCAGACTCTCTTCGCAAGAATATCATGTCACAACTTAGTTCTGAATTCGTTATGAAAGATTTTGGCCCGCTCCACTACTTTTTAGGGATTGTTATGACCCGACATACATGTGGATTATTCCTCTCCCAGAAGAAGTATGCATCAAAATCGTGGAACTAGCTGGGATGTCTTTCTGCAAACCTTCGGCAAATCCGGTCGACACAAAGTCAAAATTGAGTGCCATCTCTAGCAAACCTTTTGTTGATCCAAAGTTATACCGCATCCTAGCAGGAGCTTTACAATATCTCACATTCACCAGGCCAGATATTACCTATGCAATGCAACAAGTGTGTCTATTAATGCACAATCCAATGGAGGAACATATGCATGCTCTGAAACGCATTGTGCGATATATTCATGGCACTCTGGAGTATGGATTACATCTATACCCATACTCTATTTCCAAACTTGTTACTTACACTGATGCAGATTGGGCAGGATGTCCGGATACAAGACGATCCACCTCCGGGTATTGCGTCTTCCTTGGTGACAATTTAATGTCATGGTCCTAAAAAAGGCAGGCCACGGTATCACGCTCAAGTGCTGAAGCAGAATATCGTGTTGTGGCCAATGTTGTATCTGACTCATGTCGGATTCGGAACCTGTTACTTGAACTTCATTGCCCTATTCCGACTGCAACAATAGCATATTGTGATAATATTAGTGTGATCTACCTCTCAGGGAATCCCATCCACCATCAACGCACTAAACATATTGAGTTAGATATTCATTTTGTACGCGAGAAGGTGGCTCGCGGACAAGTTCGGGTGCTACATGTCCCAATGTGACATCAAATCGCAGATATCTTCACAAAAGGACTTCCGCTGATATTATTTGAAGATTTTAGGGACAGTCTCAACATTCACCGCCCTCCAGCTTCGACTGCGGGGGAGTGTTAGAATATTTGTTAGAATATTATGTAATCAAATTATTATTATGTATTAATGTAGTATCACTTTATATATGGTAGGTAGTAATATGTTAATTAGGAAGATTATGTTAATTAGGTAGAAGATTATTAGGAATTGATTAGGAAGATTATGCATGATTGACTCTTCCTAATTAATGTATATGATGTATATATTATACCCTTGAAGGATGAATACATTGAGAAAAATATTTTCAAAGTCTTACGATAAGAAGATGCGTTAAATGGGAAAATTGAGTTCGTGTACAAAGACTTTTTGTTTGCTTGTAAGTGGAGTACAATATGGTGAAGCATTTAAAATCTATTTTGAAGAACCAATTAAAAGCATTTAAAATCCGTTATTAGAGTAGTCTTTTTAGATACTTTCAGAAAAGGAGTAAAAAGAATTCTTAGGTGTTAACAGTTACTTTGAGTACATTTATAAATTTAATCATGTGGTTGGGAGAAAAATGACTAATGGAGCATATAATAAGCGAAAGGGAAGAAGATGGAGGAACAGTGCCAATTCTGATTTTCCTTTTTTAACTCCTCTTTTATTTATGTTTTTATGTAGGTAGGTTAAAATTTATCTTTATTTTGAACGTAATGGACATTTTGGATAATTTATTTAAAATTAAACTTTTTTGAGTCTTTTCTTTTTATTGGTGGCCACATCATAACCTTTTCTCTTAAATATTGCATAACTATGACTCCAAATCAACATCTTTGAATATATACAATAAATAGGTCGATAGGCGGGCAATTATAAATCCACAAATCACAATAAACAAATTAGGAGGGGGAAAAATTAAAATCCCCAAATAAAATTATATACTAATACCATAGCATTCAAAACTTGATATACTAACCTTATCAAAATTCGCTTCGAAGCTTTCAAGTTTACTTGTTTTATATTATGGTTATAGAGAATAACTCAGTTCCTTACTTTCATTAGTCAGGCGCAGAGGGTGAGGAATCACTCTGGATCTTCTTCTTTTTGGGCTATAACCTCGCCGAGCCGACTAGCATCCCCTTTTACTATGCATTTTTCGAACAAAGAAGACGATTGTATGATCGAATTCGCTTTTCAAAAAAACTGCTAGTCTCATAGATTTTGTTGTGGTGGAGAATGGGGAGTGACAAGACCAATGCAACAGAGAATGACGGCATGAATCAAAGTCCACTTATTAAGACAGACAACCGAGAAAGAAAGGCTCCGCGTTCAAACTTTGGGACGTTAACGATGTCAAATATAGGGAGGGATGTAAAGACCGGGATACAAATTCAACATGACTCAATAGTTTGATATGATTTTTGTCTTAATTTTTTTAACAAAATTATTGAACCGGAAAATCTTATATTAATAACAATCACATTAATTTAGAACTCGGTAATCAAAATGCTAAAATTTTAAATTGTAAATCCGCTTCTGATCAAAGGGTGACAAGAAGTGACCTTAAAGATTTATTGCCTAACCAAAAGCAGAAGTGGGTCTGAGTTGATTTGTCCAAATTCCAATAATGTTGCCAATGTCTTTTGTGAAGAATATGATGCTCTTTAACGTAAACAATTGGTAAATAACTAGCCACAATTATGTTTTTTTCCCTGAGTTTAGCTTTTATAAGTTTGTGTGGAAATTGGTTCTATACTATCAAGTTATCATAAAATTAATTTTTTTTAGTATCTCACCCGGTGTTCGGTGTCCGGTATCTGTATTAGAATTCGATCATATTTGAATCTAGTTCGATCATATCCGAATTTACGCCGCGTAGGCTCATTCGGGGAAAGTGCTCCCTATCAAGGATTTGTCCATACTTTTGGATCTCAAAAAATAATAATAAATTTTATTTATAAAAAAATTGAAATACTAAACTAAAAATAAAATAAATTACCTACTATGACAAAGTAAGACACATTGATAGTATAAAATACTTTATACTATTAATTTTATCTGAATTTAATTCAAACTCTTATACAATCTTCATACAAACCCCAATTTTTAATGCATGAAAACAGTTTGGTTGTAGTACTATATTTGTTGGTTAATTGACACCACACAAACATCCACCAATTAATTGTTCAAGAAAACATATAGGAGTAACTCTAAAATGAAAGCATCTTGTGAGTTGGGACCACAAAAAGAAAAAAATCAAGATCTGTAGTGCTATGGTCACGTAAACTATGGAAACTTCAAAATAAATATATTAGTTTGATTTAATTTATTAATCTGTTGTTAGTTAGCTTGTTTGGAAGGATGTGGATTTATTTTAATCATACTCATATATAGAGATTAACTACTTTTTGTTTGTAATTGTCGGTTAATTAGTTTACGTTCTTAAAGTCCTAATTCGACAAGTGTAACGACAATAATGATCCAGAAGTTCATATGATATCTAATTATTTGGTATGTGATAGTTTATTGTATGTTTCAATGTGCAATATTCCTCCAAAATTATATACAGCTTATCTTTCTTGAGTCAAGTTTTCGGTCATAACTTTTCTTTCTTAAAGATCTTCAATCTTTCACGTTAGTACTTCTAAAATAAAATTTAAAATTAACTAAATTAATTATCGACAAACAAAAGTAGACAAAAAAGCATAGTAGGAGTGGAGGATGGTTCTTCACATAAGTTTTAACTAGTGTGTTTACTCAGTCGTTGATGCACTAGCAAAGGAAGGAGCGAAAGGAAAGTTTATTGGTGATATACTATTTTTGATAATTTCCCCTCAGTCAGTCTGTTATCAATGAAACCGAAAGAAAGAAAAAAATTAGTGCGTTTTGTATATATCGAGATATGCAAATATTATTTTTTGATAAACATTGGAGGTCCACTCTTAGATCTATTCCATCTTGTAATGTTAACATTTTAGGTGACAACCACGAATATCCTCGGAGCAATGCTGCGAATGATCTGTAGTTCATTCAGATCCTAGGAGCAATGTCAAAAAAATGCTTTAAAATATATTAGGGGGTTAATAGCATCCATGTAAAGTATGAGTATGTTACTGCAAATTCGGTCATAACATAGGTGTTATTTTAGACATTTTTACTTTAGTTAATGCAATTAACCCCCTTTTCTATTCAAAAGAAGTTATAATTTAGTTTTTAACGATAGAATAGAGAAAAAATACTTATCAAATATTATTTTTAATATAGTTAAATTTAATATGTTGAAAAAATTAAGAAATAATTTTTGTTTAAAAGTTCAAGGTTTGGGACGAAATCATACAACACACAAAATTAATTTAATCATATAAAAGTGTGTGCAGGATGATTGAATTTTATTGATTCTTAATCAAAGATCACTTTTTAAATAAGAAATGTTTTGTTTCATTTAGTCAGCAGATCTAGCGTAAATTCAAATTAATCAAATACTAGTAAATTTAATGCATCGAACGATTTAAATTAAGATTGACTTGATTTTCTTTTGTTTAGCTATTTGGATTTTGAAGATTACTGATTCAATTAATTTAAATTTATATCAAATAAATTCACTAAAAGGTTAAATATTTCCTATCTCAATTTTTTTTTTATTCTTTTTATGCAAACTCAAAACTTTTTATTAAGAATGAAAAGATTTCGACCGCGACCACTTCATATCTTAAGACACTTAAGGGGTCATTTGGTTCAAAAACAAGTTATACACTGATTAATAATGTAGAAATTAGTAATGTACGGTAATGTAATACATGAATTAGTAATATATGAACTATTTTTATTGGGTGTTTGGTTTATTGCACTAAAATTGAATACAAAAGATACCATGTGAATATTTATTTAGTTTTTAAAATTTAAAAATAATTTGTTACAATTATGTCCTTGGATGCTTGTCTTTTATAGGGTTCTTAGAACAATACAAGGTTACTTTTGCCATTTTATCTTTTTATTTATGTATAAGTTATCCTTGAAAAAGCTATTCCTAGGGTTCTTAGATTGCAGTAGCGACATATGAGATTGAAGAAGTAATACGTGGAAGGCAACGATGGGGTGAAGTGTACACTTCATTCCAACAAAAGCAGATTCGAATAGGCAAGTGGAGTAGTAACTATCATGGACCTTTGGCGAAATTGCGGCATCCAGCTATTATTATGGTGAGAGTTAAAGTCGTATTCCAAATTTATTTTAATTTTTCCATATTTATTATATTTTTAATAAACTTTTATGTATAAAATTATTTTTATATCTAGGGGTGGTAAATAGGCGGTTGGACTAAATTAGAATGGGTCAAAATAAGTTTAGTTAATAAATTGACGGGTTATTGATTTGTCCAAATGTTATTTGGACTGAAATGAACTAAACAACGGATCACAATTCAACCCGTCCAATTTTTATTAAATTTTAATTGATTGACTTATTTGTTCTTTTATAAAAAAATTTAGTATCTAATAAATTATTATTTTTTATGGCTATATATAACATATCAAATAAAAAATTAAACATATTTTGTTGGATCAATTTAGTCTAAATATCAATCCAAATTTTGATGGATTAAAATTGACAGAGCTAATAAATGAATAAGTTATTAATCCACCCAAACTTAAACGAATTGAGCGAGTTATTGTTCAGAGGCTAAATTTTACACCTCTATTCATATCTCAATTTTAAATTTATATGAACGGGATATCGAAAAGCTATATACGCCCCTGGTTCTAGCTCTAGTTTTAGCTACTTTCCTCATCAATGTCCACTTGACAATTATCTATCCTATCTATACACATAATATAATGATGGTTCCAGATGACCCATTTTCCCACTTATTATCCTCATTTTCCTCCCATTACATTATCACCACCCATTTATTCCTTTTAATTTTCTAATTGAAAAAAAAAAAATTATATATTTTTGTTGACGAAGGAATCCGCAGCAGCTACTCTCTCGAGTGCGCACAGGGTAAACCTCGGACTGACGCAATAGCCTGTAAACCACGTCAACCGATTAACCACACTTAGCAAGCCATGTGTGACATGCTCAACCAAGAAGGTTTATGCAAGGGATCGAACTCGTGACCTTGCGGTCCCGCGCTCTACTGCTACACCAACTTGGCTACCCTTGCAGGTGAAAAAATTATATTTTGACCTTTATAGTGGGAGTATAACCAAAAAATATATTCCACAAGTAAGGTTCACATAATTGTTGAATTTGACTGCAAGTAAATACAAATCTTGCGCAATTATATAAGGAAACCTCTTTTTGAGTTTTAAAGTCAAACCCCCTTTTAAAATGATTAAATAATTAAATTCTGAAATCAAAAGAGAAAAAAAATGCTCAAAACACATCTAAATTATCACTTTTCAAGTTTAACTTACAAACTATCCGTTGTTTCATTTTTTTACCCGAATTATTATCATATATGTCTTAAAACACATCTAGTTAATAGTTGAAGTAGAAAAAAGAAACAACTCATAGTTAGCTTAATCAACTTCGAGCTGTATTTTAATATATAAGTGATGATAATTCATGTAAAAAAAGAAAATAAGCGATAATCGGGATGTGAATCTTGCGAAAAAATAATAGTTCAAGGGCATTTTTACTATAGAAATAGAAAAAGTACATTACTCTTGTGTTATTTAAAATTATTTAATTTTGTCTTGAGTTGCACTTGGAAATAACTGAAACTAGGGCTGTTTAAAATCGATTTGTTATCGATAACTCAACCGCAAAATTGATTTATTGGTTTTGGGTTATCGTATTAGCGGTTGGGGAATGGATAAATTTTTTATAGTTAACAACTTATCGGTGCGTGGACGGATTACACAATTTTTTATAGTTAACAACTTAGGGATTCCTTTCATTAATCACAATATATATAGTTGTACAAAGGTTGATTTCTAATACAATAAGAATCCTAACTTACCTTAAATTGTTGATTCCTAATACAATAAGAATCCTAAGTTACCTTAAATATACATCTATCATAATTACAAAATATACTGTGAATATTCGGAGAATATTCGCTAATACTCCCTCTCAATCGGAGCGGGAGGAGGCCGAACGCTAAGGCTGGATCGGAAGTCGTTGAAGAGATGTCTCGGTAGTCCCTTTGTGAAAATATCTGCATACTGATAGGAGGAAGGCACGTGTAATATTTTGATCTGACCAAGGACAACCTTCTCATGCACAAAGTGAATATCCATCTCTATATGCTTGGTTCGCTGATGTTGGACCGGATTGTGAGACATATAGATGGCAGATATGTTGTCACAGTAGACTATAGAAGCCTTTCGCAGGGGACACTGGAGCTCCAAAAGAAGATTTCGGAGCCAACAGAGCTCAGCAACGACATTAGCAACTCCGCGATACTCTGCTTCAGCACTCGAATGGGTTAGCGTGGCCTACCGCTTGGCGGACCATGAAATAAGATTATCCCAAAGAAATACACAGTAGCCTGAGGTGGAGCGACGTGTGCCCGGACATCTTGCCCAATCTGCATCCGTGTAGGAGAGTAACTTGGTTGGGGCAGAGGGGTAGAGATGCAGTCCAAAGTCCAGTGTGACCTTAACTTATCGGATAATACGTTTGAGGGCCGCAAAATGAGACTCTCGAGGGTCGTGCATAAACAGACACACCTGTTGAACGACATATGCAATATCAGGCCTAGTGAATGTAAGTTACTGAAGGGCACCTGCAAGACTACGATATAGAGTGGGATCACAAACTGGCGCACCCTCATTGACACTGAGCTTGGATTTCGAGTCAACCGGAGTTGGTATAATTTTACAATTTGCCATCTTAGCCCTGTACACTATCTCTTCCGCATATTTGCGCTGACACAAAAACATAGTAGTTGCAGATTTGGTCACGGATATACCCAAGAAATAACTCAGATTGCCCAAGTCAGTCATAGCAAATTCAGTTTTGTGTAGAGCAAATATGTCATTCTTCAAACCGTCAGAGGAGACAGTAAGAACAATGTCATCCATATATAATAGCAAATAAGCAGTGCTGCTATCTCGATGAAAAGTGAATAGAGAGTTATCACACTTGCTACATATAAATTCGATCTGCATAAGCTACCTGGCAAAGCGATCATACCAAGTACGGGGTGCCTGTTTCAAGCCATACAATGACTATTGACACCCAATTTTGTCCCGTCTTTTCCAATTTATTTGCAATTTTAAATATTTTTAACACTTCAAAACAATTTTAATCTATATACATACATGCGTATATATATATATATATATATATATTATTATTCTCATTATTATTTTTATTCGCATTTTTTAATGTCATTTGCATTTTTATCACAATCATAAGTTTTATCCGAAAATTCTATGTTATTCTATTTTCCGCAAAAATGGCATCGCATTTCTATTTTTTTATCAAGCATTAAGCACTTCGCAAATATTATGTTTTATTATTATCACATCGTTATATCCTATTTTAAAAAATAATTTGCATTTTTTCTTCAAAGCTTTTTTAATATTAAACCCCTTTTATATTTTCTTAACCCATAACCCATTCATTTCCCAACCCAAAAATAATTTCTACCCAAACAAAATTCACCCAAAACTCACTCATCCAAGCCCAACTGACCAGCCCAAAACTCCCAACATTTCCCCCTTTAAACCAAAACCAAACACAAACCAAAAATCCCTAAAAACCCAAACCCCCAATTTTCGGACCCAGCAGAAACCCCAAGCCGTCGGCCCAACTCCCCAGGCCCAACCGGCCACCACCTTTATCCAGCCCAATCGACCACCCACTAAATCGGCCCAACCCCACAACCTTTTATCCCCCTAACCAAACATAACCCAAAACCTAAAAACAAAAAATCCACAAAAATCGTAACACCCTTAACCCCTAAATCGGCGCCGCGACCTTACCCGCGACCCCACGTCGCCGGTCACCTCACCCCTGCCACCACCGACCCCTGACACCACCAACCCCCCTCTGTTACGCTGACACCACCAACCCTTCGACCCATACCCCCAAAATTCGCAACCCATACCCCCTAAAATCCGTTCCAAAATCGTTGCTTTTGGGCCCCTTTATTTTGAATCCAAGCTCGGTTTTAAGGGGAGAATCCACCTATAACCCCCCCCCCTTTGTTCTTCAAAGAGGAGGACCGGAGATTGTTCGAAAAAAATAGGGGAGACGGGACCAAAAAGAAAGAAAATATCTGTTGTGTTCTTGATTTTTAGTTTTCACCCTCTTTGTTATTCAAGAAATAAGCCCGAAATCAAAAGGAAAAGGGGTGAGTTTCGTTCTTGAACTTTGGTTTTAAATACTTCTATTTGGCCTCGTAAGCCGAATAAGAAAATCTGCTTGTTTTTATTGTTGTTCTTCATTGTTTTCAGGTTTTCCGATCGGGTCACTATTCCGGGTTGGGTAACTGTTCCGACGAATAATTTCCCGGAATTTTGTGTTTATATTCTGTTGTTGGTTATCTGAAAATCTGAGAAGAAATTTGATTCGGGTCGACCCGGTTTGGGTTTATTTCCAGATTCTTGCATTTTATTCTCATTTGTTAGTTATCTGAAAATCTGAGAAGAAATCTAATTCGGGTTGAATCTCTGATTCGGGTCGGGTCGACCCAGTTTGGGTATATTTCCAGATTTTGCATTTTATTCTCATTTGTTGGTTATCTGAAAATCTGAGAAGAAATCTGATTCGGGTAGAATCTCTGATTCGGGTCGGGTCGACCCGGTTTGAGTATATTTCCAGATTCTTGCATTTTATTCTCATTTGCAAAATTTTTTGATTCTTGAATCTCCGATTTTATTTTCGGTTTGGGTATATTTTCAGATTTTTGCATTTTGCATCTTATTTGTTGGTTATCTGAAAATAAAAAAATTGATTCCTATTCCGGTCACTGCTTCGGGTTGCATTTCTCGGATCGGGTCTACCCGAAAATTGGGTCGCCCATTCGGGTCACTGTTTAGAATCCGGGTCTGGTTTTCATAAACATTTCGAATCCTGTTTCGGTTTGAAAATTTCAGAATTTGAGTCAGATATTTTAATTACTTACTGTTTGTTTACATTGGCTCTTGAACATCCGTTATGCGGCTATGTTGTTATTTTGTTGATTGGACTAATACTGCATTCTCTTTGTTATTTTGTTGATTGAACTAATACCGCATTTAGGCCAATGAAATTGAATTCGAGGCCACGTCTCTTCGGAAGTCGCTTCTCTATTTTCTGTTTATTGCTGTGTTGTCTATTCTACTGATTTGAACAAACACTGCATTTAGGCCAATGAAATTGAGTTCGAGGCCACATCTCTTCGGAAGTCGCTTCTCTGTTTTCAGTTTTTACTGTTTGGTATGTTTTACTGATTTGAATAAATATTGCATTTAGGCCAATGAAATTGAATTCGAGGCCACGTTCCTTTGAAAACCTCGTTTCTCTATTTCAGTTTATTACTATATTGTTTATTTTACTGATTTGAAGTAATAATGCATTCTCTTCGGAAACCGTTTCTCTGTTTCAGTTTACTGTTTTTGACATTTAAACATCCGTATAACGGATATCTTATTGTTTTAGTGATTTAAACTAATACTGCATTTAGGTCAATGAAATTGAATTCGAGGCCGCGTCCCTTCGGGAATTGCCTCTCTGTTTCTGTTTGCTGTTTTGGTTTGTTTTACTGATTTTAACTAATACTGCATTTAGGCCAATGAAATTGAATTCGAGTCCGCGTCTTTTCGGGCATTGCTTCTCGGTTTCAGTTTTGCTATCTCAGTATTATTTTACTGATTTGAACAATACTACACTTAGGCCAATGAAATTGAATTCGAGGTCGCGCCCCTTCGGAAATTGCCTCTCTGTTTCTGCTTGCTGCTTTGGTATAATTTACTGATTTGAGCAATTACTACACTTAGGCCAATGAAATTGAATTTGAGGCCGCGCCCATTCGGAAATTGTTCTTCTGTTTCAGTTTTCTGTTGTGGTATATTTTGCTGATTTGAACACGATACTACATTGGCCGATGAAAAAATATCCGTCGATTTTGAGGCCTCCACGGTTGTAAAGACGGAAATATAACTTCTGGGCAAGGATGAGACTTAAATCTTTTTTATTTCACCCGAGAGATCAACATGTTTAGTAGGCGAGGCAATTAAAATGACCGATGAGTTATATCTTTGCAGCCACGACGTGATTGGAATGGTCTTTTTCAAAATTTAAGTCTGAACCCTCCGTGATCAAAACATTCACTGTTTTGGATACGGATCCGAAGTTATTTATATTTAACTGTTTCTAACCGTTTGTTCTTGACAACTTGCAAGGAACAAAGCCAACGAAGGGCAGATACTCCTCAGAGTTTATTTATTTTGTTATTTTACTTTCTTTAATTCAGCTTTATCTCGCTCAGTATTGTAATATTATTTATTGCACTTATGTAATTATTGAAATGCTTTGAATAGGTAGACTTAGAATTAATTAATAGGGTAGTCTAAAACTGGAAAACCGCCGCTAGCTTATTTATTTTTAGGCTCGGTTAGTTCAAACTTAGATATCCTCCGCTAGTTTATTTATTTTTAGGCTCGTCATGCATATTCAAAATTTTCAAAAACAACTTTGATCATCTTCTATTTATTTTTTTCATATAAATAGGTTTATCTTTTATTTTAATTTGCAACTCAATGATTTCCATTTTTTTTTACTTCTTTGGCATTATAAATAATTCATTTTTCTCCTTACTATTAATTGTTACAAATGCATATTTTTTCAACTTTACATGTATTCTTCTTTAATATCATACAAATGCATACTTGTACAAGATGCATTCTTTACGCAATATTTGCAAACATCTTTTTCAACTTTATATACTTTTAAACCTGGATTTTCTTAGCAATAATTAACATGAGTTTGACCGGATAATCGCAAGTTAGCGGAATTTAAAGGATGCCTAACCCCTTCCATTTAGGATAATAAAGAACCCTTACCTAGAATCTCATTAGTTTCGTAGACCTTAAAATTGGAGTTATATTGCAGCATTTATTTAATATTTAGGTGTCCTAATTCACCGTAAATAATTAGGTGGCGACTCCTTAATTTACCCAGGAATCACCAAATACGTTGTGCTCCGCTTCGACCCGCACAGTTGAAAAACGGGCGCGACAATGACTTCCTGAGACGACATACAAACTGCGGAACTGCCGGATGAACAAAGCCAGGGGGCTGATGCATGTACACAGTTTCTTTCAAATCCCCATGAAGAAACGCATTCTTGACGTCAAGCTGATGAATCAGCCAATGCATGCCCATAGCAATACTGAGAACAGTCCGAATAGTAGCCGGTTTTACAACCGGACTGAATGTTTCACCACAATCAATACCCTATTGCTGATTAGTGCCATTAGCAACCAGTCTTGCCTTATACCGCTCCAAGTCACCACTGTCTATGTACTTGTGATGAAATAACCACATGCATCGGATAACATTCACACCGTTTGGTCTAGGTACCAAATCTCAAGTGTTCTGCTTTGTTAAAGCATTAAATTCCTCGCACATGGCTGCATTCCAATTAGGGTCCAGTTTGGCTAGTTTTGGATTTTTTGGAATGGGTGATATGGTTTGTGCGGAGAGGTTAAAATGAACCTTGGGTTTGAAAATCCTGTGTTGTGCACGAGTCTCCATACGGTGGGTAGGTAGCAGTGGGTGGTCTGGATTTCGTGGCTGTGGGCTGTCGGGTTCTGGAGGCAGCAGTGGTACTGGTTGGGTAGGAGACGTAGTCGGGTCGAGTAGTGGGGTGTTCGACCGAGAGTTGGGAGGTGTCTGGTCAGAGATGACGCCGGACAGTGGCAGGGACGGAGCTGCTGGTGCAGGCTCTGTCGAAACAGTGGGCTGTCGGTGGTACAATAATTGGATAACGGGGGACAGACTCGGTTCATCGAGAAAGGTGGAATCGGTGGTCTGAATTTTTTGGAGATTTAAAAAAGGAAAGGTCATCTCGTCAAATGTGACGTGACGGGAGACAATGATTTTGCGAGTGGCTATGTCATAGCACAAGTAGCCTCGATGAGTAGGAGAGAGACCGACGAAGACACAAGGCGTGGTGCGTGGGGCGAGTTTGTGAGGTATAGTAGAGGCCAGGTTGGGTAGCATAAGCAATCGAAAATACAGAGATGGTCATAGGATGGGAACCTATGGTATAAGATTTCAGTTGGGGTCTTATTTTGGAGAATGCTAGTTGGTAAAATATTAAGGAGGTACTCTACCATTTTAACAGCATAGACCCAGAATGGTGGTGGAAGACATGCATGAAACAATAAGGTACGAATCATGTTATTGATGGTGCGTATAATTCGTTCAGCCTTTCCGTTTTGGGATGAAGTGTATGGACAAGAAAAATGGAAAACCATGCCTTGTTTAGAGCAGAAATTGTGAAATGCGAAGTTATTAAATTCACGTCCATTATCACATTGGAAAGATTTTATGGATTTTTCAAACTGCGTTTTAATGTATTTTTGAAATTCAAGGAACTTGGCAAAGACTTCAGATTTGAATTTTAGTGGGTAAATACAGACAAAGTGTGAAAAATCATCTAAGAATACTAGATAAAATATGTGACCCAAGGAACTAACAACCGGAGATGTCCACAAATCAACATGAACAATATCAAAAGGAGAAAAAGTAACACTGTTGGATGACATAAATGGAAGACGAGTATGCTTGCCAAGCGGGCAAGAAAAACAGTATTGGACAAATTTTCCATTATTACATTGAATACGCTTAGTAGTCCTAAGAAAATTAAAAACAGGGTCTCCGGGGTGCCCGAATCAGTTGTGCCAAGTTGATGGAGAGATAGCCGCAAGGGATAGAGGTGATTGCGGTCTGATAGCGGAAGATTAAGTGAAGGGGTAGAGGTCTCCCACACTATTGCAACGCGTAAGAATTTTCCCCGTATTGAGATCCTTCACAGGAAAACCAAAAGGGTCAAATTCGACAGACACAGAATTATTACGAGTGAATTTTCTAACAGAGATTAAGTTTTTAATGATGTTGGGGGTGTAAATGATGTGATTTAGGGAGAAAAGCGGGTAGGGATATTTGGTATGTGTGTTACCGTAACCTTCAGTTGGAATGTGATGACCATTGCCGACAGTAATAAATTGAGGACAATGTAACCGAAGTAGTTGAGATAAGTTACCTGAAGACCGGGTGAGCTGAGATGTGGCTCCGGTGTTCATGTACCAATTATCATCGGGCTGTTGAAGGTTCACGATGTTGAAGGCCTTGCCCAAATCGGTGGGGGCCAGGCTGCTGCCTGGCGGGTGCTGATTGGCTGCTACCAGATGGGCATGTTGTGTGGGCTGGTAGGCCTGCCGGTTGGCGGGGGCGGAGCCCAAGAAGCCTGGCTGCCAACCTTGCTGGAATTGGGAAGCTAATGTAGGGTAGGGGCATGCAAGCGAGGCCCAGTTCCGGTATTGGGCCAAGGGGGTTGTTCAGCCCACTGAAAGTAGGGAGCAGGTGCTGGGAATGGTTGTTGGTTCCTTTGGCCCTTGCCGCAACCCTTCCCTTTGTTGTTGCTACCACGACCTCTGCCGCCGCGGGGCTGGTGGTGGTGGTCTGAGCGGTGGTGGCTGGGTGGCTGTAGGTGGTGTGCTTTCAATGGATAATGCCTTCTGATTGTGCTCCTCCTGTTTAGTACGGCGGGTTTCCTCCAAAAAAAGTTGTGAACGCGCCTTGTTGAAACTTGGTAGTGGGTCGGCCTGTTGAATCATTGTCGCAAGTGTATCGTATTCACCTTTCGGTAAACCGGCAACTAGTTGAAGTACCATCTTTGTTTCTGAAACAGATGTCCATACGTTGGAAAGTTGGTCGGCTATGAGTTTCAGTTGTTTACAATATTCGGACATGTTGGTAAAATTCTCGAGATGCGTATTGTTAAATTGCTCTTACAAATACATGGCCCGAGTATTTTTATTATCTTAAAACAAATTTTCTAACCGTACCCATAGTTCACGTGCCGTAGCACCTGTTTTCATGATAGTACACAACAAATCCTTTGAGATGGTGCCGTATATCCACTGTTTGACAATGACGTCAAGGCGACACCATGTCGAGTCTACAACATCGGCGGGACGAGGAGCATAATCATCAATATGATCTAGCACATTATACGCGCATGCATGAATGTAGAACAGTTCTATCCACATAGAATATTGACAATCTTCTTGGTTAAGAATTATAGGGATAAAATTCTTGATGTTGGTAACGGCGAATGCCGAGTGAAAAGAAGACGATGATCGTTGAGGGGGGTTGTCAAAAGTGCCAGTGGAGGAACCGGAATTTGTGGGGGAAGTAGGGCGAAACATAGTGGTAATGGTGTTGCCATCGGCCGAGAGGTAGGGAAAAGAATTTGGGTGGTGGTCGATGGCGGCTTGGGAGAAAGAAAAGAGTAGGAATTAGGGTTTGGCTCTTGATACCATGTAAGATTGGAATAATTTCCCTTAGGAATTCCTTTCATTAATCACATTATATATAGTTGTACAGAGGTTGATTCCTAATACTCTAAGAATCATAACTTACCTTAAATGATTGATTCCTAATACAATAAAAATTTCTAAGTTACCTTAAATATACATCTATCATAATTACAAAATATACGAATATTCGAAGAATATTCGCTAATAAAAGTGTTGAGATTAAACTTGTGGATTGTTAATTGTTAAATCCTGGCCTGTGGCTATGTTGCCTAATTGGCTTCCTAGTTGTTAATTATGAATAAAATGTTTGTCTTGCAAGGCAAAAAAGGATAGTTGTTGCATAATTTAACCGATACATCGTCCGATAATCGCCTGATAATTACTAATCTGATACTAAATCAACCGATATCTTATCGGCTGGCTAACAAATTAGTACATTTAAAAGTCGATAAACGTTAAATCAAATCGTTAAACATAGTTATCCGTCGATCTTCCCGATAAGCATCCCTAAGTAAAACCACCGATTTGTCTTGACATCAAAGGAGAAATATACCTTTGAAATCAATTGAGTCACCATGATTTACCTCCTTCACAGACCTGTCGGACTGTGGTATGGGGGCTCCTGGGGTGGGAGTTCCACCTTTTTTGGAAAATCAAAGGAGAAGCATGAAATTAATGGCTTGACGTGTTTAATTTCCCTTTAAATTTTTTTAAAAAGGTATTGATTTATTTATCCTTTTTGAGTTTTCATTTATATGTCTGTTAATTGGTACGGCAACAAATTTGACCATTTTCCCGAATAAAATGAGGTGAGATCAAATTATTAAGACACTCCAAATTTAACTTAAAATTGGAATAATTTTTTTTGGTTATAAAATAATAAAAGTAGAACAAAACTAGAACAAGAATATTGTGGAGGAAGGGATGAAAGTTCTTTATTTCTCTTGAGGGATGAAATATAAGGAGGGGACCATCTCAATTTATAGGAGAGAATTGACTTGGTCCCAAAGTTATTAGCCCTAATATTTCTCCTAAAGATAGACATCCACAACCACAATATATGATAATATTCATAACACTCCCCCTTTGATGTCTATTTTGATAGATAATTTGTCTCATTAAAACCTTACTAGAAAAAACCTAGTGGAAAAAATTTTAGTGAAGGAAAAAGAGTACACATTTCTAATAATACACATTTTGGTTGCCTCATTAAAAATCTTACAAGGAAAACTCAGTAGAACAAAACCTTATATGGAAAAAAGAGTACAACATGTATTAACTCCCCCTAATGAGAACTTCAGTCCAAATACTTGAGTCTTCGTATTCCAATCTTGTGCACCATCTTCTCGAAAGTTGCAGTTGGTAGACTTGGTAAACAAATCAGTCATATTATCACTTGAATGAATCTGTTGCACGTTGATATCACCATTATTTTGGAGCTCGTGTGTGAAGAACAACTTTGGTGAAATGTGCTTTTATCATATCTCCTTTTCTGAATCATCCTTTCAATTGAGCAATGCATTATCTTCATATAAGATTGTGGGTATTTCAAACCACATTTACTTCCAAGCCATTAAAATAGTCATAACATCAATTGAATTTATTGATATTTCTTCATTTTCTTGAGTTTGCGGCTAATTGATTTCTTTAAGACTATCAGGATTGATCAAATCTTGCATTTATTTATGAGATTATTTCTTACTGTCATCTTGACCATTTATTTTTATTTTTCTAGGATTCCGATCCTTAAAACCCAATGGCCTATCACGCTTCAGGCGTGCTTTTAGACTCATTTGCTATGACACTAGTATATGGTTCTACATGGACATCAATCTGAATTGAGACATTCTTTGCGGGGATATGTGATTCGGTAATCCTTTTCAAATCTGTAAATGTGTCTGACATTTGATTTGCTATTTTCTGCAAGTGAATAATCTTTTGGACCTCTTGTTCACTAATAGAAGCACGTAGATCAAGATGAGACTGTGATGGATTTTTCCACAAAATTTTCCTTTTTATTTCATTATTCTCTCCTCGTAATTTTGGAAAAATTCTCTCATCAAATCGACAATATGCAGTTGATCTTATTTCAGTATCTCCGTGTAAGGAAGAAATTGTATCATGCTCATAATTATAGCAAGATAAATAAATGCATCAATGGTACTTCAGGATCAATCTAATTTTCTCATTTCAACTTCTTTTAGAAGGTAGTCTACTGCTTTTCGAAAACTCTTCAAAATCTCCAATCACATTTAAGTCAACAACTTGCACAACCTTATGAAAGATTTTGAATATCGTAAAGGGATAAAGGTAAACATAGTCATCGTTGTACCCCTCATCAATAAATATTTATTAAGGTGATTTCAATACATCAACCTTAGTTCATTTAATCCATTTATGGATTACAAACAAGTTTTTCAATAACTTGTATATGCTTCAGGCATTTCGAATCCTTCAAAACAATTCATATAATTTTATCACTTGAGCCATATAGACTGAGACAATATTCATTTAGTATTTTATTTACATGACATCTTCTCATGTCAGGACTGCAGGTCCAGTAAATTTACTAAGATGTATCTACTTGGTAATTATTCGTACATCAATATGCTTTAAAGACGTAGAATTCAAATCCTCGTAATATTATACAATATTACGCACTATATTGTATCAAATATATCATCGACGAGATATCACTTTGTACCTGTTTGCAACTAGACACAACTTACTGAGATCTTATCACTTCATTATTTTTTCAGGTACCTGAACCTCGTATGAAGTTTTATGAAGTGTTATGTCATAGACTCTTCAAGAGCATATTGCCTCCTTATTATAATCATTTTGATCATTTGCTCCTCTCATTTTTCAAGGATTATTGCGTTTGAAATTGATTTGTCTGTCATGCTTCACGCATGTTGTAAATCATGTCCTTCAAGGACATTTAGGAGCATCTTGCAGTTGGAATATGAAATAGTTGGGTCAGCAAATGCTTCTAGCATTTGACTTAAATTATCGTTTGAACGAGGATCATATTGGTGATAATTCACAATATATTTCTTAGCTATTTATTCTCTCTACCATTATGTTAGAAAAACTAGCATACATTTTCACCTTCTTTGGGGAATCCATCTATGTGCATCGTGGTAGATTCATTAATAATATACCACACAACAAAACTATTAGATGAAAATATTTGGTTCCTGACCTTGAATCAATTATGAGGGGAGAATTTATCATAATTTACTGGTCTGAAGCATACAAGTGATATTGTATGTAATATATCATATTTCAGATCAACACATGAAGCTTTGTTCTCATTCGCAATGGTTTAGCTATTTTTCAGAGGCATTCAACGCTAAACCAGGTTGAATATAAACCAACATTAACAAGATGAATTATCTTGATTACATAATCTGAAGATTGTGCTCTCAACTCAGTTATTTTGAGTAAGCAACTTTGTAAATGTCAAATTGCAGGTTGACAATAAACACACATGTGACCGTCTTATCGATGCATCTATTTAAGACATCACAAACAGGTGAACGAACACTTATTCACCTTTTATATTTTTCAGAATTTAGGGAACTCAATCCCAACATTAGCTGATGTAACCAACTTATCATGAGAACAATCAAATTAATTCTTGCAGAATATTCTACTTCTTCATTATATTCCGAGTACAAACTTAGCACATCAGATTTAAATCAGGACAATCAAAATTATCACGTCAATTGATAAATTTATTTTTACTAGTGAACTTCAAGTTTACCATGTCATGTGCTATTTATTTTATTAACTTCTAGTTTACTATAACATGAATTCTATTTTGTACAATAAACTTCTGCTTTATCGTGACATGTGGTTTCATCATGCTTATATTTGTGTAATACAATTTGAAGAATAAAGAGGCTAACCTTTCAAATACATATTTCTTACCCACTATGCTTTCGTACATATTTAGTCATCCAATCATTTATAACTTCAATATGATAGCCATTTACTTTAGTAAACTTCGATTTACTACAACTTGTGCTTTGATCATAACAACTTTTTACAATCTAGAATAAATGACATAATATATTTAGGTTCTTCAGGAGCCTCTATTTTATTCTCCATAATCATACATATTGTTTGGACATTATTGGTGCCATGATCTTCTAGATAAATAGTGTCATGATCTTCTAGATAAATAGTTAGCTCTTCTGAAGCACTTGATCATTAATTTTGTACAACCAAATATTGCTTAGATATTGCTGGTATCATAAACGAAGTTATAATTAGACATTGCTGGTGTCATAAAGTAAATAGTAATCAAATGGACATTTAAAGACAATACAATTTATAAATGATGAGAAGTAAGTTCTAAACTTTAGTATTTCAGACATCTCATTCAGGGAGAATACCATTAACATTCGATTATTTATATCAAAGTTGCTACAATAACCATAATATATCAATGTGGTTATAGTAGATAGTATTCTACACAATTTGTATCCTTTTGCCTTAGAATGATACATAATAAAAATTGCAAGATGATTTGACGTGCGATAGGTATAAGGGCACATTCAACCTTTTTCGTTTAATGAATTTCTGTCTTCACATATTCCAAGGATGCTTGTATACATTCATAATACTCATATACAGATGCACAACCAGTGATGATAGATTAACATATTTTGTAAAGTTAAAAAGGCACCAAAAATTTATGACTATACAAAACCATGCACATAAGTACAAAGATAGTTACTATATGCAAACATAGCACTAACGTATTAAATGTTGATTCACTATGTCATTTGCATTTTTAATATTAAATCTATTTTGAAAATCATATATACATGCACTGCAAGGAAAAACTAATGTCTAATACCAACCTTTGTGAGATCAAGTGATGAAACATGTGAATTTTATTTTATGAATACTTTCAAAACAAAAGCACGGTACTTTATGCTGGTTATACCATACATTATAAAAATATTTCATCTATTACTTTAATAGAGAGTAAAAGTTAGTATGTCAAAATCACTAAGTACAACTGTAATCGCGGTTTAAAAATCGAGAGAGTGACATACCTCAACAGAGAGAAGGAAAAAAAAAATGAGCCCGCATACATTTTATGAAGGAAACGAGAGCCACCGCTAACAAAATTGTTACTTGATATATCAAATGATAAGAAGACAGTATACTTCAAACGATGGAATTAGTTGTCTCTTAAGTTTCTACAACTTATTATTCCATAAATATGCAGTTAGTTCAAATATAAACTTCTTTTAATATGTGAAATAAAGAAGTAAATTTTAAAGTTGAACACTTTTGAAAGTAAAATTCAAAACCTTACTAATTGGGGAGTAAAGTTCAAAAGTCTACCACTTCGGGAGTAGATTCAAAGTTCTACTACTTCGGGAATAAATTATAGAGACTTAATGCTTCGGGAATAAATTTTGAATTCACTACTTCACGAGTAAATTTAAGATTTACTACTTCAAGAGTAAAATTTAAAGTTTCTACTACTTCGAGAGTAGAGTTCAATGTTCTACTACTTCGGAAGTGAAATTCATTTACCACTTCAGGAGTAAATTTAAAGTTTTACTACTTTCAAAGTTCTACTACTTCCAGAGTAGAGTTTAAAATTTGCTACTTCGGGAGCAGATTTCTGAGTTTGCTACTTCGGGACCAAAATTCTAAGTTTGCTACTTCGTGAGAGCAAAGCATAAAATATTTAGAATATTATTTCTCAATTATCCTACCTCTTCTGGAGGTGGGTCGTGATATTTTCACAATAAAGAACACGTCTGTCTTTATAATCTTTACTAATCATCACATTCACTTCAGGGAATGGATCTGTACTTATAACATTTATCAAAAGTTCTCATTTTTCAGGAATGGAACATATCTCAATGTGCCTTAAACATATAAAGTAATGATAACTTAGAACCTCTTTAAGATCTTGCTACTTCAGGAGCAACTCGAGACATATATAAGAATGTGTCTTAAGCATGCTTAGAACATCTTTTAAGATATTGCTACTTTAGTAGCAAATTGAGGTATATATATGATATTAATAATATTCTTCCGATTATTTTACTCTTCGAAAGAAAATTTTAATTACCTCAGAAATTTTGTAAGCACCCCAGAGAAGCAATCTCATGTTATTAAGGAGATTTTCCTTTTTAATCATCGGTCATATTTAACTTTTTCATCATTCACCAACATTGAGAATAAAATAGTCATTCACAATACTTTATAAATCTACACAAGTCTTTAATAAAATAAATCATACCTGCATAACAATTGTGAGTAGACGTGAAAATATTTCGTGACTTTATGATGTTCAATTTTCTCAATTGGTTAAAATTTCGTGTTGATAACGTGTTATAAAATAATAAAAATATTGTGGAGAGGAGAGGAGAAGAGAGTTCTTTATTTCTCTTGAATCTCTTGAAGGATGAAATATAATGAGAAAAATATATTTATTTATAGGAGAGAATTAACTTGATTCCAAATTATTAATCCTAATATTTCTCCTAAAAATAGATATATCCACATTATATGATAATATCCATAACATTTTATTATTTTTTACTCAGTTTCAACTCCATGACAAACCTATTTTTTCCCCACAAATTCACACGAGATAGCTCATTTTTAGAGGGGAACTACTTCCTACCAAAAAAAATTTATAAAATTTTATACCCAAAATTCGTGCTCAAGACCTAGCAGTCTTCCCACCCGTTGTCCGATAACCACATTAAAATCCGACATATTCAAATTCGCACCAAATAAAGTCTATTTCTAAGCTAAAAAAATTATATCCGTTCGGACCGAATAAAGTCTATTTCTAAGCAAAAAAATTTATATCGAAAACAGTCTCATTTACTACACCATATAGGTACACACTCATCCGCTAGCTGCAAGGAATCTATACACCATTACAATGACAAATCTATTATTTTCCATAGAATGCGTTTTCACCATCTTAGGTGATATCCAATTAATTATTGAGACTTAAAGGTAAGTGTGTGCAATCCACATTTCACATCAACTTTGAGCCAGCTGTTACCCAGTAGCAGTTGCAAGATAATGAAGGAAAATAAAAAATAAGATTTTTGTAGTTTCAATATTTCACATAAAATTTGAGACTGTTGGATAGAAGATCAGCCATATACAATTTATATCTCCATTTCTCTAAAATATAATTAGCAGTACAAAATAAACCACACGGGTAGGCTAAGTCAGCTAATAAATCAAAAGATCAGCTTTGCTCATGAGCTTCATTAACAACCCATGTTAATTAAATCTAAAAAAAAAAAAAAAAAAACCTCTGATGCACTAAGCTGACCACAAGAGTATGATATACGCCGACCTCAAATTAAAATCAATACAAAAATATATACTTAATTAATTAAAACTACTAACATAACATAATGTTATAGATCTTTTCTCAAATCAACCACAACGATGCTAACATTATCAGTACTTCGCCTAGCCAAGGCCAATTTCGTCAATAAAATTGATGCATCTGAACAAGCCTTGTCGGAGCTTTCTCCGGCGCCGGTCACCGTGATGTCATTTACCGGAGAACCCGCCGGAGACGATGGACTCCTTGATTGCAAGCACATACGAGCCACGCCACACGCGGTCTCGTTCGATACAACGTCCCATAATCCATCGCTGGCTAAAATCAAACACTCGTCTTTGTCGGTCCGGTCAGTTATCGTCACCTCCGGCTCCGATATAACATATGGTTTTAAATAATTGTCGCCTGCATAATAGTTTCAAACAGATTATTAATATATTATTCATTTGTGAATTTCCAAATTTGATGAAAGCTGAGAGGAAAAAAATACGACAATATTATATGCCTTACCAATTGCTCTAGACATTGCCAATACGCCTAAAACTCTTGCTCCATCCCAATATATAACACGGCCACCAGCTTCTTGTATCCGGTTCAATTCGTCAGGTCGATCCGGCTAAAAATTACAATTTGAATTCATTAATATGAAAATAAAAGAAAATAGAAAATGTGATATAATGAATTGAATTTGTAACTCACCTTATGATCCACGGAAAGAGGGATAGCGACGCCGTTTCTGCATAGCACGGCGCGAGAATCGCCGCAATTTGAAACAATGATTTTGTCTGGAGTTACAACTGCAACAACGGCCGTTGATCCAACGGCATCGCACTGCGGAGTCTGGAGTTCGCACCTACAATCGGAACGGGATGCAGTTGATCCACTTGAATAATCCGTTACTTCTTTATCCATTTGAGAAAAGCTCGAAATCATCGCCTCTTTCCACGGTGCTTCGCCGTTCTCCACCTCGGTTTTCACTATCTCATGCATTCGATCTTTGCACTTCATGGCCACCTACAAAACTCAAACAAGTTTAGCAAAAATTGTAACACAGAAAAGGGTGAAAGTTCATTCAATTTGCAGGAGATTTACATGTGAACAGCCGTGGCCATCGTATACACCGAAGAAATGCAAGCTGGTTGAGTTTTTGCTATTCTCTTTGCAAAAAGAAGGGTGAACTGCTACTGCATCTTCCATGTCTCGTCTTCTCCCACAGATAGACGTGGTACCATATTTGGGGAGATTAGAAGGAACGACCTCTTGTTCAATAATGACCGTTTCTGTAGTAGATTCCGTTAGATCCAGCACTTTAGATTCATGTTCTTCCTCAGCTAGCTTCTTTGTTGTTGGTGTCGGAGACAAAGAAATCGTTACACTAGTTTCCAATTTCTGTCTCTTTTTGCCAACAACTTTCTCAGCTCTGTGCCTTTTCCGTCCATTTTCCTGCACCGCCACCGCCACCGCCACATCAGTGGGAACAAACCGGAACTGGTGAATTTCCATTCTTCTCCTTCTTGCAGCTTCGGAACTTGGCTCCACTGGATTTGTAGCTTCTGTTTCAGCTATATTAACACCACAACACATCCCAGCCATTTTTATCAATTAATTTTGAAATATTTGAAGAATAATTATTCTTATTCAATTTCAGAAGACAAAAATAGATTTTACTTGAAAACTTATAATCAATCAATGAGAAGAGATAGGAGAAATCTTTGGTCCCATAAATATGAAGCTTTATTTGGTACAGAACAAAGACCGAATTATAGTGGGGCTAATAACGGGCAGCCTGCCCGTCACCGTCTAGGGCAGAGTCCGACACGTATTATTTTCATGACGTAACAAAGGACATAGATCTTGACCGTCCATTTGTTCAGAGATACAGACCACGTGTGAAGCAGAATTTATTGTTTTTTCATTTACGTGGGCCAATGAGAGAACGAAACGATGAACTTGCTGTTCTGACACGCATGTGGACCGCTTATTCGCCTTTTTTCGGAGGCATACAATACGTGGCAAGATCCTAGAAAACTAGATCTGTGTTTGATCCACACGCCTTTCTAGCGTTTGTCAACACCTTCGTAGGTAAAAGGTCAATTCGGGTTACACTTGTTAAGGGGTATTCATCCTACCGTTAATTTTTTTGTTTTCATTTGGTGTCCGATATTCACATATTTAAATTTGTTCAGCATAGAATTTATATTTGGAGAAGCACTTTCTATCAAGAATTTTTTTTTATATTCAGAACTCGAATCGAGACCTCTCGAGGAAAGGAAGGAGGATCAGTTCATTCAGTCTCTCACGTCCTTTAGTGATTCCATCATCCGTTACGAGTGCTGCGGTTTTAAAAAATTTTATTTTTGATTTTTTTAAAAATGTTTTGCTTTATTGAAATAATTAGGCATGATTTGTTGTTTTTAAGTTTGATTTTGATTTTTTGTTATATGATAAATCGAATTATTATTTGTTCGATTTCAATCTATATACAATGGTGATTATGATTACAGAAAAAACAGTTTCATGTTTGAATGAATAAAATTGTTTAATGTTTATTGAAAACTATGGCTATATTTAAGTAATATGTATTATACATGAATATATAATTAAGAATTTAGTTTATATTTAGTATTAAAAGAAAAGAACTTTTAATCTGTAAGACTATAGGATTTTATAGTTTATATTTAAATTAATTACATTGTTGTCTATAATATGTATAAATCATTAAGTATTTTGGTACAATATTCAATATTTCGGTGTTTTTATAATATCGAATATCATATTAAATATTAATTTTCTTAAAAAATTACACACCCAATATCATACTAATTACCGTAATACTAATGAAAATACGGAAAATATCAATTGATAATCGATAATTTAATATTTATTGAAGTATACACCTCCCTAAATCACACTCTCTTCATCTATTTTTTCTCTTAATTCGGTTGGTTCTCCTCATTTTCGTTTATATTTGGGAAAAACTTAAATGCACTTACTATCACCGGATTATATAATTTTTTTCTTTCCCACCTCAAAATGAATTTGTAAATTAAGGTTTACATTATGGTAAATGATGATTTTATAGAAATTCCTCTAATGGAAGTCCTCAAATTCTAAACCGAACCTCATTAAACTTTATACATTTTAAATTGGAGGTGGGGCTAGAATTGATATACAATAGAACTATTTTCTGTTTGTAATATCCATTACAAAAATCTTCTTATAAAATTGGCTTTAATAATCGTGCTCTTAAAATTTTCGATAAATTTCATTTAATTTTCTTTTAATTGAGCATTTGAACACATGATAAAATATATTTATCAGATATTTCATTGAACACTTGAGCAGACCTAAGATTTTATATTATTGAAGCTAATGTTTATAATTAAAGAAAGTATATACCTTAAATAGTTAATTCATCTACGACACTTGAAAATACATAAAAAAAAGTTTCAAAAAGTTTGACCAAATGTCTAATGAAAATACGTATTATGTAATTATTGTAGTTTGAGTATCTAAGAATTTTTTTTTTATTACTATTACAAATTTAAAGGTAAAAAGAGTAGTCCAGTCCACTAAGCTTTCACTATGCGCGGGATCCAGAAAAGAACCGAATAAGAAGAGTCTATTATATACAATCTTACCTCACACTTCTGCAACCGGTTATTTCCACGATTTGAACACATGATCAAATGAATATTCAGTTTTGCTGTGTGCCAGAAGAAAGTAGTTTTACACATGAGCTGAATACCAGAGCGTAACGAACACGTCCATGGTACTGCTAAGTGGGAAATATAAAATAAAAATGCTTGCATTAATTCTTTTGTTTCAACTCCAGTTGTGAAACACTAAAAAGCGTCTACGTAACAAACAGAAAAAGAAATTAAAAACAAAACAAGAATGTGGGGACCACATATTGTCAACATCAAATTGACGCTTGCGGAATATCTGAAGTTTGATCATCCCAGGATAACAACACGTGTCCTTATTTGACGTGTAACTGAAGCTGCAAAAAAAAAAAAAAAAAAAAAAAACTTTTGCTCTTGTTATTTTACCCTCTACTCGACACGTTTAGAGTTAGGAAATTTTGTGACTTATTAAATTGTGCCACCCCCTCACCATTTTGAAATTGTCAAAAAAAAGTGAATTGGGAGGATGTATCTCTCCACCCACCCCACCCACCCACCCACCCACGTCTCTCTTGTATTAAATTAAGTTCGTGTCATCTTACGTGTCTTAATTTAGTTAAACATACAACTTAAATTATATATAAAAAAAATTAATAGTTTATGGTCTAAAAGTATTTTATAAAATTTCTTAACACAACTAGTTATGATCTAAAAGTATGTCACTCATATAAAGGAAAGTCATTAAAAGTAGATAGTGCTCTAGTTAAAAATTTATCCTATTATATATAATACAGAAATTAAAACAAAGTAAAGTGATACTACGACTTACTTGGAAATTAATTTTAGGCCATGAGCTTCTTTCAATGTCTTTCTTTTGGTTTTGTTCTTATATTATGCCGCGCCACTATATTGGGGAGGGACATGATTGGTATCCTATTAAGCTGATAAACGAATTCTCAACTAATCGATATTGAATATCATAATTATAAAATTGGAATAATTTCCCTGGACATTCATTTCATTAATCACAATATATATAATTATACATTCCTAATACAATAAGAATCCTAACTTACCTTAAATGATTGATTCCTAATATAATAAGAATCCTAAGTTACCTTAAATATACATCTATCATAATTATAAAATATACTGAATATTCGGTGAATATCCGCTAATACTCTCCCTCAGTTGGAGCGGTTGGAGGCCGAACGCTAAGGCTGGATCGAAAATCGGTGAAGAGCTGTCTCGGTAGTCCATTTGTGAAAATATTTGCATACTGATGGAGGAAGGCACGTGTAATATTTTGACCTGACCAAGGGCAACTTTCTCTCATACAAAGTGAATATCCATCTCAATATGCTTAGTCCGCTGATGTTAGACCGGATTGTGAGACATATAGATGGCAGATATGTTGTCACAATAGACTATAGACGCATTTCACAGTGGATACTGGAGCTCCAAAAGAAGATTTCGGAGCCAACATATCTCAACAACGACATTAGCAACTCTGCGAAACTCTGCTTCAACACTCGAACAAGGTAGCGTGACCTGCCGCTTGGCGAACCATGAAATAAGATTATCCTTAAGAAAGACACGGTAGCCTGAGGTGGAGCGACGTGTGTCTGGACATCCTGCCTAATCTGCATCCGTGTAGGAGAGTAATTTATTTGGGGCAGAGGGGTAGAGATGTAGTCCAAAGTCCAGTGTGCCCTTAACGTATCTGATAATACGTTTGAGGGACACAAAATGGGACTCTCGAGGGTCATGCATAAACAGACACACCTGCTGAACGACATATGCAATATCTGACCTAGTGAATGTAAGATACTGAAGGGCACCTGCAAGACTCCGATATAGAGTGGGATAAGAAACTGGCGCACCCTCATTGGCACTGAGATTGGATTTCGAGTCAACCGGAGTTGGCATAATTTTACAATTTTTCATCTTAGCCCTGTACACTATCTCTTCTGTATACTTACGCTGACACAAGAACATAGTAGCTGCAGATCTGGTCACTGATATACCCAAGAAATAATTCGTCTTGCCCAAGTCGGATATAGCAAATTCAGTTTTGAGTAGAGCAATAATTTCATTCTTCAAACCGTCAGATGAGGCAGTAAGAACATTGTCGATGACGGTCGCTGGTGGAGGCGAAATGACCTGCGCCGTCGACGTTGACGCGTAAACAGTGGACGGAAACCGGAATAATGATATGACTGGTGGGGACAGATATGTGTCATCAAGAAATGTGTAGTTCATGGTTTGAAATTTCCGAAGATTGGAAAATGGAAAATACATCTCGTCAAATGTGACGTGGCGGGAGATAATGATTTTACGAGTGGATAGGTCATAGCACATGTAACCCCTATGGTTAGACGCGAGACCAACGAAGACACAGGGCGTAATTCGTGGTGCTAATTTGTGAGGGGCAGTGGAGGCTAGATTGGGGTAGCATAAGCAACCGAAAATTATGAGTTGGTCATAGGACGGAATCCTACGGTATAGAACTTCAGTGGGGGTTTTGTTTTGAAGGGTGTTAGTGGGTAAAATATTAAGGAGAGATTCTACCATTTTAACAGCATAGACCCAAAAAGGCGGTGGAAGATAGGCATGAAACAAAAGGGTGCGAACCATGTTATTGATGGTTCGTATAATGCGTTCAGCCTTTCCGTTTTGGGATGAAGTATAGAGACAGGAAAAATGGAAAACCATGCCTTGTTTAGAGTAGAAAGTGTGAAATACCGAATTATTAAATTGCGTCTGTTATCACATTGAAAGATTTGATAGATTTTTCAAACTGTGTTTTAATGAATTTTTGAAATTCAAGGAACTTGGCAAATACTTCAGATTTGAATTTCAGTGGGTAAATCCAGACAAAACGTGAAAAATCATCTAAAAATACTAGATAAAATTTGTGACCCAAAGAGCTAACAACCAGAGATGTCCACAAGTCAGCATGAACAATATCAAGAGGAGAAAAAGTAACACTGTTGGATGACATAAATGGAAGACGAGTATGTTTGCCAAGCGGGCAAGCAAAACAGTGTTGGGCAAGTTTTCCATTATTACATTGAATACGCTTAGTAGTCCTAAGAAAATTAAAAACAGGGTCTCCGGGGTGCCCGAGTCTGTTGTGCCAAGTTGATGGAGAAATAGCCGCAAGGGATAAAGGTGATTGCGGTCTGACAGCGGAAGATTGAGTGAAGGGGTAGAGGTCTCCCACACTATTGCAGCGCGTAAGAATTTTCCCCGTATTGAGATCCTTCACAGAAAAACCAAAAGGGTCAAATTCGACAGACACAAAATTATTGCGAGTGAATTTTCTAACAGAGATTAAGTTTTAAATGACGTTGGGGGTGTAAAGGACGTGATTTAGGGAGAAAGGCGGGTGGGGATATTTGGTATGTGTGTTACCCTAACATTCAATTGGAATGTGATGATCATTGCCGACAGTAATAAATTGAGGACAATGTAACCGAAATAGTTGAGATAATTTACCTAACGACCGGGTGAGGTGAGATGTGACTCCGGTGTCCATGTACCAATTATCGTCGAGCTATTGAAGGTTCACGGTGCTGAAGGCCTGGCCCAAATCAGTGGGGGGCATCTTTGCCGCTGCGGGTGATCTTTGGATCGATGCCATGTGGGGCTGCTGCTGCTGCTGATGGGCCTGCCTATTGGCTAGGGCGGATCCCAAAAGACCGGGTGACCAAGGTTGCTGCTGGAACTGGGCCCCTGCTGTTGGGTAAGGGCAGGCAGGCGAGGCCCAGTTCTCGGTATTAGGCCAGGGTTGCGGTCCATCTCACTGGAAGTAAGGTGCAGGATTTGGGCCTGTTTGTTGGTTTTTGTGGCCCTTGCCTTTGTTATTATTTCCACGGCCTCTGCCGCCTCGCCCTACACCGCGGGATTGCTGGCTGGTGGTGGTCTTGCGGTGGTGGTTGGGTGGTGGTAGCCGCCGGTGGTGCCATCCCGTCAACGGCTAACACCTTTTGATTATGCTCCTCTTGTTTAGCACATCGGGTTTCTTCCAATAATAGTTGTGACCGTGCCTTGGTGAAACTTGGTAGTGGGTCGGCCTGTTGAATCATCGTTGCAAGTGTATCGTATTCACCTTTCGGTAAACCAGCAACTAATTGAAGTACCATCTTGGTTTTAGAAACAGATGTCCCGACGTTGGAAAGTTGATCGGCTATGGGTTTCAGTTGTTTGCAATATTTGGACATGTTAAAATTCTCGATACACGTATTTACTTGTCAAATGAAGTAAGCAATGAGAATTGACCTCCAATCGAAAGCAAAAGTTGAAGAAAACTGAGCAACAGCATGAACCTAACTGATAGTTGTACGGATATTAACGTCAGTCGTATATAATACAAAAACGAATGTATGTTCTCGTAAGCCAAGTATTATCGATAAAAAAATCCTATAAGTCTCTTAAACAACCTCATAAAAGAGGTGGAACAAGACTTTCTGAAGTAAAACATAACAAGAAAACATATTTCACAAGTAAAAATGAAATTCCGATGAAGTCTGGAAATTGATATAACTGATAAGTTAATAATTGAAACTAAAATTGGAATATGAGTTATTTTAACGCAAAATTATATTTTTGATTAAGGGAGTTCTTAGCATTGTGACCTGCATACATGAGGATTGCCAACATCAACGAGAAAGAGTCGGCTTATCTCCAAACAAATAATATCTGCGAGCGTGGAGTAGCTAACCTGGGTCTTTGTCCTACTCATACAATGTGAGGTTGGCTACTTCCCCTAAACTTAATGTAATCACACCAATAATTAATATAAACTTGAAAGAATTATATATATATATATATATAATTTACAATTTTAATAATAGGAAAATTTTATTCCTATTCTACTCCTAAATTCTTATTCTACTTGTACAATAATTATATAATTATGATAATTGTACAATTATAATTTAACTACAATAAAATATTTACCTAAATAAGACCACTAAATCGTGATATACATGGTATGTATACACCGTGTATATCACGGGTTTAACAACTTGATTTTGAGTATTTGGCCCGTGATATACACGATATATATTTCGTGTATATCACGGGTATTTATCACACCCCTGCAGTCATAGCGGGCGGTCTTCGTACGCTGAGATTGTCCCTAAAACATTCAAAAAGAACCGAGGGAAGACTCTTAGTAAAGATGTCTGCAATTTGATACCTGGAAGGGACATGGCAGACACGTACTTGTCCACGAGCTACCTTTTCGCGAACAAAGTGAATGTCCATCTCGATGTGTTTAGTGTGCTGGTGTTGAACCGGATTACCAGAAAGGTAGATGACACTAATATTATCACAATAAATCAAGGTAGCTTTCTGAACAGGACAATGAAGCTCTAAAAGAAGATTACGTAACCAACAGGATTCAGAGACCACATTGGTCACCCCTTGATACTCGGCCTCTGCACTAGAGTGTGATAATGTAGACTGACGCTTCGCAAACCATGAGACCAAGTTATTACCAAGAAACATACAATAGCCGGATGTGGAACGTCTGGTATCCGGACAACCACCCCAATCAACATCTGTATACAAGACAATTGTAGACGTCGATGAAGGATATAAATGTAAACCATAGTCAAGTGTTCCCTGGATGTATCGAATAATGCGTTTGACCGCATTCATGTGCTTAACCCCGGGATCATGCATAAACAAACACACCTGCTGTACGACATACATAATATATGGTCTTGTGAAAGTAAGATACTGAAGAGCCCCTGCAAGACTGCGATAGTGGGTCGGATCCTCATACGGTGAGCCAGCCCCAACACCCAATTTGGGTTTAGTATCAACCAGAGTGGAAGTAGACTTGCATGAGGACATACCAGCTCTCTCAATGATCTCAGCTACATACTTCCATTGTGATAAGAATAACCCACCTGCATGACGAGTGACAGCAATCCCCAAAAAGTAACTCAAGGACCCCAAGTCTTTCATAGTAAACTCAAAACTGAGCATTGTCATGATAGACTGTCGCAAAGCATCAGAAGAGGCAGTCAAGATAATATCATCCACATATAATAGTATATAAGCCATGGAAGTACCATGACGATATATGAACAATGAATTATCAGACATGCTGTGTGAAAACCCGATAGATGAAACATAGTCACCAAACCTCTTATATCAAGCCCGTGGGGCCTGCTTAAGCCCATACAAATATTTCTTCAATAAACAGACATGATGAGGATATTTGGGGTCTCAAAAACCCAAGGGTTGATGCATGTAAACGGTCTCCTTAATATCACCATGTAAGAAAACATTCTTCAAATCTAACTCATGGATGCGCCAAGCTTACGAAAGAGCCAGACTGAGAACAGTGCGAATGGTAGCCGGTTTGACCACCGGACTAAACGGCTCACCACAATCCACGCCAACTTGTTGAGTCTTACCATCACCTACAAGACGAGCCTTATGCCTCGCAAAAGAACCGTCAGAATTATCCTTATGAGTAAAAATCCATATAAACTGAATAATATTAACACCAGAAGGAGGGGGTACCAACTCTCACGTCTTATTTGCAATAAGAGCATCATATTCGTCGGTCATAGCCAATTTCCAATTCAGGTCATTTAATGCTGACATTGGGTTACGGGGTAGAGGGGATTTAAGAACATTAGAATTTAAATTAAAATGTCTTTTTTATTTAAAAATACCTTGTTGACTATGAGTGACCGGTCTGTGACTCAGGGGAGAATTGGGTGGATTTTGGGAAATATCGGGACAGGTGACGGACGCCAGCAGGCAGTGGGCCTGCTAGCCCAATACTAGAACTGGGGCTGGGACACGTTAATGTAGCAGGGGCCAATTCGGCAGTGGGCTGGAAAACAGGCCCACTGGACCGAGCAGACCCTGAGGACGTAAGTGATGGAGAGGGTAGTGGGCCAGCAGGCAGTGGGCCTGCTAGCGGGACAGGGGGCGCGGGTTGGTCCAACCGCTGACGTAGAATATAAGGTGGGACCCCGTCATCCAAAATTGATACGAGTCAGGCATGGTACAACATACTTTGGTAAACGGAAATTGAGTTTCATCAAATATAACGTGACAACTGATTATGATTTTATTAGAGGATAAATCAAAACACTTGTAACCACGATGATTTGACGGATAACCCAAAAATACACAAGCGGTAAAATGGGCTTGAAATTTGTTTAATGTAGTGGACGGAAATATTGGATAGCATAAACACCCAAAAACTCTAAGATGAGAATATGAAGAGATTTTATTATAGAGAATTTTGAGTGGAGATTCAAAAGCTAATCCTTTGTTAGGAAGTATGTTAAGTAGATAAGTAGCCATTTGTAGTGCTTGATGCCAAAAAATGGAGGGACAGAAGCATGGGCTAATAAGGTATGAACAATATTATTAATCGTACGAATTTTTCGTTCGGCTTTCCCATTTTGTGAAGACATATGTGGACAAGAAAAATGAAAAACTATGTCATTAGTCGCACAAAATTCCCGAAACACCCCATTATCATATTATTTTCCATTATCACATTGAATATATTTGATATCACGTTCGAAGTGGATATGGATGAATGCCCTAAAATTGATGAAAGTGGAAAATACTTGAGATTTTTTCGCTAACGGAAAAGTCCATAATAAATAGAATAATCATCCAAAAATAGAACATAATAACGATGACCCACAAAACTTAAAACTGGAGATGTCCATAAATCGCTATGAATAATATCAAAAGGCATCAAAGTGCGAGAAGTAGAGGCTACAAAAGGCAATCTAACATGTTTTTTCTAACGGACAAGAGGGACAAATTGGAGTACTACTCGTACCCTTACAGTGAATAAAATTGTTTTTATTTAAAGAAGACATAATGGACGACCCTGAATGACCCAAACGTGCATGCCATAAGGAAGGAGCAAGAGCAGCAAAAGTGGAGGGTAGGGCCGGACTGACGGGAATTGATGGAATTGACGATGGTGATTGGATAAAGATCGCCCCTACTGTTGCATCTCATAAGAGGTATTCCATTTTGAAATCCTTCACAGAAAATTCAAAAGGATCAAAATTAACAGAAACCTAATTATCAGTGGTCAATTTGCGAACAAAACAAATTTTTAATCAAGTGAGGGGCATGAAGGGTATCTTTTAAGATAAGAGGCGGATGAGAAGGGGACAAAGTTGCACTACCGTGAACATGAATTGGAATAGTATGACCATTACCAACAATAATACCACGATTGTTGCTCAAATTGTAATAAGACGAGAGAGTATCTGAGTCGGATGTCATGTGAGAACTGGCTCCAGTGTCCATGTACCAATTTGCATCCCGGGGGGTTCAATCCAAGTGTGTGTATCACGGCTTCAATATCCATCGAAGTGGGACCCGCAACATGGTGGGCCCGGCCCGGCCGAGGCCCAAGCACACCTACTTACTGCCCCGGCCTAGAATATGGTCTCGGACTGTACTGCTAGCCCAAAAAACTGGGCATGTTTGTGTATGGAAATTGGGCCTAGTTTCCCGGGTAGGCCGAAGGTGGGCAATAGGGGCCATTGGGCCAAAGACAGCTGGCCCAGTTCCAGGGCCATGGACCGCAGGGTTGCGGCCAGTTTGTTTGAGGCCCATTGCCCCGAGGCCCACCCCCGTTATTTCCACCTCGGTTTCCGCCATAATTTTTTCGATTATTACCATTTTTTGCCTCCATCGTTATTGCAATTTTGGCCTAAAGTCTCGGAGGAAGAGTGAGTGGCATCGGATGTGGTCATCATGACGACAGGCATGGCGCCAGTAACCGCCTTTTTGGCTTAGCCGGCTTCTTCCAACGTAAGCATGGACCGGGCCTGGTAGAACTATGAGAGAGGATCACTTTGACGAAGGAGGGTTTCAACGCCACTATAGGCCTCAGATAGGCCAGCAACCATCTGGAGAATGAAACGATTATTGCTAACGGGTGCACCAACGTTGCGGAGTTGGTCCGCCAACTCTTTCAGCCTTTTGCAATAGGCTGAGACGTTCGGAAAATCCTTCATGTTAACATGAGAAACTTGATCAAGGGTAACAACAATGGAGTTTTTGTTATCTTGGAATATGTCACGCAACCTATTCCAAGTTTCCAATGCGGTAGCATCGGGTTCAAGAATTGTTTGCAAGAGGTCCGTAGAGATAGTGGAATAAATCCACTGCAGAACGGTAGCATCAAGAATATTCAATGTGATAATGGAAAATGTGGACAAGAAAAATGAAAAACTATGCCATTAGCCTATGCTTCCGTCCCTCCGTCTTTTTGGCATCATGCACTACAGATGGCTACTTATCTACTTAACATACTTCCTAACAAAGGATTGGCTTTTGAATCTCCACTCAAAATTCTCTATAATAAAATCCCTTCATATTCTCATCTTAGAGTTTTTGGGTGTTTATGCTATCCACTATTTCCGTCCACTACATTAAACAAACTTCAAGCCCGTTCTACCGCTTGTGTGTTTTTGGGCTATCCGTCAAATCATGGTGGTTACAAGTGTTTTGATTTATCCTCTAATAAAATCATAATCAATCGTCACGTTATATTTGATGAAACTCAATATCCGTTTACCAAAGTATGTTGTACTGTGCCTGACTCGTATCAATTTTTGGATGCCGGGATCCCACCTTATATTCTACGTCAGCTATTGGACCAACCTGCGCCCCCTGTCCCTCCAGCAGGCTCACTGCCTGCTGGCCCACTACCCTTTCCGTCACTTACGTCCTCAGGGTCGGGTCGGTCCAGTGGGCCTGTTTTCCAGCCCACTGCCGAATTGGCCCCTGCTACATTACCGTGTCCCAGCCCCAATTCCAGTATTGAGCCGGCATGCCCACTGCCTGCTACCGTTCATTAATGAAAGGTAAGTGTACAATTCAATTTAACTATTGTACTCCTAATAGAAAAATTATATTCCTATTGTACTCCTAAAATCTTATTCTACTTGTACAATAATTATACAGTTATGGTAAGTGTACAATTCTAATTTAACTACAACAAAACATTTACCTAAATAAGACCACTAAATCATGATATACACTATATGTATACACCGTGTATATCACGAATTTAACAGCTTGATTTTGAGCATTCCGCCCATGATATACACTGTGTATATCACAGATATTTATCAAAACTGAAGATAAGAATCACAAACAATAATACATAACAAGTAGGAGTAATATTTATCTAACCTTGTATAGACTGAACAAAGTAAAATACAAGTCATATTCGAGCAACAACCATTTTATGTATTACAATTACATGTTCTTATAGAAGGTTGTACTGAGTAAGAATGAGATAGACTGTTACTAAATTATAAGAATTATTTTTAGATATTTCATCCAACACACATAATACATGTAATTTTTTTCTAGGATTTCGTTTTTGATTAATAAGCCTTAACTTAACTCGAGCAAACTTGCTTCAACTAATTTCTGTGTCCTTAGTTCTAATCCAAATCATAATTCTCACTTCACATGATAACCAAATCAATATATATCTGTGTATGTTCAAACCCTTTGACTTTATTCTTATTATCTTGAGGACATTTGAAATCTCTTTATCTGTTTTGTAATGGTTCATGAGAATTAAATATACTCATCATATTCTTACAACTTACATGATTAGAAATATGAGTAATACGATCTGCAATCGTAAAATTCTATTTTTAATTGAAGGTCTTTCATTCTCCCATGTTCTTGGTAAGTTTCATCCATGAAAGTTAGGGTGTGTATAATTCTTGGTGTAAATAACTAGCCATTTCACATAATTCACATTTTCAGTTTCATATATTACCTGAACTTCACAATCTATTGTTTCATACTTTTAATTACTTTATTTATTTTCTTTTGCTAGTCTAGTATATTAAAAAAATATAATTTCTATTTTACTATTTATTCTAACAAACTAATAGAAATTGATTAATTTTTTTAATATTACCCGTTAAATACCCTTACTTCCCAAACTTATTGGAGTTACAATATTAGATTACTATTAATAAGGAAATTTAACAAAATAAATTCTTAATATGTACTCCCCAATTCCTATTTAAGAGATCTTAATAGTATTTTTAATTTATTTCAAATAGTCATGTTTTAAAAAAATTAAAAGGTATTAATTTATTTTTATTAAAATTGTCCTACTTTAATAAATATCATCAAACTTTAAAGAAATCTTTCAGAACTTTTTAAATTTTCCTATGCATATATTAAAGGATATTTTAGTAAACTAAATTACTTAATTATGTTATTAAATAACTTTTTAAATGGATGCAGTCAAACCTTCTAAAATTATTTAAAAAGAAATGATACGAGTAATTTCTTAGGAACAATGAAGTAGTAAAAGAAAAGGGACCACCAAAAAATGCGGTGCAGTGGATGAAGCTGCTTCTTCCTTAATCAGATGTCTCGAGTTTGAGTTCTGGGTATGAAAAAATCCTTGGTAGGGAGCGCTTATCTCCAAATGGGGCCCTACGCGGCGCGAATCCAAATATAATCGGGCTTCAATACGGGTATCAGACATCGAATGAGAAACCATAAAAAATAAAAAAAATGGAATCATAAATCTTTTATTAATATACTCCTCTTGTTCACTTTATTTGTCCACAATGCACTTCATTTAAAAAATAATAAATGAAATATATATTTTAAATAGTATTCATATTAAATGGTATATCGTTTAATCAATTTGAAAATGATTTGAGAATGAATAGTTAATATTAACGCGAAACAAAAGGTATGGTAAAGTGGACATGAAAACTAAAAATTTACTATTAACTATAATAGATAAGTAAAAATAAATTAAAAAAATATCTCAGCTAGCTTGTTTTATGAATCAATAAATCTAAACGAATACAGTAATTTATTACTTCATCAATTTCACTTTTTATATATGACGCTGTCACTGCTTAGGAAAGCAAAGAACTTTTTCTTTTTAATTTACCTTTAAAACACTGTAATTCATTCAATGAATTTGTAAGAAGGAAATGAGAAGGTGTGAATAGTGTCTTGGTACAGTTGGAATGGCAGCTTAAAGTTAGTGTCAACACAGCTGGCTGCACGTCGACCTGTCAACCTGTTGGGACCTAACTTCAGATCATACCAAATTTATGTTGACACATACTTATATAGTTCGGAGACCGACTCTAAAGTCTAAAGGGTTCAGATTGAGTAGGATCAAAATAAAATATTTGGAGTGTAAGTTTAGTAACGGGAGCGACATTGAGACAAACATGAAGGTGATGCTTGGTACTCAAGTCATTTCGAAAAAAGGAAGCTTCAAGTACCTTAGGTCTATTATCTAAGAGAAAAGAGAGATTGATAACGATGTCACACATCGTATTGGGGCAGGTGGATGAAATGAAGGCTCGCATCTGGAGTCTTGTGCGATAAAAATGTGTCACCAAAACTTAAAGACGAGTTCTATAGGGTGGTGGTTAGACCGACTATGTTGTATGGGGCAGAGTGTTGGTCAGTCAAGACGTCGCACATTCAAAAGATGAAAGTTGCGGAGATGAGGATGCTGGGATGGATGTGTGGGCATACAAGGGGGATATGATTAGAAATGATGATATCCGAGACAGAGTGGGAGTGACCTCGGTAGAGGATAAGATGCGGGAAGCGAGGTTGAAATGGTTCGGGCATGTGCAGAAGAGAGACACAAATGCCCAGTGCGGAAGTGTGAGAGGTTGGCTATGGACGAGTTCATGAAGGGTAGAGGTAAGCCGAAGAAGTATTGGGGAGAGATGATTAGATGGATATGACACAAGTGCATCTTACTAAGGACATGACCTTAGATAGGGGGTTGTGGATGACACAGATTAGGGTAGAAGGGTAGTAGCTAGTCGAGCGTAGCCCTACTTACGCTTACAAACTGGTAGTTGTAGTGTTATTATTGTAGGCCCGCTTAGCCTATTATACTAGTAGGCGCAATATTGTTTTATAGTAGCGTTTGATTTCTACTACTATGTGTTCTTTTGTGTACTTTATTTATCTTATGTACTGCATTAGTTACTGCTTCTTTTTCAGAATGCGCTAGCATGACTTATTTGCATTTGATACCAGCATTTTCATACTGCTTTAAATTTCTTGTCCAGGTCTGACCGGTTCTCTTACTTTGCTTGTGCTTATGCTTTGTCTTGAGTCGAGGGTCTCTCAGAAATAGCCGCTCTACTTACGAAGGTAGAGGTAATGTCTGTGTACACTCTACCCTTTCCAGACTCTACATTGTGGGACTTCATTGGATATGTTGTTGTTGTAATATACTTATATAACTTTAGATAATACAAATTTGTGTTGACACATACATATATAGCTTTAGATAATAGTAATACTCCCTCTCCTCGTGTCAAATTATCTATCATATTTAGGGTTACAATATTTGGTTCGATATTTTTAAATTTCAAATTTGATAATTCGATAATCGGTAAATTAAACTTCAATTCGGTACTGTATTCGGTAATACTGTATTGAAGTTGGACAACATAACTTGTAAACACAAAATTCAAATCTTTCAGTTAATATATAATCTTAAGAAAAATAATCAAATTCTTCAATTAATCAAACGCAGATTGTGTCGCATAATAGTACACAAAATTTATTCAGATGCATCCCAGAAATAACACAATACCTTTGTTGTGAGAAAGGAAAACGATTTGCGCAAATTGAATCTCATCTCCAGCGATAGTAAATATCACAACATTATTACAGATACACCAAACAAGTATTAGATTACTTGTACATATAAACAAGGAAGATAGACAGAGAGGAGCTTGTTTGATATTCTTCCGGCAAGCTTAAGCTTCACCTTTCCTTCCCCTTTTTATTATTTAGATTGTTATCGAATGTGAACCCTTCTCTGACCAATTTTACTTAAAGTACTCTCTTCTCCCAACTAAACCAGAGAGAAGATGTTGGTACTCTATTATACTTTATAAAGCAGTACGTGAAGTAAATAACTATTACAAGTATTCGAAAGGATAAATAAATATTCAATATTCAGAAATTAAATCTTGTTGAACAAATAGGTCAATCTTCAAAACTGCCGCAAACTTGTTGTGTCCTGAATCTTGATAACCTGAAATCAAGAAAAACTAAATCTGGATGGTTACAACGTTGTGTGTTGAGTCGAGTGATTGCCCTCTGTCCTTAAGACAAGATTGCCCTGTATAAACGCTTTTACGTTAGCGGGCAATAGTCTCCCAAGATAAAACAACATTTTAATCTCAACGCTACAAAGCCAATAGGTTGAGCATGACGAAAAACAAATATGAATCGACTTGCTGAAGATATGAAAAAGGAAGGAAGAGTTTCTGTTTACTCTTCTCTTTTGTCTCTATGTATATAGTGTGTCTCTGTTGTGTATATCTTGTGTATATGTGTGTATTTCAACACTGTTTTTCCGTTACTGTTTTTGGTGTTTTTCGTGACTGTTTTATGCTGTATTTCGTGACTGTTTTGTGCTGTATATGCTGTCTATATTGCTGTTTTTCTCTGTCACGAATTGAGCAAAAAACAGCTCAATATATAACATGGAGGAGGGCAACCCAACAACCACAAATAAGGCTGTAATGGCCATTAAAGAAGGGCTGTAATGGCAGGTTTAATGTCATGAAGGAGGCTGTTCATGGCCTTGAAGGAGGGTTGATTAATGGTCATGAAGGAGGGCTGTTAATGGAGTAGTTAACAGCCAAGTAATGGCTGGTTAATGCTCCAAAAACAGTTCAAACCCCAAAATCAACTTTTCAGAAACTCTAAGGACCAAACGGTAAATATTAAGCAATTTGGAGTCCAAAAATAAAATATCAGAAAGTCCCCACAGCCCACAGCCCGTGACCCGAGCCCGAGATCGGACCAGACGGGACGGGCGGGCGGCGGCGGCGCGCGTGTGGGCTTAGCCTTGAACCCAAGCACATCTAGGTCCTCCCTCCTTTAAACACATGGGATACCCTTTGGGGTCCCAAACCCTTTACCACATTAGAGACTTATATAGATAGCAATTTTTCATATTCCCACCGATGTGGTAGATTTGTCCCACACCATATTTCCATGCCTCAAACACCTTACTTCGTGGACCAATATCTCTTTCACTTCTCAACGAAATTTGACGATTCTTGGCCCTACGGTCATCTACTCACTTAGTAGAATATGCATGTGTGAAGAGACAAAACCTCCAACATGCGGAACACTAGTGTTAATTTCATTAAAGATGGGTGGACGCATCTCCCCGCCAAAGGCAAATTTCCAACAATCCCCTCTATGAAAGAGAGATTATGGCGCACACACAAGGTGCCTACTTTCAGCGAAAAGTTATTGCATCAGGAGAGGTAGCTTCTGCTTTGAACCTTCCCTAGTTGAATACCATCGGACTTACTTACTGCGCTGTGAACGTGATGTCTTGAACCGTCAGTGTTTAGTGTAAGCCAAGACAATGATACCAACACAATAACTCTCCTTATTCGTTTTCATTCTTACGTTTTTGTCCGTTGTGGCTGTGGACACACTTGGATTCTTAAGTGCGTTCATTTGAGGCGGCCATCCTCGCACTTAAATAGGTGATCTCCTACAAGGTATCCTGCTATACCCCACTTCACAAGTGTTACGAATCATTAAAAGTTTCTCTAACCTTAACCTCAACCATTTGAGGATCATTTAAAGGTTTGGAAGCTTAACCTTTACCCACCATGCAGGTAGCACTTTAATGTCTATCGCGGGAACAACTTTTGATTCATGTTTCCGTACAGAAATCATCATCCGAAGTGTTTCTTGCTTCCACCGAAGCGCTCAACTGAACCTTTTGCAGCTTAGTTTTCCCATTGAACCAAATTCTTGAGATCTCCAATCAGTATGGTTGGGTTACCACCGCAAAGGTTCGTATTGTTTGGGTTTTAAGCCCATTCCCCTAGACAGGCAGAACACTTGATCTCCGGGTAGTCCCTTAGTTAGTAAGGAAGTGACACCCGTGATGATCAACTTCCATACACGGACTTATGTCTCCGACAGATCCTGACAGATATGTCCAGATACCGTCATCCGCGTCCTTCCTAAAGCCGTCCGGCTAGCCACAGTGTATAACTGCTGAAGGCACGGGTTTCTCCCAATAAGGGACGTCCTCTAAGGAGTCATGAAGTTACTCAACTTCTTTCATGCTTTGTATAAAGAGATAAACTCCGATTCCATCATGAATTGGCCGATGCAAGTTTGCTTAGAGGTTTTTCCAAGACCCACCATACACATTTACTTGTGGCTTTGGTGTTCTTCAGATCTGATGTCCAGTTTGCATCACTGTGTTCTCCCAGAACCGCTGGACATCCAGAATACTATAATCCGTAGATAAGCGAATATTTCAGATATCGTCATATCCGACTTAACGCCTTCTACCGATCATGTATTAAAATTAACAATGAACCTTAGTTCAACTGATCTGCTTTGTAGGCCGATACCAGGTCGGTTGTAGTGTGTACAATACATTAAACTACACGTGACCTGTGCATATCGCTCATTGTCTATGGGTGCACCATGATTTCAATCAGTTCTATGATTCATATCCATTGGTGGCTTCAACGAGACTGTCAACTATCGACCAGTCCGTTAGATGTCTTAGAAATCCAATTCCTAAGATGTCATATGTGATACCCATATCTTTCATATCGAGACATTGTTTCAATATGACTTCCATTCTCAGACTGTTGGTTTTCCAACTGTTGGCTTTCTAACTCCAGAGTCAATGTTTTTGTGTTCAGATTCATTGTTTCTGTTTTATCTGAAACTTTCAGGACCAAAATGTAAACATTTCAGGGACCAAACTGAAAGTTCAGGAAGAAGCCCAACAGTTCAGCAAACCAACTCTGATCCTCTTCTTCCAACTCTCCGGTTGGGAAGGATGTTTCAACATCCATGCCACACAAGACTGCAATAGCCCTGGATGTTAAGATACTCACATGGGAGCACATCTTACAACCCAAAGGTTCTTTTCCCGGAGGAAGATCAACCATTACACAAGTATGGTTCTATATGATGGAATCTATTTCTCTCTTTAGCTTCTTTCCAAAGCAGCGCTTTTGGAGATAATAATTATTTGTTAATTTTCCATGGTTCGTTCTCAACCATACAAGCTAGAAGGCCTGGAACAAGTCTTTGTCCCCTCTTTGCTCCGTCTCAGTTCAACATCTAGAATCCCTGAGTTCTGCAGATCTGGAATATTAAGTTCCGGATAGCCAGCAACTTTCGAGTCCCGTAGATACGGAATGTCTAGTTCCGGACAGTCAGGCCCTCGCGGGTTCTTGTTAACCTTGAGTAATTACTCATTTTTCCTTTTTTCAAGGAGAGTTATCTTCAAAGAATTCAACATTCTTTGACACAAAGTGGCGATAAGCACTACTGTTGTTTGCAGATCCAGTGGATATGCAATCTACAGCTTTAGGTATGAAACCACCTCACATCACAACATTTGTATGTGAGATCCTTTCCATATCTCACACGGAGAGTTACCCTTATCCTTATGCGGAGTTCTATTGAGAATCGCATTAGTGGTAAAGATCGCCTTGCCCCACATAATTTGGGCGTACGGCTTTGCACTTGGCTAACACCGTTAGACTGAGGTGAGTGATGAACAGTCGTTTGATTAACGATGTTTCACATTCTCCCCCTCTATCACTACGAATTTCTCAATCCGTAGGCTTAGTTGATTTTCAACTTCTGCTTTGTAGCGCTTATCCGCTTCAACAACTTTATCTTTGCTTTTCAATAAACAAAGGATACAATACATTGTACCATCATCAATGAAGGGCATAACGTACTTGTCTCCCCCTTCTATTTTGTATAAACTTCAAATCACCCAAGTAAGTGTGACTAAGTTCTAGAGGAGCGGTGCTTCTTTCGTTATTCCCTTGACTGAATTTGAAAAGGTGATTTTGCCTCTTCATCTACCTCACATTTATTTTGAGGGTTTATGTCGACAGATGGCAACAATCTCAACATCGTTAGCTTTTGAATAACTTGCTATTTAACGTGTCTTAATCTATGATGGCATAGATGCACGGATTATAAATATATCATTCATTTGGCTACAGACATACTGTACCATTCTTAGTTATTACAGACCTGTTGGACTAGTCTCAAACCAGCTTGACCAACAACGTCCCTTAAACCAAGTTTGGGACATGTATCACCTCATCTTAGAGTGATCTCATTCCCTGAAGTCCTATTGAGGACAACCTCTCCAACCCTTCTACTTTAGAGGTGGCGTTTCTTCACATGAACAACCTCTTGCCCGTGGTTAGGGCGTAACCGAATCATATGTGATCTGGATACTCTGGCCCACTCCAGTTTCTTTGGCAGACTGAGTGTCCAATTTCTTTTCTGCCTTTCTTTAGGCCTTCAGATCATTTTAAGACCTGGAAACTCTGGCCCACCTTGAAGGTGTCCATTACTTTTCCTATGAAATGAATTCTGGCCCCACTCCAATCACCTAGAGGCTTTGTATGACTGAGTGTCCAATATCATCATATCAAAGGAATTTTGGCCTCACTCCAGTCGCCCGGAGGCTTTGTATGACTGAGTGTCCAATATCATCATATCAAAGGAATTTTGGCCCACTCCAGTCGCCCGGAGGCTTTGTATGACTGAGTGTCCAATATCATCCTATGAAGGATCTTCTGCCAAATAATGTGACAGGCTCAACGTCTTTAACTTTTAGACTTCTTCCATTGTGATTGGTGCCCAGATAATTCTTGGCGCTTACTTAAGAGTGGTAACAGTTTTCGCACAGTCAGTGGATCTGTCTCCCTCGTATGTACGAACATACCTTACACACTTTTAATAATTACACTTGAAAGAACGAATCTTTTTAAGTCGTTTACAAAATTCAATCTTTAAACGGGACTGAAGAAGAGATTAAACTTCTGATTTTTAAAGCGTAGGGAATATAAATTATTTCGGAAAACATTTTCATATTCCTCCTTACTTTAAGCCATTTTAATTTGAAATCATTTAATCTTATTTTTGACAAGTAAGAAAAATAACTTATCCCAATTTCGGATTCTTTGTCTGGGACAGATATAGGCCTTCTGCTGCAAGATAGAACCACATCTTCAACCTTCTCCTCTTGTCCCAGTTGACATCCTCAGGCTCTCGTGAGCGCTTGTTCCCACCACTCTTGGCAGCGGTGACACCATGAACATGTTGACAATCAACAACATCATCATCACTTTCTTCTACCAGAAATCCACACCCATATCCAGATTTGGTCACACAACTTTTGACCGACATCTTTCAAACACTAATACTCTTACAATACAATCTTGTCTTAAGTTGTTGGTACTCTATTGTACTTTATAAAGCAGTACGGGTAGTAAATAACTATTACAAGTATTCGAAAGGATAAACAAATATTCAATATTCAGAAATTGAATCTTGTTGAACAAATAGGCCAATCTTCAAAGCTACGCAAGCTTGTTGTGTCTTGAATCTTGATAATCTGAAATCAAGAAACAACTAAATCTGGATGGTTACAACGTTGTGTGTTGAGTCGAGTTATTGCCCTCTGTCCTTAAGACAAGATTGCCCCGTATATATGCTTTTACGTTAGCGGGCAATAGTCTCCCAAGATAAAACAACAGTTTAATCTCAACGCTACAAAGCCAATAGGTTGAGCCTGACGAAAAACAAATATGAATCGACTTGCTGAAGATATGAAAAAGGAAGGAAGAGTTTCTGTTTACTCTTCTCTTTTGTCTCTATGTATATAGTGTGTCTCTGTTGTGCATATCTTGTGTATATGTGTGTATTTCAACACTGTTTTTCCGTCACTATTTTTGGTATTTTTCGTGACTGTTTTGTGCTGTATTTCGTGACTGTTTTGTGCTGTATATGCTGTCTATATTGCTGTTTTTCTCTATCACGAATTGAGCTAAAAATAGCTCAATATATAGCATGGAGGAGGGCAACCCAACAGCCACAAACAAGGCTGTAATGGCCATTAAGGGAGGGCTGTAATGACAGATTTAATGCCATGAAGGAGGTTGTTCATGGCCTTGAAGGAGGGTTGATTAATGGACATGAAGGAGGGTTGTTAATGGAGTAGTTAACAGCCAAGTAATGGCTGGTTAATACTCCAAACACAGTTCAAACCCCAAAATCAACTTTCCAGAAACTCTAAGGACCAAACGGTAAATATTAAGCAATTTGGGGTCCAAAAATATAATATCAGAAAGTCCCCACAGCCCACGCCCGTGACCCGACGGGACTGGACGGGCGGGCCGGCGGCGGCGGCGCGCGTGTGGGCTTAGCCTTGAACCCAAGCACATATAGGTCCTCCCTCCTTTAAACACATGGGATACCCCTTGGGGTCCCAAACCCTTTACCACATTAGAGACTTATATAGAGAGCAATTCTTCCTATTCCCACCGATGTGGTAGATTTGTCCCACACCATATTTCCATGCCTCAAACACCTTACTTCGTGGACCAATATCTCTTTCATTTCTCAACGAAATTTGACGATTCTTGGCCCTACGGTCATCTACTCACTTAGTAGAATATGCATGTGTGAAGAGACAAAGCCTCCAACATGCGGAACACTAGTGTTTAATTCATTAAAGATGGGTGGACGCATCTCCCCGCCAAAGGCAAATTTCCAACCGAAGATTAATATGCTATAACCTCCAAATTACAATCATTCTTCTACTACAAAGAAGATTGCAATTGCTAAGTGATTCTTGGTCAGTCTTCGTGAGTGATTGAAGAGTGAAGCAGAAGGTTGTGCAAAAAATGGTTGTTTCCTCTTTGAGAGTTTAGGACTAAGGATAAACTAAGGTTTCTTTAGTCTTTGGCCTGACTAATATTATCTCTTTATAATGATATTTCATAGGTCTGTTACTGTCATATAATTAGGATTTAGGGGTGGGTCTTTAAATAATTCGGTATTCGCAAAATATCGAATACCAAATGGTATTAGTATCTCATACCAAATCAGAACATGAATCTCATAATTTTGAAATTTTACTCACGAATATCGTATCGAATACCGAATTATCGAATCCTGAAATATCGAAATTCTCGATTCGGTTATTTATGTCCAACCCTAATCGTGCTTACTAAAAATAGTTATCTTAAATTATTATTATTTTAAAATTTTAGAGCATAATTAATTAGGAAATATCATTTTTTTCATTTTACCTTTAATATAATTTTGTCATTAATGAAAATTACACATAAATAGAATAAATATTTAATAAATGGAGAATAATGTAGACATAAATAAGGATAAAGTAATTGAATACCCATTCTAATTAATATTTCTTATCCATTCTAATTAATATTTCTTAAGTGACTTGTAAAAAATAAATAAATAATTTGAGACAGAGAAGTACCAAATGAATGTTGAACTTCATTTATGTAATTTGTATATGCTAGGATCAAAATAAGCAAGTGTTACGTGGAAGTTTACAAAATTAATTTTAAAAACTGATAAATTAGATAATAAAAAGTAAATATATCAATGGAGACAAAACAACTTAATGTGATTTGGCCAATCTACCTACCATTCACATACTGAGCTGAGCAAACAACTCTATAAAAGAGGAATTTTCGAAAGAATATCGAGGTAAATAACCGTAGGGATTTGTTGGGTTCAAAACACATATGTAATGCATAGCGGAAGTTTAAAATTTTGTTCTTACTTACCCCAACAATTTCTTCTAGTGTGGTTATATGACAATAAAAAATCTGTAACATAAAACATGAACACTTACAGGCTAATAGATCTGGAGTCTTTACTTAGGGATTACACACAACTGTCTCTTCGAATGCAATCACTATGCTATGGTGCATTCCTATGTCAAGAAAGCCAGAAAATCGTGGCAGAGGTTTGAGAGAGTTTCGTTCTAGACTCTAAGTCTAGAATTAGTTTATAGAATTGGTCTGTTTTAATTAACAATGGGAGTGTTGTATTTATAGTTAAAATTAAGTCACAAATCAGATTAGGGTTGTGCTCTAAGTCTGGCCCAAAAACCGAGGTGCAGTGGGCCAGTCTGACTGGGCCCATTGTCGGGTCGGCGCCGCGGCGCCTTACGTAAAATTTTGTTTCCCGTTTTCATTTAATATATATATTCAGCACATTAAATCCAAAATCTAATTTTGATTTAATTAAATAATTTTCATCTAATAGAAATTATCCCATAGTTATTATCAATTTAAATATCTCGATCCCAAATCGAATATTTAATACTTTCTCAATACACCCTTAGATCGAAGAGACAATCGACATAATGTGACCCTATAGGCCTTCATATATCGACACTAATCCAATTAAGGTCCATACGGAACTCCTAGACTGCGCAGTACGACGAACTCAATATATGAAATACGTTTACATGAATCCAGTAAACATAACCTTTATGTGAGATGATAAATTTCTTTCATTCGCGACACACTCGATCAAGCTTAGAATTTGTCGTGTGTCTATCCAAATGGTTTGATCACTTTATCTCATCTATATTAGTCGACAACTAGACTATATTCTAAATAGGTCTCTTGCATTGACAAATGACTTGGTAGACCTAATATCACTGAGAAGTTGAGTGCTCTCTCGAATATCCAATCGATGAATGAATCCTATTCTTGGCTCAATTACCACCTTAATTTACATCATAATGTACCCAACACAAGCCGTGTCTTATCCTATAAGGAGTTTAAGCTTAGGACAGGGTCAAAGTACATTACTTTGTAAACAAGGTGCGTATTGACCTCAAGTCAAAGGACCTTTATATCCCACACGCTGATAACACTCTAGACATGTCTAACAAATAGTTTACCAGTAGGGTATACCAATACTTTCCAAAAATATCCATGTGTCCATCACTAGTAACAATTACTAGTAGCAGGTGAGACATACTACATTCTCTAAGAATAGGATGTAGATCACATGTCGACTTATAACATATCATCGATATCCCATTCTCGATGAGCATTAATCGAGGCTATTTTAGAGTTACGTTCTATCGTCAATATCTCACTCTATTAATGACAACGTAAGCTCAAGGGATGCACATTAATGAATAATTATAAATAATCAAATAATAATTCAATAATCGCAAATGCCATAAATATTAATCTTATTAATAATACGAATGTGTTCAAGTACATTTGTCCCTAATAATGATTGTCTCTATGACATACATACTTTCAATAACCTCACAAAATTTACTCCGAAAAAAGAGTTCACACAAGTGACACGGTAACACTCGTGTCTCAAAGCCCTTAAGGCTACATTGCGGATACTGTCAAGTAAGAAGGTAAAAAGCTCAATTCATAGAAGTTCAAAATAATTTCTTAAAAAAAAAAAAAGTAGCCAAATATGAAATATGAAATGTATATATATATTTTTCTTAAAAAACAAAGTATGATTAGTAAATAAAGTTAAACACATTAGAGTATACTTATTATTCTAGTTATATTATAAGTGGATCCGTAATTAAAATTCAACGAGTATAATATTATGATTCTCAAAGTTTAATATTGAACTTAGGAGTTTAAAGTTTAATACTTGTTCTAATTTTAGTAGTTTATATATATATATATATATATATATATATATATATATATATATATATATATATATATATATATATATATATATATATGTGTGTGTGTGTGTGTGTGCGCGCGCGCGTAATTTAGACGGATTAAAATGAGCGGAATTAATAAATTGATCATTGGCAGATCCTACCAAAATATTAACGGGTTGAGATGAGCTAAGTTAAGATGAGCTAAACAACGGATCATAGTGCGACACGATCAACTCTTATCAAATTTTAATTTTTTTATTCTATTTATCTTAGAATTTATTTTGTAGGAAAGTAATTCCTTGATTAATATTCTTCCAATAGTACAATATTTATATAAAATAATAATAGGTTTGTCTTATGGAAGACTAATCTACTTTACCTAAAATAGAAGATGTTAATTACAATTATCTTAATTATAATATATTACACTATCAATTATAATAAATGATGATGAGAGGTAATTATGGGATAGCCCCATAATTACTCTAACAGTCCCCCGCAGACTTAGCTGGAGGTTCTCGGATGCTAAGACTGTCCCTGAAATCATCAAAAAGTACGCGCGGAAGACCTTTTATGAAGATGTCAGTAATATGATAACGGGACGGTACATGGAGAACACTGACTTGACCACGGACAACTTTTTCACGGACAAATAAGATATTCATTTTAATGTGTTTCGTGCGTTGATACTGAACAGGATTGTCAGATAAGTAGATCGCACTCATATTGTCACAATAGACCATTGTTGTCTTTTCAATCGGACAATGGAGCTCCATCAGTAGATTACGGAACCAACACAATTCAGCAACAACATTTGCCACCCCTCGATATTCTGCCTCGGCACTTGACCAAGACAGTGTGGATTGACGTTTGGATGAACATGAAATGAGATTGTCACCCAAGAACACACAATAGTCGAAAGTGGAATGACGTGTGTTCGGACAGCCACCCCAATCCGCATCTGTGTAGGCAGAAAGACTCGAGATGGAGGATATATATAGATGAAGTCCGAAATGGAGAGTACCTGTAACATTCCGCAGAATCCTTTTGAGAGCCCTCATATGTTTTTCCTTCGGATCATGCATGTGTAAACATACTTGTTGAACTAATAGGAAGTATCTGGTCTTGTAAAAGTCAGATACTATAAGGCCTCTGCTAGGATACGGTAATGGGTAGGATCGTTGTATGGAGTTCCGGCATCATTACTCAATTTCGTCTTTGTATCTACTGGAGTATGTGAGGGTTTGCAGGACGACATCCCTTCTTTGTCAATTATTTCTTCGGCATATTTCTTTTGACTGAGAAACAGACCACCTGCATATTGGGAGACAGCAATGCAAAGAAAATAATTCACGGACCAAGTCCTTCATTGCAAATTCTGCTGCAAGTAGAGACATAATAGACTGACGAAGTGAAATGGATGTGTTATTAGGCCGAGGGGAAGGATGTTGGCCTAAGTGACTAGGTGTAGCCGTTGCGGTGTGGGGTTGGGCTACGGGAATGGTTTGGTCTAGGGTTGTGTTTGTGGACTGCCCCACTTGGGTCGAACTGCCACGGAAACAGGACTGGGCCGAGACCAATGGTAACAAGGTTGTGGTCTCCAGTCCAGTCCCATTTAGTGGTTGGGCCGAGTGTTGTTGGGTTGGTTCCACATGGGTTTGGTCATTAAGGTGGTGGTGTAAAATGGGATGTATTCCATTGTCTAGAAAATCATATGAAGGTGAGGATGCCATATGAGATTTAGCAAACGGGAAAGTAGACTCATCAAAAATCACATGACGACAGACAATAATTTTCCCATTCGTCAAATCATAAGATTTATATCCCCTATGATTTTGTGGGTATCTCAAAAACACACAAGGAGTTGAACGAGCCTGCAACTTGTTAATGGAAGTAGACGGAAATAAAGGATAACACAAACAACCAAACACCCGTAAATGTGTAAAAGACGGGAGACGATGGTATAACATTTGTGTAGGAGACATATTGGAAAGCAATTAACTAGGAAAAATATTTAAAAGGTATGTAGCCATTTGAAGTGCATGGTGCCAAAACTTAGGTGGTGGGGATGAACGCACAAGAATAGAGCGAATCATATTATTAATCGTTCAAATTTTTCTTTCGGCTTTTCCATTTTGTGGTGAGGTGTGTGGACACGAAAGACTCAAAGACATCCCATTTTGGTGACAAAAATTATTAAAATGAGTATTTATGAATTCCCCCCATTGTCACATTGAAAATATTTAATGCCTTTGCCAAATTGAGTTTTGACAAAGACACTAAATTGTATAAAAATGGTGTAGGTTTGTGATTTATGTCCTAATGGAAAAGTCCACAAAAAAATTTGAATAATCATCTAGAATAAGTATATAGTACTTATGACATGCAGAACTCAAAATCGGTGATGTCCACAAATCACAATGCACAAGATCAAACGACATAAAAGTATGAGAATTAGAAGATGCAAAAGGAAGCTTAACATGTTTACCAAACACGCAAGATTGGAAAACAGCGGAGTCCGAAGGTTTATTACAAGAAAACAAATTATTCTTCCTAAATTTATTAAAAACTTGTGCCCCTGGGTGTCTGAATCGATTGTGCCATAGAGTATGAGAAATGGCAACAAATGTTGATGGTTTGTTCATGCTATTTTTGGAAACATAAGTGATGGGATACAAGTCCCTCGTGCTATTTCATCTCATAAGTGGCATCTCCGTTTGAAAATCGTTCACAGAAAAGCCAAACAGATCAAAATTAACAGAAATATTATTGTCAATTGTAAAACGTCTAACATAGATCAGGTTTTAAATTAGATTTGGTGCATGTAAGACGTTTTTCAAGTGTAATGGTGGGTGTGGAGAGGGTAGTGTTACCTGACCAATACCACGAATTGGAATTTCCTGCCCACTACCGACAACAATATTTTTATTATTACCCATATTAAAATAAAACGAAAGATTACCTTGAGATGTTGTCATGTGTGATGTAGCCCCTGTGTCCATGTACCATGACTCATCGTGAACACTTAGATGCATGTTGTTCATGGCTTGTTCAATGTCCGTGGGTGCATATCCAACATAAGATGGTGCCTGAGCTGCAAACGCATGTTGCAGACGAGATCCAAAATACCGGGTTGGCGATTTGAATAGGGAGGAGGTCGGGCCCACGACGAGGTCGGATATGGGCATGACGGGGAAGCCCACTGTAGGGCCCAGGCCCACGGTGGGTACTGCCCCCACTGATTGTCGCCACTACCAACCCGCCACTGCCCGGACTGGCCACCTACGCCGGCAGGCTGGCCACCACCCCTCCCTCGTCCCTTTCTACCATTATTTTATCCTTTATTATTACGATTTGAACCCCATTTTTGACCATTATTAGAACGATTACCTTGGCCCCCTGAACCAGAATTTTGGGGCTCCAAATCAGTGTAAGATGAGTTGGTGGAGACGAGAGCGGTTCCGGCGGTGGTTGCTCCCGAGGATGCCTGCTTTGCTTTCCGCATTTCCTCGAGAATTAACCTTGAACGGGCCTCGTAAAAGGGATGCAACGGATTGCTTTGCTGAATAAACGTAGCAACACCGTCATATTGTTCATTCAACCCCGCAATCAACTGAAGGACCAACCTTTGATTTGTCACGGGCGAACAAACGTTGGACAATTGGTCCGCAAGTACCTTTAATTCTTGACAGTAGGCAGAGATGTTGGAAAAATCATCCAATTTAACATTTGTAAATTGGTGTTCAAGATAAACGACCCTAGAAATTTTGTTATCTTGAAAATTTTTTTGTAACCGTTCCCACGCCTGTTGAGCCGTAGAATTTGGTTCTAATATGGTATGGAGAAGATCATTCGAAATTGTGCCATAAATCCATTGAAGGACTATAACATCTAGTCGAGACCATAATTTCTTGTCCACCGTAGTGGTATCCGACGGTGACTCGGACGAGATGATATGGTCAAGCCCCTCATAAGCGTGACAGTGAATCTTGAATAGTTCTGCCCAAGAGGTATACTGCCATTTCTCTATTTCAAGAGTTATGGAGATTAAATTCTTGACGTTATTAACGGTAAGAGCGGGATGAAATGTTTGTTTCGGCCATTGGTCCACAAGAAATCAAACGAGAGAATGAAAGAAGTAGTGTTTGATATGTTGAGTGTGAAAAAAACCCTTAGGATTTTGGATAGAAGCTAGCCGATGGGGGTGGAGGGTGGGTTTAGGGTTTTGGCTAGGGTTTTGCTAGGAGGAAGAAATGGTTTAGGGTTTTTGGTGGGATTGGCCGAAAATTAGGAGAAAGAGAGGGAGGAAAACTTGTAGAGGGAGAAAGAATTAGGGCTAATGATCTTTAGATTCTTGATACCATGTAGGAAAGTAATTTCCTTGATTAATATTCTTCCCATGGTACAATATATATACAATAATAATATGTTTGTCTTATGGAAGACTAATCTACTTTACCTAAAATAGAAGATGCTAATTACAATCATCTTAATTATAATATATTACACTATCAATTATAATAAAATGATGATGAGAGGTAATTATGAGATATCCCCATAATTACTCTAACATATTTTAATATTTTTTATTTCTTTATTATAACTATATATATATATATATTCCTACAGATTAATTTGTACTATATACTTAATCCTAATCAACTAACCCTAGTCAAGATGTATAACCCGATAACCTGTTAATTTTACCACCCTAATATATATTCGCGTAAAATATATTATATTCAGCTGAGTCGTGCATGGTCTTTAGATATTTTGGATTTCAGACAATATTTGGTGACAACTGAGTCTAATAAGTGTATTCGAGTGAGACTGATTTCGGCTGCATGAACAACTTGACATTGCACTTATTATCATGTTTGCCTTTTATTTCTATTATATTACAAGCTTTGCAAGTGGTAACGTTGAATTTACTTGCACCGCCCCTAAAATCCAAACTATTTACGTGTATGTGTCCCCTCCCAAATTATTTACAGGAAATACTCATGCGGCGAAACTTTTTTACCCGAAATATCATTTGATGGATTTAGGCGGGTACTCGGCAGTCATGTGTTCCCATGATGGGCAACTACTCCATTTTATCCAATGTCCTTGTGTGTGTAGTTATTTTTTGAATTTTTTATTTCTATTATGTCTTTTTTTTGTTTTGTATTTTTGTTTGTGTAGTTATTTTTTTAATTTTTTATTTCTATTATGTGTTTTCCTTTTTTTGTTTTTATTTTCAAAAATACAAAAACAAAAAGATCAAAGTATTAACTAATTATTTTCAGACTAATAATAATATTAAAAACTTAAACAATTAAACTACATAAGAATTAATTAAGAAAACACTAAAGTCACTAGCTTATTTACTAAAATTAAATTAATAGAAAATATATTTATTTAATTATTTTCTCTTTTGAAAATGAAATAAAAATATATATATATAAAATATGACTCTATTTTTTATATTATCTTGATAAAATTATATAAAACTTAAATAATATCAAAATAAGCTTAAACTTTATTTGTTGTATTTTCTTATAAAAGTTTTATCATGTGTGGGTTAGTCATTCATGATACCCTGTTGATATATGATATATACTATGTGGGTATCATAGAGAATTTGATTGTATTTTTTCTTGAAGGAATAAACCAACGCTCTATTCAAGGAGAGTCATTTATGATATTATCATGGTATATAAATCTACGCAAATGATACCATGGAGGATTGAGAAATGTCATAGAAGGAATAAAACAATCCTACATGATACCATATGTGTAGATTTATATACCATAATGGTATCACGAATGACTCTCTTTGAATAACCGGAGCAATCATTCATGATACCATCATGGTATATGCATTCCTTCATGATATCATCTTAGTATATGGTATATACCATGATGGTATCATGCAAGACTGATGATACACATGTGAAGGACTTAAGAAGTCCTCCATGATACTATCTCAGTATATTTTTATAACATGATGGTATCATGGAGGATTCTGGACTATTGCATTCAAGGACTTCAATAATCCTTGATGATACCATATGAATATAATTACACTCTTCACGCTTTCTTACTATATATTTCAAATTTTGTTTTTTTTTGCTTTGCTATTGTTTACTCCCAAACACTTTATAATTTTTCAATAATTTGAATTTGTTTTCAAATTTTCAACTGATAATTACTAAAAATAATAATTTAAACTATCAATATATTTAACTCAAAATTCATAAAAGCAAAAAACCGCTTAGTACGTGGCATTGTTTTCAGCAAAATTATTGGTTGGATTTGACAATAGCATAGAAGTTGGTTGAATTAGGCCACTTGTAGTAAAACAGAAAAGGGACGTGACACATTAGCCAATAGCTTGGAATGTTGGATTGAGAGGAATAAAATTTGACTATTAGATTGGGGTTTTGATGGTCTATTAGATTAAAAAAAAGGGAAAATAACACTAAATATCTCTAAAATACAAAATATGTATTCGTTCCATGCCTCTCTTAAATTATTTTTGCTTCTTACTCAACCGGCTGAAAATATTTACATGAGTATCCCTAGCTCAAAGCTCTTCCTCTATAATATTATCACAATATATTATATATCATGATAGTATCATGGAGGACTAAGAGAAGAACTGAAACAGTCTTCCACGATATCATCTCAATATATTTATATACCACGATAGTACCATGGAGGACTGAAAAGTGTCTCATTGGAGGATTGAAGCAGTCATCCATGGTACCATTATAATAAATGTATATAAGATGACGGTATCATAATTTTTTTAGAAAAGTATGTCTTTTTGAATAAATGAACATGATATACCATGATGGTATCATGGATAACTAAGAGAAGGACAAAATCAGTCTTTCATGATGTAATCTCGGTATATCTATATATCATGTTGGTATCATAAGTTTGAGAACACTTCAGGTAAATAATTTTGATATTTTTTGAGGGTACGAAAGTAATAGGGACAGAGGCGAGTAAATATTTTGCTTCCAATGGACATGCGTGATCTTTCCCCTAAAAAAATTGGGTCCAATTTTCCATATGGGGGACAATAGTGTTGTTCTTGAATTATACCTTTTGGCCCTCAACTTTCTTTTACCCGGCCCATATATAAAATTTCAAATTCTGCATTGTATGTACTAGCATGATAAAGCAAAAAAGTTTCACAGGCAGTGCTCCTAAGAATTGGTGTTTAATTATTAGGGAAAAAGACACCACATAATTTTTAGGGAATACATAGGATAAATTTTAGCCCTAAATAGAGATAAGTATTCGAATTATACTCTAGGGGCAAATTAATGCCAAACCTAACCACCGAATTTGGTTTCCAGCCATCTCCCCGTCTGTTTCACTGATCAATTTTTTCAATTCCTTCAATTAATCCACTACATCTTCATCGGCATCTCTTGATCTCGATCGTCCTTTTGATGACACCACCGCCTCTTCTTCACCGTCTGATCCGCCTTCATCGTCTTCGTCTTTATCATCACTGTCGATGACAGATTTGAATCAGGCTGGAAAAACGTTGGTCCATTTGTATGCTACTCAGTATCCGATCGGTGCCTTAAAAAAATGTTCCCAAAACATGTATATTATATGTATAACAATTGTATAATATGTGATTATACATCTGTTATATATAAACTATACAAAAATGATATATTTTTATACTTCTATGGTGGGGATATATACTCTATATATCAAATGATACTGTTTTTATACATTTGATATATTTCTCTATATATACAATAATGAAATATATATATAACAATGATACAATTTCTATACATATGCTGAAATTAGCTGAAAAATGACTACAAAATAAAATTATTTTGAAAAGGCTAAAAAATAACTTTCAAGATTCTTGGGTCATTTAATGTCAATAATTTCACCCAGAGACTAGTTATGTCCTTTTCCCTAATTATTAGCCTCGTCAGAAAAATTAGTGCAAATGAAAAAATATTTATCAAAATTTGTGATGATTCACGTTCTTCTTCATTTTTTTTTGTGTGGTAGAAGAATTAAAGATTAGTTACTTATTTGTAGTGGGTTAAAAAAACTTGAAAACATTATTGTAGGATTTGTCGAATTTGAAATCTTATGAAGTTGATTCACATCAATTTTGAAACAAAAACGTAATTGTAAAATTTTTACATGGTAAAGTTATATATGGCGGTTTGTTAGGATAATTTTGTGGCCAAATTTTGGCAATCTCTATGAGGATATGTACAACATGATAAGTTTTGTCCAATAAGTTGAAGAATTCTAATGATTTGCCAAAGTTTTATTATTTAGTATTGGCCTGGACACATCTTTTTTTCATTAAAACTTGAGAAAATAATATAAATAGCTGCCCATCAAAATAATAGTAATAAGCAAATGTATATTATATAATATGCATAAAAGTTGATACATAATAGTGTATCAATATTAATTATATTTAGCATACCGATCAAATATGTAACTTGCCCTTAAAACTTCTTAAAACGAGATGCTTTGCAAATCTCTTGATAAAGACGTGATCACTTAGAAAGTATGAGAATGATATTAGGCAGCGAATCCGAATACCAACAACATTACACACACACACAGATGTTATGTATCTCAATTAAGTATAAAAAACTAATAGGATTCAAGGAACCTAAGTACTCACTAATATATATAGGTGCTCTGCAAACAAGGTCCTGGTTTCAATGTTAAATTTAATACGATAAGTCCTTTCTATAACAATATTCTTTATAATAATATTTTAATATAATATTCAATTTTTTTAAAAATAAAAATCAAATTTCACTGTTATATTATATAATATGTTCTCTATAATAACGTTTTGTTATAATAGTAAAACGACACCGTTATAATAAAATTTGGCAAATGATGGACTACTGACCGCTCTAAAACTCATCAAAACATCTTTTCTTTCATGCATTCTTGCTGAATTGGAACCCTTCTGCAGTATTATGATTATCTCTCAAAATGTTACTAAGAAAGTTATTTTAGCTTACTAATAGTAAGTTTACGTTTGTATCCCTTATAACTTTTTATTATTCCAAAAATTACCCTCAATTATAAAATCCCTACATCTAACATTCCTTTTTCCTTTCCTTCTTTCTCTTCAAGCCCTAGATCTCTCTTGTTCCTTCATTTCTGCACACATTTTCTGCGCTTTTTTCTCTGCGATTTCAGTGGCTATCGGTAAGTTTTTTTCTCTTTCTATGCGATTTTAATTAATGTTCAAATGTCGGTGATGATTTCTTATTTGCTTTTTTTGTTCTTCTTTGAGTGTTTTTGGCTAATCTTTTGCAAATTCATTTTCTATGGTAAAACTATATAAATCAATGTCAGCTACTTTCTACGCTAATTTTGTATTGATAAAGAGTGGAATTGAATCCTTCAACAAATTAGGATATATGGATCACTGTGCACAAGTCCAGCTCAAACTTGATTGCGTATGTAGTCAGGGGTGGATCTAGGACCCGCCGAGGGTGTTCACGGCCAAAAATTTACACCGTATATATAAGTTTTTTTTTTATGTACATAAATAGATTTTGAATACCTGAACACAAAAGAAGAGGTTAGGATTTTTCGAATCCCCTTTTCTGAATCCGCCACTGTTAATGTAGTTCATTAAAAAATGACAAAAATGGTGCTCTATGTTTGGTAGTAGGTTCAAAATAGTCTTTTAAGTATCACGTGGGCAGTTTTGGTCCTTTAAGTTCACCAAAAGTGAGCATTTTTAGTCTTTGTCAGATATGTATTAAACTTAATCATGCAACGAAATATGAAATAGGGATCAATTTGCACAAATCCAGCTCAAGCTTGATTGCATATGTAGTTCTTTAGAAAAATGACAAAAATGGTCCCGTATCTTTGGTAGTAGATTCAAAATAGTCCCTATAAGTATCACATGAGCAGGTTTGATCCTTTAAATTTACAAAAAATGAGCATTTTCTGTCTATGTCAGATATCTACCGAACTTTGATTGTTAAACTTAATCGGAATTGTGAAAATAAATAATATCTGGTAAATTGGAATAGGTTGAGTAATTTTTTTATGTACTTTGAGAAAGTGTTTGGGAGAAGGGAAGGGAAAAAGAGGGATGTTCATTATATACTGAGTTGGTAAAAGTAATGTTCGCATTTTGCTTCTGTTTCGCCCAACTTCATCTTTAAAATATTAAATTTCTATGAAAGTCACCCAGTTTGGCATGCAATGCAAATGAAACATTCCTATAATATAGTACAATGATTAAGAAGAGATCATAAATCACAGCATTACAAGTACAGTTTTACCGGGGGGGGGGGGGACCGAATGATCACAGTTATAGTTGAATTGGAACTAAACTAAACAAACTAAAAGCTAAACTAAAATAATACAAAATCAATACGTAATATATAGTATTTATGAAATTTTATATATAAATAATATATACATATACATTCCGGAGAGATTGACGAAGATGTCACACATCGTATTGGTGCGAGATGGATGAAAGGGAGGCTTGCATCCGGAGTCTTGTGTGATAAGAAGGTGTCACCAAAACTCAAAGGTAAGTTCTACAGAGTGGTGGTTAGACCTACTATGTTGTATGGGGCGGAGTGTTAGTCAGTCAAGAACTCTCACGTTCAGAAGATGAAAATTGCGGAGATGAGAATGTTGCAATGGATGTGTGGAGATAGTAGGAGAGACATGATTAGAAATGAAGACATCCGTGATAAGGTGGGGGTGACTTCGTTAGAAGACAAGATGTAGGAAGCAAGGCTTAGATAGTACAGGCATGTGAGGAGGAGGCGCGGATGCCCCAGTGCGGAGGTGTGAGAGGTTGGCTATGAATGGCTTCAACAGAGGCAAAGGAAGACCGAAAAAGTATTGAAGAGAGGTGATTAGACAAGGCATGTCGCAGTTGCAGCTTACCGAGGACATGATCTTATATAGGAGGTTGGGGAGGATACATATTAGGGTAGAAAGTTAGTAGGTAGTAGAACGTTGTCTCGTTTTTCCTTCCTTATTAATAGTTGTAGTATTTCTCATGTGTTTCTTTTTCGTCGCTGTCTGATACTATCTATTGTTTCTTGTTTTTCGTTTAGCGCATAGTTGTGTTGTTTTTCTTTTTTGACATGCTTTGTATTTGTTTTGATTTATCTTGAGCTGAGGTCTATCGGAAACCTCTCTACCTCCCAAGATAGAGGTAAGGTCTGCGTACACTCTACCCTCTCCAGATCTCACTTGTAGAAATATACTGGGTATGTTGTTGTATACATATACATTCCATTTTCCTGTTGTTGTTATTTGAGCAATGTGCTATATAGAACTATAGCAAAGACCTATTCAAATTTAAGTAGTTTAACATTTTAAAGCTTCACTAGTACAAAAACCTTGAACGGAGTTCCCTCATGTTAGGAACCTGATTATGATTTACGTGTATTCAGTAGTTTTTGTATAGATCTTGTGTATATATATTAAAAAATCTACTAATTTTTTATAAATATTTCATTGTGAAGTCAATTATTATTATCGTATTAACATGAAACCGTTATAGGAAACCATAAACTTAGATTCTGAATCCGCCTCTGGTCATTTGGGGAGACAAAATGTGCGAGGGAGCTGTCCCAAAACTCGGCACCACCATCCACATCTCAGCCCTAGACGGGATCATCAACGTCAACTCCCTCTTCACACTAGCAGTGTTCATTGGACTAGCTTGGAACCCTCACGATCAAGGCAACAGTCTCTCCCAAGACCCGAGTTGTTTCGCAGAGCCCAAGGTCGCTGAGGACCTTGTAGCGTTCCACGTCTACTCATTCAGTTGTTTCCTATTTTCTAGCCTCATTGCTTTGTGCCTTAAGCAGGCTATTCGACTTGCTAAGTCGGCACATTTTCCCACCATCTTCACTCTTGACTTGGCCCTGATCAATAAAACCGCCCTTCGGGTCGGGTACCTGGTCTCTGCTGTGGGTTCGGTTTGCGGGTCGGTGTTTTTGATGCTTGCTCTGATCAATGTGGTTCAAATCAAGCTTGGAACTTTGGGATGTGGAAGCAAGCATACATATGGCGCTGTTATTCCACTTGTGATTTTTGTGCCATTAGGGCTACTTATTTATGTTTGTACTGTTTTTTATGCTTTTACTCGTTAACTTGATCAATTCTCTCACCCTTTTTTATCCTCGTATGAGTAATAAGTGTATCAAATATATCCTTATTAGTACCTTAATGCATTAAAAAATATTTACTACATTTTTTTATCATCTCTAGATGCTCATCCACACAATCATATCAGTGATAGTTCCATCTTCATTTGATATCTTTGATGAACCACCCATTAGGAAAAATTTACTTACGCTGTTGTTTAAGAAAAATGAACTTATAACGAGGAATGTAAATGGGACTGGGCCTTCTCCAACCACAGTAGTTTTTTGGTAACGAAGAGTATACATAAGCAGTGCTGGCAGTAGTCGCAGTGTATTGTAATGTATAGACCAATTAACTTCTATTGGAGTATTTCTTTTGGGAAATGATCATTATTTGGTTAACTGTAATTTATAATGATTTAGATTAGTTTCTCATACTTTGTATTCATTTGATCTGAAGTAGTAGTAGTTAATAATATACCCCTCCACTTTATCCTACGTTAGCGATAGTGAACAAAAGTACATCTGCCGTTACCAAAGTTTACACCTATACCCCTATTTGAATGGAAATTCCCAAATCAAACCCAATTTCACTTAAAATTACCCGTTCCCGACCCACTAATTAAACACAACCCCACCCCCAAATATACCGCTCTACTTCAACAATCTTCTTCGTCAACAACAACAATTTGAAGCTAAAACTCACCCAAAAAAACTCCGAATCCTTCACCAAATTATTTCAAATTTCAGATATAGACTCTCCAAGACATTTCTGATTGTTTGTAATAATATCAAAACAAAGTTTGTTTGTGGCAATCCAATTTTGAGTAATGATAGTACTGGTCCGATTGAAACTTAAGAAATTCAATTTGAGTATTCAACTTAGCAGACTGTTGGAGCTATTTTCCGCTCATAAATTACCGTTCGAGATTAAAAAAAAAAGACCATTGAACGAGAAAATAATGAAAATATCTCAGCCAAGCACAACTTTAGAGGAAAATTTAAACAATGTCTTGCAAAATTTGTTTTGCAATAAGAGAAATCGTCCAAACTACACCTAATTCTAACATAAACTTGTAGCAGACAAAATTTTGGAAAGTAAAAATTCAAATTTTTGCAACTTGAAAATTTCAGTTTGATTTCAACTTGAAATATACACTGTTGGAGCTGTTTTCCGTCCATAAATTACCGTTCGAGGTCAAAAAATTACCACTGGACGAGAAAAACAAGTCGAGGCTTCTTTTTGTAGATATTTTCTATACAGAGCATAGTTAAAGAAAAATTTCCAGTCCAGTTTATAATAATAATAATAATAACAATAATATAAAACAAATTCGGATGAAAGGAGAGTAGCATTGTACTTCCTTCTGTTTAATTTTAGAGAGACAGCGGATAGTGAATGTTCTCCAAAGGAAATTCATTTTTAGATGAAATATTTTAATATAAGGTTTTAAGAAGCTTAGTCATTTTAAAAATTACCGTTCGAGCTTCGTTTTGAGTGAATATTATTGCAAACAATCGGAAACGTCTTGGAGAGTTTATATTTGAAATTTGGAATAACCTGGTGAAGGATTTGGAGTTTTTTCTGGTGAATTTCAACTGCAAATTCGTTGTTGTTGTTGAAGAAGATTGTTGAAGTAGAGGAGTATACTTGGGGGTAGGGGTTGTGTTTAATTGGTGGGTCGGGGCGGGTCAACAAGTAATTTTAAGTGAAATTGAAAATTGGTTTTGATTTGGAGATTTCCATCCAAATAGTGTATAGGTGTAAACTTTTATAACGTCGGGGATATTTTTGTTCGCTTTTGCTAATGGAGAGTAAAGTTAGCTAATAAAAAAAAGAAAGGGGTATATTTGACCCTTTTTCCCTTTTGAAAATTGCCAACAACTAGAGCTGTTAGCATGGGCTTGGCCAACCCATGATTTTGAGCTAAATTTTTTGAAGCTCGTTTAAAAATGAAGCTTTTTTTGGCTCGTGCCAATAAGTCCGCCAACTCGTGAGGCTTGAGCAAGCTGGATTGAGCCAGCCCGTGGGCTAAATAAAATATATATTAAAAAAAAAGTAGAGATGTATTAAAAATCACAAAAGAGGAGTCAAACTCAAAAGTGATTTATATTTATATTGCGAATTCTAAAGAATAAAGTCTTAAATTTTAAAATAAAGTGATTTATATAACATGTAAATGACAATTTCTGAGTTCTAACCCGAAAAAACAGGAGCGCTCATTGCTCTTTTCTGACCACCAAACTTGTACTAAGACCAACAAACTAATAAAAAGAGACCATATGCAAGGCTTGTTGAAGTGGTGGGTCGGCCCAGCCCACGGCCCATGTATACCTGGGCTGGGCTAGTCATATTAAGGCTTGTTGAAGTGGCGGGTTGACCCGTTCCGTAAAATTGCAAAGCCCGTGTGGGTTTGGCTGGGCTGGGTCGACCCATATTGACAGTTCTAGCAGCAACAATTACATTTTACTTTTTTTGGTCTGCAACTGAAAGTCATGCCCTACTCCATTTATATGTTTCTAAAAATGTATTTTGACCTTCCGCCTTGCCTTACCTTCTTTAAGTACTTCCCCGCACCGCCAAGTCTTGCCCCATTACTTATAACAATTGTGTTTATTTTGTCTTGAGTAAGAAGTGACTCCAGTAGGTATGTGACATTGAAAGGGAAAATTTGAATTCAAAATGTAAAACACAATTTTCATGGTTAAAGAAAATTGTAAGAGGTGCACAAATATCCCAAACGCACACGCAAATATACATAGTTGTCTAAGTAATTTAGTGCTTTTAGAAATTGGATGTCGAACCTACAAGAACTTGTGATTAACTATTTACTAAATCAAACCATCCTAATTATCTAAACTAGAGATGGGATTCGAGGGTTATATTTATAAACTAAATAAAATAAAATAAAATAATGAACTTTAACTAAGAAAGAGCAGGATTTTTATGTTATCAATGATATGGATGTTCTAGGGTTGCGGTTGGTTCACCAATCCTGTTGAGTTCTCAAACTATTTCTCCTTAATCCGAATTATCGATGATTGTTAATTAACCGGATTATTAACTCTCGTAGTATTTTCCCGAACTACTACTCGCCTATTCAAAACAGTTTGCCGCCTATATTCCTATGGAATTGACCTGTAAAGACGTCCATGATATTTAATTGAACGCGGTGTCTAGGTATATTCCTATCCTAGCCACAAATCCTAGCTCTACTTTAGGGATAATCAGATCACGACTCTCTTTAACCCTTCTCTAATCTAACAACATCTTTCCCAAGTATGTATATTAGATAGTCGATAAAACTTAACTGTTGGTCAAACAATCAAGCAATTATGCATAGAATTAAAGAAACAATCAAAATCAATAACTCGTATTAAGATTAAAAAACAATCGTCAAATATCAATATTCATGGTTTAACATAATCCTAGAACACGACGTTTAACTCCACATAGACATGGAGGAAAAATAACAATTCATACAAACTAGTAGTAAGGAGAAGAAAAGGTAAAATCAAATAATCTCCGGCCTCTACGACGACTCCAAGCTCTCCATGGGTCAAAAGTTGTGAACTTCTCTCTAAAAAACTAGTTTATAATGTATTTATCCCATGTACAAATGAGCTCGGACTATAATACCCTTAAAAATAGGAAATAAAAAAATTGGCCGAAAATTAAGCCTGGCGCGGGGCGCTAGGCCAAAATTCCAGAATCTCAAATTTTTGGTCCTCCAACTCCAACTCCAATCTCCAATCTTGATTCCAAATGAATATCTTGGACTTCTACTCAGACTTCAAAGTCCCAAAGTATCTATTTTAGCTCTAAATTTATTCATTAGCTCGGAAACACATTACTTTCTTTTTTATCTCTTCTTCTTCTTCTTCTTCGAAACAAAACATTTTCAACATAAAGTACCTAGATTCAACAATAACACACATATTAGCTCGACATCGCAAAATCAATATATGTTAGTTGTATTTAATGCATTTAGCTTTCAAAACAAGGTAGAAACATGGGTAAAATACGTCGGAAAGACGTATAAATACATCTAACATCACCACCCCACACTTGAACCTTTATTCGTCCTCAAACAAACAACCAAACACACCCTCAATAAATCAAGCCTAGGAATACCACCACTTTGATTGATACCAACAATTAGTCCCTATAACAACTCAAACCATCGAATATACACTTCCTGATCATCATGCAAGATATGCAAGTCAACTCAATCAAATAACCAATTTCTAACCTCCTAACCTCAAAAATAGACTCTAACTCATCAAATTCAAGCTCGCTCACCTACTCTGTCAAGAAAATCTAATAACATGATCGATCTATTATGAAACAAGTGCCCTCACAAAAAAATTGCCCTCACACTCAAATCAAAGAATGAATATAATTTAAGGACTTAACATCAACGAACAACTCTCGCACTCACTAAAGAATTCACATTTATGCACAAAGAACCATAGGTTTGCCCATTATGTACATCTCTACTAGTTGAGTGTGCTCGAATAGAATCAAATAGGATTTTAACGGGTTGTAACGTTGGCTAGAGGACGGGTAGAACAACTATATGATAGTGACTTACACTTTCCTAAGAACTTAGCACTTTTAGACTTCATCACTCATTATTCTCTCCTATTTATTTTCAACCATCTCTTCATCAATTATTTCACAAGTATTTCTCTCATATCAAGAACGTTTTAATCATTTTTTTTTCAAGCATTTTTTACATTCTTCATTTTTTTCTTTTTCATGTCACATTCTTTTTAAGAGGGCCTTTTCATCACTTTGTAGCTATCATTGATCACATGTTACATTTGATAATCTCTTTTATTCAAATTTAACAATTATATCACAGTCTAAGCTATGGTGCTCAAGAAAGTAGGGTGCAAAAACTAGGGATTCAATAAATGAGTTAGGGCAAAAATACTACAAACAAACGAATGGCTACATGCTCAAAGGGCTAACTAGTGATAACAATATCTGAACATGCTAAAATTCAGACATATCAGAGAAAGCCTATCATCATCTTCTAAACAGAGAAACACTTTTTATTTCGCTTCAATACTGCAGGGAAAGTTCTAGACTAAGATGCAAAACATGGAATCTGCAAGAAATCCATACCTCACATGTCATAAATATCAATCAAGATAGATCAATTGTACTTTAAGACAGACATGGTCATGTCGAACTACAAAATAAGAAAAAGTTATGTACAAAGTCACAACCTTGAGCCTAGGTGTCAAAAAGTTTGCTATCTTTTATAATGACTCTCAAACACCCACATGAAAGTATTGCTCAAGCTTAGGACCAAATATACTAGTATCAAACAAGTCAAAAGAGTCTTTCTCTTTCCTTTACTACACCTGGAAAAAAAGTAATCTTAACAAATAAAAAATTACCCGGTTCAAACACCTCCATCGGAAAAGAACCGAAAACAAAAACTAAGAGGGATTATTAACTACTACGACGACTAAACAGAAGTTATTTTCCCACCCCACACTTAAAAAATGTGTTGTCCTCAATGCATAAACATAATGAAGAACATTAACAAGATAAAATAAAGATAAGAAAAACTCCCTTGTAGTCGATTGTGTTGCCTCCCAACAAGCGCTTGATTTAACATCGCGGCATGACGCCATCACCTTTACTACTTTTCCTTCCATTTTGAGGATATGAATTGCTCCCCCAATTTTGCATCAAATTTTCTGCTCCACTCTTGGGGTGGTGGTGTAAAAATAAAGGAAATAAGCAAAAGGTGTCGCATCTTGCAGTTCTTGGCCCTTAAGTGAGGAATGTCATTTTGTCTTTTCGGCATGAAAATTTTAGGATATAAGGGCCTTGTTCCTCATCTATACACATCTTCATCAGTTTGGAAGGCTCTATTTTCATGTCACCAGCCAAACACAACGTCGAAAAGTATTTTGAATGAGGTCCAACACGCTTAAACTCCAAACCTGCATTATTTTTTATACTCTCACTAATGTATACTCCCTCAACCTCGGCATCATCAAAAATATTTTTGTCGAATGGTTGAAATTCCTCTTTCTGCTCCAAATGTTGACTACTATCCTTGATCATTGGTAGTTGGGCATTAGACGCCTCAACCTTTTTATTCAATTGAGCTTGCAGGTCATGAATAACTAAGCCAATTGGTCTCTCTTGTCTATGCTTTGTTCTTTCTTCCATAAAGTATGTCATGTCACGTGCAATTTCATCAAAATAAGGTTCTCATACCTCTAATCGTTGAGCTCGAACCAATAGCCAAGTATCACTCATAACATCCCTTTTGTTGCTTCTGTCCAACTCACAGGTATGGTTAGAATTATTATAAAAATCACGTGAGAGACTTGAACAATAATTAGGATATTCTTTCCACTGACCACCACACCATTTATAAAAGTTCCAATAATAGGATTTAGATGAGTCACACAACTCATCATGTATGATCCAAATTAATGAACAATATTTCCATAAATGGGGACCTTCACAAAATGGACAAGAATCACTAGAATATGAATATCCAACATTCAATAAATTTTCGTTCCAAGATGTCAGGTCAAGAAGAATACCAGAATATTAAACAAAAAAAATTTAAAAATAGAACTTGAATAGACAAAAAAAAAGTCTAATCTAGATAAACAGTTAATTTCTAAGTCTCCGACAACGGCGCCAAAAACATGTTGTTCCCAAACGCACACACAAGTATACGTAGTTGTACAAGTAATATAGTGATTTTAGAAATCGGATGTCGAACCCACATAGACTTGTGATTAACTATTCACTAAATCAACCATCCTAATTATCGAAAATAGAGATGAGATTCGAGGGTTATATCTATAAACTAACCAATAATAAAAGAAATAAATAATGAACTTTCACTAAGAAAGAGCGGAGTTTTTATGTTATCAATTATATGGATGTTATAGGGTTGCGGTTGGTTCACCAATCCTATTGAGTTATCAAACTATTTTCCCTTAATCTGAATTATCGATGATATCTAATTAACCGGATTATTAACTCTCGTAGTATTCTCCCGAACTACTACTCACCTATTCAAAATAGTTCGCCGCCTATATTCCTATGAAATTGACATGTTAAGAATTCAATTCTTCCATGATATTTAATTGAACACGGTGTCTAGGTATATTCCTATCATAGGCACAAATCCTAGCTCTACTTTAGGGATATTTAGATCACGCTCTCTTTAACCCTTCTCTAATCTAACAACATATTTCCCAAACATGTATATTAGATAGTCGATAGAACCTAACTTTTGGCCAAACAATCAAGAAATTATGCGTAGAATTAAAGAAACAATAAAAAATAATAACTCGTATTAAGATAAAAAACAATCGTCAAACATCAATATTCATGGTTTACCACAACCTTAGAACATGAAGTTTAACTCCACATAGACATGGAGGAAAAATAACAATTCATACAAACTAGTAGTAAGGAGAAGAAAAGGTAAAACCAAATAATCTCCGGCCTCTACGACGACTCCAAGCTCTCCGTGGGTCAAAAGTTGTGAACTTCTCTCTAAAAAACTAGTTTATAATGTATTTATCCCATGTACAAATGAGATCGGACTATAATACCCTTAAAAATAGGAAATAAAAAAATTGGCCTAAAATTAAGCTTGGCGCGGGGCGCTAGGCCAAAATTCCAGAACCTCAAATTTTTGGTCCTCCAACTCCAATCTTGAGTCCAAATGAATTTCTTGGACTTCTACTCATACTTCAAAGTCCCAAAGCATTTTTTAGCTATAAATTTATTCATTAGCTCGGGAACACATCACTTGAACTCTTTTTGATCTCTTCTTCTTCGAAACAAAGAATTTTCAATATAAAGTACCTAGATTCAATAATAACACACATAGTAGCTCGACATCGCAAAGTCGATATATGTTAGGTATATTTAATGCATTTATCTTTCAAAACAAGGTAGAAATATGGGTAAAGTACGTCGGAAAGACGTATAAATACACCTAACATCATTGTGAACAAGGAAAGTGCACGATATGTGTTGATATAGTGTCTGAGCCGAACGTCCCTAAAAACTCTTTAACTAATGCATGATATGTTGCTCATTCGTTATCTAAGTTGGGTGATAATCATGTATTCTCTCTGTCGTAATTTATGTGATACTCTTTTTTTAGGAAGACTCAATAAAATAACAACAAAAATAACATGCTTAGTGTAATCACACACACGTGTATTCTGGGAGGGTATATTGTACGCATATCTTAGCCCTACCTCGTAGAGATAGAGAGTTTGTTTCCGATAGACTCTCGGCTCAAGTAATGCATATCAAAGTAGTTCGAAAAAGGTAATACGGGTACGAAAGCATTAGCAATAATGAAAAAAAGAACAGTAACAACAACAAAATAATGCGATAACTGAAGGACAAGACACATGTTGTAACAACAATCGAAGAACAAGAAATTATGAGAATAGTGTGAATTAGGTACAACTATGACTACCATGCCTATTCCGCGGGAAAGTAAGAGAACACACAACTATCAACTAACCTTCTACCATAATTCGCGATATCCACACCCTCCTAATTCCTATCTAAGTTCACGTACTCGAAAACTCAAGATGCGCCATGTCCTGTGTAATCACCTCTCTCCAATACTTCTTCAACCTACCTCCACCTCTCCTTAATTACTCCTACCATTGGCAAACTCTCGCACCAAAATGCTACATTATATATATGTAATAATAATCTAACTTTAACTTTTTTATTTAATCTTTTTATAAGATTTATAGTCACAAAAATATTCATAACTTATTTTAGATCATAAACTTTCAAAAGTCTTCCTTTAATTTTTAATTTAGTATCGAATCAAAAACTGTCATACTCCTTCCGTCTCAATTTATATGACACCATTTGATTGAATACAACAACAACAACAACAAAAACAACATACCCAGTGAATTCCCACAACGTGGGGGTATGAGGAGGATAGAATGTACGCAGACCTTACCTCTACCTTGATAAGTAGAGAGGTTGTTTCTGAAAGACCCTTGACTCAAGAAAAAGCATAACCACACGTAAATCAAGAGAAATGGTCAGACCCGGATAAGAAATTTAAAGCATTATGAAAATGAGAGTAACAAAAGGGAATAAGCCATGATAAAGCATTCTGAAAAAAGAAGCAGTAACTAACGAAAATAAATAAGATAAACAAAGTACACGAAAGAACATATAGCAGCAAAAATCAAAGGACATGGATATTGTGCCTACTAGTATGATAGGCTAAGCAGGGCTACAATAATAACACGACAACTACCAGTATGTAAGCGTAAGTAAGACTACATTCAATGACCTACTATTCTTCTACCCTTCTACCCTAATCCGTGTCCTCTACAACCCCCTATCTAAGGTCATGTCCTCAGTAAGTTACACTTGCGCCATATCCCGTCTAATCACCTCTCTCCAATACTTCTTCGGCCTACCTCTACCCCTCCTGAATCCGTCCATAGCCAACCTCTCACACCTCCGCACTGGGGCATTTGTATCTCTCCTCTGCAAATGCCCGAACCATCTCAACCTCCTTTCCAGCATCTTATCCTCCGTCGAGGCCACTCTCACTCTGTCCCGGATATCATCATTTCTAATCCTATCCCTCTTTGTATGCCCACACATCCATCTCAATATCTTCATCGATGCAACTTTTATTTTTTGGATGTGTAAGTCTTGCTTGGCCAACACTCCGCCCCATACAACATAGTCGGTCTAACCACCACCCTATATAACTTGCCTTTAAGTTTTGGTGGCACATTTTTATCACACAAGACTCTAGATACGAGCCTCCATTTCATCCACCCTACACCAATACAATGTGTGACATCGTCATCAATCTCTCCATTCCCTTGGATAATAGACCTGAGATACTTAAAGCTTCCTTTCTTTGGAATGACCTGAGTACCAAGCCCCACCTCCACGCATTTCTCATGGTCGCTCCCATTATTGAACTCGCACTCCAAGTATTCTGTCTTAGTCCCACTCAGCCTGAACCCTTTAGACTCCATCCATGGTCTGTCTCCAAACCTCTAGCTTAGCGTTCACTTCGCTGCGAGTCTCATCAATCTGCGAATAACATACACAGAGTTTAAGAAATAAAGAAAGACTTTGTTATGTTTATCAAATTGCCCTTACTTTACTGCCTATTTTTGTTGACTTTTTTTCACAATAAGTTCATTTTTAAATTAAGTGGGACTCAACAAAGATAAAATAAATATGGTGTCATTAATTAGTTACCAAATAAAAAAAATGATATTCATTTTGGGACGGACTAAAAAGAAAATGATATTGAAAGAAATAATCCCTTGATTATTTTCATTAATGAAAGAGTATATATACAATTTACAATTTCCATAATAGAAAAATCATATTTATATTCTACTCCCAAAACCCTATTCTACTTGTACAAAAATCCTATAATTAAGGTAAGTATACAATTCTAATTATGGTACAAATATACAATAAATTATTACACTAATTCTATTGATACACGTTGGGAAATATCGGACAAACCGTGATATACATGATTGTATATCAAGGTAGATTTATTGTATATTTAACAGATATCACATAAATTGAGATGGAGGGAATATAAATTAGACAAAGGAAATAATGTGCTTCTGATTAAATTTAAATCATCTGCTATGACGATTTATCATAAAACTATTTCACGTTAAATCGTAAGATCGCAGGTCAAAATTTGTTGAGAAAATAGAGAGAAAGGGGAAGGAGGCGATGTTCAGACATTAGCATTCGATAATGGATACTTGTCTCGAGACTTATCGACAGTGAGAGGGCCACCCACTACACTAACCAACATTACCAAATACAAGACCTACCCTAGACCTTCATGCAACCAACAATCAAATGACACATCATTATGTTGAATTGTCATTAAACAAATTAAAGTTAAACCAAAATAAAACAAAATCAATACGTAATATATATAGTGATACTATTCTCCATATCCAATCTTTTGTATAAATATTGTGGCGGGCAAACGTTAAGATGGAATAGACCTGTTAATATATTCAACGTTCCTGCTTAGAATATTGTGGTCACCGGTGATAATGATGATGATATTGCAAGATTGAAGGCTTATTTGAGCCACACTTTCGACAAAACTTGACATACTAAGGTATTTCTTGGACTGCAATATGACATGAGAGGTTATCTCTCGAAACAAAACGATCAAAACTTTTCATACTTCATGTTGGATTTACAAGTTGTTGTAGAGTTTCAAATTTTTTAGATTAAGTATTAGGACCTTATCATGAAATTTCTCAATATTTGAACTGAAAATAGATCAGTAAGCGATATTTCTATTAAATTTCTTATTCATTGGTGAGCATTTTCTAATTAGGATAAAAAATAAAGAGGAGATCTCCTTAGCTTCCATAACTCATAAGTTCATTTTTTTCTTCTTATAATCATTTGGTATTGAATATTTATCGGCTCGATTAATTTAAATTTATATTGTGTAGGACTTATTAATGAAACAAATACACTTATTACAAGAAAAATATTCATTCTCAGGCTCGAATAAGAAATTTCGTTTAAAAGTTTATTGCTTTTAGTAAAAATATTCAAATTTGTCATTGAACTTTGTCCAATTATACTCCTATCATTATTAATCCAAATACGCTTTTGTTCACTAACTACGATAGCTTTTCAACATGTGGCTTTTTCTTGTAAAAAATGTCACTCTTGTTGAAAGATTTTGTAATTAGTAAATAAGAACATATTTGGACCAAGCTTATAATAAAATTACATATAACTAAATATTAACCGATGACATGACATATTGAGACCATTTCAATAATTTCATGTGGCATATTTGTACATTTTCCTTGCTTTTAAACTAATGTTCCAACTCTAGAGTAAAAAAGTAATGTGCAGTATTAATCTTTACTCCTACTAGTTTCTTAACAAAATCGCGCAACTAATGTAAAAAGATTAATCTAAAATAGAAATCGCGCAACAAAAGTAAAAAGATCCTTAACAAAAATTCAACTAATGTGAAGTATTAATCTTTACTTCTACTAGTTAGATGTTGTTTGTATGGATCTTTTTCTTCAGTTGGGCTCTATTCTTTTTTGGTAATTGTGTTGGAAATTTGCCTTTGGCGGGAGTTGCGACCGACCAACTTTAACGGCTTAAACACTAGTGTAACGTATGTTGGAGAATCCGGTTCTTCACACATGCATGATCTACTAAGTACGTAGATAACCGTAGGGCCAAGAATCGTCAAATTTCATTGAGAAATGAAAGAGATATTGGTTCACGAAGTAAGGTGTTTGAAGCATGGAAAGTGTGGTATTGTGTGTAATTCTCCCACATCGGTAGAGGAAGAAAGAATTGTTGTGTATATAAGACTCGAAATTGGTTTGGGGTTTGGGACCCCAAGGGGTATCCCATGTGTTTAAAGGAGGGAGGACCTAGATGTGCTTCGGTTCGAGGAAAGACCACACGCGCGCCGCCGCCCGTCCGGTTCCGGGTTCCGGGTTCACGGGTTCCGGGGTTCACGGGCTCACGGGCTCACGGGCTCACGGGCTCACGGGCTCACGGGCTCACGGGCTCACGGGCTCACGGGCTCACGGGCTCACGGGCTCACGGGCTCACGGCCGTGGGCCTTCTGATATTATCTTTTTGGGCCAGAAAACTTTGCCGGAAGTACGGTTTGATCCCGAGAAGTTTCGTACGTACGCTTTGAACCAGAATTTTTTCGGATGTACTTGTTTGGTCCCGAAGTTTTAAGATGTACGCTTTGGTCCCCGAAGTTTCAAGATGTACAGCTTTGGTCCCCGAAGTTCGAATTTCGATGGTCAAAACAAACGTCAAGCACTCAATTCAGCCATTTATTTTGGCTGAATTACTCCTCCTATAATGGCCAAATCCGTTGGTTCTTTCACCATTTATGTTGGTGACTTTACTACCTCCATAATGGCCATTATTTGGCTATTATGGAGGCGCTTTTCAGCCCCTCCCTCACCTATATAAACACACCCTTACACCATTGTTGAGCACTACAAAGAACGAGAAAGATAACAGTTCATAAAGCTCACGAAAATACACAACAAAAACAGTTTTCTTCCTACAACTTCCAAGCATCATTTCGTTACTCAATATTCTTCACGGTAGCTCTTGAGTTTCCTTTGCTCAAGGGTTCCATTGCTGTTTTATCTTGGGAGACAAATTGTCCAGGACGTATAAAGGATACATACGGGGCAATATTGTCTTAAGGACATAGTGCCACACTCGACTCAAAGAAAACCAGTTTCTATTTTTTCGTTTTCAACAAAATTGTAATTTCGCTTTTGTGGTTATCTTGTAATTTCCAGATTACTAGTTGAACTATTGAATCTTTGTTTATCCTTTCGAATACTTGTAATAGTTATATACTTCCCGTACTGCTTTATAAAGTACCATAGAGCAAAAACTCCCAACAACTTAAGACAATATTTGTATTGTATTACTATTAGTATTCGAAAGATGTCGGTCAAAAATTGTGTGACCAAATCTGGATATGGAAATGGTTTTCTGGTAGAAGAGAGTGATGATGATGAACGTGTTCATGGTGTCACCGCTACCAAGACTGGTGGAAACAAGCGCTCTCGAGAGCCTGAGGATGTCAACTGGGACAAGAGGAGAAGAGTGAAGATGTTATTCTATCTTGTAGCAGAAGGCCTATATCTGTCCCAGACAAAGGATCCGAATAATGGTGAGAAGGAAATGGACACTCAGTCTGATGAAGTGACTGAAGTGAGCCAGAATCCGAAATTGGGATAAGTATTTTTCTTACTTGTCAAGAATAAGGATTAAATGATAAGTATTTTTCTTACTTGTCAAGAATAAAGATTAAATTATGTCTGATTAAAAATGGATTAAAGTAAGGAGGAATATGAAAATAATTTATATTCCTTATGCTTTAACAAATCAGAAGTTTAATCTCATCTTCTTTTCCGTTTAAAGATTGGATTGTAAATGACTTAAAAAGATCCGTTCTTTTAAGTGTAATTGTTAAAGTGTGTAAAGTATGTTCGCACATACGATGGAGAAAGATCCACTAACTGTGCGAAAACTGTTACCACTCTTAAGTAAGCGCCAAGAATTATCTGGGCACCAATCATAACGGAAGAAGTCTAAAAATTGATGACGTTGAGCCTGTCATATTATTTGGCAGAAGATCCTTCATAGGATGATATTGGACACTCGATCATACAAAGCCTCCGGCGATCGAAGTGGGCCAAAATTCCTTTGATATGATGATATTGGACACTCATCATATAAAGCCTCCGGCGACCGGGAGTGGTGCCGAATTCATTTCATAGGAAAAGTAATGGACACCTAGTAAGGTGGGCCAGAGTTTCCAGGTCCTAAATGATCTGAAGGCCTAAATAAAGGCAGTAAAGAAATTGGACACTCAGTCTGCCAAAGAAACTAGAGTGGGCCAGAGTATCTAGATCACATATGATCCGGTTATGCCCTAACCACGGGCAAGAGGTTGTTCATGTGAAGCAACGCCACCTCTAAAGTAGAAGGGGTTGGAGAGGTTGTCCTCAATAGGACTTCATGGATTGTGATCACTCTAAGATGAGGTGATACATATTCCTAACTTGGTTTAAGGGACGCTGTTGGTCAAGCTAGTTTGAGACTAGTCCAATAGGTCCGTAATAACTAAGAATGGTACAAGATACGTTTGTAGCCAAATGAATGATATATTTGTAATCCGTGCATCTATGCCATCATAGATTAAGACACGTTAAATAGCAAGTCATTCAAAAGCTAACGATGTTGAGATTGTTGCCTTCTGTCGACATAAACCCTCAAAATAAATGTGAGGTAGATGAAGAGGCAAAATCACCTTTCCAAATTCCGTCAAGGGAATAGCGAAAGAAGCACCGCTCCTCTAGAACTTAGTCACACCTAATTGGGTGATTTGAAGTTTATACAAAATAGAGGGGGGAGACAAGTACGTTGTGATCTTCATTGATGATGGTACAACGTATGGAATCCTTTGTTTGTTGAAAAGCAAAGATGAAGTTGTTGAAGCGGATAAGCGCTACAAAGTCGAAGTTGAAAATCAACTATGCCTATGGATTGCAAAATTCATAGCAATAGAGGGGAGAATTTGAAGCATCGTTTATTAAACGACCGCTCACTACTCACCCCTCGCCCTAACGGTGTTAGCCAAGCGCAAAGCCGTACTCCCAAATTATGTGGGGCAAGGCGATCCTTACCGCTAATGCGATTCTCAACAGAACTCCGCATAAGGATAAGGATAACCCTCCGTGTGAGACATGGAAAGGATCTCACATACAAATGTTGTGATGTGGGGTGGTTTCATACCTAAGACTGTAGATTGCATATCCACTGGATCTGCAAATAACAGTAGTTTTTATCGCCTTTTGGCGTCAAAGAATGCTGAATTCCTTGGAGATAACTTTCCTTGAAAAAGGAAAAAGGAGTAATTGCTCAAGGTTAACAAGAAACCGCGAGGGCCTGACTGTCCGGAACTAGACGTTCCGTATCTTCGGACTCGAAAGTTGCCGTCTATCCGGAACTTAATATTCCGTATCTGCGTAACTCGGGGATTCTAGATGTTGAACCAAGACGGAGCAAAGAGGGGACAAAGACTTGTTCCAGTCCTTCTAGCTTGTATGGTTGAGAACGAACCATGGACAATTAACAAATAATTGTTATCTCCAAAAGCGCTGCTTTGGAAAGAAGCTAAAAGGAGAAATAGATTCCATATATAGAACCATACGTGTGTAATAGTTAATCTTCCTCCGGAAAAGAACCTTTGGGTTGTAAAAAGTGCTCCCCATGAGTAGCTTCACATCCAGGGCCATTGTAATCTTACATGGCATGGGTGTTGAAACACCTTCCAAATCGGAGAGTTGGAAGAAGAGGATCGAATTGGTTTGCCGAACTGTTGGGCTTCTTCCCAACTTTCATTTTGGTCCCCGAAATGTTAACATTTTGGTCCCGAAAGTCTCGTATAAATCGAAACAATGAATCGATCACGAAACATTGACTCGAAGTTAGAAAGCCAACGGTTGGAAAACCAACGGTCTTAGAGTGAAAATCATATTGAAACAAAGTCTCGATATGAAAGATATGAGTATCACAGATGACATCTTAGGAATTGGATTTCTAAGACATCTAACGGACGGTCGATAGTTGACGAGTCTCGTTGAAGCCACCAATGGATATGAATCATAGAACCGATTGGAATCATGGTGCACCCATAGACAAGGAGCGATATGCTCGGTCACGTGTAGTTCAATGTATTGTACACACTACAACCGACTTGGTATCGTCCAACAAACGCAGATCGCCTGAACTAAGGTTCACCGATGATCTTAATACATGATCAATAGAAGGCGTTAAGTCGGATATGACGATATCCGAACTATTCGCTTATCTAAGGATTATAGTATTCGGATGTCCAGCGGTTCTCGAGAGAACACAAGATGCAAACGGACATCGTATCCGAAGAACACCAAAGCCACAAGTAAATGTGTATGGTGGTTCTTGGAAAATCCTCTAAGCAAACTTGCATCGACCGATTCATGATGGTATCGGAGTTTATCGCTTTATACAAAGCATGAAAGAAGTTGAGTAACTTCACGACTCATTAGAGGACGTCCCTTATTGGGAGAAACCCGTGCCTTCACAGTTCTACACCGTGGCTAGCCGGTCGGCTTTAGGAAGGACACGGATGACGGCGTCTGGACATATCTGTCGGGATCTGTCGGAGACATAAGACCGTATGGCGCTTGATCATCACGGGTGTCACTTCCTTGTTTACAAACTAAGGGACTACCCGGAGATCAAGCGTTCGCTGTTCTAGGGGAATGGGCTTAAAACCCAAAATATACGGACCAATACGGTGGAAACCCAACCTTACGAACCGGAGATCCCGGTAATTTGGTTCAATGGGAAAACTAAGTTGTAAAGGTTCGGTTGATCGCTTCGGTGGAAGCATGAGCACTTCGGATAGTAATTTCGAAAAGAAACACCAAATCCAAAGCCGTTCCCGCGATAGACGTTAAGTGCTATCTGCAGTATGGGTAAAGGTTAAGTTTTCAAAACTTGTAATGATCCTCAACAGTTGAGGTTAGGTCTTTGGGAAACTTTTAATGGTTCCTAACACTTGTGAAGTGGGGTATAGCAGGATACCTTGTAGGAGACCACCTATTTAAGTGCGAGGACGGGCCGCCTCAAATTGAACGCACTTAAGAATCCAAGACGTTGTCCATGGCCAAAACGGACAAAACATTACGAAGAAGAGAGTAAGGGAATTTGTTGTGTTGGTACCGTTGTCTTGGCTTACACTAAACACCGACGGTTCAAGACATCACGTTCACCGCGCGTAAGTAAGTCCGATGGTATTCAACTATGGAAGGTTCAAAGCCGAGGCTACCTCTCCTTATGCAACATCGGTCCGCCGAAATATTGCTGGAAATGAAAAGACACCATGTGAGTGCGCCAAAATCTCTTTCAAGAGGGGATTGTTGGAAATTTGCCTTTGGCGGGAGTTGCAACCGACCAACTTTAACGGCTTAAACACTAGTGTAACGTATGTTGGAGAATCCGGTTCTTCACACATGCATGATCTACTAAGTACGTAGATAACCGTAGGGCCAAGAATCGTCAAATTTCATTGAGAAATGAAAGAGATATTGGTTCACGAAGTAAGGTGTTTGAAGCATGGAAAGTGTGGTATTGTGTGTAATTCTCCCACATCGGTAGAGGAAGAAAGAATTGTTGTGTATATAAGACTCGAAATTGGTTTGGGACCCCAAGGGGTATCCCATGTGTTTAAAGGAGGGAGGACCTAGATGTGCTTCGGTTCGAGGAAAGACCACACGCGCGCCGCCGCCGCCCGCCCGCCCGTCCGGTCCGGTTCCGGTTCCGAGTTCCGGGTTCTCGGGTTCTCTTCTCGGTTCTCGGGTTCACGGGTCACGGCCGTGGGCCGTGGGTCGTGGGCCTTCGATATTATCTTTTTGGGCCGGAAAACTTTGCCGTAAGTACGCGTTTGATCCCGAAGTTTCGTACGTACGCTTTGAACCGAGAATTCTTTCGGATGTACTTGTTTGGTCCCGAAGTTTCAAGATGTACGCTTTGGTCCCCGAAGTTTCAAGATGTACGCTTTGGTCCCCGAAGTTCGAATTTCGATGGTCAAAACAGAAACGTCAAGCACTCAATTCGGCCATTTATTTTGGCTGAATTACTCCTCCTATAATGGCCAAATCCGTTGGTTCTTTCACCATTTATGTTGGTGACTTTACTACCTCCATAATGGCCATTATTTGGCTATTATGGAGGCGATTTTCAGCCCCTCCCTCACCTATATAAACACACCCTTACACCATTGTTGAGCACTACAAAGAACAGAAAGATAACGAGTTCATAAAGCTCACGAAAATACACAACAAAAACAGTTTTCTTCCTACAACTTCCAAGCATCATTTCGTTACTCAATATTCTTCACGGTAGCTCTTGAGTTTCCTTTGCTCAAGGGTTCCATTGTTGTTTTATCTTGGGAGACAAATTGTCCAGGACGTATAAAGGATACATACGGGGCAATATTGTCTTAAGGACAGTGCCACACTCGACTCAAAGAAAACAGCTTTCCATTTTTTCGTTTTCAACAAAATTGTAATTTCAGTTTGTGGTTATCTTGTAATTTCAGATTACTAGTTGAACTATTGAATCTTTGTTTATCCTTTCGAATACTTGTAATAGTTATATACTTCCCGTACTGCTTTATAAAGTACCATAGAGCAAAAACTCCCAACAAATTGTACATGAACTCTGAAATATTATAAGTGTTTTAAATTTTTTTAATGTGATCTGAAGTCTATGGTAATGTTCTACATATAGAACTATTAAATATGTTCAGTGAAAAACACTTTTCTTTCTTAACCATCTTAATATTTTAATTCGATGTTACACGTACGTTCATCTATAAACTATTCTCCTGAAACATTCGTGACATCCCCACCTAATCTAACCTTAAACTCACCCTTTTTATGCTTGCTAGCTTCTCTATACATTACTCTTTATAATGCTTTTCTTCATAATTCAAACTTTTGATCGATATTCTTACTAATTTCGTCAAGTAACATAATACCGTCTACACATAAAAACAGCAATAGTGAGACAATTAGTTAGTCTTATTTCGAGACAAAGAAAAAATCAAAAAGAAGTATAAAAACCAATAAAAATCATCTAATTTTTTACTGAAATGGTGTTCTTTTAGTAACAAATCTAACAAATGAGTTTGTCAGAATTTTTTAAACCAAAATAATGAAAACGCACCCCTGGTAGAACACCTTCAGTGTGTAGTTTTCACGTCTAAAAATAGACGACCCATTACTAAAGATGCTCTGTTGTCCAGGAGCCTTCAGTGGATATTTCAAATTTTAGAGAAAGACTCGTCCCTTCTAAAGCGCCTTCAATGTAAATTTTAAAAATCAGAATCTGAAAAAGCAAAATTTTCTGCTCCGATGTGACGTAGCATGACAACTTTTCCACACAAAAAAGGCTCGTACCTCCTAAAGCACTTTCAACAAACTACCTCGTTCACCGGTACAAGTTAAATAATAATATCAATATGATTTTCTTTTCATTTTTTAAAATATTTTTTTCTCCTTGTAATAATTTATTTGTTATTGGTAGATAATTTTTAAATCAGTATGTTAAAAATCTAACTACATACTTTTAACATTTTGTTACTAATAGATAAGGAGGAGATGTCTACTTAAAGGTTAAGATATAAAATAATAAAGTATTAAATAGAGATTATATAAGATAACTTGTTAATATAAGGTAGGGTGTTCACGTTCAGTTTGGATCGATTTTTATGTAAAATAAAATCAAACTAATTAAGTCGGTCATTCAAATTGTTAAACCAAACCAAATCAGTTAAGTCGGTTTTTTATCACTTCAATTTTTATTGAGTTTTTTTATTATTTCATTTTTTGTCAATTTTTTAAAGTTACATTCAATCAGCTCCGTATATGAACATGGTATGCCCGGTATTTTCGCGCTTTTATGCTTCATAAGTAAAGTAACGTAAAAGCCCGGTGAGGCTAACATACCATTTTTGGATGAAAACAAATTTAAACAAGTATGACATATGTTTCGTAAGAATTTGGGGTTAAACGGATCAAAGAAATTAAGTATGTCGAAACTCGGGGAAAGACAAGCAGAATTTATGGACCTGATTTTTGGCCCAACTTGTCGGGGGTATATCTCCTAGTATATAAGGAATTACGGAGTGCATAACCTATCTAAATTCAAGTTTCGAGAGTCTACTTTCTAATACAATTGACAGTTTGCAATATGAGAAATACAGTGAAAATTATGGATCGTACAAAATTATACGATCCGTAGAAAAATTCTATGGACCGTAAAATAAAATACGATGTAGAAACCTTTTTTGGTATAAATTATTTTGCTCGACTTGGGGACCTCATTTCACCTCTCTACAGACCCTAGAACTCCCCTAATACTCTCTCCAAGGTTCTCCATTATCTTGAAGCTTAATCCAAGGTTAAAGCACGCAAGTTTGACGTAAAGAATCCTGTAAACATTGCTAACCTTCTTCCTTCCTCGTTGTGACTACTTCGAAGCTATCTTGGTGATGAAGTAAGGCAAGAAACAGAGTGATTTTGGTGTAATTAAGGTAAGCTACATCTCCCTTGGCTTATTATTAAGATCATACAAGTATTGAGTTAAGATTTGTTGGAGAATTCTTGAAGAAGTTGGTAACTATAAGTCTTGAAGATAGACTATGTTGTGTGAGTTGTTTTTACATGATTTAAGATATTAAATTTAGTTGTAAAGACATGGATAGTATTGTGGTGATGAGGAGGGGTGATGATGAAGCTTGTTGTACTAGGATATGTTGAAATTGAACTATAAATGACCATATGAAGTTACGTACATAAGTTGTTCGATAAAAAGCCTAAATGAACTTTCCTATAGAATATGAATTTCATATTGACACCAACCTTTTGTATAATATAGATAATCGTCCGTAGAAGGTACAAGAACTCATGGGACGTTGTAGCTTCGTGAATAAGGTATGTAAGGCTAATTTTCTTCTGACTAGAGGCAAGCTCAACAGGGTCTTCTTTTTTTGCTAATTCTGCCAAGCCCATTCCCTTGGATATGGTTTAACTAGATAGTAGACAGGGACAATGTGAATCTCGTTAATCCATTCATGCACGTCACTAATTTAACATAAGTGTGTTTCTCAAAACGGTTTTCCTATAAAGAAGTCTGAAGTTACTATGCTCCTTCTTATTTAAGTTATACGTATCCATTGAGTTTGGGTATGTATTTATGTACATATTATGGGTATGATGGAAATCTCGTTAATCCATTCATGCGTGTCACTAATTTAACATAAGTGCATTTCTCAAAACGGTTTTCCTATAAAGAAGTCCGAAGTTACTATGCTCCTTCTTGTTTAAGTTATTCGTATCCATTGAGTTTGGTTATGCATTTATGTACATATTAAGGTGTAGAAGTCACACCACACCGTGCTATATTCGACCGGAATGACATTTATATGTGCACACCACTGATTAGTTGGACAGATACCATCGCGTTCTATATGGCCGGGCAGTTTATTATAAGCTCACCCGACAGAGTGATTTGATATGATATTATATGGCCCCATAGAGTGGCCCAGTTTTACTTACATGCATATATTCATGGTTGTATCAGTTGTGTGCCCTCCGAGGCCTTCTTATGAGTTTAAGGTTGACTTCTACACGTTACTCTTACTTTACATTCTTATATATATTTACCCGCCTTACATATTTAGTACATCTTTCATACTGATGTCCCTTTTGTCGGGGGATACTTTGTGTCATACCCGCAGGTGCAGATAGAAAATTTGACGAATCTCCTCAGTAGGATCACTATTCAGCTTGACTTGGAGTACTCTTCTTCTTCCGGAGTTCCTGTCTGAGTTTGGGTATGCATTTATGTACATATTATGGGTATGATGGGGCCCTGTTCTGACCTAATTGTTGTTTTATGACTCTTAGAAGCTTGTAGACTAGTGAGTTATGTATTGTAATGACCCATTCAGTCGTTAGGAACATTTTACCATTTTACCCATGTTAACCCAATTCTCGAAGTTATCGGGCGATCTTAGTGAGAATTTAAAGAATTAGAACCTTCAAGTGAAAGCATTTGACCAATAGTTGACTTTTATCTAAGCCCACATTTTTCAGAATTTTGTCGATTCTATGAGGTCCGGAGGGTCATTTATGACTTGGTGGGATGGTTGGTTTGGTTCGAGAGACTCTCGGGAGCGTTTTGAGTTATTTTTTGGAAAGTTGGTTTTAGGCCACTAGGGATTGACTGTAGCGTATTTTGTGTGTGTGTGTGTCTGCATGTTTAGTTTGCATCTGGGAGGTCTTAGGTGATTGTCATATTTCGAGGTTAAAAGTGTGAAAATAGGAAATTGTTGGTATCTGATATCATCGCTAGGGCAATTGTCAGTGCGCCGCAGCGAACCCGCCTCGGCGAGGCCTGGTCCATTATAGCGGGTGTTAGGGAATTGCATCAGGCCGCCGTAACGGGTTGTTGGCCGCTACGGGGAAGCTTGGGGATTTAGGTGAGCCGCTATAGCGAGCAGCGTGAGCGCGGATGCGGGTTTCGTTGCAGCTGACCATTGACCGTTGCAGTGGACGACGGAAACCAAAAACCCTTTTAAATGTTAAATTAAACCATTCACTTCCCATTTCCAAAGTTAGTCCTCCATAGCATCTTAATGGCGATTTCAAGTGTTTCTAGGTAGATTCTTCTTGGGGTAAGTCTCATTAACCTTGTATTCCTTAATTTACCTTTTCTAGTCTTGAATCAATGGTGGAAAAAACCTAGAAAACTAGTTAAAGAGGATGAGTTCTACCTACACAGTGTTAATTGATTATTAAGCCTTGATCACGATATTAACTGATGGGTCTGACTAATCTAAGCATGGATTTTCTTATTTAGTAACTACTAAGCTTGAATCTTCTATTTTTGTTGAGAAACTGAACTTAAAAAATCTAGGGTTTATACCTAATTTGGGGGGGGGGGGTTGCCTTGAATGATGAAATTGATCAATATTTGAACTAATTTAGCAATTGAAAAGTAGATTTGAACTTCTAGAATGTTGAGTTACCGATTTCACTCACAAATTACTATTTTACCCTTGTGGGCCCGTTTCCATGGGCGGTGACAATACTTCAGGTGATTCTTAGACTAAAGCAGGGTTACAAACTCCTGAATAAGGACAAACACTAGGGATGTAGCCTTCTACTGCCATGGCCCCGTGAATTTATAGTATACTAGCCCCTGATGGTGTTCCTAAGCTAGTAGCAGCCTAGACTTTGACAATTAGGGATCAGGAAATCATAGGTAGGTTCCTGAAAATGGAGCCGCCCAGGTTTCATGGTACCCACAGTGAGGATGCATATGAGTTCATTATGGATATGTATGAGAGACTTTTCAAGATGGGTATTGTGGAGTCCCATGGTATGGACTACATGTCTTTCCAGTTTTGCGACGACGTGAAGATGTGGTGGAGGTATTATATTAAGGGCAGATTAGTTGGTTTACATCCACTCACTTGGGTATAGTTTCACCAAGCCTTCTTGGAGAAGTATGTGTCGCGTACTTTGAGGGATCAGTGCAGGGATGAGTTCACCCATTTGCGACAGAGAGGTATGTATGTGGTCGAGTATTAGTCTATATTCTTATTTTTGGCTTGGTATACAACACAGTTGATTCCAACGGAGACAGAGAGGGTCCGTAAATTTATTGGTAGACTTGTGCTTCCACTCTATGTTTCTTGCCTTCATCTTGTGGATTTGTGGTCTTTCTTCCAGGCATTAGTAGATCACGCTATAAGTGTCGAGTCTACCATAATTCGATCTTTAGTGGTTCCAGTCACAGTGGTAGGGGTCAATCTTCTAGGACCTATCATTCACCTCCCGGCCATCCCGTTCAGTCCGCACTATAGGCATCTTCTGATGGCCCTTCTAGACAGAGTGGTTATGGGGCTGGGCAGTCTTATAGAGGTTCTTTCTCTCGGCCAGCCAACTGAGGTGGTCTATCTAGTTCTTCAGCCTTCATATATCAACCTCCAGCGCCCAGAGTTTGTTATGGTTGTGGTAAGTCGGGTCACATCATGAGATATTGCTCTTTATCTCGACAGAGTGGGACTCATCAGGGTTTCAGGTTCTAGACTCCGAGGACTCTGACATATTCTGGTAGCTAGAGGGTTCTTCAGCGAGAGGCGGTGCTCCATCAGGATGCAGTGGTTCTCATTATTCTAGGGGTGGACATCAGTCCGGTAGGGGTAGTTCCCAGGCCTCTAGGGGAGGAGTATAGTCTGGTTAGAATGGTTATGGTGGTGCGCACTGCTATGCTTTTCCCAATAGGCCCAAGGAAAAGGCTTTTGATGATGTGATCTCAGTAACATTACTAATCGTCATCGTCTGGAACTAGTTTCTCATATGTATCTGTTTATCATTCGGTTGGTTAGAATTTGACTTATGACTGTCTTGACTTGCCTATTCATGTGTCTACTCCAGTTGGAGATTCAATATTGGTTGATAGAGTTTATCGATCTTGCTTAGTTACTTTTATGGGGGTATGACACGTGAGTAGACTTGATAATCCATGATATGTTAGACTTTGATATTATTTTGGGTATGAGTTGGTTGTCACCATACCACGCGATCTTGAACTGTCATGCCTAGACAATTACTTTAGCTATGCCTGGGATTCTTAGACTTGAGTGGAAGGGTACTCTAAGTCCCACTCCGAAGATGATCATTTCTTATCTCCGCGTGAAGAAACCAGTTGACAAGGGGTGTTTGTCCCACTTGGCCCATATTCATGATACCAGTGTTGATTCTCCATCCCTTGAGTTTGTGCCTGTTGTGTGTGAGTTTGTGGAGGTATTCCATGCTGATTTGCCGGGTATACCACCCGATCGTTATATTAATTTCTACATCGATTCAGAGCCAAGAATGCACCCTATTTCTATTGCACCATATAGGATGGCACCTGTTGAGTTGAGGGAGTTGAAAGAATGGTTGTAGGATTTTTTTAGAAAGGGGTTCATTAGACCGAATGTCTCCACTTGGGTGTTCCCATTCTTTTTGTAAAGAAGAAAGATGGTACAATGAGGATGTGCATAGATTACCGTCAATTGAATAAGGTCACCATTCGTAATAAGTACCAGATTCCTCGTATTAATGACTTGTTTGACCAACTTCAGGGTGCTTCGGTATTTTTGAGGATTGATTTAAGGTCAGGCTATCACCAGCTGAAGATTTGGTTCGAGGATATTCTGAAGACAGCCTTTAGGATTCGTTATGGTCATTATGAGTTCCTTGTGATGTCATTTGGGCTTACAAATGCCCCAAAAGCTTTCATGGACTTGATGAATGGCATTTTAAGCCATACTTGGATTCTTTCGTCATTGTCTTTATCGATGATATCTTGGTTTATTCGAAGAGTAAAGAGGAACATGAGCGTCATTTGAGGATTATCCTTGGGTTGTTGAGAGAGAAAGAGATTTATGCCAAATTTTTGAAATGTGAGTTCTGGCTTGATTCTGTGGCATTCTTGGGCCACGTGGTTAGTGGATTATGGTTGATCCCAAGAAGATTGAGGCCATTAGGGATTGAGAGAGGCCTACTACTAGGGATTGGCCAGTTACTCACATGACCAAATTGACTTAGAAGGAAGTTCTTTTTCAGTGGTCTGATACTTGTGAGGAGATTTTTCAAAAGCTCAAGGCTCTATTAACTACGACTCCGATCTTGGCACTACCCGTGGAGGATAAGGATTACTCAGTTTATTATGATGCATCTCGTGTTCGTTTGGGCGTTGTGTTGATGTAGGATGGTAAGGTCATTACCTATGCTTCCATACAGTTGAAGATCGATGAGAAGAACTACCCTACCCATGGTTTGAAGTTGTTAGTGGTGGTCTTCGCTTTGAAGATTTGAAGGAATTATCTATATGTGGTCCATTGTGAGGTGTTTACCGATCACCGCAGCCTTCAATACGTATTCAGTTAGAGGGATCTCAATTCTAGGCATCGTAGATATATGAAGCTTCTAAAGAATTATGATATCACTATACTTTACTATCCGGGTAAGGCTAATGTGGTAGCTGATGCATTGAGTCTCAAGGCAGTGAGTATGTGCAGTTTAGCTCGGTTGGTTATTTCGGAGTGTCCCTTAGCCATAGAGGTTCAGACTCTGGCTAATAGTTTTATGGGGTTGAATCTTTCAAATTCATGTAGATTTTTAGCATGTATTTAGGCGAGGTCGTCTCTCCTGGAGTAAATTAGGGCTCAGCAGTTTGATGATGCTCAATTATGTAAGATTCGTGATAAGGTGTTGCGTAGTGAGTCCAAGGAGCTCGTGCTCGATGATGAGGAGGTTCTGAGGATCAAGGAATGTGTGTGCGTTCCTCGTGTTGGTGGTTTGATTCATTTGATATTGGAGAAGGCCCATAGTTCCTGATATTCTATTTATCCAGGTATTAGTAAGTTGTATTGTGACTTGAGGCATCATTACTGGTGGGGATAGATGAATAGGGATATTGAAGACTTCGATGCCCGGTGTGAAAACTATCAGTAAGTCAAGTATGAGCACCAGAGACCCGGTGGTGTGCTTCAGAGGTTGCCCATTCCCGAGTAGAAGTGGAAGAGAATTGTCATGGATTTTATTGTAGATCTTCCGAAGACCTTGGGCAAGTTTGATTCAGTTTGGAGTATTGTGGATATGCTGACCAAGTCCGCGTAATTCATTGCAATTCAGGTTACTTATGATGCAGAGAAGTTGGTCAGGATTTACATCTGTAAGATTATGCGATTGCACTGGGTTCCTATTTCTATCATCTCCGATTGAGGTCCCCATTTTACTTCCCATTTATGGAGGATGTTGCAGGCAGAGTTGGGTACTCAGTTGGATCTTAGTATCACTTTTCACCCCAGACAGATGGACAGTCCGAGAGGACTATTCAGGTGCTTGAGGATATGTTGAGAGCATGTGTCATTGATTTTGGTGGTCATTGGGATCACTTCTTACCCTTGGCAGAGTTCCACATTTCTATGCTGAAGAAGTACCATTCAAACGGGTTTTATATCATTCATTGAGATTCGGTGTTGCTTGATGAGAGTTTATCTTATGAAGAGAAGCCTATAGCAATTTTAGATACGCAGGTTAGGAAGTTGAGGTCTAAGGAGATAACTTCCATTATGGTGCAATGAAAACATTATCCCGCTGAGGAGGTTACACGAGAGATCGAGTCCGATATGCGTGCCAGATATCCCAAATTATTTGCTAACTTAGGTACTTTCTTCTCCATTTTTTCCTTGTCGTTCGAGGATGAGAGATTATTTAATTGATATCTGATGTAACGACCCGTTCAATCGTTAGATGCGTTTTAACTATTTTCCCTTGTTGACCCAATTTATGAAGTTATCGGGCGATCCTAGTGAGAATTGAAAGAATTAGAACCTTCAAGTGAAACCATTTGATCAATAGTTGACTTTTGGGTAAGCGGACCATTTTTAGAATTTCATCGATTCCATGAGGTCTGGAGGGTCATTTATGACTTGGTGTGATGGTTGGTTAGGTTCTTGAGACTCTCGGGAGCGTTTTGTGTTATTGGTTGAAAAGTTGGTTTTAGGCCATTTGGGATTTACTCGATTAAATAGACATCTGATGAAAATTTTGAGACCATGAGTGAGTCCGTAGTGTATTTTTATGTGTATGTGCATGTCTGGTTTCCATCTGGGAAGTATCGGGTGATTGTCGGATTTCGGGGTCAAAAGTGTGAAAATAGGAAACTACTGGTGTTTGATACCGCCGCTAGGACGAGTGTCAGTGAGCCGTAGAGGATCCGCCTTGGCGAGGCCTGGTCCGCTACAACTCGCATTAGGGAATTGTATCTGGCTGCCGTAGCCGGCTGTTAGCCGTTGTGCAAAGCTTGGGTATTTAGGTGAGCTGTTGTAGAGAGCAACGTGAGCGCGGACACGGGTTCCGCTGTAACGGATCATTGACCACTGCAGTGGACGACGGGAAACCAGAAACCCTTTTAAGTGTTAAATTAAATCCTTCACTTCCCATTTCCAAAGTTAGTCATCCATAACATCTCAAGGGTGATTTCAAGTGTTTCTAGGTAGATTCTTCTTGGGGTAAGTCTCCTTAACATTGTATTCCTTAATTTACCTTTTCTAGTCTTGAATCAATGGTGGAAAAAATCTAAAAAACTAGTTAAAGAGGACGAGTTCTACCTATATTGTGTTAATTGATTATTGAGCCTTGATTATGATATTAATTTATGAGTTTGACTAATCTAAGCATGTATTTCATTATTTAGAAACTATTACGCTTGAATCTTCCATTTTTGTTGAGAAATTAAACTTGGAATATCTAGGGGCTATGCCTAATTTGGGGGGTTTTGCCTTGAATGATGAAATTGATCAATATTTAAACTAATTTAGCATTTGGAGAGTAGATTTGAAATTCTAGAACATTGGATTATCGATTTCACTTACAAATTACCGTTTTACCCTAGTGGGCTCGTTTCCCCCTTTTATTCCCATAGTTGGTTTGGATTCAAAGAATATTCTAGTGATATAGGTATTGTTAGTTTCCATTTCTAACTTAGATTTCAATAAATGACTAGACTTCGAGTATAATCGAGACCCGCAGAAAGGCATAGCTCTGGTGTGATCATTTGTGGCTTTCGCTCGGCATCCAGGTAGGTTACGATTTACCTTTTGGTTAGACTCCTGTTAGAAAAGCATATGTATGGTTAGTAATTGTTGGAGAAAACATGTACACCTTCGGGTATGATGTTGGGATGGAATACTTAGGTTGGTACTGTTGTTGATTGTGATTGTTGGCTCGTCTCCACGTGCATGATACTAGATATGATGTATGTAGAGGGGGGATTGATTCACTCTTGAGATAATGATTATGTATCCATGTGTATCACGATTGACTTGATATATTCTCTTTGGCATTGATATCATTCATACATACATGATTATGCATTTGGATCGCCGCAATATATATATATATATATGGTGGTTTGGATTTGCTTTATTGTTGGTTAAGTGTGATTAAGGGACGGGTTCGCCTACCAGGTGGGAAAATGGTAGGTATCCGCGTGTTTCTCGAATTGCGACGTGACATGTATGGCCTGGTCGGTCTTCCTGTCAGTCTGATAGTGCTATTGTTATGGCTTGCCGTCCTTCTTAGATTAGTTGTAGCCCTGTCGGCCTTATGATATATGTACACATGTCGGTTTTGCTGTCACTTGTTCATGTTGTTATTTTCAGTTTCTCTTGTGATTATCATTCTGAGGCCTAGTCGATCCAAACAATTATATGTTCACGCTATGATATACAGATGGTACGCTTGGACCGTTTAGGCGCCGGGTTCCGAACACTCCCCTATCCCCCTCCCCCGAAGCAGGGGTATGACAGAACAATGATAAGAAAAAGATAGAAAGTTTGAACTCTTAAATAAGCAGAAAATATAAAGGGAAGACTATCTAATAGAAGGCTCTCTTAGGAAAGGGAATTTTCGTAAGTTTGTTGAAGGTGCTTTAAGAGGTTTGAGCCTTTAGGTCCGAAAAAACTGTAATGTTAGGTCACATCATAGCAGAATTTTTTTTTTTTTTTTTTTCAGATTTTAAAATTTATATTGAATGTGCTTTTGAAGGAATGAACCTTTTTCTAAAGTTTGAAATACCCACTGAAGACTCATGGATAGCAAAGCACCTTCAGAGTAAATATATTAAATAGTCTCTGTTTTTAGACGTGAAAATCACACATTGAAGGTACTACAACAGGGGTGCGTTTTCACCATCCTGGTTAACAAAATCATGACAAACCCATTTATTGAATTTGTCCCTAAAAGGACACCATTTCATTCAAAAATCCAAAATCATCTAAGCCATCAGATTGATTATTTAACGTCATGGTTTGATCCTTTTTCTTTGTGCAAGTAAAACCGATTTAAATCATACTTATTAGGATTCATTTGGTCATGAAAATTATTTATTTTTTTGGAACTTTATCTAATTTATTTAAAAATTAGTGTTTGATTATAAATTTTTTAAAATACAATTCAAATTATATTTAAATTTAGAAAACACTTAAAATCATATTTTCATTTTTTTCATTTTTAGTACATACAATCAATATTTCATCGTCAACTCTAACTTTAAAAATTCTAATTAAAGTGTAAAATATTTGGCACCCGTTTGGTCACGAGAATTTTTCACTTTTTTTCTAGAATTTTTGTTCATGTTATTTGAAAATCAGTATTTGATCATGAAAGTGAAATTTTTATCTTGGAGTTGTATTTGGAATTTGAATTTTTTAAATTTTAATTTATTTTTATTTTTAATACATTCAAACAATCAAATATTATTTACAAAACTTATATTAACTAAACACAACTCCATTTTCAACTTCAACTTCAAAATTTGAAATAAATTAAAAAATATTATATTTTCATAGCCAAACAACTATTCCTTCCGTTTCAATTAAATTTTTTAATTTGACTTGACTTGACTTGAAGTTTAATAAATAAATGAAAACTTTTGATTTTATGATCTTAAATTAAAGATACGTGAAATCTTTTAAATTTTATAATTTTAAATTTGTTTTAAAATTAAAAATTAATTAAATATAAAAAATACTTTTTTGAAACATATAAAAAAAATGTAAAAAACTTAAATTGAGACATTGTGACGGAGGGAGTACTTATTTTTTATGACCATAGGCCTTCTAACAGTCCTCATCAGAATTCAAGTTGTGAATGACTTTTCTTGGGAAGAAGAACACATGGGAAAGTTATATCTATGTGTCTAATTCTGGGAAAAAGTGACCGCAGAAGATTGCAATTCTTTTGACACCACAAAAATGATTACCACTTACTATTTGACAACAACCATGAACCACAGACCGTACCTTCTTCAGAACCGCTTCAAAAAGCTACCACTCCTTTCGTATCTATTTTTTCCAATTTGCATTGGTAACATACATGTTTTGAAGCTCAATTTATTTTAATTTATATCAAAAAAAATTATGAGAAAAATAAATAAATTTGTATTGATATATTTTTGACTCTTTCTTACTATATCCCAAAAAAAAATAAAATGTATTTTATTATAAAAGGAGAGAGAAACAGTGGAGAGAAGAAGTAGTTTTGACTGTAGATAGATAGATAACTTCTGGTGAATTCTTGTTCTTTGCATAGTGAGATTTTTTAGGTGAAAGAGTGAAGAACAAGAAAAAATGGCTAACCGATGGTGGGCTGGAAATATATCTATGAATCCAATGGTTTCATCAGAAGAAAATAACACCGGATCGAACCGACTCGGCCCCACAAGAGAGAAAGAGTTCATGGATACAACCGTTGAACCCATCATCACCACCACCACTACGAATAGTAGTGGAAGCAACACAGGTCAAAACCCTAATGAAGTAGGGCATGAAGGGGATGAGAATATCCAGAGCTCCGGAGGTCTGTTCTCTGGACCGTCGTCCAGTGGACGACGTAAGCGTAAGCCCAGAGGAAGACCTCCGGGCTCGAAGAACAAGCCCAAACCACCTATAGTGGTTATTAAGCAAACGCCAAATTCTCTTAGGAGCCACGTGTTGGAAATGAAAACGGGGTGCGACATAATTGAATGCATAGCCACTTTCGCGAACCGTCGCGGACGTGGCGTTTCCGTTTTGAGCGGAAGTGGTATAGTGACAAATGTGAAAGTACGCCAGCCGGCCATGGCCGGGGGCGTAATTACACTTCATGGCAGATTCGAGATTTTGTCGCTATCCGGCGCGTTTTTACCCGCGCCGAATAGTCCAGTTGCTCCAGCAACTGGACTAACAGTGTACTTGGTTGGAAGCCAAGGACAAGTTGTTGGAGGAAATGTTGTAGGTGAATTAATTGCATCAGGGCCAGTTATGGTTATTGCAGCAACTTTCACAAATGCAACATTTGAAAGGTTACCATTAGAGGATGAGGAGGAGCAGAATAATGTAAGTGAAGGGATGCAAATGCAATTACCAGAAAATTCAGGTGTTGGTAATGGAAACACTGGTGGTTTGCAAGCTGATGATCCATCTCCTTCTTCATCTATGGCTATGTACAATTTGCCCACTAATGTTTTACCTAATGGCCAAATGCCCCATGAAGTTTTCTGGGCTCCTCCTCCTTCAAGGCTTCCTCCATATAGTTAGTTACCCTTTTTAGAGTCTTTTAGTAGATTATTATAATGTTGTTAACTTTCTTGACCCTATTTGTATCCGTTGTGAATGTTTTGCTTTTAATTAGGTTTTAGTTTATGTTTGTAACTTTGTATCGTAGAGGTTTATTATCAATTTGGTATCTTGTCTTAGGTACTCTCTTTGTAGAAATTGTTGAATTATGCTTGATGTGGTTTAAGACAAACTTGTTTAGACATGGAGAAGTATCAGTTACATTTTTCCGGGGATTCAGGTAGCATCTACCACCTTGAATTGTCATTCTTTTTATCTATGATGTTTATAGACGGATTTTGGATTTAAATTTGATTATTTCCAACTTCATCTTCTTATCATTGAATCGTTCACTTTAAAAATTATGAGTTCGGACTTTAGTACTAACAATTAAAGTCTCAGTAATTTTTCACAACATATTTATTTACTTAAATGCTATGTTTAGCGGAACCATTTTGCATTTGCCTATGCTGCCGTTTAGTCTCTCGTAAATCTTCTCTTTTGGTTCACTAACCATCTAGGTAGAATATATTTAATACTAACTGGTTATCTAAGTTGAAAACTTGGTTGTGTGTTCCAGTTTTAGCTTTTGTGGGTGTTCCTGAGAAACTGCCCTTCTTCGACTAAATTTGATTTTTTTGTTTAGCCATGTGATATTCGGTATTCGGAATTCATTTATCTACGAATCTAAATTTTGCACAGACTCATTTGAAGGGAAAACGCTCTTTTAGGAGAAATATATTCATTCTCTGAGTTATAAGACTAGACTTTGATTAAGCGTGAATGAATCTCGTACATAAAACATAATCCTCGGCTGTCTGAATTGAGTTGGAATATTTGGATTGCTAGCTTTCTTCACATTTTAATGAAAATTGATAGTGCCTATATCTCCACGGGCTTCTAGTTGGGGCTTGAGTAATTGGAATTTGTCCCTCCTAAGGGGATAAATCCCTTTATCAAAACATTTATTGTATATACCATGTTAAAATTGTTTTCTTATATATAGTATAGTTAGATATTGGATACTCCCCGTAACTAAAATTTTAGCTCTATAACTGTGAGCCATTATTTGTTGAATGTTATGCTAATTTGGTGATTTGACATGCATATATGTATATTAAGGTGATGTAGCCTCTTTTTTTGTTACCCTCTTGACGTCCTCTGACTATATCGAATTAGTACTGAAAATTTTAAATTTCATTTTGGAAGATAAAAGGCTCTATACAAAAGAATGTAATATAGCTGTTTAGTAAGGAAACCTAGGACATTTTCTTTTCTTCTGGTTAAGGGATAAATATGTTTCTACGTTTGACTATAAATAATAATTTCTCTGTCCCAAAAAGATTAACATACTTTCTTATTAGTATATCCCAAAAAGATTGACTCGTTTTTATATTTAGAAATAATTTAACTTTACGATATCATTTACAATCATATAAATATCTAAAATTTATTTTGAATTACACATTTTAGAAGTCTTCATTTATTTTTTAAAATTCATGTTAAGTTAAATTAGGATAATCTTTTTGGAGGGGAGTAAACACTAATGTCTTGCTTCATCAGAAGGAAGAAAATGATGATTTCTGTGTCAATTTAATTGGCTTTATCTGTCAACTGCGTAAGGGATGTTGGTGGATGGAGGTGTATAGAGCTTCTAGTGTCAATGCGAGCAATTTATTTCTTGGGGCTGATAAGATATGTATATAATAATTGACAATTGAGACATGACTGGTTAAATTGTCACTTTCTCTATAAGGTCTGGACTTTTGGTCACTAATCACTCAAGGAAACCTTACTATGTCTATTGATACCAAAACTAATTATACTATAATTCTCATACTAATATAGTGGCAAATGTATTAACATGTATAATGTGTCTATATATTTAGTTATATTTAATGTTGTATAATTATTGTAAATATATAATCCCTGTTGTATTAGGATTCTACATTGTACATATTATATATATTTGTATTAATGAAAAACTCTCCAAAGGAGATTAATACAATCTTACATGGTATCAGAGTTAAAATCTAAATCCTATTTTTCTCTACCCGCAGCCCCCTCCCTTTCTTGGTTTAATACAATCTAACCACAATGATTCAGCAAGTTGGTCCCTTGCCCAGTTTCAACAAGGCCCGTTCGCAATTATTGTTGGAAGAAACTCGACGTGCAAAGCAGGACGAGCACAACCAAAAGGTCTTAGTAGTTGAAACGCCTGTGCAAAATTCCATTGTCATCGGCTAACCACCACCGTCGGAGAACAATCAGCCGCGGCGGTGGACGAGGCGGTAAAGGCCCTGGGAAAGACAACCGCGACCAGCAGCCAAGTCAGCAGCCAGGTCAACCCAATACCCTTCCACCTTGAATTGGCCCAACACATAATTTTCAGCACAGAAATTGGGCCCCATATCCAGGTACTGTTTCAGCCGAGTCTCCCTATCATCAACAGGGCGTACTGGGCCCAGCGCCTGGGTATCGGCCATCCCAATTTCTGCAACAACAAGCCCATGTTGCCCAATACTCGCAGCCCTCCACTGGTCTGGCCCCCACTGACTTGGGCCAGACCTTCAGCAGTTTGAATTTGCAGCAACCTGATGAAAATTGGTACATGGATACGGTGTCACTTCTCACCTCACCCGCTCTGCAGATAATCTTCCCAAACTGTCGTGTTTAAAGTATCCTCAATTAACCAAACCGCCTCACCCACCCTTCTCCCTAAATAATGTCATGTATGCTCCAAACATCATTAAGAATTTAATTTCTGTCCGAAAATTTACTCGTAATAATTCCGTCTCTGTTGACTTTGTCCCTTTTGGTTTTATTGTAAAGGATCTTTGTACGGGGACACTTCTTACGAGATGCAATATCACGGGGGATCTATATCCATTCTCATCCACCTCCGCTGCCAGCTCATGCTCTCCTACATCTCTCGCCGCTATCTCTCCGTCAATTTGGCATAATAGTCTTGGACACCTAGGAGCCCCCATTTTTTAATTTTCTTATAGGCAATTACTTTATTAATTGTAATAATGGAAAATTTGTCCAGCACTGTATTTCTTGTTCTTTAGGCAAACATATTCGTCTTTCCTTTAAATCATATTTAAGTGTTATGTTTTCTTCGTTTGATATTGTTCATATCGATTTGTGGACTTCTCTTATCTCGAGTTCATTGGGTCATAAATATTATCTAGTCTTATTAGATGATTTTCACTTTATTTGGATTTATCCACTAAAATTTAAGTCGGAAGTGTTTGCCAAATTTCTTGACTTTAGTAATGTTATCAAAACACAAAAGAAAATCATCAAATCGTTTCAGTGTGATAATGGTCATGAATTAAATAATTCTACGTTTCACAAATTCTCCAACAATAATGGCATGGTTTTCCATTTTTCGTGTCCTCACACCTCCCCTCAAAATGGTAAAGCTGAGCGAATCATCCACACCATAAATAACATGGTTCGTACACTATTTTTTCATGTCTATCTCCCTCCCTCTTTTTGAGTCTACGCAGTCAAAATGGTAGAATACATTCTTAATATTTTACCCACTAGCACTCTTCATAATATGACTCCACTCGAAATCTTATACCGTCGGATCCCTTCTTATGATCACCTTCGTATTTTCGATTGCCTATACTACCCAAATGTTGCCTCTACTGCACCACATAAATTAGCACCCCGAACCACTCTGTGTGTCTTCGTAGGATAATCGTTTAACCATAGGGGCTATTTGTGCTATGACGTGTCCACTCGTCAAATTCACGTTTCTCGTCACATTACGTTTGACGAGACGACATTTCCTTTTGTAAATATTCTAAAATTTTGTAACACGGACTGCAGCTTTCTTGAGTTTGACACCTCTCCAGTCATACTCGACGAACTCTACCGTACCACCACCACAAGTCAACAATCCCCGTCCATGCCACCCGTCACTGCCACCCCCGGCAGTGACTTTGACCATCTTCCGTCGATGCCAGTCCCCGTCTCCACCACCGGAAATCACCCCAATGTCTACCAGTCCAATCCGGAAACCACTTCGACCTCCCACCGGCGTTACCAACCAACGCCTGTTGTGTCACCACCACACACTGCAACTCAACCAGTTACCGAAAACCAAGTCAACCCAATCGCAGTCCCCGGACCGACATACTCACACCACCGCACCTTTCCTTCAGCCCCAACCCACCACCGACACCATACCCTATATCACCCAACCCGATTCGATCTACCCAGATTGATGCATCCACCGAAACCGATGTCTAACCCAAAAATAAATTGATCGACACCTGACCCCGTCGTCGAACCCAGTAAACCAACTGACAACAATCGTTCATCCAGTTTCCCAAACCCGACACAAAATACTGAGACCGAACCTACTTCTACCCCCACTCACCATATGGAAACCCATGCAAAATACATAATTTTCAAACCCAAAGTCCATTTTAACCTATCTACTCAAACCATATCCCAATTCCCAAAAGCCCAAAATTAGCCAAACAAGACCCCAATTGGAATGCGGCAATGCATGAGGAATTTAATGCTTTAACAAAAAAGCACAATTGGGATTTGGTTCCTAGACCGGAGGGGGTGAATGTGATCTGATGCATGTGACTTTTTCGTCACAAATACAGAGACAATGGTGATTTAGAGAGATATAAGACGACACTTGTGGCTAATGACGCAAATCAGCATGAGGGTATTGATTATGGCGAGACGTTTAGTTCGGTTGTTAAACCGGCTACTATTCGCACGGTTTGAGTATTCCTATGGGTAAGTATTGGCCAATTCATAAACTTGATGTGAAAAAGCGTTTCTACATGGGGATATGAAAGAAACTATTTATATGCACCAGCCGCCAGGTTTTGTCCATCCAGCAACCCCTCAGTATGTATGATGTCTCTGTAAGTAACTTTTTGGTTTGAAACAGGCCCCTCAAGCGTGGTATGATCGCTTTGCACAGTACATAAGTGTGATAATTCTCTATTTATTTTTCATCGAGGTAGTAACATTGCTTATTTATTGCTATATGTGGATGACATTGTGCTAACTGCCTCCTTTGATTTGTTGAAAAATGAGATTATTGCATTGCCTAAAACTGAATTTGCTATGACTGATTTGGGAAAGTTAAACTATTTTTTAGGGATATCAGTGACTCATTTTGTAGATACTATATTTTTGTGTCAGCGCAAGTATGCAGATGCGATAGTGTACAGGGCTAAAATGGCGAACTGCAAGATCATGTCCACTCCGGTTGACTCTATATCAAAACTTAGTGTTGTTGATGGTGATCCAGTGTCTGATCCCACCCTTTACATAGTCTTGCAGGTGCACTACAATATGTTACTTTCACCAGGCCTGACATTGCATATACCGTTTAGCAGGTGTGCTTATTCATGCATGCCCCCAGGGAGCCTAATTTTACTACCCTTAAGCGTATCATTCGATATGTTAAAGGCACACTTGATTATGGATTACACTTATACCTCTCAGCACCAATCATATTGTTATCATATACAAATGCTGATTAGGCAGGCTGTCCGGACATGCGACGCTCCACCTCTGGCTACTATGTGTTCTTAGGGGATAACCTCATTTCATGGTCTACCAAGAGGCAAGTCACGTTATCCCGTTCGAGTGCAGAAGCAGAGTATAGAGGCGTTGCTAATGCTGTTGCTGAGATCTGTTGGCTTCGAAACCTTCTTTTAAAACTTCAGTGTCCTTTGCGTTAGGCGTCTTTGGTCTAATGTGATAACATATCCGCCATATATTTATCCTATAATTTGGTTCAGCATCATCGAACCAAGCACATTGAGATAGATATACACTTTATTCGTGAGAAGGTTGCTCTCGGTCATGTTAAGGTGTTGCATGTGCCTTCTTCGTATAAGTATGCGAATATTTTCACGAAAGGCCTTCCTCGACAGCTCTTCATCGACTTCAGATCCAGTCTTAGTGTTCAGCCTCCTCCCGCTCCGACTGAGGAGGTGTATTAATGTGTTCATATATTTAGCTATATTTAGTGTTATATAATTATGGTAGATATAAGATTCCTATTATATTAAATTTTACATTGTATACACTAAATATATTTATATTAATGAGAAAGACTCTCCAATAGATATTAATACAATATTACAAAATGAATTAGAAAATGTTGTGTGACATTTGATTCTCAGGTGTGACGTTTCACCATTTTTTGAATCATGTTGGTCAAATTTTTCCCACGACGTGAATGTTGATAAATCTAGGCGACCCTTAATTTGTCCTCTTTATGGTCACTGTATGTCTGAACATGTAATTAGACTTTTAAAAAATATGCGATAATCAATATTGACGACTACTTGATAGTGGCCGAAGGCAAACAGTGTTTAGAATAATATTCACTATGTTAAAAAGAATGAAATCATTACTTTTTGAGCTGCATTTGAGTGGATAATCGTGAGGTTCACAAGCGTGAATTTAGAAAATATAAAGGAACATCTCATGTGTGTGAAAGCAATCTTTAATCCTTGTATTAGATATATTGATCATATCACACCTCTTAAAGTGTTGTTTTTTTTTTGTTGACGAAGGAACCCGCAGCCGCTACTCTCTCAAGTGCGCACAAGGTAAACCCCGGACAAGCCATGTGTGACAGGCTCAACCAAGAAGGTTTATGCAGGGAATCGAACTCGTGACCTTGCGGTTCCGCGCTCTACTGCTACACCAACTTGGCTACCCTTGCGGGTTGTGCTGTTTTTTTTTTTTAACTTACTAATGTTGGATGCTTTATGTATGGGATTACCCTAAAGTATGAATTGGTTAAAGAAAATTTAAAGTAAAATATTTTCTTGTTTTTTCATAGAGAAACTTTGGAATGGGTAAAGGATGAGAATACCGAACGCCTACCCTTACATCCAACCCTTGATTTTAATGAAGAAATGGTACAGTGCTAAGAACCTTTTGAAATTATATAAAAAAAAACATTCTTGTTTTTTGTTTTTCATGTCTTCAATGAGAGTCCCACCTAAAATATAGAGGTTTTTTTTTTTTTTAATTTCAAAAGGTTCTTAGCACGGTACCATTTCTTCATTAAAATCAAGGGGGGTAGGCGTTCGGTTTGATTTTCTCAAAATCTGATTCGGTTTTTTAGTTTCGGTTTTGAAAGTGAACACCGAACACCAAACCAAATTAGTTTGATTTTTTGAAGTTCCGTTCGGTTCGGTTCAATTTCAATTTTCTAGTTCAATTTTTTCGGCATGTAAAATGGGCTTTCTTTTTAATTAAAAATGAGCACTCACGATAAACTCTTGATAAGTTTGGCCTGAGTGGTTCGAACCTTATGGACCTATGGACTACGCCGGCCAAGCATAAGTCAAGGTTCCCCACCCCAGTTTCAAAAAAAAGGAAAATCCTTTGTGTTTTGATGCTTTCCTTACATTTTACTATGTTTTCTAATTTCTCTCTTAAAAGTGTGATTTGTCATTATTCTGTCTTTCTCATTCAACATAAAAACTTATAGATTCCATCCGGGAAAGCTTTATACATCAGCTTGCCATTCGCTCATACTGTGTTCTCTTTAATATGGACAACACTTCAAAGAAACTAAGGTAAAATGATGATACAACAATGATCATCTCACTTGTGATGCTTCACTATGATAAGCTGGGTATAAAAATCCGTAGGTAGGCTAATACAGATACCCAAACATTACAAAACTCATCGTATAACTAATGGGCTTGGGACTTGGATGGTTGTGCTTGAATTAAATGAAAATTATTTGGGCCTACTAAGAATAGTGTTTTGAGTATTATGAATTTTTTGTATTCATATATTAAATATTCGGTTAAATCGAAGTATCGAAAATCCAACACCGAACCTAACACCGATTTTTTTTAAAACAAGCATCGTAACCGAACCAAAAAACTTAAATACGGAAATTAAAAAAATGAATTAATTCGGTTCGATCCGATTTTTCGGTTTTCGGTATTTATGCCGAGCATTAGTTGAATGGACTAAACTAACCACATGATTGAAACGCCCACCGTGTGGCTCGAACCCAGGACCACAAGGTTAAGAGCCTTGCGCTCTACCAACTGAGCTCGATGGGCTAATCACAATGCTAGTTAAAACTGCTTCTGTAAAATGTTAGAAGAAAGTTGTATGAATGTACATTTTCCTTAATGAAATTAGTTTAATACCGCACCATTTCATTTTAGGTTTCTTAGGCCCTATTTGTAAAGCAAAGCAAAGGCAGAGATAGGATTTGAAGTAAATAAATTCTTTTGATACTGGAGATCAAAAGGATTGTGCTTATACATTTTTAGGCAATTGGCATAAACTTGTTGTGTTGTTGAGGTTGATCCTCACGTTAAGTGTTTGCATTTCTATGGAATTAATCAACTTTGTTTTTTTGTCCAATTAGACAAGAAATGTCCTCCATCCGTGATTTTCTATAGGCTACCGGCTATGCGTCGTTTCCCATAGATTTTGGTTCCAAAATTTGATATAATTAATATTTAAAGATTTCAAATTAATGTTTGTTTATCGAATTGAGCCAATATTTCAACTTCAAATATAAATTGAAATTTTAAAAATAAGTTTAGTAACTATATCGATTAAAGGGGGTTCAAATTTTCTTTAGGTGAAAATTATTTATACTCCCTCCGTCCCAATTTGTTTGAAGATTGACCAGTTTGGAAAGTCAAACAACTCTTTTTTTTACTATAATTTTCTCTAACTCTTTTCATATGTTGTAAATTATTAATTATGAAAACTTATACTACTTTTTATGTAGCTTTTTAAATATATAAATTTTATTATAAAATACTCAAAATATTTATATTTAAAATTAAGTAAAAAAAGTTGTTTGACTCCTAAAATTGGTAAACTTCAAATAAATTGGGACGAAGTGAGTATTTATAAAGTACAATATCTAGTCTAGTATATAGTTGCAAAGGATTCATCAAATACTACAAATTGTGAGTTCGATTTTCTTGTGTGTCACTCTTTATAATTCTATTGTTTTTGGAGATTTTTTTGGCCTACTTCACTCCACCTACTTGTCATTGGGTGAGGTTTTTCGGCACAAAAATATTGTCACGAATGTCACGAATTGATGTGCAAAGTCAGAAATACCCCTTGACTTTAGTTTGGTATTTGCATCCCCACTGCCCGTGGTGCGAGTGGAATAATAGTCTACTTACTTTTAGGTTTTCATCCACACTGTTCGTGGTGCGAGTGGGAGAGTATTTCTCTCCTTTACTAACTTTTTATTTTTTCTATAAACCTTTTAGTTTTCCCAAAAATCTTTTTATTGATTTTTTTTTGGGAGGAAAACTAAAATGAATAATGAATAGGATTTACTTAACGGAGAAAAATTTCAGTATATATAAGAACACTAAGACAAACACTCTCATACACTAAAAAAATGGTCACTAATAATCGATCGTTTGAAGTGCGTATGATGGATTACCACGATGATTTGGTATGTTAATATGATTTAAATCATCTTTATTAAATATTACTGTATTAATAACATCTTAATGTTTCCGTAGTTTCTTCCCAAAAAGATGTATGGACATCTTCCTCCAACATTAGACACTACAATTCTCCTAGGTCGTGAGTTTTGGTGGCATGCAACTTTGGCTATTGATCGTAATAAAAAAAGAAGATCCAGGGGAGGCTGGAAAGAATTCATTGTGGACAACAATATCAGGAGCGAATTTGTCCTTAAATTTCAGTTAATTTATTGTCCGGATAACATTGTTGTCTTCAAAGTTGACTGGGGTGAAGGAACAATTGATAATCCCATAGAGATAAACTAGCTTTTAAGATGTGCTTGTGTTGTGTTATGTTATTAGTATTATATTCTAATGTTATAATTTTAAATAATTATGTGTTAATAGTAGTAACAATTATGTTTTCTTTCTTTGGGCTTAACCAAAGCCTCAATCACTCCTTTTTTGATGTATTTAATAATTTTACCACTTGAAAGTTATGTTATTAGTATTATCTTCTAAGTTTAAATTTCAAATAATTGTGTGTTAATAGTAGTAACAATTGTATGTGAAAAAGTTTCACATCGATGCAACAACACAAATGTTGAGTACTTATATTGGCAAATATTCACGTGGTATAGCACGTGATGGAACTTTGTATAGTTTCAAGGCTAGTCAAATTGTAGGGTGCGTGTACCATCAACGCCCAACCGCTGTTGTCTTGTCAAAGCAACTCAAACTTGCCTTGGGTACTTATCCAATGCCTTCATCAGTACTTTTTATGAGTTCAACAGTGTTTTGACACCTTAGACTAGGTTGCAAGTCTATTTAACCCCCTTAACTTCTTCATCTTTTTTCATGTATATTTTTCTTCCCTATAAAATTTTGCATCCAATCCTCTGGTAAAATAGTGTCAAGCGAGTTTTGAAACAGTAATGACATAGGTGATTATTCAGATATCTTGCCCGAATTTATTAGCTTTTCCAACAAACAAGGCTGATTGAAGTAGACACCTTCTTTGTGAAGCCACAAGAACTCTAAATCCAAAAGTTTATGGATTTGTCGTTGTTGTGGCTTTATATAGAATGTGCCTACTGCAGTCGGCTTTGTTCGTTGGAAAAGGCAAATAAATTCGAGCAAGGTATCTAGCTAACCATCATGGACATTTCTGTTTTTCATTGCATATCCGAACTTATTTAGTACCCTTCGATCTTCATCACTGCTTGCAACACAATTTCTTTTTTCAGTCGTTTCTCTTTTTTTCCCCTCTCAAATTGTACATGCAAACCTTCATCTAGGAAAGAAAATAGCGAGATGGTGTATTTTGTTGTTCTAGGAATTAATTTAGCATAAAAGACTCTTTCATTTCACAGCATCACTGGAGGGTGCATCACAATATATAGGATGATGGTTCGACTCAGAATCATGTATTTGACGATTTCAATTTTTGTGAACATTTTTAGCTCTTCTAAATTTTCCAAGAATTGTTATAATATATGTCATGTAATTACTCTCTATTTTGTTAAATGAAGCATTCTGTTTGGTTTACGAGTAATGGTTATGCTGGAGGATGCATCATAATATATAGGATGATGTTTAGGCTCAGAATCATGCATCAAGATGATTTCAATTTGTTTGAAACTATTTAGCTGTTTATTTCCTTCTTAATTTTTCTATAATTGTTGTCCTGTAATTATTCTCTATTATCGTAAATGAAACGTTATGTTTGGTTTACGAGAAATGGTTATAACGGGGGATGCATCACAGTATATAGAATGATAGAAACATTAGTATAAAATAATTAATCAATCAATGAAAATCATGTGATTGTTTATTAGTCTTTGACCACTCTTTATTACTAGTATTTTATCTAACTAAATTGCACATATTATCTAACCAGTTAACGTTAAAAGAATATTCGAAGATGACAAATTTATAAGCTTACTGAAAAGTAGAAATGGTAGTGGAAACGTTGACATATTTTATATTGAAAGATCAATTTTTCACAAGTTACAACAAGCACTCTAATTTCAACATCTTATGTGAGAAGGTGAATATTTTAGCTTCCTGATTTCAACATCGACTATACATCGTTCACAAGTAATGTGAAGTTCTCTATAGCCTAGAACATTTTTTAATTTTTTTTTTGAATACCAATGAGATTCTCCTATAGATCTACAACACACTTTTGATGGTCTAGATTCTCTTCTCCAATCATCATTCGTAGATGAAAGAAATAATCCCCTTGATTATTTTCATTGATTGAATAGATATATATACAAGTTACATATTTCCATAATAGGAAAATCCTTTTCCTATTCTACTTCTAAATCCTTATTCTACCATAATTCTAACTATACAATTATGGTAAGTGTATAACACTAATTAAGGTATCCTTTTCATTACAATATACTACAATATACATTCCTAATATACCTCTGCCCGTGATGGGCTGTTGCACACTTTAGAGATGGCCTTCTGCCCGTGATGGGCTGTGAGAGACTGCCGAGATGGTGGGCTGAAGGCCGAAATGGTGGGCTGAAGCCCACTGTCGAAATCCTGGACTTTTGCCCGTGATGGGTTGTTTAACACACCCCCGCAGTCATAGCGGCGGTCTTCGAACGCTGAGACTGTCCCTAAAATCTTCAAAAAGTACTGCGGGTAGACCCTTGGTAAAATGTCTGCAATTTGATAACGAGACGGGACATGGCATACGCGAACTTGACCTTTAGCAACCTTTTCACGGACAAAGTGAATGTCCATTTCGATATGCTTGGTGCGTTGGTGTTGAACCGGGTTACCTGAAAGGTAGATGGCACTCATGTTATCGCAATATACCAAGGTTGCCTTCTGAATGGGACAATGAAGCTCCAAAAGCAAATTACGTAGCCAACATGATTCAGAGAGCACATTCGCCACCCCTCGATATTCTGTCCCTGCACTTGAGCGTGATAGAGTTGCCTGACGCTTTGCCGACCAGGAGACCAAGTTGTTGCCAAGGAACATACAAAGAGCGAAGTCGACCGTCGGTGTCGGGACAACCACCCCAATCGCATCCGTGTAGGAGACAAGTGTGGATGTAGATGAGGGATACAAGTGCAAACCATAATCCAAAGTGTCCCCCGAATATACCGAATGATGCGTTTGATTGCATTCATGTGCTCTCACTCGGGATCATGCATGAATAAACACACCGCTGAACCGCATACGTAATATCCGGTCCGGTAAAGGTAAGATATTGGAGTGCCCCCGCAAGATCTGCGATAGCGGGTCGGGTCCTCGTATGGTGCACCCGCCGTGGCACTTAGCTTTGGGTTTGCATCAATCGGCGTGGAAGTGGACTTACGGGATGACATCCCGCCCTCTCTATGATCTCGCAAAGATACTTCCGTTGAGACAGAAACAAGCCACCTGAATGACGCTTGACGACAATCCCCAAAAAATAACTCAACGGCCCTAAGTCCTTCATAGCAAATTCAGAACTGAGCATGGCCATGATAGACTGGCGCAAAGCATCGGAGGAGGCAGTCAAGATGATATCATCCACATACAACAGAATATAAGCCAATGACGAACCACGGCGGTAGATGAACAAGGAATTATCTGACCTGCTGTGAGTGAACCCAATAGTCGAAACAAAATCAGCAAATCGTGTATACCAGGCCCGTGGAGACTGCTTAAGCCCATATAGTGATTTCTTCAACAAACAGACATGATGAGGGCGGTTGGGATCCCTGAAACCCAACGGCTGATGCATATAGACTGTTTCTTTGAGATCACCATGTAGAAAAGCATTCTTGACATCCAACTGATGAATTGGCCAAGTCTTTGAAAGAGCCAAGCTAAACACAATGCGAATGGTAGCCGGTTTGACCACCGGACTAAACGTCTCACCACAATCAATTCCAACCTGCTGAGTCTTACCATCACCAACAAGTCGCGCCTTATGTCGAGCAAAGGACCCATCTGAATTCTCCTTGTGAGCAAAAATCCACATAGACCTGATAACATTAATACCATATGGATAGGGCACCAACTCCCACGTCTTATTAGCAATAAGAGCATTATATTCATCAGTCATAGCAATTTTCCAATTAGGGTCATTTAATGCGGACACAGGATTGCGGGGCAAGGGGGATTTAGAGACATCCGAATGTAAATTAAAATGTCTTTTAGGTGTAAAAATACCCCGCTGACTACGAGTGACCGGTCTATGACTCGAGGAAGAATGGAGTGAATTTTGGGAATTTTCCGGGTTCGGGACGGACCGCCAAGAAAGCGGTGGGCCTGCCGGCCCAAATAGGTAAAAAATGGGCTCGGTTTCGGACCGGTTCCCAGAATTGGGGCTGGGACCGGCCCAATAGCTAGAACTGTTCCAGATGGGCCGGAACAACAAGGGGTGACGAGTCTTGTGGGACCGGCGGGCGGTGGACTCGCCGGAGGATTTTGGGCACGGGAGTTGTCCGAAAAATTCCAAATAATATACGGGGATATTTGGTCATCCAAAAAATTATACGACTTAGGCTCGGGAGTATGAACTTTCGTAAAAGGGAATTGGGTTTCATCAAAAATGACATGACGATTTATAATGATTTTCTTGGAGGATAAATCAAAACACTTATAACCACGATGATTCGACGGATAACCCAAAAATACACACGGGTAGACCGAGCCTGAAGTTTGTTAATTGTGGTGGATGGGAATAACGGATAACACAAGCACCCAAAAATCCGAAGATGAGAATAAGACGGGTTCTTATTATATAGGATTTTGAGGGGGGAAGAATACGTCAGACCTTTTGACGGAAGTATGTTAAGAAGATATGTGGTCATTTGTAGAGCATGATGCCAAAAATAGGGAGGTATGGAGGCATGAATTAAGAGAGTTCTGACAATGTTATTTATGGAACGAATTTTGCATTCGGCTTTTCCATTTTGTGAAGATGTATGAGGACATGAAAAACAAAAATTTATCCCTTGAGTAGCACAAAATTCTCGAAACTCCCTATTGTCATACTCTTTCCCATTATCACATTGAATATTTTTTATTTCTCTTTCGAATTGAGTACGAATGAACGCTCTAAATTTTATGAAGACGGAAAACACTTGTGATTTATTCGCAATTGGAAACGTCCACAAAAATCTAGAATAATCATATAAAAAGAGAACATAATATCGATGACCCATTGAACTAAGAACAGGAGATGTCCATAAGTCGCTATGAATAATGTCAAATGGCATAGAAGTATGAGAATTGGAGTCTACAAATGGCAACTTAACAATTTTTCCTAATGAACAAGACTGACAAATTGGAGTACGACTCGTACCCTTACAAGAAATAAAGCTATTTTTATCTAAAGCTGATAAAATAGAAGATCCCAAATGACCCAGACGAGCATGACACATGAAGGAGAGATGGCCGCAAAAGCGATGGCAAGGCCGGACTCGATGGACCGAAACCGGACATGATAGGATATAGATCCCCCCTACTATCACACCTCATGAGATGACTCCCCGTCTTGAAATCCTTCACAGAGAAACCGAAAGGATCAAATTCAACAGAAACAGAATTGTCACTTGTGAACTTTCGGACAGATACTAAATTTTTAATTAATTTAGGAGCATGTAAAGTATTTTTCAAGAGGAGTGGTGGATTGGGGGGAGACAACGTTTTCTGACCATACCCTAAAATTGGAATAGAACTGCCATTACCAACCATTATTCCCCGAGGGGTGCTCAAATTGTAATAAGATGAGAGAGTACCTGATTCGGAAGTCATGTGAGTAGTGGCCCCGGTGTCCATGTACCAATTTGGGTCCGGTTGAGTCAATCCCAACGTGTGCATCGCGGCCTCGATATCGGTCTGAGTAGGGCCTGCTGCATGATGGGCTTGCGGAGGTCGGGGCCCAAGAACTCCCGGCCGTGCTTGGACCTGGCCCGTAATCGCTTTTGCCACCGCCGCCGCCGGGCCACCGGCCGGGGGGCCGCCACTTCCGGGTATTGGGCTCGGATCGTTGGCCGCCCCACCGGCCGCCGGAATTCCCTGCTGGTTGTATGGGCTGCTCGCCCACGGCCCACCGCCATCGCTTCACCGCCATGGGCCCCACCGCCGGGCCCATGGGGGTGGTGGGCCACCGTTCATTGGCTGGGACCCACCGCCTGTTTGCTGACCACCGGAACCTCCACCAGAACCTCCGCGTTTGCCCCCGCGGTTTTTGTTATTATTCTTGCGATTATTCTTGCCGCCACCATTATTATGGTTTTGGCCCGAATTATTAACAAAACTTGAAGTATTAGTAAAGGCTGCCATCATGACAACTGGGCTCGCTCCGGTAGCCGCCTTTTTAGCCAAACCGGCTTCTTCCAACGTAAGCATGGAGCGGGCTTGATGGAAGTCGGGAAGAGGGTTGCTTTGGCGAAGGAGAGTGCCAACACCATTATAGGCCTCCGAAAGACCGGCAACCAACTGTAGAACTAGACGATTATTTGTTACTGGTGCGCCAACATTACGGAGTTGATCCGCCAACTCCTTTAGTTTCTTGCAATATGCAGACACGTTTGGAAATTCGTCCATTCGAACGAGAGAGAATTCCTGCTCGAGTGTGACGACACGGGAATGTTGGTTGTCTTGGAATATGTCACGCAATCTATTCCATGCAGCCATAGCCATGGTATCCGGCTCAATAATCGTCTGTAGAAGGTCCACCGAAATAGTGGCGTATATCCACCGAAGAACGGTAGCATCAAGTGTAATCCATAACTCCTGGTCCTCCAAAGGAAGGGGTCTAGTGGGAGGAATGATATGAGGAAGAACTTGATAAGATATAGCGTGAATTTTAAACAACTCCGCCCACGTTGCATATTGAACGTTTTCCATTTCAAGGACAATAGGGACACTTTGCTTGATATTGGAAACCGTGAGGGCAGGGTGAAAATTGTTCTTAGACATATTGATAAGAACAAAGAAGGAGGGGAAATTTAAGAGAGGTTTGTGAGAGCGGAAGAAGAATTTTGGAAGAGAAACCCGAGGGGGGGGGGGGGTGTCTCGGCCGAAGGGTCAAAAAATTTAGGGAGAGAATTTTTTTTGTAAAACCTAGTCTCTTGATACCATGAAAGAAATAATCCCCTTGATTATTTTCATTGATTGAATAGATATATATACAAGTTACATATTTTCATAATAGGAAAATCCTTTTCCTATTCTACTTCTAAATCCTTATTCTACCATAATTCTAACTATACAATTATGGTAAGTGTATAACACTAATTAAGGTATCCTTTTCATTACAATATACTACAATATACATTCCTAATATACCTCTGCCCGTGATGGGCTGTTGCACACTTTAGAGATGGCCTTCTGCCCGTGATGGGGGTTGTGAGAGATCTCCGAGATGGTGGGCTGAAGGCCGAAATGGTGGGCTGAAGCCCACTATCGAAATCCTAGACTTTTGCCCGTGATGGGCTGTTTAACAGTAGATCACCCCTACATTTTATCATAGTGATTCTACCATCTGTTGAACTTCATATACTGGGCAACACTCTCCGTCCATCAACTAACCTATTCAACATTAGCATGGCTATACCAAAGTTGTATTTTGCCTGGACAACGTTAGCAAGAGTAGCTTGTCCAAGAAGGCGTAAACCCTCTTGATTATCTTGGAAAAAATATCTCTGTGTCCCAACCAGCAGAGTTGCATAGTCAACTCCTGCTCTATTGTACCTATCCAGAAAAGCAATTCCCTCATCAGTTGTATTTGGCAACATATGCAATGTGTATTCAAATTGCATCAAGTGTTGAAAGTCCCTCGAAAATACGATCTCCCGGAATACCTTGCATGTCACGACCCAAAAATCCCATTGTGCCGTGAGTGCACCTACCCTAACCCGTAGGCGAACCATAACTATTCAACATAGTGAATATGAAAAAAATGTGGAAAAATAAGGAAAATGAAAGAGAATAGATTAATAAGTCTTATAATTTAATACATAATCTGAAAGAAATCCCCGAAAACCTGGTTGTCATGAGTATAGAGCTACTAATCGAAATACAGGTCTGAAACTTAAATACAATCACTATATGAAATATAGGACATAAAGGTAAAACTACAAGATGAGGAGTTTTAGTGCTGGGATGGAATCTACGGCTCACCCTGGACTCCTAAGATGAACCCCAAACTCTGTGTCAAGCTCCTCAGCTGGCGTCCGGCTCGGTACCTGCACATAGAGTGCATTTAGTGTAAAATGAGTACGGAAAGCATGTGTACCCGGTAGCATCGTCGATCGACCCTAACTATAGCGGTGACGAGGGTTGGTACTCCCAATACTTCTCTTCTTGCTTAGTTATTCAAATTACACAGTTTCTAAATAATTCAAGTATTTAAGTAAAAATTCTACAACCACACCAAGTCATAACGTCCATTGCTCTTCACAGAACTTAATAATTTTTTTAGTTTTACCTCAATTAGGATAGATATAGCCATAAGATTCCAACCTACACCCAAGCGGGCAACTAAATCCTCAAGGTTGCCTCCTTTAATTAATTAGAATACATTTTACTCATAAAGGTCCAACCCTTTCACGAATTGAGGCACAATCATAATTAAGTTTCAATCTTTTATCCCAAACAAACAAGTTTACTATTAAAGATTCAATCTATTGATTCTTATACTAAGGAATACGTAGAGATCACTTATCTATATCATTTCTAGCAATCCAAGTCATAAAGATCCCATCTTTATATCATCATCGTACTCATATTTCATTTTTACATCAAGTATAAATTATGAGGTACCAGTATTATTCTCCGTAAAAGTCATGTGATCATAAAGTCTATCAAAAATTAACACCGAGTACACATAATATCAAACACATATCAGGAATATGAATGCAATGCAGATGATATGTATCTATGTATGCAATGGCTATATGTACCCGGTATACACACACTGCTGCAGTAGCTGTCACGTGACCCATAGGGGGCATGAGGTCCATATACCCATCCGATCCCATTGGATTCCAGCTCTGTGGCTATAGTATCATCATTTATCATTATTCTCGTATCATGTACCATATCCAATAACCGGTTTCTCAAACCTCTCTCAGTGATATCTCAATCAGTTCAGTGCCAAGTATAATATATATGAATGATATGAATATGTGTACACCATGCAATCAACATAATTAATACAATCAATATTTATCAGTTTCTTTTAAGTATTTAGACGAGATGTGGAGTGATGAATGTACGACAAGTCAATCAAAGATATAACAATCAAGCATGGATACAAGCCTAATCATCAAAGATATCAATCTAAGCGGATTTATGCACCGCGCCCGTGGCCCGAAGGCTAAATACATAAACACCTTTAGATATATCAAACTGGTTCATTAATTACCCAATTAAGTTCACCGGTACCCGTATTAGTGCTCGTCACCTCACTAATATGGGACCCCCAATTCCCCATTACTCCCATTTAATTATTAAACCAACACATAAATACTATATTAAGGTCTAGTAAGTCTTAACTTGCCTGTTTTGGAGCCGAATAATCACGCAACAACTTTCCCTTTTTTTGAGCTTCCTCGCGAGCCCACTCTATTCACATATGTTAACTAGATGAGATTGCAGAGCTAACGGTACACATATCGATATATAAGGTTAAAATTCCTGAGTTAAACTACAAAGGAACCCCGGGCCCACATTAATAAAATACTAACCTTTCTACTAAATTAGTACTAACGCATGCTATACATTCATAATCTCAAGTTAATTGAACAACAAAGCCCCCAAAGAATCTCCAATTTCATGGATTAAAGAAAAGCCCCAATTCTAACCCTAGAATTCCCCTAAATTCCCAAAAGGGTTTATAACATGCAATTGATGAATTAAATATCATCCACTAGTCTAATACATCACTAGTTTACAATATCAACAAACAATAATCCATTAACCAATCCCAAATCCCAAATATAACTCTCTTATTCTTCAACAAAGCATCTTATTTCCCCCATTTAAGAATCATACTTAGGACGAAGATTAACTAAAACACATTAATAGAAGGGGAAAATGTTACCTTAATGATGAAACTCCCTTGAATCTCCAAGAAAATTTGCTATCCAGGCTCTAGGATCCAGATAGAATATTTTGGGGAATGAAATGGATTCTAGGTCATTAACTCTATTAAACCAACACAGCATTCCCCATCCGGCGGACCCGATTCCGCTTGGGCGGACTTGCTCTGGTAGAGCCCTATTTGCTGGGGCGGAACTCACTTAACCTTCCGAACCTCTACTGGACAAGAAGCTACCTCCGCTGAGGCATACTCGCCCCGACGAGGAAACTATCCGCTTCGGCGGATCCTAGACCAATGGGAGATTCTGCTTCACCGAGCCAGGCCTCCGCTGAGGCAGACTCATCGAGGTGGACACCTGGTCACCGGAGCAGACACTAGCAACCAACAGTAGCCTAAGGATTATGCAATCCTCCGTCAACCACCCGAAATACTCCCGAAACCTCTCGAAAAAAAATCAAATATGCTACCCTATCAGAAAACACGTTCCAGACCTGCTTCATGCACTCAAATTTTCTGGAAAAGATATCTAATGCTCGGGTTTGACTAAAGTCAACACTTAAGTTCTAACTCTATAATTTTACAAACTAACCCCCAAAATACATCGTACTGCCTCGAGACTCAAACCAAAGGCTCAACTAAGTCATAAACACCGTTCCAGAGCTAATGGAACTGACGAAACTACGAATGGAGCGCGTTTACCCAAAAGTCAACTATGGGTCAAATCCTTCTATTCTCTTAACTTGAAATTTCTAAACTTCTCGAAAATAATCCGAAACCCACCCGATTACATCGGGAACTGTACCACACATTCCCGCAAGTCATAAATATCGACAATAATCTATGGGAAGGGCATTCTTTGGAAAATAAGTCCAAAAGTTTAAAATGACCACGCGGGTCGTTACATTGCACCTATAATAACAAATAATACATGCAAAACAAGACCATAATCAAATGGAACACTAGGAAATACTATATTTACAACGCCACAACCGACTTACACCAAAGCAATATTTGACAGACAACCCAATGATCTACTGAAGGTTTTTGTTGGGTTCAAAACACATAAGTAAAGCACAACGAAAGTTTAAAAATTTATTCTTACTTACCCCAATAATTTATTCTGGTATGGTTATATGACAATCAAAACATGTAACATAAACATGAACACTTACATGTTGTATTATCTGGAGTCTTTACTAAAGGGTGGAGACGCGGCTATCCCTTCGACTGCAAGTACTATGCTACGGTGTATTCCTCTGTCAGAAAGCCAGGAAATCTTGACAGAGGTTTGAGAGAGTTTCGTCCTAAATCTAAGTCTATAATCAGTTTATAGAATTGGTGTAATTATTGTGTAATATAACAATGATTTAGTGTTGTGTTTATAGTTGTAATTAGGTTAGAAAATGTTTTAGAGTTAGGTTTAAAACTTGGCCCAAAACTCGAGGTGCAGTGGGCAAGTCCGACTGGGCTCACTGTCGGGTCGGCGCGCGGCGCAGCCTAGCAGGCGCCGCGACGCCCTACGTAAAAATTGTTTCCATTTTAACATATATATATACAACACATTAAATCCAAAATCCGATTTTGATTTAATTAAATAATTTCCATACAATAGAAATTATCCCATAGTTATTATCAATTTAAATATCTCGGCTCCAAATCGAATATTTAATATTCTCTCAATACACCCTTAGATCGAACAAACAATCGAGATAGTATGACCCTATAGGCCTTCACATATCGACAATAATCCAATTAAGGTCCATACGGAACTCCTAGATTGCGTTGTATGACGAACTCAATATGTGAAGTACGTTTACATGAATCCGGCAAATATAACCTTTTATGTGAGATGATAAATTCCTTTCATTCGCGACACACTCGATCAAGCTTAGAATTTGCCAAGTGTCTATCCAAATGGCTTGATCACTTTATCTCATCCATATTAGTCGACAACTAGACCATATTCTAAATATATCTCTTGCATTGGCCAATGACTTGATTGACCTAATATCACTGAGGAGTTGAGTGTTCTGTCGAATATCCAATCGAGGAATGAATCCTATTCTTAGCTCAACTACCACCTTAATTTACATTATAATGCACCCAACACAAGTCGTATCTTATCCTATAAGGAGTTTAATCTTAGGACAAGGTCAAAGTACATTACTCTGCAAACAAGGTGCGTATTGACCTCAAGTCAAAGGACCTTCATCTCCCACGGGATGATAATACTCTAGACATGTCTAACAAATAGTTTATCAACAGAGTGTACCAATACTTTCAAAAGTATCCATGCGTCCATCACTAGTAACCATTACTAGTAGCAGGTGAGACATTCTACTTTCTCTAAGAATGTGATGCATACCATATGTCGACTTATAATATATCATCGATATCGCATTCTCGATGATCATTAGTCGAGGCTATTTTAGAGTTACGCTCTATCATCAATATCTCACTCTATTAATGACAACGTAAGCTCAAGGGATGCACATTAATGAATACTTACAAACAATCAAATAATATTCAATAATCGCAAATGCCATAAATATTAATTTTATTAATAATACGAATGTGTTCAAGTATATTTGTCCCTAATAATGATTGTATCTAGGACATACATACTTTCAATCTCCCACTTGGCCTAGAGCCAATCTCTGATGTATCTAATACCCATGTTTTCAAAATGACCATTATGCTTAACTAAGCTTAAAGGTTTAGTAAACGGGTCAGCTAGATTATCATCTGTGGAAACATAGTCTAATCTTATTTCTTCAGTTTCCACCATCTCCGTGCGTATGTGGTATTTCCTCGGAACATGATTGTTTCTGTTTGTTGATTTGGTTCCTTAGCTTGCGCAATCGCACCAGTGTTGTCACTATAAATCGTTATTAGACAAGTGGCACTTGGAACAACCCCTAGTTCCTTCAGGAACTCAGAAATCGTGACAGCTTTTTTAACAGCTTCCGATCCAGCAATGTACTCAGCTTCAGTTGTTGAATCAGGAGTTGTAGCTTGTTTGGAACTTTTCCAGCTTCCTGCTCCACCATTGAAAATGAACGTGTACCCAGACTGAGATTTGAAGTCATCAAGATCCGTCTGGAAGCTAGCATAAGTGTACCCAGTAGCAGTTAGCTTTTCTTGCCCACCATAGACTAGAAGTAATCTTTAGTTCGTCTAAGACACTTAAGAATAATCTTTACTTCTTTCCAATGTTCTTTCCCAGGATTCTGCTGGAATTTGCAAGTCATACTAAGTGCAAATGCCACATCTAGCCTAGTACAGGTCATGGCATACATGATCGATCCTATAGTCGAAGCATATGAGATCCTTTTTATTAGAAGGAATGTCCTTCTTAGATAACTTAATGCCTTGTTCCATAGGTAGACCGCCTTTCTTGGAATTTTCCATAGAAAAACGTCTAAGCACTTTGTCTTTGTAGATTGACTGTGACAGCCCCAACAATCTATTAGGTCTATCTCTATAGATCCTAATTCCCAGAATGTAGCAGGCTTCACCTAAATCCTTCATCATGAAGGTACTGGACAATCACTCATTGACTGACTGCAGTAGAGTCTTATTGTCTCCCATTATCAATATGTCATCTACGTATATAATAATGAAGGCAATACTCCCATCCTTGCATTTACTATAAACACATAGATCCTCTTTGCTTCTGACGAAATCAAATGACTTGATAGACTTGTCAAAGCAAATGTTCCAACTCATCGAGGCTTGATTAAGCCCATATATGGACTTTTGTAGCCTGCATACAACATTTGGTTTGGACTCAAGTGAAAAACCCTCGGGTTGTTTCATATACACCTCCTCAACTAGATTACCATTGAGGAAAGCGGTTTTGACGTCCATCTGCCAAATGTCATAGTCATAATATGCAGCTATTGCAAGCAAAATCCGAATGGACTTAATCTTAGCAACATGTGAAAATGTTTCATTATAATCGACCCCAGGCCGTTGATTATAACCTTTAACCACCAATCTTGCCTTATAAGTCTGTACCTTGCCATATGCATCAATCTTCTTCTTGAAGACCGATTTGCATCCTATGGGTCTAACCCCTGTTGGCAAATCAACCAAGTTCCAAACTTGATTTATGTACATCGAGTCCATCTCAGATTTCATGGCTTCTTTCCATCTCTGCGAATCAATGTCTATTATAACTTCGTTGTAGGTTGTAGGTTCATCGTCATCAGGAATATCTATCTCATTGGTTGTTTCAATAAGGAGATTAAGTCTTTTAGGCGGACGATGAGTCCTAGTGGTCCTACGGAGTTGATTATTCTGTGTTTCAGTATTTGTTGCATTCCGATTGTGAGAATGTCTTTGTGTGCTGGACAATCCATCATCTTGAGAGCTTTCAGGAAAGTCATTTTCATGTATTTCCTGAATTGAATGACGTACAACCATTGTATCATCTTCCATTGGTTGTGTATGAGAGCCTTGCATTTCTGCACTATCTCTCACATCACTCCCACTTGCTGAAGGGCGTACTCTAAGTACCCAATCTTCATCAGATACTCCTACTGAATCCTTGTTTAGGTCATTTGATAAGGGTTCAACTTCTGTGTTATCTTGTGGTTGTTGAATTTCTTCAAGTTCTATCTCTGTGCAACTATGTTCCTTGTAGACATATTCTTCTTCAAAGAAAGTTGTGTTCCTGGAAACAATGACCTTACGTTCTCCAGGAAGATAGAAGTAGTATCCCTTAGTTTCCTTTGGATACCCCACGAAGTAACATTTCTCACTTTTGGATTCCAACTTGTTAGTGAGCATCTTCTTCACATATGCAGGACACCCCCAAGGTCTTATATGTTTAAGAGTTGGCTTCTTGCCACACCATATCTCATATGGTGTCTTTTCTACTGACTTGGAAGGAACCCTGTTCAGAACATATATTGAGGTTTGTATAGTATGTCCCCAAAGGTATGTCAGTAGAGCTGAGGAGCTCATCATGGATTGAACCATATCTAATAAGGTTCGGTTTCTCCTTTCGGCAACACCATTCATCTGTGGTGTTCTAGGATGTATCCACTCTGATTGGACTCCATGTAGCTTTAAGTAATCTAGAAAATCCTTGCTCAAGTATTCACCTCCTCGATCCGATCAAAGGGTCTTTATACTTGTTGCAAGTTGATTCTCTACTTCTGACTTGTACTCTTTGAACTTCTCAAAAGCCTCAGATTTGTGTCTCATAAGATACACATATCCATACCTTGTGAAGTCGTCAGTAAAAGTGATAAAGTATGGGAAGCCTCCTTTAGCTTGAGTCGAAAATGGCCCACATACATCAGTATGGACCAACTCAAGCACCTTCTTTGGCTCGCACACCCTTCCCGGAAAGTGGCTTATTAGTCATCTTTCCTCTCAAACAAGATTCACAGTTACCATAAGACTCCAAGTCAAATGGTTCGAGGTAGTCTAACTTCCTCAACCTTGCTATCCTTGATTCGTTGATATGACCAAGTCTGCAATGCCATAGGTAGATAGAGTTTCTATTACTTATCTTAGATCGTTTATTTTGTACATTGAATATTTCTTGACTACAGTTTAGTGTATATAATCCATCCACAAGAGGAGCAGTTCCATATATAACATTATCAAAAGATAGTACTTGACTGCCATTATAAATATATGAGGAAAAACGCTCCATGTCCAAAACAGGGATAGAAATGATATTCCTCGTTAACGAGGGTACATAGTAACAATCATTTAACACTAAATAATAGCCAGAAGGAAAATTTAATCTATAAGTTCCTACGCGCTCAACATCCACTCGTGCTCTATTTCCAATGCGTAAGTCTACCTCCCTTGGTCCAACCTTCCTGCTATCAGTTAGCCCCTGCACATTTGTACAAATGTGTGAGCCATAAGCGGTATCCAATACCCAGGAATGAGAGTTATTTATAGACATATTTATTTCAATGACGTACATACCTTGTCCACCAGAGGTAGAAGCACCTGGTGTTTTTCCTCTTCCTAGTGTCGTGCAGTCCTTCTTCCAATGCCCCTTCTGGTTGCAGTTGAGGCATACATCCTTACCCGGATTCACCTTCTTTTTCTTCACACCTCCCTTAGGCTTCATAGCTGAGAGCGCAGCGACTGCTTTGCCCTTCTTCTTCTGCCATTCCTTACCTTTCGGCTTGGGTCAGCTAGTAGAGCTCACCATGAGCACAGTTTTGCCTTTGGAAGTGGAAGACTCAAAGGTCTTGAGCATATTGTGCAGCTCCGACAGACTCGCCTTCGTTCTATTTATATTGTAATTCACTATGAAGTTTTCAAAGGAACGAGGGAGAGAGTTCAGGATGAGGGTGGTAGCGACATTCTTTTGCAGCTTCGTTCCAATTAAAGCAAGCCTCTCTATCAACCCTATCATCTTCAACACATGCTGCGAGACCTGGCCCCCTTCATTGAGCTTACACTTAAAAAGTTCTATTAGTAACTTATATTCCATAGTCTGGAATTGTGAGTAATAAAGACTCTTCAAGTGTTCGAGCATCTCATTGTGACCCATGTTCTCATGCTGTCTCTGAAGTTCCATAGACATGGAAGACAACATCACGCACTGTGCTGAAGTGGCATCATCTAGGTATTTTTGGTAAGCGTTCTTATCAAAAGAGGCATATTCAGCAGAGTCTGTCGCAGGGACTGTTGGGAACACTGTGTCCAACATGTATTCTAATTTCTCTTGTCTTAACACTATTCACAAATTTCTTAGACAGTTAAGGTAGTTAGGTCTAGTAAGTTTGTTCATTTCAATCAATATTTTCAATGATAAGCTCGACATCTTTGATAATCTGAAGAATTAGATAGACTGGAAATCAAACTCAAAATTTATTTCTTATTTTACACATTCGTTTAGGCTAATCAATATGGTCTTTTATTTAATTAGCTTCCACTATTTTAACATACTTCTACGACCCCATGGTAGAATACAGACCTATATTAATTGAGGTCATAATGGGCTAAGATCCAAGCATATGTTATCTCCGCGTTTGCTTTGGCTGATAACTTCAATAACACATCACAAAACTTATTTACAACTCTTGGTTGATCAAATATTATATTTAATCTTGCTTCCTTAGATTAGTCCGACACTTTGGCACCAAGATTTGTCTAAGCAAGTCAACCCCATTACACGACTGCGTTTATGTATCTAAGTAATTTTGGCGTTTGTGAGCAAACACTTTGGTGTAAATACCCATAAAATTTTATCGTTTACCTTTACATTTAAAACACATCTATGAAAGAGTATGAGTCCTCGTAGACTTAGAGCAAATGTTTTGGCATAAATACTCGTATCGCCGAAAAGGATTTTGCACTCTAACAATTATAATGGACGACGCATTTTAATTTAGACTTGATTTAAAATTTTGGGAAAACATTTTAATTCAGGGTTTTAACCAAGATCAACTCTTTTACGCCATATCCAATATGACATCTTAATATCATGCAAAACTAATGACACATATAGTTGGGAACAGTCAACCCAATATGCATGATATAAGATGGTTTAATCAAATACTGAGCGTCGCCTGCCTAGATAGTTATAGCGGATGCTATTCTAGTAATTGAAATGACAAACAATTTGACATTTAACACATAAACATTATACTTATCAAATAATATATTGTATTATAATAATCTTAGGTTAAACATTCTGAACTCTTATTTTTTTTTGTTTCTGGACAAGTGGGGGGCTCGCGACGCTAATCATTAGGGTCGCGGCGCCACTGAGGCAAAGCCTTTTGTCTTCTGCAAATGCATTAGCGTCGCGGCGCTCCACCATGGAGTCGCGGCGCTGCAAAGACAGAAACCTTTTCGGCTTTTGCAAATGCATTAGCGTCGCGACGCTCCACCATGGAGCCGCGGCGCTGCAAGGGCAAAAACATTTCAGTTTCTGCAAATGCATTAGCGTCGCAGCACTCCACCATGGAGTTGCGGCGCCTCCTGTCCACTAAGTCCAAAAAATTGAAATGAAGCATTAATGCCACGCCGCCGCCTTGAAAACCCTAGCAAACGCCATGGCGCCCTACCATAGGGTCGCGGCGTTGACGTCCTGACAAAATATTTCTGTGTTGATTTTTTTTTCAAAATCGTTCGAGCCCTAAATCCAATTTAGGGATCAAATCACAGATCTTTTATCATCACCCACCATTATCAATAACGCACATATCGACCATCATCCGTTCTTACCCGTTCTTTGCCGTGTACCGTGCAATGAGCCAAATATCACACTTTTGGCTTAGTTCGAGTTAGAGCGGAATGACTTCCTCGAGTTAGTGTATGAGATAATTTAGGGTGATATCAAAAGGTTAACATTCGGTCAAGACATGTAGGATTTCAAGAAGCCTTGTTTTAATTCAATTTTATGTTTAACTCGTATTATTATGTTATTCAATTGTTATATAACCATTGAACCAGCACTGAGCTCTGATACCACTGAAGGTTTTTGTTGGATTCAAAACACATAAGTAAGGCACAACGGAAGTTTAAAATTTTGTTCTTACATACCCCAATAATATATTCTGGTATGGTTATATGACAATCAAACATCTCTTCTAATAATTGATCTATGAAACCGTTAAAAATATGATTATATGACAATCAAACATCTCTTCTAATAATTGATCTATGAAACCGTTAAAAATATGATTATATGTTTCTTGAATGTAATGAATAAAACCAAGAGATGAAGGAAATGAAAAAAAGGCAAACCCTCCACAACAACTAATTTTGCTAAATGTTCCCGATCATTGTGTTTATCATATTTCGGAGCTATAACTCCCCCGTCATCGGGTTAATTCGACCATGTACTTAGTCGGGGACACTATGTGAACATTGTTCTGACTCATAAGGCATTTGCACACCCGCTTTTTCAGCCAAGTATATGTTATACCTTGCTTTATGGGGTGTTGGGAGGCCAAAATGGTGATTTGTAGCCGTTGCCAATGTCTAGAATTGCAAATGGACATTAGTGCAATGGTTACTTTCTGGAAGAAAAGGGTCGGGGCGGGGCCGGGGCGGGGTGGGATCGGGATGGGCCGGGGCGGGATCAGGACGAGACGGGACCGGGATAAGAAGGACATGCGCTTGTCCCATCCCTATTTCGAATCCGACTAGAGTCAATCCCTATCCCCTAATTTACCCAGCAAAATCGGGCTGGGACCGAGGCGGGATCGGTTGTCTTGGCCCACTGGCCAGCCTTAATCTCAGTTGCTCCAACAAAGAGGATAATCGGGAATCCTTAAATGGCTTGTAAAATCCCTAAAACACACCCTTGATGAAACTTTCTTTCATACAAAACATATCCCTAGTGTATCTAGGAAAATATTTTCGTTCATACGAAATGTCAAGACCCCCCACTTGCACAATTTCAACCGGTAGACGAATCACTCCCGAATCATTCACATGATATAATATAAATAAAAGTGAAAAGATAACAAAATACTATATAATCTTCCTCATGATATAAATGCAGATTAAAAGCCTAAGAAACAAACATATCCCTCAAACTATGATCTGTGAATACAAGAGCGTTAATAATCTGATACAAGTCTGAAAGCCAAGGGCAACATAGTGCCAAAATTGAATAACCATAATGAGAAGTGTATGAATGTGTCTCCATAATCAAGTAAAGACATAGAATGAGATATAAGCATCGGGGCATGCTGGAAGAAGTATGATCACCCTGAAACGTTGAAATCCACCTGTTCGGACTCACACTCGAGCTCACTAACTGGTAGTGGAATTTGTATCTGCATCAAGAAAAGATGCAGCAAGTGTAGTATGAGTACCCAACGTACCCCCATAGATATCATAGGCCGACAACGACGGAAGATACGCAAAAAGAGATAAATATCAAGTTGACACCAAATAGTCATATACTAGACTGTTTAATAATCCAGGTAATGTCACATTATCCACAGAATAGTTCACATAGGTCACATATCACCTTAGTCAAGTAAGATTCACAATCACTTAAGTCATCCAATTTAGAAGAGTTCAATAACCGTAATCCAAGCATCAAGAGCAAGTACAATCCTTTCATATCCAAAAATCCAGCCAAGTCATCAACCACCAATCCAGTACAAGTTCATCCACGGATAATCAATGCAATGATATATGTATGATATGAATGCAATGCATATGCCATGTACCTTTATCCTCTAGTATACATGCGCTCAAGTTTTTATTATGAAACACACACATATGGGGACCCATGAAGTCCATATACTTCTCCAAAATTTACCATCGGATCCCAACTCTTGGCTGAATAATAATAGTTGCAGGCGTGCAACCCGTCCCCTCGCGTATTATCATCATTATCTCAGTGTTGCCATAATCTCATAAGCGTTCTTACCTTTCCGGTCTCTTGGACCTACAATATATATCATACCACTCCAATATCAATATCATCAAAATCATGAGTGTATGAATGCAAATGACAATTCAAGGCAAAAGTCATGATGTAATAGATGCAACACACTATAGAGATGAAATTACCACATGCTTTCAAAGTTCAATAGCACATATACAATCCAAGTACACATCAGGATATCATATCGAAAGCATGTGTGATGAATAAAAATATCAAAAGCAACTATGGCGACAAGCCCACATAATGGCGACAAGCCCGATCAATTAGCAGTCGAAACCAGCATAAGGTTGATTCCCCAATCACTCATCATCACAGTTTAACACTGATACCCACTCAAATGTTCGTTACAACCGTTTGAATGGGACCCCAAACACGCTCAATATCCCTCAATATTTATAACTGATTACATACTTCTATCGGAGTCTAGTGAAAGTAAATCATAGCCTACCTCTTGGCTGAACTGGAGCCTTGAATAGTTAAATCTTAGTGATAGCCTTGCCCTTCCGCTGCGCCTCATGAGAATCAAAATTTAATCACGCATTTACTATTCATTAATATAAAGCTTACACAACATACAAAGACATAATCCTTAATAAAACAAGACTTCCATAATCAACTCTGGGCCCACGTCGTCAAAACTCAAACTTTATTATCCAAAAATCATTCATACGTACTAGGTAATCATATCCTTAAGTTAATTAAAAAATTATACTCATTTGGACATTTAATTGAACAATATACAAAAAGGCCCAAATTAGAAATCCTAGAATTTTCCCCAAATTAAATGAGTTTCTATAATCAAATCATCACTAATTCATAATAATTAATGCAATCTAATCTATAAAACACCATTAATTAAAGATACAACACTCTTAATCTCACAAGAACCTATAATTCATTTTCCCCAATTCACATGCACAATCTATCACCATTAAAGGACTTAGAAACATAAAACCAAACCACAAAGGATGGAAATCTTATCCCAAATGGAGGAATTGCTCTCAAAACTTCAGAAACTCACTGGTGGAGGCTCTAGGTTCGAGAAAACTATTTTAAAAAAAGTGATCTGAATTAGGAAATTTAAAAGGACACTTGATCCAGCAATTTTGCCCCAACATAATTGACACCGCTGGCGTGAATCCTCTATCATGTGAAATGATCTTGCTGAGGCGGTCACTTGACACCTCGCCTCAGCGCAGACGCGTACCGGACTCCGCAGGGGCGCACACACCGTTGTGAAAATCCCCTCCGCCAAAGCAGAAACTCAACAAAAGCTCAAACTATGAGCCAACCTCCGCATAGGCGGACACCAGACACCAACAACCATGAAACAATGCCAAACTCCCATCAAACACCCCAAACACTCCCGGTACCCATCAGACACAAACCAGACATGCTCGTCTAAGGTAAATAGTGCTACGAACTCACTCGTACCCTCGGATTTCCAATTTAATCGGGCTAAGACATACGTTTCTAAAGAATCGTCCGAAATAATCAAATATCCAAATTTTACAAATAAGGTTACAAAATACATCTGATTATCTCGGGAAGCAATTCAATGACTCAACGAAATCATAAATGACCCTCCAAGCTACCGGAAGGGACGAAACCCGGGAACGAACCAATATACTCAAAAGTCAAACTATCAAACTTTAAGGTTCTTATTTTGGGTTTTTCATCTGGAACTCATATAAATGGACATCGGGATCCGTGTCACCCATCCCCCCGCATCACAAACCCCACATAGAGATCACGTAAATGATAAATAGGCAAATAAGGGTCTCTAAAAACGACCAGATGGGTCGTTATACAAAACACACCCTTAATGTAACTCTTTTTAACTTACATTATTAGCATATGTAACTCAAATCCATGTAATACGCCTATCCGTTCAAGTAATTTCTTATTTCTTAACATCATTTTATTTTCTTTCTTTGTAGTGGATTGTGATATAAATTGATAGAACAACAACTTTGTTTTGAGGAGGTAAAAAAAAGAAATGGAAATCAAAGAATAACTATTTAGACGAGGCAAAAAGTCAACTACGTCAAAACGAATTGACTGCCACTAACCACATAATGAGTGTACTTTGGATTTGCTTTCAGGATCTCATTTAAAATGTAACAATCGTGATTTTAACCAACATTTCCAATTCTCCATGGCATAAATCACTTTTATTTTTAAATTCCTTTGACTTCCTCTCCAAAAAAAGCTACTTTGACCGGAAATATTCTGAGTCACCTTTGATTGTTTTTATCCGAATTTTGACTTCACCATATATGTCTTTAATTATCCTAATAGTCACATGCACACTTCTATATTTCAAGTATCTTCATAGGACGTCTCTAAGATATTTATCGTATGCTCGGACGCACACAATAAATGAATAAATACAACAACACTAGTGATTTTTTAAGTTATTGGTAAATTCTGCTTATGATTGTGTGATATACGTCTTATCATAGGGTAATTTCTAATTAATTAAAATGTGTGTTTGATCATTCATGTAAAAAAATATGTTATATTTGGCTATATGTATAACTATAACATCGTTAAATATGGAGTAATAGTACAAACTTAATATAACATGAATAATTAAATGGTGAAACGATTAATAATAATCATGAATTTGTGAAGATTCACAAGCAAAAGGATTAAAATTGCACAACTAATTAATTGAAAGTTAAACGTACTGTAAAGAATTGATATTTGGCCTAACTCAACCCCAAAAGCTAGCTTGTAGGGTGAGGATTGTCCAAGTCCATATAAGGAGTCCATTTTCCATTCTATTTTCGATGTGGGACTCTTAACACTTCCCCGCACGCCCAGACCTCGTTAACAGGAGCGTGGATAATATAATTTGGAGCCCAACATCAGTGAACAAATAATTAGAATGAGTCTGACTCTGATACCATGTAAAGAATGGATCTTGAGTCTAACTGAACTCCAAAAACTAGCTTGTAGGGTGAGGATTGTCCAAGTCTCAAGTCCATATAAGGAGTTCATGTTCCCATTCCATTTCTAATGTGGGACTCTTAACACTCCCCGCACGCCCGAACCTCGTTAACTGGAGCGTGGACAATATAATTTGGGGGCCCAACATCAGTGAACAAAGAATTAGAATGGGTCGACTCGATACCATGAGATATTATAAAGATTAAAATAAAAATCTATCAATAATTGAAAAGCCAAAAGCCCGAATAGCCCCAAATTATAGAAGAAAAAAACAGACATGTGATGGATGATTACAACTTACAAGAACTTGCCTCATTAAGTTCACTACTACAAACAAATGAAACGCTTTTAATAAATTATTTTCGAAGATATAAAAGTTAAATTTCATTGACTTCCACCTCATTCCTAAAAGAAGTTATAACCAAGTTATAGTTATATACTCCCCCTCCCCTCCCACTTACACAAGTGCAAATGGTTTAGTTAATTCTTTTGACTAGACATTCTTCTCATAATCAAAAGTCTGCAATTCGAAAAATAACTTATTTTATATATAAAATAAAAGGACAGTCGGGTGCTTTAAGTTTTCGCTATGCACGGGGTTCGGGGAAGGACCGGACCACAAGAGTCTATATTGTACACAGTCTTATCTTGCATTTCTGCAAGAGGTTGTTTCCTCGGCTTGAACCCGTGACCTCCTGGTCACATGACAATAACTTTACCAGTTACTTCAAGAATCCCTTCTTTTATGACTTTATAAATATTTTTTTTACAACTAAGGCTTATAATAAAATTTTCCACATTACTTTTACTCAAAATTAACTAGTACCTACAATTATCTATGTTTCAATTTATTTGATAATATTTCTTTTAGTTCATTAAAAATGACATATTTTTAAATTTTGAAATAAGTAATTTTATTTGTATCATTTTACCCTAATGAAAAGTTTTTACAATCACACTAATAATATTGTGACACGTTTTAAATACAAATCTTAATTATTTTACTTCATGCTCATTTAAACAATTTCACATAAATTGTATTGGAGGAAGTAATACTTTATCTTGTTTAGAAAATCTAATGAAGTTAATCACTAAAATGAATTTAAAAGAGGGAGTACATATCTGTTGTTAGAAAAATACTTTTGCCACTCATCTGATTTAAGGTGTGTGAGTATGTGATCTTCAATTATTGTGATGAGATAGATAAAAAAATTTATTTTTTAATTGAGATTATGAGTTCGAGTATTAGGAATTGAATTTTTTTAGCAGAGGGCGTTTTCTCTTTAATGAATCTTACCTGAAACGAATTTGAATTAATCAAAACTCAAAAATTAACATCGAACACTAGGTAGGAAAGTACAAAATTCTCTCAATACGCGTCACCAACATTTAAACTAAAATTTCAACCCTACACTTAACTCTCTTTTTGGAGTTGGATTGTGGGGAGGGGGAAGATTGAAGAACGCGAGGGGCACTATGAAAATAACTTCCATTATATTTGACTAAAATTTATTCTATATGAAATTTGTTTTGATTGATACATTTCTTTATATACGCACCATTGAGTTTTTTATTTTATTTTATTTAAAAGAAAAGGTTGGCAATCAAAATGTAGTAGTTGAAGATTTATGTATAATATAAAGTATTTCTAGGATCTTTTGTTTATGATGTCAAATAGTTATTTCAGTAAATTCATTACATAAAAGAAGAAAAGATTAAAGATTGGACTTTCGGCATTTTTACTTAATTTAACTAATATGTATAGCACCTAGAGTATTTTGGATTGGTATTATTGATGTGAAATCTTAGGTGGCGTCTGTTTTAGTTTTTTTAAAAATTTGTCCTAGATGTATTTGTTTATGTGCATTTTTAAGGATTTTATGCAAACAATAGTTTTCAAATAAATTTTGTGTGAAGAAGAATGCTTGAAATCATCCTTCCTTAGCACTTTGCATTGGTAGTGACCCTCTTAACCAGAGATACGCCATTTTATCTTTCATACAACCTTTTTGGCTGAATTGTGCCGTCTCGTGACGCTTCGTCCATAGGGTTGCACAAAGAAATGTTCTTGTTTCATCACAAAATACTAACAACTCTTTAAAAACTACAACTATCCAAAAACGTGTATCCTTTTCGTACAATTTTTAACTATGATAATTTCAAACAAAAAATTTCTATGATAAATTTTTTATGATAATTTCATAAGTCTAGGGCTAAAATATCTTCTCACAAAGACAATTCTGCTACCCTTTATCAGTCTCGGTTTTCGTGCAATTTCTCAGTTTCCATGCAATTTCTCGATTTTCCAATTTTTCTTCCAAATCCCTAATTCACCTATTATTCTTTCGTTATGTCTACGTCAAAGAACATGTTTCATCCTGCCCTTCCAGTCTCCAACATCAAGAACAACATCCCTATTGTTCTTGAGATGAAAAACGTCCAATACGAGACGTGGGCGGAATTATTCAAGGTTCATGCACGCTCGCATCAAGTCCTCCATCACATCATCTCCTCGGTAATTGGCAAGGAGAAGGTGTCTACCCCCGAGGATTATCCTACGTTATGGACAACCCTTGATGTTACCGTTCTCCAGTGGATTTATTCCACTATCTCTACAGACCTCTTGCAAAAGATTATTGAACCCGATGCTACGGCGATGGAAACTTGGAATAGGGTGCGTGATCTATTTCAAGATAACAAAATTCCCGTGTTGTCACTCTTGAGCAGGAATTTTCCCATGTCAACATGGAAGATTTTTCGAACGTCTCAGTCTATTGTAAAAGGCTGAAGGAATTGCCAGATCAACTCTGAAATGTTGGTGCGCCCGTTACCAATGATCGTCTTGTTCTTCAGATGGTTGCAGGCTTATCCGAGGCCTATAATGGAGTTGGGACACTGCTTCGTCAAAGTAATCCTCTCCCACCATTTTATCAGGCTCGTTCCATGCTCACGTTGGAAGAGGCCGGTTTGGCTAAGAAAGCGGCTACCGGAGCAAATTCCTTCATGATGATGGCCACGTCAGATGATCCTCACTCATTCTCTGAAAATTCGGGCCAAAATCATACCAACGGTGGCGGAAAAATGGGTCAAAATAAGAAAAATAATAGCAAGAACCGCGGAGGCAATCGCGGTGGTAACAACGGCGGCGGTGGTGGCCGAAACAGTAGTGGCGGCAGCAGTGGTGCTCGAAACAGTGGACCGCAGGCCAACTGGCCGCAGCCTTGGGCCTCTTGTCCGTGGGGATGGGCTAGTGGCCATTGGCCCAACAACCTTTATTTTCCACCGACGTCATATCCTGGAAACTGGGCCCAATTCCAGTCAGCTTCCAGGCCTAGTTTCCTGGTCCAGAATAATGCATCACGATCCAGTGCTGGGCCAAGGCAGCAGGCAGGCCTACTTGGGCCTCGGCCTCAGCATGCCTTCACTGCTGTGGGCCCAGCTCCCATCCCAACACCTACGGATATTGAGGCCGCAATGCATACACTTGGATTACATCCCCTAGATGCAAATTGGTACATGGACACCGGAGACACTTCTCATATGACGTTCGCACAAGGTACTCTCTCATCTTATTTCAATTTGAGCAATAATCGTGGCATTATTGTTGGTAATGGCAACTCAATTCCTATTCGCGGTTATGGTCATACGAATTTGTCACCCCCACATCCACCTCTCTTCTTGAAAAATGTTCTTCATGCCCCTAACTTAATTTAAAATTTGGTGTATGTCCGAAAATTCACCACTGATAATTGAATTTCCATTAATTTTGATCCGTTTGGATTTCTTGTGAATTATTTCAATACGGGGATACCTCAAATGAGATGTAATAGTAGGGGAGAGTTTTATCCAATCACCACCATTTCCACGAGTCAAGCCACACATTCTACCTTTGCCGCTCTATCTTCTTCCTTGTGGCATGCACGTTTGGGTCATCTAGGGTCATCTATTATGTCTTCTCTGCATAAAAATAATTTTATTGCTTGTAAGGGTATGCGTAGTACTCCACTTTGTCCTTCTTGTCCATTAGGGAAACATGTTAGATTAATGTTTGTAGCCTCTACTTCTAGTATTTTGATGCCTTTTGATATTATTCATAGTGATTTATGGACATCTCCCATATTAAGTTCTTTGGGCCATCATTATTATGTCTTATTTTTGGATGATTATTCTAATTTTTTGTGAACCTTTCCTTTATCTAAAAAGTCTCAAGTCTTTTCCACATTCTTAAAATTTAGAGCATTCATCCGTACCAATTCAAATGGGAAATCAAAAATATTCAATGTGATAATGGCAGGGAATATGATAATGGGCGTTTCAAGACTTTTGTGACACTAATGGCATATTTTTTCAGTTTTCTTATCCAAATACGTTCTCACAAAATGAGAAGGCCGAGAGAAAAATTCGTTCCATAAATAATATTGTATGTACCTTGATAGCCCATGCGTCATTACCACCTTCTTTTTGGCATCATGTATTGCAAATGGCTACATATCTACTTAACATCCTCCCTCTTAAGGGCTTAGCATATCAATCCCCACTTAAAACTCTACAATAACGATCCTTCGTATTCTCATCTTAGGGTGTTCGGGTGTTTATGCTATCCATTTTTTTCGTCTACTACAATTAACAAATTTTAAGCCCGCTCTACCGCATGTGCATTTTTGGATTATTCATCTAATCATCGTGGTTACAAATGTTATGATTTATCCACTAACAAAATCATAATTAGTAGTCATGATGTTTTTTATGAGTCTCAATTTCCGTTTGCTAAATTGAGTAGTCCTGTGTCTAGTTCATATAATATTTTGGATGATGGGATCTCACCGTATATCATCCACCATTTATCCAAAATGTCCCGTGAACCAAATCTGCCAGCAGGCCCACTGCCTGCTGGCCCACATTATCCTGGTCCAACGTCGTCTGGCCCACATGATCTCAGCAGTGGACATATGTCTCGGCCCAATACCGATATCTGTAGTGACCCAGCTTCTCATCCCACTGCCAGTTCTGATGCAGTTCCAGTTTCTCGTTCCTTTATTAGGCCAGCAGGCCCACTGACTGTTGGTCAGTTCGCTGCCAATCAAGTAATTTTCCCAATCCCGTCCACTTCTACCTCGAATCAAGGATCCGTTACTCATAGCCAAAGGGGGATTTTAAAACTAAAATGACATTTTAATCTTAATTCTAATATCACTAAATCTCTCATACCCCGTAACCCGGTGTCTGCCCTTCATGACCCGAATTGGAAATTGGCCATGTATGATAAATATAATGCTTTTATTGAAAATACGACGTGGGAGTTGGTGCCCCGTCCACCTGGTGTTACTATTATTCGGTCCATGTGGAATTTTATTCATAAAGAAAATTCTGACGGTTCTTTTGAGAGGCATAAGGCACGTCTTGTCGGTGATGGTAAAACGTAACAGGTTGTTGTGGATTCTGGATAGACATTTAGTCTAGTGGTCAAATCGGTAACCATTTGCACTATGCTCAGTCTAGCTCTCTCGAAACCATGGCTCATTCACCAGCTGGATGTAAAAAAATCTTTCTTACACGGTGATCTTAAGGAGACAGTTGACATGCATCAACCCTTGGGTTTTAGGGACTCCAATTATCCTCATCATGTCTGTTTGCTGAAAAAGTCTTTGTATGGGTTTAAGCAGGCCTCGCGGGCTTGGTATAAAAGGTTTGCCGATTATGTGTATACTATTAGGTTTTCTCACAGCATATTTGATCATTCTATGTTCATCTATCATCGTGGTACTTCTCTGGCATGCATATTGTTATATGTTGATGATATAATATTGACTGCCTCGTCTGATAATCTACGCAAGTCTATCATGTCCCTTCTCAGTTCAGAATTTGTTATGAAGGACTTAGGGCCCTTGAGCTATTTTTTGGGCATTGCACTCGTCATGTTTTATTTTTGTCACTGAAAAAGTATGCGACATAGATTATTGAGAGAGCCGACATGTCATCGTGTAAGTCTACTTCTACTCCGGTTAATACCAAACCCAAGTTGAGTGCTATGTCTAGCACACCGTACGAGGATCCCACCCAGTATCGTAGTCTTGCAGGGGCTTTTCAGTATCTGACTTTCACAAGATCATATATTACGTAAGTAGTACATCAGGTATGTTTATTTATGCATGATCCGTGGATTGAGCACATGCATGCGCTCAAACGTATTATCTGATACATACAGGGCACGCTTGATTTTGGATTGCATTTATATCCGTCCCCGGTCTCTATTCTTGTGTCATATACAGATGTTGATTGGGGTGTCCGTCCAGATACCAGACATTCGACATATGGTTATTGTATGTTCCTTGGCGATAACTTGGTCTCTTGGTCGGCAAAACGCCAGACTACTTTATCACGATCCAGTGCGGAGGCCGAGTATCGAGGGTAGCCAATGTGGTATCTGAGTCATGTTGGCTACGTAATCTTCTACTAGAGTTACATTCTTCTATTCAGAAGGCTACCTTGATATACTGTGATAATGTGAGTGCAATCTATCTTTATGGAAATCTGGTCCAACATCAGCGCAAAAAATATATCGAGATGGACATACACTTTGTTCGGGAAAAGGTAGCTCGTGGACAAGTACGCGTCCTCCATGTCCCTTCGCGGTACCAGATTGCAGACATATTTACTAAGGGTCTTCCCCTTGTTTTATTTGAAGATTTTAGGGACAGTCTCAGTGTACGACAATCATCCACTATGACTGCGGGGGTGTGACAAAAATATACCCGTGTGTATACCATGGGAAACTGAAACCAAATTGCACCCAACTTTGTTGTTCAAATTTACCATAGTTGTAGGATTCTTGTACAAATATAATTAGGATTTATTGTTATAGTAGGAATAGGATTTTCCATAATTAGGGATTGTAAATTATATATAAATACCTCTTCATCAATGAGAATATCAAGGGATTATTTCTTTCAATTATACTTACCTTCTTTATTTTGATTTTTTATAATAATTCTTTTAATTTAGTTATAATTAATATAAAAATTACTATTTAACTAATTTATCATTTCTAATAAACTTTTGACAGATTATGACTCTAATATCCAAATGGTTGTTATTATTACTTGTTAGCATTCTCTGAATCATGATTATAACAAAGACTTGGTTATAACTTGGAAAAAAGTGCAATTATGTTTCCCCCATTAACACGCCAAATAAGAATTAGTATAAAATCCATAAACCTATGGAGTTTTTAAGTCATTAATTGTTTAATAGAGTACTTTAATTCAGCATCCTCTCATTATGTCAATTAATTTTTTGACGGATCAAGATATACATAGCTAATTTATGAGGGACCAGACAATAATTAATGGGTAAAGCTGGTGAATAAGTCAAAGAAATTCATACATTAATAAAATTACAAAGAGCTCAAAGAAATATCATCTTACGATTTAGGGGCACTCAATTCGAATATCGTACTGGTTCACAAGTATAAAAGTTCCTAATATCATTTATTTTATCGCTCCCATCGTATAATTTGCACTTTTACTGTTTGTTATGAACTTATGACTTGTGTTTGTTAAAACAAAAACTAACAATTTTGTACAAATTGTTGTCTCCATATAAATTGATTAAATCCAAAATATAGTTGACTAAATTTTGGCAGGCCTGCAATTCACCCCATTGTACTTCTAATTAATTGTTTAATACAGTGCCTTAGTTCAGCCTCCTCTTATCATGTCAATTAAATTTTTGATGGATAAAGATATATAGCTAATTTATGAGGAAGCAGATAATAAATTAATGGGTAAAAGTTGGTGTAAAAGTCAAAGAAACTCATAAAATACTACACTTATTAGCTACCTTCTTTTCTCGTTGGTCAAATGGTGGAATCAAAATTTTCACTCAAAAAATTCAAAGGATAAAAAAAAAAATATGTACACGAAAAGAAAGAAATTTAAAATTTATTATACATACATTAAAAAAATTAATTTATATATAATGGAAAAAATTTCAACGACTGGATTCAAATAACTTCTTGCACCTCTAGCTCCGCCTCATCCTTGCCCAAATCAAGCCAAAACTCCTTTGTTAGCAACGAAGAGTCAAAAATTGCCAATGTGATGCTCACGTTAAAATTCCTTGTGCAAATAAGGTTATGCTCATTGGCTCTATAATTATTAGAAAATGATCACATGGCTTATCTTGATGATACTACTGAAAGTGCAACTTTACTGACCTAACGTTGATTTTAACAAGATTAAACAATAATCTACATATAAAGAACACCATATTTTATATGTTTATCTTACGTTTGTTTTATAAAGAAGGCAGTTAGATTAGAAGTCAAAGGAGTTATAATTTCAAGATGGAATCGGGAGATTTGCAAAAAAAATGAAATTTATCTTTACAATGTTTATTTAATGAATATGATTGAATTCGAGATCAGTGATTTCAAGCGTTATCTACGACAATTGAAAAGCAAGGGTGTTATTATCATCGCTAGCTCTATTAATATTTCATATGCACTATTACGACCCAAAGAGTATCATGTAACTCTAATAAAAAAAACAAAAGATTACACAATTTGTAACAAAAGAGTAGTTGACCGTTTACCCACACTTTTGTAACATCATATTACTTTTCTTTTATCCATTTGTATAAGCTAGAATCACATAATTTTAATAATGAAGCTACTCCACTTTTTTTTTAAAAAAAAATATTTTTTGTTGTTCATACAATTTCGATCTCCAGTATCTATTTATTAGTATTTACAAATGCATGTTCTGAAAACATGTCACAATCAATACTTCACTTAATAGTTCCAAGTTAAATTGACCAACTATGCTAACCATGGTAGCAAGGTTGCAAATTAAGCTCATTGACACTTTATTTAGGAGTGTTAGCATGTTAGGATAGCTACAGATGAGACAGATAAGAGATAGTGCTATTTTTCTCCATATAATTTTAAGCTTTCTTTATCTTCAGCTTTAACTACTTGACTGATAGCTATTATTGAGTCCTTCCTGTTTTAGGTTTCTTGTATTGTAATTGTATTTAAACACTATACCATACGAGAATTATTAACAGAATAAGATTTGCTCTCTCAAATCCTTTTATGATATTAGAGCAAATAAATGTGTTAGAATTTTGCTGCCACCCAATATAAAAAAAAACATATATTTAGCTCATGAAAAAGAAATATATTCGCAAGTGAAAGTGCGTGTTAAAAATATAATTAAGTAAATAAAAGTGTGTTCCCTCTAAAATGAGATTTTCACACAAAATAGGGGATTGATCTCTTATGAACTTTTTTCTATCAAAATGAGCTAAGGTACAATATAATGGTTGCAACTCTATTTTCTCACATTTAATGGTGTGGCCTAGTGGTTATAACTCTTGTATTGGGTAGAAATGATTTTGGAAGCATTGGTGTACGCAAGAAGCCTGATAGTTCCAGAAACTTCAACGGCCCCAAAGAATCTCTACAATTATCTTTCACTACAAACAACTCCCGTCATATCGGCCTTCCTAGATCAAAGTGTCGTGGCACGCGTGGACGCAGTGACGTCAGGGTGCTCACGTCGTCATAGCTTAGGGGGTATAATAGTCTAAGTTTTGTCTTATATATACAAGACTTAGAAGAGAAGGAAGACACGTTGTATTCACTCTAAGCCAACACTTATAACAAAAATCTCTCTGAAGCAAATACACTACTCTCAGCTCTTGTTCCATTATTATTCATTATTCATCTTAGATCTAGCTTACTTATTTATCTTACTTGCTTATCCTTATAGCTTACTTACTTTTTATCTCATAAATACGTAACCTAGCTAATCTCAAACTCGTTCGAGAGGGTCTCCGGATCGGATATAACCAACTTGTCTTTAAACCCTTGAATATAAATCTCTAACTGTATTTTTGGTTCGAATCATTTTCACCGAAAAATAGTTTGGTGTCATCTGTGGGGATAAACAATTGTGGTGTTGTCTCGATCTGTAGCTGATTTTCTTAAAAAAACTCAAAGCGGAAAAACTGCGAACGGAATTGAACCATTCAGAAAAATGGCAAATATGGTCGGAGGAAACAATAGCCCCCCCCCCCCTTCCCGAAGCAAATCCTAGCAAACCTCTGGACGAGGAGGACGTTCGAAGCCACTCGGCCGAAAGCCATGAAGCGCGGCCCAAAGAGTGATACCCCAAGAAAAGGAAAAGACACTCGCACTCCAAAGTGGAGGGGATATTCAAATAAGAGGGCACCCCCTCAGAAACAACCTTAGCTACGGTCTTGGCCGCAAACAACGCCATAATAGAGTGCATGGAATAGTTTTTGAACTCGTTATCAGGGGATGCGTCGGATAGTCATCCAGAAGATGATGTAGAAGCTACTGGAGCACCTGGTGCATCTGCGGCAAATGCGGAAAGAGCAGTGCCTACAACGTTGGAGGCAGACATGATAAGACTTGTTGCGCTGGAAAAGGAGCTCCATGAGCAGATGATCCAAATACTAGGGCCTCTCCCTATGTTGAAAAGTGTAGAGGCGAGGAAATACGGGAAGATATCATACATGGAGACAAAAGCTCCAGATCCCATCCTGAAGAAGTTCAGAATGCCTGACATACCTAAGTATGACGGCACCACCAACCCGGACGAACACATCTTGACCTTCGAAGTCGAGGTGACCGGGCATGACTTGCAACAACACCAGATTGAATTTGTCATGTTGAAAAAATTCAGCCAAATGCTCACAAAGGGAGCGCTTTCTTGGTATACTCTCTTACATGAAAACTTTAGTGATTTCTTTGCCGCTCTTGCAGATGCATTCATGAAATCCCATGCTTTGACTCAGAGGGTCAAAACCCACAAAGTGGATATATTCACCATAAATTAGAGGAAGGACGAGCTACTCCTCTACTTTGTGGAACGTTTACAATGGAAAATGATGCTACTACCAGAAATCTCTGAGGATTGGGCAACCGCATCATTTACTGACGGCCTGAACGCCAATAGTTCGGAGGTGTCAAGAAAGTTAAAGAAAGTTTGAGGGTGTTCCCGACTAAGTCTTGGAACGAAGTAAACAACAGATATACCACTCAAATAAGGATAGAGGCCGATCATGGGGTCTACGTAGAAATTGGGGGAGGACAGCAGGGGAGACCTCAAAATGCTCCCCCATACAGGCAAAGGGACCCAAGGGGTTAGTATGAACCTTATTCAACCCGGCCGCCACCTATACATGAAGGCCGATCGAATAAACCAAGGTACGATCAGGGTCAGCCTAGGAAAGAAAGAGAAATGTCGCAGAAGAAGTCCGTTAATGACTCAGGACCGCCGAGTATGGCCTCTTACAACTTTAATGTAGAGGTCATGGATATGGTCATGGCGATGAAGAATATGAAAGAAGTCCGGTTTTCGATGGCAGTTTGGTCCAACCCAAATAAATGGGGTACGAAAATAGAGCTCTGGTGTGAGTTTCACGAAATTTTAGGCCATTCAATGGAGGATTGTAAACACTTGAGATATGATGTAATAGGCCTACTAAGAAGGGGCATCTGAAGGAGTTCTTTAGCAGCCGATGTAAGAACACAGGGAAAAGGGGATTGGGACTTCACGGGAATGCCCAAGGGCCGCCCCTTAGTAGGAGCAGCATCTCAGACGCAACAGCCTGAAGGGCCGCCCCTGTCCAGAAAAAGGATGAGGGGTGATCTCGAAGACCCATCGCCTTTAGCAACGAAGAAAGGAAAAACGTCGAGAGCCCGCACGCCGATGCTCTGGTAATTTCTATCCAAATATTTTAGTTTAATATTAAGTGTGCACTTGTTGACCTTGGTAGCGTTGTAAATGTTGTGCAACTTCGCATAATCAAGGAGACGCAGCTAACCAAGCAAATGACCCCGGTAAGGAAATTTTTAACCGATTTCAACTTGTCTAGCGAGACAACTCGGGGGCAGATTGAGCTGGTTACGCACGTGAATGAACTTTGTTAACGTCCTCAAATGGGGAATGCCTTATAATCTGGTTATTGGGAGGTCATGGCTACATGCCATGAAGGCCATCTCGTCCACCCTCTATCAAGTAATGATGTTCCCGACACCTTGGGGAATAGTTGTCGTACTGGAAAACGTGGAAACTAATCCGGCAAAAATAAACTTAGTTGACAGGAAAGATGAGTTCGTCGAGAATAGCAACTAGCAATCACAGATGCCTGATGTCGGGGTCAACTCCAAAGTTGAGCAAGAGTAGGAGCTGGTAAGGGGCCATTTCCCAGAGGATCCTGTAGATAGAATACCTCGGGGATTCGTAGCCCTGGGGGAGTCAAATGCGGAAAAATCCATAGCAAAAGATCTTGATCTTACCCCTTGCCGATCAAACATCCACAAGGAACAAGTATAACTGGGCTCGGTTCTAAACCTCAGGTTCCAAGAAAATTGAGTTATGTTTTTTAAAAGTAACATTGGTAGATTCACTTAGTCGAAGTTAGATATCTCAGGGGTAACCCCAGAATTGGCCCTCCATAAGCTAAATATCAATCCGGATTCCCAACCTACTAAGAACAAAAGGCATCCGGTGTTGGTAGTGCGAAGTCAATTCATCAAAGAAGAAATGGCTCGGCTCATCTAGTCATAAGCAGTTCGAGAGGTAAAATACCATAACTGGCTTGCGAACGTAGTGGTACTCCCAAAGTAACCTGATACTTTATTAATGTTTTTAGATTTAAAATATTTAAACAAAGCATGCCCGAGGAGATCGTATCCCATGTCGTACGTAGATCACGTTGTTGACGTGGTGGCGGGGCATGAGCTGCTCAGTATCCTAGATATGTCCACACGGTTTGATTAGATACGGTTAGACCCATCGGACCAGGAAAAGACTTTATTCATAACGGAGCATGAAATTGATGTTATACTGTCATGTCATTCGGAGTGTGAAAATTTATTTGGATGACATAATCGTTAAGTCCCTGGAAAAAGAGGAACATATTAGGCATTTGCATAAAGTATTTGGAATTCTCAGTAAGCACAATCTAAAGCTAAATCCGGAAAGGTGCGCTTTCGGAGTAAGCTCGGGAAAGTTCCTGGGATTTGTGGTATCGAACAGGGGCATTGAGGATAACCCGGATCATATCCAAGCGATATAATAAATACCAGAGGTACTCAACAGTGCTCGAGAGGTACATCGCTTGACAGGGAGAGTAATGGCATTAGGGAGGTTCATATCGAGGTCGTCTAAGCGATGTCAGAAATTCTTCGGCCTGTTGAAGAAAAAGAAAGACTTTCAATGAACCCCGGAGTGCCAACAAGCGCTGAAAGACCTAAAGAGATACCTAACCAACCCACTCATGCTCGCAAAACTGGATGGAGGAGAATCCCTGCCGATTTAACTCATCGCATCTAAAACCGTTGTAAGTGTTGTGCTCGTATGAGAAGAAAAAGGTAGGCAATCTCCTATTTATTATACTAGCAAGGCTTTAACCGAGGTCGAAGCCCGTTACCCTCACCTCAAGAAGTTGTCTTTGACCCTGGTAGTCACGTCGCAAGCTGAGGTCATATTTTAGATGTCACCCCATATGTGTGGTCACCATTTTCCCTTGAGGAATATATTACACAAACCCAAACTCTCGAATAGGCTAGCGAGTTGGTCGATCGAAATCTGCAGGTACTATATCACCTATTGACCCCAAACTACTATTAAGTCTCAGGCCTTGGATGATTTTGAGGCTGATTATAGTCCAGTTTTGATGCCCCGGGCTTATACAGAGGTAGTTTAGGAAGCCAAAGCCGCGTTCGGGGAATGGGTCATGTATACGAACGAGGCCACAAATATGAAGGACACCTGGTTGGGGATTGTCCTGATCACTCCATCAGGGGCCACCATCAGGAAAGCCATTAAATGTATTTCGTTAACTAACAATGAGGCCGAGTTTGAGGCATCAATTGGAGGTTTGGAGCTGGCCCAGGGACTCAGAGCCTAAAACATCGAACATAAAAGTGATTCTCAACTAATTGTCAATCAAATACTAGGAATATACGAATCCAAAGACAGCCGAATGTAGGAATAATTGAGTAAAGAATCCGCTTTATTGGCTCGATTCAGGAAATAGAAAGTGGTGCAGATCCCGCGAGAAATGAACTTGGAAACTGACGCCTTGGCCAACCAAGGCTCTACATCTGGGGAAACTAAGGGAGAGTCGGAATCCATAGTCCATCTCATATGCTTCATGCTAGACTCTGGCCTATACGAAGTAAATTCTACGAGCCTGACTTGGGACTGGCGGAATGATATTATCAATTATCTACATGCAGGGACTCTCCCGGAGGATAATAAGGTGGTTTGGACGTTAATAACCAAAGCAGCTAGATATTGCATGCATGAGGGATAACTATACAGAAGATCCTACCTCGGGCCCTGGGCTAAATGCTTGGGACCAACGGAGCTCGAGTATGTGATGAGGGAGATGTTGACACCCAATTTTGTCCCGTCTTTTCCAATTTATTTGCAATTTAAATACTTTTACACCTCAAAACAATTTTAATCTATATACATACATGCATATATATATACATTAGTATTCTCTTATTATTATTATTCTCTTATTATTATTCTCTTATTATTTGCATTTTTATCACAATCATAAGTTTTATCCGAAAATTCTATGTTATTTTATTCTCGCAAAATTGCATCGCATTTCCATTTTTATTTAAGCATTAAACATTTCGCAAATATTATATTTTTATTATTATCACGTCGTTATGTTATTTAAAATAATTCACATCTTTTACAAAACAAAAAATATTTTAATATTAAGCCCCTTTTCATATATTTAGAATCCATAACCCATTTTTTATTTCCCTAACCCGAAACAATTTCTAACCCATTTCATTTTCCCAACCCAATACAAATTCTACCCAAACAAACAAGCCCAAACTCCCCAATTAAATTCCCTTATACCCAAACCCAAAACAATTAAACCCAACACCACAAGCCCAAACTCCCCCAATTAAATCCCCATTTCATCGCCCCAGCCCAACTCCCGTCGGCCCACTCACCCGACCCGTCGCCCCAGCCCAAACCCCTTACCCCTTTTAATTCCCCCAAAAACCCAAAACCGAAAAAACCAAAAAATCAAAAATCAGAAAACCTAAACCCTACCCCCCCTGAACCGGCGCCGCACCCTACACCCCCCCCCTTTACGTCGCCGCACCCCTACCCCGTCACTTCACCACCGCCACCACCCTACCCCGACACCGCCGAACGCTTGCCCCAAGAACACGCCCCGAAAATCGATTTTGTTCCCCCTTTATTTTGAAATTTGAATTCGTTTTAAGGGGGGGGGTATGAGGGGTTGGAACGTTGGGTTGAGTACCTATAAATACCCCATGTTGTTCTTCATTTTAGGGGGATTTTTTCGGAGGATTTTTGGAAAAAACGATTCAATATATAAATCTTTGTTGTGTTCTTGTTTTCAAACATTTGCCTTCCTTGTTATTCAAGAATCAAGTCCGAAAAGGTTTGTTCTCCACTTTTGATTCTCTCGATTTCGACATATGATTCGGGTCGGGTCGACTGACTTTCGGTCACCGACCGGGTTTGGGTATTATTTTCGAATTCTTGCATTTTTATATCCTGTATGTTGGTTATTTGGAATTTGATGGAATTATTCGATTTCGGATCTTTTACCCGATTCGGGTCGGGTTCTTGACCGGGTCGGTCGACCCGGTTTGAATTTCTAAATTTCTTGCATTATTGCTTGTTGTTGTTATTGGCTATCTGAATTTGGTGTTGAAATCGATTCGAATTTGGATCACGATCCGGGTCGGGTCACCGACCGGGTTGGGTCGACCGGTTTGGGTTTTCCAAATTTTCTTGCATTTCATATTCTTGTTATTGGTTATCCGAATTTGGTGTTAAAATATGATTCGGGTTCGGGTCATCGACCCCATCCGGATATTTCCGAATTTTAGAACTTGGGTCGGATACTTAAATTGCTCATTTAACTCGTTGCTTTTATTGTTTTATTGTTTTATTAATATTGCACGGCCGATGAAAATTAAATTCGAGGCCGCGCTCTGTTTCTCTGTTTTTCGGTTCTTCGTTTTAAGTATCCGTGCAACGGATATTTACTGTTTTCTTGTTTTTAAACTAAACGTCACGTTACCTCTGTTTTTGCTTATCGCTTCGCTACCGCTACCGCTATCGCCTCGCTTCAAGCTATCTGCTACCGCTACCGCTACTGCCTCTCTGTTTTCTGCTTACTACTGCTGCGTTTTTTTTAGTTTACTGTTTAAGCATCCGTGCAACGAATATTTATTGTTTTACTGTTTTTAAACTAAACATCGCGTCTTTTCGGAAACTGCCTCTCTGTTTTTCGCTTCGCTCACTTTGCTCACTTTGCCTCTCGTTTTTTTACGCTACTACTGCTGCGTTTTTCAGTTTACTGTTTAAGCATCCGTGCAACGGATATTTACTGTTTTACTGTTTTACTGTTTTTAAACTAAACATCGCGTCTTTTCGGAAATTGTCTCTCTGTTTTTAACTCGCTTGCTGCTCACTCGCTTTCATCGCTCACCGCTTTAACTTCTTTTGTTTTCCAATTTAATTTTGCTTTGATTCGAACACGATACTACACTTTGGCCGATGAAAAAATATCCGTCGATTTTTGAGGCCTCCACATTTGTAAAGACGGAAAATAAAACTTCTGGGCAAGGATGAAACTTAAATCTTTTTCACCCGAGAGACCAACATGTTCGGTAGGCAAGGCAACTAAAATGACCAACGAGTCATATGTTTGCAACCACGACGTGATTGGAATGATCTTTTCAAAATTTAAGTCTGAGCCCTCCGTAATCAAAACATTTATTGTTTTGGATACGGATTCGAAGTTATGTATATTCAATTGTTTCTAACCGTTTATTCTTGACAAATTGCAAGGGATAAAGTCAAAGAAGGCGAATACCCCTTGGAGATTAGTTATTTTATTGTTGCTTTTTTTTTACATTCTTTAATTCAAATCTATTTCATTATGTATTGTAATATTATTGTACTCGTGAAATTATTGAAACATTTAGAATAGATAGAATTAATTGATAGGGTAGTCTAAAATTGGAAACCCATCGCTAGGTTATCTATTTTTAGGCTCGTCACCCATACAATTTAATTGCATATATTTTTATCAATTTTCATACAAATGCATATTTATACTTTTTTTCACTTTACATGTATATTAATGCCATACAAATGCATACTTGTACAAAATGCATCATTTTATTAACATCTTGTAACATTATTTTTATATTTGTAAAAACATGTATTTTTCTTTGCATAACAATTAACCTGAGTTTGATCGGATAACCGCAAGTTAGCGGATCTTAAAGGATGCCTAACCCCTTCCCTTTAGGATAATAAAGAACCCTTACCTAGAATTTCATTAGTTTCGCAGACCACAAAATTGGAGTTATTTTGTATTTTTTTGTAGTTAGAATTTAGGTGTCCTAATTCACCTTAGAATAATTAGGTGGCGACTCCTCAAGCAAGCATTTTTTAATCCATCCGGAGGGAATCGATGCCATCGCGTCGCGAAGCCCGCAGGTCAAAATCGGGCGCGACAGCATGGCGACTCCGCTGGGGATACTTTCAGGTTCTTAACCATAGCAAATTCAGGTTAATTATTATTATGCTTTATATTGCTCCTTATTTGATTTATTATTTTTAATTGTTTCCTTTTTGAAATTTTGTATGTTTAACTGCTTTAATTGCTATATTCTTTTACTGCTTTCCTTAAATTGGCATTCCGCTCATATTTCTTCCATTATGGAAAGTTGACACTATCACACATTACACGCGAGGTGTGTTTTGCGCACCCGCAAATTCTTTCAAATTACCAAATTTTAGGAGAGTTGGCGTATGCGCGGAGTGATCGGACCATCCGGTGGCCGCGTAGCCTTCTCACTCGTGTAGTCCGCTCGGGATCCTGGAGTCTAGTAAGCCAAATCTTAGAAAATTTATGATAGAGCTATACCACCTTTATTTTAAGTCATGCATGCATACACCATAGGTGGGTCGATCCTTGTCATCTGCTCCACAATTAAGAAATTCACCAAAATTGTCGACGGGTCTCGCTCCCCCAACGACCATCAGCATATTATTTGTAGCCTGATAATGATAGACTAATCCAAGCCTAATCATGACATGCCGATATTGGAAAATGTACATACGTTGTCTTCATTTCCAACTAAAGCATTGCAGTGACAGCTTGGATTATTTTGTCATAATCTCTCATATTTGGCGTTTAGGCTCACCTCTGGCATAAGAGAGGCTTCATGCATGTTAGGACGCACATTTAATTCTCGCACAATTTGTTAGCTATTTTTCTTCTTCTAACTTTGTACATATTATTTAATGCAATAAATACATGCTTCAATTCTTTACATATCATACCATGTCGCTTGCAACAAAGGGACAGAAATTGAGTCACTTCCCTAGGATAAAGCGTTCTTGAACATCCAAGACTCGGACCTCGTGCAGCAATCAGGGGAGTTTTTGACCATACTTTCACACTCCTACATTTTATTATTATTTTAGTGATTTTCCTCCTTTCACCCGGTGCTCTTATTTTTGCGGGAAGATCGTCCCCGCGAACGGTCGGGGCGGTCGTTTTAAAACATTATTCCCGGATATACTCCAGGGGAAAGAACAAAGCCAAAGGCTTTCACAAAGATGACCTGAAGATGTTTTGATTGGAAAAAGTCAGCCAACACCAGAGTCAACGAGGCGTCACTTTAGTTGTCTATACTTGTTTTATATATATTTTGCAAATTCAGTTGAGATGCTTAATTTTCGTTACATAATTTTTTTTTTGTATCATGCATTTTTTAACATATCCTTACGAACTACGAGTGTCTGACTCTCACCATACGGTGTGATACGTAGGTAACCCTTCTCGGGTGCGACACCCCTAAAAAAAAAAAACCCTAAAAAAAAAAACCCCTAAAAAAAAAATGAAAAAAAATGATTATGGTTTATCAATCTTTTTTTTTTTCTCATTACATCCTAATGGACAATCTTTTTCTTTCATTACATCCTATTGTGATAATTATTTTTTCCATTGCATTCATCCTAATGTGGACAATCATTTTTTTTCATTACATTCATTATATCATGGACAGTCATTTTACTTTGCATTCGTCCCATAGTGGACAATCATTTGTTTTATACAGTTTTTACTTACTATCCTATCGTGGATAAATCATTTTTCAATCATACATTTTTTATAACCTATCTGGCACGAACTACGCACACCGATTCTCGTCAAAGATGAGATACGTAGGCAGCCCTATTTGGGTTCGGTACCCTTTATTCAAAAATACAAAAAAAAATTATTTTAAACATCATTTATTGACTTGGTTGATACCAACACAGTTAGGAGTGTGCATAGGAAAGAACAAGCGGAGAAGACTGACTTCGTGGTAAACCATAGATTCTTCTGGTACCTCTTATTCACGCCTGTGTTGACGCTTAGAAATCGTTTTGCATGCTTCCAAGGTATGAACGAAGCAAACCTCATCGTTTCATATGCATTGTGTGGTGAGTTTTAGAATAAGTTCAATTGCATTGCATTGTGATCTAGAACTTGGCTCGAATGTTTGTTGAGGCGAAATCCTGAGTAACACTTGGTATAGGAAAGGATCGTAGGCTTTCTTTGATTCGTTTGAGCCTTTCCAGCTTACCAAATAACATTATCCGTAGCATTTCCCCTTTGAGCCTGAAGCCTATTTTTTTAACAACCACATCTTATGCCTATACCCTTTCTGAGTGCGTACACGCACTATCCCTCTCTTGGCCCGACTTCCTTGAGCGCATCAGAAATGTGCAAATTGCTTAAAATGATCCGAGTTGAAGTTGCAATGTTCCCAAAAGAGGAAATGAAACAAAACAAAGGGACGACTTCACAAAAAATGAAGTAAAAAGCCCCGACAATATCAAAATCAAAAAAAAAAAACACACTGAAAAAGGGGAAAAAACTCCAAACGAAATATTCAAAAGAAGTCGGTACAAAATAAAGGGGGCAAAAAGAAGCAAATCGGTATCAAGGCACACAAATACAAAGCGCGGACATATTCCAACGCTCAAGGAATGATTAGTCACTCCTTACCCAAATGATATCCTTTCCTTTCCCCAAGCCTACATTACAAACCCATAACAAGCCCTACATGATCCTATACCAAGGGTTCTCACATTAGTGGATACTTACATGACGGCCAAGCCTATGGTATCACGATTGAATGCATTGAACATCTTTCTGAGGGTGAGTGTACTTCTCTAGACGTCCCAAAGTTCAAAATACTGAAATACATTTGAGAAAGGGACTTTCTTTCAGTGAGGGCATTTGAAACATGAGGTTGCATATGTCAAAACCTTGGCTTGAAGCAAGTGTTGATCCTCAGGTATGTCTGAGGTAGCATCCGAAGCATTTGTAGGAATTACCACAAGTCGGCCTCGGTTATACGAGCGAACGGAACCCTAAGCACATTACTAATTGTTGGTACCAAATTTGAAGTCAAAATATGATTCTGTCTTTTTCATATTTTCAAAAATAAAAACAAAAAAAACAAAAAAAAAACTTGCAAAATATATTGCATCATTTTTCAAACTCTAGTCACTCTTTTACAAAAAAAAAAAAAAAAAACATTCTACAAATACAAATCTCTTTTGCCACATGAACTACGTTATGACCTCGATTCCCTCGGCGGGATACGTAGGCGGCCACATCGCTTCGGTCTCATTTTTAGAAAACCCATACAAAATCCTTTTGGCATGAACTACGTTATGACCTGGATTCCCTCGGCGGGATACGTAGGCGGCCACATCGGCTTCGGTCCCATTTTCAGAAAATCCTTACAATCTCTTTTGCCACATGAACTACGTTATGACCTGATTCCCACGGCGGGATACGTAGGCAGCCACATCGGCTTCGGCCCCTTTTTGAAAAAAAAAAATATTCTTCACAATCCCTTTTGCTTACAATGAACTACGTCATGACCTGATTCCCTCGGCGGGATACGTAGGCGGCCTAAATCGGCCTCGGTCCCACCATTAGGAAATATTTTTTCCTTTACATCACATATGACAAAATGCACCCATCTGATCGCCTTGACAGGCCAGGCAAACAGCCCGCTCAAGACTCGACTTGGTCCAGTTGAAAGTTCAGCATCCTCACATATCGAAAACTGGGGCATTTTTTAAGGGATCACTGCCAGAGGACGCCAATAAACATGGAAAAGCATCGGCAAACTAAGCCTTCATCCAGAAGAAGGATTTTGGATTAGACGTTTGCTTTGTTTCACGACATGTCACTGCTCGACATAACTTTTTACATATATGACTACTTTCTTATAAGTAAATTATTTTCAACAAATATTTTCATTAGAGTTCGACAAGAACTTTCTTACTGATATGCCTACTTTCTTATAAGCAAATTATTTTCAACAAAAATTTTCATTAGAGTTCGGCAAGAACTTTTACTGATATGCATACTTTCTCATAAGCAAATTATTTTCAACAAAAATTTTCATTTGAGTTCGCCAAGAACTTTTACCGATATGCATACTTTCTCGTAAACAAATTGTTTTCAACGCTTTCCATTAGCGGTTAGCCAAGACCGGGAACTAGATAGGGGCACCAGGTCCGAATCAGCAGGACATGCAACTATCAAGAGCCAAAGCTACAAAGTCAACGCGAATCAACCGCCCCTCCCCGAACTCATAAATTTTCTTTGAGTACGGGTTCTTCGAAGTTGGAAGAAGCGGGGAAGCCACATCACTTATGATCAATTTCCCAAATAATTTCGGCATCACAACTCACTACAAGGATTACGTTCCGCTTTTGCATCTATACGATGACATCAACATTATGTCCTTACAACAACTATCTTACAGCATTACAACGACGTCTTCAACACAACACATCAATACAACGACGTCATTTCAGGCGCCCACCTCATAATGCGGGTATTTAAATTTCAGTCAGGCGCCCACCTCATAATTCGGGTATTTAATTTCTGTCAGGCGCCCACCTTATAATTCGGGTATTTAAATTTCAGTCAGGCGCCCACCTCATAATTCGGGTATTTAATTTCTGTCAGGCGCCCACCTCATAATGCGGGTATTTAAATTTCAGTCGGGCGCCCACCTCATAATGCGGGTATTTATTTTCAGTCAGGCGCCCACCTCATAATGCGGGTATTTTAATTTCTGTCAGGCGCCCACCTCCTAATGCGGGTATCTAAATTTCTGTCAGGCGCCCACCTTCTAATGCGGGTATTTCATTTTCTATCAGGCGCCCACCTCCTAATGCGGGTATTTTATTTCAGTCAGGCGCCCACCTTCTAATGCGGGTATTTCAATTTCTGTCAGGCGCCCACCTCCTAATGCGGGTATTTTAATTTCAGTCAGGCGCCCACCTCCTAATGCGGGTATTTTAAATTTCAATCAGGCGCCCACCTCCTAATGCGGGTATTTAAATTTCAGTCAGGCGCCCACCTCCTAATGCGGGTATTTTATTTTCAGTCAGGCACCCACCTCCTAATGCGGTATTTCATTTTCGATCGGGCGCCCACCTCCTAATGCGGGTATTTTAATTTACGCTGTCGGCGCCCACCTCCTAATGCGGGTATTTTAATTTCAGTCAGGCGCCCACCTCCTAATGCGGGTATTTCAATTTCAGTCAGGCGCCCACCTCCTAATGCGGGTATTTATATTTCTGTCAGGCGCCCACCTCTTAATGCGGGTATTTCAATTTCTGTCAGGCGCCCACCTCCTAATGCGGGTATTTTATTTCGGTCAGGCGCCCACCTTCTAATGCGGGTATTTCAATTTACGTCGGGCGCCCACCTCCTATTGCGGGTATTTTAATTTCGGTCGGCGCCCACCTCATAATGCGGGTATTTTATTTTCGATCGGCGCCCACCTTCCAATGCGGGTATTTTATTTTTTCGTAAGGCACCCACCTTCTAATGCGGGTATTTTAACCTCATCATGCCTATGCAACGGCGCCATCTGCATAACGTCTAAGCAACAACGTCACCTCATCACGCTTATGCTACATCATCATCTACATTGGGAAATACTTCGAACATCGTTCAGTCCTTCTCCAGTATCTCATCACATCTGCAACCAGTGTCATCATAAGTCGACACTGGGGCATTGTTTTTTGAATGTATACCATCTTTTGCAACTTCTCTCTCTTCGGGATTTTATTTCTTCCCACTCACCCATAACCATCCCTCGAGTCCAGATGATCCGGACAAAATTGGCTACTCGGTTCAACTTCTTTGTCCGAAAACTCTTTCATCGTCTCCGCCAAAGAGGGCATCTGTTGACACCCAATTTTGTCCCGTCTTTTCCAATTTAATTGCAATTTAAATACTTTTACACCTCAAAACAATTTTAATCTATATACATACATGCATATATATATACATTATTATTCTCTTATTATTATTATTCTCTTATTATTATTCTCTTATTATTTGCATTTTTATCACAATCATAAGTTTTATCCGAAAATTCTATGTTATTTTATTCTCGCAAAATTGCATCGCATTTCCATTTTTATTTAAGCATTAAACATTTCGCAAATATTATATTTTTATTATTATCACGTCGTTATGTTATTTAAAATAATTCACATCTTTTACAAAACAAAAAATATTTTAATATTAAGCCCCTTTTCATATATTTAGAATCCATAACCCATTTTTTATTTCCCTAACCCGAAACAATTTCTAACCCATTTCATTTTCCCAACCCAATACAAATTCTACCCAAACAAACAAGCCCAAACTCCCCAATTAAATTCCCATATACCCAAACCCTAAACAATTAAACCCAACACCACAAGCCCAAACTCCCCCAATTAAATCCCCATTTCATCGCCCCAGCCCAACTCCCGTCGGCCCACTCACCCGACCCGTCGCCCCAGCCCAAACCCCTTACCCCTTTTAATTCCCCCAAAAACCCAAAACCGAAAAAACCAAAAAATCAAAAATCAGAAAACCTAAACCCTACCCCCCCTGAACCGGCGCGCGCACCCTACACCCCCCGCCCCTTACGTCGCCGCACCCCTACCCCGTCACTTCACCACCGCCACCACCCTACCCCCGACACCGCCGAACGCTTGCCCCAAGAACACGCCCGAAAATCGATTTTGTTCCCCCTTTATTTTGAAATTTGAATTCGTTTTAAGGGGGGGGGGGGGTATGAGGGGTTGAACGTTGGGTTGAGTACCTATAAATACCCCATGTTGTTCTTCATTTTAGGGGGGATTTTTTCGGATTTTTGGAAAAAACGATTCAATATATAAATCTTTGTTGTGTTCTTGTTTTCAAACATTTGCCTTCCTTGTTATTCAAGAATCAAGTCCGAAAAGGTTTGTTCTCCACTTTTGATTCTCTCGATTTCGACATATGATTCGGGTCGGGTCGATCCCGATTCCGGTCACCGACCGGGTTTGGGTATTATTTTCGAATTCTTGCATTTTTATATCCCCTCGTATGTTGGTTATTTGGAATTTGATGGAATTATTCGATTTCGGATCTTTTACCCGATTCGGTCGGTTATCGATTTCTTGGCCGGTCGGGTCGACCCGGCTTGAATTTCTAAATTTCTTGCATTATTGCTTGTTGTTGTTATTGGCTATCTCGAATTTGGTGTTGAAATCGATTCGAATTTGGATCACTGATCCGGTCGGTCAACGACATCGATCGGTCGGGTCGACCCGGTTTGGGTTTTCCAAATTTTCTTGCATTTCATATTCTTGTTATTGGTTATCCTAATTTGGTGTTAAAATATGATTCGGGTTCGGTCATCGAATTCATCCGGATATTTCCGAATTTTAGAACTTGGGTCGGATACTTAAATTGCTCAACGCTTTCGTTGCTTTTATTGTTTTATTGTTTTATTAATATTGCACCGCCGATGAAAATTAAATTCGAGGCCGCGCTCTTTTCTCTGTTTTTCGGTTCTTCGTTTTAAGTATCCGTGCAACGGATATTTATTGTTTTTGTTCGTTTTTAAACTAAACGTCACGTTACCTCTGTTTTTGCTTATCACATCGCTACCGCTACCGCTATCGCTTCGCTTCAAGCTATCGCTATCGCTACCGCTATCATGCATCTCTCTGCATTTTCGCTTACTACCGCTGCGTTTTTTTTTTTAGTTTATCGTTTAAGCATCCGTGCAACGGATATTTATTGTTTCTATCGTTTTTAAACTAAACATCGCGTCTTTTCGAAATCGCTTTCTCTCGTTTTTCTTCTTGCTCGTTGCTTACCTCTCTCTGTTTTCTCGCTTTTATGGCGCGTTTTTCATTCTTGTTTAAGCATCCGTGCAACGGATATTTATCGTTTTTGTTTTTTGTTTTTAAACTAAACATCGCGTCTTTTCGAAATTGTCTCTCTTTTTTCTCGCTTCGCTCATCGCTTTCATCAAGCCATCGCTTTTTAAGTTCTCGTTTTCCAATTTAATTTTGCTGATTCGAACACGATACTACACTGGCCGATGAAAAAATATCCGTCGATTTTTGAGGCCTCCACATTTGTAAAGACGGAAAATAAAACTTCTGGGCAAGGATGAAACTTAAATCTTTTTCACCCGAGAGACCAACATGTTCGGTAGGCAAGGCAACTAAAATGACCAACGAGTCATATGTTTGCAACCACGACGTGATTGGAATGATCTTTTCAAAATTTAAGTCTGAGCCCTCCGTAATCAAAACATTTATTGTTTTGGATACGGATTCGAAGTTATGTATATTCAATTGTTTCTAACCGTTTATTCTTGACAGCTTGCAAGGGATAAAGTCAAAGAAGGCGAATACCCCTTGGAGATTAGTTATTTTATTGTTGCTTTTTTTTTACATTCTTTAATTCAAATCTATTTCATTATGTATTGTAATATTATTGTACTCGTGAAATTATTGAAACATTTAGAATAGATAGAATTAATTGATAGGGTAGTCTAAAATTGGAAACCCATCGCTAGGTTATCTATTTTTAGGCTCGTCACCCATACAATTTACATTGCATATATTTTTATCAATTTTCATACAAATGCATATTTATACTTTTTTCAGCTTTACATGTATATTAATGCCATACAAATGCATACTTGTACAAAATGCATCATTTTATTAACATCTTGTAACATTATTTTTATATTTGTAAAAACATGTATTTTTCTTTGCATAACAATTAACCTGAGTTTGATCGGATAACCGCAAGTTAGCGGATCTTAAAGGATGCCTAACCCCTTCCCTTTAGGATAATAAAGAACCCTTACCTAGAATTTCATTAGTTTCGCAGACCACAAAATTGGAGTTATTTTGTATTTTTTTGTAGTTAGAATTTAGGTGTCCTAATTCACCTTAGAATAATTAGGTGGCGACTCCTCAAGCAAGCATTTTTTAATCCATCCGGAGGGAATCGATGCCATCGCGTCGCGAAGCCCGCAGGTCAAAATCGGGCGCGACGAAAGATGGCGACTCCGCCGGGGATACTTTCGGGTTCTTAACCATAGCAAATTCAGTTAATTATTATTATGCTTTATATTGCTCCTTATTTGATTTATTATTTTTAATTGTTTCCTTTTTGAAATTTTGTATGTTTAACTGCTTTAATTGCTATATTCTTTTACTGCTTTCCTTAAATTGGCATTCCGCTCATATTTCTTCCATTATGGAAAGTTGACACTATCACACATTACACGCGAGGTGTGTTTTGCGCACCCGCAAATTCTTTCAAATTACCAAATTTTAGGAGAGTTGGCGTATGCGCGGAGTGATCGGACCATCCGGTGGCCGCGTAGCCTTCTCACTCGTGTAGTCCGCTCGGGATCCTGGAGTCTAGTAAGCCAAATCTTAGAAAATTTATGATAGAGCTATACCACCTTTATTTTAAGTCATGCATGCATACACCATAGGTGGGTCGATCCTTGTCATCTCGCTCCACAATTAAGAAATTCACCAAAATTGTCGACGGGTCTCGCTCCCCCAACGACCATCGCATATTATTTGTAGCTTCGATAATGATAGACTAATCCAAGCCTAATCATGACATGCCGATATTGGAAAATGTACATACGTTGTCTTCATTTCCAACTAAAGCATTGCAGTGACAGCTTGGATTATTTTGTCATAATCTCTCATATTTGGCGTTTAGGCTCACCTCTGGCATAAGAGAGGCTTCATGCATGTTAGGACGCACATTTAATTCTCGCACAATTTGTTAGCTATTTTTCTTCTTCTAACTTTGTACATATTATTTAATGCAATAAATACATGCTTCAATTCTTTACATATCATACCATGTCGCTTGCAACAAAGGGACAGAAATTGAGTCACTTCCCTAGGATAAAGCGTTCTTGAACATCCAAGACTCGGACCTCGTGCAGCAATCAGGGGAGTTTTTGACCATACTTTCACACTCCTACATTTTATTATTATTTTAGTGATTTTCCTCCTTTCACCCGGTGCTCTTATTTTTGCAGGAAGATCGTCCCCGCGAACAGTCGGGGGCGGTCGTTTTAAAACATTATTCCTGGATATACTCCAGGAAAGAACAAAGCCAAAGGCTTTCACAAAGATGACCGGAAGATGTTTTGATTGGAAAAAGTCAGCCAACACCAGAGTCAACGAGGCGTCACTTTAGTTGTCTATACTTGTTTTATATATATTTTGCAAATTCAGTTGAGATGCTTAATTTTCGTTACATAATTTTTTTTTTTTTTTGTATCATGCATTTTTTAACATATCCTTACGAACTACGAGTGTCCGACTCTCACCATACGGTGTGATACGTAGGTAACCCTTCTCGGGTGCGACACCCCTAAAAAAAAAAACCCTAAAAAAAAAAAAACCCTAAAAAAAAAAATGAAAAAAAATGATTATGGTTTATCAATCTTTTTTTTTTCTCATTACATCCTAATGGACAATCTTTTTCTTTCATTACATCCTATTGTGATAATTATTTTTTCCATTGCATTCATCCTAATGTGGACAATCATTTTTTTTCATTACATTCATTATATCATGGACAGTCATTTTACTTTGCATTCGTCCCATAGTGGACAATCATTTGTTTTATACAGTTTTTACTTACTATCCTATCGTGGATAAATCATTTTTCAATCATACATTTTTTATAACCTATCTGCACGAACTACGCACACCTGATTCTCGTCAAAGATGAGATACGTAGGCAGCCCTATTTGGGTTCGGTACCCTTTATTCAAAAATACAAAAAAAAATTATTTTAAACATCATTTATTGACTTGGTTGATACCAACACAGTTAGGAGTGTGCATAGGAAAGAACAAGCGGAGAAGACTGACTTCGTGGTAAACCATAGATTCTTCTGGTACCTCTTATTCACGCCTGTGTTGACGCTTAGAAATCGTTTTGCATGCTTCCAAGGTATGAACGAAGCAAACCTCATCGTTTCATATGCATTGTGTGGTGAGTTTTAGAATAAGTTCAATTGCATTGCATTGTGATCTAGAACTTGGCTCGAATGTTTGTTGAGGCGAAATCCTGAGTAACACTTGGTATAGGAAAGGATCGTAGGCTTTCTTTGATTCGTTTGAGCCTTTCCAGCTTACCAAATAACATTATCCGTAGCATTTCCCCTTTGAGCCTGAAGCCTATTTTTTTAACAACCACATCTTATGCCTATACCCTTTCTGAGTGCGTACACGCACTATCCCTCTCTTGGCCCGACTTCCTTGAGCGCATCAGAAATGTGCAAATTGCTTAAAATGATCCGAGTTGAAGTTGCAATGTTCCCAAAAGAGGAAATGAAACAAAACAAAGGGACGACTTCACAAAAAATGAAGTAAAAAGCCCCGACAATATCAAAATCAAAAAAAAAAAAAACACTGAAAAAGGGGAAAAAACTCCAAACGAAATATTCAAAAGAAGTCGGTACAAAATAAAGGGGGCAAAAAGAAGCAAATCGGTATCAAGGCACACAAATACAAAGCGCGGACATATTCCAACGCTCAAGGAATGATTAGTCACTCCTTACCCAAATGATATCCTTTCCTTTCCCCAAGCCTACATTACAAACCCATAACAAGCCCTACATGATCCTATACCAAGGGTTCTCACATTAGTGGATACTTACATGACGGCCAAGCCTATGGTATCACGATTGAATGCATTGAACATCTTTCTGAGGGTGAGTGTACTTCTCTAGACGTCCCAAAGTTCAAAATACTGAAATACATTTGAGAAAGGGACTTTCTTTCAGTGAGGGCATTTGAAACATGAGGTTGCATATGTCAAAACCTTGGCTTGAAGCAAGTGTTGATCCTCAGGTATGTCTGAGGTAGCATCTGAAGCTGTAGGAATTACCCTGAAGTCAGCCTCGGTTACACAGAGAGCAGTAACGGGAACCCTAAGCACATTACTAATTGTTGGTACCAGCTGAAGTCAAAATATGATTCTGTCTTTTTCATATTTTCAAAAATAAAAACAAAAAAAACAAAAAAAAAAACTTGCAAAATATATTGCATCATTTTTCAAACTCTAGTCACTCTTTTACAAAAAAAAAAAAAAACATTCTACAAATACAAATCTCTTTTGCCACATGAACTACGTTATGACCTGATTCCCTCGGCGGGATACGTAGGCGGCCACATCAGCTTCGGTCTCATTTTTAGAAAACCCATACAAAATCCTTTTGGCATGAACTACGTTATGACCTGATTCCCTCGGCGGGATACGTAGGCGGCCACATCGGCTTCGGTCCCATTTTCAGAAAATCCTTACAATCTCTTTTGCCACATGAACTACGTTATGACCTGATTCCCACGGCGGGATACGTAGGCAGCCACATCGGCTTCGGCCCCTTTTTGAAAAAAAAAAATATTCTTCACAATCCCTTTTGCTTACAATGAACTACGTCATGACCTGATTCCCTCGGCGGGATACGTAGGCGGCCTAAATCGGCCTCGGTCCCACCATTAGGAAATATTTTTTCCTTTACATCACATATGACAAAATGCACCCATCCGATCGCCTTGACAGCCGGTGCAAACACCCGCTCAAGACTCGACTTGGTCCAGGTTGAAAGTTCAAAGATCCTCACATATCGAAAACGGGGCATTTTTTAAGGGATCACCGCCCGAGGACGCCAATAAACATGGAAAAGCATCGGCAAACTAAGCCTTCATCCGTAGAAGAAGGATTTTGGATTAGACGTTTGCTTTGTTTCACGACATGTCACTTTGCTCGACATAACTTTTTACATATATGACTACTTTCTTATAAGTAAATTATTTTCAACAAATATTTTCATTAGAGTTCGACAAGAACTTTCTTATCGATATGCCTACTTTCTTATAAGCAAATTATTTTCAACAAAAATTTTCATTAGAGTTCGGCAAGAACTTTTACTGATATGCATACTTTCTCATAAGCAAATTATTTTCAACAAAAATTTTCATTTGAGTTCGCCAAGAACTTTTACTGATATGCATACTTTCTCGTAAACAAATTGTTTTCAACAGTTTCCATTAGCGGTTAGCCAAGACTGGGAACTAGATAGGGGCACCAGGTCCGAATCAGCAGGACATGCAACTATCAAGAGCCAAAGCTACAAAGTCAACGCGAATCAACCGCCCCTCCCCCGAACTCATAAATTTTCTTTGAGTACGGTGTTCTTCAGGTTGGAAGAAGCAGGGAAGCCACATCACTTATGATCAATTTCCCAAATAATTTCGGCATCACAACTCACTACAAGGATTACGTTCCAATTTTGCATCTATACGATGACATCAACATTATGTCCTTACAACAACTATCTTACAGCATTACAACGACGTCTTCAACACAACACATCAATACAACGACGTCATTTCAGGCGCCCACCTCATAATGCGGGTATTTAAATTTCAGTCAGGCGCCCACCTCATAATTCGGGTATTTAATTTCTGTCAGGCGCCCACCTTATAATTCGGGTATTTAAATTTCAGTCAGGCGCCCACCTCATAATTCGGGTATTTAATTTCATCGCGCCCACCTCATAATGCGGGTATTTAAATTTCAGTCGGGCGCCCACCTCATAATGCGGGTATTTATTTTCAGTCAGGCGCCCACCTCATAATGCGGGTATTTTAATTTCTGTCAGGCGCCCACCTCCTAATGCGGGTATCTAAATTTCTTCGCCGCGCCCACCTTCTAATGCGGGTATTTCATTTTCTCGTCGGCGCCCACCTCCTAATGCGGGTATTTTATTTCGGTCGGGCGCCCACCTTCTAATGCGGGTATTTCAATTTCGTCGGCGCCCACCTCCTAATGCGGGTATTTTAATTTCAGTCAGGCGCCCACCTCCTAATGCGGGTATTTTAAATTTCAATCAGGCGCCCACCTCCTAATGCGGGTATTTAAATTTCAGTCAGGCGCCCACCTCCTAATGCGGGTATTTTATTTTCACGAGCACCCACCCTCCTAATGCGGGTATTTCATTTTCATCGGCGCCCACCTCCTAATGCGGGTATTTTAATTTCGTCGCGCCCACCTCCTAATGCGGGTATTTTAATTTCGATCGCGCCCACCTCCTAATGCGGGTATTTCAATTTCAGTCAGGCGCCCACCTCCTAATGCGGGTATTTATATTTCTGTCAGGCGCCCACCTCCTAATGCGGGTATTTCAATTTCTGTCAGGCGCCCACCTCCTAATGCGGGTATTTTATTTCAGTCAGGCGCCCACCTTCTAATGCGGGTATTTCAATTTCTGTCAGGCGCCCACCTCCTAATGCGGGTATTTTAATTTCAGTCAGGCGCCCACCTCATAATGCGGGTATTTTATTTTCAGTCAGGCGCCCACCTTCCAATGCGGGTATTTTATTTTTTCGTAAGGCACCCACCTTCTAATGCGGGTATTTTAACCTCATCATGCCTATGCAACGGCGCCATCTGCATAACGTCTAAGCAACAACGTCACCTCATCACGCTTATGCTACATCATCATCTACATTGGGAAATACTTCGAACATCGTTCAGTCCTTCTCCAGTATCTCATCACATCTGCAACCAGTGTCATCATAAGTCGACACTGGGGCATTGTTTTTTGAATGTATACCATCTTTTGCAACTTCTCTCTCCCTTCGGGATTTTATTTCTTCCCACTCACCCATAACCATCCCTCGAGTCCAGATGATCCGGACAAAATTGGCTACTCAGTCAACTTCTTTGTCCGAAAACTCTTTCATCGTCTCCGGCCAAAGAGGGGCATCTGTTGACACCCAATTTTGTCCCGTCTTTTCCAATTTAATTGCAATTTAAATACTTTTACACCTCAAAACAATTTTAATCTATATACATACATGCATATATATATACATTATTATTCTCTTATTATTATTATTCTCTTATTATTATTCTCTTATTATTTGCATTTTTATCACAATCATAAGTTTTATCCGAAAATTCTATGTTATTTTATTCTCGCAAAATTGCATCGCATTTCCATTTTTATTTAAGCATTAAACATTTCGCAAATATTATATTTTTATTATTATCACGTCGTTATGTTATTTAAAATAATTCACATCTTTTACAAAACAAAAAATATTTTAATATTAAGCCCCTTTTCATATATTTAGAATCCATAACCCATTTTTTATTTCCCTAACCCGAAACAATTTCTAACCCATTTCATTTTCCCAACCCAATACAAATTCTACCCAAACAAACAAGCCCAAACTCCCCAATTAAATTCCCTTATACCCAAACCCAAAACAATTAAACCCAACACCACAAGCCCAAACTCCCCCAATTAAATCCCCATTTCATCGCCCCACCCAACTCCCGTCGGCCCACTCACCCGACCCGTCGCCCACCCAAACCCCTTACCCCTTTTAATTCCCCCAAAAACCCAAAACCGAAAAAACCAAAAAATCAAAAATCAGAAAACCTAAACCCTACCCCCCCTGAACCGGCGCCGCACCCTACACCCCTGCCCCTTACGTCGCCGCACCCCTACCCCGTCACTTCACCACCGCCACCACCCTACCCCCGACACCGCCGAACGCTTGCCCCAAGAACACGCCCCGAAAATCGATTTTGTTCCCCCTTTATTTTGAAATTTGAATTCGTTTTAAGGGGGGGGGGGGGGTATGAGGGGTTGGAACGTTGGGTTGAGTACCTATAAATACCCCATGTTGTTCTTCATTTTAGGGGGGATTTTTTCGGAGGATTTTTGGAAAAAACGATTCAATATATAAATCTTTGTTGTGTTCTTGTTTTCAAACATTTGCCTTCCTTGTTATTCAAGAATCAAGTCCGAAAAGGTTTGTTCTCCACTTTTGATTCTCTCGATTTCGACATATGATTCGGGTCGGGTCGATTCCATCTTTCCGGTCACCGACCGGTTTGGGTATTATTTTCAGAATTCTTGCATTTTTATATCCCTGTATGTTGGTTATTTGGAATTTGATGGAATTATTCGATTTCGGATCTTTTACCCGATTCGGTCGAAGTTCGACTTGGTCGGGTCGACCGGTTTGAATTTCTAAATTTCTTGCATTATTGCTTGTTGTTGTTATTGGCTATCCGAATTTGGTGTTGAAATCGATTCGAATTTGGATCACTGATCCGGTCGGAAACATCGACCTTGCCGGTCGGGTCGATCTTTTGGGTTTTCCAAATTTTCTTGCATTTCATATTCTTGTTATTGTTATCTGAATTTGGTGTTAAAATATGATTCGGGTTCGGGTCATCACCCCATCCGGATATTTCCGAATTTTAGAACTTGGGTCGGATACTTAAATTGCTCATCGCTTCGTTGCTTTTACTTGTTTTATTGTTTTATTAATATTGCAACGCCGATGAAAATTAAATTCGAGGCCGCGCTCTGTTCTCTGTTTTTCGGTTCTCGTTTTAAGTATCCGTGCAACGGATATTTACTGCTTTTTATCGTTTTTAAACTAAACGTCACGTTACCTCTGTTTTTGCTTATCGCTATCGCTACCGCTACCGCTATCGCTTTCGCTTTTTATCATCACTATCGCTATCGCTACCGCTATCGCCTCTCGTTTTCTCTTACTACGCTGCGTTTTTTTAGTTTATCGTTTAAGCATCCGTGCAACGGATATTTATTGTTTTATCGTTTTTAAACTAAACATCGCGTCTTTTCGGAAATCGCTCGTCTTTTTCTCGCTTCTTCGCTCATTTAGCTTTCGCTCTCTTTTTTCGCTTACTATCGCTGCTGCGTTTTTCGCATCGTTTAAGCATCCGTGCAACGGATATTTATCGTTTTCTTGTTTTTTCGTTTTTAAACTAAACATCGCGTCTTTTCGGAAATTGTCTCTCTGTTTTTCTCGCTTCGCTTATCGCTCATCGCTTTCATCATTTACATCTTTTTTCCAATTTAATTTTGCTTTGATTCGAACACGATACTACATCGGCCGATGAAAAAATATCCGTCGATTTTTGAGGCCTCCACATTTGTAAAGACGGAAAATAAAACTTCGGGCAAGGATGAAACTTAAATCTTTTTCACCCGAGAGACCAACATGTTCGGTAGGCAAGGCAACTAAAATGACCAACGAGTCATATGTTTGCAACCACGACGTGATTGGAATGATCTTTTCAAAATTTAAGTCGAGCCTCCGTAATCAAAACATTTATTGTTTTGGATACGGATTCGAAGTTATGTATATTCAATTGTTTCTAACCGTTTATTCTTGACAACTTGCAAGGGATAAAGTCAAAGAAGGCGAATACCCCTTGGAGATTAGTTATTTTATTGTTGCTTTTTTTTTACATTCTTTAATTCAGCTCTATTTCATTATGTATTGTAATATTATTGTACTCGTGAAATTATTGAAACATTTAGAATAGATAGAATTAATTGATAGGGTAGTCTAAAATTGGAAACCCATCGCTAGGTTATCTATTTTTAGGCTCGTCACCCATACAATTTACATTGCATATATTTTTATCAATTTTCATACAAATGCATATTTATACTTTTTTCACTTTACATGTATATTAATGCCATACAAATGCATACTTGTACAAAATGCATCATTTTATTAACATCTTGTAACATTATTTTTATATTTGTAAAAACATGTATTTTTCTTTGCATAACAATTAACCTGAGTTTGATCGGATAACCGCAAGTTAGCGGATCTTAAAGGATGCCTAACCCCTTCCCTTTAGGATAATAAAGAACCCTTACCTAGAATTTCATTAGTTTCGCAGACCACAAAATTGGAGTTATTTTGTATTTTTTTGTAGTTAGAATTTAGGTGTCCTAATTCACCTTAGAATAATTAGGTGGCGACTCCTCAAGCAAGCATTTTTTAATCCATCCGGAGGGAATCGATGCCATCGCGTCGCGAAGCCCGCAGGTCAAAATCGGGCGCGACAGGAGATACACGAGGGGAATTGTGGAAATCACTCCAGGTATGACTCGTTGGTAAAGAAGATAATAAGGGTGGGACACTACGGGTCTCGGATGGAAAAATATGCCAAGCCTATGTCCGAAAATGCAAGAAGTGTCAGCAACATTCCCCAATGATACATCAACCTGCCGAACCACTTCATTTTGCGTGGTGGTCCATGGCCATTTATAAAATGGGGAATGGACATTGTGAGTCATTTACCGGTAGTTGTAGACGAGGTGAGGTTCTTACTAATCTTAACAGACTATTTCTCGAAGTGGGTGGAAACCAAAGCATATAAAAAGGTTCACGAGAGGCAAGTCATAGACTTCATTTGGTATCGCATCATTTGCCGATTTAGGATACTAAAGGAGATCGCTTGCAATAATGGCCAACAGTTCGTAGGGAAGAAGGTTACTGAATTTCTGAAGGGATTGAACATTAAAAGGGTCACCTTTTCACTGTATCATCCATGTGCAAATGGGCAATCATAATCGACCAACAAGACTATCATCCAAAGAATCAAGAAGAAGCTGGAGAGATCAAAAGGAAAGTGGCTGGAAGAATTTCCAGGAGTGTTGTGGGCCTACAAAACTACGGCTAATACGAGCACACGGGATACCTCATTCTCCATAGTGTACGAGTCGAGGCCTTATACCCATAGAAATAGAGAAACCTAGCTTCCGTTACACCCAAACCGCCGAGAAGTCTAACAAAGAAGCCATGGCGATAGAACTGGAGTTATTGGAGAAACACAGGGAATTGCCCTCTATGCATCTGGCCACGCAGATGAAAAAGTAGAAAGGTATTTCAACAGGAAGACGAATCTGAGGCATTTCAAAATTTAGGACTATATCCTCTGAAAATTCACTCTCCCAAAAAGGGACCCGAATGCAGGCAAACTGGGAAGGACCGTACCAAATCACATGAATTGTAAGGAAAGGGTTGTACCGGATCAAGGAAGAGTCCGGAAAAGAATTAAAGTACAACTGGAACATCAGTCACCTGAAAAGTTTCTACCTCTGAAAAGAGGCAGGTATGTTTTGTCTTCGCAAAAACATATAGTTACGGTTAACTATCCATTTTTATTGACAGGGACTACTCACAAAATCGGAAGCCCCCCTCCCCCAAAGGGGGCATACATGTGTTGTACTCTTTTCCTAAGCTGAAGTTTTGTCTCAATCGGGTTTTCCTGGCAAGGTTTTTAATGAGGCAACAATTCAAAAGCATTTTAAGCTTAGCACGTCATATCCCGATCCTCGACTTCTCGAGACTTCACACTCGAGTTCTGGGGGAGAAGGTGGAATGACTTATCTAAAAAGAGATCTCTTCAAAGAAGGACTCGCTTAAACTGGAACTGCAGGCAGTCACTGAACTCTCTCGGTCGCTTTTTTTATAAATCTTGTAAATACCCCAAAAAGGAATCATGTACTCACAGGACGAGTCGTCCCTTATAATCTTAAAATAATGAAATAAAAAAGCCTTAGCTGATATTTTCAGACTGAGTTACGCAACAAACATTCGGGGAAAAACCGAACTCGAAAGCCACACGGCACCGTAAAATCTCATCAAACAATATGAAACAGCCATAAGAGCCTCCGCGCGTGCAGGTTCCTTTTTATTATTATTTGAACCATTGTGCCTTTACATGGGGTTGAGACGTCTTCCTCATCAGGTTTTTTTCACTTCAAACAACACGAAACAACTATAAGCGTGCACCGATTGTCAAACCTTAGCTTAAACAATAAACATTTGAATATTAGCATAGTTCCGGTAGATGGGCGTAGCGCTTATGCCTCGATGGTTGAGTGCAAATTAAAAAGGCAACAGGTCATTAAATAATTACAATTGTTGCAAAAAATAAAGCGCATGTCAAAGTGTAAAGAAAAGTAAAATAAAAGGCAAGAAAGAAATTGTCATTTATATAAGAAGAAGGCTAAACGCCCACAAAAGAGCATTAAGAGGGGCATACGTGCCACAAAGATCTAACAAACCAGAGCACGAAGGCTCAATTTCAAAAACAAGAAAAGGCGGAAGGGCCCAGAAATATCCATCAAATGGCGCACAAGCCAATATAACTACAAAAACAAAACATCCATCATAGGGCACACACGCCCGCCTAAAAAACACTATCATTAAAAAGGGCACACAGGCCCCCATGAATTCACATGAGCTGAAAAACTTGGCACCAACCACCGACATTGTTGCTGATCATCGTTGTTTGAATAGATCCCTGGACCCATGACCAGAGGCTCAAGACATACAAAGCTAAGACGGGGGGGACACCCTTGCCATCAGAAGAGATGACAGAAGTATTAGATGATGGGGGAGTTTCTTCACGTAAGTCATCCAAATCAGCCTCATCCATTCCTAATTCTACCTCTGCGTTAACAAGGGCCGAGAAAACGTCAATCGTTCCTATCTCCACCCTTTACAGAATATCAAACCGGGTCTGAATGACAGTATGGTCTCAGAGCAAAGTAGCCCTTTGCTGCTCAGCTTCCCAGGGAAGCATCAACCGTCAATTCTGGGCTCAGAGTTGGGCGCGAGAAGCCTCAAGCGCTTGCATTCTCACTCAAGCGGTGACGCAGTCAAGCTCGGCCTAGACCAACCTCTCCCTCATTAACTGACGAGTCTAGGTCATGATCTTAAAGGTCTCCTCCCTAGTTGTCAGTGCCTGCTTGGCCTCCTCCCACCTACCCTCTAGGGTGGTCCTCCGTTCCAGAATATCTCTATGCTTAGTCTGAAGCTACGCAACCGCCTAGGTCATGAAGGTGCATTCTTGAAAAGCTTAATGGTAGAGAAAACGGCAGCATGCCCCTGAAAAAAAAGTTAGACGGAGTAAAGTTAGCCTATGCATTCGCGTTGGAAGCAAAGTGTGTAGCGAAAATGACCCAAATTACCTGAAGAAAGATGTCCGCGAGATGGGCCAAGGAATCTTCCAGGCCAAAGTCAGAACCAAAAATAGGTAGGAGAGGAATCGAGGGGCCCGCGCCCGCATCTCCGCTCTCTATACTCTCAGGTTGTCCTCCGTTGACCCCCACTTCCCTGACGGCTTCAGTTGATGGGACCCCTGCAGCCCTGGATGCTGCAGCCTCTTCCCCATCATCATCCACTAAGACCACCATCTTCGCATCCTCTCTAACAGGCTCGTTAAATCGGTTCCGCGTTCTCACACGCAAGCCGAACCCAGAGGTGGACGCCACAACATCATTCGAAAGCCCTTTCTTTCTGCTCTCCCTGGCCTCTGCGACGGCCTTAGCAATGCGAGCCCGAGCCTCATCCTAGGTAGGCATTTTTCTGGCTGAACCCCCTCTGGCGGGGAGACCTTCGAAGAAAGGATCAGGGAAAGAAGTTAAGACAACGCATCAATGCGTAATAAGTTAATAATACGAGACCAGCGAAAGAAAACTCACCATGGCTTTTGCCCTTTCACTCATCGGCAAAAAGGGCCCTCCAAGTCCGTCAGTGCCCTGGGAGGCATGGAGCAGACTCATCACCCAGCCAAAGATATCCGGCAGGGACTCAGGGACCACATGGGTCGCTGTAAGAACAAAGATTGAGTCAGTTAGAGAAGAACCAAGAGAGATATAGGGGAAAGGGAAGAAAGTTACTTACGAGCACTATCCTAATACTCTGGTAGGGGTCGAAATTAGTGTCCTGAAGATGGTGGGTAGGAATCATCATGAATCAATCATACCATCCTCATTCATAATCGTCCTCAGCATTTGTAATGGGCTTTAGAGCCCCGAAAAGCTAAATTGATTATTCCCCCGCGAAGCATCAAGGGGAATAGAGATGGATCAGATGATCCAAAGTGAATGGAAGGTGGGCGAGATCCGCCAAATCTGCAAGCATCGAACTATTCTCCATGTCTGTGGGGCTAACTGCCCCGAACAAACGTCGTATCTATGGAAAAAGGTCTCAATCACCCAGTGGATCGGGAGGCCAAAACCTATGGTAAATGGATAGGTGTAAACAAGCGACATCCCTGGGATATGCTGAGTAATGCTTGTATTGAATGGAGGAGGAAAACTATATACATACAAGCCCCCATCTGTAGTCAATGCGGACTTGAGGGATAATAGAATCATCAATCAATGAGGTCATATCCTCCACAGAGTCGAGGCGGAGGTTTGCACGGAAGTCCCTTTCAAAGTTGAAGATAGGGGGGATGATTTCAGGGGCCAAAGAGCCCAGGTCAATGGCATGGGTAATACTAGAGGATGATAGCCGACGATGAGCGATGCCAAGTTCTACCCTCATTCTGGAGAGGGTAAGACAGTCAGAAATGACGGAAGAAAACGAAGAATGAGAAGTAAACATATTAAGGTTAAAAATTGAAAGGGAGGAGAATTAAAATTGCTAGAAAATGAAAGATAGAGATGAAAGTGAGGAAAAGCAATTGGGGTTGCTAGTTTATATAGCCAAGGGAGTAATCATTACTCTTGGAACTCGAAGAGGCGTGCCTTGTCAGTAGACGTCAATCGGCGTCTTAGAAGCGTTGTCGATTGAGTGGTTGAGTACATTTAATGATCAATTGACGAAGCGTCTTGCAGTGGAAAGATGTGACGTTTTGGGTTCCCGTGAAAAGTTTTGAAAAGGTCGCGCAGACTCTTATACTTCCCTGACTCATAAAATGAAGGGTCCGAAAAGTGGGGGACTATTTGTATTGGGTAGAAACGCTTTCGGAAGCATTGACGTACGCAAGAAGTCTGCTAGTTCCGGAAACCTCAACGGCGCCAAAGGATCTCTACAACTGTCTTCCACTCTCAACAACTCCTGTCACATCGGCCTTCCTAGATTAGAGTGTCGCAGCGCGCATGGGCGCAGTGACATCAGAGTGCTCACGTCATCACAGCTTAGGGGGCATAATAGTCTAAGTTTTATCTTATATATACAAGACTTAGAAGAGAAGAAAGACACATTGTATTCTCTCTAAGCCAACACTTGTAACAAAAATCTCTCTGAAGCAAATACACTACTCTCAGCTCTTGTTCCATTATTATTCATTATTCATCTTAGATCTAGCTTACTTATTTGTCTTACTTGCTTATCATTATAGCTTACTTTTTTTCCTCGTAAATATGTAACCTAGCTAATCTCAAACTCATTCAAGAGGGTCTCCGGATCGGATACAACTTACTTGTCTTCATACAAATCTGTAACCGTATTTTTGATTAAAATCATTTTCACCGAAAAACAACTCTATTTTCTAATATTTAGTTCTTTTAATTTAAGAATATTAAGTAGGGTCTATTGGTCTAATGATCAATGAATGAGAAAATCATGAGATCTCAAGTTTAACTTTACTTCGGACACCAATGTTAGGAAAAAAAAGAAGAGAATAATATACTCCGTTCATTTCAAAAAGAGTCTACTTAGCGTCCACCTACCAAATTAAGAAAGAATAAAATTTTATTTTTTCATATTTATTCTTAATAAGAGTTAAGTGTTCAAATATCAATATTTATTTAATTAAAAATAATTTAATTTAATTATTTATTTTTATTTAGAATTTAGTATTTTTTTTTTAAGAAATGTGTAAATAAGTGTACATTCGTTTTGAACGGGAGGGAGTAGCAAATACCCGCTCAACATTTACAAAGTAAAACCATTTCTTGAAACTAGGGATGGCAACAGATCGGATCTAGACCGGATCCTACTAGATCCAGATCCAGATCCATTTTTCATACCTGAATCCAGATCCATCGGGTCCATAAAGTTCAGATCCAAATCCGGATCCATCGGATCCACCGGGTCTACGGATCGGATCTGGATCACGTGTAAAAAAAATTGTCTTGCTAAGAATGTAACCTTGCTAAGATTTTTTTTTTTGAACTGACAAACGATTTTTACTTAGCCAACAATTTACTGTGTTTCAATTTTGAAATGTTCATATGAGATATTTTGTTCGTTGTCTCGTTTTGATTGTGAGCTATTAATTGAAAATGTTGGACAATGACAATAGTTGTGAAAAATGCTAACTAGTATTTTCACGATGCAAAACTTGCATGTGCTTGGAATTTTCACAAATGAAGTGAATATAATTTTAACTACTTGTCTATGGAGATGTTAGTCATTTACTAATATAACATTGATTTTATTATCGAAGTTACCTCTTTATTTTTTTGTTTTTGAGTTAACGCGGGGATAAATTAAACTTGTTTTGAGAATTAAACTTGCAAGGATGTGCTTAGCAATTTTAAGAAAATACTTATAAAATTACATTATAAAGTTATGAATATATTTAATAAAAAAAGGATCCACGGGTCGGATCTGGACCGGATACGGATCTCAAATACAAGATCCAGATCCAGATCCGATCCGTCAGAAACGGATCCGGATCCGTCGGGTCCAAATTTTGAAGATCCATATCTTATAAAACGAATCTGAATCCACCGAATTCGGACCGGATCCGGATCCACTGCCATCTCTATTTGAAACCAAGTGTCAAAGGAATCAAGGTGGTATAGTTGGCTGTAGTGCGCTGTAAGTCTGCATTTAATTCCAAAATCAAACAGAAAAAAAAAAACATTTGAAAACCAAACACCACATTATTTTCTCTTCTTCCACTTTATTACAACATGTAAGATCGTGTTTGGATTGGCTTATTTTAGATGTTTTTAAAATAATATAACTTTTAAGTATTTTTATAATGTTTGATTAAAATGAAGAAAAAAAATAAGTTAAGATATTAAAAATTATAAATTTATAATTTCTAATTTATAGCTTTTAATTTATATGTCAAAAGTGATATGTTCATCCAAACGGAATCTAAACCCACTCTTTCCTATTTCCTTCTTTATCACACAGACAAATCACATACAACTCTAAAAAAAGAATGTCTAGATTTTTTCTCATAAATCATCACCCCACACAGTTCTTGAACTCTACAACCAAAAATTTTTTTTGTCTAAGCTGTGCCATGGCCAAAAATATTAGACTAACCCTTTTCTTGGTATCTTTTATTTTGCTATCAAGAACAGTTTTTTGTGAAGAATTTGTGTATAATGGTTTTAATGGGGTTGAAGCTAGTGATGTTAGTGTAAATGGGGTTGCTGAAATAGAAAAAAATGGTGCTTTAAGGCTAACAAATGAAACATCTAGAGTTGTTGGTCATGTTTTTTACAAAAGTGCAATTAAATTCAAGAATTCCAAATCTGGTAAAGTTACTTCCTTTTCTACTTGTTTTGCTTTTGGGATTGTTCCAGAATATTCCAAATTAGGTGGACATGGTTTAGCTTTCACAATTTCAAGAACCAAAGAGATGAAAGGTGCACTTCCTAGTCAGTATTTAGGTCTTTTAAATTCAAGTGATATTGGGAATTTTTCTAATCATTTATTTGCTGTTGAATTTGATACTGTTCAAGATTTTGAATTTGGTGATATTAGTGATAATCATGTTGGTATTGATATTAATGATTTAGAGTCTAATGCATCAGTCACTGCTAGTTACTTTACTGAAGGAAATTCCAATAAGCAAAATCTTGTTCTTCAGTGTGGCAAGACAATTATGGCATGGATTGACTATGATTCAATAAGAAATATATTGAATGTTACACTTTCCATGTCTTCAAAAAAACCAAGTTCATCAATTTTGACTTTCCCTGTTGACCTTTCTCCAATTCTTGAGGAATCTATGTATGTTGGATTTTCTGCTTCAACTGGTTTGCTTGCTAGTTCACATTATATATTTGGTTGGAGTTTCAAGATGAATGGGGAAGCTCAAAGTTTGGATCTTGATTCATTGCCTTCTTTGCCTGGACCTAAGAAGGATCAGACAATCTTGATTGTGGCTACCTCTTTATCTGCTGTGATATTTCTTGCATTTGGACTTATGTTGGCCTTGTATGTCATTTGGAAAATCAAGAACACAGATGTTATTGAACCTTGGGAACTTGAAATAGGTCCGCATAGGTTTTCTTACAAGGAGTTAAAGAAGGCTACAAGGGGTTTTAGAGATAAAGAGTTACTCGGATTTGGTGGATTTGGTCGAGTTTATAAAGGAACGTTGGTTAAGACCAATACCGATGTTGCTGTTAAGCGAATAAATCATGAAGCGAAACAGGGTTTACAAGAATTTGTGTCAGAAATCGCCACTATTGGTAGGCTTAGACATAGAAATTTGGTTCAGCTCATAGGATGGTGTCGTCGAAAAGACGACTTGTTACTTGTTTATGACTTTATGCCTAATGGAAGCTTAGACAAGTACATTTTCGATGCACCAAGAGTTATTTTAACTTGGGAGCAGAGATTCAAGATTATTAAAGGCGTGGCTTCTGGTCTGTTGTATTTACATGAAGAATGGGAACAAACGGTAATCCATAGAGATATTAAAGCAGGGAATGTGTTGTTAGATTCAGAAATGAATGGACGTCTCGGAGATTTTGGACTTGCCAAGTTATATGAGCATGGAGCAAATCCGAGCACAACAAGAGTCGTGGGTACATTGGGTTACTTAGCTCCAGAATTAACCAAAACCGGAAAGCCCACAACAAGTTCGGACGTTTTTGCCTTTGGGGCATTGCTACTAGAAGTTGTTTGTGGGAGGAGGCCAATCGAGGCAAAGGCATTGCCCGAGGACTTAATCATAGTGGATTGGGTGTGGGATAAATGGAAGGAAGGTGCAATTCTTGAAGTGGTTGATCCGAGATTAAACGGCGAGTATGACGAGATGGAGGCCGTGATGGTACTTAAATTAGGTCTTATGTGTTCGAATAATACACCGTCTAAGAGACCTAGCATGAGGCTAGGGGTGAGGTACTTGGAAGGAGAGGTGGCGCTCCCGGAAACGCTGGCAGCGCCCGATGAATATGACGGAAAAAAAGGGAGCACTAGTGGTATGGAGTTTGATGACTACGTACATTCCTATCGTCCTCGTCTTATTTCGAGAAAGTAAGCACATGGTCATCGGCTTACGATGGTGAAGGAGATATTGATGTTGAAGCTAATCCGATAACGCCGTTAAACGATTCCGGCACAGAGGACAACAGGTAACCATGAAAAATGGAGGGACCATTCTACCTCCCCTCCTAAACTCCCTCCATATTATAATACTTCTTTTTATCGTTTGATTTTTCACTTAAATATAAATTATTGCTTTTTGAAAAGAAAATGATATTAGTATCAACCATTCTCTGGTTTTGTGGATATTGGTGTTAATAGGATGTGAATATATATTAGCAGTGGCCGGTGGGCCGGCTCGGGTCCGGCGGTGTCGGGGTCGGGGCGGGACGGGAGAAGGGGCGGGGTCGGGTCCGGCGGGATCGGAGCAAGTCCCGTCCCCGATCCCGATCCCTCGGGCTCGGGGCGGGGGTCGGGGCGGGATAGGGCGGTTTTTTTTTTTTTTTTTTTTTAAAATAACATATGTATAAAAAAAACTCAATAAACAAAACAAGATAGTGTAATAATAAAAACATCCCAAGGTCGTTTTTGTGCCTCTTATATTATTTAATAGACATATGATTTTTTTGTAATACAAATACAATTGTCTAAAATCTAAATTGCAACTTTGTGGTGTTGTCCAAAAGTTACAAATTACATAATAAAATTACAATTAAAAAAATTACATTCTCAAAAAAACCTGTTCTAATTGCTTGATGATTTCATGTGGTTCTTCGGTTGGAATTGGTATTTGTTGGTCAAATTGATCCACGTCGCTTCCACTACCTTCTGCTAAGATTTCGTTGTAGTTTTCATCATCTTCTTCGTTGATCTCCGGTTGACCGCACCTTTTCCGCTCCGCTCGTATCCAATCTCTGAATAATACCGCAATTTCCAAGTCGTTCCGCTAATGAGTGTCTCGTGGTCTCCTATTTGATATCTCGCTCGCGTAAAAAGCGCTTTCGACGCAGCTGACGACGCTTGAATGTTCAAAACATCTCGAGCCATCATTGAAAGTGTCGGAAAGGTCTTCTCATTCCCCTCCAAAGATTTCAAAAAGTCTTCATGTCCATCTTCATTGATAACTTCTTGATACGGTATTTAACCCCGCAAAACAAAAATATCCAACTCGCTAATTTGGTTAGTAGTAGAGGTACGATCACACATTCTATTTCGAGGCTTTCAATACTAGCCGCAGAAACAAGATGTCTTTTGTGAGGTTGTATTGAAGATGAAGAAGATGGTATGGAAGTTCGGTAAGTTACTAGCATTTTCTTGTTGATAAAATCTATATATATTTTTGCATTGGTGTTCTACGCTAGACAATACTTCTTCTTTAGTTTGTTCAATAGGTGGTGGGTGATTTAGATTTTTGGGACTTGGAGGTGGTAGTACTTCTATACAATCGTAAATAGTTTCAATTAGTGATTTAGTACCGTCTATTTTAATAGTAGGATTTAATACGTAACCAATAATATAAATAGAGGGAATAGGAATAAAATATTTTTTTATTTTGAGAAACATTTTTTTAATAGTCGCCTTATAAGTCGGTTTTTCCATATATTCACTAAGTAATAAAAATATTAGAGTTATATAAAATAACATAGTTGAAATAGTAGGATAATATATACCGGAAAATTCTTTTGTTGCTTGAAAAAATTTCTCTAAAAATACAATAAGTTCGGAAATTTTTTCCCAATCACTATCTAAAATCATATCACCGCTTTTTATTATGAGAGTTAAAAAATAAAGTTATAGGTAATTTATAGTCATAAGCAACAAGTAGTTGCTCGTATAAAGAATTCCACCTAGTGGATACTTCTTGTGGAATTTTTCTAAAAGGTAGTCCACAATCATGACAAATTTTTTTATATTCTTTTCTACGTTGTACTTTATTACTTTTAAAAATAAAGTTTATAGCAAATTGTATTTTACTAAGAATGTCTTCAAAAAGTGATAGACCATCCTTTACAATTAAGTTATATATATGGCACGCGCATTTTATATGAAAATGGTCCGAAAAAGACTGAGTTAAACTATTTTTTAAAATTGTAATTGCGTAATTGTTACTAGAAGCGTTATCTAATGTAATAGTCATAATTTTATCGGTAATTCCGTAATAATCGCACACTTGATAAATATTTTCTCGCAATAAAAGTACCAAAGGTGCCTATCATCTATATATCTATACGCTAAAATACGTTTTTGCATAGACCATTTATAATCTATCCAATGACAAGTTACAAGCTTAAATAATCATGGCCGTTAGTACTACGACCTATATCGTACGTGATGGATACTTTGCCATTAAAATGATATAATGAAAAACGTAAATATTGTTGATATTCATGCGCGAATTTAAATACATCTCTCTTAACAATTGATCTAGGAAAACCGTTAAAAGCAGGATTATATATATCTCTAATGTAATGAATAAACCGGAGATGAAGGAAATGAAAAAGGCAAACCCTCCACAAAGAACTAATTTTGATATTGCTTCCCTATCTCTATGTTTATTGTATTTAGGGCCTACAATTCCCCCCGTCATAGGGTTAATTTGACCTTGTACTTGGTCCGGACAATATTAGTATGTGAACCTTGTCCCGATGGAGCGGGCGTTTGCGCACCCGGTTTTGAAGCCCGGTATCGGGCATACCTAGCGGATGAGCACTTACTACGTGTCTAATTAAACCCCCGTCCCACCGTGACCTTTTCCAGCTTTTAAATTTTAAAACATTTTTACAAATTTTACATATGGCTACTTGATTCTCTACGTCCCTATCAAAAAATGTCCATGCATCCGATTTTAATGGTCGTTTTGTCGGACCTCGTCTCATACTAGGGGGAATAGGAGGTATTTCACTTGAAGGTGCACTAGTGGGTGTGTTGTCATCAACATTAGTGGGTATATCATCTAGATCATCGTCTAAATTAAAGTCTTCTTGAGTTCCGTAAAATAGCTCCTGGTCTAAATCTAATGGTATTGTAGGAAAATGTTGAGTATCAACAAAATCATCCCGTGTAGGAATAAGATGACTAGAAGAAGTACCTTTGCCCCGGTTGCCCCTACTAGAAGAAGCACCCTTACCTTTACCCTTAAACATACCTTTTAATCCTTCCATTTTAATTATGATAATAAATAAATAATTAAAGACAATAAAATTAAGTGATCTAAACTAAATAAACAAGACAATAATAATTTAATGAAGGAACGAATGTACCAAACGCCGACGTAACGTCGACGTGTAATCGAGAGGTTGAAAATTGAAACTTTGCTCGATGGAAGATCCTCAAGCTAGTTGCCAACTTCACTACCAATTCCCAAATGAATAAATAAAATTGAATATTTAGCAAACAATGTAGAATTGTAGAGAGATATATTGAGAAATTAGAGAGATTGTAGGAAGATTTGTGAGAAAGATGAAGAGAAAATGAGTTATTTATAGTTGAAAAATTGGGTTAAAGTGTAAATATAATAACTTATGGGTTAAAAATAAATATTAAGGGGTAGGGGGTTGGGGGAGGGGGGGGGGGGCTAAAATGGCCGTTGGTGCAACGGTCATTTTTGCACAGGTCGGGGTCGGGGCAGGCTCGGGTCTCGCGGGCCTGGGGCGGGCTCGGGTCTCGCGGGACGAGACCTCGTCCCGTCCCGAGTTTGAGTCCCGCCCCGTAATTTAATTTTTTTTTTTTTGGCGGGGTCGGGGCGGGCTCGGGTCGGGGTCGGGCTGTCCCGGCCCACTGGCCAGCTTTATTCTTAATACATGACGAAAACACGTTGCTGCAGATAAACACCAGAAAACAATTGAGGATATTCATTTTTATCTCATGCTTAGCCCGCTATTTTGCGCAAATGCTTAGTATTGAACAGTCTTTAAGAATGTATATACTACTATATGTCTCAAAGATTTCATAAGAAAATTTCAGTCTTTTAGCTGAAATAATTTCATGTTTATGTATTCTAATCTAACAAGTTCATAAGAACTTCTAATGTTACTAAGCAAGATTTATGATGTTTTACTTCTTGATTCATAGATTTCAATCACAGTGAAAACCAGGATAAATTTTATATCACAATCATGAGATTATTTATCCTATATATAAGATGGGATGAATAATCCTGATTATAATCCCAGGATAACCTGATTTTGAACCAAACGTACCTCCTAATTGAGTTGTCAAAAGCATATGAAGTACAATTAGATATTTAATTCCCTGTCCAGGCCTGTCTTGTCTTTGTGTTTCACTAAATTATTGTCTAATGTCCGTGTGTTATCATGTCTCAACATTTTTTCTTTGCCTACCTTGATATGATATGGACAAGCCAGCAGTACAAGAGATATTTTAAGGTGACAGGCAAGTATATATCTTGACAAAACCTCACATAAGTTGTATTTCCCGTTTCATGTTATGTGTTTTAGGTTGATTAGGCAGGAAGTTTAAGAGAATAAAAAAATAAAATTTGAATCTTGCGATCTTAAACTAAAGATGTGTACAATGTGTTAAAATGCTCTTTGAATCATGTGATCTTAACCACACCAAGTAGGATGCTGGAATTGAAAATGATATTTTTTAAAACAGATTAAAAAGGAAATTGAGATGCATAAATTGAAACATAAGAATTAATATTGTATGTAAGCTCTCTTGGACTATAGCCTTTGCCATTTATTCTCCCTTCTCTCTGTCTTCAAGTCCATCATACTCATAAAGAAGAAACAAAAGAAGGAATGAAGCTAGTCAACAATTTCATGACAGTTTCCACCAGCTTATTATTAATGCAGAGACTTTAGATTTTTATAGTCAAATAAGCACGTTTGGGATCACAATAATGAAGATAAGATAAGATCTATGTAAACAAAATCTTGTTTTACAGTTGTCAAATCTCCTAGTTCAGATCTGCCAAACATGACTTTGTGTACCTTAAAAATACAAAGAGAAAAGAACAGGAGTACATATATACTTTGTGGAACAACAAGATACTAGAGGAAAATGAGAATTTTCCAAGTCCTCTTAGCGTAGTTCCATCTTCAAACTCAGTATTATCTATAAATATTTGATTATGAACTCAATTATTATTGTGTATTCAACTTGAGGTCGCTATAGAAATCTATAAACTTCAAATCCATCTCTGTCAAAATCTGGTCATGAACAAGCTCAATATGGTCATATTGTTAGGTGTGAGGCCTTTTAGAGAACACTGCATTGAATTAGTTCAAAGAGGACAATATCACATCATATTAAAAGTTTCTTTGGGTCGGATTTTCCCAACACATACAATCCACAACCCTGTTCCTGATCTTCTTCTCCCTGCCAACAACAAACTAGCTTGTCCATTTCACTCTCAAGTATTATCAGATAACAAGCAGTATGTGTATGTCAATTTCTCCCTTTACCTCCACAAATGTCTCATATATTTTTCTGGAATGAGTGACACTTTCTGATTCCTATTTAAAAGGAAATAACCTTTCTACATAAAGTATAGTGCCAAATATGATGCTGGAAGGACAGTCATCACTGACTAATTGAACGCAATGTGCGGGGTCCGAGGAATGGCCGTACAACAAGAATCCCCACGTTGTAATCCCGACTAATTGAACGTCCCAATCTAAGCATTACAAACTTTCAGTCATCACTTAAATGGAAGTAACAGTATGATTCCATTAAGTAATTAACATATTAGTCAGTAGTCACTTCATTAGAATCAGTTTCAATCAATTGCCTGGCTCGTTCTTTAACTAATCTTAATTGGGTTCTATCTATTCCATAGCCCGTAATATTCTGCTGCCCCGGCCCGTTATGTTTTTCTGTTTAGAAGCACATGAAACTTATCCTTTTTGCAGGCCTTGTTCAATTTTTAGCCTCAAGTTAAAAGGGTTGATATAAGCAAATATTCCCTTTTTAGGCAATCATTTAGATTTTGTCCCTAGTTTTAAAATTGTGCAAATATATTCTTGACAAAATATTAAATTATCGTCTAACGTTTATAAAATTTAGATTGTGGAGTTACTTTTTCTCATAAGACTTTCAGTTTATTCAAAAGAGATCTTTAGATTATGGTCTAACTATTAGCGAATATTCTCCGAATATTCACAGTATATTTTGTAATTATGATAGATGTATATTTAAGGTAACTTAGGATTCTTATTGTATTAGGAATCAACCTTTATACAACTATATATATTAGAATAATCTCTCTTAGGGATTCATTTCATTAATCACAATATATATAGTTGTACAGAGGTTGATTCCTAATACAATAAGAATCATAAGTTACCTTAAATATACATCTATCATAATTACAAAATATAATGTGCATATTCGCTAATACTAACCGATCCATTAATTACAAGAAAAAAGAGGATCATTTACTAAACGACCGCCCCAAAAGGGACAAGCAGCAAAAATTTCAGAATTAAAAGATGGTAGATTGGTATTCATAAAGTAATTGTCAAGTGTTCTCTCGTAGTCTCTTAATGCATTTTCACCTTTCTTACAAGCAAATATTGAAATGCTTGTACGCATAATTGCATTTATAGTTAATAGTTAAAAGTTGATGCTTCTACTGCTGAGAAAGAAAAATTTAACGTGGCATCAACAGTTAATAGTCACACGTATATGAATAAAATAATGCAGGTTATTTGTATTGAATCTTCATCAACAATTAGCTACCATTTTTATCAGAATACTTTTAACATTTATCATAGTATTTATATGTACCTGATTATCTAAATATTTTTGCATAGAACTTGAATTAGAAAAAGGGAAAAATAAGTGAAGGCTACAGATTTCAGTGTACAAAGTTGTTTGCCATGAGACTCTACTCATTTGGAGTTTCAAGAATTGCTATTTTTCTCCTCGAGATCTATCATTTTTTGTAGGAATAAGTGCAAAATGACTTTATCAATCTCAATACATAATTGCACTTGCACACTAAAAGCTCCTTTATTAACGACAACCCACCACACTATCACTATTAACATTAAAAAAATAAAAAAGTAAGAGGTGTAATTAGTTTTCTTTGAAAATTAATCACTTTTTCTCAGTGGATGAGATTTTAAGGAATCTATTTTTCTAACTTTTTTCACAGATCAAGGTGGAAAATTTGCTAAACCATTTCTATACCTCATTTAGTTTTTGGTGTGATTGCCAGCTCTGAACCAATAAAACAAAAAAAATTAGCAAAGTAGTAAAGTAGACACAATCATGATAGATTATCCTGTAAAGATAACGAAGAAAGATGAATTTAATAGTGGACAAATAAATTATAAGAAAAAACATAGGGAATTAGGGTTTAAATAATATACACCACCGTGAATTTTAATATGTGGCAGTAAGCTAGTTACTAGTTTTATTATATTATCAATTAACTAATGTAAATGGTTAACAATACTTCTGATCTCTCGATTTTTAGTAAATTATATCTGATTAAATGTATTTAAATTTCAATTAATTGAAAATTATACTTTTGATTCATTTGCTAGTGAATATTCACAAAGCTCCATGATTATTAACTTTTTCATCATTTAATTAGACATGTTTTATGTTAAGCTTGAACTATTACGACATATTTCTAAAAATTGTCCAAATATAACATATTTCCTACACAAAGAGAAACCAAATGAACATATTTTAAAATTAAAGATTAAGGACCAAAGTCAACATTTATTAATAACCAAGAGAACAAAAATACTATTATCCCTAATCTAATGAGTTAAGTAAATTAAGAAATTGATATGTAATTACCTAATAAGTTAATTAGTACATAAAACTTAAAACTCTAGAAATAATCATATTTTGTCCGGGAAAAGTGGAACATGGAGAAACTGCTCATCAAGTACCTCCCTTTAACTGCTACCACCTCTTCAACATGAGACATGACCTATGCAGTTTTTATCCAAAATAACAAGAATTTTTCACACGTTTGCACAACTAGTAGCACTCATATTTTCTCCCTTTACATATAATCACCCTTTGCTTACTTTCTCACATTGTCATATCAAGAACAAATTATTCAGAAGAAAATGAGAACTAATTTACATCTCTTGGTCTTACATTGTTTGTCCTGTTGTCTATCTTTTTCAAGTAAATAATTCTCTCCCTATATATGTTTTTTCATGTTTGTCAAATGTTACACAGTAAAGTTGTTTCTGTGTGACCTATAGGTCACGAGTTTGAGACTTAGAATCAGCCACTGATACTTGTGTCAGGGTAGACTGCCTAGATCACAAGCCCTTCCCTGGATACTTCATGCACTAGGCTAACTTTTTTTGTCATGTTTGTTAAGTTTTCCATAAAATAGAATTTGTCAAAATGTACTAATTGTCTAATGTTGTTTATGATATGCAGATGGAACTCAACTGCTTATAGTGAACAACTGCAAAGAAAGCATATGGCCTGGAATTCTTGGCACAGCAGGGCATGAGACACCTAGCAATGGTGGACTCCATCTCAAAATTGGCCAACAAGTAGTAATTCAACTTCCTGAGATATGGTCAGGTAGAATATGGGGCAGACAAGGTTGTTGTTTCGACGAAAATGGTAAAGGATCTTGCCAGACAGGGGATTGCTCCGGCCTCCTGCATTGTTCAGGGGCCGGAGGAATCCCCCCTGCAACGCTCGTGGAAATGACATTAGGAACCTCAAACAATCCACAGCATTACTATGATGTCAGCTTAGTTGATGGATTTAATATCCCAGTTTCTATGATACCGATTGGTGGTAGTGTGCTTGTCTTAATATACTCTTATTTTGTTTCTAATTTATCGTCCTTCAAGATTTTGCAATTATTAGCTTCCGCATGGCATGAAACCATGTTATTTTGATCCAACAGGTAGTGCTGATTGTGGAGTTGCTGCCTGTGAAGCTGATTTGAATGAATGCTGTCCGGAATACTTGGCAGTTAAGTGCAAAGGGAAAGTTGTGGGATGTAAAAGTGCTTGTCTTGCTACTAATGATCCTAAATATTGCTGCACGGGGGAGTTTGCTAATAGGGACACTTGCAAACCAACGGCGTTTTCGCGGTTGTTTAAGACTATTTGCCCTAGGTCTTATAGCTATGCTTTTGATGAATCTACTGGACTTAAGAGTTGTAAGGCGCGGCGATATCTCATTACCTTTTGCCCTCCCAATTAATCGTACAAGCATTTTTACTGTAGCAAAAAAATGAATCTTGGACATAACATGTACGTTCAAGTGTTAATTCAATCTAAGCAACTTTATTTTTCATTTTTTCTTACTAGTCTCTGTATTGATCTGTCTATTTATGAACAAATTATTTCTATCAACATTTACTCTGCTGGTTAATAGTATCTGATGTCTCCATTATATATAGCTTCCTTGCTTTTTTCTCTTTTCCTAGCTAGTCTGAAGGTTCTAAGTGGACTTAACATTGACTAATGCTTCAAGCCTTCAAACAAGATGGAATTCAAATCCAAAACTAGGTTAGCTTTTTCAGTGATCAGAGATTCTAATTCTTAAACAGAGGTCATATACCTGTGATATACACTGAATATACATCATTTTATCACAGGTATACAAAGCATTGGACTGGGAAGCAGTGGGCCTCGGCAGTGGGCTCTCGGCCAGTCCAGCAGATTTGTTCCAGCAAAATTGGGCCTCTCAGCCAATGCTGCAGATTTGGTGACAATAGGATATTGTATATATGGTATATATATTGGCAGTATATTGTAATGTAAAGGTTACCTAAATTAGTGTTATACACTTACCATAATTGTATAGTTAGAATTATGGTAGAATACGGATTTAGAAGTAGAATAGGAATAGGATTTTCCTATTATGTGAATATGTAACTTGTATATATAGCCTTTCAATTAATGAAAATAACCAAGGGGATTATTTCTTTCATGGTATCAAGAGACTAGGTCTAAACAAAAGTTTTTCTCTCAACTTTTGTCCTCCCTTTGGCCGAGACACCCCCCCCCTCGGATTTCTCTTCCAAAATTCGTCTTCCTATCTCAAAAACACCTCTCTTAAATTTCCCTTTCTTTTTTGTTCTTTCAATATGTCTAAGAACAATTATCACCCTGCCCTCACGGTTTCCAATATCAAGAGCAGTATCTTTATTGTCCTTGAGATGGAAAACGTCCAATATGCGACGTGGGCGGAGTTGTTTAAAATTCACGCTATCTCTTATCAAGTTCTTCATCACATCATTCCTCCCGCTAGACCCCTTCCTGCGGAGGATCTTGAGTTATGGATTATACTTGATGCTACCGTTCTCCGGTGGATCTACGCCACTATTTCGGTGGATCTTCTACAGACGATTATTGAGCCGGATACCACGGCTATGGCTGCATGGAATAGATTACGTGACATATTTCAAGACAACCAACATTCACGTGTCGTCACACTCGAGTAGGAATTCTCTCTCGTTCGAATGGATGAATTTCCGAACGTTTCTGCATATTGCAAGAAACTAAAGGAGTTGGCGGATCAACTCCGTAATGTTGGCGCACCAATAACAAATAATCATCTCGCTCTACAGTTGGTTGCCGGTCTTTCGGAGGCCTATAATGGTGTTGGAACTCTCCTTCGCCAAAGCAACCCTCTTCCCGACTTCTATCAAGCCCGCTCCATGCTTACGTTGGAAGAAGCCGGTTTGGCTAAAAAGGCGGCTACCGGAGCAAGCCCAGTCGTCATGGTGGCGTCCTCTCCGAGTTCTTCGGGTTTTGTGAATAATTCGGGCCAAAACCATAATAATGGTGGTGGCAAGAATAATCGCAAAAATAATAAAAATCGCGGGGGCAAACGCGGCGGTTCTGGTGGCGATTCCGGTGGTCAACAAGCAGGCGGTGGGTCCCATCCAGGGTACAATGGCCCACCACCCCCTTGGGCCCAGCAGTGGGGCCCATGGCAGTAGGTCGTGGGCCAGCAACCCTTCCAATCATGCAGTGCATTCCAAGCGGCCGGTGGGGCGGCCAACGATCCGGAGCCCAACACCGGCGGTGGCGGCCCCGGCGGCCGGTGGCCCAAGAAGGCGGCGAACGCAACAGCGGCTACGGCCCAGCTCCGTCACGGACAGGAGTTCTTGGGCCCCGACCTCCGCAAGCCCATCATGCAGCAGGTCCCACTCAAACCGATATCGAGGCCGCGATGCACATGTTGGGATTGACTCAACCGGACCCAAATTGGTATATGGACACTGGGGCCACTACTCACATGACTTCCGAATCAGGTACTCTCTCCTCTTATTCCAATTTGAGCACCCCTCGGGGTATAATTGTTGGTAATGACAACTCTATTCCAATTCTAGGGTATGGTCAGAAAACGTTGTCTCCCCCCAATCCACCCCTTCTCTTGAAAAATACTTTATACGCTCCTAAATTGATTAAAAATTTAGTGTCGGTCCGAAAGTTCACATCTGACAATTCGATTTCAGTTGAATTTGATCCTTTTGGTTTCTCTGTGAAGGATTTCAAGACGGGGAGCCATCTCATGAGGTGTGATAGTAGGGGGATCTGTATCCTATCATGCTTGGTTTCAGTCCATCGAGTCAAGCCTTGCCATCAGCCTTTGCAGCCATTTCTCCTTCCATGTGGCATGCTCGTCTGGGTCATCCGGGATCTTCTATTTTATCAGTTTTAGATAAAAATAGCTTTATTTCCTGTAAGGGTACGAGTCGTACTCCACTTTGTCAGTCTTGTTCATTAGGGAAAATTGTTAAGTTGCCATTTGTAGACTCCAATTCTCATACTTCAATGCCATTTGATATTATTAATAGCGACTTATGGACGTCTCATGTTCTTAGTTCATTGGGTCATCGATATTATGTTCTCTTTTTAGATGATTATTCTAGATTTTTGTGGACGTTTCCAATTGTGAATAAATCACAAGTGTTTTCCGTCTTCATCTAATTTAGAGCGTTCATTCGTACTCAATTCGAACGAGAAATAAAAAATATTCAATGTGATAATGGGAAAGAGTATGACAATAGGGAGTTTCGGGAATTTTGTGCTAATAATGGGATAAATTTTTATTTTTCGTGTCCTCATACATCTTCGCAAAATGGAAAAGCCGAACGCAAAATCCGGTCCATAAATAACATTGTCCGAACTCTCTTAATTCATGCCTCCATACCTCCATATTTTTGGCATCATGCTCTACAAATGGCCACATATCTTCTTAACATAATTCCTTCTAAAGGTCTGACATATTCTCCCCCCCTCAAAATCCTATATAATAAGAACCCGTCTTATTCTTATCTTCAGATTTTTGGGTGCTTGTGTTATCCGTTATTCCCATCCACCATAATTAACAAACTTTAGGCTCGGTCTACCCCGTGTGTATTTTTGGGTTATCCATCGAATCATCGCGGTTATAAGTGTTTTGATTTATCATCCAAGAAAATCATAATTAATCGCCATGTCATTTTTGATGAAACCCAATTTCCTTTTGCCAAAGTTCATACTCCCGAGCCTTGGTCGTATAATTTTTTGGATGACCAAATATCCCTGTATATTATTCAGAATTTTTTGGACATATCCCGCACCCAAAATCCTCCAGCGGGCCCATTGCCTGCTGGTCCCACAGTTCCGCCAGCTGCAGCAGTTCTAGACGACACCACAGTTTACCGATTTGGGCCAGCAGGCCCACTGCCTGCTGGCCCATCTGTCCTGACCCCAGAAAATTCCCAAAATTCCCCCACTTCCTCTTCGAGTCATAGACCGGTCACTCGTAGTCAGCGGGGCATATTTACACCTAAAAGACATTTTAATTTACATTCTGATGTCTCTAAATCCCCCTTGCCCCGCAATCCTGAGTCCGCATTAAATGACCCTAATTGAAAATTGCTATGACTGATGAATATAATGCTCTTATTGATAATAAGACGTGGGAGTTGGTGCCCCGTCCATATGGTATTAATGTTATCAGGTCTATGTGGATTTTTGCTCATAAGGAGAATTCAGATGGGTCATTTGCTCGACATAAGGTGCGACTTGTTGGTGATGGTAAGACTCAGCAGGTTGGAATTGATTGTGGTGAGACGTTTAGTCCGGTAGTCAAACCGGCTACCATTCGCAATGTGCTTAGCTTGGCTCTTTCAAAGACTTGGCCAATTCATCAGTTGGATGTCAAGAATGCTTTTCTACATGGTGATCTCAAGGAAACAGTCTATATGCATCAGCCGTTGGGTTTCAGGGATCCCAACCGCCCTCATCATGTCTGTTTGTTGAAGAAGTCATTATATAGGCTTAAGCAGTCTCCACGGGCCTGGTATACACGATTTGCGGACTTTGTTTCGACTATGGGGTTCACTCACAGCAGGTCATATAATTCATTGTTCATCTACCGATGTGGTTCGTCATTGGCCTACATTTTGTTGTATGTGGATGATATCATCTTGACTGCCTCTTCCGATGCCTTGCGCCAGTCTATCATGACCATGCTCAGTTCTGAGTTTGCTATGAAAGACTTAGGGCCTTTGAGTTATTTTTTGGGGATTGTCGTCAAGCGTCATTCAGGTGGCTTGTTTTTGTCTCAACGAAAGTATGCTGCTGAGATCATAGAGAGGCTGGGATGTCATCCTGTAAGTCCACTTCCACGCCAGTTGATGCAAACCCAAAGCTTAAGTGCCGCAGCAGGTGCACCATACGAGGACCCAACCCGCTATCGCAGTCTGGCAGGGGCCCTCCAGTATCTTACCTTTACTAGACCGGATATTACGTATGCGGTTCAGCAGGAGTGTTTATTCATGCATGATCCCAGGGTTGAGCACATGAATGCAATCAAACGCATCATTCGGTATATTCAGGGGACACTAGACTATGGGTTGCACTTGTATCCTTCATCTACATCCACACTTGTCTCTTACACGGATGCTGATTGGGGTGGTTGTCCCGATACCAGACGGTCGACTTCTGTCTATTGTATGTTCCTTGGCAACAACTTGGTCTCCTGGTCGGCAATGCTATCACGCTCAAGTGCAGAGGCAGAATATCAAGGGGTAGCGAATGTGGTCTCCGAATCATATTGGCTACGTAATTTGCTTTTAGAGCTTCATTGTCCCATTCAGAAGGCAACCTTGGTATATTGCGATAACATTAGTGCCATCTACCTTTCAGGTAACCCAGTTCAACACCAACGCACCAAACATATCGAAATGGACATTCACTTTGTCCGTGAGAAGGTTGCAAAGGGTCACGTTCGCGTATGCCATGTCCCGTCTCCTTATCAAATTGCAGACATCTTTACAAAGGGTTTACCAGCGGTTCTCTTTGAAGATTTTAGGGATAGTCTCAGCGTTCGAAGACCGCCCGCTATGACTGCGGGGGTGTGTTAAACAGAGGTCATATACCTGTGATATACACTGAATATACAGCAGTATATCACAGGTATACAAAGCAGTGGACTGGGCAGCAGTGGGAAGCAGTGGGCCTCGGCACCACCCATGACCCCTCACCACCACCCACGCCCTACCCCAACCCACCAACCCACCCATCGCCCACATCCCACCACCATCCATGACCCCTCACCACCACCCACCTCCCACCTCACCCACCAACCAACCACCCCACCCCACCACCACCACCCATGACCCCTCACCACCACCCACCATCACCCCCATACCACCCACCCAACCCATCACTTATTTTTTAAAGTTCTCATTTTATCCTTTATCTTAATTTTATTAATATATAAAAATTAGTTTGTAATTAAGGGTTAAGGGTATTTTAGTAAACTTACATATTATACATTAACATACAATCAGACCAAACAATAAAAATATCATTAAACCATAACAAACGATATTGTCTATCCAAACATTGTGTTCATTAATACAGATACAATACAACACCATATTATATCATAACATATTGTACATTAATGAACCACAAGAAACAACCATCCAAACAGAGGGTTAAGGCACTTTTGTTGTTTAACCAATAGGAAAAAGTGACACATTGCTGTAATTGGTGGGTTGATTAGAAAAAATTTCAACTGCCGCCTAATATGTAACCTATGCTTCACTTTATAATTTGTGCTATACTATTTAGCAACAAGAAATTGTTTGCTCAAATCCCTCTATCAAATATGCTTCTGATGTGAATTTTTAGCAATCGAGTTTGGAAATTCATATGTAAATGATGAATTTCGAAAATTCCAAATTTTGGTAATGATCTATTTGTTCTGCTTAATTTTTGCAATGGTATCTCTTCTGAAATTCCATTTGAAAAGAAGTCATTTCAAAATTAATAGATTTAAGAAGTTTTGCTTTCCAAATAGGCGTTGGTTGGGAATCTTCAGTCCGGCCCATTGTGAGATAGATCTTTTGTAAATTGACCAATATAAGTAGCGATTTGCGCAATTGGTGTCTTTAAGTGCTACCTTTAAAATTTGACATCTTGCAAAAATAAACTCACGGTCCACAATAGATTGAAAAATGTTGACGAATTATCAGAATTTTAAATTGATAGATAAAACATGTCTTATATATCACAAATATTAATTAATGATATAAATCTTGATAGATTGTTAGAACTTATCATAAAATTTTGACAGAACGTCATAACTTACAACATGAACAAGGAATTTCACTCAATGATCTTGAAAATGGGTGATCTTGAACTTTTGAACCCTCACTTGTCCAGACACAAACCATCAAGATCAAAAGTTAGAAGTGTTGCCCATAGGGAAAACCTAATTAAACTTTAAGTTTCACCCATAAGACAAGCAGGGTTAAAAGTTCAACATCATCTACTTCCAAGGTCTTTCTCGTAAATCACCCAAATAATTCACCAAGTCGTTTTTCCTTCAAAATTGGTCCAAATCAACTCTAAATTTAAGATCGAACTTTCTAATTGATCAATGCCAACAATTTTCGGAAGGTTAGATTCAACCCACACATTCAAAATCAATAGACCTATATTGTCTTCTTCAACAAGAGTATTTGAGCTCAACAAAACCCAATAATGATGATGCTCTTTAATTTTCTTCCATCCAACCAATCTAAATCACGAACCTTCACTTTTCTACAGAAATATTTAATTCTTTTTAAATTTTACTTGTGCATTCATAATTTTATTACTTTATCCGTCTCAAAAAGATTGATATTTTTCGCTTTTTGAGAGTCAAACCTCCTAATTTTGATCATGTTTTAGAACATAGAATTTTTAAAAATTTTGAAAGAAAATTTACATATTTGAAAACTAAGTACTATAAGTCACCATAATTAATAATTTAAAATATTTAAAAGACATTTGAAAAAATTGCGGTTAAAGAACAACTCGTTTGACTCTCGAAAAGCGAAAAATATCAATTTTTTTGGGATGAAGGGATTAATAAGTAGGATTAAGTAGCGCAAGTATTACTATTACGGAAGAGGATGAGGAGGAGGTGGAGGTAGTGGTGATGGAGGAGGAGGAGAAGAAGAAGAGGAGGAAGAGGAGGACGAGGAAGAGGAAGAGGAAGAGGAAGAGGAAGAGCATGGACTTTTGTTAAGCTTCACTTCAATTGGAGTTTTAAAACTGAAAGAAAAAGAATTTATTAGCCAAAACATTTCGTGAAAAAAATTTATTTAAAGTTGAAACTAAAAAATAATATTTAAAAGTTAATAACAGAATTGTTGTTTTTTATCTGTGCTCTAACTTGAGGTAAAATGCTAGAGTTTTAATTTGTGAGAACTGAGAACAATCTGCCACTAAACTTTAGAATAATTTAAAGCGTAATTACTTGTCGAGATTTTACTTCTTACCAAGTATACTATAGTTCACTTTGCTTGAAAGATTTGATTACACTATGGTCCCATCAACGTATATACCTCATGTCCAAATTAATGTACATGCTCATCAACTCATGAGACAAAGTCGTCCTATGTCTAAAAAAAAAAGGCAATCCGATGCACTAAGCTCCCTCTAGGGAAGGGCCGGATCACAAGATCGTCCTATGTCTCCTCAACCTAAATAGTAGTACGTAGTTTTTTCACACGAAAAAATAAGAAGTTTCCAAGTGTTTCAATGGGAACCTATTTCCCACCACGCGTTTCCCCAGTGAGCTGATTCGGTGGAAAAAAGATATTTTATAGCACAAATTTTTCATTGAATATCGATGGGAAAAACCTTTATTTCTAGTTGTGAGTAAAACAAATTAATGTTACACACAAGACCTTGTATCATAGAATAGCATTTTGTTATGAAATTCCTTTTTTCATGTGGATTTTTTTTTTCAAATCCAAATTTGATCTTTTTTCGAGAACCGCCTAAAGTTCCAACTAAAAGAAACTAGAGTGTGAAATAACTTTTCATTATCTAACCTGAAGTACTGAGTCTCTCCATATCGGGAGGCTCAGTACTTCAACTAGTCTCCGACCATGTTCAATGGATCTCTTAGTTACGTTGTTGAGAAAGTTGTCCAAAAACAGTATAATAAGGTGTACCAGTGAACTTACAAGTAACTAGACATAAAATGGAGACTATGGTAGTTGTTTTTATTTTTATCATATTTGTCTAATTTTAAGACCCCAATAGATATATGATAGGATCGTTTATTTACAGCGAAATGGTATACAAAGTTAATAGGTTTCAACGAATCCAATAGAATTTATGGTTACACAAACGGTTTGGAACAGTTCTAATCTAATCCAAGACATACTACAGTAGGAGTTAGACATAAATGTTGATGCGACAATAATGTGTTTTTTGCCTTGTAACTTAGTCATTTGGTATACAAAACTTATTAGCCTGACTAATTTGAATTTGTGCTCGACAAGTCCACAACAAGAGAGTAAAAACTCTTCCTACCAGGACGTTCTCCGTTTCTAGTGTTGATCATGCAACAATGTTGTACCAAGTTTGCTCAACTGGTGTGACAAGTATTGAATGAGCAAAGAACATGTCTTGAAGGAAATAATTCCATAGGCGTTTCAATGATGATTTTAAAAAGCCAAAAAAGAAAAACGTGGTGAGAAGAAGTTGAGCTACCAGTATATATGTTGAGGAGCCCATATTTGAGTCCACTAATCCCATGTTTGAGTCCACACCTGAGACTATATCTGAGCCCACCCCAACTGTTTTATCGACTATCACAATTACACAACTTCAGCAGCAGAAACAACAGCTCAACAGCAGACAAGATTTAGCCTTCTACAAATGCAGATCACAGCTTCAACATGCAGCTGCACACAGGAGAATGGTGCACTCAATTTGTTAGGATAATTAAGTATTGGTTACAAAGGTGCAGGAAATGGAAATTACAAGTAACTGCTAAGTATTACAATAACTGAAATTACAATGAACTTGAAGAATAAACTGGAACAGTTTGTGGTATGCTGAGTCGAGTGTTTGCACTCTGTCTTTAAGATAATATTGTCCCGTATGTATCCTTTCTACGTCCTGGACAATTGTCTCCCAAGATAAAATAGCAAGTGAACAAATGAGCAAAGGAAACTCAAGTGTTACCGTGAAGAATTTTGAGTAATGAAATGATGCTGGAAGGTAGTAGGAAGACTGATTTCTTGTTTCGTGTGTGTTTTTCAACAATGGTGCAAGGGATCCTTTATATAGTTGGAGAAGAGACTCATGAACTGCCCACATTACTGCCATTACTGGCCAAGTAATGGCAATTATGGAGGTAGTAATTCACCAAAATAAATGGTGAATTTGATGTGCAACGTATGGCATTTAGGAAGAGTAATTCAGCCAAAATAAATGGCTGAATCGAGTGTTGTTGACGTTTTGTTCTCTGCCCAATCTGACTTTCTTGAAACTTCAGGGACCAAACTGTACATATGAAAAAATTCTGGTCTAAACTGTATATATGAAGGAATTATGGTCCAAAAAGATAATATCAGAAGAAGCACAGCCCGCCCGCGACCTGCGACCCGCGAACCCGGACTTGACGGGACGGGCGACGGCGGCACGCGTGTGGGCTTTCCTCGAACCGAAGCACATCTAGGTCCTCCCTCTTTTAAACACATGAAATCCCAAACCCCAAGCCAACTTTGAGACTTATAAACAAAACAATTCTTTCTTCCTCCACCGATGAGGGAGAATTGATCCCATACCACACTTTTTCATGCTTTAAACACCTCACTTCGTGGACCAATATCTCTTTCATTTCTCTCCTTGGCCCTACGGTCATCTACTTACTTAGTAGATTATGCATGTGTGAAGAGCCGGATTTTCCAACATGCGGAACACTAGTGTTTAAGCCGTTAAAGTTGGTCGGTCGCAACTCCCGCCAAAGGCAAATTTCCAACATTAAGTTAGTTACACAAGTTGGTTACAACTGATTTCTGTTAGCTTCTGTTTTTCTGTTTTCCCTTTTTGTTTCAGTTTCTGTTTAGAGTTAGTTATTGTGTTTGTTATTCTGTTTTCGAGTAAGTAGTATGGATATAAATAGGGAACATCTCAGTCCTTGTAGAAATACCAAAAAAATAGAAGAAAAGCTTCCACAAACTCTTCTCTCTTTTCAATCTTCCAAACTTCACATTCTGCATTATAGTCTTGTGTAGAGCAACATGTAATTGTTGCATGCAGTAGTCACAAAACTAACATGGTATCAAAGCTTTGGGAAATAGATCGAGTGGTGCAATCGAAGATCGAGACACTCGATGTGAATGTCTGAGCCAATTGATGTTGATATTGAGCAGGTTTTCTGGTTAATTTTGAACTGTGTTGGTTCAATTTACTTTTGATGTTGTTTCTAGAAGTTGTAGTCGTATATAACTTGTGAAACTATGGAGAATACTTCACCAACTGGTTCGATTGTTGGTGATGAAAGTTCAAATTCAAATTTGAACATTGTTGATCACAATCATCCACTTTTTTTAAGTGCTTCAGACACACCTAATGCTATTCAAGTTGAAATCCAGTTGGTAGGGATGGAGAATTACACACTATGGAGTCGAGTCATGAAATTGAACTTGTTAACAAAAAATAAGATTGGATTAATTGACGGATCTGTGAAAATTGACACATATGGTCCCAACCATGTGAAGCAATGGGATCGATGTAATGCAATGGTTATTTCCTGGATTATGAGGAATGTTAACAAAAAAATGCTAAGTGGTATCTTATATAAAACTACTGCATATGATGTGTGGAAAGATTTAAAGAAGAGATTTGACAAAATAAACTTGTCAAGAGTATATCAGCTTAGAAAAGATTTGGCAATGTTGAATCAATGTGTGTCACCAGTGTCTAGTTATTATTCCAGATTGAAGGATCTGTGGGATGAGATTGACTCAATTATTCCCCCACCTACATGTGATTGTGCTTGTCGTAGAGAGTACATAAATCACTTAGCAAATCAGGGACTATTGGAGTTTCTAATGGGGCTCAATGATGGATATAATCAAGCAAATAGTCACATCTTGTTAATGACCCCCACACCTAGTGTGAATCAGGCATATGCAATGATAGCCCATGATGATAGTCAAAAGCAGATCACATGAGTCTATATGTCCATAGGAGATGCCACTGAAAATCTGGCATTAATTAGCAGATTTTCCCAACACAGGATGAAGAAACCATATGTCTCAAATATATTCTGTGACCACTGCAAAATGAAATGTCATACCAGGGACAATTGCTATAAACTAATGTACTATGATTACTCTAAGAACAAATGACATGTTAGAGACACATGTTACAGGATCATAGGCTACCCTGGTGATTTTAAAGGGAAGAAAAAGGCAAATGTGGTGACAACATGTGATGGACAAGGTTATGCACATGCTTATGATGGTTGTGGATACATGAAACTCTCAAACCAGAAGGGTGGAAATTACAGGCAGTAGCAACCTCAGGGGAAACAGGATCAGTTGAATCACCTACTGAGATCATGTACTTCAGAGAAGTATCAAAAGATTCTTGAAGTACTTAGACAGGATGCAGCAGCCTCTAATGTGCAGCATACAGCAAGTCCTAAAGCTCACATGGCAGGTAAGCCTATGTTCAATAACAAGAAGAAGGAGAATTTTACTTGGATAGTGGATTCTGGTGCAACTAACCACATGGTTGTTGATAAACACATAATTGAAAGAGTAGATTTGCTAGAAGATGCAGGACAAGTTCAATTACCTACTGGAGACACAACTGCAATAACTCATACAGGAAATTGCAGGTTATTAGGAGGTGATCTCATAAAGCATGTGCTATGTGTCCCAAGTTTCAAATTCAATTTTCTTTCTATTTCAAAGCTAACAAGGGAGTTAAATTGTTCTGCAAGATTCTTTCCTAGTTTTTTTTTCTATAGTATCTCTTCATTGGGAAGGTGAAGGAGATTAGTAAGAAGGTTGATGGACTTTACATGCTAGAGTCTAAAGGAAGCATACATGCACAAGCATTTATCAGAGCATCAGTTACAACAGCTGAGTTAAAGGCTGGACTATGGCATAGAAGAATGGGACGTGTGCCAATGAGTGTTTTAAAGAAAATAAATGACTTTGGAGATAAGTCTAGTTTTTCAATTTAACATTGTGAAGTTTGTCCTATGGCTAGACAAACTAGGACACACTTTCCTAATAGCAGTAGCAAAACTGAGGTAGCTTTTCAGCTTTTACATCTTGATGTATGGGGACCATACAGGACCCCTACCTACGCTGGTATGAAGTAGATCTTTGGGCTTTGATTACCAAGGAATAGAGACTTTACAAATAAAGCCCGAGGATTGGCATTCCATTGCTGTTATTTTTTTATATATATATGGGTACAATTATCTCCGCTATTTTCTCACTATTGTTGATGATTACATAAGGTGGACTTGGGTTTTCCTGTTAAATTTGAAGTCAGATGTGTCTACTGCTCTTAAAAATCTTTTTGTAATGATCATAACACAGTTTAATATGTATGTTAAGAATGTTAGATCAGATAATGGGACAAAAATCTTTAACAACTCTTGTAATGATTTGTTTGTGCAACTTGGAATAATGCATTAAAGCCCATGTTCACATACTCCACAACAAAATGGGATAGTGGAAAGGAGGCACAAACATATTTTAGAAATTGTCATGGCCATTAAGCTTCAAAGCAACCTACCAATAAGGTTTTGGGTGACTGTGTAGAAGCAGCAATGTATGTTATCAATAGAGTACCTTCTGTAGTGATAGGTAATGCCTCACCTTATGAATAGTTATGTAACAAACCACCTGATTTATCTCATATGAGGGTGATTGGATGTCTTTGTTATGCCACAAATTTATTAAAGAAGGATAAGTTTGATACTAGAGCAATTAAGTCAGTTCTGTTGGGATATGCTGACAAGCAAAAGGGATACAAGTTATTAAATTTGACTAACAACATTATTTTTGTACGCATGGATGTCTGTTTTTATAAAGACATATTTCCTTTCAAATAGCTTAAAGGAAACAACATGGAATCACATGTTCCCTTTATTAATGAAGGACATGCTGGTGGGATTGAAGATGGGAGCATGGCTGATCACATGAGAGGTAATGGATCAGTCAATCCAGACAATATACAAGGATCAACTAATGATGCAGTACAAGCAGCTATTGAAGAGACAATGATGGAGAATGTAGGAAGCATTGTTCAAGAGGTAGATGCTGGGGAGATTTCTGAGGATCTAGCTGAAGAAAGGAATGTGTCACCCACAGAGATGAGAAGATCCATCAAAATTAGAAAACCTCATTTGTGGATGAAGGATTTCATCAGGCCCTGTATAGGTTCAGAAAGTAGACAAACCTATTTGTATCCCTTATATGACACTGTCAACTATGCTGGACTTTCAGTGTCTTATCAAAGTTTCATATCTAAGCTTGCAGAAGAACATGAACCACATACATATCTTGAAGCAGCAAAAGATCAGAGATAGATAGAAGTTATGCAAGCTGAGATTAAAGCTCTAGAGGAAAATCACACTTGGGAAATAGTTTATCTACCCACCCACAAAAAGGCAATAGGATGTAAGTGGGTGTACAAGATCAAGTACAAGGCAACTGGTGAAGTAGAAAGATTTAAGGCAAAGATTAGTGGCTAAGGGATACAACCAAAAGGAGGGGATTGATTATCAAGATACTTTTTCACCTGTGGTAAAAATGGTGACAGTCAGATCAGTAATTTCTGTTGTTGCAGTTAAAGGATAGATTATACATCAAATGGATGTGTTCAATGCTTTTCTACAAGGTGACCTTAATGAATAAATGTACATGACTTTGCCTCAGGGGTTTTCACATAGAAAAGGGAAGGTATGTAGGCTGTTAAACTCATTATATGGACTTAAGCAAGATGCAAGACAGTGGAATATTAAGTTAACCACTGCCCTGATATCTTCTGGTTTCACACAAAGCCATTTGGATTATTCTCTCCTGACCAAAAAGGTTAACAACTCACTTGGTAATTGTTCTTATCTATGTGGGTGATCTGTTTATCACATGAAATGATGATGGTCTCATACAAGACACCAAGCTTATATTACAACAGCATTTCAAAATCAAGGACTTGGGAGAATTGAGGTATTTTTTGGGACTTGAGTTCGCTAGGAACAAGACTGGGATTGTTATGCATCAAAGGAAATATGCTCTTGAGTTAATTGCAGATATGGGACTGACAGGTGCCAAAACTGTTGGAACACCAATAAAATTGAATAACAAGCTTACCATTGTTGTCTATGATCAACAGGTGAATAATAAGACATTGAGAAGTGATTCACACATAATGATGAAAGATCCCTTACTGGAAGACCCTACCAGCTATCAGAGATTGATTGGGAGGTTGTTGTATCTAACAAATAGTAGACCAGATATTAGCTTTGCTGTCCAGAGTCTCAGCCAGTTCATGCAAGCACCTAAAGAGTCTCATATGGCAGCAGCTCATAGAGTGGTAAGGTATGTCAAGCAGTCCCCTGGCTTGGGTATTTTTATGCCTTCTCGTGAGTCCAATTGCTTGTCTGGGTTCTATGATGCGGATTGGGCATCATGTCTAAACACCAAAAAGTCTATCACAGGGTATTTGGTGTTTTTTGGATCTTTCTTAATTTCTTGGAAATCTAAGAAACAATCAATTGTCTCTAGAAGTTCTGCAGAGGCAGAGTATAGAAGCTTAGCTTCTCTTGTTGTAGAGGTATTTTGGGTTTCTGGCTTGTTTGCTGAGTTAGACATACATTTGGAAGCACCAGTTCCTTTGTACTGTGATAGCAAATCAGCTATTCAAATTGTAGCCAATCCTGTATTTCATGAAAGAACTAAACATATTGACATAGATTGTCACTTTATTAGAGAAAAGGTTCAGCAAGGGCTAGTTTCCAACTTCTATATTCCCACAGTGGATCAACCAGCAGATATTCTAACTAAAGGACTAACTCAAGGACAACATGTATATCAGTTATCCAAACTAGGTATGAAAAAATTGTTTTCAGTACCTAGTTTGAGGGGGGGTGTTGAGGAGCCCATATTTAAGTCCACTAAGCCCATGTTCGAGTCCACACCTGAGACTATATCTGAGCCCACCCTAACTGTTTTATCGACCATCACAATTACACAACTTCAGCAGCAGAAACAACAGCTCAACAACAGACAAGATTCAGCCTTCTACAAATGCATATCACAGCTTCAACATGCAGCTGCACACAGGAGAAGCACTCAGTTTGTTAGGATAATTAAGTTGGTTACAACTGATTTCAGTTAGCTTATGTTTTTCTGTTTTCCCTTTTTGTTTCAGTTTCTGTTTAGAGTTAATTATTGTGTTTGTTATTCTATTTTCGAGTAAGTAGTATGGATATAAATAGGGAACATCTCAGTCCTTGTAGAAATACAAAAAAAATAGAAGAAAAGCTTCCACAAACTCTTCTCTCTTTTCAATCTTCCAAACTTTACATTCTGCATTATAGTCTTGTGTAGAGCAACATGTAATTGTTGCATGCAGTAGTCACAAAACTAACATGGTATCAAAGCTTTGGGAAATAGATCGAGTGGTGCAGTCGAAGATCGAGACACTCGATGTGAATGTCTGAGCCAATTGTTGTTGATATTGAGCAGGTTTTCTGGTTAATTTTGAATTGTGTTGGTTTAATTTACTTTTGATGTTGTTTCTAGAAGTTGTAGTCGTATATAACTTGTGAAACTATGGAGAATACTTCACAAACTGGTTCGATTGTTGGTGATGAAAGTTCAAATTCAAATTTGAACATTGTTGATCACAATCATCCACTTTTTTTAAGTGCTTCAGACACACCTAATGCTATTCAATCCTTGTAGAAATACAAAAAAAAATAGAAGAAAAGCTTCCACAAATTCTTCTCTCTTTTCAATCTTCCAAACTTCACATTCTGCATTATAGTCTTGTGTAGAGCAACATGTAATTGTTGCATGCAGTAGTCACAAAACTAACAATATAGCTTCAGATTAGAAACTTAACAAGTCTAATATGAATATTTGGTGGACGAACTCTCACTTTTTGACTTATTTATCATTTACAGTTGTTTAGTAATAAAGGAAATTGTTTTGGTGGGTTTCTCTCTGAATTTATTCTCCACAAATGGAACGAATTGAATGTTAATTTGTACCTTAAATGGACATAGCCAGGCAAAACTAGCAGTTGGTAATTTTTACACGAAAGCACTAATTTTAACTAATGGTATTAAAACTCAATTTAATGAATTCATTTAAGTCATAATTAAGTGTGATATAATCCAAGCACAGTGTTTATCCTCATGTGAAAGTTTAATTAGGTGCAGCTAATTAGCTACTATATGCATCAAGCTGCTGGTCAACGTAACCATTTTTACAAATTCTCGTATTTATTTAACGGAAAAGGCTCAAATATGTCATCAAACAATGAAAAATAACTCATTTATGTCACTCGTCAATAGTTTGGCTCATTTATGATATTGTTGTTATAAAAATGGCTCATTCATGCCATTTTTCATTAATGTTAATTTTACAATACCATATATGACACGTGATCTCGAATTAGAGGTCCACGTCGTTTAATTAAATCAGTCCAAGTTTAAATCCTGAATTAGATAATAAAAAAAATCCGACCCATACGCCCTACTAACCCACAACCATAATTTAGTTGGAGGCCACGAGCCTTATCTGGTATTGTAAGACTGACGTTAATAATAAATGGTTGGATGAGCCATTTTGGTAACGGTAATAACATAAATAAGCCAAACTATTGACGAGTGATATAAATGAGTCATTTATAATAGTTTGATGACATATTTGAGCCTTTTTCGTTTATTTAATTTGCCTTCTGGCTCCTGAACAAATTAAAGCAATCAATACAACAGTAGGCTAATAATATGTGTGAATATATAAAGGAAAGAGATGTGTGCCCGTTCACTCATAAGAATTATTTACTTTTTTCTAAAAAATATTTTCACTTTATTTGAAAATCATCGTTTGATCATGTAAATTCAAAACACAACTTCAAATTATATTTGAAATTTGGAAAATATCTAATACCCTATTTTAATTTTTTTCACTTTTAATACATTCAAACAACCAAATATTCTTTGCAAAAATTATAATCAAATGCAATTCTATCTTTAATTTCAACTTAAAAAATTTAAAATAACATAAAAATTTGATCTTTATGGCCAAACGCCTACTTAGTATATCTAAGAGAAAAAAATTACACATTGAGTACCTCTTCAATCAGCAACGTGCATGAAGAGGTTGCATGAAGATGTCTCAATGGATAAAATTACATCTTAGAGAAAATATATTTTTTCACTTCTAAATTTATCGCCAAAATTTACTTTTGTAATTTAGTTTTATGAGCATTGATTTACCTTGAATTTAATTATCCCCTTAAAAATAAAGTCAAATGTTGTTAGTGATGGTGTTATACACTTGCCACGCTAGTGACGCGTCATATTCTACTGTTTTTCCTTCTTTTTTTGTTAACATGTTTTCTTTTATTAATCATACTTTCACATTAATCAATAATTATTAAATTTCCTTAAATAATTATATCTCTATCCGTACTTGTCATCTTCCTCGTTCCACCTGAAACAAAGATTCTCCAAGGAATTCCAGTTTCCGATGACTTCTCCGATCCCTCATCCTCTTCCTCTCCTTCATAAGCTTAGTATATCACCTCTAATGGCCTCACATTCCACTCCACAAAACAGTCGCCATAAACAACCTAGTTCCGATTCAGATTTCGGGTCTAACACCGAACCCTTTTCACAATCAGAGTCCACATTGGATTCGACGAAGCAATCATCATAAAATCCCATAAAAATTGGATCAAATCTGAGGTTTTGATCTGGGTCAAACACCAAATCGTTTTCAAAGTTGGTGCAATCGCCATGGTAAGCAAAATCAGTATTTTCAAAATTTATTTTGATTGAATATTCAGCCATGGAAAGTGAGAAAGTTGAAGCTACTATTGAATATGGATTAATTTAATTTCTTGACCTTTTAAGTTCTCCCATTTGAGAAGAACTGTTCCGATGGGCTATGGCAATGAACATACAAATAAAGAAAGAGAAAAGAAAGTAAGAGAAAGGAAGAAAAGGGGGGAAAACGGATGAAACAAGAGAAATATTGAAATTGAAAGAAATATTAAGAAAATTAGTTAAATAAGTAAAGTTGTATGACATTTAATTAGGGGGTAAATAGACTCTAAACATTCCCTCAAAATCGTGTGTTTCATCTTGGAAGCCTACGTTTGGAGATCAAACATCAACTTCTCTCTCACACCTTCGATATGAATTTCCAGTGCCGGTTCACCACCTTCGGTACCCTCCGTCGTTCAATTAGTTCTGACCCATTTGACCTCCGATGAAGTCGGAATCTACCTTAACGCTACTCAAATACTGTTGGTTACCCCACTTCAACCCACATAGGAAGGTAAAATTATGTAAAGACTTCGATCTTTGAGGTCTCATCGCCATATGAACACCTCAATACCAGTCTAGTACCATCCAAATTGATACACCACAAGCCGCTAGCAATACAAAGAGAAGAAAATCAATAGCTAAAAAATATGTTAAATCATTTTTTCCATTGTTGATGACCAGAAAGAATGATGAAGCATTTTCTCTTCATTGTTCTCAACTTTTGTTTAATTCTCCCTCTTCTATATATATTATAAAAGAGCTTAGAACACAGTATAAAGATATATAAATTTGAAGGAATGGAGATAGCCTTTTCTAAATTAAAGATATGTTTTGTACGATGCTCATAAAGCTTACGATGAACAGAGACCGGAAAAAATGAAGGAAATGTTTGTGGGGCGGAGGAGTTGGGAGGAGAACGGGTGAAAAGAATAAAGAGAAAGAGGAAAAGTTAATATTAAGTGTATTTTGATTATACAACGATCAATTAGAAAATGACAAATGAAAAAGTTAATCCATTTTAAGCTTTTTTTTTATTTCACGCGCTTTCATTTTAATAAATTACACCTTGAACGAGATTCGAAGGTAAAAAATTATCGATAAAATTTAATTGTTAAAGTGAGTTTTCGAGACAAATTTAAGGATGATTTTATGTATTTTCTCTATCAATTTTTTTTGTGTGCTTTTTTCCCCTCTTCACGCGCTTATAGGAATTTTTTTGCAACGTCACTTTTTAGAAGGTAATTAAATTCAACTCAAACAAGAATAGGAGGTAAATAGACGTTCGTAAAGTTAAATTACTAAAATGAATTTTGACGATAAATTTAGAGGTGAAAGAATGTATTTTCTCTTTCTTTTAACTTATGTAGACAGTATATATTATCAGATTATAACTACAAATAATTATCTATAGTAAATGTATATTGATAATTATCACAATTTAACAAAAAGGCAAAAGTTAGGGCTCTAGGAATGGAAACCTCGTATCAAGCTTAGCTGAGATGGTCCAATTAGCTCCATTGTTGGTGGTTATATGAGCAATTTCTTGCACCAAAAATTAATAAAAAATGACCAATTAACATCTATTTAGAGTGGTTAAAATGGGCTGCCTCTGCTTATACGGGCTTTGAAATTTGACGGGCCGGTCCACTATTTTAATGGCCATTAAACAACAAGCCCAACTTATCACTATGTGGGTTGTGGGCCTGATCGGGCCAGCTCATCTTTTTAAAAAATAATATTTTTTATAATTTTTTTAATTTAAAAATGCTAACATAAATATTTACAAGATAATATTACATGATTTTACTACTTGCTAAATAAGTCACAAATTCACAAATAAGATAATTCTAATAATGTTTATTAAGTTTTGCTTCAAAGTAAAGATTTGATTATATGACTTCAGTATGAAATCTCTACCATTATATGCAATTATTTTAGGTATAACTGAACAAGAAAACAATCTTGTAGACCAACCCTTCTGCAAAACTGATTAATTTTTTACGTTGTTAACATTTACCATATTAATAACTGATATATATATATATATATCACTCGAATCAAATGGAGATATTAATATTAATAGCAAACTAAACAGTTAGTGAGTAACAATACAACTAGCTAAATAGAAATATTATCCTAGCTTTGTTCCAATAGATCTCAATAAAACACAAAAGAAAATGATAATATTACATTCATTTAAAGTAAAAATAAACTTCTCAAAGAAACTTCCATGACACTTATGACGTATCCAATACCACCATATTATCTTCATCAAACACATCTGATTCTGTTTGTGATAAATTTGTCTTAACATCTTCACTTTTTTTTCTTTTTTGATTAAATTTCTTTTGAGCCCACGGGGCGGTCCAATCCACGCGAATCTCAAGCCCACGGATCAGCGAGCTTACTCAGACCATGCTAAAAAGCCTTGTTCTTATATGAACTTCAAAAATTCAAATCCAACCTTATTAAATCACTGGCTGAATTGGATCGGCCCACGGGCCTTAACCCACATTAAATGCTCTACATCTACTACTACATAAACTTATCAATTTTGTTAATTTGTACTCATCAAATGATTAAATGACTCATAAAGCTTACACGTACTAATGCCAACTGGATCTAATTAAGAAGTTACACCTAGCAGTTCAATTTTGGGTTTGAACCGGCAAACAAGCTAGGTCGACCAGAAATTTAATATTTCCCCCGTCCGAAATAAGTGTCTCATTTACATAATTAAGAAGGAATTTTTTTTAAAATTTATCCCTATTTAGATAAAATGAATTTTTATGTAATCAATTATACTAATTAGATAGAATTTAATTAAGAATAATTTAGTAAAAATAAATATTTTTTCTAGGAACTTATATTTTCTTCAGGTGTGTGTTAAAGGTTAAGTGCACACTTATTATAAACCGGAAGGAGTGATTTATTAAAGCCAAACTTTCACAAGTTGGTTAATTAATTAAATATAAATATAACTAATGGGTGTGTATATATATATATATATATATATATAAAAGTGGAGCCTTGAAGTAACTGGTAAAGTTGTTGTCATGTGACCATGAGATCATGAGTTCAAGCCGTGAAAACAACATCTTGCAGAAATGTGAGGTAAGGTTGCGTACCCTTGTGGTCCGGCCCTTCACCGGACCCCGCGCATAGCGGGAACTGTTGGAAATTTGCCTTTGGCGGGAGTTGCGACCGACCAACTTTAACGGCTTAAACACTAGTGTAACGTATGTTGGAGAATCCGGTTCTTCACACATGCATGATCTACTAAGTACGTAGATAACCGTAGGGCCAAGAATCGTCAAATTTCATTGAGTAATGAAAGAGATATTGGTTCACGAAGTAAGGTGTTTGAAGCATGGAAAGTGTGGTATTGTGTGTAATTCTCCCACATCGGTAGAGGAAGAAAGAATTGTTGTGTATATAAGACTCGAAATTGGTTTGGGGTTTGGGACCCCAAGGGGTATCTCATGTGTTTAAAGGAGGGAGGACCTAGATGTGCTTCGGTTCGAGGAAAGACCACACGCGCGCGCCGCCGCCCGCCCGTCCGGTCCGGTCCGGCTCCGGCTCCGAGTTCCGGTCACGGTCACGGCCGTGGGCCGTGGGTCTTCTCGATATTATCTTTTTGGGCCGAAAAACTTTGCCGAAGTACGCTTTGATCCCGTGTTTCAGATATACGCTTTGGACCGAATTCTTTCGTATGTGCGCTTGGTCCCCGAAGTTTCAAGATGTACGCTTTGGTCCCCGAAGTTTCCGTAAAATCGAATTTCGACGGTCAAAAACAAAAATGCCAAGCACTCAATTCACCATTTATTTTGGCCGAATTACTCCTCCTATAATGGCCAAATCCGTTGGTCTTTCACCATTTATGTTGGTGGCTTTACTACCTCCATAATGGCCATTATTTGGCTATTATGGAGGCGCTTTTCAGCCCCTCCCTCACCTATATAAACACCCCCTTACACCATTGTTGAGCAAAAAGACATATGCACGAAAATACATAAACAGATGCAGAAAAACAGTGCACAAAAATACACAACCGAAATAGTTTTCTTCCTACAACTTCCAAGCATCATTTCGTTACTCAATATTCTTCACGGTAGCTCTTGAGTTTCCTTTGCTCAAGGGTTCCATTGTTGTTTTATCTTGGGAGACAAATTGTCCAGACGTATAAAGGATACATACGGGGCAATATTGTCTTAAGGACAGAGTGCCACACTCGACTCAAAGAAACCAGCTTTTCCATTTTTCGCCTTTCAACAAAATCGTAATTTCAGCTTTGTTGTTATATTGTAATTTTCAGATTTCTAGTCGAAAATATTATTGAAATCTTTGTTTATCCTTTCGAATACTTGTAATAGTTAAATACTTCCCGTCATCGCTTTATAAAGTACCATAGAGCAAATCTCCCAACAACTTAAGACAATATCTCGTATTGTATTACTATTAGTATTCGAAAGATGTCGGTCAAAAATTATGTGACCAAATCTGGATATGGAAATGGTTTTCTGGTAGAAGAGAGTGATGATGATGAACGTGTTCATGGTGTCACCGCTACCAAGACTGGTGGAAACAAGCGCTCACGAGAGCCTGAGGATGTCAACTGGGACAAGAGGAGAAGACTGAAGATGTTATTCTATCTTGTAGCAGAAGGCCTATATCTGTCCCAGACAAAGGATCCGAATAATGGTGAGAAGGAAATGGACACTCAGTCTGATGAAGTGACTGAAGTGAGCCAGAATCCAAAAATTGGGATAAGTATTTTTCTTACTTGTCAAGAATAAAGAGTAAATGATAAGTATTTTTCTTACTTGTCAAGAATAAAGATTAAATGATGTCTGATTAAAAATGGATTAAAGTAAGGAGGAATATGAAAATAATTTATATTCCTTATGCTTTAACAAATCGAAGTTTAATCTCATCTTCTTTTTCGTTTAAAGATTGGATTTTGTAAACGACTTAAGAAGATCCGTTCTTTTAAGTGTAATTACTAAAGTGTGTAAAGTATGTTCGCACATACGAGGGAGTAAGATCCACTGACTGTGCGAAAACTGTTACCACTCTTAAGTAAGCGCCAAGAATTATCCGGGCACCAATCTTAACGAAAGGAGTCTAAAAGCTAAAGACGTTGAACTCGTCATACTATTTGCGTAAGATCCTTCATAGGATGATATTGGACACTCAAATCACATAAAGCCTCCGGCGACTGGAGTGGGCCAAAATTCCTTTGATAGGATGATATTGGACACTCAGTCACATAAAGCCTCCGGGCGACTGGAGTGGGCCAAAATTCCTTTGATAGGATGATATTGGACACTCAGTCATACAAAGCCTCCGGGCGACTGGAGTGGGCCAAAATTTCTTTGATATGATGATATTGGACACTCAGTCATATAAAGCCTCCGGGCGACTGGAGTGGTGCCAGAATTCATTTCATAGGAAAAGTAATGGACACCTAGTAAGGTGGGCCAGAGTTTCCAGGTCCTAAATGATCTGAAGGCCTAAATAAAGGCAGTAAAGAAATTGGACACTCAGTCTGCCAAAGAAACTAGAGTGGGCTAGAGTATCTAGATCACATATGATCCGGTTATGCCCTAACCACGGGCAAGAGGTTGTTCATGTGAAGCAACTCCACCTCTAAAGTAGAAGGGGTTGGAGAGGTTGTCCTCAATAGGACTTCATGGATTGTGATCACTCTAAGATGAGGTGATACATATTCCTAACTTGGTTTAAGGGACGCCGTTGGTCAAGCTAGTTTGAGACTAGTCCAATAGGTCTGTAATAACTAAGAATGGTACAGTACGTTTGTAGCCAAATGAATGATATATTTGTAATCCGTGCATCTATGCCATCATAGATTAAGACACGTTAAATAGCAAGTCATTCAAAAGCTAACGATGTTGAGATTGTTGCCTTCTGTCGACATAAACCCTCTAAATAAATGTGAGGTAGATGAAGAGGCAAAATCACCTTTCCAAATTCCGTCAAGGGAATTGCGAAAGAAGCACCGCTCCTCTAGAACTTAGTCACACCTAATTGGGTGATTTGAAGTTTATACAAAATAGAGGGGGGAGACAAGTACGTTGTGATCTTCATTGATGATGGTACAACGTATGGAATCCTTTGTTTGTTGAAAAGCAAAGATGAAGTTGTTGAAGCCTACAAAGCGAAGTTGAAAATCAACTAAGCCTACGGATTGAGAAATTCGTAGTGATAGAGGGGAGAATGTGAAGCATCGTTCATTAAACGAATGTTCATTTCTCACCTCGCCTAACGGTGTTAGCCAAGCGCGAAGGTGTACGCCCAAATTATGAGGGGTAGCTTGGTAAAAGATGGGCTACCGAAACAGTCAAGTTCGACCTAAGATCGTAGATTGCATATCCACCGGATCCGCAAATAACAAGATAGTGTTGATCGCCTCTTGGCGTCAAAGAATGCTGAATTCTTTGGAGATAACTTTCCTTGGAAAAGGAAAAGGAGCAATTGCTCAAGGTTAACAAGAACCCGCGAGGGCTCGATCGTCCGAACTAGACGTTCCGTATCTTCATGACTCGAAAGTTGCCGTCTATCCGAACTTAATATTCCGTATCTGCAGAACTCGTGGATTCTAGATGTTGAACCAAGACGGAGCAAAGAGGGGACAAAGACTTGTTCCAAATCCTTCTAGCTTGTATGGTTGAGAACGAACCATGGACAATTAACAAATAATTGTTATCTCCAAAAGCGCCGCTTTGGAAAGAAGCTAAAGGGAGAAATAGATTCCATATATAGAACCATACGTGTGTAATAGTTAATCTTCCTCCTGGAAAAGAACCTTTGGGTTGTAAAAAGTGCTCCCCTGTGAGTAGCTTCACATCCAGGGCCATTGTAATCTTACATGGCATGGGTGTTGAAACGACCTTCCAAATCGAGAGAGTTGGAAGAAGAGGATCGAATTGGTTTGCCGAACTGTTGGGCTTCTTCCCGAACTTTCATTTTGGTCCCCGAAATGTTAACATTTTGGTCCCGAAAGTCTCGTATAAAACGAAACAATGAATTTGATCACGTAAACATTGACTCGAAGTTAGAAAGCCAACAGCTTGGAAAACCAACGGTCTTAGAGTGAAAATCATATTGAAACAAAGTCTCAATATGAAAGATATGAGTATCACAGATGACATCTTAGGAATTGGATTTCTAAGACATCTAACGGATCGGTCGATAGTTGACAGCCTCGTTGAAGCCACCAATGGATATGAATCATAGAACCGATTGGAATCATGGTGCACCCATAGACAAGGAGCGATATGCTCGTGTCACGTGTAGTTCAATGTATTGTACACACTACAACCGACTTGGTATCGTCCAACAAACAGATCGCCTGAACTAAGGTTCACCGATGATCTTAATATATGATCAATAGAAGGCGTTAAGTCGGATATGACGATATCCGAATTATTCGCCTATCTACGGATTATAGTATTCTGGATGTCCAAAGCGGTTCGAGAGAACACAAGTGATGCAAACGGACATCGTATCCGAAGAACACCAAAGCCACAAGTAAATGTGTATGGTGGTTCTTGGAAAATCCTCTAAGCAAACTTGCATCGACCGATTCATGATGGTATCGGAGTTTATCGCTTTATACAAAGCATGAAAGAAGTTGAGTAACTTCACGACTCATTAGAGGACGTCCCTTATTGGGAGAAACCCGTGCCTTCAGCAGCTTCTACACGTGGCTAGCCGGTCGGCTTTAGGAAGGACACGGATGACGGCGTCTGGACATATCTGTCACGATCCGTCGAGAGACATAAGACCGTATGGCGCTTGATCATCACGGGTGTCACTTCCTTATTTACTAACTAAGGGACTACCCGGAGATCAAGTGTTCGCCTGTCTAGGGGAATGGGCTTAAAACCCAAAATATACGAACCAATACAAAGGAAACCCAACCTTATGAACCGGAGATCCCGGTAATTTGGTTCAATGGGAAAACTAAGTTGTAAAGGTTCGGTTGATCGCTTCGGTCGAAACATGAGCACTTCGGATAGTGATTTCGAAAAGAAACACCAAATCCAAAGCCGTTCCCGCGATAGACGTTAAGTGCTATCTGCAGTATGGGTAAAGGTTAAGTTTTCAAAACTCCGTAATGATCCTCAACAACTGAGGTTAGGTCTTTGGGAAACTTTTAATGGTTCCTAACACTTGTGAAGTGGGGTATAGCAGATACCTTGTAGGAGACCACCTATTTAAGTGCGAGGACGGGCCGCCTCAAATTGAACGCACTTAAGAATCCAAGACGTTGTCCATGGCCAAAACGGACAAAACATTACGAAGAAGAGAGTAAGGGAATTTATTGTGTTGGTACCGTTGTCTTGGCTTACACTAAACACCGACGGTTCAAGACATCACGTTCACCGCGCAAGAAGTAAGTCCGATGGTATTCAACTATGGAAGGTTCAAAGCCGAGGCTACCTCTCCTTATGCAACATCGGCCCGCTGAAATATTGCTGGAAATGAAAAGACACCATGTGAGTGCGCCAAAATCTCTTTCAAGAGGGGATTGTTGGAAATTTGCCTTTGGCGGGAGTTGCGACCGACCAACTTTAACGGCTTAAACACTAGTGTAACGTATGTTGGAGAATCCGGTTCTTCACACATGCGCATGATCTACTAAGTACGTAGATAACCGTAGGGCCAAGAATCGTCAAATTTCATTGAGTAATGAAAGAGATATTGGTTCACGAAGTAAGGTGTTTGAAGCATGGAAAGTGTGGTATTGTGTGTAATTCTCCCACATCGGTAGAGGAAGAAAGAATTGTTGTGTATATAAGACTCGAAATTGGTTTGGGGTTTGGGACCCCAAGGGGTATCCCATGTGTTTAAAGGAGGGAGGACCTAGATGTGCTTCGGTTCGAGGAAAGACCACACGCGCGCCGCCGCCGCCCGCCCGTCCGGGCCCGGTCCGGTTCGGCTTCCGAGTTCCGGTCACGGTCACGGTCACGGTCACGGGGCGTGGGTCGTGGGTCTTCGATATTATCTTTTTGGGCCGAAAACTTTGCCGAAGTACGCTTTGATCCCGAAGTTTCGGATATACAAGCTTTGGACCGAAATTCTTTCGTATGTGCGCTTTGGTCCCCGAAGTTTCAAGATGTACGCTTTGGTCCCCGAAGTTTCCGAGAAAATCGAAATTTCGACGGTCAAAAACAGAAATGCCAAGCACTCAATTCAGCCATTTATTTTGGCTGAATTACTCCTCCTATAATGGCCAAATCCGTTGGTCTTTCACCATTTATGTTGGTGGCTTTACTACCTCCATAATGGCCATTATTTGGCTATTATGGAGGCGCTTTTCAGCCCCTCCCTCACCTATATAAACACCCCCTTACACCATTGTTGAGCAAAAAGACATATGCACGAAAATACATAAACGTATGCGAGAAAAACGATTAAGGCACAAAAATACACAACCGAAATAGTTTTCTTCCTACAACTTCCAAGCATCATTTCGTTACTCAATATTCTTCACGGTAGCTCTTGAGTTTCCTTTGCTCAAGGGTTCCATTGTTGTTTTATCTTGGGAGACAAATTGTCCAGACGTATAAAGGATACATACGGGGCAATATTGTCTTAAGGACAGAGTGCCACACTCGACTCAAAGAAAACCAGCTTTTCCATTTTTCGCCTTCAACAAAATCGTAATTTCGCTTTTGTTGTTATATTGTAATTTTCAGATTTCTAGTCGAAAATATTATTGAAATCTTTGTTTATCCTTTCGAATACTTGTAATAGTTAAATACTTCCCGTCCTGCTTTATAAAGTACCATAGAGCAAATCTCCCAACAGGAACTTAGTGTATCGGGCTGCATATATATATATATATATATATATCATGTTCTTACTAATTTTTCTCTCTAGTTGGCATTTTGGTGTACTAAGCTCCCGTTATGTGCGGGATCCGAATAAGAGTCGGATCATAAAGGCTTATTGTACGCAGTCTTGTTTTGCATTTCTGCAAAAAGATATTTCTTCTTATTTTGTATTTCTGCAAAAAGTTATTTATGCTGCTCAAATTCATGACCTCCTGGCCATATATACGACATCAACTTTACCAATTACGTCAAGACTTCCCTTCCCTTCCCCCTAATTAAATATTATTAATAAGTGGTTTAAGTTTTATCATAATGTTCTCTGGTCCAAGTATCTAATTCACATCCATTTCTGCCTTCTGAAAGATGACGAGAGAAAAATAAATGTTAGTCTATTTAAGGTCAGAACTTCAAAATTATCTTCAAAGTCTAAATTGGCATGAACATTAATTTCATTTGCGTCAGCTACTTGTTACAAATGTGGCCTATGTCTGCATAACTTTGACACACTTATATACGTAGGACACTACTATTTTTTTTTCTCATTAAATTTGTTACTAAAAAAATATTCAGTGACTATTTTCCACTGAATATCGATGAATAAAATTTAAGTAGTAGTGTTTTCACACGGAAAAATTAAAAGAAAAATCATCATTTTAATGGACACTTACTTTTCACCATGCGTTTTTCCAGTGAACTAGTTCGGTAAAAATAAGATGAAAAAATCATATTTTATAGCACAAATTTTTATTGAATATCAGTGAAAAAACCTTTATTACTATTAGCGGGAGGGCCAAAAATAAAAGGAAAAAAAAATATGTGTGAGACAAAGTGGAAATTTCTACACAAGATGACGAGATATAGAGCTTAATCAAAATCATCGATTTGTGAAACACAACAACCAACTTCTTCAATGACATGGAACAGTGACTATAAATAATAAATATTGAAGTTCATATTTGCAAATATTGATTTGACTAACAATATTGTAAGTACAAAATTTGAATGTTTGATTATATCTGTAAATAGTGAAAATTCACGTTCAAATATAAATTCAAATACTTTTTTTCAATTTCAACTTTAAATATATTTTTTCTTTCCAACATCAACAAAAAATTGTTAAAACACCAAGGTACTCAATTGCTGATACAGAAGTTTCCCCGCAAGGACCTAATATAACAAATAACCACGAATCATAAAATACTCTTGTACCCATTAAGTTCATAACCTAAAAATGAACATATAGCAGACATGCAAATTGAGGGGGGGGGGGGGGGGGGGGACACGTAGACCCCATTCTTATGACTCCAAATATTTACAATTTAAAAAAAATATTGAGAAAATATAAAAATAGTTGGTTGAGTTAAGTAACCAATCTTTGCATTTAAACGTGGCGTATAGTCCAAACACTCCATATAAATATATTATGCAAATTAGGTTTTGAGCTCAATATAAATAAGAGTCTTCCATGCATCAAATGTTAGTTGTAAACAGATAAACAACCTCATTTCTCTCATTAGAACACACTCAAAAGAAAACGTTACACTTTACAAAAACCACCTCTTAATCCAAATTTTCTTAGAAAAAAATACAAAATTCCACACATTTTTTTGAAGAGAATCGAGAAATTACTTCAATGGAGTCTGTTGTTTCTGAGCTCGAAGGAATTCTCTTGAAAGACCCTAACCCTTTTTGTTACTTCATGTTAATGGCTTTCGAGGCATCGGGGCTAATTCGATTTGCTCTGTTACTAATGTTATGTCCAATAATTCGACTCCTTGAGGTTTCTGGGAGAGAGGATGTTGGATTAAAACTTACTATATTCGTGGCCATGGCAGGTGTAAAAATATCTGAAATTGAATCAGTTGCTAGAGCTGTTTTACCTAAGTTTTATTTTGATGATATTAATATGGAGGCTTGGAGGATATTTAGCTCGTGTGATAAGAGAGTTGTGGTGACAAAATTTCCAAGAATTATGGTGGAGAGATTTGTGAAAGAGCATTTACGAGCTGATGATGTTGTTGGTACTGAACTTGTTGTTAGTAAATATGGTGTTGCAACTGGATTTATTAAGGATGATTTTGACAAGATTTCAGATCGGATTGTTGCATTATTTGGTGATGAACGACCAAGTTTAAGTCTTGGTAGGCCACAATCATCTTCTTCCTTTCTTTCTTTGTGCAAGGTAAGTAATACTCCATATTTACCAAAATTTACCTCTTTTTTTCACTCAATATCACATATCAATATTGTGCGACTAATTTGAATTCGAGCTAGCTGGTAGAACCATTAAAAGGAAAAGCAAAAATACTACCATATGTTTAACGATAGAAAATGATTCTTTTCTTTTAATGCATTCGTCTAAATATAGAATTTAATTTATATCCGTTGAAAATGTAACATTTATACTAGCTGTGTAATTTAGCCTAGCTATTATTGTAGGTTACTTACCTTATTTTCTCGTCTACTAACTCCATCTATATGTCAGTTACTTGTATTTACATTTTAGGTAACTTGTTTTTTTTATAAAAAGTTAAATTACTAGTGTATATATAGAAGTTAAACTCATAAATATATCGTAAGGGATTGATTACCTTATATACTATAAGAGTAAAAAAATCTATGAAGTTAACTAACGTGATAAAATAATTTCACTATCATCAGGTCATGACTTTACCTATTGTTGGCATCTTGTCTTACTCTCAAGCTAACAAATTTTATTTTTTATAGAAATATTTTTTGACTGACCTAATAGTGTAAAAAGTCTTTATATTGTCGATGTATATAAGTTTGTTAGACTACAAAAGTTAAACTCATTGTTACAAATGGTGCATTGGAACAGGAACAATCACAACCACCATTGTTGAGCAGCAAAAATCAGGACCACAGCCAGCATATTGTCAAGCCACTACCAGTAATTTTCCATGATGGTCGCCTTGTTATTCGTCCAACACCATTTTCAGCCCTAATAATCCTTTTATGGATTCCACTAGGCATAATTATAGCTATAATTCGAATTTCCATTGGCTTAATATTTCCAATGTCAATAGTTCCCTATTTAACTCCTTTATTTGGTAGCAAAGTCATAGTCAAAGGCAAGCCGCCACCATCAGCTACCACCACCAACTCAGGCGTACTATTCGTCTGCACCCACCGTACCCTCATGGACCCCGTCGTCCTTTCGACCATACTCCAGCGTAAAATTCCCGCCGTAACTTACTCAATATCCCGACTGACCGAGATTTTGTCGCCGATACCGACCGTTCGTCTGACGAGAATCCGAGACGTGGACGCGTGGAATATCAAATGTCAGCTCGAGAGAGGAGATTTGGTCGTGTGCCCCGAAGGGACAACATGTAGGGAACCATTTTTATTGAGATTCAGTGCACTTTTTGCAGAATTAACCAATCGAATCGTACCAGTGGCTATGAATTATAGAGTAGGGTTTTTTCATGCAACAACAGCTAGGGGATGGAAAGCTATGGACCCAATTTTTTTCTTCATGAATCCTAGACCTATTTACGAGGTAACATTCTTAAATCAACTGCCAGAAGATTCCACGTGTTCATCTGGGAAAAGTCCACATGATGTTGCAAATTATGTTCAGAGAATTTTGGCTGCAACATTAGGATTTGAGTGTACAAATTTTACGAGGAAGGACAAGTACAGAATTCTTGCTGGTAATGATGGAATAGTATCATCACATACTTACAGCACTAATTATGGGATTAAGAAATTGGTTAACACGTTCATACAAGTGGTGGCCACAAGAAAGAAGATGATTATGAGCTACTTTATTTAGTGGTATATTTTACTTAGTAGTAGTAATGTTTTGAGTATATTTGTTTTGTACTAATAAAGCAGGGTATGGATTCTTTGTTTTTATATCTTCTTTTAATTATTTTCCCAGAAAGAGGTGTTGAATAATCTACTGTTATTCAGTCAAAGAAGGAGTGTAATTTTTTATTTTAAACGATTTTCATTTTAAAGAGAGATCTTGTTAAATTTTAAAGAGAGATTTGAAGCATGTATGACTTTCATATGGTATATTTAATTGCTTCTAGCAAAACAATATTTAAATAAGAAAACATGAGTTGCTTTTGGGACTTAGATATGGGCTGATTGTAAAATGTGTTCGGAGAAGTGCATGGCTAGGCCATTTTGGAACCCTATTTAAGGCTAGCCGAACTTTATAAAGTTAAGTAACTTCGAGATGAATTTTAGATATACACGACCCGTAATTGCAATAATTTGCGTATGAAGTATGATCCAAACTTGAGAATTTTTTGTATGACATTTTGCTTGGCGATCCCAAATTTCAAATTCGTATATCTGAAGTTTAACTACCAAATCTAAAATATAACAGTAACTTCTACTAGTCGCACAAACAAAAGTAATTGATTTTAGAGGACCCGCTTATGCAATGTTGCAATTAAAAATTAGGTAAGTTACACATTTGACCGATCAACGAAAAATAATTACATTTGTTAGCTAAATATATAAAATAATATATACTATTGTATATAAAATATGTATATTTCATGCATATTAAACATAATATACAAGAAATATATATTTTTGGATATTATTTTGATGGCCAGATATACAATGTAAAAGTTCCATTTGTCATAAGTGATTGGAGGCTTTTTTTCGTAGGTTACCTTCGTAAATGGACGGCAACATCAATCAAGAATGATGCAAATGGTGCATCCGGGTGTAAAATTTTCATTCAACTATTGAAGTGGACGAAACAACAATATTAGAGAAGTTTAAAACAAGGAACTAAAAAATGTGGGATAAGAATAACAATTCCTTGATAAAATACAGGGTTGTTTTATTCTATATTTAGTTACGAGTATTAATTAGTTTAGGATTATTTTATCCCATTATTTGTACTAAATAATGAGATTAATTATCTCATATTAAAAGGTTAAATAGCAAATCTCATAACATATCTCAAACTCATAGAATATTCTTATCTATCTCATTTCTCATACTAAACGATCCCTAAATATGAAGTGCTTTATGTGCACGCATGTGATTACAATTCTTAAAGACAACAGACGAACAAATAATAACTAAAATACTGAGAGCGAAAAGGAATTATATATGTTGGTACCCGACATAGTAATTAATATCATCAAATCTTTGTTAACCATCAACAAGAAGAATACATAATATTGTTAGAGTAATCATGGGGATATCTCATAATTACCTCTCATTTATTTATTATAATTACTATGATTGTAATTAGTATCTTATATTTTAGGTAAAGTAGATTAGTATTTCATTATTCAAGCCTAGGATGAATATATATATATATACTTGTATATTTACCATAATATTGATCAAGGAATCATTTCCTACATGATATCAAGAATCTAAAGATCCTTGCCCTAATTCTTTTCTCTCTTTTACACGTTTTTTCTTCCCTTTTCCTAAAAGTTTTCGGCCTACCCTAAACATACAAACCCTAAACCGTTGTTTTTTCAACAACCTAACATACTTCTACAAACCACCACCACCACCCTTCGGCGAACTCCCTTCCCAAACCCTAGGGTTTTCTTGTTTCTTTTTCCCCTACTTTCATCAAAACACCACTTCCTTCTTCTCTTCTTTTGATTCTAAGTGGAACCTATGGCCGAAAAACAAACCTTTCATCCTGCTCTTGCCGTTAATAACGTCAAAAGTTTATCTCCATAACTCTTAAAATGGAGAAAGGGCAGTACACCTCATGGGCAGAACTCTTCAAAATTCACTGTCATGCTTATGAGGTGATTGACCATATTCTTCCGTCCGAATCACCGTCGGATAGAACTACGGTGGATAAGAAATTATGGTCTCGATTGGATGCTATAGTCCTTCAATGGATTTATGACACTATTTCAAATGATCTTCTCCATACCATCTTGGAAGCCAATTCTACGACTCAACAGTGTGGGAACAGTTGCAAAACATATTTCAAGATAACAAAATTTCTAGGGGCGTTTATCTTGAATACTAATTTACCAATGTTAAATTGGATGATTTTTCCAACATCTCAGCCTATTGTCAAAAATTAAAGGTACTTGCAGACCAACTGTCCAACGTTGGTTCGCCCGTCACAAATCAAAGGTTAGTCCTTCAGTTGATTGTGGGGCTAGATGAACAATATGATGGTGTTGTTACGTTCATTCAGCAAAGCAATCCGTTACCTCTCTTTTACGAGGCCCGTTCGAGGTTAATTCTCGAGGAAACGAAGAAAACAAAGCAGGCATCATCGGGCACAACAACCGGTGGAACGGCTCTCGTCTCTACCAACTCATTTTCCACTGATTTGAAGCCCCAAAATTCTAGTTCGGGGGCCATAATACTCGTCAAAATAATGGCAAAAAATGGGGTTCAAACCATAACAATAAAGGGAAATATAATGGTGGAAAGGGACGAGGCCGGAGAGGAGGACAAACTGTCGGCGGCAGTGGTGGTCACCAGTGGGGCAGTGGTGGAAGCAAGTTTGGGCAGTACCCACCGTGGGCCTGGGCCCCACAGTGGGCTGCCCCGCCATGTCTATATCCTACTTCTTCGTAGGACAGGCCTCCTTCTTCTTCAAATCGCCAATCCAGTATTCTAGGATCTAGTCCACAACATGCATTTGCGGCACAAGTACCATCTTCGATCGGATATGCACCCATAGACATTGAACAAGCCATGAGCCACATGAATCTAAATATTTCCAGATGAGTCGTGGTACATGGATACAGGGGCAATGTTACACATGACGACATCTCAAGGTAATCTTTTGTCTTATTTTAATACGAGCAGTAATAAAAATATTATTGTCGGCAGTGGGCAGGAAATTCCAAAAACTTGATCTCTGTTAGACGTTTTACAATTGACAATAATATTTCTGTGAATTTTGATCCATTTTGTTTTTCTGTGAAGGATTTTCAGACGGGGATGTCGCTCATGAGATGTAATAGCACGGGGGACTTATATCATCACCTCTATTTCCAACAATCACATGGTCAAACCTTCCACCTTTGCGGCCATCTCTCCTAGTATATGGCACAATAGGTTGAGACACCCGGAGCACCGGTTTTTAATCAATGTAGGAAGAATAATTTGTTTTCTTGTAATAGACGTTTGGACTCTTCTGTTTGCCAAACCTGTGTGTTTTGTAAACATGTTAAACTTCTGTTTTCTGCGTCTACTACTCATATTTTTATGCCAGTTGATATTTTGCATTGTAATTTATGGACATCACCTGTTTTAAGTGTTGCATGTCATAAATACTATTTGCTCATTCTTGATGATTATTCGAATTTTTTGTGGACCTTTCCCTTAGGTCAAAATCACAAACCTATAACATTTTGAAATAATTTAGTGTGTTTATCAAAACTCAGTTTGACAAAACCATTAAAAGTTTTCAATGTGACAATGAGGGAAATTTCTAAATGCGCAATTTACAGATTTTTGTCACCAAAATGGGATGTATGTACGTCTTTCATGTCCACATACCTCTTCTCAAAATGGGAAAATCGAAAGAAAAATTCGAACAATCAACAATATGACTCGCTCTATTCTTGTGCATTCGTCCACACCACCAAATTTTTGGCATCATGCCCTTCAAATGGCTACATATCTTCTAAATATTCTTCCTAATAAACTAATCTCCAATGTGTCACCCACTCAGGTTTTATACCACCATTTTCCATCAGTTACATATTTACGGGTTTTGGGTGATTGTGTTATCCCCTGTTTCCTTCCACCACCATTCACAAACTTCAGACCCGTTTTACTCATTGCGTGTTTTTAGGATACCCACAAAATCATAGGGGATATAAGTGCTTTGATATGTCAAGTGGGAAAGTCATTATTTCTCGTCATGTCCTCTTTGATGAATCTACCTTCCCGTTTGCGACATCTCGAGCGGCATCCTCACCTTCATATGATTTTCTGAACGACGGAATTCATCCAATTTTGAGGTATCATATAAACTCACAAAATAATAGTGTAGGGACATCCCCAAACCCGCGGCCTCAAAACATGACCCAATCCACATTTGGTGATAGGCCGGCCCAACAAAGAGAAACCCCTACACCCGTCACCCAACCCCCTATCCGTGACACACTGGCCCAATCCAGTGGTCGTAACGAGCCCACTACACCGGCCCAAAATCCCTCACCCAGCTATCCAATAACCAAATTGTTCCAACATAGACCATGGAAACCTGTGCAATGCACGAGATTTTTTGACCTAAACACTATTTTAACCTAAACACCTCAGTCCAACTATCACCAATACCAAAAAATCCCAAAGTTGCCTTATCCGACCCGAATTGGAAAGCTGCCATGTTAGATGAATTTACTTCTCTTATTCAAAATAAGACGTGAGATTTGGTACCACATCCATCTAATGTGAACATAATTCAGTCTATGTGGTTTTTTTACATAAAAAAGAATTCTGATGGTTTTTTTGCAAGATACAAAACTCGTCTTGTTAGTGATGGCAGGTCTCAGCAGTTTGAAATCGATTATGGTGAAACATTCAGTCCGGTAGTCAAGCCAGCAACTATCAGGACTGTTCTTAGCTTGACACTTTCCAAATCTTGATCCATTCATCAGCTGGATGTCAAGGATGCATTTTTACATGGCTACTTGCAGGAAATGGTATACATGCATCAGCCGTTGGGATTCCGTGATCCTACCCATACAGATCATGTGTGCCTGTTGAGGAAATCTATATATGGTCTGAAATAAGCTCCTAGGGCATGGTATAACAAGTTTGCAAGATTTGTTTCTAAATTAGGATTCTCTCACATCAAGTCCGATAAGTCCTTATTTATTTATTTATAGGAAGGGCACTGACATGTCATATATACTTTTGTATGTTGATGACGTTATTCTCACAGCATCCCCCACTTCACTTCGTCAGTCTATTATGTCCCTACTTGAGGCTGAATTTTCGATGAAGGACCTAGGTCCGTTGAATTATTTTCTTGGCAATGTTGTTACTCACTATGCAAGTGGTCTGTTTCTCAGTCAGAAGAAATATGCCGAGGAGATAATTGATAAAGTAGGGATGTCTTCCTACAAACCATCACATACTCCAGTTGACACTAAGGCGAAATTGAGTAACGTTGCAGGTACTCCATACAACGACCCTACACACTACTGCAGCCTTGCAAGTGCATTACAATATCTGACTTTTATGAGGCCTGACATTTCATATGCGGTCCAGGAAGTATGTTTATACATGCATGATCCGAAGGAAGAACATATGGGGGCTCTCAAGAGGATTCTGCGGTATGTTAAGGGTACTCTTCATTTCAAACTTCATCTGTATAAGTCCTCAATCTCGAGTCTCTATGCCTACACTGATGCGGATTGGGGTGGCTGCCCCAACACATGTCGTTCCACTTCCGGCTATTGTGTGTTCTTGGGTGACAATCTCTTTTCCTGGTCATCCAAACGTCAGTCCACACTGTCTCGATCAAGTGTAGAGGCGGAATACCGAGAGGTGGCAACTGCTGTTGCTGAGTCATTTTGGCTCCGTAATCTCTTACTGGAGCTCCATTGTCCGATTGAAAGGACAACATTGTTCTATTGTGACAATGTGAGTGTGATATACTTATATGTCAACCCAGTTTAGCATCAACACACGAAACACATTGAAATGGATATTTTATTTGTCCGCAAAAAAGTTACCCGTGGTCAAGTTCGTGTTCTCCATGTACCACCCCGTTATCAGATAGCTGACATCTTCACTAAAGGTCTTCCGCGCGTAATTTTCGATGATTTCAGGGACAGTCTCGGCATCCGAGAACCTCCAGCTAAGACTGCGGGGGACTGTTGGAGTAATTATGGGGATATCCCATAATTACCTCTCATTTATTATAATTGATATATTGTAATATATTGTAATTAGTATCTTATATTTTAGGTAAAGTAGATTAATCTTTCATTATTCAAGCCAAGGATGAATGTATATATATTGTATCTTTACCATAATATTTAGAAAGTGATCAAATAATTTGAGATAAATATTTTTAGTAATGTGACCAAGTAATATGAAACAGAGGGAGTAGTTTGAAAAAACTAATTTAAATAGTAAGGTAAATACCAACTAACGAATATAATTCCTACAATGTATTCACACATAGGGTCCTTACTTTGTTTTACTGAACACAAATTGTTAGTCTTTCAAAATATTTTCCCTAAAACTTAGGGCTGGCAATGGATCGGAGGTGGATCGGGTGGAGCTCAATCCGCCAACCATTCATCCACCACCCGACCCATCCATCACCCTATTTTTTCTTCATCCACACCCGATTCACCAATCATCCACGGATGAATCGGGTGGATCTGGTGCTTCACGGATGAAAATTATAGCACAATCAGTCAATCACCTAAAATATAACATAAAAATCAGTTTCGGAGAAAATCAGGCCGTTATAGTGAAATGTTGTTATAATGAATGACAATTATAGAGTATGTATGATCTTTGTAATGCAGGATGATAAAGATGGGAAATTATTTGTAATATTTTGAAATTTCACTCGATATAAAAAGAATAAATGAAATTATTCCTTTTTAGATTTGAAATTCCAAGTAAATATTTTGTTTTTCTCTCAAGGGAGAAAAATAGAAATTAATAAGTAGATCAAATTAGTATTCATTTGAATTTTTCAAATTCGAAATGATATTTTTCTTAAAACGTAAACTCCACATATGTCCTTTAGATATTCTTTCAAAAGTGAAACAAAAGATCTATTCGTTCTCTGTTTTTTGTTTTTGTTGAAAAACTGTATCTAGTGCTAGTTGGATGACTTCAATCACAATTACATCAAGAAATTATGTCAATTTGTTGCACTCTAGGTTTGCCTTTTGAAGTTATTAAGAAGACTTGCAAAATCTTAACTAGGAGAAGTGTCGGGTGGATGGATGGGTGGGGTGGTGGGTTGGAGGTATGTCCACCCGAATCCGACCCGACCCGTCACCCGATTAAAATCCATGTTTTGTCGGATTTTTCATCCATATAATCGGGTCGGATGGATCAGATATCCGTCGGATGGATCAGATATCAATCGGATCTGGGTGAAATTGCCAGCCCTACTACAACTCCTTTTACAAATAAGTCATTTTACATCTTATTTGGATGGTTGGTGCATATGATTTTACAGGTATCATATTATATTGTATTATAATATATATTTTTTATAAATATAATATTTAAATATATTATATTATTTTCTATCATTATATATAATGTCACAAATCACTAATTTTAAAAATAAATAAAAAATTACATAAAAAAGTAAGATACCATCACAACAAATCAATCGTATATAAACTAAAACTTTAATTCTCATCATTATAAAGAAAATGATAGAATTTAATGATAGATATAATATAACCTCCAAACAAGCTGTTAAAGTAGACAGATTTTGGTAATTCAACCGGAACGGGCCCTTTGGTTTCTCAACCAATTAGCCAAAGGAGAATTGCATCAGAACGACGCCGTTCCACATAGCAACTCGACATTCAAAATCCATTTTTCTGGTAACAAACACAATTTTTTAGCCTTGCGTCCGAGTCAATTTCTAAGTCCTTCTAGACTCGTTCGCTCATATAATCAAAATATTCCTGAATTTTGTTTTCAATTTCATCATAATTCGCCTTAATTAATTAATTAATCCGGTAAGTAATTAATCTCCTCTCTCTCTTAACATGTATCATCTAGAACCTTCCGTTATTTCATTTTAGATGCACCGATAATTTTGTTTTATTGTAATCTAGGTTTATTTCCTTTTTGATGTGCCTTGATTCTTCCGGTATGTTTCATTTTGTTTTTGTTTGATAATTACAGTCTTGGAAATGCTGTAATATGAGCGTTTGTTCTTAATTTCGTGTTGAATGTCAGTTATTTATTGATAAATTAAGGGGTTTTAAGAGAAATTACCTCAGTTTTAACAATTGGATTAATGTTTTATCATTTTTTGATTAAAATGAGTGTATTTTTGCTTGGAATTTTAGTTTTAGTAGTACAGAAGGTAATTAGCATTTTGTTTTTGTTTAATAATTATTATCTAGGAGATGCTGTAATTTGAGTGAATTTTCTTTTTTCGTGCCGAATATTAGCTATTTATTGATAAATTAATGGGGTTTAGGCGAAGTTGTCTCAGTTTTAACAATTGGACTAATGTTTTATCATTTTTTGATTAAAATGAATGTATTTTTGCTTGGAATTTTAGTTTTAGTAGCACAGAAGGTAATTAAGATTTTGATTTGTTCGATAATTATTATCTAGGAAATGCTGTAATCTGAGCGAATTTTCTTTTTTTCGTGCTCAATGTCAGCTATTTATTGATAAATTTAGGGTTTTTAGACGAAATCATCTCAGTTTTAACAATTTGATTAATGTTTTATCATAGTGTGATGAGAATGTAGATTTAACTATGCTCACCAGTTTGGGGAGACGAGATTAGACGGGATATGACGCAGGTGCAACTTACTGAGGACATGACCTTAGATAGGGGGTTGTGGAAGATACAAATTAGGGTAGAAGGTAGTAGGTAGTTGAGCGTAGTCCTAATTACGCTTACAAACGGGTAGTTGTAGTGTTATTATTGTAGGTCTGCTTAGCCTATCATACTAGTAGGCGCAATATTTCTTTATAGTTCCCTGTCGTTTAATTTCTGCTGCTATGTGTTCTCTAGTGTACTTTATTTATCTTATTTACCTGCGTTAGTTATTGCTTCTTTTTTCAGAATGCGTTATCATAGCTTATTCTCTTTTGTTACCAGCATTTCATACTGCTTTAAATTTCTTGTTCAGGTCTGACCGTTTCTCTTGCTTTGCGTGTGCTTATGCTTTGTCTTGAGCCGAGGGTCTTTCGGAAACAACCGCTCTTCCTACTAAGGTAGAGGTAAGGTTTGCGTACACTTTACCCTTCATGTGAGGTCTTTCACTGGGTATGTTGTTGTATAGTGTGATGAAAAGGGGTGTTTTTGCCCATTTTGTTTAGAAGGTAATGAATATTGTATTGTACTGTAAGAAACTAAAGATGTTATAAAAGTGTCATTGAGACTCTTTAAAATACTTTCTTTTGTTGTTATTGTGGGAGTAAAGGGATTCTAACTTGTTTCTGGATGGATCTTTCATATTTCATACATTTAGAATGACTTCCTATATTATGCTGATATATAAGTTGACTTTTGCCCTCTAACGATGATCTTTAGCTGCCAATTATGAGTCTCTTAGGGTGTGTTTGGTAGGGAGGAAATTCAATTTCCCCATATTTGGTTGGTCAAAATATTTTGGAAAACAAGTTAAAAAGGAGGAAAATAACTTTTCTGATAGTAGGGAAAATAAGTTTCAATAAATGACATTCCAAGTTCATTGTCTCTTCCCCACCCACCCAACACCCTTAACCCCCGCCCCTACACCATCCTGTTCCCCGCCACCCCGTTAGGCGAAAGTGCCTTAGTTGTGGCAATTGATAATGTTTTATCACGTTGTGATTAAAATTGGTGTATTTTTTTGCTTGTAATTTTGGTTTTAGTAGCACAGAAGGTAATTAACATTCAATTGTATTGTATGAAACATTGACACAGGGAGACTCTAAAAAATACTTTCTTTTGTTGTCGTTGTGGGGTTTAGCGATTCTAACTTGTTTCTGGATGGAACTTTACTATTTGATACATCACGACACAATACAGCAACATACCCAGTAAAATCTCACAACGTGGGGTCTGGGGAGGGTAGAGTGTACGCAGACCTTAACTCTACCTTGGTAGGTAGAGCGGCTGATTCCGAGAGACCCTCGGCTCAAGACAGAGCATAATCACAAGCAAAGCAACAACAAAAACAAAGCAAGAGCAAAGCAAGAGAGACTGTCAGAAAATATTTAAAGCAGTATGGAAATGCTGGTATTAAAAGCGAATAGGTCATGATAATGTATTCCGAAAAGTAAGCAGTAACTAGCGCAAGTAAATAAGCTAAACAAAGTAGGACACATAGCAGGAGAAATCAAGCTATATGGGACTATAGAGCAATACTGCGCCTATTAGTATGATAGGCTAAGCGGACCTACAATACTAACACTACAACTACCAGTTTGCAAGCGTAAGTAGGACTACGCGCAACTACCTACTACCCTTCTATCCTAATTCGTGTCCTCCACAACCCTCTATCTAAGGTCATGTCCTCAGTAAGTTGCACCTGCGCCATATCCCGTCTAATCACCTCTCCCCAATACTTCTTCGGCCTACCTCTACCCCTCCTGAATCCATCCATAGCCAGCCTCTCACACCTCCGCACTGAGACATTTATGTCTCTCTTCTGTACATGTCCAAATCATCTCAACCTCGCTTCTCGCATCTTATCCTCTACCAAGGCCACTCCACTCTGTCCCGGATATCATCATTTTTAATCCTCTCCCTCCTTGTATGCCCGCACATCCATCTCAGCATCCTCATCTCAGCAACTTTCATCTTTTGGATGTGCGAAGTCTTGACTGTCCAACACTCCGTCCCATACAACATAGTCGGTCTAACCACCGCCCTATAGAACTTGCCTTTAAGTTTTGGTGGCACCTTTTTGTCGCATAAGACTCCAAATGCGAGCATCCATTTCATCCCCCAAGCCCAATACGATGTGTGACATCGTCGTCAATCTCTCCATCCCTTTGGATAATAAACCCGAGGTGCTTGAAGCTTCCTTTCTTTGGAATGACCTGAGTACTAAGCCTCACCTCTATGCCTGTCTCAAGGTCGCTCTCGTCGCTCCCGTTACTGAACTTGCACTCCAAGTATTATGTATTGGTCCTATATTGTACTGACAAAAAGGTGGGACTTTTGCCAGCTAAAGATGCCAATTACTAGTCTCTTAGTGTGCAAATCTAGAATTCCCTGCAGAAATTTGACTTTACTTTTTTGTTTCCGAAGTAACTTTCATCAACTAGCACTAGTTTGAGTACAAGGCATCATGTGGGATCTACGATCGACTGTGCCCGTTGTTGGCTTTGCAGATGCTTTCAAATACTCTAGCAGTATATTCCATTAATTGCATATATCCCTTTTTCGTGTCATTGACATCAGAGATTGCATTCAATCGAATGGTTTGAATTTGCAAATCTTTCAGCTTATGAGTTGTATGAAGTCATTTATATTATAAATGCAATACTAATGTTACCTGGTTTACTTGGTCGCTCTTTCTTTAAAACATTCAACTTAAGTTAATGTGAATATCCTGCCTGCTGCTGTCGTCAGTTTTTATTTACTCCATTGTAGCGGTTGGAAATTGGGAATTGTTCTAACCAAATGCATATAATGCATTTCGTCATGGAGACCTCTATGAAGTGGTGTATATGGGAATACCTCAGGGGTCAGTATATAGGGATAGATCGAAGTTTGTAAACTATTAATGTCATTGCATAGCCTTAAATAGGCGTCAAATTAACGCAGTTTAAATTCACAAAGGCTTTGATGGATTCTGGGATAACCCAAAAGTCTATGACTATTCTTTGTTTAATAACGAAGAGGGAATAACTAATTAAAAAAGAAGAAGAGGGAATAGGTTTGTCAGTATTTTAATCTGTGTAGATGATCTTTGATGACAAAGAATGATATTGAGTAAAAACAAGAAGCAAAGAGGAGCTTGCAATAGAAGTCTAAGATCAAAGTTCTAAGGGAGCATACCCACTAGCGCATAAACTTAAATTTATTCTCTGTAAAATATTGTCAGCATGTGAAGCTGGAAGGAGATACTCCTTGGGAGGATGTGAGTTGTTATCAAAGATTGGTTGACAATTTGTTGTTAAAACCATGTCAAGACTTGATCTAGCTTTTGCTGTTCTTATCATAATTCAAAAGAAAAAAAGGACCTGATATAGCTTTTGCAGTCCAAAATCCATACGCTCATGAATTTATGGAAATCATGCTTTGGGTTGATTTAGTGGTAGTCAAACATATAAAGAAAAAAAATACATCAAGGAGCAAGATATACCGATGGCTGCAGATTGTTCCAAAAACATTGTAGTTCATTATAACTTTGATTGGGTTGCATGTTTCAACATTAGGCAATTAATTATGGGATACATAAGAAAGAAGACATTGTATTAGGAGAATAGGAGCTCAGCAGAGGCAGTAACATGACTTCTGCATTGGCTGAAGTCATTAGGTTAGTTGGCGTTTTCAGGGAGCTGGGAGCTGAAGTGCAAAAGCCTTTGAAGCTGTATTGTGACGGTACAGCTGCAATCCAGGTAGCGGGAAATCCATTATTTCAAGAGATGACAAAGTATATTGAAACTGATTGCCGTTTTGTGAGAAAAAAGTTCAAAAAGGTTTGCTACATACCAAACAAGTATCCGCTAATAATTAAGTAGATAAAGTCTGCTTTCTCTAATAGCTTAAGCATTTAGATGAGGTGACCACACACTTCAACATGGTATCAAAGTATGTAGAGGTCCGAGGTTCGAGTTTCGCTGCCACCCATTATGAAAAAGAATTTCCACGGGCTTAGCCCATAAAAAAGAATCAGGCCCTACACGATGGGGTGTGTTGGGAACATAATTAAGTAAATAAAAGTGTATTATCTCTAATATATTAAGCTTTTAAATGAGGTGATCACATTTCTTAACCGAGGCAATAGCTGATTTCTAACAAAAGACTTAGGCAGGACACGATATGTGTTAGGATTTGAATCCCAAATCCGACCTAATAAGAAAACAATAAATAAGCGAACAACAAATAACACACAAATTTATAGTGGTTCACCCTCAATGCAAGAGCTACATTCAATTTGCCGTTATCAAAATAGGGAGTTTGTGGTTTTTTACAATTCTCTCTTTTTCTCGTCACACACATTTTCTGTAAAAGAAAACGGCGCCCTAGAATATATATAGCGATAATTAGGGCGAACATAATACAAGCTTGAAATTCCCAAAATACCCTCTACTAAATAATCTTACATTATAATACAGCGTTCCACACTCTGCGTAGGGTCTTCATAGTGTCGGTAATGAATTAGGCTCCACAACTCAACAAAGGTCTGCGTACACTCTACCCTCCACAGACCCCACGTTGTGGGATTTTCACTGGGTATGTTGTTTGTATTTATCCATCTAAGTGAACATCCCCCGAAAGAATTAATCTTTTGCTTGATATCGTTACGATGCAGAGCAGATTTGCTGGCCATAACAAATTTGACTCGGCCCCTGAAAAAAGGGCGGAAAGACCTTTGACTTAAGCCCGAAAGGAATCGGGGTCGCTTTTCTTTAGGATTTTAGTTTGTAACAAGGTTTGATCAGCGTTCCACACTCTGCGTAGGGCCTTCATAGCGTCGGTGATGAATTAGGCTCCACAACTCAACAACATGGAACGTTTTCTTGGCTAGTTGGGGTGTTAAACATTCTTCTCTCTCCAGTTTGAGGATGGTTGGAAAGACACATTGGCTGCGATTCTTGGTGGTGACTGACATAACTGATGGCTGTGAAGAAGGATCGAAGACAATGGTGTAAGATAGTCAATAGATAGGTTAGGGGCGGGGACATGTATATGTGTAGAAAATTGGTGTTGTACATACATTACTCTTCTTACATATCTCTCTCTTCTCGGTATTTTTTGCGCTAAGTCCATACTCTGCTTCGTCTTGTGAATTGACCTATTAATCTTCATTTATGACAGTTTGCCTTAGTGTTGTCTTGTGAGACAAAGTTTAGTGGATCAATATTTGTACTTGACCAGTTTCCTCACTTCCCTTTTCTCAGGATCTTCAGTTAATTCAAGCTTTTCAGTGGGATTTGGTTGCTGGACTTTCTATGAACTATCAATTTTTTGTGCTGAAATAGTTCTCATTTAACTCCAAACATGAGTTTTGTTTTCCGAGGTGCTAGAGCAGATATAGAACCTGGTTTTCCAGGATTGATCCCCGAGCGCCGTGCAGTGGTGGTTTCCTACATCTCCTTTTAAACTTGGTCTAGATTTCCCTAAATGCTTTTAGTGATAGTTACATTTGTTATTTGTTTTACTCATCTTGTGTACCTTTTCTTTTTTCTTTTTCCACATTCAGCGAGTCCATGCAGGCCGGCCAGTTAATACTAACTCACTTGCTTTTCTTGTCACGGGTACCTGTAGCTTAGATCCCTTTGTTCTTTCTATTTTGGGTCATGTGTTTGATTTACCTAGATCTTTCAATGTACCACTTTGTTGTGACAGTGCTCTTGCTGTTCATGATTCTAAATTCTCATCAAATGTCACCGGACTTTCTGGTTAGTAATCTTTTAAAGAGTGATATCAGAGCATGTGTATTATATTGAATCAAATGTGGTTCTTATTTTATTTATGTGGAACTTTGTGCATTTTGCTTTAAATCTACCTTGCAGCTGTGGTTGGTGCTTGGTGTCTTCTTCATGGCAACAACCCTAAGGATGTATGCAACCTGTCAGCAGCTTCAAGCCCAGGCACAAGCTCATGCTGTTGCTGCCAGTGGCCTTCTTGGTCCTACCGAGTTGAGGCTGCATATGCCCCCATCTATAGCACTTGCAACCAGAGGACGGTTGCGAGGCCTCAGACTACAGCTTGCACTTCTTGACAGGGAGTTTAATGACTTAGGTGACAATGCATGCATCTCTGATCTTGAGCATTTCTGGCTTTCTAGAAATCCAGAAACCAATTTTTTTTGTTGAAATGATCTTAAAAGGTGTGGGAAGTTTATTGGTATTTTTTGGTACTAGCAGATTATGAAACATTGAGAGCACTGGATGCTGATGATGTTCCTGCAATGCCATCAATGACCGAGGAAGAGATAAATGCTCTTCCTGTTCACAAGTATAAGGTTTCTGGGCCCCAAAGGTCTGTCATGTTAATTTTGTACTGCTTTTTGCTTCCCTCCCATTTTGACTTCTCAGCTTTTGATGTACCAATTTGAGACCTAAATTAGTCCACGTCTTCTTCCTCTCTTCTTAGTTAACTTTCATTTGTGGCATGTGATTTAGCGAAATGAGGAGGTTATTGTCAGTTTTAATCAGTTTTCAGGGGATTTCCAAGCCATAGTTTCAATTTTTCAGGTTGCTGGTGTCCACCTTAAATAGTTTTGTCTTATATGTAATGAAAACCTAAAATTTCTGCGCAGCGAGTTTTGTTATCGAGCGCTGAAGCTCTTTTATTTTCACTGTTCTTGCTTTGTAGTGGAAGTTTAGGAATTTTTATATCTCAATTCTCTGATGAAGATAAGGACAATATTAAGTATCAGTAAGCGGGTTCTCTCTTATTTGTTTGTGCCAGAGACTCTTCCTCATAAATGTTTTGTAATATTCTTGATAGAATTGACCCGTGTATATCTGTTAGTACTGTGCCATGACTCTCCTTCATGTAAGAATATTTTCCTCAATTGTCATCTTCCAAAAGAGTGGTAATTATACCACAAATACAACATCATCTAAGGCTAAGGATAAGATATGATTAGGCTATGATTGTGCCATTAGTTGACTATTTAATCTACATGATCCTAATATCAATTACAATAATTACTAAATAATTACAATAATTATTCTATTAATTATAATTATTCTATCACTCCCCCGCAGTCGAAACGTGAGGTCGGTGTATGCTGAGACTGTCCCGAAAATCTTCAAATAATACCAGCGGAAGACCTTTAGTAAAGATATCTGCAATCTGATAGCGTGACGGAACATGTAAGACACACACTTGTCCGCGAGCAATTTTTTCCCGAATAAAGTGAATATCTAGCTCAATATGTTTAGTGCGTTGATGATTGACCGGATTCCCCGAGAGGTAAATAACACTAACATTATCACAGTACACCAAAGTTGCCTTTGGAATCGGACAGTGGAGTTCTAGAAGAAGGTTCCGAAGTCAACAAGATTCAGACACTACATTGGCAACACCTCGCTATTCTGCTCCGGCACTGGATCTGGACAACATTACTTGTCGTTTGGAGGACCAAGATACCGAGTTATCACCAAGGAATATACCATAACCAGACGTGGAGCGTATGGTGTCCGGACATTCTCCCCAATCGACATCTGTGTAGGAGACAAGGGTGGATGTCGACGATGGATATAAATGCAAGCCATACTCTAGAGTACTCCTGAATATAACACACAATGCGTTTGAGAGCATGCATATGATCATCCATCGGATTATGCATGAATAAGCACACATGTTACACCGCATAAGAAATGTCTGGCCTTGTGAATGTAAGATATTGCAGGGCCCTTGCCAGGCTGCGGTAAAGTGTCGGGTCGGCAAATGGCTTGCCGGAGGAAGTGCTTAACTTGGGTTTATTATCAACCGGAGTTGCTGACGGCTTACAGGATGACATGCCAGCACGTTCAACAAACCACCTGCATGACGCGTCACAACTATCCCTAAAAAATAGTTTAGTGGCCCTAGATCTTTCATAGCAAATTCAGAGCCAAGCAGGGACATGATGGACTTGCGAAGCGCGTCGGATGAGGCAGTCAATATAATATCATCCACATATAAATGAAGGTAAGCAATATTATTACCCTGACGGTAGATAAACAGAGAATGATCTGAACGACTATTAGAAAACCCAATATGTGAAACAAAATCCGCAAACCTCTTATACCAGGCCCGGGGAGCCTATTTCAGCCCATATAATGATTTCTTTAGCAAGCATACATGATTTGGATAAGTGGAGTCCCTGTATCCCAAAGGTTGATACATGTATACTGTTTCATTTAATTCTCCATGGAGGAAGACATTTTTGACATCTAGCTGATGAAGCGGCCATGCTTTCAAACGAGCCAAACTAAGAACTGTTCTTATAGTTGCTAGTTTAACCACCGGACTGAACGTCTCACCGCAATCCACACCAATCTGTTGTGTCTTCCCATCACCTACAAGACGGGCTTTATGCTGCTCAAAAGTACCATCAGATTTTTTTGTGACTGAAAATCTACATAGACCAAATTATATTAGCACTAGGGGGACGAGGGACCAACTCTCACGTCCTATTTCGGGTGTGGAGGCTATATTTGGTGTTAGGTTTGACAATGCCGTGTTGACTACGGGTGACTGGCCGTTGGGCCGAAGTTGGGCCAACGGGAGGATCAAAACTGCCTTGCAGTGGGTAGTGAATTGGGCCGTGACCCATACTGCCAGGTGTTGGGCCGTGACCCAAGCCATTGTCAGGCAGTGGGCTTTGAGGTAATGGTCCAGTACTGTCGATAGTAATTGGGCTCAGCGAAGCTGGCCCAGATCGCTGGGCAGTGGTGTTCCGTGACTGGGCCATTGTTTCTGGGCCCAAATCACCCAAAAAATCTGGGTTGGCTGAAACAATGGCTTTTGGATGATAAGAAAAATGTTGAGCCAAATACGGGGGTATGTCATCATCAAGAAAATCATAGGTAGGGGGTCCGAACCCATGCATTTTGGTAAATGGAAAATTTATTTCATCAAAGATTACGTGACGACTCACAATGATTTTATTGGAGGATAGGTCGTAACATTTGTAATCTCGATGATTAGAAGGATAACCCAAAAAAATGCGAGTAGATCGGGGTTGAAGCTTGCTGATTGTAGTGGATGGAAAAAGATGATAGCATAAGCACCCGAATACCCGTAGATGGAAATAAGATAGGTCCCTTAGGTATAGGATTTTTAGAGGAGCTGGACAAGTTTTTGTGGGGAAGTATGTTCAATATATATGTTGCTATTTGTAGTGCATGATGCCAAAAGGACGGTGGTAGTGCGGCATGAGCAAGGGATGTTCTAATAATGTTATTGATGGTTCGGATTTTTTTTCTACCTTCCCGTTTTGAGTGGAGGTATGGGGACATAAAAGGCGAAAGGTTAAACCATTAACATTGCAAAAATCCCAAAAATGCCTATTATTATCAAACACCCTATCATTATCAAATTGAATATTTTTAATATCTCGTTCAAATTGATTTCGGATGAATGCTCTAAAAGTGAAATGTGGAGAAAACTTGTGATTTTTTAGACAAGGGAAACATCCACAAAAAATTAGAGTAATCATCTAACAAGAGCAAATAATATCTATGGTCCGAAGAGCTCAAAACGGGTGATGTCCAAATATCACAATGGATAATAACAAAAGGCATTAGTGTGCATGAATTAATTGAAACAAATGGCAATTGAACATGTTTTCCAAGTGGACATGAACGACACATATTAGAATTACGTGTTTAAGTACATGAAATAAAATTATTTTATTTGAGGGAGGCTAAAACGGGTGCTCCCGGATGACCCAAACGTTCATGTCATAATGAAGGTACGAAAGCTGCAAAAGTGGATGGTAACTTGGCTCGTTGATTGGGTGTGGTAATTTGATAGAGCTCCCTTGACTATCACATCTCATTAGAAGCATCCCCGTCTGAAAATCCTTCACGAAAAATTCAAAAGGGTCAAAATCAACAGACACCCAATTATCAGTTGTAAACTTTCTAATTGAAACCAAGTTTTTAATTAATTGTGGAGCATGAATGACATTCTTTAACGTTAATGGTGGGTTTGGGTGAGACAAATTGGTAGAACCATAACCACGAATTGGAATAAAGTGACTATTTCTGATAATTATATCATTATTTTTGCTCAAATTAAAATAGGACATGAGACTACCTTGGGAGGACGTCATATGAGACGTCGCTCTGGTGTCCATGTACCAATTTGCGTCGAGCGGATTAAGTCCAAGAGTGTGCATGGCGGATTCACTATCGGTTGGGCTAGGGCAGTGGCCCAAATGCTGTCGAACTCCCACTGTTTCTGGGCCTAGACTGCTTGTTAGCAGTGGGCTGGCCAGTTGGCCTTGGGCTGGGCCTGGCCCAACTTCCCGAAGGAAATGGGCAAGGTGGCACAACCCAAGGCCACTGCAATGCCCACTGTGGTGGTTCGCCGCCCCACTGGGCTCGGGGCTGCCACTGCAATGCCCACTGTTGGTGGTGTGACAATGATGTTGAGCTTGGTAGTTCCGGTGGCCTCCCCCTTTGCCATTACCGCGATTACCATTCCGATTTTTACCACCATTTCGTCCTTTTTGTCCCCGATGTTGTGGTATAGGTTCAAAATGTGTAGTAGCATCATTGGTTGAGGCGGCAACCATGGCGGAATTTGAGACGGTTGCGGCCTTTTTGGCGAAACCCGCCTCTTCAAGAATAAGCATAGACCGAGCTTGGTAAAAAAAGATAGAGGATTGCTTTGTCGGATGAACGTTTCCACGCCACTATACGCGTCGGTAAGGCCGACAACCAATTGTAAAACCAACCGATTGCTTGTAACTGGCGAACCAACGTTTTTGAGTTGATCCGATAAAACTTTAAGGCTTTGACAATAAGCGGATGCATTTGGAAAATCCGCCATGTCAGTGGTGGAGAGTTCTTGCTCCAAAGTGACGGCTCGAGAATTCTTGTTATCTTGAAAGATATCCCGTAAGCGATTCCAAGCCTTCATCGCCGTGGAATCGGATTCCATTATTGTACAAATCACTAGAAATGGTTGCTTAAATTCACGAAAGAACTGTCGCATCAAGTGTGAGCCAAAGTTCTTTTTCATCATCGGTGTTTAAGACCTTTTCTTTGCCTTTTTCTGGTGGGATTATGTGATGAATAACCCGATGGGAACGGCAACAAATTTTAAAGAGCTCTGCCCAAGTTGCGTAATGAACATTTTCCATCTCAAGAATGATGAAAATATGAGTTTTGATGTTGGAAACGGTAAGAGCGGCATGAAATGTGGATTTAGAGTCGAACATTGTTGACCGGAAAAAGAAAAGAACGTAAAAAAAATTTGGTTGGTCGGCCCGATGGTGAAGAATATTTTCCTCAATTGTCATCTTCCGAAAGAGTGGTAATTATACCACAAATACAACATCATCTAAGGCTAAGGATAAGATGTGATTAGGCTATGATTGTGCCATTAGTTGACTATCTAATCTACCTACCATATACACATGATCCTAATATCAATTACAATAATTACTAAATAATTACAATAAATATTCTATTAATTATAATTATTGATAATTATACCACAAATACAACATCATCTAAGGCTAAGGATAAGATATGATTAGGCTATGATTGTGCCATTAGTTGACTATCTAATCTACCTACCATTTACACATGATCCTAATATCAATTACAATAATTACTAAATAATTACAATAAATATTCTATTAAGTATAATTATTCTATCAAGTAATATCTTGGCTTCTCTTGATCCTGATGACTTCTCTTCTTGGCAGTGCTGGTTCATCAACTCACCCGGCATCTTCTTCAGGGTCCATTGAGGTACCTCATTGTCGAGCCCTCTCTTGTAGCTTGTAGAAGAGATGCACTACCCAATTGCTTATCTTTCGGAGTTTTTGACTTTTTGCATTTAGTGTCCTTTTCGTTTGAACAATTGATTTGCAGGAACAATGTTTGCATGACTTATCTATAATAAATAATGTGATGACGCATCCTATTTTTACTACATTTCATTTTATGTGGCATGAAATGTGGCCTTGTATTCATTTAGCCGAGGGTCTATCAAAAACAGTCTCCCTACCTCCCAAGGTAGGGGTAAAGTCCAGTGTTATCAAAAGTGAAAAGCGCAAAAAAAAACGATAAGGTGAGCTGGGGCTTTAAGCGCAAATAAAACGTGGACTTTAAAGAAAAAAGGCGCAATGCTGCAAAAGTACAAATATATATATGTTTAGTCCAAGACTAATAATAATAAGTATGAATAACAAATATGTTGACAAAGAAACTGTAAAAACATTACGATGAAGTGAAATATCAATTATCTAGTGTCACATCTTCAAGAGAGGCTCATTTGTAAGGAAAAGTATGTCTTAAAGCCTTGATGATGACACTAAAGCCCACATAAAGCGAGGCAAAGCGCTCAACATGTTTTGAGCCTCGCTTCAGGTCTTAAAGCGCATTTTAAGTGTGCCTATGACAACACTGGTAAGGTCTGCGTACACTCTACCCTCTCCAGAACCCACTTGTGGAATTGCACTGTGTATGTTGTTGTTGTTGAAATGTGGCCTTGTATGAGTGGACACGGAGTTTAAGAAAGAAAGAAGATAAACTTTTGTAGCTTGTGGTCTTAAACATGCCCTAGATATTTTTGTAGCTAGAAAAGCTTGTCATTAAGGGTAAAATGGGAAGTATAAAACTAAATGGTTTCCGAAATAAAAGTGTCATTCTTTCTTAATCAGACTAAAAGGAAAGAGTGAGTGCCACATAAAATGGAACAGAGGGAGTGACTTTTTGAATAAGATCCAAATGTCTACCAAAATTTTCGTTGGAGATGACAAACTGATCCTGATCCATTGACACCAAAGTCACAAACCCTAAGCGGCCAATTCTAATTTTCTTATTTCTTTTCCTTATGCAATGGCCGTCTCTTCCTCATATTGGAACTAGTCTTTATGAGAGTGTCTTCCTCCAAAGATGTTAGAGCTCATATTCACAAAGAAAGTATAATAAGAGCCTCGTTAGAGAAGTTCTCAACATTTGGTAGGAACGCCCTGGCTCTTTGAGAAATTGCTTTTATTTGCTATATATTCTGAGGTCTTTCCCCTCAACTCAACCATAAATAAATAATCTCAAAAGATTGGAGGACAATTTGTTCTATGACTATTAAGCCTATAGCAGTGATGCTCTTTCTTCATCTGGAGAATGAAAATATAATCATTGAAGAAGGCAAAACAATGAAAAGAAAGTAAATTTGAAGGAGGAGATTTTAGCTTCATAAGGACAATAAAAGACGAGAATTACCTTGCCGCATTGGCATTCTTTATTGTTGATGAAATAACAACCAAGTCATGTCAGCGATCTGTATTTTCTGTGCTAGACTCTTATATTATTTGTCGAATGTTTTTTAGTCGTCAAAATTTCATTGTTTTGTCATGAGAAAAGTGAGGACTTTATTATTGTATTTCAAGCAGAAGCAGCAAGAACCTTCAAGTGCTGTAGGAGGTACAAAGAACTCAGATGACGAACTAACTTGCAGTGTCTGCTTGGAGCAAGTCAATGATGGGGAACTCATTCGTAGCTTGCCTTGCTTACATCAGGTTAAATATTTTGATAGTTACATTTATTCTTGTTGTAGTCTTCTGGCATGCAAGTGTATCACATTCTTGCTTTCCTAAAATCCCCTCCTGAGCACATTCTGCGAATCAATAAGGTTTTTCATTTTAATTTATAATTAGTTAGTATTGACAATCATAACTATTTTGAGATCTCACTCTATCATTGTAAGTATCGTAGGACAAGGAAGACATTTATTTAATTACCAACAGGCGTCTAGAAGAACTTGCTGATAGTCTTGCACAGAGAACAACCAAGTATTATCTTTTCTTTTGTGTATGTTTTGAGAAACATAACAACCAAGTATTATCTTTATTTTGTGTGTGTGTGTTTTGAGAAAAATAACAACCTAGCATTCTCTCTTTTGTTTGTTTTATTCTCTCTTTTGGGAATAAGAAAATTCCTAAGTTAAGCTTGTAGCAGTAAGTTACTAGTGTTCAGTATGGATATTTGGACATATTGTTGCAGAGTAGGTAGATATTTCATTTGTTTCCTTTTGTGTTTGCAGTTCCATGCAAACTGCATTGACCCATGGCTACGGCAGCGGGGAACTTGCCCAGTCTGCAAATTTAGGGCCAGGTCCAGGTGGGATGAGAATGGACTAGGAGGAGAAGATGCTTATGATATGGTGTAGTTTCAGCATGGTGATAGATATCTGTGTAACATAATTGTAAAACCAACATCGATACACAGTGCACACATACATATATATATGCAGAAGCCTGAATCAACAAGTCTCTTATGGCACTCTGTAGTTGTGCAAAGTAGCATCAAACATGTCACATTGGTAAATATTAGCTTAGTCTTTAATCTTATCCGGATACAGAGGTGAGAGCTCTCGTTCGAGATCTCCGAGAAACACAGCCCAGGGGCCTTTGCAGATTAATGTATCTGTTTCCTCCCTTCATTGTACTGAAAAATCGTTTTGGAAATTTTAGCTGTCAGGAATGTTTGTCAAATGTAGTTATTTTTATCATCGAAATGATCCTTCTGTCAACTCATGTTGCGTGCACTTTGTCATACTTTTAGTTTGATTCTAATTTAGTTTTTTTAACCCTCGAGAGATATGACTAATATATTTTGTTTTGGATACTATGAAACCCTACATAGCTTTGCTCTTCTGTTGGAAGGGGATATATGAACCTTGAATTTTATACTTAACAGCAAGAAGAAGCAACTTTTTCCCTTTTTGGCTCCAGCAAGAGTGTCATTGGCCTAGAAGTGATGATTTGGAGTGCAAGTTACGTAACTCTATGAGGTAAATGTGTGGAGGTGAGGATTGATACGCAAGTCATGGGATGAAGTTTCAAGTATACTGGATCAATAATCCAAGAAAATGGGGAAAAAGACAATGAGAGATCATTCTTTCATATTTAGAAATAATATTTTATTTTACCTTTATTGAAATAATTTTGTGGTTGCGTGTTGATAGTTTGTTTCAATACTCAAAATTTAAGTCTTTTAAATTTCTTATCTATTTAAATATGATAAGATAAATTAGGACCGAGTAAGTAATATAATACTATACAAGAGTCAATGCCTAATCCCATCACTATGAGGGGGTTTTAACTTTTAACCAAAAATTATTGTACTGCAACAAAAGCGTCAAAAGAAGAAACTCAAAATAGAAATACCTTGCTCTGGAGTCTGGACTCTGAGGTCTGAGCATTACTGTTGATCGCCTATGTATACAAGGGAAACTTACACTACACTTGTAACATGACTCAAATGCATATATTTCTAGTATTTTAAAATCAAATATTTACACTTTCTATATTACAAATATTCTAAAAGAAATATTATTAGTTTACTTTTTATTATTCCACTTCAAAGATTATTATCTCTCAACTTTGCGATTTAGAGTAAATATATCACTCGTTAAAAAAATGATGCATATATACCCCGTCGTTACATAAATGGTGCAAATATACCCTTATCATTACACAAATAGTGTAAATATACTATTTTTGCTAACATTTTTTTAATTAAAAAATATCACGTGACATTTAAAAGGGTTGAATCCATCGGGAGACATCTGTGGTTGACAATATCTTTCACTTAGACACTTCAATTAAGCCTTGTACCTACTGAGCACGACTATTTGTTCCAATCAAATACGTTTTTGAAAATCAACTAAAATTATAAAGTGTGTTTAATACACTCATGGATGACATGACATGACATGACATGACATGATGACTAATTAAAAGAGGTGACTTGACATTTGTGTGCAAAATAATAATTTAAAAATAAATAAACAAAAACTTATTTTCTAAATTCCAGCCCACCAACCGTACCCCTACCGTCTCTTTCCTTTTTCTTTGGCTTTCAACTTTAGCAACATAACTCCATTTCTGAAACAACGAAGCAAAGACAATTGACCAAATGTCAACACACTCAACTTACCACCTCCATTTTTCTTCTTTTTTCATCATCGATCTTATTATTGATTATAAAAACAGGTAGTCGAGGATACTAATTTCAGACCCAAAAATGAAAAAAATTAATTTGGGCTACGTTTCGTTGTTCACAGTTATAAGTGTAAATGTGAGAGGCGAAGAAGTTATCAAAGAATATAGTAAATTTGCTGGGGGCGAAAAGAAATTTGTGTGCCCTAAAATCTCACGATGAAATGTACTCTGAATGCCAAAATTGAACAGAGCTCATATCGTTTTTTTTTTTTTTTTTCATAAGGAGTTAAGAATTAGCTTGCAACATTAATATGTTATTTTTAACAATGAAATGACCCATCTTCTTTCAATTTGGCTACTTCAATTAAAGAGACCAAATTTGACCTTCATGGAAGGAGCTTAAGCTTGAGAAAATGGTGGGAGATAGTGGCTTAAAATATGGTGAAGAAGAAGAGAAAAAATAAAATAAAAATTAGCTAAATAGAGCCTTTCACGCGCTGATTTTGAGTGTGTTACACCCAACATGCCATGTCAGCAAAAAATGTATAATTTAAACAAATTCAATATAGTTTAAGTGTTCAATAGGTACAACGCTTTGTTGAAGTGTTTATGTAAAATATTCTGCCAACCACATGTGTCTCTCAATGTATACCTATTTTTCTGGTTGGTCGGGTATGATTCATTTGAAAAAATATCTCTGTGACTTTAAAAAGAATAAGTCTGTCCATTTTTTTAAATGAACCAGACCCAACCCATCCCAAAATAAATTACCACGTGACTTTAATAAAATAAATCTTCAACAAAAATGGTATATTTCATCATTTGTGTAACGACATGAATATATATGCATAATTTAACAACAAACAACAACATACCCAGTGAAATTCCACAACGTGGGTCTGGGAAGGGTACATTGTACGCAGATCTTACCTCCACCTTGGTAGGTAGAGCGGTTATTTACGGGAGACCCTCGACTCAAGACAAAGCATAATCACAAGCAAAGCAAAGCAAGAGAAACGGCCAGACTCAGACAAGAAATTAAAGCAGTATGAACATGCTCATAACAAAATCGAATACGCCATGGTAGCGCATTCTAACAAAAGGAAGCAATAGCTAACACAACTAAATAAGATAAACAAAGTACACTAAAGAACACATAGCAACATAAATCAAACTACAGTGGACTATAAAGCAATACTGCGTCTATAAGTGTGATAGGCTAATCAGGCCTACTGTAAGAACACAACAACTATCATTTTGTAAGCGTAAGTACGACTACGCTCGACTACCTAATACCCTTCTACCATAATCCGTGTCCTCCACAACCCCTATCTAAAGTCATGTACTCAGTAAGTTGCACTTGTGCCATATCTCGTCTAATCACCTTTCCCCAATACTTCTTCGGCCTACCTCTACCCCTTCTGAACCCGTCCATTGCCAACCTCTCACACCTCCGCACTGGGGCATTTGTGTCTTTCCTCTACACATGTCTGAACCATCTCAACCTCGCTTCCCGCATCTTATCTTCCACCGAGGCCACTCTCACTTTGTCAAGGATATCATCATTTCTAATCTTATCTCTCCTTGTATGCACACACATCCATCTCAACATCCTCATCTCCGCAACTTTCATCTTTTGTATGTGCGAAGTCTTGACTGACCAACACTCCGCCCCATACAACATAGTCGGTCTAACCACCACCTTATAGAACTTGCCTTTAAGTTTTAATGACACATTTTTGTTGCACAAGACTCTAGATGCGAGCCTCCATTTTATCCACCCTGCGACTTCATTTATTTGGAATGACTAGAGTACCAAGCCTCACCTCTACGCCTGTCTCAGGGCCACTCCCGTTGCTGAACTCGCACTCTAAATATTATGTCTTAGTCCTACTTAACCTGAACCCTTTAGACTCCATTATGTCTCCAAACCTCCAACTTGGCGTTCACTCCGCTGCGAGAATCATCAATCAGGACTATGTCGTATGCGAATAACATACACCATGGTACCTCCCCTTGGATTTGTCGCGTCAGTCCGTCCATCACCAAGGCAAATAGGAATGGGCTAAGAGCTGATCCCTAGTGCAGCCCCATCATCACTGGGAAGTGCTCAGAGTCTCCTCCTCCTATCTGTACCATAGTCTTGGCTCCATCATACATATCCTTGATCGCCCTAGTATACGCCACATGTACACCTCTAACCTCTAAATATCTCCATAGAACTTCCTTAGGGACTTTGTCGTATGCCTTCTCAAGGTCGATGAAAACCATATGTAAGTCTCTCTTCCCTATACTGCTTCACCAACCAATTAATAAGATGAATGGCTTCAGTGATCGAACCCCCCGGCATGAATCCAAACTGGTTCTCCAAATAGACACGCCTCTCCTAACCCTCATCTCCACAACCCTTTTCCAAACTTTTATAGTGTGGTTCAGCAGCTTGATACCCCTATAGTTGTTATAACTCTGGATATCACATTTGTTTTTGTACAAGGGAATCATTGTACTCCACCTTCATTCTTTGTTAAACAACTCAGTCAACCACTCCAAAACCTGCCCTGCCTGCGCTCATCTAAATTCAACTGGGATCTCATCAGGCCTGGTCGTTCGTCCCCTGCGCATCATGTGAACAACACCCTTAACCTCCTCAACCTTAATGCTTCTACAATACCCAAAATCCCGGTACCTACTAGAATGCTCCAGCTCTCCTAGCAAAATGTCTCCATCTTCTTTTTCATTCAAGAGTTTATGGAAGTAAGACTGCCACCTCCGTCTAATATGCGCTTCGTACACCAGTACTTTGTCGTCCTCGTCCTTGATGCACATTACGTGATCCAAGTCACGAGCCCTCCTCTCCCTTGCCTTGGCTAGTCTGTACAACTTCTTATCCCCGCCTTTCTCCTCTAATTCCACATACATGCGTTCAAACACTGTCATTTTTGCCGCTGTAAACCACTAGCTTTGCCTCCTTCCTCGCCATCTTATATAGTTCCCTATTCGTTCAATTCTCCACCTCATCCTTGCTTTCTACTAATTTCACATATGTCACTTTCTTCGCTTTCACCTTTTCTTGAACTTTACTATTCCACCACCAATAGGGGTGGGCAAAAAATCAGATGCACCGAAAAAATACCGAACCGCGAATCGGTTCGGTTAAAAATCTGATACAAACCCGATATAAAAAAATACCGGTTCAAAATTTTTTAAGTTGAATCGGTTCGGTTCACATGATTTTTTGATACACCGAATCGAAAAACCGAGGTTATTTTTGTAATTAACCATACCCATATATAAATAAAAGCCCTAAATCTATTTCATTTTCAGCCCTCACTCCGCACTCACTCACTGTCACTCCGCCGCACACACTGCACGCACTCGAACTCGATCGATTTCACAGCCTTCAATCCTTCACCTTCAAATCGATATCTGGCATCTGCAGTTCAGCACTCACCGCTAGTCTTCTTCCTCATTAGTATCACGCTCGTCGACTTCAACATCATTGAAGCAGCCATCATACGACATACACCATTGAATTAATTTGAGACAATCATTGTCGCGCCCGATTTTCGACCGACCCGTGGTCAAAGCGGAGCACGACATATTCGGTGATTCCTGGGTATTAGATTGTGGAATCGCCACCTAATTATTTTTACGGTGAATTAGGACACCTAAATATTAAACTAAATGCTGCAATATAACTCCGATTTTAAGGTCTGTGAAACTAATGATATTCTAGGTAAGGGTTCTTTATTATCCTAAAGAGAAGGGGTTAGGCATCCTTTAAGATCCGCTAACTTGCGGTTATCCGATCAAACTCGGTTAATTATTGCTTAAGAGAAAAATGCATGTTTAAAAGTATGCTAGATTAAAAAGATGTTTGCAAATATAGTAAATGATGCATTTTATACAAGTGCACTCGGATGACATAAAAGAAAGATACATGTAAAGTTTAAAAAATATGCATTTGTAACAATTGATATTTATAATGCCAAAGAAGTAAAAATTTTTTAAAATCATTGAATTGCAAATTGACAAAAAAGATAAACTTGTTTGTAAGATTTAATAAAGCGAATAAAAGATGACGAAAGTTGTTTTGAAAATCTTGAATATGCGTGACGAGCCTAAAATAAATAACTAGCGGAGGGTTTCTAAGTTTGAAGTTACCCTATGAATTATCCATTCATGGCCTAATTATTCTAAATATCCTAACAATCACACAAGCATTAAATAATTATTACAGACCCAAATAAAATAATGAAAATAAAGAATAACAATGGAAGGAAACTAAAGCGGATGACGATGTCATCTCGCCCTATTTGTTTGGAAATCCCGAGGCCGAAGAATGCAAGGAATGTGGATGCAGGTCTTCATTTTGGATAAAGTCATGATGAGTCTCATAACGAGACTCTTCGTTGCTCCCAATGCATTTCATGTAAATAAAAGAAAAAGAAAAGGATTAGTAGACGGAACGAAAGATATAAACACATGAATATTCCTAATATATATATACACGAAATATACAACATTAAATGTACATAGGAATGAATACTCAAGGCCGTATATTTTACATGTCCTCAAAACATTATTTTTTCAAATTTTAGCACATTAAAGTAGCCGAAGAAAGAATATATGATAACACAACCGGCTCTAAATTTAAACAAGAATAAAAGAGGCAAGGAAGACCAATGTATAAATTATGTAAACATACATGATAAATTCCGTTGAACTCATCTTAATCTTAAAGAAAACATGACATTCATAGACTTAAACCCAACGCACATACTATTACATTAAACATGGATAATATACTCCTTTTAAAATTGCACATATTAATCTAGAATATAACATGTAAATATCGCCATTTAAATCAATTAAAGTATGCTTGTTGTTTGATTTATTAGGCAGCCACCAACCTAACAACCTACAATAATTTGAATATCAACAATCCGCTAGGTGTCCTAAGAGTATTTAATCAAGCCATAGTTCTTCCAAACACGTATTAATCTTACATTATCCGTATTGCATTTAATAATGAACCCAAGATACCTTACTAAAGCTAATGACAATAATTAGTTAACCAAAACATCGAGGCATATCATCTATCACATATCAGCTCCAAATCAGAAATATCCCAACGACATATATACAATTACATAAGCAAAACGTCTCATTATCATATTGATTAATCAAGACTACATTACTTAGCAAAATATCATACTAAATCAAGCATAAACACACAATCAAATAAACTTAAAGGACTATAGAAGAATTGGAACGAGTCTAACCTTTTCCGGGTAGCGAACCGAGGCGTTGTTTTGAATCGCCGAATCCGCTCGGAAATGTTAGAATTCTGATTTGTTGTAGATTTTTTTTGAATTCTGATTTTTTTCTGAAATAGGATTCTGTTTTCTGATGTTCGACCCGACCCGGAATGACCCGACCCGGCCCGGAATGACCCGACCCGACCCGGAAGTGACCCGACCCTGAACAAAAAAAAAAGTGGAAAATAGCAAAAAATTTAAACACTACAAACCAATAATTTCGACCTATTTTTCGGAATCTTTAAGTTGAAGAACACATGCAAGAACAAATACTCTTAATCAGATTTCAGATTTTTGAAATCCGAAATCTTCCCAATAATGAAGAATAGAAACAAAATACAAAGCAAACCCTTTAAGAAAATTTCGGACTCATAAACATAAATTTTCGGACCTAAAATTGACCAAAAAAACTCAACTCCGACCCCCAAAACAGTGAGCAAAAAGGGGGGGGGGGTTTATAGATACTCCACCCCAACGTTCATCCCCCATACCCCAAAAAAACGAATTCGAAATTTGGGGGGACAAAATCTGATTTTTGGGGCGTGTGTTGCGGTAAGAGTTGATGGGGTAGGTTGGTGGTGTCAGGCGGCAGTGTCAGGGTAGGGTGGTGGCAGTGGTGAGGTAGGGGTGTAGGGGTGTGGCGATGTGGGGTAGGGGCGTAGGGGTGACGCGATTTGAGGGGTTGGGGGCGTAGGGTTTTTTTTTTATTTTTGTTTTTTTGTTTTGGGGTTATGTTTGGTTGGGGGATAAAAGGGATGGGTTTGGGCTTCGGGTTGGATGGTGGCCGGTTGGGCTTCAGTTGTGGGCTGCGAAAATGGGGGGGGGGGTGGCCGATTGGGCCTGGGTAAAGGAGTTTTGGGTTTTAATTGTTTTGGGTTTTGGGTTAAGGGGATAAAAGGGACGGGTCGCGGGCTTGAGTTTTGGGTCGGTTTGGGCTGGTGGAGATTTTATTTAGTTAGTTATGTTTTCGTTAGGGAAAATGGTATGGGCTTCGGTTGTAAGGGAAATAAAAAGGGAATGGGTTTGGGGTATTGTTAGGGGGTGGCCGATTGGGCCTCGGATGTGGGCTATGGGAATTGGGGGGAAATAAAGGGGAAGGGAATAAGGGGAATGGGTTTGGGCTTGTGAATTTTGTTTGGGTAGAATTTGTATTGGGTTGGGAAAATGAAATGGGTTGGAAATTGTTTTGGGTTAAAAAAAAATATAAAAGGGGTTTAACATTGAAAATATTATTTTTATTTTGTAAAAGATGTGAATTATTTAAAATAACATAACGATGTGATAAAAATATAATATTTGTGAAATGTTTAATGCTTAATAAAAAATGGAAATGCGATGCAATTTTGCGAGAAATAAATAACATAGAATTTCGGATAAAACTTATGATTATGATAAAAATGCAAATGATAGTAAAAATGCGAATAATAATAATAATAAGAGAATAATATATATATATATATATATATATATATATATATACGCATGTATGTATATAGATTAAAATTGTTTTGAGGTGTTAAAAATATTTTAAATTGCAAATAAGTTGGAAAAGACGGGACAAAATTGGGTGTCAACAATCATCAGTACAAAACAAATATATGTATGGTAAGTCATTTCTTTCTCTCGTTCTAATTTGTCATCTGTTTTATGCTATGTTTGAAGTTTGAACCATGTTTGTCGAAACATTATGAGAAGTTATGAATTAGGCGTAATCCGAGAAGACTTTTCTCGGACACTGGCTTTATTTGTTTGTTGAATGATTTAGATGCTGGGAACTGGTGTTTGTTGTTATGACTGAAGTAATTTCTGATTTTTTGAAGTAATTTCTGATTTTCTGAGAAAATGTGATAATTTCTGATTTTCTGAGAATTATAAAATGTATTGTATTTGACAAATTATAAAATGTATTGATAATTTCGATTTTCTCGAGAATTATAAAGTAATTTCGGTGTAGTGTATTTGACAAATTGAAGTAAAGAAGGAAGCATATTCAATTTCAATCTATAGTTTCGATTTTATGAGAAAATGTGATAATTTCGATTTTAAAATGTAGTTACCGAAGTTACCGAAGTAATTTCGATTAAGAGAATTATAAAATGAAGTTACTAAAGTAATTTCGATTTTCTCAGTAAAGAATGAAGCATATTTAATCTATAGTTTCATGGTGTATTTGACAAATTGAAGTAAAGAAGCATATTCAATCTATAGTTTCGATTTTCTTAGAAAAGGTGATAATTTCGATTTTAAAATGAAGTTACTTGAAGTAATTTCGATTTTCTCGTAAAGAAGGAAGCATATTCAATCTATAGTTTCATGGTGTATTCAACCTTCCTACTATCTAAAATGAAGTTGATGTTTTGTATTCACAGTGTATTTGACAAATTGCTCATGAACTCTCTAATATTGTAGAATGGAAGACATCTTGGATGATGGAACAAAAGTGGTGAAACAAACCGACGAGGGAAAATTGAGATCAAAAGTTTAGAATTTTTTTACTAAGTTACCTGGAGGACAGAAAGCCAAATGTCATTTTTGCCGAAAAGATTATGCTTGCGATAGCTCGTTAGTTGGGACAACTAATTTAAGGAACCACTTGGCTAGATGCAAAGTGTACAAGAAATCAAAGCTTGAAGAGGATAAGAATAAAAAAGTATTAACTCGTGACAAGGGTAAGGACAATGATAAAGTTGTATTTGTGGGGTTTAATCAAGAGGCTTGTAGAGCCGCACTTGTGAAATTGATTATTAAAGATGAGTTAGCTTTTAGATTTGTGAAGAGTCAGAACTTTGTGGAGTATATGAGGGTTTGTTGTCCCAGATTTGTGGTGCCTTCACGAAGAACGATTGCACGGGATATTCTTCAGTTGCATCAGACTGAAAAGGTTTTGATTAAAAGAATCATGAACTCAAACCAACAGAGAGTTTGTATTACAACAGACACGTGGACATCAATTCAAATGAGTAGCTACATGGTAATAACTGGGCATTTTATTTACTGTGAGTGGGTGTTGCATAAAAAGATACTTTGTTTTACACCAATTTCTAATCATAAAGGAGATGGTATTGGAAAGATTATAGAGAAATGCTTATTGGATTGGGGTATTGATAGGCTATTCACAATTACTGTGGACAACGCAAGTGCTAATCAAGTTGCAATTGCTTATGTGAAGAAGAAACTGACAAATTGGAGTCCTAAGGCGATGGTTTTAAATGGTGATCATATGCATGTGAGGTGTGCTGCACATATAGTGAACTTGATTGTTCAGGATGGGTTGGTAGAAGCGAAGGACTCAATAGCTGTTGTTCGTAATGTGGTGAAGTATGTAAGATCTTCTCCGACAAGGTTGCAAAAATTCAAGACATGTGTTGAGCGAGAGAAAATATCATATAAGGGACTTATGGTTTTGGATGTACCAACCAGATGGAATTCGACATACTTAATGTTGGAAAAAGATGTGATATTTGAAAAGGCGTTTGATAGGTTAGAGGAGGACGATGACCACTACAAAAATTGGTTTAACGAAGATGAGAATGGAAGAAAAAGGATTGGGCCTCCAATTTTTGTGGATTGGGATAATGCTAAGAGGTTAGTACATTTTTTGTCAGTTTTTTATGATGTGACATTAAAATTCAGTAGTACAAAATGTGTGACTTCTACTGATTTTTTGAATGAGTTGTGGAAAGTTTATCTTCATCTTTGCTCACTATCGGAATCTACTGATTTGTTGGTGAAAAAAATTCTTAATGGCATGAGAGATAAGTTTGTGAAATATTGGGGTACTTCTATAGAAAAGGTGAACAAGCTATTAATTTTAGCAAATGTGCTTGATCCTCGGTGTAAATTTGAATTTATAAACTGGTGCTTTGGAAGTATATTTGATAGTAGGAAGGTTGATGGAATTAAAGCTGATATCAAAGAGTTGTTGTTACGGTTATTTGAAAATTATAATGATGTTAGCCCAAATAGTGGTGTGGGTAGTAGTTCAATTGCTCAGTTAAGTGAAGTTTGTGATAGTGGAAGCGGTAGAAAAGAATCAATTGATCCTTTTCAACTCTTTAAAAAGATGAAGGCAACTGAAAATGATGATTTTGGGGTGAAGAATGATGTTGAGAAATATTTGTCAGAGCGGAATGAAAGTCCTAATGATCCGAATTTTGATCTTTTGAGTTGGTGGAAGATGTATTCGTCTAGGTATTCGACTTTGTCAAAGATTGCCAAAGATATTTTGGCAATTCCTGTGTCTACCGTGGCTTCCGAATCGTCATTTAGCACGGGGGGGGGGGCGCATTCTTGACCCTTTTAGGAGTACATTAACTCATAAGACAATTGAAGCATTAATTTGCACACAGAATTGGCTTCACTCAACTCTTATAGGAGAACAAATTGTGCAATCAACCGAAGAAGAAACTGAGTTTTATGAAGATGTTGAATTGGGTAACAATACTGTTTTTTATATATTGTTTTTAATAGAATCATTATACTTTAATATTTTGTTTATTATATTGATGCTTCGGCAAATTGTATGTAGACTTTGAGAAACTTTCAACCGTACCGCAATCACAGTCACAGCCAATAGAACAAACACAAGCAGTTGAGGACTTAACAATGGAATGATGGATTGATATTGGCGTCATAATGGTAAAGTTCTAAAATCTACAATCCTTCAAATTAGTTTTTGTTGTTAGTATCTATCTATATTTGACTCATAAGCAGCCTTAGTTGCTATTCTTTGGAGTAGTTGTTGAAACTATTGAAATTCTGTGATGTTGTTTGGAATTTCGACGATGATGCTTGCTGTCTTGTTGGTATTCTTTGGAATTTCCTTACGCTGCTGCTTTGCTCTTCTTGCTTTTCTTGCTTTCTTCTTTGCTTTTTCTTCTTCTTCTTCTTCTTCTTCTTCTTGCTTCTTCTTTGCTTCCTACTATTTCTTGTTGTTGTTTAAAAAACCATCTATGTATGTTCTGTTAAAATTGGATGTTGTTGTTGCTACTATTATGTTTCTTTGCATTTCTTTGTTGATGTTTAAAAAACATAAATCATTTGGACTTTATATTTGAATTGAAAAAAACCGATATAAACCGATACGTTCGGCGATATAAACCGATAGATCGGTTTTTATTTAAAAAAAGTTGTATTCGTTTTTTTTAAAAAAAACCAATTTTTATTCGGTTCATATTTTTCGGATACAAAACCGAATCGAACCGATATACGCCCACCCCTAACCACCAATCCTCTCGATGCCCACCACGGTTACCCCACGAGGCCCCTAGCACTTCTCTAGCTACCTCCCGAATGCAACTGGCCATCCTATCCCACATACCGGTCGCATCCCCACTACTCTCCCAAGCCCCATTGGCCATCAACATCTCCCCCATCTCCTTTGAACTAGCCATGGTCAAACTACCCCATTTGATTCTTAACCTGTCATCCACAACCCTATTCTTTTTCTCCATTTTGATCTCCAAATCCATCACCAAAAACTTATGTCGGGTTGTAAGATCCTCCTTCGGAATAACCTTGCAGTCTTTACAAAGACCTTTGTCAACCTTCCTAAGGAATAAAAAGTATATCTGAGTCTTAGCCACTGAACTATGAAAAGTCACCAAGTGTTCCTCCTTCTTCAGAAACCTCGAATTGGCTATCACCATCCCACAAGCTCTAGCGAACTCCGAAAGTGAGACGCCCCCCTCGTTCCTGTCCCCGAGTCCAAAGCCTCCATACACGTCGTCATAACCCCCGAAAGTGACCCGATATGTCCATTGAAATTCCCTCCTACAAATAACTTCTCAGTGGGTGGTATACCTCCCACCACTTCGTCCAAATCCTCCCAAAAACATCTCTTCTCCTTCTCATCCAAGCCCGTCTGCGGCGCATAAGCACTAAAAATACTCATAATGGACCCTCCAAATACCAACTTAATCATCATCATCCTGTCATTGATCCTCCTCACCTCTACCACCTGATCCCTTAACTCGTTGTCTACCAAAATGCCTACCCATTCCTATACTTCGACGTTCGACCTACCAAAGAACCATAACTTATACCCGTCTATATCCTTAGCCTTAGGCCCTACCCATTTGGTCTCTTTGACACAGGCTATATTAATCCTCATATTCTTAAGAATCTTAACTAGCTCTATGGACTTCCCCGTTAAAGTCTCAATGTTCCAAGACACTATTCTCAGCCTAGCCTCTCCCTTACTGCACTTACCCCCTAACCCTCGCCCCCGTCCCCGACCGAGAACATGACCCTTGTCTACTATCAGTTACCAAAGCCACTAAAGTAAATATAAAATAATAAACTACTCAAACGTTTACCCTAAAACATGAAGGGATCAAAGTGCAAGCACAAGTTAACAAGAATCAAGAGGCAAGTAAAACCACTTCGCCACGAATGCTATAACTATAGACAAGAAGCGGCAAAGTTTAACAACAAAGTTAAGGACAAAGAATGGATACGGGCAACCGGAGGTACCAACTCCTGTTGAATTGAGCATGTTTGCCGGTGAAATCACTGTTCCCCGGCACCGAAAGTACTGTTCACTTGAGATTTCACCCAAAACAAATCGAGTACCTGCGTAGATCTAGTAAAAAAAGAACACAAGAACAAGAACAAGAAAAATAACAAATGAAATTTTGTGAAAAATATATATTTTTCCGTCGCCACCGGTCCTGTTCACGGCACTGGAAGTAATGTTCATCGGAGTTTTCACAAAAAAAAAATCAAGTACATGCATAGATCTAGGAGAAAAAGAACACAAGAACAAGAAATAGAAAAGAACAAAAAAACAAATGAAATTTTGTACAAAAAATATTTTCCGTCGCCGCCGGCGAATGATCGGAGCGGTGCTGTTAGGGTCTTACTGTCGAGAATGAGGGTGGATGGGTGGGGGTTGGTGTTGTTACCGTTGGGGGATGCGGTACTTTCTAAACTAGTTTGTAATGCAATTATCACCTTGTTCAGAGGATGTTTTGGGCATGCCAACTTTGGTTATATGCACCATTTAACGAGTGCTCTAAATCGCAGAGTTGAGAAGTATATTTGAACCTTCTCTTTTTAATATTCCTTCCGTTTCAAAATGTTTGTTTAATTTTTTCTTCTTAGTCCATTTAAAAAAGAATGTCTAAGATTCAAAGTTGAGACTCTAACAATTAACGTTGGATTAATCTTATCCATCCTACTAAGACCTTAAGTGATAACCATTTTCTGTTGTACCTCTGATATTGAAAGAAAGGAAGGTTTACTTTTGATTCCTCGATTATTGGTAAATTTTAATTTTGATCCCTATTGTATCATACTAAGAATATTTAATTTTTTATTAATTAAATTGTATCTTTTTTATGTTGGAATTTGAACTTGTGTTAATTGGTTACAGCCTGAAAGGATAGTGACGTGCCCCAAGTGGTGGATTAATAAAAGACCTGATATTAAATTGTTATGTGTGTGGATAAGCTAGGTGTAAGTTTGGAATAATCTCCCTTTTTGGGATTCCTTTCATTAATAACAATATATATATATATATATATAGTTGTATAGAGGTTAATTCTAATACAGTAAGAATCCTAAGTTACCTTAAATATACAACTATCATAATTACAAAATATAATGTGAATATTCAAAGAATATTCGCTAATACTCCCCCTCAGTCGGAGCGAGAGGAGGCCGGACGCTAAGGCTGGATCTGAAGTCGATGAATAACTGTCTCGGTAGCCCTTTTGTGAAAATATCTGCATACCGATAGGAGGAAGACACATGTAACACTTTGACCTGACCAAGAGCTACCTTCTCACACACAAAGTGGATATCCATCTCAATATGTTTGGTCCGCTGATGTTGGACTGGATTGTGAGACAAATATATGAAAAATATATTATCACAGTAAACTATAGACGCCTAGCGCAGTGGATACTGGAGCTCCAAAAGAAGATTTCAGAGCCAACAGATCTCAACAACTACATTAGCAACTCCACGATACTCTGCTTCAACACTCGAACGTGATAATGTGGCTTGCCTCTTAGCGGACCAGGAAATAAGATTATCGCCTAGAAATACACAATATCCTAAAGTAGAGTGACGCGTGTCCGGGCACCCTACCCAATCTGCATCCGTATAAGATAGCAACTTGTTCGGCGCATAGGGGTAGAAATGCAATCCATAGTCAAGGGTTCCCTTAACGTATCTGATAATACACTTAAGGGCAACCAAGTGGGGGTCTCTCAGAGCATTCATAAACAGACACACCTATTGAACAACATATGCAATATCAGGCCTAGTGAATGTAAGTTATTGAAGGGCAAATGCAAGACTCCGATACAAAGTAGGATCAGAAACTGAATCACCATCAGCAACACTAAGCTTGGATTTGAAATCGACTAGAGTTGGCATAATCTTGCAATTTGCCATCTTAGCCTTGTACACTATCTCTTCTGCATATTTACTCTGACTCAGGAACATAGTTTACTGCAGATCTGGTTACTGCTATACCTAAGAAATAGCTAAGCTTACCCAAATAAGTCATAGCAAATTCAGTTTTGAGTAGAGCAATGATTTCATTTTTCGATCCGTCAGATGAGACAGTGAGAACAATGTCATCCACATACAATAGCAAATAAGCAGTGCTGCTACCGCGATGAAAAATGAAAAGAGAGTTATCACACATGTGACATATAAACCCAATCTGCAAAATATACATGGAAAAACGGTCATACCAAGTTCGGAGTGCCTGTTTCAAGCCATAAAGTGATTTCCTGAGGCGACATACATACTGAGGGGCAGCAGGATGGACAAAACCAGGTGGCTGATGCATGTACACAGTTTCTTTCAAATCCCCATGAAGAAATGCATTCTTGACATCAAGCTGATGAATCGGCCAATGCTTGCCCATAGCAATACTAAGAACAATACGAATAGTAGTCAGTTTAACAACCAGACTAAATGTCTCACCATAATCAATCCCCTTATGCGGATTAGTGCCATTGGCAACAAGTCTCGCCTTATACCGCTCCAAGTCACCACTGTCTCTGAACTTGTGATGAAATAGCCACATGCATCGGATTACCTTCACCCCATCCGGTCTAGGTACCAAATCCCAAGTATGTTACTTTGTTAAAGCATTAAATTCCTCACACATGGCCGCATTCCAATTTGGGTCCAGTTTGGATAGTTTTGGGTTTTTAGGAATATGTGATATGGTTTGTGTGGAGTGGTTAAAATGGACCTTGGGTTTGAAAATCCCGTGAGTGCATGAGTTTCCATACGGTGGGTAGGCAACCGTGGTTGGTCTGGGTTTTGTATTTGCTGGCTTGCGGGTTTTGGAGGGGTGTTGGATAGTCTTGGGTCAGCGGTTAGTGGAGTTATCAGAGACTGGGTATGAGTAGGGTTAGGGCAACTGATTGGGTCTGGGTGTTCTTGGTGGTGTAACGATGATGGTGAGCTTGGTAGTTCAGGCCGAGAGATAGGGTGTTATGTATCGATCGGAGATTCGACTAAGTGACTGTGACGGTGGTGGGTAGGTGAAACAAGTGGGTCGACCAGGTGAGAGTTTGACCGAGAGCTAGGTGGTGCCGGGTCGGAGACGATGCTGGACACTGTGGGTGACGGAGCTGCTGGTGCAGTCTCCGTCGGAACAGTAAACTGACGGTAGAACAATGACTGGATAATAGAGGACAGATTTGACTCATCGAGAAGCGTGTAATCCGTGGTTTGAAATTTTCAGAGATTCTAAAACGGAAAGTTCATCTCGTCAAATGTGACGTGACGTGAGACAATAATTTTACGAGTGGCTATGACATAGCACAGGTAACCCCGATGATTAAGTGAGAAACCAACGAAGACACAGGGCGCAGTGCGTAGGGCTAGTTTGTGAGGTGCAGTGGAGGCCATGTTGGGGTAGCATAAGCAATCGAAAATTAGGAGTTGGTCATAGGACGGGATCCTAAGGTATAAGATTTCGGTTGGGGTCTTATTTTGGAGAGTGCTGGTTGGTAAAATATTAAGGAGGTACTCTACCATTTTAACAGCATAGCCCAGAATGATAATGGAAGACATGCATGAAATAGAAGGGTACGAACCGTGTTATTGATGGTACGTATAATTCGTTCAACCTTTTCATTTTGAGAGGAAGTGTAGGGACATGAAAAACGGAAAACCATGCCTTGTTTAGAGCAAAAATTGTGAAATGCCGAATTATTAAATTCACGTCCATTATCACATTGGAAATATTTGATAGATTTTTCAAATTGAGTTTTAATGAATTTTTTTAAATTCAAGGAACTTGGCAAAAACATCAGATTTGAACTTTAGTGGGTAAATCCAGATAAAATATGAAAAATCATATAATAACACTAGATAAAATTTGTGACCCAAGGAACTAACAACATGAGATGTCCACAAATCAACATGAACAATATCAAATGGAGAAAAAGTAACACTGTTGGATGACATAAATGGAAGACGAGTATGCTTGCCAAGCGGGCAAGAAAAACAGAGTTGGGCAAGTTTCCCATTATTATATTGAATACACTTATTAATTCTAAGAAAATTTAAAACATCTCATGGATGTCCGAGTTTGTTATGCCAAGTTGACGGAGAGATAACATCAAGAGAGATAGGTGAATGTGGTATGACAGTGGAAGATTGAGTGAAAGGGTAGAGGTCTCCCACACTATTGCAGCACGTAAGCATTTTCCCTGTACTGAGATCCTTCACAGAAAGACTATAAGGGTCAACTTCGACAGACACAGAATTATTGCGAGTGAATTTTCTAACAGCGATTATATTTTTGATGATGTTAGGGGTATAAAAGACATGATTTAAAGGCGGGTGGGGATGTTTGGTATGCGTGTTATTGTAACCTTCAATTGGAATGCGGTGACTATTGTCAACAGTAATAAATTGATGATACTTTAACCGAAGCATTTGAGATAAATTACATGACGACCGGGTGAGATGAGATGTGGCTCCCATGTCCATGTACCAATTATCATCGGGCTGTTGAAGGTTCAAGGCATTGAAGGCTCAAGGCGTTGAAGGCCTGGCCCAAATAAGTGGGGCCAGACTGGGGCTTGCGAATGCTGATGGGCCGAGACCAGATGGGCTGCCTGTTGGCTGGGGCGGAGCCCAAAATACCTGGCAACCAAGCCTGCTGGAACTGGGGCCCTGATGTTGGGTAGGGGCATGCAGGCAAGGCCCATTTCCCGGTATTGGGCCATGATGGCTGTCCAGCCCACTGAAAATAGGGAGCAGGGGTTGGGCCTGACTGCTGGTTCCTTTGGCCCTTGTCGCGGCCCTTCCCTTTGTTGTTATTACCACGGCCTCTGCCGCCATGTCCTCCGCCGCGGGACTGCTGTTGCTGGTGGTTTAGTGGTGGTGGCTGGGTGGGGTTGGCCGCTGGTGGTGCCATGCTTTCAAAGGCTAATGCCTTTTGATTGTGCTCCTCTTGTTTAGCATGGCGATTTCTTCCAACAACAGTTGTGAACGCGCCTTGTTGAAACTTGGTAGTGGGGCGGTCTGTTGAATCATCATTGCAAGTGTATCATATTCACCTTTCGATAAGCCAGCAACTAGTTGAATTACCATCTTGGTTTCTGAAATAGATGTCCCTACGTTGGAAAGTTGGTCGGCTATGAGTTTCAATTGTTTACAATATTCGGACATGTTAAAATTCTCGAGACGCGTATTATTGAATTGCTCTTCCAAATACACGGCCCGAGTATTTTTATTATCCTGAAAAATTTCTTCTAACCATACCCAAAGTTCACGTGCCGAAGCACCTATTTTCATGATAGTACACATCAATTCTTTGAGATGGTGCCGTATATCCACTGTTTGACGACGGCGTTAAGGCGACGCCATGTCGAGTCTATAACATTGGTGGGACGAGGAACAAAATCATCAATATGGTCTAGCACATTGTACGCACATGCATGGATATGGAACAGTTCTACCCACATGGAATATTGACAGTCTTCTTGGTCAAGAATTATGGAGATAAAATTCTTGATGTTGGTAACGGCGAATGCCAGATGAAAAGAAGATAATGAACGTGGAGGGGGGGGTTGTCAAAAACACCAGTGGAAGAACCGAAATTATTAGGGGAAGTGGGACGAGACATGGTAGCCACAAAATTGAAGAAAATAGAGTATGGTTGCCGTCGACCGAAGAAAGAAAAATAGTGGTGGTCAGCAGCTTTTGGTAGAAAAGAGAATAGGGATTAGGGTTTGGCTTCTGATACCATGTAAGTTTGGAATAATCTCCCCTTTTGGGATTCCTTTCATTAATCACAATATATATATATAGTTGTATAGAGGTTGATTCCTAATACAGTAAGAATCCTAAGTTACCTTAAATATACAACTATCATAATTACAAAATATACTGTGAATATTCGCTAATACTAGGCATAATAACTATTGACATGTGTTGGGTAGGCACTCTCTATAAAATAGAGGCCAACCCTTATTTTCCTAACTAGAGATGGTGCATCAAGTTGTTCGCAAGGACCAACTTGATCCTCTTCCCCAGAGATCTCAGATGAGGGAACCCTGGGAGAGACGTATTGGAAACCCCTAGCGTATTATGTTCTTGAATACATGGTATGGTGGTTGACGCCCCATTAGTCGTGATAGCTAATGGATCGTGGAAGTTGGTCTTAGTCTTAACCGTTGATTTCTATCGTTGCTGAAACAGTGGAGATGAACGATAAGCTTTCTTTATTCTATCTCAAGATTATATTTATAATTGTGTCTTAATCTCTGCTATGACTATGAATTAATTATCTTACCGTTGGTATCAAGAGCCACCATAGTTAGGAATTAATATCAATGAATTAATCTTGAGTTAAAGGAGAATAAGAGTGTTGTAAATTTCGAACAGTGTTTAACAGAGAAATTGTTGATCGTTTTGGGTACAAGTATTGAAGACCTTTCGTTATTAGATTCTAATTCTTTTGATTATGGGTATGACCTTATTATTGATCATTAAATTTATTAAAGAAAAACAAAACAAAAGGAAGGGTTATACCTGGGAGGTTTGTCACGGCTGCAAAGTGGGTTTTTTGATCCACCTATTGTATTGCACAAAAATCCACAACTTGTTTGCAGGTTAAATTTTATTACCATTAAATTTTTCGTTGTTGTTTTCATGTCCAACGTGCACACGTATTGAGCCTCTGTTAGTGTTTCAATTTTCTTCTTTCTTAGTTAGAGAATGAAATTAATTGATAAATAAAATAAAATAGAATAGAAAGGTTAACTTATATGGGCTTTATTTTAATTTCACATGTATATGATATGATTTAAATAAGGATTTATGATTAATAAGTAGTTTCCACCAAAGTGGTCTATTTATTTGGAATCATTGAAAATTCTTAGTACTGTACATGTGAAGTAATATCATACATGGATTGAGAGTTATGATTAATGAATAGTTTCCATCATAGTGGTCTATTTATTTGAGTCATTATTTTATTCTCAGTGAATCATGTTAAATTATCCTTAATTAGTGTACGCTAGTGTTGAAGGTTTACCTTTTTGATACTAGTGACATAAAATTACGTGAAACTTATACAAATGACTATAGTTTAGAGGTTTTAAATTTGTCATAGCTATAGTTTTAATATTTACAGGGCGTAGCTACTTTTCAATTGCTACAGCTATCGCCTCGCTGTATTCATAAAACGGCCTCGTTGTACTCATGAATACAATGAGTAAAATCTGCTCAAGAAAATTGTATTCAAAACAGAAAAATCTCCTTCAAAATACAAAATACAACAAAAAATTGAATTCAAAAAATACAATACACCCCAATACACTGAATTTTACGCAAAGGAATTACGAATACACTCATAATCTGAATACAAAAAAATATATATAACAAAAAATTAGATTTTACACTAGAAAAAACGAATACACTCTGAAAAATACTTCAAATTCTCTGTATTCATTTGTATACACTCAAAAACTGAATACAAGAAATAAAATATACCCACAAAATACTGGATTTTACACCAAAAATTTAACGAATACACTCAAATATGAATATAAAAAATAAAATATAGACGAAAAAGATGAATACACTCAAAATTTGACCACATCTGAGAAAATACAAGAAAAAAATACATCCGGATTTGAGACAGAGAAGGAGATGGCTGCGGTGATAACGAGAAGGAGATGACGGCAACAACGCCGAAGTAGCAGATGAGGAGACCGAGGACGGTGGGATTAGCAGATCTAGTCGTGGTCGGAATAGCAAATCTGAGTAGCGGCGGCGGCGGCTAAAATTGCGCTTCCTCCTCTTGATGTTTCCAAATTTAAGTGGTGGCGATGTAAAAATTGCATTCACGAGATTGGCACATAAATTGCAGGAGAAGAGATTGAGATCCTTTCTCCAAGCTGCAGAAGTAGATTGATCTCTACAAACATGGCTTCTACTAGCAATGCTACGACAAATGCATTGTCAGAGATGAAACACGAGTCAACTTCACGAAAAGGTCACAAAAACAAAACTATTATCGATGATTCTCCCGGTATCAGAGGGGCCCTAGGATTCTCATAAGGTATTCTATTTTAAATATATAATGTAGCTATGATAAGTAATTTAAATACACATTATAGTTATATTTTGTAATTTTTTAAAACAATAGTTACTAAAGGTAAATATATCCTAGAGTTAGCTATGTGATGTAATTATTTCTAAAATTAATTAGTGAGAAGAGATATTGTATTTTCCACCCAAAGGAGGAAGCTTAATGTCTTGGATTCTCATGTATATAAAATAAGAGAACAAATTTGTTATAAGAAGAGGTTTTATGTCTCTATCCTAAAGGAAGGACATAATGCACGCCTTAGACTCTTGGATTAATTAAGGAGGAGATTTTGTGTCTCTTGCCCAAAGGCGACGATACTGTTGGAAATTTGCCTTTGGTGGGGAGGTAAGTCCACCCATATTTAATAACTTAAACACTAGGGTTCCGCATGTTGGAGGCTTTATCTCTTAACACATGCATAATCTACTAAGTGAGTAGATGACCGTAGGGCCAAGGATCGTCAAATTTCGTTAAGAAATGAAACAGATATTGGTCCACAAAGTAAGGTGTTTGAGGTATGGAAATATGGTGTGGGACAAATCTACCACATCGGTGGGAAAATGAAGAATTGTTCTCTTTATAAGTCTCAAAATTGGCTAAGGGTTTGGAACCCCAAGGGGTAACCCATGTGTTTGACAGAGGGAGGACCTAGATGTGCTTTGTTCGAGGCTAAGCCCACACGCGTGCCGCCGCCGCCCGCCCGTCCCATCCGGTCTGGTCCGGGTCTGGCTGATTAACTCCTCACTAATGGCCATTACTTGGCTATTAACAACCATTAGTTGGCAGTTGAGAACCCTCTCCTTATCCTATATATTGAAGCCTCTGGCTCAATTGTTGAGACTAGACAAAGACACAAACAGAAGAGAGAACGAAAACAAGAGAAACTCAGTCCAAAAACGTGAGCAGAAACAATGGACAAACAGAAAACTCTTCCTTCCTTTTTCATTCTTCAGCAAGTCATTTCGTGTTTGTTTTCTTCGTGAGAATCAACCTATTTTCTTTGTAGTGTTGATTAGTTGTTGTTTTATCTTGGGAGACTATTGTCCGTTAACGTAAAAGCATATATACGGGGCAATCTTGTCTAAAAGACAGAGAGCCATCTCTCGACTCAGCCACAGTTGTAACAATTTAGATTTCGTGTTTCTTGATTTCAGGTTATCAAGATTCAAGATTCAACCAGCTTGCGACAATTATAATATTAACTTGTTTTTTATCCTTTCGAACACTTGTAATATTTATTTACTTTCCGTACTGCTTTACATATCCAACAAGTTTAAGACAAGATTGTATTAGTGTTCGAAGATGTCGGTCAATAGTTGTGTGACCAAATCTGGTTATGGCTGTGGTTTTCTGGTAGAAGAGAGTTTTGATTATGCTGTTGAAGGTCAAGGTGTTCATGGTGTCATCGCTCCCGAGAGTGGTGGGAACAAGCGCCCATGAGAGGTTGATGATGTTGTTGACACCCAATTTTGTCCCGTCTTTTCCGATTTATTCGCGGTTTTAAATATTTTTGACACCTCAAAAATAATTTTAATATATATATTTACTATTATTTTCAATATCACTATTATTATTTTTTATTATTATTATTATTCACATGTCTTACTATCATTTGCCTTTTTAAAAGTCTAAATCATAATTCTACCCTAGTATTCTATGTTATTTCATTTTCGCAAAATTGCATCTCATTTCCATTTTTTTATTAAGCATTAAACATTTCGCAAATATTATATTTTTTTTATTATTATTACATCGTTATGTTATTTTACATAATTTACATCTTTTTATAATAAACTCCTTTTTATTTTAACCAACTCCCCATTTTATTCCCCCTCACCAAAACATTCTACCCAACCCACAAATTACAGCCCAAAACGCACACCCCAAACCGTGGCCCAAAACTAATTCGCCCGACCCAAACTACAACTCTCATTTTATTTTCGCCCATATCCACTAAACCAGCCCATTCGACCAACCCCTTTATCCCTTCTACAACCCATAAATTTCACCCCAAACCTTGGCCCAAAACTAATTCCTCCAACCCTATTCCCACCAGCCCAACTCACCCAGTCCAGGCCCAACTACCTAAACTAGTCCCCCCAACCAAACCAACAAATTCCCCCATCATCCAAATACCTTCAAAACCAAACACACCCATCGACCGTCAAACCCAAAAATCCTTTCTCCAAACCAGCATCCCTTTCCATCGAAATCACCTTCGGACCGCCGGATAATCACCATCACCGACGCCCTGCCACCATGTCACCCTCCCCAGCTTTTCCCCCATCTTTTCACTCCTTTTGCAGCCAATAAAGTTGACAGCCTTGTCCAAATCGACCCAGGGTCTGCAAAAGAGGGAAACCCCAAAATCCTTCGGATTCATGGTTGATTCCATCGAGTCCGAGTATAAATCCGGCTCCAACGGCTCTCTCCCTTCACAATCAGTCTCTGCAAAACCTGGAAAAACCTATCCCCTTTTCATTTCAATTCCAGAATTCTCAGAACCTCTCCCTTTCTTTTTGAATTTGAATTTCAAAGTCAAAAGCTTCTTGGAGAAGCTGCCGAAACCCCTCAATCTTGGCTATAAATACAACCGTTTGGGTCGTGTTTAGGGGGGAATTTCCAGAGATAGAAAGGGACCCTTTTTTAACATTCTCACAAGTCATTTTGAACAAGTTTTGATTCCGAAATTTTTTTTCTTTTACTCTCAGTTCTGGTCTCCCTGCTATGTACATGTTTAAACCCATATGTAGTATTATATGATGTATATGTTGTTTCAGTACACGTTTAGAGGGATTATGATTTGTTTGGTTAAATGCTTTACGATGATTACTAAGTTATTTAATTGATTACTCATGCTCAGATATGCTGTATTAAGTTCATGATTAGTATCACATTTAGTATAATGAAATATATGTTGTATTAGTATTTATTTAGTGGAAGCATGATATGTTGGTAACTTGTTTACATTTCCCTTTCTACGATTTAAAAGTAGTATAGGGTAAACATCAGCTTTGGGTCCTTAATGGTAGGACTGCTAGCTTGTGTTAATGAATTCAAGATAGTAAGATGTGATGAAAAGCTTTGTGTGTACATGTGTTTGTTTCTAGATGTTGTTTGATCATGTTGGACTGAAAGAATGTTGAAACCTGCCTGCCTAACATGTTTGAGAACCATCTTTGACCATATGCTACCTTGTATGTAGCGTCATTCCTTATCATGTCTGAGAAATGAAACATTCATGTGTTTAGTTTATACTAAATTTCCCCCTGCATATTGGAAGTATTGTCCTTAAATGGTTGTCTGGTCATCCCTATTTTTCTGATATGTCCACTTGAGTTGGCTATGTATTTGTCCTCATTTGTGAGTTTGTATGCCCATCAGTTTAATTATGTGGTTGCCTTTGTTTACTTGAGTGTCATCATGCTGGATAATGTGGCATGAATAGGACCACGTATGCTTAGTCTAGTTGAAAATACTATACACCCTTGGAAATGCTTCCTTTAATGGTTACTTATTTATTTTTCCTAAGTCTATATGTTTGTCAAGCTAACTACACATTTGTTTTGCCTGACTAAGTGTTAAAATGCATACATGATAGCAATGTAATGTCTCTCGAAGTTATATTTAATGCCTTGCCTGTCTATCTTCATGGTCTATATGATGTTTGGACCAAATTCACTGTACTGTTAAGTCTACTTTGTTTCTATGATTTTGATTACAATTTCATAGGAGTCTGCATGTACATCTTGTTCTGTTGAGAGTATGTGTATCTTCTTAAGATTAATGAGTTAGTCCTATGTGTGTGTCTGGTTTACAATTAGTTAAGACTTGTATATTTTGATAGCATGATCTTTGCATTGACCGAAATGTCAATGTCATAGAACAAGATATGTGATTGTGAACCCTTTTATCTTATGAATCGATCATTCCCTAAGTGTTTGGTTCGGCTCACTCTTTTAAACTATGCGTATACCATCGAATCGCTCCCTTTCTTTCTGCCTATTCACATGACCTGTTTTCTTGCCTGATTAATGTCTGAGATCTTAAACCTGAACTCATTGTGTGCATTTAAAGTGTGAGGCATCCTTCCTTGTGTATTTGACATTTTATTATTTTCCTGTAGTTGATTTGCTCATTGTTTGCTTTGAGATATATGGGATTGTTCTGTTTTACTTTAGAATCTGAGGCTTTGAACATGTAATGGCTGAGAGTCTTTAGAATTGTTAACATGTTCGTGATTTTAGCTTAAGCAAAGTCTTTAGTTTGGTTTTGTTTACCTGCTACAAGTTCCGTACTTTGTTAAGATGTTAGTGTCAACATGACTGTTATCTAAGACGAAGTGTTCTTACCCCTATTGCTTAAGCTTAGGTACATGAGATATGGGGTTATAAATTGGATAAGCCGACACAATTAGGCATATGAAAACTCTGAGTGATATGATTACTTTGGTCATTATGCTAACTGGTGTTTTGAATGTTAAAAATGCATGATTGATTTGTTTAAGTTTGAAATCATGAGGCACATGGGATAAATTGAGAACCAGTGTGATGTATATGATGTATGCCTATCTGTTTGCCTGCATTTTCCCCTTTGGTGTTCACTTGAAGTGTAAGTTTGATATACATCAGGGTATATGGATTGTATACCAATATGTACCTAGTATATGAGGTATACATGTCCAATATATCATGTGTATATCTGGTATATCAATCATGTTTGCACACTATGTATATTTGTTGGGCTCAACCCAGTTCTGCTATCATCTTTGTCTTATTTGCAAGAATACAACAGCGTGTTTGGCTCATATGTTTCATTTTCTGCTCGTTTCCATTTCTGCCTATGTGTTATAACTTGGGCTAAGCCCAACATCTTGTTTCTTCTTTCCATCATTGCCTATTGTCTCTAGTTTGGGGCAATCTAAATAATTGACTTGGTTTCATTTGTTGTGGGTTGCTTCATGATTCGGGCCAGTTTTCTTCTTCTTCCTCCTTAAAATTCGAGAATAAATTATGGGCCTATCTTTCATTTTTTGCGTGTCACATACTATACCACATTCCAAATTTTGTGTTTTAAAATATTCGGGATTTCGGTCATTTAAATTACTAATTAACACAGTATTTATATAGGCGTGCCTATGTTATATATATTAGCATTTCCTTCCATTTACATATGATAATTTGGGTATTTTCTAACTCCCCTTTATGTTTTCTTATGTATATATTTTCATGTTCCATTCTCTAATCCTTTTCTTTTCTTTTATTTACATGAAATGCATCGGGAGCTACGAAGAGTTTCGTTATGAAACTCATCATGAGCATTGTCAAACAAAGACCCGCATCCACATTCCTTGCATTCTCCGGCCTCGGGATTTCCAAACAAATAGGGCGAGATGACATCGTCATCCGCTTTAGTTCCCTTTCATTGTTATTCTTTAATTTCGTTATTTCTATTTGGGTCTGTAATGATTATTTAATGCTTGTGTGATTGTTAGGATATTTATAATAATTAGGCCATGAATGGATAATTAATAGGGTAGTTTAAAAACCGTCGCTAGTTTATTTATTTGTAGGCTCGGTTAATTCAAACTTAGAAACCCTCCGCTAGTTTATTTATTTTTAGGATCGTCATGCATATTTAGAATTTTCAAAACAAACTTTGATCATCTTTTGTTCACTTTATTAATTGTACAACTCAAAATGTTTTCCAAAAATTACTTCTTTGACATTATAAGTAATTCGTTTTTCTCCTTGCTATTTATTGTCACAAATACATACTTTTTCAACTTTATATGTATTTCCTTTTATACCATGCAAATGCATACATGTACAAAATGCATCTCTTTCATTAATTATTTGCAAACATCTTTTTAAACTTCATACTTTAAACATGCATTTTTCTTAGTATAATATTAACCTGAGTTTGACCGGATAACCGCAAGTTAGCGGATCTTAAAGGATGCCTAACCCCTTCCCTTTAGGATAATAAAGAACCCTTACTTAGAATCTCATTAGTTTCGTAGACCATTAAAATCGGAGTTTACATTGCAGCATTTAGTTAATATTTAGGTGTCCTAATTCACCATAAAATAATTAGGTGGCGACTCCTTAATCATTTACCCAGGAATCACCGAACACGTTGTGCTCCGCTTCGACCCGCGGGTCAAAAATGGGCGCGACAGATGTTAACTGGGACAAGAGGAGAAGGCTGAAGATGTGGTTCTATCTTGTAGAAGAAAGGCCTATATCTGTCCCAGACAAAGGATACGAATTATGGTAAGGAGGAAATGGACACTCAGTCCGACGAAGTGACTGAAGTGGGCCAGAATCTGAAATAGGGATAAGTAATTTTTCTTCCTTGTCAAGAATAAAATTAAATGATGTCTGATTAAAAAAGGGCTTAAAGTAAGGAGGAATATGAAAATGTTTTCCCGAAATAATTTATATTCCTTACGCTTTAAAATCAGAAGTTTAATCTCACCTTCCCTCCCGTTAAAGATTGGACTATTGTAAACAACAGTATAAAATATCCGTTCTTTTGGGTGTAATAATTAAACGTGTGTAAAGTATGTTCGCACATACGAAGGAGAGAGATCCACCGACTGTGCGAAAACTGTTACCACTCTTAAGCAAGGGCCAAGAATTGTCCGGGCACCAATCTCAAGGGAAGAAGACTAAAAGATAATGGCTTATCTTAAGACGTTGACCATGTCACACTATTTGACAAAAGATCCTTCATTTGATAAGATGATATTGGACACTCAGTCGTACAAAGCCTACGGGCGACTGGAGTGGGCCAGAATTCATTTGATAGGATGATTTTGGACACTCAGTCGTACAAAGCCTACGGGCGACTAGAGTGGGCCAGAATTTATTTGATATGATGATTTTGGACACTCAGTCGTACAAAGCCTACGGGCGACTGGAGCGGGCCAGAATTCCAGGTCTTAAATGATCTAAAGGCTAAAAGAAAGACAGAAAAGTAATGGACACCTGGTGAGGTGGGCCAGAGCTTCCAGGTCTTAAATGATCTGAAGGCCAAAGGAAAGGCAGAAAAGAAATTGGACACTCAGTCTGCCAAAGCAACTGGAGTGGGCCAGAGTATCCAGATAACATATGATTCGGTTACGCCCTAACCACGGGCAAGAGGTTGTTCGTGTGAAGCAACACCATCTCTAAAGTAAAAGAGGTTGGAGAGGTTGTCCTCAATAGGACTTCAGGGAATGGGATCACTCTAAAAGGAGGTGATACATGTTCTAAACTTGATTTAAGGGACGATGTTGGTCAAGCTGGTATGAGACTAATCCAACATGTCTGTAATAAATAAGAATGGTACAATATGTCTATAGCCAAATGAATGATATATTTGTAATCCGTGCATCTATGCCATCATAGATTAAGACACGTTAAATAGAAAGTCATTCAAAAGCTAACGAAGTTGATATTGTTCCTTCTGTCGACATAAACCCTCAAAATGAATGTGAGGTAGGCGAAAAGGCAAAATCACCTTTCCACTCCCTTAAAGGAATAGTGAAAGAAGCACCGCTCCTCTAGAACTTAGTCACACCTACATGAGTGATTTGAAGTTTGTACAAAATAGAAGGGGGAGACAAGTACTTTGTGACCTTCATTGATGATGGTACAATATATTGCATCTTTTGTTTGTTGAAAAGCAAAGATGAAACTGTTGAAGCAGATAAGTGCTACAAAGCAGAAGTTGAAAATCAACTAAGGCTACGGATTGAGGAATTCGTAGTGATAGAGGGGGAGAATGTGAAGCATCGTTCATCAAACGACTGCTCATTACTCACCTCAGTCTAACGGTGTTAGCCAAACACTGAGCCGTATGGCCAAAATATGTGGAGCAAGGCGATCCTTACCGTTAATGCGATTCTCAATAGAACTACGCATAAGGATAATGATAACCCTCCATGTGAAACATAGAAAGGATCCCACATACAAATGTTGTGTTGTGGGGTGGCTTGGTAGAGGTTGGAATACCGAAACAAGTCAAGTTGGACCTAAGACTGTAAATTGCATATCCATTGGATATGTAAATAACAGTAGTACTTATCACCTCTTGGTGTCAAAGAATGCTGAATTCTTTGAAGATAACATTCCTTGATAAGGAAAAAGAAGTAATTGCTCAAGGTTAACAAGAACCTGCAAGTGCCTGATTATTCGGAACCAGACGTTCCAATCAACAGGACTCAGAATTTGCTGACTATCCGGAACTTAATGTTCCAGATCTACAGAACTCAGGGATTCTAGATGTTGATCCGAGAAGGAGCAAAGAGGGGACAAAAACTTGTTCCATGCCTTCTAGCTTGTATGGTTGAGAATGAATCGCAGACAATTAACAAAGAATTGTCATCTCCAGAAGTGCTACTTTAGAAAGAAGCTACAGAGAAAGAAATAGATTCTATCATATAGAACCATACTTGTGTAATGGTTGACCTTCCTCCGGGAAAAGAACTTTTGAGTTGTGAAAGTGGATACTCAAAAGTGAGTGCAAAGTAGATGGATCTACAGACGAGTATAAGGCCTCAGCTACTTGTACATGTGCTCCCCTGTGAATAGCTTAACATCCAGGGCCATTGCAGTGTTGCGTGACATGAATGTTGAAACAACCTTTCTAACCGGCGAGTTGGAATGGGAGGATCAAAGTTGGTTTGTTGGACTGTTAGGCTTCTTCCTGAACTTTTATTTTGGTCTCTGAAATGTTTACATTTTGGTCCTGGAAGTTTCAGGTAAAACAGAAATAATGAATCTGACAACAGAAACATTGACTTTGAAGTTAGAAAGCCAACAATCGGAAAACCAACAATCTAAACGTGGAAGTCATATTGAAACAAAAGTCTAGATATGAAAGATGTGGGTATCACATATGACATCTTAGGAATTGAGATTTCTAAGACATCTAACGGACTGTTCTAATTCCAAACTCATTTGTGAGGTAGTTGACAGTCTTATTGAAGCCACCAATGGATATAAATCATATAACTGATTATAATCATGGTGCACCCATATACAAGGAGTGATATGCGCAAGTAACATGTAGTTCAGTATATGTTACACACTACAACCGACCTAGTATCGGTATACAAAGCAGATCAGTTGAATTAAGGTTCACTCGTGATTCTAAAAATGATCGGTAGAAGGCGTTAAGTCGGATATGACGATATCTGAAATATGTGCTTATCTATAGATTATGGTATTCTGGATGTCCAACGATTCTGGGAGAACGCAGTGTTGCAAAATGGACATCAGATATGAAGAACACCAAAGCCACAAGTAAATGTGTAAGGTGGGTCTTGGAAAATCCTCTAAGCAAACTTGCATCGGCCGATTCATGATGGAATCAAAGTTTATCGCTTTAAAAAAATCATGAAAGAAGTTGAGTAACTTCACGACTCCTTAGAGGACGTCCTTTATTGGGAGAAACCCGTGCCTTCGGTAGTTATACATTGCGGCTAGCCAGTCGGCTTCAGGAAGAGCACGGATGATGGTGTCTGGACATATCTGTTGGATCTGTCAGAGACATAAGACCGTATGGCAATTGATCATCATGGGTGTCACTTCCTTGATTATTAATCAAAGGATATAGCGGACCCTTTAACTAAGGGACTACCCGAAGATCAAGAATTTTGTCTGTCTAGGGGAATGGTCTTAAAGCCCAAATAATATGAACCTTTGCGGTGGTAACCCAACCATACTGACTGGAGATCCCAAGAATCTGGTTCAATGGGAAAATTAAGCTGCAAAAGGTTCAGTTGAGCGCTTCGGTAGAAGCAAGAGCACTTCGGATTATGAATTTTGTAAGAAAACGTAAATCCAAAGTCGTTCCCGCGATAGACATTAAAGTGCTACCTGCATGGTGGGTAAAGGTTAAGCTTCCAAACCTTTAATGACCCTCAAACGATTGAGGTTAAGGTTGAGAAAACTTTTAATAATTCCTAACACTTGTGAAGTGGGGTATAGCAGGATACCTTGTAGGAGATCACCTATTTAAGTGCGAGGACAAGCCGCCTAAAATGAACGCACTTAAGAATCCAAGTGTGTCCACGACTACAACGGACAGAACAATAAGAATGAAAATGAATAAGGAGAGTTATTGTGTTGGTATCATTGTCTTGGATTACACTAAACACTGACGGTTCAAGACATCACGTTCACCGCGCAGTAAGTAAGTCTGGTGGTATTCAACTAGGAAAGGTTCAAAGCGGAAACTACCTCTCCTGATGCAATATCCTTTCGCTGAAAGATTGCTGAAAGTAGGCACCTTGTGTGTGCACCAAAATATCTTTCAAGAGGGGATTGTTGGAAATTTGCCTTTGGTAGGGAGGTGCGTCCACCTATATTTAATGACTTAAACACTAGGGTTCCGCATGTTGGAGGCTTTGTCTCTTCACACGTGCATAATATACTAAGTGAGTAGATGACCGTAGGGACAATGATCATCAAATTTCGTTAAGAAATGAAAAAGATATTGGTCCACGAAGTAAGGTATTTGAGGCATAGAAATATGGTGTGGGACAAACCTACCACATCGGTGGGAAAAGGAAGAATTGTTCTCTTTATAAGTCTCAAAATTGGCTAAGGGTTTGGGACCCCAAGGGGTAACCCATGTGTTTGAAGGAGGGAGGACCTAGATGTGCTTTGGTTCGAGGCTAAGCCCACACGCGCGCCGCCGCTGCGCGCCCATCCCATCCAGTCCAGCCTCGGGTCACGGTCGTGGGCCTTGGGATTTGGGCTTCGGGCTTCTGATATTATCTTTTTGGACCCAAATTGCTTGCCATTAGTTGGTAGTTGAGAAGTCCCTCTCCTTATACAATATATTTAAGCCTTTTGCTCAATTGTTGAGACTAGACAAAGACACAAACAAAAGAGAGAATGAAAATAAGAGAAACTCAGTCCAAAAACGTGAGCAGAAATATTGGACAAACAGAAAATTCTTCCTTCCTTTTCCATTCTTCAGCAAGTCATTTTGTGTTTTTTTTATTCGTGAGAATCAACCTATTTGCTTTGTAGTGTTGATTAGGGAGACTATTGCCCGTTAACGTAAAAGCATATATACGGGGCAATCTTATGTTAAAGACAGAGAGCCATCTCTCGACTCAGCCACAGTGTAACAATCCAGATTTAGTGTTTCTTGATTTCAGGTTCTCAAGATTCAAGACTGAACCAGCTTGCGGCAATTATAATATTGGCTTGTTTATTTATCCTTTCGAACAATTGTAATATTTATTTACTTTCCGTACTGCTTTACATATCCAACATATACAATGAATGTCTTTGACTCCTTAGTTATTAAAGAGTAGACAGTTGCATCTTCTACTCAAAGGAGAGGTGTAATAGATGTCTTTGACTCTTTCGATTTATATATTAATGCCCATGATTTTACTCTAATATTTTGTGTTGTTTGCCTACAACTGTTAACAACATTACTACTCAATTGAATTCCATTGAAACTCTTACTAGTAACAACTACAACAAGTGAAAACAAGATGTTTAAATAAGGTTGGACCTAATGAGTCTAGATTCTACAGTGAGCTGAATCAAAACCTGTTGAATCTATAACTACCAGCTCTTCTGAGGAAAAGGCTAAATATGATAAGTGGATGAAGGATAACAAATTGAGCCTTATGATATAAAGAGATTCATTTATCACATAAAAGGTGCAATCAATGATAGTGAAAACGTGAAGGATTTCTTGAATGTCATTGGACATAAATTTCACAAATCTGATAAGCTGAGATAGGTACTCTGATTGATTCCCTTTCCACTATAAGTTATGAATTTGTAGGTAGTGTCTGTGATCACATAATAAAATTGATTGACATTGCAACCAAGCTGAATAGTTTAGGTGTCACTAATATCGATATTTTTCTTGTTCATCAATATCTAAGGTTCCTTCTCGAACAATTTGACCAGCTTAAAACAGCCTATAGTGCACAAAAGGATAAGTGACATGTTGATGAATTTATCACTATCTGTGTAGTGGAGGAATGGAGGGTTAGTAAAAAGAAAGGTGATGACATAGTGAATCTTGTTAGTTCGTCTAAATTAGCTGATTATTCCTCTTATAAAAAGGTGGATTCAAATTTTATAAAAAAAAAAAAATATGTTCAGTCTCGTCATCCAGATGGCCATAAGCTTGGTGGTAACCAAGGTCAGTCTCATAATCCTATTGGACGTCAAGTTGTGATTAAGAAAAAAAATCAAGTGTTGGAATTGCAAACAAATAGGTCATAAGAAAGCTGATTGTCCTCTGAAAAAGAAATCATGTAATCCTTTGACTTTCGTCTGCCTTGAAATTAGTCTTGTAAATGTTTCTTTAAATTCTTCACGATTGGATAGTGGTGCAACTGTTCGTGTAACCAATGACTTGTAGGACTTGGTAAGTAGACGGAAGCCAAGAGAGGATGAAGTCATCGTAGTTGTGGACAATGGAGTCAAAGCGAAAGTATAATTTATGGGGATTGCTATTTTGTCTTTCAAAAACAATTCTAGTATTCGTTTAGAAAATATTGTTTTTAGTACCGTCCATGAGATAGAAACTTATTTCTCTTTCACTTTTGGACCAATTTGGTTATGAAGTTCAATTAAATGATGATTTTATTAAAATTTTCTACAATTCACATGTCGTTGGTGATGATTTTTTGAGTGATGGTCTATATCGCTTAAATGTGTTGAGTGGAATTTTTCTACAATACATGTTGATAAGTTGCTGACAAAAGGTCTACTATAAGTAAAACATCTTACCTGATATGGCATAGGCATCTTGGTCATATTTCTAAAGAAAGAATTGAACGATTGGTAAAGGAAAATATTTTATTTGTTCTTGATCCAAAAGATTTTGAAACTTGTGTTGACCGTGTCAAAGATAAAATGACCAAGGTTAAGAGACATGATTCTACTAGGAGCTCTGAACTCTTGAAAATTATTCATACTGATATTAGTGGACCTTATGTACCTACTTTGACCAATCATAAATATTTTATTACTTTTATTGATGACTTTTCTAGATATTGTTATCTATACTTTTTAAAAGAGAAAGTTGAAGCACTTGATAAATTTTAAAATTTATAAAATTAAAGTTGAAAAACAGCTTGAGAGGTCCATTAAGATAGTGAGGTCTAACCGTGGGGTGAGTACTATAAAAAATATGATGAGTCTGGTCAATGTATGAGGCCTTTTATTTTATTTTTACAAGAATATGGGATAGTAGGACAACACACCATGCCAGGTATTCCTGAGCGGAATGGTGTGGCTGAAAGACGAAATCATACTCTCATAGAAATGGTGAGAAGTATGATGTCAGGGACTTAGCCTGCCTGAGTCTATATGGAGTGAAGCTTTAAAAATAACTACTTATATTCTAAATAGAATTCCTACAAAATATATCCATAAAACTCCTTTTGAACTATGGGCAACCCAAAAACCTAGCTTAGACCAATTCATATTTAGGGGTGTCCGGCTGAAGTTCGTATTTATACACCAACTGAAAAGAAGATTGATCTTAAAACTATCAGTTGTTTCTTCATAAGATGTCCTGATCACGCTGAAGCTTTTAATTTTTTCTTTCTCGAGCGTGGCACAAGAATTCTATTTATTTAAAATTTTCACAACATTGATGTTTGTGATTGTGATTGTACATGTGACAAAAAATTATGTTAAAATAAAATGAAGTTATTGTTCATGTACCTATTATACATGAAAATGTGGTAAACCGACCCTTTCATGAGGGGGAGAATTTAGAAAATAATGATAGAAATACTGTAGTCTTTGAGCATAATTAAAATACTGAACCACCTCGTAGATCACAAAGAGAAATAGATATGTCATTTCTAATGATTTTATTGTGTATGTGACTGAAACTCTTAGTGACAGTGGAGAGATGATTGACCCTTTGTCATATGCTCCAGCTCTTTTCTCTCCTTATGTTGATAAATGATGTGAGGCAGTGGAAGATGAAATGCACTCCATAAAACACGATGGAGTGTGGAGTTAGTAGAGTATTTTATAGGTTCCAAACCTATTGAATGGATATTTAAAATAAAGAGAGACTCCAAGAAAATATAGACTGCTACAAAGCAAGGTTAGTTGCTATAGGTTATACCCAGAAAGTGATACTTGAAATTTGATGAAATTATTATAAAATTCAAATTTGTGAAAATTAAGCTTAATGAATGAGTGTATATCAAAATAGCTAATGATAATTTCATTATTATGATTCTCTATGAGATTGACATCTGGTTATATCTTTATGTTGGCTGGAGGTGCTATTTCTTAAAAGAGAGAGAAACAGAGTATCACTTCTACATTCACAATGGAAGCAGAGTTTATTGCTTATTTTGAGACTGCTTCACATGTTGTTTGGATGAAAATTTTCTTACTAAATTATAAGTTATGGATTTTATATCTAAGTCGGTGACCACCTTTTGTGATAACAGTCCCATTGTGTCTTTCTCTAAAAATAACAAAAGGACAAGAGACTCTAAGCATGTTAGCCTTAAATATCTTAAGGTTAGAGCCATGGTAAAGAAATGTGATATATGTATTGAGTATATTAACACATAATCTATGTTGGTTGATTCTTTGACTAAAGGTCTTAGGCATGTAGTGCTTAATGAACATGCTCAAAATATGTATATCTTAGTGTCTTTTGATGTAGTTTGGTCAGTGAGAGTTACTTTGTAATTGTTGACTGAGATACTGCTTTTAATAAATTTTATTTCTTATCCTTAAATACAAGCTTGTGTTGTTTGATATTTATCATGCTTATTTACTAACATGTTTATTTGTTTATTTATTGATCCAATTGGATATTGCATAAACTCATGGTATCTTTGAGTTTTGATGTTTGTTGCCTTGATTATCCTGGGTAAGGCACAAGGAAAACCTCCTGAGGTGATTTAATTTTGGTCTCACTTGGAGACTCCTGAGATGATGTGTTTTATGTCATTTGGAGAATTGTGTTTTTCTAAGAATTGTGACTGTGATCATAGATAGAATTCATACCCTCAAAGGGTATGATGCCTGCTATGGTTCGTTGTTAGTGTTCTCCATTGAGACTGGATGGATTGTTGTACGGTCATTCTATCATTGGCTGAGTATTATGGCCACTATAGAGTCTATTTTTTTTTTTTCAAAATGATTTTTTGAAAATCTCAATTTTTTTGAAAAATTATTTTTGTGTCCTCAATTATCACTAGCATCCAAGTGGAAGAATGTTGGAATTTGGACTTGTGTTAATTGGTTATAGTCTGAAAGGATAGTGACGTGACCCAAGTGGTGGATTAATAAAAATCTTGATATTAAATTATTATGTGTGTGGATAAGCTTGGCCTAATAACTATTGACCTGTGATGGGTAGGCACTCTTTATAAAATAGAGGTCAACCCCCCTTTCCCTAGCTATTGAAAAACCCTAGCGTATTCTATTCTTGAATACGTGATATAGTGATTGACGCCCCATCGGTCGTGATAACTAGTGGATCGTGGAAGTTGATCTTAGGCTTAATCGCTTATTTCTATCATTGCTGAAACAAAGGAGATGAACGATACGCTTCCTTTATTCTATCTCAAGATTATGTTTATAATTGTATCTTAATCTCCGCTATGACTATGAATTAATTATTTTTAATTTTTATCCCTTCATATAGAATATACTATCTTTAGATATGTTTAGAACTCTATTACCGTTAATATTTTGTAAATTTAAAATTTAACTAAACATATGAGTAGTTAAAAAAATTTAACAATTAATAATTCGTTAAATTTGTGAAGATTCAGAAGCAAAAGTATCAAGATGCATATTTCAATGCTTGAAGATTAATTATGCTTAACCAGAAATCATAACGACCAAAATCATATTTTCTCCGTCTCAATTTATATGATGTAGTTTGATTCGGCACGAAGTTAAAGAAATAAAGGAAGATTTTTTAATTTTTTGATCTAAAATAAATCAAAGATATTTGTGTGGTTATAGATTATCTCGTTAAGCACAAAAGGTAAAATTTAAAGTTAAATTATTGTCAAATAAGAAAATGTGTCATTTTTTTGAATTGATTAAAAAAAATGTGTCATATAAATTGGGAGAGAATGAGTATTTTGTTTATATATATTTCAAGGAGCAAAGATGAAAATTTTCTTAAATATAAAATGTAGAAGAAAGGGAAGCAACCGTCCATTTGACTTTGTTGGGGGTGTTATCGTATAAAAGAAGGCAGAAACAAATGGGCAAAGGACAAGTTATCAGTTTCCAAATTAAGAAAGCTAAATCGACAAAGCATATATAGGAGTAGGGCACTGCCTATGAGTTTAATTAATTGTTGTGTCAATTATATTTCCCTCTTTATATGTTCTCAGCGAGATTTCTGGGCTATCTTTTCATGCAAGATTTCAAAGCAGACATCTAATTGGAGGGTAGCCTGAGTTTTTTTTTATATTAAAAAGAAAAAAATTACCTTTATGTAGTAATTATTACTTTGGGTACCGACAATTTAGATTCACATAATTTAAGATACATTATAGGAAAAACACTTTATATGATAACTATTTTTCATTTTTAAGACTCGAACTCAAAATCTTTAATTAATGATGGAGGTTGGCCTAAAGTTTAGGTCTGTAGCCTACTTGTGAGTTTCTCTATCTAAGACAACATTATCATCAATCTTTTGTGAATATCGGTAAAATTTAAATTTGATGAGTTTAATCTTTAAAACTTTATCATTGAACGTATTTGTACGTTTGAAATTATGATTTCTAAATTTAATATAGCTATTGAACATTTAGTACTTTTTTACATAAATATGTATATGTTGTTCGAAAACGTGATGTGCGATTGGATTCACAACAAACATACTACATTCGCCTCTAGTTGTGTAGCAAACTAGCTAATACTCCCTCCGATCTAAGATAATTGATGTTTTAACTTCTAAAAGTTAATCCAAAATAATTGATATTTAACACAAATGCAAAATCAAAAAGGTATTTAATTTTTTTCTCCAATTCATTCTTAATCCTCATGAAAATTATGTCAACCTAAAAAGGAAAAAATAAATCATAATTTAAAATATTTTAGTCAAAATTTCTCATAATTTTTAGAAGTGAATTTCTTAATTCATATGCTCAAGTCTAAGCCATCAATTATTTTGAATAGAAGGGAGTATGATTCAATTTTACTACTTCTAAGTTTGTTACACAAAGAGATAGATGTCAAATATATTTTGTGAATTTATCCGAACTTAATAACATTGACTCAAATATATATATATATATATATATATATATATATATATATATATAAAATCAAATGGCTCGTAGTAGAATAGAATTCCAAACTCAAATCCACACCATTAAAGTCCTAATATAGATTCTCTTTTGGCTACACATGCTTGAAGCCTTGAAGTGTAAAATAAAACATATTCGTACCACACATCGATTATGTTACCGTTTATTCAAGAAAATTGACATGACCTAAACTATATAAAAATTTAAAAGAAAAAAACTCGCCCCATCGATATAATTGGTCAAGACTAGCTAGTGGACAAGGAAAAACCAAGTTCAACCTCGAGGATGTATAAAAAGGGCAGTCCGATGCACTAAACTCCCACTATGCGTGGGGTTCGAAAAAGGGCCGGACCACAAAGGTCTATTGTATGCAGTCTTACCTCACATTTCTGCAAGAGACTATTTCTACGGCTTAAACTCATGACATCTTGGTCACATGACATCAACTTTATCGGTTACGGCTCCCCTTACACGCAAGGAAACAAAGAAAAAAAGTGATTTGATTTGACATACCATTATATAATTGTCCTTTCAAGACATGAAATTGAAGGGATGCTGTGAAAACAAAAAAATAGGCTTCTCATGAGAATCCTTAGGTTATAGCTAGTCTTAGGTTTAACGAAGGGTGAAAAGCCAAGTTTTTCAAGAAGGAAAAATAAAAAGAATAGTCATACGTACGATGTTAAGAAAGATACATTAGTTTCTCCGAAGGTCAATGGTCTTGTCGTTACACCTCATTGTTAAACTCTTCTTATGTTTAAACAAGTAGTAACAGAGCTAAAATTTTCATCAAAGGAGTATAAATATAGACTAATTTATAATTTTGAAAGAGACTAGTTTTAGCGTACGTATCGCTATACGTGTTAATAAATTAAAAATTATATAATTTTTTAAAAATGTAAAATAGCAATTGGCATTAAAATAGATACAATATTTATTTAAATAACAAAATAATATTATTACAATGACTTAGAAGTGCATGTAATTATTATCACGAAAGATATCCAAAAACTTGAAAGTTTAACAAAAGAATAACCAATAACTTCTAATTTCTTAGAGGTACATCTCTTTATTATCACAAGAATATCAACTGAAATTAAACATAGCATAAACAAAATATGAAGATGGATGACAAAATAAATTTAAGTAAACAAAACTTTGTTAGGTGAAATCAAAAGCAAATCATACCGTGCTCAGTAAGGGTGAAGATTGTACAAGTCCATATAAGGAGTCCATGTTCCCATTCCATATTCGATGTGAGACTCTTAACACTCCCCTGCACGCCAGACCTTGTTAACTGGAGTGTGGATAATATGATTTGGGGGCCCAAAATTGGTGAACAAAGAATTGAAATGGGTCTGACTCTGATACCATATAAGATTGTATTAATCTCCCTTGAGAAGCCTTTCTCATTAATACAAAATATATATAGGTGTACAATGTGGAATCCTTATGCAACAAGGTGAGTCAGCCGCAACACCTAGCTTGAGTTTAGTATCAACTGAAGTGGACGTAGACTTGCACGAGGACATACCAGCTCGCTCAATTATCTCAGCGGCATACTTCCTTTGTAATAAAAATAACACACCTGCATGACGGAATGTGTAAATGATGGGAACTAATAGCCTTCAGCAAGAGATAAATGGACTGTAAATATCTTCAGTTACTCTTTATAATGTATTTTATACTGATTTTTCAAATTCGATTTCTTCACAATGATTGCTGCAGTCAATGATCTCAAGTTTCCTGCAAACCAGATTAAGTTATATACATCGGGAAAAAAATATTGTTTATACTATCCATAAATTTAGCATCTGATAATAGGTTAGACATTACAATTTTATCAGATTGTTTATTTATAATTAGTATATATGATGAATCTACTTACAATTATTTTATAAGTGACATGATTGTGTAGATATCTTTATATCGTCTCTTACAAATTCATTTATCATTTTCGGAATTTCGGTTATTCAAATATTACTTACCACCCGGTGTCCGGTATATGCTTTGAGGGCCCGACTAATAGCCTGTTTGATTAAAATTTTAAACTTTGCTTGTTTTGAAAAATACTTTTTGTTAGAAGTGTTTTCGAAAATGTACTTTTGGAGAGTAGCAACTTCTGTTTGGCCAATCAATTCGAAAAATCGTTTGTTAATATTAGAGCACTACTTTGTGCTTGACGAATATTTCAAACGTACTTCTGGGGAAACAATGTTTTAGCTTGTGAAAAACAATTTCTGCTACTAGCTACTTAAAAACACTTATTTTTCACTAAACTTGATCAAACACCTCAACTTTCTAAAGTAAACATTTCTGAAGAAAAAAATAAACACTTCTTACTTTTAAGAAGCTTGACCAAAAAGGCTAAAGTCAAATTTGTGAAAGACTAACTAAAAGCTAGACTCTCCCTACCTGATACGATTCCCTAAACGAAACCCTAAGAAATCGAATCGAAAATGCGGAAATTAAAAATATAGGAGAATAGACATAAGAATAGTAATCTAAAGTAACCAATGATGTATGAAATCAAATACCTCAATGGAATTAAACTATAAAAGCACATAAACTGTAAGAGTTTGAATGATTTCACTAGTGAGCAATGCTCAAGTGTGAATCAAGAACAAGGTCAAGAATGACCTCACAATTACACTACAATTAATCTAAGTAGGCGTTTGGCCATAGAAATAAAAACAATTTCACTTTTTTTTTGAATTTTTTGAAGTTGGAGTTGCGTTTGACCATAATTTTTGCAAATGATATTTGATTGTTGGAATGCACTTTTCTTAAAAATATAAAATATGATTTATACCCCCAATTTTTAAAAATTAGCAAAATCATCCAAAACAATTAATAAACATAATAGCCTTCGTTGTCCTTATAAAGACAATCTGAAATCATTCAACAAATCAATTTACTTTGCATATTGATTTAACGTGTGGTTACAGGGATGTTAACTCATGTATTATAAGAGGGAAAATTAAGCTCCTATTTTTCTTTGCAATGCTATTTTTTCAGACCATGCAAAATCATAATTTGCAAATTGAGCTTGTTCACTGATGCATACGACCTCTTTTATATCCCTCCGATCATGAAACTCATCAGTTGAATTTACCACGGGGTCAAATTTAAATTTTGAAAAGTGAAAGATAAAAGCAATGAACAAAAACAAAAAGTGAAAATTGTGAAAATAAGGTTTGGGATATTTTTCAAAATTCAAAATACAACTTCAAGTTATATTTGGAATTTTTATGGCCAAACATCCATTTCCAAAAAAAAAAATGAAAACAATTTCCGGAAAAAAGTAAAAGTTATCTATAACCAAACGGGTCCTAAGAATCTATGAATAACCTATCAACTACAATACTAATCTCTCATAAGAGTTTTCACCATTAAAATACGCTAACCTTGAAAATATGGCTAAGAGTTTCTTATATAGTATTTCTATTACAATAAAGGCCCAAAAGTGACTTGACATTTGAATTCTGATTTTAGTGAGACTTGGTTATCAAATTTATGTCCAGAAAAGTTATGTGATATTTCTCAGAAGTTTTCATAAAAAGTGCTAATTGCTAACTTACAGATTTATTTATTTTTGCACGAATGATTTGTGAGTTTTCTATTCTTGTATTTGGTGTATACCTCTTATATACATGGTGTTTAGATTGTGCATACATTTCAACAAGTTTTTAACCGAAATTTTAAACTTTCTTGCTATTAGAAGTCAGTCGGGGCAATTCATTATGCAAGTTCAAAAAGTTATAATGGCTTGATAACTTTGGAGTTGACTAGGACAGGTCGAATTGGTCTTTATCCGAGGATTTTGCTTTTAAATTCCTTAGTATTTTTTTTTTTTATGAATCTACCGTTGCTCATATTTGTCCCAATCTTGTCTCAGGAATCCTACGTTATGCATATTGATGAAACCGAAATAATTCAAATGTTGAAAACGTGTACCTGCAAGCTCTAATTGAAAGAAAAGAGTAAGATATTTTGCTACCCCAACAACAACAACAACATACCCATCAAGTGAAATCCCACAACGTGGGGTCTGGAGAGGGTTGAATGTACACATAACTTACTTTATCTTAATAAGTAGATCGATGTTTCCGAGAGACCCTCGGCTCAGGACAAACAAAGCAAAAAATAGTCAAGATATTTTGCTACCCCTTTTAACTATTTGAAAAAGAAACAGTCAATTATACATTTCATAGTGTGTCTAGAATCTAACAGATTAAGAGACTTATGGAATCACATATTTACAACCAAGTTTTATATCTATGAGTATGACTTACACCTATATGGAACTCTTTTTGGCATGTAATCAACAAAAGCTTCACTAGCCAAAAAATGCCATTGCAGCAGTTGTAATGCTATATAACACAGACTTAATGAGGGACACACTCGTTTACAAGCTGGTAGACTATTGCAGCAGTTCACTGTGGACGATTACAAGGCAACAGAAGAAGAAAATTTTCCAATTAGGGCTGATGTTTTTTTCTGGATCGATGGATGCTATTGTCCGAGATTATTCTGATGAAACTATTATTAGCCTTCGTTACACATTAGGTACCTTAATATACGATACAAAATTATCAAGAATGGCTACATGTTGGTGATCTCAATATACAAAATTATCAAGAATGGCTCACATCATGAACCTCTTGAAAATGAGTACGTCGTGAAATGAAATATATTTTACTTTTAGTTAGAGAAACGGATGGTTGGTTGTATCATGAGAGATATTTCAATATTGAGAAGCAAGAAAAAAATGTTACAATAACAATTATGTAGAAGATAAAATTGAACAAAGAGGAAGACGTTTACATCATTAAAGTTCTTGGGATATATGAAAATGTCAAATTTCTAATTATGTTAAGTTTAATGAGGTCATTCATTATTCTTTATCAAATAAACTTGAAAGTGTAAAAATGAGTTCTAGGGCGAAGTGCGGACAAATTACCTAATTGCAAATAATTATAGGAGTAGTAGTTAATAATAAAAGTAAATTTATCTCTTAATTTTTTTAAATTTGACAAATAAAAATGAAGAGTAAAAAATAATAAATAAAGAGGTAATGATATTCCATGAAACTAAACAAGTAGAGTGGAAAGCGGAGTAATAAAACTGTGGATGTGCCGTGGGAATAATTGAAGAGTCCGTACGGATATGTGAGGAGTTTGGGCTTGGAACTGATTCTGCTGCGTGGAAGTGTGTGTGGCCCAAATTAAAGGCCCCGCCCCCACTACGCCGTGTTCGCCCCATCATTCATCAATGTCACATCTCCTCTCTCTTTAATTCTTAGTCGATTTTAATTTAATGGATTCCATTTTTAAAAATTTAAACACCAATTTCTTTTTTATGTTTTAAAATTAGGATTGGATAAAAAGTATTGGTTATGTATGAGTACGTAAATTCAATAACTTTTAATCCGAAATATATGATTATGAATTTAGTTATTATTGTAATATTAATTTGAGAATGTTGTAGGATTCCTCTTATTGGAATGTACCTTTGTTTAAAGTTATGGATTCCAAATATAATTTTTGCTGACATGTTATTATTTTACTCCGTTCTTTTTAAGTGTCTTATTTTCTTTTTTTGATTTGTTTCAAAAAGAGTCTCTTTTCACATTTAGTAAGTTAACAATTCAAAAATCTTACATGACAAATTTATAACCATAAAATTAAAGGACATTTAGGAACATTATACACATATTTAATTTAACACCACAAGATTCAAAAGTCTCTTTATTTCTCAAACTTCGTGTTTAGTCAAACTAAAACACTTAAATTAGAACGAAAGGAGTATATATTTATATATTGTGTCAAAATTATTAGGTTGAGTTGATATTGTGTAGTGCGGCTCCTTCCCTCCTGAGATATGTAATTGAGTAGGTTGGAGTCCAACATTCCAACATTGATGAAATTAAATGAATTAATACTCCATTTATATGAATTTGGACAATCATTTCTTATGAATTAATTTTTGGGGTCCATTTCTTAATTACTATATGATATCAAAGCACGTGTATCCTTGTCTGGACCCCTATTATATTGTCAACACTTCAATTGATAGTTTAGATATCCAAAGGATGTTAGAGTAAATTAGAATTCCACATTAATTGATGAATCAATTAATTATACGATTTGGGTATCCTTTCTTTAATGAGCTAATTTTAACAATTAAATTAGGTTTAAGATTCATTTCTTAAACCTAATTAATCAATCTTAATTAATTAGGCTCTTTTCGATCCTGCACATAACGAAAACTTAGTACATCAGGCTGTGCGGGAATTTAGTACACCAGAATGTTCTTTTTATTCATTTCTCCGTACAACGATCGTTTCTCTGATCCCCTAGACACATCCGGTAGGTAAGAATTTGTAGTTAGGCCGGAGTAACTGAGTTTCAGATAGACTTTAGCTTGCACAACTGTATTTGATTAGACTTGTGTAGTTGTGTTGACGTTGTTATTAGCTGGCTTTACCTAGGTTTTCACAATTTCTTATCAATGATATTACGCCTATATATTCTTTCCCTATGTTCAAATTTAGGGCCTATTTGAAAAGCCACCCTATAATTAGATTTGTGTGTAATTAATGTAATTATACAATTTTTTTATATTTATCTAATCATGTAATTACTTGATCAACATGTAATTGATGTAATTGAAGGACTGTAATTGCACTTTTCAATTCTCGGGGGGGGGGGGGGGGGGGGTTGCAGGTAATTGAATGATGTAATTACAAGATTATTTTCTGATTTTTTTTATTATTTCTATTCATTTTTCTTTTTAATTTATTTTTATTTTTATTTTAACTTTTAAATTTCTTTTTATATTATTATCTTTTATTTCTCATTTCTCAACCTTTACTTCACGTTCTTCTAAATAATTTCTCATATTGTGCTTCTTTTTTTTTTTTTTATTTCACTTAGCTATGTTAACTTTCTTATTTTTTATTTAAGCTAGCTATGTTATTATTCTAATTCTTTTTTAAAAAAGTTACACCTCCTAATTTTAAAAAGGATAAGTCATCCACAAATTTAACTTATAACGATCTAGTGATGTCATTAAAGTTGAATTTCGTTGTTGGATGAAGTTATATGCAAACTTAGCTTGAGTGATGTTAGCATTGATAGATTACTTTTTACATTTACTAATATTATGAAATTATGGTTGTAAATATTAATTTCTTTGTCAAACATGTTGTCCGTGATGTTATTGCAAAATGTATGCTTCGTAAGAAGTTCTTATTAATTGATTCAATTAAAGTATTATTTATTTATATTATATCAAATCTTTTTTACAATACTAGTTACAAATTTATAATTATTTAGTTCTATATTTTTGAAATAATATGTGTCTTGAATACACAACGATAGATAAAATTAAGTAATATTTCTTATATGAACATATATTTGTCAAACATAACATTTAGTTTTTGATAATTAACTTTTATTTTTATAATTTAAAATATTTAACTGTGTAATTATACTTGTGCAACCAAATAATACGCTTGTAATTACAATGTAATTATCTTATGACAAATAAATATGTCATCGTAATTACTATACTGTATAATTACTAAGCTGTATAATTACTACCCTAGTAATTACACCAATTTCAATTACCAGGTGACTTTCCAAATAGACCCTTAGTGTTTTTCTTAATTTTGTCAATTTCGAAATTAATGTCATTTTTCTCTAAGATTATTTTAATTCTAACATTTCTGAATTTAGCTCTAATGACTATTTGTAATAGGAATGATATGACACACACACACACACACATATAAATGTTTTATATGGAAAAATTCGTATATGACAGATGTACGAATTATGATGTGACACGTGACAATTGATGTTGAGTCAAGTCCAAGTCAGTTTGAGGCATTACGATAGCATTCAAATGGTACCGGGAGCAACCCAAGCATAACCGGCATCGGTAATACAGAAGGCGGAAAGTCGTCTGAATTGTAATGGCATTCGCTACCAAACCGGTTACACAGCTTTCAATGGGACTTTAATGACATTTATTGAGATATTGATTATCTAATTATTACAACATTCATTCTCCTGTATTAATTAAGAGCATATTTCGTGGACTGTGTACCCGTGTAGCTCATGTATAAATAGTACATATCATTCCATTGTAACCTATCAGATTTTAGCTTTCACAAAATACTTATCTTGATTTTTGTGCTTTTATAGAAGTTATCGCCACTTGGCTCAAAAGCTGACATAAGGCTCATGTTAATTATTACTTACTTAATCTTGTTAATATTTATTTTTAGTATGGTACATCTAGAATTCATATCTAACGTGTCACTTGAGATTCACGTGTCCTTGAACACGTATACAAATACAACTGTACCGATTTACGGATAAACAGTTTGGCGTCCACCGTGGGGCTCGGACAATTGTGGCGTCACAAGTGACCCCTCTACTAATCTAATTTTTTCTTTATGTCTTATTCTTTGTTTAGATCAGATAGATGACAGAAATAGGCGAAAGCGGTAGCAACGTCGGGTACAACACAAATAATATTTGGTCGTATGGTCTTCAAATAGGAACCATGAGACCCGAAGACCTAATGCATACTAACAGAGTCACTTCCGGAGATGGAAAGACTCAACATGGTGACGTTCCAACTGACGAAACACCTGAAGAAGCTATACAGAATCTCCGGGCGTAGAACGCTGCAATGAGCGAGGAGTTGGAACGTATGAAACATGTTCTAGAGGAGTTCATGTCCAAAAATGCTAGTAGTACTCCAACGGGAAAACTGGTGCCTCCACCAAATACAGATGGAGAAACCAATGATGACCAAGGCAGATCTACAAATGATGGTTCAGAGAGCGAAGTCCCTGAAAACTCATTCCAGGAAAAGAACCTGAAGTTCATGAAAGACATGACTAGCAAAGTCGATACCAATGTAGAGAAGGCAGAAAAAACTACGTAGGAGTTCCGGCGCCAGTTCAGTCAAATACCGAGGGCTCCTTTCATGGTTGACGGTCCGGATGAAAAGAAATATATTCAGTTGGCATATAAGCCAGAGGCTACACCCGAGCTAATTCTCAAAAGGTTTAAAATGCCTTTTGTGGCCAAATATGATGGAACTACTGATCCTCAGGAGCACATCATGGCCTATACTACGGTCGTGAAAGGAAACGATCTAAGAGAACACGAAATAGAATTCTTATAAAAAATTCGTTGAAACACTTACTAAGGGAGCTCTGACATTGTATTCACAACTTCCTGAGCATTCGATTGGTTCGTTCGCCCAGCTCACCAACGTGTTCATAAAGGCTCGTGTGGGGGCTCAAAAGGTGAAGACATGCAAGGCGGATATCTTCCGCATTGCACGAGGAGAAACACAACTCCATAGGGATTTCGTTACATGATTCCAGAAGGAACGGATGCTACTATCCGCAGTCCCAGATGAGTGGGTTGCAGAGATTTTTACAAAGGGTTTGAACCCTTCAAGTTCAGATGTTTCATAAAAGCTCAAAAAACATCTCTTGGAATTCCAGGCTATGACTTGGGAGGACGTGCACAACCTATATGAATCCAAAATCTGGATGGAGGATGATATGCTTGGATTTAAAGCTGGTTGTATCTTTGTAAAGTTAGATAAAAGGAATTCGTCGAAGAACTGGTACTAACATTATCCTACCCCGGAAAGCAAGGAGGTGGACAAAGTTTTCGCTCCTTTGAAAAAATAAATAACAAGGGAGTTTCAGGGCAAAACAATCTAGGATTAGTGATTTCTGAGAAAGGTAACCCATCCAAGGTACCAGATACCCAAAACTATCCGAGTACAAATTCCACATTAACGAAGAGCAAATGGTGGCGGTGTTGAGAACTCATCTAGCATCCCAACCACTGAAACCATTACAGTGTGATCCTAATAAAAGAGATCAGTCCATCTGGTGCGATTTCCATGGCGCACATGGATATAAAACTGCGGATTATAGTCATCTATGAGAAGAGGTGGCAGGAATGCTAAGCAGGGGCCACCTCCGATAACATTTGGCGAGAGAGCTCGAAACAACTATGAGTGGGGACCACCGCAGAAGGTAAGTCAAATCTAGTTGCACCACATCATGTTATAAGCATGATTTATGGTGAATAAATGATTGCCACTACATCTTTCACGGCGCTAAAATAGATGAAAATTTATGTGACCCTAGAGAAAAGGTTCTGAAAAATACCTAACGAACATACTATCACGTTTACAGAAGAAGACGTTGTTAGTGTAATCTTTCCCCACAATGATGTACTGATTATCACGGTGCCTATCGACTGCTTTCAGGTGAAAAGTGTTCTAATTGATCCCGAAAGCTTGACTAATATAATTAGGCTGAAGGTGGTAGAAGAAATGAATGTGGCAGACAAAATGGAGCCTGGTTTCCAGAATCCTTTCAGATTTTAACATGTTAAGTGAGACCACAAAGGGGGAAGTGTACCTTTCGATGGACATGATAGGGGTTATTAAGTTGACAAAATTCTACGTCCTCGAAGGGGACATGAGATACAATGCAATATTTGGGAGACCTTGGATACATCACATGAAGGCGGTCTCGTCAATATTGCATCTGTTGTTTAAATTTCCTACACTAGAGGGGATTCAACAAATTCGAGGTGAACAACCCGATGTCAGGGAAATATACACCATAGATGAACCAGAGGTGGAAGTAGACTCCAAATAGTAATTACATGAAGCAAAACCGATATCAGAGGATGTCCACCATGTTTCACCAGTACAATAAGTAGCAGCCTACCCGAATGAGGAGTTTTTCGATCGATACCAAGTACCCAAATACTTTCAGGTACCAGATGAATCAGATGCCACCAAGTCCACTGTAGAGGAATTGGATCAGATTGCCTTACATCTTGAAACCCAAGAAAAAAAGGTATACATGAGCACCGGATTAACCCCGGAGCTCAGGGATTTAATTCTTAAGTATCTTATATCTAACATTGTTGCTTTGCATGGTCTCATGAAGATATGACAGGCATCCCTATAGAAGTCACAACTTATAAATTTGGTATGGATCTGAGTTTCCCTCCGGTATGATAGAAAAAAAAGACCGATAGATGAACTCCATAATAGGTTTATCAAATAAAAGTAGCTAGACTACTCAATATAGGGTCAATTCGGGAGGTAAAATACCCGGACTGGTTAGCAAACATAGTTGTAATACCTAAAAAGGGAAATAAATTTAGAATGTGCATTGATTATAAAGATTTAAATAAAGTGTGTCCTAAAGACTCGTTTCGGCTACCGAACATAGATCAGATGATTGATACTATGGCCGGACATAAGATAATGAGTTTTCTCGACGCGTATTTTAGATATAACCAAATAAGGATGCACCCAGAAGACCAGGAAAAAATATATTTTTTACTACTTTCGGTACTTATTGTTATAACGTTATGCCTTTTGGACTAAGAAATATCAAGGCCACATATCAAAGGTTAGTAAATAGAATGTTTGAAAAGTAAATTGGTAAAATAATGGAAGTATATATAGATGATATGCTTGTTAAGAGTCTTCACACAGAAGACCATCTAAGTCATTTTCAGGAACCCTTTGAGGTGCTAAGAAAGTATAATATGAAGCTAACCCCCGAGAAATGTGCTTTCGGGGTCAACTCTGGAAAATTTTTGGGTTTTTTGGTTTACAAGATGGGGATCGAGATAAACCCTGACAAAATAAATGCTAAAAAGGATATACCGGACACGTTGGAAGATGTGAAAGCAGTGCAGTGGTTGACCGGGTGTGTGGCGGCCCTAAGAAGGTTTATATCTCGGTCCTTAGAGAAATGTCACAGGTTCTTCTCACTTCTAAAGAATAATAGTGATTTTGTTTGGACACTCGTATGCCGGTAAGTCTTACGGGACCTGAAAACTTACTTATCTAGTCCTCCGCTCATGTCAAAGCCAAAGGATGGAGAATAACTACTTATATACTTGTCTCGGAGGAAGTAGAGTAATGTCATACGGGAGAAAAGGTACATAATTTCCTGTCTATTACGTAAGTAGAGTAATGTCATGGGACTCAATACCGTTATTTGAAAGATTGGCTTTTGTGTTAGTAATGTTGTCGCGAAAGATTCGATCGTATTTTAGTGCTACCCAATTGCCGTAGTATCTACATTTCCTCTAAAAAAATGTATTGCATAAGCCCGAACGTTTCGGGCGCTTGGCTAAATGGGCGGTGGAATTAAGTGAATTTGATATTGAATACAGACTCCGAATTGCAATAAAGTTGCAAGTTCTTAGAGACTTTATGGCTGATTTCAGTTCGGGAGTAACCCCCAAGCGGAAAAAGAGGCTACTCTAGTCTCGGAGACTGCCCTCGGTATTTGGACTCTTCATATAGATGGTGTTTCCAACATTAAGGGGATTGGTTTGGGAGTTGTATTGCGAACTCCCGCCAGTGAAGTTTTAAGGCAAGCAAAACATAGCGTATTATTGACTGACAATGAAGCGGAGTATGAGGCTTTGGTTACAGGTTTGGAGCGAGCTCAAGGGTTAGGCTCACAAATCATTGAGGTCAAGTGTGAATCTCTTCTGGTAGTGAACAAAATTCATGGAGTGTTCGAAGCAAAAAAAAACCGCATGTCAAGGTACCTTGACAAAGCTTTGAAGCTTTTGTCTCATTTCCAAGAATGGACGATGGTACATATACCCTGGGAAGAAAACATATAGGCGGATGCACTCGCGAACTTAGGCTCTAGCACGAAGGTCGAGGGTTCTAAAACCGAGTCGGTTGTTCAGTTGTTGCATTCGGCATTGGATCCCGTCAGAAACGATGAAATACATTCAACCAGCCTGACATGGGACTGGAGAAATGAATTCTTGAACTATCTCATGAACGGAAAGCTCCTAGAGGACTCGAAAGCATCCAGAGCTCTGAGGACAAAAGTTGCTCGGTACTGTGTCTGTAACATCCCGTACTTTCGGATCGCATTTTAAATTGCTAGGCGTATGTAGAATCGCTAAGCGTGTGTAAATAGACCTGAGCGTTGGAAATTTTTTTACGTTTACGTATGCTAATAAAGAGATTAGTATATAAAAGGATTAAACCCCGAAATAATTTTGGACGTAGCAAGATGACGACGGGGATCGGAAATAAATTTGGTGCGTGCATAAAGAGGTAATGGACTAGTGTCATATCACACAAATTATGACATTGAGTATATATAATGGTCTTACAAGTTATCAAGATTTAAGTAAATTGTGATCGCGAAATTAATTATGTGTGTAATTGATTAACTAGAGGGGGATAAATGATTAGTGGACCTAGTCCACATGTAGTATTAATGAGGGACAAAGAATCAATTAATCTTGCATGCAAGATGGAAGTGACACGATTAGTGCCTTAGTGTCAGCTGTCAAGGAAGCGGCCGTAAATTGCCACATGTTGAGGTAATGTGTATCTATATCTAGTCTAACCCCATTCTAAGATAACTTAGACAATTAGATTAGGGTCCTCTACAACAACGTGACATTCAATTCGTGAGTAGCAGATGAGTGTTATACTAAAGATTTATATTGGTACATTACCTTTGCTAATTGTAGGAATTAAGTATAGGAATTGTAGAGGCAACGACATTTCTGTTCGTAGGCAGTAGCAAACATAATTGTGCTCCTGTCCGATTCAATATTATGCAGCAAACGTCCTTCCCTTTTTAATATTAAGGTATGTTAAGACAAATTATTTCTTTCTTTTGGCATGTTTCATGTAACGAAATATAACCGTGATATTGCTCCATAATTTATTCTACTCTTAGAAGTTAAGAATATTCATGTTATTGATTCCTATGTTAAAATCATGTCTAAATATGTTCCTAAGTCCTTATTGAGGCATACAGAAAAGATGTTGATATTTACAACGTTAGCCGAAGGTACAAGGTTATTGTATCACCATGATGTGATATTGTTATTCATGCATTTTCATTTACATTGCATTCATGTTTTACCTGAGACCGTATATTGGGGATGGGAAATGGGATACGCAGACCACCTGATCAGCTGGGATATGATAATGATAAAACTTGTGTGGCTAGCCTGTGTGGATTAATGAAGGAAGATGCATGATTAAGGGCCAATATATATATATATATATATATATATATATATATATATATATATATATATATATATATATATGATTAGGAGGAACACGCCCTTGTGTGGCCAGTATATATGTATTTACCGCATTATGCATGACATTTAGACATATTATGCCCATAGAGGCCGACATGAAATGATGCCCACGGAGGCTGTTATGGTAAGGAAGATGCACAATAGGGCCGATGTATATGTATACCGCATTGTGCATGATATTTAGACATATGTATTAGGACCCTCAGAGATATGTACTATTGGTCGGTTGTTTCTGTTTCAGTTGTTGTTATATCTCTGTTATACTATTGTTCATGTCTGACATACTCAGCACATCAGTCGTACTAACGTCCCTTTTGTCGGGGGACGCTGCGTTTCATGCCCACAGGTTCAGTTAAGGAGGATGACAGTTCACACTAGTAGGTTGCCGGTTCAGCTGATGTTGGAGCACTATATTCATTTCAGAGTTGCAGTCTGGTCGTGGTATAGTATTTTTGCATCTGCATATGGGTATGGCGGGCTTGTGATCTCATGTATTCTTTATAGGTTTGTAGACAAGTGTTCTGTGGTTAGTTGTCATGTGTGGCCTTGTCGGCCTTGGTATGTGTATGTATATATGAAAATTGGATTTCTGGTTAAGATTTTCTATAATCTTTTTCGGCTTAGTCCGTATTCAATTGTGATTAGAAATTAGTTGTACGATTAGCGGTACCCGGCGAGTGGGGTTCGGGTGCCCATTGTGGCCCTGCGATTTGGATCGTGACAGTGTCGTAGACGGAAAACTTTACCGTAAGTGTTTTTATGGTCCCTTAGCCCGGTGTATAGGCCCCAACGAAGCTAATTATGTGACGAGGGAAGTCAATGAAGGAATTTGTGGAAATCATTTGGGAGCAGAGTCCTTAATGAGGAAGCTCATGAGGGCCGATTACTATTAGCCCTGGATCGAGAAATATACGAAGGCATTTGTACAGAAATATGATAAGTCTCAACGCTATGCACAACTATTACACCGACTAGAAAAAGAATTGCATCGTCATATCTCGTAGTTGTTCATGAAGTGGGGGATGGACATTGTTGGACCTATGCCAGTGGCACCAAGACAAGTATGTCAAATTGTTTTTATGATTGATTATTTCTCTAAATATGTTGAAGTTGCAGCTTACGTAAAGATATAGGAGAAAAAGGTGAAAAACTTCATTTGGCAACATATTATTTGTCGTTTTGGCATTCCTAAGGAGATAACTTATGACAATGGCCGGAATTTTATCCGAGTGAAGGTCACGTTGTTCCTTGATGAATTGAATATCAAACGGATCACCTCTACTCCCTATCATCCCAGTGCAAATGGACAAGCAGAGTAAATAAACAAGACTATAATCAAGAATTTGAAGAAGAAACTAGAAGCTACAAAGGGAAATTGGTCGTCCAACCCATTAGAGATATTATAGGCATATCAAACCACAACAAAAATGAGTACCGAAGAAACTCTTTTTTCCTAGTCTACGGTGCTGAGGACTTGATCCTGGTAGTAGTCGGAACTCCCAACTTGAGATACCTCCGGACCGAGGAGAAATCAAATGTAGAATCAATGTCCTTACACCTGGAATTGCTTGAGGAACGTCGAGATTTAGCTTACGTCCGGATGATAGTTCAAAAGCAGAGAATAGAGTGTTACTACAACCGAAGCACAAATCTCCGACACTTCAAACTCGGGGACTTGATGTTCTGGAGAGTCACTCAGAGTACCCGAGAGCGTAATGCTGGAAAGTTAGGAGCAAACTAGGAAAGACCATATAAGGTAATCGGTATAGCCGGTAAAAGAGCTTATCAGCTAGCAGACCATCAAGAAAATATACTTCCTAGTAATTTGAATATGAGTCATTTGAAGAAATATTATGTGTAGTAGGTCCAAGCATGCGCTGCACTTTTTTTCCCTTCGACCGGATTTTGTTCCAATTGGTTTTTTCTGGCAAAGTTTTTAATGAGGCAACATCATGATATAATTATTGATCTTACTAACGAAGAGTACTATCCAGTAAATGAGTCTTCATAGCATGAACTCTCAAATACTAAGGGACCACTCACCCGGAATGGGATGAAGAAAATTTTAAAATTTTAGAGCTTCTAAGGAAAGTATCATTATTAAGGATTTCCCAGATGCTGGGGACTGCTCGGTTATTTAAATTATATGTAACCGGACTGATCACACTAGATGGCAGCCGGATTATTTTTGTAATTGTCTTCACATTTGTAAGTCAAAGGAATCAATAAAAATTTCCTTTTATGATTAATAAATATTTGCCATCACGAGCATGAAACGTATGTTGTTATATTAAGTATATCAAAAGTTTTGTGTCATAATGAACAAGAGATGTCCTTTTCTACATTATCATTAAAAATAAGTGCCCTCTCTTATTAAAATCTTAATAAAAAAGTTAAGGCTCCGGATACAAAAAGTACCAGAGTTTTAAGTTGTTCGGAACTAAGTTAAGTCCGGAACTAACTTTGGAGGCCATAAGAAGCCCCAGTTAAATATGAAAAGAAAAACACATCTTTAGAACTTAATTAAGGTTATCGAAAAGTTTGAAAACTTCAAGACTTGATATGTTCCGATAATATGAACCTCACAACTAGGTTCTTGTTCATAAAGCAAAGTAATAAAGTTTGAAACTAATGCTTGCTTATGAAAATAAACAAAGTATGAAAACTCAACACATAATTGCAAATGAAAAGGTTCGTTCATTCATATTTTTTCCGGACTGAACCCAGTCCGGTACAAAAGTTAATAATTAGGCCCAGAAGTGACCCAATAACAAAAATAAAAAAAGACTAAAATATAACTAGCGTGAAAGGTTACGGCATGCCCGCTCCATGGTCCGCCGGGGTGTTTCGAGTGTTGCCAACAAAAAATAAAAGATCTAAAAAGGATCAATTTTGGGGGAGGGGGGTCATCATCTTCACCACCCTCTCGATCAGCTTCCATGTCCGAATCTTCTCTGTCTCCATGAAGAGCTTCCAAGGACAACTCGGCATCAGTAAGATCAATTTCTGCATCTAGGATTTCTAAAGTAATATCGAAACTCGGTTTGCTTGCTTCCTCAAGAGCATCCACTCGACTCTTCAAAATGGCCAAGTTTCTTCGAAGTTTCCACCATTGACACTTGGCTTGGAGTTCATTAATGGTATGCTCGAAGGTAGGAAGTTGTCCCTGGGCACCGACTAAATCGGCAACAAGCTGGGTCGTTTTCCTTGAAAGGTCGTGTAAGAGGTGGTCAAGACTTGAAGAGAATTCTCTTGGTCCTTAAAAGTGTTAATTGCATCTTTCAAGTGCAACCGGAGTGAGGCTTGGAGAGATCATGGATCCTTGAGATCAACACGTAAGATTTTGACTTCTGCCTTGAGGTGCTGGATTTCATCCTTCAGCATTTTTTTCTTCACTAGAAGGGTTGATTGCCTTAGCCAAATTCGTAGTGGAAAGAGTAGAGACATAACCCTGAGTGAAAGGATTACGATCAGTAAATAAGAGCAAGTTTAAGGAAAATGGAAGGAAAGGAAGGGATATTCTACATATAGAAACAAGTATGCAAGATGAGCAATAGAATCCTCGAGAGTAGCATGGGGAGTTTTTTTGGGGGAAAAAGAAGATGTCCCTGCCTCGATTTCAAAAGTAGTGATTGAGATATGCTTAGAATGGTCCTCAGGGGGAACGATAGTCTCTGCCTTTGGAACTTCCTGTCGGGGACTATCTAGGCTGGTGCTTGCCTTAGTCACATTTTCCTCATCGTCAATATGAATAACACTCGACTTATCCTTCGCCTGTAGCTCCTTCCAGTAATATGTGAGTTGATGGCAATTTTTCACCCGAGAACCAATTCTCACCGGGGGCTCTAGGGCCTCTTCTCAAGCTTTTCATTTTCGGCTGCTAGAAGCAGATTTAATGTTTGACAAAGCAGCCACACAAGATGGCACTTTTTGGGTCGAAGACTTTCGTACCAGGAGCCCTGCGAATAGAGAAAATCTATTGATAATGAGTCGTGAGGAGACCGGGATGAATTACATAGAAATGACATTCGGGGTTAAGGCTTACCATGATATTTCTCCTTCCACCATGCGGAAGTAATACTCTTCCATGACCTAGTGATGTTGGGGGAGACACGAAGAAGGCTTACCACCCACTCAAAAATCTCAAAAATTAGTTGTGGCTCAACTAAAATGGCTGAAAAGTTACAATACTTGTGTTAAGAAGGGATTTTCCTTTATTTATCTAAGAAAATAAGGTTGTTAGAAAAAAGAGATACTCAGGGGAAGAATTCCACTCTTTTGGGAAAGGATGCGAAGAATGTTGATGGATTTTGTCGGTCTTGATTAGAATAAAATGGGTTAACCAACCCCGATCATGGTTATCCTCCGCATTAATGAGGCTATGGATTCCCCGAGGGTACATATGCATAATAGAAGGAGGAGGTGGTCAATAGTGAATGGAGCATCGACAACATTATCTAACATCTAAATGCAGTAAACTAGTCTCCAAATCTGCGGAGTAACTTGTCCTAAGCAAACCCTATACCGACGGCAAAAATCCTCAGTAATATTTGGGATGGGGAGTTTGAAACCAATGGTAAAGGGATAAGTATACGTCATGGAAAATCCTTCAACATGGCAATGGACTTGGTCGACAATGTCGACTATTTTGACAACTATGTAAGGGGAAAAACCATAACCCTTTACGATGGCGTGAAGAATCTTGACCGTTATTTTAAATTCAAAATTCTCAATATGTTCGTAATTAGTTTGAACATGGAGATCTCCTGGAAAAATCGAAGCCTGAAGGGAGGATTTCGGTAGTAGTCAAATGTAAGTCAATTTTCTGAGTTGTAGGAGAAATGGGTACCTTCGCATGATGGTGGCTTGGAGGATTGTCGTTACCCTTAGAGGTGTGGGAAGGACAAGATTGAGTAGAAGACATTGTTGAAGAATTTTGAAAGAAGGGAGGCAAAGTTCTTAAGGAAATTGACAAAGTATATGGTTGCCTTTTGTGAAAAGATTTGACTTCCTATTTATGGTAAAATAATATAACGTTTTGAAATGAAAAGACATATATCATCATTATCGCAGTCCACGACCTTCAGGCGATTGGATAGTGCCATTGTTTCTGAAGCATTGAATGGATGTGACGCTTTAAATGACTTACAATTATTACTTTTCAAATTTCCTGCTAAAATATGATGAACTTGCAGGTCGGGAGTGCAAATCCACTTCCCGGTTGCACAAGTGTCACGACTGGGAAGTGCGGGGACTATCTGTATAGGGCAAAATTGGTATATGACAATTGTACGAATTATGATGCGACACATGGCAATTGATGCTGAGTCAAGTCCAAGTCAGTTTGGAACATTATCGATAGCATTCAAATGGTACCGGAAGCGACACAAAAGTAACATCGGTACCAATAACACAACTGTACCGATTTACGGATAAACAAATGTACTAATTGAGAATATGGATTTAGTTTTTCAGAACCATATGATTAGGCACCTATCTGCATGATGGGTCAAAGTTTAATATCACCAATTCCTCACTTACTCAAAGGGCTTGGAAGAATATTACTATCATGATATTTATCTCTTTTAAGATTTTAACTTAATATGTCTCAAGAACCCTATGAAAGAGAAAAAAGAGGACCCTTTGCTAGCGTAGTATCATAATCATCAACTTTATGTACACATTTAATGTGTAAACACCTGATTCTGCGTGTAAGTGTTTATTCTCTATATACAATTTTTTTTTATCTTGAAAAGACGACACACCTTATCCATTTTTATCGTAACCATAAAATAAATGATATGTAACCTGCTATAACATATTAAGTTACAGTAAAAAATTATTACACTGTCAATATATATAACATAAATCTTTATAAGAATAATCATTATGATGGTGGTGTATATAATATTAGACCTATGTACAGACCAAAAACCATAGACTTCACATAAATATTTGTAAACAATTAGTCAATATGAAGATCTATTCTTAATAGGGTTTAATGAGGAATCAATATAGAATTGCAGAAAGGAAAAGTTAGAAGTGAGCTAAAATGGCAAATGAGGAATCAACTCAAGCAAACCTTAAAACCCATAGAAAAGTTCACGTGTACTCTTCCTTTAATACACATCGCCGTCAGTCAATTTGATAAATTGTTTTGCAGGATGCAACCATTACATGGTAAGTACTACTTATTTATTTTCCATATTAAGCTGTAATTTATAGTATTCTCTGAGCATAGTAATTACACTGAGTGAGTAAGTAATAAATTTCAGAGTAATATTTGGTACATAGGATTGTGATGTGTAACTGTTGCAGTACACCAACCAATCCTAAAATCTCGTATTCACTTTTCTACCATCAGATATTTTAGTATTTATAGATCCACTCTTTAACTCCATATTCCTCATCACCACTCCCATCTTTTCTTTCATTTTTCTAGGGTTAGGGCTAGAAAAAATATTCTCTTTTTTTTTTTCAAAATTATTTCTAAAGACCTGATGATACCCCAGTCATTTTTTTGCGGGTGGAGCATCATCAAGATTCACATAGCCTTTTTAGGGCTTTAATTTTTTAGCCCTATTGTATATTGGTATGGGAATCTTGATGATGCTGCAGCGGCAAATAATGGCTAAATTTGTAACGATTTGTATCCTCATGAACCCAGATCTTGAAAAGAGGTGTGTAAGTATTCAATATCTTGTCTTATAATTTACCCTATATAGATTGTTTTATTAAAACAAGATGAGAGAAGAGGGGGAAAGAAATTCCTTAAACTGCTTTTTTTAACTAGTTGATCTTACCATACTTCTAAATAATAAGTTCACTCTTTCCTCTTTCTAAGATATTTTGTATAACAAATGGTTCACAGGATCAAACGGATCCATAATTTAAATTTAATGGATTCAAGATTTTAAGAGTTGTATGGTTTGGGAACTAATATTTATATTGTTTATTTTGGGTTTTCGCACATATTATGGGGGAGGGATTCATATTATACTATGTGTATATAATAAAAAATCTTGATCTTATATATATTTTCAATTTATTTCTTCGTACTAAAAAAGCCTAGTCTTTTGGGACACTTTCCCCATGTTGTGGGGGAGATGTGTCCAGTGTTGATTTCAACGAGGGTATAATGATAGTACTATATTTTCTTTCTCTTTCTCTTATTCTTATAATTAATTGTTCTGAACTTGGCCGTACTATCTGATGATGCAGTATGTCTGTACTTCCAATGGTATTTATTCACTATACAAAGGTGAAATTATTATTTTGTGTCATAAACTGCTTGGATTCTGAAATATTTCCACTTAACTCTTTTGCTAAAGACTGTTTTATGTCTCTTTGTAGATCGATCTTTTGTATCTGTGCTTGAAGATCTCTTGTCATTATTTGTTACAGTTGAAATATAAATACTTTGTGATTCTTTTGGGGCCTTTGGCAAATGGTGCCTTCAGATTTTTGCATATGGGGTAGACCCATGTAGTTACAGGTCAGTAATATGAATTACCTTAGTTTCATTTTATACGCGGCCATTAGATTTAGTTCGGAGTCTTAAGAAAAATAAAACTTTAGTTTACTTTATTTAACTTATTTAGTTCCGCTAGTTACTGCTTGCTTTTTCGGAATGCGCTATCATGACTTATTCGCTTTTGATACCAACATTTTCATACTGTTTTAAATTTTTTCTCACCGGATCTGACCGTTTCTCTTGCTTGCTTTGCTTTTGATGTTGTTTTGCTTGTGCTTATGCTTATGCTTTGTCTTGAGCCGAGGGTCTCTCGGAAATAACCGTTCTATCTACTTTAGAGGTAAGGTCTGCATACACTAGACCCTCCCCAAAACGCACGTTGTGAGATTTCACTGGGTATGTTGTTGTTGTTGGTATATTAAATAGTTTGAGAGTAAATATTTAAAAGTCTGGGAAAGATATGATGTACGCAGCCTTACTCTACATTTATGGGTTAGAGAGGTTGTTTCCGTTAAACCCTCGATTTAAAACAAAAGTTATCAAAACAGGATGTTAAGAATAATATGACAACAAAATAGCAAGAAACAAAGCAAGTAAGCAACATTTAATAATATACATTGAAGAATAAGAAACAAATTAAAAGTAAAAGTGTAAAATGGACCTGATTCAGAAAAACCTTGGGTGTTTTTATTCATTTATCTGTTCTTTTTCTTTTGCAGATCTATGTTCTTAGGATTTTTTTCTTTTTTTTGCTAGTAAATTGTGATATTCTGGTTAATATTAGTGTGATAGAACTTTTCCCCTATATTTATTGCAAGATACAACATTTTTGTGAACCTTAGATAATGGACCTTTTATTGAGCAGCAGAGGGAATTAAAGATCTAGAATAGAGTTTCCTCTTTGTAGCCTAATGAAAAGGCTACTATGGAAATATTTGTTTCTGATAGGTACAAGAACTCTATAATTTCTGGACTTTTTTTATACTTCTTCCCCAGGCCAAGAACTAAAAATTCCGAGAGGTTCGCTATTTGTAAACGTCACAACTAGTGACCCCATAACATAAGTTATGGCGTGCATTAGGAACGACTCTCTTGTGGTAATTGTTAAACAGTCCATCATCACAGCCCATCACGGGCAGAATTCATATGGTAGGAATATATGGTATATTAGGAATGTATATGGTAGTATATTGTAAAGAAAAGGATACCTTAATTAGTGTTATACTATTACCATAATTGTATAGTTAGAATTATGGTAGAATAAGGATTTAGAAGTAGAATAGGAAAAGGATTTTCCTATTATGGAAATATGTAACTTGTATATATATCTATTCAATCAATGAAAATAATCAAGGGGATTATTTCTTTCATGGTATCAAGAGACTAGGTCTAAACCAAAAGTTTTCTTCTCTCAAACTTTTGCCTCTTTGGCCGAGAACCCCCCCCCCCCTCCCTCGGGTTTTTCTCTCCAAATATCTCGTCTTCCGCTCTCAAAAACCTCTCTTAAATTTATCCTCCTTCTTTGTTCTTTCAAATATGTCTAAGAACAATTTTCACCCCCGCCCTCACGGTTTCCAATATCAAGCTCAGTGTCCCTATTGTCCTTGAGATGGAAAACGTTCAATATGCAACGTGGGCGGAGTTGTTTAAAATTCACGCTATCTCTTATCAAGTTCTTCATCACATAATTCCTCCCGCTAGACCCCTTCCTGCGGAGGATCCTGAGGTGTGGATTACACTTGATGCTACCGTTCTTCGGTGGATATACGCCACTATTTCAAAGTGGACCTTCTACGACGATTATGGAGCCCGATACCACGCTATGGCCGTACATGGAATAGATTGCGTGACATATTCCAAGACAACCAACATTCCCGTATCGTCACACTCGAGCAGAATTCTCTCTCGTTCGAATGGACGTATTTCCAAACGTTTCGCATATTGCAAGAAACTAAAGGAATTGGCGGATCAACTCCGTAATGTTGGCGCACCGGTGACAAATAATCGTCTAGTTCTACGCTTGGTTGCCGGTCTTTCGGAGGCCTATAATGGTGTTGGCACTCTCCTTCGCCAAAGCAACCCTCTTCCCGACTTCCATCAAGCCCGCTCCATGCTTACGTTGGAAGAAGCCGGTTTGGCTAAAAGGCGGCTACCGGAGCAAGTCCGGTTGTCATGATGGCATCCTCTCCTAATCCTTCGGGTTTTGTTAATAATTCGGGCCAAAACCATAATCATGGTGGCGGCAAGAATAATCGCAAAAATAATAACAAAAACCGCGGGGGCAAACGCGGTGGTAATGGTGGAGGTTCCGTAGTCAACAAAACGTCGGTGGGTCCCATTCAATGAACAAGGGCCCACCACCCCCATGGGCCCGGCGGTGGGGCCCATGGCGAAGGAGCAGTGGCGGTGGACCGTGGGCCGGCAGCCCATACCAAACAGCGCCAGAGATATTTCGGCGGCCGGTGGGGCAGCAACGATCCGAGCCCAATGCCCGGCGGTGGCGGCCCGGCCGCGGGCGGCCCATGGGCCGGCAGCGGGAGTGGGAGCGATTACGGGCCGAGTCCGCAAGGCCGGGAGTTCTTGGGCCCCGACCTCCGCAAGCCCATCATGCGCAACAGCCCTACTCGGACCGATATCGAGGCCGCGATGCACACGTTGGGATTAACTCAACCGGACCAAAATTGGTACATGGACACCGGGCCACTACTCACATGACTTCGACTCGGGTACTCTCTCATCTTATTCCAATTTGAGCACCCCTCGGGGGATAATCATTGGTAATGGCGGTTCTATTCCAATTCTAGGGTATGGTCGAAAACGTTGTCTCCCCCCAATCCACCACTCCTCTTGAAAAATACTTTACATGCTCCTAAATTGATTAAAAATTTAGTGTCCGTCCGAAAGTTCACAAATGACAATTCTATTTCTGTTGAATTTGATCCTTTCGGTTTCTCTCGTGAAGGATTTCAAGACGGGGAGTCATCTCATGAGGTGTGATAGTAGGGGGATCTATATCCTATCATGCCCGGTGTCGGTCCATCGAGTCCAAATTTGCCATCGCTTTTGCACCATCTCTCATTCCATGTGGCATGCTCGTTTGGGTCATCCGGGATCTTCTATTTTATCGGCTTTTAGATAAAAATAGCTTTATTTCTTGTAAGGGTACGAGTCGTACTCCAATTTGTCGATCTTGTTCATTAGGAAAAATTGTTAAGTTGCCATTTGTAGACTCCAATTCTCATACTTCTATGCCATTTGACATTATTCATAGCGACTTATGGACATCTCCCTGTTCTTAGTTCAATGGGTCATCGATATTATGTTCTCTTCTTAGATGATTATTCTAGATTTTTGTGGACGTTTCCAATTGCGAATAAATCACAAGTGTTTTCCGTCTTCATAAAATTTAGAGCGTTCATTCGTACTCAATTCGAAAGAGAAATAAAAAATATTCAATGTGATAATGGGAAGGAGTATGACAATAGGGAGTTTCGAGAATTTTGTGCTACTCATGGGATAAATTTTCGGTTTTCATGTCCTCATACATCTTCACAAAATGGAAAAGCCGAACGCAAAATTCGTTCCATAAATAACATTGTCCGAACTCTCCTAATCCATGCCTCCATACCTCCGTATTTTTGGCATCATGCTCTACAAATGGCCACTTACCTTCTTAACATAATTCCGTCTAAAGGTCTGACATATTCTTCCCCTCTCAAAATCTTATATAATAAAAACCCGTCTTATTCTCATCTTTGAATTTTTGGGTGCTTGTGTTATCCGTTATTCCCATCCACCACAATTAACAAACTTCGTGCTCGGTCTACTCCGTGTGTATTTTTGGGTTATCCGTCGAATCATCGTGGTTATAAGTGTTTTGATTTATCCTCCAAGAAAATCATTATAAATCGTCATGTCATTTTTGATGAAACCCAATTCCCTTTTACGAAAGTTCATACTCCCGAGCCTAAGTCGTATAATTTTTTGGATGACCAAATATCCCCGTATATTATTCGGAATTTTTCGGACAACTCCCGTGCCCAAAATCCTCCACGGCCCACCGCCCGCCGGGTCCCACAATCGCGTGTCACCCCTCGCTTGTTCCACCACCGGAACAATTCCACGGCTATTGGGCCGGTCCGGCCCAATTCTCGGAACCGGTCCACTCCGAATCGATTCCGCTTGTACCGATTTGGGCCGACAGCCCACGCTCGCCCGCCGCGCCCCCGTCCCGAGCCTAGAAAATTCCCAAAATTCCATCACTTCTTCCTCGAGTCATAGACCAGTCACTCGTAGTCAGCGGGGTATTTTTACACCTAAACGACATTTTAATTTACATTCGATGTCTCTAAATCCCCTTGCCCCGCAATCCCGTGTCCGCATTAAATGACCCTAATTGGAAAATTGCTATGACCGATGAATATAATGCTCTTATTGATAATAAGACGTGGGAGTTGGTGCCCCGTCCATATGGTATTAATATTATCGGGTCTATGTGGATTTTTGCTCATAAGGAGAATTCGGATGGGTCATTTGCTCGACATAAGGCGCGACTTGTTGGTGATGGTAAGACTCGGCGGGTTGGAATTGATTGTGGTGAGACGTTTAGTCCGGTGGTCAAACCGCCTACCATTCGCACTTGTGCGTAGCTTGGCTCTTTCAAAGACTTGGCCAATCCATCGCTTGGATGTCAAGAATGCCTTTCTACATGGTGACCTCAAGGAAACAACTATATGCATCACCCGTTGGGTTTCGGGATCCCAACCGCCCTCATCATGTCTCGTTTGTTGAAGAAGTCATTATATGGGCTTAAGCGAGCTCTCCACGTGCCCGGTATACACGATTTGCTTGATTTTGTTTCGACTATTGGGTTCACACACAAGCAGTCGATAATTCTTTGTTCATCTACCATCGTGGTTCGTCATTGGCCTATATTCTCGTTATATGTGGATGATATCATCTTGACCGCCTCCTCCGATGCTTTGCGTCGCCCTATCATGGCCATGCTCGATTCCGAATTTGCTATGAAGGACTTAGGGCCGTTGAGTTATTTTTTGGGGATTGCCGTCAAACGTCATTCGGGTGGCTTGTTTCTGTCTCAACGGAAGTATGTCGCCGAGATCATAGAGAGGGCTTGGGATGTCATCCCGTAAGTCCACTTCCATACCGGTTGATGCAAACCCAAAGTTGAGTGCCGCAAAGAAGTGCACCATACGAGGACCCGACCCGGTATCGCAGCTTGCAGAGCCCTCCAAAGATGTCCGACCTTTACCGGACCCGATATTACATATGCGCTCAAATAGTGTGTTTATTCATGCATGATCCCGTAGTTGAGCACATGAATGCAATCAAACGCATCATTCGGTATATTCAGGGGACACTAGACTATGGGTTGCACTTATATCCGTCATCTACATCCACACTTGTTTCCTACACGGATGCCGATTGGGGTGGTTGTCCCGACACCGACGGTCGACTTCGCTACCGTATGTTCCTTGGCAACAACTTGGTCTCCCGGTCGGCAAAGCGTCGTGCAACGCTATCACGCTCAAGTGCCGAGGCGAATATCGAGGGTAGCAAATGTGGTCTCCGAATCATGTTGGCTACGTAATTTGCTTTTGGAACTTCATTGTCCCATTCGAAGGCAACCTTGGTATATTGCGATAACATTAGTGCCATCTACCTTTCGAGTGCAACCCGAGTTCAACACCAACGGACCAAGCATATCGAAATGGACATTCACTTTGTCCGTGAAAAGGTTGCAAAGGGTCAAGTTCGCGTATGCCATGTCCCGTCTCGTTATCAAATTGCGACATCTTTACAAAGGGTCTACCACGGTTCTCTTTGAAGATTTTAGGGACGATCTCGGCGTTCGAAGACCGCCCGCTATGACTGCGGGGGTGTGTTAAACAATCCATCATCACAGCCATCACGGGCGTAATTCATATGGTAGGAATATATGGTATATTAGGAATGTATATGGTAGTATATTGTAAAGAAAAGGATACCTTAATTAGTGTTATACTATTACCATAATTGTATAGTTAGAATTATGGTAGAATAAGGATTTAGAAGTAGAATAGGAAAAGGATTTTCCTATTATGGAAATATGTAACTTGTATATATATCTATTCAATCAATGAAAATAATCAAGGGGATTATTTCTTTCAGTAATAACGGTAAATGAATAAGGTATGGCGTTCATTGGGAACAACTCTCTTGTGGTAATAACGGTAAATGAATAAGTTGGAGAGATGAGCAAGCTAATGTGACCCTCTATTGCTTTCAGAAGGGCGTAAAGTGCATGATGCAATAATTGCGAAGAGTAAAGAATTATTACGTTTTTTTAGGGTTTTCTGGTAAAATTTGTGTTGCTGAGCATCAAAGATTTAGAGAGCAACTTTGAGGTAGCAGTTGCTCTCATTGTTATTGTGACTAGCCTATAAGATCATTTACAAGTTTGTACGTAATACATTTTTCATGATATTAAAATTTTGTGCCTTTCATAATGGAATTTGATAAGTAAAATTTGGAATAAGTGTTTTCATAATCTTGTTTTGTCCATCCGAACAAGAGACTATGTTCTATATATTGAATGTACTTATTTTTCATTTTAGCCGTTTAAATTATCATTTTCTTAAATTTCGCCATCTCCACTATATTATGTAACATTAGTTGAAATTTTATAGCATGTTCCGCTATGTCTTGATGAGTCTTTTAGCCATCCAGAAATATAATGGCTAAAAGACTCATCAAGACATAGCGGAACACGCTATAAAATTACTGAAAATAAGCATTAAATAATGAACTTTTAGTATATTTAATGCTTATTTTCAGTAATTTTGTACTTCGGTCTCAATTTACATTACACTTTATTTTTAGTTAGTCTAAAAAAGAATGACATATTTTCTTATTTGTCAATAATTATACTTTAAACTTTACATTTTACGCTTAACTAGATGATCTATAACCATACAAATATCTTTGATTTATTTTAGATCACAAGATTCAAAAGTCTTCATTTATTTCTTAAACTCCGTGCCCAGTCAATGATTCATATAGCCAATTCCAATTTGATTTTGACAGAGGCGTAGATATTATTACTGCTTCCATTCATGTGTTGGATCTAGTTTCTTGTATGTTACATTATTCACCATATACTTTTCATTTCCATGTATATTTGCTTCAAAATAGACATTCACAAGGTATGAAACTATGAATACTCACGTCAGGTTTGTTATGGAGAGCCAATGCAGCAATCAAACATTTCAGACACTAGCATGCAAAGCGTGCTTCCTATCAAATATATATTATGTCAGCATTTTGATGTCTTTCCTCATGGAATTTCGGCGTTGATATATCTATAACTACTATGGCTTTCAACTTTTCTTCTTGATATATATCCGTGAGGTCATTTCTCTATCCACAATTACATCGTAACTTAGAGCTCGAGTGGTTTAATTGATTGGAAATAGATGATAAGTATCAAGCGATAAAAAAACACTTTAAATAATCGGTTATGTGTTTTGTACTTTCGTTTTCCTGTTAAAATGACCAAAATGCTCTTACAACTATGTATTTATAATTGAAGCTAGTTAGGCAATTAATGTCGCAGGGGAAATGATGGACCATGGAAATGAAAGTAAGAGGGAGTTAGGAACTTGTTTGGGAAAGGTATTTCAGTGATTACAAGAAATATTAGAAATACAATATTGAAATTTCGGCCAAACCTGCAGTTTAACCACAATAATATAATTTTGGCTTATAAATATTTGATTTATAAAAAACTCTTGATAAGTAGTTTGACCAGCTTATAAGTTTATACAAATATATTTTTATTTTGTTTATTTCTTTCAATTCAAAATTATTTTACCTTCTAATTAAGACCCTCGAACAAATCAGTTAGAATGGTTCTATCAAAATCTTGAGGCACTTAGATATCAATTCATCATTTCCTTCTAATTCCCCTTCTGTGTCTGGGCCAGATATTTTGATGACACAAAATAGGTCTTATTTTGGTTACTTCACATTTACTCTAATGTCATAAATATTTCAGAATCAAGCAATCTTTGGATGTGTTTTTAGATTTTTATTTTTAAGGGTTAACACTCGAATATTTGATATCCTAATCTCGAAGAAATTAGAATCATGATTTTCTAATCAATCCCCTTCTGAATTGGTTTATGAGATATGTGAGAATTAATGCCAAAGTACATTGCCTTTTGGTTGTTTGATTCGTCAAAGGTTTCGATGTACCACATTGAATGACATGTCTAGAAGGAAACATAAGTGTTGTGATAGGAAGTGTCTCACTACTAGAAATAGAAATATTTTTTTAGTTGTTTGTAACATTCAATGTAAATAGACATCGAACATTTTATAATGAGAAAATAGAGATTTATTTGTAGTGAGTGTGGAAAAATAATTGGTCGAAATAGTGTATTTCACGAAGCATTTACTATTACATAGGTCCAAGTCCTAAAACTTACATTGAAATAAAGATAGTCAAGTTATATGAGATTGTTTTTTTTTATTATTTATTATTATTGAACTGATTGGCGGAAAGTTTGATGGACCTTACATGCTATTACTAAACATGTGTGAATATTCGTAAGAGGTACATATACCACATGACCATATTCTTATACATACAAAAGAAATCCAGTCATACAAGCACTCCTAGACTTGTCCAACATGATTTTGAATAAATATTCAATACTAGAAGCACGTGTATTTCTTACCGAATTTCCTACGAAATTCGTAGAAAATGTGTGTTTTCTAAGAGCAGATTACTAACGGACATCCTAACATAAAACGTCTGTAGAAAACTCAAAAAATTCTAATAGTATATAGCACATTCTATTGAAAAAATCTTCATTTCTAGATATGTGAGATTGGGCGGAAAAGAAATTCAAGTCGCCAAATTTAAAACCTTTTTCTCTTTTTTCTTTTTCATTTGTTTTGAATTATTTTTAGCTTAATCTATATCTACAGAACAATAGTATATCATTTGTGAATAATTTTTAAGTGTACACTTTGAAAGAAATAATTCTTGATTATTTTTATTAATGAATGGGGTATATATACAAGTTACAATCTCCAAATAAGGAAAATCATGTTCCTACTATACTTTTAATATTCTAATTCTACTTGTACAAGAATTCTACAATTATGATAATTATTCAACATTACCATAATACACAATACACGGTATTCTATCACACCCCCGAAGTCATAGCGGACGGTTGTCACTGAGACTGTCCCTAAAATCTTCAAATAGAACTAACAGAAGGCCCTTCGTAAAGATGTCAGCAATTTGGTATCTAGAGGGCACATGTAAAACGCGTACTTGTCCACGAGCTACCTTTTCGAGAACAAAGTGAATATCCATCTCGATATGTTTAGTGCGTTGATGTTGGACCGAATTGCCAGAAAGGTAGACTGCACTAACATTATCACAATAGACCAAGATAGCTTTCTGAATAGGAAAGTGTAATTCTAATAGAAGATTACGCAGCCAACATGATTCAAATACCACATTAGCCACGCCTCGACACTCATCCTCTACACTGGATCGCGATAATGTAGCCTGACATTATCGCAGACCACGAGACCAAGTTATCACAAAAAATATACAATAACCAGATGTCGAGCGTCTGGTATCAGGACTGCCACCCCAATCAATATTTGTATATAACACAAGAGTAGAGACGGAAGAAGGATATAAATGCAATCCATAATCAAGTGTGCCCTGGATGTACCGTATAATGCATTTGAGCGCATGCATGTGCCCAATCCGTGAGTCATGCATGAATAAACACACCTGCTAAACTGCATAAGTAATATCAGATCTCGTGAAAGTAAGATACTGAAGTGCCCCTGCAAGACTGCGATAATGGGTGGGATCCTCGTATGGTGTGCCGGACGTAGCACTCAACTTCGGTTTGGTATCAACCGGAGTGGAAGTAGACTTACAAAATGACATACCAACTCTCTCAATAATCTCCGCAACATACTTCATTTGAGATAAAAATAGACCACATAAATGACGCGTGACAGCAATGCCCAAGAAATAACTCAAGGGCCATAAGTCTTTCATAGCAAATTCGAAACTCAGAAGCAACATGATAGACTTGCGCAAATCATCAGAAGAAGCAGTCAATATAATATCATATACATACAATAAAATGTATGCCAGAGAAGTAGCACGACAATATATAAACAAAGAGTGATCAGAACGGCTGTGAGAAAACCCAATAGTAGATACATAATCTGCAAACCTCTTATACCAAGTCTGTGGGGCCTGCTTAATCCCATACAAGAACTTCTTCAGCAAACAGACATGGTGAGGATGATTGGGATCTCAAAAACCCAACGGCTGATGCATAGAGACTGTCTCTTAAGATCACCGTGTAAGAAAACATTCTTTATATCCAACTGATGAATATGCCGTGCTTTTGAGAGAGCCAAACTCAAAACAGTGCGAATGGTAGCCGGTTTGACCACCGGACTAAATGTCTCACCACAATCCACGCCAACCTATTGAGTTTTACCATCACCTACAAGACGAGCCTTATGCCTCTAAAAAAAACCATCAGAATTTTCTTTATGAGTAAAAATCCACATAGACCGAATAATATTAACACCAGATTGATGGGGTACTAACTCCCACGTCTTATTTTCAATAAGAGCATTATATTCGTCGGTCATAGCCAATTTCCAATTTGGATCATGTAGTGTAGACACAGAGTTACATGGTAGTGGAGATTTAGAGACATTAGAATTGAGATTAAAATATTATTTTGGTTTAAAAATACTTATTTGACTACGAGTAACGTGCCCTTGACTCGAGGTAGAGTTGGGTGGATTTGGGGAAATGTGCGGGACGGTGACGGACAATGCCTGCTGGCCCAATAACTGAAACAGGGGCGGAAGCCGATGTTGACACCCACTTTGTCCTCTCTTTTCCTTTTCTTTGTTTGCGATTTAAAATATTTTTTACACCGCAAAACAATTTAATATATATATATATATATATACTTTTATATTGTCGTCTATTCTCTATCATTATTATTATTATTCGCACTTTTTACTATCATTGACATTTTAATATCATAATCATAGTTTTCCTAATATTCTATGTTATTTTATTTTCGCAAAATGACATCGCATTTTTTATTTAAATTAAGCATTAAGCATTTCTTATATATTATGTTTTAATTATTATCACATCGTTACCTTTATTTTTAAAATTTACATTGCTTCAAAGCATTTTTTCAAATAATGAACCCTTTTTTATATTTTAACCCACAACCCATATTCCACCAACCCAAAACATTCTATCCAATCCACACAAAACAAACAAAAACATCCCAATTGCCCCAACCACCCAGGCCCAACCGAAACCACCATAGGCTCACACCCAATTCGGCCCAAACGCACCCATTTCATCCCCAAGACCCCTTTATTCCCTTACCCCTTCCATTCTACACCTAAAAAATGGCTTTAAATCTGAAATTACCCCGGGTTCTCACAATGGTAGCCCAAGAAATGTTGAAAAATGGCTTTAAACCTGGTCGAGGCCTCGGTTTGAACTTGGAAGGGGTAGCGGAGCTGATTCATTTTCTCAGTAAAAAAGATATTTTTGATCTCGGATACGAACCCACCCCTGAAAAAGTCTTATCGGCCAACCTCCGAAAGAAAAGAGATACTTCCTTTCCAAAGCCTGTTTCGCCTCTGAATCAGTCATTTGTCAAAGCATGCGCTGCCCAGGAATCAAAGGAAGAAGATGCAGACAACCTCGTGGAAAGACTCAAAAGTCTTTCCATTGCTGAAGAAGAAGCAGAATGCAATGTGATTCTGGATTATTACACTGAAGGCCCAACCATTTGGGATGCAGATATGGGAGATGTTTCAAAAAATTAGACCTGTGCCCAGGCCCTGTTTCTCCGGAAGCTTGGTAGAAATTGCATTAGTACTTATTGAAATAATGCGATTCAGATTGAGGCCTGAATCACATCTATGCATTTAATATGTTTTGCCTCCACCTTTTGAAAGCTTAAATGACAAATCCATATTGCTTTGCTATTTCAAAATTCATTTTGTTTAATAAATTTCTTTTCTCTTTCAACATGCAAACTAATAAATCAGTCGATAATGTGAATGTGACATGTAATGAAACAAGCGAACAAAGTCCAAACGACAAATAGGACTTCGAAGAATATGAGGAAGACTCACAACCGAAAGAATTGACCGAAGAATTGGAGTATTTTGAGAATAAGCCAAAGCCAAATTTGGATGAAACAGAAGCAGTAAATTTGAGAGATGCAGAACCTATGAAGGAAACAAGAATCATCATCCATCTAAACACCGCACAAAAGAAAAAATGGTGGATCTTTTAAGGCAATATATCGACGTGTTTGCTTGGTCTTATGACGATATGCCAGGTCTAAGCACATATATTATTTCACATAGATTGCCCATCAAGCCATTTTGTCCTCATGTGAAGCAAAAGCTGAGGAAAATCAAGCTTGATTTGAGTTTAAAAGTCAAGAAAGAAATTTCCAAGCAATTCGATGCAAAGGTCATTCGAGTTACAAGGTACCGCACTTAGCTATCCAACATCGTACCTGTGCCAAAGAAAGATGGAAAAATACGGATATACATGGATTATCGGGATCTCAATAAGACTAGCCCGAATGATGATTTCCCTCTCCCAAATATTCACATACTCATTGATAACTGTGCGAAGCATGAATTGCAGTCATTTGTTAATTGCTTTGCTGGTTACCACCAAATCCTGATGGATGAGGAAGATACAGAAAAGACATCACTACACCTTGGGAGTATACTATTACCGGGTAATGCCGTTCGGACTCAAAAATGCCGGTGCCACCTACATGAGAGCCATGACTACTATTTTTCATGATATGATCCATAAGGAAATCGAGGTCTACGTGGATAACGTTATTATCAAGTCGCGAAGGACTTCAGATCATTTGACAGATTTGAAGAAATTCTTTGACCGTCTGAGACAGTACAATCTGAAGTTAAATCCTGAAAAGTATGCATTTGGTGTCCCTGCTGGAAAGCTGTTGGGTTTTATCGTGAATAGAAGGGGCATTGAATTAGACCCCTCGAAGATAAAGGTTATTCAAGACTTGCCTCCTCCAAAGAGTCGAAAGGACGTGATGAATTTTCTCGGTCGTCTCAATTACATCAGCAGATTCATAGCGCAATCAACAGTGATATGTGAGCCAATATTCAAGCTACTGAAGAAAGACGCTGCTACCAAGTGGACAACAGATTGCTAACAAGTTTTTGATAGAATCAAGGAATATCTGTCTAATCCCCTTGTTTTGGTGCCTCCAGAACTTGGAAGGCCTTTGTTGTTATATATGTCTGTGTTAGAAAATGCATTTGGATGTGTGCTGGGACAACACGATAAAACATGAAAGAAGGAGCAAACTATATACTACTTGAGCAAGAAGTTCACGCCTTATGAAGCTAGGTATACTTTGCTGGAACGCACTTGTTGTTCCTTGATTTGGGTTGCACAAAAATTTAGACATTATCTTTCTACATATACCATTTATCTCCTCTCAAGAATAGACCCGCTCAACTACATCTTTCAGAAGCCTATGCCTATTGGAAGCTATCAAAATGGAAAATCTTGCTAAGTGAGTTCGACATCATATATGTTACCCAAAAAGCCATCAAAGGACAAGCGCTAGCTGATCATCTTGCTGAAAACCCTATAGATGAAGAATACATGTCTCTCTGGACTTATTTTCCGGACGATGAGGTATTGTTTGTTGGAGAAGATATCTCAGAAGAATACCCGGGGTTGGAGAATGTTCTTTGACGGAGCTGCAAACTTCAAAGGAGTTAGTATCGAAATAGTCTTGATTTCGGAATCGAGTCAGCACTACCCAATCTTGGTGAAGCTCAGATTCCCATGCACCAATAAAATGACAGAATACGAAGCTTTTATACTCAGACTTAGAATGGCCGCTGATATGAACATACAAGAAATATTGGTTATCGGTGATTCGGACTTATTGATTCATCGGGTACAAGGCGAATGGGCCAACAAGAACGTGAAGATACTTCCCTACCTGTATTGCGTGAAAGAATTATGCAAAAGGTTCAGCGTGATAGAATTCAAGCATATCCCACGAACTCAAAATGAATTTGTTGATGCTCTGGCAACTTTGTCCTCCATGATTCAACATTCGGATAAGAATTACATTAATCCTATCAAGGTAAACTTGTTGGATCAGCCAGCCTATTGTTTCCACATAGATGAAGAACTCTATGGAAAACCGTAGTACCACGACAATAAAAGGTATCTCAAGGTAGGCGAATATCCATAAGGCATAACCAGCATTCAAAAGAAGACGCTTCGGAGGTTAGCAAACCATTTCTTCCTAAATGGAGAAGTCCTTTATCGGAGGACTCCAGATCTAGGTTTGTTAAGATGCATTGATGCCCAAGAGGCAAGAAGGTTAGTTGAAGAGATACATGGGGGCACGTGCGGGCCTCATATGAATGACGTCACTTTAGCAAAGAAGATTCTGTGAGCAGATTATTTTTGGATGACCATGGAAACAGATTGCATTTGCTTTGTGCAAAAGTGCCATCAGTGTCAGATCCACGACGACTTAATCCGGTACCTCCTAACGAGCTCAATGTGACGAGTTCTCCTTGGCCATTTACAACTTGGGGAATGGATGTCATTGGTCCTATTGAACCTGCCGCGTCAAATGGACACAGATTCATTCTAGTAGCAATTGACTACTTCACGAAATGGGTAGAAGAATCGTCACACAAGTTAGTGAAGAAGAAGATGGTGGTTGACTTTGTCCGCAATAACATCATTTGCTGATTTGGAATCCCTGAGTCGATTATAACAGATAACAGAGCCAATCTCAACAGTAATTTGATGCATGAGGTATGTGAGAAGTTTAAGATCACTCACCGCAATTCCACTCCATATCGACCTCAGATGAATGGAGCAGTCGAAGCAGCCAACAAAAACATCAAGAGAATACTGTGGAAGATGGTTTATAATTTCAAACACTGGCATGAGCATTTGCCCTTTGCACTTTTGGGTTATCGCACTACAATCAGGACTTCTACTAGGGCAACGCCGTATCTTTTTGTCTATGAGATAGAAGATGTGTTACCAGCAGAGGTAGAAATACCATCTTTGAGAATTATCCAAGAAGCCGAGGTTGAGCGAAGCCAAATGGATACATAATCGGTACGAGCAATTGATGATGATTGACGAAAAGAGGATGAGCGCAGTTTGTCATGGGCAACTTTATCAGAATAGAATGGCCAAAGCTTTCAATAAGAAAGTAAAACCAAGGATTTTCAAACCGGGGTAATTGGTGCTAAAACGTATATTCCCGCACCAAAATGAAGCTAAAGTAAAATTCGCACCTAACTGACAAGGACCTTACATGGTTCACTGAGTGCTAACTGGAGGGGCACTAATCCTAACTGAAATGAACGACGAAGTATGGCCAAAAGCTATCAACGCAGATGCGGTGAAAAGATACTACATTTAGGAATTTTTCTACGTAATGCATTTTCTATGTTGTAAAAGTTGCGCTCCATTGGCAGGATACGCAAAGAACCCATGTTGGGTTTCGTCTCTTTAAATCACAAATTTCCCCAAAAATCTCATTTACTTGTAACATAAACTACGTTATGGCCTGATTCCCTCAGCGGGATACGTAGGCGGCCCACATTGGCTTCGGTCCCATTTTTGGAAAACCTTACAATCCCTTTTTTGCTTGTAACGAACTATGTTATGACCTGATTCCCTTGTTGGGATACGTAGGCGGCCTATATCGGCTTCGGTCACACTATTAGAAAAATTTCTCCCTTATCTTGCATGTAAAGAAATACACCCATATGATCGCCTTGATAGGACAGGCAAGCAACCCACACAAGACTCGATCTTGTCCAGTTGAAGCATCTGAAAAATTGAAAGAAAAATCAGAAAAATGGTTTGTTTGTTCTTAAATTTTGCTTAGAAAAAAATACTTTTTTTTATTTCATAATTTTTTTCATCTGAAATACCTCTTTGTTTCATAATCTCAAACCCAAAAATATCCCTTTTGTTTCATAAATTCTTTAATCCAAAAATATTCTGTTTTAGTTCTTGATTTTCCAAATCGAAAATCTGTTTTTGTGTTCTTCACTGTTTCCGAGTCGGGCCGGATTTCCAGGTCGGGTCGGGTAAAATCCGGGTCGGGTAAGAACCAAAACTGGTTCTGTTTCGGGTTAAAAATCCATTCCAAAATCAGAAAATCAGAATTCCAAAAACAACTTCTCCGAGCGGATTCGACGATTCGAAACGACGCCTCGGTTCGCTGCCCGAAGAAGGTCCGTATGCTTTAATTCCTCTCGTTTTACTTTGATGTCGTTTTATTTTAGTTTAAATTCTGTTTTGCTTAAATTTTAGTATGATTAGCCTGTTTTAATTAACTATGTCTAGACTTTATATTCATGTTAGGTAGCATTAGTCTTCTTATGATCTAATAATGTCTTTAGTTTTGTTATACATGCCAATATAGGTTCTCTAGATGTCTTCTAGACTACTACTTCAAGTTAGGGATTAGAATAATGTGTTGTTCTACTTGGCATTGTGACTGAGGTGTTAAATTTATGCTTTAAATCTAGATAAATACAAGTGTGGTACTAAGTAATTGATTGAACTTTAATATATTTCCCGCTTAGGGGAACTTATAGCGGATCTAATGTGTATCTAGAATATTTTGCTTTGCTTAGCTAGTTGTGATGATATGGATATACTGTGATGAGTTTCCATTCAATATTATGTGATGTGTGTGCTGCTTTGGTGTTTGTTGTGGTAAAAGGTTGTGTTCACATTCCTTTACATGTCCAAAATTATGAGAATAAATGAAGGATTAGAACTGTGTCTAAATTAATTTGGGGAGTTTGTTTATTTATCTCTGTTTGATTACCTTTGTTATGAATGTTGAGAGATAGTATATTTTCAGCCTTGAGTCTTGTCAGCATGTCATAGGTCTGTATGCATAAGTTTAAGCTAAATAACATAATGTCATTTGTAAGTCCTATTAGTACCATGATTAAATATGCCATCTCTATATATAGTTATATACTGAACATCATAGTAGGCTAGAATACCTATCACCTCCGAGAAGGCCATGGTTGATTTGCCACCTGTGCATCCTAGTACTTGTGTGTCTGTCCTTATATGTCTGAATGCTAAGGTAGTATCCATAATAATATGAAATCTCTTCTGAATTATTTAGCCATGTCACTAGACTGATGTGTGATCTGAGCCAATTGTGCATTAACTTTACCTGTCTTACCCCTCTAAAAATGGAATATCTTCATTAAATAATATTAGGATACTCTCCAAGAGGTCACTCCATACCTATTTACCTCATGTATTTGTTTAAGTCAAGTGAAATTGCCTCTGTCATGAGAAGTCCTTTGGTCATATGATGTACGACATATTACTTTTTCACGAATTATTTATTTACATTTTTATGCATATATTTCCATGTTTCGTCGACTAATTCTTTTCTTTGTTTTTGTTTACATGAAATGCATCGGGAGCAATGAGGAGTATCGTTATGGGACTCTCATAGCTATCGTCAAAACGAAGACCCGCATCCACGTTTCTTACATTCTCCGGCCTCGGAACTTCAAAACAAATAGGGCGGGATGATATCGTCATTCGCCCTAGTCGTTGCTTTATTTATTCTATTAATCCTCTTTATTTTTCGGGTTGTAACTTAATTATTTAATTTTGTGCGATCATTAGAATGCTTAGAATAACTAGGTCTTGAATGGATAGATTAACAGGGTAGTTTAAAATCGGAAATCCGGCGCTAGTCCATTTTAGGCTCGTCATGCATTTTTCAAACATCCAAAATAACTTGGTCATCTTTTATCCGCGTTATTAATCATGCAAATAAGATTTTATTTTACTCGATTTGCGATTTAAAATAACTATCATATAAATTATTTGTTTGCATTATAAATAATTTACTTTCCTCCTTTATTATCAAAATTGCAAAAAATGTGTATTTTATAAATAATGTCATACAAATGCATGTCTTTTTTTTTTTCAAAAATCAACTTTGCGTGTATTTTATCAACTTTCATACAAATACATACTTTTATCTAAAAAAATTAACTTTACATGTATTTTATAAACAATGTCATACAAATGCATACTTTCTCTAATAATCAATTTTTACATATAGTTATATAAAAATGTCATGCATATTCTTTTTGAATTTTATACGGGAATTTATTTCTCATAATCGCAATCACCTTTGCGAGACTTTTCAATATATAAGTGGTAAAATATTCACATTGTAAAAAAATACATCTTTTAATAGATACTTGCAACACCTTTTTAAAATTAATTTATACTTTTAAACATGCATTTTTTCCTTGACTTAATAATTAACCTGAGTTTGACCGGATAACCGTAAGTTAGAGGATTTAAAGGATGCCTAACCCCTTCCCTTTAGGATAATAGAGAACCCTTACCCAGAATCTCATAGTTTCGCAAACCATTAACCGGAGTTCATTTTGCAGTATTTATGTTAACATTTAGGTGCCTTAATTCACCTTAGAATAATTAGGTGGCGACTCCTTAACATCTTAATCAATTAAGGAAACGCTCATACGTCGCGACCGCGTCGGATCCCCCTTCTTCGGAACGGGGTGTTTAAATGCGGGTGCGACAGCCGATACTGGAGTAGGCTGGAACACTGGAACAATATCGAGATCGGTACTGGGCCGTATTTCTGGCCCACTAGCCACAATCGGTGGAACAGTGGTAATGGGACTGTGTGGGCCAGCAGGCAGTGGGCATGATGGCGTATTTTGGTCACAGGACAAGTTCGATAAATGGTGGATAATATATGGTGAGACCTCGTCATCTAAAAAATTATACGAGCTAGGCACGAAACTACTCACTTTAGCAAACGAAATTGAGTTTTATCACAAAGAACATGACGACTAATTATGATTTTATTAGATGATAAATCAAAACATTTGTAACTACGATGATTAGATGGATAACCCAAAAACACACAAGCGGTAGAACGGGCTTGAAGTTTGTTAATTGTTGTTGACGAAAAAAGTGGATAGCATAAACACCCAAAGCCCTAAGGTGGAATACGAAGGATTCTTATTATAGAGAATTTTAAGGGGGGATATTCATATGCTAACCCTTTGATAGGAAGTACGTTAAGGAGGTAAGTAGTCATTTGTAGTGCATGATGTCAAAAGAAATGGGGTACGGAAGCATAGGCTAATAAAGTTCGAACAATATTATTAATGGTACGAATTTTTTTGTTCGGCTTTTCCATTTTTTGAGGATGTATGAGGACAAGAAAAATGAAGGGTATTGTTCAAAACTAGAGGTGGATGTGGGGGAGACAAAGTTATATGTCCATAACCGTGAATTGGAATTGAGTTGCCATTACCAACAATTATATCACGATTTTTGCTCATATTTGAATAAGACGGGAGAGTACCTTGATCGGACGTCATATGAGAAGTGGCTCTGGTGTCCATATACCAATTCGCGTATGGGGAATTTAAGTCAAGTGTATGCATTGCGACTTCAATATCTGTAGGTGTCGGGATGAGATTTGGGCCCGCAGCATGGAAGGCCTGCGGGGGCGAGTCCCAAGCAGGCATGCCTGCTATCCTGGCACATTACTATACCGCATTCCACTATTTGGGACCGAGAAATCGGGCCTGGAATTTTGATGGAATTGAGCCCAGTTTCCCGGATAAGGAGCAGGTGGATAATAAGGGTTGTTGGGCCAATGGCCACTAGCCCAGCCCCACCCCTATTGTCAGGGGGCCCACGGTTGGGGCCAGTTGTCTGTGGCCCACTGCTCCGAGGCCCAATGCTGTTGCGGTCATTGTTCCGTCCTCCCCCACCACCGCCGTTACCACCGCGATTGCCACCGCGGTTTTTTGCCATTATTTTTATGATTTTGACCCTTTTTGCGGCCACCGTGGTTACAGTTTTGGCCTGAATTTTTAGAGAATGGGTGAGGGTCGTCCGTCGTGGTCATCAATACGACGGAATGTGCTCCGATAGTCGCATTTTTGCCAAACCGTCCTCTTCTAACGTGAGCATGTAACGAGCCTGATAACATGATAGCAGAGGATTATTTTGACGAAGTAGTGGTCCAACGCCATTATAGTCCTCAGAAAGGCCTACAACCATTTGAAGAACAAGACGATTATTGGTAACGGGCGCACCAACGCTGTGGAGTTGGTCCGCCAATTCTTTCAGCCTTTTACAATAGGCCGAGACGTTAGGAAAATCTTTCATATTGACATGGGAAAATTCCTGCTCGAGAGTGACAACACGGAAATTTTTGTTATCTTGGAATATATCACGCACCCTATTCCAAGTAGTCATCGTCGTATCGTTGGGTTTAATAATCATCTGCAAGAGGTCTGTAGAGATTGTGGAATAAATTCACTGGAGAACGGTAGCATTAAGGGTTGTCCATGACGTAGGATCTGTTGACACCCAATTTTGTCCCGTCTTTTCCAATTTTAAATATTTTTAACACCTCAAAACAATTTTGATCTATATACATACATGCGTGTATATATATATTATTATTCTCTTATTATTATTATTATTCACATTTTTTACTATCATTTGCATTTTTACCATAATCATAAGTTTTATCCGAAAATTTTATGTTATTTTATTCTCACAAAATTGCATCGCATTTCCATTTTTTTTTATTAAGCATTAAACATTTCGCAAATATTATATTTTATTATTATCACATCTTTATGTTATTTTTAAATAATTCACATCTTTTACAAAAAACAAAAAATATATTTTTAATGTTAAACCCCTTTTATATTTTTTACACCCAAAACAATTTCTAACCCATTCCATTTTCCCAACCCAATACAAATTCCCCAAACCAAAACTCCTAAGCCCAACAACCCTTTTTCCCTTTAATTCCCCCCAAGGCCCAATCGGCCAAACCCATTTAATCTCCCCTCACCCAAAATAAATCAAAACCCACAAAACAAAACAAACCCCCAATTTTCGGCCCACACCAACCGAAGCCCAACTTCATATTCTCTCCCATATCCATTTCACCCAAAACAATATCAACCCTCCCCAAAAATCACAGCCCAAACGAACCCCATTTCCGCAGCCCAATCGGACAACCAAAACACCCACAACCCATTCCCCTTAATCTCCAAAACCCAAACAGCCAACCCGACCAGCCCATTCTCCCCCAACCGGACCAGCCCAAGCCCAATCACCCTTAACCTAACCAGATCATCCCAAACAAAAAAAACAACGCCCCCCCAAAAAAACCAGCGACCCTCTCCAAAATTCGGCGGTCCTTCGCCGGTTCCACCTCCAAACCGCCGGATAAACACCAACACCACTGCCACCATCGACCCCTCACATCACATAGTCTTCTTTTCCCCTTTTCTGCGAACAACAGAACTTTGAACAGCTCGTCCGGGTCAAATCGACCATGCATGAGTCATCGATCCTCAGAGCACCTTCAAGAACTCGTTGGGTAAGAACATGAACTCGTACCCCTCATTATCGTCTCGGTCTTCGATGAAAATAAACCGTCACTTTTTTCAATCTTTGTTTTGAATTCGAAATTCAAATCTCAGCCTTTAGGTTTTCAATGGTGATTATAAATAGAACCCTTTGTGGGTTATAGAGGGGGGTTCTAATTTTTGCGAGCAAAAAGCCCTCTGTTCTTCTTAGCTTTTCAAAAGAAAAAAAAAGAATCGACCTATTTTGGGGTTTCACCAAAAGAGTTTTCATTTTCAGAACCAAAAATCATTTCTTGAACAAAATTTGATATAAAAATCTGCTCCTTTACTCTCGTTTCTGGCTCGACGAAACACTCAACTCATTTTCTTTTCAATCACATAAACACACTCCTCCGAGCGGACTCGACGACTCGAGACGACGCCTCGGTTCGCTGCCCGGAGAAGGTCCGTGAACTCACTTTATTATTTTTATTTAATGTGAAGTGGTCCGTATGGCTTGATTATGTATTTGTTAGATGTATTTATCTTAACATTAGTTGTTTATTTATGCTTGTTAGTGTGGGTCTAAAATATGTCTAGATAATGTTAAGTGTCGCTTGAATCTATTAGGTTAATTTTCAGGTATAATATTTAATTTACTACTGTTCTGAGTCAGTAAGTTCAGTATCCTCTCAGTTTTAATTTCCTTTTGTGTTTCTGCACATGTTTGAATTACTGTTTGGTATAGTATGCTCTTAGTTTAATTTCGTTTAGTTCTTGTTAGTTAGATTACTAAACTAGGTTATAAGGTGCATTAAGTCTGTTTATTAATACTATTTTAAGCTGGCTTGATTTAGTCAAGGAATTTAACGATGTTTGAGTAAAATGTGATCATGCTTCATATGGGTGAATAGGATGGTATATGTCTAAGTTAGTTTCCGTACCCCAACATAATTGAGGTTTTGTCTTTAAATGATTCCTCAAGCTGTCTGTTTGTCATTCATATCTGATTCCTCAAACATACATTCTTATTTGTTTGTCTTGGTATAATTTTATGATGGTATGAAGTTCTTTAAGTCATATGGCAAGTGTGCATTGTCTACCTGAGTAGGGTTTGTGTGCTTAGTCTAATTTAGATAATTTCGTACCAAAATATCTCATTAAAAATAAGCCAACTCTATGGATACATTTATGTCAATCTGTTCATATACCTGCCATGTTTGCCTAAGCTTCATTCACACTCAATAGGTAGTTTAAATCTGACTTGTATTGATCCATTTCTAGTTATAGCAAGTCTGTTTCCTGGAATGTGTTATGTAATTCAGTTTATTAGGTTTTTCTTTTAGAAGTCTGGTACATACACCAAGACAGTCATATTGTGATTTATCTGCCTGATAGCAATATTTATAACTTGTGGTACCAGAACAATCTTGCACACTTAAGATAATATCTCTGAAAAGGATAACTCAACCATTTTAGTTTGCCTCCTATATCTGAACTGGTTAGGTAAGTTGTCTTCACTTTGTCCTAGTGTCAAACTGTCTGTGTGTTTGTATATGAATTCCATTAAGCTATTTCATTTCATATTTTACCTACATTAATCAGATGTGCATGCTTAGTGTAGCCCATACAGTGCTGTATCTGTAGAATGCTGTCTTGAGCTGGTCAAATTTGAGTCTGTGCCTATCAGTTAATTATATGACTGCTTTCCTTACTTGAGTGTTATCATGTTGGATAATGTGGCATGAATAGGACTATGTATGCTTTTGCTAGTTGAAAATACCATGCATCCTTGAAAATGCTTCCTTCTAATGATTACTTTCTTATTTTTCCAAGTCTATATGTTTGTCAAAGCTGACTACACATTCTGAATAAGTGCTGAAACACACATGACAGAAGTGTAATGTCTCTGAAATTATATTTAGTGCCCTGCCCATCTGGCAAATGGTCCAAAATGGTAATTGGGCCCTTATGCATCTGGGTTGTTTCTTTCTCTTTAAATTCAAAAGTCATTACATTGGGCTTGCTTTTATATGCGCACTGTTTGATTTACCAAAGCCCAGTTTGAAGTAACATTGTTTGGCCTGCTTCATATCTGGCCCTTTTAGCTTTTTTTTCGTGTATAAACTGTTAGATATAAATTGTGTATATTTGTGTTTAACTTTATATCAGTGCTCACTTTTACTTTTATTATTGATGAATTTAGGGTACGTTCTAATCCCCCTTTTGTTTTCCACCTTCCTTGCATACCCTTCGGCCTGGTGGGTCCACCTCTCCGCGACTGCTTAAGTCGCTGGGCCTGAGGCCCAACAACATATTAATATTCATGAATTATTTATTTACATTTTTTCTTATGCATATGTTTTCATGTTCCGTTTACTAATCCTTTTCTTTTCTTTTATTTACATGAAATGCATCGGGAGCAACGAAGAGTCTCTTTATGAGACTCATCATGGCTAGTGTCAAACGAAGACCCGCATCCACAATCCTTGCATTCTCCAACCTCGGGATTTCAAAACAAATAGGGCTAGATGACATCGTCATCCGCCTTAGTTCCTCTTTTATTATTATTCTTTAATTTCATTATTTCTATTCTTGGGGATGTAATAATTATTTTAATGTTTGTGTGATTGTTAGGATATTTAGAATAATTAGGCCATGAATGGATATTTAGTAAGGTAGTAGCAAAATTAGAAACCCCCCGCTAGTTTATTTATTTTTTAGGCTCGTCGTGCATATTTTAAATTTTCAAACAAATTTTGATCATCTTTTGTTCACTTTATTAATGGTACAACTCAAAATGATTTCCAAAAAAATTACTTCTTTGGCATATAAGTAACTCATTTTTCTCCTTGCTATTAATTGTTCCAAATGCATATTTTTCAACTTTACATGCATATTTTTTAAATACCATGCAAATGCATACTTGTACAAAATGCATCATTTACTAAATATTTGCAAAACTTTTGCTTAACTTTATATACTTTAAACATGCATTTTCCTTAGTATAATATTAACCTGAGTTTGATCGGATAATCGCAAGTTAGCAGATCTTAAAGGATGCTTAACCCCTTCCCTTTAGGATAATAAAGAACCCTTACCTAGAATCTCAATAGTTTCGCAGGCCTCAAAATTGGAGTTTACATTGCAGTTTTTAGTTAATATTTAGGTGTTCTAATTCACCATAAAATAATTAGGTGGCGACTCCTTAATCATACCCAGGAATCACTGAAACACGTCATGCTCCGCTTTTGACCTCGGAGCGGGTTGAAAATAGGGCGCGACAGGATCATCCTAAGGGGTAGGCACCTTGTCATTGCCAGTTACCGAGGGGAAGATGTGATGAAGGACTTGATGCGAGCGTGTGTGAACTTTGAATAATTTCGCCCATGTCGCGTATTGGACGTTTTCCATCTCAAGAACAATAGGGATGTGGTTCTTGATGTTGGAAACTGTAAGAGCAGGATGAAATATGTTATTTGACGTAGACATAACGAAAGAACAATAGGTGAATTAGGGACTTGGAAGAAAATTTGGGAATAGATGAGAAAAAGTGCACGGAAACCTAGCAGAAATCAAGAGGAGCGGAAGTGTTTTTGGGAGAATGTATTTTAGACCTAGACTTTTTATACCATGAAAGAAATAATCCTTTGATTATTTTCATTAATGAATGGGGTATCATATATAAGTTACGATCTCCAAATAAGAAATTTTTTATTCCTACTATACTTCTAATATTCTAATTCTACTTGTACAAGAATTCTACAATTATGATAATTATTCAACATTACCATAATACACAATACACGTTATTCTATCACGCTTATATATGGTTGGTTTAATGTGTTGTATCTTTATCTCTTTGTTTTTAAACAATGATAAAGTACTTCAAAAACTCTTCGACGTCCAATTTTGTGTTATTCTCGGACGTAGGGGTAATCCGGTTTGACTAGGTTTTAGTTAAAATCAAACCAAATTAATTAAGTCTATTTTTTTATAATATTTAAACCAAATCAAATCATTATAGTATAATTTCTATCGGTTTCGATTTTATCGGTTTGGTTCGATTTTTGCGGGTTTTAAGAATGTATTTTAATTATAATGCAAAAAAGGTAATGCAAGTGATGTACAAATAATGAAAATGAGTTACAATAACTAACTAGATGAGTACTTATCTTTAATTCAATCCGATTCTTACCAATGGATATATTATTATGTGCTTAATAAGCAATTAATATTATGATGTTTTAGTTTATTTTTCCTTGTTTATTCTTCTATTTAACAACTTTTTTTAGATTACGCCAAGTTGGAGTCTCACTGAATGTCATTTTGATAATATACTTGTTCAACTATTATAAATGTATTTAGATTTTTAAATTATTTATCGAAGTGACATAAAATATAATAATTGGTCTCTTATCTCGATCTTGAAATTGCATTAGGCAATATTTTCATTATGTGCGATAAAAAGTGAGGCATGCCATATTTATTTGAATTCCAAAACCATTGTTAATTTGAGTTGCTCAACTTAATTCAGAGAGATGTATGCACATTGTTATGGCTAAATTGCTACTTTTCTACGCCTAAATATTATGCACACACAAATAATCAATGTAGCATCATAATAAAAAAAAAATTGTTTCATTTATTCGTTCATGAATACAGTAATTTTTATTAGGATAAAAGGAAAATCACCCAATTTCTCTATTTTTTTCTATTCCTACAAACACATCGGACAAATGCAATGAAGCAACTGAAAAATTGCAATAATGTGAAACTTAGGTTGAAACTTCAAACTTTGTGTGCCAAGAAAGCTTTGCTAGTTCACTGAAGTGAATGATTTAACAATTTTCTTTTTAGTCTAGGGATTTAACTTTTATCTTTTTTAATTCTATTTTAAATTCAGAAAAAATCTATTTTAATTTAAACTTAAATGGGCTAGGGGAACAAATGGACTTGATATTTCTTTCTAATTATTTGAATTAGTATTTGGACTTGAAAATTATAATGAAGCCAAAATTATGAGGAAGATATATAATTTTTTAATTAATATATAATAGTTTGTATGTATATATATATATATATATATATATTTGTTATGATTTGATTCGATTTTTTATTGGGTTAACACCAAATCAAACCAAATGTTATTGGGTTTTTAAAATTTAAAACCAAATCAAATTGATTTTTGGTTCACTAAATCGATTTGACTCGATTTATCGGTTCGGATCGATTTTTCGGTCTCATTTGAACTCCCCTACTTGGTGATGACGTTCACACAATGAGCAGGCCACAAAGTAGTCTATATGAAAAGTGTTCTTTTATTAGAAATGCTATTCGGAAAAGTAATTTATTAGAGTAATAATTTGTATTTGACTAATTAATTTAAAATATATATTTGTAATATTAGAATAATAAATTATGCCGGACTAAAGTTCCAAAAGTGCTATTGGGAAAAAGTTATTCTTTCAGCTTCTCACTTTTCTTCCCTTTAAAGTTAACTAAAAATCTAAACTTCTAAAAATAAGTATTTTGTTAATAAAAATAAACAATTTTAATTTCACAAAAACTTAACCAAACAGGTTAAAGGGGTAATGACATGCATAACAAGAATGCTCCCCATAGTGCTAAACCAATTCTAAATTGTACAAAATCTGGGGATATATAAAAAAAACTGAGCAAAACTACCATTAATTCTAGATAGATACCTTCACATTGAAGCAATACACAACCAAACAAAAGAAATTAAATAAACAAAACGAGTCATTTCATTCTTCTTTTTTTTTTTTTTTTTTTTTTTTTTTATCAAATAAGCTTTCAAACACAAGTCTCCCTCCTTGGTACTATGGCAAATAAAATCTCAAGATCAGGCGTCTGAAAATACCCCTCCTTAGGCGGAGGACTCTGCTGTTTCACATTAATTCTTTTCTTCCTCGGCGCCGGCGGCGGGCACATAGAATTCACCATAATCCTACATTTATCATGCCTTGGTGTCTTGCATCCTTCACCTTCCACCACTTCATAATTATTGCTCTTCACCATTTTGTACAACGACGTAGGTAGTACCTGTGCAGGTGAAGAGTCACTCTCTCCCAGAATGAGAAAGTTTCAACCTTGCTAACTATAATTGAAAGAAATAATCTCTTGATTATTTTTATTGATTGAAAGACTATATATACAACATATTTTCATAATATGAGAATCATATTCCTATTCTACTCCTAAAACCTTATTCTACTTGGATACTAAATATACATTTATGGTAATACAAATATTATGGTATGTGTACAATACTAATTGCATTACAACATTACCTAAACTACACCTAAACTACACGGTACAAAGGGGGGGGAAATCCGAGAGCCACGAGAGTCAAATATACACAATATACACATGTATATTGTGTGTATATTGTGTATATTTAACACACCCCCGCAGTCATAGCGGGCGGTCTTCGAACGCTGAGATTGTCCCTAAAATCCTCAAAAAGGACCGAGGGAAGACCCTTTGTAAAGATGTCGGCAATTTGATATCTTGACGGGACATGGCAGACGCGTACCTGACCACGAGCAAACTTTTCGCGGACAAAGTGAATATCCATCTCGATATGCTTAGTGCGTTGGTGCTGAATCGGATTACCATAAAGGTAGATGATACTAATATTATCGCAATAAACCAAGGTTGCTTTCTGAATGAGACAATGAAGCTCCAAAAGCAAATTACGTAACCAACATGATTCTGAGACCATATTAGCTACCCCTCTATACTCGTCCTCGGCACTGGATCGAGACAATGTTGACTGACATTTTGCGGACCATGAGACCAGGTTATTACCAAGAAACATACAATAGCCAGACGTAGACCGTCTAGTGTCCGGACAACCACCCCAATCAGCATCCATATACGAGACAATTGTGGATGTCGATGAGGGATATAAATGCAAACTATAGTCCAGCGTACCCTGAATATACCGAATGATGCGTTTGAGTGCATTCATGTGCTCAACTCTGGGATCATGCATAAACAAACACACCTGCTGGACATCATACGTAATATCTGGCATCGTGAATGTAAGTTACTGAAGGGCCCCTGAAAGACTGTGATAGAGAGTCGGATCCTCGTATGGTACGCCGACCGCGGCACTAAGCTTGGGCTTAGTATCAATTGGAGTGGAAGTGGACTTACAGGATGACATCCCAGCCCTCTCAATGATTTCAGTTGTATCCTTCCTTTGAGATAAGAACAACCCACCGGCATGACGAGTGACAGCAATCCCCAAAAAATAGCTCAAGGGCCCCAAGTCTTTCATAGCAAACTCAGAGCTGAATTGTCATGATAGACTGGCATAAGGCATCGGAAGAGGCAGTCAAAATAATATCATCCATATATAACAGAATATAGGTCAAGGACGAACCACGACGGTATATGAACAAGGAATTATCCGACCTGCTGTGAGTGAACCCAATAGTCGAAACATAGTCTACAAACCGCGTATACAAGGCCCGTGGAGACTGCTTAAGCCTATATAAGGACTTCTTCAACAAACAGATATGATGAGGATGTGTGGGATGGGAATCCCAAAGGTTGATGCATATAGACTGTTTTCTTGAGACCACCATGTAGGAAAGCATTTTTTACATCTAACTGATGAATAGGTCATGCTTTTGAAAGAGCCAAGCTAAGTACAGTGCGAATGGTAGCTGGCTTGACCACTGGACTAAACATCTCACCACAATCTACCACAACCTGCTGAGTCTTACCATCACCCACAAGCCGCGCCTTATGTCGGGCAAATGAACCATCTGAATTTTCCTTATGAGCAAAAATCCACATAGACCTGATAATATTAATACCAGATAGGACGGGCACCAACTCCCACGTCTTATTATCAATAAGAGCATTATATTCATCGATCATAGCAATTTTCCAATTCGGGTCATTTAAGGCAAACATATGATTACGGGGTAATGATGATTTAGGATATTAAAATATAAATTAAAATGTCTTTTTGGTTTAAACACACCGCGTTGACTACGAGTGACCGGTCTATGACTCGAGGAAGAATTGGGCGAATTTCGGGAATATTCTGAGCTCAGGACGGAATGGCCAGCAGGCAGTGGGCCTGCTGGCCCAACACGGTGAACAGGGACTGGACTAGTTGCGGGAGTGGGTTGGACTGGACCTGAAACAGGCCCAATGATTATACTGGGTATTGTCGTCCGTGACGGGCCAGTATGGCCAGCGGGCAGTGTGCCCGTTGGAGAATTTTGGGTGCGGGAGACGTCTGAAAAATGGTGAATAATATACGGGGATATACTATCATCCAAAAAATTATACGAACTAGGCACATGAGTATTAACTTTAGCAAATGAAAATTGGGATTCATAAAAAATTACATGGCGATTAATGATGATTTTATTAGAGGATAAATCAAAGCATTTGTAGTCACGATGATTAGACGGAAAACCTAAAAACACACACGGAGTAGACTGGGCCTGAAGTTTGTTAATTGTGGTGGACGGCAATAACGGATAACACAAACACCAAAAAACCCGAAGATGTGAATATGAAGAAATTTTATTATATAAAATTTGAAGGGGGAAGAATATGTCAAACCTTTGGAAGGAATTATGTTAAGGAGATAGGTAGCCATTTGTAGAGCATGATGCCAAAACGACAGGGGTACGGAAGAATGAATTAATAAAGTTCGGACAATGTTATTTATGGAACAAATTTTGCATTTGACTTTCCCATTTTGTGAAGATGTACGAGGACAAGAAAAATGAAAATTGATCCCATTATTAGCACAGAATTACCGAAACACCCCATTGTCATATTCTTTGCCATTATCACACTGAATATTTTTGATTTCTCATTCGAATTGAGTTCTAATGAATGCTCGAAATTTTAAGAAGACGGAAAAAACATGAGATTTTTTCGCTATCGGAAACGTCCATAAAAACTTAGAATAATCATCCAAAAAGAGAACATAATACCGATGACCCAAAGAACTAAGAACATGAGACGTCCATAAGTCGCTATGAATAATATCAAATGACATTAAAGTATGAGAATTTGAGTCTACAAATGGCAACCTAACAATTTTTCCAGAAGAACAAGACTGACAATTTGGAGTACTACTCGTACCCTTACATGAAATAAAACTATTTTTATCTAATGACGACAAAATAGATGATCCCGGATGACCAAGACGAGCATGCCACATAGAAGGAGAAAGGGCTGCAAATGCGGATGGCAAGGCTTGACTCAATGGATCAGAACTGGGTGTGATAGGATAAAGATCTCCCCTACTATCACATTTCATGAGAGGACTCCCCGTCTTGAAATCGTTCATAAAGAAACCAAATGGATCAAATTCAATAGAAACGAAATTGTCAGTAGTGAATTTACGGACATAGACTAAGTTTTTAATCAATTTGGGGGCATGTAGGGTGTTTTTCAAGATAAGAGGTGGATGAGGGGGAGATAAAGTTTTATGACCATTCCCACGAATTGAAATAGAATTACCATTACCAACAATTATGCCGCGAGGGTTGCTCAAATTGGAATAAGACGAGAGTGTACCTGAATCGGATGTCATGTGGGTAGTGGCACCGGTGTCCATATATCAATTTGGGTCCGGAGGATTTAAACCAAGCGTGTGCATTGCGGCTTCGATGTCGGTAGACATGGGTGTTGATGCGTGAAGGGCATGCGGGGGCCGAGGCCCAAGTACCCATGTTTGCTGCCTCGACCCAGACGACTGGCTAGTTATATGTGGTCCAGGAAGAATTGGGCCTGGACTGCTGTTGGGCAACCCACTGTCAGTGGGACAAAATTTGACTGGGCCCAAATTGTGGATGTGGGGCCAATTGCCACTGCATAGGGGGCCACTGTGGGGCCCAGAACTGCTTGTTGCTGCTGACCACCGCAAGGGCCCCCACCACCACCACCATTCTGCCGGCTGCCACCGCGATTTTTGCCATTATTTTTCTTATTTCCACCATTTTTGTCACCACCGTTGTTGCTGTTTTGGCCTGAGTTGTTGAAACCGGTAGGATAAACCGTGGACTCGGTCATCATGACTACGGGACTAGCACTGGTAGCCGCTCGTTTTGCCATGCCTGCTTCTTCGAGTGTAAGCACAGAACGAGCCTGATAAAATTGCGGAAGCGGATTGCTTTGCCGAAGAACTATTCCAACACCATTATAGGCCTCGGAGAGGCCGGAAACCATTTGGAGGACCAAACGATCATTTGAAACTGGCGCGCCAACGTTGTGAAGTTGGTCCGCCAATTCCTTTAATCTTTTGCAATAAGCCGAAACATTAGGAAAATCTTCCATATTGACGTGGGAGAACTCTTGCTCAACAGTAACGACTCTAGAATTTTGATTATCTTGGAATATATCACGCAGTCTATCCCAAGTCGCATGTGTCGTAGCGTCAGGCTCAATAATTATTTGCAAAAGGTCGGTAGAAATTGTGGAATATATCCAATGGAGGACTGTGGCATCAGAGTCGTCCATAACTTAGGATCATCCTCGCGTTTTGGCACCTCCGTATCCTCAGGAGCCGCGGGGATTATGTGATAGATGACTTGATGCGATCGTGCGTGAATTTTGAACAGTTCGGCCCACGTCGCATATTGGACGTTTTCTATTTCAAGAACAAGAGGGATGTTATTCTTGATGTTAGAAACTGTAAGGGCATGATGAAACGTGTTCCGGGATGTATACATATTGATATAATAATATGTGATTGAGGGATTTGGGAGAAAAAAATTGGGAAGAGGAGAGACCGTCGGGCATGAAATTCGAGAAAGAGGGCTCAGAAATCAAGGTAGATCGCCGGAAAAGGGAGGAGGTTGACGGAAATTATGAAGAGAGGAATAAAAACCTAGACTTCTGATATCATGAAAGAAATAATTCTCTTGATTATTTTCATTGATTGAAAGACTATATATACAAGTTACATATTTCCATAATAGGAGAATTCTATTCCTATTCTACTCTTAAAACCTTATTCTACTTGGATACTAAATATACATTTATGGTAATATAAATATTATGGCAAGTGTACAATACTAATTACATTACAACATTACCTAAACTAGGATATTAAAGACTACCTAAACTACATGGTACAAAGGGGGGGGGGGGGATCTGAGAGCCACGAGAGCCAAATATACACAATATACACATGTATATTTGTGTATATTTAACAATAATAACAGTCACGCCTATAAATAGACTTGGGACTATAGCAACAAAGAGTTGAGTTGATATCGGTATTTGCTCATATCATATCAAAATTATAGTATGAACAGTTTAATAATTTAATCAATAAACCGAATGACTATTACTACTAATTAATATATATATATATAGCAAGACTTTAACCCACTTGCGTGGCAGTCTCACTGATCAGGAAGAGCATTTATCTTTCTTTTTTATATTTTTTATTTCATTTGTAGTTTTACCTTACTTTTCACAATAAAAAACAACTCTTTGCACACTAAATAACACCGCTTCAAAATAGGCAATGAAACTATCGATTTATGTCATGTTAGTCGGATTATATTTTAATAGAAATATTTGAAGGCGGGTTCAAAAGTTTAATAGGAACAAGTCTTAATTAAGATGTCAAAATAAAATATCGGGCAAATTTAAAAGTTCACATACGCATTCAGTTTAGTTATGAGAGTTGTGAAAGACTAACATATATATGATTTTGGGAGTGTTATTCTTTTTATAGTATCTGTAACATTTGTCAAATTTTTAGGCTACCAATCTTGCCACAGGAACTTATCTATCATTGCTTTTCTCAAGAAAATGGATACCGTGAAAAAATAATTTACACAATTAGTTAAATTTATAGTAAAATATTACTTCTAATAAAGACAGGATCGATCAGAAATGTTTAAGGATTTTACAATTTTGTTAAGGGTTAATAGCAATTTGGGCCCCTAAATTATTAGAAAATTCTAATTTTGATTTTTGTGATTACTGACTAAGCATATTTAACTTTTAATTAATTGAAAATGTGCACTTTTAATCTCCTTGCTTGTGAATATTTATAAATTTACCATAATTATTAGTCGTTTCATCATTTAATTACACATGTGTAATGCTATACTTGTAATATTGTTCTATGTTTGACGTTAATATAATTTTAAAAATAGTTCAAACTTTAACTACAAAGTAATTCTTAAATGAAAGGACTAAAAAAATACATTTTGATCAATTGAAGATAAAATGTGATTCGTTTGAGATCACAAGAATCAAATCCAAAATATGCTTATATTTTCGGGACCAAAATGCTATTATCCTTTATATTAATGCCTGCAATTATGATGAAATATTAGTACCTTTTTTCAAGTCTGATTAATTAAAGTAACGGTTGGGAATCTTTCACAACGTCTCTCTACTGGCCTCACAACATGGCCAGTTCAGCCATTATAGCCTGTCATCTCCAATAACTGAGCTGTTTGTTCAACAAATTCTCATCCCTTTACCAGCTGTCAATTTTATTGCCTTAATGACAAAAATGGTCCCGTACCTTTGATAGTAAGTCTAAAATAGTTCCTTAAGTATTACTCAAAACAGTTTTGATTCTTTTATTTTATGTTGAGATTTTTAAAATTTTGACGACAATTTCTAGTGTTTCTAATCAAAATAATAATAATAATCATAGTCCTAGTTAAATTTAATAATTAGAGTTTGATAAATATTTGACTGAGATCAAAAGTGTTCAGTTTTATTCCATCTATCCAAATTTATATGACACTTTCTTTTTTCAGTCAGAAAAAAAAATGACACATTTCTTTATTTAACACTCATTTAATTTTAAACTTCACATTTTATGCTTAACAAGATTATTTATAATCACATAAATATGTTTGACTTGTTTTAGACCATAAAATTTAAAAAAAAATCTTAAACTTTATAACTAGTCAAACTACATCGTATAAATTGAGATGAAGGAAGTAATACACTAAAAGGACCAAACTGGTCAGTTAATGATACTTCAGGGACTATTTTAAACTTATTGGCAAAAATAATGGATCATTTTTGTCATTTTCTCCCTTCTACTACTATAAATACTCCCTTTAACATCTCCAATTTCCATCATATCCTTTTGCACAAATAAATAACCTCTCCTTTCTATAGTTTCAATATTAGTCAAATTTCGGTTCAATTATATCAACTAATGGCCTCTGTTAACATGATAAACGCTTTTGTCCTCGCCGTCTTTCTCGCCGCCGTCGCTGTATCGGCGCAGGATCCGACTCTTGCACCGGCGCCGGCGCCGGATGCCGGAGCTGGATTCTCATTGCCGGTTTCCGGTGCTTTAATCGGAACTTCTTTGATCTTTTCCTTGTTTGCTGTACTAAGGCATTAAAGAAGAGGAGTATGTTATTTGGATTGCTTGGGTGATTGGGATTGGATCTGGTGGTTCTTATTGTAATTGAAGTATTATTCTATTGATTCATTGTTTTTTTTATGTATATGGGATTATTATGCGATATGGTGAAGTAATATAATATAATCATTTGATTCTTCATAAATAGACATTTGTGTGATTCTCTATCTCTTAATTTTTCTTTCCAATGTGGAAATAAGAGCATATAGTTTTAAATTAAAAGCACGTCTGTGAATCGATATATGTTCATAGAGACCAATGCTTTCAAAATTAGGGGACATCATGCACGCACTTTATAAGCTCTTTCCAGCGTATTTGTGACCTCTTTTAAAAAAAGTCTAAAGAGAAACAAAGGAACAAAAAACTAGCTAGGCACAACTGCATGCCATTTGACCCGATACTCATGACTAAAGGTCAAATTAGCTAAACCAAGCTAGCACAAGTGCTGTAGAAGCGTACATGACCATTTTGATCATTCTAATTCTCCTATTCTTTTACGATAACAATAACATATTTAGTCTAATTTCACAAAGTAGAATCTGAGGAAGGTATGATGTACGTAGAGCTTGCCTCTACTTTTGTTGGAGAAAAAGAGGTTGTTACCAATAGACCATTGGCTCAAGAAGAATGTAGTCGATGTAGGATTGCAAAAAAATAAGACAAAAATATTCAGATATAGAATAAATTGAGTAATACACATAGAAAAAATGATCTACGTGATACATAAATACTGCTACTAGAAAAAGGAGAAGAGGTGATGTAAAGGCTAGCCTCTCACCTCCCTCACACATACAAAACACTGATATAATTTATTTTTAGGAGTGATTCAAAATTTAATCACATCTTTGAAAGACACAAATTATTATGAAAATGTGTTACCCATTCTTTAAAGGATACACTTATTCTTGTGAAAATGTATCATCCAATCTTAAGAAGTACATCTATTCATGAAAATGTGCATTTCACTTGCTATAAATACCTATCCCTTTGCAGATTTTTATGAATAACAAATCAACATTTTTAGGCTCTTTATAATTTCATTTTCTTCAAAAGTATGTTTTTTCTTCTTATTCTGAATTCCTACAAAAGCAGTTGAGAGATTAAAAGAGTTTTGCGGAACTTCTATTTGAGTGCACATTAGAAGATTCCTGAGTGGTTCATTGTATCTTGGGAGTAGAACGTCATTTTTCTTTTTGCACTAGGATAGCGACGAAAATCTATTATGAAGACAACGTCATCCATAGTGTGCCTTGAACCAGATTTTTCCAATTTCAACTCTATCTTACCTTTTATTATTATTATTATTATATTTTATTTATTCTTCTTAATGTGATTATCTCTAATATTTTTTCAACAATTTCAGAGTAGCTTTCGCAATTTAGTTAAGAAGATATGTTTATTGAGAAGACATAAGAGATTTTCTGAAGAGATGATTATATATTGTTACTTAATTGGTGGAGTGTTGAAATTAAATTGATTCACTAAAACACATCAGAAAAATGGAGATTACTTAATTTTAACATAACTAAAATCTGAAACTGATTTGTTAGTTCACATGCTTGGTAACGTTCTGACTGCATATACTCTCTTTTGATAGTAAATTCAAAGAACTTGAAGTCTAATCGAATTCAATGTGCTTATATAAAAGAAGATTTTTTCTGGACGAGATCGGAAAAGTTTACTGATCAAAATTTTAATAGATGAAAAAGTGAAATGTTTTATTGTCTTCAAAAGATGCAGCGAGATCATAACAAGAAGATTGTCTAAGGCCGCAGTTACTTTGATTTGAAATAGCAAACATGGCTAGCAACAAATGAAGAAGAAAGTAACCATAGATCGGGTTCTATTTTCTTAACTCTAAAATTATTTATTATAAGTTCCTACCCTTGTGATTTTCATGAAATTTATTTTCATAATGTTACTGGAGATGATTCATTTATATGATGATCTTCAAATACTTCCTAATTTTAGGAATAATATTTTTTTATGTGATCATGGTGATTCACTATTCTTGCATAAATATCATATGTGAAGTGTATTTTCAAGTGGCATATTGAGGTCATAAAAATGATATTTTCTTATAAACATGATTTGGGATTTATTAAAGGTTTAAAACCTTACAAAATCTGAAGTCTTTCTTGTGACTTGTGACATAATATATTTTTCTTTTTAGTGTTTGATTCCATATTGACATCCATTAAAATACGGTAAATATTTTCTTTTTTGGATGAATACGTTTCAATGCTTAATTATGCATGTGATCAAAGACATATTGACTTTAAATAAGGGATTATGCATAGTGGTGTTAATTTGTGATTTTACTTCTACGTGCATAATAACATGAATATTAAAGTTCATGCTTTGACATATAAAATATCGGAGTTAACATGTAAATAATGGTTATGATGTATTTGAGATTGATGTGTACACTCAAATAGTTAAAATATGAGAAATTAAACTTTACAATGTGAAGGCTTATAACATGATTATCTTAGTTGAAATCAAATGAAGTTAGACGTGAGAAATGTCATTAAGGTGAAAAACTTCCTTTCAAATGAATATTTCAAGAAATATATATTTCTTGATATAGTTTTGTATATATGATAGCCTATGTAAGGGTATATGACTTGTAGAATGATTTGAGATTTAATCATTATTTTCCCGGTTGAAAAGTCTATTCTAATTGTTTGCTTTTCTTTCTAATTATTGAATTACTATTATAAAACTCTACCGGAAGAGACATCCAAACTTGAGGCAAAAAGAAATTATGAGTGAATTAAGATCAGAATAACCATATTAGAGTGCACTTCGTCAAGACATATTGTGGATCAAATAATGCATATAACTTGTGTAAAGCAAGTCGTATTCTCAAAAGGAATGGGACTAAAGCCCTTAATTTATAATTACTAATGGTGGCAACCCAATCTTATTGATTAGAGATTCCATGACAAAGGTTCAATGTGATAACAAGTTGTCCAATAATTGGAGAAGTACCATAACTTATCTTCTTTTTTTTTTTATCTTAGTCCCTTTGTGAATGATTAATTATCATGGTACTTGATGTAACGGGTAGGAATAGTACATACTCTGAATGAATTAATAGCAAATGATGATTGATATGCTTCCGTTACACATATTCTTGAAAAAATCACCTATTCGAGTGTGGTTTTGAGGCCGCAACCTATGAGATTGGACTTTTCTCTAGAGCACTCGCGAATCAAGATACGAGCGCAAGATCGTTAACGCGCAACCCCGTTTATGAACTCGATAAAAATCTCATATAATGTGTATGTTGATTTGAAGATCGGAATACAAAGTCCTTTCAAGACTTTAGTTCACTATGGTTCTTCCGGTTGGATTTCATCATACTAAGTGAGGTTCAAGCCCACAAGACACCTTCACTGACACCATTATAAGGTCTGTCTGGAAAGCCAGTTGGTTGGAATTGGTGTAATTACTAGGGTGGTAATTACACAATATAGTAATTATGACGACATGTTTGTTTGTCATAACGTAATTACAATGTAATAACAAGCATATTGTCTGATTGCACATGTGTAATTACACAGTTAAATTAGTTTTAAAATAAAAATTGATACTTGACAAATATGTGCCTTTATAAATGATATATTAAATTAGGTATTTAAGATTTCTTAAAAATATATTAATTAATCACATATTTGTAAATAATATTGTAAGAATAATTGTATATATTTTTAAATTAATAATAATTTAATTTAATTGATTATAAATATTAAAAGAACATATTTTGTAAGAACATCATGAGTTGGATGTTTGACAAAAAGATTAATATTTATACATATAATGTCATAACATTATTCAAATGTGTGACAAAAAAATAATCTATCAATTGTAAGTGAAAAATGAACAACATGCAATGTAAAACAACAAGTGAATAGTACTGAAGCAAATACATTGAAATTGAAAATATAACATAAATTCAAAATCCAAAAAAAAAAAGTTTAACATGATACTTTTATGTCAAATTCCAACATTTACATATAATAAGTTCTGACATAACTTAAGTAAATATAATTGAAAAGAAAGTGAATAAGTATATAACCTCATTCAATAACGGAATTATACTTTAATAACATCACTAGTTATATGTCAAATTTGTTAATTACTCATTCTTTCTAATATTAGGAAGTGTAGTTTTAAAAACTAGAATAATAACATAGTTACGCTAAATGAAAAAAATAAGAAAATAATAAATAAAAAGAAACATACAAGCAATTACATAGAATCACAAGAAGTAAGGTTGGGAAATGAGAAGAAAGAAAATGAAAGATGAATATATAAAAATAATTTAAAATTTAAAAAAAAAATTAAAAGAAAAAGAAAAAGAAATTTAAATAATATAAATTTAAAAAAAAATAACTATGTAATTACAGGGTGTAATTACACTCAATTCTCAATCTCCCCCTTGAGAATTAGAGAGTGTAATTACCTCCTCCCAATTACGCTCAATTACATACTGACCATGTAATTACTTGGCCTGACAAATATATCAAACTGTGTAATTACACTCAATTCCAATTACATGGGTGACTTTCGAAACAGACCCTAAAAGACTGCTTTTGTATTCTTTAAATTCTTGAATCACGTGGGGGATTGATGGAATTTATTTTTAGGAGTGAATCAAAATTTAATCACATTTTCGAAAGACACAAATTACTATGAAAATGTGTTATCTATTCTTTAAAGGATACCCCTATTCTTCTGAAAATGTGTCATCCAATCTTAAGAGGTATAACCATTCATGAAAAGGTGCATTTCACTTGCTATACATACCTATTCCTTTGCCAATTTTTATGAATAACAAATCAAGATTTTTAGGCTCTTTATCATTCTCAAAGAGACCGTTTTTCTTCTTATTATGAATTCCTACAAAAGCAGTGGAGAGATTAAAAGAGTTCTCTGGAACTTCTATTTAAGTGCACATTAGAAGATTTCTGAGTGATTCATTGTATCTTGGGAGCAGAACGTCACTTTGCTATTTGCATCGGGGTAGCGACGAAAATTTACTCTGAAGACAGTGCCATCCATAGTGTTCCTTGAACCGAGTTTTTTCAATTTCAACTCTTATCTTATCTTTTATTATTATTACTATATTTTATTTATCTTTTATTTGTTCTTAATGTGATCATCTTTAATATTTTTCCAACAAACTCAACTACTACCAACTTTCTATCCTAATCATCGACTTTCAAATCTTCCCATCTATAATCATGTCCTCCGTTAGCTGAAGTTGTGTCATGTATTCGGTTTATCTCTACCTCTCCTAATTCTCCCGTTCTTTTAAAATCTATAATTCTGACTTCTTGGTTTCATTTAATTTGACTGGACTGAATTGCTGTTTATTTGAATCACCCTAGTCAGGATTTGCTATATGCTGAAACAACAATATTACAAAAGGTTCGCCAAAATAGTGTTCTGACTTTCACTTGAACATTCTACTAAAAACTTTGTACCATCTGTCATAGATCAAACTCGAACATAACACGAGCCTTCAAAATATATATCAACTAAAATATTCCACTGACAGAGTCTTAAAAAAAAAAACTTGAAGTCTGCACCGTTGCTGTAAAAACAAGACTTGGCGTCTAATTCAGAGAGTTTTTCATGCATTTCAGAAGATTAAAGATTAAAGAATTCATACGCGTTAAACAATATGTAAGCGTTGACCTATCCTTCACGTTAGCAAAACCATCTATACATTTTTTTTATGGCAGTGGTGTTAGGTTCAACTTGTGCGCACTTTGACTATTCTATCGAATACCTACTACCTCTCACCAGTACCTGTAGCAGCTGTCATGAGAAAATATACTTATTTATTTTATGATGAAATCAATAGGCTGAGAGAGATCACAAATTGCAATGAGCTTAGCAGAGGGGAGAGACCGTAAAACTTGATTAATTCAGCTCTTATAGAACCCTCATGAACCAGGCATATATTGTTAAGTGTAAAGCCAGATCGTACTAAAGAACGAAAAAATTCAGAAAATGCAAAACTTTTGAAAAGTATGCAGAAGTAGAATGAAAAGACAGACTGTTCTTAGGAAAGATTTTTTATTTTGTGAAGCGGAATTCTCCTTTGACTCTATCGTCATCTAAAGGTTCTAGAACACAACAATATTAGTACTAGTACGGAATTGATCAAAAATAACAATCCCATTCCTAATCTCACGAGAAATTGACCACAAAAACCTTAAAAACCACAAACCTTGTTAATGTACTTGGTCATCAAAAAATTACATTATAGAATGTAAACATTGAGCATCTAGTAAAAAAAACACGTCTCGTGCACCTGTCCATCAATTAAGAATCCTCAACAAGAAAATCTTCTCCGAGGAATAAGAAAATCATCATAGCGTTTTGCAAAATTCAACAATCAACATCAATACTAAAATGCTGTTGGAAATTTACATTTGTCGGGGAGATGCGTCAACCCATCTTTGATGAATTAAACACTAGTGTTCCGCATGTTGGAGACTTTGTCTCTTCACACATGCATGATCTACGAAGTGAGTAGATGACCGTAGGGCCAAGAATCGTCAAATTTCGTTGAGAAATGAAAGAGATATTGGTCCACGAAGTAAGGTGTTTGAGGCATGAAAATATGGTGTGGGACAAATCTACCACATCGGTGGGAATATGAAGAATTGCTCTCTATATAAGTCTCTAATGTGGTAAAGGGTTTGGGACCCCAAGGGGTATCCCATGTGTTTAAAGGAGGGAGGACCTAGATATGCTTGGGTTCAAGGCTAAGCCCACACGCGACGCCGCCGCCCGCCCGTCCCGTCCGGTCTCGGGCTCGGGTCGTGGGCTGTGGGACTTTTTGATATTATCTTTTTGGACCATAGGACTTTGCCAGATGTACAATTTGATCCATGAAGTTTCTTATGTACAGTTTGGTCCCTGAAGTTTAATATTTTACAGTTTGGTCCCCAGAGTTTCTGGAAAGTTGGTTTTGGGGTGACGGAATTCTGCCTACCGTTGGACTGGTTTTGGGGCATTAATCAGCCATTATTTGGCTGATTAACTCCTCCATATCACCCTCCTTCATGTCCATTATTCAGCCTCTCTTGATGGTCATTTAACAACCTCTCTAATTCCATTTAACAGCCCTCCTAATGGCTATTTACAGCCATGTTGGGCAGTTAAACAGCCCCTCCTACATGCTATATATTGAGCTATTTTTTTGGCTCAATTCGTGAGAGAATAACAGACAGAAACAGATAGCAATATAGCACAGAAAAACAAAAAAACACAGCACTAAACAGTGATCAAAACAATGGCGAAAATCAGTGAAATTCGTGACTGAAAAACAATGACCAAACCATCACATATACACAAGATATACACAATAGAGACACTATATACACAGAGACAAAAGAGGAGAGAAGATAGAAACTCTTCCTTCCTTTTCCACATCTTCAGCAAGTCAATTCATATTTGTTTTATTCGGCAGGCTCAACCTATTGGCTTTGTAGAGTTGAGATTAAAGTGTTGTTTTATCTTGAGAGACTATTGCCCGCTAAAATAAAAGCATATATACGGGGCAATCTTGTCTTAAGGACAGAGGACAATTCCTCGACTCAACACACAACGTTGTAACCATCCGATTTAGTTGTTTCTTGATTTCAGGATATCAAGATTCAAGACACAACAAGCTTGCGGCCAGTTCTCAACATTGGCTTTGCAAGGTTATCAAGATTCAAGACACAACAAGCTTGCGGCAGTTTTGAAGATTGACCATTTATTTATCCTTTCGAACACTTGTAATAGGTATTTACTTCCCGTACTGCTTTATAAAGTACAATAGAGTACCAACAAATGCTACTAATGAAATCTAATCATATGATTGAAAAGATGTGAATCGACAATAATCATGTTGGAGCTCAACAACAACATATCTAGTGAAATCCCACAATGTGGGTCTGGAGAGGGTAGAGTGTATGTAGACCTTACTCCTACCTTGGAAGGTAGAGAGGTTGTTTCTGAAAGACCCTCGGCAATAATCACGTTGGAGCTCGATCGCCTTTATTAGTAACGATGCCTATAACACCTTCACATATCATTACAAATGCTACATAAAACTAACATGGTTGATATAAAATACAAATAAAAAGAAACTAATACAAATATTGCCTATTTGCTCAATACTTTTAATGTTAATGTTCTGGCAAAATGAGTAGTACCAGACACATGCTGCTCCAAAATTGTTGTCATTCCTCTATAAGCAAAGCAGTTTTACGAACATAGCATTCACGGTTGTACTTGTCAACTTAACACTAGAAAAGTGACAATTTGTTTTACAGGCCACTAGATAAATGAATAATTAGCACTTGGAAAAGTGAATACCATTCATTAGCTCACTGTTTAGTGTTTACAAAGGGCAGAGGGATATCATGGCTGCTGAACATGCTCCTTGATGAGGAACGAGAACAAATTTAATAAGCTGCCTTCCATGTTGAAAGTGCATGACTAATACGACCTTTCCATCCCTGCAGTAGCCATTCACTATCTACATCAATCACGAAATTCTTGTCATACACCTTGAATCGTTCTGTTATCATTCTCATGATCTCCTCATCCAAAGGAAGCTGCCGAAAACCAGCCTTCATAATTCGGACTTGCCACTGCTTGTATGTTTCTGGCCTCACAATTCTCTCAGCACCTTCGCACGCGATGACATTCATTGCCTCCTGACCAAGTATATTCTTTTCAAGCAGCATTCTCTCATGCACTTCCCGAGGAACAATAGCTTCAGCCACATCAAACAATGACGAGTAGTGAAAAAGAGCCTGGCGGAATCGCGTGATAAAGAATGGGGCATTATAAGCACCATTTACAGTCCCTAGTATGAAAACATCCGGATTCAACTTCCTGATAAGATTCAGAACAACATCTCTCGGACTATTTACCACGACAGTCTCATCAAGTAGATTTCTAAAACGGTACAAACAGTTTACCACAAGAACCTCACCCTTATTGATCTTAAGATCCTCAACTTTAACTGTTTCCCACTTCTGCGCTATAGCATTAAACTCAAAAGGAACTTTGAAGCTCTCAGCAAATTAGCTAACCGCCTCCCTGTTTCCTCAACCCTCTCTGCTGGTCGGAAACCAGGATGTGGAAAATCAATCCCGGTTATACGAAGCTTGGGAGGTCCACCTGGTCGAGAAGAGAGACGTTGTATGAGGCCAGGCCATTGGAAACCCCACATAATGCCAATATCTATAATATGTACTGTTGAAGCCTTTTCAGCTAGATTCATAATTGTCTTATTTGAGAAGAAGCTAGACATCGTCCTGAACGGGCAGGCAGCAAGCCGTAGGTGGTACGCTTTCAATACATCAGCTGCTGATACAGGCCGTGTAATAAGGGCTTTATAAATATGAGTACCAGAACCAGCCATCCGTGCTTCAAGACCATCAGCAAAATAATATGCCAGCCTTTGCATCCCATCTCCCGTAGGAGAACAACTTTGCCTGATCTGCTTCAAAAGTTCATTTGCTGTCCGTTGATTACCGGCAGCAACAGCTTGTGCACAATTTGTCAAGAGTGTTCTCAAGTCTACTACATCTCTTTTACCCCCTTTTTTCTTTCCTTGCATCTTTTTCTTACCATTAGATCCCTTTGAAGGGCCATTCTCTAATGCATTTTGCTTTGATATAGCCTGCAAGGTCTCACGAAGAGCAGATTCGTTTTTTCCTGCACTGCATAGAAGCACCCTATCAAACATTTCTGACCGAACAGTTGATTCAGAAAACACTGCAGACTGCTTGTTATTTCTCCCTTCCACTGAATCTATCACATCTTCACGAAGGTTGTTTTTCTTCCCTCTTGACCTTTCAGGAGATTGCTTTTTCCCATAATTATCAACCTTTACTACTGCATCTTTTCTCTCTTCATACTGCTCCTTTCCCACAACATTATACCTCACATCAGCAAGCAAGCTATTAGCCGCAGGAAGGAACTTACTTGCCTCCTCAACTCCTTTCTTAAACTGTATAATAGACTCTTTGTCACTAAATATGTCGGGAATCCTAAGTGTGCTCACAGGAGAATCCAAACGCACATCCGTTACAGTGCCTGACGAACTGTAGGATGACCGAGAAGTTGAATGCAAAGCAACACTATCGGGAACATGAGGCACATGTGACATGCCATCCTCACCGTAATCAAGATTCCAATTATGGCATAGTAAACCATCACGACCATTTTCCATTTTGACCTAAATTGGAATGTTTCTGAACATGAGGCACATGTGACACGTCATCCTCACTGAAATCAAGATTCCAATTTGAGCATAATAAGCCATCACTAGCATCATTTCCGCTACAGTGAAAACTGCTATGGTCCGTAGTATAATGTTCATTTTGACCTAAACCGGATGGTATCTCGTGATTTAGGGGAGGAGGGTATGTCTCTCTGATAACATCATAAAATGATCTTTCTGCAGCTTGAAGAGCTGCAGACTCTTGAAACATGCAAGTCTTTTCTTCGATGTCCTCTTCCATAAGCATCTGATTTATATACTTAAGCGCCACATCACTGAAATCATAATCCTCGTGAAAGTCATCTGCAGTTGACGGGACTAAAGTATTTGGTTCCACAACAGATTGAAATGGACTAATGTCAACGTGATTATTGTTGACTAAATTATCACTAACTCTGAGGTTATTAACCATATTCGGATCAGGGAAAAATGAACGAGCTTCATTATTTGGTTCCACGACAGATTGAAATGGACTAATGTCAACCTTCCTGTTGACTAAATTATCACCAACTCTGAGATTATTAATCAGTTTCGGATCAGGGAAAAATGAACGAGCTTCAGTATTTGGTTCCACGACAGATTGAAATGGACTAATGTCAACATGATTCCTGTTGACAAAATTATCACCAACTCTGAGGTTATTCATCAAATTCGGATCAGGGAAAAATGAACAAGCTTCATCCTCTAACTTAATTGCAGATCCTGCCTCATATAGCCCCATCAAACCGTAATCAATTTTCATATAATCTGCAAGAATCAAGTATTCAAAACCCCAAAATGTCAACTCCCAATAAAATGTCAATGATAAAAGTAGGCTAAAAGATTTTCAGATCAACATGCTAATTACTCCTCTGTCCCCATTTATATGACACACTTTCTTTTTAGTCAGTCCCAAAAAGATGACACATTTCCTTATTTAGCAATAATTTAACTTTAAACTTTATTTTTTACGCTTAACGAGATGATTTATAACCACAAATATATTTGACTTGTTTTAGACCACAAGATTTAAAAGTCTTCCTTTATTTCTTAAACTTTGTGTCAAGTCAAACTACATCATATAAATTGGGACGGAGGGATATACATCAAAATACAATACCTAGAACTTAAACCCCGAAAGAAATGAGAACTAATTAAAGTTTAAGATACATCACTAGGACTCAATTAACTATCAATTCAGCAAAATTCAAGTACTCAAAACCCAAAAATATCAACACCAAAATAAAATCCTTTTTCAATGATAAAAATAAGCTAAAGGAACAACTTTTCTGATCATCATGCCATTAACACATGAAAATACAATACCATAATTTAAACCATGACCCGAGCCCGTCCCGAGCCCGCCCGGTCCCGCCCCGACCCCGCCAAAAAAAAAAAATAAATAAATTACGGGGGCGGGACTCGAACTCGGGATGGGACGATGTCTCGTCCCGCGAGACCCGAGCCCGCCCCAGGCCCGCGAGACCCGAGCCCGCCCCGACACCGCCCCGACCCCGACCCCGCCCCTTTGCAAAAATGGCCGTTGCACCAACGGCCATATTAGATTATGGCCGTTGGCCAACGGCCATTTTAGCCCCAACCCCCTACCCCTTAATATTTATTTTTAACCCATAAGTTATTATATTTACACTTTAACCCAATTTTTCAACTATAAATAACTCATTTTCTCTTCATCTTTCTCACAAATCTTCCTACAATCTCTCTAATTTCTCAATATATATCTCTACAAGTCTACATTGTTTGCTAAATATTCAATTTTATTTATTCATTTGGGAATTGGTAGTGAAGTTGGCAACTAGCTTGAGGATCTTCCATCGAGCAAAGTTTCAATTTTCAACCTCTCGATTATACGTCGACGTTACGTCGGCGTACATTCTTTCCTTCATTAAATTATTATTGTCTCGTTTATTTTAGTTTAGATCACTTAATTTTATTGTCTTTAATTATTTATTTATTTATTTATTATCATAATTAAAATGGAAGGATTAAAAGGTATGTTTAAGGGTAAGGGTAAGGGTGCTTCTTCTAGTAGGGGCAACCAGGGCAAGGGTACTTCTTCTAGTCATCTTATTCCTACACAGGATGATTTTGTTGATACTCAACATTTTCCTACAATACCATTAGATTTAGACCAGGAGCTATTTTCTCGGAACTCAAGAAGACTTTAATTTAGACGATGATCTAGATGATATACCCACTAATGTTGATGACAACACACCCACTAGTGCACCTTCAACCGAAATACCTCCTATTCCCCCTAGTATGAGACGAGGTCCAAAGAAAACGACTATTAAAATCGATGCATGGACATTTTTTGATAGGGACGTAGAGAATCAAGTAGCCATATGTAAAATTTGTAAAAATGTTTTAAAATTTAAAACGGAAAAGGTCACGATGGGACGGGGGTTTAATTAGACACGTAGTAAGTGCTCGTCCAGCCTAGGTATGCCCAATACCAGGCTTCAAAACCGGGTGCGCAAACGCCGCTCCATCGGGACAAGGTTCACATACGATATCCGTCCCGGACTCAAGTACAGGTCAAATTAACCCTATGACGGGGGAATTGTAGGCTCTAAATACAATAAACATAGAGATAGGGAAGCAATATCAAAATTAGTTGTTGTGGAGGGTTTGCCTTTTTCATTTTCTTCATCTCCTGGTTTTATTCATTACATTAGAGATATATATAATCCTGTTTTTAACGATTTTCCTAGATCAACCGTTAAGAGAGATGTATTTAAATTCGCGCATGAATATCAACAATATTTACGTTTTTCATTATATCATTTTAATGGCAAAGTATCCATCACGTCGATATAGGTCGTAGTACTAACGACCATGATTATTTAACTCGTAACTTGTCATTGGATAGATTATAAATGGTCTATGCAAAAACGTATTTTAGCGTATAGATATATAGATGATAGGCACACCGGTACTTTTATTGCGAAAATATTTATCAAGTGTGCGATTGTTACGGAATTACCGATAAAATTATGACTATTACATTAGATAACGCTTCTAATAACAATTACGCAATTACAATTTTAAAAAATAGTTTAACTCCTTCTTTTCCAGACCATTTTCATATAAAATGTGTGTGCCATATAGATAACTTAATTGTAAAGGATGGTCTATCACTTTTTGAAGACATTCTTAGTAAAATACAATTTGCTATAAACTTTATTTTGAAAAGTAATAAAGTACAACGTAGAAAAGAATATAAAAAAATTTGTCATGATTGTGGACTACCTTTTAGAAAAATTCCACAAGAAGTATCCACTAGGTGGAATTCTTTATACGAGCAACTACTTGTTGCTTATGACTATAAACTACCTATAACTTTATTTTTTAACTCTCATAATAAAAAGCCAGCTGATATGATTTTAGATAGTGATTGGGAAAAAATCTCCGAACTTATTGTATTTTTAGAGAAATTTTTTCAAGCAACAAAAGAATTTTCCGGTATATATTATCCTACTATTTCAACTATGTTATTTTATATAACTCTAATATTTTTATTACTTAGTGAATATATGGAAAAACCAAATTATAAGGCGCAAATATTAAAAAAATGTTTCTCAAAATAAAAAAATATTTTATTCCTATTCCCTCTATTTATATTATTGGTTCTGTATTAAATCCTACTATTAAAATTGACGGTACTAAATCACTAATTGAAACTATTTACGATTGTATAGAAGTACTACCACCTCTAAGTCCCAAAAATCTAAATCACCCACCACCTATTGAACAAACTAAAGAAGAAGTATTGTCTAGCATAGAACACCAATGCAAAAATATATATAGATTTTATCAACAAGAAAATGCTAGTAACTTACCGCCTTCCATACCATCTTCTTCATCTTCAATACAACCTCACAAAAGACATGTTTTTCGCGCTAGTATTGAAAGCCTCGTAAATAGAATGTGCGGTCGTACCTCTACTACTAACCAAATTAGCGAGTTGGATATTTTTGTTTTACGGGGTTCTCGTACCGTCTCAAGAAGTTATCAATGAAGATGGACATGAAGACTTGTCGAAATACTTGGAGGGGAATGAAAAGACCTTTCCGACACTTTCATTGATGGCTCGAGATGTTTTGAACATTCAAGCGTCGTCAACCGCGTCTCGAAAGCGCTTTTTCTCGCAGCGTAGATATCAAATAGGAGACCACGACACTCATTAGCCGAGACGACTTGGAAATTGCGTATTATTCGTAGATTGGATACGAGCGGAGCGGAGAAGGTGCGGTCAACCGGAGATCAATGAAGAAGATGATGAAAACTACAACGAAATCTTAACCGAAGGTAGTGGAAGCGACGTGGATCAATTTGACCAACAAATACCAATTCCAACCGAAGAACCACATGAAATCATCAAGCAATTAGAACAGGTTTTTTTGAGAATGTAATTTTTTTAATTGTAATTTTATTATGTAATTTGTAACTTTTGGACAACACCACAAAGTTGCAATTTAGATTTTAGACAATTGTATTTGTATTACAAAAAAATCATATGTCTATTAAATAATATAAGAGGCACAAAAACAGCCTTGGGATGTTTTTATTACACTATCTTATTTTGTTTATTGAGTTTTTTTTATACATATGTTATTTAAAAAAAAAAAAAAAATGAAAATCCGCCGTATCCCGCCCCGAGCCCGCCCCGAGCCCGCCCCGACCCGAGCCCGACGGGATCGGGATCGGGACGGGACTTGCTCCAGTCCCACCAGACCCGACCCCGACCCCGCCAGACCCGGCCCGCCAGACCCGAGCCCGGCCCACTGGCCACTCTTAATTTAAACCATGAAAGCAATGAAAATTGCTTAAAGTTTAAGCTATATCATCAGAAGTCTGCATAATTAATAATTTATAATATATAAAAGAGTTGAGAAAATCATAATAATAATAAAAAAAAAAAGTTGTTTGACCCTCCAAACTGGTCAACACTCTATAAATTCGAAGTACTTAAAAATACAATACCCAAAAACTTAAACCCTGAAAGAAAATGAAAATTAATTAAAAGTTTAAACTACATCACCAGAACTCAATTCACTATCAATTCAGCAAAAGACAACCTTATATTCCACAAAAAAAATAATTGAAACAATAAACAGAGAAATACCCATTATTAACATACACTTGTATTTTGTAAAGAAATCAAATTCAAGCATAAAGCTAAACTCTTGGTGGATGAATTTTCAAGAAAATTGCTATGTATCTCTATGAATTATGTGTATGTACAAGACTATTTGTGTGTGGTGAAGAAATGATGAACAGACAAGAATTACCTGTAATTCTGGTCAAAGAAGAGGGCAGATCATAAGGGGAAAAACAGAAAGGTGTTGACTGCAAATGTTCAACTGTCCAGGTCTTCACGAAAGAATTATAAAAGGAAAAAAGGTGTCCACAGGTCTATCTGATTTTTTTTTCAGTCGTGACAATAGCTTAGTCGATTTTGGTTGGTTTTACAGTTTTGGATAGAATTTTGGTTAAAATCAAAACCAAGTCAATTTAGTCTTTTTTTTTAATTATTAAAATTAAATCAAACCAAATATAATACATATCTATTGATTTGATTCGGTTTGACTCGATTGTGTTAGACAATACTTTTTATCATTTTTCAACTTATAATTAATCTGTTATTACATTTTTATTATGAAAATAATAATTTTCATGAAGTATGGAGAAAATATCTTAAGATCTATAGTTTTAATCAAGTGAATAAAGTTTATAAAAAATACATTTTTTTAGATAAATCTTATACTAGTTATTTCTTAGAATACATTCGTTTTGATTGATGAATTTCTTTTAAGAAATGAGCTTAATACGTAAAGTTCATTAACCTAATAGAAATAAAGAAAATTCTGATGAAAATGTAAACAACGTATTGAAAATTATTTATAAAAATTAATATATTGTGTATATATAATTACAAAGATTGTGTGTATTATTTTGTCGGTTTGATTCAATTTTTTCTTCGATTTATTTTTAATAAAGCCAAATCAAACTAAATATTATTGTGTTTTTAAACTTCAAAACCAATCCAAACCAAACTCAAACAACTATCGGTTATTTAGTCGATTTGATTTGCGATTTGGTTCGGTTTTTAATCAAACTGTGAACACCCCTAGTTTTACCTATCGGAAAAGGGCCTAAAATACCCTTGAACCATTAGAATTGGTACAAAAATATCCTCCATTTACCTTTGAGCTCTAAAATGCCCTGTCGTTAATCTATTGGACCTAATTGCCCTTATTTCTAACGGACTTATTTCATTTATTACGTGAAATAATGTAATTGATTAGCCATATAATTAATTAAAAAAATAACTTCCATTCATTTAACCGGATCGACCCAACTAAATTTCGCCCCGCCCCAAATTAAATCCCCATTTAACCCCCAAAAGCTTTTTTCTCTCTCTTCATCTCTCTCCTCGCCGTCTCCGCCACCGGCGCACATGCAATACCATCTTCTTCTTCACCTCCACCTCCTAGTACCCCTTCCTACATCACATCCTTCTAACCCTAACCCTAATTTCTCCCTCCAATGCCTTTTTCTTTCTCCCCGAGATTCCTTACTTTCTTCTTCACCACACCACCACTCCGCAACGACGACACCAAATTTTGGTTCAACGAACTCTCTATTTTCCTCAACCGTAACACAATTTTATTCGACCATATCGACAGTGAAGAAGATTAGCTTGTTGAAAGAGAAGAAAATATATCGAAGCAATCGTCTTCGATGTTAACACGGACTGAGACTATCCCTCCCCTTTGACAACAATTTCTGCACTTGACGTCGGATCTCCTCATTTGAAAATTCTCTCTTTTATCATCTTTTCAAGGACATAGAGCTTTTGTTCCCCTTCTTCCTAATGGACTATGAGGATCCTAGGACTGAGGACTCTTAGAAAGAAGGATTATAGTCTTACGTACAGAGATAGATCACATCTCGGCCAAATGACAATTCTTCTAGTTTGAAAGAGAAAAAGAGTGAAGATGTGTGAAAAAAGATCACAACTATCGAAAGTCTTGCAAGCAACCTACATTAAGCTAAGCGAGCTAGAAGCAAAAGTGAATTTTTTTGGCATCTTTTTCTTTGCTTTGACCGCAACTTTGTTTGGAGCCATACACTCGATCCTGTGATTATGTGATTATATCGTTAGAGGTCCTGCGTGTATTATACCGCTATGATTACAATATGGATTCAGACTACATTAAGTTCACCATAGGTTTAGTGGTTGAAACCTCCTCTGGTATATATAGATTAACAGTTGGAAAGGCTATTCCCTTGTTTGATTCGAATGGTAAACCTCACGACGATGTTCATGTTCCTTGCGTAGTGGGTTCTTAGTAGTTAAGCCGGGTGAAGATCCTGCTTTCAAGTCTGAATATTATATTGAAACATATTTCAGTGCGGGAGCTGCTATCAGTATTGGAAACGTCCTTAGTTCCTCGATTCATTCTGTGGCGCGAAATCCGTCATTGGAAAAAATCCTTGAGAAAATTCTTAGGGCTTTTAGAAAATCTCAAATTCAATAAAAATAAATAAATAGGAAACTGGAAATGAAAGTCTCTTTCTCAAATCTACTCTTCATCACACTGTTGGAACAAAAATACGGGATTCGATGATATTGAAGTGGGTGGGTATTCAAACAAAGAGGAGCGCATTGCTATCATGAAAACGCCAAGTGTTACCATAGTAGTTGCATGAATCAAAGCGGATACTGGAGTGGGATCCTCCACGCGGCATTGCTCCGTCAGGCTTTCGCCCATTGCGAAAAATTCCCCAATGCTGCCTCCCGTACGAGTCTGGGTTGTGTCTTAGTTCCAGTGTGGCTGATCATCCGGTAGAGTTTCACTCATCTGTGGAGAGCTCAATTCGTGATCGGACAAATGATATTATGAGAATTATGGGTGTTATGCTTTTCGATGCTGGATGTGGTGCTTTAACCGTTGCGGTTATGTACCTCATATGGTCTCTCTTCTGGCCTACAACCTTTGATTTTGAGGTTTCCGATGATGATTTCGATGTTAGCCCTAAGAAGATGGGCTACGTGGTTCTTCGAATCCTTTAGATTTGATCACCAAACCTTGAACCTGTTAAATTAATAAGTGTGAAATTGGTTACTATATCAATGGAATAATTGACCGGTGGTTTTAGACATTGTTGGTTGGTGGTTCAATGGCTATTTAATGGTTCGATGGCTGTTTGGATGAGGGTTGTTACGGTTGTGGTTTTAATGGAGGTTTTGGGTTGTTTCAATGGAGGAAAGGACGGTGGAGATTAATGGTGGCTCACTGACGGGGACGGAGGCTCTACAGTCACCGTTTTAAGTCAGGGAGGGTTATGTGGATCCGGATTTTGGGTTGGGATATAATTAGTTTAGGTTAATTTTAAAGCTAACCAATAAGAACGTGTCACGTAATAAATAAATTGTTAATTATTTTTTAAAAGGGGACCATTAAAAATAAGGGCAATTTAGGCCCAATAAGTTGACGACAGAGAAATTTTATAGTATAATTTACATCATTATAGTCCTCAATAACCGCGGGGTATCTATTAAAAAGCAATTTTTTTTATAAAATATGATATATAGCAGATTGATGACTACACTTAAAAGTGACATCATGATACCCGTGGACAGTTGGCATCAGTTGTGGCCACAACCTTTAACAATATTGTTAAACAAAGCAATATACATGTGATATACACTGAATATACAACAGTGTATATCACATATATACAAAGCGATGGGCCTTCGGCGACATCAAGGAAGAAAGCGAGAGGGCCAATTGGGCCTCGGCAGTGGGCCTTCGGCCAGCAGCCAAGCGCAAGAAAGCGCAGGGGCCGCTTAGGGCCTCGGAAGTGGGCCTCTCGGCCGAATTGTGGACAACACAATATTGTATATATGGTATATATATTTGTAGTATATTGTAGTGTAAAGGTTACCTTAATTAGTGTTATACACTTACCATAATTGTATAGTTAGAATTATGGTAGAATAAGGATTTAGAAGTAGAATAGGAATAGAATCTTCCTATTATGGAAATATATAACTTGTATATATAGCCTTTCAATTAATGAAAATAATCAAGGGGATTATTTCTTTCATGGTATCAAGAGACTAGGTCTAAACCAAAAGTTTTCTTCTCTCAAACTTTTGCCTCTTTGGCCGAGAACCCCCCCCCCCCTCCCTCGGGTTTTTTCTCTCCAAATATCTCGTCTTCCGCTCTCAAAAACCTCTCTTAAATTTATCCTCCTTCTTTGTTCTTTCAAATATGTCTAAGAACAATTTTCACCCTGCCCTCACGGTTTCCAATATCAAGCTCAGTGTCCCTATTGTCCTTGAGATGGAAAACATTCAATATGCAACGTGGGCGGAGTTGTTTAAAATTCACGCTATCTCTTATCAAGTTCTTCATCACATAATTCCTCCCGCTAGACCCCTTCCCCGCGAGGATCCTGAGGTGTGGATTACACTTGATGCTACCGTTCTTCGGTGGATATACACCACTATTTCAGTGGACCTTCTACAGACGATTATAGAGCCCGATACCACGACTATGGCTGCATGGAATAGATTGCGTGACATATTCCAAGACAACCAACATTCCCGTATCGTCACACTCGAGCAGGAATTCTCTCTCGTTCGAATGGACGTATTTCCGAACGTTTCTGCATATTGCAAGAAACTAAAGGAATTGGTGGATCAACTCCGTAATGTTGGCGCACCAGTGACAAATAATCGTCTAGTTCTACAGTTGGTTGCCGGGATTTCGGAGGCCTATAATGGTGTTGGAACTCTCCTTCGCCAAAGCAACCCTCTTCCCGACTTTCATCAAGCCCGCTCCATGCTGACGTTGGAAGAAGCCGGTTTGGCTAAAAAGGCGGCTACCGGAGCAAGCCCAGTTGTCATGGTGGCATCCTCTCCTAGTTCTTCGGGTTTTGTTAATAATTCGGGCCAAAACCATAATAATGGCGGCGGCAAGAATAATCGCAAAAATAACAAAAACCGCGGGGGCAAACGAGGTGGTTCTGGTGGCAGTTTCGGTGAGCAACAAGCGGGCGGTGGGTCCCATTCGGGGCAGGTGGGCCACCACCACCGTGGGCCCGGCGAAGGGGCCGGTGGAGTGGCACCCGCACCCTCCAAAGCGGCCGCCGGCCGGTGAGTCGGCCGACCCAGCGAGCCCAATACCCGGCATTGGCGGCCACCGGCCGCCGCTGGCCCAAAGAACGGCCCCCACAGCGGTAACAGCCCAGTTCCAGCACGGCCAGGAGTCCTTGGGCCCCATCCTCCGCAAGCCCATCATGCAGCAGGCCCCACTCAGACCGATATCGAGGCCGCGATGCACACGTTGGGATTAACTCAACCGGACCCAAATTGGTATATGGACACCGGGGCCACTACTCACATGACTTCCGAATCAGGTACTCTCTCATCTTATTACAATTTGAGCACCCCTCGGGGAATAATTGTTGGTAATGGCAGTTCAATTCCAATTCTAGGGTGTGGTCAGAAAACGTTGTCTCCTCCCAATCCACCACTTCTCTTGAAAAATACTTTACATGCTCCTAAATTGATTAAAAATTTAGTGTCTGTCCGAAAATTCACAAATGACAATTCTGTTTCTGTTGAATTTGATCCGTTCGGTTTCTCTGTGAAGGATTTCAAGACGGGGAGTCATCTCATGAGGTGTGATAGTAGGGGGGGATCTATATCCTATCATGCCCGGTTTCAGTCCATCGAGTCCAGCCTTGCCATCAGCTTTTGCAGCCATCTCTCCTTCCATGTGGCATGCTCGTTTGGGTCATCCGGATCTTCTATTTTATCGCTTTTAGATAAAAATAGCTTTATTTCTTGTAAGGGTACGAGTCGTACTCCAATTTGTCAGTCTTGTTCATTAGGAAAAATTGTTAAGTTGCCATTTGTAGACTCCAATTCTCATACTTCTATGCCATTTGACATTATTCATAGCGACTTATGGACATCTCCTGTTCTTAGTTCAATGGGTCATCGATATTATGTTCTCTTCGTAGATGATTATTCTAGATTTTTGTGGACGTTTCCAATTGCGAATAAATCACAAGTGTTTTCCGTCTTCATAAAATTTAGAGCGTTCATTCGTACTCAATTCGAAAGAGAAATAAAAAATATTCAATGTGATAATGGGAAGGAGTATGACAATAAGGAGTTTCGAGAATTTTGTGCTACTCATGGGATAAATTTTCGGTTTTCTGTCCTCATACATCTTCACAAAATGGGAAAGCCGAACGCAAAATTCGTTCCATAAATAACATTGTCCGAACTCTCCTAATCCATGCCTCCATACCTCCGTATTTTTGGCATCATGCTCTACAAATGGCCACTTACCTTCTTAACATAATTCCGTCTAAAGGTCTGACATATTCTTCCCCTCTCAAAGTCTTATATAATAAAAACCCGTCTTATTCTCATCTTCGGATTTTTGGGTGCTTGTGTTATCCGTTATTCCCATCCACCACAATTAACAAACTTCAGGCTCGGTCTACTCCGTGTGTATTTTTGGGTTATCCGTCGAATCATCGTGGTTATAAGTGTTTTGATTTATCCTCCAAGAAAATTATTATAAATCGTCATGTCATTTTTTATGAAACCCAATTCCCTTTTACGAAATTTCATACTCCCAAGCCTAATTCGTATAATTTTTTGAATGACCAAATATCCCCGTATATCATTCGGAATTTTTCGGACAACTCCCGTACCCAAAATTCTCCAGCGGGCCCACTGCCCGCCGGCCCAACAAGACCGCCACACCCAGCTCTTCCACCACCGGAACAGTTCCGAAAGAATCGGGCCGGTCCGGTCCGGTTAGCCCGGAACGGTCCGTGCCGAGTCCGGCCATTTCCGATTTGGGCCGGCGGGCCCACCGCTTGGCCGGCCATCCGTCCCGAGCCCGGAAAATTCCCATAATTCCATTAATTCTTCCTCGAGTCATAGACCGGTCACTCGTAGTCGGCGGGGTATTTTTACACCTAAAAGACATTTTAATTTACATTCGATGTCTCTAAATCCCCCTTGCCCCGCAATCCTGTGTCCGCATTAAATGACCCTAATTGGAAAATTGCTATGACTGATGAATATAATGCTCTTATTGATAATAAGACGTGGGAGATGGTGCCCCGTCCATATGGTACTAATATTATCGGTCTATGTGGATTTTTGCTCATAAGGAGAATTCGGATGGGTCATTTGCTCGGCATAAGGCGCGACTTGTTGGTGATGGTAAGACTCGACAGGTTGGTATTGATTGTGGTGAGACATTTAGTCCGGTGGTCAAACCGGCTACCATTCGCACCGTACTTAGCTTGGCTCTTTCAAAGACTTGGCCGATTCATCGCTTAGATGTCAAGAATGCTTTTCTACATGGAGATCTCAAGGAAACGAGTCTATATGCATCAGCCGTTAGGTTTCGGGGATCCCAACCGACCTCATCATGTCTGTTTGTTGAAGAAGTCATTATATGGGCTTAAGCGCCTCCACGTGCCTGGTATACACGATTTGCTTGATTTTGTTTCGACTCTTGGGTTCACACACGGCAGTCGACAATTCTTTGTTCATCTACCGCCGTGGTTCGTCATTGGCCTATATTCTCGTTATATGTGGATGATATCATCTTGACCGCCTCCTCCGATGCTTTGCGTCGGTCTATCATGGCCATGCTCGCTTCCGAATTTGCTATGAAGGACTTAGGGCCGTTGAGTTATTTTTTGGGGATTGCCGTCAAACGTCATTCAGATGGCTTGTTTCTGTCTCAACGGAAGTATGCTGCTGAGATCATAGAGAGGGCTGGGATGTCATCCTGTAAGTCCACTTCCACACCGGTTGATGCAAACCCAAAGTCGAGTGCCGCAGATAGGTGCACCATATGAGGACCCGACCCGCTATCGCGAGCTTGCGGGCCCTCCGGTATCTTACCTTTACCGGATCGGATATTACATATGCGGTTCAGCAGTGTGTTTATTCATGCATGATCCCGAGTTGAGCACATGAATGCAATCAAACGCATCATTCGGTATATACATGGGACACTGGACTATGGGTTGCACTTGTATCCTTCATCTACATCCACACTTGTCTCTTACACGGATGCTGATTGGGGTGGTTGTCCCGACACCAGACGGTCGACTTCTGGATACTGTATGTTCCTTGGCAATAACTTGGTCTCATGGTCGGCGAAACGTCAAGCAACTCTGTCACGCTCCGGTGCGAGGCGAATATCGAGGGTAGCGAATGTAGTCTCCGAGTCATGCGGCTACGTAATTTGCTTTTGGAGCTTCATTGTCCCATTCGAAGGCAACCTTGGTATATTGCGATAACATTAGTGCCATCTACCTTTCGTGTAACCCAGGTTCAACACCAAATAGCGCACCAAGCATATCGAAATGGACATTCACTTTGTCCGTGAAAAGGTTGCAAAGGGTCAAGTTCGCGTATGTCATGTCCCGTCTCGTTATCAAATTGCAGACATCTTTACAAAGGGTCTACCAGCGGTTCTCTTCGAAGATTTTAGGGACAGTCTCAGCGTTCGAAAACCGCCCGCTATGACTGCGGGGGTGTGTTAAACAAAGCAATATACATGTGATATACACTGAATATACAGCAGTGTATATCACATATATACAAAGCAGTGGGCCTTCGGCGGACATCAAGCAAGACGCAAAGCGAGAGGGCCAATTGGGCCTCGGCAGTGGGCCTTCGGCCAGCAGCCAAGGCAGCAAAGCAGAGGGCCGCTTAGGGCCTCGGAAGTGGGCCTCTCGGCCAGAATTGTGGACAACACAATATTGTATATATGGTATATATATTTGTAGTATATTGTAGTGTAAAGGTTACAATATATATTTCTCAATCATTCCACTTTTTGTAATTCTATTTTTTTCAAATATCCAACTTTTAGCATATTCACCGATGTGAACTCTAACCTATTATAGATTTTTATCATTACTATCAATTGGTTCTTTCATTTTTTTAGACCAATGAAGTTATACGTTCAATGAATCGTCTTATCTTTTCAAAGGGTTGTCTTTCAACAAACACATTTTATCATGAAAAGTCACAACCTTTCAAATGACATCCCGTTCACAAGATTAATGAACACGACCTTTAGTGAAATACATATGATCAACCACATCAAATTAGTAGTTCGATCAACTAGTCCTTACCAAGACCGAACGAGTTATGTAAAATTATTACTAACTGTCGTACCAATACCACCAATGACATATATCGCGTGGTTGACATAATAGAATAATGTCAATAAATTAATATTTTTCTAATTCTACTAGAAATCGATATCTTTTACAATTTGTGGCATATTTTATGAAAACACAATCAATTATTTTCAATTCTATTTTTATCCTTTTATTTAGGAATTCACACTTTAGCTAAACATCCCACACTTTGAAATAATTCAAATTGGACTTTCTTTATTTTTAATTTTTCATATGGAATAAATAGTATTTTGCAACGGGGCACTCGATTGAGTATTCTGATAGTTGTAAGAATAGTAGTCCCCGCATTTCAAATATTTCATGTGCCATATAATATATCTAAAGAGTAACAAATTCACTCTTTTGTGTTGAGTTGGTTACAACCAACACTTCATAAGTAATTCACCAAAACAAATTCATCCAGAAAAATTGTTTTATAATATCATTTTCAAAGTCACATACGTCTTGGTGAAATACAAAATACTAAACATCACGAGAAATGGATAAATGCTAACTTCAAAGCATTCAACTTTAATAAAACTTTGCAAAGAAACACATTTTTATGCACCGAGTCATGGAAAAAATAGATAAATATTTGAGTTTTATAGAAAACTCAATTAATAAGTATTGTGTGGATAAAAAGGCAATGCAGACTTATTCACAAACATTGTGACCATTCAATCATTCTTTTTCCCTTTTTAACATATCCAAAAGAATGTGTACTTATTTTATGTTATGCACAATTTTTCTGTAACGTATATATACACAAAATAAATGCACAATTCTACAATAAACAAAATTGTGGCAACATGAATATATTTCAAACTTCCATTTTCATGTTACGACATGAACATGGCCAAATGCCACGAATACAACTTTTTAAAACGGCACATACCAATTTTCATATGTGAAGTGATCTCTATATATGTATGTCTGCATTGCCACATGGTATATATTATTAAGAGTCTCACATCGGAAATAGAATGAGAACATGGACTCCTTATATGGACTTGGACAATCCTCACCCTACAAGCTAGCTTTTAAGGTTGAGTTAGGCCCAATATCTATTCTTTACATGGTATCAGAGCTAGTATCATTCAAGTTCTTTGTTCACCGATGTTGGGCCCCCAAATTATATTGTTCACGTTCCAGTTAACGAGGTCTGGGCGTGCGGGGGAGTATTAAGAGTCTCACATCAGAAATGGAATGAGAACATGGACTCCTTATATGGACTTGGACAATCCTCACCCCTACAAGCTAACTTTTGAGGTTGAGTTAGGCCTATAGGTGGTCAGTGGGTCGGGCCGGGACGAGTCGGGTCGAGGCGGGACAGGCAGGATTCGCCGCCCTCCCGTCCCGTTTCCGATCCCGTCGGAATCGGGTCGGGGCGAGTTTTTTTTTTTTTTATACTTGATTTAAAAAATAATAAATATATAAAAAAACTCAATAATTAAACAAGATAATGTAATAAAAACATCCCAAGACTATTTTTGTGCCTCTTATATTATTTAATAGACATATATATTTTTTTGTAATACAAATACAATTGTCAAAATTGCAACTTTGTGGTGTTGTTCAAAAGTTGCAAATTACATAGTAAAATTGCAATTAAAAAATTACATTTTAAAAAAAACATGTTCTAGTTTCTTGATAATTTCTTGTAGTTTTTCGGTAGGAATTGGTATTTGTTGGTCAAATTGTTCCATGTGCTTCCACCACCTTCGGATAAGATGTCGTTGTAGTTTTCGTCTTCTTCTTCGTTGGTCTCCGGTTGAACGCACATTTTCCGCTTCGCTCGTATCCAATCTCTAATTAATACTGCAACCTCCAAGCTGTCTCCGACTAATGAGTGTATGTGCTTTCCTATTTGATATCTGCCGGCAGAAAAAGCGCTTTCAGACGCCGTTGATGACACTTGAATGTTCAAAACATCTCGGGCCATCATTGAAAGTGTCGGAAAGGCCTTCTCATTCCTCCTCTAGTATTTCAACAAGTCTTCACGTCCTTCTTCATTGAGAACTGCTTGGTACGATACAGAACCCTGCAAAACAAAAATATCAAACTCATTAATTTGGTTAGTAGCGGTACGGCCACACATTCTATTTCTGAGTCTTTCAATACTAGCCGCAGAAACAACATGTCTTTTGTGAGGTTGTGTTGAAGAAGAAGACGATGGTATGGAGGCCGGTAGGTTGCTAGCACTTTCTTATTGGTAAAACCTATATACTTTTTTGCATTCGTCTTCTACGCTAGACAACACTTCTTCTTTAGTTTGTTCAATAGGTGGTGGGTGATTTGGATTTTTGAAACTTGGAGGTGGTAGTACTGCTATACAATCATAAATAGTTTCAATAAGTGATTTAGTACCATCTATTTTAATAGTCGAATTTAATACAACACCAATAATATAAATAGTGGGAATAAGAATAAAATATTTTCTTATTTTGATAAATATTTTTTAATAGTTGTCTTATAAGCTGGTTTATTCATATATTCATTAAGCAAAAATATTAGAGCTATATAAAATAATATAGTTGAAATAGTAGGATAATATATACTGGAAAATTCTTTTGTTGCTTGAAAATATTTCTCTAGAAATACAATAAGTTCGGAAATTTTTCCTCAATCGCTATCTACAACCATATCAACTGGATTTTGATTATGAGAGTTAAAAAATAAAGTTATAGGTTTTTATAGTCATAAGCAACAAGTAGTTGCTCGTATAAATAATTCCACCTAGTGGGTACTTCTTCTAGAATTTTTCTATAAGGTAGTTGGCAATCGTGACAAGTTTTTTTATATTCTTTTTTTCGTTGTATTCTATTATTTTTAAAAATAAAGTTTATAGCAAATTGTATTTTACTAAGAATGTCTTCAAAAAGTGATAGACCATCCTTTACAACTAAGTTATATATATATGGCACACACATTTTATATGAAAATGATCTGAAAAAGATGGAGTTAAACTATTTTTTAAAATTGTAATAGCATAATTGTTAGAAGAAGCGTTATCTAATGTAATAGTCATAATTTTATCAGTTATTCCGTAATAGTCGCACACTTGATAAATATTTTCTGCAATAAAAGTACCAGTGTGCCTATCATCTATATATCTATACGCTAAGATACGTTTTTGCATAGACCATTTATAATTTATCCAATGATAGGTTACCGTTAAATAATCATGGCCGTTAGTACTACGGCCTATATCAGAAGTGATAGTCACTTTGACATTAAAATGATATAATGAATAACGTAAATACTGTTGATATTCATGTGCAAATTTAAATACATCTTTCTTAACCGTTGATCTAGGAAAACCTTTTAAAGCAGGATTATACATTTCTATAATGTAATGAATAAAACCATGAGATGAAGGAAATGAAAAAGGCAAACCCTCCACAACAACTAATTTTGCTATTGCTTCACTATCTCTATGTTTATTGTAATTAGGGCCTACAATTCCCACCATTGTGGGGTTAATTTGACCCTGTACTTGGTCCCGAACAGTATGTGAACCTTGTCCCGATGGAGCGGACGTTTGCGCACCCGATTTTGAAGCCTCGTATTGGACATACCTAGCTGGATGAGCCCTTTCTACGTGTTTCATTAAACCCCCGTCCCACCGTGACCTTTTCCAGTTTTAAATTTTAAAACATCTTTACAAATTTTACATCTAGCTACTTGATTCTCTACGTCCCTATCAAAAAATGTTCATGCATCTGATTTTAATGGTCGTTTTGCTGGACCTCGTCTCATACTAGGGGGAATATGAGGCATTTCAGTTGAAGGTGCACTAGTGGGTGTGTTGTCATCTACATTAGTGGGTGTATCATCTAGATTATAGTCTAAATTAAAGTCTTCTTGAGTTCCAGAAAATAGCTCCTCGTCTAAATCTAATGGTATTGTAGAAAAATGTTCAGTATCAACAAAATCATCCTGTGTAGGAATATGATTCTGTCTAAAAATAGGATGACTAGAAGAAGTACCATTGCCTTTGTTGCCCCTACTAGAAGAAGTCTGACCCCTACCCGTAAGCATACGTTTAAATCCTTCCATTATAAATTTATAATTATACTAATAAATAATTAAAGTAAATGAAATTAAGTGCGCTAAATAAAATAAACAGACAATAATAATTTAATGAGGAACGAATGTACCAAACGTCGACGTTAGAGGTTGAAAATTGAAACTTTGCTCGATGGAAGATCCTCAAGCTAGTTGCCAACTTCACTCCCAAATGAATAAATAAAATTCAATATTTAGTAGACAATGTAGACTTGTAGAGAGATAGATTGAGAGATCTAGAGAGATTGTAGGAAGATTTGTGAGAAAGATGAAGAGAAAATGAGGTATTTATAGTTGGAAAATTGAGTTAAAGTGTAAATATAATAACTTATGGGTTAAAAATAAATATTGAGGGGGTAGGGGGTTGGGGGAGGCCAAAAATGGCCGTTGCACAACGAGCAAAATGTAAAATGGCCGTTGGTGCAACGGTTATTTGTGCAAAGGAGGTTTCGGGCGGGATCGGGGGAGGGATTGGGACGAGACCATGTCCCGTCCCTGTTCGAGTCCCGATACCTCAAAAAAAAAAAAAAAAACGGGGTCGGGGCGAGACCGGAGCGGTGTTGGGGCGGGATCGGACCGACCCAGCCCACTGACCAGGCTTAATTAGACCCAAAATTCATTATTTACATATATATTCCATGAAGAAAATTCGGTATTTGGTTTCAGTTCAAAGCAAACACCGCTGGCAACAAAGGAAGCAATCGTGATTGGTAAAAAAATTGCTCCTTCTATTCCTGTTTCTCTTTGCCGCAAACAACAATTAAAATTCCACTCTATTTTTCTGTATATTAATTATTATAAACATCAGATCACTTCTTTAGAAATAAGTGTGGTCGTAATTCAACACCATTCTCGCACCAACAAATGACATGGCTACTCCTGTCAGAGAACCAAGTTCTAACGTTGCCACAGACCACATCCATCACCAACCAATGATAAAATAAAACATTATTTAGGTTGATATCATTAACTTTCACAAAAATATCTTCCTGTATCCTTAATCAAATTTAATAATCGGTGAATAATTTTTAATCTAAACAAATTTAATAAAATGATAAAAAATTTATATCTTCAAACCGAATATTAAATTGGAGTAGAAAAACACACATATTTTAATCTTCAAACGTAGGAAGTAGAAACCACAAAAGTTTAATCTCTAAAAAGAGCAACTTTCGTTTTACTGAAAGGTGCGTAGCACGCCTCATTGTTGTTTTCACATATAATACCGCCCTTCCTCTGCTTTGCAACAGAATGTTGTCATCGAAAATCAGTTTGCCAAGTTCTAATCCAAGATGTGTTAAGATTTTTCAAATTTTGGACCATTACGTTTATAACTTATAATGTGGTTTAGCATAAGGCACAAATCTATGCTTTCATTAAAAAACTCTATTACAAAAAAAGTCTTTCAAAGTCCTTTTATAATCCAAAATGATATTACTAAGATTAATCATTTTATGTAGACCTCAAATATATACATCTGATCCTGAAGGACACCAACAATATATTTTCAAAATTATATATACATCTTATGTTTACGATCTCAAGAATAATTTTCAAGTATTAGTGTAAGCCTAATTCATGTCTTACTTTCTTGAAAATAATCAATCCACATATTTAATGCATGCCACCAAATTATATACCAACTAATTAATTTTATGGCACACAAATAAAATATATTTTGAGTTCATCAAATAATAACGTCTACCCTAATATTTATAAAAACTGAATTTTATAGATCATAAAGAGTAAAAAATTAAAGATGAGCTGAGTAGAGAAAGTAGAACCCGATTTTATCGTCGATGTTAAATATCACAGGTTATTGGACGAATTTAGGATAATATTTAGTGTGAATATTTGTATTGTACACTTACCTTAATTATAGGAGTCTTGTACTACTAGAATAGGGTTTTGGGTTTAGAATAGGAATAAGTTTTCAATTATGGTAAATTGTAAATTGTATATATACTCTTTCGTTAATGAAAATAATCAAGGGATTATTTCTTTCATGGTATCAGAAGTCTAGGTTAAATTTTCCTCTCCCAAAATCCTAAGCTTTTCGTTAACCTGCGCATTGGAAATGGAGCACAAGTAGATGCTGAACGCGTGGGAACTTATAGACTAGATTTACCTTCAGGCTTTTGTTTAGAACTAAATAATTGTTATTTTGTTCCCTCGTTGACGAGGAATATTATTTCTATCCCAGTGTTAGACAAGGAGGGGTTTTCCTTATTTATTGCTAATGGCAGTTATGTACTGTCTTTTAATAGTTTTGTTTGTGTAAATGCTCCGTTTGTGGATGGTTTGTATGTTCTAAACTGTAGTCGTGAAATTTTCAATGTGCAAAATAAATGAACTAAGATAAGTAATCCAAGAAACTCCACCTACTTATGGTACTCTAGACTTGGTCACATCAATGAATCAAGGATAGCAAGATTAAGAAAGTTAGACTACCTGAAACCATTTGTGAAGGGTGTGCGAGCCAAAGAGGTCTTTGAGTTGGTCCATACTGATGTATGTGGGCTATTTTTAACTCAAGCTAAGGGAGGCTTCCCTTACTTCATCACTTTTACAGACGATTTCACAAAGTTTGGGCATGTGTATCTTATGAAACACAAGTCCGAAGCCTTTGAGAAATTCAAGGAGTACAAGTCCGAAGTAGAGAAGCAACTTGAAACAAGTATCAAGACCCTTCGATCAGATCGAGGAGGTGAATACTTAAGTAAAGAATTTCTAGATTACTTGAAACTTCATGGAGTCCAATCACAATGGACACCTCCTGGAACGCCACAGATGAATGGTGTTGCTGAAAGGAGAAATCGAACCCTATTAGATATGGTTAGATCCATGATGAGTTTTTCAGCTCTACCAACATGCCTTTGGGGCTATGCATTGCAAAGCTCAATTTATATTCTGAACAGGGTTCCTTCAAAGTCAGTAGAGAAAACTCCATATGAGATATGGAATGGCAAGAAGCCAGCACTTAAACACATACAACCCTGGAGTGCCTTGCATATATAAAGAAGATGCTTACTGACAAGTTGAAATCTAAAAGTGAGAAATATTATTTTGTGGGGTATCCAAAGAAAACTACGGGATACTATTTCTATCTTTCTGGAAAACATAAGGTCGTTGTTTCCAGAAATGCAACTTTCCTTGAAGAAGAATATGTCTGCAAGGAATAGAGCTGCAATGAGATAGAACTTGAAGAAATTCAAGAACCATAAGATAACACAGAAGTTGAACCCTTGTCGAATGACCTAGACAGGAATTCAGTGAGAGTATTTGGTGAAGATTGGGTACTTAGAGTACGCCTTTCAGCCAATGGGAGTGTTGTGAGAGATAGTGCAGAAATGCAAGACTCTCATACACAACCAATGGAAGATGATACAATGGTTGTACATCATTCCATCCAGGATATACATGAAAATGACATTTCTGAAAGCTCTCAAGGTGGTGGATGGTCCAGCACACAAAGACCTTCTCACAATCAGAATACAACAAACGCTGAAACGTTGAATAATCAACTCTGTAGGACCACTAGGACTCATCGTCTGCCCGAAAGACTTAATCTCCTTGTTGAAACACACAATGAGATGGTTATTCCTGATGACGATGAACCTACAACCTACAGCAAAGCTATGTTAGACATTGATTCGCAGAGATGGCAAGAAGCCATAAAATCTGAGATGGACTCGATTTCCATCAATCAAGTTTGAAACTTGGTTGATTTGCCAACATGGGTTAGACCCATAGGATGCAAATGGGTCTTCAAAAGGAAAATTGATGCATATGGAAAGGTACAGACTTATAAGGCAAGATTGGTGGCTAAAGGTTATAATCAACGGCCTGGGGTCGATTATGATGAAACTTTTTCACCTGTTGCGAAAATTAAGTCCATTCGGATTTTGCTTGCAATAGCCGCATATTATGATTATAACATTTGACAAATGGATGTTAAAACTGATTTCCTCAATGGTAACCAAATTTAGGAGGTGTATATGATACAACCTGAGGATTTTACATCCAAGACTAAGCCCAAAGCAGTATGCAAGCTCCAGAAGTCCATTTATGGACTTAAGCAAGCCTCAAGGAGTTGAAATATTTGCTTTGACAAAGCAGTCAAATCGTTTGACTTTGTTAGAAGTAAATAAGATCCATGCGTTTATAGTAAGCGCAAGGAAGAGAATATTGTCTTCATTGTTATATATGTAGATGACATATTAATAATAGAAGACAATAAAACTCTCATGCAATCAGTCAAGGAATGGTTATCCAACACCTTCATAATGAAGGATTTGGGTGAAGCTTGCTAACATTCTTGGAATTATGATCTATAGAGATAGACTAATAGATTGTTGGGGCTATCACAGTATATACATAGACAAAGTGCTAAGACGACTCTCTATGGAAAACTCCAAGAAGTGAGGTCTTTCTATGGGTCAAGTTATCAAAGAAGGATAGTCCTTCTACTGTTGCAGAACTTGAACGCATGAAGAGAATCCCATATGCTTCAGCTATAGGGTTAATCATGTATGCCATACGAGGACAGATATGGCCTATGCACTTAGTATGACAAATTCCAGCAGAATCTTGGGGAAGAACACTGGAAATCAGTCAAGAATATTCTTAAGTATCTTAGATGAACTAAAGAATATTTCTTAGTCTATGGTGGACAAGAGAAGCTAGTATGTACTGGGTACACTGATGCTAGTTTCCAGACAGATCTTGATGACTTCAAGTCTCAATCTGAATATGCTTTCATTTTCAATGGTGGGGTAGTGAGTTAGAAAAGTTCCAAGCAAGATACAACTGCTGATTAGACAACTGAAGGCAAGTACATTGCTGGATCGGAAGCTGGTAAAGAGGTTGTCGCGATATCTGAGTTCCTGAAAGAACTAGGGGTTGTTCCAAGTGCCACTTGTCCAATAACAATTTATTGTGACAATACTGGTGCGATTGCGTAAGCTAAGGAGCCAAGATCAACAAACAGAAACAAACATGTACCAAGGAAATATCACATACTCAGGGAGATGGTGGAAACTGAAGAAATAAGATAAGACTATCTTCTCACAGATGATAATCTAGCTGACCCGTTTACAAAACTATTAAGCTTAGTTAAGCATAATGGTCATTTTGAAAACATGGGTTTTAGATACATTGGAGATTGGCTCTAGGCCAAGTGGGAGATTGAAAGTATGTATGTCCTAGAGACAATCATTATTATGGACAAATGTACTTGAACACATTCATATTATTAATAAGATTAATATATTTATGACATTGCAATTATTGAATTATTATTTAATTATTTGTAATTATTCATTAATGTGCATCCCTTGAGCTTTCGTTATCATTAATAGAGTGAGATATTAATGATAGAGCGTAACTCTCAAAATAGCCTCGACTAATGATCATCGAGAATGGAATATCGATGATATGTTATAAGTCGGCATGTGGTCTGCATCACATTCTTAGAGAATGTAGTATGTCTCACCTGCTACTAGTAATGGTTACTAGTGATGGACACATGGATGCTTTTGGAAAGTATTGGTATACCCTGCTGATAAACTATTTGTTAGACATGTCTAGAGTGTTATTAGCTTGTGGGATATAAAGGTCCTTTGAATTGAGGTCAATACGCACCTTGTTTACAGAGTAATGTACTCTGACCCTGTCCTAAGCTTAAACTTCTTATAGGATAAGATACGGCTTGTGTTGGGTACATTATGATGTAAACTAAGGTGGTAGTTGAGCCAAGAATAGGATTCATTTCTCGATTGGATATTCGAGAGAGCACTCAACTTCTCAGTGATATTAGGTCGACCAAGTCATTGGCCAATGCAAGAGCCATATTTAGAATATGGTCTAGTTGTCGACTAATATAGATGAGATAAAGTGATCAAGCCATTTGGATAGACATATGGCAAATCCTAAGCTTGATCGAGTGTGTCGCGAATGAAAGAAATTTATTATCTCACATAAAAGTTATGTTTACTGGATTCATGTAAACGTACTTCATATATTGAGTTCGTCGTACGGCGTAGTCTAGGAGTTCCGTATAGACCTTAATTGGATTAGTGTCGATATATGAAGGCCTATAGGGTCACACTATGTCAATTGTCTCTTCGATCTAAGGGTGTATTGAGAAAATATTAAATATTCGATTTGGAATCGAGATATTTAAATTGATAATAACTATGGGATAATTTCTATTAGATGGAAATTATTAAATTAAGTCAAATTTGGATTTTGGATTTAATGTGCTAAATATATATATATTAAATAAAAGCGAGAAAAGTTATTGACGTAAGGCGCCGCGGCGCCTGCTAGGCTAAGTCGCGGCGCCGACCCGGCAGTAGGCCGGTCAGACTGGCCCATTGCACCTCGATTTTGGGCCAGGCTTAGAGCCCAACCCTAATTCATTTCTGACCTAATTGTAACTATAAATACAACACCCTCATTGTTATTAAACACACTCATTCTAATATACAATTCTAAACTTAGAGTCTATGATAAAACTCTCTCAAAAACCTCTGCCAAGATTTTCTGGCTTTCTTGACAGAGGAATATACCGTAACAAGGTGCTTGCAGTCGAAGGGGCAATCGCGTGTCCACCCTTTAGTAAAAGACTCCAGATTTTTATAACCTGTAAGTGTTATGTTCAAGTTTACTTTACAGGTTTGATTGTCATAAACCATACCAGAAATGAGGAATTATTGGGGTAAGTAAACAAAATTTTAAACTTTCGATGTGCTTTCCTTATGTGTTTTGAACCAAATATATCCCTACAGGTTTATCCACCATTATGCTTCCATAGCCAGTCCCCTCACTGATTTACTAAAGAATGAGGGTTTTCGATGGACACCAGAAGCTCAAATAGCCTTCGAACCTTTAAAGGATAAGTTGGGTTCCACCTCTATATTGGCTTTGCCAGATTTCAATCAGGAATTTCAAGTAGAGACTGATGCTTCCGGGCAAGGAATTGGTGTCATTCTATCTCAAAAAGGGCATCACATCGCTTATTTTAGCCAGAAGTTGAGTACAAGGATGCAGAGGGCTTCTACATACCACCGTGAGATGTTTGCCATTATTCAAGTTGTGAGTAAATGGAGGCAATACCTCCTTGGCAGAAGATTTACTATACTAACAGATCAGCAATCCTTGAAGAACCTCACTAACCAAACCATCCAAACACCTGAGCAACAAAAATGGCTCACTAAACTAGTGGGTTATGATTTTCATATCATTTATAGGCCAGGGAAACAAAATTCAACCGCTGATGCCTTCTCTCGTAATTCAGACGCCTCTCTGCAAGGACCTTTGATCTCGAACAAGAGTTAAGGTCCTTGAATCAATCACATCCGTAATAAGCTTTTTCGCCTTTGCTCCTTCTTTCCGGAGCGCACTAACGGAAAACCAGAGACAATTCTTAGTTGTTGTGGAAGTTAGCGTCTTAAAGAAAGTAAGTTATTGTTGCTCCTGCTCTTATAGTTAGATAACGCACTAAATGCATACCTTATCTCAGGGGCATGAGTACACTGCTTTCACACTCGAACTCTCCTACTGTGTGCTGTGTGTGTTTTCAAGCAATAAGACTGCTTGCTAAACGAACCACTGCTGACGAAGTGCCCCATACTTCCTTCTTGTATCAATAAACCATCACCCATTAATACAACACCAACATTATTTGATTCCAAATTCAGAGCAATGCCTATTGTACCCTCTTCAAATTCTACTAATTCACCCGCCATTACTTCATCAAGCCGTGAATACGAGCAAAGCCATCGCCTACTTGTCGACAGAAAGGAAGGTCTCATTCCAGTTTAATTTCCATGCCTGCAGGAAAGAAGATCGAGAATGCCGAACTAGCGAATGCAGAAAGCAATTGAAGGCGTTCTAGTTTGTTCAATGTAGGCCAAAGATCAGGAAGCTCTTTATTATGAAAAGCCTATTCTTACTCATTATCTCACGAAGTGGAAACAAGTTATATGGAAGAAAAAAGTGGTGCTAGTGGTATAAAGATCGTGAAATGGTTTCATTCGACGCAAGTGTCGAATCCAACACGCACAAATCTAATATTTAGGATTTTTTTCATGTTAATATCATTCAAGTACTATTTCTAAATTTTTTATTGTAAATTAAATTGATTTGTACGTATTTCTATGAAATTGTATAACCTTCAACCTTCCAATTCCTTGAGATATTGTGTCTCAATGTTTTATAGCCATACGAATCATATCCTTTATACGCAGGATCCGTTCTGTTTAAATTGTCATAACTACATGTAACTTAATTTTCTTCATTATATAATTTCCCTTTTAAAATTTAACTACATGCAACAATTTCAATTGTGAATAAACCATGAGATCTAACATGCCGTCACTGTTTTGATAATAGGCTTTAGTGATTGCCTTCTTCTTCTTTTTTTTGGTTCAGGCTCTATTAATGGTTATCACACCCACGTAATAGATTTTGATCACGTGCGTACACTGAAATTAGTATCTTAAAAAAATATGTAGTTCTACAATAGTTTATCAGTTATGTAAAACTCTTTTATTTAAATAAGGATAGAATTGAAAGAACATCATTAATATTTTATTATTTATGTGAAACACCATTTATTTTAAAATAAAAATAAAAACATCACTTATTTTTAAATAGAGAGAGTACAAATAAGGATAAATGCACCCCATTTTTATAATAACAATGATAGATTTCACAAAATAGGAATCCCAAACTAGAGAAGAATAAGGCACATCCCCGGACATAGCAGGATGGCAAAGGAGGGGAACTTAAAATCCAGCTGGAGGCCTGCAGCGTGGGTTTGAATCCTGATGGGAGCAATTTGCTCTCTTCTGGGGTAGGACCTTGTAGGTGATATCAGTTGTTCTGTTCTCAATTCAGGCACATCCCGCATTTTACTAGTAGTAGTGCTGAGGGACCGGACTACTATCTACAGGAATAGTCTGGCGTAAGTCGGGAAGCTGGATATCAAAAAAAAAAGGCAAAATATTCTTTGACTAGCTTGTAGTTGTAGTTTTTTCCGGAGAATTTACTTCTCGATAAAACTTCACTCGTAAGTGCTGATAACAAATTTAGCTTTAGTTTTATCATAAATTTGAAGTTGAAATTTGAAATTTGAAATTTTTGAGTTTTTAAAGTTGTGATTTTTGAAATTTGAAGTTGTGTTTGAACATGTATTTTACTTTTAAAAAAATTGAAGTTTTGTGAGTGAAAATTCCAAAAACTCAAAGTCTGATCTAGACCAGTTTTTAGAACTCAAAATTTTTCCAAAGACAAATTTTCAAAATATACTCTAAAATTTATAGCCAAAATAGATATTTAAATATAAACTTTTAAAATCTGATTCATAATTTATGACCAAACGCTAGCTTAGAAACTTTCTTTTTAAGAAAGGAAAAAAATATCCCACCCACGGTGGACTTTAGTAGCATGCCAAGTCAGTATTGTTATCCACTGGACTTTATCTCCGTCTTTCAATCCATTATCTGACTGTCTGAAATATCCATAGCATTATACTTTGAGTTACCCCAACTCATAATTGACACTTACAATACTATAATCTCCTCATCTATATTAGATATAAATTTGAAGCTAATCTTCAAACTTTACTTATATTGAAAATGCATTCATCATCATCATCATCATCATCATCTATTTCTCTATATTTTCCTCCTCCAAATTGCTCAGTACTTAATAAGAGATCACACAAAAATCATGTCCCGCAATTCTCTGTTCGGTTTTGTGGACTACGAAAAGAGGTTTTAGCGATTTCGTTTTCGCAGTTTAAACGATGTGAGACTCAGAGAGTGAGTAATGTTCTCAGAAATAACGTTGTCTCAGCTTCGGTGGATGATAATGAAAGTGCTCCGACGTCATTTGATTATGATTTAGTTATAATTGGTGCTGGTGTTGGTGGTCATGGTGCTGCATTGCATGCTGTCGAGAAGGTACAAGTGCTATATATTGTTACAACCTGATCTTATCTTATAAGTAATAGCACTGCATTTAGAGGAAGGAGAAGTCGGAAGAAGATTTCTGCTGAATGATCATTGTTCAAACCTACAAAGCATAACGACCCGCTAACTTGTTTAACCACTTTGGGATGCTTTGGCCCCCTTCCTGCATCTCCGTCCTATCACGGTGCGTGCTCATGTGCGCTGGGCGATTAATGAACCCTGGCGCGGAGAGCGTCAAGGAAAATTAAATTGATACGCTGTCTCTCGCGTCACGTCCAGACCTTGAGGGTGCAAGTTCTGTCCATCTCATTTTGCGTTTTCTAGATTTTTCTCACATTTGTAGAACTTTGTTCTTGGGGTATTACTAATCTGCTGCGGAGTTAAAATTCTTAGTAATATCCTAGTTTTCTCATTAAAACATGACTTTTTACAGGCTAAAACGACTACCTTTTCAAATTGATTGTACCAACATAATCCTAGCAACAATGACTTTCTTTCACTTATTTGGGTGACGAATGGACTCAAATCCACAGTGCACTTTTGTAGTAGTTAAGTTCGGGAATCTCATGCCTTTGGCACTTCACTTGCTTTACTAGCATTTTTGACCTTGAGCATCTTGGCTATCCACAATTACTTGTTAGTTCTCTCGTACTTGTGATGTCTGGAAATTTATACTATCCTTTTAGGGTCTTAAAACAGCTATCATTGAAGGAGATGTAATCGGCGGAACTTGTGTAAACAGAGGCTGTGTTCCTTCTAAAGCACTTCTTGCAGTTAGCGGTAGGATGCGGGAACTTAAGAATGTGCACCACTTGAAGGCTTTGGGTTTACAGGTGATTCCATCTGTTATGCTAAATATCTCTGCTTGACTAGGGATGTATCTGCAACAACGACCAGCTAAATATTCAACCTCGCTTATATTAGTACTTTGGACAAAAAATTAATCTTTCTATTGCATTCATATTATGGTGTTTGAATACAGACATTATTTAAGTTACTAATTTGACTTATGTATTATATTAGTGGTAACAGAAGAAAATGTTATAGTGGCCAAAAAGATTGATATAGAAACATCATATCTAGTTTTAAATTTGAATAATTAAATGATATGAGTTCTTGAAAGTTGTATGGAGTAATGATGTCAAACATTTTGATATGTCCCAAATGAAAAAAAGTGTCAAATAAATTGGAACCGGGTATACAGCTGGTTACTTATGGTTCTATGACATCCTATATGTCATTTTGCTGTCTTTCTTCAGTTTGCATACCTTATTTCCCTTTTTATAAAGCAAATCAACCTTGAGTGGCCGAACCATTGAAGTGTCTGCCGATTGATCAATCTCTTCCATGTCTAATGACAGGTTTCAGCTGCTGGCTATGACAGGCAAGCAGTGGCTGATCATGCTAATAACCTTGCCTCGAAAATTCGTAATAACTTGACAAACTCACTAAAGGCACTTGGTGTGGACATTTTGACAGGAGTGGGTACTATAGTGGTAAGTTAACCTGTGCTGTGAAACGAATATCCATTAAGAACTTATTCTAGCCTCAATTTTAACCTACAATACTTCAGGGTCCTCAAAGGGTGAAGTATGGAAAAGTTGGTTTTTCTGACAATGAAGTTACCGCAAGGGACATAATCATCGCTACTGGTTCTGTCCCTTTTGTTCCTAGAGGCATTGAAGTTGATGGTACATTTTCTTTATTCTTTCACTGATTCCTACATTGTTGTCAAGATTCCTTGAAAATTGCCTGTGGTCTGATATTGCAGGCTTTGCTTCTTTTAAGATGCAGTGCCCTTTGGAAGGTGAATCCTCACCATTAGTCATACAATTCATATTCATTTTCAGGGAAGACTGTGATTACCAGCGACCATGCTCTCAAACTGAAGTTTGTCCCTGAATGGATAGCTATAGTAGGAAGTGGTTACATTGGACTTGAATTCAGTGATGTGTATACTGCACTTGGTAGTGAGGTAGTTTCGCCTCTTTTTCATCCCTTCTCTGCAATTCATTTTCTTAAGACCGCTGTTCTTTTTTCTTATCAGTTTTCCTTCTGTACAGTTTATTCCGCCTTTGAATGTTGTAGTTAGGTATGATTGGCAAAATCAAACTTCTAGATGATCTCCTTGGGACTAAAACATTTGATGACTCTTTCCGACAAGATTTGACCATTTTTGCAAGCCGTTTTGTTACAATCGTGAAAACTAAAATCTAATTTTCCTAAGCTGTACTTCATCTCCGCTTGCTAAGAGAAACACTTTCCTTGCTCTTTTTTTTTCAAGCAAAACAACAATGAAGTCTCTGTCCCAAGCTAGTCGAGGTCATCTATGTGAATCCTCACAATCCATTTTGTTCCGTTTGGACCCGTTTCATATTTATGGATAGCATTCATCGTAAATTGACTAGCTTTATGCGGACCATCAACCTACAACAACCTCTTTTATTCTGACTTGGGACCAAATGAGCAAACTCACACAAGTGGTGGAGTTTCTTCTTTTCTTAAACTATATCCAGAAAATTTGAGCACTAATAGTAGTTATTTAACCTTGCTCTTTACTTGTTTGAAATGTTCTTAGAGCTTAATCTTCCTCTTAAATCTCTTTAAAAGGTCAGCTAGCTAAGAGTCATTTTTTTTTCACAGGTTACCTTTATTGAAGCTCTAGATCAACTTATGCCCGGATTTGATCCTGAGATTAGTAAGTTAGCTCAAAGGATTCTGGTAAATCCAAGGAAAATTGATTATCATACTGGAGTGTTTGCAACGAAGGTATTGCTCACTCTGTTTTTTTGTAACAACCACTACAAGTTTCCAAATACCTAAACTATCTTCCCTAATTATTTGTACAGATCACCCCAGCAAAGGATGGAAGACCAGTTGTTATTGAGCTAACTGATGCCAAGACAAAAGAACTAAAGGAAACTTTGGAGGTAATACAACATTATTGTGCTTTTTTTCGCCTTACTACAGGCAATTCTCTCTGTACCTTACCATAAAAAGCATTACTGCTTGGGAGCTTATTCTATCAATTGGTGGCTCACTTATTATTGAATCTAAGCCTCGAAGTGTAGTATGTACGTCAAAGTATAGTCTTTCTATTCGTGTATATGACGTATGGTTTCAGAAATTGGTACCTCAGACATCCTTTCAGCATGTTCAAACTTCAAAAAAAAATAGTCTTTCGGATACTGTCCATCCTTAGCCATAGAGAGTTGAGGAGTGCAAAAGTTGGTATTCATGCCAGAGATCCTATGCTAATAAATGTGATTGTATCATCGGTAAAATGAGTCAAACAGAGGTTTGTGTCAGAGTAGATTACCTACATTACACCCCCGGGATGCGGCCCTTCCCCGGATCCTGCGTGAATGCGGGATGCGCATGCACCGGCCCTTTCTCTATTATCGGTTGAAATGGTAACTGTTAGATGCCTAATTATTCAGGGGAACAAAAAGACTATCCTCAAGCTTAAATGTATCCAAGCACCATATTCTCAGCAGCTCTAACTCCTTCCATATCTGAGTCCAAACCACTGTTTAGAACATCCAAGGGCACATCCACTCCTATGGCTCACTTTGATACCATTCTTAAATCACACACCTTAACAAAGGATTGCACTCTGAGCATAGGATTTTGTCGAATTATTGCCCTTTAACTTGGCCAGAATAGGAATCTTTGCTTGTTGGCTTCTGCGTGTCAGACCTAGTGTTAATGGCTCACCTTTAAATCTGAAATCATTCATTTGGTTGGAGTGTTTTCAATCATTTGGTGACCACTATTCTTCATAAATCCTGAGGACCTAAAACGGAAATTTGATCTTTTACTAATCTGCAGGTTTGTGAATTCAAGAGTGAGTAACACCTGTTTTTTTATAGGTTGATGCAGCTCTAATTGCAACTGGTAGAGCACCCTTCACGGAAGGTCTAGGCCTGGAGAACGTATGTCTTTGCATAAAATCACATACAAGAGTACATCTTATGCCAGGATTTTGTGCATTCTAATGGTCAACTTTTGCAGATTAATGTGTTGACGCAACGAGGTTTTATTCCCGTCGATGAGCGCATGAGAGTTCTTGATGCTGATGGAAAATTGGTTAGTTGGAACTACCCTATTGTCGATATACTTTCACATGGCTGCTAACGTTGTTCTACTAATACTTTTACCACTAGGTCCCTCACCTTTATTGCATTGGTGATGCAAATGGGAAAATGATGCTTGCTCATGCAGCCAGTGCTCAGGGAATATCTGGTGCGTATGGAATTAGGTTACTGATATCTTCTATATACAAGTCAAACATTTTCCTTCAAAATCAATATCATGTTACAACTCACTATGACCTTCTCTTATGAAATAGTTGTCGAACAAGTCTCTGGAAGAGACCACGTGCTTAACCATTTGAGCATTCCAGCTGCTTGTTTTACTCATCCTGAAATCAGCATGGTTGGGTTGACAGAGGTAAAAACTAACTAGATTTTGCGGTCTCCGTGTTGATAATACTCTCGTTATGTTCAAGTTCCTTTGCAAACTTGCATGTTTTGCTTCTATTTTGTCTCTGGGTATTTGTTAATAATTGGAGGATATTAAATAACTCAGCATGCTCACGAAACTATGGTGGCCAACTGCTTTTAATTAGTTTTTTCTTTAACTGAATTCTGCTTTTTGCAGCCACAAGCTCGAGAGAAAGCTGAAAAGGAGGGGTTTGAGATAAGCATTGCAAAAACAAGCTTTAAGGCAAACACAAAGGCACTGGCAGAAAATGAAGGAGAAGGACTAGCGAAGGTTCTACTCGTCTTTTACCTCTTTTTTGCTGTCATTTTCATGAAGCAACATAATCTGCTAGTTTCCAATTGATTCTCTCTGTAGATGGCCAATTTATGATTCTGATTTCCTACTTCTGTTGCTCCCTTTCCTTTTACATCATATGACTAAGCAAAATGTTGCACGCTCTTGGATAGCGTTTTCATTTCATCAGTTAGCTAATACTAATCAATCAATTGCATTTCAAACATCAGAAACCAAAATGCTTGAGATTCCATGTGTTCGTCAAATGTTGAACTCATCTGCCTAGATATTTGGTTATACTGTAACCAGGAGGGGTTATATGTTTATATTTAATATGTGTAGTAGTATACGAAACGATCTGACTTGTAGACCCATTTGCCATTAATCTGCCATATTCAAATTGTGTTTTGGTTCGAGATATCCTAACTTGTTTACTGCTTCTTTGATACAGTTGATATACAGACCAGACAACGGGGAGATTCTTGGAGTTCACATCTTTGGTTTGCATGCTGCTGACCTCATTCATGAAGCATCCAACGCCATAGCACTGGGAACATCCATTCAGGTTAACCATTACGCAAAGCTATTTATCTCAAGTTTATCTAATTTCTTTCTCCTCCTTCGGGTTAGGACTTTGGGAGTTTTAGTTTTGACCTCCTTCAAACTCTCCATAACATACTGAAGTTTTCTCTTTTCCTGAGAGGAAGGGACTGTCGAGAGAAAAAACAACACTTGTTGACTATTTTTTTTTCCTGATACTTGGCAGGATATAAAGTTTGCAGTGCACGCACATCCAACGTTGTCTGAAGTTCTTGATGAACTATTCAAATCAGCTAAGGCAAGCCATCTTAGATTCTGGTCTCTCTGTTTCCGGAACTTACCTCCTTTGGGATATCTGAAATCATGACCATTCTGGAGTTCATTCTCCAAGTAACTTGATATTGCTCTTTTGATAAATACTTTGGTTATTTAGGCACATCAGATTTGCTTGTTCTGCTTCTAACACCCCCACTCCCCCATAATGTGTGGCATTATAGGACAATGGCGAAGAAGTAAATCAGACTTTAGTTGTAAACTTGCTAAATTTACAACCTCTTTGCTGACATTTTTCACCAGGTAACAAGTCACGATCGTCGCGCACTTAGTGAACCTATTGCCGTTTAAAATTCTGAAGCCTAGAAGTTCTGAGGGAGCTACTGCATTACTGGTCTCACTAGAGACCATCTTCAACAAAGCATTGAGATGGAACAAGGATAGATTCGGATGACTTGCTGCAAATCAAGGAAGTTGCAAATGACTTTCCATACTGATTCCAGGGTATTTTATGGAGGCCTTGGAATGATAGTGTGGTGAAGTGCAAATCAACATTCGAACTATTGCTGCACCTAGAAGCCTATCCTCTAATATAATTTTTACGCTATCATATGAAGATGTATTTTATGGTAATTACTTAATAGAGGAGGCTCATTGGCTCTGCCTGTATTTGGTTTATGCTTTGTATTGATAGTTGTTTGTAATTATCAATTCATGAAGCAAGTAAATCAACTCTAGAACTTACTGAGCAAAAATTGTTAGGTCAACATCTCCATTAGTAATTATAATGAGGCACATAAAAGAAGTCGATGAATACTTCAAGATTGCAACAATCTGATCTTTGCCATATTAGATATCTAAGTGAACATTATGGCTTTTGACCTCTAAGCTGGTCAAAGAATTGCACTTGCATGATAAACGGGAACACAACTGAATAAAGATGACCAAAACATAAAGTGGTAACCAAAAAAAGAAGGGTAACGGGAAGCACTTACATTAAAGCCAATAAATGCATTCACGTAAACAGTTATCATTTAAACAAAATAAGATCCATATGCATCTTTGTCTAAGCTCGGAGAAATGTTCGCAGATATTCCCGAGTCTGCATTCACACTATATACTATATAGTACTCAGAATTTGAAATAACTCAAGTCTGCAGATATTCACACTAGAAACTGCACATACACAAATACACCAATCACGTTACTCACTGACTGGAATTGTTCAGGCACACGCGGCTCTATATAAACAGACGCAATCACTCTGGGAGTTCACTAATCTCACAGAGAGATTCAGATTTTCACAGGCAACAGTCAGCAGGGGGAACTCCTTTTATCCACAGGCAACATACATATCCACCTTCATTTGATGAATGACCAACTAGTGGTTTTCCTTTGTATTTGCCAATTAGACTGTTCACTCGCTGTGATATTCATATAACTAAGCAACACACATCCAAATATAGATATCCAGATTGAAGACGGCAGAAAATAGGACATGATCGAGTAATAACAAAATGAAATTGCAACGAGGCACTAATCAAACAATAAAATTGGTTTCCATACTTGATAAAATCATGAAATACTAGTTTGGATAAGTAGTAGCCACTATATTCGCATAACAAACAAAATTTAAAACCCATATTTGGATAACAGTGCCAACAATAAACATAAAGCCAGAAAATCCTATTACTCTGAACATTCTATTCTTCCTTGGAAGATTCTCCACCCTGCTTGTTGTGCTTCCTTGCATACCTCTGGTTCCTCAAGAACTTGGGATCCATCTGCATTTACCCAAATAACAACAAACTTACAACACAAAAAAGATGCCCTTACATCCATAAATATCAAAATGCTTCAACTGTTTTGTTATGAAGAGACTTGAAACTTTTACTACTTCAGAATAGTTCTTGAATATATCTATGGCCATCGATAATTTTCACTTTTTTTCCAAAATTGTATTCCAAAATCATGTTTGGACATAGAATTGTTACAATTTCAATTCAAAAAACACTTGGGGTGTGTTCGGTATGGAGGAAAACATTTTCCGGAAAATATTTTTCAATTTTTCCATGTTTGGTTGCCAAAATGTTTTCCAAAAATATTTTCTCTAGGAAAACAAGTTCCATGAAAATGAGGAAAATGACTTTCCTAATAGTAGGGAAAACAAGTTCTCCTCCACCCAACAGTCCCAAGCCCACCCCTTGACTGTCACTCACCCCGCTACCCCTAACTCCCACATCCCACCCCATAGTATTTTGCTAGATCACATATAAAGGCTCTTGGGATAATATTTTTTTGCCTAATCATTTATTTTCTAATAAAACATTTTCCTTCATACTAAACACACCCTAAATATCTGTTGCACATTTTTCGCTCGCAAAAAATCAACATTTTTTCAAGTTCAATTCATGTCCAAACACAACTCCGATTACCAAATACCATTTTTCACCCAACACTCCCAAGCAAACCCCTTGACCATCACTCACCCCGCTACCCCGAACTCCCCCATAGTATTTTGCTAGATTACATATAAAGGCTCTTGGGATAATAATTTTTTGCCTACTTAACAAACACTAGAAAATAAGTAAGAAACAACTTATTTTCTAATAAAACATTTTCCTTAGTACTAAACACACCCTAAATATCTGTTAATATTTTTCACTCCAAATCACTTGCAAAAAAATAACATTTTTCCAAGTTCAATTCATGTCCAAACACAACTCCGATTACCAAATACCATTTTTCAATGTTTTTTCAAATTTCACATTTTCATGTCCAAACGCCCACTTAATCTGTATTTGTTCACTGTTTTGTTATGTACTATTTGCAACTTATAATACTCAGGTGTACTTTTCATTAATAAAACAACAATAATAAACTCGTTTACTCAATTTATCCATAAAACAACAGATTGCTAAACGGGTCAAACAAATTGGAATCCACATAAAAAACTCAGGATAAGCAACATCAGTAACAAATAGTTAAAATGGAAAACTTTCAAAAATATACATCCCAACATAAAATATTACACCACGTAGCCATATTTTCAGTATATACAATATTATAACATTATACCTGGGGGAAAGCATTATACATAATAATGTATCAACCTTGTATGAAAGTGTATAAAAGGTGTTTATATACAAATATGGGCTCCCAGTAGACATAGAGCGTAATTTTCAGGATAAGGAAAATCGGTAAATAAAAGTTAATAAGAAAAGTGGGTTTGTTTTACATACCCCTTTGGTAGAGCTGTGTCTGTGCTTCTTAGGTTTCTTGATTCCATTTCTGTGGGCTTTGTATGACTGATTGTGTGCGGTGTGATTCTTCGACTTGGCCATTTTTGTTCTTCGATCTCACAAAGCAAACTGTAAAGAGCAAAATTTAACAAATTTTAGCACGGAAATAACAGTGTTTTGATTAAGTTAATAATATGAATGGAAAGGAGAAAGAGATTGAAATACCTGCCTGCGGCGTTAGGGTTTTCACTAGTGATGATTCAGAATGGCTTTAGGGTTTTTAGTTCAGTTTATATAAGGCGTGAATCGAAATGTAAGGCCTTGATTGTCTCTCTGATTGAGCCTTTGGGCTTTAAATGATAGAGCCCAACCGTGAAAGCTTTGGGATAATTCCCACGAATGACCCCTTATTTTGGGCTAGTCTTTAATTTTAGTCCTAGAGTTTTAGGTTCAAACTGTAGCTCAGTCAAAAAAAATTTAAAAAATCACAAGACAGAGTTTAGATTCACAAGTAGAGTTTAAGGTAGAATTTGCTTTCAGGCATAGAAAAAACTTGATGCACGATTGTGGTGGAAAAGGGATTAAATGTAATTAGATGAAAGTATTAAGCATTTCAAAAGTTAGTATAGCAGTTAGTTACAGTTTTTGGTAAACAGTTAATTCAGTTAGTTGTTAGCACTGTTAGCAAAGCAGTTAGTTAAGCCAACTATAGACCTATTGGATTAGTATAAGATCAAGTTTACATTAAGATTCATTCTCATTTTCATGATAATACAAGTTACTACTCTCTTCTCTCCTAATTATATCTCTCTCTAGCATAATTCTCATATTATTTCCTTAACTAGCCTTCATCTTCTTCGAGTTATTAATTCATGGCCATGTGTGTAAATCTAAGAAGCAGTATAAACTCAATAAAATAGCATCTACACAATTATAACACAAATAAGCAATGAGAATAACAAGGAAGAAGAATCTAAATTTGTTAAAACTTTTATTAACAAGGTAAAAAAATAAATGAGTAGCCGTAAGGATGACACTCCAGTATAAATTAAGAAAAAAAAAAAAAATTTAACGGGGCGGGACTCGAACTCGGACGGGACGATGTCTCGTCCCGCCGGGACCCGAGCCCGCCCCGAGCCCGTCCCGACCCCGACCCTTAAACCCCTTTGCAAAAATGGCCGTTGCACCAACGACCATTTTAGATTATGGCCGTTGGCGAACGCCATTTTAGCCCCCCCCCCCCCAACCCCCCCTACCCCTTAATATTTATTTTTAACCCATAAGTTATTATATTTACACTTTAACCCAATTTTTCAACTATAAATAACTCATTTTCTCTTCATCTTTCTCACAAATCTTCCTACAATCTCTCTAATTTCTCAATATATCTCTCTACATTGTTTGCTAAATATTCAATTTTATTAATTCATTTGGGAATTGGGAGTGAAGTTGGCAACTAGCTTGAGGATCTTCCATCGAGCAAAGTTTCAATTTTCAACCTCTCGATTACACGTCGACGTTACGTCGGCGTTTGGTACATTCGTTCCTTCATTAAATTATTATTGTCTCGCTTATTTTATTTAGCGCACTTAATTTTATTGTCTTTAATTATTTATTATCATAATTAAAATGGAAGGATTAAAAGGTATGTTTAAGGGTAAGGGTAAGGGTGCTTCTTCTAGTAGAGGCAACCTGGGCAAGGGTACTTCTTCTAGTCATCTTATTCCTACACGGATGATTTTGTTGATACTCAACATTTTCCTACAATACCATTAGATTTAGACGAGGAGTTATTTTCCGGAACTCAAGAAGACTTTAATTTAGACGATGATCTAGACGATACACCCACTAATATTGATGACAACACGCCCACTAGTGCACCTTCATCCGAAATACCTCCTATTCCCCCTAGTATGAGACGAGGTCCAAAAAACGACCATTAAAATCGATGCATGGACATTTTTTGATAGGGACGTAGAGAATCAAGTAGCCATATGTAAAATTTGTAAAAATATTTTAAAATTTAAAACTGGAAAAGGTCACGGTGGGACGGGGGTTTAATTAGACACGTAGTAAGTGCTCATCCACTAGGTATGCCCAATACCAGGCTTCAAAACCGGGTGCGCAAACGGCGCTCCATCGGGACAAGGTTCACATACGATCTTGTCCCGACCAAGTACAGGTCAAATTAACCCTATGACGGGGGGAATTGTAGGCTCTAAATACAACAAACATAGAGATAGGGAAGCAATATCAAAATTAGTTGTTGTGGAGGGTTTGCCTTTTTCATTTCCTTCATCTCCCGGTTTATTCATTACATTAGAGATATATATAATCCTGCTTTTAACGGTTTTCCTAGGTCAACCGTTAAGAGAGATGTATTTAAATTTGCGCATGAATATCAACAATATTTACGTTTTTCATTATATCATTTTAATGGCAAAGTATCTATCACGTCCGATATAGGTCGTAGTACTAACGGCCATGATTATTTAACTTGTAACTTGTCATTGGATAGATTATAAATGGTCTATGCAAAAACGTATTTTAGCGTATAGATATATAGATGATAGGCACACTGGTACTTTTATTGCAGAAAATATTTATCAAGTGTGCGATTATTACGGAATTACCGATAAAATTATGACTATTACATTAGATAACGCTTCTAATAACAATTACGCAATTACAATGTTAAAAAATAGTTTAGCTCCATCTTTTCCGGACCATTTTCATATAAAATGCGCGTGCCATATATATAACTTAATTGTAAAGGATGGTCTATCACTTTTTGAAGACATTCTTAGTAAAATACAATTTGCTATAAACTTTATTTTTAAAAGTAATAAAGTACAACGTAGAAAAGAATATAAAAAAATTTGTCATGATTGTGGACTACCTTTTAGAAAAATTCCACAAGAAGTATCCACTAGGTGGAATTCTTTATACGAGCAACTACTTGTTGCTTATGACTATAAATTACCTATAACTTTATTTTTTAACTCTCATAATAAAAAGCCAGCTGATATGATTTTAGATAGTGATTGGGAAAAAATCTCCGAACTTATTGTATTTTTAGAGAAATTTTTTCAAGCAACAAAAGAATTTTCCGGTATATGTTATCCTACTATTTCAACTATGTTATTTTATATAACTCTAATATTTTTATTACTTAGTGAATATATGGAAAAACCAACTTATAAGGCAGCTATTAAAAAAATGTTTCTCAAAATAAAAAAAAAATTATTCCTATTCCCTCTATTTATATTATTGGTTCTGTATTAAATCCTACTATTAAAATAGACGGTACTAAATCACTAATTGAAACTATTTACGATTGTATAGAAGTACTACCACCTCCAAGTCCCAAAAATCTAAATCACCCACCACCTATTGAACAAACTAAAGAAGAAGTATTGTCTAGCGTAGAACACCACTGCAAAAATATATATAGATTTTATCAACAAGAAAATGCTAGTAACTTACCGAATTTTCCATACCATCTTCTTCATCTTCAATACAACCTCACAAAAGACATCTTTGTTTCGCGGCTAGTATTGAAAGCCTCGAAAATAGAATGTGCGGTCGTACCTCTACTACTAACCAAATTAGCGAGTTGGATATTTTTGTTTTACGGGGTTCGTACCGTATCAAGAAGTTATCAATGAAGATGGAGATGAAGACTTGCTTGAAATACTTTGGAGGGGGAATGAGAAGACCTTTCCGACACTTTCATTGATGGCTCGAGATGTTTTGAACATTCAAGCGTCATCAATCGCGTCGGAAAGCGCTTTTTCTGTAGGCGGATATATCAAATAGGAGACCACGAGACACTCATTGGCGGAGACGACTTGGAAATTGCGGTATTATTCGAGAGATTGGATACGAGCGGAGCGGAGAAGGTGCGGTCAACCGGAGATCAACGAAGAAGATGATGAAAACTACAACGAAATCTTAACCGAAGGTAGTGGAAGCGACGTGGATCAATTTGACCAACAAATTCCAATTCCAACCGAAGAACCACATGAAATCATCAAGCAATTAGAACAGGTTATGTTTTTATTACACTATCTTGTTTTGTTTATTGAGTTTTTTTTATACATATGTTATTTTAAAAAAAGGAAAACCCGACCCCGCCCCCGCCCGACCCGAGCCCGACCCGAGCCGCCCGCCCGATACCGACGGATCGGGATCGGACGGACTGAGCAGTCCCGCCCGACCCGACCCCGCTAGGCCCGCTAGTCCCGATCCCGACCCCGGATCGTCCCGCCCCCGACCCCGACCCCCGCTGACCGGCCCGCCGGACATTCCGAGCCCGGCCCACTGGCCACCCATAGTATAAATTCGTATATTTTAATGTAGAAAAAATATTTAAACAAAAATACCATACATAAACAAAAAATTCTTTTTAAACAAGCACTCAAGCTCTTTCAAACTTCCACGATATTAATTCAATTGAGTAATATAATTTGGGAAGATTAAATTTTGATACCAACTTAGTTCAATTAAATTCAACTCATTTTTGACCGATTGAGTTATAATTTATTTAGATCTGTTTAAATTAATTTAACTCGTCTATTTGACACCTCGATCATAGAGGAACTTTAATTTCAAATAATAATCAATTTAAGAAGAAGATTCTCGAAATAGCAAAATTTGGGGCGTTAGTATAGTTTCCCACAGTTCGTGGGTTCTTCTATAATTAAAGGAAGTAAACAATATATTCCTTAAACCTCCATTAAAAACCCCATAAGTTTCCAAGAACCCAAATCAAGAACTTAGTACAAATCGCTCATTTTCTCTCTAAAACCTACAAAATTCAAAAGAAAAAAAAACTTGCGAAAATGAGTACTATGAAATTTTGCCGAGAATGGTTTGTTTATTTTTCCACTAGTTTCTTCTTAACATTAATTATTTTTAACTTTAAAAATAGTGAACATTTTGTTTCTTGAATTTTGATTTGCAGTAACAACATTTTGTATCCCAAAGAAGATAAGGAGCAAAAGATCCTTCTTTATGCCTGTCGAAATTGTGATCATCAGGTTTACCACCCCCCACCCCACCTTTTTTTTTTAATTTTCTTATGGAATTTTGTATATTAGTAAATTGTATAGTACTTAGTACAAATAGGGTTTAGGGTTTAGTTGAGGAAAACCCAAATGGTGTATGAGTTTTCCTTTGGTATTTGGGATTATTAGTAGAATTTGCAAAGTGAGGCGAAATTTGGAGTAACTGGTAAAGTTGTTTCCCTTGACCTCGTGATCAAGAGGTCACGTGTTCAAGTCGTGGAAACATTCTTTTGCAAAAATGTAGGGTAAGACTGCGTACAATAGACCCATGTAGTCCAGTCCTTCACCGACTCGCGCATAGCGTGAGCTTAGTGTATCGGGCTGCCCTTTTAGTAAATTTGCAAAGGAAAGGGGAGCCTTGGAGTAACCGGTAAAGTTACTTCCATGTGACCAGTGACCTCATTGGTTTAACCTATGGAAACAATGCAGGATAAGACTACGTACAGTAGACACGTGTGGTCCGGTGCTTCCCCGTGCATAGCGGGAGCTTAGTGCACGGGTTGCCCTTTTAGTAGAATTTGAAAATGAGCTTAGTGGGTTTTCTCTAAAAATATTGAATCTTTTGTTACAATATCAGTTTACAACTTAAAAGGATATGTCCTTTTTACTATTTTTCTCCCAAATATGGTGAGTTTTTCTTTGATATTTTGGGCTTTTTAGTAGAAATGCAAGGAATCTTAGTTGATTTTTCTCTTAAAAGATTGAAACTTTTGTTACAATATCAGTTTACAACTTAAAAGGGTGTCTTTTTTACTATTTTTCTCCCATGTATGGTGAGTTTTTCTTTGATATTTTGGGCTTTTTAGTAGAATTTGCAAGGAAGCTTAGTGGGTTTTCTTTGAAAAGATTGAATCTTTTGTTACAATTTCAGTTTACTACTTAGTGGATTCTGGAATTTTGTGCCTACTCCAGTATTCTATGGGTACCCGTGTCTTCCCAATTAGGCAATGAGAAAGAAAAATCATAGTTTTTTCTGAGGGAATTTTGAATGTTTGTGTAGTACTGCAAATAGGGTTTAGGGTATAGTTGAGGAGAACCCCAAATATGATGAGTTTTCCTTTGGCATTTGGGCTCACTAGTAGAAATTGCAAGGAAGCTTAGTGGGTTTTCTCTAAAAAGATTGAATCTTTTGTTACAGTTTCAGTTAACGACTTTTGAAAAATTAACAAAAGATAGTAGTGGTATTTTATTTTGAGCCGAGGGTCTATTGGAAGCGGTCTCTCTACCTCAAAAAAGGTAAAGCAGTCTCTATAAGGTCTGCATACATCCTGCCTCCCCAGACCCCACTTGTGGGATTACACCGGGTATGTTGATGTTGTTGAATGGTACTGGTATTGTTAATGCTATAGTTTATTATGTATAAGAATAGTACTGAATATGGTGTATAAGTAATACCGGTATTAGTCTTTTTTAAAATAAAGTAATATCGGTGCTAGTTGTACCAGACTTAAATTTTCAACCAAACATTGCGCTAAAATTTAGTACCAACATTATTCTACCTAATACACCCTATCAAATGACCCCTAAGCGTGTGTTATAAAGGGAGTCAAATCTGGGATCTCCAAGTTGTTATTCTAATGCTTCGATATGTTACCTATGGTTTCCAAATTAATGGATATAGAAAATTTTAGTTCCAATGTTTCACTCTCCTATTGCATTTAACCAGAAAATAAAGTATACTCCTGCAGATTTGTTTTACTCGTTAACAAGCCTCTTTTTTTTTTACCATCTTGGTGCTTTATTAATAAAGTTTACCTTATACGGAAAAAAAACCTCATGTTTCAAAGTGTGAAATAAATATATTGCTTTAATTTCATCAGTCTTATTCATGCATCTTTTAATCCAAACAATTCCCTTTTCCTACTTGGATTTCCTGAATTTTATGGTTGAGCTATTTTGTCGAAGTCGCTTTTATAACCAACCTTTGTGGGCCTTGAGCCTCATTTGCGTGAGTCTATGTTGGGTTAGTAATAGCATGTCCACTGTATTCCTCATAAATAAGGGCTCAAGTGGCATGAAGAGCAAAGTGAAAAGAGGAATTAACTCATAACTATCACCTGATCGCTGTGGCCAAGCTTTAGTTTTCTACGCTCTCTTAACTTCTCCTTTTCTTTTCTTGATCTTCTTCATCTGATTTCTTGATAGGAAATCTGAATAACATATCTTCTTCTTCACCTCTAAGTTATCCAAGGGTATGGCCTAGTGCTTAGTGAAGTGGATGCAAACCTTAGAGACCAAGGTTCAAATCTCAGTAGAGGCCAAAAAATACTAGTGATTTCTTTCCACCTGCCTAAGCCTTGGTGCGCAGAGTTATCCGATACTTATGCTGGTGGGAGGTAGTAGGTACTCGGTAGAATAGTCGAGGTGTGCGCAAGCTAGCCCAAACACCACTTATCTACTATATGAGTTGCATACTTTGACCCGATGAACCTAATACTTATGTTTCACGGACTCTCTTTATAGAGAAAAAAAAGAAATAGTTATGTTGCATGGACTCTTTATAGGGAAAAAATACGATATGGGAAGCTTGACTCTTGTGGGTGAATGTTGTCAACTAAGTGAAAGTGTATCAGGTCCATATGTGTCCAGATTGGACTTAAATAGCTTGCAGCTGCCTTCCATCAAAATGAGTTTAGCATGATTTTTGTTATAAATCTTGATTTTACTAGCCCGCATATCCTGTTCCTTCAAAAGGAGGCACCTATATGGATATACACAATATATGCATCCTGTTTTCTTTTCCTTTCTGCTTCTTAATTTACCAAGCTTTTGTCAGCAAAGGCCCTTTTTTTCCTGATGGATACTTGTTCTCACCTAATGCTGCATAATGATTGCTCAATATAGCAGTCTAGTTATCTTTTACTAGATCTATTAAGCTCCTTTGAATTGTAATAAGTGTTAACTGATAAGGGAAAAACTCAGTGATTATCTTCCATATTTCAATTTTGCCTGTTGATTTCCATTCATTCTTTAAGCTAATTAACTTTAAGATTACCTTGCTGTCTAGCTGTCTTTTGTCCAAGTAGATTTTTCTATGCAATTATTAATAATTAGTCATTTTGTGGGAGCTTATCCGATAATACTTTTCTGCTTTGTTTATTTACTGTGCTGAAATTTGTCTGTTCGAAACGTGAATTTCGTTTGTCCAAGAACGAGTGCCTGTAGACATCAAATTTTTCAAATCACCTATATTTTGTCAAATACATTTCTAATTCTGGTGACTTCTCTAATGCTCCTTTTACTTTGTCTATCTTATTTGCTTCTCTTTACTTGTGCCGCTGATACTAGCTGTAGAAGTTAAATTGCTAAGAGCTCGAAATTGTAGGCTAGCGTTTAGCACTACTTTCTTACCTTTACGTTTATTGTTATCACTATGTGATGTCATCTTTGAGTTCCATCTAAATACTTATTATCATATTTTTCAGGAGCCTGCTGAAAACAACTGTGTGTATAGAAATGAGATACATCATTCTGCTGCAGAACGCACACAAGTACTGCAAGATGTAGCAGCGGACCCAACTTTGCCTCGTACAAAATCTGTTCGATGTTCTCAATGTGGTCATGGAGAAGCAGTTTTCTTCCAGGTCATTTTCATTTGTCTATGGTTTTTCTTTTTTTTTTTTGTATTTAAGCCACAATTGCTTGCATATTACTGCTTTCATGCTGTTGGAAATATGCGAGAGTTTCTGGTCCATATCTCTGAATATCTACCTTTTGATCTTATGTGGATTTTTTTATCTGATCTATGGTGAAAGTATATAGTCTTGGCCTTTTTCCTGGCATTGTCAATTAATTGCGACTTATATCCTGCTCAGTCGTGTTGGAGATGTCCACTTTTAGAATATTATTATTTAAAAGATAATGACCTTGATTGTGGTAGAAAAGAAATTTGTTGCCACAGATAACTTGACCTGCAATTAGAGGAGATTGGTCTATCTGTATATGTGCTTTGAGAAATTTAATTGTCCTCACTACTAGGAAAATTTATATTGTTCCCCAATAAAACCCTACTACAACCTTTCTGGTCCAGTAAATCCTTTCTAAAAATTTCGAAAGAAATCTTGAATCTCTTGGAATTTACAGTTCTGATACCTGTATAGAAGTGAACAGTCTCTAGATAACACCATCTGACTTCTTTACTCGGAAGACAAATTATGACTGAAGATCAAGGTTCTTATCTCTTTTCTGGATCAATCAGATGAAGGCACTTATCTTGATATGGAGCTTTAGATTTTTGGTGTAATTACATGTATAATGCATGCCTGTTATGCAATATATATCTGGTAGATATTATTATACAGTTATCTGAACCAATTGATATATGTGCAGGCAACTGCAAGGGGAGAAGAAGGTATGACACTCTTCTTTGTTTGCTGCAATCCAAACTGTGGCCACAGGTGGAGGGATTGAGATTACATTTCGCGCCATGGGGGTGCATTGTTAGTTCTTGATGTATTAGAAAAACTGATTCTGAACAAAAAGAAAACGCCGTAACTGTTCATCTTGTAGTGTATGTTTAATGTAATGAAGCCTATCCTATAACTCAGTTACATTAATTAAGGCTAGATTCTATAGACCTGCATGCACCCGGAGTTTCTGTTGTCCAAGCTATTGCGTTTGCTTAAGGAAATGAGGAGTGGTGTCTTTTGCAGAAGAGCACCATACTGTGAGTAGTACTAATGTTTCTGGCTTTAGAACGTAACTCAATTGTGATGTTACTATAGTTTGAAGAACTTAGCCTGTTTGTTGTGCAAATTGAAGTTCAAAATTTTCCATTTAATCCAAATGTCATTCACTTTTGCACCATTGATCCTATTTCGCGGATGTCTAATTGTCCATGTTAAATGATTCTTGTCTGTGATTGAAGGTCAATGAACCCAAAATGAGAATGTAGTACAAATACTTGGAACATTTAAATCTCTAGTTCTGTAGTGTTCTTCTTGTGAAAATATACAATCTTGTATATATGTAGCATAAAGAAAAGTGAAGACACTAATGCGCCTCTTCTATTGGAGACTAATCCAATAAAGACACACAACACCCGTTATGGGGTAAACTTCCATAGTTATCACTTATTTATATGCCTTGATAATAAATTTAGCTTGCCAACTTCAATGGAGGAAGTGGTAAACAAATCCCTGTTGAAATTCAAATAGAAGAAAATGACTACTTATTCTTTTTTATATAATGACACCTCATCTTAATCGTTTGAAATGGACAATATAATCAAATGAACATTTGTAATGGATCATATAACAATTGAACCAACTTGGATGTCATCAACTTTCTTTATTTCCTTCTTACATCAACTTAGACGTGAAAAAAAAATGATCTTCCTGTGATCCAATTACAACTTGAATAGAAGAAAATAATCCTAAATTATTTGTATATCAATTACAATTACAATTTCTCTTATGGAAATTGCAAAATATTTTGGTAGTTTCGCTAGAAAGATACCAACTTCTCTTTACTCCTTTTTGATGAATAATCGACTTGAGTATATTAGACTTGTCTCACATCGATTGTATAAGCGTTTTGAAAAAGGTTTAATTAGACCAGAAATGCTCATATTCTTTCACAAAATCAAACTTTTGTGATCCCGGTTGATCTTTTCTTTCTCAATAACCCGTGGAGCTGCTTTGGACTTCTCTCACACATATTAACATTACTCTGCGCCTACTCGTAATCATGTTGAGTCTAACATGTCTTACTCTACTTCGAACCTACTCCTATTGAGCTTTCTCTTTCTCTATTCTTGAGAAAAATGGCTTCACCTGTTAATCCTATAACCGAGTTACACATGCAGGTGGGACTCCATCAATAACTTTTACGTTTTAGGTTGAATGCTCAGATTGAGAGTATACAGGTCATAACATTTATAAAACAGGTTCTTACATGTCAAGAGAATTTCCAAGCAGAAAGTGAATTGAGAGGGGTTCCTTTCCATCCAATCAGTAGACAATTTTTGTTCATTTCCAATGTGCAAGAACTCCCACAGGCAAAATTCTTTTGCACCAGGTTTGCCTGATACAATGATGACATGCTCAGCTCCACTTCCTCCATACCATATCGCGCAAAAAACGCCCTCCATACGTCTATTTTTACGTGTCTGATGGTCCTTTCCTCACCCTCATTTGCCACAATGCTCCTTATTCCCTGGCTCAAGTGTTCCGATTCTGTAGCTGTCCTGCTTCGTTCATCGTCCTTCATGCAATCCTCCAACGAATCAAAAAATGCACCGTATGAAAAAAGAGCATCCACAAACCGGTCCACGAATACTGGTGAATTATCGTTTGCTTCCACTTCTATAACGATCATGGCTAGAGGATTAATACCTTTGATCACTCTCATCAAAAAGTCTAGCTTGTCTTGTCGTGCTAACATCCTCATGAGGATGTATCGCGAGAAGATAGCAATTGATTCCTCCTCATCTAGATCAAAATCATCTTGCTTTAGTTCCATGATATCTTTAACCATCACAATATTGAAGGAAAAAGTCAAGTTCAAGGACTCTGCAAAGCTCGTTAATCGTTCACGTGTTTCATCGATTTTATGCCTCAATTTGGTACATAAAGCAGTTATCTTGAGATGCTTAAGTGATGATTCAGATTCACAGGAAAGAGCGTGCATCAGGATTGCCCATTGCATCCCACTACCAATCCCGAGATCGATTATATGAACCTTTTTCGATTCTGCTACATGATCTATGATGGCTTGAACACCAGCAAATTGAGTCACCTGAGACAAAGGTATTTTCTGATGTGCTGCAATCATAAAGGGGTCTAGCCTCATCAATGAATTCTCGATATCTACTAATCGTTTCATTCCAATTCCTTTCGATGCATCCCTTCCGGTTTCCCTATCAATTCTTTCATGAAGTGCTTGAGAAAAATAGTATACCAATCTCTGAATTGGATTTCCTGTGCTGGAACAAGACTTGTCACACTCGTTAAGTAGCTTTCTCGCGCGATCAAACTGCCTCTTGTCTACTTTCTCAGCAGAAGCAAGAAGATTTACGACGAGTGCCACATTTCTAGTGTCTTCCTCAGAAAGGCCAAGAAATGAGCTCGCGAACGGATGGCTAAACATGTATGCTTCTTGATTACCACTTATAGTAAACGATTGGATGAACTTTTCAGCACCCAAACGAAGGATTTCGTTGGTAGATAATTTGACACATTCACTACTAATAATGATTTTTTTGTCTGTGTTTGATCTTTTGAACCTTATTGTGTCATAATCTTTCAGGATCTTGAGTGCTGAAGGCAATTGAGATCCCATTTTCTTCTTTGATTCAGTAATCTCAGATGATTTATCAGTTTGGAAAGAAATAAGCTTTTTGGTTTCATACACGTTGGATTGGTGTTGTAGAGGGGCAACATCAAAATCCCAATCGTCAAGACTAACAAAATCAAAGTCTAAGTCCATATGATTTGATTTTGAACTATTTAATGACCTGAATTTATCAAAGTCAGATTGATCAAAATGGAACATGTTACTTAAATCTTAAAAGCATTGAAAGGCAAGCCTGGTTGCCTTCACAACAAGTGAAATCCATGTTTATAATTTATATGAGATAGTTTTGGAGATTTTGATGTTATTGTCTACTAATATCCAACACTTTGATATGATTTTGATGTTATTGTCTACTAATATCCAACACTTTGATATTGACTATGATATTCACCATAAAGAAATAAAACTAAACGTACTCAATTACGTAATCACTTCGAAAAAACAAATATTCTTGATTCCAACGTATTCATATTTTCTATTTTAAAGTGTTTAGTGGAAAAGGCCTTTATACAAGATTTATTTTTTATTTTTAAAATTTGTTTTTGATGGTATATATATGTCCTGTGAGTAGCGAAAAGTGGAAGATAGACTATCAAAGGATCAAAGATGTGGTGCAGTGGATGAAAATGTTTATTTCTTAACTAGAGGTCTCGGGTTCGAGCCATGGGTATGGAAAAATATTTGGTATGAAGTGTTTCCCCAAAAATGCTGAATCCGGGTATAATTGAGCTCTAATGCGGGTAACAGATATCGGATGAAAAACTAAAATAAAAAGTGGAAGATAGAAGAGGAGAAGACCTTTGGCCTAATTTGAACTTTACAGTTAAGTGGTTTATGAAGAAATTATAATCACTACACTGTAATGTATAATTTTGTTTTTAACATATTCGCGCAATATAACGTAACTTTCAGACGAATTGCATGTGGCTCCACCGCAGATACAACTACGGAAATCACTTTCAAGATTTAAAATGTAATTTGTCACCTAAATATTTTAGAATTATTATACTTGTAATATTCTTAGTCATTGGATTAAGGCATTCAAATTTTACAATAGGACTGCATTGTTATAAATTTATTTCTAAGTGAAAATCTCCCCAAGGAGCCAATACACCCACAACAGAAGAACCAGCTTTCTGTTTTAGTGCATAAATGCTACTCGTCGCGAATCCGAATATAGTCGGGCTATAATGTGGGTACCTATTGAGATGTTCTAGTTGAACTTTATTAGTTTTATGGTTGAATACCGGTCTAAGTATATTTGGTAAATTATAATTATAGTAGTTTATTACAATAGATTTCCTTGTTAGACTAGGAAAATGAGAACTTTTGACTCTATATAAAGAGGTCATTATGATGAATGAAACCAAGAAAAAATTCTCTCAATATTTTTCTTCTCTCTAAATCTCCGCCGCCTCTCAAATTTAACATGGAATCAGAGCCTCGTTAAAAGAACACGAAAATCCTAAATAATGACGGGTGATGGAGAAACCGACGATAAAAATAAAAGAATCGTCGGTGAAGAAAATAAAACTCAAAGAAAAATAATCTCCCCTTATGACGTTACGTCAAAAGATAATTCGAAATTGTGATGACACAAGTCCAATTGAATTGAGAGAATTACAAAGAGTGGGCTAGATCTATGAGGACGGCCCTAAGAGCAAGGAAGAAATTTAGCTTCGTTGATTGTACAATCAAGTAACCGGATGAAGAGTCATCGGACTTAGAAGATTGGTGGACCATAAACTATTTGTTGGTGTCATGGATTCGCAACACCATCAAACTAAGGCTTCGCTCAACGATTTCGCATAAAGAGGAAGCAGAAGAAATATGGACGAGCATCCAGGAGTGGTTCGCTGTTATCAACAGCCCTCGGATACAACAATTGAAGGCAGAACTTGCGGAATGCGAGTAGAAGGGAAGGACCATAGTGGATTACTACAGAAAACCAAGTAAGTTGTGGGAAGAATTGGAAAACTACGAACAGATTCCGACTTACAAGTGCGGAAAGTGCATGTGCAATCTGGGGATGATCTTGGAAATCAAAATAGAAGAAGAAAAAATGTATCTTTTCCTCATGGGATTGGATGAGGCAATGTATGGAACGGTGAGATTGAACATACTAGCCCAGGAACCGTTGCCATCATTAAACAAAGTCTACTCGAAGCTAGTGCAAGAAGAGTGTGTGAGAGAACTCACACGAAAAATGAAAGAACATAGTGAAATCATGGCCTTTGTCGTACAAAGGAGAAATCCTTACCGTGACCAAGGTGAAGGGAAGAATGATGGTGCATTCTGCACTCATTGCAAGAGATCCTGACACGTTGTGAAAGGATATTTTCAATTCATTGGGTATCCGAAGTGGTGGTCAGGATATAAAAAATGAGACAGAAAATTCGAATGATGAAATAAGGAAAATAACAACAGCAGAGGAGAGGCCCGGGATCTGATCGCGCAAGAGGCAACTACCAGGCAAATGTCGTTGTTGTCAAGAATACACAGTCGGAGATGGAACAAATGAACATAAGCGGGATAAGACTTCACAATCTGAGTGAGGAGATCCGGAAAATGGTGATTCACGTATTGAATTCACAAGGAATAAATCTGAATGGCAAGATGAATGGTAAGACCGAAACCCCATCCTGGATTAAAGACTATGAAGCTACCAATCATGTGACGGGTAATTCGGAGAAACTGAATGATCAACGAGACATTCATGAGTGTCCGATTGGGCTTCCGGATGGAAGTAGCTCGGTGGCTACAAAAGAAGGAACAACCTGTCTGAATGATAAGATATGGTTGAAGAATGTTCTTTATGTTCCGAATTTGACATGCAATTTAAGTTTTGTGTCATAACTAGTTGATTATTTAGATTGTGATGTAATATTTAATAGAATTATGTGTGCTATACTGGACCCCACCACGAGGAAGTTGATTGGAAAGGGTGACCATCGAGGTGGGCTTTACTATTTTTGAAATGTGCCGCTGATATATGAAGGCAGAGGCAGTTAATTGGTTCGATCTTTGGCATAAACGGTTGGGTTATCCCTCAGCACAAGTAACAAAGTCTATTACGGCATTAGGCTTAAAGGAGAATGATGATATATTAGATAGAAAATGTGATGTATGTCAATGAGCAAAGTAAACGAGAAGTGTTTTTCCTTTAAGTGAGAATATTGCTTCTGATACGTTTGAGATGATCCATTAAGATTTATGGGGACCATATAGGACCCCTTCCACTTGTGGTCCTTTATATTTTTTTACTATTGTGGATAATCGTTCACGATCCATGTGGATCTTTCTCTTAGTTGATAAGAAAGAAGTGTCCCAAACATTGAAGAATGTCTCCGCTCTTGTGGAAAGACAATTCAGAAAAAGGTTGAAGATAGTTAGAAGTGATAACAGAACTGAGTTCACGTGTATGAAGACTTACTTCTTCGAACATGGAATTTTGTTTCAAACATCTTGCACATGGACACCTCAGCAGAATGGAAGAGTTGAAAGAAAACACTGTCACATCCTTAATGTGGCTCGAGCATTGAGATTTCAGGGCCATCTTTCGATTAAATTATGGGAGAATGCATTTTGACTGCGGGATACTTGATCAATAGAACACCATCTTCGATTTTGAATGGGAAAACCCCCTATGAAATTTTATACGGGGAGGCACCTCATTATAATCACTTAAGGGTGCTAGGGTCACTATGTTATGCACACATAAAGGGAAGAACAAGAGACAAGTTTGAGAGTCGGAGTTGTAGGTGTATCTTCTTGGGATACCCCTACGGACAGAAAGGCTAGAGATTGTATGACTTAGAAAATGATGAAAATTTAATCTCAAGAGATGTGGACTTCTACGAGACTAAGTTATCTTTTTCCATAGGAACATGTAACTTGGTCGACAACATTAGAAGTGATCCCGAATGAAACAAAGGACGAAAGGAATCAACACATTTTTGAAGAAGAATAGACATTTAATATAGGTGCGAACAAAACTTGAATAGAAGAAATTCGAACACCGAATACCGAACCTACGGATCAGCTAGAATTAGACCAAACAGATGCTAGTCCAAATAATGAAAATGTTGAAGAATTATAGACGGAAGGTACCCGAGCCAATGAAAAGCCACCAGAGGAACAATGGGGTCGAGGTAAACGTCAGAAGTATGACTCGGTTCGATTACGTGACTACGTTACTGAAACATTCCGAAAGAATGTCCATCAACGAGTTTGCCCGATCCTCAGCAACCCTCAGGTACATCTTATCCCTTAGCTCACTATATATCATGTGATAATTTTTCCTCGCAACACCAAAACTTCCTTGCAGCTATTACCACAAGAATTGAACCCAAATCCGTCGGGGAGGCTATGAAAAAAGAATGTTGGAGAAAAGTCATGCAACAAGAAATCCAAGCATTAGAGGACAATAGCATATGAATATTGGAAACATTGCCACCGAATAAGAAAGCACTCGGATGTAGATGGGTGTACAAGTTCAAATACAACTCGGACGGAAAAATTGAACGATATAAATCTCGGTTCGTCATCTTTGATAATAAGCAGGAGGAAGGTATTGACTACAATGAAACGTTTGCTCCGGTTGCGAAGGTAGTGACCGTTCGGACTTTCTTAGCGGCAGCGGCCGCTCAAAATTGAGAGTTGCATCAGATGAATGTTCATAACGCCTTCTTGTACAGTGAACTGACGGAAGAAGTTTATATGAAATTACCACTGGATTTCGTGTGTTTGGTCCGGGACAAGTATGTCGACTCCGAAAATCTTTGTATGGATTGAAACAAGCTCCACGATGCTGATTTGCAAAATTTTCAAGTGCCTTGATGAAATATGGGTTCAAACAGCCATACTCCGATTATTTTCTCTTCACGATGCACCAGGGAAGTATACAACTTAACGTCTTAGTTTATGTAGATGACTTGATTATCTCCGAAAATGACCATGGTGTCATTGCACGGTTCAAAGACTATCTCCGAGCTTATTTTCACATGAAGGATTTGGGTCTCCTGAAGTATTTTCTGGAGTTGAAGTTACACGTGGACCAATCGGATTATTCCTTTGTCAACGGAAGTATACCTTAGATATAATCTCTGAGTCCGGGCTACTAGAGCAAAACCGATTAAAACTCCCATGGAACAGAATTACAATCTGGTATTGGCCAAGGGGATAATTTGGAAGATATGAAACATTACTGATGTCTGCTCTGTAGATTGATATACCTCAATTTTACGGGATCGGAGTTGTTCTATTGCGTACATATTCTGTCCCAATTCATGCATCAACCGAAGGAAGAACACTGGAGAGCCGCCCTCCGGGTTGTAAGATACTTGAAAAAAAATCATGGTCAAGGAATTGTGTTTAAGTAAGGATTGTCATCTCCAGTTATATGGGTGGTGTGATGCAGACTGGGCTGGATGTCCGTTGACCCAAAGATTGCTCATCGGATGGTTTATCTCCCTCAAAAATTCACCGGTATCATGGAAAACCAAGAAGTAGCACATTGTATCTCGCTCGTCAGCAGAGAGGAATACGGTTCAACGGCAATGACGGTTTGTGAATTGAAATGGTTGAAGGGAATCCTACATAGCTTGGGCGTCAAACATAAATCTCCGGTTAAAATATATTGTGATAGTCAAGCAGCATTGTATATTACATTAAATCCGATATTTCACGAACGGGCTAAACATATTGAAGTTGATTGTCATTATGTTTGGGACTAACTCCAATCGGGTATAATTCTTCCGAGATGTGTCAACCAACGAACAATTGACCGATGTGTTTACAAAGGCTTTGGGGAAATCACAACAAGAATAACTGCTTGGCAAGTTGGGCATTCGAGACCCCCATGCTCCAACTTGAGGGGGGTATTGAGATGTTTCCTAGTTTAACTCTATTAATTTTATGGTAGAACCCTAATCTAAGTATATTTGATAAATTATAATTATAGTAGTTTATTAGAATAGGATTTCCTTGTTAGACTAGGAAAAAGAGAACTTTAGAGGTCATTATGATGAATGAAACCAAGAAAGAGTTCTCCCATTATTTTTCTTCTCTCTAAATTGATGTGATTCTCCGAGTTAAGAAAGAATCAATCAATCATGATCTTGATCTTGAAGCGATTTGATGGGCAGATGCCAAGAAATGGACGTATCTCAGGCTATAGGTCTCAGATTTAAGCGATTAAAAAATGAATTGAAATATGATTATCTGAACTATGAGAATGATTATTTACTCATTTTAAATAAGTAAATATTGAGGGTGAAACGATTGAAAGAAAGTTACGGTTCTGGGTATGAACAAGAATGAAATTTAATCAAAAAACGTGTTCTTGAATGATCAAGAACCAATAAAGTTCCTAAGTCACTACTTGAAATTAATAAATGTGATAAAAAAAAAAAAAAACACCACGCTCAATTGAAAACAAGATAAAGACTATCACCAGCTTGCTTGGAACCAAAAATAAGGATAAAGAATAAGAAATAGAGAAAATAACTCTATTTCAAAACTAGGGCAAAACTCAAAAACGGGATTCTTCCTTTTACAAATCATGAGAACCCTTTATATAGTCCTAGGGTCTCTTCTTTGATGACTACAAATCCCTATTCTACTCTAGGAAGGAAATAGATAAAAATAAGGAAAGTAAAATCCCTATTCTATAAGGAAAAAAATAAAGAAAAGTAGAACTAGAACTAGGATAAAGATCCTACTAATGATTGGAAATTAAATCTCAACTATATTATAATCAAGAAATAAGAAACCTACTTAGAAAAGTATTCAAAAAAACAAGAATTTCATTATTGCAAGAAGTTAATCTTAAAACTCGAGCTTCTTGAACTTTCTTGCTCTTGAATTCCAAACTTGTATTTCTTGATTTTTGTGGATTTGTGGTCTTCTTGATCTTTCATCATTCTCCTCTGGTTGAGAAAGACTCGTCCTCGAGTCTAAAGGATCCATAAACGACGAAAGATAAGCAAAAAAAAAATTGGGAAACAAAAAAAAAGCTTTCTGCTTTAAGTGTTAATTTAAGTAAGAAACAAGAAATCTAATAAATATAAATGTAGCTCTGCCGTCCTATGTATGTAGTTTAGTATTCAGGTTCTAGTATTAAATATATTAAATAAAGTCCTAAGATAATGTATGTGAAGATTAAATTTAATACCGCGTTCACAACAAGAGACACTCATGGTGTCGCAGCAACAAAACAACCGATACATGCAACTAAACTATACATATATTTCAAGAAAAAGAGAAAGGAAAAAGAATAAGACGAAGACAAAATGTTCAAAAGAAAGAAAAGAGATTGAAAAAGCTAACGAGTCAACACAAACACAATAATATCACATAAAAACCTTAAAAAGTTTGCATAGTCTTCTCCAAAAATCTCTAAATGAAAATAGCATGTGGTAATCAGATAATAATACGATGAAGGAATACAAATTATTTATTTTGTTGAGAAAAGGTAATTTATTGTAGTATAATAACAACACTAAGCAAGTGTTGTACCCACTACTAGAAATAAAGTTTTTTCCCACCGATAATCAGTGAGAATTTTGTGCTATAAAACATGATTTTTCCATCTCATTTCCGTCGAATCAATTGGGAAAACGCATGGTGGAAAATAGGTTCCTATTGAAACGCTGCGAAACTTTGTAATTTTTTCGTGTGAAAATACTATTATTTAGTTTTTTTCCACCGACATTCAGTGGGAAATAACCACTAAAAAAATAGAGATTTTTTAATAGTTACGAATGTGCAAAAACAAAAAGAAGAATCCCTTTCTAATCTTGTAGGCATTCCTAGAGAAGTATTGATTCTGGCATTCTGCTTCATTTATAAATTCCTCTTTTGCTTTATTAAGTTGTCAAACATGGAAAATGTCCGTATCATGCCGATAAGAGGAAGGCACGTGTAAAATTTTGACCGACCACGGCAACCTTCTCTCGCACAAAGTGGATATCCATCTCAATATGCTTAGTCCGCCGATGTTGGACCGGATTATGAGACATATAGATAGCGATATGTTGTCACAATAGACTATAGACGCCTTGCGCAATGGACACTGGAGCTCCAAAAGAAGATTTCGGAGCCAACAGATCTCAGCGACGACATTAGCAACTCCGCGATATTCTGCTTCAGCACTCGAACGGGATAGCGTGGCCTGCCGCTTGGCGGATCATGAGATAAGATTATCCCCAAGAAATACACAGTACCCTGAGGTGGAGCGACGTGTGTCGGGGCATCCTGCCCAATCTGCATCCATGTAGGCTAGCAACTTGGTTGGGGCAGAGATGTATAGATGTAACCCAAAGTCTAGTGTGCCCTTAACATACCTGATAATACGTTTGAGGGCGGCAAAATGGGACTCTCGGGGGTCGTGCATGAACAGACACACCTGTTGAACGGCATATGCAATATCGGGCCTAGTGAATGTAAGATACTGAAGAGCACCTGCTAGACTCCGATATAGAGTGGGATCAGAAACTGGCGCACCGTCATTGGCACTAAGCTTGGATTTTGAGTCCACCGGAGTTGGCATAATTTTACAATTTGTCATCTTGGCCCTGTACACTATCTCTTCTGCATACTTACGCTGACTCAGGAACATAGTGGCTGCGAGATCGTGTCACCGATATACCCAAAAAATAACTTAGCTTGCCCAAGTCGGTCATAGCAAATTCGGTTTTGAGTAGAGCAATGATTTCATTCTTCAACCCGTCAGATGAGGCAGTAAGAACAATGTCATCGACATATAATAACAAATATGCAGTGCTGCTACCTCGATGAAAAGTGAAGAGAGATGTATCACACCTGCTACATACAAAACCAATATGCGAAGATACACAGGCGAACCGATCATACCAAGCGCGGGGTGCTGTTTCAATCCATACAATGACTTCCTTAGACGACACACAAATCGCGGAGTCGCCGGATGAACAAAGCCGGGAGGTGATGCATGTACACGCTCTCTTTCAAATCCCCATGAAGAAATGCATTCTTGACATCAAGCCGATGAATCGGCCAATGCATGCCCATAGCAATACCGAGAACATCTGAATAGTGGCCGGTTTAACAACCGGATCGAATGTCTCACCACAATCAATACCCTCCCCGCTTGATTAGTGCCATTGGCAACTAGTCTTGCCTTATACCTCTCTAAGTCACCATTGTCTCTGAACTTGTGACGAAATAGCCACATACACCGGATAACATTCACACCAGCTGGTCTAGGTACCAAATCCCAAGTGTTCTGCTTGGTTAAAGCGTTAAATTCCTCGCACATGGCCGCATTCCAATTTGGGTCCGCTTTTGCTAGTTTTGGATTTTTTGGAACGGGTGATAAGGTTTGTGTAGAGAGATTGAATTGAACCTTGGGTTTGAAGATCCCGTGTTATGCACGAGTCTCCATGCGATGTGAGGGCAGTGGTGGTGGGTCGGGGTTGTGAGGTTGCTTTGGTCCACCGGTTCGGACTAGTGGGCGGCGGTGTCGTTGGTGGTGCGGTGACTCGACTAGGGGCTGTAGGGGTGAGCGGAGGGAGTCGGTGGGGTGGTGCGGACGGTTGGACCGTCGGAACAGGTGGGGGTGTTGTTGGTATAGATTTTGGATGACCGGGGACGGACTTGGTTCATCGAGAAAGATGTAATTGGTGGTCGAAATTTCGGAGATTTGAAAAAGGAAAGGTTGTCTCGTCAAAGGTGACGTGACGGGAGACGATGATTTTGCGAGTAGCAATGTCATAGCACAAGTAGCCCCGATGATTAGGAGATAGACCAAGGAAGACACATGGAAGAGTGCGAGGGGCAAGTTTGTGGGGTGCGATGGAGGCTATGTTGGGGTAGCATAAGCATCCAAAAATACGTAGGTGATCATATGATGGTCGCCTACGGTATAAGATTTCGTAGGAGTTTTGTTTTGGAGTGTGCTAGTTGGTAAAATATTTAGAAGGGATTCTACCATTTTGACGACATAAACCCAAAAAGGCGGTGGTAGGCGAGGCATGAAACGAAGTGTGCGGACCATGTTATTGATGGTACGTATAATTCTTTCAAACCTTTCCGTTTTGGGAAGAAGTATAGGGACAAGAAAAATGGAAAACCATGCCTTGTTTAGAACGAGAAATTGTGAAATGCTTTGAGTTATTAAATTCACGTCCATTATCACATTGGAATGATTTAATAGGTTTTTCAAATTGTGTCTTAATGAATTTTTGAAACTCGAGGAATTTTGCAAAAACTTGATTTGAAATTCGGTGGGTAAATCCGGACAAAATGTGAAAAATCATCCAAGAATACTAGATAGAATTTATGACCCAAAGAGCTAGCAATCGGAGATGTCCACAAATCAAGCATGAACAATATCAAATGGAGAAAAAGTAACACCGTTTGATGACATAAAGGGAAGACGAGTATGTTTGCCTAGTGGACAAGAAAAACGGTGTTGGGCAATTTTTCCATTATTACATTGAATACGCTTAGAAGTCCTAAGAAAAGTAAAAGCGGGTCTCCGGGGTGTCCGAGTCCGTTGTGCCAAGTTGAGGGAGAGATCGCCGCAAGGGATAGAGGTGCTTGCGGTCGACGGCGGAAGATTGAGTGAATGGGTAGAGGTCTCCCACACTATTGCGGCGTGTAAGAATTCTCCCCGTATTGAGTTCTTTCACGAGAAAAACCAAAAGGGTCAAATTCGACGGACACGAGAATTATTGCTAGTGAATTTTCTCGACGAGATTAAGTTTTTAATGATGTTAGGTGTGTATAGGACGTGGTTTAGGGAGAAAGGTGGGTGTGGATGTTTGGTGTGTGTGTTACCGTAACCTTCAATTGGAATGCGATGACCATTGCCGACGGTAATAGATTGAGGACACTTTAACCGACGTAGTTGAGATAGGTTACCGACGACCGGGGTGAGGTGAGATGTGGCTCCGGTGTCCATGTACCAATTATCGTCGGGTTGTTGAAGGTTCACGGTGGTGTGGGCCTGGCCCAAAGCGATCGGGGCCGGGCTCTTGTCTTCTTCTTCTTTGGACTGCAGCCAGTGGGGCTAGCTGCTTCTTTGTTGGTTGGCCTGCACAGTGGGCAGGGGCGGGGCCCAAGAGGCCGATCGACCACGGCTGCCGGAACCCGGCCCCCGCATGCTTTGGGTGCCGCTGCCGGACTTGCTGCGATTCTTGCTTCTCGCCGCCGCTTCCGGTTGCGTTGGCCCTTTCCGCGGCCCTTGCCTTTGTTGTTGCGACCTCTGCCGCCACGACCTTCGCCACCGGCTTCTTCTTCTGCTGGACCCGCTTCTGCATTCTTTGGACTCTTCCGCAGCTCGCTTGGACTGCTTCTGCCGTTGCCGTTCTTCTTGGCCGCGGTGTTGTCATCCCGTTAACGGCTAAGGCCTTTTGATTGTGTTCCTCTTGTTTAGCACGTCTAGTTTCTTCCAACAATAGTTGTGAGCGTGCCTTGTTGAAACTTGGGAGAGGGTCGGCTTGTTGAATCATTGTTGCGAGTGTGTCATATTCACCTTTTGATAAACCCGCAACAAGTTGAAGCACCATCTTGGTTTCGAAACAAGTCCCGACGTTGGATAGTTGATCGGTTATGAGTTTCGGTTGCTTACAATATTCGGACATGTTGTTAAAATTCTCGAGGCGGGTATTATTGAATTGCTCTTCAAAATATACGGCCGAGTATTTTTATTGTCCTGAAAGATTTCTTCTAGCCGGACCCAAAGTTCACGTGCCGTAGCACCTTTGTTTTCATGATAGTGCACAACATGTCTTTGGAGATGGTGCCGTAGATCCATTGTTTGACGATGGCGTCAAGACGACGCCGATTGAGTCCGTAACATCGGTGGGACGAGGAATAGATTCGTCAATATGATCGAGCACGTTGTATGCAATTCGCTAATAAAACATGCATTCTTGGACACCAACCAAGAAAGGCAAACCTACTTTCAGTGGTGCCTTTTGATTTCCAGATTTGAAACCAAGGCCAGTGACTATGATGTGCATTAGCTTGATCGAAGGTTTTGTAACAAGAGTTTACGGTGTATATCCCATTACTGTTGTTGAGGTTATGAAATGGTTCCAGCACAGTTAATAAAGCAACCACTCTCCCCACTTCACAATCATTGAGATTCCTAATTATGACGAAGACAAACTAACATGAAATTTTTATCTACAATAGCCTCTAAAGAACATTAGTTGTACGTACTATTTTATTCAAAGTTACACCACTTTTAGTGCCTACTATATCGGTCTTTATTCCATCCGTTTGCTTGTCTTCCTAAAAACTGTCTTGTACACGTCTTGATCTTTCGTTCTGTCAAATACAAAAGAACATGGTGACATAATTGAGGAACTAAGAATGATTAATCAAATTTCAACAATAAACCTGTTTTCTTATCCATGTTACATGATAATTGATAACCTGAAATATGTAACAAAATTAAAATACTCGTGTTTGCAGTCAGCTTTCACTGCACTGTCACACATTGAAAGATCTAATATAGCTCATCCAATAATTTCGCTAGGGAAAATGAGTTTTTGTGCACCGTCGGTGTATAATTTTTACACCATCAGGTAACATACTAACATTGACCTGCTATAGCACGTAACCAACTTTTTTTTTTCTTTTTCCAAAATTCAAACATTTTCTTTCCTTTTCCCGTAATTTCTATCCCTTGAAACCCTCCATATTTATAGCTTCTCAAATCTTTTAAACAATTTTCTCTCTGGCTTTTCCAATCCTATGACATGCATCCCTTCTCTATCTTTATCTATAGAACAAAAATGGAGTCTTGAATAAAATCTTGCTTCACCAATTGGTTCCACACCTTTGAGAATACTTACTAAGGTCAGAGTGTTAATAGGAATATTATTACCAGTACGAGTTCGATTCATAAGGAATTGCATCAGTTCCCAATGAAATCATAAAAGTTCCCAATGATTAGATGTTTGAGACATTGAATTTTTTTTTTATATTCACAATGTTTGAGGATTGAAGAATTACTTCAGTGGTTGATTTACCATGATGCTGAGAGAAAATAATACTTTTGTAAATAGCATCATTCACATTTACCCCCAAAAAGATACAGTTGAATTTGTAGGTGATATTAAAGATACGTGGATTGATTCATAAGCAAACGTAGTATATAATTAAAGATAAATAAGCAAATGTAAATAATAAGCAATAGAAATAGCCTGAATCGATAGAATCTTGATTGAGACTTGTCCATGAGATTGGTCCGGTCCTTAGTTGAATTGCTTTGAACCGAGCCAATATTGAGACCTTGAGTATCTTAAGTTTACAATGAAATCGTGCAAATAAATGTAATTAGAATCAGATGCTCTTTCAACATGAAGGTTGGATTTTATTGTTAACAATACAAGATATTGACGTTAAAGAAACAATCTCCAATTTAATGCACTTAAATGAGAATAACGCCCATTTAATAAGAAAGGAGTAACTATCGGCGTCATGCCCGAAACGGTTACGTGGTGAGTCTCTTCGACCTTCGGCCGGTGTCACCTGGTTCGAACACTACCCCGTCCTCCTCGAACACCCGAACTTATACTGACGCCTCACCCCAAGTCAACTCACATCGGGTGCACATTATCATTACTCCCTTCGACCTCACAATTAAACCACACCACGTGTCGTGCTGATTTCTACCGTATACAGATAGTCCCCAAACTTCCCGGATCAAAGTATACCATAGTGATTAAATGATCCCTATGGTGTCTTCTCTTGTAAGCTTTCTTTCAAATTACTCCGAAATAAGCGGAAAAATGAATCGTTCAACCTTCCATATGATTTGACCCATGTATTATCATTCTGCCACTTCGGACACGTGTTGACTTCTGATTGAACCGCCGTTTCAATTCTCTAACCAAAATATTTTGTAATGATGAAATCGCCCATATAAAACCCCTTCCTTTTCACTTCTTCATTTTTACCTTTTGGTAAATTTTCTTTCATCATTTGAAAACTCAAATCTTCATATCTCCTTATCTTCAAACATTCCAATATCCATATCTTCAAACTCACATGCCTTCAAATCTCCATATCTTCATACCTTCACATCTTCATATCTTCATATATATATAACAATGGCACAGATTACCCGATCCTCCTCAAGAAACTCCTCTCCAGCTGCCTCTCCTCCTCCGACCACCGATGTTGCCACTGGCGTTGGGGTCCTCCAACGCTCAGGCTGTTTCCGAACCCCAGCCTATGATATGTTGCCTTCAACCTTCCACTTTGACACCGAGTTCGCCATTTAAATGATTTTCGCGAAGTCCGACCGGAGATAAGATGCAAGAAACTGGCCATCATCCATCAAGACCTCCGACCTCAAAAGAGTCTGAGATGAGTGTGGTTGGACAAATCTCTCCAAAATTTATTGTCTTGGCCCGGACGACGGCGTCACCACCTTCAAGTCCGGGTACTTCAACGTGTATACCTACCATTTCACTTTCAAACTCAACCCACCGATCGACCGTGTGATCCTCGTGATGTGCAGGACTTACAATCTGTGTCTTGCATAATTTGTCCCGTCGTTTTGAGGATCGTGACCTGCCTCCATTACTTGGCCAACTTGGTCAAAGAAGATTTTACTTTGGGTCTTTTGATAAGTTTGTACCTGACAAGATTCTTTTGTGGTGGAATAGTCCAGGTGTCTAAGCGAGAGAAATTCCCTATTCTATCCAGTGTCGATGAGAATTGAGACCAGGGATGGATGGAACATTTTTGCGGTATCAACCGCTGAAATTACGGTGAGGTACATGCATCGTAAGAATCGAAGAATCGAAACCATTTTCTCCCTTTTGACTTAAATGTCCTGCTCTTAAAAAATTGCTTTTCACCTTTTCAGTTGTCCAATGGATTCTGTCCCACTTGGACAAACTCCACTAATGGGTCGAGAAAATAATTAGCACTTATCCGCACAAGTTGCGGATATGGAAGGAACTCTCCGATGAATGCTAGGTAGCTCTGAAACCACGGTTAGACCACATTTTAACCTTTTTAAATTTTCTTTTACTTCGTCCTTATACATTTTTTCTTACTTCCTCTTTCTTTTGCCTTCCTAAGCTTACCAAAGGGCTCCTCGACCCCGAGGTCTAACCCTTTGGATGTTCCAACTATTCCAAACTCGATGCTCGACCCAACGACCTCAGTTCGTTATATCTTCGAGGCACCAAAGAAGAAGAAAACACCAAATCCTCAAAGCATTCGAAGTCACCTTCGGTCGCCAAAAAAAAAAAAGAACCTCGGAGGCGAGAGGCTCCTCCCGAGCTCAAGACTCCGGTATTTCTCCAGATGATGTCTGGATTAGTGAAGTCTCCACCACCACTACTACTATTACCACTCTTATCACTCCGGCGTAAAATACTCCAGTCGAAGTGAGAGAAGAAAATGTTGCTACTGAAGTAGTTGAATCAATTTTTCCCCCTATCGAGGTGCCTACACATGCTCCCGCACCTTCAGTCTTGAATATGTCATCATTGAGGATGAAAAAAAAGCCACGGATGAGGAGCCATTGGCTAAAAAACTAAAGACTTCTACTTCAACTCATCATCCACTATCACAACCGACCCAAACCTTTGGGCAGGAAGATTTCAACCGCCTCTTCGAAGAGGCTGGTACCTCCATAGGTCGGGGGCTCATATCACTGGGTTCTCTCACATGGTCATACCACACAAATTGAACAAATCTTCCAAGACCCCGAGAAACCATGATAGCTCTCAGTCCAGACTTGTAAATGTTTTCCCGACCCCAAGTTTGGACCCGATGAAGATAAGATCTGCTACCATTTCCTTCCCTAAGGACACGAACTTTCTGTTCCGTCCGGTCGGGGTTGCCAACTACATAAGGCCCTTATATCGGAGTCTGATAGGGAGAAAATGAAGAATGTGTCTTGGCCATGCCTCTTCAATATGGGTATGCATGCCGCCAACTCAGTACGTATTCTTCTTGACTGCCTAAGTTGAAAATTGTATTATCTATAATGTCTAACTTTCATTTGATTCTTAATCTTGCAATCCTCTATTCTTGTTAGTGAGGGCCTTATCCGGTGTTTGGATGAAAATGAGCACCTTAAATGGCAGCTGGATGCTAAAAAAAAAAATCCAACACCTCAAAGGTCTCCTTCAATAAAAGAATGCCCAATTACAATAAGTCGGTGACTTGCTCGATCGGAATAGTTCATATACTACTACATTAGTATGAAATCGAATCGGCTGAGCTGGACCAGGTTAGGGGCAGTTACCTCTGAGCAATAAACAACCTCGATCTTGCCACCAAGTAAAATAAGGTTTTAAAGGAAGAGAGTGAAAAACTCTTCCAAGATGTCAAAGTCCTCACTCAATAACTCGGGGAGCAAGAAGAAGTTTGGCACTATCAGGCTCAACAAGTAGAATTTCTGAGTGCCGAACTCAATCCCCTCGGTGTTGAACTTGCTACGCGTGATGTCGACAGGGCTGCCGACCTTGTTGTGTTGAAGATGGCTCAAGATCAGGCCGGTCAATAAGCCCAAACCAACAATGGGTTCAAAAATGAGCATGCAGCCTCGAACCAAATATATGCTGAAATTTCAGTCCAACTTGCTCAAGTCTCGGCTGAATGAGACCAAGCTTTGGCTGATGTGGAGGCTGAAGTAGGTCGGCCAGTGCTGAAGACTGAGCATACTAAGTGGAATGTTCGAAGGTTCACTTTAGAACATACTTGGGATGGGATTCTGAATATTGAGGCCAAAATAGAAGAGGCTAGAGAAGTCGAGCTCAGAGCCTACCGCCAGTTGACCGGAGAAAACTCCGAGGAAGACCCAGACGACTCCGGGTCCAACTAGGAACTAGGCTTTAATGTTGTTGTTTTTTGTATATAAAATGAACATCTTTTTTCTTTGTTATGACTTTTATATCATTCGGCATATGTCACTGTTTTCTTATTTTCACACTTATCCAAATAAACTTCTAACCTAATTTGGGCAAATTACCTCCGGCTTCAGAGTTTTAATAAAACAAACCATCACTTAGTTTGTGTCGGGCCGAAGGAAAGTTATCTTCGATCTTAAAAATGACTTAAGTAAATTTCTCAAAAATGACTTAAGTAATTCGAACAAACTTTTCCTTTAGCTTGCTCAACACCGGTAATTTCCTCCGGTTTGAGTCTTTCAATGACTTAAATATAAGGACCTTATTTTTATGTTTGTGAATAGGACGTCTCCCATTCACTTCAGGCATGAATATTGGATCTTTAATTTATTTCCAATTTTTTAAACAACTTCAAGTGTCTTTAGAACTAGGTTGGGTTCATTCTAAACTAATGCCTTCAGAACTTTACTTATTTTTGTTCCGGTTATCTTTAGGACAACAGTCCCCAGTTAAGACTTTAAGAAACTCGTCAGCTTGTAAGCCTAAAGATTTTAATAATTACCCGAGGATAACAATATGCAAAGAAATATAATCGAAGCAAGTTTTGGTCAAAGTATTCTTTCATTCAAAATATTTACTTCAGACAAACAACGGGGCAAGATCAATTCGATCTTTTGCATTTACATGCTTAGTCGTAACAAAGAAACTACAATGGGGCAACATTCATTCGATCTTTCTGCCTTTACATGCTTTGCCGTAACAAAGAAACTACTTGGGCAAGATTTATTTAATCTTATAACCCTCACAAAGATAATTCTAAAAAGCTAAAAAATCTTCGAACTTATCACTCTTGCCTCAAACTTCCTTGTCGAGGGTATGACAGTCCCCTAGTGTTTGTGTTCGAACCATGAGAACTTAAACACTATTTGCTTTTTCAATACTGGGCAATCCCCGGTCCCCAACACTTGGCCTGTCTTCAACTCCGAAATAAGTAATATGTTTACATTGTTGCCTCATTTAAAACCTTGCCTAAAAAACCTTTTCGGGATAAAAATTATGCTAAGGGAAAAAGAGTGTAACACATGTTTTTAGACCTAATTATAACTTGGCTCGGCCTTGGAATGATTACACCGAGCTGGACCTGCATTGGTTAACCATAACGTAGTAATATCTACGAAATAGAAATGGTTAATAAAAACATACATAGAAATAATATCGATTCAAGTGAGTGATGTTCCAGTTATTCGATAGTTTCTGACCATCTTCGACTTCCAACTGGTATGAGCCTTTATCGGTGATTCTTGACACTTTGTACGGACCTTCCCGGTTCTGACTCAATTTTCCTTTGTTGGGATTTTTGGTGTTAAGGGTCACATTTTGCAGAACTAGGTCTCCTACTTGAAAGTGCCAAAGATTAGTACTACAGTTGTAAAATCTTCCCATCATTTGCTTTTGAGCAACTAGGTGAAGTAAAGCTAATTCACGATGTTCATCCATCAAGTCGAGCTTTATAACCATCACTTCATTATTTAAATCTTCAGTTGCATGGCTGAACCTTAAGCTCGGCTTGCCCACTTCCACCGAAATTAAAACCTCCGCACCATAAACCAAAGAAAATGAGTCTCCCCAGTGCTAGATTTTGGCATTGTCCTATATGTCCACAATACCTCCGGTAAAATTTCTTTCCATTTGCCTTTTGATTCCTTTAATATTTTCCTCAGATTCTGAATAATTGACTTATTTGTTGACTCCGCTTGCCCATTTGCGCTTGGATGGTACGAAGTCGACACAATTTGCTTAAATTTTAACCCTTCGAAGAGTCATTCACCTTTTTCCCAATAAAATATCGCCTATTATCGCAAGTGATCTCTGTCGGTATGACGAACCGACAAATGATATGATCCCATATAAAATCAATGACTTATTTTTCTTTGACTTTCTTGAAGGTCTTTGCTTTAACCCACTTAGAGAAATAATCAGTCATAAATAAGATAAAATATACCTTTTCGGTGCCCATGGGAGTGGCCACACGATGTCCATCCCACATTTCATGAATGGCCACGGAGACAAAATCGGATACATTGATTCCACCGGTTGGTGAATCATAAGTGCATGTCTTTAACACTCATCGCATTTTCGAACGAGGTTTTTCGCATCTTCTTCCATCTAAATCCAATAATGTCCGGCCATAATTAATTTTTGGACCAAAAGTTCTGCTTCTGAATGATTACCGCAAGTCCCCTCGTGAACCTCGTGCATCACATAATCAGTTTCTCCGGACTAGAGATGACAGTGGATCCTGGACCCGATGGATCCAGATCGGACTCGGATCTGTTTCTGACGGATCGGATCTAGATCTAGATCTTGTATTTAATATCCGTATCCGGATATCCGTGATTCTTTTTTATTAAATTTGGACCTAGAATGTAATTTTATAAGTATTTTCTTAAAATTGCTAAGCACATCGGTTTACTCAAAACAAGTTTAATCCCCGTTAACTCAAAAACCAAAAAATAAATAGGATCGGATAAAATCAATGATATTAGTGAATGATCTCTCCATAGACAAGTAGTTAAACTTATATTCATCATTTGTATTACAAGCACATCCAAGTTCTGCATTTTACTAGTCACATTTTCCACAACTATTGTCATTGTCCAACATTTTCAATTAATAGCTCACAATCAAAACGAGACAACGAACAAAATATCTCATATGAACATTTCAAAATTGAAACACAGTAAACTGTTAGCTAAGTAAAAATCGGTTGTCAGTTCAAAAAAAATTCTTAACAAGGCAAAATATTTTACATGTGGATCCAGATCCGATGGATTCGGATTTGGATCCGGATCTAGATCCAGGTATAAAAAATGGATCTGGATCTAGTAGGATCCGATCCAGATCCGATCTGTTGTCATCCCTACTCCGGGCCCTAAGCACCTTGCTAACGGATCGTAAAAAGACTTTTGGTACAACTGACCATCAACCAGATAAAACATGGTCGCCTTAGTCTGAAGTGCTCTTGATTCCTTCGGATCCGCAGGAAACTTCTCATCTCATAGGTAGTCGATAAACTTGTTATGACAATCCCAAGTTAATCTCGTTGTATTTACTTCGGCATGACCACCATCAATCGCGGAGTTTAGCAGTTGCACAACTATCCCCGAATTAAATTCTTCTGCATCACACACGACCCTAAATTAGCCAAGGCATCCACTTCATTGTTTCGCTCCCGAGATACATGCTCCATGGTCCATTCTTTGAACCGGTGTAGTATCACTTGAACCTTCTCTAAGTATTTGTGCATCCTTTCCTCCTTTACTTCTAACACGCCATTGACTTGATTAACGACCAAAAGTGAGTCATATTTTGCTTTGATGACCTCAGCTCCCAAGCGTCTTGCTAATTCTAAACCTGCAATCATAGCATCATACTTGGCTTTATTGTTAGTCAATTTCACAGTTCTTATCGATTGTTGAATAATATCTCTTGTAGGTGCCTTAAGCACTATCCTAAGCTCGGACCCTTTCACGTTCGAAGCTCTATCCATGTACAAGATCTAAACCCCCGAGGTTGCTCCCAAAGTTAACAAAAGTTCTTTTTCTACCTCAGGAATCATTTCGGGTGTAAAATCCGCTACGAAATCTGCTAAAACCTGAGACTCTATAGATGTTCTCGATTTATACTCTATGTCATACCCACTAATCTCTACCACCCATTTGGCTAGCCTATCAGACAGTTCTGATTTATACATCACATTTTTAGTGGATAGGTTGTTACTACACATATGGGATGACATTGAAAATACGATCTCCATTTTCGAGATGTCGTTACTAATGGTAAAGCTAATTTTTCTAAGTGAGGATACCTAGTCTCTGCACTAGCCAAAGTTCTACTCACATAATAAATTAGAAATTGCATACATTTTTCTTCTCGAACCAACACTGCGTTTATCGCTACTTAGGGTACATGAATAGCTACTCGCTCGTCTGCCTTTCGAATTTATGTAGTAACGGCGCACTGGACAAGTATTTCTTCAACTCCCTCAAAGCCTGTTGACACTCTGGTGTCCACTAAAAGTCATTCTTTTTTTCAACAAAGAGAAGAACTAGTGACTTTTCTTCGATGATCGAGAGATGAACCTGCTTAAAGCGGTTATCCTCCTGGTAAGCCTCTGCACTTCTTTCACATTGTCAAGCACCTCCGGTATCTCCTCGATGGATTTGATCTTTTCCAAATAGATCTCTATTCCCCAGTTTGAAACCATGAAGCCTAAGAACTTTCCCGAGCCCACTCCAAAAGCACACTTTTCTGGGTTTAGCTTCATGTTGTACTTTCGAAGTATGTCGAACGTTTCCTGTAAATGCTTCAAATGGTCTTCTGCTTCCATGGATTTAACTAACATATAATCACTATAAACCTCCATTGTATTTCTTATTTGATCCTCAAACATGTGATTAACTAGGCATTGATATGTTGCTCCAGCATTTTTAATTCAAATAAAATTATGTTATAATAATAAGTCACATACCTAGTTATAAATAAAGTTTTCTCTTAAGCCTCTGAGTTCATCCGAATCTGGTTATACCCGGAGTAAGCGTCAATAAAACTTAACATCTCATGCCCGACTGTAGCATCGATCATTCGATCGATGTACGGTAAAGGAAAAGAGTCCTTTGGGCATGCCTTATTTAAAAAAATGGCAGACCGGTGCACTAAGCTCCCGCTATGCCCGGGGTACGGGCATGCCTTATTTAAATCTTTAAAATCTATACACATTCTCAATTTATTACCTTTTTAGGCACGATTACTACATTAGCTAGCCAATCTAGGTATTCAACTTCCCATATGGAACTTATATTTCAAGCTTTATACCTACTTTTTGACAAACTTATGCTTGAATTCGCCCATTGGCCTCCTTTTTTGCTTTATCGGGGAAAAACTTGAATCCAAACTCATCTTGTGAGTCGTGATCTCTGGTGGAATACATGTCATGTCTAAATGGGATCATGCAAAATAATCGGAGTTATCTTTAAGAAATTCAATTAACTTAAGCTTGAGCTCCGGGGTTAACCCGTGCCCATGTATACCTTTATATCCGATAGATGCACGAACAAGATGACTTGCTCTAGTTCCTCTATGGTTGACTTTATGGCATCCGAATCATCAGGCAACACGAATGACCTTGGGACACAGAAGTAATCATCTTCATCTTCAAAGTTTATCTTCTCCTCCTCTTCTTTATTCATTCTTCGAACTCAAAGGTTCGAGTCCTGTGATTACTTCTTAACTTCTTTGCCTTTACTTAAATCCTTCACTTCTTTCGGCACTTGCACCGCTTCTCTCTACCGCAAAAATTTTCCTTGTTGCTGGTTGTTCCCCACGAATGGTTTTATTCCCTCAAGATTCAGTAACTTTAACATCATGTGCAACATCGAAGGAATGAACCTCATGTCATGAATCCAAGGCCTACCGAACAGTGCGTTGTACCTTATCTCACTTTCGATAACATAGAACTTTGTTTGCTGAACTGTTCTGGCTGTATTACCTGGAAGAGTAATTTCCCACTTCGTAGTCTCGCTTAACATGTTGTTGGCCGAGCTACCTACCACTTTCCAACGGATAATGTTGGCCGAGCTACCTGGGTCAATCAAAATACGCTTAACCTGAAATTTATTGATAAAGATAAAAACTATCAAAACATCATTGTGAGGCTGAATGATACCCTCTGTGTCTTCATCAATGAAGGAAATTATTCCCTCTGGCACATAATCTTTGGATCTTTTCTCTTTGAGTATTGACATTTTCGTCTTCGTTGTCGTCATGATCGCTCCCTTCGGAATATCCATTCCTCCAATAATCATATTGATAATATGCTAGGGGCTCGACTGGATCCGCTTATTTTCTTGTTTCTATGTTTCTGCAGTTTCCTTTTGCTCGATCACTTAAAAACTCACGCAGGTGGCCATTATCAACAACATAACCACTTCATCCCTTAATTGACGACAGTTCTCAGTCCGATGACCATGAGTTCCATGATAATCACAAACTAAACTTGGATTCCTTTGAGCCGGATCTGACCAGATTGGTCTTGGCCATCTTATTTCCTTGATATGCCCAATAGCCTAATGAGTCCGGCGGCATCGATGTTGAAATTATATTCAGATTACATTGGGTTCTCAACATTATTGGAAGAAGATCCATCGGTATCATTCCTGAATTACAAGTCTCTACTGGTATACCCTTGATCATTTCGCCTATCACATCTGTCCGATTGAATATTGCGATTGTTTCGACCTTTATTCGACCTAAAATTAGACCTCACCGGTTGCCCATAGGACTGATATCTATCCTTCAAAGATTTTGACTCCAACTCAACTACCCTCTTTGATTTATCAAAATTCTTGTTCTGACCTGCTGACCCTGGTGGAAGCTCAAGTTGATCATCCTCTACAAGTTCTCCTTCAACTTGAATGAGGCACTAGAGCTCCTGGATTCAACCCCTTAGTGAAAGCTTCGGCTACCCATTCATCGGGTACCCGTGGAAAAAATATCCATTCCTTTTGAAATCGTGACACAAACTTTCGCAGCAACTCCGTATCCTTCTGAGTAATTTTTAATATATCTGTCTTTCTTTCTTGAACATTTCGCGCTCTAGCATATGCCTTTATAAAAGCATCTGCAAGTATTTCAAATGAGTTAATAGAATATTCATGCAACATATAGTACCATGTCATTGCTCATTTAGACAGCGTTTCGCCAAACTTCTTCAGCAACACCGATTCAATCTCATCTGGATGCATGTCATTGCCCATTATTGCACAAGTATACGACGTCACATGCTATTATAGATCCATTGTCCCATCGTACTTCGGGAGGTTAGGCATCTTAAACCTCTTTAGGATCAATTTCGATACCGCACTTAGTGGAAATGGCAACTGGATATATCCCTTTGAGTCCGGTCCTTCAAGATCGGAGGGGCTCCCAGAATCTGATCTACCCGTGAGTTGTAAGTTTTTACCTTCTTTTCATTAGTGTCAATTCATTTGGTTAAGGCATCGAGCATTTCAAAACCTCTAAGGACTCATTAGTCCCCGAACCATTGGCATTCTCAACGACCCGATCCTCTTCCCATCCTGGATCATCACTTCGGACTAGTTGAGCCTGAGGCTCATCTGCCGCACCCGATCTGCTACTTTTCTTTTGCAACTGAGTTATTGCCTCATGTTCCTCCTTCAGCCTGTGAAAGATCTGAGCCAAATTGAATTCTTCCTCTATGTCGTCCGATGTTTTTTATGTGACCTCCTGGACCCTTGAGGTTAAATCATGGGGTTGAGATTCAACGGATCAACGAGCGAAACGCCGTTCATTGGATCAACGGGTGGAACACCATTGTTGTTAGCACCATTGTCCCTATTATTGTTGTCATCATGGTTGCTAACCTCAACTTGAATGTCACTAGCCATTCTGCAGCACTTAGTTTTAACCTAAAATCACAAAATCTCAAAATAAAAAAGTGAAATTTGAGTTTGAACAAATCACCACTATTATCCTCAGCCCCACGGTGGGCGCCAAACTGTTTACCCCAAAAAAGGTACATTTGAATTTGTAAGTGGTTTTAAGGATACGTGGATTGATTCGTAAGCAAACATAGTAAATAATTAGAGATAAATAAACAAATTTAAATAATAAGCAATAGAAATAGCCTGAATCGATAGAATCTCGATTGAGACTTGTCCCTGAGATTGGTTTGGTCCTTAGCTGAATTACTTTGAACCCGAGCCAATATTGAGACCTTAAGTATCTTAAGTTTACAATGAAATCGTGCAAATAAATGTAATTAGAATCAGATGCTCTTTCAACATGAAGGTTGGATTTTATTGTTAACAATACAAGATATTGACGTTAAAGAAACAATCTCTAATTTAATGCACTTAAATGAGAATAACGCTCATTTAATGAGAAAGGAGTCACTGTCGGCGTCATGCCCGAATGGTTACGTGCTGAGTCTCTTTGACCTTCTGTCGGTGTCACCTGGTTCGAACACTACCCGGTACTGCTCGAACACTCGTACTTATACTGACGCCTCACCTCGAGTCAACTCACATCGGGTGCACATTATCATTACTCCTTTGACCTCACAATTAAACCACGCCACATGTCGTGTTGATTTCCACAGTATACAATTCAGTTATGAAATAATTTTAGTATTGAAGAATTACTCTACTGAGATAGAAAACCATGAATAACTGAGATTTTAATAAATAATGTTGGAATAAGAAACAATTTTGATTACTTTCAATTAGGATTCCTTTTTCCTGGTATATCTTTTTGGTAATAAATTAAATTACACAAGAAAGGTAAATATATTACCTTTGAAATAACTTGATGGTGTAAAAAAAGTTATACACCAATGGTGCACAAAATTTAAACTCAGAAAAAATACTCGCTTTTATAGTTTTACATGACCTGTATATACTATATACTGCCTAGATAACTGCAATTAGCATAACAATCAAAGTTCTCTGCTAGCATGTTGAAATGTATGTAACCCGTTTGAAAGTTTTAAAAAATGGCTTTTTGTCATAAATGCTTTATTAAAAAAAGTACTTTTGAATAGTAACAGTTTGTGTTTGGTTAATCAATTTGAGAAGCACAATTGCTAACATTAAATAAATTTTTCTTGGCCAAGGATCCAAAAGTGCTTAGGGAAAAACTATATTTTCAGTTTTTAAAAAACAACTTCCACTACTATTAATTGGCCAAACAACTCAAGTCTCTAAAGTAATACTTTAGGCTTTCCAAAAGCTTGGCCAAACAGACTATTAGTTATCAGGAAATTTCCAAGCAGAAAGGAACCTAACAGGAGTTCCTTTCCACTTCAAGATCAGACACTTCCTTTCCACTTCAAGATCAGACACTTTCTGTCAAAATCCAACGAACAATAATTCCAGCATGCTGACCTCTGAATCAACAAGCTAGCTTGGTACAGTGACGAGTCGCCAAGTTCTGTGTCCACCATTCTATATCTTGCAAAATGGTTTCTCCAAAAACAAATCTTTGAATGTCGATGGAACCTCTCTTCTCCTTCATCAATGATCACGTTTTGTATTATTTCACGAAAGTAAACTCCCTCAGCGATTATTCTGATCTTTCGGCTTCATACACGTCCCATGGTAATCGAAAAGAGCACTAAAGTACGACAGTAATGCATTGAAACAATCGATGAAAATCTTGGTATTCATACTTGCCTCAGTTTCACAAACAACCATAACAAAAGGCTTTAGGGTTTTAATAACCTTTACTAAACTCTCTAAGTGATTAGGCAATGCTAACATAGTACACAGACGAAATTCCAAATAGACTGCCACCATTTCACCTTCATCTAGCTCAAAATTTTCTTTCTTCAGGTCCTTCAAGTCTAAAACCACCATGTTGAACAAGAAATGGATGTTCATTGTCTCAACAAATGACTATAGCCTCTTACCATTATCCTCAATCCTCTATCTTGATGTTCCTACAGAAGTTATCTTGAGACGCTCAATCGGACAATCATTTCTATTGGCAAGAGCATACATGATGATGGGCATAAGCAAACCAGTCTCGCGTCTAAAATTAATTATATGAACCCGTCTTACTGACATGATGTTATCCAAGACAGCCTATTATTGGAATAATCATTCAAAGTTGTAGGAAAAAATTATTTAGGATCTGATATTTATTTAATTCACATCTAAATAAAATTTGTAGTCAAAGATATGATTTCCAATTTCTAGTCAAAGTAGGTTTCATTAATACTATTATAAATAGGTGCATTGCTATTGCTTATTTTCATATAATGGAGAATTATTGCGTGTATGAATAAATTATTTTCCTTCACCTATATTCCTGCAAACTGGAGAATGCGTGATAAAGGAGTTTCTTGTTGACATGTAAGAAATGCAGATTTCATAAGCATAAGAGGCTTTTCGACATTAACTTCCTTCTTTCTACTCCCTCGTCCTGGAATTTCTCGTGTTTCTGTTGAAGCAACAAGCTTATGAAAGTTAGGAGAATAGTTAGAGTAGTTAGTCAAAGGGGAAAAACTATAATTTTAATATTATATCATAAGGGTCAGTTAGTTTATTAGAAGGAGAGTAAAATATCTAGAATTAGTTAGAGGCCAACTGGATTATGATTGGTTAGTATTCATCTTGTATATATGTACTAGAGCAGTTACTGAATAAGATCAGATGAGATATTTTCCATTTTCCTCTGATCTGCTCCATACCAGAACTCTCTCAATCTCTCTGCACTTTTTAGAACTTTCATAGTTGTATGTAAGGATGATCAAGTTAACATGGTATCAGAGTTTGTGTTGATAATCCAAGCCGAGTAGTCTTTGCCTATCAGATAAAGTTCGAGTGCGATTTCTCTGGGGTTTTTTGTTTAAATTGCTTTGATAAAATTTCAATTCGACAGTTCTGTGTCGTTGAGTCGCTCAATAGCAACTTCTAGATCTTTGATTTAAATCTCTAATAATTTCTCTGACGACTAACGGAGTCAACAATGGTGCAATTGCTGGTGCCAGAATCGGAGCTACGACGGTTATCGATCAACATCATCCTTTGTATCTTCAAGCTTGTGATACGCCAAGTAGCTCTCTTATCTCAATTAAGCTAACTGGACCTGATAACTATGTCTTGTCTGAATAGTTCAATATGAATTGTATTGTTAGGTAAAAGCAAGTTAGGGTTTGTTGATGGAAAGTATCCTAAGGAGAAACTTGATAGTTCGTTACATGATTTGTGGGAGAAATGTAACGCTATAGTCCTATATTGGATTATGAATGCTATGAGCACAGAATTGTTGAGTGGTCTAGTGTATGCATCTAGTGCTCATAAAGTGTGGACTGATCTTAAGGAGAGGTTTGATAAAGTGAATGTATCTCATGTGCTCGATTTACATAAGGAAATTGCTACATTGACATAAGGGATTTCATATGTGTCAAGCTATTTCTCACGATTGAAAGAGATATGGGCCGAGTTTAATGCTATTATGTCATGTCCTAGTTATGGTTGTGATGAATCCACAAAATACATAGAACATTTTGAATATATGAGGCTCCTGCAGTTTCTGATGGGATTAAATGAAACTTATGCCCAAACTAGTAATCAAATGTTGAATATGGTACCAGTTCCATCTATTAATAAGGCCTATGTTATGGTTTTGTATGAAGAAAGTATGAGAACTTTGGTGAACTCGTGTCATGTACCAGATGTGGGTGAAGGAACGTCTCTATTCAGTGGTAAAGGATCACTCAACACAGGATCTAGTTCTAATGCCAATACATCATCTCAGAGTACGCAATACCATAACAAAAGGAAGGTTGTTGTTGCAGGCTATTCTTCAAACTACAGCTCTAGTAGTTTTGGTTCTGGCAACTCTGTAGTTGATAATAAGTATAGACAAAGTTCAAGCTCCATATATAGTGCAGGATAACCTCAGGCAGTCAGTACAGGCCAAGGAGAAATGATGTGTATTGTGACTATTTCTATTTCAGAGGTCATACGTGGGAGAATTGTTATAAGTTGAATGGATATCCAGCTGACTTCAAATCTAAGAAGAAGTTTGCACTAAGAGGATCAGCTCACTTTGCAGGAGAGCATCAATCTTTAAGAACATGTAGTGATTCTTTTGGTGCTTATGTTAACTTTGCAGGAAATACCTCAGGAGGAACAAGCCATGTGAGAGGCTTTCAGTTCACACAAGAGCAGTATAATCAGATCCTACAAATTCTTAGGAAGTCCAGTGACAATAATGAGAGAGCTCAGCAATGTTTGCAGGTATGAGCAGTTCCTCTAGCATCTTTGAGAGCCTAGCAAAGTAGACAGTGGACACAGAGGCTTCAAACCACATGGTGAACAGTCTTAAAATGCTAAGTGAAGCTATACATTTGCATTCTAAAACTGGCACAGTGCATCTTCCCATAGGAAGTCTAGCTGCAGTCAGTCATATAGGAAACTCTTTTGTGTTGAATGGACAAATGTGATGTACATTCCTGAATTCAAGTACAACTTGTTGTCTATCTCCAAATTGACCAGAGAACTACAGTATGTAGCCATATTTTTTCTTGATTTTTGCCTTTTCCAGGACCTCTTCAGTGGAGTGGGGAAAAGGATTGGTAAACTAGAAGGAGGACTGTATCTGATAACTTCTAATCGCAAGGAACAGACTCAATATGAAGAAGTCAAGAACTCAGCCTCAAGGTCCTTCGCTGCAGAGAATAAAGGAGGATCTCAACATAATCTTACTAGAATAAACATGTTATATGGCATAGGAGGTTAGGACACATTTCTCTGGATTGTTTGAAGAAAATAAACTGTTTGAGCATGCTATACATGATGTAAAAGATTCACATAGTATTGTTTGCCCGATAGCAAAGCAAACAAGAGTTCCTTTCCAACTGAGTCAATCTATGTCCCAATCTTGCTTTCATATTATTCATGGTGATGTGTGGGAACCTTATAGAGTACCCACACATGATGGAAAGAGGTACTTCCTTACTCTTGTAGATGATCATTCAAGGTTTACTTGGGTATTTCTTTACATTCTAAGTCTGAAGTTGTAGTAGTATCAAGACAGTTATTTCTCATGATACAATGTCTATTCTACTTCTGTTAAGTTTTTAAGAACAAACAATGGGTGTGAATTCTTCAACTCATCTAGTCCAATCTTTGGGAATAGTTCATTAGAGTTCATGTGTGTACACCCCTTAACAAAACGGGGTGGCTGAAAGGAGACATAGGCATATTTTAAATGTAGCTAGAGAAATTAGATTTCAGGTTGGTGTCCTACTCAAGTTTGGGGGGGGGGGGGAATGTGTTTCCACAACAGTGTATATCATTAACATGTCCCTACTACTCTTCTTAAGGGCAAATATCCATATGAACTTCTTTGCAAACACTCTCCCACTCTCATTTATATGAAAGTTTTTGGTTGTTTGAGTTATATCAACAGTCTCAAGAAAGGAGACAAGTTCTCTCTTAGAGTTGTACCTGCAGTATTCCTTGGCTATTCCCTCACTCAGAAAGGCTATACGATGTTCACCCTTCACACCAAAGAGTTCCTAGTTAGTAGAGATGTTCTCTTCAAGGGGGATGTTTTTCCCTATAAGTATTTGCAAATGTCTTATTCTTTTTCTCTATTTCCCATTGTAGGTATTCTACCTTTTCACAATAACACTACTGTCATACCATCCAGTCCAATCTCTTTCCCCTCTATTACTCGTCATGTATCTCCTATAAGAATTGAGCCTCAGTCAACAGAAAATTTACCTATCCATAACCCTGTAGTACCTCTTCCTGCTCTTAAGCCCTCTAGAAAGTCTGCTAGATGGGTGAAACCACCCATATGGATGAAAGACTACATTACTCAACATAAGGATAGTGCTAGTTGTGTTTTTCCTCTATCTGATTACTTGAACTATGATGACATCTCGCAGTCCTATGGTCTAGCTTTGAATTCCTATTAAGCAATTGAGGAACCACAGTCTTACTCCACATCTGCTAAGATACCAAAATAGGTAGCAGCTATGGAGTCTGAGATATCTGCTCTTGAAGAGAACAATACATGGTCTATTATTGACTTGCCTCATGGAAAGACACCTATTGGCTACAAATGGGTGTTCAAGGTTAAGTATACTGTTGATGGTAAGGTGGAAATAATAAGGCTAGGCTGATCGCCAAAGGGTACAGCCAAGAAGAGGGCCTTGATTACACAGAGACGTTTTCTCCTATGGCAAATATGGTGACTGTTAGGTTTATGATTGCAATTGTAGCTATTAAACAATGGCATGTTTTCCAAATGGATGTTCATAATGCTTTCCTACATGGAGAGCTCATTGAGGAGGTGTATATGGCTATTCTTCAAGGGTTTGCAACCCAAGGAGGGTCTCATAGAAAGGTTTGCAAACTGTACAAGTCATTGTGTGGCTTAAAACATGCCCCAAGACAATGGAATAAGAAACTCACAGATGTACTGGTGCAACTTGGTTTTGTACAGAGTCATTTTGATTATTCAATGTTCACACAAAATTTTGGAGATGATCTAGTGGTGGTGCTAGCGTATGTAGATGACCTGATTGTTACAGGTAGCTCATTGCCTTATACACATAAAACTATGAATGATGCTAGATCAGAGAAGGGTTTTGAATTAGAGGAAGTATGCCCTAGAGTTGCTTTCAGAGTTGGGACTTGGAGGGGCTAAGCCTGCTAGTACTTCATTAGAAGCCAATGTGAAGCTAACTTCAGTGGAGTTTGATCTAGCAATGGAAGAAAAGGCATCTAATGAAACTGATATACCATCTGAGGAAATAGATACATCATCAAAGGAATCAGACATTGTACTAGAGGATCCAGGAAATATCATAGACTTGTAGGAAGATTACTATATCTCGCAATGACCAGAATTGACATTTCTTTTATTTTGCAAACACAAAGTCAATTCATGCATATACCAAAATAGTATCATCGGGAAGCTGCACTCAGGGTGGTAAGATATATAAAGAATGCACCTGGTCTGGGGTTATTGATGCCATCTACAGGCTCAGGAAAACTTGAAGCTTACTATGACTCAGACTTGGGAGGTTGCCTACAAACTAGGAGGTCTGTGACTGGTTATGTGATAAGGTTTGGAGGTGTGCTGGTGTCATGGAGATCAAAGAAACAAGACACAATAGCAATGAGTTCTGCAAAAGCAGAGTTTAGAAGCATGGCCTCAATTGTTGCAGAGGTAACATGGCTTACTGGATTGTTCAAAGAACTGGGAACAGAAGTGCATATGCATGTGAACTTATTTTGTGATAGCAAAGCTGCAATTCTGATTGCAGTCAATCTAATATTCTATGAGAGGACAAAGCATATTGACATTGATTATCACTTTGTCAGGGAGAATATTGTTATGGGGTTAATCAAGACTCGTCATATTTCTACCATAGAGTATCTAGCTGACCTACTGATAAAAGGTCTTCGAAGAGTACAACATGATTATTTGATATTCAAACTGGGGTTGAAGAACATCTTTCAACCATCAACTTGATGGAGGGTGTTGAAACAACAAGCTGGTGGAAGTTAGGAGAGTAGTGCGTCAAAGGGGAAAACTATAATTTTAATATTATGTCATAAGGGTCGGTTAGTTTGTTAGAAGGAGAGTAAAGTATCTAGAATTAGTTAGAGGCCAGATGAATCATGATTGGGTAGTATTCATCTTATATATATGTACTAGAGAAGTTACAGAATAAGATCAGATGAGATATTTTCTATTTTCCTCTATTCTGCTCCATACTCGAACTCTCTCAATCTCTCTGCACTTTCTAGAACTTTCATAGCTATAGGTAAGGATGATCAAGTTAACAGTTTCCTTATCAATCCTATTTCGAAGAGCTTCAGAAAAATAGTACACTACTCGTTGAAGAGGAATACCAATGACGAAAGCTGAGTGACAACACAAGCTAAGAAACTTTCTCGCGCGATCATATTATTTTTGGACCAACATTTGAGCCGAAGCTTGAAGTAGTAAAGACAGCTCCACATCTTCTGCAATCTCAGGAGGTAAATCGGAATGTAAAATCAAGGGATCAAGAATTATTGAGTAAACATATGAATTTATGTCACGGGTTCAAGCCGTGGAAACAACCTCTTGCAGAAATATAAGGTAAGGCTGCGTATAATATACCCTTGTGGTCCGGCCCTTCCATGGACCCCTCGCATAGCAGGAACTTAGTGCATCGGGCTACCCTTTTAATCTGAAATAATCTTGCTCTAGTTATATTCATAATTTCGTCAGTTGAAGGAAGTCTAGAGCACCTACTGCTCCGTGGACTAGCAGAATGTTTTCGATTCTGCTTTTCCCGAGTTAAAGGCTTCATTTTGGTCTTGAATCTCTTCAGAAGTTCTAGTGATGCTAAAGTAGGATGATCATTTGTTTTCTCTGTGGTATCTTCATGGAAAGAATCCATCTTTCCCTCTATACTATTTGGAATGATGGCCTGATTTACCATGTACTTCTAATGAAGCAAATTGCTCATTTATATGGCCACCCCATTTGGACTGCAATTATTCCTTATGTGAGTGTAGAAAAATAGGTTGGTCCTTATTTAAATCTCATTCTTGAGTGAAAACTTAAAATAGTGATTTTGTCTTCGTACACTTACCCTCCCCAGACCTCACTTATGAAATTACAATGTGTATGTTGTTGTTGTTGTTGTGTTAGATAGGAAAACAGAACAACTGATAATTGGTCTAGTCAGATTTGAAGTGTATTTGATAGATGGTGATAGTTCAGGAAGAAAAAAGAAATAACTAATAGTTGCGATGTGAAACTCGCGAAAAAATGATAGTTCGTGTGTTTTTGACATTAACTCTTCTTTTTCCAATTCTTTTCTCTACAATAAATATGTAGATACATACACATCTATATTGTATGTATGGTAAAACTGCGTACAATAGATCCTTATGGCCCAAACTTTCTCCGGACGTAGAACATAGCGGGAGCATAGTGCACCGAGCTGTCCTTTATAGATACATACACATCTAATTGTCATGACACAAATCGCGGGTCATGGTGGCACCTACACTATTACCCCAGGTTGGCGAACCACATATAACATCTAATATTTTCAAGTAAAATAAGTGGAAATAAAATAGGAATAAATTTACAAGTCTTAAATACTTATCATTATCAGAAAGATCAAACTAGCCCAAAAAGATCTAGTCAAGGGTGATCTGGCCCAAAATTTCAATCGTTAATTTTGAAATTAATCCTTCAAAGATTTGACCACTTTGGTGATTAACAAATCTCATATACATAATTTTAAATAATTACATAGTTCACAACCTTAAATCTTCTGAATTCAAAGGTTCAACAGTGAAGCAGTCCAAACTTTTCCAATGCATTACGTAAATTTGTTACTTTGCAAGTTAAAATTCATCAAAAGTAGATTGTTAAACTTTTAAAATCCGGCTAAATTTTTTCATAAAAATATCCTCATACATGCTGAGCAAAAGTTCTCAAAGAAATTGTTAATTAGCCAACATAATAATGACTATTAATGACTATACAACAATCATTCTTCACTTTATAGCCTTATACTATTAACAATTAATATTAGAAATAATTACGTTGTATGAAATTTAGGGCAACAATGCTACCGAAATTAACCCACCTTTTTAAGTCTTATAAAAAATGGCCCAGCCTCTCTCTCTCTGATCACCAAAATTTTCAGTCAGATTTGGTGGCGGTTAGTTGGCTGGAGAACGGGATTCACTTACATCTGGTGTTGGAGTTCGCTAGAAAATAAATTTATTCAGATCTGGTGGTTGTGAGTTCGCCATAGAACAGAAACCACTCAGATCTGGTGTTGGAGTTCGCCGGAGAACAAAATCCATTCAGATCTGGTAGTGGTGAATTCACCGAAGAATAAAGTTTCGAGCGAAACACACCCAACTGCTCCGGCTCCAGCTCCATAGTAGATCATTGCCTCGGCTTCAAAATTGAAATCGCCTTTTGCTCTGATTCACTGCTTGCTGTGTATTGCATAAAAAATGTAAAAGAAAGCACTTTAATCACCCAAAATCCTCATTTTTCATCAAATCGATTTATGGAGCTAAATAATAAGAGTAAATGGCAGATGTTTAGGTATGGCTTTTCTTCGTCTTCATTCTCATATCTATCCTCGTCATGATCGTGAGTTCGCCGGAGAACGAAACTCCGGCGATGATGGTGGTGTTGGTGTTTGTATAATAGTGTATATTCTTGTATATCCACTGAAAAGGGGGTTTCTGGTGAAAAGTGAAACAACCTATTGTACATATATAAACTATAGTTTGTATATTCTTGCATATTCACTTAAAATAGTGAAAACAACTTGCAGTACATGTATAAAGAGTAACCCTGCAGTTTGTATATTCTTGTATAATAATATTGTATATTCTTGTATATCTCCTGAAAAGGGGGTTTCCGGTGAAAAGTGAAACATGCAGTACATGTATAAACTGCAGTTTGTATATTATTGTATAATAGTGTATATATGTGTATACGCACCTCTATACACTATTGTATATTTTTATACACCTATATACATTATTTATCTAGTATAAAAATATAACTCTTGTTCAAAATCGTCCAGATCTATGTTCATACCTACTTATACAATATTGTATAATTGTGTAGAAATGTGTGTACATGTATATAAATGTGTATTTTCATGTATAGTATTGTATAACTATATTCTTTTAGTGTATATAACTACACATTATACACTTTCATGCACATATATACATAATGTACATGCCTTTTGTATATAAGTGTATAACATTATATAAATGTATTTTTAAGCTATATTTTGGCAATGTAAGTCAGCGAATTGTATATTTATGAAATGTCCCCTTAATATTATATGAAGTAAGCAGAGATAAAGTGATAAACCCGTAGAGAACATAACACTATATCTCGCATCATGCATCAAAACCAGACACTAGAAACATAATCGAAACTTAATAGAATTTGAGCAGTAAACCAGTCTCCTAAAATATGTCTAAACTCTTTTTCGTAAACTAGCAGTAATTATGAAACTAATCCCAAAGTTCCATAATTAGGGTTCATAAAATTGAAAGTAATCATTAATTTTAACGGAAAATTATTAGTTCCTCAACCTGACTCTAATACCACATGTAAGGATTTTCACAATTCTAGATTGTGGTTCATAAACAATCTATATAAAATCCTATCGATAATTTTATAATTGTGGAATTACATAATTTTTACATAAACTCATAATTACAGTAATTCAGTCAAGAAAGCATACCCGAATCAGCCATAACTTCGTTCGCGAATCTTGACTTGAATTGAGCGGAAGTCTTTTCTTTGTTGTTTTTTAGAACAATATTTTTCTCTCTTTCCTTTACTTTACAGAACAATTCTAATGGAGAGCATGTTCAAGTTTGGCAGAGAGAGGACACTTACACGTTAGAGGTTTTGGAACGGTTATCTACATGTTCCATCAGCATGTAGAAGTTGGGAGGAAGTGGAAAGTTTTAAAACCGGTTAATAACTTCTCCACATCTAATAGGATTTAACTTAATTATTTATTAGACAAAAGAAATAAAATATAACACACGTGGGCTAGTCTTACAGTAGCATGTTACAAAGGGTGTGTTTGGTACGATGGAAAATGTTTCGTGCAGGAAATAAGTGATTTTCTTATTTATTTTCTGGTGTTCAGTAAGTAAGCAAAAAATCAAAAATAAATTTTCCAAAAGGTATTTTATATGTGATTTAGAAAATCACTATGGGGGTGTGGGTGGGTGATCAGGGGTGGTGAGAGATGGGGAGTGGGGGTCAGGGGTGGGTTGTCAAGGCGTGGGGTGGGGGGTAAGGTGTGGGTGAGACGAGACAATGAATTTGAAATTGTCACTTATGAAACTTATTTTTTCTACATTAAAGTCATTTTCGAACTTGTTTTCCTGCCAAACACACCCTAAATATTGTTTCTTTTGGAATTGTCAATTTTTGAGAAACTTTAAGAGATCATTTTGCTTCATATATGAATTCTGGTTCCTGGTGATATTGTGTTACTAATGGTGATTTTGGGTGGGCAAAATGGGGGATACTGCGATAAGAAATATGATCTGCATACCATTTTCTAATCACAGCACAAGATACACATTGACACCCAAGTGAGAATTCAAAAAGAAATACTTTATAACTCCAAAATTTTTAAAAGGAAAAACTAAATTATTTGGAAGCGTATGAATCAGAATAAATGTCGGTAAGTGTTTCACTTTCAACTCTGTAATTATCTGCTGAGATATTGTTGTTTGCCATCTAGGTAGTGATATTGGGCTTTTTTCAATTTTGTTCGTCGATCGAAATTAATTACGGATGCTAGCTAAAATATATAAAATATATACTAATTATGTATATTTATGTATACAACATGTATATATTTATACTTAATATACATAATCTAAACATTTGCTAGCTATTTTGTAAATTAGATCATCGAAAGGTATTGGACTGTAATTATCTCACATTCTGATGATAATTGCATCATGCCAGAAAGTAGGTGGTATATCTTCAGCAAACACTAATTTATACTCCCCGACCAAATTCATGTTGCGGTATTTGATTGGCACAAAGTTTAAGGCAGGAAGAAAAACTTTTGAAATTTATAGTCTAAAATAAGTGATAGATACATATGTGGTCATAAATTATCTCATTAACGATAAAATAAAAAGTTTATTGTTAAATCTTTTGGAAATATAAATAAGTGTCATTTTTTTCATAGAGAAATTAAAAGGGAAAATATGTTACATAAAAAAGACAAAGGGAGTACCTTGTATTCAACTTTAAACTTAATGACTTTTAGTTTCTTAGTTCTTTGAGATTACGAGTTCAAAACTTCATATGTATACCTCCTCGTTCTAATTTATGTGGTGTTGTTTGAGTGAATACATAATTTAAGAGAGAAAGGTGTAAGTACACAAATAACCGCTTTCGGGACCTGTAAGGCATAATCGAAGTTTATAAATTTTATAAGTTTAGTCTCTTCAAAAAACCCTTCCGACGACATATGCATGGAAGTTGAAAAATATCCACGTCCTAGTTACATTTTTTCATGAAGCTTGATATATTGTTGTGCAAACAAACTTCTGCCATACACATTTGAAGTTTGAATTGTCAATGCCAAACTTCCTTATATGCATCTGAAATTAAGTTTGGAAGTCTCAAACTTCAAATATGTATGGCTAAAATTTGGAATATCATTTGTGCATGCAAATTTCGAGATACACGTTTAAAGTTTAACTTGTCAAGATCGAATTTTAAACATATTCATCTTAAGCTAAGCTTGGAAGTTTGAAACTTCAAACCTGTCTCTTAAGAATCATTCGTTTATTATCAGCAGGAATTACTTGGGGAATCTTACTACAAATCTATTTCTTTCTTGTAAAATCAAGTGGAATTGATAAGATACGAATCATATCTACCCAAGTGAAGAATCCACACAATAGATATGGGTGACAATTGGTGTTTATGATTTCTTGTCTTTATGGCTTAGGTTCCGTCAAAATATTTGGTTCTCTAGTTCCAAGTTACTATATATGGTTCAGTTGGCAAAAAGAAATTATGGAAAAAATAAGCAAAATCACAATCAGACAATTAACATGAAGCAGCAACGTAAAGCACTACCTCTCAATTCATACTAATCAAATTTTAAAATAAACTTTGATCGAGTTGTGAAGAATCTAGCATACATAGTATATACAAAGAGGGTAAATATTTTCATATTAGCAGTGTGAACATAGTGGTAAAGGAGAAAGAAATAAAAAAGAAGAAAAAAAAAAGAAGGCACAATTATGTTTGAAATTTGCCTACACCAGTTAAATATTTTTTTAAAAATACGTTGTTGTTGTAAAACAATAATAAAAATACAAGACAACAAGAGATATAGCGAAAGAAGCTAGGAGAGAGAAAATTTTATTGCTCTTCAAACTGATGTTCAAATAAACTGAATTGACTTCCTAGTTATAAAAGAACTGAAGTTGCTCTGTAAACTACTTCAAAGAAGCTATTGTGTAAGCTCATCCATGAGAAGTTGCTTGCAAAGCTACTTGCAAGTTGATGTGTAATCTACTTGCAAGTTGCATGTTTGATTGTTAGTTTATCCCTAAGAAGCTGCTTGCAAAGCTACTTGCAAGTTGTTGTGTAAGCTAATTACAAGTTGTCTGCTTGATTGTAAGTTTATTCACAAATTTGTGTATTTGAATGGACATTCACAATTCAATATATTTATAACAGTTACAGGTTCAATTGGCACATCCAATTAAGTTGCCCCGTGAATTTTTCTTGAAAGAATCTTTTTAGGAATTTGTAATCTAAAACAAGCTGAAGTTAGTGTAACAATAAATTATCTCAATAAGGATAAAATGAGAAATTTGAAAATTAATTATTTTCAAATATAGAAATATATAGAACAAACTAGAAAAGAATAGTAATATATATACATACTAATAAATAGTTTCACTAAAAGGATTCAAAATATAAAGAAATAAACACATAAAAAGTTTTTGAAAAATTCAACATGTACATAAAAGCAACTTTTTTTGGAACCCCCGTGGAAATCCGCAGCCTCTAATACCATAGCTTCTGCCCTCGCTCATAAACCACACAAGAGATGTAAACCACACTAGTTAAACCCCGTGTGGCGAGCTAGATTGAAAAGGCATTATGGAGGGTCAATCCAAGGCCTCCTGTGTGGAAGTCACCCACCAAACCAACTAAACCACACTCGAAGGTGCTCATAAAAGCAACTTTAATCTTCTATATATTGTATAATTCTCTGGCAAAATCAGATGAACCTCTTATGGCCAGTTGGCACACACAGTGTCGGAGTTAGAAATTTTATTAAAATATAAAAAAAATACATATATCTCTTGTGTGGTTTATGAGCGAGGGCAGAAGCTATGGTATTAGAGGCTGCGGATTTCCACGGGGGTTCCAAAAAAAGTTGCTTTTATGTACATGTTGAATTTTTTAAAAACTTTTTATGTGTTTATTTCTTTATATTTTGAATCCTTTTAGTGAAACTATTTATTAGTATGTATATATATTACTATTCTTTTCTAGTTTGTTCTATATATTTTTATATTTGAAAATAATTAATTTAGATAATTTTTAAAAAAAATTAACATTTAATATTTATAAATAAAACTAAAATTTTAATCCAACTAAAATATTGAACATCCTTTCTAAAAAATTTGATATCGTCCTTGCTTACACCGTGGGTTCAATTGAAATTAGTCCCAACACTCAACACTTGTAAAGCTCAGACTTTGGCAACCTAAAGGACAAATGACTCCAGCAAAATTCATTGAGATTAGATAATAGATTCAATAATGGTACGAACTTCACGTGAAGGAAATGTGATCTGAAAGGGAATTGACATTACTTGCCACCCACCAATTTACATGTCTTTTTCATCCTTTTTTCCTCTCTAAGCAACAAGTGGGGGCCCACAATATAAATTTACCAATTTGACAAAATTTAATAATTTAAACATAAATTTTATATTTTAATTTTTAAAAAATAGACTTATTAAATAATGTTTCCTGTTACTAACTATTTTCTCTTGTACTGAATATTAATTTGCTGCAATTAATGTTATTTTTTTTATCGTGCTTATCTATAGTATTTTGGTTTGATTTCTTTACTTTCATCAATTCTTATCTGACATTTTTTATCGTACTTTCTCTTGAGCCGAAGGTCTTTCGAAAACATCTTTATCTCTCAAGTTAGGAATAAAGTCTGCATACACTCTACCTTCCTCAGATCTCACTTGTAGGATTACACTGGATATATTATTATTGTTGTATACTTATTAAATAATTTATCTCTAATTAAGTTAATTATTCTATCCTAAAATTTAAAATACATAAATCCCAAACTTTGAATATCTATCTGGGTCCAAGGTTCTCCTAAATTTTCCACCACATATAAATGTGAAGCGGCGAGAACAGTCTTTGAATACTATTCAACAAAATACTTTAATCCATTAATGTCTTTTCTTAAAAAGGACAAACAAAAAAGGCCAACTCCACTTTGAATTTGGACTTTTCTTATTATATTTTGTACAAACTTGCACACTCTAAAGTTAATAGTTTAAATCTAACTCAATGCAATCCGCTATATTATTGTTGAGCAAAATGTCTCGTATAGTACATTAAATTCTCACCAAAATATGTCATTTGCATATAATAAACAAAAGTTTATTTTTTTCACGATAATTTAAATAGAACAATGATTTAACTAGGACTAATTAAGATGATCCGCTAAATAGTAAACCTATACAATAAAGATTATATTCTTCTCATTTATTTAAATTTTGATGAATAAAATTACCTGATATTTTTTTATGATAAAATATTCAGTAAAAAAAATTAAGGTACCAACAAGCTGATGCGACCACGACAATTTAAACAAAAATTATGTTGAGACAACATTGTTTTATTTTAAGGGGGTCTTCATATTTTTGCACAAGGCAAGCCAATGAAATGATATGTTTTTATTGTCGCAGACATTCATTTCACCACATCCACAAATATTTCCAGCTCATGAAACCAAAAGAATAGACAAAATCCAGATACTAATCAAGTATCCAATTTATGCATAAAGAAAAGTGAAAAGGGAAGTAAGGAAAAAAAAAAATAAGAAAGGTTTATGAATGAGTCCAAATTAGTGAGAGATGGTACCACAAGATCATTATGTCGTCAAGAGATATATTTATTCGTATTTGATATTTAGTAAAAATTAAAAACTGAAGTAAGAACACATAATAACACTACATCATATTGCAAATAGTTATAGCATAAATATTTTTTATACTATCAATGTCAATGCACAATAGTTAAACTCTATATTGATTACGAATTCACATAAATTCAATAATTTTTATCGAGATTTTTTATATATATTAAAAAATTATTAAATATCTATAAATATTTAATCATGAACTCAACTATTATAATAATATTTCATTATAACGGTTAAGTTTTCTTTGGAACCGACTTTCATATTAGCTCTTTATAACAACATCTCGCTATAGCAGTAAAAAAATATCGAAACAAATAATATTATTATAAAAAAAGACTGTATTAATTTGAAATTGTTATAAAAATCCACAAACTTTAAATACGGAATTCTCATATATGTCAAACTCATGGTAACACTTCCCCATTTCAGATTCTTATATGACATTAGACTATTGAACCCTCTATTTTTCAGATAGCACCAAATTCCCTCATTTGTTTAGGTATACCAAGTCAAATTGTCAATTTAAACATCTATTGTAATTATACTATTTGTACTTATTCTTTTTTTTTTTATTTATCATACAGTATTCAGTATCGTATTGAAATTTGATTTATTTAAATTTGTAGCGCATAAGGCCTATTCGAGAGAAGCTTCTTTTAAAAAAATATATTGAGAGTTTAAACCCGAAACATATTATTAAGAAAAGTAGTGGTCACCTGCTCGGTTACTTCTCTCTCTATTTCTTCCCCTATAATACTAACAAAAAACTTGTTTCATATCAATTCCACCTACTACTATGCATTGTTTTTTTTATCAGTAACCCAAAAATTAATCCAAATAATGGCTTCTGGAAGTAGAGAAAAACATGGTCGTAATCACCAACCAAAAATTCAAGCACAATTTTCAGGTACAAGTAATAATAATGCATCAATAAGCAAAGCAGTAGCACAATATACAACTGATGCTAGACTACATGCTGCATTTGAACAATCAGGTGAATCTGGTAAATCGTTTGATTATTCACAATCTATTAGAAATACTACTGACTTTGTACCTGAACATCAAATTACTGCTTATTTAACTAAAATTCAAAGAGGTGGTCAAATTCAACCTTATGGTTGTACCTTAGCTGTAAATGAGTCGAGTTTTCGTGTTATTGCTTATAGCGAAAATGCATGCGAGTTGCTCGGTATAATGCCTCAATCAGTTCCAAGTCTTGAAAAGCCTGAAATGCTCACAATTGGAACTGATGTTAGGAGTCTTTTTAATAATTCGAGTTGTGTTTTACTCGAAAGAGCATTCGGGGCACGTGATATTACGTTGTTGAATCCGATATGGGTACATTCGAGGAATTCAGGGAAGCCCTTTTACGCGATTTTACATAGGATTGATGTTGGTATTGTGATTGATTTAGAGCCTACTAGAACAGAGGACCCTGCATTGTCTATTGCTGGAGCTGTGCAATCACAGAAACTTGCCGTGAGGGGTATTTCGCTTTTGCAATCGTTGCCCGGTGGAGATATTGAGATTTTGTGTGATACTGTTGTTAAGAGTGTGAGGGAGCTAACGGGTTATGATCGTGTTATGGTGTATAAGTTTCATGATGATGAGCATGGGGAGGTTGTGGCGGAGAGTAAAAGATCTGATTTGGAGCCTTATATTGGTTTGCATTATCCCGCTACTGATATTCCACAAGCATCAAGATTCTTGTTTAAGCAGAATAGGGTTAGAATGATTGTTGACTGTACTGCCACACCTGTTCGGGTTATTCAGGATGGATCACTTAAGCAGCCCTTATGTTTAGTTGGTTCAACACTTAGGGCTCCTCATGGTTGCCACCCCCAGTACATGGTCAATATGGGAAATGTTGCGTCGTTGACGCTGGCTGTTATTATAAATGGAAATGATGATGAAGTTGGAGGCCGAAATACAATGAGATTATGGGGCTTGGTTGTTGGACACCACACTTCTGCTCGGTGCATTCCTTTCCCACTTCGTTATGCCTGTGAATTCCTTATGCAGGCCTTCGGGCTCCAACTAAACATGGAATTACAATTGGCATCACAATTGGCTGAAAAGCATGTTTTAAGGACACAGACATTGTTATGTGACATGCTTCTACGAGACTCACCTACGGGGATTGTAACTCAGAGCCCCAGTATTGTCGACCTTGTGAAATGTGATGGGGCCGCTCTGTACTACCAAGGGAGGTACTATCCTATGGGTGTTACACCTACTGAACCCCAGATAAAGGGAATTGTGGAGTGGCTATTGACTTATCATTTGGACTCAACAGGCCTAAGTACTGACAGTTTGGCTGATGCAGGATATCCTGAGGCAGCTTCTCTTGGTGCTGCTGTTTGTGGGATGGCGGTTGCTTATGTAACTTCAAAAGATTTCCTGTTTTGGTTCCGGTCCCACACTGCGAGCGAGATAAAGTGGGGTGGTGCAAAGCATCATCCAGAAGATAAAGATGATTGGCAGAAGATGCATCCACGTTCTTCCTTTAAGGCGTTTTTGGAAGTTGTTAAGAGCCGCAGTTTACCATGGGAGGATGCAGAAATGGATGCAATTCACTCTTTGCAGCTTATTCTCCGTGATTCATTCAAGGATACTGAGGCAAGTAATTCTAAGGATATTGTGCATGCTCAGCTTCGAGAAGTGGGGTTGCAAGGGATGGATGAACTAAGATCTGTTGCCAAAGAAATGGTTAGATTGGTAGAGACTGCTACAGCACCGATATTTGCCGTTGATGTTGAAGGTCGCATAAATGGATGGAATGCAAAAGTTGCCGAGCTGACAGAGTTGTCAGTTGAAGAAGCAATGGGGAAGTCGCTGGTTCATGATCTTGTCCATGAAGAATCACAGAGAACTGCTGAGAACCTTCTCTTCAATGCTTTAAGAGGTTATACCAATCTGCTGTACATTTCTTTCATTCCAATAAGTGCATTTCATTACCTATGGAGTTTCCTTAGGCTATATTGATTATTATTCTCTTATCTGCTCTTCTCTGTTTTTATATTTTTGTGGCAAAGACATCCCGGATTTTAGGGATAACAAACCATGAGCTTAGGCTTTCGTTTGCAGTAAATAATGTGGGCGGGGTTGCATGTTTTGTTTATATTGCTATTTGCCTTCTATTGGATAGATATTTTTAGGGATAAGAAGCTATTTAGCAAGATGTGTTCTTGTATGTTCATGTTTTGACATTAGCACTTTTATTGCATTAAATGTCTATTGTCCATATCCCTGCGTAAATTACAAGTTGTAGGTTCATAAAGATTTATATATACTGCTGCTGATAAGAATTGACTAACCTATAATATCTATAAACATGTGTTTACCCTGGTTTAACAGAAATTTCTTATCTTTTACCAACCGTTAGCTCCTTTCCTTTTTTTTTTCAAAATAATCTTATACATTGCCTCCCATACTCTTTGCAAAGGTTTTCACTAATTACTGCTATTATTTCAGTAATTTTGGATTGGCACCAATGCACTTAGAAGTTAGTACATATGAATTGTTGATTAGATTGTGCTAAGCTAGCACAGAAACCGTACCATGTCAAAAACCACCTAAAATGGAAACATGAGAAGTAATCAAGATCTTTTATTGATCATAAATCATGTAACAACCTGCATCAAAGCTTTCTGATTTAATCATGACATAATTTATGTTTTTTGGAGGTCTTCAATCTTGAGTTTCCAATATTAACTCTAGGTTATTTCAGAGCACATGGGCGTAATCATTGTGGCTATACATCCTCTCTGGGTTATAAAATGAAGCTGCATTTAATATCAGATTCAGGCTAATCCCGACAGTGGGGTGGCAACATTCTCTCTTTAATGTGTATGTAGCTTGAGTTTCTTGCGCATTGTTAATTGAAACTGATTGTTATCCACCCTCTTCGTGTCCAGGAGAAAAAACTAATATTGTTGCTAAACCAATCACAGGTGAAGAAGATAAGAACATAGAAATACAGTTAAGGACATTTGGAGCTCAGCAACCGAAGAAGGCTGTTTTTGTGGTGGTTAATGCTTGCTCTAGCAAAGACTACACAAATAATATTGTTGGTGTCTGCTTCGTTGGCCAGGATATTACCGCCCAAAAAGTTGTGATGGACAAATTTGTTCTCATACAAGGTGATTACAAGGCCATTTTGCACAGCCCTAATCCTCTGATCCCGCCCATTTTTGTATCAGATGAGAACACTTGTTGCTTTGAGTGGAACGCAGCGATGGAGAAACTTAGTGGTTGGAACAGAGAAGAAATCATTGGAAAAATGTTAGTTGGTGAGATTTTTGGCAGCTTCTGTCGGCTCAAGGGCCCAGACGCCATGACGGAATTCATGATCATGTTGCATAAGGCAATTGGAGGCCAGGAGACAGACAAGTTCCCTTTTTCCTTCTCTGACCGAAATGGGAAATTTGTTCAAGCTCTTTTGACTGCAAACAAGAGGGTCAATATGGATGGCCAAATTATTGGGGCCTTTTGTTTCTTGCAGATTGCAAGTCCAGAATTGCAGCAAGCTCTAATGCGGAGACAACAAGAAAAGACAAGTATTTTTAGGATGAAAGAGTTGGCTTACATTTGTCGGGAAATAAAGAATCCTCTGAATGGTATACGCTTTACGAATTCATTATTGGAGGCCACAGATTTGACAGAAAACCAGAAGCAGTTTCTGGAAACAAGTGATGCTTGTGAGAGGCAGATGTCTAAGATCCTAAGGGATGTTGATCTGGACAATATTGAGGATGGGTAAGTTCGTATTTAATTATTTATTCTATTTTTAAAAAATTATTTATCCTATCATCCTAGTTAAATATAGAAGGGGAGCCTTGGAGTAACTGGTAAAGTTGTTGCCATGTGACCAGGTGGTCATGGATTCAAGCCGTGGAAACAACCTCTTGCATAAATGTGAGGTAAGGCTGCGTACAATAGACCCTTGTGGTCCGGCCCTTCCCCGGACCCCACGCATAGCGGGAGCTTAGTGCCCCGGGCTGCCCTTTTTTTAATCCTAGTTAAATATATTTGTTTACTACGACATAGTATACTCTGGTACAGCTTTATAGTCCATTTAGAATTGTGTTAGTGTTTTATGAGCTATGGTCAGAAAATCATGGAAAGTACAAAGAGACTAGTTTGGTCTTATATGTGACTGGCATTTGCATGGGTGCCTTAAGGGTAAGGCCACTAAAGCATCTGCTTTAGGCCCCTAAGAATTAAAGGCCTCAAAGATTTGCTATTATTTATAGTTTTTTATGCAAAAAGTATGTATCACATGTCTTATTATATAACTTGGAAGAGGTTCTTTCAAGTTAATAAAATATTACTCCTAGTAGTTTGTTGAAATACAATAACTTGGTTATCAAAAATCTTATTGGTAGATATGAAGATTTAAGTAGGTTAATTCAAAGTTCTAGAATACTAGACAGTTTTAATGTCATTTAACAAAAAAAAAAAAATTATATATTTTACTACATTCGTAATGTCATGACTATATAAGGAAATATTGAACTTTTTAAAATATTAATTGTAACTTTGTGATATGTAAGTAATTTTTTAGTAGTTGTAAGAAAATTTTTGTTGAAGAATTAAAGTTAATTGTAACTTGAAATATTGAAATAAAACCTTGATAATATGAAAAGAAGATCTAATGCATATGCCACTATATAAGAAAATTATAGATTTTTATATTAAAAAGACTTATAAATGATATTTATTCTATATAATATATAATGTTTTAAATTGTCATAAATAAAAGATTTCATTTTTTTCTTAGATTTTAGTTTGAGTTGTTCAAATGAGTGAGTAAATTTGGTTAAGTTTTTATTTATCATTAAGTAGTACATATACGCACCTCGTTGGTTTTGATTTTTCCTTCTTCCCGTACATTTAACTTGTTCTCCTTTTTTTTCTGTCTATGATGGTTTATATTCCTTTTTAAACTTAATTTTGCTGAATATTTTTTTTTTTTTTATCCATTAAAAAAAGATTGATGAATTAATCCTTAAATGGATAAATTTACAGCTTTGCATCTAAAAAAGTTGAAAGAGTAAATTTTGAAAAAGATACATGAATTTTATTTAAAATATTTATGATATTTTATTAAGTTTTGGCTTTAGGTCACTAACCTGGGCACTTGGGAACTTATAGGCAAAATTTATGAGACATGTCTCTACTCTCAAGTCGTATTCGTATCTTAATTGTAGCTTGTAGTGGTGTTAAGCTAGTGACTGTTTGTGGACAAGAACCGACTTTACAACAGTAGTGAAAGGACAATTTCATATTTAAGGTAATTATTGAAGTCAATAAATCTGGATTAGTTGAATGAGGGTATTGCTCCTATATGACAGTATATTTCCATGTGAATATCAAATGTAGGTACATAGACTTTATTCTCTGAACTTGCAAGCTAGTTTCCAGGAGACACAACACATGTTGGTCCCTATTCTTTTTTCCTTTCGGGGTTTGCGCGCCGTGGGGGGGGGGGGGGGGGGGGGAAGCACCTGTCTGACTGTCTCCATGTAAATTGGTAGCTGACTTCAATTTGTGATGTTCCTTGCTCCTCTTCAGAAGATATTAACTTTTAAACTTCTAACAGTTCACTGGAGCTAGAGAAAGGAGAATTTTTTCTTGCGAGTGTGATAGATGCTGTTGTTAGCCAAGTGATGTTATTGTTGAGGGAAAAAGGAGTGCAACTTATCCGGGATATTCCAGAGGAAATAAATACATTGAGGGTCTATGGCGATCAAGTCAGAATTCAACAGGTCTTTGCTGATTTCTTGCATACTATGGCAAGCTATGCACCATCCCCAGAAGGGTGGGTAGAAGTCCATCTTCGACCAAGTATGAAGCAAATATCTGATGGAGTAACTATCGTACATATTGAGTTCAGGTACATTCTTCAACTTTCTCTTCGTTACTTTCGCTGTGAATGAGCTATATCAACATGTGAAGCCTTATTTCCTTAAAAGATACTTGAACGGAAGATCTTTATCCAGTCCATCATTTGCACTTCATCAGCTGTAATTGTTATTTCTTGGCTGTTCAAAGCTTTTTCTCTTTAGGTTTATTATTTGTGTAGAACTGAATAATTCATAACATCTCAAGAAGTTTGTCTGAAATTACTGGTTCATATGTTATGATTACAGATTGGTCATAATTTTTTAATATGGACTTTGTTAGCAATTACTCACTGGTTTACTGGTACCACTTCTTGGGGTTGTAGCATTTAGTCCACCTTCCTTCTCTGACTTTTATCATTTGATCAGCATATTGGAGTCCTAACATTTTCCTCAACTTCCAAGTTGCTTTACATTGACCACCATTGTTACTTCTATCTACAATCCTAATCAAAATTACATAAAATCTGGTCACTTATATTTATCAGAACTTCTACGTCCTTGACCTTTTTGATATTAAAGGACAAACACAAGTGTGTTCATCCTTAGTTTTAAGCTAACGACTTGACTCGAGAAGCAAACTACAATAAGTTCTGGCTATGGATAAGGTAAAATCTTTACATGTAAATTTAAGATTATGGTCCTGGATAAGATCAAATATAAACATAAACATGTTAACTTGAGATTGATAGAAATAATCAGTACACCACTTCCATTGATTTTTCAACTCTTTTAACTTCGGAACTACCGATGGTCTCGTCTTTGTCTTTCAGCTTTTAAGTTTGTGTTCGATGAAGAAAACGTATGATTTCCTACTTCAAAATGTTTTCACCCGCTTTAAAACTGCAACTGCATAACTATAGGCTTCTATTAAACTGCAACTGCATAACTATAGGCTTCTATTATGTTTTCACCCGCTTTAAAACTGCAACTGCATAACTATAGGCTTCTATTAAACTGCAACTGCATAACTATAGGCTTCTATTAAACTGCTCACCAAAAGAACTTTGTTGGAGTTTGTGGACACTATCATTTCAATCCTGAAATAGGAGGACCAAGAGCTTAAGCTTTTGGACACTGTCATTTTTTAATCTGATTTTTTATGGATATTGGATGCACTACTATGTATATAAGAACTGCTAAGCATTCTTTTAGAAGTATGCCATATGCTACATATGATGGTGTTTTACTAGTACATGCACTCCTTTTCTAGTTGTCAACTTGGGCACTTGATGAAAGTGTTAATATAATCAGATACTCCCTCCGTCCCATTTTAACTGTCGTTTTAGCTCAAAAAAAGTGTCACGGAATAATTGTCACTTTGGGAATTCAAGACTAAAGCTGGTTTTTGTTTCCAACTATACCCTTGATATTACAGAAGAATGCATAGTATTTAAGAGGAAACAATAAATCTACTATCATTAAACAAGGAGAATTTAGTAAACTATCTCTTATATTTATTATTTTCTTAATGGGCGTGAAATGAGACGGTTAATATGGGATGGGGGGAGTATTAACTTTTAAGTTTTCAACATTTTAATGCTTTTTGGTGTCACATACTGTCTCAACCAGCTGTTTGATTTTTCTCTCTTCTTGGAAAAGGATTGTTTGCCCTGGTGAAGGTCTTCCTCCTGAATTGATCCAAGATATGTTCCATAACAGTCAGTGGATAACTCAAGCAGGCTTAGGTCTGAGCATGTGCAGAAAAATCTTAAAGCTTATGAATGGAGAAGTTCAGTATATCAGACAATCAGAAAGATGCTTTTTCCTGATTATCCTTGAACTACCAGTGTCCCAAAGAGGTTCAATGAGTGTTGGATAGATTACCAACTGATAAATTCAACATTATAGTCTCTCAAAGTGCAAAACGTACAATCTGTTAGAATGCTTGGGGTGCCTCGAATACTCAGCATGGAACTTGGAGCAATGTCAAGTCCTTCTATACTGCTAATGGGTATTGAATGAGCTTTTCCACAAGGTTTGCAATATATGTTTGCTGAAATATTGGTGGTTTTTGAAGCATTTACTTTACCAAGACTAATTTTTAACATGAAAATTGGGTTCACTTACAAATTAACTGCATATCTGTAATATGGGTAGCGCCAAGATGTTTCTGGGCTTAATGATCTCGAGCTATTGTGAATATTCTAACAAAATGTACGAGGGATAGTGTTTTGAAGTAGTCATTTCAATGTACTATAGTGTGCTTTGTGGAATAAGTGTAACATTGTATGGTCTGGCAGAAAATATGTCTTCCTTTGTTATGAGAGAATTTTTGTTGTTTCATGTAAGTTGTAACATACTAACATGGATATGCTGATAATCCAGGGTTGATGATGGCGTTTTCACCAAAGGTTAAGTAATCAAAAACTGGATTGTTGATAGCATTATACTTGCATATATTGTTTTTACATTCTTGACCACTCTGTGTTTAACTTAGCAAGATTGCATTGTATATTTGCACATGTTCTGTAAACAATAAATATTATGTACGTGTATACCAGGTACTTATAACTTTACATTATTATACAAAATTAGATAATATTATGTCATATATTCTCTTCTCTATTTTTTTTTTTTGATAATCCAGGTTTCCAGGCTTGCGCCTGACTACTTCACTGGTATTACCCAGACGTCCTAGAGATGATGGGACCGGTTCTTCAGCACCCCACCACCAGGTAAATCGCGGGATGTGCACACATGGTCAGAGTCTGCTTGCGTCCAACGGATCAATGCTACAAGGTTGACCCCCCCCCCCACAGCCCCATCCACAAGGCTTGGCGGAGACCGAACCCACACTGCAACATGCTCGCGCGGCTTTTAGCGCCCAGGCTTTACCACATGTATGTGCCCCGGAGGACAATATCCGGAGGGGAGAATCGAACTTGCGACCCTAAGGCCGCAAAGTTGACTCCCTGCCATCAAGCTGACCCCTCTAGATTTCTCTTCTCTATTTCTCATAGTCCTTCATCAATGCTTGTCTCACCCTTTCTTCTGCCCATCTGTCGTCTATGAAATTAGAGTAAAAAATAGAATGAAAAGTTTATCATATTGCCCCTAATTATGGCTAATTATCTAATAATTAAAATCTATTAAACCTTACAAAAAAATTATGCAACCATGAACCAACTAATTAAGCAATGAGTTCCACAATTCACATATTCACCATAAAAAATAATGATGATAAAAGAAATTTGGAAAATGACTCGTTAATAGTGAGGGTAAAATAGAAAAAAATAAAAAATTATCTCTTAATTTTTTTAAGTGAACAAATAAAATCGAAACTATCATGATCAAGTCATTTATTACCAGTATCGAGTCATTCTTTTCATGCCAAATTTAGAGAAAATTGTAACGGTTAGAAGTCCACATCACCAGTAAAAAAGAGATTCCTTATATGATCTTGAACAATTTTTCAAGACGAACTAGCACGAGAATAGACTAATAGCAATTTTTTGTTCATCAATATTAAGTCTCCTCCATATTATATTGTCCACACTTTAATTAATATAGAAAAAATAATGAATAAAAATGGGGGTGAGGGGGGAGAAAATGTATCAATTTGTTCGAGGCCGTGGTCAATACGAGAATTAAGTTTGAAAGGCACGGAGAATTGATATAAATATAGCCAATCTTCAATGCAAGCGTTCGTCATTTTTGAAAGACGCCCTTGCTCTGCTAATTGGCTTTTTCAAAACAAAAATAAAATAATATACGCACGTGCTATGAAAATATTTAAATTTAAAAAGGTTAATTTTCTACTTCTTTTCAAATGAAAATATACGCACGTGCATTTACAAGCGCTTTTAATTTTCTACAAGTTTGACCAAATAAGCTACTGCTGATTTTGAATTTTCTCATTGGCTAATAACACCAACTATATGAACATGACAATTGAAATCATTTTAACACCTACCAGTTCATAATGCAAATAACACGGGTTCGATGAGACTATTATTAGCACTGAACTGAATGGAGGTTAGATTATTTTCAAACAATTATATTATACACTTTGTTAAATAAATAAAAAAAGCACTTCATGTAGCACAAGTTCATGTTAAGACAGCATTTTTTATGTTGCCAGTTTATTAAATTAATATTGTGGGCTCTTTACTGTTATTTTTGGACCCAAAAAGATCTAACCAGATTTAGTTTTTAATCAAAAAAGAGTGATCAGACATAGCTTTCTAGGCAGCAATTATGCATCAATATAAACAGTTTTAACAAACTGTTCAGAGCCCAGTGCGATCATCATCTCAATATCATTAATACTAAAATAATTTTGCAGTACATTAAGAACACAAAAATAAAAGAAAATTAAAAATAAAAACAAATCAATGCACTAAGATCCCGCTTCCACAAGAGGTTGTTTTCTTCCATAGATTAAACTTGGTAGCAACTTTACAAGTTACTCGAAGGTTTTCTTAAAAAAAAACATAAATCAGATATTAAAAAATTACAGTTTATTTTTTAAAGTGGGGGAAAATCCTCAGAAAAATAGCTTGTAATTGTCATCAAAATAAATAACTTCAGGTCTCAAAGATTTCATGCCATCATAGGAAAAACCCCACTAAATATTTTCCTTAAAATTTTAAAACAAATAAAAAAATTGAAAGAAATTGAATAATATAGCAGGATATAAATTCACTGCACCTAGTAAATAATACGGGTGAAGCGACTCAACTTCCATGCAGTAAATTTCTGCCTTGTTTTTTTGCATAAAAATGCAAAATTGAAAAAAACCCATATCCTAAATTATCTCAAGGATTTTAATTCAAAGGCAGAAAAAAGAATAATACATTTGAAAATAGAAATTAAGAATACACAAAACATATAATTTCAAACAAGGAAATATGTAAAAAGAGAGAACAATGAAGGAAGAAGTGGTGTAGGGTTGTAAGCCTTTAGAGTCGTACATATACTATGGAGGGTGGAACTAGGGTTTAGACTTTAGATAGATTTGGGCCATGCACGGCCCATTTATTCGCGCTTCGATACATGGTTGGGTATATAATGGGCCGGATCAGATAGTTTTTCAGCTTTTGAAAATAAATTGGATCATATCAGCTCAGGCCTGTTGAAGTTTAATTATGGCCCAGTTGGCCTATCCTAAAGTCTGGCCAAGACGAGCCCACCTTTAAGAGTATTTGCCTAAATTACAGTCAAACGTCTCTATAACAACATCATTTTTTGGCTGCTATAGTGAATGACTGTTATACACATATAATAATATTTGATATTTAAATAATATTTTAATTGTTATAGGCAAAAAAAAGATGTCAGATTCTAAGCTTAATCACACTTTGTACAAAGAAGAAAAATCTTTTAATGATGGAGATATATATATTCATATAATATTCTGCCATAAATAGTATATTAAAGTATTAAATATTTAGTTAAAACCTCTAGACCTATTAATGGTAAACTTAGAGATTTTTTTTTTATAAAGATGGTTAATTATTATATTACCAAAAAAGAAGATAATTGTTATAGAGGAATAATTTTTACAAAAAAATGTAATGTTATAAAGATGGTTGTTGTTGTTATAAGCAAAAACTTGTTATAGAGAGGTTAAATAAAATATAAAAATCAGTTATGAGAAAAACTTAATTGTTATAGTGAGGTGAATGTTGTTATAGAGATATATGACTGTATATATAAATGATTTTGAATTATTTTTTACTTACGTACTAAATGCAAAAAATAAATAAGAGAATTACTTTTTTCCCGGAATCATTTTCCTTCCTGTCAAGTACACGCTAAAATCTAAGATAATACCTTGATTCTACAAAATGTATATTCGGAGCCGCACGGAAAAGATTAATTTATCATAGTTCACCCGTTAACCTAAAACATTTTCGTAATCCTTAAATTGACATTAGGAAGGAGCAACTAAAGGGAGTTGGGAGGTCCCTGAGCTAAAACAATATATAATATACGGGAAAAGGTCAAAAATATCCTTAACGTATTGAAAATGGTTCAAAATGTCATCTTTTCATCTATTGGATCAAATTTATCCTTTCTTTCACCTATTTTGATAAAAAAAATGCTCTTAACCTATTAAAAATGGCTCAAAATACCATTTTCCCACTTATTAGATCAAATGTATCTCTAATATTATTTTTACATTTAAATTATCCCTTTTATTAACGACACAATTATATAACATTTAATTAAATTTTAATTAAATATGTGGCATTCAATTTTTTTATATTAGTCTCATTATATTATTTATACGTTAAACAACGTATGGATCTAATGAAGATTATTTTACTTAGTTTTGTTAAGAAAATTATTGAAATTGCATCAAGAGTTTGGCAGATATCACTCATACATTTCTATGAATAAATAAAATATTGTATTAGTAAGTACAGTAGGCTAGAATAAAACGAAAAAATGACTTTTTTTTGTGTGTTGACAGTCAAGATCAAGGATACTCAATTTCACTCTTTTCTAATTAGTACATGTAGATTAATAAAATAAAATGAGTATTTAGGTGAACTGAGTTACATGTGGTGATATGTATCAAATTTTCTTTTACTTCAAAATTTGTTTGACAAATCTCACGACCCATTTATTTTTTTATAGTCCATATTCAAGTTAATCGAACTGAAATCTTAAACAATTTTTATGTACCGGAACAACAAAAAAAAAATCACACTTTAAACCAATCGGGATATCCTGTAACATTTATCAAGCTACTTTAACAAAACTAAAACAATTAACTAGAAGAAAATTAACAAAAAGTTCTGTGATGTAAGTGAGGATATATATTTCCGAAACAAACTAATTGTGCTACAAATACTATTAATAGAGGCCGCATGTTTAATTAAAATTTAATTAAATTTCATATAATTGTGTTGTAATAAAAGGGATAATTTAAATATAAAAATATTAGGGATAAATTTGATCTAATAAGTGGAAAAGAGACATTTTTGAGTCATTTCTAATACGTTAAGGGCATTTTTTATCCAAATAGATGAAACGAATGACAACTTTGATCCAATAGGTGAAATGAGGACATTTTTAAACCATTTCTAATATGTTAAAAGACATTTTTAACCCTTTGTCGTATAATATATAACATTGCATAACTAAGGTGGTTGACATAATTTGGAGATTGTTTAGGCACACAAATATTTAGTTTAAAGTGACTCTTATGAAGTAGTAACATATAATCGCCTCTAAATGATTATCTAAATTATAAGGAAGAAGTAGCCTTGGTTTCTGCTAGTTGTGTAGATATTTAGATGTCAAATCAACAACAACAATAATAACATATTCAGTTGTTCTCGCCCCGAATTCTGTTCTCTGCCGTTTTATTGGCTGACCGTATCGGGAGACAAATTGATTCCTTAACTTAAGCGATTTGGGCTGCAAATGGAACTCTGATTTCCAGCAATGGGTTCCCCAACTACTCCAGAAAGCGTTAGGACGGTGGTATGAGTAAACTAAGAGGTAAGAAATATGAATGCAGTTGAGTACAGTAAAGTAAATGATAAAGATAGATAAAAATTGAGTTGTTTGATTGATTGGTTGTGTCTGTATATACAAAGAATGATCTTATTTATAGTACAAAAAAGGATAAAAATTGTACAACGTGATTCCCCACCCCCTCATGTCAGCCATCAAGTAACCCGCTAAGTTCAATGGCCGACTATGGGGGAGGTGGTGCCGATTTTCTCGCCCTCTACTCCTCTTGCTAGGATAATGGCCCTTTCTTTTAGTTGTTGTTGGTCGTTACCGCTTCTAGGGGTCCGAAAACCCTTTTGACTTGGTCGTTGAGATGTTTGCATCTTAGTGGGTCCCAGTGGTACCTCTAACTAACAACTCGGCTAAGATGCCTTACTAGCCGATAAAGTTCTTGTAGTCGAGGGCTAGGAGTAAATTCGGCTTTGGAACAGTTCGGTTGTCACTGAATTCGGCTAAACATTTAAATTACTTTTGAGTGTTAACAATTTCCCCCTACATTAACTCGAGTGTGACAGTTGAGTTGATGTATCCGAAAGTAGCCGTCGTTTCAGTCTGACAGCTGCGCATGTCACTTCAATCGTCTTGTCTCCAATGCATGCAATGATGATCACTTCTTGAAATGTGTTTTCCCTTTAACTGATGCGTCTCCATTACTAAGAATTGGCTCTGATGATTTTCGGTCGTGCTTTGAAAATAATAAATTAATCTCAGTCGCGCCTCTGAAGGTTATTTAAGGAGATGTATCCCCTTCATAGGTTTCTTACCTAATCATTGGCCCTTTTCTTAGTCGGAATCCATGGCTTCATCTTTTTTTATCTCGAAGATCAGGAAAAATCATTCTAGCCGATAGTGACCTAACCCCTGCCTTGGCCTTCGTTGATGAACAACTAGTTCTGACTTCGTACGGTGGACCGGAACAAGGTGATTCTCTCTAGTTTCAGTACCTCAACCCGATAAACCATGACTTTATTTCTACTTGTGACTGGTTCACCGGCGGTCGTTGTTTGGCTAACCTTCGTACTTGGCCGACTAAGGTCGCTCATTATTCGGGTTAGTTGGACCGAGCGAAGTTGGTCATAGAAGCCGAATGGAGGTACATGGGTCCTTTTGATGTCGCCGCACTGTCGGAATTTGATCTTCGTTGTAACACAAGGCTCGGGTATGTGCGGCATCTCTGTTTTTTGTGCTTGGTTTACTTGGATGTGGGAATACATATCCCACTATTTAATTTCAGCATTGCTCTCAGCAGTTTTGAGCAAATTTAGAATAAATCTCATAGATTTGATGGGCCATTGTCTTTGACCCCTTGGGATGGAGTTTCTTCGCCTGAGCAGTGCGACCAACCTTACGACACATGCATGTAAAAGAAATGGTTTTCTCTGTATTTTGTGACAGGGCAGTCGGTCTGTGGCTGTCATTTAGCTATACATCCCCCGTCGGAGGGAATTAACTTATTTTGTGCGACCAGGCAGCCGGTCCGTGGCTGTCGTTTATTCATGCATGCCCCAAATCGAAGGATAGTATTTTTTTTAGATACTTATCATTTACATTCCTGTCCATTTCTTCATCATGCATGTTTATTAGTCGATATGCGTTGCCGGCGATCCGTTGGCTTACTACGAAAGGTCCTTCCCAATTTGATGACCATTTGCCGAATTTACGATCTTTCATCCCAATAGGCAAAATGATTTTTCAAACTAAGTCTCCTTCGGCAGACGTCTTAGGCTTAACATGTTTGTTGTATGCTTTAGCCATTTTACATTTACCGGCTTCGATTTTCTTTAGGGCCATCAGTCGATCTTCATCTAGCTGGTCTAACTCCATTAGCATGGCCTGCTGATACTCCTCTAAACTTAGAGAGTTCTGCTTGGCCACCCGTAAGGATTTGACCTTAATTTCCAACGGCAACACTGCATCTTGGCCATAGGTTAGCCGATAAGGTGTCATTCCAGTAGCTGTAGATATAGAATTCCTGATCGCCCAAACGACTTCATTCAGAGTGAGATGCCACATTCCTTTTTTATCCTCCACGTTCTTACTAATTGTATTCACAATAAGTTTGTTGGCTGTCTCGGCTTGTCCATTCGCATGTGCTTAATAAGGCGAAGATGTGATCATCTTAATACCGAACTTCTCAGCAAAGGTTGTCACCTTAGAACCAGTGAACATTGTCCCTTGATCGGTGGTAATCGTCTCAGGAATACCATATTTGTATATGATATGGTGTTGAATAAACTGAATGACATCTGTCTGATGGACCCTCTTCATCGGCTGAACCTCCACCCATTTAGTGAAGTAATCGGTAGGCACAATAATGAAATTGTGGTCTTTAGCCTATTATGGGTGAATCTTGACGATGACGTCCATAGTCCATCATCTGAAGAGCCAAGGTTTTAAGACTGGGTGCAACAACTCGGTTGGTACCCATTGGATTGGTCTATGTTTCTGACATTCTCCACATCCTTTTGCATACTGGAAGCGGTCAGTTGTGATAGTAGGCCAATAATAGCCGTGGCGGTAGATCAATCACTTCATCGCTGGCCCCGCTCTGTGTGATCCACATACTCCTTCATGGACCTCTCCTATGACCTTCAAGGCCTCTGCTTTGGCAATGCACTTGAGTAGTACTCCATTCACGCTCATTTTATAGAGGTCATCGTCAGTGAGCACGTATTTCAAGGCTCTTATATTAACCTTGAGGTCCTTGCAACTAGAGGGATCTTTTAGGTAGTCAGTTAGTACCTGCCTCTATGAGTCGATTTGATCAACGGCTAACACTCGACTGGTAATTCATCGTGCTCTAGGGTGAGTAGAGACTTCTTAAAACCTGAAGCTTATTGTGCTAAGTCATTAGCCTAAACATTCATGCCTTTGGGAACATAACTTAACGTGGATGATGCGAACCCACTAAGCAACCTGCTAGTCGTCCTATGACGGGCCAACAAATTTAGGTCTTTGCAGTCATATTCCCCGGCCAGCTGTTTGATCACCAGCTGAGAGTCTCTTCGGATCTCAATGCACCTCGCCTTCATAGAAACTAGGAGTTTGAGTCTCATGATAAGAGCATCATATTAGGCTTGGTTGTTTATCAATTCAGGATCTAGCCGATAGGAGAACCTCCACATTTTATCTCTCAGATTTGTTATCGTGACTCCGACTCTAACTCCTTTCTGGGTTCTAGACCCGTCAAAGGTTAGTACCCATGGCACGAAGTCTATACATGTATTAGGAGGGGCGCATGGATCCTCCATGTCTACACAAAGGTGTTCTGCCAAGAAATCAGCTATTGCTTGACCTTTGACGACCCTGAGTGTCCTATACTCGAGAGAAAATGCGGTAAGCTTGATGGCCCATTTCATAAATCGACCTTGCAAGAATGTCTATTTAGTAAGTACCAGACAATAACAACTTTGCACAAAACGTATATAACGTGAGGCATTAGATAATATTCGAGTTTTGTGCAAGCATAGAACAAAGACATACAAAGCATCTCCAAAGGAGTATATCTAGTTTCAGCATCGTTGAGCATTCGGCTAAGACAATAAACCGCTCTTTCAGTTCCATCATCGGCCTCCTATGCTAGCAAATAGCTGATAGATAATTCTGCAGTCGAACTATACAATTTCAACGTCTTCCCTGGCACGGGAGGCACAAGTACGGGGGAAGTAGCTAAGGCCTTTTTAATTTGATCAAAGGCCTCTTGCTGTTTCGGACCCTATACTAGCTCTTCTGACTCTTTAAGTCTGAGCAAATGTGAGAAAGCCTTCATCTTGCCAGCCGAGTTAGATATGAACCTCCTTAAGAAATTGATATTTCCCAATAAGCTTTGTAACTCCTTCTTTGTCTTGGATGGTGCGGATCCCATTATTGTCTTTGCTTTGTTACGATCTATCTCGACACCTTTCTTGTGTACCAAAAATCCAAGGAAGTTGTAAGCCGATACTCCGAACATGCACTTGGTTGGATTCATTTTGAGATTATGAATCCTCATTATTTTTAATGCTTGTTCAAGATCGGCTAAACGATCCTTGAAGTCCTTAGACTTCACCACTACATCATCGATGTAAACCTCCATAGTCTTGTCGATCAAGTCATGGAATATGGTATTCATTTCCCTTTGATAAGTGGCACCAGTGTTCTTCAGACCAAACGGCATAACTACCCACTCGTAAATGCCCAACGCTCCTAGACATCTGAAGGCATTTTGTGCATGTTGTCCTCGGCTACCGATATCTAATTATAGCCAGAGTATCCATCCATGAAGGTCAATACACCATTAACGGCTGCTGAGTCGACTAGCATGTCGGCTATTGGCATGACGTACTCATCTTTAGGAGTGGATATATTTAGGTTCATGTAATCAATACATACCCGAACCTTGCCATTCTTCTTCTTGACTGGTACGACGTTTGCCAACCATTCCACATACTTAGCCGTTCTAATAAACTCGGCTTTCAGCAGACTTTCGATCTCGGCTTTGATTTGAGGCATCAGTTGAGGGTGATACCTTTTGGGCGACTGTTTTTGGGGTTTGAAACCCTCCTTGATTGGCAATCTATGTTCTACCAAAGTATGTGCCAGCCCAAGCATCTCATGATAATCCCATGCGAAGCAGTCTTTATACTGTAGTAGAAGGGTTGTTATGCCTTGTTTGTCTTCTTTCTTCAGCAAACCACTAATATGTGTTAGCCGAGGGATTTCTTCATTTCCCAAGTTAATATCTTCCAAAGGATCCTGAGACTCAAGACTAGGCATAGCCCTTCTTATGGGTGATTCAAGTTCCATCGGCAACTCAACTTCATCGACTGCAAGCGTTGGTTCATTGTCGTGGTTCCCCATCTGCGATGCCTCAACTATCCTTGCCTCAGAACTTAGGGTGGTCAACCGATGCCACAAGTCACGTATGATTTAGGTTTTCTCAACCATTTAAATCTTTCAATGTAAGTCGTGGTTCGGCTAATTGTTTTATTTCAAACCTCGCGAGGTAAGATTACAGGATTCCCAAGATCCTTCTTCATACTGCTCTGTGACGCCTATGGGAGCCACATAGGGTGAATATAGGACATCCTCTACGTTCTGAACTCCTGGTCGGAACGGGTTATCATCTCCTGGGACGATTTCTATCTTGTCTCCTTCCCAAAATACGAGCTTTTGATGCATAGTAGAAGAAAGGCATCGGCTGGTGTGAATACAGTCCCTACCCAACAGAATGGTGTAGGACGACTTGCCATCTATTACAAACAAGGCAGACCTGACCGTCTTAGGACCTACAATGATTTCTGTTACTAGAATCCCCAATGCTTCAGAGGCGTCTCCTATAAAGCTAGCCATTTTCATGTTAGTTGGGATGAGATCCTCCTTTGTTTTGTTAAGATCCTTCAAGGTAAGCAGCGGCATCACATTCAGCACAACCCCATTGTCGACAAATACCCGACTAATAATTTTATCGTTAATGTAAGCCTTGATGTAAAGGGGTTTAAGGTGTTTAACCATATCTTCTGTAGGTGCACCAAATACGGTGCTCAAAGTGTCTATAGCCGGGGTATCGACTATTGTTGCCCATTCTGCGTCTTCTATGTAAACATCACCTTCTAGGTTATCCAGCGCGGAGCGGCTGGCCCAGAACTCACATGGGATTAGGCTGACCATTTCAATGGATGTCCACATCTCATTAACCATGCCATGGCTAAATAAATCGAGGATGGAGTCCCCTCCTTCATCCAATTCGACTGACCAGAAGCTCATATCTTCCATTTCTTGAAGATAAATGAGGATCGGCTGAGGATCCTCTGACTGAATTTTCTGCACGATATGTGGGATTGCCTCGATTAGAGGTCCATCCGGGGCCATATTCTTTTGTCGGGGTTCCTCCGTCGGGTTGTCGGTAGGTTGTTCATCTAGCTCTAGTTGACCCGACGTCTCTCCTTTAGGCGACATTGCGCCTGAAGCAACTGAGTCGAATGCCCGCTCGATAGCCACGGCTACGGCAGACTCATGAATCTTATAATTTTTGGCTGCCTTGGTGTTGGAAATTAGATGCAATATCTGTTGCATCTTACGCAAGGCCTTGGCATGTTGCATCATTCTTTTCTGAGTCCTGGATGAGACTCTCAGTGGTGCCTCTTTCTTTCCGGGAGCCTGGATGACAGACCACTTCCCTTCTTCTGTGTTGGCGATTGGTTTAATCATTCTCCGGGGTCCCGTCTAGTCCTCATTTCTCATCGTGATACGTAAGGATGAAACACCCTCGTTTACGTTAAACTTGACCACCCTCTGTTTGGTTTTAGGGAGTGATTCTTCATCTATTCGAGGCATACTTGGCTGCCGGTTGGTTGGCATTCGTACTTGCCCCTCAGGCCTATGCCTGGCGCCGATAGGGACCCTCTTGAACCTCATGGTTTGTTCCTGAAGTTCTCGTTCAACGTCCCTCGAGTATTTAGGGAGATCATGAAAACTGCTCCTAGTTGGCTGTCTGTCATCGCGAATGTCATGTAGGATGCCTAACCGGTTGAACATAGAGATCTTTGTGGCTTTCTCCCCTTCGGTAGGTTTCTTTGGGACCCACACCATTTTCATCGGTTGTCTCCCTTTGGTGTCCCTTGACTCATCGGGCTTAGCAAAAGATACCATAGATATTGGGGTCGATATCAATGGACATTTCAGCTATACTCTTGTCGGCTAGCTTGAACCTCTCCTCTTTGATGCCCTTTTGGATCGCCTTTCTGAAGACCACACAATTAGAAGTAGAGTGGCTGTATGAATTATGCCACTTGCGGTACTACTTATCTTTGAGTTCCTCGGTAGGCGGAATGTTATGACCATCAAGCAGTCGAATCTGCTTATCTTTTAGCAGATAATCAAAGATTTGAGTTGCCTTTGTGATGTCAAACGAGTAACTGACCCTATCACCGGATGAACTCGTCTCCTTGCCTTTTACCCCTAACAATCTCAGACACCATTGCGTCTGCCGAGCAGTCGGCTGACTCTGAGTCGGACTCATCCGCTTCAATGATGGATACCAAATGGGAGCCTCGATTTTGACTGACTCTTCTCCGCTCCTTCTCCTGGACGTACTGCTCTATTTGGCTAGCCTTTTCGGCTAACTGGCTCAGGTCAGAGCAGGATTGTCCCACCAACTTCTCCTTTAACTGAGGGTGCATGTTGTTGATTATCATGTGGGCACACTCAGACTCGGGGAAGTGTATGGTGCATTTTCCAACCTTCTTTTTGAATCCTTTGATAAAATTGGCAGCCGATTCATCGACCTGCTACTTGAGATTCGTTAGATCATTCACGGTAACCTGAGGTTGGGGCCAATAGAACCTATCATGGAAGTAACTCTCCATGTCAGCCAAGCGCTGTACGGAATCAGGAGCCAAAGAGGAGTAACATGCGAAGGTTGTTCCCGTTAGAGAGGGGGGGAATAGCTGCAACTTGTGATACTCATTCTGGCTAGCCTCGCTGCATTGGGCAGTAAATCTACCGATGTGCTCGATAGTGGATTTGTCGTCGTAGCCAGAGAAGATGGCAAACTCCAGTATTTTAAAGCCCCTCGGCAAAGGTGCTATCCGATCTACCCAATCAGAGTAAGGCTTCTTATAAACAGGTTTCTCCAAAGGTTTCAGTTGGATGCCGAAGTAACTCCACATTGTATTAGCAATAATTTCTAGGTTTATTAGTTGTGACGTCCCCTACCGATTCTCGACTGGATTCGGCTGGTAGGTGTTCTGCATTGGCGGCCTCCATTCTACATTTTGTTGGACAGGGTTTTGAAGGTTGTAGGTAGTCTGCTGGCCATTACCAATAGGTGGGGTAATGCCCCATTGTTGTTGTTGGGTATGGCCACCAAAGCCTGCAATATAAGCTCGTGAAACGGCTAATGGAGCATGAGGATATGATGGAATAGTATTCCATGGCTGCTCTCCTCGGAGGTCGGTCGTTCTTAGTAAATTTACGCTTCCTAGAAGGTATGGACTGGGTATTGGAAATGACTGCTGGAATGATATTCCACTATAAACAACGTCACCAGATAGCCGAGCTAAGTCATAGCCAGGGGCCATCGGCTGGCCAACATTATTCGCATGCATCGTAGGGCCATTCGTAGAAACGTACGGCATAACGGGCGGCAATCCAAAGTGTCCTGAAGCCTGAACTTGTCTTCGAGCCATGTTGATCTGCCCATACTGCAGACTTGCTTGGTCAAGTGGCATATTTTGCCCCCCAAGGTTCAGCGGCGACCATGTAGTGTGCTGGTTGCCAGGCGATTGGGCTTGTATTCCTAGGTGCGCTACCGGCTGCACCTGAGTAGGCATTAGCTGATGCACATGCGACTAAGGAACAACACCGGGAGTCATGGTCTCATGCTGAATAGCACCGCTCGTAAGAGGGATGTCAGAACTAACTGAACATTCTCTTGGGTGCATTCGATTGGTTTCTATCTCCCTCGCTTACTGAACCTAATTATGTACCATCGGCTTCACAATGTCGCCAACTGTTTAGAAACTTGATACATAATATCGTGGATGCCCAAGTCGATCTGTTGTCTAATAAAAAACGTGGTCATTATGGTTGGACCTTCAGATTGGCTAGATTCTTTCATAGCTTGGATTGATGGAGGAAGTGGAGGGGTATCAACTGATGTAGGCATACCCCAGGAGGATGCTGGTTCGTTGTTCCTTCTGGGAGGATTGTGTTTAGGATGTGGACTGGACTCGGAGTTCATTTTCTTACCGGACCTTAGGCGCATACGCCAAGAATGATCCTGACCTGGAGAATCAAACTTTGCTATTAATTCACCTATGGTCCCACTGGGCGTGCCAAATTTGTTCTTGCCCCGAATTCTGTTCTCTGTTGTTTTATCGATTGAACATATCAGGAGACAAATTGATTCCTTAACTTAAGCGATTTGGGCTGGAAACGGAACTCTAATTTTCAGTAATTGGTTCCCAAACTACTTTAGAAAGCGTTAGGACGGTGGTCTGAGTAAACTAAGAGGTAAGAAACATAAATGCAGCTGAGTACAATAAAGTAAAGGATAAAGATAGATAAAAATTGAGTTGTTTAATTGATTGGTTGTGTCTGTATATAAAAAGAATGATCCTATTTATAGTACAAAAAAGGGAAAAAATTGTACAACGTGATCCCCCTATGTCAGCCATCAAGTAACCCACGAAGTTCAATGGCCGACTATGGGGGAGGTGGTGCCGATTTTCTCACTCTCTACTCCTCTTGCTCGAATAATGGCCCTTTCTTTTAGCTGTTGTTGGTCGTTACCGCTTCTAGTGTCCGGAAACCCTTTAGACTTGGTCGTAGAGGCTTCTGCATCTGAGTGGATCCCAGTCGTACCTCTAACTAACAACTCGGCTAAGATGCTTTAGTAGTTGATGAAGTTCTTATAGTCGAGGGCTAGGAGTAAATTCGACTCTGGAATAGTTCGGTTGTCACTGAATTCGGCTAAACATTTAAATTACTTTTGAGTGTTAACACCAGTATATTCCCACAAGTGGTGTCTGGGGAGGGTAGAATATACGCATACCTTAACTCTACCTTTGGAGGTAGAGATGTTGTTTCCAATAGACCATCGGCTCAGGATAAAGCAAAATAAAAAAGCAAATACAAAGCATGCCAACAAGGAAAAAGTAACAGAACAACAATACGCTAAACGAAAAATAAGAAACAATAGATAGTATCAGACAGCGCAGGAAAAGAAACACATGAGAAATACTACATCTATTAGTAAGACAGGAAAAATGAGACACCGATCTACTACCTATTAACCTTCTACCCTAATATGCGTCCTCCACAATCTCCTATCTAAGGTCATGTCCTCGGTGAGCTGCAACTGCGCCATGTCTTGTCTAATCATCTCTCTCCAATGCTTCTTCGGTCTACCTTTGCCTCTCCTGAAGCCATCCATATCCAACCTTTCACACCTCCGCACTGGAGCATCCACACCTCTCCTCCTCACATGTCCGTATCATCTAAGCCTTGCTTCCCTCATCTTGTCCTCTAACGAAGCCACCCCTACCTTATCTCGGATGTCTTCATTTCTAATTTTGTCTCTCCTATTATGCACACACATCCATAGCAACATCCTCATTTCCACAAATTTCATCTTCTGAATGTAAAAATTCTTGACTAGTCAACACTCCGCCTCATACAATATAGTAGGTCTAACCACCACTCTATAGAATTTACCTTTGAGTTTTGGTGGCACCTTCTTATCACATAAGACTCTGGATGCGAGCCTTCATTTCGTCCATCCCGCACCAATACGATGTATGACATCTTCGTCAATCTCTCTATTCCCTTGGATAATAGATCCAAGATACTTGAAACTACCTTTCTTTTGGATGGCATTGTACCAAGTCTCACAACCACGTCAGCCCCACGCGTGTCACTGAACTTACACTCCAAGTATTCTATCTTGGTCCTGCTCAACCTGAACCCTTTTGACTCCAGGTCTGTATCCAAACCTCTAACTTATCGTTAACTCCCCTGAGGGTATCATCAATCAGCACTATTTTATCTGTAACTAACATACACCATGGTATCTCTCCTTAGATATGCCGCGTCTAAGCATCCATCACTAAGGTAAATAAAAATGGACTAAGAGCTGATCCATGGTGCAAATCCATCCCAATCAAAAAGTGCTCGGAATCGTGTCTCTCTGTCCTTACTCGGGTCTTGGCTCCATTGTACATATCTTTGATCGCCCTAGTATACGCCACATGTACCCTTCTAGCCTCCAAGCACTTCCATAACACCTCCCTAAGGTCTTTGTCATAGGACTTCTCAAGGTCGATGAACACCATGTAAAGGTCCTTCTCCCTCTCTCTGTATTGTTCCACCAACCTCCTCACAAGATGAATTACTTTCGTTGTTGAACACCTTGGCATTAATCCCGAATTGATTCTATGAAATATCCATGTCTCTCCTTACCCTCATCTCCACCACTCTCTCTCAAACTTTCATAGTGTGGCTTAGCAGTTTGATACTCACATAGTTGTTGCAACTCTGAATGTCACCTTTGTTCTTGTACAACGTAATCATCGTACTCCACCTCCATTCTTCGGGCATTTTTATCGTCTTAAAAATGACATTAAACAGCCTAGTCAGCCACTACAAACTTAGTGTGCCTGCGCTTTTCCAAAATTCCATTGGAATCTCATCTGGCCCGATCGCTCTACCAATATGCATCCTACAAATAGAACTTTTGACCTTCTCAACCTTTATACACATACAATACCCAAAATCACGACTCCTCTCGGAGCACTCTGAATCCCCCAACTCAATGTCTCTGTCCCCTTCCTCGTTCAAAATTTTATGGAAGTACGACTGCCATCTCCGTTTAATGAGTGTCTCCTGCCCCAAAACTTTGTCGTCCTCGTCCTTGATGTACTTCACTTGATCCAAGTCATGAGCCTTTCTCTTTCTCACTTTGGCAAGCCTGTATAACTTCTTATCCTCGTCTTTGCCCTCTAAGTTCACATACAAATGTTCAAAGGCTGTCATTTTAGCCACTAAAACCGCTAGCTTCTCCTTCCTCTTCGCCATCTTGTACCCTTCCCAATTCGTCCGCCTTTCCTCCTCGTCTTTGCTTTTCACCAGCTTCGCATACGCCACATTTTTCGCCTCCACCTTTTCTTGAACTCCTCCATTCCACCACCAATCCCATCCATGCCTACTAATTCTACATATCGAGACCATTAACACATCTATAGACACTTCCCTAATACAACTCGTAGTTCTATCTCATATATTGCTCGCGTCTCTACTACTCTCCCAGGTCCCCATAACCAACAACTTCTCTACATCTCCTAGGCACTAGCCACAGTCAAGCTACCCCATTTGATCTAAGGCCGTTCGCCTACAACCCTCTTCTTCTTCCTCCTCTTGGTCTCGAAATCTATCATCAAGAGCTTATGTTAGGTCGTAAGATTCTCGCTCAGAATAACATTGCAATCTCTACACAGACCTCTATTATCCTTCTTAAGAAGCGAATAATATATTTGGATCCTAGCCCTTGAACTCCGAAAAGTTACTAAGTGCTCATCTTTCTTCGGAAAACTCGAATTGACTACCGCCAACCCAAAAGCTCTAGCAGAGTCCAACAATAAGACTCCTCCTACATTCTTTTCCTCGAAACCAAATCCTCCATGCACATCATCATAGCCAGACGACGTTGCCCCGATGTGTCCATTGAAATCTCCTCCAACAAAAAGCTTCTCTGTGAGCGGTATAGCCCTCACCACCTCATACAGATCCTCCCAAAAGCACTTTTTGATCTGTTCATTCAAGTCCGCGTGTGGCACGTAAGCATTAATAATATTTAAAGTGGACCCTACAACGACTAACTTAATCGACATCATCCTATCGTTGACACTCCTAACCTTTACCACTTGATCCCTTAACTCCGAATCTACCAAAATGCCTACCCCATTCCTATCCATCAAGCGGCCTGAAAACCACAATTTATACCCTTCCACATCCCGCGCCCTAGATCCTACCCATTTGGTTTCCTGAACACATGATATTCTTATCCTCCTCTTCTTGAGAATCTTCACTAGCTCTAAGGACTTCCATAATAATGTCCATATATTTCAATAGCCTACTCTCAATCTAGAAACTCTCCTAACCCCCTTACCATCCCCGACCCTTACCCCCAATCCCGACCAAAAACATGACCCTAGTCTATCATCATTCACCATAGCCACTACAACAAATACAACCTAAACACGGGTTGAAACTAGGCAAGCAAGCAGAAGTCAGAAGAATCTAAATGCAAGTGGAACTAATCAGAAAATAAGGATAGTAAAATCAAGAAAACCCAGCAACTAAGGCACAAAGATCTACAATAACTACATTGAAAACAAGAAAGCCAGTCAAAAGTTTCTCCACAGAGTACATAGCAGAACAAGAAACGATTAATAAAGGGACAGAATTGAATAAAAGTGCAGCAAAACACATATACGATTCAAGGAACTGGAAGAAATTAAGCAATAAATGGCGAAATTAGTTAAGCAAGATGTATGTTATCTATGACTCGATGCAAGGTATAAGTTCGCTGGAGAAATTTTTTCAGGTCAGACCTGTACAAATTTCGGCCAGATCTGGTGCTCCCTTCGTGCATAGTCGCGCGACCAGTCGAACAAGAAAGTATAGAACTTGAAGAGTGATGTGGGGTCCGACGGCGGTAGTGGGTTAAGAGAGAAGTGGTAGTGGATTGAAGAGGGGTGTGCGAGAGAGATAAGAGAGGATATGAGAGAGGAGAGAGAGAGAGAGAAGTGAAGCGGCTTACCTGTTCGCCGGAGTAGGTGACTCGCCGGCGATGATGTTGGTCCGACAGAGGGACGGTAAAAGTTTAGACGTTAGCGATGACAAAGATAGAAAGTACCACCTATTACACTTTTAGAAATATTCATTTTAGATCTCAAATCAACAAGATTACATATCCATTTTGTTCATAAAAAAATATTGCACTATGTGTGGTCGTTGTTGTGTTATAATTGATCGCATTTTGGTTTATTTGTCTAGAAGCTGTAGCGTGTAGGTTGCTAGAATTATTTCCTATAATACTATACTTCCACAAGCTGCAACTTACTTGGGGAAGGGCAGGGGTGGAGATAGAAGCGGATTTAAAATTTGAATTTATATATACAAAATTTTAGGATAGCAATATTAAGTGTTACTATTTGAATTCAAAATATAATACTTGAACATATTTAGTGAACTATATTTTTTAAGATATACTCTCTTCGTTTCAATTTTATCTGATGTATTTATCTTTTTAGTCCTTCCTCAAAAGAAAGCTACTTTTATATATTTATAAATAATATAACTTTAAACTTTTCATCTTATTTCTAATATAATAATTGGCTTAATGCATATGTAGACCCTTAAACTTGCCCGATTTTTTTCATTTTAGCACTTCAACTAAGCTTTGTTTCTATTGAACCCATGTACCCGTCCTCAAGTGTGTCTATTAAATACAATATGACTGACATGGCATAAATCGGGAGTTCCATCTATTTTAACCTTGCTTCATGTTTTGCTACTATGAGCTGCTTTGGTTCTTAGTTTGCATTAGTATGCATAAGAGTTGAGCTTAGGATATGTGTGAATATAAGAAGTGGATGTTTTATCTGGTAAAAGTTTCTACGTAGAATGTGCTTGACATTCACGCGCAAGGTTAAAAAAAATGAAACTCCCGATTTATGTCATGTCAATCGGATTGTGTTTAATAGACACACATGAGGACGGGTTAAGAGGTTCAATGGGAACACGACTTAGTTGAGGTGTCAAAATGAAAAAACTTGGCAAGTTTAAGGGTCTGCATATACATTAAGCCAATATAATCTATAGTCATACAAACTTGTTTTAGAATATAAATTTTAAAAGTCTGTATTTCTTTCTTATACTCTCTGTCCAGTCAAAGTGCATCACACGAAGGGAAAAGAAGGAGTACGCAAGGTTTACGTCTAAGTGACTGGGTTCAGCCAAATCCATAGCTTAGACTATGAATTCACCCTTGACGGGACATATATTAAGCGACAAATTCATGATATAGAGTTAGACTCATAAATAGCCATATTTCAATTTCTTTTTGTATATTACATAAACGATCCATAGATCAGCCTAAGAGGCTATATTATAAACGAATTACACCAGATCCAAAGTAAATTATTTAGATATGGGGAGCTCAAGAAAATGGACAACCATAAGCTTAGGGCAGATTCATGCAATGTTACAAGTCTTGTTATTTGAGTTACACCCAATCTTCTTATTTCTATAGATGAAAAACTATTAAGTATCATTTATTTGTTAAAGAATTATGAGAGTCAACGATTTTAATTAAGGAATTTAACATATAATTTGTGTAATAACTGTATGGCGAGCTCGAGCGCTGGATGTTAGGCGTGTTTAGAGCGTACCATTGGGCGCTTAGGACGTAAGCCTCACAGGAACTAAGCCCCGCATGTGAGCCCCGGGGTGTTATGCTAGTGCCCTCCCCGAGGCTCACCTCGGGGCTGTAAGAATTCTAGGGTAAGTAGAATATTTTCCTCACTATATTCATATTTCAAAGGTCCAATATATACACAATATACATCAATTAGGAAGATTCAATCATGCCTAATCATCCTAATCATTTCCTAATAATCTTCTACCTAATTTACATAACATTCCTAATTAACATTGTACTACCTACCATATATAATATGATACTACATTAATACAAAATCATAATATTAATAACATAATATTCCAACACTCCCCCGCAGTCGAAGCTGGAGGGCGGTGAATGTTGAGACTGTCCCTAAAATCTTCAAATAATATCAGCGGAAGTCCTTTTGTGAAGATATCTGCGATTTGATGTCGCGTTGGGACATGTAGCACCCGAACTTGTCCGCGAGCCACCTTCTCACGTACAAAGTGAATATCTAACTCAATGTGTTTAGTGCGTTGATGGTGGAGGGGATTCCCTGAGAGGTAGATTACACTAATATTATCACAGTATACTATTGTTGCAGTCGGAATAGGGCAATGAAGTTCAAGTAACAAGTTCCGAATCCAACATGAGTTAGATACAACATTGACCACATCATGATATTCTGCTTCAGCACTTGAGTGTGATACCGTGGTCTGCCTTTTTGAGGACCATGAGATTAAATTATCACCAAGGAAGACGCAATATCCGGAGGTGGATCGTCTTGTATTCGGACAGCATGCCCAATCTGCATCAGTGTAAGTAACAAGTTTGGAAATAGAGGACGGATATAGATGTAATTCATACTCTAGAGTGCCCTGAATAAATCGCACAATGCGTTTTAGAGCATGCATATGTTCTTCCATTGGATTATGCATGAATAGACACACTTGTTGCACTGCATAGGTAATATCAGGCCTGATGAATGTGAGATACTGTAATTCTGCTGCTAGCTGCGGTATAACGTTGGATTAGCAAAAGGTTTGCTAGAGATGACACTCAATTTTGACTTTGTGTCGACCGAAGTTGCCGAAGGTTTGCAGAAAGTCATCCCAGCCCGTTCCACGATTTTTGATGCATACTTCTTCTGGGAGAGGAATAATCCACTTGTATGTCGGGTCACAGCAATCCCTAGAAAGTAGTGGAGTGGGCCAAGATCTTTCATAGCAAATTCAGAACTAAGCTGTGATATGATATTCTTGCGAAGAGAGTCTGAAGATGTTGTTAGAATATTATCATCCACATATAGAAGAAGATAAGCAGTATGATTACCCTGACGATAGATAGACATGGAATTATCTGAACGACTGTGCGGGAAACTCATGCGTGACACAAAATCTGCAAACCGCGTATACCAAGCCCTGAGGGCATGCTTGAGGCCATATAATGATTTGTTGAGCAAACACACATGATTGGGGTATTTAGGATCCATGTATCCCAATGGTTGGTGCATGTAAACAGTCTCATTAAGGTGTCCATGGAGGAAGACATTTTTGACATCCAATTGATTAAGTGACCATCCTTTTGAGAGAGACATGCTGAGAACTATTCTGATAGTTGCAGGTTTGACCACTGGACTGAATGTTTCCCCACAATCTATACCAACCTGCTATGTCTTTCCATCACCTACAAGACGGGCTTTATGTCGCTCAAAAGTTCAATCAGATTTTTCTTTATGGCTGAAAATACACATAGATCGAATTATAGTAGCATTAGATGGACGAGGTACTAAATTCGATGTCCTATTTGTAATTAGAGCATGATATTCATCATCTAAGGCCATTTTCCAATTCGGGTCTTTTAGAGCAGATACTGGATTACGAGGCAAGGGTGATTTTGAGACCTGGGTGTGAAGGTTATATTTTGCATTGGGTTTGAAAATCCCATGTTGACTACAGGTAATCAGACGGGTTGTTGGGCTAGTGGACTGGATGCCACTGACCGAGGAGTGAGAAACCGAGGGTCTAGTGGGCTGTACTGATGGAGCTGGAATTGGGGCCGTTGGGGCTGCCTGGCCCAATGGGCCTGAATTATGGTGTTCAACACTAGTAATAGGTACCGGGCTGTGAAAAAAATGTGTTAGATACGAAAGTTTATCATTATCCAAAAAATCATAGTTAGGGGTCCCGGTGGTATGTAACTTAGCAAAAGGAAATATTGTTTCATCAAAGATTACATGACGACTTATAAAGATTCTTTTGGAAGAAATGTCGTAACATTGGTAAGCGCGATCATGAGTAGGGTATCCTAAGAACACACATGGAGTAGACCGGGCTTGGAGTTTTGTGATTGTGGTGGATGGAAAGAGGGGGTAGCAAAGACAACCAAACACTCGTAAGTGATGATATGTGGGCTCTTGTAGGTAAAGCATTTTTAGGGGAGCTTGGTATGATATATTTTTTCTGAGGAAGGACATTCAACAGATAAGTTGCCATTTGGAGTGCATGATGCCAAAATACAGGGGGAAGTGAAGCATGAGAAAGAGATGTTCTAACAATATTGTTAATGGTTCTAATTTTATGTTCCGCCTTCCCATTTTGTGATGAAGTATGAGGACAAGACAAATGAAACTGAAGACCATTTATTTTGAAAAAATCCCAAAACTATTTATTGTCAAACTCCCCCCCCCCCATTGTCACATTGTATATTTTTGATATCACGTTCAAATTGAGTTCGGATGAATGCTCTAAAAGTGAGAAACGTGGAAAACACTTGTGATTTTTTCGATAAAGGGAATGTCCACAAATAATTAGAGTAGTCATCAAGTATAAACAAATAATATTTATGACCAGAGGAACTCAAAACAGGGGATGTCCAAATATCACAATGTAAAATATCAAATGGCAAAAGAGTGCACGTAGAGGAAATAAAAGGAAACTTAACATGTTTATCAAGTGTGCAAGAATGACACTTATTTAGAGTCTGTAGCTGAGTACAAGAAATAAACTTATTTTATTTAAGAGAAGCCAAAACAGCCTCTCCCGGATGTCCCAAACGTTGGTGCCATAAAGATGGTGCCAAGGCAGCAAAAATAGAAGGAAACTTGGATTGTATTTGTTGGGTTGATAGATTTATTGGATAGAGCTCCCCCTTGCTATCACATCTCATGATAAGCTTCCCCATCTGAAAATCATGCACGGAAAAACCAAAGGGGTCAAACCGGACATATACCCAATTATCAGTTGTAAACTTTCTAACAGAAACCAAGTTTTTGATTAATTTTGGAGCATGAAGGACATTCTTTAAAATTAGAGGTGGGTTTGGCGGTAACAATTTGCTAGAACCATAACCTTTTATTGGAATTGAATGGCCATTTCCGACAATTATTCCATTATCATTGCTCAAATTAAAATAGGACGAGAGATTACCTTGGGAGGACGTCATATGTGACGTCGCTTCGGAGTCCATATACCGATTTGAATCCGATGGATTAAGTCCAAGAGTGTGCATGGCGAACTCAATTTCCGTGGGGTGGGCCCCTGTTGAATGGGCCTCATGCCACTGGGTTGGCTGAGGCCCACTGCTACTGGCTGTGCCAACCGACCCAGCGAAATGGGCTTGTTGCTGCTGTTGCCAGGGAAATGGGCCACTGTTTTGTTGAGGCTGGGCAGTGGGCCTTGGGGGCTGCCTGGCCCAATTGCCTGCTGGGGCTGGGCTGGGTGGTACATCCCAAGGCCACTGCCAGCCGGGCTGCTACTGCCACTGTCCGCCGCCACTGCCATCGGGCTGCTGCCATTGTCCGCCGCCCCTGCCGCCGTGCTGCTGCCACTGTCCACCACCATAGTTGGTGTTGCCGCCATTACCGCCGCCACCGGAATTTCGGTGGCCTCCACCTTTGTTATTTCCGCGATTTCCACCCTTATTTTTATTGTTATGACGTCCTTTTTGTCCCTTATTTTGTTGAGAAGGTTCAAAAAAATTACCATCATGTGAAGGAATGGCAAGCATGGCGGAATTTGAAGTAGTTGAGGCCTTTTTCACCAAGCCCGACTCTTCAAGTACAAGTATGGACCTTGCTTGATAAAATTGTGGTAGAGGATTACTTTGACGGATTAGAGTTCCCACGCAGCTATATGCGTCGGTGAGACCGGCGACCAATTGCAAGACTAACCGGTGAACCAACGTTTCGTAATTGATCGGCCAACACTTTGAGGCGTTGACAATATGTAGAAACATTAGGGAAATCCGTCATGTCAATGGTTAAGAACTCCTGTTCCAATGAAACAACGCGAGAGTTTTGGTTATCTTGAAAAATGTCTCGCAAACATTCCCACGTCGCCATTGCTGTGGAATCCGGTTTCATTATCGTATGCAACAAGTCTGTGGAGATTGTTGCATAAATCCAACCAAGGACTGTGGCATCAAGTGTATCCCACAATTCCTTGTATGCATCATTTGTTATGTCTTTCCCTTTACTGTCTTTTGGAGGAATTATATGATGAAGAACTTTGTGAGCACGACAACATATTTTGAATAATTCCGCCCAAGTTGCATAATGAACGGTTTTCATTTCTAGTTTGATGGAAACATGTGTTTTGATGTTTGAGACAGCAAGGGCATGGTGAAAACATGATTTGGATTCATACATAATTGGTTGTGATGAAGGGTAATCAATAATGGAGTGGAAAAATGAAATTTTCGGCCACTAGGGTTTTCTAGGGAGGAAGATAACCAAAAATTTGGAAGAAATTAAACTAATTTTGGATCTTTCCTTAAGCTCTTGATACCATGTAAGAATTCTAGGGTAAGTAGAATATTTTCCTCACTATATTCATCTTTCAAAGGTCCAATATATACACAATATCCATCAATTAGGAAGAGTCAATCATGCCTAATCTTCATAATCAATTCCTAATAATCTTCTACCTTACTTACATAATATTTCTAATTAACATTTTACTACCTACCATATATAATATGATACTACATTAATACAAAATCCTCCTAATATTATTAACATAATATTCTAACAGTACCCCACATAAAATTGAGATGTACAAAAAATTATGTAAAAGAAAAAATACAAATATTTGTAAGTGATGTTAAAGAACGAAGTAAAGTAGTGTCCGCTTGGGCAGCTCAATCGGTTATCAAGGGGGATATTTGGAAAATAGAACAAAGTAAAGTAATGAAAAAGTGGGATCCACGTGAAGTCTTTTTTTTTTAAAGCAAAAGGTAGAATAGGCAAGGCGATAAAATATTTTCAATAAAGCTATAGAAATTATTTGATATACAAAATTAATCCCACGGAAATTTTATAATTAGATTGAAATCAAAACACGGAAGAAAGCTACATTAACTGGGTTGAAAAGAGAAATGGAATTATCATGAAAAGGGCGACCCAGCTCCCGCTATACGCGGGGTCTGAAGGGGCGAATCACAATGGTCTATTGTACGCAATCTTACTTCACATTTCTTCAAGAGAATGTTTCCACGACTTGAACCTATGACCTCTTGATCACATGGCATGATGACAACAACTTTATCCGTTACCCAGGCGCAAAAATGCTGAAGCACAATTATTTTGCTGACATGGGTAATACCGAAATTACCATTGAGAGCGAGGACTTTTCCGTCATTCCACTTTGACGGGAAGCTTCTCTCACTCCCTTCTATTAATATTTGTAATGTAATGTAATATAAATAAATAATAGAAAAGATTGCCAAATTAAAAAAACATAAGCATTTTTGGCTATTCACTCCTTTTTTTTTGTTTCTGGTTGATCAACCCCACTAATCATTGCACAATTAGAATTATGAATCTATAAGTTCTGAATTTTTTTTAAAAAACAATTTACTTGAGTTTTTGGTTTGTCAAATTCTTCGACTGGTTTGTAGCTCCATCACTACCCAACTGTGTTATATCCCTTTTAATTGATTTAGAACGTTAAGGAAGGCGTGTAGATACACTATTATGTGATATAAATTATAACTTTTAATAAATTTCTCATTTGTCAATCAGCAATGAAATTATAGAAAATTTCAATTCACCACTGACCACTTTCCTGTAGGTCTTCCTGATTGCACGACACGACCTAATCAACCATCAAAATATGAGAGACCTAAAAATACATATTACTTCCTCCGCTTTTTTATATTTGTCTTACTTCTTTTTAGTCAGTTTAAGATAATGTTATACATTTTTATAATTAGTAAAATTTTAATTACAACATCTGCATTTTGTTTTCACTTTTTTATAGAAATAATATGATGTGTTTTTGTAGTGTGTCAAAGGCTACAGAAAGTAAAAGAGATGAAATAGCTCGAATGTTAATTCTGTTTTCGAATATTAGTGATAATGTCACCTGACATAAGTGACAACACTTAAATAAAACAGAAAACCTTCAAGAGTAAAATGCAGTGAAAAAATAAAGAACACAAATGTTTATATTTTCATAAGTTATATGTTGATATAACTTATGATGGTCAATGACTAGAAGTATTGTATATATATTATATACAAAATTACAAATTCCTTTTCTTTACAGATTTACAATATAAAATGTAAAGGAATTAAAATTTGAAGTCGCATATGACTTCTGCCTGAAAAATCTAACTACGTAGACATAGACAACCTCTCATTACAATCGCTCCATACAAAACTAATCTAGAATCTAAACAACAATTGTAATGTTGGACAGAATGTTGTCGACACACTCAGGCAACACTTGTGATCCAGATTTCTGGGTTGAAATCCCGAGAGCTCTCTTGGTATTTTTGCAGTCATTTTTACTCCACAGTAAAAATATTACTGCTTAACGTGAAGTAAGGCAAAGCTGTTATATAAAAATGTTGGTCTGAATGTTGTGACATTTGTCCCAACATTTTATGCATTCAACAACAATACTTCAGAGGATATGTTGGGTCAAATGTCACAACACCAAACCGAACATTAACAATCTCCCTCTTTTTGCCTTTTTTCACAAAACACATTATAAAATGTATAGACGACTTAGTGCTTTGTCACAGATGTTGTCCAACACTTGTGATTACAGAACTGCTCCCTCTTAACCTGTGATGGTATACAAGCAAACAAGTGTATACCACTCTATAGGATTAGAAGAAGAAGAAAATTATAAGCAAATATATACACACATCATCCATTCTATGTACAACCGAAATAGAAAGAAACCATTGTCAACAATTATCCACATCAATCCATCAAAAACATTTAACAAACAATTATAGCTAAGGTTAGCAACATCCTCCATCTTCCTCCGTGCTCATCACACAGCAGTAGCAGCTTCCAGCAGCTTTCTACTTCTGCATAACGGCTTCAGCTTCAGCTCTCAGCCTCAACCTCTTCAGCAACACCTTCTTCCCCACAACTTATTCTCTTTGCACATCAACATCAACAACTTCTTCAGCAGCAACAACCTCACTATCTTCTGCACTTTCAATTTATTCCCCATGCACATCATCTCCCCCTTTTGTGAAGAAAGCAAAAGGAGGATATGGTCTCTGCCTTGAACCAAGGCATTTCTGACTGTATCAACCTCATAAATTTATTGGTTGATTTTTGCAATTTGTTCCACAAGCCAATTTGTAGACAGTGTAGATTGTCTTGGACCAGTGTTGCCCAAAATGTTGATTGCATTTCTGGCAACATTTTCACTTTCAGCTTTCTTCTTCCAGGGTAAGTCGATGACTCTTTCCTTGCTCATCAAAATTGCTTTGTTTATAGTGTAAAGTTTAGGAGTTTTCCCTAAAGTGTCTTCTCTCTTAGGCTCAAAGTCTTGGGTGGTTAATACTTTGTAGATCAGAGAGGAAAAATGAAGGATTAAAGTTGAATCTTTCTCAGCCAAGTTGACCACATGATAAAATATCATTTTCCCTAAATCAACTTTGAATCCTTTCCCAATTTTAAACAGCAAGGAGGCTTGTTCAGATGTCACAACTGACTCATTTACGGAAGGAAGCCAATTGTGAATAGCAATTTTGTGGAGGGTGGAAAATAGAGCTGTTAGTTTGGAGGTTGGACATCTAGTTATCCATTTCTTCAGTATACCTCCAGTGAGGTATTCAATCATTGTATCCCTAGATTCTGTTACTCATTCTGCATCTCTCATTCTCTCATCAGTATCAAGTTTCATACATTGATTGATAATTGAGGGTGTAAATTGATACATCTTGTTATAGAGATATACCTTCCCAAATTTCTTTGAGGAGGTATCCTCTATAACAGAGTTTAAGTTAGCATAAATCAACATTATTATCTCATCAACATATAGTTCTTTTTCAGTAATAGAGCCAAGAAGTTGTCTGTCATTTAAGAATTCAACCAATCAACGTTCAGCACATGAATCAATATCTAACACTCTCTCAGGCCTAATCACTCTATTCTCATAAAAGTCCCACTTATCATGTTTAGTTTTAGAATATAATTTATCAGAGAAAGCAGATACATCTGTGTCTTACTCAGACATGGTTGTACTATCTGATTCTGTACTGCTGGAGGATGAAGGTATTTGTGTCTCTTCTGATGTTGGCTGAAACGTTGTCACAAGAAATGAGTTAAAAAAGCCCTAGGAAGCTCGGAAAGCAATTTAATCGAAGTCCTTACGAAGAAGGCTGAAGAGCCGCGACGCCCAACATTAGGGCTGCAACGCCCCTCAGGCAGTGATCACATGATTTTCAGAAGTGAATTAGTGTCGCGGCGCTCTAATAGCCGAGCCGCGGCGCCGATGACGTTAGCTCAGCGAAAAACCTAAATTTAACAAGGGTAAAATGTCCATTTTGGAGGGTTTTCGTGATATATATTGAGGGAAACATTTTTCTCAAAGGAAGAACAATGGGAAGGCAAGAAACAAGAGAACAAGAAGCCATTAGAGATATCTATTGTTCAAGTTCTTTTCCTTTTCTTTACTTATTCAATTTATGTCGGATATTAAGTTAATTAGTTTTCCTAGCATATCTAGGAGCTAATTACTTTATTAGGATTTTCCGTTGAATCACTTGAAACTCTATTATGATTTAATGCATTGTTAATGTTCTTCTTCATCTATTAAAATCTATTCAACTTGCGTTTATTGAATGAGAATTAATTGGCCTTTAGTTTTCATTATCTATATGAGTTCAAATCGAGATCTGAAAAGGGAGATTTGAATATGCTATAGCTAATTAGACGTAGGTTTAATCTTGAACGAAAGTATCACGACTGCTTGTGTAGCGGTTTAGGTTGTTGATCTTAATCCTCCTATGTGGTCGAACTTATCATAGAAATATAGAAAGTTCTCACTTAGGTTGAGTTTTTATATATCCTCACCGGAATATAGAACATCTCGGTTAACCTACTATCTTAATAAGATGAAGAATCGCTAGTCTTGCATTAATGGATGATAGAGTGGAAAGTTGAGGAGATTGGAAATCCTAATTCCTTCATTACTGAATTAAACTTCGTGTGTTTTCATTGCTATTTTATTCTAGAAATTCATGTTAGTTTGTTGATTCTTTAGTTAGAAATCATCACTTATATTCGTTAGCCAAATAGAAACTAAAGATTAGTTAATTGGTACTTGATAAATCAGTCTCTGTGGACGATACTCGGTCTTACCGAAATTTATTACAAATTGTGATACGTACACTTGTGTAGCATCTAGAAATACCGCAATAAGTTTTTGGCGTCGTTGCCGGTGACTGAAGTATTATCAATATCATAATAATTAATCTTATTTCTGATTTGGTCGTTCCTAGAACAGATTTTATTATTGTTAATTTTTTTTTTTATTTTATTTTTTATCTACGTGCAATGTTTGTGATCATTTTCAGGTAGCTTTGGTATATGCGAAGCAGAAGAGGAGTAGACAGCCTTGTTCCCCTGAATCATGAGGTTGAAAAAACGTGCAGGCATAACCGAAAGAACAAAAGAATTGTTGATTCAACCGCTATGGCTAATCAACATAATAATGATGGGTTGAATTGAGGGGTGCCAGAAATGGTGCAAGAGCAAGCTCAGAATCACGTTGTGAGAAGCTTACGGGGATTATAAACTTCCAACCATAACAGGAGTGCAGACTTGTATAAGACCACCAACAGTGGAGGCAAATAATTTTGAGATTAAGCCAACAGTCTTGTAGATGGTCCAGAACACATTTCAGTTTGGGGTTTGCCCTCTGAAGATCCACATATGCACTTGGCCAATTTCTTAGAGTTATATGCAACATTCAAATATAATGGTGTGACTGATGACGCCATTAGATTGAGGCTCTTCCCATTCTCACTAAGGGACCGAGCCAAAAGATGGCTCTGCAAGCTAACTCCATCAATACGTGGCAAGACCTGGCTCAGAAGTTTCTTGCAAAATTCTTTCATCCATCAAAGGCTGCTAAGCTAAGGGGAGAACTAAACAAATTCTATCAGTTGGACGGAGAATCTTTATATGATGCTTGGGAAAAGTTCAAAGAGTTGCAAAGGAAATGTCCTCATCATGGGCTTGAGCAGTGGATGCTAGTCCATAATTTTTACAATGGGTTGTGTGGTATGACCCTAACCATAATTGATGTTGTTGCTGGAGGGACATTCATGAGCAAGAGTGCTATGAGCTATTGGAAGATATGGCAACAAATAACCATCAATGGTCCAATGAAAGACCGACCAACAGTAGAAAGGTGGTTGGAGTTCATGAGCTAGATGTCATCACCGCATTAACTGCTCAAGTTACTTCTTTGACAAAGCAATTACAGCAAAATACTATGTCCGCGAATGCTGTTGAGATGCAAGTGGTTTGTGAAATTTACGGGGGTCCACATACTTTTGATCGGTGCACAATAATGGATCCAAACAATGTTCTTATGAACCAAGCTCAGGTTCAAGCGGTTGGGAATTTTCAAAGGCCCTACAATAATTCATTCTCCAACATATATAATCCTGGGTGGAGGAATCACCCTAACTTTTCATGAAGAAACGACCAAGGCCAACAATCGCAGTTTCAAGGGCAATACCAGAACCAACAGCCACAATTCCAAGGGCAGTATCAACAAAACAATCAACAACAGCCCATGAGTCAAGCTTCGTCGTTTCAGCAGCCCAACCCACAAGTTCAACAAGCTGAACCCAATGAATTGCAAGCAACTTTGTTGACTCTCACCAATTCCCAGACTCAGTTCATGACTGAGACGAGATCTTCTATCCGAAACCTGGAAACATAAGTGGGTCAGCTAGCAAATATGTTAAACAACAATTCGCAGCGGAATCTCCCTAGCAATACCGTTGTAAATTCGAAAGAGCAATGTCATGCTATAAATTTGAGAAGTGGTAAGCAAGTTGAACCAGTTGCACCTCTACCATCTGCAGAGAAGACATACAAACTGAGTGAGACATCTAATTCAGAGAAGGAGGGGGTTACTAAAGACCACCCCACGGTGGAAAATGAATCACCAGCAGTGAGTAATGAGCCTCAAATCAGAATTCCGTACCCACAGAGGCTTAGAAAAAATTCTTTGGATAAATAATTTTTTTAAGTTTTTGGAAATATTCAAGAAGCTGCACATAAATATTCCCTTTGCTGAAGCCTTAGAGCAAATGCCCAATTATGTCAAATTCATGAAAGAAAACCTCTCTAAAAAGAGAAAAATGGGAGATTATGAGAATGTGGCGTTAATTGAAGAGTGCAGCGCCATTTTGCAAAAGAAGCTTCCCCAGAAGTTGAGAGATCCAGGGAGCTTCACTATTCTTTGCACTATCGGGAATTTTGAGTGCCAGCATGCTCTGTTTGATTTGGGGGCAAATATCAACCTGATGCCCTTATATGTGTTTCGTAGACTTGGTGTGGGTGAACCTAGGCCTACAATAATTACATTGCAGTTAACAGATCGCTCAATCAAGCATCCACGGGGAATTATTGAGGATGTGTTAGTTAAAGTGGAAAAAATTATTTTTCCTGCTGATTTTATTGTCCTTGACATGGAAGAGGATGCTGATGTGCCCATAATTCTTGGGAGGCCATTTTTAGCCACGGGGCAAGCACTTATAGATGTTAAGAAGGGTGAGTTGAGACTCCGAGTGCAGGGCGAAGAGGTGGTCTTCAATGTATTCAAGTCGATATCGTATCCCATAGCAAGCGACGATTGTTTTTCCATTGATGTAATTAACCAAACGGTTGCTGAGGAAAGCTTTAAGAGTACTGATACTCTTGAAGTAGAATTAACACAATGCGAAGACAATGAGAGCATGCCTTCAATTGAGGCACAAATAAGGTTGAACCGAACTATGAAGGAGGTGATGAGAAACGAGATCTTGAAATAAAGAGGAAATCTGCGTCCGACTAAATGATGTTAAACGACAGCGCTATTGGAAGGCAACCCAACATTTTAATCGGTGCAATAAGCAGAAGGGTCGCGGCGCCCAACATTAGGGTTGTGGCGCTCCTCAGGGAGTGAGCACATGATTTTCAGAAGTGAATTAGTGTCGCAACGCTCTAATAGCTGAGCTGCGGCGCCGATGACGTCAGTGCAACAAAAAACCTAAATTTAACAAGGGTACAAAGGTCCATTTTGGAGGTTTTCGTGATATATATTGAGGGAAACATTTTTCTTAAAGGAAGAACAATGGGGAGGCAAGAAACAAGAGAACAAGAAGTCATTAGAGACATCTATTGTTCAAGGTCTTTTTCTTTTCTTTACTTATTCAATTTATGTTGGATATTAAGTTAATTAGTTTTCTTAGCATGTCTAGGAGCTAATTACTTTATTAGGGTTTTCCGTTGAATCACTTGAAACTCTATTATGATTTAATGCATTGTTAATGTTCTTCTTCATCTATTAAAATCTATTCAACTTGCGTTTATTGAATGAGAATTAATTGGCCTTTAGTTTTCATTATCTATATGAGTTCAAATCGAGATCTGAAAAGGGAGATTTGAATATGCTATAGCTAATTAGACGTAGGTTTAATCTTGAACGAAAGTATCACGACTGCTTGTGTAGCGGTTTAGGTTGTTGATCTTAATCCTCCTATGTGGTCGAACTTATCATAGAAATATAGAAAGTTCTCACTTAGGTTGAGTTTTTATATATCCTCACCGGAATATAGAACATCTCGGTTAACCTGCTATCTTAATAAGATGAAGAATCGCTAGTCTTGCATTAATGGATGATAGAGTGGAAAGTTGAGGAGATTGGAAACCCTAATTCCTTCATTACTGAATTAAACTTCGTGTGTTTTCATTGCTATTTTATTCTACAAATTCATGTTAGTTTGTTAATTCTTTAGTTAGAAATCATCATTTATATTCGTTAGCCAAATAGAAACTAAAGATTAGTTAATTGGTACTTGATAAATCAGTCTCTGTGGACGATACTCGGTCTTATCGAAATTTATTATAAATTGTGATGCGTACACTTGCGTAGCATCTAGAAATACCGCAACACTACTCGAATCTTCTTGGACTGTTTTCTTGAACACTCTACTCGATCGGCGAGTAGGAAAGGTAGATGACCTGGGCCTTTTACCCAAAGATGTAAAATTTGCAGTTTTATCGACATCTATTTGTTGCTGTTATCTCCAGGATAGCTGATGTCTGAAGGTTCATCAAAACCTTTAAACACTATTGATTTAGAGAGATCATCAAAGATATTTGTGGAAGAGGACTGGCCCGGTTGCTGAGGTGTGTCCGAAGGAGGGCTGATGCTCATAATTGTGGCTAACATGGGTTCTTACATTGAAAAAGTTTCCATTGGTGAGAATTGAGGTGAGGGTTTTGAGGAATTAGGGTTTGTGATTGAGAAAAGAGATTGGAATGGTGATGAATCCATCCGGTAGGTAGGGTTATACCCGAGGTGTGATGTGATTTTCCCCCTTTTTATTTTTATTTTTGTTTAAAGGAAAATTTGAGGATGATAAAAAGATGCAAAAGAGGGGAATATTTATATACATGACAAATTTTTCTAAGGAACAAAAATCCCTTAGTTTTAGGTATTTTAATTTCACACAATAACTTACATCTAATATTCTGGGATAAACATCACGGTAGGAATTCAACAATCTTTATCATTTTTAAAGTTTGAAATTCCATTTAAAACAAGGCATAAAAATGGGGAGAAAAAACTGATTTCGAAATCAGTTAAGAACAACATCCTAACAAATATCACAATCTGAAAATGTCAACATCAATGTTGGCAACATTTTGGACGACACAAGTATTTTGATCCCTGAATAATTTTTCCCTTTTGGCAACAAATCAAGACACGTTTTATATATATTTTTATGAGTTTAACCACTGGACTAATGTAACATTTCCTCATTGTGTCATTGATCTAATCATAAAACACATACAAAAGAATTTTTTTTTCTCGTGTAAAAAAAATAAGAATACATATTTAGTATTCTCAACATTCTTTCGAGCACTTGATACTCCTATAGAATAAGAACGGTGTCTTTTTAAGAGCTTTACCCATTTTGCACAGTTGTCAAATATTTGTATAGGATTTGCCTATTTTGATACTTAATTTTTTATGATATATATCATCGCAGAGAACGGTATCACGTTGGAATCACATTCTTATTGTAGGATCATGCTTGTGTGACCAAATGTGATGCACTATACATCAACAATAATCAGTTTATGATATTACATAGGTAAATGTCACCCAAAATGTGAGACAGTGTTTCAATCAACATTCACCAAAAATGTCTTTTTAGAGATTACAAAGACCAAGAGATTTGTTCAAACTGGAGAATCTCTCATGGTCCAAAGCTTTTGTAAAAATATCAGCTAGTTGATGAAGAGTGTCAACATGTTCAATTTTAACTAGCTGTTTTTCAACTAAATCTCTTAAAAAGTGATGTCTAATATCAATATGTTTTATACGTGAGTGCTAAACTGGATTTTTAGAAATATTTATAGCACTAAAATTTTCATTCTTATTGTTCTGTCCGTTGTGGCCGTGGACACACTTGGATTCTTAAGTGCGTTCAATTGAGGCGGTCTGTCCTCACACTTAAATAGGTGATCTTCTACAAGGTATCCTGCTATACCACACTTCACAAGTGTTAGGAATCATTAAAAGTGTCCCCAACCTTAACCTCAACAGTTTGAGGATCGTTAAAGGTTTGGAAGCTTAACCTTTACCCACCATGCAGATAACACTTTAATGTCTATCGCGGGACCAACTTTGGATTCATGTTTCCTTACAGAAATCATCATCCGAAGTGCTCTTGCTTCCACAGAAGTGCTCAACTAAACCTTTTGCCACTTAGTTTTTCCATTGAACCAAATTCTTGGGATCTCCTGTCAGTATGATTGGGTTACCACCGCAAAGGTTCGTATTATTTGGGTTTTAAGCCCATTCCCCTAGACATGCAAATTTCTTGATCTTCGGGTAGTCCCTTAGTTAAAGGGTTCGCTATATCCTTTGATTAGTAATCAAGGAAGTGACACATGCGATGATCAATTGTCACACGGTCTTATGTCTCCAACAGATCCGACATATATGTCCAGACGCCGTCATCCGTGCCGTTCCTGAAGGCGACTGGCTAGCCACAATGTATAACTGCTGAAGGCACGGGTTTCTCCCAATAAGGGACGTCCTCTAAGGAGTCATGAAGTTACTCAACTTCTTTCATGCTTTGTTTAAAGCGATAAACTTTGATTCCATAATGAATCGACTGATGCAAGTTTACTTAGAGGATTTTACAAAACCCACCATACACATTAACTTGTGGCTTTGGTGTTCTTTAAGTCCGATGTCCAGTTTGCATCACTGTGTTCTCCCAGAACCGCTGGACATCCAGAATACCATAATCCGTAGATAAGTGAATATTTCAGATATCGTCATATCCGATTTAACGCTTTCTATCGATCATTTTTAGACTCACGAGTGAACCTTAGTTACTTTGTAAGCCGATACCAGGTCGGTTGTAGTTGTAAAATACATTGAACTACACGTGACATGCGCATATCGCTCCTGGTATATGGGTGCACCATAGATCCAATCAATTCTATGATTCATATCCATTGGTGGCTTCAACGAGAATGGCAAATACCTCACCGATGAGTTTGGAATTAAACCAGTTCGTTAGATGTCTTAGAAATCTCAATTCCTAAGATGCCATCTTTCATATCGAGACTTTTGTTTCAATATGACTTCCACTTTTAGACTATTGGTTTTCCAACTGTTGGCTTTCTAAATTCAGAGTCAATGTTTCTGTTGTCAGATTCATTGTTTATGTTTCACCTGAAACTTCCAGGACCAAAGTGTAAACATTTCAGGGACCAAAATGAAAGTTCAGGAAGAAGCCCAACAGTCCAACAAACCAACTCTGATCTTCCCCTTCCAACTCTCCGGTTAGGAAGGTTGTTTCAACATTCATGTCACGCAAGACTGCAATGGCCCTGGATGTTAAGCTATTCACATGAGAGCATATGTACAAGTAGCCAAGGCCTTATACTTGTCAGTAAATCCATCTACTTTGTACTCACTTTTGAGTATCTACTTTCACAACCCAAATGTTCTTTTCCCGGAGGAAGGTCAACCATTACACAAGTATGGTTCTATATGATGGGATTTATTTCTCTCTCTGTAGCTTCTTTCCAAAGCAGCGCTTCTGGAGATGACAATTATTTGTTAATTGTCTATGGTTCGTTCTCAACCATAAGAGCTAGAAGTCCTGGAATAAGTCTTTGTCCCCTCTTTGCTCCGTCTCGGTTCAACATCTAGAATCCCTGAGTTCTGTAGATCTGGAACATTAAGTTCCGGATAGTCAGCAACTTCTGAGTCCTGTACTTCTGGAACGTCTAGTTCCGGACAATTAGGCACTCACGGGTTTTTGTTAACCTTGAGCAATTACTTATTTTTCCTTCTCAAGGAAAGTTATCCTTAAATAATTCAGCATTTTTTGACACCAAGTGGCGATAAGCACTACTGTTATTTGCAGATCCAATGGATATGCAATCTACCGTCTTAGGTCCAACTTAACTTGTTTCGGTATTCCAACCTCTACCAAGCCATCCCACAACACAACATTTGTAGGTGGGATCCTTTTCATGTTTCACATGAAGGGTTGTCCTTATCCTTATGCGTAGTTCTGTTGAGAATCACATTAACGGTAAGGATCGCCTTGCCCCACATATTTTGGGCGTACGGCTTTGTGCTTGGCTAACACCATTATACTTAGGTGAGTAATAAGCAGTCGTTTGATGAACGATGCTTCACATTCTCCCCCTCTATCACTACTAATTCCTCAATATGTAAGCTTAGTTTATCCGCTTCAACGACTTTATCTTTGCTTTTCAACAAATAAAGGATGCAATACGTTGTACCATCATCAATGAAGGTCATAAAGTACTTGTCTCCCCCCTCTATTTTGTACAAACTTCAAATCACTCATGTAGGTGTGACTAAGTTCTAGAGGAGCGATGGTTCTTTCGTTATTCCTTTGATGGAATGGAAAGGTGATTTTGTCTCTTCACCCACCTCACATTTATTTTGGGGGTTTATATCGACAGAAGGCAACAATATCAACTTAGTTAGCTTTTGAATTACTTTCTATTTAATGTGTCTTAATCTATGATGGCATAGATGCATGGATTACAAATATATCATTCATTTGGCTACAAACATACTGTACCATTCTTTGTTATTACAGACCTGTTGGACTAGTCTCAAACCAGTTTAACCAACAACGTCCCTTAAACCAAGTTTGGGACATGTATCACCTCCTTTTAGAGTGATCACATTCCCTGAAGTCCTTTTGAGGACAACCTCTCCAACGCCTTCTACTTTAGAGGTGGCATTGATTCACATGAACAACCTCTTGCCCGTGGTTAGGGCGTAACCGGATCATATGTGATCTCGATACTCTGGCCCACTCTACTTGCTTTGGCAGATTGAGTGTCCAATTTCTTTTCTGCCTTTCTTTTGGCCTTCAGATCATTTAAGACATGGAAACTCTGGCCCACCTCACTAGGTGTCCATTACTTTTCTGCCTTTCTTCTGGCCTTCAGATCATTTAAGACCTGGAAACGCTGGCCTACTCCAGTCGCCCGTATGCTTTGTATGACTGAGTGTCCAATATCATCCTATCAAATAAAGGATCTTCTGTCAAATAGTGTGACAGGTTCGACGTCTTAAGATAAGCCATTATCTTTTAGTCTTATTCCCTTGAGATTAGTGCCCAGACAATTCCTGGCGCTTGCTTAAGAGTGGTAACAATTTTCGCACACTCAGTGGATCTTTCTCCCTCGTATGTGCGAACATACTTTACACACTTTTAATAATTACACTCAAAATAATGGATCTTTTAAGTTTTGTTTACAATAGTTCAATCATTAAACGGGAAGGAAGGAGATTCAATATCTGATTTTAGAGTGTAGGGAATATAAATTTATAATGAAACCACTTTCATATTCCTAGCCTTACTTTACACACTTTTATTCAGATATTATCTAAACACATTATAGATAAGGAAGGATAAATTCACTTAGGCCTTTTGGATTCTGGCCCACTTCAGTTAGACTAAGTGTCCACATCCTCTTTACCATAATTCAGATCTTTTGTCTGGGACATATATATGTCTTCTGCTACAAGATAGAACAACATCTTCAGCCTTCTCCTCTTGTCCTAGTTGACATCCTCAGCCTCTCGAGGACGCTTGTTTCCACCACTCTCGGGAGTGGTGACACCATGAACACCTTGATCGTCAAGATCATAATCAAAACTGTCTTCTACCAGAAAACCACAACCATAGCCAGATTTGGTCACACAACTGTTGACCGACATTTTTCGAACACTAATAGAATCTTGTCTGAAAACTGTCGGATATAATTACAGTACGGGAAGTAAATAAATATTACAAGTGTTCGAAAGGATAAACAAACAACCAATATTATAATTGCCGCAAGCTTGTTGAGTCTTGAATCTTGATGACCTGAAATCAAGAAACACTAAATCTGGATTGTTACAACTATGGCTAAGTCGAGAGATGACTCTCTGTCTTTAATACAAGATTGCCCCGTATATATGCTTTTATGTTAGCGGGAAATAGTCTTCCAAGATAAAACAACAACTAATCAACACTACAAATCAAATAGGTTGATTCTGACGAAGAAAACAAACATGAAATGACTTGCTGAAGAATGGAAAATTAGAGTAAAAGGAAGAGTTTCTGTTCTTTTCATTTACTGTTTCTGCTCTTTCTTTTGGATTGTTTTTCTCTTTTTCGTCCTCTCTTCTCCTCAAAATTGTTTCAGATCTCAATATATAGTGTTTAAGAGGAGGAGAGGTGTTAAGAGGTCATTTAAGAGGTGTATTCATGGCCAAAAACGTTTTGTAGTAAGTGCAAAACGTTTCAGAAGTTCAATGTAGCCTAGTAGCCCACGACCCAAGCCCGGACGGGACGGGACGGGCGGGCGGCGGCGGCACGCGTGTGGGATAACCTCGAACCCAAGCACACCTAGGTCCTCCCTCATTCAAACACATGGGTTATCCATTAAGGTCCCAAACCCTTATCCATTTTTAGGCTTATAAAGAGAATAATTCTACCTTTTTTCCCACCGATGTGGTAGATTTGTCCCACACCATATTTCCATGCCTCAAACACCTTACTTCGTGGACCAATATCTCTTTCATTTCTTAACGAAATTTGACGATCCTTGGCCCTACGGTCATCTACTCACTTAGTAGATTATGCACGTGTGAAGAGACAAAACATCCAACATGCGGAATCCTAGTGTTTAAGTCATTAAATATGGGTGGACGCAACCTCCCCACTAAAGGCAAACTTCCAACAATTTATTCTTCCAAGTTACTCAAAGCGCTACGCCACGTGCGAACTAGCGTATCGGCTCCCAAAGTGGGCTGAGTTGTCTGCGAAGTCGCGGACAGAGTCCTCGCTGTCACGATGAAAGGACAATCCAGGTGGATCCGCGCTATACTAACAAATCGACTCAAGCTCAAGTTCATGAAAAAGCAATCCCTGAAGCAGAATGTTGCTCGCCCCCCAACAAGCCGGCTAGCTAAGAAGCTGAGGGCTGGCATATGTGGAAGCTGAGAATGAAGTCTTTACCGGCTTTTCAGAAAAAGGCTCGGGTTTTGAGCCGAATTGTCTCAGGTTGTCGGAAACAATTGCCGGTAGTTCTTGAAGAATCAACTGATTATATAGCGGCTTTGGGGATGAAAATTAGAGCCATGAGTGCTTTAGCTGATTTGCTTTCCGGCTAATCCTCTACTAGTAGTTAATTTCAAATTATTGTACAATCAAATTTGTTATGAATAGTTAATTATTCATTTATTGTAGGTTAATTTCAACTTTTGGTGTCCACAAGTAGACACCTCAATTTGTATAAAGTTGAACATGTAAACACAAATGCCGACATGACACATAAAATTTGAAGTTGTCTAGATGATCATTTTGTAAGTTGGAGTATTCAAATGACAAAATGGGGACAAGTTAAGATGACTATGTGTGCACATCCAAAATTGAAAGACATACTTGCAAGCTTGAGGTCAAGTTTGGATTTTTGTTTATGTATTATGTCATTATAATTCCAGCAATTTAAAGTTACTTAACGGTGAGATGTCACAACTTACAAGTAATAACTCATATATTGCATCTCAAAAACCTTCTCTGTTTTTTGCCACTCAGACATCAGTGAATGCTAGAAAAAATGAGAGAGAGAGCAGTGATGACATTTGGTTGTAAAATTGTTTCTTTTTTGATTTGGCTTATCCTGTTTTTGGAAAATGTTACTCTAGATACATTGCATACCTTTTGCGAAGAAACTTAACAAATCTCAAATCTAAAAGGAAGCACTTAAAATTCGAGGGTTCTTTACGGGTAAAAATAATTAAAGAACCAAATGAATGATTTTCAATAATCGTTAGTTGTTGTGTTTCAGTTTATATGATGTATTTTCTTTTATAAAGTTGGGGTTAAATATGCTTTCTTAATTGTTAGGAGGTTAAATTTGCCCTAACTGATATGGAATAAAATTAATTTACCTTTATTTTTGAACGGTGAAAGCTTAACACCTTGTGATGCCATGTGTCACACAATTAATGATTGATTTTTTACACATAAGGTAAATTTGGACCTTTTGTATAGTTCAGAGGCAAATTTGATCTTCACCCTAATTTGAGTTTTGAAATTTTATTGTTCCTCCTTTCTTTCCGCCATTACCTCTACACCAATCACCATTTTTTCCTCCATCCTCATTGACTCTCCCCACCACTATTGTCAACATCACTTTTACCATATTTTTCTCTTTCTCTTTCTAACAATATATCACCATCTACACCACTAGAAGGGAATGCACTGAACAATTTGAACATATAATATAAAATATTATTTAATGTAAGTGTATCATATAAGTCAAATGAGAAAGAAAGACTAATTGGCGGTAGAGGTAGTGACATAGAGATATAAAAAAAATTAAAATTCAAAATTAGGAGAAGAGTCAAATTTATCCTTAAACTATGCAAAATGTTCAAATTTATCATCTGTTTAGAAAAGTTAATCATCAATTGCGTGACGCATGACATCATAGAATATTAAGCTTTTACCATTTAAAAACAAGAGCAAATTTATTGCATTTCATATAATTAAGAGAAATATTTAACCCGAAATAGTAACAACAAAAGTACATTAGACCCAACTATTAAAAAAGGACAAGTCTGTTCAATTTTAAGTAGTTTAGGGGCAAATTTGACCTTTTACCCTTTGTTAAATTATTATTTGTCAGATATCACATTATTTTTATTTCTTTGATGGGTATTACTATATGTTTTCATATTTATTTTATATCTTGCTATTTATTGTCTTTTTCATATATTTCTGCGCATGTACTTTTCTTTCGAACCGAGCGTTTACCAAAAATAATCTCTTTACTTCACAAAGATAAGGTCTGCGTAGTTACTACGTTGTTTACAGACTCCACATTGTAAGACCATACGGGACTTGTTTGTTGTTGGTGTTGTTACCCTTCATCCAATTATCACATGCGAGGTCGTTTTGTCAATTAACCTTACCTAACGACGTCGTTCCGTAATACGCTTCTTTCTTCTTCAACAACGCTAGCAAAAAGAAATGAGAAAAATCTCAGAATCGTAAAATTACAAAGTGTAAACCAAGCTTAGACGACAATGGCGGCAGCATGTTTAACGGAGAGAAGAGGAATACCGGCAGCATCATTCGTACAAGATGTTCAGTCGTATCTAAACCAATCTGGTCTCGGTGTCAACTCTTCTCTTGCTTTCCTCCAAGAAAGGTACTTAGCTGACATTTAATACTTGTACAAGGAGTTGTATAGAGTATAGGCTAGTGTTGTAGTGATATTTTTTTCAGTAGTAAAGGTTGAAAATATTGTCTTAATTAGTATTAGGTTTAAGTAACAACAACAACATACAAGTGTAATTTTATAAGTAGATCTGGGGAGCGTAAGTGTACACAAGCCTTACCTCTATTTTGTGAGGTAGAGAGACTGTTTTCGGAAGCCCCTCGGCTCAAGTGCAGCAGATCCAAATAGTTATGAAAAAGAAAATATGACAGTGAAGCAAATATGACAACTAATAAGGAAGTATTACAGAGCATACAGAAAAAAGAACAATACACAACGAAATAATGCGATAGCAGGAATAAAATAAACAAATATCAAATGGCAACGAACTACCTATGCATAGGGCTAATACTACAACACACACGGTGTGCTAGACTACCACCACACATATCCCGCCTAAAAACGAGACAATGACTCAACTACCAACTAACTTTCTACTCTAGTCCGCGATCTTCATACCCTCTTATCTAAGGTCATGTCCTGTCTAATTACCTTTTCCCGATACTTCTTCGGCCTACCCCTACCTCTCCTCATACCCACTATATCCAACCTCTCACACCTCCTCACTGGTGCATCTGCTCTTCTCGTCTTCACATGCCCGAACCACATCAGTATCGCTTTCCTCATCTTGTCCACCACGAATGCCACTCCCACATTGTTCCAAATATCTTCATTTTTAATCATATCATCCTTAGTATGCCCACACATCCACATCAACATCCTTATTTCCACAACTTGCATCTTCTAACATGAGAGTTCTTGACTGGACAACGATCCGCCCCATACAACAGGTCGGTCTAACCACCACTTGATGGAACTTACCTTTAAGTTTTGGTGGTACCTTTTTATCACAGTAGACTCCGAATGCGAGCCTTCATTTCATCCACCTCGCACCAGTATGATGGGTGACATTAACTCCGATCTCTCCAATTTCTTGGATTAAAGACCCACGGTACTTCAAACTTTCTCCCCTACTCTTGGGGATGGCCTGTGAGTCAAGCCTCACTTGTACGCCTGCCTCATGCGATGCATCACTGAACTTGCACTTTAAATATTCTGTTTTGGTTCTGCTCAACCTGAATCCTTTAGACTCCGGTGTTTGTCTCCAAACCTTCAACCTAGCGTTAACTCCGACACGAGTTTCATCAATCAGTACCATGTCATTTGCAATTAACCTACACCATGACACCTCGCCTTGAATATTCCACGTCAATTTATCCAACACCAAGACAAATAAAAACGGGCTAAGAGCTGAAATCTGGTGCAACCCCATCTCAACAGGGAAGTGCTCTGAGTTTTCTCCCACTATTCTTAACCGGGTCTTGGCTCTATCGTGCATGTCCGTCGTCGCCCTAGTGTATGCCAACAGTACACCTTCAACCTCCAGGCATCTCCATGGGACCGCCCTTGGGACTTTGTCGTAGTTCTTTTCTAGGTCAATGAACACCATATGCAAGTCCTTCCTCTCCCTATTCTTCTCCACCAGTCTTCTTTCAAGGTGAATGGCTTCTGTCATTGATCACCTTGACATGAATCCAAATTGATTTTCGAAAATGGACACACCCCTCCTCACCCTCATCTCCACCACCCTCTCCCACATTTTCATAGTGTGACTAAGCAGCTTAATACCCCTATAATTGTTGCAGTTTTGGATATCACCCTTGTTCTTGTACAACGGAATCATTGTACTCTATCTCCATTCATCGAACATATTTGTCGTCTTAAAAATTGTGTTAAACAGCCTAGTCAACCACTCCAGACCTGCGCTTCATGAGTTCTTCCAAAACTCCACCGAGATCTCGTCAAGCCTAGTCGCCTTTTCCCTGCTCATCCTACGAATAACACCCTTAACCTCCTCAACCTTTATACGCCTACAATACCCAATATCGCGACGTCTTTCAGAGTGCTCCAAATCACCCAACACAATGTCCCTGTCCCCCTCTTCGTTCAAGAATTTATGGAAGTATGTATGCCATCTTCTCCTAATGAGTGCCTCCTCCACCAATACATTGCCTTCCTCGTCTTAGATTTAAGTGAGATACAAAAAAGATTGGTTATTTCCCATCTTTTAGTAGGAAATGTTTTACCTAAATTCAAGGTGATCAAATATTGAAATTCATTTTCCCTTATATACCGAGCACGCCTTTGATTAATTAGAAATTGGTTGTTCATTGCCTGTACCTTTCTGATATTTAACTTATATCTTCTTAATCTGGATATGAACAAAAGGCAAAGATCCAACCTTTAATGACGATGTTCTTCTGGGAGCTTACGCTTATATTAACAACAACAACATACCCAGTGAAATCTCACAACGTGGGGTCTGGGAGGGTAGAGTAGAGTATACACAGACCTTACCTCCACCTTGATAGGTAGAGTGGCTGTTTCCGGGAGACCCTCGGCTCAAGACCCCGGAGCAAATGGTTAGTAGGACCTTTACCGCTAAACGTTCTTTGATCCTTACTGATCTTTACTAAATTATGAAGGAGTACTTGTTCTTAGGCCTAACTGAAAATCGAGAAATCAACCGCAATGTGAATTTTTGGAGATTAAACTTGAATAAGCAGGTTTGGATTTGATAATACTTGGCGTGAAATTGAATGGAATAGCTGACTATGAAGGATTATGCTTAAAAAAACTGATAGGCCTTGGAAATACTACTAATAAGAAGTTGGGTGAGGTCTTATTTAAGCGCGATGGAGTAAAGAAGACAAGAAGTAGAAAAGGAAAAGATGAGAGAGGAATAGAGGGACAATAGCCAGTAGGCCATTACAGCCTTGCAAAGCGTAGATCAAATCTTGTGCAATCAGATTCTTATATCCATCTGTGACTGTATAAAACTAGTATACTGCAAACATGGAAGTGTGTGTACTTTTGTTTGCAATGACTGGAATTTGTGGTTCTTCAACTCGGTGTTCTCGTTATATAGCCCCATAACATTTTTCCCTTTTATCGTTTTATTGAGTCATGAAGAGGAGCCTTGGAGTAACTGGTAAAGTTGCTGCCATGTGTCCAGGAGGTCATGGGTTCAAGCCGTGGAAACAACTGACAGAAATGCAAGGTAAGGCTGTGTACAACAGACCCTTGTGATCCGGCCCTTCCCCGGATCCCGCGCATAGCGGGAGCTTAGTGCGCCGGGCTGCCCTTTATCGTTTTACTGAGTCTCTTTCCCTTTTGGAGTGTTGATAGTCTGAACTTAATCTCTTCTTTACTTCAAGATTTGCTTACAGTTTCTTGTATCATCTAATCAAAGCGTCAAAACAAAATGGGGCACGGAGTGCATGCTCTTAGTTGTGTGAAAATTCACTAAAAGCAGATGACAGAAGTTTTGACTAAAGCGACCTCTGAATCCGGTTGATCAAAATGTACATATTTGGCGTCATTTCATGTTGTGTCCTACTTGCCATTCGAAAGCACAAGTGAAAGAAGATATATCTTTTTACCCTAAAAATGGAAACAAAACTGTTCCGTTGCTGTTTTGGGATTATAGTACAGCCAAAGTGAAGAACTCATATAACAAAAGTTTATTAATACCTATTTCGTGCAGGTTGTTAACTACTTCTGTTACTAATAAATCATAAGCACCAGATCAGAATCCATTATATGAGCACACACTAATTAATCCTGCTTTAGAAATTTTAGTCAGTGGTTACTTTACATGTCTCCTTTTGTTTTCTCAATACATGTTGTTCGTTTGCAGACTTCAGCAGTACCGAGTGGTTGAAATGAAACTTCTGGCCCAACAGAGGGATCTTCAGGTACATTTTTTTTGTCTAATTTCATAGTATTCATTTGAAGTAACTCCTAATATTAGTTCTCAGGTTTGATCCATACTTGAATTGAGTGCACGCCATAATGCAATTCAAATGGAGGAAATGTTCATGTGTCACTCTGGCCTTTTGTTGATTCTTCCGAAGGTGGACAGGAAGTTAGAGAATTGTACTTTAGTCTTTGCATTTAGTGCTGCCGATTGAGATCACTTAAAACTTAAAGCTGAGATAGTTCTTTCATGGCATTGAAAGAAAGATCTAAATAAGAAGTTACATAAAGAATGTGCTTATGGAATCTACTGCTCCATGCAGAAACTATGTATACATATCTTAAGCACGTGCCCAGACAGCCAAACTCAGTTACTGTTTCGCCACTCTTCAGAGTAGTGACTTTTTACAGCAACAATGCCTTAACCCAAGCTTGTTGAGGTTGACTGTATGAATCCTCTCAACACAGAAGACTAATGACTTTTTTCAATTTCTTTTATTATATATTGGTTAGGTTTCCCAGGTTTCCCCACATTTCAAAGCTGTCAGTACAGACTGTTATAGCAACTCATGATTCATTCTTATAATTCAATAACAGAAGGGAATTTTGTTTGTTGACATGTAGAGGTCGAATTCATATCATAAGATTGCCACAGAGCAGGGAATACCTGCCCAGTACAAAAAGACCATTGAAATATGGACAGGTTAGATTTGTATATACAGAAGAAATTCAATCCAAATATTTAAAAAATTACTATGGCCAACTATGAAGCATTGTTGATCTTCCAAAAAAAAAAACAAGATTTGAAAGCTGGAAGTTGCCTCTCCTCTGAAAGTGCTCTCTTTCTTTTTGTCAGAATGAACCAACAGTCTTATGCATAAAATACTGTAAAATCTGGCAGTGTCCTCTTTATCCAGCCTGCTAAATACAGACTGACTCATACATTTTTCCCAAATGTCGCTTCTGCCATTTATAAGTTGCTGTTGTGATACTGTATTGCTCAAAGGCATGAAATTTTACATTTTTGACATCTCTTCTATTATCAGTCTAAGTCTTTCTGAAAGTTTCTTTCCTTAGCTGGCTTGATGCTTTTATATTCTTGTCTTGCTAAAAAGTGGAAAATTGACTTCTCCTTGTTCACTCTACACAGGCAAAGATTCCTGACATTGAGAAATGCTTGGATATAGTTGCTACGTTGCAAGCTAAGAAGGACAGCAGTGAGGTTTGTCCCAGTGCTAATTTTTTTAACTATGAATGGAACTTTCTTAATGCACTCTTAGACATTTGCATATAGTTAATTCTTGACTTAGCAGTCTACCTTCCTTTTTCTAAAATTTAGATCTGTAATTTGAATATGAGAAAGCATGAAGTTTTCAATTCTGAAATCGTACTTATATGATATAGTGGTGAAGCAGTTCAGAAAATTGAATACCCTCTTGAAACTGAGATTTGCTGTGGGAAACAGTTCTCCAGTATTGGCCAAGTACCGTGATAACTGCCGTGAGCTGCCAATTATTTGGGCCCCTGTAATCCTTCATCCTTCATTAGCCTAACTTGGGCCTTCTTGTCCTTCACGATGATGACTATCCCAGTTTGAAATGTCTTGCTTGCCATGCCGTAGCTGACAGCTAGAGATACCTAGAGCTCTTATTATAAAGGTCCAAAATTCAATTTCCAAACTATAGTGGCTTTGCTTCTCCAGTAATGCTGCAAGAAATTACCAGGAAATCAACAGTAGAAGGAAAATGTGAAAGAATGAAAAGCCTCTCACTACTGTTTTCTTTGGAGTCACTGCAATACCGCTGTACCAACTCCTCCTTACTTCTGTTTCAACTCTCCTTCCCTCGCTTTTGTTCACTCCAACCACCACACTGCTGTCGTTCTATTGCTCCTTCAATTACCGTATGCCCTCGGTTCAGCCATTTGCTTGGCCATTCTGTTTGAAGAGTTATTCGTCTCAAGTACTCGATTGATAGTAGAAGTACGCATACTGGACCGGACACCACCGTATCCAAAAAGACAACATACCCAGTGAAATCCCACAACGTGGGGTCTGGGGAGGGTAGAGTGTACGCAGACCTTACCTCTACCTTGTAAGGTAGAACGACTGTTTCCGAGAGACCCTCGGCTCAAGACAAAGCACAAACGCAATCAAAGTAAGACAAAGTGAATAAGTCATGATATCACATTCTGAAAAATAAGACAACTACTAGGTACATAACTAATGCAGGTACCTACAATAACTAATGCAGGTAAATAAGACAAACAAGGTACACTAGAAAACACATATCAGCATAAATCAAACGACAGGGGACTATAAAGCAATACTGCGCCTACTTGTATGATAGGCCAAGCGGGCCTATAATAATAACACTACAACTACCAATTTGTAAGCGTAGGTAGGACTACGCTAGACTATCTACTACCTTTCTATCCTAATCCGTGTCCTCCATACCCCCGATCTAAAGTCATATCCTCAGTGAGTTGCACCTGCGCCATATCCCGTCTAATCACCTCTCCCCAATACTTCTTCGCCCTACCTCTACCCCTCCTGAACCCGTCCATAGCCAACCTCTCACACCTCCGTACTGGGGCACTTGTGTCTCCTCTGCACGTGCCCGAACCATCTCAACCTTGCTTCCCGCATCTTATCTTCCACCGAGGCCACTCCCACTCTGTCCCGATAATCATCATTTCTAATTCTATCCCTCCTTGTATGTCCACACATCCATCTTAACATCCTCATCTCCGCAACTTTCATCTTGTGGGTGTACGAAGTCTTGATCGGCCAACACTCGGCCCCATACAACATAGTCGGTCTGACCATCACCCTATAGAACTTGCCTACCGTATCCAAAAAGAAAAGACAAAAAAAGAACGAACTTATGTCCATGAAAAATATATTATTTTAGGTCCATTCTTCCGCCATTTCTCTCTCACTCTTTGATCCACTCACCACTTCTATTGTAGTTGGCATGTTTGCATTGAAATACCAATCAAGCTGCTAGGTGGAGCTACTTTGAAACAGTAGGAAGTGTTGGGAACTCCCTTACTAGAATTTAACCCGTCAAGGTTTCTTTTAATTCCCTCTACAACTCCCATTCTTTTAGGAAATCTTTTTTTAGACTTATTGCAGATTAGCAAGTTGTTACGCCAGAATAAGGAAAAGAATTATGGTGGGAGTACTTTTATTCAGTCATAGGTAAGCTTACGATACAAATTGTTTACCCTTCGCTCACTGCCTTGCTATCCATCTAGCGTTCTTGTTGTGGCAAAGATCCGGAGAGACGAACTGTCGGAGGAGCTTCAGATTTGACTCTCATTGGTTTCTCTCTTCTCCTTTCTTCTTTTTGTTCTTTTTTCCCCTTGATCTACACACATACTCGACTTTTTGGTGAAAACTCAAGTGAACAGTACTTCCGGTGAACAATGATTTTCGCCGGCAAAAATGTTTGATTCAACTAGAGTTGGTACCTCCGATTACCCATATCCATTCTTTATCCTTACCCCTATTGTTAAATTTTTCCGCTTCGCTGTATTGATTCGTGACTTTACGTTCTTGCATTTACCCTTGTCTTTAGTTATAGCATTCTTGGCGTAGTGATTTTACTTGCCTCTAGATTCTTGTTAACTTGTGCTTTCACTTTGATCCTTTCCTGTTTTAGGGTAAACGTTTGAGTAGTCTATTATTTTATATTTCCTTTAGTGACTCTGGTAACTGATGGTAGACTAGGGTCATGTTCTCAGTCGGGAACCGGGGGGGGGTAAGTGGGGTAAGGGAGATGCTAGGCTGAGAATAGGGTCTTGGAACATTGAGACTTTAACAGGAAAGTCTATAGAGCTAGTTAAGATTCTTAAGAAGAGAAGGATTAATATAGCTTGTGTCCAGGAGATCAAATGGGTAGGACCTAAGACTAAGGATGTGGACGGGTATAAGTTATGGTTCTCGGGTAGGTCGAGGTATAGGAATGGAGTAGGCATTTAAGTAGATAACGAGCTAAGAGATCAGGTGGTAGAGGTTAGGAGGGTCAATGACAAGATGATGACGATTAAATTGGTAGTTGGAGGGTTCATTGTGAACATTATTAGTGCTTTCGCGCCACAGACGAACTTGGACGAGGAGGAGAAAAGATGCTTTTGGGAGTATTTGGACGAGGGGGTGGGTGGTATACCCACTCACTGAGAAGTTATTTATAGAAGGTGATTTCAATGGATATATCGGGTCACTTTCGGGGGGGCTATGACGACGTGCATGGAGGCTTTGGCCTCGGGGACGGGAATGGGAACGGGGGAGGCGTCTCATTTTTGGAGTTCGCTAGAGCTTCTGAGATGGTGATAGCCAATTCGAGGTTCTTGAAGGAGGAGCACTAGGTGACTTTTCATAGTTCGATGGCTAAGACTCAAATAGACTTTTTGCTCCTTAGGAAGGTTGACAACGGTCTTTGTAAAGATTGCAAGGTTATTCCGAGGGAGTATTTTACAACCCGACATAAGCTTTTGGAGATCAAGAGGGAGAAGAAGAGGAGGGCTGTGGATGACAGGTTAAGAATCAAATAGGGGAGTTTCACTATGGTTAGTGCAAAGGAGATGGGGGAGAGGTTGATGGCCAAGGGGGCTTGGGGGAGTAGTGGGGATGTGATCGGTATGTGGGACAAGACTGCCAGTTGCATTTGAGAGGTAGCTAGAGAAGTGCTTGGGGTCTCGAAGGGTATCCTTGGCGGGCATCGAGAGGACTGGTGGTGGAATGGTAAAGTTCAAGAGACGGTGGAAGCTAAAAAAGTGGCGTATTAGAAATGGGTAGAAAGCAAGGATGAGGTGGGGAAGTGGACGAATAGGGAATTGTATAAGATGGTGACAAAGCTTGCGGTTACGGTGGCGAAAACAACGGTTTTTGAACGCCTGTATGTGGAATTAGAGGAGAAAGGCGGGGATATGAAATTGTACAGACTAGCTAAGGCGAGTGAGAGGAGGGCCCGTGACTTGGATCACGTGAGGTGCATCAAGGATGAGGACGACAAAGTACTGGTGGAGGACGCGCATATTAGGCGAAGGTGGCAGTCTTACTTTCATAAACTCTTGAACGAAAAAGGAGATAGAGACATTGTGCTGGGAGATCTGGAGCAATCTAGTAGGTACTGAGATTTTGGGTATTGTAGAAGCATTAAGGTTGAGGAAGTTAAGGGTGTTGTTCGCAGGATGCGCAGGGGACGAGCGGCGCGCTTGATGAGATCTCAGTTGAATTTTGGAAGAGTGCAGGCAGGCAGGGTAGGTTTGGAGTGGCTGACTGAGTTGTTTAATGTCATTTTAAGACAACGAGAATGTCTGACGAATGGAGGTGAAGTACAATAATCCCGTTGTACAAGAACAAATGTGATATACAGAGTTGCAACAACTATATGAGTATCAAGTTGCTAAGCCACACTATGAAAGTTTGGGAAAGGGTCGTGGAGATGAGGGTGAGAAGAGGCGTGTCTATTTTCGAGAACCAGTTTAGATTCATGCCGGAGCGTTCGACCACATAAGCCATTCATCTTATTAGGAGGTGGTGGAGCAGTATAGGGAGAGAAAAAAAGACTTACATATGGTTTTTCGGCGACCTCGAGAAGGCATACGACAAAATTCCTAGGGAGGTCCTATGGAGATGTTTGGATATTAGAGGTGTGCATGTGGCGTACACTAGGGCGATCAAGGATATGTATGACGGAGCCAAGATCAGGGTACAGACAGTGGGAGGAGATTCGGAGCACTTTCCAGTGATGATGGGCTTGCATCAGGGATCAACTCTTAGCCCATTATTATTTGCCTTGGTGATGGGTGGACTGACGCGATAAATTCAAGGAGAGGTGACATCGTGTATGTTATTCGCAGACGACATAGTCCTGATTGATGAGACTCACGTCGGAGTAACGCTAAGCTGAAGGTTTGGAGACAGACTCTGGAATCTAAAGGTTCAGAATGGGTAGGACCAAGAAAGAATACTTGGAGTGCAAGTTAAGTAACGGGAGCGCCCTTGAACCAGACGTGGAGGTGGGACTTGGTACTCAGGTCATTCCAAAGAAATGATGCTTCAAGTACCTCGAGTCTATTATTCAAGGGGATGGAGAGATTGATGACGATGTCACACACCGTATTGGGACAAAGTGGATGAAATTGATTCTCGCATCTGGAGTCTTATGTGACAAAAAGGTGCTACCAAAACTTAAAGGCAAGTTCTATAGGGCGATGGTTAGACCGACTATGTTGTATGTGGCGGAGTGTTGGCCAGTCAAGACTTCGCAAATCCAAAAGATGAAAGTTGCGGAGATGAGGATGCTGAGATGGATGTGCGGGCATACAAGGAGGGATAAGATTAGAAATGATGATATCCGAGACAAAGTGGGAGTGGCCTCGGTGGAGAATAAGATGCGGGAAGCGAGGTTGAGATGGTTTGGGCATGTGCAGAGGAGTGACACAAATGCCTCAGTGCGGAGGTGTGAGAGGTTGACTATTGACAGGTTCAAGAGGGGTAGAGGTAGACCGAAGAAGTATTGGGGAGAGGTGATTAGACGGGATATAACGCAAATGCAACTTATTGAGGACATGACCTTAGATAGGGGGTTGTGGAGGACACGGATTAGAGTAGAAGGGTAGTAGGTAGTCGAGCGTAGTCCTATTTACGCTTGCAAACTGGTAGTTGTAGTGTTATTAATGTAGGCCCGCTTAGCTTATCATACTAATAGGCGCAATGTTGCTTTATAGTCTCTTGTAGTTTGATTTTTGCTGCTATGTATCTTTTAGTGTACTGTGTTTAGCTTATTTACCTGCGCTAGTTATTGTTTACTTTTTCGGAATGCGCTATGGATTATTTGCCTTTGATACTAGCATTTTCATACTGCTTTAATTTTTTTTCTGATCGGGTCTGACTGTTTCTCTTGCTTTGCTTGTGCTTTGTCTTGAGCCGAGGTCTCTCGGAAACAACCGCTCTACCTAACAAGGTAGAGGTAAGGTCTGCGTACACTCTACCCTTCTCAGACCCACGTTGTGGGATTTCACTGGGTATGTTGTTTGTTGTTGCTCATGCCTACACACATAAGGGAGAATTGGAGGATGGGGTTTTCTTCCTCTCACATGTAACCTTGATTAATATCTTTTTGTCGCCCCATAATCTTTATGGAGATGTATTTTACTCTATAGATCACTTTACTCAAAGCAGTTCTATCGTTGGTTAAAGTTAAAATCGATGGGTAAAAACTGGAAGGCCAATTGCTTACACTGCATTACTTTAAAAGTTCAATTGGTGACTTTTAAATGGTTAATGGCCTAAAACAGAAGTGAGACAAGGTTTCAATCATTTCTCCCTGGTTGACTTCACTGATAACTTCCAGCCAATATTCAGCCCCAGTTTTTGTTCCTTAATGTGTTACGTCTTTGATATTAATCTGCCATATTAACTTGTTCCTGGTATGGTCGTTGGTTGCAGGCACTAATTGCGGATTTCGAAGTGTCAGAAGGTATTTATTCCCGGGCTAAGATTGAAGATGCTGAATCTGTGTGCTTATGGCTAGGGGCAAATGTCATGCTGCAGTATTCATGTGAAGAGGTATGTAACTAGCTATTGGAAGATTTCTGAAGCATGCGCTCTTGGATATTTGAAGTATCAGTCTTCACATTTTGTTAATTGTATAGGCTACTTCCCTTCTTCAAACAAATTTAGAAAATGCAAAAGCCAGTTTAGAAGTTCTTGTGGCTGATCTACAATTTCTGAGGGATCAAGTGACAATTACTCAGGTTTGTTCTGCTTTGACTCTCATCTAGGAATAAGAACTTAGCTTGTACTGAACTGCTGCTGGCTTGCAAACTGTTTTAATTTATGTGTCTACTTTCCTTTTTAGTCTAATTCAAAAAGAATGTCACTTTCTATTTAGTAACTTTTTAATTCCTACATCCCACATGACATGTTTAGGACTATAAAATTTCAAAGGGTAAAATGGTACAATATACACATCTTTAGTTTAAGAGCACAACATTCAAAAGTCTCCTTTACTTTCTTAAATTCCGTATCCAGTCAAACTAAGACACATAAAATGAAACCAAGGAAGTCTAAGTTCTTTTTAGTTACTTCTTACTGATGTTGCATTTTCTGGGAATAGGCCACTAATTTGCTACTGTATTTGGTGAATGTACCTAATGATGGAACTTGGAGCAATTTCTCAAAGATTTTGCTAATTGCTATTAATTACTAATATTCATCTTTACAACACGGGCGCGCTACTCGTTGCTTTTGCACTAATTCTTCTAGCTGCTATGGGTCAGGTCACAACTGCTCGTGTATACAACTGGGATGTACATCAACGTCGACTTCGACAAGCTACTACTCCCAAAGAATCATGAGAAACACCTATCTTTCATTGAAAGAGGCGGTGGTAGATGTTGCTTCACAGTGTACGATTCAGATCTTTTTGGTTCATCTCTGTAGGTTGATTCTTGAACTATCCTTGCAAAGATTGGTCTGGTTTTGCCATCATTAATGACTTCAATTTCAATTTTGGCTTCTACATGTAAGAAACAAAAATGTGATTTGGCCGAAAAAAACAAATATGAGATGGATGAGTTTATTGTGCTTTTGCGACACGATTTAGAATGTAATGGTACTACTTTTGGGGAGGATTATTAAATCAAGGGATAGGTATGAATTTATCGCTAACGGACTAATTCTATTCAACTCTGATCATGCCAGTAATTCAAGCCAAACCTTGTCTTTTAGAGTGCTTCCCACCATAAAACTATGAATGAGAGCAAGATTTCATAGCTTGTAAATTTACGCAAGTGTGCCTCTAGTCATAATAGTGAGAGTGACCAGAGGCGGATCCGGGATGTAAATCTGTGGTCGGATTCAAAATTCTACACATCCCATCTAATTATTGTTCAAAATCTATAATTTGTACTTATTTAGTAGGGTCTTTTTGATACCAATGTTTGTCAAAGCTACTCTGTTTAGATCGAACCAATAGTTTGTTCACTAGATACGCCCCTGACAGATAAAATTCTTTAACTGCAAATGATCATCATTCACCCCATGCACTCTGCCTCACTATGGAAAAAAATATGTACTCAGGTCTTGAACCTGAAGCCTCGGGTTAAGAGTGGAGTATTTAACACTCCATCACAACTTTTGGTGGTCTATGTCCAAGTTATGCTTAAACAAAATGGAAGCTTGATATCCTCCAGATCTGGTGTCTCAAATTCAGTGGCATAAGAAAAGATTGACAGTGTCCTTAGATGTTGCTTTTCTACATAAAGCCAACTGCACCTACTGTTTGTGGGAAGTGTTCATTCCAGACTACAGAATCCAGATTTACTTATTTTGCCTTTAAGTGTAACAATTTTTTTCTATTAATGTGGGTAGTAATTTGTGAGCTAAGAGACAGAATATGACCTGTTATCATGTTGTTATATTGTTTTCAAATGTACGAAGATGTAGTAGCCGCAATATGTCCTAATTTGAGTTCACACAATAGGTCAATATTCATTATGATTTGCTTCAAACTTCTATTTTGAAAAGCATGGCTTTACTGATTGTTCAGTAAAACGCGTCTGGTGATACTGACATTGGTGTTGGCGCAGGTGTGGCCTGTGAGCGTGTGATTATAGTCTCATAGATAAAGGAGCCTAATGCAGCTGAATACTGTACTTGATAGTAAAACTTAGACAATGAGAATTGGAAGGTGGTTTTTGGACCCCGTTCTCATGTAATCCTTCTGACAAATGATGTAACTTATATACACTGAGGGGTCGTGTTTGGTAGCCGGTTATAATTATGCGTGTATTAGTAATATAGGAGTCAGTTATGAAATAGTTTGTCATTTTATGCGAGAGATTAGTTATGCAGAATTTAGTTATTCACGTATTAATTATTCCACCTATTTATCTTGCATAAAGTAATACATAAATTCTCTCATAATTTATATGTATTAATTATGCAGGTTAATTTCTAAATTACAAACCAAACATCGTATTAATTTCATACATTAAACATGAATAACTTACCTCCTAACCATCTAACCAAACTTATACATGATTTAATACCTGCATAATTCATCTCCAAACCAGCTACCAAACGACCCCTAATTGTATTAAGAAATACTACACAATTTGACACCCAGGAGCAGTGGCGAAGTCAGAATTTTTACTAATGAGTTCAAATATGAAGAAGTAAACATTTGAAGAAGCCAAGGGGATTCAACATCTATTATATATATATAAAGAATAATTTTAATCTTGAATATACTGTGTAATTTTCAGCAGAAGGGGGTTCAGATGAACACCTTGCTCCCACGCCCTTTCCCACTTGTCTCCGCTCTTGCCCAATGGAGTGACCAATGAAGTGGGAGGAAAATCATGAGGTTTTACGTTTAGATCTCAGCACAAGCAAAAAAAAACACTAGATGATTCTTTTTGACTAAGTTTTGATGGACAAGGTTATCAGTGTTATGCTGGTGAAATATACATGTACCTAATAAAATAGTCGGAATACGTGCAGCTGGTTAGAACACTACCGTCGTAACAGACTATAGTAGGTTATTATTCAACTTTTTTTCAAGTTAGTATATTTAGGTTTATTACCGAGAGTTGCCTATTATTGTAAGTAAAATTTTACCTGATGCTGTAACAAATCTATACATTGCTCAAAACATAAAACTCTAAAACAAGAAGTAACTGTCCCCTTGAGGGTGGCATTATGGGGGCGACCTTTGCCGCGTTTCAGAACTACATGTTGACATATTTAGTAGTTTGCATCAAAACTTGAATGCTTTTAGTACCAGAGTTGCATTTATTCTCAAAAATAGAGGCGTAGCCAAGATTTAACGTGTATGGGTTCAAAAATTTAGTTATTTAAAATTATTGAATTCTAAATTAATAATTTGTATATGTGATTTTTTAATATAAATATAAGGTTTGGACCAAGCTACTGGGTTCACCGAAACCCGCACCAGCTACCGGCTATCGCCCATGCTCAGAAACCTTGTCATCTCCCATGAAAATACTGACAGTGTATTGGTAGAAATGCATCCAGAGGCATTAAGCGTATACAAGAAGTTTTGTGGTTCCGAAAACTCCAACGTCCCCAAAGGATCTCCACAACTGTCCTCCACTCCCAATTACTCCCGTCACATCAGCCTACCTCGGTCAAACTGTTGCGGCGCGTGTGGGTGTAGTGACGTCAGTATGCTCACGTCGTCTCAACTCTCTAGGGTCATAATAGTCTAAGTTTTGTCTTATATATGCAAGGCTTAGAAGAGAAGAAAAACACATTGTATTCTCTCTAAGCTCACACTTGTAACTCAAATCTCTCTCAAGCTAATACACCATTCTCAGTTTTGGCTCTTGTTCGATTTGTAGCTTTTTTTCCAGATCTAACCAATCAGTTTTTCTTTATTTGCTTATCATTATATTTTTACTTGTGTTTTTAATCTCACATATCCGTAACTTAGATATTAATCCCGGATTCATTCAAGAGGGTCTCCGGATCGGATATAACATACTTGTCTTTAAACCCTTGAATACAAATTTCTAACTGTATTTTTGGTTAGAATCATTTTCACCGGAAAACAGTTCAGCTCCGTCTGTGGGGATAGAAAATTATGGAGTTGTCTTGATCTGTAGCTGATTTTCTTGAAAAACCCTAAAGCGAACATGTCATACAAAATAAAAGAAGAAGCATGTCAGGTCAAAACAGCGTTGCTCACGACTCGCGGGAGATTGGAGAGGAACATGTGCCCATCGAGCATCATGACATGTTGTTACTGTTCACTTTTACGCGGGGCATAAAAGCTATTGGATAACTTGTGGACTCTTGAGATTATTTTATTTTTTAGAGTCGCCACCTACTTTATAAGGAAAAATAGAAAAACCATATTAAAAATGGGTTTTCAAAACAAGAGAAAAATCCAATATTAACCCGAGTTCGGGTAAGGGTTCAAGTGATCACGCGGGGAAGGTGTTAGGCACCCCGGTATTAAAGATTCGTAAAATACGGTTAACCTCGTAATATAATATTTCTTTAAAAACTATTTATGTGTTTAAAAATATTGCAACTATAATTGTCATTTTAAATCATTTTCTGTCAAAAGCTTTACACACTTTTAAAGTTTTGATGCACAAAGATCATTTTTTCGTAAAATCCCTCCTTTTAGAAAAAGTATCCCATTTATCTTTTTTTTAGGAAAAATACTACACTTGTCTCTTTAGCAATAATTTCAACCAAATAAGTTTTTTTTAATTAAAATATAATAGGAGGTCAACCATTTAAAAGAGTGTTTCCCTACCCGAACTTTAATTAATAAAGAAAAATTCACACTTTTATTTAAAGATAATTAAACTAGCTTGCAAAAGAAAACAATAGCTTGTACCAAATTGGAGAAAAAACCATTATCTATCCTTTAGAAAATTCATCCAAATTCTTATCATTTTTTGTTAACCAAGTGTTAATTGAAAACTGAGAATTAATTAAAGGCTAAGGAAATCCAAACTTTTACCATATAATTCGAGAACTCATTTTTATTTGTAAAAATTGGCAACACTATTATAATCAAGTTCCAATTAAGGGTTCCAATAATTATTTAAAGTTTTTACACATAGCAAATACAATAATGCAAGATAAACAAATAAAAGCGAGCTAATGGGTATATCGGCCCATTAGTTATCGCGTACAAGAAATAAAAAACTATTGTCTATACCATTTTTATTCATTGGTGGGCCTTCTTGCAAATGTTAATGCCATTTACACCATAGTTGGACCTTCATTAAGCCGGACTCAATGAAGAAATGATGTTGTTGGGTTCGTAGGCCCAACGGCTCAAACAGTACCAAAGAAGCAGCGGGATGTGGGCCATAGGCCCACGGGACATGCAAAGAAAGAGGGAAAAATATACATATGAGTTAGAATGCATCTAATTACTTCAACCGTATACAAACATAGAAATTAACACTATCTTACATATTAATTTGTCACGGCTAGACAACCAATAGGTCATAAAAATAAACATTTGAACAAACCAATTCAGTTTTGGGCTCAAAACAGTCCATACAGCGTACAAGCAACCCAAAGACTCAGGGTTAAAGAAGGGGCAGGGCTGATATACATAATATACTCCAGATATGCATGATATGCTCGATAGTATGCAAAAGTATACAACTCAGGTATACACCTTAATATACATTTAAAACTCTATGTCCTGTATGTTTTTCAATATATCCCAACACACAACTAATTTTCACAAATGAAAATAGAGAAAGAGAGGACAAAATTATTTGGATGCATCTCTTAACTATACGACAGAGAAAGGGTCATGGACATTGTAGGTAACTTTATAGGTCAAAGGCAAATATGTGCTCCTAAATAAGCAATCGGGGCATGGATATATAATTTGATAAAGAAGAAAAACAGGACAGAGGTACTAGCCTCTAAACAAACTATTCAAACTATATGGCAAGACCTTTACTAACTCAAAATGATTCAGTACCTAATCATATCCTACACATGTTCCTTTCATGACACCAGATTTGCAAACTAAAGCAGCATGTGGACAGAGAAGTTCAATGAGCATAAGACATGGATGCAAATACTATCTAAACCTCTTAACGAATTAACAAGGCATCAAACATGGCCTCAAGGCCTTTCATGCTATCAATGGAGCCATTTTTTTTAAATACCTAATCAGATAAGCCCAGTGGGCAGTTAATCTGACAAACATGTAGATATGAAAAATGGGCAAGTAATCAAACATGGACAAAAACTCCAAAGGCGTAGGGACATTTTAACTAGGACCAGACAGACTCAATAGAGATAACATTTTGGGCATGTAGGGTCATTTTAGGCCAAGGAATACACAGAATCTAAAGCAGGCATTTACTTGAGCAAACAACAACTAAGTCGTGCAATGAAAAAACGTTAGGGGAAAAACCGAACTCGGAAGCCATATGACCCCGTAAAACCGCTTCAAACAGCACGACACGGCCATAAGAGCCTCCGTGCGTGCTGGTTCTTTTGTGAACCTTTTTGTGCCTTTACATGGGGTTGAGACGTCTTCCCCATCAGCACCTAAAAATGGAGTATTTTCCTTCATTTAAAAATTGAATGTCATAAATCTCAATTTCGCATTAGCGTTCCCGGATTGGGTCAAGGCAAGCCGACCTCAAACACAAAACACCAGTAATTGCATAGGCGTGCACCGGTTGTCAAACCTTGGCTTAAACAACAAACGCTCGAATAGTAGCATAGTTCCGGTAGATGGGCGTAGCGGTCATGCCTCGACGGTTAAGTGAAAATTAAAAGAGCCAACAGATCGCTATATGATCACAATCGTTGGAATAAACAAAGCGCATGTCAAAGCGTAAAACAAAAGGCAAGAAAACAATTGTCATTTGGGCAAGAAAAGCGCCAAGCGCTCAACAAAAGGACATTAATATGGGGCATACAAACCCTGGTGGTCCAACAAACTAGAGCACGAAGGCTCAAATCCCAAAAACAGCAAAGGGCACAAGTGCCCAGAAATATCCATCAAATGGCACGCAGGCCAAACATAACCACAAAAACAAAATATTTATCATTGGGCGCACAAGCCCACTTAAAAAAACACCAATATTGAAAAAGGGCACGCAGGCCCCTACAAACTCACATAGGCTGAAAGAACTAGCACCAAAGCTAAGCCAGAGGGGGGAGCACCCTCACCACCAGAAGAGCCATCAGAAGCGTCGGAGGGGGGGGGGGGGCAATCTCTTCACCCATATCTTCCATATCAGCTTCAGCTTCCCCTAAATCCACCTCTTCGTCAACAGGGGCCGAGGGGACGTCAATCGCTCCTATCTCCATCCCTTCCAGAATCCCTAACTGAGTCCGAATGACAGCATGGTCCCAAAGCAAGATGGCCCTATGTTAGTCAGCCTTCCGGCGAAACGTCAGCCACAGATTCCGAGCTTGGATACGGGCACAATAAGCCTCGAGATATTGCATCCTCACCCGGGTAGCGTCACGATCAAGCTCAGCTTGAACCACCCACTCTCCTATCAACTGACGAGCCTGTGACATGATTCGGAAGGTCTCCTCCATAGCTGCCAGCTCCTGCTTAGCGTCCTCCCATCTACCTTCTAGGGTGGTCCTCTACTCCAGAAGATCTTTATGCTCGACCCAAAGTTGAGCAACCTCCTCCCGGAATGGCAGTTCTCCTCCGCCAATCTCTCCATATTTTAAGAGGTTGAAGGCGTATTCCTGAAAAAGCTCAACTGGAGAGGAGACGACAGCGTACCCCTAAAAAGTTAGGCAAAGTGAAGTTAGTATATGCATTCACGTTGAGAGCAAATGGTATAGTAAAAATGACCCAAATTACCTGAAGAAAGATATCCACGAGATGGGCTAAGAAATATTCCAAGCCGAGGTCAGAACCAACAATAGGTGGGGGAGGAACAGAAGGGCCCGCGCCTGCATCTCCGCTTTCCATGCTTTTTGGTTAGCCTCCGCTGATCCCGGATTCCCTGACGACATCGGTCGATGGGACCCTCACATCCTTGGATGCTGCAGCCCCTTCCTCATCATCCTCTACCAGGACCACTCTCTTCACATCCTCCCTCTCGGGTTTATTAAATTGGCGGCACATCCTCACATGCAGGCCAATCTCGGACGTGGACACCTCAACATCACTCAGAAGCTTCTCTTCCTGCTAGCCCTAGCTTCTGCGATGACTTTGGCATTGTGAGCCCGAGCCTCATCTTGGGTGGGCACTTTTCTGGTTGAACCCCTTCTGGCAGGGAGACCTTTGAAAAGAGGAGCAGAGAAAGTCGTTATGACGATGCATAAATACGCAATCAGTTAATAATGCAAAACCAGCGGAAGGAATCTCACCATGGCTTTTGCCTTTCAATTCGTCAGCAAAAAGGGCCCTCTAAGACTGTTCAGTACCCTGGGAGGCACGGACCAAGCTCATCACCCAACTAATGATGTCGGGTAGGGGCTCAAGGACCACATGGGCCTTATAAGGATGAGAGATGAGTCAGTCAAAGAAGGACCTGAAGAAGTATGGGGAAGAGGAAGAAAGTTACTTACGAGCATTTTCCCAATGCTCTGGTAGGGGGCCGAAATTAGTACCCTGAAGACGATGGGTAAGAATCATCACAAACTGATCATACCATCCCCGGTCATGATCGTCCTCGACATTTGTAATAAGGGCTCTAGAGCCCCTGAAAGTTAAATTATTCCCCCGCGAATTATCCGGGGGGAATACAGGTGGATTAGGTGATCCAAAGTAAATGGAAGGTGGGCGAGATCTGCCAAATTCTGCAAGCTGCAGATTATTCTCCATGCCTGCGGGGCTAACTTCCCCGGGTAGATGTCATATCTACGACAGAATACCTCCATCACCCGGTGGATTGGGAGGCCAAAACTAATGGTAAACGGATGTGTAAATAAGCGACATCCTAGGGATGTGGTGAGTAATGATGATATTGAACGGAGGAGGAAAAACATCAACATCCAAGCCTCATCTGCAATCAATACGGACTTGGGGGATAACAGAATCATCAACTAATGAGACCATGTCCTCCACAGATTTGAGGTGGAGGTTTACACGAAAATCCATCTCAAAGTAGAAATTGGGAGGGTTGATTCCGGAAGCGGTAGAGCCCAAGTCAATGGCTTGGGTAACATTGGATGATGATGGCCGACGACGGGATAGACCTAGCTCTTCCCTCATTCTTGCAAGGATCAGGCCATTAGAAGTACCAAAGGAAAATAAAGTAGACATTTTTTTTAGGGTAAGAAGTGAAAGAGGCAGGAGACTAAAGTTGCAAGAAGAAGGAGATTGAGGATGAAAGTGAGGAAACGTGATCGGGATTGCTAGTTTATATAGCCAAGAGAATAATCATTATTCTTGGAAATCTAGAGGCATGCCTTGTCAGTAGGCATCAATCGGTGTAGCATAAGGGGCGTTGTTGATTGAGTGACTGAGTACATTCAATGATCAACTGGTGAAGCATCTAGCAGTGAAAGGATGTGACGTTTCAGTTCCCATGACAAGGACTTTTTCAAAAAGGTGCGCAGGCTCTTCCACTTCCCGGTCCCATGAGTTCAAAAGACTCAAAAATTGGGGGACTATTTGTATTGGGTAGAAATGCATCCGGAGGCATTAAGCGTATACAAGAAGTTTTGTGGTTCCGGAAACTCCAACATCCCCAAAGGATCTCCACAGCTCTCCTCCACTCCCAACAACTCCCGTCACATCAGCCTACCTAGATCAGAGTACCGCGACGCGCGTGGGTGTACGGACGTCAGTATGCTTACGTCGCCACAACTCTCTAGGGTCATAATAGTCTAATTTTTGTCTTATATATGCAAGGCTTAGAAGAGAAGAAAAACACATTGTATTCTCTTTAAGCTCACACTTGTAACTCAAATCACTCTCAAGCTAATATACACCATTCTCACTTTTGGCTCTTGTTCGATTTGTAGCTTTTTTTTTCAGATCTAACCTATCAGTTTTTCTTTATTTGCTTATCATTATATTTTTACTTGTGTTTTTAATCTCACATATCCGTAACTTAGATATCAATCCCGGATTCGTTCAAGAGGGTCTCCGGATCGGATATAACCTATTTGTCTTTAAACCCTTGAATACAAATCTCTAACTGTATTTTTGGTTAAAATCATTTTCACCGGAAAACAGATGGTTTTTACGTATCTCCAAGTAATTACTAGTGAAAGAGACTACTCTTCCACATGTCAGGACTGTTTTGTTGACCATGTTCTCTTCCGTGTGGTATGCTATTAGAATCTAAGGGAAGCAAGTTGACGTAGTCGTTTTTACGCGGCATTTTTGTTCATTTTTGCTTAACATTTTTATCTTTGAACATTATGTATAAGTTGAAGTAGAATATTTAAAGAAGTAGCCCTTGGTGAATTTAGCTCAGCTCATTGTGAGCAGATAGAGATTCTCGAACGGGAATAGTGACATTTTATATATTTAAACAATATCAAGAACAAAGCCCACCATTAAAAAATCTTTATTTTTCTATTGATTTATCACTGAAAAATCTTCAGTGGCTATTTCTCACTGAATGTCGGTGGAAAAAACGTAAATAGTAGTGTTTTCACACGAAAAAATTACGAAATTTCCAGTGTTTCAATAGGAGCCTATTTTCCATCATGCGTGTTTTCAGTGACCTGGTTCGATAGGAATTAAGTGAAAAATCATGTTTTATAGCACAAATTTTTTATTAAATGTCGGTTGGAAAATCATTTATTTTTAGTAATAGCCATATAAGTCGGAGGACTTACTCCGAACCACGTATGCATATTACTACAATAGAATAAAGAAATTCATGCCCATTACCTTAATTAGTAAAAAATCAGTATATAAAATAAAGTAATGACATGCCCCTTGCCATAATGAGAAAAAAGAATTAGTGAGACAAGACATAGACCAGACAAACCCAAACATATGTGGGAAAACGAAAGACAGTGTATGTGAAATGCAAGGAATAACTCTTAGATAATCTAAATTAAAGCAGAAACCGCGTCTAGATTTGCATGTGATTTGTCTTCAATAGAGAATACAACGTTAGCATTAATGTTTTTTTTTTGGATTCAGAAATATGAGCCATCTATTCAGTGATCGGATGCACAATTTTGCATAGGCGATATGTCGATGTCTTATTATAATTCAGTTTGTACACAAGCTTAGTAGGAAACTTAAAAGCTATACTTTTTATTTAGAATTAATATGTACTCCATTGTTTATCAAGCAATGCCAGTCTATTGTATATACATGTTATATAAAAAAAATAGAAATTAGATATAAAATTCGTTGTTAATCTGTCGCTAAATCTCATAAATAACATATTTTTTTAAACAATTCATCACTAAATACCGCAACTAACATGATTTTATAATCCATCGCTAACAAGTCGTTAAATAGGACTAGCAACAAGTTTTTGCTATTTAGCAACATAAATTGTTTGTCGATTAATTTTTATTTTTGAATTTTTTTATAGTGTTATACTACACAATACTTTTTTACGAAGTGTGTCTAACATACTTGAGTAATTTTTCAAGGACTTTAAGGCTGCTTAAATACTAAAATATTATTTTTAGAATAATTTCAAATTAAACAAACAGGTTTCTGCGAAAAATATTCGATAAAAGACACATAAAATGGATAAAGATAGTACAAAGAAAAGAACTGCATGCATATTCATGTTAAAGATGTTTATTTATGTCAATTGAGGATTCTTCCTCACTTGATTTGATCACTCAACAAAGGGAGATATGGAGTCTCCATTTCCTCCAGTTGGGTATTAAATTTCTTACACGTGTCCCATTAAAAGATGAATGGTTCAGATTTGTTTGTGAAACCAACCATTTAACCAAAGGTCTAGAAATGTACAGTGTTAGAATTTCATAAGTTGCTCCATTATAAAGTATATCTCCCACAAATATCTATTAGGGAATAAGTAAATATTTTTTATATATTTTGTAATATGGGCATCAGGAAACAAGGCACCCACGAAGAAACAATGCATACTCACTCACAGACGTCATACTAGAGAAACAACTAGCCCGGTCTGAATCAGAATACTTTATAAGTAAAAATCAGGAGAATTATTGAAAAACAACCCTATAATCTGAAGTACCAGACAAATATTTGAGAACATGCAGGACTGCTTCATAATGTGGAACCTTGGGCTGAGACATAAACTAACTAAAGTGCTGAACACTAAATGAGATGTCACGCCTTGTGTGTTGAAGGAAATTTATTTTTTCAACCAACTTCCTATACAAAGAAGAATCAGGCAAGAGCTCCCATGATTCAACTCAAAGTTTGATGTGAAAATCCAATGGAAAAACTACTGATGAAACACTAGTGCAGTGAAACTCATAGAACATGTCTTTGAGAAACTTTTGTTGAGTGACAAGAATTTCCTGAGGGAACCTGAGCAGTTGCAAACCCAAAAAATAATGGGCTTGACCTAAGTCTTTTATCTTAAACTGGTCATCCAAAAATGACCTAAGGGAAGCGATTTCCAACAAGTCATTCTCAGTTAATAAAATATCATCCACATAGACAGCTATAACAGTAAAAGAAGACCCCGCAGACTTGAGGAATAATGAATAATTATTTTTGCTAGAGTAATAACCTCTGGACAACAAGTCAGAAGAAAGCTTAGCATACCATTGCCTTGAAGCTTGTCTAAGGTCATAAAAATACTTATTTAGCTTATAAACAAGAGTGGAAGAGCAATCAGGTGCCTCAACTTGCACACCAAGTGAAATTTTCATGAAAACTTCTTCATCAAAGTCACCATGCAAAAATGCATTGTTGACATCTAATTGATGAATGTCCCACCCATTCTTAACAACAACAGATAACAAACATTTAATGGTGGTAAGTTTCACAACGGGGGAAAATGTTTCAATAAAGTTAACCCCTTCTTGTTGAGTATCTGTTAGGTATATTTTAGTACTGTTTTAGAGTGTGTTTTAGGAAGTCTTTTGTTTGTCTTTTAGTTGTTTTGTGCAGTATTATGCGTGTGTTGTGTGTTTTCAGGTTTTAAGCGATTCAGAAAGGAATAAGGCGAATCCAAAGAAAATAGGCGGTCATTGAGGATAAAAATGCATAGTTGGTCACAAGAAATGAGTCAAAGAAGCCTTGGGAAGCTCGGAAAGCAATTTAAACGAAGTCCGGACGAAGAAGGCTGAAGAGCCGCGGCGCAACAAGCAGAAGGGCCGCGGCGCGACAGAGCCGTGACGCCCAACATTAGCTCCGCGGCGCTCCTCAGGCAGTGGGCAAGATGTTTCAACATCGAATTAGCGCCGCGACGCTCTAATAGCTGAGCCGCGATGCCGACGACGTCAGTGCAACGAAAACCTAAATTTAACAAGGACAAAAAGGTCCATTTTGAGGTTTTTTCATGATATATATTTGAGGAGACATTTTTCTGAGAGGGGGGACACTTTGGAGACAAGAAACAAGAGAACAAGGAGCCATTAGAGACATCTATTGTTCAAGTTCTTTTCCTTTTCTTTATTTAAATTCGGTTTATGTTGGATATTAAATTGATGAGTTCTTATCATGTCTATGAGCTAATTACTTTTATTAGGGTTTTCCGTTGTATCACTTGAAACTCTATTATGATTTAATACATTGTTAATGTTCTTCTTCATCTATTAAAATCTATTCAATTTGTGGTTATTGAATGAGAATTAATTGGCCTTTAGTTTTCATTATCTATATGAGTTCAAATCGAGATCTGAAAAGGGAGATTTGAATATGCTATAGTTGGTTAGACGTAGGTTTAATCTTGAACGAAAGTATCACGACTGCCTGTGTAGCGTTTTAGGTTATTGATCTTAATCCTCCTATGTGGTAGCACTTATCATAGAAATATAGAAAGTTTCCACTTAGGTTGAGTTTTTATATATCCTAACCGGAATATAGAACATCTCAGTTAACCTGCTATCTTAATAAGAAGAAGAATCGTTAGTCTTGCATTAATGAATGATAGAGTGGAAATTCGAGGAGATTGGAAACCCTAATTCTTTCGTTACTGAATTAAACTTCGTGTGTTTTTATTGCTATTTTATTCTAGAAATTCATGTTAGTTTGTTAATTCTTTAGTTAGAAATCATCACATATATTTGTTAGCCAAATAGAAACTAAGGATTAGTTAATTGGTACTTGATAAATCAATATCTGTGGATGATACTCGGTCTTACCAAAGTTTATTATAAATTGCGATACGTACACTTACGTAGCATCTAGAAATACCGTAAACAAGTGTTTGGCGCCGTTGCCGGGGACTGAAGTATTATCAATATCAAGTTAATTAATCTTATTTCTAATTTGGTTGTTCCCTGAACACATTTTTTTATTATTTCTTTTGATCTACGTGCAGTGTTTGTGATCATTTTTCAGGTAGATTTGGTATATGTGAAGCAGAAGAGGAGCAGACAGCCTTGTTCCTCTGAATCCTGAGATTGAGAAAGCGTGCAAGCAGAATCGAAGAAACAAGAGAGCTGATGTTTCAACCGAGGATATGGCAAACCGTCAAAATAATGATGGGTTGAATAGAGGAGTGCCAGAAATGGTGCAGGAGCAAGCCCAGAATCCCGCCGTGAGAAGCTTACGGGATTATATACTTCCAACGTTAACAGGAGTGCAAACTTGTATAAGGCCACCAGCTGTGGAGGCAAATAATTTCGAGATCAAGCCAGCAATCCTGCAGATGGTCTAGAACACAGTTCAATTTGGGGGTTTGCCATATGAAGATCCACATATGCACTTGGCCAATTTCTTGGAGTTATGTGCAACGTTCAAATACAATGGTGTGACTGATGACGCCATTAAATTGAGGCTTTTCCCATTCTCGCTAAGGGACTGAGCCAAAAGCTGGTTGAACTCTCTGCAAGCTAACTCCATCATTACGTGGCAAGACTTGGCTCAGAAGTTTCTTGCAAAATTCTTCCCTCCATCAAATGCTGCGAAGTTAAGGGGAGAAATGAACAATTTTTATCAGCTCGATGGGGAGTCCTTATATGATGCTTGGGAGAGGTTTAAGGAGTTGCAAATGAGATTTCCTCATCATGGGCTTGAGCAGTGTATGTTAGTCCATAATTTTTACAATGGGTTATGTGGTACAACCCCTACCATAATTGATGCTATTGTTGGAGGGACATTCATGAGCAAGAGTGCTAATGAGGCATATGAGCTGTTGGAAGATATGACAACAAATTCATCAGTGGTCCGATGAAAGACCGACCAACATTAGAAAGGTGGCTGGAGTTCATGAGCTAGATGCCATCACCGCATTAACTGCTAAAGTTGCTTCTTTGACAAAGCAATTACAATAGAATACTATGTTCGCGAATGCTGTTCAGATGCAAGTGGTTTGCGAAATGTGCGGGGGTTCACATACTTTTGATCGGTGCACAACAATGGATCCAAACAATGTTCCTATGAACCAAGCTCAGGTTCAAGAAAATTATGCACACACGATAATCGAAGGGATCACAACAATATCGCACATACCGACACAAGGAAGATGAAATCAAGGCACAAAATACCAAATTAAAAGGAGGAGAAGAGATTACCAATTGTATTCAACAATATTACGAGCAATCGAACGAAAATCCCCAATTCTTCAAGCCAGAACAAAGCAATTTCGGAAATTCTAATTTTTTGTCAACAACTTTTGATTCAGCTTCATGAACCCATCAAAACTGATATCGATCGATAGGAGATTTGAAATGCTCTACAAATTTACACAAATTCGACTTTGATACCATGTTACAATGCAGAATTCATCGATGAAGAAGAGATAATTTGAAGAAGAGACTTGATCGATGAGAGAGAAGAATGAGAACTTTTATTTCATCTTGAAATGAACCAACCAACTTTTACAATGTACCAAAGACTATATATACAAAATACAAGTGTAAAGTGAGATAAAGTTAATGAACCTAAATGTATATTTATATAATGAATACTAGTTAATGGACCTAAATGTATAAAATGAATACTAACTATCAACATAAGTTTTTTTTCTTCAACAACTATCAACATAAGATTGTATGTGAAGATATATTCGATATTTATTGGATCGATGCAACAATAAAGGGACTACATTTTCGAGTGATAATCTACGGTACTAAACTTACCTCATACGCCTAAATTTACATTTAATTTAGTTTTGAATAGAGTACCGGTATTTTCCGGTCAACCTCGAACTCCTAGGTGAAAATACTATTATTTCCCCTCTGTAACTACTTACCTCTGTTTCCCATGCACAACCCCTTTAAAAAGTACCCAAAAGAAACATAAAAAGTGCTCTTTCACATTTCAAATACTATATATGAACCACAAACAACAAAGCTACATACATATGAACAAGAATCTATATTCCATGGAGAAGGAAAGTTCATTGGAAAATTCGACGTTTTCACATGAGATTGAAATGGATTATTTAGATTTGTTAGATAGTAGTACCATGTTTGGTGCTCATCTTCTTGATTACAATAATACAATAACTAGTAGTAGTACTTATCCTTCCATTTTCGATTTGCTCCAAACTACTCCAGTACTACCACCACCACATTTTTTGGCTATTCCATCTAGTCCTACTTTCACATTTCCAGAATCATTATCTGATGTGATAGATATCCTTGCCTCTCCTAATTTGTCATCCATCTCTTCATCATCAACTGAAGCTGCTGATGATAACCAACAGATTAGTACAATAAACCAACATCATGGTGAAGAACAAGATCAAGACAAGTATAAGAAACAGTAAGCTTCAATTCTGATTCTATTTACTCTTTAGTCCGTTTAAAAAAAAACGATTCTTACATTCAAAAAAAGATTGATTTTAACTTTTTATGTTACGCTTAATGAAAAGTTTTAATAACTATACAAATATTATGATATATTTAAAATTTTAAATTTCAATCGTTTCGACTTTTTCGAGAAAACCGGTTTTCGGTAGTATTTCACTTTTTGTGAAGTGTGTCCGATCAAACAAATTTACATGAAAATGGCTTGAAAAACTCAATGGCCTGGCAAGTTTTCGTTGAACCTTATTTAAAAATTTAAATTATTATTTTATCTTCAGATACCTCCCCTCTCACGCGTTGTTTCTTTTACACTTCCGATTTACTTAAGTTAGATTTTCAAATTTCTCACATACTGATTTTTTTAATGAGTCAAGCACGTTATTATTCTTTTATGAAATATGTGATTAGATTTAAGCTTAAGATTTCTACTTGCTCTGATACGGTGTTGAACTATGTGACCTAAAGTGTCAAGAGAACACACTTTTTTTTAGATTTAATTATCTTCAACAATTTTGACTAACAAATCCTACCTGGTGTAATAAATGTCTGATATATGTATCATCTGATTATGTAAATTTGTTTTCTGTTTTTTTCGTTTGTTTATTTGAAGTTTTTCCCTTTTGGCAAAAAATTATGGATTTTTATTGGCATAGGTTAAAACCTATTAAGAAGAACCAAAAGAGGGAAAGAGAACCAAGATTTGCCTTCATGACGAAGAGTGACATTGATCACTTGGATGATGGTTTTAGATGGAGAAAGTACGGACAAAAAAAAGTAAAAAGCAGCCCCTTTCCGAGGTATTTTCATACCTACATGCAAATATAGACGGATGAAATTTCCATGTATTTGCTTATGTCTTAGGCTCTAAGCAAGTCGATTTATTCATCCAATAACAATTTAAATTATATATATTAATTCCTCCGGTTAATAATAAGTACCCATTTAACTTTTTTATTTTGGTTCAAAATAAATGTTTACTTACCTAATAAAAGAAGAAATTAGTTACTTTTTTCCAAATTTACCCATATTTAGATAAGTGATTTTTTATATACTCCTCCATTCCATAATAATTGGTGTTTTAGGCTTTTCATTTTATTTCAAAATAAGTTGTGTTTTAGGATTTCAAGAAGAAATTGGACTTATTCTTTCAAAATTGCCCTTATTTACATAATTAAGAATCATTAATTAGTTTTTCTTTTCTAGGAATTAATTAGGGGTAAGTTATTAAAAACACACATAATTTTCTAGGAGTGAACAATTTCTTAAGGGGTGTTCATAAATTAAAAAGACCACTTATTATGGAACTGAGGGAGTAATAAAGAAACTATATTAACTAGGTATTATTTAATTAAGGATAGTTTAGTCAAAATACCTATTTTTTCTAGGAGTTTGTATTTTTTTAAGAGGTGCACTAAAGGTTAAGTAGACACTTATTTTGAAGCAGACGAAGTATCGGTACATATAAAGAATTTATACTATTGAGTTTTAGTTTTTTATATAGCTAGTCTATTTTTGTTAGTACAAAAATGTAGTGTGAAATTCATAAATTTCTTGTGCATGCAGGAGCTACTATCGCTGCACAACTGCATCATGTGGTTTGAAGAAGAGAGTGGAAAGATCAATTCAAGATCCTTCAATAGTTGTTACAACTTATGAAGGCACTCACACACATCCGTGCCCAGCGACGCCTCGTGGATACGTTGGCGTTCTGCCACGAACCACCGCCTACGGTGGCGCCATTGGTGGTGGTGGTGATAGTGGAGGAAGAACTTATTATGGCGATTCCTCCTTATTTTCAACTAATAATAATTCACTCCAAGAAAAAAGGTTTTGGAATTCTTCTTCCTATTTGGCTAAAGATTATGGACTTCTTCAAGATATGGTGTCATCACACACAGGAGCAGACGTAGCTTGATGTTATCGGGTTCGTATGAATTTAAATTTTTTGATGCAGAGCAAAAATTTATGTATAATATCTATTAAAAATAAATACTTCAGTAGATATCAACTCACAACTTTAAAAATATAATAGGTTCAATGCTAAGAACTTAAAAATTGAATTTATAGAGTTTAAATTCTGAATTCGCTTACGACCACACGTGAGATGAAATCTTATAGAGAGTAGGAAAAGAGACCTTTTATTTTTCTAATTGTAATTTATCTTATTGTACAACGACTAGTTTTTAGAATAGTTAACGGTAGCAAGTTCAATAACTTTTCACCTTTTAACGTGTGACGTTGCACTAATTGGGGAATTGAGCAATTTCAAGGTAATTATGGTATCATTCCTTAGGTGAGTACCTATTTTATTATCTCATTTATATCCTAATACTATGAATATATATTATTATTCTTATATTTATCTTTTTTCATTCTCCTTTTCACTATTCTTATTCTCAATATTCTAAAGTCTCCTAATTTTCAAAAGATTAAGATTTGCTTTTTGGTGTTTTTCTTCAAAATTTCAAGCATTGTAATAAGCAATCATTATATTGAAGCAAAACAACACTATTTCGATATCATTATATCAACTTATCAAATTCTTGAGATGAATTTTATTATTTTACTTTATATTATATTTTTTCAATAAAAATTTGTGATTGTTGATATTCTTACTTCATAAGTATATTCTTGCTTTAGTTATTATTAGAATTTATTCAATTTAAATATGTCAACTAGAAAATCTGAATCCTGTTATTTAAAAAGAAAAAAAAAAGAGAATTTGATGAATTAATTATTTTAAATTAGCTATATTATCAATTGAAAAAAAATTGATAGAATAAATTGATTATAAAACAACAATGAATGACTTTGCATATAAAAAATCTAAAAAAATAGACTTTAAATAAATTTATATATAATGATTTTATTAAAAAAAAGAAGATATCCCTCTCAAATTTAGCTTTAGGCACCAATATTGTGCATGCATATATTCTTCTCAATCTCTACCCAAATCATGATTTCAATTTATAGTTTCAAAATCATGTACACCAAATACCTACTTGGGTGGGGTATATATGGTTATGGATAAGGGAGCAGAATTCAGCTGAATTGACTCCTCTTTTGTAGTATTTCAAAACTACGTGTTGACAAATTTAATTGATATAGAAATATTATTAAAAAATTATTATTTTTTCACTGAGCTATTTCTACTTAATGTCGGTGGAAAAAGCTTAATTAGTAGTTGTTTCACCGGAAAGAATTATGAAGTTTTCCAGCATTTCAATGATAATTTATTTTTTACCATGCGTTTTTTCAGTAAGCTGATCCGGTGAAAATGAGGTGAAAAAATTATATTTTATAACATAAATTTTCCACTCGGTGGAAAAAAATCATCTTCTAGTAGTGAAACCAGTTTGCATGACGTTTCCCATGAAAATACTACTTTTCTACATGCAATGACTGCTTTAATCTTCACCATATTCTTTTCTGTGTTATAGGAGTATATGCTATTTAAAGTCTACGGGAAGCAAGTTAATGTAACCTTTTAACGCAGTCCTCTCGTACTTTTTTGGGTAACAAATTTGTATTTTAAAGTATCACAAGAGAATATTTAAAGAAATGCCATGAACATTGCCATATGGATTTAAAAAGTAGAACAGATTAAAGAAATGACATGCCATCTCCATAATTAGAAAAAAGAGTGGTGAGACAGAGATCAATAATCAATATGATGTATAGACCAGACAAATCCAAATTTAAGGTGGGAAAACGAAAGTCAGTGTAAAATGCAAGTAAACCTGGACTACAGATTTCTGTCAAATGACTATAGCTAAAAGTAGAAAACGCGTTGAGATTCGCATGTGGTCTGTCTCTAAAGATTACAGTGTTTATGCATTGTTTTGTATTCGGGAAACATGCGCTTTTGTTCGGTAAGTATCAACCTATTATCATAATTTGACTTGTAGTCTTGTAACAGGGCGAATTTAGGGTATAAGGTGTGAGTTCCTGGCAGCGGCGGACCAAAAATTTGAAGACGACGGGGTCATCATTAAAAGAAGATGCACGTTTGTCAAAGCATCGACTTCAAATTTTGAATTCGTCTCTAATTATCATTATTAGAAAATAACTATTTTCTTACTAAATTTTCCATTGAAAAATATGCAGTGACTATTTCCAATGAATGTCGGTGGGAAAAACTTAGTGTGAATACACTAAAAAATTAGAAAATTTTCTAGTGTTTCAATGAGAACCTGTTTCCCACCATGTGTTTTTCAGTGATTTTTTAGTGAGCTGGTTCGGTCGGAATGAGGTGGGAAAATCATATTTTATAACATAAATTTTCCACGGAATATTTGTGGGAAAACTCTTTATATCTAGTAGTGCACAATGTCATGTAACACTGCATCATTTGAAAATTTTGTTAAACACCAATAAAATCGATGTACAATAAATATAAATGAAATGAATAATTGTTTAGAGCTCGCTTGCTCGCATCATTTGAAAATTTTGTTAAACACCAATAAAATCGATGTACAATAAATATAAATGAAATGAATAATTGTTTAGAGCTCGCTTGCTCGCATGGTGGTTTGGTCTCAAGTTATACACGTTAGGATATGTTTTGTTCCTTTTTTAACTGTTAGCTTAAAAAAATATTGTAATCCGACTTGAACTAGGGTCATGCGCCTAAGTCTCAAGGAGCTAAGGGGCACGCTGACCAACTAACCCACTTCAACAAATATGTTTGAGAGGCACTACGAGAAGAAAAACATTTGCCAACAACAATTTTGTTGTCATATGTTGGATGTTGTAACCAAAAGTACTTTTTGTAATAACAAAAATTGTTGCATTCAGTTGCAATAACTTTTGATGCAAAATTTATTCGCAACAACAACATATTATATTTGTTGCCATTTACGTTTTTAGCAACAATATTAATTTTCTATTGCCATATATGTTTTCTAGCAATTATATATTTAGTGTTGCTAAAATTTTGTTGGCAATTCTATATTTTCTAGTAGTGAGGTCCTCTTAAAATATATGATAATTCTTAAAAGTATATATATATATAGAAAGGGTTTTTCGAAGTTAGGCACGTGCCCCCAACCCATGTAGGTCCGCCATTGGTTCCCAGGACTCAATAATTGTTGCTACGGCCTTGTATTTATATTGAAAATCTATTGAACAGATAACAAATTTCTAGTTGGAAAATCAGTGTAAAAACAAATATGGATCGCAATTAATCTTTGCTGCTTTTCAGTAACAAAAAATCTTGCAAGCCTTATTTTATTTCTTTTCTTTTTAATTGAGATTATTGAGAACCCATATATTTGTCACGGTGATGGATGGACTGATGCGACAAATTTAAGGGAGGTGCCATGATGTATGTTATTTGCAGACGATATAGTCCTGATTGATGAGACTCACAATGAAGTGAATGCTAAGTTAGAGGTTTGGAGACAGACTCTGGAGTCTAAAGAGTTCAGGCTGAGTATGACCAAGACAAAATACTTGGAGTGCAAGTTCAGTAACGGGAGCGACCCTGAGATAGGTGTGAAGGTGAGGCTTGGTACTCAGGCCATTCCTAAGAAATGAAGCTTCAAGTACCTCGGGTATATTATCCAAGGGAGTGCAGATATTGATGACGATGTCACACATCGTATTGGGACAGGGTGGATGAAATGGAGGCTCGCATCTGGAGTGTTATGCGATAAAAAGGTGCCACCAAAACTTAAAGACAAGTTCTATAGGGTGGTGGTTAGACCGACTATGCTGTATGGAACGGAATATTGGTCGGTCTAGACTTCGCACACCCAAAAAATGAAAGTTGGGGAGATGATGATGCTGAGATGGATGTGTGAGCATACAAAGATGGATATAATTAGAAATGATGATATCCGGGACAAAGTGGGAGTGGCCTCGGTGGAGGATAAGATGCAGGAAGCTAGGTTTAGATGGTTTGGGCACGTTCAGAGGAGGGACGCAAATGCCCCAGTGCGGAGGTGTGAGAGGTTGGATCTGGACGGGTTTAAGAGGGGTAGATGTAGGCCGAAGAAGTATTGGGGAGAGGTGATTAGATGGGATATGACGCAGGTGCAACTTACTGAGGACATGACCTTAGATAGGGGGTTATGGAGGACACAAATTAGGGTAGAAGGGTAGTAGGTAGTCCAACGTAGTCTTACTTAAGCTTACAAATGGGTAGTTATAGTGTTATTATTGTAGGCCCGCCTAGCCTAACATACTAGCAGATGCAATATTATTTTATAGTCACATGTCATTTGATTTCTGCTGCTATATGTTCTCTAGTGTACTTTGTTTATCTTATTTCATCTTTATCTTTATCTTATCTTACTTACTTGCTTTAGTTACTGCTTCTTTTTCAGAATGCGCTATCGTGGCTTACTCGCTTTTGATACCAGTATTTTCATACTGCTTTGAATTTTATGTCCGAGTCTAACCATTTCTCTTGCTGTTCTTTGTCTTGAGCCGGTGGTCTATCGGAAACAACCGCTCTACCTACCAAGGTAGATGTAAGGTCTGTGTATACTCTACCCTCCCAGACCCCACATTGTGAGATTTCATTGGGTATGTTGTTGTTGTTGATCTGACTTTGTATACAAAAGTCTTGCGCTTATACTAACTAATGTTACACACACTTTACATATTTTGCTAATTGTACAAAAAGTGCCTAATTGATATAAATTTCGAGTCGTATAAATGATCAATAGGAACATTTTTGAATTTAGGTGCTTAAGTGAAATTTCTAGTCAAATGCAGATATCTGAGTATGTATTTGGCCATAAAATAACTATAGTCATGTCAAATACACCACAAGAGAAAAATACTACTCTACGTAGTACAACTTAAGAAAGAAAATTTTGAGAAAAGAGAGAAGACCATTGTTGTTCCCCAAGAAAGAATTTAATTTTCAATTAAAAAGTGGAAAGTAGAGCTAGAGCACACATGTACATGAGCCCCTCTTAAGTCTTCCCTCGAACATGTAAGCAATTAAGCCTGTTCACACATTCTCCGGTAACCGGTCAACAACAACGCGTAAGAAAACGCTTACCAACAAATGAAGGGATTACTTGAAATTTGTGAGTTAAGTAATGTTAAATAATTTCAAAAGGTTACTTTTATGATTTAGTTAAGGTGCCTTATTATATTAGATGATGGTTAATTACCTAAAGAAAATGTTATATTGTGTGTATATTGTATATTTAAGAGACAACATATGATTTGACACATACAAGATCCCCCCACATTAAAAAAGAAAAGGATTAATAGATAATCAACCCCTTAAACTTATTAGGATATTTTATTTAGACACTCAAACTAAATTCTATTTCAATTGAACACCTCAATTTCTAATAAAGTGAGCCAATTAAATACTTTTGGTTTAAATTTTACATTGGAGATTGGCTCTAGGCCTAGTGGGAGATTGAAAGTATGTATGTCCTAGAGACAATCATTATTAGAGACAAATGTACTTGAACACATTCGTATTATTAATAAGATTAATATTTATGATATTTGCAATTATTGAATTATTATTTGATTATTTGTAATTATTCATTAATGTGCATCCCTTGAGCTTACATTGTCATTAATAAAGTGAGATATTGATGATAGAGCGTAACTCTAAAAATAGCCTCGACTAATGATCATTGAGAATGAGATATCGATAATATGTTATAAGTCGACATGTGGTCTGCATCACATTCTTGGAGAATGTAGTATGTCTCAGCTGCTACAAGTAATGGTTACTCGTGATTGACACATGAATACTTTTGAAAAGTATTGGTATACCCTGCTGATAAACTATTTGTCATACATGTCTAGAGTGTTATCAACGTGTGGGAGATAAATGTCCTTTGACTTGAGGTCAATACACACCTTATTTAAAGAGTAATGCACTTTGACCCTCTCCTAAGCTTAAACTCCTTATAGGATAAGATACAACTTGTGTTGGGTGCATTATGATGTAAACTAAGGTGGTACTTGAGCCAAGAACATGATTCATTCCTCGATTGGATATTCGAGAGAGCACTCAACTTCTCAGTGATATTAGGTTGACCAAGTCATTGGCCAATGCAAGAGACATATTTAGAATATTGTCTAGTTGTCGACTAATATGGATGAGATAAAGTGATCAAGCCATTTGGATAGACACATGTCAAATCTTAAGCTTGATCGAGTGTGTCGCGAATGAAAGGAATTTACTATCTCACATAAAGGTTATGTTTGCTGGATTCATGTAAACGTACTTCACATATTGAGTTCGTCGTACGGCGCAGTCTAGGAGTTCCGTATGGACCTTAATTGGATTAGTGTCAATATGTGAAGGCCTATAGGGTCACACTATGTCGATTGTTTCTTCGATCTAAGGGTGTATTGAGAGAGTATTGAATATTCGATTTGGAATCGAGATGTTTAAATTAATAATAACTATGGGATAATTTCTATTAGATGGAAATTATTTAATTAAGTCAAAATTGGATTTTGGATTTAATTAAATGTGCTGAATATATATTAATAAAAACGAGGGACGCTATTGGACGTAAGGCGCCACAACGCCTACTATGTGGAGCCGCGACGCCGACCCGGCAGTGGGCCCAGTCAGACTGGCCCACTACACCTCGGTTTTTGTCCAGGCTTAAAGCCCAACCCTAATCAGTTTTTTGACCTAAATTTTACTCTATATACAACACTACTCCATTGATAATAACACACTTATTCTATTAAACAATTCTAGACTTAGAGTTTAGAATAAAATTCTCTCAAACCTCTGCTAAGATTCCATGGCTTTCTTGACAGAGGAATACACTGTAGCAAGGTGCTTGCAATCGAAGGGACAAATGCATGTTCGCCCTTAGTAAAAGATTTCAGATTAGACAATCTGTAAGTGTTCTTTTTTAAGTTTTACTTTACAGGTTTTGATTGTCATATAACCATACCAGAAGAAATTGTTGGGGTAAGAAAATAAATTTTAAACTTCCCGCTGTGCTTTACTTTGATATTTTGAACCCAACAAAACCCTACAGTGGTATTAGAGCCCAAGTTGGTTAAATGGTTATATAATAAATTGAATGAAATAATAATATGGGTTAAACATAAAATTGGATTTCAAACTGAATTAGAACAAGACTTCTTGAAATCCTACATATCTTGACTAAACAGTTAACCTTTTTATGTCACCCTAAATTATCAACTATGCTAAATCGAGGAAGTCATTCCATTCTAACTCGGACTAAGCCAAAGTGTAGATAACTGGTTCATTGCGAACATGGTGCACGGTGAAGAACGGGTAGGAATGGATGATGGTCGATATGTGCGTTATTGATAATAGTGGGTGATGATAAAGAATTTGTGATCTGATCCCTAAATTGGATTTAGGGTTTGGACGATTTTTAGAAAATCAACACGGACACGTTCTGTCAGGACGTCGGTGCCGCGACGCCTGCTAGGGTTACAAGATGGAGCCACATCTCCATGGTAGAGAGCCGCGACGCTAGTGGTTCCTGTCCGAAATCCGCGATTAAAAGCTTCGATTTTGAATTTTGGAGTTACTGGACAGTAGGCGCCGCGACCCTAATGCAGTGCAGAAGCCGAAAGGCTATTGCCTTACAAGCGCCACAACCCTAATGATTAGTACCGCGGCGCCACCTGTCCAGAATAAAAAATAAAAAAATTCCAGAATGTTTAACGCACGATTATTATTAAACAATGTATTATTTGATAAGTATACTGTTTGTGTGCTAAATGTCAATATGTTTGTCATTTAAGTTAATAGAATAGCATCCGCAAATAACTATCTGGGTAGGCGGCACCCGGTATGTGTTTAAACCGCTTAAATATCATGCTTGGGAAGGCGATACCCAATATGTATTTAGTTGGATTTGCATGATAGTTAAGAGCTTTGTTTGACATAGCATGCTAGAGTTGATCTTGGTTAAAACCGTAAATTAAAATGTTCCTTAAAATTTAATACAAGTCTCATTTAAAATGAACGCGTCGTCCGTTATAATTTATCGTAGTGCAAAATCCTTTTTGGCGAGATGATTATTTATGCCACATCATTTGCTCTAAGTCTACGAGGACTCAGACTCTTTCATAAATGCATGTTAAATGTAGAAGTAGGTGATAAACCTTTATGAGTATTTACACCACAGTGTTTGCTCTATAAGGCAAAACTCACTTAGATGCATAATTGCAGTCGCATAACGGGGTTGACTTGCTAAGCTGTCTTGGCGCCACAGCGTCGAACAAACCGAGGGACGCAAATCGATTGTTTAGAACATTCGGTCAAACAAGAGTTATAAATTATTTGTAATTGGTTTGGAGACTACCAGGTTGTGCTGTTAAAATTATCAGCCACAGCAAACACGGAGATAGTATGAACCTGGATCTTGGCCCATTATGAGCGTATTTGATATGAGTATGTATTCTTCCATGGGTCGAAGAGTATGTTAAAATAGTGGGAGCTAATTAAACTAAAGGCCATATTAATTAGTTAACGAATGTGTTCAATAGAAATTATATTAGAGTTTAATTTCAAGTCTATCTATTTCTTCAGTCTATATAAAATGTCGAATCAGTCACTGAAAATGTTGGTCGAGACAAACAAGTTGACTGAAGATAATTACCCTGACTGGTTGAGAAATCTGCGATTGGTGTTAAGATAAGAAATAATTGAGTATGTGTTAGACATAATGTTCCCCACAGTCTCTGCTGAAAACTCTGATGAGTATGCCCTGTTTGAAAATGTGGCTTATCAGAAACATATAGACGAGGCTACCTCATCACAATATGTAATGTTATCCTCCAGGAGTATGAAGTTACAGAGGCAACATGAAAATATGGGTCCCAATGAAATGCTAGAACACTTGAAGAGTCTCTATGACTCACAGTCTCAAACAATGGAGTATGAACTGTTGAGAGATATTTTCAAATGTAAGATGAACGAAGGGGGTCAAGTGTCAGCGCATGTTCTGAAGATGATTGGGTTGATAGAAAGGCTGGCTTCGATTGGAACGAAGCTGCCTATAAATGTCTTTGTCAACCTGATCCTGAATTCGCTTCATGTCTCATTTGAGAATTTCATTGTGAACTTCAATATGAATGGACCAAGGCGAGTCTTCCAGAGCTTCACAACATGTTGAAAACCTTCGAATTATCTACCTCTAAAGGTAAAGCTATGCTCATGGTGGACTCTTCTAGCAAGTTCAAACCCAAGCGTAAGAACATACAGAAGAAGAAGGGTAAGGCATTTGCTGCACCCACAGTTTTGAAACCTAGAGAAAGTGTTTAGAAGAAGGCAAATGTAGCTATGGATGTGTGCCTTAATTGCAAGTTGAAGGGGCACTGGAAGAAGGACTGTACAGCTCCAGGATGAGTCAAAGCACTAGGTGCTTCTAGCTCCACTGGACAAGGTATGTTTGTCATTAAAATAAATATGTCTATAAATAACTCTTACTACTGGGTATTGGATAACGCTTGTGGCTCACACATTTGTAATAATGTGCAGGGTCTGAGTGACAACAGAAAGATTGGACCGTGGGAGGTAGACATGCGCATTGAAAATGGAGCACGAGTAGATACTGAACGCGTGAGGACTTATAGACTAGATTTACCTTCAGGTTATTGTTTAAAACTAAATAATTATTTTTTTCCCCTCATTGATGAGGAATATTATTTCTATCCCAGTGTTAGACATTGAGGGGGTTTTCTCATTTATTGCCAATGGCAGTTATGTACTGTCTTTTGATGGTTTTGTTTGTGGAAATGCTCCGCTTGTGGATGGTCTGTATGTTCTAAACTGTAGTCGTGAAATTTTCAATGTGCAAAATAAACGAGCTAAGATAAGTAGTCCAAGAAACCCCACCTATTTATGACACTGTAGACTTGGTCACATCAATGAATCAAGGATAGCAAGATTAAATAAGTTAGACTACCTGGAACCATTTGACTTGGAGTCCTATGATAACTGTGAATCTTGCTTGAGAGGAAAGATGACCAACAAGACACTTTCTGAGAAGGGTGTGCAAGCCAAAAATGTACTTAAGTTGGTCCATATTGATGTGTGTGCGCCATTTTCAACTCAAGCTAAGGGAGGCTTCCCTTACTTCGTCACTTTTACAGATGTTTTCACAAGGTTTGGGCATGTGTCTCTTATGAAACACAAGTACGAAGCCTTTGAGAAATTCAAGGAGTACAAGTCAGAAGTAGAAAAGCAACTTGAAACAAGTATCAAGACCCTTCGATCAGATCAATGAGGTGAATACTTAAGTAAATAATTTTTGGATTACTTGAAGTATCATGGAGTCCAATTACAATGGACACCTCCTGGAACGCCACAAATGAATGGTGTTGCTGATATGAGAAATCAAACCCTATTAGATATGGTTAGATCCATGATGAGTTTCTCAGGTCTACCAACATATCTTTAGGGCTATGCATTGCAAAGCTCAATTTATATTCTTAACAGGGTTCCTTCAAAGTTAGTATAGAAAACTCCATATGACATATGGAATGGCAAGAAGCCAGCACTTAAACACATACGACCCTAGGGGTGCCCTGCATATGTAAAGAAGATGCTTATTGACAAGTTTGAATGTAAAAGTGAGAAATATTATTTTATGGGGTATCCAAAGGAAATTAAGGGATACTATTTCTATTTTTCTGGAGAACATAAGGTCATTGTTTCCAGAAATGCAACTTTCCTTGATGAAGACTATGTCTACAAGGAACAGAGCTGCAATGAGATAGAACTTGAAGAAATTCAAGAACCACAAGATAACACAGAAGTTGAACCCTTGACGAATGACCTAGACAAAGATTCAGTGGGAGTGTTTGGTGAAGATTGGGTACTTAGAGTACGCCCTTAAGCCAGTGGGAGTGCTGTGAGAGATAGTGCAGAAATGTAAGGCTCTCATACACAACCAATGGAAGATGATACAATGGTTGTACATCATTCCATCCAGGAAATACATGAAAATGACATTCCTGAAAGCTCTCATGGTGGTGGATTGTCCAGCACACAAAGACTTTCTCACAATCAGAATGTAACAAACTCTGAAACGCAGAATAATCAACTTCGTAGGACCACTAGGACTCACCGTCTGCCTGAAAGACTTAATCTCATTGTTGAAACACACAATGAGATAGATATCCCTGATGATGATGAACCTACAACCTACAACGAAGTTATGTTAGACATTGATTCGCAGAGATGGCAAGAAGCCATAAAATTTGAGATGGACTTGATGTACATCAATCAAGTTTGGAACTTGGTTGATTTGTCAATAGAGGTTAGACCCATATGATGCAAATGAGTCTTTAAGAAGAAGATTGATGCATACGGTAAGGTACAGATTTATAAGGCAAGATTGGTGGCTAAAGGTTATAATCAACGGCCTGGGGTCGACTATGATGAAACTTTTTCACCTGTTGTGAAAATTAAGTCCATTCGGATTTTGCTTGCAATAGCCGCATACTATGATCATGCCATTTGGCAAATGGATGTTAAAACTGCTTTCCTCAATGGTAACTTAATTGAGGAGGTGTATATGATACAACCTGAGGGTTAAGCCCAAAGTAGTATGCAAGCTACAGAAGTCCATTTATGGACTTAAGCAAGCCTCAATGAGTTGAAATATTTGCTTTGACAAAGTAGTCAAATCGTTTGACTTTGTTAGAAGCAAAGAAGATCCATGCGTTTACAGTAAGTGCAAAGAAGGGAGTATTGTCTTCATTGTTATATATGTAGATAACATATTAATAATGAGAGACAATAAGACTCTCATACAATCTGTCAAGGAATGGTTATCCAGCACCTTCATGATGAAGGACTTGGGTGAAGCCTGCTACATTCTTGGAATTAGGATTTATAGAGATAGACCTAATAGATTGTTGGGGCTGCCACATTCCATATACATAGACAAAGTGCTAAGATAATTCTGTTTGGAAAACTCCAAGAAGGGAGGTCTTCCTATGGGTCAAGACATCAAGTTATCAAAGAAGGATAGTCCTTCTACTGTTGCAGAAATTGAACGTATGAAAAGAATCCCATATGCTTCAGCTATAGGATCAATCATGTATGTCATGACCTGTATAAGGCCAGATGTGGCCTATGCACTTAGTATGACTTGCAAATTCCAGTAGAATCTTGGGGAAGAACACTGGAAAGCAGTCAAGAGTATTGTTAAGTATCTTAGATGAACTAAAGAATATTTCTTAGTCTATGGTGGACAAGAGAAGCTAGTGGCTACTGGGTACACTAATGCTAGCTTCTAGACATATCTTGATAATTTCAAGTCTCAGTCTAGATATACCGTCATTTTCAATGGTGGAGTAGTGAGTTGGAAAAGTTCCAAGCAAGCTACAACTGCTGATTCGACAACTGAAGACGAGTACATTGCTGGGTCGGAAGCTGGTAAAGAAGCTGTCGCGATATCTGAGTTCCTAAAGGAACTAAGGGTTGTTCCAAGTGCCAATTGTCTAATAACGATTTATTGTGACAACACTGGTGAGATTGCGCAAGCTAAGGAACCAAGATCAACGAACAGAAACAAGTATGTACCAAGGAAATACCACATACTCAGGGAGATGGTGAAAACTGAAGAAATAAGATTAGACTATGTTTCCACAGATGATAATCTAGCTGACCCATTTACTAAACCATTAAGCTTAGCTAAGCATAATGGTCATTTTGAAAATATGGGTATTAGATGTATTGGAGATTGTCTCTAGGCCTAGTGGAAGATTGAAAGTATGTATGCCCTAGAGAGCATCATTATTAGGGACAAATGTACTTGAACACATTCGTATTATTAATAAGATTAATATTTATGACATTTGCAATTACTGAATTATTATTTGATTATTTGTAATTATTCATTAATGTGCATCCCTTGAGCTTACATTGTCATTAATAGAGTGAGATATTAATGATAGAGCGTAACTCTAAAAATAGCCTCGACTAATGCTCATCGAGAATGGGATATCGATAATATGTTATAAGTTGACATGTGGTAGGCATCACATTCTTGGAGAATGTAGTATGTCTCACCTGCTACAAGTAATGATTACTCGTGATGGACACATGGATACTTTTGGAAAGTATTGGTATACCCTGCTAATAAACTATTTGTTATACATGTCTAGAGTGTTATCAGCGTGTGAGAGATAAATGTCCTTTGACTTGAGGTCAATACGCACCTTGTTTACAGAGTAATGTATTTTGACTTTGTCCTAAGCTTAAACTCATTATAGGATAAGATACGGCTTGTGTTGGGTGCATTATGATGTAAACTAATGTGGTAGTTGATCCAAGAATATGATTCATTCCTCGATTGGATATTCGAGAGAGCACTCAACTTCTCAGTGATATTAGGTTGACCAAGTCATTGGCCAATGCAAGAGACATATTTAGAATATGGTCTAGTTGTCGACTAATATAGATGAGATAAAGTGATCAAGCCATTTGGATAGACACATGACAAATCCTAAGCTTGATCGAGTGTGTCGCGAATGAAAGAAATTTATTATCTCACATAAAGGTTATGTTTGCTGGATTCATGTAAATGTACTTCACATATTGAGTTCATCGTACGGCGCAATCTAGGAGTTCCGTATGGACCTTAATTGAATTAGTGTCAATATTTGAAGGCCTATAGGGTCACACTATGTCGATTATTTCTTCGATCTAAGGGTGTATTGAGAGAGTATTGAATATTCGATTTGGAGTCGAGATATTTAAATTAATAATAACTATGAGATAATTTCTATTAGATGGAAATTATTTAATTATTCAAAATTGGATTTTGGATTTAATTAAATGTGCTGAATATATATTAATGAAAACGAGGGACGTTATTGGACGTAATGCACCGCGACGCCGATCCGGCTTTGGGCCCAGTCAGACTGGCCCACTACACCTCGGTTTTTGGCCAGGTTTGGAGCCCAACCCTAATAAGATTTTTGACCTAAATTTTACTATATATACAGTACTACCCCATTGATACTAACACAATTATTCTATTAAATAATTCTAGATTTAGAGTTTAGAATAAAATTCTCTCAAACCTCTGCCAAGATTTCATGACATTCTTGACAGAAGAATATACTGTAGCAAGGTGCTTGCAATCGAAGAGACAAACGCGTGTTCGCCCTTAGTAAAAGATTCCAGATTAGACAACCTGTAAGTGTTTTACTTCACATGTTTTGATTGTTATATAACCATACCAGAAGGAATTGTTGGGGTAAGAAAATAAATTTTAAACTTCCGCTGTGCTTTAATTTGATGTTTTGAACCCAACAAAATTCTACACTGATTACACTAGTACAACAACTAGTTCCATTTTCGATTTGCAGCCTATTATTAATCCAATAATATCCCCAATTATTACTACTACAGTTCAAGAATCATCAATATCTGAGGTGATAAATTATATTCCTGTGACCCCTAATTTGTCATCGATTTCTTCATCATCAACTGAAGCTGCCGATGATTATCAGCAGATTAAAACGGTGCAGCATGATGAAGAGCAAGATCAAGACAATTATAAGAAACAGTAAGCTTAAATTTTACATATATATATATATATATATATATATATCATTGAAAACTCAATGGACTAGCAAGTTTTTGTTCAACCTCATCTAACAAATTGAGTTGTTATATATGTAGGTTATACTTTTATTACTCCTACTACTTAATTATATCTTGAAATAAGTTCCCGCACACGCTGATTCTTACACTTTTTTATTTACTAAAATTTATCTCATTCGGCCATTCATTATACACTGATTCTTTCTTATGGGTAAAATATGTGAAAATACTGTTTAGATGATGATAGGTGCGATGAGATTTGAACTGAAGACAATATTGAAGTGTCAATAGAGAACACCCTTTATATGTTCAAGGGTTTTGACTAACAAATCCTAGTTATAAGAAAGCCTGGTTTAATGGATTTCTGATTGTTGAAGTGTGACAATCTTATCTAAAAGCTTAAACGGTTAGAAATAACACATTTTTAATATTTGATTATATTTTCAACATTGATATATGCATCATCTGATTATGTAAATTGCTTTGGTTTTTTCCCTTTAAACAGTTCTCTTGAAAACTGATGGTTTTTTTTTTTGGCTTAGGTTAAAGCAGAATAAGAAGAACCAAAAGAGGGAAAGAGAGACTAGATTTGCATTCTTGACAAAGAGTGATATTGATCACTTGGATGATGGTTTTAGATGGAGAAAATACGGCCAAAAACCAGTAAAAAACAGCCCCTTTCCAAGGTACGTATATTCCTACTACTACCTATGCAAATATATACAGATGGAGGAAATATGTTTCCGTAGTCTTAGGCTGTTATCGAGTAAAATGATTTCAAATTATATAAATCATTGAAAAGAAATTTGTAAGTAACCTCCTTAAAATGTAGGATTTATAATTTTAAAAATCAGATAAATTATTTATTACCACATAAAGAGTGATCTGATGGTATAAAAATACTTTACATTAATTATGTATATAACTTAATTCTATTGTGAACTTGCTACTTTCTCTCATTTTTCTCTCATTTTGTATGACATTCTTGTTGGAGCATAAACTTGATCCATTATGGGAGCCCAAACCCAAATCCAATCAAATTGGAGTCTAAGTCCATAATCAAAGTCCAAAACTACAAGCCTTCTACCTAGAATCTTCTAGGGTGTGGTAATTATGTGCATTTGAATCATTTGGTAATTTAAAATATTGTTAGAAGGATGAAGAAGAATGGAGAAGAATGAGGTGTATGGTTATTGTAATTTTTGATTAGTTTATTTGTGTGGTGTAAGATTGTTCTTAAGTAGTATAAATACCCCTCTCCGTTTTAGTTTAGGAATTAAGAAAAATTAAGAGCTTCTAAGTGAGTGAAGAAACAAAGTCTTATAAGAAGTGAGTTGTAGTACCTTGTTGTTGAGTGAGAGTGCTCTTGTAATATTTGTTTGAGTTTGAATAAAAGTTATTTCTGAGAGTGTTTCATTTCCAACAAAGTGGTATCAGAGCCATTTAGAAAGTATACACTACATATCAAATTGAAGGTCTCGACGATAGGAATCCGCCGCCGCCAGAATCTCCCCTATCGGAGTTTAGACACGTCGCCATGCGCCACCGGAAGAGTGCTACCAGAAAACCAAGTTGACTCACAGAGTCAGCCAAGTTGGAGCTTAGTTGACCAAGCCGCTTGACTGAGCCGTCCAAGCCGAGTTGACTGAGACATCAAAGTCGTTGATCGTTGACTAGGTTAGGGTTGACTTTGACCATTGACCGAAAATTGAAAATTTGACTAGGTCCGTCCCAAGGTATATCAGCATTTTGGATTCATTCGCGCAATCAGATTTTGCAAATTCTCATTATATTGAGACATATGACAAATTGTATGGAACCATTCCATGTCCCGACACTTAACAACAATAACTATGATAATTGAAGTATCAAAATGAAGGCACTTCTTGGATCACAAGATGTGTGAGATATCATAGAGAAAGGCTATAATGAGCCTGCGGATGATGCTGTTTTTGCTGCTCTTACACCAGATCAAAAGACAATTTTGAAGGATTCAAGAAAGAGAGACAAGAAGGCTCTCTACCTCATCTACCAAGCATTAGATGATGATGGATTTGAAAAGATTTCGAGTGCAAGCTCTGCCAAGAAAGCATGAGAGAAGCTACAAACCTCTTACAAAGGATCCGAGCAAGTGAAGAAGGTACGTCTCCAAACATTAAGCGGTGAATTCGAATTCTTACACATGAAAGTATCTGAGTCTATTTCGGATTATTTCTCAAGAGTAGTAGCTGTTTCTAATCAATTAAAAAGAAATGGTGAAAAGTTAGAACATGCGAGGATAATAGAGAAGATACTCCGTTCATTGGATCCCAAATTTGAGCACATCATTGTGACGATTTAAGAAACTAAAGACTTGGAAGAAATGACGATCGAGCAACTCCAAGGATCATTGCAAGCATACGAAGAAGCAATGGTTTACTAAGCAACTTCTCAAGCTGCAACTCAAGGATATGCATGAAAGCCAAGGCAATGATAGAGACCATGGACGAGGTGGAAGTCGCGGTCGTGGAAGAGGTTGGAATTACAATAACAACAATTCCAACAACTATGAGAAATGAGAAAGCTCAACACGAGGCCGTGGAATAATTAATCCGAACTCAAGGTATGGCAAATCTCAAGTTCGATGCTATAATTGTCAGAAGTTTGGGCATTATGCTTCAGAATGTAGAGCTCCAAACAACAAAATTGAGGAGAATGCTAACTACATGGAGGAGAAGACAAATAGGAAATAAACTCTTCTTCTAGCACGAAAGGAAACTGATGGAGGCTAAGAAAATTCCTGGTACCTTGACAGTGGTGCAAACAATCACATGTGTGGAAAGAAAGACATGTTCGTGGAGCTAGACAAGTCAGTAAGAGGATTTTTTTCATTTGGAGATGATTCCACAATAGCAGTGAAAGGGAGAGGTACCATCATTATCCGTTTGAAAGATGGGAGACAACAATTTATTTCCAATGTCTACTATGTGCCCAATATGAAAAATAACATCTTGATTTTAGGACAACTGTTAGAGAAAGGTTATGCTATTCATATGAAGGATTATAATCTTTCTATAAAAGATGATAAGAATAACTTCATTGCTAAAGTGCCAATGTCAAAGAATAGAGTGTTCCTGATCAACATACAAAATGATGTTGCGAAGTGCCTGAAAGTTTGCCACAGAGATGCATCATGTCTTTGGCATCTTCGATTTGGGCATCTCAATTTTGGAGGTCTAGAGCTGCTATCTAAGAAGGAGATAGTGAAGGGACTACCTCGCATCAACCATCCTGACCAGCTTTGTGAAGGGTGTCTAGTTGGGAAGCAATTCAGGAAAAACTTTTCAAAGAAGTCAGAGTCAAGAGCCAAGAAGCCATTCGAGCTCATCCATACTGACGTATGTGGTCCGATCAAGCCTAGCTCTCTCGGTAACGTAACTATTTTCTTCTCTTCGTTGATGATTTTTCAAGAAAAACCTAGGTATATTTCTTGAAATAGAAGTCAGAAGTTTTTGAAGTTTTCAAGAAGTTCAAAGCTACAATGGAGAGAGAAAGCGGTAGAAAGATCAAAGCCATGAGATTCGACCGAGGTGGAGAATTTACTTCCAGGGAGTTTCAAGAGTTCAGTGAAGCAAATGGAATTCGTCGACCAATGACAGTTCCTAGAACCCTCCAACAAAATGGTGTGGCAGAAAGAAATAACAAAACAATCCTCTACATGGCACGAAGCATGCTCAAAAGCAAGAAACTTCCTAAGGAGTTTTGGGCCGAAGCAGTACCGTGTGTAGTCTACTTGTCAAATCGATATCCAACAAGAAGTGTTTGGGGAAAGACACCACAAGGGGCATGCAGTGGAAGAAAGCCTGACATTTCCCACTTGAGAACCTTTGGAAGTATAGCTCATGTTCATGTACCAGACGAGAGAAGAACGAAGCTTGATGATAAAAGCGAGAGCTTTATCTTCATCGGCTATGATGCTAATTAGAAGGGCTATCAGTTGTACAATCCAGATAATAAGAAGATTGTGATTAGTCGAGATGTGGTTTTCAACGAAGAAGGAGAATGTGATTTTAACTCTCATGCAGATGATTTCAATTTCTTTCCTCAGTTTGAAGAAGATGAGCAGATAATAAGGGAGGAACTAGGTGAACCTCAATAAGAGCTTGAAACTCCACCCACTTCACCAACATCAACCACTTAAGGAGACTCATCACCTTCGTCTTCGTCAAGTGGGAGTCAAAGTGAAAGAGTTGTGCAACGTACAAGAAGCCTTAGAAATCTCTATGAGGTAACTGAATGACAAGATACTTCTACATTATTTTGTCTATTTGTCGATTGTGAACCAGTGAGCTTTCAAGAACCAATACAAGAAAAGAAGTGGAGAGACACGATGAATGAAGAAATCAAGGCCATCGAGAAGAATGACACATGGGAACTTACCTCACTTTCCAAGGGACAAACGCGATAAGTGTAAAATGGGTGTACAAAATGCTAAAGGAGAGATTGAAAGGCACAAAGCGAGCCTAGTTGCTAAAGGCAAAAGGCTGGAATTAACTTTGATAAGGTATTTGCTCCTGTTGCTCGATTGGAGACTAACATATGAATCACTTCTTTGGCAGCTCAAAACAAGTGGGAGATACAACTAATGGATGTAAAGTCTGCCTTTCTAAATGAAATTCTTGAAGAGGAAGTCTACATTCAGCAACCATCAGGCTATGAAGTCAAAGGCAACGAAGACAAGGTGTTGAAGTTGAAGAAGGCTCTTTACGGGCTAAAACAAGCACCAAGGGCATGGAATAGCCGAATCGACAAGTACTTACAAGAAAATGGCTTCAACAAATGTCCCTACGAGCACACTCTATATATCAAGATCAAAAATGGAGATATTTTGACCTTGTGCCTCTACGTGGACGATTTGATCTTCACCGGAAGCAACCCAAGCATGTGCAATGAATTCAAAGAAGTAATGACGAAAGAATTCGAGATGACATACATGGGGCTCATGGCGTACTATCTTGGCATTGAAGTTAAGAAACAAAAAAATAGAATTTTTATTTCACAGGAAAGCTATGCAAAGGAGATCCTGAAGAAGTTCAAGATGGAGAACTGTAAGCCGATAAGCACACCGACGGAATACGGAATCAATATGTCCAAACATGAAGAAGGCGAAAGTGTAGATCCAACATTCTTTAAAAGTTTGGTGAGAAGTCTTCGATATCTAACTTGCACGAGGCCCGATATTCTCCATGCAGTTGGATTGGTTAGTCCCTACATGGAATCTCCAACAACCACCCATTTTAAATCCGCAAAGAGAATTCTTCGCTATCTGAAAGGTACAATTGACTTTGGCTTGTTCTATTCAGTTTCTAATGATTACAAGCTTGTTGGATATAGCGATGGTGATTGGGGTGGAGACATAGATAATTGAAGGAGCACTAATGGATCCGTATTTTTCATAGGAGATACTACTTTCACATGGATATCAAAGAAACAATCGATTGTCACATTGTCCACTTGTGAAGCGGAATATGTTGCTACTACCTCATGCGTTTGTCATGCAATTTGGCTTAGAAATCTATTGAAGGAGATAAGCTTGATACAAGAAGAGCCTACCAAGGTTTGTGTCGACAACAAGTCAGCTATTGCCTTAGCAAAGAATCCAGTATTCCATGATCGAAGCAAGCACATCGACATTCGCTACCACTATATAAGGGAGTATGTTGCAAGAAAGGATGTGCAAGTTGAATATGTGAAGTCACAAGATCAAGTTGCCGATATTTTTACCAAGCCACTGACAAGCGAAGACTTCATAAGATTAAAGAACTTACTAGGAGTCACAAGATCAAGTTTAAAGGGGGGTGTTGGATCATAAACTTGATCCATTATGGGAGCCCAAACCCAAACCCAAACCCAAACCCAAACCCAAACCCAGACCCAAACCCAATCAAATTGGAGTTCAAGTCCATAATCAAGGTCCAAAACTACAAGCCTTCTACCTAAAGTCTTCTAGGGTGTGGTAATTATGCATGTGAATCATTTGGTAATTTAAAATATTGTTAGAATGATGGAGAAGAATGGAGAAGAATGAGGTGTATGATTATTGTAATTTTTGATTAGTTTATCTGTGTGGTGTAGGATTGTTCTTAAGTAGTATAAATACCCCTCCCCGTTTTAGTTTAGGAATTAAGAAAAATTAAGAGCTTCTAAGTGAGTGAAGAAACAAAGTCTTATAAGAAGTGAGTTGTAGTAACTTGTTGTTGAGTGAGAGTGCTCTTGTAATATTTGTTTGAGTTTGAATAAAAGTTATTTCTGAGAGTGTTTCATTTCCAGCAATTCTTTCACTTCTCATTCAAAAAAATTTCTTTTCTAATCTTATCTAGAAAGAGTTGCATCTTTTTCATATTTGAAAACTTTTTATTTATGGTCTAATAATCACAAATATATCAAGATATGTCTAACTCAGTATGTGCAAAAAATCATTCTTTCTTAAATTTCATGCCTGATGAAATGGATCAGGGAGTATAGTTTTTTACTCCATACGTCTCAATTTAAATGTCTTATTTTTCTTTTTGGTTTGTTCCAAAAAGAGTATTTTTTTCTATATTTAGTAAATTGACAATTCAAACATCCTACATTGCAAGTTTATAACCACAAGATTCAAATGACATTTTAGTACATTAAATAAATCTTTAATTTAGGACCACAAGATTCAAAAACCTCTCTTTATTCGGAAAAGGGCATAAAATGCTCTTGAACTATGAGATTTGGTACAAAAATACCCTTTGTTTACCTTTTTGCTCTAAAATGCCATGTCGTCAACCTATTGGGCCTAACTTGCCCTTATTTTTAACAACCCCTTGACGACATGGGCATTTTAGAGCGCAAAAGGTAAACAGAGGGCATGTTTGTACCAAATCTCATAGTTTGAGGGCATTTTAGGCCTTTTGTGTTTTAAAAAACACACGCGCTCTCTCTCTAGACTCGCCAACCCACCCAACCCCCTTTGACCCATTCTCTTCTCTATTCTATTTTAGTCTTCTTCCTCCCATCAACCCCTCCCTCCTCCAATATTTCCTCTAATTACTTATTTGTTTGTTCATTTTTTTAAAAGTAAATTATTTAATTATGCAAAATTATTTTGATTATGACCAAAATAATTAAATTAGTTTTAGTTTGAATCCGATCCTAAGTTTTTATCATTTACTTAATTATCTAAGCTTCTTGATTTAACGGAGTAAAATATTATTTATTAATTGTAAGTTAGCTTATACAATTAATTAAATAATTATTTTTACTATTTCATCTTTAAATTTTTTGATAAATGCCTTAAAATAATAATAATTAGCAAATATATACATTGTATATTGTCAGGTATATATAATTCACATGGTATACACCTTCGAGTTATATAATTCACATATTATAAATAACAGTGTGTTAATGTCACGACCCAAATTACGGGTTGTCAGGGCACCCACCCCTACCCTCCCTGGTCCTTAAACTGAAATATTTAAACATGTGTAAGTATAAATCAATTAAAGTTAAACCATTAGCATAATATAAAAATCAACATAAGTGCGGAATACTAAGTTCTACACCCCAAGAGCTAAATCATAATTATTATGATTTTAAGGCATTTATTGGAATTTTTAAAGATTAAATAGTAAAAATAATTATTTAATTAATTGTAAGCTAATTTATAATTAATAAATAATATTTACTCCGTTAAATCAAGAAGCTTAGATAATTAAGTAAATAGTGAAAACTTAGGATCAGATTCAAACTCAAACTAATTTAGTTATTTGGTCATAATAAAAATAATTTTGCATAATTAAACGGTTTAATTTTTAAAAAATGAGCAAACAAATAAGTAATTGGAGAAATATCGAGGGGGGGGGGGGGGTTGATGAGAAGAAGAAGAAGGCTAAAATGGAAGAGAGGAGAGAATGGGTCAAGGGGGTTGGGTGGGCTGGTGAGTGTAGAGAGAACATTTTTTTTTTAAAATGGAAAAGGGCCTAAAATGTCCTCGAATTATGAGATTTAGTACAAAAATTCCCTCCATCTCTAAAATGTCCATGTCGTCAAGGGACCATTAAAAATAAGGAAAATTTAGGTCCAATAGGTTGACAACACATACATTTTAGAGTGAAAAGATAAACAGAGGACATTTTTGTACAAAATCCAATAGCTCAGGGGCATTTTAGGCCATTTTTTGCTTTTTATTTCATTAAATTTTGTACCTAGTTAAACTATAACCCTTAAATTAGCACAAAGAGAGTAATATTTCTTTTTTCCTTTCTTCAAGTAGATAGTCTATTTTTAAGTTAAAATCTAGTAAGTGATTTCTTCTGCATGCAGAAGCTACTATCGTTGCTCAACTCCATCATGTGGTGTGAAGGAGAGAGTCGAAAGATCAATTCAAGATACTTCAATAGTTGTCACAACTTATGAAGGTACTCACACACATCCGTCCCCCATGATGCCTCACGGGTACATCAGCGCTCTACCACGAACCGCCACCTACGGTGGTGGAATTGGTGGTGGTAATAGTGGAGGAAGAACTTATTATGGTGATTCCTCCTTAATTTCAACTAATAATTCACTCCATGAAAGAAGGTTCTGGAATTCTTCTTCTTTCTCTTTGGTTAATGATGATTGGACTTCTTCAAGATATGGTGTCATCACAAATGAGAAGAGATCCTATAGAAGAGTAGGAAAATAGACATTTTTCTTTAATTAGAAATTAAGTTTTGTGGGGACTAACTAATATACAATGACTAGCTAGTTTTTAGCTTTGTTAACGATTGGAAGTTCTTTCTATAAATGGTGTTATTATTTCGTGTTGTAGAATTCTTTGTAAAATAGTTTCGAAGATTTTGGTTCTTTGTATATTCTTTTGGTTTCCTAGCTCGTTTTGGCTTTTGGATGTGTTATTATTCTAATTTTTTCATATTTGATTGGTCAAAATGTTTTGAAATCCTTTTTTCTAGTAAAATAAGTTTTTTAAAGTTGATCTGAAAAATGACTTACCCAAAGTAAAAAAACAAGTTTCATAAAAGATTCATTGTCTGCTCCCATCCATTGAACGCCTTCACTCCCACCTCTTGAATATGCTTCCCTAATAAAAGTAGGAAAACAAGTTCCATAAATAAAATTCTAAGTTCATTGTCTGGTCCCATCCACTCAATACCATATGCCCACCCCCACCCCTTGACTATCCCACCCCCCTTGACTCTCAACCCCCCAAACCCCATCACATCCCAATAGCTTTCGCTAGATTACACATAATTGTTCACTGGATAATATTTTTTGCACACTTACTAAACACTAGAAAGTAAGTAAGAAATTCATTTATTTTTTAAAAAAATATTTTATAGAACAACATTTTTCATGAAAAACATTTTTGTTCTTACCAAACACACCCTTTATCACATTTAATCTCATTTTTATTCATTTATGAACTCTTCTTGAGTTGCATACATATGGTTCTTCTCATGGTGGATCTATCATATAATTTACGAGTTCACGTGAATTCAATGGCTTTTGCTTAGATTTTATATACGTATTAAGAATTTCATTAAATATTTATAAACCCAATTATATTGTAAACCAACTTGAGATGATCTATGTAGGAGTCAATAAACACCAAATCATGGGTCATTCACTTCTTATCACCAGAGGCGGATATAGCCTGTCGATACCAAGTTCAATCGGAAGTAACCTTTTTTCCCACTGTTATATGAAAGCTAATAAAGTTGCAGATTTCTTTGCAGAGTTAGCTACTACTCGGGATGATCACCTTCTAATGCACAACTTATCTCAGATGCTAGGAGGGGCCAAAGGACCTTATTAGTGCCAGGCTACGATATGACAAGATCAATTTATTTGTTAACTAGATGTACAACTTTGAGTAGATCTCAGGGAATGTGAACAAGTACTGTTAAAACAAATGTATGATATACATGTATTATACATATTTTATACATAATAGTATATATTCTTTTATATATTTGGCTAGCAGGGCGTCTTTGGGCTGTGCGAGCTGTGCTACCGCACAAGGCCCCCGAAAAATGAAAAATTTTAGGGGCGGGCCCATTTTTTTCATTTTTTATTAAGTAGTATTAATCATAATTTACTGTAAAGACCCACAATTTGCAGGTCTTCGTAGGTCTTAGCACAATATAATTATTGAAATCATATATTTACTTATATTAAGTGTCACTTTTACGAATTAGAACAGGACCCCCAAAATGTTTGAGACGGCCCTGTTGGCTAGTAGATATAATTATTTTCGGCCGACAGCCAGCAACTTGTCCCATTTTTGTTAATCAATATATTGCTTAATTGTGACACTTTTTATGTGTAGATAATTTTGATGTGACACTTGTGTAGATAATTTTAACACTTTTATTACTCCTATTTGATTTTCCTCGCCAAGGTATCTATGTTTATCTGAAAAATACAAGGACAAAATTAATGACAAAAACTAAGTTTCTAGTTCCCAATAGCAAAGGATACACAAGTTTATTACCCCTAATTACTATTTTCAAGCCCAAAGAGCAAGGATTGACATAGATGTAGAGCCAAGAACAAGAGCTACAAAAGATACTTTTTTCAAGAATGATTGGCCACTCATCAATTTGTTGTGAAAAAAATCAAGAGCAATAAGATCAACAAGGGCCATGTATATGAGTATACCAGAAGATAAAGATCCCAATAAACCTTCAAGGATTAATGCATTTGGGCTTGTATCATCGTACCCTGTCATTGAGAACACAATCATACCCAATAGTATACCCAGTGGTGTTGTCACTGAGAACATGAAGCTCATATAGGCTGTTGTTCCAAAGCTAAATCCTGCCTGTAATATTAAACATTTACAAATCAATACTATTGTATTAACATTAAAATTTAGTTTGAATTCTCATGCCTTCTACTTAAACATTCGTTAGACATTTTACACTCTTTTTTAATAACCGTGGTGTTCGGGATAGTATCGGGTAACTCTGTCCACCAAAATGTAAATAGATGAGAAGAAATCACCTACTAGTATTTTTTCCTCCGTTGAGATTTTAACCCAAAGCTTCATAATTCTCATTCAAATTTATTATCCACTAAACCAATGAATAGTTTAAACTGCTACACATATGCAGTTTCTATTGAAATATAGAAGATAGTGGTAACCAACAAAAATAGGACCAAACCTATAATTCCCTTTCGACAACCTATAGGCCATCGGTGAAGCTTTAAATAATAGCATATAGAATCACATGTTTGGTGGTTAAGCTTATAAGATGATTAAATTAACTTATAAGCATTTTTTAAATTTATTTGAATTTGGTAAACAATAGAAGTAATCATACGTCAATTGTTTATAAGTTAAAAGCAGACAAAAGTCATAAGTTAATCACATGTAACTTATGATTTTATAGTTTACAAGCACTTTGCATTGAAATGCTTGACTTAGGTCTATCAGAAACAGTCTTTCTATCTCCCAACTTCCAAAATAGGAATAAAGTCTGTGTATAATCTACTCTCTCTAAACCTCATTTTGTGAAATTTCACTGGGTATGTTATTATTGTTGTTATTGTAAGTACTTTTAGTTTGACCAAATTTTTTATGATTTTATTCCTAATATGATAGCATTATCCGAGTGAGTAGGCAGCGCCTACCAAGCAAAGCTTTCTTGAAGAGACAGGGATGGTTCCTTTTCGGCGCCCACCCTTTATTTATTTAGATGTTGAGGTACGGCAAGCCCCAGGAAAATCTAGGTTTGCTCCCAGTAAAATGAATTGGAGGAATTACTCACTAAATTATTAATTATGATATGTATGGTAATTACGATTGAAAGGGGAGCCTTAGAGTAACTGATAAAGTTGCTGCTACGTGACCAGGAGGTCATGAGTTTAAGCCGTGGAAACAACCTCTGACAGAAATGCAAGGTAAGACTGCGTACAATAGACCCTTGTGGTCCGGACCTTCTCCGGACCCCGCGCATAGCAGAAGCTTAGTGCACCGGGCTGTTTTTTTTAATGGTAATTAAGAACTTAAGTAATCAATGATGGTTAATTAATTACCTGGGCAATGCAACCTCCAAGCCCCATTCCTTCAAATATCTGATGAAAAGATAGTGCAGCCACAAGTGGTCTAATAGTACACTGATTTTGTGACATCCCCAAAGTCACCCCAATTATAACCGAATGAAAAATTATCCCAATTTCCAACACTTGAGATACTAATCTCTGTTTCAATTTCACCAATTCCTCTGCCTCTCTATGTTTCTCCTCAATTTTCTTAGTACTAACAATTCCTAATTCTTCACTCGTACCAACTGCTTCATATTCTCCAGCCTGATTATTCTGATGACTCTCCACATGAGAAATCGCCGACAAATCAACTAATAACGCTGTTAGTACCCCGATCAACGTCACAAGACCGGAAAACGGAAAATCCTTCCATGGATGTCGTGAAGAAACCTGACAATCGGAGAGAGCATCGAATGCATCGGGAAGAACGTGAACGAGTGACGTGGACAGGATTACTCCAGCTGCGAAGCACTTGATTATTAGAATCGCTTTATCATGAACCGGTTTACCGTGAAATAAACGGGCTAAAAAAACCGGTACCGTTATACCGATAACACTAGTGAAGAAAATCACGAACATTGAAACAAGTTTGAGATTTGTTGCCGCTTTTCCGTCTCTACAGGCTAAAGCTCTCACCGTATCGGTCACACACAGAGCCATAATTTGTTAGTAACTGTCGCATAAAAGCAGATTCAGAATTTGAAGTTTATCAGTCTTACGATAAAGTGAAAATTACCGTGAATAAATAAACTATGCTCTAGATCGATATTGTTTGAGTGGACTGATTCAAAGTTTGTTTTTGTATTCTCTTAAGTATTACTCATAAAAATAGTAAATAAGTTGATGGAGGAGATCATGAAAATTGGCTTTATTTTAGGATCGGAAGAAAGTGGAGAACACAAGGAAGTGTTTTGTTTTGTCAAGTTAGCATTAAGGACTATTTGTTGTGCTTTGTGGGATAAGTGGTATTTGCGTGTGACTTCCATTGTCATGACCTGTGACTGGATTTGGTTAAAGCATACACTTTTTTCTTGTTTTATTGGATTGCCTTTCATTTCATAAAGGAACTAGTCGTGCGGTCATAAATATAAGGAAAAATTAACTAACTGATTGTGCTTCATAATTACACTTTATAGAGGTACATTCAAATAATTATAAAATATAGCTATATTTGAAATTTTACACTGTAGTAGATATATAATGATATTTTTATTCCTAAATTGTAGGTACAATTCTGGTATGTGCGCGCATACTTTGTATACGCTATCATTGTATATACAATATATTGTGTATATACATTATATGTATAATGTATCTATGTATATACATTGATACTATATGCGTCTACATTTTAAAAGAGCGTAAATACAATATATATGCGAAAAATATTGTTGTGTTTTAAAAAAAAAAATATCGCGTCATTCTGGATTTCCTTTTCGTATGTCGGGGAAAGTACCTCACCCTCACCTTTCTATATTAATTATTATATGGAATTTTCTTGGATCTATATAAAACAGAATGAAAAGTTCGGGTGGAAGCACATACAAAAGGAGAGAGAAAAAGTAGAAAAGAGAGCGGAAGAGAAGTCTAGTGCTTACTTACACTTTTTTATATAACTTTTTTTTAGAGCTTTCTTTATTCTCTTATTTGGATTGAAAGAAAGAAAAAACTTTACTTTATTTCTCTTCTTTATTTTATTTTATCCCTTCAATGAATTTCGGCTATGACCAATGCCCCACTAGCTAAATATGCATAATAAAAGCTACTATTTTTTTAAAAAAGGGCTCCAGTCTTTCTTTTTATGAAAGATTTCCTAAAAATATCATAATATTTATACAAGAAAATCAATTTATACTAAACTAATAAAACCTTTCACAATTCTACCATTTTTTGTGATTTTTCTAACATCCAATATAAAAGTTTTAGATAAAAAGAAATAAGCTTATCGATTAAATACGAAAGCTATCAAAATACCACGTTCAGGGTTAATTAGGACAAACAATAGTTGAGATGTACACCGAATAAAAAGTGTCAAATTCAGAAGATTCCCGAACTATTAATCCATTCACAAATACATCTTTGAATATAAGCCTATAATCGTTTCAATTATTTATGCTATGGGTAATAATTTCATATAAATAATCAAAAGATTACCCAAGTATATAGCTGACCAGTTAGCTAATTTTGGGGAAAAAGTTTAGGGGACAAAATATCTTGAAAAAATATATCTTTTCACTCCTAAACTTGCATAGAAAATCTAATTTAACAATTAAATTTTACTGGCAATTAAAAAAAGTTTGCAAATAAAATGTAGTGCAGAAGTTGGGAATCGGCAACAACCATAGCAACAACCATGCCACCTACGAATAAATTGAATTAGTAACTTAATAATGTAAATTATATATTTTCTTTGCTAGTATTTGAATATTCTCATGTAATCTACAGAGTTGTAACAAAAGCTAAGCTAATAAGCTTGTTGGATTAATTCCTTTTTTCTTTCAAAATTGAGTTTTGTAAATTTGTGCATGTGGCGATGGCCTTCTTTTCCTGATAATACCAAAAATTTGTGGTGAAGAAGAAAGAGGCATCGGAAAATTTAGGGAGTAAAAAGAAAGAAGGAGAAAAGGGAGAAAAAGGAAGAAAAGACAACAACAACAACATACGTGGGTCTGGGGAGGGTAGAATGTACGCAGACTTTACCTCTACCTTGGTAGGTAGAGCGGCTGTTTTCGAGAAACCCTCGGCTCAGGACAAGCAAAGCAAAAAAAAAAAAACAGTCAGACCCGATCAAAAAGATAAGCAATAAGCGGTAAGAAAATGAGATAAACTAACACGAATACGCCATGGTATCGCATCCTGAAAGAGAAGCAGTAGCTAATGCCGATAAAGAGAAAAGAAAAATACCTAAAAAGAAAAATAAAATATTTTAAAAGTTTAATTAAGTATAATAAATTGTTATCCAATAGAAAGATGACATATGTCTAGTTTGGGGTCTTTTTAGCGCAATATTTTCCTTCCACGCGTTTTTTAGGAATTGATCACACTCTCTTGCCACGTCACCCGTTAAGGAGTATTAATTTCACTTCAGACTAGAATAGGGGTATATAAACGTCGATAAAGTTTAATTGCTAAAATGAGTTTTCGAGACAAGTTAAGGGGTGATTTTATGTATTTTCTCAAATATCTTTAATGAAACTCTCTCTATCCAATCAAGTGAAAGATTTTATTATAAAACATGATAAAAAGAATAGCCAACTTAGAATTAAAGCAATGAGAGGTCTATTTTTTATTGAAACAGGTACTTGTACATACGTTTTCTCTAGGTTGACCAAACAAAAAAAGTTTTCTCTAGATTTATTTTGTGAAAGCTAGAGCTGATTTTTATTGAGAATTGTCACTTCTTTGTTCTTTCATGTATTAGTGCTTTGAACAGTATGATATAAGATTAGTTTTTTAAAAATATATTTTGCAACGGAAATGTATACGTAGGGATCAATGTCTAACCTCCCCATCAGAATGTTAGACCTTAATTGAAAAAAATGCGACAAGTATTATAGTAGAGATTTATTCCAAATAACAATTTATAAGTACAACAAATAGCACAATTCTGTCTACTGCTCTACAGCATATGTTTCACCAATTGTCCTTCATCAAATATAAGAGCAAAAACAGTCCAGTAGTTCCTGTTACAAAGCCCAAAAATATAGGTACAACAAAAAACACATTTTCTTGATCATATCTGTTCTTTATTAATTGTTTCAGTAATAGAGGGTCCATGTTTATTGCAATTGATTCCATTAGGAGCACGGCACAAGTATTTGTTCCCAATATATGTTGTTCCATCTTGATAGAAAGTGTCAAAATGTGGATTTCTTGGAATGTTTTCACTCAAATTGTTATAAGACAAGTTGAGATGTTGTCGGAAATCCAACAGTGTCAATGTCACTGGAATTTCACCTGTGAAACGGTTGTAACTGAGCTCCCGTTTGGCCATAGATTTTGGGAGCATATTTTGAAGATTTGTTTTCAAATTTTTGTTTGGCCATAAAATTTTGATAGATTTTGAAAACAAATCTTCAAAACTCAAATTCTATCTCAAACATATCAAGATCTATGTTTTGGCCTTTTCAAAACTTTTTAAAACTACCCAAACTTTTGTATTTTATAAAAAGCCCCATCTATTTATGACTCAACTAATTCTATCTACCATGTTCCTCCATTAAAACCGTATCTATCATGTTTCAACAATTAAAACATTCTATACTATAAATTGAACGAGCTAGCTAAGTTGTGCCCAAATAGTAGAAGAAGAAACCCTAGGGAAAATTGCTCTGCCAACTGTAGAAATTCGTTGTGAAGATAAAAATGAATCTTTGTATAGTAGCTAGTAAGTGTGTTATTAACAGTTGTTATTAAAATGAATCACGGAACACGTTTCATCCCGCCCTTACAGTTTCTAACATCAAGAATAACATCCCTCTTGTTCTTGAAATAGAAAACGTCCAATATGCGACGTGGGTCGAACTGTTCAAAATTCACGCACGCTCGCATCAAGTCATCCATCACATAATCCCCGCGGCTCCTGAGGATATGGAGGTGCCACGACACGAGGATGATCCTAAGTTGTGGATGACTCTTGATGCCACCGTCCTTCAGTGGATATATTTCACAATTTCTACCGACCTTTTGCAAACAATTATTGAACCCGATGATACGGCGCAGGCGACTTGGGATAGACTACGTGATATATTCTAGGATAATCGAAATTCTAGAGTTGTTACTCTTGAGTAGGATTTCTCCCACGTTAATATGGAAGATTTTCCTAATGTTTCAGCTTATTGCAAGAGATTGAAGGATTTGGCAGACCAACTCTGCAACGTTGACGCGCTGGTTTCGAATGATCGTTTGGTTCTCCAAATGGTTTCAGGCCTCATCGAGGCCTATAGTGGTGTTGGCACGCTTTTTCGTCAAAGCAATCCTCTTCCACAATTTTATCAGGCTCGTTCTATGCTTACACTCGAAGAAACAGGCATGGCTAAAAAGGCGGCTACCGGTGCTAGTCCAGTGGTCATGATGACCTAGTCCAATGTTCATCCTACAAGTTTCAACAACTTGGGCCAAAACCGCAACAACGGTGGCGGCAAAAAGGGAGGAAATAAGAAAAATAATGGCAAGAATCGCGGCGGCAACAATGGCGGCAACAATGGCGGCAGCCGAAATAGTGGTGGTGGCGGTGGTGCCCCTCGGGGCAGTCAACATCAGCAGCAGTTTTGGGCCCTGCAGTGGTCCCCTATGCAGTGGCAGTGGACCCACAATTTGGGCCAAACAAAGCAGCCCAAATGATGCACCTCACACTGGCAGTGGGCACCAGAGCAGAGAGGCCCAACATGCACTGGCCCACTTACGGTAATCTCTTTGGGCCGAGGCAGCAAGCAGGGGTACTTGGGCCTCGACCCATCATGCAGTGGCCCCCACGTCTACCGACATCGAAGCCGCAATGCACACGCTTGGATTAAATGCTCTGGACCCAAATTGGTATATGGACACCGGTGCCACTACCCACATGACATCCGATTCAGGTACTCTCTCGTCTTATTCCAATTTGAGCAATCCTCTTGGCATAATTGTTGGTAATGGTAATTCTGTTCCAATTCGTGGTTATGGTCATAAAACTTTATCTCCTCCCCATCCACCCCTTATCTTGAAAAATACCCTACATGCCCCCAAATTGATTAAAAACTTAGTATCTGTCCGTAAATTCACCACTGACAATTCTGTTTCTATTGAATTTGATCCATTTGGTTTCTCTGTGAAGGATTTCAAGATGTGGAGTCCTCTCATGAGGTGTGATAGTAGGGGGGATCTTAATCATATCACACCAAGTTCCGGTCTATCGAGTCAAGCCTTGCCGTCAGCGTTTGCAGCCCTTGCTCCTTCCTTGTGGCATGCTCGTCTTGGTCATCCGGGGTCGTCTATTTTGTCCTCCTTAGATAAAAATAAATTTATTTCATGTAAGGGTACGCGTAGTACTCCGAATTGTCATTTTTGTTCGTTAGGAAAAATTGTTAGGTTGCCGTTTGTAGATTCTAATTCTCATACTTTAATGCCATTTGATATTATTCATAGCGACTTATGGACTTCTCCTGTTCTTAGATCTTTGGGTCATCGGTATTATGTTCTCTTTTTGGATGATTATTCTAAATTTTTATGAATTTTTCCGATAGTGAAAAAATCTCAAATTTTTTCCATCTTTTTAAAATTTAGAGCTTTAATTAGAACCCAATTCGAAAGAGAAATAAAAAATATTTAATGTGATAATGACAGAGAATATGACAACGGGGCGGAGTAGTAGTCTCGTATTACGGGTCACTAGCCACGGGGTGTTACTCTCTTTGCATGCTTCTTCTTCTGCTTTTGATGGGATAAAATTGTACAAGAAAGTCTTCTTCAGAGTATAATAACAATAATAATAGAAGAAATTAAAGTGTGATGAATTTTTGCAATGTTGAGCAAAAGTGGGTAGGAATTTATAGGGATGTTTTGGTATAAAATGTGGAAAGTATATAACGGTGTTAAATTATTTTCCGAGTAAAGATTGGTTTCCCAGTTTTGGTGTGTATAGGATTAGATAATTAAGGTCGGTTATGATTCTTCTTAATTTGTACTGTTAGAGTAATTATGGGGATCTCCCATAATTACCTATCATCCACATTTATTATAATTGATAGTGTAATATATTATAATTATGATAATTGTAATTAGCATCTTATATTTTAGTTAAGAGTAGATTAGTCTTCCATGATTCAAGAGTAGGATGATTGTATATTTATTTTACCTTTGGGAGAATATTAATCAAGGAATTACTTTCCTACATGATATCAAGAGCCAAAGATTCTTTGCCCTAATTTATCCTCATCTCACACGATTTTCCTCTCTTCTTTCTCTTACTTTTCGGCCAAACCCTAGCAAAACCCTAAACCACTTTGTTCCAAAAACAAAAACCCTAGCCGATATTTACACCCCACACCCTATTCGGCTACTTCTTCTCCAAAACCCTAAGGTTTTTTCCCATCACTAAAAAAAATCAAACACTTTTTCTTTCATTCTCTCGTTTGATTTCTTGTGGAAACTATGGCCGAAAAACAAATATTTTATCCCGCTCTTGCCGTTAATAACGTTAAGAACTTTATCTCCATAACTCTTGAAATGGAGAAAGGGCAGTATACCTCTTGGGCAGAACTATTCAAAATTCATTGTCGTTCCTATGAGGTGATTCACCATATCATCCCGTCCGAGTCTCCGTCGGATACCACTATGGTGGACAAGAAATTATGGTTTCGATTGGATGCTATAGTCAATCAATGGATTTATGGCACAATTTCAAATGATCTTCTCTATACCATCCTAGAACCAAATTCTATGGCTCAATAGACGTGGGAAAGATTACAAAGCATTTTTTAAGATAACAACATTTCTAGGGCCGTTTATCTTGAACATTAATTACAAATGTAAAATTGGACGACTTTTCCAACATCTCAGCCTATTGCCAAGAATTAAAGGTACTTGCGAACCAACTGTCCAACGTTGGTTCACCCGTGACAAATCAAAGGTTGGTCCTTCAGTTGATTGCGGGGTTGAATGAACAATATGTTGGTGTTGCTACGTTCATTCAGCAAAGCAATCCATTGCCTTCCTTTTACGAGGCCCGTTTGAGGTTAATTCTGGAGGAAACGCAGAAAAGCAAAGTAGACATCATCGGGAGCAACCACCGCCGGAATCGCTCTCGTCTCCACCAATTCATCTTCCACCGATTTGGAGTCCCAAAATTCTGGTATCAGAACAGAACACAGGTCCTGGGATCGAACCTAACCACCACCCATTATTAAAAAGAATTTTCACGTGCTTAGACCATGAAAAAAAATCAGGCCAACACGTGAGGGGGCGTGTTGAGAATATAATCAAATATTAAAAGTGTGCTATCTCTAACAGCTTAAGCTTTTAGATGTGATTGTCACACACTTCAACATGGTATCAGAGGGCCACGGTAATCGCTCTAATAATGGACAAAAACAGGGTTCAAACCGTAACAATAAAGGAAAAAATAATGATGGAAAATGACGGGGGATGGGCGGTGGCCAGCCTGCCGGCGGCAATACCCATCGTGGGCCTGGGCCCCACAGTGGGCTGCCCCTCCATGCCCATATCCGACCTCTTCGTGGGTCCGACCTCGTCCCTCTTTAAATCGCCAACCCGATATTCTCGGATCTCGTCCACAATATGCTTTTGCTGCTCAGGCACCATCTTCGATTGGTTATGCACCCACGAACATTGAACAAGCCATGAACAACATATATATAAATGTTTCCGATGAATCATGGTACATGGACACAAGGGCTACATCACACATGACACTACCCTCTCCACAATCGGCAGTGGGCAGGAAATTCCAATTTGTGGTATTGGTCAGGTAATACTACCCTCTCCACACCCACCATTACACTTGAAAAACATCTTACATGCACCAAATCTAATAAAAACCTAATATCTGTTAGACGTTTTACAACTGACAACAATTGTAACACCCCGTATTTTCGGGTAGCGGTTGAACTCATAACGTAGGTGAGCAGACCCGGACCCGGAAAAATTTTCGTTGTACTTGTTTATATTAATAAGAGGATTAGTATATAGAAAGGGCGTGATCCCGAAATAATTTTGGATTTAGTAAGTGTGACGACGGAGTTTAATAATAATTGTGTATCCCCGAAGAGAGTATAGACTGGTATTTTATTACGGGAATGATGATATTGACATAAGAGGATTTTAGTAATCGTCGGGATTTAAATAATTGGAAGACCAGAAATTTAATTGTGTGTATAATTAATTAATTGTGGGATTAATTAATTAGGGAGGGGACAATATATAGTGGGAATTGATAAGTGTGATTTTATAAACGATTTGGGGGTGGCTAAACCCCAAACCGATCGACCGATATCAGCCCATAAGGGCCTTCTTTCTCCATTTTATCCATTTCTTTAACTCCATCTCTTCAACCATCGATCCTTCAGTGTGCTCTCTTCATCTCTACCAAATTCCTCCATCAAATTCATTTCTAGCAACGAGAGTAAGCTCAGTTGATGGGTTTTCTGAAATTTTCGACCAAAAATTGGGGAATTCCGTGAGCTTCCATACAACCAAAACGAGGGAGAAGTCTTGGTATTCTGGGTTTAAAATTCCAGTAGGAACGCACCATTAACAAGCTTAGAAACTCAGGAGCTTTACAAGAACCTTGAATGCGAAAGGATTCTGGCGCGAGTCGATTTTGGGATTCTGTTTCAGTTTTGTCAGAAGCTGTTTGGGATGACGGATTCGACGACACTCGTCACTGCGTTTAAGAGAGGTAATCTTCCTTATTCTCTAAGTTTGTACAAGTTCTAGACTTGATTCTTGCTATTAGTTCTAAAGACGATTGTCGGAAAATGCGAATTTGGGTTGGGTATCGTTAGAATTTCTTGTAATTGGGAGTTACTGGGATTGCATGTGAAATTGTGGTACTGTTTTGGAGATTGTAGTAGTATAAGAAGGAGGATTAAGAGAGTTGGATGTTTCACTACTTACATAGATTTCGATATAGAAGGAATTAGGTTCTACGCGTTCAAGGTGTTCGCTAGAATGTCCCACTGAATCTGTTTTTAATATGTTGATTCGATTGTGATGAAATTCGTCCGTATGATGTAGATAATCATTCATAGAGCTTACAAGGACCCGTGGAACTTAGATAAATTCCACAACAAGGTTGAAGTTCTAAAACGAGGCATACTCTAATATTAAGTTGATTAGTTCGTCTAAGAGGTATGTGAAACCCTTACTTCTTTCTTTAGGCATGATTTAATGAAAGTACAGCGGACGTACTTGATTCTCATACAGTTTAATTCCTAAAGAGGATTGTTATGAGAAGTCCCTATGATTTTTCAGCAAAGAGTTATTATGACTTTATTACAATGATTTTATTGAGAGTCAAATGATAATTTTTACTTACATATGGTTACTCATGATATCTACTCGTGCTAAGTGTTATTACTTCACCTTATCGAGTCCCGGGCCGGGTTATGTTCGTGAACAGCCTTGCATTGTTCACCGAGACCCTCACTAGAGGGTCGGGTTACGTAGGATGGATCCATAGATGAAATATGACTTTACCGAGTCCCAGCATGGGCCGGGTTATGATATGATTCCATCGAGTCCCGCACTAGTGGGCTGGGTTACGTTACAGATGTATATATATGTATATGGACATACATTCATGTTTTCTTGACTTGACTCTCATTTTTATAAGGCATAACTGACTTTTATGGTTTATGGCACAGTTGGATTTGGATCCTGATTTTTATCCTGATCTCCTATTTCTGTTGGCTACTTATGATCTCTTTTACAGCTTCATGTTTTACATACTCAGTACATTATTTCGTACTGACCCCCTTTCCTCGGGGGGCCTGCATTTCATGCCCGCATGTACATGTTTTCAGTTTGGTGAACCTCAGGCCTAGGTTCCTACTCAGCAGGTTGGAAAACTCCTTTGATCCAGAGCTTGGTCGTTTTGGTACCGAACCTCTTTTAGACTTATGTTTGTATTTAGGGGCACGACGGGGCCCTGTCCCGTCATATGTCGTTATTCTTCTTATAGAGGTCTGTAGACAGCAGTGAGTTGTACTTATGTAAGGGTTATGACTCTGTTTTGGTCAGTCCTGTTATTGTATTCTGTGTTGGGGTGTTCCCATGTATATACGTTATTATCTGTTGGCAGCCTTGTCGACTTGCCTGTTATATTGTGTTGGCTAGTTGTGACTCCTCAGGAGACAGGTACATTCGGGGGTAAAGGCAGCCTTGTCGGCTTGCCTACCCTGGCATATGTTGCTATTGCAGCGTTATGCTGCCGGATTTCAGACTCATTAAGTGTTAGTTGGATTATGTGTGACATGTTAGGATAATGACGTCATTAGGGCAGTTAGTCGCGGCCCGTCGGGTCGGGTCGTGACAACAATGTTTCTGTAAATTCTGATCCTTTTGGTTTTTATGTGAAGGATTTTCAGACGGGGATGCCACTTATGAGATGCAATAGAACGGGGGACTTGTATCCCATCACATATGTTTCCAAAAATAGCATGAACAAATCATCAACTTTTGCTGCCATTTCTCCTACTCTATGGCACAATCGATTAGGACACACATGAGCACAAGTTTTTAATAATTTTAGGAATAATAATTTGGTGTTGTGTAATAAACCTTTGGACTCTTTTGTTTTCCAATCTTGCGTGTTTGGTAAACATGTTAAACTTCCTTTTGCATCTTCTACTACCTATACTTTTATGCCGTTTGATATTGTGCATTGTGATTTGTGGACATAACCGGTTTTGAGTTCTGCAGGTCATAAATACTATATGCTAATTCTAGACGATTATTCAAATTTTTTGTGGTCTTTTCCATTAGGAAATAAATCACAAACCTACACCATTTAAAAATAATTTAGTGTTTTTATCAAAACTTAATTTGGCAAAAGCATTAAATGTTTTCAATGTGACAATGGGGGGAATTTATAAATGACCATTTTAATAATTTATGATACCAAAATGGTATGTCTTTGCGTCGTTCGTGTCCACATACCTCGCCACAAAATGGAAAATCCGAAAGAAAAATTCGAACGCTTAATAATATGATTCACTCTCTTCTTGTTCATTCTTACACACCACCAAAGTTTTGGCACCATGCACTTCAAATGGCTACATACCTTTTAAATATTCTTCCTGGTAAACTGCTATCCAATGTGTCTCCTACACAACTATTATATCACCGTGTCCCATCTTTTACACATTTGAGGGTGTTTGGTTGTTTGTGTTATCATTTGTTTCCATCTACTTCCATTAATAAGTTACAGGCTCGTTAAACTCCTTGCGTGTTTTTGGGATACCCATAAAATCATAGGGGATATAAATGTTTTGATTTGACGAATGGGAAAATAATTGTCAGTCATCATGTGATTTTTGATGAGTCTCAATTCCCGTTTGCTAAATCTCATGTGACATCCTCACCTTTATATGATTTTTTGGACAATGGATTACATCACATTTTAAACCACCACCTTAATATCCAAACACATGTGGAATTATCTCAAAAAAATGCCCAACACCTTTCGGCCCAACCACTACATGAGACTGGACTGGGGACCGCAACCTTGTTACCACTGGTCACGACCCAATCCTGTGTCTATGGAGGTCCAGCCCAAGGAGGGCAGTCCATAACCACATCCTCAAGCCCAACCATTCCAGAAGCCCAGTCATAAACCGCAACACCTAGTCACTTGGGCCAACATCCTTCCCCTCGGCCCAATAACATACCCGAACACCAAACTGCCGAACCAGTACCGGACCATTGAAACCTGTGCCATGCACATGATTTTTCATCTCAAACATCACTTTAACCTACTATCCTCTGTTCAACCATCACCTCTACCAAAAAATCCCAAAGCTGCCTTATTCGACCCGAATTGGAAAGCTGCCATGTTAGATGAATTTAATGCTCTTATTACAAATAAGACGTGGGAATTAGTACCATGTCCGTCTAATGTGAATATCATTCGATCTATGTGGGTTTCTTTCCATAAGAAAAAAACGGATGTTTCTTTTACGAGATACAAAGCTCGTCTTGTTAGTGATGGCAGGTCTCGGCAGGTTGGGGTAGATTGTGGTAAAACGTTCAGTCCGGTAGTTAATCCAGCAACTATCCGGACTATTCTCAGCTTGGCTCTTTCCAAATCTTGGACCATTCACCAGTTGGATGTTAAAAATGCATTCTTACATGGCAATTTACGGGAGAAAATATACATGCATAAACTGCTGGGTTTCCAAGATTATACCCGTCCTGATCATGTTTCCCTATTGAAGAAATCCTTATATGGTTTGAAACAAGCTCCTCGGGCATTATATAACAGGTTTGCAGAATTTGTTTCCAAATTGGGATTCTCTCACAACAAATTTGATTAATCATTGTTCATTTATCGGAAAGGCGCTGACATGTCATATATCCTTTTGTATGTCGATGATATTATTCTCATAATATCATCCATATCGCTTCGCCAGTCCATTATGTCCCTTCTTGCAGCAGAATTTGCAATGAAAGACTTGGGTCCGTTGAATTATTTTCTTGGCATTGCTGTTTCCCAATATACAGGTGGCCTGTTTCTCAATCAAAAGAAATATGCCAAAGAAATAATTGACAAAGCAGGGATGTCATCCTGCAAACCCTCCCATACTCTAGTGGATACAAATCTGAAATTGAGTAATGATGCCGGAACTCCATCAGTGATCCTACCCATTACCGGAGCCTAGCAGGGGCCTTACAGCATCTGACTTTTACAAGACCAGCTATTTCCTATGCGGTTTAACAAGTTTGTTTACACGTGCATGATCCGAAGGAAGAACATATGGGGGCTCTCAAAAGGATTCTGCGGTATGTTCAGGGTACTCTCCATTTTGGACTTCATCTGTATAAGTCCTCCATCTCGAGTCTTTCTGCCTACACAGATGTGGATTGGGGTGGCTGCCCAGACACACTTCATTTCACTTCCGGCTATTGTGTGTTCTTGGGTGACAATCTCATTTCATGGTCATCAAAATGTCAGTCCACACTTTCTCAGTCAAGCACCGAGGCATAATACCGAGGGGTGGCCAATGTTGTTGCTGAATCATGTTGGCTCCGTAATCTCTTGCTAGAGCTCCATTGTCTGATTATAAGGGCAACAATGGCGTACTGTGACAAAGTGAGTGCGTTCTACTTATCTGACAATCCTGTTCGGCATCAACGCACAAAACACATTGAAATGGATATCTTATTTGTCCGAGAGAAAGTTGCCCGTGGTCAAGTCCGTGTTCTCCATGTACCGTCCCGTTATCAGATTGCTGACATCTTCACAAAAGGACTTCCGCGCGTACTTTTTGATGATTTCAGGGACAATCTCAGCATCCGAGAACTCCAGCTAAGACTGCGGGGGACTGTTAGAGTAAATATGGAGATCTCCCATAATTACCTATCATCCACATTTATTATAATTGATAGTGTAATATATTGTAATTAACATCTTATATTTTAGGTAAGAGTAGAGTCTTCCATGATTTAAGAATAGGATGATTGTATATATATTGTACCTTTGGGAATTACTTTACTACATGTACACCAAAATAAACATTATTAGGAATTAATTTAATGTCTTCCCAACTGTGATTAGTCATATTTCAAAGTTTTCTCGTTACTTTCCTACTACAACTATAGACAAGCGGGTTATTAAAAGGTAATTACAAGTAATCTTATTTGATTAACTTTAAATAACAATGTATAGAATTGTAACATGTTTGGTTAAGCTTATAAGTTGGTTAAACTCACTTATAAGCATTATTTTATTTATCTACATTTGGTACATGGCGTAGCTGTAGCTTACTGAGGACATGCCCTTAGATAAGAGGTTGTGGATGACACATATTAGGGTAGAAGAGTAGTAGGTACTCGAGCATTGTCTTGTTGTTCTTTTCTTTTTTTACAAGTAGTCGTATGATTTCTCTTGTAGTTCCTTATCCTTTGATTTCTGTTACTATCTTACTGTACATTTTTTCCTATTTGACCTGCTTTGTTTTGCTTTATCTTGAGCCGAGGGTCTATCGAAAACAAACTCTCTACCTCCAATGTAGAGGTAAGGTCTGCGTACAATCTACCCTCCTCAGACCCCACTTGTGGGATTATACTACGTATGTTGTTTTTGTTGTTGGTACAAATTAAAAGTATATTTTCTTGATCATATATCGTTCTTTATTAATTGTTTCAGAATAGAGGGTCACATGTTTATTGCAATTGATCCCATCAGGAGTACAACATAAGTATGTTCCAATATATGTTGTTCCATCTTAATACAAAGTGCCAAATGTGGATTTCTTGGAATAACTTTTATTCAAATTGTTATAAGACAAGTTGATATATATGTAGTAGAAAATCAAACAGTGTCGATGTCACTGAAATTTCACCTGTGAAATGGTTGTAATTGAGATCCAATGTAGAGGTAAGGTCTGCGTACAATCTACCCTCCTCAGACCCCACTTGTGGGATTATACTACGTATGTTGTTTTTGTTGTTGGTACAAATTAAAAGTATATTTTCTTGATCATATATCGTTCTTTATTAATTGTTTCAGAATAGAGGGTCACATGTTTATTGCAATTGATCCCATCAGGAGTACAACATAAGTATGTTCCAATATATGTTGTTCCATCTTAATACAAAGTGCCAAATGTGGATTTCTTGGAATAACTTTTATTCAAATTGTTATAAGACAAGTTGATATATATGTAGTAGAAAATCAAACAGTGTCGATGTCACTGAAATTTCACCTGTGAAATGGTTGTAATTGAGATCCAATGACTCAAGTAAGATCATCTCGCCGATAGTTTCTGCGATTTTACTAGTAAGAGCATTGCTCGACACGTCCAAATCTTTAAAGTTTTCGAGACTCTTGGAAAAGAACTTTCAAACTCATTCCCCCCTTCAACTTCAGATAACAAAGGCTTGTAACGCATTCAAGTTCTCTTGGAACACTTTCAGTGAGCTTGTTTTTATAAGACTAAGGTAAATGAGAGACTTGTTTGCCAAATTACGTAGAATGACGCCTGACAAGATGTTATTACAATTTGAAAACTAATGCAAATCCATCACAAGATTTCATCAAGCATGACCCTTGCAAACTTTCATTTTTACGTTGTTTCAAACAAATGTTACTTTCTATATTTAGTAACTTTTTAACTTTAACAACTCATATAACATATTTAATATCACAAAATTTCATAGCTTCAGAGTAAAACACACAAAAAGTAGGATCCAAATATAGTCCAATCTCATCTTCAACCCACAAGCCACGATCCTTAAACAAATCTACACACGAGTGCATAGTCCTGATCATGAGGCAGCATTTCGATGTAAGTCCCTTATAATGATAATTTTTAGGGTTGTTTTTAGTAACGTCCTATAAATCAACATGCTTCCTGTGTCCTAACGTTACAGATTTGGCCGTGTCCAATGACCAGTACCGAAAAACATGCTTGAAAATGTTTGCAAATGGCGGCATCAGCTTTCTGAGGAATGCAGGCGAAGGGTCGCTAGCCACGGGATGTTACTGTCTTTACATGTTAACTAACCGGTTAAATTAATTACACTGCTGAAGAACATATATTTAATGTATCTCTTACACAGGTAGGCCACTTAAAATAGTAATTCTATATAACAATATTGATTAATATAATATATAGTAAATAATAACTAATCGATTAGAATAAATTAAACTACACCAATAACATAAGAAATTACAACGTTATCAGTGCATATAACTAAAATCTTTTTTATGCCGAGTTAGATAAACTTATATTGGAGATCCATAGTCCATTTTTATCGCTTGTCATAAAGTTTGAAGTGTTTGAAACACTAATTTAAATGTAATGGTTACCTGCATAAGTGTAGTCTTATAGAAATTAATTATTTTGCTAGAATAAACCCTTGTTTTCTAGACCACGCGCATAGCATGAGCTCAGTGCACTGTTTTTTTTTTTTTTTTTTTAAGAATATGTTTAATATATCATTAGGCATTTGTTTGATTAGCTTTTATCATGAGATACACGTGTGACACACGAAATGCACGTGTGACACATTGATTGATATAATTTTTAGTAAATAATAACTATCTGGATATAATAAATTATTACATTGGCGATGTATTATATTTGATGTATCTCGTGCACAAGCAGGTCACCTTAAAGTAATTGCAGGTAATTTAATCTATAATAATAAAATAATTAATTAAATTACACTGATGATGCACTTGACGTATCTCGTGCATAAGAAGGTCAAATTTAAGTAATTACAGGTACTTCCACTTAATAGTATTAATTAGTATAATCTATAATAAATAATAACGAACCGGTTATAATAAATTAAATAACATCGATGATGTACTATATTTGACATATCTGACGCACAAGCAGGTCACATTATAGTAATTGCAGGTAATTCTACTTAAGAGTGTTAATTAATATAATTACAATGATCTGCTAATGCAGGAACCTTCTGTTAAATGTGCAATCAGAATTCAGAGGTCATACTTCAGAAGGATAAATCAAAGTTCACCTTTGAAAATTGATCCGCCCTGCGACGAATTCAGAATTTAAAGTTTGTGGGTTTTCACATATCTCAACTTTAAAAATAAAAAGAGACAAAATAAAGGCATGACGAAGCGGATTTGAACCCTTGACCCCCACATATTACTCTAAGGGGTGTATTCAATTAAGATTTTAAAAGACTATTTTGGAATAAATAAGTCGTGTGGTATTCAATTAAGACTTTTAAATAATCTAAACAAGTCTTGTGTTATTTAATCAAGATAATTAGAATTTTTTAAAGAGGGTGTCCAAATTTAGTGGTATTCAATCACGATTTTAAACAACTAACAAAAAGTCTTTTGATATTCAAAAACTTGATAATTTTGAAAGATTATGATTTTGTGTGACTTTTTAACGAGAGATATAAATACCAAACCCTATAAAAAATCTCACCCTAACCCATGAGACTTTTCTGAAGTGGAATCAGATTTCAGCTGTTTGAATGAGCGAATCTCATCTTGTTAGGTATTGCACAATAGAGAAATGATCATCTGTGTGGTTCGTTTCTTTTTTATTCTTTCTTTTTCTGGGTTCTCATTAATGGAGTATTGCTGCTCTGGTCTTATGGAGCTCATCATCTATTTATTCCTCTACCTCCGTTGTGTGCTGTGTGTGTATAAGTCGTTTCTTTTAATTTTTCTCTTTGCTGGGTTTAACGAATCGCTGCTGCTCTGGTCTTATGGAGGCTTATCATTTTTATCCTCTATGTGTGTCTGTGTATCAGAATTACAGAATTTTGTTAAAGATCACCGTTGCTCGTCATTAAGTTGGTTGACTAGCATCATAAAAGTAAAAAAATCATGTAATTATTTTTAATTTTTATAAATCTTATGATAAATCTTTTAAAATCTAAACTTAAAAAAATCTTGATTGTAAAAGTTTTTTTTAAAAATCTTTTAAATAATTACATTCCTAAAATCCACTGGACTTATTTATTTATAAATAGTCTTTTAAAATCTCAATTAAATACACCCCTAAATCCGCTCCTAGATGGGCTTTCCCTCGAAAGGTTTACTTCAATGGTGACAATTGTTATATGCCACTTCCGGATGCTTATCTGTACCTACCAAATGCTAGTGCCCATAGTGCGCTTACTCTACCTAACTCTTTGGCCACAATTTTGATATCTCTTATTCTACTATATTCACATAACTTGTAAAATTATAAGAAAGAAATAGTACAATTGAGGATTTTCATTGCTTCCAATGAAGAGAATTTCCTACCCTTGTTTATATCAACATTAAATGTATTCAGTAAATTTAAAAGCATCACCACTTCTGCAGCTTCGCGCCAAAGTTCCCAAATGTGAAGGTTTACTTGTGATTTTGTAGATGTATCCACTAACTTGGTGTGTTCCCGTTCGATTGCTTCAGGTTCGACATATGCATTGTATATCTTTGTACACATGGTAACACTTTATGATAATGCACACACTTTGAGAATTTTGATGTACACTATTGAATGATGTTCAGAAAACTTCATATTTGGAAGTGGCAGTGTTGAGAAGACAAACAAAGACAACAACTAGTTAGAAAGTTAGTTAGACTAATCAACAAGTTTGTTAAGTAGTAAGAAGTTAGTTAAATAGTTGGAAAGTTAGTTACGCTAAAGAGGCTCCTCTATCTTGTAAATTCATGTATATATATAGACCTAAGATGTAATGCAAAGATACATTTCTAATGAAGAAATCACAAGATACACACTACACTACATTCCTCTCTACTCTTTCCTTTTCTTCTACTTCCTGAATACTACTGCTATCGCTACTGCTACTCTACATTGATTTTTCTTTCAATTATATGTATTTAATGGTGAAGAATTCAACATGGTATCAGAGCTTGATCCACCGCTCGAGACTTCCGCAACAATCTTGAAGTCAATCTACTGATATTGGTTTAATCTCTCTTCTCAACTTTCTGTTTCTGCATAATTCTAATCTTCTGTTTTCTTTTTTGAGTTTGTGTGTTGTTCTACATTGATTTGAACAACATTTCTCTATTGATATTCTCCCCTATTAACTTCTTAATTCTGAAGTTAAGTCTAATCCTTCTCTGGAAAATTTTGAATTCTGTTTGTATTATTTCTGATTGAGTTCAGTCACAGAACACCTATATTTTGGTTTATTCTGAAAATCTGTATCAACACTATAGTCTTACACACATTTCTTGATCATCTCAAACACCTTCTTATTCTACTATAGACCCTAATACACATCAAACTGAGGACAACAACAACAACACAAGACCAAATCCAGCCATTACAGCTGCTATAGACCACAATCACCCACTCTTTCTTCAATCTTCAGATGTAAGTGGTGTATCCCTCATATCATTTCAGTTACTTGGTTCTAAAAATTATGCACTAAGGAGTAAGTCTATGAGGATTGCACTACTTGGTAGGAATAAACTTGGTTTTGTAAATGGGAAGTGCAAGAAGAAAAACTATAATGAAGAATGGTGGGATCAGTGGGATAGGGTAAATGCTGTAGTACAAGCTTGGTTAATGAACTCATTTTCAAGTGGCTTACTCAGTGGAGTATTGTATGTAGACACTACCTATAAAGTGTGGGAAGATCTATGGGAAAGGTTTGAAAAAGTAGATGGATCAAGAACTTATGATCTCCTTAGAGAAATAGCCACATTAACCCAAGGGAATTCAAGTGTGGCTGAATATTTCTATAAACTAAAGACTTTGTGGGTAGAATTCCAATCTTTAGTTCCACCTCCTAGTTGTGGATGTCCTAAGTCAAAAGAGTTTGTAGAATACCTGCAAAGACAAAAACTATATCAGTTCTTGATGGGGTTAAATGAAAATTACATGCAGGCAAGAAGTCAGATTTTGTTAATGTCACCACTGCCTACTGCCAATAAGGCTTACTCTACGATAACTAGTGATGAAAATCAAAAATCAATTACAGCCAAATCTGATGGACTTCTAGGTGTAGGACCAAGTGGTTTTAGTCACAATGGGAGCCATGACCATACTGCTATGTACTCAAGAACAGACACAAGTTCAAAAAGATTCAAAAAGAGCTTTAATATGTTATGTGAAGTTTGTAAGATGAAAGGGCATACAAAAGAATTCTGTTATAAGGTGGTTGGTTATCCTCCATATCTTAAATCCAAAGAAAGGAACATGCTGCTCGCAATGTATATACAAATGAGAATGATAACAGTCTTGGAAAATTATGCAGAATCAATAACATGAGTGATAAGTCATCTAGTATTGGTATAACAAATACAAGCAGCTGGCAAGTACAAAGAGCACATGTGTTCTCTAAGGATCCGTATGAACAGATTATTCAACTATTAAATCATAACATGCAGTCTAAAACTTCTCAAGAGTCAACTGCTGCTCAATCTTCTGCTAATGCTGCAGGTATGTTCAGTCATAAAGCTTTGCTTGTAGTTAATATAGTTAAACAATGGATTATAGATACTGGTTCTACTAACCATATAGTCTCTGATATAGAAATGCTAAATAAGGCTACCAGAGTAACTAATACCTCTCAATCTAAGAAAGTACACTTACTAAATGGGGAAATGGTTAATGTAACGCATACATGGTCAAGCACTATTTCTAACAGAAGTACACTTAACAATGTGTTCTACTTACCACAGTTTAAGTTTAACCTGATGTCTGTGTCTCAACTAACTAAAGAGTTACAATGTGCAACCACTTTCTACTCTGACTTATATTTATTTCAGGATCTTTACAATGGGAGGGTGAATGAGACTGGTAGGCTACAAGATGCATTATACATGTTAGTAAATCAGACATCCTCAAGACATCATAATGAACAAGTCAAGATAGGACTAAATATGAAAGAGAATAAAGAACCTACTACAATGTCAGAGGAAGAAGTAGAATTGTGGCACAAAAGATTTGGACATACTTCTAGTACTGTTTTAAGTAGACTAATTATAGCAAAGTCTGATGTTATATCTAGTACTATAAAGAAATGTAATGTGTATCCATGTGCCAAACAATATAGACTTCTATTTCCAATCAGTATTAATAAAAGTTCTTCCAGCTTTGATCTTGTACACATGGATGTCTGAGGACCTTATAAGGTTCAAACTCACAATGGTAACAAGTACTTTCTAACAATTGTAGATGATTTCACAAGAATGACATGAGTTTACTTACTAAAACTCAAATCAGATGTCTATGTGGTACTTAAGCAGTTCCTAACATATGTATACACTCAGTTCAATAAAACAATAAATATTATAATAACTGATAATGGAATAGAGTTTGTAAATGATGTATGTAACATCTTATTCTTAAAACTAGGAATTATACATCAAAAATCTTGTGCTTATTCACCCCAACAAAATGGAGTGGCTGAAAGGAAACATAGACACATACTAGAAATAACTAGAGCAGTAAGATTCCAAGCTAACATTCATTTGAAGTACTGGGCCTATGTGTTCAAGCTACAATTTACTTAATAAACAAACTACTTTCTGTGACCATTGGAATAACACCTTATGAGAAATTGTATAGAAAAAAACCTTCTATTCATCATCTAAAAGTTTTAGGATGCTTGTGCTATGCTAATGACTTGACTGTTTCTGATAAATTGCATTCTAAAGTGAAAACTTGTGTAACGATGGGATATTCTGAAATACAAAAAGGTTATGTACTATATGACATGCATAACAAATTGTTCTTTGTCAATATAGATGTCTCTTTCAGGGAAACTGAGTTCCCATTCAGATCAGAAATACCAGAAAGACAAATCTTTCTCTATAATGATCAAACTGGTAAGTGTGACAATGAATACACCAATACAAATATATATATATACATATGTCTATACCTGCAAATAATCATCGGTTTGCTGTACAAGAAAGATCAAATCAAAGATCACACACTCCAGATAATACTCAAGATATCAGTTTATCAACTGAAACAGTAACACCAGATACAAATCAGAATGATATACCACAAGTACAACATCATGCACCAATTACAAATCAACCTACCATTACAATGTCTACTAGAAAGTCTATTAGGTCAAAACAACCTCCAATTTGGCTTAAGGATTTTATAATCAATAAATTCAACAATACTCTTTATTCTATAGCCAATTACATATCCTATGAAATAATATCACCCAAATACAGGGCCTATCTCATAACACTCTCAGAAATAACAGAACCAAGAAACTATACTGAGGCATCTAAGGATCCAAGATGGGTGGAAGCAATGAAAGCAGAAATAAAGGCACTACAAGATAATCATACATGGAATGTGGTGTCTTTACTATAGGGCAAATATCTAAAATGATGTAAATGGATCTACAAGATTAAATACAGAGAAGTAAGAGAGATTGAAAGACTCAAAGCTAGATTGGTGGCAAAAGAATACAGTCAAAGAGAGGGCATTGAATACCAAGAAACCTTTTAGGTAAGAATGACAAGCAAGGGTAATGCCACTACGAAGTCTTCCTCAAAACCATCAGATCCTTTTACGGCAAGTTGCACTCCGAATACAGTGGAAAAAGGTGAAGAAATTGAAGAGAGCCAAGAGCAAACTAATTCTGCAGATCCTTCTGTTTTGCCCCAAACTAGTAGACATACATCAAAAGCTTGGGATAATTTTACAAGGAAACGAGTAGGGGAAGAAATAAAAATGGAGTACAACCATTGTTTGAAGCAACTTGTTGGAGGATCGAGAGCGGGAACAAGTCACTTGAAAGAGCATACAAGTAAATATCCAAAAAAGAAATGCATGGATCTCCGACAAGAAAGGATGTCTGGTACACTTGCTAGCCCTTGTGATACGAATGAGACGCTGACATTATCCCTGTATGAGTTCCGCCAAGATAATGCGAGACAAGACTTAGCGGAGATGATTATTCTCCATGAATACCCACTAAGCATGGTTGAGCATTATGGCTCTAAAAAGTACTCTAATACTCTTCAACCAGGTTTCAAGGTTCCCTGCCACAACATAATAAAAAAAGACATTCTCCAATGACACAATATCGAAAAAGAGAGTATAAGTGCTTTGTTAAGGAAAGTCAAAGGAAGGGTTGCATTGACTACCAACATATGGACTGCAAACTATAAAAAAAGGATACATGGCTATCACCGCACACTTCGTTGATAATTCATGGAAACTCCAAAGTCGAATCATCAGGTACTATTTCTTGTGTGATTATGCAACTTTTAATGTGGTAATATAAATTTGATAGGTCTGCTCTTCTGTGATTATGCAAGTTTTTATTTTGAATTTCTTAATAGTAGTATTATTGTCTTCTGTTTCATGATAGATTTTGTGTGTTCTTGTATGTCCCGGCACCTCATACAACTGAGGTGCTTGATGAGTCTTTAAAAGAATGCATTCAATCTTGGAATCTTAGTCTTAGATTGTCTTCTATAACGGTTGATAATTGCACTACAAATGATGCGATGATAAATTTATTGCGTGGGGAGTTTCCTTATGGTTCACTGATGTTGCATGGGCCTTTTTTTTCATATGCGTTGTTGTGCACACATACTCAATTTGATTGTTCAAGATGGCTTATGTGCCATGTTCAAAGAGGGTATTGAAAGAATTAGGGAAAGTGTTGTCTTTTGGACTTCATCATAACAGAGCTCAAAAATTTGAACAAGTAGCTAAGCAAGCTGTTCCTGATTGTTCAAAATCGCTAATACTTGATTGTAAAACTCGATGGAATTTGACGTATGACATGATTCTAGTTGCTATGAAGTTTAGGAAGGTGTTTGTTGTTTTAAGTGCTCGAGATAATTTGTACAAATATCCACCACTTAGTGAAGATTGGGATAATGTTGTGAAAATATATGAACTATTGGAAGTGTTTAATGATATTACACATCAATTTTCTGCCTCGACGTATCCTACTGCCAATATTTATTTCCCTAGAATTTGTGAGATTAAAATATTATTAACCAACTGGTTGTCGTCACCTACCATTTATATAGGAAAAATGGTCAAGGTAATGCTAGAGAAATACAATAAGTTAGATGCTAATGGTCTTATGGGCGTGGAAACTATACTTGATCCTAGGTTCAAGATGGCTCTCATTCAGTTTTACTTTGCTAAAATTTATGATGCGCTTGATGTTGATGTTGAGGTAAAAATGATTTATGATTTTCTAAAGAAATTGGTGGATGAGTATGGGTACAAAAATGGTAATAATCCAGCTAGTAGTAGCCACATGTCTTCAACTGATGTTACAAGTAGTATGGGAATGGGGTACATGCAAGAGTTTGCACAATTTGCGTCACAAGACAATAGTAAAGTTGGACTAAAATCTGAGTTAGAGAAGTACTTGGAAGCTGAAATTGTACCACTTGTGGATGATTTCAATATTCTTAATTGGTGGAAAACAAATGACAATAATAATCCCGTTCTCCAATAAATAGTAAGGGATATATTGAGCATTCCAGTTTCTACCGTCCTAACGGAATCCGCATTTAGCACTAGTGGACGTGTAGGCATTGATGTGTGCTCAAAACTAGATTTGGGCGGTTATTAAAGCTAACATTAATTTGATTAAATTATTTATGTTGTATTAAATTGAAGTTAGACTCTAATTACTTTGAGTATACATTATGCAGGTGGTGGTGATGTCAATGAGATGGAAATATGTGATCTTGAGGAATATGATACTTAAGGCCTCTGTTGAATTACCTGAAATATCTTTATGTAAAAAGTCAGATCTTGTTAGTGATGTGTGGTCTGGTTGATGGACTCGTCATGCCAAGAATGATAGCTGCTCAATCTTCTCAAATGAAGAAGCATGTATCGCTTTAAGTATTTATGGAGACATTAGTATTATAGAGTCATCCCACTAATATTCCCCATATACTTTGAAGTAGCTGGTGGTCCATATGGTGAAGAACCAACAGTTAAAACAGCTGGACCATTACTAGGAATTCTTGGTTTTTTAATCTTTCCATTTATTTGGAATGTACCTGAAGCACTAATCACATCTGAACTATCAACAACTTTTCCTGGAAATGGTGGTTTTGTTATATGGGCTGATAAAGATTTTGGACCCTTTTGGGGTTCACTTATGGGATCTTGGAAGTTCCTTACTGGTGTTATAAATATTGCTTCTTTCCCAGTTTTATGTATTAGTTACTTAGAAAAGATATTTCCAGTTCTTGTTGATGGTGTTCCAAGAAGGTTGGCAATTCTTGGATCAACTTTGTTTTTGTCATTTGTTAACTATACTGGTTTGACTATTGTTGGTTATGTTGATGTTGCACTTGGGGTTATTTCACTTGTACCATTTGTGTTAATGTTATTGATTGCTATACCATAGATTCATCCTCATAGGTGGTTGAGTTTAGGACAAAAGGGTGTGAAAAAAGATTGGAATTTGTTTTTTAATACTCTTTTTTTGGAATTTGAATTTTTGGGATAATGTTGATCATTAATTGATCACAAATGAATTGATTATAAAATATGGCTGGCGGGTACAGGCGGGTATTGGCGGGTGGCGGATATCCACTTTGGTGGTGGAGCGGGTGTAGATTTAAGAATATAACCGCCTAGGCGGTACAGATGTTGAAATTGTAACCGCCACGGGTGGCGGGTATAAAATTTTCTGGTGGGTACGGGTGCGGGGGAGGGGGTACCTGCACCCGCCCCACCCAATTGCCATCCCTACCTAAGATAAGAATAGGACGGATCTTTGTGATAAAGAATTTTGAGAGGAGATTAGTATGCTAGTCCTTTTCTAGGGAGTGTGTTAAGAAGGTAACTGGCCATTTGTAAAGCATGATGCCAAAATGAAGGTGGTAATGAATAATGGGCTAGTAATGTTCGAACAATGTTATTAATGGTGCGTATTTTTCGCTTAGCTTTTCCATTTTGTGAGGATGTATGTGGACAAGAAAATCGGAAAGATATACCATTAATATTACAAAATTCTCTAAATGGCCCATTATCAGATTCTCTTCCATTATCACATTGAATATTTTTAATTTCTCGTTCAAATTGGGTACAGATGAATGCTCTAAACGATAGGAATGTGGAATAAATTTGAGAGTTTTTAGACGATGGAAAGGTCCATAAAAAATTAGAATAATCATAAAAAATAATACATAATAACGATGGCCCAAAGAACAAAAAATGGGAGATGTCCACAAATCACTATGAATAATATCAAATGGCATCAAAGTACTAGAATTGGACAAGATGAACAAACATTAGTACTACGCGTACTATTACACTCAATAAAATTATTATTTTTAAGAGAGGAAAGAACAGACGCTCCCGGATGACCCAAACGCGCATGCCACAAGGAAGGTGCTAAAATGGCAAACGTTGACGGTGTGGCTTGATTAGTGGTAGTGGTGGTGATGGGATAGAGCTCACCCCGACTATCACATCTTATTAGAGGTATCCCCATCGTGAAATCCTTCACAGAAAATCCAAACGGGTCAAAGTCAATAGAAACCCAATTATCAGTTGTAAATTTCCGTACATACACTAAATTTTTAATTAAGTGAGGAGCATGAAGGACATTTTTCAAGGCTAAAGGTGGGTTCGGGGGAGATAAATTTGTGTGACCATAACCACAAATTGGAATTAAATTACCATTACAAACAATTATGCCCCGGTTTTTGCTCAAATTGAAATAAGATGAGAGATTACCTGGCGCGGATGTCATGTGAGATGTAGCACCGGTGTCCATGTACCAATTTGTATCCGGAGGATTTAATCCAAGTGTATGCATCTCTGCCTTGATATTTGTACGAGTCGGGACTGCCGTTGTTGGGACCGCAATAGCGAAGGCCTGCTACCAAGCCGCACTGTTCCTCGGCCTAGGTTGCTGCCTCTGCTGGCCAGTATTAGGACTGGCCCAGTTTGTAAAAGGAAATGGGCAGGGCGGCATAGGCCACTGCCCGTTGGGCCCCAGGGCCACTACCCAACGACCCAAGCCTGCTGCCACGAGTTCAGTGGCCCAGTCCCCTACTGACCACTACTGCCTGTTGGTCGTCCGCCACTACTGCCGCGGCCGCCACCCTTGCTTCCGCCACGATTGTTTCCATGATTTTGACCCTTTTTGCCACTCCCGGTGTTACGGTTTTGACCATAACTTTTGAAGAACGATTGAGAGTCACCAGTTTCACGGGACGTGGCCACCATCATGGCGGAATTGGCTCCGATAGCCGCCTTTTAAGCCAATCCTGCTTCTTCTAAGGTGAGCATGAAATATGTTTGGTAGAACGACATGAGAGGATTGCTTTGATGAAGGAGAGTTCCAACGCTATTATATGCCACGGAGAGGCCTGCAACCATCTGAAGAACAAGACAATCATTAGTGACAGGCGCGCCAACAGTTTTGAGTTGATCCGAAAACTCTTTGAGCCTTTGACAATAGGCCGAGGCATTCGGAAAATCCTCCATATTTATGTGGGAGAATTTCTGCTCAAGAGTCATGGCACGAGAATTTTTGTTGTCTTGGAATATATCACGCAACCTATTCCAAGCTTATGTTGTCGTAGCGTCGGGTTCGATAATAGTCTATAAGAGGTCTGTAGAGATGGTGGAATAGATCCATTGAAGGACCGTAGCATCAAGAGTTGCCCACAACTCAATTTCATCATCCGTGGAAGGCACCTTCTCCTTACTTTTTGCCGGTGGGACGATGTGATGGAGGACTCGATTAGACCGTACGAGAATTTTAAATAGTTCTACCCACATCGCGTATTGGACTTTTTCCTTCTCAAGAACAATAGGAATGTTGTTTCTGATATTAGAGACTGCAAGGGTAGGATGAAAGGTGTTCTTTGTGGTAGACATGATGGAAGAACAAGAGGAGAATTACAGATTTGGATAAAATTTGAAGGGACAGATGGTTGTTGGCCGACAACCGAGATGAGGCCTACCGAGTAGGGTGGCGGAAGAGTGGTATGTTTGGAGAAGGAAAAGTTTTGCCCTAGACTTCTGATACCATGAAAGAGAATAACCCCTTCATTATTTTCATCAATGTCAAAGGTTTATATACCTGATATACAATATTTACTTATGGGAATTAAATCTAACTTTTCCTAATACAAGACTACTACCTTTTTCCTAATACAAGACTACTACCATAATTACACATGTATAATAACTCTAATAATATGGTAAGGAATATACACGGAATATGGAATAGACATGGACATATATTCTTTCAAGTACATTTGAATGATGCTTCACCTTTCAGAGAGCTGCTCATGAGTCATGTATCTTCTGAGACGAAATGTATCCAAGATTTTAAAGACACCATATCCTCAAAATTAAGGTAAGTCATTGATGCGCCCAAATTACACCTTCGAAAAGAATGTAAAGCGGTCGATGCAAATATAGAACCCATCAAAGATTGGGGTCGAATCCAACAGGGAATACAATGAGAAAAAATACAATTTAAATACAAACCTCGATACTTAGTCTATATTTCAAAGGTGTTGAGAAATATTGTTTGTTTTGATTAAGAACTACTATTTGATTCAAGTACGAGCTAATTTGCAAATTTATAATTCAAGTAAGGAAGGGACTAGGGTTGTGTTCCCTCTAGGTGGATTAATGTAATTGGGATTATGTTTGATTTCAATTGGATACCTATCATACTAGATTATGGGTCAATTAAAGGTTTATACCTAGTTTTCCAACCTAAGTGATAAATTTCATCACTAGGCTTTTCCAAGCCCTAGGATATGCAAAACAATACACCCATTCAATTATCATATTACCCATCCTATTCCTAGCTTTGGGTATTAGATAGGAGGTAAAGTCCCAAATCTATTCCATTAATGCTTTTCCCCACTAATTATTCTTTTTCAAGCAATAAATGGTTGTGGAACACTACCAAAGTTGGCCACCATTGCTATCAATACATAAAGAAGCATTAATGGAGTATAACATTAATACCCAATCTAACCAAGCATTAAAACAACCAAATCATTAATCACACCCTTTGAGGTCCACACATATAGCTAAGTATTTTGCTACTCATGCTCAAAGTAAAACAACCAAAAGCTTCAATTAAATTAAAGGTAAACATGTCCTTACAATGATTAAGAGGAAGAAGACAAAGGAATAAGTTGAATTGAATACTCCCTAAGCTCGTTTCCCAATGCAAAAGTAAATATTGTTCTCTAACTAAAGTCTGGGATGAAATAGAATGTTCAGAAATCTATGCCTAGTATTTATACTAAAGGAACAACAAGTACAAAAATGACGGCTGACGGATCACTATGCGACTCCAGAATGCGGCCGCATAGGGAGTTTTTGATCGTATTTTGGTCGCTTTCTTAAGAACAAAATTCTCCCCGCTCGTTAAGTGATGTGTTTGTGGTCGCATTCTGAAGTATGCGACGTCGCATAAGCATCACATTTCTCCCTTTTTTTTATTTAGCTCACTAGTTGATTTTTTTCGAGAGTATGCAACCGCATCTTGAATTTTTGTGGCGTAGCATACTCATCACATGCAGCCTGATGTTGTCAACCTTTTTGTTTCAGTTTGCGGATCAATATGCGGCCTCATACCTAGTATGCAGCGACACACTCTCTTCACATTCAGTGCGTCTCTGGGCCTTTTTCTACTCTTTTATTCCATTTTATTCCTTGAACTCTATATACCTGCAAACACAAGAAAACACTATAAATAAAGAGTAAACTTATTTAAAAGATATCTAAAAGTATAAGGATAGAATGCTAATAATCCTAAAACTCACAACTTATCAACGTCCCCAACTTAACCTTTTGCTTGTCCTCAAGCAATGACACAAAACTAAGACTCAAGTCAAAAAGACTCGATTCACACAAGACTTGATCACTAACATGATGTACACATATGATTGTGATTGGTACCAATAATGAGAATATAAACATGTTTCTATACTTTTCACAACCACCTCTCCTTTTCACCGACTTGTGTTTAATAAATGATAAGGCACACACAAGCTTCTAAGTGTGACTAAAGGTTAGCACTCTCTTGTTCACACTCCTTTTGGAAAGTAAGGAAAGCACAATTGTCACCTCTTTTTCATAACACACGCAACCTCACAAGAAGAAAGTCCAACACACATACATATATGAGATAAACAAGGGACAATAGTCAATCACTCAACAAAGAATCTTATGTGCAACAAGTGTCAAACCATAGTCTTGCCCATACTTTCTTTGAATTATAACTCAAGAATACTCATTGGAAATCTCAAAGGACTTTTCCGGTTGTATTGTAGGCTTAGGGTAAGGTAGGATACTCATTTGGGTATAGAGTGACTACACTTTCCTCGATCTCTACACATCTTTTCATTTTAGGGCTGTTTCTTTGATTTCTCCTTGCTTCTTTCATTTTCATCTACCTTTGCAAACGTATTCCTCCCTTATGATGCCACTTTTATCTCCACCTTCAATTCACAATTTCCCCGCTCTTTTATCACAACACATAAAAACAAACACCTTCTTTTTGTTTCTTTTCTACTTTTTAATCCTTTTAAACCAGAGGGACCTTGAACAATTACACCACACTATTTCTTTCACGCACTTGGCATCTCACCCCCAACTTATGCCACAAGCCTAAGTTGATATTTTGACTTTATTCACATAAATTCTCACCCCCAACTTAGGCTAAAAGCCTAAGCTGAGACTTCAAGATCAAGGAAGGATGGGTTCAAAAGCGGTAAGATGTCAAAAAGGTTAGTGTGGTTACAAAGAAAGAATAAAGGTTCAAAAGGGCTAACTAGGGATACACTTTATGCTTTGGTAGGCTAGAAAGGTTAGAAGGGTTGCATTTTAAATAAACAAAGAATGCCTAAGTTCATTTCTCCAACAACCATCCTCAAGATTAGATTCCTTAGATTGATCGGACAAGTTTTAGTAGACACAAGCAAGCACAAAAGCCAATTTTTAGCAAAGCTCGTCACACATGACACATGTATTATTAGAAAATGCGCAATTGACTTTAATACAAGATCAATAGTGCAAACTTATACAAATGGTATCCAAAAGCCACACAATGAGCCAAATGTTGCCAATTAATCATTCTTATCCTTTAAAACCCAATTTTTGAAATTTTTGGAGGGGTATCAACTTACATGCACATATCTCAATGTATAGGTACCAAACAAGTCACAATGACATACCAAAGGGCTTAAGTCCATTATGAAGTTGCTCCATCATCTATTATTGGGAAAAGTGACTCAAAACTACCTAAGAATACCTATTCAAAAGACCAATAACATTCTTGGGAAAAGAACCACGACTAAGAAAATTAAGGATATAGCGATTACCATGACACATGGGCAAAACAAACACCACAATAAATTAAAAATACAAATGAAAAATACGACATAAACGAAACAAAATCAAAATGTCAACATCAAACATCTGAATAAATAATTACAAACAAGAATCACCAAAGTATCAAAATATCAAAATCCAACCCATGAATATACAGGTAACCCATCCCCAACTAAAAAGATCGTGCATTAATCTCAATGCACAAAAATAAAAGCAAGAAAAGGTGAGCACTCCCTGAACACATCAAGCGTCATGTCGAGTCATATCAGAAGGAGCTAAACTAGGCTTGGTGGGTGGAGTGGCAATAATAGGGTCATCTTGTGGAGTAGTCCTAAAGATCTGTGAGTGAGATGAGCTCGCACCCTAAGTCTGTGGAAGAGGGACCTCAATACCCTTTTTTTGTTGTGTTTCTAGGTCCATCATAGAGTGCTCGGCAGCTACTTGGGCATCTCTCTGAAACTCCTCCTCAGTATGTGCAACAAGATACTATGTCTGAAAAGAAGTAATAATCCCTGTCTGAAGTGCCTCGTCTAGAGTGTCATAAAGTGTCTCAAAGTCATCCAAAGTGGCATAGGCGTCCTGATCATCACCCACAATATCTCCTACATCATCGCCATTATCCTCGAGAGCATTTCTCTCAGGGCTACTCTATAAGATCTCCATCGGGATACTTTTATCTGGGAATCCTGGATCCATACCCAAAGCCTCGAACAATATAGCATGGGAGGTACGAAGCTATGTTTGAAGATGGGAAAGGTCCCTCTTGACACTCACCATAGTCTCTGTCTCACCAGCCTCGACCTTCTCAAGCCTATCTACCGCTATCTCAGCTCTTTGTCTGCCTCAGTTACTATTTTTTTGATCATGTCTGGAATGGCTTTGACAAAGTCTATGACTTTGGAATCAACTGCACCTATAGTGCAAGCCATATTCCAGAAATTGTCGATAACATGGGGCTTGCCGCCCTAAAGTGGTGCTGCAGAAGTGGTAGGAGGGGCACCAATGGAGGTGGACCCTGCAGCTAAGCTCGATGAAGCATCACCAGAAGGAGCACCAAATTGTGTAGGCATGTGAGTGGTTGCAGGCTGGGCTATCACCTCAAAACCAGCAATCAAATCAACTGACTGCACACTCGCTTCCTTCTTCTTCTTCTTTTCTGGGTTCTCGTCATCCTCCATGTTAAACAGAGCAATATACATGTGATATACACTGAATATATATCACATGTATATTGCTGAAGAAAGCAAACGAAGGGCAGTCCGAGAGGCGGCGGTTGGGCCTCTCAAAGGCGGTGGCCCAACTCGTGAATAAGGCAAAGACGGTGCGATCCAAAGGTTGGGCCTCCGGTTCGTGGTCCAACACGTCCACCCCATGGACGAATTTAGGACAGAAAATCAGTGGCCAAACCTTGTATATTAAGGAAAGTATATTAAGTGTATATTGTAGTATATTTAGAATATGATATACACTTACCATATTGTATAGTTAGAATTATGGTAGAAGAAGGATTTAGAAGTAGATTAGGAAAATGATTTTCCTATTATGGAAATATGTAACTTGTATATATAGCCTTTCAATTAATGAAAATAATCAAGGGGATCATTTCTTTCATGGTATCAAGAGACTAGGTCTAAACCAAAAGTTTTCTTCTCTCAAACTTTTGCCTCTTTGGCCGAGAACCCCCCCCCCCTCCCTCGGGTTTTTCTCTCCAAATATCTCGTCTTCCGCTCTCAAAAACCTCTCTTAAATTTATCCTCCTTCTTTGTTCTTTCAAATATGTCTAAGAACAATTTTCACCCTGCCCTCACAGTTTCCAATATCAAGCTCAGTGTCCCTATTGTCCTTGAGATGGAAAACGTTCAATATGCAACGTGGGCGGAGTTGTTTAAAATTCACGCTATCTCTTATCAAGTTCTTCATCACATAATTCCTCCCGCTAGACCCCTTCCCCGGAGGATCCCGAGGTGTGGATTACACTTGATGCTACCGTTCTTCGGTGGATATACGCCACTATTTCGGTGGACCTTCTACGACGATTATGGAGCCCGATACCACGGCTATGGCTGCATGGAATAGATTGCGTGACATATTCCAAGACAACCAACATTCCCGTATCGTCACACTCGAGCAGAATTCTCTCTCGTTCGAATGGACGTATTTCCGAACGTTTCGCATATTGCAAGAAACTAAAGAAATTGGCGGATCAACTCCGTAATGTTGGCGCACCGGTGACAAATAATCGTCTAGTTCTACGGTTGGTTGCGGGCTTTCGGAGGCCTATAATGGTGTTGGAACTCTCCTTCGCCAAAGCAACCCTCTTCCCGACTTTCATCAAGCCCGCTCCATGCGACGTTGGAAGAAGCCGGTTTGGCTAAAAAGGCGGCTACCGGAGCAAGCCCGGTTGTCATGGTGGCATCCTCTCCTAGTTCTTCGGGTTTTGTTAATAATTCGGGCCAAAACCATAATAATGGTGGCGGCAAGAATAATCGCAAAAATAACAAAAACCGGGGGGCAAACGAGGTGGTTCTCGGTGGCGGTTCCGGTGAGCAACAAGCGGCGGTGGGTCCCATTCGGGGTACGGTGGGCCACCACCACCGTGGGCCCGCGGTGGGGCCGGTGCGGTGGCACCCGCACCCTCCAAAGGTTTAGCCGCCACGGTGGGCGGCCGGTCCCAAAGCGAGCCCAATACCCGATTGGCGGCCCACGGCCGCCGGGCCCGAACGGCCCCCACAGCGGTAACAGCCCAGTTCCAGCACGGCCAGGAGTCCTTGGGCCCCGTCTTCCGTAAGCCCATCATGAAGCAGGCCCCACTCAGACTGATATCGAGGCCGCGATGCACACGTTGGGGTTGACTCAATCGGACCCAAATTGGTACATGGACACCGGGGCCACTACTCACATGACTTCCGAATCAGGTACTCTCTCATCTTATTCCAATTTGAGCACCCCTCGGGGGATAATTGTTGGTAATGGCAGTTCTATTCCAATTCTAGGGTATGGTCAGAAAACATTGTCTCCTCCTAATCCACCACTCCTCTTGAAAAATACTTTACATGCTCCTAAATTGATTAAAAATTTAGTGTCTGTCCGAAAATTCACAAATGACAATTATGTTTCTGTTGAATTTGATCCTTTCGGTTTCTCTGTGAAGGATTTCAAGACGGGGAGTCATCTCATGAGGTGTGATAGTAGGGGGGATCTGTATCCTATCATGCCCGGTTTCAGTCCATCGAGTCCAGCCTTGCCATCAGCTTTTGCAGCCATCTCTCCTTCCATATGGCATGCTCGTCTGGGTCATCCGGGATCTTCTATTTTACAGCTTTAGATAAAAATAGCTTTATTTCTTGTAAGGGTACAAATCGTACTCCAATTTGTCAGTCTTGTTCATTAGGAAAAATTATTAAGTTACCATTTGTAGACTCCAATTCTCATACTTCTATGCCATTTGACATTATTCATAGCGACTTATGGACATCTCCTGTTCTGAGTTCAATGGGCCATCGTTATTATGTTCTCTTTTTAGATGATTATTCTAGATTTTTGTGGACGTTTCCAATTGCGAATAAATCACAAGTGTTTTCCGTCTTCATAAAATTTAGAGCGTTCATTTGTACTCAATTCGAAAGAGAAATAAAAAATATTCAATGTGATAATGGGAAAGAATATGACAATAGGGAGTTTCGAGAGTTTTGTGCTACTCATGGGATAAATTTTCGTTTTTCATGTCCTCATACATCTTCACAAAATGGGAAAGCCGAACGCAAAATTCGTTCCATAAATAACATTGTCCGAACTCTCCTTATACATGCCTCCATACCTCCATATTTTTGGCATCATGCTCTACAAATGGCCACATATCTTCTTAACATAATTCCGTCTAAAGGTCTGACATATTCTTCCCCCTCAAAATCCTATATAATAAGAACCCTTCTTATTCTCACCTTCGGATTTTTGGGTGCTTGTGTTATCCGTTATTTCCATCCACCACAATTAACAAACTTCGTGCTGGTCTACCCCGTGTGTGTTTTTGGGTTATCCGTCGAATCATCGTGGTTATAAGTGTTTTGATTTATCCTCCAAGAAAATCATAATCAATCGCCATGTCATTTTTGATGAAACTCAATTCCCATTTACGAAAGTTCATACTCCCGAACCTAAGTCGTATAATTTTTTGGATGACCAAATATCCCCGTATATTATTCGGAATTTTCGGACATCTCCCGTATCCAAAATCCTCCAAATGGGCCCACCGCCCGCCGGCCCAACAAGATCGCCACACCCACCCGGCTCTTCCAACCCATCGGAACAGTTCAAAGAATCGGGCTGGTCCAGCCCGGTTGGAACTGGTCCGAGCCGAGTCCAGCCATTTCCGATTTGGGCCGCCGGCCCACCGCTTGCCGCCATCCGTCCCAAGCCCGAGAAAATTCCATTAATTCTTCCTCGAGTCATAGACCGGTCACTCGTAGTCGGCGGGGTATTTTTACACCTAAAAGACATTTTAATTTACATTCTGATGTCTCTAAATCCCCCTTGCCCCGCAATCCTGTATCCGCATTAAATGACCCTAATTGGAAAATTGCTATGACTGATGAATATAATGCTCTTATTGATAATAAGACGTGGGAGTTGGTGCCCCGTCCATATGGTATTAATATTATCAGGTCTATGTGGATTTTTGCTCACAAGGAGAATTCAGATGGGTCCTTTGCTCGGCATAAGGCGCGACTTGTTGGTGATGGTAAGACTCAGCAGGTTGGTATTGATTGTGGTGAGACGTTTAGTCCGGTGGTCAAACCGGCTACCATTCGCACTGTGCTTAGCTTGGCCCTGTCAAAAACATGGCCAATTCATCAGTTGGATGTCAAGAATGCTTTCCTACACGGTGATCTCAAGGAAACAGTCTATATGCATCAGCCTTTGGGTTTCAGGGATCCAAACCGTCCTCATCATGTATGTTTGTTGAAAAAGTCCTTATATGGGCTTAAGCAGTCTCCGAGGGCCTGGTACACGAGGTTTGCTGAATTTGTTTCCACTATTGGGTTCACTCACAGCCGGTCAGATAATTCCTTGTTCATCTACCGCCGTGGTTCTTCGTTGGCCTACATTCTGTTGTATGTGGATGATATCATCTTGACCGCCTCTTCCGATGCCTTGCGCCAGTCTATCATGACCATGCTCGCCCGAGTTCGCTATGAAAGATTTAGGGCCTTTGAGTTATTTTTTGGGGATTGTCTTTGTCCAACGTCATTCATATGGGTTGTTTCTGTCTCAACGGAAGTATGTCTTTCCGAGATCATCGAAAGGGCCGGGATGTCATCCCGTAAGTCCACTTCCACGCCGCTTGATGCAAACCCAAAGCTAAGTGCCACAAAGGGTGCACCATACGAGGACCCGACCCGCTATCGCAGCCTTGCAGGGCCCTCCAAGATCTTACCTTTACCGGACCGTATATTACATATGCGACAAACAGTGTGTGTTTATTCATGCATGACCCTAGAGTTGAGCACATGAATGCAATCAAACGCATCATACGGTATATTCAGGACACCGGATTATGGTTTGCACTTGTATCCCTCATCTACATCTACACTTGTCTCCTACACGGATGCCGATTGGGGTGGTTGTCCCGACACCGGACGGTCGACTTCGGCTACCGTATGTTCCTTGGAAACAACTTGGTCTCCCGTCGGCAAAGCGTCGTGCAACTCTATCACGCTCAAGTGCGAGAGGCGAGAATATCGAGGGGTGGCGAATGTGGTCTCCGAATCATGTTGGCTACGTAATTTGCTTTTGGAGCTTCATTGTCCCATTCGAAGGCAACCTTGGTATATTGCGATAACATTAGTGCCATCTACCTTTCGGTAACCCGGTTCAACACCAACGCACCAAGCATATCGAAATGGACATTCATTTTGTCCGTGAAAAGGTTGCTAAAGGTCAAGTTCGCGTATGCCATGTCCCATCTCGTTATCAAATTGCGTACATTTTTACCAAGGGTCTACCCGCGTACTTTTTGAAGATTTTAGGGACAGTCTCGGCGTTCGAAAATCGCCCGCTATGACTAACGGGGGTGTGTTAAACGAGAGCAATATACATGTGATATACACCGAATATATATCACATGTATATTGTCGAAGAAAGCAAAAAATGTAGGGCAGTCCGAGGCGCGCGGTTGGGCCTCTCGGCGGTGGCCCAACTCGTGAATAAGGCAAAGAAGCGATCCAGGCAGTTGGGCCTCCGGTTCGTGGTCCAACACGTCCACCCATGGACGAATTTAGGACAGAAAATCAGTGGCCAAACCTTGTATATTAAGGAAAGTATATTAAGTGTATATTGTAGTATATTTAGAATAGGATATACACTTACCATATTGTATAGTTAGAATTATGGTAGAAGAAGGATTTAGAAGTAGAATAGGAAAATGATTTTCCTATTATGGAAATATGTAACTTGTATATATAGCCTTTCAATTAATGAAAATAATCAAGGGGATTATTTCTTTCACTCCAACTTGATGATATCAACAAAACCTATGGGGTGCAATCCCCTGTCTACCCGCCGGAAAATAGGCACCTTGTACTTCCGGCATATGGCGGTGATCAAACAGGGGAATGGTATGGACCTCGTCGTCGGCCAAGCTTAGTCTATAATGTGATAGTAAATAATCCTACCCCCATTAATATGGACCCTTGTCATAATGCACCCCAGGAGGACTGCCTTTGGTAGCCCCGCCAAAGTCTCGTTCTAAGAGGGCCAAAACCGGCTACTAATGAAGGTGAACCAAAATTTAGCCTCAATGTTGAGGCTCGCCTTGTGAACCAATTCTTGAGGGTGTATCCATGGTGGTGTGGCACCTGGAGCTGCTATAACCTCGGCCAACCATGCCCATTGGCTCTCAATCTTCTCCGGTAGGATCTTATCTTTGTATTCAAGGTGTGGGGCCCTACTATTTCCAAAATAAATGGAATTTATGCCCTCATGGAAAATCAGCACCGTAATACCCCGGATATGGAAACCACCCAAATATTGCTTCTTTTTACCATTTCCAACCCCCAAGGTCGCATAAAACTCCCTCATCATAACGGGCATGAAATCTCCGGGCGGTTTGGTGAATATCATCCAATTTCTCTTTTTCATTTGCTCGAGGACCTTGGGGAATGAGTCCTCTAAGCCTGGGAGGCTCATTTCATTCTCAACGTTGAAGGTCCAACTATTTGCATGCTTTTTCTTTTGATTTGATGGGAAGAAATTGTACAAGAAAGTTTTTTTCATAGTATAATAACAATAATAGCAAATGTGTTTGATGAATTTCTCACAATGTTGAGCAAAAGTGGGTAGAAATTTATAGGGATTTTTTAGTACTAAATTTGGATTGTTCTATGACTATAGATTATCTATAATAAATGATAACTGATCAGACAAAATAAATCAAATTACATTAATGATGTACTTGTCGTATCTTGTTCACATGCTGGTCATATTAAAGAAATTGTAGATAATTATACTTAATGGTATTAAGTAGTTTAATTTATAATAAATAATAACTAATTGATTATAATAATTTAAATTAAACTAGTGATGTACGACATTTACTATGTTTCTTGTGCTAGGGTGTGCAAAACCGATTAAACTGATAATTAAATTACACTTGTGATGTACTATATTTGATGTTTCTTGTGCTAGGGGTGTGCAAAAATCCGATTTAAACAATATGATTAATCGAACCTGAAAATGATATTGATATAACAGTAGCAAGTATGACATGATTAACATATTGTTTCTCTAATAATTTATATGATATGCTTAATATATCACATGATTCAAGAATATTTGAGTATGTTACACACATCTTTATCACATTATTCAGGAGTCTTTATTATCTCTTTAAAACTCCATTCTCTAAGACACAAAATAAAACTAGCAAAGTAACGTAATATTCCATAGCAATAGGAAAAAAGTTGTAAATTTAACCTCATTTCTTCATAGCACTATTCTTTTAGATATAAGTATAACAACCTTTCAATCTCCTTACAAAAATTATAACATGATTTCAATAAACATGACCCTTTTTAATTAACTTGAATTTAAAATTTGAAGATCTAGGATCTCAATACAGTCCAATCTCATCATCGACGCCCAATCCACGATCCTTAAACAAATTCATGCAGCCTAGTGCATAGTCCTGATTGAGCACTATCACAATATAAGTCTCTTCATTATGATAAGTCTTAGGGTTGTTCCGTTCAGTAAAATTTGATGAATTTTGGTACTAAATTTGGATACTTCTATGACTATAGATTATCCATACTAAATGATAACTGACCGGATATAATAAATCAAATTAAATTAATGATATACTTGTCGTATCTTATGCACATGCTGGTCATATTAAAGAAATTGTAGGTAATTATACTTAATGGTATAGTACTATAATTTATAATAAATAATAACTAATAGATTATAATAATTTAAATTAATCTAGTGAACATTTTTTACGTTTCTTTTGTTAGGGTGTTCCAAAACCGATTAAAGCGATTAAACTGATTGATTATGATAAATTAAATTATACTTGTGATTTACTATATTTGATGTTTCTTGTGCTAGGGATGTGCAAAAATTTGATTTAATTGATACGATTAATTGAACCTGAAAAATGATATTGATTTAACAATAGCGAGTATGATATGCTTAAGTATTGCTTTAAGTCTAATAATTTATATGATATGCTTAAGATCACATGATTTGTGAGATTTCACTGGGTATGTTGTTGTTGTTGCTTAAGATCACATGATTAAAGAATATTTGAGTACATTACACCCATCTTTATCACATGATTCAAATGTCTTCATTATTTTATTAAAATTTCATGCTCAGTCAAAGTAAGACACATAAAATAAAACTAGTTGAGTAACTCAATATTCCAGAGCAATAGGAAAAAAGTATTAAATTTAACATCATTTCTTCATAGCACTATTCTTTTAGATATAAATATAATAATCTTTCTATCTCCTTACAAATATCATAACATAACATGATTTCATCAAACAAGACCCTTTTTAATTAACTTGAATTTAAAATTTGAAGATATCCCAATACAGTCCAGTCTCATCATCGACGCTTGTGCCTTCATTATGATAAGTTTTAGGGTTGGTCCCTTCAGCAACATCCCATAAATTAACATACTGCTTGTGCTCTAACGTTATCAATTCGACCGTGCCCAACGTCCAGTATAAAAAGCGTTCTCTAAAACCTTGGTGAATGGCATAAGCAGCTTTTCGACGACCGTCTCATTATGCGTTACAACCTTCTTTATTTTCCACAGATTATTGCGGGTCTATCACCGGGGCGGAATGCATGACCTGTATTTCTAATAAGCGACGAATCACAATTCATGGGGTGATACTTTCTTTACATGCTGCTTCTTCTTCTTTTTATGGGATGCAATTGTACAAGAAAGTTCTTTTCATAGTATAATAGTCATAATAGAAAATGTGTTTGATGATTTTTTCACAATGTTGAGCAAAAGTGGGTAGCAATTTATAGGGATTTTCTGTACTAAATTTGGATAGTTCTATGACTCTATAGATTATCTATAATAAATGATAGCTGACCGGATAAAATAAATTAAATTACATTAATGATGTATTTGTCGCATCGCGTGCACATGCTGGTCATATTAATGAAAATGCAGGTAATTATACTTAATGGTATTAAGTATTATAATTTATAATAAATAATAACTAATCGATTATAATAATTTAAATTAAACTAGTGGTGTTCTACATTTTTGAAGTTTCTAGTGCTAGGGGTACTAAAAAATCGATTAAAGCGGATAAACTAACCGATTATGCTAGGGGTGTGCAAAAATTGATTTAAGTGATTAATCGAACCAGAAAAATTATATTGACTTAACAATATCAATTATGAAATGCTTAAGATATGCTTAAGATATTGATATAACTCAAATAATTTATATGATATCCTTAAGATCTCATGATTCGAGGATATTTGAGTACGTTACACACATCTTTATCACATGATTCAAAGGTCTTCATTATTTCTTTAAAATTTCGTGCTATAAGACACATAAAATAAAACTACTAGAGTAACATAATATTCCAGAACAATAGGGAAAAAAATAGTAAATTTGGCATCATTACTTCATAGCACTATTCTTTTAGATATGAATATAACAATCCTTCTATCTCCTTAAAAATATCATAACACGATTTCATCAAACATGACCCTTTTTAATTAATTTGAATTTAAAATTTGAAGATATAGGATCCCAATACAGTCTAGTCTCATCATCGACGCTCAAGCCACGATCCTTAAACAAATCCACACAAAAGAGTGCATAGTCCGGACTGAGCAGTATCTCAATATAAATCCCTTCATTATGATAAGTCTTAGGGTTGTTCTCTTCAGTAACTTCTCATAAATCAACATTCTTCTTGTGTCCTAACGTTACCAATTCAGCTGAGCCCAACGTCCATTACCCAAAAACGTGCTCTAAACCTCGACGAATGGCATCACCAGCTTTTCGATGATCATCTCGTAATGCGTGATAACCTTCTTGATTTGCGACAGATTCTGCAAGTCTATCACTAGAGCAAATTACATGTCTTGTATTTCAACTAAGCGATGGGTCACACGCCATGGGGTGTTACTGTCTTTGCATGCTTCTTCTTTTTCTTTTGATGGGAAGAAATTGTACAAGAATGTTTTTTTCATAGTATATAACAATAATAGCATATGTGTTTAATGAATTTCTCACAATGTTGAGCAAAAGTGGGTAGAAATTTATAGGGATTTTTTGGGTACTAAATTTGGGTAGTTCTATGACTATAGATTATCTATAATAAATGATCATTGACCGGATAAAATAAATTAAATTAAATTAAATTAATGATATACTTGTCGTATCTTGTTCACATGGTGGTCATATTAAAGAAATTGTAGGTAATTATACTTAATGGAATTAAGTAGTATAATTTATAATAAATAATAACTAATCGATTATAATAATTTAAATTAGACTAGTGATGTACTACATCTTTGACATTTCTAGTTCTTGGGTTGTTCAAAAATCGATTAAAGCGATTAAACTAACCGATTATGATAAATTAAATTACACTAGTGATGTACTATATTTGATGTTTCTCGTACTAGGGGTGTGCAAAAATTGATTTAAGTGATTAATCGAATGAGAAAATGATATTTATTTAACAATATCGAGTATGATAAGCTTAAGATATTGATTTAACTGTAATAATTTATATGATGTGCTTAAGATCACATGATTCAAGAATATTTGAGTACGTACATACATGTTTATCACATAATTCAAAGGTCTTCATTGTTTCTTTAAAATTATGTTCCCTAAGACACATAAAATAAAACAAGAAGAGTAACATAATATTCTAGAACAATAGTGAAAAAATAGTAAATTTAACATCATTACTTCATAGCACTATTCTTTTAAATATAAGTATAACGATCTTTCAATCTCCTTATAAAAAGTCATAACATGATTTCATCAAACATGGCCCTTTTTAATTAACTTGAATTTAAAATTTTAAAATCTAAGATCCCAATACAGTCCAATTTAATCATCGACGCCCAATTCACGATCCTTAAACAAATCCACACAAACGAGTGCATAGTCCGAACTTAGTAGTATCTCAATATAAGTCCCTCATTATGATAAGTCTTAAGGTTGTTCTCTTCAGTAACATCCCATAAATCAACATGCTTTATGTGCCCTAACATTACCAATTTGGTCGCGCCCAATATCCACTACCGAAAAACGTGCTCAAACACCTCTGCGAATGACATCACCAACTTTTTGATGATTGTCTCGTAATGCATGACAATCTTTTTAATTTGCCACGAATTCTGTTGGTCTATCACCGGAGTGAAATACATGTCCCGTATTTTAACTAAGTGACGGGTCACAAGCAATGTAGTGTTACTGTCTTTGCATGCTTCTTCTTTTGCTTTTGACGTGAAGAAATTGTACAAGAAAGTCTTTTTTATAGTTAATAACAATAGTAGAAAACGTGTTTGATGAATTTTTCACAATGTTCAGCAAAAGTGAGTCGGAACTTATAGGGATCTTTTGGTACTAAATTTGGATACTTCTATGACTCTATAGATTATCCATACTAAATGATAACTGACCGGATATAATAAATCAAATTAAATTAATGATATACTTGTCGTATCTTATGCACATGCTGGTCATATTAAAGAAATTGTAGGTAATTATACTTAATGGTATAGTACTATAATTTATAATATATAATAACTAATAGATTATAATAATTTAAATTAATCTAGTGAACATTTTTTACGTTTCTTTTGTTAGGGTGTTCCAAAACTGATTAAAGCGATTAAACTGATTGATTGTGATAAATTAAATTACACTTATGATTTACTATATTTGATGTTTCTTGTACTAGGGATGTGCAAAAATTTGATTTAATTGATACGATTAATTGAACCTGAAAAATGATATTGATTTAACAATAGCGAGTATGATATGCTTAAGGTATTTCTTTAAGTCTAATAATTTATATGATATGCTTAAGATCACATGATTTGTGGGATTTCACTGGGTATGTTGTTGTTGTTGCTTAAGATCACATGATTAAAGAATATTTGAGTACATTACACACATCTTTATCACATGATTCAAATGTCTTCATTATTTTTTTAAAATTTCGTGCTCAGTCAAAGTAAGACACATAAAATAAAACTAGCTGAGTAACACAATATTCCAGAGCAATAGGAAAAAAGTATTAAATTTAACATCATTTCTTCATAGGACTATTCTTTTAGATATAAATATAATAATCTTTCTATCTCCTTGCAAATATCATAACATGATTTCATCAAACATGACCCTTTTTAATTAACTTGAATGTAAAATTTGAAGATATCCCAATACAGTCTAGTCTCATCATCGACGCTCAAGCATAGTCCTGACTGAGCAGTATCTCAATTTAAGTCCCTTCATTATGATAAGTTTTAGGGTTGTTCCCTTCAGCAACATCCCATAAATTAACATATTGCTTGTGCTGTAACGTTATCAATTCGACCTTGCCCAACGTCCAGTATCAAAAACGTTCTCTAAAACCTTGGTGAATGGCATAACCAGCTTTCCGACGATCGTCTCGTAATGCCTTACAACCTTCTTTATTTTCCACAGATTATTGCGGGTCTATCACCGGGGCGGAATACATGACCCGTTTTTCTACTAAGCGACGAGTCACAATTCATGGGGTGATATTGTGTTTACATGCTGCTTCTTCTTCTTCTGCTTTTTATGGGATGCAATTGTACAAGAAAGTTCTTTTCATAGTATAATAGTCATAATAGAAAATGTGTTTGATGATTTTTTCACAATGTTGAGCAAAAGTGGGTAGGAATTTATATGGAGTTTTCGGTGCTAAATTTGGATAGTTCTATGACTCTATTATTATCTATAATAAATGATAGCTGACCGGATAAAATAAATTAAATTACATTAATGATGTACTTGTCGCATCGCGTGCACATGCTGGTCATATTAATGAAAATGCAGGTAATTATACTTAATGGTATTATGTAGTATAATTTATAATAAATAATAACTAATCGATTATAATAATTTAAATTAAACTTGTGGTGTTCTACATTATTGACGTTTCTTGTGCTAGGGGTGTTAAAAAATTGACTAAATAGATTAAACTAACCGATTATGCTAAATTAAATTATACTAGTGATGTACTATATTTGATGTTTCTCGTGCTACGGGTGTGCAAAAATTGATTTAAGTGATTAGTTGAATCAGAAAAATGATATTGATTTAACAGTATCGAGTATGATATGCTTAAGATATTGATTTAACTGTAATAATTTATATGATATGCTTTAGATCACATGATTCAAGAATATAACACAGATCTTTATCACATAATTCAAAGGTCTTCATTGTTTCTTTAAAATTCTGTTCCCTAAGACACATAAAATAAAACAAGAAGAGTAACATAATATTCTAGAACAATAGTGAAAAAATAGTAAATTTAACATCATTACTTCATAGCACTATTCTTATAAATATAAGTATAACAATCTTTCAATCTCCTTACAAAAGTCATAACATGATTTAATCAAACATGACCCCTTTTAATTAACTTGAATTTAAAATTTGAAAATCTAAGATCCCATTACAGTCCAATTTCATCATCGATGCTCAATTCACGATCCTTAAACAAATCCACACAAACGAGTGCTTAGTCCGTACTGAGCAGTATCTCAATATAAATCCCTTCATTATGATAAGTCTTAGGGTTGTTCTCTTCAGTAACTTCCCATAAATCAACATGCTTCTTGTGTCCTAATGTTACCAATTCAGCTGAGCCCAACGTCCATTACCAAAAACGTGTTCTAAAACCTGGGCGAATGGCATAACTAGCTTTCCGATGATCATCTCATAATGTGTGTCAACATTAATGATTTGCAATATATTCTTCAAGTCTATCACCGAAGTGAATTACATGTCCTGTATTTCAACTAAGCGATGTGCCACAAGTCATGGGGTGTTATTGTCTTTGCATGCTTCTTCTTTTGATTTTGATGGGAAGAAATTGTACAAGAAAGTTCTTTTCATAGTATAATAGCCATAATAGAAAATGTGTTTGATGAATTTTTCACAATGTTAATCAAAGTGGGTAGGCATTTATAGGGATTTTCGGTACTAAATTTGGATGGTTCTATGACTCTATAGATTATCTATAATAAATGCTAATTGACCGGATAAAATAAATGAAATTACATTAATGATATACTTGTCGTATCTTTTTCACATGGTGTTCATATTAAAGAAAATGTAGGTAATTATACTTAATGTTATTAAGTAGTATAATTTATAATAAATAATAACTAATCGATTATAATAATTTAAATTAGACTAGTGATGTACTACATCTTTGACATTTCTAGTGCTAGGGTTGTTCAAAAATCGACAAAAGCGATTAAACTAACCGATTATGATAAATTAAATTACACTAGTGATGTACTATATTTGATGTTTCTCGTACTAGGGGTGTGCAAAAATTGATTTAAGTGATTAATCGAATGAGAAAATGATATTTATTTAACAGTATCGAGTATGATATGCTTAAGATATTGATTTAACTGTAATAATTTATATGATATGCTTTAGATCAAATGATTCAAAAATATTTGAGTACGTACACACATGTTTATCACATAATTCAAAGGTCTTCATTGTTTCTATAAAATTATGTTCCCTAAGACACATAAAATAAAACAAGAAGAGTAACATAATATTCTAGAACAATAGTGAAAAAATAGTAAACTTAACATCATTACTTCATAGAACTATTCTTATAAATATAACAATCTTTCAATCTCCTTACAAAAAGTCATAACATGATTTCATCAAACATGACCCTTTTTAATTAACTTGAATTTAAAATTTTAAAATCTAAGATCCCAATACAGTCCAATTTAATCATCGACGCCCAATTCACGATCCTTAAACAAATCCACACAAATGAGTGCATAGTCCGGACTGAGTAGTATCTCAATATAAGTCCCTCATTATGATAAGTCTTAGGGTTGTTCACTTTAGTAACATCCCATAAATCAACATGCTTTATGTGCCCTAACGTTACCAATTTGGTCGCGCTCAATGTCCAATACTGAAAAACGTGCTCAAACACCTCTGCGAATGACATCACCAACTTTTTGATGATTGTCTCGTAATGCATGACAACCTTTTTAATTTGCCACAAATTCTGTTGGTCTATCACCGGAGTGAAATACATGTCCCGTATTTTAACTAAGTGACGGGTCACAAGCAATGTGGTGTTACTGTCTTTGCATGCTTCTTCTTTTGATTTTGATGTGAAGAAATTTTTCAAGAGAGTCTTTTTTATAGTTAATAACAATAGTAGAAAACGTGTTTGATGATTTTTTTCACAATGTTCAGCAAAAGTGGGTCGGAATTTATAGGGATCTTTTGGTACTAAATTTGGATAGTTCTATGACTCTATAGATTATCCATACTAAATGATAACTGACCGGATATAATAAATTAAATTACATTATTGATATACTTATCGTATCTTGTGCACATGCTGGTCATTAAAGAAATTGTAGGTAATTATACTTAATGGTATAGTACTATAATTTATAATAAATAATAACTAATAGATTATAATAATTTAAATTAATCTAAAGAACATTTTTGACGTTTCTTTTGCTTGGGTGTTCAAAAACCGATTTAAGCGATTAAACTGATCGATCAAGATAAATTAAATTACACTTGTGATTTACTATATTTGATGTTTCTTGTGCTAGGGATGTGCAAAAATTTGATTTAATTGATACGATTAATTGAACCTGAAAAATGATATTGATTTAACAATAGCGAGTATGATATGAATAATTTATATGATATGCTTAAGATCACACGATTTGTGGGATTTCACTGGGTATGTTGTTGTTGTTGCTTAAGATCACATGATTAAATAATATTTTAGTACGTTACACACATCTTTATCACATGATTCAAATGTCTTCATTATTTATTTAAAATTTCGTGCTCACTCAAAGTAAGACACATAAAATAAAACTAGCTGAGTATCACAATATTCCAGAGCAATAGAAAAAAAGTAGTAAATTTAACATCATTTCTTCATAGCACTATTCTTTTAGATATAAATATAATAATCTTTCTATCTCATTACAAATATCATAACATGATTTCATCAAACATGACCCTTTTTAATTAACTTGTATTTAAAATTTGAAGATATCCCAATACAATCCAGTCTCATCATCGACGCTCAAGCATAGTCCTGGCTGAGCAGTATCTCAATTTAAGTTCCTTCATTATGATAAGTTTTAGGGTTGTTCCCTTCAACAACATCCCATAAATTAACATACTGCTTGTGCTCTAACGTTATCAATTCGACCGTGCCCAACGTCCAGAATAAAAAACGTTCTCTAAAACCTTGGTGAATGGCATAACTAGTTTTCCGGCGATCGTCTCGTAATGCGTTACAACCTTCTTTATTTTCCACAGATTATTGCGGGTCTATCTGTTGGAAATTTGCCTTTGGCGGGGAGATGCGTCCACCCATCTTTGATGAATTAAACACTAGTGTTTCGCATGTTGGAGACCTTGTCTCTTTACACATGCATGATCTACGAAGTGAGTAGATGACCGTAGGGCCAAGAATCGTCAAATTTCGTTGAGAAATGATAGAGATATTGGTCCACAAAGTAAGGTGTTTGAGGCATGAAAATGTGGTGTGGGACAAATCTACCACATCGGTGGGAATAGGAAGAATTGCTCTCTATATAATTCTCAAATTAGTAAAGGGTTTGGGACCCCATGGGGTATCCCATGTGTTTAAAGGAGGGAAGACCTAGATGTGCTTGGGTTCATGGCTAAGCCCACACGCGCGCCGCCGCCCGCCCGTCCCGTCCGGTCTCGGGCTCGGGCTCGGGTCACGGGTCACGGGTCGTGGGCTGTGGGCTGTGGAGACTTTCTGATAATATCTTTTTGGACCAGAGAACTCGGCCAGATGTACAGTTTGATCCCTTCTGGAAAGTTGGTTCTGCTTACCGTTGGACTGTTTTATGGAGCATTAACCAACCATTATTTGGCTGATTAACTCCTCCATTAATAGCCCATTACTTGGTCATTTGAGCAGCCTCCTTCATGACCTTAAATTAGCTCATTAATGGCATTGAATCTGCCATTACAACCCTCCCTTTATGGCCATTAACAACCTTGTTTTTGGCAGTTGAACAGCCCCTCCTCCTTGCTATATATTGAGGCTCATTTGACTCAATTTCCAGACTGAAAAAATACGAAAAACAGACTGGGAAAATAGTGCAAAACAGAAGAGAAAAACAACAATTTCAGCACAAAACAACCACTGTTTTTCTGCAAAAACAGTCACGAAAATACCACAAAAACAGTGTGATATACACGAGATATACACTACAGAGACACACTATATACACAGAGACAAAAGAGAAGAGTAGACAGAAACTCTTCCTTCCTATTCCATATCTTCAGCAAGTCGATTCATATTTGTTTTCTTCGTCAGGTTCAACCTATTGGCTTTGTAGCGTTGAGATTAAGTGTTGTTTTATCTTGGGAGACTATTGCCCACTAATGTAAAAGCATATATACGGGGCAATCTTGTCTTAAGGATGTCGGGCAATTCCTCGACTCAACACACAACGTTGTAACCATCCAGATCTAGTTGTTTCTTGATTTCAGGTTATCAAGATTCAAGACACAACAAGCTTGCGGCAGTTTTGAAGATTGGCCTATTTGTTCAACAAGATTCAATTTCTGAAGATTGAATATTTGTTTATCCTTTCGAATACTTGTAATAGTTATTTACTTCCCGTACTGCTTTATAAAGTACAATAGAGTACCAACAACACTATCACCGGGGCGGAATACATGACCCGATTTTCTACTAAGCGACGAGTCACAATTCATGGGGTGATATTGTGTTTACATGCTTCTTCTTCTTCTTCTTTTTCTTTTGATGGGAAGAAATTGTACAAGAAAGTTTTTTTCATAGTATTATAGCCATAATAGAAAATGTGTTTGATGAATTTTTCACAATGTTGAGCAAAACTGGGTAGGCATTTATAGGGATTTTCGGTACTAAATTTGGATAGTTCTGTGACTCTATAGATTATCTATAATAAATGATAACTGGCACGATAAAATAAATCAAATTACATTAATGATGTACTTGTCGTATCTTGTTCACATTCTGGTCATATTAAAGAAATTGTAGGTAATTATACTTAATGGTATTAAGTAGTATAATTTATAATAAATAATAACTAATCGATTATAATAATTTAAATTAAACTAGTGGTGTTCTACATTTTTGACGTTTCTTGTGCTAGGGCCACTCAAAAATTGATTAAAGCGATTAAAAGAACCGATTAAGCTAGGAGTGTGCAGAAATTGATTTAAGTGATTAATCGAACCAGAAAAATTATATTGACTTAACAATATCAATTATGAAATGCTTAAGATATGCTTAAGATATTGATATAACTCAAATAATTTATATGATATCCTTAAGATCACATGATTCGAGGATATTTGAGTACGTTACACACATCTTTATCACATGATTCAAAGGTCTTCATTATTTCTTTAAAATTTTGTGCTCAAAGACACATAAAATAAAACTAGCAGAGTAACATAATATTCCAGAACAATAGGGGAAAAAGTAGTAAATTTGGCATCATTACTTCATAGCACTATTCTTTTAGATATAAATATAAAAATCTTTTTATCTCCTTAAAAATATCATAACATGACCCTTTTTAATTAATTTGAATTTAAAATTTGAAGACATAGGATCCCAATACAGTCCAGTCTCATCATCGACGCTCAAGCCACGATCCTTAAACAAATTCACACAAACGAGTGCATTGTCCTGACTAAGCAGTATCTCAATATAAGTCCCTTCATTAAGATAAGTCTTAGGGTTGTTCTCTTCAGTAACTTCCCATAAATCAACATGCTTCTTGTGTCCTAATGTTACCAATTTAGCCGAGCCCAATGTCCATTACCAAAAACGTGTTCTAAAACCTCGGCGAATGGCGTAACTAGCTTTCCGATGATCATCTCATAATGTGTGTCAACATTAATGATTTGCAATATATTCTGTAAGTCTATCACCGGAGTGAATTACATGTCCTGTATTTCAACTAAGCGATGTGTCACAAGTCATGGGCTGTTACTGTCTTTGCATGCTTCTTCTTTTGCTTATGATTTGAAGAAATTGCACAAGAAAGTTTTTTTCATAGTATAATAATAATAATAGCAGATGTGTTTGATGAATTTCTCACAATGTTGAGCAAAAGTGGGTAGAAATTTATAGGGATTTTTTGGGTACTAAATTTGGATAGTTCTATGACTATAGATTATCTATATTAAATGATAATTGGCTGGATAAAATAAATCAAATTACAATAATGACATACTTGTCGTATCTTGTTCACATGCTGGTCATATACAAGAAATTGTAGGTAATTATACTTAATGGTATTAAGTAGTATAATTTATAATAAATATTAACTAATCGATTATATTAATTTAAATTAGACTAGTGATGTACTACATCTTTGACATTTCTAGTGCTAGGGTTGTTCAAAAATTGATTAAAGCGATTAAACTAACCGATTATGATAAATTAAATTACACTAGTGATGTACTATATTTGATGTTTCTCGTACTAGGGGTGTGCAAAAATTGATTTAAGTGATTAATCAAATGAGAAAATAATATTGATTTAACATTATCGAGTATGAATATGCTTAAGATATTGATTTAACTGTAATAATTTATATGATTTGCTTTAGATCACATGATTCAAGAATATTTGAGTACGTACACACATCTTTATCACATAATTCAAAGGTCTTCATTGTTTCTTTAAAATTCTGTTCCCTAAGACACATAAAATAAAACCAGAAGAGTAACATAATATTCCAAAACAATAGTGGAAAAATAGTAAATTTAACATCATTACTTCATAGCACTATTCATTTAAATATAAGTATTAGAATCTCTCAATCTCCTTACAAAGGTCATAACATGATTTCATCAACACATGACCCTTTTTAATTAACTTGACTTTAAAATTTGAAGACCTAAGATCTCAATACATTCCAATCACATCATCGACATCCAATCCACGATCCTAAAACAAATTCATACAACCTAGTGCATAGTCCTACTTGAGCAGTATCACAGTATAAGTCTCTTCATTATGATAAGTCTTAGGGTTGTTCTCTTCAATAACATTCCATAAATCAACATTCTTCTTGTGCCCTAACGTTATCAATTCGGCCGTGCCAACGTCCAATATAAAAAAATATGCTCTAAAACCTTGGTGAATGGCATCACCAGCTTTCGGATGATCATCTCGTAATGCGTGACAACCTTCTTGATTTTCTACGAATTTTGCGGGTCTATCACCAGGGCGGAATACATGTCCTGTATTTCTACTAAGCGATGTGTCACCGGTCATGGGGTCATTCTTGTCTTTACATGCTTCTTCTTTTTCTTTTGATGGGAAGAAATTGTACAAGAAAGTTTTTTTGATAGTATTATAGCCATAATAGAAAATGTGTTTGATGAATTTTTCACAATGTTGAGCAAAACTGGGTAGGCATTTATAGTGATTTTCGGTACTAAATTTGGATAGTTCTGTGACTCTATAGATTATCTATAATAAATGATAAGCGGCACGATAAAATAAATCAAATTACATTAATGATGTACTTGTCGTATCTTGTTCACATTCTGGTCATATTATAGAAATTGTAGGTAATTATACTTAATGGTATTAAGTAGTATATTTTATAATAAATAATAACTAATTGATTATAATAATTTAAATTAGACTAGTGATGTACTACATTATTGACGTTTCTTGTGCTAGGGGTGTTAAAAAATTGACTAAATCGAGTAAACTATCCGATTATGCTAAATTAAATTATACTAGTGATGTACTATATTTGATGTTTCTCGTGCTACGGGTGTTCAAAAATTGATTTAAGTAATTAATCTAATCAGAAAAATGATATTGATTTAACAGTATCGAGTATGATATGCTTAAGATATTGATTTAACAGTAATAATTTATATGATATGCTTTAGATCACATGATTCAAGAATATTTGAGTATGTACACACATCTTTATCACATAATTCAAAGGTCTTTATTGTTTCTTTAAAATTCTATTCCCTAATATACATAAAATAAAACAAGAAGAGTAACATAATATTCTAGAACAATAGTGAAAAAATAGTAAATTTAACATCGTTACTTCATAGCACTATTCTTATAAATATAAGTATAACAATCTTTCAATCTCCTTACAAAAGTCATAGCATGATTTAATCAAACATGACCCCTTTTAATTAACTTGAATTTAAAATTTGAAAATCTAAGATCCCAATACAGTCCAGTTCATCATCGACGCCCAATTCACGATCCTTAAACAAATCCACACAAACGAGTGCATAGTCCGGACTGAGAAGTATCTCAATATAAATCCCTTCATTATGATAAGTCTTAGGGTTGTTCTCTTCAGTAACTTCCCATAAATCAATATGCTTCTTGTGTCCTATGTTACCAATTCAACTGAGCCCAACGTCCATTACCCAAAAACGTGCTCTAAACCTTGGCGAATGGCATCACCAACTTTTTGATGATCGTCTCGTAATGCGTAATAACCTTCTTGATTTGGAACAGATTCTGCAAGTCTATCACTAGAGCGAATTACATGTTGTGTTTCAACTAAGCGATGGGTCACAAGCCATGAGGTATTACTGTCTTTGCATGCTTCTTCTTTTTCTTCTGATGGGAAGAAATTGTACAAGAAAGTTTTGTTCATAATATAATAATAATAATAATAGCAGATGTGTTTGATGAATTTCTCAAAATGTTGAGCAAAAGTGGGTAGAAATTTATAGGGATTTTTTGGGTACAAAATTTGGATAGTTCTATGACTATAGATTATATATAATAAATGATAATTGAGTGGATAAAATAAATCAAATTACATTAATGACATACTTGTCGTATCTTGTTCACATTCTGTTCATATACAAGAAATTGTAGGTAATTATACTTAATGGTATTAAGTAGTATAATTTATAATAAATAATAACTAATCGATTATAATAATTTAAATTAGACTAGTGATGTACTACATCATTGACATTTCTAGTGCTAGGGTTGTTCAAAAATTGATTAAAGCGATTAAACTAACCGATTATGATAAATTAAATTACACTAGTGATGTACTATATTTGATGTTTCTCGTACTAGGGGTGTGCAAAAATTGATTTAAGTGATTAATCGAATGAGAAAATGATATTGATTTAACATTATCGAGTATGAATATGCTTAAGATATTGATTTAATTGTAATAATTTATATGATATGCTTTAGATCACATGATTCAAGAATATTTGAGTACGTACACACATCTTTATCACATAATTCAAAGGTCTTCATTGTTTCTTTAAAATTAAGTTCCCTAAGACACATAAAATAAAACCAGAAGAGTTACATAATATTCCAAAACAATAGTGGAAAAATAGTAAATTTAACATCATTACTTCATAGCACTATTCATTTAAATATAAGTATTACAATCTCTCAATCTCCTTACAAAGGTCATAACATGATTTCATCAACACATGACCCTTTTTAATTAACTTGACTTTAAAATTTGAAGACCTAAGATCTCAATACATTCCAATCACATCATCGACATCCAATCCACGACCCTAAAACAAATTCATACAACCTAGTGCATAGTCCTACTTGAGAAGTATCACAGTATAAGTCTCTTCATTATGATAAGTCTTAGGGTTGTTCTCTTCAATAACATTCCATAAATCAACATTCTTCTTGTGCCCTAACGTTATCAATTCGGCCGTGCCAACGTCCAATATAAAAAAATATGATCTTAAACCTTGGTGAATGGCATCACCAGCTTTCGGATGATCATCTCGTAATGCGTGACAACCTTCTTGATTTTCTACGAATTTTGCGGGTCTATCACCAGGGCGGAATACATGTCCTGTATTTCTACTAAGCGATGTGTCACCAAATCATGGGTCACATTCTTGTCTTTACATGCTTCTTCTTTTTCTTTTGATGGGAAGAAATTGTACAAGAAAGTTTTTTTGATAGTATTATAGCCATAATAGAAAATGTGTTTGATGAATTTTTCACAATGTTGAGCAAAACTGGGTAGGCATTTATAGGGATTTTCGGTACTAAATTTGGATAGTTCTGTGACTCTATAGATTATCTATAATAAATGATAACTGGCACGATAAAATAAATCAAATTACATTAATGATGTACTTGTCGTATCTTGTTCACATTCTGGTTATATTAAAGAAATTGTAGGTAATTATACTTAATGATATTAAGTAGTATAATTTATAATAAAAAATAACTAATTGATTATAATAATTTAAATTAGACTAGTGATGTACTACATTATTGACATTTCTTGTGCTAGGGGTGTTAAAAAATTGACTAAATCGAGTAAACTATCCGATTATGCTAAATTAAATTATACTAGTGATGTACTATATTTGATGTTTCTCGTGCTACGGGTGTGCAAAAATTGATTTAAGTAATTAATCTAATCGGAGAAAAATGATATTGATTTAACAAAGATATCGAGTATGACATGGTTAAGATATTGATTTAACAGTAATAATTTATATGATATGCTTTAGATCACATGATTCAAGAATATTTGAGTATGTACACACATCTTTATCACATAATTCAAAGCTCTTCATTGTTTCTTTAAAATTCTATTCCCTAATATACATAAACTAAAACAAGAAGAATAACATAATATTCTAGAACAATAGTGAAAAAATAGTAAATTTAACATCATTACTTCATAGCACTATTCTTATAAATATAAGTATAACAATCTTTCAATCTCCTTACAAAAGTCATAACATGATTTAATCAAACATGACCCCTTTTAATTAACTTGAATTTAAAATTTGAAAATCAAAGATCCCAATAAACTCCAATTTCATCATCGACGCCCAATTCACGATCCTTAAACAAATCCACACAAACGAGTGCATAGTCCGGACTGAGAAGTATCTCAATATAAATCCCTTCATTATGATAAGTCTTAGGGTTGTTCTCTTCAGTAACTTCCCATAAATCAATATGCTTCTTGTGTCCTACGTTACGAATTCAACTGAGCCCAACGTCCATTACCCAAAAACGTGCTCTAAACCTTGGCGAATGGCATCACCAACTTTTTGATGATCGTCTCGTAATGCGTAATAACCTTCTTGATTTGTGACAGATTCTGCAAGTCTATCACTAGAGCGAATTACATGTTGTATTTCAACTAAGCGATGGGTCACAAGCCATGGGGTGTTCTTGTCTTTGCATGCTTCTTCTTTTTCTTTTGATGGGAAGAAATTGTACAAGAAAGTTTTTTTCATAGTATAATAATAATAATAATAATAATAATAATAATAATAATAATAATAATAATAGCAGATGTGTTTGATGAATTTCTCACAATGTTGAGCAAAAGTGGGTAGAAATTTATAGGGATTTTTTGGGTACAAAATTTGGATAGTTCTATGACTATAGATTATCTATAATAAATGATAATTGAGTGGATAAAATAAATCAAATTACATTAATGACATACTTGTCGTATCTTGTTCACATTCTGGTCATATACAAGAAATTGGAGGTAATTATACTTAATGGTATTAAGTAGTATAATTTATAATAAATAATAACTAATCGATTATAATAATTTAAATTAGACTAGTGATGTACTACATCTTTGACATTTCTAGTGCTAGGGTTGTTCAAAAATTGATTAAAGCGATTAAACTAACCGATTATGATAAATTAAATTACACTAGTGATGTACTATATTTGATGTTTCTCGTACTAGGGGTGTGCAAAAATTGATTTAGGTGATTAATCGAATGAGAAAATGATATTGATTTAACATTATCGAGTATGAATATGCTTAAGATATTGATTTAACTGTAATAATTTATATGATATGCTTTAGCTCACATGATTCAAGAATATTTGAGTACGTACACACATCTTTATCACATAATTCAAAGGTCTTCATTGTTTCTTTAAAATTCTGTTCCCTAAGACACATAAAATAAAACCAGAAGAGTAACATAATATTCCAAAACAATCGTGGAAAAATAGTAAATTTAACATCATTACTTCATAGCACTATTCATTTAAATATAAGTATTACAATCTCTCAATCTCCTTACAAAGGTCATAACATGATTTCATCAACACATGACCCTTTTAAATTAACTTGACTTTAAAATTTGAAGACCTAAGATATCAATACATTCCAATCACATCATCGACATCCAATCCACGACCCTAAAACAAATTCATACAACCTAGTGCATAGTCCTACTTGAGCAGTATCACAGTATACGTCTCTTCATTATGATAAGTCTTAGGGTTGTTCTCTTCAATAACATTCCATAAATCAACATTCTTCTTGTGCCCTAACGTTATCAATTCGGCCGTGCCAACGTCCAATATAAAAAAATATGATCTAAAACCTTGGTGAATGGCATCACCAGCTTTCCGATGATCATCTAGTAATGCGTGACAACCTTCTTGATTTTCTACGAATTTTGCGGGTCTATCACCTGGGGGGAATACATGTCCTGTATTTCTACTAAGCGATGTGTCACCAATCATGGGCTGTTACTGTCTTTACATGCTTCTTCTTTTTCTTTTGATGGGAAGAAATTGTACAAGAAAGTTTTTTTGATAGTATTATAGCCATAATAGAAAATGTGTTTGATGAATTTTTCACAATGTTGAGCAAAACTGGGTAGGCATTTATAGGGATTTTCGGTACTAAATTTGGATAGTTCTGTGACTCTATAGATTATCTATAATAAATGATAACTGGCACGATAAAATAAATCAAATTACATTAATGATGTACTTGTCGTATCTTGTTCACATTCTGGTCATATTAAAGAAATTGTAGGTAATTATACTTAATGGTATTAAGTAGTATAATTTATAATAAATAATAACTAATTGATTATAATAATTTAAAGTAGACTAGTGATGTACTACATTATTGACGTTTCTTGTGCTAGGGGTGTTAAAAAATTGACTAAATCGAGTAAACTATCCGATTATGCTAAATTAAATTATACTAGTGATGTACTATATTTGATGTTTCTCGTGCTACGGGTGTGCAAAAATTGATTTAAGTAATTAATCTAATCAGAAAAATGATATTGATTTAACAGTATCGAGTATGACATGCTTAAGATATTGATTTAACAGTAATAATTTATATGATATGCTTTAGATCACATGATTTAAGAATATTTGAGTATGTACACACATCTTTATCACATAATTCAAAGCTCTTCATTGTTTCTTTAAAATTCTATTCCCTAATATACATAAAATAAAACAAGAAGAGTAACATAATATTCTAGAACAATAGTGAAAAAATAGTAAATTTAACATCATTACTTCATAGCACTATTCTTATAAATATAAGTATAACAATCTTTCAATCTCCTTACAAAAGTCATAACATGATTTAATCAAACATGACCCCTTTTAATTAACTTGAATTTAAAATTTGAAAATCTAAGATCCCAATAAACTCCAATTTCATCATCGACGCCCAATTCACGATCCTTAAACAAATCCACACAAACGAGTGCATAGTCCGGACTGAGAAGTATCTCAATATAAATCCCTTCATTATGATTAGGGTTGTTCTCTTCAGTAACTTCCCATAAATCAATATGCTTCTTGTGTCCTACGTTACGAATTCAACTGAGCCCAACGTCCATTACCCAAAAACGTGCTCTAAACCTTGGCGAATGGCATCACCAACTTTTTGATGATCGTCTCGTAATGCGTAATAACCTTCTTGATTTGTGACAGATTCTGCAAGTCTATCACTAGAGCGAATTACATGTTGTATTTCAACTAAGCGATGGGTCACAAGCCATGGGGTGTTACTGTCTTTGCATGCTTCTTCTTTTTCTTTTGATGGGAAGAAATTGTACAAGAAAGTTTTTTTCATAGTATAATAATAATAATAATAATAATAATAATAATAGCAGATGTGTTTGATGAATTTCTCACAATGTTGAGCGAAAGTGGGTAGAAATTTATAGGGATTTTTTGGGTACAAAATTTGGATAGTTCTATGACTATAGATTATCTATATTAAATGATAATTGGCTGGATAAAATAAATCAAATTACAATAATGACATACTTGTCGTATCTTGTTCACATGCTGGTCATATACAAGAAATTGTAGGTAATTATACTTAATGGTATTAAGTAGTATAATTTATAATAAATATTAACTAATCGATTATATTAATTTAAATTAGACTAGTGATGTACTACATCTTTGACATTTCTAGTGCTAGGGTTGTTCAAAAATTGATTAAAGCGATTAAACTAACCGATTATGATAAATTAAATTACACTAGTGATGTACTATATTTGATGTTTCTCGTACTAGGGGTGTGCAAAAATTGATTTAAGTGATTAATCGAATGGGAAAATAATATTGATTTAACATTATCGAGTATGAATATGCTTAAGATATTGATTTAATTGTAATAATTTATATGATTTGCTTTAGATCACATGATTCAAGAATATTTGAGTACGTACACACATCTTTATCACATAATTCAAAGGTCTTCATTGTTTCTTTAAAATTCTGTTCCCTAAGACACATAAAATAAAACCAGAAGAGTTACATAATATTCCAAAACAATAGTGGAAAAATAGTAAATTTAACATCATTACTTCATAGCACTATTCATTTAAATATAAGTATTACAATCTCTCAATCTCCTTACAAAGGTCATAACATGATTTCATCAACACATGACCCTTTTTAATTAACTTGACTTTAAAATTTGAAGACCTAAGATCTCAATACATTCCAATCACATCATCGACATCCAATCCACGACCCTAAAACAAATTCATACAACCTAGTGCATAGTCCTACTTGAGAAGTATCACAGTATAAGTCTCTTCATTATGATAAGTCTTAGGGTTGTTCTCTTCAATAACATTCCATAAATCAACATTCTTCTTGTGCCCTAACGTTATCAATTCGGCCGTGCCAACGTCCAATATAAAAAAATATGATCTTAAACCTTGGTGAATGGCATCACCAGCTTTCGGATGATCATCTCGTAATGCGTGACAACCTTCTTGATTTTCTACGAATTTTGCGGGTCTATCACCAGGGCGGAATACATGTCCTGTATTTCTACTAAGCGATGTGTCACCAGTCATGGGCTGTTACTGTCTTTACATGCTTCTTCTTTTTCTTTTGATGGGAAGAAATTGTACAAGAAAGTTTTTTTGATAGTATTATAGCCATAATAGAAAATGTGTTTGATGAATTTTTCACAATGTTGAGCAAAACTGGGTAGGCATTTATAGGGATTTTCGGTACTAAATTTGGATAGTTCTGTGACTCTATAGATTATCTATAATAAATGATAACGGCACGATAAAATAAATCAAATTACATTAATGATGTACTTGTCGTATCTTGTTCACATTCTGGTTATATTAAAGAAATTGTAGGTAATTATACTTAATGATATTAAGTAGTATAATTTATAATAAAAAATAACTAATTGATTATAATAATTTAAATTAGACTAGTGATGTACTACATTATTGACATTTCTTGTGCTAGGGGTGTTAAAAAATTGACTAAATCGAGTAAACTATCCGATTATGCTAAATTAAATTATACTAGTGATGTACTATATTTGATGTTTCTCGTGCTACGGGTGTGCAAAAATTGATTTAAGTAATTAATCTAATCAGAAAAATGATATTGATTTAACAGTATCGAGTATGACATGGTTAAGATATTGATTTAACAGTAATAATTTATATGATATGCTTTAGATCACATGATTCAAGAATATTTGAGTATGTACACACATCTTTATCACATAATTCAAAGCTCTTCATTGTTTCTTTAAAATTCTATTCCCTAATATACATAAACTAAAACAAGAAGAGTAACATAATATTCTAGAACAATAGTGAAAAAATAGTAAATTTAACATCATTACTTCATAGCACTATTCTTATAAATATAAGTATAACAATCTTTCAATCTCCTTACAAAAGTCATAACATGATTTAATCAAACATGACCCCTTTTAATTAACTTGAATTTAAAATTTGAAAATCAAAGATCCCAATAAACTCCAATTTCATCATCGACGCCCAATTCACGATCCTTAAACAAATCCACACAAACGAGTGCATAGTCCGGACTGAGAAGTATCTCAATATAAATCCCTTCATTATGATAAGTCTTAGGGTTGTTCTCTTCGAAACTTCCCATAAATCAATATGCTTCTTGTGTCCTACGTTACGAATTCAACTGAGCCCAACGTCCATTACCCAAAAACGTGCTCTAAACCTTGGCGAATGGCATCACCAACTTTTTGATGATCGTCTCGTAATGCGTAATAACCTTCTTGATTTGTGACAGATTCTGCAAGTCTATCACTAGAGCGAATTACATGTTGTATTTCAACTAAGCGATGGGTCACAAGCCATGGGGTGTTACTGTCTTTGCATGCTTCTTCTTTTTCTTTTGATGGGAAGAAATTGTACAAGAAAGTTTTTTTCATAGTATAATAATAATAATAATAATAATAATAATAATAATAATAATAATAATAATAATAATAGCAGATGTGTTTGATGAATTTCTCACAATGTTGAGCAAAAGTGGGTAGAAATTTATAGGGATTTTTTGGGTACAAAATTTGGATAGTTCTATGACTATAGATTATCTATAATAAATGATAATTGAGTGGATAAAATAAATCAAATTACATTAATGACATACTTGTCGTATCTTGTTCACATTCTGGTCATATACAAGAAATTGGAGGTAATTATACTTAATGGTATTAAGTAGTATAATTTATAATAAATAATAACTAATCGATTATAATAATTTAAATTAGACTAGTGATGTACTACATCTTTGACATTTCTAGTGCTAGGGTTGTTCAAAAATTGATTAAAGCGATTAAACTAACCGATTATGATAAATTAAATTACACTAGTGATGTACTATATTTGATGTTTCTCGTACTAGGGGTGTGCAAAAATTGATTTAGGTGATTAATCGAATGAGAAAATGATATTGATTTAACATTATCGAGTATGAATATGCTTAAGATATTGATTTAACTGTAATAATTTATATGATATGCTTTAGCTCACATGATTCAAGAATATTTGAGTACGTACACACATCTTTATCACATAATTCAAAGGTCTTCATTGTTTCTTTAAAATTCTGTTCCCTAAGACACATAAAATAAAACCAGAAGAGTAACATAATATTCCAAAACAATCGTGGAAAAATAGTAAATTTAACATCATTACTTCATAGCACTATTCATTTAAATATAAGTATTACAATCTCTCAATCTCCTTACAAAGGTCATAACATGATTTCATCAACACATGACCCTTTTAAATTAACTTGACTTTAAAATTTGAAGACCTAAGATATCAATACATTCCAATCACATCATCGACATCCAATCCACGACCCTAAAACAAATTCATACAACCTAGTGCATAGTCCTACTTGAGCGAAGATCACAAGATACGTCTCTTCATTATGATAAGTCTTAGGGTTGTTCTCTTCAATAACATTCCATAAATCAACATTCTTCTTGTGCCCTAACGTTATCAATTCGGCCGTGCCAACGTCCAATATAAAAAAATATGATCTAAAACCTTGGTGAATGGCATCACCAAATTTCCGATGATCATCTAGTAATGCGTGACAACCTTCTTGATTTTCTACGAATTTTGCGGGTCTATCACACAGGGGGAATACATGTCCCGTATTTCTACTAAGCGATGTGTCACCAAATATGGGTCATTCTTGTCTTTACATGCTTCTTCTTTTTCTTTTGATGGGAAGAAATTGTACAAGAAAGTTTTTTTGATAGTATTATAGCCATAATAGAAAATGTGTTTGATGAATTTTTCACAATGTTGAGCAAAACTGGGTAGGCATTTATAGGGATTTTCGGTACTAAATTTGGATAGTTCTGTGACTCTATAGATTATCTATAATAAATGATAACTCGGCACGATAAAATAAATCAAATTACATTAATGATGTACTTGTCGTATCTTGTTCACATTCTGGTCATATTAAAGAAATTGTAGGTAATTATACTTAATGGTATTAAGTAGTATAATTTATAATAAATAATAACTAATTGATTATAATAATTTAAAGTAGACTAGTGATGTACTACATTATTGACGTTTCTTGTGCTAGGGGTGTTAAAAAATTGACTAAATCGAGTAAACTATCCGATTATGCTAAATTAAATTATACTAGTGATGTACTATATTTGATGTTTCTCGTGCTACGGGTGTGCAAAAATTGATTTAAGTAATTAATCTAATCAGAAAAATGATATTGATTTAACAGTATCGAGTATGACATGCTTAAGATATTGATTTAACAGTAATAATTTATATGATATGCTTTAGATCACATGATTTAAGAATATTTGAGTATGTACACACATCTTTATCACATAATTCAAAGCTCTTCATTGTTTCTTTAAAATTCTATTCCCTAATATACATAAAATAAAACAAGAAGAGTAACATAATATTCTAGAACAATAGTGAAAAAATAGTAAATTTAACATCATTACTTCATAGCACTATTCTTATAAATATAAGTATAACAATCTTTCAATCTCCTTACAAAAGTCATAACATGATTTAATCAAACATGACCCCTTTTAATTAACTTGAATTTAAAATTTGAAAATCTAAGATCCCAATAAACTCCAATTTCATCATCGACGCCCAATTCACGATCCTTAAACAAATCCACACAAACGAGTGCATAGTCCGGACTGAGAAGTATCTCAATATAAATCCCTTCATTATGATTAGGGTTGTTCTCTTCGGTAACTTCCCATAAATCAATATGCTTCTTGTGTCCTACGTTACCAATTCAACTGAGCCCAACGTCCATTACCCAAAAACGTGCTCTAAACCTTGGCGAATGGCATCACCAACTTTTTGATGATCGTCTCGTAATGCGTAATAACCTTCTTGATTTGTGACAGATTCTGCAAGTCTATCACTAGAGCGAATTACATGTTGTATTTCAACTAAGCGATGGGTCACAAGCCATGGGGTGTTACTGTCTTTGCATGCTTCTTCTTTTTCTTTTGATGGGAAGAAATTGTACAAGAAAGTTTTTTTCATAGTATAATAATAATAATAATAATAATAATAATAATAATAGCAGATGTGTTTGATGAATTTCTCACAATGTTGAGCGAAAGTGGGTAGAAATTTATAGGGATTTTTTGGGTACAAAATTTGGATAGTTCTATGACTATAGATTATCTATATTAAATGATAATTGGCTGGATAAAATAAATCAAATTACAATAATGACATACTTGTCGTATCTTGTTCACATGCTGGTCATATACAAGAAATTGTAGGTAATTATACTTAATGGTATTAAGTAGTATAATTTATAATAAATATTAACTAATCGATTATATTAATTTAAATTAGACTAGTGATGTACTACATCTTTGACATTTCTAGTGCTAGGGTTGTTCAAAAATTGATTAAAGCGATTAAACTAACCGATTATGATAAATTAAATTACACTAGTGATGTACTATATTTGATGTTTCTCGTACTAGGGGTGTGCAAAAATTGATTTAAGTGATTAATCGAATGGGAAAATAATATTGATTTAACATTATCGAGTATGAATATGCTTAAGATATTGATTTAATTGTAATAATTTATATGATTTGCTTTAGATCACATGATTCAAGAATATTTGAGTACGTACACACATCTTTATCACATAATTCAAAGGTCTTCATTGTTTCTTTAAAATTCTGTTCCCTAAGACACATAAAATAAAACCAGAAGAGTAACATAATATTCCAAAACAATAGTGGAAAAATAGTAAATTTAACATCATTACTTCATAGCACTATTCATTTAAATATAAGTATTACAATCTCTCAATCTCCTTACAAAGGTCATAACATGATTTCATCAACACATGACCCGTTTTAATTAACTTGACTTTAAAATTTGAAGACCTAAGATCTCAATACATTCCAATCACATCATCGACATCCAATCCACGATTCTAAAACAAATTCATACAACCTAGTGCATAGTCCTACTTGAGCAAAAGATCACAAAGATAAGTCTCTTCATTATGATAAGTCTTAGGGTTGTTCTCTTCAATAACATTCCATAAATCAACATTCTTCTTGTGCCCTAACGTTATCAATTCGGCCGTGCCAACGTCCAATATAAAAAAATATGATCTAAAACCTTGGTGAATGGCATCACCAAATTTTCCGATGATCATCTAGTAATGCGTGACAACCTTCTTGATTTTCTACGAATTTTGCGGGTCTATCACCAGGGGGGAATACATGTCCCGTATTTCTACTAAGCGATGTGTCACCAAATCATGGGTCACATTCTTGTCTTTACATGCTTCTTCTTTTTCTTTTGATGGGAAGAAATTGTACAAGAAAGTTTTTTTGATAGTATTATAGCCATAATAGAAAATGTGTTTGATGAATTTTTCACAATGTTGAGCAAAACTGGGTAGGCATTTATAGGGATTTTCGGTACTAAATTTGGATAGTTCTGTGACTCTATAGATTATCTATAATAAATGATAACGGCACGATAAAATAAATCAAATTACATTAATGATGTACTTGTCGTATCTTGTTCACATTCGGTCATATTAAAGAAATTGTAGGTAATTATACTTAATGGTATTAAGTAGTATAATTTATAATAAATAATAACTAATTGATTATAATAATTTAAATTAGACTAGTGATGTACTACATTATTGACGTTTCTTGTGCTAGGGGTGTTAAAAAATTGACTAAATCGAGTAAACTATCCGATTATGCTAAATTAAATTATACTAGTGATGTACTATATTTGATGTTTCTCGTGCTACGGGTATGCAAAAATTGATTTAAGTAATTAATCTAATCAAAAAATGATATTGATTTAACAAAAGATTTAGTATGACATGCTTAAGATATTGATTTAACAAGTAATAATTTATATGATATGCTTTAGATCACATGATTTAAGAATATTTGAGTATGTACACACATCTTTATCACATAATTCAAAGCTCTTCATTGTTTCTTTAAAATTCTATTCCCTAATATACATAAAATAAAACAAGAAGAGTAACATAATATTCTAGAACAATAGTGAAAAAATAGTAAATTTAACATCATTACTTCATAGCACTATTCTTATAAATATAAGTATAACAATCTTTCAATCTCCTTACAAAAGTCATAACATGATTTAATCAAACATGACCCCTTTTAATTAACTTGAATTTAAAATTTGAAAATCTAAGATCCCAATAAACTCCAATTTCATCATCGACGCCCAATTCACGATCCTTAAACAAATCCACACAAACGAGTGCTTAGTCCGAACTGAGCAGTATCTCAATATAAATCCCTTCATTATGATAAGTCTTAGGGTTGTTCTCTTCAGTAACTTCCCATAAATCAATATGCTTCTTGTGTCCTACGTTACGAATTCAACTGAGCCCAACGTCCATTACCCAAAAACGTGCTCTAAACCTTGGCGAATGGCATCACCAACTTTTTGATGATCGTCTCGTAATGCGTAATAACCTTCTTGATTTGTGACAGATTCTGCAAGTCTATCACTAGAGCGAATTACATGTTGTATTTCAACTAAGCGATGGGTCACAAGCCATGGGGTGTTACTGTCTTTGCATGCTTCTTCTTTTTCTTTTGATGGGAAGAAATTGTACAAGAAAGTTTTTTTCATAGTATAATAATAATAATAATAATAATAATAATAATAATAATAATAATAATAGATGTGTTTGATGAATTTCTCACAATGTTGAGCAAAAGTGGGTAGAAATTTATAGGGATTTTTTGGGTACAAAATTTGGATAGTTCTATGACTATAGATTATCTATAATAAATGATAATTGAGTGGATAAAATAAATCAAATTACATTAATGACATACTTGTCGTATCTTGTTCACATGCTGGTCATATACAAGAAATTGTAGGTAATTATACTTAATGGTATTAAGTAGTATAATTTATAATAAATAATAACTAATCGATTATAATAATTTAAATTAGACTAGTGATGTACTACATCTTTGACATTTCTAGTGCTAGGGTTGTTCAAAAATTGATTAAAGCGATTAAACTAACCGATTATGATAAATTAAATTACACTAGTGATGTACTATATTTGATGTTTCTCGTACTAGGGGTGTACAAAAATTGATTTAAGTGATTAATCGAATGAGAAAATGATATTGATTTAACATTATCGAGTATGAATATGCTTAAGATATTGATTTAACTGTAATAATTTATATGATATGCTTTAGATCACATGATTCAAGAATATTTGAGTACGTACACACATCTTTATCACATAATTCAAAGGTCTTCATTGTTTCTTTAAAATTCTGTTCCCTAAGACACATAAAATAAAACCATAAGAGTAACATAATATTCCAAAACAATAGTGGAAAAATAGTAAATTTAACATCATTACTTCATATCACTATTCATTTAAATATAAGTATTAGAATCTCTCAATCTCCTTACAAAGGTCATAACATGATTTCATCAACACATGACCCTTTTTAATTAACTTGACTTTAAAATTTGAAGACCTAAGATCTCAATACATTCCAATCACATCATCGACATCCAATCCACGATCCTAAAACAAATTCATACAACCTAGTGCATAGTCCTACTTGAGCAGTATCACAGTATAAGTCTCTTCATTATGATAAGTCTTAGGGTTGTTCTCTTCAATAACATTCCTTAAATCAACATTCTTCTTGTGCCCTAACGTTATCAATTCGGCCGTGCCAACGTCCAATATAAAAAAATATGCTCTAAAACCTTGGTGAATGGCATCACCAGCTTTCGGATGATCATCTCGTAATGCGTGACAACCTTCTTGATTTTCTACGAATTTTGCGGGTCTATCACCAGGGCGGAATACATGTCCTGTATTTCTACTAAGCGATGTGTCACCAGTCATGGGCTGTTACTGTCTTTACATGCTTCTTCTTTTTCTTTTGATGGGAAGAAATTGTACAAGAAAGTTTTTTTGATAGTATTATAGCCATAATAGAAAATGTGTTTGATGAATTTTTCACAATGTTGAGCAAAACTGGGTAGGCATTTATAGTGATTTTCGGTACTAAATTTGGATAGTTCTGTGACTCTATAGATTATCTATAATAAATGATAACTGGCACGATAAAATAAATCAAATTACATTAATGATGTACTTGTCGTATCTTGTTCACATTCTGGTCATATTATAGAAATTGTAGGTAATTATACTTAATGGTATTAAGTAGTATATTTTATAATAAATAATAACTAATTGATTATAATAATTTAAATTAGACTAGTGATGTACTACATTATTGACGTTTCTTGTGCTAGGGGTGTTAAAAAATTGACTAAATCGAGTAAACTATCCGATTATGCTAAATTAAATTATACTAGTGATGTACTATATTTGATGTTTCTCGTGCTACGGGTGTTCAAAAATTGATTTAAGTAATTAATCTAATCAGAAAAATGATATTGATTTAACAGTATCGAGTATGATATGCTTAAGATATTCATTTAACAGTAATAATTTATATGATATGCTTTAGATCACATGATTCAAGAATATTTGAGTATGTACACACATCTTTATCACATAATTCAAAGGTCTTTATTGTTTCTTTAAAATTCTATTCCCTAATATACATAAAATAAAACAAGAAGAGTAACATAATATTCTAGAACAATAGTGAAAAAATAGTAAATTTAACATCATTACTTCATAGCACTATTCTTATAAATATAAGTATAACAATCTTTCAATCTCCTTACAAAAGTCATAGCATGATTTAATCAAACATGACCCCTTTTAATTAACTTGAATTTAAAATTTGAAAATCTAAGATCCCAATACAAATTACGTTCATCATCGACGCCCAATTCACGATCCTTAAACAAATCCACACAAACGAGTGCATAGTCCGGACTGAGAAGTATCTCAATATAAATCCCTTCATTATGATAAGTCTTAGGGTTGTTCTCTTCAGTAACTTCCCATAAATCAATATGCTTCTTGTGTCCTATGTTACCAATTCAACTGAGCCCAACGTCCATTACCCAAAAACGTGCTCTAAACCTTGGCGAATGGCATCACCAACTTTTTGATGATCGTCTCGTAATGCGTAATAACCTTCTTGATTTGGAACAGATTCTCAAGTCTATCACTAGAGCGAATTACATGTTGTGTTTCAACTAAGCGATGGGTCACAAGCCATGAGGTATTACTGTCTTTGCATGCTTCTTCTTTTTCTTCTGATGGGAAGAAATTGTACAAGAAAGTTTTGTTCATAATATAATAATAATAATAATAGCAGATGTGTTTGATGAATTTCTCAAAATGTTGAGCAAAAGTGGGTAGAAATTTATAGGGATTTTTTGGGTACAAAATTTGGATAGTTCTATGACTATAGATTATATATAATAAATGATAATTGAGTGGATAAAATAAATCAAATTACATTAATGACATACTTGTCGTATCTTGTTCACATTCTGTTCATATACAAGAAATTGTAGGTAATTATACTTAATGGTATTAAGTAGTATAATTTATAATAAATAATAACTAATCGATTATAATAATTTAAATTAGACTAGTGATGTACTACATCATTGACATATCTAGTGCTAGGGTTGTTCAAAAATTGATTAAAGCGATTAAACTAACCGATTATGATAAATTAAATTACACTAGTGATGTACTATATTTGATGTTTCTCGTACTAGGGGTGTGCAAAAATTGATTTAAGTGATTAATCGAATGAGAAAATGATATTGATTTAACATTATCGAGTATGAATATGCTTAAGATATTGATTTAATTGTAATAATTTATATGATATGCTTTAGATCACATGATTCAAGAATATTTGAGTACGTACACACATCTTTATCACATAATTCAAAGGTCTTCATTGTTTCTTTAAAATTAAGTTCCCTAAGACACATAAAATAAAACCAGAAGAGTTACATAATATTCCAAAACAATAGTGGAAAAATAGTAAATTTAACATCATTACTTCATAGCACTATTCATTTAAATATAAGTATTACAATCTCTCAATCTCCTTACAAAGGTCATAACATGATTTTATCAACACATGACCCTTTTTAATTAACTTGACTTTAAAATTTGAAGACCTAAGATCTCAATACATTCCAATCACATCATCGACATCCAATCCACGACCCTAAAACAAATTCATACAACCTAGTGCATAGTCCTACTTGAGAAGTATCACAGTATAAGTCTCTTCATTATGATAAGTCTTAGGGTTGTTCTCTTCAATAACATTCCATAAATCAACATTCTTCTTGTGCCCTAACGTTATCAATTCGGTCGTGCCAACGTCCAATATAAAAAAATATGATCTTAAACCTTGGTGAATGGCATCACCAGCTTTCGGATGATCATCTCGTAATGCGTGACAACCTTCTTGATTTTCTACGAATTTTGCGGGTCTATCACCAGGGCGGAATACATGTCCTGTATTTCTACTAAGCGATGTGTCACCAAATCATGGGTCATTACGTCTTTACATGCTTCTTCTTTTTCTTTTGATGGGAAGAAATTGTACAAGAAAGTTTTTTTGATAGTATTATAGCCATAATAGAAAATGTGTTTGATGAATTTTTCACAATGTTGAGCAAAACTGGGTAGGCATTTATAGGGATTTTCGGTACTAAATTTGGATAGTTCTGTGACTCTATAGATTATCTATAATAAATGATAACTGGCACGATAAAATAAATCAAATTACATTAATGATGTACTTGTCGTATCTTGTTCACATTCTGGTCATATTAAAGAAATTGTAGGTAATTATACTTAATGATATTAAGTAGTATAATTTATAATAAATAATAACTAATTGATTATAATAATTTAAATTAGACTAGTGATGTACTACATTATTGACATTTCTTGTGCTAGGGGTGTTAAAAAATTGACTAAATCGAGTAAACTATCCGATTATGCTAAATTAAATTATACTAGTGATGTACTATATTTGATGTTTCTCGTGCTACGGGTGTGCAAAAATTGATTTAAGTAATTTATCTAATCAGAAAAATGATATTGATTTAACAGTATCGAGTATGACATGGTTAAGATATTGATTTAACAGTAATAATTTATATGATATGCTTTAGATAACATGATTCAAGAATATTTGAGTATGTACACACATCTTTATCACATAATTCAAAGCTCTTCATTGTTTCTTTAAAATTCTATTCCCTAATATACATAAACTAAAACAAGAAGAGTAACATAATATTCTAGAACAATAGTGAAAAAATAGTAAATTTAACATCATTACTTCATAGCACTATTCTTATAAATATAAGTATAACAATCTTTCAATCTCCTTACAAAAGTCATAACATGATTTAATCAAACATGACCCCTTTTAATTAACTTGAATTTAAAATTTGAAAATCAAAGATCCCAATAAACTCCAATTTCATCATCGACGCCCAATTCACGATCCTTAAACAAATCCACACAAACGAGTGCATAGTCCGGACTGAGAAGTATCTCAATATAAATCCCTTCATTATGATAAGTCTTAGGGTTGTTCTCTTCAGTAACTTCCCATAAATCAATATGCTTCTTGTGTCCTACGTTACCAATTCAACTGAGCCCAACGTCCATTACCCAAAAACGTGCTCTAAACCTTGGCGAATGGCATCACCAACTTTTTGATGATCGTCTCGTAATGCGTAATAACCTTCTTGATTTGTGACAGATTACGCAAGTCTATCACTAGAGCGAATTACATGTTGTATTTCAACTAAGCGATGGGTCACAAGCCATGGGGTGTTACTGTCTTTGCATGCTTCTTCTTTTTCTTTTGATGGGAAGAAATTGTACAAGAAAGTTTTTTTCATAGTATAATAATAATAATAATAATAATAATAATAATAATAATAATAATAATAGCAGATGTGTTTGATGAATTTCTCACAATGTTGAGCAAAAGTGGGTAGAAATTTATAGGGATTTTTTGGGTACAAAATTTGGATAGTTCTATGACTATAGATTATCTATAATAAATGATAATTGAGTGGATAAAATAAATCAAATTACATTAATGACATACTTGTCGTATCTTGTTCACATTCGGTCATATACAAGAAATTGGAGGTAATTATACTTAATGGTATTAAGTAGTATAATTTATAATAAATAATAACTAATCGATTATAATAATTTAAATTAGACTAGTGATGTACTACATCTTTGACATTTCTAGTGCTAGGGTTGTTCAAAAATTGATTAAAGCGATTAAACTAACCGATTATGATAAATTAAATTACACTAGTGATGTACTATATTTGATGTTTCTCGTACTAGGGGTGTGCAAAAATTGATTTAGGTGATTAATCGAATGAGAAAATGATATTGATTTAACATTATCGAGTATGAATATGCTTAAGATATTGATTTAACTGTAATAATTTATATGATATGCTTTAGCTCACATGATTCAAGAATATTTGAGTACGTACACACATCTTTATCACATAATTCAAAGGTCTTCATTGTTTCTTTAAAATTCGTTCCCTAAGACACATAAAATAAAACCGAAAGAGTAACATAATATTCCAAAACAATCGTGGAAAAATAGTAAATTTAACATCATTACTTCATAGCACTATTCATTTAAATATAAGTATTACAATCTCTCAATCTCCTTACAAAGGTCATAACATGATTTCATCAACACATGACCCTTTTAAATTAACTTGACTTTAAAATTTGAAGACCTAAGATATCAATACATTCCAATCACATCATCGACATCCAATCCACGACCCTAAAACAAATTCATACAACCTAGTGCATAGTCCTACTTGAGCAAGATCACGGTATACGTCTCTTCATTATGATAAGTCTTAGGGTTGTTCTCTTCAATAACATTCCATAAATCAACATTCTTCTTGTGCCCTAACGTTATCAATTCGGCCGTGCCAACGTCCAATATAAAAAAATATGATCTAAAACCTTGGTGAATGGCATCACCAAATTTTCCGATGATCATCTAGTAATGCGTGACAACCTTCTTGATTTTCTACGAATTTTGCGGGTCTATCACCTGGGGGAATACATGTCCCGTATTTCTACTAAGCGATGTGTCACCGATCATGGGTCACATCTTGTCTTTACATGCTTCTTCTTTTTCTTTTGATGGGAAGAAATTGTACAAGAAAGTTTTTTTGATAGTATTATAGCCATAATAGAAAATGTGTTTGATGAATTTTTCACAATGTTGAGCAAAACTGGGTAGGCATTTATAGGGATTTTCGGTACTAAATTTGGATAGTTCTGTGACTCTATAGATTATCTATAATAAATGATAACGCACGATAAAATAAATCAAATTACATTAATGATGTACTTGTCGTATCTTGTTCACATTCTGGTCATATTAAAGAAATTGTAGGTAATTATACTTAATGGTATTAAGTAGTATAATTTATAATAAATAATAACTAATTGATTATAATAATTTAAAGTAGACTAGTGATGTACTACATTATTGACGTTTCTTGTGCTAGGGGTGTTAAAAAATTGACTAAATCGAGTAAACTATCCGATTATGCTAAATTAAATTATACTAGTGATGTACTATATTTGATGTTTCTCGTGCTACGGGTGTGCAAAAATTGATTTAAGTAATTAATCTAATCAGAAAAATGATATTGATTTAACAAAGATTTCGAGTATGACATGCTTAAGATATTGATTTAACAAAGTAATAATTTATATGATATGCTTTAGATCACATGATTTAAGAATATTTGAGTATGTACACACATCTTTATCACATAATTCAAAGCTCTTCATTGTTTCTTTAAAATTCTATTCCCTAATATACATAAAATAAAACAAGAAGAGTAACATAATATTCTAGAACAATAGTGAAAAAATAGTAAATTTAACATCATTACTTCATAGCACTATTCTTATAAATATAAGTATAACAATCTTTCAATCTCCTTACAAAAGTCATAACATGATTTAATCAAACATGACCCCTTTTAATTAACTTGAATTTAAAATTTGAAAATCTAAGATCCCAATAAACTCCAATTTCATCATCGACGCCCAATTCACGATCCTTAAACAAATCCACACAAACGAGTGCATAGTCCGGACTGAGAAGTATCTCAATATAAATCCCTTCATTATGATTAGGGTTGTTCTCTTCAGTAACTTCCCATAAATCAATATGCTTCTTGTGTCCTACGTTACCAATTCAACTGAGCCCAACGTCCATTACCCAAAAACGTGCTCTAAACCTTGGCGAATGGCATCACCAACTTTTTGATGATCGTCTCGTAATGCGTAATAACCTTCTTGATTTGTGACAGATTCTGCAAGTCTATCACTAGAGCGAATTACATGTTGTATTTCAACTAAGCGATGGGTCACAAGCCATGGGGTGTTACTGTCTTTGCATGCTTCTTCTTTTTCTTTTGATGGGAAGAAATTGTACAAGAAAGTTTTTTTCATAGTATAATAATAATAATAATAATAATAATAATAATAATAATAGCAGATGTGTTTGATGAATTTCTCACAATGTTGAGCGAAAGTGGGTAGAAATTTATAGGGATTTTTTGGGTACAAAATTTGGATAGTTCTATGACTATAGATTATCTATATTAAATGATAATTGGCTGGATAAAATAAATCAAATTACAATAATGACATACTTGTCGTATCTTGTTCACATGCTGGTCATATACAAGAAATTGTAGGTAATTATACTTAATGGTATTAAGTAGTATAATTTATAATAAATATTAACTAATCGATTATATTAATTTAAATTAGACTAGTGATGTACTACATCTTTGACATTTCTAGTGCTAGGGTTGTTCAAAAATTGATTAAAGCGATTAAACTAACCGATTATGATAAATTAAATTACACTAGTGATGTACTATATTTGATGTTTCTCGTACTAGGGGTGTGCAAAAATTGATTTAAGTGATTAATCGAATGGGAAAATAATATTGATTTAACATTATCGAGTATGAATATGCTTAAGATATTGATTTAATTGTAATAATTTATATGATTTGCTTTAGATCACATGATTCAAGAATATTTGAGTACGTACACACATCTTTATCACATAATTCAAAGGTCTTCATTGTTTCTTTAAAATTCTGTTCCCTAAGACACATAAAATAAAACCAGAAGAGTAGCATAATATTCCAAAACAATAGTGGAAAAATAGTAAATTTAACATCATTACTTCATAGCACTATTCATTTAAATATAAGTATTACAATCTCTCAATCTCCTTACAAAGGTCATAACATGATTTCATCAACACATGACCCGTTTTAATTAACTTGACTTTAAAATTTGAAGACCTAAGATCTCAATACATTCCAATCACATCATCGACATCCAATCCACGATCCTAAAACAAATTCATACAACCTAGTGCATAGTCCTACTTGAGCAGTATCATAGTATAAGTCTCTTCATTATGATAAGTCTTAGGGTTGTTCTCTTCAATAACATTCCATAAATCAACATTCTTCTTGTGCCCTAACGTTATCAATTCGGCCGTGCCAACGTCCAATATAAAAAAATATGATCTAAAACCTTGGTGAATGGCATCACCAGCTTTCCGATGATCATCTAGTAATGCGTGACAACCTTCTTGATTTTCTACGAATTTTGCGGGTCTATCACCAGGGGGGAATACATGTCCTGTATTTCTACTAAGCGATGTGTCACCAAATCATGGGTCATTATCTTGTCTTTACATGCTTCTTCTTTTTCTTTTGATGGGAAGAAATTGTACAAGAAAGTTTTTTTGATAGTATTATAGCCATAATAGAAAATGTGTTTGATGAATTTTTCACAATGTTGAGCAAAACTGGGTAGGCATTTATAGGGATTTTCGGTACTAAATTTGGATAGTTCTGTGACTCTATAGATTATCTATAATAAATGATAACTGGCACGATAAAATAAATCAAATTACATTAATGATGTACTTGTCGTATCTTGTTCACATTCTGGTCATATTAAAGAAATTGTAGGTAATTATACTTAATGGTATTAAGTAGTATAATTTATAATAAATAATAACTAATTGATTATAATAATTTAAATTAGACTAGTGATGTACTACATTATTGACGTTTCTTGTGCTAGGGGTGTTAAAAAATTGACTAAATCGAGTAAACTATCCGATTATGCTAAATTAAATTATACTAGTGATGTACTATATTTGATGTTTCTCGTGCTACGGGTGTGCAAAAATTGATTTAAGTAATTAATCTAATCAGAAAAATGATATTGATTTAACAGTATCGAGTATGACATGCTTAAGATATTGATTTAACAAAGAATAATTTATATGATATGCTTTAGATCACATGATTCAAGAATATTTGAGTATGTACACACATCTTTATCACATAATTCAAAGCTCTTCATTGTTTCTTTAAAATTCTATTCCCTAATATACATAAAATAAAACAAGAAGAGTAACATAATATTCTAGAACAATAGTGAAAAAATAGTAAATTTAACATCATTACTTCATAGCACTATTCTTATAAATATAAGTATAACAATCTTTCAATCTCCTTACAAAAGTCATAACATGATTTAATCAAACATGACCCCTTTTAATTAACTTGAATTTAAAATTTGAAAATCTAAGATCCCAATAAACTCCAATTTCATCATCGACGCCCAATTCACGATCCTTAAACAAATCCACACAAACGAGTGCTTAGTCCGAACTGAGCAGTATCTCAATATAAATCCCTTCATTATGATAAGTCTTAGGGTTGTTCTCTTCAGTAACTTCCCATAAATCAATATGCTTCTTGTGTCCTACGTTACGAATTCAACTGAGCCCAACGTCCATTACCCAAAAACGTGCTCTAAACCTTGGCGAATGGCATCACCAACTTTTTGATGATCGTCTCGTAATGCGTAATAACCTTCTTGATTTGTGACAGATTCTGCAAGTCTATCACTAGAGCGAATTACATGTTGTATTTCAACTAAGCGATGGGTCACAAGCCATGGGGTGTTACTGTCTTTGCATGCTTCTTCTTTTTCTTTTGATGGGAAGAAATTGTACAAGAAAGTTTTTTTCATAGTATAATAATAATAATAATAATAATAATAATAATAATAATAGCAGATGTGTTTGATGAATTTCTCACAATGTTGAGCAAAAGTGGGTAGAAATTTATAGGGATTTTTTGGGTACAAAATTTGGATAGTTCTATGACTATAGATTATCTATAATAAATGATAATTGAGTGGATAAAATAAATCAAATTACATTAATGACATACTTGTCGTATCTTGTTCACATTCTGGTCATATACAAGAAATTGTAGGTAATTATACTTAATGGTATTAAGTAGTATAATTTATAATAAATAATAACTAATCGATTATAATAATTTAAATTAGACTAGTGATGTACTACATCTTTGACATTTCTAGTGCTAGGGTTGTTCAAAAATTGATTAAAGCGATTAAACTAACCGATTATGATAAATTAAATTACACTAGTGATGTACTATATTTGATGTTTCTCGTACTAGGGGTGTGCAAAAATTGATTTAAGTGATTAATCGAATGAGAAAATGATATTGATTTAACATTATCGAGTATGAATATGCTTAAGATATTGATTTAACTGTAATAATTTATATGATATGCTTTAGATCACATGATTCAAGAATATTTGAGTACGTACACACATTTTATCACATAATTCAAAGGTCTTCATTGTTTCTTTAAAATTCGTTCCCTAAGACACATAAAATAAAACCATAAGAGTAACATAATATTCCAAAACAATAGTGGAAAAATAGTAAATTTAACATCATTACTTCATAGCACTATTCATTTAAATATAAGTATTACAATCTCTCAATCTCCTTACAAAGGTCATAACATGATTTCATCAACACATGACCCTTTTTAATTAACTTGACTTTAAAATTTGAAGACCTAAGATCTCAATACATTCCAATCACATCATCGACATCCAATCCACGATCCTAAAACAAATTCATACAACCTAGTGCATAGTCCTACTTGAGCAAGATATCACAAGATAAGTCTCTTCATTATGATAAGTCTTAGGGTTGTTCTCTTCAATAACATTCCATAAATCAACATTCTTCTTGTGCCCTAACGTTATCAATTCGGCCGTGCCAACGTCCAATATAAAAAAATATGATCTAAAACCTTGGTGAATGGCATAACCAGCTTTCCGATGATCATCTCGTAATGCGTGACAACCTTCTTGATTTTCTACGAATTTTGCGGGTCTATCACCAGGGCGGAATACATGTCCCGTATTTCTACTAAACGATGTGTCACCAAATGGGTCACATTATTGTCTTTACATGCTTCTTCTTTTTCTTTTGATGGGAAGAAATTGTACAAGAAAGTTTTTTTGATAGTATTATAGCCATAATAGAAAATGTGTTTGATGAATTTTTCACAATGTTGAGAAAAAGCTGGGTAGGCATTTATAGGGATTTTCGGTACTAAATTTGGATAGTTCTGTGACTCTATAGATTATCTATAATAAATGATAACTGGCACGATAAAATAAATCAAATTACATTAATGATGTACTTGTCGTATCTTGTTCACTTTCTGGTCATATTAAAGAAATTGTAGGTAATTATACTTAATGGTATTAAGTAGTATAATTTATAATAAATAATAACTAATTGATTATAATAATTTAAATTAGACTAGTGATGTACTACATTATTGACGTTTCTTGTGCTAGGGGTGTTAAAAAATTGACTAAATCGAGTAAACTATCCGATTATGCTAAATTAAATTATACTAGTGATGTACTATATTTGATGTTTCTCGTGCTACGGGTGTGCAAAAATTGATTTAAGTAATTAATCTAATCAGAAAAATGATATTGATTTAACAAGATCGAGTATGACATGCTTAAGATATTGATTTAACAGTAATAATTTATATGATATGCTTTAGATCACATGATTCAAGAATATTTGAGTATGTACACACATCTTTATCACATAATTCAAAGCTCTTCATTGTTTCTTTAAAATTCTATTCCCTAATATACATAAAATAAAACAAGAAGAGTAACATAATATTCTAGAACAATAGTGAAAAAATAGTAAATTTAACATCATTACTTCATAGCACTATTCTTATAAATATAAGTATAACAATCTTTCAATCTCCTTACAAAAGTCATAACATGATTTAATCAAACATGACCCCTTTTAATTAACTTGAATTTAAAATTTGAAAATCTAAGATCCCAATAAACTCCAATTTCATCATCGACGCCCAATTCACGATCCTTAAACAAATCCACACAAACGAGTGCTTAGTCCGAACTGAGCAGTATCTCAATATAAATCCCTTCATTATGATAAGTCTTAGGGTTGTTCTCTTCAGTAACTTCCCATAAATCAATATGCTTCTTGTGTCCTACGTTACGAATTCAACTGAGCCCAACGTCCATTACCCAAAAACGTGCTCTAAACCTTGGCGAATGGCATCACCAACTTTTTGATGATCGTCTCGTAATGCGTAATAACCTTCTTGATTTGTGACAGATTCTGCAAGTCTATCACTAGAGCGAATTACATGTTGTATTTCAACTAAGCGATGGGTCACAAGCCATGGGGTGTTACTGTCTTTGCATGCTTCTTCTTTTTCTTTTGATGGGAAGAAATTGTACAAGAAAGTTTTTTTCATAGTATAATAATAATAATAATAATAATAATAATAATAATAATAATAGCAGATGTGTTTGATGAATTTCTCACAATGTTGAGCAAAAGTGGGTAGAAATTTATAGGGATTTTTTGGGTACAAAATTTGGATAGTTCTATGACTATAGATTATCTATAATAAATGATAATTGAGTGGATAAAATAAATCAAATTACATTAATGACATACTTGTCGTATCTTGTTCACATTCTGGTCATATACAAGAAATTGGAGGTAATTATACTTAATGGTATTAAGTAGTATAATTTATAATAAATAATAACTAATCGATTATAATAATTTAAATTAGACTAGTGATGTACTACATCTTTGACATTTCTAGTGCTAGGGTTGTTCAAAAATTGATTAAAGCGATTAAACTAACCGATTATGATAAATTAAATTACACTAGTGATGTACTATATTTGATGTTTCTCGTACTAGGGGTGTGCAAAAATTGATTTAGGTGATTAATCGAATGAGAAAATGATATTGATTTAACATTATCGAGTATGAATATGCTTAAGATATTGATTTAACTGTAATAATTTATATGATATGCTTTAGCTCACATGATTCAAGAATATTTGAGTACGTACACACATCTTTATCACATAATTCAAAGGTCTTCATTGTTTCTTTAAAATTCTGTTCCCTAAGACACATAAAATAAAACCAGAAGAGTAACATAATATTCCAAAACAATCGTGGAAAAATAGTAAATTTAACATCATTACTTCATAGCACTATTCATTTAAATATAAGTATTACAATCTCTCAATCTCCTTACAAAGGTCATAACATGATTTCATCAACACATGACCCTTTTAAATTAACTTGACTTTAAAATTTGAAGACCTAAGATCTCAATACATTCCAATCACATCATCGACATCCAATCCACGATCCTAAAACAAATTCATACAACCTAGTGCATAGTCCTACTTGAGCAGTATCACAGTATACGTCTCTTCATTAGGATAAGTCTTAGGGTTGTTCTCTTCAATAACATTCCATAAATCAACATTCTTCTTGTGCCCTAACGTTATCAATTCGGCCGTGCCAACGTCCAATATAAAAAAATATGATCTAAAACCTTGGTGAATGGCATCACCAGCTTTCCGATGATCATCTAGTAATGCGTGACAACCTTCTTGATTTTCTACGAATTTTGCGGGTCTATCACCTGGGGGGAATACATGTCCTGTATTTCTACTAAGCGATGTGTCACCAGTCATGGGCTGTTACTGTCTTTACATGCTTCTTCTTTTTCTTTTGATGGGAAGAAATTGTACAAGAAAGTTTTTTTGATAGTATTATAGCCATAATAGAAAATGTGTTTGATGAATTTTTCACAATGTTGAGCAAAACTGGGTAGGCATTTATAGGGATTTTCGGTACTAAATTTGGATAGTTCTGTGACTCTATAGATTATCTATAATAAATGATAACTGGCACGATAAAATAAATCAAATTACATTAATGATGTACTTGTCGTATCTTGTTCACATTCTCGGTCATATTAAAGAAATTGTAGGTAATTATACTTAATGGTATTAAGTAGTATAATTTATAATAAATAATAACTAATTGATTATAATAATTTAAATTAGACTAGTGATGTACTACATTATTGACGTTTCTTGTGCTAGGGGTGTTAAAAAATTGACTAAATCGAGTAAACTATCCGATTATGCTAAATTAAATTATACTAGTGATGTACTATATTTGATGTTTCTCGTGCTACGGGTGTGCACAAATTGATTTAAGTAATTAATCTAATCAGAAAAATGATATTGATTTAACAGTATCGAGTATGACATGCTTAAGATATTGATTTAACAGTAATAATTTATATGATATGCTTTAGATCACATGATTTAAGAATATTTGAGTATGTACACACATCTTTATCACATAATTCAAAGCTCTTCATTGTTTCTTTAAAATTCTATTCCCTAATATACATAAAATAAAACAAGAAGAGTAACATAATATTCTAGAACAATAGTGAAAAAATAGTAAATTTAACATCATTACTTCATAGCACTATTCTTATAAATATAAGTATAACAATCTTTCAATCTCCTTACAAAAGTCATAACATGATTTAATCAAACATGACCCCTTTTAATTAACTTGAATTTAAAATTTGAAAATCTAAGATCCCAATAAACTCCAATTTCATCATCGACGCCCAATTCACGATCCTTAAACAAATCCACACAAACGAGTGCATAGTCCGGACTGAGAAGTATCTCAATATAAATCCCTTCATTATGATAAGTCTTAGGGTTGTTCTCTTCAATAACTTCCCATAAATCAATATGCTTCTTGTGTCCTACGTTACCAATTCAACTGAGCCCAACGTCCATTACCCAAAAACGTGCTCTAAACCTTGGCGAATGGCATCACCAACTTTTTGATGATCGTCTCGTAATGCGTAATAACCTTCTTGATTTGTGACAGATTCTGCAAGTCTATCACTAGAGCGAATTACATGTTGTATTTCAACTAAGCGATGGGTCACAAGCCATGGGGTGTTACTGTCTTTGCATGCTTCTTCTTTTTCTTTTGATGGGAAGAAATTGTACAAGAAAGTTTTTTTCATAGTATAATAATAATAATAATAATAATAATAATAATAATAATAGCAGATGTGTTTGATGAATTTCTCACAATGTTGAGCAAAAGTGGGTAGAAATTTATAGGGATTTTTTGGGTACAAAATTTGGATAGTTCTATGACTATAGATTATCTATAATAAATGATAATTGAGTGGATAAAATAAATCAAATTACATTAATGACATACTTGTCGTATCTTGTTCACATTCTGGTCATATACAAGAAATTGGAGGTAATTATACTTAATGGTATTAAGTAGTATAATTTATAATAAATAATAACTAATCGATTATAATAATTTAAATTAGACTAGTGATGTACTACATCTTTGACATTTCTAGTGCTAGGGTTGTTCAAAAATTGATTAAAGCGATTAAACTAACCGATTATGATAAATTAAATTACACTAGTGATGTACTATATTTGATGTTTCTCGTACTAGGGGTGTGCAAAAATTGATTTAAGTGATTAATCGAATGGGAAAATAATATTGATTTAACATTATCGAGTATGAATATGCTTAAGATATTGATTTAATTGTAATAATTTATATGATTTGCTTTAGATCACATGATTCAAGAATATTTGAGTACGTACACACATCTTTATCACATAATTCAAAGGTCTTCATTGTTTCTTTAAAATTTCGTTCCCTAAGACACATAAAATAAAACCAGAAGAGTAACATAATATTCCAAAACAATAGTGGAAAAATAGTAAATTTAACATCATTACTTCATAGCACTATTCATTTAAATATAAGTATTACAATCTCTCAATCTCCTTACAAAGGTCATAACATGATTTCATCAACACATGACCCGTTTTAATTAACTTGACTTTAAAATTTGAAGACCTAAGATCTCAATACATTCCAATCACATCATCGACATCCAATCCACGATCCTAAAACAAATTCATACAACCTAGTGCATAGTCCTACTTGAGCAAGATCACAAAGATAAGTCTCTTCATTATGATAAGTCTTAGGGTTGTTCTCTTCAATAACATTCCATAAATCAACATTCTTCTTGTGCCCTAACGTTATCAATTCGGCCGTGCCAACGTCCAATATAAAAAAATATGATCTAAAACCTTGGTGAATGGCATCACCACTTTCCGATGATCATCTCGTAATGCGTGACAACCTTCTTGATTTTCTACGAATTTTGCGGGTCTATCACCGGGCGGAATACATGTCCCGTATTTCTACTAAGCGATGTGTCACCAAATATCATGAGTCATATCGTCTTTACATGCTTCTTCTTTTTCTTTTGATGGGAAGAAATTGTACAAGAAAGTTTTTTTGATAGTATTATAGCCATAATAGAAAATGTGTTTGATGAATTTTTCACAATGTTGAGAAAAACTGGGTAGGCATTTATAGGGATTTTCGGTACTAAATTTGGATAGTTCTCGTGACTCTATAGATTATCTATAATAAATGATAACTCGGCACGATAAAATAAATCAAATTACATTAATGATGTACTTGTCGTATCTTGTTCACTTTCTCGGTCATATTAAAGAAATTGTAGGTAATTATACTTAATGGTATTAAGTAGTATAATTTATAATAAATAATAACTAATTGATTATAATAATTTAAATTAGACTAGTGATGTACTACATTATTGACGTTTCTTGTGCTAGGGGTGTTAAAAAATTGACTAAATCGAGTAAACTATCCGATTATGCTAAATTAAATTATACTAGTGATGTACTATATTTGATGTTTCTCGTGCTACGGGTGTGCAAAAATTGATTTAAGTAATTAATCTAATCAGAAAAATGATATTGATTTAACAGTATCGAGTATGAGATGCTTAAGATATTGATTTAACAGTAATAATTTATATGATATGCTTTAGATCACATGATTCAAGAATATTTGAGTATGTACACACATCTTTATCACATAATTCAAAGCTCTTCATTGTTTCTTTAAAATTCTATTCCCTAATATACATAAAATAAAACAAGAAGAGTAACATAATATTCTAGAACAATAGTGAAAAAATAGTAAATTTAACATCATTACTTCATAGCACTATTCTTATAAATATAAGTATAACAATCTTTCAATCTCCTTACAAAAGTCATAACATGATTTAATCAAACATGACCCCTTTTAATTAACTTGAATTTAAAATTTGAAAATCTAAGATCCCAATAAACTCCAATTTCATCATCGACGCCCAATTCACGATCCTTAAACAAATCCACACAAACGAGTGCTTAGTCCGAACTGAGCAGTATCTCAATATAAATCCCTTCATTATGATAAGTCTTAGGGTTGTTCTCTTCAGTAACTTCCCATAAATCAATATGCTTCTTGTGTCCTACGTTACGAATTCAATCGAGCCCAACGTCCATTACCCAAAAACGTGCTCTAAACCTTGGCGAATGGCATCACCAACTTTTTGATGATCGTCTCGTAATGCGTAATAACCTTCTTGATTTGTGACAGATTCTCGCAAGTCTATCACTAGAGCGAATTACATGTTGTATTTCAACTAAGCGATGGGTCACAAGCCATGGGGTGTTACTGTCTTTGCATGCTTCTTCTTTTTCTTTTGATGGGAAGAAATTGTACAAGAAAGTTTTTTTCATAGTATAATAATAATAATAATAATAATAATAATAATAATAATAATAGCAGATGTGTTTGATGAATTTCTCACAATGTTGAGCAAAAGTGGGTAGAAATTTATAGGGATTTTTTGGGTACAAAATTTGGATAGTTCTATGACTATAGATTATCTATAATAAATGATAATTGAGTGGATAAAATAAATCAAATTACATTAATGACATACTTGTCGTATCTTGTTCACATTCTGGTCATATACAAGAAATTGGAGGTAATTATACTTAATGGTATTAAGTAGTATAATTTATAATAAATAATAACTAATCGATTATAATAATTTAAATTAGACTAGTGATGTACTACATCTTTGACATTTCTAGTGCTAGGGTTGTTCAAAAATTGATTAAAGCGATTAAACTAACCGATTATGATAAATTAAATTACACTAGTGATGTACTATATTTGATGTTTCTCGTACTAGGGGTGTGCAAAAATTGATTTAAGTGATTAATCGAATGAGAAAATGATATTGATTTAACATTATCGAGTATGAATATGCTTAAGATATTGATTTAACTGTAATAATTTATATGATATGCTTTAGATCACATGATTCAAGAATATTTGAGTACGTACACACATTTTATCACATAATTCAAAGGTCTTCATTGTTTCTTTAAAATTCTGTTCCCTAAGACACATAAAATAAAACCATAAGAGTAACATAATATTCCAAAACAATAGTGGAAAAATAGTAAATTTAACATCATTACTTCATAGCACTATTCATTTAAATATAAGTATTACAATCTCTCAATCTCCTTACAAAGGTCATAACATGATTTCATCAACACATGACCCTTTTTAATTAACTTGACTTTAAAATTTGAAGACCTAAGATCTCAATACATTCCAATCACATCATCGACATCCAATCCACGATCCTAAAACAAATTCATACAACCTAGTGCATAGTCCTACTTGAGCAGTATCACAGTATAAGTCTCTTCATTATGATAAGTTTTAGGGTTGTTCTCTTCAATAACATTCCATAAATCAACATTCTTCTTGTGCCCTAACGTTATCAATTCGGCCGTGCCAACGTCCAATATAAAAAAATATGATCTAAAACCTTGGTGAATGGCATCACCAGCTTTCCGATGATCATCTCGTAATGCGTGACAACCTTCTTGATTTTCTACGAATTTTGCGGGTCTATCACCAGGGCGGAATACATGTCCTGTATTTCTACTAAGCGATGTGTCACCAGTCATGGGCTGTTACTGTCTTTACATGCTTCTTCTTTTTCTTTTGATGGGAAGAAATTGTACAAGAAAGTTTTTTTGATAGTATTATAGCCATAATAGAAAATGTGTTTGATGAATTTTTCACAATGTTGAGAAAAACTGGGTAGGCATTTATAGGGATTTTCGGTACTAAATTTGGATAGTTCTGTGACTCTATAGATTATCTATAATAAATGATAACTGGCACGATAAAATAAATCAAATTACATTAATGATGTACTTGTCGTATCTTGTTCACTTTCTGGTCATATTAAAGAAATTGTAGGTAATTATACTTAATGGTATTAAGTAGTATAATTTATAATAAATAATAACTAATCGATTATAATAATTTAAATTAGACTAGTGATGTACTACATTATTGACGTTTCTTGTGCTAGGGGTGTTAAAAAATTGACTAAATCGAGTAAACTATCCGATTATGCTAAATTAAATTATACTAGTGATGTACTATATTTGATGTTTCTCGTGCTACGGGTGTGCAAAAATTGATTTAAGTAATTAATCTAATCAGAAAAATGATATTGATTTAACAGTATCGAGTATGAGATGCTTAAGATATTGATTTAACAGTAATAATTTATATGATATGCTTTAGATCACATGATTCAAGAATATTTGAGTATGTACACACATCTTTATCACATAATTCAAAGGTCTTCATTGTTTCTTTAAAATTCTATTCCCTAAGATACATAAAATAAAACAAGAAGAGTAACATAATATTCTTGAACAATAGTGAAAAAACAGTAAATTTAACATCATTACTTCATAGCTCTATTCTTATAAATATAAAAATATTTCAATCTCCTTACAAAAGTCATAACATGATTTAATCAAACATGACCCTCTTTAATTAACTTGAATTTAAAATTTAAAAACCTAGGATCTCAATACAGTCCAATCACATCATCGACACCCAATCCACGATCCTAAAACAAATCCATACAACATAGTGCATAGTCCTAATTGAGCAGTATCACAATATAAGTCCCTTCATTATGATAAGTCTTAGGGTTGTTCTCTTCAGTAACATTCCATAAATCAACATGCTTCTTGTGGCCTAACGTTATTAATTCGGTCGTGCCAACGTCCAGTATAAAAAAACGTGCTCTAAAACCTTGGTGAATGGCATCACCTGCTTTCCGATGATCATATCGGAATGCGTGACAACCTTCTTGATTTTCCACGAATTCTGTAGGTCTATCACCAGGGCGGAATACATTTCCTGTATTTCTACTAAGCGACGGGTCACAATTCATAGGGTTTTACTGTATTTACATGCTACTTCTTTTTCTTTTGATGGGAAGAAATTGTACAAGAAAGTTATTTTCATAGTATAATAACAATAATAGCAAATGTGTTTGATGAATTTGTCACAATGTTGAGCAAAAGTGGGTAGGCATTTATAGTGATTTTTCGGTACTAAATTTGGATAGTTCTATGACTCTATAGATTATCTATAATAAATGATAACTGACCCGATAAAATTGTTAGAATATTATGTTATTAATATTCTGATTTTGTATTAATGTAGTATCATATTATATATGGTAGGTAGTACAATGTTAATTAGAAATATTATGTAAATTAGGTAGAAGATTATTAGGAATTGATTAGGAAGATTAGACATGATTGGCTATTCCTAATTGATGTATATTGTGTATATATTGGACCTTTGAAAGATGAATAAAGTGAGGAAAATATTCTACTTACCCTAGAATTATTACATGGTATCAAGAGCTTAAGGAAAGATCCAAAATTAGTTTAATTTCTTTCAAATTTTTGGTCATCTTCCTCCCTAGAAAACCCTAGTGGCCGAAAATTTCTTTTTTTTCACTCCATTATTGATTATCCTTCATCACAACCAGTTATGTCTGAATCCAAATAATCTTTTCACCCTGCCCTTGCTGTTTCAATCATTAAAACACATGTTTCCATCAAACTAGAAATGGAAACCGTTCATTATGCGACTTGGGCGGAATTATTCAAAATATGTTGTCGTGCTCACAAAGTTCTTCATCATATAATTCCTCCAAAAGACGGTAAAGGGAAAGACATAACGAACGATGCAGACAAGGAATTGTGGGATACACTTGATGCCACAGTTCTTGGTTGGATTTATGCAACAATCTCTACAGACTTGTTGCATACGATAATGGAACCGAATTCCACAGCCATGGCGGCGTGGGAACGTTTGCTAGATATTTTTCAAGATAACCAAAACTCTCGCGCTGTTTCATTGGAACAGGAGTTCTCAACCATTGACATGGCGGATTTCCCTAATGTTTCTACATATTGTCAACGCCTCAAAGTGTTGGCCGATCAATTACAAAACATTGGTTCACCGGTTACTAATAACCGGTTAGTCTTGCAATTGGTCTCCGATCTCACCGACGCGTATAGCGGCGTGGGAACTCTAATTCGCCAAAGTAATCCTCTACCACAATTTTATCAAGCAAGGTCCATGCTTGTACTTGAAGAGTCGGGCTTGGTGAAAAAGGCCTCAACTACTTCAAATTCCGTCATGCTTGCCACGCCTTCACATGATGGTAATTTTTTTACCCTTCTCAACAAAATAAGAGACAAAAAGGATGTCATAACAATAAAAATAAGGGTGGAAATCGCGGAAATAACAAAGGTGGAGGCCACCGAAATTCTGGTGGCGGCGGTAATGGCAGCAACACCAACTATAGTGGTGGATAGTGGCAGTAGTCCGGCGGCGATCGATGGCGCGAATCGGCGCGGGGGCGGGCGGACGATGGTAGCAGCGAAATTTCACCGGAAGTGGCCTTAGGCTGTACCATCCAGCCCAACCCCAGCAGGCAATTGGGCCAGGCAGCCCCCAAGGCCCACTGGCCAGCCTCACAGCAGTGGCCCATTTCCAACTCCATGGCAAAGAAGTGGCGGCGGCGAAGCGAGCCCAAAGCAGGCCCATTTCGGCCGGGTCCGTGGCCACATGCGAGCAAAGCGGTGGGCCTCAGCCGACCTAGTGGCATGAGGCCCATTCAACAGGGGCCCACCCCACGGAAATTGAGTCAGCCATGCACACTCTTAGACTTAATCCACCGGATTCTAATTGGTATATGGACTCCGGAGCGACGTCACATATGACGTCCTCCCAAGGTAATCTCTCGTCTTATTTTAATTTGAGCAATGATAATGGAATAATTGTCGGAAATGGACATTCAATTCCAATAAAAGGTTATGGTTCTAGCAAATTGTTACCGCCAAACCCACCCCTAATTTTAAAGAATGTCCTTCATGCTCCCAAATTAATCAAAAACTTGGTTTCTGTTAGAAAGTTTACAACTAATAATTGGGTCTCCGTCCGGTTTGACCCCTTTGTTTTTTCCGTGCATGATTTTCAGACGGGGAAGCTTCTCATGAGATGTGATAGCAAAGGGGAGCTCTACCCAATAAATATGTCAACCCAACAATCCAAGTTTCCTTCTGTTTTTACTGCCTTTGCACCATCTTTATGGCACCAACGTTTAGGACATCCGGGAGAGGATGTTTTGGCTTCTCTTAAACAAAATAATTTTATTTCTTGTACCCAGACACAGACTCTAAATAAGTGTCATTCTTTCACACTTGGTAAACATGTTGAGTTGTCTTTTATTTCCTCTATTTCATGCACTCTTTTGCCATTTGATATTTTACATTGTGATATTTGGACATCCCCTGTTTTGAGTTCTTCTGGTCATAGATATTATTTGCTTATACTTGATGACTACTCTAATTATTTGTGGACATTCCCTTTATCGAAAAAATCACAAGTTTTTTCCACTTTTCTCACTTTTAGAGCATTCATCCGAACTCAATTTGAACGGGATATCAAAAATATACAATGTGACAATGGGAGGGAGTTTGACAATAAACAGTTTTGGGATTTTTTTAAAATAAATGGTCTTTAGTTTCGTTTGTCTTGTCCTCATACTTCATCACAAAATGGGAAGGTGGAACGTAAAATTAGAACCATTAACAATATTGTTAGAACATCTCTTTCTCATGATTCACTTCCCCCTGTATTTTGGCATCATGCACTCCAAATGGCAACTTATCTGTTGAATGTCCTTCCTTATAAAAATCTATCATACCAAGATTCCCTAAAAATGCTTTACCTACGAGAGCCCACATATCATCACTTACGAGTATTTGGGTGTCTTTGCTACCCCCTCTTCCCATCCACCAAAATCACAAAACTCCAAGCCCGGTCTACTCCAAATGTGTTCTTAGGATACCCTACTCATCATTGCGGTTACCAATGTTACCACATTTCTTCCAAAAGAATCTTTATAAGTCGTCATGTAATCTTTGATGAAACAATATTTCCTTTTGCTAAGTTACATGTCACCGGAACCCCTAACTATGATTTTTTTGGATAATGATAAGCTTTCGTATCTAACACATTTTTTTCACAGCCCGGTATCTATTACTAGTGTTGAACATCGTAATTTAGGCCCATTGGGCCAAGCAGCCCCAACAGGCCCAATTCCAGCTCCATCAGTGCATCCCACTGGACCCTCGATTTCTCACTCATCGGTTAGTGGCGTCCAGTCCACTGGCCCAACAAACCGTTCGATCACCCGTAGTCAACATGGGATTGTCAAACCCAATGCAAAATATAGCCTTCACACCTAGGTCTCGAAATCACCCTTGCCTCATAATCCAGTATCTGCTCTAAAAGACCCGAATTGGAAAATGGCCATGGATGATGAATATCATGCTCTAATTACAAATAGGACATGGGATTTAGTACCTTGTCCATCTAATGCTAATATAATTCGATCTATGTGGATTTTCATACATAAAGAAAAATCTGATGGAACTTTTGAGCGGCATAAAGCCCGTCTTGTAGGTGATGGAAAGACACAGCAGGTTGGTGTAGATTGCGGGGAAACATTCAGTCCAGTGGTCAAACCTGCAACTATCATAATAGTTCTCAGCCTGTCTCTCTCAAAAGGATAGTCACTTCATCAATTGGATGTCAAAAATGCCTTACTCCATGGACACCTAAATGAGACTGTTTACATGTACCAACCATTGGGATACAGGGATCCTAAATATCCCAACCATGTGTGTTTGCTCAACAAATCCTTATATGGCCTCAAGCAGGCCCCCAAGGCTTGGTATACACGGTTTGCAAAATTTGTGTCACGCATGGGTTTCTTGCACAGCCGTTCAGATAATTCCCTGTTTATCTATCGTCAGGGTAATCATACTGCTTATCTTCTTCTATATGTGGATGATATTATTCTAACAACATCTTCAGACTCTCTTCGCAAGAATATCATGTCACAGCTTAGTTCTGAATTTTCTATGAAAGATCTTGGCCCACTCCACTACTTTTTAGGGATTGATGTGACCCGACATACAGGTGGATTATTCCTCTACCAGAAGAAGTATGCATCAGAAATCGTGGAACGAGCTGGGATGGCTTTCTGCAAACCTTCGGCAACTCCGGTCGACACAAAGTCAAAATTGAGTGCCATCTCTAGCAAACCTCTTGATGATCCAACGTTATACCGCAGCCTAGCAGGAGCTTTACAATATCTCACATTCACCAGGCCAGATATTACCTATGCAGTGCAACAAGTGTGTCTATTCATGCATAATCCAATGGAAGAACATATGCATGCTCTGAAACGCATTGTGCGATATATTCAGGGCACTCTGGAGTATGGATTACATCTATACCCGTCCTCTATTTCCAAACTTGTTACTTACACCGATGCAGATTGGGCAGGCTGTCTGGATAAAAGACGATCCACCTCCGGATATTGCGTCTTCCTTGGTGACAATTTAATCTCATGGTCCTCAAAAAGGCAGGCCACGGTATCACGCTCAAGTGCTGAAGCAGAATATCGTGCTGTGGCCAATGTTGTATCTGACTCATGTTGGATTCGGAACCTATTACTTGAACTTCATTGCCCTATACCGACTGCAACAATAGTAGACTGTGATAATATTAGTGCAATCTACCTCTCATGGAATCCCATCCACCATCAACGCACTAAACATATTGAGTTAGATATTCACTTTGTACGTGAGAAGGTGGCTCGCGGACAGGTTCGGGTGCTGCATGTCCCAACGCGACATCAAATCGCAGATATCTTCACAAAAGAACTTCCACTGATATAATTTGAAGATTTTAGGGACAGTCTCAGCATTCACCGCCCTCCAGCTTCGACTGCGGGGGAGTGTTAGAATATTATGTTATTAATATTATGATTTTTTATTAATGTAGTATCATATTATATATGGTAGGTAGTACAATGTTAATTAGGAATATTATGTAAATTAGGTAGAAGATTATTAGGAATTGATTAGAAAGATTAGGCATGATTGACTCTTTCTAATTGATATATATTTTGTATATATTGGACCTTTGTAAGATGAATAAAGTGAGGAAAATATTCTACTTACCCTAGAATTATTACATTCTATGACTCTATAGATTATCTATAATAAATGATAACTGACCCGATAAAATAAATCAAATTACATTAATGATGTACTTGTCGTATCTTGTTCACATGCTGGTCATATTAAAGAAATTGTAGGTAATTATAATTAATGGTATTAAGTAGTATAATTTATAATAAATAATAACTAATTGATTATAATAATTTAAATTAGACTAGTGATGTACTACATTATTGACGTTTCTTGTGCTAGGGGTGTTAAAAAATTGACTAAATAGATTAAACTAACCGATTATGCTAAATTAAATTATACTAGTGATGTACTATATTTGATGTTTCTCGTGTTACGGGTGTGCAAAAATTGATTTAAGTGATTAGTCGAATCAGAAAAATGATATTGATTTAACAATATCGAGTATGATATGCTTAAGATATTGATTTAACTGTAATAATTTATATGATATGCTTTAGATAACATGATTCAAGAATATTTGAGTACTTACACACATCTTTATCACATAATTCAAAGGTCTTCATTGTTTCTTTAAAATTCTGTTTCCTAAGACACATAATATAAAACAAGAAGAGTAACATAATATTCTAAAACAATAGTGAAAAAATAGTAAATTTAACATCATTACTTCGTAGCACTATTCTTATAAATATACGTATAACAATCTTTCAATCTCCTTACAAAAGTCATAACATGATTTAATCAAACATGACCCCTTTTAATTAACTCAAATTTAAAATTTGAAAATCTAAGATCCCAATACAGTCCAATTTCATCATCGACGCTCAATTCACGATCCTTAAACAAATTCACACAAACGAGTGCTTAGTCCGGACTGAGCAATATCTCAATATAAATCCCTTCATTATGATAAATCTTAGGGTTGTTCTCTTCAGTAACTTCCCATAAATCAACATGTTTCTTGTGTCCTAATGTTACCAATTCAGCAGAGCCCAACGTCCATTACCAAAAATGTGTTCTAAAACCTGGTCGAATGGCATAACTAGCTTTCCGATGATCATCTCATAATGTGTGTCAACATTAATGATTTACAATATATTCTTCAAGTCTATCACCGAAGTGAATTACATGTCCTGTATTTCAACTAAGCGATGTGTCACAAGTCATGGGGTGTTATTGTCTTTGCATGCTTCTTCTTTTGCTTTTGATGGGAAGAAATTGTACAAGAAAGTTCTTTTCATAGTATAATAGCCATAATAGAAAATGTGTTTGATGAATTTTTCACAAAGTTATTACAAAGTGGGTAGGCATTTATAGGGATTTTCGGTACTAAATTTGGATGGTTCTATGACTCTATAGATTATCTATAATAAATGCTAATTGACCGGATAAAATAAATCAAATTACATTAATGATATACTTGTCGTATCTTGTTCACATGCAGTTCATATTAAAGAAAATGTAGGCAATTATACTTAATGTTATTAAGTAGTATAATTTATAATAAATAATAACTAATTGATTATAATAATTTAAATTAGACTAGTGATGTACTAAATCTTTGACATTTCTAGTGCTAGGGTTGTTCAAAAATCGACTAAAGCGATTAAACTAACCGATTATGATAAATTAAATTACACTAGTGATGTACTATATTTGATGTTTCTCGTACTAGGGTTGTGCAAAAATTGATTTACGTGATTAATCGAATGAGAAAATGATATTTATTTAACAGTATCGAGTATGATATGCTTAAGATATTGATTTAACTGTAATAATTTATATGATATTGTTTAGTTCACATGATTCAAGAATATTTGAGTACTTACACAGATCTTTATCACATAATTCAAAGGTCTTCATTGTTTCTTTAAAATTATGTTCCCTAAGACACATAAAATAAAACAAGAAGAGTAACATAATATTCTAGAACAATAGTGAAAAAATAGTAAATTTAACATTATTACTTCATAGAACTATTCTTATAAATATAACAATCTTTCAATCTCCTTACAAAAAGTCATAACATGATTTTATCAAACATGACCCTTTTTAATTAACTTGAATTTAAAATTTTAAAATCTAAGATCCCAATACAGTCCAATTTAATCATCGACGCCCAATTCACGATCCTTAAACAAATGAACAAAAATGAGTGCATAGTCCGGACTGAGTAGTATCTCAATATAAGTCCCTCATTATGATCGCGCCCCATGTCCAATACCGAAAAATGTGCTCAAACACCTCTGCGAATGACATCACCAACTTTTTGATGATTGTCTCGTAATGCATGACAACCTTTTTAATTTGCCATGAATTCTGCTGGTCTATCACTGAAAAGGAATACATGTCCCGTATTATAACTAACCGACGGGTCACAAGCAATGTGATGTTACTGTATTTGCATGCTTCTTCTTTTGCTTTTGATGTGAAGATATTGTACAAGAATGTTTTTTTTTTATAGTTAATAACAATATTAGAAAACGTGTTTGATGATTTTTTCACAATGTTCAGCAAAAGTGGGTCGGAATTTATAGGGATCTTTTGGTACTAAATTTGGATAGTTCTATGACTCTATAGATTATCCATACTAAATGAAAACTGACCGGATATAATAAATCAAATTACATTAATGATATACTTGTCGTATCTTGTGCACATGCTGGTCATATTAAAGAAATTGTAGGTAATTATACTTATTGGTATAGTACTATAATTTATAATAAATAATAACTAATAGATTATAATAATTTAAATTAATCTAGTGAACATTTTTGACGTTTTTTTGCTAGGGTGTTCAAAAACCGATTAAACTGATCGATTATGATAAATTAAATTACACTTGTTATTTACTATATTTGATGTTTCTTGTGCTAGGGATGTGCAAAAATTCGATTTAAATGATACGATTAATTGAACCTGAAAAATGATATTGATTTAACAATAGCGAGTATGATATACTTAGGGTATTGATTTAAGTCAAATAATTTATATGATATGCTTAAGATCACATGATTTGTGAGATTTCACTGAGTATGTTGTTGTTGTTGCTTAAGATCACATGATTAAAGAATATTTGAGTACGTTACACACATCTTTATCACATGATTCAAATATCTTCATTTCTTTAAAATTTCGTGCTCAGTCAAAGTAAGACACATAAAATAAAACTAGCTGAGTATCACAATATCCAGAGCAATAGGAAAAAAGTAGTAAATTTAACATCATTTCTTCATAGCACTATTCTTTTAGATATAAATATAATAATCTTTCTATCTCATTACAAATATCATAACATGATTTCATCAAACATGACCCTTTTTAATTAACTTTAATTTAAAATTTGAAGATATCCCAATACAGTCCAGTCTCATCATCGACGCTCAAGCATAGTCCTGACTGAGCAGTATCTCAATTTAAGTCCCTTCATTATGATAAGTTTTAGGGTTGTTCCCTTCAGCAACATCCCATAAATTAACATACTGCTTGTGCTCTAACGTTATCAATTCGACCGTGCCCAACGTCCAGTATCAAAAACGTTCTCTAAAACCTTGGTGAATGGCATAACCAGCTTTCCGACGATCGTCTCGTAATGCGTTACAACCTTCTTTATTTTCCACAAATTATTGCGGGTCTATCATCGGGGCGGAATACATGACCCATTTTTCTACTAAGCGACGAGTCACAATTCATGGGGTGATATTGTGTTTACATGCTTCTTCTTCTTCTGCTTTTTATGGGATGCAAATGTACAAGAAAGTTCTTTTCATAGTATAATAGTCATAATAGAAAATGTGTTTGATGAATTTTTCACAATGTTGAGAAAAAGTGGGTAGGAATTTATAGGGAGTTTTGAGTACTAAATTTGGATAGTTCTACGACTCTATATATTATCTATAATAAATGATAGCTGACCGGATAAAATAAATTAAATTACATTAATGATGTACTTGTCGCATCGCGTGCACATGCTGGTCATATTAATGAAAATGCAGGCAATTCTACTTAATGGTATTAAGTAGTATAATTTATAATAAATAATAACTAATCGACTATAATAATTTAAATTAAACTAGCGGTGTTCTACATTTTTGACGTTTCTTGTGCTAGGGGTACTAAAAAATTGATTAAAGCGATTAAAAGAACCGATTATGCTAGGAGTGTGCAAAAATTAATTTAAGTGATTAATCGAACCAGAAAAATTATATTATCTTAACAATATCAATTATGAAATGCTTAAGATATGCTTAAGATGTTGATATAACTCAATAAATTTATATGATATCCTTAAGATCACATGATTCGAGGATATTTGATTACGCTACACACATCTTTATCATATGATTCAAAGGTCTTCATTATTTCTTTAAAATTTCGTGCTTAAAGACACATAAAATAAAACTAGCAGAGTAACATAATATTCCAGAACAATAGGGGGAAAAATAGTAAATTTGGCATCATTACTTCATAGCACTATTCTTTTAGATATAAATATAATAATCTTTCTATCTCCTTAAAAATATCATAACATGACCCCTTTTAATTAACTTGAATTTAAAATTTGAAAATCTAAGATCCCAATAAACTCCAATTTCATCATCAACGCCCAATTCACGATCCTTAAACAAATCCACACAAACGAGTGCTTAGTCCGGACTGAGCAGTATCTCAATATAAATCCCTTCATTATGATAAGTCTTAGGGTCGTTCTCTTCAGTAACTTCCCATAAATCAACATGCTTCTTGTGTCTTAATGTTACCAATTCAGCTGAGCCGATCGTCCATTACCAAAAACGTGTTCTAAAACCTTGGCGAATGGCATAACTAGCTTTCCGATGATCATCTCATAATGTGTGTCAACATTAATGATTTGCAATATATTCTTCAAGTCTATCACCGGAGTGAATTACATGTCCTGTATTTCAACTAAGCGATGTGTCACAAGTCATGGGGTGTTACTTTCTTTGCATGCTTCTTCTTCTGCTTTTGATGGGAACAAATTGTACACGAAAGTTTTTTTCATAGTATAATAATAATAATAGCAGATGTGTTTGATGAATTTCTCACAATGTTGAGCAAAAGTGGGTAGAAATTTATAGGGATTTTTTGGAACTAAATTTGGATAGTTCTATGACTCTATAGATTATCTATAATAAATGATAACTGACATGATAAAATAAATGAAATTACATTAATGATGTACTTGTCGTATCTTGTTCACATGCTGGTCATATTAAAGAAATTGCAGGTAATTATACTTAATGGTATTAAGTAGTATAATTTATAATAAATAATAACTAATTTATTATAATAATTTAAATTAGACTAGTGATGTACTACATTATTGACGTTTCTTGTGCTAGAGGTGTTCAAAAATCGACTAAATCTATTAAACTAACCGATTATGCTATATTTAATTATACTAGTGATGTACTATATTTGATGTTTCTCGTGCTACGGGTGTGCAAATATTGATTTAAGTGATTAATCGAATATGAAAAATGATATTGATTTAACAGTATCAAGTATGATATGCTTAAGATATTGATTTAACTGTAATAATATATAAGATATGCTTAAGATCACATGGTTCAAGAATATTTGAGTACGTTACACACATCTTTATCACATGATTCAAAGGTCTTTATTGTTTCTTCAAAATTTCGTTCTCCAAGACACATAAAATAAAACCAGAAGAGTAACATAATATTCCAAAACAATAATGGAAAAATAGTAAATTTAACATCATTACTTCATAGCACTATTCATTTCAATATAAGTATAACAATCTCTCAATCTCCTTACAAAGGTCATAACATGATTTCATCAAACATGATCCTTTTTAATTAACTTGAATTTAAAATCTGAAGACCTAGGATCTCAATACAGTCCAATCACATCATCGACACCCAATCCACGATCCTAAAACAAATCCATACAACCTAGTGCATAGTCCTAATTGAGCAGTATCACAATATAAGTCCCTTCATTATGATAAGTCTTAGGGTTGTTCTCTTCAGTAACATTCCATAAATCAACATGCTTCTTGTGCCCTAACGTTATTAAATCGGCCATGCCAACGTCCAGTATAAAACAATATGCTCTAAAACCTTGGTGAATGGCATCACCAGCATTCTGATGGTCATCTCTTAATGCGTGACAACCTTTTTAATTTTTCACGAATTCTGTGGGTCTATCACCAGGGTGGAATACATGTCCTGTATTTCAACTAAGCGACGGGTCGAAATTCATGGGGTGTTACTGTCTTTACATGCTTCTTCTTTTTCTTTTGATGGGAAGAAATTGTACAAGTTTTTTTCATAGTTTAATAACAATAATAGCAAATGTGTTTGATGAATTTGTCATAATGTTGTGCAAAAGTGGGTAGGCATTTATAGGGTTTTTTCGGTACTAAATTTGGTTTGTTCTATGACTATATAGATTATCTATAATAAATGATAATTGGCCCAATAAAATAAATCAAATTACATTAATGATGTACTTGTCATATCTTGTTCACATGCTGGTCATATTAAAGAAATTGTAGGTAATTATAATTAATGGTATTAAGTAGTATAATTAATAACAAATAATAACTATTTGATTATAATAATTTAAATTAGACTAGTGATGTACTACATTATTGACGTTTCTTGAGCTAGGGGTGTTCAAAAATCGACTAAATCGAGTAAACTAACCGATTATGCTAAATTAAATTATACTAGTGATGTACTATATTTGATGTTTCTCGTGCTACGGGTGTGCAAAAATTGATTTAAGTGATTAATCGAATCAGAAAAATTATATTGATTTAACAGTATCGAGTATGATATGCTTAAGATATTGAATTAACTGTAATAATTTATAAGATATGCTTTAGATCACATGATTCAAGAATATTTGAGTACGTACACACATCTTTATCACATAATTCAAAGGTCTTCATCGTTTCTTTTAAATTCGGTTCCCTAAGACACATAAAATAAAACAAGAAGACTAACATAATATTCTAGAACAATAGTGAAAAAATAGTAAATTTAACATCATTACTTCAAAGCACTATTCTTATAAATATAAGTATAACAATCTTTCAATCTCCTTACAAAAGTCATAACATGATTTAATCAAACATGACCCCTTTTAATTAACTTTAATTTAAAATTTGAAAATCTAAGATCCCAATAAACTCCAATTTCATCATCGACGCCCAATTCACGATCCTTAAACAAATCCACACAAACGAGTGCTTAGTCCGAACTGAGCAGTATCTCAATATAAATCCCTTCATTATGATAAGTCTTAGGGTTGTTCTCTTCAGTAACTTCCCATAAATCAACATGCTTCTTGTGTCCTAATGTTACCAATTCGGTTGTGCCCAACGTCCATTACCTAAAACGTGTTCTAAAACCTCGGCGAATGGCATAACTTGCTTTCCGATGATCATCTCATGATGCGTGACAACCTTCTTGATTTTCCATGAATTTTGCGGGTCTATCACTGGGGCGGAATACATGTCCTGTATTTCTAATAAGCGACGGGTCACAATTCATGGGGTTTTACTATCATTACTTGTTTCTTCTTTTTCTTTTGATGGGAAGAAATTGTACAAGAAAGTTTTTTTCATAGTATAATAACAATAATAGCAAATGTGTTTGATGAATTTATCACAATGTTGAGCAATTTGGATAGTTCTATGACTCTATAGATTATCTATAATAAATGATAACTGACACGATAAAATAAATGAAATTACATTAATGATGTACTTGTCGTATCTTGTTCACATGCTGGTCATATTAAAGAAATTGCAGGTAATTATACTTAATGGTATTAAGTAGTATAATTTATAATAAATAATAACTAATTTATTATAATAATTTAAATTAGACTAGTGATGTACTACATTATTGACGTTTCTTGTGCTAGAGGTGTTCAAAAATCGACTAAATCTATTAAACTAACCGATTATGCTATATTTAATTATACTAGTGATGTACTATATTTGATGTTTCTCGTGCTATGGGTGTGCAAATATTGATTTAAGTGATTAATCGAATATGAAAAATGATATTGATTTAACAGTATCAAGTATGATATGCTTAAGATATTGATTTAACTGTAATAATATATATGATATGCTTAAGATCACATGGTTCAAGAATATTTGAGTACGTTACACACATCTTTATCACATGATTCAAAGGTCTTTATTGTTTCTTCAAAATTTCGTTCTCCAAGACACATAAAATAAAACCAGAAGAGTAACATAATATTCCAAAACAATAATGGAAAAATAGTAAATTTAACATCATTACTTCATAGCACTATTCATTTCAATATAAGTATAACAATCTCTCAATCTCCTTACAAAGGTCATAACATGATTTCATCAAACATGACCCTTTTTAATTAACTTGAATTTAAAATCTGAAGACCTAGGATCTCAATACAGTCCAATCACATCATCGACACCCAATCCACGATCCTAAAACAAATCCATACAACCTAGTGCATAGTCCTAATTGAGCAGTATCACAATATAAGTCCCTTCATTATGATAAGTCTTAGGGTTGTTCTCTTCAGTAACATTCCATAGATCAACATGCTTCTTGTGCCCTAACATTATTAAATCGGCCATGCCAACGTCCAGTATAAAACAATATGCTCTAAAACCTCGGCGAATGGCATAACTTGCTTTCCGATGATCATCTCATGATGCGTGACAACCTTCTTGATTTTCTATGAATTTTGTGGGTCTATCACCGGGGCGGAATACATGTCCTGTATTTCTAATAAGCGACGGGTCACAATTAATGGTGTTTTACTATCATTACTTGTTTCTTCTTTTTCTTTTGATGGGAATAAATTGTACAAGAAAGTTTTTTTCATAGTATAATAACAATAATAGCAAATGTGTTTGATGAATTTATCACAATGTTGAGCAATTTGGATAGTTCTATGACTCTATAGATTATCTATAATAAATGATAACGACACGATAAAATAAATGAAATTACATTAATGATGTACTTGTCGTATCTTGTTCACATGCTGGTCATATTAAAGAAATTGCAGGTAATTATACTTAATGGTATTAAGTAGTATAATTTATAATAAATAATAACTAATTTATTATAATAATTTAAATTAGACTAGTGATGTACTACATTATTGACGTTTCTTGTGCTAGAGGTGTTCAAAAATCGACTAAATCGATTAAACTAACCGATTATGCTAAATTAAATTATACTAGTGATGTACTATATTTGATGTTTCTCGTGCTACGGGTGTGCAAATATTGATTTAAGTGATTAATCGAATATGAAAAATGATATTGATTTAACAGTATCAAGTATGATATGCTTAAGATATTGATTTAACTGTAATAATATATATGATATGCTTAAGATCACATGGTTCAAGAATATTTGAGTACGTTACACACATCTTTATCACATGATTCAAAGGTCTTCATTGTTTCTTCAAAATTTCGTTCTCCAAGACACATAAAATAAAACCGAAGAGTAACATAATATTCCAAAACAATAATGGAAAAATAGTAAATTTAACATCATTACTTCATAGCACTTTGGTCATTTAAATATAAGTATAACAATCTCTCAATCTCCTTAAAAAGGTCATAACATGATTTCATCAAACATGACCCTTTTTAATTAACTTGAATTTAAAATCTGAAGACCTAGGATCTCAATACAGTCCAATCACATCATCGACACCCAATCCACGATCCTAAAACAAATCCATACAACCTAGTGCATAGTCCTAATTGAGCAGTATCACAATATAAGTCCCTTCATTATGACAAGTCTTAGGGTTGTTCTCTTCAGTAACATTCCATAAATCAACATGCTTCTTGTGCCCTAACGTTATTAAATCGGCCATGCCAACGTCCAGTATAAAACAATATGCTCTAAAACCTTGGTGAATGGCATCACCGGCATTCTGATGGTCATCTCGTAATGCGTGACAACCTTTTTAATTTTCCACGAATTTTGCGGGTCTATCACCAGGGTGGAATACATGTCCTGTATTTCAATTAAGCGACGGGTCGAAATTCATGAGGTGTTACTGTCTTTACATGCTTCTTCTTTTTCTTTTGATGGGAAGAAATTGTACAAGTTTTTTTCATAGTTTAATAACAATAATAGCAAATGTGTTTGATGAATTTGTCATAATGTTGTGCAAAAGTGGGTAGGCATTTATAGGGTTTTTTCGGTACTAAATTTGGATTGTTCTATGACTATATAGATTATCTATAATAAATGATAATTGGCCCAATAAAATAAATCAAATTACATTAATGATGTACTTGTCATATCTTGTTCACATGCTTTGGTCATATTAAAGAAATTGTAGGTAATTATAATTAATGGTATTTAGTAGTATAATTAATAACAAATAATAACTATTTGATTATAATAATTTAAATTAGACTAGTGATGTACTACATTATTGACGTTTCTTGAGCTAGGGGTGTTCAAAAATCGACTAAATCGAGTAAACTAACCGATTATGCTAAATTAAATTATACTAGTGATGTACTATATTTGATGTTTCTCGTGCTACGGGTGTGCAAAAATTGATTTAAGTGATTAATCGAATCAGAAAAATTATATTGATTTAACAGTATCGAGTATGATATGCTTAATATATTGAATTAACTGTAATAATTTATATGATATGCTTTAGATCACATGATTCAAGAATATTTGATTACGTACACACATCTTTATTACATAATTCAAAGGTCTTCATCGTTTCTTTAAAATTCTGTTCCCTAAGACACATAAAATAAAACAAGAAGACTAACATAATATTCTAGAACAATAGTGAAAAAATAGTAAATTTAACATCATTACTTCATAGCACTATTCTTATAAATATAAGTATAACAATCTTTCAATCTCCTTACAAAAGTCATAACATGATTTAATCAAACATGACACCTTTTAATTAACTTTAATTTAAAATTTGAAAATCTAAGATCCCAATAAACTCCAATTTCATCATCGACGCCCAATTCACGATCCTTAAACAAATCCACACAAACGAGTGCTTAGGCCGGACTGAGCAGTATCTCAATATAAATCCCTTCATTATGATAAGTCTTAGGGTTGTTCTCTTCAGTAACTTCCCATAAATCAACATGCTTCTTGTGTCCTAATGTTACCAATTCGGTTGTGCCCAACGTCCATTACCTAAAACGTGTTCTAAAACCTCGGCGAATGGCATAACTTGCTTTCCGATGATCATCTCATGATGCGTGACAACCTTCTTGATTTTCTATGAATTTTGCGGGTCTATCACTGGGGCGGAATACATGTCCTGTATTTCTAATAAGCGACGGGTCACAATTCATGGGGTTTTACTATCATTACTTGTTTCTTCTTTTTCTTTTGATGGGAAGAAATTGTACAAGAAAGTTTTTTTCATAGTATAATAACAATAATAGCAAATGTGTTTGATGAATTTATCACAATGTTGAGCAATTTGGATAGTTCTATGACTCTATAGATTATCTATAATAAATGATAACTGACACGATAAAATAAATGAAATTACATTAATGATGTACTTGTCGTATCTTGTTCACATGCTTTGGTCATATTAAAGAAATTGCAGGTAATTATACTTAATGGTATTAAGTAGTATAATTTATAATAAATAATAACTAATTTATTATAATAATTTAAATTAGACTAGTGATGTACTACATTATTGACGTTTCTTGTGCTAGAGGTGTTCAAAAATCGAGTAAACTAACCGATTATGCTAAATTAAATTATACTAGTGATGTACTATATTTGATGTTTCTCGTGCTACGGGTGTGCAAATATTGATTTAAGTGATTAATCGAATATGAAAAATGATATTGATTTAACAGTATCAAGTATGATATGCTTAAGATATTGATTTAACTGTAATAATATATATGATATGCTTAAGATCACATGGTTCAAGAATATTTGAGTACGTTACACACATCTTTATCACATGATTCAAAGGTCTTCATTGTTTCTTCAAAATTTCGTTCTCCAAGACACATAAAATAAAACCAGAAGAGTAACATAATATTCCAAAACAATAATGGAAAAATAGTAAATTTAACATCATTACTTCATAGCACTGGTCATTTAAATATAAGTATAACAATCTCTCAATCTCCTTAAAAAGGTCATAACATGATTTCATCAAACATGACCCTTTTTAATTAACTTGAATTTAAAATCTGAAGACCTAGGATCTCAATACAGTCCAATCACATCATCGACACCCAATCCACGATCCTATAACAAATCCATACAACCTAGTGCATAGTCCTAATTGAGCAGTATCACAATATAAGTCCCTTCATTATGATAAGTCTTAGGGTTGTTCTCTTCAGTAACATTCCATAAATCAACATGCTTCTTGTGCCCTAACGTTATTAAATCGGCCATGCCAACGTCCAGTATAAAACAATATGCTCTAAAACCTTGGTGAATGGCATCACCAGCATTCTGATGGTCATCTCGTAATGCGTGACAACCTTTTTAATTTTCCACGAATTTTGCGGGTCTATCACCAGGGTGGAATACATGTCCTGTATTTCAATTAAGCGACGGGTCGAAATTCATGAGGTGTTACTGTCTTTACATGCTTCTTCTTTTTCTTTTGATGGGAAGAAATTGTACAAGTTTTTTTCATAGTTTAATAACAATAATAGCAAATGTGTTTGATGAATTTGTCATAATGTTGTGCAAAAGTGGGTAGGCATTTATAGGGTTTTTTCGGTACTAAATTTGGATTGTTCTATGACTATATAGATTATCTATAATAAATGATAATTGGCCCAATAAAATAAATCAAATTACATTAATGATGTACTTGTCATATCTTGTTCACATGCTGGTCATATTAAAGAAATTGTAGGTAATTATAATTAATGGTATTTAGTAGTATAATTAATAACAAATAATAACTATTTGATTATAATAATTTAAATTAGACTAGTGATGTACTACATTATTGACGTTTCTTGAGCTATGGGTGTTCAAAAATCGACTAAATCGAGTAAACTAACCGATTATGCTAAATTAAATTATACTAGTGATGTACTATATTTGATGTTTCTCGTGCTACGGGTGTGCAAAAATTGATTTAAGTGATTAATCGAATCAGAAAAATTATATTGATTTAACAGTATCGAGTATGATATGCTTAATATATTGAATTAACTGTAATAATTTATATGATATGCTTTAGATCACATGATTCAAGAATATTTGATTACGTACACACATCTTTATTACATAATTCAAAGGTCTTCATCGTTTCTTTAAAATTCTGTTCCCTAAGACACATAAAATAAAACAAGAAGACTAACATAATATTCTAGAACAATAGTGAAAAAATAGTAAATTTAACATCATTACTTCATAGCACTATTCTTATAAATATAAGTATAACAATCTTTCAATCTCCTTACAAAAGTCATAACATGATTTAATCAAACATGACACCTTTTAATTAACTTTAATTTAAAATTTGAAAATCTAAGATCCCAATAAACTCCAATTTCATCATCGACGCCCAATTCACGATCCTTAAACAAATCCACACAAACGAGTGCTTAGGCCGGACCGAGCAGTATCTCAATATAAATCCCTTCATTATGATAAGTCTTAGGATTGTTCTCTTCAGTAACTTCCCATAAATCAACATGCTTCTTGTGTCCTAATGTTACCAATTCGGTTGTGCCCAACGTCCATTACCTAAAACGTGTTCTAAAACCTCGGCGAATGGCATAACTTGCTTTCCGATGATCATCTCATGATGCGTGACAACCTTCTTGATTTTCCATGAATTTTGCGGGTCTATCACCGGGGCGGAATACATGTCCCGTATTTCTAATAAGCGACGGGTCACAATTAATGGGGTTTTACTATCATTACTTGTTTCTTCTTTTTCTTTTGATGGGAAGAAATTGTACAAGAAAGTTTTTTTCATAGTATAATAACAATAATAGCAAATGTGTTTGATGAATTTATCACAATGTTGAGCAATTTGGATAGTTCTATGACTCTATAGATTATCTATAATAAATGATAACTCGACACGATAAAATAAATGAAATTACATTAATGATGTACTTGTCGTATCATGTTCACATGCTGGTCATATTAAAGAAATTGCAGGTAATTATACTTAATGGTATTAAGTAGTATAATTTATAATAAATAATAACTAATTTATTATAATAATTTAAATTAGACTAGTGATGTACTACATTATTGACGTTTCTTGTGCTAGAGGTGTTCAAAAATCGAGTAAACTAACCGATTATGCTAAATTAAATTATACTAGTGATGTACTATATTTGATGTTTCTCGTGCTACGGGTGTGCAAATATTGATTTAAGTGATTAATCGAATATGAAAAATGATATTGATTTAACAAAGATCAAGTATGATATGCTTAAGATATTGATTTAACTTAATAATATATATGATATGCTTAAGATCACATGGTTCAAGAATATTTGAGTACGTTACACACATCTTTATCACATGATTCAAAGGTCTTCATTGTTTCTTCAAAATTTCGTTCTCCAAGACACATAAAATAAAACCAGAAGAGTAACATAATATTCCAAAACAATAATGGAAAAATAGTAAATTTAACATCATTACTTCATAGCACTGGTCATTTAAATATAAGTATAACAATCTCTCAATCTCCTTAAAAAGGTCATAACATGATTTCATCAAACATGACCCTTTTTAATTAACTTGAATTTAAAATCGAAGACCTAGGATCTCAATACGGTCCAATCACATCATCGACACCCAATCCACGATCCTATAACAAATCCATACAACCTAGTGCATAGTCCTAATTGAGCAGTATCACAATATAAGTCCCTTCATTATGATAAGTCTTAGGGTTGTTCTCTTCAGTAACATTCCATAAATCAACATGCTTCTTGTGCCCTAACGTTATTAAATCGGCCATGCCAACGTCCGATAAAACAATATGCTCTAAAACCTTGGTGAATGGCATCACCAGCATTCTGATGGTCATCTCGTAATGCGTGACAACCTTTTTAATTTTCCACGAATTTTGCGGGTCTATCACCAGGGTGGAATACATGTCCTGTATTTCAATTAAGCGACGGGTCGAAATTCATGAGGTGTTACTGTCTTTACATGCTTCTTCTTTTTCTTTTGATGGGAAGAAATTGTACAAGTTTTTTTCATAGTTTAATAACAATAATAGCAAATGTGTTTGATGAATTTGTCATAATGTTGTGCAAAAGTGGGTAGGCATTTATAGGGTTTTTTCGGTACTAAATTTGGATTGTTCTATGACTATATAGATTATCTATAATAAATGATAATTGGCCCAATAAAATAAATCAAATTACATTAATGATGTACTTGTCATATCTTGTTCACATGCTGGTCATATTAAAGAAATTGTAGGTAATTATAATTAATGGTATTTAGTAGTATAATTAATAACAAATAATAACTATTTGATTATAATAATTTAAATTAGACTAGTGATGTACTACATTATTGACGTTTCTTGAGCTAGGGGTGTTCAAAAATCGACTAAATCGAGTAAACTAACCGATTATGCTAAATTAAATTATACTAGTGATGTACTATATTTGATGTTTCTCGTGCTACGGGTGTGCAAAAATTGATTTAAGTGATTAATCGAATCAGAAAAATTATATTGATTTAACGGTATCGTGTATGATATGCTTAATATATTGAATTAACTGTAATAATTTATATGATATGCTTTAGATCACATGATTCAAGAATATTTGATTACGTACACACATCTTTATTACATAATTCAAAGGTCTTCATCGTTTCTTTAAAATTCTGTTCCCTAAGACACATAAAATAAAACAAGAAGACTAACATAATATTCTAGAACAATAGTGAAAAAATAGTAAATTTAACATCATTACTTCATAGCACTATTCTTATAAATATAAGTATAACAATCTTTCAATCTCCTTACAAAAGTCATAACATGATTTAATCAAACATGACACCTTTTAATTAACTTTAATTTAAAATTTGAAAATCTAAGATCCCAATAAACTCCAATTTCATCATCGACGCCCAATTCACGATCCTTAAACAAATCCACACAAACGAGTGCTTAGGCCGGACTGAGCAGTATCTCAATATAAATCCCTTCATTATGATAAGTCTTAGGGTTGTTCTCTTCAGTAACTTCCCATAAATCAACATGCTTCTTGTGTCCTAATGTTACCAATTCGGTTGTGCCCAACGTCCATTACCTAAAACGTGTTCTAAAACCTCGGCGAATGGCATAACTTGCTTTCCGATGATCATCTCATGATGCGTGACAACCTTCTTGATTTTCTATGAATTTTGTGGGTCTATCACCGGGGCGGAATACATGTCCTGTATTTCTAATAAGCGACGGGTCACAATTAATGGTGTTTTACTATCATTACTTGTTTCTTCTTTTTCTTTTGATGGGAATAAATTGTACAAGAAAGTTTTTTTCATAGTATAATAACAATAATAGCAAATGTGTTTGATGAATTTATCACAATGTTGAGCAATTTGGATAGTTCTATGACTCTATAGATTATCTATAATAAATGATAACTGACACGATAAAATAAATGAAATTACATTAATGATGTACTTGTCGTATCTTGTTCACATGCTGGTCATATTAAAGAAATTGCAGGTAATTATACTTAATGGTATTAAGTAGTATAATTTATAATAAATAATAACTAATTTATTATAATAATTTAAATTAGACTAGTGATGTACTACATTATTGACGTTTCTTGTGCTAGAGGTGTTCAAAAATCGACTAAATCGATTAAACTAACCGATTATGCTAAATTAAATTATACTAGTGATGTACTATATTTGATGTTTCTCGTGCTACGGGTGTGCAAATATTGATTTAAGTGATTAATCGAATATGAAAAATGATATTGATTTAACAGTATCAAGTATGATATGCTTAAGATATTGATTTAACTGTAATAATATATATGATATGCTTAAGATCACATGGTTCAAGAATATTTGAGTACGTTACACACATCTTTATCACATGATTCAAAGGTCTTCATTGTTTCTTCAAAATTTCGTTCTCCAAGACACATAAAATAAAACCAGAAGAGTAACATAATATTCCAAAACAATAATGGAAAAATAGTAAATTTAACATCATTACTTCATAGCACTGGTCATTTAAATATAAGTATAACAATCTCTCAATCTCCTTAAAAAGGTCATAACATGATTTCATCAAACATGACCCTTTTTAATTAACTTGAATTTAAAATCTGAAGACCTAGGATCTCAATACAGTCCAATCACATCATCGACACCCAATCCACGATCCTAAAACAAATCCATACAACCTAGTGCATAGTCCTAATTGAGCAGTATCACAATATAAGTCCCTTCATTATGACAAGTCTTAGGGTTGTTCTCTTCAGTAACATTCCATAAATCAACATGCTTCTTGTGCCCTAACGTTATTAAATCGGCCATGCCAACGTCCAGTATAAAACAATATGCTCTAAAACCTTGGTGAATGGCATCACCAGCATTCTGATGGTCATCTCGTAATGCGTGACAACCTTTTTAATTTTCCACGAATTTTGCGGGTCTATCACCAGGGTGGAATACATGTCCTGTATTTCAATTAAGCGACGGGTCGAAATTCATGAGGTGTTACTGTCTTTACATGCTTCTTCTTTTTCTTTTGATGGGAAGAAATTGTACAAGTTTTTTTCATAGTTTAATAACAATAATAGCAAATGTGTTTGATGAATTTGTCATAATGTTGTGCAAAAGTGGGTAGGCATTTATAGGGTTTTTTCGGTACTAAATTTGGATTGTTCTATGACTATATAGATTATCTATAATAAATGATAATTGGCCCAATAAAATAAATCAAATTACATTAATGATGTACTTGTCATATCTTGTTCACATGTCTGGTCATATTAAAGAAATTGTAGGTAATTATAATTAATGGTATTTAGTAGTATAATTAATAACAAATAATAACTATTTGATTATAATAATTTAAATTAGACTAGTGATGTACTACATTATTGACGTTTCTTGAGCTATGGGTGTTCAAAAATCGACTAAATCGAGTAAACTAACCGATTATGCTAAATTAAATTATACTAGTGATGTACTATATTTGATGTTTCTCGTGCTACGGGTGTGCAAAAATTGATTTAAGTGATTAATCGAATCAGAAAAATTATATTGATTTAACAAGATTTCGAGTATGATATGCTTAATATATTGAATTAACTGTAATAATTTATATGATATGCTTTAGATCACATGATTCAAGAATATTTGATTACGTACACACATCTTTATTACATAATTCAAAGGTCTTCATCGTTTCTTTAAAATTCTGTTCCCTAAGACACATAAAATAAAACAAGAAGACTAACATAATATTCTAGAACAATAGTGAAAAAATAGTAAATTTAACATCATTACTTCATAGCACTATTCTTATAAATATAAGTATAACAATCTTTCAATCTCCTTACAAAAGTCATAACATGATTTAATCAAACATGACACCTTTTAATTAACTTTAATTTAAAATTTGAAAATCTAAGATCCCAATAAACTCCAATTTCATCATCGACGCCCAATTCACGATCCTTAAACAAATCCACACAAACGAGTGCTTAGGCCGGATGAGCGGTATCTCAATATAAATCCCTTCATTATGATAAGTCTTAGGGTTGTTCTCTTCAGTAACTTCCCATAAATCAACATGCTTCTTGTGTCCTAATGTTACCAATTCGGTTGTGCCCAACGTCCATTACCTAAAACGTGTTCTAAAACCTCGGCGAATGGCATAACTTGCTTTCCGATGATCATCTCATGATGCGTGACAACCTTCTTGATTTTCCATGAATTTTGCGGGTCTATCACCGGGGCGGAATACATGTCCTGTATTTCTAATAAGCGACGGGTCACAATTAATGGGGTTTTACTATCATTACTTGTTTCTTCTTTTTCTTTTGATGGGAAGAAATTGTACAAGAAAGTTTTTTTCATAGTATAATAACAATAATAGCAAATGTGTTTGATGAATTTATCACAATGTTGAGCAATTTGGATAGTTCTATGACTCTATAGATTATCTATAATAAATGATAACTCGACACGATAAAATAAATGAAATTACATTAATGATGTACTTGTCGTATCATGTTCACATGCTGGTCATATTAAAGAAATTGCAGGTAATTATACTTAATGGTATTAAGTAGTATAATTTATAATAAATAATAACTAATTTATTATAATAATTTAAATTAGACTAGTGATGTACTACATTATTGACGTTTCTTGTGCTAGAGGTGTTCAAAAATCGAGTAAACTAACCGATTATGCTAAATTAAATTATACTAGTGATGTACTATATTTGATGTTTCTCGTGCTACGGGTGTGCAAATATTGATTTAAGTGATTAATCGAATATGAAAAATGATATTGATTTAACAAGTATCAAGTATGATATGCTTAAGATATTGAATTAACTGTCATAATTTATATGATATGCTTTAGATCACATGATTCAAGAATATTTCATTACGTACACACATCTTTATTACATAATTCAAAGGTCTTCATCGTTTCTTTAAAATTCTGTTCCCTAAGACACATAAAATAAAACAAGAAGACTAACATAATATTCTAGAACAATAGTGAAAAAATAGTAAATTTAACATCATTACTTCATAGCACTATTCTTATAAATATAAGTATAACAATCTTTCAATCTCCTTACAAAAGTCATAACATGATTTAATCAAACATGACACCTTTTAATTAACTTTAATTTAAAATTTGAAAATCTAAGATCCCAATAAACTCCAATTTCATCATCGACGCCCAATTCACGATCCTTAAACAAATCCACACAAACGAGTGCTTAGGCCGGACTGAGCGATCTCAATATAAATCCCTTCATTATGATAAGTCTTAGGGTTGTTCTCTTCAGGTAACTTCCCATAAATCAACATGCTTCTTGTGTCCTAATGTTACCAATTCGGTTGTGCCCAACGTCCATTACCTAAAACGTGTTCTAAAACCTCGGCGAATGGCATAACTTGCTTTCCGATGATCATCTCATGATGCGTGACAACCTTCTTGATTTTCCATGAATTTTGCGGGTCTATCACTGGGGCGGAATACATGTCCTGTATTTCTAATAAGCGACGGGTCACAATTCATGGGGTTTTACTATCATTACTTGTTTCTTCTTTTTCTTTTGATGGGAAGAAATTGTACAAGAAAGTTTTTTTCATAGTATAATAACAATAATAGCAAATGTGTTTGATGAATTTGTCATAATGTTGTGCAAAAGTGGGTAGGCATTTATAGGGTTTTTTCGGTACTAAATTTGGATTGTTCTATGACTATATAGATTATCTATAATAAATGATAATTGGCCCAATAAAATAAATCAAATTACATTAATGATGTACTTGTCATATCTTGTTCACATGCTGGTCATATTAAAGAAATTGTAGGTAATTATAATTAATGGTATTTAGTAGTATAATTAATAACAAATAATAACTATTTGATTATAATAATTTAAATTAGACTAGTGATGTACTACATTATTGACGTTTCTTGAGCTATGGGTGTTCAAAAATCGACTAAATCGAGTAAACTAACCGATTATGCTAAATTAAATTATACTAGTGATGTACTATATTTGATGTTTCTCGTGCTACGGGTGTGCAAAAATTGATTTAAGTGATTAATCGAATCAGAAAAATTATATTGATTTAACAAAAGATATCGAGTATGATATGCTTAATATATTGAATTAACTGTAATAATTTATATGATATGCTTTAGATCACATGATTCAAGAATATTTGATTACGTACACACATCTTTATTACATAATTCAAAGGTCTTCATCGTTTCTTTAAAATTCTGTTCCCTAAGACACATAAAATAAAACAAGAAGACTAACATAATATTCTAGAACAATAGTGAAAAAATAGTAAATTTAACATCATTACTTCATAGCACTATTCTTATAAATATAAGTATAACAATCTTTCAATCTCCTTACAAAAGTCATAACATGATTTAATCAAACATGACACCTTTTAATTAACTTTAATTTAAAATTTGAAAATCTAAGATCCCAATAAACTCCAATTTCATCATCGACGCCCAATTCACGATCCTTAAACAAATCCACACAAACGAGTGCTTAGGCCGGACTGAGCAGTATCTCAATATAAATCCCTTCATTATGATAAGTCTTAGGGTTGTTCTCTTCAGTAACTTCCCATAAATCAACATGCTTCTTGTGTCCTAATGTTACCAATTCGGTTGTGCCCAACGTCCATTACCTAAAACGTGTTCTAAAACCTCGGCGAATGGCATAACTTGCTTTCCGATGATCATCTCATGATGCGTGACAACCTTCTTGATTTTCCATGAATTTTGCGGGTCTATCACCGGGGCGGAATACATGTCCTGTATTTCTAATAAGCGACGGGTCACAATTAATGGGGTTTTACTATCATTACTTGTTTCTTCTTTTTCTTTTGATGGGAAGAAATTGTACAAGAAAGTTTTTTTCATAGTATAATAACAATAATAGCAAATGTGTTTGATGAATTTATCACAATGTTGAGCAATTTGGATAGTTCTATGACTCTATAGATTATCTATAATAAATGATAACTGACACGATAAAATAAATGAAATTACATTAATGATGTACTTGTCGTATCATGTTCACATGCTGGTCATATTAAAGAAATTGCAGGTAATTATACTTAATGGTATTAAGTAGTATAATTTATAATAAATAATAACTAATTTATTATAATAATTTAAATTAGACTAGTGATGTACTACATTATTGACGTTTCTTGTGCTAGAGGTGTTCAAAAATCGAGTAAACTAACCGATTATGCTAAATTAAATTATACTAGTGATGTACTATATTTGATGTTTCTCGTGCTACGGGTGTGCAAATATTGATTTAAGTGATTAATCGAATATGAAAAATGATATTGATTTAACAGTATCAAGTATGATATGCTTAAGATATTGAATTAACTGTCATAATTTATATGATATGCTTTAGATCACATGATTCAAGAATATTTCATTACGTACACACATCTTTATTACATAATTCAAAGGTCTTCATCGTTTCTTTAAAATTCTGTTCCCTAAGACACATAAAATAAAACAAGAAGACTAACATAATATTCTAGAACAATAGTGAAAAAATAGTAAATTTAACATCATTACTTCATAGCACTATTCTTATAAATATAAGTATAACAATCTTTCAATCTCCTTACAAAAGTCATAACATGATTTAATCAAACATGACACCTTTTAATTAACTTTAATTTAAAATTTGAAAATCTAAGATCCCAATAAACTCCAATTTCATCATCGACGCCCAATTCACGATCCTTAAACAAATCCACACAAACGAGTGCTTAGGCCGGATGAGAGCGTATCTCAATATAAATCCCTTCATTATGATAAGTCTTAGGGTTGTTCTCTTCAGTAACTTCCCATAAATCAACATGCTTCTTGTGTCCTAATGTTACCAATTCGGTTGTGCCCAACGTCCATTACCTAAAACGTGTTCTAAAACCTCGGCGAATGGCATAACTTGCTTTCCGATGATCATCTCATGATGCGTGACAACCTTCTTGATTTTCCATGAATTTTGCGGGTCTATCACTGGGGCGGAATACATGTCCTGTATTTCTAATAAGCGACGGGTCACAATTCATGGGGTTTTACTATCATTACTTGTTTCTTCTTTTTCTTTTGATGGGAAGAAATTGTACAAGAAAGTTTTTTTCATAGTATAATAACAATAATAGCAAATGTGTTTGATGAATTTATCACAATGTTGAGCAATTTGGATAGTTCTATGACTCTATAGATTATCTATAATAAATGATAACTCGACACGATAAAATAAATGAAATTACATTAATGATGTACTTGTCGTATCTTGTTCACATGCTTTGGTCATATTAAAGAAATTGCAGGTAATTATACTTAATGGTATTAAGTAGTATAATTTATAATAAATAATAACTAATTTATTATAATAATTTAAATTAGACTAGTGATGTACTACATTATTGACGTTTCTTGTGCTAGAGGTGTTCAAAAATCGAGTAAACTAACCGATTATGCTAAATTAAATTATACTAGTGATGTACTATATTTGATGTTTCTCGTGCTACGGTGTGCAAAAATTGATTTAAGTGATTAATCGAATCAGAAAAATTATATTGATTTAACAAGATTTCGAGTATGATATGCTTAATATATTGAATTAATCTGTCATAATTTATATGATATGCTTTAGATCACATGATTCAAGAATATTTCATTACGTACACACATCTTTATTACATAATTCAAAGGTCTTCATCGTTTCTTTAAAATTCGTTCCCTAAGACACATAAAATAAAACAAGAAGACTAACATAATATTCTAGAACAATAGTGAAAAAATAGTAAATTTAACATCATTACTTCATAGCACTATTCTTATAAATATAAGTATAACAATCTTTCAATCTCCTTACAAAAGTCATAACATGATTTAATCAAACATGACACCTTTTAATTAACTTTAATTTAAAATTTGAAAATCTAAGATCCCAATAAACTCCAATTTCATCATCGACGCCCAATTCACGATCCTTAAACAAATCCACACAAACGAGTGCTTAGGCCGGATGAGCGAGTATCTCAATATAAATCCCTTCATTATGATAAGTCTTAGGGTTGTTCTCTTCAGTAACTTCCCATAAATCAACATGCTTCTTGTGTCCTAATGTTACCAATTCGGTTGTGCCCAACGTCCATTACCTAAAACGTGTTCTAAAACCTCGGCGAATGGCATAACTTGCTTTCCGATGATCATCTCATGATGCGTGACAACCTTCTTGATTTTCCATGAATTTTGCGGGTCTATCACTTTGGGCGGAATACATGTCCCGTATTTCTAATAAGCGACGGGTCACAATTCATGGGGTTTTACTATCATTACTTGTTTCTTCTTTTTCTTTTGATGGGAAGAAATTGTACAAGAAAGTTTTTTTCATAGTATAATAACAATAATAGCAAATGTGTTTGATGAATTTATCACAATGTTGAGCAATTTGGATAGTTCTATGACTCTATAGATTATCTATAATAAATGATAACCGACACGATAAAATAAATGAAATTACATTAATGATGTACTTGTCGTATCTTGTTCACATGCTTGGTCATATTAAAGAAATTGCAGGTAATTATACTTAATGGTATTAAGTAGTATAATTTATAATAAATAATAACTAATTTATTATAATAATTTAAATTAGACTAGTGATGTACTACATTATTGACGTTTCTTGTGCTAGAGGTGTTCAAAAATCGAGTAAACTAACCGATTATGCTAAATTAAATTATACTAGTGATGTACTATATTTGATGTTTCTCGTGCTACGGGTGTGCAAAAATTGATTTAAGTGATTAATCGAATCAGAAAAATTATATTGATTTAACAAGATCGAGTATGATATGCTTAATATATTGAATTAACTCTGTCATAATTTATATGATATGCTTTAGATCACATGATTCAAGAATATTTCATTACGTACACACATCTTTATTACATAATTCAAAGGTCTTCATCGTTTCTTTAAAATTCTGTTCCCTAAGACACATAAAATAAAACAAGAAGACTAACATAATATTCTAGAACAATAGTGAAAAAATAGTAAATTTAACATCATTACTTCATAGCACTATTCTTATAAATATAAGTATAACAATCTTTCAATCTCCTTACAAAAGTCATAACATGATTTAATCAAACATGACACCTTTTAATTAACTTTAATTTAAAATTTGAAAATCTAAGATCCCAATAAACTCCAATTTCATCATCGACGCCCAATTCACGATCCTTAAACAAATCCACACAAACGAGTGCTTAGGCCGGACTGAGCAGTATCTCAATATAAATCCCTTCATTATGATAAGTCTTAGGGTTGTTCTCTTCAGTAACTTCCCATAAATCAACATGCTTCTTGTGTCCTAATGTTACCAATTCGGTTGTGCCCAACGTCCATTACCTAAAACGTGTTCTAAAACCTCGGCGAATGGCATAACTTGCTTTCCGATGATCATCTCATGATGCGTGACAACCTTCTTGATTTTCCATGAATTTTGCGGGTCTATCACTGGGGCGGAATACATGTCCTGTATTTCTAATAAGCGACGGGTCACAATTCATGGGGTTTTACTATCATTACTTGTTTCTTCTTTTTCTTTTGATGGGAAGAAATTGTACAAGAAAGTTTTTTTCATAGTATAATAACAATAATAGCAAATGTGTTTGATGAATTTATCACAATGTTGAGCAATTTGGATAGTTCTATGACTCTATAGATTATCTATAATAAATGATAACTGACACGATAAAATAAATGAAATTACATTAATGATGTACTTGTCGTATCTTGTTCACATGCTGGTCATATTAAAGAAATTGCAGGTAATTATACTTAATGGTATTAAGTAGTATAATTTATAATAAATAATAACTAATTTATTATAATAATTTAAATTAGACTAGTGATGTACTACATTATTGACGTTTCTTGTGCTAGAGGTGTTCAAAAATCGAGTAAACTAACCGATTATGCTAAATTAAATTATACTAGTGATGTACTATATTTGATGTTTCTCGTGCTACGGGTGTGCAAAAATTGATTTAAGTGATTAATCGAATCAGAAAAATTATATTGATTTAACAATGATCGAGTATGATATGCTTAATATATTGAATTAACTGTCATAATTTATATGATATGCTTTAGATCACATGATTCAAGAATATTTCATTACGTACACACATCTTTATTACATAATTCAAAGGTCTTCATCGTTTCTTTAAAATTCTGTTCCCTAAGACACATAAAATAAAACAAGAAGACTAACATAATATTCTAGAACAATAGTGAAAAAATAGTAAATTTAACATCATTACTTCATAGCACTATTCTTATAAATATAAGTATAACAATCTTTCAATCTCCTTACAAAAGTCATAACATGATTTAATCAAACATGACACCTTTTAATTAACTTTAATTTAAAATTTGAAAATCTAAGATCCCAATAAACTCCAATTTCATCATCGACGCCCAATTCACGATCCTTAAACAAATCCACACAAACGAGTGCTTAGGCCGGATGAGCAGCGATATCTCAATATAAATCCCTTCATTATGATAAGTCTTAGGGTTGTTCTCTTCAGTAACTTCCCATAAATCAACATGCTTCTTGTGTCCTAATGTTACCAATTCGGTTGTGCCCAACGTCCATTACCTAAAACGTGTTCTAAAACCTCGGCGAATGGCATAACTTGCTTTCCGATGATCATCTCATGATGCGTGACAACCTTCTTGATTTTCCATGAATTTTGCGGGTCTATCATCGGGGCGGAATACATGTCCCGTATTTCTAATAAGCGACGGGTCACAATTCATGGGGTTTTACTATCATTACTTGTTTCTTCTTTTTCTTTTGATGGGAAGAAATTGTACAAGAAAGTTTTTTTCATAGTATAATAACAATAATAGCAAATGTGTTTGATGAATTTATCACAATGTTGAGCAATTTGGATAGTTCTATGACTCTATAGATTATCTATAATAAATGATAACTGACACGATAAAATAAATGAAATTACATTAATGATGTACTTGTCGTATCTTGTTCACATGCTTTGGTCATATTAAAGAAATTGCAGGTAATTATACTTAATGGTATTAAGTAGTATAATTTATAATAAATAATAACTAATTTATTATAATAATTTAAATTAGACTAGTGATGTACTACATTATTGACGTTTCTTGTGCTAGAGGTGTTCAAAAATCGAGTAAACTAACCGATTATGCTAAATTAAATTATACTAGTGATGTACTATATTTGATGTTTCTCGTGCTACGGGTGTGCAAAAATTGATTTAAGTGATTAATCGAATCAGAAAAATTATATTGATTTAACAAGATATCGAGTATGATATGCTTAATATATTGAATTAACTGTCATAATTTATATGATATGCTTTAGATCACATGATTCAAGAATATTTCATTACGTACACACATCTTTATTACATAATTCAAAGGTCTTCATCGTTTCTTTAAAATTCTGTTCCCTAAGACACATAAAATAAAACAAGAAGACTAACATAATATTCTAGAACAATAGTGAAAAAATAGTAAATTTAACATCATTACTTCATAGCACTATTCTTATAAATATAAGTATAACAATCTTTCAATCTCCTTACAAAAGTCATAACATGATTTAATCAAACATGACACCTTTTAATTAACTTTAATTTAAAATTTGAAAATCTAAGATCCCAATAAACTCCAATTTCATCATCGACGCCCAATTCACGATCCTTAAACAAATCCACACAAACGAGTGCTTAGGCCGGACTGAGCGATCTCAATATAAATCCCTTCATTATGATAAGTCTTAGGGTTGTTCTCTTCAGTAACTTCCCATAAATCAACATGCTTCTTGTGTCCTAATGTTACCAATTCGGTTGTGCCCAACGTCCATTACCTAAAACGTGTTCTAAAACCTCGGCGAATGGCATAACTTGCTTTCCGATGATCATCTCATGATGCGTGACAACCTTCTTGATTTTCCATGAATTTTGCGGGTCTATCACTGGGGCGGAATACATGTCCTGTATTTCTAATAAGCGACGGGTCACAATTCATGGGGTTTTACTATCATTACTTGTTTCTTCTTTTTCTTTTGATGGGAAGAAATTGTACAAGAAAGTTTTTTTCATAGTATAATAACAATAATAGCAAATGTGTTTGATGAATTTATCACAATGTTGAGCAATTTGGATAGTTCTATGACTCTATAGATTATCTATAATAAATGATAACTGACACGATAAAATAAATGAAATTACATTAATGATGTACTTGTCGTATCTTGTTCACATGCTGGTCATATTAAAGAAATTGCAGGTAATTATACTTAATGGTATTAAGTAGTATAATTTATAATAAATAATAACTAATTTATTATAATAATTTAAATTAGACTAGTGATGTACTACATTATTGACGTTTCTTGTGCTAGAGGTGTTCAAAAATCGAGTAAACTAACCGATTATGCTAAATTAAATTATACTAGTGATGTACTATATTTGATGTTTCTCGTGCTACGGGTGTGCAAAAATTGATTTAAGTGATTAATCGAATCAGAAAAATTATATTGATTTAACAGTATCGAGTATGATATGCTTAATATATTGAATTAACTGTCATAATTTATATGATATGCTTTAGATCACATGATTCAAGAATATTTCATTACGTACACACATCTTTATTACATAATTCAAAGGTCTTCATCGTTTCTTTAAAATTCTGTTCCCTAAGACACATAAAATAAAACAAGAAGACTAACATAATATTCTAGAACAATAGTGAAAAAATAGTAAATTTAACATCATTACTTCATAGCACTATTCTTATAAATATAAGTATAACAATCTTTCAATCTCCTTACAAAAGTCATAACATGATTTAATCAAACATGACACCTTTTAATTAACTTTAATTTAAAATTTGAAAATCTAAGATCCCAATAAACTCCAATTTCATCATCGACGCCCAATTCACGATCCTTAAACAAATCCACACAAACGAGTGCTTAGGCCGGACTGAGCAGTATCTCAATATAAATCCCTTCATTATGATAAGTCTTAGGGTTGTTCTCTTCAAGTAACTTCCCATAAATCAACATGCTTCTTGTGTCCTAATGTTACCAATTCGGTTGTGCCCAACGTCCATTACCTAAAACGTGTTCTAAAACCTCGGCGAATGGCATAACTTGCTTTCCGATGATCATCTCATGATGCGTGACAACCTTCTTGATTTTCCATGAATTTTGCGGGTCTATCACTCGGGGCGGAATACATGTCTGTATTTCTAATAAGCGACGGGTCACAATTCATGGGGTTTTACTATCATTACTTGTTTCTTCTTTTTCTTTTGATGGGAAGAAATTGTACAAGAAAGTTTTTTTCATAGTATAATAACAATAATAGCAAATGTGTTTGATGAATTTATCACAATGTTGAGCAATTTGGATAGTTCTATGACTCTATAGATTATCTATAATAAATGATAACGACACGATAAAATAAATGAAATTACATTAATGATGTACTTGTCGTATCTTGTTCACATGCTTGGTCATATTAAAGAAATTGCAGGTAATTATACTTAATGGTATTAAGTAGTATAATTTATAATAAATAATAACTAATTTATTATAATAATTTAAATTAGACTAGTGATGTACTACATTATTGACGTTTCTTGTGCTAGAGGTGTTCAAAAATCGAGTAAACTAACCGATTATGCTAAATTAAATTATACTAGTGATGTACTATATTTGATGTTTCTCGTGCTACGGGTGTGCAAAAATTGATTTAAGTGATTAATCGAATCAGAAAAATTATATTGATTTAACAAGATCGAGTATGATATGCTTAATATATTGAATTAACTGTCATAATTTATATGATATGCTTTAGATCACATGATTCAAGAATATTTCATTACGTACACACATCTTTATTACATAATTCAAAGGTCTTCATCGTTTCTTTAAAATTCTGTTCCCTAAGACACATAAAATAAAACAAGAAGACTAACATAATATTCTAGAACAATAGTGAAAAAATAGTAAATTTAACATCATTACTTCATAGCACTATTCTTATAAATATAAGTATAACAATCTTTCAATCTCCTTACAAAAGTCATAACATGATTTAATCAAACATGACACCTTTTAATTAACTTTAATTTAAAATTTGAAAATCTAAGATCCCAATAAACTCCAATTTCATCATCGACGCCCAATTCACGATCCTTAAACAAATCCACACAAACGAGTGCTTAGGCCGGACCGAGCGTATCTCAATATAAATCCCTTCATTATGATAAGTCTTAGGGTTGTTCTCTTCAGTAACTTCCCATAAATCAACATGCTTCTTGTGTCCTAATGTTACCAATTCGGTTGTGCCCAACGTCCATTACCTAAAACGTGTTCTAAAACCTCGGCGAATGGCATAACTTGCTTTCCGATGATCATCTCATGATGCGTGACAACCTTCTTGATTTTCCATGAATTTTGCGGGTCTATCACCAAGGCGGAATACATGTCCTGTATTTCTAATAAGCGACGGGTCACAATTCATGGGGTTTTACTATCATTACTTGTTTCTTCTTTTTCTTTTGATGGGAAGAAATTGTACAAGAAAGTTTTTTTCATAGTATAATAACAATAATAGCAAATGTGTTTGATGAATTTATCACAATGTTGAGCAATTTGGATAGTTCTATGACTCTATAGATTATCTATAATAAATGATAACTCGACACGATAAAATAAATGAAATTACATTAATGATGTACTTGTCGTATCTTGTTCACATGCTTGGTCATATTAAAGAAATTGCAGGTAATTATACTTAATGGTATTAAGTAGTATAATTTATAATAAATAATAACTAATTTATTATAATAATTTAAATTAGACTAGTGATGTACTACATTATTGACGTTTCTTGTGCTAGAGGTGTTCAAAAATCGAGTAAACTAACCGATTATGCTAAATTAAATTATACTAGTGATGTACTATATTTGATGTTTCTCGTGCTACGGGTGTGCAAAAATTGATTTAAGTGATTAATCGAATCAGAAAAATTATATTGATTTAACAAGATCGAGTATGATATGCTTAATATATTGAATTAACTGTCATAATTTATATGATATGCTTTAGATCACATGATTCAAGAATATTTCATTACGTACACACATCTTTATTACATAATTCAAAGGTCTTCATCGTTTCTTTAAAATTCTGTTCCCTAAGACACATAAAATAAAACAAGAAGACTAACATAATATTCTAGAACAATAGTGAAAAAATAGTAAATTTAACATCATTACTTCATAGCACTATTCTTATAAATATAAGTATAACAATCTTTCAATCTCCTTACAAAAGTCATAACATGATTTAATCAAACATGACACCTTTTAATTAACTTTAATTTAAAATTTGAAAATCTAAGATCCCAATAAACTCCAATTTCATCATCGACGCCCAATTCACGATCCTTAAACAAATCCACACAAACGAGTGCTTAGGCCGGACTGAGCAGTATCTCAATATAAATCCCTTCATTATGATAAGTCTTAGGGTTGTTCTCTTCAGTAACTTCCCATAAATCAACATGCTTCTTGTGTCCTAATGTTACCAATTCGGTTGTGCCCAACGTCCATTACCTAAAACGTGTTCTAAAACCTCGGCGAATGGCATAACTTGCTTTCCGATGATCATCTCATGATGTGTGTCAACATTAATGATTTGCAATATATTCTTCAAGTCTATCACAGAAGTAAATTACATGTCTTGTATTTCAACTAAGCGATGTGTCACAAGTCATGGGGTGTTACTGTCTTTGCATGCTTCTTCTTTTGCTTTTGATGGGAAGAAATTGTACAAGAAAGTTCTTTTCATAGTATAATAGCCATAATAGAAAATGTGTTTGATGAATTTTTCACAATGTTGAGCAAAAGTGGGTAGGCATTTATAGGGATTTTTCGGTACTAAATTTGGATAGCTCTATGACTCTATAGATTATCTATAATAAATGATAATTGACCAGATAAAATAAATCAAATTACATTAATGATATACTTGTCGTATCTTGTTCACATGCTGGTCATATTAAAGAAATTGTAGGTAATTATACTAAATGGTATTAAGTAGTATAATTTATAATAAATAATAACTAATCGATTATAATAATTTAAATTAGACTAGTGATGTACTACATCTTTGACATTTCTAGTGCTAGGGTTGTTGAAAAATCGATTAAAGCGATTAAACTAACCGATTATGATAAATTAAATTACACTAGTGATGTACTATATTTGATGTTTCTCGTACTAGGGGTGTGCAAAAAATGATTTAAGTGATTAATCGAATGAGAAAATGATATTGATTTAACATTATCGAGTATGAATATGCTTAAGAAATTGATTTAACTCTAATAATTTATATGATATGCTTAAGATCACATGATTCGAGAATATTTGTGTACGTTACACACATGTTTATCACATGATTCAAAGGTCTTATTGTTTCTTTAAAATTCCGTTCTCTAAGACACATAAAATAAAACTAGAAGAGTGACATAATATTCCAAAACAATAGTGGAAAAATAGTAAATTTAACATCATTACTTCATAGCACTATTCTTTTAAGTATAAGTATAACAATCTTTCAATCTCCGTCAAAAAAGTCATAACATGATTTCAATAAACATGACCCTTTTTAATAAACTTGAATTTAAACTTTTAAAATCTAAGATCCCAATACAGTCCAATTTCATCATTGACGCCCAATTCACGATCCTTAAACAAATCCACACAAACGAGTGCATAGTCCGGACTGAGTAGTATCTCAATATAAGTCCCTACATTATGATAAGTCTTATGGTAGTTCTCTACAGTAACATCTCATAAATCAACATGCTTCTTATGTCCTAACGTTACCAGTTCGTTGTGCCCAACGTCCAGTACCGAAAAACGTGCTCAAAAACCTCTGCAAATGACATTACAGTTTTTCTACGATTGTCTCGTAATGCGTGACAACCTTTTTAATTTGCCATGAATTCTGCTGATCTATCACTGAAAAGGAATACATGTCCAGTATTTTAACTAACCGACGGGTCACAAGCAATGTGGTTTTACTGTATTTGCATGCTTCTTCTTTTGCTTTTGATGTGAAGAAATTGTACAAGAAAGTTTTTTTATAGTTAATAACAATAGTAGAAAACGTGTTTGATGATTTTTTCACAATGTTCAGCAAAAGTGGGTCGGAATTTATAGGGATCTTTTGGTACTAAATTTGGATAGTTCTATGACTCTATAGATTATCCATACTAAATGATAACTGACCGGATATAATAAATCAAATTACATTAATGATATACTTGTCGTATCTTGTGCACATGCTGGTCATATTAAAGAAATTGTAGGTAATTATACTTATTGGTATAGTACTATAATTTATAATAAATAATAACTAATAGATTATAATAATTTAAATTAATCTAGTGAACATTTTTGACGTTTTTTTGCTAGGGTGTTCAAAAACCGATTAAACTGATCGATTATGATAAATTAAATTACACTTGTTATTTACTATATTTGATGTTTCTTGTGCTAGGGATGTGCAAAAATTCGATTTAAATGATACGATTAATTGAACCTGAAAAATGATATTGAGTTAACAATAGCGAGTATGATATACTTAGGGTATTGATTCAAGTCAAATAATTTATATGATATGCTTACTATCACATGATTTGTGGGATTTCACTGAGTATGTTGTTGTTGTTGCTTAAGATCACATGATTAAAGAATATTTGAGTACGTTACACACATCTTTATCACATGATTCAAATATCTTCATTTCTTTAAAATTTCGTGCTCAGTCAAAGTAAGACACATAAAATAAAACTAGCTGAGTATCACAATATTCCAGAGCAATAGGAAAAAAGTAGTAAATTTAACATCATTTCTTCATAGCACTATTCTTTTAGATATAAATATAATAATCTTTCTATCTCATTACAAATATCATAACATGATTTCATCAAACATGACCCTTTTTAATTAACTTTAATTTAAAATTTGAAGATATCCCAATACAGTCCAGTCTCATCATCGACGCTCAAGCAAAGTCCTGACTGAGCAGTATCTCAATTTAAGTCTCTTCATTATGATAAGTTTTAGGGTTGTTCCCTTCAGCAACATCCCATAAATTAACATACTGCTTGTGTTCTAACGTTGTCAATTCGACCGTGCCCAACGTCCAGTATCAAAAACGTTCTCTAAAACCTTGCTGAATGGCATAACCAGCTTTTCGACGATCGTCTCGTAATGCGTTACAACCTTCTTTATTTTCCACAGATTATTGCGGGTCTATCACCGGGGCGGAATACATGACCCGTTTTTCTAGTAAGCGACGAGTCATAATTCATGGGGTGATACTGTCTTTACATGATTCTTCTTCTGCTTTTTATGGGATGTAATTGTACAAGAAAGTTCTTTTCATAGTATAATAGTCATAATAGAAAATGTGTTTGATGAATTTTTCACAATGTTGAGCAAACGTGGGTAGTAATTTATAGGGAGTTTTCGGTACTAAATTTGGATAGTTCTATGACTCTATAGATTATCTATAATAAATGATAGCTGACCGGATAAAATAAATTAAATTACATTAATGATGTACTTGTCGCATCGCGTGCACATGCTGGTCATATTGAAAATGCAGGTAATTCAACTTAATGGTATTAAGTAGTATAATTTATAATAAATAATAACTAATCGATTATAATAATTTAAATTAAACTAGTGGTGTTCTACATTTTTGACGTTTCTTGTGCTAGGGGTACTCAAAAATTGATTAAAGCGATAAAATTAATCGATTATGCTAGGGGTGTGCAAAAATTGATTTAAGTGATTAAACGAACCAGAAAAATTATATTGACTTAACAATATCAATTCTGAAATGCTTAAGATATGCTTAAGATATTGATATAACTCAAATAATTTATATGATATCCTTAAGATCGCATGATTCGAGGATATTTGAATACGTTACACACATCTTTATCACATGATTCAAAGGTCTTCGATATTTCTTTAAAATCTCGTGCTCAAAGACACATAAAATAAAACAAGCAGAGTAACATAATATTCCAGAACAATAGGAAAAAAAATAGTAAATTTGGCATCATTACTTCATAGCACTATTCTTTTAGATATAAATATAACAATCTTTACGATCTCCTTAAAAATATCATAACATGATTTCATCAACCATGACCCTTTTTAATTAATTTGAATTTAAAATTTGAAGATATAGGATCCCAATACAGTCCAGTCTCATCATCGACGCACAAGCCACGATCCTTAAACAAATTCACACAAACGAGTGCATAGTCCTGACTATGCAGTATCTCAATATAAGTCCCTTCATTATGATAAGTCTTAGGGTTGTTCTCTTCAGTAACATGCCATAAATTAACAAGCTTCTTCTATTCTAATACCAATTTGGTCCATTACCAAAAACGTGTTCTAAAACCTCGGCGAATGGCATAACTAGCTTTCCGATGATCATCTCATAATGTGTGTCAACATTAATGATTTGCAATATATTCTGCAAGTCTATCACCGGAGTGAATTACATGTCCTGTATTTCAACTAAGCGATGTGTCACAAGTCATGGGCTGTTAATGTCTTTGCATGCTTCTTCTTTTGCTTATGATTTGAAGAAATTGCAGCAGAAAGTTTTTTTCATAGTATAATAATAATAATAGCAGATGTGTTTGATGAATTTCTCACAATGTTGAGCAAAAGTGGGTAGTAATTTATAGGGAGTTTTCGGTACTAAATTTGGATAGTTCTATGACTCTATAGATTATCTATAATAAATGATAGCTGACCGGATAAATTAAATTAAATTACATTAATGATGTACTTGTCGCATCGCGTGCACATGCTAGTCATATTAAAAATGCAGGTAATTCGTCCGCTTGAGCAGCTCAATTGGTTATCAAGGGGGCTATTTGGAAAAAAAATGCAGGTAATTCTACTTAATGGTATTAAGTAGTATAATTTATAATAAATAATAAGTAATCGATTATAATAATTTAAATTAAACTAGTGGTGTTCTACATTTTTGACGTTTCTTGTGCTAGGGGTACTCAAAAATTGATTAAAGCGATTAAAAGAACCGATTATGCTAGGGGTGTGCAAAAATTGATTTAAGTGATTAAACGAACCAGAAAAATTATATTGACTTAACAATATCAATTATGAAATGCTTAGGATATGCTTAAGATATTGATATAACTCAAATAATTTGTATGATATTCTTAAGATCACATGATTCGAGGATATTTGAGTACGTTACACACATCTTTATCACATGATTCAAAGGTCATCAATATTTCTTTAAAATCTCGTGCTCAAAGACACATAAAATAAAACTAGCAGAGTAACATAATATTCCAGAAAAATAGGGGAAAAAATAGTAAATTTGGCATCATTACTTCATAGCACTATTCTTTTAGAATATAAATATAACAATCTTTCTATCTCCTTAAAAATATCATAACATGATTGTAAACGTGTTAATATATTCCCTACCCATAATTAGAATATTTTCATATATTGTGTAAATATAATTATGGTAAGACTAGGATTCCTCTTTTCTATAGGCTTAGGATTCCTCTTTTGTATAGGCTTAGGATTCCTCTTTTGTATAGGCTTAGGATTCCTATTGTATAAGGGATGAATATTGTACTCTATATATACCTTGATATTAATGAAAGACTCCTCAAGGGAGATTAATATCATCTTACATGGTATCAAGAGCCAAATAAACAAAACCCTAAAAACCTTTCTCTTCCACAGCCGTCGGCTGCCTCTCCTACGCCGCGGCCCTCTCGGATTTTCTTCTTGTTTTTCGGGTTTTGTTCTTCCTTTCTTCTCTTCTCTAAATGGATATCCCTGATTCTTCCACACTTTCTGACGCCTCTACCTCCACAAAGTCATCACCCCCGTTTCATCCCGCCCTTACTGTTTCCAACATCAAGAACCATATTCCCATTACTCTTGATCAAGAAAACAACCAGTATTCTCCCTGGGTTGAACTTTTTCGCAATCATGCATGTCTCTATAACGTGCTTGACCATATTGATGACACTATTCCACGCCCTACGGAGGTTGATGATTCTATCTGGCACCGTCTCGACGCCGGCGTCGAACAATGGATATATGGTAGTATCTCTCAGGATTTGCTCCTTACTATCATGAAATCTGACTCCACAGCCCTTGACTTGTGGAATCGTTTGGAGGAAATTTTTCAGGACAACAAGCACACTCGTGCCGTGTATTGGGAAGAACAGTTCAACAAAACACGTCTTGAAAACTTCTCCAATGTCTCTGAGTACTGCAAGCAGCTTAAACTTCTAGCGGATCAACTCTCCAACATCGGCACGCACATCGTCACCGACGATAAAATGGTGCTACAAATTATTTACGGCCTTACTAAGGGCGAATATGATACTTTGGCCACCATTATTCAACAGGCAGATCCGCTACCGAGTTTTAACAAAGCTCGCTCATAATTGTTGCTCGAAGAAACCCGTCGTGCTAAGCAGGATGAGCACGCCCAGCAGGTGTTAGCTGTCGACACGCAACCTCAAGATTAGACGCCACCAGACAACTCCCAACAGCGGCAGGGCCGCGGCAGCAAGGGTGGAAAAGGCCGCGGCGGTAGAGGAGGCCATGGTCGTGGCAAGGGTCGCGGTCAACAGAACCAACAGCAGCAACGGCAACAGAGATCGCAGAACAACTGGGCTGTGGATCCTCAGCGGTTCGTCTACGAGCGCGCGCGCGCCCCGATTCGAGCCGCGACGCCAAGTCCATTCCGATGCCAAGCGGCCATACAATCCGTATTCTTACCCCGGTTTGCTAGGCCTGCTCCACCCCACAACAGAGCCCACTTCATGCAAGGTCGGAGTCCTGCAGCCCTCCTCCGGCATGACACCCACCGAGTTGGGTCGGGCGTTCAAAGACACTCTCTCTATGCAACGACGACAATACTTGGTACATGGACTCAGGCGCCACATCTCACGTCACCCAGTCTGCAGGTACTATTCCTAAACTGTTTCATGTAAAGCATCCTCAATATGTTACAGTTGGTAGTGGACAACGCATTCCAGTTAAGGGTTATGGTACCTCATACACACAACCTCCTCATCCACCCTTCTCCCTCAAAAACACCCTATATGCCCCACACATGATTAAGAACCTCATATATGTCCGCCAATTTACTCGTAATAATTCTGTCTCTGTGGATTTTGACCCTTTTGGTTTTACTGTAAAAGATCTTCATACGGGGACACCTCTTACGAGATGCAATAGCACGAGGGATCTCTATCCATTCACTTCCACCTCCGCTGCCAGATCTTGCTCTCCCGTCACTCTAGCGATTGTTTCTTCTTCAACCTGGCATAATAGGCTTGGTCATCCAGGAGTCCTAGTTTTTAATTTTCTTAAATGCAACAATTTCATTGCTTGTAATGGGAAACTTGCCCAAAATTGTGTTTCTTGCTCTTTAGGCAAACATATTCGTCTTCCGTTCAAATCATCTACTAGTGTTACATTTGCTCCTTTTGATATTATACATGCCGATTTATGGACATCTCCTATCACTAGTTCTCTCGGTCATAAATACAATCTTGTGTTGCTTGATGATTTTTCACACTACGTTTGGTTATACCCTCTTAAATTTAAATCGGAAGTGTTTGTCAAATTTCTTGAGTTTCGCAAGTTCATTCAAACACAATTTGGAAAAGGCATAAAATCATTTCAGTGCGATAATGGTCGTGAATTCAATAACTCTATGTTTCACCATTTTTGTACCAATAATGGCATGGTCTTTCGCTTCTCCTGCCCTCACACCTCACCACAAAACGGTAAAGCTGAAAGAATCATCCGCACCAATAACAATATGATTCGCACCCTATTGATTCATGCCTCCCTCCCTCCACAAAAATAGGACTACTCATTTCTTGACGAGTCTGCCATCTCTCCCCTCATAATCGAACAACTCACATCCTCTGTTCCGTCGTCAGAGCTGCGGCGCCCAAACTTCAGAAAAGCCTGTCAACCTTCTAGCACCGCGACTCTCGATCCAGGAGCCGCGGCACCTCCGACGGCTTCGCCCCCACCCTCTCCTTATCCGACTTTACCCCCCGTCTCAGACACCACTCCGCCACCCACTGTCCCTACCCATCCAATGGAAACTCATTCAAAGCATGGAATCTTCAAACCCAAAGCCCATTTCAACTTGTCTGCCCAAACCATCTCTCCACTTCTAAAGAACCCAAAATTGGCCAAACAAGACCCTAATTGGAATGCGGCTATGTATGAGGAATTCAATGCTTTAACTAAACAGCACACGTGGGATCTAGTACCTAGACCTGAGGGGGTGAATGTCATTCGTTGTATGTGGCTATTTCGTCGCAAGTTCAGAGACAATGGGGATCTTGAGAGGTATAAGGCCCGTCTTGTGGCTAATGGCACAAATCAGCAGGAGGGCATTGATTGTGGTGAGACCTTCAGCCCGGTTGTCAAACCGGCTACCATCCGCACGATTTTTGAGCATAGCCATGGGCAAACACCGGCCGATCCATCGACTTGATGTGAAGAATGCATTCTTACATGGGGATCGAGAGAGACAGTCTACATGCATCACCACCGGGGTTCACCCATCCGGTAGTTCCTCACTATGTGTGCCGTCTCCGTAAGTCACTATATGGCCCGAAGTAGGCCCCCCGTGTGTGGTATGATCGCTTTGCCAGGTATATCTTGCAAATTGGGTTTGTATGCAGCAAGAGTGATACATCACTTTTCATTTTTCATCGAGGTAGTAGCACGGCTTACTTATTACTTTACGTGGATGATATTGTTCTTCTTTGCCTCCTCCGACGGATTGAAAAATGAGATTATTGCCTTGCTCAAGTCCGAATTTGCAATGACCGATTTGGGAAAACCGAGTTACTTTTTGGGGATATCGGTGACCGTGTCCGCCAATCATATGTTCTTGTGTCGGCGTAAGTATGCGAAGAGATTGTGTACGGGGCTAAGATGGCGAACGCAAAGAGGTGCCTACTCCGCTTGATTCCAAATCTAAGCTCGGTGCTATGGATGATGCTCCGCCTCGATCCTACTCTATATAGGAGCCTTGCGGTGCACTTCGGTATCTCACATTCACCGGGCCGGACATAGCTTATGCTTTGTTCGGCGGTGTGCCTATTCATGCATGCCCCCGAGGAGTCTCATTTCACTTGCTCTTAAGCGTATCATTCGATACATTAAGGGCACTCTTGATTATGGTTTGCACCTATACCCCTCTCGCACCGGACGGCAGTTGCTTTCATATACGGATGCGATTGGGCGGGTGTCCGGACACGCGACGCTCCACCTCCGCTTTTGTGTTTTCTTAGGGGATAATCTGATTTCTTGGTCTGCAAGCGACAGGGCTACCCTATCTCGCTCCAAGATCGAGGTGAGTACGGAGGCATTGCAAGTGTAGTATCTGAGATTTGTTGGCTCAGAAATTTACTGTTAGAACTTCAGTGTCCTTTGCGTCAGGCATCTATTGTGTATTGTGATAACATCTCTGCCATCTATCTTTCTCATAATCCGGTTCAACATCAGCGAACCAAGCATATTGAGATAGACCTACACTTCGTTCGTGAGAAAGTTGCGTTAGGCTATGTCAGAGTGTTACATGTTCCATCATCCTATCAGTATGCAGACATATTTACCAAAGGACTTCCCAGACAGTTATTTCTTGACTTCAGAGCCAGTCTCAGCGTCCGGCCTCCTCCCGTTCCGACTGAGGGGGTGTGTAAACGTGTAAATATATTCCCTACCCATAATTAGAATATTTTCATATATTGTGTAAATATAATTATGGTAAGACTGGGATTCCTCTTTTGTATAGGCTTAGGATTCCTCTTTTGTATAGGCTTAGGATTCCTCTTTTGTATAGGCTTAGGATTCCTCTTTTGTATAGGCTTAGGATTCCTATTGTATAAGGGATGAATATTGTACTCTATATATACCTTGATATTAATGAAAGACTCCTCAAGGGAGATTAATATCATCTTACAATGATTTCATCAAATATGACCCTTTTTAATTAATTTGAAATTAAAATTTGAAGATATAGGATCCCAATACAGTCCAGTCTCATCATCGACGCTCAAGCCACGATCCTTAAACAAATTCACACAAACGAGTGCATAGTCCTGACTAAGCAGTATCTCAATATAAGTCCCTTCATTATGATAAGTCTTAGGGTTGTTCTCTTCAGTAACATCCCATAAATTAACAAGCTTCTTGTATCCTAATACATATTCGACCGAGCCGAATGTCCATTACCAAAAACGTGTTCTAAAACCTCGGCGAATGGCATAACTAGCTTTCCGATGATCATCTCATAATGTGTGTCAACATTAATGATTTGCAATATATTCTGCAAGTCTATCACCGGAGTGAATTACATGTCTTGTATTTCAACTAAGCGATATGTCACAAGTCATGGGTTGTTACTGTCTTTGCATGCTTCTTCTTTTGCTTTTGATTTGAAGAAATTGTACAAAAAAGTTCTTTTCATAGTATTATAGCCATAATAGAAAATGTGTTTGATGAATTTTTCACAATGTTGAGCAAAAGTGGGTAGGCATTTATAGGGATTTTCGGTACTAAATTTGGATAGTTCTATGACTCTATAGATTATCTATAATAAATGATAACTGGCACGATAAAATAAATCAAATTACATTAATGATGTACTTGTCGAATCTTGTTCACATTCTGGTCATATTAAAGAAATTGTAGATAATTATACTTAATGGTATTAAGTAGTATAATTTATAATAAATAATAACTAATTGATTATAATAATTTAAATTAGACTAGTGATGTAGTACATTATTGAAGTTTCTTGTGCTAGGGGTATTCAGAAATCGACTAAATCGATTAAACTAACCGATTATGTTAAATTAAATTATACTAGTGATGTACTATATTCGATGTTTCTCGTGCTACGGGTGTGCAAATATTGATTTAAGTGATTAATCGAATCAGAAAAATAAAATTGATTTAACATTATCGAGAATGATATGCTTAAGATATTGATTTAACCGTAATAATTTATATGATATGCTTTAGATCACATGATTCAAGAATATTTGAGTACGTACACACATCTTTATCACATAATTCAAAGGTCTTCATTGTTTCTTCAAAATTCTGTTCCCTAAGACACATAAAATAAAACAAGAAGAGTAACATAATATTCCAAAACATTACTGGAAAAATAGTAAATTTAACATCATTACTTCATAGCGCTATTCATTTAAATATAAGTATAACAATCTCTCAATCTCCTTACAAAGGTCATAACATGATTTCATCAAACATGACCCTTTTTAATTAACTTGAATTTAAAATCTGAAGACCTAGGATCTCAATACACGAAATAATCACATCATCGACAACCAATCCACGATCCTAAAACAAATCCATACAACCTAGTGCATAGTCCTAATTGAGCAGTATCACAATACAAGTCCCTTCATTATGATAAGTCTTAGGGTTGTTCTCTTCAGTAACATTCCATAAATCAACATGCTTCTTGTGCCCTAACGTTATTAATTCGGTCGTGCCAACGTCCAGTATCAAAAAATATGCTCTAAAACCTTGGTGAATGGCATCACCAGCATTCCGATGGTGATCTCGTAATGCGTGATAAACTTCTTAATTTTCCATGAATTCTGCGGGTCAATCACCAGCGTGGAATACATGTCCTGTATTTCTACTAAGCGACGGGTCGCAATTCATGGGGTGTTACTGTCTTTACATGCTTCTTCTTTTTCTTTTGATGGGAAGAAATTGTACAAGAAAGTTTTTTTCATAGTATAATAACAATAATAGCAAATGTGTTTGATGAATTTGTCACAATGTTGTGCAAAAGTGGGTAGGCATTTATAGGGTTTTTTCGGTACTAAATTTGGATAGTTCTATGACTCCATAGATTATCTATAATAAATGATAACTGGCCCGATAAAATAAATCAAATTACATTAATGATGTACTTGTCGTATCTTGTTCACATGCTCGTCATATTAAAGAAATTGTAGGTAATTATACTTAATGGTATTAAGTAGTATAATTTATAATAAATAATAACTATTTGATTATAATAATTTACATTAGACTAGTGATGTACTACATTATTGGCGTTTCTTGTGCTAGGGGTGTTCAAAAATCGATTAAATCGAGTAAACTAACAGATTATGCTAAGTTAAATTATACTAGTGATGTACTATATTTGATGTTTATCGTGCTACGGGTGTGCAAAAATTGATTTAAGTGATTAATTGAATCAGAAAAATTATATTGATTTAACAGTATCGAGTATGATATGCTCAAGATATTGATTTAACTGTAATAATTTATATGATATGCTTTAGATCACATGATTCAAGAATATTTGAGTACGTACACACATCTTTATCACATAATTCAAAGGTCTTCATTGTTTCTTTAAAATTATGTTCCCTAAGACACCTAAAATAAAACCAGAAGAGTAACATAATATTCCAAAACAATAATGGAAAAATAGTAAATTTAACATCATTACTTCATAGCACTATTCATTTAAATATAAGTATAAAAATCTCTCAATCTCCTTACAAAGGTCATAACATGATTTCATCAAACATGACACTTTTTAATTAACTTGAATTTAAAATATGAAGACCTAGGATCTCAATACAGTCCAATCACATCATCGACGCCCAATTCACGATCCTTAAACAAATCCACACAAACGAGTGCATAGTCCGGACTTAGCAGTATCTAAATATAAATCCCTTCATTATGATAAGTCTTAGGGTTGTTCTTTTCAGTAACTTCCCATAAATCAACATGCTTCTTGTGTCCTAACGTTACCAATTCAGCTGAGCCCAACGTACATTACCCAAAAACGTGCTCTAAACCTCGGCGAATGGCATCACCAGCTTTTCGATGATCGTCTCGTAATGCGTGATAACCTTCTTGATATGTGACAGATTCTGCAAGTCTATCACTAGAGCGAATTACATGTCTTGTATTTCAACTAAGTGATGGGTCACAAGCCATGGGGTGTTACTGTCTTTGCATGCTTCTTCTTTTTCTTTTGATGGGAAGAAACCACAATGTTGAGCAAAAGTGGGTAGAAATTTATAGGGATTTTTTGGGTACTAAATTTGGATAGTTCTATGACTATAGATTATCTATAATATATGATAATTGACTGGATAAAATAAATCAAATTACATTAATGATATACTTGTCGTATCTTGTTCACATGCTGGTCATATTAAAGAAATTGTAGGTAATTATACTTAATGGTATTAAGTAGTATAATTTATAATAAATAATAACTAATTGATTATAATAATTTAAATTAGACTAGTGATGTAGTACATTATTGACGTTTCTTGTGCTAGGGGTGTTCAAAAATTGACTAAATCGAGTAAACTATCCGATTATGCTAAATTAAATTATACTAGTGATGTACTATATTTGATGTTTCTCGTGCTACGGGTGTGCAAAAATTGATTTAAGTGATTAATCGAATCAGAAAAATTATATTGATTTAACAGTATCGAGTATGATATGCTTAAGATATTGAATTAACTGTAATAATTTATATGATATGCTTTAGATCACATGATTCAAGAATATTTGAGTACGTTACACACATCTTTATCACATGATTCAAAGGTCTTCATTGTTTCTTCAAAATTTCGTTCTCTAAGACACATAAAATAAAACCAGAAGAGTAACATAATATTCCAAAACAATAATGAAAAAATAGTAAATTTAACATCATTACTTCATAGCACTAGTCATTTAAATATAAGTGTAACAATCTCTCAATCTCCTTACAAAGGTCATAACATGATTTAATCAAACATGACCCTTTTTTAATTAACTTGAATTTAAAATCTGAAGACCTAGGATCTCAATACAGTCCAATCACATCATCGACACCTAATCCACGATCCTAAAACAAATCCATACTACCTAGTGCATAGTCCTAATTGAGCAGTATCACAATATAAGTCCTTTCATTATGATAAGTCTTAGGGTTGTTCTCTTCAGTAACATTCCATAAATCAACATGCTTCTTGTGCCCTAACGTTATCAATTCGGCCGTTATCAATTCGGCCGTGCCGACGTCCAGTATCAAAAAGCGTGCTCTAAAACCTTGGTTAATGGCATCACCAGCTTTCCGATGATCATCTCATAATGCGTGACAACCTTCTTGATTTTCCATGAATTCTGCGGGTCTATCACCACAATATTATACACTTACATACAAAAATCAAGTACATGTATAGGTGGTTGAAGGTGTATACATATTTATACACCTATATACATAAACACACATATGCATCCATATACCACCATATGCACCCATATACACTATTATATAAAAAAATAACTTTAACTCCCATAACCATTCATATACACACATATACACTATTATACGATATTATACACCTGTATACAACAAATAATTTCAACACCACCAACTCCCATATACACCACCAACCCCAAATCTTTGTCTTCATATACACCCATATACTCCATCGCTGGATCTGAAATCTGAGACGGAGCAGCAACATCTATCAGCCATCACCGGAGATCACGCTGGAGCTTCGGCTCACCACCACCAGATCTGAGATCTGAGACGACGGCGATAAACGGCAACAACGCCTCTCATAGTCTACCAGCCATCACCAGATATTTGAGATGAAGACGATAGACGGCGATAAACGGAAACGACAGCGATAGACGCCTCTCATAATATACCGGTCATCGCCGGAGATCTGAGACGGCAGTGGTGGTGCCAAGAGAGACACGACGACAGCGAGATGAGGCCGAGAGAGAGGAGGCAGAGAGAGCGCGATAGAGAGTGAGAGAAAAATTTAATCGTTTTTATAAGATTTAAAAAGATTGATTAATTTTGATAGCATTGTTGTCCTAAATTTCATACGGACTAATTATATTGGAAAATTCAGTAGTTTCGAGGTTAATTTGCACAGATTAACTCCCAAATATATAACCCCTCGTGTAGGGGTGAGCACGGGTATAAGGTACCCAGATACCCGACCAGAACCGACACTAACGGGTAGGTTCCAGGTAGATATATTATAATAACGGGTAGGGTTCGGGTAGTAAAATTAGGAACCGATCAATGTCGGGTCCGGTTCCGGCAAATAGAGACAGGGTACCCGGACCCGAAACCGATACCCGGAACCTATAAAATATTAAATATTTTTACTTTTTTGAGAAACATTTGGACCACTTTTAACTTTCTCCAAAATTGTTTGTTGCACGCCTGCACATTGATTTTCCCCACCCCAAGACGCAAATATTTCAGCTTTTTCACCCCTTTATTCTATAATGCTTTTTGTGCCTTAAGAGAAAACACACAAAACTCTCTCAATAGCAATGGCGTTTTAGCTACACCACCGAGCTTCATCATCGTCGTTGTTGAAGCTTTCTCTCAGTTACTTTCATCGTTGTCGTCGTTGAAGCTTCACCTTTGCCTCTTTCTCTCCCTTGGTTGCGTTCACGTCGTTCCTAAAATGCATATGGGTTCATATCTAACTCTTCAATTTCTTTTTAATATCCTATGCTTCTGTTCTATTTCAGGCGATACTCATCTTCAATTTGTATTACTTTTTGATTTGAAATGTAAATCTATTTTTAAAATTTGTTTAAATTTTTGTAGCTCTGAAGATGAAATTTAGAGATTTACTAGTATAAGAAAGCTTTTCTTTTGTATCGAAGAGTCTATGAACACGAAAATAAGTTTAATACAGATATTTCCAAATTTATTTTGAAATCAACGCGTTCAATTAATTGAGTGTCAAATTTGGCTTACAATTTTATGTTTTGGTTACAGAATTAGCTTTTCTACAATGAATAGGTTTTCTAAAACTTCTTATAAGGGTACTAAAAACTCCGATTGCAGGCTAAAAAACTACTGGATGAAATTATTTTAGAACTCTTTTTGATTCTCATAGGCTAAAAATTATTGCTTAATCTGTGTTTCTTTATTTACAGGGTATCCGGGAACCTACCCGGACCCTGCGGGTCCGTGTAGGTTCCGGGTAATGATTGCTACGGGTAGGTTTCGGGTAGTAAATTTTGGAACCGATCTTTTACCGATAGGGTCCGGATAATTAAAAAATGTTAGGGTACCCGGACCCGCTCACCCCTGCCCTCGTGCACTTGCCTTATCTGTCGCCTTCTATTTCGCTGTCATAATTCAATCCAAAAGCAAAAGAGAAATGTCAGCTATCATTCATTAAAGTATTTAAAAAGATAGAGGCACCCACTTTAATGAAACTTCTGCTACTATTTGAGATCTCATACGTATATTTTAGTACTACTCAACACAGGCTCCTCACTTTCTTCTATCTGAGTCTTGTCTCTCTTTTTTTCAGTACTCTCTCTTCAAGGTACTCTCCTTTTACATATATTCAGTCAGTTTATCCAAATGAGAAATTTTTCTTTTTCTTGATTTATTCGCTTAACTGAATTTTTTTCGATTTTTATTACTATCTAATGTCTCGTGTTATTATTTGCTTAATGTACTGTTTTATTGTGGTTATAACTTATTTTTCCTATTTGACTTGCTTTGTTTTTGCTTTATCATGAGTCTCCGAAATAGTCTCACTACTTTGAGTCTCAAGGGATAACAAATAAGGTCTGTGTAAACTGTACTCTCCCCGGACTCCACTCCCATTTGTGGGATTACACTGGGGATGTTGTTGTATTCACTTATCTGAAATTTAGCATTAGTTTTCTGTTTTGTATTGATTGAAGAGGTTTTTTTTTGTAACATTTTAGTTCATAGTCGAGAATGATGATGATTTGATTTGATAAATAAGTTTGTTTGTTTTGTTCATTCTTTCTCTGTTGGGGTTTCTTTTTTCTTCATGATTTTTTTATGTTGATCTACTTTTGTTAAGAGTACACATCGGAAATAGAATGAGAACATGAACTGCTTATGGACTTGGACAATCCTCACCCTACAAGCTAGCTTTTAGGATTGAGTTATGCCCAAAATTCATTTTTTACATGTTATCAGAGCCAGACCCATTCCAATTCTTTGTTCGTCGATGTTGGACCCCCAAATTATATTGTCCACGCTCCAGTTAACGATGTCTGGGCATGCGGGGAGTGTTAAGAGTCCCACATCGGAAATGGAATGGGAACATGGACTCCTTGTATGGACTTCGACAATCCTCACCCTACAAGCTAGCTTTTGGGGTTGAGTTAGACCCAAGATCCATTCTTTACGGATTCCATTGAGATGATAGGATTCATTTGTGTCAAGTTTAAGTCTTTACCTGTTTCTTTTGCAATTCAGTACTTCTTTACTTATATTAGTGAATCTACGAGTATTATGAGTTTTACTTAAACACTTAACACTCTCTTGGTTTATTTTTCTTCATGATTTGTTTATATTGAGTTACTTTACTTGTTTTATTGAGATTGTAGGATTCATTTGTTTCTAAAGTTTAAGTCTTTATCTGTTTCTTTAGCAATTCAGTGTACTACTTTTTTACCTACTGTAGTGAATCTATGAGTATTATGAGTTGTTAATTGTACTGAATTCTGAAGTACTAGTACCTAGACTGCATACATTGCACTTCTATAAACAAAAATCCCCCCCCCCCCCCGCCTGAATTGACAGTCACTTTATCTCACTTTAAGTAAAAAATAATCACTGTTATTAAATAGGGGTAAGTTAGTACATTATACTTTGTATTATTTTTTAATGGACGTGAAAAGAGCTAAAATGATAGTTAAAATGGGACGAAGGGAGTAGTGTTAGAGAACTGATAGTCACTTATCCCAATTCAGCAATTGAAGCTCATAGGAAATTGTTAAAATCGTACATTTGTTACTAACTGTTGGAATTTAACACCGTTTACAAAAAAAAATGTTCTTCACTTCAGATGATATTTTGAAGCAGATAGCGGATTTTTGCTGGCTCTTTTCCACGATCTATGAGTTTGGTTTAGTATAAGTGAGAACGAGATTGAGATTCGTTGCATGAAGTTATGATGGATCATATCTTATCTAGAGAGAGTGATTGTGTGGTTGATCTTGAGAACTGTAGGAGTACAAGTGGAGAAGCAAGAAATACTAATTCTCCTTTAGATGCTAAAGCAGGGGATGTAATTTTCACTAGTGTCTGTAATGGCGACAGTGAAGAACTTTCTAAAGCTGAAAATGGATTGAATACGAACAGCAATATAAAGAACGGTGATGAGTTTACTCAAGGGAGTGTTAGAGTGTTTATAGACAAGGCAAGTTTAGTAGAGAAGAAAACAGGCAAAGAAAAACGTAAATCCACGAGTGCTAAGAAACCTCCTAGACCTCCCAGAGGATTTTCATTGGATGCTGCCGACCAGAAGTTGATCAAAGAGATTTCGCAACTCGCTATGATTAAACGTGCACGGCTTGAGCGATTGAAGGCTTTGAAGAAAATGAAAGCAGCCAAGGCATCATCAACATCATCAGTGTTGAATGGCAGTTCCCTTGCTTTGCTCTTTACCGTTTTCTTCTTTTTCGTGCTATTGTTTCAAGGTATGATCTCGTGACACCTTGAAAATATATTGAAAATCAAATTTTTAATGAAATTTCACTCCAAAAGATTGCTCCTCGTTATTTGTTAAGATGAGTTTGACTTTCCTGAAACACATGTTAAAGTAATTTGATTTACACACTTCCTCATTCGTCAGCATGTCAAGTCATGTTAATTTCGTTTCATACCTGCAGTCAGTTTCTTTCTTTTGTGTTTCATGCTTTTAAGTGACTACATATTGCTTGATTTAAATTTTTTTGCAATTGACACACCCTTGTTCTCTTTCTTCTCCTTATAGTTCCTTCCCCCGTTTTTTTTTTCATACTGCTGAACCAAGATTTGTTTCAAGGTGCAAAATTTCTGATGATTTGGTGTTTATAATATTGGATGCAGGGATATCTTATAGAAGTTCAACTATGAGCCTTTATGATTCTGTCCAATCCAGCAGGGTAAGGGAGAATAGGTTTGTTATTGTACAGGATGACTCTAATTTATCCACCAGTACTGCCATCCTCGCGGGGTCTAGATCTTCCGAGTATGTACTACCCCTATAAATCTACAATCATCTGAAAATGGTACTTCCCATTCTGTACTTATAGATGATTCTAGTTGGCTAAGTTTTCATTTGCTTCTTATTTTGTAGTAAAGTGAAGCAGGCGTCTGGTTTAACTCATGGAAATAGTCCGGAAAGTGTCGGAAACTGAAATTTAGTGACATGGTCGAACTATTCAAATTTGAATACAGATTGCCAACTACGTTTCTGGTATGTCAGTGACTCAGCACAAGACTTGTCTAATTTGTATACCCTGTACAGTGATTGATACTTGGTTGATTGAGATGAATAACAACTGGCATAGAATTGCCAGTTCACTAGCTATCCTCACAGCTTTCTAAGCCTAATTTCCACTAGTGTTCCAAGTAGACAGAAGTTATGCTATTTGTCTAAGTTAAATAAGCGCATAGTACACTCAGAACAAGAATTTCAGGGCCCTGTAATTTCTGATCATCTATTTGGACTTGTTTGCTAACCGTATCTTGTTGACTTGCTTGCTTGCATTAAGCCATTAACTATGTATTAATCGCCGAGAACTGCGCTTGAGATGCGCCTAAGATCAGACTTATTTGCATTTTCATGGAATCAAATTTTCTTTTGTTTTAGATCATTTGTTTTCTGATTTAAGGACATACCAGGAATCAGCTCTTAGCCCATTCTTATTTGCCTTGGTGATGGATGGACTGACGCGATAAATTCAAGGGGAGGTGCCATGGTGTATGTTATTCGCATACGACATAGTCCTGATTGATGAGACTCGCAGTGGAGTGAACGCTAAGCTGGAGGTTTGGAGACAAACTCTGGAATCTAAAGGGTTCAGGCTGAGTAGGACCAAGACAAAATACTTAGAGTGCAAGTTCAGTAACGGGAGTGACCTTGAGACTTGAGGTGAGGCTTGGTACTCAGGTCATTCCAAATAAAGGAAGCTTCAAGTACCTCGGGTCTATTATCCAAGGGGATGGAGAGATTGATGACGATGTCACACATCATATTGGGGCAGGGGGATGAAATGGAGGCTCACATCTAGAGTCTTATGCGACAAAAAGGTGCCACCAAAACTTAAAGACAAGTTCCATAGGGTGGTGGTTAGATCGACTATGTTTTATGGGGCGGAGTGTTGGCCAGTCAAGACTTCGCACATCCAAAAGATGAAAGTTGCGGAGATGATGATGAGATGGATGTGCGGGCATACAAGAAGGGATATGATTAGAAATGATGATATCCGGGACAGAGTGAGAGTGACATCAGTGGAGGATAAGATGCGGGAAGCGAGGTTGAGATGGTTTGGGCATGTGTAGAGGAGAGACACAAATGCTCCATTGCGGAGGTGTGAGAGGTTGGCTATGGACAGGTTCAAGAGGGGTAGAGGTAGACCGGAGAAGTATTGTGGAGAGGTCATTAGACGGGATATGACGCATGTGCAACTTACTGAGGACATGACCTTAGATAGGGGGTTGTGGAGGACACGAATTAGGGTAGAAGGGCAGTAGGTAGTCGACCGTAGTCCTACTTACGCTTGCAAACAGGTAGTTGTAGTGTTATTATTGTAGGCCCGCTTAGCTTATCATACTAATAGGCGCATTATTGCTTTATAATCCCCTATAGTTTGATTTCTGCTGCTATGTGTCATTTAATGTACTTTGTTTAGCTTATTTACCTACGCTTTAATGCTTACCTTTTCAGAATGTCCTATGATGGCTTATTCGCTTTTCATACCAACATTTTTATACTACTTAAAATTTCTTTTGACCGGGTCTGACCGTTTCTCTTGCTTTGCTTTTGCTTTGCTTGTGCTTATGCTCTGTCTTGAGCCGAGGATCTCTCGAAAACAACCGCTCTACCTACTAAGGTAGAGGTAAAATCTGCGTACACTCTATCCTCCCCAGACCCCACATTGTGGGATTTCACTGGGTATGTTGTTGTTGTAGTAGTACTGTACTTGCTACATTACCATGCTCCAAAGCCTAAAGTCAACGGTTAATAACCTTTAATATCATCAAGATTCATGACTTAAGTATCATTAGGAAATACTACCACTAGGACTTAGTCCAAGTGGCAAAGGTTGAGGGACTTGTGACTTAGATAAGAGGTTCGAACCTTGCGCCATGTAGAGCTCTTCTCACCTCCTACGAGTCGTCTGGCGGAAAAGACTTTCTGAATTGGGTAAAAGAATTTGGCATCGTCGATCTCTTCCTTAAAGATTGGGATGAGTCGATGTCGGTGGATAGCGTGAAAACACTTCTGATATCAAATTCCAAAAACCAGAACCAGCGGTGAAGCAGTATAAGCATGCTTATATTGCTACGTAACAATAAAGCAGGATAGCATATTGCACCCACATATTTGAATTTGAGGAAAAAACTCGTGTTTAATGCGGGATCAAACTAAGCCTAGTATTTAAGTGAAGAAGGGGAGAGGGAGAAGCCCATTATCCTGAGTTCCAAAGACTGTGGTATAACCAAACACAAGTAACAAGTTCGTCAGTCCTTCCTCCGATGCCTCCCGTTCATTCTTCTTCATTTCATCATTTTGTTGTGTTTTTTTTGTTCATAGGTCCCAAGCCCTTCTTAGAAAGCCCTCTTCCCTCTCCTTAAGTTAAGAAAAAAAAATGTTGCTTGATTGAACGAACATTGATTGAACCTTTCTAACTGACACCCCAGTCATAATGCCACCTACGTCTTTTTTTCTTTTGAACAAGCCCTAAGGGTTGGCCCCAGACAAATTTCTCAGTCATCCAAAAAAAAAAGTATCTTTTGGGAATACTTCTTAGTCCAAAGAACAATAAATATAACTGGAGAATTTGAAATTAGTGACTCCTTTTTGAAGAAAGATTGCTGCTTACTCTTTAAAAAGAAGTAATGCTTATAACACACAGACAAGGCAAGGGTGGAGTATTCATGGTTGGCATGTTGGACAATTTTCCCTTACAATTTTTTATATTATAATTGTCTTTTGGTTTAAGCTAAGAACAGAACAGAACATACTATTGTCTGATTAGTGCTTTTCACCCTTTATTTCATGGAAAGATACCAGAGCTGCCCAAATACCATGTGCTTATGCTGGAACAAGGACGGGAAAAAATGGGTGGGAAAACCAAATTAAATAGAAACATGGGGAATATCCATAGAAATTTCAGCTCACCAGTTAAAAATATTGCTGATTCTCAGAATTATTGCCTTTGTTTTGAATATTGAAATTTGGAGCTTGCAGTTTTCCGGTCCTTACAAAAACCATCACAAGACTTCATCAAACACGCCCCTTGCGAATTAACTTAAATTTAAAATTCGAAGACCTAGGATCCCGTATAGTCCAATCTCATCATCAACACCCAATCCACAATCCTTAAATAAATCTACACACGAATGCATAGTCCTCATTAGTTAGCATCCCAATATAAGTCCCTTCGTTATGATTATTCCCTCAGTTTCAATTTATTTGTCTGGTTTTGACTTAATACGGAGTTTAACTAAAGGTATGTAGAATGTATTAAAATGTCCTTTAAACATATCATGCAAAAAGTTGGAATTAAAGAGTTACCAAAAAAATAAAGAGACATTCTTTTTTAAATAAACAAACTAAAAAGGAAAGTGAAACAGAGAAACTGAAATGGAGAGATTACATCATAACAAATTTCTAATAATTGCTCTACCAACACCAGAAAGCTCATGTACTGCAGTGTTCAAACCAGTAAGAGGTGAAATACTACTCTTGAAATTCTCCTCACAATCCTGAGAATCACCATAACATCCAACCATCCCATCTTCAGCAAATTTCGGGTTCCCTTTAGTCAAAGCTTCAATAGCTTCAGGCAAACTTACTGTCAAAATTACCTTATATGAAAAAGCACACTTCTTTAGAGGAGCTATCCATGCTTCTGGAGGATTGGAATTATGGAGCGTTGAGATGATTTCTGCAGCCTGGTTTGCCTTCGACTCGATGGCGTCCACCATGATCAGCTCCAGCATCGTGATGTCGCTGCGTTTGTCAGGGAGGAGAGTTTTTAGGCAGAGGATGTAGTTTGGTGTGTTCTTGCATGTGGTCTCTACTAGATTATTGTTGTTGCTGTTTGTTTTCAGTGTTGAGGTTAGTAGCATGACCAGATATACTAGAGTCTTCATTTTTGTGTTCAAAAATAAAAAAGAAAAAAAACAGTGGAGAAAATCAGCGCAGCTTGCTGTTTTGAAATTTGAAAGCTTGGCATGTAGTCAAGTACATATACTGGTGGAGGTGTTGCTAAAAAAATGATTACGTAATATTTACTCATTTGTTTGTTTTATATGATACCATTTAATTTAGTTAGTGTATAAAAGAAAAAGAAAAAAAAACAGTTCGGTACATTAAGCTTGCGCCGTGCGTGAGGTCAGAAAAGGTCTGGACCACAAGGATCTATTGTAAGCAGTCTTACCCTACATTTCTGCAAGAAACTGTTTCTACGGCTCAAATACATGACCTCTTGATCACATGACAATAATTTTACTAAGTACGTCAAGGCTCTCCTTCCATCTAAGATAGAGATTTAATATTATTTATTTGATTTTTATTCTTAATGACATCGTTTTACAACATAAACATCATAGAAGTTTAAGATCAGAAGTTCTATACTTTTGATATGTACTTACAATTTTTCTTTTATTTTTAAATTAAATATTACCATATAAAACAAAACTGTCAACGGAGTAAAAGATGGATTACGATTTACGAATACTAGGCAGACGTTATCTTTCTGTTTTCGGCAGTAACTTGGACACATTCAGTAGTGTCACTGGCATATGCATGGGAGATGCATAATATTTTAAGTCAGTTACTTAGAGCCGGTTTGGATTGGTTTGTTTTAGGTGTTTTTCAATCAAAATAGTTTTTAAGCACATTTTTAATGTTTGATAAAATAAAAAACAAAATTTAAACACTTATTTTTATGCTAAAATAACAAAATTAAGTCATAAGTTATGAGAGCCCATCCAGGCTCTTATTGTTTTTCTCCCTCGTTGCTTATAACTAGGCCTGGCCAGTGGGTCGGGCTCGGGTCTGGCGGTCTGAGTTTGGCGGGGATGGGGTCGGGGCGGGACGGGCGAAGGGGACGGGGTCGGCTCTGGCGGGGTTGGGTTTGGCGGGACTTGCTCCAGTCCCGTCCCGATCCCGATCTTGTCGGAATGGGGTCGGGATCGGGGCAGGTTCCGGCGGGTTTTCCTTTTTTTTTTTTTAATAACATATGTATAAAAAAAACTCAATAAACAAGACAAGATAGTGTAATAAAAACATCTCAAGAATGTTTTTGTGCCTCTTATATTATTTAATAGACATATGATTTTTTTGTAATACAAATACAATTGTCTAAATTGCAACTTTGTGGTATTGTCCAAAACTTGCAAATTACATAATAAAATTACAAATAAAAAAATTACATTCTCAAAAAAATCTGTTCCAATTGCTTGATAATTTCCTGTGGTTCTTAGATTGGAATTGGTATTTGTTGGTCAAATTGATCCATGTCGCTTCCACTACCTTCGGATAAGATTTCGTTGTAGTTTTCATCTTCTTCTTCGTTGATCTCCGGTTGACCGCACCTTCTCCGCTCCGCTCGTATCCAATCTCTGAATAATACTGCAATTTACAAGCTTTCTCCTGCTAATGAGTGTCTGTGGTCTCCTATTTGATATTTGCCGGCAGAAAAAGCGCTTTCAGACGCAGTTGATGACGCTTGAATGTTCAAAACATCTCGGGCCATCATTGAAAGTGTCGGAAAGGTCTTCTCATTCCCCTCCAAGTATTTCAAATAAGTCTTCATGTCCATCTTCATTGATAACTTCTTGGTACGGTACAGAACCCTGCAAAACAAAAATATCCAACTCGCTAATTTGGTTAGTAGCGGTACGGCCGCACATTCTATTTCTGAGGCTTTCAGTACTAGCCGCAGAAACAGCATGTCTTTTGTGAGGTTGTGTTAAAGATGAAGAAGATGGTATGGAAGCCGGTAAGTTACTAGCATTTTCTTGTTGGTAAAACCTATATATTTTTTTGCATTGGTGTTCTACGCTAGACAACACTTCTTCTTTAGTTTGTTCAATAGGTGATGGGTGATTTAGATTTTTGGGACTTGGAGGTGGTAGTACTTCTATACAATCGTAAATAGTTTCAATTAGTGATTTAGTACCGTCTATTTTAATAGTCGGATTTAATACAACACCAATAATATAAATAGTGGGAATAGGAATAAAATATTTTTTTATTTTGATAAATATTTTTTTAATAGCTGTCATATAAGCTGGTTTTTCCATATATTCACTAAGTAATAAAAATATTAGAGTTATATAAAACAACATAGTTGAAATAGTAGGATAATATATACCGGAAAATTCTTTTGTTTCTTGAAAAAAATTCTCTAAAAATACAATAAGTTCGAAATTTTTTACCTAATCACTATCTACAATCATATCAGCTGGATTTTGATTATGAGAGTTAAAAAACAAAGTTATAGGCTTTCTATAGTCATAAGCAACAAGTAGTTGCTCGTATAAAGAATTCCATCTAGTGGATACTTCTTCTGGAATTTTCTATAAGGTAGTCCACAATCGTGACAAGTTTTTTTATATTCTTTTCTTCGTTGTACTCTATTACTTTTAAAAATAAAGTTTATAGCAAATTGCATTTTACTAAGAATGTCTTGAAAAAGTGATAGACCATCCTTTACAATTAAGTTATATATATGGCACGCGCATTTTATATGAAAATGATCTGGAAAAGATGGAGTTAAACTATTTTTTAAAATTATAATAGCGTAATTGTTAGAAGAAGCGTTATCTAATGTAATAGTCATAATTTTATCGGTTATTCCATAATAATGGCACACTTGATAAATATTATCTGCAATAAAAGTACCAGTGTGCCTATCATCTATATATCTATACGTTAAGATACGTTTTTGCATAGACCATTTATAATCTATCAAATGACAAGTTACCGTTAAATAATCATGGCCGTTAGTACTACGACCTATATCAGACGTGATTGCTACTTTGCCATTAAAATGATATAATGAATAACGTAAATATTGTTGATATTAATGTGCGAATTTAAATACATCTCTCTTAACAGTTGATCTAGGAAAACCGTTAAAAGTAGGATTATATATATCTCTAATGTAATGAATAAAATCGGGAGATGAAGGAAATGAAAAAGACAAACCCTCCACATCAACTAATTTTGATATTGTTTCCCTATCTCTATGTTTATTGTATTTAGGGCCTACAATTCCCTCCGTCATAGGGTTAATTTGACCCTGTACTTGGTCCGGGACAGTATCAGTATGTGAACCTTGTCCCGATGGAGCGGCGTTTGCGCACCCGGTTTTGAAGCCTGGTATTGGGCATACCTAGTCGGATGAGCACTTACTACGTGTCTAATTAAACCCCCCGTCCCACCGTGACCTTTTCCAGTTTTAAATTTTAAAACATTTTTTATAAATTTTACATCTAGCTACTTGATTCTCTACGTCCCTATAAAAAAAATATCCATGCATCTGATTTTAATGGTCGTTTTGCTGGACCTCGTCTCATACTAGGGGGAATAGGAGGCATTTCAGTTGAAGGTGCACTAGTGGGTGTGTTGTCATCAACATTAGTGGGTGTATCATCTAGATCATCGTCTAAATTAAAGTCTTCTTGAGTTCCAGAAAATAGCTCCTCGTCTAAATGTAATGGTATTGTAGGAAAATGTTGAGTATCAACAAAATCATCTTGTGTAGGAATAAGATGACTAGAAGAAGTATCCTTGCCCTGGTTGCCTCTACTAGAAGAAGCACCCTTACCCTTAAACATACCTCTTAATCCTTCCATTTTAATTATGATAATAAATAATTAAAGATAATAAAATTAAGTGCGCTAAATAAAATAAACAGACAATAATAATTAAATTAAGGAACGAATGTACCAAACGCCGACGTAACGTCGACGTGTAATCGAGAGGTTAAAAATTGAAACTTTGCTCGATGGAAGATCCTCAAGCTAGTTGCCAACTTCACTCCCAATTCCCAAATGAATAAATAAAATTGAATATTTAGTAAACAATGTAGACTTGTAGAGAGATATATTGAGAGATTAGAGAGATTGTAGGAAGATTTGTGAGAAAGATGAAGAGAAAATGAGTTATTTATAGTTGGAAAACTAGGTTAAAGTGTAAATATAATAACTTATGGGTTAAAGATAAATATTAAGGGGTACGGGGGAGGCCAAAAATGGTCGTTGCCCAACGGCCAAAATCTAAAATAGTCGTTGGTGCAACGACTATATTTGCAAAGGGGGGACTACGGGCGGGATCGGGGCGGGCTCGGGACGGGCTCGGGGCGGGCTCGGGACGGGTCGGGACGAGACATTGTCCCGTCCCGGTTCGAGTCCCGCTACCGAATTTTTTTTTTTTACTAATCGAGGTCGGGGCGGGGTCGGGCCGTCCCGGCCCACTGGCCATCCTTACTTATAACAAGCTTCTTTATGTATTTCTTTTTTAATCATTTTCCCGTGAAACGAATAAAGTAGTTTTGGTGAGGAAAAAAGTAAGAATAAAATTCACAAATAGCTATTTTCTTAGTCGTTATACAACAACAATAACATACCCAGTGAAGTCCCACAACGTGGGATCTGAGGAGGGTAGAGTGTACGCAGACCTTACCTCTACCTTGATAAGTAGAGATGTTGTTTCCGAAAGACTATCGACTCAATATAAAGCATAAGCACAAGCAAAGTAAGAGAAACGGTCAGACCCAGACAAGAAATTTAAAGCAGTATGACAATAAGAGTAACAAAAGCGAATAAGTCATGATAAAGCATTTCGAAAAAGAAGCAGAATGGCCAACACTTCGCCCCATACAACATAGTCGATCTAACCACCACCCTATAGAACTTGTCTTTAAGTTTTGGTGGCACCTTTTTATCGCACAAGACTCCATATGCGAGCCTCCATTTCATCCACCCTGCACCAATACGATGTGCGACATCGTCATCAATCTCTCTATTCCCTTCGATAATAGACCCGAGATACTTGAAGCTTCTTTTCTTTGGAATGACCTTAGTACCAAACCTCACCTCCACGCCTGTCTCATGGTCGCTCCTGTTACTGAACTTGCACTCCAAGTATTCTGTCTTGGTCCTACTCAGCCTGAACCCTTTAGAATCCAGAGTCTGTCTCCAAACCTCCAGCTTAACGTTCAGTCCGTTGCGAGTCTCATCAATCAGGTTTATGTCATCTGCGAATAACATACACCATGACACCTCTCCTTGAATTTGTCGCGTCAGTCCATCCATCACTAAGACAAATAAGAATGGGCTAATTATAAAATATCATATGTAAGTAACATCTAAAATAGAATGCAAAGCGCTAAGAAAAAAATGTAGCTTGCGGGTTTATTGTCATTCCACACTAGTTGGTTAGTGGGGCAAGAGAGTGTTCTGCAGGTGATCTCAGTCTCAGTGCGACCTTGTTTTATCAACTATTGGGGAGTAAAATGAGCGAGTTTTCGTTCCATACTCAAGTCTGACTTCGATCATCGTCTCTCCTTTGTGCAAGGACTTCGGTGATTCACCATTTGAAAGACGAGAGAACACTATTGACACAGAACCTTTTGAAGAAGTGCAAGCTTGGAACTTCATACTTATCCAAGAGGTTAGTCTCGATCTCGTTTGGTGATATTCCTTTTGATAATTGTTGACACAACATTTGTTTTGTGCTTGAGTTGGAGGGTCGATATACGAAGACCACTCATCTCATTAACCAATGATGTAGTATTTTTTTCATTCTTTAACACCCACCTCACGCCAAGGGTTGTATATCTGGTGCGTGGACAATTTAATTTGGGAGCCCAACATCGGATGAGATGAGTCATACTTTGATAGCATGTAAAGAAATGGATCATGGACCTAACTCAACCCCCAAAGCTAGTTCATGAGGGGAGGATTGTTCAAGTCCATTAAGGAGACCATCCATCTCATTAACCACCGATGTGTATTTTTTTCATTCCTCAACACTATAATATATTACTATTATTATTATTATAAACTTTACTCCCTCCGTCCCATAATAAGTATCACCTTGGTAAAAAAAAAATCGTCATATAATAAGTGTCACCTTAGGAAATCAAGACATAAATTGACTAGTTTTTTCAAATTCTACTCTTAGACAAAAACGGAAAAGTTAAAGTAAGTCTAAATGATGATTGGAAAAGCCACATAGTAACTTGGTATTGTTGTATTTCTAATGTCAAAAGATTTACTATTTGTACAAGCTCTAATAAAAAAAGAAAAAGTAATTTATTTTTATTATATAGGGGTAATCTGATAAACTCCACATTATATTATTGATTTTTTAATATGTGTATTTTTTGCTAACGTGACACTTATTATGGAACGGAGGGGTAATATTTTACAAATGAAATAAAAAAAGGGGATAAATTGACTTTGAAACACAAACAATATGTCAAACATCACTTTTGCCCACTTTATTACGCATTTAACTTATTGCATGAAGCAACATTTCTATAGTTTTTTTATTAGTTCTCCAACTCCAAGATATGATTTTGCTATCCGACCCTCCGCTCCATTTGGGTAAAATCCACCTGGTTTATTCTCCTGCCCACTTCCGTACACTATCCTTAGTATTTCCTCCGGCGTTCTGTCGTAGGCAAGCGAGTACTCATCCCCTGCAATGAGTAACCACATAGACAGATCAACGGTCAGTTGAACACTCTTTGTCGAAAAATTATATTGTATATATAAATTATAATCTTTTCATATATATATTTATATAATAAAATTTCTGATTTTACCACTACCTGCAAGTATGTTCCCTCTTATACTTTCTTCGGCACCTACTTCTCGTTTCACTTTAAGTCCTTCATCTTTAATTCCATGGCGTCCCAACTTGTTCCTCAGCTCTGATATTCGGTTTGTGAACTCCGTCACCATTATCCCGTAGGGTTCCACATTCTCTCTTCCTCGCTCATAAAGAAGCGTTCTCAGAACTGCATCTTGACCTGATTCTACTCCCAATAGTCCTGCTATTAGCTTCCATCAAAATATTTATGCAATTAGGTCATTTATTCAATTATTATAGGTAAGTTTCTTGAAAAGCGTTAATTGACAATCTAATAAAGATGTTAACTAACTTGCTACACAGGTTAAAATCCAGTCATTCAAAGATATCTATCTATAGGTAAACCTTTTAAAAATGTGAGATTTGAAATTTTGAAAGTCTAAAATGATGTTTACATTATCAAGTCATGGAATAATAATGACTATAGGTAATTATCCATACAAATTATATTCTACAGCAAAACTATTAGCATACTAAATTACTAATAATGTAATTTTTTTTACATAATAATCGAAAAGCTAGACTGAAAAAACATCATATTGGATAGTGTGTAAAATTGATTTCTTGAAATATAGATGTAAATTGATGGTCAAATATTTCGCAACGTTTCTAAAATAGTAATGTTGTCCTGTAAATTGGAATAATTAAAGGGAGAGTTATCACAAAAAAATGTAAATTAAATAGATTATTACTCTTTTGGCTGTAGGACTTTGGAGTTTAGGATTGGCTCCAACGTATCCGGTGAGTCCAACATAAGGGATAACATAGGAAGCAAGGAGATAGTTAATGTCATTAGCATAAGGATCAAAAGGTGGTTCTAATGGATGTCCGAATGCATCATTCATCACTGTTGCGAATGATTCTCTGCTTAGATTTAGCAGTGGCCTTGGAAATCCTGCAATTGTATTCTTGATTGCCCTACATCAATTGGAAAAGTAGATGTTACATATGAAATTAAATCAACTTTTTGGGTGTGTTCGGTACAAAGGAAAATATTTTTCTCAGAAATGTTTTCCTTTAAAAAATAAATGGCATTTATATATATATTTTTAGTGTTTAATCAATAAATATACATATTGTCTCAGAAGCATTTATATATAATCTACGCGAACATTATTGGAGTGAGAGGTGGGTGTGGGGTGAGGGGGTGGCAGCAGTAAGGGTAAGGGGGTGAAGGGATAGGGTGAAGGCGGAAGTGTTGGGGATAGGAAGAAAAGAATCAACGTGGAGTGTCTCATGATGGAACTTGTTTTTTTTAAAATGTCTTAAATTTCGTAACCACACAAAATACCTCCTACGCTGGAAGCGAGAGCCGAAGGGTGAACCTATGGTAGTTAGCTTCTAGCACTAAATAATAGGCATTAGGTGAGCTGAAAGAAGGCAAGCAAATCAAGAGAGACATTATGGACCGACTATAAGAAGTGCAAAGCTTCATAAATTCGGTCAAATACCTTATAGAATGCATATGGAATTAGCTAAGATGCATGAAGAAACCTCTTATTGAAATGACTTTAGAAAGTGCCCCAAAAAATGTATGTGAACAAAAGCAAAAAGTATGAAGTACAAGAAAAGGACCAACTGAACATCCACTTTCTAGGCTTCCCAAATTGACTTGGTTTCGCCAAAAGACCTTATCTATTTTTTACTTATAAATTCATATAACATAAGAAATAGACTAGATTAGGAGATGGAAACGAACCTGACATGACCAACTTCTTGGAACCCAAATTGGGCAATGACATCTCTAATGAGAGGGCTTAGTTTTGCAATTCGAGCACCAATAGGAGACGGCCCACCATCAGCAAGTTCAGGTGCGAACTTATCCAGGCCTAAGCCCAAAGAACCCCATAAGAAAAATTCAGCTTCCATAAACTCTAAATTCAATGGAAATTCTACTAGATCCACATCCGATTTGGTCACGTTACGAGGAACATAATTGTTATCATTTATAAAGTACTCATGATCAACTGCACAACTTGAACTTAGTAGTAGCAAAATTAGTAATGAAAAATAAGCAAGTATCATTGTTGTAACTGAATGAAAGAAGAAGAAAAGATGAGCTTTGGGTTTAATATCTTATTATTATCCATTTATTTTATTTATTAGCTAAAAAATGGCAATGACGAATTTTATTTGTCGGGTGTGTACTCTGTCTGAAAAATGATGAGAAAGACAAATGTAGTTAATTAAAGCTTGTAAAGAATCAGGTGGGAAAGAGGCAGTTGAGAAGATTTTGGATCAAACTTAATTACAATTTGGAGTATTCTATTGTTTTTACTTTTGTTTTGTTTACGAAATTACAAATGCAATTCATGCCAACTTCTAGCCATGGTACCGCCACCTCTCTCGATTTATCACTCACTCTCAAAATAATAATGAAAAGAGACTTACTGATTTTATTAATGTAAATGGTTTATATAATATACAATAGTAATTCTAGGTTATAATTACGAAAATTAATTATTCATCTAACTAATATAAAATATTTCTACAATAATTACAGATATACAAAATTACTAATTATACCAAAATAATATATTTGCATATATTCTATCACACCCCGAAGTCGTAGCGGACGGTCGTCGTACGCTGAGACTATCCCTAAAATCTTCAAACAGAACTAAGGGAAGGCCTTTAGTAAATATGTCAGCAATTTGATAACGTGAGGGGACATGCAAGACACGTACTTGTCCACGAGCTACCTTTTCACGAACAAAGTGAATATCCATCTCGATATATTTAGTGCGTTGATGTTGGATAGGATTCCCCGAGAGATATATCGTACTAACATTATCGCAGTAGACCAAGGTAGCTTTCCGAATAGGAAAATGAAGCTCTAAGAGGAGGTTACACAACCAACAGGACTCAGACACCACATTGTCTACCCCTCGATATTCGATCTCCACGCTGAAGCGTAACAAAGTAGCCTTGCGTTTAGCCGACCAAGAGATCAAGTTATCACCAAGAAACATACAATAACCAGATGTCGAACGCCTGATATCTAGACATCCACCCCAATCAACATCTGTATAAGACATGAGAGTAGATAACGATGATGGATATAAGTGTAAATTATAATCAAGAGTGCTCTGAATGTAACACACAATGCGTTTGAGAGCGTGCATGTGTTTTCCCCTCGGATCATGCATGAATAAACACACTTGCTGCATTGCATAAGTAATATTGAGCCTCGTAAACGTGAGTTTTTGAAGAGCCCTTGCAAGACTACGATAGTGTGAGGGATCCTCGTATGATGTGCTAGAAGTAACACTCAGCTTCAGTTTAGTGTCAACCGGAGTAGGAGATGACTTACAGGATGACATGTCAGCCCGTTCAATAATCTCTACTTCATACTTCCTCTGAGATATAAATAAACCACATGTATGACAAGTTATAGCTATACCCAAAAAATAACTAAAAGGCCCTAAGTCTTTCATAGCAATTTCGGAGCTAAGAAGAGATATGATAGATTTGCGCAGTTTATCATAGGAAACAATTAATATAATATCATCCACATATAACAGAATGTATGCCATAGAAGTACTGTGACGGTAGATGAACAAAGAATGATCAGACCTGCTGTGAGAAAACCCAAGAGTAGACACATAATCTGCAAATCTTTTGTACCAGGCCCGAGGACTTTGTTTTAGGCCATACAAGGATTTCTTCAACAAGCACACATGATTGGAATGAGCGGGGTCCCTGAAATCCAAGGGCTGATGCATGTACATAGTTTCTTTGAGTTCGCCATGTAAGAACGCATTTTTCACGTCCAGCTGATGAATGGGCCATGATTTTGAGAGAGCTATACTGAGAACAATGTGAATAGTTGCCGGGTTGACCAATGGACTAAATGTCTCTCCACAATCCACGCCAACCTGTTGAGTTTTGCCATCACCTACAAGACGGGCCTTATGCCTCTCAAAACAACCATCAGATTTTTTCTTATGAGTAAAAATTCACATAGAACGAATCACATTAACACCTGATAGACGGAGTACCAACTCCCACGTTTTATTTTCAATAAGAGCATTATATTCATCGTTCATAGCCATTTTTCAATTCGTGTCATGAAGGGCAGACACGGGGTTACGAGGTTACGGAGTTACGGAGTAGAGGAGATTTAGTACTAATAGAGTTGAGATTAAATTGTCACTTTGGTCTAAAAATACTCTGTTGGCTGCGAGTAACTAGCCCTGGTCCTGAAATCGAAGTGGGATGAGTTGTGTCGGATTCGGGTTGGAGAGGTAGTGTGGGCCAAGGGTCAGGGGTGGCTGGGTTTTATCCGGAAGTTGTTGGGCCAGTAGGCAATGGGCATGCTGGCGGAAGCCGTGGATGGGAAGGACGTGTTGGGCCAACAGGCAGTAGGCCTATTGGCAGGAATTATTGACTGGGGGGAATTGGGCCAGTAGGCAGTGAGCCTGACTACGCCAAATGGTGGACCACATATGGTGATAGCCCATCATCCAAAAATTCATAGGACTTGGACACAAAATTATGCAACTTAGCAAACGGAAATTGAGTTTCATAAAAAATGACATGGAGACTAATGATGATTTTATTAGAGGATAAATTAAAAAAATTGTAACCACTATGATTAGATGGGTAACCCGAAAACACATAAGCGGTAGAGCAGACTTGAAGTTTGTTAATGGTAGTGAAAGGGAATAGAGGATAACATAAACACCCTAAGATGAGAATACGAAGGGTCTTTTTGATAAAGAATTTTGAGTGGAGATTGGTATGCTAATCCTTTGCTAGGGAGTATGTGAAGAAGGTAAGTCGCCATTTGTAATGCATGATGCCAAAATGAAGGTGGTAATGATGCATGAGCTAGTAATGTACAAACAATATTATTAATGGTGCAGATTTTTCTCTCGGCTTTCCCACTTTGTGATGACGTATGTGGATATGAAAACCGAAAAGATATACCATTAACTCTACAAAATTCTCTAAATGGCCCATTATTAAATTTCCTTTCATTATCACATTGAATGTTCTTAATTTCCCGTTCAAATTGAGTACGGATGAATGTTCTAAATGATAGGAATATGAAATAAACTTGAGACTTTTTAGATAACAAAAATATCCACAAAAAATTAGAATAATCATCTAATAACAAAACATAATAACGGTGGCCCGAAGAGCTCAAAACGGGAGACGCCCAAAGATCACTATGAATAATATCAAATGGCAACATAGTACTAGAATTTGAGGCAACAAACAAAAATTTAACATGTTTCCCAAGCGGACAAGAAGGATAAACATTAGCAATACGAGCATTATTACACTCAATAAATTTTTTTAAGGGAGGGAAAAATAGACGCTTCCGGATGACCCAAACGTACATGCCATAAGGAAGGTGCTAAAGCGACAAACCTTGACGGTGTGGCTTATTTTGTGGTGATGGGATAGAGCTCACCCTGACTATCACATCTCATTAGATGTATCCCCGTCCAGAAATCCTTTATAAAAAATCCAAAAGGATCATATTCACTAGAAATCGAACTATCAGTTGTAAATTTTCGAACATACACCAAATTTTTAATTAATTGAGGAGCATGAATGACATTATTCAAGGATAAAGACAGGTTTTGGTGAGATAAATTTGTGTGACCATAACCACGAATTGGAATTGAATGACCATTACCAATAATTATGCCACGATTTTCGCTCAAATTAAAATAAGACGAGAGATTACCTTGCGTGGATGTCATATAAGAAGTAGCACCTGTATCCATGTACTAATTTGCATCCGAACGATTTAGCCCAAGTGTATGCATCACTGCCTCGATATTCGTGTGGGTTAGGGAAGCAGTTGGGCCTGTAGCAGCGAAAGCTTGCTGTGGCCGAGGCCCAAGCAGGACAGGCTGCTGCTAGGCCGGATGTTGTCGAGGCCCAACTGGGGCATTCTGCTGCTGCTGCTTTCCGCTGGACCTGGCCCAATTTGGTGTAGGGTAAATACAGGGCGGCATGGGCCACTGCCCACTGGCCCAAGGTAGGCCCCATGCCCACTGACCCAAGGTAGGCCACATGGCCACTGCCCACTGACCCAGGCCTCCTACCAGAGGTGTTGTGGCCCGGCCTCCTGCTGGCTGCCACTATCATTTTGACCATTTTTGCCACCCCCGTTGTTACGGTTTTGATCATAATTTTCGGAGAATGATTGAAAGTCATTGGTGTCTCGGGACTTGGCCACCATCATGGCGGAATGGGCTCCGATTGAGGCATTTTTAGCCAATCTTGCTCTTCTAGGATTAGCATGGAACATGCTTGGTAGAACGGTGAGGGAGGATTTCTTTGGTGAAGAAGAGTTTCAACCCCATTATACGCCTCGGAGAGGCCCGCAACCATCTGAAGAACGAGACGATCATTTGTGACGGGCGCGTCGACGTTCTTGAGTTGATCTGGCAATTCCTTGAGCCTTTGATAATAGGCGGAGGCATTCGGAAAATCCTCTATATTTATGTGAGAGAATTCTTGCTCAAGGGTTACGGCACGAGAATTTTTGTTATCTTGGAATATATCAAGCAACCTATTCTAAGCTTCCATTGCCGTGACGTCGGGTTCGATAGTTGTCTCTAAGAGGTCCGTAGAGATGATGGAATAAATCCATTAGAGGACCGTAGAATCAAGAGTTGCCCATAACTCTATTTCATCATCGGTGGAAGGCACCTTTTCATTTCCTTTTTTCGGTTTGACGATGTGATGAAGGACTTTATGAGACATTGCGTGAATTTTAAAAAGTTCCGCTCATGTCGCGTATTGACATTCTCCATTTCAAGGACAATAGGGATGTTGTTCTTGATGTTGGAGACTGCAAGAGCAGGATGAAAGGTATTCTTTATGTTAGACATGATGGAGGAATAAGAGGAGAATTAGGGTGGCGGGACCGAGAGAGGGCGACGAAAGTAGTAGGGAGAAGAAAATATTTTTTCCTAGACTGCTGATACCATGAAAGAAATAATCTCTTACTGATTTTATTAATGTAAATGGTTTATATACATGATATACAATAGTAATTCTAGGTTATAATTACGTAAACTAAATATTCACCTAACTAATATAAAATATTGCTACAATAATTACAGATATACAAAATCACTAATTATACCAAAAAAATATATTTGCATATAATCTATCAAATAACTTTAAGCCAAAAAGACAATTCAATTTTTAGCTCACCTCTCTCCCACGCCAAACACCTTTAAACAAGGTATTAACTAGTAAGCATGTTAAATGGAATAAAACTATGGATTTAGAAAGAAAAAAAACAGTCTGGTATACTAAGCTCTCGCTAAGCGTGGGTTCGGATAAGAGCCAGACTACAAGGTTCTATTCTAAAACTATGGAATTAGAATATGAAGCTTTAATGAAAAATCAAACTTGGGAACAAGAGGCTAAGGCACATTTATACAAGCGGTATTATGTGATACTGCTTCATCAAAAAATTTGACTTCTACATCTGCAAAACAACTGGTATTATCTGCATAAATAATGACAAACTTGGTCTAGTTATATATTGTTGTTTCCGGTGTCAAGCGCTCCATTTCCATAGCAGAGGTTGCAGGATTGAACTTCAATGTTAGTTCTGCAAATTTGAGTTCGAACCCTTGACCTCAAGTTAAAAGGGTTAGTTTTACTCTAGCTTTTAGGGTTGAGTTAGGCCCAAGATCCATTCTTTACATGGAATCAGAGCGAGATCCATTTCAATTCTTTGTTCGTCGATGTTGGACACTCAAATTATATTGTCCACGATCCAGTTAACGAGGTCTGGGCGTGCGGGGGAGTGAAGAGTCTCACATCGGATATGGAATGAGAACATGAACTCCTTATATGGACTTGGACAATCCTCATCCTACAAGCTAACTTTTAAGGTTGAGTTAGACCCAAGATCTATTTATTTATTTTTAAAAAAAAAAGCCTAAACCAATGATCTAAGTCCTCTTTCATGCTTTCTCTCATGTTTAGAAACATACTTCAATTGGAAAAGAGTTATTTCATCATTAAAATATATTGAAAAATACTCTTCTTTTGCGATTTGCAATTTTGAACGTGTTGGTTTGTTATTGTTGTTTTTCTCTGTTTTTCATCTGCCATAATTTATTCACTTCTTTAAATATTATTGACGCCACTTACCAAATGTTTTTGCATATGCCACTATTCAAAACTGGTGCCTAGAGAACCAACGACGAATATTGTTCGTTAATGACTTTTTCGTATAATGCACACTTAGTAGCTAAAGGTTTCTTTAATGTCGGGGGCTGGCTGAGAGTTCACCAACTTGATATGAAAAATGTGTTTCTGAAAGGTAATTTAGGACTCATTTGTTTGCGGTTAATGAAATTATGATTTTGGGTGGGGGAATGCACATTTGCTTGAAATAGTTTCCAAATAAGGGTTTTGCGCCTTTGATTAAGTATATTTATTTACATTAAGATTTAAGTATTTATTTAATTTTAATAGGTTTTAATCATTAATATCTTGAACAAAGTTTTAATATCATTAAAAGATATTTTTCGTGGATAATTTTCACCACCACTCTCTATCCACAATCACCAGCTACCACCACTAACCACCTTTGTCATCACAACCACCACTACCATCACCAACTACCAACCACCGACCGCACCACCACCAACCACTTCTGCCATCACAACCATCATTGACAACCACTATGTCAGTCGCTACCATATCTACCAACTCCATCATTATAATTATATCCATTGCTGCCATCACCACCGTCGCCTCCTTCACCACCACTATCAGCCACTACCACTACTGTGGACAATCCTTCCTACCGACTACCTCTATCATAACAAATAGCACCGCCACCAACTACAGTCAAACACATCGTCAACCATCACACATTCTTCAGTCACTACCATCAATACCACCAACTACTAACATCAACCAACACCATCGGCACCACTACCAACCGCCATCGTCGCGCCAGTCACTGCAACACCAACCACCACCACCACTACAAACCATCTCCATCATCACTAACGAACATAAATGTTTCATTTTTTTATATCAAAAATAAAAATCTTATTTTATTAAATTTATATTTTTTTCTAATGTTAAATTACTTTATATTTTAAATTGTATATTTATTATGTTTAAAAATATTTAATTATGCACATTTAGATGTTGAAAATCAAACATTTTTAATCATTCAATGTTCAGATCTAGAAATCACATCTTAATAATTTAATTAGATATGCATTTAGATTCAGACGTATTAATCTTAATAAAAATAAATGAAGCTTAGTTGGATGAGGCTTTCAGGTATTACTTGAATAAAATTATATTTGTCAATTCTGAATCAATACCTCATAGTTTACCAAGGAAAATATTTTATTTATGAACTCAAAAATCTCAGAGTGCTCTTTATAGTCTCCATAATATCTCTCTTGTTATGAAAATAGCAACATCCGTATTTATAACACTATGTAACTTTTAACTAAAAATAGAAAAAACTTATTTCTATATAAATTTGACTAGAAATCCTAACTAGACGTGAATTAAAATAGTAAATCCTAATCAATTTTGGATTCATATAACTTTAAATTATTATTTTCAACATTCTCCCGTAATTCAAAGTTGTATATCTAACTTTTGATGCACTTGTCACCATCTTTCAATTTTTTGAAACACTTGTTTTCAGCCCATCAATTGTTGAAGCACTTTCTCTTAACCTTCAAAATCGTTGGAGCACTTTCTCTCCAACATTCTAATTTGTTGATGCACTTTCTCTCATCAACCTTCAATTGTTGAAGCACTTTCTCTTTAACCGTCACAATCATTGGAGCATTTTCTCTCCAACATTCTAATTTGTTGATACACTTTCTCATCAAACTTCAATTGTTGAAGCACTTTCTATTCAAGCTTCACAATCGTTGGAGTACTTTCTCTCCAACAATCCAATTTGTTGATGCACTTTCTCATCAACCTTCAATTGTTGAAGCACTTTTTCTTCAACCTTCAATCGGTGGAGCACTTTCTCTCCAACCTTCCAATTTGTTGATGTACTTTTTCATCAACCTTCATTGTTGAAGCACTTTCTCTCCAACCTTCACAATCGTTGGAGCACTTTCTGACCAACCTTCAATTGTTGAAGCACTTTCTCTTCAACCTTCAGTCGTTGGAGCACTTTCTCTCCAACATTCCAATTTTGTTGATGCACTTTCTCATCAACCTTTAGTGTTCAAGAACTTTTGCTTCAACCTTCACAATCGTTGAAGCACTTTCTCTCCAACATTTCAATTTTTTTTGCCTTCTCCTTAACTTTTAGAGAAGATGTTCTTCCTCTTGTGCCATATGTGCTTGCATCTCTTTAAACTTACAATCTTTTTTTTAATCCTTCTTAGCATGATTATTTTTCATGCATATATTATTGGCTCGATGTTTGCCAACATAATCTTTGGCCAACGGGCGACACACATTAGCTAGTGACGCCCGCCGGCAGCAGAAGCTATTTGATTTTCTACCAGGATTGTAGAAGCTCTAATACCAATTTAAAGGAAAATATTTTATTTATGAACTCAAAAATATCTAAATGCTCTCTACAATCTCCACAATATCTCTTGTTATGAAAATAGCTAGCAGCATCGCTATTTATTATAGTATGAAATCTCCTTTAACTCAAAATAGTAAAACCTATTCCTATATAAATTTGAATATAAATTCTAACTAGACATGAATTAAAATACTAAATCCTAACCAATTTTAATTTCCTAGAACTTTGAATTATTATTTCCTAACTGTTTGTTTTCAAATCTGTAGCCATCATTGTTTGCATTCTAGTGTATGTTCGATATTCTTATAACTGAGAATCATACTCAAGCTTGATTGCACATGTCATCAAATCTTTGGCTAACATGTTCTCTGTAAAGCATCTTGTCAAACTCAACTATATTCTTGGAATAGAAGTTAACTATATTGCCAATGGCCTTGGCTTATCATGATAATTCAGGTACAATTTTAATTTTTTTCTGAGCCCGATGCAAAGGGTCGCAATACATGTGCTCAAGTTCACCATCCAAAGTTGTTGATTGGTTCACCCCAGTCGATGTAACCCTAAACCGTCGCATACTTGTGGAAGGGTTTTTGTCGGGTACAAAGCACATAAGTAAGGCACAACGGAAGTTTAAAAGTTTTGTTTCTTACTTAACCCAACAATAATTCTGGTAGGGTTATACAACAATGGAACTTGTAACATAAAGCATTTACTTACAAGTTAGAATATCTAGAATTTTTTTCTACTGTCAGGTGCACACGCGATTGCCCTTCCAATTGCAAGCTCCAAGCTTCAATGTACTTCTCTTTCGGAAAGCTAGAAAATCCGGCAGAGGTTCAAGAGTATATGATTCTAAGTCTCTAAACCTAGGGTATGGGCGTCGCGGCGCTCGACTTTATTTTTCGTGCATTCTTAATTAAATCCAAAATTAAATTTTGACTTAATTAAAATAATCATTATTCAATTAAATGTCTTGATTCCAAATCGAACATTTTAATTACTCTCTCAATACATCCTTAGATCAAAACGGACAATTGACATAGTGTGACCCTACAAGCCTTCTCATAACGACATTAATCAAATTAAGGTCTACACAGAACTCCTAGACGGCGCCGGAAGACGAACTCAATATGTGAAGTACGTTTATACGAACCCAGTAAACTTAACCTTTATGTGGTAAGATAAAATCCTTTCATTCACGACACACCCGATCAAGCTTAGGATTTATCAAGTGTCTATCCAAATGGTTTAATCATTGTATCTCATCTATATTAGTTGACAACTAGACCATATTCTAAATATGTCTATTGCGTTGGCCAACGACTTAGTCAACCTAATATCACTGAGAATCCGAGTGTTCTCTCGAATATACATCCGAGGAATGAATCCTAATCTTGGCTCAACTACCACCTTCAATCCACATCGTAATGTACCCAATACAAGCCGTATCTCAACCTATAAGGCATTTGAGCTTAGGACGGGATCAAAGTACATTACTTTGTAGACAAGGCGCATATTGACCTCAAATCTAAGGACTTCTATCTCCCACATGCTGATCATACTTTAGACAAGTATAACAAGCAGTATATCAGCAGGGTATACCAATACTTCCAAAGTATCCATGTGTCCATCACGAGCAATCATTACTCGTAGCAGGTGAGACATACTACATCCTCTAAGGATGTGATGCATACCACATGTCGACTTATCACATATCATCGATATCTCATTCTCGATGATCTTTAGTCGAGCTATTTTAAGAGTTACGCTCTATCATTAATATCTCACTCTATTAATGACAACGTAATCTCAAGGGATGCACATTAATGAATAATTACAAACAATCAACTAATAATTCAATAATTGCAAATGTCAAAATATTAATCTCCATTAATAATTATATGAATGTGTATAAAGTACATTTATCATAATACAGATTGTCTCTAGGACATAAATATACTTTCACTTGTGACTGTAGTGGCGGAGCTAGGATTTTTACTAAGGGGGTTCAACAATATAAAGAAGTCAAGGAGATTCAACATTTATTATATATATATATAAAATAATTTTAACATTTTATATACCATGTAATTTTTCGCTAAAGGGATTAATTCGAACCCTCTTATCCCTTACTAGCTCCGGCACTGTTTGTGAGATGACATGGATTTTGAATTTGATGCACTTGAGAAATCAGATGGATTCAGAATTTGATGGATGAATTAAGATACCTAATCTCACATACGTCAACTATTTTTTGTGATAAAATTGGCGTTTCATATTTAAGCAAAGATCAAATTTACCACAACAAAATTAACCACATTGAAGTAGACTTACTCTATCTCCACAACAGTGTGACATCATGCCGAGTGATTGTAAAACACATGTCATCCAAGTTGCAGACACTCTCGCCATGCTGCTATATACTCAAGCCAACACATCTTAGATGTTTAGCCAAGTTAGGTGTTATTGCACCACACTTTACTTGAGGGAATGTATTAAGATAAACTCATGTTTATCTATTGTTATTAGTTTGTTCGGATTAGTTTATCTAGTAGATTTAGTTCGTTTGATTATTTGAATTAGTTTGACTGACTTATCTAATCTTGTTTAGATTCGATTTGATTTGAGGTTAGTTACTGAAAGAAATAATCCCTTGATTATTTTCATTGATTGAATAGATATATATACAAGTTACATATTTCCATAATAGGAAAATCCTTTTCCTATTCTACTTCTAAATCCTTATTCTAACTATACAATTATGGTAAGTGTATAACACTAATTAAGGTATCCTTTTCATTACAATATACTACAATATACATTCCTAATATACCATATATACTCCATTCCGTGATGGGCTGTTTAACAGTTACTTTAATTTACCTTTAGTAAAATTAGTTACACTTCCACTCTCTTATATTTATGATGGCTATCATTGAATAAAGTATTACTTGATTGATCTATGCTCAAACTAGATCTTTACTTCTTTCATCTTTAAAAAATAGTGATTCTAGTTAGTACAAAAGGACTTATTTAATTTTCACTTTAATTGTATATTCGACTTCGACTTTTGAATTTTTTCAAGAACATGCATGCATATATGGGGAGTATTGATAAATTATAGTTGAAAATTGAACGAAAATATTTTATTCATAAACTAAGAAATTTTTGAATGCTCTCTATAATTCTTCACTCTATGCTCGACTATAAATTTAATTTCCTATAATTCAACTTTTTAGCTAATTTGAGCTTATCTTTGAGATATGAGTCGCCACAATATTCACCAACTTCTCTTTTTCATTAACTTTTTAATTATTTTTGTTGGAAGAATAATTCAAAGTTGTAAGAAATTAAATTTTTTTAGGATTTGATATTTATTTAGTTCATGTCTAAATAGAATTTTATAGTCAAATTTATATATTGTTTCAAGTAAAAAATCATACTTCCAAAATCTGAAAAATCTGAATTCCGAAATCAAAAATCAGCATTCCAAAAATTAACTTCTCCGAGCGGATTCGACGATTCGAAACGACGCCTCGGTTCGCTGCTCAGAAAAGGTCCGTAAATACATCTCCTCTCACTTATTTTCTTTATATTATTCTGTGTGTTTATATTAACTATGTGGTAGTGTAGTCATTATGTTGCTATAATTATTATTAATGTTTAAATATGAGCTTGTTTAATCTACTTAGTTAATGTGAATGTTTTGGACATATTTGGTTGTGTGAACGGTTAGATTCATGTTCAATTGGATATGGTTTGTTAAGTATAATCTTCGATGTTTAATACTTTAAGCATACGTTTAGTGAGATTATGGAATAGATCAATTAAATAATAATGTGATAGATACATGTGACCTTTTGTTTTACCTTTTAGTTCATGATTAATGACAATTGAATATTTATGGGCTGTCTTGTTCGTATGTCTTTGAGATTACATGAGATTGTTTTGTTTAGTTGACTATCTATGCCTTAGACATGTTGTTTTAGAATTATGTCCTGCAAATTAGTTTAGCATTTGTTTAGTGAATCATGTCAGAGAGTAACTTATTTGATGTTTGTTTTGCACTTGAGGATAAGAATTGAAGTCAACAAGTTTTGAGTTTGTAGACACAGTTTGATCTTTGGCATGTTTGGAACCCTTGTTGAATTCTTTAACTAGTTTATTCTCATAATAGGTGTTTGGTTTGTTTGTTAATTTTGGTATGGCATTTAACTAATATGTCAACATGTTCGAAGACTATTTTGCTATACAGTTTCTCGTCTATAGTATCAATCCTCATCATGTTTGATTAAATACATATGCCCCGCTTATTAAGTTGTTGAAATGGTATTTGCATTAACATTTTACACTTATAGAACTAGTCTATACCGTGTTGAGGTGTGACTTTACCTTTCATGAATTATTTATTTACATTCTTTATGTATATTGTCGCGCCTGTTTTTAACCTCGACCCGCGAGGGGTCGAAGCGGAGTGCAACGTATTTGGTGATTCCTGGGTATGATTAAGGAATTGAGGAGTCGCCACCTAATTATTCTAAGGTGAATTAGGGCACTTAAATGTTGACTATAAATGCTGCAATAACTCCAATTTTAAGGTCTGCGAAACTAATGAAATTTTAGGTAAGGGTTCTTTATTATCCTAAAGGGAAGGGGTTAGGCATCCTTTAAGATCCGCTAACTTGCGGTTATCCGGTCAAACTCAGGTTAATATTATACTAAGAAAAATGCATGTTTAAAGTATGAAGTTAAAAGATGTTTGCAAATAATTAATGAAAGAGATGCATTTTGTACATGTATGCATTTGTGACAATAATAAGGAGAACATCAATTTATTTATAATGCCAAAGGAGTAATTTTTTTAAAATCATTTTTAGTTGTACAATTAATAAAATGAATAGAAGATGATCAAAGTTTGTTTTGAAAATTTTAAATATGCATGACGAGCCTAAAATAAATAAACTAGCGGAGGGTTTCTAAATTTCAATTACCCGAACCTACGAGTAAATAAACTAGCGACGGGTTTCAAGTCTTAAACTAACCTATGAATTAATTCAAAGTTTGCCTATTCTAAGCATTTCAATGGTTACATAAGTGCGATAAATAATATTACAATAAAGAGCGGGGTAAAAGCTGAATTAAAGAAAATAAATAAAATAAATAAACTCCGAGGATATCTGCCTTTATTTACTTTATTCCCTACAAGCAGTCAAGAACAAACGGTTAGAGATAAAGAAAAAAAAACAAATAACTTCGGATCCGTATCCAAAACAGTGGGCGTTTTGGTCACGGAGGGCTCAGACTTAAATTTTGAAAAGACCATTCCAATCACGTCGTGGTTGCAAACATATGAAAAAGAAAAGATCACGATAATCACGTCGTGGCTGCGAATATATAAGTCACCTCACCTACTAAACATGTTGATCTCGAATGAAATAAAAAGGTTTAAGTCTCATCCTTGCCCAGAAGTTATATTTCCGTCTTTACGACTGTGGAGGCCTCAAAATCGACGGATATTTTTCATCGGCCAGTGTAGTATCGTGTTCAAATCAAGAAATTAAATCAAAGCGATGTAAGTTAAAGAGAAAAAAACAGAGAGGCAATTTCCGAAAAGAAGCGATGTCTAGTTTAAAACAGTAAATATCTGTTGCCCGGATGTTTAAAACAGTGCTGAAAAAACAGAGAAACGAAACGAAAAAAAAGCGCGGCCTCGAATTCAATTTCATCGGCCCAAGTGTAGTATTTGTTCAAATCAGTAAAACGAACAAAAAATAGCAAAACAGAAACCGAGAAGCATTTTCCGAAAAGACGCGGCCTCGAATTTAATTTCATTGGCCTAAATGCGGTATTAGTTCAATCAATAATAACAATGCCAAAGAAACGAGCAGTGAGCAATTAAAGTATCCAACCCGAATTCTGAAATTTTGGAATCGAAACAGGATTAAGAAGTATTTATGAAAAATCAGACCCGGATTATGAACGGTGACCCGAATGGGTGATCCAATTCTGAAAACAGATTTTTAGGTAACAAACAAATAAGATACGAAATGCAAGAATTCTGGAAAAGATCCAAACAGGGTCGACCCGACCCGGATCAGTGACCCGACCCGAATCAAGTATCAAACCCGAATCAGATTTTCACTAATTTTCAGATAACCAATCAAATAAGATGCAAAATGCAATAATTCTAAAAAATATCCAAATCGGGTCGACCTGACCCGAATCAATGATTCAAACCCGAATCAGATTTTCACCAATTTTTCAGATAACCAATCAAATAAGATACGAAAATGCGATAATTCTAAAAATATCCAAATTGGGCCGACCCGACCCGGGTCAGTGAACCGACCCGAATAGTGATTCAAACCCGAATTAATTATCAAACCCTAATCAGATCTTTGCACTAATTTCAGATAACCAACATGCAAGATGTGAAATGCAATAATTCTGGAAAATCCAATTCGGGTCGACCCGACCCGGGTTAGTGATTCGACCCGAAATCAGTGAAGAAAAACAACAAAACAAACAGATTTTCGGATTCGACTTATGAGACCAAAAATAGAAGTATTTAAAAACCAAAGTTCAAGAATGAAACTCACCCCTTTTCCTTTTGATTTTTGGGCTTGTTTTCGGACTTATTTCTCAGATAAAAAGAAGGCCAATGCTAAAAATGAAGAACACAATAAATATTTTATATATGGAAACGTCTTCCGAAAAATCCCTCCCCTAATGTAGAACAAAAAGGGGGCATTTATAGGTCGATTCTCCCCCTAAAACCGAGCTAAGATTCAAAATGAGGGGGGCCCAAAATCACGGATTTGAAGGGATTTTAGGGTATGGGTCGCAGATTTTTAGGGGTATGGGTCGAAGGTTGGTGGCCGGGAGTTAGTGGTGGCATTGGTATGGGTCGCCGGCGATTTGATGGGGTGTGGGGTCGGCGATTTGAGTGAGGGGTGTTAGGGTTTGGTAGATTTTTTTTTTTTTGGGGTTTTGTTTTGTGTTTGTTTTTTGGTTTAAAGGGGGGGGGGCGATGGGCTTCGGGTATGGAGGGTTCGGGTATGGGCTGCGGGATTGGGCTATTGAGTTTTGGGGGAGTATTGTTTTGGGTTGAGTTTTGGTTAGGGGAATAAAAGGTTGTTGGGCTTCGGGTATGGGGCCGGTTGGGTTTGGGGGAATTGGGCTTTGGTTGAAATTAGTTTGGGTAGAAATTGTTTTGGGTTTTGGTTGAAATTAGTTTGGGTAGAAATTGTTTTGGGTAGAAATTGTTTTGGGTTAGAGATGAATGGATTGGTTAAAAATAAAGAGAGTTTATTATAAAAGATATTTTTGTAAAAGATGTGAATTATTTAAAATTACATAACGATGTGATAATAATAAAAATATTATATTTGTGAAATGTTTAATGCTAAAAAAAATGGAAATGCGATGCAATTTTTAGTGAAAAATAGAATAACATAGAATTTCGGATAAAACATATGATTATGATAAAAAATGCAAATGACAGTAAAAAACACGAGTAATAATAATAATAATGAGAATGATAATATATATATATATATATACGCATGTATGCATATAAATTTAAATTGTTTTGGAGGTTTTTTAAAAAATATTTAAAATTGCAAATAAATTGGAAAAGACGGGACAAAATTGGGTGTCAACAGATGCCCCTCTTTGGCCGGAGACGATGAAAGAGTTTTCGGACTAAGAAGTTGACTGAGTAGCAAATTTTGTCCTGACCATCGGGCTCTGAACGAGGAGTAGGGGTGCGTGGGATGAAATAGAATCCCGAGAGGGGTTTGCAAAAGATGGTGCAGATTCAAGCAGCGATGCCCCAGTGTCGAGTTATAATGACACTGGTTGCAGATGTGGCGAGATACTGGGGAAGGGTGGAACAACGTTCGAAGTACTTCCCCGATGATGATGATGTCGTAGCATATGCGTAATGAGATGACGTCGTTGCTTAGACGTTATGCAGATGGTGTCGTTGCATAGGCGTGATTGAAATTAAAATACCTGCATTAGAAGGTGGGCGCCTGAAATGCCGTCGTTGCATTGACGTGATGCGTTTGTGACCCGCATGGGTAGAAATGACGTCGTTGTATGGACGTTGCTGATGTCGTCGTTGTATGGACATTGATGATGTCGTCGTTGTATGGACGTTGTTGATGACGTCGTTGTATGGACGTAATGCTGATGTCGTCGTTGTATGGATGTTGCTGATGACGTCATTGTTTGGACGTTGCTGATGTCGTCGTTGTATGGACGTTGCTGATGTCGTCATTGTATGGACGTTGCTGATGTCGTCGTTGTATGGACGTTGCTGATGACGTCGTTGTATGGACGTAATGCTGATGTCGTCGTTATATGGACGTTGCTGGTGACGTCGTTGTATGGACGTAATGCTGATGTCATCGTTGTATGGACGTTGCTGAAGTTGTCGTTGTATGGACGTTGCTGAAGTTGTCGTTGTATAGACGTAATGCTGATGGCGTCGTTGTTTAGACGTTATGCAGATGTCGTCGTTGTTTGGACGTAATGCTGATGACGTCGTTGAATAGACGTTGCTGATGCTTGTGACCTGTATCCAAAGAAAGTTTGTGAGTTTGTGGGAGGGGGGTCGATTTGTATTGACTTCCGTAGCTTTGGCTCTTGATACTTGCATATCCTGCTGATTCGGACCTGTGGCCTCGTCTGGTTCCCGGTCTTGGCAAGCCGTGAATGAAAACATTTGTTGAAAATAATTTGTGCTATAAGAAAGTATGCAAATCGATAAAATTCTAGTTGAATTCTAATGAAAATATCTGTTGAAAATAATTTGCTTATAAAAAATATATGCATATATGTAAATGTCTGTCGAGTTGTGACACGCAGTGAAACAAAACAAACGTCTTATCCAAAATCTTCTAGCTGAATACTTAATTGGCCGACGATTTTCTATATCTATCGGAATCTTCTTGCGGTGATCTCTTAAAATTTTGCCCCAGTTTCCGATATGTGAGGATGATGAACTTTCGAACTGAACCAAGTCGAGTCTTGTGTGGGTTGCTTGCCCGTCCTATTAGGGTGATCAGATGGGTGCAATTTCTCATATGTGAGGTAAGGGAAAAAGATTTCCTAATGGTGGGACCGAAGTCGATTTAGGCCGCCTACGTATCCCCCATGAGGGAATCAGGTCATAACGTAGTTCATTGCTAGCAACGGGGATTGTAAGGGTTTTCTGAAAATGGGACCGAAGCCGCTGTGGCCGCCTACGTATCCCGCCGAGGGAATCAGGTCATAACGTAGTTCATATTACAATCAAATGGGATTTTGTATCTTGAAGAGGCGAAACCCTATGTGGGTTCTATGTGCATCCCGCCGAGGGAGCGCAACCTTTACATCATAAAAAGGGTATTACATGGGAAATAATAGATCTTAGATATAGTATCTCTTTACTGCATCTGTATTTATGGGTTTTGGCCACACTACGCCGTCCATCTCAGCCAAGATTAGCGCTCATCCAGGTAACACACGATGAACCGTGTAAGGTCCTTGCCAGTTAGGTGCGAATTTTCCTTTAGCTTCACTTTGGTGTGGGAATATGCGTTTCAACACCCGCTGCCCTGGTTTGAACGTCCTTGGTCTCACTTTCTTGTTGAAAGCTCTAGACATCCTATTTTGATAAAGTTGCCCGTGACACACTGCGTTCATTCACTTTTCATCGATCAACATCAATTGTTCATACCGATTCTGTGTCCACTTGGCCTCGTCGGACTCGGCCTCTTGGATAATTCTTAAGGACGGTATTTCTACTTCCGTCGGCAACACAGCTTCCGTTCCATAGACCAGAAGGTACGGGGTGGCCCCAGTAGAAGTCCTGATTGTAGTGCGGTATCCCAACAGGGCGAAGGGCAAATGCTCGTGCCAGTGCTTATAAATACCAACCATTTTTCGCAGTATTCTCTTAATGTTTTTGTTGGCTGCTTCGACTGCTCCATTCATCTGAGGTCGGTATGGAGTGGAATTGCGGTGAATGATCTTGAACTTCTCACACGTCTCATGCATCAAACCGCTGTTGAGGTTTGCTCCATTGTCTGTTACAATCGACTCAGGGATTCCAAATCGACAGATGATGTTATTGCGAATGAAGTCGACCACTACCTTCTTTGTCACTGACTTGTATGATGATGCCTCTACCCATTTCGTGAAATAGTCAATTGCTACTAAAATAAATTTGTGCATGTTCGACGTTGCGGGTTCGATCGGGCCAATGACATCCGTGCCCCAAGCTGCAAATGGCCAAGGAGAACTCGTCACATTGAGTTCATTTGGAGGCACTCAGATCAAATCGCCGTGAATCTGGCATTGGTGGCATTTTTGCACAAAGCGAATGCCATCTGTTTCCATGGTCATCCAAAAATACCCTGCTCTCAGAGTCTTTTTTGCTAAAGTGAAACCATTCATATGAGGCCCGCACGTGCCCCCGTGTATCTCCTCGATTAACTTGCTCGCTTCTTGGGTGTCAACACTTCTTAACAAACCTAAGTCCGGAGTCCTCCGATAAAGAATTTCTCCGTTTAGGAAGAAATGGTTTGCTAACCTCCGAAGTGTCTTCTTCTGAGTGTTGGTTATATCATTTGGATACTCGCCTGCCTTAAGATAGCTCTTAATGTCATGGTACCAGGGCCTTCCGTCTGGTTCTTTGTCTACGTGGAAACAGTAGGCAGGATGGTCCAACAAATCCACCTTGATAGGATCAATGTAATTCTTATCCGGATGTTGAATCATGGAGGACAGTGTTGCCAGAGCATCAACGAACTCATTTTGAGTTCGTGGGATATGCTTGAATTCTATCTCGCTGAACCTTTTGCACAATTCTTTCACGCAATGCAGGTAAGGGAGTATCTTCACGTTCTTAGTGGCCCATTCGCCTTGTACCTGATGAATCAATAAGTCTGAATCACCTATAACTAATAATTCTCGAATGTTCATGTCAACAGCCATTCTAAGTCCGAGTATACAAGCTTCATATTCCGCCATATTGTTGGTGCATGGAAATCGGAGCTTTGCCGAAATTGGGTAGTGTTGACCTGAATCCGAAATCAAAACTGCTCTGATACCAACTCCTTTGAAGTTTGCAGCTCCGTCGAAGAACATTCTCCAACCCGGGTATTCTTCTGAGATGTCTTCTCCAACAAACAATACCTCCTAATCCGGAAAATAAGTCCGGAGAGGCATATATTCTTCATCTACGGGGTTTTCAGCAAGATGGTCGGCTATTACTTGTCCTTTGATAGCCTTTTGGGTGACACATATGATATCGAACTCACTCAGCAAGATTTGCCACTTTGCTAGCTTCCCAGTGGGCATGGGCTTCTGAAAAATATATTTGAGCGGGTCCATCCTTGAGATGAGATAAGTGGTATATGCAGACAGATAATGTCTAAACTTTTGTGCAATCCATGTCAAGGCACAACAAGTGCGTTCCAGCAAAGTATACCGAGCTTCATACGGTGTGAACTTCTTGCTTAAGTAGTATATGGCTTGCTCCTTCTTTCCTGTTTCATCATGTTGTCCCAGCACGCATCCAAATGCATTTTCTAATACAGATAGATATAACAACAAAGGTCTTCCGGGTTCTTGAGGCACTAAAACAGGTGGGTTAGACAAGTATTCTTTGATTCTGTCAAAAGCTTGTTGGCAATCCGTTGTCCACTTGGTAGCAGCGTCTTTCTTCAGTAACTTGAATATCAGCTCACATATCACTGTTGATTGTGCTATGAACCTGCTGATTTAATTGAGGCGACCAAGGAAACTCATCACGTCTTTTCGACTCTTTGGAGGAGGCAAGTCTTGAATAGCTTTTACCTTCAAGGGGTCCAATTCAATACCCCTTCTACTCACGATGAACCCTAACAGCTTCCCAGCAGGGACACCAAATGCGCACTTTGCAAGATTTAATTTCAGGTTATACCGTCTCAGTCGGTCAAAGAACTTCTCTAAATCTGTCAAGTGATCTGAAGTCCTTCGCGACTTGATAATAACGTCATCCACATAGACCTTTATTTCTTTGTGGATCATATCATGGAAAATGGTAGTCATGGCCCTCATATAGGTGGCACCTGCATTCTTGAGTCCGAACGGCATCACCCGATAACAATATACTCCCCAAGGTGTAGTGAATGCTGTCTTTTCTGCGTCTTCTTCATCCATCAAGATTTGGTGGTAACCAGCAAAGCAATCAACAAATGATTGCAATTCATGCTTCGCACAGTTGTCAATGAGTATGTGAGTATTTGGAAGAGGGAAGTCATCCTTCGGGCTGACCTTGTTGAGATCCCGATAATCCACGCATATCCATATCTTTCCATCTTTCTTTGGCACAGGTACAATGTTGGCCAACCAAGTGGGGTATCTTGTGACTCGAATGACCTTTGCGTCGAATTGCTTGGACACCTCTTCCTTGACCCTTAAACTCAAATCAGGCTTGATTTTCCTTGGTTTTTGTTTCACCGGAGGGTAGGATGGATCAATAGGCAATCTATGCGAAACAATATCCGTGCTCAGCCCTGGCATATCGTCATAAGACCAAGCAAATACGTCGATATATTGCCTCAAAAGATCCATCAGTTCTTTCCTTTGTGGGGTGTTCAGATGGACGCTGATTCTCGTTTCTTTCACATTTTCTACATCCCTCAAATTTACTGTCTCACTTTCATCTAAATTTGGCTTTGGCTTATTCTCAAAACGCTCCAATTCCTCTGTCAATTCTTCTGGCTGCGAGTCTTCCCCATACTCTTCGAAGTCCTGTTCATTGTTTGGATTTTGTTTGTTTGTTTCATTACATGTCACATTCTCATTATCGACAGATTTATTAGTTTGCATGCTGAAAGAGAAAAGAAAATTAGTAAACAAAATAAATTTTGAAATAGCAAAAGCAATGTGGATTTGTCATTTAAGCTTTCAAAAGATGGAGGCAAAACACATTAAAATTCATAGATGCGATTCAAGCCTCAATAAGAATCGCATTGTTTCAAAAAATACTAAGGTAATTTCTACCAAGCTTCCCGGAGAAACAGGGCCGGGGCACAGGTCCAATTTTTCAAAACATCTCCATGTTCTGCATCCCAAATGGTTGGGTCTTCAGCAAAATCATCCAGAATTACATTGCATTCCATTTCTTCTCCTGCTATGAAAAGACTTTTGAGTCCCTCCGCGAGGTTGTCTGCATCATCTTCCTTTGACTCCTGAGCATCATATGCTTTGACAAATGACTGATCCAGAGGCGGAACAGGCCTAGGCAAGGGAGTGTCTTCTTTTCTTTTTAGACCAGCCGAAAATGCTTCTTCAGGGTTAGGCTTATACCCAAGGCTGAACGTGTCTTTCTTTCCAGGCAACTGAACAGGTTCTGTGATTCCCTTTAAATATGAACCGAGACCTCGGTCGGGATCGAAGCCATTTTTTAGCATTTCTCGGGCAACCATTGTAAGAGCATGGGGTATTTGTAATTGTTTAGCCTCGGCTACACCCCTAATTTTGTTCAGATGGAAAACAGATTCGCCCAGTCCTTTCGTACTTTCCACGACGGGAATTGAGTCCCCAACACTTATGGGGTGGCTCCCATCTCCATGAATCACGACCTCGTGATGATTCCAGATGAATTTTAGACTCTGGTGCAAAGTGGAAGCAACTGCACCGGCCATGTGGATCCAAGGTCTTCCAATCAACAAATTATAGCAGGTGGATATATCCAGTACCTGAAACTCCACCCTGAACTCCGCGGGTCCCATTTCTAATGTTAGATCAATTTCTCCTATGACGCTTCTTTGGGCTCCGTCGAAGCCTTTAACCCTGATATGGCTTTCACGGATCTTGCCGATGCTGACCTCCAAGGCTTGAAGAGTCAACACAGGACAAATATTGATAGCCGAACCTCCGTCGATCAAAACTCTAGAAATGAACTTATGCATGCTCTTGACAGTTATGTTCAGCGCCCTGTTGTGCCCTAAACCTTCAGCTGGCAGCTCGTTGTCGTGGAAGGAGATCTTGTGAGCTTCTAGAATTTGCCCGATCAAGGCTGACAGGTTCTCGTCAGTGGTATCCACCGGAACATAAGCTTCCTTCAATACCTCTAGAAAAGCACTCCGGTGGGTTGCGGAATGCGTCAACAATGACAGCAAAGAGATTTGTGATGGTGTCTTCTTTAATTGCTCTATGACGGAATACTCTTTAGTTGGCATTTTCCTCCAGAATTCTTCCACCTCAGCCTCTCTTACAAGTTTCTTTCGAGGCGCTTCTCGGGCTATTTCTGCAGGTGCGTAACATCGCCCAGATCTCGGCATGCCAGCGACGGCGACTTCTATGATTTGTTTCTCTTTTCCTTTACCTTCTCTGGCCGAATGATGCCACTTAGGTACTAAGACCGAGAATCTTGGTTTAGCAGAAGCCACTTCTACTTCAAATGGAGTCTTTATCTGGGCTGCGATCATAGGGGTAATGAGAGCGGAAGATTCTATTTTCTCCTCTTTTTGGACTGGCATGATGGTCCCCTCTAAATTGCATTCTCCATCGATGGTAATCAAGTTCACACCAGTACGGTCATGATTTGGTAGGGGGTTGTTGTGCACATTGGGGGAGGCTTCCTTTAGCTGGATGATTCCGTCCTTTATTAGAGCCTCGATCTTATCCTTGAGAGCATAACAGTTTTCAGTGTCATGCCCGGGGGTTCCGGAGTGGTATGCGCATCGCTTGGTCTCGTCATACCATTTTGGGATAGGGTTGGGGATTTTTCCGGGTATTGGCTGGAGTATCCCTGCGGTTTTCAACCTTTCAAACAGCTGGGGTAAAGGTTCGGCCAAAGGTGTATAAGTTTTGGTTTTTCTTTCGTGGCTTATGTTGGATCTGTGTGCATTTGGCAGTTGGTTTTGTGGTTGGATTGAATATGTAGGTCGATATTGCGGGGGATAAGCGGGTTCTCGGGGTGCGTTGTAGATTGGATGGGTATGGTAAGCAGGGTATGGAGCAGGTGAGTCTTGATAATAACGCGGATGGCTTTGGTTGCTTTGGTTGTAATAGAAAGATTGGGGTGGTGGGTTTTGGTAGGTTGAAAACTGGTTTGGCCTACGCTCATGGGTGGTCATGACAGAGGATATTACATCTTTTTTCTTCTGTGCGACTCCCCGAATGAATTCGACTGAATTGCTTTACTTGTCGCTTGCAGTGCGGCCAAGTTGGTGATTCTGCCTGTTTTAATTCCTTCTTCCACGAAGTCTCCCATTCTCACGACCTCTGAAAAACTCCGCCCTATGACGCTTATCAACCTTTCATAATATGGTACGTCCTTTAGGGACTGTACGAATAAGGTGGTCATTTCACTCTCGGCCATCGGAGGTTGAACCTTGGCTGCCTCTGCCCTCCATCTCATAGCATACTTTCTGAAAGTTTCAGTTGTTTTCCGCTTTAGCTTCATCAAGTAAAATCTGTCTGGGACGGCGTCGGTGTTGAACCTGAATCTATCAACAAAATCTTGCGCCATTGCGCTCCAACTGTACCACTTTCGCAGGTCTTGGCTGGGATACCAATTAAGTGCCTCTCCTGTCAAACTCCTGATGAATAATTTCATTATGATAGCTTGATCCTTCCCTACTCCTACCAGCTTGTCGCAATATGACCTTAAGTGGGCACGGGGATTCCCCTTTCCATCAAACATGTCGAATTTCGTCACCTTGTATCCGGCTGCCAGTTCCACATCAGGGTGCATACATAGATCTTCATACTCCAGCCCTTCATGGCCCTTGCTCGTCTGGATACTCCGGAATGCTGCCTTCAAGCTGAGAATTTTTTTGCCAAATTTTCGTCAATTTTTGCTCTGGCTTGCTTCTCCATTTCTTCGTACTGATCAGTTTCTACGGGAGGTGTGTTTGGTGCTGGGATAACAAAAGGTTGAGCCTCCACTACATATACTGGCGGCACATATTGCATGTTGTGATTAGCGATATGTCCCACTGGTATATGCTGGGTAGCCCGGCAGTATGGGATAAGTGGAGCAGCTTGGATAGGTGGAAGTTGAGCTGTATATGGAGCTGTGAGGGGTGATGGCTCATTTTGATGCGGGTTATTTGTGGATTGATGGGGACGAGGATCAGTATGTTGCGGGTTATTTGGGGAATTTTGGGGAAGGTGCCGGGGTAAGGACAGATTAGGAGGTGGGGAAGTGAGCGGAGCACTTGTGCTCGTTCTTTGTTCCAGAAATGGTGTATTTAGGCTAATGGACAGGTTAGTCAGGTTTCGGAGACTATCAATTTCAGCCTGCATGGCTGTAACTTGTTGTAGCAACTGGGCGAGGTATTCCTCTTGAGCCATGGCACCTCTTTTTTCTGATGCTTCTGGCTCTTCTATCGGAACGTTGACAAGCCCCAAACCAGCCTGCTCAGATGCCCCTGAATCAATCATTTCATTGGGTGACCGTGCCTTTGATCTTGTAAAGTGCGGGTGTTCTGCCATGTCTTAGTCAATACGAACCGACCTTTTCTTTGGGGGAAAGATTAAAAGAATCCCTTCAAAAATTGTAGCAAAACCAGGTTAGTATAGGACATGTAAATAATGCGCACCAAGATACAAACAACAAATATCAAGCAGTTTGCAAAAATACACGAAGTTGCAAGCAACAAGTCAAAACGCACGCCCTAACATGTAAGGGGCCTATTTATGCCAGAGGTGAGCCTAGACGCCAAACATGCAAAAATTATTATAGATTGACCCAAGCCAGTTAAATTGGAATGTTTTGTTGGGAACAAAGTTAAAAACAACGCATACAATAAACAGGGCTGATAACTAAGCCAAAACCTTATTTGTGATTACATAGATAAAGATGGGGCCCTAACACTGCTAGATCCGGCTCCTGCATCTTCTAAATATTGCATTATGTCCTGCATTTGAGACCACATCTCAGGAGTAATAACTATGTTTTTAAGCCGACAAGTCCTTATCCAGATCGTTGTGCCCACATCCTCGAAACCTTGTTCTCCTTGGGGGCTAAGATCCGAGTTGTCGTGACCTTCTCGAAGCCATGTGCGATATTCAGGAGTATTCCCTGCTTGTCCATCTCCGATGTCTATTTTATCCACACTGTTCCATTCATGGAGAATATGTCTGGCTCTGGGGATAATGAAATTCGGTCCGAATTGAATTTCTGAGTCTCTCATATTTGCTTGGAGAGGGATTATCTGCTTTTGACCGAACTGTCGGAGTATGCGTAGTGGCGCATATGGCTGGAGTCCTTTTAACCCGATGAGCTCGATGTAGTAAAGCCTTCTGCATCTCACATAGACTTTCTTGGTGTTTGGGAGCAATGGGTATTTCCACTGAATCTGATCACTAATGCGGGATGCTAAAAACTCATACCAATCCTCGGTGCCGACTGGTGACAAAAACTGTTTCGTATTGATCGTAAAAGCTGGCGGTCTTGTTTGACTCACTGAAGCAAATGTCTGTCATATTTGAACGCTGATAGAAATGTTCTATGGCCCACATCTGTAGGATAAGGTTGCAACCTTTGAAGAAATTTGTTTTTCCTCTTTTACATTTTTCGAGAGCCCGAATTATTTCTGCTAGTATCATAGGGACCAAAGTGAGCTGCGCACCGTCCACTCCCTCAAAAATTGCTCGAGCCACAGAACATATGCAAGTACTTATTTTCCCGTGCTCGAATGGGAACACTAGAATACCTAGTAAAGCGACAGCAAATGCAATAGGGCGCCTGGCTCGCCAATGGTCAGGAGTGCAAGAGAATTCTTTTCTAAATGACTTGTAACCATCGCGACGACCGTATCTCTCATAAAGGTATTCTAGGGAAACCCAGTTATTTTCAAAACATCGAAGCTTTTTGGCGTTCTTTAACCCCAAATAGCGCAGGAATATCTTTTCGGATTGACTGTGAGGGATGATTTGGCCTCTGTCTTGATAAATCAAGTTGGTGAAATAGTTGATTTCTTCCAAAGTGGGAGTGAGCTCAAAATCATTGAATTTGAAGACAACCCGGTCTAGATCCCAAAAATGAATTAATGCTCTGACTAAATATTGATCGGGAGAGATGTCAAATAGTGAAATGAGGCACCCCAACTTCCTCCTAATTGCCATTTGGCTGCCAAGATCAAAATCCTCCCACCATATTCTCAGCTTACTCGGAGTGCCACTCACCATTCTAACTTCAGAGATTTGCAGAACTTGATTCATCCGAGAAAAGCATGGTAAAAAAATAAATATAAATTTCCCAATTTTGACATTTCAGTGTTGAGGCTTGGATCAGTCTACCACTATCATGCTACACGTAATATGATGGTATGGTCGTTGGGTCGTGGGACCCGTTGACAATTTTGGTGGATTTCTTAATTGTGGAGTCGATACCAAGGATCGACCCACCTAAGGTGTATGCATGCATGATTAAGATAAAGGGTGGTATAGCTCTATCCTAATTTTCTAAGATTTGGCTGACTAGACTCAAGGTTTCCGAGCGGACTGCTCGAGTGAAAAGGCTACGCGGCCAACCGGATGGTCTGGACGCTCCGCGCATATACCAACTCTCCTAAAAATTGGGAATTTGAAAGAAGTTTGCGGGTGCGCAAAACACACCTCGCGTGTAGTGTGTGATGGTGTCAATTTTCCAAAGCGGAAGAAATATGAGAGAAATGCCAATTTAAGGAAAACAATAAAAGAAAGTAGCAATTAAAGCAGTTATGTATGCAAAATTTCAAAAGGAAACAATTTTGAAGCAATAGAAAAAATAAGAAGCAAGATAAAACACAAATAATAATTAACCCAAACTTGCTATGGTTAAGAACCTGATACTCCCCAGTGGAGTCGCCATGCTGTCGCGCCTGTTTTTAACCTCGACCCGCGAGGGGTCGAAGCGGAGTGCAACGTATTTGGTGATTCCTGGGTATGATTAAGGAATTGAGGAGTCGCCACCTAATTATTCTAAGGTAAATTAGGGCACCTAAATGTTGACTATAAATGCTGCAATAACTCCAATTTTAAGGTCTGCGAAACTAATGATATTCTAGGTAAGGGTTCTTTATTATCCTAAAGGGAAGGGGGTTAGGCATCCTTTAAGATCCACTAACTTGCGGTTATCCGGTCAAACTCAGGTTAATATTATACTAAGAAAAATGCATGCTTAAAGTATGAAGTTAAAAGATGTTTGCAAATAATTAATGAAAGAGATGCATTTTGTATATGTATGCATTTGTGACAATAATAAGGAGAACAACAATTTATTTATAATGCCAAAGGAGTAATTTTTTAAAATCATTTTTAGTTGTACAATTAATAAAATGAATAGAAGATGATCAAAGTTTGTTTTGAAAATTTTAAATATGCATGACGAGCCTAAAAATAAATAAACTAGCGGAGGGTTTCTAAATTTCAATTACCCGAACCTACGAGTAAATAAACTAGCGACGGGTTTCAAGTCTTAAACTAACCTATGAATTAATTCTAAGTTTGCCTATTCTAAGCATTTCAATTGTTACATAAGTGCGATAAATAATATTACAATAAAGAGCGGGGTAAAAGCTGAATTAAAGAAAATAAATAAAATAAATAAACTCCGAGGAATATCTGCCTTTATTTACTTTATTCCCTGCAAGCTGTCAAAAACAAACGGTTAGAGACAAAGAAAAAAAAACAAATAACTTCGGGTCCGTATCCAAAACAGTGGGCGTTTTGGTCACGGAGGGCTCAGACTTAAATTTTGAAAAGACCATTCCAATCACGTCGTGGCTGCAAACATATGACTAAGTGGTTATTTTGATTGCCTCGCCTACTAAACGTGTTGGTCTCTCGGATGAAAAAGAAAAGATCACTATAATCACGTCGTGGCTGCGAATATATAAGTCACCTCGCCTACTAAACATGTTGATCTCGGATGAAATAAAAAGGTTTAAGTCTCGTCCTTGCCCAGAAGTTATATTTCCGTCTTTACGACTGTGGAGGCCTCAAAATCGAAGGATATTTTTCATCGGCCAGTGTAGTATCGTGTTCAAATCAGCAAAATTAAATCAAAGCAGTAAGCAGAAAAAAACAGAGAGGCAATTTCCGAAAAGAAGCGATGTTTAGTTTAAAACCATAAATATCTGTTGCCCGGATGTTTAAAACAGTGCTGAAAAACAGAGAAACGAAACGGAAAAAAAAGCGCGGCCTCGAATTCAATTTTATTGGCCTAAATGCGATATTAATAAAACAATAAAACAATAAAACAGTAAGATATCTGTTGCCCGGATGTTTAAAACAGTGCTGAAAAAACAGAGAAACGAAACGGGAAAAAAAAAAGCGCGGCCTCGAATTCAATTTCATCGGCCTAAGTGTAGTATTTGTTCAAATCAGTAAAATGAACAAAAAACAGCAAAACAGAAACCGAGAAGCATTTCCCGAAAAGACGCGGCCTCGAATTTAATTTCATTGACCTAAATGCGGTATTAGTTCAATCAATAATAATAGTGCCAAAGAAACGAGCAGTGAGCAATTAAAGTATCCAACCCGAATTCTGAAATTTTGGAATCGAAACAGGATTAAGATGTATTTATGAAAAATCACACCCGAATTATGAACGGTGACCCGAATGGGTGACCCAATTCTGAAAACAGATTTTTAGGTAACAAACAAATAAGATACGAAATGCAAGAATTCTGGAAAAGATCCAAACAGGGTCGACCCGACCCGGATCAGTGACCCGACCCGAATCAAGTATCAAATCCGAATCAGACTTTCACTAATTTTCAGATAACCAATCAAATAAGATACAAAATGCAATAATTCTAAAAAATATCCAAATCGGGTCGACCCGACCCGAATCAATGATTCAAACCCGAATCAGATTTTCACCAATTTTTCAGATAACCAATCAAATAAGATACGAAAATGCGATAATTTTAAAAATATCCAAATCGGGTCGACCCAACCCGGGTCAGTGAACCGACCCGAATCAGTGATTCAAACCCGAATTAATTATCAAACCCTAATCAGATCTTTGCACCAATTTCAGATAACCAACATGCAAGATGCGAAATGCAATAATTCTGGAAAATCCAATTCGGGTCGACCCGGCCCGGGTTAGTGATTCGACCCGAAATCAGTGAAGAAAAACAACAAAACAAACAGATTTTCGGATTCGACTTATGAGACCAAAAATAGAAGTATTTAAAAACCAAAGTTCAAGAATGAAACTCACCCCTTTTCCTTTTGATTTTTGGGCTTGTTTTCGGACTTATTTCTCAGATAAAGAAGAAGGCCAATGCTAAAAATCAAGAACACAATAAATATTTTATATATAGAAACGTCTTCCGAAAAATCCCTCCCCTAATGTAGAACAAAAAGGGGGTATTTATAGGTCGATTCTCCCCCTAAAACCGAGCTAAGATTCAAAATGAGGGGGGCCCAAAATCACGGATTTGAAGGGATTTTAGGGTATGGGTCGCAGATTTTTAGGGGTATGGGTCGAAGGTTGGTGGCCGGGAGTTGGTGGTGGCATTGGTATGGGTCGCCGGCGATTTGATGGGGTGTGGGGTCGGCGATTTGAGTGAGGGGTGTTAGGGTTTGGTAGATTTTTTTTTTTTTGGGGTTTTGTTTTGTGTTTGTTTTTTGGTTTAAAGGGGGGGGGGGCGATGGGCTTCGGGTATGGAGGGTTCGGGTATGGGCTGCGGGATTGGGCTATTGAGTTTTGGGGGAGTATTGTTTTGGGTTGAGTTTTGGTTAGGGGAATAAAAGGTTGTTGGGCTTCGGGTATGGGGCCGGTTGGGTTTGGGGGAATTGGGCTTTGGTTGAAATTAGTTTGGGTAGAAATTGTTTTGGGTTTTGGTTGAAATTAGTTTGGGTAGAAATTGGTTTGAGTTAGAGATGAATGGATTGGTAAAAATAAAGAGAGTTTATTATAAAAGATATTTTTGTAAAAGATGTGAATTATTTAAAATTACATAACGATGTGGTAATAATAAAAATATAATATTTGTGAAATGTTTAATGCTAAAAAAAATGGAAATGCGATGCAATTTTTAGTGAAAAATAGAATAACATAGAATTTCGGATAAAACTTATGATTATGATAAAAAAAAATGCAAATGACAGTAAAAAACACGAGTAATAATAATAATAATGAGAATGATAATATATATATATATATATATATATATATATACGCATGTATGCATATAGATTTAAATTGTTTTGGAGGTTTTTTAAAAAATATTTAAAATTGCAAATAAATTGGAAAAGACGGGACAAAATTGGGTGTCAACATATATATATATTTTTCATGATCCGTCTACTAATCCTTTTCTTTTCTTTCGTTTACATGAAATGCATTGGGAGCAACGAAGAGTCTCGTTATGAGACTCATCATGACTATTGTCAAATGAAGACCCGCATCCACATTCATTGCATTCTCCGGCCTCGAAATTTCTAAACAAATAGGGAGGGATGATACCGTCATCTGCCCTAGTCGCTTTTTATTCTTTAATTTCCCCCCCCCCCCTCTATTATTTTTGGGTTGTAATTTAATTATTTAATTTTGCGCGATCATAGGAATGCTTAGAATAATTAGGCCTTGAATGGATAGATAATATGGTAGTTAAAATGGGAAAACCCGCCGCTAGTTTATTTTAGGCTTGGGTAGTGTAAAACTGAAAACCCGCCGCTAGTTTATTTATTTTAGGCTCGTTATGCATGTTTAAAACTTTCAAAATAATTTGGTCATCCTTTACTCGCATTATCAATTATACAAATATGGTTTTGTTTTATCCAATTTGCTATTCAAAATGACTCCCTTATAAATCACTTCTTGGCATCATAAATAATTTGGTTTTCTCCTTATTACCAATTGTCAAAATGCATGCTTTTATCCAAAATCAACTTTACATGTATATTTTTATAAACAATCCCATACAAATGCATATTTTTATCCAAAAAATCAATTTCACATATATTTTTATAAACAATGCCATGCATACTCTTTTTGGATTTTATGCCGTAAATTTATTTCTCCAAATTGCAAGAATCTTTTACGTTGTCAAAATGCTTCTTTTAAATTAACTACTTGCAACATCCTTTTTAAACTTTATACTTTTAAACATTGCATTTTTTCTTAGCATAATAATTAACCTAAGTTTGACCGGATAATCGTAAGTTAGCGAATCTTAAAGGATGCCTAACCCCTTCCCTTTAGGATAATAGAGAACCCTCACCTAGAATCTCATAGTTTCACAGACCATTAATCGGAGTTCATTTTGCAGCATTTAGTTAACATTTAAGTGCCCTAATTCACCGTAGAATAATTAGGTGACGACTCCTTAAGCTTTAATTAATTTAGGAATCACCAATAGTCACGACCATGTTGGATCCCTCCTCCTCACGGGCGGGGCGATTAAAAACGGGTGTGACAAGTGGCATTAGAATTTAAATTAAAACGCCATTTAGGTTTAAAAATACCCCTATGGCTACAAGTAATGGGCCCTTGACTCAGAATAGAAACGGACTGGACCGGGGATGTTGGCGGACTGCCTCGGAACTGGGCAGCAAGTAGTGGGCCTGGTGGCCGTGACACTGGGTCAGAAGGGTAATTTACTGGGCAAGCAGGAAGTGGGGTGATTTACTGGGCAAGCAGGAAGTGGGCCTGTTGGCCTGGAAAATTCGACTGGACTGGAAGAGGAACTATTGGGCCAGCAGGCAGTGGGCCTGCTAGCCGAGAAACAGTGGGTGATGGACCTGGGTCACAGGATGGTGCAGTAGGCAGATTATTTGGGCCAGCAGGCAATGGGCCCGCTGGCAGATTTGACTCACGGGTAGGGTGGCCCCACTATTGGAGAATATACGTGGAAAGAGCATCGTCCAAAAAGGTATAATTACTAGACACGGAAGTGAATAATTTAGCAAACGAAAATTGAGTTTCGTCAAAAATGACATGGCGACTAATTATGATTTTATTTGAAGATAAATCAAAACATTTGTATCCACGATGATTCGACGGATAACCCAAAAATACACAAGCAGTAGCCCGGGCTTGAAGTTTATTGATTGTAGTGGACGAAAAAGTGGACATCACAAACACCCAAATACCCGAAGATGAGAATACGAGGGATCTTTGTCATAAAGAATTGTAAGTGGGAAGAAATATGCTAAACCTTTGTTAGGGAGAATGTTAATGAGGTAGGTAGTCATTTGTAACTCATGATGCCAAAAAGAAGGAGGTAGTGAAGCATGGGCTAACAATGTTCGGATAATATTATTAATGGTATGAAAATTTTCTTTCGGCCTTCCCATTCTTTGAGGACGGATGAGGAAAAGAAAACCAAATATGAGTACTACGCGTACTCTTACAATCAATAAAATTATTATTTTTCAAATAAAAAATAATCGACGACCCCGGATGACCTAAACGTGCATGTCCCAAAGAAGGAGCAAGAGCGGCAAACGTTGAAGGTGTGGCTTGACTCGTGGAAATGGTGGTGGTGGTGATTAGATAAAGCTCTCCACTACTATTACATCTTATTAGAGGTATCCCCGTCTTGAAATCCTTCACAGAAAATCCAAAAAGGCAATTAACAGAGACCCAATTATCAATTGTGAATTTTCGGACAGACACCAAATTTTTAATTAAGTGAGGGGCATTAAGAATATTTTTTAAGACAAGAGGTGGATGCGGGGGAGACAAATTTACGTGACCATAACCACAAATTGGAATTGACTGACCATTACCAACAGTTATACCACGATTATTGTTCAAATTGAAATAAGACGAGAGATTACCTGGTGCGGATGTCATATGAGAAGTGACACTGGTGTCCATATACCAATTTGAGTCCGGGGGATTTAATCCAAGTGTGTGCATCGCGGCCTCGATATCTGTGGGCATCGGTACTGCCGCTGGGCCCGCAAAAGTGAAGGCCTGCTGAGGCCGAGGCCCAAGCAGCCAGCATGCTCTGATACCATGAAAGAGAATAATCTTTTGATTATTTTCATTAATGAAGAGGTCTATATATATAATTTACAATCTCTAAATATGAAAAATTCTATTCCTACTATACTACTAATATCATAATTACACTTGTACAAGAATTCTACAAATTATGGTAAGTAACCTAAATATTGTTGATTTGGTATACCGTGTATATACACGGGTTCTGTCAGAGAGGAGGGGAGGGAGCAAGTTAATGTACTCTTCACACTTCTTGAATATTTCCATTCTTTTAGCATTTCCGATTACTTACCATGGTTAAGTCGATTTGATTTAGATGGTCACAAGGCAATTCTCAAGAATGTTTTTGCCACAGCTAGTAAACACACTGATCATGAAGTTGAACAGAGGATTCAGATCTGGAAGGATGGCAACAAATTTGTTGAAGAAGACATCCTTGATGTTCTTATCATGCTCAAAGATACCAATGGGAATCCATAGTTGATTATAAAGATATTAAAGCACAAGTCCTTGTAAGTACTATATACCCTACCAAGTAAACTAAACTTTAAATTTTTCATTTTAATTTATCTTAATACACCGACAACCTCTCAGACTTGTCAGTAAATTTCATTTAGACACTCGAACTATAACCTGTTCCAGTTGAACATCTGAACACATAATAAAGTGTTCCTATTAGACACTTTCGGTTCATATTTTAAAATTTGTTTGCTAGTGTTCTCAAAAATTCATTACGTAAATAATTTAACCACTTAAAATATATTACCTCCTTTAATTATATGAAATAGTCTCAATAAGCCGTAAAACCTTAGACATGTTCCAATTAAGGATGATGTGTAATAAAAGGAGATGACATATTTTAAATTGTTAACTTATCTACATACTGAGCATTTGAGATCATGTGCAAAGATTTTTCCAAAATTTGAACCGAAAGGGTTTAATAGGAATACTTTATTATGTATTTAGGTGCTCAATTGAGAACAAGTTATAGTTCGAGTGTCTAAATGAAATTTGCTGGCAAATTTTAGGGGCCTTTTACCTTTAGTGACGTGCATGCATGTTTGTACGGTTACATGAATCAATGTCATGACATGCATATTTAAGACTAGAAGTAGTAAAATCAGACCATGAAAATATGACTAGCCAAAGTTTGGTCGGGTTAATGACCTATCCGTTTATTAGCTTAGCTCATTTTGATCCGCAAGCTCAATTCAACCCATCTAAAAGTTGAGTTTCTTTGGAATAACTATGTAATTCAAATTGAACCATGAGAAATTTGTTAAATTTTTTTTAGAAATAACATTTTTTGTTTGATATGTTATATATAGTCATAGTAAAAGAAATTCTTATTAGTTTTATATGATAATCAAACAATTATAATAAAACAAACAAAGAAACTAAAACTTTGTAAGAATTTGACGAGTTGAACTATGACACATTGTTTAGCTCATCTTGACTCAACTCATCTCAATCCCAGTAATTTTTCTATAATTTAATAATTCACTTATTTATTAACTCAACCCATTAATAACCACAAGTTCCAAATACTATTATTTTGTTTGACTTTATTGGTTACCAATAATATTAATATTGACAGGAATTGATGCTTGCTACGGTAGATAATCCCTCAAATGCAGTTGAATGGATAATGAGAGATATGTTGAAGCAACCAAAGATAATGCAAAGGGCCATAGAAGAAATTGACACTATCGTTGGGAGCAATAGATTGGTTCAAGAATCGGACTTGCCACGACTAAATTATGTGAAAGCTTGCATCAAAGAGGCGTTTCGACTACATCCGTTGGCGGCGTTTAACGCTCCTCATGTGTCCGTTGGTGATACTAGTGTGGACGAATACCTCATCCCGAAAGGGAGTGTAGTGTTTTTAAGTCGTCATGAACTTGGTCGGAACCCTAGGGTTTGGGAGGATCCATTGAAGTTCAAGCTGGAGTGCCATCTATAAGGTGATGGTGGTGGTGAAGTAGTTCTCACTGATTCGGAGTTACGTTTGTTGTCATTTAGTATTGGAAGACGAGGTTGTCCGGGTGTAAAACTTGGTTCTACAATTACTACCATGTTACTCGCTAGGCTTTTTCAACGATTTAGTTGGAGTTTACCACCAAACATCTCTCCACACATTAATGATTTTGTTGGATGTGATCCCTTTTGTAAGAAGCCACTTTTTGGTCTGGCAAAACCGCGATTATCTAAGGGCATGTATCCGTAATTTTAATGTGTGTAAAGGGTTACCAGTCGATAGGTGTGTCACAGGGATTTGGTCTCAACTTCAGGAGTAATTAAACTATATATGTATTCTGCCTTGGAACCCATTGAAGGATGTGTTTAAAACATGTTAGCGGATGTACGGTAATTCCATTGAAGCATGTTACTTTTCAAAATAATTTCATTAAACATGTTTGAATTTTAGCACTTTTCAACTCTTTGTTTATGCAAAATTTCTTCTGATTTTGACGAGTGTCTACAAAAAGATATCAGCTCTTGTTCATAGATAGTCTAAATAGAATTCATTAAAGGAGCTGAGAAAATATAAATTTTGATCTATGTATCTATTTACATGAGACATATTGCTCCAGATCACACCACAAAACATATGTGATTTCTTTTTGTGCAGACTACATATCACACCACAAAATGCACGATGGAACCATTAGCCAGATTCTTTTGATGGTTTTCCCAATCTTTGATAGCCCACAAGTCGAGGTTAATTGTTCCTCCACATGACTATTCTTTTTTGGGGACAAATAGGGCCTAAAAGCAATTTTGTCTCGACACGGCTTTTATATTACTATGATCTTCTGATTCATCGATGGAGTATTCATTGATGAAAAAGGTATTTGAAAATTGAAGTTATATTTTAAAAAAAAAAATTAATGTACGTCGTGAGGAGACGTAGTCCTTGTTGAAGTTATGTTGAATGAATATTAAAAAAGGTGATTCTACAATGGATTCATCAGTTGAACAAACAATGACCATAGAGGATCGACTGGCTGAGATTCAGAGGCTTTTCCAGAAATTGGAAGACAAATTGAGCGAAAAATGGATAAAATCTAAAGAATCATGTGAATACTACTGCAAGTCGTGCTCTAGTGGGAGGTACTATCGCTCGAAACGCGAAGATCTCCGCTTGTGTTGGCAGTGCTTCAAAAATGGTAAGTTTACCCTCGAAACTTCTCCTTCAGATTTCAATCTCATAGAGAGTGCTGAAGTGTTGGAGGATATATTTTTAAATGTGTTTTTTATGGAAAACGAGAGTTATAATGATACAGAAGATGCACCTTATCCCTATTACCCCCAGTATCTTTACTAGAAATAAAACGTTCAATTTGTTCTATTATAATTAAGTAAATAAATAATTAAAGATAATAAAATTAAGTATGATAATTAAAATTAAGTAACAATAATAATTTAAAGAATGAACGAAGGTACCAAACGCCGATGTACGTCGACATGTAATCGAGGTTGAAAATTGAAACTTTGTTCGATGGATGATCCTCAAGCTAGTTGACAACTTCACTCCCAATTTTTGAACTTTGATATAAATAAGCAAATAAAATAAAATATTTAGTAAGCAATGTAGACTTGTAGAGAGATAGATAGAGATATTAGAGAGATGGTATGAAGATTTGTGAGAAAAAATGAAGTATTTATAGTTGAAAAATAGGGTTAAAGTGTAAATTTACTAACTTAGGGGTTAAAATAAATATTAAGGGGTAGGGTGTTTTATGGGGTGGGGGGTCAAAATGGCCATTATAGACGTTGCACAACGGTTAATTTTGCAAAGGTGGCGGGTTGGGATGGGGGCGAGACGGGCGGGATCGGGACGGGCGGGACGAGCCCTAGTCCCGTCCCGAGTTCGAACCCCGCTACCTTTTTTTTTAAAAGGGGGATCAGGGTGTGTCGGGGCGGTAAGCGGGCTGGGCCGGGATTGGACCGACCCCACCCACTGGACAGCCCTAGTTGGAAATGGGATGATTGTTCCTGTATGGGATCCAGGAATAGGTTTGAAAACTGTGACGTTAGATGGTCATACATGTAATCTTAGAAAATTATTGATGGATTTTACTAACAGGTTTTGTTCGCATATATCTTCTGATAACATGCATAGACTGTGGGATACTACTGGATGGCAGTGGCTTATGCATCCTTAAATTGTGAATATTGGGTCTGTCTGTGTAGGTGCTATCATGCCACCATATAGCCCTGTTTACACTGGTAAAGGTGACCTCTCCTTGCACTTAACAGAGTCGTTCACAAATGAGAATGTTACTTTGAGGCTTCATTCTGCAATTACCATTGCACGATGACTCTAAAGAAATACCCGTAGTTGATTTGTCTTTACACAAATGGTCAATGGATGGAAGTAAAATTCAGAAAGCTTCTCAAAAAAGGGCTTCAGTCATGACTATAAACTTGTCTACTGCTAGAGCAAGGATTTTCTTTGAAAGATATATTGTTTTCAGTAAGGAACCATATTTCAGCATCTATACTATCCCAGGAATGGTGCAGCATTTCTTTCTAGATTACAAAATACATCTATTAACCATGAAATCTACTAGTAGTGGGGAACTGTCGGATATTATTGGAGGAACTGCTACTCGAAACTACAAGGAAATTATACTTGATAAGGAGGTGGAAGAACTACAGGGCTGCATGTTAGGGAGACTTCACGGTTGCAATGTGTTCTGGTGCTCTTTATCTTCTCTGGGGAACTGGAAGATGGAAAAGTTACATGGTTACAAGGAATATAAAGAGAGTTGCTAGTGAAATGGTCAACAAAAAGTGAAGTTGAGTTAGGGACATCATTCTTCCCTATTCAATTGTGGAGTCCAGCATTTGGAAGCAAATTTAACTCTTATGTTCATGCAATGCTAATTCCTCTGTTGGTGGAAAAGCTTGCACTACACCATCTACATAAGCAACTAGACAATTGTTGGTATATGCTTGGCACTAATGAAATTGAGTATTGTATCCTTGATGTGACTTTGAGTAACTTGAATGCTGCAACATCTGAAACTCAATGTCTTGCACATCAAAGTCATTTTGGGAGAGAGAATTTTGTTAGACCTAGTCTCTTTGATACCATGAAAGAAATAATCCCCTTCCTTATTTTCATTAATTGAATAGGTATTTATACAAGTTACAAAATAGGAGAATCCTATTCCTATTCTATTCCTAAAACCTTATTCTACCATAATTCTAACTATACAATTATGGTAAGTGTATAATCCTAATTTAGGTAACAAATACACTACAATATACATCAAATATATATACCATATATACAAGATTGGTACAAGATACCAATCCCATGATGGGCTCCGATATCTGCCCTCTTGCTGGGCTTCCGTGTTGGGCCATTGTCCACATTTGCCCGTGATATACATTCTTGTATATTGGGTGTATATCACGGGTATATTGCCTTGTTTAACAATCCTCTTTGCTACGAGAGAGAACCAGAGATACTCAACGTTTGTGTGCCAAGCTGATAGAAAATATAGAGGAAGCTGGAATATACTTTTTGAAATTTCCTTTTGATCCTGGTATCTGGCACAAATTTCAGCTTGATCCAGGCGGCTCCTTCATGAAAACATTCTCTTACTTGAGCGATTCTAGAGCAACCTTGATGCTTCTACACCGAATGGTTATAGAGTTGAGCTTGAAAGTATATTCATATCAACAAAAGTTGGACCTTCCTGGTGGGATAACCTTTAAGAAATGGAGGCATGGGACACATATTATATGTTCTCCTTGCTACAAAATATGATCAGAGATATTGGCTGGTTTGAAGTGGGTGAATCTGTTGTCAATCTGTATTCCAAAAAAAACCAGCAAATAATAATAACTGAAAATAAACAGAATCAGTGTTGAAAAATAAGAATAATTTTTCAGAATATAATCGAGCCCACTTAGTTCAAAGTGTGTCCTTAAGGAAATTATTCCCCTCACAGTACTCGAGGTTGATGGAATATCCCCTCCCAGGATATAACGATTATCTTACCAGAATAGTAGTACTCCAAATTCAGGTAGCGGCGAACCACTCAACGGCAGTATATCACACAGAATTTATTTGTGCAGAAGAAGAAGAAGTTTTTGTTGTTCAGAAAATTCGTAAACAAAATTCTGAGGAATCAAACGAATTTATAGCCATGGAAGTACTATTTCTGAAGGTTTGCAACCCTTCTGAACAGCCACTAAAACTGGTGGGAAATTTAAATATGGGAAAGAAACCGGGTCGCGGGTCAGACACGCGGATCCGGGTCACTAACGGGTAGGATTGGATAAGTTAATTAATTTAATTAAATAATAAGAAAATTTGGTCCAAAAAGATTATCAATCAGATCATTAAGCCGAAACCGAAGCCGAGCCGAGCGACGACGACGGCGCGAGGGGAGACCCTCTTCTTAACCCTTTAGCAACAAGAAGGAGTACTTCTACTTATAAGTAGAAGAACTTTTCTTTCCACCACCGATGTAGGACAAATGCTTATTTTATAAAGCAAGAGGGACTCCCACTTTTCTTTCCTCTATCGTGGGACAAATGTTTATTTCATAAAGCAAGAGGGAACTCCCTCCATTTCCCATTCAATCTATCATTTAAACCCAACAGAATCTGGGTTACTAGGTCCCGATTTGATCCAGCAAGCGACGGAGAAAGTGAAGCTAATTCAAGAATGCTTATTGACAGCCCAGAGTCGGTAGAAATATTATTCAGATGAGCTACTTCTGTGTGCTAAGCTTGGAGAACATTGTTTGACATTCCCTTTTGATCCTGGTGGCTTTAACATCCTTGAGGACAAGGATGCTGTTCAACGGCGGGGTATTGATACAGAAATTAGTGGTTATTAGTTTAAGTGTGTGTGAGCCAATTTTAGCTTTAATATACTACCATAACGTTTAATTTCTCATTTCCTTTTATTTCATTTCAGCATACTTCACATATTATAAAAGCTCAATCAAACACTTGTATTGCATTATATTGAAAGATAAATCTGATATTTCCCTTTGTATCTCCTCTTATTTTCTCTGCTCTTCTTCTATCATTTCTTCTGTTTTATGCTTAACATCTGAGACTTGATACCAATTGTGGTATCAGAACTCCTAAAACCTATTTTTAAAGCTTCAAATTCGATATTCAAGTTTGACAATGCAATAATTGGTCAGTTCGAAAAACAACACTTTTTGAAATAATGAATTAGAAGTAGCAGTAACTTTAGTGATTTCTGATATTGAGTGAAATTAGTAAAAACTTTTCTGCCTAAACCAAAATCAATTTGTCAAATAATGAATTAGAAGTAGCAGTAACTTTAGATCTTTGAGTTGTCATTTACCCAATGCAATAGACCGAAACCAACCAGAACAAAACTTCACAGGAATAATGCAACCTCACAAACTTTGCAGATTTTGAAGAAAAAAAAAAATGGAGCAGAGACCACATAGACACCAACCCAAATCAATAAGGCTACCAGTATGCAATCTGACCACTACGTATTATTTCAGAGCAAACAAGATTCGACCCAGAACTCTCAAACTAGATGTGGCATAATATTATCACTCTAGTAACCAAATTGTTATAGAGCACCTACGAAACATAGAAGAGTAGATCGAGGAAGAGACAACTGGAACCAAGCTAAATCTTATCCCAAATCGGAAAAATTCGAACAGATACACCAAATCCCGACTTAGAATGTCGAGGCGATACCGGTGATGATCGACCCTGATGTGGCACGCGTATCCATGCGCCGGAGTGTGACAGACAGTTGTAAGGTGAAGGTGGCGTGTGCGACTCACTCCTTGCCACTCTGACGCAGGAGATGGTTTGGCCGGCCGGAAATCCTTGCTGCCTCCTCCTACGGTGGTGGTGAGACAACCTAGTTATGGTGGTGTATATCGTTTTTTATCGATTTTGTATTCGAAAAATATGAATCGAATAAAAATTAATTTTTTTTTTAAAACGGAATCCAAACTTTTTTAAAAAAAAAATCGATAGGTTCGGTTTATATCGTAGAACGTATCAGATTATATCGATTTTTTCTAGTGGGTCGGGTCAAGGAATTTTTTATTTTTAAAAAAAATTAAATTTTCAAAACTGAAATTGGCATTCACCCCCACATTACCACGAAATTTAACGTTGAAATGTATTGTATATCGTGAGATCTTTACTAAAAAAAGAAAATTATAAACTGATTTGGGGAAAAACACAAATTGATTGGGAAAACAGACGTTTTTATAAAAATTGGCTGCGCCAAACCGCCTCATGGCAATTTGACCGGCCCCGTCTCAAAACAATACGCAAAATAAATTAAAAAAATTGGGTAAAACGGACATCCGAGCGCAGAGTTATAACCATTTAAAGTTTCACCAATTTACAATTACTTTCTCTCCCTACATTTTATGTCAATGATTCCGTGATATGTTAATCAAGTTCATGTCGCATTCGACTTCCATAAAAGCTTCATAGATTGACTTCAATGACTATAATTCAAGAGATAGTAGTAGCCTAAAATAAAAAATAAAATAATTATATATTTAATTCGATTTTTTCGGTTCAGTTCGTATCCAAAATTTAAAAACCGAACCGAATCACTAAATCCTGATTCGGTTAGGTTTTTCAAAAAATATGTTTTTTTTTAAAACGAATAAAAATCGAATCGAATTTCAGTTCGGTTCGATTTTTCGGTTCTTCGAAATTTTTGTTCACCCCTAAACCTAGTCACTCCTTAAAGGTGACTCAAATAATCAGAGTTCTTTTTTTTTTCTTTCAGCAACCAGAATCAACTCGGTAATTTTCGAGCACAAAATTCGAGTCTTAGTGACTCTAATACCATGTAACAGTAGGTATGGATAATAAAAATGTAAAATGAATATATACCAATACAATGAGCTTTAATTAAGGAAACTAAATAACAAAATAATAAAAAATATTCTATCATATCCCTACATATTTGCTAATCAATATATATTCATTTAAAGGTGTCTAAATTCATTATGTAATAGGTTCGTTACACCATAGCAATGGATATCTGGTTTTGAATTTACAATCGGCTCATATGGATTTTCATTTGTCATGCTTTGGAAATCTTCTGGCCATTAACTTATACTTAATTTGATGGACATATTCAGTGGCAAAAGTAGTCCGTCCAACCCCCAATATTTCCAGGAAATTACCCTAATGATTTTGGAAATGGGTGCTATTGAATTTTTAATCCCCACTTGCATCATGACAAAATTTTAAAACTCAAAAGGCAAAATTTGTTGACCTTAGAATTTTGTCCATGGGACAAGTTCAAAAATTCAAGATCATTCACCTCAAGGTCATTCTCGTAAATCACTCAATATTTCACGATTTGGGCATAGTATAATTTTCTGATAGCTAATTTGGGCTTTGGCCACATTAACCCTTGAAGGAGCCAAATATAGAGTTTAGACTTTAGACATATGTTATATAACGGGTCATTCACAGGTATGTCCATATTTTGAGGTAGTTTTTAGTTTTTGGTCCTCAAATGATTGGTCTTAAAAATTTTCCCCTCGGTACTTTAAAGTGGGAGAAAATATCCTTGACATCGAAAAAACAAAAAAAAAATCGCATTCTGGGTTCGAACCCTGACAGAGTGAAAGAAAAAAAAAATTGCATGACAAAGGTTTCATGAAAACATTTTTTTTTTCGCGCAAAATTACATAGAAATTATCTCTCAAGGCATAGTTATGTAGAAATTAAATTATCATTGAAAGAAATAATCCCCTTCATTATTTTCATTGATTGAATAGATATATATACAAGTTACAAAGCCTTCTTCTACCATAATTCTAACTCTACAATTATGGTAGTGTATATTCCTAATTATGATAACATATACATTACAATATATTTTCCTAATATACAATATTCTTACCTTGTCTAATATTAACAATTACCAAAAGAAGTAGAGCCAAATATGGCCTGTTGACCGAGAGCCATAAGGCAGTAAAACCGAGAGCCATAAGGCAGTAAAACCGAGAGCCTTAATACCGAGAGCCATAAGGCAGTAAAACCGAGAGCCTTAATAAGGCAATATACACTTGTATATTGTGTGTATATTGTCTTATTTAACAATCATACAAAACTATGCCTTAAGTCATAGTTTCTATGTCCGGCGTAGTTATGAAGAAATTAAGTTATCTTATAGAATTATGTCTTATGACATAGTTTTTATGAAACTACGCCCGAATAAACATATTTTCTATGAAACATTTGCCTTATATTACATTAAAGAAGAATACTTTGACCCACAAATTTATATTAAATAAGAAGTATGGGAAAATATTAAAGATCAGTCCATACTAAGGGAAATCCGCCCAATTTTTGTTATTTAGATAGGCTGTCATATTTTCAAGACGCTGTTCACGAGCTTAATCAGTGTGTCGTTTTTTCAGCCTATGGTACGTCATATATCATAATGAAGAGTCATGGTCAACTATAGTACTGTGGCTGGTACACTATTATTATTATTCATGCACCTTTTGTAGCATTTAAATGAAAATGAACTTGAAGCTAGCCGATGCAGATATGTAATCCAAATAGAATTTTAATGATATTGATGTTTTGAATATAATATCTCGATATAATCTTTTATTTTCATTTCATAGTTTATGCTTTCTACATTAAAATTTGGAAGAGCCGAAGAGAACTATATAGTAAGGAAAATGATAGGTTAGGTTGACAAGAGGTTTCCAATTAATGGACCGCTGGCCCTAAAAATTTGAAGTTTTTTTTTTCTGTAGGTGTTTTGGAAATGGTGCATATAAATTAATCTTAAGAAAAAAGTGAAAAACATGTGAATGACACGTGTCCGCACGTATATACACAGCCAGAACAAAATTTGGTTCTGACATTTTAGGACGTTAATAATTTCATTTCAAATAAAAATAAGAGAGTAAGAGGACGCCTGTAAGTTAAAATGTGTAAATAACTTTTTGAAGACAACTTTAGGGGCAACTTATATATTTTTCCAATATTTGATTTTCATTTGATTTATGCTTTCTGTATTAAAATGGGAAAAGAACTCTAGTAAGGAAAATGATAGGTTAGGCTTTCAATGGACCACTGGCCCAAATATGATAATACAAGGAATATGATATATATTTATATGGAAGCAAGCTCAATTAAAGTCAAGATATGGACAATTGATTGCTACTTGACCTCAAACATGCTATTGGAAAATCCAGACATGCACGGCATCTATCTAATGGATTTTCTAGTTAACATGCTAGTTATACCAGGATTATAACGGATAATTTATTTATGTTTTCAGTGAAAAAAATAAGTAATTAGAAATGAAAGTGACTAATAATATATATATTATTGTCTCAGGAGTACAAAAAATGTTGGGTAGGAAAATTAAGGTTACCATAAACATAACTCAACAATATTAGTTACGGATTTAAACGAATTCAGTAACTTTTGCTTAGATCAGATATCTATATTAGGAAATTTATTAAATATGTTGGAAATTTGTCTTTGGCGGGAGTTGCGACCGACCAACTTTAACAGCTTAAACACTAGTGTTACGCATGTTGGAGAATCCGGTTCTTCACACATGCATGATCTACTAAGTACATAGATAACCGTAGGGCCAAGAATCGTCAAATTTCGTTGAGAAATGAAAGAGATAATGGTCCACGAAGTGAGGTGTTTGAAGCATGGAAAAGTGTGGTTTGTGATCAATTCTCCCTCATCGGTGGAGGAAGAAAGAATTGTTGTGTTTATAAGACTCAAAATTGGTTTGGGGTTTGGGACCCCAAGGGGTATCCCATGTGTTTAAAGGAGGGAGGACCTAGATGTGCTTCGGTTCGAGGAAAGCCCACACACGCGCCGCCGCCGCCCGCCCGTCCGGTTACCGGTATTATCTTTTTGGGCCAGAGAACTTTGCCAGATGTACAATTTGATCCTTCTTTCATATATACAGTTTGGACCAAAATTCTTGCATATATACAGTTTGGTCCCTGAAGTTTCAAGATGTACAGTTTGGTCCCTGAAGTTTCCAGAAAGTCAGAATTGGGCAGAGAGATCAGAGACGCCACAACACTCAATTCAACCATTTATTTTGGCTGAATTACTCCTCCTATAATGGCCAATCCGTTGCATATCTTCACCATTTATTTTGGTGGTATTACTACCTCCATAATGGCCATTACTTGGCCAGTAATGACACTTATGAAGACAGTTCTTCAGCCCCTCATTCTACTATATAAAGACCCCATTGTCACCATTGTTGAGCACACTTTACACTAGACGAAAAATAGAAAACAGAATTCTTCTTCCTACAATCTTCCAAGCATCATTTCGTTACTCAAAATTCTTCACGGTGGCACTTGAGTTTCCTTTGCTCAATTGTTCCATTGCTGTTTTATCTTGGGAGACAATTGTCCAGGACGTATAAAGGATACATACGGGGCAATATTGTCTTAAAGACAAAGTGTCACACTCGACTCAGCATACACAAAACAGTTCCAGTTTCTTGTTCAACATCATTGTAATTTCAGTTTGTTGTTGAATTGTAATTTCAGTTCTTATATTACTTAGCAGTTATTTGTAATTTCTGTTTCCTGCACCTTTGTAACCAACAAGCTTAAGACAATATTGCTTACTGTAACTGCTGTAACATGGCTGGAAACATGAATGATGTTGTCTTGCTACGTCGCTGCCGCTCTCTCAAGGCAACGTTGCTTTGCCTTCCCCGCTACTCGCCGCTACGGCCAAGGCGAAACTCTGCTTTGCCTTCACTCTGCTCATCTTCGCTCTTGTTCAAGGCGAGAACTCCGCCGCCTTCCCGATTCGCCGGTGCTCCACCTTCGCCTCACACCACCATAATCGCCCTGAAAAATTCATGGGATCAGAATTTAAGAGATGGCAGCAAAAGATGTTGTTCTACTTAACTGTAATGGGCATGGCCCGGTTCCTAACGGAAGATCCTCTACGAGCTGGAGATGAAATAGACTCTTCGCCTGCTGAAACAGGTGAATGGGGCCTTGGTATCCATGTCGTTAATGGCATGAAGATGGTTCTTGATGCGTGGAATCATAGCAATTTCATGTGTAAGAATTACATACTGAACTGCTTGGCAGACCCTCTCTACACGGTCTATTGCACCGTTGGCACTGCCAAAGAGCTGTGGGAAAAACTGCAAAAGAAGTACAACGCACAAGATGCGGGTACTAAGAAGTTCATCGTTGGGAAATTTCTAAAATTCCAAATGGTGGATAGTAAGACAGTGATGTCCCAAGTCCAGGAATTCCAAATGATTTTACATCACCTGGATTTGGAAGGAATGAAACCAAACTACCTTAAATTACAAGTCCATACTAAGGGAAATTCCAAAGAAGTTCATAGTTGCATCGCTGATTGAAAAGTTACCTTCTTCATGGAATGAGTTTATGAGTTACTTAAAACTCAAGGCAAAGGAGATGACCTTTGAAGAGCTTATTATCAAACTCCAAATCCAGGAAGATAATAAGAAGACCTTGCCAAGGGGTAGACAACTTGCTGAGGCAAAGGCGAATCTGGCTGAGGCCAAAGGGAACTCAAGCAAGAAGCGGAAGTTCCAGAAAGACGGCAAGGCCCCCGCAACGGAGATGTTCAGAGGTAACTGTCACCACTGTGGGAAACCTGGTCATAGGATCAAGGAATGCCACAAGCTCAAGACTAAGCAACAACAGAAAGCCAAGTCTAAAGGCAAGGCGCAAGCAAACGTCCTCAAGGACACGCTACTGGATGACATGATCGAGGAATTATCTGCAGTGGTGCTAGAAGCCAACTTGGTTGAAAATCCGATGCAGTGGTGGATGGACACAGGTGCAACCAGACACATCTGTTTCAACAAAGATGCCTTCTCCACGTACACACCGGTCACCGACAAGAAGCTGTTCATGGGCAACAACGCTTTCTCTGACGTGCTGGGGGTAGGAAAGGTGGTCCTGAAGATGACTTCCGGCAAGGAACTCACTCTGAAGGAAGTGATGCATGTCCCAGAGATTAGAAGAAATGTAATTTTTAGACCTTTATTGATTAATGCTGGTTTTAGGTTAGTGTTTGAATCCAATAAGTTTGTACTCACTAAGAATGGCACATTTGTGGGGAGAGGCTTCGTCTGTGAAGGCCTCTTCAAAGTGAATGCCATGTCTGTAATGCATCCAAGTATTAAAGTTGAACATTCTTCTTATTTGCTTGAGTCTTCTAATTTATGGCATCATAGATTAGGACACGTAAACTACAAGTCTATCCAAAGGCTGGTAAAGATGGAGTTGTTGCCGTCTATCGACGTAAACCCTCAACATAAGTGTGAGGTGTGCATAGAGGCAAAACTCACCAAGCTTCCTTTTCGATCCGTCAAAAGGAATACCGCTCCTCTAGAACTTATTCACACAGATATATGTGATTTGAAGTTCGCACAAACTAGAGGGGGAAACAAGTACTTTGTGACATTCATTGATGATAGCACAAGGTATTGTTACCTTTACTTGTTGAAAAGTAAGGATGAAGCCTTTGAAGCGTTCCGACGTTACAAAGCAGAAGTTGAGAACTAACTAAGCCTACGGATTAAATCCATTCGTAGCGATAGAGGGGGAGAATATGTAGCGCCATTTGAGGAATACTTTGCCCAAGAAGGCATTATTCATCAAACGACGACTACATACTCACCTCAATCAAACGGTATGGAGGAACGTAAGAACCGCACATTAAAGGAAATGATGAATGCCTTGCTTATCAATTCCGGTCTTCCCTAAAACATATGGGGAGAAGCCGTCCTTACCGATAATACGATTCTTAATAGAGTCCCACATAAGGGTAAGGACAAAACTCCATATGAATCATGGAAGGGAAAGAAACCCACCTACAAATATTTTAAGGTGTGGGGTTGTTTGGCAAAGGTTGAAGTACCCAAGCCAAAGTAGGTCAAGATTGGGCCTAAGACTGTAGATTGCATATTCATCAGATATGCAAATAACAGTAGTGCTTATCGCTTCTTAGTGCATAAGTCAGATATTCCAGATATCCACCAGGGTACAATCATGGAATCAAGGAATGCTCTATTCTTTGAAGACACCTTTCCTAGAAAGGAAAAAAACATAACCTCTCGCAAACAAAGCTATGCACAAAGCTCTCAAGAACCGGGAGTCGTTGACGGCCCGGATCTAGATGATTCAGATCTAGCGGATCTCGAGGTGGCTGAACATCTGGAATCTAATGTTCTAGATTCTCAGAACTTGGAGACTCCAGAGATGGATCTAAGGCGAAGTAAAAGGGCCAGGAAGGATAAATCCTTCGGTCCTGACTTTGTAGCAAATATGGTTAATGATGAACCAAGGACAATTGCTAAGGCGTTATCAACTCCAGAAGCACCGCTCTGGAAAGAAGCTATTGAGAGTGAAATAGGCTCCATTCTGCATAACCATACTTGGGAGTTGGTTGATCTTCCTCCGGGAAATAAACTGTTGGATTGTAAATGGATACTCAAACGGAAATACAAAGCAGATGGGTCTATAGACAAGTACAAGGCCAGGTTGGTAGTCAAGGGCTATCGGCAGACAGAAGGCTTTGACTACTTTGACACATACTCCCCGGTATTGACAAAGGGCTTACCCAAGGATCAGATGGCTTGTTTGTCTAGGGGAATGGGCTTAAAACCTAAAATATAAGGACCAATACAGTGGTAACCCAATCTTACTAACTGGAGATCCCGGTAATTCGGTTCAATGGGAATATTAAGCCGTAAAGGTTCAGTTGATCACTTTGGTGGAAGCATGAGCACTTCAGATAGTGATTTCTGAAAAGAAACACCAAATCCAAAGCCGTTCTCGCGATAGACGTTAAGTGCTATCTGCAGTATGGATAAATGTTAAGTTTTCAAAACCTTTAATGATCCTCAACAGTTGAGGTTAGGTTTTGGGAAACTTTTAATGGTTCTTAACACTTGTGAAGTGGGGTATAGCATGATACCTTGTAGGAGACCACCTATTTAAGTGCGAGGACGGGCCGCCTCAAATGAACGCACTTAAGAATCCAAGAAGTTGTCCATGGCCAAAACGGACAAAACATTACGAACAAGAGAGTAATGTAATTTGTTGTGTTGATACTATTGACTTGGCTTACACTAAACACTGACGGTTCAAGACATCACGTTCACCGAGCAGTAAGTAAGTCCGATGGTATTTAACTATGAAAGGTTCAAAGCTGAAGCTACCTCTCCTTATGCAACATCGGTCCGCTGAAATATTGCAAGAAATGAAAAGGCACCATGTGAGTGCGCCAAAATCTCTTTCAAGAGGGGATTGTTGGAAATTTGCCTTTGGCGGGAGTTGCGACCGACCAACTTTAACGGCTTAAACACTAGTGTTACGCATGTTGGAGAATCCGATTCTTCACACATGCATGATCTACTAAGTACGTAGATAACCGTAGGGCCAAGAATCATCAAATTTCGTTGAGAAATGAAAGAAATATTGGTCCACGAAGTGAGGTGTTTGAAGCATGGAAAAGTGTGGTTTGGGATCAATTCTTTCTCATCGGTGGAGAAAGAAAGATTTGTTGTGTTTATAAGACTCAAAATTGGTTTGGGGTTTGGGACCCCAAGGGGTATCCCATGTATTTAAAGGAGGGAGGACCTAGATGTGCTTCGGTTCGAGGAAAGCCCACACGCGCGCCGCCGCCGCCCGCCCGTCCCGTCCGGTTCCGGGTTTCGGGTTCTCGGGTTCACGAGTTCACGGTTCACGGGTCTGTGGGTTTGGTCCCTGAAGTTTCCAGAAATTCAGAATTGGGCAGAGAGATCAGAAACGCCACAACACTCAATTCAACCATTTATTTTGGCTGAATTACTCCTCCTATAATGGCCAATCCGTTGCACATCTTCGCCATTTATTTTAGTGGTATTACTACCTCCATAATGGCCATTACTTGGCCGGTAATGACACTTATGGAGGCAGTTCTTCAGCCCCTCCTTCTACTATATAAAGACCCCATTGTCACCATTGTTGAGCATACTTTACACTAGACGAAAAACAGAAAACATAATTCTTCTTCCTACAATCTTCCAAGCATCATTTCGTTACTCAAAATTTTTCACGGTAGCACTTGAGTTTCCTTTGCTCAATTGTTCCATTGCTGTTTTATCTTGGGAGACAATTGTCCAGGACGTATAAAGGATACATACGGGGCAATATTGTCTTAAAGACAGAGTGCCACACTCGACTCAGCATACACAAAACAGTTCCAGTTTCTTGTTCAACATCATTGTAATTTCAGTTCTTGTATTATTTAGCAGTTATTTGTAATTTTCCATTTCCTGCACCTTTGTAACCAACAAAATATGTATAAATATTTAATTGCGAACATAGTAACTAAAAATTGCTATGAATTCCACATCAAATTAAAAATTCATAAACTTTAAATCCTGACTCTAAACACTGATTAGACGTGATTGTTCTAATGTATTTTGCTTCTCTTTTTTTCTACCATGAAAATGGCTTTTTCGTCAAACCATGAATTAGAAATTGAACTCGAATGCTAGTTAAACTTCCAAAAAAAGAAAGTTTACATTAACCTTGAAATTAACACAAGAAAAACACAACACACTTTAATTTTCTTTAACACTTTCCCTAGTGACTCCTAGTAATAAAGCAAAAAAATAGTGGGAATGCATATGGAAGTGTGCAAAATTCCCCTTTGGGGATTATAGAACACATTCAAGCCGCATAATAGTATTTCTCTGTGATAAAAGTAATATGTCTTTCTCTCTACAAGGGGTATCCGGTTCGAACTCTGACTATAGAATTTTTTTTGATATGGAGCGCTTCTTTCAGAAATGGACCATATTCGGTGCGAATTCAGATATAGTCAGGCTTCAATACGGATACCGGACATCGGGTGAAAATCACAAAAATCAAAGTAAGATATCATTCACTTATTGTTTCATCATTTTCTGATTTTAGTCTGAAAAACTGAAGACGAGCGTCCCCAAGTCTCCTGGAATAAGTAGCTTTCTTGTACTCAGCCCAAGTGAAAGGCCTGTAGAGATAAGGTTTGTGTGGTGTTGTTGTAGTGACCAATTCTGAGGGACAACAAATTCTGGCATTGGGTGATGGGGCACCAAAATAGACCATTGACATCCTAGTTTTGCACGAATTCACCATGGCCCTGTGTCTGACACTCTTAAACCTTCCATTAGTCAGAGCCTGCATGCATATATAATGTGCCATAGGGATCAATAATATTAATAATAGGCTTTTTCTCTTTGGAATATTTAGACACACAATCTATTCATTCATGTCCCTTTTGCCAATAACATTGCAATAACAAAGTGCTCTAATACTTAAATTGCCGTTAACTAATGAGATAATGGTAAAAAACATGTCTAAATTGTCACTTTTTCAAGAGTTTCACTCCAATTATCAGTTCTCTTTTTTAACTTAAACTATCATCATTTATTAAAATACACATAGTTGAGTAGATGGTGATAATTTTGATAGGAAAAAGGGAAGAGATGATAGCTGGGGTGTGAAACTCGAGAAAAAAAATGATAATTCAGGTGTGTTTTGGACCATTAACTTTTACCTTATTTACGTAATAGTCGTTTAACATGCATCACTTTTTTTAAAATTGAGCTAGAAGTGTCTATCGGAAACAACTTCTCTACCTACATAAGATAGGGGTAAGGCCTGCGTACACATTATCCTTCCCAAACCCCGCTTGTGGAATTATATTGGGTATATTGTTCTTGTTGTTGAGCTGAAAGTGTCTGATAAAAACACTTATCATCTTAACTGAAAGTGTCTAATAGAAACACTTATCATATTAGCGATGCTAATCAATTGAAACATGTTATAATTCAAATATCTAAATAGAATTTAACGTAAATTGTTAATGTATTACGCCTCTAAATAATCTTGTAATATTGCACACGTCACGGAAAAGATGCTAATATAGAAATTAGTGGCTAGGAAAGGCCACCTCTAAAAGGTCGTACTAACAAAAATAGGAGTTGCCCACAACTATAAAGCTGGGGCGGTGAGATAGATTCTAACAGGATAATATATGAGAAGTCATTGGATAGGGGCCCTCCAAAAATTGAAACTGATCAGTTATTATCAAGTCGAATCTTTTAGCATGGCCAGAGGTTGTAATAATTAACCAGTGAATTTCAGTCATCACTTCAGTTTCAATACTTTCCAATAGCACATGTAGTTATCACTTGTGTCTATTATTCTTTAGCTCTCACTCTATATCTTACCTTTACTTTGGATATAGAGAGTGGGGTTATTGGTTACCATGCATGACAATGACTTCTGCCTAGGGATGTTTACGGAAAATTGAAAAATTAAGTCAAATAAATAATTATAAAAAAAATTAATATTTTTTTATTTGATTTGGTTTGGTTTTAATTTTTTAAGTTTAAAAACCGACAAGATGTGCTTTGGTTTTGATTTTAAGCGAAAATAACCAAAAACGGACATAATACGAATAAATCAGAAAAAAATCGATAAAAAAGATGAAAAATTGACTTAATTGATTTAGTTTGACTCCAACATTTGAAAAGTTCACTTAATTGGATTGGTTTTCTTTTAGAGAAATATCAACACAAATCAAACCATGAACACTTCTACAGTTCTGCACAATTTATCCACCATAAGCTTTGATTGGATGCGGAACTTAAGAAAAAGAAAATCTTTGAAATTTATAAAAAGAATTGTTTTATTAAAAAAATATTAAATATTAATATTATTTTTTAAAATAAATTAGAATTAAAGTATGTCATATAAAATGATAAAAATGAACACTTCAAGAAAGGATGGGGAAGCGAAGTTTGACCCAACACCCCGTGAAGAGTTGTGGAGTCAGGACCACATTGTGTTCTCTGCAGTTTTTTTAAATCTTAGAAGCATGAATACCACAACTAAGTCAAGAATTACTATGATATTGATGTTGCACATCAAAAATAAATAAATAAATTGATAGGTTTATTTACGCTCTTACTAACACGAAAGAAATTTCTCACTAAAAAGAAGAGATCTAAAGTCAGCATTCTCTCAATCGTCCTCTTTTATCGACTAACCAATATGTCCTCCGAATAACATCAATTGACCACCTATTACACGACTCACTAACTTGGCTGGAGTGGGCGTCTATCAATCGTTGAAGGTCCAACGCACTACTATCATATAAAAGTTTCTTTAATAGTTTAAATTTTAATATAAAATGATCAGAATAGTAGGACCAAGACAAAATACTTGGAGTGCAAGTTCAGCGACGTAATGCATGAGTCTGGTGTGGAAGTGAGGCTTGACACACAGGTCATCTCAAAGAGAGGAAGTTTCAAGTATCTTGGGTCTATTATCCAAGGAAGTGGGGAGGTTGACGATGATGTTACACATCGTATTGGTGCTGGGTGAATCAAATGGAGGTTCGCATCCGGAGTTTTGTGTGATAAAAATGTGCCACTAAAACTTAAAGGTAAGTTCTACAGAGTGGTGGTTAGAACTACTATGTTGTATGACGTGGAGTGTTGGCCAGTCAAGAAATCTCACATTCAGAAGCTGAAAGTGACGGAAATGAGGATGTTGTGATGGATGTGTGGCCACACTAGGACATATAAGATTAGAAATGAAGATATCCGGGAAAAGGTTGGAGTGGCCTCAGTGGAGGACAAGTTGTGAGAAGCGAGGCTAAGATGGTTCGGACATGTGAAAGGGAGATGCACGGATGACCCAGTACGTAGGTGTCAAAGGTTGACTATGAATGGTTTCAATAGAGGTAGAAGTAGACCGAAGAAGTATTGGGGAGAGGTGATTAGACAGGACATGGCGCAATTTCAGCTTACTAAGGACATGACCTTAGATATGAGGTTGTGGAGGACACAGAATAGGGCAGAAGGTTAATAGGTAGTATATCGTTGTCTTACTTATCATGTACTTCAGTAGTTTCTTACACTTTAATTTCTACTACTATTTGTTGTTTCATGTACTTCGATTAGTGAATTATTTTGTTGTAGTTACTGTCTCTTTTTTCAAGATGCTTAGAGTTGCTTTCTATAGTATGTTGCCATGAGTATCTGCTATTTCTTCTTCCGACCTACTTTAAATTGTTTTTTCTTAAGCCGAAGGTCTATTGGAAACAACCTTTCTACCTCCCTATGATCTACGTACACTCCACCCTCTCCAGACCCCCACTTATGGAATTACTGAGTATGTTATTGTTGTTGTCTATTATTTTTGTGCAATATATTTTTTAAATATATTTCAAAAAGGTATCTTTCTATGTATATTTAGAGAATATTTACTTTTAAAACTTAATGATATAATAGTTAAGAAAAATGTAATGCATATTAACAGCAATAATTAATAACCAAAGTCTTTCTTTGATTCTTCAACTTTATACTCATTACATAGGGTATGTTATTGTTCAACTTTATTTTCAATCAAATATTTTTACATAAAACGAACTAGAAGAGTTGTTGGAAATATTTATTGGATTGGGTTCACTCATAAGAAGTGCTAATTAGCTCGTTAGTCAATTAAGTTATTCTCCTCCAAAAGCTCTAACTTATAATGTATAAATACACTATTATGAATAATAAAAAAGGGAATTTTCACATTAGTATGATGGGTAGAGTTCATGTGAAATTCTCTGCGTACCTTAAAGAGGATATTGAGGCGGTACAACTAGGGGATCTATATCCACGACTATAGTTAATTCGAGTTATAATTGCTACAGAAGATCCATTTTCGCAAGGAGAAAATCCTTAAAGCTACTAAATTAGTATTTATGGCTGAAACATTACATGAACTAGTAATAGAATTCGATTGAGACATCGAGTTGAAATCTTATTGGAGTAATAGAAAAAAGGAAGAATATTACAGAATTAAGGATTACTGTCAAACTTAATCCTGGAATATCCTATCAAATTTGAAATTATTTTAATTTCATGTGAAATTCTCTGCGTACCTTAAAGAGGATATTGAGGCGGTACAACTAGGGGATCTATATCCACGACTATAGTTAATTCGAGTTATAATTGCTACAGAAGATCCATTTTCGCAAGGAGAAAATCCTTAAAGCTACTAAATTAGTATTTATGGCTGAAACATTACATGAACTAGTAATAGAATTCGATTGAGACATCGAGTTGAAATCTTATTGGAGTAATAGAAAAAAGGAAGAATATTACAGAATTAAGGATTACTGTCAAACTTAATCCTGGAATATCCTATCAAATTTGAAATTATTTTAATTTCATGTGAAATTCTCTGCGTACCTTAAAGAGGATATTGAGGCGGTACAACTAGGGGATCTATATCCACGACTATAGTTAATTCGAGTTATAATTGCTACAGAAGATCCATTTTCGCAAGGAGAAAATCCTTAAAGCTACTAAATTAGTATTTATGACTGAAACATTACATGAACTAGTAATAGAATTCGATTGAGACATCGAGTTGAAATCTTATTGGAGTAATAGAAAAAAGGAAGAATATTACAGAATTAAATTAAGGATTACTGTCAAACTTAATCCTGGAATATCCTATCAAATTTGAAATTATTTTATTCCATCTGAGAGGTGGATATATTAATTCAAGAATTGTAATTTTAAGAGTATAATCTCATGATAATTTAGTTCGTAAATCAAACAACTCCTAAATGATGGGATTAACTATCTCATATAAAAAGTGAGATAGCTAAGCTCATAAACCATATAGAGATAGCTAAGGTCATAAAATAACTCGAGCCGTAAAATATGTTTATCTATTCCATTCCAATAACCAAACGCCCGCTAATAGATTCGATTGAGTTGAAATCGTATTGGAGTAACTATGGTAGGGAGCACATTCTATTCGATGGTTTCTATGCGACGTGAATCTGAATATAATAGACTCCAATATAAATATCGAACACCGAACGGAAAAAGAAGAAGAAAAGGAATGAAAGAATTTCTGACCTGTAAAGTGTCACCCACAAAGACAGAGAAAGCAGTACAAGGGTGAGGTGATACAGGGACCCACAATCCGTGTTGAGGTGAGATTTGAAGGCCAGCTACATCGTTGGATCTTAAGATGGTCAATATCTGGGGGTCCGTATGCTCTCCGAACCCAATTTTACACAACGTGGAGTTGCAGTTAGGTGACGTGTCACTATTATGATCAACAAGATGATGATGAAGGTGTGGGGTCCAGCTCAATGAAGGATAGTGATTGAGCCTGAGTAGAGAGTCAGAATGAAGGTCCCTGATTAGGTTGCTGAATATTGAGGTGTCTGGGATCCACAATCCTTGTGCCATCAGTTCCAATATCTCACATGCTAACTCTCTCACTGCTTCTACATACTCATTCACTGCACACCTGCAACAATAGTGACTTAATCACTCTTGAATTCTTGAAAAGACAGTTTAATCAGCAAGACAGTGCAATATTTAAACTTAGTATTTCATATTAGTAAAGTATGAGAAAGGATTGAAATTAAAAGGTGTGATTTAGATCATCTATACTAATGCACGTAATAATGACTGCGCAAGCTTCGAACTCATGATCTATAAGTTATATGAAAACAACTTTTACTATTGCTCCAAAATTCCTCTCCCTTCTATAAGTATATTAACTAATTGTTTCAATATGAATACAAAGTTCTCGTCGAAGCTAGTTTTGCTGAATTCATAACTAGAATTCTAAAGCCTTTGTAAACCGATATTTCATATTGTGCAGGTGAGAAATAGCACTTTATTCGTCTCAAATTATGCGGTAAGATTTATAGTATGAAAATAAGTCATGAACATTTGTATCGGTATAAATAATCTTATTAAGGGTAAACTAAAAAGTTTAAAATTAAAATATTTTCAAATAAGTAAGTATAATTTTTTGTGAAAAAATAGGACGAAGAGTATGAATACACGATAAAATAGTTTAGGGGCACGGAAGTTGTCCGATCACTACTAGAAAAAGAAGTTTTTTCCACCGACAATTAGTGGAAAATTTGTGCTACAAAACATGATTATCCCACCTCATTCCCACCGAACCAGCTCACTGGGAAAACACGTGGTGGGAAACATGTTTCCATTGAAACGCTGAATTTTTTTTAAATTTTTTCGTGTGAAGATACTAATATTTAGTAGGTTTTTTCCATTGACATTCGGTGGAAAATAATCACTGAACATTTTTCAGTGGGAAATCAGTGGGAAAAAAGAGACTTGTTAGTAGTTGACACTATCATTATCGAATAAAAAGGTACTACTCCATCTGTCCCAATTTATATGACACATTTTTCTTTTTAGTCAGTTCCAAAAAGATTAACATTTTTTTATTTGGCAACAATTTAACTTTAAATTTTACCTTTTACGCTTAATGAAATGATCTATAATTACACAAATATCCTTATTTTATTTATTTTATTTATTAAACTTCATGTCAAGTCAACCTACATCTAATAAATTGGGACCAATGAAATATTAAGAATGAACTAAAAAGGAAATTGTGTAGGACCAAGAGTGAAATCAGTGAATAGTAGAAAATAGAGGTTGGTGTCTCTGCAATATAATGGTGCCTGCGGCACTTCTTGAGGAAGGTTGGATTCAGTCGTTTGACTTGTCAATCATCTATAATAATGTGTCAGACACACATTTTTACTGTATCAGCTATCACACAAGCACATCATATCAATTTTGATCCAGATTTTGCATTTATGGTTCCGCACTCCTCTCCTCAATGGTGGAGGTATTAGAGAAAATTATATATATATATATATATATATATATATATATATATATATATATATATATATATATATATATGATTGAAAATATTATCAAACAAATATATACATCATACTCAATACTATATCTATCTAAATACACCATATTTAGTAATATTTCTATTCGAATACACTTTATTCGGTAATATTTCTATTCGAATACACTTTATTCATTTAATACAACAAATCAAACAATTGATAAAAAATAATGTCAGCATAACTAATCTTAGCGATTACTAATACACTATATTCAGTACTATTTTCTATACCCTATCATACCATCCTCGGAGATAAACACAAATGTTTATTGCACCCCAACTCCCATATGCTAGGAGCCTCATCTTTTTTTTATAAGGATGGTATCTCCGTTGTGTTCTTGCACACCATAATTCACTATTTTATTGCTACATGTCACTTGCATCAGCACATGTATCAGGTGATTTTGATCACTAAAGCATTGGCAGATTATATTAAAAGAAATTACTTTACATTTTTTAAACTCTACTAGATTTGAATCCTAATTTTCTATGGTTCTTATTCACTTCAACGACCAAACTCACACCCTAATCAAACTTTAGGAAGCTGCAACCCGATCATTCCTACTCTATTGCGCGCTAATCATGCCACATCATCTTCTAATACTATATTCGCTTTAATTTATGTGGCAACATTTTTTTCTTAGTGCATTCTAAGAAGACCGACAACTTTTTAAATTTATAAACAATTTAACTTAAAGTACTTTCATTTAAGACTTTATAGTCATACAAATGTTATGTTTTATAAAAAAATCTCCTTTTTAAACTTTGTGTCTAGTCAAAATTATATATATCACAGATATATCTGGAGTATGATTTTGCAGCATGAATCACTTCGTACCCCATGACTTGTAATGTTGAAGCAAGGACGATTATGAAATACAAAAGTAGTTATTAAACTTGTATATTTCCCTAACACATACACATTTAAAGCAATAACACTGGAAAGCCAGCTAGCCTAGAGAAAGAAGAGATGGAAGACAAGATATGTATGATGTTTTGAAATTGAAGATGATGTGTACCTAGTAGGATTCCTTTAAAAAGATCAAACATGGGAGTCAGATTCAACGTTCTTACATCTGGAACAACTGTACAATTGCAAATAACAAACCAGGTCCATATCTTTAACCCAACAAATTGACATATGTACTATTTATTCGAGCTCCATCACTCACTAACTAATTTTAAAAATTTACTCAGCGTTTAATGTTTATATCGCAATAAATACTAAGACATATTTTTTTATATACTATACATATGATTTAACTATAATAATTAAGTGATATGTATTTTTACTTTAATTGATAACTAAAACTTTAATGAAAGCTAGATTCTTATTTGACTTAAATACGGAGTGCGAATGAATATCTATCCTAGCAAAATCTACCAATCTGAGTAAATTGACAAACAATATAAAACTAGTTAATGATCTTCCACTTCCTAATTCCCTTAAATTGCACCAGTAGCAATTATTCACCTTTGTTTTGGAAGATCATGATTTAACTAGTGCAAAATCATACACAAAGCAACTATTACCTTTTGTTGCGGAAAATCATGCAAAATAAAAAAAACAAGAATTTAATAAGGTTTGGCCAAAGCTACATCATCGGAGCAAAAAAGAGTATTTCTCCACGACGAATTAGAAGAATAGTATAAAGAATCTCCAATTACAACTCTTTTACATAGATCTTAAGTAGTTCCCAGAATACAAGGATAGTGATTTCTCAAACCTATAAGGATAATAGGTTTCTAAAATCTACTACAAGAACAATAACTTTGTTAAACCTGCTAGAGCATTTGAAATTAAGGTTCATGACATGTACAAATAAAGACCAACATTTGCAAGATGTGCCGCTACGCTATGAGCAATAAAGCCGATCAAGTGAGCCAGACCAAGCCATTTTAACGTGGGCCACATTGAGCAGGGTCGGGCCGTTGTTAAGGGGCCGGGCTTGGAAAGAGAAAAGGGTGTCCGGCCCAGCCCCTGCCCGAATAGGGGTACATAGCGGGCTTACCAGGCCGGATTGAGTTTTAGTTAATGGGCCGGGCCGGGCTGAGTTTTAGTTTTTTTTTATAAAAAAATTCTAATACTAAAATAGACATTTACATTTACATCTAATGATAAAAATTCTAAACTAAAAAACATAGTGGTTGTCTAATTAAAAAAACTAGCCGTTGTAAATTTTAAAAACTAGTCCTTGCCAATTTTATTTGAACACCCTAAATTTATGAATAAACTATATTTGGCTCTATTTCCAAATTATAAATACCCCTCCATTCTTCTTCATTTTCACACAATTCTCTCTTTACCTAAATTTTATGTTTAACTAGTGTACATTTCTACTTTCAACTTCCAGGGATAATCTTCCACCTTCACCTTCTCCTTGAGTTCGAAGATCAACTTCAAGTGCAATGTGGATGCATTTTGAGCGAGTAGATGAGGAGCATGTTAAATGTCAACATTGTGGTGACATATAACTCCGGAGCGTCGAGTATTGGGGAGGTACCGGTGTGTTGCATAGGCACTTGGTGAGAAGACATGAAGTTGAACTTTGAAGTTTATCTCTTCATTAAATTTTTCAATCGATGTTTGTCGTTTAATTTGTATATTTTGTACTTTTGATTTGCAATATTTTGCCGTTCAAGTTTGTGTGTTTTGAATTTGCAATGTTATCAATTTAAGTTTTATTTCAAAATATTTATGTAGTTGTTGATATGTCTATTTGACTGGATACGGAGTTTAAGAAAGAAAAAAAAACTTTAAACTTATGGTGTTAAATGAGTCACATATATTTTGTGTGACAATAAATCATTGCATAAAAGGTAAATGGTTTCCAAATTAAATATTTAACTTTAAGAATGAAGAAGGATGAAGGGGTATTTATAGTTTAAAGATAGGGTCAAAATATAATATATTAAAGTTTGGGGTTAAAAACAAATTATAATGGTCATATATGATTGATAATTATTTTATGTAACAAATAAGAATGTAGCTCAATGGTTGAGAGCATGCTTTGTATGCGAGAGGTATGAGGTTTGAATCCTTACGTTTCCAAGTGATAATATTTTTCAGAATATGGACAATCTTTGAAGTAGCCCAACCCCCTACCCCTTAGCCGGGTCTGTGCCGACCCGGCCCAGGTTCGAATCCTTACGTTTCCAAGTGATAATATTTTTCAGAATATGGACAATCTTTGAAGTAGCTCAACCCCTACCCCTTAGCCGGATCCGTGCCTACCCGGCCCACTTTACATGCTTATTTGAGCATGTAAACTTGAAAAATACAAATGCATAAAATGCAAATAAAACTTATGGCTTAGTTCGAAATCTGCCAATAATTTTATAGAAATCTGATATACATGATCCACCTAAACCCATATCGTATTACTTACATAATATCTTTGCTAAACATATATCTGTCTCCAACTCATATACATGAGATAAGGATTTTACTCCATCCGTGTCTTTAAATTTTATATGATGCTATTTGATTGCACACGTAATTTTAAAATTTAAAAATTCAGATACATGCAAATAAATTTACTTTCAAAGAACATGTTATTAAAGGTAAAATGGAAAATTTAAAATTAAAAATTTTCAATATGAAAACACGTTATTCATTTTAGAATCGACTACAAAGCAAAAAAAGTCTCATATTTTGAGTTTAAGTTGCATAAATAGTCATGTCATCTTTACATATTGTAGTAACATGTTTTATTTTTAAGATTAATCTTACCGTTTATGGAGACTTATCTGTTGATATATATTCTTTAGGATGATCAGATAGTACTATAAAATTTCTCATACTAACAGTGTATATAACTTAAACTCAAAAATAAAACACTAGTAATATAAGTTTAGCAAGTTTGAAGATACCTGAACATGATTAGATCACTTGAAATATTTTTTGATGTTTGAGAGATAGACAAAGGATTGGCATGAAGTAACAAATATTCAACTTCTCCATTATCTCCATTGAACCCTATGTTTTTGCAGCCATAACCATAAGGATTTGCTGGACCAGCACATTGTTTTTGGGAAAAAGGTTTGGAAAAGAAGCTATAACTTTCATCTTCCATTCTTTTAATAACAAATTCAGGGACACCATGGTTAATAACTTTGAAAAACCCAAATTCTTCAGAGGCTTTGACTATGAGTTTTAATACTTGTGATTTCTCTAATGAAAGGTCAATTATTGGTAGCTTAATATTTTCTTGTATTTTTTCAGAGGGGGCTGCTAGCACCATGTTGGAAGTCTCTTGTGAAGTTGAAGAATTATTATAAGAAGATGAAAGAGAGGGGACAAAAGGAGAATTATGAAGAGAAGGTATTAGTGATGAGGTATAAATCATCATATATTATAATATACATAGATATATGTATGAATTGGAGTATATATAGTAAGAAGAAGAGAAGAGGGAATCTATGAGAAGGGAGAACGAAAGACATTGTACGTTGACTTGGCACATTTTTAGCCCGTTTCGATCCAGCTCATCATAGTTCAAGTAATATTTGAACGGATTAATAATTCATTCATTTATTATTAACTTAGGGCCTGTTAAATATTGTGAAATTTGAAAAAAAATATTTTTGTTTTCAAAGTGGAAAAGGGTATTTAAAAATTAAAGTTGTGTTTGACCATGAATACAAATTGAAATTGTTTTTAAATTTTTGTGAGTGATTTGGAGTGAAAAATTAAAATGACTTTTTAATATTTTCTAATTCCGAAAAATTTATATATACAAACATGATTTTCGAAATTCAACTAAAAAAAAAGTAAATATTGTTCATGACCAAACAGATACTTAATATATTATAACCAGAGTCGGGAATTAGACCATAGCTGAGAAGTACAAGAAGCAAATTCATGTCTCTTAATAAAAAAGAACGTTGGCTTTTAGCTTTTCAACTTGGTTGACCCTTAGCCTTTTTTATATAAAAAATATTATGTTGGCTTTTTGTGAGTGATCTTATAAACTTTTTTGTTTTTGTTTTATGCGCTATCCAAAATCCTTTAATCCAACTAATTTATATTCATCGAGTAGGTCCACTAGAAAAAGGTAAAATTATTCCTTATTAGGGATGGAGGTCCCATTAATCACACCATATTCCTTAGTAGGAAGTAAACTTCTTTGCACATGTGATGTCTTCATTCGACATGAAATGATTTGTAGATTTTTTATAAAAATTAATTTAAGTTATATACATCATTAGTGTAAGAAACTTTTATGTTATCAAGTCATCTTTATCTGTTATAACAGATAATATATTTTATTTTTAAATAAATTTTATTTTTTAAAAAGACTTACCTATAAAAATCCTTTGGGTGGTGTCTATTTTCCCTGATGTGTATAACCTAAAGTGCTTAAATATATTAGCCTTTTCCTTTTAAGAGGCAAAAGTTGTCTATGATATATAATTTTTTAAATTGTTATTGTGTTTGTTTTTTAATATATTTAAAAAGAATATGTATTCTGAATTTAGTATTTCTTAACTTCAATACCTACGTCATAACATGTTTAAGATCAATAAGATTTAAAAGCATTTTAGTATATTAATACACACTTAGCTTTTTTAATTTAAAATCATAAAATTCATAAAAAAACTTTCTTTCTTTTTAAAAATTTCATGCTTAGTAATTAGTTTCGTTCTTCAATTTAAGAAAATCACAAATGAGCATAAATATTTGGAAGAATTAACACAAGAGGGTCGGACCAATTAATGTGTCAAATGGGGTAACGACTTTTTTTGATCAATTCTATTGATTCAATTCAATCTGAGAAACAGTAAATAGAGAAGAGCAATAAGTGCTGTTATTCTCCATATAATTATAATGTGTGCGAATTTATTCATGTCCAATTATTGCATACTACAATTGTTTCCCTAATTGCTCTGTGCATATTTAACAATTATACACATAACATAACATGCATTACTCAAAGCTGCAAGTGGGCACTTGCCAGGCTGATACACTCATAAGTCACACCTTTATTCTAATTGTGGAAATGGGTATGAATAATACTACTATATCTTATTATAATAGAAAGATTTTTTTTGGTATTTTCCTCTTTCTTGCAGCTGGCCTTTATAGCTTTTTGTTAGTTCGCCAGCTTAAATTCCAGCTGAGCAAATTAGTTGTTCCCCGGAGCGGCAAATGCACGGGTTAAATTAAATTTAGGTGAGCTAAAATTCAAGAAATTACACTCAATAACTTTAGAAATCGGTGGTCTTAAACTTTTGACTCCCACTTATTTTATGGACTAACCTTCAAAATCAAAAGTCAAAACTTATTGAACTTGAAGTTTTATCTATAAGACAATAGAGATCAAAATTTCAAAATCCCCTACCTCTAAGGTCATATTGCTCCAACAATCCACATGATTGTCATCAAAACTTGGATGGCTAAATTATTACAAATTAAGAGAAATGTCTCAATTCTCTTGATGACCATAGATTTGTTTAACACGTCAATATTTTATTTTTGAGTCTCCTGAGATTTGAGAATGATACTTTCAAATTCACCTTTCCTTTTCTGTCTCGACTAAAATAATGTCGAAGTCAAAACACATAATCCAAAACGAAAAAAATAATTGTGCAGAGGTCCATTCGTTACGACTTGCGAACGAATTTAATAACAAAAAGTTTGATAAAAATGGTATCAAGTTCAGGGGCGAATTTACTATAGAAATTATGGTGCAAGTGAACTCATGGTCTCTTGCCAAACTATTACTCTCTGTGTCCCCAAAAGAATGACTCACTTTTCTTTTTAGTCAGTTAAAAAAAGAATGACATATTTTCTTATTTGACAATAATTGAACTTTAAACTAAGGCTGGCCAGTAGGCCGGGACGGCCCGGTCCCACCCCTACACCGCCCCGAACCCGCGTATTAAAAAAAAATCGATAGTGGTACTCGAACCGGGACGGGACAATGTCTCGTCCCGACCCGACCCGTCCCGGCCTGCCCCAGTCCCGCCAATCCCGACCCGATCCCGAGCCTGCCCGGATCCCGCCCGTAACTCCCCCTTTGCAAATATAACCGTTGCACCAACGACCATTTTAGATTTTGGTCGTTGTGCAACGACCATTTTTGGCCTCCCCCCTCCCCCAACCCCCCTACCCCTTAATATTTATTTTTAACCCATAAGTTATTATATTTACACTTTAACCCAATTTTCCAACTATAAATAACTCATTTTCTCTTCATCTTTCTCACAAATCTTCCTACAATCTCTCTAATCTCTCAATATATCTCTCTACAAGTCTACATTGTTTACTAAATATTCAATTTTATTTATTCATTTGGGAATTGGGAGTGAAGTTGGCAACTAGCTTGAGGATCTTCCATCGAGCAAAGTTTCAATTTTCAACCTCTCGATTACACGTCGATGTTACGTCGGCGTTTGGTACATTCGTTCCTTCATTAAATTACTATTGTCTATTTATTTTATTTAGCGCACTTAATTTTATTATCTTTAATTATTTATTATCATAATTAAAATGGAAGGATTGAGAGGTATGTTTAAGGGTAAGGGTAATGGTGCTTCTTCTAGTAGGGGCAACCAGGGCAAGGGTACTTCTTCTAGTCATCCTATTCCTACACAGGATGATTTTGTTGATACTGAACATTTTTCTACAATACCATTAGATTTAGACGAGGAACTATTTTCTGGAACTCAAGAAGACTTTAATTTAGACGATGATCTAGATGATACACCCACTAATGTTGATGACAACACACCCACTAGTGCACCTTCAACTGAAATGTCTCCTATTCCCCCTAGTATGAGACGAGGTCCAACAAAACGACCATTAAAATCATATGCTGGATATTTTTTGATAGGGACGTAGAGAATCAAGTAGCTAGATGTAAAATTTGTAAAGATGTTTTAAAATTTAAAACTGAAAAAGGTCACGGTAGGACGGGGGGGGGGGGGGGGGGTTTAATGAGACACGTAGTAAGGGCTCATTCAGCTAGGTATGCCCAATACCAGGCTTCAAAACCGGATGCGCAAACGCCTGCTCCATCGGGACAAGGTTCACATACTAATACTGTTCCGGACCAAGTATATGGTCAAATTAATCCTATGACGGGCGGAATTGTAGGCCCTAAATACAATAAACATAGAGATAGGAAAGCAATATCAAAATTAGTTACTGTGGAGGGTTTGCCTTTTTCATTTCCTTCATCTCTCGGTTTTAATCATTACATTAGAGATATATATAATCCTGCTTTTAACGATTTTCCTAGATCAACTGTTTAGAGAGATGTATTTAAATTCGCACATGAATATCAACAATATTTACGTTATTCATTATATCATTTTAATGGCAAAATATCTATCATGTCTGATATAGGTCGTAGTATTAACGACCATGATTATTTAACGGTAACTTGTCATTGGATAGATTATAAATGGTCTATGCAAAAACGTATCTTAGCGTATAGATATATAGATGATAGGCACACTGGTACTTTTATTGCAGAAAATATTTATCAAGTGTGCCATTATTATGGAATAGCCGATAAAATTATGACTATTACATTAGATAACGCTTCTTCTAACAATTACGCTATTACAATTTTAAAAAATAGTTTAACTCCATCTTTTCCAGATCATTTTCATATAAAATGCGTGTGCAATATATATAACTTAATTGTAAAGGATGGTCTATCACTTTTCGAAGACATTCTTAGCAAAATACAATTTGATATAAACTTTATTTTTAAAAGTAATAGAGTACAACGAAGAAAAGAATATAAAAAAACTTGTCACGATTGTGGACTACCTTATAGAAAAATTCCAGAAGAAGTATCCACTAGGTGGAATTCTTTATACGAGCAACTACTTGTTGCTTATGACTATAGAAAACCTATAACTTTATTTTTTAACTCTCATAATCAAAATCCAACTGATATGGTTGTAGATAACGATTGGGTAAAATTTTCCGAACTTATTGTATTTTTAGAGAAATTTTTTCAAGCAACAAAAGAATTTTCCGATATATATTATCCTACTATTTCAACTATGTTGTTTTATATAACTCTAATATTTTTATTACTTAGTGAATATATGGAAAAACCATCTTATATGACAGCTATTAAAAAAATATTTATCAAAAAAAAAAAAAAACTATTCCCACTATTTATATTATTGGTGTTGTATTAAATTCGACTATTAAAATAGATGGTACTAAATCACTTATTGAAACTATTTACGATTGTATAGAAGTACTACCACCTCCAAGTCCAAAAAATCTAAATCACCCACCACCTATTGAACAAACTAAAGAAGAAGTGTTGTCTAGCGTAGAAGACCAATACAAAAAAATATATAGGTTTTACCAACAAGAAAGTGCTAGTAACCTACCGGCTTCCATACCATCTTCTTCATCTTCAACACAACCTCACAAAAGACATGTTGTTTCTACGGCTAGTATTGAAAGCCTCAGAAATAGAATGTGCGGCCGTACCGCTACTAACCAAATTAGCGAGTTTGATATTTTTGTTTTGCAGGGTTCTGTACCGTACCAAGAAGTTATCAATGAAGATGGACATGAAGACTTGCTGAAATACTGGAGGGGGAATGAGAAGACCTTTCCGACACTTTCAATGATGGCCCGAGATGTTTTGAACATTCAAGTGTCATCAACTGCGTCTGAAAGCGCTTTTTCGCAACGGAGATATCAAATAGGAGACCACGAGACACTCATTAGCGGAGACACTTGGAAATTGCGGTATTATTCGTAGATTGGATACGAGCGGAGCGGAGAAGGTGCAGTCAACCAGAGATCAACGAAGAAGAAGACGAAAACTACAACGAAATCTTATCCGAAGGTGGTGGAAGCGACGTGGATCAATTTGACCAACAAATACCAATTCCAACCGAAGAACCACAGGAAATTATCAAGCAATTAGAACAGGTTTTTTTTAGAATGTAATTTTTTTAATTGCAATTTTATTATGTAATTTGCAACTTTTGGACAACACCACAAAGTTGCAATTTAGACAATTGTATTTGTATTACAAAAAAATCATATCTATTAAATAATATAAGAGGCACAAAAACAGTCTTGGGATGTTTTTATTACACTATCTTGTCTTGTTTATTGAGTTTTTTTTATACATATGTCATTAAAAAAAAAAAAAGGTAAACCCGCCGGAACCCGATACCAATCCCGCCCGCCCCGACCCCGCCCCAACCCGATTCCGACGGGATCGGGATCGGGACTTTGGAAAGTCCTGCCAAACTCGATCCCACCTGACCCGCCCAGCCCCGATCCCGCCCCTTTCACCCGTCCCGCCCCGACCCGACCCCGCCAAACCCGGCCCGCCAGATCCGAACCCGGCCCACTGGCCAGCTATACTTTAAACTTTATCTTTTACGCAAAACGAGGTGATCTATAACCACACAAATATGTTTATCTTATTTTAGATCATAAAATTCAAAAGCCTTCCTTTATTTCTTAAAGTGCGTGTCAGATGAAAGTACATCACATTAATTGGGACGGAGGGAGTAAATATTTTTTGTACATATTTGTAGAATTGATCTAATATTATCTATTGACATCCATGCTCTAGTAGGGTTGAATGGTGCACTTGGTTGAATCTTGCCTAATTTATCCAAAAGAACGAGGATCAATTCTCATTAGATACATTTTATTTTTATATGTTTTTAGTGGTGCACCCATGTTCTAAAAATTCTACATCCACATTTGATCAACTCATATCAATCTAGTAAGACTTATGAATAATTTAATAAAATAGGTAGAATGAAGATAGTATCAGGACATATCAATCCAACATCAAAGGCGAAGGCAGGATCGGTAATTTATGGGTTTTGAATTTGCCATCAAACTTATAACTCATTTTAGTAACTTGGTTCTCAACTATATATTTATATATATATAAAGAATTTCTGAATACAAATGCATCATTTAATCAAAACTAGTTGTTGGGTTCGACCGTCTGAACCCGTATATAATACACTGGCGCCGTCCCTGTCCGACACAACTTTTGAAAATTTAACAAGATAAGTATAATGAAGATAACATAAAGTTTTGCTAGTCCTGCGAAATATGTGAGTAATTGAACAACGCAACGAATCTTGCCAATCCGGTGAGACTTATGACCAATTTAACAAGATAGATAAAATAAAATAATACAAAAAAAAAACATTCCAGTATATACAATGAGATCTGTAGTCATTTAATACGATAGATAAAATGAAGATAGTATCGAATCTTGCCACTAGAATACTGCAACACAAAAAAGGCACAAAACGGTAAGCATGAAGAAAATGAACCCTTAGAATACAATACATGTTAACCCATATTAGAGATATAGAACCACACATCATACTTCTACAGCAACACTAATACAGTCTTTTCTGTCTTATGGCCATTGGAGAAAAAGGCGTCAATGTCACCTGAGATTAGTTTAGTTCAGATTTTTTTTTTATCAACGTATAAATATTTTTTGCACAAATTCTTTAAATATGGACAAAACATAAACATTAGTACAACAGTATCATATTTATGCAAATCAGAACTTCACAATATGCTAGGCTAGCCCAATATGTTTTCGCGGGCTATAGAATTCATTGAAGGTCCTGCAAAAACGCTAACCCAACCCAATCCGTTGGTTTTGGGCTTTTATTTGAAGAAATTGCACGGTTTTCCCTTCAAATGGGCTGGTCTTTATTTTTTGTCCCCCCACCCCCACCCCCAAGGCATAAGTTCCTGAATCCGGCATAACTTGTGTCAATCCCATAAAGAACTTATGCCCCGGAAGACATAATTTTCATTTAGGGACAAAAATTAAAGACCAGTACAAAATAGGGACAAAGTGCAAATGACTCCCTTTTTATTTCGTAACTTACATAAATGTACCCTTCATCCAATTAGTTTACCAACATGACCGAAGTATACACTACTTATACATTTCGACTGTATATGTTGTGTATAAGTAGGTATAGTGTGTGTGTATATATATTGTGTTTAGTATAATGTATATACTTCAGCTGTATATGTTGTGTGTAGGTATGTATAGTATATGTATATTTAGTATAAAGTATAAAGTATACATTACTATACACTGTATACATATTTTGTAAATTAAATGGCCGAATGGTATTTTGTTGTAATTTTCCCTATTTTTTGTACCTTTTTTCGTAATACATTTTGATAGCATAAAAATAATGATATTTTTTATGTGAACTTCCATGCACACAGAAATGTTCGAAGAAGTACTTTGAGTCTTCATTGAAATATTGACTTTCATGTATATAAGCTGTTCAAGTATACCTAGCTTTCTATTTATGTCAAAATGTACGTTTCCTTGTTTGGAATTTGAGAAATTAAAATACAAAGTAATTCATACATTATTCAACTAACACACCGTTTAAAATTCTGTAGAGCAGATAGAAGAAAGCAAAAAAAGAAGAATAATTGTAATCAATAGAGAAGCAAACAAAAAGAATATAAAGCAAGATCCCATAGAGTTATGAATATAGCCATTTCAAAGTCAACCAATAAAAGTCACTCATCCATAACTCTGCCATGTTAAAGGATTTAGGAGAAACAAAACAGAAACACAAATACAATATTAACAATCTTTATCACGAATTAAAAGAAAATAACAAAACCTCTAGTTATCTATTCAAACAAGATATACAAATTATTAATAAATTGAATAAAACCTTGATTATTTAATCTCAGAAGCGGAATTTCTCTAATTCTATGAATTTCTCTAACAGACTCAACACAAAAACCCAAACAATCGCCCGACTAATGGATTTGGTTGAAATAACCCACGGCCAAACCCTAAAGCTACAACGTATTTTTGAGCTTATCTCCGATCCATAGTGAAAGATAGCCCCTCTAACCAATGTGGCACCAATGCGATCTACATTAAGCACAGTTGAGGGTAGGGGTGTCAAATGGACGAATTCGGTTGAGGGTGGATGGATTAAAATGAATTAAATTAATAAATGGGTAATCAACCTGTCCAACTTCAATTGAGCTTCAATTTCTTTATTTGCTTCTTGAAATTTGTTTAAATATCAAAACAAACTAATATTTTTTCTCTTTTTATGGCTATATCTTACATATTAAAAAGAAAGTAAAGTGCATTTTCTAAGTATTTTGATAAATTATATTTTGGGTCAATTTGACAAACATATTTAACCAATCAATCCAACTTGAATGAGTTGGTGGTTATATTTTAAACCGATACAATACCTTAATGATACACAAATCTAGAGAATGATACATAACAGTAAGTCTAATGTAAAGATCTAATAGCTCAATTAATTGACTAAATAAATTTTTATCTTGTTGGTGAGTATTCGAATCTTTGTATTATAATCCTCTCCATTTCCCCTTCCCCAATCTAGGTAATAAAAAAAATAAAAAGTAAGCCTAATGGAACGAATACTATTATATTTACCATATTTATAAGTGAACAAGCATGTGTACGAACACAACACTCTTCTATTGTACAAAACGTTATATAAATTGTACAGTGAAGTTGGGCCTATTTCTTTAGTATCCTTTTCCAGTTTACACATGTTATACACTTTTTTTTTTATATCCAACTTCTTGGCTTACACCAAACTATTTATGGAGATAGTAGTTCGCTGTCCCGGTCCCTCAGCACTACTATCAGTAAATCGCGGGATGTGCCTGAATGACCAGGATTTGAGAACAGAGGAACTGATATCACCTACAAGATCCTACCCAACACTTCCTTTTATTATACCACGTGTGCTATGACCTATTTCAATTTCTTCCTCTTTTTTTTTGGTTACTTAATGTTTCACTTCCTAATGTAGCTTTAACAGTTTATTTTTGTATTGTCCCTTTTTGCGCAATTATAGAATACATTTGGTTTTGTATTCTAGAGACCAATATAATTCCTCTGTTCTTATAGGTTGTTTTAGATTATTGGTGTACAAATTTATAACGTTAGTAAACAAACTACGTAGGTATTTTATTTTCATGTGTTAAGAAAATGTGATTGAAGTATATTCAATTTGTTCCCACGTACTATAGTTCTATTGCAAGATTGCAATCTAAATTTTTATTAACAAAAAGGTGAGCTATAACTTATAGGAGTTGTTATTTAAGAAAATTACCAAATTATCAATATAAATTGTACTGTGGAACGATTTTGATAAACTGCGGATTAACCTCGAGATGATAATATGAGGGATATTTGGCAAGGAAATAGGTAAAATTTTCAGAAGTGAATTTCTTTTTTGGTTTCTCTTTTCCTTGTGTCAAGAATATTAATGTTAGCCATTTGTTTTCATTTCCATATTGTCCCCCCCCTCACCCCACTGTTTCCCCCCTCCATATCCGGCGAACACCATATCGCCAGAAACCACCATAACGACGCTCACGTTTCTCCCATCTCTCTGGGTCACAGATTTTCCAGTGGATTTCCTATTTCTCTATATTTGTTTCTTTTCCACTTTCTTTATGTTTGCAGGTAATTCGGACCTATTTCTGACGCTCAATAGCTGGAAACCTGACAGTCCAGACCAGATCTGCCTCCGTGCATCTTCGAGCAACAACAGTACCTTGGCATACACGAGTACTCGACTTTTTGGTGAAAATCAAGTGAACAGTACTTCCGGTACTGGGAACAACGATTTTCGCCGGCAAACAGGTTCGATTCAACTGGAGTTGGTACCTTCAGTTGCCCGTATCCATCCTTTGTCCTTATCATTGTTGTAAGATCCTGTCGTCTCACTGTATTGATTCGTGACTTTACGTTCTTGCTTTTACCCTTCTTGCTTTTAGTTGTAGCATTCTTGGCGTAGTGGTTCTACGTGACCCTAGATTCTTGTTAACATGTGCTTTCACTTTGATCCCTTCCTGTTTTAGGGTAACATTTGAGTAGTTTACTATTTTATATTTGCTTTAGTGGCTTTGGTGAATGATGGTAGACTAGGGTCATGTTCTCGGTTGGGGACAGGGGCAAGGGGTAGGGGTAAGTAGGGTAAGGGAGATGCTAGGCTGAGAATAGGGTATTGGAATATTGAGACTTTAACGGGGAAGGCCATAGAGCTAGTTAAGATTCTTAAGAAGAGGAAGATTAATATAACATGTGTCCAGGAGACCAAATGGGTAGGACCTAAGGCTAAAGATGTAGACGGGTATAAGTTATGGTTCTTCGGTAGGTCGAAGTATAGGAATAGAGTAGGCATTTTGGTAGACAACGAACTAAGGGATCAAGTGGTGGAGGTGAGGAGGGTCAATGACAGAATGATGACGATTAAGTTGGTAGTTGAAGGGTACACTATGAACATTATTAGTGCTTATGCGCCACAAACGGACTTGGACGAGGAGGAGAAGAGACGTTTTTGGGAGGATTTAGATGAAGTGGTGGGAGGTATACCACCCACTAAGAAGTTATTTGTAGGAGGGGATTTCAATAGAAATATCGGGTCACTTTCAGGGGGTTATGACGACGTGCATAGAGGATTTGGACTCGGGGTCAGGAATAGGGGAGACGTCTCACTTTTGGAGTTCACTAGAGCTTGTGGGATGGTGATAGCCAATTCTAGATTCCTGAAGAAGGAGGAACACTTAGTGACTTTGCGTAGTTCGGTGGTTAAGACTCATATAGACTTTTTGCTCCTTAGGAAGGTTGACAAAGGTCTTTTTAAAGAATGTAAGGTTATTCCGAAGGAGGATCTTACAACTCAACATAAGCTTTTGGTGATGGATTTGGAGATCAAGTTGGAGAAGAAGAAGAGGGTTGTGGATGACAGGTTAAGAATAAAATAGAAGAGTTTGACCATGGCTAGTGCAAAGGAGATGGGGGAGAGGTTGATGGCCAAGGGGGCTTGGGGGAATAGTGGGGATGCGACCGGTATGTGGAACAGGACGGCCAGTTGCATTCGTGAGGGTAGCCAGAGAAGTGTTAGGAGTCTCGCGGTGCTATCGTGATGGACATCGAGGGGACTAGTAGTGGAATGGTGAAGTTCAAGAGAAGGTGGAAGCGAAGAAAGCGGTGTATGTGAAATTGGTAGAAAGCAGAGATGACATGGAGAAGTGGACGAATAGAGAACTGTATAAGATGGCGAGGAAGGAGGCAAAGATAGCGGTTACAGCGGCGAAAACGGTTGCTTTCGAACGCCTGTATGTAGAATTAGAGGAGAAAGACGGGGATAAGAAGTTATACAGACTAGCCAAGATAAGGGAGAGGAGGGCCCGTGACTTGGATCAAGTGAGGTGCATCAAGGATGAGGACGTCAAAGTACTGGTGGAGAAAGCGCATATTAGGCGGAGGTGGCAGTCTTACTTCCACAAACTCTTGAATGAAAAAAGAGATGGAGATATTGTGCTGGGAGATCTGGAGCATTCTGTTAGGCACATGGATTTTGGGTATTGTATGAGCATTGAGGTTGAGGAGGTTACAGGTGTTATTCGCAATATGCGAAGGGGACGAGCGACCGGGCCTGATGAGATCCTAGTGGAATTTTGGAGAAGCGTATGCATGACAGGTTTGGAGTGGTTGACTAAGTTATTTTACGTCATTTTTAAGACGACGAGAATGCCCGAAGAATAGAGGTGGAGTACAATGATCCCTTTGTACAAAAACAAATGTGATATCCAGAGTTGCAACAACTATAGAGGTATTAAGCTGCTAAGTCACACAATGAAAGTATTGGAAAGAGTCGTGGAGATGAGGGTGAGAAGAGGCGCATCTATTTTCTATAACCAGTTTGGTTTCATGCCGGGGCGTTCGACCACAGAAGCCATCCATCTTATTAGGAGGTTGGTGGAGCAGTATAGAGAGAGGAAGAAAAACTTACATATGGTTTTCATCGACCTCGAGAAGGCATATGACAAAGTCCCTAGGGAGGTTCTATGGAGATGTTTGGAGGTTAGAGGTGTACCTATGGAATACACTGGGGCGATCAAGGATATGTATGATGGAGCCAAGACTAGAGTATGGACAGTAGGAGGAGACTCGGAGCACTTTCCAGTGATGATGTGGCTACACTAGGGATCAACTCTTAGCCCATTTCTATTTGCCTGGATGGACGGACTGACGCGACAAATCCAATGGGAGGTACCATGGTGTATGTTATTCATAGACAACATAGTCCTGATTGATGAGACTCGCAGCGGAGTGAACGTCAAGCTGGAGGTTTGGAGACAGACTCTGGAGTCTAAATGGTTCAGGCTGAGTAGGACCAAGACAGAATATTTGGAGTGCAAGTTCAGCATCGGGAGCAACCCTGAGACAGGCATGAATGTAAGGATTGGTACTAAGGTCATTTCAAAGAAAGAAAACTTCAAGTACTTAGGGTCTATTATCCAAGGGAATGGAGAGATTAATAACGATGTCACACATCGTATTGGGGTAGGGTGGATGAAATAGAGGCTCGCATTTGGAGTCTTGTGCGACAAAAAGGTTCCACCAAAACTTAAAGGCAAGTTCTATAGGATAGTGGTTAGACCGACTATGTTGTATGGGGCGGAGTGTTGGCCAGTCAAGACTTCACACATACAAAAGATGAAAATTGCGGAGATGAGGATGATGAGATGGATGTGTGGGCATACAAGGAGAGATAAGATTAGAAATGATGATATCCAGGAGAAAGTGGGAGTGGCCTCGGTGGATGATAAGATGCGGGAAGCGAGGTTGCGGTGGTTCGGGCATGTGTAGAGGAGAGACACAGATGCCCCAGTGCGGAGGTGTGAGAGGTTGGCTATGGACGGGTTCAGGAGGGGTAGAGGTAGGTCGAAGACGTATTGGGGAGAGGTGATTAGACGGGATATGGCGCATGTGCAGCTTCCTGAGGACATGACCTTAGATAGGGGGTTGTGGAGGACACATATTAGGGTAGAAGAGTAGTAGGTACTCGAGCGTAGTTCTATTTATGCTCACAAATTGATAGTTGTAGTGTTATTACTGTAGGCCCGATTAGCCTATCACACTTATGGCACATTATTGCTTTATAATCCACTGTAGTTTGATTTCTGTTGCTATGTGTTCTTTAGTATATTTTGTTTAGCTTATTTAGTTGTGTTAGCTACTTCTCCCTTTTGTTCAAATGCACTCTATACTGCTTTAATTCCTTATCTGAGTCTGACCATTTCTCTTGCTTTACTCTTGCTTTGTTTTAATTGCCTTGCTTGTGATTATGCTTTGTCTTGAGCCGAGGGTCTTCCGGTACCAAGGTGGAGATAAGGTCTGTGTACACTCTATCCTCCCCAGACCCCACGGTATGGGATTTCACTAGGTATGTTGTTGTTGTTGTTGTTGATGTCATTCAAGGATCTTCATTTTATGGATAAACTGAGATACTACATTTTAGGGTGAATCTATTTAGAAATTTTAGCACTATTTCTCTACTGTTTTATCTGATGTTGCTCAAATTTCATATAAAGTATGAAGGTTAAAGGCAAATGTATATTAATCTTAGTGATACTGGAGATTTGTTGTTATTTTCTCTTTGGTTTCTTCTTTGTGCTATTGATAGGTTTGCTCTTAAGAAAGTTTCATCGAAGTTCACATAGCGATTAGTTGATAATCAATCGATGCTACCGAAGAATGAACCTGGAAAAGAAAACTATCTAATGCTACTTGATGCTAAGATGTATCTACAAGTAGGTTTTTGAATCCCTTTATGTATAATATAGGAGCTTATGATGCTCAATTTTGACAATATTATCTATCATATCTTGCAGTTTCACAAAAGACATGATGACCAACAGCGGATTGTTCGAGTATTAAAATAAAATATTCTTTAGCTGTTAATGAAACTCTAATTTCGTTGCTGATTAATTATAGAAAGAAAGGGGCAAAAGTTTAAGAATGTATTGTGTACTACTTCAATCAAGTTAGTTTTACCTTTTCTGGTGATCATGTGGAATATGGATGGACAGTTCTTATATACATTTCTTTTTATATGTAAAAGTCCTAATCTCTCCAGCTAATTTTTTCAGGAGTTTACACTACTGCTAAGTGCTATGACATAGAAGATAAGGAGTCACCAAAATTTGTTCAGTAAAATTTTGTTACGATTTTTTATTTCAAATCGAAATCTTTGTGCTAATATGTACTGTGTAGTCCAAAGAATTTCGAGTTCTTATGTGTAAAGTTCAGGCCAAAAGGATTGCCTTGTATTGATGTTAAATGTTGAATATATATTACATCCTATGAGCATAGCTATCCCTAAAGTGTTATCTTCTAATATGAGGAAACACTATCACTCCTAATATATCGTAATACCCCCCCTCAAGTTGGAGCATGTGGGTTCAAGGTGCCCAACTTGCTAAGGAGAAAATTAAATTTCTTTTTGCCTAGAGCCTTTGTAAAATATCCGCCAATTGAACCGTTGTAGGAACATACGAGGGATCAATCAAATCTTCCGTAATAGCATAGCGAACGAAATGACAATCCACTTCAATATGCTTCGTTCGTTCATGATAAACCGGATTCCGAGCAATATGTAAAGCCGACTGACTATCACAAAATATGGAATAGCTTTAGGATGATGAACTCCTAAACTCAACAACAAACCTTTGAGCCACTTAAGCTCACAAGTGATGGCCGCCATTGAACGATATTCCGCCTCAGCAAAAGACTTAGAGACAGTGTGCTGCTTCTTTGTTTTCCATGAAATAGGGGACTGTCCAAGAAAGACGAGCCAACCGTCAAGGACCGACACGTGAGAGGACATGCAGCCCACTCCAAATCGCACTACCCTTGTAAAGACAAGTTACTATCAGCTCGCAACAAAATGCCCTGACCCGGAGTTCCTTTAAAATACCTCACAACTCGCAAAGCTGCCTCCTAGTGCTCATGTCTAGGATCTTGCATTAATTAAGATAAAATATGAACAGAATAAGCCAAGCCAAGTCGTGTGACAGACAAGTACATAAGATGACCTATAAGGCATCGATGTGACTCTAGATCAGCAAGCTTAGCACCTGTAGCAAGGCCTAACTTATGATTTTGCTCAATGGGAAAATCTGCCGGTTTGGCCCCTAAAAGACCAACCTCCGTAATGATATCAAGAGTATACTTGCGTTGACATAGAAACAATCTAGATGAGCTTCGAGCTACTTCGATACCAAGAAAGTACTTAAGCGTACCAAGATCTTTCATACGAAAACAATCACTCAAATAGGCCTTAAAAGCCTGTAACGCAGCGGAATTGTTACCAGAAATAATTAAATCGTAAACATACACCAATACATTAAGTTGCACTCCATCATTGGTGTAAGTAAACAAGGAATAATCAGAGTAAGATTGGAGAAAACCATACCCCTTCAAAGCCGTGACTAGCTTTGCAAACCAATAACGAGGTGCTTGTTTCAATCCATATAGAGATTTTCGAAGTCAACAAACCAAATTAGGATCCGAGGACTCGAACCCGGGGGCAATTTCATGTAAACCTCCTCATCAAGATCACCAAGGAGGAATGCATTGTGTACACCCATCTGGTGAAGTTCCCAATTCTTTGAAGCTGCAATGGCGAGAAAAGCACGAATCGTAGCCATCTTTTCGATCGGAGCAAAGGTCTCATTGTAATCTAAACCTTCTATCAGATGATTGCCGAAAATAACTAGCTGGGATTTTAATCTCTCAAGATCACCAGTGAAGTGATATTTTCTTCTATAAACCCATTGATTACCCAATGCACGCTTTCCAGGAGGAAGATATTCGAGAGTCAAAGTGTCATTATCTTCCAATGCTTTAATCTCTTTTTGCATAGCCTGCTTCCACCTTGCATCCTTCATGGCCTCCTTAAAAGATCGGGGTTCATCTCCGACAATAATAGCTGTAAGAAACTTTTGATATATCGCAGAAAAATTGTCACATTTTATATAATGTGCTATAGGAAAAGGAGTACCTGAGGTATGCTGTGGAGGAGAAGTAGCATTGCAAGATGGACTCTCTTTCACAACATTGTGAGTGACATAGTCTCGTAGAAGCACCGAAGGAATTTTACGTCTCATTCCACGACGTAGAACTTCCTCCGAACCATTTTCAACCAAATCAACACTAGCAATGATATTGTCATTAGAACCAGAAACCTCATCCAGAATCGGGTCAGACCAGAGTGGAGGAGAGTCCGTGTCTGTTGTGGTTTCGCATTCCTCCAGACTCGCGTCTGTTGGGCCAGCTATAGGAAGCTCAGTAGTGTTGGGCTCATCAATAGTGGGGTTGGAAGTCGGTTCATGGGTGTTAGGGACTTCATTTTCATAAAAAAAATTCAGCAAAATCCGAATCAACTTCCACATCCAACTCAAAATTAGCGTCAGGTTTAATATTGCTAGTCTCTGTATCAGTGAATGGAAAAATATCTTCAAATTTTTTTACGTCCCGTGATACAAAAAACTCATTCTTGTCAAGATCATAAAGTCTCCAACCCTTCTTGCCAAAAGGATACCCGACAAAGATACACTTGCGACTATGATTGTCAAATTTATCTCCCTAAACTTTTGGTTGTGAGTAAAACATAAAGAATCAAACACACGAATTGCATCATAGGACGGATTATAACCAAACAATTTTTCAAAGGGAGTGAAATTATCAAGAATGATGGATGGGGCTCTATTTATCAAATGTGCAGTTGCCAAAACATTTTCTCCCCAAAAATAAATTGGTAAATTTGCTTGAAATCTTAAAGCACGAGCAACATTTAAGAGGTGTTTGTGTTTTCTCTCAACTCTCCCATTTTGTTGTGGAGTTCCGACACATGAGGTTTGAAACAAAATGCCAGAACCGGAAAAAGAATCAAGAAAACAATTGAATTCCGTTCCGTTATCACTCTGTACAATTTTTATAGTTTCAGAGAATTGGCGTTCAACCATGGCAACAAAGGACAGAAACATTCGAAAAGCCTCTGTTTTATCAACTATTAAATAAACCCACACATCTCGAGAAAAATCATTCACAATGGTTAAAAAATATCGAGCACCACAAGAAGATTTATGTCTATAAGAACCCCATAAACCAACATGAATCAATTCAAAAATTCGACTAGATTTATTGTCACTCAAAGGAAATTTGTATCTAGGATGTTTAGCACGAAAACACACTTCACATACTTTATTCAAAGTACCCCTAAAATTACGATCTGGAGGAAGAAACTTCACTACGTTCTCGGAAGGATGCTCCATTCTATTATGACAAAGTGCCAAAGAAGAAGCTTCTCCATCAACTGTGACTGCCTGAATTGAGCTCGGCTCCCTGAAGTAGTAGAGTCCATCTTGCTTACTTCCTGTTCCAATCAGCTCCCTCGTTTGATCATGTATAGCACACATATAAGAATTAAAAATGACAATACTTTTTAAATCATCACACAATTGCGGCACGAAAAGTAAGTTGCAGTTCAAGTAAGGGACATAAAGAACGTGATTAAGAGTTATAGTAGCCGACAATCGCACTGAACCCTCCTTGGTTGCTGAAACCTTCTTGCCATCAGGAAGACCGACGGGGCACAATATGTTTTTCACATCAAATAAGAGAGAAATATTTCCAGCTACATGATTGGATGCACCAGTGTCAATAATTCACAAATTACCATTAAACTTACCACTCAAACGATCATTAGAAACAATCATATTACCGAACACACTTGCAAGTGCCTTCCATTGATCCGCAGAAAACACTTGAGTAGAGGGTGCTCCAAGAGTTTCAGTGGCTGCAACCATTGCATTAGCACGAATGCCTCCGCTGCCCCTCTCGACCACGGCCAGCCGGAGCCAAGGAAGAAGATGGTGACCTTCCACGACCTGCCTCACCATCAGACTTCACACGATCCTCGCACCAATCGGGATATCCGATTTTCTCAAAGCAGTGGGTGACTTCGTGACCGATTTTCTTACACTGAGTGCAATAAAAATTGATTTATCAGGCCTCTCAAATCTGCCCCGTCGTCGCCCACCTGTACGTACAGCAAAACCGATGACTTTCGGCTTCTCATCAGTTACAGCAGAAGCCGTTCGAACACGTTCATCTTAAATAACTAACTGGTAAGCACGATTAAGAGAGGGCAGCGTGTCTTAAGCAGGAATATTCGATCGCATCTGACCGTAATACTCACCATATAATCCCATCAAAAATTCGTGAAGCATATCGTTTTCACGACGGATTTCTTGATCTCGGCCCTCAGTGCATTGCGTACAACAAGAGAAGGTGATCAAGGGTTCGTGGGTATGCAATTCTTCCCACAAAGCTGTCAATTTTCCGTAATAGGTAGCGACTGTCATTGTTTTGGTTTGTTCGCAGCGAGCAATAGCGGATTTCAATTTTTGAATTTGTGGGCCATTAACGAGAGCGAATCGCTCTTTAAGAGTATCCCATAAACGTTTCACATCTTTGTATTTTGAGAGAGTACTTTTCACCTCGGGAGCGATTGTGTTCATAATCCATGAAACTAGCATAGCATGGATAGTAGTCCAATCAATCTGCGTGCAAGGAGGTTCCGGTGATGTGATTGTGCCATCAAGAAAACCAAACTTGCGTCGCGTTTGAAGAGCTGTTTCGATTTCTCCGGCCCAATCGTCATAATTCTCACCATTAAATCGGGCAGGGGTGATGAAGTCGCCAGGACGATCCTGAGGACCAAGAAAAAAAAGGGGAATTTATGTCAATTTTAGGTGGTGGTGGTGGCGGTGGCGTGTCGTCGTCTGCCATTGTTATGGTGTGTGTATCTTTGCCGGCCTGGCTTTGATACCATGTAATATTCAGGCCAAAAGGGTTGCCTTGTATTGATGTTAAATGTTGAATATATATTACATCCTATGAGCATAGCTATCCCTAAAGTGTCATACAAACTATCATATCTTCTAATATTAGGAAACACTCCTAATTGACATCCAACTCTATCGTAATATTCCATAAATCACTCCTAATATATCACTCCTAGTTGACATCCAACTCTATCGTAATATTCCATAAATCACTCCTAATATATCGTAACATTATTGATTTAACTCCTTGAGATTGAAAAATGTTTTGCATACTTCCCAATTAGTACTTTTGGCTCCGTTGCTCGCTTATTAAAAATTATAGTGTCGACTAAGGGTAGGTGACAACGAGAAGAACATTCGAGTTCTAGAAGCAGAACAAGGAGCAAGACAGACCATGGGAAAGGGTTGATTTCAGATTCTCTTATTTTCAAGCTCTTCAGTTACAATTTCACATACCTTTTTCAAGCCCTTTAACTTTTGGGTCCCTTTTCCTTGAAAAAGAACCATAGTGTTCTGTTTTGTGTACTGATAATGGTTAGTGACTGACTATGGTGTTGTATTTGTAATTTTACTCCATCTGTTCTAGAAAAGCATCCATTATCGCCTATTTCCCATTTTCATTTACAAGAAATGTTTCTACATTCTTTTCTGCCTCTCCTAACTTGGACTTCTTAGCTGATGTGTTCTCTACTACGTACATTCAACGGTTTTCATGAAGTTCAAGGATCCTTGTAGTGCACAGTTGATATGGTCTGATTATTTGCATTCCTCCTCTCCTATAACTAATGTAGAATTATTGTATACCGTCTTCATTACATAATAAATTGTTCTATAGATCATAGCAGCTAGGTGAGTTTTTTATTTTTTTTTCCCTGTAAGATACTAAGAGGCCGTGAGGTGCTATAAAATTGACTTTGCCTGGTTAGTAATCCATTTTCTGGTATCAGCTTTGTTCAAAGTAATAAAAAATACGATTGAATTTAACTTAGACATCTATCAATTTTTTTGAAATTGTAAAAGATCCTAACGCTTATTTTCCAGCGCAGATTGGTCAAGGAAAATATGGTGACACTAACGAGGTTCATGACCCTGAAACCAATTAAATTACTGTAGTGAATAAGGTAGAATCTGTCAACCAGAATCCGGTTGGAGAGTGTTCGCTTTATGGCGAAAGATATTTGTATCTCAATTTGGTTGGACCAAACAAACGTTATGAAATTTGAGGCTTTGGTCACATCAAGAATATCAGACGGCTTATATCTTGTGTTTGAATACATGGAGCATGGTCTTGCTAGATTGGAAGCAACACCTGAGTTCAAGTTCATTGAACGACAGGTTATCTGTATTGCATGTGTATTACAAGTGTCTCCGATTCTTGAAGAATAGACAGATAATAAATTTAATTGTGCTCTCATTTTCATAGAGAACCACACTTGCGCCTATATAGAACGGGATCCAAGTTTTTGCAAGTAAAGGTTCAATGTGATTTTGCATATGCTTGGAATTATTCTGTATGTTGCTATATATTCATGTTTGATTAAGAAAGATTGTCACGATGCTCGAAATGTGATCATACCTGAGAAGTATACTTCATGACTGTCTTATGATGCCTATTTAGATTGTAAGGGGTTGAATTGCATCAAGTCTTACATGTGTTGGAATAGGTCTAGAAGGGAATGATAGCTTTCTTCTTCATTGCGCAGTTGCAAGTTAGTTGTGGAAGCTGTTAAACAGATGAATTTGCATTAAGTATGGTGATGCCTAGCTCTCCAAAGACCCGGTTTGCGATGGGGGATGCAAGTTCATGAAGAAACTGAAGAGAATTAGGACGACGATCATAACCTGCATTGCAGGTGTCAGCCGATTTCGACAGTTCTCTTTGTGTTAAATATACAGTTTTCAAGGAGATGAGATGTATTATAAATTTCTTTGTTAGATTATAGGATTAGGAAGTAACGATTATGTATTGGACTATGCATGTGTGATAATATGTTCTGTCGAGTTGTATAAATTTTAATTTTTCAAGTGCTAAAATCATGAAGTACCCTTCCGAACATGTTTGTAATTAGCATGTCAGGGCCCGCGCTTAGCACGGGCCGTTACCAGGACTATTAAGATATACAACATGTGATATACTCGACATGTTGAATATTTTACCAATTTCATTCTCTAAATTGAATAGATTAATATTTTTGAGTATTTTTCTTTTTGCCTCCTGACACAATCTCGTAAATATCCTTTTTCTATTTTTGCAGTCACCAAACCCTTCACTTGAAAAAGCCTTGGGATCTGTTTGGCTATGAGAATTTTTTATTGTATTTTGAAAAAAAAAATTACTTTATTTAAAAATTTATGTTTGATAATGAAAATTTCAAATACAACCTGAAGTTGTATTTGGAATTTAGAAAACACCCAAAATGTTATTTTTATTTTTTCACTTATTTTATTTTATGTACATTCAAATAATCACATATTATTTGTAAAAACTACAACAAAATATTATTTGTAAACAGTCAAATTACAATTCTATCTTCAACTCCAACTCTAACTCCAACTTTAAAATTTTAAATAAAGTGAAAAATATTTAATTTTCATGATCAAATGGCCACTAAATATGCCTATGTGAGGATTGAAAAACTCTTCTGCAACTTGGCATTTTACAGCTTAAAAATACCAACAAAATGACGACATTGCTAGTTTGCCGTTGAACAGAGATTTCAGTCATCGCTAACGTAAGCCATGATCTTGTATCATCCAAACTCTAGCCAGTATAAATGAGTTATTTGACCTGTGTTCCTCTTTTTATTTTTTCCGTAAAAGAATGTGTCATTAACCCATGTCCACTTAGAAAGGAAGTGATTTTTCTATTTATTTTTTAAGTTTGATACGCAAGTTGAAAAATATCATGATTTTAAAAGTATTTGCATATATTCAAAATAAAACTATGAAATTTTTGAATTCAAAGTGCAACTTCGGTTAGTAGGCTTTGCTTCCGATGTACATGACATGCATATGCTTAAGCTAATTTGATACACAATGGTATGAAAACATAAAGACAAGACAAAAAGGATTCAAATTATCACTGTTTCAGCCTCCAATCCAACAGTTACATGACTCTTACATTGTATGTTGGCAATCTAAGTATAAATATACTAGACAAACATTAGAGCAAATTTTGAGTCAAGACTTCTTTTTATACGTGTTCTTCAATGGAGTATGGTTCAACCCGGGGTAGCTATGAAACATGCTTGTGAACTGCGACTCCGTTTCAAGATCTTCATCAACCGAATAAAAGTTTCAACTGATAGGAAGATTTTTTAACTGGGTAATTGACTTAGTGAATCGGCTCTAAAGCTCTTTGTGGTGGATTGACACGCCTATCCAGGAGTGTGGCTGGTATCACCTCACACGCGCTAGCTGTGAAATATTTATTCGACCAAGGTGAGATTTGTTTTGCCTGCTATTACAAAATGATTAACTATTTTCTGCTAATCTAAGTAGGAATGGTCTCCATTTTTACCGTACCATATCTGCTTATCTGAAAGCTCTGTATATCTATTGAACTTCTCCATGGTTTTTTGAAGCACCTAATTGAGAAAAACTGACCATTCTGAAGATCTGTACATGTCTATGAATGAAAGTGACAAAATTCCAGTTAAATTCTTTGAAAGTGATGCATTCACTACGTACTTCAAAGCTAAAGAGTTGTTGATGGATTTATAAGTCATTTTATATGCTATTTGTCTGGGACGGGACTGGAAGACAGCTGGGTGCATTGATACTCAAAGTCATTTAGATGTTCAGCTAAAAGTTGTTAGAAATTTACTAAATGTGGAAATAAGCATATCCCATTAATTTATGACTTGAACTATTGGGGCCGCAAGTCGAAATGTCGTTTCCACACACGTGCACATGTAGTGCCAAGTATCGCAGATTTCATTAGTGAAAGAGATATTGGTACGTATGTAATACGTTTGAGACATAGAATTATGGACGTTTATTGGCCAAATGACATAGTATTCCACGTTAGTAAATGAAGGAAGAAGTGTACAAAGTGTAAAATGAAACGAGTAGGAAATCGCAGCGGAGCCGTGAAGGGCCGCAACGCCACAACCGTCGGAGCCGCGGCGCCTCCTAGCCTGCGCCGCGGAGCAAATTAGCTGGTCAGCTACTGGAGCTGCGGCACTGCGGCGCTGATTCGCAGCGCCGCGGCGCTCGGAGGCAGAATGCTGCGACTGGAAGTTGGAAAAATCTGACGTTTGGGCTGGTTTTGGAGCATTGATTCTCCATTACTTGCCACATGAATTCAGCCATTATTTGGATGAATGTAACCCCTCAATCAAGTGCAATTACATGGCTACTGAAGGCCTTTAGTTGGCTAGTTGTGGGGTCTTCTACTTACACTATAAATTGAGGCCTTTGGCTCAATTGAAACACACTACACTCAACACTTAGAAAATTCTCCAGATTTTCTGATTTCATATTCTTCTTCTCTAGCAAAGTCACTATACTCAAAGTTCTTCAAGAGTAACACTTGAGTTTTCTTTGCTCACTTGTTAAAGTTGTTGTTGTATCTTGGGAGACTATTTCTCAACACCGTAAGAGGAGATATACGGGGCAATCTTGTCTTAAAGACAGAGTGCTATCACTCGACTCAGCAAATCACACAAGCAGTTTGTTAAGGTTTTGATTTTCAGTTTTATTGTAATAGTTTGTTTATCCTTTCTATTATTGTAATAGTTACTTACTTCCCGTTCCCTACAACAATTGTATCCCAATAATTTTAAGACAAGATTTTGTTGTAAGTAACTAAGTTAGAAAGATGACTGGTATAAATCAAATTGCTTCTGATTCTGCTGCTGCTGCTCAAGGCAATCCCTCTGCCTTCCCCACTACTCAAGGCACTCCTAATGCCTTTCCGGTTGCTCAAGGCTCATCCAACGCCTTTGCTGCCGCTCAAGGGAATGTTGTCGTTCCTCCACCCGCTGGATTTCACCATGAACGCCCTGAAAAGTTCATGGGGTCAAACTTCAAGAGATGGCAACAAACGATGCTCTTCTATCTGACTGTTATGGAAATGTCACATTTCCTAACAGAAGATCCTCCACAAGCTGGAGATGAAATGGACCTTTTGCCTTCGGAAATGGGTGAAGAGGGCCTAGGTATCCATGTCATTAATGACATGAAGATGGTTCTTGATGCATGGAGTCAGAGTGATTTCATGTGTAAGAATTACGTATTAAACTGCTTGTCAGGCCCTCTCTACATGGTGTATTGCACCATTGGCACCGCCAAAGAGTTGTGGGAAAACCTACAAAATGAAGTATAACGCACAAGATGCAGGTACTAAGAAATTCATCATTGGAAAATTTCTGAAATTTCAAATGGTGGATAGTAAGACAGTGATGTCCCAAGTGCAGGAATTCTAAATGATTTTACATCACCTGGATTTGGAAGGTATGAAGCCAAACGAGCAGTTTTTGGTTGCATCCCTGATTGAGAAGTTACCTCCTTCGTGGAATGAGTTTATGAGCTTCTTAAAGCTCAAGACAAAGGAGATGACCTTTGAAGAACTTAGTATCAAAATCCAAATTCAGGAAGATAATAAGAAGGCCTTGCCTAAGGGTAAACAACCCATTGAGGCAAAGGCAAATCTGGCTGAGGCCAAAGGGAACCTAAGAAAGAAGCACAAGTTCCAGAAAGACGGCAAGACCCAAGCAGCGGAGATGTTCAAAGGAAACTATCACCACTGTGGAAAACCTGGTCATATGATCAAGGACTGCCGCAAGCTCAAGACTGAGCAACAAGAGAAGGCCAAGGCTAAAGGCAAGGCTCAGATTAACGTTGTCAAGGACCAATTTCTAGACGACATGATTGAGGAGTTCTCAGCGGTGGTGCTAGAAGAAAACCTGGTTGAGAATCCTATGCAATGGTGGATGGACACATGTGCTACAAGACTCATCTGTTCCAACAGAGATGCCTTCTCCACTTATACACCGGTTACAAACAAGAAGTTGTTCATGGGCAACAACGCTTCCTCTGACGTACTGGGGGTAGGAAAGGTAGTCCTGAAGATGACTTCTGGAAATGAGCTCACTCTGAAGAAAGTGATGCATGTTCCTGAGATTAGAAGAAATTTAATTTCAGGTCCTTTATTTGTTAATGTTGGTTTTAGGCTAGTGTTTGAGTCCAATAAATTTGTAGTCACTAAGAATGAAACGTTTGTGGGAAGAGGATTCGTCTGTGAAGGCCTCTTCAAAGTGAACACCATGTCTGTATTACATAAAAGCAATAATATTGAAGCCTTTTCATCTTACTTGCTTGAGTCCTCTAATTTATGGCATCATAGATTAGGACATGTCAACTACAAGTCCATCCAAAGGTTGGTGAAGTTGGAGTTGTTGACGTCTATCGACGTAAACCCTCAACCTAAGTGTGAGGTGTGCGTAGAGACAAAACTCACAAAGCTTCCTTTTCGATCCGTCGAAAGGAATACCACTCCTCTAGAACTTATTCACACAGATATATGTGATTTAAAGTTTGCACAAACTAGGGGGGAACAAGTACTTTGTGACATTTATAGATGATAGCACAAGGTATTGTTACCTTTACTTGTTGAAAAGTAAGGATGAAGCCTTTGAAGCGTTCCGACGTTACAAAGCAGAAGTTGAGAACCAACTAAGCATGCAGACTAAATCCATTCGTAGTGATAGAGGGGGAGAATATATAGCGTCATTTGAGGAATATTGTGCCCAAGAAGACATTGTTCATCAAACGACAGCTCCATACTCACCTCAATCGAATGGTGTGGCAGAACGTAAGAACCGCAAATTGAAGGAAATGATGAATGCCTTGCTTATCTATTCCGGTCTTCCCCAAAACATGTGGGGAGAAGCTGTACCGCTAATATGATTCTTAATAGAGTCCCACATAAGGGTAAGGACAAAACTCCATATGAATCATGGAAGGGAAAGAAACCCACCTATAAATATTTAAAGGTGTGGGGTTGTCTGGCAAAGGTTGAAGTACCCAAGCCAAAGTAGGTCAAGATTGGGCCTAAGACTGTAGATTGCATATTCATCGGATATGCAAATAACAGTAATGCTTATCGCTTCTTAGTGCATAAGTCAGATATTCCAGATATCTAGGGGGTACACTCATGGAATCTAGGAATGCTCAATTCTTTGAAGGTACCTTTCTTAGAAAGAAAAAAGACATAACCTCTCGCAAACGAAGTTATGAACAAAACTCTCAGGAACCGGGAGTCATTGACGGCCCGTATCTAGATGGTTCAGATCTAATGGATCTCGAGGTGGCTGAATATCTGAAATCTAGTGTTCTAGATTCTCAGAACTTGGAGACTCCAGAGATGAAACTAAGACGAAGTAAAAGGGCCAGGAAGGATAAATCCTTCGGTCCTGACTTTGTACCTTATATGGTTGATGATGAACCAAGGACAATTGCTGAAGCATTGTCAACTCCAGAGGCACCACTCTGGAGAGAAGCTATTGATTGTGAAATAGACTCCATTCTGCATAACCATATTTGGGAGTTGGTTGATCTTCCTCTGGAAAATAAACTGTTGGGTTGGTAGTGGATACTCAAACGGAAGTATAATGCAGATGGGTCTATAGATAAGTACAAGGCCATGTTGGTAGTCAAGGGCTATCGGCAGAAAGAATGTCTTGACTACTTTGACACGTACTCCCCGGTATCTCGGATGACGTCCATACGGGTATTCATTGCGATCGCAGCTTTACGTGACTTTGAGATACATCAAATGGATGTCAAGACAGCCTTCCTAAATGGTGATTTGGAAGAAGAAATTTATATGGACTAACCCGAGGGGTATGTGGTTCAAGGGCAAAAAAAGAAAGTCTGTCGGCTTATCAAATCTCTGTACGGGCTTAAACAAGCCCCGAAGCAATGGCACGAAAAATTTGATAGTACTCTACTATAGATGGGTTTCGTCATTAATGAGTGTGACAAACGTGTCTACATGAAAGGTAACTCTAACTCGTTTGTTATGATATACTTGTATGTAGACGACATGTTGATCACATGGAGCAATCCTAGCATAATTCTAGAGACTAAGAACATGTTGAAACAATGCTTCGACATGAAGGATATGGGTATCGCAGATGTCATCTTAGGGATAAAAATCTCTAAGACATTTGATGGACTGGTCTTATCTCAGTCTCACTACATCGAGGATGTTTTGAGAAAGTTTGAGATGTTAGACAGTTCGCCTATAAAGTCTCCAATGGATAGAAATTAAAAACTTGATAAAAATCGTGGTGCACCAATATGCCAGGAGCGATATGCACAGGTGATCGATAGTTTGATGTACATAACAAAATGCACCCGACCTGATATTGCTTATGCAGTCAACAAGTTGGCTAGGTTTACCCGTAATCCGAGTGACGATCACTGGAAGGCGTTGAATCGAGTACTTCAATACCTGAAATACACGATAACTTACGTGTTGCATTATTCGAGATATCCAGCTGTACTAGAGGGGTACAGTGATGCAAACTGGATATCTGATATAGAGAACACCAACTCCACCAGTGGGTATGTATTTACAATTGGTGGTGGGGCTGTGTCTTGAAAATCCTCTAAGCAAACTTGCATCGCCTGATCCACGATGAAATCGGAGTTTATCGCTTTAGACAAAGCAGGAGAAGAAGCTAAGTGGCTTCAAGACTTATAAGAGGATGTTCCTTGCTGGAACAAACTCGTACCTTCTGTAATGATCCACTGCGACAACCAGACGACTCTAGGAAGGGCACAAAATGCTATGTACAACGGTAAGTCTCATCATATGCGACAGAGGCATAAGACCGTTAGGCAGCTGATCACCACGGGTATAATATCCATTGATTACATAAAGTCAAATGATAACATAGCAGATCCGCTGACAAAATGGCTTACCCAAAGATCAGATGTGCTGCCTGTCTAGGGGAATGAGCTTAAAACCCAAAGTATAAGGACCAATACGGTAACCCAACCTTACTGACTAGAGATCCCAGGAATTAGGTTCAATGGGAAAACTAAGCGGTAAAGGTTCAGTTGATCGCTTCGATGGAAGCATGAGCACTTCAGATAGTGATTTCTGTAGAGAAACACCAAATCTAAAGTCGTTCCTGCGATAGAGTATAAGTGTTATATGCAGTGTGGGTGAAGGTTAAGTTTCCAAAACCTTTAATGATCCTCACCGGTTGAGGTTAGGTTTGGAGAAACCTTTAATGATTCCTAACAATTGTAAAGTGAGGTATAGCAGGATACTTTGTAGGAGACCACCTATTTAAGTGCGAGGACATGCCGCCTCAAATGAACGCACTTAAGAATCCAAGAAGTGTCCACGGCCACAACAGACAAAACATTACGAAGAACTGAGTAGAGGAAGTTGTTGTATTGGTATCGTTGACTTGGCTTACACTAAACACTAACGGTTCAAGACATCACGTTCACCGCGAAGTAAGTAAGTTCGATGGTAATCAACTATGGTGGTTCAAAGCGTATGCTACTTATCCAGATGCAACATCAGTCAACTGGAAGATTACTATAAAATGCACCATGTGTGTGCGCCAAAATCTCATTCAAGAGGGGATTATTGGAAATTTACTAAATGTGGAAATAAGTATATCCCATTAATTTATGACTCGAACTATTGTGCCCGCACGTCGGAAACGTCGTTTCCACACACGTGCACATGTAGTGCCAAGTATCGCAAATTTCATTAGTGAAAGAGATATTGGTACGTATGTAATACATTTGAGACATAGAATTATGGATGGTTATTGGACAAATGACATAGTATTCCACATTGGTAAATGAAGGAAGAAGTGTACAAAGTGTAAATGAAACGAGTCAAAAATTGCCGCGGAGCCGTGAAGGGCCGCGACGCCACAACCGTCGGAGCCGCAGCGCCTCCCAGGCTGCGCTGCGGCGCAAATTGGCATGCTGATTCACAGCGCCGTGGCGCTTCGGAGGCAGAATACTGCGACGGGAAGTTGGAAAAATCTGACGTTTAGGCTAGTTTTGGAGCATTGATTCTCCATTACTTGCCACATGAATTCAGCCATTATTTGGCTGAATGTAACCCCTCAATCAAGTGCAATTACATGGCTATTGAAAGCCTTTAGTTGGCTAGTTGAGGGGTCTTCTACTTACACTATAAATTGACACACTACACTCAACACTTAGAAAATTCTCCAGATTTTCTGATTTCATATTCTTCCTCTCTAGCAAAGTCACTATACTCAAAGTTCTTCAAGAGACACTTGAGTTTCCTTTGCTCACTTGTTAAAGTTGTTGTTGTCTCTTGGGAGACTATTGCTCAACACCGTAAGAGGAGATATACGGGGCAATCTTGTCTTAAAGACAGAGTGCCATCACTCGACTCAGCAAATCACACAAGCAGTTTGTTAAGGTTTTGATTTCCAGTTTTATTGTAATAGTTTGTTTATCCTTTCTATTATTGTAATAGTTACTTACTTCCCGTTCCCTACAACAATTGTATCCCAACAAAAGTATCATGTCCTCATTAGTAAACCTTGTACATAATTGGATATGTGAACTGATAAGCATCACTGATATATTGAAGTATATATACAGGAAACTTAATTATTTATGTGTGTTTAGTCAGTTGAGATTCATCTTCCTTCATTGCAAGTTTACAACTCAATTGTGGAGAATTATTCTAAACCTCAAAGGCATCTCTTGGACCATGCCTGGAAAGGTCACAGATGCTCTCAAAAGTTGGAAGGAAACATGCTTACTGGCAAAGGACAGGAGCACATGGAGAATTATCCCTGTCTGCATCTGGTGGACAATTTGGAAGGTGAGAAATTTCAGATATTTTGAGAATGCAGAGAATGGGTTGCGGAAGATTAAGCGAAATTTTATCTTGCTTTAGTGTTTTTGGTGCAATCAGATCTACTCAAATGATATTGTCACTATTATTGATATTTTAGATTCAATATAGAAAGAGGACAATAAGATTTAGAGTTGTGTTGTAGATATGGTTTCAGTACTACCTAAGTACTGATTTGCTACATTTGAAATATAAAGGATACAGTTACCAGTTTAAAAAAAAAGTTTGAGATTCATTTGTGAGGTACAAGAAAAAGAATCTCAAGGATGGTCTTGGTGATATCGAAAGTGGTTGTGGCCAAGTGTACACTCAAACCAAACGGGGTCTTCAACTCATCCCGTATCTCAGTATACCGGCACTCAGAATTTTAGGCTGAGCCTATTTTCTTTTAGGGGCTGCTTGTCATATTTTAGACAACCCTTGTGCTTGATTAGGTTATTTCACATGTAGAAAGTAGCGCTGCAGCTACAGGCAAGCAGATGACTCTTTGCATGATCACCCATGCTCTTATTAGCTAAGGCACCATGGGAGCCTGCAGTAGAAGGGAATGCAGTGAATAGGTTGGAACTTAGATTCAGTGAAGAGGGGTAACATAAGATTCTATCTAGAATTCTCTTTCATTTTTTTAGTTGTCAGTACTGCAAAGAGTGCATGTAACACCAATTTTTTTCTTCTTCTAGAGGAAAACATAGCAATAATGAGCTTCTTCAAATTCATTCCATTCCATAACATTTAGTATCTCAAAATTTTATTAGGTAAGTCTTTGATTGCCCCTATCTTGGAATGTATTGTTTACTGATGCGATCTGTCCTATTGTGATTATTTTTATTCAGGCGAGGCGTTTCTTACTTATATTAGGAATCAATTACTTGAATTTCAGTGAATGTGTTGCAGTGATCTTAAGCTCGAAAATATACTGTTAGATGGAAGCTTACACCATGTCTGAAATTATGCGATTTTTGCCATTCCAAGGTAATGAATTGGCTTTTTGTGTACAATTGAGATTCCTATTGGTATAGATGACGGAATGCCTTTTGTAGATAATCATATTTTGAGTGGATTCCCTAGCATGTTAAATGATGAAGAAGTTCATGGTGATTATTGCTTATCTCTGTTAGGGGTGATTTTTTCTACTATGTTATTGCTCAGGTAATTTAAAATGATTCATGTACCACATATAAGTTCTACTTATTTATCAAGGAATAACAGAAAATTCAGCTAATATTTCTTAACTAACATTTGACATTGTCGGGGAGAAGGAAAAAGCGCAGCAAATACTATCCTTAATGCCACTGTTCATACTGATTTAAATAGTGTCTAACTTTATAGAAGCAAGATGACCAACAATATTTTGTTATATTTCAGCTTTCACACATCCTGCATAAACTTTACATGGAACTTAGCTTTTTTTTTTCTTTTCGACTTGGATGTAGCTATGTAATTGCAGCAATATGGGTGATTCAATAAGGTTGACTATTGAAAAATTTATCTAATACAGAGACCTTTGTTTCACCCAAGTGACACAATACCTTTTCTGTTAAACAAGGTAATATACCCATGATATACACTTGATATACATAAGTGTATATCACGGGTAATGGCCCATCTCGGGTAGAATGCCCATCACGGGCACACTTGTATCTTTGGTATATATATTTGTGGTATATTGTAGTGTAAAGGTTACCTTAATTAGTCTTGTACACTTACCATAATTATATAGTTAGAATTATGATAGAATAAGGTTTTAGGAGTAGAATAGGAATAGGATTCTCCTATTATGGAAATATGTAACTTGTATATATACCTTTCAATTAATGAAAATAATCAAGGGGATTATTTCTTTACGAGACCAGATATTACATATGATGTCCAGCAGGTGTGTTTGTTCATGCATGATCTCCGAATTGAACACTTGTATATATACCTTTCAATTAATGAAAATAATCAAGGGGATTATTTCTTTACGAGACCAGATATTACATATGATGTCCAGCAGGTGTGTTTGTTCATGCATGATCTCCGAATTGAGCACATGAATGCGCTAAAATGCATCATTCGGTATATTCAGGGAACACTTGACTATGGTTTACATTTATATCCTTCCTCGACGGCCACACTTGTCTCGTATACAAATGCTGATTGGGGTAGTTGTCCCGACACCAGACGGTCTACGTTTGGCTATTGTGTGTTCCTTGGCAACAACTTGGTCTCATGGTCTGCAAAGCGTCAGGCGACTCTATCCCGCTCAAGTGCCGAGGCTGAATATCGAGGGGTAGTTAATGTGGTTTCGGAATCATGTTGGTTACGTAATTTACTATTAGAGCTTCATTGTCCCATTCCGAAGGCAACCTTGGTGTATTGCGATAATATTAGTGTCATTTACCTTTCGGGTAATCCGGTTCAGCACCAATGCACTAAGCATATCGAGATGGACATACATTTTTTCCGCGAAAAGGTTGCTCGGGGTCAGGTACAAGTCTGTCATGTCCCGTCAAGATATCAAATTGTAGACATCTTTACAAAGGGTCTTCCCTCGGTCCTTTTTGAGGATTTTAGGGACAGTCTCAGCGTTCGAAGACCGTCCGCTATGACTGTGGGGGTGTGTTAAACAAGGTAATATACCCGTGATATACACTTGATATACAGAAGTGTATATCACGGGTAATGGCCCATCTCGGACAAGAGCCCATCTCGGGCAGAATGCCCATCACGGGCACACTTGTATATTTGGTATATATATTTGTGGTATATTGTAGTGTAAATATTACCTTAATTAGTCTTGTACACTTACCATAATTGTATAGTTAGAATTATGGTATAATAAGGTTTTAAGAGTAGAATAGGAATAGGATTCTCCTATTATGGAAATATGAAACTTGTATATATACCTTTCAATTAATGAAAATAATCAAGGGGATTATTTGTTTCACTTCAATATTTTAGCCTTCTGAATTATAGTAAGTACCAGAAGGCTATCCATTTCTCTTATGCCTCGCGCTAGATTTAGCTTGGTATTGTATGTTCAAATTCTAATGCTTGATTTTCTTTTCTTGCAGTGGATACCAATATGAAAGTATGTGTTGTCACCTAGACTGTTAAATCAACTTTTGTATTAGTTGAACTACCAAATGAACAGTTTAACTGTTTTTGTATATCTCATTCTCATGGGAGCAGGTACAGTAATATAATTGTACAATTTTGTTTCACATATTGTACATAGTTTGATGTTTTTGTATTTCTCATTCTCACAGGAGCAGGTCCAGGAATGTAATTGTACAATTTTGTTCCATAGTATAAACTATAAAGTAGGGCTGGCCTGGTCCCGATCCCGCCGGGAAAAAAAAGGGGGACGGGACTCGAACTCTGGACGGGACCTGGGCTCGACCCGATCCCGCCGACCCGCCCCAGACCCGATCCCGCCGACCCACCCCGATCCCGCATGTGCCCCTCCCCTTTGCAAAAATAACCGTTGCACAACGACCATTTTATATTTTGGCATTTGTGCAACGGCCATTTTTGGCCTCCCCTACCCTTAATATTTATTTTTAACCCCCAAGTTATATCAAAGTTCAAATTTTGGGAGTGAAGTTGACAACTAGCTTGAGGATCATCCATGGAGCAAAGTTTCAATTTTCAACCTCAATTACAAGTTGAAGTTAAGTCGGCGTTTGGTACCTTCGTTCCTTATTTAAATTATTATTGTTACTTTATCTTAATTATCACACTTAATTTTATTATCTTTAACTATTTATTTGCATAATTAAAATGGAAGGATTAAGAGATATGTTTAAGGGTAAGAGTAAGGGTGCATCTTTTAGTAGGGGTAACAAGGGCCGAGATACTTCTTTCAGTCATCATATTCCTAAACAAGATGATTTGATAGATTACACTAATATATATGAAACTGAATTTTTTAATGATATACCATTAGACGATGATATATATTCTGCAACTCAATCAGACTTTAATTTAGAAGATAATCTAGATGACACACTCACTAATGTAGATGACACACCCACTAGTGCACCTCCTCAAACTGAATCTGGAACACCTCTTATTCCCCCTAGTATGAGACGAGGCCCCACACAACGAAAATTAAAATCTACTGCATGAGATTTTTTTGATAGGAACCAAGAGAATCAAGTAGTTAGATACCAAATTTGTAAAAATGTTTATAAATTTAAAATGGAAAAAGGTTAGGGTGTGATGGGAGGTTTATTGAGACATGTACAAAGTTTTTACAAAGCTAGGTGAGATGAATACGAGGCTATAAAGTCGGGTGCGCCAATGCGCTCTTAGTCGGGACAAGGTTCACATGGTGTCCCGATCTCGGACCAAGTACAGGGTCAAATTAACCCGACGACGGGGGGAATTGTAGGTCCTAAATACGATAAACATAGAGATAGATAAGCAATAGGAAAATTAGTTGCGGTGGAGGGTTTGCCTTTTTCATTTCTTTCATCTCCTGGTTTTATTCATTACATTAGAGATATTTATAATCCTGTTTTTAAAGGTTTTCCTAGATCAACTGTTAGGAGAGACGTTTTTAAATTTGCACATGAATATCAACAACATTTATGATATTCATTAACATTTTCCTGGCAAAGTATCTATCACATCTGATATAGGCCGTAGTACTAACGACCATGATTATTTAACTGTAACATGTCATTGGATAGATTATAAATGGTCTATGCAAAAAAGTATTTTAGCATATAGATATATTGATGACAGCCATACTGAAAATTTTATGACATAATATATTCATCAAATTTGCGAGTATTATGGTATAATTGACAAAATAATGATAATTATATTAGATAATGCTTCTTCTAATAATTATGTTATTAGACTTTTAAAAGATCTTTTAACTCCATCTTTTTCTAATATTTTCCTAATCATTTTAAAAGATCTTTCAACTCCAAAAAATTCAAATGACCAACCACCTAAGGAACCAACTAAAGAAGAAGTTTTATCTAGAATACACGATGAATGTAAAAAATTATATAGATATTACCAACAAAAAAGTGCTAGCAACCAAGCGGCTTCCATACAATCTTCTTCGTCTTCAATACAACCTCAAAAAAGACATGATGTTTCTGCGGCTAATATTGAAAGCCTTAGAAATAGACAGCATAGTGGTTCCACTACTAATCAATTTAGCGAGTTTGATGTTTTTGTTTTGCAGGGTGTTGTACCGTACCAAGCAGTTCTCAATGAAGAAGGACGTGAATACTTGCTGAAATACTGGAGGGAAATGAGAAGACATTTCCGATACTATCAAATATGGCCCAAGATGTGTTGAACATTCAAGCGTCATCAACAGCGTCTGAAAGCGCTTTTTCCGCCGGAAGATTTCAAATAGGAGAGCACAGACATCATTAACGGGAGACAACTTGGAGATTGCAGTTTTATTCAGAGATTGGATACGAGCGGAGCGTAGAAGGTGCGGTCAACCGGAGATCAACGAAGAAGACGACGAAAACTACAACGAAATCTTATCCGACAGAGGTGGAAGCGACGTCGAGCAATTTGACCAACAAATTTCAATTCCAACCGAAGAACCACAAGACATTGTGAAGAAACTAAAAAAAGTGTTTATAAATATGTGATTTTTTTAATTGCAATTTTAGTATGCTATTTGCAACTTTCAACACCACAAAGTTGCAATTTTGAAATTGTATTACAAAAAAATTATATTTCTATTAAATAATATAAGAGACACAAAAACAGCCTTGGGCTGTTTTTATTACACTATCTTGTTCAATTATTGAGGTATTTATATATGTTATTTTTTAAAATTAAGTGCAAAAAAAAGAAATCAGAAAGCCCGATCCCGCCCCGTCACGGCCCGATAAGACCGGTCCCCTTTTCCGACGGAACATCGGCGGATCCCGCCAGTCCCGCCAAAGGCCCGGTCCCTCCCCTCCCCCCAATTCTGTCGGGTCCCATCCCGCCGGACCCACCCCGCCCCACCCCGAACCCGCCCCGTTGGCCACCCCTAGTATAAAGTGTAAAATACTAACATTGAGTCAGCTTGAAATTAACTCATTGTTGTTTCAGTTTTGTACAATGACGTTATGAACGTCATAGCACGGGCATGGGCCATCTAGTATTTATATATATACCATCCCACCACAACCTTTGAAGTTTTTTTTATTTTGTAAATGTGGCTTTCAAGTTAATTCAATTTTAAGGATTGATCAATGTCTTTTTTTTTTGCTTAATAATTTCTGATTAATGGAGATATTCTGATCGGTATTAATTTTATTCTTTCCCCTCATTCCATTCTTATTCACATATATGTTTTCAACTAATTAATTCCTTTTTAATTTTATTTAAACACGTTCTTACTTAGCGCATACAGCATGTTATTCCTAATATGCAAAATGGAGTTACTAACTTTATAAGTAACGAATAAATTCACATACTTAATCACTATATTAGGTCCAAATATATTCAGCCTTATAAGTAAACACACGCAAAGTACCCTAAATTGCAAAATATTATCTAAACTCATTTCAATTTCCAATTAGCTAGCTATCAATATATTATACCACTTCATTTCCATTTCTCCGTCCTATTTATGTTTTTTACTCAATTGTTACTTAATAAAGGAGTTTCATTTTAAGGTTATGATAAGCATCAGATGATGTTTAGTGATAACTGATAAGCATTAATCTTAAGGCATATTACGTAATCAAAATTACTTTGATTTACCAATGGTGATCAATATGCTATATTCACGTGGATTTAAGTTATATACTCTCACTATATAAAAGATTTTATTGTTAGTGTAATTTAACATATCAGAACATATATTTTGCCATTTATCGAGGTTATCAATCATTACTTATAGTATAGAGTTATCTGCAATTATATTTTATGGGTTGTTTGGAATATGGTTATTACCCATTGTATTGTATTATTATTTTAATACATATAATGTTTATTTTAATTGTTAATCAAATTTAATTATATTGTATCGTTAAATTTATTTTTATTGTACAATACGATATAATCAAATAAAATAATAAAAAAGTTTTTAAATTACGACAAATGATTCAATCTATTCAATGGTATATCCTTAAAACAGTACAGTATGTAACGACTATATATCCAAACAAGTTGTTAAATGTCCCGATCTTATAATACTTGTATACTGTTAATAGATAAGTCCTAAACTTTATTCACATTAATGTGCTCCCTTAATACGTAGTTACCTGCATCACTTAACCCTTAAGTGCAAGTTGTTAATTAAGTACTCCATTAGCATGAAAAAGTTGGATTATCACGTATTAATTCTTTCTTGTCGTAGAATGGCAAGATAAGGATTTCCCGCACTTATTACGTGTTGGAAAAGTATTTTCTGTTAAACAAGAAAGGCCATAAATGTTCCCAAAAAATCGAATGTGATGTCAACTTGTGGCTTAGAGGGTTTAAATAACAATTAATCAAGGTTTAACCAAGTAATCTCTTTTAATTAACAAATACCTTCACGTAATGATTTGTGAGCAAAAAAAAAAAAACCAGCCTGGTGCATTAATAATTGTGCATTGACGCAAGGTTCTGGGAAAAAGTGTATCTAAGAATGTGATGTAGACAATCTATTCGAACTCAAGTAGTAGTTATTAATTTCACGGTTCAAACCCGTAACTTATAAATCATATAAAGATATTTTACCGTTATTTCAAAATTTCTTTTATTTATGAAAAAATAACTTAATGAAAAATTTACTGTTAAATTATAGGATAGACACGATGTTTAAGATTCAAACATGCAAAGTTTTATTTCCCCAACCATAGCGAAATACCTTGATTTAGTTAACTAAATGTACGCCATAAATATTAAAATGGTATATGTGTCATCCATCTAAGAAAAAGCTTGGGAAAATGGAGATACTAGAAATGAAGAAGAGTCAAATCCCCAATCCCTTTCCCTTGCATAATGAAAAAAATCATATAAAAAGAAAGTCAAAATACCTTCTCTCCGCTCTCCCAAAGCTCCATCGATATACTCTTTCCGTTTCATAATAAGTGGTTCTTTTAGCTTGTATAAACCCCTTTAAAAAGTACACTTTTAGAAAATTAAGAGTGTTTTTACTAAGACGGGCGGGAATGACGGAAGTGGAGTTGCAAACTGCTACTAAACACATGCTAATAGATGTCTTTTACCCTAATCAACGCCTAGAAAAAAAATGTAGTTAATGAATATTGATTATTTAAATAAGGGAAATTTTAAAAGAACACGTCCAAAATATTCTTAAAATTCTAAAGAATCGCTTATTTTGAAAAAAATTAAAAATCCTAAACAATCCCTTATTGTGAAACGGAGGGAGTAAACCACAAGCACACCAAATATCATGATCAAAGTTCAGAATTAGACTTCTCAATGATTAGACTATATTGACGTTTTTCACATTAGATCGATCCTAATAATTCATACTTTCACAGCATAAAAGATTTAGCTTAAAGAACATAATGGTTGACTAAAAAGCTGATTCTTGGAATTCATGAAAGACAGTTAAGACCAACACAACTGTTCAATTGTAGTAGAAAAGTCTGAAGTTGAAAATTATACTTGTAAGCAAAAGATTTTGTTGAAATTTTGATGGATGGTAACCGACCAATAGTAATATTGCAGCTGTGGTCCTGCTAGATGGGTGTGTTACTACAACTTGGTACGTATTCCCTATTTAGGTGGGAGCCTATTCACAATATCCTCTTCTTCTTTTTTTTAGTTAGGAACATTTATTATTGTAAATTACTATAAATTGAAATTTGGATTATTTGCAGAATTAGGATCTTCTAGTGTTACTATTATTCAAGTTTTGACCTCGTTTAAACAAAATTGCAAAAGTTTCGCCACCAGAACTCGACAATAAAGTCTTGATGGATGGCCAAAATATATAATTGATTTATATTTGACAAAGAAGGAAGAGAAGTTTCGGTGATTTGTTAAAATTAAAAGGGGACGAAAATTTTGAGAGAAGAAAAATAATGAGAGAAATTCTTTTCTTATTTTTCATTCATCACAATAACCCCCTTATATAAAAGTAAGTTATTCAAGGGAATACCGGACCATATCTGCTTTTGCGCCATGACAATCTCACTCGAATTACGGGAACCTACACATATTAGTACAGTATACTGGTATAAGGAAGGAGAGGAGTGAAAGCCGCTTGCTTGCCCTCCCCAGATAGCCTTAGCTTGGATCCGGACTCCACTCGTGGATTGAGGCTCTTTAGATGGTTTTTTCTATTGTATAATTATTTTGTGTTCGAGTTCGAGTTAGAAATACATGCATTTTCATAGTCTAACAAGGAAACCTTATTCTAATAAAACTACCATAATTATAATTTATTAAATATACTTAGACTAGGATTCTACCATAAAACTATTAGAGTTAGACTAGGTTTTCAATCCGGGTTCGGACCAGGTTCGTCCGTCAATACCCCCTAAAGTTGGAGCATGGGGATCTCGAATGCTCAACTTGCCAAGCAGATATTCGTGTTGTGATTTTCCCAAAGCCTTTGTAAAACACGTCTTCCAATTGTTCATAGGTTGACACATAACTCAGAAGTATTATACCAGATTGGAGTGCGTCCCAGACATAATGATAGTCAACTTCAATATGTTTAGTCCGTTCGTAGAACACCGGATTTCGTGTAATATACAATGCTTATTGACTATCACGGTACATTTTTACTGGATATTTATGTTCGACGCCTAAGCTATGTAGTATTCCGCCTCTGCTGACGAGCGAGGGACAATGTGTTGCTTCTTGGTTTTCATGATACCGGTAAATTTCCGAGTGAGATAAACCATTCGGTGAGTGATTTTCGGGTCAATGGACATCCAGCCCAGTCCGCATGATACCATCCATACAACCGGAGATCACAATCCATCCTTAACATAATTTCTTGCCAGGATTCTTCTTCGAGTATCTTTACCACTCGGAAAGCGGCTCTCCGGTGCGCTTCCTTCGGTTCGTGCATGAATTGGGACAGAACATGCACACAGTAGGACAACTCCGATCACATAAAACTGAGATATATCAATCTACCAATCAAACATCGGTATGGTTCTGGATCGTCCAAATTAGCCCCTTTGGCCAACGCCAAATTGTGATTTTGTTCCATAGGAGTATTAATCGGTTTTGCTCCCAATAGCCCGGACTCAGATTATATTGAAGGCATATTTCCGTTGACAAAAGAATTACCCGATTGGTCCACGCGCAACTTCAACCCCCATAAATACTTTAGGGGGCTCAGATCTTTCATGTGAAAACAAGCTCAGAGATAGTCTTTGAATTGTGCAATGGCACCATGATCATTTTCTGAGATAATCAAGTCATCCACATAAACTAAGATGTTAAGTTGTATACTTCCTCGATGCATCATGAAGAGAGAATAATTGGAGTATGACTATTTGAAACCATATTTCATCAAGGCACTTGATAATTTGGCAAACCAACACCTTGGGGCTTGCTTCAAATCCAGTGGTAATTCATATAAACTTCTTCTGCCAGTTCGTCGTGCAAGAAGGCGTTATGAACATCCATCTGATACAACTACCAATTTCGAGTTGTCGCTACCACCAAGAAAGTCCGAATAGTCACTACCTTCGCAACCGGAGTAAACATTTTATTGTAGTCAATACCTTCCTCTTGCTTATTACGGAAGATGGCCAACCGAGCTTTATATCGTTTAATTGTGTCGTTCGAGTTGTATTTGATCTTGTAAATCCATCTACATCTAAGTTCTTTCTTATCCGGTGTCAATATTTTCAATGTCTATGTGTTATTATCCTCCAATGCTTGGATTTCTTATTGCATGGCTTTTCTCCAACATTCATTTTTCATGGCTTTTGAGAAGGATTTTGGTTCAATTCCTGTGGTAATTGCTGCAAGGTAGCGTTGGTGCTACGAGGAAAAATTATCACAGGATATATAGTGAGCTAAATGATAAGGCGCACCTAAGGTTTGCTGAGGACCGGGTGAACTCGTTGATGGACTTTCTTTCCAGTATTTTTCAGTAATGTAGTCACGTAATCGAACTGAATCATGCTTCTGACATTTACCCCTTCCCGATTGTTCCTCGGTGTCTTTTCATTGGGCCGAATACCTTTCGTTTGTATTTCTTCTACGTTTTCATTATTCAGACTAGCATTGTCTGGTCTAATTTTGGTTGATCCGTAGGTTTGGTTTCCGGTGTCTGGATTTCCTCTATTCGAGTTTTGTTCATACTTACATTATTTGTCTGTTCTTTTTCGAAATCTTGCTGATTCCTTTCTTCCTTTATTTCATTCGGGATTACTTCTATTTGTCAACCAAGTTACCTATTCCTACGGCAAAAGGGAACTTAGTCTCGTAGAAGTCCACATATCTTGATACTAAATATTCATCATTTTCTAAGTCATACAATCTTCAACTTTTCTGTCCGTAGGGGTATCCCAAGAAGACACACCTACGACTCCGACTCTCAAACTTGTCTCTTGTTCTTTCGTTCGTGTGTGCATAACATAGTGACCCTAGCAACCTTAAGTGATCATAATGATGGTTTTGGTGGTCGACTCAGCTTGTCTATTTGCACACGGATGATAAGGTGACGATGTGACTATTTTGATGTTCAACCCCTATAAGAATTCAGTATGTTTCTTTCCCATAAATTGTCAACCATTATCACAAGCGATTTCTTTCGGTATTCCAAACCGTCAAATGATATGATCCCAAATGAAGTCTATGACCTTCCTTTCATGAACCTTTTTATATGCTTTTGCCTCCACCCACTTCGAGAAATAATCTATCAAGATTTGCAAGAACCTTACCTCTTCCACAACTCCCGGCAATGGGCCCATGATGTTCCTTCCTCATTTCATGAATGGCCATGGGACCACCTCTGAGTGGAGTACTTCGGCGGGTTGATGTATCATAAGGGAATACTGCTGATACTTCTCGCATTTCCAAACATAGGCTTTGGCATCTTCTTCCATCCGAGACCAGTAGTAACCAACCCTCATTATCTTATTTACCAACAAGTTGGCAAGTGTAGTGGTATTTTTGCAATTTCTCTCTTGTACCTCTTTCATCACATACTTGGCCTTTATGGGTCCTAAGCATTTACCCAAGGGCCCGAGGTAGGATCTTCTATACAACTCATCCTCGTGCATCCAATATCTGGCCGCATTGGTTCTCAATGGCCGAGCCTCCTTACTATCTTCTAGGAGATTCCTTGTCTGTAGATAATTGATAATGTCATTCCGCCAGTCTCAAGTCAAGCTGGTAGAATTCACTTTGTGTAGGTCTGAATCTAGGACGGGGCATAGGAGATGGACTATGGACTCCGACTCTCCCTTAGTTGCCCCAGATGAAGAGCCTAGGTTAGCCAAGGCGTTAGCTTCAAAGTTCATTTCTTGAGGGATTTGCATTACTTTCCACTTCCTAAACCGAGCCAATAGAGCGATGACTTTACTTAAGTATTCTTGCATTCTTCTGTCTTTGGCCTCGTATTTGCCCAATATTTGATTAACAATTAACTGCGAATCACTTTTGAGTTTGATATTTTCGACTTCGAGTCATCGAGCTAACTCTAAACCTGAAATTGCGGACTCATACTCGGTCACATTGATAGTTAAAGAAATACAGTTAATGGCTTGCCTGATGATAGCCCCTGATGGAGCAATAAGACAATCCCCAACCTAGTACCTTTCATGTTTGTGGCCCCGTCCGTATATAAGACCCATTCCCGGATGCCATTTTGGTATCCCAAACTGCCTCTGTATGAACTCGAGGTATCATGTCTGGACTATAATCAACCACGAAGTTGGCTAAGGCCTGAGACTTAATAGCGATCCAGGGTGAATAAGTGATATCGTACCCGTAGATTTGATCAACTAACTTACTAGTCTGCCTGAGAGTTCGAGTTTGTGCAATATATTTCACAAAGGGGAAGTAGTGACCACGTATATGGAGTGACATCAAAAATACAACCTCAGCTTACGAGACACAACTATCAGGGCCAAAGCCAACTTCTCGAGGAGAGGGTAGCGGGCTTCAGCCTCGGTTAAAGCCTTGCTTGTAAAATAAATAGGAGATTGCGTACCTTTTTCTTCTCGAATGAGCACAATACTTACATCGGTTTCAGATAAAATGATATAAATCAACATGAGTTCTCTTTCATCCGATTTTACGAGCAGGGTGGGTTTGTCAAGTATCTCTTCAAATCCTTCAGCGCTTGTTGGCATTCCGGGGTCCATTGGAAGTCTTTCTTTTTCTTTAGCAGGCCGAAGAATTCCTGACATCGCTTAGATGACCTTGATTTGAATTTCCCTAATGTCGTTATCCTCTCGGTCAGGCATTGCACCTCTCGAGCATTATTGAGTACCTCTGGTATTTGCTCGATTGCCTGGATATGATCCGGGTTGGCCTCAATGCCCCTGTTTGACACCACAAAAATCGGGAACTTTCCCGAGCCTACTCCAAAAGTGCACTTTTTCGAATTCAGCTTGAGGTTGTACTCGCGGAGAATCTCAAATACTTCCTGCAAATGTCTAATACGTCCCTATATTTCGACGGACTTAATGATTATATCATCTAAGTAAATCTCCACACTCCGACACAAATGATGTTAGAACATCTGTTGGGTCAACGGTGGAAAATGGTCCCTGTATTTTTTAAGACGAACGACATGACAATATAACAGTAAGTTCCGTGCTCCGTTATGAACGAAGACTTTTCCTGGTCCAACTGTATCTGGTCAAACCATGTGGATACGTCCAGGAAACTGAGTAGCTCATGTCTGGCCACCGCGTTGACAATATAATCTATGCGAGGCATAGGGTACGAGCTCCTTAGGCATTCTTTGTTTAAGTCTTTTATATCTAAAAAAACTTGAAAAGTTTCAGGTTTCTTAGGAAGTACCACCATGCTTGCAAACCAGTCTGAGTATTTTACCTCTCGAACCGATCCTGATGGATAAGTCAGGCCACTTCTTTTCTGATGAATTGACTTCACTCTACTGACACCAGACGCCTTTTTTGCTTAATGAATTAACAATCCGGGTCGATGTTCGTCTTGTGAAGGGTCAGTTTTGAGGGTACACCTATGATATCTAACTTCGACCAAGTGAAGCTACCAATATTGTCATTCAAAAATATAACTAAATTTTCCCGAAACCTAGGATTTAAGCCTGAGCCTAGGAATACCTGTTCTTTGAGGTTGTTCGACCAATATGGGGTCATCTCAAGATCCTCTGCTGTAGATCTTCTCGCATCTGATTTTTCCGGTGCCATGAATCCCTGAGGTATTTGGTCCTCCGAGTAGAGGACCCCCACTGGTTCCTTCCCTTGTTTGACTTCAGAGTTGACCTCGAAAGCGGGCATCTGTGATTGCTATCTGTCATTCCCAACCAGCTCTTTTTTCTTGTCAACCAAAGTGATCTCTGCTTGATCAGTGTCAGTGTCTCCCTGTACTGCAACTACTCCACGAAGTGTTGGGAATTTCATCACTTGATGAAAGGTAGACATGACGACCATCATGGCGTGTAGCCAGGGTCTCTCGATCACCAGATTATAGGGCATTCCCCCCTCAAGGACATTAAACAAAGCTTTCATCGAAACTCCCTTCACGTGAGTGACCAACTCGATCTGCCACCATGTTATTTCACTAGACAGGCTGAAACCGGTCAGAACCTTTATTACCGGGACCATTTGCCCAGTCAATTGCATCTCCTTTATTACACAGAGTTGCACAATGTTCACAGCGCTACCTCGGTCAATGAGTGCACACTTAATGTTAAATTGAAATATTTAGATAGAATTTACCAGAGCATCGACGTATGGGCTGTCAATGCTTTTCCTTTCTGCTATGTTGAATTTGATGGGATCTTTAGGCTTATTCCTCGCCATTTTTTTGGACGGAGGTATCCTCTCGTGTTGCTATTTTTGAGACACCGCCCCGACTATTTTTCCTTCAGCGATCATGTTGATTGCTCCCTGCTATGCTGGACATTCCCGTGAAGTCCAGTTTTTTTTTTCTCTGGCATATTTGGATCGACTGCTAAAAAATTCTTTCAAGTGTCCGCTCCTTAGTAGGTCTTCCACCTCGTACCTCAAATGTTTGCAGTCCTCTGTTGAGTGGCTCGGAATCCTATGGAACTCACACCAACTCTCTATGTCTGCACCTCATTTGTTTAGGTTGGACCGAATCGCCACTGGGAACTGAGCTTCCTTCATAGTTTTTATTGCCATAACCAAGTCCACGACCTCTGCATTAAATTTTTAAGAGGCCACGTTCGGTGGTCCCGGGTCATTAGTGGGCTTTCTCTGCGACACTTCTTTTTCTCTCATAGGCTGACCCTGATCATACTTTGTCTTGTTCGGTCGTCCTTCCCACGACTGTCGGGTTGAATAAGGTTCGTACCAACCTCTTGGGTCCCTTTGTCTGTAAGGGAGAGCATTTCAAAGTTCCTCTATTGCCCCCTTCCAATTTCTATCAGAGTGTCGGCCCTATGACCATTCTCTATCCTCATCTTGGCAGTATATCTATTATTCACTTCGTTCCAGGACTTAGCCGGGAACACCCTTTAACTTTTCTTCAGCTTTCTTGATGCGTTCAAACTATTGACATTCAGGCTGTCGGTAAACACTGCGACAACCCAATCCTCCTAAATTGCTAGTAACAACATTCTCTCCCATTGGAAACGTTCCACAAAGCTACCGAACAACTCTTCCTTCCTCTGCTTTATGGTGAAGATATCCTCCTTGTGAGTTTCGACCCTCCGAGCTCCATCATGGGCTTTTACGAATGCATCTGCAAGAGCAGCAAATGAATCAATAGCGTTTTCAGGTAAGAGAGTATACCAAGAGAGTTCTCCCTTTGTAAGCGTTTGGCTGAATTTTCAGCATGACGGATTCAATTTGATGCTGCTGCAAGTCATTCTCGATGACTATGTCCTCAAAGGTCACGATGTGCTCATCCGGATTTGTGGTGTTGTTATACTTGGGTATGTCATGCATTATGAATTTCTTCGGGATGGGCTTTAGAGCCACTTCTTCCCTGTAAGGAATCTTTCAATATTTCCTCGCTTCAACCTCTTTCAACATAGGGGGCCTCGGGTATCTGACTTATCCATTCGTGGAGCTCCTTCTCTAGCACAGTAAGTCTTGCCAGGTCTGCTTCTGGTGTTTTAGGCTCCATTCTCTCGGCATTTTCTATGGATGCACCGGGCATTCCTGTGGCTTCCGTGTCATCCGTCGATTATCCGACGCTGCCTCAGATAAAGAGTTCAAAAGTTTTTTTATGCGGTCTATTATGACACTGTTTTCTGCTAAGACTGTGACTAGGGTAGCTTTCGATGGGGGTACTTTCTCCTTTGAACATCCCCTCCATTTTGGAGTGTGGGTGTCTTTTTTTTTCTTTGGGTACCGCTCTTTGGGACGTGCTTCAAGACTCTCCGTCGAGTGGCTTCGAACGTCTTCCTTATATAAGGGTTTGTTAGGGTTTGCTTTTTGGGGGGCTATCATTTCCTCCGACTCTATTCGTAGTGTTTCGGAACGGTCCGCCAGGTCCCGATGTTCGATGGGTACCTGCTTCTCTCTGGGTTCTTGTGATCTGTGAGAAATGTTATTTTGTCCTGACATATTTCTCTCTTTCTGAGTGTCGTGATTCCGTTTAGGTTTTTAAGGAGGTCATGTACAGATAGAGAAAACACCATAACTGTCTATCCCCACAGACGACGCTAAAATGTTTTTTGGTGAAACTGATTCTAACCAAAAACACAGTTAGAGACTTGTGTTTTAGGTTTAAAGATAAGTAGGTTGTATTCAATCCAGAGAACTCCTTAATGAGACCGATAGAGCTAAGATATAAGAATAAAGAATATGAGATTCGGTAATTAAAATAATAAACAAATAAAATGTGTAAATATGCTAGATCCGGAAAGAATAATGAACAAGTGCTTTGGTATATTGATCTGAGAGAGAATATTGGTTACAAGTGTAAACTTAGATAATACAACGTGTCTTACTTCTCTTCTAAGTGTTGTATATATAAAATAAAACTAAACTACTATTCCCCCCCCCCCCCCCTAAAGTTGTGATGATGTGAGTGTGCCGATGTCACTGTGCTCATGGCGCTCTATTCTAGGATGGTTGATGTGATGAAATTTTTGGGAGGGGGAGACAGTTGTATAAGGATTCGGGTCATTGGAGTTTTTGGATCATCAGGTATCCTGGGGCGTTTTCACCCAACACAAATTTAATTTACCAGTTAATTTGGATTTCATTATTTTTGCTATGAAGTTTACGATCTATAGTTCAATTGACGATTATCATATAATTTTAAGATTATGAGGAGAAAATAATTTCAAAATATTTTTAACATGATGTAATATTATATGTTTTAGTTAAGTTCGTATACTTTTTTTAAAAGGTCTAACACCATTAAAAGTATTTGTACATCTTATATAATTCTTTTTTTCTTTTCGATTACTAATAATGTACAACTTTGATTAGCACACTCAATAATCTTCACCTCGAATTATGTTTTTAATCACCTCATAGAGTTATCTGGAAATTAACTGATATTAATTAAGTATTTATGATCACCAAAATCTTGTGACTTCTTTTTTGTATATGCATCTCAAAGCTAGGGTGAACATAGTAAATTGATCTGCAGAACGGGAACAACGTTAAGCTGGGCTCCATACCAGATTTTGTTACAATTTTTTAGCTAAAACAATTAAAAGATATTCTTAACATACGACTTACGTTAATTATATGAGAAACAAATAAAATTTCTCGGCTCGGGTTGCTCTAAGTCTTAAGAAGTCTTCTAGGGTACTACTAATACCTACAACTTCATAACGACACGTGGAAGCTAACTAACACACTTTTTAACTTTTGGACCACTTTTGATGGCTACTCTTTAAGGCGCGCCGCCAAGCAAAGGCGCCGCACGCTCTCTTTCACATCGTAGTATTCTATTCGTAGCGTCCGCAATCCAAAATACACTATCCCTCACGTTTTTAATCTATTCGCCTTTTTAGTCCGTTTTATTTTTTTTATTTTTTATATATAATAATGCAGTAGTAACTTATTAATTTAATTCAAAACTCAATGACTTATTTAGAAAAAAGATTCATAAGATATTTTCATACAATACATACATTTTTAATTTATGACTAACACAAGATTTAAATAAAAGTTGTCCAAAGTTCTCTCTCCAGCTTAGCGTCTGTTATGATTTGTAGGGGTGAGCGGGTCCGGATACCCTAACTTTTTTGAACTATCCGGATCCTACCCAGTAAAATATCGGTTCCTAAATTTACTACACGGAATCTACCCGTAGCAATCACTATCCGGAACCTACCCGGACCCTGCGATTCCGGGTAGATTCTCGGATACCCTGTAAATCCAATTCCTTATTTAATTAATCCAATTCCTTAATTTTATGGAGTAAAATATTAATCAATTTAGTTAACTAAGCATATCAATAATCACATAATGCACATAAATAGTGGAATTAAAATACTTAAAGGGAGGGCATTTACCTTTTGCGGGGGCAGCCTAGGATTCGAGGTAGGGGCTTGAATCTTCTGCTTCCACACTCAAAGCACTCGCACACACAAAAAACACAAGTTTCAGTTTGAAAGGGTTAATTAGGGCTAGTTTAGGATCCACCAAAGGGCTTGGTTCCAAGTTAAGCGATAATGAAAGGCCAATAGAAAATCTTTTTTTTTTATTTCGGATGGGACAAAATCCATTAATAATCACAGAAGAGAAAGAGAAAGGGGGAAGGTATTATCTACGCGACATACTATCAGAGAGGGAGGAGAAGACAAGGGTCATTAAGACCCTTGTCGAATTTGACTATGCACGATCTGGCACTGGCGAAAATCCCCTTAAACTTTTGCCATTTTAGACGAAAAAGGCGAAAGGGTGGGGTGGTGGCTACTAGGGTTCACAACCCTTGGAGAGTAAAGAAGTGAAGTGAGGGTGTTTGCCCTTAGCCACTCGTTTAAAGGGTGATTGGGCTGGGCCTGGTCCTTATTGGACTAGGCTCAGCCGATTTAAAAAGAAAAGGGGCCCAAAATTATTAATTTAAAAGGTTGGGAGTATTAAAGAGGAATTATGCAAATGTAATCACGAGATTAATTTAAAATGTGACCACTTTGATATTCATAGGTTCCGGGTCCAGGTACTCTGTCTCTATTTACTGGAACCTATCCGTTATTATAATATATCTACTTGGAACCTATCCGTTAGTGTCGATTCCGGTCGGGTATCTGGGTACCCTGTACCCGTGCTCACCCCTAAATTGATTTGTCTGTTTGGTTTCACTTGCCGGGGCTTCTCACAAGCTCTGTTATTCAGCTTAAGAGTATTTAAGTCCAATTTATATATATATATAATCTCATTAGTCATTGGCATTTACCCAATGATACGATTATTTGGTTATAGCTAGTAAGGGTGTTCCTATACTTTTAAGGGTTCGATGCGAGAAACAAAAATAGATAATTTTTTATTCACATGAAAAATTAAAATTAATTAATTAATTAATATTAAAAAAAATATTGATCAAAACATCAAATAAATGTATAGTAAACACTATATTCGATTCAATGTTTTCAATTTCAGTATAATAATACTACGAAAGAGATACCTTAATGTCATTACATGAAAGATTTAAAAGAAAAAATATCATTACATTTAGACATAGAAAATTGAAATAAAATTGAAATCTGATTTTGTGTTTTAAAAAAAAGTCTTTCGCTACTCATTAGATTCGAAACACACAAACTCTCACTAGGGAAAGATTTTTGAAAGGAGCCATCAACCGCTAAGCTATAGCTCTGACTGTTAAAATTGGAGTCATTTTTAATACATATCTTAATATTTGAAACTAATAAAAGAAAAATTCTGGAGAGGCCCCGCCGACCGGGGCTTGTGCGGCGGCGGCGCCTCGACCGCCCAGGGACCGGCTCTGTAGCTGGTTATGAGAAACTTTGCACAAACAAAATTGCAGCAACTGGGTATAAAGTATAAACTGTCTACAAATATGTGTAACTGAGAATATACCATGTACGTTTTCCCCTTTAATCTAGATGAGGCCTAGGATCCTTTAATCTGGTTCAGACCCCATAGATTGTTTTCCTAAAAATTCCATGACTTTGGCGTAAGATTTTATATTTACAAGCAACAAAGACGTTTTACTATTAAATATAGTGGAGCCAATTGTGCACTCTCCTCTCTCATTATAATACTCGCTTTGCATTTGTATAATTTTTCACTTTTTATAATTCCATCATTAGTTTCTTAAATAACTCCATTGAAAAAGGCAACAAAAAACAAAAAGCATCCGAGTGCAATTGTACGAATGAATTCTCACTGATAAAAACATCAGTTTAACTCAACTACAAAAGCTAGCTCATGAGGTAAGAATTACCCTAAATGATATAATAGAGACCGAAGGTCCCATCCACAACCGATGTGGGACTTTAACACGCAAACACGACCAAAACTGGAAGGCTGAAGTGTGAAAAATATATATAACATGATATGAAAACTCAACATCGGACAAATCAAGAGTGTGATTGGTCCGACTCTAATACTATGATATATAAGAAATAAACTTTGAATCTAATTTAATCTCATAAGCTAGTTCATGAGATGCTAATTTTCCAAGATCATATATGATCTAAAGAGACCAACGACCCCATCCACAACCAATGTTGACTCTAACACACTATCCTCGCACTCCATTAATTAAGCTCGTCTCTATGCAATATTATGAAATTCAGTTTAACTAGCATTAGAAGTTTCTACTATCACATGAACTTAATCTCTCACAATATTACGGTAAGATACTATAACATGAAAATTGTAAATTTTCCACAAAAGCTACAAATATTTTGCACAAGAAAAAAAATGTAGATGCTTTTAATTGGTGAATGGTAATGAATGATAACTCTATATTTCTCTATGAATCTCCAACCTCTTTTGATTTTAAGGTACTCTTTGAATACTATGTTTTTGTCACTGGTCGTTGTTCAATTGTTGCTGTAAGAAGCACACATCGTCAATATTCCATGAATTGTCCATCCATTGTGTACTGTTTTGTTGATCCACTTCTTGAAATCCTAGAAATCCAGGGTGAAAATAACCTGTCGGGCTAATTATGGATTCTCCATAACATGTCTGATTAGTACTTTGATGTAATTGAGAATAATTCTGATTACTGCTTTGGTCAATTGAGAAATTGTAGTAACCATCGGTGAGGTCGGATGAGTAATTGTCTGACGATGAATAATTAAGACGGTTTGTTTTATTGATATTCGTCAGTTGGATAGGTACATATTCCGACGTATGATGATGATTCACGTATGGTACTGGCGGTTGAATTTCTTCGTTTTGAATGTAAGCGGCAGCGGTGGTAGCAGCGGAGGAAGAAGTTGCCGTTGTGCCAGAAGCGGCAGCGGCTTGAATTCTCTCGACTAACCTTGGCATCCAAAGATATTTCATGGTATCTTTGAATTGCTTGCTGTTCACGTCACATTTGAGCTGTTTTGCATGCTTTTGAACTCGGGTTCGCCAGTAATTCTTGATCTCGTTATCTGTTCTTCCAGGCAGATGTTGAGCAATTTTAGACCAGCTACAAAAGAAATGAAAATCATATTAAATACTATAATAAAAAATTTACTAATAAATACGAACAAACCGATTGAAGAAGAATAAAGATGGCAAAAGATATTTTAAAGCTAACAGATAATTTAAAAGTATAGAAATGGTTTGGATTTGGAAATCTTTAAGACAGAACTTATATACTGTAAACATTTATTTATTTATGTTTTTGTTCCATTTAAATATTTTTTATTTTTCATTTATTGAATATATTAGTAACAAAACTTTTAGGCAATTACTCGTTCCAAAATGATTGACCTACTTTCCTTATTAATTATTCAAAAAAAGATTGATTCTTTTTTATATTTAGAAATAATTTAACTTTTATGAGATTATTTACAACCACATAGATATCTAAGATTTATTTTGAATCATATATATTTTTTTTTATTTCTTAAATTTTATGAGAAGTCTAAATAGATGAATTTTTTGGGAAAGAGAGTAATTTCTTTTTGTTTACTGAGGTGAGAATTACAAAATGGCAAACTACTGACATGGCGAGTAACGTGTCATAAATGTGGTGCCGAAAATTTGATCTTTTGGTCATTCGTACATTTTTTTAGCAATTCCCACCTAGTTTAGTTATTTTAATGTGATCAACTCCAGTTACTTTATTATGATAAAATAATATTGTAATTTTAATGAAATAGCAGGTAATGTAAAATGATTATAACTGAAATTAACCCGTAATTAATAACAACAATAATATGATCAATTGTAATTCCATAAGTAGGGTCTGGGGAGAGTCGGATATACGCGGACCTTATCCATATCTTTGTGGGATAGGTTGTTTCCGATAGTTCCTCGACTAAAAAAATATTGAGTTTTTAATACGGTAATACGATAAATATATTCTATCACGCACAATTAAATTCGTCTACACTATTAGTACATATAAGTAAATCAATGTTTTAAAGGAACATACCGATTGCCCCAACGAGAATGCAATTCAAGAATCAAGAGTTGTTCATCAAGAGTAATGTTCCCACGTCTAACGTCTGGCCTAAGATAATTAAGCCATCTTAATCTGCAGCTTTTACCTGTTCGCTTCAAACCTGTTTAATTAATTTCAAGCAATTCAATCATAAATTAAGTTCATAGAGCATGTTGCTGAACAAAAGTTGTATATACGATAAAATAAAGTACCAATACCACTTCAATTTTACTATTACTTCTACCCCACCCCCACCCTCCCCACCCCCACCCAAAAAAAAACACTTTTTCTTTTATCTTTATCAGATTGGACAAGTGTTTAACATTTAAGAAATTACCTTGTACGGAAAGAAATTATACTAAAAACATATCCATACGAATATTTATCTGCATATGAAGCGTGAACTATCTATCTTTTATACATTTTTTCTTAAATAAAGAAAAAATCGTTTCACAAAAAAGATTTATTCAACTAACTCGATGAACATGATTCTTTTGTCATATTGATTAATAATAATAAATCAAAGTGAATATGTAGAAGTACGCAACGATGACCACCAAGTCATGTGGTGGCAGGGGCGGATGTACAACTCGGGTACTTTAGTTTTAGCCTAAATTTATATTTGTCTAAAAAAATTATTAAATATGTATAATGATAGAACTCATGAATAGGGATCTAGTAGCTTAGTTAGTTGACTACATGAATTTTTACTTTGTTGGTGAGTGTTCGAATCTCCACATTGTAATCCCACTCAATTTTCTCTTTCCCTACCCCTATGTAATAAAATAATTTTTTTTAAAAAAAATGTAGAACTCATGAGTAATTCAAAAAGATTAAAATTTTAAACATATAAATTTAAAATTCTGAATCCGATTCCGTGTAGTGATATGAATAGAATATTCCTTCCCTCCTTAACCAAAAGCCAAACATTTGAACCCTTGGAATAGCAAAAGAGCGTGGAATCGTTCAAGCGAGCTAATCACAATAAAAAAATTCTTGATAATAAGTGTTTATCCCTTGATGGGCTTTATGGTGGCGCAAACCTAAATTGTCGGACCAGTGAATTCTGAATACACCAGGGAGATGACAGAAAAAATCTAAAACATAGAGATATGCGTTATTAATTACCAGCACAACGGGCAAGGGAATTCCATCGACCTTCACCATGATGAGCAATAAAATTGATAAGTGTAAAGTCTTCTTCAACAGTCCATGGACCTCTTCGAAGATCCATAATATTAGCTTCCTCCATAATTTCTTGATTATTGTTCTTACAATCTCCTCCTCTTCGACCTAAACCAACTTTAATTTTTTCATGATGATCCATCAAAAATATTTTTTTGTTTACTCTAAATGGAAAATTTAATTGATTGATACAAAAAGGTACTAAAATAGAGAAAAGATAGAGATGATATGAGAAGAGAGATGAAATATATGGATTAGTACTCGAGGACATAGAAGTTGATGGGACTTTATAAAGATACAAAAAAAGTGGGAGAGGTTTGAAAAAATTGTGTAGAAAATAAAAGTGGCATGTGATGGAAAGAAGAAGTTTAAAAAGTCGTTGTAGTTGTACTGTTGTAGTAATACTATGTATCCCACAAAGCCGCAATAAGTAGAAACACTTCAATTTTTCAGCATTTAATTCCTAAGTTCAATTAAAGTAATTAAAGCTTCACTTCAATTTTGACTTTGCTCCTTCTACAGGTGGTAGCGAGAGCAAAGCAAGCTCTAGTGGTGGGTTGTCTTCGTGGTCCCATTTCATCGACATAGTCAGAAGCAATAGATGTTGTAAAGAAGTATGAATTTTTGTGGTCATCCGGTTGTCGATATTTTCACCGGATGACTACTTATGTCCTTCCCGATAATTAAATGTAAAGATATGACATCTGGACTTAACTCGACCCTAAAAATTAGCTCATGAGGGGAGGATTATCGTTCAAGTCCATATAAGCAGACTACCATTCCATTCCCCCAACCAATGTGAGACTCTAACCCACTCTAACATTAAAAAAAGTATAGAAGAAGTGTCGAGCAATGCAACAGAGCAGTTGCAGCAACATCACACACTCACACTCACAGCATAACAACAACACACACATTGTGTGAAGTTTGTTAGTTAAAGTTTGTTGGAGTTTTGTTAGAAGTTTGTTATGAGGTTGTTTGCTATGTATTTTACTTTCATTCAATAGTTATTAGTGTAAATATAGCTACATCTACATTGTAAGGACTAGATAAAAATATACAAGAAAAGCTTCCACAAAACTTTTCTCTTCCTTTCTGATATCTTCAATTCTGCATTCAGTATGATCTGGATTGCACATGCGATCCAGAATTAGTTTAGAGCGAGAAATTTATCATGGTACCAGAGCACATGCAAAGTGAACTGAGGAATCTTCTACCGGCATTAGAGCAGAAAACCGAGGGATTCACTATGAAGGTCTGAACTCGTTTTTGAATTTCTAATCTATTTCAGACTATTTTCTTTCAATTTTGTGAGTAGTGTAAGTTGATTTCTGGTGTTGTGTTGTTGAAAAATCATTTAAATATGAAATTCATGGAGAAACCTCACCAATTGCTTCATTAACTGTGGATGAGAGTTCGAATTCTGCTTCGAACATAGTTGATCATAATTATCCCTTGTTCCTAAATGCATCGGATACAGTTGGTGCAGTACAAGTAGAGATTCAATTAGTAGGCATGGACATTTATACCTTATGGAGTAGAGCTATGAAATTGATCTTATTGATAAAGAATAAAATTGGATTCATTGATGGATCTGTTAAGCGAGATACATATAGTCCCAATCAGATGAGGCAATGGGATTGAGGTAATGCAATGATTATTTCGTGAATTATGAGAAATGTTAATAAGAATATGTTGAGTGGGATATTGTATAGGTCTACTGCTCATGCAGTGTGGAAGGATTTAAAGGAAAGGTTTGATAAAATCAATTTATCTAGAGTAAATCAATTGAAGAAAGATCTTGCAATGTTGAATCAAAGAGTCTCACCAGTGTCTAGCTATTATTCAATGATGAAGGATTTATGGGACGAAATTGATTCAATCATTCCTCCACCAACATGTGATTGTACAAGTCCTAGAGAGTACATAGAACATTTAGTTAATAAGAGACTGCTGGAGTTTCTGATGGGGTTAAATGATGGCTATAATCAGGCAAAGAGTCATATTTTTCTAATGTCACATACTCCTAGGGTAAACCAAGCTTATGCAATGATTGCACAAGATGAAAGCCAGAAACAAATAACAAGATGGTACACATCTATGGGAGAATCTACTGAGAATATAGCTTTGATTAGCAGGTTTCCTCAACACAGACAAAAGAAGTCATACAATTCATATGAATTATGTGATCATTGTCAGATGAAGGGACATACTAGAGAAGGATGTTACACGCTGATGTATTGTGACTACTGTAAAAATAAGGGACATGTTAGGGATACCTGTTATATACTCATAGGCTATCCTTCAGATTTTAAAGGAAAGAAGAAGGTGAATGCAATAATGACAGGGATGTCACATAGCACAGTACATCAGAATGCTGGTGGATGTGTAGAGCATTCAAATAAGAGGAATTTGGGAGACTGGAGGCAACTATCTCAGGACTAGCATGAACAACTCAACCTTCTGCTGAGATCATGCACTCTAGATAAGGTTGAGAGGATGATGGCTATGCTGAATCAGAATACAACAACTGTTGGAGCACAATATGGCAATACAACAATCCCTAAAGTCCATATGGCAGGTAAACCTGTATTCAATAAGGAAAACAGTAATATTTAGATAGTTTATTCAGGAGCAACTAACCATATAGTAAGTGATAAAATTATGATTGAAAAACTTAATTTGTTAGATAATGCAGGGCAAGTTCAATTGCCTACTGGTGACACTGCAATAATTACTCAGACAGGGAATTGCAGATTGACAAGAGGTGATCTTATAAAACATGTGTTGTATGTACCAAGTTTCAAATTTAATCTTTTTTCAGTTTCAAAGCTAACAAAGGAGTTGAATTGTTTTGCAAGGTTCTTTCCTGACTTCTTTGTTCTACATGGTCTCTTCACTGGGAAGGTGAAGATGATTGGTAAGGAAGTAGATGGATTGTACATGCTGGAGTCAAAAGGAAGATGTCCTGAACTGATGTAGACACAAGCACATATGTCAATGATTACAACGGATGAGTTGAAAGCAGAACTTTGGCATAGGATATTGGGGCATGTGCCTAGTTTTACAATACAACATTGTCAAGTTTGTCCTATGGCTAGGCAAACTAGGGTGTCATTTCCTGTTAGCAGTAGTAGAACTGATTTTACTTTTCAGTTGTTGCATCTTGATGTATGGGGACCATACAGAACCCTTACTTATACTGGTATGAGGTACTTTTTCACGGTTGTTGATGATCACACCAGATGGACTTGGGTATTTCTGCTTCATATTAAATCTGATGTTACTATTGTTCTTAAGAATCTTTGTGCACTAATCAAAACTCAGTTTAATATAGCTGTTAAATGTGTTAGATCAGATAATGGTTCAAAATTCTTTAATAGCTCTTGTAATGAGTTATTTGTTCAGCTTGGAATTGTATATCAAAGTTCTTGTCCATATACTCCTCAGCAGAATGGAGTAGTGGAGAGGAGACACATGCACATATTGGAGATTGCCAGAGCCATTAAGTTTCAAAGTCATTTGCCAATAAGATTTTGGGGAGACTGTGTAGAAGAAGATGTGTATATGATCAGTAGGATTCCTTCTGTAGTGATAGGAAATGTTTCACCTTATATAAAACTTTACAAAAGGGCCCTAACTTTATCTCATATAAGGGCCATAGGATGTCTATGTTATGCTATCAATCTAGTGAGGAAGGACAAGTTTGACGTCAGGGCCACAAAATAAGTGTTACTTGGTTATGCTTCCAGGCAAAAGGGATACAAGTTATTGAATCTAACTAATAAAACTATTTTTATAAGCAGTGATGTATCATTTTATGAAGATATATTTCCTTTCAGGTAGCACGGGCAGTGTGTGTTGAGTCACACACTTCAGACACAAACAGAAACCTTTTTTCTATTTCTGAGGAATATGTTGATGATATAGCAGAAGGAAATATGCTTCAACAGGTTGCTGAGTCAAATGGAGCAAGATGATCAATAGCTTATGAAGGCATGACTGATGCAGTGGAGGTGATGCATCATGGTGATAATGAGGATATAATCAATGTTGCAGATTCTCATCAATCAGAGGTCATGATATCTTCACAAGATATGCCTATTAATCAGACACTTTTGGAGGTAAGAAAGTCTGCCAGAAACATGAGACCACCTACATAGATGAAGGATGTCATTCAACCTACAATAGATTCCAAAAGCATGTAAACTTGACAGTATCCATTACCTGATACATTCAGTTATATTGGGCTGTCATCTTCTTATCAAAGTTTTATAGTCTAAATTGTAGAAGAGTGTGAACCACAGTCATATTCTGAGACTTCAAAGGACAAGATATGGATAGAAGCCATGAAGGCTGAAATTCAGGCTTTGGAAGATAATAACACTTGAGAGATAGTTGACCTGCCAAATCATAAAAAGGTAATTGGCTGCAAGTGGGTGTACAAGATCAAATACAAGGCAACTGGTTAGGTTGAAAGGTTTAAGGCAAGACTGGTGGCAAAGGGATACAACCAAAATGAAGGAATTGATTATCAAGATACTTTTTGACCAGTAGTAAATATGGTGACAGTAAAATCAATGATCTCAGTTACTGCTGCAAAAGGATGGGTTGTGCATCAATGGATGTGTTCAATGCATTCTTGCAATGAGATTTTAATGAAGAAGTCTATATGAGTTTGGCTCAGGGTTTTGCACATAAGCAAGGGAAGATATGCAGGTTGCTAAAGTCATTATATGGGCTAAAGCAGGCTTCAAGACAGTGGAACATTAAACTGACCACTGCCTTGATATCCTCAGGTTTTGTTCAAAGCCATTTAGACTACTCCCTTCTTACAAAGAAGGTTAAAGACATGATAGTTGTGGTTCTTATCTATGTGGATGATTTACTTATAACTGGAAATGATGAGAACCTCATTAAATAGACCAAAACTATATTATAACAGAATTTCAAGATCAAGGATTTGGGAGAGTTAAGATATTTCTTGGGTTTCGAGTTTTTCAGGAACAACAGTGGCATTGTAATACATCAGAGGAAGTATGCACTTGAACTGATAGCTGATTTGGTATTGATAGGAGACAAAACAGTTGGATCACCAATGGAATTAAATGTGAAGTTAACTTCAGTTGTTTATGATAAACAGGTAAATGATGATGCAGTAGCTGATGGAACTAGGAATATGATCAGTGATCCTTTGTTAGTTGATCCAGCTAGTTATCAAAGATTGATTGGAAGACTTTTGTACTTGACCAACACCAGACCAGACATAGCCTTTTTTGTTTAGTGTTTGAGCCAATTCATGCAAGCCCCTAAAGACTCTCACCTAATGATAGCTAATAGGGTGGTCAGGTACATCAAGCAAGCACCAGAGTTGGGAGTTTTTATGCCAGCATGAGAGTCTGAGTTTCTGTCTGCATATTGTGATGATGATTGAGCATCTTGCCTCAACACCAGGAAGTTTGTCACAGGATATCTGGTATTCTTTGTTCCTTCTCTTATTTCTTAGAAGTCTAAGAAGCAGCCAACAATATCCAGAAGCTCAGCAGAGGCTGAATATAGGAGTCTTGCTTCTGCTGTGGCTGAAGTAACATGAATTTCTAGCCTGTTTGCTGAATTGAATATTCAGCTGAAGTTACCCATTCCTCTGCATTATGATAGCAAATCTGCTATCCAGATAGCTGCCAACCCAGTGTTTCATGAACGTACGAAACACATTGATATTGATTTCCATTTCATCAGAGAAAAGGTGCAACAAGGATTAGTTTCTACTCTATATATTCCTACTGCTGATCAGCTTGCAGATGTGCTGACTAAAAGCTTAACTCAGGGACACCATTGTTATCTGCTATCCAAGCTATGACCGAAAAACTTTTTTTCAGTACCTAGCTTGCGGAGGGGTGTCGAGCAATGCAGCAGAGCAGCAACACATACTCACACTCACAACACATCAACAACACACACACATTGTGTGAAGTTTGTTAGTTAATGTTTGTTGGAGTTTGTTAGGAGGTTGTTTGCTATGTATTTTACTTTCATTCAATAGCTATTAGTATAAATATAGCTACATCTACATTGTAAGGACTAGATACAAATATACAAGAAAAGCTTTCACAAAACTTTTCTCTTCCTTTCTGATATCTTCAATTCTGCATTCAGTATGATCTGGATTGCACATGCGATCCAGAATTAATTTAGATCGGGAAATTTATCAAGAAGAAATAATAAAAATTTAACGAGGTTCACTCTAATCTACATCCTCGAGGTAGAAATAAAGAAAGTTTTTTTTTTACTATAAAAGTGAAGAAATAATCCCATTTAAATGTTCCAAGTGTTTTCTAAAACTTATCGGGTCAATGGAGTCGAATTCGGGTCGTGTCATTGCTCTCAGATTGCACGACTCTTAGAAGTAAAAAGAAGTTCGAAGCTGTTGGATCATGGTATAATTTAATTTAATTTAATTATATTCAAAACGAATACGTATGGATTAATCTACTTTCGTTTTTAGTTTATCATTAATAATAAGTCGTTATGGTATGTTAATGATGGTATATATGATTTGTCTTAATTTATTTATATATTTTATTCAGTGGTGTATGAGGCATTTTAATTAGCTGATTCTCCCTTTAATTTTCTTGCGACGAATTAATGAGAAATCTAAATTATCTTTTATACCCTTTACTTTGTAGCAGCAGATGAATACAGTTACTCAAATAAAAGAATATATAACTAGGGTTGATTTTATGGGATGTTACCCATTTAGTCACTCAGCTAAAATTAGTTACAATCTACTAGTCAAATATAATATATACATATATTATGCATATGTTATACATCTCGACTACCTTTTTGGGGAGCGACTATTTATGTCAATGAATTTCCGTAGTTGATTTTATATAAAACTATCGACTGTTGTGGCTAAAGGTTTGATTCACAAAGTTACAAAAATATGGCTAGAGATGTTGGTTGGTATCTAAATCAAGTGCACTTTTATAGTAAAGAGTTTCTTGCAAATTCTGCATCATATATCATTATATGAGTAGTAAAACTTCATAGAGTTAAATATAAGAATCTTCAAGATACATACATAAACAACTATTGAATGAAATCAGTGGGCACATATCCTTTTTATGTATAGGATAGGAAGGAGCAAATCCAACATTGTTTTTTAAAAAAAATACTTACTCTCCGTCCCAAAATACTTGTTATGTTACAATTTTCAAAAATCAAACTATATAAACTTTGACCAACATTTTAAGATAGATTTTTTCATCATATTGATATGAAAAAAATTTGTAATTACTTATAGTACTTTTCATATAATACGTTTTTGAATATTTAAATTATAATTTTAAAATAGTAAATTAATTTAATCAATTTAGCTCTAAAAATTAGTCAAATTAGCTTTCGAGAAGTGAAACATGAAAAACGAGACGTCGGGGAAGTATAAAGATATCGTTATTTCTCTGATACCTACCTTAGGGGTAATTTAAAGTTTTAGACAAAAAGGCTAGCTAGCTAGTGTAATAAATAATCTAGTTGATCAAGATGCAAATCAAAATTATAAAGACTTATAATTTAATAAAGAAAATTTTGAATGGAACACACAGTAATTGGTAGCTGGTATAGTTCAAACTAATGGCTAAAGCCAAAGGGACTTGGAATATTTATGGAATCTGCGACTAATTATATAAATTATATTAGGGAGTTTATAATATATATGACAATTACAAAATACTTAATGAAATGATTAATAAATGTATTATTCAAGCCTTACTAAATCTCTAGCTCATCCACACGTGACTGTGTTTTTGTCAGGTTATCGTCATGTCACAATTTACTCTATTTTATTTATGTGCAGATTGACTTCTTTTTTCTTTGTCCTCTTTCACTTTAAAAACAATTATTTGGTAATTCTGAAATTCAATATTTTATTTTACTTTCTTTCTAATTTCTATATTTTTTTAATTATGTGAAAAGAAAAAAATCTAATTCTCCGATGGCTTTCTTTAGTATAAGGTTTTTATATCGAGAGTTACGAAATATTTGTACGATTACTTAAAATAAACTGTAAGTTAGCTATTGCAATATTTTAAATTACAATGATAGTCATAGTTTAACAATTTACACTCGATGCAGATAATTTAAATCTGACTTTTTTCATGTAGCCTCCCTGCATGCTCTGATGCGGCGTCGACGTGAATGAGGAATGCAAAAAAAATGAAGGAAAAGTTGAAAAATTGTTGGCGCAAAGTGTCCGCGATAAATATTGGAGATGTCAATATTTCATCGCTATTAGAGTGGTCGACTATTTATTTTCTATATTAGTAGGAGATATCCCTTCCGGAAACAGTCGCTCTACCTACTAAGGTGGAGGTAAGGTCTGTGTATATTCTACCCTCTCCAGACCTCATATTGTGAGATTTCACTGAGTATGTTGTTATTGTATTAGTAGTAGAAATCCCCTAATATATATATATTAGTGATGTAGTAATAAGAGCATAGAAAGAAATGTCATTAAACTAATGGCACAACACACATGAATGCGAGGAAAAGGCTCGTCACTAGCCAAATTAAAACTTGCTAATTTTCTATGAAAATTTTGTTCATTTTGGCTTGCCGGTAAGGAATGTTTGACGAAAAAATCGTTGGAAACGTTATTTTGTGGTAGTGTGCAGTTGATTTCTTTGAGTTTTTCATCCGGTGTTCGGTATCTGCATTTGGAGCCCGACTATATGCGGATACGCGTCGCGTAAGGCTAATTCGGGGGAAACGCTCCTTACCTAGGATTTTCCATACTCGGGGCTCGAACCCGAGACCTCTGATTAAGAGAGGAGAAGTCCCATCCGCGACACCATATCCTTTGGTGGTAGTGTGCAGTTGATAAGGATATGTGCATCATCGTATTTAGTGGCGGATCTAGAGTATGATGTATGGGTTCACGAAAAATCAGTAGCTTTTGTTCATGCTTTACATATGTATTAAGAAAATTCACTAATTATCTATAAATATTTAATTGTGAATTCAACTAATTATTAATTGTTGTGTGTATATTGTCTCGGATTTGCTCCCATAAAAGCTCTCGATTTTAGCTGTTTTTAGATAAATAATTTATGGTAAATATTTAGTATCCTAGTTTAGGTAATGTTGTTATATAATTAGTAGTGTATTATCATAATTAGTGTATTACCATAAATGAATAGATTAAGGTTTTAGGTATAGAATAGGAATAAGATTCTCCTATTTTGTAATTTGTATATATAGCCTTTCAAGTAATGAAAATAATCAAGGGGATTATTTCTTTCATTAATGTATATTAACTTGAGGTTGCCGCGGGAGAACACATAAACTTCAAATTCTGGATCCGATCGCATTAGATTAATCTCTTATATTTTTAATCAATTACCAAGGTTTTTGTTTTTGTTATTTTGGGTTTCTATAAAACGGGCATGTTGTAGACCATATCAGTTTACTTTTCTACTGATTTTCTCTGTATAATTAACAGCATTTGTTCTTTTAACGCCAGAAAATTTCATATGTAAATTTTGTTCTTTTAAGAGGGCATAAAGTTGATCAACTTGCACACATTTTCATTAACTATGTATTCACTTTTTAAGCTCCTATTATATTTGTATTTCATTTCTTGCCCTGATCATTAATTGAAGTATATTTGGAAAATTTGGAAAATTAATTGAAGTATATTTGGAAAATTAATTGAAGTAACCGCAATCTCTTTATTAAGGCCTAGAATAATTTGGGGTCAGGCTATGCATAGAGTAGTGGGATTAATTCTATTTACTCAACCATAAATATTCCACACTAGAAGGGGTATGAAGGACATTATATTTTTAGTATTAAATTGATTTCCAAAATCCTTGGACCTCGCTAGCATAGGCCTATGCAGATCTCTATATTAATTAAGAGGGTACGCTAATGATAGCGAGCTAAACTTTTTAGTTCTTTAATTAAAAATAAATTGGTAAAATTAAAGAAAACTTATTTTCTTTTGGGAATAAGGAGGGCTAAGAGACTGAGAGTTGGTATTTCACTTAAACATTTTAATTTTGTGTGTATATATGTGCTTGAATATGCAAAACTATTTACTTTTAAAATTAATCAAGTCATATTTAAATAACAGAAAAGGGTCAAAATGCTCTTAAACTAAGTGAAATCGAATAAAAATGTCCCCCGTTAATAGTTTGGTCTAAAAATGTCCCTATATTTACTTAATTGGTCAAAAAGCCCCGTTTCTAGGAATTTATTATATACATTCTTTTCTTAATAAAATATTATTTTTAAAGATCGAATTTTAAAATAAAAGAAACTAGATAGGGGTTCGTTAAAAACAATTTTTTATTAGAAAAAATGTGTTTTAAAAGAATAAGAAACAATATGTTTATTAAGAAAAGGGTATTTTTGACCCGATTAAGTAACTATATGGACATTTTTGGACCAAACTATTAACAGAGGACATTTTTGTTTAATTTCACATAATTTAAAGGCATTTTAACCCTTTTCGTTTAAATAAAAGGGTACTTCTATATTCAAGTAAGTAACAAAATGTAAATGTTCCTAGTCTTTTGCAAACACTTTGGCCATCACCCATTTTTTTGTGCTTCATGTCCATGTATTCCCGATTCAGTCATTGGGAATTAAGATCGTAATTGTTGAAGAATTTGCATTTTAAAAAGTTATGAAAAAAGCGATTCATAATCACAGGAGGAAAATATGATATGAAATGTTAAATAAAAATGTAAAGGCTACTTGAGACGTGAATATAGACAGCGGCGGAGTCATAATTTTTACTAAGGAATTCAAAATTTGAAAAAGTAAATACAAGAAGAAGCTAATTAGGAAATTCAATATCTATTATATATACATAAAAAATAATTTTAACATTATATATACAGTGTTTATTTTGTCGAAAGAGGTTAAGATGAACCACTGCTCCCACTTGGGCTCCGCCTCCGAATATAGATTGCGAAGATTATTGGAAAATGTCTTTATAATATTTAGAGATATCAAGTTGTTTCTGTACATATTTCTTGAACCTCCAATTTTGTCACTCATAACTTAAGCTTTTATATTTCCGTAGTACAAGGAATCTCTTAGGATATGTTCTCAAGTTGAAATTGTAAATCATATAGTATATTTTTTGGACATTTCCGTAGTACAAGGAATCTCTTAGGATATGTTCTCAAGTTGAAATTGTAAATCATATAGTATATTTTTTTGGACATATCATGTCCTTAATGAAATAGATAAGTGTTATTGCTGGGGAAAAATAACTCTGAAACTTTATTCAAATTTATACTGTTAAAATATACTATTATAATATAACATTTTTTTTTGTATTAATCGTAAAATCACTTTGGTGTAGAAGGGTTATTACATAAACCTTTGCCAATTTATTATAATGCTTAAATTTTATCAAGAGGTTGTCTCTTTTGTGAATACAGGAATGTTTTCTGATATATCTAAACCAAAAAAGGGTAATAGCGCATAACATATTTATTTTCCAACATAACGCACAACACATTTTCCTTTTTCAACATAATGCACAACACGTTGATTAACTTGTTTCTTTAAACCTATCTAGATTCTCCGAAATAATTTTCGCCTAATTTCTAATTAATATATTTTCACCCCTTCATAACTCATTAGTACCCTCTATTTTGATTTGTATGGTACTTTTTCTTTTTAGTATTTTTGAAGAAGATTATCACTTTTCTTATTTAGTTACTTTTCAATTCTAACAGCTTACCTGATATGTTTTGGATTACAAAATTCAAGGGACTAGTATATTATATTTCGTCGGGTCCCTTTCTAATCTTTTAAAAATAATCCAAACCGAGTGTCATTTGCAAAAATTAAGAAAGCATTATTTCTTCCTTTCCCAATTTGTCGTGTGAACAATTTTTTAAAGTCTTTCTACTATACCCTAAATCCCAATAGCCATTACTTCAATTTTAGAAAAATGTTTGAGGAAAGATAAGGAATAATGTAGTCAAATCAAGACCCGTTTAATTAATATAATACTAATTAACTTGATTCCTAAATGGATGTGTCACATTCTAGAAAGACACTAAAGCGATCGAAGGGAGTACACATTTTTAGTTTAAAACGGTAAGATTCAAAACTCTCAATTTCTTTTTCTTAAACTCCATTCTCATTCAAATATATTTAATTAAGTCACACAAAATAAAAGGGAGGAGTACAAAACACCATATTGTTTCAATTTACAATTCCAGTGGTCACCTTAGCTTGTTCTATTTTAATATCAAGGAGGAAGATAAGAGGCAGGGATCAGTGAAAATAGAAAGTAAAAAATTACATGACAACTTGCAAAAAAAAAAAAGTAGAAATAAAGGAAAACCATGGAACAAGTTCTATATATACTCTCTCTGTCCCATTTTAATTGACGTTTTAGCTCTTTTAAACATCCGTTAGAAAAATAATAAATATATGATATAGTTTACTAAGTTATCCTATTTAGTAAAAGTAGATTAATTTTTTCTTCTTAAATATTGTGCATACTCTTTAATATTAACGGTATAATTGAAAATAATTTTATCTTAATTTTTAAAATAATACTCCCTCCGTTTCATAATAAGTGATTTCTTAGGCTTTTTAATTTTTTTCAAAAGGAGTGGTGCATTAGGATTTCAAGAAAAAATTGGATAGATTCTTCCAAAATTACCCTTATTTAAATAGTCAAGATTCATCGCCTACCTTTTCTTTTTCTAGAAAGTAAGTAAATATTGATTAGGGGTAAGTTAGGCAAAACACTCCTAATTTTCTAGAAGTGAGCAAATTCTTAAGGGGTGTGCATGAACCTAAAAACCACTTATTATGGAACGGACGGAGTAATTATTTTGTGACAATTTTTAAGTTAAAGTGAGTATTAATTTGAGATGGAGGAAGTACTCCCTCCGTCCCATATTACTTGTCACTTTCCCTTTTGTTCTCCATTAAGAAATCATAAATAAAAATGATATTTTTACTACACTACTCTCATCTCTCTTCAAATTAATTGCACTCTAATCAATATTGGTTACTTTACAAAAAAATTAATATTAAGGAAAAAGTAGGAAAAATTTAATTAATTCTATCCTATTTTTAGAAAGTGGTCAAATAATTTGAAATGAATATTTTTAATAATGTGATCAACTAAATTAAATTGTAGCCAAAATGTATATTATACATATATTTTTATTCTACACTTCATATATACACTTTTTATACAATATATATACACATAATATACATTCTCTATACAATTTGTGTATAATAAATATTTGATTATTAGATCTAATGGCTGCAGTAGTAGTACCGTGTTCTTGTGGAAAGCTGGAAGCGCCGAAGCAGTAAAGCTCAAAAGGGAAGAAGACAGAGAAAAGGGGTCGAGCTCTTAATAAATCCAATACCATATTCTTTATGATAAATGAGCTATAACTTATCTTTATTTTGAGCTTAAAGCATATTTCGAATTAATAATTTAAAGTTGAACTATTTCTTTTTGTTGGCAATCACACCATATCATTTTTCCTTAATTATATGATGATCGTTATTCTGCAAAGTCTTTTTTTTTTTTATATTCAACTTCCCGACTTATGCCAGACTATTTCTGGAGATAGTAGTCCCGGTCCCTCAACACTACTACCAGTAAATCGCGGGATGTGCATGAATGACCAGGGTTTGAAAAACAGAGCAACTGATATCACCTACAAGGTCCTATCCTAGAAGAGAGAAAACTGTTCCCACCAGGATTCGAACCCACGCTGCAAGCCTCCAACTGGATTTTAAATTCCCATCATTTGCATCCAGCTATGCCCGGAGACTTCAACAACGTCTTTCTTCGCTACTTGACTGGTTAACTACTACAATTTGATGTTGCATACTTTGTATCATATCCACTTATCTTTCCGTTGTCACTAACTACACGAAACTAGACTAATTTTTCATGGTCAGTACCTTGTGTTTTTTTGGAGATAAAGTACAATGTATCATAATAAATGCTGGTCATAAAACAAGAAAAAATGACTTTGACATTATATAATAACTCACATGACTACGTGAGAACAAAATAGCCTGTTCAGCAAAACAAACTGTGAATTGTGATGACACCACCCTTAATAAAATACAGTTGATGAGACGGTTTTCAAGAATATCCATTCAATCAGATGTTGCCACACGTTATTAATGATGATATATAATTCTTGGAAAAATAGTCTAATCGAAATATATGTCCATTTCAAGAGAACCCTACTATTAATGACATTTAATTTAATTTATTTTTATTTCTTTTAAAGATTTTACTTCATTAAGCATCAGTATCCTGTAGTTGCAGGACCAAAAATTTTATTAAAGAAATTTAAAATATATAAAATAAACACATGAAGAAGCCAAAAGGAATTCATTATTTATGTAAGATTGTATTAATCTCTCTTGAGGAGCATTTCTCATTAATACAAATATATATAATGTGTACATTGTGAAATCCTAATACAATAGGGATCATATTTCTACCATAATTATACGTCAATAATAATTACATGAGATATTGTGAATATTTAAATAATATTCACTAATACACCCTCTCAGTCGGAGCGGGAGCAGGCCGGACGCTTCAACTGGATCTGAAGTCGAAGAATAGTTGTCTAGATAGTCCTTTAGTGAAGATATCTGCATATTGATAGGAAGATGACACATGCAATACCTTAACATGTCCTACAACGACCTTCTCACGAACAAAATGTATATCCATCTCTATGTGCTTGGTTCGCTGATGTTGAATTGGATTATGAGATAAATATATGGCGGATATGTTATTGCAGTATACCAAAGACGCCTTACACAAGGGACACTGAAGCTCCAAAAGAAGGTTTCGGAGCCAGCAGATCTCAGCAACAACATTTGAAACACCTCTATACTCTGTTTCTGCACTCGAACGGGATAGGGTGGCTTGCCTGTTGGCAGAACCATGAAATGAGATTATCCCCTAAGAACACACAATAGCCAGAGGTGGAGCATCTCATGTCCGGACAGCCTGCCCAATCTGCATTTGTATATGATAGTAACCTAGTTGGTGCAGAGGGGGTATAGATGCAATTCATAATAAAGTGTGCCCTTAATGTATCGAATGATACGTTTAAGAGAAGTAAAATGAGGCTCCCTGGGGGCATGCATTAACAAACACACCTGCTGAACATCATAAGCAATATCAGGCCTGGTGAATGTAATATATTGAGCGCACCTACAAGGCTCCTATAGAGAGTGGGATCGGAGAATGGATCACCATCAACAGCACTGAGCTTTGATTTAGAATCTACTACAGTGGGCATGATCTTATAGTTTGCCATTTTAGCCCTGTACACAATCTCCTCTGCATACTTAGGCTGACTCAAGAACATAGTATTTGCAGATCTAGTCACGGATATCCCCAAGAAGTAACTCAACTTCCCCAAGTCAGTCATATCAAATTCGGTCTTAAGCAATGCAATAATCTCATTTTTCAACACATCAGATGAGGCAGTGAGAATAATATCATCCACATAAAGTAATAAATAAGCAATGTTACTACCTCAACGAAAAATAAAGAAAGAATTATCACACTTGCTGCATACAAAACCAATCTGCATAATGTACTTGGCAAAGGGTTCATACCACGCTCTGAGGGCCTGTTTTAAACCATAGAGTGACTTATGAAGACGACATACATACTGAGGGGCTGCTGGATGGATAAATCCAGGCGGCTGCTGCATGTAAACAGTTTCTTTCAGTTCCCCATGGAGAAATACATTTTTACATCAAGCTGATGAATCGGCCAATGCTTACCCATAGCAATACTCATAACTGTGCGAATGGTAGCCAATTTAACAACCGGACTGAATATCTCACCACAATCAATGCATTCTTGTTGATTAATGACATTATCCACAAGTCTTGTCTTATATCTCTCAAGGTCACCATTGTATCTGAATTTGTGACGAAAGAGCCACATGCATCGGATCACATTCACCCCATCCGATCTAGGAATCAAATCACAAGTGTGATGTTTTGTTAAGCATTAAATTCCTTACGCATGTCCACATTCCAATTAGGGTTTAATTTGGCAAATTTTGGGTTTTGGGGAATTGGGGATATAGTTTGTGTAGAGCCTGAAATTATTGAGTTGGGCACGTGTTTCCATGTGGTGTGTGGGGGCAGGGGTAGGTTAGGGATTTGGGTGGGGTGACGGGTCAGATTTATGAGAGGCAGGGACGGTGTCTATTGGGATTTGGGTTCGGGTTAAATTCGTCTGGATAGGAGGGTGTCTGATAGTGTGGTCGGGTTTTAGTTGATCTGGAGTCAGATCTGGTGACCGGGACTGTGTGGGTGGGGACGGTGTCATAGCTGGTGGAGGTGAAAGGTATGGGTTGTGTATGGACTGGTCGATAGGGTGGTGGGTAGGTGTTGGTCGAGAATGAATGGTGTCTGTGTAGTTGTTGAGTATCGATGGCGGTGGTTGGTTGGTGTTCGATTGGTGAAGATGATGGGTTGTTGGTGACTGGTTGGACGGTATAAGGTGACCCGAATAGTCTGACGGTGATGGTGAGGTGGTTGACGGGACAACATCGATGGGGTTCTGACCGAGTGGGGATTGGACAAAGGCAGATGGTGTGGCGGCTGCCGCTGGAATAGTGGTAGCGTGACCGAGGGCGAGGCAGAGAAGTTGTGGTGTGTCGGACTCATCTAGGAAGGTGTAATCCGTGTTCCGGAATTTATGAATATTCGCAAATGGGAAGACTGTTTCGTCAAATGTGACGTGATGGGAAATGATTATTTTTCGTGAAGACAAGTCATAGCACAGATAGCCCCTATGATTTGGCGGGAAACCTAAGAATACGCACGTTTGAAGGTGATCATAAGAGGGGATCCGACGGTAAAGGATTTCAGTGGAGGACCTATTATGAAGAGTTTTTATAGTTAAAATATTGAGAATATATTCTACCATTTTGACTGCATAGACCCAAAATGAGGGAGGTAGAGATGCATGAAAAAGGATTGTACGAACCATGTTGTTTATAATGTGGATGATTCTTTCGGCTTTTCTATTTTTGGAGGAAGTGTGGGGACACAAAAAAAAAACCATTATTTTTAGAAAAAATATGAAACGAAGAACTATTAAATTCACGATCATTATCACATTAGAAAGATTTAATAGATTTTTCGAACTGTGTTTGTAAATAGATGCGGAATACGATAAACTTGGCAAACACTTCATACTTAAATTTAAGTGGGTAGACCCAAATAAAGTGACAAAATCATCTAATAGAACAAGATAAAATTTATGACTCATGGAGCTAGTAGTGGGAGATGTCCATAAGTCTGCATGAACAATGTCGAAGGGAGAAAATGTAACACTTGAAGATGACTGAAAGGGAAGGCAAAACCCGTGAATTGGAGAGGTAGTGGGGTTAGTGTGTGTCCAAACCCTTGAATTGGAATATGATGACCATTTCCGACCATAATTGATTGCGGAGTATTTAAATTGCGCAATTGAGTAAGATTACCAAAATTGTTGGTGAGGTGAGATGTAGCGCCCGTATCCATATACCACGCATTATCAGACTGTCGAGGAGTCAATGTGACGAAAGTCTAGCCCAAATTGGATTGGGAAAGACATGGAGTGGACTGCTGGGCTCCAGGACATTGGGCCTGATTACTGTGGCCCGTTAGCCGTGTTCCCAGTCTGCTGGGCCGGAGCTGGTCCCCATGGAATTGGACTGGATGGTTGTGGCCCGTTGAATGGACTGGGGCGTACGACCTTGCTACCGAAAAGTGGGCCTATTGATGGTGGCCCATCTGCTGTGTCCCCTGCCAGTTGAGTTGCTGTTGTAGCTACATTGTGTGATGGGCCGCAGGCGCTGGATGCCTACTGGAAGCCCAGATCCTTGCCTGAAACATGCTGCCACCATTGCGTCGCTTGCCACCGACTGTGGTTATTTTCTGTCGTGGAAGCTACCAGAGAGAGGCGATATAGAATAAAATAAGGTGAGAGCCGTGTTGGTCGTATACAAGGTTATAACGGCTTGGGGTAGTTGTATATGAGTAGTATATATAGGCGAAGAGGGTATATCAGCCATATACAGAGTGTATATCGGCGTGTACGGGCTGTATACGAGGGGTATACGGCCTATGAGAGAGATAATGAAGGAGATAGGTCGGTATATCAGTGATATATCGGATGTATACAGGGCTGTTTATAGAATTTGAGGGCTAGACAGTTGTATATCAGCGTATATCGGAGGTATACCTGTGGTATATGGGTTGTTTAGTGACGGAAAAAAGAAGGAGAATGGCGGTCGAATTGCCGAAAAAAAGGAGGGGAAGGGCGGCCAAATTTTAGGTTTTAGGTCGGGAAGAATTAGTGGTTTCTTATACCATGTAAGATTGTATTAATCTTCCTTGAGGAGTCTTTCTCATTAATACAAATATATATAGTGTGTACAATGTGAAATCCTAATATAGTAGGGATCCTATTTCTACCATAATTATACATCACTAATAATTACATGAGATATGGTGAATATTTAAATAATATTCACTAATAATTTCTTATGTATACATAAAAAATAAATTTTTGATATAAGGGATTCAGATAAGCCCCTTATTGTACCCTAGCTCCGCCACTAATATATATATATATATATATATATATATATATAGAAGTAATCCATCTTACACTAGTACAAGTAATATGAAAAATGTCACATCTCCAATAGACTTTCAAATATAAATACCATTTATCGTATACATACATAGTGCTAAAAATGGCAACCAACTAAGCATGCATATTAATTTCTTGAGTCAGAATTTCTACCGATTTGATTTGTGAACAAGTTATATTGAAATTCTAATATAAAAATTAAGAAATGATGGAATTATTTAAACGGATCGTGACTTTTTGGAACAGTTGTGCACGCTTAGCCCACACTAGATGTATAGTACACTACTATCAAATGATGTGGCAGTGGATGAGGCTGCTCATCTCTTAACCAGAGATCTCAAGTTCGAGCTCTGGGTATGGATAAATCCTTGGTAGGGAGCGTTTCCCTGAATGGGCTCTATGCGGCGCGAATCCAAACTAATCAAACTCCAATGCGGGCGCGGGACACCAAATGAGAAAAAAATGTACAGTACATTATCATATATATTATGTTGGAAAGTCATTTTGGGGCTAGCTTAGCCGAAAACAACAAAAAGAACCATGATAAGCTTAACTACTCACAGAAATTTTACTACTTTGATTAACAATAATGCCAAACTTGCTTAATGAACACGTTTAATTTCTATCGCTCCATGAAGGTCCATAAATTTATGAAATTATAAATACTGGGATATTGTTTTCGTCAAGATGACGGGAACCTTGGAGGCTGGAGCAACGGTAAAATTATTTCTATGTGACCTATTGATCGTGGATTCGAGTCATTGAAGCAGTCACTAATGCTTGCATTATGGTAGTCTGTCTAAATCACGCCCCTTAGGATGCGACCGTTTCCCAGGCCCTGCTAAAGCGGATGCTAATTGCCCTTTTTATCTTCATCAAGATCCACCATTTCTTTTCCTGGATAAAAGGACATGTTTTTAGGCAGGCATAGATGTGATATCTTTTCCAAATTATTCCTCGTCCCAACCCCTATTTATGAGGCTATGCTTGATGGTCATATATATGACCTAAAAACTCCCAAATCACATGTTAGGATGCGTGTTCTTCAATAGTTTTCAGAATTATTGTCCAACAGATCACTATCATTAATTAATTTACAAGAGAAAAAAAGACCCATAACAAATAAATACACTCGGATAATTAAAGATAACATGGATAAATTTCAGAAATAGTCACGTAAATATAACTATTCTTCATTAAAGGTACATAATTATATTTTCTAACAGAAAAATCACAAAACGTGTATCCTACTAATGCAAAAGTCACACTGGCAGGAAAATCCAATTTTTTGATGAGTGAAAATCTTTTACTCTACATTTTAACCCTTTTAAAATATTAATCTTATAAAAAAAGACCCAACTAAAAGTGGACCGACCCGACCCATTTTTAAAAAAAAATGTAGTTAATAAATATTGAAAAGTGTTACATTTTCTTGGATATTAATTGAATTTTATGGAGTAATAGTTCCTACTACTAATTATCAGTATATCAGAAGTAATAATCTTGATAAATTCTTTCTAATTTCTTGACCCTCTTAGTTGTTTGATTGATTAAATTTGTTTCTTGACGTATTTTGCATGAGATTCAGAGGGGGGGGGGGGGGGGAAAGAAAGTATGGATAATTAAGGAGATAGACATTCAGAATCAGAGAATTCTGGAGGACAATGATAGAATATATGTAATTATTTTTACAAATTTTTATATTAGGTGTAAATCATCTATATTAGGCTAGACAGTATTCTGTTATAATTAGTCAAAGATCTTCCTAGTTTCTAGCCTTGAATTACTCATGTATCTAATGTATATTAAGAAACTCAATCAATGAGAATACTCACAGAATTGATTTCCTTCATGGTATCAAACTAGGTTTCATCTCCTCTCAGCCGCCTGGCCGCCATCCCTTCCACATCTTGCTTTCTTCCGCTCGCCACCTTCAATGGTTGTCCAACCCAAATTTCATCCAGCTTTAGCAATCACCAACGTGAAATCCCTTCTTCCAATCACGTTAGATAATGACTCAAGCAAATACCACTCTTGGGCAGCCCTATTCAAAGTTCAAGCACGAGTCCATAATGTGCTTGATCACATCATCCCTCCAACGGATGAGAAGGCTAAAAAGGCGGAAAATGACGCAAAAGAAACCGACCTCGATCTTTGGCATCGCCTTGATGCAGTCGTGTTACAATGGATGTATGCCACCGTATCACAAGACATCCTCAATTCTATAGTTGTGATACATGACTCGACTGAAAATTGTTGAAAAAGAATTGCGGCTATTTTTCAAGAAAACAAACACTAAAGGGTTGTCTACCCCGAAAACCAGTTCACAAAAAAAAAATTGGAAGATTTTCCTACAACCAATGCCTATTGCAACCACCTCAAGGTTCTAGCCGATCAATTAGCGAACGTTGATGCTCTGGTCTCTAATACTCGTTTGGTCTTGAAAATGATTGAAGGACTTACCGATGTTTTTGCTGGATTTGTGACACATATTCAACATCATGATCCTTCACCGAGTTTCAAAACCGCCAAGTCCAAATTGGCATTAGAAGAGTCGCCAATCTTCCAACGAGCCGCTCGTGAATCTGGTTCATCTCCTTCGGCTGCTCTCATTGTGAACTCTTAAAATTTAGATGATGATTACCAAAACCTCTCTCAAGGTAATCACAATAATAATCAGAATAATAATAATAATAATATTTCCAACTGTGGCAACAAGGGAAACAACAAGAGAAATAACAAAAATTTCGGCGGGGGAGGCCAGAACTCTGGAAAAGGTGGTCGCAGCGGAGGTGGTGTCTCTGGCAGCGGGCAGGGATCCGCGGCAGTGGGGGCCATGGACAGCAGCAGGAGCAATGGCTGCCTCCCAGCCCGTGGATGTATCAGCAGCAGTGGGCTCCATGGATGATGCCTCCCTGCCCTTACCCAACTTATAATTGGGCCATGCCCAATACCTCACCCAGACCACAGCAAGCTGGGCTTCATTGCCCAGTACCTCACCCAAACCAAGGCCTGAGCAGGTTGCTTTCATTGCATCCACACCCAGCCCAATAGATATTGAAGCGACCCTTTACACACTCAGCCTTGCTCAACCCGACCCATCGTGATATATGGACACCAGGGCGACATTCCATATGACATCCACGCAAGGTAGTTTCTCATCTTATATTAATTTGAGCAAAAATCATGGTAAAATCATTGGAAATGTCCATTCCGTTCCGATTCGTGGTTTTGGTAGTGCTAATTTATCACACCCACATCCTCCATTAGTGTTAAAAAATGTCCTTCATGCCCCCAACTTAATTAAAAATTTAGTTTCAGTTAGAAGATTTACTACTGATAACCAGGTTTCTGTTAACTTTGATCCATTTGGGTTTTCTATAAATGATTTTCAGACGGGGAGGCTACTAATGAGATTTGATAGTCAGGGCGAGCTATATCTCATCACCACCACCACCAAAAATCAATTCGTTTGTCCATCCACTTTTGCAGCTTTATCCTATTCTCTTTGGCATGACCGTTTAGGTCACCTGGGAGCACCTGTCTTAGTCACCCTTTGGCGAAATAATTTGATTGAATGTACTAAAACAAGAAACTCTAGTTTTTGTCATTCATGTTCTCTTGTTAAACATATTAAATTGCCATTTGTTGATTCTCATAACTCTACTTATATGTTGTTTGATATTTTGCATAGTGATTTGTGGACATCTCCTGCTTTGAGTTCTTCGGGTCACAAATATTAAGTGCTCTATTTGGATGACTATTCGAAATTTTTATGGACCTTTTCCATATCAAAAAAATCACAAGTCTATTCAACTTTTCTTGCTTTTAGAGCCTACATCAAAACTCAATTCGTACGGGAATTAAAAAATATCCAATGTGATAATGGTAGAGAATATGATAATGATCCTTTTTTGAGTCTTTGTGAAGCTAATGGAATTTCTTTTCGTTTTTCTTGTCCCCATACTTCATCACAAAATAGAAAAGTCAAAAGAAAAATCCATTCTATTAATAATATAGTTTGAACTTTATTAGCTCATGCTTCACTACCTCCATCATTTTGGCACCATGCATTGCAAATGGCAATATATCTTCTTAACATATTACCAAGCAAAACTCTCGCATATCAATCGCCACTGAAAATCCTTTACCAAAAAGATTTATCATACTCTCATTTACGAGTTTTTGGTTGCTTATATTATCCTCTATTTCCTTCCGGTACGATAAATAAGCTTCAACCTCGTTCCACACCTTGTGTCTTTTTGGGCTACCCTTCAAATTATCGTGGTTACAAATTCTATGATTATCATCAAATAAAATTATTATTAGTCGCTACGTATTATTTGATGAAACCCAATTCCCCTTCTCAAAGCTGCATAATCCTACTTCCACCACTTATGATTTTCTTGATAATGACTTATCACCTTATGTGATTAATCATTTTCAAAATCAATCCACTCCCCCAGAAAATGAGTCGGTCCAACCTCCTAGTTCTTCGGCCTAAATATTAGACAACAACATCTCCCAGCACACTGTCTCCCAGTCCAGCTTGCCAGGCTTTCACATCTCTCAACCCGCTGTCACAGACCTAAGCCCAGGACCCGCTGCCCAGTCCAGCACTTTGCTAACCCATCATCAGATTTCTCATTTTTAAATTCTCCAATTGTGGGCCACTCTTCCCTTAGCCCAACCACAGACAAAACACAACATCAACCATTTCCTACCATTTTCCAGCCCACCACGAGTTCAGACCTAACGCCCGTTACAAGGAGCCAACATGGTATTTTTAAACCCAATGAAAAAATATCATTATGGCCTGCTCACTAAAATCACAAAACCACCATTACCTCGTAATATAGTGTCGGCACTCAAAGGCCTGAATTAGAAAATGTCTATGGACAATGAATATAATACTCTCATTAAAAATAAGACGTGTGATTTAATTCCCCGTCCACCTGACGTTAATGTTATTCGGTCTATGTGGAATTTCAGACAAAGAAAAATCTGACGGTTCTTTTAAGAGACATAAAGCCCGTCTTGTAGGTGATGGTGCAGGTCAACAGGTTGGCGTGGATTTTGGATAAACTTTTAGCCTAGTAGTCAAACCGGCGACCATCCGCATAGTGCTCAGTCTTACTCTCTCTAAAACTTGGCTCATTCATCAGTTGGATGTTAAAAATGCATTTTTACATGGTGAACTAAAAGAAATAGTGTACATGCATAAACCATTGGGTTTTAAAGACCCGGATCATCCTAATCATGTATGTCTTATGAGGAAATCGTTATATGGGCTCAAGCAAGCTCCTAAAGCCTGGTACAAATGGTTTGCCGACTTGGGTCGGAAAGGTACATTGTTTGACAACTCTATCTTCATCTCAAAGCAAGTCTGACAACTCTCTATTCATCTATCGGAAAGGTACTGATATGGCTTACAGTCTTCTATATGTGGATGATATCATCTTCATTGCTTCTTCTGATACTCTTCGCAAGTCACTCGTCATTCAGGTGGTCTATTTTTGTCTCAGAAAAAGTATGCATAAGAAATTATTGAACATGCTAGCATGTCCTCGTGTAAGTCTTGTCCAACTCCGGTTGATACTAAATCGAAACTCAGTGCTAAATCTAGCACTATGTATGAGGATCCCCTCACTACCGTAGCCTTGCAAGAGCTCTACAGTATCTCGAAATCACGAGACCTGACATTTTTTATGTTGTACAATAAATCTGCTTATTTATGCATAATCCGATGGATGAACATATGCATGCTCTCAGGTGCATCTTGCGCTACATTTGGGGTACACTTCATCATGGCATGCATCTTTATCCTTCTTCGATAACCTTTCTGGTTTCTTATACATATGCAGATTGGGTGGGTGCCTAGATACCAGGAGGTCCACTTCTGGCTATTGTGTGTTTCTTGGTGATAACTTGATCTCCTGGTCTTCTAAATGTCAGGCCACACTGTCTCGCTCCAGCGCTGAAGCTGAATAGCTAGGTGTTGCCAATGTGGTTTCTGAGTCCCGTTGGTTACGCAATCTCCTTCTGGAGCTACATTGTCCTATCCATAAGGCTACATTGGTTTACTGCGATAATGTTAGTGCGATATACTTTTCTGGAAATCCAGTTCAACATCAACGCACTAAACATATCGAGATGGATATTCATTTTGTTCGCGAGAAAATTGCTCGTGGACAAGTACGTGTCCTACATGTCCCCTCGTGCTATCAGATTGCCGATATCTTCACAAAAGGACTTCCTTTGGTGTTATTTCAGGATTTTAGGTACAGTCTCAGCGTACGAGAACATCCCGTTTCGACTGCGGGGGTGTGATAAAATATATGTAATTATTCTTGTAAATCCTTTATATTAGGTGTAAATCATCTTTATTAGGTTAGGCGGTATTCTGTTATAATTAGTCAAAGATCTTCCTAGTTTCTAGCCTTGAATTACTTATGTATCTAATGTATATTAAGCAACTCAATCAATGAAATACTCACGGAATTGATTTCCTTCCGACAACAATCGGTATCAATTTGGATGAAAATGGGAATGCAAAATTGAGGGAGAATTTGGATGGTGATTTCCAAAGGATGATTATGATACATGCCATTATGATACATTTGAAGGTGGTTAAAAAGTTGGTGGATTATCACTAAGAGGAAGGCTAAAAAATGGGTTGGGTAGGTCCTCCTTATATTCTAATAAATATATATATAAAAAAAGTTAAAATGTGGAGTAAAACATTATCACTTATGAGAGATTGAGTTTTCCGGCAATTGTGATTTTTGTATTAATAGGATGAAAGTTTTGTGATATTTTTATTATAAAATATAGTTATGAAACTTCAATAAGAAAAAATTATAGTCATGTGGCCATTTATGAAATTTATTTAAGATATATAAGACTAATGGATTTATAAGTTAGTTTATGAAGTTAACTAAAAGCTAGCATTACTGAGCGTGCTTGATTAAAGTCCAATTAGAACATTAGGGAACAAAATTTTGTCAAGTATGAACACGACATGCCTGCCCTGGTAGAACACAAATTGTAGTACTTGCCCTTTGTTTATTCATTAATATATTGCACTTCAAACAGGAGAGGAGACATTCAGTTTCCATAAGTCCCATCACGATAATTAATCATTAGTGTTTAAGTAATTTTCATACTTTAACTAATGCTTTTATTTTTGGACTTGAAAGGAAACATTTTAAAATTAACTAGAGCTTCCTGTCTCGCTTTATAGCTTCTAATTCTAAACAGATATTAATAAGGATTTAAGGTGTATCTAAGAACAATCCATAAAAAAGAACATCACACTATTGTTAGTGAATTTTACCATGTGATCATGATAGCAAGTCTGTTATCATTTTTATCATATTACAAATAATAATTATCATACAAATTTAGTTGTGTACGTACCATATAGGTAATTTGATTGTGTAAATACTTTTTAATGTTGGAATCTTAAACTCCAATAACATTCCAATGAACTTCACCCCTTGTTTCTTTAATCAAATCCGAAGCACTATACTTGTTGAAAATCCCAACATGATAATTAATCATTAGTGCTTATGCAGTTAATTTTAATTTCTAACCTTTAACTAGTGCGTGCTTCCTGTCTCGCTTTATAGCTTCTAAACATATAATAATAAGGATTTAAGTTATATATATATATATATATGTAATTTAAAAAATATATAAGAACAATGTATACAAAAATTATATTGTTAGTGTATTTTCACATGTGGTTGTAGCAAGTTTGTTATCATTTTTTCTTAGATTACAATTAATAATTATTATAAGAATTTACTGTAATTATCTTATTATAGGTGATCTGATTATGTAAACATTTTTTAGTGTATGTAACTTAAACTCCAACCATACCAATGAACTTCTACCCTTGTTTCTTTAATCAAATCCGAATCACTAGTTTGAAAATTTTCAAATCAATTATTATATAAGGCAGCCTAATTAATCCCACCGGACACCACATTTCATTTCTAAATTTGTCTTTGTGCTTATCTTAGGATTTAAACCTAAATAGTATAAGTCGTCTTACATAGTCAAAGACATTGTTCTGTAGTTGACCAGTAAGTGCATTTACTTGTCAACAAAGGAACTTGATCAGAATCTATTAGCTCTAATCTTCAATTTTTGTTTAGTTAATAAAAAAAGGAACAGATCTAGGATTTTTCGAAATTAATTAATCATTATTGTTAATTTTAAAAGCCTTTTCAAGGTATATGAACTTAATTTGTCACCTACACCTATGAACAAAAGCTAATAGCTTACTATTCAAAAGACAAAAAGCAAAATTCTGTTCAAATTGTATTAGTAAGAGTTTACCATTTGGATTTGACTCATACTTAGAATTTTTTGTGAATGGTATCAATATATTTAAAGAAGTAAACATATAAATAAATTATCATAATAGTATTATATTAAAAGAATACAATTCAAATTATATTAGTAATGAACACAATATGAGTACATTAGTGCTCCTCATCTCGCGAGTTTTCATGATTTCTACATCTATTTATGATAGCTCAAAAATCTTTAAATCAGATATCAAAGTTCGAGCTAGCTAAAATCCAAAATTTAACTTCCAAAAATGAAGCGCTTGGCCAGTAGACTTTAAAAATACAGGTTGTCAAGCAATACCATTTAAAATTATCTCTACATAATTCTTGTTTATGTATATAGTATTATATAAGAAAATATAATATAAACCTTGGATCAAGCAGTATCGGATCACACCGCTTGGACTAAAGTGCCTACGCCTAAAGTCGAATTTAGGATTTCAAGAGGATTAGTGCAACATTGCTTTAAAGATAAGATTAAAAAAACTTATAGTGTAGCAAGTTGGGTTCAATCCCTCAACCTTTAAGAATTAAACCCAACATCATTCAATCTCTTTTGATCATGAGTTCCTTAAGATAATATTAAACATGTTTTAAATATTATTTACATAATATACCGAGTTTAGTCGGGTGATCATGGGTTCACATGATCCAATTTTTGCACTTAAATTCGCTACTCCCTTGCCTGTGGATCTGACTGACAAAGTACTCCCACCGTCCCAAATTATTTGATGGTTGACCAGTTCGGAGTCAAACAATTCTTTCTTTGACTACGATTTTCTCCAAATCTTTTCATATATTGTGATTTATTAATTATGCAGACTTATAGTACTTTTTATGTAGTTTTCAAATATGTAAATTTTATTATAAAATACTCAAAGAATCTATGTTTAAAATTAAGTCAAAGAAAAAGTCATTTGACCGTCAAACTGGTCAACCTTCAAACAAAAAGAAAACAATGAGATGGAGTTTCTCTAAAGAAAGAAAAGATATTATACATGTTAGTGTCAGGTTTTAATGATGACAAAATCTAATGTACATATTTCACGAGGCAAAGACAGGCCCAACTGACTTACAAGGCCCAACTGAAGATTCAAGCCCAGCTGACTACCTAAAGCCCAAAGCAAGTGTGCGTTCAAGCACAATAAATAAGTGACAACTTATTTATGGAGACAATATATCAAGGATGGAAAAGATCAAGTCAGTACGTATAAGAATCTAGTTTATTCAAACAAGGAAACCAGTACCAAGTAGTAAAGGAAGCAATTATTGACAAGCATCTTGAAGATCTAGTTTCAACATTTACAAGGAAGGAAGATCAGTCTGTTGGAAAGCTCTAACCTTATTCTTGAAAATTATGATTCCATATTCCTATTTACAAGGATCAAATCTCTTGGGTTGTCATATCTGTAAAAGCCAAAATATCCACTCTACAACTATAAAGAACGACTTCAAAGGATGAAAGAACTCATACTTTCGTCTCAACTTCTCAAAGCTCTGTACTTAACTTTTAGCAAGCATTGTAACTCTGAGTGATTTATAGTGTATACAAAAAGTGAGAAGAGATATAGTATAGTTGGTGAGGCATTGTATCAAAAGATTACGAGTGTTTGAGTGTAAACGTAGGAGCTCCATTCAAACTATCATTGTACCAAATCAAACTTTAAAAGAGCTGCAGAGAACACCCTTACAACCCAAGGAGACTGAATTATGATTCATATTGAGTCCGAACAAATATAAAAACATCTGTGTCAATTACTTTGAATATTTAAATTCTGCACTATATTTGTTAATAGTCGACTAGTACATTTAGGTAGTCGACTAAGAAACGAAAAATTACAATTCACCCCCCCCCCCTCTTGCACTTTCAATTGATATCAGAGCAAGGTCTCACATTATATTTGCTTAACAACAAGTGAGAAAAAGATCATATCAAACCACGTTACTTCGGGAGCTTTATTTCAAGAAGCACTTCCCAAACAAGATCACCCTACTTCAATGGAAAATATTTTTCCCATTGAAAGGTTAGAATGGAAACTTACATCAAGTCATATGATGTTAAGATCTGAAGGGTTATCAAGTTGGGAGATAATCCTATGCCCAAAGACATCAACTAATGTGTTGGCCTCCTTAGCCGACTACAGTACTGATGCATAAATGGAAGTGATACATATAAACTCAAAGGCAAGAAATATGTTATATAATGTCATTAGTGGAGAAGAATATCAGAAGATCTCCACCTGTGAAACTGCAAAAGAAATGTGGGACAAATTCGAAGTCACATATGAAGGGGCAGGTAAAGTAAAGGAAATTATTGTTGGTCTCCTTGTCTACGAATCTGAAACCTTCAAGATGAACGATGGAGAAACAGTGAAAGACATGTTTGCTAGATTTAACAAGATTCTAGGAGAACTCACGGCCTCAGGAAAAGTCTTCACATCTGTGGATAACATAAGGAAGATAATATGATGTCTTCCTGCACAGTGGTATGCCAAAGTTGTTGCTCTTGAGAGTATAAATCTCAAGACACTTACATATGATGAAGTAAGGGGAGACTTGATCGCCTTTGAAAAGACCTATTTTAACAAGCCTGGATAAGATGAAAGCAAGAAAAAGGTTGTAGCATTCAAATCTCAAGTTGAGGAAATTGATGATGACATCAGAGAAGATGAAGTTGCAATGATATCTAGATATGTGGTGGAAGCCATGAGAAGATCTAAAAATAACAGAAGAAACTCTTCTAACTTTAGAAAAGGTAAATCTCAAAATGATCAACCAAGGAATGATGGGGAGTGCTATGAATGTGGAAAATATGATCACATAGCATCTGAATATCCGGAGTCAAAAAGGAAGCCATTTCGGGGATAACAAAAACAAAAAGCATTCAGTAATTGGAGCAAAGATGAAATCTCTGAAGACGAGAATGAAGAAACCGACAACATATACTTCATGGAAATTGGTGAGACCAGCGAGGTAATACCTTATTCTTGTTCTAAGTGTCATGAAACTCAAGAGTTTCTTGATAAAAATCTTGAGAATTTAAATAAACATTTCGATGAATACAAAAAATTGGTTAGAGAAAAGAAAGATTGGAAACTTAACCTAGAAGTTTGTGAAATTGAAAAGGACTTTCTTCAAGAAGAAGTAAATTATTTGCGACTACAACTAAATAGTCTACACAAATCTACCAGCCATAGTTCTATTAGGTTAAATCAGTCGACTTATCACAACAAGTCAACTGAGAAAAATCCTATGAATGACAAGTCTGCTTCTAGCTACTCAACGGATAAGTTTATTGCCTATTCTAAGATATACCAGTTGACTCAATGGACTAAGTCAACTGGTAGGAAGTCTATTAATTGAAACTACGCTGTCAAGTCGACTAATCGGCATGTCACCCAAGAACACTTTTTTCAATCCTGTTTTATTGTGAAAAAATTGGACATAAATTTTACAATTATAGATTTCGTTACAAAACTACTCCTGACTTGACATGGAAACCAAAAGATAATAATAACTATGTTAGAACTAACCCTCAAGGACCGTAGAAAACTTGGTTATCTAAAAGAAAATAATTATTTTATTTTACAGGAACACCACAAGGAGAAACCAAGAGGTAAATGGTATTTAGATAGTGGGTGTTCAAGTCACATGACAGGTAATAAAAGTTTGTTCAAAACAATCAAAGACTTTAATGGAGGATTGGTAACCTTTGGAGACAACTCCACTGGAAACGTAATTGGGTTAGCAATTATTTCTTTTAATGATACATGTGATATTACTAATGTTTATTTGGTGAAGGGTCTCAAATATAACCTGCTAAGCATAAGTCAACTTTGTGATTCCGATCTAGAAGTTAGATTCAGTAAATCAGGATGTATCATTGAAGACCTCTCAGGAAGATCTATTTTACCTGGAAGCAGAAACAAGAATGTGTAAGTACTTGAGTCAACTAAGTGTTCTAAAGAACACATTTTCTTAGCATCTATGGGAGAAAATCCATGGATTTGACACAAGAAACTTGTAAATGCAAGCATGTTCTTGATAGAGAAACTAGCAAGACATGAACTAGTTATAGGTCTGCCCAAGCTTAACTATTCCAAAGATTACGTGTGTGATGCATGCCAAAAAAGTAAGCAAACTAGAAACTCTTTCAATTCCAAGAATATTGTGACTACTTCAAAACCATTGCAGTTACTATACATGGACCTAGTTAGTCCCACTAGAACTGCTAGTATTGGAGGAATGAGGTACGTCTTTGTTATAATTGATGATTACTCTCTCTTTACATGGGTTATATTTCTTGCTCATAGATGATACCTTAAAGAATATTAAATTTTTTTGTGAGAAAGTACAGTGTGAAAAGGGATACTACATTTCCTTTATAAGAAGTGATCATGGAAGAGAATTTGAGAACAAGACCTTTGAAGAGTTCAATAATGAACATGGATATACTCATAATTTCTCTTCACCACGCTCTCCTCAACAAAATGGTGTTATTAAAGGGTAAAATAGGACACTATAGTATATGGCTAGAACAATGATAGTAGAAAATAATTTTGCCACATTACTTTTGGGCTGAAGTTGTAAGCACGACATGTCATGTCTTAAATGGGTGTCTAATCAGACCTATTTTGAAGAAAACTCCATATGAACTATGGACAGAAATAAGGCCTAACATAAGTTACTTTCATCCATTTGGATGTAAGTACTTCGTTCATAACAATGGAAATGACAATCTGGGTAACTTTGATCCACGCAACGATGAAGGTATTTTTCTTAGTTATTTTACTAATAGTAGATCATTCAGGGTATTTAATAAACGTACTTTAACAGTTGAAGAATCCATTTATGTAATCTTTGATGATACTAATGTCTTGGACGAGAAAGGCAAATCTACAGAAGAAGAAGAAGACAATCAACTATCAGCAATCACTTCAACTGCTGAACCAAATAGCGACAAAGAGTCGACTGTTGGAAGTGACCAGTTGACTAACCTAACGGTTGGAACTATTCCAAATGAATGTAGAAGTGAGCCAGACTATCCAAAGAATTTTGTTATAGGATACATAAATAAAATGAAGACTAAATCTTCAAAGAAGAATCAATGCAAATTTGGCTCTTCACAACTAGAGCCAAAGAAAGTTGACCAGGCTTTAGAGGATGATTGATAACGTTCAAATCCACTCTATTAATTAAAAGTGTAAATGATCGTATGCAATATAATTCATCCAACTATGAGTCGGGGTCGATCCCACAGAGAACAATATATAGGCGACCAAGCAAAGTAGGAATTTTCACCAACTACACAAAGCTAAACACTCAAAGGTTGTTTTTAGAGAGAAAATTATAACTAATGCAGAAATGCAAATTTAACCTAGAAAGCAAGTAAAATGATCAATGACCACAAGAATTGATATAAAGGAACTACTCTCAAGTAACGATCCAATGTATTTCACGATTTATAAATAATGGTGATCTTATGTTACTTAACCTCGGATAATGACTCTAAATTATCTTCTCCCGGAGACTAACTAGACTAATTGAATATCCCTAAAGCAATTAGGAGCATTAAGAACACCCGAATATGGCCACAAGGGATGTCGCCTATCCCTAGGTCGATTCCATTAGATGAGGGTTAGCGCCCCAAATTCTTGTTAATTAATCTTTTCCAACCTCGAGTTTTTCTTTTTCGAGTTTAAACCGAAGTAAATGGATGAGTCCTAGGGTTAGAAATTATCTTAGGAAACATTAAAGAACAAGAATAATTAAAACAACATTAACTTACTTCAGTGAAAATAAAGTCATTCAATACATAAGTAAAATAATAGTTTAAGTCCAAACTAAAATCATGAATATTCCCATAAATAAGATTCAAGTCTAGAAATAAATGCTACACACTTAGATATGCAAATACAAAGCAAGGAATTGAAGAAAAGAGTAAAGGTTTGAGAAATTTATCATCTAAATCTTCAAGACTTCAACCCCCCAGTGTGGTGTAGAAACCCTAGCTCCCAAAAATCTTGTATTCGGCCAAAGATCTCTTTCCAAGAGAGCTTGGTCGAGTTTTATGTGGTTTGCGATAACAAAAACATGAATTTCCAAAACTTCCCAGAAGTCCACCTAAATTGTTATTTGCGATCACAGAAACATCCCACGCGATCGTGATTGGTTGTTTTCCTTTGACTCGCGGTAGCGGCCAACGGCTTGCGGTCGCGATGACCAGTTGACCACGAGCGATTGCATTGGTCCTCTACACGATAGCGAAGAGCAACTTTTATTCCACTTTCCAGTTCTTCATTTCAGCTTCATTTTGCCTCATTTTCACTTTGATCCCATTTCTCCTCACAACTCAATGTACCTGAAATAATAGCAATATACCACATAAAAAGCCTCATATCATCAATAAAGGATACAAAACCCAAAGTAAAGAGACTAGAATAAGTGGTAAAATCACCACTTATCAATGATCACTATATTAAAGTTATGAAGGAAGAGCTAGACCAATTTGAGAAAAATAATGTGTGGAGTCTAGTCCCTAAACTTGAAAATGCTTCAATTGTTGGAACCAAATGGGTTTTTCACAACAAGCTTAATGAAGCTGGAGATGTAGTAAGAAACAAAGCTCGACTTGTTGCTTAAGGATACTCACAACAAGAAGGAGTCGACTATGACAAAACATTTGCTTCAGTTTCCCGGTTAGAATCAATTCGAATGTTACTTGCTTGTGTTGCATTTAAAGGTTTTAAACTTTTTCAAATAGATGTCAAATGTGCCTTTTTAAATGATTTCATTAATGAAGAATTTTATGTTAAACAACCTCCTAGTTTTGAAAACTCAAAATTTCCCTATCATGTGTTCAAGCTGATTAAAGCTATATATGGCCTTAAGCAAGCCCTAAAAGCTTGGTATGATAGGCTAAGTGCTTTTCTAGTTGAACATGACTTTTCTAGAGAAAAAAATTGATTCTGATTTATTTATTAAAAGAACCTTCTCTGAAAACCTTATTATTTAAATTTATGTTGATGATATTATTTTTGGAAATACTAATCCCTCTATGTGTAAGAAATTTTCCAATCTAATGTGAAGTGAATTTGAGATGAGCATGATGGGAGAATTGACCTTCTTTTGAAAACAAATTCATCAATCTGATAATGAAATATTTATTTGTCAAAGTAAGTACACTAAGGAACTCATCCAAAAATTTGGCATCGGTGAATCAAAAGTGATTGGAACTCCCATGAGTCCTACTTTATCTCTACACAAGGATGATAAAGACAAACTGGTTGATGAAATTAAGTATAGAGGAATGATTGGCTCATTGCTATATCTTACTGCCAGTCGACCATGCATCATATTTAGTGTTTGCAAATGTTTCAGGTATCAGTTAGCTCCTAAGGAATCTTACCTTAGTGTTGTCAAACAAATAATTAGATATCTAATTGGAATAATAACTCATGATTTATGGTATCCAAAGATGAACTCCTTCAAATTAGAAGGATTTTCTTATGCTGATTTTGTAGGTGATAAAGATGGTTGTAAAAGTACAAGTGGCACTTGTCAACTACTTAAAAAGTCTCTAATATCATGGAATAGTAAAAAGCAAGGAAGTGTGTCACTCTCTACTACTAAAGCAGAATATATTGTCATTGGGCAATGTTGTGTTCAACTCCTTTGGATGATTCATCAATTGAGTAATTATGATTTATTGTTTAAACCTGTTAAAATTCTATGTGATAATTTTAGTGTTATTTGCTTAATTAAAAATCATGTTCAGCACTCTAGGGCTAAGAACATTGACATTAAGCATCATTTCATCAGAGATCATGTTTTTAGGTATGCTATTGAATTAGAATTTGTATGCACTGATAAGTAATTTGCTGATATTTTTACAAAACCTCTCTTAGAAGAAAGATTTTGTATGCTTAGATAATCTTTAGGAATTATTGCAAATCCTCTATGCTAATTCTTGTCCTTAATTGATTTGTGCTAAAATATTCCGTATTAATTATATTATCTATTTTTATATAACTTGCCTTATATTTATCTCTTGACAACTTCTTAAGTGTCATAATTACCTCTTGTCACTTCAAGTAACTTCTTGAACTACTCCACCATCGGTTACTTTCCCCAAAAACCCTTTCTCATTCCTGATGCCTCGATTCTCTCACACACTCATTCACCTTAACTAGCCCACTCGCTTTCCTTTTCTCCTCACAACTCTTCTCTTTCTCCCATACACCTTTCCACCATGGCCAAGAACCAAAAATCCTCCAATCCATCTACCAGAAGCAGTTTCCGCTTTAGAAATAAGGGAAAATCCTCTTCCACCGTCAATTTAGTCTGACAACTCCGCTAACTCCTCATCTTCCAATGCCACTGATTCTGTACCCCTAAAAAATCTTCGCAAAAAACCCATTGATCTAGAAACTTGCTCCGAGTCTATGAAGAAAAGCAAGCATGACAGTGAAAACCTTCTTGATATCAAGAAAAAATTCTGGGACATTGCAAACATGGATTTCTTTCTCACCCTCAATGATAAGTCCATTATCATTGGTCGCATCATCAATTTATATCTCATGCAGTCGCAATTTTGCAGGGTATAACACAATTTCTCTTATCAAGGTTGGGAAAGCTTTTTTCAAATCCCTACTCGCGTTTATTAAACCCCTACGTGCATGTTTTATGCTAATCTCTGTTCCCCTAAACCCAATGAACTCGAAACTCTTATCCTTGGTACTCGCATACTGTTGGATTATGATGTCCTTGACTTTATCCTTGGTTGTTCCTGCACTGGTTTTTATTACCTTCCTAAGACTAATTTCTTGAGTCTCTCAATATCTCTTTTGACCAAGACAAAAAGGTCTTGTCCAACTCTCTTACTGCCCCTACTCAATTGGGTCCTTTTGATGTCACTTTTGAAGCTCGTGTCCTCTGTAACATGGTGTCTACCACCATTGTTCCTCGCGCTGGGTCATTCTAAAATATCACTCAAAGTGATTCCCTATTTGCTATTGTCTGCTTTCAAAGAAAAAGCTCAAATGCTTGAATGTGCTGCTAATCCCACTAGTCTTCCCTATGATATGCTCATAACTCAAATACTTGAGGCCCATCAAGTCAACTTGGATGAATACCCTATTATTCTTGCAAACAATGTTATAATTCCAAAGCTTTTAAGAGTATGGGTTATGTTCTCTCTGGGAAAACTTGGCTTGCCAAGGATGTTCCTGAGAAAACATACCCTAGGTCCCTTTCCAAGTCCAAACCCTCTACCTTATCCCCTGTTATGGTTGACAATTCTATGGAGATCCTCTCTAAGCTAGATGATATTGATGCCAAAGTTGAGTCCCTCAAGGACTTAATGTCATCTTCTCTCTTTTGCATTGATAAAATACAAGACCCCGCCAAAGAAACAGGTAGTCATGTTGCTCATCTCAGGATTAAGATGGAGACCATGATGAATGAAGCTACAAAATTATCTGCTAAACTGCAGACAATTATGACTGATCTGCTTGGGAAGTTCTCTGATAAGCTTCATAAAATCAATGATGCACTTGTCAATACCTTGGCCTATTTTCTCACACCTATAGCCCAGCAACACCAGCAACCTGAGCAGTAGTATGAAGGAGAGGAGCATGTGGAAGGAGATCTGCAATAGGAGGACATAGAGGAACTCTGATTTGCCCGCTTATGCTTGTGTTTTGACTATTTTTACTTGGCTTGTTAAGACAATTTGCTTGCTATGTTTTTTTTTTGGATTGTATATGGGACATACGTCCAGATGCTTGGTTGACTAACTCAGTTGTTTTTACGATCATATCTCTGTATTTCTATTTTTTTTTATTGATGCCAAAGGGGGATAATAGAGAGATATTTCTCTACTTTTAAGAGCTTATTTGACCTGATTTTTATGTGAAATTAGAGATTATACATGCGAATTATGCTAATGGATGTTGTTTTGTGTCTAGGTGAAGATGAATCCTTGTTGAGAACGAAATGGACATGACGAAGGAAGAAAATGAATGAGAAGGTTCCAAAAGGTGTGCGCGATAGTGCGCACTGGGACTAAGAGTGTGCGCCAGAATGCGCGGAGGAGTCAGTGAACCAGTAGTGGCCGCACGATCTCTACGCGATCGCGGACATGATTTTAGCAGCTTTAAGTCGGGGCTAGTTCAGACATTTTACAGATGACCCTGGGATGCTATATAACATTTTAACACAACTAAATTAGGTTATCTTGGATTTTTGAAAGAACGCTTGGGGGCTTGGAGTATTCACTATTTTTCGCACTTCCATTCATCAATTCAATACGAAAGTTTGGATCAAAATCTGTTGTAATGAATTCTAGTTTATTTTCTTCTTCTCTATTTCTTTTTACTACAATTATGGAGTAGATTACATTAGGGTTTTTGATAGACATGATATTTTGAGACTTATGTATGGATTAACATCGTTCCTTGCTTGAATTATCATATGGAGTTTTGAACTTTAAGCATATGAATTCCTTATTTTAGTTTAATCGAAAGAGGAACTAGTTTAGTGAATATTTATGCGAGCTTGTTGTGTGTTGAATTGCAATTCTTTTTAGTAATCGTAAGAGCTTTCTTGAATTACTTTTGACCAAAGATAGGAAGATAATCGAAAGAATTTTTCCATTTATTCAAATCCATTCTATAGTTTGAGCATATGTTCTTAAGATTAATTTAGTCTATTCCTGACGATAATAAGTTCATTCGGAAGAATAAAGTATCACAACTAGACTAATCATTCATTGAAAACGAAAGAGTCGATGATAGTGTTGCTGATGGGGTCGACAATAGTAAAATTTGTTTACTCATTATTTATACAACAAAACTTTAAAGATTAAATTTTCTGAATATACTGAGCAAGACCTAGTTGAATTATTAATTAAACCAATCCCTGTAGAGATGATCTTAACTATACTATTTTTGGGTAGAAAAGCGCTTAAAAAAATTATATTGTATTTTGTGCTCTTTGAATTTTGGCGTCGTTGCTGGGGATTGGCAAAAATTAATATTTAAATAGAATCTTGTGTATTAATTGAGGCTTTTATTTTTAATTTTTTTAGTAACACTTAACCTGTTGAGTTTTCTCTAATTGTAGGTAAAAGGTACTATTTTCTGACTCTTGGTGTATGACACGATCTTCGTCATAGGAAATCATTATGTACAATCCATAGTAAGAGAAATATTTGTGCCTACTAAGGAAAGAACTTGCAGAAAGGGTATCTGGGCAGTTATAGAATCAAGTCATCATGGATGGTGATTTAAGAAATGTTGGTCTAGAGGACCCACTCAACCCAAATCGTGTCAACGAAGCACCACCCGCTAATGGGGATGGTGTTGCTGAAGGGGTCGGGAACCGGAGAAATCTTCTCCCTCCAGTTGAAGAAGTCGATCAAAATAATGGAAGGGGGGAAACTGCTCGGAGATTATGCTAGGTCGTACTACAACGGTATTCAATCTAGTGTAAGATGTCCACCTGTTGTGGCCAACAATTTTTAAATTAAGCACAGTGTTCTTCAGGCAATTCAAAACAATTGTGTGTTTAGAGGAAAGTTGAATGAAGATCCAAACAGCCATCTGATGGATTTTGATGAAATAATGAACACTTTTCACTACAATGGGGCATCAGACGATGCAATCTACTTGCAGGAATTCAGACGATGCAATCTACTTGCAGGAATTCCCTTTCTCTCTGAAAGATGATGCAAAAGTTTGGTTGAGAAGTTTACCGTCGGGATCAATTCGCACCTGGAGGAGATGACAACTAAGTTCCTTGACAAATACTTCTCATCGGTGAGAACAACGAAAATGAGGAAGGAAATTAGTAACTTTGGATAGCTAGATTCAGAAACTGTGTTTAAAGCTTGGGAAAGGTTCAAAGAATTGCTGAGAAGATGCCCTCATAACGAAATTGAGCCTTGGATGCAATTAACAAATTTTTGGGAAGGCTTGACACATGCCTCTCGGAGAATTTTAAAAATGCAGTGGGAGGTACTCTAATAAAGAAAATGCATGATGAGGCCATTAAAATATTGAATGAACTATCGGAGGATGCTAATCAATGGTTTACAGATGGGACCGAAAGAAAGAAGACAGTTGGGGTATATCAGGTAGAGGCATACATTACATTGCAGGCTCAAATTGGTTTCATTGCCAAAGATGTTAAGTTGCTGACCATAGCTCATGCACAACCTAAACCCCCGATTATTTATGATTTTTGTGGAACGGAACACCCAATTCATGAGTGTCAACAGGGGCCAGTGTCAGAAGAAGAAGCTAATATTGTAGGGAATTTTAACAGCGGAAATTATCAAGGGGGGAATAATTTCAACTCAATGGGACAGAAGCATCCCGATTTTTCTTAGAATTCACCTAGTGATAGTGCTAATGCATGGCAGCAAAATAATAATAATAGAGGTCAAGGGAAAGAACAATCAGGACATCAGAACCAAAGGCAACAATATCACCCTCAACAGTCGAATCAGTCAAGTTTGGAAGATTTAATGAAGACGTTCATATCTAAGACAGACGAGAAGTTTGATATTCGAAATTTGGAGAAACATGTGGGGAAAATAGCTACTATGTTGTCCGATAGAACTCAAGGGACATTTCCTAGCGACACAGAGAAGACTCCGAAGGAAGTGAAAGTCATTACTTTGCGATGTGGAAAGACATTAAAAGATTCTTGTAGAATTCTAGCACTGAAGTGCACGTGATGAGAAAAAAGTCTCAAGTGAACCAATTAAAGAGAAGGAAGGGTCAGAACTAGAAACTAGTAAACATATGGAAACACTACCTTTCCCTCAGAAAATGAAAAGGGAAAACTAGATAAATGTTTTGGTAAATTCCTTGACATACATCCTGTTCACAGAGGTGTTGACTTATATGCCTGCATATGTAAAATTCTTGAAGGAGATATTGTCAAGTAAGAGGAAATTCGAAGAAACATCAGTGGTAAAGTTGAATGCTCAGTGCAGTGCTATCCTTCATAACAAACTCCCTCAGAATTATGGGGACTCTGACAGTTTCACTATCCCATTTCGTTGGGAAGCACCAAGTTTGATAAATATTTGGTTGATTCGGGTGCTTCGATAAATCTCATGGCTTTGTCTATTTTTAGTAAAGTAGAAGGAGAACATGGGATAATAAAATACATACCAGTGTCATTGCAATTGGCAGATCATACTACCATCATCCCTGAAGGTATAATAGAAGATGTTCTAGTTCTGGTGCATAAGTCTGTGTTCCCCATCGAATTTATTGTGGTAGACATGGTGGAGAATAAAGAGGTGCCACTAATCCTTGGAAGACCATTCTTAGGAATTGGCAGAGCAATTATTGATGTTTATGAAGGGAAACTCATGCTGAGAGTGGGGAAGAAAAAATGGTATTCTAGAGAGGTGTATTACTCAATCAAGCACCACAGAGGATGATGAACCACAGGTTAGGAATGAAGCAGAGGCTTTTGAATTTGACAATCAAGATGTATAGGGAGAGGATTTGCCAAAGGAATCAAAACTGGACGTGGAACTCAAAGTGTTTCCCACACACTTATGTTTTTCTAGAACCTCCTAACAATTTTCCTGTTATTATTTCAGTTTATCTTACAGGTGAATAGGAAAGGAAATTGATTATTGTGCTGAGGAAATACAAGAAGGCAATTGGATGGGTGATAGCAAATATCCAAGACATCAACCCTGCTCTATGCATGCACAAAAACCTTTTGGAGGAAAATAGCAAGCATGTGGTGTAACCTCAATGCAAGTCGAACAAGAAATTAGAAAAGGTTGGACAAAAAGAAGTTTTGAAGTTATTAGATATAGAATTAATATTCCATATTTCTAACAGAACTTGGATTATCCCAATCCATGTTGTGTCGAAGAAATGGGGAATGGCAGTGGTGCAAAACGAGAATAATGATTGATCCCAACTAGAATTGTCACAAGGTGGAGAATGTGTATTGATTATCAGAGATTGAATTATGCAACCCGGAAGGATCATTTTCCTCTACCTTTCATTGACCAGATGCTTGAGAAGGTGCCTAGACAAGGGTATTATTATTTCCTTGATGGTTACTCGGGATATAACCAGATACCCATTGCCCCTGAAGACATGGATAAAAACCATATTTATATGTCCTTCAGGAATCTTTTCTTACAAAAGAATGTCATTTGGATTGTGTAATTCACCAGCGACTTTTCAACGGTGTATGATGTCAATTTTCTCCGATCTGAATGGAAAGTGTCTAGAAGTTTTTATAGATGATTTCACCTTGATTGGTGAAGAATTTGATAGCTGCTTGAGTAAACTAGATGTAGTTTTGAAACGTTGTGAAGGGACTCACCTGGTTTTCAATGGGGAGAAATGTCACTTCATGATTCAGGAAGGAATTGTGTTGGGGCATAAAGTTTCGACAGATGGAATAAAGGTAGACAAAGCAAAAGTATATATCATTGCAAAACTTCCACCGCCCACTACATTCAAAAGCATCAGAAGTTTTTTGGGACATGCGGCGTTCTACAGGAGATTCATTCAAAACTTTTTCAGCATCTCAAAACCATTAACCACTCTGCTAGGTAAGGATGCAAAGTTCACGTTCACAACGGATTGTCTGAGATCTTTCAATTTCGTTAAGAAGAAGCTCACCGGTTCTCCTATCATGGTCACTCCTGATTGGAACCAACCTTTTGAAGTGATGTGCGACCAAAGTGATTTTGCAGTGGGTGTAATTTCTTGGGCAGAAGAGGAACAAGTTATTCATACCTATTTACTATGCCAGGCGCACTCTCAATAGTGCACAGGTGAACTATGCAACCACGGAAAAAGAACTCTTCATAGTGGTTTTTGCATTTGATAAGTTCAAATCATATCTAATTGGTAACAAGGTGATTGTACACACATACCACTCTACTCTGAAGTATTTGCTGAGTAAAAAGGAGGCAATTCTGAGATTGTTGAGATGGATCCTTCTTCTCCATGAATTCAATTTGGCGATCATTGATAGAAAGGGTACAGAAAACTAAGTGGCCGACTCTCTACCAAGGTTGGAGAACCCGTCCGTTGAAATGGTGCCGATCAAAGAATAATTTCCAGATGAGTAGCTATTCTCAGTGGTTGTAGTGTCAGAAAGACCACATTGGTACGCCGATATAACCAATTTTTGTGTTAGCGGTTGGGTGCCCCAAGATCTGAGCTATGAACAAAAGAAGAGACTCCGAAGTGAGGTAAGGAACTACTTTTGGGATGACCCTTTTCTGTTTAAATTTTGAGAAGATGGAATCATTTGAAGGTGTATTCCTGAAGAAGAGATAGTTAATATTCTTTCTCATTGCCACGATGGAGCGGCAGGAGGACACTATGGAGGAAACTAAACAACTGCAAATGTCCTGGAATTCGGTTTCTTTTGGCCATCATTATTCAAAGATGCAAGAGCATATGTTTTTGCATGTGACAAGTGCCATAGAGCAAGTAATATAAGCAAAAAGGATGAGATTCCCTTTATTCAATTTTATTTTGTGACATCTTTGATGTGTGGGATATCGATTTCATGGGCCCATTCCCTTCTTCCTACTTATATGAATATATCCTAGTAGCCGTTGACTATTTCTCTAAATGGATAGAAGCAATCCCTACTAGGACCAATGATGCTCGTGTAGTGTGTGAATTCTTGAGAAAAACATTTTCACTCGTTTTGGAACACCTAGTCATCATTGGCGAAAATGGTTCTCATTTTGTGAATAATTCATTTGCAGCGTTGCTTTTAAAATATGGGGTAACTCATAAAATGAGAACCCCATATCATGCACAAACTAGTAGGCAAGTCGAAGTAGCTAACCGTGAGCTAAAACAAATTCTTGAAAATATGGTTAGTGCCTCTCGAAAAGATTGATCTCTGAGATTGGATGAAGCTCGATGGGCTTATAGAACTGCATTCAAAATACCCATAGGTACTTCTCCACATAAGTTGGTATTCAGGAAGTCATGCCATGTACCTGTTGGAATAGAACATAAAGCATATTGGGAAATTAAGTTGCTTAATCTTGATCTTAGTCTTGTAGGTGAGAAAAGGTATTTGCAGATGATTGAGTTGGAAGAATTTAGAATGGATGCATATGAGAGCGCACAAATCTTCAAGGAAAAGACAAAGCGTTGGCATGATCGTCTGATTAAGCCGAAGGAATTCCACGAGATGGACAAGGTCTTGCTATACAATAGTAGGCTGAGATTTTTCCTCGGAAATTTAAGTCAATGTGGATAGGACCTTATGAGGTGAAACATGTATCTCCGTATGGGGCGATTGAAATTCAGAATTTAGAAGGGACAAAGAGTTTCAAGGTAAATAGGCACAGGTTAAAGTTATATGTTATTGGAGAATTTGACAAGCAATCCTCTAACATCATAATTAAATAAGCCCGAAAGAAGAAAGTCAAGTTGACGACTATAAATCAGAACTACCTCTAATCCCTATCTAAATTCTGAATTTGGTTCAAGGTGCTTATTCTCTATCTTTCTTCGTAAAGCAGAAGTTTAATTAGAGTTAGAAGTTTTGTGAGTTTAAGCAATATAAAAAATAGAGAGGACGTCATGTACGTTGCGCAATCGCGTAGCTGGAACTACGAACGCGCACCTCACTGCCAGTTGTGCACGATCGTGTTTGAATACTAATATTGGGAAACAATTTGCAGGACAATAGTTACAACTAAAAAGAGGAAGCAATCAAGTGGTGCAACTAGCAACAAATCTAGCACTTCCAAATGAGCTAGCACATCAAAAAGAAAAGCCTCGACACCTCCACGCACTTATGATGCAAACAAATTTGTTTTATGAAAAGTTCAGGAACGTTTCAAGGATAAATCTTTGAAGAAACCTATGATGGAAAGGGGAATTGAGGTGAACCCACTGATGAGTGAATGTCCTAAGGTTTTTGGGGAGTTGATTAGGCGGAAATTGGAGATTTTCATTGAAGAACCTGATGAAGTGAACCTGGGTGTAGTACGTGACTTCTATGCCAATTGTCCAGAACACGAAGATTTTGTGCGCTTGGTCCGGAGGAAGAATGTGAATTTCTCACTTCAAGCCATTCGTAAGGCTTATAACATGCTTGAGTACGAATATGGCACGCCCAGTGGGGTAGATGACTTTTAGAATGTATACAATCGTGAGCCATATGAGAATGACTTTAACCTTGCCTTGCTAATACAGAATGAGATGGTGGAAAAATCCACAATACGGTAATATGTGTTATTTTCCCCATTTATGGTCACATGATATGTTACATGGTTGGTGTTCCAAATAAGAGTTCTGATGTTCTCCCATAGGAAAAAACAAAACTCCGACCTGACAAGATGTTTGTTGGCAAGGAGGTGATGGAGGAAGATATGTTAGGTGAGTCGGGCAACAACGGGGCAGATAATTCGAATGAGGAAGACCCTACAGATATTGGTGTAGCTACTGAAGTGCCACCCCAGCAATGTTTGGGAGATCCCTCGAGCAACACGTTAGAGGAAAGAGTTACTAGGCTTGAAAGAGAGATGTCAGCGATTCAGACCTTGATGGCGGGGCTACACACCAAGATGGATGAGCTCACGGTTCAAAATAAGAAGTCTAAAAAGACCATCATGGTGTGGTTATGCGCGCTTGGTTGGGCCTGTAAGATGGACCCCAGCACCGTCTCCGACTCAGAGTGACCCTTTCATGGAGTTTTCTCTCATCTCTTGTATTTTATTTATGTCATGGGGACATGCCATAATTTAGTGTGGGAGTGGGGGTTGTATATATTTATTTTCTTTTATTTATGCACTTTATTAAATATATATATATATATATATATATATATATACAAAGAAAAACAACAAAAATATTTTTTTACTATTAATTTAACATTTTGAGACTTAGAGGCGGATTTAACTGTTTCTAACCTATATGATATATGCTCACTGTTTTCTGAAAGTTAAATAACCTTGTTGGAAATTGAAGTTGAGTCGTATCAATCCTTGAAAATTGTGTGGTGAAGAAGCTTAGTCTGTAATCATGCTCTGAGAGAATCTAGAACTTGGCTTGATAGTGACTCAAGGCGAAATTTTTAGGATACTCTTAAGTAGGGAAAATATCATAGGCTTTCTTCGTGTACCCCTTTTAGCTTAAATAAACTGACCATTGATTATAATTATCCCTAGTTAATCCCTTTGTGTCTAATGATAATTTCATATTTCTTTGATAGCCAAGTAATTACCCTTGGCCTTTAGTGTATACCTTGAGATTATATTCACCTTGTCCCCTCGTGGCACTCACTTTCAGCTTTATTGCAAAAAATAAGTGTGGGGGTGTTCATTGTGAAAAGAGAAGAAAAAGGTCTATTATTTATGTTATTAGTTGGAAGGAGGAAAATTGATAAATAAGGTATCAAAATGAGTTGCGAAAGAAAAAAAAGAGAATAAAAACGTGGGATAAAACAAAATTTGCAAAAAGTTGTTTGGTGGTAGTGTTATGAGAAAAGAAAAAAAAGGAAATTTACAAATGGTGTGTTGGTTGAATTGATTGAAACAAAAATGGGATTGTTTTGCAAAAGACTCAAGTGGTGTAGTGCAATGAGGGGATTACAACACTTTTATCCATATATTCCTACCTATTCTTTAGCCTATGTTACAACCAAATGCAAGTCCTACAAGATCGCAACTTGAGAGTTCCTACATTAGTGGAGAGTCACTTGATTGTCAAGCTATGGTATTCTTGAGGAGCATGTGTTACTTCTTTGCGAGTGTGAGTGCACTTAAATATGATGTCATGTTTCTTCATCCCAGTGTTGTTTGTGAGCTTCATTTTTTTAGTGAGACATGTTAAGGATTGGTATTTGATTTAACTTCGATTTTCAATAGGTTGAAAAAGCCGAAAGATGAGTGTTGTATGCATCAATAAGATTCGTTGAGTTGGTCCTTATCTCTAAAGTCTTGTGTGTCGTAGTTGGTTGAAGTTTATGATCTAATTTGATCGAGACGAGAAAAAACTTAAGTGTGGGGGTATTTGATGGAGAGATATTTCTCTGCTTTTAGGAGCTTATTTGACATGATTTTTATGTGAAATTAGAGATTCTACATGTGAATTATGCTAATGGATGTTGTTTTGTGTGTAGGTGAAGATGAATCCTCGTTGAGAACGAAATGGACATGACGAAGGAAGAAAACGAGTGACAAGGTGCCAAGAGGTGCGCGCGTTTGCACGTCTGGGCTAAGAGCGCGTGCCAGAACGCGCAATGGAGGCAGTGAAGCAGTCCTGGCCGCACGATTTGTGCCCGATCGCGCAGTGTAATTTCGACAGCCTTAAGTCAGGGCTAGTTCGAACATTTTACAAACGACCCTTGGATGCTATATAACATTTTAACACACCTAAATTAGGTTATCTTGAATTTTTGAAAAAGAACGTTTGGAGGCTTGGAGTATTCATTATTTTTCGCACTTTCTTTCATCGATTCAATACAGAAGTTTGGATCGAAATCGGTTGTAATGAATTCTAGTTTGCTTTCTTCTTCTCTATTTCTTTTTACTACAATTATGGAGTAGATTACATTAGAGGTTTTGACAGACATGATGTTTTGAGACTTATGTATGGATTAACATCGTTCCTTGCTTGAATTAACGTATGGATTTTTGAACTTTAAGCATATGAGTTTCTTATTTTATTTTAATCGAAAGAGGAACTACTTTAATATTTATGCAAGCTTGTTGTGTGTTGAATTGCAATTCTTTTTAGTAATCGTAAGAGCTTTCTTGAATTGTTTTTGACCAAAGATAGGAAGATAATCGAAAGAAGTTTTCCATCTATTTAAATCCATTCTATAGTTTGAGCATATGTTCTTAAGATTAATTTAGTCTATTCTTGACAATTGTTAGTTCATTCAAAAGAAGAATTAAGTGTCACAACTAGACTAATCGTTCGTTGTAATAGAAAGAGTCGACGAAACCTATGTAAAGAACTGTGAGCGATTGTTAATCCTATGTATTTTTCTTGCACTAGTCTCGTCATTGCCCTTATTTCTCTTATTGATAATAATCCTTGATCAATTACTAGATTTTCATTATTCGACAATAGTAAAATTTGTTTACACATTGTTTATACAACAAAATTTTAAAAATTGGATTTCCTGAATAATACTGAATAAGACATTATTGACTCATTTATTAAACCAATCCCTGTGGAGACGATCTTAATTATACTATTTTTTGCTAGCGAAGCTCTTAAGAAAATTATATTGTGTTTTGCGCTCGTCAGGGGAGAAAAATAGTCAACCACTCATGGGGAGCACTCTAAGTCAACTACCCAGTGAGAGCACTCCGCATATAGTGCGGTCGACTAATGAACAGAGAAGTTGACTACATACCTATTATATTTGTTGTCATCATAAAAAAGGGGGAGATTGTTAGTATCATATTTTAATGATGACAAAATCTAATGTGTAGGTCTCACAAGGCAAAGACAGACCCAACTGACTTACAAGGCCCAACGGAAGATTCAAACCCAGCTGACTACCTGAAGCCCAAAGCAAGTGTGCGTTCAAGCACAATAAATAAGTGACAACTTATTTAAGAAGACAATATATCAATGATGGAAAAGATCAAATTAGTACATACAAGATCTTGGCGCATCAATCAAGGATCAATCAAGCGTAACTAGTTTACTCAAACAAGGAAACCAGTACCAAGACATAAAGGAAGCAACTATTGACAAACATCTTGAAGATCCAGTTTCAACATTCACAAGGAAGGAAGATCTGCCTGTTGGAAAGCTCTAATCTTATTCTTGAAAATTAGGATTCTCTATTTCTATTTCCAAGGATCAAATCTTGGGTTGTCATTTCTGCCAGAGCCAAAAGATCCACTCTACGACTATAAATAATGGCTCCAAAGGACGAAAGAACTCATACTTTCATCTCAATTTCTCAAAACTCTCTACTTAACGTTTAGCAAGCATTGTAACTCTGAATGATTTATAGTGTATACAAAAAAGTGAAAATAAATATAGTATAGTTGGTGCGGTATTGTATGAAAAGATTACGAGTGTTTGAGTGTAGACATAGGAGCTCCATTCACAATATTGTACCAAACCAAACATTAAAAGAGTTGCAGAAAACACCCTTGCAACCCAAGGGGACTGGATTAGGATTCACATTGAGTCCAAACCAGTATAAAAACATATGTGTCAAATACTTTCAGTATTTAAATTCTGCACTATATCTGTTAACAGTCGACTAGTACCTTGAGGTAGTCGACTAAGGAACGAAAAATTACAATTCAAGCCCCCCCCCCCCCTCCCCCTCTTGCACTTTCAATACACTCTAATTAATGTGCAAAATGTTGGAAATTTGCCTTTGGTGGGGAATGCGTCCACCCATATTTAATGAATTAAACACTAGGGTTCTACATGTTGGAGGTTTTGCCTCTTCTCACGTGCATAATCTACTAAGTGAGTAGATAACCGTAGGGCTAAGGATCGTCAAATTTCGTTGAGAAATGAAAGAGATATTGGTCCACGAAGTAAGGTGTTTGAGGCATGGAAATATGGTGTGGGACAAATCTACCACATCGGTGGGAAAAGAAAGAATTGCTCTCTTTATAAGTCTCTAAATTGGCCAAGGGTTTGGGACCCCAAGGGGTATCCCATGTGTTTAAAGGATGGAGGACCTAGATGTGCTTGCGTTCAAGGCTAAGCCCACACGCGCGCCGCCGCCGCCCGCCCGTCCCGTCCGGGCTCGGGCTCGGGTCGTGGGACTTTCTGATATTATCTCTTTGGACTCCAAATTGCTTAATATTTACCGTTTGGTCCCTAGAGTTTCTAGAAAGTTGAATTTGGGAATGATGGAAGGCAGAAAGTTTCTGCCTACCGTTGGAGTTGTTTTTTGGGGCGTTAGTGTTGGCTGATTAACTCCTCCATAAACAACCCTCCTTCAATTACCATAATCAGCCTCCCTAATGGTCATAAATCTGCCATTAACAACCCTCACTAATGGTTATTAACAGCCATGTCTTGGGCAATTGAGCAGCCTCCCTCATGCTATATATTGATGCCTTTTGGCTCAATTGTGGAAAAAAAAAACAGGACACGAAAAACACAAAATATACACAGCAGAAACAGAGACACACTATATACACAGAGACAAAACATAAGAGAAAGTCAGTCAAAAAAGTTGGACGAAAACAGAAACTCTTCCTTCCCTTTTCATCTCTTCAGCAAGGCGTTTCGTGTTTGTTTTCTTCGTCAGACTCAACCTATTTGCTTTGTAGTGTTGAGATTAAAGTGTTGTTTTATCTTGGAAAACTATTGCCCGTTAACGTAAAAGCATATATACGGGGCAATCTTGTCATAAGGACAGAGTGCCATCACTCGACTCAGCACACAGTTGTAACAATCCAGATTTAGTATTTCTTGATTTCAGGTTATCAAGATTCAAGACTCAACAAGCTTGCGGCAGTTCTGAACATTGGCATATTTGTTTATCCTTTCGAACACTTGTAATATTTATTTACTTCCCGTACTGCTTTACAATATCCGACACAAAATATATCTAAGTTAATGTTAAGAGTCAAAGGAAAAAAATATTCAAAACATAGGATGAACACTTTGCTTTAATAATTCAATGCAAGTTTCGGTTGAATGTCAACCAACAAAGTTATCTTTGGATTTAAACTAAAAATAGAATCATTAGAAAGTGTTTAAATTGTAAAAAGACCTAATTGCATTATATAATTCTGAAATTTATAAGCAAATTAAGAGTGGAGTGGACGTATATCTAACTCCATAACAGATGCTTCTAAGGTTAGCAGAACATCATTTCAAAGATGGTCAAGTTTGCTTAGAAACTTTTTTTGTCAATGAATTATTTTTCTTTCCAAATTTTACCGGAACCCATTATAAAGATTCAGTTAACAGTATATCACAATAAACAAAGATTCAGAATTTGATCTTTATGAATTTTGAAATTTAGGATATTGACATCAAAAACTAGTAACTGGATTCAAACTTTAATCCGCTCCCGACAGCAAACACTTGTCTAATCTGAAGCTGAATTTAAAGTAAACATTCAATAGTTTTAGCAGAAGGCAAAGAAAATATAATAGTCTTTCCGTCTCATTTTATATGACGGTATTTGATAGGAAACGAAATTTAAGAAGAAGAAAAAGATTTTTGAAATTTTTTATCTAACACTATAATAGATTTTTATGTGACTATAAAATCATGTTATTAATGATTAATTGACATTTAAAATTAAATTATTTATGTACATCATTTTTTTGGACACACTACAACACAATGTATCTATAGCTACGAAATCTAAGCTAGTCTATGAATTTTAAAATAGTAGCTATTACCTAGTAATAGCCACAAAATTTTGAATTCCGCAGCTATCTACAAATTCGTAAATTTTCTTTGCCACGAAAATAAAATTGACAAAGCTAATTCCTTATTTTTGCTATAATTGCTAACAATCATGGCAATAATTACCTAAATAGCTACAACTTTATTGCTACAATAAAGTTTTGTAGCTGATCATAAGTTATTGTCACACGGTGAAAGTTAGGATAGCAATAGTAACTTTTTAGCCACAATAAATTATTTGAAATAAATGTTGTAACTAAATATATATTTTTGCTTCAAGTTTTAAAAAATTGTGGCAAAGTTAACTGATATAGCCACAATTGTTTTTCCATAACAAAATTTAGTATCTAATTATTATTATTTTCACGATTTGAAATTTACTGTAGCAATAGTGACCTTTTAGCTACAACAAATAATTTGAAACAGATAGTTGTAGCTAAACAAAAAAATTTGCTTCAAGTCATAAAAAGTTATGGCAATAGTTAAATGATATAGCCACAAAAATTGAAAATTTGTGGCTAATCATTAATTTTTGCCACTAGTTAAAACTTATTATAGCAATAGTAATCTTTTAGCCACATATCTGCTTTTGCGCCATGACAATCTCACTCGAATTTGTCTGTACCTTTGCTAACTCTTCTGCCTGTAAGGAAGCTTGAAAGAGAGAATTCTCTGATCTATGACCCCGAAAGAAAGATAGTCTTTTTTTTTATTCCGCGCATTGGAACTGAAAAGGGCTATTCATAAACAGTCTTCCTTGCTTCTTTCCTCTTATCTTAGAGTTATTTAAAACAAGATATTATAGCTACATATTTTTTTTTGCTTCGAGTAATAAAAAGTTGTTGCAATATTTGACTTAATAGCTACAATTATTTGACATCATGTGATGATGAGATGAGTAGGGGTGGCCAGTGGGCCGGGGTCGGGACCGTCGGGTCGGGTTTGGCGGGATCGGGTCGGGTCGTGTCAAGCGGGATTGGGATAGACGGGATTTGCCGAAGTCCCGTCCCGATCCCGTTGGAATCGGGTCGGGTCGGGATCCGGAGCGTTTTTTTTTTTTTTTTTTTGCACTTAATTTAAAAAACAACATATATATATAAAAAAAAACTCAATAATTAAACAAGACAAGATAGTGTAATAAAAATATCCCAAAGCTGTTTTTGTGCCTCTTATATTATTTAATAGACATGTGATTTTTTTTTGTAATACAAATAAAATTGTCAAAATTGCAACTTTGTGGTGTTGTTCAAAAGTTGCAAATTACATAGTTAAATTGCAATTAAAAAAATTACATTCTGAAAAAAGCATGTTCTAGTTTCTTGATAATTTCCTGTGGTTCTTCGGTTGGAATTGGTATTTGTTGGTCAAATTGCTCCACGTCGCTTCCACCACATTCGGATAAGATTTCGTTGTAGTTTTCGTCTTATTCTTCGTTGATCTCCGGTTGACCGCACCTTCTCCGCTCCGCTCGTATCCAATCTCTGAATAATACTACAATCTCCAAGTTGTCTCCGGCTAATGAGTGTTTGTGCTCTCCTATTTGATATCTGCCGGCAGAAAAAGCGCTTTCAGATGCCTTTGATGACGCTTGAATGTTCAAAACATCTCGGGCCATCATTGAAAGTGTCGGAAAGGTCTTTTCATTCCCCCTCCAGTATTTCAGCAAGTCTTCATGTCCTTCTTCATTGAGAACTGCTTAGTACGGTACAGAACCCTACAAAACAAAAATATCAAACTCGCTAATTTGGTTAGTAGCTTTACGGTCGTACATTCTATTTTTGAGGCTTTCAATACTAGCCGCAAAAACAGCATGTCTTTTGTGAGGTTGTGTTGAAGAAGAAGATGGTATGGAAGCCGGTAGGTTACTAGCACTTTTTTGTTGGTAAAACCTATATACTTTTTTGCATTCGTCTTCTACGCTAGACAACACTTCTTCTTTAGTTTGTTCAATAGGTGGTGGGTGATTTGGATTTTTGGGACTTGGAGGTGGTAGTACTTCTATACAATCGTAAATAGTTTCAATAAGTGATTTAGTACCGTCTATTTTATTAGTCGAATTTAATACAACACCAATAATATAAATAGTGAGAATATGAATAAAATATTTTTTTAATAGATGCTTTATAAGCTGGTTTTTCCATATATTCACTAAGTAATAAAAATATTAGAGCTATATAAAATAACATAGTTGAAATAGTAGGATAATATATATCAAAAAATTCTTTTGTTGCTTGAAAAAATTTCTCTAAAAATACAATAAGTTCAGAAATTTTTCCCCAATCGCTATCTACAACCATATCAGCTGGATTTTGATTATGAGAGTTAAAAAAATAAAGTTATAGGTTTTCTATAATCATAATCAGCAAGTAGTTGCTGGTATAAAGAATTTCACCTAGTGGGTACTTCTATTTCACCTAGTGGGTACTTCTTTTGAAATTTTTCTATAAGGTAGTTGGCAATCGTGACAAGTTTTTTTATATTCTTTTCTTCATTGTATTCTATTATTTTTAAAAATAAAGTCTATAGCAAATTGTATTTTACTAAGAATGTCTTCAAAAAGTGATAGACCATCCTTTACAATTAAGTTATATATATGGCACGCACATTTTATATGAAAATGATCAGGAAAAGATGGAGTTAAACTATTTTTTAAAATTGTAATAGCGTAATTGTTAGAAGAAGCGTTCTCTAATGTAATAGTCATAATTTTATCAGTTATCCGTAATAATCGCACACTTGATAAATATTTTCTGCAATAAAAGTACCAGTGTGCCTATCATCTATATATCTATACGCTAAGATACGTTTTTGTATAGACCATTTATAATCTATCCAATGACAGGTTACCGTTAAATAATCATGTTTGTTAGTACTACGGCCTATATCAGAAGTGATAGCCACTTTGCCATTAAAATGATATAATGAATAACGTAAATACTGTTGATATTCATGTGTGAATTTAAATACATCTCTCTTAACAGTTGATCTAGGAAAACCGTTAAAAGCAGGATTATACATATCTCTAATGTAATGAATAAATTCGGGAGACGAAGGAAATGAAAAAGGCAAATCCTCCACAACAACTAATTTTGCTATTGCTTCTCTATCTCTATGTTTATTGTATTTAGGCCTACAATCCCCCCCCCCCCCGGTCATAGGGTTAATTTGACCCTGTACTTGATCCGGGACAGTATGTGAACCTTGTCCCGATGGAGCGAACGTTTGCGCACCCGGTTTTGAAGCCTCGTATTGGGCATACCTATATGGATGAGCCCTTGTTACATGTCTCATTAAACCCCCGTCCCACCTTGACTTTTTCCAGTTTTAAATTTTAAAACATCTTTACAAATTTTACATCTAGCTACTTGATTCTCTACGTCCCTATCAAAAAAATGTCCATGCATCTGATTTTAATGTTCGTTTTGCTGGACCTCGTCTCATACTAGGGGCAATAGGAAGCATTTCAGTTGAAGGTGCACTAGTGGGTGTGTTGTCATCTACATTAGTGGGTGTATCATCTAGATCATCGTCTAAATTAAAATCTTCTTGAGTACCAGAAAATAGTTCCTCGTCTAAATCTAATGGTATTGTAGAAAAATGTTCAGTATCAACAAAATCATCCTATGTAGGAATAGGATTTTGTCTAGAAATAGGACCATTGCCCTTGTTTACCCTACTAGAAGAAGCATGACCCCTACCCGTAAGCATACGTTTAAATCCTTCCATTATAAATTTATAATTATACTAATAAATATTTAAAGTAAATGAAATTAAGTGCGCTAAATAAAATAAACAAACAATAATAATTTAATGAAGGAACGAATGTACCAAACGCCGACGTAACGTCGACGTGTAATCGAGAGGTTGAAAATTGAAACTTTGCTCGATGGAAGATCCTCAAGCTAGTTGCCAACTTCACTCCCAAATGAATAAATAAAATTGAATATTTAATAGACAATGTAGACTTGTAGAGAGATAGATTGAGATATTAGAGAGATTGTAGGAAGATTTGTGAGAAAGATGAAGAGAAAATGAGGTATTTATAGTTGGAAAATTGGGTTAAAGTGTAAATAAAATAACTTAGGGGTTAAAAATAAATATTAAGGGGGTAAGGGGGTTGGGGGAGGGAGAGGGGGAGGCCAAAAATGGCCGTTGCACAACGGCCAAAATGTAAAATGATCGTTGGTACAATGATTATTTTTGCAAAAGGGGGGTTTCGGGTGGGATCGGAGCGGGATCGGGTCGGGACTGGGGCGGGTCGTCCCGGTTCGAGTCCCGATACCGAATTCTTTTTTTTTTTAATGTCGGGTTCAGGGCGGGACCTGGGCGGTGTCGGGGAGAGACCAGGCCGGGATGGGGCCAACCCGGCCCACTGGCCAGCCATAGAGATGATACAGACACAAATTTATTGTTTTTGTTAAGATAAGTATGGGACAATCTTATAATTATCTCCAATCCCATTAATCATGAATACTGTACTCATATATTTTAGGATGATTGTAAATTAGTATCATTGATTTAGGATTGATTAGATCAATTAGGATTAATCAGATCGATTATATTAATTAGTATATTCTTAGAGATAGCCAAGTCATAATTGTTAGAGTTGTATATATTGTAAACTTGGGAATGAAATAAACTCATGGAATTCATTTCCTTCATGGTATCAAGAGCCTCAAAATAATTTTGCCCAACCCCCCCCCCCTACTAGACCTTACCCTTCCCAAAATTTTCTTCTCTTTTCCGGTTTATTCTCGCCGAAACCCTAAGGGTTTTGTCTCCAAAACCCTAAACCGCCTTCCTAACAAAACCTAAACCGCCCTAACCTAATACCTAACCCTACCACTATTTCGGCTATCCCTAAACAACCACCCCAAATTTTTTCTAGCCGAAAACCACTTCGGGTTCATGTTCTTTCACCTCTCACAAATTATTCTCCTTATTCTATTCTTCTCCTACCTTCTTTCTTCTATTTTCGTGGGTTTTCAATGGCCGACAAACAAAAATGTCATCCCGCTCTTGCCGTAAATAACGTCAAGAATTTCATTTCAATTACTCTTGAAATGGAAAAAGGGCAATACTTCTCGTGGGCGGAGTTATTTAAAATTCATTGCCGCACATATGAAGTAATCGACCATATCATCCCTTTCGAATCTCCATCGGACACCACCGGTGTTGATAAAAAGTTATGGTCTCGCTTAGATGCCATAGTCCTTCGATGGATTTATGGCACCATCTCCAACGATATTTTGCATACTATTTTGGAGTCGAACTCTACGACTCAACAAGCGTAGCAACGATTACAAAATATTTTTCAGGATAATAAACTTTCTAGGGCGGTATATCTTGAAATCAATTCACCAACGTCAAGTTGGATGATTTTTCAAACGTTTCCACCTATTGTCAAGAATTGAAGATGCTTGCCGACCAACTAACCAACGTTGGCGCGCCGGTGACGAATCAACGGTTGATTCTTCAATTAATTGCGGGGTTGAATGAAAATTATGATGGGGTTGCTACGTTCAATCAACAAAGTAATATGTTGCCTCCATTTTATGAGGCTCATTCGCGATTAACTCTTGAAGAAACCCGCAAGGCAAAATAAACAGCCTCAGGGGCAGCCACTACCGGAACTGCCATCGTCTCCACCAATTCATTTTTCACCGATTTTCAGTCACAAAATTCTGGTTCGGGTGGAACTAGAAATCGCAACAATAATGGTCAAAAGTCAAACCATAATAATAACAAAGGATAAAATAATTGTGGAAAGGGACGGGGTAGGGGCGGTAGCTAACCAGCCGGCGGCAACAATAATCACCACCAGCAGGGGCAGGGGTGGCCCAACCAGTGGCAGCAGCCTACCTCCAAAATCTAGCTTGTATGGTGAGAATTGTCCAAGTCCATATAAGGAGTCCATGTTCCCATTCCATATCCAATGTGAGACTCTTAACACTCCCCGCACGCCTAGACATTGTTAATTATAGCGTGGATAATATAATTTAGGGGCCCAACATTGGTGAACAAATAATTGAAATGAGCCTGGCACTTAATGAACCTGGCTATGATACCATGTAAAGAATGGATTTTGGGCCTAACTCAACCCCAAAAGCTAGCTTATAGGGTAAGGATTGTTCAAGTCCATATCCGATGTGGGGCTTGTCCAAGTCCATATCCGGAGTCCATTGTAGGGTGAGGATTGTCCAAGTCCATATAAAGAGTCCATGTTCCTATTCCATTACCGATGTGGGACTCTTAACACTCCCCCGCACGCACAGACCCCGTTAACTAAAGTGTGTCCATGTTCTCATTCCATTATCGATGTGGGACTCTTAACACTCCTCCGCAGCGTGTCCATGTTCCCATTCCATTACCGATGTGAGACTTTTAACACTCCCCCGCATGCTCAAACCCCGTTAACTGGAGTATGGACAATATAATTTAGAGACCCAACATCGGTGAACATAGAATTGGAATGGGTCTGGATCTGATAACTGGGAAGCATGTTAAATTTCCTTTTGCATTATCTAATTCACAAACACTTATGCCATTTGATCTTCAGCATTGTGATTTGTGAACTTCCCCAGTTTTGAGTTCCGCATGTCATAAATATTATATGTTTATATTGGATGATTATTCAAATTTTCTATGGACATTTCCCTTAGGGCAGAAATCACAAGTTTTCACCATTTTAAAACAATTTAGTGCTTTTATCAAAACCCAAATTTGGCAAATCCATTAAATGTTTTCAGTGTGACAATGGGAGAGAATTTATAAATACCCAATTTAATGACTTTTGTCACCAAAATAGGATGTCCTTGCGTCTTTCATGTCCACATACATCACCTCAAAATGGGAAAGCCAAAAGAAAAATTCAAACGATTAACAATATAATTCGCACACTTCTTGTGCATTCGTCTACACCACCAGTATTTTGGCATCATGCACTTCAAATGACCACATATCTTTTAAACATTCTTCCTAGTAAACTACTCTCCAATATTTCACCTACACAAATGTTGTACCATCATCTCCCTTCTTTTATACATTTGAGGATTTTTGGGTGTTTGTGTTATCCCTTATTTCCGTCCACAACCATTCACAAACTTCAGGCGTGTTCCACTCCTTATGTGTTTTTGTGATACCCGCAAAATCATAGGGAATATAAATGTTATGATATGACGAATGAAAAAATTATTATTTCTCGTCACGTAGTTTTTGATGAGTCTACATTTCCGTTTGATAAATCTCACGTGGCATCCCCACCTTCATATGATTTTTTGGACGATGGAATACATCCGTTTTTACATCACCACTTACATACCCAACATCATATGGGACCAGCCCACACTAACCCAAACAATGCCCCAGCCCAACCGAGAAGTGGGACTGGGCCAGTCCACAGAATAGAAGTCACTGCTTCTTCTCCTTTGGGCTCAGCCCAGTCCACTTCTCGTGGCAGGCAGGCCCAAGGAAGAGAGCCCACTGCCCTCTTACCCATATCACCTCCCAGGATTTGGCCCAATTTTTCCAAGCCCAAAATATCAACTCGTGTTGGCCCAATAACCAAGCAGCAGCCCATAACAACCAGCCAACGGTTTTGGCCCAAGGTCGATCAACTAGCCAACCCTAAATCTCAAATCCCCAACCTCGGACCATTGAAACTCGTGCCATGCACGGGATGTTTTGGCACAAGTGTTACTTTAATCTAACATCTTCAGTCCAACCATCACCTCTTCTAAAAAATACCAAAGCGGCCCTATCAGACCCGAATTGGAAAGTTGTCATGTTAGACGAAATTGATGCTCTTATTAAAAATAAGTGTGGGAGTTAGTGCCTCGTCCATCTAATGTGAACATAATCAGGTCTGTGTGGGTTTTCTGTCATAAAAAGAATTCTGATGGCTCCTTTGCGAGATACAAAGCTCGTCTTGTTGGTGATGGCAGGTCTCAACAGGTTGGCGTGGATTGTGGTGAAACATTCAACCCGGTGGTTAAGCCAGCAACTATCAGGACTTTTCCTAGCCTGGCACTGTCAAAATCATAGTCCATTCATCAGTTGGATGTCAAAAATGCATTCTTACATGGCCATTTATAGGAGACAGTTTACATGCACCAGCCTTTGGGTTTCCGCGATCCTATACATCCTGATTATGTTTGTCTGTTGAAAAAATCTTTATATGGTTTGAAACAGGCTCCCTGGGCGTGGTATAACAAGTTTGCAGGTTTTGTAGCAAGTCCGATCAGTCCTTGTTCATTTACAAGAAGGGATGTGACATGCCATACATACTCCTACATGTATATGATATCATTCTTACAACATCATCTGCGTCACTTCGTCAGTCTATTATGTCTCTCCTTGCAACAGAATTTGCAATGAAGGATTTGGGTCCCTTAAATTATTTTTTGAGAATTGTTGTAACCCAATATATCAGTGGTATATTTCTCAGTCAAAAGAAATATGTTGAGGATATCATTGAAATATCTGGGATGTCCTTTTGCAAACCGTCACATACACCGATTGATACTAAAGCAAAATTAAGTAAATCTACCGGTACTTCATACAGTGATCCAACACATTACCGCAGCTTAGCAGGGGCATTGCAGTATCTTACCTTCACGCGACCTGATATCTCATATGCAGTTCAACATGTGTTTTTACATATGCACGATCCAAAGGAAGAACATATGGGAGCTTTCAAGCGAATTCTGCGTATGTTAAGGGTACACTTCATTTTGGGTTGCACTTGTATAAGTCCTTCATTTCTAGTCTCTCATCTTATACAGATGCTGATTGGGGTGGCTGCACGGACACACGTCATTCCACTTCTGGTTATTGTGTATTTTTTAGAGACAACCTCATTTCATGGTCGTCAAAACGACAGTCGACGATGTCTCGATCAAGTGTTGAAGCAGAATACCGAGGGGTAGCTAATGTGGTCGCTGAATCATGTTGGCTCCATAATCTACTTTTAGAACTCCATTGTCCAATTGAAAAAGCAATCGTGGTGTATTGTGAAAATGTGAGTGCGATTTAATTATTCGGTAACTCAGTCCAGCATCAACGCACAAAACACATAAATGGATATCTTATTTGTCCGAGAAAAGGTTGCACGTGGACAAGTCTGTGTTTTCCATCGTCCCATTATCAGATTGCCGACATATTCACAAAAGGTCTTCCGCGCGTACTATTTGATGATTTCAGGGACAATCTCGGCATCCGAGAACCTCCCGCTAAGACTGCGGGGGACTGTTAAGATAATTATGGGACAATTCCATAATTATCTTCAATCCCATTAATCATGAATATTGTACTCATATATTTTAGGATGATTGTAAATTAGTATCATTGATTTAGGATTGATTAGATCAATTAGGATTAATTAGTATATTCTTAGAGATAGCCAAGTCATAATTGTTAGAGTTGTATATATTGTAAACTTGGGAATGAAATAAACTCATGGAATTCATTTCCTTCAGTTTTGCATCCTTTGTAGTTAATTATATCATCAGCAATAGATATTGTATTTGTTATGTATAGCTATATATAAACATTACGTATACTCGTATATATAATGTATATATTTTGTATAACCACACGAAACCAACTCAAATTGCAGTGTATAGATAATATATTTGTTCTATATATATAAGTTGTTCAACTTCTTTTGTAACTTTTGCATCTGCTTGAAGCCTTTTTAATGAAACTACTTCTTCATCGAAAAAAGAACATTTAGATAGACATCACACAATTGAATTTCAGGAAAATAATACTTATGGACCAAAAAGACTAAGTAACAATGCTAAGCCATTAATAAGAAGCACACCAATCAAAGTGACCTCAACCTTCAATGTCAGCGCACAGGGGAATTCCTTACACTCTTTTTTTCTTACTTAGCGCACCCCACTGTGGCAAATCATCAAACATGTGACGTGCAATAATGTATTCAACCATTTGGGCTATAGTTATCTTCAATTTCAATGGAACTTCATATGTAAGAACAATCAAGAGAGATGTATAGAGATTAGGGAGTGATGTATGCACATACCTGTGGGAGGGAGAAGCTAAAAAAAAAACGAGGAAGCAAGATGAGTATGCTTTTCAAAATAAGGGGAAAGTGTTTCCAATCTTAATCAAGCTTTGACAAGTAGTGGAATGCACACTAGATTGCCGATGGGTTAATTGGGGTAAGAAGTTGATTATTGAGCTATTTTTGATAAGCAAGATGAGTATGCTGAAGTTGAATATTTTTAATAAATATACTCATTTTGGAACCACTTCAGACATATGCATTGAAGTTGTGAAAATTTGTATTTGAAGTTTACCAAACTTCAGACATTTTTTGCTTGGAGTGTGGCCTTGTCAAAGCTAAACATCGAACATTTTGCCTGAAGTTTGGCCTGTCATGCCAAGGCCAACTTCATATATTTTTTACGAAAGTTGTGGCCTTGTCCGGGCCAAATTTCAGACATATAATGGCTTCGGACATTTTTTTACTGAACTTGTAGCTTTTTGTGCAATAAATCCCTTCGGCCGAACACTAGTGATTGGTGATCATGCAGAGCTTTCGAAAAAGGTGGCCTTGATGTAAGCACATTAATGAACCGTGGCGAACCTCATTCATGCGCAGACTTAACTGAAAAAGAAAAATTCGCTTTTGTTATAGACCTTCTCTTGACTAGTCTTTTATCTTCTTATTCAAGAGGGTACTTTAATCTTGCATCTTGAGTCTTAAGAATTGTATCCCTTAACCCCTGGATTGGTGCAAAAGCAAAGGAATAACTTTCGGCATTGGTTACTGATTGAGCCAGTGGAATGGAATGAGATAAGAATTTCTGAAAATCTTTCCTCTTCACTTACTTGTAACAAGTTTTTTTTGTACAAGAGTTCTTCCGAGTGACATAGTAATCATCTGACATTACATTCCTCAATTTTTTTTGACAAAACCTAACTTCAAATATTTTTTACCGGAGGTGTGGCCTTAGCAAAGCCAAAGTTCAGACATATAATGTTGAGCTCGATTCTACGTTGCAGTACACTCCCTTCGATTTCCAACTCTCCATATGACTGCAATCGCCATGTCTTTGGCTGTGAAAGTGTGTTATCATCTCCCTTTTTTTATATAATAGTGTTTGAACGAGCACAAGGTTAAAAATGAATTTTGACACGTGACCGGACAATATATGACATATGAAAGTGCCCTATTGTGCTTGTAAACATATCAGGACTATAGTCAGTATAATGAAAATTTTAAAAGTTAAAAAGATTTTTTAAATTAAAGGGTGTTGTCTACTTTTAGAACAAATTTAATAAAAACATGTCACAATGGAGAGGATCAGTTAATATCTTTGTTGGCACCGATGTATATTGCTCTGTTTAACACACCCCCGCAGTCATAGCGGGCGATTTTCGAACGCTGAGACTGTCCCTAAAATCTTCAAAAAGTACCGCGGGTAGACCCTTGGTAAAAATGTCTGCAATTTGATAACGAGACGGGACATGGCATACGCGAACTTGACCTTTAGCAACCTTTTCACGGACAAAATGAATGTCCATTTCGATATGCTTGGTGCGTTGGTGTTGAACCGGGTTACCTGAAAGGTAGATGGCACTAATGTTATCGCAATATACCAAGGTTGCCTTCTGAATGGGACAATGAAGCTCCAAAAGCAAATTACGTAGCCAACATGATTCGAGACCACATTCGCCACCCTCGATATTCTCGCCTCTCGCACTTGAGCGTGATAGAGTTGCTCGACGCTTTGCCAACCAGGAGACCAAGTTGTTTCCAAGGAACATACAAGTAGCCGAGCGAAGTCGACCGTCCGGTGTCGGGACAACCACCCCAATCGATCTCGTGGTAGGAGACAAGTGTAGATGTAGATGAGGGATACAAGTGCAAACCATAATCCAGGTGTCCCCCGAATATACCGTATGATGCGTTTGATTGCATTCATGTGCTCAACTCTAGGGTCATGCATGAATAAACACACCGCCGTTGTCTTGCATATGTAATAACCGGTCTGTAAAGGTAAGATACCGGAGGGCCCCCGCAAGATTGCGATAGCGGGTCGGGTCCTCGTATGGTGCACCTCGCTTTGTGGCACTTAGCTTTGGGTTTGCATCAATCGGCGTGGAAGTGGACTTACAGGATGACATCCCACCCTTTCGATGATCTCGCAAATACTTCCGTTGAGACGAAACAACCCATCGAATGACGTTGGACAAAGAATCCCCAAAAAATAACTCAAAGGCCCTAAATCTTTCATAGCGAACTCGAATCGAGCATGGTCATGATAGACTGGCGCAAGGCATCGGAAGAGGCGGTCAAGATGATATCATCCACATACAACAGAATGTAGGCCAACGAAGAACCACGGCGGTAGATGAACAAGGAATTATCGGCCACCGGCCGTGAGTGAACCCAATAGTGGAAACAAATTCAAAGCAAACCTCGTGTACCGTGCCCTCGAGACTGCTTAAGCCCATATAAGGACTTTTTCAACAAACATACATGATGAGGACGGTTTGGATCCCTGAAACCCAAAGGCTGATGCATATAGACTGTTTCCTTGAGATCACCGTGTAGGAAAGCATTCTTGACATCCAACTGATGAATTGGCCATGTTTTTGACAGGGCCAAGCTAAGCACAGTGCGAATGGTAGCCGGTTTGACCACCGGACTAAACGTCTCACCACAATCAATACCAACCTGCTGAGTCTTACCATCACCAACAAGTCGCGCCTTATGCCGAGCAAAGGACCCATCTGAATTCTCTTTGTGAGCAAAAATCCACATAGACCTGATAATATTAATACCATATGGACGGGGCACCAACTCCCACGTCTTATTATCAATAAGAGCATTATATTCATCAGTCATAGCAATTTTCCAATTAGGGTCATTTAATGCGGATACAGGATTGCGGGGCAAGGGGGATTTAGAGACATCAGAATGTAAATTAAAATGTCTTTTAGGTGTAAAAATACCCCGCTGACTACGAGTGATCGTTCTATGACTCGAGGAAGAATTAATGGAATTTTCTGGGCTTGGGACGGACTGGCCAAGAAGCAAATGCGGGCCCGCCGGCCCAAATCGGAAATGGCTGGACTCGGCTTCTGGACCAGTTCCAGAACTGGGCTGGACCGACCCGATCGGAACTGTTCCAGTGGCTGGAAGAGCTGGGTGTGGCGGTACTGTTGGGCCAACGGGCAGTGGAACCGCTGGAGGATTTTGGATACGAGAGATGTCCGAAAAATTTCGAATAATATACGGGGATATTTGGTCATCCAAAAAATTATACGACTTAGGTTCGGGAGTATGAACTTTCGTAAATGGGAATTGAGTTTCATCAAAAATGACATGGCGATTGATTATGATTTTCTTGGAGGATAAATCAAAACACTTATAACCACGATGATTCGACGGATAACCCAAAAACACACACGGGGTAGACCGAGCCTGAAGTTTGTTAATTGTGGTGGATGGAAATAACGGATAACACAAGCACCCAAAAATTCGAAGGTGAGAATAAGAAGGGTTCTTATTATATAGGATTTTGAGGGGGGAAGAATATGTCAGACCTTTAGACGGAATTATGTTAAGAAGATATGTGGCCATTTGTAGAGCATGATGCCAAAAATATGGAGGTATGGAGGCATGTATAAGGAGAGTTCGGACAATGTTATTTATGGAACGAATTTTGCGTTCGGCTTTTCCATTTTGTGAAGATGTATGAGTACATGAAAAATGAAAATTTATCCCATGAGTAGCACAAAACTCTCGAAACTCCCTATTGTCATATTCTTTCCCATTATCACATTGAATATTTTTTATTTCTCTTTCGAATTGAGTACGAATGAACGCTCTAAATTTTATGAAGACGGAAAACACTTGTGATTTATTCGCAATTGGAAACGTCCACAAAAATCTAGAATAATCATCTAAAAAGAGAACATAATAACGATGGCCCATTGAACTCAGAACAGGAGATGTCCATAAGTCGCTATGAATAATGTCAAATGGCATAGAAGTATGAGAATTGGAGTCTACAAATGGTAACTTAATAATTTTTCCTAATGAACAAGACTGACAAATTGGAGTACGATTTGTACCCTTACAAGAAATAAAGCTATTTTTATCTAAAGTCGATAAAATAGAAGATCCCGATGACCCGTGACGAGCATGCCATATGGAAGGAGAGATGGGCGCAAAAAGCGATGGCAAGGTCGGACTCGATGGATCGAAATCGGCATGATAGGATACGGATCCCCCTACTATCACACCTCGTGAGATGACTCCCGTCTTGAAATCCTTCACAGAGAAAGCCGAAAGGATCAAATTCAACAAAACAGTTTTGTCATTTGTGAATTTTCGGACAGACACTAAATTTTTAATCAATTTAGGAGCATGTAAAGTATTTTTCAAGAGGAGTGGTGGATTAGGAGGAGACAATGTTTTCTGACCATACCCTAGAATTGGAATAGAACTGCCATTACCAATAATTATCCCCCGAGGGGTGCTCAAATTGGAATAAGATGAGAGAGTACCTGATTCGGAAGTCATGTGAGTAGTGGCCCCGGTGTCCATGTACCAATTTGGGTCCGGTTGAGTCAACCCCAACGTGTGCATCGCGGCCTCGATATCAGTTTGAGTGGGGCCTGCTGCATGATGGGCTTGCGGAGGACGGGGCCCAAGGACTCTGGCCGTCTTTGGAACCGGGGCATTACCGCCGTGGGGGCCGTTGGCGGGCCATCGCGCCGGTGGGCGCCAATGCTTTGGGTATTGGGCTCGCTGGACCGGCCCAGCCGACCACGCGTAAATCGCCGGAGGGTGCGGGTGCCATCGCCACCGGCCCCACCTTGGGCCCATGGTGGTGGTGGCCCACCGTACCCCGAATGGGACCCACGCCGCTTTGCTTGTTGCTCACCGGAACGCCACCGAGAACCACCTCGTTTGCCCCCGCGGTTTTTGTTATTTTTGCGATTATTCTTGCCGCCACCATTATTATGGTTTTGGCCCGAATTATTAACAAAACCCGAAGAACTAGGAGAGGATGCCACCATGACAATCGGGCTTGCTCCGTGGCCGCCTTTTTAGCCAAACCGGCTTCTTCCAACGTCGTCGGCATGGAGCGGGCTTGATGAAAGTCGGGAAGAGGGTTGCTTTGGCGAAGGAGAGTTCCAACACCATTATAGGCCTCCGAAAGCCCGTGCAACCAATCGTAGAACTAGACGATTATTTGTCACCGGTGCGCCAACATTACGGAGTTGATCCGCCAATTCCTTTAGTTTCTTGCAATATGCGAAACGTTCGGAAATACGTCCATTCGAACGAGAGAATTCCTGCTCGAGTGTGACGATACGGGAATGTTGGTTGTCTTGGAATATGTCACGCAATCTATTCCATGCAGCCATAGCCGTGGTATCGGGCTCCATAATCGTCGTAGAAGGTCCACTGAAATAGTGGCGTATATCCACCGAAGAACGGTAGCATCAAGTGTAATCCACACCTCAGGATCCTCCGCAGGAAGGGGTCTAGCGGGAGGAATTATGTGATGAAGAACTTGATAAGAGATAGCGTGAATTTTAAACAACTCCGCCCACGTTGCATATTGAACGTTTTCCATCTCAAGGACAATAGGGACACTGAGCTTGATATTGGAAACTGTGAGGGCTGGGTGAAAATTGTTCTTAGACATATTTGAAAGAACAAAGAAGGAGGATAAATTTAAGAGAGGTTTTTGAGAGCGGAAGACGAGATATTTGGAGAGAAAAACCCGAGGGAGGGGGGGGGGTTCTCGGCCAAAAAGGCAAAAGTTTGAGAGAAGAAAACTTTTGGTTTAGACCTAGTCTCTTGATACCATGTATATTGCTCTGTTTAACAGGCAAGTTGAATAATTTGGCTTCCATTTGGACGTCGTTCTCACTGCTTCAATTGATAACTTCTGTCAACGTTTTTCAGTCAAATAAAGCTGCTGGCCAACTCAATTGATTGAGTGCATTCTTGATCATGGAAAGTAGTTGGAGATGTAATTTATCTCCATTCCGATGATCTGTTTTCTAAGTGATTCTTGTGTCTATTAGAGCAATGAAAACTTCTTTTAATTTGTGTCCTACACATTATGGAGTTTTGACAATGAAAACTTGAGTTTGCTAATTTGGGAATTTGATCAAAAGAAGCCGATGTTATGTTGCTCAGACTTTTTAAAAATGTTAACGCCCTCGTATTTGATTCTTCGAAAATGCACTATTTTTGAGGAATTCAACATGCACCCAATAACATGTTTGAAGAGTTCAAGCAACATAGATCAAACGTATGGAACTGGTTGAAAACGTAAACAAATGTTAGCTAGAGAGAATATTATTAGAAAGCAAATTTCTCATCTAGAATCTTAGTTAATTGACAATCAAATTATCTCCTCCAAACAACATTCCCGGTGTAATTCACATGTGGGGTCTGGGGAGTATACGCAGACCTTACCTCTACCTTGTAGAGATAGAAATGTTGTTTTATGTAGACCTTCAGCTTAAGTAAAAAAAATTGAATTAATACAGTACCTCAATTCATTGCTAAAAATGGAGTATACACTTTGTGAATGGTGAAGAAAAGTACACTGTATTTGTTAATAGGGGCGGATCTAGAGAATTTACTAAATACCTAACATATTTTGACTGCAAACTCAATTATTATGATACACTAACTTAAAACTCATAAATTTCAAATCGACATTCCCCTTCTGTTTGTTGATGGCTCCATTTGACTAATCACCAGTTCACTCCTTTTTCATTCTTCACAATTTCTACGAATATGACCAATTTTACCATAATTCCAACACACAATATCTCTTTTTTTGGATTTACATCTAAATTGCGACGTACTTTCACTTGATTTTCGCTCTTCATAAGTCTTCAATAACGAAGATTTAACTTCATCCAACCAAATCGTATCTTTATCATCAACAATAACATCTACAAAATGTTCATACGAAGAAGGCAACGTACGTAATAACAATAACGCCTTTGTTTCATCATCATATTTCTCATCCAAATTCTCTAAATCCGTAACGATAGATTCAAATTCATTAATATGAGAAGTAAGAGAAGTACTCCCTCCGATCCATTTTACTTTTCTTTTTTTTGCACAACCCTTAAAAAAATATTAACTAACGGGTAATTTGACTGCATTATCCTTAATAATTCTTTGATCACAATTTAATACTACTCTCTTTTTCACCATATTAATGAGTCCTGAGGTGAAAGTGAAAACTCCTATTAATTATATCTTGATCATCTAAAATGACCGTTAAGAATATTTTAAATCATCTATTATTAGTAAGGACACAAGTAAAGTGGACCGGAGGGAGCGAAGAGAATATAAACATGCATTGCTTTTTAAGCAGCTTGTTGCGCGAATGTTCTCCAAATGCAGAGTTCCTTTGCTGTTTCCTCTTCAATTACATCTGCTTGATATAAATGACTTAAGGAAAGTGCTTGTTCATCGATATCCTTCCATAGCTTATCGTTCGTGTCTATTGGTTTCTCACATGTTAAAGTGTTTTGTACAAGGACAGCATGCATTTTGATTTTCCATAGAGTAAAGCTTGTTTATTAGTAGAATTTTCAGATGGGAAACTCAAATAATGAGCCAAATACTAATCGTATTTATAGAAGAAAAAACACAGTTGCTTCTAATGGTGTGTTTGGTATGGAGTAAAAAAATTCAGATTATGTTTTTCAAATTTTTTATATTTGGTTAGTTAAAATATTATAAAAAATATTTTTTTAAAAAAATGAGGAAAGTGACTTCCCTAATGGATCATGGATGTCGGAAAATAAGTTTTTCTAAGTCCATTACCTCCTCTCTACTCACCAAATGCCTCCAAACCTCGCCTTTTGACCTACCCACACAAACCCCATCTCACCCATGTAATATTTTTTCTAGATTACATATAGATGATATTGGAATATTATTTTTTGTTTACTTACCAAATACTCCCTCTGTCCCAATTAATGTGATTTTTTTCATTTTGATCAGTTTTAAAAAGAATGACATATTTTTATCTTTAGTACTTAATAATTTTAACTTTAAAATGTCAATTTTAACTTAATGAGATGTTTTATATCCACACATATATTCATAGCTTATGGTGGACCCCATGTTTCAAAAAATCTTTATTTCTTTCTTAAACTCTGTATCCAATTAAATAGCTTCACATAAAGTGAAACTGAGGAAGTAGTAAAAAATAAGTAAGCAACAGATAGAAAAACATTTTTCATGGTACTTCATGCCAAACACACCCTAAGAGAAAAAATTTCATCGGTATTTTATGGCGCCTATGGTGCTGCAATTGATGACAGAATGGCGCCTTTAGTACCCTAACAAAATAGTCGGTAAAGGCCCACGATAATTCTTTTAAAAAAGAGGCCCACAATAATTCTTTTAAAAAAGAGGCCCACGATCATTCTTTAAAAAGGCCCAAGATAACACTTAATAAATCAGGCCCACAAGAAGAATAGCCAAAACAGAGCAAATCCATTATCATTTTGACAGTAATCTTAGTAGGAATTACACCTCGTAATCAATTTTATATATGTTATTTAAGTTGTATTTAATTTTACAATATTTAATTTATAATCAGAGTTAGCAAAATTCAGATAAAACTGTTATTTGCTCCTCTTCCGTTAGCTGAATTGTAAATAGCAAATTCAGATGTTGCTTACTTTTCCTTTCACTGCAATTTACTTTTTTGTTACTTGACAAAGATTAATGTAGTTTTTGGCCTGGAATTGGTTGGTGTTGCATACTTTGGTTCACGACAATCAATTTTTGTTTCGACCTTTTTATATGAACAAAGAAGAATCGTTGTATCGAAAGGAATAATGTAAAAGGAAAAAAAAATCATCGTAAATAATATTGTGAAAAGAATTAATGCATTTATTAACTTCAAACATGTAAATCTGAAAGCTTAACTTTAGACCTAAATGCATGTCTGTAATTGGGCTTCATTCAAACTGATGTTCAAGATAGACTCGTATATCTTAAAATTATAACTTCAAATCGGATTTTCAACTTCAGTTTCGTAAATCTGAAGTTGATTCTAAAGCAGCTAAACATTAAAAAATATTCTATTACGTTAGATCCAAGTAAAAACTGCCTCTCCCTATAATAAACTTTATGTGATGCGAATTTAAATTAATCAACATCCTAAAACGGATATTGAACACTAATTAAAAAATAAAAACATGGTAAACAAGGTGAAGTGTCAATTTTTCGCTAAGAAGTTGGCAGAAGAATGGGCAGCCCGTTACAACAACCTCCTTTATGTGAGTTCTGAATCGAAATGAGGGATTTTAATATCAAATGAGCTTTTCTACTGTGTAAATTGTTTTAAACTTAACTAGCTATGTATTTTTCTAAATAAAACTAGGTACACAAAAAATAATTTAACTAGCTAATAGCGCATGAATTATATGTACTATATATGAACGAATTAACGTCATTTGAAAATAAAATCACTCATTTCGGTTCAGAACTCCCTTTCTGACTTGGAATGGGATGAGAATTGAATGCTACATGGTATACGACCGCTTGATATATATATGGTAATTACATTGGCGTGAGAATTACAATATAAAAATGGTGGACCCTTATGTTGAAATGATAATGTAAAGATAGAAGACTAGAGGGGTTGATGTGTAAATATCAGAAGTTGAGGGAGTTAGTAGTTAGTTGATAACTAAAGTTAGTTAATTAGTTAATGGTGTACATGATTAGCTAATTCTAGGTGTGAAGGTTAAGATTTGTGATTCTATATAAGTTAGAAGATTAGATTAGATATTTTCTCAACTCACTACATTGTAATCTATGATTCTCTTTTCTTCAATACAAGAGCAGATTATATTTATCTTGGTTGTTGCTTCATCTCTTCAACATAGATCTTGCATTAATACTTCTCATAGTGAAGTTTAACATGGTATCAGAGTGATGGTTAGGTTGATTAAAGCTGTTACGAGCTAGAATTAAGCTTAGATTGAAGATCGTGAGTTCGTGTTGATCCATTACAAAGTTTCAAAAATTCAACAATGGCGGAAACAGGTATTGGAAGTTCAATAATGGCGGAAATAGGTATTGATGATCCTAGGCATCCTTTGTACTTACAGCCGTCATCAGATAATCCGGAAAATGTGATAATCTCGATTCAACTAAGAGGTTCCGAGAACTATTTGGTTTGGAGCAGAGCGATGAAAATCGCATTGCGAGCAAAGTGCAAGATAGGGTTCATCAATGGAACATGCACGAAGGATCTATATACAGATGATCTCGAAGAAGAATGGGAAAGAGTTAATGCTACGGTCCTAACTTGGATCATGAACATTGTGTCGAATGAGCTTGTGAATGGAATTGTTTATGCATATGATGCATATGCAGTGTGGATGAATCTACAATAGTTATTTGATAAGATCAATGGATCGAGGATCTACAATCTTCACAGAGAAATCACAACAATTTCACAAGGTACTTCGAATATATCTGCTTATCATTCTGGATTGTGTCTGTTATGGGATAAATATTGGTCCTTAGTTCCTGCGATGTGTGGATGTGCTAAATCAAAGGATTTTGATATGTATTTAGAGAAACAGAAGCTGTTTCAATTCATGATGGATCTAAATGAGTCATATAGTGCAATAATAAGTCAGATCTTACTCATGTCACCATCATTAACTGTTAGCCAAGCACATGCTATGTTATCTCTGATAAAATTCATGAAAGTCTTTTATTCATAACATGAATTCTTACAAAGCAATAACAAGATAATAAAATAATATTATTCTTGAGAGCTAAAAGTGCAAGTAAAAGAAAAGCAAGTAAAGCCCTTTATATAGGGTCTATTACATGGGATACAAATATGTTTTCCAATGTGGGACAAAAGCAAATGCTAATATCTCCTCTCAAACTCGCGATGGTGTAGACAGAAGCATCGAGAGTTTGCCAAGAAAGAACATGTGACGCTTTAAGGTATACGCCTTTGTGAAGAAATCTGCAAGTTGCATCGAAGATGAGACAAATGGCAAGGATAGAGTGCGCTGCTGAAGATGATATCGAATAATATGACAATCAATCTCAATATGCTTGGTGCGTTCATGAAAGACTGTGTTGTGCGCAATTTGAATAGAACTCTTATTATCACAATACATCGGTGTTGGTGAAGAAAGACAGACACTCATATCAACCAATAACCGACGTAACCATACAATCTCACACGTAGTAGAAGCCATAGCACGATACTCGCCTCGCCAAGAGCGAGAAACCACATCTTGTTTCTTACTTTTCCATGAGATGAGTGAATCTCCTAAAAATACACAATAACCAGTAGTTGATTTCCGATCAGTTAGGTCACCAGCCCAATCTGCATTAGAAAATGCACGAAGCTCCAAGGATGAGGTCGATGGAAACAAGAGACTCTGATAAATCGTTCCTCGAAGATAGCGAAGAATACGCATAACGCACCTAATGTACGGATGTAGGAGAGCAAACAAACCGACCGACAATGTGAACAAAGATATGCAATGTCGGGGCGAGTAATGGTGAGGTACACCGGACTCCCTACAACCGAACGATATAAAGTGGGATCGGGAGGAGGATCCCCGTCGTAGGTGTATATCGAACATTAACCTCAAGAGGAGAGTCAACTATACGAGTATCTCGTGAGACGGGCCCGCTCAAGAATATCTCATAGCAGTACTTAGACCGAGAGAGAAGATATCCCTTCTCGAATAAGCTACCTCAATGCCTAAAAAGTAACGTAGATGACCTAAATCTTTCATCTCAAAACGGCGAGATAAAGTAGATTTTAGGTTTGCAATACCATCAATATCATCACCCGTAATGATCATGTCATCAACATACAACAAAAGCAAAATACAACCTGCAGGGGATGATTTAACAAATAACGCCGAATCATGAAAGCCGGAAATAAACCCAAGAGATGATACTACAGTGGAGAACTTGTCGAACCAAGCTCTTGGAGCTTGTTTGAGACCATACAGAGCTTTCTTAAGCCTGCACACTTGTCCTGGACTATGTTCAACACTAGGTGGAGGGACCATGTAGATTTCTTCTTGAAGATCCCCATTTAAAAAAGTATTTTTAACATCCATTTGTGAAATATGCCAATGACGAACAGAGGCCACTACAATAAGAACCCTGGACAGATGTCATCTTTGCAACGGGTGCAAAAGTCTCTTCATAATCCATACCATATTCTTGAGCAAAACCCTTTGCAACCAAACGAGCTTTATATCGCTCAATAGAACCATCGACTTTGTCTTAATCTTGTACACCCATCGAGAACCAATAGTTTTCTTACCGGTCGGTAGAAAAACCAAATCCCAAGTACCGCTTTGTTCAAAGCAACCAGCTCCTCATTCATAGCCTCTTGCCAAAGAGGATCACGAGCCGCCTCGTAGTAGGATGTAGGCTCACAGAGAGAATTAATAGAAACTAGAAAGGAAGCGAATGATGGAGCATAGCAAGAATAATCAAAATCGGATACCTGAGTAGATCGCAGAGTGCGTTTAGGATAGCGAGGTGGATCTGGATCCGCAACCACAAGAGGTTCGAAATAGGCGTAGGAGGGGGCCGAGTATCAATATCATGGGACCTGCCAGAAGACTGAGAAGGAACAGATGATATAGATGTAGAATCAGATGGACAATCAACATCAAAGGGATCAATATCAATAAGGTCAGATTTTGTCATACCATGTGAGGTAGGTGGGATGGAAAAGAAAGGAACATGCTCAATAAAGGAAACATTACGAGACACATACAATTTTCCGAAACCGGATCATGACAACGATAACCTTTCTCGCCCAACCCCATATCCAAGAAAAACACAAATGGCGACACGAGAAGATAACTTAGTACGCTCTGCATGTGGACGTAGAACAAAACATGTAGAACCAAAAACTCTCAAATGGGAATATAGTGGGGTGTGACCAAATAGTCTAGCATACGGAGAAATACCATAATTATGAGAGGTAGGGATCCTATTAATAAGATAAACAGATGTAAGGACAAATTTTCTCCCCAAAATTCACTAGGTACACTAGCGGACAAAAGCATGGATCTAGTCAGTCTCAACAATATGCCTATGTTTTCTCTCGGCTACCCCATTTTGTTGTGGTGTATCGGACAAGAAGACCGATGTATTGTACCATCGCTTTGAAAATACCGTAAAGATCCCCACTAGTATATTCACCTCCTAAATCACCCGAAAACATTTAATAATGGCGATAATGTTGAGTTTTCACATAGGCTTGAAACTCAACATAAGTATGAACAAAATCGAGCGTCTTTTCAACAAATAAACCCAACAATGACGAGTATAATCATCAATAAAGGAAACATAATATCTGGAGCCACCCTTAGTAGGGATAGGTGCTGGCCCCCAAACATCTGAATGAACTAGATCAAATGGTGCAGAAGAAGTAGAAGTACTAAGATTAAAAGGCAAAGCAGAAAAATTTCCAAATTTACATCCACTACAATCGAAATATCATCGGATTGTAAATCACCAAGAACACCAAGATTACACATAAAACGCAGTAGAACTCCGATACATGACCAAGTCTAGAGTGCCACAAATAAAACTTCGAAGAGGAATGTGTTAAATGAAAAGAAGACAGATTAACATGCATAGTTGCTGCATGAGTAGGAAGATGCAGCTCATCCAAAACATATAGACCTCTCCCCTTTCTACGCCCTGTCCTAATCACTCTCTTGGATTTTAGATCCTGCACATACAAGAATTAGGGAAGAGTCCAATAAAACATCCGAGTCACATATTTGACCAGCGAGAAGCAAGATTTATATGTAATTTTGGAATGCAATAAACATCGTAATGATATAGTGGATGTATGAATGGTGCCAATGCTCGTCAATGGCATAGGTGTGCCATCGCATACACAACAAGTGGAAGGGGAGTCGAAGACATAGATACAAAGACGGAAGAATCGGAGACATATGATTTCCAGCTCCGAGTCTAAGATCCAAGAAGGCGAAATGATACCCGAACCAATAGATGGTGATGAGCCTAAGGAACGAGAAAGAGCATAAGACCGAGAATTCGTTGAAACCGTTGGAAGGCGAGGAACTTCGAAATTGGTCGGCTACGAATCCGCATCGTGACTCACGCGAGGCTCCCGAAGTCGGGTGATCAAGAGAGGGCACAAAGGCGGCTGAGTCGGTGGATACAAGTTCGGAATTGACCCCCGAATATGGCTTCGTTGAGAAGGCTTCGTCCTTGTCCCGAATGTGGAGGCTTAGAACCCGACGTCTTCCGTAGCTCGGGACATTGATTCTTCCAAAGTGTCCCGGTTTCTTACAATAATTACAATTACCTACGATAGATGTTCTATACTTGGTGTGTAGGAGCCGCAAGGATCGGTGTAGACGAAGGAGTCCGCCAAGACAAAAGTAGAAGCCTTATGTACCCCTTTTAGAGTCTTCAAACATGTTTCTTCACCATAAGTTCATTTACCACATCTTCAACAGATGGTAAGGGTTTGCGGTGCAATAAGCCCGAACGACAATTCTCAAATTCGACCGAAGACCCATCAATAGCCGAACAAGACGATCTTCATCTCTCGCATTTTATATAAGCATCGCATGCTTGCAATTCAAGAGATTTTGTCATAGCTAATCGATCCCACAAAGTGGTCATTGCACGAAAATAATCTTGAATGCCCAAGTCATTTTGTACTAGTGCACGAATTTCATATTGTAACCGATATTTAACAAAGAAAAATTATTCTCGCACAATCTTGACAAATAATCCCAAATCTCTTTAGCAGCTTTTGAACTTAGCCAATTGAACACCAATTCTTTGTTCAACGAGTTATTAATCCAAGTAATAATCTTTGAATTATTGGTCTCCCAAGTCCTAAATAATTCATCAAAATTTTCATCTCCAATTTTAGGACATTTGGTTTTTCCGGACATATAATCCCAAAGCCCTTTTCCCTTCAGAAAATTTACCATGACATAGCTCCAATAGGAATAATTTTTTCCATCTAACCTAACACCAATAGTTTGCAAAGAATCATCACCTCCAGCCATTATGAATTTTAAACAGAAAATCCCAAATAACAAGCAGCAATCCCAAGCAACAAAATAAAAAAAGGGCAGATCTCACCAATCAGATGCGGAAGCCAAAAAGACGAAACCCAGATGTGGAAGCCAAGATCAGAACGAGCACGAGCAGCCAAAACAAGCACGAGCTTCCAAAACAAGCCAAAAAAAAAAAATTTAACTGATACCAGGGGCGTGCTGCATACGAACCCCCAACTAACTCACCGCGAAGTTGAATCCGCGAAGTTGAATCCGCGATCGAGCTAAAAATATTAACTTGTGCTCTTGGCTCTGATACCAAGATAGAATTCATGAAAGTCTTTTATTCATAACATGAATTCTTACAAAGCAATAACAAGATAATAAAATAATATTATTCTTGAGAGCTAAAATGCAAGTAAAAGAAAAGCAAGTAAAGCCCTTTATATAGGGTCTATTACATGGGATACAAATATGTTTTTCCAATGTGGGACAAAAGCAAATGCTAATAATCTCATGAAGAAAGTCAGAGGAAGATATGTGTCTCTAGTTCACAAGGAGATGTGGTGACTGAGATGCATGATAGTACAATTCTGATGAGTATGAATAATGATCCACATAGATACAAGAAATTTAACAACTTCAGTTGTGGATCTAGTTCACAAGGAGGTATGAGTAATGATGCACATGAGAGCACAATTTTGATGAGTGCTGGTGATAGCCAATAGAGATACAAGAAGTTTAATCAATTTGGATATTTTTTGTGAGTTCTGCAGAGCTAAAGGACACACTAAAGATACTTGTTATAAACTAGTGGGATATCCACCTGGTTTTAAAGGCAAAATGAAACAAGTTTACAAATAAGCAAATATGGTTGTTGGTGATAATAGCTTTGCTAAGGAAGAGGCAATTCAAAGGTCCAATGTTCTTGGAGGCAATGGGAATGTTCATAACACACATACTCAGGAAATGTAGTAGAACTATCCAAGGGCCAATATTGCTAGTAGTAGTAGAAGTTGACAAGGGATGCATAATTACTTCACTGATGGATCAGTATATGCAGATTCTAAAATTGTTGAGCAAAGAAAACAAAGGCAAAGGAAAGATGGGAGAAGACACACACAACATGACAGGTAATGCTAATGCACAATCTAAGCAAGGTAATGAAGACTCTTGGATCATAGATAGTGGTTCTACAAATCATATGACAACCAATCATAATTTGCTCATTGATAATTGTTTTACTTGAGTCAAGGAAATGTAATGTGCATCTTCCAAATGATAAGACAGTACCAATTTCTTATCAAGGAAAATGCAATTTCTCAACAGGATACAGGCTAAGCAATTTTTTATATGGGCCTAATTTCAAGTACAATTTGATGTCAGTGTCAAAACTAACTAGAGAGCTGCATTATTCAGTGATTTTATTTCCACAATTCTATGTATTTCAGGATCTATACACTGGAAAGTGATGGATATTGGTAGAGAAGATGGTGGTCTATATCTTTTAATATCAAAGGATGATACAAATAATCATGCTGATATGCAGAAAGATGAAAGCATTGTGCAGAAGCAGAGTAGTTGTTTTGCAGGAGAACTTACAGAAGATATACAAATTTGGCATAAAAGACTTGGCCATGATCCAACAAGTATTATGGAAAGACTGGACTTCTTGAAGAATAAAGTGATGATTTGTAATTTCAATAATTGTACAGTTTGTCCTTTAGCTAAGCAAATAAGAAAATCATTTCCTCTTAGCACTACTAGATCAACTGAGTTGGTTGAATTAGTGCATATAGATATATGGGTCCTTATAGAATGTCTACTCATAATGGTCATAGGTACTTTTTAACCATTGTGAATGATCATTCAAAGATGATTTGGTTGTACCTAATGAAGTTGAAAAGTGACTCTATTGTTTTGCTTAAATCTTTTGTCAAAATGGTTAATGTGTAGTTTGGCAAAAATGTGAGGATGATAAGAACAGATAATTGTGTTGAATTATTTAGTAAAGAATGTAATGCTTTTCTATTGGACAGTGGCATTGGGCATCAAAGTAGTTATCCACATACTCTACAACAAAATGAAGTAGTGAAAAGAAGGCATAGACATATCCTAGAAGTAGCTAGAGCTTTGAGATTTCAAGGTACTTTACCATTGCAATTTTGGAGGAATTGTGTAATATCTGCAGTTTATCTCATAAATAGATTACCTAGTATTGTTTTTAATGGTAAGTTTTCTTATTAAGTATTTCATAAATGTAAGCCATGTTTATCTCATTTGAGGGTCATAGTATGTTTGTGCTTTGCCATAGTCATAGAAAAGGTGGATAAGTTTTCACCTAGAACTATTGCTACAGTACTCCTGAGTTATTGCACCTCACAAAAGGCTTATAGACTCTATGATTTCATGTATAGAAAGAGATGTCACTTTTAGAAAGCATATTTTCCCTTTTCAACTGCTCAAAATGGGTGATGATGGTCCTTTGTTTTTTGAAAATAGAAGATAAGGGAGAGGTAGTTCTTGATTTGCCACAAATTATTCCTCTTGCTTCTCCAGAAGTCATAGGGGTTGATCATGTTCAAGATGATAATGTGAATGTCATAGCACCAGTTGATGCACCTGATGTAGTGCATGTTGATCTTAATCAAGTTAATGCACATGATGCAGTGCATGTTGTTGTTAATCCTATACATGCTGGTGCAGCACCACTATTAAGAAAGTCTACTAGAGGTGTCAAAACTCCTGCTTGGATAAGGGACTTTATTTATCCTACACCCAAGCAAACTACATGTTCTTACCCTATGTCCAATTATCTGTCTTATAGCTCCTTATAATCAAGTTATCAAGCTTACTTTAGAGTTGTTTCCACTGAAAGTGAGCCAAAGACATATGTTGGAGCCATGAAGGTTCCCAGATGGATTATTGCCATGCAGTCTGAAATAGATGCATTAATGCAAAATTATACTTGAGAGGTGGTTAATATACCTAGAGGCAAAGTTTTCATTGATTGGAGGTAGGTGTTTAAAATTAAGTATAAGTCCACTGATAAAGTGGAAAAGTTTAAAGCAAGGCTTGTTGCTAAGAGGTATAGCCAGAAAGAAGGCCTTGATTACTAAGAGATTTTTTCTCTTCTTGTGAAGATGGTGACAGTCATGGTTGTTATTGCTTTGGATTATATGCACCACTGTCCTCTTTATCAGATAGATGTTTATAATGCATTCCTCCAAAATAATCTAGAAGATGAGGTATATATACATCTTCCACCTGAATTTGATAGCCAATGGGGGAATAAGGGTTGTAGGCTTCGTAAATCTCTGTATAACCTCAAGCAAGCATCTAGACAGTGGAACCTGAAGCTTACTACTGCATTGCTTACAACTGATTTCTTTCAAAGTCAACATGACCATTCTTTGTTTACTTTGAAGACACATGGTAGACAAGTCATCATACGTGTCCATGTGGATGATCTATTGATCAAATGAGATGATGCAGGACTGGTTCAAGAAGCTAAAGATGCATTGCACAAGTCTTTTAAGATCAGAGATCTGGGTGTTCTAAATTATTTTTTGGACATTGAGGTCAGTAAGATCAAAGCAAGGCATTCTACTATGTCAGAGGAAGTATGCATTAGAACTCATAGATGAGCTTGATTTGAGTGGTGCTAAGCCCTCAGTGACACCACTAGAGCAGAATCAAAAGCTCACAAGCCTAGAGTATGAACAACATTATGCAGAAAATGATGATGTCCAACATCATGAGGTTCATGATGATCTAGTGTTGAGTGATGTCAAGAGTTACCAAAGACTAATAGGAAAATTATTGTACTTGACATTAACTAGGCTTGATATAGACTATAGTGTCCAGAAACTAAGTCAATTCATGCAGAGTCCAAAGAAATCTCACTTAAAAGCAACCTATAGAGTAATAAGATATGTGAAGAATGAGTCTGGACTTGGAATTTTGATGAATTCAGGAGACAATGATGTTTTAACAGCATGTTATGATGTTGATTGGACAAATTGTCCAAATTTAAAAAAAGTCTGTGACAGACTATTTAGTGAAGTTTGGTGGTTCTCTAATATCATGGAAATCCAAAAAATAAAATACAGTAGCCAGAAGTCCAACAGAGTCAGAGTATAAGAGTATGGCATTGATAGTGTCTGAATTAATATAGTTGCTGGGATTGTTTAAATTTCTCGGAGTCCACATTGCTAATCCAATACAGTTGCTTACAGATAGCAAGGCAACAATGTAGATAGCAAACAATCCTGTGTTTTATCAAAGAATAAAACACATAGGAATTCATTGCCACTTCATAAGAGAAAAGGTGCAGCAGAGGCTAGTTCATCCTGAATATGTTTGTACTATTGAGCAAGAAGTAGATCTTTTGACAAAGGGACCGGAAGAGAGCAACATTATCATCTACTGTCCAAACTAGTTGTTCTAAATGTTTTCTCACCACCTGGTTCGAAAGGGGGTGTTGAAATGATAATGTAAAGATAGAAGGCTAGAGGGGTTGATGTATAAATATCAGAAGTTGAGAGAGTTAGTAGTTAGTTGATAACTAAAGTTAGTTAGTTAGTTAATCGTGTACATGATTAACTAATTCTAGGCGTGAAGGTTAAGATTTGTGATTCTATATAAGTTAGAAGATTAGATTAGATATTTTCTCAACTCATTACATTGTAATCTTTGATTTTCTTTTCTTCAATACAAGAACAATTCATATTTAGCTTGGTTGTTTTTTCATCTCTTCAACATAGATCTTGCATTAATACTTCTCACAATGAAGTTTAACACCTTATAGTTGTCATGATTTTTTATTTTAACACTTCAACTAATACGTGGTCTAATTAGATACTTCAATGGTTGACATATCTAATTGGAATAAGTCTTTAGTTGAAGTGTCAAAATGCAAAATCGTAGCAATTATATGTGACTGCTTATCTATAAAAACTATTATGTAATGATTGAAAATTTTAAAAGTTGTTATCCAGGAATTACTTATTTCAGAAGCATTTTTTATTTAATAGATTGTTTTTTACACTATATATACATGTAATCTATTTTATTGTAAAAACTAATGTGTAAATTTTTGTACAACCAAACGTTTCCTTATTTGTGATAATTTTTTTAATATGATCAATCAAGTATTGCATAAGCTATGCAAATTTTATTCTAATTAATTAATTACACTGGTAGAACTAGTCTTAGGGGTGTCAATGATTTTTCAAAAATCGATTGAACCGTACCGAATCGAATTGTAGTTTTTTTAGTAAAATAAAAAAATAAATATAAATCTATAACCCTACCAAATAATTTTTATTTTCTAGAAAAAAACTTAAAAAATATCAAACTGAATACGAGAGAGAGAGAGATATTATGTTTATTAGATATTATATTAAATTTGTTGACGTTAGGCCTTGTCTTGAGATGAATTTAGATGGAGAGCGCTATAATTAAAATCTAAACTTATTCTACCTTATTAAATAAAATAAATAACGTCAAACATTACTACACTTAATACGGCCAGTTGGCAATATCAATCGGCCGCATAAGAAGAAGAAGACTAAAATGTTTGTTTTCTTTTTTTTTCTCTTTTTTCTTCCTCTACTTCAAGCAAATTAAGAAAAATGCATCAAGTGAAACATAATTTGTTGCAAATTACTTCTCTCAATATCTATAAACTATAGTCTTGGGGCCTAAGAGAACTTGAAACTGTCCAAACTTTATTGAGAATAATGATAGACCAACATTCTCTCTTGCCCTTTAATTAACGTCCCAAAATTCATATATGACAATGAGTTACCTTCTTTTGTTCTTACAACTATTTTATAAAGTTTTTTTATTGTAATTTTAAGGAGCTTTCATGAAAATTACTTTGTTAATAGAGTCCAAAATCACTTTGCAAAGTATGAACTAGTGATAAAAAAAAGATTCTTTTTAGTTCAAGTGAACATATAATAAGAGATTAACTCAATATAATAAGATTGATAATATCTAAAAGAATCTATGGTGCATAAAATTCTCAAAGATAAAAAATTACGATAAATATTATTTTTTCTTTCTCCCTCTCCCTCCACTTAAATAGACATGTCCATATATAAATACTAATCCACAGTACATATTAAACTAGAATTCTTCTTGAATTTTTTTTATGGAGATAAATTTTAAAGAGTCCAAATCAAAGGGGATTATTGTAAAAGATAGTGAGATATTGAAATATATGGAGATCTCTTCAATATTTAAAAAAAAAATTAGCAAAGTGTGATTGTAGCAAAAGATAAGTATACCTTCATTCAATTTTGGTAATGAAGAATAACCCGTACGTGTATTAGATATAAATATTTCTTTTATAATGTAGTGTGCTCCTTATAAGTCATAATTAGATGTTGTTGCATTTGTGAAGGTCATCAATAATGTTGCATTTTTAATCTATTTCATCCAACACCTTTTAATTCTTAACTTCTACTATTATTATTTTGTATTGTATTAGAGACCTTTTAAAAAATATTAAGAACTAACCGAAATCGAAGAAAAATCGACTTGATTGAGACGGTTTTAAAAGTTTGATTTTGGTCATATATAGTAGATTAATAAAAAAAATTGATATGATATAAATTATTCTACATAACCAGCCTAACCGAATTCATTGACACCCCTAACTAACTAGGCTGGTCAAAATAAAATATGTCATAAAAAAATATGAGAAAAAAAATATATTAATAAAATGACTTTTGATGAATTAATTCTACAACTTTAAACTCAAAAAATAAATACAAATAAAAATTATTTGATTGCTTGTTTTTTAAAACATTTATGATCTAGACGTCACAGAAAATTGAGAATTCTAAATTCTTTTAATTTTTTTATTTGGAATGACGTCGATACAAATTAAGTTTGGATAAAAAAAAAGTATCCACTTAGCCTTTATTTTTTTTGTTAAAGAAGAGTTCCCACTTACCAAATCAAGAAAAATTAATTTTACATATTTGTCCTTAATAAGGGTTAGAGATGACCAAATTTCAATATCTATTTAATTAGGGGTATTTTAATTAAATTATTTAATTTTGCCTAAAAATTAGTATTTTTTTAAGAATATGCAAATGGCTAAGTGAATATTCTTTTTTATTTTGATGGAGTATTTTGTAACAAAAAAGATGTAAAATCTTCATGTAAAATATTAGAATTTAAAAAATATAGTGGTCATTCATATATATATATATATATATATATATATATATTATTTTAGGTGTTTGATGATTGAGCATGAAATTTAACTGGCACGAACTTTAACATAAAAGGAAAAACTTTTAAAATTTATGATTAAAATTAAAAATATGAGATAATACTGTGTACCATATAAACCCAATGGTTCGGCCCTACCCGCTCATAACGGGGAGGTGAGTGCACTGCAGGCTGCCCTTTCCAATGCTATAAAACGAGACAGGTACTAAAAATATACAATCAACCAAAGGACCCTTTGCTCTCCAGAATTTCTCCTCTCGTCTTTGCCTACTGCTAAAACCGTGAGACTGAGCAAAGAAGAAGAGTGGAAATGGAGGGAGTAGTGAAGCACATATTGCTAGCCAAGTTCAAAGATGGCATTCCATCAGACCAAATTGATCAACTGATTAAGCAATATGCTAATCTTGTTAATCTCATTGAACCCATGAAGGCTTTTCATTGGTACCCTCTTTACTTCTTTTTTTTCTCTCCTTCACAAATCTTTAACTTTACTGCTCAACCCCTTTTCCCCCCTTTTCAATTTTTTTCCTTATCTATGAGCCGGGGTTCTATCCACAAATGTAGAGATGTAGAGGTAAGGTCCCCACTTTGTGAGACACTGGGTATGTTGTTGTTGTTGTTGTTTTTCTTATATATGAGCCGGGTCTATCAGAAACAACCTTTCTGCCCCGCAAAGTTAGACCAGATCTACGTACATCCTACCCTTTACTGACCCCACTTTGTGTTATTACACTGGTATGTTGTTGTTTTTCTTATATATGAATGATTTGTTTCTTTTTAGTTGAATATTGGAACAACCCCTTTTTATGTGTGTGTGTGAGAGAGTTTTAGGTTCAATGTTGACATTCTTCGCTCTTATCATTAGAGAAATAAAAAAGAAAACTTTGACATTCTTGGTTTTTGTTAGTGTGTTCTTTTGGTAAGTTGAAGGTCAATCTGATGAAGAATTTTTTTATAGATCTGTTGACTTTAGCTGAGTAGGATCTAGATCAGGAAAAGTACTTATAATGTATAGATCAGTGTTGGTGAGTACATCTACTGCAAGTCATAAAGCATTTATTGCTAATGCACCCAAGGGTGTCGCGTAGTGGTCAATGAAATGAGTTGAGAACCATGAGGTCTCATGTTCAAATCCCAGCGGAGACAAAAACACTAGGTGATTTCTTCCCATCTGTCACAGCCGTAGTGGACAGAGTTACCTAGTACTTGTTGCTGGTGTGAGGTGGCAGGTATCCCGTGTAATTAGTCGAAGTGTGCGCAAGCTGGTCCGGACACCATGGTTATAAAAAAACACATTTATTGCTAATTATTAGGCTATCACTTTTTAGATGGAGCATTGACCGGAGACATTAGGCTAGTAAAGGGCTACTTCTAGAAATGATCATTAAGGTCGCCTACGATTCATATCATTTAATTGCTTCATTATGGATTCCAACAATACCCATAACTTACTTGGATGTTTCTGGAGTGTTAGATCTCTAGAGGTTTCGTCACCTCCAACAGACGTACTTAAACATAAAGACAACAACAGATGGCTACTCATAAACAAAGTCCTCACCAATCACACCAACTTATACAATGTGCTGCCAGCTTTCTCTCAGCCACTGATGGCTTATGTAGTGGCCGGTGTTCCTAGATGCTACACCTTGCCCCCCTACAAAATTCCTAGAAATGTGAATGTTCCACCCTTAGTTTGTTTCCAGTATATGTCTTTTATGCTTCTCATTTATGTCTACTATACCTAACCTAATTCTCATGTGCAAACGAATGCATCCCTTGCCTCGGCCGGGGGTTGGGTTGGGGTGGGGTGGGGAAGAAATAGTTGTGTTTGGTATGGAGGAAAATGTTTTCATGGAAAATGTTCATTTGGAAATGTTCTGTTATGGAAGATCATTTTTCTGATCATTTACCGGTGTATGGTTAGGTAAATAAATAGGTGATATATTGAGATAACTTCTATAAAATTAGATATTTGAAGCACACAATGACTTTCTTTCTTTATGCCTACCTGTAACTTGTTAAGGATTATTATTTCTTCCAGTATTTTGAAATTGAAGATGTCATCGTCCTCAGGACGAGTTCTACACTGCTAGTAGAGTGAAATATTGAGAACATTTCCGACATCCTTCTCCTTTCCCACTCACCAAAACACCACCTAGAAAAAAGTGAATGTCCCGCAGTTTTTTGTTGTTGGCGTTGACAAACACTTGCTTAGAAACTCACAGAAGTAGTAACTTCTGAAACCCCGAAGGAGCACTAGAGTTCTGAAGATCCCACTATGAGGGGAGGGGGGTAGTATAAGCTTGACATACAAAGTTCACAAACGATCATTTACTAACTGTGCACAATGTTAAAATGAACTAAAGAATTGGATTCCTGAAATTGGAATTGTAATTGTTTTAATTGTAATTGTTTTGATTTTGGTAATTCCCTCAATATGATTTTTACAAAACCCCATTTTTGTCTTTGAGATGCTTTTGAAAAGTTAATTTTATGTGCTTGCAATCGCTATAATAGCTAATATTGAGACTTTCTCAGTGTTAATATTGTCGTTCTTTCAATGGAGCATTGTGAGTGGTTTAGCCCAATGGAATCAAGCTACAGCTTGGGAAAGAAGACAACAATTATTTTATTTTTTACTGTTCAAAAAAATATGTCGTTCTTTCTTTCCCAAACTGTAGCTTGATTGGCTCCATTTGGCTAAACCACTCACAATGCAATGCTTTCAAGTTCAATGAAAATTGGCCTAAACGTCTTCCTCCCTGTTGACTAGCCCATTATTGGAAAAAGTTTGTATTGTTTCATTCTCTGGCCAAATTTAAAAAGAAAAAATGCTGTGAGATGTATGATCATAGTTCCTGACATTTGTCAAATACTTCAATTCTCTTAGACTTTCATGGGCCGAATTGGAGTTATTACAGCTTGCAAGACAAATTAGATCTGCTCCTGACTAGTTATACAAGTTGCTGTAGCAAATAAATCCGCTCCTCTAGCTATTAGTTTGGGAGAAATATGGATAGCAAATGGCACGGTGCAAGGCGAAGTGTCTGAAGCCTTCCACAGTTTTAACCTTCCCCGCCCTGCTCCATTTAACCTTTTTTCACTATTTACAACCAGTCCTACCCTACCTGCCCCAACCCCTTAAATATTTGTTTCTTTCTCCTTATCCTTCTTTTCACTTTTCAGTGTTCCTTTTTTTTTTTTTTTTCCGTCTATCTAATCACGATTTCTGACCCTTCAACACCATATTTTCGTGTTGCAGAGGAAAAATCAAGCCGTAAAGTAGGTTTATTTACAAAATCAAGAAGTAAAATAAGACTATTTACATCAAAATGGTTACACCAAGCAAAAAGATTAAGAAGACATCTAGAATTCGGAATATGTAGGGGAGTTTCTGCTCCGTCAAAAGACATTTGATTCCTTTCCTTCCAAATACTCCAAAAATGTTTTGGGGATTATCTTCCAGATAATCTTGATGGATTTCCCAACTCTTACACTGTTCCAAATGACAAATGTTTCCTTCAGAGTTCTTGGCATAAGCTTATATCGAAGAGATGTTGAACATATCCCATAAACCTTTTAGCCACTATACAATGCAAAAATAAATTGTCTGTACTCTCGTGTTGTTTTGGACATAGGTAGCATCTGTTGCACAAAGCTACTCCTCTTCTCTTTAAGCTATTTTGTGTTAAGCAAACTCCTAACACTGCCAGCCAACTGAAGCAAGTTACCATAGTAGGTGCTTTGCTCCTGCTTATCAGTTCATAGCATTTCTTGACTCTAAACAGTCCATTACTGATAGGAATTCCATAATAGCTTCTACTTCCCATTCATGGCAATTCCTCTTGAAGCTAATATTCCATGTGTCATTCTCCCTAAGCTGCTCAACAGTAGCTTCAGTAGCACTAGCAAAACTAAACATATTTCGGAATTCCTCTTTTAGAGTTGTGTTGCCCAGTCACTTGTCCAACCAAAACAGTGTGTTCTCACCATCACCTACCTGTATATTGACCTTACTACTGAACTGCTGCCACAATTTACTTATGTGCTTCCAAGGACCCACTCCAGAGGACTGGCTGTTGTCTTAGAACACCAAAAACTGTTGCCTTCATGCTTCACCTTTACTACTTTCTTCCAAACAGCATTCTCCTCTCTACTTTACCTCCATAACCATTTAATCATAAGACTCCTATTATGAAAATTGTGCACCATTGGCCCTCGGGAATTTATGAGTTATCCAAAAAGAATTGCACTTATAAACTCTTAACTTGAAGAGATTGTCCTATTGAAACAAACTCAATTCTGAATTGATATCTGCTTAGTGGAAAGGAATGTGGAAGTAATATTTTGTCTTGCTTTTGTTGGCAATGCCCTAAGGCTTTATATCTAGGAACTTGAGGCAAAAAGGAAATTGTGAAGTATTAAAATGCTAGCTCTGAGACACTTGATAACAACTCCTGACAGTTGTCATGATCAAAACTAAGTGGAATTTTGGTTCTGTTTCTTGGAGTTCATACAAGTATTGTAATGTAATTTGTGTGTCATTATTGCAGGGGTGAGAATGTGAGCATAGAGAACTTCCACCAAGGTTTCACTCACGTTTTTGAGTCAACGTTCGACAGTACAGAAGGTGTTGCAGAGTATATAGATCATCCGGCTCATGTTGAATATGCAAATACATTTCTTCCTCAGCTGGAGAAAGTCCTTGTCATCGACTACAAACCAGAGAAACTCAGTCCCTAAACTGGGTTCACAAAATGGATGCACTTAGTAATTGGTATATCAGTTTTACTTTGCTGTACTGGAATCCAATAAGAATGACAAACTTTTCTAAAGGGTGTGTGTCTTGCTTGTTTGAAACCTACTGTATCAGCTTGAAATGTTTAAACTCATTGTTAGTACAATCTTGGGGGAGAACGTTCTTCTTTCTTCTCTTCTCAGGGGGAATGAATGATGAACAACATAAGTGCATCAATAAACTCAGATTAGTGTTCCCATTACTTCCTTTTGAGACATAGAAGGAAGCAAATTCATTGTTCATTTTGCAGTCATTTATTGGGTCATGACCTTTACTATTATTTGTAAACTGAAATACTAAAGATAATATAAGTATTCACCTTGTGCAGTCAAAGGCAACCAACCAAAGAAAATAATTGAAAATAAAGGGTTTAGACAAACCAATGAAAAAGTATATAGATATTGCTAGAAGACTTGCGACTAAAGGACTCGCTGTTAGCCAAATTAGAAAGATATCTGGTTAAGACATTAGACATCTGTTGACACAATATGCTCTTTTTTTGGTCCGGTGCTTACTGGGCAGACATTTGGAATTACGACGGATAGATAAATAGCTACGTGACAATATATTCATTGCTACAATCCATATTATTATCAATTGAAGGATAAAAGGAATAAGGAACAATATACAAATGGCTAATAAAGCATTAAACTCACATGTCTATAGTTTGATGCCAATGAGATAATATAACGAAGCAATGCACAGTCAAATTAGTAAACACGTCGAGTGCCAATCCGTAAGGCTTCTATATTTGTCCATATTCGCCAAAATGTCACCTCCATCAAATGCAAACATGCACTGAGAATAATTACACAACGTGGACAATTAACGAGAATCCCCTGGATATTTGATTATGAAAATACTTCCCATAACAACATTACCTAGTCTTGTTTTGTCAAGTTAAATATCTTCCTCTCAAGTGCACCATTAAGATAGAGAGAAAAAGCACCATAAATTTTGATAAACCAAAATCCTTAACGCTGATCAAACCTCAATGAAACTCAAATTAATGGCATTTAAACTCGACGTGCAGCTCGTATCTTTATTACAGAAATGAATATGCGGAAGAGAAAACATCAACTTTGAGGTAGTTTGAGTACCAAATTAAGAGAGGGGAAATGGAAACTTCTGTTCAAGATATACTTGCGTGATGGTGTGGCAATTCGAGTATATGCTCCAAGTATTCAAGATACTTGAAGGAACATCAAAAACAAGGATATAAAACTATTTCTATATGTGAATGGGCTTGTCATAAGTGGCCATGGCTGCTTCTTTCAGAGCCTCGCTCATTGTTGGATGTGCATGGCATGTACGAGCAATGTCCTCACTTGATGCTCCATAATGCAAAGCCAGAACGGCCTCATGAATAAGCTCCCCTGCATTGGGTGACATAATATGGACGCCCAAGATTTTGTCGGTCTCCTTCTCAGCAAGTATCTTTACAATTCCTTCAGCATCATCAATTGCCTTGGCCCTACTGTTTGCAAGGAAAGGAAATTTTCCTACACGATAATCAACTCCAAGAGCCTTAACCTGTTCTTCAGTTTTCCCAACAGAAGCCACCTCTGGGTGTGTGTAACAAACACCAGGAACCAAATCATAGTCCACATGGCCCTCCTTGCCTGCAATGAATTCCACACAAGCAACACCATCCTCCTCTGCCTTGTGAGCCAGCATTGGCCCAGGAATGACATCACCAATTGCATATACCCCCGGGACATTACTGGCAAAACGTTCATTGACCAAGATTCTACCAGCCTTGTCAATTTCAACACCTATCTTGTCCAATCCAAGCCCTGAAGTGAATGGAACCCTACCAGCAGAAACAAGAACAACATCAGCCTCAAGAGTAGTTTGTTCACCACCAGCTGCAGGTTCAAGGATCAACTTCACACCATCACCCACAGTGTCAACTGACACCACCTTAGTATTAAGCTTGAACTTCATCTTTTGCTTCTCAAGAGAACGTTGGAATTGCTTGCGAACCTCACCATCCATCGATGGAGCAATACCAGGCCCAAATTCAACAACGGTCACCTCTGAGCCAAGACGGCCCCAGACAGATCCCATTTCGAGGCCTATGTAGCCAGCACCAATAACAACCAGCTTTTTTGGAACTTCGGTCAAAGCTAAAGCTCCAGTAGATGATACAATTCTCTTCTCATCGATGGTTAACCCAGGTAGACTTTTGACATCAGAACCAGTCGCAATTATAATATTCTTCCCCTTAACAACAGTATTACCACCTTCCACAGTGTCAACAGAAACTTCAGAAGGAGAAAGGAATTTACCATAGCCCTTAACATAGTTCACTTTGTTCTTCTTAAATAGACCCTCAATGCCTCGTGTTAAGCCAGCCACGGCTTTATCTTTTTGGGCCATCATGGCAGGAAGATCTACCTCAACAGAAGAGAACTTCACACCATGATTAGCAAATGAATGTTGAGCTTCATGGTACATGTGGGAGGAATGGAGAAGTGCCTACGCATGAAAAGCAGAAATAGTAAACATGAAGAATTAGACCTCAAAAGCTGACTACAAAGCTCCAAGCATGTCATCAACAAGAAAGACAGGCATAAACCTGTGCACTACTCTGCCAGGTATATTTTTACAGTACCATTTTTAATTTTACTATGCAGAAGAATGAACTTAAGTGCATGATGTCACATAAACAGAATGGCAACTAGCAAATTACTAGAGCAGAACTCTATAATGAAGGGTTATTACAAGATAAGTGGAGGTCATAAGATAAATATGCACCCTGTGGACACCAGTGGGTAAGCTAGGCACTAGGTTAGATATGATCAGCAATCAAAATGGCCTCTCAGGAAAGTTACTTCTTTGGATTCACAACAGGAGAACCCTCAGGCATGTCACGTTCTAAGGACATCAAAGAAACTGAGTTAGCCATATGGGGAATGTTGGGCATATATACTTCAGTGCAAAATATCACGTGAGATATATATCTTGCTAAGCAAAACCAAGGAAAGAATGCACAACCATGAGAAAAAGTATTTAACCTTCAAATCTTTTGACGAAAAAATAGAAGAAAGGAAATCCACAAAATATTTTGCGAGAAAAAACTTTCACAAAGATTAAAATCTATATCAAGATAATATGCCTCATTTATGGCAGATTGGGCCATCAGAACTATTGGTCTTTAATTAACTATGGTAAAACTATTGAAAGGAGAACTGAACATTTTGAAGTTTAAATTCAGAAAGAAAAAAGAAGCTGCTGAAGCAAAAAAGAAGAAGGTTCCTATAATTGTATATGTAAGATACAAAACTCGTCAATTGGAAATCAGAATTTCCAGGCCCCTTCCAATAATTTCCCACAACTGACTTCTGCTTCTAGTAGCATACTCAAAAGAACATATCAGTCTCATCAACTAAAATAATGTTCCTGTTGATTATGCCAGGTATCTTTACTGTCTAAAATCCCCTTCCAGTAGTTTCATATAACTCAATTTAGGTCTATACTTCTATTTTACTTCTCTGAGAAAGCACTTTTATTTTATTTTATTTCACTTTGGATAAAACTCGAAGGGGAGCCTTGGAATAACTGGTAAAGTTGGTGCCATGTGACCAGGAGGTCATGGGTTCAAGCCGTGGAAACAACCTCTTGCAGAAATGTAAGGTAAGGCTGCGTACAATAGACTCTTATGGTCCGGCCCTTCCCCGGACCCCGCGCATAGCGGGAGCTTAGTCACCGAGCTGCCCTTTTTTTTTTGGATAAAACTCAATTCTAGTTCAAGTAGAAAGAAATCATATTTAGTACTGGAAAGAACATATCATTCATAATGCAGCATATGTCTGCTATCAACATCTGCATATATAATTGTCATTTCCTTTATCCTTTATCCACCAAAAAAGTATATAATCAACATCTCACAGCTGGATAGTCAGAAATTACAAGGAGTACTATTTTTTGGTCCTTATTTTTCCTTTTTCTGCATCGGTGGCTTTGATACTTGATTGAAAAGTTAAGTTTGCCTCTGTTGCAGCTAAAACAAAAAGGGGAGAAACGTATTCCATTGTCTCCACCTCATAGGAAGACCAATTTGGGATGCTTTCAAAAACAGAAGTTGTAAAAATGGTACTTTAAAAGATTGTATAATGTTTAGCGGACTATAGGGACTTTTGGTTCATGAACATGTTATACTAAGATTATAATGTAGGGATTGCAACTCGATGACTAACCTTTGTTTTGTAACAATTTTAAATTATACGAAAAACCTTTAAGAATGAAATTCTTCTATAGCATGACAATTTGAAGCGTGACGAATTGCAAATGTCAATGCCCTTTTAAACATGAAAATTGTATGTACCATACTTTTGATAATTCTAAAACTAATCCTATAAAGTTTACACAAATGAGAGACAATAAGAGATGAATAACTAAACAAGATTTTAGCGTGCAATCTGGTTTTATAAAATAAGATGTCGATGGCACATAACTTTTTAGTGCAAAATTTATCAAAAGACGGATTAGACATAACAACCGAAGACTTCAGTATTAATGCAGAATTTAACACTCATTATTCCTTTAAAAGTACAGGTCGCAAACCACTACTACATATTTAAAAATCGCCTAAAAGTGCATTCTTATACTAACTACATCCCTCTCCGGAATTTCAAAGCAGCTTCAGAGTCTTTTACAGAGGTGAATTCCTGAATCATTAGTGTGTTTTTGGTATGACGAAAGTCACTTTTCAAGAATTCTATCTCCTGGTATTTGGTTACCAGAAAATAAAGGAATATATTTTCCATCAAAAGGTGGAAAATGAACCTCATTTATCGGAGAAAGTCATTTTCCTTGTCATTATCTTAATTTTTTAACTTCATCCTACTCGCTCCAACTAATACTTGGACATCGTTATTAATCTTCAATACTAAAATAATTCATCATAACACACTCCGATTCGCTAATATTATTATTGATCTTTAGTAGACATTCTTTTCAGAAAATACTCACACACTAACTGAATGCTGGAAAAACATTTTCTATGATAACATACAAGTTAATGATCAAAAACACACCTATACTATCACCTTTTCGTGAGTTTCATACCTCAACTATCTCCCTTTACCTACCCGAAAAGGGTGGCTCAGTTGGTTTGACCATGGGACTTCCTAATGGGAGGTCTCAGGTTCGAAACCCCCCACCTGCGACAGCAGGGGGTTTGCTTTCTGGGTCGAGCTCGTCACACAGGGCTTGCCTAGTGCAGTTTAACTCTCCTGTATGGTTTGCGGGCTATTGCACATGAGCCGGGTTTACCATGTGCGCAACCGAAGGGTAGCGGCTGCGGGTTCCTTTGTCGACAACAACAAAAAAACTATCTCCCTTTACCTACCTAAACTATCACTCCCTTTGTATTAAAACACACCGCAATGCTGAGTTGGCCAAATATTTAGAATCAATCGACAACAGGCACAGGCGCGTGAATGCCAACTCAGCATCGAGGTGTGTTTTAATACAAAAAGAGTGATAGTTTAGGTAGGTAAAATAGAACAATGGATAGTTCATAGTTGAGGTATGAAACTCGCGAGAATATGATAGTTTAAGTGTGTTTTTGATCATTAACTCAACATTTTACCTGGAAGATGATTTCCATCACACCAAAAAAAAAAAAACAATTTGCTCCAAGAGCTCACATTATACGAACACCTGCTTTCGATTTAATTAATCCCTAAAATATCAAACTGATATCCACAACAGTATGAAAACTATATCACAAGTTAACAAAACGAATACCGTAAATAACGTATTTCTTTTAGCTCAATACTCAATAACAGAATACTCTTAATCAACATCATCATCTTCACATTAACTAAAGACATATAACCAAAAGCTGAGTTCCCACACATATGACATACTGAAGGAATATATTTTATATGAATATTTGAATGCTTTCTACAATTTCCACACTATGAAAATAGCTAGCAGCACCCCTATTTATAATAGTAGTACGAAACCTATTTTAATTCAAAACAGGAAAATTTATTCTTGTATAAATTTGACTATAAATCCTAACTAGACACAGAATTAAAATAGACATAATACATATATAGGCCCTCAATCTTGGCCTCCGCTGACAAGTATGCCCTCCAACTTTGAATGTGCACAAGTAGGCACCTCAACTTGTCTCCACTTTGTCCGTTAAACACTCCAACTTACAAAATAATGATCTAGACACCTCCAAAATTTACTGACACATAAGCATTTGTGTTTAGGTGTTCAACTTTAGTACAAGTTGAGGTGCCTATTTATGCACACCCAAAGTTGGAGGGTATACTTGACGGCTGAGGCCAAGTTTGAGGCCTGTTTATGTATTATGCAATTAAAATATCAAATACTAATCAATTTTGATTTTCTACAACGTTGAATTATTATTTTCCAACAGAGCAATATCAAAATCAATAGATCTAAGATAATTCAACCTTTATGCAATTAAAAACGTAAAAAAATAAAATATTACCTTAGAAGGAATACAACCAACATTGAGACAAGTACCACCAAGGGCACCACGTTTCTCAATACAAGTAGTTTTAAGACCTAGTTGCGCCGCTTTAATCGCCGCCACATAGCCGCCAGGTCCACCACCAATAACAACGACGTCGTTTTCATCGGATCCACCCGAAGCGAAACCTCTGTTAAGAGAAAATGAATACTTGTAGAGATATTTATTGGATGATAATATTGTTGTGGCTTTTCGTCTAGCTAAGCTCCCTATTGCCATCTTCAAATTTCTGGTTTGTAGTAGAATATACATAGACGTATACTTTGTTTTTAAAAGGAAATTTTCGTCTACGGAGGTGTGCGCTGATTTATTTACATTAAAAAATACGAATGTGGTTCAGTGATTGATTGAGGCTGTGTTCCTTAATTACAAGTGTTAGATTTTGAGTTTTAGGTATATAGAAAAGTTATTGATAGGAGTGTTTTTACTGAATAGGCGATATGCGGTGTGAGTTTGAATTAGTTGGACTCTAATGTAGGTATTATTGAGCTCCAATACAGGTAAAAAAAAAAAACTTAGTGTTTACACAAATAAATATTTCTTCCGTTGATATTCTTTCATTTCAGTTTTTTTTTAAAATTAATAATTTAATTTAAACGTAGCATTTTATTCTTAACAAAATAATTTATAACCATACAAATAAAAATATAATTTATTTCAAGCTATAAATATTATCACATAAATTAAGATTGATTAACTATTGCGCTACTCTAATATTAATATTTTAAATAATCCTTCCGAATCAAAAAGAGTGTCCAGTTAGTCATTTGCACATCCTTTAAAAAAATATTAACTTTTGAGTATAAATAAGTAATTTGACTTAGATAGTTAGATTTGGTCACCTAATACTTAATAAGGAAAAATCTGAAAAAACAAGGTTAATCCTTTCTTGATTTATCAAGTAAACACTCTTTTTTACTAAAAAAAAAATAAAGACTAAATAGACCCTTTTTTTTTTTATCGTGAGGGAGTAACTTTATGTCACCAAACCTCTATTAATATTCTTTAATTTTTTTAAAAGTTGTACCTTTAAAGTTAGTTTATTCGTTTTGTTGCAGAGGGCACTAGTATTTACAAGCTTTTTCCCCGGTCATATCCTTGCTCGGAAAAAGGGGGCAAGAAATGTAAAATGAGAAATATAACAAGAGTTCCCTTTGAAAAAAATTTGATTTGAAAAATAAAAAGGGAGAAATACCACTAAAGCTCTCACTGCTAAAAAAAAATCATAATTCAACAACTTATTATATTTTGTAAAGTTTAATTTCATTAAGTATATACCACTTCTCGCTAGATAACTTTTGTAATCAAAAGTTAGCATTTGTCTTCATGTAAATTTGAACAATAATCTACAAGATTTGTAGTATCCAATTACTAAGCAACACGCTTGAGTGCTAATTTAAACAACAATTTTACGAACTTGAATTCTAGTTTTATCATAGTCAATGCTACACAACAATTGTTTTAAAAAAACTAGTGTTTTTTCTCCTTTTCATTTTTTATTAAGGAGGAACAAAGGGAAATAGCTGTGTAGTTCCTTCTTATAATCTGCCGAATAATTCAATGTGAAAAAAAAGAAATTAATATTTTTATCTTTGAAGGAAAACACCAAAAGATAAACAGATAAGAAAAGATTGAGATATTTAGCGCCAGTTAAGGAATTTTTTCCATCAAGTAATAAATATTCTTTACCGCAGAAAATTATGTCCTCAAAAGCCGAAAATAGATTAGGATCCTCCCCAATCTAGATGAGGTAGCCCACTCTTCTTCACATTGAAAGCCACTCATCAAGTGTGTTTAAAATCAAGCAGTACAACATTACGCCACTTAAATTTGGCAAATAAGCCAATAGTTTGAACTATTGAACCATGTTGTTCAAACTCTTCAAAACCAGGTACGTGTCGGATCATTCAAAAGTAGTACAGATCCAACACGAGTACAACCTCATTTTTTGGAGTGTGCGAGTAACATAGATTTAAACTTTTAAAGGTAGATGGTTGTAATGGTAAAATGCATCATGACAAACAAATGAATTTCAGAAATAACTCAAATATGACACCACTAGTTATCCTTCCATAGTTCCATTAAAAAGAATTGACATTACATATACCAACAATGCACTAGCATTACAAAGCTGCTGGCTGCTTTTTCTCACTTCCCTGAAGCAGCCTCAAACAGACACGAAGCCAGAAATAAAAAATAATTCGTATTTACACATTGTAGTAAAAAATATTAATATGGTCATCAAACAATGCTAGTTTACACTCAATTGCTTCCTAACAAACTTTGGAGTTTCTTCCTGGCATCTTCAGACAAACTGCAACACCTGAATCTTGGCCTCTGGGATGGAACTGAATACCGGTGATCAGGAGAAGTAAAGCATACGACGATTGCAGTGAGATTGTCATCTGTGTCTTTACATAAAGCTTGATTCACAAGTTCTCTGGCAGATTGCTGCGGGTCATTGTGCATCCTAAGCTCACGGCGAACAACATTTACTGCTTCTTGATTCGACATCACATCCCAGATGCCATCACAACCAAGTATCATGAACTCATCATCCTCAGTCAACAACATTTGTTTAACTTCTGGTTCTGCAGTAAGAGGAGATGCAGACCCAAATGGAAGCTTCATATACCAATCTCCAAGGGCCCTAGTAATTGCAAGATCACCATTTAGGCAACCATATTCAATAATACCGCCTAATTTCTCAACTCTTTGCCGTTCCACTAGACAAGTTGGCCTGTGATCTTGAGACAACTGAACTGCAACACCTTTCCTACAAAGGACAGCACGACAGTCACCGGCATTGGCAACAACCACATGTCTTCCCAAAACTAGGGCAGTTATTGCAGTTGTCCCACAATAGGCATCAACAGTACATTCATCGGCTAAGGCCTGATCAGCATTTAAAAATGCTCTAAAGTGAGAGCTCTCCAATTCTTCCAAGAATGCTTGATCAACAACAGATGTTTGTGGCAAATTAGCATCTTCAAAGAAAAATCTCATTGCGTTAGTCCTGACATAAGCAGCTGCATCAGAACCTCCATGACCATCAAACACAGCATAGAAGGCACCCGGAAGAGGCCAATTGTATAGAGAACCCAACTGAGTGGAAAGATCATCAACACGTATATGTTCATCTTCATTGGATCTACGAGGTCCAATATCAGTATAGCTACCTGAACGAATAGCTGGGACAACGTTACTGCTTCTAGCTGAATCAATTATACTCGCCTGAGTACTAGTTGAGCATCTCACACCCTGATAATTTGCAAAATATTAAAGGTCAGACCATGGCCACATTGCATTTCAATCACACAAATCATATAACCAATTATCAACAAACATAGTAAAATCTCCAAAACTTATTCAATCATAGCCACAGCCCTCACATAGGAAATGAGATACTCCTTCCGTTTCAATTTGTTTGTTGCTTTCCTTTTTAGTCTGTTTAAAAAAGAATGTCTCTTTCCTAATTTAGCAACTCTTTAATTTCAGCATCCCATATGACATGTTTAAGACCACAAGCTTAAAGGGTATTTTGGTACATTAACATATCTTTAGTTTAAGACCACAAGATTCAAAAGTCTTCTTTATATTCTTAAACTCCGCGTCATGTCAAACTAAGACAAACAAATTCAAATGGAGGAAGTACTATAGTCAAATAACTCAGAAAATCAGAAAGTAGACAAAACAAACCATCAGTTAATCATATGGAGAGACCCAATAAGAGTCAGAAAGTTAAATCCGCTCCATCAGCAAATAGAAAATCATCCACTATAGCTCAATCCCGAACTAATTCAGGTCAGATATTTGACAATTCATCATAGTTACACAATTTTTACAGATCCTAAACTTAAAGCACAACCTCTTTCTTTCAACTTGGACATGCTATACTTTGCAAAGTTCACTACGTACAATTCCAGAATAAAAAACAACTCAAACTAGCATAATTGAGTTTTTTAAACCCCTTTTCGTAGCAATATTATCTATCAGATGAACTTTTTAAATCCAAACCCTAAATAATACTACCATCACAACCTCTACACAGTACACATATCCAAATTCTTCACAACAAAACAACTCAAAATAGCATAATTGAGTTTTTTAACCCTTTTTCATAGCAATATTATCTATCAGATGAACTTTTTAGCTTCAATCCCTAAATAATACTACTCAATCCGTCCCAATTTATGTGCACCTTATGGATTTCGAGATTCAAACAAGTTTTTTTTTACCGTAATTTTTTCACGTCTTTAAAAATATTTTGAATTGTCAATTATTAAGACTTATAGTACTTTTTATGTGGTTTTCAAATATGTAAATTTTATTTACAAAAACTTAAAAGATTCCATGTTCTAATTCACAGTCAAAATAAAATTATTTGACTCTCGAAATCTGAACTGTACCACGTATATATTGAGACAGAGGGAGTACATCAGAACCTCTACACAGATCCAATATATTATTCACAACAAACAAATACACATACAAAACAACAACAACAACATATCCAGTGTACCATAAGTGGGATCCGGAGAGGGTAGGATATACGCAGACCTTACACCTAACTTTGTGGGGTAGAGAGGTTTTTCCGATAGACCTAAGCTCAAAAGAAACATAGACAAATACACATAGAAAAAACAAAGAAAAACTAGGTGCTACAGAAAATATATCCCCAAGACTAATCATCCTAAGTACTCGAAAAGTCAATAAAAAGGGGTTGGCCTATGGTCAGCTCGACTAATAACCTAGAAACCCACGATCCGATCCCAACAACACAAAATTAGGTGAATTTTGACTTAGAGATGGTTGAGAATATAATTAAATATTAAAAGTGTGCTCTCTAATAGTCATTTGATGGTCACACACTTCAACATGTTATTAGATCAGGCCAAATGTCTTAAGATGGAATCCCTAGTAAAGCCAATTTCATGATGGCCGCTTTATCTGAGTAAGAAGACGATGGTCTCACCGCCACGTATCATCAAAAATATTTTTTACTTGCTTGCACCATGAAAAAAATCAGGTGAGCACGTGAGAGGAGTGTTGAGAATATAATTAAATATTCAAAATGTAGATGATATGATCACACACTTCAACATGATTTGAATTGACATGTATAACAAAATGCTTTAAACTAACTCAAACAGTTGCCCAACAATAAGAAAGAAAAACGGGAAATCTGAAACGTTACCGAATCAGAAGAAGGCGAAATAGTAGTAACATCAAACAACTCCAAATCATCATCGACGGCAAGGGGCGGTGCCGTTGAAACGCCGAGGTACTCAACGGAAACACTGGGTTGACACAAAATTTCAGCATCTACTACTACCATCTTCATCGTCGTAGTTGAACTCTTCACAATCATCAAAAACTACGTATAATCAACAAAATTTGTATAAGTCCGTGTTTGGATTCTAAGAGATATTTATCGAACGTTTATTTGTTTGTTAAATAGGTTTAGGGGTTTAATTAATTGTTGATTGAAATTGAAGGAAAGCAAGTGGGTTATTTAGAATATATATAGATGAGGATTAAAAAGGGTGTGTGGTGGGAACGCGTGATGAAAAAGGCAAATCGACTCTTACTCGGATTACACGTTCTTTTATTACTACCGCTTTACTTTTACTTATTCACGATATTAAAAATAAATTTTTATTTTTATTCTATTTGAATAAATAAAAATATTCACTTAATCAATTATATACTTCTTAAAAAAATATTAATTTCTAAAAAAATAATTAATTTAATTAAAATACTCCTAATTAAATAGATATTAAGATTTAGTCATCTAATACTTAATAAGGGTAAATCTGAAAAATAAAATTATTTATTTCTTAATTTAGTAAGTGAACATTCTTTTTTACTCAAACAATAAAGGTTAAGTAGATTTATCCGGAGAGATTATTTGTCACTTTTAGCATATCAAGAAAAGATAAATTCTTTTTTCCTTTTTTACTCATAATATTAATTACTCATTTTAAATTATTTTTCAAATCTATTAAAACTATGCATCAATTAATATGAGTATCATGATAAATTATGCACTCCATTTATTATTTTTTAAAAGGTGTGCAATAGTGGACAAGTAAAAGTAAATAGAGATAGTATTTTTTCTCACCGGTGTCAAATACTCGTTTTGGAGCCTAACTAATTTAAATTAAATAAAATTGATTAAAACAATCGCTCACTATAAAAAAAAGAAGAAGTTATTCATACGACTCTATCCAATATAAATTGATTAAGTATACAAGAATCATATTCATATCTCACCCAAACTTTTGTGGTCGAATTATATGATTGTATGTAAGTAACTTTTAAGTGACTATCGTAATTTATGGTGTTATATTAATTTTTTTTTTACCGAATATGTTCTTACAGGAGCCTCTAAAAGGCTTTTATTCTTCATTTAGATACATAATCCACTAGGAGACAATGATTACAAGAAAATGTCAGTGTGATAAAAATTTATTGGCGATATTAAACTAATAAATTCATGCCATATATTTATAGTCTAAGTCTATCACTTAATTAATCATAATTATTTGATATGATTTGATATAAATATGTGATGATAAATTTTTGCCATGATGATGGTGCCAATGCTAAGGATGGTGGATTTGTGCAAATATTTGTATCAAAATCGAGATATGTAACCCCAACATCGATGATCCACTTTATTCTAAAATTTCAACAATCAACATATTTTCTACTTATTTTTCAAGATTGAACTATGTTATCACACGTTAAAAACTTAAAATTATTACACCAAAAATAGTAATCGCTCACGCGACATCCTATCCTTTTCCACTTCATGCGATGATCTAAATTAAGTATTGTTTTTAATCATAATTAGAGGTAGGTAATGGTTACATTATATGTCTATCCAATAATCACTAATAAATTAATCATTTTCATTTGTTCAAACAATGGCTAGGGCCAAGAAGTATCCTTTCCTTTCTAGATCATTCTACAAATATGTCAACCATCTTCAATCCAAATCAGAACGTCACTAGTCACGTTAATAATACTTTATTCGTTAGTGTAACAAATGGAGAAATATTTATTAATCAAGTCTACGCTGACTTGAATAAATATACTGTATTATCCATTAGTTCTCATTGAATTAAAACTTTATAAGGACAAACAAAGGGGAAAAGGAAACTTAGAAGCAACTATCAAGGTCCATTTTAATTGTATCACTTTCGTCGAAAATTATGTTTGTGCAAATAGGGTAATAATAACTTTTCGTATTTATATAAATAAATAAGGAGAGCTTCTAGCGTCTAGTTTGAATCTGATGTAAGATAATCGTAAAAGTTTTTTAATCCTCTTGATAAATACCTTGTGCTACTGTTGAGAACTCTACTCTCTCGCATAAAATCATATGCTTTTATCGTCAATTTTCCGACTTTTTGCTTGTTTGGTCTCGCTATTTTATTATTAATTTTCTCTTTCAAGGTTCTTTTTATTTTGGGGATTTCTTCTCATTCCGTCTGTTTTGCTAGATGGTGTCGTCTTCTCTCATATTTATATACTAGTTAATTTGACCGCGCTTCGCGCAATTATTTCATAAAAATTATTAATAAATTTTAAATTATTATTTTGTTAAATTTAATTTGGATATAAGAAGAAGAACTATGAGATTGCATTCTCATCTACAAAAATCATATCTATTAATATCATACAAATAACAATATATGTAAGTAGAACACTAAAAGAAAAAATCACAAATTTTGTTGCTACACATTCTTTTTTGTATAAGCATACTTTGAAAATTTAGGAACAATTAAAACCCAATTGCTCGTCGTACAGTATCTATATTACCATTCATACTTCTAAAACTCTATCAAATATGCTTGTAAGATTCTAACACAGATTTTCATAAATGAAGAAAAAGATAATGAAAATTCAAAAATGAAAATGTAAGAGAAGTGAATTACTGTACATACCTAATTTTACTTACAAAATTGAAAGAGTTAAAACCTCTCCCTCTAATGGGAAGATACAAGTAGTAAATTTTTACAAAATTGTATTATTAAATTATGGCCATGAATAAAGTATAGGAGGTCAGAAAATGCATAATAGGCTTGCTTCAAATTCATTACATATCACTCTCCATCTACTTTTATTAAGACAAAGAGAAAAGAAATTTCCCACTAAGGCTTACAACAACATTAACCATAATTGATAGGTGAAACAAATAATTCCTTCATTATTTTCATTAATGAATGAGTATATATAAAATTTACAATATGGAAAATCATATCTCTATTCTACTCTCAAAACCATATTTTATTTGTACAAGACTTCTACAATTATGATAAGTGTACAATGCTAATTAATTACAATTAATATGGTACAAAAATAGTCTCCAAACGGTGATATACTTACCATGTATATCACGGACCGTTAGGTAAGTATATCACGGTATACTATTAATCACACCCCTGTAGTAGCGGGCTGTCTTCGTACGCTGAGACTGTCCCAGCAGTGCGCCGAAATCCACTGGGCTGTGAAATATTAGGCCTGAAGGGCTGCTGAGAAGCCCACTGCCCTTGGTACGTTGAACTAGGAAAATAGGGGTTGTTGGGCCACTACCCACTGGCCCAACCCCACTGCCAGGGGGCCCATGGCTGGGACCAGTTGGGCTGCAACCCACTCCCACCGTGTCGAGGCCCACCACCACTGTTTGGGCCACCCCACCATCGTCGGTACTACCACGATTGCCACCAAGATTTTTGCCATTATTTTTTCGATTCTTCTTGCCTCCACCGTGAGTACGGTTTTGGCCCGAATTATCAACAAAACCTTGAGAACTATCGGATGACGTCATCATCACCATGGGACTAGCACCGATAGCCGCCTTTTTTGCCAAGCCGACTTCTTCTAACGTGAGCATTGAACGAGCTTGATAAAAAGGTGAAAGTGGATTACTTTGACGGAGGAGAGTTCCAACGCCATTATAGGCCTCAGATAGGCCTGCAACCATTTGTAAAATAAGACGATTATTGGTAACAGGAGCTCCGACATTACGGAGTTGGTCTGCTAATTCCTTAAGTCGTTTACAATCAGCCGAAACATTCGGGAAATCTTCCATGCTGACTTGGAAAAATTCCTGCTTAAGAGTGACAGTACGAGAGTGTTGGTTATCCTGGAATATATCACGCAATATATTCCAGGTAGCCATATCCGTAGTGTCTGGCTCAATGATCGTCTGTAAGAGGTCAGTAGAAATAGTGGAGTAAATCCACTGAATGACGGTAGCATCAAGAGTAATCCATAACTGAGGATCATCCGCGGGAAGAGGGATAGTAGGAGGAATTATGTGACGGAGGACTTGATGAGAGATTGCATGAATTTTGAACAATTTCGCCCAGGTCGCATATAGGACGTTTTCCATCTCAAGAACAATATGGATGTGGTTATTTATTGATGTTGGAAACAGTAAGGGCATGATGAAATACATTCTTAGACATAACAAAAGAACAAAGGGATTAGGATGAAAATTTGGGAAGAGAGAAGGTAAAATTGGCATGAAATCCGATGAGGGGCATAGATTCCAATGCAGCTCGGCCGAGAAGGGAAGAGCGGAAAAACCGAGAAAAATTGCGAAAGTAATTTAGACCTAGACTTCGATACCATGAAAGAAATAATCTCTTGATTATTTTCATTAATGAATGATTATATATACAATTTACAATATGGAAAATCTTATTCCTATTATACTCCCAAAACTCTATTCTATTTGTACAAGACTTCTACAATTATGGTAAGTATACAATGCTAATTAACTACAATTAATATGGTACAAAAATAGTCTCCAAACGGTGATATACTTACCATGTATATCACGGACCGTTTGGTAAGTATATCACGGTATACTATTTATCAATAGGAATGAATCATTCAGAAGCTTTTTATCCCTAAAGAACACCTTGCTCTATTTTATTTATAGAGACAAAAATTTCACCTACTATTTAAAAGCCAAGGGAGAAAAGGGAAGGGTAAAGAAATAGAGAAGGAGAAAATTGAAGAAAGTCCTTTTGTATTTGAATTCTTGCATATGATTTAGGTGCAAAGAAAATTGATAAAACTAAATGACAAAACATAAAACAATTTGACATTAATTTCTTTCGCGTGAAATTGAATTATAGGTGGATACATTTTTTCGATCGAAAGAGACACAATTTGTAAGCACAAACAATAGCTTGATCGATCAAAACTTTATAAAAAAATAACACGTATCAATTACCATTTCTCATAACTTTAAACATCCTTTAAATCAATATTGTTCTAGAAAATACCAAGTTAATAACGACTTAACAATATTCTCATAGAATAAAATAATTACAATCCGCAACTATACACACCAATCAACCTGCAAAACAAAAAAACAAAATCAATGAGACAAAAAATAGAGAAAGAAAACATCAAAAACTAATACACTAAGTACAATTGATATTTTTATTTCTACAATACAAGCCCAAAAAAAATGCTTCACACATGATTCAAAAGTACAATATTTTCAACTAAGATCAACAAAAAATAGAAAAAATAACATAAAAATGAATAATAATAATAATAATAATAATAATAATTGAAACTATTAGTGAATATTACAATATATTCACCATATATTTTGTAATTAATGGTAGTGTATAATTATGATAAAAATAGGATCTTTATTCAATTAGGATTTAACATTGTACACACTATATATATATATATATATATATATTTGTATTAATGAGAAAGACTCCGCAAGTGAGATTAATACAATCTTGAAAGAAATAATCCCTTGATTATTTTCATTAATGAAAGAGTATATATACAATTTAAAATTTACAATTTCCATAATAGGAAAATCTTATTCCTATTCTACTCCCAAAACCTTATTATACTTGTACAATAATTATATAATTATGGTAAGTTTACAATACAATTCTAACTTAACTACAACAAAACATCACCTAAAATAGATATCAAAAACCGTGATATACACGGTATGTATACACCGTGTATATCACCGGTTTAACAACTCATATTTGCCTATTTAACCCATGATATACATGGCATATATACCGTGTTTATCACACTCCCGCAGTCATAGCGGGCGGTCTTCGTATGCTAAGATTGTCCCTAAAATCTTCAAACAAATCGGAGGGAAGACCCTTCGTAAAGATGTTTGCAATTTGATACCTGAAAGGGACATGTAAGACGCGTACTTATCCACGAGCTACCTTTTCGCGAATAAAATGGATATTCATCTCAATATGTTTAGTGTGTTGATGTTGGACCGGATTTCCAGAAAGATATATTGCACAAACATTATCACAATCAACCAAGGTAGCTTTTTGAATGGGAAAGTGAAGTTCTAAGAGAAGATTACTTAACCAGCATGATTCAGAAACCACATTGGTCATCCCTCGATACTCGGTCTCGGCACTGGAGCGGGATAAGGTAGCCTGACATTTTACAGACCATCAGACCAAGTTATCACCGAGAAACATATAATAACCAGAGGTAGAACGTCTGGTGTCCGGACAGCCACCCCAATCAGCATATGTATAAGAGACAAGTGTCGAGACCGACGACGAATATAGATTCAATTCATAATCAAGTGTGCTCTGTAAGTACCGGATAATGTATTTGAGCACATTCATGTGCTCAATCCGAGGATCATGCATAAGCAAACACACTTACTGCACAGCATACGTGATATCCGGTCTCGTGAAGGTGAGATAATGAAATGCCCCTGCAAGACTGCGATAGTGGGTGTGATCCTCGTAAGGTGAGTCAACCGCAGCACCCAACGACTAGTGTCATGATAGACTTGCGTAAATCATCAGAAGAAGCTGTCAAAATAATATCATTCACATACAAGAGAATATATGCCAAGGAAGTACCACGACGATATATGAACAATAAATTATCAGACATGCTGTGTGAAAACCCAATAGATGAAACATAGTCTACAAACCTTTTATACCAAGCCCGTGGGGCCTGCTTAAGCCCATAAAAATACTTATTCAATAAACAGACATGATGAGGATATTTGGGGTCTCGAAAACCCAAGGGCTAATGCATGTAAACGATCTCCTTAAGATCACCAAATAAGAAAATATTCTTCACATCTAACTGATGAATGGGCCAAGCTTTCGAAAGAGTCAAACTGAGAACAGTGTGAATGGTAGCCGATTTGACCACCGGACTAAACGTCTCACCACAAATCATGCCAACCTACTAGTCTTACCATCACCTACAAAACGAGTCTTATGTCTCACAAAAGAACCATCAGAATTATCATTGTGAGTAAAAATCCACATAGACCGAATATTATTAACACCAGAAGGACGGGGTACTAACTCCCACGTCTTATTTTCAATAAGAGCATCATATTCGTCGTTCATAAATAATTTCCAATTCGGGTCATTTAATGCGGACACTAGGTTACTGGGTAGGGGTTTTTAAGAACATTAGAATTTAGATTAAAATGTCTCTTTGATTTAAAAATACCATGTTGACTATGAGTGACCGGTCTATGACTCGGTGGAGAATTGGATGGATTTTGGGAGGAACTCGGATGGGAAACGGGCTGGCCAGCAAGCAGTGGGCCTGCTGGCCCAATTCTGGAAATAAAAGCCGAGGCAGAAGCAGAAACTAAAGCTGGAACAGTGTTGGTATTGAGTTGGGCAACTGGCACAACTGTCGAACTGGGGCAAAAACAATATCGGAAACAGTGGGATGTGGCGAACAGTAGGTCCAGCGGGCAGTGGGCCCACTGGAGGATTTCGGGTGAGGATAAGTCCGATAAATGGTTATGCTATTTTATGTCATTCGATGACTTGATTTGGACATTCTTGTTTTAATACGTGAAGATGGTGATGAATCGTTCTCATACGGGGAGACGTCGTCATCCAAAAAATTATATGAACTAGGTACGGAACTACCCACTTTAGCAAACGAAAATTGAGAATCATAAAAAATAACAAGGCGACTAATGATGATTTTATTAGATGATAAATCAAAACATTTATAACTACGATGATTAAACGGATAACCCAAAAACACGCAAGGAGCAGAACGGGCCTGAAGTTTGTTAATTGTAGTTGACGAAAATAGTGGATAACATAAGCACCCAAAGACCCTAAGATGGGGATATAAAGGATTTTTACTATAGAGGACTTTAAGAGGAGACGCATTTGCCAACCCTTTGGTAGGATGTATGTTAAGAAGATAGGTAGTTATTTGTAGAGCATGATGCAAAAAGTATGGGGTACGGAAGCATGGACCAATATAGTTCTGACAATAATATTAATGATACGAATTTTTCGTTTGGCTTCCCATTTTGTAAGGACGTATGAGGAAAAGATAAACGAAAAACTATGCCATTAGTATCACAAAAATCTCGGAACACCCCATTATCATATTCTTTGCCATTATCACATTGAATATTTTTTATTTCCGATCGAATTAGGTACGGATGAATGCTTTAAATTTTAAGAATGTGGAAAAAACTTGTGTTTTTTCGCTAACGAAAAGGTCCATAAAAATTAGAATAATCATTCAAAAATATAACATAATAACGATGGCTCACAGAAATTAAAACGGGAGATGTCCATAAATCGTTATGAATAATATCAAATGGCATTAAAGTATGAGAAGTAGAGGCTACAAATGGTAATCTAACATGTTTTACTAAAGGACATAATTGACAAATTGGAGTACTATGCGTATCCTTACAAGAAATAGAATTATTTTTATGCAAAGAAGAAACAATGGATGATCCATGGTGACCCAAACGTGCATGCCACAAGGAAGGAGCTAGAGCTACAAAAGTATATGGTAAGGCATGACTCGAGACCCTGGATGCGGCGTGATAGGATAAAGATCTCCCTACTATCACATCTCATGACTCATGAGAGGTATCCCCATCTTGAAATCTTTCACAGAAAACCCAAATGGATCAAAATCAACAGAAACCCAATTATCAGTGGTGAATTTACGGACAAACACCAAATTTTTAATTAAGTTAGGGGCATGAAGGGCATTTTTTAAGACAAGATGTGGATGTGGGGGAGAAAATTTTATAACCGTAACTACGAATTGGAATTGATTTGCCATCACCAACAATTATGCCATGATTGTTGCTCAAATTGGAATAAGATGAGAGAGTACCTTGGTCGGACGTGAGAAGTGGCGTCGGTGTCCATGTACCAATTTGCGTATGGAGGATTCAATCCAAGTGTGTGCATTGTGACTTCAATGTCGGTCGGAGTGGGGCCTGCAACATGATGGGCATGTGGAGGCCAAGGCCCAAGCACACCTACTTGCTACCCCGACCTAGTATTGTTGCGGAAGCCACTGGACCACGTCGGATTGGGCCAAAAGGAATTCTAGGCAACCCTACTGTCCAGGGGTCGTTGGGCCACTGGCCACCGGTCGAGGCCCACTGCCAGGGGGCCCACGACTGGGACTAGTTGGCCTGCGGCCCACTGCCATCGTACTGGGGCCCACTTCCAATATTGTGGCTGCCCCACCACCACCGGAACCACCATGATTGCCATCGCGATTTTTGCCATTATTTTTTCGATTTTTTTGCCTCCATCGTGAGCACGATTTTGGCCCGAATTATCAATAAAACCTTGAGAATTAGTGGAGGACGTCATCATGACCACGGAGTAGAGCCAGTAGCCGCCTTTTAGCCAAATCGGCTTCTTCTAACGTGAGCATCGAGCGGACTTGATAAAAAGATGGAAGTGGATTACTTTGACGAATGAGAGTCCCCACGCCATTATAGCCTTGGATAGGCCTGCAACCATTTGTAGAACAAGACGATTATTAGTAACGGGTGCGCCAACATTACGGAGTTGGTATGCTAATTCCTTGAGCCATTTACAATAAGCTGAAACATTCGGAAATTTTTCCATGCGGATTTGGGAAAATTCCTGCTCAAGGGTCACCACGCGGAAATGTTGTTTATCTTGGAATATATCATGCAATCTATTCCATATAGCCATAGCCGTAGTGTCCGGCAATAATCATCTGTAAAAGGTCGGTAGAAATAGTGGAATAAATCCATTGAAGTACGGTAGCATCAAGTGTAATCCATAACTGAGGATCCTCCGCGGGTGTAGGGGTAGCGGGAGGAATTATGTGATGGAGGACTTGAGATGACGTGAATTTTAAACAACTCTACCCACGTCGCGTATTGGACGTTTTCCATCTCAAGAATAATAGGGATGTTGTTCTTGATGTTAGAAACAGTAAGGACAAGATGAAAGTGGTTCTTTGACGTCGACATAACGAAAGAACAAAATGAGGAATTTGGATTAATTTAGGAATAGAGATGAAGATTACGGAAACCGAGAAGGAGGCTCGAAACCGAGGTATGGCGGAAGAGAAAAAAAATAGGAGAGGTATGAAAAACCTAGACTTCTGATATCATGAAAGAAATAGTCTCTTGATTATTTTCATTAATGAAAGAGTATATATACAATTACAATTTCCATAATAGGAAAATCGTATTTCTATTCTACTCATAAAACCTTATTCTACTTGTACAATAATTATACAATTATGGTAAGTGTACAATACAATTCTAACTTAACTACAACAAAACATCATCTAATATAGACCACCAAACCGTGATATACACGGTATGTATACACCGTGTATGTCATGGGTTTAACAACCAATATTTTCCTATTCAGCCCGTGATGTACATGACATATATACCGTGTATATCACGGGTGTTTATCAAATCTCACATGATATCAAGAGCCAAAAATCTCTAACCCTATTCACTCCCCCCCTTCTTTCTTCTCTTCCGATTGGTGGCGGGCTTTCGAGAGTGTGTTCCATCTCCTAAGGTAGTTTTCTGAAGAAATCCACCGTCCACTATTGCAGAATGCAAACTTAGAAACCGCTTCAATTCTTGACATTCTCCAATAGATTTCCTCACTAGTTCCTTCAACACAAAGTGAACAGCATCAACAGAGGCTTCATGTGGGCCTATAAAATAATTTAAGGCACCTTCAATTAGTTGTCTATAACCTTGCTCAGGTGCTATTAAGTGAGGTTGGTAACCGTCTGCCTCTGAAACATTATTTCTCTACTAAATTTCGGATACTCTCATGGTGTCAACCGCGGCCACATAGCTTCTCCGCTTCCTCTTCCTCAACACCCGGTGTCAAAAATAATCAGTTGCGGGCCCAGTACCCGACACAGTGGGCCAGCCCACGTCATTGGCAACTGTTCAGGCACTGGGCCCCATCAACATCCCCTTTCCATGCCCGGTCCAGCAGCAACATTGGGTATCGCCGAGGCCCAATACACAGCGGCCCAGCATCAGATATACTTATCTCATAATCCGATTCAGCATCAGAGAACCCAGTTCAGCATTCGCCGTTCTACGGTATACTTATCTCATAACCCGATTCAACATCAGAGAACCAAGTACATTGAGATGGATATACATTTTGTTCGTGAGAAGGTTGCTATAGGTCATGTTAAGGTGTTGCATGTGCCTTCTTCGTATCGATATGCATATATTTTCACAAAGGGGCTTCCTCGGCAATTGTTCATCGACTTCATCCGGTCTCAACGTCCAGCCTCCTCTTGCTCCGACTGACTTAACGTTTGTGTTGATCCTCCTTCATATGTATTCATTTGATAATATGTTTCCTTAGAGTTCCGACTGAGGGGGTGTATTATTGAATATTACAATATATTCACCATATATTTTGTAATTAATGGTAATGTATAATTATGGTAAAAATAGGATCCTTATTCAATTAGGATTCAATATTGTACACACGGTATATATTTGTATTAGGTTATTAATATAATCTTACAGAAACTACAACTTCCAGCATTTTCAAAACCCAAAAAAAAAAATTTATCTATGATGTGATAAAATATGTAAGTCAAATAGATTGGTCTTGAGCTTTTTATAGGGGAAAAGGTGATAATAACCGTAAGAATAAATTCACTATAATTATCATCATAAGTCAAGAATCATCATGGATAATATTGATTGGTCTTAATTAAGGTCAATAACAGTGTGTCTTTTCAATTCAATAGGTTTGTCATTGTCTTAATCTGGGCATTTATTTTGGTAATGAAAACGGATAATGAACATGAAAAGGCATATGGGTTAATACCACATTCATGGCCCATTTATGAGTAGCATTTTTTTATGTGTAATAAAGAACACCACTGCACGGGTCGATACGCACAACGCCTAGTATTCATCATTTACGGCTAAGACTATTGGGGTATCTAATCTCATTCGCTCTCCTAGCTTTCGTCTCTCAGTGTTAGTGTCAGCCCAACAAATGTTAGCAAGATGTAGCGCTAGCTAGGTTAGGGTAGCGCTTGCCATAACAAAGCTAGCCAGAAAGCAGGTCAGGCAGGCGAGCGATAGTACAAGCAAGCTAACACACTTCTGTCTTCTAACCATCTAAGACCAAATTCAATAGCAGCTCTTGCACCCATTGACTTTGCACCTTCTAACATCTCGAAAAGAAAACATCAATCTACACGGGGTGCTATTTGTCTACTTATTGCATTAGTCACATATTCCTAACCATCCCCGGGAGGAGAATAAGGATAGCTAGTCACGGAGGAGTTAGTGGAGTTGTAAATTTTGAGACATTTAAATATAAACATTAAGAAATGGATAGAGGAGTAGTAATTGACACATTTATTTTTTGTACGATAATAATGATAAGTAAATAAAAATATAGAGGAAATTGTCAAAAAAATGTGAAAAAAGATAAATAGCATCTTTGGCCATAAAGATGTGTCATATAGGATTGTCTATTTCTAGCTTTTTATTATATATATAAATTCTCATCCAAATAAACATTGAATGCTAACATTACATATTAAATTTTTAGTAGTACCTCCATAATTTTTTAAAAGTATGTGTGATCGTCCAGAAGAAATGACAAAAGATACGATAGAGATAGAACAGTTAGTGTATGAGGTCCTGCGAGACATGTGTGTTTTAAGAAGAAACAACAACAACAATAATAAAAGGGCAGCTCGATGCACTAAGTTTTCGCTATGCGCGGGATTCGGGGAAGGGCACCACAAGAGTCTATTATACGCAGTCTTACCTCACATTTCTATAAGAGACTGTTTCCACGGTTGAATCCATGACCTCCTGATTACATGACAATAATTTTACCAGTTACTCTTAGGCTCTCAATAATAATAATAATAAGAATAAAGCACATGGATAATTTCTTTTTCCACAAGCACATGAATAATTCTAAATGGGATGAATCATGTGCATGTTCAAGGAAGATTGGTAGGTAAAAGTGGCAAGGAAAAAAAGGGACATAAAAAGTGAAACTATTTCCCACAAGATAAGTATGCAAAACATGTTCCGGAATATCAGAACTCAGAACACGTACGCCATCAATAAACCTTCTTTTCAATGAATTAAAAGAAGAAGAAAACTACATTAATTAGTTACACGAAGAGATCCACAAAAGAACGATTATAACGAATCTTTTGACTAATCCAAACATATATAATTAAGGAAGCTTTATTCCTTACTTTGCATAGATAGTTTGTCTTGGTCTGTCATAGTGTTTGAATTTGGTTCTGATTTAATGAGAGTTTGGACATAAAAAATGTGATTTGAAAAAAAGTAGTAAGGAGCATATGTGACCAGGAGATCACGGATTTGAGTTGTACGGTCTCTCGCTAAAATGTAGGATAAGGCAGCGTATAATAAACCGTGTGATTCAGCTTTTTCGAACCCCGCACATAATATAAGCTTAGTGCATCGTGCTTTCCTTTTAATTTTAGAGAAAATGCTATTGATGAGTATTTTATTGATTTTGTTTGGTAAGAATCCATCTTTGCACTGCATTAAGCGCGGAAAATTTTTCATCTGATTTTTTGTATGATTCAAAATCCATTGGTTTTAGTTTTTTGGCAAAAAAAGTTAAGAAAATTTTCTGAACCAAATGGACAATGGTTCCACTTTTAAGCTAAATTTACAACAAATTAATAAAGCATTTTCCCAAAATTATCAAGACAATCTCTGCTTGAAACATCCATAGACTTTCATGATTCATATAATAGTGCTTTCTCCAAGTGTGGTAGTGTTGAATGCACTATCTACATAAGTTCAATCAATTTCCCTCTTTTGGCATATCAGTAACAAAAATAGTAGGAGCACTTACCGTCTTCCCTCGAATGAGTCTTATGCGGCGCAAATCCAGATGTAGTTTAATTTCAATGTGGATATGGGATATTGGATATTGGATGGGAAACAAAAAAATAGGAAAAGTTCAAAGGTTTCATTCGGAATTGATTATTCAAATAGCCACTTTTCGGCCATTGTAAGTCACTATCCTAGAATTTCAAATTGCACAAGTGAAATATTAAACTACAAAATAATGATTATTTTACAAAAATATGAGGGATAGACGTTATTTCTACCGTCAAACACCACTTGGCATTTTCTTTAATATTTCCACCTGGAAACTTTTTTGACAAAATGAAACTCAATCGGAAAAAATATAATCCTTTTGTTGGCCGGCAATTGTGTGTAGTATACGCAAATTATATCAGTTGTGCCATTATAACAGGGTTAAAGGGGAATATATTATTTTTGTACAAATTAAGGAGATACAATAGTATTTATGAGTACTCTATCTAAACTATATCAGTAGAGTACAAATGAATTTGTGTTTGTACAATTAAAAGGGATATACTTCTTATTGTTAGTATTGTAGATAAATCATAGTACTATTAGTTTTACAAACGGAGGACATATTTTTAGTTGCACAATGTGAAATATTATTTAAATTGTGAGTAATCTATGTAAAATTACATTCTAGGTTATGTATATATTTAATAAAAAATGGATCCACGAATCGGATCTGGACCGGATACGAATCTCAAATACAAGATCTAGATCCAGATTCGATCCGTCAGAAACGAATCCGGGTCGGATCCGGATCCATCGGGTCCAAATTTTAAAGATTCATATCCTATAAAACGGATCTGGATCCACTGCCATCTCTAGGCCTAGCACACATAGTGGAACATTTGCAAGGCACATAGAAGCAGTACTTGAAACAAAAATGTACTCCCTGAAACAAATATATATAGTGTACTATGTAGAATTCTAGTCAAATAATGAATCATCTACTTACCATAATTCTATATACAAAATATATGTGATATATTCTAATTATGGAGGTGGGATTCTAGACCTAGTGGTACACGTTAATACACCCCCTCAGTCTAAGCGGGAGGAGGCCGAACGTTGAGACTGGATCTGAAGTCGAGGAACAGCTGTCGAGGAAGACCCTTCGTGAAGATATCCGCGTATTGATGTGAGGAAGGCACATGCAACACCTTAACATGACCAAGAGCAACCTTCTCACGAACAAAGTGTATATCCATCTCAATAAGCTTGGACCGCTGATGTTGAACCGGATTATGAGATAAATAATTAGTGGATATGTTATCACAATAGACGACAGACGCCTTACACAAGGGACATTGAAGCTCCAAAAGAAGGTTTCGGAGCCAGCTGATCTCAGCAACAACATTTACAACTCCCCTATACTCTGCTTCTGCACTCGAACGAGATAACGTGGCTTGCCTCTTGGCAGACCATGAAATGAGATTATCCCCTAAAAACACGCAGTAGCTTGAGGTAGAGCGTCATGTGTCCAGACAGTCCGCCCAATCAGCATCCGTGTAGGCTAACAATCTGATCGGTGCTGAGGGGTACAGATGTAATCCATAATCAATGGTGCCCTTAACATATCGAATGATGCGTTTTAGGACAGTGTAATGAGGCTCCCTGGGGCATGCATAAACAAGCATACCTGCTGAACAACATAAGCGATGTCAAGCCTAGTGAAGGTAAGATACTGGAGTGCACCTGCAAGACTTCTATAAAGAGTGGGATCGGACACTGGGTTACCATCATCAGTACTAAGCTTTATTTAGAATCAACCGGAGTGGACATGATTTTGCAGTTTGCCATTTTGGCCATGCATACTATCTCCTCGCCATACTTGCGCTGACACAGGAACATAGAATCGGCAGACCGAGTTACTGATATGCCCAAAAAATAGCTCAACTTCCCTAAGTCACTCATATCAAATTCTGTTTTAAGGAGTGCAATAATCTCATTCTTTAACACATCAGAGGAGGCAGTGAGCACAATATCATCCACATATAACAACAAATAAGCAATGCTACTATCTTGATGGAAAATAAAAAGAGAGTTATCGCACTTGCTACAGATGAACCCAATCCGCATAATGTATTGTGCAAAGCGATCATACCACACTCGATGGACTTGTTTCAACCCATATAGTGACTTACGAAGACGACATACATATTGAAGGGCGGCGGGGTGGACAAAACCAGGTAGTTGATGCATATAAACAGTTTCTTTCAGATCCCCGTGAAGAAAAACATTTTTCACATCAAACTGATGAATGGACCAATTTTTACCCATAGCAATACTCAGAACTGTGCGGATAGTGGCCGGTTTGACCACCGGACTGAATGTCTCACCACAATCAATATCTGCATGCTGGTTAGTGTCATTGGCCACAAGTCTGGCCTTATATCTCTCCAAGTCACCACTATCTCTGTACTTGTGACGAAAAAGCCACATGCATCGGACCACATTCACCTCCTTTGGTCGAGGAACCAAGTCCCAAGTATGGTGTTTCGTCAAAGCATTAAACTCCTCACACATGGCCGCATTCCAATTTGGGTCCAGTTTGGCTAATTTTGGGCTTTTGGGAATAGGGGAAATTGTGTGGGCGGACAGGTTAAATTGGACTTTGGGTTTGAAAATACTGTGTTGGGCACGGGTTTCCATGCGGTGTGAGGGTGTTGGGTTTGCAAGGGGATGGGTCGATTTGGTTGTGTTTCTGAAATCTTGTGTCGACCACGCTTTATGATCAGTCAAAACTCAAAACTCAAAACTCAAAACACTAACTCTAGGTGTAGGGCCAAAAATTTGCATTCGAATTTGAATTTTAGTGGGTAAATTCAAATAAAGTGAGAGTAGTCATCCAATAGGACGAGATAATATTTATGACCCAAGGGGCAATTTGGTAGGTGTAGGGCCAAGCATTAAAAAAAAGATGCCATCAGTTCAACACGTTAGTGGTATGGAATTTGACTTTAACTTTCGTCCTCTATTTTTATCTGTATTTAGACATGAAAATTTTAAATCCAACTTAAAGTTGTAGTTCAAATTTTAAAAAATTGCTTATTATATATTTTTCAACTTACTTTTCATTTTTGAAATTGTATTTAAGTACATTTAAACATGAACAATATTTCAAATATTCTTTGCAAAAAAGTACAACCAAACACAACTTCATCTTCAATTCTAACTCCATAAATTCCGAATAAAAAATATTTGGATTCTATGGCCAAACGCCTACTAATATTGTATATTCTTTTACATCATAGGGCTAAAATGAGCTACAATAGTACGTAACTGTCTATGATAATACTAAATTTGATAATTTAAATAACCGATTAAAATACATTGACAATGTAAATATTCTTTACTGTAAGTGTGGAGATTTTTTACACTGTTAGTGTATTCTAACATATATTTGTTGGCTGTTATTCCAGTCGAGCACTCTCTTTTTTCTCTGTCCAATTCCGTCTTACCAAATAAGATTGACTTCTTACCGATAGCAGTTAGTTACAAGTTTTACTAGGTTATTGATTAATGTTTATCATAGGTATAATGTTTTTAAAAAACTGTACATAGAACTTAAACTCGTAAGTATCTATTACTCCTCTTCAATGTCAGCTTCACCAAGACAGCATACGCTGGCACATATAATACATGAATAACAACCATGAGAACAACAATTATACAATTGCAGTTTGACCTTTGTCAAATAATAAACAAACAGAATCATAATTGAAACCACTGAATCTGCAAAAAAAACTTGATACTCATTAGTCAATTTGCAACTTTTTAGGATTGCAGCACGATCATTCGCAGCAGTTTGGTTCGTGCTCTTTCTGCAGCTTCTCCCACAGACATAGTACCATCCTCGGATTCTGATAATGTGCAAGAATATAGCCTGATTCACAACCGGCATTGTAAAATCTTTCATCATGAACATACTGTACTTTGTGACCTTTCCTCCTGAATTCCTCAACCCAAATGCCCACAGCAACATCTTCAAGTTTAAAAAGCTGGAAAAGATATACAAAAAAAAGGACACTATTTATCCACACACAAAAAAAGTAAACATATTAGCATTTTGAGTGGAATTTCGACTTGGAAAAGTTGTCTCATGTGCTTTCTTCTCTTCTTTTTTTTTTTTTTTTCGGTTGAGGGACTTGTGTCTTAGTTCACATGTTCAAGCTTTGTGCTAAGCAACTAAACCCTAAACCCTGAGTTTCAAAGGCTATGGCTAGCCCATAGGGTTGGTCCAGACAAATTTCTCACTCATAAAAAAAATACTATTATATATAGCATAGACTAATGTTATATGCCGTAGTTTTTCCATACTAGATAGTTCCTACTCCGTCTGCTTCCAAAACATCTAAAAACAGAGGAACTACAAAAAGCAAAATACTGCTATTCTTATGCAGTATTTTGCTTCTTTATACTAATGATATAGATTATATTCTTTCAGTAAGTTGATTATTGGTGCGCATTTTCTCTCAAGTCATATAAGATCAAAATAGATAGTTCAATTATTCATATTCTCCTTGGAACTATCTTTGTAGTAATTCATCATTGGTAAGAAGAAAGAAAGATCAGGTCAAAAAGAATATCAAATGAGTGTTACCATCAGTTTCCTTTCTTGATGGCCCTGAACAATGAACTTAGCTACATCTCGAGAAATAATATAACCTGGTCCATGTGCCCATGGGGGATAGGAGTAAGGCGGATATTCCTGCAGAAAGAAACTGTTATTAAGGAGATCCTAAAATGCTATACGACAACACAAGTTTAGAAATAGATACCTCGGGACTGATGTACCACTTGTTTTCCTTATCCCTGTGGGGTGCTGACTCAAAAGATATTCCACCATATAATAGACCATTAGGATCCTTTCCCTTGAGGCTCGATAGAACTTCATCAATCCTCACAAAAGCATCGTCATCAGTCTTCATAACATATTTGGCAGGAAGGATTTTAACCTGCAATTTAAGCACACCGATTAGTCAAATATTCTATCAATCTTTCCAATGAGTATGTCTATACAGTCGAATAATACTCCTATTTAAGAATAAATAAGGATTTGTTTCTTCTCTTCAGATGAGAAATTCAATACATCTAGAGTGTCCATCGCACTGGGATAGTGGAAATACTCCTGATACATTTTCAGCTTGAATGAGTTGTAATATTCCTCAAGTCACATTTTAATTTAAGGATATAGCAAGGGATTTTTATAGGTCTTTTAACATATTTGGCCGCTCGGCCGAAAATAATCATAGCCGCTAACCAATATATAAAAAATGTACATTCATTATGTATAAAATATGTATATTTTTTGTATATTGCGATTAATATACAAAAAATATACATTTAACTATTATTTTGATGAGCGGCAATACAGAGTAAAAATCCCTATTTTATATACACACCAGAAACCTTTGTACGCACTCAAAAAGCCTTCATACACTACATATTCTCCAAGACTTTATAAAGCTTTCCTTGGAGTGTATGTAAGACTATCCTTTAGCGATTATAAAAATGAGAAGACATATTTGTTACTGATAATTAAATAACAAATAAATTCTATTTTTACTAATAGATGCTTGAAAGTCCTTACACCCATAATGCAAATTGCTATGGTCTTCAAAGTGAGCAGGCTGTAGTAATCAACAAAAGGCAATAATTGGATATCTCCATAGGCTTGTGCTTCCTTCCATAGCTCAAAGTTGACCTGCCTATTTTTGTCCTGCATTTGTTTTCAAAAGGACATATAAGTAATAACCAATTCCTAATAGAGCAACGAAATTTTTTAGACAAAGTAATTCAGCAACAAAGGCTAAAAAACAATATCTTAAGAGGTAAACTCACGATAAATTGCAAGAACATAAGCCGAGCAATTATAAATAAAAGTACTCTAATAGACGTGTAACCTTAAAAAGGGCAGAACGCCTCAATTGCAAAGGCCAAAATAGAAGAGAAAAAGTACAATCACATACAAGAAACTTCAGATAATCACAAGTTGCAAAATGGAAGTGCTTGATTTAGACTCTTAATATTGTTCCCTAATCAGGCATTCAACAGCTCGGTGCACAAAACATCTCGCGTTAGCAGAGTCCGGGGAAGGACCGCATCCCAAGAGGTGTGATGTAGACAACCTAACCTAATGCAAGCATAGCCATAGACCCCCTACTCAGGCATTATCAGGAAGAAAGCATAGCTGATGCGTAATTTTATAACTACAGCAACAGATGCAGTAAGTTGATTCAGAATGTCATATTTAGCCCATCAGAACGACCAAGCCACCAAAAAAATTATCAAAGGAGGACTGTAGCAATCTTACTATATTTAGTACTCCCTCCATCCCAATTTATGTGATGGTATTGACTGGGCACGAAGTTTAAAAAAGAAATGAAGACTTGAAACTTATGGTCTAAAATAAGCCATAAATATTTATGTGGCTATAAATCATCTCATTAAGGTAAAATAGTCATTTTAAAGTTAAATTTTTACTAAATATAGAAAGATATCATTCCTTTTGGGACGGACTAATAAGGAATGAGTGTCACATAGATTGGGACGGAGGAAGTACTTGAAATAAATGGTAAAATATGAAAATTAGTGACTAATAACCACTTCCAGTTGAATGCCTCACTTACAAGACCAATAAAAAATCGAACAACTACTTCTCCTGACCGCACAGCTTCATACTGCATCCATGATTTCCTCAGTGCCATACGTCTCTCAAAATTGTTTCCAGTAGAGAAAACCCCAACTAACATGACAACCCTCTTTTTAGGAGTTGGTGGAGCTTTGAGGTGCTCAACATCATAACCCAAGTCCACATCATTGGAAACAGGTAATCCTTTGGCTAAGATCGATATGATGTCCACACCACCTATCACATTGACTCCACTAACCAACCAAGGTTCAAGTTTCTGCATTTGTAGAAACATAGCACTATAAAAGGAGCTATCCATTAAATTCATGCTACAGTTCCAAAAGATAATAAAGCTCAGTGAGATATCTATCTAAAACTACCAACACTAACCTCTTTATAGGCAAAAGAAGTCTCGTGTCTTCCGTTGACTGTCATATGGAACCCCTCTACACCAGCCCATAGTGTTGCAGTAAATGGGTTACCTTCAAGAAAAGGGTAATTGGTGGTACCATAGGCACTAGAATTTGACACATCTGCAGACGTTGGATTGCTAGGATTGGTCGTATTTGCAGTTTCTTCTACATTATTCCGGAATATTTTGGCATTGCATTTGACTAGTCCATCAACTGATATATGTAGGAAGAATATGTCAGATTACTAGGTTATAAGGAGCAACGGAAACAATAAGGTGCTAAATACTCCTGGATGTCCAAGCCTTAGTGGATAGAGTAACCCGGTACCTGTGCTGGTGGGATTTAGGAGGTACCCGGTGGAATTAGTCAAGGTGCGCGCAAGCTGGCCCCGACACCACAATTATAAATAAAACATAGAAAAAACAACAGAGAACTGAGAGATATGACAGGATACAGCGCCATATGTTGTCATGATAACCTTGGCCGAAGTACATGTTATCCATTATCCAATAGGCTTAGCATCATCAAGTGAACTTAAAAAAAGAACTGGCAATTCATTTACTGAATAATGGAGCTACAACGCCATACAACTTTATCCAATATGCAAATGGTGATATGACTTATCAAAGAGCGTGATAGGAACAATTCCTTTTCACGCAAATGCTGAGTTGGTGACTCAGTGAACAGTTGAGTTCTAATAACAAATATATCAAAGACTTGAAATTTGTGGCTTAACTCGCTAAGTGACAACATTTTTCATCCACGTGGGTGAACCCACAACTTTGTGATGACATAAGAGCAATGCATCTATAGCTCTTTTGCTTTGACTGGAAGATGGTCACAAATCCTTATAGTAAAGTTCTAGCACTATCTGTTTGAAGTGCTTGCAACATCAGATAATTTTCAGAGAAGGATTGCAATCTACTCTATGTACCATATAAAGATCCACCAAATCCCTCTCTGAAAAAACACCCTTGTAGAAACTAGCAAGTAAGATGACATTTAAGGTAGAAAACTATCTCTAACAAAGATATCCACTCAATGCAGCCTATCTACCCACCAAAATAGAATGAATTCCTCTCTAACAAAACACCCTTGTAGCAACTAACAAGTAAGATATATTTAAGGTACAGTAGAAGACTATCTCTAACAAAGATATTCAAGATCACGTATAACGGTTTCTTCCCGGAACGAACACAAATTAGAAGATGAAAAGATGCTAAGTAATTTCTTTTTTGTATGATTTACCTTTTATCACGCCAGTAGACCCATGATCAGGGCATTTTTCCACCTTACCCCACCCAGATTCATTTGTCCATGTATTTTGAGTGATAAGGGGATCCTTTGTCAAGTTCTCCCCGGGCAAAATTACGTTATAATTCAAAACTATAGGAGGCTTTGTTTCCTCGGGAAGTTTCGAACCCACAAGCTCTATTTGAAAACTTTCTTGTTTTACATCAGGTATGCCGATCACAGTAATAGATGAATCCTCAACTAAGCCACAAGGGATACTAATATTGCTCCCATCCCTCAACGTCGCAGTATTGAATGCAGTCACAGAATAAGGACAATCCTCATTTTCCTTCTCGTCCAGAGCTTTAGTGGCCCTATCCTTCTCAATGAACGACACCAACTCTTTCCATGCTATAGCAGCCTCTTTAACTCCTTGAGCAGTTCCATTCAAACCATCTGATCTCGATAACAACAATCTCATATTTCCCCATGCTAGCAATGCTTTAGACTCTTCCCTCGAAAAATCATTAGAGTTGTATAGATCATTAAGGCCTTCGACATCAATAAGATGTGGTTTTTCCTTAAAAGCAACTAGCTCTACCGGTTTTGATTCATGCGATTTGACATATTCATCAACAACATCTTTTGAACCTTCATTAATGTCCGGATTGAAAAACCCATAAACTGATTGCTTTTTCGGAGATTCTCCTACACTGCTGTATGATTTTTCTACACTGCTATATGATTTTCCTAAACTGCTATATCGAATCAACAAGACCATAGCAAGACCAATAATAAGCAGACATCCAGCCCATTTCTTCCTTCCCACTTTTCTTGTTAATAAATACTTCTTCATTCCCACTTTACTTCAGCTTGTACTTAACTAGTCTTCCACCAGATGTCTCAGGTTTGAGCCCCGAGTATGAAGTCGCCTTCGTTAGGGAGCGTTTTATCCCCTAATATGAGACTTCTCGGCGTGAATCCAGATGCAGTCAGGTCCCAACGCGGGTACCGAACATCAGGTGGCAACCAAAGTGGATCAAATCCTTATTTTTTGACACCCAAGAATTGAAAAACTTGAATATGCACTTAAAATCAGCAAAGATATGCAGATTCTAACATTCTTGAAAATTAAAAGTAACTTTCTACCTCTTTCTTTTTTTCTGTTTTTTTTTTTTTAGTTTTACAGTGAATTTAACCTCAGAAAGTAAAAAAGTTAAAGGTTTTTTTTAAGAAAATGGGGGAAAATAAAATATGGTAAAGATCAAGAAGTGCCAAGTGTCTTCCGGAAATAGCATCTCCACCTCACATGATAGAGGTAAGGTGTGCGTACACTCTACCCTAGACCCCACAAAGTGGGATTTCACTGGCTCCGTTATTGTTGTTGTTGGTAAAGATCAAGAAGCAAAACAATAAGCACTAAAATGAACCTACACTAGCAGAGATGCATATTCTAACATTCTTGAAGATTAAAAATCAACTTACTGCCTCTTTTTTTCTCTGTTCTCTTTTGTTTTACAGTAAATTAACTTCATAAAGTATAAAAAAGTTGAGATTTTTAAAGTAAATGGGGTAAAAATAAGCTAGTAAATATCAAGCAAAACAATAAGCACTGAAATGAACCTCTAGATCTGCACAGGTAAAGAAAACAAGATTTTCTTGATTTAACTGAATAAATGAACTGAATTTAAATCTCTGAGAATATTTGGAAGTTGGTATTTGAGGATTTACTTGTATTGGACTTTGGTGTTGATTGAGTTTCATGAACCTTAGTTGTTCTTCATTCTACTTAGCTCTGAGCTATGAGAATTCAGTAGCCAGCTTTCTGTTTAACGAAACGATGACGTTCCAAACGAGTCAGCATTTCGTTTTTTTTTTTTTGGGTTTGACAGAACATTGTATAATTTTGTCGGAAGATGGTATATTTCAATTTTTTTGGGGGAAGCTTAATGTTGGATTTTGGGTTTACCTTAATTGATTTTGTTATAAGATGAAGGAAAGCGATCCAAATTTATTCCAGGCACAATAACAACATACCCAGTGTAGTCACACAAGTGGGGTCTGGGAGAGGGTAGAACATGTACCACACCTTACTCCTACCTCGGAGATAGAAAGATTGCTTCTAATAGACAATCGATTCAGAATAAAGCAAAAATAAAGTATATCAATAAGGAAAAGGAACAACAACTGCAACAAAACAATATGTTAAGTGAATAACAATGGACAGCAGATAGTAGCAGAAATAAAATGATAAGAAACTGCATGGAATATACTACGTCTACTAGTAAGGAAGGAAAATTGCTTAATTTTGTTCTCAGTTTAACTCTATATTCATTTGTGAACTTCATGCATCCATTTTTTTTTTTCTGAAAAAAGTTCCAAAATTTACTCCACAATTTTTTATTATAATTGAAAATTATTTTCAAATTAGAATTACATTTAAGAATAAGAGCAAAAATAAACTTTTTCCTAATAGCAGAGTTGCTCAATTTTGGATAATATAGAGGCAATATAGCCCTTTCCCTAGCTTAAAAAAGACAATATTTTTTTCCAAATTGTAATTTTATATGAGTAAATAAATAAAGTTTAATTAACTATTGAGTCAAGGTGGTAAACTGAGTTTCTTAACCTAACATAGCTAGGTGATTGCAGTGTAGGATGTCCAATTTTATTTTAGGGCTTTTCCTTGATTATTTTATTTGTTGAAATGAAATGGTTGATGATGTGTTCAGCAACATAATTGTGGTTAAGGAACAATTAATAGAATCAACTAATCACACTAAGAAATTAGGGATTCAGAAATAAGACAAGAAAAAAGAAGGTGGGCACACTTGTCAAGTTCATTTTTGGATGGCATGCAGTGTTTTCAACTTGTATTTGGATGGTATATATCCATTTTTTACTTAGATCTTCCAACTACTTTTGTCTCTTTTTCAAATTTTTTTTTTGGTTATGCTATATTAGATACGATAATTGGTTATGGTGAAATGAATAAAACACACACTCTTAATTAAAGATCTCGAGTTTGATTTTTAAGAATGTGTTTTTTTTAGTGAGGAGTGCTTTCCACTTAAAAGATCTTATGCGGTGCAAATTTGAATTAATCGAGCAAAGCATGTGATTAACAAATTGAAAACTGCAGTTGTCATTGGATATGTTGTTCCATTTTCACATTTCTTGGGTTGCAATAATAGTGTATTTCATTAGTTTAAAATTTAAATGAGCAGGTTTTGAAAAAAAATATATTGACAAAATGAGCAGGTTCTATTGAAGGAAATCAACTACCATTTGTTAGCAACGAAGTTTTCAAAAGAAGGTACTAATAAATTTTTATCATCTATAAAGTTTAGGAATCCGAAGTCAATTTTAATTAGGGCTGGCAATGGATCGGAGGTGGATCGGGTGGAGCTCAATCCGCCTCCACCCGCCAACCATTCATCCACCACCCGACCCATCTATCACCCTATTTTTTCTTCATCCACATCCGATCCACCCATCATCCACGGGTGAATCGGGTGGATCGGGTGCTTCGCGGATGAAAATTATAGCACAATCAGTTTGGTACTTTTGGTTTATTTTCCAGTTTTCATACTATCTTGCTTTTCATACTATCTTGTTTTACCATTATAATTTGATCTTGATCTCATTGTAATATTCATCAACCTATTATATTGCTAACAGTTATAGTCATATATAGAGTGATGTTCAATATAGAAAATGTCAATTATGTATAACGTAGTACAAAAATAACATTTTTGATACTAGGAATCATTGTTATTGTCATGTTGAAATTGAAAAAGAATTTCCGTTCACTTTAGAAAAATAAAGACAACTATTGGAAATAAAACCAAGTACTAGTAACGACATGAGTCAGGGGTATGTTATCACTGAACTACATAAAAAATAACTAATTTATAAACGGGTTGATGGATGGGTTGGGTGGTGGATCGGGTGGTGGGTTGGATGTATGTCCACCCGATCCATCCGTCACCCGATTAAAATCCGTGTTTTATTGGTTTTTTATCCATATAATCGGATCGGGTGAATGGATATCCATCGGATTAGGGTGAAATTGTCAGCCCTAATTTTAATGTCATTCACCCAACTGTTTTCTTTTATGACATTATCTTAAAATTTAAATAATAAAAGACAAACCAAAGTTAAGTCAAAATTGATTATTTTTAAAAAAAAAAAAAAAAAAAAAAAACTAGAATTCCAAACTTCGTCCCATTCCAACTCTTTACAAGAGCAATTCTCTTTAAAGGAACGTCCAGAAACATGCTTGACCTTGATTGGATGATACGTATATTTCATTAAAAATTAATGAAATTTAGAAATGAAACATATTTCAATTCATGTGTAGACCATAGGAATAGTGAGGTTATTTACCAACCTCCTTGCACTTTGTTCTAATAAAGTGTTGAGATGACTTCTTTTTTCTTTTTCTTTTTGCATTTGTAATCATGACCATTAGAAATGCAAAAGAAAAAGAAATGTAAGATAAAGCTACGTACAATACACCCTTGTGGTCCGGCCCTTCCCTAAACCTGCACATAGTTGGAGTTTAGTGCACCGGACTGCCCTTTACTTGTAAGCATGGCCATTAATTTTTAACCTCTTCATCTATTATTTTTCCCTTGTTTTTGTTCTGTTTTCTAAGGGTGACTACAAAGATGACCTCGGAAGTGGGTGGTCTTGAACTTCTGACCTCGTTTGACACGAGCAAAAGTTCAATTTAATAACCTTGAAGGATCTTCTCATGGGACAAGCAGCGGGTAAAAAGTTCAACACCAAACACCGCCTATTTCCAAGGTCATTGGTGTAATTTACTGGATTTCGAAGCAAAAAGGTGTAAGAAAAGTTAAATTGTCCCCTCAAGAGGAGAATACAAATGACTCTTCAGAGGAATCGCCTTTGATCCAAGTCAGTTGAAGAAATACATGATGCCAGTAATAATATACATATATTTGAAGTACAATGAAGGACAACGAACTTTTAGCATAGATTAGCTAGCAACTAAATAATGTAATGGGCACATTCACAATTTAAACTTCCTATTTTACAACTTAGACAGTTACATGTCATAAACTAGGACAACATACTATGAAGCTCAGTCCAAAATGTGCCTACACAATAAAGCTAAAGAACTACTAGTTCCGTCCCATTGAACTTCTTACACGTTGTAGGACACGAACAAACTCGTGAAACAACATGAAATCCAAACTTGCATGACTATCGATATCTGCAGCTAAATGACCTTTAGAAGAGTATGTACATGGGTTCTGGCATATGATGAAATCAAAACCACCAAACTTCTCAATCAAGACTTCTACCTTGTTACTTGCCAACTTGTGAATATCTTCCATCTGCACGAGTTCTCCTGTTTGTCCCGAACTACTCCACCATTGCTTGAGTATTCTCCGGTTTTTCTCAGAAGCCTCTATGGAGACAACAGCTTTTAAGCGAATTCCAAGGCGATGCAATGCAATTTCTGCTCCACCAATTCCGCTATAGATTGACAACACTGTCAACCCTCCAGGGTACAGAGACTTCAATGAAGACAGACAATAAGCCAATGTATCTATCTGAAAGCAATGTTTCAACGATAGAAGTCTTTCCATCAGGTTAAACCCAGCAAGTCGAGTGTGATTTTCTGGGTAGCCAAGAATGCGCTCTATTTGTTCTGGCACCACAGGTGCCAATTTGTAGCGGCCAACCCAGACTAGATTAAATATCTGGCACTGGTACAGGATATCTCTCTGTCTGTCAACCGCAGGAAACCCCTGGGAATCGCTTACTGTTCTTTCAAGCCTATCACATAGTTGAGATATACCAGTAGTCTCAGAATTGATGCAGCTCAAGTGTTGCCTTGTATCCCATGATGGCCACCATTTTCTGCTATTGGGAACCGCTTCTTGAATCGTCATTGGTGGTTTTGGAACAATGTGAAATCGATTTTCAGTAGGAAGATTATGTACATAACCTTCTTTACGACTCAGAGCCGAGAAAACCTGAGTATTAACAAATTCCGGCTCGATGGAATACATAAACTGTGATATTCTTACCCAAGAGTCATGAGATAAGTTCATTACATTCCCATAAAAGAAATAGGGAGCTTTAGCCACCATCTTATCAAGGCTCCTGCATGAATTCGGCATAGACAACTTCGGTGTGTCTTGACAATCCAGCACTCTTGATCTTTGGGGAATTGCTCTTCGAGAAACCGGAGTCCTGGTGGCATGGAGTGGCCTTAAGATTTCTTGCAATGCAGGGCCAAGGGGACTGCTAAAGGCTTCATCATACTCTGATTTCGGTCTCTTTAAAGTGTCTTTCTCATCAATAAAGTTCTCCTTTGGCCGTTTCCCTTTAAGCTTTTCCAGTAGGTTAGGCCCATTAAGGTCTCTAGATTCAGAGGTTGAGGTTGGCCGTTTTCCTTTAAGCTTTTCCAGTAGGTTAAGCCCGTGAAGGTCTCTAGATTCAGAGGTATCCTCACTAAATTCCTCTTTCTTAACAGCTACTGGATGAAAACCAATTGAACCATTCCTGCAGAGAGAGTTTAAGAGATGCTGCAAGCAGATAAATATAACAAAATAAATTAAAAAGAGATTCTCAAATAGGATACTATTAAGGAAATAAATCTCAGATAAACAAAAAGTATCATACAATAGCAGGAGAAGAACATCTGCAAGTCATTTGAAAAAATACGATAGTTTATCTAAATTAATCTAGTGATCTAGTCGTACTCTAGTTTCTTCACAACTTTAAGCATCAGAGATTGCAATAGAGCAGAAGGACCAGAGCATGTCAATAGTTAATGAGCAAAACAGTAGCCATGTATGAATTCTAACAGAACGCTTAGTGCAAATAATCAAAGAATTATCATCCCCAAAACCTCTCTTCCTAATAGCTGATTGTGAACTAAATCTGCAAGCACACCACCATAGAGTTTCACTCAGGCAAGGCTGTGGGTGGTTGTCGCAATTGCTTGAAACCTCGTAGATTCGTTATATTCTTATTTTTGGTCCAAAGCTAATTGAAGCAAGCTATCTAATCAACAAATAAGGATTACCAAAATTGTGAATTTTACGACACTACGAAAAGAAAAAAGGAGTCATATAATTACCTTGTCCATTCTTCTACCACTACTAGGATCTACAATTAAATTTGCAAGCTCTTCAAGAGGAACTTCAGAACCTAAAAGGCAGAAGTTAAAAGCTAAATGAAGCATTCAATTAAAAACTTGACTGAAAAAAGACAACTTGAAGACGTTAATGAAATATTTTACCAAATCAGAAAGGCTACAGTACAAATATTGTGATTTCAATATGCAAACAGTTACGGGGGAAATAGACACTAGCAAAGAACATAATTTGCTCACCATACTTCTCAATTACTGTGGAAACTTCATTCTCAGAGAAACCCATTTCAAGCAATTTTAATGTCTTCTCCATGGTCCCAAACAGAGCCTCAGTGGTGCATTCCTAAACAACAAAGTTGGTATTAATCAAAGAACACACACTCCAGATTAATGGTAGTCTAACCAGGAACGAAGACATTTGGGCTCATATAGTAGGGAGCAGGTTAGTTAGAAAATTTTCCACTTAAATTACACTCGAATCAGAGAGGAGGAAAGGACTACGAAACAGTTACATAAAGCAGTTTAATTTTGCAATTGTGATATTCACTCCAGGTACACGACAAAAATCCTCCTAATAATAAATTCTAAAGACAGTTGATTCAAAGACCTTTTTCCATATCGTGAGCTACATGATTATTTCAATACATCTCTTTTATAGACCTACAGCTAGATTGGGTGATCTGTTCAGTTAATGTAACTTTCTTTTTCTGAGTAAGAAGTTCTATAGAATAGGCATCAAGAATATGCAAGAAGTACAAACGAGGGGGAAAGAGTCAGCTCTGATACAAAAAAAGGCTAAGCTAAAGCAAATGAGCTGACAAAATTCAAAAAGTTAATAGGGCGATATGTTAAATATTGCCATCTATATAACCATAGAAGATATCTAGCCTTAAGTGTGTGGGGGAGGAGTTGATATCCCATCAGAACATCTCCAGTCCTTTCTCTTTAAACAGACCAAAATGTCAGTTAATTTAACTTCTTTGTATTCTTGAAAGGGTAGCTTGTGTCCACCTTTACTCTTCTTATGTTTCATAGTTTTTCTCCTATCAAAGGCTCAAAAAAGAATTCACATAAATCACTGACCTTGCTCCTCTCTTTAATCTCAATAACAGAAACATCATCCTCATCTTTTTTACAATTCTCAACTATTCGAGCAGCAAAGATTACATCCACTAGTTCGTTGATAGGAGCATCTTCACCTGCATACAGCATGAGTACTTAGCTTAAATGATTTTCCTCTAAAGAAAAAGAATCTTCAGTGGTAAATTATGAATTATCGTATGTATATTAATGTTCTACAAAAATGTGATATACTATAATGAAGCAATTTGGACAGGAGAGAAATAGGAAAGCTTTTGGCACTACATATAACAACTACTACTTCTATGCCTCAATCCAAGACTAGTTGGGTTCAGCATAAGGTCTGCCGCACCAGTTAATGCTTAACTATCTTCTTTACTATTCTAACTTCTCACCTAAAAGGATTGTGATATGCTCTTATTGAGATGTCAGTGTTCAGGAAAGCGGGCGCGCGAAGCGAAGCGAGGGTCTGGTGCTTCAGTTAGCTTAAGCGAGAGACATGAACAGAAGCGGGCGCTTCAACCCCTGAAGCGCGAAGGGTGCGAAGCAGAGGAAGCGAGCGAAGCGTACGCTTCGACTCTTTTCATAAGAAAAAGACACAGACTAGGGTTATTTGGTGCGACTTCTTTCAGAGACAGTTTTCTTGGTGCGACTTCTTCAGCGACTCAAACTAGGGCTCTTCTCTTCTTCAGATATGTCTTCTTCTCCTCTTCTCTTCATCGATTGCTCACTGCTGGGGAGGTGCTGGCCAATTTTTTTTTCCATTCTTGATCGCCGATGCTGGAGTCACTGGGAGGGGCTCTGTTTTTTTGCTTCGTCTGTTTTTTTCAGTTGGAGAATGGAGACAGTAACTAGTGGACTGGATTGTTCCCCTTAATTTTTTTCCATTGTTTCTTTCTTTCTTGTTTTTAGTTTTTCCATTTTACTAATTTAATTGTATTAGCATAGTAACTGGCAGTTCATTAGTTAGTGCAGTTTTGAGTCCTTTTTTCTGGATTGTGCATTAGATTAGACAGTGTATTAGTTACATTTTTCCTGATTTTTATTTATTAAGCAGTTCATTAAGTAGTTTTTCTGATCTTTATTTATTAAGAAGTTCATTAGGTAACTTTGCTGCCTACTTTTTTAGTTTTAAAATTGAAACATTTGCTTATATATAGAGTCTTTGTGCAAGGTTTTTTGTCTTTTTAAAAAAAAAATTGCATTCACTTCAATGAAGTGGCCGCTTCGCTTAAAGCGCGAAGTGGGGCCTTGTCGCTTTTTTCCGCTTCGCGCTTTCCTGAACACAGATGTATCCTGCATTGTGGACACAATTACCTCGAAAATATCCACCAAACTTCTCAGACTTGTTCCAATTTCAGCTCAAAACTCAGCCAACCGAAAAAAGTTCAGAAATAAAACAAAGTGGCGGAGGTGTTTGTATATGCCAGATATTGTGGAAGGGAAGGAATCAAAGGTGTTTTGAAGGCAAAGCTACTGCTGTGTATCTTTTGAAGTACAAATGCTTAGGGCTCTTGGCACTGTGGTGCAAATAGGAAACTACATATGATGGGGACAGCATGATAGATGTTATTAATTCCTCACTGTGGTGATTTTTGCACAGGGGCCTCCCCTTCTTTTGTACAGAGGTACCCCTCCTTTTGAAATGTACAGCACTTAGTGCATGACTTTTACTGTGAACAATACTTCTACTTACCGACCCCCCCCCCCCCCCCACAACCAAAAAAAAGAAGCCAGAATTTGCGTTCTCCAAATAACATAGTTGAGCTCCGGGTAAACAGGTGACTGCATTTTCTGTTTAATATAGAAATACAAGCTTTTGCATGTCCAACCAACAGGAGAGAAAAAAAAGGTTGAATGAAGTGACTGTTCAAAGAAGCAAAAAAGACTCCACAATGATGTTGTTTTCAAAACTCAAGGAAGGAGGTTCCATATGTCTCTGCTCTTCCTTTTTCTTCTTATAAAGGAAAAACAATGAATGACGCCATTAGAGAAAAAGTCATCAAGATAAGGATTTTCTCAGTAATTCTTAGATATGACATTATGCAAAAGAAATGAATAGTGGCATACTGTCATGTAGTCCTTAATGCATGGTTTTGCTCTATGTAGTCCTTCAACCATTATCTCTACTTATCACTAGTCCTTCAGTTCTATATGCCGAAGAGACAACTTTTAACTATCACAAGTCACATGCCACTCGCAAGCTTTTTTTATAGCTCAAAACCTAGAAAGAAAAAGAAAATGTGGGTGTGCATGCATGTGTGCGCGCGTGTAATAGAGAGAGAGAACATAAGTCCATTGGAAGAATATTGTATAAATTTGGAAATGAGAAAATTAGGATGGAAGAATAAGGCTTGGGTTGGGGGAACAATAGGATGGGAACCGGGGCAACTAAGTGGAGCTGGAGATGAGGCATTGGGTAGTTTGGGACTTGTGGGTAGAGGAGAAAGAAGAAGAGGCTGTGATTGGTTGGTGCAAGTGGGCTAAGGCAGACTAAAAGGGGCTGGAGGGAGAGGGGCATATAATAACTGCAGCTTAAGGGGTGCTGATGGCACTTGAGGGAGGGATAAATGGTGGGCGCCTGGGCAGGTCACAGGTTCAGGATAATATGCAAGTGAGATGGAAGTTAGAATATTGCTTTCAGGGAAGGCCCAGCAGGAGTTGGCAATAGGCGACTGGATTGGTGGGTGTGAACAGAAAGTGAGAGAGAGAGATGGTGGAGCACTCTGGGTTTGCACTTGTAAACGCAACATATACGTCACATTATGCTACCGATGAAAATGTTAGCTCTAGTACTGTGAAGACCAATAATTAGAAGAAATATAAGTAGAGGGACCTAAAGAGTACAATCATTTTTCAGGATCTGCATTGCATTTTTTAAAAGCCTGTCATTTGCTCTTACTTTAGCTTTTCGTGATTGCATCAGCCTAAGTACTTAAGACATCAATGATCTACAGTCTAGAAAATTTATGTTGGCATAGGTTTTCATTATCTACGCATTGAGAAAGACGAAGACAAGAAGTTCACCGAGGCGGATCCAGGATTTGAACTTATGGGTTCAGGAAGCCACTTAAGCCACTGACAATTTGAGTTACTGGGTTCAAAGTTCAATATTTACTCATATTTAGTAAATTTCTTAACACATATACAGAGTTTGCACCAAAGCTACTAGGTTCACCTAAATCCATACCTTGCACATCCTCCCCTCGAAATTCAGGTAAGGCAATTTCAAAGAAAAGAAATGGGAAGATATTGGCTCTACTTAGCACTAATCGGTCTGATTTGTGATTTTGCTTTCCTGTGCTATTTTTCTAGAGCTACTAGTCTACAAGACGATGGTGATTGGTAATATTACTCTATTGAAATCTCTCCTTCCTGCATTCACAAGCTTTACTAGGACTATCAGACATATACTGCAATATTTCTCAATGTTATGTTCCAAATTCCATAAGTTAACAGAGAAAAGGAGAAACAAGGAGCAGGGAGAATGAAAGAATTCTCTGGACTTCACTCCTTGCATATCATTGAAACTGAAGTCTACAATCTTCAATAGGCACTAAAGACAGGATTAGAAAAGAAAAGAAAAAGGAACAAGGTTTTCTAGGCTACATGAGTAATAAAACATCTGAATTTGGTTCTGCTAAATGTCATGTCAAACTTTTACACAGTGGACGCATAAAAACATCACAGGTGACGAATTGACTGTATGTCACAACTTTAGAGATGGAAAAATGACAGATTACTTAGTACTTTCACTTTTCCTGGATCACTAATGGTCATACTGGCAGCTGGGACATCAATTTGAGGAAGCAACTTCGCTGCAAGGAGCAAGACTGGTGGGGTAGTGGAGTAGAGTGAAGAGAAGCCGCAACAGACTCAGGGCAGGAGACACTAGGGAGCAGTGGGTAAAGAAGGAGAGATAAGAGTGCTGCTAACTCTCTCAGAAGAAAGAAATTTGGTGGCAATGTGGCCTGGGAATGGAGAGAGCAAGTAGGAGTAGACTGAAAAGTAACATGATAATTGAGAGATGAGACGTCTCAGAGGAGTAGGTGCTAAATATGGGCTTGGACTTGCAACAGAAGGACAGATGCAGGACTGCCCATGGGGGGAAGGGGGGAGAATTAAGAGGAAAGAACAAGAAATTTATCGAAAACGTTTAAGATTGTTGAGTTCTTTACATTTTCAAGTTTTGCTTCCTAGAAGTAACACAAGTCATATGTGACCTGCCAGAAAATGTTAATATAATTACCTAAAGAGCTATGATAAGTATAATAGAAATGCAAGGACTAAAAAGAAAAATCATATTTCAAGGACTAAATTGCATGTTTAGAAGCCTTTATGGATTTCCAGTGCCACTTTCTCTATTTTCTGCTTCATGGTTGCATCGGCTGGAGAGCTGGATAGACAAATGTTCCAAAATCTAGGAAAACTAATACAGAAAACAGCCTTCCTCTGTTACTAGAACATTGACAAATAGAAGCATAATGGACTCAGGCTTAGCTGTCAGCTATACAGCAGGGTTAGGAGGATTCTGCTTAAGAGATGTGTCACAAATGCAAGCTTTTCTTTTTTTTTATGCTCCTGCTCGTGCCCGGATAGAGAATGGGCACCACTCCCCCTCTCCCCGTTCTACCGTCCAAACAGGCCGGCCGTTCTAAGTTCCGGGGTTGGGTCGGATAGGTGTGACAAGTTAGTTAAAAGTTAGTTTGAGTTAATTTTAGTCAGTGTAGTTTTTATTATTGTCGAATAGGCCCTAGAAGTTATGTTTATGTATTTAATTTCAAGTCCCTCAAGTTTGTTATTGAGGACACGTGTCAGCGTATTAGGAACCTTGAAAGGGTATTTTATACCCGTTATTGGCATGTCAGCCTTATGCACAAAATATTAAGAATATTCTCTCTGTTCTTTCTCTCTCTCCCCTCTTTTCAGTGTATGAATTAACAGGAGCAGTCCTCCTGTTACAATGGTATCAGAGCCACCCACCGCCCTCGTGTCCGCCGTGCCTTGGATGGTGACGTCGGTATGGCAGTGTTCGCCAGGGGCTAGTAATGTCTAGCGCACAGCCGTAGAGGACGACGGATGCGGAGCGTGGTGTTTTGTTTTGTCCCACATCGGTGGGCATAGTGTGCTTATGTGGGTTTAAATAGCCTTGAGCTCTCTCACCTTAATAGCTAGCTTTTGGGGTGTGAGTTAAGTCCAAGGTTGTTACAAGATGACAACCATATCCCTAGCCAGTGTACTGCCTTTGCACTTTCTTAGTGCCAGACTGCTTTGTTTATGATTTAATGCTTACTTTTTCCAGAAAAGAAGAGATGAGAACCATAATACTACAAAACAATTCCTAGAGCATTTTTAAAGCACAAAAAGCTACAGCTATTTCACATACCAAGTTTACCAATTGCAACTTCAACTTCGTCCAAAGAGAAACTCATTGCTAATAAAGATACTCTCTTGTTATCACAAACTTCAATACAAGGATCAGGCTCCTGCAACAGAAAAAGGTGGAGACAGCCCAAGTGGCATAACCTCATTATCTTTCTTAATTCCAATATAATCTCAAAATAGATAGGCTCAGAGCCTCAAAGCATATTACCCGCAGTTTTAATTGCATGGAGTTTACTCCTGTAAGTGGCATACCTGAAAATCGATATGCATGGGTCTGATGTCCAAAGTCTAGGGCCACACAGCTGGGCTACGCAGGACCCGACCCGACATGATTTCATCGTAGTTTGCTCTATCTGTCTCCACTCTTCTAGATTTAAAGTTTAAACTCTACATAACTCTTGTACTTTCTTTCTTTACTATGTCTAGCCAAGCTTTTTAAGCTAGGATTGTGAATCCTAGGTGAGGTTATGCTTTTGGGTATTTGATGCAAGTTCTATTTTGATTAAGCTTTGTGGTTGCAAACACTAAATCCATGCCTATCTTGCTCAGTTCTAACTTGGAAGAGTAGAACTTAGTTCAGGTACAAGGCTATCAGGGGATTAAGGAATTACCTTCTTAATTAATGGGATCTAATTAGGAATAGGTCGATTTCTACTTGGGTCTAATCAATTGCATATAATTGAGCCTTAATTGAGTTGTAAAGAACTTTTAAGGGTAAAACGTCTTAGTGTTGGAAGACACTAATTTAGTAAGGGAGGAATTGAGACCATAATACATTCTTAGACAATTTGAATCAAATACCTATATACCCAAAGCATAATCTACACCAGGGAGGAGCAATCCTAGTGCCTTTATTATCTTTGTTACATCTCGTGTTAAATCATGCATTTTAAGTCTTTAATAAAAGTCCTAAGTCATATTCAAGTTTTACTAGTATTTGTAGAAGTAATTGCTCAATCACTTGTTAATTTGTAGAAGTTTGAGTAACGTTGAGAAAAGTAAAAGAGCAATCTGGTTTAAAACCTAACCGAATGGGAAGGGAAACATCAACACACACAATGTATTGCTTCACTTGAAATGTTAATCAACTGATTAATACATCATGACAACAGAGGGATACTAGAAAGACCAAGTGCAGCAGCACATTTTCCCATAGACCAACATCAGAGCACTATAAGGTGGACAAACATAAAGATGGAAATGTTTACTAGCCTACACTACAACAAACAAAAAGATAGAGATGTTTGGACGCTAGAGGTATTCCGGTAGCATACATTAGGGCGATCAGGAATATGTATGATGGAGCTAAGACTTGAGTCATGATGGGGTTGCATCAAGGATCAACTCTTAGCCTGTTTTTATTTGTTTTGGTGTTGGATGTATTGACAAGTTACATTCAAGGGGAGGTGTGATGGTGCATGTTATTTGCGGCTGATATTGTATTGATCGACGAGACGCGGAGCGGGGTGAACGCCAGGCTTAAGGTTTGGAGACAGACATTGGACTCTAAGGGTTTTAGGTTGAGTAGGACTAAGACAGAGTACAAGGAGTGCAAGTTCAGTGTTGTGACGAGTGAAGCGGGCATGGAAATGAGACTGGACTCTCAACTCGTCCCAAGGAGAGGGAGTTTCAAGTACCTTGGGGCTATAATCCAAGGTGACAGGGAGATTGACAAAGATGTCACACATTGTATTGGAGCAGGGAAGTTGAAATGGAGGCTCGCATCTGGTGTCCTGTGTGACAAGAAGGTGCCACCAAGACTTAAAGGTAAGTTCTACAGGGCAGTCGTTAGACCGACGTTGTTGTACGGGGCGGAGTGTTGGTGTGACTCTCATGTCCTAGAAGATGAAAGTTGTGGATATGAGGATGTTGAAATGAATGTGTGGGTTTACTAGGAAAGATATGATCATAAATGAAGATATTCGGGACAAGGTGGGAGTGGCATCCGTGCCGGACAAGATGCGGAAGGCGAGACTGAGATGGTTCGGACATGTTCAGATGAAAGGCACAGACGCTCCGGTGAGGTGTGAGAGGCTGGCGATAGAGGATTGGAGGAGAGGTAGAGGTAGGCCGAAGAAGTATTAGAGAGAAGTGATCAGGCGGGGCATGGCAAGTCTTTAGCTTAACAAGGACACGACCCTAGATATGAGGCTGTGGAGGTCGAAGATTAGGGTAGAAGGCTAGTAGTAGGATTAGTATTATTTTCGTCATTTTTAATATTTTAGTATTCTCGTATTTCTTATTCTTAGTTTTCTATTACTACTTGTCTTTTGCTTTGGTTTTCTTACTTTTCTGATGTTACTACGTATTGTTTTCATAATTGTTGTGTTTCCTGAGCCAAGGGTCTATCGAAAATAGCATCTCTACCTCCCAAGGTAGGGGTAAGGTCTGCGTACATTCTACCCTCCCTAGACCCCCACTTGTGGATTATACTGGGTATGTTGTTGTTGTAATTGTTGTGTTTCTGCTTTACTTGAGCCGAGGGACTATCGGAAACAACCTCTCTACCTGTCAAGGTAGCGATAAGATTTGCGTACAATCCACCCTCCCAGACCCCACTTTGTGGGAATACACTGAGTATGTTGTTGTTGTTGTTACATACTTATCACTAGGTGACAGTCCGACTTCTGGAAAAAATGAAGGTGATAGGCTGGCACCAGTACGAGTCAAGGTCTAATGAAAAGAAAATCATAGCAGTTCTAAAAATAAGTTTTCACAGTAATTTTGGGCAAAATGATATCCCGAGCTTATCCAACATAACGAGAGAAACTACTCCTTTATTAGAATTGCTGCTACAGAAAGGAGATAAGAGTTTTCATTGCTCTCAAAAGAGCTCAACAAAAAGATGTTGCAGGGACTTGGTTTATCATGTATTCTTATGTATATTCTTTTCTTTTATGACATATATCCGTTTGGGTCTAACCCTTACGATCAACCACGGCCTTCAAAATTCGGGGATAATAGGCCCGTCCCTCTACCCTTCTCCACTTTAATACCAGGTTAAGTTAGCATGGCGCAGGGCTCGAACCCATGACCTATACAAGTCCCTCAACCTTGCCACTTGAACTAACCAGTATTCTTATTTACATTCTTGAGGGGTCGCTAATAGACTAATGCTTCTTTAGAAAAGTTGTGGCAAAAACAAGTAGCCCTTTCTCCCTTTCCTTATCAGTATAGAGACAGCAAGCTTTAGTTCCCTCTTATAAATAACTACAAGTGCCGCAGACTTTGAGATGGCTCCTTCAATATAATTACCCACCACTTTAGTTCAAACATAAAGTGGAAATGACAGCTAATCAGATGTTTGCCAATGATGTGCTACTGACAGCAATTTTCATTCAACTATAAACAGGGGATGTTCGGCAGTATCGATTCAATATAGTGATGCATAAGCAATACACATTTTCAAATGCAGTAAACAGGAAAGCGATTATATTGACTAAATTATGAAGCTTGGAGAGCACAAGGATAAAAGGGTTAGTCAGTATCAGAAAAGCTATAAAATGTACTATCTTAAGAAACCATATTAGCATTACGCATACGCAGACTAGCATCATAACAGTTCAACAATGAATATGTCATGAATCACTACAAACTACTATTCATTTCAAACTAGTAAGTAGTAACCAACATTTATAGGAAGCACATAACTCACATCACGTAGAACCATATTACTTTACCTCTTTTATATGTACATCTCTATCATACTTGGCATGACTGTTTATGTCCTCGTCATCACCAAACAAGCTATCCAGAGAATCTGATGATTCTGCTCTAGGAGAATCCTATTAAACACACCAACCACAATCAATTCTGGTTATTCTGACGCAAATCAAGAACTGAGTGGCACAATGTTCTGCATCTGTGATTAGCACAATTTTGAAGTGAAGCTATATTTCATTAAACGCATCAAATCTACTACCTTTTGTTTCTATTATCAAACCTAACAGAACAAGAAACTTGAATAGAGTATACTGAAGAAACTCAAGAAAATCAGTAAACTATTTGAAGCAGAAGCTGTCCTATAAAAATATGAGAAGAAATTGTACAGAGGCCTCTGGAAGGACACAAATGTGCCATAATTGGAAGCAAAAAATCTGTGACCATAGATGACATTAGCTACAGGTTCGATTATTCGTTATCAGACATTTTCAAATGGAATAATATCACAAATTAACTCAATACCAAAAGCAAAGAACCTGAAAGCATAGAAACTACAGAAAATAGCAGGATCAAAGCTAAGTTTGACTCTAGGTGATGTTTTAAAGAGAAAAGTTTAAAAGGGGAAATTATTTATTTGCTTGGTGAACATGTGGGCTCATAGAAATACTTTTTTTTTTGTTTTTCAAAGAACATCTAATAACTCAATTTTTAAATAAGGGTTATTTGGTAATTTAGCCTAAAGAGAATAAAATTAAAAGAAAAACAAAATTAAAAGAAGTGGACCAAGCCCATACTGTGGCTAGTACCACGTTTTAGTGGCTGTGGGAGTAGAAATATTAGGATAATTGATTTCTTAATTATTATTTTTTTGAAAAGAATTCACATAGAGGGGTTTGAGAATAGTGACGGCACAAGATTATAGGGTTGGTTATCCAATTTTCACGTGGCTTGGAGGTTTGAGAAGTTTAAGGTGTAGCTTTGCTTCCCAGTAGCCGAACGAAATTTACTATCAATTGAATTGAAATTTCAGAAGCCGAACACGCAGGTATCTTCCTATGCCTATTCTATGGGATTAGTATATTGAATTGAGGTATTATTTATATGTTAAAAGGACTTGGCAATGATGGGAGAGTTAGTGAGGTTAGAGGGTTAAAAAAGTATTAAATAAGCTACTGTGCCAAAAAAATCAGTCTTTGTACTAATGCAAGTTTCAGATGCTACAATATCAATTGGGATACATAATGATTCTCTGTTGAACAGTAAGGGCTGCTAACATAACTTTTCCTAACGGTCATCGGACCGCCGCCGTCAATCTCTCCGATCCGGCGACCAAGTAAGGGTTGTCTCTCTCTCTCTCTCTCTCTCTCTCTCTCTCTCTCTCTCTCTCTCTCTCTCTCTCCCCTCTCCCCTCTCCTCCCTCTCTCTCTTCTCCCTCTCTTTTTCCCTTTCCCTCTGTTTTCTCTTTTCCCTTTCTCCCCTTTCCTTCTTTCCTTTCTTTCTTTCCGGCGGTTACCTTCTCCGGTGACCCCGTCGACCGGAACCCTTTTGCTGCGGTTTCTCTATTGCACCGGCCGGATTCAACATTTCAAAGGAGAATCCCACTAGCATCTAGCGGCATCATCTCGGCCCGACCAGTCTCTGCAGATACTTGAGTTTTCAGGCAACTTTCGGTGGCGAGCAGTAAATTCCGGCAGTGAACAGTAACTCCCACCGTTGAACAGTGACTTTCGACGGCAAACAGGTTCGGTTCAACTGGAGTTGGTACCTCCGGTTGCTCGTATCTATTCTTTGTCCTTATCCCTGTATTTAAATTTTAACGTTTCCCTGTATTGCTTCTTGTCTTTCGTTCTTGCATTTACTCTTCTTGCCTTTAGTTATATCATTCTTGGCATTCCTGTTTTAGGTGTAAACCTTTGATTAGTCTATTAGTTTATATCCGCTTTAGTGGCTTTGGAGACTGATGATAGACTAGGGTATGTTCTTGATCGGGGACGGGAGCGAGAGTTAGGGGGTAAGTGGGGTAAGGGAGATGCTAGGCTGAGAATAGGGTCTTGGAACACTTTAACGGAAAAGTCCATAGAGCTAGTAATAAGTGGGGTAAGGGAGATGCTAGCCTGAGAATAGGGTCTTGGAACACTTTAACGGAAAAGTCCATAGAGAAAGTAATGATTCTTAAGAATAGGAGGATTAATATAGCATGTGTCCAGGAGACCAAATGGTAGGACCTAAGGCTAAGGATGTGAACGGGTATAAGTTATGGTTCTCGGGTAGGTCGAGGTATAGGAATGGGGTAGGCATTTTGGTAAACAGCGAGCTAAGGGATCAGGTGGTAGAGGTTAAGAGGGGATGATGGCGATTAAGTTGATAGTTGGAGGGTTCACTAGGAACATTATTAGAGCTTACGTGCCGCATGCGGGCTTGGACGAAGAGGAGAAGAGGCGCTTTTGGGAGGATTTGGACGAGGTGGTGGGAAGTATACCACCCACTGAGAAGTTATTTGTAGAAGGGATTTCAATGGACATTTCGGATCACATCCCGGGGTTATGACGACGTGCATGGCGGCTTTGGCCTCGGGGACAGGAACGGAGGAGGCGTCTCACTTTTCGAGATCGCTAAAGCTTTTGGAATGGTGAACGCCAATTCGAGGTTCATGAAGAAGGAGGAGCACTTGGTGACTTTCCGTAGTACGGTAGCAAAGACTCAGATAGACTTTTTGCTCCTCAGGAAGGTTGACAACGTTCTTTGTAGAGACTGCAAGGTTATTCCGAGTGAGTATCTTACAACCCGACATAAGTTTTTGGTAATGGATTTAAAGATCAAGATGGAGAAGAAGAGGAGGGTTATGGATGACAGGCTAAGAATCAAATGGGGGAGTTTGACCATGGCTAGTGCAAAGGAGATGGGGGAGAGGTTGATGGCAGGGGCTTGGGGGAAGTGGGGATGCGACCGGTATGTGGGCAGGACGGTCAGTTGCATTCGGTAGGTAGCTAGAGAAGTGCTAGGGGTTTCGCCGGGTAGCCGTGGTGGCATCGAGGGGACTGGTGTGAGAAGGGAGAAGCAAAGAAAGTGGCGTATGCGAAATTAGTAGAAAGCAAGGATGAGGTGGAGAAGTAGACGAATAGGGAATTATATAAGATGGCGAGGAAGCAAGCAAAGCTAGCGGTTACGGCGACGAAAATGGAGGCTTTTGAACGCATGTATGTGGAATTAGAGGAAAAAAGGCGAGGATAAAAGTTGTACAGACTAGCCAAGGCAAAGGAGAGGAGGACCCGTGACTTGGATCACGTGAGGTACATCAAGGACGAGGACAGCAAAATACTGATGGAAGACGCGCGTATTAGACAGAGGTAGCAATGTTACTTCCATAAACTCTTGAACGAAGGAGATAAAGACATTGTGCTAGGAGATATGGGGCAATCCGGAAGGTACCGGGATTTTGGATATTGTAGAAGTATTAAGGTTGAGGAGGTTAAAGGTGTTGTTCGCAGGATGCGCATGGGTCGAGCGACCGAGTGATGAAATCCCAATTGAATTTTTTTGGAAGAGCGCAGGCAGGGCAAATTTGGAGTCGCTGACTGAGTTGTTTAATGTCATTTTAAGACGGCAAGAATGCCTAAAGAATGGAGGTGAAGTAACAAGAACAAAGGTGACATCCAGAGTTGCAACAACTATATAGGTATCAAGTTGCTAAGCCACACTATGAAAGTTTGGAAAAGAATCGTGGAGACGAGGGTGAGAAGAGGCGTGTCTATTTTCAAGAACTAATTTGGATTCATACTGGGGCATTCGACTACAAAAGTCATTCATCTTATTAGGAGGTTGGTGGAGCAGTATAGGGAGAGGAGGAGAGACTTACATATGATTTTCATTGACCTCGAGAAGGCATACGACAAAGTCCCTAGGTAGGTTCTATGAAGATGTTTGGAGGTTAGAGGTGTACCTGTGGCGTACACTAAGGCGATCAAGGATATGTATGATGGAGCCAACACCAGGGTACGGACAGTAGAAGGAGACTCCGAGCACTTTCAGTGATGATGGGGTTGCACCGGGAATCAGCTCTTAGTCCATTTTTATTTGCCTTGGTGATGGATGGACTGACGCGACAAATTCAAGGGGATGTGTCATGGTGTATGTTATTCGCAGATGACATAGTCCTGATTGATAAGACTCGCAGTGGAGTGAACGCTAAGCTGGAGGTTTGGAGACAGACTCTAGAGTCTAAAGGGTTCAGGCTGAGTAGGACCAAGATAAAATACTTGAAGTGAAAGTTTAGTAACGGGAGCAACCATGAGACAGACGTGGAGGTGAGGTTTGGTACTCAAGTCATTCCAAACAAAGAAAGCTTCAAGTATCTCGGGTCTATTATCCAAGAGAATGGAGAGATTGATGACGATATCACACATCGTATTAATGCAGGATGGATGAAATAGAGGCTCGCATATGAAGTCTTGTGCGATAAAAAGGTGCCACCAAAACTTAAAGGCAAGTTCTATAGGGTGGTGGTTAGACCGACTATGTTGTATGAGGCGAGTGTTGTCCAGTCAAGACTTCGCACATCCAAAAGATGAAAGTGGCGGAGATGAGGATGTTGAGATGAATGTGTGGGCATACAAATCCAAAAGATGAAAGTTGCGGAGATGAAGATGTTGAGATAGATGTGTGGGCAAACAATGAGTGGCCTCGGCGGAGGATAAGATGCGGAAAACGAGATTGAGATAGTTCGGGCATGTGCAGAGGAGAGGCACAAATGCCCCGGTGCGGAGGTGTGAGAGTTTGTCTATGAACGGTTTAGGAGGGGTAGAGGTAGGCCAAAGAAGTATTGGAAAGAGGTGATTAGACGGTATATGACGCAGGTGCAATTTACTGAGGATATGACCTTAGATAGGGGGTCGTGGAGGATACAAATTAGGTAGAAGGGTAGTAGATAGTCGAGTGTAGTCCTACTTACGTTTACATACTGGTAGTTGTAGTGTTATTATTGTAGCCCTGTTTAGCCTATCATACTAGTAGGCGCAGTTTTGTTTTACAGTCCCCTGTCATTTGATTTCTGTTGTTGTATGTTTTTCGTGTACTTTGTGTATCTTATTTACCTACGTTAGTTACTGCTCATTTTTTTAAAATGTTTTATCATGACTTATTTGCTTTTGTTACCATCATTTTCATACTGCTTTAAATTTCTTGTTCGGATCTGACCGTTTCACTTTCTTTGCTTGTGCCTATGTTTTGTCTTGAGCCGATGGTCTTTCGAAAAGAGTCTCTCTACTTACCAAGGTAGAGGTAAGGTCTGCGTACAATCTACCCTCCCCAGACCCCACGTTGTGAGACTTCACTGGGTATGTTGACAATGATTGATATGATGATGACTTGTAAACATAATAATTAGGTGATAATTGGTAAGTGGTGTGGTTAGGAACAACAAATTTAATTCAAAGGGAAAGAACGTATATAAAGGTGTTGGACTGTTCGAATTGTACAGATATTGTGCCAATTTTCCATTATTTATTTTTCGTACATTATAACTATCATGTTGGATTATTAATACAGTGAATAAGTATCTTAAACATTGAGAGGAGATAGAGATATTGAGACTTAGTTCTAATCTTGAAAGTTAGGAATATTGAGATTTGACTCCGATTAGCCTAATTGACATTGTGAATCAATATGTTTGTATAGATTGAGGACATTGGAGGTCATTTGGTTGGTGTTCTAGACGTTGCAAGGTTGGGAAAATTATCGTCAGTGAGGTAAGTGAGACTTTAAGCTTTGGGTACTTGCTTTTCAAAACCTTCTTTAAAAAATATGTTTTGTCTGACTGGTCCATGTGTTGGGACAAGCGTGTGCTTGGCAGAATCGGTGGTCTTTGATCAGCCGCGACTATGTTATTTTGAGAAGAGTATTAAAATTGATTTATTGAGTGGTTAGTGGTGTGGCGTGGTCTCGTACCATGGCGTTGGGGCGTCGAATATCTTTCCTTCACGCCGTTATATATTGCCGTTATATATTTACTACGGGCTTACATATGCTGACGTAATATGTTAGGGGAATACACATGATGTCGTAATATGTTAGGGGCCTTGTACTTGCTACCGTAGTATACTATTGGGGCATCATATATGTTGTCGTTGACTCATCGGGTGTTAGGTTAATCTCCTTCGCTGCCGTTTATGACAAGTTCTAAGTGTAGAATGTGTAGAGATATATATATACTTGTTGAACATTTGTTTGGATCTTATTGAGCAACATATTATATGATATACTTTTGTGCATATTATCTCTGTGCTTGTTGTGTGTTTGTATTTTCTAACACTTGTTCAAGGGGTATTTAAAGTGGCGGGTCGAAGATCTTACTGGCTTATATTTACGTATAACTCACTCCTTACCTGCATGTCCATGTAGATACTGTTGCTGAGGCTAACGAGTTCATTCGCGTAGATCATGTTGCTGAGGTGAGCCTTCGCATTGTTCGTGGAGGCTGTCCTTTCAGCTCTATCTAGTTTATAGCATTTACTTTCTTTCCTTGGGTTTGCATGCCCGTCAGTTAAGCTCATGTTACTCTATTAGATGCTCCATGGTCTTAGTGTAGGATTTGGGCTAGAGATTATTCTTTGCACGATCATTGGATTTCGGAAATTCTTACATTATTTTGGTTGGATTATTATTTCGTATTTAATGATTTGTGATGCGTTTGAACTTGCACATAGCTTCTCTCAATGCTTATAAAAATAGTAAAGTTTATGGAGAATTGGTTCGCTTGGCGGGTGGTGTGTGCTAGGTACCAATCACGTCTAGGTGGTATTTTGGGATGTGACAGAACAAAAATAGAGAATTGAAAAAAATTGTATTGAGAGACCAAAAGTGGGCCCGTTGTAATTTTTTAGTGTATATATGTCTTGACCTTTTAATGATTGGACATCATTTTGGGGCAAACCAAAGGGGAAAGATACACATTTGATTAGGGAGATAGACCAACATATTCCATTTTCCCTGTTTATGATCTGAAAAACAATTGCATTGTAGATAACCTAAGACTCCAAAAAGTATTGCTGACATTTTGCCAAAGTACTGCCACAAGCAAACATCTGTAGAGAGGCACTAAAAGCTACCTAACTAGACACTAAGGACCCAAGAAGAAGTAGTTTGATTTGTCTAACTTCTTGATAGATTAAGAGAACTTATGATAAGAACTAAGAAGTTTTAAGTTACCAGAAGTTAAAAGGTCTCGAGGGTGCTAGACAGTTAGACAAAGAGTAACACTTTGCATCAATACATTATTTCACGCAATAAATGAGCAGCATCAAAGAAGAACCAGAAGTACCATACATTAGAAATAATTACTTACAGAATTTGCAAAAAGAGTCTCCAGTAACAAGTCCATGTTGTCATCACCTAGATTGAAAAGAAAATATCCCTTCTAAAAAACATTCAACTGTAATAACAACCAAACTTTTAAAGAAAACCTATGAGTTGGTATTCTTTTACTTTTTCCTTTTTCCTTTTTTAAGGTGGTACACTTGGTACTTTTTCTCCAAGATTCAGTAGAAAAACTATTTGCCAAACTCACAATAGACTAAAACAGAAGTTAGCTGTCTACTACATACCATTTTCCTCAATTGCTTTATCAACAAGTGATGCCTTAAAACCCATGGTCAGAAGAGATGACCTCACGTTGCTGCCTGATGAGCTCGCAACATTGTCCTACAGATGCATTAGCATCCGAAAATGAGATGATTACAGAGGTGATGATTATCAATGCTACCACCTGGATGCTAAACCATATTGCCAAGGCAGCATATGTCTCGAACTTGTATAAACATGGCAACAAAAATATTACCAAGGAATTGCAAACTCAGTTAAATACATTTTTCTATCCTTACCTCCACAGGCGTTGTATACGTGTATATAGATGGAAATTCACAATATGGAGCTTCAACTTTAGGCATGATTCCACTAGCACCTTCGGGCTTTGAAGGATTTTCACTATCTGGTAATTCACACTAGAGTAAACAAAGAGTGATTTAGAATGCAGCAAAGGAATAGCAGCATATACCTTAAATTTTCATATGTATACCATTTTAATGTGAAATTGGAGGGGTGAAAGCTATAGAATAGTCTCCTTATGTGACGCAGCAAAATCGAAAACAGTGATTTCCTTGAACCTGTTGCAGCATGGAATAGTAATATTAATTAATTGAAACACAAGGGTAAAGAATGAGCAAACAATCGTGCAGCCAAAACTTACTGAGTCATTCAAAGCGAGCGTTGAGGATTCATATAGACAACCCCAACTTATTTAGGCTTGAGTAGTCCATGTTATATTCAAAGCAAAAATTGCAGCTCAGATTCATAAACCAAATTGGAAAAGTTCTGTCCAGTTTTTCTTTTTATATATTATCAATTGGGCACAGAGTTTGAAAGGTGGTAAACATGCAATAAAGTTGCAGACCAAACACTTGATAGGCGGAACTCCCACTGAGAACAGATTGGGAGACTTTCACCTTGTAAAGGTCAAGTAATAAAAACCCAAATATTAGTCACAGAAAAAGTTTAAGACTTTATTAAGCTTTGATTAAATCTTCACAGGAAAATCCTAAAGCTTTTCTATGTCGCAATAATACCAAAATTTCAAGCTGGTTCATCTTCTCATTATTTCAATACCCAAAAACCACTTCAATTTTTTTTTTGTGCAACCGAGTGTATACTCATATCTTAATTAGTTAACAGATGGACAATTATTCTAGTCCACACCAATTCCACCCAAGGAACATTTCAGCAAAAAGATAGTTCAGGAAAAATGAACTATCGGGAGCCGGGTATAATTTCACTTAAAATAAGCAGTAATTAAGAGTGTGTTTGGTATGGAGTAAAATATTTTCCAGCAAATGTTTTCCAATTTTCCCCATATTCGGTTGGTCAAATTGTTTTGAAAAACAATTTCCTTAGAAATGAGGAAAATGACTTCCTTGATGGAAGAAGGAAAAACAAGTTCCCCTTCAACACACTTCATCTTCACCCCACCCTCGTAGCCCCATCCCCACCACCCTCAAGATTATATACATATTTTTTAGGTTAACATTTTTTGCTTACGTACCGAACACAAGAAAATAAGTAAGAAACCCACTTATTTTCCGAAAATATTTTCCAAGAAAACATTTTCCTCCATATCGAACACACCCTTAGTACTAAATTCGCCAATATTCAACAACGAATGCATATAATCCGGTAGAAAACCGAACGCCTAAATTTTCCACTACATGTGCAACTGTGTAAGTCCAATGAACCATTTCAATTTCGATATTTACACAGGCATAAACCAACAGCTCCAATTGATATATGTTTTTCGTGTTGAAAATGCATGAAATTTTAGAAAACTAACTGTTACAATTTGAACTGGAGGGAGTATGTGATTGTGAATGGAACTTCAAAGTTTAACATATTCATGAATCAGTTCCTTAACTACAATGATTTCAAATTCCACTCTTTATGGAATACCATCATCGCGGTAAACTGCCTAATTAACATTGAAACCAATTAATTAAAATTCTTTAATAGTAATTAAGGAGTAGCCCAATTTTTTGGTTTAAGTTAACTAAATACTTGCCTTATGATATTAAACATATTTTAACAAAATAATTAATGTTTATAAGATTATACTTATTCAGGTAACCATTACATATAAATTAGTGTTTCAAACACTTCAAACTTTATCATTTAACTGATCTGCTTGTGTACCAGAATGTCAAATTTAATTAATCATCGGTGTAATTTAATTTATTATAACTGATTAATTATCATTTATTATAAAATCAATACTACTAAATAGAACTATCTCTTAAAAAAATTAATTATTAAAATAGAATTACCTGTAATTACCTTTTAAATAAACTTTTTAAGTACATGATACAGCAAATCTAGTTGTACTAGGAAAGTGACTCGAAAAGTTTAAAATAAATAGGACTTATCACAGTTTAAGAAGACAATAAATTAATTCCTAATAATGTTTATTTTGGTGTACAATAGCACACAAAGAAAGAATCATAACCGACTTTATTAATGTAATCCTACACATTAAAAATGGGAATCCCAGTTCTACTAGGAAAATCTTCTATAGATTTATATAGCTTCCCACATTTAATACCAAAGTCCAAAACATCCCTATAAATTGCTAACCACTTTTGCTCAACATTGTAAGATTCATCAAAGACATTTTTCAATTATTATTATTGTTGTACTATGAAGAAGATTTTCTTGTATAATTTCATTCCATCAAAAGCTGAAGAAGAAGCATGCAAAGACAGTAACATCCCATGGCTAGTGACTCGCCGCTTAGTAGAAATACGGGACATATACCCTGCCCCGGTCATAGACCTGCAGAACCTGTGGAAGATCAAAAAGGTTGTCACGCATTACGAGGCGGACGTCGGGAAACTGGTGCTGCCGTTCGCGGACATTTTTGAGTACATTTTTCGGTACTGGACGTTGGATGCACCAAATTTGTAACGTTCGGGCACAGGAAGCATATTAATTTATGGGATGTTACTGAAGAGAACCACCCTAAGAATTATCGGTGTGAAGGGACTTATATTGAGATGTTGCCTAATGAGGACTACGCACTCGTGTGTGTAGATTTGTTTAAGGATAGTGGATTGGGGGTTGATGATGAGATTGGACTGTATTGGGATCCTAGGTCTTCGAATTTCAAATTCAAGTTAATTAAAAAGGGTCATGTTTGATGAAATCTTGTGATGGTTTTTGTAAGGAGATTGAATGATTTTCTATTGTTGTGGAATATCGTGTTACTCCGCATGTTTTATTTTAAAAAGGGTCATGTTTGATGAAATCCTGTGATGATTTTTGTAAGGAGATTGAATGATTTTCTATTGTTATGGAATATCATGTTACTTCGCATGTTTTATTTTAAAAAGGGTCATGTTTGATGAAATCTTGTGATGATTTTTGTAAGGAGATTGAATGATTTTCTATTGTTGTGGAATATCATGTTACTCCGCATGTTTTATTTTATGTCTTATTTAATGAAGATTTTTGAATTATGTGATAAAGATTTGTGTAATATACCCAAATATTCTTGAATCGTGTGATCTTAAACATACCATATAAGTTATTGGAGTTAAGAAATTATTAAATATAAAAAGTGATATTTGTTTTGAAACAGTGTAAAAATGAAAGTATGCAAGGATTGTTTGATGAAATTTTGTGATAGATTTGCATTAGTTCTCAAATTGTAAGAGAGATTGGAAGATTGTTATACTTTGATTTAAAAGAATAGTGGTGATTGGCCTGTGCTACAAATCAATACTCCTAATATTAAAATTTACTGTTATTTTCTGTTGCAGTGCAATATCATGTGTGACTCACTAACATGTTGTGTAATGATTAGTATGAAGCTTTTGGATTCAGCAATTGTTGTTCAAAGCGAACGTTGAGGATTCATATCGAACCCCAACTTACCTAGGCTTGAGGTTTAGTCCTTGTTGTATTTAAAGCAAACACTGCAGCCCAGATTCATAAAGCAAATTGGAAAAGCTCTGGACAGTTTTTTCTTTTTTAGAAGTGATTAGATGGACTAATTATTCTAGTCCAAATCAATCACAAACAAGGAAGATTTCAACAAAAGACAGTTCAAGAAGAAAGAGCTACTGGGAGCTGGGTATAATTTCACTTAAAATTAGCAGTAATTAAGAACTAAACTCCCCAATGTTCAAGCTCAACAGCGAACTGCACACATAATCTGATAGAAAAAAACGCCTAAATTTTCCACTAGTTGCCCAGCTGTGTAAGTCCAATAAACCATTTCAATTTTAATATTTACACACGCATAAACCAACAGCTCCAATTGATATATGTTGTGTAGAAAATGCTTCAAATTCGAGGAAATAAACTGTTACAATCGATGTTATAGACAAAAGTTGAGCATGCACTAATTCACCGGCGGGGGAAAGAAAGGTGCATTCGTCTTTTGACTCTTTTCTTTATTTCAAGACCCAAAAAAACACTTTTTTTGTGCAACCAAGTGTATATTCATATCTCAATGAGAAGTGTGATTAGATGGACCAATTATTCTAGGCCAAATCAATTCCAACCAGGTAACATTTTGACAAAATACAGTTAAACAAGAAAGAGCTACTTTGATTTTATGGCAGTTGTGTTATTGTTCCTTTTTTTCATACTGACTTTGTTATTATCTATTGTTTTTTTTACTTTTGTTATTTCTTTGTTTGATTGTTTGTGTTTGCTTTTCATTGAGCCGAGGTTCTATCGGAAACAACCTCCCTACCTCACAAGGTAGGGGTAGGGGTAAGGTCTGCGTCCACTCTACCCTCCCCATATCCCAATCCCAACACTGGGTATGTTATTGTTGTAAATAAGTCTTTCTTTGACAGTAATTTTTTCATATATCTTTAAAATATTTTGAATTGTCAATTATTGTGACTTATAATATTTTTTACATAGTTTTCAAATATATAAATTTTATTTCAAAAAACTTGAAGATTTCATGCCCGAATTCATGGTCAAAATTAAACAATTTGACTCTCGAAATCCAAAATGTGTCACACAAATTGGAACAGATGGATTACTAAATTCGCCAATGTTCAACAACAAATGCACATAATAATCCAGTAGAAAACAAATGCCTAAATTCTAAAACACAGTTCAAGCAAAGAGCTATTGGAAAAGGCCAGGTATAATTTCACTTTAAATAAGCAGTAATTAAGAACTAAACTCCCCAATGTTCCAGCTCAACAACAAACTGCACACATAATCCGGTAGAAAACAAAACGCCTAAATTTTCCACTACCTGCGCAACTGTAGAATTCCAATTAATCACTTCAATTTTACTATTTACACACGCATAAACCAACAGCTCCAATTAATATATATTTTTCATCTAAATTCGCCAATTTTCAACAACAAATGCACATAAAGCAACAGCTCAATTACGTATTGAAATTTGAGGAAATAAATAAATTTCACCGGCGGTGGGAGAGAAAGGGAAGCTAACCTTTAGCTGCGGTGAAATTTGAGGGTGAGAGCTTAATTGAGCTGCTGCTGAAAAACAAACATATTGGGAGTGCGGTGCGGTCAGACTAGAGCTAAACGGCTGAGGTTATCTTGTGACCAACGTGTACGGACAGATACAAAGTACCAAACCTAATCCAACATTACACTAAAATCCAATTATGTACCTCGAATATTCCATAAATTAATAACCTCGATTAAATAATAATTTTTTCCGGTCCCAACTTGGGCCAATGGATAAAATAATAAACTCGATAAATGCATAAAATAATAATTTTAAAAAAAAATCCTGAGGCCCACTGAAAATATAAAATAATAATTCATTAAATACCTATGAAAATTACATAAATAATTCATAAAATAAAGCTTCCAAAGCAGTTTTTATCAAATTTTATGTTTTCCTAAAATATGTATCTATGCGAACTGAACTCAATTTTATCTTTAACTTTTTGGAGGGCATAAACTAGGGCTGGCCAGTGGGCCGGGACAGCCTGACCCCGACCCGAGCCCGTCCCGAGCCCGCCCCGGTCCCGCCCCGACCCCGCCCAAAAAAAAAAAAAAAAAAAAATTACGGGGGCGGGACTCGAACCCGGACGGGACGATGTCTCGTCCCGCGAGACCCGAGCCCGCCCCAGCCCGCGAGCCCGAGCCCGCCCCGACCCCGACCCCCCGCCTCGCCCTTTGCAAAAATGGCCGTTGCACCAACGGCCATTTTAGATTATGGCCGTTGGCAACCGCCATTTTAGCCCCCCCCCCCCCCCAACCCCCTACCCCTTAATATTTATTTTTAACCCATAAATTATTATATTTACACTTTAACCCAATTTTTCAACTATAAATAACTCATTTTCTCTTCATCTTTCTCACAAATCTTCCTACAATCTCTCTAATTTCTCAATATATCTCTCTACAATTCTACATTGTTTGCTAAATATTCAATTTTATTTATTCATTTGGGAATTGGTAGTGAAGTTGGCAACTAGCTTGAGGATCTTCCATCGAGCAAAGTTTCAATTTTCAACCTCTCGATTACACGTCGACGTTACATCGGCGTTTGGTACATTCGTTCCTTCATTAAATTATTATTGTCTGTTTATTTAGTTTAGATCACTTAATTTTATTGCCTTTAATTATTTATTTATTATCATAATTAAAATGGAATGATTAAAAGGTATGTTTAAGGGTAAGGGTAAGGGTGGTGCTTCTTCTAGTAGGGGCAACCAGGGCAAGGGTACTTCTTCTAGTCATCTTATTCCTACACATGATGATTTTGTTGATACTCAACATTTTCCTACAATACCATTAGATTTAGACCAGAGCTATTTTCTGGAACTCAAGAAGACTTTAATTTAGACGATGATCTAGATGATATACCCACTAATGTTGATGACAACACACCCACTAGTGCACCTTCAACCGAAATACCTCCTATTCCCCCTAGTATGAGACGAGGTCCAAAAACGACCATTAAAATCAGATGCATGGACATTTTTTGATAGGGACGTAGAGAATCAAGTAGCCATATGTAAAATTTGTAAAAATGTTTTAAAATTTAAAACTGGAAAAGGTCACGGTGGGACGGGGGGTTTAATTAGACACGTAGTAAGTGCTCATCCAAATAGGTATGCCCAATACCAGGCTTCAAAACCGGGTGCGCAAACGCCCGCTCCATCGGGATAAGGTTCACATACTGATACTGTCCCGGACCAAGTACAGGGTCAAATTAACCCTATGACGGGGGAAATTGTAGGCTCTAAATACAATAAACATAGAGATAGGGAAGCAATATCAAAATTAGTTGCTGTGGAGGGTTTGCCTTTTTCATTTCCTTCATCTCCGGTTTTATTCATTACATTAGAGATATATATAATCCTCGCTTTTAACGGTTTTCCTAGATCAACCGTTAAGAGAGATGTATTTAAATTCGCGCATGAATATCAACAATATTTACGTTTTTCATTATATCATTTTAATGGCAAAGTATCCATCACGTCCGATATAGGTCGTAGTACTAACGGCCATGATTATTTAACCGTAACTTGTCATTGGATATATTATAAATGGTCTATGCAAAAACGTATTTTAGCGTATAGATATATAGATGATAGGCACACCGGTACTTTTATTGCGTAAAAAATATTTATCAAGTGTGCGATTATTACTTAATTACCGATAAAATTATGACTATTACATTAGATAACGCTTCTAGTAACAATTACGCAATTACAATTTTAAAAAATAGTTTAACTCCGTCTTTTCCAGACCATTTTCATATAAAATGCGCGTGCCATATATATAACTTAATTGTAAAGGATGGTCTATCACTTTTTGAAGACATTCTTAGTAAAATACAATTTGCTATAAACTTTATTTTTAAAAGTAATAAAGTACAACGTAGAAAAGAATATAAAAAAATTTGTCATGATTGCCAACTACCTTTTAGAAAAATTCCACAAGAAGTATCCACTAGGTGGAATTCTTTATACGAGCAACTACTTGTTGCTTATGACTATAAATTACCTATAACTTTATTTTTTAACTCTCATAATAAAAAGCCAAATTTGATATGATTTTAGATAGTGATTGGGAAAAAATTTCCGAACTTATTGTATTTTTAGAGAAATTTTTTCAAGCAACAAAAGAATTTTCCGGATATATTATCCTACTATTTCAACTATGTTATTTTATATAACTCTAATATTTTTATTACTTAGTGAATATATGGAAAAACCAAATTATAAGGCAAATATTAAAAAAATGTTTCTCAAAATAAAAAAATATTTTATTCCTATTCCCTCTATTTATATTATTGGTTCTCGTATTAAATCCTACTATTAAAATAGACGGTACAAAATCACTAATTGAAACTATTTACGATTGTATAGAAGTACTACCACCTCCAAGTCCCAAAAATCTAAATCACCCACCACCTATTGAACAAACTAAAGAAGAAGTATTGTCTAGCGTAGAACACCAATGCAAAAATATATATAGATTCTATCAACAAGAAAATGCTAGTAACTTACCTAAGGCTTCCATACCATCTTCTTCATCTTCAACACAACCTCACAAAAGACATGTCAAGCTTCGCGCTAGTATTGAAAGCCTCGTAAATAGAATGTGCGGCCGTACCTCTACTACTAACCAAATTAGCGAGTTGGATATTTTTGTTTTGCAGTGGTTCTCGTACCGTATCAAGAAGTTATCAATGAAGATGGACATGAAGACTTGCCGAAATACGGGAGGGGGAATGAGAAGACCTTTCCGACACTTTCAATGATGGCTCGAGATGTTTTGAACATTCAAACGTCGTCAACCGCGTCCGAAAGCGCTTTTTCTCGCAGCAGATATCAAATAGGAGACCACGTACACTCATTAGCCGGAGACAAATTTTGGAAATTGCGTATTATTCGTAGATTGGATACGAGCGGAGCGGAGAAGGTGCGGTCAACCGGAGATCAACGAAGAAGATGATGAAAACTACAACGAAATCTTAACCGAAGGTAGTGGAAGCGACGTAGATCAATTTGACCAACAAATACCAATTCCAACCGAAGAACCACATGAAATCATCAAGCAATTAGAACAGTTTTTTTGAGAATGTAATTTTTTTAATTGTAATTTTATTATGTAATTTGTAACTTTTGGACAACACCACAAAGTTGTAATTTAGATTTTAGACAATTGTATTTGTATTACAAAAAAATCATATGTCTATTAAATAATATAAGAGGCACAAAAACAATCTTGGGATGTTTTTATTACACTATCTTGTTTTGTTTATTGAGTTTTTTTATACATATGTTATTTTTTTTTTTAAAAAAAAAAAAAAAACCCGCCATATCCCGACCCGAGCCCGACCCCGACCCGAGCCCGACGACGGACGGGATCGGACGGACGGACTTGCTCCGGTCCCGCCGCACCCGACCCCGCCGAGCCCGCCGGACCCGACCCCGCCCCTTCTCCCGTCCCGCCCCGACCCCGACACCGCCAGACCCGAGCCCGGCCCACTGGCCAGCCCTAGCATAAACTACATTCGACACATTCTTCTCATTTTGAAGCAAGTAATTTTTCAAAATCTCTATGGCAAGAAAACTTCTTTTGGAGAAACGTGTGGTATAGCGTTACTTAGGGCTGGCCAGTGGGCCGGGACAGCCCGACCCCGACCCGAGCCCGTCTCGAGCCCGCCCCGGTCCCGGCCCGACCCCGCCAAAAAAAAAAAAATTACGGGGGCGGGACTCGAACTCAGGACGGGACGATGTCTCGTCCCGCGAGACCCGACCCCGCTCCGACCCCGACCCCGCCCCTTTGCAAAAATGGCCGTTGCACCAACGGCCATTTTAGATTATGGCCGTTGACCAACGACCATTTTAGCCCCCCCCTCCCCCAACCCCCTACCCCTTAATATTTATTTTTAACCCATAAGTTATTATATTTACACTTTAACCCAATTTTTCAACTATAAATAACTCATTTTCTCTTCATCTTTCTCACAAATCTTCCTACAATCTCTCTAATTTCTCAATATATCTCTCTACAAGTCTACATTGTTTGCTAAATATTCAATTTTATTTATTCATTTGGGAATTGGTAGTGAAGTTGGCAACTATCTTGAGGATCTTCCATCGAGCAAAGTTTCAATTTTCAACCTCTCGATTACACGTCGACGTTACGTCGGCGTTTGATACATTTGTTCCTTCATTAAATTATTATTGTCTGTTTATTTAGTTTAGATCACTTAATTTTATTGTCTTTAATTATTTATTTATTTATTTATTATCATAATTAAAATGGAAGGATTAAAAGGTATGTTTAAGGGTAAGGGTAAGGGTGCTTCTTCTAGTAGGGGCAACCAGGGCAAGGGTACTTCTTCTAGTCATCTTATTCCTACACAGATGATTTTGTTGATACTCAACATTTTCCTACAATACCATTAGATTTAGACCAGGAGCTATTTTCCGGAACTCAAGAAGACTTTAATTTAGACGATGATCTAGATGATATACCCACTAATGTTGATGACAACACACCCACTAGTGCACCTTCAACTGAAATACCTCCTATTCCCCCTAGTATGAGACGAGGTCCAGTAAAACGATCATTAAAATCAGATACATGGACATTTTTTGATAGGGACGTAGAGAATCAAGTAGCCATATGTAAAATTTGTAAAAATGTTTTAAAATTTAAAACTCGGAAAAGGTCACGGTGGGACGGGGGTTTAATTAGACACGTAGTAAGTGCTCATCCAAACTAGGTATGCCCAATACCAGGCTTCAAAACCGGGTGCGCAAACGCCCGCTCCATCGGGACAAGGTTCACATACTGATACTGTCTCGGACCAAGTACAGGGTCAAATTAACCCTATGACGAGGGGAATTGTAGGCTCTAAATACAATAAACATAGAGATAGGGAAGCAATATCAAAATTAGTTGTTGTGGAGGGTTTGCCTTTTTCATTTCCTTCATCTCCCAGTTTTATTCATTACATTAGAGATATATATAATCCTGTTTTTAACGATTTTCCTAGATCAACTGTTAAGAGAGATGTATTTAAATTCGCGCATGAATATCAACAATATTTACGTTTTTCATTATATCATTTTAATGGCAAAGTATCCACCACGTCTGATATAGGTCGTAGTACTAACGGCCATGATTATTTAACTGTAACTTGTCATTGGATAGATTATAAATGGTCTATGCAAAAACGTATTTTAGCGTATAGATATATAGATGATAGGCACACCGGTACTTTTATTGCGTAAAATATTTATCAAGTGTGCGATTATTACTTAATTACCGATAAAATTATGACTATTACATTAGATAACGCTTCTAATAACAATTACGCAATTACAATTTTAAAAAATAGTTTAACTCCTTCTTTTCCAGACCATTTTCATATAAAATGTGCGTGCCATATATATAACTTAATTGTAAAGGATGGTCTATCACTTTTTGAAGACATTCTTTGTAAAATACAATTTGCTATAAACTTTATTTTTAAAAGTAATAAAGTACAACGTAGAAAAGAATATAAAAAAATTTGTCATGATTGTGGACTACCTTTTAGAAAAATTCCACAAGAAGTATCCACTAGGTGTAATTCTTTATACGAGCAACTACTTGTTGCTTATGACTATAAATTACCTATAACTTTATTTTTTAACTCTCATAATAAAAAGCCAGCTAATATGATTTTAGATAGTGATTGGGAAAAAATCTCCGAACTTATTGTATTTTTAGAGAAATTTTTTCAAGCAACAAAAGAATTTTCCGGTATATATTATCCTACTATTTCAACTATGTTATTTTATATAACTCTAATATTTTTATTACTTAGTGAATATATGGAAAAATCACTTATAAGGCACTATTAAAAAAATGTTTCTCAAAATAAAAAAATATTTTATTCCTATTCCCTCTATTTATATTATTGGTTCTCAGTATTAAATCCTACTATTAAAATAGACGGTACTAAATCACTAATTGAAACTATTTACGATTGTATAGAAGTACTACCACCTCCAAGTCCCAAAAATCTAAATCACCCACCACCTATTGAACAAACTAAAGAAGAAGTATTGTCTAGCGTAGAACACCAATGCAAAAATATATATAGATTTTATCAAGAAGAAAATGCTAGTAACTTACCAAACTTCCATACCATCTTCTTCATCTTCAACACAACCTCACAAAAGACATGTCAAGTTTCGCGGCTAGTATTGAAAGCCTCGAAATAGAATGTGCGGTCGTACCTCTACTACTAACCAAATTAGCGAGTTGGATATTTTTGTTTTACGGGGGTTCCGTACCGTATCAAGAAGTTATCAATGAAGATGGACATGAAGACTTGTCAAATACTTGGAGGGGAATGAGAAGACCTTTCCGACACTTTCATTGATGGATCGAGATGTTTTGAACATTCAAGCGTCGTCAATCGCGCGTCGAAAGCGCTTTTTCTCGCAGCGATATCAAATAGGAGACCACGACACTCATTAGCCGGAGACAGCTTGGAAATTGCAGTATTATTCAGAGATTGGATACGAGCGGAGCGGAGAAGGTGCGGTCAACCGGAGATCAACGAAGAAGATGATGAAAACTACAACGAAATCTTAACCGAAGGTAGTGGAAGCGACGTAGATCAATTTGACCAACAAATACCAATTCCAACCGAAGAACCACATGAAATCATCAAGCAATTAGAACAGGTTTTTTTGAGAATGTAATTTTTTTAATTGTAATTTTATTATGTAATTTGTAACTTTTGGACAACACCACAAAGTTGCAATTTAGATTTTAGACAATTGTATTTGTATTACAAAAAAATCATATGTCTATTAAATAATATAAGAGGCACAAAAACAGCTTTGGGATGTTTTTATTACACTATCTTATTTTGTTTATTGAGTTTTTTTTATACATATGTTATTTTAAAAAAAAATAAAAAAAAATGAAAACCCGCCGTATCCCGCCCCGAGCCCGCCCCGACCCGAGCCGACGGATCGGGATCGGGACGGGACTTGCTCCGGTCCCCGCCGACCCGACCCCGCCGGACCCGACCCCGCCCCTTCTCCCGTCCCGCCCCGACCCCGACCCCGCCAGACCCGGCCCGCCAGACCCGAGCCCGGCCCACTGGCCACTCTTAGCGTTACTATCACATAGAGAGGTAGTAACTTTTGTTGAACCCACTGTTGCAAATCTTTTTTACTTGAAGAGGATGCTTATTTTTGTACTCACATAATGTTTTTCTCATCTTATCAGTTAGCGTAGACTTTTTTACACCTTTTAAATGAGTAGTCATGGAAGAGAAGATATAATATATGAATTTTTATATTTTGGTATATGAAGTTAATGTACATGTGTCTACTTATAAACTCTATATTGTGTACTTGAAACAATTCACAAGGCATTCTATTTTGAAGATATAATTCTTTTTGACAAGATTAATAAACTTAGATACAATGCACCATCATTAATTAATTGTTTATTTATTTTCCTTTCTTAGAATAAAAATTATTCTATAAATTAATAACACCGTATAAGATAATAATTTTCCAAGTTCCAAGGATATTCATTTATAGAGGTTTTACTGTAGATATAATGGGGGGAGGAAATGAATAAAATGATCTTTTTAGATCTATTATATATATTTTTTTTCAAATTTTTTATATGTAAAAAGTGAATATTTCTTGTAAAGGGATCATAAAATAAAATAAAAATTGTAAAGGGTTAAAAATTCATTTCTTCCGGAAATGGGATTTCTTGTCCTCTTACATTTGAATAGAAAATAATGATCTTTTCAGATCTCTTATGTGTAGAAAAATGAAAATATCTTGCTAAAGGTCATAAAATTTTTAAAAAAAATGTAAAAGGCTAAAAAGTTACTTTTTTAAAAATAAGTGATTCTTTTATTGATTATTTTTATAAGGGTGAGTTTAAATTTTTTTAGTGGTCAGACAGGCGGGTTAAAAGAGTTTCAACAAGTGAATAGATTTAGTTGAAAAAAATAATTGTCACGTAGGTATCACATCGAAAAATTTAGGTGGGGAACATTGGACTTTAACCGATGAGGAGCAAATATAACCCTAAAGTTGGTTGACAAAAGTAAATATGGCTCTAAATTGGATTGTAAGGACAAATATATCATAACAGAATAACGAATGACAAATATAACTTATTTACGAGATTAGAAGGATAAATATGACCATTTTCTGATCCAATTATATTTATAAGAGTGTGTTTGGTACAAAGGAAAATGTTTTTTGTATAAACATTTTCTTAGAAAAAATAAGTGATTTTTTATTCATTATTTTTATGTGTTTGATAAATAATCAGAAAAAATTATTTCAAGAATATTTATATATATTAGAACTAAGTTTTTAAAATATTTTTAAGAAAATATATTTCTCCTCACCAAACACATTCTTATTTTATTTCTTTTAACAATTCCTTTCATATAAAATTGCATAAATTCTTTGTAAAAGTTGTACTGCCACAATCTTGTAGTTTTGACTGATATGGTAAGCTTCTTTTATGTTTTTTTTTCTTCAAATCTCTTATGTGTAAAAATAAAGATTTCTAGTCTAAAATCATAAAATTTTAAAAAGTTTGTAAAGGACTAAAAAATTATTTCTCCCTTAAATTTGTGGTCCTTAATTTTTGTCTGTCCGCACTTTCCGCACGGAATAACTAAATTTCGGTCGACATAATTAGGTTCAGCTTTGGCATAAGTATCATAACATCCAACAAGTTATGTTTGACAAAAGACAACACTTTCAATATTCAACATAATTTGAAAAATACATAAGTTTAGATATAGCTCTATAAAGTTTACATTTCGCTCGGCATATGCATCATAACATCCCCACTTGTTATGTTGGATACGGTAAAACTCTCAACATTCAATGTATTCTAAAAATAATTACACAATTTATATCGCATAACTTAATTCCTACATAAGTTGTGTCGATCGAAGCAAAAGTTCAATTTTCGAAGATAAATGTTACAGAACTTATGTCAAGCGGAGCATATCTGGATATTTTCATTAAATGAGCAATAACGGAAAAAATTAAAGACCACATATATGACAAAAATTAAAAACTAGTACGTTTGAAGAACAATCCGTGCAAAAACTTCGAAAATGTTTTTCAAAATATTAGTTCAACATTATCCTAAGGGAATCGTAAATTGGTTCACTTTGAGTTTCATGGTATCAGAAGTCTAGGTTTTTCATACATATCCTCTCTTTGTCTTCCGCTGCCCTCGGTTTCCGAGCTTCCATCAGGGTTTCCGTGCCCGACTTCTCTCTTCTCTTCCCAAATTAGTCAAATCCCTTCTTCACCTTTTGTTCTTTCGTTATGTCTAAGAACGTATTTCATTCGGCCCTTTATGTTTCCAACATCAAGAACCACATCCCTATTGTTCTTGAGATGGAAAACGTCCAGTATGCGACGTGGGCAAAGTTGTTCAAAATTCACGCAATTTCATATCAAGTCCTCCATCACATAATTCCTCCCGCTACCCCTACTCCTGCGGAGGATACTCGGTTATGGATTATTCTTGATGCTACCATCCTTCAGTGGATTTATTCCACTATTTCTACCGACCTTTTACAAATGATTATTGAGCCAGACACTACGGCTATGGCTACATGGAATAGATTGCGTGATATATTCCAGGATAACCAACATTCTCAAGTTGTCACCCTTAAGCAAGAATTCTCCCAAGTCAACATGAAAGATTTCCCAAACATTGCTTATTGTAAACGGCTCAAGAAATTGGCGGACCAAATCTGTAACGTTGGGGCGCCTATTACCAATAATCGTCTTGCTCTTCAAATGGTTACAAGACTTTATGAGGCCTATAATGGCGTTGAGACTCTCCTCCGTCAAAGTAATCCACTTCCACCTTTTTATCCAGCCCGCTCGATGCTCATGTTAGAAGAAATCGGCTTGGAAAAAAAGGCGGCTACTGGCGCCAGTTACGTGGTGATGATGACTTCATTTGATAACTCTCACGGGTTTGTTGACAATTCGGGCCAAAACCGCCCCAACGGTGGAGGCAAGAAGGGTCAAAACCATAAAAATAATGGCAAGAATCGCGGCGGCAACAACGGTGGCGGCTGGAACAGTGGCCCCACCGGTGGGAACAGTAACAACGGCGAGGGTGGACCTCAGAACAATGGCAGTGGACCGCAAGCCGCCTGGTCCCAACCTTGGGCTCCTTGGCCGTGGAACTGGGCCAGTGGCCCTTGGCCCAACAACTAATATTTTCCAGCTTCTCCTTTCCCCTGGCAGTGGGCCTCTCAGCAGCCAAGCAGGCCCAATTTTTCACAATCCAGTGGGTTTCGGAACACTGCTGGTCCCTGGACAGCAAGGAGGCCTGCTTGGGCCTCGACCCCCGCAGGCTTACCATGCTACGGGCCCTAATTCGAATTACATACATTGGGATTAAATCCTCCATACATGAATTGGTACATGGACAGCGGCGCCACTTCTCACATCACGTCCGACCAAGGTACTCTCTCGTCTTATTCCAATTTGAGCAAAAATTGTGGCATAATTATTGATAATGGCAACTCAATTCCAATTCATGGTTATGATCATACAACTTTGTCTCCCCCCTCATCCACCTCTTGTCTTGAAAAATTCCCTTCATACCCCTAACTTAATTAAAAATTTGGTGTATGTCCGTAAATTCACCTCTGATAATTGGGTTTCTGTTAATTTTGATCCTTTTGGTTTTTCTGTGAAAGATTTCAAGATGGGTGTTGGCACCCAATTTTGTCCCGTATTTTCCGATTTATTCGCAGTTTTAAATATTTTTGACACCTCAAAATAATTTAATATATATACATATAGGCATATACATATATATATTTATATACATATATTATGATGATTATTATTATTAATATTTTTATTCGCATTTCTACAACATTTTGCCTTTTTATTCATGATCATAATTTTTATCCTAATATTCTACATTATTTTATTTACGCAAAACGACATCGTATTTTTTAGTTTAATTAAGCATTAAGCATTTCACAAGTATTATGTTTTATTATTATCACATCGTTATACTATATCCTAAGTAATTTACATTTATTCAAAGCATTTTTAATATTAAATCCCTTTTATATTTTTAAACCCATAAACCATGTTATTTCCCAACCCAAAATAATTTCTACCCAAAACATTCTATCAACCTCCAAAGTCCATCTCCAAATTAACTCCTATTTTCGGCCCAGACCCAACAGCCCAACTCCTCATTCCCCTTTTATTTCCCTTATCCCTGAACCAACACAACTAAATTTTAGCCCAAAATCGGCCAGCCCAATCGGACACCCCCAATACCCAACCGAGGCCCAATTCGACCCAACCCATATTACTCATCAAAACCTAAAACACAACAACCCTACATCCCTTTACCCAAAAAAACCAATTCGCCCAGCCCAATATCCAATTGACTCGAGCCCAATCCCAATTAGAACCCCCCATCGTCCAAACCTACACCCCTTTACCCAAAAAACAAAATCGTCCCCAAAATCGAACGAAAACCAAAAAATTCAGCAGCCCTTCACACCGGTTCCACCTTCAGACCGCCGGATAAATACCAACATCGATGCCACCATCAACCTCTCGCATCACCCATCCCTTTTCCTGAAGATTTAGGCCTGCAAAAACTGCGACAATAGCTGTGAAAGAGGAAACCCAAAAATCCTTCGGTTACCTCTTCAAATTTGATGGGTAAAAGCACCAATCCATACCCCTTTATCATCATCTCTACCTTTTTCAAAAATCGGTAGGGAAACCGTCACATTTTCCCCCTTTATTTTGAATTCGAATTTCAAATTACATGCTTCTTGAAGAGATCGTTGAACCTTCAACTCTGAGCTATAAATAGAGCCCTTGGGGCTGTGTGAAAAGAGGGATTTTTCAGAGAAAAATGGGGATTTTCAGACATAAAAAGGGGACCTTTCTTTCATTCTCACAAGTCATTTTGGAACAAGTTTCGATTCCGAAAAATCTTTTCTTTTACTCTCAGTTCTGGCTCGACACAACCACAAAACACTCATGCTCATTTTCTGTTCAATCGTATAAACACACTTTCCGAGCGGACTCGACGATTCGAGACGACGCCTCGATTCGCTGCCCGGAGAAGGTCAGTAAACACAAACCCTTTTGATTTTCTATATGCTTAGCTTAGTATAATTTGCATTTGTGTTTGCGTGTTGATTAAGCATGTTTAATTATTGTTTGAGCCTGCTAGTTAATTATTACGTATGTTTTGTTAAATTAGCCAATGTCTGGGATCATTAGGTTATCTATTAAGCATGTCTGGTTATAATGGTCACTGCTTGTGTTCATTAACCAATTATTAGTGTGTTAACTACATCTTGTTTTTAACCATTTCTTGATTGTTTGGTTCATATGATGTTGGTTTGAGAAGCATGTTTGACCTCTTAAAGACTATGTTTAGCCAATCCATGTCCATGTGTCCTTGTTATGCCATTCAACACCAATTTTAAGTTAAGAACATGTTGTTAAGAGAAATCAATGCTTGTATAATGTGTATGTTGGCCTCTGGACATCTTACTTGGCTTTGAATATGTTTAAAATGCTCATAATATGTCACCTAGTCTCTGTTTGGTTAAATAATAATCTAAAATGGTTGATGCTTGGTTTGGGTTAGTCCTTTTAATCCAAGGATAACCAAGACTGTGCCATATCGTTTACTTTACCACACTTGTCTACATTATTCTGGTTCTGGCTTACCCTTTTCAAGAGATTAATATGGCTAGTTAGGCTTGAATCCTAAATGCACCTGCCTATTCATGATGAAACACTTAGGATATTCTATGTATTTGTCATGTCCATATATCCTTGTGGTTTGTGAGTGATGTGATGCATATTAGTATTCTCTGTGAACATTCATTTAGTCTGCCTAAGTCTGTATGAAATGAATCTGGAGATAACCAATATATAGCCTTATGCATGTCTGTGGATTTCTGGATATGATTAACTACGGATAATCTAAATAATAATGAAACATGTTTGTTCCTGTTAGAGTTCTTGTGCTTAATTTAACATGTCCTAGATATTTCTTTGCTTTTGATATAACAACTTGTTGACTTAAGGTTCATTTGATAACCATGTTGAGTCATGCCATGTCTAATACCAATTGTCACAAATATCTGTATATATACTTGCACATCTATGTTGAAACTGTCACTTTTAAATCTAAGTCATTTAGCCTAATATCTATTTTAGATGGAGTTTCAAATCTGAATTACTATGATAAAGGTCTGTATTTGTGCATTTTTCTGAAATATAGGGTAATTTGAATCATGTCTGTGTCACTTAAGAGCTAGTTGAAAGGGTTAATGGGATTGTCTACACCTGTTTGTGTGAAATAGAGATTACGACTTCAGTTAAAATTTATGATTTTTTTTAATCTTGTTGTGTTAAGTGCAGAGTATATCTTTCCTGAAATTCTGTGTTCTTCATTGGTCCTATCCCTATAAAAGAATTACATCTATGCATCCTGAGTATTCAAATTTGCCTGAACTGCTGCATTTACAGTGGCATGTTTCAGTGTATACAAAGTATAGACATCTAGATATACCCAGATGAATATCTAGGTTGTATATCCTTGTAAATTCCTAAGCATATCATGTATACTTTGAATATTCCATGAATATCAACGCCTCTATATGGCTGAGTATGTATCTGACTGGAAGGGTTTGTATTTCATGTTATATGAATCCTCTATGTTTGAAATCACTCACTGTTCTACAAGTTTGAATGATAAGTCTGTGTTTCCGGTCCTTCCATCTCATGTCTTGTTCCTGTCTTTGTTTGAGACTTTCGAATATATATGTTAGGTTTTATATTTATCTTGTTATGCTGGTTGAAAGCGAAGATAAGCTTCGGGTTTGGTTTAGCCTTCTTCGATAGCCTGCCATGCCTAAGGTTCAAGAAGCCTTTTGAATCTTGTTGCGGCATCGGAAATGAATGGTGGTAGCCCTCTTTGTCTTCTTATATTTCAAGTTTGAGGTTTAGTGTGATTAGTTTTTAAGTTTACCTTTCCCTTTATATCTTTGTTGTGCTACCAGTGGTTGTGGTATCCTGTTGCACCTTGAGATTCTGGATACATGCCATCTTTAAATAGTTCTCGTTATGGGTTTGTTCCTTTTGGTCGCTTGATTCGAGACGCCGATTCTTTGCAATAGTTGGGCTGATTACTGCACTTTTGAGCCATTATTCTGATGTTGTGTTTGCCGCGCATAACTTCTGCAATCTTGACCATTTACACTTCTTTTCGAAAATATTTTACTGCTACATTTTGAGCATATTTGATGTCTTATCACTGTTGTATTTTAGCCAAAATTGCTGCTGTTTTCTTGGCTAAAAAATAGCTGCTTTAAGGCTGCTTTGGGCAGCCCACTGCTGCTTTTCAAGTCCACCGCTTCTGTGTTTCAAGCCCACTGCTGCGTTATTTTTTTAAACCCAATTGCTGATGTTTTTCTCAGCTGAAAATAGATGGTTTAAAACTGCTTTGGACAACTGCAATATTTCGGTTTTACTGTTTTGGTATTATTTTACTGATTTGAACAAATACTACATTTAGACCAATGAAATTGAATTTGAGGCCGCGTCCCTTCGGAAAATGCCTCTCGGTTTCGATTTTACTGTTTTGGTATTATTTTACTGATTTGAACAAATACTACACTTAGGCTGATGAAATTGAATTTGAGGCCGCATCCCTTCGGAAAATGCCTCTCGGTTTAGGCTTGCTGCCTTGGTATAATTGACTGATTTGAACATGATACTACACTGGCCGATGAAAATATCCGTCGATTTTAAGGCCCCCATAATTGTAAAGACGGAAATATAACTTCTGGGCAAGGATGAGACTTAAATCTTTTTCTTATTTCACCCGAGAGATCAACATGTTTAGTAGGCGAGGCAATTAAAATGACCGATGAATTATATCTTTGTAGCCACGACGTGATTGGAATGATCTTTTTTCAAAATTTAAGTCTGAGCCCTCCGTGATCAAAACATTCACTGTTTTGGATACGGATCCGAAGTTATTTATATTTAACTGCTTCTAACTGTTTGTTAGCTTGCAAGGAACCAAGCCAACGAAGGGCAGATACTCCTCGGAGTTTATTTATTTTGTTATTTTTACTTTCTTTAATTCAGTTTTATCTCGCTCTGTATTGTAATATTATTTATTGCACTTATGTAATTATTGAAATGCTTAGAATAGGTAGATTTAGAATTAATAGGGTAGTTTAAAACACATTGCTAGTTTATTTATTTGTAGGTTCGGTTAGTGCAAAAAATAGAAATCCTTCGCTAATTCATTTATTTTTAGGCTCGTCATGCATATTCAAAATTTTCAAAACAATCTTTGATCATCTTCTATTCACTTTATTAATTGTACAACTCAAAATGATTTCCAAAAAATTACTTCTTTGGCATTATAAGTAATTCGTTTTTCTCTTGCTATTAATTGTCCCAAATGCATACTTTTTTTCAAACTTTACATGTATTTTTCTTTAATACCATACAAATGCATACTTATACAAAATGCATTCTTTTACTAAATACTTGCAACATTATTTTAACTTTCTATTTTTAAAACATGCATTTTCCTTAGTATAATAATTAACATGAGTTTGACCGGATAACCGCGAGTTAGCGGATCTTAAAGGATGTCTAACCCATTTCCTTTAGGATAATAAAGAACCCTTACCTAGAATCTCATTAGTTTCGCATACCTTAAAATTGGAGTTACATTGCAGCATTTAGTTAATATTCTGGTGTCCTAATTCACCATAAAATAATTAGGTGGCGACTCCTTAATCCATTTACCCAGGAATCACCGGACACGTTGCACACCGCTTCGACATGCGCATGGTCGAAAAAAAGGGCGCGACAACGGGGATACCTCTCATGAGATGTAATAGTAGGGGAGATCTTTATCCTATCACGCATGAATCCAGTCTCTCGAGTCAAGCCTTGTCATCTACTTTTGCAGCTCTAGCTCCTTCCTTATGGCATGCACGTTTGGGTCACCCTGGGTCGTCATTGTTTCTTTTTGTATAAAAACAATTTTATTTCTTGTAAGGGTACGCGTAGTACTCCCATTTGTCATTCCTGTCCTTTAGGAAAACATGTTAGATTACCATTTGTAGCCTCTACTTCTCGTACTTTGATGCCTTTTGATATTATTCATAGCGATTTATGGACCTTTCCCGTTCTCATTTCTGTGGGCCATCGTTATTATGTTCTATTTTTGGATGATTATTCTAATTTTTTATGGACCTTTCCATTAGCAAAAAAATCACAAGTTTTTTCCACCTTCTTAAAATTTAGAGCATTCATTCGTACCAATTCGAACGAGAAATAAAAAATATTCAATGTGATAATGGCAAAGAATATGATAATGGATTGTTTCAGGATTTTTGTGATACTAATGGCATAAATTTTCGTTTCTCTTGTCCTCATACATCCTTACAAAATGGGAAAGCCGAACGCAAAATTCGTACCATTAATAATATTGTCTGCACTTTATTGGTCCATGCTTCCGTACCCCTTTCCTTTTGGCATCATGCTCTATAAATGACTACTTATCTCCTTAACATACTTACTACCAAAGGATTGGCATATTCATCCCCTCTTAAAATCCTCTACAATAAGGATCCTTCATATTCACATCTTAGGATCTTTGGGTGCTTATGTTATCCACTATTTCCATCAACTACTATTAACAAACTTCAAGCCCGTTCTACCGCTTGTGTATTTTTGGGTTATCCATCTAAAATCATCGTGGTTACAAATATTTTGATTTATCATCTAATAAAATCATAATTAGTCGTCATGTTATTTTTTATGAAATCCAATTTTCGTTTGCTAGAGTAAGTAGTCCCAGGCCTAGTTCATATAATTTTTTAGATGACGAGATCTCCCCGTATATTATCCACCATTTATAGGGCTTGTCCCACACCCAAAATCCACCAGCGGGCCCACTGCCCGCTGGACCTCCTGTCCCGTCGCATAATCTTGTCATGGGTCCAGCAACTGGGCCGCCTATCCAGCCCAGTTCTGCCCCTGCTTCTATTTCCGACATCGATCCCGAGTCTAGTGTTGGGCTAGCAGGCTCACTGCCTGCTGGCAGTCCGTCACCCATTTGAATTTTTCCCAAAATCCACCAAATTCTCCCCCGAGTCACAGACCGGTCACTCGTAGTCAACGGGGTATTTTTAAACCAAAAAGATATTTTAATCTAAATACTAGTGTTCTTAAATCCCCACTACCCGTAACCCAGTGTATGCGTTAAATGACCCGATTTGGAAATTGGCCATGAACGACGAATATGATGCTCTTATTGAAAATAAGACGTGGGAGTTGGTGCCCCGTCCTTCTGGTGTTAATATTATTCGGTCTATGTGGATTTTTACTCATAAAGATATTCTAATGGTTCTTTTGCGAGGCATAAGGCTTGTCTTGTAGGTGATGGTAAGACTCTGCAAGTTGGTGTGGATTGTGGTAGACGTTTAGTCCGCTGGTTAAACCGGCTACCATTTGCACTGTTCTCACTGGCTCTTTCAAAGGCATGGCTAATTCATCAATTACATGTGAAGAATGCTTTCTTACATAGTGATCTTAAGGAGACCGTTTACATGCATCAGCCCTTGGGTTTTCGAGACCCCAAATATATCCTCATAATCTCTGTTTATTGAAGAAGTCCTTACATAGGCTTAAACAGGCCCTACGGGCTTGGTATAAGAGATTTCAAGACTATGTTTTATCTATTGGGTTTTCTCACAACATGTCTGATAATTCCTTGTTCATATATCGTCGTGGTACTTCCCTGGCTTATATTCTATTATATGTGGATGAAACTATCTTGACTGCCTCTTCTGATGTTTTGCGCAAGTATATCACGACAATGCTCACTTCTGAGTTTACTATGAAAGACTTGGGGCCCTTGAGTTACTTTTTGGGGATTGTTGTCGCTCGTCATGTTGGTGGGTTATTCTTATCACAACGAAAGTACGCCGCTGAGATAATTGAAAGGGCTGGTATGTCCTCGTGTAAGTCTACTTCCACTCCAGTTGATACTAAGCCCAAGTTGGGTGCTGTGACTGGCTCACCTTACGAGGATCCCACTCACTATCGCAGTCTTGCTGGAGCTCTTCAGTATCTTACGTTCACGAGATCAGATATTACGTATGACATATAATATGTGTGTTTGTTTATGCATGATCCTAGGGTGGAGCACATGAATGCGCTCAAACGCATTATCAGATACATCCAGGGGACACTTGACTATGGCTTGTATCTATATCCATCATCGACTTCTATACTTGTCTCGTATACCGATGCTGATTGGTGTGGTTGTCCAGATACCAGACGTGGAGCGTCTGGTTATTGCATGTTTCTTGGTGATAACTTGGTCTCACGGTCTGCCAAACGACAAGCTACCTTATCACGCTCCAGTGCAGAGACCGAGTATTGAGGGGTAGCCAATGTGGTTTCTGAATTATGTTGGTTACGTAATCTTCTTTTGGAGCTTCACTTTCTCGTTCACAAAGCTACCTTGGTATATGTGATAATATTAGTGCCATATATCTTTCTGGGAATTTGGTTCAACACCAACGCACTAAACATATTGAGATGGATATCCATTTTGTTCGCGAAAAAGTAGCATGTGGACAAGTACGCGTCTGCCATGTCCCTTCCAGGTATCAAATTGCAGACATCTTTACTAAGGGTCTTCCCTCGGTCCTATTTGAAGATTTTAGGGATAATTTCAGCGTACGAAGACCGCCCGCTATGACTGCGGGGGCGTGAAAGTGTATCCTATTATACATACCTCACATACATTGTATATTATCTTGTGTATACCGTGTATATAACGGAAACCCAAGGCAATTGGGAGACCGTGATATACACGGTATACACACCGTGTATATGAGGGTCTTTGGTAAAAGGTTCTTGTATATAATTAGAATTGTACACTTACCATAATTATAGAATTCTTATACAAATAGAATAGGGTTTTAGGAATAGAATAGGAATAGGATTTTCCATATTATGAAAATTGTAAATTGTATATATACTCATTCATTAATGAAGATAATCAAAGGATTATTTCTTTCAAATAGAAAATAAAATCTTAAGCTTTTTGCTTACCTAAGGAACAATTGGAAGTGAGATTATTAATATATCAGAAGATGTTTATAGGACTTCTGTGCAATTTCATGCTTAGCACGTTAACTTTGTTTGGATTGTTGTTACCCGTTGTATCGTAGTATTGTATCGTTACTATAAATATAATGTTTGTTTTGATTATTATTTAAAATATATTATATCGTATTGTTAAATCTATTATTATGGAACAATGAAAAATGTCATTTTATGTAACGATCAATTTAGTGTGATCAGATTGTTACCTAATTTGTTAGACTGACTATATTATATGGAGTGGAGTGTTAGCCAGTCAAGAATTCTCATGTCTGAAAGATGAGAGTGACAAAGATGTAGATGTTGAGATGGATGTGTGTTCATATCACGAGAGAAAATATTAAGAATGAAAATATCCGGACAAGGTGGGAGTGGCCCCTGTAGAGTACAAGATGCGGGAAGTAAGACGAGATGGTTCGGGCATGTGAAGCGGAAATGTGCAGATGCCCCGGTAAGAAGATGTGAGAGGCTGATCGTAGTCGGCTTGAGGAGGGGTAGAGGTAGGCTGAAGAAATATGTATTGGGATGAGGTGATTAGGCAGGACATGACTCTACTTTAGCTCTCCGAAGATATGACCCTTGATAGGAGAGTGTGGAGGTCGAGGATTATGGTAGAAGTTAGTAGGCAATCGAGCGTAGTTCTTTCCCATTCTCAGAGTACTAATTTTATTGTTGTATTTTCTAATTTGGAGATTACTATTATTGCATGTTGTTTATTTAGTTTTGGTTATCTCGATGTTTTGTTATTATTTTGGCTTATTGGTACTGCCTCTTTTGCGCTGTTTTTTGAGCCGATAGGTCTATCGGAACAACATATCTATCTTTACAAGGTATGGGTAAGGTCTGCGTACATACTACCCTCCTCAGACTCTACTTGTAGGATTGTACTGAGTTTGTTATTGTTGTTGGATTGTTACCTATTTCTCTTCCAATTATATCCTTACTTAATATTCTCATAATCCTATTTTACCCTTTACCCTATATTATTTAACTCCACTCAAATATCCTACCCTAGGTCTTCTTCGTTACGTTCTTCTGTCTCCCTCTACGTTTGGTTTGTCTGCTCTCATTTTCTTTCTTTTATCTGTCTCCTTCTACGTTTTGGTTAAAAAAAAACTTTATTGATTTTAGTTAATTATTCTATTTGCTCATGTTTCTACCATTATTTCAAAGTTACAACTTACAAGTACTTTTTTTATTCCATAACCATCTTTTTAAAAGTTATTATTCTACCATTGTTCAAAGTTCTAGGTTCTTATGCATGATTATTATAAATTTGATTGCTATCTTCTTTTCTTGTTTGAGGAAAAAAGAAATTATTTAATTACTATATAGTACATATGTAATTAACAAAGGGGCTAGACCCATGCAAGTAGACACTTTCTTTATAGAGTAGTTATTTTATACAAACCAGTACAATAGAAAGTTATTTGTAGATTGATATTAGGTTGGTATTAGGCAGCCTCATATTCTTATAATTTTTAAAGACAAAATCAGATGACAATGACATTATAGCATAGTTCCTCAATAATTTTTTTGTGTTATAATGAGAAGTTCGGTTTATGTAGGTGTTCTGCTTTCTTTGTTGTCAAAACTTAGTGGTAATTTAGGAGACTGGAATAAGAAGATTTACAAGCACATATATAGTAATTAATTCTCTGTAGTATAGCATCCATTGTTCATTAAAGGTCGGTTTGAAAAGTCAATCTGTAATTAGATTTGGGTGTGTAATTATATCGGCATGTTTGTCTGACTAAGTAATTAACTTGGAGGCAAAGAATTGCAGATATTTATATGGTGTAATTATAAAGTTATTTTATGAATCTCTTCTTTTCTTTTTTAATTTATTTTTTATTTTTATTCTTTATTCTTTTTAATTTTTTTTTTTAACTTTTAAAATTCTTTTTTTAAAATATTATTCTTTTTATATTATTATCTTTTATTTCTTTATTTCTGATTTCCCAACATTTACTTCACGTTCTTCTGCATAATTTTTCATATTGTGCTTCTTTCTTATTTAATTTTCTTTTTCTTTTTTTAATTTCACTTAGCTATGTTAACTTTTTTTTTATTTTTTATTTCAGCAAGCTATGTTATTATTCTAATTTTCTTTTAAAAGTTACACTTTCTAATCTTAGAAAGGATAAGTCATCCACAAACTTAACTTATAACAAGTTAGTGATGTCATTAAAGTTGAATTTCGTTATTGGATGATGTTATATGCAAACTTAGCTTATATTGAGTGGTGTTAGCATTGATGAATTACTTTTAACATTTAAATAATATTATGAAATTATGATTGCAAATATTAGTTTTTTTGTCAAACATGTTGTCCGTGATATTATTGCAAAATATATGCTTCTTAAGAAGTTCTTATTAATTGATTCAATTAAAGTATTATTTATTTATATATATCAACTTTTTTATAATACTAGTTACAAATTTATGATCATTTAGTTCTATATTTTCGAAATGATATTTGTATCTTGAATACACAACGATATTGATAGAAACCAAAACCGTGTATTTCACGGACAACTTATGTATATTAAGGTTACTTACCATATTTTGTAGAATCTCTGTACAAGTGTAATTAGGATATTAGTATTATAGTAGGAATATGATTTTTCATATTTAGAGATTGTATATTGTATATATAGACCTCTTCATTAATGAAAATCAAGGGATTATTTCTTTCATGGTATCAGAAGTCTATGGCGAAATTCCATTCACCCAACTACACTTCCGCCGCCTAGCACCCTTGGAATCCGCGATTCTGACATTTTTTTTCTTCTAAAAATTTTCCTATCTTCCTAAATTCTCTTCCTAATCCCTAATTCCCCTCCTCTTATTCTTACATTATGTCTACCTCAAAGAACACGCTTCATCATGCCCTTACCGTCTCCAACATCAAGAATCACATCCCTATCGTTCTTGAGATGAAAAACGTCAAATACGCGATGTGGACAGAATTATTTAAAGTTCACGCTCGCATCAAGTCCTTCACCACATCATCCCCGCGGATACAGGCAAGGAGAATGTGCCTACCGCCAATGATGACCCTGTGTTATGGACGATTCTTGATGCTACCGTACTCCAGTGGATATATTCCACTATCTCTACGGACCTTTTACAGACGATTTTTGAACCAGACGCCACGATGATGGATACTTGGAATAGGGTGCGTGATATATTCCAAGATAATAAAAATTCTCGTGTCGTCACTCTTGAACATGAATTCTCCCATGTCACTCTGGAGGATTTTCCAAATGTCTCAACTTATTGTAAAATGTTGAAGGAATTGGTGGATCAACTCAAGAACGTTGGTGCGCCCGTCACGAATGATCGTCTTGTTCGTCAGATGGTTTTCGGCCTATCCGATGCCTATAATGGTGTTAGGACTCTTCTTCGTCAAAGCAACCATCTACCTCCGTTTTATCAAGCCCGGTCTATGCTCACCCTTGAAGAGGCAGGGTTGGCTAAAAAGGCCGTAACTGGAGCAACTTCCTCCATGATGGCGGCCTCCCCACAAAATTCCTACTTTCCATCATCTTCGGCTAATTACACTCCAATGGAACAACGGGGTGGAAAACTGGGTCAATATCGAAAGTCTGAGTGGCAGCCGGCAGAGGCAACCGCAACTTGGGTCTGGGCAGTGGGCCAACAGTGCCACTGGCCAATGGGCCTGACAGTGGCCAAACTGGACCAGTTACCCCTTTCCAGTTCCAGCAGTCTACCCAGCGAATTGGGCCAGCCAGTAGAGGCCCAATTCGCAGCCTATTCCAGCAGTACCCAGCGAATTGGGTCAGCCAGCAGAGGCCCAATTTGCAAAAGTTTCAGTCCAGTCAGCCGGTTATTGGGCCTTGTCAGCAGGCCTTCACGGCTGCAAGCCCAGCAGCATTCCGACACCTACGGATATCGAGGTCGCGATGCATACACTTGGATTAAATCCCCCAGACGAAAATTGGTACATGGACACCGAAGCCACTTCTCATATGACGTCCGCGCAAGGTAATCTCTCATTTTATTTCAATTTGAGCAAAAATCGTAGCATGATTGTTGGTAATGGCAATTCAATTCCAATTCGTGGTTATGGTCACACAAATTTGTCCCCCCATCCCTCGACATCCACCTCTCGTCTTAAAAAATGTCCTTCATGCCCCTCACTTAATTAAAAATTTGGTGTCTGTCCGAAAATTCATAACTGATAATTGGGTTTCGATTAACTTTGACCCTTTTGGATTTTCTATAACGGATTTCAAGAAGGGAATACCTCTAATGAGGTGCAATAGTCGGAGAGAGCTTTATCCAATCACCACCACTACCATTTCCACGAGTCAAGCCACACCTTCCACATTTGCCGCTCTTGCTCCTTCCTTGTGGCATGCCCATTTTGGTCATTGTTGAGTCTATTTTTAGTATTGTTTTAGAGTATGTTTTAGGAAGTCTTTTAGTTGTTTTGTGCAGTATTATAACTTGTTTTTGCTATGTTTTTATTTTAAGCGATTCATGATGGATGAGGCGGAGATTAAAAGAAAATAGGCAGCTACTGAGGATAAAAATGGCTACCTAGGCAGAAGAAGCGGTTCAGTGAAGTGTTGAAAAATCGAAAGATGAAGAGCCGCGGCGCTGAAGGGTCGCGACCGAGGGAGCAAGGGCCGAGGCGCCTGACTGGCAGAGGGCTGGAAAAGTTGATCGAATTTAGAGCCGCGACGCCCAACATAAGAGTCGCGGCGTTCCATTGGCAGAAACTTCATATGTGAATTAGCGTCGCGGCGCTCTAATAGCTGAGTCGCGGCGCCGCTGACGTCCAGGCATCGAAAAAACCTAAATTTAACAAGGGCAAAAAGGTCCATTCTGTTTTTTTTTATGATATATGTTGGGGGAGGCAAATTTTGAAAAATGATCTCACATAGGAGGTAAGGAACAAGAGAGCAAGAAGCAATTAGAGACATCAATTGTCCAAGTTCTTTTCCTTTTCTTTACTTTAATTCAGTTTATGTCGAATATTAAGGTAATTAGTCTTCTTAGCATGTCTATGAGCTAATTACTTTTATTATGGTTTTTCGTTGAATCACTTGAAACTCTGTTATGATTTAATGCATTGCTAGTGTTTCTTCTTCATCTATTAAGATCTCTTCAACTTGCTTTTATTGAATGAGAATTAATTGGCCATTAGTTTTCATTACATATATGATTTTAAATCAAGATCTAAAAAGTGAGATTTGAATATGCTATTGTTGATTAGACGTAGGTTTAATCTTGAACGAGAGTATCACGATTGTATGTGTAACTTTTTAAGTTATTGATCTTAATCCTCCTATGTGATTGAATTTATCATAGAACTATGCGACGATAAACTATCTAACAATTATTTTTGTAGATATGGTTATAATACGAGTTCCAACCAAGAGGGAAGTGATCATAGAAAATGAAAGGGATAATGCAAGCTCAGGAGGAGTTCATGGACCGTAGGATGGACCCATGAGACGATTTTGGCACGTATATGGATGACACAATCGCATGTTGTACGAATTTGATTAAGGCTAAACGAAAGAGGCATGTACATGCCTAACACCCGAAAAGATGCGCTCAGGAGTGAGTTTGAATAGTTGAAACAAGGAGACCGCAGTGTGCAAGAATACGATACCCAGTTCATACGATTGTCGGCATAATGCGCACATTATTCATACGGAAAGGGAGGAGGTTAAAAGATTTGTTGAGGTTTAAACCCGAACTTGTCAGATAAGGTAGTGGCATTAGCCCATGATTGGACTTACCTTCAGATCGTTGACATGGCAATGAAGGTAGAAGGTTTTGCTAAAACAAAAAGAGAGTATTCACAGAAGAGGTTTCGATCATCGGGATCCTTTAATCAGAATAAAAACCAGAGGCAAGATGGGAGTAGGGGTTCGTCAAAATCAAGCCAATCAGTAGGCCAGTCTCATTACAGGTCCCAAGGGCATAAATGGTTCAATCATCAAGGTAGCAATGCCACGGCCACCAACCCCAACGCAAGGAGTGACAAACCGTTCTGTAAGGTCTTTCAAAGGAAACATTTTGGAGAATGTGGGTTCTCACAGAAAGGTTGTTATAACTGTGGAGAACTAGACCACTATGCCAGGTATTGCAAGAAAAGAACCCAAACTTAGTCTTCTCATGGGAGGTTAGAAGCAACCACGACTGTCCATAAAGGAAATCACAAAAACTAGTCCCGACAGGGTCAGGGAGGTCAACAGTCCAACAATCTTAATCGGCTCTACGCTTTGCCCAGAGGAGAGAGGCGGAGGCATCCAATGCGGTGGTCATAGGTATTTTGTTGGTCTCAAGTATTCCTGCACTTGTATTATATGATCCCGGTTCTATATCTTCGTATATGTCGATGGGTTTTGCTAAGAATCTACATGTAGAACCTTCATGTTTAAGTGAACCCTTTGAGGTCATGACACCAGTGGGGGCCTCAATTTGGGCCTCTCGGGTGATTAAATTTTTTTCCATTAGAAGTAAATGGCAGAGGAACAATAGCAGACTTAGTATTACTTGATATGGTAGACTTTGACATTCTTTTGGGTATGGATTGGATGTCGGCATGTTATGCCATGTTGAACTACTGGCAAAGGTTGTAAAATTATCTTTTCCCGGGAACCAGAAGTTTTTATAAGGGGTAGAATTGGGACACCCTCGAGTCGGCTTATTTCCTACCTTAGGGCTAAAAAGTTATTAAGAAGTCGCGAAGTGAAATACTCTTACCTGGATAGTAGAGTGGATACCCCAAAAGAGTCCGCTAAGGTACATACTGTCCCTATTGTTCGTAATTTTTTAGAGGTTTTCCCTGAAGATCTTCCAAGCCTTCCTCCGGATAGAGAAGTGGAGTTCGCTATAGAGTTAATTCTGGGTACAAGGCCCATCTCTATTCCTCCATATCAAATGGCCCCAGCTGAATTGAGAGAGTTAAAAGAACAATTGAAAGACCTTCTGGATAAGGGTTTTATAAGGCCTATTGTTTCCCCCTGGGGTGCACCAGTCCTTTTTGTGAAGAAAAAGGACGGTTCGCTCCGAATATGCATCGATTATCGACAACTCAATAAGGTCACGATCAAGAACCGATACCCGTTACCAAGAATCGATGATCTTTGTGACCAACTTCAGAGAGCCAGTTATTTTTCCAAGATTGACCTTTGTTCGGGATATCATCAGCTGAAAATAAATCCTGATGATATATCCAAAATAGCCTTTAGAACTCAATATGGCCATTATGAGTTCTTGGTAATGTCTTTCGGGTTAACCAATGCCCCAACAGCTTTTATGGACCTCATGAACAAAATCTTCAAATCATTCTTAGATTTTTTTGTGATTGTATTCATCGATGATATTCTAATTTACAGCAAGAGTGTTGAAGAACATGAAGATCATCTGATGATAGTGCTTCAAGTCTTAGAACAGGAGAAACTGTATGCTAAATTTTGAAAGTGTGAATTTTGGTTGAAAAAGGTAGCCTTCTTGGGCCATGTAGTGTTAAGGGATGGAATTATGGTAGACCCCTAAAAGATCGAAACAGTGAAGAACTGGCCAAGACCTACCACTCCGATAGAAGTTAGGAGTTTCTTGGGTTTGGCTGGGTATTATAGAAGATTTGTCGAAGGTTTCTCTAGTCTTGATGCTCCTTTGACCCGATTGACTCAGAAAGCGTTAAGTACCAGTGGTCAGAAGCATGTGAAGCAAGTTTTCAGAAATTGAAGGATTTGTTGACTACTGTACCAGTCCTAACCTTACTATCGGGACAAGAAGGGTTCACAGTCTATTTTGATGTCTCTAGGGTTGGGTTAGGATGTGTCTTGATGCAGTTTGGAAAAGTGATTGCGTATGCATCTCGACAATTGAAGATACATGAGAAGAATTATCCAACTCATGACTTGGAATTGGCCGCGGTAGTGTTCGCCTTACGAATATGGAAACACTATTTGTATGGGGTGCATGTAGATATATTTACAGATCACAAGATTTTACAGTACATAACCACGCAGAAGGATTTGAATCTGCGACAAAGAAGATGGTTGGAGTTGCTTAAGGATTATGACCTTAGCATTCTTTACCATCCTGGAAAAGCTAACGTGGTGGCTACGCACTCAGTAGGAGATCAATGGGCAACTTGGCCCACTTAGCAATACAAAAGAGGGGTATTGTTAGTGAGGTACAAAAATTGGGAAACCTCGGGGTTAGTTTAACTGAGGTCGGTGAAGGCAGGGTGGCAGTGCATGATACCTCTCAGTCTGCCTTAGCTTCGGAAATAAAAGCAAGTCAATTTGAGGATATAGAGTTTGTTAAGTTTCGGGAGAGGATTCAACAGGGAAAACCTTCACAATTTACATTAGAAGAAAATGACGGTACCCTTCGGTATAAGGGTAGGTTATGTGTAGGGATGGCAACGGATCGGATCTGGACCGGAGCCTACTAGATCCAGATCCAGATCCGTTTTTCATACCCGAATCCAGATCCGGATCCGATCCGATCCGGGTCCATAAAAACCATATCTAAATCCGGATCCATCGGATCCGCTGGGTCCACGGATCGGATCTGGATCCACATGTAAAAAAAATTACCTTGCTAAGAATTTTTTTTTGAACTGACAAACGATTTTTACTTAGCTAACAATTTACTGTTTTTCAATTTTGAAATGTTCATATGAGATATTTTGTTCGTTGTCTCGTTTTGATTGTGAGCTATTAATTAAAAATGTTGGACAATGACAATAGTTGTGGAAAATGGTGACTAGTATTTTCACAGTGCAGAACTTGCATGTGCTTGGAATCTTCATAAATGAAGTGAATATAATTTTAACTACTTGTCTATGGAGATGTTAGTCATTCACTAATATAACATTGATTTTATTATCGAAGTTACCTCTTTATTTTTTTGTTTTTGAGTTAACGCGGGGATAAATTAAACTTGTTTTGAGAATTAAACTTGCAAGGATGTGCTTAGTAATTTTAAGAAAATACTTATAAAATTACATTCTATATTATGAATATATTTAATAAAAATGGATCCACGGGTCGGATCTGGACCGGATACGGATCTCAAATACAAGATCCAGATCCGATCCGTCAGAAATGGATCCGGGTCCGATTCGGATCCGTCAGGTCCAAATTTTGAAGATCCATATCCTATAAAACGGATCTGGATACACCGGATCCGGATCGGGTCCAGGATCCATTGCCATCTCTAGTTATGTGTCGCTAAGGTAAGGGATTTAAGAAAAAAGATCTTAGACAAGGGTCACAACACAAGGTATTCCATTCATCCAGGGTCAACAAAAATGTATCACGACCTCAAGGCAAATTACTGGTGGGATGGAATGAAGAAAGATGTTGCAGAGTTTGTCGGAAGGTGTCTTACGTGTCAACAGGTAAAAGCTGAACATCAAAAACCCGACGGACTACTTCAGGACATTGGTGTCCCCATATGGAAATGGGAGGCGATTCTTATGGATTTTGTGATTGGTCTACCAAAAACTCGAGAAGGTTATGATTCTATCTGGGTGATTGTAGATCGGCTTATAAAGTCAGCCCATGTCCTACCGGTCAAGACTACATATCGGGCGCCGCAGTACGTGCAGATTTATTTAAAGGAAATAGTGAGATTACACGGGATTCCATTACAAATTATTTTGGATAGGGGATCCCAGTTCACCTCACACTTTTGGCAAAGTTTCCAGCAGGACCTCGGGACAAAGGTCAAGTTGAGTACGACTTTCCATTTGCAAACCGACGGACAAGCTGAACGAACAATTCAAACATTGGAGAACATATTGCGGTCTTGTGTGTTGGACTTTCGGGGCAACTGGTCGGACCATCTATGTCTAATTGAGTTCGCCTATAATAACAGTTTCCATTCTAGCATACAGATGGCTCCGTTTGAAGCCATGTATGGACAAAGATGTAGATCTCCACTGGGATGGTTCGAAGTGGGTGAGACGCAACTGTTTGGACCCGAAACCATTCAAGAAACTAATGACAAAGTGTAGATAATTTGGGAGAGAATCAAAACAGCTCATAGCCGCCATAAAGCTTATGCGGACCATCGCAAAAGAGATGTCGAATTTCAAGAAGGGGGGAAAGTGTTTTTAAAAGTCTCTCCAATGAAGGGAGTGATGCGATTTGGCAAGAAAGGGAAGTTGAGCCCAAGGTTTATTGGACCATATGAGATCTTACGAAGAGTGGGGAATATGGCTTACGAACTAGCCCTTCCACAAGAATTAGAAGCGGTGCATCCGGTGTTCCATGTGTCAATGTTACGAAAATACTTGCACGATCCAGTTCACGTCATCCGACCCCAGGAGAAACTCCTGAATGAAGAGCTTCAATACAAGGAGATTCCGGTAGAAACACTGGATAGACAGGTTAAGCGCCTCAGGAATAAAGATATTGCTTCCGTGAAGGTCTTGTGGAGAAATCACTCCACAAAAGAAGCCACATGGGAAGCCGAAGACGCGATGAAAGTCAAATATCCATTCCTATTTGAGTAAGGTAATAAAATGTGTTAAGTTGTGTTTCATGTGTGTGCTGTTTGTGTGTCTATATACTTGTGTTACGATCTTATTCACATTCGAGGACGAATGTTGTTTAAGGAAGGGAGAATGTAAAATCCTGATTTGTTACAAAGTAATAATAATAATAATAATAATAGAAACCCCCCCCCCCCCCCCCATTCCCCTTTAATCTCCCTCAATCTCTTCTCCTTTCACCTTCCACAAGTTACATACACACAACTCACTATATATTTGTTACAATACATATTAGAATATGATCCGGATGTTGAAAGAATGATCATGAAATTATTGTTAGTAGGTTATTTAATAACTAGTTTGGGTCATGAAATTACAATCTATTTCACTGAGTTATACTTGTTAGATTTGGATGAAATTTTACAGAGTTGTACATCTCTCCTTCATGATCAGATTGAGATCAAGCGAGGCTAAAACCGACATACAGTTTGAGAGTTATCGTGGTTTAAAGTTTCTACCTCGGATCGAATGAAATCCGGAAGGCAAAACGTATAACGGAATAGCTGAATGTTTCGGTGAGGAATCTAAAAGTTGTGCTGAATGAAAGTTTTAGATTTATTTGTCATAGACAGTTTGACACTTTACGGAGATAAATCCTACTTACGGATACAAAGTTATGACTGTTTTAAGATTGTATTTTGTTTTACAAAAATCTGGCGAAATAGTTTTATGAGAATTGTTAAAATAAAAGAACTGAATGTTTCGATGAGGAATATGAAAAGTTGTATTGAATAAAAGTTATATATTTATCTGTTCTCGATATATTGAGACTTTACAGAGATAAATCCGACTTACGAATAAAAAGGTATGACTGTTTTAAGATTGTAGTTTTTTTTTTACAAAAATTCTGGCGAGACAGTTTTCATAGGGTTGTTTCTTGCGTGAATTTGTGCTAGTTACACTAAGTATTTTCAGAGGAAACTTGGTATAGTGATAGGTCCCTGTGTTATCTTCAACTCGGTGTAAGAAACACCTTATTTGAAGTTACGGTTCGAGAGTTATAACCCTTACAAGTGGGAAGAGCGAAAAGTTGAAAGAAGGAAATATTATTTGAGTCTTTTGAACATATAACATATATATATACAAATATATAAATGCATTGGATCAGGTTGCACGTACCGCAACAAATATATAAATTTATTGGATCGGGTTGCACATATCACAACAAATATATATAATGTTATTTTTTTTGTTGACGAAGGAACCCGCAGCCGCTGCTCTCTCGAGTGCGCACAAGGTAAAAGCCGGACTGATGCAATAGCCTGCAAACCACGTCAGCCGATTAACCACACTTGGCAAGCCATGTGTGACAGGCTCAACGAAGAAGGTTTATGCAGGGGATCGAACTCGTGACCTTGCGGTCCCGCGCTCTACTGCTACACCAACTTGGCTACCCTTGCGGGTAAATATATAATATGTTATATGGGTTAAAGCAGGGGTACTGGTTAAACTAAGTATTTCCTAGGATGAGTGGGGAGAAGATTTTGCACGTGAATATGTATTGGCTTATATAATGAAAGTGTTAGTAATATGTTTTTCACAACAGGCTTATTATATTTATAATATGTTTGTAATTAGAATATTGTGAGGTTACTTGGGATTGTAAGGCGAGGTTCTCACTCAACCCCGGATAGTAGGGCTGACTCTTTTATTTAACATGTTTCAGGAAAGCGCGATAGAGGAAAAGCTCTGCAACTGGGCTAGCGATCGTCCCGCAACCTTATTGTCCCACCAATCCATTACTTTGGATTTGTTGAAAGTTATTCTAGATTAAGTACGTTTGAAGAATCAAGTTTCGTTATCTCGGGGAATGCCCCACATGAGACTGTTTTCTTTTAAGATTCGGATATTTTTATTTTGTATTTGAAATTCAATCGAGTCTAGAAAAATTTTGGATGCTCAAGTATGGGCTCGTGTTTTCATTAAAGAAGTACATAATTATATTATTTCCGCACCTAGATGTATGTATAATTTAGGAAGAAAAGAAATTAAATGGTTAGACTAGAAAGGGATAGTTGTCCAGGTGCCATCACACCCTAAGGGAAGACTTGAAAAAAAGTCGGGGCGTGACAAACGGGCTTGAAGTTTGTTAATTGTAGTGGATGGGAAAAGTGGATAGCACAAGCACCTAAATACCCTAAGATGAGAATACGAAGGATCTTTATGATAAAAATTTTTTTTTAGTGGAGATTGATATGCTAATCCTTTGCTAGGGAGTATGTTAAGGAGGTATGTAGTCATTTGTAATGCATGATGTCAAAAAGAATGTGGTAATGAAGCATGTGCTAGTAAAGTTCGAACAATATTATTAATGGTACGAATTTTCCTTTCGGCTTTCTCATTTTGTGAGGACGTATGATGACAATAAAAACGAAAAGATATACCATTAGTATTACGAAATTCCCGAAGCGGCCCATTATCACATTGAATGTTTTTAATTTTCCGTTTAAATTGGGTACAGATGAATGCTCTAAACGTTAGGAAGGTGGAAAAAACTTGAGATTTTTTAGATAAAGGAAAGGTCCACAAAAAATAGAATAATCATCCAAAAATAACACATAATAACGGTGGCCCAAAGAGCTCAAAACGGGAGATGTCCATAAATCACTATGAATAATATCAAATGGCAACAAAGTACTAGAATTTGAGGCTACAAACGGTAATTTAATATGTTTCCCAAGCGGACAAGAAAGATAAATATTAGTACTACACGTACTATTACATAAAACAAAATTATTATTTTTAAGAGAGGAAATAACAGACGCCCCCCGGATGACTCAAACGCGCATGCCACAAGGAGGGTGCTAGAGCGGCAAACGTTGACGGTGTGGCTTGAGTAGTGGAAGTGGTGGTGGTGATTGAATAAAGCTCTCCCTGACTATTACATCTCATTAGAGGTATCACTGTCGTGAAATCCTTCACAGAAAATCCAAAAGGGTCAAAGTCAACAGAAACCCAATTATCAGTTGTAAATTTTTGAACAAACACCAAATTTTTAATTAAGTGAGGAGCATGAAGGACATTTTCAAGGCTAAAGGTGGGTTGGGGGGAGATAAATTTATGTGACCATAACCACCAATTGGAATTGAATTACCATTACCAACAATTATGCCATGATTTTTGCTCAAATTGAAATAATACGAGAGATTACCTGGCGCGGACGTCATATGAGAAGTGGCCCCGGTGTCCATGTACCAATTTGCATCCAGAGGATTTAATCCAAGTGTATGCATCGCTGCCTCGATATCCATGGGGGTCGAAACTAATGTTGGCCTCGCCGCACCATAGCATGTTGAGGTCGAGGCCCAAGCGCCAGCCTTCTGCCATTTACTGCTCACTGGCCCAGCAGTCTGTCGCAGTTGTGTAAAGTTGGGCCTGGCCCAATCTGCTGGAGCTGGGCAGGGCGACATGGGCAACTGCCCTTTAGCCCACGGCATAGCCCATGGCCACTGCCCAGCGGCCCAGGCCTGCTGTCATGGGTTCATTGGCCCGGTGCCCTACTTGCCGCCACCACCTGCCTGTCTGCCACCACTATTGCCGCCATCGCGGTTTTTGCCGTCATTTTTCCGATTTTGACCCTTTTTTGCCGCCACCGTTGTTACAGTTTTGGCTAGAATTGTCTGAGAATGAGTGAGGGTCATCGGACGTGGCTACCATCATGGCAGAATTGGCTCTGGTTGCCGCCTTTTTAGCCAACCCGACTTCTTCTAAAGTGAGCATGGAACGTGCTTGGTAGAACGGCGGGAGAGGATTGCTTTGACGAAGAAGAGTTCCAACGCCATTATAAGTTGCGGATAGGCCTGCAACCATTTGAAGAACAAGACGATCATTCATGATGGGCACAACGTTCTTGAGTTGATCTGACAACTCCTTGAACCTTCTACAATAGGCTGAGACGTTCGAAAAATCCTCCATGTTGATGTGGGAGAATTCCTGCTCAAGGGTCACGGCACGGGAATTTTTGTTATCCTGGAATATATCACGCAACCTATTCCAAGTGTCCATGGTTGTGACGTCGGGTTCAATAATAGTCTGCAAGAGGTCCGTAGAGATAGTGGAATAAATCCACTGGAGTACCGTAGCATCAAAAGTTGCCCACAACTCTATTTCATGATCGGTGGTAGGCACCTTCTCCTTGCCTGTTGCCGAGGAAATGATGTGATGAAGGACTCGATGAGACCGTGCGTGAACTTTAAATAGTTCTGCCCACGTCGCGTATTGGACGTTTTTCATCTCAAGAACGATAGGTATGTTGTTCTTGATGTTGGAGACTGCAAGGGCATGATGAAACGTATTCTTTGTGGTATACATGATGAAAGAACAAGAGGAGAATGAGGGATTTGGAAGAAAAATTGAAAAGACGTCGACGGTAGGTGATCGGCGGCCGACGAGTTAGGGCGGCGGAGGGGAGAAGTTTTTGGAGAAGGAAAGAAATTGCCCTAGACTGCTGATACGATGAAAGAAATAATCCACTTGATTATTTTCATTAATGAAGAGGTATATATACATGATATACAATATCTAATTATAAAAAAATCTACCTTTTCTAATACAAGACTAATACATTTTCCTAATACAAGACTAATACCTTTTCCTAATACAAGACTAATACCATTTCCTAATACAAGACTACTACCATAATTACACTTATATAAGAATTCTATAAATATGGTAAAATATATATAAAATAAGGACATGTGATATACACGGTTTTGACCGTGTATATTTCGTAGTCTTTCAAATTGTTAGAAGACAAGTTGAGATACTAAAGAAGATCTAACAGTGTCAATGTCAGTGGAACTTCACCTGTGAAATGGTTATAGCTAAGATCCAATGACTCGGGGGAAATCATCTCACCAATAGTCTTTGGGATCACCCCGGTAAGATTATTATGCGAGAGATTCAGCAATGGGATTCCACTTAAAAGGCCAATTTTCTCAGGGATTTTACCAGTAAGAGCATTGCTCGAGACGTCGAATCCAGTGTTGTAGGAAGACACTGACTCAAGCCAATGTGTCAGGCCTTTGGTGACTATTTCTAGCTGAACACCAGTGAATTTGAGGGAGTAACATAACCTAAGATGGTTGCGTCATTTTGTCTTTTCGTCATCATTTTCAAGCCATCAAGATCCTCAGGAACGGGACCAGACAGATTGTTGTTGGCCAAACCGATATATTGTAGATTTTCCAACTTCATTAGCCCTTCGGGATAGATTCATTGAAAATATATGATGCAAGCATGAGAATACGGAGGCTATGTAGTTCTCCGATGAACTTTGGTATCCTTCCTTCAAATCTATTGCCAGCCAAGTTCAGAATCTCCAAATCTTGAAAGTTTTCGATCACTCTTGGAAAGATCCTTTGAACTGATTCCCGTTCAGGTCAAAGTAACGAAGGGTTGTAACACGTTCAAGTTCTTTTGGGATACTTCCAGTGAGCTTGTTTTGTCCAAGATTAAGGTAAATGAGAGACGTGCAGTTTCCTAAGCTGCGGTGAACGGTGCCTGACAAGCTATTATTAGAGAGATCAAGAACCTGGAGAACATTAGTTGATTGGCAAGAAGATTCAGGTATTGGACCATGAATTTTATTTCCAGATAATGATATGGACCTGATTCCAGTCACTTCCCCTATCTGCGTTGGTATTGAGCCTACAAGATTGTAAAGTGACAAATCGATGACATTAACATTCTCAAACTTAGAAGGGATAGGACCTTGACGGTTGTTTCTGGCTAAATTAATTATTGTTGGATAAGGAGAAGATTTCAGCTGAATCATTGGCGGTATAACTCCCTTGAAGTTATTCATAAATAAATTTAGTACAGAGAGGGAAGGGAGATTGAACAACCAGTATGGTATGGCTCCTGATAGACTGTTGTTAGCCAAATTTAAAATCATCAGACTAGTCAAATTTGAAAAGAAATCCGAGATTTCTCCTCTCATGTTGCAAGATGTGAATTCCAAAATTGTGGGCTGGAAAGTTTGCACAAAGAGCTGATCTTGATTATCGATTTCCAACGACAATCCACTAGCTCCTAAACTATTTTTTTCCAATCTTGACTTCTGGAACAAAGACTGGCATATTACCATTCAAGTTATTCTTCTGGACATAAAGATATGAAAGCTTAGGAAGCTGAAGTATGCACGAGGGAAGACGTCCTGTTAGCTCGTTCCAATCTAAATTAAGATACTTGAGGGAGGGGATTTGACAGATCGAAATTGGAATATACCCTTGTAAATTATTCTGGAACAAAGATAAGTATTGAAGGCTTATTAAACTGGTTATGGATACAGGAAGCTGACCTGTGATATCATTGTCATTGAGCATCAGTATACTTAATTTCTCAAGTTTTGTAACTGAAGAAGGTACAGACCCTTGGATCGAGCATCTATCAGCTCGGAAAAAGGTTGATGAAGTTGAGTTGCTTAAAAGGAGGAGGAATCGTTCCACCTACCCGAGCGAAGCTTATGTCAAGAAATGTCAACTTTGACCATGGGACTGAAAACATTGAAACAAGATCTATGGTCATAGCAGGATTGCTAGAAACATTAAGTTTTTCAAGTTGAGGAAGGTAAGGTCTATGACCATGTAAATCATTGCCACTAAAATCAAGAGCCGAGATACTTGTGAGGTTCGATAGCAGATCAGGTATCGGAGATGTTAGAACGTTAGAAATCATTTCTAGAGTAGAGAGTTTAGTGAGGTTAAGTAACTGCCCTGTCGGAATTCTTCCTGAAATTTTGCATTTGGACAATTGAAGTGTCATGAGATTTGAAAGAGTTGATATCGGTTTAGCCCAATGAAACGATTCGGAGGCCTTTGATAGATCAACACCCGTCAATACTAGATATCTGAGACCTCTGAGTCCTTCTAACCAACTTAGATTTGGACTGGACAATTCACCATATCTGATAAAAGAAAACATTGAGCCAAAATCTATCTTTGGCGGTAATGTCAAGCTAATAGAAATAGAAGACAAATCAGCTACTAAATTAGCACACGAAAGATCAAGAAACCTTAGAGATGTAAGATTTGAGAATTGTGTGGTGATGGAATCTTGAAACATGGCATTTGACAGATTGAGATAAGTCAACTTTGTTAAGTTTGATTCCTCAACAGGTAACTTTGAGAACATGAAGTTGTTGAAACTCAGGTCAAGATGTTGCATATGGTTAAGAGTGAATACCAATGGAGATATAGTACCTTTAAGGGCAAAATTGGATGTGTTGTTAGAATTTGAAACAACTTCCTTATTGACATTGATCATGACTTCATCCGGATTAGGATTCCGGAGATTGACAACTACAACACGACCTGAACTCGAGCATTTGATTCTTTTCCAGTTGCAACAATTTTCGCCCTGCCACGGGGATAACCAATTAGATGTATCAGTCAGCAAGGATTTGAAGATCATTAGAGCTGCTCTTTCTGTTTCATCACAACCATAAATGAGCGAAAAAATGGTAAAGTAGAGTAGCAAATACAAGGAAACCTTTCTTTAACCACATGATTTCAAGATGATGAACAATATCCTAGGTTGTCAGGTGTTAAGACTTTTATAGAAGTTAAATGCTTATTGTCTAGCTATTTCCCTTCAACTAAATTATTCATAAGACTTTGCATATTGTTTAAAAAGAAGTTGGTTTGACAAAGTCCTCAATCACATCTCTACTAGGTTTGACAAATTGGCATATCATTCTATCTACTATTGGTGTTGAAAACTATGTTTGCTTACTTAAAGGCCTTATAAAAGTATGCAGTTTTTGCTTTTTGTCATACTAATTTCTAGGCACGTGTATGTCGAATCATATCGTACACGATTTGTAAAATAATATTAATATTATTAAAATAAAATTTTGAATAAATAATTGTACATGAAAGAATAAGTACGAATTTATGTGAACGATCAATGTGGATCGTCGGTCAATAACTTGATTATCGAGATTAAGATTAAATATCGTCTGAAACTTAGGAAGATGAATTAATAAAAATTTAATGACATTGGTGTTGAAAACTATGTTAGGTCAGATTCTGCCGTTTACAAGTGTGCAGCTTTTGCTTCTTGTGATAGGAATACAATTACTTTTTGCAATCCAACAAATGAAAATTTGTCTCAATCATCTTTTGATTTTGTTAGTTCTTCTATACACCAATTATACCCTTCTAAGCAAGTGATTCTAAGAGGCTTTTTTTGTTACATCTGTACTTTTAAGTAATACCATGTTGTACAGATAATTAACAAACTTGATAGATGCCTTTACGGACTCTTCAAATATATAATTGTGTGTTAAATTCTTCAAAAGCTATATATCTTTGGAGATTTTTCACGGGTGCGACACTGCAAGGGCGAAGCTAAAGAGAAACTTATAAATTCGACAGAAGCCAATATTTTTTGTCAAAATTCTTTATTTGTGTTAAGAAGTATAAATAATTTATTATGACCTTTTTAGAATTCAAAATCTAGTAAGTTGTCTTTAGAGTGTCATGTCAGTACAAAATATAAAAGGACAAGTGAGATTTACTTTTTAGTTACTTGGCCAAAGTTTAATGACTTTTATATGACAAAAAAGTGACTTTTATGTGATAAGCTTTAAAATTGGATGACTTTTATGTGACAAAAGAATAGAAAAGATACTTTTATGTGATAAACTTGGAAGTTGGGATGAATTTGCTTTGACATAAAATAGAAAAGTGACTTTTATGTGATAAACCATGGATGAGATTTTTACTCCACCAAAATCACTAAACTATTTTTAGTAATGAAAAAGACACTTGACTTAGTATCACGATAATCAGTCAACTTTGCCACACTTGGATAATAATGGCATCAAAATTAGTTTTGCAATTAGTCAATAAGGCAGCTCAATCAAAAAGCTAGAATCAAATATAGTATGAAGCAAATAGCTACGGTAGCATTTCAGACCATGAGAAGAAAAAAATCTAGAGGAGGAAAGGGAGGGGGGGGGGGGGGGGGGGAAAAAGGAAGAGAAAATTAAAGTTTGGGCTACAAATATTCAAGGTCAGATTTTACCTAAATGGAGCCTAAGAAAGACCAGTTTAGCAAGAAACTTATGTGCTCAAACCATAATGTAGGCAATTAAGAGTCCATATAGTTGAAATATAAAGCAATTTACTTATCTTCCACTACATATTCGGGCTCATATCTGGGGCGTCTACAACTACAATCCCATTATCCCAGTGGTCAGTCCTATTCTAGTTCTACTATCAACTTATAAAAAGAATCAATTCCCTATTTGCAGTTAGAGCTCATATATTTTTATAATGAATTAGTGAAAATACATATACAGAGTTGGAGCTCCCCAATTATATCGTGTCATATAAAATTAGAAGAAAAAAACAAGCCATGGTATTCCTATATTCTCTTCTAAAACCATGACACTAGGCTTTACCTACTTTAGATGGAGCCATACTTCAGCAGCTCCCACCTGAAGGGTCTGAACGAATAAAGAACCTCCGGTGAACTTTTGAATAGCAAAGCTACACAAACACATACAGTAGCAATTGCAAGGATTGAAAGCATTGCCGGTTTGTATATTGCAAGTGATGTTCCTGAGTTTCTATAAGATAATTTCTGCTCGCACTGTCTGCATTTTGGCTTTCCAAAAGACTTCTCAATTTGCAAGCTAGCTGCTTTTACCAACCTATGACCATCTGATAGTTTCTGCTTGAGATTGCTATCTAATAAAGAAGCAGGGATATCCAGAACAACATGCCCGTCACCTGGTTTCTCATTAATTTTCTTCTGCACCATATGGAGGTACGAGTAATGGCCTCGCAGGAATGCGTAATCATTAGGTGTCAGTCCAGTACTGTCACGGGCACTTTTCCAAGCTTCAATTCCCACCTGAAGAAAACAATGATCAGTTCCTTGAAACAATGGAACTAGAAAATAAAAAGAGGAAAGATCTACAACACAAACATCCTTGTCTTGTACATGAATATAGCGAGTGCCTCTAATTCAGTAATTAAACACTCATCATAAGTTCATAACCTTCAAACAAGTTACAGGGACAAATTTACTTCAGAAAGTTAAAGCCTAAGAGAGCGCAGTTTGCAGAAAAATACTCTAAACTGCAAGGTGAAGTCATAGTTTAGAAAAAGAATACAGCTCCCTTATTCAAGGAAAGCAAGGATGTCTATTTAATAACAAGGGGTCATTATAATGTAGAAGTTGCTTGTACTGTATAATAATAAATGGATTATTACACGGTGAATTATAATGTAGGGATTGTTATATGTTTGAGTAATAATATATGAAATGCTTTGTAAGGATTTATCTCCTTTAAAGGTATTTTTGTTTTCTTTGAATTGGTAAGTAGTGATTATATTGATTTTTAAAAAAATAGTATCACTAAGTCAGTGCTAGCACAATTTACAGAGTTGGGAGTCCTCCACAATTTAAGGGCATTTTTGTTCTGAAATACTTTTATCTCTGTATTGCGAACAAGCGCATTCTTATTCCACATTCTATCTCGTACAACATAATACATAGATTATTGTATAATTACTTAATGTGTATTATTTAATACCGTCAACCAAACGTTTGTGTTAGTTATTTAATACGTTCTTTTATACAGCCAACCATAAGTCGTGTTAGTTAAGAGGGAATTACTCTTCCTATTCCCTATGGGCTCCAACCAACCATTGTATTTATTTTGTACTAGTTTTCGTAATAACTCCAACCAAACGATCCCTAACTGCACGAGGAATGCTTTTGCTCCTCAATGGTTAAGGCAATGATGATAAACCCAATTAGGTCACATCATACATCCTAATTAGCTCAAGTGAGGAGCACAAAAAGCTAGGCATTCCTCTTCTAAGAGGCACATAATAAAGAAAGGAAAACTATACCTGTCCTGGATCATCAAATAATGCATCCAAAAGGTTCTCAAAGCCAGCAAGACTAGCAACAACATGAAGTGGAGTCAAACCCCCAGGACCCACTGCATCAGGTCTAAATAAATAGCCACGATCATCTTGTTGCTTTTGTAGTCCTGATTGGTATTTCAAGAGGACATCTACCATCGATCTGCACTTTCTCCTCACGGCTCGATGAAGGATGCCAACCTCCCGCAATGGAACGTCAAGTGATGATTGTTGTCCTACATCTACAACGCCATTGAAGAAAACATCCAACAGTTTCTTTACTACGGAACACCAGTCATGGTCAATGGAGAAATCTATAAGCCGCTTGAATCTCTGAAAAGAAAAGCGATTCAAGTTGGCACCAGAACCCACTCTAAACTTCAAATGACTTCTATGAAGCAGCCAACCAAGTTCATGTAAAAAGTCCAGAGCTTGGTCCCTGGCTTGCAATTCTTCAGTAACATCAATAATGCTCTCCAATGTACGAATCTCAGAACAAACGTCTTTCTCTGCAACTATAAATGGAAAGAAGTTGCTGCTAAGACCATGGTCCTCAACCTAGTCAAAGATAACGAACCTACATTTCAGAAATAGAATAAAGTGTATCCAATATAGTCAACTTTACGCATAAAAAGGAAATTGAGATATAAGGATTTATTCAGTCAGAACATTGCTAAGTAACAGGGTTCAAGAAACAAATAGATTTCCTCTTATTTTTTCCTGATAGGTAAATGCATTTATATTTTATCAATCCAAGCGTAGGTTTACTGTGCACATAGAGACCAAAAGCTGATCCTTTTCATTGAGTCTTGACTGAATTTACTTAACTGTGAGTCATCAGTAAGCCAACGAGCATCAAATACACAATAAACCGAACAGGATTGCTCCGGGATAGGGAAAACAAAGTAGGCATTAAGCAAAAAAGAAAAGACAATAGCTTCACCTCAATGAACCCTCTGCCAATAACATTTGGCACAATACAAGGAAAGCTAAGGGACTGGATCTGTTCATGGTCCATACAAGAATCAGCTCCTACCATCATATCAGTACAATTGCCCTGAACGAGGTATTTCCCTTCCAGGGCACATAGTAACCTAAAAGGGAGGTGGAGAAAAACCAAGAATCAATGAACTAGCTCAAGAAACCCCATCCAGCTAAGCAGAGACCAATAAAAAAGGAAAAGGAAAACGTCTTTAGGATCAAACAAATATCAAAGGTACCTTGTAGTGGGATGAGATAGGTTAAAGCCTTTCACCAAAAATTGAACTCTTTCAGAGGCACAAACTGCAATAGGTTTGACGATTGATATCCCACAGCTTCTATGGCTTCTAACTGGCAAGGGAGTGTCCAGAACTACCTGCCCTGAGTACAGAAACAAAGACTTGATGTTCAAAATCAGAGGCGTAATAACTGTCGAGAAAAAGACATGACGAGAAAACATGGATCAAGAAAGGATACAGTGATGGATGCAAATATACCATTAAACAAAAATGCCACTCGATCATTCACCCTAGTATAAACCCATCCAGTTCGCCAAAATGAATCAGCGGATGCATTAAGAAGCTTCCTCAAACTAAAGTTGAGATCACAATAAAGCTGCAAAGGGAAAACTATTAGGTGCAACATTCGTTTGACTAAAACATTAACAGAACAGAAGGAAATGGAAAAGGAAACGGAGAAGGAAAAGGAAAGAGAAGATGTGTGGCCTGAGCGGATTTAATTTGCTATTTCATTTCATTCAAAGGTACTAGGAATAGCTTATAGGTAGCACAATTAAAGGGAAAACTAAAGTGATACCCTTATTTCAAGTATCATGCAAGTTAATCCCTCGCTCATTTTTAGCTTCATTTTAGCCAAGAACATTATCCATTATGGCAAACATGTTTTCTCTTTCCTTTCTTTCTCTTTTTAAACAACAAAGCCTAAAACTTTTGCTGCTCCATTCTTCCTATCAGAAAATGAAATGATACATTTCTGAGAATAAAAAAGTTACCTCCTCCCATATGGATTTATCCATCCGAAGATATATTGTTAGTATAATACAACCGGGTCTAATGTAGCTTTCAATATCTGTAGGACTGTGTGATAACCAATCAAGAATCTGCAAGTTGTCCAGGAATAGAAAAGTTTGGGTTTCAAATTGAGATGAAAGAAATATGAGAACACTGGCAAGAGTGCCAAAATACCTGTTTCCGCAAGGTTGTAGGACATTCACCAGGATCTTTGCCAAAGAGTTTAAAGACAATGCGATCCGTTCGACTCTGAAAATTAACAACAATCTTGTAGTTAAGAGACAAATCATCTTTATACATTGATGCATCAAGTGTTAACAATCAAAATCACTGAACATTTCTTCTTTGTAACTGACTAGCACTACAGGCACAAACAGCCTAGAGTAACCTAATGATAGAAACACATTGATTCAAACTCAAATACTTATTTACTAAACATCAACTAGATTTTTTTGTTTTATCAAAATACAACTGAACCAAATTTTCTCAAAGAGAATAGACTTCAGTGCAAATCATATATCTCGCAGCCAGCAGTTCACGTGACAAAGAAACGGGGCAGTTGCATATCTCACAGGTAAATTCAGCAGCCTGTATGACAGACAATTGCTGGCTGATAGAGTTCAGAGGGAAGATTGGAACATAGTAGTGGTGTGAAAATACAGATTAAAGTTTTCTCTACATTGGAGGATCTTATGGAATGTATCTATACAGCAGGGTAGATTGAACATGTTTACATCACAATCTTAGCATATTTCGTGGAAGTACTGAATACTAGTTAGGATTACAGGAAGCCAAATTTTGAAGGCCTAGTAAGGCTAGGAAGTGCAAGTACTGATTGCTGAAAGTATTATTAGGCTACTTTACTTACTGGAATTTAATGCATAGATGAGAACAACCATGAGAGAAGCCTGCTAGAGTTATGGTTTTCAATTTCCAGATATTTCATCAAAACCTGTCTTCTTTATGTCTTGGGCTTCCCTCGTCATATTTTATTGATTCCCTGCATAATTGGAAAGGATTTTTTTTTTGGTTTTTGGTTTTTGGTTTTTGGATGTAACAATGCAACACCCTCTTACTGCTGGTTCATCAATAAAACTAACCTTCCTCTCAAAACTAAAAGAAAAGAATCTAAAACTAACACTTATCTATAAATGTTGTCCACCTTTTGTATGAATATATGATGGAAGTGTTGCACTCCAGAAAATTTCGAATGCGTTTAAACTCAAGTCGTGCTTAAATTGTGTGTTAAATGAATGGTTCACCGTATTGAAATGATGGAAATATGATTGGTAGATTACTTGCACAAAGTCTAAGCGATTCGGAGTTTAATGGAAGCCTAAGGAACAAGAAAAGTAGGAAAATGCAAGGGGCCAAAGATTCAAACAGGGTATTTGAACTTACGGAGTCAATGCCTAGAAGCTACAGGTACTGGTGTAGTAATGTAGTCTAACGGTCATTATGGAATGGTGATTACTTTATATTGCTAGCAAACCCCCACATCGAAAACCATACAGCATAATGGTGAAGCGGCTTAGCCTGTCGGGCAGAGATCAAACACCAGGATGTACACATGGTGGTTGTTCAGTTCATGTAAGTGTTTAGGTGCTCCTGGCTACAGTTATGGTATATGTTATGAAAAAGGCTAAGGCTACATGGTCAGTTTTCAATGTATGATTTAAGTCTTCAAATGCTTTATCATTTATGAAATGTCTTTCTATGATTTGAATTGCAAATCTACCACATGTTGCTTTCTTTAAAGTCTTTTTTTTAGAATGGTAAGGTTGTTGCTTTTTCTAAAATCTTGACACATTCTATGTGCGAGGGAGTCAATGATACACACCAAGTACAATCAAGTTTTTACTCACAGTCCTTTGTGATTGCATGATGTCATAGAGGTTCCATAGACGTAGTGGGTTCAATTTATGTTGTCACTTTTATTTAAGTCTCATATCACACGTATGAATGGCTATTTCTGAATTTATGGTGTTATATGATATTTCAAACATTTAGGCCATTGGTGCCAAGATGTGTAAATTGAAATGTGTTCATATTGTTATGATTTCTGCCCATGCGTAGAATGTGTTAAGTATGTCATGATCTCCTTAGACTAATTCTTTTTTGTAGCATTGTTTTTTTTTATCAGGTAAACGTATTTCATTCATGAACATGGCCAAAAATATGACAGTATACAAGGGGAATACCAAAAGGTAAAGAATCTACAAAAAGACATGATTCTCTACAAATTCCACCCGTTCTTCTATACAACAAGGAACTTTATGGGTGCACCAAAAGAAAATAAGTGACCGCCTGACCGGAGACTACTCCTTAGCTTAGTAAAGCTCGACTCTACCCTCTCAAAAGCCTCCTATTTCTCTCTCTCCAAACAACTCACATCAACGCAAGAGGAACCACCTCAGAAGTTTCAAAAAAAGTACCATAGGCCCTTCTGTTAACATCTCCATCCTAAGAACTTACTCTTAAGTACATTAAGATTACAAATGATTCCTCCTACCAAACTAAAAACATGTAAAGGACAAAAAAAACTGATTAAGAGAAAAGAGATAAAAAACAACAATGTGGATGTTGCAGCTGGCAAATATGCTTCATAAAGGGCAGCCCGGTGCACTAAGCTCCGCTATGTGTGGGGTCCGGGGAAGGGCCGGACCACAAGGGTCTATTGTACGCAGTCTTACCTTGAAGAAAGGAGAGAAACAGGAGAAAATTCTGAGAACTACTCCCAGAACAAATTAGATGCTCAAGATCAGCACTCCAAATAAACATGCTTGTTAGCTAAAAAATTGCATATAAGTGCAATGTTAAACACCAATAGGAAACAAAAAACTCATACCTGAGCCTCTCCACTTGAACTAGATGGTGAAAGGGATGAGGTGGATCCTGAGTTCCAACTTGTCCTTGCGGAGCTTGACTTGTGAGGGTCATGACTTATCCATAGAGGACAGCCAGAAGATGCAGCCCCTGGGTTTGCAACGGCACCAGAATTCTCCAGCTTTTGATTTTCACCTTGAGAATCATCATAGATGTTATTCAAATCAATATTTAGCTTCAACGGTGCAGGTGTGGTGGCTGAGGCATTTTCATTGATAGGTATAGACTCGGGCAGCGAAGCACAAGGATTTTGTGAAATCCCATGTTCAGCATCACTCGTGCCCATTCTCTTCTCTGTCACTTCTGATGCAGGTATAGTCAAACAATTCCCATTAGGCCTAAGAGAGTCCTGTAAATCAATCCAATCAGAAACTGAAGGAAGAAACGGTTCAATATCAATGTTTGGATATAGTGCAGACCTCTTTTGGAGCCTCCATAGATGTCCCTGTATTCTGCAAATCTGAAGGTGCAGGCAACAAGCCCGATGCGTTCCTCTCATTAGTTGCGCCAGCCAGACTGGCTAAGTTTCTTAAAAGATGTGACAGTAGATCCTGGTCTTTAGTTTGATCTGAGCTATTGACTGCATTTCACAATGAGAGAAAGCCAGAAAGTAAATCCTCCAAGTCATATAAACCAAAAAATCTCTAAATAAGTATCTATATGCCTACACATTATCATGATTCTTGTGGAACCCAAAATCTTATTCAACAACAACAACAACAATATATCCAGCGTAATCCCACAAGTGGGGTCTGGGGAGGGTATAGTGTACGCAAACCTTACCCCTACCTCGTGGAAGTAGAGAGGTTGTTTCCGAAAGTTCCCTCGGCTCAGGTAACGCAAATCGAAGTAGTTTGAAAAAGAAAATACAGAAGTAAGGAGGACATAGCAAATAATAGGGAAAGCATTGAATAGTAACAACAGTAAAATAATGTGATAACCGAAGGCCAAAATCTTGTTGGAGATTAAAAAACCTATATGCCAAAACAGCTGTGCTACTCCACAAGTATTGATGGCTAAAGTTCCAGTAGAAGCATCAACAGATAATTTTAATGGCCATCAATTATTCAGTTGTTAATCCCAGACTCAATGCCCTATGTCATATGTAGCCTTAGATAAAATGGAACATCTAAACTAGGTAGTAAGAACCTGTGCTGATGTTTTAACCATTCAAATTAATATAATTTATGCAAACATCATTTTATTCATCATGTTAGGCAAAGGATAACTATACAATCTTTTCTTTCTCAGCCTCTTGCACCACTTATAGAAGAGCACTCTAGCCATCACCATACAGTGAAAGAACTTACAAGTACGCCTTATTAGGTAAATGCTATTACCTAATTAATTTTCTGAACACCTTCAGTCATACAAAACAAAGACATAGTGCAGGAAAACCATGGAATTTATATAACGACTTACACTGTACATTGGCCAGTATCCTCAGCAGACTAATTAGTAAGTAGTTACTACCCCCTTCATCATTCATGGAGGCTCCATTAGCTACATTTTCTGGATTTGTTTTTCTTCTTCGTCTGTTATGACCAGCTAAACGCCTACGACAGCTCCGCTTCCCCTCATCAAACTCTTCTAGAACATGAAACCTGCCCAAAGTAATCATAACAACCAAACTATGATCATTTTCTACCAACACGTAAATAAATGTCTCCTCTCTAAAAGCTTAACCTTTTAGATGAGATTGCCACAAAATTCCACAAGATATATTATGGCATGTGAGATTTCACCGGATATGTTGTTGTTGATATTACGGCATGTTACATCAAAACATACGCGGTGACTAAGTTATGGACAATGTTATCCACTTAATCTTTCGCATATGAAAAAACAATATATCCGGTTTCCAAAGGTTGTAATTTTAATAGGTGTTGTTTGGACATGCGATTTCAAATCTGTGTTTGTTTATCACGTTTTGAATAAAACTTCAATTTCAGCTTGAAATTCTGATATCCCAAATTCACCTCAAAGGTAGAATTTCAACTTCAAATTTGTGATTTTCATATATTGTAAAATTTAAAACTTGGCCATAATTTTAGATTTTCAAAAAAAAAAGACCCATCTTTTTTACAAAAGTGATTACCCAACTCCTACTTTGCCAACTCACTTTCCCCTTCCATAAAACACACCCAAAAATCAGTCTACTGCGAGGAATCCTTTGTTAATGGTTAATTTAGGTAGGTTTGCTCGTATAAGAGTTGGGGAAAGTTTTGATAGTTTTTAGAAATGGATTTTCATGGTTATGAGGAAAAATACAATTTGATGTCAAATCCTTGTTTGTAAAACTTAGGACCAAACACAATTTCAACTTCAAATCAGCCTTCACCCAAATCAATAATTTCAAATCATGATTTCAAGTTCATGTCCAAATGCGTAGAGATAATAAATCAAATATAACATGGAAATGCAAAATGTTTACTAGTGGAAAACTAACCTACTGCACTGCTGACAAAACCGCTGCATAACATTCCCCACCAAAGCATTTGCTGCTTTAGAATGCACATCACACACTTTATGTCGTCGATGATAATCCTTAGCACTGCTCAAATCAGCTTGACAATCCTGCACTTGACAAATTGCACGATTCGTCGATGAAGAAACCCCAGTAATTTTCGTCTTTTTACAACTCTTCTCTTCCATTACAGGATACAACTGTTCACCAAGCTTTAAATTAAGTGATGCTGAAGCTTCGTCATTTTGTTCCTCCTCCTCAGTCACCATTGTTCGTCTCCTTTTATCGTTTCCTAATGTTAATTCATCATTGGAGATTCTACAAGTTTCTGGAAACAACTGTTTGCTCTTACAACAATCTGATGGCAGAGAATTCACTGGTTTGGCGATCATTAGATCGCCGTCCCAATTATAACCATTTGAATCCCACTCCGTACGATTTTTTCCACCTACCTCCAAATTTGACACAACTGGAACATCAAAATTCCGAGCTTCCATTGATGACTTTTCCTATTAAGTAAAAATCTTCTAAAAATAAAAATGCAAGTCAAAACATCCGGATTAAACCTTAAAGACGTGTACAATCTAAGAACATGTCTTACCTCAAATGAAAATTTTCAGTATAAATCAATTGTATAAAAGGTATTCCCAACAAACACTTTTCAAAAAGTTGTGGAAATCTTTGATCAATAGTGACGGAGTCTTTCTAATTTAAAGAGTTTCGAAAAACTACATTATGTAAATAGGTTAATTTTTACTTTATGTATACCTATGTTAAATACATTTAAATGTTTAATTCTTTATATTGTGATTTTCTTTAGTGAATATTTTAGCTTTGTTACTGATCAATGTGTTTATTACTCAAAATGAAAATTTTCAATGTAAATCCGTGTTAATTAGGTTTCAAAGCAGGTCTAAAAGGAAGGACGATAGAAGCGACTGGGTAGGATACGTCAGCGTTTAAATAGCTTGGGGGGATTCCCTTTAAACTAAAATGGCGTCAATCAAGCTTAGCCTGTAGCCTTGTACTACCAATTTACATTCAATAAATATGTTTATTTTAAACACACTGTGCATGGACAATGCATACCTTTTTGACTCAACAATGCATTCACCTGTGATTAGGTAGGGATGGCAACGGATCGGATCTGGATCGGATCCTACTAGATCCAGATCCAGATCCGTTTTTCATACCCGAATCCAGATCCGGATTCGGATCCAATGGGTCCATAAAAACCATATCCAAATCCGGATCCATCGGATCCGCCGGGTCCACGGATCGGATCTGGATCCACATGTAAAAAAAATTACCTTGCTAAAAATGTAACCTTGCTAAGAATTTATTTTGAACTGACAAACGATTTTTACTTAGCTAACAATTTACTGTTTTTCAATTTTGAAATGTTAATATGAGATATTTTGTTCGTTGTCTCGTTTTGATTGTGAGCTATTAATTAAAAATGTTGGACAATGACAATAGTTGTGGAAAATGGTGACTAGTATTTTCACGGTCACAGAACTTGTATGTGCTTGGAATCTTCATAAATGAAGTGAATATAATTTTAACTACTTGTCTATGGAGATGTTAGTCATTCACTAATATAACATTGATTTTATTATCGAAGTTACCTCTTTATTTTTTTGTTTTTGAGTTAACGCGGGGATAAATTAAACTTGTTTTGAGAATTAAACTTGCAAGGATGTGCTTAGCAATTTTAAGAAAATACTTATAAAATTACATTCTAGATTATGAATATATTTAATAAAAAATGGATCCACGGGTCGGATCTGGACCGGATACGGATCTCAAATACAAGATCCAGATCCATATCCGATCCGTCAGAAACGGATCCGGGTCCGATCCGGATCCGTCGGGTCCAAAATTTGAAGATCCATATCCTATAAAACGGATCTGGATACACCGAATCCGGATCGGGTCCAGGATCCATTGCCATCTCTACCTGTGATTAATGATGTAGAATTATGGTAAGTTGAAGATTTTTATCGTACTAGGTTCTACATATTGTGTGGGTTACAATAATTGTAGGAAATGGAAAATAAGTAATTGCTAATTATTACAACAAATTGAAACAACAACAAACTGAAATTACAACTACTTTGATTTACTGGGTCGAGTGATGACACTCTGTCTTTGAGACAAGATTGTCCCGTATATATCCTTTTACCTTCTGGACAATAGTCTCCCAAGATAAAACAACAACTTAACAAATGAGCAAAGGAAACTCAAGTGTTACTTTGAAGAACTTAGAGTACGAAATGATGCTGGAGAGTAAGAAGAAGAGTTCTGATTTTTTTTATGTCTCTATTCTCAACAATTGAGCCAAAGACTTCAATTTATAGTGTAAGGAGGGTGACTTCTCAACTAGTCAACTAATGGTTGTTAATAGCCATGTAATGGCAATTAGTGAGGAGTTATTTAGCCAAGTAAATGACTGAATTTATGTGCAAAGTAATGGAGAGTTATTCAACCAAGTAAATGACTGAATTTATGTGCAAAGTAATGGAGACTTAACGCTCCAAAACCAACCCAAAAGGCAGAAACTTTCTGCCGAGACCGGACCGGACGGGCGGCAGCGGCGCGCGTGTGGGCTTAACCTCGAACCCAAGCACACCTAGGTCTCCCTCCTTCAAACACATGGATTACCCCCTTGGAGTCCCAAACCCTTAGACAATTTTGAAACTTATAAAATGAACAAATCTTTCTTCCCCCACCGATGAGGGAGAATTGTTCTACACCACATTTTCATGCTTCAAACACCTCACTTCGTGGATCAATATCTCTTTCATTTCTCAACGAAATTTGATGATCTTTGGCCCTATAGTCATCTACTCACTTAGTAAATTATGCGTGTGTAAATAATCAAAGTCTCCAACATGCGTAACCCTAGTGTTTAAGTCATTAAAGATGGTGGACGCAACTCCCACCAAAGGCAAATTTTCAACACATTGCACAATATATATATTTGTATTAATGAGAAAGCTTCTTCAAGGGATATTAATACAATGTAACAAAATATATATATATATATACCTATTATTTGCTCCTCACATATTGGTGCGTGTTTAGACTTTTAACAAACTTTCCACAACTTTTTGAAAAGTGTTTGTTGGGAATGCCTTTTATACAAAAGTTTTGTGAACAGAACCAATTTTCCAACAAACAATTACTACTTCAAATATACTTTTACTACAAAAAGACTTTCAATTTGATCCAAAAATGTCCAAAGTGATATCATCCTAGCTTTAATGTTTAAAATAGACGAGTAAAGTTTGCATTAAGAAGATAATTGATAGATAGCATTTCCAAACTATTTATTCATACTTATCACATTTAGTGTTTACGTTAAAATAATATAATTATGGTAATTGAAAATTAAATCCACTGATGATGTGAAAATCTTATTTGCCATTTTTATATATTATGTGGAACTTAAATCTTATTTACGGACGATTACCATTTTATGTAAAATATAGGAATATTTAGTGTAGTTCTTTTCTGGGGCGGCTTAATGCCTAAAGTCAAAATTTAATAAATTATCATAAATATTTTAAAGTAAAATTCATGTATCTTTTTCAAAATTTACTCTTTCAACTTTTTTAGATGCAAAGCTATAAATTTATCCGTTTAAGGATCAATATCACCAAAAGTTTTTAATGGATAAAAAATAATTTATTAAGCAAAATTAAGTTTAAAACGGAATATAAAACCATCATAAACAGAAAAAAAGGAGAACAAGCTAAATGTACGAGAAGGAAAATCAAAACCAACAAGGTACGTATATGTACTAATTAATGATAAATAAAAAATTAGCCTAATTTACTCACCCATTTGAACAACTCAAATTAAAATCTAAGAAAAAATGAAATCTTTTATTTATGATAATTAAAATTTATATATTATATAGAATAAATATCATTTATACGTCTTTTTAATATAAAAAATCTATAATTTTCTTATAAAGTGACATATGCATTAGATCTTCTTTCCATATTTATCAAGGTTTTATTTCAATATTTCAAGTTACAATTAACTATAATTCTTCAACAAAAGTTTTTTTTATAACTACTAAAAAATTACTTACGTATCACAAAGTTACAATTAATATTTAGAAAAGTTCAATATTTTCTTATATAGTCATGACATTACAAATGTTCATGTAAAGAATGTATCTTGTGCCTAACTCAACCACAAAAGCTAGCTTGTAGGGTGGGAATTGTCCAAGTCCATATAAGGAGTCCATGTTTCCATTCCATATCTGATGTGTGACTCTTAACACTCCCCCACACGCTCAGACCTTGTTAACTGGAGCGTGTATAATATAATTTGGGGGCCCAACATCGGTGAACAAAGAATTGGAATGGGCATGACTCTAATACCATGTAAAGAATGGATCTTTGGCTTAACTCAACCCCAAAAGCTAGCTTGTAGGGTGAGGATTATCCAAGTCCATATAAGGAGTTCGTGTTCTCATTCCATATCTGATGTGAGACTCTTAACAGTTCATATCTACCAATAAGATATTTGATAACAGAAATCAAGGTATTGTATTGCAACAAATGACTAATATTTTATTAATTTAAAAGAGCCTATTCCAAATTATATAATAAGACATGTCATACATACTTTTTGCTTAAAAAGTTATAAATAATAGCAAAATCTTTGAGGTCTTAAACTCTTAGGAGCCTAAACCAAATGCTTTAGTGGTTTTACACCCGTGGTTCTATGTAACCAAATTTAGTTTTATGATATTGCTGCAGTAAACCTATAGGTTGTTGATTATTGATGAAATTAACCTATTTTTAATTGATAAAACAAACAAAATCAAATTATGATGTAGGGTTTTAGTTTTACCAGGTTTAACCACTTAGCTCATTATATGTACTAAACATTTCCCACTTTGGCCTTACTGAATTATAGGAAAAGGATTAGTAAAAAAACTTTTTAAGAGATGGTTAATAATAATTGAGTGATAAATGTATACGAAGGATATATATGTATTTATTAGTTTATTATAAACATGAAGTAAGAAAAAATTTCGTCATCGTTATTTGAGTCACTATAATGATTAAGAAAGAAAACTTCTTCATAAATTGAGAGGTTAGTATAAGTTCAACAAAATAACTGCAATTTTTCCTTTGATGTAAATTAAATACATATTGTCATTTGTATTTTCATGTGTAGTATTTTTTTAAAAATAATAGGGCATCCTGTTAGCAAAAGGTTGATCTGAAAATAAGGATTATGCAAACCTCAATCCCCCTTCAGATGATATAATATAGACTTTTTAATACTATCAACGTATACAATTAAATTAAATTCACACATATAATGATATTTATGAAGCATTTTTCATCTTGTCAAATGGGGTAATATTAAATGCATCAATAAGAAAATGTTGTTATTCCATTGTCAATTCTTTTAATAGATAATTATGGCATTTTATTATACAAATGGTAATATACTTGAATTGTGACGAGGCAATTGGATATTATTAGCTGATTTAGTATAGCAGCATTAATGAGTTATAAATAATTAATTGGTCGACAAACTAAATAATCTAATTTTAGAAGTCACTAATAAAATGAAAATACGTATTAATAGTGGTGTGATAAAAATTTGTATGATTGACCCATGCATTTTTTGCTTAATGCAAATTTCAAGTACGAATAGAATTATTTTCCACGAACATTGTTTTCTTGAAAAATATTTTCCTAAAAAAGTGAGTTCCTCATTTATTTATTGGTATTTAATGAGCAGTGAAATATTATACCAAAAATATTTTATATAATTTAGGCAAATACTACAGGGATGAGTCCGATGGTACCAGTGTGGGGTTGTGGGGATGGGGTCATAGGGTGGTATTGGTAGTGGTGTGTGTTGGAGGATGGGGAGAAGACAATTAACGTGAAATATAACTATGAAACTTGTTTTTCTTATTTCTATTAAAAAGGTTATTTTAAAATTTTATTTTTTTAAAAGGAAATGTTTTTTAAAATCTTTAACCAACCAAAACAACAAAATTGGAAAACATTTTTCACAAAAAAAAATTCTCCTTACCAAACACACCCTTTTCTCGGATGTGAAGATAGAGACACGTGAACAAAATTGGATTGGGGACCCCAAGGTATAGAAGTGAGATCTCAGGCCATCCTACTTCCTTATTTCTTTTCTTTTTTTTTTTAAAATTTTCATTCAGCGTTCTTTTTAGGTCGGACTAATATAGATTTATATTTAAAAATTTCACTTTGAAAAATCAATTTTTTACTCAGGATTCGAACCTAAAATCGCTAGTTAAGAATAAAATAAATACTTACCACTTCACTATAATCTCTAATGATATTTTTTTTCATTGCAATACATTAAGAAGTCAAGTAATTCATTAAGTCCAAGTCTTGTCCTTTTTCCTAGTGGAGATGGTCCAGTGAACAAATTAGTAGGGAAACGAACAAGGAGAAAGGGCCATAAGAATCAATATTTGGTACAAGGTTATTAACTCAACAATGTTTTTTATATTCCCTATTTTTAGTTTTCAAATTTTATTATTTTTATTGTTATTGTAACTATTCAAATAAGACGTAGGTCATTAATCAGATTTGACTATACTTCTCATTTTATTGTCATGTTAATATGCAAGGAGCGACTAAAAGTAAATCTTACCTGAATATAAGCAAGGTTTTTTTTTATTATTTATATATTTTTTGTCATATCCATTACTACGTGATAACGACGTAGTTGGAAATAATAATAATTCTATTTTTATTGTACAATTGATTGTTTACAATGACATGAATTAGTACCAAGAGCCGAGGGTCTCTCGGAAACATGCGCTCTGCCTACCAAGGTAGAGGTAAGGTTTGTGTACACTCTACTCTCCTCAGATCTCACATTGTGGGATTTCACTGAATATGTTGTTGTTGTTGCCATCAATTATGAATTTCACACATTGGAGCAAAGGCCATGGACAATGGGACAATGAAGTAAAGTTGAGTTGGTCTTTTACCTTTGGACTTTTGGTGAACCATAATAGTAGTTGTATGTACACTGTAAATAACTTTTGTTCACTTTTTTTTCGGGTGGGGTGGTGGGGGGGGGGGGGGGAGTTCAGTATCCGCTTTAGGGTGCCGATTAATTCTGATTTATATTGCGTAGGGTCCATTAAAGTAGAAAGCGTTTCCTACCAGGATTATTTTTCCATTCTCAAGGCTCGAATCAATGCCTCTAATTAAGGATGGATGGTTATAATTAGAAATAAAGTGTCCAAGTTTATCTAATTTAAACTAAATACATGTTTTATATTACAATCTATATATGATCCATTTTAGTCCAATGAACCAAATATCTACAAATGAAAGTATATTTACTAAATAATTTTATCAGGATATATTTACTAAATAATTTTGTCATTATCTAATTTTGGTATGACAATCCTGAAATTATAATTCCGATATAACTTGTTCACCGAGCAACGACCCCTTATTGTCAAGGCATCTTTCAATCTTTTCAAATTACGTGTTTCATGGATAGTTCAAGCATCAATTACTAGTGTCGTGCGATCTTACCCACAAAATATTGTTATGACATTATTATCATGGAGTTTCCTTAATGGATATAAAGTTTTTTCAACAAAAGGCCCTAAAATGAGGGAAAAGTTGATAGCAATAGTAAGCATTACTGCATTATGATGTTATTTTATTTCGAGTTATATATTTGTCTTTATATTATTGTATCTTATAAGGAGAAATTGCAGATTTTTTTCCGTACGAAATTGCAGACTCAATGGTGGGAAATGAGAGAAAGGGAATTTGGATAATACAGCATTAATGAGTTATTAATATTTAGCCGGTATAGAACCAAATCATTTGGCTTTAAAAGTGGCTAATAGTTCGTTTACCTAGAGATTTGATAAGTCAAAAGTGTTTATTTTAGAAATTAATGTGTGCCCAAATTTTTAGAAAAAATATAAATGTTTTTGAGTAGTAGCAAAAACATGCTTTAGAAATTAGAAAAAATAATTCTTTCTCAGAAGCATTTTTGGGACATTGATCAAACACAAAGTACTGTTTAATATTGACAAAAGTATTTTTCAAACTAATTTGCAAAATACATCGCTAAATAGTAGTTAAGTAATAAAAATTTATATGAAAGAACAGTATCATATTATTATCGATTTAGCGCAAACATCATGTGCGAATAATTTTTCATGTTTAATAAGTAGTTTCTTTAGGACGTGAAGATGGAGACATGTGAACAAAGTAGATGAGGTCCCCATAGGACTAAAAGCGACCTATCATGCAATTCTACTTACTCTCCTTATTCTTACCGTAATACATTGAGCTTATGCACTCTTCTTCCTCCTCCACCTCCTTATTCTTCTTATTGTGGTTCTAATTCCACGAGGAGCTAAAAAGTAAATCTTATCTGAATACAAACGAGGTTCAAATTTTATTTTTTTTTGCTACAATTTTCTTAGGTATAATTGGTTAATTACAATTAGTACTGCTAAGAGTCTCACACCGGATATGAAATGGAAACATGGACTCCTTATATGGACTTGGACAATCCTCACCCTACAAGCTAGCTTTTGGGGTTGAGTTAGGTCCAAGATCTATTCCTTACATAGTATCAGAGTCAGGCACATTCCAATTTTTTGTTCACCGATGTTGGGTCCCCAAATTATATTATTCACGCTCAGGTTAACAAGGCCTGGGCGTGCGGGGGTGTGCTAAGAGTCCCACACCGGATATGGAATTAAAATATGGACTCCTTATATAGACTTGGACAATCATCATCTTACAAGCTAGCTTTTGGGGTTAAGTTAGATCCAAGATCTATTCTTTACAAGTACTAATTGCCATAAACTTTAGGAGTACTTTTTTAAACGTTGGTTTGGCATGGCCATGGACACAATAGTACAAATGACAAATGACAAATGAAGGAAAGATTGAGTTGGCCTTTTTACCTTTTTAAATTTGTGGTAAACCATTATACTAGTAGTACATCTAAGGAATTAGTACCCATTGACATCAATTATAGCTAGTACTATCAAGTGGATGAGTGGAGAACAAAAGTTTGTGCTCCCTCCATTGTTGCCCTTTTGCTTACATCTGATGTACAGGCCTATCTCAATAGAACACTTGCATAAAAAAGATCCCAAAAAAAATATGTAAAGATAGAGCCGATGTCAATTATGTAGAAACTCGTGATATTTGAGACACTAGGACAAATGAACGGTTTAGGTTGAATTTGAACTAATTAAAATAGGTTGAATCATAAATGAGTGATTTTTCAATGCTAGCTACTCAAGAGCTAATTGGGTGAGATTGACTGGGTCAAGATAGGCTAAGTAACTGATCATAATCCAACTCGTTCAACTCTAATCAAATTTTAGTTGCTTTGTTTATTTTTTATAATTTATTTAATTATCAAACAAAACTAATAAAACTCATTTTTTCTTCTTTAACTGTTTATTAAATAAAAAGAATGTTTAAATATTTTAACAAGGTTTCTCATGAATTAATTTAATTGGACTACATATGTAGTTCAAATCAGCCTAACTTTTAGTTTGCTTGAATTTTAGAGGGTCATTAACATCCAAACTTGAGAGGATTGGACGAGTCATATTTTCATAAGCTTATTTTGTCACTGCTATGTAAGACTAGTAAAACAAGTCGATCTAACTCATTAGAGGGAATATTTTTATTCTCTTTACACAATTTCTAAATTAGATGAAAAGAAATTTCTAATATATGTTAAATAGTTAATCACCACATAAAATATTACGAGGCTTACTTTATACTAGTTTTTTCCGGTTAAGCTCATATATGGACCAGAAAATGTTAGGATTTTATTCTGTCTGATTTAAATCCGTATTGTTTGAATTTGGTTTGTGATAATTGATGCTGGAGTCCTAAGAGAGTTTGTTTGTTTTGTTTGTCTTTTAAAACAAAACAAAACGCGTTTAGATACTAAAAAAAGGGAATAACTTGTTCTTTTTCTCCAAACAAATTTGTTTTCTTCTCCAAACAAGATTGGTTTCAAACTTTAATTACTACATTAGTGATTCACATTGGATACTTCTTTTTTTATGAACTATATGAAAACTAATAGGTAGGAGGTTGTGGAGGATACATATCAGGATAGAAGGTTAGTAGATAGTTGTGCGTGTCACGTTTCGTATTATTTTTGTGATTTCTTGTCCTTTGATTTCTGTTATTATTTGTTGTGCTTGTACTTCGATTGGCATACGATTTTGTGGTAGTTATATTATTCTTCTCTTTTCCAGACTACTTTATTATTCTTTATTTAGCATTTACTCATGGCTTCGTTACTGTTGTTATTTCTTTTTCCCGATTGTTGTTATTTGCTTTTCTTTGAGTCGAGGGGTCTACCGGAAACAACATTTCTACCTCCATGGTAAGGATAAGATATGTGTACACTCTACCCTCCCCAGACCCTACCTGGATATGTTATTATTTTTGTTGTTTATATAAAACTAATATGAAATATTCTTAAATTTGTAGATACTGAGATGACATTCATTTAAGCTTTGCTCCACTAAATATTTCCAGTTATCTTAAGTGGAGGATTAATTAATACTGTAGGAATATGTTCCTTGCCTTTCATTGATTATTGTGTATAATAAATATAGTGTTACATAATTACAAACTAGGTAACTAAATCTTCCTAATTACAATTGGAATATAAATTTACCTAATATAATATATATACAAAATATGGCAATATTCTATCAATGGTAATATACAAGATATGGTAATATTCTATCACACCCCAGCAGTTGAAGCGGGAGGTTCTCATACGCTGATACTAGCTCGGAAGTCATCAAGGAGTATGTGCGGAAGTCCTTTAGTGAATATGTCGGCAATCTGATATCGGGAAGGAACATGAAGAACACGAACTTGTCCACGAGCAACCTTCTCACGTACAAAGTGAATATTCATTTCAATGTGTTTAGTGCGCTTATGTTGAATGAGATTACCAGAAAGATATATCGCACTTACATTATCACAGTAAACCATTGTAGCCTTATGGAGTGGGTAGTGAAGCTCAAGTAGAAGGTTGCGTATCCAATAAGAGTCAGAAACAACATTCGATACACCTCTGTACTCAGCTTCGGCATTGAATCGAGACATAGAAGGTTGTCTTTTAGTAGACCAAGAAAACAAAGTATCTATGAGGAACACACAATAACCAGACGTGGATCGACGAGTGTCATGACATCCACCCCTGTCATCATCAGAATAAGATGTGAGACCAGAGAGTGAAGACTTGTACAGGTGTAAGCCGAAATGAAGAGTACCTTGTACATATCACAAAATACGTTTGAGGGCATTCATATGTTCATCTGTCGGGCTGTGCTTATGTAAGCATATTTATTGCACAACATAGGATATATCTGGTCTCGTAAAAGTGAGATACTACAATGCTCCTGCTAAATTGCGATAGTGAGTCGGGTCGGCATACATAGAGCCTAAAGAGGTACTGAGTTTGGAATTAGTGTCCACCGGTGTGTGGGCTAGTTTGCAAGACGTAATGCCTTCTCGATCAAGGATCTCTCGACGTACTTCCTTTGATAAAGAAATAAGCCGCATGCATGTCTCATAATAGTAATGCCCAAAAAATAGCTTAGAGTGTCCAAATCCTTCATAGCAAACTCAAAGGCAAAAAAGTGACATAATGGATCGGTGAAGTGCATTAGAAGATGTGGTGAGGATAATATCATCAACATATAGTAGGATGTATGCCATGTCATTACCCTTGCTATAGATGAACATTGAATGATAAGATTTGCTATGTGAAAACCCGATAGAGAGTACAAAATTAGCAAATCATTGGTACCATGCACGGGGAGCCTGTTTCAGTCCATCGAGTGATTTCTTCAAAAGACACACATAATCTGGATGAATCGGATCCCTGAATCCCATAGACTGATGTATGTATACGGTTTCATGAAGGTCTCCATGCAAGAAAAATGTTAAGCTGATAAATAGGCCAAGACTTGGACAAAGCAATACTGAGAACGGTACGAATAGTCGATGGTTTCACCACCGGGCTGAAAGTTTCATCACAACCCACTCCCACATGTTGAGACCCGTCATTACCTACAAGACGGGTCTTGTGCCTCTCAAAAGAATAATCATATTTCTTTTTATGTCAAAAAATCTACATAGAATGAATAATATTAGCACAAGGAGGATGAGGTACTAGATCCCATGTCTTATATTCAATAAGAGCATTATATTCATCAATCATTGTATTTTTCCAATTAGGATTGTACAAGGCATATTTCTGATTATGAGAAACATGGGAAGGGGCAACCGAAGTGGATAAGTTAAATAGCCGTTTAGGTTTGGAAATGTCGTGCATAGCACGAGTTTCCATTATCCGTAGGTGTGCCGCGGGAGGTTGTACAGGATTGGGATGGGGTGTCCGAGAAGTGAAGGCGGGACTGGGTGGACTGTCGGGAGTAGGGGGATGGGGCCGAGAAGGGGCAGTGGCATGGGGGAGAGGGGGCTGGCCGAGAGACAGCCGAGATGGAAGGCCGCGATGGGCTATTCCGAGGCTCCCGTTGTGGGGCTAGGTGGACTGCCCGCCTCGGGATAGAAGTGGTGGGGATGATTACCGGTGTCGGTGACGACTGATTTTGCAAGTGATGAATTAGAAGGGGATTTAGGCCATCATTTATGAATTCATAGGAATTTGGGGCTAGAGAATTGAGTTTGGCAAAGGGGAATTGAGACTCATCGAATATGACATGCCGAGAAATGATTACTTTTTGGCTTGACAAGTTATAACAATTGTAACCTCAATGATTGGGGGTAGCCAAGAAAGACGCACGGGGATGACCGAGGTTGCAACTTGTTGATTTGTGTGAATGGATAGAGGGGGTAGTACAAACATCTAAAAGTTTGTAAATACTTATAGGAAGGATCCCAAAGATAGAGAACTTGAGTGGGAGACTTGTGTTTGAGAGGGTTGTTTGGGAGAATATTCAAAAGATAGGTTGTCATTGATAGAGTGTAATGCCAAAAATGAGGGGGGATATAGGCGTGAGCAAGGAGGGCATGAACTAAGTTGTTTATGGTTCTAATTTTTCGTTCGGCTTTGCCATTTTGTGAAGAGGTGTGGGGATAGGAAAAATGATAAACAATGTCGTGCAGAAAAGTTTGAATTGATTATTATCGAATTCCCTCTCATTGTCACATTGAAAACATTTAATATTCTTTTCAAATTGTGTCTTAATAAAAGTGCAGAATGACGAATAAATAGAATAGACTTGGGACTTATTACCAATGGGAAACATCCATAGGAAGTTTGAATAATCATCTAAAAATAACATATAGTATCGATGCCCGACCGTGATTATGATAGGAGAAGTCCATAAATCATTGTGTATTATATCAAAAGGCATTAAAGTATAAGTGGATGAAGAATAAAATGACAACTTGACATATTTCTCAAAAACACAAGATTCACAAACAAGAGGAGAATGGACACGTTTGTAAGTAATAAATTTATTTTTGCTAAGGGAGCGTAAAATAGAGTTTCCCGGACATCCTAATCTATTATGCCATAAAGGAGACAAAATTGATGCAAAGGTTGATGGAGAAGAGGTTGGATGGTTGCCGGAGGTGGTGATAGGATAAAGATCTCCGGTGCTATCACATCTTAGTATTCGCATCCCTGTCATAAGATCCTTCACATAAAAACCAAAAGGATCAAATTCAAGGGAAATATTATTATCGGTTGTGAAACGACGCACATAGATTAGATTTTTGATAAGTTTCGGGGCATGTAGGACATTTTTAAGGCTAACGGGGGGTGTGGTGTGGAAAGAGATGATTGTCCATAACCTCGAATGGGAATGCCTTGTCCACTACCAACAATAATATTATGATTTAAATTACTCATATTGAAATAAGACATGAGAGTACCTTGGGATGCCGTCATATGAGATGTGGCGCCAGTGTCCATGTACCAACTATTGTCAGGAGCGTTGGGAGACATCATGTTCATAGCTGCCTCAACATCCGTCGGTGCGTAGGTTGAAGGAGGAAAACCCGTGCACTGTATGCCTACTTGTGGATGTGAGCTGAGGATGTCGGATTGGGCCTGTCGGGCCAGAGGTTGGGCCCAGAAAAATGTTGGGTAGGGGCAAGGTGGAGCAGCCCATGCCGATGGGGGCCAATGCAGCCCATGGCGGTAGGCAGCCCACGACGAAGGCTGCTTCTACTGTTGCTGCCGTTGTTGGTGGATGCCTCATGCCGCCGCTGCCAAAGTTTTCGGCGCTGCCACTACATCGTAGTCGCGCTGTTCCCAGAATTTCTTCCTCTGTTGTTATTCCGAGAACATGAGCCACATATCGGATCGTTGGCTTGCATATGGGATGTGGTAGGAGTCGAGCCTCTCGGGTCAGCATAGTTGTCGTCGGTGGCTACAAGGGTGGCGTCGACTGTGCTGGCATTAGTCGTTGCCCGCTTTGTTTTTCGAGTTTCCTCAAGAATGAGTCTCGAACGAGCCTCATAGAACAGAGGCAATGTCGTGCTTTGTTGGAGGATGGTTGCGACACCGTCATAATTTTCATTCAAACTCGTAATAAGTTGCATCACCAATCATTGATTAGCGACCGGTGCACCGACGTGAGAAAGATGATCGACAACCATCTTAAGTACTTGACAATAGGTCGACGTATTAGGAAAATCGTCCTGCTGAATGGCCTGAAATTGATTTTCCAGATACAAGGCACATCGTGTCTTATTCTGATGAAAAATACTTTCCAAGCGCTCCCACGTTTGTCGTGTAATGGCATCGGTTTCAATGATTATATGCAATAGATAGTTCGAGATCGTGTCGTAGATCCATTGTAGGACAACCGCATCTAAGCGGGACCAAAGTTCATCGTCAAAATCATCAGGTCTTTCTAGGGGCTTTGGTTTTAGAGGGATGATATGGTCGATGACTTTGTAAACACAACAATGAATCTTAAATAATTTCACCCAAGATGAATACTGAACTTTTCCATCTCAAGAGTTATGAGAATGAAATTCTTGATGTTGTTAACTGCAAAAGCATGATGGAATTTAGGTTGTTCAGCCATTGAAAATTGGAGAGGAAGAGAAGAAAGTTGAAGAAAGAAGGGAGAGGGCTGCCGCGGAAGAGGGTTGCCGAGGGGGGAGGGGGAGGGGCAGCGACTTAGGGAGAAAAAGAAGTTAGAGTTTGTCTTCTGATACCATGTAGGAATATGTTACTTGCCTTTCATTGATTATTGTGTACAATATATATAGTGTTACATAATTACAAACTAGGTAACTAGATCTTCCTAATTACAATTGGAATATAAATTTACCTAATATAAAAGATATACAAAATATAGTAATATTCTATCAATGTAATGTATAAGATATGGTTATATTCTATCAAATACTAAGCCGGCGAATAACACGGTAAGCTTCCAAGTTGGTCTAATTTAACCATCCAATGAATATTGTAACTGTGATTTTCTTGTATAATGTAGCACTTTGGTCCCTAAATTATTGATCAATTTTTATTGAGTTATTGTAATGTTTAACTAAGTAAATTTAGCCTTCAATTAATTGAATGTTTATTTTTTGGTTCTTTTATGTAGGAAATCTTTCATATTTAGATTGTCTTTAGAACTATATTATCATCAAATATGGAGTAACAATACAAGCTTAACATAACATGTGGATAATTAAATAGTGGAACAATTGATAAATTTGTGAATGTTCACAAATAAAGCAATCAAATATGCTTAATCAAATATCATAAGAACTAAATAAAAAATTTATCAAAAAATTAAGGACAAAGTGCTGTTAACACTATACGATTTCTTTTGTTTAGCATTACAATAGTAGTATTTTTTGTAGAATACGGAAATTAGTTCAAGGGAGAAGACATAGTCGAATGGGTTTGCTTCGTAGGGCCCGTTTGGACGTAAATAATATTTACTGTTTTTCAAGAAAAAACTTGTTTGGCTGTATAGGTGTTAAATTTTCACTTAAAACTTGGGAAAAAATAAAAACTAATTCAGACCAGTTTTTTAAGTAAAAAAAGGTTTCTTTCACAAAACTTCAACATTTTTTCTAATAAAATATATAGTCAAACATAACTTTAATTTTCAAATATCATTTTTTAATTTAACTTTAATTTTTATTTTTTTTTCAAATTTCACTCAATTCCATGTTCAAACGCCTACTTAGTACATTATACGTATAAGACATGAAATTTAAAACAGGTCATGTGAATGAGACCATTTTCATTTATTGCAAAGTTTGTTATTTCCCGTACATAGTACGTATTGAAAATATGTGCTTTTTTTTTAACCCATCTTCTGAGGAGCTTTTCCTTTTCTTTCTTGGTGACTCGAACTTGCAATCTTCATATTGAAAGGGGAGGGCGTTTACCATCTGAGCAACCCCTTCTTGTCATGATTTTTTTTAAACATGTGCTTGAACCACTTAGCGTAGAGTTTAATTTGCTAATTTTTTATATTAAGGATCTTTTACAAAATTAAACATATTAAGTTAATATGAGTAGGTATTTATGATAATTATTAGGAAAATTTACATGGCATGACTAACTACTAGTACATAATTATATTTGGTAACTATAGTTTATTTTAATTATATCTCATAGCTAAAAGTTATATGTTAATCCACATTTAATAATAATTAAAATAGAAAACGGTAAAAAACCTTACCAAGCCGTAACATGCGGCGGTGTATGTTGTTTGCAGACGATGTAGTGCTGATTGACGAGATCAGAGAGGGAGTTAACGCTAAGTTGGAGGTTTTGAGACAGACCCTGGAGTCTAAAGGGTTCATGTTTAGCAGGACCAAGACCGAGTACTTGGAGTGTAAGTTTAGTGGCGTGACGAGAGAGGCAGGCGTGGAAGTAAGGCTTGACACTCATGTCATTCTAAAGAAAGAAAGTTTCAAGTATCTGGAGTCTATTATCCGAGGGGATGGAGAGATTGATGATGATTTCACACATTGTATTGGTGAGGGGTGGATGAAATGGAGGCAAACATCCGTTGTCTTGTCTGATAAGAAGGTGCCACATAAACTCAAAGGCAAGTTCTACAAAGTGGTGGTTAGACCTGCTTTGTTGTATTGGGCAGAGTGTTGGCTAGTCAAGAAATTCCACATTCAGAAGATGAGAGTTGCAGAAACGAGGATGTTGCGGTGGATGTGTGGGCATACTAGGAGTAACAGAATTAGAAATGAAGATATACGGGATAAGGTGGGAGTGACCTCGATAGAAGACAAGATGCGGGAAGTGAGACTGAGATGGTTCGGGCATGTGAAGAGGAGAGGTGCGGATGCCCCAGTGCAGAGGTTGACTATGGATGGCTTTAGGAGAGGTAGAGGTAGGCCAAATAAGTATTGGGGAGAGATGATTAGACATGACTTAACGTAGTTGCAGCTTACCAATGACATGACCTTAGTTAGGAGATTATGGAGGACACAACTTAGGGTAGTAGAGTAGTAGTAGTAGAGTAGTAGGAGTAGAGATTTCCATACTAGTAGGCGTAGTTCTTTTGTTGTAGTTTCTTGTCCTTTGATTGTTGTTATTATTTACTGTTTCTCGTTCACGCATAACATATTATTTTGTTGTAGATACTATTCCTTTCTTATTTGACTTGCTTTGCTAGTGTTCTACTGCTCTATTGTTATTGTTGTATTGCGATACTCTTAGCCGAGGGTCTATCGGAAATAACCTCTCTGCCTCCAAAGTAGATGTAAGATATGCGTACAAACTATCCTCCCCAGACTCCCATTTGTGAGATTACACTGGATATGTTATGTTGTTGTTGTTGTTATGTATATTATAAGATGCATGGATCATGTGGTCAAAACACTCAAACTGCGGCCTTGGTCTAGTATGGTGGACTTGTTCTCTTAGATATACAATGTCAAAATTGGGCTGCAATGGTGTAATTAGGCCTTTTCTTCTTTAAACTGATCTGTTACTGGAGTCTGGCCCATTTACTTATTTGATGGATCCATATTTGAGTCATTTGCACTTTTGACCCTATTTTATGCCGGTCCTTAATTTTGTCCCTTATAACAAATAACTTTTTCGCGGTGCATAATTTATCTATTATCATAATATTTCACAAGTTATATCTCGCGGTTTAAAAAAAATTATGCCCACTAGACATAAGTTCGATTTTGAAGAATGAAAATTAAATACCAGTCCATTTGAAGGGAAAATCGTGCAATTAAATGTCCTTGTGATGTTAAGTGTAACAAAACATACATATTTACTTTGACAACAAAAAAATATGATTAGTAATATGCATATAATTAAGGTTTAATTACCACACTCTGAACATTATTTTATTTTATTCATTTAAGACGGAGGAAGAGCTCAAATAATTAGGAGGAAATATTCGTGAAATATTAAAAATATAATTAGAGGACCGACTGCCGGTTATTTTCATACCAAAATTTACTAAACGCCAAAATCACTTAATAGAAGAATATTTTTCCATAGATAAGCTTTTAAAAGAGTTACCTATTATATGTTGGTACTCTATTGTACTTTATAAAGCAGTACGAGAAGTAAATAACTATTACAAGTATTCGAAAGGATAAACAAATATTCAATCTTCAGAAATTGAATCTTGTTGAACAAATAGGCCAATCTTCAAAACTGTCGTAAGCTTATTGTGTCTTGAATCTTGATAACCTGAAATCAAGAAACAACTAAATCTGGATGGTTACAACGTTGTGTGTTGAGTCGAGTGATTGCCCTCTGTCCTTAAGACAAGATTGCCCCGTATATATGCTTTTACGTTAGCGGGCAATAGTCTCCCAAGATAAAGCAACACTTTAATCTCAACGCTACAAAGCCAATGAGTTGAGCCTGACGAAGAAAACAAATATGAATCGACTTGCTGAAGATATGGAAAAGGAAGGAAGAATTTCTGTTTACTCTTCTCTTTTGTCTCTGTGTATATAGTGTGTCTCTGTTGTGTATATCTTGTGTATATGAGGGTGTTTGCTCACTGATTTTCGTCACTGGTTTTGCAGTGTTTCTGTTTAATGTTTTGTGGCGCTTTTTTGTCTGTTTTTGTATGCTATATTGCTGTCTTACCAGTCACGAATTGAGCCAAAGGAGGGCATTAAACAGCCAAGTAATGGTTGTTAATGGCCATCAAGAGGGGCTGAATTATGGACATGAATGAGGGTGATAATGGAGGAGTTAATCAGCCAAATAATGGCTGGTTAATGCTCCTGAAAACAGTCCAACGGTAGTTTTCTACCTTCCGTCACCCCAAAACCAACTTTCCAGAAACTCTGGGGACCAAACTGTAAAATATTAAACTTCAGGGATCAAACTGTACATCTGGCAAAGTCCTCTGGTCCAAAAAGATAATACTCCCCACGACCCGAGCCCGGACCGGCGGCAGCGCGCTTGTGGGCTTAGCCTTGAACCCAAGCACATCTAGGTCCTCTCTCCTTTAAACACATGATATATCTCTTGGGGTCCCAAACCCTTTACCATATTAGAGACTTATATAGAGAGCAATTCTTCTTATTCCCACCGATGTGGTAGATTTGTCCCACACCACATTTCCATGCCTCAAACACCTTACTTCGTGGATCAATATCTCTTTCATTTCTCAACGAAATTTGACGATTCTTGGCCCTACGGTCATCTACTCACTTCGTAGATCATGCATGTGTGAAGAGACAAAGTCTCCAACATGCGGAACACTAGTGTTTAATTCATCAAAAATGGGTGGACGCATCTCCCCGCCAAAGGCAAATTTCCAACATTATAATCATAAATCATGGTCAAATGTAAAGATACCAAAATGATAAGTAATAATTTTATTAGAAACAAAATTTAATAAAACAAGACCCGCGTATTATATTGTTACTTTAAGAATCGGTGTTCCATTAGTTTAGCATATAATGAGTTATGACTAACAAACGCCCATGTGATGCCTCACTTGGAAAATTATGAATTGGAAAAAATAATAATTAAACAATAACAAGAAAAAGATTAGCTGTCTACACAATTATTATGTATTTGTAATCATTTCCTGAAACTAGTTTTCCTAATTATGAAATAATTTGCCTTGTTTTATTACAACAAATTCATACCCATCACCTTGTTAAACGATTGCATTTGATCTATTTCTTTAGCTTGACTCGTTTTGGTTTAAGCTCAGTTCGATTAACGTTTGGTTAAAACTCGACTCGATAAAAACTTTAATCTCGACTATATTTGATCATGTCATTATATTGAAAATAAAATACATTTATTTGGCTCAATGAGTCAAATCGAATTGACTTAAACTTGGCCTAAACTTTAATATGCTAATTTTATAAGTTATCTGAATTCGTGTTAAGTAATATCCATCGAAAAGGAAAGTGCTCCCTATCAATATTTTTTATTTTATTTTCAGGACTCAAACCTGAGACCTAGTTAATAATAGAAGGATCTTATCAAGCAAGAACTTACACGTGCCGGATGTTTACACCTAGCTAATTTAACTTACCATGAATCATAATTAAGTGATTTAATAAAATAAAAATATATTCAAATACATATAATACATCTATTAATAATGTGTAAATACCTAATAAAGTAAGGTTTGAGAAAAAATGATCAAAATGGTCCTTAATGCACGAGTTTTGATTCTATTTGGTCCTTCACGTATAAACATGATGAAATTGGCCCTTGATGTAATCCTGAAAGTGATCACTTTGGTCCTAAACCATATAAGTAAGATTATCACTACTTTTGATGTTAAAATAAATTAGGTCCTCAATATCTTTCTTCAATATGCAACCTACACAGCCAAGTTAGAGATGTTCTAGATCCCTTTCCATACTCCATTGAATATACTCACCTAAAAATTACGATTTTTTTAAAATGACATAAAATTGCAATTTTCTTCAAGCCCAACAACCTCTATAAAAAAAAATTCTCATGACTCATTCCAATTAGGGTTAAGAATTTTAATGTAAATTTGAAATTAGATTGAACAATATAAGAAAGTATCTTTGTTTTGTAGTTTGATAGGTTACGTGTCATGCGCATTTATTTTAACAATAAAAGTGGCAATTATTATATGGCTTAAGCCAAATTGATCACTTTTTAAAGTATATTAAGGATTATTTTTGTTAGGCTTATACATTAAGGATCAAATGGAACTAAAACCAACACATTAAGAACCATTTTGATCATAAAGTTTATCAATTCCACCACACACCCTTGATAGTTTGTTAAAGTGTGTGCAAAATAGAAAAAGAAGAAGAACAAGTCAATTGAGTAGCCAAAACAACACATACTTTTCTCATTACTCTGATTCATTCAATTCAACACTAAATATTTTCTATATTTTGACTCTCTTCCTTATTTTTGAACCGTTGCTTCTAAGGTTAGCTTTTCAGTCTATTTGTTTTGGGAAATCTGGGGGATCGGTGTTGATTTTACATTTTAGCACAATTCTATATGTTCAACAGATTTGCAAGCAAGTTCATATCTGAATTTTTTTATAATTGTGTGGCAATTTACTGTGATGGCATTGATTTTTTTTTAATTATTGAGAAATTTAATGTGTTTCCAGTTTAGGTTAGTATTATTATTATTGTGTTATTGTTTGAGGGTTTTTATTAGATTGTACTGGACTAGTGAAATGTGAGTTGTATGTTTTTGATATCCGTGTTGTCCGGGCCAGCTTGCGCGAACCTCGACTAATTCCACGGACATCCCACCAGAAAAATGTATCAGGTAAATCTGTCTATCAAGGCTAGAACAGATAGAAATCGCCTAGTGTTTTGTCTTCGCTGAAAATTGAACGTGAGACCTCATGGTGCTCAACCCCACTTCATTGACTACTAGGCCACATTCTTAGGTGAATCACTTAGATTCTGTAAGGACCGTTTTCGGTAACGTGAATTTATATTGAAGTCACTTAAAGGTCGTTGTGTCGTTGTGTATATTGCTTTCCTATGTTTAAATATCCAATTGAGAGTTCAAATAGTTGTTTTTGTGGGTGCATTTATGATAGTAAAATGACTTTTCATATCTTCTAAAGTGAAGATACCAAAAAAAATGGTCTTTGATCGTTGCTTATTATGAGCATGATTGTTCCAGATCGCGGCCATAATTAGAAATACAGTCGGATGTCTTTATAACAACCATCCTCTATAGCAACATTTCACTATAACAACAAAAAAATATCGGAACAAAAGTTGTTTGTTGTTATAGAGAGGTTTGACTGTATAACTATGGCAAAATTGAGATATGGGGATGTTAAAGAAAGAGTTGGTGTGTCTCTCTCGATGCCAACTCTTTAATGACCCAGGTTCAAATGATTTATATCCTAATTATATTACCATATTTATTGTTTTCATATATCAAGTGACATGCATACTCGTTAGTCATCACAGGATGACCATATCATGTAAGGTTCATTTATGTTGGTCAACACCTTAAAATTTTCCATTTCCGTCTTTGGTTAGTCTATGACGTTGGCTTTTTATTTCTCTATGAGATGTTGATGTGTTAATTTATGTCTTCTTGCATGAGTACCATACACACATTCATTTTATGTCAATAGAAGCATAAGAGAACATTTGGTTTGACATTAGTGCTGACATTGGATTAACATTTTCAATGTGGAAAGGGCTTAGTTTCAGAATCCATTTGGGCTTTGTATTTTCAATGTTTCCTCGTTCTAGAGACACCAAATATAATTTTTTAACTTCTTGACTAGTATTTTCCAGGATATCTCGCGGGGAAAGGAAGGATAACTATGAGCTGCTTTTGTTGTTGTGACGATGATGACATGCATAAAGCTGCTGATCATGGACCATTCATGACCAACAATGCAGCAGGTTTATTTCCTCCTTGTACTATTTGCTTTTAATAATATTTCAAATTCTGGGGAACGATAAGTTTAGCAGCAGGGGAGGGGCAGGATAGGAGTGGGATTCAATCTAAGTATCTCCTGGATTGAAGCTCAACCTCAACCACTGAGTACTGATATATGATCTATTATCAGTTGAGTTGGGAAGAAGTAAGCAGATCTTCCTATCAGGTCTATAAGTAAATTAGTTCCAGTTTCTTGGAAGCTCAAAGATCATGATGTTTATATTTAGGGTATGTTCAATGTGAAGGAAAATGTTTTCCATGGAAATTGTTATTTTGGAAAATGTTTTTCAGGAAAATATGAGGGGTTTTTACTTATTTTCTTGTGTTCGGTAGTAAGCAAAAAATATTATCTAAAAGCATTTGTATATAATCTAGACAAATACTATGGGAGGTGGGGGTGGTGGGGATGGGGTGGGGAGGACACAATCAATGTGGAATGCCACTTGTGGAACTCTTTTCCCTATTTCCACTAGAGAAGTAATTTTCCTCATTTTTAACGAACTTTTTCCTAGAGAAAATGTTTTCCAAAATTTTTGATTAACTGAACATGGGAAAATTGGAAAACATTTTCTGGTATGGAAATATGCCTGCTGGCAAACATGTCTTTCACCTCCATCTTCCAATTTAACCTTAAATAAACAATCAGGTGAAAGTTGTAGTATTTAGTTTATTGCTTTCGCTTTACCCCTATTCCATAGATATGCTTTCTTTAGATAGTGGCCTGCTTTTATTTACTGAGATTCTTTTTTTATCTGTAGGATTTCTGGTTTTCACTTCTCACTGACTGGATTTTTTTTTAGGCTACAATGCAGGGCAGCATGCAACAGAAAGTGCGCAAAAGGAGACTCCTGTTAACATCCAGCCCATTGCTGTTCCTTCTATAGCTGTTGATGAGCTAAAAGACATCACAGACAACTTTGGTATGAAAGCCTTGATAGGTGAGGGATCATATGGAAGGGTATACCATGGTGTCCTGAAAAGTGGGCGGGCTGCAGCCATTAAAAAGTTGGACTCGAGTAAGCAGCCTGATCGAGAATTTTTAGCACAGGTCAGGTTTGATTTGATTGCCCTACTTTGACTATCCTATGTTATACATAAACCTCTTACCTTGCTTGGATATGATGTAACCCGTAACAGGTTTCAATGGTATCAAGATTAAAACATGAAAATGTGGTCGAGTTACTCGGTTATTCTGTGGACAGTGGTCTTCGTGTGCTGGCTTATGAGTATGCCCCAAATGGATCTCTCCATGACATTCTTCATGGTTAGTTTACTATAAGACTTTGTGAATCCATTCTATGGTTCTCCCTTGGAACTCATACTTGTTGATCCATTAAATAACTCTGTGTAGTTTTGGTTGTTCTAATATGTATACCCAGGGGTGTCAAATGGGCGGGTTGGGCTGGATTTGGGTTGATCCATTAAATAACTCTGTGTAGTTTTGGTTGTTCTAATATGTATACGCAGGGGTGTCAAATGGGCGGGTTGGGTTGGATTTGGGCGGGTTAAAATGGGCTGAGCTAATAATGACCCGCCTAAAAGTTACTTGGGCTGAAATGAGTTGGGCTAAAAAGTGGGTCATAACCCAACCCGCCCAATTCTTACTAAGTTGTAATTTATTTGTTTGTTATTTTATAATTTTTTAACTACCTAATAAAACTCTCTTTTTCCCCTTATTATGGCAATATATGACATCAAATTAAAAATAATGAAAATATTTTGACAAGGATTCTATAGGTTAATTTGGGCTACATATCAGCCCAATTTTATCAAAAGAAAGTAATATACATCAGCTGAATTTTTAGATGGGCTGAAATGAGTTGGGCTAAAGTGGGCTGAGCTAATAAATGGATAGGTCAATGACAAGGTTGGGCGGGTCATGCTTTCATGGGATGATTTTGCCACCCCTATATATACGCTCACATTCAGATTGAATCTCATGATTCATTGTGGTACGCTGAATTTGGAAATTATTGCACAATCCAAATCCAACTAGGTCATGCGCGCACACTTTAAGAACTTGATTACTACTGCACTTTCAACCCTTGAAAAGTTGTCAAAGCTTCTTCCCTGATTTATCCCCTTCTTGAAGTACCTCGCCAGGGCCTTTTTCTGACGTGTCATGGAAGTGTTATGTAAAGTTGCTCTAATCAAGAGTAGACTTGCACCAAGACTTCCTCATATTTCATGCTATTAATTGGAAGAACCTTTTAAGTGTTTCTTCTTACTTTCAGATTTTATATTTTTCTTCCCTGTTGTGCATATACGTTTTTTATCTTGTCCTCTTTTCAAAATTTTATCGGTCATAAGTTCCATTGTTAAGTAGTTGACTATGCACATAGCAAAAAAGTCAATTCCCTACGTATTATATTGCTAGTGATTGGACCTACTTCTGAAAATGATAAGTTGGTTAAAATGGAAAAATGTCTGCATAGTAAGTTATAAGTTCTTCAGGCTGAGCGGCTATAACCCTAGACTAGCGAAAATAGGGTTGGACTCATGCTTGCCTTAACCTAATTTACTTGGACCTAGATTTTGGCCTATTGGGTTTCAATATTTAAAATTCTGTCCAATATAGTTCAAGATTGTGTCAAAACATTTTGGACATATAGAATTGGATGGGAAGCGTGCATTGAGTTGAGATAGAGGGTATACGCGATACCTAAAGATAGAATATTATTGTTTCTTTTTTTGTCTTTCCATTCCCCTAGTAGTTTCCTTTTGATAGTCCAAACTTGGAAAGATTGTTTGTCAGAGAGGTCATTGCGATCGGCCCACTTCATTGGATTAGATACCGGTAAGGAGGGAGAGACAGGAAGCTTGAAGTGGTTTCCATATCATACTGCTGAAGCTTGATAGGGTTTCATAATTTTTTCCTTCTTTTTGCGTGTGTGTGTGTGTGACAGGGGGGGGGGGGGGGGTTGTTCCAATATATTGTTGACCCCACATAATGAATTGAATTTGATCATAGTCTCGTAGATGCTTTTATTACTCTTCAAAATCCAATCTAACCCGCCTTTTGTTCATATTAATTTCAGCCACTGGCACTGCTCGTTAGGTAATAGAAAAGGATAAAATCCAAGTAGCTTGAACATCTATCATTACCCTCCCAGATTGATCACATCCTTCCTCTCTCTCCCTGATAAATTCTAATTCATGAAAACTGCTCCAAAGGTGATGCTTTGGGGTCGTGATTTACCTACCCATTTCACCGTGTTAAACAAAAATACAAAAATAAAACTCTTACCTATTGCAATTGTTGTTAAACGAAAATTGTTGTCATTTGCTGACAGCATGTTGTATCCTAAGTTGCCCGGACTCGGGTGCGGATCTAGAGGTCGGATCCTTCACCATCTAAATTTTAAGATTCGGGAATACGGATCCAGGTGTGGATATGGGTACGGAGATTCGGCTAAAATAATTCAAATATCTAAAAATAGAGTTATAAAACCTAAATTATGAGATATATGTGAAAAACTTGAGGAGAAAATAATGATCAGGAGGAGAATTTCGGAAGGAGATAAAAGGAAAAGGAGTGACATAGGAATTTCTATATACAAGGTATTCCATTTTCTTCATTTTCACCCTAGCTTTTGTTTTAACTAAAGAAATCATTGAAGAGTTTCCTCATCGATTTTGGTCAAAGTACCAAAAATCGGTTGACCAGATCGGGTACGGATCCCACACTCACACCCATGTCGTGTCGACACGGGTGCGGCACCGAAAGATAAGAGTCCGAGCAACATAGGTTGTATCTCTATTTAACAGAGCAAAATCCGTACATGCCTTTGTTTTCTCTTTCAATTTTCCTTATTTGAACTATTTTCTGGCTGCGAGGGTATCTATTTTTGTATATATATATATTCCTGTTTCATTTGGGAGCTTTGGTTATGTTCTTTTTCTCTATGTATGGCTGACCATAGTCAATTTTTTACCTTTCTGGAACAACTTTTGACTGTTGGTTCTGTCTCAGCCAAGTTAATGTGTCAATGTGTTCATGGTTGATGCGGAAAACCATTTTGGCTACCTATTTAATGAATTCCACATTGATTCTAGCAGCTTAAGATACCTGGATTATAAATTATGATGATGATTGAACTCTTGTTAGTTTCATCTTCCATAATCTTGCTAATCTAAGCTGGAAAATGCAAATAACTTCTCGTTTTGTGGTTGCAGGACGAAAAGGCGTGAAAGGTGCACAGCCAGGTCCAGTATTATCATGGGCCCAACGGGTTAAAATTGCTGTTGGAGCTGCAAAAGGGCTAGAGTACTTGCATGAAAAAGCACAGCCACATATCATCCATCGTGATATTAAGTCTAGCAATGTCTTGCTCTTTGATGATGATGTTGCTAAGATTGCGGATTTTGATTTATCAAATCAAGCTCCTGATATGGCAGCACGTCTTCACTCTACACGTGTTCTTGGAACCTTTGGTTATCATGCTCCTGAGTGAGTGCAGTTCTGAATATTTAATACAAATAGACACCAAACTTGGTTAACTTACTAAACGAAAGCAATTTTAGCTCATGTTTCATTAGTACAGGGCCCAAGGGTCATTACTTTTTGGAACCTATACACTGATTCTGTATATTATATGTATATTTATATATATTTTGTGTATACAATATGTATAGTTATACTTAACATACAAAACCTATACATTTTCTGGCTATTATTATTTTGAGCGGTCCAAAAATGTAATTGTCCCTACTTTTTATGCTGATTGGACTTCCATCCTTGTGTTGCAGATATGCAATGACTGGTCAGCTGAGTTCAAAGAGTGATGTTTACAGCTTTGGCGTTGTACTCCTTGAACTACTCACTGGCCGTAAACCTGTTGATCATACATTACCACGTGGCCAACAGAGTCTCGTCACATGGGTATAGCCTTCAAGATACTGACATTACTATATCTGATGCACCATTTTTTAGTTGAATTATTTGGAGTTGACGTTTCACACCATGTGTAATCAGGCAACGCCAAGACTAAGTGAAGATAAAGTGAAGCAATGTGTTGACGCTAGACTCAGTACAGATTACCCTCCTAAGGCCGTTGCAAAGGTATGTCACTAGAACAGATTATTTTTTTTGATGTTTCTTGAGTTATGTTGATGGAAAATGAAAATCAGCACCTAATTCAGGGGAAGATGAAAACATATTTTGTTCTGTTATTTCGTCTCTTCTTGATTTTCATCAACTCCTATTTCTCAAAATCTGCTTTGGCTGAAACAGATGGCTGCAGTTGCTGCTTTGTGTGTGCAATACGAAGCTGATTTTCGGCCAAATATGAGCATTGTGGTAAAAGCTCTTCAACCTCTGTTGCACGCTCGGCCTGCACCTAGTGAAACATCGAACTTGTGATTCTCTCGTTTGCCGCAGCCTCTACTACATGAAATGACAATGATTGAGATTTGTTTTGTTGAGTTGAAAATGATATTATACTAGTAGTTATCTGGGAAATTAGCGGACAGCGTGTCTTCTCTTTTTTTTCCTGGTCAATTCAATGTGAATAAATTTACCCATGCACTAATGAAAGTAGCTTTGCCTGTTCTTTCCATGGATTGTTCTTGAAGTCTTGTATATCCTACCATCAACATCCACACCATCAACAAAGTGGATGATCAATATAATGTTTAGCATTAGGGTGAATATGATGTGTGGGAATAGATGACACTACAATAGTATTTGAGGGGTGGCTACTGACTACTACTTATATAGATGGAACTTGAAACATTGAAATAACTATAGTAGGTGCCGACTCCAGTAGGCCCCCCGAGCTTCGATACAGTGGTAAGTACGCAGCATGTGATGAAATATTAGTTAAGACGCATGTTTCAAATCTTGCCATGAACAATGTGTATGAAGTATTCTGCGTTAATGCAGGGTTAGGGGGTCAAACTATAAGAGTTGCAATGTAAGCAAGACTATCCTAACCCAAACATACTATGGGAAAAGGTGCAAATACATCCCTCAATTTTGCGATATAGAGTATATATGTTTCTTATTAAAAAGTGATGGATATATACCCTTGTTGTTACACAAATGGTGTAAATATACCCGACGGGATATTTTTTAAAATCATTTAGCGTATTTTTTAATTAAAAAAATGTCACACGACTTTAAAAAAAGTCCATCCATTTTTTTTGAGTATACTTACTTTCTTAAAGCCACGTGTAAATTTTTTTCCGGGTGGGTTGGGTCTGGTTCGTTCAAAAAAATGGGTATACTTTTTTTTTAAAGCCACCAAGATATTTTTTAAAACGAACAAGATTCGACCCACCAAAAAAAATTATCACGTAACTATAAAAATATAAGTCTATTAAAAAAATTGGTAGACTTAGTTTTTATAGCCTCATGATTTTTTTTAATTAAAACATAACCTAAATGATTTTTTTTTAAATCTGTCAGCGAAAATAATATATTTATACCATTGTGTTATGACAGGGGTATATTTGCACCTTTGTGTAACGGAAGAGGTATATATACACCACGGATATATCTGTTCTATATCGCAAAATTAAAAAATATATTTGCACCTTTGCCCTTTTATTATTCAAACCTATAATTTAGGTCATACATGGATAATTTTACAATTACTTAAACACCCCCTCGAATTTCTCTCTGATATTAAAACAAAAAGGTAGGAGGCTGATCCAAGACTCAAGTTGTTTTATTGTCCTCTCTGGAACATTGGATGTTAGAAGGCGATGAATGGACAACTTGTAGCCAATGCGATGAGAATAGTCATGTTAGATGTTTCATTCCAAAGCTTGTGGACAGGCAAGCAAAGTCTTGGCAATTGTGGAAGCAAAGAGGGGTCCCTCTCAAAACTAAATGCTACACTGTAGTCTTCAACAAGTTGGATAGAGTGTTACCATCAACCGTCCACCTTTAATTAAAAGTTTCGGGTTCAAATTTTGAGAATGAAAAAAATCATGATAAGGAGTGTATTTCTCTTTAATGATATTACACAACGCAAATTCAAACTAGTCACATCTCTAAAATAGGTAACGAACACTAATTGAAGACAGGTCCCAACAACTATCTATCACTATTCAATTAGTTCTCTTTTTTTAAAGTTCAGAACTAATAATGCACGTCACGTGTCCATATATTCTGTTTCTTGTCCCAATTCCATCTCACTATTATGATATTTACTATTTCCGGATAAAGCTTCCCCTCCCCCCGCGTCGTATATAAACAGAACTATAAGAAAAAAAAACGAATTTCAGAAAGGGAAACAGCCAAGTGCTCCAATCTAAATATGAACAACCTAGCATCTAGAACACAAAATAATACTTTAAACCTGGATACATTGAGTGACAATTAATGTCTTTATATATTCTAATTTTAAAAGTTTATATCTACGTAGAATGGATATTATTCAATGATCCACAACATCAATACAACTTATGCTTATCTCTTTGTAAATCTTCTGAACTTGCTTACAACTTATTATCATAAGCTCTTCTACATCTTTCTGTACATTCCTCCTTATAATAATATCATAACATGATCCTCCTTACAAAAAGAAAAAAATCATTCCGTAACAGCCAAACTAGTACACATTTAAGAATTACACTTGCAAACATATAGTCAATAAGCAGAGTACCCTCCTCAAGGCTAATCTAAACTAATTTGACTAAGTAGATCAGTTCTAATTTTAAAACCAATAGAAACAAATACTTCTTAATGAGATTGAAATAAGTTGTAACGTTGAATTCTTCTAGTCGAGTTAAAACGTCAATTCAACTTACAGATAGTAATCACTTTGCAAGACTGACTAAACTGGGAATAAATAATATGATATGCAGATCTCTTCAAATTGGTTGTATCTTGATATCAAGTTCCAAAGCCTACTGATGATGTAAGGCAGGATTTCGTCTGAGGATTATGGCATCTACAGCTTAACACGTGATTAACGTCTTTCATTAGTATCGACTAATAGAAAGGGCAGTCTGATGCACGTAACATGAACACTGGTCTGCAAAAGAGCTGAATCCCAAGGGGTGCGATAGTTTCAACCTCACACGTTTGTATCCTTCTCCATCGAGGAGCATATGAATAGTATCAAATGCATTGATTACTCTAAATTTTTATTAAAGAGCAATTGCAAATTGTTTTCCAACAACGAATAAATAACAACGAGAAAAAAAGAGGTTCTCAAATCCAACACACAGAATTAATTCTTCACAATACAAAGGATGTCTTAAGCATCAGGGTCCCAAACAGAGAAACTAGTCTACTGGGGAAGTATAAAATATGTTGTATGTTGTGACCTAATTATGTGGAGCGCCACAAGTATCAGTACTTCTGGTTGGTGGAGCCAACTAATCATCTTATGAGCACAATTATGTGCTAATTTCTCATTATCCATCCCTAAACGATTTGATTATACCTTCAACTAATCCCGTAATCTAGTGGTATTTTTTTTTAAAGTACCAATAACACAACCTAAGAGTTGCAGAAAATCATATAGCATGTCAAAAACATCAAATCCACAATGCAGAACATTCTGATACTTTGATACCAGAACCATAAGAATAGAATACTGTGTTAGTGGCCACAACCCCATGAGAAGGTAAATATATATGAAAATCATCATCAACACAGTTCAAAATTTGATGACAACTATTTCTGTTGCAGTGCTAGAAAACTCGTATTAGAAGTATGCTGGTGCAATCATGGCATCAGGGATTTGTAGATGTTCTGTCAAACCTGCCTTGTTATGGCATCCCAATAGTTTTACACCTCGTAAAAGATTCCAAAGCTCCTCGATTGGGCAGACAGGGAAAAATGGTAACCCACGCTCCTTGGACGTTCTAGCTTCAATGCCTTCTTTGCTTTGCACGCTTCCTCGACTGTGGACCTCTAATCTTCCACTTGTCCACTCCACCTGGCCGATTATGTTCTTCAATCTCGCGAACTTTGCGTTTCCTGGATGGCATATGTGGGTTAGAAAGATCCCTTAACAGACCTGTTAAAGTAGTTGTGTAGATCATTTACTTCTATTCATGTTCGAGACATACCTGTACTCCCCAAGTTTACGGTCGGAAAGTAGCTCTTCAGTTAGTGTTGTCTTTCTCTCCTTCTTAGTCAGTCTACCAGAGTAGTATTCAGATGCTGGCTCTATTACTGTGCCGACCTGCTCAAATTTCAAAACATTAACGTCTTACCTCTTAACAATAGGATAACAAGATGTTGATAAAACTGAATGCAGGCACACAAATAGTTTACGGCATAATACACTTACCTGGAAATATTTAGGTAGTGTTTTTGATTTTGAGCCACCCTTCTTGTAATGCCTTTTCGGATCCATGGCACCCCTTAACTGAACCAATCACATTCTTCAGAACTGAGAACTTACTCGTAAGAAAAATGATTGCAAGTAAAATGAGGCATACATATAGGAAACTCAACAATGTATCATAGGAAAAGGTGATCATTAGACATGATTGCATCTTCACAAGTCCATTTTTGGCACATGAACTCAGGACTGTCAATATATTCACCACTTGTCAACTGAATCCATGAAAAAATTGCAGGTATAACTAGGGTTGTCATATTGTACTGAAGAATATATTAATTATACACTAGTATAAATTATAATATAACACTTATTTTATAACCAGGGTGTTCGGGCCAGCTTGTGCACACTTCAACTAATTCCACGGTATACATGCTACCTCCCACCTACCACATGTACTAGGTAACTTATCCACCAAGGCATAGACAGGTAGGAAGAAGTCACTTAGTGTTTTGTCTTCGTTGGATTTGACCTCGAGACCTCATGGTTCTCCTCCTACTTCATTGACACTAGGCCACACCCTTGGGTGTATAAAATATAACACTTTTGTTTATAACTAATGTGATTGAACAACAAATTAATGAGAAATTTTAATCAATATGTCACTTTAAGCTTGTTTGGAATTCGACTTGATAAAAAAAAAGCTTGTTTGGAATTCATAACAGGGAAACAATAAAGGCAGCCCTTTTACAATTTAAGACCAAAAAAATAAGTTACTCATTGAACATGAAACTAGAGAGTGGAGTATTAGTAGGGTTGCATTTGTCTGAAATATGAGTAGGAGCTTAAACATGTTCAATTCTACCTATCTTACTGATCAGGACAAAGTCTTCATATGAAGTGGAGCATTTATCAGCATCATTACCAAGTGTTCATTGCTCTCCTATTTTTCTCGCTCTCTTTGCTCTTCCTCAGAAAAGAGTCCATTAATTTCAAGCATCTTACAAACAACTATAGTTCCTAAGACAGACGAGCCAAGAATTCCAACGAAAATACAACCATCTCACACATAAGAAAATTCAACTTTGATTGTTATGGAAACTATTAAAGATTGAGTCCTAGACAAGAGATCTAATTTTAACAGAGGAATAGTAACAAAATATGCCCCCTCAGTATCCTTAATGATGTCAAGAAACGCTTAGCCAGGTCACGACCTTCACACAAAGTGCCAATCACCAACCTCATACATAGTGCAAATCACTCCATTTAGCTTCTAAAAGAATGTAAATTCTCCATTCATACACGTCTAAAAAGTTCATACTATGTTGCTCGGACTCTTCAAAAAAGCCGACAAGGTGCATATCGGATCCTCCAAAAGTAGTGCATTTTGGAGGATCCAACACGGGTGCAGCAACATTTTTTAAGAATCCGAACAACATAGAGTTCATACGTAACGTAAAGCATCAACATCATCCAGCTATAAAAATATTCAAGTAAACACGAGACACTTTGTAATTCAAAGAATTACCTTTAATAGCTGCAGATCCCTTTTCAACTCCGGAGTAATCGTTGGGGCAGGCATATCAAACCTATTTAAAGATCAAAACAAGTAAATAAATTTTCGTAAAAGAAACAAAAAAAGGCAGTAAAGTGAACTAAACTCACACTATGCGCGGAGTCCGGGAAAAGACCGACCACAAGAAGGGGCTATTGTAGCCGGTCTTACCATGCATTTCTGCAAAAGACAATTTCACGGCTCTCACATGGCTACAACTTTACTAGTTACACCAGGCTCCCCTTCTCGTAAAAGAAACAAATTTACAATTATTTTTAATTTTTTTTTTATTAGGGGAAGAGTAAATAGGGAGGGGATTACAACATGTTATTCGAACACTCAACAACAATGTGAAAGTTCAGGTAGCTAATCAACTAAGCTACTAGATCCCTATGTAAACAAATTTACAATAAAAACTACAATTGAGATTATTACCATTTTTTGCCAGCTGTATCCTTGACTTGTTTTCTTAGAAACTTGTTCACCTTTTTCGGATCATTAGGCGGAACAAATAAGCCATCGATAAGCTCAGTACTAGGTTTGTATATTGCACTTGTCCCGGCAACCTCATTTGAACTCTTTTTTTGTGTCCCAAATGATAATTGAGGTAACTTTGGTTCCCATGAAATCCCAATTACATGTTTGTTTTCAGGCATATTGAAATTGTTACAAATATACAAGATTCAATCTAATGAGTAATGGTTTAATAAATAAGCAAATTTAAACCCTAATTTTGTAATAAAAAATGTAGGAGATACATACCTGAAGTAATTATGAACTTATGGCTCTCATAGAGAAGAAGGGTTTTATCGGGTAGGGTTTATCAAAGATGAAACAGGGCCGGTTTTAACAAGTTAATGGGCCGATTAAACATTAGCCCATTAGGACTTCTGTTTGTGGGCTTTGTGCTGCCCCTTTTAGCAAGTAATTGCACGGGGATCATTTGCAGTTCTGCTCCTATTTTGTGATGGTCTTTAATTTTTCCTCCTAAAATGAAACTTATGTATATTGGTGCATTAGTTTTTTAAAGGATCCGGCACAAGTTGTGTTAGATTTTTTTAAAGAACTTATGATTCAATTGGCATAGTTCCATTTGAGGGTTAAAAATTAAAACCAGACTATTTGAAGGGAAAACTTTGCAATTAAATGATTGCAGGGTGTATCTTTCAAATGGAGTGATCTTTAATTTTTTTCTTTCAAAATTAAACTTAGGCCTATAGGGACATAATTTTGGAAGCATTCGGATATATAATTTTGGGATATGAAAATAAAGGGACATGGACAAGTAATTATTATGTGTGCAGTGGGCATATGTGTTTTTTCCCTTTATTTTTTCTTAATAATCTTTTTTTCTTTTAAGAATTGAAATCTACATACCGGTAAGGTAAATACTTTTTTACACTATCGACAAATTTTATGATAGGCAGTGAAACTACTATTTGTTATTAAAATTTACATATAATTACTTTATAAATAATTTAATTATTTAAATATTATTATACTATTAGCGCATAAAACTTAAACTCCTTTCCTACCTTGATGTAAATATTGTTTGTTCAAAATTTTGGTGCAAACATTCTATTCTAGTAACAAAAGAGGTCCAACCATCGGAATGCTAATTAATTATTTGATTCTTTTTTCCTTTTCCCTTACTGTAGTGCCTGAAATAGACTTCTTATGGGTTGCGTTAAAAAAATTATAATTCCTGCTTTTATACAATGATTGAAGTGGAACCAAAAAGTATTCTAAATGATAGAATATGTATATATTTTTGCTCAAACTAAATTATAATTACTTAGATATTTAATTTATATTAGTTACTTATATATTTATATTAATAGATTGTTCCATATAATTCTTTGAACTTGTATGAGTTTTCTATATAATTTGTTATGTCTATTAACCTTCTTTTTTTATTGATCTTTATACTATTTTATAATTCTCCGAAAAAGCAAACATTAGAAATTCATGAAGCTTATATCATGATCAATGCTAGAATAGAGAGGATAGTGATCAGCAAGAGATTTTATTCTTTCTTGAGATAATCAAATGTGAAGTTTGAGAAGCAGCAAGGTGTGGCTTCTCTAGACAGAAGAAATGTCAATAGGTTTAAGAATAGAAAAAGAGGAGCTACGTAATGTAGAAGGGTGGTTAGTTGAACAATTTTCTCCTAAAAATTATATTGTATAGTGTGATATGATTAAATATTATTTTTTGTAGATGTGTAAATTTTTTTTAACACCCTTAATGAAATTTTTACAACAACAACAATGTTGTTTTCGAAAGACCATCGGCTCAAGACAAAGCATAAGCACAAGCAAAGGGTCGGACCCAGACACGAAATTTAAAGCAGTATGAAAATGATGGTAACAAAAGCGAATAAGCCATGATAGCACGTTCTGAAAAAGGAAGCAATAACTAACGTATGTAAATAAGATAAACAAAGTACACTAAAGAACCCATATCACCAGAAATCAAGCGACAAAGGGACTATAAAACAATACTGTGCCTACTAGTGTGATAGGCTAAGCAGACCTACAATAATAACACTACAACTATCAATTACCAGTTTGTAAGCGTAGGTAGGACTACGCTCAACTACCTACTACCCTTCTACCCTAATCCGTGTCCTCCACAACCCCCTATCTAAGGTCATGTTCTTAGTAAGTTGCACCTGCGCCATATCCCGTCTAATCACCTCTCCCCAATACTTTTTTGGCCTACCTCTACCCCTCATGAACCCATCTGTAGCCAACCTCTCACACCTCCGCACTGGGGCATTTGTGTCTCTCCTCTGCACATGCCCGAATCATCTCAACATCGCTTCCCGCATCTTATCCTCCACCGAGGCCACTCCCACTATGTCCCGGATATCATCATTTCTAATCATATCCCTCCTTGTATGCCCACATATCCATCTCACCATCCTCATCTCCACGACTTTCATCTTTTGGATGTGCGAAGTTTTGACTGGCCAACACTCCGTCTCATACAACATAGTCGGTCTAACCACCACCCTATAGAACTTGCCTTTAAGTTTTGATGGCACCTTTTTATCGCACAAGACTCCAGACGCAGCCTCCATTTCATCCACCCTACCCCAATACGATGTGTGACATCGTCATCAATCTCTCCATTTCCTTGGATAATAGACCCGAGGTACTTGAAGCTTCCTTTTTTGGAATGACCTGCCAAGCCTCACCTCCATGCATGTCTCATGCTCTCTCCCGTTACTGAACTTGCACTCCAAGTATTTTCTGTCTTGGTACTACTCAGCCTGAACCCTTTAGACTCCAGCGTCTATCTCCAAACCTCCAGCTTAGCGTTCACTCCGCTGCGAGTCTCATCAATCAGGACTATGTCATCTACAAATAACATACCATGACATATTTTCTTGGATTTGTCGCGTCGGTCCATCCATCCCCAAGGCAAATAAGAATGGGCTAAGAGCTGATCTCTAGTGCAGCCCCATCATCACTGGAAAGTGCTCTGAGTCTCCTCCCACTGTCTGTACCTGGTCTTGTCTCCATATTATAACCAATAAAGTTGATCATAATAACAACATGTGTGTATGGTGAATTTTAGGAATTTGAAGGTTTCTTTTTTCATTTTAATCACCAGTTTAAATCATATGCTTATGGCAGGGCACCTATGGATTCCTTGAATACGAAAAGACACTATTGACAACGTCTTAGAAATGCGGATACTAGATATTAGATGAAAAAAAGACAACGTCTTTGAAAGCTAGGCTCATAATGGAGGCAAACATACCATATAGTTGAAGATGTCATCTAGGAAAACTTGTGAAATAAGGGATCGTTTGGTTCGAAGACAAGTAATGTTGTGATTAATTATGCTGATATTATTTTTTATCGACTGTTTGATTTGTTGTATTAAAAATAATATGCATTGCATAATTTCAAAAAAGTACTGAATATGGTGTGTAAGTAATAATGATATGTTGTACTAGACTTTAATTTATAACCAAACATTGTACAAAAAATTTAAACCAACATTATTCTACCTCCTTAGCTCCATAACTGAAAATGGAAAATTTGAGCAATAACTCCTTAGCTCGATAGAACTACATACATGGAAGAAGAAAAAAGAAGAGATTAAAAGATCGAAAAGGACCGAAAAGCATATTAGACGAAACAAAAAAAAAAAAAAAACATTAAAAATGAAAGAAATAATCCCCTTGATTATTTTCATTGATTGAATAGATATATATACAAGTTACATATTTCCATAATAAGAAAATCCTTTTCCTATTCTACTTCTAAATCCTTATTCTACCATAATTCTAACTATACAATTATGGTAAGTGTATAACAATAATTAAGGTATCCTTTTCATTACAATATACTACAATATACATTCCTAATATACCATATATACTTCGCCCGTGATGGGCTGTTTGCACACTGCCGAGATGGGCTTCTGCCCGTGATGGGTTGGGCTGTTTTAACACACCCTCGCAGTCATAGCGGGCGGTCTTCGAACGCTGAGACTGTCCCTAAAATCTTCAAAAAGTACCGCGGGTAGACCCTTGGTAAAAATGTCTGCAATTTGATAACGAGACGGGACATGGCATACGCGAACTTGACCTTTAGCAACCTTTTCACGGACAAAGTGAATGTCCATTTCGATATGCTTGGTGCGTTGGTGTTGAACCAGGTTACCTGAAAGGTAGATGGCACTAATGTTATCGCAATATACCAAGGTTGCCTTCTGAATGGGACAATGAAGCTCCAAAAGCAAATTACGTAGCCAACATGATTCAGAGACCACATTCGCCACCCCTCTATATTCTCGCCTCGCACTTGAGCGTGATAGAGTTGCCCGACGCTTTGCCGACCAGAGACCAAGTTGTTGCCAAGGAACATACAAAGAGCCGAAGTCGACCTTCCGGTGTCGGGACAACCACCCCAATCGCATCCGTGTAGAGACAAGTGTGGATGTAGATGAGGGATACAAGTGCAAACCATAATCCAAAGTGTCCCCCGAATATACCGAATGATGCGTTTGATCGCATTCATGTGCTCAACTCGGGATCATGCATGAATAAACACACTCGCCGAACCGCATATGTAATATCCGGTCCGGTAAAGGTAAGATACTTTGGAGGGCCCCCGCAAGATCGCGATAGCGGGTCGGGTCCTCGTATGGTGCACCCGCCGTGGCACTTAGCTTTGGGTTTGCATCAATCGGCGAGGAAGTGGACTTACAGGATGACATCCCACCTCTCTCGATAATCTCGCAAAGAAGATACTTCCGTTGAGACAGAAACAACCCACCCGAATGACGTTTGACGGCAATCCCCAAAAAATAACTCAAAGGCCCTAAGTCTTTCATAGCAAATTCGAATCGAGCATGGCCATAATAGATCGGCGCAAAGCATCGGAGGAAGCAAATCAAGATGATATCATCCACATATAACGAATATAGGCCAATGACGAACCACGGCGGTAGATGAACAAGGAATTATCTAACTCCGCATGAGTGAACCCAATTGTCAAAACAAAGTCGCAAAAATCGTGTATACCAGTGCCCGTGGAGACCGCTTAAGGCCGTATAATGATTTCTTCAACAAACAGACATAATTAGGGTGGTTGGGATCCCCGAAACCCAACGACCGATGCATATAGATCGTTTCCTTGAGGTCACCATGTAGAAAAGCATTCTTGACATCCAACTGATGAATTGGCCAAGTCTTTGAAAGAGCCAAGCTAAGCACAAGGTGCGAATGGTAGCCGGTTTGACCACCGGACTAAACGTCTCACCACAATCAATTCCAACCTGCTGAGTCTTACCATCACTAACAAGTCGCGCCTTATGTCGAGCAAAGGACCCATCTGAATTCTCTTTGTGAGCAAAAATCCACATAGACCTGATAACATTAATACCATATGGACGGGGCACCAACTCCCATGTCTTATTAGCAATAAGAGCATTATATTCATCACTCATAGCAATTTTCCAATTAGGGTCATTTAATGAGGACACAGGATTGTGGGGCAAGGGGGATTTAGAGACATCCGAATGTAAATTAAAATGTCTTTTAGGTGTAAAAATACCCCGCTGACTACGAGTGACCGGTCTATGACTCGAGGAAGAAGTGATGGAATTTTGGGAATTTTTCTGGGTTCGGACGGACCGGCCAAGCAAGTAAAGCAGTGGGCTCCGCCGGCCCAAATCGGTAAAAAGCGGGCTCGGTTTCGGACCAGCCTTAATTGGGCCGGACCGGCCCAATAGTTGGAACTGCTCCAGTGGCCGGAACAAATAGGGTGCGACGAAGATTGGGGACCAATGCGGGCGGTGGGCCCGCCGGAGGATTTTGGGTACGGAGTTGTCCAAAAAATTCCGAATAATATACGGAGATATTTGGTCATCCAAAAAATTATACGACTTAGGTTCGGGAGTATGAACTTTCGTAAACGGAATTGAGTTTCATCGAAAATGACATGGCGATTGATTATGATTTTCTTGGAGGATAAATCAAAACACTTATAACCACGATGATTTGACGGATAACCCAAAAACACACACGGGGTAGACCGAGCCTGGAGTTTGTTAATTGTGGTGGATGGGAATAACGGATAACACAAGCACCCAAAAATCCGAAGATGAGAATACGAAGGATCCTTCTTATATAGGATTTTGAGGGGGGAGGAATATGTCAGACCTCTGGAAGGAAGTATGTTAAGAAGATATGTGGCCATTTGTAGAGCATGATGCCAAAAATATGGAGGTATGGAGGCATGAATTAAGAGAGTTCGGACAATGTTATTGATGGAACGAATTTTGCGTTCGGCCTTACCATTTTGTGGAGATGTATGAGGACACGAAAACCTAAAATTGATCCCATTATTAGCACAGAAATCCCGAAACTCCCTATTGTCATATTCTTTCCCATTATCACATTGAATATTTTTTATGTCTCTTTCGAATTGAGTACGAATGAACGCTCTAAATTTGATGAAGATGGAAAATACTTGTGATTTATTTGCAATTGGAAACGTCCACAAAAATCTAGTATAATCATCTAAAAAGAGAACATAATATCGATGACCCACTGAACTTAGAACATGAGACGTCCATAAGTCACTATGAATAATGTCAAATGACATAGAAGTATGAGAATTGGAGTCTACAAATGGCAACTTAACAATTTTTCCTAATGAACAAGACTGACAAACTGGAGTACGGACTCGTACCCTTACAAGAAATAAAGCTATTTTTATCTAAAGCTGATGAAATAGAAGATCCCGGATGACCCGACGAGCATGCCACATGGAAGGAGAGATGGCTGCAAAAGCTGACGGCAAGGCTGGACTCGATGGACTGAAACCGGGCATGATAGGATACATATCCCCCCTACTATCACACCTCATGAGATGACTCCCCGTCTTGAAATCCTTCACAGAGAAACCGAAAGGATCAAATTCAACAAAAACGAATTGTCATTTGTGAACTTTCGGACGTACACTAAATTTTTAATCAATTTAGGAGCATGTAAAGTATTTTTCAAGAGGAGTGGTGGATTGGGGGGAGACAACGTTTTCTGACCATACCCTAGAATTGGAATAGAACTACCATTATCAACAATTATCCCCCTAGGGGTGCTCAAATTGGAATAAGATGAAAGAGTACCTGATTCGGAAGTCATGTGAGTAGTGGCCCCGGTATCCATGTACCAATTTGGGTCCGGTTGGGTCAACCCCAACGTGTGCATCGCGCCCTCGATATCGGTCCGAGTGGGGCCTGCCGTATGATGGGCTTGCGGAGGACGGGGCCCAAGGACTCCATTCCGTGATGCTTTCGGGGGCCGTAGGTGCCGGAGGTGCTTCTTGTTGGGCCACCGGCCGCCGGGCCGCCACCGCCGGGCGCCGGGCTCGGACCGTTGGCCACCCCACCGGCCGCCGGAAACCGCCGCCGGCCGCCGTGGATGGTACGGGTTCCACTGCCATTGGCCCTACTGTTGGGCCCATGGCGGTGGTGGGCCACTGTACCCTGGCTGGGACCCACCGCCTGTTTGTTGACCACCGAAACCGCCACCTGTACCGCCGCGTTTGCCCCTACGATTTTTGTTATTATTTTTGCGATTATTCTTGCGCGCCACCATTATTATGGTTTTGGCCCGAATTATTCACAAAACCCGAAGAACTAGGGAGGACGCCACCATGACAACCGGGCTTGCTCCGTAGCCGCCTTTTTAGCCAAACCTCGCTTCTTCCAACGTAAGCATGGAGCGGGCTTGATGAAAGTCCGGAAGAGGGTTGCTTTGGCGAAGGAGAGTTCCAACACCATTATAGGCCTCCGAAAGACCGGCAACCAACCGTAGAACTAGACGATTATTTGTTATCGGGCGCGCAACATTACGGAGTTGATCCGCCAACTCCTTTAGTTTCTTGCAATATGCGTAAACGTTTGGAAATTCGTCCATTCGAACGAGAGAGAATTCTCGCTCGAGTGTGACGACACGTGAATGTTGGTTGTCTTGGAATATGTCACGCAATCTATTCCATGCAGCCATAGCCGTGGTATCCGGCTCCATAATCGTCTGTAGGAGATCCAACGAAATAGTGGCGTATATCCACCGAAGAACGGTAGCATCAAGTGTAATCCATACCTCAGGATCCTCCGCAGGAAGGGATCTAGCGGGAGGAATGATGTGATGAAGAACTTGATAAGATAGAGCGTGAATTTTAAACAACTCTGCCCACGTTGCATATTGAACGTTTTCCATCTCAAGAACAATAGGGATACTTAGCTTGATATTGGAAACCGTGAGGGCATGGTGAAAATTGTTCTTAGACATATTGTAGGAACAAAGAAGGAGGGGAAATTTAAGAGAGGTTTTTTTGAGAGCGGAAGACGAAATTTTGGAAGAGAAAAACCCGAGGGGGGGGGGGGGGGGGGTCTCGGCCAAAGGGAGGCAAAAGTTTGAGAGAAAAAACTTTTGTTTTAGACCTAGTCTCTTGATACCATGAAAGAAATAATCCCCTTGATTATTTTCATTGATGGAATAGATATATATACAAGTTACATATTTCCATAATAGGAAAATCCTTTTCCTATTCTACTTCTAAATCCTTATTCTACCATAATTCTAACTATACAATTATGGTAAGTGTATAACACTAATTAAGGTATCCTTTTCATTACAATATACTACAATATACATTCCTAATATACCATATATACTTCTGCCCGTGATGGGCTGTTTGCACACTGCCGAGATGGGCTTCTGCCCGTGATGTGTTGGGTTGTTTTAACAAAAAACACTAATAACTACATATTAATTTTGGAAAAGATGACTGATGTAATTAAAATCATATTATTCCTGTTTTACAGTAAATAATGAGTTGTTTTATGATTTTGCAAAAGGGTGAATACATTAGGAAGCAAATCATAAATAATAAAAGAATAGGGTGCAAGTATAAAAAAGAACGGACTTTTATAACGGAATGCATATCATGCTTTACATACTATTATGTAAAGCAAAGAAGCCATAACAAAATAGTATGTAAAGCATGATTATCAAAAAATGCAAAGAACCTCTCTTCATTATTTCCTTTGTACTAAAATTGAAGAGAGGTTTTACCTAAAACAGGAACCATAAAAAAAATACTTTTCATTATTTCCTTTGTTGATTGCTTTGAATTGCGTTCTTTAGCCGATGGTTTTTTGGAAACAACCTCTCTACCTCCTAAGGTAGGATTAGGTTTGCGTACACTCCACCCTCCATAGATCCCACTTTATGGAATTATACTGGGTATATTGTTGTTGTTGTTGGAGGTGCAAATTGTAACGAACCCTAATTTTTGGGAGGACGTGACAGTAATTTGGTTGATGGGGTCTTGCACGACTCATTTTTGGTATCAGAGGTTTTTATTGCTTAGTATATTAGCATCATCATACTGTTTTCTTCTCTTTTGTATTTCGTTTGTGGTTATCTGTGTTTCTTATTTATGTTCATATTATCATATATGCAAAATTTAAAGTGGATTAGGCACGTTAGGTGTAGTACAGTTCCTTTCTTTTATTCTTTCTTGTAAGCAAAATACTAGTATAGCTACTTCTCAATGTCAATTAATCTTAACAATATTCTTTGTATCTGGTTAAAAACAGATATATTAAAGACCTTCTGGAGGATATAAATATCCAAATGTGGATATTACATGAATCGGGAGAGGTAAGGGTTAGACAATTTTCTTTGTTCCTTTTAATTATTCAAGCTTTTGTTCAATTTTGTCAATATGGAACATTTATGCATGTCTCCTTCAACCTTACCCTCTTTAACGTCATCGCTTGTGGAGGAGAAAAACAATGCCAAGGAGAATGCATTGTAAAGTGGACTAGTAGGATCTAGTAACTCAGTTGATTGACTATTTGAACTTTCACCTTGTTAACGAGGGTTCGAATCCCCACATTGTAATTCCTCTCTCCATTTCCCCTTCTCTATCCCCTATATAATAAAAAAAATTAAAAAAAATTATAAAGTGGGCTAATATAATGGGATTTGGCTCTGGCTCTCGGCAGGAGAAAAGTAAGTTGCAATGAGGCAAAGAACTTGCAAATCCTGAAAAAGTTAATGTAAAGCTTTTATCACAAACTTTTTGTTTATCCTTACATGATTTTTTAGGTAAAATTCTCAATTTTAGGTAAAACTTCTAAGTTCATGTTTTTTTTTTTTTTTTTTTTTTTTACGAAGGAACCCGCAGCCGCTATTCTCTCGAGTGCGCACAGGGTAAACCCTGGACTGACGCAATAGCTTGCAAACCACGTCAGCTGATTAACCAAGAAGGTTTATGCAGGGGATCGAACTCGTGACCTTGCGGTCCCGCGCTCTACTGCTACACCAACTTGGCTACCCTTGCGGGTTTCTAAGTTCCTGTTTGTTTTTATTTAGAGGGGAGCCAAAGGAGTAAAAAAAAAAATGTAGAGGAAAAGATGTTATCATTAAGGAACAGGAGAATGAGTTGGCCGGAGAGGTCAGTCTATTGTATTAATTAGTAAAAATACATACAAGAGGAATATATTATTGGAGAATAGCAATAACTTCAACCTTAAGTTACAACAAACATATGATAGTTATGTTATTATTTATAAGAGGGAGGGTTAATTTCAAATGAATAAGATGTTATTTATGTATTTGTGATATACTACCTTGAATTTGTTCTAAGAAATTTTATTTACTAATATGAAGACTTGAGTATTCAGGTTTTAAAATATTTCTATTATTAAAAAAAAACTCTCTAGATTAGCCCGAGCAGACCCCCAACTGTTTTTTTTGTAAAAAATTACAATTTAAAAATTGTATCAAGAATATAATGTACAAAAATACATTTAATTTAAGACTTTTAGCTTGAGTTTTTTTTTTTTTTTTTTTTTTAAATTAAAACTCAGGGCCGATCTCGATTCCCGTACGCAAGCCCTAATCGGCACTACCTAATCTCAGAATTAGGGGTCATACGAGTTTTGGCATGTGTAGATGTGATGTTGGGGGAGGGAATGAAGAGTTCAGACAACAGTTAAACATATAAACAATGTGGGGGAGGGAATGTGTGAGCGCTCTGGCATGGGACAGCGTGGGTTCGATTCCCCGCAAGCACGAAGAAACTCTGCATGTTGGGGAATTTGACCTTGTCTCATTGATCAGTTGTACGCTCCCAGAAAAAACTGGCCACCGGAGCACATCCCGCGATTTACATGGTAATAGTGTTGAAGGACCGGTGCTATTACCTCCAGGACGTCTGGGTAATACCAGTGAAGTAGTCAGGCGCAAGCCTGGAAACCTGGATTATCAAAAAAAAATGTGGGGGAGGGAATGTGTGAGCGCTCATATATGTAGTGCGCTATGTCTAGTGGTGCAGCGTGAAATGGTTTTTTTTACATGTGTAACAAAGTTGTCAGAGGTATGAGGTATCTGATAAATAGTATACCCGGGATATATTTACCATAAGTATATCACAGTTTGATGCATTAATTTTAGGACAATTTTGTATATAATTAGAATTGTATACTTACCATAATTATATAATTATTGTACAAGTAGAATAAGGTTTTGGAAGTAGACTAGGAATATAATTTTCCTATTATGGAAATTGTAAATTGTATATATACTCTTTCATTATTGAAAATAATCAAGAGATTATTTCTTTCATGGTATCAAAAGTTTAGGTTGAGAATTTTTCTCCCCAAAATTGCAGTCGGTTCCGAGCTTTCTTCCTCGGTTTCCGTGCAAAATTTTCGATCCCCAAAATTCTTTCTTCCCAATTCCTCAATCACCTATTATTCTTTCGTTATGTCTACCTCCGAGAACACGTTTCACCCAGCCCTTGTTGTTTTTAATATCAAGAATCACATCCCTCTTATTCTTGAAATAGAAAACGTCCAATATGCGACATGGACCAAACTGTTCAAAATCCACGCACGATCGCATCAAGTCATCCATCACATAATCCCCGCGGTTCCTGAGGACACGGAGGTGCCTAAACGCGAGGATGATACTAAGTTGCGGATGACTCTTGATGCCACTGTCCTTCAGTGGATTTACTCCACTATCTCTACCGACATGTTGCAGACGATTATTGAGCCGGATGCTACGGTGATGGCTGCTTGGGATAGGTTGCGTGACATATTCCAAGATAATCGCAATTCTAGAGATGTTACACTTGAGCAGGAATTTTCCCACGTTCATATGAAAAAAAGTTCAAACGTTTCAACGTATTGCAAAAAGTTGAAAGAATTGGCGGACCAACTCCGCAACGTTGGTGCGCCTGTTAGCGACGATCGTCTTGTTCTCCAGATGGTTGCTGGCCTCTCCGAGGCCTATAGTGGCGTTGGTACTCTCCTTCGTCAAAGTAATCCTCTCTCAAAGTTCTATCAAACCCGCTCCATGCTTACTTTGGAAGAAGTCGACTTGGATAAAAAGGCGGCTACTAGTGCTAGTCCGTGGTCATGATGACGTCCTCCTCTCCTTCTCAAAATTTTGGTGACAATTCGTCCCCAAACCGGTCTCAAGGGGGTGGCAAAAATCTCGGAGGAAAACGCGGCGGTTCCAGCAGTGGTAACGGTGGCCGAAATAGTGGGGATGGGCCCCATCCCTGCTACAGTGGACCACCGACCCACTGGTCCCAGCCTTGGGCTCCTTGGCCGTGGGCTTGGGCCAGTGGGTAGTGGCCCAACGACCCATATTCCTCTAGCGTTCCAGCCACTGTCCAGTAGGCTTCACAACAGCCCTATCGGCCCAATACCAACTGGGCCAGTGGCTCTCAACACGGTACTGGACCAGGGCAGCATGCATGTATTCTTGGGCCCCGGCCTCCGCAGGCCCATCACGCAGCGGGCCCCACCCCGACCTACATTGAAGCCGCTATGCACACACTTGGTTTAACTCCACCAGACCCGAATTGGTACATGGACACCGGAGCCACTACCCACATGACATCCGATCAAGGTACTCTCTCGTCTTATTCTAATTTGAGCAACCCTCGTGGCATAATTATTGGTAATGGTAATTCAATTCCAATTCGTGGTTATGGTCATAAAACTTTATCTCTCCCCCCCCATCCACCTCTTATCTTGAAAAATACCCTTCATGCCCCTAAATTGATTAAAAATTTGGTGTATGTCCGTAAATTCACCACTGATAATTCCATTTCTGTTAAATTTGATCCGTTTGAGTTTTTTGTGAAGGATTTAAAGATGGGGAGTCATCTCATGAGGTGTGATAGTAGGAGAGATCTTTATCCTATCACGCCAAGTTTCGATTTCTCGAGTCAAGCCTTGCCATCAACTTTTGCAGCCCTTGCTCCTTCCTTGTGGCATGCTCGTCTAGGTCATCCGGGACGTCTATTTTGTCTTCCTTAGATAAAAACAATTTTATTTCGTGTAAGGGTACGCGTAGTATTCCGAATTGTCAATCTTGTTCTTTAGAAAAAAATGTTAGATTGCCGTTTGTAGACTCCAATTCTCATACTTTAATGTCATTTGATATTATTCATAGCGATTTATGGACATCTCTTGTTCTCAGTTCTTTGGCTCATCGTTATTATGTTCTATTTCGGGATGATTATTCTAATTTTTATGGACTTTTCCGATAGCGAAAAAGTCACAAGTTTTTTACACTTTTTTAAAAATTTAGAGCATTCATTAGAATCCAATTCGAACGGGAGATTAAAAATATTCAATGTAATAATGGAAAAGAATATGATAATGGGGTATTTCTGGAGTTTTGTGCTAATAATGAGATTAATTTTCATTTTTCTTGTCCTCATACGTCTTCACAAAATGGAGAAGCCGAATGCAAAATTCGTGTCATTAATAACATTGTCCGAACTTTATTGATTCATGCTTCCGTACCCCCTCTTTTTGGCATCATGCTCTACAAATGGCTACATATATTCTTAACATTCTTCCTACCAAAGGTTTGGCATATTCGTCCCCCCTTCAAATTTTATATAATAAGACTCTTTCGTATTCCCATCTTAGGGTCTTTAGGTGCTTATGTTATCCGTTGTTTCCGTCCACCACATTTAACAAACTTCAGACCCGTTCTACCCCTTGTGTGTTTTTGGGTTATCCGTCAAATCATCGTGGTTACAAATGCTTTGATTTATCATCTAATAAAATCATATTTAGTCGCCATGTTATTTTTGATGAATCTCAATTTCCGTTTGCAAATGTGAATAGTCATGTGCCTAGTTCGTATAATTTTTTAGATGACGATATCTCCCCGTACATTATCCACTATTTATCGGACATGTCCCGCACCCCGAATTCGCTAGCGGGCCCACTGCCTGCTGGACATGTCGTACCGTAACTGTCTACTGTTCCAGTTTCATGTCCAGCGATTGTGCACAGCCCAGTTACCAGCCCCGTGATTGGGCCAGTCTCGGTAATTGGGCTAGTGACCCAGCCCAATTCCGAAATTGGTCCAGTCTCGATTTCTATATCCAGTGCCACTTACCATGTTGGGCTAGCAGCCCACTGTCTGCTGGCCAGTCCGTCACGTGTCCCAATGTTTCCTAAAATCTGCCCAATTCCCTCCCGAGTCATAGGCCGGTCACTCGTAGTCAACGGGGTATTTTTAAACCAAAAAGATATTTTAATTTAAATTTTAATATTCTTAAATCCCCACTACCCCGTAACTCAGTGTCTGCTTTAAATGACCCGAATTGGAAAAAATGTTATGACCGACGAATATAATGCTCTTATTGATAATAAGACGTAAGAGTTGGTTCCCCGTCCATCTGGTGTTAATATTATGCGGTCTATGTGGATTTTTGCTCATAAGAACAATGCTGACGGTTCTTTTGCGAGACATAAGGCTCGTCTTGTAGGTGATGGTAAAACTCAGCAGGTGGGTGTCGATTGTGGTGAGACATTAAGTCCGGTGTTCAAGCCGGCTACCATTCGCAATGTGCTCAGCTTGGCTCTTTCGAAAGCATGGCCCATTCATCAGTTAGATGTGAAAAATGATTTCTTACATGGTGATCTCAAGGAGACAGTCTATATGCATCATCCATTGGGATTTAGGGATCTGTTAGGTAGATTTTAGTACTGTTTAGAGTGTGTTTTGGGGAGTCTTTTATTAGTCTTATGTAGTATTATGCGGGTTGTTTTGTATTTTTAGGCTTTAAACGATTCTAAGGCGAATCCAAAGGAAATAGGCGATTATTAGTCTAGTACAAGAAATGAGTCAAAGAAGCCCCGGGAAGCTTGGAAAGCGCCTAAACAAATTCGGATGGTGGCGCGACGCCCAACATTAGCGCCGTGGCAAACAAAAAGAATTAGCGCCGCAACGCTCTAATAGCTGAGCCACGGTGCCGACGACGTCAGGGCAACAAAAAACCTAATTTAACAAGGGCAAAAAGGTCAATTCTCGGGGTTTTTCGTGATATAAGCTGGGGGAGGCGAATTTGAGAAAGAGACACCACTTTGGTGGCAAGAAACAAGAGAACAAGAAGCCATTAGAGACATCTATGTTCAACTTCTTTTCCTTTTCTTTACTTTAATTCAGTTCATGTTGGATATTAAGTTAATTAGTTTTCTTAGCATGTCTAGGAACTAATTACTTTTATTAGGGTTTTTCGTCGAATCACTTGAAACTCTATTATGATTTAATGCATTGCTAATGTTCTTCTTCATCTATTAAGATCTCTTCAACTTGTGTTTATTGAATGAGAATTAATTGGCCATTAGTCTTCATTACTTATATGATTTCAAATCAAGATCTGAGAAGGGAGATTTGAATATGCTATAGTTGATTAGACGTGGGTTTAATCTTGAACGAGAGTATTACGATTGCCTGTGTAGCGTTTGAGGTTATTGATCTTAATCATTCTGAGTGATTGAACTTATCATAGAAATATAGAAAGTTCTCACTTAGGTTGAGTTTTTATATGACCTAACCGGAATATAGAACATCTTAGTTAACATGCTATCTCAATAGGAAGAAAAGTCGCTAGTCTTGCATTAATGAACGATAGAGTGGAAAGTTGAGGAGCTTGGAAACCCCAATTGCCTTCATTACTGAATTAAACTTCGTGTGTTGTCATTACTACTTTATTTCTACAATTTACTTTAGTTTGTTAATTCTATAGTTTAGAAATCATCATTTATATTCGTTAGCCAAATAGAAACTCAAGATTAATTAATTAGTACTTGATAAGTCAGTCTCTGTGGACGATACTCGGTCTTACCAAAATTTATTATAAATTGCGATATGTACACTTGCGTAGCATCTAGAAATACCGCAATAAGTTTTTGGCGCCGTTGCCGGGGACTGAAGTATTATCAATATCAACATAATTAATCTTATTTCTAGTTTGGTTTTTCCTAGAACACATTTTAAACTTAATCTGCGTGTAGCATCTTTTGATCATTTTTCAGGCAGTTTTGGTATATGCGAAGCAGGAGAGTAGCAGACAACCTTGTTCCTCTGAATCCGGAGATTTAGAAAATGTGTTAGAAGAATCGAAAGAACAAAGAATTGTTGATTCAACTGTTATGGCAAACCAATATAATAACGATGGGTTGAATTGAGGGGTGCCAGAATTTGTGCAGGCACAAGCTCAGAATTCCGCTGTGAGAAGCCTACGGGACTACATATTGCCAACTGTTACAGGAGTGCAGACATGCATAAGGCCACCAGCTGTTGAGGCAAATAATTTTGAGATTAAGCCATCAATCCTGCATATGGTCCAGAGCACAGTTCTGTGTGGTGGATTGCCTTCAGAAGATCCACACATGCATTTGGCGAACTTTTTGGAGTTATGTGCTATATTTAAGTATAATGGTGTTACTGATGATGTCATTAAGTTGAGGCTCTTCCCATTCTCACTAAGCGACAGAGCCAAAAGCTGGTTGAACTCTTTTCAGGCAAATTCTATTACTACTTGGCAAAATTTGGCTCAGAAATTTCTTGCCAAGTTCTTTCCTCCATCAAAGGCTGCGAAGTTAAGGGGAGAAATCAACATTTTTTTATCAGCTTGATGGGGAGTCTTTGTATTATGCTTGGGAGAGTTTTAAGGAGTTTCAAATGAGATGTCCTCACCATGGAATTGAACAGTGGATGTTGGTCCACAATTTCTACAATGCGTTGTGTGGTACTACTCGTACCATAATTGATGTTGCGACTGGAGGGGCATTTATGAGTAAAGGTGCTAATGAGGCGTATGAATTGTTAGAAGATATGGCCATAAAAAACCATCAATGGTCTGACGAGAGATCAACGAGCGGTAGAAAAGCAATCGGGGTTCATGAGTTAGATCCTATCACTGCGTTATCTGCTCAAGTTTCTTCCTTGACAAACCAATTGCAGCAGAATACTATGTCCGCAAATGTTGTTCAGATGCAAGTGGTTTGTGAAATTTGTGGGGGTCCACATACTTTTGATCGGTTCACAATAATGGATCCAAACAATGTTCCTATGGACTAAGCTCAAGTTCAAGCAGTTGGAAATTTTCAGAGGCCCTACAACAATCCATTCTCCAACACTTATAATCCTGGGTGGATGAATCACCCTAACTTTTCATGGAGAAACGACCAAGGCCAATAGTCACAGTTTCAAGGGCAATATCAGAACCAACAGCCACAGTTCCAAGGGCAGTATCAGCAGAACAATCCACAACAGCCAATGAATCAAGCTTCGTTTTCTCAGCAGCCTAGGCCACAAGTCACACAAGAGAATCCTAATGAATTGCGAGCAGCTTTGTTGACCCTCACCAATTCTCAAACACAGTTCATGATAGAGTAAAGATCCTCTATTAGGAATTTGGAGACGCAAGTGGGGCAGTTAGCAAACATGTTGAATAACAGACCTCAATGGAATCTACCTAGCAATACCGTTGTGAACCCGAAGAAGAAGTGTCACTCCATCACCTTAAGAAGTGGTAAGCAAGTAGAGCAGTTTGTAACCCAACCACCTGTTGAAAAGAATGATGACTTAGGAGAGATATCAGGTTTAGAGAAAGAGGGGGTTACTAAAGACCACCCTAGTATATTGAAGGCACCACTCGCGGGTATGGTTGACCCTCAAATCAGAATTCCATTCCCTCAAAGACTTCAGAAAAAATCTCTTGATAAATAATTTTCCAAGTTTTTAGAGGTGTTCAAGAAATTGCACATCAATATTCCCTTTGCTGAGACCCTAGAACAAATGCTCAGTTATGTGAAATTCATGAAGGAAATTCTCTCTAAAAAGAGAAAGATGGAAGATTATGAGACTGTGGCTTTAACTAAAGAGAGCAACACCATTTTGCAAAAGAAGCTTCCCTAGAAGTTGAGAGATCCATGGAGCTTCACTATTCCCTGCACTATCAGAAATTTTGAGTGACAACATGCTCTGTGTGATTTGGGGACAAGTATCAACCTGATGCTCTTATCTGTGTTTCGTTGACTTGGTTTGGATGAAACTAGGCCTACAACAGTTACCTTGCAGTTAGCAGATCGTTCAATCAAGCATCCACGAGGTATCATTGAAGATGTGCTAGTAAAAGTGGATAAGTTCATCTTTCCTGTTGTCTTCATTATTCTGGATATGGAAGAAGATGAAAATGTGCCCATCATCCTGGGGAGACCATTCTTAGCTACAGGGCAAACACTTATAGATGTTCAGAAGGGCGAACTAAAACTCTGAGTCCAAGGAGAAGAAGTGACTTTCAATGTATTCAGGGCAACAACTTATCCAAGAGCAAGTGACGACTGATTTTCCATTGATGTAATTGACAAAGCGGCTGCTGAGGAAAGCTTCAAGAGTACTGATGCTCTTGAAGTAGCATTAACACAATGCGAGGACGATGAGAGCAAGCCTTCAATTGAAGCGCAAAGGAGGTTAACCCAACTATGAAAGAGGTGTTGAGAAAAGAGATCCTGAAATGAAGAAGAAATCTGTGTCCGGCTAAATGACGTTAAACGACAACGCTATTGGGAGGCAACTCAACATTTTAATAGTTTATTTTTATTTTGTGTTATTTTCGAACAATCTCAGTGTCTTGTTGTTTCTTGGTGTTTTTTTTCGTATGTTAGGTGAATTGTGAGGCAACTCTGGGTGAAAAAGCGTCGCGAATGAGCCCTACTTTGATTATCATCTACCACAGCCACCACCATTCATAATCGCTTAGCTGCAGTTTCGGTAAGTCTTCTTACTCTTGCTTTACTTATCACATTGGGGACAATGTGTTGAATAAGTGTAACATCCCGTACTTTCGGGTCACGGTTTGAAACGCTAGGCGTATGGAAAATCGCTAGGTGTGTGTAAATAGACCCGAGCATTGGGAAAATTAAGTTATATTTATTTATGCTAATAAAGAGATTAGTATATAAAAAGGGATTAAACCCCAAGATAATTTTGGACGTAACAAGTGTAACGACGGAAGCCGAAAATAATTTTGGTGCGTGCATAAAGAGATTATGGACTAGTGTCATATCACAAATTATGACATTGAGTATATGAATGTATTATAAGTTATTAAGGTTTAAGTGAATTGGGATCACATAATTAATTATGTGTGTGATGAGTTAAATAAAGAGGGTGGTCTAAAGGGATTAATTAGGAGACATTGACAATAATGACTCATCAAGGTTGCTAATGTGTCTTATGCACGGTAATTAAGTGTTAGTTGTGGCCAACAATTTAACCTTTCATTTTGAGAGATAGACTTTCACTTTGCATATATATATATACCTACATACTAAGGGGAAACGTTATTTAACTGTTTGGAGATTAGAATTAGGATTCCTACTAAAGACTACGTGTACGTTAGCAAGTTAGGATATCATTTCAATTTCTTTTTTTTTTGTTAGTTAGTGTTATCTCACCCATAGTAGTTAATAGGATGTGAAGCCAGTTGCCTTTTCACTGGCCAAATTAATTCCTACACTAAAGTAGATCATTTTAGTGTTGATTTGAGAAAGAAAACGTACGAAGCAATGGAGAGTTAAAAGCAGCAACCTTTCTCGAGAAAATAAAAGACAAGGCTGGTTCCGTTATTAATCGAGGTATGTTAAGATAAATTATTTCTTTCTTTTGGCATGTTCCATGTAATGAAATATAACCGTGTTATTGCTCCATAATTTATTCTACTCCTGGTAGTTAAGAATATTCATGTTACTAATTCCTTTGCTAAAAACATGTCTAACTATGTGTCTAAGCCCTTATTGAAGCATGCGGAAAAGGATGTTGATATTTACAGTGTCAACTGAAGGTACATATTCAATGTTAGCCAAAGGGACAAGGATATTATTGTCATCCGGTAAATTCAAAGAAGATTTTATTATCACTCACGCATTTTCATTTGCATTGTATTCATTTATTACCCTGGACCACTTGTGCTATGCATACTTACTATATGGTATATATATATATATATATTTATGTGTGTGTGTGTGTGTGTGTGTACAGGATGTGGGGAAAGGGAAAAACGTTATATACGCACACCACCTGCAGCTAGTACAGACTATCACGAAAGAGCCCGAAGAGGCCAATATGATGCCCTTGTGTGGCGATATAACCTGATGCCCACAGAGGAAGTTATGAGAGGATTCTTGTGTGGACATTAGCATACCACATTGGCATTATGCATACATTCATTAATCATTATATGGTATGATGCCCACAGAGGCTGTTATGGTAAGGAAGATGCCCGATGACGCTGATGTATATGAAAACTGCATTGTGCATAACATTTAGGTATATGTATTAGGGCCTCAGAGGCATTTACTGTTGGTCAGTTGTTTCTGTTTCAGTTGTTGTTATATTCCTATTATACTATTGTTCATGGCTGACATACTCAGTACATCAGTCGTACTGACGTCCCTTTTGTCGGGGGACGCTGCGTTTCATGCCCGCAGGTTCAGTTAAAGAAGGTGACGGTTCACGCTTGTACGTTGCTGGTTCAACCGATGTTGGAGCACTCTATTTGTTTCAGAATTGCAGTATGGTCATGGTACAGTATTTTTGCATACGCATATGGGTATGGCGGGGTCCTGTCCCGTCCTTGTGATGTCATGTATTCTTTAGAGGCTTGTAGACATGTGTCCTGTGGATAGTGGTCTTGTATGGCCTTGTCGACCTTGGTATGGGTATGTGTATATATAAGATGGTTACCTGATTTTCATAATTTTCTTTCGGCTTAGTCCGTAATTAATTACGATTAGATGTTAAATATACAAATGGTGGTACCCGGCGGGTGGGATCCGGGCGCCCGTCGCGGCCCTCCAGTTTGGGTCGTGACAATAGGTTTGGGGGGTAGTCTTACTATTTTGTGTTAATAGTGTTAATTGTTTGTGTTAAGTTATTTGTTGTCAGTGTCTTTGTTTAGTGTCAGTGTTTGGGTGTCTTGTGTCAATGACTCAAGTTAATAATAATAGCCCATGAGATTGAGTGAACACATGTGATAGAGTTTGATGAAATTGATAGCCATGAAATGCATAAATCTGTGTGCTTAAGTTGGATAGGTCCTGAGTTGTTTTCAATTATTAATAAGTATGAAAACTTGATCATGAATGGTAAATTTCTTGTACTTGAATATTGGTTTATGCATGATTGAATTTTGGTTTGAGGAAAGATGGTGGAAAGTCTTAGAACTTGCTTGCTTGCTATTTGAGACGGAATCATAGATGATACATGCTTATGAAGATGATTTAGGTCATCTTTGGAACGATTGATCCTTTCAAACCAACCTTGACTAATGTAATCCCTAGTTACCCTTTTTGAGCCTTAAGTAATCCTTCATTGATTGACACCTATTCTGAGCCTACTTGAAACTCTTTACAAATATTTTCCTTCCCTTGAATTCCACGAGCATATAAGTATATGATTGGGGGATTGACACTTTGTAATTGGTATTTTAAATCGGGTGATATCAATAGAAGAGTAAAGGATTGAGAAAAAGTAGAATATATATATATATATATATATGAAAAAGAAAAATGGAAATAAACTACACTCTCCTTGTACATACATTGAAAAACGAGTTTGGAGGTGTAGCTCGAAAAGAAAAGTAAAAAAAATAATTGGGATTGTTGTTGGTTTGTAACGTGATATTGAGTTGGGTTGATTGGTTTATATGCTTATAGTAACTTTGAGCCTAAAAGACATTTTATCTGCCCCGAGCCTAAGCCTGTCGTTATAACCTATAAAAAGTTCTATTGATTCTTGAACATGTGTTGTCTATATTAGTGAAGAGTAGCAAGTTAGCAAGCCTATAGAACTTTGACCTGGTGGACTGTTGGTGAGAATCAATTGTGCATGAACTAATATTGAATACTTGTTTAAGTTAATAATCAAGGTTGAGTAGTCATATACATTAATACTTTAAGCAAATTTGAGGATTATCCGACTTGAAATTCTAGATAGCAAATTAGTGGCTAGAATGTTTCAGAAGATTTTATTGCATGTTGTTCATGATTTTCGAGGCATGATATATTGTTGTTGACTTGATTCATTTTTTTAAGTCTGTGTGTTTTTCTTTTTAGGGTGTCTAGAGTTCTTTACTCGAGGACGAGTAAAAGTTTAAGTTTGGAGGTGTTTGTTAGGTAGATTTTAGTACTGTTTAGAGTGTGTTTTGGAGAGTCTTTTGTTTGTCTTTTATTTGTCTTGTGCAGTATTATGTGGGTTGTTTTGTGTTTTTAGGCTTTAAGCGATTCAGAAAGGAATAAGGCGAATTCAAAGGAAATAGGTGGTTATTAAGGACAAAAATGCATAGTTGGTCACAAGAAATGAGTCAAAGAAGCTATGAGAAGTTTGGAAAGCAGTCTAACCAAATTCCGAACGAAGAACGCTGAAGAGCCGCGACGCAACACAGCATATAGCCACGACGCTGAAGGGTAGCGGCACCCCACTGGCAGAAAGTGAGCGACTTTGAGAAGCGAATTAGCGCCGCAGCGCTCTAATAGCTGAGCCGCGGCGCCGACGACGTCAGGGTAGCTAAAAACCTAAATTTAACAAGGGCAAAAATGTTAATTCTAGGGTTTTTTCGTGATATAAGTTGGGGGAGGAGAATTTGAGAATGAGACAACACTTTGGAGGCAAGAAACAAGAAGCCATTAGAGACATCTATTGTTCAAGTTCTTTTCTTTTTCTTTACTTTAATTCAGTTCATGTTGGATATTAAGTTAATTAGTTTTCTTAGCATGTCTAGGAGCTAATTACTTTTATTAGGATTTTCCGTCGAATCACTTGAAACTCTATTATGATTTAATGCATTGCTAATGTTCTTCTTCATCTATTAAGATCTCTTCAACTTGTGTTTATTGAATGAGAATTAATTGGCCATTAGTCTTCGTTACCTATATGATTTCAAATCAAGATATGAGAAGGGAGATTTGAATAAGCTATAGTTGATTAGACGTGGGTTTAATCTTGAACTAGAGTATCACGATTGCCTGTGTAGCGTTTTAGGTTATTGATCTTAATCATTCTGAGTGATTGAACTTATCATAGATATATAGAAAGTTCTCACTTAGGTTGAGTTTTTATATGTCCTAACCAGAATATAGAACATCTTAGTTAACCTGCTATCTCAATAAGAAGAAGTGTCGCTAGTCTTGCATTAATGAATGATAGAGTGGAAAGTTGAGGAGATTGGAAACCCTAATTGCCTTCATTACTGAATTAAACTTCGTGTGTTGTCATTACTACTTTATTTCTGCAATTTACTTTAGTTTCTTAATTATGTAGTTTAGAAATTATCACTTATATTCGTTAGCCAAATAGAAACCAAAGATTAATTAATTAGTACTTGATAAATCAGTCTCTGTGGATGATACTCGGTCTTACTAAAATGTATTATAAATTGTGATACGTACACTTGCATAGCATCTAGAAATACCGCAATAGGATCCCAAATATCCTCATCATGTCTGTTTGTTGAAGATGTCCTTGTATGGACTTAAGCAGTCCCCGCGGGCTTGGTATAAGAGGTTTGGAGACTATATTTCGACTATTGGGTTCACTCACAACAGGTCTGATAATTCATTATTCATATATCGTTGTGGTTCTTCCTTGGCTTATATACTGTTATATGCGGATGATATTATCTTGACTGCCTCTTCTGATGCATTACGCCGGTCTATCATGACAATGCTCACTTCTGAGTTTGCTAAGAAAGACTTAGGGCCCTTGAGTTACTTTTTGGGGATTGCTGTCACACGTCATGCAGGTGGTTTGTTCTTGTCCCGAGCGGAAGTATGCAGCTGAGATCATTGAGCGAGCTGGTATGTCATCATGTAAGTCCACTTCCACTCCAGTTGATACTAAACCCAAGCTAGGGGCTGCGGCTGGCTCCCCGTATGAGGATCCGACCCGATATCGCAGTCTTGCAGGGGCCCTTCGGTATCTTACTTTCATGAGACCGGATATTACGTATGCCATATAGCAGGTGTGCTTGTTTATGCATGATCCCAGGGTTGAACATATGAATGCGCTCAAATGCATTATTCGATACATCCAAGAGACACTTGACTATGACTTACATTTATATCCTTCGTCAACGTCTACACTTGTCTCGTATACAGATGCTGATTGGGGGGGGGGGTTGTCCAGATACCAGACGGTCTACGTCTGGCTATTGTATATTTCTTGGTAGCAACTTGGTCTCATGGTCTGCAAAATGTCAGTCGACTTTTTCCCGTTCCAGTGCAGAAGCCAAGTATCGAGGGGTTGCTAATGTGGTCTCTAAATCATGTTAGTTATGTAATCTGCTTTTAGAGTTTCATTGTCCTTTTCAGAAAGCTACCTTGGTTTATTGTGATAATGTTAGTTCCATCTACCTTTCTGGTAATACGGTTCAGCACCAGCGCACTAAACATATCGAAATGGACATTCACTTTATTCGCGAAAAGGTAGCTCGTGGAAAAGTACGCATCTGCCATGTCCCTCCAAGTATCAAATTGCAGATATCTTTACAAAGGGTCTTCCCTCGGTCCTTTTTGAAGATTTTAGGGACAATCTCATCGTATGAAGATCGTCCGCTATGACTGCGGGGATGTGATAAATAGTATACCCGTGATATACTTACCATAAGTATATCACCGTTTGGTGCATTCATTTTTGGATAATTTTGTATATAATTAGAATTGTATACTTACCATAATTGTATAATTATTGTACAAGTAGAATAAGGTTTTGGAAGTAGATTAGGAATATGATTTTCCTATTATGAAAATTGTATATAAACTCTTTCATTAATGAAAATAATCAAGAGAATATTTATTTCAGTATCTACATTAACATTCTTACTCTTTTCTCAATTTTGTATGATGCTGATTGTTTAATTGGTGTTACGAAGAAACATAATACATAAACTGACTATGATGGATGAAAACGAAGAAGTAGAATCCTTTGTATTTTTGGTATATAAGATAGTCCCAATTGATCGACCCCCCAAATTCTTACAAGGTTTGATTTCTTTATTTGTCCTATTATAATTTTTTTTAAGTATCTAAGTATGGAGTGAATGGTGCCGTGGGATGTGGAGTTCACGACCCCTGCTGCTTTTCTCATGGAGTGTGTTCTAGAAGCCGCTGAAGAGAACGAATACAACTGGTTGTGCCAAATAGTTAAGATGGGGTGGTAACGGATTAGATCTGGACCGGATCCTATTAGATCCAGATCCGTTTTTATATCTGGATCTAAATTCGGATTCAGATTCGTCGGGTCCATAAAAATCCGGATCCACGGATCGAATCTGGATCCACATATAAAAAAATTTGCCTTGAATAATATTCCCACCTATTGAAACTTTTTTGACAAAATGAAACCCAATACATAAATAAATATATCTATTATCAATACATAAATAATATCCATGAATATATCAATTGGCAATTGCATAGTTAGGACCGGTGAGTCTATGAATTATAAGGTCCTACAGAACAATTTTAAGTGTGTTTATGCTAAGTATATGTATTGATGAATCGTGATGCACTTCAATTTTTTTATTTGATTCTTAGTACGGTGTCAAAATAAGGGGTCTACTACCATCTCAGCACGAAGCCTTTCTCGAATCAAGTATCTTCTGGCAACATGACTCAATGATGTATGTCTATCAGGAATTTGTATAATCAAGGAGTGAGATTAAGCATCAGTACCTCTAATTGTCAATGACTGTCAAGAGTTAGATTTGGATTTCATTTATTTGAACTGCTCGGGATTATCTTTCTGTGAATTGTATTTTGAAGAGATTTTCTTAATGTGATTTGATAATTCTTTAAACCAATATAACATACACAACAAATATATTTACCATGTTTAGCAAGTAGACTAGAATAATATTCCATATATTAAATATATGTATTATCAATACATAAATAATAGATATATTTAATAAAAAAAATGGATCAACAGATCGGATCTGGACCGGATACGGATCTCAAATACAAGATCCAGATTCAGATTTGATCCGTCAGAAATGGATTCGGATCCGATCCGGATTCGTCGGGTCCAAATTTTGAAGATCTATATCCTATAAAACGGATCTGGTGGAGTATCTACTGTCATCTCTAATCCTACGAAAGAATGTATCTAGTCAACGATGCAAATGGTGCAGCTTTCACAATAAATCAGTAGAGCTAGGAAGTTCCTGACTTCGATGGACTCCCAAATCATTTGATAATCTATTACACAACTGCGTGGATAAAAATGATTTAGTTAGTTTAACATGTTTGGAGGGGTTGCAGGTTGCAACAAGGTATACGAGCATGTTAAGATATACCTGTCTATATACTGCAGAATCCCCTGAAGACTTTTGTAACTCTACAACATACAAGGATGGGCTAATCTCGAATACCTGAAAATGATGCATAGGGAAGATTACTTTTTAGTTTTCGTTCTTGTCATGGAAAATAAAGGAGTCATATACCGCAAACATTGCTTACCTCTGCGACTACCAACAGACTAGTCGGGCTCTTGTGGCCTTTCTGCTCTTGCATCACTTTCAACTGCAATAAATGAAGACATAACATATAAATTAATGTAATGTAAATCTTCCTTGTGCGACTATGCAAATATGCACCAACATTTATACTAACCCTTCCGTGTCTTTTCTGGACTTGAAACCCCATCTGTGTCACCATATTCTCAATCCTTTCCAGTAACTGTTTTGGAGAGAGATTCGATGTAAATCTGATCGTCCTCTCGGAAACATCCTAGAATAATTCCAGAAGAAATAAGTCTAGGTTTTATTATTTGTTTCTTGCTTGCATAATATCGTTACAACTTAGAATTAGAGGTTACCTCTTTTTCAAAAAATCCAGAAAGATCCAGACACGAGGACATTCCTATTAGCTGAAAGGCATTGATAATTTCTGGATCTCTTTGAGCATTAAGTGGCTGTGACAGAGATATAGCAACCAATCAGTCATTAATGATGAACTGATTATGCTTAACATGAATCAATTACTCAAGGGTTCAAAGTTCATACTGTTTCTTGCACGTTTAAGACTTGATTATCTGTAGATGCATAATCTTCTTCGTCGGGATTTACAGGAGTATAGTCTTGTTTGAACCATTCATCTTCTTTGATTTGTGTCATTGTTATACGAGTATGCGGGTTGGGATCAAGAATCCTCTTTATAAGGTTCTTTGCTCCTGCAGATAGCCATTTTGGTATATGAACGTCCCCCTTAAGTATCTAATTTATATCCATCAAAACAATAGTAAAAGTATTAGCTCCACATAAATGAGCTCAGACGCGCAGAAAGAATATTAAAAAGGGAACAAAGAAAGTCTTACCTTCTGATAAAGTACTGCAAGATTTCTATCATCGAAGGGTAAATAACCAGTGAGAATGACATATAAGATTACGCCACACGACCAAGTATCTGATGTGGCACCATCGTATCCTCTGTTAGAAAGAATTTCTGGAGCGACATAGTTTGGACTGCCGCAAGTGGTATGCAACAACCCATCATCCTATAGTTAAGAACAGAAAAAGCTCAATAAGATTGAGGTAAAGAATTCACATATGCAACAAAGAGAAGATGTGGTGTTCCATACCCTAAAATGTTGGGGTAAAGCACTGAGCCCAAAGTCCGTTATTTTAATGTTTCCCCTTGAATCAACGAGGACGTTTTCTAGCTGCATTTTCAATACCGCACATATTACATGACTGAATACAACAACAACATACCCAGTGTGGACCCACAAGTAGAGCCAGGGTGAGATGCGTATACAGACTTTACTCCTATCTTTGCGGGGTAGAGAGGTTGTTTCTGATAGACGATCGGCTCAAGAAAAGCGTTTTTCAAAAATAGGTTTGGAAAATACAAACCGGGTTTAGTGCACCCGACTGTCCTTTTTTAAGATTTGAAAAATACAAGAGTAAAAAAAGCTATGATGAAATACTGAAGAAAGGAAAAGTATTGACAACAAATATAATAAAGATACAAAAGTAAAAGAAACAACAGTAGAAATATTACGTGACCGAATGACAACTTATAATATTTGTGCTACACACTATATAATTAGTTACCTTAAGGTCTCTGTGGAAGACACCTTTGTCGTGACAATAACTAACGCCATCAACCAATTGTTGGAAGAGCTTCTTACCTTGGGCCTCCGGAAGTTTTCCTTTGGAAACCTTATGGATAATATGATTGTGGTTAAGGCTAAAATTCAACATTTCAAACGCTACTATGCAGAAACAGAATATATCGAGCAAAGTAACTTACAATTCTGTCGAATAATTCACCACCATTCACGTATTCTAGCACCATGTAAATCTTGCTTTTGCTCGCTAAGACCTGCTTAATTGTACCATCATGTCAGAAATGCACCATATTATTATTATTATTCATTTGCCACCATGAGGCAACATTTGACTAGCAACAAAAGCCATCACAGATATTACATCTTGAACAAGTTCTCTAAGAAAGAAAAAGAATAACTTGGTCTATCAGGATTATTATTTTCAAGAATAGTCTGGCGTAAGTCGAGAAGATGTATTTAAAAGAAAAAAAACAACTTTTTGAGTAGTTAGTACGTCAGTAGGTTCAAAGTTAATCCCTGATTTGAAATAAACCAATTAAATTTTGGTCTACCACGGCAGAATAACTTAATATTTACCAGCAAGATACTAATTCATAATGGTACACAATAGGTCCAAGAAAAAAAAAACAAAACTATTGTTGTCTTGTCTCATAAATATTTGGTTTTTTTTTAAGTCATTATCCATCTTTCTTCCTCCGTGATCCCAGACAAAGTGGGACCCGTCCCATATGCAATATACAACCACAAAATTCAATGATATGACACATGATTATGAAGCAATTCACTTTCTTGTAAAGTTGAGAAAAAATCTAATTATGTGGGGAGTAGAGATGGTTGCCTAATTATTGTTTTCCCAACCACCAAAAATGAATTACTATCACAATCCCCTTAACTTCATAGATTGAAAAATATTCCTAAACTTCAGCAAGACTTTGTGCAATATATTTATGCACAAAGTTAAAAAGAAAGAATCTTTTAGCCTTGAAAAAGTGAGCAATAGTTGTTCTTGCTTGAAGCAAAAATGAATTGGATATTTCCTCAGTTTCAAATTATTCGTCGCTTTTTTATTTTACATATTTCTTAAAAAATATTAATTAGAAAGGATATTTGATTATTTTTACCCTTATTTATGTCTCAGTTATAATGTTTACTCTATTTATATGTCATCTCGATTAATAACAAAATTCTACAAAAAAATTAGTTATGCCTTGAACTTCTAAAACGATAAATAATTTGAGACAACTATTTTTAGTAACCACGACAAATAATTTGAAACGGAGGGAGTATTTAGCTATACACAAATGGAATCAGATTCCAACATGCTTTTTACTCATTGTTTTCAAAGAATAAAAGAACTATATATATATATATATATATATATAATCCACTTTGTATCCTGAATCTTTAGGTGGAACTACTTTATCACTACAAACACAACTTATATACGTGAAAACTTTTCAGTACTTCAACGTGGTATATTTAGTATTTTTTTTTTGGTTCAAAAGATAATATAGTAGTAATAGTAATAATATTCGATGTATTTGAAAGAATGCAAAAGGAAAAGGTGAAGGATCGTATATACCTCGTATAATCGGACCACGTTAGGATGTTTGAGGAGTTTTAAAGTTCCAATCTCCCTCTTAATCTGCAATTATTACACATGAACTGCATAAGCTTATTGAATTATTTAAATTTTCAACTTTACAAGTAGTGTTATTATACATGTTTATGAAGTAGTAAGAGCTTCAACACAAATATCTTCAAACATATTCATTATTTCTCAATTTTTCCCCTCAAAATATATAGTAAGTAGCAAAGTTTCAATCAAACGATACACAATTATACATTTTACAAGTCATTCAACTGTCTGCCAAGTTGGACTGGTCCATTGTCCAATTAGAGAACTTTGAACCAACAAATTTAGCTAACCCTTTAACCTTTTGGGGCAGGATTTGGTTGGAAATATAGTGGAAGACATTATACAATTGAGGATTCAAACTTTAGATTTTCAGTCATACTACTAAAATTATGAGCTCAAAATATAGTATGTATAGAATTTAAATGGTTATAAACACAAGTTTCAGAAATTCAAAGGCGTGATCTAGTAATCAATAAAATGAGTTAAAAATTACGAGGTCCAAGTTAAAATTCAGTAGAGTGGAAATAAAATTATTAGTAATTTCTTTTCATTTGTCTAAATTTAATAAACAACTGATAGTTTGTGTTCTTTACACAAAAGTCACTTTTTTATTACATAAAAATCATCTTACTTTGCTCCGATTATCACAAAAATCACTTTGACCGGATTTTATAAAACTCTCACCTGAAAAGTAACGTAACAGCCTTAATTATTACTCGTTGAAATTAATTGGACCAGAGTTTTAAAAAAGAAAACAGTTCCGTCCAACCCATCCGAGACGAGATTTGGCCGGAAATTAGGAAAGAAGATTTATTAAAGAAGGAAATCCGAAAGAAAAATCAAATTCCTCAATTATGATAGAGCAAAATGAAGTTACAAAACCACAAGGAAAGTAGAGAGAGAAACTGATCTACATTTAAAAAAAATAAAAAAAAATTACATAGGCTTAGGAGATGAGAAAATGGAATAAGGATTACAAATCGAACCGTCACCAATAAAGTAAAAATACATGTAGGATGTATCTTACATTTGATTAACACAATAGTTGTATTTCATTTCATCAACCAAAATAACAGAGAAGAAGGAAAATACAGTAACAAAACCTGATCAGTAGACCTAAGGTGAAGGATGCGACTCTTCTCCAAAATTTTAATGGCAAAAGATTGACCAGAGTCGATATGTTTTGCGTACTTTACTTTACCAAAATTGCCTTCACCAAGAGTTTTCCCAACTTCGTATTTCCCTAATCGCATTCCCTTCTTCCCTCCACCACCTACCCTTATTTCGTCTTCCTGATGTACTAATACCATACCCAGAAAAACAAAAAAATAATTCAAAGTTTGAAGCAAAACTGAAAGAATTTAAACAATTTTTTTTGGTGTTAATGTGTTTGTGATAAATGAATGTGGAAGATGAAGAAGGTCAGCAGGTTTTGTGTTTCTTCTTCTATTGTTTGTTGGTGTTTATATATAAGGAAAAGATGTATACTATAGGAGTATTGTATGGGTAAATATAAGAAAAAAATAGTCCACGGACATAGCCGGATGACAAATGAGGAGAACTTAAAATTCAGTTGGAGATCTGTAGTGTGGGTTCGAATCCTGGTGGAAGCAATTTATTTTCTTCTGGGGTAGGACCTTGTAGGTGATATCAGTTGATATGTTTTCAAACTCTGGTCATTCAGGCACATCTCGTGAGAGATCGGGATTACTATCTTCAGAAATAGTCTGACTTAAGCCGAAAAGCTGGATATAAAAAAATAGTAAAGTGGGGCCTATGGCATTTCTTTGTCTGGACCACCTTGTTTATCCGCTAATTAATCAGGGTTTTCTTCTCTTTTTTAGAAATAAATGAATTTCATTGATTGCCGCTAGTAATTCATTTGATTTACTCTACTAATAAGTCCGGCAAATGTGTATATAAGAGATTTAGGGTCGGTTGGGATATGGATAGATAATAATACCTGGATAAAATTTGAGATTAACATTATCTCATATTTGATTTGGATATTAGCTAATCTTGAGATAACTTTAAAATTAAAATGGTGGAATTAGTTATCCCATCTTCCATCTTATGAAAAATCCCACCATCGTACTAAACGACCCCATCGTATGTTTATAGTCTTCACGTGAAATATTTTTTTGAAAAACTCTTTTCGAGAAAATAAGTGGGCTTTTTATTTAAGGTAAGCAAAATGTATTATTTTAAAAATATTTATTGTATATATAATCTATAAAAATATTATGAAAGACGGAGGTGAAGGGGTTAGAGTGTGGGTGGTGAGGATGAGACTACTGAGCGAGGAGACAATAATGTGGAATGTAAACTTATTTTCACTACTTCAATTATAGAAGATATTTTTCATATTTTGAAAGTACTTGTTTTAATTCGTTGGAAGTACTTGTTTTAATTATTTTGAAAGTACTTGTTTTAATTATTCTGAAAGTACTTATTTAGGCCTAAATGAGATATATTGCGTATAACATAAAAACATTTATTTGACTTCACGTTAAATAAATGTTGGTGAGTTTTATTTTTAATTTTCTTTTTGACTTCTTAAATGATTTTAGAAAAAGCGCATTGGAAACGATATTTTTCTCATTTTTTAAATTTATTTTCTATTGGTAATTTCGAATTATTATATCACAATCATAGTGATATAAGAATAATATCATGAATATGGTATAAGTTATTTAATCTCAGTAATAGTTATTCCAACACGGTATCTTTTCTATTTAACCAATAATTCTGAATATTTGGAAAATTGAAACAGTACTTCAATTATTTGGCAATTTGCCGATTGGTGGACACAGACAAGACGCAGAGGCAGAAAATCCCTACAGCCCACTTTGAGTACAGTGTACATTTTGGGTTTCATATATGATGTCATCATTTATTTTATTTTTTCTTACCCGTTTCAAAAAAATTATCTGGTTTGATTTGACACATAATTTTAAAAAAAATAGATATGACTTTTAAATTTTATGCTTTTAAATTAAAGATGTATTGAATGTATAAAAATGACGTTTAATCTTCTGGTCTTAAATATGATGTATGAAAAGTTGAAATGAAAGAGTTGTAAAATAAAATTATATTCTTTTGAAACGGATTAAAAAATAAGTAAGATAAATATTTTGAAACGGGGAGTATTTCTTTTGTAATCATTTATTTACTCCTCTTCTTACGCCTTTTCTTTTTCTTTCAAATACTTTTTTCGGGTCGGTTGGTTTACCAACTTACGTGTGTACATAATACTGATTGCTGCATAATTAACCATTCACGTTTAGCATGTGTAGCCAAAAGGTTAAAGGAAAAAAAAAAGGTTATTTAAAGAAACCCCCTCTCCCCTCCCCCCAACACCCCCATTTCACACACAAAAAAATGAACTAAAAAGTCACATTTAGGTAGCTTTTAACTTGAATTTTTATGTGTTAAGATGAAATATATTATTCTGAATTCTACATGAAATTATGTTAAACCAATTCATTAAGTAAAAGGATTACAGAGTTCTACACTAAATGTAAATCTTATCTAATATTGATCATAATAGTAATACATGATAATACTTTTAAAGAATTACTCCATTTTCTCAATTTATGTGACGTGCTTTCATTTAACACGCACTTTAAAAAATAAAGTAAGACTTTTGAATCTTATGGTCTAAAATAAACCAAAGATATTTGTGTGGTTATAGATCATCTGTTTTGTGTAAAAGGTAAAGTTTAAAATTAAATTATTATCAAATAAGAAAATATGTCATTCTTTTTGGGACGAACTAAAAAGAAATGTAATTATAAACCAATCTCAAAAAAGAAAAAACGAGAAGAAAATTTCTAACCATAGAAATACCCGAAAGGTAAACATAATTCATAGGTTATGAAAGGGAGACAAACATCTATTCAAGCTCAATCATTTTGACAATTCATGAATTATTGCTCATATATATATATATATATAGTAGCTAGAGGATCAAAGGATATGGATAAGAATTTGGAAAAGCTTTGAAGTAAATAACTTAGAAAGTAATTTTGATTACCTGTACAACTAGAATACTAACTTGCCTTTAAATGCTTTTTTTTAATCATTAAATTTAATTATATAAAAAATGTAAAAGCGTTTGTGTTTCGTGCAGTGTTAGTGTATCATTTATCTACACAATTGGCAGGTTACAACAGTATCATATTAACTGTTTGAAAAGTTAATTAAGTGATTTTGACGGGATGTGGATACAAAATCATGAAAAATCAATATTTACAGTAAATAACTTGAAAAAGGGAATAATTTTGATTACCTGTACAACTAGGATTCTAACTTAATTACCTTTTTTTATTAGTATGTGTTTTTATCATAAAATATAATTATATAAAAAAGAAGATAACTTTGATTACTAATTTCATATACTCCCACAGTCTCAAATTATTTATCGTGGCTACTAAAATTAATTATCTCAAATTATTTATCGTTTTAAAAGTTCAAGACATAATTAATTATTTTTTTCTCTATTTTACCCTTTGTCATTAATGAAGATGACACATAAATAGATTAAATATTTAATAAAAAAAATTATAACTTAAATATAAATAAGGGTAAAGTATGTCAATTATCCCTTCTAATTAATATTTTTTAAGAGATGTATAAATAAAAAAATGATAAATAATTTAAGACTGAGTGAGTATTATTTTGAAATTAGTAATGCAAAGGGATATTTTCTATTTACCTGATATTGAAACAGTATTTCAATTTTATTTGGCTATTTGACAATTGCTGACCACAGACAAGACGAAGAACTAAGAACTAGAAAAGATATTTCACTTTTTGAGTACAGTGTGCATCTTGGGTTTCATTTTTGAGGTCATCATTTTCTTTTATGATGATGGGCTTTTTTTTTTAATCCATTTAAAAATAATGTTATTTTTTTATATTTAAAAATAATTAAATTTTATTAAAGAAAATAATGTTTTCTTTCTATTATTTAAAATAATTTAATTTTTGAAATGTTTTACGGCTACACAATTATTAAGACTTGTTTTGAATCATAATTTTTTTTAAATAATTTAAAATTTTGTGTCGAGGCAAATAGTGTCATATAAAATGGGACCGGGGAGAGAAAAATCTTTTCAATTTGGGATCGGTTTTCTTACCAACTTACGTGTGTACTTACTACTGATTTCTGCGTAATCAACCTTCACGTTTAGAATGTGTAACCAATAGAAAAGTTAAAAGTTATACCAAATATTTACACGCAATTAATGAGTGCAACAATGTATTTCTTATACAAAAGTCATTATTTAATCATAATAAGTAGTAGTAATATATGTTTTACTAAAATTAAAATAATTATTTGATGTAAATATTTGGTGCAAATAAATTTAACCTTTCACATTTACCAATAAAAATATAGTGGACAGATGAAAAATTCCTTAATCAAATACTTCAAGTTTAAGTTTTTAAAATAGAAAAAATCCCTAAAGAAGAATCCTTCTCCCTAAAAAGATCCTACACGATGTAAATCTAAATTATTACACTAGTAAATTCTGATAATAAAATGATTGTCAAAAATAAAAAAGAAAAGAATCCTCAGAAAATAAATTCATTGAAGAAATTCCCAGTTCTGAAAGAGGTGCCCACGGAATTATTTTTAAAAATTGTTACTATTAATGGACCTCGTTGATACATAACAGTAGTGAGGTGAAAACATATATTTGAGTTTTTCGTTTGAAAAAAATAATATTTTGATAGGATTTTCAATAACTTTTTTTATAAAAATAAACGCTAGATGTAGACATTTTAATTTGGTAGTTGTGAAGGTTGTTTTGTTGTTTAAATCATTTTCTGAAAAAAGATCTAACGGATGATTAAAGAAGAAGAAAAAAGTGATCATATATTCAAGAAGAGGGCACAAAATACATACTTCTAATAACTAGAATTCGTAACTATGATGTTATTTCTAAATAATTTTGAGAAAAAGAGAAATTACGTTATTTTTGTAAGAATAAAAAGAAAAATATATCACATAAAATGTAACCAAAGAGAGTAACAACGTTGATATTATGTAACCACTAAAAAGGTGACACAAGATTAATAAAATTTCTTCATTCTTAACGGAGCGACGTGTGTCCGGGCATCCCGCCCAATCTGCATCCGTGTAGGCAAGTAACTTGGTTAGGGCAGAGGGTATAGGTGTAATCCAAAGTCTAGTGTGCCCTTAACGTATCCGATAATACGTTTGAGGGCGGCAAAATGGGACTCTCGGGGTCGTGCATGAACAGTACACACCCGCGAACGACATATGCAATATCGTGCCTAGTGAATGTAAGATATCGAAGAGCACCCGCTAGACTCCGATATAGAGTGGGATCAGAAACTGGCGCACCGTCATTGGCACTAAGCTTGGATTTGAAGTCCACCGGAGTTGGCATAATTTTACAATTTGCCATCTTGGCCCCGTACACTATCTCTTCGCATTTTTACGCCGACACGGGAACATAGTGGTACGCAGATCGTTACCGATATACCCAAAAAATAACTTAGCTTGCCCAAGTCGGTCATAGCAAATTCAGCTTTTGAGTAGAGCAATGATTTCATTCTTCAAACCGTCAGATGAGGCAGTAAGAACAATGTTATCGACATATAATAGAAAATATGCAGTGCTGCTACCTCGGTGAAAAATGAAGAGAGAGTTATCACACATGCTAGATACACAACCAATCTGCAGAAGATACTTGGCAAAACGATCGTACCAAGCGCGGGGTGCCTGTTTCAATCCATACAATGACTTCCTAAGACGACACACAAACTGCGGAGCGGCCGGATGAACAAAGCCAGGAGGCTGATGCATGTACACAGTCTCTTTCAAATCCCCATGAAGGAATGCATTCTTGACATCAAGCTGATGAATCGGCCAATGCATGCCCACATAAATACTGAGAACAGTCCGAATAGTGGCAGGTTTAACAACCAGACTGAATGTCTCACCACAATCAATACCCTCCTGCTGATTAGTGTCATTGGCGACTAATCTTGCCTTATACCTCTCTAAGTCACCACTGTCTCTGAACTTGTGCCGAAATAGCCACATACACTGGATAACATTCACACCTTCGGGTCTAGGTATCAAATCCCAAGTGTTCTGCTTGGTTAAAGCGTTAAATTCCTCGCACATGGCCGCATTCCAATTTGGGTCCAGTTTTGCTAGTTTTGGATTTTTTGGAATGGGTGATAAGGTTTGTATGGAGAGATTGAAGTGAACCTTGGGTTTGAATATCCCGTGTTGTGCACGAGTCTCCATGCGATGAGACGACAAAGGTGGCGCGATTGGTCGGGGGTTTAGGTTGCTTGATCCACCGGTTCTGGACTAGTGGGCGCGCAGCCTCACCGGACCGGTTTCTGGTGACTCGACTGGGGACTGTAGGGGTGAGCAGGGAGCTGTTGGGGTGGTGTCGGACAGTGGCGAGACTGTCGGAACAGTGGGCTGCTGTTGGTATAGATTTTGGATGACCGGGGACAGACTTGGTTCATCGAGAAAGATGTAATCGGTGATCTGAAATTTCCAGAGATTTGAAAAAAGAAAGGTTGTCTCGTCAAAGGTAACGTGACGGGAGATGATGATTTTGCGAGTAGCAATGTCATAGCACAAATAGCCCCGATGATTAGGAGATAGATCAAGGAAGACACATAGCAGAGTGCGAGGGGCAAGTTTGTGAGGTGCAGTGGAGGCCATGTTGGAGTAGCATAAGCATCCAAAAATACGTAGGTGATCATATGATGGTAGCCTACAGTATAAGATTTCGGTAGGGGTCTTGTTTTGGAGTGTGCTAGTTGGTAAAATATTAAGAAGGGATTCTACCATTTTGACAAAGATAGACCCAAAAAGGCGGTGGTAGGCGGGCATGAAACAAAGTGTGCGAACCATGTTATTGATGGTACGTATAATTCTTTCAGCCTTTCCGTTTTGGGAAGAAGTATAGGGACAAGAAAAACGGAAAACCATGCCTTATTTAGAACAGACATTGTGAAATGCCGAGTTATTAAATTCACGTCCATTATCACATTGGAATGATTTGATAGAGTTTTCAAATTGTGTTTTAATGAATTTTTGAAACTCGATGAATTTTGTAAAAACTTCAGATTTGAATTTCAGTGGGTAAATCCAGACAAAATGTGAAAAATCATCCAAGAATACTAGATAAAATTTATGACCCAAAGAACTAACAATCGGAGATGTCCATAAATCAGCATGAACAATATCAAAGTGAGAAAAAGTAACACTGTTTGATGACATAAATGGAAGACGAGTATGTTTGCCTAGTGGACAAGAAAAACAGTGTTGGGCAATTTTCCCATTATTACATTGAATACGCTTAGAAGTCCTAAGAAAAGTAAAAACTCGGGTCTCCTGGTGTCCGAGTCTCATGTTGTGCCAAGTGGAGGGAGAGATTGTCGCAAGGGATAGAGGTGCTTGCGGTCTGACAGCGGAAGATTGAGTGTATGGGTAGAGGTCTCCCACACTATTGCAGCGTGTAAGAATTTTCCCCGTATTGAGTTCTTTCAGAGAAACCAAAAGGGTCAAATTCAACAGACACAGAATTTATTGCTAGTGAATTTTCTAACAGAGATTAAGTTTTTAATGATGTTAGGTGTGTATAGGACGTGGTTTAGGGAGAAAGGTGGGTGTGGATGTTTGGTGTGTGTGTTACCGTAACCTTCAATTGGAATGCGATGACCATTGCTGACAGTAATAAATTGAGAACACTTTAACCGATGTAGTTGAGATAGGTTACTTGACGACTGGGTGAGGTGAGATGTGGCTCCGGTTTCCATGTACCAATTGTCGTCGGGCTGTTGAGGGTTCACGGTGGTGTAGGCCTGGCCCAAATCGGTCGGGGCCGGGCCGCCGGCCGCAACCAGGTGGTGCTTCTGCTTTCTGCCGGGACATGCTTTGTGATGGCCGGTTGCTTCTTTGCCGCGCAGTGTTGCCATCCCGTCAACGGCTAACACCTTTTGATTATGTTCCTCTTGTTTAGCACGCCTAGTTTCTTCCAACAATAGTTGTGAACGTGTCTTGTTGAAACTTGGGAGAGGGTCGGCTTGTTGAATCATTGTTGCGAGTGTGTCATATTCACCTTTTGGTAAACCCACAACAAGTTGAAGCACCATCTTGGTTTCTGAAACAGAAGTCCCGACGTTGGCTAGTTGATCGGTTATGAGTTTCAGTTGCTTACAATATTCGGACATGTTGTTAAAATTCTCGAGGTGGGTATTATTGAATTGCTCTTCCAACTATACGGCCCGAGTATTTTTATTGTCCTGAAAGATTTCTTCTAGCCGGACCCAAAGTTCACGTGCCGTAGCACTTGTTTTCATGATAGTGCACAACACGTCTTTGGAGATGGTGCCGTAGATCCATTGTTTGACGATGGCGTTAAGACGCCGCCAGATTGAGTCTGTAACATCGGTGGGACGAGGAACAGATTCGTCAATATGATCGAGCACGTTGTATGCACATGCATGAATGTATAATAGTTCCATCCACATGGAATATTGACAGTCTTCTTGGTCAAGAATTATAGGGATAGAATTCTTGATGTTGTTAACGGCGAATGCCGATGAAAGATCTCCTCTTCAAATCCTGAAAATATAAAAGTTCATAATAAGGAGCGATTTTCACTTACCCTACACACAACAATACCTAAATTAGTCGGCCTATAAATTTCAGAGCACCAAAATAAACAATGATTTTAAGTAACATTAATACAGAGATTGTTGCCCTTGTCCACACAAAAGATGAAAGGCACATGGGTGGTTGACATTTGACGTGTTGAAGGTAGGAAACAGAACACGAAACTTGCTGTTTTCAGATCTTGATCAATACTTTGCCTAACCTTTTAGATGATTTTTTAACAAATTTTTAGGTATTAACAATTTTGTTAATACGTAAGAACGTAAGTGAATAACATTTTATGTCGAAGAAGCAGGGGCTAGTCTCCTCGTCACCTTCTCCTAATTATTTATTAGTATTATCTAGTATTTGCATAATTTTTTATTCTTTATTTTTTATACTATATGTTACCTCATTTGCTTTGTTTATTTTGTCATTTTGTTGTTGTCTTTTTCTTTCTATCATACTTTGATTACACTTCTTTTGAATCGAAGGTTTATCGGAAATAACATCTCTACTCTATAAAAGTAAGGATAACGTATACATATATACATCCTACTCTCCTCAGACTCCACTTGTAGAATTACACCGAATGTGTTGTTATTGGTGTTTATTCATAAATCTCTCTATCCTAATGTGTCTCAAACTATTTCTTTCGTTAGTTACAAGAACTGACACTTTTTTCAGAAACATTTTATATTTAATTTTTACTTTTATCATTAGTGAAATATTCTTTTAGAACGTTGACATGATTTGTTTCTTTTAAGAGTACTTTTGTTTATTATATACTCCTATGTAATTTCTTTTCTTGAAATTTCAGAATATGATATCAACCAAATGGGACGAAAAAAATATAAAATTATCTAAGACATTTTGTATTAATTGTTGATTGCAAGGCCCTACCACGAGCATCACGAGAGTGAGATTTGGTAAGGCAATCCCTTTTTTCCACGTAATAATTTTTGTATGTATAAATTGTGGGTAACAACAATTGCAGGAAATGAGAAATAAGTAACTGCTAACTATTACAACAAACTGAAATTGCAACAAACTAAAATTACAATAAAATGAAATTACAACCACTTTGATTTGCTGGGTCGAGTGATGACACTCTGTCTTTAAGACAAGATTGCCCTGTATATATCCTTTTACGTTCTGGACAATAGTCTCTTAAGATAAAACAACAACTTAATAAATGAGCAAAGGAAACTAAAGTGTTACTTTGAATAACTTAGAGTAACGAAATGATGTTGGAGAGTAGGAGGAAGATTTCTGTTTTTTCTCTTTTTGTCTAGTCTCAACAATTGAGCCAAATGCTTCAATATATAGTGTAAAGAGAGTGACTTCTCAACTGTCCAACTAATGGCTGTTAATATCCATGTAATGGCCATTAGTGAGGAGTTATTCAACCAAGTAAATGACTGAATTAATGAGCAACGTAATGGAGCTTTAGTGAGGAGTTATTCAGCCAAGTAAATGACTGAATTGATGTGCAAAGTAATAGAGTTTTAACACTCCAAAACCAACCCAAAAGGCAGTCGTCGACCTCAAACTCCAGGGACCAAACTGTAAATACTAAGCAATTTGGATCCAAAAAGATAATATCAGAAGAAGTCCAAGTCGGGCGGCGGCGGCGCGCCTGTGGGCTTAGCCTCGAACCCAAGCACATCTAGGTCCTCCCTCCTTCAAACACATGGGTTACCCCTTGGGGTCCCAAACCCTTAGCCAATTTTGAGACTTATAAAATGAACAAATCTTCCTTCTCCCATCGATGAGGGAGAATTGTTCCACACCACATTTTCATTCTTCAAACACCTCACTTCGTGGACCAATATCTCTTTCATTTCTCAATAAAATTTGACGATCCTTGGCCCTACGGTCATCTACTCACTTAGTAGATTATGCACATGTGAAGAATCAAAGTCTCCAACATGTGAAACCCTAGTGTTTAAGTCATTGAAGATGGGTGGATGCAACTCCTACCAAAGGCAAATTTCCAACAATCCCCTTTTGAAAGAGATTTTGGCGCACTCACAAGGTTCCTATTTCCAGCAATATTTCACCGGACCGATGTTGCATCAGCAGAGGTAGCTTCAGCTTTTGAACCTTCCATAGTTAAATACCATCGGACTTACTTACTGCGCAGTGAACGTGATGTCTTGAACCGTCAGTGTTTAGTTTAAGTCAAGTCAATAGTACTAACACAACAAATTCCCTTACTCTTTTCTTCATAATGTTTTATCCGTTGTGGTCGTGGACACTTCTTGGATTCTTAAGTGCGTTCATTTGAGGCGTCATGTCCTCGCACTTAAATAGGTGGTCCTACAAGGTATCCTGCTATACCCCACTTTACAAGTGTTAGGAACTATTAAAAGTTTCCCCAAACCTAACCTCAACCATTGATGATCATTAAAGGTTTTGGAAACTTAACATTTACCCACACTACAGATAACACTTAACGTTTATCACGGGAACGACTTTGGGTTTATGTTCCTTACAGAAATCATAACCCGAAGTGCTCTTGCTTCTACCGAAGCGCTTAACTGAACATTTACAGCTTAGTCTTCCCATTGAACCAAATTCCTGGGATCTCCAGTCAGTAAGGTTGGGTTACCACCGTATTGGTACTTAAAGCTTGGGTTTTAAGCCCATTCCCCTAAACAAGAAGAATATCTGATCTTTGGGTATGCCCTTTATCAGTGGGTCTGATATGTTATCCTTTATTTTATGTAATCAATGGATATTATACCCGTGGTGATCAGCTGCATAACGGTCTTATGTCTCCGTTGAATATGACGAGATTTGCCATTTTACATAGAACTCTGTGCCCTTCCTAAAGCCGACTGGCTGTCGTAGTGAATCATCACTGAAGGTACGGGTTTATCCCAACAAGGGACATCCTCTAAGAAGTCGTGAAGCCACTCAACTTCTTCTCCTGCTTTGTCTAAAATGATAAACTCCGATTCCATTGTGGATCGGGCGATGCAAGTTTGCTTAGGGTATTTCCAAGACACATCCCCACCACTAATTGTAAGTATATACCCACTGGTGGACTTGGTGTTCTCTATATCTGATACCCAATTTTCATCACTGTACCCCTTTAGTACAACTGAATATCTTGAATAATGTAACCCGTAATTTAGCGTGTACTTCAGGTAATGTAGCACCCGATTCAACTCTTTCCAATGATCATTACTTAGATTACGGGCAAACCTAGCCAACTTGTTGACTGCATAAGCAATATCATGTCGGGTGCAGTTTGTTCTGTACATCAAACTCCCAATCACCTGTGCATATTGCTCCTGGCATACGGGTGCACCACGATTTTTATCAAGCTTTTGATTTCTATCCAGTGGTGACTTCATAGGCGAACTGTCAAACACCTCAAACTTTCTCAAAACATCCTCGATGTAGTGAGACTGAGATAAGACTAGTCCGTCAGACGTCTTCGAGATTTTTATCCCTAAGATGACATCTGCTATACCCATATCCTTCATGTCGAAGCATTATTTCAACATGTTCTTAGTCTCTAAGATTACGCTAGAACTGCTTCCTGTGATCAAAATGTCATCTACGTACATGCATATCATGACGAACGAGTCAGAGTTACCTTTCATGTAGGCACATTTGTCACACTCATTAATGGTGAAACCCTTTAATAGTAGAGTACTATCAAACTTTTCGTGTCATTGCTTCGGAGTTTGTTTAAGCCCGTATAGAGATTTGACAAGTCGACAGACTTTCTTCTCTTGCCCTGGAACCACATACCCCTCGGATTGTTCCATATAAATTTCTTCTTCCAAACCACCATTTAGGAAGTCTATCTTAATATATATTTGATGTATCTCAAGGTCATGCAACGCTGCAATCGCAATGAATACTCGTGTGGACGTCATCCTAGACACCGGGGAGTACGTGTCAAAATAGTCAAGGCCATCTTTCTGTCGATAGCCCTTAACTACCAACCTGGCCTTATACTTATCTATAGACCCATCTGCTTTATACTTTTATTTGAGTATCCATTTACAACCCAACGGTTTATTTCCCGGATGAAGATCAACCAACTCCCAAATATGGTTATGCAGGATGTAGTCTATTTCACTCTCAATAGCTTCTTTCCAGAGCAGTGCATCTGGATTTGACAATGCTTCAGCAATAGTCCTTGGTTCGTCATCAATCATATAAGCTACAAAGTCAGGACCGAAAGTTTTATCCTTCCTAGCCCATTTACTTCGCCTTAGTTCTATCTCTGGAGTCTCCAAGTTCTAAGGATCTGGAATACTAGATTCCAGATATTCAACCACTTTGAAGTCCACTAGACCTGAACCATATAGATTCGAGCAGTCAACGACTCCTGGTTCCTGAGAGCTCTGTTCATAACTTCGTTTGCGAGAGGTTATGTCTTTTTCCTTTCTAGGAATAGTGTCCTCAAAGAATTGAGCATTCCTTGATTTCATAATTGTACCCCCGTGGATATCTGAATTATCAGACTTATGCACTAAGAAGCGATAAGCACTACTGTTATTTGCATATCCGATGAAAATGTAATCTACAGTCTTAGGCCCAATCTTGACCTGTTTTGGCTTAGACATTTCGACATTTGCCAAACAACCCCACACCTTTAAATATTTATAGGTGGATTTCTTTTCCTTCCATGATTCATATGGAGTTTTGTCCTTACACTTATGTGAGACTCTATTAAGAATTGTATTAGCGGTAAAGACAGTTTCTCCCCAAATATTTTGGGGAAGACTGGAATTGATGAGCAAGGAATTCATCATTTCCTTCAATGTGTGGTTCTTGCGTTCAACAACACCGTTCGACTGAGGTGAGCATGGAGCAGTCGTTTGATGAACAATGCCCGATTCAGCACAATATTCCTCAAATGGCGCTATGTATTCTCCCCCTCTATCGCTACATATTGCTTTAATCTGCATGCTTAGTTGGTTCTCAACTTCTGCTTTGTAGCGTCGGAACGCTTCAAAGGCTTCATCTTTACTTTTCAACAAGTAAAGGTAACAATACCTTGTGCTATCATTAATGAATGTCACAAAATACTTGTTCCCCCCTCTAGTTTGTGCAAACTTCAAATCACATATATCTGTGTGAATAAGTTCTAGAAGATCAGTATTCTTTTCGACAGATCGAAAAGGAATCTTTGTAAGTTTTGCCTCTAAGCACACCTCACACTTATGTTGAGGGTTTACGTTGATAGACGGCAACACTCCAACTTTACCAACCTTTGGATAAACTTATAGTTAACATGTCCTAATCTATGATGCCATAAATTAGAAGACTGAAGCAAATACGAAGAAACTTCAATTTTATTGCTTGGACGTATTACAAACATGGCGTTAACTTTGAAGAGGCCTTCACAGACGAAGCCTCTCCCCACAAAAATGCCATTCTTAGTGATTATAAATTTATTGGACTCAGATACTATTTGAAAAAATATCTATTCGACCCGATTTAAAAAAAAAAGGCATGATGGAGTTCATATCACAATATTGTTTGTTTACATTAATCTTACATTATCCACTCTGATACTCTGTATTATATTCAGTGATATAAATTAGTTTAGTGTTCCACATGAGCATTATTTATTCAGTATTTACTGATAAAGTCGTGTATTCGGCCTTTAATTATAAAACAAACAAAAAATGTGAAATGGACAAAAGATTTCCGCGACGTGCACCAGGATTTCCTCACTAGTTTATTACTCCATTCGTCCCAATTTAATTACATCATTTGACCGGATACAAAATTTAAAAAATAAATTAAGACTTTATTATATTTACTAAATTGCCCTTACTTTAGTTAGTGCCTACTTTTGTTGACTTTTATTCCTAATAAGTATATCTTGAAAATTAAGTGGGATCGAACAAAGGTAAAATAGAGATGGTGTCATTAAATAGTTGTCAAATAAAGAAATATGACATTCTTTTTGGGACAAACTAACAAGAAATTTGTGTCACATAAATTGGAACGGAGTGATTACTATATTATATAGGGAAAACGGTCGAATATATCCCTCTACTTTAGTTTATTAGTCGAATTTGTCCTACGTTAGCGAAAGTAGTCAAATATACCCCTTCCGTTATAAGTTGGGGCCCAAATATACCCCTACCGTTAGCAAAGTATTCAAAAATATCATTTTAAAAAAAAAACTGAAAAATTAGATTTTTTAAATAGAAAATATTTTTTTTAATCTAGAAAACTGTAAAGTATTTTTTTTTAAAAATAAAGCCAAACAATATTGTTTTAAAATATGGATTAATTTTACAAATAAATCTGAAAAAAATAATTTTAAAAAAAAATCCAGTTTTTTAAATAAAAAATATTTTCCAGATTTTTTTTAAAAAACGAGTTTTATAAAATAAAAAAATATCTTATTTTTAATAAAATCCATTTTTCCAGATTTGTTTTAATTAGAAAAAAATAATTTTTCAGATTGCTTTTTTAAAAATTGTCACGCAGACACCACATAGAATAAATTAAATGTTCTATAGAATAAGTTAAATACCTATATAATATGTTAAAAATGAGGCGTATTAATGTGTATTTCCCTATATAATGTGTATGATTTGGGTGACATGTAGCATTTAACGTATTTTATGTGGTGACTACGTGATAGTTTTTTTAAAAACAATCTGGAAATTGATTATTCTAATTAAAATAAATCTGAAAAATATGGCTTTTATTAAAAATATGATTTTTTAAATTTTATAAAACTCATTTTTTTATAAAAATATAATGGAAAATTGATTTTTTTAATTAAAAAATCTGAAAAATAATTTTTTAAAATCTTTTTTTTCAGATTTATTTTTAAAACTAATCCATATTTAAAAAAAATATTTTTATGACACTTTATCATTTTTTAAAATACTTTATAATTTTTTAAATTTTTCAGAATATTTTTTAAAAAAAGTATTTTTGAATATTTTACTAACGGTAGGAGTATATTTAGTGTCAACTTGTAACGGAAGGGATATATTTGATTACTTTCATTAACAAAGAATAAAGTTAACTAATAAATTAAAGTAGAAGATTATATTTGAGCATTTTCAGTTTTCCCTATTATATATCATATGATATGATATATAATATGTCTAAGGTATGAAACAGCACCGTCTACGTGTGTATAGGCATTCTCCTCCTATATCTTAGGATCTCTTTTAGACTGCTTTTTCTAAGTCTTCTTTCTCAACTTTGACAAAATTATAATATTACGATAATTTCTTAAGTTCTATTTATTTAATTATGATATACCTTTAAAATCAATTATTAAGAAGTTCCATTTTTCATTAGCGGGTACTTTTAACTTTTAAGTCTTCTCGAATTTATTCTAATATATTTTAACATGTCTATTATTAACATTATATATATTGGTTCCAGGTTTGAGTTTATTTAGCGATCAGCAGTTAGACACCCATATAACTTAATTTATGATATAAAAAATACAAGTCTATTTAATTTAATAATGGTATTAGTAAAAATAGTTAAGATTAACAATGATAATACTACATTAATAATAGTAGCAATGATATGATATACTATCTTCGTTAGCTATTTATGATACACAGTGTTGTTATTTTATGATTTTTTTCAATGTTTCTCTAGTTGAAAACACAAAAATTTGATTTCCTAAATTTTAAAGGTACTCACTCCGGATCAAAAAGAGTGCCCACTTAGCAATTTGTACACTCCTTAATAAAATACTAACTCCTAGATTAAAAAAATCACTAAATTGTCCCTAATTAAATATGTATTGGGAATTGATCACATAGTACTTAATAGGGGCAAATATGAAAAAATAAGCTTAATTCTTTTTTAATTTGATAAGCGGACACTCCTTTTAACTCAATAAAAATGCTAAGTAGACACTCTTTTTGATCCGAAGAGAGTATTGTTTTTGAAGAACATAAATTAATCTTGTTTTGTGTGAAATCAAACTTGATTTTTGAAAGAAAAACACCTAAAAGAGCTTTTATCATTAATTAAACTAGTAATCAATGCCTTCATGTTAAGCTAATCCGGTGCTTATTATCCATTGATATTATTTTTATATCTATCAGAAAACTAACTAGAAATAACTTAACCTGATTAATCAAGACATAATATCTAAAGACTTACCCAAATTTGGCACGTTTTATTTAGATTCCCAAAATATCAATCGTCTTAATTATTCCTCTGAACTTAACTACTGATAATTTACAAGAGATTGGAATAAAACACGCCAAATTTAGAGTGGTCTTCAGTTACTCTGCTGATGAATTAATCAATTATCTTAGGGAAAAGAGTCAAATTTTCCCTCCAACTATGCTTTATAATTTAACATTGTCCTCGGTCAAATTATGGGATCAAATTTACCCTTTTCGTTAGCAAACTTATTAAATTTGCCCTCAGCTGAATGAATTTCTGACTTGGACTCCACGTCGGATCCACATAGACGCCACGTAGGAATATGAATTTCACTAACCACAAAAGATAAGTATAGTAAGTACTAAAACTAAAAAAAAAAAAAATTTAACGGGGCGGGACTCGAACTCGGGACGGGACGATGTCTCGTCCCGCCGACCCGAGCCCGCCCCAGGCCCGCCGGGACCCGAGCCCGCCCCGAGCCCGTCCCGACCCCGACCCCGACAATTAAACCCCTTTGCAAAAATAACCGTTGCACCAACGGCCATTTTAGATTATGGCCGTTGGCCAACGGCCATTTTAGGCCCCCCCCCCCAACCCCCCTACCCCTTAATATTTATTTTTAACCCATAAGTTATTATATTTACACTTTAACCCAATTTTCAACTATAAATAACTCATTTTCTCTTCATCTTTCTCACAAATCTTCCTACAATCTCTCTAATTTCTCAATATATCTCTCTACATTGTTTGCTAAATATTCAATTTTATTAATTCATTTGGGAATTGGGAGTGAAGTTGGCAACTAGCTTGAGGATCTTCCATCGAGCAAAGTTTCAATTTTCAACCTCTCGATTACACGTCGACGTTACGTCGGCGTTTGGTACATTCGTTCCTTCATTAAATTATTATTGTCTGTTTATTTTATTTAGCGCACTTAATTTTATTTACTTTAATTATTTGTTAGCATATAATTAAAATGGAAGGAATTAGAGGTATGTTTAAGGGTAAGGGTAAGGGTGCTTCTTCTAGTAGAGGCAACCAGGGCAAGGGTACTTCTTCTAGTCATCTTATTCCTACACAGGATGATTTTGTTGATACTCAACATTTTCCTACAATACCATTAGATTTAGACGAGGAGTTATTTTACTGAACTCAAGAAGACTTTAATTTAGACGATGATCTAGACGATACACCCACTAATATTGATGACAACACGCCCACTAGTGCACCTTCAACTGAAATACCTCCTATTCCCCCTAGTATGAGACGAGGTCCAGCAAAACGACCATTAAAATCAGATGCATGGACATTTTTTGATAGGGACGTAGAGAATCAAGTAGCCATATGTAAAATTTGTAAAAATGTTTTAAAATTTAAAACTGGAAAAGGTCACGGTGGGACGGGGGGTTTAATTAGACACGTAGTAAGTGCTCATCCAGCTAGGTATGCCCAATACCAGGCTTCAAAACCGGGTGCGCAAACGGCCGCTCCATCGGGACAAGGTTCACATACTGATACTGTCCCGGACCAAGTACGGGGTCAAATTAACCCTATGACGGGGGGAATTGTAGGCTCTAAATACAACAAACATAGAGATAGGGAAGCAATATCAAAATTAGTTGCTTTGTGGAGGGTTTGCCTTTTTCATTTCCTTCATCTCCCGGTTTTATTCATTACATTAGAGATATATATAATCCTCGCTTTTAACGATTTTCCTAGGTCAACTGTTAAGAGAGATGTATTTAAATTTGCGCATGAATATCAACAATATTTACGTTTTTCATTATATCATTTTAATGGCAAAGTATCTATCACGTCGATATAGGTCGTAGTACTAACGGCCATGATTATTTAACGTAACTTGTCATTGGATAGATTATAAATGGTCTATGCAAAAACGTATTTTAGCGTATAGATATATAGATGATAGGCACACTGGTACTTTTATTGCAGAAAATATTTATCAAGTGTGCGATTATTACGGATTACCGATAAAATTATGACTATTACATTAGATAACGCTTCTAATAACAATTACGCAATTACAATGTTAAAAAATAGTTTAGCTCCATCTTTTCCAGACCATTTTCATATAAAATGCGCGTGCCATATATATAACTTAATTGTAAAGGATGGTCTATCACTTTTTGAAGACATTCTTAGTAAAATACAATTTGCTATAAACTTTATTTTTAAAAGTAATAAAGTACAACGTAGAAAAGAATATAAAAAAATTTGTCATGATTGTGGACTACCTTTTAGAAGAATTCCACAAGAAGTATCCACTAGGTGGAATTCTTTATACGAGCAACTCCTTGTTGCTTATGACTATAAATTACCTATAACTTTATTTTTTAACTCTCATAATAAAAAGCCAATGATATGATTTTAGATAGTGATTGGGAAAAAATTTCCGAACTTATTGTATTTTTAGAGAAATTTTTTCAAGCAACAAAAGAATTTTCCGGTATATATTATCCTACTATTTCAACTATGTTATTTTATATAACTCTAATATTTTTATTACTTAGTGAATATATGGAAAAACCAAATTATAAGGCACTATTAAAAAAATGTTTGTCAAAATAAAAAAATATTTTATTCCTATTCCTTCTATTTATATTATTGGTTCTGTATTAAATCCTACTATTAAAATAGACGGTACTAAATCACTAATTGAAACTATTTACGATTTTATAGAAGTACTACCACCTCCAAGTCCCAAAAATCTAAATCACCCACCACCTATTGAACAAACTAAAGAAGAAGTGTTGAATAGCGTAGAACACCACCGCAAAAATATATATAGATTTTATCAACAAAAAAATGCTAGTAATGTACCGGCTACCATACCATCTTCTTCATCTTCAACACAACCTCACAAAAGACATGCTTTGTTTCTGCGCTAGTATTGAAAGCCTCGTAAATAGAATGTGCGGCCGTACCTCTACTAACCAAATTAGCGAGTTGGATATTTTTGTTTTGCAGGGGTTACGTACCGTATCAAGAAGTTATCAATGAAGATGGACAAGAAGACTTGCCGAAATATCTTTGGAGGGGAATGAGAAGACCTTTCCGACACTTTCATTGATGGCTCGAGATGTTTTGAACATTCAAGCGTCATCAATCTGCGTCGGAAAGCGCTTTTTCTGCAAAGATATCAAATAGGAGACCACGAGACACTCATTGGCCGAGACAAATTGGAAATTGCGTATTATTCGAGATTGGATACGAGCGGAGCGAGAAGGTGCGGTCAACCGGAGATCAACGAAGAAGATGATGAAAACTACAACGAAATCTTAACCGAAGGTAGTGGAAGCGACGTGGATCAATTTGACCAACAAATACCTATTCCAACCGAAGAAATCGGGATCGGGACGGGACCGGAGCAGTCCCGAACACTACACCCGATAATTGCATTCATTTCAACACTTTTGCATTCATTTCATTTCTTTTTATAGTTTCTGAAGCCAATGTCGGAGTTGCCGTTGCCGGTATCGGAGGGAGAATAATATCAGCAACAGAGGGATCAGAAATTGATCTAGGAAGAGGTAATTTTACATAGATTGAATTGTTCTTGCCGTTTTCCGATGACTGGGAATTCATGTAACGATAAAAGTCGGAAAAAGAATTAATGACTGGTGATTCTGAGAGAGTCCGACGAAGAATTTTATTATTATTGGGTTGCGTTTTTTTGAATCTTGAAAATGGGAGCAGTGGCGCTACCGTGGTATTAGTAGCAGTGGTGGCGACATTGGTGTTGGTAGAAAAAGGTGATTTTTCAGACACCCTTTTTGGACAAGGGTGAAAAAGCATGGGATGGTGAAGTGATTGGTGAAATGGAAGGACCATCCTCGATGGCGGCAATGGCGGTGGTGGTGGTGGTGGAGGGTGGTGGTGAATTGCGAGTGACCTTTTTGGGGGAGGGTTTAGAAGAGAGTGGTGAAAGAGATTTTCTTCAGAGAGACAATATTATTCATGATATTGCATTTTTCACCGGAGAAGGTAACGAACGACAGAGAGGAGGGGCTATTTGGTTGTTGTTGGTGGAGTTGATTTATTCCGGCAATGACGAAAAGAGGGGGAAAATGAGAAGGGGTTTGGTTGGTGGTTTCGTGTTTGTGTGGAGATGGATAGTTGGTGGTTAGTGGTCGTCATTACCGGCCATTCGGTAGTCAAATTCAACGACGGCAATTGACAGAAAACAGAGAGGGATGGGAGGGAGATGAAGTGGAGGCGTTGGTGGTGAATTAGTTGTACAATGGTGGAGTTCATCGGAGCTCCGACATGGGAACTCGTCGGAGCTCGCCGGAGATGTCAGATGTCCGCTGGAGAAGAAGCAACAATGAGGGTAACGGGTTGAAACTATTTAAAGGATGGGGTAATGGGTACGGGTTACGAGTACGGGTTACAAGTTAAAAGAATTGGGTGAGCCGACGTGGCGTCTATATGGATCTGACGTGGAGTCCAAGTCAGAAATCAATCCAGTTGAGGGCAAATTTAATAAGTTTACGTTAGGAAAGAGTAAATTTTATCTCAAAATTTAACGGAGGGCAATATTAAACTATAAAGCATAGTTGAAGGGCAAATTTGACCATTATCTTAATTAATGTGAAGATATGAGAACAGATTGTCATATATTGAGTGAGGCAATGCAACAAACGAATTTATATACTATAAATAGAAGCACAGTGGCTAAGGCTATGGATACTATTTGTAAGTACAACTTAATTAGGAAGTTCTCCATGAATGTGATTTGATTTGAGTACCGCCCGGATTCGATCAATAATGGGATTCTTGGCTAGAGAAAGGTTCTGTACTCTGTTTCAAAATACTTATCGCATTACGCTTTTTATGAGTCAAACTATATGAATTTTGACCATCAATTTAAGCTATATTTTTCATCATATTAATATGAGGAGAATTGCAACTTATAATACTTTTTGTATAGATTCTGAATATCTAAATTTTAGTTTTAAAATATTGATGTAATATAATCTAATTTAATTTTAAAATTTAGTCAAATTGACTTTTAAAAAGAAAGACATGACAAGTATTTTGAGACGGAGGGAGTAGCATTTTGTGAAATATATTTATTTATTTTAAAAAAATCCAGACTACTTTGAACTATTTTTTTTCGATCGGGGATCTATCAGAAACATCTCTGACTTCAAGAAAGGGCTAACATTTGCATACATTCTAACCTCTCCAAATCCTATGTTGTGAGATTACAGTGAATATAGTATTGTTATTGTATATTTATTTTTCCTAATTAAAGCGAATCTCAACAAATTAAAATTTGTTCATGCACGATATGGATTTTTTAATACTTTTATTAGTAGGGATAATAATAACAGAAACTTCACGATAGGGCCTTGTTATTAATAGGGATTGGTAAGTGTGTGATCAAAGTTAAGATCCATTTAGGAAATGTGAAGTCGCATTGTTTTTTAGATACGAACCGTGAGATGCGTGCTGCGGATATTCGTTTCCTCGATCGGAGGATTTGACGTCTAAGTTTATTGTTCCCACATATTTCATCCCATTTAATATCTCAATTTTGTACCATATATATATATATATATAGTGACACTTAATATTGATAGCTTTTTAAAAATATCATCAAATTTTATTTAGACACTTGAATTATGACGTGTTTCAATTAAACACTTAAATACATGATAACGTGTTCTAATTAGATATTTTTGGTTCAAATTATATATATATATATATATATATAGTGACACTTAATATTGATAGCTTTTTAAAAATATCATCAAATTTTATTTAGACACTTGAATTATGACGTGTTTCAATTAAACACTTAAATACATGATAACGTGTTCTAATTAGATATTTTTGGTTCAAATTTTGCAAAAACTTCTAAGTGTATTCTTAAACGTTTATTATGTAGTTAAATTAATCATATAAAATATGTCATTTCTTTTAATTATACATATCAACCTCAATTAAAAAATGTCTAGGGTTCTACGACTTTTTAAGGTGAATGCGTATAATTAAAGGAAGTAACATACTTTAAGTGATTAACATCTACGTAATGAACATTTGAGAACACACGCAAATGTTTTTCAAAATTTGCATGGAAAGTATCTAATAAAAACTTTATCATGTGTTTATGTGCTCAATTAAAGCACATCGTAATTAGAGTATCTAAATAAAATTATTAAAAAATTAAATTAAAAAAGATGTCAATGTATTAAGCTTTATATTAATATTGATTCATCCCATCACTGATCGATCTCCTCCTTGTTTGATTTTTCTATATTTGGATTTTGCTTGTCTCTACTTATGTCATTTTTATGTAATACTCTCTCTGTTCCATAATAAGTAGTGTTTTAAGCTTTTCATTTTGTTTCAAAATAATTTGTGTTTTAGAATTTTAAGAAGAAATTGATCTTATTCATCCAAAATTATCCTTAGTTACATAATCAAGGATCATTAAGTAATTTTTCTTTTCTAGACATTAATTAGAGGTAAGTTAATAAAAACACTCATAATTTTTTAAGGGTTTGTATAAACTAAAAATATTATTTATTTAGTAACGAAGGGAGTAGGTAAATAAGGTAAACGTTTGTCCGCATTTGATGTGTCACGCTTCCAGAACTGGCGCGGACGTAATTAACATATCTGAACTGCCAGTGGAGTGAATCCTTGACACAACATCATACATAACACTTGCAAGTTGCTGAAGTAACTAAATGTGTAATTATCGCTATTTGTATACTCCTATAAAACGTGTATCACAACACAAACTAAAACTGAAAAATTGTAGTTAAAAAGGTATTCATTAGAACAAATCATGAGTCTCTAAGAGTCTGTTTGGAAAACCACCGGGTAATTGAAATTAGTGTAATTATTAGAGTAATAATTACACAGTCTAATAATTACACAATATAGCAATTACGATGACCAGGTAATATAAGCGTACTATTTGGTTTCACAAATGTAATTACACAGTTAGATATTTTAAATTTTAAGAATAAAAGTTAATTATAAAAAATTAAATATTAATATTTGACAAATATATGTTCATATAAGAAATATTACTTAATTTTATCTATCATTGTGTGTATTTAAGATACATATTAATTTGAAAATATAGAACTAAATAATTATAAAGTTGTAACTAATATTGTAAAAAAGTTGATATATATAAATAAATAATACTTTAATTGAATCAATTAATAAGAACTTCTTACGAAACATATATTTTGTAATAACATCATAGAAAACATGTTTGACAAAAAATTACTTACAACCATGATTTCATAATATTATTAAATATTAAAAGGTAATATATCAATGCTAACATCACTCAATATAAACTAAGTTTGCATATAACTTCATCCAACAACGAAATTCAACTTTAATGACATCACTAGCTCGTTATAAGTCAAGTTTGTGGATGACTTATCAATTCTAAGATTAGTAGGTGTAACTTTTCTTTAAAAAAAATAGAATAATAACATAGCTAGATGAAATAAAAAAATAAAGAAAAACAAATAAGAAAGTTAACATAGCTAAGTGAAATAAAAAAAAACACAATATGAGAAATTTTGTAAAAGAACGTGAAGTAAAGGTTGAGAAATGAGAAATAAAAGATAATAATATAAAATAATTATATTAAAAAATATTTAAAAAGTTAGAATAAAAAATAAATTTAAAAGAAAAGAACATATTCAGAAAATAACCTTGTAATTACATAATGTAATTACCTGCAATTCTCAATCCCCCCTCGAGAATTGGATAGTGCAATTACAACCTTTCAATTACACCCTTATATGCTGACCAAATAATTATCTGGATCAGACAAACATGCTAAAACGGTGTCATTATATCCATATTCAATCAGAGGATGACTTTCCAAACAAGCCCTAAGGAACGGGTGCTAACCAACAGTCTGGTCACCAACAATACTGGTCTTTGCAAAATACTCCCTCCATTCCATTTTAATTATTGCTTTAATTTTTTTCACGTTCATTAAAAAAAATCTAAGGTATAATTTAACTAAGTTACTCCTATTTAATAAAGGTAGATCAATTTTTCCTCTTAAAGATTGTGCTTATTTTTTTAATGTTAAGGGTATAATTAGAAATAATTCTCAACTTTAGTCTTAAATTCATAAAGTGAAATTTAGTTTAGGCAAATTTTTAAAACTAAAACGATAGTTAAAATGAAAAGTAGCGAGTAGTAAGTAAATACCGAAGGCTAAATACTACCGTTACAGACTCACAGTGTTTGCTCAATAAATCTCAGTGGCTGCCTCCTAAATGACGGTGCAAGACTTATTGAAGAAACAAATATGAAATGCAATGAATAGTACAGTAAGTCAGTAATTAACATTTCACAATCCTATAGCTGACATTTAACTAGAATTTGTATCTGAAAGCAAATCTAATAACTGAGAAATATTTTGAAAATACACTACAAGAAAGTATCAAATTGACAATAAAACTTTAGCAATAATATATATATTGTTGCTAAAAAATGTGAATGGGAATAAAAAATTAATATATTGTTGTTAAAAAATATAAATGGCAATAAAAAAAAAACTTGTTGCGAAAACTTTTCGCATCGGAGGTTATTGCAACGGCATGCAATAATTTTTATTATTGCGAAAAGTACTTTTGACAACAATATCCAACATATGACAATAAACAATATTGTTGGCAAATGTGTTTCTTTTGTAGTGAATAGGTTTATTTGATAAAAAATATTTCTGAAATATTATCTTGCATACGTAGAACTATTATTCCATACGGGAAGCGCTGGCCTGTTTTCTCGCTAATTACGTGATATTAAAATTATATTAGTCATTAATTTTAATCATATATATGATATGCCTAATTTGATTAAAACTTATACGTTAGTCATTCATTTATATCATATTGTTAAATATACCATGTATATCGTGATGTATATCACGGTTTGTAGCAAATGTCCATAATTGTATCACACGGTTTTAGTACCATATTTGTACCATAATTAGAATTGTATTCTTACCATAATTATAGGATTCTTGTACAAGTAAAATAGGATTTTGGGAGTAGAATAGGAATACGATTTTTCTATTATGGAAATTGTAAATTGTATATATACGCTTTCATTAATGAGAATAACCAACGGATTATTTCTTTCATGGTATCAGAAGTCTAGGTTAAATTTCCTCTCGCAAAGTTCTATTTTTTCGTGCACTATTCCCGAGAGCAACCCTCGGTTTCCGTGCCCACTTTCTTCCCTAAAATTTCCTCCCAATCTCTTCATCACGTCGTTCGTGGTTATCATGGCTAAGAGCACGTTTCACCATGCCCTTACAGTTTCTAACATCAAAATCATATCCCTCTTATTCTTGAAATAGAAAATGTCCAATATGCAACGTGGGCCGAACTGTTCAAAATTCACGCACGTTCTCATCAAATCATCCATCACGTAATCCCCGCGGCTCCTGAGGATACGGAGGTGCCTAAACGCGAGGATGATCCTAAGTTGTGGACGACTCTTGATGCCAACGTCCTTTAGTGGATTTACTCCACTATTTCTACCGACCTGTTGCAAACGATTATTGAGCCTGACACTACGGCGATGGCTGCTTGGGATAGGCTGCGTGACATATTCCAAGATAATCGAAATTCCAGAGTTGTTACTCTTGAGCAGGAATTTTCCCACGTCAAGACGGAAAATTTTCCGAACGTTTCAGCATATTGCAAAAGGTTGAAAGAATTGGCTAACCAACTCCACAACGTTGGTGCGCCTGTTAGCGACGATCGTCTTGTTCTCCAGATGGTTGCTGGCCTCTCTGAGGCCTATAGTGGCGTTTGAACTCTCCTTCGTCAAAATACTCCCCTCCCAAAGTTTTATCAAGCCCACTTCATGCTTACTTTGGAAGAAGCCGACTTGGCTAAAAAGGCGTCTACGAGTGTTAGTCCCGTTGTCATGATGACGTCCACCACTAATTCTCCGAAATTTGGTGACCATTCACACCAAAATCGGTATCAAGGGGGCGGAAAAAAATAATCAGAAAAATAATGGCAAAAATCGCGGGGGCAAACACGGCAGTTCCGACAGTGGTAACGGTAGCCAAAACAGTGGCAGTAGACACCATCCCGGATACAGTGGGCCACCGACCCACTGGTCTTAGCCTTGGGCTCCTTGGCCATGGGCTTGGGCCAGTGGGTAGTGACCCAACGGCCCATATTCATCGCCGGTTCCAGCCACTGGCCAATGGGCTTCCCAGATATATCAGCCCAATGCCAACTGGGCTAGTGGTTCCCAAAATAGCATTGGGTTGGGGCAGCATGCATATGTTCTTGGGCCCCGACCTTTGCAAACCTATCACGCAGCGGGCCCCACTTTACCGACATTGAAGCCGCGATGCACACACTTGGTTTAACTCCACCGGACCCGAATTGGTACATGGACACCGACGCTACTACCCACATGACATCCGATCAAGGTACTCTCTCGTCTTATTCCAATTTGAGCAACAGTCGTGACATAATTGTTGGTAATGGTAATTCAATTTCGATTCGTGGTATGGTCATAAAACTTTGTCTCCCCCATCCACCTCTTATCTTGAAAAATACCCTTCATGCTCCTAAATTGATTAAAAATTTAGTGTATGTCCATAAATTCACAACTGATAGTTCCGTTTCTGTTGAATTTGATCTGTTTGGATTTTCTGTGAAGGATTTCAAGATGGGGATTCCTCTCATGAGGTGTGATAGTAGGGGAAATCTTTTTCCTATCACACCAAGTTCCGGTCTTTTGAGTCAAGCCTTGCCGTCAACGTTTGCAACCCTTGCTCCTTCCTTGTGGCATGCTCGTCTCGGTCATCCAGGGTCGTCTATTTTGTCTTCCTTAGATAAACACAATTTTATTTCTTGTAAGGGTACGCGTAGTACTCCGAATTGTCAATTCTGTTCTTTGGGAAAATGTTAGATTGCCATTTGTAGACTCTAATTCTCATACTTTAATGCAATTTGATATTATTCATAGCGATTTATGGACATCTCATGTTCTCAGTTCTTTGGATCATCGCTATTATGTTCTTTTTTTGGATGATTATTCTAATTTTTTATGGACTTTTCTGATTGAGAAAAAATCTCAAGTTTTTTTCCACTTTCTTAAAATTTAGAGCATTCATTAGAACCCAATTTGAACGGGAAATCAAAATATACAATGTGATAATGGCAAAGAATATGATAATGGGGTGTTTCGGGAGTTTTGTGCTAATAATGGGATCAATTTTCATTTTTCTTGTCCTCATACGTCTTCACAAAATGGGAAAGCCAAACGCAAAATTCGTACCATTATTAACATTGTCCGAACTTTATTGATTCATGCTTCCTTACCCCCCTCTTTTTGGCATCATGCTCTACAAATTGCTACATATATTCTTAACATTCTTCCTACCAAAGGTTTGGCATATTCGTCCCCCCTTCAAATTTTATATAATAAGACTCTTTCGTATTTCCATCTTAGGGTCTTTAGGTGCTTATGTTATCCGTTGTTTCCGTCCACCACAATTAATAAACTTTAGGTTAGGTCTACCCCTTGTGTGTTTTTGGATTATCCGTCTAATCATCGTGGTTACAAATGCCTTGATTTATCATCTAATAAATTCATCATTAATCGTCATGTTATTTTTGATGAATCCCAATTCCCGTTTGCTAAAGTGAGTAGTCCCGTGCCTAGTTCATATAATTTTTTGGATGACGGTGTCACCCCATATATTATCCACCATTTATCGGATGTGTCCCGCACTCAAAATCCACCAGCGGACCCAATGCCCGCTGGGTCTACAGTAACGCAACCACCCACTGTTCACAACCTAGTAATTAGGCCAATTTCACTAATTGGGCCAGGTACCCAGATCAATACCGAAACTGGTCCAGTCTCGGTTTCTATCGTCCCAACCAGTCCCCGTGTTAGGCCAGCAGGCCCACTGCCTGTTGGCCAGTCCGTCACGTGTCCCGAGATGTCCCAAAATCCGCCCAACTCTTCCCCGAGTCACAGCCCAGTCACTCGTAGTCAACAGGGTATTTTTAAACCAAAAAGACATTTTAATTTAAATTCTAATGTTCTTAAATCACCCCTACCCCGTAATCCCGTGTCTGTTTTAAATGACCCGAATTGGAAAATTGATATGACCGACGAGAATAATGCTCTTATTGATAATAAGACGTGGGAGTTAGTGCCCCGTCCTTCCGGTGTTAATATTATTCGGTCCATGTGGATTTTTGCTCATAAGGACAATTCTGACGGTTCTTTTGCGAGGCATAAGGCTAGTCTTGTAGGTGATGGTAAGACTCACCAGATTGATGTGGATTGTGGTGAGACATTTAGTCCGGTGGTCAAACTGGCTACCATTCGCACTGTGCTCAGCTTGACTCTTTCGAAAGCATGGCCCATTTATCAGTTAGATGTGAAGAATGCTTTCTTACATGGTGATCTTAAGGAGACCATCTATATACATTAGCCCTTGGGGGTTTAGGGATCCCAAATATCCTTATCATGTCTGCTTATTGAAAAAGTCCTTGTATGGGCTTAAGCAGTCCCCACGGGCATGGTATAAGAGGTTTGCATGCTATGTTTTGACTATTGGGTTCTCTCACAGCATGTCTGATAATTCATTGTTCATATATCATCGTGGTTCTTCCCTGGCTTATATACTATTATATGTGGATGATATTATCTTGACTGCCTCTTCTGATGCATTACGCCAGTATATCATGACAATGCTCAGTTCTGAGTTTGCTATGAAAGACTTAGGGCCCTTGAGTTACTTTTTGGGGATTGTTGTCACTCGTCATGCAGGTGGATTGTTCTTATCACAAAGAAAGTATGCAACTGAGATAATTGAGAGGGCTGAGATGTCATCATGTAAGTCCACTTCCACTCCAGTTGATACTAAACCCAAATTGGGTGTTGCGGCTGACTCCCCTTACGAGGATCCGATCTGCTATTGCAGTCTTGTAGGGGAACTTCAGTATCTTACTTTTACGAGAACAGATGTTACATAAGTCGTACAACATGTGTGTTTGTTTATGCATGATCCCAGGATTGAGCACATGAATGCGCTTAAACGCATTATTCGGTACATCTAGGGAACACTTGACTATGGCTTACATTTATATCCGTCTTCGACAGCTACACTTGTCTCGTATACAAATGCTGATTTGGGTGGCTGTCCAGACACCAGGTACTCTACGTCTGGCTATTGCATGTTTCTTGGTAATAACTTGGTCTCCTGGTCTGCCAAGCGTCAGTCGACGTTGTCCCGCTCTAGTGCAGAGACTGAGTATCGAGGGGTAGCCAATGTGGTCTCTAAATCATGTTGGTTACGTAATATTCTTTTAGAGCTTCATTTTCCTATTCAGAAAGCTACATTGGTTTATTGTGATAATGTTAGTGCCATCCACCTTTCTGGTAATCCGGTTCAGCACCAGCGCACTAAACATATCGAGATGGACATTCACTTTATTCGCGAAAAGGTAGCTCGTGGACAAGTACGCGTCTGCCATGTCCTTTCCAGGTATCAAATTGCAGACATCTTTACAAAAGGTCTTCCCTCGATCTATTTTGAAGATTTTAGGAACAATCTCAGCTTACGAAGACCGCCCACTATGACTGCGGGGGTGTGTTAAATATACCATGTATACCGTGATGTATATCACGGTTTGTAGCAAATGTCCATAATTGTATCACACGGTTTTAATACTATATTTATACCATAATTAGAATTGTATTCTTATCATAATTATATGTTTCTTGTACAAGTAGAATAGAATCTTGGGAGTAGAATAAAAATATGATTTTTCTATTAAAATTACAAATTATATATATATACTCTTTTATTAATGAAAATAATCAAATGATTATTTGTTTCACATATGATATGTGTCTAGCTGTTAGAGTTTAATTTTGAGCTAATAAAAAAAGAATCCCGGAATGGTTTAAGGCATGAAATAGTCCACGTATGTGCAGGCATTTTCCTCCTATATATTTGGATCTCTTTTGGACTGCTTTTTCGATAAGTCTTCTTTCTCTAACTTTGACAAATTAAAATTATAATATTACGATCAATTCTTAAGTTATGTTTTTTTATATTATTATGGTATACCTTTAAAATCAATTCTTATGAGTTCCATTTTTCATTATCGTGTACTTTTTAAGTCTTCTCGATTTTATATTAACGGGTAATCTTATTTCTTCTAATATATTTTACGAAAGTCTTACTAAACATTATATCGGTTCCAACTTCCAAGTACTGTGTAAGTTGATTTAACAATCAGTCATTAGACATCCATGTAAATAAATTTATGAGTTTAAAAAATGTAAATCGATTTAATGATAATGGTTTTAATATAAGCAACTAACTAGTAGCTTTTTCATAGGAAATTTCCCATGAATTTGGTTTTAAATATAGTAGCAATTTGTTAAATGTCTTTGTTTATTCTGGACCACAAACTAGTTAATTAAAAGATGACCTCAACAAATTAGAATGTGTTGAAGATGCACTCTAGGGATTTTTGTAATACTTTAATTATCATACTAAACATAATATAAACTGTACGATGAGGCATTTGTCATTAACAAGGATTGCTATATAATTTTAGCCAGCTGGTAGCCTTTTTCTATGCTTGGCTTTGACATTCCATAAATCATCATGGTAAGTGTGTGATCAAAATTAAGTTCCATTATATATATGTCAAGTTGATAATATATGCATTGTTTCGTAGATACGAATCGTGCGATGCATAAATATGCGGCGAATATCGTCGATATCCTCGGAGGTTTGATGGTTTTTTTCTTCCGTTTCGTTTGGTATTCAATATTCGTTTTGGGGATCCAATCAATATTGTAGATTCGTATTGTGTAAGGCACAAGTCAAAGTGAGAAACACTCCCTACCCGATCTTTATTTTTATTTTAGAGTTCAAACTCAAGAAATCTCTGGTGAAGGGTGAAAAGGTACTATTCATTGATCCCGCAATAACTCTTGTAGATGGACAACTATACACAATAAGTTACGAATTCGGTAGTATCTAATAGCTTTGATCCAAATTTTATATTTATATTAAAAAAATTACATTATGTACAATTTATCAATCCCAAATTCGGTGTTATTATTTAAAACTCATAGACCTAAAATTCTAAACCCATCTTTGTACCTGCAGGCGGCAGAATTTGACAACTAAGTTTGTGGTTTCCACATATTTCATCCCATTTAATATCCTCAATGTTGAACCATATATTATTGTTGAAAACTATAAAGAATGGATATTAGACCTAACTTAATTCAAAAATTAGCTTATAAAGTGAGGATTGTCCAAGTTCATATAATGAGTCCATGTTCTCATTCCATATCCGATGTGAGACTCTTAATAAAACAAAACCTATATATTATTATTATTGCAACAAAACATTTATTGTTATTATTGATTCACCCCATCAATGATCAATCTCCACCTTGTTTGGTTTCAAATCTGGCTTTTGCTTGTTTGTATTAATATAATTTTAGTAATAGACTAATAGGTAAGCGATTAGTATTCCTTTTTTCCCAAAATGTTTCATTATTTGACCATTTTGATAATAAAAAACACTCTTGAATTATTCATATAGTTTTTGAATGTTAAAATTTCAATCTAAAAATGAATAAATTTAGTTAAATTTAAGTTCTTTTTTCCAAATTGTATCAACAAACAAAGTCAAACAAGTTAGGGAGAATAATAAATTAGGAGAATGAGTAGGAAACATATGAACCGAGACAAATTTGATAACCTTAGAAACATGCAGTGGTCGAAATAGATTCAATAATTTCTAAAAAGGCTGTCATAGTCAAATTGTCTTGAAATACATGAGTTATTAGCCACATACACTACCTGGATACCTATATCATTCAAGTTATTCCAATTTTTTCATATTTGATTACACTAAATAATTAAAAAAATATTGTTGATCTTCTGTACGCTCTACCCTTCTAAATTTTACCCTTCTAAGACTTCACTTGTTAAACTACACTGAATATATTGTTGTTATTTGTAAACAAGATAATTTCTCTCAATTTGTGGAAAATGAGTTCCGAGTGACTTTTGCGCAATGGAATTCATTTTCCACGTCAAAAACACATACAAAAAAATTCCATGGCCTGTACACTTTTGAGTGGAAATATCTTTGTAATATTGTTATAAATATATTTTTCTCCTTTCAATCAAACGGAGAAAAATATTTTTACTCAACAACCGTACAACAGAAAAAAATTAATTTTTTCTTTACACCAATCAGATATATTAAAATTAAGTAAGAAATCACTGGTGCAAAAAATATTTCTTCATACCAATTAACATACCCTTAATATTATATTGTTTTCTTTATATTTAGTTAAAAAAAGAATAACTCTTTTTAATATTTGAAAACTCTTTTAGCTTATGGCATGTCTCAAAATTGAAACCACATTCTCTAATTGTCACTTTGTCTAACAACATTTTTTTGTGATACGTTGAATGTTGTTTCCAAAAGTACTTTTCGTAACAACAAAAAATGTTGCATGCCTTGCAATAACCCCTGATGCGAAAAAAATTTACAAAAAAAAATTTTTTTAGCAACAATATTAAATTTTTGTTGCCATTTACAGTTTTTAGCAATAATATATTTATTATTTCTAAAGTTTTATTGTCAATTTTATACTTTCTTGTAGTAATATTTTTTGGTGTGTATCAAGAGTCCATATTTATTTATTTCTTAAACCCTGAGTACAATTAGATGCTGCCATACAAAATGAAGCACATAAAGTATTAGTATTAGGTAACTTGGTAAAAATAGTAACAAATATGCTATTTCCTAAGAAAGAAATAAACTTTTAAAATTTATGGTCCTTAACATGCTATAACATTTGTATGACAATAAATTTTTATTCATGGTAAAATGAAAAGTTTAAAGTTAATATGTGGCGAAATGATCATCGAATTGTCTTAAATATGCGATCAAACTATTCAAAATGACCTATACATGACACTCGCAAATAATTGGGCATAAAAATGCCACCACCGTGACACTTCTCTCCTGCCACTAGCCACTAACGACCCACACACAAATTCGATTTTATAAGCTGAATTCTTGATTTTAAAATACATGTTTTGTCACGTGTCATCCAATTAAACCACTCACGTCACCTAATCCATTCCATCTAGCTAGTTTAACCCATTCTCTTTATTTTTAACACGCCCCACGCTATAATCCGACCCGAATCCCTAATCCATTTCCTCATTTCCCTCATTCGAGAGACCCAAATCCGATGGCATATTTGAACTATATCAATAAACTTCAAAGGAAGAAGTACATATCATAAATTAAACTATACCAATAATGTGAAAAATGTAGCACTATTCGTGTGTACCTAAATTAGATTTATTTCCCAATTGTAGGATTTGGCCATTTTCTTCACGAGAGAACAAATGTCATGCATACAAAGAAAAAAAAAGCAAGCATACACAAGCAAAGAGACATGAACCACACATTAAGGAGGAAACAAATGCCTTCAAGACAACTCCCTGTGTTCTTTAATTTCTTGTCTCTATCCTCTCTTCCATCTGAAAAAGACTGCAACTGGTACAAGCATACACAACCAAACTTGAAGGATCGCACCATATTGTTTCTGAAAGAAATAATCCTCTTAATTATTTTCATTAATTGAATAGATATATATAAAAGTTACAAAATAGGAGAATCCTATTCCTATTCTATTCCTAAAACCTTATTCTACCATAATTCTAACTATACAATTATGGTAAGTGTATATCCTAATTTAGGTAACAAATACACTACAATATACACAAAATATACTTTCCTAATATACAAATCTGCCCACTGCTTTGCTGGGGAAATCCCGTGATGGGCCTCATCGATTTGGGCCACTGCCCACTGCTTTGCTGGGGAAATCCCATGATGGGCCTCAGCGATTTGGGCCACTGCCCACTGCTTTGCTGGGCTGCCCACTTCTGTATACCTGTGATATATACTTCTGTATATTCAGTGTATATCACGGGTATATTACCTTCGTTTAACACACCCCCACAGTCATAGCGGACGGTCTTTGAATGCTGAGACTGTCCCTAAAATCTTCAAAAAGGACAGTGGGTAGACCCTTTGTAAAGATGTCTACAACTTGATAACGAGACGGGACATGACATACGCGAACGTGACCCCTAGCAACCTTTTCTCGGACAAAGTGAATGTCCATTTCGATATGATTAGTGCGTTGGTGCTGAACCAGATTACATGAGAGGTAGATGACACTAACATTATCACAATATACTAAGGTTGCCTTCTGAATGGGGCAATGAAGCTCTAAAAGCAAATTTCGTAACCAACATGATTCTGAGACCACATTAGCTACCCCTCGATATTCTGCCTCTGTACTTGAGCGGGATAGCGTCGCCTGACGCTTTGCAGACTAGGAGACCCAGTTGTTGCCAAGGAACATACAATATCTTGACGTAGACCGTCTGGTGTCCGGACACCCACCCCAATCCGCATCTGTGTACGAGACAAGTGTGGATGTAGAAGAATGATACAAGTGCAACCCATAGTCCAGTGTCCCCTGAATATATCGAATGATGCGTTTGATTGCATTCATGTGCTCAACTCTGCGATCATACATGAATAAACACCTGCTGAACAACATACGTAATATCTGGTCTGGTAAAGGTAAGATACTGGAGGGCCCCTGCAAGACTGCGATAGCGGGTTGGGTCCTCGTATGGTGCACCTGCCGAGGCACTAAGCTTGGGTTTTGCATCAACTAGAGTGAAAGTGGACTTACAGGATGACATCCCAGCCCTTTCGATGATCTCAGCTGCATACTTTCGTTGGGACAAAAACAAACCACATGAATGACGCTTGACGGCAATCCCCAAAAAGTAACTCAAGGGCCCTAAGTCTTTCATAGCAAACTCGAAACTGAGCATGGCCATGATAGACTGGCGCAAGGTACCGGAAGAAGCAGTCAAAATGATATCATCCACATACAACAGAATATAGGCCAAGGACGAACCAAGACGATAGATGAACAAGGAATTATCTGACCTGCTGTGAGTGAACCCAATAGTCGAAACAAAGTCAGCAAACCTCGTATACCAGGCCCTTGGAGACTGCTTAAGCCCATATAATGACTTATTCAACAAACAGACATGATGAGGATGGTTTAGATCCCCGAAACCCAACGGCTGATGCATATAGACTGTTTCATTGAGATCACCATGTAGGAAAGCATTCTTGACATCCAACTGATGAATAGGCCAAGTCTTCGAAAGAGCCAAGCTAAGCACAGTGCGAATAGTAGCCGGCTTGACCACCAGACTAAATGTCTCCCCACAATCTATCCCAACTTGCTGAGTCTAACTATCACCCACAAGCCGCGCCTTATGTCGAGCAAATGAACCATCTGAATTTTCTTTATGAGCAAAAATCCACATAGACCTGATAACATTAATACCATATGGACGGAGCACTAACTCCCACGTCTTATTATCAACAAGAGCGTTATATTCATCAGTCATAACAATTTTCCAATTAGGGTCATTTAATGCGGACACAAGATTGCGGAGCAAGGGGAATTTAGAGACATCAGAATGTAGATTAAAATGTCTTTTAGGTGTAAAAATACCCCGCTGACTATGAGTGAACCGGTCTATGACTCGAGGAAGAATTGAGGAAATTTTGGGAATTTTCTGGACTCGGGATGGACTCGGCCGGCAGGGCATGGGCTCCGCCGGCCCAAATCGGTTCGGAATCATCAACCGGACCAGGTTCCGGAATTGGGGACTGGACGGCCCAATTGCTGGAACTGTTCCAGTGGCGGAAACTGGGCACGGGACATGGGGCCAGCGGGCAGTGGGCCCGCTAGAGAATTTTGGGTACGGGAGATGTCCGAAAAATTTCGAATAATATACGGGGATATTTGGTCATCCAAAAAATTATACGACCTAGGCTCGGGAGTTTGAACGTTCGTAAAAGGAAATTGGGTTTCATAAAAAATGACATGGCGATTAATTATGATTTTCTTAGAGGATAAATCAAACCATTTATAACCACGATGATTCGACGGATAACCCAAAAATACACACGGGGTAGACCGAGCCTGAAGTTTGTTAATTGTGGTGGATGGGAATAACGGATAACACAAGCACCCAAAAATCCTAAGATGAGAATAAGAAGGGTTCTTATTATATAGGATTTTGAGGGGGAAGAATATGTCAGACTTTTAGACGGAATTATGTTAAGAAGATATGTGGCCATTTGTAGAGCATGATGCCAAAAATATGGAGGTATGGAGGCATGAATTAAGAGAGTTCGGACAATGTTATTTATGGAACGAATTTTGCGTTCGGCCTTTCCATTTTGTGAAGATGTATGAGGACACGAAAACCTAAAATTGATCCCATTATTAGCACAGAATTCTCGAAACTCTCTATTGTCATACTCTTTCCCATTATCACATTTAATATTTTTTATGTCTCTTTCGAATTGAGTACGAATGAACGCTCTAAATTTGATGAAGACGGAAAACACTTGTGATTTATTCGCAATTGGAAACGTCCACAAAAATCTAGAATAATCATCTAAAAAAAGAACATAATATCGATAACCCAATGAACTAAGAACAAGAGACGTTCATAAGTCGCTATGAATAACATCAAATGGCTTTGAAGTATGAGAATTGGAGTCTACAAATGGCAACTTAACAATTTTTCCTAATGAACAAGACTGACAAATTGGAGTACGATACGCCCTTACAAGAAATAAAGCTATTTTTATCTAAAACTGATAAAATAGAAGATCCCGGATGACCCAGGCGAGCATGCCACATGGAAGAAGAGATGGCTGCAAAAACTGACGGCACGGCTTGACTCGATGGACTGAAACCGGGCATGATAGGATACAGACCCCCCTACTATCACACCTCATGAGATGACTCCCCGTCTTGAAATCCTTCACAGAGAAACCAAAAGGATCAAATTCAACAGAAACGGAATTGTCATTTGTGAACTTTCGGACAGACACTAAATTTTTAATCAATTTAGGAGCATGTAAAGTATTTTTCAAGAGGAGGGGTGGATTGGGGGGAGACAACGTTTTCTGACCATACCCTAGAATTGGAATAGAACTGCCATTATCAACAATTATCCCCCGAGGGGTGCTCAAATTGGAATAAGATGAGAGAGTACCTGATTCGGAGGTCATATGAGTAGTGGCACCGGTGTCCATATACCAATTTGGGTCCGGTTGAGTTAACCCCAATGTGTGCAACGCGGCCTCGATATCGGTTTGAGTGAGGCCTGCTGCATGATGGGCTTGCGGAGGTCGGGGCCCAAGAATTCCCGTCTCGTGATGGAGCCGGGTCAGCCGTAGCCACCGGAGCTGCCGCTGTCGGGCCACCGGCTGGTGGGGCGCCACCGCCGGCCGTTGTCATTGGCTCGAACTGTTGGCCATCCCACTAGCCGCTGGAATTGGCTGCCTGATTATAAGGGTTGCTGGCCCACGACCCACTGCCCCAGCCCCACTGTTCCCTGGATGGGGCCCACCGCCTGCTTGCTGACCACCGGAACCGCCACCAGAACCGCCGCGTTTGCCCCCGCGGTTTTTGTTATTATTCTTACAATTATTTTTGCCGCCACCATGATTATGGTTTTGGCCCGAATTATTAACAAAACCCGAAGAACTTGGAGAGGACGCTACCATGACGACGGGGCTTGCTCCGGTAGCCGCTTTTTTAGCCAAACCGGCTTCTTCCAACGTAAGCATGGAGCGGGCTTGATAGAAGTCAGAAAGAGGGTTGCTTTGGCGAAGGAGAGTTCTAACACCATTATAGGCCTCCGAAAGACTGGCAACCAACTGTAGAACTAGACGATCATTTGTTATTGGTGCGCCAACATTACGGAGTTGATCTGCCAACTCCTTGAGTTTCTTGCAATATGCAGAAACGTTTGGAAATCCGTCCATTCGAACTAGAGAGAATTCCTGCTCGAGTGTGACGACACGTGAATGTTGGTTGTCTTGGAATATGTCACACAATCTATTCCATGCAGCCATAGCCGTGGTATCCGGCTCAATAATCATCTGTAGAAGGTCCACTGAAATAGTGGCGTAGATCCACCAGAAAATGGTAGCATCAAGAGTAATCCATAACTGAGGATCCTCCACGAAAAGAGGTGTGGCGGGAGGAATGATGTGATGAAGAACTTGATGGGAGATAGCGTGGATTTTAAACAACTCCGCCCACGTCGCATATTGGACGTTTTCCATCTCAAGGACAATAGGGATATTGTTCTTGACGTTAGAAACCATGAGGGCAGGATGAAAATTGTTCTTAGACATCTTGAAAGAACAAAGAAGGAAGGGAAATTTAAGAGAGATTTTTGATAGCGGAAGACGAATTTTGGAAGAGAAACCCGAGGGGGGGGGGTGTCTCGGCCGAAAATCAAAGAGAGGACAAAAGTTGGGAGAGAAAAACTTTTGTTTAGACCTAGTCTCTTGATACCATGAAAGAAATAATCCCCTTGATTATTTTCATTAATTGAATAGATATATATACAAGTTACAAAATAGGAGAATTCTATTCCTAAAACCTTATTCTACCATAATTTCTAACTATACAATTATGGTAAGTGTATATCCTAATTATGGTAAGTGTATATCCTAATTTAGGTAACAAATACACTACAATATACTTTCCTAATATACAAATCTGCCCACTGCTTTGCTGGGGAAATCCCGTGATGGGCCTAAGCGACTTGGGCCACGCGCCCACCGCTTTGCTTTTTGGCTGCTCGCACTTCTCGTATACCTGTGATATATACTGTTGTATATTCAGTGTATATCACAGGTATATTACCTTCGTTTAATAGTTTCACACACGATGACAGTATACTCTGACAATTTAAAAGATAAAGCATTTGTAAGACTGAAAAGGAAACAATTTTTGAAATTCAATCATGTATTTTGTAACAGTTGATTGAAATCAACAAGCCACTTTATTCACATAATACTTCTTATTCATAAGAGTTATCCAACTCCATAAGAGTTCAATAACAGAATTCAAGTACCTAATGATCAATTCTACTTCTCATTATTCAAAAATCAACCAAGTCATCAAATATCAAACCATCACTTAGTTCATCAACAAGTAATCAATGCAATGAAGTATGTATCATATGGATGAAATGCATATGTCAGGTACCTTTCCTTTTCCCGTATACATGCATCCAAATTCTATGGACTGCACACCCATAGGGGACCCGCGAGGTCCACATACCCTCCGGAATTTCTCAACAAAGACCAACTCTAGGTGGAATAATCTTGTTGCAGGCGTGCAACTCGTTCCCATGCATATCATCATCATCTCAGTGTTGCCATAATCTCATAAGTGTACTTACCATCCCGGTCTCTTGGACCCACAATATATATCATACCACTCCAATATCAATATCATCATAACCGTGAGTGTATGAATGCAAATGACCATACAAGGCAAGAAATCATGATGTAATGAGAGATGCAACCAAGTATAGAGATGATTATCACATGCTTTTAAGAATACAACCACATTTAATCCAAGTACAATCAGGATATCATATCAAGCATGTGTGATGAATAAGCACAATGATAATAAGTTTGGCGACGAGTCCACATAATGGCGACAAGATCAATCAATCAGCAGTCGGAATCAACTTATGGCTAATTTCCCAAATCACACATCATCACAGTTCAACATCGGTACCCACATAAATGTTCATCACACCCGTATGAGTGGGACCTCTAAACACAGACAATATCTCTCAATATTTATAACTAATTACACACTTCTATTGAAGTCTAATAAAAACAAATCATAACCTACCTCTAGGACGAACATGGGTCTCGAACAATCAAATCTCTATGATGCCCTTGCCCTTCCGGAGCACCTCGTGGTAATCGAAGTCTATCACACATATACTATTCGTTAATATAAAGCTAGCATATAATACAAGTACATAATCCTTAACCATACCAAGATCTCCAAAATTAACTCCGGGCTCACGGTATCAAGATCCAAACTTTATTACCCAAAAAGCATAAACACATACTAAGTGATCTTATCCTTAAGTTAATTAGAAACCTAAGCTCATTTGGACCTTTAATTGAATAATTTAAGAAAAGCACCAAATCATAAATCCTAGAATTTCTCTCAAATCAAAAAGAGTTTCTATATTCGAATTAAATGATACAACATGATCTCCTATCATATTCCATTACTAATTCACAATATTAAAGTAAACTATTCCATAAAATCCCCTTAAATCAAATGTTCAACCTTTCTTAATCTCATATGAAAACTAACTCATCTTTCCCAATTCACATACAACTCATACCACCATTAAAGACTTAAAACATGATATAAAAACCACAAAGAGTGAAGAACCTTACCTCAAATGAAGAATTTAGTCAAAACCCTCCAGAATCCCTTTTTGATGGCTAAAGATTCGAGGAAAGTTATTTTGAGAAAAGTGATTTGACCTAAGGCATTTATTAGGTTTTCAGATTCAACGATTCCGCCCTAGCGAAATCGACTGTTAGCGCAGTCTCACACCGGCGGAAAAAGGACTCACTGAGGCGAGGTCACTTGACACCTCGCCTCTGCAGAGAAGCGGACAAACCCTACAGAGGCGCAGACGCCCCTGCGTGAAAAACCTCCATCGAGGCGATACTTTACCAAACACACAAGTCCCGCTTCTGTGAGCCACCCTCTGCAGAGGAGGACACGCAGGAGCGGTCATCCCACCTCGCTGTGGCGGACACCAGGCACCATCAACTATAGCTGGCCAGTGGGCCGGGCTGGGGTCTGGCAGGCAGGGTTTGGCGGGGTCGGGGCGGGACGGGCGAAAGAGGCGGGGTCATGGCTGGCGGGGTCAGGCGGGATCGGGTTTGGAGAGACTTGCCGAAGTCCCATCCCGATCCTGATCCCGTCGGAATCGGGTCGGGGTCGGGATCGGGTCGGGGCGGGGTCAGGATCGGTATCGGGTTCCGGCGGGTTTTCCTTTTTTTTTTCTTTAATAACATATGTATAAAAAAACTCAATAAACAAGACAAGATAGTGTAATAAAAACATCCCAAGGCTGTTTTTGTGCCTCTTATATTATTTAATAGACATATGATTTTTTTGTAATACAAATACAATTGTCTAAATTGCAACTTTGTGGTGTTGTCCAAAAGTTGCAAATTACATAATAAAATTGCAATTAAAAAAATTACATTCTCAAAAAAACATGTTCTAATTGCTTGATAATTTCCTGTGGTTCTTCGGTTGGAATTGATATTTGTTGGTCAAATTGATCCACGTCGCTTCCACCACATTCAGATAAGATATTATTCCAAGCTATCTCCGGCTAATGAGTGTATGTGGTCTCCTATTTGATATCTGTCGGCAGAAAAAATGCTTTCAGACGCAGTTGATGACGCTTGAATGTTCAAAACATCTCGGGCCATCATTGAAAGTGTCAGAAAGGTCTTCTCATTCCTCCTCCAGTATTTCAGCAAGTCTTCATGTCCATCTTCATTGATAACTTCTTGGTACGGTACAGAACCCTACAAAATAAAATATCAAACTCGTTAATTTGGTTAGTAGCGGTACGACCGCACATTCTATTTATGAGGCTTTCAATACTTGCCGCAGAAACAACATGTCTTTTGTGAGGTTGTGTTGAATATGAAGAAGATGGTATGGAAGCCGGTAGGTTACTAACACTTTCTTGTTGGTAAAACCTATATATTATTTTGCATTGGTCTTCTACACTAGACAACACTTCTTCTTTAGTTTGTTCAATAGGTGGTGTGTGATTTAGATTTTTTGGACTTAGAGGTGGTAGTACTTCTATACAATCGTAAATAGTTTCAATAAGTGATTTAGTACCGTCTATTTTAATAGTCGGATTTAATACAACACCAATAATATAAATAGTGGGAATAGGAATAAAATATTTTTTTATTTTGATAAACATTTTTTAATAGCTGCCATATAAGTTGGTTTTTCCATATATTCACTAAGTAATAAAAAATATTAGAGTTATATAAAACAACATAGTTGAAATAGTAGGATAATATATACCGAAAAGTTCTTTTGTTGCTTGAAAAAATTTCTCTAAAAATACAATAAGTTCGGAAATTTTTACTCAATCACTATCTACAAATTGTAATAGCGTAATTGTTAGAAGAAACGTTATCTAATGTAATAGTCATAATTTTATCGGTTATTCCATAATAATGGCACACTTGATAAATATTTCATGCAATAAAAGTACCAGTGTGCCTTTCATCTATATATCTATACACTAAGATAAGTTTTTGCATAGACCATTTATAATCTATCCAATGACAAGTTACAGTTAAATAATCATGGCTGTTAGTACTACGACCTATATCAGACGTGATAGATACTTTGCCATTAAAATGATATAATGAATAACATAAATATTGTTGATATTCATGTGCGAATTTAAATACATCTCTCTTAACAGTTGATCTAGAAAAACCGTTAAAAGCAGGATTATATATATATATATATATATCTAATGTAATGAATAAAACCGGGAGATGAAGGAAATGAAAAAGGCAAACCCTCCACAACAACTAATTTTGATATTGCTTCCCTATCACTATGTTTATTGTATTTAGGGCCTACAATTCCCCCGTCGTGGGGTTAATTTGACCCTGTACTTGATCCGGACAATATGTGAACCTTGTTCCGATGGAGCGGACGTTTGCGCACCCGGTTTTAAAGCTTGGTATTGGGCATACCTAACTGGATGAGCACTTACTACGTGTCTAATTAAACCCCCCGTCCCACTGTGAACTTTTCCAGTTTTTAATTTTAAAACATTTTTACAAATTTTACATCTAGCTACTTGATTCTCTACGTCCCTATCAAAAAATATCCATGCATCTAATTTTAATGGTCGTTTTGCTGGACCTCGTCTCATACTAGGGGGAATATGAGGCATTTCAGTTGAAGGTGCACTAGTGGGTGTGTTGTCATCAACATTAGTGGGTGTATCATCTAGATTATCGTCTAAATTAAAGTCTTCTTGAGTTCCAGAAAATAGCTCCTCGTCTAAATCTAATGGTATTGTATGAAAATGTTCAGTATCAACAAAATTATCATATGTAGGAATAGGATGACTAGAAGAAGTACCCTTGCCCTGGTTGCCCCTACTAGAGGAAGCACCCTTACTCTTACCCTTAAACATACCTCTTAATCCTTCCATTTTAATTATGATAATAAATAATTAAAGATAATAAATTAAGTGCGCTAAATAAAATAAACAGACAATAATAATTTAATGAAGGAATGAATGTACCAAACGTCGACGTAACGTCGACGTTTAATCGAGAGGCTGAAAATTGAAACTTTGCTCGATGGAAGATCCTCAAGCTAGTTGTCAACTTCATTCCCAATTCCCAAATGAATAAATAAAATTGAATATTTAGTAAACAATGTAGACTTGTAGAGATATATTGAGAGATTGTAGGAAGATTTGTTAAAAAGATGAAGAGAAAATGAGTTATTTATAGTTGGAAAATTGGGTTAAAGTGTAAATATAATAACTTATGGGTTAAAAATAAATATTAAGGGGTTGGGGGAGGCCAAAAATGGCCGTTGCCCAACGGTCAAAATCTAAAATGGCCGTTGGTGCAACAGTTATATTTGCATAGTGGGGGCTTACGGGCGGGATCGGGGCGGGCTCGGGATTGACGGGACTGGGGCGGGCTTGGGATGGGTCGAGACAAGACATTGTCTCGTCCCGGTTCGAGTCCCGCTATCGATTTTTTTATATTAAACTAATTGGGGTCGGGGCGGTGTCGGGTCGGTGTCGGGCCGTCCCGGCCCACTGTCCTGCCTTACCATCAACTATGGATTTCACTCAAACTTCCACCAAACAACCGAAACACTCTCGAGACCCCCCGAAGACAAACCAGACATGCTCCCCCAAGGTAAAAAGTGCTACAAACTCACTCGCGTCCTCAGATTTCCTATTTAACCGAACTAAGACATACTTTTCTAAAGAATCGCCCAAAATAACCAAATATCTAAATATTACAAATAAGGCTATAAAATACATCCAATTATCTCAGGAAGTGAACCAATGACTCGACTAAGTCATAAATGACTCTCCGGAGCTGTCGGAAGCGACGTAACTCAGAAACAAACCCGTATACTCAAAAGTCAACCTAGAGTCAAACTATCCAACTCTAAGATTTCTATTTTGGAGTTTTCATCCGAAACTCATATAAATGGACCTCGAGATCTGTGCCACATATTCCTGTGCGTCACAAGCCCAACACAGAGTTGTCAAATAAGGGTCTTTAGCTAAAAGGGTCGTTATACCTACAGATGAAGTTTGATGCACTATTCCTTTAGATTTGAGAAAATCAACTTCCTGGGTTCCCTTCCCTAACTCTAGTGCATTATCAAATCTGATGCACTTAACTTTGGTATTGAATAGACTCTCAACAAATGCCACAAAAACTTTCAGAATAGGGAATACATTACTTTTAGTACTCAATAGAAATGTCCAAGTACCTCTGCTATAATCAAGAAATACATAAACCCATTACAAGTAGAGGATGTATAAAACCCCAAGTATCTATATGAATCATTTCAAATATCTTTGTAGAATGAATAGTGCCAATAAGAAAGAGTAGTCTTGTTTGTCTAGCTTTAGGATATACATCACAAAATGATCAGATTTGAAAGCAAATTAAATGAAATGTAATCTTTTCATTACAGAATAGGGCAAATGCCCTAACCTTACATGTCAAAGATCCACATTAGGAACTACATTTGCAGACACTGGAAAAGAAACTGAAACAGACTTAGAAATGGAATTACTTCATTTTAGAATTGAAACTACATTTCCATTTGATACAACCTTAGACTTGAGACTAGTGAGCTGCAACATGTATAATCCATCTTTTACTTCACCAAAAACTTGAGTGATCCTCATTAAAAGGTCCTGTAAGATACAACCACTAAAAGTAAATTTCACATCACAATTGAATTGATAACATAACTTATGAACAAATAGTAAGCTATATTTGAAAACTGGAACATGAAGGAAATTTTCTAGAGTCAGATTTGATAGAATAGAAACACTACTAGTGTGTGTGACAATGATCTTAAAAGAGTTAGGCAAAGTGAGACTTAAAGGAACATGAAGAGGAGTTGGAGAAATAAAGAACTTATAATCGAAACACATATGTTCTGAAGCACTTGAATCAATGATCCAGGTGCTAGAATTAAGACTAAAAACATGTGTTTGAATACTTTAGAATTGTACCAGCAATATCATTGGCATTGAAATCAGCATGTGAAGGTCCTCCTTGTCCCGTTTTCATTTCTTTGAATGCCTGCTGAATTAGCTTTGCACACTGTTCCTAATTCATGAATTGACTCAGGTTATTGTTGCTGCTTTCTGCTTGTGAATTGTTGGTAGGATATTATCGACCGACCCAGACCCCGTACCTGTCCCCGATGAAAGTCAGTATGAAACCAGCTTTCATTCAAAACCAACTCACTCTAAGGAAAGGAGAGCTTTGCGAAAGTTTCAAAAGGAATTGAGTGAGCTCTCGCCTAAGAGAAGAGTTTAATAAAGCGGAGAGGGATTTTCCGACAACAAAAAAGCTTTTCTCTCCAACCGAGGGGATAGACCACCTTATGGCCGATGTGATTACCAGCCAAAGGGCAAAATGTCCTCTCCTGTTGTTATACCATTTGCTTTAGCTTGAACCTGATTGTTTTTAGTCTTTATGAACTCAAAATCTTCAGAAAATCTATTTAATCTATAACAGTCCTCTTGAGTGTGTCCAGTTTTTCCACAATGAGTGCAAATATCATTTGGGTTATACTTAGTTTTTCTTGCTTTGAATCTTTGAGCAGTTGGTTTCCCATTCCTTTGTGGACCATTTCCATACCCATGTGATTGATTTCTCCCTCTTAAACCTCGATTTGCAAATCTTTAATTCATATTTTTTTGTATTGCTGCCATAAAAATGCAGAATGAGTGGGGAAGTTTGTTGTATTAACAAACACTTCCCTCTGATTTCCATCTTGTAATAAAAGGGAGTAAGCACTATCAATGCTTGGCAAGGAACTCATCATTAAGATGTTTCTCCTTGCTTGAACATACATATCAGTAAGGCTAATTAGGAACTGAATAAGCCTTTGATCTTCTAGAGACTTGACTAATTTTGCTTTTCCTTCACACACACGATTATGTGCAACATATGATAATATTTTAGGGAGTCCAGGTAATCCCAAAGTCTATTAAGTGTTGTGAAATACCCTGCTACATCATTTGTACCTTGTACTAAATTTGATAGTTCCTTTTGCAGGTGGTACAATTTTACACCATTAGATCTGCCAAATATGTGTTCCAAACTATCCTATGGCTATTTTGTAATTTTGGAATAGATCACACTATCTGCAATGTCCTTACTCATTGAATTGAGCAACCATGCAGTGACCATGTCATTGTAGCAGCTCCACTGCTAATATACTACAATAGTCAAGTCTGGAGCCTTGCAAGCACCATTGATGAAACCTAGTTTCTTCTTAGCAGATAGTGCTATCAGCATAGACCTTCTTCAACCTGGAAAACGTCAGCCATAAAAAATAGAGTTAAAAATGTTCGTACCAAGTGAATCTGAGTGACAGATGATATGAATGATTAGAGTCGATGGTGGTGACATTTCCATTGTTTCCGGTGTTTCCAGTATTGGTACTTGATTTCCAATTTCTTCACTCATTTTCTGAAGAAGATGAACACTGGATCAATGTGATTGTAAATCTTTGGATCGAGCTATTTCTCTGATTCCATATTGAATTATGTGACCGTCTTATCAAAAAACTTAAGCGGATAGAGAAAGTACACTTTTAATATTTAGTTATATTTTCAACACGGCCTCTCACGTGCAGGCCTGATTTTTTTACATGGACCAAAAATATGAAATGATAGGGTTGTTCTGTTCTACACCGAAGAGATAGCAAGCCACCACGTCATGTACACTCACTCTCCGAAGCCTGAACTCTTTGACTCTTAAAAATGGTGGCTGTGATATTCGATCTCATGACCTTTGATCTGATCTGATACCACGTGAGACTAAAAAGGAAACAATTTGGGAAATTTTCTGCAGATTATTTGTACATGTATTTTGTGCAAAAACTAAATAGAAAAATAAAATACTATTATACACTTGTCCTATAATTATTGAGCTGTGTATAAAATATCCTAACAACGATTATTCCTCAGTGTGCTGATTACGTGAGGAGAAGCTTCCAATATTCCTTTTATATGTACATCTTTCGAAGGCAATCCAACGACTATAAAACAAATCATCTTTATTTTTTATCAAGGCATCTAATCTTGCCATGTCTCCTAGAGACAAAATTGAGTTACACTTAGGTTTCTTCTTCTTCTTCTTGAAGAAGCAACTAACCTCCGCAGGTGCTCTAAGAAGGTTGTCAAGCGTGGCAGACTTAGGCTCCTACCTCCTCTCGTGGCAAGCGTGCCAAGGTTGTTGAATATCAGTCTCCGACTTGGACACAAATTCTTTTACTGGTGCAGAAGAGGGTTGCTGAAGATCAGTCTCCAACTTGGACACAAACTCTTTTACAGGCGCAGAAGAGGTTAAAGAGGCAGAATAAGCAGGTATGTGTCTTTGAAATTGTGTTGTTTTCTTGCTTAACATGAGGAATCTGCATTCTTTATTCTCCATAATACGTCATTATAAAACATGGACTTTTGAAGTGTTTAGTTGAGGAATAGGCTGTCTTGGAAGTATGTTTAAACATGTTTAAATTCGTCCATGATGAATGTATTTGGTTATAGCCTTGCATTGCAAATAGTTCCTGCCATATGATGTTTTCACCTGATCCATCCAAGTATGTATCATATTTTGTGTTATAGCTTTGATGCAAAAAGTATGTATCATATTTGTATTATATAACTAATAACTTTGGGTAAGTTCTTTCTAGTTAGTAAAATTTTATCCATTTGTTGCAATACAATACAATACCTTGTTGTTAAAAATCTTATTGATAGATATGAAGATTTAAATATTTTAATTAATTTAAAATAATAAAATACTAGACAAAGTGCATGACTCTATAAGGAAATATTAGTTTTCCTTATAATATATATCTGCTCAACAAATGTGCAAGAGGTGATTAATAAAAAAACCCAAAAAATAAAACATTGTAGGGTTTTTAAGAGCGAGGCTGTAAATTAACATTATACGGTACTTGTATTGTTTTTGTTGGAATTTTTACTACATATGGACTAATATTAATTGAATTATCGTGATTTATAAAACTGATTAAACAAAAATAGTTGATGCACATAACTTGACCGCTTATCTGTGCATTTCTTATTGGGCATGAATCACTTCATGTATTGCTGTGGGCTGAGAGTAATAAGCCTTGTTGAAGATCTAATAAAATTTATTATAGAGATCCATTATGTAAGGCTTGATGTCTAAATATGTGACTAGGTCTCCTTTTATCATCTTCTCAACTCAAGTAGAAAATTGCTAATTCCCGTTGGAATCTATCGGTATTTGACTCATTAGTACGCCCTCAGTCTCAATTTATACGGGGTTGACCAGTTTGGGAGTCAGACAGTTCTTTCTTTTACTACGATTTTCTCCAACTTTTTTTTGTATATTATGAATTATTAATTATGCAGACTTATAATATTTTTTTATGTAGTTTTCAAATATGTAAATTTTATTATAAAATAATTAAAAAATCTATGTTTGAAATTGAGTAAAAAAAAGAGTTGTTTGACTCTCAAAACTGATCAACCTTAGTGTAAATTGAGACGGTGGAAGTAATATTTTTGATAGATTTTCCATTAAATTAATCATTATTGACAAGTCACACTCCGGTGAAACGTTCGTGGAAAATTTACATTTTCTGATAGTGAAAGCAAGTTCCCCATTCAACTGCCAACTATAAGATGAGCAATAAGAGGTAGATGTAGTGAAACACAAGGGTCATAAAATTAGCTCAGAAAATATGATCTGTCCAACCCGATTAAGTTGTTGGTCATTGACCACCCATTATTAGTTCAACTCATCAAAAAATTGGGTTGATATGTAGTACCAATTTACGCATGAGGAATCTTGTCAAAATATTTTCAAAAATACATTTTTCTTATTTAGTATATTATATATTATCAGAAAAAAATAATTTTATTAGGTACTAAAAAATTTTAAAAACAAAGAAAGAAATTAAAACTTAATAGAAATTGAATGATTGAGTTATGATCAGTTTTTAGCCATTTTAACCCAAGTAACTTTTGAGTGAATTAATAATTTGTTAACTTATTAACTCGGCTCATTTTAACTCACCAAATTCAATTAAATCTTTCCATTTGACACCCCTAGTCAAACGTTACATATTTTTGAAACGCTTCCACATAATGCTACTTTTCCATTGACAAATAAGTCCGCTTAACGTGTACACGTCTTATCTTCCTTAGTGTTCTTAATTATCTGTGCAATGTTCTTGGGTTTGTACCAATCAACTTACACATGATAATAATCTCGGACAAGCTATGGAGTGTAGTTATCATTATATATTATATATGAATGAGAATAATTCCTTAATTATTTTTATTAATAAAGATGTATATATACATGATATATAATATCTAATTATGAAAAATAAATCTATATTTTCTTAATACAAGAATCATACATTTTCCTAATATATTACTATTACCATAATTACATTTGTACAAGAATTCTACAAATATGGTAAATTATATACAAAAACCTTAATTGATATACACGGTCCCAACCGTGTATATTATCGTGTCTTTCACACCACCGCAATCATAGCGGGCGGTTGTCGTACGCTGAGACTGTCCCCAAAAATCTTCAAAAAGAACTTAGGGAAGACCCTTAGTAAAGATGTCAGCAATTTGGTACCGTGAAGGACATGCAAGACACGAACTTGTCCACGAGCTACCTTTTCGCGAACAAAGTGAATATTCATCTCGATATGTTTAGTGCGCTGATGTTGGACCGGATTTCCAGAGAGATAGAATGCACTAACATTATCACAGTAGACCAATGTAGTTTTCTGAATAGGAAAGTGAAGCTCTAATAGAAGATTACGCAGACTCAGACACCACATTGATTACCCATCGATACTCGACCTTCGCACTGGATCGCGATAAAGTAGCCTGACGTATCTGTTTTTGTCTCATTTTATTTTTGAGTGGACATATGTCAACTTTCTCAACATGAAAAAGAACACCATATTGTTTCAACATGATGACAAATCAGATAAAGAAAAAAGAAAGGGCATTACCTTTTAAACCATTGCAAGTAAAAATTTAATGAGTGGGATCTATGATTATGAAAATAGGAAAACCACATAAAAGAAACTTTTAAGAAGTGACGTGATTTCTTTTCTTTTATAACACCCCGTCTAAGGGAATCAACGTCGTCCATACATTAGGCCAAAAAGTGTTAGGGAATAGTAATGTTTTTAATACTGCTTAAAAACTAAATTTGGGCCCAATTAGGTGCAGTCTACCGGTCCGCTCCAGGCCAGTCACTAGGTCACGACAATCCGGTCCTATTTCCTGGAGCACAACAGTCCGCTCTAGACCTCTCCCAATCCAATTTGGGCTCGATTTTCGTCACATTAACTCCTCGGCAGCTCGATATTGCGTGGTATATGGATACGGGCGTCACGTCTCACATCACCAACAATTCTGGTAATCTTCTTCAACTGCGAAGTTTAAATACCCCACAACCTATTATGGTCGAAAATGGTCATCGCATTCCAATCCAAGGGTTTGGCCACACACTAAACCCACCACCGCATCCCCACTTCTCCCTAAATAATGTCCTCTATGCCCTAAATATTATCAAGAACCTAATCTCCGTTAGAAAATTTGCCACGGATAATTCTGTATCAATCAATTTTGACCTGTTTGGATTTTCTATAACGGACCTCCGTACCGGAAAACTCCTTACAAGATGCAATAGTGATAGGGACCTATATCGTTCCTACTCACATCCGCTGCTAGTGTCACTCCTCCCACCGTTTTAACAACTATATCTCCCTCTACGTGGCATAGTAGAATTGGTCATCCGGGTTCTCACGTTTTTTATTCTCTTAGAAATCAAAATTTAATCCAATGCAACAAAGGAAATCTTTCTCATAGTTGCTCCTCGTGTTAGTTAGGGAAACACGTTAGATTACCATTTGCGACTTCTATGAGTACTACTTTTTCTCCCTTTGATATTATTCACGCTGATGTATGAACGTCTCCCATAACCAGCAACTTAGGCCACAAATACTATCTGATATTTTTGGATGATTTCTCTCACTTTCTTTGGGTCTATCCACTCAAACTCAAATCTCAAGTGTTCTCCAAATTTGTTGTGTTTCGTACCCTAGTTAAAACGCAATTTGAAAAAGACATAAAATCGTTTCAATGTGATAATGGTCGTGAGTTTAATAATTCCTTCTTTCATAATTTTTGTGCAGCTAACAACATGATTTTTTGTTTCTCATGCCCCATACCTCCCCTCAAAATGAAAAAGCCGAAAGAATTCTCCGAACCATTAATAATATGATTCGTACCCTCATTTTTCATGCGTCCCCCCCCCTAAATTTTGGGTATATGCATTAAAAATGGCAGAAAACATTTTCAACATTCTACCTACTCGTACGATTCAAAATAGGACACCCACCAAAATTCTCTACCGTCGGATCCCCACCTATGACCACCTTAGAATTTTCGGTTATCTATGTTACCCAAATATGACATCCACGACACCTCACAAATTAGCAACCCGGTCTACTCCGTGCGCCTTCATAGGTTTCACGTCAAACCATATGGGGTACTTGTGCTATGAGCTCTCCACCGCTAAAATTATAATTTCTCGCCACATCACCTTTGTCGAATATGTCTTCCCGTTTGACAACATCAAAAAATTTAGAGTCATTGATTATCAATTCCTCGAAGATTCGGACCCATCACCGCTTCTCCAACAGGCACTCCGTCAGGAGGCCACTGTTCCAACAGCGGCAGACGCACCAATTGCCACCACTGGCAGTCTAGTCACTGGTGGTGCCACCACCGGCAATTGCCCCACTGCATCCTTGTCACCTGCTCGCTCTCTGTCACGACCGTCGCCGACTGCCACCACCACCGGTAGTCGGCCCGTCGACTCGGTATCACAATCAGCCATCTTCCTACTGCTGTGTTGTCACCCCAGACCGACATCAATCCACCGTCCCATCACATTCCAGCAACCCAACCGACTATCGAAAACCTAGGTTGCACCACCATTATCACACCACCGGACCACCCCTCCAGTCCCAAATAGCCCCCCCGACATCCTACCCTACAGCACCCACCACCACCCTCCTCGTTCTACCCAGACCAATGCTACCACCGACCCCACTGTCATCCCCAGATGTTCACTACTACATCGTCCCTCCTCCTAGAACCCGATTCCACCACCACACTTAGTCTCAGACCCAACCCTACTATCTGAATCCGACCAACAAACTAGACCCGAAAACTAGACTACCCTGCCCTCTCACACCGTATGAAAACCCATTCCCAACACGGGATTTTCAAATCCAAAGTCCAATTTAACCTATCCACACAAACCATCTCCCCAATTCCCAAAATCCTAAAATTAGCCAAACAAGACCCTAATTGGAATACGGCCATGAATGATGAATTTAATGCTTTAACAAAACAACATACTTGGGATTTGGTTCCCAGACCGGAGGGGGTGAATGTGATCCGATGCATGTAGTTTTTTCATCACAAATTCAAAAATAGTGGTAACCTAGAGAGATATGAGGCGAGACTTATGACTAATAGTACAAATCAACATGAGGGTATTGATAGTGGTGAGACATTCAGTCCGGTTGTTAAATCGGCTACCATTCGCACCGTTCTGAGTATTGCCATGGGTAAGCGTTGGCCCATTTATCAACTTGATGTAAAAAAATGCATTTTTACATGAGGACTTAAAAGAAATTGTTTACATGCACCAACCGCCTGGTTTTGTCCATCCAGCAGACTCTCAGTATGTATGTCGTCTCCGTAAGTCCTTTATGGTATCAGAGTCAGGCCCATTTCAATTCTATATTCACCGATGTTGGGTCCCCAAATTATATTATCCACGCTCCAGTTAACATGGTCTGGGCGTGCGGGGGAGTGTTAAGAGTCTCACATCGGATATGGAATGGGAACATGGACTCCTTATATGGACTTGGACAATCCTTATCCTACAAGCTAGCTTTTGGGGTTTAGTTAGGGCTAATATCCATTTTTTACAGCTAATTCTAATTGTATAATTAAATATTTTATGATCACTTCGTACATATCATATCTTTAGGATAAGATTTCAACTTTTCAACGATTGGATCCACCTATCAATAAGGGCGGATCAAAGATTTGGATTTTATTAATTCGAGTTCGACATAATTTGTTTATTTAATTGAGTTTGAAATTAGTTATTTGTGTTAGAATTAAACCTATTTGATAATGTAAAAAATAAAGAATTTTTGTAGGTCTCTTTTCTTCTCTTATATCTTTGTTTTATGTGAAAGAAAACGTCTTCATGGATTAGAAAGAATTATATTTTTCTTATTTAGAATTATTTTATTGAGTTTATATAGAGCTAGGAAAAGGGGTGACATATATGTGAGGCCTAATCCCAATTTTTCTTGGAAAAAATTAAAATATCTTTTTTGAACCTGCCAGTGGTGTCCAAATACATGGTTATAACAATATATCTAGATATACTTCATAAGAAATCATTGTAACAACTGACTTTAATCCCATGTAATAACCAATTTGAGTGGTGTAACAACCCTTTGTTTTCTGTAACCCCATTAGTTCTCCTTCTTGTTGCTCCAGCAGCTTGCCTATATATGGAGCTTATCCTACACCATAATATATATTTCCCCCCTTCTTCTTAAGTCAATTTATGGGCAACTATTTTTTGCAATCTTCAAACTTCCAGCCACAACACACGTTTGAAATGATTGTAAAATCTTGAGGAGTGACCAGTCACAACGATTTGCACCTAGTCGGAGTCGCTTTCAGGCCAGTGATTTGCCACGATTTATTACATAATTTGTTATTGTTTTTGATAGAATACCGTGTATATCCCTATGATATACACGGTTTTGACTAGTCTTGTACCATAAATAGAAGTTGTAAATTATGTTGTATAATTATCATAATTGTAGAATTATTGTATAAGTAGAACTAGGATATTAGAAGTTTAGTAGGAGTAGGATTTTCCATATTTGGAGATTGTAATTTGTATATATACCTATTCATTCAATAAGAATAATCAGGGGATTAATTCTTTCATGGTATCAGAAGTATAGGTCTAGACTACATCCCTTCCCAATTTTCTTCCGCTACTCTCGGCTCAAAATCCAAGAACCCTTCTCGATTTCCGACTGACTTCTTCCTCCTCCCTTTCCAAATTTTCTTCCTAATCCCTAATTCTCCTATTGTTCTTTCGTTATGTCTACGTCAAAGAACATGTTTCATTCAGCCCTTACAATTTCCAACATCAGGAACCACATTCCTATTGTTCTTGAGATGGAAAACGTCCAATACGCGACATGGTCGGAATTATTTAAAATTCACGCACGCTCGCATCAAGTCCTCCATCACATAATTCCCTCGATACATGGCACAGAGAAGGTGCCTAACCCCAAGGAAAATCCTACGTTATGGACGACACTTGATGCTACCTTTCTCCAGTGGATTTATTCCACTATTTCCACTGACCTCCTACAAACGATCATTGAACCCGACACTACGGAAATGAAAACTTGGAATAGGGTGCGTGATATATTCCAAGATAACAAGAATTCCCGTGCTGTCATCCTCGAGCAGGAATTTTCACATGTATACATGGTAGATTTTCCTAACGTTTCGGCCTATTATAAAAGGCTAAAGGAATTGGCACACCAACTCCGCAACATGATCGTCTTGTTCTCCAAATGGTTGCAGGTCTGTCTGAGGCCTATAACGGCGTTGGCGCACTACTTCGTCAGAGTAACCCTATACCACCCTTTTATCAGGCCCGTTCCATGCTCACGTTAGAAGAAGCGGTCTTAGCTAAAAAGGCGGTTATATGTGCAAATTCCATCGCCATGATGACCACGTCAGATGACCCTCACTCATTCTCTGAGAATTTTGGCCAACACCGTAACAACGGTAGTGGCAAAAAGGGTCGACATCGTAAAAATAATGGCAAAAACTGTGGGGCAATCGCAGTGGTAATGGAGGTGGCCGAACTAATGGTAGCAGCGGTAGTGGGCCACAAGGCAACTGGCCCCAGCCGTGGGGCCCCCGGCCGTGGAACTGGGCCAGTGGACATTGTCCCTGTAGTCCCTATTTTCCTCCCAGCCCTTACCCGAGTAACTGGGCCCAGTTCCAGCAACAGGCCAGGCCCAGTTTCTCGGGTCCAAATACTGGCAGTAGATTCACTTCTGGGCTGGGGCCGCAGGCAGGTTTGCTTAGGCCTCGACCTCCGCAAACATTCCAGGAAGTGGGCCCAACACCAACTCCGATAGATATTGAGGCCACAATACACACGCTTGGATTAAATCCTCCATACGTGAATTGGTATATGGACACCGGAGCCACTTCTCACATGACGTCTGACCAAGGTACTCTCTCATCTTATTTCAATTTGAGCAAAAATTGTGGTATTATTGTTGGTAATGACAATTCAATTCCAATTCGCGGTTATGGACATACAACTTTGTCTTCCCCACATCCACCTCTAGTTTTGAAAAGTACCCTTCATGCCCCTAAGTTAATTAAATATTTGGTGTCTGTCCGATAATTCACCATTGATAATTGAATTTCTGTTAATTTTGATCCCTTTGGGTTTTCTGTGAAGGATTTCAAAATGGGGATACCTCTAATGAGATGCAATAGTATGGGAGAGCTTTATCCTATCACAAATACCACCACTTCCACGAGTCAAGCCATACCGTCTACTTTTGCTGCCCTTGCTCCTTCCTTGTGGCATGCCCGTTTGGGTCATCCGGGATCGTCTGTTATTTCTTCTTTGCATAAAAATAATTTTATTTCTTGTAAGGGTACGCGTAGTACTCCACTTTGCCTTGTCCGTTAGGAAAACATGTTAAATTACCATTTGTAGCCTCTACTTCTAGTACTTTGATGCCGTTTGACATTATTCATAGTGATTTATGGACATCCCCCATGTTAAGTTCTGTGGGTCATCGTTATTATATCCTATTTTTGGATGATTATTCTAATTTTTTGTAGACCTTTCCTTTATCGAAAAAGTCTCATATTTTTTCCACATTCTTAAAATTTAGAGCATTCATCTGTACCCAATTCGAACGGGAAATTAAAAGTATTCAATGTGATAATGACAAGGAATATGTTAATGGGTTGTTTCGGGATTTTTGTGATGCTAATGGCATAATTTTTCGTTTTTCTTGTCTTCATACATCCTCACAAAATGGGAAAGCAGAACGAAAAATTCGTACCATTAATAATATTATCCGAACTTTATTAGCACATGCTTCTGTACCCCCTTCCTTTTGACATCATGCACTACAAATGACTACTTACATCCTTAACATACTTCCTACCAAAGGATTAACATCTAAATCTCTCCTTAAATTTCTCTATAATAAGGATCCTTCGTATTCTCGTCTTAGGGTCTTTGGGTGTTTATGCTATCCACTTTTTTCGTGAACTACAATTAACAAACTTCAGGCCCATTCTACCGCTTGTGTGTTTTTGGGTTATCCGTCTAATCATCATGGTTACAAATATTTTAATTTATCATCTAATAAAATCATAATTAGTCGCCATGTTATTTTTTATGAAATCCATTTTCCTTTTACTAAAGTGAGTAGTCCCGTGCCGAGTTCATATAATTTTTTAGATGACGAGGTCTCACCATATATTATCCACCATTTTTCTGACTTGTCCCGTGACCAAACTACGCCAGCAGGCCCACTGCCTGCTGGCCCACAGTTCACCGCAACCACTGTTCTGCCTAGTGGGCCGATGACATGGTCCAGTACTAATCTCGGTACTGTTCCAGTGTTTCAGCCCAATCCCGAGCCTGTTACTATCCCTGTTCCAGTTGTTGGGCCAACATGCCCACTACCTGCTGGCCAGTCCGTCCCCGTTTCACACATTGCCCAAAATTCATTCAACTCCTCCTCTAGTCAAGGCACGTTACTCGTAGTCAAAGGGGTATTTTTAAACCAAAACAACATTTTAATCTCAATTCTAATGTCCTTAAATCCACCCTCCCGCGTAACCCTGTGTCCGCATTAAATGACCCAAATTAGAAATTGGCTATGACTGACGAATATAATCCTCTTATTAAAATAAGACATGGGAGTTGGTGCCCCGTCCTTCTAGTGTTAATATTATTCTGTCTATGTGGATTTTTACTCATAAAGAAAATTCTGGCGGTTCTTTTGAGAGGCATAAGGCTCGTCTTGTAGGTGATGGTAAAACTCAACAGGTTGGCGTGGATTGTGGTGAAACGTTTAGTCCGGTGGTCAAACCAGCTACTATTCGTAATATTCTCAGTTTGGCTCTCTCAAAAGCATGGCCCATTCATCAGTTGGATGTGAAAAATGCCTTTTTACACAGTGATCTTAATGAGACAGTTTATATGCATCAGCCCTTGGGTTTTCGAGATCCCAATCATCCTCATCATGTATGTTTGCTGAAGAAGTCCTTGTATGGTCTTAAGCAGGCCACACGGGCTTGGTATAAATGGTTTGCAGATTATGTATCTTTTATTAGTTTTTCTCACAGCCGGTCTGATCATTCTCTCTTTATATATCGTCGTGGTACTTCTCTTGCATACATTTTATTGTATGTCGATGATATTAAATTGACTGCTTCGTTTGATAATCTGCGCAAGTCTATCATGACATTTCTTAGTTCCGAATTTGCTATGAAAGACTTGGGGCCCTTGAGTTATTTCTTAGGGATTGTTGTCACTCGTCATTCAGGTGGTCTATTTTTATCACAAAGGAAGTATGCCGCTGAGATCATTGAAAGAGCTGGTATGTCATTGTGTAAATCTACTTCTACTCCGATTGATACTAACTCGAAGCTGAGTGCTACATCTGACACTAAGTTCGAGGATCCCACCCACTATCGCAACCTTGGAGGGGCACTTCAGTATCTTACCTTCACAAGGCATGATATTACTTATGCAGTTCACATGTGTGTTTGTTTATGCATGATCCACGGATTGAGCATATGAATTCGCTCAAACGCATTATACGATACATCCAGGACACACTTGATTATGTCTTGCATTTGTATCCACGTCCGTTTCTACACTTATACCTTATGCATATGCTGATTGGGGTTGTCCTGATACCAGACGCTCGACTTCTGGTTATTGTATGTTTCTTGGGGATAACTTGGTCTCATGGTCTGCAAAACGACAAGCTACATTATCAAGATCCAGTGCAGAGGCCGAGTATCGAGGCATGGCGAATGTGGTGTCAGAATCATGTTGGCTGCGTAATCTTTTGTTAGAACTACACTTTCCTATTCAGAAAGCTACCTTGGTCTACTGTGATAATGTTAGTGCAGTTTATCTTTCTGGCAATCCGGTCCAACATCAACGCACTAAACATATCGAGATGGATATTCACTTTGTTCGCGAAAAGAGAGCTCGTGGACAAGTACGCGTCTTACATGTGCCGTCGCGATACCAAATTGCTGACATCTTTACAAAGGGCCTTCCCTCGGTTTTATTTGAAGATTTTAGGGACAATATCAGTGTATGACAACCGCCCGCTATGACTGCGGGGTGTGATAGAATACCGTGTATATCTCTATGATATAGACGGTTTTGACTAGTCTTGTACCATAAATACAAGTTGTAAATTATGTTGTATAGTTACCATAATTGTAGAATTCTTGTACAAGTAGAACTAGGATATTAGAAGTTTAATAGGAATAATATTTTCCATATTTGGAGATTGTAACTTGTATATATACCTATTCATTTAATAAGAATAATCGAGGGATTAAATTTTTCAGTTTTCATAATGTTAATATCAATATCACAATACTTTTTCTTAACAATTTCTACTTATTTATTAATTTTTTTTTAATACATACTTAAGATTCGGGCTAAAATTATTGAGGTCGGATGAAATCATACGTTGAACTCTATAAGATTATAATCGCCCCTGCATATCAAACAAACAGTGTGATCAGCTATACGAACTAATCTCGTCACCATCATTTTAATTGCATAATCAAATACATTAAAAAATGTATGCACCATTAAGCATGCACTAACAAAATAAGAAGCCAAAGGAAACTTGCAAGACATATCTTTCAGCTGTATACGACTCCTTGAACTTGAACATAAATGTTGGCAGACTAAGCAAGAATAATAATAATAAAAAAAAAAACTATTGCTTCGCTTCAATTTATCAGTTTTGATTAGACATGAAGTTTTAAAAAAGTATTATTAAAACCCGTGGTTTAAAAAGAAGTCCATATCATAACTATACAAGTTCACTAAAGATAAAATTAAAAGTTTAAAATTAAATTATATTAAATATAAATATATATTGTTTTTTAATAGCCTAATTAAGAAAGAAAATTTAAAGTTAAAATGTATTAAATATTACCGTTGGAATAATAAACTCAATCAATTTTCTTGACCTTGCCACTAAGAAGGCGGAATTGGGGGTGAGTAATTTGTTTATGAGCTTGCCACGTGTCTCCGTCAAAACTAACAAATTTGTGTCAAAGTATAATGGGAGGGATATGTTTGGATCGAAAATATAACTGAAGAGGTATATTTAGACCGAAAATATAACGAGGGGTATATTTAAAATATTATTGATAATACAGGTATATTTGACCCTTTTTTGTTAACACAAATATGGCCAATCTTCTTTATTTTCAAAAAAGGAGAAAAAATTTATACTATATATTTTCCATAATTAAGAAACTTAAAATTGATTTGATGGAGCTTCAGCCACGCCAGTTTTAGTTCAACCCTTTAGAGATATGTAATTACAATAAAACTCTCAAGTAGTGACAAGTATATACATGTTAATGTATGCAAAAAGTGAAGCAACGAATCTTAAATTTTGTACTACAACTAGTTTATGTTATATTTATTGATTTATTATATACATCTTTATCGTTAGTACTAGGAGATTGAGTTATATGGAGGGGCCATTTCCCCCTTTTTCGTACCTTATTTAAATTGGCTCATCAACCAACAAAAGGGTGGATATATTTTGTTATTATTATTTATTATATAAATGACTTTAAATATGTTAGAAATTATAGGTTAATTAAGCAGTTACCACGTCCCACACATACGACAAGTTGAGGAAACAAGAAAATAGCAAGTTAACATCAAACATACGAATTCTTCTTATCCATTTATGAGTAAAGTGCAAAAAGTGAAGAGAAAATTAGTTCATTAGTGACTAATTAAAATTCAAAAAGTGTAGACAAAACTAGTACTGTACCTAATTACAGTTCAAAAAGTGAAGAGAAACCAGTAATCAAATGCTGCTGATTAATGTTGGGCCAAGTGCCAAAAGACAAGTGGGGAGGTAAGAAACAATAAATAAATTAAATAAATAAACAAAGACTAATTTTTAAGTTTTGAGTCCTTAGGATAATTAGGTATAGAAATGATTGGGCTGTGATCTATCTCAACGACAAAGCCTATATTGGCAACCTTAGATCTCAACCACTTGGCATAAACGTCTTGCAGATAGTGGCGACCTTTGATGTCAATCACTTGGCACAAACATGTTGCACATAGTGGAAGATCGTCTTGATATGCGAATAAAGTTTCATAAAAAAATTAAAAAGAAAAAAATTAGATATTAGGTGCGGAATACTTTTAACAGTGTGAGACCTTTTTGAAAGAAAGAAACATAGCAATCTATCCTAAAGGGAACAATATCACACCATTTGTGATGCTTGGCCAAGTCTCCGTACCGATGTATCGATCCCGAACATTTAGACTAGTCTTAGCGGACAGAGCTGTCGTATGCGGGTACTACCGGAGGCCCATGATTTTCTTGTCGTCTTATTTTTCAACGATGGGTTATTATGTGGCTAAAGTCTCTCTGATGGAAGCGTATATTATGCTTGAGGTCCCATCTTCCTTGACTATGTACGACTAATGAACTCTCCGCTTTAGTTTAAGAATGTATGTATAGACTGATTTAACCTAAGAACCGGTATCAAAGTCAATGCTTTGCGGGAGAAAAGTATAAAGATGAAGAAATAATGATGTGGAGCCCGACTGACTGCCTAGATCTGTTTGCGGCAAGTTTACTACCTTTACCCTTGACCTGAAGACACCATACACACAAAGAAATTTGTGGTTGTATTCCCAAATACTCGAATGGTGTGGGTGGTAACAATTATATCTCCATATAAGCCGACAAAATACTGGTGAGGGGTCATCATGTGGAACTTAGTTCGAAGGAGAGATTATTGAGTATGCGAACAAATTAAAGGTCCACATTTGTAGTCGAATAGAAAAACACGCTACATATAAGGCGACAATTATATCTCCATATAAGCCGATAAAATATTGGTGATAGGTCATCATGTGGAACTTAGTTCGAAGCAGAGATTAATGGGTGTGTGAACAAATTAAAAGATCACACTATTAAAAACAAATGGTTTTTTCACCGACATTCAGTGGGAAATTTGTGCTACAAAATATGATTTTTATCACCTCATTCCCACTGAACCAGCTCACTAGGAAAACACATGGTGGAAAACGGGTTCCCATTGAAATGCTGGGAAACTTCCTAATTTTTTCATGTGAAAACACTACTATTTAGGTTTTTCCCACCGACATTCAATGAGAAATAGCCACTGAACATTTTTCAGTGGAACATTAATGGAAAAATAGAAATTTTTTAGTAGTGCCACATTTGTAGTCGAAAAGAAAAAGACATTATATATATAGGGCGTATGATACTCTTAATGATATGAGACTTTTTGAGAAAAATTATATGCGCTTGGTCAGAAGTGGACAATATCACACCATATTAAAGAGTGACTTTGGGCTGATTTATACCAAAAGTTATTAGGTATTTTTGATACTGAGCATAATAATATGCCACTACTAAGAAATTACTATTTTTTTATTGAAATTTTTCAATGTTCAGTGACTATTTCCATAGATTTTTTGATTGAATTAGTGATAAAAGAAAAAATAGTAGTGTATTCACATGAAAAAATTAGAAAGTTTCCCATCGTTTCAATAGGAACATGTTTCCCCACCGTATTTTTTCAGTGAGCTAATTTGATAAAAATGAGGTGAAAAAATCATTTTTATAGCACAAATTATTCACTCATTGTCGGTGGAGAAAACCTCTCCTACTAGTGTATGTGAATTTCTTTTAATTTCAACAAATATTATATTTAAACCTACAATTTTAAAACTATAATAACTTTAATACTAAATTTTTCAAAAGCTAGACCGATCAAATTAAAATTTTCAATTCGCCTATGATCGGAGATATCTCATAAATCCATTATTAGATCGTACTATGTATTCATGGAGTGCTATTAGTTAACCACTAAAAAGTGAGTAGTTGTTGCCAACTTGCCACGGACCACTTGCAAATGTAACTTAATTAAGCTACATTTATATTAGGGCTGACAATTTCATTCTAACTAGATGGATATTCGATACATCGATCTGATTATATGAACGAAACTCCGACAAAACATGAATTTTAATCGGGTGACGGATCGGGTGGACATGCATCCAACCCACCACCCGACCCACACATCCACCCGTTATAAATTAATTATTTTCAATCCACCCCTCTTGTAGATCTTTTAATATTTGATATAATTAATAGATAAACATGATTGCTAATTATATCTACCAATTTATGGATCTATTTTTACAAAATATAAACTTGTGGTCAACTTTTACATTTAAAATTTGAAATCTCAAATCATGCCTTTTTGGATGATTTGGAATTTCATCTCATGAGATGAAATTGCATGTCCAAACGCTTAATAAATGCTATTTTTAATTTGACTGAATCAGGCTAATCAAAATAACTTGAGTTAAGAAATATGTGGGTCGCTAACTCGTCCAAATTTAAACAGATTGAACAAATTATATTTTTATCTGCTAATTATACCACTCTAAGTTTGATCAAGTAAAACGTACATTGAACAACATAAGAAAGGGAAAAACCAAATGTTAATCGTTTTCACATAAAAATATGAACTCACAGTACTAGGAGGATTGATGATATTTATTTTATCTTAACAGTTGATATAATCAAATGCAACTTTGTGGGTTTACCAGACCCTGTCATTCTCGAATTAATCAGTACAATTCTCTACTTCAAATAAAATGAACAAAGTAAAGTTTATTTTTGTGAAATTTGAACTGACATATTTATTAACTGTCATAAATTACCTACAAGACTTGAGTATCGACTAATTTTCACAAGTCTTCGTCGCTTCCAGCCGCGAAGCACCCGATCCACCCGATTCACCCGTTGATGATGGGTGGATCGGATGTGGATTAAAAAAAATAGGGTGATGGATGGGTAAGGTGGTGGATGGATCGTTGCCGGGTGGTGGATGGATCGTTGCCGGGTGGAGGCGGATTGAGTTCCACCCGATCCATCCGATCCATTGCCAACCCTAATTTTTATAGAGTAAAGGGTATAGTATTAATACCCCGTCTAGTTGCTTAATTCGTTTTGTTGCACGTCAATTTTAAGCAAGCAAGTGGTGTAACTTCTAATAATTCAACATGTAATGAAGATAATTTTATTGTCCTTGTATATTTTTAATCAGGCACTCGTAATTAACTTCAAATTAGTCATCTACTAGTTGTTTATCGTAAATCGGTACAGTTGAATTTATATACGTGATCAAGAACACGTAGGTATCAAATGACTAAGTTAGCAAATGGATTAGCAGATAATTATAACAAATAATGAATAACAAAGTGAGATTAGAATATAGTTAGTCTGAGCCTGAAAGAAGCTTCTTAATGAGATCTCCAGATTACGTGTTTTGACAGAATAAAAGCACGAATAATGAGAAAAATAGTGTAAATCGAAAAGTGATGTTGTAGTCTATTCAATATGATGCCATTACAATGAGTTAATCGGTCATTTTTATACTTGGACTCATGGGAACAATTCCACGATTTATGCCTCTAATAATACAAATACATGAATGTTGTAATAGTTGGACAATTAGCGTCTTCATAAATGCACCCTTGAAAGTTGTAGTATCAAACAAGTAACAGTCGCCCATTGGAATTCGAGCCGACCTTTTGATCTTCTTGCTTTATGGTACTTGTGATCTTTTGATACCCCCGGTGTTATTTCTACGCAACCGGTAGTATTGAAAGCTGACTTGGATCCGACTCATCATTTCTTGCCACGTGTCATGACATAATTTGTCCGCCTATATAATACGAACCCTATACACTAGTAATTAAACTTATCTCTTCTTTAAAGTTGATGACTCTTTGGTTGACTAAGACTAATTAGAATCTTACCTCTAATTACCATCTCTTTTATATCTTCAATTGGACAAGTAGTAATAGTTGGTGGTATTTGTATATAACTTTAAAGCTTTTAATTTGCTTAAAGAAAAAGATATATACATTAATCAAGTCAATCATAAAAATGGAATTACATCAACAATGGAAAATTGGACACAAGTATTTTTTACTGTTTTAGTGGTTAAGTAATATATGTCCTTTTGGATTGCTTAAAGCTTCTGAAAGATTTCTTTTAGCAAGTGGCTAATCAGCGTCAATCACCGATATCATCATCAGAGTTTAATTTCTATATACTTAAAAGTTAAAATGAATTAAATTATTGGATCATGTAAAAAGTATACGGTAACTTTTGTTAATCAACAACAACATATTCAGTGAAATTCCACAACGTGGGTCTGAGAAGGGTAGAGTGTACGCAGATCTTACCTCTATCTTGTTAGATAGAGCGGTTGTTTCCGAGAGACACTCAGTTCAAGAAGTAACTTTTATTAATAGTTCAGAAAAAATGAAATGAGTAATCCAAACAATAAAATAGGTTATTTGTTACTCCCGTGACATATTATGTAATTAAAACACACTACTCTCTTCGGTTCAAAAAGAGTGTCTACCTAGCTATTTGAACACTCTTGAAGAAAATATTATTTTTTAGATAAAAATAGATAATTTAACTAAAATATCTCTAATTAAATAAGTATTGAGTTTTGATCATCTAATACTTAATAATGACAAATCTAAAAAAATAAAGTTAATTTTTTTTAATTTGATAAATGAACACTTTTTTTATTTAAAAATTAAGTAAACACTTTTTAAATCAGAAGAAAGTAATGTGTATTAGCAGTCAACACTCCGTCATTTAGGACGAAAAAGTATCATTTCTTTTGTGGAAAAGGACGAAAAAGGATCAATTTATTCATTTAGGACCCAATTAATAATGAATGCTTTTGTGGAAAAGGACGAAAAAGTATCATTTCTTTCTAGCCTGCACTTTTTCCAGGTTATCATTTGCCCCTACTTTATCCCTTTATTGCTCTACTTTTACTCTAATTTATCCGTGAATCAATAGTACATTAAGGTCCTTTTTGGTAGATCACTCCACAACTCTTTGGCTATAAGGTATCTTCATAATTTAATATAAATCAGTTATTTTGATTGGGTTCATATTTATACATACTGTAGCTATTATGTTATTTTTTGTTCGCCAAGACAATTTAATCCTTTCATTATGTGGGACCCATTTGAGCTTTTTATTTCACAGGCCAGATCTCGATTGTTATCTTTATAGGAGTAATATTTATACCTACTCGTTCATTTCTAAATAATAGATGTTTTAGACTTTTTATTATGTTTCAAAATAAATGATTCTTTAGAATTTAAAGAAGAAATTAATTTTATTCTTCTAAAATTATTCTTATCTATATAGTCAAAATCATTAAGTAGCATTTTTAGATATTTAATTAGAAATAAATTAATAAAAATATTCTTAATTTTCTACGAGTGAACATTTTCTTAAGGATTGTGCATAAACTAAAAAAATTCTTATTATGAAACGAAGGGGTAACTCTTCATCATTTTATAGCCACGTGTCCCCTTGAGTGTCAATTGGCCACCTCTCAAAACTTCAAATTTAAAAGATAAAGGTATAACTACAAATAATTATAAAAACACATAACAATAAATAATTGAATATAAAGAAAAATTATCCCCAATATTCCAACACTAAAAATTGAAATGTAATGCGGAGTCAAAAATAGATCTTCAAATACATGCTTGAGTGCTAGTAATATCACCCGAATTGGCGTCCGACAGAGTGCTACTAGTCGAACCTTCGTGGGACCTCAGAGATAAACCTAAATCCACCGGAGAAGATGAATTAGAAGGAGAATTGAAAAATGAATTGGTTATCCATAAAGAGAGAAAATTTTCTTCTAGTTCCGCTTCTTGCTCTTCCAATTCAGAAAGACTTGTCGGAAATCGCCGGTTGGGTTGATCCGACCAAAAAAGGCATGGGACTTTTGGGCCTTGCTTGGACCGAGCTAGGCTACCTAGTAATTTACAACCACCCCTCTATCTAGCCTAAGGAATTTGCTATATCAATAATCTAGCAGAACTACATTTCCCACATGCTAACACATTATGTACTAGTACTACATTTATTAAAGCTTTGTAATTGGGTTTGTTTCATTTTTTTGTAATATGATCTCAAATTTTATTTTTGAATTAAAAAAATTAAAGCAAAATTGTATAAGGATAATACAATACAACAATAGAAAAAGAGAGTTGCCGTAGACACACACATACAGAATGCAAGTATATATGGGAAAACCGAATACCCACAAGTTGGACAGATTTGTGGCAAAAGGGAGCTAAATGAAAATTCTTCAATTACCAATATATAACTCCCATAATTTGTGATTATGTCCGTGTGAAAGATTAAAAATCATAGTGAAAAGCAATGCAAGAGTTCAAAACACTTTAAAAATAAGAATTAGTAGGAATAAGTCTTAGTATGTTTCAAGTCTCACTGAAATTTTAACGTCACGCGATCAATAAAAAAATACACAATAAATATTAGTTTGAAGTAAATAAACTCGAATAGGTGTTCAATATTTTCATAAAATTTTGTGTCTTCCAACACTTTTGACGCATAAAAGAAATTGATTTTACAAAAACCTTATATATTTCATTTATCGCTTTCTTATGTTATATTTTACATCTCATGTGAAAGAATAATATAACTAAAAAAACAGGAAATTTACTGCACAAGGCCCCTGCAGAGGAAAGACTTTATCCTAGCGAATAGAAGATACTCAGCTTTGCACAACATAGAGATTAGCACACTTTCGGGAAGAACATAGAATAGTAGAAGATCTAGCATGCAGAATTTGACTAAAGAATTCGTAGAAAAATTGTTAAACATATACTAAGATTTATGATCGGCAAGCCATCGGTTGAGCTAGATCTCGAAAATATTTTTTAAGGCGATTTCGGCACAAATTAATTATGTGATTCTTCGATATATTAGTGAAACTTTATGGCTTTATGATTTGTTATTGCTTAATCTGCCAACAATTAGTTGAAATATATACGGACAATGTTAACAAATCCGCCATTTAATTAATTGGTTGTTATTGACTTATTTCTGGTGGGTTTCTCTATTTTCAATCAAATTTTATGAGATATAAGAAGCTTATAATGCTCTTTCTTTTTTCTTCTTTTGGCAGGTTGACAAAATGACAGCCGTCCTCTCAAAAATAAAATAAAACCAATGAATCAATTAAATTGTTGACGAGGAATTAATTTGATAGTTCAGATATTATTGTTCATAATATTGATCCAATGTAAGATTATGGGGAGGTAACATTCATTCATCGAATTTACATGTCACATATATATTATGTGATATTACGAAATAAAAATCTATGAGATTATAAAAGTAAAGATAATATTATTTCCGTTATCTTCAAATTATGAATACGTCTCTGAATCATAATGAAGGGAAAAAACATTTTGTCTCATTTTTTACGATTCCAGTCTTTTTTGGACAAAGAAAGAACATGCACAAGGACGTTGTCTGGGAAAGAATTTGTTTCCTCTTTTGGTGTACGTGGTTCATTTCTCTCTACATTTGTATGTTTGATTTTTTCTTTTATGTGTGCGTATTTAATTTGTTTTTCTTGTGAAGAAAAACTGAAAGGACACAAATTTAGAAGTTAATTAGCATGAGGATTCAATCCCCACACCAATTGGGAAGTTGGATGTTACTGTTAAATGATTCTAGATCAGTTGTGCGGATAGAGCCCTAACTCATGCATCTTCCAGGAAATTTCCCTATGGTTGCATGTTTTTATTTTCCCAAATCATTGAATCAATTTTAGTCATTGCGTGCTGATAAGAAAATAGACGTTGGGTATATAAAATATGAAATAATTCGCTTACAACCGATGTGTGACTCACCCTCCCGCACGTCTAGAACTAGACATGTGAAGCGGAGAAAATATATATGGGGGCCGACATTGTAGGAGTTATATCTCATTTCATTTACTCTTTTATCCTAAATAATGCAAAGCCAAAGAAACTTTGTAGGTTCCTTTTTCTTGTTCCCATTGTTGTCTCTTGTAAAATGTACATTATACCACATTGGTGGTGGAAAATCTTTTCTTCCTCTTTATATTGAATTGTGCATTATTTGGTTAGTAAATGGGCTAGAACAAGAGAGGGGCTCGCACACATGAGAATGGGCTTTGTAGGCAAAATGGATCAATTTGCTCCCCCTCCCCTTGCGCACGAGGTATGCGTGAGGCCTAATTCAATTTTGGTTTTGTAAAATATTATTTTGCTATTTTGAACTTACCCAAAATTATCTAAATTCATGCTTTCAGATTCAAGTCTGGGCGTAGCTCTCATATCCGGACGTAGCTAAAGTAATGAGATTTGATCGGTACTGGAACTATTACGGTTCCAGAAGAATAAGTCTTGACCGGTCCGATTTGGTAAAATATTATTTTGCTATTTTGAGCTTACCCAAAATTATCTAAATTCATGCTTTCAGATTCAAGTCTAGGTGTAGCTCTCATATCCGGACGTAGCTCTCCTACCTTCAGAGTCAATTGTTACCAATCAAGACTTATTCTTCTGGAACCGTAATAGTTCCAATACTGGTCAAAGCTCATTACCTTAGAATTACTTGTTGTAAAAGTCATTATCCATAAATACCTTGACTTAATGCCGATCTTTATTTCTCTGAATGTTTGAGACGTTTCAGATCTCATTCATTATTCTCTGAATGTTAGAGACGTTTCAGATTTCAATATTTACTACCAAGACTTTGACATCTACCTATATATAGATGTAGAAATCTCTATTCTTGTGACATAGGAAATTATATCTTTTTCTTCAGAGATCTTTTCCTCCTTCAATTTATGGGAAAAATACTTTGTGCAAACTCCAAACTTTCAGCCACTAATGCAAGTGTCTGAAAGTGTTGTAGAACCTTAGGGAGCGATCGGAATTAACGATTTGTATCGAAGTCGATCCGAAGTCGATCCGAAATCGCTTTCAAGACAGTGGCTTACCATGAAACATTTGTGATTCGATAAATTATTCTTACTGATTTATTTGTTCTTATCAATATTGTCTCGTATTTTACTAATAATTATATACAATATTGATAAGATGACTGTTTCTTTGAACAAAACTCTTCTAGAATTATCAAAATTTGAGCCTTTGAACGGAAACAATTTTAAACGTTGGTCTCAAAAGCTTTTAATTTTTTTAAACAATTAGAAGTTGATTATGTTCTGTTTAACCAATCAACTATTATTAATAATGTTTCTAATACCACTGGTAGTTCTGCTGCTACCGGTAGTACAATTGCTATCGGCGTACTACTGCCACAGTGGCTGTTGATGATGCTGTTAAAAGGAAATTTGTAAAGGATAACAAAACTTTTAGCGGTCACTTGCTTAACCATATGACTAACCATCTGTTTGATTTATTTATTACTAATAAATCTGCTAAGGAAATTCAGGACAGTTTTGAAAAGAAATATGATGTTGATGATTCAGGAAAGAAGAAGTATGTTGTTGGCCAATGAATTAAGTTTCAAATGGTTGACAATAAACCAATCATAGAACAGATTCACGAATACGAGAACTTGACTGTTGATGTTCTTACCGATTGCATGAAAATGTGTGAAATCTTCCAAACTAATATCTTGCTTGAAAATTTTCTACCATATTGAAGTGATTACCCGAACCAACTGAAGCATAAGAAGAAGAACTTGACTCTTCAGGAACTGATCAGTCACATGAGAACTGAGGAGACAAATTGTCTCAAAGATAAGATGGAATCTCTTTTCCTTAATTCCTCTAAATCTATTCTTGTGGAAACTTCCGGTACTGTTGTGAAAGACAAGTTCAAAGGCAAACAGAAAAAAGTCCCGAAAAAGAAAAATGGAAAGAAGAAGACTCACTTCAACAAGCCGGAGAGCCAAATTCAGAAATAAAAGAGACCTTGTTTTATTTGTGGCAAACCCTGACACAGGGCTGCCAAGTGCTATCAAAGACAAGGGCAAAACTCAAAGCCGGGAGGACAAGGTACTGCCCAAGCTAGTCTTGCTACCGAAAATGAAGTAATTGTTGCGGTGGTCATAGAGGCAAATTTGGTGGCTAACAATGCAGATTGGGTGCTGGACACATGCGCTTCAAGGAATCTCTGCGCAAATAAGGAGTTGTTCCATACCTTTGAGGAGTCTACTGATAGTGAGTGTGTCTACATGGGTAACTCAACCTACATGCTGAAGTTATGGGTATAGAAAAAATACTCCTTAAGCTAACTTCTAGAAAAATTCTAGCCTTGAACAATGTTCTGTATGTACCCTCCCTTTGTAGAAACTTAGTTTCTAGAGCTCTTCTCAACAAAGTCGGCCTTAAGCTTATTTTTAAGCTGATAAAATAATTATTTTTCATAGAGGAGACTGTGTTGGGAAGGAATATCTTAGTGGAGGTCTGTTTGTATTGAACATCGTTCAAGAGACTATTAATAATAATATTTCCAGTTCTACTTATATTGTTGAGTCTGTTGATTTATGACATGGTAGACTAGGCCATGTTAATATTTTTTTTATTAAAAGACTTAGAAAAATAAAATTAATTCCTACGATAAAAGTTGATGAATTTTCTAAGTGTCCTATGTGTGTAGAAGCAAAGCATGCTAAGAAACCATTTAAATATGTTACTAGTAGAAATATAAAATTGCTTGAACTAGTACATTCAGACTTAACTGATTTCAAGAACCATGTTAGTAAATTTGGAAAGAAGTATTACATTACTTTTGTTGATGATTTTTCTAGATACACTAAGGTATATCTTCTTAAGTCTAAAGATGAGGTTGTAAGCATGTTTTTGAAATTCAAAGCAGAAGTAGAAAATCAATTAGACAGGAAAATTAAGAGACTTAGATATGATAGGAATGGTGAATATAGTACTAATACTCTAGAGTCTTTTTGTGAAAAGAATGGTATTATACATGAATTTAGTACTTCATATACTCCCCAACTAAATGGTGTAGCTAAACGTAAAAATAAAACTCTTAAGAAAATGATGAATTCTGTGCTTTTAAGTTCGGGTCTATCTGACAATATGTGGGAAAAAGCTATTTTGACTGCAGGTTATATTCTTAATAGGGTCCTTCATAAAAAGTTAGACCAGACTCCATATGAGTTATGTAAGACTTTTCCCTAACTTGAAATTTTTGTAAGTGTGGGGTGTTTGGTTAAAGTTGGTCTACCTGATTTCAAATGGGTAAATGTAGGATCTAAGACTTTTGACACTGTCTTTATTGGTTATGCTCAAAATAGTGATGATTATAGATTTATGTCTCTGAATGATTATTCTATTTGTGAATCTAGAGATGCAGAATTTTTTGAGCATGTTTTTCCTTTGAAAAATGATGTGTATACTATTATGCAAAATAATGCTTCTAGATCTATGCATGTTAATTTTTATGTTGTGCCTTCTTTTAATGATGTTAATAATGAGCATGAAACTGAACTTAGAAGGAGTAAAAGACGTAGAATTGAGACTAATTTTGATCCTGAATTTATTATTACATTTTTGACTGAGAATTGTGATATTGATATTTTAAATGATGAATTAGTGTCTATTTATTTAATGGAAGAAGATCCTAAGACTTATGATGAAGCAATGAGGTCAATAAATGCTATATTTTGGAAAGAATTCATTAAAAGTGAATAAGATTCTATAATTTCTAATCATACTTAGGACTTGCTTGATTTACCTAAAGGTTCTAAACCCATAAGTAACAAGTGAATATTTAAGAAGAAATTGAGACCTAATGGTACAATTGATAAATATAAGGCTAGACTTGTGATTAGGGATTTTAGCCAAAAGAAAGGTGTTATTACTTTGATATTTATTCTCCTGTGACTAAAATAGCGAATATTAGAACTCTTATTTCCTTAGCCGCCATTTATAGTTTAGTGGTACACCAAATGAATGTTAAAACGACTTTTCTAAATGGTGATTTAGAGAAAGAGGTCTATATGAGTCAACCTGATAGTTTTATGGTCACATGACAGGAAGATAAAATATATAAGTTGAGAAAATCCTTGTATGGTTTAAAACAGGCACCTAAGAAGTGGTATGAAAAATTTAACAACACATTAGTGGATGATAATTTATTGTTAATGCTTCAGATACCCATGTTTATTCTAAAATGATAGGATCAAATTGTGTGATTATATGTTTATATGTGGATGACATGTTAATATTTGGTCCTAATGTGAATGTTGTAAATGAGACTAAGAACTTTTTGTCTTCTAAGTTTAAACTTTAAAATGAAAGACCTTGGAGAAGCAGATGTGATTTTAGGAATTAAAAAAAAATGTTAATGATTTTTCTTTGTGTCAGTTCATTACATTGAGAAGAGGTTAAAAAAGTTTAATTGTTCTTATGTTGCTTAAGTGAGAACCCCCGATGATCCTAGCATACATTTGAGAAAGAGTAAATAATTTAGTGTTTCTCAAATTGAATATGCTAAAATAATTGGGAGTGTAATGTTTCTCATGAACTATACTCGGCCCGATATTGCTTATGTTGTTAGTAGATCGAGTAGATATACACATAGTCCCAGTAGTGAATACTGAACGTTGGAGACGTTTCAGATCTCATTCATTATTCTCTGAACGATAGAGACGTTTCAGATTTCAATATTTACTACCGAGACCTTGACATCTACCTATAAATATAGGTAGAAATCTCTATTGTTGTGACATAGAAAAATATATCTTCTTCTTCAGAGATATTTTTGCTCCCTCAGTTTCTGGGCAAAATATTTTGTGCAAACTCCAAACTTTCATCTACTAGTATAAGTGTCCGAAAGTGCTGTGGAGCCTTGGGGAGCGTTCGAGCTTAACGATTTGCACCGGAGTCGGTTCAAAATCGCTTTCAAGGCAGTGGCTTGCCACAACATAGCTGTGATTCTATACGTTGTTCTTGTTGGAAATTAGCCTTTGGCGGGGAGATGCGTCCACCCATCTTTGATGAATTAAACACTAGTGTTCCGCATGTTGGAGACCTTGTCTCTTCGCACATGCATGATCTACGAAGTGAGTAGATGACCGTAGGGCCAAGAATCGTCTAATTTCGTTGAGAAATGAAAGAGATATTGGTCCACGAAGTAAGGTGTTTGAGACATGGAAATGTGGTGTGGGACAAATCTACCACATCGGTGGGAATAGGAAGAATTGCTCTCTATATAAGTCTCTAATGTGGTAAAGGGTTTGGGACCCCAAGGGGTATCCCATGTGTTTAAAGGAGGGAAGACCTAGATGTGCTTGGGTTCAAGGCTAAGCCCACACGCGCGCCGCCGCCGCCGCGCCCGTCCCGTCCGGTCCGGTCTCGGGCTCGGGTCACGGGTCGTGGGTCGTGGGTCGTGGGCCTGTGGGCCTGTGGGCCTGTGGGCTGTGGGCTGTCTAATATTATCTTTTTGGACCAGAGAACTCGCCAAATGTACGCTTTGATCCCGAAGTTTCATATGTACAGCTTTGGACCGAATTCTTTTATATGTACGCTTTGGTCCCCGAAGTTTCAATATTTACGCTTGGTCCTCATAGTTTCGGGAAGGTGACGGAAGGCCGTTGGACTGCATTTTTGGAGCATTAATCAGCCATTACTTGGCTGATTAATTCTCCATTAACACCCATTAGTTGGGCAATTGAGCACCTCTCCTTCAAGACCTTAAATCGCCTCACTAATGGCATTTAACATGCCATTTACAGCCCTCCTAATGGCCTTTAACAGCCATGTTTGGGCGCTTGATCACCCCTCCTCCATGCTATATATTGAGCTTCATTTGGCTGTAAAACGTAAGCAAGAAATGACCAGAAAACTCGAACGAAAAATAGGCGAAAAAACTCGTGACGAAAATCGGGCGTAAAATCGTGACGAAAATCGGTGAGCAAACCCACACATATACACAAGATATACACTACAGAGACACACTATATACACAGAGACAAAAGAGAAGAGTAGAGAGATACTCTTCCTTCCTATTCCATATCTTCAAAGAAGTCGAGTCATATTTGTTTTCTTCGACAGCTCAACCTATTGGCTTTGTAGTGTTGAGATTAAAGTGTTGTTTTATCTTGGGAGACTATTGCCCGCTAACGTAAAAGCATATATACGGGGCAATCTTGTCTTAAGGATAGAGGGCTATCCTCGACTCAACACACAACGTTGTAACCATCCAGATTTAGTTGTTTCTTGATTTCAGGATATCAAGATTCAAGACACAACATACTTGCGGCAGTTCTCAAAGTTGGCTTTGCAAGGTGATCAAGATTCAAGACACAACGCACTTGCGGCAGTTTTGAAGTTTGACCATTTATTTATCCTTTCGAACATTTGTAATAGTTATTTACATCCCGTACTGCTTTATAAAGTACGATAGAGTACCAAAAATTTAAGACAAGACTTGTATAGTATTACTATTAGTGTTCGAAAGATGTCGGTCAAAAGTTGTGTGACCAAATCTGGATATGGCAATGGTTTTCTGGTAGAAGAGAGTGATGATGATGAACATGTTCATGGTGTCACCGCTACCAAGACTAGTGGGAACAAGCGCTCTCGAGAGCCTGAGGATGTCAACGGGACAAGAGGAGAAGATCGAAGATGTACTTCTATCTTGCAGCGAAGGCCCGTATCTCGTCCCATACAAAAGATCCGAATAATGGTAAGAAGGAACTGGACACTCGCCTTTGATGAAGTGACTGAGTGAGCCGTAATCCGAAACTCGGGATAAGTAATTTTTCTTACTTGTCAAGAATAAAGATTAAATGATGTCTCGATTAAAAATGGATTAAAGTAAGGAGGAATATGAAAATAATTTATATTCCTTACGCTTTAACAAATCGAAGTTTAATCTCATCTTCTTTTTCGTTTAAAGATTGGATTTTGTAAACGACTTAAAAAGATCCGTTCTTTTAAGTGTAGTGATTAAAAGTGTGTAAAGTAGGTTCGCACATACGATGGAGAAAGATCCACTAATCGTGCGAAAACTCGTTACCACTCTTAAGTAAGCGCCAAGAATTATCTCGGGCACCAATCTTAACGTTAAAGACGTAGAACCCGTCATACTATTTGGCGAAGATCCTTCATAGGATGATATTGGACACTCGGTCATACAAAGCCTCCGGCGATCGGAGTGGGCCAAAAATTCTTTTGATATGATGATATTGGACACTCGGTCATATAAAGCCTCCGGCGACGGGAGTGGGGCCGAATTCATTTCATAGGAAAAGTAAAGGACACCTAGTGTGGTGGGCCGAATTTCCGTGTCTTAAATGATCCGAAGGCCTAAAGAAAGGCAGAAAAGAAATTGGACACTCGGTCGCAAAGAACCGGAGTGGGCCGCAGCATCCGATCTCATATGATCCGGTTACGCCCTAACCACGGCAAGAAGTTGTTCATGTGAAGCAACGCCACCTCTAAAATCAAAGGGGCCGGAGAGGTTGTCCTCAATAGGACTTCATGGATTGGGATCACTCTAAGATGAGGTGATACATATCCCAAACTTGGTTTAAGGGACGCTGTTGGTCAAGCTGGTTTGAGACTAGTCCAACAGGTCTGTAATAACTAAGAATGGTACAGTACGTCTGTAGCTAAATGAATGATATATTTGTAATCCGTGCATCTATTCCATCATAGATTAAGACACGTTAAATAGCAAGTCATTCAAAAGCTAACGATGTTGAAATTGTTGCCTACGTCGACATAAACCCTCAAAATAAATGTGAGGTAGACGAAGAGGCAAAATCACCTTTCCAAATTCCGTCAAGGGAATAGCGAAGGAAGCACCGCTCCTCTAGAACTTAGTCACACCTACTTGGGTGATTTGAAGTTTATCCAAAATAGAGGGGGGAGACAAGTACGTTGTGATCTTCATTAATGATGGTACAACGTATGGAATCCTTTGTTTGTTGAAAAGCAAAGATGAAGTTGTTGAAGCGGATAAGCGCTACAAAGCGAAGTTGAAAATAAACTAAGCCTACGGATTGAGAAATTCGTAGTGATAGAGGGGGAGAATGTGAAGCATCGTTCATTAAACGAATGTTCATTTCTCACCTCAAATCCAACGGTGTTAGCCAAGCGCAAAGTCGTACGCCCAAATTATGTGGGGTGGCTTGATAAAAGTTGGAATACCGAAACAGTCAAGTTGTACCTAAGATCGTAGAGTGCATATCCACCGGATCCGCAAATAACGAGTACCGATCGCCTCTTGGCGTAAAAGAATGTTGAATTCTTTGAAGATAACTTTCCTTGAAATAGGAAAAAGGAGTAATTGCTCAAGGTTAACAAAAACCCGCGAGGGCTCGACCGTCCGGAACTAGACGTTCCGTATCTACAGACTCGAAAGTTGCTTGCTATCCGAACTTAATATTCCGGATCCGCAGAACTCGGGGATTCTAGATGTTGAACCGAGAAGGAGCAAAGAGGGGACAAAGACTTGTTCCATACCTTCTAGCTTGTATGGTTGAGAATAAACCATTGACAATTAACAAATAATTGTTATCTCCAAAAGCGCCGCTTTGGAAAGAAGCTAAAGAGAGAAATATATTTCATCATATAGAACCATACTTGTGTAATGGTTGATCTTCCTCCGGAAAAGAACCTTTGGGTTGTAAAAAGTGCTCCCCGTGAGTAGCTTCACATCCAGGGCCATTGTAATCTTACATGGCATGGGTGTTGAAATGTACCTTCCCAACCGGAGAGTTGGAAGAAGAGAATCGAGTTGATTTGCCGAACTCGTGGGCTTCTTCCGAACTTTCATTTTGGTCCTTGAAATGTTTATATTTTGGTCCCGAAAGTTTCGTATAAAACAAACAATGAATCGACCACGAAACATTGACTCGAAATTAGAAAGCCAACAGTTGGAGAATCAACATCTGAAAGTAAAAGTCATATTGAAACAAAGTCTCGATATGAAAGACATGGGTATCACAGATGACATCTCGAGGAATTGGATTTCTAAGACATCTAACAGATCGGTCGATAGTTGACATCTCGTTGAAGCCACCAATGGATATGAATCATAGAACTGATTGGAATCATGGTGCACCCATTATCAAGGAGCGATATGCACGGGTCATGTGTAGTTCAATGTATTGTACACACTACAACCGACCAGGTATCGTCCTACAAACAGATCGATTGAACTAAGGTTCACCGATGATCTTAATACATGATCAATAGAAGGCGTTAAGTCGATATGACGATATCCGAATTATTCGCTTATCTACGGATTATAGTATTCGGATGTCCGGCGGTTCGGGGAGAACACAAGATGCAAAATGGACATCGAGATCGAAGAACACCAAAGCCACAAGCAAATGTGTATGGTGGATCTTGGAAAATCCTCTAAGCAAACTTGCATCGGCCGATTCATGATGGAATCGGAGTTTATCGCTTTATACAAAGCATGAAAGAAGTTGAGTAACTTCACGGCTCCTTAGAGGACGTCCCTTATCGGGAGATACCCGTGTCTTCAAAGCGCTTATACACTTGTGGCTAGCCGGTCGGCTTCGGGAAGGACACGGATGACGGCGTCTGGACATATCTTTCGGGATCCGTCGGAGACATAAGACCGTATGGCGCTTGATCATCACGGGTGTCACATCCTTGTGTACTAACTAAGGGACTACCCGAGATCAAGTGTTCTCGCTGTCTAGGGGAATTGGCTTAAAACCCAAACAATACGAACCTTTGCGGTGGAAACCCAACCATACCGATTGGAGATCCCAAGAATTTGGTTCAATGGGAAAACTAAGCGGCAAAAGGTTCGGTTGAGCGCTTTCGGTGGAAGCAAGAAGCACTTCGGATGATGATTTCGTACGGAAACATGAATCCAAAGTCGTTCCCGCGATAGACATTAAAGTGTCGCTCGCATGCATGTGGGTAAAGGTTAAGCTTCCAAACCTTTTAAAAGATCCTCAAACGGTTGAGGTTAGGGTTGTGGAACTTTTAATGATTCCTAACACTTGTGAAGTGGGGTATAGCAGGATACCTTGTAGGAGATCACCTATTTAAGTGCGAGGATGGCCGACTCAAATGAACGCACTTAAGAATCCAAGTGTGTCCATGGCCACAACGGACGAAACGTAAGAAGGAAAATGAATAAGAAGAGTTATTGTGTTGATATCGTTGTCTTGGCTTACACTAAACACCGACGGTTCAAGACATCACGTTCACCGCGCAAGTAAGTAAGTCCGATGGTATTCAACTAGGGAAGGTTCAAAGCGTAAGCTACCTCTCCTGATGCAATATCGTTTCGCTGAAAGATTGCTGAAATGTAGGCACCTTGTGCGTGCGCCACAATCTCTCTTTCATAGAGGGGATTGTTGGAAATTAGCCTTTGGCGGGGAGATGCGTCCACCCATCTTTGATGAATTAAACACTAGTGTTCCGCATGTTGGAGACCTTGTCTCTTCGCACACGCATGATCTACGAAGTGAGTAGATGACCGTAGGGCCAAGAATCGTCTAATTTCGTTGAGAAATGAAAGAGATATTGGTCCACGAAGTAAGGTGTTTGAGACATGGAAATGTGGTGTGGGACAAATCTACCACATCGGTGGGAATAGGAAGAATTGCTCTCTATATAAGTCTCTAATGTGGTAAAGGGTTTGGGACCCCAAGGGGTATCCCATGTGTTTAAAGGAGGGAAGACCTAGATGTGCTTGGGTTCAAGGCTAAGCCCACACGCGCGCCGCCGCCGCCCGCCCGTCCCGTCCGGTCCGGTCTCGGGTCACGGGTCGTGGGTCGTGGGTCGTGGGTCGTGGGCCTGTGGGCCTCGTGGGCTGTGGGCCTCGTCTAATATTATCTTTTTGGACCGAGAACTCGCCAAATGTACGCTTTGATCCCGAAGTTTCATATGTACGCTTTGGACCAGAATTCTTTTATATGTACATTTGGTCCCCGAAGTTTCAATATTTACAGCTTGGTCCTCATAGTTTCGGGAAGGTGACGGAAGGCCGTTGGACTCGCATTTTTGGAGCATTAATCAGCCATTACTTAGCTGATTAATTCTCCATTAATGCCCATTAGTTGGGCAATTGAGCGACCTCCTTCAAGACCTTAAATCGCCTCACTAATGGCATTTAACATGCCATTTACAGCCCTCCTAATGGCCTTTAACAGCCATGTTTGGGCGCTTGATCACCCCTCCTCCATGCTATATATTGAGCTTCATTTGGCTGTAAAAAACGAAGCAAGAAATGACCAGAAAATCGAACGAAAAATAGGCGTAAAACCGTGACGAAAATCGGCGTAAAACTCGTGACGAAAATCGGTGAGCAAACCCACACATATACACAAGATATACACTACGAGAGACACACTATATACACAGAGACAAAAGAGAAGAGTAGAGAGATACTCTTCCTTCCTATTCCATATCTTCAAAGCAAGTCGAGTCATATTTGTTTTCTTCGACAGGCTCAACCTATTGGCTTTGTAGTGTTGAGATTAAAGTGTTGTTTTATCTTGGGAGACTATTGCCCGCTAACGTAAAAGCATATATACGGGGCAATCTTGTCTTAAGGATAGAGGGCTATCCTCGACTCAACACACAACGTTGTAACCATCCGTATTTAGTTGTTTCTTGATTTCGTGGATATCAAGATTCAAGACACAACATACTTGCGGCTTCTCAAAGTTGGCTTTGCAAGGTGATCAAGATTCAAGACACAACGCACTTGCGGCAGTTTTGAAGTTTGACCATTTATTTATCCTTTCGAACATTTGTAATAGTTATTTACATCCCGTACTGCTTTATAAAGTACGATAGAGTACCAACAGTTCTTACTTATTTATTTGTTCTTATACAATATTGTCCCGTATTTTACTAACAGACATCGGGTAAATCAAAAACTAAAATGGTCGGTCTCTAATACCTTGATAAGAAAATAGATTTTAGGTGTAATTCAAAATCCCAAGTTAACTCATGAGACAAATATTATTCAAGATCATACAATAAGACGAAATGACCTACTCACAATCGATGTGGAACTGTAACCCATATTGTTAAGGTTACCATTTCATCAACGGATCAACATCCAGTTAAATACTGACTCACACTCGACAATTACACCAATCGACAACAATCTAACTTTGGTAGCTAAAGATTAAGTGAGAATACATATCATATCATTCAATTACGGTTAAACGGAAAATATATGTATGAAAAATACACATCTTATATTTGTTATATTGATGTAATATTCCGTGCGGATTATTTTTTGTCCATGCATCTATGCTAGTCTACTTGACTACGGATGCAGACTCTTATCTAGTCATTTTGTTTACTTCAACATGCATGTATTATTTTCTCCTAACTTTATTTGACTTCGTTTGTCGTTACAACTTTACCAAAAGTTTAAGTGGAGTAAATGTAACCGTAGTTGCTTTAAAAAGTATAATTAATTCTGCTTGAGTTTCAAATCAACCAAGGTAGTTTTTGTTTTCTTTAAAAACTTTTCGCCACAAACGCAAAGAAGCCACATAGATTTTGTAACACTATTTTAGATTAAAAAAACAAGGTAAATTCTTAATGAGAATTTTATAAAGTCAAAACTTAGTTCCATCTAAATAACCATTTAGAAGCGTATCAACCTTGTTTGATTCATGCTCCGTCGATGTTTGTGGTGAGGATTATTCAAGAAAATAAAAAAAATCAAGTAATTCGCTTACCGTTGATGTGGGACTCTGACAACCTCCCACATGTGTAGAACTGAATATGTGAAGCGGGGACAATGCAGGGTCCAACTTTGGATAAATTAAGAATTGAATTGAGTCGGACAATTTTAAGAAAATATACCTTCGATTTTGCTAATTAAACCTCAAAAATTAGCTTATGCAGTGAAAATTGTTCAATATCATACCATTAATGAAACAAGAGGATCCACTCACAAACAATGTAGATCTTTTAACACATTTAGTTAAGATCACCATTTCATCAATTGACCAATATCTAGTTAAATAGTGACTCACACTCGACAATTATACCAATCGATTGTGCAATCTAACTTTGATAGTTAAAGATTAAGGTGAGAATATATATCATTTCCATCATGATTCAATGGTAAATATATAAATAAATATATATAAATATTATATCTATTGATTTGATGTAAATATTCGATGATGATTATATTTTGTCCATGCATATGCCAGTCTACTTAGACTACGGATGCAGACTCTTACCTAGTCATTTTATTTCCTTCATCATGCATGTATTATTCTCTCCCAACTTTATTTGACTTCGTTCGTCGTTACAACTTTATCAAAACTGTAGGTGGACTAAATGTAACATAAGCCTGTCAAGTGGACCGGGCCGGTTTGGGCCATTTTAACGTGGGCTACACCGGATTGGTTTGGGCCGGGCTTGGGGAGGGAAAGGGTGCCCGGCCCAACTCTCTATCCGTGAAGGGGTACCTAGCGGGCTTACCGGGCCATTTTTTTTTCAATCTAATACTAAAATAGTTTCCCTCTAAAATTTTGTGTGGCTATAAATCATTGTATAAAGATAAATGATTTTTAAATTAAATATTTAACTTTAAGTACTAAATAGACACAAATTTAATATAAATTTAAGGTCTATAATAATTCAAATGGATCCAATTATCAAAATGTTCATTGGTTGGAATCTATATGGGTCAACCAAAGGAAATAGAAACAAGCCCCTCTACTTTAATTTGTTTGCTGCTACTGAAGACCAACAAAAATCTTGGTAGTAATACTATTACACCTGAGTAAATATGAAGATTTATGAAGAAGAATGGTATAACCAATCAAGTACATATTTTGTACCAAGTAGTAGCAAAAGCCAGAAAAATAAATAAAATTGTGTACGTGTAGTATGAACAGCTTAAGAATGGAAGGAAATAATATTAGTACATAAAGATTTTCTTGGGGAATTATTATTTTGGGATTGGATCTAAAAAATTTAGTCGGGCTGGGTTGGGCCAGGTCCTGATGGGCTATCAACCGGACTCCTTGTGGGCCGGGCTACCAGGCTATCCACCTTGTCCGGCTCAACCTCCTAAAAAATCCTACATAGCCCAGCCCCTACCCCTTAGCCGAGCCGATCCGGGTTTACCGGCCCGGCCCGGCTCACTTGACAAGTTTAAATTGTAACCATAGTTGCTTTAAAAAGTATAATTAATTCAGCTTGAGTTTCAAATCATACAAGATTGCTTTTGTTTTCTTTAAAAACTTTTGGCCACAAACGCTACGAATCTACATAGATTGGAGTATCTTTTTTTTTTTTTGGTTAAAAATCAAGGAAAATTCTTAATGAGAGTTTTATAAAGTGAAAAACCTAGTTCCATCTAGTAACCATTAAGAAACGTTTGAACTTACAACACTATATATGAATAGCTAAAAAATGAGCAAAAAATCATTCCCTTACTCATTGCTCTTATTTTTACTATCACCATCATTCTTATTATTTAATTATTTTTTATTGTTCTTGTTAAACCAATTTGTACTTTTGAAATCATGAAAGTGATTTATGCTAAAGAAAGAAAACTTTAGAAAAAAGCAGTCCAACAGAGATCCTAAGATATAGGAGGAGAATAATTACACACAAAGAGTTCATGCTTCGACATATACTATTCTTAAATACATTTTGACATATGACGTAAAGTATTAGTCCAAAAATATTGCTATACTTTCATTATTAGTTTGTCTAAAAAATATTGACATTTTTTATATTTAAAAATAATTTAACTTTATGAGATGATTTACAATCACATAAATATCTAAGTTTTGTTTTGAACCACACATTTTAAAATATTTTTTTATTTCTTAAATTTTGTGTCAAGTTAAACTAAACAATGATGAATTGAGGAAGTATATGAAAGTTTTTAAATTAAAACTTAGTGAGTAAATCCAGGCGCACGACGCGGTCTTGTGAATATATGTTGTCGTCTTGTCACGTTCTAATTTCCTTTTAAATTAAAGGCTTATTTCTTGAACTTTATTAGTTTATACTTTTCTCTATTCCAATTAATACAATATACTTTTTGTTCAGTATGAACCAAAAATAATATCATATTCTTATATTTAGTTTTATTTTTGCTATGTACCAAAAAGAATGTTTAAAATTTATTTATATCATAAGTTTCAAAAGTCTTTATTTCTTTTTTTAATTTTTTTTTTATGTCCAATAAAATAATATCACATAAATTGTGAATTGTGATGGAGGAAGTAAGAACTACTATAAGTGTTTACCCACGAATGATTTTAAGGTTTTTTAACAGTGTAAATACTTTTTACTTTATCAATAAGTAATATTTACTTTATATTTTAGATGTTTCTCTAAAAAAAAATCAAAACATTTTTTTGGGATGTTTTCCGGAAAGTAAAAATGTATATAGATAATCATATATGTCAATATCAGCAAATATTTCCAAAGACGTTTTTTCTTCTCATAATCAGTGACGGATCCATGATTTTTACCCAGAGTGTTCGGAAAAAAACAACTAAAGCTAAACATAAAAAAAATAATGTTGTCCATGAGAATCAAACCTAGGATGTTTGAGACAATTTTGAATATCCTAGACCACTTGAGCTAACCTTTTGTATTTGTTCAGAATGTTCAAAAAATAATATATGTACATAAATACAAAAAATCTACCGACAACCTAAATCCGCCCCTGCTCATAATCCTGCAAGAATTCGCATACAGGCAAATAAAACCGTCCACGCAAATCATTCTCCAAATAAGTATGAAGACATAAAATTGACTTCAAGGGTAGAAATGCGACAGCAAATAATATTTTTATAAGTATACTATAATTACGCGGAAAAAAGGGCTAGGCTTGGACCAAATGTTAGGCTCGTGATACTCGTGGTTTGAGGCCTTTTGAGACTTTTACATGACTTCCTAGGTTGGATAAAAAGAGAGAATTTTCAAAAATATACATCACAACATGATATATTGCACTCATATACTGATATTTTTAATTATACTTGCATGGTCAATATTTTCCTGCATATACACCCTATTATATAATACTTATATACATATCTAAACAATGTATCTAAATTATATAAAAGTGTATATAATACATAAAGATACCTTGTATAACAACGATAACTTGTTGTTAGGTACAAATTAAAGATCAACTTATCAATGATTTTCAGTTGCAATTCTTATTCAAAATGAGTCCAAATCTCCATCAAATGACTTTAAATATAGACAATCTCCTTAGACTATTTCGAATAAATTTGATCAACACCAACTCCAAATTTCTCACAGAAATCAGATTTGAAGTTCAAATCCACATCTTCAAGTTTGTTCAAACAATGGTGGATTACGTATATAATTTTATTTCACCTCAAAAATCTTACAAAACCAGTACCGTAACTACGGTTTGAGCTCCAAACAACAACAACAACAAAATCGATTTTATTAGCGAATATTCTCCGAATATTCACCGTATATTTAGATAGAATAATTTCTCCTTAGAGATTCCTTTCATTATTCACAATATATATAGTTGTATAAAAGTTGATTCTTAATACAGTACGAATCTTAACTTACCTTAAATGGTTGATTCCTAATATAATAAGAATCCTAAGTTACCTTAAATATACATCTATCATAATTACAAAATATACGGTGAATATTCGCTAATAGATTTTATCAACTAACAATCAAGAGGCGGCTAGATTGAAGAAGAGAAGTATGAGTAGCGACCTAACTTTAAAATTATATATGATATAGGTAAAGCTGAAACACATGGCTCATTTGTTATAAGCTTGAGCCAGGTGAATGCGAGCGTAAAATCTCATAAAAAATTATCCATCTGTACCTACTCATAAAATCCACACTTAAAAATTTACATAACACGGTTTTGTATGTTGTATACCTTCAATGTATACAATCACATGATTGTATTTCTCAATGGTATATAACAGTAACAATAGTTGAAGTGTAATATACAATCTTAGTGGATATTTTGTACTAATATTTTTTCTTAAAAATAGGTATGAAGTGTAATATATTTTAAAAGGATAATTTTGAGTAAATACTTTTTACCACATGAACATTCCTATTAATTTTCCTAAGATTTACTTATACTCCGATTGTTTTATAGGATAAATCAATGTTTTAGAAGGAAAATTTTTGATACATAAATCAGGTACATGTATAACATATAAACAGTACTTTTAAAAATGTTATAGCTTTTAAATATCATGTTATTTTGATGTATCACTAAACTTAAAATGAAATGTTTCACATTAAAAAAATATTAAATATAACTATCATATCTTTTGGAACTTATTAAAAGGAAAAGAATATAGTATGAAATAAAACAAATAAACTATATGATGTAATAAAAGGGCTACGTGAAACAATGGTAGAGGAGACATGAAGTTGAAACTGAAACTACCGTCGAGAAATATGGTAAAATACTTAAAACTTATAGAATGTACCTACTCTTAACCTAAAATCTACGATAATGGTAAATAATCAAGAAAATATTGTTCTCTTCCTTTTATTTATTTACATTGTGTGAATTTGAATTAGTTGAATTAATAAGTTTCGAATACAAATTAGCCAATGGATTGACCAAGGAATAATTGCAAAATTTCTAACAATAAGTAGCAATCATCCACCCCATGCATGTGTGTTGTTTCTTATTTTTCAACCTTCAATTCTAAATGAATAGTATCTCAATTTGATTTTGTTATTATTACCGTGTTATCTCCACCCAGTCAGTAAGAGGAAATATGGAGAGGGGGATAACTTTGTCGCTAATTTCTAAAGAACAGTGCACATGATAGTCGAATCTCATACCGGAATGAAAGAAGAAAGTGAACTGCTTTATAAATACATTTCATATGATATGTGCGCTTTTTAGCTCGATAATGATATAGCGCGAAATACAAATTTGTAACGTATGTTGGATCAAAGCGAACAATACATGTTATGCGCTTAGGCCGTGACATAATAAGGTTATGATTATCAAATAATGTGGTAATTAGAACAATCCGTCGTCCAACTCCCATACTATTACTATACGCGAAGGTCAATTTATATTCTTAATACATATACTTTCCACTAGGTTTTATATTTTATCTTTAACTTTCTTTTGATTCTATATATCTTGGTAGCTTGATTAAGATCAAACTCAACACGCTTCGCAACTCTTGAATTTAGTTATTTCATAATTATTTTTTTCCTTTTATTGAGTATGATCACCATTTAATTTGTTACATTTAAATCTTAAAAGTTATATTTAAATAGCAAAACTCCTTCTAAAACTACGAGAATAAAATCTGTGCATGTCCGAACTATATTTGTATAAGATTTGCAATAATAATATCGATATATTTTTCAGAAATTGAAAACAACGAAACTAAAATGTATATGTTCTTCAAAAAAAGATTACTGAATTTTTCCTCAAAAACTAATTCAAAACTAATGTCATTGTCATGATTATTTTCTGATAACCTTTTCAAAAAGTTCAAAACTAAAGTCAAAAAGCCACCAAAAAGTTCAAAATTCCTTTCATATTAATATGTGCTTTAAAACTTTTTAGTCACACATGTTAGACGTGATAGTGTAATGATTTATCAGTAGTTAACTTAATACACACGTAGATTTGAGAAAGAGCCGACCAATAAAAGAAAAAAGTCAAAAGAAGAGTAGTCATTTGTACAATGATGACATTGTAAATGTTTTTAACATTAAAAGTGGAGGTGGAAAAATTGCCTTTTCTTCTACTGCGTTCATCAATTGGTCAAAAACCCAATAATTGGAAGAGATAATATTCTAACTTTTTCTTTTTACAAAATTATATAGGCGTTTAACATGAATGGATTGATATTTTAAAATAATAATATTTGAAGTTAAATTAATTTTTATTTAAAGTTAAAGTTGTGTTTGGATATGAAAATATAATTAAAATGTGTGAGTGAAAACATAAAAAAACTTGAAAAATTCGTCAAACATGTTTTCAAATTGCAATTTTCATAATTCAAGTTTGAAGTGAAATAATGTGTGAGTGAAATAACTTTTTCTTTTTACAAAATTCTATAGGCGCTCAACATGAATTGATTGATATTTTAAAAAATAATATTTGAAGTTAAGTTGATTTTTATTTAAAGTTAAAGTTGTGTTTGGATATGAAAATATAATTGAAATGTGTGAGTGAAAACATAAAAAAACTTGAAAAATTCGTCAAACATGTTTTTCAAATTGCAATTTTTATATTTCAAGTTTGAAGTTGAAATTTAGTATACAGTTTGACAAACAAAAATTTACTTCAAAATAATTGAAGATTATTTCAAGTAAGCATTTGTTTATCAAATTGACCATAATTTACCTCTACTCCATATTTGCATCAAATAAGATAAACTAATTTTAATAATTAAAAATTATATAAAAATATGTATGATTTAACCATGATATGTATGATTTAACCATGATAGCAATCATGCAGCTTCATTCGGCTGGTCACCTCCTGGCATTAGGTGGGTGGCTTTGAACACAAATGGTACTCTTCGAAAGAGTATTTTGTTGGAACCAAAGCAGTACGGGGAATAATAAACAACTATTACAAGTGATTCGAAAGGATAAGCCATAAAGATTACAATAGCAACAAGCTTGTAGTAAATAAGAATTGTGACAACAATAAATTTTTTGAGTTCTTGAATCACTCTCGAATCTTTTTACCAATTTGCAGAAAGCTCTTTGAATCTTGATAACCTAAAATCAAGACATACTAAATCTGGAAGTGTTACAATTGTGCTGAGTCGAGTGATGACACTCTGTCTTTAAGACAAGATTGCCCCGTATATATGCTTTTACGTTTGCGGACAATAGTCTCCCAAGATAAAACAACAAACTATCATTTGTGCAAAGCAAATACAAGTGATTCTAGCGAAAAAAGAAATAGCAAAAGATTGCTAAGAGGAGAGGATTTGCAACAAGAATTTCAGAATTGTTGTTCTTGAAAAGTGTGTGTAGAATTGAGCCAAATGCCTCAATTTATAGTAGTGTAAGAATGACCTCTTCAAGTGCCCATGTAATGGCCAATTAAATGTCATGTAATGACCCTTTAATTCACCAATTAATGCAGCAAAATAATGGCTGATTTATGGAGGAAAAACTGTTATTTTAATGCTCCAAAACCTCTCTATAATCAGCCAAACTTTTGGAATTCCGTCCGGGTGGTGCCGCGGCCCTTTCCGGTGCCGCACCATCTTACAGTTTGCACAATCCTTCCTTCGTTTACCGACGTGGAACACTAGTTATTTAGCCAATAAATTTCCATTATTCTATGTCTCAAACATTTACTTACGTACCAATATCTCTTTCACTAACGAAATTTACGATACTTGGCACTACGAGTGCACGTGTGTGGAAACGACGTTTCCGACGTGCGGGACACCAATTGTTCGAGTCATAAATAATGGGATAAACTTAATTTCACATTAGTAAATTTCCAACAATCTCCTCTTAAAAGAGATTTTGGCGTACAAACAAGGTGCCTACTTTCAGTAATCTTTCAACGAAAAGATATTGCATCAGGAGAGGTAGCTTCCGCTTTGAACCTTCCCTAGTTGAATCCCAGCGGACTCACTTACAGCGTGGTGAACGTGATGTCTTGAACCGTCAGTGTTTAATGTAAGCCAAGACAACGGTACCAACACAATACCTCCCATTTATTCGTTTCTTCTTAAAGTTATCTCCGTTGTGGCCGTGGACACACTTGGATTCTTAAGTGCGTTCATTTGAGGCGGCCTGTCCTCGAAGTTAAATAGGTGATCTCCTACAAGATATCCTGCTATACCCTGCTTCACAAGCGTTAGAAATCATTAAAAGTTTCCCCAACCTTAACCTCAACTGTTTGAGGATCGTTAAAGGTTTGGAAGCTTAACCTTTACCTACCATGCATGTAGAACTTTAATGTCTATCATGGGAACGGCTTTGGATTCATGTTTCTTTACAGAAATCATCATCCGAAGTGTTCTTGCTTTCACCGAAGCGCTCAACTGAACCTTTTACAACTTAGTTTTCTCATTGAACCAAATTCTTGGGATCTCCAGTCAATATGGTTGGGTTACCACTACAAAGATTCATATTATTTGGGTTTTAAGCTCATTCCCCTAGACATGCAGAACTCTTGATCTTCGGGTAGTCCCTTTGTTAAAGGGTCCGCTATATCCTTTGATTAGTAATCAAGGAAGTGACACCCATGATGATCAACTGCCCAACAGTCTTATGTCTCTGAATAATACGCCGGACGTCGTCATCCGTGCCCTCCCTAAAGCTGACTGACTAGTCACAGTGTATAACTGAAGAAGACACGAGTTTCTCCCAATAAGGGATATCCTCTAAGAGGTTGTGAAATTACTCATCTTCTTTTCATGCTTTGTTCAAAGTGATAAACTTCGATTCCATCATGAATCGGCCGACTTTTTGACTGCATAAGCAATATCAGGTCGGTTGCAGTTTTGTTATGTACATCAAACTACTAATCACCTGTGTATATTGCTCCTAGCATACGGGTGCACCATGATTTTTATCAAGCTTTTGATTTCTATCCAGTGGTGACTTCATAGGCGAACTGTCAAACATCTCAAATTTTCTCAAAACATCCTCGATGTAGTGAGACTGAGATAAGACCAGTCCGTCAGACGTCTTAGAGATTTTTATCCCTAATATGACATTTGTGATACCCATATCCTTCATGTCGAAGCATTGTTTCAACATGTTCTTAGTCTCTAGAATCAAGCTAGGACTGCTTCCTGGTGATCAACATGTCATCTACGTACGGACATATCATGACAAATGAGTCGAGTTACCTTTCATGTAGACACATTTGTCACACTCATTAATGGCGAAACCCTTCGATAGTAGAGTACTATCAATTTTTTCATGCCATTGCTTCGGGGCTTGTTTCAGCCCGTATAGAGATTTGACAAGATGACAGACTTTCTTCTCTTCCCCTGGAACCACATACCCCTCGGGTTATTCCATATAAATTTCTTCTTCCAAATCACTATTTAGGAAGGCTGTCTTGACATCCATTTGATGTATCTCAAGGTCACGCAATGCTGCGATAGCAATGAATACTCGTATGGACGTCATTCTAGACACCGGGGAATACGTGTCAAAATAGTCAAGGCCTTCCTTCTGTCGATAGCCCTTGATTACTAACCTGACTTTGTACTTATCTATAGACCCATCTTCTTTATACTTCCGTTTAAGTATCCAATTACATCCCAATGATTTGTTTCCCAGATGAAGATCAATCAACTCCCATGTGTGGTTTTTGCAGGATGGAGTCTATTTCGCTCTCAATAGCTTCTTTCCATAGTGATGCTTCTGTTGTAGACAATGCTTCAACAACTGTCCTCGGTTCGTTATTGACCATATAAGCTACAAAGTCAGGACCAAAAGTCTTATCCTTTCATATCGAGAATTTGTTTCAATATGACTTCCACTTTCAGACTGTTGGTTTTCCAACTGTTAGCCTTCTAACTTCAGAGTCAATATTTCTGTTGTCAAATTCATTATTTCTATTTCATCTGAACCTTCCACGACCAAAATTTAAATATTTCAAGGACCAAAAGGAAAGTTCAGGAAGAAGCCCAACAGTCCAACAAACCAACGCTGATCCTCTCCTTCTAACTCTCCGGTTAGGAAGGTTGTCTCAACATCTATGTCACGCAAGACTGCAATGACCCTGGATGTAAAGCTATTCCTAGGGGAGCACATGTCCAAGTAGCTGAGGCCTTATACTCGTCAGTAGATCCATCTACTTTGTACTCAATTTGAGTATCCACTTTTACAACCCAAAGGTTCTTTTCCCGGGAGAAGGTCAACCATTACACCAGTATGGTTCTATATGATGGAATCTATTTCTCTCTTTGTAGCTTCTTTCCAAAGCAGTGCTTCTGGAGATGACAATTCTTTGTTAATTGTCCATGGTTCATTCTCAACCACTGCAAGCTAGTAGGCCAGAAACAAGTCTTTGTCCTCTCTTTGCTCCGTCTCGGTTCAACATCTATAATTCCTGAGTTGTGTAGATCTGGAATATTAAGTTCCAGATAGTCAACAACATCCGAGTCCTGTAGATTTGGAATGTCTAGTTTCGGACAATCAGGTACTCGCGGGTTCTTGTTAACCTCGAGTAATTTTTTCTTCTCAAGGAAAGTTATCTTCAAAGAACTCAACATTCTTTGACACCAAGAGGCGATAAGCACTACTATTATTTACAGATCCAGTGGATATGCAATCTATAGTCTTGACCTGTTTCGGTATTCTAACCTCTACCAAGTCACCCCACATCACAACATTTGTAGGTAAGATTATTTCCATGTTTCACATAGAGGGTTATCCTTATCCTTATGCGGAGTTTTATTGAGAATCACATTAGCGGTAAGGATAGCCTTGCCCCACATATTTTGGATGTACGACTTTGCGCTTGGTTAACACCGTTAGACTGATGTAAGTAAGGAGCATTCGTTTAATGAACGATACTTCACATTCTTCTCCTCTATCACTACGAATTCCTCAATCCATAGGCTTAGTTGATTTTCAACTTCTGCTTTGTAGCGCTTATCCGCTTCAATAAATTCATCTTTACTTTTCAACAAACAAAGGATGCAATACATTGTACCATCGTCAATGAAGGTCACAAAGTACTTGTCTCTTCCCTCTATTTTGTACAAACTTCAAATCACCCATGTAGGTGTGACTAAGTTCTACAGGAGCGGTGCTTCTTTCACTATTCTTTGACAGAATGGAAAGGGGATTTTGCCTCTTCGCCCACCTCACATTCATTTTGAGGGTTTATGTTGACAGAAGGCAACAATCTCAACTTAGTTAGCTTTTGAATGAATTTTTATTTAACGTGTCTTAATCTATGATGGCATAAATGCATGGATTACAAATATATCATTCATTTGGCTACAGACATACTGTACCGTTCTTAGTTATTACAGACCTGTTGGACTAGTCTCAAACCAGCTTGACCAACAACGTCCCTAAAACCAAGTTTGGGATATGTATCACCTCCTTTAGAGTGATCCCATTCCTGAAGTCCTTTTGAGGACAACCTCTCCAACCCCTTCTACTTTAGAGGTGGCGTTTCTTCACATGAACAACCTCTTGCCCGTGGTTAGGGTGTAACCGGATCATATGAGATCTGGATACTCTGGCCCACTCCAGTTACTTTGGCAGACTGAGTGTCTAATTTTTTTCTGCCTTTCTTTTGGCCATCAGATCATTGAAGACCTGGAATCTCTGGCCCACTCCAGTCGCCTGTAGGCTTTGTACGACTGAGTGTCCAATACCATCCTATCAAATGAAGGATCTTCTGTCAGAATCGGTGACAAATTTGTCTTTAGTCCTCTTCCCTTGTGATTGGTGCCCAGGGAAATTCCTGGTGCTTGCTTAGGATTTGTCCACAATTCTAATTAATTGTAACCAAAGAGAAAATATTTTAAATGGGAAGTAGTGAAATTAAATCTTTGATTTTAAAGTGTAAGGAATATAATATTATTTTTCCCTTTTCAGGAAAACACTTTCATATTCCTAGCCTTACTTTACACACTTTAATCAGACATCATTTACTCTTATTATTAACAAGGAAGGATAATTAACTTAGACCTTTTGGATTTTGACCCACTTCAGTCAGACTGAGTGTCCATTTCCTCCTTACCATAATTTAGATCTTTTGTCTGGGACAGATATAGGCCTTCTGCTACAAGATAGAACATCTTCAGCCTTCTCCTTTTATCTCAGTTGACATCCTCAGCCTCTCGTAGGCGCTTGTTTCCACCACTCCCAGGAGTGGTGACACCATCAACACCTTGACTGTCAACAACATGATCAACATAAGCGATCTGAACCTCAGCATCAGAACCATTGTCTAGTTTGTTAGCAGAAATAGTGTTACTGTTAACAAAACTGTTAATGGAACAGTCTTCAACCCGAAAACCACAACTATAGCCAGATTTGGTCACACAACTGTTGTCCGACATCTTTCGAACACTAATACAATCTCGTCATAAAATTGTTGGAACCAAAGCCTTACGAGAATAGTAAACAACTATTATAAGTGCTTCAAACATTTTCACCCAAGAAAAATGACTCCTTTACAAAACCATTGCTCTTATGAAAGGATAAACCATAAATATTACAATAGCAACAAGCTTGTAGTAAATAAGAATTATGACAACAACAAGCTTTTTGAGTTTTTGAATCAGTCTTGAATCTTTATACCAATTTGCAGAAAGCTCTTTGAATCTTGATAACCTGAAATCAAGACATACTAAATCTGGAAGTGTTACAACTGTGCTGAGTCGAGTGATGACACTCTGCCTTTAAGACAAGATTTCCCCATATATATGCTTTTACGTTAGTGGGCAATAGTCTTCCAAGATAAAACAACAAACTATCATTTGTGCAAAGCAAACACAAGTGATTCTAGCGAAGAAAACAAATAACAAAAGATTGCTAAGAGTAGAGTATTTGCAACAAGAATGTCAGAATTATTGTTCTTGAAAAGTGTGTAGAATTGAGCCAAAAGGCCTCAATTTATAGTAGTGTAAGAATGGCCTCTTCAAGTGCTCATGTAATGGCTATTTAAATGCCATGTAATGACCCTTTAATTCACCAATTAATGCAGCAAAATAATGGCTGATTTATGGAGGAAAAATTGTCATTTTAATGCTCCAAAACCTCTCCATAATCAGCCAAACTTTTGGAATTCCGTCCGGGTGGTGCCGTGGCCCTTTTCGGTGCCGCACCATCTTACACTCTGCACAATTCTTCCTTCATTTACCGACTTGGAACACTTATTATTTAGCCAATAACTGTCCATTATTCTATGTCTCAAACATTTACTTACATACCAATATCTCTTTCACTAACGAAATTTACGATACTTGGCACTACGAGTGCACGTGTGTGGAAATGACGTTTTCGACGTGCGGGCCCCCAATTGTTCGAGTGATAAATAATAGGATAAAATTAATTCCACATTAGTAAATTTCCAACAATCCCCTCTTGAAAGAGATTTTGGCGCACACACAAGGTGCCTACTTTCAACAATCTTTCAGCGAAAAGATATTGCATTAGGAGAGGTAGCTTCCGCTTTGAACCTTCCCTAGTTGAATACCATCGAACTTACTTAATGCGTGGTGAAAGTGATTTCTTGAACCGTCAGTGTTTAATGTAAGCCAAGACAACGGTACCAATACAATACCTCCCCTTTATTCGTTTCTTCTTATTGTTATGTCTGTTGTGGTCGTGGACACACTCGAATTCATAAGTGCGTTCATTTGAGGTGACATGTCCTTGCCGTTAAATAGGTGATCTCCTACAAGATATCCTGCTATACCCCGCTTCACAAGCGTTAGGAATCATTAAAAGTTTCACCAACCTTAACCTCAACCGTTTGAGGATCGTTAAAGGTTTGGAAGCTTAACCTTTACCCACCATGCAGGTAGCACTTTAATGTCTATCGTGGGAACGACTTTGGATTCATGTTTCTTTATAGAAATCATCATCCGAAGTGCTCTTGCTTCCACCGAAGCGCTCAACTGAACCTTTTTACAGCTTAGTTCTCCCATTGAACCAAATTCTTGGGATCTCCAATCAATATGGTTGTGTTACCACCGCAAATGTTCGTATTGTTTGGGTTTTAAGCCCATTCCCCTAGACATGCAGAACTCCTGATCTTCGGGTAGTCCCTTAGTTAAAGGGTCTGTTATATCCTTTGATTATTATTAAGGAAGTGACACCCGTGATGATCAACTGCCCAACGGTCTTATGTCTCTGACTAATACGTCCAGACGCTGTCATTCGCGTGCTGCAGGAAATGTCGCTGGGGTCTCATTCCCTCGCTTAGTTTGAGACTAGTTTCTTGTTTTAATTCTCTTTCAGAATTTAAAAAAAAATGGTAAACACCGAATAAGTTTTACCTTTGTGTGTGGGGTTTTGGGGATTTTGTGTGTGTCTGTGTGTGGGGGGGGGGGGGTAGGCCCTAGAAGGTGAAAACCAAATTTTCATTCCCAATCGACAAATTATTTTAGTTAAGTAATCAAATAAATTAGTCGCAGCAACGATGATACTTCAATTATTTCTAAGATATGAAATCAACGAGGATTAATTAGTGGATACACAGGAAGGCCCAGACAAAGAAAAATAACAAGCCCAATTTTTTGTTATTTTTCCTTTACGTATATATAAACATCAAACAAAGAAGAGGAAACACAAAGCCTGCTGATCTTTTCTTCTCTTTTAATTTTGGTTGGTGGAAAATAATAAAGGGCAAAGGTGTAAATATATCCCTTAATTTTGTAATATAGAGCAAATATATCACTCGTTAAAAAAGTGGTGCATATATATCTCTGTCGTTACACAAATTGTGCAAATATATCTCTATCATTTCTCAAATGGGGCAAATATACCATTTTCGCTAACATATTTTAAAAAAAAGATCATTTAGCTTATTTTTTTATTTAAAATTGCCACGAGGCTTTTAAAAAGTAAGTCTACCTATTTTCTTAGTAGACTTACTTTTTTAAAGGTATGTGGTAATTATTTTTGGTGGGTCGGGTTTAATTCATTTAAAAAAGAATATCTCTTGCTTAAAAAAATAAGTCTATGCATTTTTTAAACGAATCAGACCCAATCCACCAGAAAAAAAATACCACGTTGCTTTAAAAAAATAAGTCTACTCAAAATTGGGTAGACTTTTTTGAAGGTCACGTGATATTTTTATAATTATAAAATAAGTTAAATAATTTTTTTTATATTATTCTATCAGCAAAAGGGTATATTTACATCATTTATATAACGACAAAGATATATATGCATTACTTTTTTAACGGAAGATATATCTGCTTTATATACAAAGTTGAATGGTATATTTGTACCTTTTCCCAATAATAAATGGGAGCCATTTCCAGTTCCTACATTATTAGTGTTTCTTTTTTATTTTCCAACTTTACAATAAAAATGAGTACTACATAACCATATTAAGTGTCATATCATTGGTTTTTGTGGTAATTTGGGAGGAATGATGCATATGGGATGGGACCCGTCTAGCATTTTGGGTTTACACATCATTGATTAATAATTGGTTCATGTCTCAATGTTTCGATAAACTTACTGGCACCTGACTAATTCCCCATAATACTTGCTATATTTCTTATTTTTTGAGAAAGAGGTAATTAATCCGTTAAAAAGGAATAATACATTTCTAAATTTGAAGATGATTTAATATTAACTTTCCATTTTATATTTAATGACAAGTTTTATAGTCATACCATTGTTATAGCATGTGATCTTCTATTGTTATAGCTTATTAAAGATCATGAATTTCAAAAATATCGTGGTTACACAAGTCTTATGAAATATTAAAGACCATATACTTCAAAAGTTAGCTTTTCTTTTTCAAACTCGGTGTCCAATTAAACTACATTATATAAATTGAAACGGAAGGAGTATCATACTATTCAAGGAAAAAAATAACAAAACCTAGACTTTTTCTTTAAAAATTATGCTAGGATGTTTGTGAGAGGAAAATCAGATGTACATCCAATCTCTTACCCAAACATTTGTTGGAGAGAATTGAGAATTCAATTAAACAAATGGGATTTCAAGTCCACAAAAGACATGGAAGGGTTGTTGGGATACAATTGTTGTAGGGAACGGGAAGTAAGTAACTATTACAATAGTAAAAAAGGATAAACCAAATATTACAATAAAACTGAAAATTAAGAACTTAACAAACTGCTTGGTAATTTGCTGAGTCGAGTGATGACACTCTGTCTTTAAGACAAGATTGCCCCATATATCTCATTTTACAGTGTTGGGCAATAGTCTCCCAAGATACAACAACAACTTAACAAATGAGCAAAGGAAACTCAAGTGTTACTCTTGAAGAACTTTGAGTACAATAACTTTGCTAGAGAGGAAGAAGATGAATTCAGAAAATCTGGAGTATTTTCTAAGTGTTGAGTAGTGTTTTTCAATTGAGCCAAATGCCTCAATTTATAGTGTAAGGAGAAGACCCCTCAACTAGCCAACTAATGGCCTTCAATAGCCATGTAATGACACTTGATTGAGGGGTTACATTTAGCCAAATAATGACTGAATTCATGTGCCAAGTAATGGAGAATCAATGCTCCAAAACCAGCCCAAAGTCCGACTCGTTTCATCTTACACTTCTTCCTTCGTTTACCAACGTGGAATACTTTGTCATTTGACCAATAACCGTCCATAATTCTATGTCTCAAACGTATTACATACGTACCAATATCTCTTTCACTAACGAAATTTGCGATACTTGGCACTATGTGTGCACGTGTGTGGAAACGACGTTTCCGACGTGCGGGCCCCAATTGTTTGAGTCATAAATTAATGGGATATACTTAATTCTACATTAGTAAATTTCCAACCAGGGTTAGCACCCAAGTTGATACATCTATCTGTATTTCCGTAGTTGCACAAACAAATATGTACATTGGATCAAATTGCATGTACTATAAATTTTTTGACATGCACAACTTATACATCTGTTTTATGTCTTTGGTTTCTATTCTACTTATCATCATAAATTCACCTTCATAACATTGACAACATTCAAAGCAAGTTACTCACACATGATTATGTGATAGTAAATATACAAAGATAGTGAGTAGTATTTGCAGAGATACATGTGCAACAGCAGAGATTTGACCTCCCAGAATCCCTATACCTTCTTGATATTCAGGAATTTTCAAAATCACAATCTTCCATTGTGCCCCTAAAGCATACAAACAAGTTCAATTTGTTTATGGCAATTCTGTTGTCTGTTCTGAATGCATGAGTTGCAGCATAGGACAAGAAAATATGTACGCAAATGAGCTCTCATTCTTCGAACAATTTCTTGCTTTTGTTCTTGGAATATCATTTGATCCTGCTCTTATAAGTACCACCATCATTTTAGCTACATATTCCGCAGATCAACAACTACTACTACTACTACTACGTCTCAATCAAACTGTCCATGTTCGCTCCATTTAAGCCCGTCTCAGACTCTGAAGCCCAATCACTATTATTAATCTTTACCCTTCTTCTCCACCTTCCAAATACCATGCTGGGATAGGGAGCAAATCAAGCGGGAGGAGCTTCCACTGCTTTTATATGGGGTTGGACCAGAAGTCATTCTTGTTTTTTAACTTGCAGAACTATCATATTTGCGTCCACTATACATCAAAACTTCACCTAGGGCATGAGTCTCCTAAATAATCTAATATAATCACATATACAACTTGACATGGCGATTACTAAATAAAGACTTTCCACAGGGAGGAATAATTGGTTCAGTTTTACAGTGCAATACTGTAGACGGGTGGCCCATTATCTACCGAGTTTTGAACCATGCGTTGTTGGTCCTCAGCGATTTTTCAGTTATAAAAAAAAGTGTAATCCCACAGGCCGTAAGCTTTGAAATAAAGGTGCTCAAGGTCACCTTGGTACATATAATAGCAGATCTTGGTGACAGATTGTTAAGTCTATTTAAGTGCGGTTTTAGAGTGCGTTTTAGGGAGTCTTGTGTTAGTCTTTAAGTTATTTTGTACCGTGTTACGCTTGTTTTTGTTTTATTTTCAGGATAAAGTGATACATAATGGAACTGAGGCGGATTTAGAGAGAATAAGCGGATATTGAGGATAAATATGCCGGTTTAGTCAAAGAAACAGTTCAGAGAAGTTCTGGGAAGTTCATGAGGCAGTTGAACGTGTCTCGGATGAAAAAAAATGACAAATGAGCCGCGGCACTAAGGTTCCAGAGAGACCACGTTTCTGGAAGCAGATGAGCCGCGTCGTTCTAATACAGAGCCGCGGCGCTTGTGTCCGTACATATTACGAGAACTCATTTTTAACAAGGGCAAAAAGGGTCTTTTCAGAGGGAAAAATGGGGGTTGCTTTAAAGAGGAGGGGAGGCAACGAGGGAAAGAAGTTTTTGAACCTTGGAGGAGCCATCTTGTCTAGGCAAAATTTTGGAAATGATACAATTCCTCAAGTTTTTTTCTTTGTCTTGAATTATCTTTATGTTAATTTTCAGTTTATGTGTTAATTTTGGAATGACTATGAACTAATTCTTCTATTAAGGTTTTCAATTAAATCACTTGAACCTCTATCATGAACTAATGCAAAGTTATCTTGTCTTCTTCATCTATTAAGGTCTTTTCAATGTGTGGTTATTGAATGAGAATTGATTGCCCATTGGTTTTCGTTTATCTGAATGAGTTTAAATCAAAATCTGAAAAGTGAAATTTGAATATGCTATAGTTGAATTGACATAGGCTTAATCTTGAACGCGAGTATCACGATTGCTTGTGTAGCTTTTAGGTTGTCGGTCTTAATGCTTCCTAATTGATGAAATTTATCATACAAATATAGAAAATTCTCATTTATGTTGAGTTTTATATGTCGTAACTTGAATATAAAACGTTTTTGTTAACTTGCTATCTTAATAAGAAGAAGAACTGTTAATCTTGCATTAGTAAATGGTAGAGTGGATAGTTGATGAGATTGGAATTCCTAATGCTCTCATTCTCGAATTTAATTCGTGTGTTTTTTTTGCCAGTTTATTTTTGCATTTTACATTCGTTTATACTTTCTTTATTTTAACCTTTACAAATCAAGATTCGTTAGCCAAATAGAAACTAGAAATTATTTATTTGATAATTGATAATTCAGTCTCTGTGAAACGATATTCGGTCTTACCGAAAATTATTACAAATTGCGATAAGTATACTTGCGTAGCTCTAAAAATCCGCAACACACATGTGAATGGTCTTTTGCCTTCCTTATTAGGTAATCAATGTTCAAAGTCTCTGTTTAGAAGCTCTCATGATTTCTCTTTCCCTTCCTTATTCCCCCACCCAATCTTTTTTCCATTTAAACAAGGGCAGAAAAAATGGCAAGGTTGATTCTCATAATGAAATCTGGTAGCAAAACTTCTGAATATAAAATTGTCACTGCAAAAACTAATTAAATGGCATTTCCATTTAGATATAAAAATCTACCTAAAATTATACCCAATCAGCTCCTGTCCCAAAGGGAATCTAAGACTAGTATATAGACTTCACAAAAGACTTTCTTATATACATAGGAGAAGAAGAGATACCAAATATCATGCAATGACTTCAGGTTCTTCAGCTACCACCAGGCCAGTAAGAAGTAGAGGATCAGATCCATCAATCTTATTTGCCTTCCTGCTTCCAAAAAAAAAAATAACACTGGTTCATAGACTGCCATATACGTATACGTTGGAAGATATTTATCATGGTAGCAGGTTAACATACAATCAAAGCTGAACAAAAGTATATTAGCATATACTTACACTTCTGCCACTTTCAATCACACCACAATATCTCTACTTTAGCATCAAAAGTGTAATGATACAAGAAACAGATGACTTCGTGAAAAATAACACCGATAGAATGTTGCAATTCATTTACTATTCAAAGCTGTTCAGAAATATCAGAAGTTTGGTCAGCACTTTCATCTACGACAGACAAAAGAACTGTGCTTGTTTCAAATAATCAGCCCGAGAGAGAGTAGAGAGCCGGAAAAAAATGGAAAGAAAAAAGTGGATCGAACTTGCATTCTTTCTTCATGTTAGTGGCTTAGATTCAGAAATACTATTTGTTTTTTTAACCATGGTGGTGTTCGGGCAAATTTGTGGCACCTCGACTAACCTCCCACCAGCGCAGGAACCGTGTAACTTTGACTCAGAGAATTCACTTACTGTCACCTCTGTTGGGATTCAAGCCCTGGTTCCTAAGACTGTTACTCCAACTCTTCAACCGCTAGCCACCCCTTAGGAGCAGAACAGAAATATTACTTCTTTCACCAAATGTTTTAAATCTCAAAAGAAGTTAGGGTGTTTAACTGTCTAACAAAAATAGCTTTACTTTTGTGAACTATATTAGTTGTAAATGATCAGGAATACTGTGGTCTGACTAGATCATTTCATTCATTTAAGAAAAGAGAAATCATCTCTTTTTTATAATCAAACAAAAATAACAACAACAACCGCCCAGTGTAATTCCACAAGTGTGTGGGGTCTGAGAATGGAGGGTTGTACGCAGACCTTATCCCTACCTTTGTGGGGTAGAAAGATTGTTTTCGATAGACCCTCGGCTCAATAAACATTACGAGGTTGAAATCATCTCACTAGACAAGGCTGAACTTCTCAACCAGCATATATCTTTCTAAAGAAAACACAAGTAGAGAAACTTTTAATCAAGGCTGATTATACGTTGTCCAAAACATAACAAGTCGAGCTAACCAATAAGAAAAATGGAGAAAAAAAATCACAACACGCAGATATGATCTAACACTATAGTATTCCTAGGAGAAAAGCAGCATCAATATATTATGTTACATGCAACAATAAGAACTTAAACCCCACCACACACAGGACAAACAAACAATTCAAAATGAAATCATATCCTCACCTTAAGTCCTAACAAGTAACAAGCAAATCTTATGTCCCGGAAGTTTAGGAGAGACCCATTCACGAAAGGCAATGCATATTTAAAACCCCTATGCTAGAGGCCTGGACTCTTTATGATTTATTTTATCCTATTATTTCCCTTTCCTCAAGTGAGCTCTTTGTTTCTGTAAAGAATTTGATTGGTATTAGGTATAAGAGTGATTTATATCATGTAAAACTTCAGTTCAGAAAGTGATTTTAAACAAACACTAACCATAATATTTTGATAAACAAACACTAACACCATAATTTCCATGTCTACACGGGCTTTTCCAGAAGGGGTATAGGGTTGATTGATTCTGAGTATGTCAAATGATAGCTCTCAGTTGTGAAGTATCTTGAGCAATAATCATATGGGCTCCTTCCCAGACATTTGAAAATAGCAATAGCCTGGCAGCAAGGCAACCCACTGAGCTACCACGTTTTGCAGCTGCAGTCCCAATTATCAATATCAACAGCTTCTACACGGACCTCAAATGTGTTCCCATGTGAGTGTAATACTTGAAGTGATATTGCCTTTGACGTCTCATTTTGAAGCTTTTCTTCCATACAAGGCGTCAATCTTGTAACCACTGACTAGAATCAACACGCCTTGTGTAATTCAGTTCCATCATCTTCCCACGCAAGGCATCAACCATCTGAGTAATTGGAAGCTCACTCACATCGGATACCCAATCACGAAAAAAGGCATTTGCCCAATGATCAGGCTCACTTCGTATACCCAACTGTAAGCATCAGGTGAGATGGCCTTTATGTTCTCAACACAGCGCTCAAAATCCTCCAGTTTTGGAGCATAAGCAGCAGCATATAAATCTTGGATCATAAGACGCCTTGCTTCATGTGAAAACCTCCCATGCAGATCCATATTTAATTTCTCACCAAGGTACCGGAGACAATAACCATGGTGCATTGTGTACTTCAAATCTATTAGTACTAAAAAAGTAATTATATTTATGTCTGAAATCCCTGTTGAAGCTACGACGACATTTGATATTTCAAAGTAAAGTTATTATTCTTTTCGCCAACATCAACGTGAAAAGCAGTGGACAAGCAAGATAGCTGAAGAAAAAAAAGAGAGAGAAACAGAGTTGAACTTTCGTATTAATAACAGCTTCAGTTCACCAAAAGCACCTCTAATTCAGCAAAAAAAAAAAATACAGCATCAGTTCAGCAAAAGCAATAGCAGTTCAGCAAAAAACAGCAGCGATTCAGCAAAAACAGATTAGGATCAGCAAAAAACAGCTTCGGATCAACAAAAAACAGCAGCGATTCAGCGAAAAGTAACTTCGGATCAGCAGAAACAGCAACGGTTCAGCAAGAAGCAGCTTCAAATCAGCAAAAACAGCATTGATTAAGTAAAAACAGCTTAAATTCAAGTAAAAATAACTTCAGTTCAACAAAAATAGCTTCAGTTCTACCATCTAAACTGCACGAAAATAGCCTGATACATCAACTTGTTGTCCCACCTCTCCTCTTCTAACCTACAAAAACAGAGAAATATGATTTAAACTTTATAATGCGAAATGGAACTTCAATTCAAATACTATACATAATGCTATTACCGGTAGTTTTTCAGGAGCTGATGATGTAGCTGATTCCCAAAAAGTTGACCCGTTAACATTAGATTCTCTCTCCACATAGTTCTTAAACTTGCAAGTTCGCATGTTATGACAAACGCTACAGTTAACAGATGTTTGTTTCCTTCTCATTTTTGTTTTACTTGCTCCAACTTCACAAAATTCCTTTTTTCTCAAGTTTTGCTTTCTTCCTCTCTTTTGTTTCACAATCAACGCAGGCAAAGGAGGAATTTTATCGGATTTAGGCCACAATTGCGATCCATTAATTGGAAGAATAGCACGTTCATAAATTCTCCTATATGTTTCCACCTTATAGCAATCATCGACATAGTTAATAACATCATCATTTTTAGCTCGAATTGCTAAAATGGCATGCTTGCAACGGTATCCAGTTATAGTCCACTTCCTACAACTACATTATCGATTGTAGAGGTCTACTACCCAATTATTACCTTTGGTTGCTCCAAGGATTTCATAATTTCATTGATTTGATTTTCGAGGAATTAGTGCAGCAGCAGCTTCCTCATTATCGTGCAAAAGATTCTTGATCCTAGGGCAAATTGTAGGATTTTGTTGGGTTCAAAACACATAAGGCACAGCGGAAGTTTAAAATTTTGTTCTTACTTACCCCAACAATTACTTCTGGTATTGTTATATGACAATCAAAGACCTGTAACATAAAAGATGAACACATACAAGTTGTATTATCATGAATCTTTATCAACTGTGGGTTCGCACGCGAAAGCCCTTTCGATTGCAAGCTCCAAGCTTCAATGTACTTCTCCTTCGGAAAGCTAGGAAATCCGGCAGAGGTTCAAGTGAGTGTTTAGATTCTAAGTCTCTAAGACTTAGAATGATAATTTGAAATTAAGTGTATTGAATAATGAAATGAATGTCTGTATTTATAGGTGAAAATTATGTCAAACCGGATTAGGGTTTGACCTTGGGCCTGACCCATAAATCGAGACAGCTTAGGTCATTAGCGACGCAGCCCTATTGTATGGGCACCGCGGCCCTATGGTATGGGTGCCGCGGCGCTTGACGTGGCCCTATCCCATCTCGATTTATTTTTCGCACATTCTTAATTAAATCCAAAATCCAATTTTGACTTAATTAAAACAATCAGTATTCATTTAAATATCTCGATTCTAAATCGAATATTTAATACTCTCTTAATACATCCTTAGATCGAAAAGACAATTGACATAGTGTGACCCTACATGCCTTCACATATCGACATTAATTAAATTAAGGTCTAAGCGGAACTCCTAGACGGCGCCGCAAGACGAACTCAATATATGAAGTACGTTTACACGAATCCAATAAACTTAACCTCTATGTGGTAAGATAAAATCCTTTCATTCACGACACACCCGATCAAGCTTAGGATTTTTCAAGTGTCTATCCAAATGGCTTAATCATTGTATCTCATCTATATCAGTTGACAACTAGACCATATTCTAAATATGTCTATTGAGTTGGCCAACGACTTAGTCAACCTAATATCACTAAGAATCTGAGTGTTCTCTCGAATATACATTCGAGGAATGAATCCTAATCTTGGCTCAACTACCACCTTTAATCCATATCGTAATGTACCCAGTACAAGTCGTATCTCAACCTATAAGGCATTTGAGCTTAGGACAGAATCAAAGTACATTACTTTGTAGACAAGGTGCGTATTGACCTCAAGTCTAAGGATTTCTATCTCCCATACGTTGATCATACTTTAGACAAGTATAACAAACAGTATATCAGCAGGGTATACCAATACTTCCAAAGTATCCATGTATCCATCACGAGTAGCCATTACTCATAGCATGTGAGACATACTACATTCTTTAAGGATATGATGTAGACCACATGTCGACTTATCACATATTATCGATATCCCATTCTCGATGATCATTAGTCGAGGCTATTTTAAGAGTTACGTTATAATATTAATATCTCACATTATTAATAACAGCGTAACCTCCAGGGATGTATATTATAGAATATTATAAACAATCAATTAATAATTCAACAATTGAAAATGCCAAAATATTAATCTCCATTAATAATAATACAAATGTGTGTAAAATACATTTTTTCTAATATAGATTGTCTCTAGGACATAAATATACTTTCAATCTCCCACTTGGCCTAGAGCCAATCTCCAACATATCTAATGCCCATATTCTCAAAATAACCATTATGCTTGACTAAGCTTAATGGTTTAGTGAGTAGGTCAGCTAGATTATCGTTTGTAGGAAGATAGTCTAATCTAATCTTTTCAGTCTCCACCATCTCCCTGAGTATGTGGTACTTCCTTGGTACATGCTTGTTTCTGTTGGCTGATCTTAGTTCCTTAGCTTGCGCAATCGCACCAGTATTGTCACAATAAATCGTTATTGGACAAGTGGCACTTGGAACAACCCCTAGTTCCTTCAGGAACTCAGAAATCACAACAACTTCTTTACCATCTTCCGATCCAGCAATGTACTCAGCTTATGTTGTCGAATTAGCAGTTGTATCTTGTTTGGAACTTTTCCAGCTTACTGCTCCACCATTGAAAATTAACGTGTATCCAGACTAAGATTTGTAGTCATCAAGATCCGTCTGGAATCTAGCATCAGTGTACCCAGTAGCAGCTAGATTTTCTTCCCCACCATAGACTAAGAAGTAATCTTTAGTTCGTCTATGATACTTAAGAATACTCTTGACTGCTTTCCAGTGTTCTTCCCCAAGATTCTGCTGGAATTTACAAGTCATACTAAGTGTAAAGGCCACATCTGGCCTATTACAGGTCATGGCATACATGATCGATCCTATAGCCGAAGCATATGGGATCTTTTTCATGCGTTCAAGTTCTATAGTATTAGAAGGACTATCCTTCTTAGATAACTTGATGCCTTGTCCCATAGGTAGACCGTATTTCTTGGAATTTTCCATAGAAAAATGTCTAAGCACTTTGTCTATGTAGACTGACTGTGACAACTCCAACAATCTATTAGGTCTATCTCTGTAGATCCTAATTACCAGAATGTAGAAGGCTTCACCTAAATCCTTCATCATTAAGGTATTGGACAACCACTCTTTGACTGACTGCATGAGAGTCTTATTGTCTCCCATTATTAATATGTCATCTACATATATGATAATGAAGGCAATATTCCCATCCTTGCGTTTACTATAAACACATGGATCCTCTTTGCTTCTGACGAAATCAAATGACTTGATATCCTTGTCAAAGCAAATGTTCCAACACTTCGAGGCTTGCTTAAGCCCATAAATGGACTTTTATAGCTTGCATACAACATTTGGTTTGGACTCAAGAGAAAAACCCTTAGGTTGTTTCATATACACCTCCTCAACTAGATTACCATTTAGAAAGCAGTTTTGACGTCCATCTGCCAAATGTCATAGTCATAATATGCAACTATTGCAAGAAAAATCCGAATGGACTTAATTTTTGCAATGTGAAAAGGTTTCATCATAATCGACCCCAGGTCATTGATTATAGCCTTTAGCCACCAACCTTGCCTTATAAGTCTGTACCTTGCCATATGCATCAATCTTCTTCTTGAAGACCCATTTGCATCCTATGGGTCTCACCCTTGTTAGCAAATCAACCAAGTTCCATCACCTTGAGAGCTTTCACGAATGTGATTCTCATGTATTTCCTGAAGGGAATGATGTACAACCATTGTATCACCTTCCCTTGGTTGTGTATGAGAGCCTTGCATTTCTGTACTATCTCTCACAGCACTCCTATTGGCTGAAGGGCGTACTCTAAGTACCCAATCTTCACAAGATACTCCAACTGAATCCTTGTTTAGGTCATTCAACAAGGGTTCAATTTATGTGTTATCTTGTGGTTCTTGAATTTATTCAAGTTCTATCTTTGTGCAGCTATGTTCTTTGTAGACATATTCTTCTTCAAGGAAAGTTGTGTTCCTGGAAACAATGACCTTATGTTCTCCAGGAAGATAGAAGTAGTATCCCTTAGTTTCCTTTGGATACCCCACGAAGTAACATTTCTCACTTTTGGATTCCAACTTGTCAGTGAGCATTTTCTTAACATATGTAGGGCACCCGCAGGGTCTCATGTGTTTAAGAGCTGGCTTCTTGCCACACCATATCGCATAGGGTGTCTTTTCTACTGACTTGGAAGGAACCCTATTCAGAACATATATTAAGGTTTGTATAGCATATCCCCAAAGGTATGTCGGTAGAGTTGAGGAGCTCATCATGGATCGAACCATATCCAATTAGGTTTGGTTTCTCCTTTTGGCAACACCATTCATCTGTGGCATTCCAGGAGGTGTCCACTCTGATTGGACTCCATGTAGCTTTAAGTAATCCAGAAAATCCTTACTCAAGTATTCACCTCCTCGATACGATCGAAGGGTCTTGATACTTGTTGCAAGTTGCTTCTTTACTTCCGACTTGTACTCTTTGAACTTCTAAAAAGTCTCGGATTTGTGTCTCATAAGATACACATATCCATACCTTGTGAAGTCGTCGGTAAAAATGATGAAGTATGGGAAGCCTCCTTTAGCTTGAGTCGAAAATGGCCCACATACATCGAGTATGGATCAACTCAAGCACTTTTTTGGCTCGCACACCTTTCCCAGAAAGTGGCTTATTGGTCATCTTTCCTCTCAAGCAAGATTCACAGTTACCATAAGATTCCAAGCCAAATGCTTCGAGGTAGTCTAACTTCCTCAACCTTGCTATCCTTGATTCGTTGATATGACCAAGTCTACAACGCCATAGGTAGGTAGAGTTTATATTACTTATCTTAGCTCGTTATTTTGTACATTGAATATTTCTCGACTACATTTTAGTGTATATAATCCATCCACAAGAGGATCAGTTCCATATATAACATTATCAAAAGACAGTACTTGACTGCATTATAAATATATTAGGAAAATCCCTTCATATCCAAAACAAGGATAGAAATGATATTCCTCGTTAACGATGGTACATAGTAACAATCATTCAACACAAAACAATGGCCAGAAGGCAAATTTAATCTATAAGTTCCTACGCGCTCAGCATCCACTCATGCTCCATTTCCAACGCGCAGGTCTACCTCTCTTGGTCCAACCTTCCTGCTATCAGTTAGCCCCTGCACATTTGTACAAATGTGTGAGCCACAAACGGTATCCAATACCCAGGAATGAGAGTTATTTATAGACATATTAATTTCAATGACGTACATACCTTGTCCACTAAAGGTAGAAGCACCTGGTGCTTTTCCTCCTCCTAGTGTCGTGCAGTCCTTCTTCCAATGCCCTTTCTTGTTGCAGTTGAGGCATTCATCCCTAGCCGGATTTACTTTTTTCTTCTTCACACCTCCCTTAGGCTTCATAGCTGAGGGCGCAGCGACTGCTTTGCCCTTCTTCTTCTGCCATTCCTTACCTTTCGACTTGGGTCGGCTAGTAGAGCTCACCATGAGCACAGCTTTACCTTTGGAAGTGGAAGACTCAAAGGTCTTGAGCATGTTGTGCAGCTCCGCAGACTCGCCTTTGTTCCATTCATATTGTAATTCACTATGAAGTTTTCAAAGGAAAGAGGGAGAGAGTTCAGGATGAGGGTGGTAGCAACATTCTTTTCCAGCTTCGTTCCAATTGAAACAAGCCTCTCTATCAACCCTATCATCTTCAATACATGCTGCGAGACCTGGCCCCCTTCATTGAGCTTACACTTGAAAAGTTCTATCAGTAACTCATATTCCATAGTCTGGATTGTGAGTCATAGAGACTCTTCAAGTGTTCGAGCATCTCGTTGGGACCCATGTTCTCATGTTGTCTTTGAAGTTCCATAGACATAGAAGACAACATCATGCATTGTGCTGAAGTGGCATCATCTAGGTGTTTTTGGTAAGCATCCTTATCAAAAGAGACATATTCAGCAGAGTCTGTCGCATAGACTGTTGGGAACACCGTGTCCAACACACATTCTATTTTCTCTTGTCTCAGTACTATTCACAATTTTTTTAGCCAGTCAAGGTAGTTAGGTCCAGTAAGTTTGTTCATCTCAATAAACATTTTCAATGATAAGCTCGACATCTTTGATAATCTGAAGAATTAGATAGATTGGAAATCAAACTCAAATTTTATTTCCTATTACACACATTCGTTTAGGCTAATCAACATGGCCTTTTGTTTAATTAGCTCCCACTATTTTAACATACTTCTACGACCCCATGGTAGAATACGGACCTATATTAATTGAGGTCATAATGGGCCAAGATCCAAGCCGATGCTATCTCCGCATTTGCTTTGGCTGATAACTTCAATAACACATCTTGGTAGGTTCTAAACCAATTGCAAAACTTATTTGCAACTCTTGGTTGATCAAATAATACATTTAATCTTGCGTCCTTAGATTAGTCCGACACTTTGGCGCCAAGATTTGTCTAAGCAAGTCAACCCCATTACACGACTGTGTTTATGTATCTAAGTAATTTGGCCTTTTTGAGCAAACACTTAGGTGTAAATACCCACAAAAGTTTATCGTTTACCTCTACATTTAAAACACATTTATGAAAGAGTCTGGGTCCTCGTAGACTTGGAGAAAATGCTTTGGCATAAATACTCGTATCGCCGAAAAGGATTTTGCACTCTAACAATTATAATGGACGACGCGTTTTAATTTAGACTTGTATTTAAAATTTTGGGGAACATTTTAATTCAGGGTTTTAACCAAGATCAACTCTTTTACGCCATATCCAATATGAGATCTTAATATCATGCAAAAAATAATGACACATATAGTTAAAAATCGTCAACCCAATATGCATGATATAAGATAGTTTAATCAAATATTGGGCGGCGCCTGCCCAGACAGTTATAGCGGACGTTATTATATTAATTTAAATGACAAACAATTTGACATTTAGCATATAAACAATATACTTATTAAATAATATATTGTATTATAATAATCTTGAGTTAAACATTCTGAACTATGATTTTTTTTTGTTTCTGGACAGGTTGGGTCGCGACGCTAATTATTAGGGCCGTGACGCCATTGAGGCAGAAGCCTTTTGGCTTTTGTAAATGCATTAGCGTCGCGGCACTCCACCATGGAGTCGCGGTGCTGCAAAGGCAGAAACCTTTCGGTTTCTGCAAATGCATTAGCACCGCGGCGCTCCACCATAGAGTCGCGACGCTGCAAAGGCAGAAATCGAAAAGGTTTCTACAAATGTATTAGCGTCGCGGCGCCTACTGTCCAGCGAGTCCAAATTTTGAAAAATGAAGCATTAGCACCGCGACGCCGCCTTGAAAACCCTAGCAAGTGTCGCGACGCCCTACCAAAGGTCCGCGACGTCGATGTCCTGACAAATGTTTTTGTGTTGATTTTCCAAAATCATTCGAGCCCTAAATCCAATTTAGGGATCAAATCACAGATCCTTTATCATCACCCACCATTATCAATAATGCCCATATCGACCATCATCCGTTCTTTGATGTGCACCGTGCAATAAGCCGAACAACGCACTTTTGGCTTAGTTTGAGTTAGAGCGGAATGACTTCCTTGAGTTAGCGTAGGAGATAATTTAGGGTGATATCAAAAGGTTAAACATTCGGTCAAGACATGTAGGATTTCAAGAAGCCTTATTTTAATCCAATTTTATGTTTAACCCATATTATTATGTTTTTCAATTGTTATATAACCATTGAACCAGCCTGAGCTCTGATACCACTGTAGGATTTTGTTGGGTTCAAAACACATAAGTAAGGCACATCGAAAGTTTAAAATTTTGTTCTTACTTACCCCAACAATTACTTCTGGTATGGTTATATGACAATCAAAGACCTGTAACACAAAACATGAACACTTACAAGTTGTATTATCTGGAATCTTTATCAACTGTGGGTTCGCAGGCGAAAGCCCTTTCAATTGCAAGCTTCAAACTTCAATGTACTTCTCCTTCGGAAAGCTAGGAAATCCGGCAGATGTTCGAGAAAGTGTTTAGATTCTAAGTCTCTAAGACATAGAATGATAATATGAAATTAAGTGTATTGAATAATGAAATGAATGTCTGTATTTATAGGTAAAAAATAGGTCAAACCGGATTAGGGTTTGACCTTGGGCCTGGCCCATTAATCGAGACAAATTAGGTCATTAGCGCCGCGACCCTATGGTGTGGGCGCCGCAGCACTTGACGTGGCCCTATTTCGTCTCGATTTATTTTCCGCACATTCTTAATTAAATCCAAAATCCAATTTTGACTTAATTAAAATAATCATTATTCATTTAAATATCTCAATTCTAAATCGAATATTTAATACTCTCTCAATACATCCTTAGATCGAAAAGACAATCGACATAGTGTGACACTACAGGCCTTCACATATCGACATTAATCAGATTAAGGTCTACGCGGAACTCCTAGACAGCGCCGCAAGATGAACTCAATATGTGAAGTCCGTTTACACGAATCCAGTAAACTTAACCTCTATGTGGTAAGATAAAATCCTTTCATTCACGACACACCCGATCAAGCTTAGGATTTGTCAAGTGTCTATCCAAATGGCTTAATCATTGTATCTCATCTATATCAGTTGACAACTAGACCATATTCTAAATATGTCTATTGCGTTGGCCAACGACTTAGTCAACCTATTATCACTAAGAATCTAAGTGTTCTCTCGAATATACATTCGAGGAATGAATCCTAATCTTGGCTCAACTACCACCTTTAATCCACATCGTAATGTACCCAATACAAGTCGTATCTCAACCTATAAGGCATTTGAGCTTAGGACAGAATCAAAGTACATTACTTTGTAGACAAGGTGCGTATTGACCTCAAGTCTAAGGTCTCCCACACACTGATCATACTTTAGACAAGTATAACAAACAGTATATCAGCAGGGTATACCAATACTTCCAAAGTATCCATATGTCCATCACGAGTAACAATTACTCGTAGCAGGTGAGACATACTACATCCTCTAAGGATGTGATGCAAACCACAAGTCGACTTATCACATATCATCGATATCCCATTCTCGATGATCATTAGTCGAGGCTCTTTTAAGAATTACGTTATAATATTAATAACTCACATTATTAATAACAGCGTAACCTCCAAGGATGCATATTATAGAATATTATAAATAATCAATTAATAATTCAATAATTGCAAATGCCAAAATATTAATCTCCATTAATAATACGAATGTGTGTAAAGTACATTTGTCCTAATATAGATTGTCTCTACGACATAAATATACTTTCACAAACATCATCCAAAATCCATCTCTCTTTTTTTCCTATTAGCTTGCATCCGAGCCATCATTAGATATCTTAATTTCTCCAACAATGTTATAATTACTTATCTCGAGCCTCAAGTATCATGCTATTAAAACATTCACACATGTTATTCAACAAGATATTACTCTTAACATTTGGAGTGAAATGCGATCGTGACCATTCACTGGGTGCTTTGTCACTTAACCAAGAAGCTGCTTCTGCATCTAAATTAAAAATTTCAAACATGATATCTTTAAAGAACTTTTCTGTTGTAGTTTTCGCAGCAGTCCAAAGTGCACTCCTCAAGGAGGAGCCGCTATATCCAGTTTTCCTAAAATTTCTATAAAGGTGTCTCACACAGAACCTATGACTAACGAAAGGCAACACATCATTAAATGCTTCAATAAGACCTTTTTGCTTATCTGACATGAAGGTCCAACCACTGTGTTCATCAATCTCCAAATCAGCAGCTAAGTAGATCAAAAACCATGATGATGTCTCGTGTGATTTCTTTTCAACAACTGCATATGCAATCGGAAATATGTTATTATTAGCATTGATTCCAACCGCTGCTAACAATTGAGTTCCATACATTGGATCCTTTAACCAACAACCATCTACACCCATAATTTTTCTACAACCTGCCTTGAATCCCTCCTTACAAGCACCAAAACATATGTATATTCTCTTAAATCTATGTGACTTGTTAGGAATTTCATTTTCTGTTAATTTTACAAAAATAAAACTACTAGGATTTGTCCTCTCAAGCTCATTGCAGTAGTCCCAGAACATAGAAAATTGATCTTTAATATCACCATCAAGTAATGCAATAGCCTTTGTTTTAGCTCTTCTAACTTGCTTTGCGTTCGAAATTTACTAAAGTGGAATTAAGTTTATCCCATTATTTATGACTCGAACAATTGGGTCCCCGCATGTCGGAAACATCATTTCCACACACGTGTACTCGTAGTGCCAAGTATTGTAAATTTCATTAGTGAAAGAGATATTGGTATGTAAGTAAATGTTTGAGACATAGAATAATGGACGGTTATTGGCTAAATAACAAGTGTTTCACGTCGATAAACGAAGGAAGGATTGTGCAAAGTGTAAGATGGTACGGCACCGGAAAGGGTCGCGGCACCACCCGGACGGAATTCCAAAAGTTTGGCTGATTATGGAGAGGTTTTGGAGCATTAAAATGACAGTTTTTCTCCATAAATCAACCATTATTTGGATGCATTAATTGGTGAATTAAAGGGCCATTATATGACATTTAAATGGTCATTACTTGTGCCATTACTTGGCTGGTCATCATGGGGATTCAATGACCATTACTTGGCATGGAAGGGCCATTACATGGTCATATGAAGAGCCATCTTGCACACCTATAAATTGAGGCCTTTGGCTCAATTCTATAGACTTACACATAAGTTAACAACACCACAAAGAGATCAGATTTTCCTGATAGCAATCCTTCTCTTAGCAATCTTCTTTATTCGTGTTCTTCGTTGGTGTCATTTTTGTAGGCTTCACACATTTGATAGTTTGTTGTTTTATCTTGGGAGACTATTTCCCACACTTCAGTAAAGCCTATATACGGGGGCAATCTTGTCTTAAAGACAGAGAGTCATCTCTCGACTCAGCCGGTGGTGTTGTGATTATCTAATTGGTTGCTAAGTGTTTTATGTGTGAACTTGAAACTCAAAGGACTCTAACCGTTCGAATTCTCAGTGGTTCTACAAGCCACAAGTGTAGCAGTTCATGTTCTTGTAGTTCTGAAAACAAGATCTAGATTTGAAGTTCTAGTTCAAGATTAAAAGATTGACAACTTGTTATTGTAATCTTTTTTTATTTATTCTTTCGAAGCACTTGTAATAGTTATTCACTATTCCCGTACGACTTTATCTCCAATAATTTTAAGACAAGATTGTATTAGGATTAGAAGGATGTTTTCCAACAGATATGGCCCCAAACCTGGCTGTGGTTTTCTTCGTGAAAACAGTTCTATTGACAGTTCTGTTAACAGTTCAAACATTGTCTCTATCAACAACCGTGCTTTCAAATCTTGTCCTAGTTTTGGCTCTCTCTTTAGTTACAAATCTATTTCCGTCAAAGGTGGGATCTTTATCTCTGATGCTGAGCTTCAAGATCCTACTGATGGTCATGCTAGTACAGCAAAGATCAAGGACGAGTTGCTGTCACCACTTCCAAGAGTGGTGGAAATAAGCGCCCACGAGTGGCTGAGGATATCAACTGGACTAGAGGAGAAGGCTGAAGATGATGTTCTATTATGTAGCAGAGGGTCTATGTCTTTCCCAGACGAAGAATCCAAATTATGGTAAGGAGGAAATGGACACTCAGTCCGACGAAGTGACCGAAGTGGGCCAGAATCCAAAATTGGGATAAGTAATTTTTCTTTCTTGTAAAAAATAAGATTAAATGATGTCTGATTAAAAAAGGCTTAAAGTAAGAAGGAATATGAAAATGTTTTCCAGAAAAAATTATATTCCTTATGCTTTAAAATCAGAAGTTTAATCTCACATTCCTTCCCGTTTAAAGATTGGACTATTGTAAACAACGACTTAAAAGATCCGTTCTTTTGGGTGTAATTATTAAAAGTGTGTAAAGTATGCTCGCACATACGAAGAAGAGAGATCCATTGACTGTGCGAAAACTGTTACCACTCTTAATCAAGCACCAGAAATTGTCTGAGCACCAATCTCAAGAGGAGAAGACTAAAATATAATGGCTTATCTTAAGACGTTGAACTTTTCACACTATCTGAAATAAGATCCCTCATTTGATAGGATTGTATTGGACACTCAGTCGTACAAAGCCTACGGGCGACTGGAGTGGGCCAGAGTTTCCAGGACTTAAATGATTTGAAGGCCAAAAGAAAGGCAAAAATGAAATTGGACACTCAGTTTGCCAAAGCAACTGGAGTGGGCTAGAGTATCCAGATCACATATGATCCGATAACGCCCTAACAACGGGCAAGAGGTTGTTCATGTAAAGCAACGCCACCTCTAAAGTAGAAGGGGTTGGAGAGGTTGTCCTCAAAAGGACTTCAGGGAATGAGATCACTCTAAAATGAGGTGATACATGTCCCAAACTTATTTTTAGGGACGTTGTTGGTCAAGTTGGCTTGAGACTAGTCCAACAGGTCTGCAATAACTAAGAATGGTACAGTATGTCTGTAGCCAAATGAATGATATATTTGTAATATGTGCATCTATGCCATCATAGATTAAGACACATTAAATAGAAGGTCATTCAAAAGCTAACTAAGTTGAGATTATTGTCTTCTGTTGACAAAAATCCTTTGAATGAATGTCAGGTGGGTGAAGAGGCAAAATCACCTTTCCATTCCATCAAAGGAATAGCGAAAGAAGCACATCTCCTCTAGAACTTAGTCACACCTACATCGGTGAATTGAAGTTTGTATAAAATAGAGGGGGGAGACGAGTACTTTGTAACCTTCATTGACGATGGTACAACGTATTGCATCCTTTGTTTGTTGAAAAGAAAAGATGAAGCTATTGAAGCGGATAAGAACTACAAAGCAGAAGTTGAAAATCAACTAAGCCTACGGATTGAGAAATTCGTAGTGATAGAGGGGGAGAATGTGAAGCATCGTTTATCAAACGATTGCTCCTTACTCACCTCAGTCTAACGGTGTTAGCTAAGTGCAAAGTCGTATGCCCAAAATATGTGGGGAAAGGCGATCCTTACCACTAATGTGATTCTCAACAGAACTCCGCATAAGGATAAGGATAACCCTCCATGTGAAATATAGAAATAATCCCACCTACAAATGTTGTGATGTGGGGTGGCTTTGTAGAGGTTGGAATACCAAAACAGGTCAAGTTGGACCTAAGAATGTAGATTGCATATCCATTGGATCAGCAAATAACAGTAGTGCTTACCGTCTCTTGGTGTCAAAGAATGCTGAACTCTTTGAAGATAACTTTCCTTGAGAAGGAAAAAAGAAGTAATTGCTCGAGGTTAACAAGAACCCGCGAGTGCTTGATTGTCCGAAACTAGACGTTCCAGATCTACAGGACTCGGAAGTTGCTGACTATCCGGAACTTAATGTTTCAGATCTACAGAACTCAGAGATTCTAGATGTTGAACCGAGACGGAGAAAAGAGGGGACAAAGACTTGTTCTAGGCCTTCTAATAGATTCCATCAGATATAAACATACTTGTGTAATGGTTGACCTTTCTTCGGGAAAAGAACCTTTGGGTTGTAAAAGTGGATACTCTCATTGAGTACAAAGTAGATAGATCTACTGACAAGTATAAGGCCTCGGCTACTTGGACCTGTGCTCCCCTGTGAATAGCTTAACATCCTGGGCCATTGCAGTCTTCCGTGACATGGATATTGAGACAGCCTTCCTAACCAGAGAGTTTGAAGGAGAGGATCAATGTTGGTTTGTTCGGATTCTTCCTGGACTTTCTTTTTGGTCCTTGAAATGTTTACATTTTGGTCTGGAAGGTTCAAATGAATCGACAACAGAAACATTAACTCTGAAGTTAGAAAGTCAACAGTTGGAAAACTAACAGTCTGAAAACTAACAGTCTGAAAGTGGAAGTCATATTGAAATTTGTTTCAATATGAAAGATATGGACATCACAGATGACATCTTAGGAATTGGGATTTCTAAGACATCTAATGGACTGGTCTAATTCCAAACTTATTTGTAAGGTATTTGACAGTCTCGTTGAAGTCACCAATGATATGAATCATAGAATTGATTGGAATCATGGTGCACCTGTATACCAGGAGCGATATGCGCAGGTCACTATAGTTCAATATATTTTATACGCTACAACCGACCTGGTATCGGCTTACAAAGTAGATCAGTTCAACTAAGAAACACTCGTGATTCTGGAAATGATAGATAGAAGACGTTAAATTGGATATGTCGATATTTGAAATATTCGCTTATCTATGGATTATGGTATTCTGGATGTCCAGCAGTTCTGGGAGAACACAGCGACTGGACATCAGACTTGAAGAACACCAAAGCCACAAATGGGTGTGTATGGTGTGTCTTTGAAAATCATCTAAGCAAACTTGCATCGGCCGATTCATGATGGAATCGGTGTTTATCGCTTTGGACAAAGCATGAAAAGAAGTTGAGTAATTTCACGACATCTTAGAGGATGTCCCTTATTGAGAGAGACCCGTGCCTTCGTCAGTTATACATTATGACTAGCCAATCGGCTTTAGGGAGGGCACAGATGACGGCGTCTGGACATATTAGTTAGAGACAAAGACAGTAGGGCAGTTGACCATCACGGGTGTCACTTCCTTGATTACTAATCAAAGGATATAGCGGAGCCTTTAACTAAGGGACTACCCAAAGATCAAGAGTTCTGCCTGTCTAGGGGATGGGATTAAAACCCAAACAATACGAACCTTTACGGTGGTAACCCAACCATATTGACTGGAGATCTCAAGAATTTGGTTCAATGGGAAAACTAAGCTGTAAAAGGCTCAGTTGAGCGCTTCGATGGAAGCAAGATCACTTCAAATTATGATTTTTGTAAAAAAACGTAAATCCAAAGCCGTTCCCGCGATAGACATTAAGTGCTACCTGCATGGTGGGTAAAGGTTAAGTTTCAAAACCTTTGATGATCCTCAACAGTTGAGGTTAAGGTTTGAAAACTTTTAATGATTTCTAATACTTGTGAAGCAAGGTATAGCAGGATATCTTGTAGGAGATCACCTATTTAAGTGCGAGGACAGGACGCCTCAAATGAAAGCCTACTTGGGAAATTGTGGTCAAGCCCTCCCTTTATTCCTCGGAATCGAGCGGGCAGCAAGAATTAGAATCAAACTTAAGAATCCAAATGTGTCCACGGCCACAATGGACAGAACAATAAGAAGAAACGAATAAATGGAAGGTATTGTGTTGGTACTGTTGTCTTCGCTTATATTAAACACTAACGGTTCAAGACATCACTTTCACCGTGCAGTAAGTAAGTCCGATGGTATTCAACTAGGGAAGGTTCAAAGCGGAAGCTACCTCTCCTGATCCAATATCTTTTTGCTTAAAGTAGGCACCTTGCGCCAAAACCTCTTTCAAGAGGGAATTGTTGGAAATTTACTAATGTGAAATTAAGTTTATCCCATTATTTATGACTCGAACAATTGGGGACCCGCACGTCGGAAACATCGTTTTCACACACGTGCACTCGTAGTGCCAAGTATCATAAATTTCGTTAGTGAAAGAGATATTGTACGTAAGTAAATGTTTGAGACATAGAATAATGGACGGTTATTGTCTAAATAAACAAGTGTTCCACGTCAGTAAATGAAGGAAATATTGTGCAAAGTGTAAGATGGTGCGGCACCGGAAAGGGCTACCGCACCACCCGGAAAGAATTCCAAAAGTTCGGCTGATTATGGAGAGGTTTTGGAGCATTAAAATGATAGTTTTTCCGCCATAAATCAGTCATTATTTGGCTGCATTAATTGGTGAATTAAAAGGCCATTACATGGCATTTAAATGGTCATTACTTGTGCTATTACTTGGTTGGTCATCATGGGGATTCAATGACCATTACTTGGCATTTAAGGGCCATTACATGTGCATATTAAGAGCCATCTTGCACACCTATAAATTGAGGCATTTGGCTCAATTCTGTAGACTTACACACAAGTTAACAACACCACAAAGAGATCATATATTTCCTGATAGCAATCCTTCTCTTAGAATCTTCTTTATTCGTGTTCTTCGCTGGGGTCTTTTGTGTAGGCTTTGCACATTTGATAGTTTGTTGTTTTATCTTATGAGACTATTGTCCACACTTTCATAAAGCCTATATACGGGGGCAATTTTGTCTTAAAGACATAGAGCCATCTCTCAACTCAGTCGGTGGTGTTGTGATTATCTAATTGGTTATTAAGTGTTTCAGGTGTGAACTTGAAACTCAAAGGACTTTAGCCATTCGAATTCTCAGCGGTTCTACAAGACACAAGTGTAGCAGTTCATGTTCTTGTAGTTTTGAATACAAGATCCAGATTTGAAGTTCTAGTTCAAGATTAAAAGATTGACAACTTGTGGTAATCTTTGTTGTTTATCCTTTCGAAGCATGTGTAATAGTGATTCACTATTCTCGTACGACTTTATCTCCAACAATTTGTACTAACATGAGCTTTCAGTTGTCGACTGACGGAATCTCTGAATTCAGACGCTTTCCAATTCCTATATGAACTAATTTCATCAAGATATCTCCTTGCAATGAAGGAAGATGTGATCTTCTTATTACGATTATTAGCGAATATTCTCCGAATATTCACAGTATATTTTGTAATTATGATATGTGTATATTTAAGGTAACTTAGGATTCTTATTGTATTATGAATCAACCTCTGTACAACTATATATATATATATATTGTGATTAATGAAAGGAAGCCCAAAAGGGAGATTATTCCAAACTTACATGGTATCAAGAGCCAAACCCTAATCTCTGCTCTTCTCCTACCAAAAGCCGCCGACCCCCCTATTTTTTCTCCTTCCGGCCAACGGCAACTGTACTATATTTTCTTCCATTTCATGGCTACCATGTCTCGTCCCACTTCCCTTACTAATTCCGGTTCTTTCACTGGTATCTTTGAAAACCCCCATCTACGTTCATCGTCTTCTTTTCATCCGACATTCGCCGTTACCAGCATCAAGAATTTAATCCCTATAATTCTTGACCAAGAAGACTATCAATATTCCATGTGGATAGAACTGTTCTATATGCATGCATGTGCGTACAGTGTGCTAGACCATATTGATGATTTTGTTCCTCATCCCACCGATGTTGCATACTCGACACGGCGTCTCCTCGAAGCCATCATCAAATGGATATACGGCACCATCTCAAAAGACTTATTGTGTACTATCATGAAAATAGGTGCTACGACACGTGAACTTTGGGTATGGTTAGCAGAAATTTTTCAAGATAATAAAAATACTCGGGCCGTGTATTTGGAAGAGCAGTTCAACAATACGCGTCTCGAGAATTTTAACAATATGTTCGAATATTGTAAACAACTGAAACTCATAGCCGACCAACTTTCCAACGTAGGGACATCTGTTTCAGAAACCAAGATAGTACTTCAACTAGTTGCTGGTTTACCGAAAGGTGAATAAGACACACTTGCAACGATGATTCAACAGGTCGACCCCCTATCAAGTTTCAACAAGGCGTGTTTACAACTATTGTTGGAAGAGACCCGCCGCGCTGAACAAGAGGAGCACAATCAAAAAGCATTGGTCGTTGACAGCATGGCACCACCGGCGGCCAACACCACCCAGCCACCATCGCCAGACCACCAGCAGCAGTAGTCCCGCGGCGGAGGACATAGTGGTAGAGGTCGCGGTAATAACCTATCTCCCTTGGTGCAATCTCTCCGTCAACTTGGCATAACAGACTCGGACACCCAGGAGAACATGTCTTTAATTTTCTTAGGATTAATCAGCGTATTCAATGTAATAATGGGAAAATTGCCCAAACCTATTTTTCTTGCCCGCTTGGCAAGTATACTCGTATTCCGTTTACATATTCCACAAGTTACTTTTTCTCCATTTGATATTGTTCATGCTGCTTTGTGGACATCTCCTGTTGTTAGCTCTTTAGGTCACAAATTTTATCTAGTTCTTTTAGATGATTTTTCTCATTTTATCTGGATTTACCCATTAAAATTCAAATCCGAAGTGTTTGCCAAGTTTCTTGAGTTTCAAAAATTCATTACAAATCAGTTTGAAAAACCCATAAAATCCTTTCAATCTGATAACGGACGTGAATTTAATAATTCGGCCTTTCAATTTTTTTGTTCTAATCACGGTATGGTTTTTCGCTTCTCATGTCCCCACACTTCGCCTCAAAATGGAAAGGCTGAACGAATTATACGTATCATTAATAACATGATTCGCACTCTCCTGTTTCATGTGTCTTCCATCCTTTTTTTGGGTCTATGTTGTTAAAATGGTAGAATCCCTTCTTAACATTTTACCCACTAACACTCTCCAAAACAAGACCCCCACATAAATTTTATACCGTAGGATCCCGTCCTATGACCAACTCCGAATTTTCGGTTTCCTATGCTACCCCAATCTAGCCTCCACTGCCCCTCACAAATTAGCACAATGAACTACGCCATGTGTCTTCGTTGGTCTCGCGTCTAATCATAGGGGTTACCTTTGCTATGACCTGTCCACTCGTAAAATCATTATCTCCCGCCATGTCACATTTGACGAAACATGCTTTCCATTTTCGAATCTTCGGAAATTTCAAACCACATATTACACATTTCTCGATGAGACAGACTATCCCCGCCAGTCAAATCATTGTTCTAACTTCAGTCCACTATTCCCGCGTCCTTGTCGTCGGCTCTGGTGGCCTCATCTCCACCAGTTACCAACGCCGACGACGTCCCTGCACCACAGAGGTCCCCGTCACCATTCCCACGGTCGACCCACCGCCCTCACCACCAAACCATCACCAATCACCGAGAGGTTGTCCAGAAACCCACCAGCCGCCACATCTCCGATCCACACACAGCTCGGTAACCTGCAACCACCACCAATGCCTGAACTGCCAAACTCCACCACCTCGCCACACAACCCACAAACACTGACAACAAACCTAGACCCCAACCAGTCTCCTCAACCCCCTATCATCGGCGACACCCACATTCCAAAAATAGATCCCGAACCGGTAACTAACCAGCCACTGACCACACCCAATACAAACCGTACACCACTACCTACCCATTGTATGGAAACTCGTGATCAACACGAGATTTTTAAACCCAAGGTTTATTTTAACCTCTCCACATAAACCATATCACCCATTCCCAAAAACCCAAAACTAGCTAAACTGGACCCTAATTGGAATGCAGCCATGTGCGAGGAATTTAATGCTTTAACAAAGCATAGTACTTGGGATTTGGTACCTAGATCGGATGGGGTGAATGTAATCCGGTGCATGTGGCTATTTCATCACAAATTCAGATACAGTGGTGACTTGGAGCGGTATAAGGCGAGACTGGTTGCTAATAGCACTAATCAACAGAATGGAATTGATTGTGGTGAGACATTCAGTTCGGTTGTCAAACCGGCTACTATTCGTACTATTCTCAGCATTGCTATGGGCAAGCATTGGCCGATTCATCAACTTAATGTCAAGAATGCATTTCTTCATGGGGATTTGAAAGAAACTCTGTACATGCATCAGCTACCCGATTTTGTTCATCCTGTAGTCCCTTAGTATGTATGTCGTCTCCGGAAGTCACTTTACGACTTGAAACAGGCACCCCGCGCTTGGTATGATCATTTTGCCAGGTATATTATGCAGATTGGGTTTATATGTAGCAGGTGTGATAACTCTCTCTTCATTTTTCATCGCGGTAGCATCACTGCTTATTTGCTATTATATGTGGATGGCATTGTTCTTACTGCCTCCTCTGACGGTTTGAAGAATGAAATCATTGGTCTACTCAAAACTGAATTTGCTATGACCGATTTAGGCAAGCTGAGTTATTTCATGGGTATATCCGTGACCAGATCTGCAGCTACTATGTTCCTGAGTCAGCGTAAATATGCGGAAGAGATAGTGTACATGGCTAAGATGGAAAATTGTAAGGTTATGCCAACTCCGATTGACTCGAAATCCAAGCTTAGTGCTGCTGATGGTGATCCAGTTTCTGATCCCACCCTATATCGGAGTCTTGCAGGTGCCCTTCAGTATTTTACATTCACTAGGCCCGATATTGCATATGCCGTCCAGCAGGTGTGTCTATTTATGCACCCCCCCCCCCGCGAGAATCCCACTTTGCTTCCCTCAAGCGTATTATCAGATACATTAAGGGCACACTTGACTATGGACTGCATCTCTACCCCTCTGCACCGACCAAGTTGCTCTCTTACACGGATGCGGATTGGGCAGGGTGACCGGACACATGTCGCTCCACCTCAGGCTACTATGTATATCTAGGAGATAATCTTATTTCGTGGTCCGCCAAGCCGCAAGCCACACTATCCCGTTCGAGTGCTGAAGTAGAGTATCGAGGAGTTGCTAATGTAGTTGTTGAGATCTGTTGCATCTGAAATCTTCTTTTGGAGCTCCAGTGTCCACTGCGAAAGGCGTCTATAGTCTACTGTGACAACATATCTGCCATATATCTATATCACAATCCGGTCCAACATCAGCTGACCAAACACATTGAGATGGATATCCACTTTGTGCGTGAGAAGGTCGCTCTTGGTCAAGTCAAAGTATTGCATGTGCCCTCCTCCTATCAGTATGCATATATTTTCACAAAAGGACTACCGAGACAGCTATTAATCGACTTCATGTCCAGCCTAAGCGTCCGGCCTCCTCCCGCTCCGACTGAAGGGGAGTATTAGCGAATATTCTCCGAACATTCACAGTATATTTTGTAATTATGATAGGTGTATATTTAAGATAACTTAGGATTCTTATTGTATTAGGAATCAACTTATGTACAACTATATATATATATATATATATATATTGTGATTAATGAAAGGAAGTCCGAAAGGGATATTATTCCAAATTTACAACGATGATGCCAACTTTTACAACTATGCACTGGATTATAAGTTTTTATTTGAAATTCTTTGTTCCTGTGCATTCTTGACGCCATGATTTCTCATTTACAATTTGAGTGTATGCATTCAGCTCTCATTCTTATCTTGTCATTTTTGCGCCACCGGATATACCTTCCTTCCTTTATTTCATGAGTTTCCACAGCACTTTTAAATTCCTTTTTGTTTCCAAAAGTATATTCCAGAGCAAGTACTGGATTCATCCCATCTGTTTTAGGATTATGCATTTTTGAAGTGCTGATCTTTTTACCTTTTTTGTCAAATTTCATCTCCGGCATTTTGAAGTAAGAGTCCAGATGCTCAAAGCATATCTCAACTACATTATCTTTGAAAATGGATTTGGCTATTGTGCGAGCTTCTACTTCAGTAGATACTAGCCTCAATATGTTAACCAAACTTCCTACCTTTGTGCCAAAACTTCACTGAGTCATTGATGTAACCACAAAGCTCCGCCATCTTCCTTAGTCCCGTCATATTAAGATCTGTTGGTTTCACGTTGTCAAAGTATTCTACGATACTCCAACATAGTGGTTTGGTTGGTTGGTGCTTCATCAAACCACCATGATATACTTTGATGGTGAAACCTTCTGTTGCAAGTACATGGTCTGTCAACAAAAGATGAACACATTTATAAGGAATCCAAACTAAAATTATCTAAAACATTGAATAGGATCATTTAACTTAATATAAAAATAAAAAAAGTTTTGTACTAAAATAATCTAATGCAAGTAAAAACAAAATATAAATGCAGTTTATAACGCGACAATATTGAGTTTTTCTATGTCAAAGTCGAATAAAAGAATAAGTACCCAATATCATAGATAAAATAGCGTGTCGCCTTCTCCGATACAAAGCAATAACATAAAGATTAAAAACAAAGATTCTCTAAACCTATTGAAATCTTGAACAAACAATACAAATCAGATCCTCACCATAACAATGGTTTACTTCTATTTCGCTACTCTTTTGATGAACATTGATGTGGAGTAAAGAAGAGGAGAAACCAATTTTCGCCCTTAGAAGAATATCTTGGCGCCAAAACAGAGAAGAAATTAGGGATTTTTTAATTCTCACATTGATGATGGGACAAGTATAAGAAGAAAGACTTTTCTCCGTCTTCTATACGTTAACATGGGTGTAATGTCGTTAAATTTGTGCAAGTTAGCGTTAGTATAGAGTAGGGGTGGCCAACGGGTCGGGAGTCGAGAGGATCGGGAGTTTGTCGGTCCCGTCCCGGTTCGGGTCCCGTCGGAAAAGGGGCGGGGCGGGATCGGGTCGGGGCGGGATTTAACTTTTTTTTTCCTTAATTTAAAAAATAACATATATATAAACAACTCAATAATTGAATAAAATAGTGTAATAAAAACATCTCAATGCTGTTTTTATGTCTCTTATATTATTTAATAGACATATGATTTTTTTATAATACAAATACAATTGTAAAAAATGCAACTTTGTGGTATTGTTCAAAAGTTGCAAATGACATAGTAAAAATGCAATTAAAAAAATTACATTTTGAAAAAAACTTGTTCTAGTTTCTTATAATTTCTTGTGGTTCTTCGATTGGAATTGCTATTTGTTGGTCAAATTGCTCCACGTCGCTTCCACCACATTCGGATAAGATGTCGTTGTAGTTTTCGTCTTCTTCTTCGTTGATCTACGGTTGACCGCACCTTCTCCGCTCCGCACGTATCCAATCTCTGAATAATACTGCAATCTCCAAGTTGTCTCCGGCTAATAAGTGTTTGTGCTCTCCTATTTGATATCTGCCGGCAGAAAAAATGCTTTTAGACGCCGTTGATGACGCTTGAATGTTCAAAACATCTCGGGCCATCATTGAAAGTGCCGGATTGAGAACTCGCTTGGTACGATCTTGTAAAATAAAAATATCAAACTCGCTAATTTGGTTAATAGTGGGACCACCACACATTCTATTTCTGATGCTTTCAATACTAGCCACAGAAACAACATTTCTTTTGTAATGTTGTGTTGAAGAAGAAAAAGATGGTATGGAAGCCGGTAAGTTGCTAGCACTTTCTTGTTGGTAAAATCTATATACTTTTTTGCATTCGTCTTCTACGCTAGACAATACTTCTTCTTTAGTTTGTTCAATAGGTGGTGGGTGATTTGGATTTTTGGGACTTGGATGTGGTAATACTGCTATACAATCATAAATAGTTTTAATAAATGATTTAGTACCGTCTATTTTAATAGTCAGATTTAATACAACACCAATAATATAAATAGTGGGAATAGAAATAAAATATTTTTTTATTTTGATAAACATTTTTTTAATAGCTGCCTTCTAAGCTGGTTTATCCATATATTCATTAAGCAGTAAAAATATTAGAGCTATATAAAACAACATAGTTGAAATAGTAGGATAATATATACCGAAAAATTCTTTTATTGCTTGAAAATTTTTCTCTATAAATATAATAAATTCGGAAAATTTTCCCCAATCGCTATCTACAACCATATCAGCTGGATTTTGATTATGAGAGTTAAAAATAAAGTTGTAGGTTTTATATAGTCATAAGCAACAAGTAGTTGCTCGTATAAAGAATTTCACCTAGTGGGTACTTTTTCTAGAATTTTTCTATAAGGTAGTTGGCAATCGTGACAAGTTTTTTTATATTCTTTTTTTCGTTGCATTATACTATTATTAAAAATAAAGTTTATAGAAAATTGTATTTTACTAAGAATATCTTCAAAAAGTGATAGATCATCCTTTACAACTAAGTTATATATATGACACACACATTTTATATGAAAATGATCTGAAAAAAATGGAGTTAAATTATTTTTTAAAATTGTAATATCATAATTGTTAGAAGAAGGGTTATCTAATGTAATAGTCATAATTTTATCAGTTATTCCGTAATAATCGCACACTTGATTAATATTTTCTACAATAAAAACACCGGTGTGCCTATCATCTATATATCTATACGCTAAAATACGTTTTTGCATAGACCATTTATAATATATCCAATGACAGGTTGCCATTAAATAATCATGGCTTTTAGTACTACGACCTATATCAGAAGTGATAGCCACTTTGCCATTAAAATGATATAATGAATAACGTAAATACTGTTGATATTCATGTGCAAATTTAAATACATCTCTCTTAACAGTTGATCTAAGAAAACCGTTAAAAGCAGGATTATACATATTTCTATTGTAATGAATAAAATCAAGAGATGAAGGAAATGAAAAAGGCAAACCCTCCACATCGACTCATTTTGCTATTGCTTCCCTATCTCTATGTTTATTGTAATTAGGGCCTACAATTCCCCCGTCGTGGGGTTAATTTGACCCTGTACTTGGTCCCGAACAGTATGTGAACCTTATCCCGATGGAGCGGGCGTTTGCACACTCGATTTTGAAGCCTCGTATTGGGCATACCTAGCTGGATGAGCCCTTGATATGTGTCTCATTAAACCCTCTGTCCCACTGTGACCTTTTTCAGTTTTAAATTTTAAAACATCTTTACAAAATTTACATCTAGCTACTTGATTCTCTACGTCCCTATCAAAAAATGTTCATACATTTGATTTTAATGGTCGTTTTGCTGGACCTTGTCTCATACTAGGGGGAATATGAGGCATTTCAGTTGAAGGTGCACTAGTGGGTGTGTTGTCATCTACATTAGTGTGTGTATCATCTAGATCATCGTCTAAATTAAAGTCTTCTTGAGTTCCAGAAAATAGTTTCTCGTCTAAATCTAATGGTATTGCAGAAAAATGTTCAGTATCAACAAAATCATCTTGTGTAGGAATAGAATTTTGTCTAAAAATATGATGACTAGAAGAAGTACCCTTGCCCTTTTTGCTCCTACTATAAGAAGCCTTACCCTTACCCTTACCCTTACCCGTAAGCATACGTTTAAATCATTACATTATAATTATACTAATAAATAATTAAAGTAAATGAAATTAAGTGCGCTAAATAAAATAAACAGATAATAATAATTTAATGAAAGAACAAATGTACCAAATGCCGACGAACGTCGACGTGTAATCGAGAGGTTGAAAATTAAAACTTTGCTCGATGGAAGATCCTCAAGCTAGTTGTCAACTTCACCCCAAATGAATAAATAAAATTCAATTTTTAGTAGACAATGTAGACTTGTAGAGAGATATATTGATAGATTAGAGAGATTGTAGGAAGATTTGTGAGAAAAATGAAGAGAAAATGAGGTATTTATAGTTGAAAATTTGGGTTAAAGTGTAAATATAATAACTTATGAGTTAAAAATAAATATTAAAGGGGTAGGAGGAGGCCAAAAATAACCGTTGCACAATGGCCAAAATGTAAAATGGTCGTTCATGCAACAGTTATTTGTGCAAAGGGAGGTTTCGGGTAGGACCGGGGTCGTCGACCCCATTGGCCACCTTAGTATAGAGTCTCATTTATAAGCAAAGACTAAATCTGTCCACTTTTAAATACTTAAGGGATGTTTTATGTTCCATCCTATATATAAGGGATAAAAATATTCCTTCAGCTATAGTTAAGAGACCATTTAAGTTTTTTCCTCAAGTTTTCAATTTTGGAGGGTAAAAATTAAATAACATACTCTGTATGTGCTATATATTCTGTTGTCACTCTGCTTTACTATACCTTTTTTTTTGTGTGTGTGTGTTCCTTATTAGTTGTGAAATACCAACAGAATTGGAGTGGAAAGGATGAAGATCCAAATAAGGGTAAACCGGTGCAACTGTCATTGCCAGCTTATAAATGGCGCTTAGTCATTGCCAACTTTCATTTTTCTCATTCTTGCGTTAAAATTTACACTGAATTCCTTTTTATTATATCTCTGAAATTTTTCGTTTTATTAATTCCTTTATGTTATGCTGTTACTTGAGATCGAAAATTGAGTATTGAAATCTCTGATATTTTGTGTTGTACTCTAAATATGATCAGGATGTAACGGGTTCAAGCCGTGAAAACAACCTCTTGTAAAAATTCATGTTAAAACTAAGTACAATAGACCCTTGTGATCCGGCCTTTCTCCAGATCCAGGGGCGGATTACATGGAGGTGAGGGATAGGTTAGATTTATGTGTTTATGTACATATATTAACTTTTGAATATCCTAAACAAATACAAAAGGTTAGCTCAAGTGATTCAGGGTGTTCAAAATTATCACCAACATCCTAGATCCGATTTTTAGGGACAATATTATTTTTATATTTAATTTTTGTTGTTTTTTTCGAACACCCTGAGTGAAAATTCTGAATCCGTCACTGCCCGAACCTCGCACATAGTTCGCCATGGTCTTTTCTGTATAGCCAATTTAACACTTCATGTTATGCTGTTACTTCAGATAGAAAATTGAGGGTTGACATCGCTGATGTTTTGTGTTATACTCTAATTCGCCGTGGTTTTTTCTATATAGCCAATTGGTTTCCATACATTCATTTTCTTTGATTTTCACAAGTTGGTTAAGTTACTGCTCTCGTGTTACTCTAAACAAGTAATTTGTGTGTACATTCACAAGTCACCACAGTATTGTTGGGTATTACCAAGGATTTGCAGGAAACGGAAATTACAAGTAACTGCTTATGTAAGAATTGAAATTATAATTCAACTCTAAAACTGAAAATTACAATATAACAACAAACTGAAATTACTATTTTATTGATCAAGAAAACTGGAAAGTTGTTTTTGCTGAGTCGAGTGTGGCACTCTGTCCTTAAGACAATATTGCCCCGTATGTATCCTTTATACGTCCCGGACAATTCGTCTCCCAAGATAAAATGAAACAATGGAACTATTGAGCAAAGGAAACTCAAAAGCTACCGTGAAGAATATTGAATAACAAAATGATGCTTGGAAGATTAGGAAGAAACTCGCCTTGCTTTCTCTGCTTTGTGTATTTTCGTGTATATCAAGTGTGCCTCAACAATAGTGTAAGGGGTGTTTATATAGGAGGAAGAGGGATTTGTTTGATCGCCTCCATAATGACCATTATTGGCCAAATAATGACCATTATGGAGGTAGTAAAGCCACCAAATAAATGGAGAAAATTGCCAACGGATTGGCCATTATAGGAGGTGTAATTCACCAAAATAAATGGTGAATACGTTTCGTTCGGACCGTCGAAATTCGACTTTCGAAAACTTCGGGACCAAACCGCACATCCGAAAGAATTCTCGGTCCAAACCGCACATCCGAAACTTCGGGATCAAACTCGTACTTCTGGCAAAGTTTTCTGGCCCAAAAAGATAATATCAGAAGGCCCACAGCCCACGACCCACGACCCGTGAGCCCGTGAGCCCGAGAACCCGTGACCCGGAACCGGACTTGACGGGCGGCGGCGGCGCGCGTGTGGTCTTTCCTCGAACCGAAGCACATCTAGGTCCTCCCTCCTTTAAACACATGGGATACCCCTTGGGTTCCCAAACCTCAAACCAATTTCGAGTCTTATATACACAACAATTCTTTCTTCCTCTACCGATGAGGGAGAATTGATCACACACCACACTTTTCCATGCTTCAAACACCTTACTTCGTGAACCAATATCTCTTTCATTTCTCAATGAAATTTGATGATTCTTGGCCCTACGGTTATCTACGTACTTAGTACATCATGCATGTGTGAAGAACCGGATTCTCCAACATACGTAACACTAGTGTTTAAGCCGTTAAAGTTGGTCGGTCGCAACTCCCGCCAAAGGCTAATTTCCAACAAGTATATCATCCTCGCCTACTTTGGTAAGATACTATAGATAATCAACATCATTTTTAGAAATTAATTGAGGTTTAGAGTTAGTTTAGTGCTCTGGGGTATGCGGGATAAGGTGGGATAGATAAATTTATATCGTCAATCAAATTCAGTATAAATTTACGCGGGATAAGGTGGGATATATAAATTTATACCGTCAACCAAACTCAATATAAATTTAATCCCAGACTTAATCTTGGATACCCTACCTTATCCCATCAAACTTGGGATTATTTTATCCCAGCTCTCAGTTGGGATAAATTAATCAAAGGATTGTGTCCCAGGACTATAATCCCGGAATATTTAGTCCGCGAACCAAACGACCCCTTAGAGTTCTCATCTAGATTCTGGATTGCTAAGATTATACTCCGTTCATCCCATTTTGATCTAATTAGTATGCAAAGAGTCAATAACGTTCTTTGTTTGTGACCTTTATAATTATCTTTTCAATCAATTTGAAGTTTAAAGCTTGGGAGTTAGTATTGTTTTTGATGTAGTATCAATATATACTTGTATATTTGAAAATTAAGATAATGGTCAAAAACACATCTGAAGTATCATTTTTTGTGAGTTTTTGAACTATCATCAACTAGTTATCAAGACACATCCTAAAATTAATGAATCAGCTGACATGTGGACGAAATTTTATGGGTAAATTAAGTTGTCACGCGCCTTTTGGTGATTGTATTCAAACACTTGGTCTAGTTAGCTTTGAGGTGTGTTTTGATAAGTAATTGGTGATAGTTTAGGTAGAAAACGCAAACACCTGATAGTTCAGATAGGAAATTCGCAAAAAATTGATATTTCAAGTGTGTTTTTGACCATTATTTCTTGAAAAATAGACAAATCAATGTCCAATGTTGGACAGAAAATAAATCAAGTCAACCCTAATGAAGTAAACTAAGGCGAGTCAGACAGGGGTAGTAAGATTTTGAGGGTTCGTTTAGTAGGAAGGATAAGTTATCCCATGTAGATGAGATAGGATGAGATAACTTATTCCACTATCTGTATGGAATAACTTATCCACCTTTTATCCCATATAGATGAGATTGAGTGAGATACCAAAGGAGTTATCCCACCAACCAAACATGGATAATTTCAATCCCATTTGACTAATAATCCCATCATATCCGTCGTCCTGCCAAACGACCCCTGAGGTACTAGTAATTGGAAATTTGACACCTTACCCTTTGTTGTCCGTTTCCTGATTTCCTCCTAGCATGTGTATGTAGGTAATTTGAGTATGTTTTTCTCTAAGGTCGTCCTTTTTCTTTTTTTAGTTCTTTATCAGGCAATAATTGCTAAGATAATAAGATGTTGAAATTACCTGCTAAATGTTTACCTCTTTTATCCCCTATATTTGGGGAGTATATGTCGGATGCCGTTGTTTTATTTCTATAATCCTGAATAGTGAATACCCTGCAGGTTGGCAGTATCAGTAGACAACACCAACTGTACAGTGCATTCTGGAAGAAGCTATTGTTAGAAAATGAGATCTGTATGATAAGAAATGAATTGTAGAAACTAGATTAGGACGAGATGATTCTCTGTCCTTAGGATAATATTAGCCCCCACTATATTGCTGATGGGATTAACTTGCTAATTACCCCAGGATTCCCTAATCTTAAGAACGAATTTTACAGCAACTTATTCGTTCTTCATGAACATGAATTGCTTGAAAGAAGGAAGGTTTTCTTAGTTGGAAGATATAGATTGCAAGTAATCTTTTAATCATGTGTCATTCCATATTTAAAGGAATCAAGTACCCTTTCATGAACAATTGTAATCTTTCACGAAATAATGTAATCTTTCATGAACAATTGTGACTTTTCATGAAATCAACGTTCTTTAAAACATCAAAAGATTAAATCCAATTATAATATATTAGCATATTATTAATCCAATTATAAGCACATCCAAGCCCAATGCATGTTTGGCCCAACTAAATGAACTCTTTTCAATTTAATATACCAAGTACAAAAGTACTTATAAACACATCAAGCTTTTCTTATTCTTCCAATGTGGGACAAACTCTCATACACATCTTCCTAACAAACACAATTGAAGACTATATACAACAGCTCTGACTACAACAACAAAAATAAACCGCGAAGAACTTTGTTTAGTTGGTGCAAGTCGGACAGATGCAGGAGTTCATGCATGGGGTCAGGTCTGCTTTTCCTGCCAATGGATTCCCACTAACCAAAGGAAATGATCAAAACAAATAAACTTAGAACCAACTTTGGCTTTCAGGTGGCACATTTCATTACACCTTTCAACTATGAAACGCTAGAAGGCGTTCAGAAAGCTGTAAATGGTCTTCTTCCTTCTGACATCAGAGTTAGAGAAATTAGCCCTGCTGTGCCCGAGTTTCATGCTCGTTTCTCGGTCACAAGCAAGATATATTGCTACCAAGTATATAATTCCACTATCATGGATCCATTCTTGAGGCACTATGCTTACCATAGTCCGTATAACCTTGACGCTGCTGTCATGAGAGAGGCTGCAGCGCATTTCGTGGGGAAACATGGCTTTTCTGCCTTCGCCAATACATCACGAAAGCGATATTTCGCTTTGATGTTGTTGAAAAGGTACTATGTTCATCCCTTTACTGAATATAAAACTATCAATTAGCTTCCATGGCTTGCAGTGAGGGTGGGTTTCTCTTGGCCTACACAAAATACACGCTGGCTGGCGGCTCAAGGTCACATGCATGTGGTTCTCATATCAAAATCCGTCATTAGGCGCATCAGGGCTTCTCCAAGCTTAGAAGCTCAACGAGTCTGTATATTCTTGACATTCACGCTAACAAATTCCAAGACTAAAAGGAGTACAAAATCTTATAGCTTTCTCACTTATATCCCATTGTATTTAACTTATTTTGACTAGGTCTGGAATTAAGAATATAATCTATTTCTTATCTATGGATAATAGTACGAGTAAATGTAGCAAAGCAATTGATAAAAAGTTACCTTTGGATAGAAAAATAGCATTACATCATTGTTAAAGTTTGAATTGTTTAATAAGATTGATTTCTTAACATGAGGGTAACTCTGAAAGTCTTTTAATATTATTATTTTCGAAGCATGTCAATATCATAGTACGCCTCATAATAGATATATACACACTAATTGGAACAAAGAGAAAACAAAGTGTTACAGAATAGTACGTGTCTACACTATTAATATTTATATTGGAAGGATTCCTTTGAGAAAAATTGTAGCTGCATAACGTTAGGAAGTATCACTAATTTGTAAGTTCTTTTTTTTTTTTATAATTTTATTTGTTTTGATAAACTCTAACTTGTAAGTCTTAGCACTCCTTCTGTCCCAAAAAGATTGGCCTAATTTGATCTGACACGAAGTTTAATAAATAAAGAAAGACTTTTGAAGTATGTGGTAAAAAACAAATCTTAGATATTTGTGTGGTTGTAAATGATCTCATAAAGTTAAATTGTTTCTAAATATAGAAATGTGCTAATTTTTTTAGACAAACGGTAAAGAATGGATCTTGGGTCTGATTTAACCCTAAAAGCTAGCTTTTGGGATTGAGTTAGGCTCAAGATTCATTCTTTAAATGATATTATGACATTGATAAGGAAAGTATGTCAATCTTTTTGGGACGGAGGGAGTAGCACATATGAATGTAAGGTGGCAAAATACAAAAGAAATAGAATTTTAAAATCAATAGTGAGACCATCTTATCCTAAATGCAAATCTTCCACTTATAAGATCAGACTATATTATGGTGTATTCAATTGAGATTTTAAAAGACTATTTATAGATAAATAAGTCAAGTTGATTTTAAAAGACTATTTAGGAATGTAATGACTTAAATGATTTTTTTTTAAAAAAAATTACAATCAAGATTTTTTATGTTTGAATTTTAAAAAATTTATCATACAATTTATAAAGATTTGAAAGGACCACGTGAATTTTTTAATTTCATTCCGGAAAGTAAAAGGAATATCAACTACTTTAAAATGGCCCCACACACGCATGCAACACAGGGAGAGAGACCTCTAGTAATTGGACAAGTAACACATTTGGATGTGGATTGTGGGGAGATGTTTAGTATGGTGGTCAAGCCGGCTACCATTCGCACTGTGCTCAGCTTGGCTCTTTCGAAAGCATGGTCCATTCATAAGTTAGATGTGAATAATGCTTTCTTACATGGTGATCTCAAGAAAACAATCTATATGCATCAGCCTTTGGGGTTTCAGGATCTCAAATATCCTCATCATGTCTATTTGTTGAAAAAGTCTTTATATGGACTTAAGCAGTCCCCTCGGGCCAGGTATAAGAGGTTTGCCGACTATGTTTCGAATATTGGGTTCACTTACAGCAGGTCGGATAATTTCTTGTTCATCTATCGTCGTGGTTCGTCCTTGGCTTATATACTCTTATATGTGGATGATATTATCTTGATTGCCTCTTCCGATGACTTACGCCAGTCTATCATGACAATGCTCAGTTTTGATTTTGCTATGAAAGACTTATTTTTGTTTTACTTTATAAACGAAGCTTTTTAGAAACTTGACTCTCGCGAGTAAGAGATTGGGGCCCTTGAGTTATTTTGTGGGGATTGTTGTCACTCGTCATGCAAGTGGATTGTTCTTGTCACAGAGAAAGTATACAGCCGAGATCATTGAAAGGGTTGGGATGTCATTCTGTAAGTCCACTTCCACTCCGGTTGATACTAAATCCAAATTGGGTGTTGCAGTCGGCACGCCATACGAGGACCCGACCCACTATCGCAGTCTTGCAGGGGCCTTCAGTATCTCACATTCACTAGACTAGATATTACGTATGTCATATAGCAGGTGTGTTTGTTTATGCATGATCCTAGGGTTGAGCACATGAATGCGCTCAAACGCATCATTCGGTATATTCAGGGTACACTTGACTATGACTTGCATTTATATCCTTCATCAACGTTCACACTTGTCTCGTATACAGATGTTGATTGGGGTGGTTGTCCGAACACCAGACGGTCTACGTCTGGCTATTGTATGTTTCTTGGCAATAATTTGGTCTCATGGTCTGTGAAACGTCAGTCGACTTTGTCCCGATCCAGTGTCGAGGCCGAGTATCGAGGGGTAGCTAATGTGGTATCGGAATCATGTTGGTTACGTAATTTCCTTTTAGAGCTTCATTGTCCTATTCACAAGGCGACCTTGGTTTATTGTGATATTGTTAGTGTCATTTACCTTTCTGGTAATCCGGTTCAGCACCAGCGTACTAAACATATCGAAATGGACATTCACTTTGTTCGCGAAAAGGTTGCTCGTGGTCAAGTAACGCGTCTGCCATGTCCCATCCAGGTATCAAATGGTCAAGATCGCCCGCTATGACTGTAGGAGTGTGTTAAATATACCCGTGATATACACGGACTATACGCCGTGTATATCACGGGCTGCCTTCGATAATTGGACTGTTGGGCCATGATATACATGGTGTATATCACGGTTTAGTGTCCTAGTTTAGGTAAAGTTTTGTTGTAATTATTATTGTACACTTACCATAATTATACCATAATTATATAGTTAGTGTCTAAGTAGAATAAGATTTTATGAATAGAATAGAAATATGATTCTAATATTATGAAAATATATAAATTATATATATATTTTTTCAATTAATAAAAATAATTAAGAGATTTCTTTCACGTAGTTATACTTATACTGAACCACTTTAGAAAAGAACATGAAGGCAAAGGAATCAATCTATAAGTAAAGGGTTTTTGAAATGGGTTTTTTCAAGACCAATGATGAAACAAAATGGTATTTGGGGATTTGGTTTGCTTCAATTCCAACACTTATTTTTGGGTTGCTAATCGTGAAAGACCCGTCAAGAATCCATCTTTAGCTACTTTGGAGATTACTGAGGATGGGAAATTAGTCTTAAAGGAAGATTCAAGAACCATTGTATGGGAAACAAACAACTTGGAGAAAGCTAGTGATGTTAAGCTATTGGAGCAAGGAAATTTGGTGTATTTGAGGTAGATGTATTTCATATAATGAATTTGAAGGTGTTTTCATATGAAAAGCTTAGTGCTGCAACAAAGGGATTCTCAGAGAAGCTGGGTCATGGTGGTTTTGGAACTGTGTTCCTAGGGGAACTATCGGATTCTTCACTCATGGCTGTGAAGAGACTTGAAAAAAAATCCTATCTACAAGGGTGAATTTTTTTATAAGATTTGGTATTTATATACTTTTCATTAAAAGTCACACAAAATTCATTGAGAAAAAAATCTTTCAAAATTAGTAAATTTTTGAATATCAAAAAACTTTTTGTTATTTATTTAAAATCCTGATTGAATATCATTAGATTTGAATACCCTCTTTAAAAAATCCTAATAGTCTTGATTGATCCATACTTAGCACCCCCTTAAGAAGTCTTTTTTCCTGCAACTTTTCAAAATGGTACGAACACTCACCCTGGTCCACCATCCAAACCATGGGATGAGGGATGTATAACTTGGATTATATGCCAGCATCAATAAAGAACTTTTGTTAAGGTGGCATTTCTATACTACGAGAAGGATAGAAAGTATGGCGCTTGATACAAAAAGCATTTGAAGATATAGTTCAGTTCCTCACATGTAGGTCTGTTCTTTGCTGACTTGTTACAGAAGTTGATGATTGTATATATCCCTCTCTGAGATTCATAACCTTTTATTTGCTGTACATATTCTCTGAACCAGATTGTTATCAATATAACTCTTGTACTAATTAACAAAATTGCCTCAGGCAGCACTTTGCAAGTTCCTATGACAGTTTACCCAGGACTAGAGTAACAAAATATAAAAGTGAACATGAAAGAAAAAACATACTGTTACCAATTACCATTGCTTCTGACTTCAAAATCACCCATCCACCGACTCTCCAAGCTGACACTTTTCGTCCCAACAAAACTGATTTTATTATTTCAATTTTCCCTAGCTCGATTTTGATGCTCATCTTATGCAGTGCCTGAGAAGTCTGATAGGGCTAAAGCCTGAATTAGTTGGTATTAATAGCTTAATGAAGAAGCCAGTGCTCAGAACATATGAAACTGCAGCCATTGAGGCATCACTTGTCATACGTCCATCAATGAAATTTTAAGTTGATTCTTGTCGTGCTTTTCTTTAGGGACCTCTTTTGCGGCTTGAAGTTGAAGGATCTGGTTTCCTATATAGACAAGTTCGGAACATGGTATGTTGCTTCTTCTTACATTTGGAATTGAGATAAAGGGATAGTCTTTTTCAGATGTAGTCAATATAACTTTGGTGAGGAGGTTCTTAAAACTTCATCTGCTTTGTAAATCCTTTTTAAGTAATAGGCAAATTATATTCATAAAACTTCCAATTATTTACCCATTCATCATGATTTCAGGACTGAATCTCAGTTGCTCTTGAACGACAGCACTGAAGATAACATGTGGTGTTTTTTCTCAAAATATTTTGCAGGTTGCTTTGTTGCTTCAAGTTGGAAGACAAGCAGTTCCACCAGATATTGTTGCTTGGATTTTGGAAACTCGTGATAGGAGGGAACTTGCAAAGTATACCTTGTTACTTCCACCTCATGGGCTCTCTCTCGAGACTATCAAGTATAAAGAAGAACATCTCATACTTCCAACAGACTCCACTGCTTGTAGTTTTGTTAGGCACCATAGTGTAAGCAAATGTAAGGTGTTACTCCTTTGACTAGTTGATAATTGTAAAAAAAGCAGGCATGCAAATGGATTCTGCCCTTTTTAATAGACATTCATTCGTGAGAAGAATTTGCGTCAGTTATATGCATCTGTTTTTTCTTAATGGTACTTCTTATGATTGCTGAAAAAATGGAGGTATGTAATGCTGCAAGTATTGGCGAAAACCAAGTCATGATTTAGTCCTTGCAGTATCTTTCTTTCACAGCTATTGTTGAACTCTGAAAGTAGCAAGCAGTTTGCAGCATTTTCTGTCTTAGTAACCATTGCTTGAAAGCATGGCAAGAGTGACAACCACTCATACTATCTAGCTCTGCATACTTGTCTATCAATGCTTAGGGTCCTGTTGTCTGTGGTAGCTTTTATTCCGTAAACATATCTGAACGAGCGCCATGTGCTGGATTAGGTGTGATTTCCTGTTTTTGGGTTCAAATTGCTTTTATCTCTGACCATTTTTTAGGTACAGTAGTGCACTTTCCTCCAGAGGAAAGTATTTACACAGGCGAAGGGAACAGATAAAACATACTTAAAGGATATAGTTTTGCAGAGAAGAGTATTATCATTTGGTGTGAAGTGTGATCATGATTCTCTTGGCTGTTGTCTCTGTGTTTGATTTGCCAAAAAGGATGTTGTCTCGAAAATTGCTATTTAGATACCTGTTGTCTCATTGCAATTGCGGTACACAGTATGAAAGGCTGGATTTGTGTACCTAATGTTGATGATTTGAGGCAATTGATACTTGACAAGGCTCAAAATTTGCGGTATTTTATTCATTCCGGGGCTACAAAGATGTATCATGACTTAAAACAACACTATTGGTTCCGTAGGATGAAGGACATTGTTGTTTTATTACTTGAATAACTTAATAAAGCTCATCTTAACAAGCTTCTATCCCAGGATTTGGCATATTAAAAGCTAGAACTTGAAGCTTAGTCCTGTCTAAAGAGAGGGATCACTATGGTAAGCATTTGACAGGACGAAACTCAGGCAAAACTTTCAACAAATACTAAATTCTGAACTCACAATTTCTAAATTGTAATGAGTTCATTGTAAAAAATTTAAAGCTTAAACTCATCAAGTTTTAATGGTGGACTCGCCTATGGGGTAATTTTTTGCATTATTCAAATATCGCTTTGGCGTAGTGGCCTCTGATTGAATTTAGAGGCGCTTGAAAACCATGGTAACAAAGGGGGTGTTTGGTACGATAGAAAACGTTTTCCTATTTTCTCTTGTTTGCACTAAATATCTTAGAAAATGTCATTTTTCTCTTGTTTGCACTAAATATCTTAGAAAATGTCATCCTAAAAAATTTGAGAGAAAATATTTTCCGGATCAATAAAAACACACCAACACATTCCCAATACCTTACCTATCCACCCACCCCTACCTGCCTACCCCCACTCCCCCACCACCAGAAGTTGCATTCCGAATTCAAAAACCTCGTAGTTTTTTGTTTTGAATATATACAAATGCTCTTAAAATGACAATTTTCAACTTGCATACCAAATACAAGAAAATGAGTAGGAAAAATATTTTTCAAAAAATATTTTCTTGAAAAATATTTTCCGTCATACCAAACACACCTAAGTTCGGTTAAAAACTTATCCGCACTCAATAAATGCATATTGGATAACATATCCATCTAGATAAAATGAAATGAATATTTGATTACTCAATCTAGAATTAAATGCAAATCAAGTATAGTGAATCTTTCCATGATTTTCAATGATCATGGGGATTAGCCAAAAAAGCAAAAAATAAAAATGTTATGTGCTTTCTTTTCTTCATTTCCCCCCTTCTTTTTGGTTGGATAGCTGGGGGGGGGGGGGGGGGGGGGGTTACAGACTATGTATAGAACAGGATCAAAAATTTCAAAATCTTGTTTTTTGGGCGTCAGTTTAGCCACTACATGAACAAGATAATGAGAAAATATGTACAATATGTGCTTGATTTAGCTCCAAACAGAACAAAGATTGATCAGGTTCTGATGGCCTTGGACTTGTCCAATATGGACCACATCACCTGAACGTCTTCATATCCACAAGCCATTACTTCACCTTGCAAATCTACTACATGCTTATCTTGGTCTGCAACACAAAATAACACGTGTTAAGATCAAACAAGAAGGGCAAGCATATGCGGAGAATTTAAAATTTATGAATTTTGAATTCTTTCCCTTCGAGTTACTATGTTCTAAATTAGTAATTTATACATATTAAACGAAATTTTAAAATCAAAGACAGAGTTTGAATTAGAGCTATTAAGCTCTGCCAAACCGTACCTTCTAAAGGCCAAGGGATAATAACAAGAGGCGAATTCAGAATTAAGTCAACAAGTTCAGTATAAACATCTCTTATATATTTACACTTTAAGACTTTTTTTTGGCAAATGTTTAAGTGATTCGAGCTAAAAGTAGTGGATTCATTTTTAAAATGCAGAACTCGTTCTAGTTCTACCCTATATGAACAAACTATATATGGACTGCATTATTATACGCAAATTGTACATACCTTCTTCTTCTTGTGACTTCTTTTCCCTTGGTGAATCTCTTGGTGATTGCTGATTATTTTTTATAAAAGTTCTAGCTTTTCTGAATGGAGTGGTGATTGTTTTTACCCACGAAGTCATTTTTCTGTTTTTATGATAAAGAGTTGTTGCATCTAACTCTCCATTTTGTAAGGAAAAAAAAACAAAAGGGTTTATATAGAATGTACATCTCACCTAGACTATAGTAGCATTTAATTAAAAGGATATTGTGGGAGCCATAATAGGGCAGGCAAGATCCGTGAGATAAGTTTCATGTAACCTCACATCTCTTTCTTTTTCAAATATTCCCTTGATAACCAATTGAGCTGCCCAAACGGACCTCACATCTCTTTCTTATTTTACTCCCTCCCTCTCATGTTCATACTTCTTCAAAAAAAAAATCAGCTTCTAAAGAATGATTAAAACTATTTATCTTTCGAAATTTATTCAAAATTACTTGTCTACATTACTAAAGATATTTGTCTTATACTATTACTTGTCAATTTACAAACCCAAGATAGAATTAATTAAATATTTACAATCTTACCCTTAATATTAAATATTCTTTACAATAATCAATATTAATTAGAGTGTATTTATTAGAGAGAGATAAGTGTAATATAGTAATAATACACCCTTTATTTATGATTTGTTAAGGGGTGTGTAAAGAGGAAAGTGGACGAGTAGTATGAGACGGAGGAAGTATGATTTAATCATTTGATATTCAAAATTTATTAATTTGATTATTACGAGTTCACATAGTGGAAATTCAATATGAGATAAAGCGCTGAATATCAAAAAAAAATCTTCATTTCATGAGCTCCAAAATCTGATTTTATAACCATTTAATATTCAAAATTAATTAATCCGACTAATATGAATTCACACTAAACTATGAAAATATAGCATTCATTACCGATTAGTTCTTCACTCTCAAAATTCGAATCTGATTTAATCATGTGGTATTCGAAGCTCATTAATCTAACTAATACATATTCATACCGTATAAGTCTAATATGGAAATAGAGCATTCAGTGCCAAACATTTTTCAATTCATATCAAACTTGAGACATCTAATTAAGGATCGAGAAATAGAATCTACTATACCTAGTGGGTGGTCTTTCTCTCTCCTGTTTAATTATATTTTCTTATCTCTGCAGTTACAAATTTTACTGCCGACTGCCTCATAGCCACATGGCTACGGAACCCTTGCACGTGAAGACCTTTTATCTTCTTGAATGTGACGTATAATAAAGATTTATAATTATCGAGAGCCAAAAACCGAAGCTGATAGCAAGTAACGCCTAGCGTACAACTTGTGAACTTTGTTATTTGACTTTTTCTATGAAATCATTCACATGGTGGTACCCTTGGTAAGGAATCAAGTTGACTTTACTTGGTTTACAGCCAAAGTTGATGGCTGTGAGCTCTAAAAAAGAGTACACCTCTATGATAACGGTTTATTTTGAGAAGGCATGAGATTAATGTCAACTCTACTAATTTTATCAGAGAAAAAAAGTATTGGTCATTATCATATATATTATCAGCACAAGACGCTGGTCAAAGACATTTACATTTTGTATCAATTAAGTGTAGGTAGATGTGGATTCAGGCAGAATGACTTGTAGGCTGTATATATATATATATATATGGGGGCAGGCCGATGCACTAAGCTTCTTCTCATGTAGGAGTCCGGGAAAGGATCGGACCACAAGGGTCTATTGTACACGGTCTTACCTTATATTTTTACAAGAGGTTGTTTTCACGGCTTGAACTCATTACCTCCTGGTCACATGATAACAATTTTACCAGTTACTCCAAGGCTCCCCTTCAAATATATATGTAAAGAATGGATCTTGGGCCTAACTCAACCCTAAAAGCTAGCTTGTAGGGTGAGGATTGTTCAATTCCATATAAGGAGTCCATGTTCTCATCCATATCCGATGTGGGACTCTTAACACTCCTCCGCACGCCCAGACTTTGTTAACTGGAACGTAGATAATATAATTTGGGGGCCCAACATCGGTAAACAAAGAATTGGAATGAGTCTGGCTCTATACCACGTAAAGAACGGATCTTGTGCCTAACTCAACCACAGATTGTAGGGTGAGGATTGTCTAAGTCCATATAATGAGTCTATGTTCCCATTTCATATATATATATATATATATATATATATATATATATATATATACACACACACATTTGAAATTTATTTTTTAGCTTTTTGAGATGTAAAATTACTACTAATTTTTATAATCAATGCCTTCTAATAATTCTTTTTCAATTGACAAAGATAGAAAGATAGAATCTGATTCAAGAGATGAATAACTTGATTTTAAAATAATTTTCGCTTTTTCAAAATTCAATCCTTGAAAAATTGAAAAAGAAATTCAAAGTATTTCTTCTTCTCTTTTTACCCTTAAAATAGTGTCTGATAAATTGATTGTGAGCCTATGGACGTTAAAAAAATTGAAGAGTTGAGTTAGAGATTGAACAATAAAAAATCAAAAAGAACTTTTATGTTTAATAAATGATGAGTATTGAGGAAAAGTTAAAAAGTGTTGAGAAAAAATTAAAAAGTTAAATATAAAGTACAATGAGAATCAAGTGTTCCCTAAAATATTGTCTTAACTGATACTTTCCATCTTTCTCTTACCAATCTATTCTTATTTACTCTCAATCTCAAACGGTCACCTCTCTTCCCTTTTTAAGGTTTTTTTTTTTTGCTGAAATTCCCTTTTTTGGCTAACAAACTAGTACCAATATTTTTTTCTAAATTACTAATTTTTTAAATAAAAAATTGTATATATATATATATATGTGTGTGTGTAACTGATAAAGTTGCTGCCATGTGACCTTGAGGTCATGAGTTCAAGCCGTGAAAATAGCCTCTTGCAGAAATGCAAGATAAGGCTGCGTACAATAGACCCTTGTGGTCCGGCCCTTCCCCGGACCTCATACATAGCAGAGCTTAGTGCACCGGGCTGCCCTAAAGGACCAGCCGACCCTGGTGAGCTCCTAAAGGATTACACTTCTAAGATTATATGATTTATTTCAAGAAGGTGTGACATTGACGCTAACTCTATTCTTTTTTTATCAAAAGATAAAAAGTATTGGCCGTTCTCATATTATTAGCAGAAGATGCTCGTTAAGACGTTTATGCTTTGTATCATCAAGTGTAGGCAGATGTGGATTTAAGAAGAATGAGTTGTAACAACATTTTTGAATACCTTATTTAACAATAGCAACATATCCAGTGTGATCTTATAAGTGGAATCTAAGAAAGGTGGGGTGTATGGTACTCCTATTTTTATGGGAATTCTTGAATATCTTATCATGGTCTTCAATATATCATAACATTTATGTGGTCATAGGAGCTTCTCATTAAGAAATTATTTGATTTATGAATAAGTTATACTAATATTATAATATAAGAACTATAAAATGGGAATTAAATACAGGACTTTTACATGACGTGGCTACTCATAAAGAGTACAATAAGATATTGACCCAAATAATTACCCGACTTGAACATTTTAAGTTTCATACAACAACAATAACAACATACCCAGTATAATCCCAAGAAGTGGGATCTGAGAAGGGTAGGATGTACGCAGACCTTACCTCTATTTTTATGGGGCAGAGAGGTTATTTTCGATAGACCCTCGGCTAAAAAGACGTAGTCAATGCAGGATCACAAGAAAATAAGACAGCAGAAAATATCAAAATATAGAACAAATAAAGTAATACCCACATAGAAATAATGATATACATGATGCATAAATACTATACTAAGAAAAGGAGGAGAAGGAAAGGCTAGCCCCCACACCTCCCTCACAAACAAAACTCAACTACCTACTAACCTTCTATCCAAATCCTCGACCTCCATAACTTCCTATCTACTGTCATTTCCTCAATTAGCTGGAGTTGCGCTATATCCTGTCTAATCACCTTCCCCTAATTCTTCTTCGGCCTACCTCTACCTCTTATAGTCCATGCGACCGTCAATCTCTCTCACATCTCCTAACTAGTGCATCTGCACCCATTCTCTTCACATGCTCGAACCATCTCAGTCGCGATTCTCTTATCTTGTCCGCCACAGAGGCAACTGCAACCTTATCCCGTATAACTTCATTTCTAATCATATCTCTCCTAATATGACCACACATCCATCTAAGCATCCTCATCTTCGCTGCCTTCATCTTTTGAAGGTGTGCGTTCTTAACTGGCCAACATCCTTCCCCATACAACAATGCTGGTCTAACCACCACTCTGTAGAACTTACCTTTCAGTCTAGGCGATACTTTCTTATTGCAAAGCACACCGAATGCGAGCCTCCATCTCATCCACCATGCTCCAATACGGTGTGTGACATCATCATCAATCTCACCGTCCCTTTGTATTATGGACCCAATATACTTGAAGCTCCCTCTTTTGGGTATAGCTTGTCCCTCTATATTCACTTTCACATCTATCTCGTGTGTCACATCATTGAACTTTCTCTCTATGTACTCCATCTTAGTCCTAATTAATCTGTAACATTTAGATTCTAAAGTCGTTCTCCAAACTTCCAGCATATCGTTAACGCCACTATGTGTCTCATCTATCAAAACTATATCGCCTGCAAATAGCATACACCATAGCACCTCATCTTGAACATGATGTGCTAATTCATCTATCAATAATACAAATAGAAATGGGCTAAGGGTTGATCTTTGATGCAACGTTATCATGATCGAAAAATGTTCTGAATCACTTCCTACTGTCCTAACCCGGGTCTTAGCACCTTCGTGCATGTCCTTAATTGCCTTGATGTAGGCCACAAGCACACCCCTAGACTCCAAGCATCTCCAAAGGATCTCCCAAGGGACTTTATCATATGTCTTCTCTAGATCAATGAACACCATGTATAAGTCTCTCTTTTTGTCCCTATACTGCTCCAACAATCTCTTGACAAGATGAATAACTTTTATAGTCAATTTTCCGGACATGAATCCGAACTGGTTTTCGAATATCGACACATCCCTCATCATCCTCATCTCGACCACCCACTCCCAAATATTCATAGTGTGTCTTAACAGCTTAATACCCCTATAGTTATTGCAGTTCTGAACATCGCCCTTGTTCTTATATAGCGGGACCATTGTACTCCACCTCTAATCCTCTGGAATCCTACCCGTCCTAAGTATGACATTAAACAACCTAGTTAACCATTCCATACCTGCCTCCCCTACACTCTTCTAGAAGTCTATTGGATCTCATCTGGCCTTATCGCTCTCTACTTCCTCATCTTGCGGATAGCCCCCCTAACCTCTGTAGTCTTTGTACGGCTATAATACCCAAAATCATTATGACTCTCAGACTGCTCTAACTCCCCCAACACGATATCTCTCTTCCCTTTTTCATTCAAGATCTTATGGAAGTACGTCTGCTATCTCTGCCTAATGTGTGGCTTATCTACAAACACTTCACTATTCTCGTCCTTAATGCACTTCACTTGGTCCAGGTCGCAAGACTTTCTCTCTCATCTTAGGAGCCTATACAACTTTCTATCTGTTGACACCCAATTTTGTCCCATATTTTTTATGATTTTATTTGCAATTTTTAATATTTTTGACACTTTAAAACAATTTTAAAATATAGGCATATATATGTATATATATCATTATTATTTGCATTTTTTATTGTCATTTGCAATTTTATATCATAATCATACTTTTATCCTAATATTATATGTTGTTTTATTTTCGCAAAATGGCATTGCATTTTTATTTTTTATTTAAGCATCAAGCATTTCACAAATATTATATTTTATCATATTATCATCTCTACAATTTATAAATTTTGCAAAGCTTTATTTTTATATAATTAAACCTTTTTTTATATATTTATAACCCATAACCCATTTATTTCTCCAACCCAAAACAATTTCTACATAACCCAAAACAATTCCCCCAAAACAAAACCCCAATTCGGTCAGCCCAATCGGCCCACCCGAAAGGACCACTCGACCAACCCCAAGCCCAATCCCTTCTTTTTATTTCCCCCCCCCCCCCTTTTTATCCCCTAACCCTAAAAACACAACACTACAAAAACAAAAAAAAGCCCAACACCCCTTATTCCCTTCCCCTTTATTTCCCCCAATTCCCAGGCCCAACCTACCGACCCACAAGCCCAAAACCACCACCCACACCCTTTAATCCCCAAAGACAAAAACACCCTTATTTTCCCCAAACCCAATCGGCCCAACTCCCCAGGCCCAACCGGCCACCATATCTCCCAAACTCCAACCGGACCACCCGGACCCGCGGCCCAATTCCCTTCCCCCCTTCTTATTTTATTTCCACCAGCCCAACAGCCCACACCCGAAAATTCCAAACACCCTTTATTATTTTCAACCAACCCAATATTCCCAAAACCTAAAAAACCCAAATCAAAAAAAATCAAACCCTACACCCCCTTCAGCCGCCACACCCGACCCCACACCCCCATACCGGCGACCCCACGTCGCCGGTCACTTCACCCATACCTCTATCCCCCTAAAAAACCGCAACCCATACCCCGAAAATCCGCAACCCATACCCCCAAAATCCGCTTCCAAAATCAGATTTTTTAAAAACCTTTTATTCGAATTTCAAACTCGTTCTTGGGGGGGTTAAGCCATCTATAAATACCCCATGTTGTTCTTCATTTTTGGGGGGAATTTGGAGGTCCGAAAATCGAGTTCAAGTTTTGAAATCCAAAAATACAAATCTGAGATTCTCCTAAGGTTGGTATTGTTTTCTTTTTGTGTTGTTCATCGTCTTAAAAAGTCCGAAAATATAAGGTAAAATTATTGGGGTTTTGGTAGTGAATAATCTGAAATTTTTGCTATTCTTCACTTTGTTTTGAGTCCGGGTCGGCCGAGACTGTTCGGCCGGGTCGACCCGATTTGATAAATTTCCGCAGATTTTATTTTTTTTATTTTTATATCTTGTTGTTGGTTATCTCAAATTTGGGAAAGGAATCGATCCGGTTGAAAAATCCGATTCGGGTCGGGATCGTTGTCTTGGGTCGGGTCGACCGGTTTGTATAATTTCCGATTGTTGTATGTTTATATTGTGTTGTTGGTTATCCGTAATTTGGAAGAAAATCGATTCGGGTTGAAAACATCCGATTCGGGTCGGGTCATCGACCCGGGTCGTCTACCCGATTCGGTTAATTTCCGCATTTTTGCGTGTTTTTATTGTGTTGTTGTTTACCTGAAAATTTGGAAAGAATTGATTCGGGTCGTGACTGTTCGGCCCGGGTCATCGATTCGGGGCGGGTCTGCCTGGGTCGGTTTGGATAAATTTCCGATTTTATTTTTTCATATCTTTGTTGTTGGTTATCTCAAAATAAATAAATAAAAATGTTTTATTCCGGGTCGGGTCGACCCGAAATCCGGTCGGGTCACTATTCCGAACCGGTCGATTTTTCGAAACATTCCAAACCCCGTTTCGGTTTGAAATTTCGAATTCGGGTCGCATATTTTAATTACAAATTGTTGGTTTATTTTGGCATTTAAACATCCGTGCACGGATATCTTATGCTTTACTACTTTACTCGCTTTTAGGCCGATGAAATTGAATTCGAGGCCGCGCTTTTTTTTCATTTCTCGTTTCGCTACTCTTTTGGCATTTAAACATCCGTGCAACGGATATTTATCTTGTTTTATTGTCTTACCGTTTTAAACTAAATATCGCGTCTTTTCGAGAATTGCTTCTCGATTTTAGTTTTTACTGTTTTGGTTTAGTTTACTTGTTTTTGAATTAAATACCGCATTTTGGCCGATGAAAAAATATCCGTCGATTTTCGAGGCCTCCACATTTGTAAAGACGGAAAATAAAACTTCCGGGCAAGGATGAAACTTAAATCTTTTTCACCCAAGAGACCAACATGTTCGGTAGGCAAGGCAACTAAAATGACCAACGAGTCATACGTTCGCAAATTTACCACGACGTGATTGGAATGATCTTTTCAAAATTTGAGTCTGAGCCCTCCGTAATCAAAACATTTATTGTTTTGGATACGAATCCGAAGTTATGTATATTCAATTGTTTCTAACCGTTTATTCTTGACGACTTGCAAAGATAAGTCAAAGAAGGCAAATACCCTCGAGATTTCTTATTTTTTGTCGTTCTCTTTTACTTTCTTTAATTCACTTTATTTTCATTCTCGCATTGTAATATTATTGTACTCGTGAAATTATTGAAATATTTAGTATAGGTAGACATAGAATTAATTAATAGGGTAGTCTAAACCTCGGAAACCCATCGCTAGTTTATCTAATTTTAGGCCCGTCGCCCACAATAATCACCTTGCATACATTTTTATCAATTTTCATACAAATGCATACTTATACTTTTTTTTTCCCAGCTTTACATGTATATTAATGCCATACAAATGCATACTTGTACAAAATGTATCATTTTATTAACACCTTGTAATATTATTTTTATACTTGTAAAAACATGCATTTTCTTAGTACAATAATTAACCTGAATTTGATCGGATAACCGCAAGTTAGCGGATCTTAAAGGATGCCTAACCCCTTCCCTTTAGGATAATAAAGAACCCTTACCTAGAATTTCATTAGTTTCGCAGACCACAAAATTGGAGTTATTTTGTATTTTTTTTGTAGTTAGAATTTAGGTGTCCTAATTCACCTTAGAATAATTAGGTGGCGACTCCTCAAGCAAGCAATTTTTAATCCATCCGGAGGGAATCGACGCCATCGCGTCGCGAAGCCCGCAGGTCAAAATCGGGCGCGACACTATCCACACCTTTGCACTCGAGTTTTTTAATACAAGTGTCCAAAAGTTGTTGTTTTAGCCGTCGTAACCGCTAGGTTTGATTCTTTCTTCGCTGCCTTATACTTCTTCTTATTTATCCTCTTGTCCTCCTCGTCAATGTTTTCTACTAGCACCGCATACGCAACCTTCTTGGCTTTTACTTTTCCTTGGACCTTCTCATTCCACCACCAGGCCCATTTACGTCCACCTGAGTTGCCCCTCGAGACCCTTAACACCTCTCTAGTTGCTTCCCTAATGCATTCTAATGTCTTAACCCACATACTATCAGCGTCCCTACTACTCCCCCAAGCCCCATAGCCTCCAACTTCTCCCTCATCTCCTGAGCTTTGACCTCAATCAGGCCTCCCCATTTAATTTGTGGCTGATCATAAGCACCTCTCTTCCTCTTTTTTATTTTGATCTCTATGTCCATAACCACGAGCTTATGCTGGGTTGTAAGATTCTCGCTCGGGATAACCTTACAGTCCTTGCAAATATCTCTATCACCCTTCTTAAGGAGCAAATAATCCATATGAATCTTAGCCACCGCACTACGATAGGTCACTATGTGCTCCTCCTTCTTTCGGAAGCTCGAGTTAGCGATGACCAACTCAAAGGCATTCACGAAGTCTAAAAGGGAGACTCCTCCCTCATTCTTCTCCCCGAAACCAAATCCGCCAAACACATCATCATATCTTCCTAAGGTAGACCCAATGTGACCATTAAAATCTCCTCCTAGCACTAGTTTCTCGGTCTGCGGGATACCCCTCACAACCTCGTCCAACTCCTCCCAAAAGCGTCTTTCGTCCTCCTTTGCCAAACCCGCCTGAGGCGCATATGCACTAATTATGTTAAACGTTGTGCCTTCCAAAATTAGCGTAAGGGACATCATCCTATCATTCACCCCTCTTAAACCCTACTACTTGATCCCTAAGATCCTTGTCCACTAAAATACCTACTTCATTCCTACCCTTCGAGCGCCTTGAGTACCATAACTTAAACCCGTCTACCTCCAAAGCCTTAGTTCCTGCCCATTTGGTTTCTTGGCCACAAGCTATATTGATCTTCATCTTCTTAAGAATCTTCACTAATTCTATCGACTTGCCCGTCAAAGTCCCTATGTTCCAAGACCCTACTCTCAACCTATGCGCTTCCCTGGTCCTCTTACCACATCTGCCCCCGCTCCCGCTCCCGCCCCCGACCGAGGACACGACCTCAAACTACCATCATACTCAGAAGCCACTAATGTCATATATAGAAGTAAGAGTAAAAATGGTAACCTCCACGCCTAAAGAATAAGAAAAGATACAGGAAAACGACCAGGAAACAAAAATTGAGAAAACTGGGGTAGGCAAACACAGAAATTCAAACAATGCAGCAAAATACCAAAGCAAAATTATGTAATAGAAAAAAATGCACAACTATCTAATGCAACAGATATTATCAAATCTAAAAAAGTAAACATTGTATGGTTTGATCACAATGACCAGCATTCGCTCCGTTTTACAATAACTTTGCACCCATGGTCTCGTTTGTTGATTCTGTTCAACCAAACTTGTTGGCATATATCCATGCTTCAAAGCATTACCCGTGCAGATTGTTTAATTTTTCTCCACTAAAGATGAAAGAAACACCGTTGAAGAATATGGAGAAAATAAATACAGTCCATCTTTCTAAAAAAATCTCTTCTCTTAATAGATCACCTATAAATTAGTGTAAGTCCACCTTTATGTATAAAAAGGTCAGTCCGGTGCACTAAGTTCTCGCTATGCACGGAGTTCACTTTTACGTATAACAAAGAAATTTTGAAGATAGTTGGTCAAAATCATGCCCAATCCTTTCATGATCTTTTCTTCTTCTACCATGATTTTACAATATCATGTCAGTTGTCCCTTTTGCAACTGAGTGTATGTTGGGTATTGATATTGGTGAATGGGAAATGATTGAAAAGAAAAGTGGGAGTTGTCCCATATCGGTAGTGGAAAGAAAAGTGGGAGTTCCCTCTTGCTTTATAAAATAAGCATTTGTCCCACATCGATAGTGGAAAGAAAAGTTCTTCTACTTATAAGTAGAATTACTCCTTCTTGTCAGTAAAAGGGTTGAGGGGGCAAGGACCCCTCGCGCCGTCGTCGTCGCTCGCTCGGCTCGGCTCGGCTCGGCTTCGGCTTCGGCTCGGCTCGGCTCGGCTTCGGCTTCGGCTTCGGCTTCGGCTTCGGATTCGGATTCGGATTCGGATTTGGTCAAATGATCTGATCGGCTTCGGCTTCGGCTTCGGATTCGAACTCGGACTTGGATTCGGCTTCGGCTTCGGATTCGGATTTGGATTTGGATTTGGTCAAATGATCTGATTGATTGATAATCTTTTTGGACCAAATTTTCTTTAATTTTTAATTATTTAATTAATCATTATTTAATTAAATTAATTAACTTATCAAATCCTACCCGTTAGTGACCCTGACCCGCGACCCGGCCAGATCCGCGTGTCTGACCCGCGTCCCGATTTCTTTTCCTTATTTAAATTTCCCACCATTTTCAGTGGCTGTTCAGAAAGGTTGCAAACCTTCAGAAACAGTACTTCCATGGCTATAAATTCGTTTGATTCCTCAGAATATTACTTACTAATTTTCTGAACAACACAAACTTCTTCTTCTTGCATAAACAAATTCTGTGTGATATACTGCTATTGAGTGGTTCGCCGCTATCGGAATTTGGAGTACTACTATTCTAGTAAGATAATCGTTCTATCCTGGGAGGGGATATTCCATCAACCTCGAGTACTGTGAGGGGAATAATTTCCTTAAGGACACACTTTGAACTAAGTGGGCTCGATTATATTCTGAAAAATATTTTTATTTTTCCAACATTGATTCTGTTCATTTTTCAATTATTATTGTTTACTGGTTTTTGGAATACAGATTAATAACAATCTTAAGGAAATTATATTTTTAGATTAATCTGTATTTTGTTTTGGAGACTAAAACCTATGTGGTTTTCTACTCCGTGTGAAATTTCATATTCTGACTTGAAGACATAAAAACTTCGTTGGAATATTAAAGTTCATACTTGTACAACGATTTGAAGAACATAAAAACTTCATCGTTGTTGTATTCTGGTTTGGAGATCAAAACTTGTGCAGTTTTCTACTCCATATGAATATTAGTATTCTGACTCGAAGATATAAAAACTTCGTTGGAATACTAAAGTTTCATAATTATACTGCAATTTGAAAAAATAAAATCTTCATCGTTTAAGTCTGTGATTGAATTGCTATTCTGGTTTTATTAACTAAAACAGCTTGTCGATTTGACAGTGACAAACGAATAATGGCAATTGAGACTAGAACTACCTCTGTAATTACTGCACCAGCGGTTACTCCTACAACCCGTACCGTGCCGTGCCACCGGCCGAGAAACTGCGAAGTTCACCTGTGCCAACTTTAAAGGATGGCAAAGAAAGAATGTTCTTTTGGCTTACCACCCTTGGTATGCAAAAGTTCACCAGTGAGGACCTTCCCGTGCCTGCCACCGACAGGCCTGACAACCAAAAGTTCATGGTTACTGAGGCTTGGAAACAGGCTGATTTTTTGTGCAAAGGCTACATTTTGAGTGCCTTAGAAGATGACTTGTACAACGTCTACAAGGTGCGAGAGACCTCCAAAGAACTATGGAGTGCACTTGAAAAGAAGTACAAAACTGAAGATGCTTGCTTGAAGAAGTTTGTGGTTGCCAAATTCCTAGACTACAAAATGGTGGATGGAAAAACCGTTGGAACCCAAGTTCAAGAGCTTCAACTTATCTTCCATGACCTTATTGCTGAAGGTATGGTAGTAAATGAAGCATTCCAAGTGGCTGCAATGATTGAGAAGTTGCCGCCCTCATGAAAAGATTTCAAGAATTATCTTAAGCACAAAAGAAAGGAAATGAAGTTGGAAGATCTTGTGATTCGTCTCAAGATTGAGGAAGATAACAAAACCGCTGAGAAGAGGTACCGTAAGACTTCACCAATTGAGGGGCAAACATCGTTGAAGATGCTGCTCTGAAAAAGAACAAGAAAAGGAAGAGGCCTTCTGGAAAGGAGAAGGATTCCAACAAGAAAAAGTTCAAGGGCAACTACTTTAATTGTGGGAAAGTCGGCCACAAATCCCCGCATTGTCGTCTCCCAAAAAAAAACAAGGGAAAAGGACAAGCCAATATGGTGGAAAATAATGATGATATGGATGATCCGTGTGCAATGCTATCGGAGTGCAATTTGGTTGGAAACCCAAAGGAGTGGTGGCTTGATTCTCGGTGCCACTCGACATGTTTGCGCTACAAAAGAAGCATTTGCAACCTATGCTCCCGCCGGACCCGAAGAGGCTTGTTTATGGGAAATACTTGCAACAGCCAAGGTTGAAGGATATGGGAAGATACTTCGAAGATGACTTCCGCAAGGTCCCGACTCTCAACAATGTTATGCAGTTCCAACAATTCGGAAGAATTTAGTTTCAATCGGACTACTCGTCAAAAACGGGTTTAAGTGTGTGTTGGTTAGTGAGAAAATTGTATTAAGTAAGAATGATTTGTTCATAGGAAAGGGCTACCTCACCGAGGGCCTTTTCAAACTCAATGTAATGGTTGTTGACAGTATTAATAAAAATTCAGCTTCGTCTTACTTATTGGAGTCAAATGATTTATGGCATGTTCGTTTAGGACATGTCAACTACAAAACCTTGCGCAAATTGATTAATTTAGAAGTATTGCCTAAATTCGAGTGTAATAAATCTAAATGTGAAATCTGTGTTGAATCTAAGTTTGTTAAACATCCATATAAGTCTATTGATAGAAATTCAAATCCTTTAGACTTAATTCACACAGATATATTTGATATGAAGTCAATACCATCTCGCGGTGGGAAAAAAGTATTTTATAACTTTTATTGACGATTGCACTCGACATTGTTATGTGTATTTGCTTAATAGTAAGGATGAAGCAATTGATGCATTTAAGCAATACAAAAACGAAGTGGAAAATCAATTGAATAAAAAGATAAAAATGATTAGAAGTGATAGGGGTGGAGAGTACGAATCTCCTTTTGCAGAGATATGTTTAGAATATGGAATTATTCATCAAACTACGGCCCCTTACACACCACAATCAAATGGAATTGCGGAAAGAAAAAATCGAACATTAAAGGAAATGATGAATGCCTTATTAATAAGTTCCGATTTACCGCAAAGCTTGTGGGGGGAGGCTATCCTTACAGCTAACCGAATACTCAACAGGGTGCCCCACAGCAAAACACAATCTATTCCATATGAACTATGGAAAGGAAGAAAACCCAACTTGAAATATTTCAAAGTGTGGGGATGTTTAGCAAAGGTCCAAGTTTCTTTGCCCAAAAAGGGTAAAAATCGGACCAAAAACTGTGGATTGTGTTTTTATTGGCTATGCTACAAACAACAAAGCTTGTCGGTTTTTGGTTCACAAATCGGACAATCCCGAAATACATGTTAATACGGTAATTGAATCAGATAATGCTGAATTCTTTGAAAACATTTATCCGTATAAAACTGAATGTGAGTCGTCAAGTGAAAGATCTAAACGACCGCGGGAAGAACCAAAGGAAAATACACCAAGTAAAAAGGATGCAAGGCGTAGCAAACGTCAAAGGACATCTACTTCCTTTGGACCAGATTTTGTGACATTCTTGCTTGAAAATGAGCCTCAAACATTTAAAGCAGCGGTGTCTTCTTCTGATTCAGCATTTTGGAAAGAGGCAGTCAATAGTGAGATTGAATCAATTTTGAACAATCATACATGAGAATTGGTTGATCTTCCTCCTGGAAATAAACCTTTAGGATCAAAATGGATTTTTAAAAGGAAAATGAAAGTTGATGGCACTATTGACAAATATAAGGCAAGACTTGTGGTCAAAGGTTATAGACAAAAAGAAGGCCTTGATTACTTTGACACATACTCGCCGGTAACAAGAATAACATCTATTCGGGTGTTAGTGGCACTGGCGGCCGTATATGGTCTTGAGATCCATCAAATGGATGTCAAGACAGCTTTCTTAAATGGAGAATTGGAGGAAGAAATTTACATGGAACAACCTGAGGGTTTTGTGGTTCCCGGTAAAGAAAGGAAAGTGTGCAAACTTGTTAAGTCACTTTATGGACTTAAACAAGCACCCAAACAATGGCATGCGAAATTTGACCAAACAATGTTGGCAAATGGATTTAAGATTAATGAATGTGACAAATGTGTTTACATTAAAAATACTCCAAATCATGAAGTCATTGTTTGTTTATATGTTGATGACATGTTGATAATGAGTAGAGATATTACCGATGTAAATGCTACGAAGCGTATGCTGGCTAGCAAATTTGATATGAAGGACTTAGGAGTTGCTGATTTGATCTTAGGTATCAGAATTCATAAAACTCCACAAGGTCTAGCATTATCGCATCTCATTATATTGAAAGAGTACTTGACAAGTTTAAGTATTTAAATTTCAATGTTGCAAAGACTCCAATTGATGTAAGTTTTGCACTTCAAAAATAAATGTGAAAGTGACTCACAATTGGACTATGCACGAGTTTTGGGAAGTTTGATGTATATTATGAATTGTACACGATCGATATAGCATGTGCTATAAGCAAGCCGAGTCGATTCACGAGTAATCCCAATCAAACTCATTGGATGGCAATGAAACGAGTCTTGGGGTATTTAAAACACACCCAAGACTATGCTTTGCATTATAACAAATATCCCGCCGTGATCGAAGGATATAGTGATGCAAATTGGATCACCGGATCATCCGAAGTTAAATCCACGAGTGGTTATGTTTTCACAATTGGGGGTGGATCGTGTCTTGGAAATCATCAAAACGGACATGCATCGCCCGCTCTACAATGGAATCTGAATTTATAGCTTTAGACAAGGCCGGTGAAGAAGGCTGAATGGCTCCGGAATTTCTTAGAAGATATTCCATTCGGCCCAAACCTTTGGCTCCTATATGTATACATTGTGACGAGTCAAGCAAAGAATAGGTAGGGCAGGAAGCGTAATGTACAACGAAAAATCTCGTCACATACGACGAAGACACAATACCGTTAGACAACTCCTCTCTAGTGGCGTTATCACGACTGACTATGTAAAGTCAAGAGATAACGTGGCGGATCCGCTTACAAAAGGCTTATCTAGAGAGGGAGTTAGTAGATCATCAATGGGAATGGGGTTAAGGCCGAGGACAAGTCATCATGGCGGTAACTCTACCTAGCAGACTGGAGATCCCAAGAACTAGGTTCAAGGAGATCAAACAAAGTTGTGACTGACGGTTCAACATTGTCAAATAACTCAACCAATTCTCGGATGAAGACAATGTTCAGAAATAAGGATAAAACCTTATGGCTTGTTAATGAGTTAATAAAGCATTAAGGTTCTTTAATGATTATCTAAATCTGGCAATGTATGACCAGATAATGTGTCTATAGGACCATATGTTTAGAAATCACCTATGTGAGTGTTAAGTGTAAGCCGCTTTAAAGGGGAATGACAGTAAAGGCCCATTCTCTACACACTCATGAAACCAGGAAGTGTTCATGGCTGAAACGAACACAACCGTGAGAACCATAAATAGTTGAGGGTTGATTGTGTGACTTATGTTGTCTAGGTATACAACAAAGTTCGACGGTTCAAAGATATCAAATTTACCGATTGATCGAGTATATCCGATATAAGTTCACTACAGAAAGTTCAAAGGGAAACCTACTTATCCAGATGCAGTCAATTCTCGCTTGTATATCACACTTGTCCGCACTTTTATATTATAGTCATTCCTCATTCATGTGGGGGATTGTTGGGTATTGATATTGCTGAATGGGAAATGATTGGAAAGAAAAGTGGGAGTTGTCCCACATCGGTAGTGGAAAGAAAAGTGAGAGTTCCCTCTTGCTTTATAAAATAAGCATTTGTCCCACATCGGTAGTGGAAAGAAAAGTTATTCTACTTATAAGTAGAATTACTCCTTCTTGTCAGTAAAAGGGTTGAGGGGGCAAGGACCCCTCGCGCCGTCGTCGTCGCTCGCTCGGTTCGGCTCGGCTCGGCTCGGCTTCGGCTTCGGCTTCGGCTTCGGCTTCGGATTTGGATTTGGATTTGGATTTGGATTTGGATTTGGATTTGGATTTGGATTTGGATTTGGTCAAATGATCTGATTGATTGATAATCTTTTTGGACCAAATTTTCTTTAATTTTTAATTATTTAATTAATCATTATTTAATTAAATTAATTAACTTATCCAATCCTACCCGTTAGTGACCCTGACCCGCGACCCGGCCGGATCCGCGTGTCTGACCCGCGACCCGATTTCCTTTCCTTATTTAAATTTCCCACCATTTTCAGTGGCTGTTCAGAAAGGTTGCAAACATTCAGAAACAGTACTTCCATTGCAATAAATTCGTTTGATTCCTCAGAATATTACTTACTAATTTTCTGAACAACACAAACTTCTTCTTCTTCTGCATAAACAAATTATGTGTGATATACTTTAACTTTGTTGAGTGGTTCGCCGCTACCGAATTTGGAGTACTACTATTCCGGTAAGATAATCGTTCTATCCCGGGAGGGGATATTCCATCAACCTCGAGTACTTGTGAGGGGAATAATTTCCTTAAGGACACACTTTGAACTAAGTGGGCTCGATTATATTCTGAAAAATATTTTTATTTTTCCAACACTGATTCTGTTCATTTTTCAATTATTATTGTTTACTGGTTTTTGGAATACAGATTAATAACAGTGTATTATTAGCTAATAATAATAAGAATGAAACGGTGCCTTTGGTGATGATAAATTAATCAATTGCTCTTTGAAATTCATCTGAATAGTATTCCAAAGATTAATTTGAACAACAAATAATTTTTTCCTTTTAAACTTTGGCGGAACAACACCCACGCATCCTTTTTCCAATATCAGATTTGATGAGTTACATTATCCAATACAAGAAGGAATAAACTCAATATCATCTTATGAGTCCAAAAAAAACATCTGCGTTTCTGAAACAGTCAGAGCGAAGGAGAACACAAAATAAAATCAAATATATTAAATTCCTTAAGATTGTTAGTAAATTTGAGTTCAAAATCAGTAAATCAGAAACATGAGTTAATCTTGAAAAACGTAAAATGCATAAAACTGAAAATATCCCAGTCCACGGAATTTAATGGATGTCCTTAAGGAATTTAATCGTCTCAATGTACCCGATGTTATGGATTACTTCTTTCCAGAATAAAATGGATATATCTGGTGATGGCGTAGCGGTACGTCAAACCCCACCAACTTCGTTGAACGCAAATTCGACAATAAATCACACGACTCTACTATAATTTTGTTTTGAAAATAGATGAAGATAACAATTTAGGAAAGGAATTCATATTTCTGTTATCTAAAATCTGAGGCAACGCCTTTGATTTATAGACAATAAAGGATAGATGAAGAGGTGCAATCTAAAAGGTGTCTTTTGGGTGACTCCAAAAAGTACATTTTCTCATTTCCTATTCACCCCTTAAAATTTCAACAAATTTACCAAGCATGTATGTAATTTATCTAGCTTTTCAATGTATTGTTAGTAATGTTTACTATTTCACCCTTAGACAATACTATTATTTAAAAACTATTAGAAGTTGTATTCACTAATATGTAAAAGAATTTTCACATCACCAGTAATTAATCTTAACCCACAATGATATATGTGTTATTATTCTAGTTTTAAGCTTACGATATAAGGTTTATTATGAAAAGTTAACTTTTAATTGTATGTAGATATAAACAATTTCAAATTGTTAGCACGTGTACCTATGTAGCCTTTTTTATTAATACAAAATATATATAGGTGTACAATGTTGAATTCTTTTATAATAAAGATTCTAATTCTACCATAATTATACAATACAAAATATGGTAAATATACATAGGTACACATGCTAACACACTCCCTCAGTCTGAACGGGAGGAGGCCGGACGCTAAGACTGGATCTGAAGTCAAGGAAGAGCTGTCTAGGAAGGCCCTTTGTGAATATATCTGCATATTGATAAGAGGAAGGCACATGTAATACTCTGACATGACCGAGAGCAATCTTCTCACAAACAAAGTGGATGTACATCTCAATATGCTTGGTTCGCTGATGTTGAACCAGATTATGAGATAGATAGATAGCGAATATGTTATCACAATAAACCAAAGACGTCTTACGCAACGGACACTGAAGCTCCAAAAGAAGGTTTCGGAGCCAACAGATCTCAGCAACAACATTAGCAACGCCTCTATACTCTGCTTCTGCACTCGAACGGGATAAAGTGGCTTGCCTCTTGGCAGACCAAGAAATTAGATTATCTCCTAAAAACACACAATAGCCGGATGTGGAGCGTCGCGTGTCCGGAAACCTGCCCAATCAGCATTCGTATATGATAACAACTTGGTCGGTGTTGAGGGGTATAAATGCAATCCATAATCAAGCGTACCCTTATTATATCGAATGATACGTTTAAGGCGCGGTAAAATGAGGCTCTTTGAGGCATGCATGAATAAGCATACCTGCTGAACAGCATAAGCAATGTCAGGTCTGGTGAAAGTAAGATATTGTAGTGCACCTGCAAGACTCCTGTAGAATGTGGGATCGGACACTGGATTACCATCCAAAACACTAAGCTTTGATTTAGAATCAACCGGTGTGGACATGATCTTGCAGTTTGTCATTTTGGCCATGTGCATTATCTCCTCTTCATACTTTCGCTGGCAAAAAACATCGAATCTGCAGAACAAGTCACTGATATCCCCAAAAACTAGCTCAACTTCCCTAAGTCAGTCATAGCAAATTCAGTCTTTAGTAATGCAATAATCTCATTTTTCAACAAATCAGAGGAGGCGGTAAGAACAATGCCATCCACATATAACAGCAAATAAGCAATGTTACTACCTCGATGAAAAATAAATAGAGAAGTATCACATTTACTGTATATAAATCCAATTTGCAAGATATACCGTGCAAAACGGTCATACCACGCTCTCGGGGCCTGTTTCAAATCAAACAGTGACTTACGGAGATGACATACATACTGAGGGGCTGCTGGATGGACAAAGTCAGGCTGCTGGTGCATGTAAATAGTTTCTTTCAAATCCCCATGTAGAAACACATTTTTCACATCAAGCTGATGAATCGACCAATGCTTACCCATAGCAATACTCAGAACCGTACGAATAGTGGCCGATTTGATAACCAGACTGGATGTCTCACCACAGTCAATACTCTCCTACTGATTAGTTCCATTAGCCATAAGTCTCGCCTTATATCTCTCTAGCTCACCACGGTCTCTGTATTTATGACGAAAAAGCCACATAAAATAGGATCACATTCACCCCCTCCGATCTAGGAACCAAATCCCAAATGTGTTGTTTTATTAATGCATTAAATTCCTCATGCATGGCCGCATTCTAATGTGGGTCTAGTTTGACTAATTTAGGGTTTTTGGGAATTGGGGATATGGTTTGGGTTGATAGGTTAAAATGGACTTTGGGTTTGAAATTTCATATTGGGCACGGGTTTCCATGTGGTGTGTGGGGGCAGTGGTGGGGTGGGCAGTTGGGGTTGGTGGCGGGTCTGGGTAAAAGGTGGCAGTGTCAGTGCAGGGTGTAGGAACAGGGAACGAGGGTAGTAGGTGCAAGGGTGGATGTCGGGTATGGTACAGTCGCCGATCTGGGTAAGTCGACGGCGATGGGTTGACCTGGTGACGGTACCGATGACGGAAAGTGTGAGGGGGTTGGTTGCGATATCGGTGGTGGGGTTGCGGTGAATTGGTTTAAAGAACTGGGTTGGTGGTTATTTGAGATGTTGGGTTTGAGGCAGCTGTATGGTGCTGGGTTCTGAGTGGAGTTACGACGGTGTCGATTGGGCTGACTGGAGGAGCGGCGGTTGGTGTCACAATAGGTGGTAGTTGAGGGTTCCGGTTGGTGATATGGATGTTTGCCGGTGGTGAAACAGAGATAGTGCGCCAATTGCCGATGGTGGTGGCAATTGACGATGTTGGTGACTGAGATAGAGGTGGTAACACGGGCGCAGAGACGTTGTCATGGGAAACAACGGTAGGTGGCAGCGAGGCAGCCAACCGGTTGCCATCTGTGGGAGAGACAATCATCGGTGGATGTGACCTATCAGAGGTACTGTCGGTAGTGGAAGTGACATGTGGCGGTGCCGGAACAGTGACAGCACGGCCGAGAGCTAGGCGGAGAAGTGATGATGTGTCGGACTCGTCCAAAAATGTATTCTGGAATTTTTGGATATTTGCAAATGGGAAGATTATTTTGTCAAATGTGACGTGACGTGAGACGATGATTTTGCGGGAAGACATGTCGTAGCACAGATATCCCCTATGATTGGGAGGAAAACTTAAGAACACACAAGGGGTGGTACGGGGTGCAAGTTTATGCAGAGCATTGGAGGCAAGATTCGGGTAGCACAGGCAGCCAAAGATTCGTAAGTGCTCATAGGTTAGGATCCTACAAAATAGAATTTCGGTGGGTGTTCTATTTTGGAGAGTCTAAGTGGGCAAATTATTTAGAATATATTCAGCTATTTTCACAACATATACCCAAAAGGAAGGGGGGAGGGATGCATGAAATATGATCGTACGAACCATGTTATTGAGACTGCGGATGATTCGTTCAGCCTTGCCATTTTGGGAGGAGGTGTGAGGACACGAGAACCGGAAAACCATGCCATTAGTAGAGCAAAAAATTGTGAAACGCGAAATTATTGAACTCACGATCGTTATCATATTGAAGCGATTTGATGTCTTTTTCAAATTGTATTTTGACATAGGCACGAAATGCAAAAAACTTGAAATACTTCAGACTTGAATTTAAGCGGATAGACCCAGACAAAGTGAGAAAAGTCATCTAATAAGACGAGATAAAATTTATGACCCAGTGAACTAGTAATGGAAGATGTCCATAAATCTGCATGAACAATGTCAAAGGGAGAATACGTAACACTTGAAGAAGACTGAAAGGGAAAGCGAACATGTTTGTCCAAATGGCAAGATAGACACTGTTGGGCAAATTTTTCATTATGACAAATAATTAAATGGTTGTTTCTAAGACAATTAAAAATAAGGGCTCCTGGGTGTCCAAGTCTATTGTGTCATGTTGACGAAGAAATTGTTGCGAAAGCGGTGTGAGGAGTGGCATGGGCAGTTAGAGATGTGGGAGGGTTGACACTAGCAGCGGACGTGGATAGGAAATGATAAAGATCACCCTCACTATTGCATCTCGTAAGGAGTTTCCGACGGAGGTCCGTTACGGAAAATCCAAACGGGCCAAAATTAATTGATACGGAATTATCGGTGAAAAATTTTCTAACAGAGATTAGGTTTTTGATAATGTTAGGAGCATATAGGACATTATTCAGGGAGAATTGAGGATGCGGTGGTGGGGTTAGTGTGTGGCCAAACCCTTGGATTGGAATACGATGACCATTGCCGATCATAATAGATTGTGGAGTATTTAAATTCCACAGTGGAGAAAGATAAACTGAATTATTGGTGAGGTGAGACGTGGTGCCTATATCCATATACTACGCATTATCAAGATGTCGAGGAGTGAAAGTGCCGAAAGGCTGACCCAAACTGGATTGGGAATGGCCAGGAACGGATGGAGTGACTCCCGGAAAGTGGGCCTGATTAATGAGGTATGTCGGTTGTGCTCCCAGACTGTTGGTAGAAGTCAAGAAAGCCATTTATTTTGTTTTAGGATAAAGGACAGAAGGGGCGGGAACAAAGAACAGAGAAAGAGAAAAAAAAAAAGGCTGGCACTTTCTGGCAGTGGAGGCCAAAAGGGGATTGGTGACTGACAAAAAGCAAAAATAAGACAGGATGGCAGAGGTCTCACTTTGCTTGGTTCTCGGATAAACAAACAAAGGTTGTGGCTTTTATTTTATCTTGGTAAATGGACCAGGAAGACACAAAAAACAGACAAAAGGAAGACAAAAAGCATAAGAAAGTTGGTGCTTGTAATGTTTCTCGGTAACGGAGAAGACGCAGTACCGAGGGAGAGGCTGCGGTGGAAGCAACTTAGGGTTTAGGTTTTGGCTCTGATACCATGTAAGATTGTATTAATCTCCCTTGGGGAGCCTTTCTCATTAATACAAAATATATATAGGTGTACAATGTTGAATCCTTCTATAATAAGGATCACAATTCTATCATAATTATACAATACAAAATATGGTAAATATACATAGGTACACGTGCTAACACAAATACCTTCAGGCATAAAAATTAAACTATTAAGAGAAGCTTCGGGATTGACAGCAGAAACGGATCTAGAATTTCTATGACATTAGTACGCCAATAAAAAGCGGAAAAGGTACTATTAAATGAAATTGATCTCTTTTGGTAAACAACTGAACTTTCAAATCAAGTGTACCATATATTTAGCTAACTTTTTAAAGCATGAATGCCCATAAATAAAATAATATTAGATTAATTTTTTAAAAAAATTATATATATATCTAATTTAGTGGAAAGACCATGAATTCACGTACATCATAAAACAACTTTCTCTAATCACAACTTGGAATAATCTACTATAGGCACACTTGGAATAATCTACTATAGGCACACTTGGAATAATCTTATCAAGTTTCTCTACAAAATTAATGTTTTGTTAGGTATCGGTTATCTCTGATTTACTGAGATACAACGTATGAATTCATTAATTAAATAATTTGAATTCGACAAGGTATTAATTGGTCAGTTCCCTATGTTTTTTATAGCATAACTACTTCAACTAATTTTTACACTTGGAATATTTTACAATGTGCCTCTGAAAACATAATAGTTGCAAACCATTTAGCTTTTTCATCTTTCTGATGGTAAAACATATGACGATTAGAGGCAAGTTTAGAATTTGAATTTTAAGCGATGGCTTCAAGTGTTACTAATGTTAAGTTGTTTGGACTCTTCACTTTTGATGCCGCATTCGTGTTCACATGACATGAGTGTGAGTATGGAATCCGTATCGGATTTGGACAATCAATTTTGGGTATTTTAATCAAAATTGGCCGAGAATTTTGGAACAAATACAATGATTTTTGTAATCAAAACAAAAGCAAGGTGAAATTGAAGAAAATGAAACCCCTTATATATAAAAATTTCTATGTCAGCCCTTTTTCTTTTATCTCTTTTTGAGATTCTCCTTGGAATACGTCCTAGTATGTTTTCCACATAATGTCTCATAATTTAGACATATAACTCTATTTTTAAATATTTAAATTATTTTTAGCCGAATCTCTATACCCGTATCCATACCTGGATTCGTATCCCGAATCTTAAAATTTAGATCACGAAGGATCTGACCTCTAGATCCGCACATGTATCGGGCACCCTCACTCGAGTCCAAGCAACTTAACTATTAACTGAGTTCTAAATTTAATTTTTACAACTATTTAAGAAAATTCTTAAAACATATATATAATTAGGGTTAGGCACACTTACTGGTTTAAACTATTGCAGACAAAAATCTGATACCGAAATACACAAAGTAGAGAGTGGACCATTAATCCTCAGAATTTTCTTGACTATTAAAAAAAAAAAAAAGAATTGGGGTCCTTTGGCTGCGGTTCCGCCGGCGCCGGATGATGATTTTTTGTGCGTTCAAACGCATTGTTAATTACTAGAATCTTCAAGCTAATTAATGCTTAAACTCTGATACTAATTATATCTCCATAATGAGAATATCCCTCCAGTTTGCAAGAGCAATATAACGAATTGATCTATGGCTTTCCATTAATTTTGGATAAACACATAAACTTTTAAATTAGACTGAATGCGTCAATAACTTTTAAATTTATCAGTAAATTTAATTTAGATACTTGAATTATGACATATTCCAATTGAACATTTGAATATATGATAAAATATTCATATTAAACACTTTGACTCATAGACAAAGTTTATGCACGTGTTCTCACACCCACTATTTACGTCGATAAGTTAATTAATTACATAAAATATATCAACTCCTTCAAATATACACATTGGCACCAATTAGAACACACTTGGGGTTTTACGGCTCATTGAGCCAATGCATATAATTCAAGGAGGTGAGATATTTTAAATGGTTAACTTCACCATATAATGAGCGCTTGAAAACGTGCGTATAAGTTTTTCCAAAAATTTTGATCAAAAGTGTGTAATAGGAACAATTTATCATGTGTTTAGGTGTTCAATCAAAACAAGTCATAGTTCAAATTTCTAAATACAAATTATTGATAAATTTAAGAGGTTGTTGATGTATTCCACCTTTATTAATTAAAAAATTATAATAGACTTCTTCAACTGAAGTAAACTATATTGGCTTTAATCAAGATAAATGTATTACCGTAATATTTAATCACGAATCAAGAGATCTAATACTGACGTTAATTTTGTAATGTCATATATAATATGTCTGGAGATAGTGAACATTTATTTTATTTAATACATGTAGAGGGAAACCCAAAAATTGAAAATAAGCATCACAGAAGGGCAGGCCCAATTAAAAGGACCACCAAAACAAAAAAGACAGAAAAGCCCAGTATTGAGCATGTTAAATGGGCACACTACGAAGCACAACTGTCTCAATCGTAAGCCCAGGCCCAAATGATAAAAGGACTCCCAAGTCCAGCCCATCTCCTGAAGTCTTCAGCCCTTCTCTACCAGATTTCTTTCTAATCTCATCCAATATGAATAACACACATGCACTTGACAAATTGCCATATTCTCGAAGGATATTTCTTGTGGCCCGTAACTTATTGGGCTCTAGGCCCAATGTACTCTCGACTTGGTCCACAATTGCATTACCTCCTGGATGAAGAATCCAAAAGATCGAGTTCCAATCTGAAATTCCCAAAGGTTCAAACGCCTTTATTAAGCAACTCTCAACATTTTTTGCAATAGTTGGTGGTACATCCTTGGTACAATGAAATGTAAGGCCCATTTCACGTAGGTGTAACGCGAGGTGACAGTCCCCGTTAGGGACAAATGTTTGGGACGCCGTGACTATCTCGAAAATGGGTCTTTCTAGGCCCGGTTTAAGGTCCGATCCAATTATAAGAGCGGCCGCTCCATCTCCAAACAATGCTTGCGCGATTAGGTTATCCGGATGAGGTTCACTAGGCCCGCGAAACCCTATGGCTGAGCTCTCAGCACACACGACAAGTACCCTAGCACCCTTGTTATTCTCAGCTAAGTCCTTGGCCAATCTAAGCATCGTGCCACCAGCAAAGCAACCTTGTTGGTACATCATTAAACGTTGAACTGATGGGCTTAGGCCCAATAGCTTAATTAATTGGTAATCTGCACCGGGCATGTCAACACCACTTCTTGTGCAAAAGACTAAATGGGTAATTTTGGATTTGGGCTGAGCCCATTCATCAATTGCCATAAGGGCAGCCTCTTTTCCAAGTTTTGGTATTTCTGAAACCAAAATGTCCTGCCTGACATCAAAGGATGGCTCATTGTGAGAGCACAAATTCGGATTTTTCTTTAATATTTCCTCTGTCAAAAACATGTGCCTTTTGCTAATCATTGTTCTGTTACCTGAAATTATTTGTGAAAAAGGAACAATAAATCAGTTTAACAAAAAAAAAAAAAAAAAAAAAACTACTCCCTCCCTCTTATAAAAGAAAAATATTACTATATTTCTTTTTAAATCGTATTACTCGTTACACATTTTCATAATACGTTTAACTACAAAAGCTTGTAAGTTATACTACTTTTGATGTAGTTTATCGGTATAAATTTTATTACAGAAATTGATGTCTGACTATCATATAAATATCTTTCTTATTTTTTTTCCCCTTAACGAGGAGATTGAGACAATATCCTTCATAAACCCTAAAATGAAGTAGACAATTCATCTGAATTATTGGAGCAAAAAATAAGTGACCGACACTGCATAATTGATCTAGAACAAAGACAAAAATATCATTGATTAAACAACATTAATATTTAAAACATGTATGTCACAAGTTTTCTATGTTTTATAAGGGAAACATCAATTACATTGTGTCCAAACAAATTCTGATAAATTCTTTAACAACTTCAAAATAACGGAATAAGACAAATTACAAAGTTATAAACACAAAAAGAGACGAAAAAGTTGGTGTATGAACGAACTATCTTAAGTTGAATGTTTAAAAGGAAAAAGATTATGATCCTTTCTCTACTTAGGGATCATGTGAGTTATTCCGATACAAATTTTGCGAATAAATCCTTTTCACGTTTGATTAGAGATATTAGCTAAAATCAATATTATTTTATATATATCAAAAATTGGTCCCATACAACAACAACACAATATATAAAAGTAAAATAAATTATTTTTTTAAGGCCGATAAATTGTAGAGATTATAATCTTGATTCTAATCTCAAAATTATAAGTATGAAATATCCTGATTTCAAACCAGAGAACCCTTGTTGTAAGGAGTGAAAAAGAAAAGGGTACATGCAAAAGGGTTAGGATATAGACGAGTTAATTCAAACATAGTTTCATTCAATCTATTTATGTATGTTCGGTGGTAGAGATATTTTTAATTAACTAATTAAATGATTTTATCCGATATTGTTTCACAAAAAAAAATTGAATTGATTATCCTGACTGTTTTTGTGTTTTCTCTTTGAGTCAAGGTATTTCGGAAACAACCTCCCTACCTTCCAAGGTAGGGGTAAGGTATGCGTATACTTTATCCTCCCCAAATCTCATATTGTGAGATTTTGAAAAGAATGAATATTTGGCCTAACTCAACCCTAAAAGCTAGCTTATGAGGGGAGGATTGCCCAAATTCATATAAGGAGACCACCCATTATCTCATTAACTACCGATGTGGGACTTTTTTTCATTCTTCAACACCCCACCTCACGTCCAGGGCTGGACAGCTAGTGCGTGCACAATTTAATTTGGGAGCCCAACATCGGGTGAGATGAGTCATGCTCTGATACCATGTAAAAATGGATCTTGGCTCTAACTTAACCCCAAAAGCTAGCTTACGAGGGAGTATTGCTCAAGTCTATATAAGGAGACCACCCATCTCATTAACCACCGATGTGATACTTTTTTTCATTCTTCAATAGATTTCACTGTATATATTGTTGTTGTTATTTTTATTGTTGTATTGTTTCACAAAAAAGAAAATAAAGAGAGAGAGTGGCGTGTCCCTATATATACATTTGAAATTTTCTTGAAAATTATATGTCTACGTATAATAGGCTGACACTATTTATGAAGCTTGTGTACAAACTGAATCGTGATAATATATCGACCATGTTATGTGCGCAACTACATATATTTGTCCTGAGCAATCTAAGCATGTCTCAATCGCAAGAATTAAGATACCATAGTTTTATTATGTTGCTCAACTTGGTCTAATATATCAAAGGAGCACATAGACCAAGATACTTTTTTCTAAATAAAACTTTATTTTACGTGCATGAGTTTTGCTAAGGGCTATGGATCGGACGGGCTAGGCTCGAAGGTTCTAGGACAGAAAGTTCGTTAGACAATAAATTTTGAAGTATCATATTATACTTGAACAAATCAAATTTTGAAGTATTATATTATACTTGAACAAATCAAATTTATATATACTATTGACGAAGAATATTAAATTGTTTTAACATTCAATCATATCCTATTTGGTTTTATCAAACATGACGTATTGTCCCTCTCGTTCTTGTAAGGAAGTGGTTTAGATTATGCAACAGCAGGTAACGTCTTAATAATATTTTATAGTATGATTTGCTTAGCAAATTGATCATATACAGTAACTCCAAGATAATTTGAGCAGAGATATATTAATATTCCATTCATGCTTGGATATGGTGATTGCTGATCCTGTTACAGGAAGCAATTGATCGGGATTATATCTTTTCTATTTATATGTGTTTTCATACAATATCCAGACTTGACCGAATAATATATACTGCTAAAAATGTATACCTCAATTCTATATAAGCTAGTCAATTATATATGTTTTCACTATTTATATTGCTTCAATGGAGCTCATTTTAATCAATACTATATACAAAGAAAAAAGAACATGAAAAGTTCTCTATATAGCATATAGTTCTCTGACAGGATTAACGAACTTCTAGAAAATATTGAATCTAAAATTGACATATACTAACATGAGTAAAAGTTAATGATGATTAAAACTAATTTGTACCGTATCACTCATAGTTTTTTTACTCTGTTTTTCACTAGGTTTGGGTGAATTTCAAGATTATAGGTCTTTTGAGATAATCTTCTTTATATGATTTTAGGTTTACCTTGTGTTTTAACATCTCTACTCAGCGTGGTCTCGCACCTACATATTAATGTATCTGAAGGTCGATGTAGTGTTGAAGTGTGTGATCATTTCATCTTAGAGCTTAAATTATTAGAAAAAAATATACTTTTTTTTTTAATTATGTCTTCAAACATATTCCTTTGCAATCGAGTCTGATTTTTTCATAAGTCAAACACATAATTTTCTTTAATATAAAATAAGTGATAGTAAGATTCAAATAAAAAATCTCTACCTGCTTTATTATCATATTAAAGCATGTAACAATCATAAATTTTTAAAAGTGAGATAATCACATAATTCAATACGTACGATATGATTAATTAAAATATCTTAAACGACGAGGACTTTCTCTTATTTTATCCTATATAGATGCTGATCAAAGAAGACAAAAGACTACCATGCAGGAGGTAGAGTTAAAAGCAGGCCAACACGAGAATAGATCTAGAGCAACGTTTATGTATTTAGGTCTGTGGAGTTCTTAAGTACGAAATATTTAACATAGAGTTTATCTTTACATATTAAAAAAATTATTTATTTAAATATAATCATGTCATTTAAAAGATATTCACAAATAACTATTCATATTAATTTGAATTAATAACCTGATATATAGAGCAAGTTCCCTTCTATAGCAGGTTAATATATATACACACCAATAATGTACATTTACTGATTGTGTAATACTCTTTTTACATTATCAGTGTAATTGGATATGTTAATAACAATTTACTTGTCCTTTATTCTAAGTTACTTATCAGTGCTACTCCATTAAATATAGTTACTGAGTAAAGTTATATACGCGTTGTGTAAAGAATCTTTTACACTATCAAGCCACTAGAATATCTACATGTAAGCCTTCTGGAATGTAAATTTGTAATTTTGAAAGTAAAATATTATCTGTTATAGTAGGTAAATGCGATTTGATAGTATATAAATTAAATTAAGGAAATAATAAGAATATTAAAAGCGTAATAAAGGGGAAATAACTCACAGATACGTCTAAATTTTTCTTTGAGGTCCACCAAATGGTCACTATTTGTAACCCTGAAATAATAATCAGGATAGGAGCTTTGATCAACCCAATGGAAAGGTGTTGCTGTTCCAATGGCTAAAATTTTTGCAGGACCCTCAGCTCTCTCATGAACCCTCCCAAATTTTTGACCATTTTCCAACTTCATTTTTCCTTCTTTGTTTGGTTTAAAAGCTAAAACAAACCAAGAAATGGCAAGGGCCAAAGCCAAAGGAAGATGTTTGGTTTGAGTAGTGTAGAGGAATTGCTTGATTTCATTGCCTTTATATAGAATATAAAAATGAATGAAGTGATGTAATTAGCCCACCTCAATAATTTCAATGAGTCTGTTTTTTATTTATAATTATGTAACATGATATTCGGAACTTATAAATCTGATTAATTCAGATTCACTCGTTATATATTTTATAAAGAGGAAAGTGATTTTTATCAAAAGTTTCTTCATTCCCAAATTATGAACTCGGAATCTCTGATTAAGGGTGGAAAATCATTTATATCCCACTACCAACAGATGATATCAATTATTCATTGTGGTCCTAACTGGAGTTTTAGAATAGCGTTAAAGTTTTGTACTCTATATCAATTATTCTTAACCTCTGGTCTAAGTGAGAGATGTGTAAATCATCAGTAAGTCCAGTTGGACATTTAAAACCCGAAGAGTTAGAAGAAGATATGAAGAAACCCAGTTCAGTAACGTGAGCAAAATGATATAGTCTCCATACGGAGGAAAGAAATGCGAAGTGAGTAGGATGATCGTCGATCGACTTGCGTAAAGATCATTAGTTATCAGTTTCAGTTTTAGATTCAGTACAATATCTGTTTATTAATTTGGGTTGCCCTTTTTCCGAGCACCCCACAGCTATTTATTCTTTCAATTGCTTTACATACAATACAATTCAAATATACTAACGTCCTTTTGCATGGGGCCTGAACTTCACAGTGCAGGTGTCGAGTTTAAGTACGACATATCTACTCAGTAGGATTGTTTAGTATCAGTTGTTTGGTGAGCCCCATCTCATTCAGGGTGTCAGTGTATTATTTCATTTTTATATTTTATGATAGAGGTATGACAGGGCCTTGTCCTGATAGACAGTTTTCAGTCAGACTCGTGTCAGAGGTTTCATAGACTAGACCAGTTATCATGTCATGTCAGTTTTTCAGTTATTCACACTTATTATATTTTTAGACTATTTCCGCAATATACTTTCAGATTATAAATTCAGCAGTTTGAATTACATGTTTTAAATCATTACTATAGTATGTTTTGATGTTCATGTTGATTTAGCAGTCATATGGTTCGCTCGATCACATGCAGTCAGGCACCGAGTGTCGTGTTTCGCCCAGATCATGGTTCGAGGCGTGACGGTATTGTCATTAGGGGGCGAAATTGCACTATGTAGGATGGAAGTATGTTGCAAGGGCAATGTCTAGCAATGCCTTTAAGACAATTTGTGAAATTATATGAAAGACACATATGACAATGGACAAGGGCTTAAGAGTTGCCTACTCGGATAAAGCACAGGATGGGCAAGTACAAGACAAGTGTCAAGCTTGAGGATCGAACTGTGCGCGCGAGAGCAAAGTCAGTGTCAGGCAAGGGATTGACATGTCTATAAGACTATAACCAACCCCAAGTGTTCGCATAGACCAGACCCAACATATGTAATGCGTCATAAGAGTATGATAGTGAGTCAATGCTAAGACCATGACATCAAACAGGCAGTATAACTTAAGCTAAGTCTTTGAGGCAAGGTTCTTCATAGTCACAGGGTCGTGCCATGAATCTTGGAATTAGAGAAGATTGGTTTGTAGTCAGGTGAGACTATGGACATCACACGATCTATTTGTGTGTCGTTGACACTCATTCGTGACGGCACGTAATCTTAATTTTCTATATTGTACTTAATAAAAAGGGTTAGTATATATTAGTTAGAGATACATGTGTAAACCTTTTCAATGACCAAATTTCTAAACTTTTTGGATTTCTCCTTTTGTAAAACAAGTTTATTCATTGCCGACAAAATGAAAGGATCATTTTGCCTTTAGAGATAGTACTTCTTATTAGCGAATATTCTCCGAATATTCTCTGTATATTTTGTAATTATGATAGATGTATATTTAAGGTAACTTAGGATTCTAATTGTATTAGGAATCAACCTTTGTAAGGTAAGTTAGGATTCGTACCATATTAGGAATCAACCTTTGTACAGCTATATATATTGTGAATAATGAAAGAAATTCCTAAGGGAAATTATTCTATCTTTCATAGTATCAATAGCCTAAAACCTAAACCCTACTCTTCTCACTTCTCCTTTTCTTTCTCGGCCAAAACATATATTTTTTCTTGTTTTTTTTTCCTCGATCGGAAACAGTTTTCTCAGTCAAAACAGATATTTTGTTTCTTGTTTTTTTCCCTCGGCCGAAAACAGCAGCCACCATGTCTTCCCCCACAAATTTCGATTCCTCCACTGGCAATCTTGACAACCTATCTCAACGTTCATCGTCTTCTTTTCACCCGGCTTTCGCCGTTACAAATATCAAGAATTTTATCCCTATAATTCTTGACCAATAAGACTGTCAATATTCCATGTGGACATAACTATTTTATATTCATGCATGTGCGTACAACGTGCTCGACCACATTGATGACTCTGTTTCTCGTCCCACTGACATTACCGAATCAACATGGCGCCGCCTTGACGCCATCGTCAAACAATGGATATACGGCAAAATCTCCAAAGACTTGTTGTGTACCATCATGAAAACATGTGCTACGGCACGTGACCTTTGGGTGCGGTTGGAAGAAATTTTTCAGGACAATAAAAATACTCGGGCAGTGTATTTGGAGGAGCAATTCAATAATACGTGTCTCGAGAATTTCAACAACATGTCCGAATATTGCAAACAACTGAAACTCATAGCCGACCAATTATCCAACGTCGGGAATTCTATTTCTGAAACTAAGATGGTACTCCAATTAGTTGCGGGTTTACCGAAAGGTGAATACGATACACTTGCAATAATGATTCAACAAGCCGACCCACTATCAAGTTTCACCAAAGCACGGTCACAATTATTGTTGGAAGAAACCCGACGTGCCAAACGAGAGAAACGTAATCAAAAGGCGTTAGCCATTGACGGGATGGCACCACCGGCAACCAACGCCACCCCGCCACCACCGCATGTCCAAGCAGCAACAGCGAGAGGCGAGGTCGCAACAACAAAGGCAAGGGTCGCGGTAAGGGCCAACGCAACCAGTGGACTAGACAGAAGCCAGTCCCGCAGCCTGCGAATTTCTAGTGGGCTGGACAGCATCCAGGGTGGCCCAACCAGAAAACTGGGCCGCGCCTGCAACCCATACCCGACTGTAGGGGCCCAATTCCAACAGCCTTGGTCGACTGGCCTCTTGGGCCCTGCCCTAGCCACCACGCAGGCCCACCAACAGCAGGCCCACCTAGTTGCATTCCAAAGCGAAGCAGCGAAGACGGCGGCCCACCGCGGCTGGCCCCGACCGATTTTGGGCCGAGCCTACACCACCGTGAACCTTCAACAGCCCGACGATAATTGGTACATGGACACCGGAGCCACATCTCACCTCACCCGGTTGTCAGGTAACCTATCTCAACTACGTCGGTTAAAATGTCCTCAATTTATTACTGTCAGCAATGGTCATCGCATTCCAATTGAAGGTTACGGTAACACACACACCAAACATCCACACCCGCCCTTCTCTCTAAACCACGTCCTATACACATCTAACATCATTAAAAACTTAATCCCCGTTAGAAAATTGACTAGCAATAATTATGTGTCTGTCGAATTTGACCCTTTTGGTTTTTCTGTGAAGGAACTCAATACGGGGAAAATTCTTACACGCTGCAATAGTGTGGGAGACCTCTACACATTCACTCAATCTTCTGCTGTCAAACCGCAAACACCTCTATCCCTTGCGGCGATCTCTCCCTCAACTTGACACAACAGACTCGGACACCCCGGAGACCCAGTTTTTACTTTTCTTAGGACGTCTAAGCGTATTCAATGTAATAATGGGAAAATTGCCCACCACTGTTTTTCTTGTCCACTAGGCAAACATATTCGTCTTACATTTATGTCATCAAACAGTGTTACTTTTTCTCCCTTTGATATTGTTCATGCTGATTTGTGAACATCTCCAATTGTTAGCTCTTTGGGTCATAAATTCTATCTAGTATTCTTGGATGATTTTTCACATTTTGTCTGGATTTATCCACTGAAATTCAAATCTGAAGTTTTTACAGAATTCCTCGAGTTTCAAAAATTCATTAAAACACAATTTGAAAAATCTATCAAATCATTCCAATGTGATAATGGACGTGAATTTAATAACTCGGCATTTCACAATTTCTGTTCTAAACAAGGCATGGTTTTCTATTTTTCTGGTCCTTATACTTCTTCCCAAAACGGAAAGGCTGAAAGAATTATACGTACCATCAATAACACGGTTCGCACACTTCTGTTTCATGCCTGCCTACCACCGCCTTTTTGGGTCTATGCTGTCAAAATGGTAGCATCCCTTCTTAATATTTTACCAACAAGACCCCTACCGAAATCTTATACCGTAGGCTACCATCATATGATTACCTACGTATTTTTGGATGCTTATGCTACCCCAACATGGCCTCCACTGCACCTCACAAACTTGTCCCTCACACTCTGTCATGTGTCTTCCTTGGTCTATCTCCTAATCATCGGGGCTACTTGTGCTATGACATTGCTACTCGCAAAATTATCGTATCCCATCACGTCACCTTTGACGAGACAACCTTTCCTTTTTCAAATCTCCGGAAATTTCAGACCACCGATTACATCTTTCTCGATGAGCCAAGTTTGTCCCCGGTCATCCAAAATCTATACCAACAGCAACCCACTGTTCCGACAGTCTCGCCACTGTCCGGCACCACCCCAACAACTCCCTGCTCACCCCTACAACCCCCGTCGAGTCACCTGCACCACCAGCGACACTGCTGCCCATCACTCCAACCGGTCCGCGTTCTAGGTTTTCCAGTCCAACACATAGTCCGAAAACCACCCGGGTGACCGCTACCCACTAGTCCAGAACCAGTGGACCAGCAACCTCCCAGCCCCGACCCACCACCAATGTCATCTCATCGCATGGAGACTCGTGCACAACACGGGATCTTCAAACCCAAGGTTCACTTCAGTCTCTCCACACAAACCTTATCACCCAATCCAAAAAATCCAAAACTAGCAAAACTGGACCCAAATTAGAATGCGGCCATGTGCGAGAAATTTAACGCTTTAACCAAGCAGAATACTTGGGATTTGGTACCTAGACCCGAAGGTGTGAATGTTATCCGGTGTATGTGGCTATTTTGGCACAAGTTCAGAGACAGTGATGACTTAGAGAGGTATAAGGCAAGACTAGTTGCCAATGGCACTAATCAGTAGGAGGGTATTGATTGTGGTGAGACATTCAGTCCGGTTGTTAAACCGGCCACTATTCAGACTGTTCTCAGTATTTCTATGGGCCTGCATTGGCCGATTCATCAGCTTGATGTCAAGAATGCATTTCTTCATGGGGATTTGAAAGAGATTGTGTACATGCATCAGCCTCATGGCTTTGTTCATCCGGCCACTCCGCAGTTTGTGTGTCATCTCAGGAAGTCATTGTATGGATTGAAACAGGCACCCCGCGCTTGGTATGATCGTTTTGCCAGGTATCTTCTGCAGCTTGGTTTTGTATGTAGCATGTGTGATACCTCTCTCTTCACTTTTCACCGAGGTAGCAGCACTGCATATTTGCTATTATATGTCGATGACATTCTTCTTACTGCCTCGTCTGACGGTTTGAAGAATGAAATCATTGCTCTACTCAAAACTGAATTTGCTATGACTGACTTGGGCAAGCTAAGTTATTTTTTGGGTATATCGGTAACCAGATCTGCAGCCACTATGTTCATGTGTCAGCGTAAGTATGCAGAAGAGATAGTGTACAGGGCCAAGATGACAAATTGTAAAATTATGTCAACTCCGGTGGACTCCAAATCCAAGCTTAGTGCCAATGACGGTGCGCCAGCCAGTTTCTGATCCCACTCTATATGGGAGTCTAGCAGGTGCTCTTCAGTTTCTTACATTCACTAGGCCTAATATTGCATATGTCGTTCAGCAGGTGTGTCTGTTCATGCACGACCCCCGAGAGTTCCATTTTGCCGCCCTCAAACGTATTATCAGATACGTTAAGGGCACACTAGACTTTGGATTACACAGATACCCCTCTGCCCCAACCAAGCTACTTGCCTACATGGATGCAGATTGGGCAGGATGCCCCGACACACGTTGCTCCACCACAAGGTACTATGTATTTCTTATGGATAATCTTATCTCATGGTCCGCCAAGAGACAGGCCACACTATCCCGTTCGAGTGCTGAAGCAGAATATCGCGGTGTTGCTAATGTAGTTGTTGAGATCTGTTGGCTCCGAAATCTTCTTTTGGAGCTCCAGTGTCCACTCCGCAAGGCGTCTATAGTCTATTCTGACAACATATCTGTCATCTATATGTCTCATAATCCGGTCCAACATCAGCGGACTAAGCATATTGAGATGGATATCCACTTTGTGCGAGAGAAGGTTGCGCGTGGTCAGGTCAAAATATTACACGTGCCTTCCTCTTATCAGTATGCAGACATCTTCACAAAGGGACTACCGCGACAACTCTTCACCGACTTCGATCCAAATTTTTAGCGTTCAGCCTCCTCCCGCTCCGTCTGAGGGGGATTATTAGCGAATATTCTCCGAATATTCTCTGTATATTTTGTAATTATGATAGATGTATATTTAAGGTAACTTAGGATTCTAATTGTATTAGGAATCAATCTTTGTAAGGTAAGTTAGGATTCGTACCATATTAGAAATCAACCTTTGTACAACTATATATATTGTGAATAATAAAAGAAATTCCTAAGAAAAATTATTCTATCTTTCACTTCTGATAGTCTGTATTTTAGGTTGGACTTAGTTACGTTACTCCCTCTAAGCCAACTTGAGTTCCTTTTTTTTTTTTTTTTTTTTACTAATAGTCGATTTTCGTACCTCCATTTCATTTTATGCAAGACACTTTTTAATCAGTTCTAAAATGAGTGATATTTATAGATAAAAATGATTTTATTTTATTTTTAAATTTTTTTCATCAAAACATAATTTATATACACACAATTTATGATAGTAAGAAGACAAAATCTTACAAATTCCCATCTTAGAAAAAAAAAAGTAATCCGGTGCACTAAGTTCTCGCTATGCGCTGAATCCAGAGAAGGGCCGAACCACAAGGGTATTATACGCAGTCTTACCTTATGTTTTTACAAGAAGCTGTTTCAACGGAGGTTGTTCCCATCTTAGAAATTGTTAATAAATTATGTATTAGTGCTTCTAACAAAAGAATTATTTTCCAATAAAAAATTTCATTATCACGTGATATATGAGATCAGATTTATTCCAATAAACTATATATAGTCTTTCTTGTCTTATGCTTAGAAGTATTTAAATGTTTTTGTCTACTACTTAAAAGGGTTGGTAAAGGCTGATTTTGATGGGTTTTTTAAAAAACTGTTTTCCTTTCCAAATGGGGGTTCACAATTTCTCATGTGACATGTCATTCTACTAATAATATTTTATAGAGTCTAAGTACTATTTACTGAAAGTGTAAATAAATTTTACATCATTATGTCATTTTAACTTATTATAACAGCTAACATATTTTATTTTTTATTTTAAATCCCATATTTTTAAAAAGTTACATATATATTATTTGGATGACTCGACAGAAAAAATTATGTACACTAACGGAAGACAAAACTTGAACTCTATTTTATTTTCTTACGCCACTAATTAAACAAGGAAAGAAAAAGCCAATAATGCATGGATCGTTTGGGCCCAGGCGTAAATCACGTATAAGTGTTATTATCATATATCAGTAACAATGATTAAGAGGAAATATCCAAATTTATCTATGTGCTCCATATAAAATATTCAAAATTGAATTTGCCCTCTGATGTCTAGTTCTGGAGTCTCAGCGCGAAAAGGCACTACTAGAAACATAAGTTTTTCCATCGACATTCAATAAAAAAAAATTGATGCTACAAAATATGGTTTTTCCATCTCATTCCACCGAACTAGCTCACTGGAAGATGTATGGTGGAAACAGGTTCCCATTGAAACACTGGTAAACTTCTTAATTTTTTCGTGTGAAAATACTAATATTTAGGTTTTTCCCACCAACATTCATAACAAAAACTTTGGGTACTATGAGAGAATTAAATTCCTTAAAGACACACAGTATTTTTTCGTTTTTCCGCTTTCTGTTTTTTTAACACAGATTAATAACAAAAACTTCCTCAACCACCCACTTTAGACTCTAGCTACATACATTTTCTTCTTGTTTGATGAATTAAACAATACCAATTGTCTGTGTATGTAGGCAAGTATATAAATATGTTGTACCTAATTGGCATTACATTAGATCTGGTTTTCAAACGAAGTTGCCCTAGTAGAAATTTGTTTTTATATGTTAGCGGGAATGCTAATTGGTGAAAATATGGGGTTCATGTCACGCGTGGTCACTGAACTTTTTTATGTCAATAAAATTATATTTTCTTTTTGTATTATTAAAGTTACTATACTTTACCCATTATATCAGCAAAATAATAGAACTATATTTTGTATCACTAAAACCTTGTTATATTAGTAAAATTATAAAATGACGCGACTATTACGCCCCATAACTTTTATTGCTAAATTTTACATTCATTTTAAGACCCTAATGTGTTCGAAGTTACAACAAGTGTATGACATGCTGACCTAATTTTCATGCCTTTTCTTCTTTTATTCTTTTTTCTTCAATAATCTTTTTCTGCAACAAGGAAAAAAAGTTAAAATATGCGGGACTTGAACGTGATATTTATAAATTTATTTAAAATCTTATCATTTGAATTATAAAATACATCAATTTTTTATATTCATTATGCCTCCCATGCCTCATTATTGACTAGACTTAACAATCATTGTGCCCTAGCTCCTGTGGGATATCACTTTTATATTATCTAATTATGCACATTTGTCCGAAAAAAACTAAAACATATTCAGTAAGGTACAAATGTCTCCCACCCCCACCCCCACACACACAACCCTCATAGAGAAAAAATTTTGTTAGGAAAAATCTGATAATATCGACCAAGCATATATATTGTTCGTAGGCAAACTGCCTAGTATCACATAGAATGTCTTATTTGTTTCATCCCAATGACTTTTTGCTATACTTAAATAAAGTTAGGTGATTTTTTTGTTACAAAAATAGTTTAGTGACTTTTGTGACATTTAGATAAAGTTGAGTGACTTTATTGTTACAAATAATAATTTGGTTTTTTTTCAGTACAAATAAAATTAGTTATAAATGGCCATCCGTGAAATAACCCCAAAGCTAATATTTTCATCTTAATTGGAGACAGGATTTAATCCCCATAGCAAACAATTATGTAACATTATCGCATTCTAATTATTTTCAAAAAAGTATAATTATAAGTTGTACTATACGTTATTGGATCTTGAATATCATGTATAGTTCAAACTTCATTTAATTTTATAAAGAAAGCACGATAATTGTTCTTGTATTGTTACACAGAGTACATTTCAAGAAGATTCTTTCATTATCCTCTTCGTATTTATTTAATTTACAGGACCTTTCCCTCCTCTAGATTAGAATTTTTAAATACAAAATAATGTCTGTCTTGAAAATATTTTTTTTATTTGAGGAATTAAATTCTCAAAACTTTGAAAGCCATGCAAGTGTAGGACACATATATCATGTGGAATAACTATATTTTATATCAATAGCTATTTTGAAATTCTATTTAAAGCACTAAAACGTTCGTCTTATTACACGTTGTCTTATTACAACGTGTATTTTTGTCCAAAGTACCATTGACAAGACGACAATCATAGAGAGATTAATTTTTTTTATGCATACAAAATGAAATCCACCTAAAGTATTAGTGAATATTATACATTACTAATAATTACAATAACGTGAAATTCTATTTCTTTTATAATTATATATCACTAATAATTACAATATGAATTATAATATTCACTAATATAAAGTAATAGAAAACTCACAAAAAAAGTTCTCACAAAATCATAAGAGATACAATATGACATAAATGTTAAATAAGGCAATATACACACAATATACAAGTGTATATTTTATTAAAGGCCACAGATTCGGCCCAGTTTTGGTCTCGGTTTTTACTGATAATTAGACATAAGAATATTGTATATTTGGAAAATATATGTGTAGTATATTGTAATGTATTGGTTACCATAATTAGGAATATACACTACCATAATTGTAGAGTTAGAATTATGGTAGAATAAGATTTTAGGAATAGAATAGATTTTATATGATTCTCCTATTTTGTATCTTGTATATATACCTATTCAAGTAATGAAAATAATCAAGGGGATTATTTCTTTCATGGTATCAAGAGACTAGGTTTTACAAAAAAAATTCTCTCCCAAAGTTTTTTGGACCATTCTCGTCCGAGAACCCCCCCCCCCTCGGGTTTCTCTCCCAAATTTCGTCTTCCGCTCTCAAAAACCTTTCTTAAATTTTCCCTCATTCTTTGTTCTTTCAATATGTCTAAGAACAATTATCATCCTGCCCTCATGGTTTCCAACATCAAGAATTGTATCCCGATTGTGCTTGAGATGGAAAACGTCCAATATGCGACGTGGGCGGAGTTGTTTAAAATACACGTTATCTCCCATCAAGTTATCCATCATATCATTCCTCCCACTACACCTCGTCCCGAGGAGGATCCTCAATTATGGATTACGCTTGATGCTACCGTTCTCCAGTGGATCTATTCCACTATTTCAATTGACCTTCTACAAACGATTATTGAGCCGGATACCACGGCTATGGCTACTTGGAATAGATTGCGTGACATATTCCAAGATAACCAACATTCACGTGCCGTCACACTTGAGCAGGAATTCTCCCTCGTTCGCATGGAAGAATTTCCTAACGTATCTGCCTATTGCAAGAAACTTAAGGAGTTGGCAGATCAACTCCGTAATGTGGGCGCACCTGTCACCAATAATCGTCTGGTTCTACAATTGGTTGTCGGCCTTTCGGAGGCATATAATGGCATTGGAACTCTCCTACGTCAAAGCAACCCTCTTCCCGCTTTTCATCAAGCCCGCTCCATGCTTACTTTGGAAGAAACCGGTTTGGCTAAAAAGGCAGCTACCGGAGCAAGCCCCGTCGTCATGGTGGCGTCCTCTCCAAGTTCTTCGGGTTTTATTAATAATTCGGGCCAAAACCATAATCATGGTAGCGGCAAAAATAATCGTAAGAATAATAACAAAAACCATGGGGCAAACGCGGCGGTTCTGGTGGCGGTTCCGGTGGTCAGCAAGCAGGCGGTGGGACCCATCCAAGGAACAGTGGCCCACCACCCTCCTGGTCCCAGCAGTGGGGCTGGGGAAGTGGGACGTGGGCCAGCAGCCCTTATAATTCAGCAGGAAATTCCAATGGGCTGGCCAACATTTCAGGCCCAACAACCAGCAGTGGCGGCCCACTGGCCAGTGGCCCAGTAGCAGCAGCTCCAGCAGCTACAGCCCAGCCTCGTCACGTACAGGAATTCTTGGGCCCCGACCTCCGCTAGCCCATCATGCAGCAGGCCCCACTCAAACCGATATCGAGGCCGCAATGCACACATTGGGGTTAACTCAATCAGACCCAAATTGGTATATGGACACCGATGCCACGACTCACATGACTTCCGAATCAGGTACTCTCTCATCTTATTCCAATTTGAGCACCCCTCGGGGGATAATTATTGGTAATGGCAGTTCTATTTCAATTCTAGGGTATGGTCAGAAAACGTTGTTTCCCCCCAATCCAACCCTTCTCTTGAAAAATACTTTACATGCTCCTAAATTGATTAAAAATTTAGTGTATGTTCGAAAGTTCACAACTGACAATTCGGTTTCCGTTAAATTTGATCCTTTTGGTTTCTCTATGAAGGATTTCAAGACGGGGAGCCATCTCATGAGGTGTGATAGTAGGGGGGATCTGTATCCTATCATGCCCGGTTTCAGTCCATCGAGTCCAGCCTTGCCGTCAGTTTTTGTAGCCATCTCTCCTTCCGTGTGGCATGCTCGCCTGGGTCATTCGGGATCTTCTATTTTATCAGTTTTAGATTAAAAAAAATAGCTTTATTTCTTGTAAGGGTACGAGTCATACTCCACTTTGTCACTCATGTTCAATAGGAAAAATTGTTAAGTTGCCATTTGTAGACTTCAATTCTCATACTTCAATGCCATTTGATATTATTCATAGCGACCTCTGGACGTCTCCTGTTCTTAGTTCATTGGGTCATCGATATTATGTTCTCTTTTTAGATGATTATTCTAGATTTTTGTGGACGTTTCCAATTGCGAATAAATCACAAGTGTTTTCCGTCTTCATCAAATTTAGAGCGTTCATTCGTACTCAATTCGAAAGAGAAATAAAAAATATTCAATGTGATAATAGGAAAGAGTATGACAATAGGGAGTTTCGGGAATTTCGGGAATTCTGTGCTAATAATGGGATCAATTTTCGATTTTCGTGTCCTCATACATCTTCACAAAATGGGAAGGCCGAACGCAAAATTTGTTCCATAAATAACATTGTCCGAACTCTCTTAATTCATGCCTCCATACCTCCATATTTTTGGCATCATGCTCTACAAATGGCCACATATCTTCTTAACATAATTCCTTCTAAAGGGCTGACATATTCTTCCCCCTTCCAAATACTGTATAATAAGAACCCTCTTTATTCTCATCTTCGAATTTTTGGGTGCTTGTGTTTTCCGTTATTCCCATCCACCATAATTAACAAACTTCAGGCTCGGTCTACCCCGTGTGTATTTTTGGGTTATCCATCAAATCATCGTGGTTATAAATGCTTTGATTTATCCTCCAATAAAATCATAATTAATCGCCACATCATTTTTTATGAAACCCAATTTCCTTTTGCGAAAGTTCATACTCCCGAGCCTCGGTCGTATAATTTTTTGGATGAACAAATATCCCCGTATATTATTCGGCATTTTTGGGACATCTCCCGCACCCAAAATCCTCCAACGGGACCACTGCCCGCTGGACCTACTGTGTCGTCCCCTATTCCAGTTTCTGGATCAGTCCCAGCAATTGGGCCAGTCCAGCCCAATTCTGGAACTGGTCCAGAAGACGTCCCAGTTTACCGATTTGGGCCAAGAAGCCCATCGCCCGCCGGCTCCGTCCGTCCCGAGCCCAGCAAATTCCTAAAATTCACTCGATTTTTCCTCGAGTCATAGACCGGTCACTCGTAGTCAACGGGGTATTTTTAGACCTAAAAGACATTTTAATTTACATTCTGATGTCTCTAAATCCCCTTACCCCGTAATCCTGTGTCCGCCTTAAATGACCCTAATTGGAAAATTGCTATGATTGATGAATATAATGCTCTTATTGATAATAAGACGTGGGAGTTGGTGCCCCATCCATATGGTATTAATGTTATCAGGTCTATGTGGATTTTTGCTCATAATGAGAATTCAAATGGTTCATTTGCTTGACATAAGGCGTGGCTTGTGGGTGATGGTAAGACTCAGCAGGTTGGGATAAATTGTGGGGAGACGTTTAGCCCGGTAATCAAGACGGCTACTATTCGCACTGTGCTTAGATATTCTCTTTCAAAGACTTGGCCTATTCATCAGTTGGATGTCAAGAATGCTTTCTTACATGGTGATCTCAAGGAAACAGTCTATATGCATCGGCCGTTGGGTTTCAGGGATCCCAACCGTCCTCTTCATGTCTGTTTGTTGAAGAAGTCATTATATGGACTTAAGCAGTCTCCACGGGCCTGGTATACGAGATTTGCTAACTTTGTTTCGACTATTGGGTTCACTCACAGCAGGTCAGATAATTCCTTGTTCATCTACCGCCGTGGTTCGTCATTGGCCTACATTTTGTTGTATGTGGATGATATCATCTTGACTGCCTCTTCCGATGCCTTGCGCTAGTCTATCATGACCTGAGTTTGCTATGAAAGACTTAGGGCCCTTGAGTTATTTTTTGGGGATTGCTGTCAAACGTCATTCATGTGGTTTATTTTTGTCTCAACGGAAGTATGTTGCTGAGATCATCGAGAGGGCTGGGATGTCATCATGTAAGTCCACTTCTACTCCAGTTGATGCAAAACCCAAGCTTAGTGTCGCGGCAGGTGCACCATACGAGGACCCGACCCGCTATCGCAGTCTTGTAGGGGCCTTCCAATATCTTATATTTACCAGACCGGATATTACGTATGTTGTTCAGCAGGTGTGTTTATTCATGCATGATCCCAGAATTGAGCACATGAATGCAATCAAACGCATCATTCGGTATATTCAGGGGACACTGGACTATGAGTTGCACTTGTATCCTTCTTCTACATCCACATTTGTCTCGTACACATATGCGGATTGGGGTGGTTGTCCGGACACCAGACGGTGTACGTCAGGATATTGTATGTTCCTTGGCAACAACTTGGTCTCCTGGTCTGCAAAGCGTCAGGCGACTCTATCCCGCTCAAGTGCAGAGGCAGAATATCGAAGGGTAGCTAATGTGGTCTTAGAATCATGTTGGTTACGTAATTTGTTGTTAGAGCTTCATTGCCCCATTCAGAAGGCGACCTTAGTATATTGTGATAATGTTAGTGCCATCTACCTCTCAGGTAATCATGTACGAAACTGTGCTGGTACCGTACCATTGAAGAGGGAAATCCGCCCCTGATCATGCCTCGAAAAAGGCAATTCACGAGGAAAGGTCCCACTCAGACACACACAAAGACAAAGATGACAACCGGGGCACGGCACAACGGTTCAGCACCAACGCACCAAACATATCGAAATGGACATTCACTTTGTCCGTGAAAAAGTTGCTAGGGGCCAGGTACGCGTATGTCATGTCCCGTCAAGATATCAAGTTGCAGACATCTTTACAAAGAGTCTACCCTCGGTACTCTTTGAAGATTTTAGGGATAGTCTCAGCGTTCAAAGACCGCCCTCTATGACTGCGGGTGTGTGTGTTAAATAAGGCAATATACACACAATATACAAGTGTATATTGCCTTATTAAAGGCCACAGATTCTGCCCAGTTTTGGTCTCGGTTTTTACTGATAATTAGACATAAGAATATTGTATATTTGGAAAATATATGTGTAGTAAATTGTAATGTATTGGTTACCATAATTAGGAATATACACTACCATAATTGTAGAGTTAAAATTATGGTAGAATAAGATTTTAGGAATAGGATTCTCCTATTTTGTATCTTGTATATATACCTATTCAAGTAATTAAATAATCAAGGGGATTATTTCTTTCAATAAATTTAAGGCCAAATACATATACACCCCTAATTATAAACTTATCCTCATATTTCACTTAAACACTTTAATTAAACCCCTTTCCACATGAACACTTTAACACGACTCCTACTATGCCATTTATACGTTAATCACAAACTTAAAAGAAATATTTTTATAATGCCAAATTCAAAATTCAGATTTGAGGTCTGAAATTAAGTTCTAGCAGTTCACATTTTAAATCCGACGGTTTACAATTTGAAAAGCAGCTAAATTATAAATGTTTCGTAAATTTGATTATATTTTAAATAGAAGCCCTAAAAACGGCTATTTGTGTACTTTGTCCAAGCCCTCACCAATAATCAGTCACCACTCACCAGTAGTGTTGCCCATTTCTAATGGGCTTCTTCCTAGAGCCAGCCCATGATGAATCTCACGGATACACTAGATTTGTTTTAACTTTTAGGGAAAACTTCACTAACGCCCCTAAAGTCCAAACTATTTACGCGTCTATGCCCCCATCCCAAACTATTTTCACTTAATATGCCTGTTCATAAACTATTTACCCGAGATGCCCAAGTGGGTGTCCTTTTGTGCATTAATTACGTTGTTCTTTTATGACTAGTTTCTTTTCTTTTTTCTTTTTATTTTTGTGTGCATTATACATTAATTACATTGTCATTTTATGACTAGTTTCTCTTTCTTCTTTTTTTTCTTTTTATTTGTTTTTATTTGTGAGTTTGTGTGACATTTTTTCATTTTGATTTTTGTTCTTTTTCTATTTCCTTATCCTTTTTATTGTTTCTTGTCTTTTTATTTTCCTTTTGAATAATAAAATAAAATATTAGTTAAGTATTTTTATATTAATGATATTAATATAATTTATATTTAAAATATGATTCTACTTTTTGTATATATTTTTATATATAATTTTTAACTTGTTAATAATGATATTAAATATTAAAATGAAGCCTAAACTCTATTTGTTTCTTTCTTATAATTTTTTTGAAGGAATTAATCGGCTATGTATGATACCTTGTCAGTTTATGATATATACCATATGAGTATCATAAAGGACTGAGAATTTTTTTAAGGAATGAATCAGTCATTTATGATACCATGTCATTAAATGATATACCATATGGGTATCATATATGACTGATGAGTTTTTCTTGAAGGAATGAATCAGTCATTTGTGATACCTTGTCAGTATATGATATATATCAGGTTGGTATCATAGAGGACTGAAAGTATTTTCTAAGGAATGAACTAGTCTGACTGATACCATGTTAGTATACAATATATACCATGTGAGTATCATATATATTAGTATATGATATATCATGTGGGCCACTCATCCATGATATCATGTCAGTATATGATATATATACCATGTGGGTGTCAAAAGGGATTGAGCTATGTTTTTTTGTCAACATATGATAAATACTACGTGAGTATCATAGAGGACTGAGGATTGTTTTCTTTTTAAAGAATGAACTAGTTTTATGATACCATGTGAGTATATAATATAAATCGTATGAGCATCATATTGTAATGAATATGTCATCTATGATACCCTATCATTATATAATATATACCAGGATGGTATCATGATTTTTTCTTGAATGAATGAACTGTCAGTGCTCTATGATACCCTGCCAGTATATGATATATCGTATATGTATCATAGAGGATTGAGTAGTATTTTTGAAGGAATAAATCAACCTTCTATGATACCCTGTAAGTATATGATATATCATGTGGGTCACCATTCATGATACTATGTCAGTATATGATATGATATATATATATATATATATATATATCATGTGGGTATCACGGAGGATTGAGCTATGTTTTTAAAGGAATGAATTAGTCTTCTATGATACCATGTCAACATGTGATATATAATATGTGAGTATCGTAAAGGACTGAGGATTGTTTTCTTTTAAAGAATGAACTGGTCCTTTTGATACCATGTGAATATATTATATATAACGTATGAGCATCATATTGTAATGAATATGACATCTATAATACCCTATCAGTATATAATATATACTAGGATGGTATCATAGAGAATTGAGTGTTTTTTTCTTGAAGGAATGAACTGTCAGTCCTCTATAATACCTTGTTAGTATATGATATATCGTGTAGGTATCATATAGCATTGAGTAGTATTTTTGAAGGAATAAATCAACCTTCTATGATACCCTGTAAGTATATGATATATCATGTGGTCAGTCATTCATGATACTATGTCGACTATGATATATATATATATGATATATATATATATATATCATGTGGGTATCACAGAGGATTGAGCTATGTTTTTAAAGGAATGAATTAGTCCTCTATGATACCATGTCAACATATGATATATACTATGTGAGTATCGTAGAGGACTGATGATTGTTTTCTTTTAAAGAATGAACTGGTCCTTTATGATACCATGTGAATATATTATATATACAGTATGAGCATCATACTGTAATGAATATGCCATCTATGATACCCTATCAGTATATGATATATATCACGATAGTATCATAGAAGACTAAGTGTTTTTTTCTTGAAGGAATGAACTGCCAGTTCTCTATGATACCCTGTCAGTATGTGATATACCATGTAGGTATCATAGAAGATTAAGTAGTATTTTTTGAAGGAATAAATTAACCTTCTATGATACCCTGTAAGCATATCATATATCTCATGTGGTATCATAGAAGATTGAGTTGTGCTTTTTCTTAAAGGAATGAATCAGTCTTCTATGATACCCTGTTGTCAGTCTTGTGTGATACCATGTGGGTATTATAGTATCCTGCAACAATATACTTCAACAACTATTGAAAAAGAATTAAGATGTACTTATCCAGGCTCGATATGCGCTCCCTAACAAAAGGAACTTAATATCCAGGCTCGAACACGAGAACTATAGTTAAGAATTAAGATGTACTTATCATTTCACCCTAACCTTGGTATGTTTGGTATTTCTTTTTATTACTCATTGGTGGTCAACTTAAGCTGTATTGGGCGAATATGATTTTCTATTGGATAATTTCACTTATTTATTCACTAATTTCTCTGATCATACTTTATCCTATTTAGCTTCTTGTTAAAAATTACTACTACTAAACAAGGAATGGAAAGCGCCAAAAAACTATAAGTTAAATAACATAAATGAGAAATTACAAAAGTAAATCAACTAATTTCCACCATTTTTCTAAGTACATATATTCGAAAATATTTGTAGTTTATATGATCCAAAAGTACTCTTAGCAAAATGTATGCGGATAGTTTTCTAAAATTTGTTTCCCCTTTGGACTTGACCCGTTAATGTAATTAGAATTAGAATTTACTTGTGCCTTTAAAATGTATAACATTTTAACATTATCAAATTAAATTATCTAATAATAAACAACTATAACAAACATGATAATAATTTAGAATATAGAATAAGTAACATGCTCAACAGTTTCAGTTGAGTGTATACTACTTAAAGTAGGGATAGTAACATTTTTTGTTCTCCAATTTTTGGTAATTAACTTTAATTTTATCCTTTGTAATCATGCAACTGTGCACATTTAACCTTTAATTCATTAAAAAATATTTTTAGTCTATTTGTATATGAAATATGTTATATTTGTACCTTCAAATATGAAGTCATAATACAAACGTAACTTAATCCATTTTCTTGTTTTTTTCCCATTTAAAATCTATTTTAACTAATGAAATTGGAACAGAGGGGCAAAAATTAAAGACCCGACAGACAAAATAAATGAGCTGAAATTATTTGGATTAAAAACTCCATATATTGTTTGATAAATATTCGTTTCTTTTTGAACAAGCAAAACACTAACACTACTTGGAATCATTGCTTCTTCATCGGTGTTTACTGAGAGAGCTTTATCTTCAACCATGGCGGCACTACAGTACTTGGAATCGTTTTGCAATGCTGATTCACAGCTCTCCGATTGGTACACTACGCTTGCAGATCTGTACCAGAAAAAACTATGGCATCAACTTACTCTCAAGCTCGAACAGTTTGTTGTTCTTCCCGTTTTTCAGGTATTTATTTGAATTATATTTAATATATTCGAATTTCATTTGTTTTTGTTGTATTTGGAATTTAATTTGGGGGTTTAAGTGTGTATAAGTTAGGGTTAGGGTTTTGGTGGTAGAGATTTACTTCTAGGGATTTGGTAAGAATTAGGGGTTGTTAGGGCTTAGAATTATTCTAGTGATTTCGAAGGGGTTAGGAAAACAGCCTCGGAGTAACGGATAAAGTTGCCTCTACGTGACCAAAGGTCACGGGTTCAAGTCGTGTAAACAACCTCTTGCAGAAATGCAGAGTAAGGCTGCTTACAATTGACTTTGTGGTCCGGCTCTTCCCGGGACCCTGCACATAGCGGGAGCTTAGTGAACCGGGTTGCTATGTTTTTGTTGATTGAAGGTTCAACTGTGCTATAGCAGGTTTTAGGAGAGGTCGAGGTAGGCCGATTAGACAAGACATGAGATATTTTCAGTTTATCGAGGACATGACGCTAGATAGGAAGTTATGGTGGTCGAGGATTAGGGTAGACGGTTAGTAGGTAGCCGATTGTCGTCGTACTTTTATGTGGGAGAGGAAGGGGGCTAGTTGCCTCTTCTCATCTTCTCCTTATTTAGTTGTAGTATTTAGTATTCGCATAGTATCTTATTCTTCAATCTTTACTACTACTTGTTGCTTCATTTGCTTAGATTGCTATTTCGTTGTCGCTATTTTTTTTTTCAATCCTGCTTTGATTACACTTCTTTTGAGCCGAGGGTCTATTGAAACCAGCCTCGCTTAAGGTCTATGTACATCCTACCCTCCCAAGACCCACTTGTTTGATTACATTAGGTATGTTATTGTTATTGTTGTTGTTGGATAGTTCAACTGAAGAAGAAGGTTTTGAATTTGCTTTCGGGAGAAATAATAACCGAACTATTAACATTCAGTGTGAGCCAATCTGTTCGAGTATTTGTGGACAGGTTTACCCTGCGCCTTCTCTTGTTGGCTGTAGCAGACTGCCAAGTGGATTAGTGCGAGCAAGCTATTAAAAATGTAGTACTAATCAACTAACTTTGGGTGTTCCAACAAGCCTTACAAGGAGCTGTAGGAACTCTGAAATGGTTTTTTAAAAAACGAGTTACATTTATGTAGCGTTAGTGCCAGTGTTGGCATGTTGGGAACAGCATGTTTTTAATTACTAATCGAACTACAGTAGCATGGTGGATGGATACTGAAAAAAATGCATTGCTGATAGTAACTTGAGTGGTGCTTCATTAGTAGTTGATGATTATTCAAGTTTGGGGGTGGGGGGAGGGGAGGGGAGGGAGCAGTTGAATGTACTTTTCACCTATAGGACCTCTCTGTAGCTGAAGTTTGCATATTGGCAACATGCGAATGATACAATACAATACACATGGAGAAGACCCTCCCACACACTGTGGACAAACCCATTTTAAACTATGTTTGGTATTTGGAAGCCCTGAGATGGATTTTGAGAATCTATTCTTCTAAATGTTGATAGGGAAAAAGTGACAATTCACTAATATCTCTTGATAGGGAAAAAGTGCTGTAAAATGAATTTGTGAAATTGACTGTTATTATATGAAGATGTCTTCAAGGAAATTTCTTTGCAGATAATGAATTGTCTTTTCTTTAGAGAATTTTCTTGAAGATGACATTAGCTGATGAAAGGGTGAAATTTCAACATATTCACTTTTACAGCACCATATTGGTGCTAATGGAAGGGAAATATCAGCTTATCCTTTTTGTCTCTATAATCCAAATACATTTTGAGTAAATTCAACTTAATGCAAATTCATTCAAAGCATCATCTGAACATTCCATTGTATTGTGGACCTAGCGAAAAAGCGAAAATGCGAAAATGCGAAAATGCGAAAATGCGAAATTGATTCAATAGAATTCAAAGTGTTAGGGATTGATCGCCTTTTGTATCAAATAGACCCACTATACGGACTAATATATGTTCTTACCCGTAAGCATAAGATCTATTCATAGTTGGTCAGTCCCCCACGGCAGGACTTCTCGTTCTATCATGCTCAATGACACATATATAAAATATGATCCCCTTAATTTTTGAAAAGCAAAAAATAGTTACTTTTTATACAGTGCTAATTCCTCTGTTTATGACTATTCAGAGAAGTGTACACTACTATACAATACATATTTTTTTTAAAATGAAAATCTTACTCTTACTTGCATCTATTTGTAGGTTTATACGGTATGTTGATACTATGCCTAATCATGCAATGTAATGCATCTGGATTGGCATATGGATACTTATTAGGGCCCTGATTTGGAACCTAGTGCAAAATACGCAGACAAATTATCAAGTGATGCTCACGTTTTAAAAATTATTATCTTAAATCATCTCAATTACATATCCCCCCAAAGAAATTCTTAATAATCTAAATGTGTGTTTGTCGTTTATCCTTGTCCTGTACTCACCATTTAAATTGAAGTGGAGCTGATATAACTAAAATTATTTAGTATTAAATCTTATTTCAAGGGGTCATCATCCACGAGTGGTGATGTTTTTGGAGCATAGCATGTATCACCGTTTGTGTCCGTTGTTGCATATAAGTTTGTACCTTTTGCTTCTCACAATCTATTTGTACCATGCTACATTTGTGTGCACTTGATTCTGAAGAGCATTACTTAAATGAGTAGTTGTTTTATTATGTTGTGTTTGCATATAACACCTCTCTTCTCTTTAATTAGGCAGGTGATGCACTAATACAGTTGTATCACAACTTCATCACTGATTTTGAGACAAAGATCAATCTTCTCAAGCTTGCACATTTCGCGGTCATTGTTTCTCGGCAGTACCCCGAGAAAGAAGCCGCTATAGGTTTCCTTGAAGGAGTGACCGAGAAACTTCATAATACTAAAGAGACACGGATAGAGGAGCCGATTCTTTATATTAAGATGCAGATTTCCCTATTTAAGCTTGAGCAAGGGGATCCAAAAGAGTGCCAGAAACTTTTAGATGAGGGGAAAACTACACTTGACAGCATGACCGACATTGACCCATCTGTCTATGCGAGCTATTATTGGGTTTCATCTCAGTACCATAAAGCTCGCCAGGAGTTTGCCGAGTTCTACAAAAGTGCTCTTCTTTATCTCGCGTACACTGCAGTGGAATCTCTTTCTGAATCATTTAAGCTGGTATGTGTTATTTCTTATTTTGCCTTTTTTTCTATAGGACTAATCTAAGAGTTTTTCCATCCTAACTAGTTGGATTTATGCCTCTGTACATCGATCTGCCTTGCTGCAATTACTTGTTTGTATTACTCAACTAGTTGCTTATCAACTGTCAATATGTTATTATTTTAGTAAAATATGGCTAACCATTGGGTTAATCGAGAAGATGATGAGACTGGGAATGTTGGTAGTAGATATCTAAGGCTGAACTATATCGGTAGAGACCCCAACTATTTTAGGCATTTAAGAGGGCCTCTTGCTTAACCTTGGTTCTTGACAAAAAATGAGTTCAAGTGGTACTTCATAGTATTATGACGTGTCTTACAGTATGCTACTTGATATTCAAGAGTATATGATGGAAATTGGAATCCCTGTTAAATTGTAGTCACTATCCTCACCTTTTAATCAGTTGTAGTGAGAGAAGGAAAGCAATGTGAAAATGATATTGTTCTTTCTGTATATTCCTCTCTCCCGCTCTCTTTATGATTTTAGTACTTTGGCAGTTGCTAAGCACTATACAACAACATACCCAGTGAAATCACACAACGTAGGTCTGGTAAGGGTAGAGTGTACGCAGACTTTACCTTTACCTTGGTAGGCAGAGCGACTGTTTCTGGGAGATCCTCGGCTCAAGACAAAGCATAATCACAAGCAAAGCAAAGCAAGAGAAACGGTCAGACTTAGACAAGAAATTAAAGCAGTATGAACATGCTGATAACAAAATCGAATACGCTATGGTAGCGCATTCTAACAAAAGGAAGCAGTAGCTATAGCTACACAACTAAATAAGATAAACAAAGTATACTAAAAAACACATAGCAGCAGAAAGCAAACTACAGGGGATTGTAAATCAATAATGCGCCTATAGGCTAATCGAGCCTACAGTAATAACACTACAACTATCATTTTGTAAGCGTAAGTAGGACTACGCTCGATTACCTACTATTCTTCTACCCTAATCCGTGTCCTCCACAACCCCATATCTAAGGTCATGTCCTCAGTAAGTTGCACCTGCGTCATATCCCGTCTAATCACCTCTCCCCAATACTTCTTCGGCCTACCTCTACCCCTCCTGAACCCGTCCATAGCCAACCTCTCACACCTCCGCACTGGGGCTTCTGTGTTTCTTCTCTGCACATGCCCGACCAATCTCAACCTCGCTTCCCGCATCTTATCCTCCACCGAGGCCACTCCCACTTTGTCCCGGATATCATCATTTCTAATCCTATCTCTCCTTGTATGCCCACACATCCATCTCAACATCCTCATCTCTGCAACTTTCATCTTTTGTATGTGCGAAGTCTTGACTAGCCAACACTCCGCCCCATACAACATAGTCGGTCTAACCACCCCCTATAGAACTTGTCTTTAAGTTTTGGTGGCACCTTTTTGTCGCACAAAACTCTAGATACGAGCCTCCATTTCATCCACCCTGCCCCAATACGATGTGTGACATCGTCATCAATCTCTCTATTCCCTTGGATAATAGACCCTAGGTACTTGAAGCTTCCTTTCTTTGGAATGACCTGAGTACTAAGCCTCACCTCCACGCCTGTCTCAGGGTTACTAAGCACTATAACTCTGGAAAAGGAAAATTCCTAATGTTCAATTGTTTATTGGATTATTACTGAGTGCTCTTTTCTAACAGCTACTTTTCAGCCTTTGAGTAGATATACTTGTTAGTTGTATACGTGATTAGCAATATTTCTGCAACTTCAGTCTTTTAATTATTGTGCATCTGAAAGTGGTTGAGTGGTCATGTTTTTTGGTTTTGCTGTCGACCTAATTGTTCCTTCTATTTTGCTTAGGATTTGGCTTTTGATTTGTCCCTGTCAGCATTGCTGGGAGACAACATATACAACTTTGGAGAATTGCTTGCTCATCCGATTGTAAGCTTATATGACAAATTTCCTTGTTTTCTGTTCCATGCATTAATCTTCTTTCTTGTGGAAATGGCCACGTGGAGTGCGCATTCAAGGAATATACTGTTGGTGTCCTTACCAGGAGATGTCAGAACATGTCTTGAGGTCATTTCGTGTTGTCTCTGTGCTAGAGTGAGAGCTTGTTAAGAGTTCATCCTTTTTTTATTTCTCATGTTTATCAAGGAACTAATGCCAATGATATCATGTTGATCAGCTGGTTGAACTAGTTATCCCAGGAATTGGCCTTGTATGTAGTATGGTTAAGTATCAAGCTTTAAAACTGTATAAAAATAGGGAACCACTGTATGTAGGGTAGTCTCTTATTTTTTGCTTCTCTTTTGCTTTTTCACTCTTGCTCAAGTGTTTCAACTAAATGCTGAAAACTCCTAAACAAGATTGTTGGACCTTGAATATGTGACTGCTTCCACTTTTTCTCAACTCACTGCTGAGAACTAATCAAGATGGTTGGACCTCCACTTTGAGTCCGAAAATCTTCTCCACCTACCTCCTAAAACCTTCTTGAGCAAAAACAAGAAGAGTTACCCCAATTTGGGACAATTTTGGTTCTGGGATACGTATAATGTTGATCCAGTACATATGGGATGCCAAGTTTTGCCTAGTCATCCTGGTTGTCCCCCACGTTGCTTCTCTCTTTTGTAGAAACACAGTTATTCTCGTTAGACTATCAAAATTCTGCTAGTGGTCCCAAATAGCCATCTTTTCTACTATGATTTCCTGAGTTTCAGTACATAGTTTTACACAGATGGATGGAGTGAAATTTCCTTTTCACAAAAGCATTTAGTTAATATAAAATGGGGTGTATACAAAGGATCAAGAGATGTCAAAATCAAACCGAGAATAAACAATATACTAAGGCACTCTATCTGAGAAATTACTGAAAATCTCAATAAATTCCTTTTTCTCCACTTTTTTGGCTTCAGTTGTACGAGGTGGACTAGAATTATGTCACAGTAACTGTATAGTTGTTTCATCTTTGTATCATTTGTGCTGACAAGATCATGTTGGTTCAATCTGTGTTGACTTAATCTAATTCGTTGCAGATAAAGAGCCTAATAGGGACTAAGGTTGAGTGGCTCTATTATATTCTTGAAGCATTTAACACCGGTGATTTGGTTCACTATAAAAAATTGTGCAATGCCCATCAAGCTGCTTTAACTGCTCAACCAGCGTTGGTGCAGAACGAGAAAAAGCTGCTCGAGAAGATCAACATTCTCTGCTTGATGGAAATTATCTTCAGGTACTGTGGCAGTTTTGCAGATAACAGAAGTTTTCATTACTTGTGTTGTTAGGATTGTTACTCAAGCTTTGGACAATTCATTTGCATGCAGTCGCCCAGCAGACGATAGAACTATCCCCCTGAGTGTGATTGCAGAGCGCACAAAGTTGAGCGTGGAGGATGTAGAATATCTACTCATGAAGAGTCTTTCTGTAAGTTCTTGTTAGTTAAATTAGAATTTAACTACTGTTATTCTCACCAGCTTCCATCAGCCTTGGCAGGCATAATAAATGTGCATCTTTATTGTATTATTAGTTGATATCAGCATCTAGCTACAGGTTGAGAAACATGTTTTTGTTTGTATGCAAATTGTTTTGCCAACAATCAGTCTGTTCAATCATATATTCAAATCCAAATGATCACATGGTCCGCAATCTCATTTATAGCAATGAGTGCAAGCACCTCCAAATGGGTAGTTCTCCACTACTATTTCCTTGTATTAATACATTCATATATGATGAGGGAAAAAGGCTTGTTGATCCTTTTGGATAGAATGTGAGATTGTATATGTCCTTTTGGGGGTGGGGGGTGTTCGTTCAGATAGATAAGTTATATATGTACATTAGTAAGTGTTTGGTTATGCTATTTATTCAAAGAAAGGAATAATGAGGTTTTTGCATGTTTCTTGTTCAGTGTAGCATTCATACCCTTCATTTCCCTTCTCTCTATTTTTATCTTATATAGCTTTGTTACAGCACTTTCCTTTTATGAGAATAGTGACCTAGGATCTTCATTAGTTAACTCTACTTTTTGTGTTGGGTAATGCAGACCCTAATACCAACAGTAGAATGCTAGTAAGGAACAATAGTAAACACTTACACAGAAATGTTTATAATCCCCTGAATTTTCTTCTTGGGCAGTTTTTATACTGCATGTCTTCCTCTTGATGAGGTTCATGTCTTTATCACAGTTGGTTTAATGTTGTCCTCCTGTAGGTGCATCTGATTGAGGGAATAATTGATCAAGTCGAAGGAACAGTTCATGTGTCCTGGGTGCAACCAAGAGTTTTGGGAATCCCTCAAATCAAGTCATTGAAGGATCGGTTAGACAATTGGGTGGATAAAGTACACACAGCTTTGTTATCTGTGGAGGCTGAAACTCCTGATCTAGTTGCAGCATAATCTTTTAGTTTTTCCAGTGCCCTTTCTCCGTAATAGCCGCACCTCTATTTTAATATTATTTCTTGCAGAGAGCTGAGAAGCTAGGGACTGATCTAGTTTTCATAGGCCTTTATTTGTATGTCCTGGTTTATGTTGCGAAATTATTGATGTCATTGAATTTTTTTCGGATAGTTGCTTGTTCTTGTATTTGATTACTTTTAATTCATAGGCAATGACATTCCAATGGGAAACATGGAGCTAAGTTGTGAAATGACTTATGCAGTGTCGACGAATTATATCTGTGTTATCTTACTAAAGGTGAAAACTTTTAACTCTTTTCCCTCTCAAGTGACATTTTTCTTGCAAGCAGACTGTTACAGGAAGAGAAAAATTTGTTACCATTAAATTGATATGAGAAAAATATGTAAAATGACTTGAACCAAACACAAGCGTGTAAGCTGACTATCTTATGAGGACTTTTATATGTTCTCAAGGATGTTTCTGAAAATATTTTGATTCCTCCATGCCCACATCACCATAGCTGTCAACGCTTTCTTCTTTTGAATTGAACATTAGTGAAAATTTCTCGGGTTTGAGCTTTGGTAATGGATATGCCTTTGGTAGAGAGCACTTTACCTCTCACAGTGGGATTTCTTAATGCTAATCCACTTTAATTGGATCCAAAGCAGGTACCAAATAAAAAGGTCGGTGTTGAAAAACTCTTTCCCTTTGATACGCAAGGAAGTGACTATTATCATCTTCTCTCTAAGATCAAACACTCCCCAAAACCTTGTCCTCCATTTTAAGCTGCTATCATGCATTTGAGAATCCCAATAAGGCAATAATCATCAGTGAAGTAAATCGGATTCCCACTGCATTTTCCCGGAGTCCTTTGCCAACAGAGATTTTAAATGTTGCCACCCAAGAATAACACACGAATCACCCAAAGTTTCCACGTTAACCAATGATTTTTACTCAAAGTCAAATCTAGCTTATAAACACAAAAATACATTATTCTATAATTTACTCCCCGGGTCTCAATTTATGTGGCACCATTTGACTAGACACGAAATTTAAAAATAAAATAAAAACTTCTAAAATTTATGTGGTTCTAAAATCTCATAAAGTTAAATTATTTTTAAATATAGAAACGTGATTCTTTTTGGGACAAATTAAGAAGCAACATATGACACAAATTGGTACAGTTACAACTTAGCCAGGCCTTTCATATACACTAGACCAATAAGACATCGTTGTACTGTTACAACTAAGTTACCATCAGCATCTTGGAGAGTAATTAAAGTAAATAAAAGAAAACAATGAAATCAGATATTTAAAAGTTCATTCTACACAAATAGCGAACCACTAAATTTGACAGCAATCGCATTTACAGCTTTTGGAGATCATTTTTTCATTTAATTGCAAAACTCATCATGCAATGAGCAGCTGAAATTAAACCAGACTAGAAAGGAGTCTGTTCAAACACTCGAATTCAACAAAAGATGACTGAAATTAACCTCTATAAAGCGTTCAATTAAACACCCAGATAACGTCTCAATTTCAAAGCAAAAAGAAAAAAAGAAGAAAAAAGAGTGAATTTTCTTTTACAAAATGTAACAGAAAAAAATTTCATAGAAATCACTACTGCACTTCAAGAGTACGAAGATGACCCGTAGAAACACTTGCGTGTGACGACCTTTTTCTTTCTTTTTTCCTTCTGAACGAAAATTCAATAAATCGAAATCCAGCTACTATAGTACATTTGAAGTCATCTGCCGGGAAATTGTAGAAACAGTCCCTCGGTCCCCACCAGCAGTTCCTTCCCTCAGGCTAGTATTCCAGGGCGCTCCTGCAGCCACGTGGGTAGTAGTTCAAGCGAGACGCTCTGCGAATATTTCGGTCCCTGATAGTGCCATGTAATCTGTAGTGGGCAGGTTAGACAATCTCAAGTATAAACCTCTTTCATATTCCGCTGTACTGCATCAAGATGTTAAGGTTTCATTGTCACCAGCAAAAGCACTCATCTTTGCAGCTGCTAGCCATAGCCGGATTAGTATTATATTGTTACGAGACCCTGGATAGTAATACTCGTCAGCGAAATCTTCAAGTACTAACAAATAAGTTGAGGAACTCTAAAGAGCTTTAAAATTGAAAAAGAACAACAAAAAAAGGCACTAGACACTATCTTGATGATGCAATTCAACAGCAGTTTGGAATAAAGTGAAATAAATGCAGAATCAAGATGCATCTTCGTGGCATTTCGATTAACTTAGCCATGTGATTTGGAAAGAGATGATACGTTAACTTCAAACATTGTGAAAGTGATTCATAGCAAGCCTGACCTTCTAGTGATTCTCAGGAAACGCTATAATTGCTTGTTTATTTAATATTCACAGAATCAAGCTCACACACACCACCAAATTGAAGATCCTTTAACAAGGAGAAAACAGAGTATATGAGAGATATGGAGTGTCATTATTATGAAAAAAAACCAAACAAAGACGGATAGATAAAGAGACCTATTCACCATCAGCCCTTGCCCACAAGGATATATGGAGACACGAGGCCTTTCTCCCATTTTCCACAAAAAGCAGCTTTAACCCAAGGAGCAACCTTTCATGCCATGCTGAAGTTGTTAGTACACGCCATTACACTAAATGTTCCACTAGCAAAGTCTAGTTCAGTCCTTAAAGATCTCTTGTTCGGGCATGTGAAGGGGAGATGCACATATGTCCCAGTGAGGAGGTGCGAGAGGTTGACTATGGTGAGTATGAGGAGAGGTACAAGTAGGGCGAAGAAGTATTTGAGAGAGGTGATTAGACAGGACATGACACACCTGCAGCTTACCGAGGACATGACCCTAGATAGGAAGATATGGCAGTTGAGAAATAGGGTAGACGATTAGGTAGTCGAGTGTTTTCTAGTTTCCCTTATCATTATTGTTATTATTACCCTCCTACTATCTTATTCTTCCATTTTAGCATTACCAGTTGTTTCCTTCGCTTCTGTTATCGTATTATTTGTTGTTGCTACTGTTCCCAGCATGGCTTCTGCACTACTGTATTTCCTTTACATACTTGATTTTTTATATGCGTTACTTGAGCCGAGGGTCTAGCGGAGACAGTCTCTCTACCTTCACAAGGTAGGGGTAAGGCTGCGGACACACCACCCTCCTCAGACCCCACTTGTGGGATTACACTGGATATGTTGTTGTTCATCATCAATAGAGATTTATCTTCATGCATACTCATTAACCCTCCAACCCTCCAATCCCACGCAATGGCAGCACGAAAGAACATAGCAAAAGCACCATTCAACAGTACTCTAAAAGATAATAATGATGCAGACTGCAAACACTTTCACTTCAAACAGAAACCGGTAACCAAGTTTGGCTTAAAACACCTACTGAATTTTTCCAATCACAAAAGAAATAGGACTTGCATGAAAAAAGCGAGTGCCAATATCCCAACATTCACCAACAAACAAATTTAGGAAACAAAAAATTGTTGCAAAATGAAATATACCTATCGCATTTTCCTTTCACCAAAAGTTACTACCCTTCTAAGCATACGTCGGGACCTGCATTCATTTTACAAGATACTGATGTGAGTAACAGATATAAGTTCTCTCAGACTAAAATACTCACTTCAAATTCATTGTCAACTTAGTCAAAGCCATTTGCATACGACAAGATCAATGTCAAGGCACGCAGGGGAAGGTGATCTGGTGGAGTCGACTTCTATTGCTCGAGAACCACCAATGAGGGACTATGCCTTCTTATTACTCCCTCTGTCCCAATTTATATGGCAGTGTCACGGAGTTTAAGGACAAAAAGAGACTTTTGAAACCCGTGTCTAAAACATGCCATAAACATTTTTGAGTCTACAAAATCATGTCATTGGAAAATAGAAAGTTTAAATTAAATTGTTTCTAAATATAGAAAGGTGTCATTTGTTTTGGGACAAACTAAAAAGGAAAGTATGTCACATATAACGGGACACAGGCAGTAGTAAATTGGCAATTAAATCTTATTCTAGACAATCTAAAAACAAAGCTTGATACATCAAATGACCATCCTGCCTAAAAAGCCAATTGCTAATAAAAAAGTCGTAACTCCTAAAATCATGCCTAATAGCTGAACTAGAAGAAGTAATTACAAATTCAATTCAGCCCTTATTAACCTCGAGCATGTTTTCGACAGGAGAACTGGATATTGTGCGACCCAAGCTATTTGAATTGTCATATTGGAGAATCCTTAATTTCCCTTCCTGCAAAATTTGAGGAAAATAAACCATGATGAGCTTTTTCAGACGAGAATATATTTATCTTTAGAACCAAGAAACGTAAAAACTCATAAAAAGTCTATATTGTTTACCTTGGTTCCATAGACAAGGCCACCACCAACTGAAGGATGGAAACAAGCAACATTGACCTCATCCTCCGCACTGGGAAGAACTCTCACAAGTTCCATATCAGAAACTCTATAGACCTGATTCCGAAACGCACAGCTTAGAAACTAGAGAAAACAGAATATGCAAAAACAGATAGGAAGATTTTCCCCTACAGCTTCCAGCACAGACATCCAATTTCAAGAGATAAACTTAACATGTACATTGGTTGCCCCAATTTAACCATAGTTTCACTGGGTTCCTTCCTCTTCTAGGGTTTTTCTTCATTTCTCAGGCCTCGGCTTTCACCTACAAGGGCTTATTTTGTTTGCATGATGTAAGCCGTATTTGACTTAGCTCTTTGAAGCAGATGTCTAATGAAGTTCCAGAAAATGTTTACTCAAAAGAGTAAAGGAAGAAGGACTGATTCGCATTATACAAGTTCGCGGTTACCTTGATAGTGGTTACTCAATCAATCAACCAGCATCAATGCCGAACTTATTGGGGCACATTAGATCAATAAATCAATCAACTAGTCGGACACACTTTATACCAGAACGAATTAGTTTATCTTTATACAGCTAGTTGGTATCACATGAATGGATCATTTGCTTCCACTGTGTTATGTTCTTAATCAAAATAGTAGTTAATTTAGAGAAATTATAAGCCTACAGACAACTTTCCTCCAAGTAATTTTAGGTCTACATTCATCTTGTTTTTTTTAAAGTCGTCATATTGCCGCGCCCATGCTAGTGCATATGGAGTGTATACTTGAGAGATTGCCAAACCATCACAGGTAACCTTTTCTCATGTTACTCCTTTATATTTGTTACTTGCACTTTCTGTCAAATGTGGTCATTTTTAATCTTACCAATCTTGCATCACACACATCCATTTAAATACAATATCCTTTGTTTCATTCATGTGTAAGACCTCCATCTATCATGCCATTTTAGAAGACTAAATCTAGATATCTAAATTATTGGCATTTAGATATCACAATATCATCTAACCTCACTTCCCCTTCGTTCTTCGTATGGGGATAAAGTTGCAGCAAATACATTCTAACTTTGACTTTTCCTAAAACCCTTTCACTTCATAGTGCTTCTCTACAGTTCCAAGTTTTAGTTAATTCTCTCGCTAGCTTCATCAATTAACACAACATCATCTGTCAATAGCATGCACCAGGGAACCTTATCCTGAATACTACTAGTTAACAATGTCCAAGCTTATCTCTGAGACTTCATTCAACAAACTAGAGACTTGATGATTCAGTGTGAGTAAAGTTGTTCACTGCTTTAGAGAAGCAAATTTCATGGCAGACACTATGGCTATTGGAGTTGCTAAAAAGAGTGAAAAATTCTTCACACAAGCTTTGACTCTACCTATGAAGGCCAAAGCTTCTTTGAAGAATGATCAAAGGGGATATATCCATTTCAGAAACAAGGTCAAAAAGGGACACTTCTACTTTGATGATGCCATTCTGGAGTCTAAATTTCCTTCAATTACTCAATCAATTGTAATGTAGAAGAGTCCCCTTCTCCCACAAGCTACTTTTCTGCACATAGTCCCTCTAGGGTGAGGACTCTTTACATGTCATTTTAGAGGCTAAGGTATATGTCCTCCTCCGTGTATATTTCTGGGTGAATATATATACAGGGTAGGGGTCCGGCCGAATCCCACATCATGACAAGGTCAGTATAGCCTGGATGATGGATCAATTTTTTTAAAAAAGAATACTATTAGTTAGTTCATCAATAACTAGGATAAACAAGTAGGGCTAAGGTTAGATCATCGGGTACAAACTCGCAATTGTGGAAGCTTCTCTTAATCTCATAAAATTGTTCCCACTTATGATGGCTTCCAGTCTCTCTCTCTCTCTCTCTCTCTATATATATATATATATATATATATATATATATATATATATATACCTACAACATTCATGTTGTAGGCAGCAATGTACCCATTTTGTGATTTCCTTAAATACTCTTAAAGTTACATTATCATCTCATTAATAGTGAGGACTTTTGTGTCTTTCTATCAAAATTTAATACCAAACAAATTCTTCTTCATCTCATCTGCAAACTATCTAATCGTTCCTCCTTCTCCAGCGAACTTTTCTTCCTCTCCGTTCATTTTCCGGCTATTTTCTCCTTTGCCCTTTCCTTTTCCTTCTCCCCTGAGTATACATATTGAAAACTCTACTGAAAATCACAATGTGTAGAGGGAAAGAGGCGAATAGAGATGAATAGGTCTGAATTATATTTATCTGCAAATAGATAAATAAGTGCAAAAAACTATTTTTTTTGAAGGGTTTTGGATAGTCAAAAAGCTATTTTTTTTTTCATTATAAATATTTTACAAATTTTCTTACAATATACATAGATGTAATTTAGAAAATCCCCAAATTTTCTCCAAAAATTGTCTATTACAGTAGGATTTAATTTTTTTAATTGATTCAGATAAGTAGATTTTCTGAGTTTGGCTAGATGGAGATTTCAACTCACTCTAAAATATAGGACTAAAATAGTTTCCCTTGATAAAGCCATGGCTGAAACTTTATCGGAGGAGCAGGGAGTAATGGGTAGCTGAAGCCGGGAATTGCGAATGGAAAGAGAAAGAGGCGGGGAAGATGAGAAAGGAGCTGGTTACTTTTAAAATTTTAGATGAAAAGACACAAAAGCCCTCACTATTAATGAGATGATAATGTAACTTTAAGGGTATTTAAGGAAATCACAAAATGGGTACATTGCTATCCTACAACCTTCATGTTGTAGGTTAGCAAAACCCATATATTTGTAAAATATATATATATATATATATACACACACACACACCATAATATTTGGCCAGCTTGCGCACCTCGACTAATTCTACGGGATACCTGCTATCTCCCACCAACACCTATACCAGGTAACATTGTCCACATATATATATCCTTTATGGTATTTATAAATTTGAATCTGATGTAAACTCTTTTTCCCCCTCAAGGACCCACCAAGTTTTTTTTTTTGGCACTTTATCCGATGTTTCTTCTATATCAATTAAACTATCATGGCAAAGATCCTTCATCCTTTCTATATAAATTTTCATCATTCTTCTTCTCAAAAATATCGCCTCCATTATAAATCTACACGGTATAAATCCAAATTAGGTCTCCGTCACTCTTATTGTATCCCTAAATCTATGCACTATCCTTCTTTTCAAAAAGATTATCTACAATCCAGAAATTTAATACCAGGATAGTTCGCACAACTTTGAACACCTTTCCTCATTCATATCGCTCTTTCTCCACTCATCTGACATCTTTCTACTCCTTAAATAAAATTTAAAAGCCAAGGTACTTCCAACGCCTTAAGGGGTTAAGACATACAAGCCACAAGCAACATGCATTTCCTGCTTTACTATATCATCCATTTAACATGAATCTAAAACCTGTATAGAGCATGCCAAGCCAACAGGCAAGTTCAAACCCTTCATTGTAATTGTACTGGTGCACCAAATATAACAGTATGTTGACACAAAATCGGATAAACGATTTTGCTCTATAGATTCGTGTCCTTTGATTTTTGCTACTATCTGTTATTTCTTGTACTTTGAGTATCTTATTTTATATGTGGTAGCTACTACTTTTTCACACTGCTTTATCATGACTTAGTCGCTTTCGTTATTTGCATTTTCATACTGCTTTGAATTTCTTGTCCTTATCTGACCTTTCTTTTATGCTTTCTCTTGAGCCGGGTCTTTCGAAAAAACAGGTAAGGTCTGCGTACACTCTACCTTCCCCAGACCCCACGTTGTGGAATTCCACTGGGTATGTTGTTGTTGACACAAAATCGGATAAACAAAGCAGCATTGTTTAACAGTTGTATTATGTACTCACTCCAGCTCATTTTTCATTATATCAGGCTTGTAGATCAAACACATATGTCAATTGATTTCATTAAACTAGCTATGTGTTGTGTTTTCCAATGAATTGCACTTGAGGAAAGATGACAACTTGAGCAGTTACATATCCATGACCCTTGAAACAAATAGATGCGTCAGAAGTTCCATATAGATTACTTCTCAATACAACTTTCGAACTCTTAAAATTCATGTACTGATTCTTGACTGCCTGTTGGAGTAAAGTATTCATATGGGGCTTTCTTAGATTTTACACGTGTTGTACACATTCCTTCGGTTTAAAATATAAGAACGTGCTTGGTAAAAAAATGTTGGTTAGAGAACACCATGGCAGGGTTTAAAGTTAACTTCTTGAAATGTCTATAGGCGATTGAAAATATTTCAATAAGTACATTAAGCATATTAGATGCCCAAAACAAAAAATGTACATCATAAATCGAAACAAGTATTAGTAAATGTTTACATAACATAGCTATAAAGACCCATGAAAATAGTAATACTCTTAATAAATTTTTAAGCCCGAACATAAGATGCTTCTCACCTCAAGAATCGTGTAAATGGGTATAGTTGTGTCTCCATCAATCACAACACTTTTCAGTAGTGAACTATGGCGACGCCCATAAGCAAGTAACAGATGCTCTGAACTTGGAGAAAACTGCAATTACAATAGATAAGGAGCCCCAATCAATGTCTCAGATCGGTAAGCAACAAAGCATAGTCTAAGAAATACAAATTTTTACTATTATGAGTCAATAATTGACTCCCTGTTTCCTTTTGGATAAGTTAAGTGCCAATGATTGAATAACTTTACAAAAATAAGAATTAAGCAATTTATGAAATCCATCTCGCCATCATGCCATTCAATTTTAGCATATTGTTTGTTGACTACTATTAGTAATGTCTCCCCAAGCACTGGTATAGACAGATTAGAACTTCCATTCTTTTGATGGGTAATGTAGAGTGTTGCGCAAGTTTGATTTTATGAGTCAGAATACTATCTGCAGATGTAAGGAAATCTACGATATAACAATGACATGGAACTCAATAAAGAGAAGAATGAAGAGACAGGTACAGCTAATCCACTTATAGATGATTGGGTGTTGTTCGTAGAAAGCCATGTCTTGTTGTAAGGCTTTCTAGTATTTTGGTATACTTCTTGTATACGGGCACATTTTTGCCCCTTCATTTAATGAAACTTTTTATATAAAAAAAAGCAGATTGCATTTCTCAACAAACGATCTACATCCTGTGCCATCTCTAGACCAACACATCTTATCACAATCATGTGCTAAGTCTCATGATTTTCATTCACTGAACAAAACAGACGTCAACTGAACCCTTTCCGCTACTTCTCTCTTTCATATAGATCTAATAAATATTTCTTTTGATAAGTTTTTTTAGTCATTAAGATATTGAGATTGTTTTTTTTTGAAAAGTTATAGATCTAATATATTTTCCATTTCTTATAAGTTTTAAAACAAAAACTATTAGATCTAGTGTTTTATTCCTTCGTAAAAATAAGCAAAAAGAAAGAAAAAGACCAAGAGTTTAATTCCATGTAGAACTGCTCTTTCTACCAGAAAACAAGTTTAATAAAACAAAGCCATGAATGTAAATAACCTAGTAAAAAAAGGCAAAAAGAAAGAAAAAGATCAAGAGTTTAATTCCATGTAGAACTGCCTTTCTCTAACCGAAAACAAGTTTAATAAAACGAAGCCATGAATGTAAATAACCTAAATGAAGATTTACCTGAATTGAAGTTAAACAATGAGCAGCTCTAATTGCCCGAGCTGCAAGCACGGAACCGAACCTGCACACGACAAAGAGTATCAAGTAACCAACAACCATAGCAGAAATAAAAATAAAGAAAGGGGGGGAGAAGGGGAATAAGCAGAAAAGAAAGAAAACGATAAGCTATTGTGATTCGGTAATTACGTTGCCTCCTCCAGGGAATATATCCGTAGCTCATACAAAACCTGATTGGCAGCAATTGGATGTCTGGTTGGAGAAGTTGCAGCTGCCATAGTATCATGATGAAGATGACCATGAAATCCAGGATCAGAGTCCACGTTTGGCAGAATACATGCAACACAAGCTACTAAAAATCTCCCACATGGTGAAAAATGGGCTCCCATTTCACTGAAAATTATACCTCAATGTAAGCATTCAGAAGATTAAATCTAACAACATATCTATTCTCATTCTCACATTCAAATTAGGAACGGCCAAATGAATATGTGAATCTTTTCCCAAGTATAGGGCTGAGAGGCTAATCATCAACTACTCTAATAGAAATATTAGGTCCAAGATGATTCTTCATGACAGCTTAATATCCCAGTGTCTTTAAAAGCTTATCCATATAGGCTACCAAGCCAAAGATTTGAAACAGTATAGGGCTAAGAGGCTAATCATCAACTACTATAATAGAAATATTAGGTCCAAGATGATTCTTCATGACAGCTTAATATTGCGGTGTCTTTAAAAGCGTATCCATATAGGCTACCAGTTACCAAGCCAAATATTTGAAACAGTATTTATCATTCCCACCTGCAAAGTACAGCATGAGGTATTGTTAACCGACATCTTTCAGCATCAAGGGGTGCACATGGAACCTTAATATCATAAGGCCATATTCTGAGTTTCACAGTGCAAGGTAATTCAGCAGCCGCTGCTGCAGCCAACGAAGTAGCTATCTCTGACTGGATGCGACCAATAGAAGTTTGGGAATCACTCTCATCATGCGCAACATTAAGGGGAGCAGCATCATCACCAGCTCCAGCAACAGGGATCGCTCGAGAGCGTGAAGAACGGTGCCGAGAACCAGATCTTCCGGATCTTGGATGAATATTTCTTGAAATTACCAAGGGAGCGGCAGAAGAATTTTCCAGTTCACCATAAGTTGATGGGTTGATGGTAGCACCACTAAGCTCTGAACGAGTTGCTTGTTGAGCTTGGCTTTGGCCAATCAGCCATCCTTGCAAGAAAGGTAATTCCCAGTATGCCGGGTCACTAAAAGGGAAAAACTGATTGTTTCTCTCTTCTGGCTGCCCATCAGTCTCCATGGGATCAACCAAAGGTTGGGTACCTGTCTCGTTTTCCCTGACAGAAGAACCAGTATGAGCTTCTTGTGCAGGAGATGCACTTTGCTCAATAGGCGATAATAAAAGTTCATACTGGCCAGAAGGAGTTGAATATGTAAGAAGGCGGACAGATGACGAAGTGTCTGCTCTGTGTTGTATACTGTCAGACCCTACATCTGTATCACTCTGCTGCACGGGCGTTCTAGGATCACCTCTGGCAATTGATGGCCAGATCAGGAATGGTAGAGACATGATAGGCAGTTCATTTGCTGAAGCAGATTGATAAGTGGAATGAGCATCAGTCAAATACACAGTAGGAGGATACCGTAAGTTACCCGGAGAAGTCGCACGTGTCATTGAGGAATCTGATGAGTCCAGATCATTGACCTACAAATTAAAGGGTTGATGGCATCTAAAACAATCACAATTCACACCTCGAGTCACCAACAAACACAGCGTACCTCAGCTGTTAAAAGAAACGGGGCAGCATGTGGGTGGAAATGGACGGCACGAAGAGAACGCCGCGTCTTCAGTATAATTGCTGGTGAAGAAGCCTCTCCTCTTCTGTTGTAGTGCCATATGTAAAGCTGTCATAGATTGAAAAATCAGCACCCACTACCAGAACATGAGATGCAAATCACCCAAGAGAGTGTTTTGAGTCCAGAATTTTTACCTTGTGGCCTGAAGCAACAGCCAGAACTTCTCCCTGGGCATGGAATGCAATGGATGCGATGGGACGATCTGTAGGAGATGAATATTTCACCAGTTACAGTCAAAAGAAAAGAGTAAGCACACACGGTTTTTTCTTTTAACTACTAAGATGTTACAGGTCATTACAAAAATCACGTGATCCTATACACTCGGCAGTTTTTGCATCCCACAACCGAACTTCGTGGTCCAAACTTCCACTTGCAAGCATTTCAGGGTACAATGGATGGAAACGAACCTACAGATGTTAACTAGCATGTAAGATATCCAGAAAGAAAGGGCTATCCCAAATATTCAGCAACAAAAGACGGTCATACCACCCAAGGCGTCCTGCGGTGTCCACTCAAAACCTTTAAGCATTTCCCAGTTTGGCAGTCAATTATTTTCACTGTGTGATCTCCACTGCCACCAGAAATATATGTTAGTAAACTTAGCCAAGTAAAATTGCTGAGTTTAGATCCACCCAATACAAGTACAATTCTTGCCTGACTATCTTACTTAATCAAATAAGGAGGGAGAATTCACAAATAGCTACATCACAATTTTGTATATATACATATGGACCATGGTCAGTGAATTGGTAGTTTGTAAGATGAGAGGGCTAGACAATTAAGATAACTACGATCAAATCGACAGATGGATACAAAATTAGCATAATATAGCACAGATTGTACATGTCTATCTAATTGAAGAGAGACTGACTGCGTAGAAGCAAGTGTCCGCCCATCAGGACTGAATGCTGCTGCAATGGTAGACCTTGGAGGAGGCAACAGTGAGCAATACTTGGCTGATAAATGTTGCATCGACTCTGCCTCTACCCTGCAATAATTAAATGAGACAGACGGAGAAAAAAGGTGGAGCAGATTCTATCAAAACTTTTACAGGAAAAAAAAGGGGATAATGAAGTTACCATGATATTAGTCCCCGTCTAGCATCACTTGCCACTTCGCGTTTTAACCCATAGGAGTCGAGCGTACATTTAGTGTTTTCACCCCAAAACTTTCTGGAAGCACGTTTAGTTCGAGGAGTTACCTCCCTCCTTGTTAACAGCTGAAAGACATTACTGTAGCAGGTAGAAAAATAAACTATATCAGCAATCAAAACAAAAGCAGATAAAAGGCAAGCTAGTTTAATTCATCATTTCATATGCCACAAAATTTACTTGGCTAAATATTTAATTATTTATCCTAGGATTCTAATATAAGGACCATATCATAATATTATTATACATTCCTACAATAGAAACCTTCGTACTAAATTGAACTTAATGAGATGATTTATAGCCATACAAATGTCGCAGTGAATAGAAGAAGATATCGGTCCTTTAAAGGTGAAGAGCCCAGGCATGTATGATTGGCCTTGAAATTAATATGAGAAGTAAAGCACCCACAAAAGTGGCATGTTTTAGCTAGTTGAGAGTTTTCGGAGCATGTTCAACGCATGATAATTTGTGCAAAAGAGGTATTGCATTGTGCAATAGATGTTATTTATGTGCGGAAGAGAACGAGCGTATAGTATAAAACATTTGTTTCTGCACTGTTCATGAGCGGAGAGAATTGGGACTCTTTCTGGCATATATTGAGTGATGCTTCAATAGCACAATATTGGTCTGATTTGGGCTGAAATATTGCTGACTGGAGATGGACCGCCTCTTCTCCTTGTTGTCCCAACTTCAGAGTCGTCCCCCCCCCCCCCCCCCTGTAAAGATGACTCTTTACGATGGAAAGGCGAGGTCAAAGGATGTTTTCTGTCGGATCTTGTTACAAGAAGCTTATTCTCTCACGGGATGAAATTGGCCTTGGAAATGCATTACACAAAACAAAGCTCCTGTAAGGTGGAATGTTTTGCTTGCTTGGTGGCAAGAGGAGTTTGTCTTGCACATGAAAATCGTCCGATTAAGCAAATTAATATATGCAGTAGGTGTTTGCTTTGTGAAAACCAGGTTGAAGACATCAATCACCTCTTTCTCCAAAAGTCATTTAACTTCACACATAAAAGTTTCCTATTTTAGCATCCCGGGGGTTTACTTGGGTTCTAATGTACACTAGGAGTTCTAATATCTTTTTAGAGATTTGTATGTCAGTAGAAAATGTAGATAACTTCTGGAAAGAATCTAAATTACTCCTCCGTCCATTTTTACTTGTTCATGTTTGACTTGGCACACCCCCTAAGGAGCAATAAATAAAATGACAAGTTTACTATATCACCGCTATTATTATAAATCATCTAAATAATTGAAATCAATCAAACATACTTTAAAAGTTGTGGAGCCACTAATAATTCCTTGAAGTTCCCAATAATTAATAATAAGGGTAAAATAGGTACGAAATGGTAAATTATCTCTTGGTTTTCCAAACTAGACAAGTAAAAATGGACATCTATTTTTAGTATGACGGACAAGTAAAAATGGACGGAGGGAGTATTGAGTATTGGACTAAGACGGGTATCAATGGAGCAACATGATTCACATAGCCAACCCCTGCAAGCTAGGGATGAAGTGTAATTGTTGTTATAAGTTACTCTCTTCGTCCCAGAATAAGTGTCACTTTAGCAAAAAAAATTGTCCCAAAATAAGTGTCCCTTTAGGAACTCAACACAAAAATAGTAGTAATTATTTCCAACTATACCCTTACATTAAAGAACTACTTAATAATGCTCAATCCTCAAGAAGCATCCCGTCCCTCCATTCCAATATAAATGAATTTCTGACGCTTCTTTTATGGTCCAAAATGAATGAATTTTTCAAAGTCCAAAGATGTATTAATTAATTTTTTAAAATTACCCATATATTTAATGACTATCTCTAGTTTTAAGACAAATATTTTTAGTAAGTATTTTGAGCCGGAGGGAGTAAATTATATGTTACATTTATTGTGTTTTCTTAATGCGCGTGAAATGAGCTAAATCAACACTTACTCCTATTTTGGAACGGAGGTAATAAATAGGGTAAGTTAGTAAATTACTATATGTTACATTTATTGTGTTTTCTTAATGGGCGTGAAATGACACTTATTTTGGGACGGAGGGAGTATAACTACAAGATACAAACTTACGATCAATCAACAAATCTCAGTTGAATTGAACAAAACCTAAATTTCAGATCTGTCAATTAAGAAAAGTAGTAACTAAATATACAAAATTCAGATGTAAAATTAGGGTTTAAATATAAACCTGTGTTTACAATTAGGGTTGCGTGACGTTGACGGAGCACTACTTGAATTTTCCGGCGAGATAGACGATGATCTCATGACTTAAACGCAAAATCTCATGTCCCGATATTTTTCAATGAATTTAAACAACTTTTCTCGGAAAACTCAGATTGGTACAGAACGAAAACTGAATTTTCAAATAGGCCCCTCGAATTTTGATGAAAATTGGCGATGAGGGAGGGTGTTGGGATCTTGCAGAGGGGCAAAATGGGAAATGGACAAGAGATTTTCCGGCGTCGGAAAGTAATATAATTGCGGATATTGCCTTCTCGTTTTGGAAGAGAAGGAATACCTACAAATATCACGAGTCTGTGAACGTTAATATCATATTTTAGGGTTATTAATTATCCTGGACAAGTTTAATACTAATAAAACAAAAAATAACATGAATACAAATGGAAAACGCCAAACTAGTGTAAACTGTAAAATAAGTGTTCACTATGATTAAAAGAAACAAATAAATAAGGCAGCCAAAACGAAAATTTTAATCGCTATTTAACGATGAATTTAACGATAAGATACAATAAAATTAAAGTAACATTCAAAATAAATATTTAAACTAACAGCAGAATTGTTCTCAGCCCCAATTCCGCTATCTCCTGTTGTATCGACTTATGAAATCGGAGACAAATTGATTCCTTAACTTAAGCGATTTGGGCTGAAAACGGAACTCTAATCTCCAACAATGGGATCTCCAACTACTCTAGAAAGCGTTAGGATGGTGGTTGTGAGTAAACTAAGAGGTAATAAACATGAATACAGTCGAGTAAGTAAAGGAAAGTAATGGATAAAAGATAAAGATAAAGATAGATAAATTTTGATTTGTTTGATTGATTGTGTGTGTTGTATATACAAAGAACCATCCTATTTATAGTACAAAAAAGGAAAAACTGTACAAGCGTGCCCCCCCCCCCCCCCATGTCAGCCATCAAGTAACCCACTAAGTTCAATGGCCGACTATCGGGGAGGTGGTGCCGATTTTATTGCCCTCTACTCCTCTTGTTCGGATAATGGCCCTTTCTTTTAGCTATTATTGGTCATTATCGCTTATAGGGGTCTGGCAACCCTTTTGACTTGGTCGTTGAGGCGTCTGCATCTGAGTGGATCCCAGTCGTACCTCGAACTGACAACTTTGGCTAAGATGCCTTAGTAGCCGATGAAGTTCTTGTAGTCGAAGGCTGTGTGTAAATTCGGCTGTCACTGAATTCGGCTAAACACTTAAATTATTTTTGAGTGTTAACAAGAATACAATATAATAGGTCATAACTATCCAAACAAGTTGTAAAACAAAAAATAACATGAATACAATGGAAAACGCCAAACTAATGTAATACTTCCTCCGATTCAAAATAAGTGTCTACTTAACCCTTTTCACACCTAAAATAATAACTATAATAAGTCTAACTTTAACCTACCTTCCCAACTTTACTTAACCCTTTTCACACCTAAAATACTAACTATAATAAGTCTAACTTTAACCTACCTTCCCAACTTTACTTACCTTAAGGCTTCTTAGAGTCTGTTTGGATTGGATAATTTTATATGTTTTTAAATCAAAATAATTTTTAAATACTTTTGTAATCTTGTTTTTAAGTCAAATATAGAAAAAATAAGTCAAAAGAAAACAAGTTTGTCACGCCCCGAATTATGACCTAAACAGAATATGACACTCGATGTTTGACTGCATGTGACCGAGCAAGCAACATGGCTGTTGAATCAACATGGGCATCAAAACATACTATAGTAATGATTTCAAAAACATGTAATTCAAACTGTTAAATTTATAATTGAAAGTATATTGCGGAAGTAATCTGAATTTATCATAAGTCTGAAAATAGTAATACTGACATGTCTAACATACTGAACTAGTTTAGTCTATGAAACCTCTGACATGGTCTGACTGAAAACTGTCTACCAGGACAAGGCCCTGGGATATCTCTATCATAAAATATAATAATGAAATAATAGACTGACACCCCGAATGAGATGAAGCTCACCAATCAGCTGATATCAAGCAATCCTACTGAGCAATCCGTCGTCTTGAAATTCGGCACCTGCACCGTGAAGTGCAGGCCTATGCAAAGGGGCGTTAATACATATGAATTGTACTGTATAGAAAGCAGCTGAAAAAATAAATAGTTGTAGGGTGCTCGGAAAAAGGGCAACCCAACTCAATAAATAGATAATATATTGAAACTGAAACTGATAACTGAATAAGGAAGCAAATAATAAGAATACCCCATGTACTGAAATGGAGAGCCACCTGTTTAACTGAAATAATAAACTATGGCCTTAGGTAATATATATATATATATATATATATATATATGGCATTGGGCCCATAATATATGTATAATTGTGACCTTGGGCCCATAATAATATATATAACTTTGGCCTTGGCCCCAAAATTATAGGTGTTCTACATGATACTGAAATACTGAAATATACTAATATAAAATAATGAACATGAATTCATAAGCTGATATATAAAATAAGGAGCTGAGACTCATACTGCAATACATGATACTGAAATACTGAATCATACTGAAGTAAATGATACTGGAAATACCGAATAGAATTAGACTAAGACATGTATTCATAAACTGATTATGAAGTTTGAAACATTAATTGTTCATAGTAATCTGAATTGTCAAAATTGAGACTCATGAGATACTGAACATGAGTCTATACTGATTACGTAGTGAATTCATAATATTCAAAGTGATAATTATGAACATCTGCGAAGTTATATTCTCAAAAGATAGAAGTTCTAGACTTTTCATGAACTAGGGCACAATCTCTATATCTTAAGAAATTCATAGTAATCTTGATGAACGAGGCATGGTGATGATTAATAAGGTTCCCACACGTAGATAGTTAACCTCACATACCTTAATCTCTCCAAAAACTTGAGAAAAGTCTGAATCTTTGAAGAAGAATTCCAAAAGTTTGAATCTTGAACCTTAATATGGGTTTTCTTGAAAACCTAGGGTAGGAACAACGGATTTTCACTTAGAATTCATGTGTTGATGTTAAAAACACTTGGAAGAGGCTTATCTTGGTGTAGGAGGATGATGGAAAGAGGGAATGATCGTTCGAGGGCTTGAGGATGTGAAGAATGAAGTGAAAAAAGTTAAAAAATGAAGTTTTAAAGTTGTTGTCGGACCCATTTTACGCTCATTTTTGGCCTATTTTATGGCTCGTAAATCATACCGTAAAACCGTGATAATGTGCTGGATATTTTGGGAATTTTTACGTCATGTTTTTTACGGAGCGGCAGAATACTATTTAGTAAATCGCACATAACTTTTTGTACATATGTTTTTTTGACCTCCGTAATATATCGTTGGATAGGTATTTCAAAGATATACAACTTTCATGAAGGACGTTTTCCTAATTTCCTTATATATTTTTCTATATACTCGCTTGAAGTGAGGCCTTGTGTAATCTCACTTGAAAACATGACCCATAGTAGCTTCCGACTATACCTTGCCCAAAGACTCTTCTTATAACTTGATTAGCTTTCAAAACACTTCCTACACTCTTCATCTTGATTTTATTATATTTTCATTGTACGGGTCAAATCTTAGCCCGAAGGTACGAGGTGTTACAAAGCCTATCCAAACATGCTCTTATTTTTTCTTTCAGAATCGTGTTACTAACCTACTACTTACTCGATACCTCTTCCTTTTCTTTTTATTTTCCCATCTGGTGTCTGATACCCGCATTGGGGCCCGACTAATTTGGATTTGTGCCGGGTAATTCCACATTAGGGGGGGGCAAAGTACTCCCTAATAATGGTAACTTCGTACTCAAGGAGGCTCGAACTCGAGACATCTTTATTAAGAATGGAGAAGTAGCAACCACTACATCACAACCATGGTTGGTTACTCGATACCTCTTCCGCTTTGAGGCAAATTGGGGTTTCGTTTGTCTTGTTGTTGCTAATCAACTGTTTTCTTTTTATTGGATGTAGTTAATTGTCAAGGAATATTATTGATTTGAGGGAAGTCCACAAGATGAAGCTGGCATTCGTTCTATATACAAAATGTATCTCACAACTTAATATTATAAAGATTTTATTTCCCTGGCATTTATTCGAATTCTTTTTTTTAGAAGTTTGTGGATGGATAGGAAAGGTCTTATCTTAGATACCTGGCATTTATTCGAATTCTTTTTTTTTAGAAGTTTGTGGATGGATAGGAAAGGTCTTATCTTAGATACCTGTCAACTATATATGTATCGATCTTGAGTGCATGCATGCAACAAGGTCCAATTTTATGATGATAAAAATGCCAAAGACACATGAGTCTAGTACTAATTACTTAAAATTGAGATCCAAAAACCGCCACTTTTCTTTTTGCTCACTTTGCAAGTCATTGTTTGAAGCACACACCTATCTTAAGCACACTACTTCACCCATGAAGAGATAATTACTGACTTGGCATCACCTCATTACTTTAAGCAATGAAGCGATGGCTTTTTACTGCATTGCTTTATCATTACAAAAATTGAGACTATGTCGCTGTAAATCTGCCCCTGGTATGATTTTGTAAAAGAATGTCAAATCGTTCATCAGTTGTTAATTGCTTGTTTCCCATTTATTGCAAATTTAAGAGCTTTTCACTATGATGGTCATGTTTCTTGATTTTTTTTCCTATTTGTCATTTGATGTGAAGGGTTAAAAAAAAGGTCGCTGCAATCCAGAAAATTGTATAACGTGGTGCTTAATCTGAATTTGCTCATTCTAACTGAAGATGCTTGAAAAAAAGTCCAGTTGCAATTATTTCATGTTATCTTAGTCCCCTTGGTAAGAAGGTTAAAAAAAAATTGTAACAACTAACAAATGCTCTCATGAAATCTGAAGGGAGTCAAAGGCTACGAAAAGTAAAAAAAAGAAATGAAATAAATCGAATGTCAATTCTGTTTCCGAATGTCAGCGGTAATGTCGTCGACACAAGTGACAACACTTCGATAAAACAGAAAACCTTTAAGAGTAAAATGCAACGGAAAAGAAAAAGAACACAAAGGTTTATATTTTCATAAGTTAAATGTTGATATAACTTATGATGGTCAATGACCAGAAGTATTGTATATATTTTATATACAAAATTACAATTTTTTTTTTTACAGATTTACAAGATAAAATGGAAAGGAATTAAAAGTTGAAGTCGTAGATGACTTCTGCCTGAAAAATCTAACTACGTAGACATAGACAACCTCTCATTACAATCGCTCCATACAAAACTAATCTAGAATCTAAACAACAATTGTAATGTTGGATAGAATGTTGTCAACACACTCAGGCAACATTTGTGATCCAGATTTCTGAGATGAAATTTCGAGAGCTCTCTTGGTATTTTTACATTTTGATTCTGGATCATCGATTCACTGTTGTGGCCTCTCTATTTATAGTAGAGAGTCTTCCTTGAAAAGCTCATCGATCAGTTGAGGAGGTTGAGGGAAAGGTGGGTAGCTAGTGTGTTTGTTGGAGAAGATCATGGAGTCGAAATCTCAACAACTTTGACTTGTTCTTCACTCGAGTTCTTTTCCAAGCTTTGATTCTTTCTCCCACGTTTTACACAGCTCCTAATTCACACATCTAAGTCATTTTTACCTCTCAGTAAAAATATTACTGCTTACCGTGAAGTAAGGCAAAACTGTTTTTCGAAAATGTTGGTCCGAATGTTATTACATTTGTCCCAACATTTTTGTGCATTCAAATCAGTACTTTAGAGGATATGTTGGGTCAAATGTTACAACACCAAACCCAACATTAACAATCTCCCCCTTTTTGCCTTTCTTCACAAAACACATTACAAACTATTCAAACGACTTAGTGCATTGTCACATATGTTGTCCAACACTTGTGATTACAGACATGCTCCCCCTTAACCTGTGATGGAATACAAGCAAACCATGTGTATACTAATTTATAGGATTAGAAAAAAATAGGCATATATATGCACACATCATCCAGTATATACAAAATCGAAATAGAAATAAACCATTGTCAATAAATATCCACATCAAAACATCAAAACATTTAACCACCATTTATAGATAAGTTTTAGCAACATCTTTCAGCTTCCTCCTTGCTCATCACACAACAGCAGCAGCTTTCTACTTCTGCATAACAGTTTCAACTCTCAGCCTCAGCCTCTTCAGCAATACATTTCTCCCAACTGCTTATTCCCTTTGTACAACAGCATCAACAACTTTTTCAACAGCAGCAGCAGCTTCAGTTTCTTCCCCGTGCTCCCCCTGCACAGAAGCATCTCCCCCTTTTTGTGAAGAAAGAAAAAGTAGAAAATGGTATATGGCTTGAACCAAGGCATCTCTGGCAGCATCAACCTCTGTAATTTGTTGGTTGATTTTTGCAATTTGATCCACAAGCTAATTTATAGACAGTGTAGACTATCTGGGACCAGTGTTGCCCAGAATATTGGTGGCATTTCTAGCAACATTTTTACTTCCAGCTTCCTTCTTCCGAGGTAAGTCGTGACTCTTTCCTTGCTCTTCAAAATTGCTTTGTTTACAGTGTAACTCAAGAGCCTTCCCTAAAGTGTCTTCTCTCTTGGACTCAAAGCCTTGGGTAGTTAATACTTTATAGATCAGAGAGGGAAAATGAAGGATTAAAGTTGAATTTTTTTCAGCCAAATTGGCAACTTGATAAAAGATCATTTTTCCTAAATCAACTTTGAATCCTTTCCCAATTTTAAACAGCAGAGATGTTTGTTCAGATGTCACAACTGACTCATTTAAGGAAAAGAGCCAATTGTGAATAGCAATTTTGTGGAGGATGGAAAATAGAGCTATTAGTTTGGAGGCTGGACATCTAGGGATCTATTTCTTCATTACACCTCTAGTGAGGTATTCAATCATTGTATCCCTACATTCTGTCACTCGTTCTGCATCTCTCATTCTCTCTTCAATATCAAGTCCCATACATTGATTTATAATTGAGGGTGTAAATTGATACATCTTATTATAGAGATATACCTTCCCCAATTTCTTTAAAGAGATATCCTCTATAGCAGAGTTTAAGTTAGCATAAAACAACCTTATTATCTCATCAACATATGGTTCTTTTTCAGTAACAGAGCCAAGAAGTTGTTTGTCCTTTAATAGTTCTACCAATCCATATTCAGCACATGAATCAATATCTAACACTCTCTCAGGCATAATTACTCTATTCTTATAAAAGTCTCACTTATCATGTTTAGCTTTAGAATAGAATTTATCGGAGAAAGCAGATACCTCTGTGTCTGAATCGGACATGGCTTCACTCTATGATTCTGTACTGATGGAGGATGAAGATATTTGTGTCTCTTCTGATGTTGGCTGAAATGTTGCCTGAGATGTTGTGGCATTTGGGGCAACATTTGGAACAACACTCGACTTTGCAGATCTGGGAACTCCCTTCGGAAAGAATTGTTTCAATGGGGTTTCATCAGAGATTTCCTCTTCTTGAGACACACTTGGTTGTACTGAAGCATATGGTTCTTCATCAGTTGAGAAAACCGAGTCCATACTTTCACTATCACTGCTTGAGCAGAAGGGTTTAGATGTTTCACATTTAGTTCTTTTGCTACTCGAATCTTCTTGGACTATTTTCTCGAACACTCTACTTGAACGACGAGTAGGAAATGCATATGATCTGGGCCTCTTACCTAAAGATGTAAAATCTGCAGTCTCATCAACATCTATTGGGTAGTTATTATCTCCGGGATAGCTGATATCTAAAGGTTCATCAAACCTTTTAAACACTATTGCTTTAGAAAGATCCCCAGGGAGATTTGAGGCAGAAGACTAGCCCGGTTGCTGAGGTGTATTCGATGGAGGGCTAGTGCTCATAGGAGTGTTAGATGAAATGTTGGCTGACATAGGTTCTGACACTGGAGAAGTTTCCATTGGTGAGAATTAAGAAGAGGGTTTTGAGGAATTGGGGTTTGTGATTGAGGAAGGAGTTTGGAATGGTGATGATTCCATCAGGTAGGTAGGGTTATACCCGAGGTGTGATGTGATTTTCCCTCTTTTTATTTTTTATTTTTTAAGGAAAATCGGATATGATAAAAAAATGCAAATGAGAGGAATTTATATACATGGCAAATCCTTCAAAGCAAAAAAGAATCCTTTAGTTTTAGGTATTTCAATTTTACTCAATAACTTACACCTAAGATTTTGGGATAAAAGATAAACATCACAGTAGGAATTCAATTTAATCTTATCATTTTAAAGTTTGAAATTCCTATTAAAGCAAGGCATAAAAATAGGGAGAAAAAAATGATTTTTCTGAAATCAGTTAAGAACAACATCTCAACAAATATCACAATCTGAAAATGTCAACAACAATATTGGGAACATTTTGGGCGACACAAGTATTTTGATCCCATAAGAATTTTTTATTTTGGCAACAAACCAAGACACATTTTATAAGTATTTTATGAGTTTAACCACTGGACTAATGTAATATTTTCCCATCGTGTCCTTGATCTAATCATAAAACACATATAAAAGATTTTTTTTGTGTCAAAAATAAGAATACTTATTTAGTATTCTCAAAATTATTTTTGAAGCATTTGATACTCCTATAGAATAGGAACGATATCTTTTCAAGGGCTTTGCCCATTTTTCACAGTTGCCAAATATTTTTATAGGCTTTGCCTATTTTGATACTCTATTTTTATGATATATATAATCGCAGAGAACGGTATCACATTAAAGACACATTCTTATTGAAGGATCATGCTTGAGTGACCAAAAGTTATGCACCATACAATAACAATAATCAGTCAATGATATTACATATATAAATGTCACCCAAAATGTTAGATAACGTTTCAGCTGACATTTACCAAAAATGCCTTCTTTTTAGAGATTACAAAGACCAAGAGATTTCTTCAAACTAGAAAATCTCTCATGGTCCAACGCTTTTGTAAAAATATCAGCTAGTTGATGAAGAGTGTCAACATGTTCAATTTGAACTAGCTGTTTTTCGACTAAATCTCTTAAAAAGTGATGTCTAATATCTATATGTTTTGTACGTGAATGTTGAACTGGATTTTTGGAAATATTTATAGCACTCAAATTATCACAGAACAAAATTAAAATGTTACTAGAAAATCCATAGTCATCTAACATATGTCTTAGCCATATTAATTGAGAGCAACAACTTCCAGCTGCTACATATTCAAATCCAGCAGTTGAAAGTGAGACACATTTTTGTTTACGACTATACCATGAAACAAAATTATTGTCAAGATAAAAACGTCCTCAACTTGTACTCTTTCTATCATCCACACCTCCAGCCCAATCCGAGTCACTAAATCCTATTACGTTATGATTGGTGTCTTTGTAATACCAAATTTTCAACTCACATGTGCCAGCGACATATCGAATAATATGTTTCACAGTATTTAAGTGAGATATTTTGGGACAGGCTTGAAAACGGGCACAAACACAAACACTAAACATAATATCTGAGCGACTAGCAGTAAGGTAAATGAGGCTACCTACCATAGATCGATATAATGTTGGGTCGACATTTTTACCAACATCATCCTTACATACCTTCTGCGATGAACCCGTTGGTGTTTTCATCTGTTTAGCATTCTCTAAGCCAAATCTCTTAACTAAATTCTTAGCATATTTACTTTGTGAGATGAAAATTCCATCTTGACTTTGCTTAATCTGCAAACCTAAGAAAAAAGTTAGTTCCCCAACCATGCTCATTTCAAATATTGATGACATAGATTCAACAAATGACTTTAGATAAGACTATGAGGTCGAACAAATACTATGTCATCTACTTAGATTTGAGCAATAATAATATCTACATCATGACATTTAATGAATAAAGTACGATCAACTTCACCACGGTTAAAACCAAATTCAAGAAGGAAGTTAGTTAGACGATCATACCATGCATGAGGGGCTTGTTTCAACCTACACAGAGCCTTCTTAAGCTTGTACACATAGTGTGGATGGTAAGGATCTTCAAATCCTTTTAGTTGTTCGACATAGACTTCCTTATCTAGGTAACCATGTAATAATGCACATTTTACATCCATTTGGTGTAAAGTAATTTTTAGAAAATATACAATAGCAAGTAAAAGTCTAATTGACTCAATTCTAGCCACAAGTGCAAAAGTTTCGTCATAATCGATTCCTTCAACCTGAGTATAGCCTTGTGCAACTAGACAAGCTTTGTTTCTCACAACTGTTCCTGATTTGTCTGATTTATTTTTAAAAATTCACTTAGTTTCAGTTACATTTGTATTATATGGACGTGGAACTAAGTCCCAGTCTTCATTTAGAGAGAATTGTTCAAGCTCTTCTTGCATTGCTTGAATCCAAAAATTATCTTTAAGTGCTTCTAAAACATTTTTTGGTTCTAAAGTAGATATAAAACAAGAAAGACTAACATCTTGGTACATGATAGACATACACACATACCTTACCATTTCTCTGTAGTTGAGTGGTTTTTTCCCTCTTGTTTTAATTCCTTCAAAAACTCTCCCTATCACCTGGCATGTGGGATGGTTCTTCCTAATCCTTGATGAGGTGTCCCTTCGAACTTGATCTAGCAATTCAGCATTTGACTCATCATCCATAACCTCTGTGGTCTCTATTATGTTGCTTCGGGTGTGGCAACATTTGGAGCAACATCTGATTCTTTACCAGTCTGCACATTTTCCACTTTCATACAATCTTCGAAGACAGTTTTACCTTTATGGCTAAGTTTAGGTAAGCCTTTAACCGCTTCATATGAGACCAATTTCTCTAAATTACAGTAGTTGACATGCCCTAACTTTTGATGCCATAGTGTTGTGTTATCGACCTTAGCATTATTGCATGTTTCTTGTCTTACAACAAGATAACAATTGTCACCTGTTCTAGTACCTATCATGACACATACATTGGCTTCATTTGTAACCACACAAGCACTCTTATTAAATTTTACCTCAAGATTTTTATCACACAATAGGATGATACTAAGCAAATTAGCCATTAATCCCTCAACGTGCAATACATTTCTTAAGGCTGGAATATTAGGGACATTCAAGATCCCTTTTCCAATTATCTTGCTTTTAATACCACCTCCAAAAGTCTAAGTTTCCTCCATTGAATAACTCATAGTTCCTTAGAAATCCTTTTGTACCTGTCATGCGGCGAGAACACCCACTATCAAAGTACCAAGAACCTGAAATGTTAGTTCTTAATGCAGTTATGACAACATTACAAGTTAAATTCATTTGAGGAACCCAAACTCTCTTGAAACATTTTTTACCTCTTGGCTCAGAAATGTTGCTCCGATTGTTATTCGAAATGTTGGACAACAATTTAGGCAACATTTTGCTCACAGAATTTTGAAGTTTGAAAAAGTATGGTTTTAAGTGTCCAGGGGAGTTACAGTGATGACATACAAACTTCATATTATTTGACATATACGAGAACCTACAATTCATCCCATTTTCTTTTACAAAACGCATTTTATCATTTGTGTCAAAGAGATTAGAGCATATAGTTTTAAGAGAGTTTTCGTACCCAATACCTACATGTGAAGGTTTACTAAAGTTGAGTATCTCATTCAATTTTGAAGTCCCCGTGTTGAGCTTGTTGAAGGTTGCTTCGGCTAAATCCAGTTTTGCACAAATCTTACCAAATTTAGTATCCTCTTTGGTAAGTGCAACCTCTAGTCGGGTTGTTGTGCCTTTTAAATCTTTATTCTCATAAGTTAAAGATTTTACCTTTTTGTCAAGTTGCTTGGATTCTATGATTAAGGCTTTACAAATACTTTGTAATTCATTAATCATATCATCTTTGCATTCAACTTGAATCCATACACTCAACCTCACTAATAGAAATAGAACCACTAAAGCAATTAACATCATAATAGTTAAGAAATTCATACCTTTCGGATGTCATTGAGAATGTTGATATTGTTGCTGATGTTGGAGCAAATGTCGTGATATCTGAGACAACATTAAAGATGACATCTTCATTATCCGATAGAGACTGTCGTAAACAGTGGCCAGCATTACTTGTGTTTCAATTTCACAATCTTCTTCCTCTTCTTCTTCATCATCACTAAGTGAAACCCATAGGTTCTTACCAAAATTTATAAGAGTGTTTGCACATTCGTTGGCATAATGACCCCAACCCGAGCATGCATGACATTGCACGAACTCAAGTGGGATCAAATTTGGTACGATCTGAGTTGGTTCTTCTTAGTTGATTTCCTTTTTGTACATTTGGAAGGAATCTAGTAGGCTTTTGATTGAAGACTTGGTTTTGGTGCTCTTTAGATTTAGATTGATTTCTTTCATTGTTGAGCTTCCTCATCATCAAATTGTATTTTCGAGTGAGTAAGACAATATTTGCACATTCACCAATTTCTTCAAGATTCTCATACTCTTCTTCGATTTGACTCTCCGAGGATTGAACTTGAAGTGCCACATTCTTGCTTTTATATAATTTATTTTGATTCTCAATGTTCATCTCATAAGTTTTGAATATGCTCATCAAGGTATGAAGGTCCATTGTGGCAAGATTGTGAGCTTCTTCAATGACACAAATCTTTAAATTGAACTTTTCAGGAAGAGAACAGAGAGCCTTTTCAACAAGTTGAGTGTTGGTTAATGGTTCACCAAGCACTTGACATTCATTTGAGATGTCAATCAACTTTTCACAATAAGATTTAATATCATCCGTTTCTTCCATCCTTAAACATTTATATTTACTTATAAGCATACATAGCTTTGTTCGACTAACACTTGAGCTACCTTCACAATGAATTTGTAAAGTATCTCATGCGTCCTAAGTCGTGGGGCAGTTCTGAATGAGTTTGAACATGTAGAGATCAACCCATCCAAAAATTGAATTTAAGGCCTTTTCGTTAAAGCTAGCATTATTGGTTTCTTCCGCACTCCATTCGGATTCAGGTTTAACAAGAATGTCACATTCCTCATCCGGTGGCAACATTTGAACAACATACCCATTGGTTATAGATCTCCATGCCCTAACATCAATTGATTTGATATGAGAACGTAGGCGAATCTTCCAATAGGCATAGTTTGAACCATCTAAAATAGGAAGTCTACCAATAGTCGAATTTGCCGGATACATAGCTTATGACAATAGGACCAAACACGTATTGTGTCAATTGTTGGCTCTGATACCACTTGAAGGGTGTCAAAGGCTACAGAAAGTAAAAGCAAGAGATGAAATAAATCGAATGTCAATTCTGTTTTCGAATGTCAGCGGTAATGTCATCTGACACAAGTGACAATACTTCGATAAAACAGAAAACCTTTAAGACTAAAATGCAACGGAAAAGAAAAAGAACATAAATATTTATATTTTCATAAGTTATATGTTGATATAACTTATGATGGTCAATGACCAGAAGTATTGTATATATTTTATATACAAAATTATAAATTTCTTTCTTTACAGATTTACAAGATAAAATGGAAAGGAATTAAAAGTTGAAGTCGTAGATGACTTCTGCCTGAAAAATCTAACTATGTAGACATAGACAACCTCTCATTACAATCGCTCCATACAAAACTAATCTAGAATCTAAACATCAATTGTAATGTTGGATAGAATGTTGTCAACACACTCAGACAACATTTGTGATCCAGATTTCTGAGATGAAATCCCGAGAACTCTCTTGGTATTTTTACATTTTGATTATGGATCATCGATTCACTGTTGTGGCCTATCTATTTATAATAGAGAGTCTTCATTGAAAAACTCATCGATCAGTTGAGAATGTTGAGAGAAAGGTGGGCAACTGGTGTGTTTGTTGGAGAAGATCATGGAGTCGAAATCTCAACAACTTTGACTTGTTCTTCACTCAACTTCTTCCCCAAGCTTTGACTCTTTCTCCCACATTTTACACAGCTCCTAATTCACACGCCTAAGTCATTTTTACCTCTCAGGAAAAAATTACTGCTTATCGTGAAGTAAGGCAAAACTGTTTTTCGAAAATGTGTCCCAACATTTTTGTGCATTCAAATCAATACTTTAGAAGATATGTTGGATCAAATGTCACAACACCAAACTCAACATTAACAGAATCAAAACCTATGGCTATTAGAGAAACAAAAGGTGCTCTCATGGAACCAATAATTCATGCATACTATGCGAGTTCTATTATTCTAGAAGCATAATTTATTTTCCAAGTACAACAGTTTCCTGAATGTTGTTATGGCTAGGTAGTTTCCAAGTACCACATTTTTCTCGAATTATATATTTTTTTCCCAGTATCTACCTCTAAGATTATGTTGGGTTTCTATTAGAGCACCATTGTGGGAGCATAAGAGTATATGTCTTCAAGACAAGTGCCTCAAACTGTACCTTATGAAAAAAAAACAAGTGCCTCAAAACTGAATGTCACAATCAATTTCGTACACTTTATGCTAGCCATGCGGGGATTATAATATATGGATTATTTATATAGTAAGTATTAATGAAGGGATTGTTTATTGTTAAATGGTAAATAGTAATGTGAGATGTTATGCAGTGCATAAAGATACAAGGAATGTTAGGTAGGTATTACCTACTTTAAGGGCATTTTTATCTTTAGAATCTTTTACTTATATATTACTAATGCTTATAATCTTATGACACATTCTATCCCACATAAAATAATGCATAAACTCTTGAATAGTTGAATTCGCATATTTAGTTGCACCAACCAAGCGTTGCATTCGTTATGGGAGAATTTGTTTTTCTTATACGGCCAACCAGACGCACGGCTACATTCCGAATGCCTCCAACCAAACACTGTATTATTTCATACAGAACTTTATGTTGAGATTATTTTTTCTAATCATTCTAACCAATGACCCCTAAAAGAATTGGTACCCCCATTGAAAACTATACTTTGTTATGTTGTGATCACGATAGATTTTGAGGAATACAACAGTACCAATTTTTTTTTAAAAAAACTCGGAGAGAGAACAAATGAATCAGATTCTTCTGAAAGCATCTTTTCTTAATTTATTTTTTGCTTAAGTTGTTGTCAGTGTTATTAATATATCAATAACAACATAATCACTATAATTCCACACGTGGGGTCTGAAGAGGGTATATTGTACACAAACCTTACCCCTACCTTGGGAAGTCGAGAGGTTGTTTCTGATACTTGCATTACACTGGACACTGCTGTCACAAATATCAATTCTGTCATGACTGTCCCTTGTACACAATTAACATTTAAATTCTTTCACAATGAAAAAGAAAAAACAAGACACTGCAAATTTTGTCACGTTGACTGGGGTAGGTCTGTTGATAATTTGTCTTATACTATTTGCTTGTGTTGGTTATTCTATTGTACTTTATAGAGCAGTACGGAAAGTAATAACTATTACAAATGTTCGAAAGGATAAATAAATGGTCAATCTTCAAAACTGCCGCACATGTGTTGTGTCTTGAATCTTGATCACTTTGCAAAGCCAATCTTGAGAACTGCCGCAAGTTTGTTGTGTCTTGAATGTTGATATCCTGAAATCAAAAACAACTAAATCTGGATGGTTACAACGTTGTGTGTTGAGTCGAGGATAGCCCTCTATCCTTAAGACAAGATTGCCCCGTATATATGCTTTTACGTTAGCGGGCAATAGTCTCCCAAGATAAAACAACACTATAATCTCAACACTACAAAGCCAATAGGTTGAGCCTGTCGAAGAAAAAACAAATATGACTCGACTTGCTGAAGATATGGAATAGGAAGGAAGAGTTCCTCTTTACTCTTCTCTTTTGTCTCTGTGTATATAGTGTGTCTCTGTAGTATATATCTTGTGTATATAAGGGTATTTGCTCACTATTTTTCGTCACAGTTTGCTCACTGTTTTGAGCAGTTTTTGTGACTGTTTTTCAGTCAATTTTTGTGTGTCTTTTCCGTCTGTTTTCTGGCCACTTAATTGAGCCAAATGAAGCTCAATATATAGCAAGGAGAAGGGGCTGTCCAACTACCAAAACATGGCTTTTAATGGCCATTAGGATAGCATTAAAATAGCCAAGTAATGGTTGTTAATGACCATTGAAAAGGATGCCCAACTGCCCAAGTAATGGGCTGTTAATGGAGGAGTTAATCAGCCAAGTAATGGCTGATTAATGCCTCAAAAAATAGTCCCAACGGTAGGCTTTCTGCCTTCCGTCACATTCCCAGAAACTTTGGGGACCAAACTGTAAATATTGAAACTTCAGGGACCAAATTGTACATATAAAAGAATTTTGGTCCAAACTGTACGTATGAAACTTCAGGGATCAAACTGTATATCTGGCAAAGTTCTCTAGGTCCAAAAAGATAATATCCGTGACCCGAGAACCCGAGAACCCGAGAACCCGAGAACCCGAACCCGAAATCGGACCGGACGGGCGGGCGGCGGCGGCGCGCGTGTGGGCTTAGCCTTGAACCCAAGCACATCTAGGTCTTTCCTCCTTTAAACACATGGGATACCCCTTGGAGTCCCAAACCCTTTACCAATTTGAGACTTATATAGAGAGCAATTCTTCCTATTCCCACCGATGTGGTAGATTTGTCCCACACCATATTTCCATGCCTCAAACACCTTTCGTTGACCAATATCTCTTTCATTTCTCAACGAAATTTGATGATTCTTGGCCCTACGGTCATCTACTCACTTCGTAGATCATGCATATGCGAAGAGACAAGGTCTCCAACATGCGGAACACTAGTGTTTAATTCATCAAAGATGGGTGGACGCATCTCCCCGCCAAAGGCAAATTTTCAACAATCCCCTCTATGAAAGAGAGTTTGTGGCGCACGCACAAGGTGCCTACATTTCAAAGCAATCTTTCAAATGAAAAGATATTGCATCAGGAGTGGTAGCTTTCGCTTTGAACCTTCCTAGTTGAATACCATCGGACTTACTTACTGCGCGGTGAACGTGATGTCTTGAACCGTCATTGTTTAGTGTAAGCCAAGACAATGATACCAACACAATAACTCTTCTTATTCATTTTCCTTCTTACGTTTCTGTCCGTTGTGGCCATGGACACACTTGGATTGTTAAGTGCGTTCATTTGAGGCGGCCATCCTCGCACTTATATAGGTGATCTCCTACAAGGTATCCTGCTATACCCCACTTCTCAAGTGTTAGGAATCATTAAAAGTTTCCCCAACCTTAACCTCAACCGTTTGAGGATCTTTTAAAAGGTTTGGAAGCTTAACCTTTACCCACCATGCATGCAGCACTTTAATGTCTATCGCGGGAACAGCTTTGGATTCATGTTTCCGTACAGAAATCATCATCCGAAGTGCTTCTTTCCACCGAAGTGCTTCTTGCTTCCACCGAAGCGCTCAACTGAACCTTTTGCCGCTTAGTTTTCCCATTGAATCACATTCTTGGGATCTCCAATCAGTATGGTTGGGTTACCACCGCAAAGGTTCGTATTGTTTGGGTTTTCAGCCCATTCCCCTAGACAGGCAGAACACTTGATCTTCGGGTAATCCCTTAGGTAGTAAATTAGGTAGTGACACCCGTGATGATCAACTGCCATACGGTCTTATGTCTCATGATAGATACGTCCAGACGCCGTCATCCGTGTCCTTCCCGAAGCCGAACGGCTAGCCACCATGTATAACTTGTTGAAGACACGGGTTTCTCCCAATAAGGGACGTCCTCTAAGGAGTCGTGAAGTTACTCAACTTCTTTCATGCTTTGTATAAAGCGATAAACTCCGATACTATCATGAATCGGTCGATGCAAGTTTGTTTAGAGGATTTTCCAAGACCCATCATACACATTTACTAGTGGCTTTGGTGTTCTTCAGATCTGATGTCCAGTTTTCATCACTGCGTTCTCTCAGAACCGTTGGACATCCAGAATACTATAATCCGTAGATAAGCGAATAACTCAGATATCGTCATATCCGACTTAAAGCCTTCTATTGATCATGTATTAAGATCATCAGTGAACTTTAGTTCAACTAATCTGTTCGTAGGATGATACCAGGTCGGTTGTAGTGTGTACAATACATTGAACTACACATGACCTGTGCATATCGCTCCTTGTCTATGGGTGCACCATGATTCCAATCAGTTCTATGATTCATATCCATTGGTGGCTTCAACGAGACGTCAACTATCGACCGATCCGTTAGATGTCTTAGAAATCCAATTCCTAAGATGTCATCTGTGACACCCATATCTTTCATATCGAGACTTTGTTTCAATATGACTTTTACTTTCAGACTATTGATTCTCCAACTGTTGGCATTCTAACTTTAGAGTCAATGTTTCTGTGGTCAGATTCATTGTTTCTGTTTTATTTGAAACTTTCAGGACCAAAATATAAACATTTCAGGGACCAAAATGAAAGTTCAGGAAGAAGCCCAACAGTCCGAGCAAACCAACTCTGATCCTCTTCTTCCAACTCTCCGGTTGGGAAGGCGTTTTTCACCATCCATGCCACGCAAGACTGCAATGGCCCATGATGTTAAGCTACTCCCAGAGGAGCACTTGTACAAGTAGCCGAGGCTTTGAACTCGTCAGTAGATCCATCTACTTTGTACTCACTTTTGAGTATCCTTTTTCACAACCCAAATGTTCTTTTCCCGGAGGAAGATCAACCATTACGTAAGTATGGTTCTATATGAGGAAATCTATTTCTCTCTTTGTAGCTTCTTTCCAAAGCAGCGCTTTTGGAGATGACAATTATTTGTTAATTGTCCATGGTTCATTCTCAACCATACAAGCTAGAAGGTATGGAATAAGTCTTTGTCCCTTTTTCTCCGTCTTGGTTCAACATCTAGAATCCCTGAGTTCTGCAGATCTGGAATATTAAGTTCCGGATAGCCAGCAACTTTCGAGTCCTGTAGATACGGAACGTCTAGTTCCGGACAGTCAGGACCTCGCGGGTTCTTGTTAACCTTGAGCAATTATTCTTTTTTTTCCTTTTTCAAGGAAAGTTATCTTCTAAGAATTCAGCATTCTTTGACGCCAAGAGGCGATAAGTACTACTGTTATTTGAGGATCCAGTGGATATGCAATCTACAGTCTTAGGTACAACTTGACCTGTTTCGGTATTCCAACTTTTACCAAGCCACCCCATATAATTTGGGCGTACGATTTTGCTCTTGGCTAACACCGTTGGACCGAGGTGAGAAATGAACAGTCGTTTAATGAACGATGCTTCACATTCTCCCCTCTATCACTACGAATTTTGCAATCCATAGGCTTAGTTGATTGTCAACTTCTGTTTTGTAGCGTTTATCCGCTTCAACAACTTCATCTTTGCTTTTCAACAAACAAAGGATTACATACGTTGTACCATTATCAATGAAGATCACAACGTACTTGTCTCCCCCCTCTATTTTGTATAAACTTCAAATCACCCAAGTAGGTGTGACTAAGTTCTAGAGGAGCGGTGCTTCTTTCGCTATTCCCTTGACGGAATTTGGAAAGGTGATTTTGCCTCTTCGCCTACCTCACATTCATTTTGAGGGTTTATGTCGAAAGGAGGCAACAATCTCAACATCGTTAGCTTTTGAATGACTTGCTATTTAACGTGTCTTAATCTATGATGTCATAGATGCACGGATTACAAATATATCATTCATTTGGCTACAGACATATTGTACCATTCTTAGTTATTACAGACCTGTTGGACTAGTCTCAAACCAACTTGACCAACAACGTCCCTTAAACCAAGTTAGGAACATGTATCACCTCTTTTTAGAGTGATCCATTCCTTGAAGTCTTATTGAGGACAACCTCTCCAGCCCCTTTGATTTTAGAGGTGACGTTGCTTCACATAAACAACCTCTTGCCCGTGGTTAGGGCTTAACCGGATCATATGTGATCTGGATACTCTGGCCTACTGCAGTTGCTTTGCAGACTGAGTGTCCAATTTCTTTTCTGCCTTTCTTTAGGCCTTCAGATCATTTAAGACCTGGAAAATCTGGCCCACCACACTAGGTGTCCATTACTTTTCCTATGAAATGAATTCTGGCCCCACTCCAGTCGCCCGGAGGCTTTATATGACTGAGTGTCCAATATCATCATATCAAAGGAATTTTGGCCTACTCCAATCGCCCGGAGGCTTTGTATGACTGAGTGTCCAATATCATCCTATGAAGGATCTTATGCCAAATAGTATGACAGGTTCTACGTCTTTAACTTTTAGACTCCTTCCGTTAAGATTGGTGCCCGGATAATTCTTGGCGCTTACTTAAGAGTGGTAACAGTTTTCACACAATTAGTGGATCTTTCTCCATCGTATGTGCGAACATACTTTACACACTTTAACAATTACACTTAAAAGAACGGATCTTTTTAAGTCATTTACAAATCCAATCTTTAAACGGGAAAGACGATGAGATTAAACTTCTGATTTTAAAGTGTAAGGAATATAAATTATTTTCATATTCCTCCTTACTTTAATCCATTTTAATCAGACATCATTTAATCTTTATTCTTGACAAGTAAGAAAAACTACTTATCCCAATTTCGGATTCTGGCTCACTTCAGTCACTTCATCAAACTGAGTGTCCAGTTCCTTCTTACCGTTATTCGGATCTTTTGTCTGGGACAAATATAGGCCTTCTGCTGCAAGATAGAATAACATCTTCAGTCTTCTCCTCTTGTCCCAGTTGACATCCTCAGGCTCTCGTGAGCCCTTGTTCCCACCAGTCTTGGTAGCGGTGACACCATGAACACGTTCATCATCATCACTCTCTTCTACCAGAAAACCATTGCCATATCCAGATTTGGTCACACAACTTTTGACCGACATCTTTCGAACACTAATAGTAATACAATACAATCTTGTCTTAACTTGTTGGTTATTCTATTGTACTTTATAGAGCAGTACGGAAAGTAATAACTATTACAAATGTTCGAAAGGATAAATAAATGGTCAATCTTCAAAACTGCCGCATATGTGTTGTGTCTTGAATCTTGATCACTTTGCAAAGCCAATCTTGAGAACTGCCGCAAGTTTGTTGTGTCTTGAATGTTGATATCCTGAAATCAAGAAACAACTAAATCTGGATGGTTACAACGTTGTGTGTTGAGTCGAGGATAGCCCTCTATCCTTAAGACAAGATTGCCCCGTATATATGCTTTTACGTTAGCGGGCAATAGTCTCTCAAGATAAAACAACACTATAATCTCAACACTACAAAGCCAATAGGTTGAGCCTGTCGAAGAAAACAAATATGACTCGACTTGCTGAAGATATGGAATAGGAAGGAAGAGTTCCTCTTTACTCTTCTCTTTTGTCTCTGTGTATATAGTGTGTCTCTATAGTGTATATCTTGTGTATATAAGGGTGTTTGCTCACTATTTTTCGTCACAGTTTGCTCACTGTTTTGAGCAGTTTTCGTGACTGTTTTTCGTTAGTTTTTGTGTGTCTTTTCCGTCTGTTTTCTGGCCACTTAATTGAGCCAAATGAAGCTCAATATATAGCAAGGAGAAGGGGCTGTCCAACTGCCAAAACATGGATGTTAATGGCCATTAGGATGGCATTAAAATAGCCAAGTAATGGTTGTTAATGGCCATTGAAAAGGCTGCCCAACTGCCCAAGTAATGGGCTGATAATGGAGGAGTTAATCAGCCAAGTAATGGCTGATTAATGCCTCAAAAAATAGTCCCAACGGTAGGCTTTCTGCCTTCCGTCACCTTCCCAGAAACTTTGGGGACCAAACTGTAAATATTGAAACTTTAGGGACCAAATTGTACATATAAAATAATTCTGGTCCAAACTGTACGTATGAAACTTCAGGGATCAGGGATCAAACTGTACATCTGGCAGAGTTCTCTGGTCCAAAAAGATAATATCCATGACCCGAGAACCCGAGAACCCGAGAACCCGAAACCCGAAATCGGACCGGGCGGGCGGCTGCGGCGCGCGTGTGGGCTTAGCCTTGAACCCAAGCACATCTAGGTCTTCCCTCCTTTAAACACATGGGATACCCTTTGGGGTCCCAAACCCTTTACCAATTTGAGACTTATATAGAGAGCAATTCTTCATATTCCCACCGATGTGGTAGATTTGTCCCACACCACATTTCCATGCCTCAAACACCTTACTTCGTGGACCAATATCTCTTTCATTTCTCAACGAAATTTGACGATTCTTGGCCCTACGATCATCTACCCACTTCGTAGATCATGCATATGCGAAGAGACAAGGTCTCCAACATGCGGAACACTAGTGTTTAATTCATCAAAGATGGGTGGACGCATCTCCCCGCCAAAGGCAAATTTCCAACAGCTTGTAGGACACAAATTATCGAACAGATTGATCGGGATGTACAACGCACCCATCCAGACCTGCACTTCTTCTCAGGGGATACCATTTGCAAAATCTAACCAGGCAAGGCTAGTCTTTTTGGCTTGATAATACAAACCACAGTGGATATACCAAGTCTATCTTTTGTTTTCAGGATGCTTTGAGGATTATACTCATTATATTTGCCAAACTGAATCCTGCTATTAGATATGTGCAAGGGATGAATGAGACTTTTTTACGTATTCAGGAATGATCCCAATGAGGAGGATGCGGTAAGTGATACTTTGTTCCCTTAGTCATGTTATACTGGTAGTTACTCCCAGAACATGATAGCTGGTACGAAGTTCCCCTAGAGAATTTGGGGCCTTCACCTAAAGGATTGTTAGTCTTATAAAATGCTGCAATTTGTAGAACCATAAACATTGGAAACATGAACAATTAAAAGGGGAAAAGATAGATACAAATCTCCTGAGTATTTGCTTTACTTGTTGATCCTGTATTAGCAAATGGGACCTTTACATTAGATACAACTTGCAAGACCCCCACCCCCCCCCCACCCACCCAATCCCCCTCCCATCTTTGGTGTCTCCTTGACTCCTCAATTGAATCTTACAACAGGTACAGATTAACAAATATAACCACATTCAGTCAAGGAAATAACGTCCTCTTAAATAAAGTGGTAGGATAATTATGGGTTCATCCCATAATTATCTCAAATCATAATCAAATCACATTTATTGTAATCACATGATTATGATATGATTGTAAATTAGTATCAATTCATTTAGGATGATTAGATAGGTCTTCCATAATATTAGCATTGTATACTTGTATATATATTTTCAATATGAGAATGAAATAAACCAAGGAATCAATATCCTACATGATATCAAGAGCCATAATTTTTTTGCCCTTAACCCTATCTCCCATTCGGCCTCCTCTTAGTCGAAAATTTCTTTTTTTCTCTTTCTTTCATCTTTTCTCTTCTCTCTCTCGGCTGAAGTAGGGTTTTCTCACAAAACCCTAAACCTAAAAACTACTACTCTAACCCTAAACCACTACCCCCTCAGCTATCAACTTTTCTCATCTCTCCGAAAGCCCTAGCCGACACTTAGGGTTATCTACTACACTTCCACCAAACACTAAACAATTTTCTCTCCTTCCGTTTATTTTGATTTTTCATGGAAAACTATGACCGAAAAACAAAAAATTCATCCAGCTCTTGCCGTAAACAACGTCAAGAACTTTATTTACATAACACTTGAGATGGAAAAAGGGAAACACCTCTTGGGCGGAATTGTTCAAAATTCATTGCCGCGCATATGAGGTAATAAACCATATCATACCTTTTGAGTCATCATCAGACACCACTGAGGTGGACAAAAAGTTATGGTCTCGTTTAGATGCTATAGTCCTTCAATGGATTTATGGCACTATCTCCAATGATATTTTGCATACCATATTAGAGCCGAACTCTACAGCTCAATAGGCGTGGGAACGTTTACAAAATATTTTTCAAGATAACAAACTTTCTAGGGCTGTATATCTTGAACACTAATTTACCAACGTTAAATTGATGACTTCTCAAACATGTCCGCCTATTGTTAAGAATTGAAGATGCTCACAAACCAACTATCCAACGTTGGTTCGCCGGTAACAAATCAAATGTTGGTTCTTCAATTAATTTCAGGATTGAATGAATAGTATGATGGAGTCGCTACATTCATTCCGCAGAGTAATTCATTGCCTCTATTTTATGAGGCTCGTTCGAGGTTGATTCTCGAGGAAACACAAAAAGCAAAGCAGGCAGCCTCCAGGGCAGCCACCGCCGGAACTGCCCTCGTCTCCACCAACACATTTTCCTCATATTTTCAGCCACAAAATTCTAGTTCGGGTGGAACTGGAAACCACAACAATAATGGTCAAAAACTGGGGTCAAACCGTAACAATAAAGGAAAAAATAATGACGGAAAGAAACGTGGAAGGGGTGGCGGACAGCCCACCGGCGGCAGCAGCAACCACCACCATCAGGGGCAGTGGCGTCCCAACCGGTAGCAACCTCCTGCCCAGCTCGACGGAAACCAGTGGGGGTAGTACCCGTAGTGGGCCTGGGCTCCACAATGGACTGCCCATCCGTGCCAATACCCTACCATGTCGTGGACCAGGCCCTCATCTTCAAACCAACAATCTGGAATTCTAGGTTCTCGTCCGCAACACGCTTTTGCAGCACAAGCACCGTCTCCTGTAGGATATGCTCCCACCGATATCGAACAAGCCATGAACAACATGAATTTGAATGTTCTAAATGAGTCGTGGTACATGTACACATGGGCTACGTCTCACATGACGACATCTCAAGGTAATCTCTCATCTTATTTTAATATGAACATTAATAATAATACTATTGTCGGTAGTGGGCAGAAAATTCCAATTTGTGGTATTGGTCCAATAAAACTTCTCTCACCTCACCCACCGTTATATTTGAAAAATGTCTTACATGCACCAAATCTGATTAAAAACTTGATATATGTATGACATTTTACTATTAACAACAATGTTTCTATGAATTTTGATCATTTTGGATTTTCTGTGAAGGATTTTCAGACGGAGATGTCACTAATGAGATGTAATAGCACGGGGGGACTTGTATCCTATCACTACTATTTCCAACAACCAAGTGACCAAACCAAGGAACTTTGTAGCTATTTCCCTTACCGTATGGCATAATCGGTTGGGACACCCGGGAGCACCGATGTTCAATACTCTTAGAAACAATAATAAGAGTTTAGAGAGAGGGTTTTAAGACCTAGACTTCTGATACCATGAAATAAATAATCCCTTGATTATTTTCATTAATTGAAAGACTATATATACAAGTTACATATTTCCATAATAGGAGAATCCTATTCCTAAAACCTTATTCTACTTGGATACTGACTATACATTTATGGTAATATAATTATTATGGTAAGTGTACAATACTAATTATATTACAACATTACCTAAACTAGGATACTAAATATTTACCAATATTACACGGTATAAGTTAGCCAAAATCGAGAGCACAACCGAGACTAATATACATAATATACACATGTATATTGTGTATATTTAATATTTAATAGGCACTATGGAACACAGTCCCATGCCCCTGAACTCACATCAGAGTACTACAACACCCGTTTCAGAGATGGTTACATTCCGATCGCTCAGATGCTAACCCGACAAGGTGCTATTTTCAACTTCACATGTATTGAGATGCGAGATCATGAGCAGCCACAGGATGCACAATGTGCACCTGAGAAGTTGGTTAGGCAAGTAGCATTATCAACACGAGAAGCTCAAGTTCCATTAGCTGGTAGAATGCTCTGCCCCGGTAAGATGAAGGTGCATATGAGCAACAGATCTTCCAAGCATACTCATTGAATATCGACAGGGAACTTGATGATAGAGAAATGTGTGCATTTACTTATCTGAGGATGAATCCAGATCTTTTCCAGCCAAACAACTGGAGATGGTTTATCGCATTTGTGAAGAAAATGAATGAAGAAAATGATGTGGACAACTGTTCGGAACAAGTGAAGCATGAAGCTGAGCGTTTTGTACATGTTACTCATCACAAAAACCAGTTGTTGCCCTTATGCTCTGAGCATATCAAGGGGTTGAGTCCTCATACAGTCACTCAACTAATAATTATTAGTATCTCAGAAAGTTGCCTTTCTTCTTGATTCCAATTTCCTTCAACAAAGAAAGTGACTTTCTGTGATAATAACTATTAGTGTTGGTTATAAATGCAGTACGGGAAGTAAATAAATATTATAAGTGCTCAAAAGGATAAGCAAACAATCAATATTACAATTGTCGCACGCTTGTTGAGTCTTGAATCTTGATAACCTGAAATCAATAAACACTAAATCTGGATTGTTACAATTGCAAATTGGCTCTTCATAGTTGGTCTCCGATGGTCGTCTCATATAAGAATTTCATCCTATGAAAAGGTCTGCCCATCATCAAAGCAAGCCCAAGTCCATGCAAGAAGGCCCTCCAGATTTGTCCAAGATCTGATCTATTTACTCGGCAATTCATCCGGTGACTTCACGGTCGCCAAAGAAGCCCCAAGAAGCATCAAACATTTTTGATGAGATTCATGGAGCAATTCTTAGATAGGGCTGAGTCGAGAGATGGCTCTCTGTCTGTAAGACAAAATTGCCCCGTATATATGCTTTTACATTTGTGGACAATAGTCTCCCAAGATAAAATAGCAACTAATCAATACTACAAAGCATATAGTGATTCTGATGAAGAAAACGAACACGAAATGACTTGTTGATTTAGAGGAAAAATGAAGGAAGAGTTTCTGTTTTTGTTGCTCACTTTTGGAAAGATTTTGCCTTGTTTTTCCATCCTATCTCTATTCTATATACCTCAAATTTGTTTCAGAAGTTTATATAGTGTTTTTGGAGAAGGAGAGGTGATTAAGAGGGTGATTAAGAGATGTAATCATGGGTATTCATGGCCAGAACCTTTTTGTAGTAAGTGCAAAATGTTTCAGAAGTTTAATGCCATAAACTGTTGGCTTTCTGGATGCTTCCTGAAACTACAGGGACCAAACTGTAAATAGTAAATAGTTTGTGGTCCAAAAGATCCTCCTTCAAACACATGGGTTACCCTTGGGGTCTCAAACCCTTATCCATTTTTTAGGCTTATAAAGAGAACAATTCTTCATTTTTCCACCGATGTGGTAGATTTGTCCCGCACCATATTTCCATGTCTCAAATACCTTACTTCGTGGACCAATATCTCTTTCATTTCTTAACGAAATTTGACGATCCTTGGCCTTACGGTCATCTACCCACTTAGTAGATTATGCACGTGTGAAGAGACAAAGCCTCCAACATGCGAAACCCTAGTGTTTAAGTCATTAAATATGGGTGGACGCAATCTCCCCACTAAAGGCAAATTTCCAACAATCCCTCTTGAAAGAGATTTTGGTACACACACAAGGTGCCTACTTTCAACAATCTTTTAGCGAAAAGATATTGCATCAGGAGAGGTAGCTTCTGCTTTGAACCTTCCCTAGTTGAATACCACCGGACTTACTTACTGTTCGGTGAACGTGATGTCTTGAACCGTCAGTGTTTAGTGTAAGCCAAGACAATGATACCAACACAATAACTCCCCTTATTCGTTTTCATTCATATTGTTTTGTCCGTTGTGGCCGTGGACACACTTGGATTCTTAAGTGCGTTCATTTGAGGCGGCCTATCCTCGCACTTAAATAGGTGATCTCCTACAAGGTATCTTGTTATACCCCACTTCACAAATTGTAGGAATCATTAAAAGTCTCCCCAACCTTAACCTCAACCGTTTGAGGATCGTTAAAGGTTTGGAAGCTTAACCTTTACCCACCATGCAGGTAGCACTTTAATGTCTATCGCGGGAATAACTTTGGATTCATGTTTCCTTACAGAAATCATTATCTGAAGTGTTCTTGCTTCTACCGAAGTGCTCAACTGAACCTTTTTACAACTTAGTTTTCCCATTGAACTAAATTCTTGGGATCTCCAATCAGTATGGTTGGGTTACCACCACAAAGGTTCGTATTGTTTGGGTTCTAAGCCCATTCCTCTAGACAGGCAGAATTCTTGATATTCGGGTAGTCCCTTAGTTAAATGGTCTTCTATATCATTTGATTAGTAATCAAGGAAGTGTCACATGTGATGATCAACTATCATATGGTCTTATGTCTCCGACATATATGTCCAGACGCCATCATCCGTGACCTTCCTGAAGCCGACCGACTAGCCACAGTGTCTAACTACCGAAGGCACGGGTTTCTTCCAATAAGAGACGTCCTCTAAGGAGTCGTGAAGTTACTCAACTTATTTCTTGCTTTGTTTAAAGCGATAAACTCCGATTCCATCATGAATCGGCCGATGCAAGTTTGCTTAGAGGATTTTCCAAGACCCACCTTACACATTTACTTGTGGCTTTTGTGTTCTTTATATCTGATGTCCAGTTTGCATCACTGTGTTCTCCCAGAACCGTTGGACATCCAGAATACCATAATCCGTAGATAAGCGAATATTTCAAATATCGTCATATCCGACTTAACGCCTTCTATCGATCATTTTTAGAATCACGAGTGAACTTTAGTTCAACTGATCTGCTTAGTAAGCCTATACCAGGTTGGTTGTAGTGTGTAACATACATTGAACTACATGTGACCTGCGCATATCGTTCTTTGTATATGGGTGCACCATGATTCCAATCAGTTATATGATTCATATCCATTGGTGGCTTCAACAAGACTGTCAACTACCTCACAAATGAGTTTGGAATTAGACCAGTCTGTTAGATGTTATAGAAATCCCAATTCCTAAGATGTCATATGTGATACCCATATCTTTCATATCGAGACTTTTGTTTCAATATGACTTCCACGTTCAGACTGTTGGCTTTCTAACTTCAGAGTTAATGTTTCTGTTGTCAGATTCATTATTTTTGTTTTACCTGAAACTTCCAGGACCAAAATGTAAACATTTCATGGATTAAAACAAAAGTTCAGAAAGAAGCCCAACAGTCTAACAAACCAATATGATCCTCCCCTTCCAACTCTCCGGTTAGGAAGGTTGTTTCAACATCCATGTCACGCAAGATTGCAATGGCCCTGGATGTTAAGCTATTCACAGGGGAGCACATGTACAAGTAGCTGATGCCTTATACTCGTCAGTAGATCCATCTACTTTGTACTCACTTTTGAGTATCCACTTTCACAACCCAAAGGTTCTTTTCCCGGAGGAAGGTCAACTATTACACAAGTATGGTTCTATAAGATGTATTCTATTTTTCTCTCTGTAGCTTCTTTCCAAAGCAGCACTTCTGGAGATGACATTTCTTTGTTAATTGTTCATGGTTCATTCTCAACCATACAAGCTTAGAAGGTCTGGAACAAGTCTTTGTCCCCTCTTTGTTCCTTTCGGTTCAACATCTAGAATCCCTGAGTTCTGTAGATCTGGAATATTAAGTTACGGATAGTCAGCAACTTCCGAGTCCTGTAGATACAGAACGTCTAGTTCAGGACAGTCACGCATTCGCGGGTTCTTGTTAACCTCGAAGCAATTACTTCTTTTTCCTTCTCAAGGAAAGTTATCGTCAAAGAATTCAGAATCCTTTGACACCAAGAGGCGATAAGCACAACTGTTATTTGCATATCCGATGGATATGCAATTTACAGTCTTAGGTCCAACTTGATCTGTTTCGGTATTCCAACCTCTACCGAGCCACCCCACAACATAACATTTGTATGTGAGATACTTTCCATGTTTCACACGGAGGGTTATCCTTATCCTCATGCGTAGTTCTGTTGAGAATCGCATTAGCGGTAAGGATCGCATTGCCTCATAAATTTTGGGTGTATGGCTTTGCGTTTGGCTAATACCATTATACTGAGGTGAGTAAGGAACAGTCGCTTGATAAACGATGCTTCACATTCTCCCCCTCTATCACTATGAATTCCTCAATTCGTAGACTTAGTTGATTTTCAACTTCTGTTTTATAGTGTTTATCCGCTTCAACGGATTCATCTTTGCTTTTCAACAAACAAATGATGCAATACGTTGTACCATCATCAATGATTGTCACAAAGTACTTGTCTCCATCCTCTATTTTGTATAAACTTCAAATCACCCATGTAGGTGTGACTAAGTTCTAGAGGAGCGGTGCTTCTTTCGTTATTCCTTTGACGGAATGGAAAGGTGATTTTGCCTCTTCGCCTACCTCACATTTATTTTGAGGGTTTATGTCGACAGAAGGCAACAATCTCAACTTCGTTAGCTTTTGAATGACTTTCTATTTAACGTGTCTTAATCTATGATGGCATAGATGCACGAATTACAAATATATCATTCATTTAGCTACAGAAATACTGTACCATTCTTAGTTCGTATAGACTTGTTGGACTAGTCTCAAATCAACTTGACCAACAGCGTCCCTTAAACCAAGTTTGGGATATGTATCACCTCCTTTTAGAGTGATCTCATTCCCTAAAGTCCTATTGAGGACAACCTCTCCAACCCCTTCTACTTTAGAGGTGGTGTTGCTTCACACGAACAACCTCTTGCCCGTGGTTAGGGCGTAACCGGATCATATGTGATCTGGATACTCTGGCCCACTCCAGTTGTTTTGGCAGACTGAGTGTTCAATCTTTTCTGCCTTTCCTTTGCCCTTCAGATCATTTAAGACCTGGAAACTATGACCTACCTCACTAGGTGTCCATTACTTTTTTGCCTTTCTTTTGGCCTTCAGATCATTTAAGACCTGGAATTCTGGCCCGCTCCGGTAGCTCGTAGGCTTTGTACGACTGAGTGTCCAATATCATCCTATCAAATGAATTCTGGCCCACTCCAGTCGCCAGTAGGCTTTATATGACTGAATGTCTAATATCATCTTATCAAATGAAGGATCTTCTGTCAAATAGTGTGACAGGGTCAACGTCTTAAGATAAGTCATTATCTTTTAGTCTTCTTCCCTTGAGATTGGTGCCCAGACAATTCTTGGCACTTACTTAAGAGTGGTAACAGTTTTCGCACAGTCAGTGGATCTCTATCCTTCATTTGTGCGAACATACTTTACACACTTTTAATAATTACACTAAAAAGAACGGATCTTTTAAGTTTTGTTTACAATAGTCCAATCTTTAACCAGGAAGGAAGGTGAGATTAAACTTCTGATTTTAAAGATTAAGGAATATAATTTATTTCGGGAAAACATTTTCATATTTCCTCCTTACTTTAAGCCCTTTTTAATCAGACATCATTTAATCTTATTTTTGACAAGGAAGAAAATTACTTATCCAACTTCGGATTCTTTTGTCTGGGACAGATATAGGCCATCTGCTACATGATAGAACATCATCTTCAGCCTTCTCCTCTTGTCCCAGTTGACATTCTCAGCCTCTCGTGGGCATTTGTTCCCACCACTCTTGGGTGCGGTGACACCATGAACACCTTGACCTTCAACAACATAATCAAAAACTGTCTTGTACCAGAAAACCACAACCATATCCAAATTTGGTCACACAACTGTTGACCGACATCTTTCGAACACTAATACAATCTTGTCTTAAAATTACGGGTTATAAATGTAGTACGAAAAGTAAATAAATATTACAAGTGTTCGAAAGAATAAACAAACATTCAATATTACAATTGTCGCATGCTTGTTGAGTCTTGAATCTTGATAACCTGAAATCAAGAAACACTAAATCTGGATTGTTACAACTGCGGCTGAGTCGAGAGATGGCTCTCTGTCTGTAAGACAAGATTGCCCCGTATATATGCTTTTATGTTTGCGGGCAATAGTCTCCCAAGATAAAACAGGAACTAATCAATACTACAAAGCAAATAGGTTGATTCTGACGAAGAAAACGAACACGAAACGACTTGCTGATTTAGAGAAAAAAAGAATGAAGAGTTTCTGATTTTGTTGCTCACTTTTGGACAGATTTTGTCTTGTTTTTCTGTCCTCTCTCTATTCTATATACCTCAAATCTGTTTCAGAAGTTTATATAGTGTTTTTGGAGAAGGAGAGGTGATTAAGAGGGTGATTAAGAGATGTAATCATGGGTATTCATGGCCAGAAACGTTTTGCAGTAAGTGAAAAACGCTTCAGAAGTTTAATGCCATAAATTGTTGGATTTCTGGCTGCTTTCTGAAACTCCAGGGACCAAACTATTACAGTTTGGGGTCCAAAAGATAATGTCAGAAGAAGCCCACGACCCGGACGGGATGGGCGGCGGCGGTGCGTGTGTGGTGCTAGCTTCGAACCCAAGCACACCTAGGTCCTTCCTCCTTCAAACACATGGGATACCCCTTGGGGTCCCAAACCCTCAACCACTTTAGAGACTTATAAAGAGAGCAATTCTTCATTTCCCACCGATGTGGTAGATTTGTCGCACACCATATTTCCATGTCTCAAACACCTTACTTCGTGGACCAATATCTCTTTCATTTCTTAACAAAATTTGACGATCCTTGGCCCTACGATCATCTACCCACTTAGTAGATTATGCACGTGTGAAGAGACAAAGCCTCCAACATGCGGAACCCTAGTGTTTAAGTCATTAAATATGGTTGGACGCAACCTCCCCACCAAAGGCAAATTTCCAACAATTAGTTGAGTGACTATCTGAGAAATCAACTCGGCATCTCATCTACATACTGTAGGTTACTATTGTAAAGCAGTACGGGAAGTAAATAAATATTACAAGTGTTCGAAAGGATAAACAAATAGGCAATGTTGAGAACTGCCGCAAGCTTGTTGAGTCTTGAATCTTGATAACCTGAAATTAAGAAACAACTAAATCTGGATGGTTACAACTGTGTGCTGAGTCGAGTGATTGCAATCTGTCCTTAAGACAAGATTGCCCCGTATATATGCTTTTACGTTAATGGGCAATAGTCTCCCAAGATAAAACAACACTTTAATCTCAATACTACAAAGCAAATAGGTTGAGTCTGACGAAGAAAACAAATATGAATGGACTTGCTGAAGATATGGAAAAGGAAGGAAGAGTTTCTGTTTTCGTCCAACGTTATTGGACTGACTTTCTCTTATGTTTTGTCTCTCTCTATATATATACCTCAAATCTGTGTATCTGTTGTGTATATGTGTGTGCTTGCTCACTGTTTTGTGCTGCTGTTTTCGTGTATGTAGGTGCTACACAATTGAGCCAAAAGGCATCAATAGCCCGCAGCCCGAGACCGGACCGGACGGGTGGCGGTGGCGCGCGTGTGGGCTTAGCCTTGAACCCAATCACATCTAGGTACTCCCTCCTTTAAACACATGGGATACCCCTTGGGGTCCCAAACCCTCAACCACTTTAGAGACTTATAAAGAGAGCAATTCTTCATTTCCCACCGATGTGGTAGATTTGTCCCACACCATATTTTCATGCCTCAAACACCTTACTTCGTGGACCAATATCTCTTTCATTTCTCAACAAAATTTGACAATTCTTGGCCCTACGGTCATCTACTCACTTAGTAGATTATGCATGTGATAAGAGACAAAGCCTCCAATATGCGGAACACTAGTGTTTAATTCATTAAAGATGGGTGGACGCATCTCCCCGCCAAAGGTAAATTTCCAACACATACTTCTATAAAAGATACATGTTATCGTGCCCCCTGTATTGTGCAGTTCTTACTGGCGTCTTCTCAGCTTTGTTCTGCCACTTATGTATGAAATGAATTATATAGTGTAATCTGGGAAGATGGGGATATCATATTTTTTATGATAACCAACCCTGGAGATTGAAATGTCCTGTCCCTGAAGTCTAGGTTCCTGAATAATATAGTATGTACTCTCCTTTATCCTTTTATCAAATCAAAGCAGATTCAATCTTCAAAGAAATGCAAACTTCTGTCTATCCATTTACTCGATTCATTTAAATTTCCCACAATTTAACTGTTTCTTGGTGCTTTTGAGCCTTTGTTTGAAGGGGATATACGTTCTACATACGGATGAAATAAAGTTTTTACACTATTTTAACCAGTGATATGTAGTAAGTTTGTATTTTTACTAGATTACGGCTTATATAATTACTTTATAAGTATCCTGATTGAGTAGAATGTTATGTTTGTGGGATTGATATAAGAATCAGGTCCTATGATCGACTGCAGAGATTGCTAGAGACTAATTTTAGAAAAGTGATATGTTTTCTACTAGGAAACCGACTGGGAGGACATCCGATTTAGATTGAGTTTAGATTCTTTCGTTGTTTCGCAGCCTATATATATATATATATATACATGACTTTTCCGCATTATTACATCTCCTCGTAAAAAGTTAAGAATTGGTGACGATCGCGGTTTACACCTCCCTTTAGGGTTTTCACCATAAAATTATTTGTTCTTCCTTTTCGTAATATTGCTCTAATTGTCATTAATTCACAACATAAAATTTCTTACACCGTCGTCCACAGAATTTAAACTCTTTTCTAAAATACTACCAAATGTCAGGATCCAATGCAGAGGAAAGTTCCCTCCTCGTTCACATGGTATGCTTTTTATCACTAGAAAGATATATAGATTATGCTCTTAAATATAATTAAAAATAAGTTAAAATGTAACTGGGAGGGTCTGTAATTTTATCAATCCCAAAAAGCTTGCTTGTGATTTTCAAGATTTCTCTTCTTCAGGGATCTTTGGTTCATGCACCAAATTTCACATCAATATTTTAATACTTACAAGTCTTAGAAATTACGGAAGGAGATGAAATGAAAATAACATATGGGGAATTAGGAAGAGAGAGAGCCTAGTTTTTTTTATGGGAAAATGGTCATATTTGCCATTGAACTTTCGAAAAATGGTCATATTTGCCCTCCGTTAAAGTATGGGTCAAATATATCCTTTCCTTTTCGTTAGCAAAGTTACCACATTTGCCTTCCATGGACAGAAATTCCACGTGGACACCACGTTGAATCCATGTGGAAGACACATGTCAGGTGGGACCCACATCACCACCCCCACTGCTTCTACTCCCTCCCTTCTCCTTCTGCCGCTGCTCCGGCGAGTAGCTGCAGCTCCGGTGAACCGGAGCAGCCAACCACCTCCATCATCGACCAAACTCCACCCTCTCCATCACTGAACCATCAAATATGCTAAATTATCCTCCCACCTCTTTACTTATCCTTGCATTACTCTGTGTAAAACCCTTCCATCTATTCTCATCCATCAATATCTCAAACAAATCCTTTGCCCTACAACTAAACTTCTCGGTCATTGTAATCGTTTTAAACCCTTCATTTTTCTTCTCCTTCTTCTCCACAACCTTTGCCTTCTCCTCCACAACCGTCGTCGTCGGAGCTACAACATTTCCGGCAGCACCGACGGGTTCTTTAACTACTTTTTTCACCTCAGCTTCATCCTTAGCAGGTCCACCTTTTGCCATAGCATTAACATACACCTTAACTTGTTCTAAAACAAAAGGCTTTCCTTTTTCAATAAACGCATCTTTCAATCTCTTCCCAATCGGTCCTCCATCTTTAACCGAAACCCTAATTTCTGGATCTTTATCAGCATTCTCATCAGCAATATAAGGTAATTCAACATTATCTTCAATTTTTACCACACTATCTTTTACCTCACCTTCCCAAGATAAAATTCAATTCAATTCGTAACCATGTATGATTTTCCCTTTTCGGATATTCACATACGCTTCTCCTTCGAGTTTTTTGAGTTTTTTTGTACGGTTTTTGAGATTACCTTTTGGTGTGTAATTGATTGTTCCAGATCTAAAAAATTAACATAGAAGTTTTTTTGTCGACGATGGCGGTGGTTGGCTGGAGTTTGGTCAGAGCTGGCGGTGGTGGTGTTCTTCGACGTAGAAGGGAGTGGGGTGGGGTTATTTTGGTTGTTGGTTTGTTGGCATCGTTCCGGCAGTGATGGAGAGGGCGGAGTTTGGTCGATGATGACGGTGGTTGGCTGCTCCGGTTCACCGGAGCGGCAGACGGAGAAGGGAGGGAGTAGAAGCGGTGGGGGTGGTGATATGGGTCCCACTTGCCATGTGTCTTCCACATGGATCCATGTGGCGTCCACGTGGAATTTCCGTCCATGGAGAGCAAATGTGACAACTTTGCTAACGGAAATGGCATATTTTACCCCATACTTTAACGGAGGGCAAATATAACCCTTTTGCGAAAGTTTGATGGCAAATATGGCCCTTTTCCCTTTTTTTATTGGTTTCCCACCGGTGTCCATTACCCGCATAGGAGTCCGACTATATCCGAATTCACGCCTGGTATGAGCCATTTATGGAGTAAACGCTCCTTACAAGAATTTTTTCATATCTAGAACTAGAACCCGAGCAGCCCCATCCAATGCACCACATCCTTTGGTGGTAGCTTAGTTTTTTTTTTGGTAAGCAGAAATGAGATTAATTTCAGAAATCTGATCGTTAATCAAAAACATGAAATTAAAATTAAAAAAAAAATGCATGGATAGACATTTTCCGTGGAAGGCTAAACAAATATATCCATATGAAGGAGGGTCAAAGCAGCAAGACATGCGTTATCAATCAATTAAACCAAGAACCTCCCTATTTATAGATCTCGTACTCATACAAGTTTTCATAATATTAAACCAAGTTAAAAAAAGAACAAATTCTCTAAACTACCATATATACTTTCTTAAGGTAAAAAAGAATTAACATGGCAAGTGCTCAATACAATGCTGGTGAATCTCATGGCCAAGCTCAGGTAAAAAAAATCTGTACTCGTTTTTTTCCTTTAACAATCGAGAAATCATCTAAAAGCAGTGACACGTGGTTCGGAACTCGATGAACGATAGACCTGTCTCTAAACCCTTTTTCATTTGAATATCAAGACTTTTAGACTTTAGTTTGTGGCAACGTTCAAACTCGCGATGTGCATCTAACTGAGGGATCACACGAAATGCGCATCTAACTGAGGGATCACATGATGCGCTTTACCAACTAGATCTATTGGCGGATCCACAATGTAACATATGTGGTTGTTCACGTGAACCTAATACCCAAACTCTGTATATGAAGAAATTTATTAAATATCTGTAAATATTTGACAATGTGAACATAATTATTATATATTAACATGTTATTACTGTAGAATTCCACAAACTTCAAATTTTGAATTCGGACTAGATCAAAATCCCGGGGGCAGTGTACTAACAATTAATTGTTGATATTCATTTCAACTTCTTTTCTTTTGTTTTACTTTATAGAGATTAAAAAATGTACTTTTTTTTTGTTTTTTATGATCTATCAATAGGCCAGCACTGAGCAATGGGTAGACTCAGCCAAAGGTATAGCAAATTCTGCAGTTGACAAAGCTGAAAATGCTACCCAAAGAGCAAGTGAGTCAGCTGAACAAAACAAAGACCAAAATGCTGGATTTCTTCAACAGGTGATTTATTATTTATCTAATGCAGATTATTTCGAATTATCAACACTTTTTGTTTTTATATTCAATTGGCATAATACATAAATAGACATTCAAATTTGACCTCAGTTGTCCAGTAAGCATTTCAACTTTGAGAGTGCACATATAGACACCTCAACTTGTCTTTACTGTGTCTCATGAACACCCGATGCTAACATGACACATAAATTTTGGAGATGCCTAAATGATCATTTTGTAAGTTGAAGTGTTTAATTGACACAATGAAGATGAGTTAAGGTGTCTAGATATGTATTCTCAAAATTGGAGTGTTAAGTTGCTAGATGAGGCCAAATTTGAGTGCATATTTAATATTATGCCTATTCAATCTCTTCCTTATTCTTAAAGAGGTAATACTTCTATATAGTGGTATGATAAAGGAGTTTCTATACTACCAAGTTAACTAAAAGATAATTACAAATAATCATCCAACAAATAGAGTGTATAACTTCAAAAAACACAATTTTAACAACTATTTACAGTGCTATAAATCCAGTTTAAAGTATTTGGTACGTTATTATAGGTTTCTCTGCTTATTCTTCAATAGTTTAACTTTAATATACTGAAAGTGTTAAATAATGCTATCAAGTCACCTGATTTTTTTTTATAATGGTAACATAAGTCACCTGAAATATAATTATTTAACTATTCATAAAAATGTGCTTAGTAACATGAGAAATAGTCCTCAATTCACCCACTTAAATTAAACATATATATATATCACATGTAATATGTGTATAATGATGTATGTTCAGTGTATATATAATCTATGTAAAGATCCCATTTTGTTTATTTACATATATTTTTTTGAGTCAGAAAGGAGAGCAAATGATGCACATGGCTCAAGGTGCAATTGATGGTGTGAAGAACACTCTTGGAATGGGATCAAAAAAGAAGTAAATAAAGAGGAATTAAAACACAAGTTTTAATTTCCTTCTCATTTACAGATTCAAGGTACAAGTTATAATAATAATTAATTAAGAATAGTTGCTTGTGATCTAATTTCTTGTTTTAAGATCTCTCACAAATAGCATTTTGACTATGTATGATGCTTAGGGAGAGGTGATTTTTATATTTTGCTATGTAATAAAGATGCTATAAAACTTCAATTTTTTCCACTCTTGTCCATTGCACTGTCATTTGAAAACTTTTTTACCAAAAGTTTTTCAATATCTAAACACAAGTGTAATTTGATTTAAAATAGAGGTGTTCAAGAAATACCAAAAAACAAAAATAGACAATACAATTCTTTCTGAAGTGCATCAGCTGAGAGGCAAATAGACTCGTTCACCATCCACTGTTGCATTTCCCTCTAACTGCATAAACTACTCTACCTTTCATTTCCTCTCTTGCTTCAGCATCATTGATTTAATGTATGTTGTAAGGGAAGAAAGTATTTGTATGGTGAATTAAATCGTTCTTTGGGATCTGGAAAGAGTAGCCGTCGACGTAATCAATCCGGCCAACTCACTCAATCTCCAGGTCCCAAGCAAACGAGATATACTACTACAATATAAACACAGCACACAATCTGAACTGTCAGTTAGTGCTAGCAAATGAGCGGGTCAAATCGAATATTATCGTGTTGAAAATAAATTAGATAAAAATATATATAATATTTGATCGCCTATAAAGTGATAAAGTTGCAAATATTTATAATTTGAAATGAAAAAGTTCGGCTACAATTACATTTCCAAGAAATATTTGGAACCAAAATTGCCTGTTTTGGAACCCCGAACCAACTCCATCTTAATATATCGAGATTTACGTGGAAAATTTCTTTAATGTGAAGAGTAAAACGCATGGAACCTCAACCCACAAAGCCCCACTAAATCAATCAACAAGAGTTATGAAAGCTCTCAGAAAATTGGCCACAATCAAGTGTCAATTCAAGAGCAACAATGGAAACAAGATGCACCAAAACTAGAAAAAAAAATGAGAGAAATCATCATTCAAGAGCTACTCGTGTCACGGCCCAGAGACTAAAATTGATGACCATAAAATCCAATCTTCACCATTCAAATTCAAGAACATGATGTTGAGAACCCGTAGCTCAAATTTGAGCACAATCCAACAATTAACGAGTTGGAAAACGCAATTTAAAGAGTGCTTGAACAATAATTTTCTGAAGCAAAAGAACACATTTTCTTTCACTAAAACTCTCAATACGGCTACATTTATACTTTTTATTTTATTTTATATATTAGTGGGTTTTTAGCGCAAAAGTGAACTAGGTTAAAAAAACTCCGTTTATCCTAGGAAAAAAAATGAAAACCTGATATTTGTACAGTGGGTTGTAGAGGATCATTTTGAAGGAATAATTTGGTAAGGATTGCTTAAGACCTAAAATATTAGTATCTTCCATCTAAGTTAGGATAAGGATCATTTTAAAACCTGTATATCAATTTTAACTACTATAGATTAATTAAGCTATAGATTAAATATTAGGAATAATTTCAGAGACCTATCTGTTAAGAGTCTCACATCGGACATGGAATGAGAACATGGACTCCTTATATGGATTTGGACAATCTTCACCCTACAAGCTAGCTTTGAGTTGAGTTAGGCCCAGGATCCATTCTTTACATGGCATCAGAGTCAGACTCATTCCAATTCTTTGTCCACCGATGTTGGGCCCCCAAATTATATTATCCACACTCCAGTTAACAATGTCTGGGTGTGCGGGGTAGTGTTAAGAGTCTCACATCGGGTATGGAATGGAAACATGCACTCCTTAGATGAACTTGGACAATCCTCACCCTACAAGCTAACTTTTGAGGTTGAGTTACACCCAAGATCCATTCTTTACATTCTTTACACTCTTTACACTATCATCTAATTTGATTTCATTAACATTAATCTTTTTTTGTGGATATATTACTCTTAAAAGGCTAGAGGAAGTACAAAAAGAACAAGAGAACACTTAGAAAGTAAACCAAAAATATTCATATGGATATATATTAATCTTACAAATTTCATACATCTCTTTTCTTATGACTAATCCAGTCATGCATTTTCTTTAGTTGATTGAGTTGAGGACCCATATAAAAGCCATCTTCTTGTACTTTTCAAATCATATTATACTAAAAGTGGAAATGAAAATCATATTATACTAAAAGTGGAAAGCTTTTATTGTCAAAGTTTGATTACAATTTTACTCTGAAAGAAATAATTCCTTAATTATTTTTGTTAATTGAAAGAGAATATATACAATTTACATATTTTCATAATAGAAAAATCTTATTCATGTTCTACTCCTAAAACCTTAATCTATTTGGAGACTAACTATATAATTATGGTAAGTGTACAAGACTAATTACACTATAATATTACAATACCTTATATACAATTTACAGCCCAACTGTGGGCCTGCTACAGTGAATCCGAGACACGATATACATGCGTATTCGGTGTATATCGTATGTATATTTAACGCACCCGTAGTCATAGCGGGCGGTCGTCGTACGTTGAGACTGTCCCTAAAATCTTCAAAAGGACCGAGGGAAGACTCTTTGTAAAGATGTCTGCAATTTGATACCTGGAAGGGACATGGCAGACGCGTACTTGTCCACGAGTTACCTTTTCGCGAACAAAGTGAATGTCCATATCGATATGTTTAGTGCGTTGGTGCTGAACCGGAAAGGTAGATGACACTAACATTATCACAATAAACCAATGTAGCTTTCTGAATAGGACAATGAAGCTCTAAAAGAATATTATGTAACCAACAGGATTCAGATACCACATTGGCTACCCCTCGATACTCAGCCTCTGCACTCGAGCGGGATAAAGTCGACTGACGTTTCCCAAACCATGAGACCAAGTTATTACCAAGAAACACACAATAGCCAGACGTAGAGCGTCTGGTGTCCGGACAGCCACCCCAATCAGCATCGGTATACGAGACAAGTGTAGACGTCGATGACGGATATAAATGCAAGCCATAGTCAAGTGTCCCCTGGATATACCGAATAATGCGTTTGAGCGCATTCATGTGCTCAACCCTGGGATCATGTATAAACAAACAGACCTGATGTGCGGCATACATAATATCTAGTCTCGTGAACGTAAGATACTGAAGGGCACCTGCAAGATTGCGATATCAGGTCGGATCCTCGTGGAGGAGCCAGCTGCAACACCCAATTTGAATTTAGTATCAACTGGAGTGGAAGTGGACTTACAGGATGACATCACATCCCTCTCAATGATCTCAGCTGCATACTTCCTCTGTGATAAGAATAACCCACATGTATGACGAGTGACAGCAATACCCAAAAAGTAACTCAAGGGCCCCAAGTCTTTCATAGCAAACTCAGACCTGAGCATTGTCATGATAGACTGGCGTAATGCATCAGAAAAGGCAGTCAAGATAATATCATCCACATATAACAGTATATACGCCAAGGATGAACCACGACGATAGATGAATAATGAATTATCAGGCTTGCTGTGAGAGAACCCAATAGTCGAAATATAGTCGACAAACCTCTTATACCAAGCCCGTGGGGACTGCTTAAGCCCATAGAAGGATTTATTTAACAAACAGACATGATGAGGATATATGGGATCCCTAAACCCCAAGGGCTGATGCATATAGACTGTCTCTTTGAGATTATCATGTAAGAAAGCGTTCTTCACATCCAACTGATGAATGAGTCATGCTTTCGAAAGAGCCAAGCTGAGCACAGTATGAATATTAGCCGACTTGACTACCGGACTAAAACTCTCACCACAATCCACACCAACCTGCTGGGTCTTACCATCACCTGCAAGACGAGCCTTATGCCTTGCAAACGAACCGTCAGAATTATCCTTATGAGCAAAAATTCACATAGACCGAATAATATTAACACCAGATGGACGGGGCACCAACTCCCACGTCTTATTATCAATAAGAACATTATATTCATCGGTCATAGCAATTTTCCAATTCGGGTCATTTAAAGCAAACACAGGATTAAGGGTAAGGGTGATTTAAGAACATTAGAATTTAAATTAAAATATCTTTTTGGTTTAAAAATAACATGTTGACTACGAGTGACTGGCCTTTGACTCGGGGGAGAATTTGATGGATTTTGGAAAAAATTGGAATACGTGACGGACTGGCCAGCAGGCAGTGGGCCTGCTGGCCCAACACTGGAAATAGGTAACAAGACTAGGTTGGAACCCATCACTAGAACAGTGGCGATAATGGGTTGGGAATCTAGCCCAATTCTCATCACCGGTTCAGTTTCGGGACTAGTTACCGTGACTGGAACTGTGGGGGCAGCAGGCAGTGGGCCCGCTTGTGGATTTAGGGTGCAGGACACATCCGAAAAATGGTGAATAATATACGAGGATATATCATCATCCAAAAAATTATACGAACTAGGCACGGGACTATTTACCTTAGCAAACGGAAATTGTATTCATCAAATATTACATGGCGACTAATGATGATTTTATTAGATGATAAATCAAAATATTTGTAACCACGATGATTTGACGGATAACCCAAAAACACATAAGGGGTAGAATGGGTCTGAAGTTTGTTAATTGTGGTGGACGGAAAGAGTGGATAACACAAGCACCCAAAGACCCTAAGATGTGAATACGAATGAGTCTTATTATATAAAATTTGAAGAGGGGACAAATATGTCAAACCTTTGGAAGGAAGAATGTTAAGAATATATGTAGCCATTTGTAGAGCATGATGCCAAAAAGAAGGGGGTATGGAAGCATGAATCAATAAAGTTCGGACAACGTTATTAATGGTCCGAATTTTGTGTTCGGCTTTCCCATTTTGTGAAGACGTATGAGGACAAGAAAAATGAAAATTGATCCCATTATTAGCACAAAATTCCCGAAACACCCCATTGTCATATTCTTTGCCATTATCACATTGAATATTTTTTTATTTTCTGTTCAAATTGAGTTCTAATGAATGCTCTAAATTTTAAAAAGATGGAAAAAACTTGAGATTTTTTCGCTATCGGAAAAGTCCATAAAAACTTAGAATAATCATCCAAAAAGAGAACATAATACCGATGACCCAAATAACTAAGAACATGAGACGTCCATAAATCACTATGAATAATATCAAATGGCATTAAAGTATGAGAATTAGAGTCTACAAATGACAACTTAACATTTTTTCCTAAAGAACAAGATTGACAATTCAGAGTACTACGCGTACCCTTATAAGAAATAAAATTGTTTGTATCTAAGGCAGACAAAATAGAAGACCCCGGATGACCTAGACGAGCATGCCACAAGGAAGGAGCCAGAGCTACAAAAGTTAATGGCAATGCGTGACTCGAGAAACCGGAACTTTGCGTGATAGGATAAAGATCTCCCCTACTATCACACCTCATAAGAGGACTCCCCGTCTTGAAATCCTTCACAGAAAATCCAAACGAATCAAATTCAACAGAAACAGAATTATCAATGGTGAATTTACGGACAGACACCAAATTTTTAATCAATTTAGGGGCATGAAGAGTATTTTTCAAAATAAGGGGTGGATGGGGGGAGACAAAGTTTTATGACCATAACCACGAATTGGAATTGAATTGTCATTACCAACAATTATACCACGATTACTGCACAAATTGAAATAAGACGAGAGAGTACCTTAGTCGGACGTCATGTGGGTAGTAGCTCCGATGTCCATGTACCAATTTGTGTTTGGGGGATTTAATCCAAGTATGTGCATCGCGGCTTCAATGTCGGTCGGGGTGGGGCTCGCTGCATGATGGGCCTGAAGAGGCCGGGGCCCAAGTACACCGGCTTGCTGCCCCGGCCCAAAACTGAAGTGAAAACCACTGGGCCATAAGGAATTGGGCCGAGAAAACTGCTGATGGGCAGCCTAGTGGCTAGGCGATGAAACTGCTGGGCCGTAGGGGCTGTTGGGCCACTGCCCATGGCCAGGGGACCTAAGGCTGGGACCAGTTGGGTTGTGGCCCACTGTTGTTGGGGTGGGACCCACTGCCACCATTACCACCGCCGGAACCACCGCGTTTGCCCCCGCAATTTTTTGGCATTATTTTTCTGACTATTTTTGCCTCCATCGTGAGTACGGTTTTGACCCGAATTATCACCAAAACTCGGAGAATTTGTGGAGGACGTCATCATGACTACGAGACTAGCACTAGTAGCCGCCTTTTTGGCCAAGTCTGCTTCTTCGAGCGTAAGCATAGAACGAGCCTAATCAAATTGCAGAAGAAGGCTGCTCTGATGAAGAAGCGTGCCAACACTACTATAGGCCTCAGATAGGCCTGCAACCATCTGAAGGACAAGACGGTCGTTGGTAACTGTCACACCAACGTTGCGAAGTTGGTCCTGTCAATTCTTTCAACCTTTTGCATTATGCTGAAACGTTGGGGAAATCTTTCATATTGACGTGGGAGAATTCATGCTCAAGGGTAACATCACGAGAATTCTGATTATCTTGGAATATATCATGTACTCTATTCCATGCCGCCATCGCCGTAGCATCTGGTTCGATAATTGTTTGCAAAAGGTCGGTAGAAATAATGGAGTAAATTCACTGAAGAACAGTGGCATCAAGAGTCGTTCATAACTTAGGATCATCCTCGGGTTTGGGCACCTCTGTATCCGTAGGATCCGCGGGGATAATATGATGGAGGACTTGATGCGAGCGTGCATGTACTTTGAACAGTTCGGCCCACGTCGCGTATTGGACGTTTTCTATTTCAAGAATGATAGGGATGTGATTCTTGATGTTAGAAACAGTGAGGACATGGTGAAACATGTTCTTAGCCATAATAGCAACGCAAATACGTGATGTAGGGATTGGGAAGAAAATTTTGGGAAGAGAGGAGGTACCGTTGGCATGAAATAGAACAAGGGGCTCGGATATTCAAGGGAGGTCGACGGAAATTTGGAGAATTTGGAGAGAGGGTTTTAATACCTAGACTTCTGATACCATAAAAGAAATAATCCCTTGATTATTTTCAGTAATTGAAAGAGAATATATACAATTTACATATTTCCATAATAGGAAAATCTTATTCATGTTCTACTTCTAAAACCTTATTCTATTTGGAGACTAATTATACAATTATGGTAAGTGTACAAGACTAATTACACTATAATATTACAATACCTTATATACAATTTACAGCCCAACTGTGGGCCTGCTACTGTGAATCCGAGACACAATATATATACGATATACATGTGTATTTGGTGTATATCGTATGTATATTTAACATACTCCTACACTAAATAAAAATTTAATTAAATAATAATATTTTAGTTACATAAAATTAAAATAAATTAGAAGTCCAGCAACTGCCTTTAATTCTTCACACTTAATTGTCCCAAAACGTTATACACAACCTCTTTAGAAGTGCATCAGATTCTGTCTTGGAAGCTCTAAAGCCTTGCCTTGGTACATGCATTTAAATTTTTTGTAACTCCCAGAAAGTTTCTTTAAATTCTTATACATACATGTATGCTATCTTTAAATTATATATTCTTCCTATCTGCCTTTTCATATTTCCACAACTTTTTATGTTCTTTTTGGCTTATAAATACTTTGTACAATTTTTGTAAACTTATGTTCTAATAAACTTAAATAAGAGCATAAAGAAAGAAATAAATAAACATATTTAATAGCCCACATATAATTAAATGGAATCGGCATCTCTACCAATTAAAGAAATAAATGTTCACGGTATTTGCTTTGCCTAATCAATTTCAAATTGCCGTTTAGGAAAAAACAGATTTTTCAATTAATGTGGAAAATGGAAAGGGTCCATCACTTGATAATGGAATTTAAAAGGATTCTTCTGTAGGGTTTTGTTGGGTACAAAGCATATATAAGTAAGGCACAACGAAAGTTTAAAAGTTTTGTTTCTTACTTACCCAAGGAAAGATTCTGGTATGGTTATACAACAATTGAAACTTGTAACATAAAACACTTACTTACAAGTTATGAATATCTGGAATCTTTTTCTACTGTGAGGTGCACACGCGGTTGCCCTTCCGATTGCAAGCTCCAAGCTTCAATGTACTTCTATTTCGGAAAGCTAGGAAATCCGGCAGAGGTTCGAGAGTATTTGATTCCAAGTCTCTAAGGCTTAGAATGTTTTTCAGAATTAGTGTAGAATAATGAAAATGAATGCCTCTATTTATAGTTGAAAATTATGTCAAAAATTGGATTAGGGTTTGACCTTGGGCCTGGCCCAAAATCGACGCAGAGGCGCCGCGACCCTAGGGTATGGGCGTCGCGGCGCTCGACGTGCAGTTGCACTGCCTCGATTTAATTTTCGTGCATTCTTAATTAAATTCAAAATTCAATTTTGACTTAATTAAAATAATCATTATTCATTTAAATGTCTCGATTCCAAATCGAACATTTTAATTACTCTCTCAATACATCCTTAGATCGAAACGGACAATCGACATAGTGTGACCCTACGTGCCTTCTCATATTGACATTAATCAAATTAAGGTCTACGCTGAACTCCTAGACGGCGCCGGAAGACGAACTCAATATGTGAAGTACGTTTACGCGAATCCAATAAACTTAACCTTTATGTGGTAAGACAAGATCCTTTCATTCACGACACACCTGATCAAGCTTAGAATTTGTCATGTGTCTATCCAAATAACTTAATCATTGTATCTCATCTATATTAGTCGACGACTAGACCATATTCTAAATATGTCTATTGCGTTGGCCAACGACTTAGTCAACCTAATATCACTGAGAATTCGAGTGTTCTCTCGAACATACATTCGAGGAATGAATCCTAATCTTGGCTCAACTATCACCTTAAATCCACATCGTAATGTACCCAATACAAGCCGTATCTCAACCTACAAGGCATTTGAGCTTAGGACGGGATCAAAGTATATTACTTTGTAGATAAGGCACGTATTGACCTCAAGTCTAAGGAATTCTATCTCCCACACGCTGATCATACGTTAGACAAGTATAACAAACAGTATATCAACAGGGTATACCAATACTTCCAAAGTATCCATGTGTCCATCACGAGTAACCATTACTCGTAGCAGGTGAGACATACTACATCCTCTAAGGATGCGATGCAGACCACATCTCGACTTATCACATATCATCGATATCCCATTCTCGATGATCATCAGTCGAGGCTATTTTAAGAGTTACGCTTTATCATAAAATATCTCACTCTATTAATGACAACGTAAGCTCAAGGGATGCACATTAGTGAATAATTACAAACAATCAAATAATAATTCAATAATTGCAAATGTCAAATTATTAATCTCCATTAATAATAATATGAATGTGTATAAAGTACATTTGTCCTAATACAGATTGTCTCTCGACATAAATATACCTTCATCTTCATCATTAAACCTTGAACTCCATTATATACTCAAACTTATTAATCAGGTTGCTTTGATGTGTAAGTGGATTTCATGTCCTTTATTATGTAGTAGATTTCATACATTTTTTCCTTTTTGTTTGTTCTATTTGAAATAGTGGTAATCTTTTGTTTTTTTATAGGTGCAAGACATGGATACATTCGTGCTGGCGTACTCTTTTTAATTCAGCAGTTCACAACTCATGTGCTTCAATTGTGCTACTATGGCATCCTTTAGACACTTTTATCAATTGTCGAAGCTTTGTGTGCAAGTTCAATGTAAGAAATCGGCGTTCCAAAACCTACCATATGTAGATCAAATAAATTTACAACTATCTGAATTTTTTACAAGAATGCTCGTATTTCTTCACTTAGTGGTTGCAAAAAAAAAAAAAAACATAGTAGATAATCAGATAATTATGCAATTGAAACATCTTTTTAACTGCTTTCTCTTAAAATATATACGGTTATACACGGTATACACATACCTTGTGTATATCGTGTATATGGTAACATATTTAGTTGTATATTTTGTATATAATTAGTATTGTATACTTACCATAATTGTGGGATTCTTGTACCAATAGAATAGGGTTTTGGGGGTAGAATAGAAATAAGATTTTCCATCTTTTGTAAATTGTATATATAGTCTTTCATTAATGAAAATAATCAAGACATTATTTCTTTCATGGTATCAGAAGTCTAGGTCAAATATTTCCTCTCCAAAAACTCCCTTCTCGTGCCTCGATTTCGAGAACATACTCTCGGTTTCCGTGTACTTTATTCCCTTATCTCTTCCCAATTTTCTTTCAAATCCCTACATCACGTCTTGCATTGTTGTTATGGCTAAGAACACATTTCACCCTGCCCTTATTGTTTATAACATCAAGAACAACAGCACTATCGTTCTTGAAATATAAAACGTTCAATACGCGACGTGGGCTGAATTGTTCAAAGTTCACGCACGCTCGCATCAAGTTCCCCATCACATATTCCCTCGGCTCCTCCTGATACGGAGGTGCCTAAACCCGAGGATGATCCTAAATTATGGAAGACCCTTGATGCTACCGTTCTTCAATGGATTTACTCCACCATCTCTACCGACATGTTACAAATGATTATCGAACCAGACGTTGCGGCGATGGTTACTTGGAATAGAGTACGTGATATATTCCAAGATAATCAAAATTCTCGGGTTGTTACACTTAAGCAGGAATTCTCCCACGTCAATATGAAAGACTTCCCTAATGTTTCAGCTTACTGCAAAAGGTTGAAATAATTGACGGACCAACTCTGCAATGTTGGTGCTCCCGTTACCAATGGTCGTCTTGTTCTTCAAATGGTTGTCGGTCTATCTGAGGCCTATAGTGGCGTCTGTACGCTTCTTCAACAGTGCAATCCTCTTCCACAATTCAATTAGGCTCATTTCATGCTCACGCTCGAAGAAGCAAGCTTGGCTAAGAAGGCGGCCACTAGGGATCCTTCTGTCATCATGATGACCGCGTCCGATTATTCTCCATCCGTCTATGACAATTCCGGCCAACACTGCAACAACGGTGGCGGCAAAAAGTGTCCGAATCACAAAAATAATGGTAAAATCGTGGTGGAAACCGAGGTGGCAATAACGGGGGTGTCAACTGGACCGGAGGCAATAAGCCTCGGGGCAGTGGGCCGCCAGCCAACTGGCCACACCTCTGGGGTCCATGGTCGTGGAACTGGGCCAGTGGCCTTGGGCCCAACAATCCCTATTACCCGTCGAATGCCTTCCCGGGAAGTTGGGCCCAAATTCCCAATAATAACAGGCCCAATTTGTTGGGTCAACGATGGTACCCGATAAGCAATTCTGGGTGGGGGCAGCAGGCGGGTGTGCTTGGGCCTCGGCCTCCACAGGCCCACCATGTTGCGGGCCCTATCCAACCGACATAGAGGCCGCAATGCACACACTTGATTAAATCCCCCGGACACCAATTGGTACATGGACACCGGTGCCACTTCTCACATGACGTCCGACCCAAGGTTTTCTCTCGTCTTATTCTAATTTGAGCAACGATTGTGGCATAATTGTTGGTAATGACAACTCAATTCCAATTTGTGGTTACAGAATAAAATTGTCTCCCCCCTCCCCCAATTCACATCTTGTCTTGAAAAATGACTCTAACTTATTTTAAAATTTGGTGTATGTCCGTAAATTCACCACTGATAATTGGGTTTCTATTGATTTTGATCCTTTTGGGTTTTCTGTGAAGGATTTCAAGACGGGGATTCCTCTCATGAGATGTTATAGTAGGGGAGATCTTTATCTTATCACGGCCGCACCCGGTCTCTAGAGTCAAGCCTTGCCATATACTTTTGCAGCTCTAGCTCCTTCCTTATGGAATGCACGTTTGGGTCACCCTGGGTCGTCTATTATTTCTTCCTTACATAGGAACAATTTTATTTCCTGTAATGGCACGCGTAATACTCCAATTTGTCAATCCTGTCCTCTAGGAAAACATGTTAGATTGTCATTTGTAGCCTCTACTTCTCGTACTTTAATGTCATTTGATATTATTCATAGCGATTTATGGACATCTCCCGTTTTAAGTTATGTGGGCCATCGTTATTATGTTCTGTTTTGGATGATTATTCTAATATTTTTATGGACCTTTCGTTAGCGAAAAAATCACATATTTTTTCCACATTCTTAAAATTTAGAGCATTCATATGTACCTAATTCGATTGGGAAATCAAAAATATTCAATGTGATAATGACAAAGAATATGATAACGGGTTGTTTCGGGATTTTTGTGATACTAATGGCATAGTTTTTCGCTTCTCTTGCCCTCATACTTCCTCACAAAATGGAAAAGCTGAACGAAAAATTTGTACCATTAATAATATTGTCCGAACTTTATTGGTCCATGCTTCCGTACCCCATTCCTTTTGGCATCATGCTCTACAAATGACTACTTATCTTCTTAACATACTTCCTACCAAAGGTTTGACATATTCATCCCCTCTTCATATCCTATATAATAAGACTCCTTCGTATTCACATCTTAGGGTCTTTGGGTGCTTATGTTGTCCGCTATTTCCGTCAACTACAATTAACAAACTTCAAACCCGTTCTACCCCTTGTGTATTTTTGGGTTATCCATCTAATCATCATGGTTACAAATGTTTTGATTTATCGTCTAATAAAATCATAATTAGTCGTCATGTTATCTTTGATGAAACTCAATTCCCGTTTGCTAAAGTAAGTAGTTCCGGACCTAGTTCGTATAATCTTTTAGATGGTGAGGTCTCACCGTATATTATCCACCATCTATCGGACTTGTCCCGTGCCCAAAATCCTCCGGTATATGGTAACATATTTAGTTGTATATTTTGTATATAATTAGTATTGTATACTTACCATATTTGTGGATTCTTGTACAAATAGAATAGAGTTTTGAGAGTAGAATAAGAATATAATTTTTCATATTATAAAAATTGTAAATTGTATATATACTCTTTCATTAATGAAAATAATTAAGAAGTTATTTCTTTCATTCTCCTCCCTACTCAAGAAAAGGAGAACTAATAACCCAAAAAAAGAATTTTTCTTTTTAAAAAATAGTATCCATCTTTATGTTTGCTTCATTCAAAATATATATGGTAATCTTCTATGTCTTTTATAGTGCAAGCAATGGATAAATAACAAAACTGGCCAGATGCTAAATATACTTTTATTTATTTATAGTAATAATTCGTGTATTCTCTCTTATTAATGAACTCTATGTTGGTTTCCGTCATATGGGACATAGAGCATATAGACCACATAGTATAGTTATATACCCAAAGGAAAAGCAATTTTGCATAAAGAGTCCTGCCTTAAGTAAACCCAAGAGTCCGCTTTTACGAAATCGACGGACTGATCCGTCCGTTATGTTAAAATAATTTTTTTTTTAAATCGACATACTCCGTCCGATTTTTTTTTTTAAAAAATAAAGAATGAAATGTAGCTACTTGGAATTGAACTCGGTATGTACCATGACATTGAACAACTCCACTACTCATGCTTTTTAAACACAATACTTCCATTATTTTAATTTATACTCTTTAATTATAGTTTTACGCTCTAAAAATTGACGGAATCCATCGATTTTCGTATATAAAAAATAAAAAATTAATAAAATCTGTCGGTTTATTTTATAAAAAATAAGTAATAATTTTCGTGCATTCTTTCGCGAAAATTAACAGACTAAAGTATGTCAATTACTCAAATTTGCTCTAAAAAGATTTTTAAAAATTATTGTAATAACCGGTCCGTCAGTTTTTTCAGTTGGTTTTGTCCGTACTTGCACCATATACTGTGAAGCAAAATAGTTTACGCCTATGAATGCAACCAAATGTAGCTAACTTTTTCTACTCATTCAACCATTTCAAATCCGGCGGGGGTTCTTCAAATAGGGGTGGGCAAAAAATCCGGATAATCGAAAAAATTGAACCGAGCTAAAATTCGGTTCGGTTTTTTCTTTTAAAAAATTGATTTTTTGAAAAACCGAACCGAATCATGATTTAGTGATTCGGTTCGATTTTTTAATTTTGGATACGAACCGAACCGAAAAACCGAATTAAATATGTAACTAATCTTATTTTTTATTTTAGGCTACTACTATCTCTTGAATCATAGTCATTGAAACCAATCTATGAAGCTTTTATAGAAGTCGAATGCGGCATGAACTTGATTAACATATCACGGAAGCATTGACATAAAATGTAGGGAGAGAAAGTAGTTGTAAATTGGTAAAACTTTAAATGGTCATAACTCTGCGCTCGGATGTCTGTTTTATCCAATTTGTTTTTTGATTTTGAGTATTTTTTCGAGACGGGGCCGGCACAAACTGCCGCAAGGCGGTTTGGCGCAACCAATTTTTAGAAAAACGTTTGTTTTCCCAATCAATTTGTGTTTTCCCCAAATCGATTTCTAATTTTTCTTTTTCTTTAGTAAACATCTCACGATACACAATAGATTTCAACGTCGAAAATTTCATGATAGTGTAGGTGCGAATGTCAATTTCAGTTTTAGAAATTCATTTTTTTAAAAAAATAAAAAATTCCCGACCCGACCCGACCCGACCCACTAGAAAAAACCGATATAATCCGATACGTTCGGCGATACAAACCGAACATATCGAGTTTTTTTAAAAAAATTAATTTTTATTCGGTTCATATTTTTCGGATACAAAACCGATATACGCCCACCCCTATCTTCAAACATTGTTATAGACTAAAATTCTAAAGAAAAGCGACCCCGATTCCTTTTCATCTCGTCCTTTTTTCTGGGGATGAGTCAAATTTGTTATGTCAGCAAATATGCTCTGTATCGTAACGATATCAAGCAAAAGATCAATTCTTTCGGGGGAAGTTCACTTAGATGGATAAATACAAACAACAACAACATACCCAATGAAAGTTCCACAACGTGGGGTCTGGGGAGGGTAAAGTGTACGCAAACCTTATATCTACCTTGGTAGGTAGAGCGGATGTTTTCGAAAGACCCTCGGCTCAAGACAAATCAAGAAAAAATGTCATACTCGGACAAGAAGTTTAAAGCAGTATGAAAATGATAGTAGCAAAAGCGAATAAGCCATGATAGCGCATTATGAAAAAAGAAGCAGTAACTAACGCAGGTAAATAAGATAAACAAAGTACAATAAAGAATACATAGCAACAAAAATCAAACGACAAAGAGTTATAAAACAATAATGTGCCTACTAGTATGATAGGCTAAGCAGACCTACAATAATAACACTACAACTACTAGTTTGTAAGCGTAAGTAGGACTCCGCTTAACTACCTACCACTGTTATACCCTAATATGTGTCCTCCACAACCCCCTATCTAAGGTCATATCCTCAGTAAGTTGCACATACGTTATATTCCGTCTAATCACCTTTCCTCAATACTTCTTCAGCCTACATATATGGATAAATATAACTGTAAAAGATAATATTCAAAAGTTTTCTAAATTAGGTATAGAGAACGTCCGTAAGAATTAAAAGTTTTTCCTTCTTGAAATCATTTTCTTCTATTTAATTGCCTTATTTATTGGCAATGTTCACCTAATTAATGCATTTTAAAACCAACATGTACATGCACAATGACACATTCCACTATTATAAGTTTTTAATTAATTTTATAATTTTTATAAATTATTTAATATTATCCTTAATGCACAACAAACTGATCTACAAAAGCGAAAAATATTTTTTATCATACCAACCACACTCTATATAAGATTAAAAAATGACATTGTAGTCCTTCGAGGCATAACTAGATGACAAATGAGATGAACTTAAAATTCAGCTGGAGGGCTGCAACGTGAGTTCGAATCCTGATAGGAGCACTTTGTTATCTTATGGAATATGACCTTGTAGGTGATATCAATTGTTATGTTCTCAAACCTTGATCATTCAGGCACATCCCACAATTTACTTATAGTAGTGTTAAAGGACCGATACTACTATCTCCAGTAATAATCTGACGTAAACCAGAAACTGGATAAAAAAAACGACTTTGTAAGATCATAAACAAACGATATTTCTGAAATATAAATATTAATTAGTTTTTGTTGAAACACGTAAATTTACATGAAATAATTAACACATAAACCCTAAAACAAGAATTTACTGGGTTTTCATGTAGCGGTAACGACCCTAGTTTGATTTGACAAAGAAGAAATCGTGGAAAAATATATTTTAATCGTAACTATATGTACTTATATAAGACCCTTAAGAACATCTTTAGTAAGGGTAAAGAATGTATATTGGGCCTAACCCATTTTATAGTTGTAAAAAATGAATCTAGCGCCTAACTCAAAAGCTAGCTTGTAGGTGAGGATTGTCAAAGTTCATATAAGAAGTCCATGTTTTCATTTTATATCCGATGTGGGACTTTTAACACTCCCCGCACGCTCAGACCTTGTTAACTGGAGCGTAAATAATATATTTTGGGGGCCAACATCGGTGAACAAATAATTGGAATTAGCCTGAGTCTGATTCTATGTAAAAAATGAATCTTGGGCCTAACTCAACTCATAACTTGTGGGTGAGAATTGTTCAAGTCCATATAAAGAGTCCATGTTCCCATTACATATCCGATGTGAGACTTTTAACAGTAGATAAATTGTATTTCCAACCGTTCTAACAAAGTAACACTAAAAAAAATTAGTTTAGATTTGTTTTCCTCATTATTCTCCTCGAGAAATTCTTTTTGTATCTTTTTTTCCAAACAAAAATTATTCAATTCAAATTAGTAAATTAAAAAAGCACAACCAAAGAATGTGGTGCAACAAATATGATTGTTTCTTCATTAACTAGAAGTTCCGGGTTCGAGCCGTGAGTATTGAAAAAACTTCCCCGAAAGAGCCCTACGCGACGCCAATTCAAATATAATCATGCGGTGGGAAATTTTAAAAAAAAGTAAATTAAAAATCAAGAAAACCATTTTTGTTTTGTGCAAAAACCTCTTTTTATAAATCATTTTTTTCTCCTTTTTAATTAATTAAAATTTTAAATATATAATAAATAAAGGTAAAACCCTAAAACCCTAATAGCTGTTTCTTCTAGACCCTTCTTTTCTTCTCTAAATATTGCCCAACAACAACCAGTCAACACGTTTATGCTCTCTTCTGTCTTCTTTCTCTTCTCTGCTGCAATTTTTTTTAGTGCAATTATGTATCGTTTTGCAGCAAATCTTGCTTCTAAATCCAGGTATTTTCTCAAATCTGGGCAGCTCGGTGCATCTCCTTGAACCCGTGACCTCCTGTACATTATGCAAAAAATTACTATCTTTTTTTTTGCTATTATTTGTACTAGAATTAAAATCTTATTTGAACAAATACTTATTTTCCTTGTTTGTACAGGGTCGCCAGAAGCAGCACCCAACAGGTAATTTTTTGCTGGTAGCATTTATATAGTAGATAAGAAGAGTTCCATTTGGGTGTGTTTAGTAAAGGCAGATAATTGTCATATTTTTCATTTCTCGAGATTCAAATTATACTCTCTCAGTTTCAATTTATTTGTCTTATTTACTATGTGAACAGTTAAATGATACTCCCCACTTTCAAAATAAGTGGTGTTACATACCCCTTAAAATTCCTCAAAGTGTTCCTAATCAAATTTTAGCTACTTAATGATTCTTAATTATATAAATAAGGGTAGTTTTGGAAGAATTCCATTAATTTCTTCTTGAAATCCTAAAACACTACTTATTTTGAAACAAAATGAAAAGCCTAAAACCCCAATTATTTTGAAACGGAGGGAGTCTAATTTTTCAAATACTTTTATGTAGTGTCTAAATATGTTATTTTTTTTTTTTATAAAAGTTGAATATTCTGTGTCCGAATTCACACTAACATTAGTTAGTTAGACGCACGTGCTCCAAATCAAGCCAAATAAATTGTAGCGGAGTGAGTATGAACTTTGACTTACATTTTAAAACGTATATTTTAAATTATATTGACATGAGAAGAATTGCAATTGTTGGTTTGCTGGAAGCAGTAGCCAACAAGAAATTTTTGCTTGTAGTATTTTTAGCTATGATGCTCGGACTCTTAAAATTGTCAACGGGTGCGTGTCGGATTCTCCAAAAGTAAGTGTATTTTTGGAGAATCCGACACATGTGCGGCATCAAAAGTGAAGAGTCCGCGCAACTTAGATTTAGTAGATCAGATGGTAAATCAGACAATGTTTTCCACTGTGGAATTCATTTTCTGCAGGAAATCTTTCATACGAAAAGCATTTTCTTCCATACTGGCTCAACCCCAATATCTCTTAAGTTTTGGTATTTAAAATGAATTTGATACAGGTTGGTAGTAGGTTGAATTGGAGCAGAAACTATGCAGCAAAGGACATTAAGTTTGGAGTTGAAGCTCGCGGTTTGATGCTTCAAGGCGTTGAACAGCTTGCTGATGCTGTTAAAGTAACTATGGGTCCAAAGGTGTGGGTTCTTTTGTACCCTATTGATGAGTAATTGAAGCTACAATTATAGCAGTGCCCATGCTACACATCTAAAAATTGATTTCAAATTCTTGTTGTGGGGTCTGAGGAGGGTAGAGTGTACGCAGACCTTACCAATACCTTCAAATTCTTGTTGTTAGTGAATTAGATATTATATTTTCTACATGTGTATGTTGACACATTTTGCCGTTCTGATTTATATTGTGAATTTATAATGAATGCGGCCAACGGGTTCCATCTACATTAAGCATTTTAACATCTTGAAATGGTATAATTTTCATGCTTAATTAGAGTGCTATAGAAAGTAGCTTACAGTGATTTGCCTCCTAGTAAAGAAGCTTAGTGGGATTGTCTTAACTAAGAATAGTATCATGTAACTGCATGTTTTTCCCCTAAGTTGTTCCCTTTGAATGAACTATTTTGCTCTCCCCTTGTTCATACTATTTGAGCTTGGTGGACTACTTGGCAAGCAAGATTTCTGTATGCTGATATACTCGCAGGGACAAAATATAAAGTGGACCACCACAAATATATTCTTGTTTTTGCTGGGAATAAATTCATTAGGTGACAACTAATGTTGTATTTATATTTATGAAGGGTCGTAATGTGGTGATCGAGCAAAGTTGGGGTGCACCCAAGGTGACAAAAGATGGTGTCACTGTTGCGAAAAACATCGAATTCAAGGACAAAATAAAAAATGTTGGTGCAAGCCTTGTAAAACAGGTTGCCAATGCCACTAATGATGTTGCTGGTGATGGTAAGACTTCAGATATACTGTTTCTTCCTCCCTGTGTGTCTTCATTTGTGTCTAGTAGTTTGCATGCTAAAGTTCTAAAAATCTATTACATGTCGGCTTGAGTTTAACTCTAGCTCTATATTTCAGGTACCACTTGTGCAACAGTCCTCACCCGCGCAATATTTGCTGAGGGGTGCAAATCTGTAGCTGCTGGTATGAATGCAATGGATCTTAGACGGGGTATCACAATGGCTGTTGATGCTGTTGTAACAAACCTGAAAAGCAGAGCACGGATGATAAGCACATCTGAGGAGATTGCCCAGGTATCTTTACTAGCTTTAAACTTTTATGAAGCACAGGCCGATGGATATGTCTTTTTGTGGTACTTAAACATCAACATTTTTGAGCAGCAAGTCCCTCTGGTCTGGTCTGGCCTCACCCCCCCCCCCCCCCCAACACACACACACAAGGGGGATTCATTGAAGAAAGTGATACCGATGTTTTGCTGCAGTGTTTTAGTGTCAGTGCTGTATTATTCCCAAAGATTCTGAAATTGCAAGAATAAAATTGAGGGGGGTAAAAGTAGAATATAACTTGCCCTTCGGTGCAAGGAATACTTTAAAACACTAATGCACTGGATTATTGAATGAGAGATCAATCTTCTGGTCTAGAGTGTCCATGCTGCACAGTTTCCAATAAGATTATGATAGTATGATCCTTTGATAGGTTGGGACAATCTCTGCAAATGGAGAAAGGGAAATTGGCGAGCTAATTGCAAAGGCTATGGAGAAAGTAGGCAAGGAAGGTGTCATCACTATTCAAGTAAGTTATTTCTTAACATTGTTTGTGTGTAACACATGGTCTTTTTTTGCCACAATGGTCTGAACTTTTAATCTAATTTCTTTAATGCCTTGTTGGATGTACTCTCAAAGAGGAGAAGATATTGAGTTACCACAAAATTTATTGTAATTTGATCCACTTGAGTTGGTAATAGCAAAAATAAATGTACAAGAATCTGACATTTGGAACTCTGGCGGTCTTTTTATTAGTCAGATTAAGAATATTGTATAATCCTTTACTTTGCGATAACTGAGTGATCAACATATATAATTGTTGTTTTGTAAAGATGCGACACTAACTCATTTCCTTTATAAAAAGATGTGACACCAACTCATTTCTAATATCATGCAGGACGGAAAGACATTGTATAATGAGTTGGAAGTTGTTGAGGGGATGAAGCTGGACAGGGGCTACATATCCCCATACTTTATCACGAATGAGAAGAATCAGAAATGTGTATGTCTTTGATTTGTCAATATTAAGTTATTAACTCAGCTGCATGACTCATGTGGCAGTCTTATATATTTACAACCAGCCTCTTTTTCATTTGAACTCACAACTATATATTTACAGCCAGTCTTATATATTTACAGCCAGCCTCTTTTTCATTTGAACTCACAACTATTCTGATACCTGACAGGAGCTGGATGACCCACTTATTCTTATTCACGAGAAAAAAATCTCAAGCATAAATGCTATTGTGAAAGTGTTAGAGTTGGCTTTGAAGGTAGTCTTTCTTCTGAGATTCTTGGAGTTGCAACTATGACCTTTGGAGTCGTTTCTGACTCTTACTTCATATATTCAGAGACAAAGACCCCTCTTAATTGTGTCCGAAGATGTGGAGAGTGAAGCACTTGCTACACTTATTCTGAACAAGCTTCGTGCTGGAATCAAGGTAAAATTGCTGCTCTGAAGAAAAATACATGTTTGCTTTGTTGATGGTCGGTATAACACTTTGTTCAGCTAATTATACTGAAAAATAATACAGGTTTGCGCCATCAAAGCTCCAGGATTTGGTGAAAACAGGAAGGCTAATTTGCAAGATCTTGCTGCTTTAACTGGAGGCCAGGTAAGAAACTGTTCTTATATGCTCTCATGTATAAGATATTTTCTGTTTGTTATTACATCACCAACATTTCTTACCCGTGCATGATAGGTCATAACCGAAGAACTTGGATTGAACATTGAAAATGTGGAGTTGGATATGCTGGGAAAATGTAAAAAGGTATATTTGATAATGTCACTGTAGTATGGATTTGATCACTATTTAATGGTGCAAAGTACTTCTCCATTTCAATTCCTGTTTAGTTTTTCTATTTTTTGCTGTTGAACATTTCTGTCTCTTCTCTAATCTCATGACATTTCATTTTCTAGGTAACTATCTCCAAGGATGATACTGTCGTTCTTGATGGTGCGGGTGAGAAGAAGGCCATCGAGGAGAGATGTGAACAGGTATATTTTGCGTATATCTGAACTTGTATTATAAATATAAGCACCATATACATCCAGAAGTGTGGGGTTGAACATGTGTTGCGCTCTTTGTATTGACAGATAAGATCAGCAATTGAACTAAGCACATCTGATTATGACAAGGAGAAGTTGCAAGAAAGACTAGCTAAGCTTTCAGGGGGTGTTGCAGTGTTGAAGGTATGCAATTTAACTGCAGTTTGTATTCTTTGAGAACCTCAGTATGCAGAAAAAAGCATCCCAACCTTTTTTACATGTATAAAGAATTGGGATTTTTACACTGTATAGCCGCCCACCAAAATAATAGTCGACAAATGTATATCCTTGGCTAGCGGTTGTAAATATTTTTGACGAGCGGCCATATGTGTTAACTTATTTGCAACTTTTAGTCTAAGTTGGCAAATTATCAAGACAATTGTAGAAGGTGCATTAATTTGGATTAGTATGGACCTGCCAGGTAGGAGGAGCTAGTGAAGTTGAGGTTAGTGAGAAGAAAGACCGAGTTACAGATGCTTTGAATGCCACAAAAGCTGCTGTAGAGGAAGGGATTGTTCCAGGTTATTACATGTTCATTTCTCTTCATGTCTGGTCCAACTCATCTAAAGAGCCTGTAGTGGGAGACTAATCCGGTTCTTTTCATGCAGGTGGCGGGGTTGCGCTTCTTTATGCATCAAAAGAATTGGAGACGTTGCCAACAGCCAACTTTGACCAGAAGATTGGTGTGCAAATTATTCAGAATGCTCTCAAGGTCTACAACTTTTACATTTTTTGCTATCGCATCTTCAGATTAGGTTCCTTAGTATTTGCTTTGTCAGGAATAGAGTAGTTGTTAAATTATAATTAGCAGAGCTGTGATGCTTTGGAATGAATTTGTAATTTTGCAGACACCGGTACATACAATTGCCTCTAATGCTGGGGTGGAGGGATCAGTAGTGGTTGGCAAACTGTTGGAGCAGGATAACCCGGATCTTGGATATGATGCGGCAAAAGGTTCGGATGCTAATCTCTTGTTCAGTTGTTCTTTCTGAATTTCCTTGCAATAAAAGATGCTATTTCCTAAAACTAGAATTAAAATAGGTGGCGTGCCAATGCATACGAAAGAAATCTACTAATCTCTATGTATGTTCATTTCTGCAACAGGTGAATATGTTGATATGGTAAAATCAGGGATCATTGACCCATTGAAAGTAATTAGGACGGCCCTGGTTGATGCTGCTAGGTGAACATACTTTTTGAAGTATCTTTTATTCTTTCAATGTATTTGTTCCCTTGATATTCTTTGCTAGAGTTGGCTTTATATCAACGGTTGACGAAATTCTTACAATATCCGCGTAATTTGACCTGTTATAGAATGTTAACTCACCTTGTTCTTGAAGTTACTAATTTTACTGCTTATTATGGATAGTTACCTTCAATTACTTGATCTGATGGTATAAAATCTTCGACATTGTTAGTATATAGAAGTTAAACTTATGTTTTTTTTGCGTTTGTTGCGTGCAGTGTGTCATCTCTATTGACTACAACTGAAGCTGTTATTGTTGAGCTTCCCAAGGATGAGAAGGCATCTCCAGCTATGCCTGGTGGTGGTATGGACTACTAATTGCACTAGCAAAGAACAGTGATTCAAGCTGCCTGACATACAATTTACCACACAAATAAGAAACTTAAGGTTGTTACTCATTTGATGAATCCTTACCGTAGCAATGGTACCACCTCAATTGTAACAATAGCGCGATATGAATGTGAATTCATGTTTTTGTAGTTTGAGAATTTGTAATATTTGCCAGACCGAGCCACATTCTCATTTTTTTTATCTACGAAAAAAAACTCTTAATTCTCTTTGGCATCTGAATTCCAAGAATTTTCAATGGAGTATAAAAGAATTTTAGAGAAATTGCTATATCATATTCTTTAGATAATTTGGCATAGAGGTATCGTATCAATCGGATGAATAATTTAGTGTAAAATGGCCAAATTTATTTTCTATTATTAGCATCACTATTACTAATATATAACAATTACTTGTGATCATGAGGTTATGGGTATAAGGTAAGACTGCGTACAAAATACTCTTATGGTCTGATCCTTCTTTGGATCTTGCACAGAGTTCGATCCTTTGAATTTTGCACGTTGTAAGAACTTAGTGCATTGGATTGTACTTTTTACTATAGTGCACCGGACCAAGGTTGGCCAGTGGGTCGGGACGGCCCGATCCCGCCCCCGTCACCGACACCGCCCCGACCTCGATTAGTTTTAAAAAAAAAATTCGATAGCGGGATTTGAACCGGGATGGGACAATGTCTCGTCCCGACCCGTCCTGAGCCCACCCCAGGCCCGCCAATCACGAGCCCGCTCCAATCTCGTCCGTAAGTCCCCCTTTGCAAATATAACCGTTGCACCAACAACCATTTTAGATTTTGGCCGTTGGGCAACGACAATTTTTGGCTTTCCCCCTTCCCCAACCCCCCTGTCTCTTAATATTTATTTTTAACCCATAAGTTATTATATTTACATTTTAACTCAATTTTCAACTATAAATAACTCATTTTCTCTTCATCTTTCTCACATATCTTCCTACGATCTCTCTAATATTTCAATATCTCTCTCTATAAGTCAACATTGTTTACTAAATATTTAATTTTATTTATTCATTTGGGAATTGAGAGTGAAGTTGACAACTAGCTTGAGGATCTTCCATCGAGCAAAGTTTCAATTTTCAACCTCTCGATTACACGTCGGCGTTTGGTACATTCGTTCATTCATTAAATTATTATTGCATGTTTATTTTATTTAGCGCACTTAATTTTATTATCTTTAATTATTTATTATCATAATTAAAATGGAAGGATTAAGATTAAAATGGAAGGATTAAGATGTATGTTTAAGGGTAAGGGTGCTTCTTCTAGTAGGGGCAACCATGTCAAATGTACTTCTTCTAGTCATCCTATTTCTACACAAGATGATTTTGTTGATACTCAACATTTTCCTACAATATCATTAGATTTAGACGAGGAGCTATTTTCTGAAACTTAAGAAGACTTTAATTTAGACGATGATATAGATGATACACCCACTAATGTTGATGATAACACACTCACTAGTGCACCTTCAACTGAAATGCCTCCTATTCCCCCTAGTATGAGATGAGGTCCAGCAAAACGACAATTAAAATTAGATGCATGGATATTTTTTGATAGAGACGTAGAAAATCAAGTAGTTAGATGTAAAATTTGTAAAAATATTTTAAAATTTAAAACTGGAAAAGGTCACGGTGGGACGGGGTTTAATTAGACACGTAGTAAGTGCTCATCTAGCTAGGTATGCCCAATACCAGGCTTCAAAACCGGGTGCGCAAACATCCGCTCCATCGGGACAAGGTTCACATACTGATATTGTCTCGGACCAAGTACATGGTCAAATTAACCCTATGACGGGAGGAATTGTAGGCCCTAAATACAATAAACATAGAGATAAGGAAGCAATATCAAAATTAGTTGTTGTGGAGGATTTTCCTTTTTCATTTCCTTCATCTCCCGATTTTATTCATTACATTAGAGATATATATAATCCTGCTTTTAACGATTTTTCTAGATCAACTGTTAAGAGAGATGTATTTAACGGTAACTTGTCATTGGATAGATTATAAATGGTCTATGCAAAAACGTATCATAGCGTATAGATATATAGATGATAGGCACACTAGTACTTTTATTGCAGATAATATTTATCAAGTGAGTCATTATTATGGAATAACCGATAAAATTATGACTATTACATTGGATAACGCTTCTTCTAACAATTACGCTATTACAATTTAAAAAAATAGTTTAACTCCATCTTTTCCAGATCATTTTCATATAAAATGCGCGTGCCATATATATAACTTAATTGTAAAGGATGGTCTATCACTTTTTGAAGACATTCTTAGTAAAATACAATTTGCTATAAACTTTATTTTAAAAAGTAATAGAGTAAAATAAAGAAAACAATATAAAAAAATTTATCACGATTGTGGACTACCTTATAGAAAAATTCCAGAAGAAGTATCCACTAGGTGAAATTCTTTATACGAGCAACTACTTGTTGCTTATGACTATAGAAAACCTATAACTTTATTTTTTAACTCTCATAATCAAAATCCAGCTGATATGGTTGTAGATAGTGATTGCGTAAAAATTTCCGAACTTATTGTATTTTTAGAGAAATTTTTTCAAGCAACAAAAGAATTTTCCGGTATATATTATCCTACTATTTCAACTATGTTGTTTTATATAACTCTAATATTTTTATTACTTAGTGAATATATGGAAAAACCAGCTTATATGACAGCTTTATTAAAAAAATATTTATCAAAATAAAAAAATATTTTATTCCTATTCCCACTATTTATATTATTGGTGATGTATTAAATATGACTATTAAAATAGACGGTACTAAATCACTTATTGAAACTATTTACGATTGTATAGAAGTACTACCACCTCCAAGTCCAAAAAATCTAAATCATCCACCACCTATTGAACAAACTAAATAAGAAGTGTTGTCTAGCGTAAAAGACCAATGCAAAAAAATATATAGGGTTTACCAACAAGAAAGTGCTAGTAACCTACCGGCTTCCATACCATCTTCTTCATCTTCAACACAACCTCACAAAAGACATGCTATTTTTGCGGCTAGTATTGAAAGCCTCAGAAATAGAATGTGCGGCCGTATCGCTACTAACCAAATTAGCGAGTTTGATATTTTTATTTTGCAGGGTTCTCTACCGTACCATGAAGTTATCAATGAAGATGAACATGAAGACTTGCTGAAATACTGGAGGAAGAATGAGAAGACCTTTCCGACAGTTTCAATGATGACCCGAGATGTTTTGAACATTCAAGCTTCATTAACTGCGTCTGAAAGCGCTTTTTCTGTCGGCAGATATCAAATAGGAGACCACAGACACTCATTAGCTAGAGACAGCTTGAAAATTGCAGTATTATTCAGAGATTGGATATGAACGGAGCGGAGAAGGTGCGGTCAACCGGAGATCAACGAAGAAGAAGATGAAAACTACAACGAAATCTTATACTAAGGTGGTGGAAGCGACATGAATCAATTTGACCAACAAATACCAATTCCAACCGAAGAACCACATGAAATTATCAAGCAATTATAATAGGTTTTTTTGAGAATGTAATTTTTTTAATTGCAATTTTATTATGTAATTTGCAACTTTTGGACAACACCACAAAGTTGCAATTTAGACAATTGTATTTGTATTACAAAAAAATCATATGTCTATTAAATAATATAAGAGCACAAAAATAGCCTTGAGATGTTTTTATTACACTATCTTGTCTTGTTTATTGAGTTTTTTTTATACATATGTTATTAAAAAAAAAAGGAAAACACGCCGGAATCCGCCCCGATCCCGCCCTCGACCCGATTCCGAAGGGATCGGGATCGGAACGGGACCGGGACGGGACTTCGACAAGTCCCGTCAAACCCGATCCCGCCTACCCTGGCAGCCCCGACCCCGCCAAACCCGGCCCGCCTGACCCGAGCCCGACCCACTGGCCAGCTATACACCGGACTGAATATATATATATATATATTAGGAATCAGCCCATGATTTGTTTTGGCTCTCTCTATCTGCCGAAAAGACCGCTTTCATTTGCACGTAGGGCCATCTTCTTTTCCTTTTGGCGTCTTTTCGGTTCTCTGTACTTTTGTTTGGGTTTCCTCAACTTGTGGACCCCACCCACTTCTTAATTTTGAATGACAATATCATTGTATATAACTTGTTCATTTTATGGCCATCACTTTTTGTATTCATTAAAATTTTCATATGTATGTTTTTTTATTGTTTTGTCCCCGTATTTCAAGTGGTTCATATATGTGAAGTTTTAAAGATTTTAATATTTTAGTTTACGGGTATAATCGTTCATTATGTTTCCGAATTTAAGAAGTAATTTTAGTTCAGTTAGTTTTAAAATGTTGATTAAAGTTTGATTAGTAGTTCAAAAAGTGGCTATTAGTCTATTTCTTCCAAAGACAAAAATAAAGTCGTATAAATTGGAAACAAAACATACGGAGTATAACTTATTATTGGACCAGTGCTCCCCAAACATGTATATTTTTACATGTGACTTTCAATAAACATCATAGAATATGTTGAAAATTCTTATAACTATATAGGAATAAAATGTTCAATTTCCGAAGATAAATGTTTCAAGTGAAGCAAATCTAATTATTTTTATTAAATGAACAGGGGAAAAATTAACGACTGACAAAAATTATAAACACCAGTGCGTTTGAAGGCAAAAACTCCCGTTGGACATTGGCACGCTTATAACTATTGGCAAGATTTTAGCCAAAAATTATATCTCTCCGAATATATCAGTGTTAGATATCCGTGCTCGTGACAGCATGGGCCCAACATATATATATATATTCGGGGAGATATAATTTTTGGCTAAAATCTTGCCAATAGTTATAAGTGTGCCAATGTCCAATGGGAGTTTTTGCCTTCAAACGCAATGGTGTTTATAATTTTTGTCGTCGTTAATTCCCCCTTGTTCATTTAATGAAAATAATTAGATTTGCTTCACTTGTAACATTTATCTTCGGAAATTGAACATTTACTTCACTCGGCATAAGTTCTGTAGGTATTAAGTTATGCGACGTAAGTAATGTAATATTTTTAGAATTTCTTATAGTGTTCAACTGGAGTTATGCCTTTTTGGGGCATACGTTCTTTATTCTTTTTTGGCATGTTTTTGTGGAGTTTGATGTATTTTTTTTTATCATTTTTATATTGAGTTTTAAAAGTTTTGCCGCATATTTTATGGGAATGAAATATAAACTTATATCGCATAAAAAGTGAAAGGACAAAAATTAAAGACCATATATTTGAGGGAGGAAAAATAAAAAATCATTCCGAAATAGGGGATATTTGTGGGAATGACCCCCCAAAAAAGATGAACCCTGTAGTGGCCCATTTGAAAGCAAGGGCCTTAAATTCGCAATCCTCTATGCTACATATTTCTATCTATATAAGTATAAAACAAACTTCTCAATATTGTTTTTTGGGAAATTAGTAGTTGAGTTGATTGACTAGCTAAACTTTTAACGGTAAGTTCCTCTTTTCTCTCTCCATTCTCTTACTATAGTAATAAGAAACGTTATCCCTAATTTTTAATTGTAAACATACTTTTTACTGAATTTGCAACATAATTATGTTTTTTTGATAAACCGCATCATAGTTATGTATTTGCTTCACTTTCTACAAAATAAAGCCTAACCCTTGTAAGTTATATCATTGTTATTTGTGACTTTGCGTATTAAATACTCCTATGTTTTTATTAGCTTTGCATGGGATACTAGCTCAAATTTTGTGATTGTAGTTAGAGGTTGAATTGTATATTTATATTGTTTTTGCCTTAGTTGAAGGTTTTTTCTGTAACTAAATTTAGTTTAAATACATGTTGACTTGCTAATACTTCTCTGAGTGAAAATCACAGATTAAACTTCTTGCTTGTCTAGTAGGAGGATGGAGTTGAGTTTGATGAATATTGTAGTAATGGGAATATTACGTTCTATGTCAGAAACCCATATTTTAAGTGTGTTACCTGATTCAGCCCATATTTGTGTATAAACTCCTTTTATACACTTTTATATAAGGTTGATACATTATTGTTAGAGTAATTATGGGCATATCCCATAATTACCTCTCATTTATTATAATTGATATGTAATATATTGTAATTATTATGATTGTAATTAGTATCTCTTATTTTAGGTAAGGTAGATTAGTCTTCCATTATTCATACATATGATAGTTGTATATATTGTATTTTGGGAATAATATTGATCAATGGATTACCTTCCTACATGGTATCAAGAGTCTAAAGATCCTTTGCCCTAATTATTTTCTTCCCCAACCGAACTCTCCTTCTCCTTTTCTAAGTATTTTCGGCCACTACCCTAAGTAGGTTTAATAAACCTAAACACTTCCTAAACCATAAATCTAAAATACTCTCTAGCCGTCAACCCCCCCCCCCCCCTTGGCTAGACATATTTTGTTCCAAATTTTAGGGTTCTTCCATCAAAACATCACCAACCTCTCTTCTTCTTTTGTTTCTAAGTCAAAACTATGGCCGAAAAACAAACCTTTCATCTTGATCTTGCCGTTAATAACGTCAACAACTTTATCTCCATCACTCTTGAAATGGAGAAGGGGCGGTATACCTCATGGACTGAACTATTCAAAATTCACTGTCGCGCCTATGAAGTAATTGACCATATCATCCCGTCTGAGTCACCGTCGGATTCCACTACGGTGGACAAGAAATTATGGTCTCGATTAGACGCTATTGTCCTTCAATGGATTTATGGAACTATTTCGAATGATCTTCATACCATCTTAAAACTCAATTCTACGGCTCAAAAGGCGTGGAAAAGATACGAAAATATTTTTCAAGATAACAAAATGTCTAGGGCCATTTATCTTGAACACCAATATACAATTATTAAATTGGATGATTTTTCCAACATCTCAGCCTATTGTCAAGAATTGAAAGTAGTTGCGGACCAACTGTCCAACGTTGGTTCGCCCGTGACGGATCAAAGGTTGGTACTTCAATTGATTGCGGGTTTGAATGAGCAATATGATGGTGTTGCTACGTTCATTCAGCAAAGCAATCCATTACCTCCCTTTTACGAGGCTCGTTCAAGATTAATTCTCGAAGAAACAAGGAAAGCAAAGCAGGCTTCCTGGGGAGCAACCACCGCCGGAACCGCACTCGTCTTCACCAACTCTTCTTCCACTGATTTGGTGTCCCAAAATTCTGGTTCAGGGGGCCACGATAATCGTTCTAATAATGGTAAAAAATGGGGTTTAAACCGAAACAATAAAGGAAAAAATAATAGTGGAAATGGACGTGGACGGGGCGGGGGCCAAACCGCCGGCGGCAGCTGCCAGCTCGGGCAGTGGTGGACAGTTTTCGGGCAGTAACGGCGGACAGTGGGGGCAGTACCCTCCGTGGTCCTGGGCCCCACAATGGGCTGCCCCGCCCTGCCCATTCCCGACCTCTTCGTGGGCACGACTTCCTCTTTCAAATCGCCAACCCGGTATTCTCGGATCTCGTCCACAACATGCATTTGCAGCTCAGGCACCATCTTCTATCAGATATGCACCCACGGATATTGAACAAGCCATGTGTCACATGAATCTAAGTATTCCAGATGAATCGTGGTATATGGATATAGGGGCTACGTCACACATGTCAACATCTCAAGGTAATCTTTCATCCTATTTTAATACGAGCCGTAATAAAAATATTGTTGTCGGCACTGGGCAAGAAAAATTCCAATTCGAGATATTGGTCAGGTAACACTACCATCTCCCCACCCACCTTTACGCTTGAACAATGTCTTACATGCACCACAACTGATTAAAAACTTGATCTATGTTAGACGTTTTACATTTGACAATAATGTTTTTGTGAATTTTGATCCGTTTGGTTTTTCTGTGAAGGATTTTCAGACGGGGATGCCGCTCATGAGATGTAATAGCACGTGGGACTTATATCCCATCACCTCTGTTTCCACCAATAGCAGGGTCAAACCGTTCTCCTTTTTGGCCATCTCTCCTAGTCTATGGCACAATAGGCTGGGGCACCCAGGAGCATCGATTTTTCATCAATTTAGGAAGAATAATTTGTTTTCTTGTAATAGACCTTTGGACTCTTCTGTTTGCCAAACCTGTGTGTTTGGTAAACATATTAAACTTCCGTTTTTTGCGTCTACTACTAATACTGTTATGCCATTAGATATTTTGCATTGTTATTTGTGGGCTTCACCCGTTTTAAGTGCTGCAAGTCATAAGTACTATTTGCTCATTCTTGATGATGTTTTGAATTTTTTGTGGACCTTTTCCTTAGGACAAAAATCACAAACCTATAATATTTTGAAACAATTTAGTATGTTTATCAAAACTCAATTTGGTAAAACCATTAAATGTTTTCAATGTGATAATGAGGGGAATTTATAAATGCCCAATTTAAGATTTTTTGTCACCAAAATGGGATGTCTGTCCGTATTTCCTGTCCATATACATCTTCTAAAAATGGAAAAGCTGAAAGAAAGATTCGAACAATCAACAATATGATTCGCTCTATCCTTGTGCATTCGTCCACACCACCAAATTTTTGGCACCATGCTCTTCAAATGGCTACATATTTCTTAAGTATTCTTCCTAGTAAACTAATCTTCAATGTGTCCCCTACTCAGGTATTGTACAACCGTCTCCCCTCGTTTACACATTTACAGTTTTTTGGGCGTTTGTGTTATCCCTTGTTTTCGTCCACCACCATTCATAAACTTCAAGCTCGATCTACTCCTTGCGTGTTATTGGGGTACCCACAAAATAATAGGGGATATAAATTCTTTGATAAGTCAACAGGAAAAATCATTATTTCTCGTCATGTCATCTTTGATGAATCAGCCTTCCCGTTTGCAACATCTCGAGTGGCATCCTCACCTTCATATGATTTTCTGGACGACGGAATTCATCCAATTTTGAGGTATCATCTAAACTCTCAAAATAACAATTTAGGGCAATCACCAATCCCTACACCTCTACCTGTCACCCCACCCCCTTCCCGTAACACACTGGCCTTGACCAGTCCTGGGCCCGCTACCTCGGCCCAAAATACCGAAACCACCCTACCCATTGTTTCGGCCTAAAATCCCAACACCACCTGACCATCTAATGGCCCAACTCCTTAACGGATCATGGAAACCTGTGCAATGCACCAGATTTTTCGACCTGAACACCATTTTAACCTAACCACATCAGTTCAACCCTCATTAATACTAAAAACTCCTAAAGCTGCCTTATCAGACCCAAATTGGAAGGCTGCCATATTAGATGAATTTACTACTCTTATTCAAAATAAGACGTGAGATTTGGTACCACGACCATCTAATGTTAACATAATTCGGTCTATGTGTATTTTTTGTCATAAAAAGAATTCTGATGGTTCTTTTGCGAGATACAAAGCTCGTCTTGTTGGTGATGGCAGGTCTCACCAGGTGGGAGTAGATTGCAGTGAAACATTCAGTCCGATAGTCAAGCCTGCAACTATCAGGACTGTTCGTAGCCTGACACTGTCCAAATCATGGTCCGTTCATTAGTTGGATGTCAAGAATGCATTTTTACATGCCACTTGCAGGAAACGGTATACATGCATCATCCGATGGGATTTCACCATTCTACCTGTCCAGATCATGTGTGCCTGTTGAGAAAATCCTTATATGGTCTAAAACAAGCTCCTCGGGCATGGTATAACAGGTTTGCAGGATTTGTTTCCAAATTGGGATTCTCTCACAGCAAGTCCGATCAATCTCTCTTTAATTATAGGAAGGGCACTGATGTGGCTTATATACTTATATATGTTGATGACATTATCCTCAATGCCTCCTCAACTTTACTTCGCCAGTGTATGATGTCCCTTCTTGTTGCTGAATTTGCAATGAAGGACTTAGTCCCGTTGAATTATTTTCTTGGCATTGCTGTCACTCACTATGCAGGTGGTCTGTTTCTCAGTCAAAAGAAGTATGACGAGGAGATACTTGACAAAGTAGGGATGTCCTCATACAAAGCTTCCCTTACTCCGGTTGACACGAAGGCGAAGTTGATCAATGCTTCAGGTACTCCATACATCGACCCCACACATTACTGTAGCTTGGCTGGTGCATTGCAGTATCTCACTTTTACGAGGCCTGACTGATATTTCCTATGCGGTCCAGCAAGTTGGTTTACATATGCATGATCCGAAGAAAGAACATATGGGGGCTCTCAAAAGGATTCTGCGGTATGTCAAGGGTACTCTTCATTTTGGACTACATATGTATAAGTCCTCCATCTCGAGTCATTCTTCCTACACTGATGCGGATTAGGGCGGTTGCCCAGATACCCGACGTTCCACTTCCGCTTATTGTGTATTCTTGGGTTATAATCTCATATCATGGTCGTCCAAACGTCAGTCCACACTATCTCGATCAAGTGTAGAGGTAGAATACAGAGGGGTGGCCAATGCTGTTACTGAATCCTGTTGGCTTCGTAATCTACTATTGGAGCTCCATTGTCCGATTGAAAAGGCAGCAATGGTCTATTGTGACAATGTAAGTGTGATCTACTTGTCTGGAAATCATGTTCAGCATCAACGCACGAAACACATTGAAATGGATATCTTGTTTGTCCGAGAAAAAGTTGCCCGTTGGTCAAGTACGGGTTCTCCATGTCCCGTCCCGTTATCAGATAGTTGACATCTTTACGAAAGGTCTTCCGCGCGTACTGTTTGATGATTTTAGGGACAGTCTCAGCATTCGAGAACCTCCAGCTAAGACTGCGGGGGACTGTTAGAGTAATTATGGGCATATCCTATAATTACCTCTCATTTATTACAATTGATATGTATTATAATGTAATGATTATGATTGTAATTAGTATCTCTTATTTTAGGTAAGGTAGATTAGTCTTCCATTATTCATACATAGGATGATTGTATATATGTTGTGTCTTGGGAATAATATTGATCAAGGGATTACCTTCCTACAATTATGTATAATGTTTTCTCCCGGTATACTTTTGTATAATATTTTATATTGGGCTACACGTAAATATTTTCAAAAGCTGTATATTTTTGAAAATTTCCCTTTTATACTTGTAAAATTACCAAAGAAATCCATAGTTTTAGGATTAATTATCGTTTGCCGTTTATCTTCTGTCTAAGATTTGATGGACGTTGTTACTGATACTTGTGCTATGGGGGAAGGTAGTAGGTACTCAGTGAATTAGTTGAGGCGTGGCACCACCATACATCGGCGGATTCAGAATTTTCATTAAGGTAGTTCGAAAAATAAAAATGTAATGTCTGGGAGTTAAACATGGAACCTCAAGATGAATTTTGAACCCCTTAACCACTGAGCCAACCTTTAATCTTATGTTTAGAGGATTCAAAATCTTTATTTGTACATAAAAAATTTAAAAATTACCTTATATATGTAGTGTAATCCGCCCCTGTCCTTCAGCGAAAAATTACACTGGTTATACATGGTTAAAATTATTTTTATGTATATATAATAGATGTTGAACCCCTTTGACTTCTTGTATGTTTACTTATTCATATTTTGAACCCCTTAGTGAAAATCATGGCTCCACCACTGACCATGCCACCATAACTAAAGGTAAAAAAAGAAGAGGTGTTTATCCTCACACTCAAATACATGTTTGAAATTAGAAAAGATCCAAAAATTGTGTTAAATTTCTTTAGAAGTTCATCTTTATCTTTAGCCTCAAACTCAAGTACCTGTTGAAGTTAGAAAAGATTCAAAATAATGCTTAATTTTATTTTAAAAACCTTTTTAAGGTTCTCAATAACTTGAAGGAGAAATTAGAACAGGTAACACAAAAAAATGGTATGATCTTTTGAACCAAAATTATTTTGTATTTACAGTTTGGTCCCTGAAGTTTTAAGTAAGTCAAAATTGGGCAGAGAACTTTGCTGTTGGTATTTGGAACGTCAACCAGCCTTAATTTGCACTTAATTCAGTCATTTATTTTGGCTGAATTACTCTCCCTAAAGGCCAATCCGTTGCACATTAATTCACCATTTATTTTGGTGAATTACTACCTCCATAATTGCCATTACTTGGCCAGTAACAACAATTATGTGGGCAGTTGGTAAGACCTCTCCTTCAACTATATAAAGGAGCCGTTGCACAATTGTTGAGACACACAGAAACATACAAACGAATTAGATTCTTCCTACAACTTTCTAGCTTCACTTCATTACTCAAAATTCTTCAAGGTAGCACTTGAGTTTCCTTTGCTCAATTGTTCAGTTGCTGTTTTATCTTGGGAGACTATTGTCCAGAATGTAGAAATGATATATACGGGGCAATCTTGTCTTAAAGACAAAGTGCCATCACTCGACTCAACATATCAAAACTGTTCCAGTTTCTTGTTCAACTTCATTGTAATTTCATTGTGTTGTAATATTTAGCAGTTACTTATTTTCGTTTCCTGCACCATTATAAACAATAGAATCGCCTCTCATTTTATAGGCATAAAATGACTTGGGCTCCAAGTGTGCTAGATGAGCACTTCAATTCTCCTCCACATCTTAGCATCCTTTGGCTCCAAGGAATGCACCCTTTGGCTCCAAGCAATGCATCCTTTGGCTCAAAGTAAATCATCCAACTAAAATTGTCACATGGATTTTTCTATCACATGACAAAAATCAACTCTTGTAAAGGTTAATTAGTTACAAACCCCCTCCAACCCCGGAAAAAAATATGAAGAAAAGTGAACTAGAAAGGGAATAAGAATGTCTTTTTATTTTATAGTTCAATAATGGATAGTGATATGCTACAGTTCAAAATACAGGAACACTAAAGTTGGGGATTGGAGTTGTACTGTAGTTGCAACTCTAATCTGCATCACTTAGGTGTAAACTTACTATCCTGCTAGAGGACTTGTTACCATTGATGAAAGCAACAAATTTACTAAAAATGTGTATAAATGCTTTCGTAATAGATTAACAAATGAAATCATTGACGGGTAAATATGATATGAACATTTGTCCTTTTGAGTCTGTTTTGGTGTGTTACAATTTTGACAGATTTTTAGCTACTTCAATATTTGAGGTTCTTTTATTCACTTAGAATTATTTGCTCATATTTGGAAAAAAAGGATTGCAAAATGCTCAGGGAAATTGTTTGTTACCCATGTCTCAGCCATTTCATTGGTTTATTGATTACAGATATATGTGTTCTTTCCTGAGGAACCAAAGGTTGGTGTTCAGATAATAAGACCTTATCTAGAACGCATGAAAAAAGATGTCCTCCAAGCAATTCTAGTTGTACAACAAAATTTGACCCCTTCTGCTCGTGACCGCATAAGTGCAGTATCTACAAAGTTCAACTTGAAGGTTTTCCAGGTCAGTACTGTACCATTTGTGCTAATAGTTTGTCGTCATTTCTCATAATCAGCGTCCTTCTTATCTTTGGAGTGGGAGGGAGAGGGGGACATTTCAGTGATTTGTTTCATTGAAAAAGTTTTTTGGAATTCATTAGGCTTCCAATTTGCTGTTGTGTTGCATGCAATAGGCATGGCTAATGCTATTTTGGATAGAAATCTGTGGTCTGGTATGCTAAAAGTGGAGGTAGCTCATTAAATGAAAAAAGATATCATTAAAAAATGCACTACTTTTTCTTTGAATTTAAGAATCAGATTATGTTGTGTAATCTGATCTGCAAATGGTTGATGCACCCTAAAAAGAAAGTCTTCAATGTGTGGTCTAACTTGGAAACTTTTTATATCTAGTATTGATATGCAGAATTTCATCAGATCAAAATCTATGATAAACAAGAGTCTTTTGACTAGCTCTTAGTAGAATTTCTTTCTGTAGTTTCTTGTCCTTTGATTTCTGCTACCATATGTTGTTTCTTGTGCTTCGATTATTTTATTTATCTGTGGTAGCTACTGCTCTTTTTTTCAAACTGCTTTATCATGGCTTATTCACTTTCGTTATTTTCATTTTCATACTGCTTTGAATTGCTTGTTCTTTATCTGACTTTTTTTTATGCTTTCTCTTGAGCCGAGGGTCTTTCGAAAACAACCTCTCTAACTCCCAAGGTAAGGGTAAGGTCTGTATACACTCTACCCTCCCCGGACCCCATGTTGTGGGATTTCACTGGGTATGTTGTTGTTGTTAGTAGAATTCCTCTATTCACTTGCAAGACATTGCTTAGAACCAATGGATCAAATAAGGGGTAACTTTTCAAAAGTTTGGAGGGAGATATTGGTGTCTATAGCACCGAATGTGGAAGCTAAAAACAGTATTTAAAGAATTACTTTATCATATTAGTCTCTGGATTTCACCAGAACTTGAATCTGATTATGATATGACCTTTCCATTTTATTCATTTTTGGTTTTCAATTGTCAATTTTGTGGTGTGGTGGGGTGACATTTCTGTTATTTGTTTGTTTGGAAATCAAGGAGCTTACCTGCTATCTAATATGCATTTTTAGTTGCTTTTGTGATTGATAGTTATCTATTGTAGTATTAGATAGTGAAAATTGATGCTTAATCACCGTGATGTGTGTTTAATTTTTCAGGAAGCAGAGTTGCTGGTAAACATAAAAAATCATGTTCTAATTCCTGAGCACCAGCCACTTACTCCTGAAGAAAAAAAAAAATTGTTGGAACGATTTACTAATTAATGCAATGGCTTTCTTTTCATACTTGGAGATAGGAAAAAGAAGATAAGGAAACATGCTTCATTATAGTGTTAAAGCCTACTTGTTTGCATTGACCATCACCGCCATTGCTTTGTTCTCTTCTGCTTCTTCCTTTTGACCTATGTATGTTGCTCGGATCCTCCAAAAATGCATTACTTTTTGGAAGATCTGACACACTCGGAAGCATTTCTGGAGGATCCGATCAGCAGAGCTTTTGTCTAATCGTTTTGTTCATATCATTTTGATTGCTCTATGCTATTTAGATAGGTGGTGGTTGATTACTATCTTCAGTTTTCTATCTAAACGAGTGCCTAATATTTTCCTCTGTTTAAACAGCTTCCTCGAATTCAGATGACCGATCCAGTTGCTAGATATTATGGGCTAAAACGTGGCCAAGTCGTGAAAATTATCAGACCAAGTGAGACTGCAGGCCGTTATGTGACTTACCGATATGTGGTTTGAGCTAGTTTTGATGTTTTCACCAGTTTAGATGTAAGCAGTGAGTCCCTAGTCTTTTTCCTTTCCATTTTTGTCCTGTCTATTGCTGTTTACTTTTCATATGAAATTAGGAAAGAAAGACCATTTATGTGGAAATTTGATCATAGTAGTGCAATGACTATAAGCAAGGGTGCTCTTATAAATACATAGATCAATCTCAGCTCGTTGAATCTTAAAGACCCGTTCATAGTATTCTTTAATTTCAAGATGGAGATTTTCCAGTATACAAATGCAAAAATGAAGTTTCACCGCTTAAGATGCAAGTCATGCAACAATGAGAACTTCTCTATATGATACTGATAATTCAACTGATCGATTGGGAAAACACTAATATTACTCACATTATAGAAAGAATATTTGCACGGAAAAAAATTGACTTCAATCATTCATGGTATAGCACCATAAACTTGATCACACTACTAAACTCGTAACATCGTCTGTCCCCATAGGCTCATTGATTAATCTCGGTAAGGGAATGCACGACATAAATAATAGTGGGATCTGATGCTTCACAAGAGTTATATAAGGTCTGATAGGGAAATTATTATACAAACAGATAGGACAAATACTTGCCAAGAGAATTAACGCTTCTAAATAACATCGCATACGTTGTAATTCAAAATAGGTACGACGGACATCTGGTACGTTGGGGCGTTTCCGCGCATGCAGAAATCTGGTTCGCTGAAGCAAACAACTGGGAAAGACAAACTTCGCTGGAGCGGTACACTGATCCGCTCCTACAGACTCGCTGGGGCAGAGAAGAGGCTCATTAGGGCGGAAGACACAGAGTTCGAAAATCTTACCCCCAAAATTGATCGGTCCCCACTTCCCTTTCACTTCTCCAACTCCAAAATTCTCAAACCCACTTCAACTCCCTCTCCCCCACTATCTTGCAAACATCCCTCACAAAACCTACCTACACAAATCACCTTCTTACTAACACCCATCATCTCTCTCCATACCCCCTGCCTCACTCTTCCATTGACTCGCCGGAACCAACCCGATGATGGCACACCTTCCAAGGTCACCAGAGCTCATCCTCAACTCTCACAATTCAAGCTCTCCCTTTGGTAAGTGTTAAAAACCTCATACTACTTACATATCGCTTCATGTACTAGGGTAGAAGTATGGTAGTGGTGGAGAAATTTAAATAAACCAAGTATATTTTTGGTGGGGTTTGTCATGATAATGGACTTACAAATCGGATTAATAATGGTCATTATAGGACTTTACACACCACGTACACACACCCACTAATTAGAGAAAGGATTTTTTGGCAAAAAATAGGATGAAATCGCAAAATTGTTCCGATGGGTTGTCTGGGACGACGATCTCGCTCCAGTGGATGTTTGTCCACTGGGGAAGATTTGCTATGGTGAAAAATGGGGCTCGCTGAAGAGGAACAGACGAAACACAATGTTTCCATCAAAGCGGACACACTCCAGCGGAAGCCTTTCCGCTGAAACAGAAATAGCACAGTGGCAGAGTCAAAATAGTAGCTATGCACAGATCCACTCGGGTCAAATTCTATCGGTTTCTTTGGCTCGTTAGACATGTAATATCATGGTACATATACTTTCATCTCTAAACTGGCATAAACTTGGTAATTGCATGTGTAACAAATAAAAAACAATGGAAAATCTCGCTAAACAACACAGACTTATTGATGAGGAGCCAAAGAGTGACTATGATGCATTTCGATTCATGTCTCGGGACTACCAAAACTGTTACTTCGAGGATTTGAGAAACAAAAAGTATCTAAAGGAAAGATATATAGACTTGATTGGTGTAGAAGAGTGCCTTCCTAATTTCTACACCCGACTAACGCAAACAAGCTGTATGTGCTTTGCTCTAGCACCTTGCAAAGCCAATGAGGACTGGGTAAGAGAGTTTTATGAAAACTTGAAGAAGGTAAGGTTGTCTGATCCAAATCTAGTTATAAAGATTCAGGGGAAAATGGTACCAATTAGGGCCGAAGTGATTAATGGTCTTTATGGGTTGCCTAACCACCCATCTGAGCTCATGAGGGCTAAAGAAGATTGTGGAAATGGAGAGTGGATAATGGCACAACTGATTGTGGAGGAGGACAGAAACAAGATTACCTTGAACAATAAGAAATCGAAGATCACAAATGAGTACCTCACGGCCGAGGCAAAAAGATGGCAGGGTATCATCGTCAGCAGTAGGGTGAGACCTTCTAGCAACAAGTCTGATTGCACATACGTCCGCACTCTATGGTGGCATGCATTATTGATGAGGTTCCACTGAATGTGGAATATCACATCATTCAAGAGTGGAAGTATTATTTGGCCAAGGGAGGGTCAACTATGAAATTCCCTTCTTTGATTACCAAGCTACGTCGAAACGCGGGAGCAACGTTCAAGCCTGGTGACGGCTGAAGAAGTCCTGAAGGGGTATCAAAATCACCCAATCGCGAGCACAAATACAGACTGGCAATGAAATGGTATGAATATGTATGATATGGATGCAAGGATGAAGATGCAATGCATATGCAAGGTACCTTTCTCAACTGGGTATACAATACGTCAAGATTTAATTATGATCTGTACACCCATAGGGGACCCGCGAAGTCCATATACTGCTCCTAGACAGTCGGAATTCCACACACAAATCTGACTAGAGCCATGACTCATTTGTCGAATCTCAATCATGTTACGGGCATGCAACTCCGCTCCATAAATATCAATATCATCTCAAGTGCCATAATCTCATATTACTCTTACCTTTTCGGTCTCTTGGACCACAACATATCCATACTACTCTTACATCAAATCATAGAACCATGAGTGTATGTATGCAATGACAATACAAGACAAGATATCAGGATATAATGAGATGCAATCAATTATAGAGATGATGTACACATGTTTTCAAGAGTTAACAACACATAGACAATCCAAGTCAAATTAGGATATCAATCGAAAGCATCTGTGATGAGTAAATAAACAATAGCAAACATGACGACAAGCCCACATATGAAGACAAGCCCAAATAATCAGAAATTGGAACCAATTTAAGGATGATTCCCCAATTCATCCCATCATCACAGTTCAACACCGGTACCCACTCAACCATTCATCAAAACCGACTGAGTGGGACCCCCAAACAAGCCCAATACCTCTCAATATTTATAACTAATTATGTACTTCTATCGGTGTCTCAAAAAGCTAAACTGTAGCCTACCTCAATGCCAAACAAGAGCCATGAATGGTCGATCCTTAACGCGCATGCTTGACTTCTTGGAACTCTTCGTAGCGAACTTAATCTAACATATAAGTTTTTATATTAAAATCAAGATAAGCACACAAGGACTTAGTCCTCAACCAATATAAGACACCTAAACTTCCATTCCGGGCCCACAGTATCAAAATCCATACTTTATTATTCAAAAAGGCTTTAAATGTGATTACTAGGTATAACCCAAAGTTAATTTAGAAAACAACTTCATTTAGTCCTTTAATTTCATTACAAAACATCATTTTAGAAGGTTTCCACTATTAAGGAGTTCTTGACACTAACCTTTCATTCCAAACCATTTCCCCAATTATTAAAACATTAAGCAAACAAAAAAGGGGAAAGAATATATTACCTATCATAGAGGAACATTACGCCAAGAATGTAGAAAAACTTATTAGGTTAGCCCCTATCTCGAGAAAAACTGATTTGGTAAAATGTGCTCTTTATAAGCATTTATATATATACCCGATTGCCAGCATTTCCGCCACGGAGAATTCAATTTCGTTGGGGCGGATGCACAGTCGTAAAGGAAGGGTCCGCTAAAGTGGAGTTACTTGACACATCGCCCCTGCACCGGGGTGGACAGATTCACGCTGGAGTGGGCTTCTCTTGGCGGAAATGAGTTCGCTGACGCAGAAATGACTATTTCCATAGTTTCTCATTTCGAATAGTCTTCTTTTTCATCCGTGAATTACTCGACTCATGATTTATATTATAAATATAATGCCGGGAGAAGAGTTATAACAAGAAATTGGGCGAAAAGATCATAATGACCAAATGGGTCGTTACATACCCAGACCTCATAAGTTAATCTTGGAAAAGTCTTTTGCACCCTGAATCTAGTCAGCAAGTCATCTATCTTAGGCAAAAGATATTTATTCTTGATGGTCACTTTATTAAGTTGGCAATAATAAACGTAATCTTAAGTGACCCATCCTTCTTTTGGACAAATAGAACTGGTGCACCCCACGGTGAAGTACTATGTCAAATGATCCTTTATTCAACAAATCTTTCAATTGGTCCTTCAATTCGTGTAGCTCTTCCAGAGCCATACTATACAACGAAATAGAGATTAGTCGAGTATCGAGAATAACATTGATCCTAAATTAATAACTCTGTCAGGTGGAATACCTAGAGATCCTCGGAAAATTCATTGACCACATGCACAGATTTGCATTCGGTATTACATCCTGAGTGTCATTAAAAGCAACTAGATGGTAAATACACCCCTCAAGATCATTTTATGAGCCTTAAGATAAGAAATAAACCTACCCTCGAGGCTTAACAATTTCACTCTTCCATTCGATAATAGGTTCATTATTTTCCTGGGAATGTTGCATTTCATGCCCGCATGTCTCGATAGATAGGTTGACGGTCCTCTCAGTAGGTTATCAGCTCAACAGAAATTGTTGTTGCACTCCACTTGCTCCGGAATTGCTTTTTTAGGTTAGCATACTTATGTATATGAACTGATAGGTATGTCGGGGTCCTGTCCCAACCTTTATGACATTTAAGTACTCTTGGAGGATTATAGACAAATGTCCTATTTAAAGATATTTTGTTTGGCGTGTCGGTCTAAATTTCGGTTGTACAATTGATCATGGTGGCCGGTCAACCATATTTTCATAGATACATTCACTTATGTAATTTTGGGTTATCTAATGGTGAGTTGTTTCCAACTATCTCTAGTTTGGAATTGGCGGCCCTTTCGATCCTCATGTAACGTGTTGGTTGATGTACGAGGGAATTTGAATTGGACTAATTCAAATCAGCAATCCACAATTGCATAACACGAGGAAAGCCAATACATTGCCATACTCACATCAAAATCTACCATATTTTGATCGAACAGGTCAGCGATAGTCTCTCAACCTTTGACTACAACTACATAATTTTAATTTACTCTAGAAGCAATAACATGACACTAGTAGGGGTATTTACAGAAAGGGTTCGAACAATTATTTGGGCTCCACCCCAAAATCAAAAGAAAAATATGGTGTCATCTAAGAGAAATTTGATCTAAGATCAATCGATGAACATACAGTATAAGCGCAAATAACAAGATTACTTGCGACAACAATATCTAAGGCTTCAGTTGCCTCGTTACGAGCCCAACCATAGAGTCACACTTGATCCTCGAGTACATGTATTAGAAACAACATTACCTTTCCATACCTTAAATAACATACCCACCACGTAATCTCATTTAAATGCATCACCTCTGGTTTCCTTGACGTGACAAATGTATCAAGCACCATATCTCAAACTTCATTAATTGAAACGCGATACTAGAGGAGTGTAAACCTATTTTTATTAGCCGAGGGTGTGTATATCACATTGGAAACATAATCTACCTTAACAAGTTCCTTAGGTCTACTAAAATTTCGGCAGAGTTTCTCTTGTAAGTAGGACTCATGCTATTGTATACCTATCTCAAAACATCCACAACCACACCCTAACATCACTATATATATACACCAAACACTTACTATAGAATTCCAATCGACTCAGTATCATCCATCACACTATACATTCCAGCCAATGTGCACTCAATAGCACCATTTTTCACTTATTTAGCATATGCAATACTAGTAAAACTTATCTACTTAGGGCACTAGTAACAAACATGTTAGAACGATCCTAGAGAAAAGTTTAAGATCTACAGCACAATATAGAATCAAGATGAGAAACACCTATGCGATGTCATGGTAGTCACACGTTCATACAAGTGATTAGGTTGCATGAAGAAGACTCCACTAAAAATAGCTCCACAAACATAGACACATTATATGACACTTCTAAACCTATAGCTCTAATACCAAGCTTGTCACGCTCCAAACCTGATCTTGGCACTACAGGTATTCGATATTAAGGAACCGCACTAGAAGCACCTTATAAGTTGAACACATGACGAATTGTCTCGATTTCATGTATAATAACAAATTTAAGCTTAAGTAGAAAGTTGAAACGATATAAATAATTATGTAAAAACAGTCAATCAAAATGATTAATTATTAACTAATTTGAATGAAACTTGACTTTTGAGTTCTTAGCCAAAATTGACGAAATAAAATGAAAAAGATTCCAATTTCATATCTTAAGTACGAACATCCACTAAGCATGGCAAAACGTCCAACAAGTCAAACAAAGAATTCAACATCTACCCTCAAATATTGACGTCTATCTATGGAGCTTCTAAGAGAAATAAATGAATAGTCTAACTTCGGGACGCAACTCGAAAATTGAAAAGCGGTAAAGTCTAAAGATAGATGGGGTCCCACGAACAAGTGCGTGGGTTCATCAATAAACCATGACAGGAGCAAGTTCACCTATTCTGTATGAGTGTCATGAACCCGCTCTTCTTCGTTATCCAACATACCTTAAAAAAATAATCCTATGCATGAGTACTGGGTACTCACTGAGTATAAGGAACTTAGTGAGTGTCTATGGGACAATAGTTATAGCAAAATATACAAGTCATAACTATAATTGAAAATAGTATTAAGAAACAGTTCAAAATGAATGGTAACATATCATGAAATTCGGTATAAATCATTGATGAGGAAATACTCACTTTAAATCATTAAGTTATTTCTCATTACCTTAAGTTCTTTCAATTAAATTCAAGTTCATCACATGTTAACTCATGGACAACCACAATCATGCTAATACATGCCTAAACCATTAGTAACGAATGAATGACCACTTTAGGTTCCCTAAACTGCATAGAAACACCACATTGGGGCTATCAACCCACAATGGCTATTTTTCCTCCCGAATAGCTAGGGACCGCCACATCGGGACTACCAACCCTCGATGGCCAATTTTCCTCCAAATGGCTAGCTAGGCAAATCCCACTAGGATCAATAGTGATTATCCTTCCTCCCAAGTAGCTAGGTCAAACACAAATAACATAATAGAAACTGAATCGTTCATTATGGATTATGTTCATCATCCCGTTAATAGGGGTATATAAAGTCATTAATCAATTTAGAAACCATATTCAAATCATTGTTCAGTTTCAATTCAATGAAATCTATTCACAGGGCAAAACACATCAAATATCGAAGCTTTTGACAATAAGTTTTAACCATCCCTTAAGGGTCAAAGTATATTCAAAGAACAAGGCGTTATAATGCAGTTTCAGTCATTCCCTTAGGGGAAATCACGAATACATATAGATAATATAATACACATAAGGCTCCATGCGGGCTTGTCCCTTACGCACACAAAACCATGCCAAAGAAACTATTTTTAAGGTTGACAGTATGTTCAAAAAGAGACGTATCAAATCCCGCTAAGAATTCCCTAAAAGTATCCTACAACGCTCAATGATAGCTCTACAATCAATAATGGTGATAAATAATAGAGCTTTGCTCGAATTATACAAATTCACATCCTTTTAGAATAACTAGGGTTATTTATGTCAAAATCGTGTTCTTGATATCTCATGAATCACCCATGTATTCCAACGCACTTCAAATGTTATATGAACCCAAAACTAATCCCATAATGATACTTGAATCAAGGAAACGAATTCTCACAATCTATGGATTGGATGATGATTTGGTGTTAATCCACGTTAATGAAACAAAATAATACTTAGAGATTGAGTAAGAACTCACCTTATGAGGTTTGGAGAAGCTCTAGGGTATTTTTCTGTTCAAAAAGTCGGCCAAAATGAGGTAGGATTGAAAATTCCCATAAATTTTATGAATTGGACATTTATAGGCGGCTCCATTCGGTTGAACGATTTGCACCGCATATTGCGATATGCCAGCATATCAAAATGCAAATAGGGACAGAATTCCTGGCAATTTAGGGGCCAAAATGCGGCTAGCATATTGTGTTTTGCGGGGCATATCGGTCCAACATAATGCTCTACGACCTTTCAGTAAAACAATTATAACTCTTTTCTCACAGATACATTTGAGCTGATCTTTATATAATTGGAAAGGTATCTCAAAGGGCTACAACTATCATGTGTTGCGTTTTCCCATATTCCTTATGTATTTTGAGTTATACTCGCTAGAAGTCATGTCTATCATAAACTTAATCGATATTTTCGATTTCTATGCTCTTCACAATTCGTCTTGATCTTATAACCACATTTACACACAAACTTACTTCGATAAGACTTCGTACAACTAACATGTCACATTATCACTCTCTTAATGGATTCAAAACTAACCACAATTTATGGAGTGTTACAATAAGGTGTGTGAAAGGCAAAAGAATGAGCCAAAATAGACTAATTTGTACACATGCCATTTTTAATTGGTATTTTATAATTAACTAAACTTAAAATTAGCTTAACTATCATATTTTTCTAAGCACCCTTCCCACTGAAAAGATGCCGGAGCATCCAGAATTCCTTAAGAGAGACAGGCGCATTTTGTGACATTTTTCTTCCATATTAACAACTCACAATAACGTTCAGACTAATGTCATTATTCCTCCCATTCATCACCTCCTCCATTTAAACAATGATAAAATTATGCTCTATGAGCTCGTTTATACGAGGGATACTGAATATTTATCTAAGGATTAAATTTGAGATTAGTTTATCCAATGTTTGATTTGTACAAAATTACGATATAATTAATTTTGGAATTAGTTATCCCGAGATTGTAGAATTATTTTATCTCTGTGGGAGGATGAAATAATTAATCCCGGGATAACTTGTTCCCAATCAAATGACCCCTATGTGTACTGGGAGAAAACATTTACATGTTTTAGCTCATATTTTGAGTTTGTTATCCGTTTTAGCCCATATTTGTGTATAAACACTTTTTATATATTATTTATATACTTTTATACAAGGTTAATACATGATGTATAATGTTTTGCCCATGTATAATATTGTATAAACTAAAAGTATGACTATATGGCGTAATAATTTATGTTGGGAAGTATATTTTTTAAAAAAATCCATTTTATCGCAGCTTTTTTATATGTCCTTTAAATATTTTAAGTTCTTAATTTTTATAATCTATAGTAAATTTTACATAGTTTTTAAATATGTAAATTTAATTTCAAAAAATTAAAAAATTATATATTCAAATATACGTTAATAAGAAGTTGAAATGTCAAAAAGAAAAAAATATTAAATAAATTAGGACAGGAATAATTTTTAACTTTCTTTTTTACCGCGAAGGATCTTGGGGTGCCCCATAAGTCTTTCCCTATAACTGACTTTTTCTATTGCATGTTTGGTTAAGCTTCTAAAATCAACTTATTTTGGTAAAAAGTAGTTTGTGTTTGATCGATTAATTTTAAAAATACTTTTGAGCAGCAATTAGTATTTGACCAAGCTTCTAAAAATGTTTTTAAATGTATTTTCTCAAAAATGTTTCAAAAAAGTACTTTTATGCAGTAGTTATTTTTTAAAATTTCTGAAAAACAGTTTCTACTACTCTACAAAAGTATTTAACCAAACATCTCACTTTCTTAAAATAGGCACTTTTAGGGAGAAAAAAAACTTATCCAAACAGGCTGTTAATCTTCAACAACATTACTGGAATCTTTTCTTTTTAGAACTTCCTAAAATATGTCAGCGCACAAAATTTAAACTTGCACTTGACCTTTCAGCTTCAACTCACGATTGTCCAATCCACATTTTTTTCCACGACAATTGCTCAAACACAAGTTAACTTCCTTTAAATTTTTCCCAACTTAACTCTAAATAACTTTCCAATTTCAACTTCAATCTTTTTAAATCTTTAATAAGGTCCAACTTCAAATGTATGTCCAAACATTAAATAAATTGTGACTTATTAAAAGATATACACATAAACACATATAATTCGCACAGGGTATGTATAATTTTGCTGCATAATTAACTGTGGAAACACAAATAGTACCATAATAAATACAGTATATAATTTTCCTCCAACATCAAATATATGTCCAAGATTGACATAAATTGTGACTTGTCAAAAGATAAGTGCATAAACAGACAAATCCCACGTGATATGTATTTTCATAATTTTGTTACATGACCAACTGCGGAAACACATCTAGTACCACCTAGATTGTTAATACCAGCTATGAGCAAGATCTAGAGAGCTGCTTCAACAGAAGAAAGAAAATAGCATAAATTTACATATATAGTCACTCCATCTTTTTAACTTCAAAGCCATTAACAATACACGTTATGGAATTAGAAGATCAATTTGCGCTTCAAGCCCTGCAGGCGCACTATTAAATAGAATAGAAGTGAAACAGTAAAAACAATTTCAGTTTAAAGTCGCAACAGATGAAGGAGATGTTTACTAGTATCTTACATACTAGAAACTACAGAGCAAAATGGTTAACTGTGTAACCTAGTATTCAGCAGTGAAAGGGAAATGAATAAAAGTACAAGCCAGCTAGTGCAGTTCTCAAGACCAAAGATAACATCATAACACAGGTTTTTATGCCACAGCTAGTGCAGGTTGAACGTCGATTGCGGGAGCAGCTATCATAGGAGGTTGAACAACAAACTCTTCTTCCTCCTTGGGTGGATGAATAGTCACCAAATCTGGCAATGGAGTCATAGGCCCTTGTTTACCCTTAGGATCCCAGTCAAGCATGATCTTGACTTTGATACCGAGCACACCCTATATAAAGTAAATAGACAAACAATGTAAAGTAGCAGCAGTGTTTAATAACAATAACAAAGCTGCGGTACAATAATCACAGTAAGTTAACATAGTAGTAAAAATATTTGAAGACAAGATACTAACCTGCCTAAGTAGCACATGCCTAACAGCTGAATCAATGTACTCTTTGACAGGTTGGCCAGAAGAAATCATGTAACCATCCTTAAACTTCATGGACTTGGCACGCTGAGCACGGAGCTTTCCACTAACAATCACCTAAAGAAATAGAGACTCGTAAAAATCTTCAAAGAACATCTACTTGGAGAAAGATATATAGAAGGAAAATGACACACAACAAACCTCGCATCCCTTTGCTCCACTCTCCATTACAAATCTCAGAACACCATAACAAGCCCTATAACATGACAAAGGATAAGTTTGGAAAAAGAATTATACCAAACAGTTGCAGACATCTGCGGAATTTGGACATTAAACTCCAACAGAAATTACCTCATGTTGAATAAAAAACATGCAACATAAATTTTTGACAAAACTAACAAATATAATTTGTTTACAAATTTTACATGGAAAAATCTGCTTTCAATAGCGCTATGATACATGGTGACCTTAAAAAGTTGTCACCTTAAATAAAATGATGCTGAGATAAAGATGCATATTGTAGACCATTCTGGCAATAGACCAAACAAATGAACCACCATATTGGAAGACATTTTATATCTAATACATTTGTTAATAACTACACCTACCCAAAAGCAAAATGCATGCATATTGTAGACCATGCTGTCATGAGACCCAAAAAATGGACAACCATATTGGAAGATAGTTTGTATCATACATTTTTTACATAACTATATCTACATCAAAAAGTTGTGTTTTCCTCGCAGGTATTTATGGCATCAGAAATTTCATCAAAAAATAGGAAATCAGGAACAGACATATTTCCCCAACTCCTAAAGAAAGATGGGATCAAATAGTCACCCTCTGACACGAGAAAGGTACTAGCACATACCAACTCGATGTAAAGATGACTTTCAAGTCAGAGAACAAAGAAAAACTAAAGCAGGAAACAATTGCAACCAAGCAACAGACCTTCGGACAGCAAGTCCTCCAAGTAGCTTGTATCGCAGTGATTCTGCCTGAGCAATGGCACACAGACCCCTATTGTTGACTTTCTCTGCATAGAGCTCAACGGTGTTCTCCTTGAAATTAAAACGCTTCTGAACAACTGATGTCAGCTCCCTAATCCTCCTACCTTTCTCACCTTGAAAATACAGGCACAAACACACCATTACTGACTTACTAATAAAATCAATCCATCAAAAAAACACCTACTTCCAGCCCCATTTGATAATCAGCAAGCATGAATGCATGATACATTTTCCCCGGCATTCAAACTAATTATCCTATTTTAGTTTGTGTTAGCTCAAAATGTTTCCCATTTCCAACATGAAAAGCCTTTCTTTGTATCCTCTTTACATTTTCCAGCATTTTATGATAAAAGAAAGTACCACAGGACATCACATCACACTAGGAGAAGTTTAATCTCTCCTAAATATCACCTTTATCTCCATTTTGAACCCCACTTCTATCTAAATACAAATTAACATTTACTTGAGAAACGTGTCCAGTAAGACAGCTAAATGGAATGGACAGAGTAATCTGCATTGCACGACTCACGGCATTCAGAATCTTTACAATAAGAGCCTGTTTGGATGAGCTTATAACGTATGGCTTATAAGCCATAAGTTAGGAATCCTAACCTATGGCTTTTGGCTTATTTTTGTTATTTTGTCTTAAAACCAAGTGCTTACAAGCATTTATTATCTTACCCAAACACACTATAAAAGTGCTTCAAAACACCTAAAATAAGTGAATCCAAACAGGCTCTAAGTTATCAAGTATTCTACAAAAATTAAATCCTTATCTACAAATGCATATAAATCTCGTCAAGTGTATAATTTGTTTTTATAACCATAGCTTACAAGCCAAATGGCGCACACCTCGACTAATTCCCAAGGTACCTAATACCTCACACAAAAACTAATCTCGTTAAGTGTATAATAATTTCTAATTAAAAAGTGAAAACTGCACCAAAACAATGGTTGTATTTATACTGTATGTTCTTTCTTCAGTAGGAAAACACCAGTAGCTACTCTATAAAATGTTTAATTAACTCTAGTCTGTTAGAGGATGCGTGTCAATAGAGCATTTATAACTTCTATTTCATAAGGAAAATAAAAAAACTAGATTCAATACCTAGAACGTTCTGAGTACGAGTGGCTCTAATGATGATTTCAGTACGCATGGGAGTAACCCTAACTTCAACACCCGAGTAACCATCCTCAGCTAGCTCTCTCATCAACACTTCATTCAACTCCGCGAAAAACACTCCATCCGCTACAAACTAAACACACACACACACACACACACACAAAATACAAAAATCAATCAAGTCATTCGGTTAGATCTAAAATTGAAATGACTTACGAACCTTTCGCTTTTTGCTAATTTGAGTCGTCATGTTGATTAGGGTTTTTGAGATTCACTACAACGGCCGCAGGCAATGAAGATTTCGCTGTATGTAGAAAGAGATGGGTTAGGGTGAGAGGATTTGTGAAAGATTTAAGGCAGGTTAGAAAGTTGGGCTGCTTCTACGAGTTTGGGCTTGCTCTAGGTTTTAGGATCCTATTTAAAACATAACCTATATTGACAAGATTTTTAAAGGTTTAGTCGCTTTAGAATTAACTTTAGTTATGCGGGTCTAATTTAAATAGTGGTTTGAAGTTTCAAATTTCTGACCTTCAAGTCTTGAATTCGAACTTTTGATTTTCAAACTTCAGATCTTCGAATATGAAGTTGAAGTCAAAAGAGGAGGAGGAGGAGGAAAAGAAGAAGAAGAATGAGGAGGTGGTGGTTCAGTTTAAAGTTTGTCAAAGTGACTGAATATTAAATAACTTTTAAAAATAGGATATGTGTTTAAATGGGAGTGTTACAAGCGGTTATTTGGTGTCATTTCTACAACATATTACAAACGAATGTATTTATAGTTATGTCAAGCTTCAAAATCCCAAGTCTTGTGACTAACACTCGACAATACCCTTGTCGAGCGAACCATCTTAAAATTACTACTAAATCATTGAATAAATAATCAATGAAGCTATAAGCGAGATTTAATCCAACATAAGATAGATAAAAGCAAGTTTTAAATTAAAATACAACATACCTAGTGAAATCCCACAATGTAGAATCTGGGAGAGTAGAGTGTAGACAGAACTTACCTCTAAGATCTAAGCCAATATCAAGTTAAGAACATCTAATAGTTTAGAAATACAAAACAAAGTTTGAAATGGAATTAATTCTCCCTCTGTTTCAAAATATTTGTCTTAGTTACTATTTGAACAATCAAAGTATGTTTTCTTTGACCATATTTTTCTCAAATGTCGTGTAAATATTTTGAATTTTAACTAATGTGACTTATAATACTTTTTACGTAGTTTCTAAATATGTAATTTTATTTCGAAAAAAAATTAAAAATTCTATGTCTTAATTCACACCAAATATTAGTTAGTTTGACTCTCGTACTCCGAATCAAGCCAAACATTATGAAACAAATGGAGTAATAAATAAAGAAACTCAAAGCCATCACAGAACTAGAGAGGTTGGCTCACAATTGAAAATCGCCACACATGAATTTCATCAGTCACGAGGTTCGCTGAGCTAGAATTCGAACTGCAACATATGTAGGGAAAGAAAAGGAAGACAGGTTGGTGACGTTCGGCTAAAAATATGCATTTTTATGTTAATCTCCTCATTTTATTGTGTTTCTAATTATTATAGTGTGCATTGTGATATTTTGAACTTACCATGTGTGTTTTATTGTCTATGACATGATCTTGATCAAAGAAGTGAATTGGAGCTAAAATGAATGAAAAAGAGGCTTCGAAGTTTGAGTAGAAGTCTAAAAAATTAATCAGGATCAAGTTCGGAGGTCTAGAACCAAGTTCTCACGAGAGTAGTCAGATAAAAGAGCCGGAGGGCTAATTTTTGGTCAACCGTGGTGTGCCTCAATGTGTCGTGGTAGGGTACTTCCAGGGCTAAAATATTGAAAATCACACTCTTTAAATATGCCTCTTGGCATGACATGCCATGCATCGTGGCAAGCTTGTTTCATCCCTGTCTGACCCTATTTTGGTTTAGTAAGGGTGTTTTGGTCTAAGGTTGTTTCCTCACAATATAACTACATGTAAAACACAATTTTGAAGAAAGATTGGATGAGAAGGAGGAGATTCGATAAGGAGAAGGATGAGTAAAGCGACGTCATAGCGATTTCGATCCGACGCTTTCTTCTACCTTTTCTACTGTAGTTTCGTGGTTCTAGGATTATTTTGCTGCATGATTGTTGTAGTTTGAAGCTTGAGTTGTTCTTTATCCAATCTTGCTATTAATTATTCAATTGCTTAATCATCAATTAGATGCTATCTGTGAATCTAGAATTGAACTCGAAAGTGAAATTCGAGATTATGTATAGGATTGAATTGAGCAATTTCTTGAACCTGGGCCTCGGGGAACAAATTTGTGGTAGGATATGAATATACCTAATCGTCTTGCTTGGTTATTTTACAGGAATTATTCATGTGTTTTGGTTAGTTCTAATTTCATAGGAATATAAGCATTAGGTTAGCTTGAATAGACGAGTAAGAACTCCGAAGATTCTTATGAGCAATATTAACCATGTTAACTAATAAACCAGATGGATTGATTGGTCGATTCTAGTGGACAATTCAACAGGATTGTTAATTAACCATAACCCTGGAATCTCGCATCTCATTGAATTCTATAGACTAAGTCTGCATGCTCGTTTTCTTTACTTGCGTATTTTTTAGTTTCGTAGTAGTTTTAGTTTATAGTAATCGATTCTTAGATAGTTGTTCGAATAGATAAGTCATAATAGTTTGATATAGTAAATAGTTAACCACAAGTCCTCGTGAGAACGATACTCTACTTATCACTTTATTACTTGTCGATCATGTATATTTGCACGTGCGTTGAACCTAATAAATTATTGGCGTCGTAGCCAGGGAATTCAAATTAACAATCCCCTTGTCGAGTGAACCATCTAAATATCACTACTCAACTGTTGAATAATTAATTAATGAATGAAGTTATAAGTGAAATTTAATCCAACATAAGATAGAAAAAATCAAGTATACTAAATTTAAATACAACGTTGAATAAGAAAATAGGTGTAGGCCAACATCAGAGTAAAGAGCATCTAAAATTTTGGAAATACATAACAAAGTTTGAAATGAAATTAACTAATAGATAAAGAGACTTTAGGTCATTACAAAACTGCAGAGGTTGGCTCACCACTGAAAAATTCCAAACACGAACTTAATCAGCCATGAGGTCTGCTGAGCTCGGATTGAAATCTGCAACAACTGCGAGGAAAGGAAAGGAAGTCGGATGAGTAATGTTTGGCTACAAGTATGTATTTTTCATGCTAATTATGAAATTCAATTATTAGCGAAGAAAGAATCTCCTTTTGGAATTTCATTGTTAAATGCGTAGATAATGCTAAGATAAATTGGATCGATGAATGATGTTTATACCTTTTTTTTATCAATAGGAAGTGATTGTTAAATTAGCTTAATGTTTTAAGATCATATTATAAATAAAAAATAAAAAGAAAATAAAATTGCTACGAACAAAACCCGTTTATTTATCAAGTACTATTGGTTGTCAAAATTATTTCATTTGCATAAAATCATTAGTCTGCCACTAATATCAAATAATGAATCTAAATCGCGAATTTCAATCAAAACTTTTATAGTAGGAGATATAACGTGAAAATGAAAGGGGAGGGATGGAAAAGCACAAGGTCACTCCCTTTTTTCTTGGTATAGACTAATATTAGACCATAGTCTAATTAGGTACAATTTTTTTTTTGCACTTAATAAAGATTTAATTTTAAATTATTCAGTTATCAGATTATTAAGTGTATTTTTTTTTCACAATCAACTATCAACTCATGTTTGATTTGAATCGTGTACATAATTTTAACATCATTTACATGTTCACTTAAAAGTTCATAGTCGACCACTATTACCATTAGCCTCCAACTAGCAATTATCATAGTCGACCACTATTACCATCAGCTTTTGTTGTTAGGTTTTTAGAGTGAGGTTCATCATAGAAATAATTTATATTTAAATAATATTTTCTCTAATATTTTATGGGTATAATTTTTATTAATAATTTATTTCAATTCTCTATTGCTTATTATTTAAATAAAGATAAATTATTTATATTTAGATGCTGAAAAAATAGGTGAATATCATTTACACCCCAAATTTTGTTTAGAAAATCAACCTCCCCCCTCTCCCCTCCCTCCCTCCTTTGAACAATAGACATTCTCCTTCCTCTTTTATGTCAGTTGATTTTTTAAATACCTATTTTACCTTACATTATCAACCTTTATCATTTTCTTTTACTTCATTAAAATCCTGATATTTATCTTTCTTAAAATCTATGTAAGAAATTTATCTATAGAAAAATATTTATTTTTTTAATAAGAAAAAAGAAAAATGAGAAATACTAATTGAGTTTATAAGTGAATGTGTTCTATTATAAAATAATTAAGAAAATTTAATTTTATTAATTATAATCAAAACTCTAAGGTTTATTTAGACAAGTGAAAATAACAGTGAGTCATAACTATGTAAACATATTCTAACGTAGGTAATACAAAGAATAATTAATAAAAAAATGTAGAGGAATATTTTATAATAAATTTTAAAATATTATCTATTATATGTGTATTGTTAATAAATTTTAAATTATAAAGAAGAAAAATTCCATTAATGAAAATCAAAACATGTTTATCTACATAGACAATGGAGAACAAGAGATAACTCAACTTAAATATTCACACACGCATGTACACACATATACATAAATATATACATACTTAATACAAGTAACATTAAATTAATATCATAAAAGAATAATGTTAGACTTTGTAACAAATTTATATTAAGACGAATACTTATAGATATAGAATTATTTAAACTATAGGTAAAATACCAAGGTTAAAAATTAAATTAAACACTATAAATGATATAATAAGGTATTACCTAGATGAATGATTGAAAATGTCAAGAGTAAAATAGACATTGCATAGAATAAGATTCGGGAGAATGTTTATTGTTCAAAGTTAAGTGGCCAATTTAATTTTTAAAAATAAAATTGGGGCGTAAAAATAAATATCCTTAACATGGCGTAGCTTCCCTCTTGCTATTTTCCTTTTTTAACATCCCATTTCTTTACGTCATAAATCATAATGGAAGTAAATAATTTCTATTTTCTTTACACAAGTCTCAACCCTAGTCAGCAATAGTATTTAGCCACTTTCAGCACCCTAAATCCAGTTTGTCTCCATGGAGCATCAAGCTCCTCAACCGGTACTGATTTGTTCTTTTTCTTCTTCATTATTATTATTATACACCATCAGATTTTAGCCATGTTATTTCCGCAATTCTATTTATTGCCTTCTTCCTAGTCCAGACGTAGTTAAAATAGTTTATGTTCTTTTTGCAGGATTGTATAATAAAAATAGAGGCCATTGGTTGTTGTGAAAATTGTGCCAAAAGAGTGAGGAAAAAACTTGTTCGACTGGAAGGTACTAGCTTTTTCTTCTGCGCTTGTTCTACTATTGGTACAGTATTTAAGAAAATACATAGATACTCTTGAAGAACTTTGATTAATGAAATGATGCTAGAGAGGAAGGAAAGATTTTCTCATTTTCTCAGTGTGTAACAATTGAGCCAAATGTCTCAATTTATAGTTTAAGGAGGATGACCTCTCAACTAGCCAACTAATGACTTTCATTAACCATGTAATGACACTTAAACACTAGGTTTCCGTAGGGCCAAGTGTTTAAGTCATTAAAGTTGGATGAAAACAATACCCAAAGACAAATTTAACACAACTCATTGACCAATTTGAAGAGAAAAACAACTCTTTGGGGTGCTTTCATATTTCCCCCTTTTTAGTTATCGCATGTGTTCGCACAAAGTGATAGGCAAGGGTTTCTCCCTCTTATGTGTTAGCACAAAGTAATAGCAAGGGGTTTAGGCCGTTTGGCCGAATGTAGAAAATAGTATTTGAGATTTAGAAGATAACTTAAGGGACCGGTTTTCTCTTTTAAGGTTAAAGCTTAAAATGCTTCGATATGTTTGTATTTAGATCTAAATACTTAATGAGATTCATGTCTTGCTTTTCTTAATTAGTATGTTTCAGAAAAATGTCACTTTTAATTTTTAGTAATTCTTTTAGCCCCAATATTCCACGTGACATGTTTAAAACTACACAATTTAAAGATATTTTAGTACATTTTGTACAAATTAAATTTAAAACCACATGATTCAAAAAAATTCTTACTTTTCTTAAATTGTTCTTAGTCAAAATAAGACACATAAAATAAAATGAAAGGAGTAAAACATTCATAAATTTAAAAGTCAAATAAAAATTAATTAAATATTAAATTACACAAAATATTAGACTGTATCATTGGTGGTGGTTAGTGACATTGGTTCTACGGTGGAAGCGGTGCCACTGATGGTTAGCAATCACAGTGATTGTGATGGTAAAGGTGATTGGTAGTAGTAACTGACAGTGGTGAATGGTGATGGTATTAGTTGAAAGTGGTGTTAGTGGTGGTAAGCAATGGTTGTAGTGGTGGTTGGTGGTGGTAGTGGCTATGATGGTGGAAGTGGCCGGTGGTAATAGCCAATTGCGTTGGTGGTTGTGGTGGTAAACAGTGACGGTGGTTAATAATTGTGATAATGGAGTTGATTGGTATGTTTATATGACTAACAATAATAGCTAGTGATGTTGGTGATTGTAATAATAAAGGTAGTTGACAGTGATTCTTGTGATTATAATAGTAAAGGTAGTCGGTGATAACGGTTATGGGTGGTGGTGGGAACGTTGTTGGAGCGGTGGTGATAGTTTGACAATGATGATGGTGCCTATATGAGGATTGTGATTGTGCATTTGATATGTATAACTGGAAGAAAGATTCCACAAAAATACTACTAAGTTTTTTCATATGAATGTAGTTTCTTAACTCCAGTTGTGATCTCTTCCTTGACTCTTTGATTTTGTTTGATTTGTCGACAGGTGTCTATTCAGTTGAGATAGATAGAGAAAGGAGATGGGTATATATATCAGGCGATATAGAGCTTCAGTTACTCATGAACTACCTTACTCGCAGATCTGTAAATCCTGAAAGTGTAAAACTTATATACTATTGTTCCAAGGAGGCAAGAAGTGATAAACATCATGCCAAGAATCAAGCTGAGTACACTCCAATGGAGAATAAGAGTGAAAGACCTGTCAAGAACAACTTGCCCAAAGAAACTTATTACCAGAAGAATATGGCTAGTGATCATGCCAAGAATATTCCTAGTAAAGACAACTGTCCCATGCAGAATAATAATTCCAAAAGAGAAGGTGAAAATTGCAATCAAGATTCTTCTCATCATCATACAAGGGGTGATTACGATCCAAATCATTATGCACTACGTAAAGATTGGGTCCATAAAGCTGAAAATTACATAGCACAACCACAAAAACAAGATCAACATCCATCTGATGATTGTGGATGCATGAATCCATCTTGTGATTTTCATGCTTGGAAGAGATATGAAGGAAGAGGTAGTAGTAGTAGTAGTCATTTTGATTTTGATAGGGTACCCAGGGCGGCCCACATGCGTTCTGCTAGTGCGCGGTGGTTGAGGGAGGATCTGCCGCTATTTTATGGATACCTTGAGCCTATTATGCCGCTACCTCGGCTGCCGGGACAATTTCCTTATATATGATTGTGAGTGTTGTTAGAAAAATGCTGAGGATCTTTCTATAATTTGTACGTAGTCATTGATAGTGGCTTGATGCACCTTTTCTTATAATATACTACAAGTTTATTTAGTCTATTAAATAGGCCTTACTGCCTGAGTTAGCGTCCTTTGATTAGCCACAATTAGGGGTGTCAAACGGCGGATCGAGTCGGATATGAACGGGTTAAAAATGAGTTAAATAAAAATAGATTATTTATCCAATCCCCATATTTAACACAGATAAAAAATAAGTTACTCAATGAATAATATGAATATTCATATTACCCAACCGTGTGGCTATTCTCCTACATTATTTTTTCTTAAGATTCATATAAAATCAAATTAAGACCACAATTACATATTAGAATTATTTAGTAATTAAAATAATAACAACAAAATCTGATTATATATATATATATATATATATATATATATATATATATATATATATATATATATATATATATATATATAAAAATGAGAAAATGACTTCCCTAATAGAAATAGGAAAAACAAGTCCACAAGTGGCATTCCATATTAATTGTTTCCTCCCCATCCACAAACTCAACCCCACCTCCCAGGAACCACCCCACCGTTTGATCCTACCCGCATCCCTCACCACCCATCCCCCGCCCTTGAATTTTCCGTTTCATATATTTTACTTTACTTTTACAACAAAAAAAAATGAGAACCCCTATCCCCACCATCCCGCCCCCCCCCCCCCCCCCCCCCTCCTCCAAATATTGTACTTCATATTTTTTATTTTACTTTTATAAAAATTATAAAAAAAAATGAGAAATCCTTTCTTACCCCCACCCTGCCCCAACACGCCCCCTCCCCCTCCAAATTTTCTATATCATGTGTTTTGATTTACTTTTATTTAAAAATATTTAAAATGAGATTTTTTTTTTTTTTATTTTACTTTTATAATTTTTTTGTTATTTTTATTTTTATTCTTGTTTTTATTTCTTCTAGTATATGCATTTTGAAAAAACATAACCCATAACGCACATAATATTTATTTACGTATGTTTTATTATTCAAAAATTCACTTCGGTTATTATAATGGACTAAATTTATTTTAATTTTTGATTAAATTTGCTGTTAATATTTTTTTCATTTTACTGTTAAAAAATAAATATGAGTTTTCAACTGTTTCTTTCCTTTTAGAAATTGTATCTTTTCTAAACCAACACTTTTTCTTAATTCTTTTATAAAAAAACTCACATGGTTTGATCTCTCTTAGACAACTTTACAAAGAAAAACACAAAGAAAATTCCTATATACCAAAAGTAAATAGGGAAAATCTTGTAGGAGTATATTTTAACTTTTTACATCCTACATAAATTAAGTATTAATATCGACTAAACATTCTAGGATAGTTGTGAAAGTATATAATAATAATGGTGAAACGAAAAAGTTTGAAGTTCAATTCCATCTCAAAATAGATGGAAGCCAAAATCTGTTTGAAAAATATAAACGCTCAATATTACATCCTATAATTTAAATAATGTATACTTTATTAGATAATTAGGGATTGTAATTAGAATTGTAATCAATTAGGATGATTGTAAGCAATTAACATCTTATATTTTAAGTAACATAAATTAGTACTACATCATGTGATTGTATACATATTCCTATGATTGGAATGGAATACTCAAGGAATCAATTTCTATTATGGTATCAAGAGCTTAAAAATCATTTTCCCTAAAAATTCTTACCTTGTCTCTCAGTTTTCTCTTCCTTCAATCGAAAACCAATTTTTCCCCCTCCTATTCCTTTTGTTACACGACCAAAGTAGGGTTTTGTATTAAACAAACCCTAAACATAAAACAACTTCACAAAACCCCAACCTTCTCCACCCTAGCCGAAAGCAAAACCCCCCTACACTCGGCCACACCCTTCTTCTCTCCAAAAATTAGGTTCCTTAGTCTACCTTCATCAAACACAAAACATTTTCTTGTTTGTTCTAGTAGAAACTATGGCCGAAAAATAAACTTTTCATCATGCTCTTGCCGTAAATAACGTCAAGAACTTTATCTCCATAACACTTGAAATGGAAAAGGGCAATACACCTCTTGGGCGAAATTGTTCAAAATTCATTGTCGCGCCTATGAGGTAATAGACCATATCATAAAGTCTGAGTCATCGTCGGACACCACTACGGTGGACAAAAAAGTTATGATCTTGGTTAGATGCTATAGTTCTTCAATGGATTTATAACACAATATCAAATGATCTTCTACATACCATATTAGAGCCAAATTCTACGGATCAACAGGCGTGGGAATGTTTAGAAAACATATTTCAAGATAACAAACTTTCTAGGGTTGTATATATTGAACACCAATTTAATTATTGTTTAATTGGATGATTTCTCTAACGTTAACGCCTATTGTTAGGAATTGAAGGTTCTTGCAGACCAACTATCCAACGTTGGTTCACCGGTCACAAATCAAAGAATGGTCCTTCAACTAATTGCCGGATTGAATGAGCCATTGCTACGTGTCTCATTATACCCCCGTCCCACCGTGACCTTTTCTAGTTTTAAATTTTAAAACATCTTTACAAATTTTACATCTAGCTACTTGATTCTCTACGTCTCTATCAAAAAATGTTCATGCATATGATTTTAATGGTCGTTTTGATGGACCTCGTCTCATACTAGGGGGAATAGGAGGCATTTCAGTTGAAGGTGCACTAGTGAGTGTGTTGTCATCTACATTAGTGGGTGTATCATCTAGATCATCGTCTAAATTAAAGTCTTCTTGAGTTTCAGAAAATAGCTCTTCGTCTAAATCTAATGGTATTGTAGGAAAATGTTCAGTATCAACAAAATCATCCTGTGTAGGAATAAGATTCTGTCTAGAAATAGGACCCTTGCCCTTGTTTCCCCTACTAGAAGAAGCATGATCCCTACCCGTAAGCATATGTTTAAATCATTTCATTATAAATTTATAATTATACTAATAAATAATTAAAGTAAATAAAATTAAGTGCGCTAAATAAAATAAACATACAATAATAATTTAATGAATGAACGAATGTACCAAACGCCGACGTAACGTCGACGTGTAGTCGAGAGGTTGAAAATTGAAACTTTGCTCGATGGAAGATCCTCAAGCTAGTTGCCAACTTCACTCCCAAATGAATAAATAAAATTTAATATTTAGTAGACAATGTAGACTTGTAGAGAGAGAGAGAGAGAGAGATTGAGTATTGAGAGATTAGAGAGATTGTAGGAAGATTTGTGAGAAAGATGAAGAGAAAATGAGGTATTTATAGTTGAAAATTGGGTTAAAGTGTAAATATAATAACTTATGGGTTAAAAATAAATATTAAGGGGGTAGGGGGGTTGGGGGAGGGGGGAGGCCAAAAATGGCTGTTGCACAACGGCCAAAATATAAAATGGTCGTTGGTGCAACGATTATTTTTGCAAAAGGGGGGCTTTTAGGCGGGATCGGGTCGGGACTGGCGGGCCTAGGGCGGGCGAGACCATGTCCCGTCCCGGTTCGAGTCCCGTTACCGATTTTTTTTAAAATAGTCGGGTTTGGGGCGGTGTCGGGGCGGGACCGGGCCGACCCGGCCCACTGGCCAGCCATAGTTCATTCAACAAAGCAATCCATTGCTTATATTCTATGAGGCTCGATCGAAGTTAATTCTTAAAGAAACACGGAAAGCCAACATAGGCATCCTCTGGAGAAATCAACGCTAGAACCGCCCTCGTTTCCACCAATTCTTTTTCCACAGATTTTCAACAACAAAATTCCGGTCCGGATAGTGGCGGAAATCGAAACAATAACGTAAAAAACGTGGCTCAAACCGCAATAATAAAAAAGGAAAAAATAATGGTGGAAAGGGACGGGGTAGGGGTGGTGGGCAGCCAACCGTCGGAAGCAACCAAACCGGGCAGTGGCGGCCCAACCAGTGGCAGCCTACTGCCGAGTCCTCAGAGTGGGCTGCCCCGCAATACCCGAACCCGACCTCAAATTGGGCCAGACCCTCTTCTTCAACCCACCAGTCCGAGTTCTCGGGCCTCGTCCCCAACATGTATTTGCAGCCCAAGCACCATCATCTATTGGCTATGCTCCCACGGACATCGAACAAGCCATGAACAATATGAATCTGAATGTTCCGGATGAATCGTGGTATATGGACACAGGAGCTACGTCTCACATAACGACATCTCAAGGTAATTTTGTCTTATTTTAATACGAGCACTAATAAAAATATTATTGTCGTCAGTGGGTAGGAAATTCCAATTCGTGGTATTAGTCAGGTAAATCTACCACTTCCACACCCACCATTGAAATTGAAAAACATCTTACACACATCAAAACTAATTAAAATTTTAATATTTGTGAGACATTTTACAACTGACAATAATATTTCTGTGAATTTTGATCGTTTGGTTTTTTTGTGAATGATTTTCAGACAGTGATGCCACTAATGAGATGCAATAGCATGTGGGAGTTGTATCTCCTCACGACTATTTCCAAAAATTGCATGACCAATCTATCTACTTTTTCAGCCATTTCTCCTACTTTATGACACAACCGATTGAGACACCCGGGAGCACCAATTTTTGATAATCTTAGGAAGAATAAATTTATTTCTTATAACAAATATTTGGACTCCTCTGTTTGCCAAAAGTGCGTGTTTGGTAAACATGTTAAACTTTCATTTGCATCTTCTACCTCCAATACTCTTATGCCATTTGATTTGTTGTATTGTGATTTTGTGGACATCACCTGTTTTGAGTTCCGAATGTCATAAATTTATCTGCTTATTTTAGATGATTATTCAAATTTTCTATGGACATTTTCACTAGGGAATAAATCGCAAACCTATACCATTTTGAAACAATGAAAAATCCATTAAATGTTTTCAATGTGACAATTGGGGGGGGGGGATTCATAAATGCCCAATTTACTGAGTTTTGTCACCAAAATGGGATGTCTTTGCGTATTTCCTGTCCACATACATCTCCACAAAATGGAAAAGCCGAAAGAAAGACTCGAATAATTAACAATATGATTCGCACTCTCCTTTTGCATTCATCCATACCACCAATTTTTGGCACCATGCTCTTCAAATGACCACTTATCTTTTAAGTATTCTTCCTACTAAACTACTCTCCAATGTGTCACCCACACAAATGTTGTACCATTGTCTCCCATAATTTACACATTTATGAGTTTTTAGGTATTTGTGTTATCCTTTGTTTCCATCCACCATAATTAATAAACTTCAGGCTCGTTCCACTTCTTGTGTGTTTTTGGGATACCCACAAAATCATAGAGGATATAAGTGTTATGGTATGACAAATGGAAAATCATTATTTCTCGTCACGTCATTTTTAATGAATCAACATTCTCGTTTGCAACATCTCAAGTGGTATCCTCACCTTCATATGAATTTCTAGACGACGGACTACATCCAATTTTGAGGTATTCATCTAAACTCTCAAACAGTATGGGGCTTTCCCAAAACCCCCTGACCCAAGCCAAAAATATGAATGGGCCAGACCGAGGAGCATAAGTCACTCTTCCCTCGGCCTCGGCCCAATCTATTGTTGTAATCGGACAGGCTACACAAAGGGAAAACTTTACACTCATACCCGTGACACAACCCGATACATATGCCCAAACCGATCCCAAAACTTTGGCCTATAATCGATCAACCGCCCAACATCATCACATACCCAATAGTCCAACCTCAGACCATTGAAACTCGTGCAATGCACGAAATCTTTTGACCTAAGCACCACTTTAATCTAACCACCTCCGTCCAACCGTCACCAATACCAAAAAATCCCAAAGCTTCCTTATCTAACCCGAATTGGAAAGCTGCCATGTTAGACGAATTTAATGCTCTTATTAAAAATAAGACGGTGAAATTTAGTACCACGTCCATCTAATGTGAACATAATTTGGTCTATGTGGGTTTTTTATCATAAAAAGAATTCTGATGGTTCTTTTGCGAGATACAAAGCTCGTCTCGTTGGTGATGACAGGTCTCAGCAGGTTAGCGTGATTGTGGTGAAATATTCAGTCTGGTAGTTAAGCCAGCAACTATCAAGATTGTTCTCAGCCTAGCACTTTCCAAATCTTGGTCCATTCATCAGTTGGATGTCAAAAATGCATTCTTACATGGCCACTTACAGTAAATAATGTACATACATCAACATTTGGGTTTCCGAAACTATACCTATCCTGATCATGTTTGGTTGTTAAAAAAATCCTTATACGGTTTGAAACAAGCTCCTCGGGCATGGTATAATAGGTTTGCAGGTTTTGTTTCCAAATTAGGTTTCTCTCACAGCAAGTTCGATAAGTCATTGTTCATTTATCGGAAGGGCGTTGACATGACATATATACTTCTGCATGTCACTGACATTATTCTCACTACATCATCAATTTCACTTCGCCAGTCTATTATGTCTCTTTTTGCGGCTGAATTTGCAATAAAGGATTTGGGTCCGTTGAATTATTTTCTTGGTAATGTTGTAACTTAATATGCATATGGTCTGTTTCTTAGTCAAAAGAAATATGCCGAAGAAATAATTGACAAAGCATAGATGTCTTCCTGCAAACCATCACATACTTGACACAAAGGCGAAATTGAGTAACGCTGCCGCTACCCCATATATCGATTTGACACATTACCGCAGCCTCGCAGGGGCCTTGCAGTATCTGACTTTTATGAGACCCGATATTTCCTATGCGATTCAACAAGTTTGTTTACACATGCATGATCCGAAGGAAGAACATATGGGGGCTCTCAAAAGAATTCTGCGGTATGTTAAGGGCACTCTTCATTTCGGGTTGCATCTATATAAGTCCTCCATCTCGAGTCTCTCCTCCTATACAGATGCGGATTGGGGTGGCTGCCCGGACACATGTTGTTCCATTTCCGGTTATTGTGTGTTCTCTGAGACAATCGCATTTCATGGTCGTCAAAATGACAATCCACACTGTCTCAGTCAAGTGCTGAGGTAGAATACCAAGGGGGTAGCCAATGTGGTTGTTGAATCATGTTGGCTTCGTAATCTTCTGTTAGAGGTACATTGTCTGATTGAAAAGGCAATCGTGGTTTATTGTGATAATGTGAGTGCGATATACTTATCAGGTAATTCTGTCCAACATCAACGCACAAAACACATAGAAATTGATATACTATTTGTCCGAGAAAAGGTTGTCCGTGGACAAGTCCGTGTTCTCCATGTACCGTCATGTTATTAGATTGCAAACATCTTCACAAAAGGACTTCTGCGCGTACTTTTTGATGATTTTAGGGATAGTCTCAGCATACGAAAACCTCATGTTACGATTGCGGGGGACTGTTAGATAATTAGGGACTCAATCCCTAATTATCTCCCTCATATATTGTAATCAATTAGTAATCAATTAGGATGATTGTAAGCAATTAATATCTTATATTTTAGGTAACTTAGAGCAGTACTACATCCTATGATTGTATATATCTTCCTAGGATTAGAATGGAATACTCAAGGAATCAATTTCTATTATACTTAATAATTTAATACTTAACAAATCTGAAGCAAGATTGCACCTCAATTATAAATGGACTAGTGAATTTAACCAAAGAAAACAAAAATCCAAAATGTTAAAGAGGACGATAGCTTTGATTTACTATCGTTTTACATTTCTACTTACAAACATCAGCAATGTGATTTACTATTCATGAACTAATATCACGATTAAAATATATAATAAAAAAGGAAAATAAAAAACATACCAATTTGCATCTTTCTCAATTTTGAAAAAAGAATTGTACAAGGAGAGAGGGTAGATCTTAAAAAACAAATACGGAGTAACCTTTATCCGAAAATAAAAAATTGTACTCTGACATTAATGTGGTTAGACATTGTAATTTAGAAACTTTAAATTTTAATAATTTCATATCCTATTTGGCCTATAGAAAAATATGCTTTCATGCTTGTTTGAATAATAGTAAGAGATTTCTCGATGTCATATTAAGAAAAGATCATTAATTTGATGAAAAATAAAAAGAAATATTAAAAAAAATTTAGCCAATTTTATGTTTTTTATTAATTTCTATTAAAGAATAAACAAAAAGGAGAAAAAAAAGATTGTGGCCATGAACGTGATGGATGCAGTTTGAATCTACAATTTTTCCCTTCTTCTTTCTTCCTTTTCCTTTTCCTTACTCCTCTTTTTCTCTTTTTACCTTTCTACACGTTACTTTTCTACCTTTTTGCACAGTATGAGTCGTACATTACAGTATACTGAATCCCATCCCTAATCTAAATTAGCCAAACAAATGAGAGAAAAATAATAATTAAATGGATATCACTAAAAACTCATAATCATAATTTTAAAGAAGCCATCTATTTAACATATCAATTACTATCAATTATCTTTTAATTTTTCAATCCCTTATATCCCGATTCCTTCCCTGTCTGTAATTCCCTTTAGATCCTCGGCCTAAGTTTGATATCAAAGCCATAAAGGGTAAAGATAGAGAGAATATTATCCAGACCAGATGTTGAATTCTTTTTGGAGGTTTGGGTTCTTCCGAGGTTTTGTGCTTAGGATAGTCCAGGGTCGGTAAGTCCTCAACGAACGCAGACAGTTATACCCTAGGGAAGACCTTTGATTGTAGGAAGAGTCCGGGTGCTCCGTAAGAGTTCCATAACATGAATCCGTTTCTCAACAGATCTACTTCTTGTGATTTTGGGTCATCTTCTTCCATGGATTCAAAGAAGATAACAAACACCGAAGAAATCTTGATACAATTTCAAATCCGTTAGTTTTGTTTCATCAAGCTGAAGCTAATTAGTCAACACTTGTCGTCCAATTTCTCCTATCCTAGTGATTAACTTGGTGTCAAATTCATAAAACTTAAATTGATCACACCATTGACTTTCCATATCCATTTCCATACATCACCAAGTATCTTTGTAACCATTAAACTATCTGTACGGCTGTCATAAACAAGATATTATCAAATCTCCTTGTAAACTCCAATAAAGCTAAATAAACCTATCATATCTCTATTTAGAACTGAAATCCATCAATATATGAGGACGATATTGAGTCTAATGATTAAGACTACTGTGGTTTTATTTGTATTTTTAATTTATGATGCTTCATTAGTTTAATAAAATTAGCATGTGTAGTTTTTATTAGCGAATATTCTCAGAATATTCTCCGTATATTTTGTAATTATGATAGATGTATATTTAAGGTAACTTAGGATTCTAATTGTATTAGGAATCAACCTTTGTAAGGTAAGTTATGATTCGTGCCATATTAGGAATCAACCTTGTACAGCTATATATATTGTGAATAATGAAAGGAATCCTCAAGGGAAATTATTCTATCTTTCATGGTATCAAGAGCCTAAAACCTAAAACCCTTCTCTTCCTCATTCTCGGCTGAAATCAGCATTTTTCTTCTGATTTCACACAAAAAAAACTGGTTTCTTCCTCCCTTTCTCGGCCAAACCAGAAAATTCCCTTCCCTCGGTAGGCGGCAACCATGTCTTCCCCCACAAATTTCGATTCATCCACTGGCACACTTGACAACCCCTCTCAACGTTCAGTATCTTCTTTTCATTCGGCATTCGCCGTTAACAACATCAAGAATTTTATCCCTATAATTCTTGACCAAGAAGACTGTCAATATTCCATGTGGATGGAACTATTCTACATTCATGCATTTGCATACAATGTGCTCGATCATATTGACGAATCTGTTCCTCGTCCCACCGATGTTACAGACTCAATCTAGCGTCGTCTTGACGCCATCGTCAAACAATGGATCTACGGCACCATCTCCAAAGACCTGTTGTGCACTATCATGAAAACAAAAGCTACGGCACGTGAACTTTGGGTCCGGCTAGAAGAAATCTTTCAGGACAATAAAAATACTCGGGCCGTATATTTGGAAGAACAATTCAATAATACCCGCCTCGAGAATTTTAACAATATGTCCGAATATTGTAAGCAACTGAAACTCATAACCGATCAACTATCCAACGTCGGGACTTCTGTTTCAGAAACCAAGATGGTGCTTCAACTTGTTGCGGGTTTACCAAAAGGTGAATATGACACACTCGCAACAATGATTCCACAAGCCGACCCTCTCCCAAGTTTCAACAAGGCATGCTCACAACTATTGTTGGAAGAAACTAGACGTGCTAAACAAGAGGAACACAATCAAAAGGCCTTAGCCGTTGACGGATGACAACACTGCTGCCGGCAAGAAGAACGAAATGTGCAGCCAGCCGCCAAAGAATGCAATGACAGTCCAAAGCTTAATAATGCAACGTCCAGTCGGAAAGCAACGAACAGTCCAAGCGGCTGCAGTCCAAAGGCCGATCAAAGCCGGTGGCGGAGGTCATGGCGGAAGAGGTCGCAACAACAAAGGCAAAGGCCGCGGAAAGGGCCAACACAACTAGCAAGCGGCAGGGCACAACCAAGAAGAATCGCAAAGCAGCGGCACTGAACGCGGGGCCCAGGGCCCACCGCCATGGTCGATCGGCCTCTTGGGCCCTGCCCTGCCACCACGCAGCGAACCAAGCGACAGCAGAATAAAGCCCACCTCGGCCGCAAAGATGCAGGCCAGCGAAGCAGAACACACATCGGCCGGCCCCGACTTCTTTGGGCCAGGCCTACACCACCGTGAACCTTCAATAGCCCGATGACAATTGGTACATGGACATCGGAGCCACATCTCACCTCACCCCGTCGTCAGGTAACCTATCTCAACTAGGTCGGTTAAAGTGTCCTCAATTTATTATTATCGGCAATGGTCATTGCATTTCAATTGAAGGTTACGGTAACACACACACCAAACATCCACACCCACCTTTCTCCCTAAACCACGTCCTATACACACCTACCATCATTAAAAACTTAATCTCTGTCAGAAAATTCACTAGCAATAATTCTGTGTCTGTCGAATTTGACCCTTTTGGTTTTTCTGTGAAAGAACTCAATACGGGGAAAATTCTTACACGCTGCAATAGTGTGGGAGACCTCTATCCATTCACTCAATCTTCCGCTATCAGACCGCAAACACCTCTATCCCTTGCGGCGATCTCTCCCTCAACTTAGCACAACAGACTCGGACACCCCGGAGACCCAGTTTTTACTTTTCTTAGGACTTGCTAAGCGTATTCAATGTAATAATGGGAAAATTGCCCAACACTGTTTTTCTTGTCCACTAGGCAAACATACTCGTCTTTCCTTTATGTCATCAAACAGTGTTACTTTTTCTCCATTTGATATTGTTCATGCTGATTTGTGGACATCTCTGATTGCTAGCTCTTTGGGTCATAAATTCTATCTAGTATTCTTGGATGATTTTTCACATTTTGTCTGGATTTACCCACTGAAATTCAAATCTGATGTTTTTGCAAAATTCCTCGAGTTTCAAAAATTCATTAAGACACAATTTGAAAAACCTATTAAATCATTCCAATGTGATAATGAACGTGAATTTAATAACTCGGCATTTCACAATTTCTGTTCTAAACAAGGCATGGTTTTCCGTTTTTCTTGTCCTTATACTTCTTCCCAAAACGGAAAGGCTGAAAGAATTATACGTACCATCAATAACATGGTCCGCACACTTCTGTTTCATGCCTGCCTACCACCGCATTTTTGGGTCTATGATGTCAAAATGGTAGAATCCCTTCTAAATATTTTACCAACTAGCACACTCCAAAACAAAACCCCTACAGAAATCTTATACCGTAGGCAGCCATCATATGATCACCTACGTATTTTTGGATGCTTATGCTACCCCAACATAGCCTCCACTGCACCCCATAAACTTGCCCCTCGCACTCTTCCATTTGTCTTCCTTGGTCTATCTCCTAATCATCGGGGCTACTTGTGCTATGACATTGCTACTCGCAAAATCATCATCTCCCGTCACGTCACCTTTGACGAGACAACCTTTCCTTTTTCAAATCTCCGGAAATTTCAGACCACCGATTACATCTTTCTCGATGAACCAAGTCTGTCCCCGGTCATCCAAAATCTATACCAACAACAGCCACTATTTCGACAGTCTCGCCACTGTCCGGCACCACCCCACCAGCTCCCTACTCACCCCTACAGCCCCCAGTCGAGTCACCTGCACCACCGGCGACAACGCACGTGCACACCGGTCCGTAACCGGTGGACCAAAGAACCTCACAAACCCCCGACCCACCACCACCGCCCTCACATCGCATGGAGACTCGTGCACAACACAGGATCTTCAAACTCAAGGTTCAATTCAATCTCTCCACACAAACCTTATCACCCATTCCAAAAAATCCAAAACTAGCAAAACTGGACCCAAATTGGAATGCGGCCATGTGCGAGGAATTTAACGCTTTAACCAAGCAGTAACACTTGGGATTTGGTACCTAGACCACCGGTGTGAATGTTATCCGGTGTATGTGGCTATTTCGTCACAAGTTCGAGACAAGTGGTGACTTAGAGAGGTATAAGGCAAGACTAGTTGCCAATGGCACTAATCGCCAGGAGGGTATTGATTGTGGTGAGACATTCATCCAGCTTGTTAAACCGGCCACTATTCGGATCGTTCTCGGTATTTCTATGGGCATGCATTGGCCGATTCATCAGCTTGATGGCAAGAATGCGTTTCTTCATGGAGATTTGAAAGAGATTGTGTACATGCATCAGCCTCTTGGCTTTGTTCATCCCAAGCACTCCGCGATTTGTGTGTCGTCTCGGGAAGTCATTGTATGGATTGAAACAGCACCCCGCGCTTGGTATGATCGGTTCGCCGCTGTATTTTTTGCGATTGGTTTTGTATGTAGCAGTGTGATACATCTCTCTTCACTTTTCACCGAGGTAGCAAAGATCGCATATTTGCTATTATATGTCGATGACATTGTTCTTACTGCCTCATCTGACGGGTTGAAGAATGCAATCATTGCTCTACTCAAAATTGAATTTGCTATGACTGACTTGGGCAAGATAAGTTATTTTTTGGGTATATCGGTGACAAGATCTGCAGCCACTATGTTCCTGTGTCAACGTAAGTATGCAGAAGAGATAGTGTACAGGGCCAAGATGGCAAATTGTAAAATTATGCCAACTCCGGTGGACTCAAAATCCAAGCTTAGTGCCAATGACGGTGCGCCAGTTTCTGATCCCACTCTATATCAGAGTCTAGCGGGTGCTCTTCGATCTTACATTCACTAGGCCTGATATTGCATATGCCGTTCAGCAGTGTGTCTGTTCATGCACGACCCCCGAGAGTCCCATTTTGCCGCCTTCAAACGTATTATCAGATATGTTAAGGGCGCACTAGACTTTGGTTTACATCTATACACCTCTGCCCCAACCAAGTTGCTAGCCTACACGGATGCAGATTGGGCAGGATGCCCCGACACACGTAGCTCCACCTCAGGGTACTGTATATTTCTTGGGGATAATCTTATCTCATGGTCCGCCAAGCGGCAGGCCACGCTTTCCCATTCGAGTGCTGAAGCAGAATATCGCGGAGTTGCTAATGTCGTCGCTGAGATCTGTTGGCTCTGAAATATTCTTTCGGAGCTCCAATGTCCATTACGCAAGGCGTCTATAGTCTATTGTGACAACATATCTGCTATCTATATGTCTCATAATCCAGTCCAACATTAGCGGACTAAGCATATTGAGATGGATATCCACTTTGTGCGAGAGAAGGTTGTCCGTGGTCAGGTCAAAATTTTACACGTGCCTTCCTCTTATCAGTATGCAGACATTTTCACAAAGGGACTACCGCGACAGCTCTTCACCGACTTCCGATCCGGCCTTTAGCATTCGGCCTCCTCCCGCTCAGTCTGAGGGGGAGTATTAGCGAATATTCTCAGAATATTCTCCGTATATTTTGTAATTATGATAGATGTATATTTAAGGTAAATTAGGATTCTAATTGTATTAGGAATCAACATTTGTAAGGTAAGTTATGATTCGTACCATATTAGGAATCAACCTTGTACATCTATATATATTGTGAATAATGAAAGGAATCCCTAAGGGAAATTATTCTATCTTTCAATTTTGAGTTTATTCTTATAGTCCGTTGTTTATTTGTTTAAACATATTAGAATTGACAAGCATTATATGCATAAAAATACATAATACATGTAAGTGCAACATTTCAGATTTTCATAGAAAATACGTGGAAATTACATTAGAATTCATAAAGCCGATAACAAGATACATTAGAAAAAAACATAGAAAACATAATACATAAAAAGTGCAACTACTAAAAACAAAAAAATATCACATAAGAAATAATAAACCTAACCGATAATGCAATATTTTCAAATTACAAACAACAACAAGAGACAACAAATTTAGCCTCCAAAAATTCAGTTTTCCTTTCAAGACATTGTTATGTTGAGTGACTCAGCTTCTCTTCATGTAATTAGTTTTGTCTTCCGAACCTTTAGCAATGACTTAAAAAGATCAATATCTTATTCAACTTTCTTACGTTTAAACTGCTTATCAAACTGCACATTTATTTGTGAAGTCGCGGTATCTCGATCAACCAGAGGCTTTCTAAATTGCGCCAACACCATTTATCAACGGGAATTGTATCATCCCATCGAAAATAATCGCATTCACCAGTTGCCTATAAAAAACACAAATAAAATTTCAGTATTTGAAATAAAAACATGTAGATAATATTATAAAGACTATAAAAAGTTGCAAAACAACTTACTTCGGGCACTTTATAACCCTAAAAATGGTTACCCGGATATTCAGGGGTATTTGATGTCTTGAGCCTATAATATTCTCTCCGCACAAACAAACGTCGGGTTCTATAGACTTTATTGAGGTTCCGAACTCTTGAGACATGACTAATCTTTAGTTAAAGTGCGGTGTAGAGTAAAATGGAGTTAGTGTGAAAATGAAGGAGTTCTGCCTTAGTTTTTATTGATTCCTTTAACGCACTAAATTTGTGCATTAAAAGAGTTAACCGGATCGTGACGACATCCGTCCAGTTAACTCATTTAATACACAAATTTAGTGCGTTAAAGATAACTTTTTGTCAACTTTTTTTTTTCATCCAATACTTTGATCTTTTTTTTTGGGGGGCATTTAGGTTCCGGATTCCGATCAGACAGTGTAGAATTGATCCTTTCATAGAAAAAGAATTAAAAAAAAAGCGTTTACATATTTGATGATACAAAGAAGATGGTCCTGGTGATGCTCAGAGCGCAGAAATTAATGAAGGAGGGGGGGGGGGGACACACATCTGACATAGGAGGAGGACAATAGCACACAGTAATACATTCACGTGCACTTCTTCAATTGTATCCTTCCAAAAATCCTAATATCAGAATGTCCCTACACAGACCCTACCCCCCTTCACTTACTAAAGTCAGCACAGTGTAATTTACATATATATATTTTTTATATTCAGCTTTTCAGTTTACGTCAATTATTCCTGAAGCCACTACGTGCTGGCCCACAAATTGCCGATCCAAAGTCTTGGCCTAGTCCAGTGTCTCGGCCCAGTCCCGGTAATGGTACTGTTCTAGCGTTGAGGCCCATTACTCATTTCGATCCGATATCTACTGCTCACCCAGTTGTTGGGCCAGCAGGCCCACTGCCTGCTGGCCAGTCCACTACCAACCCAAGAAATGCCCAACTTCCGTTCAATTCTACCTCACGTCAAGGGCCCATTACTCGTAGCCAAAGGGGTATTATTAAACCAAAATAACATTTTAATCTTAATTCTAATGTCACTAAATCTCCCCTACCACGTAACCAAGTGTCTTCCCTTCATGACCTGAATTGGAAATTGGTCATGGATGACAAATATAATGCTCTTATTGAAAATAAGACGTGGGAGTTGGTGCCCCCATCCACCTGGTGTTAATATTATTCGGTCTATGTGGATTTTATACTCATAAAGAAAATTTTGACGATTCTTTTGAGAGGCATAAGACCCGTCTTGTAGGTGATGGTAAAACACAATAGGTTGGCGTGGATTGTGGAGAGACATTTAGTCCGGTGGTCAAACCGACAACCATTCGCACTGTGCTCAGTCTAGCTTTCTCGAAGACATGGCCAATTCACCAGCTGGATGTGAAAAATATTTTCTTACACGGTGATATTAAGGAGACAGTTTACACGCATCAACCCTTAGGTTTTAGGGACCCCAATTATCCTCATCATGTCCGTTTGCGAAAAAAGTCCTTGTGTGGGATTAAGAAGGTCCCACGGGCTTGGTATAAAAGGTTTACAGATTTTGTGTCTACTATTGAGTTTTCTCACAGCAGGTCTGATCATTCATTGTTCATCTATCGGCGTGGTACTTCTCTGGCATACATTTTATTATATGTTGATGATAATATATTGACTGCCTCATCGGATATTCTACGCAAGTCTATCATGTCCCTTCTCGGTTCAGAATTTGCTATGAAAGGCTTGGGGCCCTTAAGCTATTTTTTGGGCATAGTAGTCACTCATCATGCAGATGTTCTATTTTTATCACAGAAAAATTATGCGTCAGAGATTATTGAGAGAGCTGACATGTCATCTTGTAAGTCTACTTCTTCTCCGGTGGATACTAAACTGAAGCTGAGTGCTACGTCTGGCACCCTATACGAGGATCTCACCCACTATCGCAATCTTGTAGGAGCACTTCAATTTGACTTTCACGAGACTTGATATTATTTATGCAGTGCATCAGGTGTGTTTGTTTATGCATGATCCAAGGATTGAGCACATGCATGCGATCAAACGCATTATACGATACATACAGGGCACACTTGATTATGAATTGCATTTATATCCGTCCGCCATTTCTACTCTCGTGTCTTATACATATGCTGATTGGGGTAACTGTCATGATACCAGATGTTCGACCTCTGGTTATTGTATGTTTCTGGGTGATAACTTGGTCTCTTGGTCTGCAAAACGCAAACTACATTATCGCGATCCAGTGCAGAGGTCGAGTATCGAGGGGTAGCCAATGTGGTGTCTGAATCATGTTGGTTGCGTAATCTTCTATTAGAACTTCATTTTCATATTCAGAAAGTTACATTGGTCTAGTGTACTAATGTTAGTGCAGTCTATCTTTCTGGAAATCCGGTCCAACATTAGCGCACTAAGCATATCGAGATGTATATTCACTTTGTTCGCGAAAAGGTAGCTCGTGGACAAGTACGCATCTTGCATGTCCCTTCCAGGCACCAAATTGCTGACATCTTTACTAAAGGTCTTCCTTCGGTTCTATTTGAATATTTTAGGACCGCCCGTTATGACTGCGGGGGTATGACAGAAGGAGTATACACGTGTATCCGAGTTCAAGTTTTAGTGTAAATTTACCATAGTTGAAGAATTATTGTACAAGTGTAATTATGATTTATTGTTATAATAGGAATATGACTTTTCATTTATTATTATAGTAGGAATATGATTTTCTATAATTAGAATTATATATTGTATATTTTATATAAATACCTCTTCATTAATGAAAATAATTAAAGGATTATATCTTTCATTACTTTATTTACAATGTATATTGGTCAATAGATGAAAGAAATCTAAAGGTAATTGGTGTAATCCTAGAAATGATACGTAATGTTGTGTTCTATCGTCGGCTGCCGTGAATTTAAAATATTTTATAACTATTTACAAGGTTAAGTGGTAGAATATAGTTGACGCTAACACTACTAACTCCTGAAAAATCAACATATGTTACTACTCCCACATCTTAAAAAAACATATGTTACTGCACACATTAAACAAAAGAAAAAAAAAACTAATATAAACGTAAAGTAAAAATATTTTTATGAAATTCGGCACTAACATTATTCTTGGTTAAAGACAGTTCTATTTTCTTATTAAGTACCAGTAACAATCTTTTTGTTCGATGCCTATTTCAAAAAAGGAAAAGAATTGAAAATCTTTGATTTAGCATTAACATTACGATTGGCAAAATAATTCTACTTTTAGAAACAAGTGATACACAAATCTTTTTGCTCCGTTATCTTTGTGGAGGGGAAAGTATCGAAGGCGAAACCTCCCACCTGTATCAGAGGCCTCTTGGCCAGGTGGAATGTAAATCGAGGGATATGCGCGAGTGGCAGCCTTGTAAGGGAGAGGACCAACGAGACACGAACCCAACAACATCCCTTGCAATATTTCAGCAAAGACCGTCATCACACGAATTCGAACCCGTGACGTCGGAGTAGTTGTACCCCAATCACCTTGTCACTTACCAACTCGCCTGTGCCCTGGGGCTTTTTGCTCCGTTATCTATTCTATTGAATTTGAATCATTACCAAATGATCAGAATTAAGAAATCTAGAGCTGAATCTTGGGAATCATATACAAGTCCAAAGCCACCATTGTCATAAATAAATACCAATTGAAATTAAAAAAATAAATTTTACGGGTCATGGATAAAACCCAGTAACCCGGCCCATAACTCTCTTTAGCCACAGTTCCTGCTTGGGAAGTAGAAGCAAGCAGCATATTCATATCTATCTACATATTATCTCTCTCTAAAAACAGTTTTTCCCTTCCCATCTTTCAAACTCCTTCCCCAAAGAACTCTTCCATCCTTACCTTCTTACTAGGGTTTCTTGCTAATCACTTTATACACTCAAAAACACTAAAAAAAAACCCTACTCGAAGTTGATATATGCATATATGCACAAGTGATATATACAAAGTTTTTTTGTGTGTGTGTGTGTGTTTTTTTTCTCTCTCTCTCTCTCTCTCTACTGGGATCTATGTATTTTTGTTCATTCAAGAAGAGCAAATCTGAAAAAAAGGCTATGCAATCAGGTTATGAGATGGCTGGGATCCATCATCAGAGAAACCAACAACAGCAACAAGTGGAAGAGCAGCAGCAGCAACAAAGATTCATTGTGGAAAATGCTTCAACTTCTTCACCATTTTTCCCAACCTATCACCACTTCCCTCATCCACTTCTCCAACAAATCCACCATATACCCTTTACTCAACAGTTTTTCCAGTACCAGCAACATCCCCATTACAGATCCATGTTAGACCACCAACAACATCAAGAAATAAGGCTAGAGCCTAGTCCGGAAGGCGAAAGTAATGAAGTGCAAAGTGTGTCGGGTACATTTTTTCCTTTATGTTTCAAGTTGGGTATGGAAGGTGATAGTGTTAGTAAAGCATCTAATGGTGGTGGCTATGAGGAAGAAGGAGGAATTAGACAAGAAGATGCTTTGATTCGTGGGAGTGAGGGATACTGTACTCAGCCTCGACAAACTTCTCTAGCTGTGTCTCATTGGTGGCAAAACCAAGAAGATTCTGCTATTAAACAACCTTTCTGGTAATCTTTTGTGCACTCAAACACATGTAAATTATAATTACTCTACTACCTACTTCTTTTCCCCCCGTACACCCTATGAATGAGCCTATTCTATTATTTAAATTATTAAATTCCTGCTTAGATGTTGGTCTACTACTATTAATATCTCTTTTATTTTATTTTTCTTTCCTCACCTTTTTTGGGTTTGTAGGAAGCCCCTTAGTGCGGAATTTTCAAATGGGAATAATAACAACAGCAATGAAAGAGAGAATAAGGACATACGAGAAGAAGATCAAGAAATGTATCCACCTGAAGAAATTCATCATCATCAGCAAATTATCAAGAGCTTAGAAGAAAATAAATGTAGAGTACTATTTGGAGAGTTAGAAGCCATTTATGCTACTAATGCTGCTGCTGCTACTACTACTAATATTCATCGAATTGCATCTGAATCTGTTCTCAGTGCTGATAATTTGCCAACGAATCACAATGTCTCTTTTCCTGTGGCTTTCAACGATTCTAATCAAGCCAGTGTGGCCACCACCACCACTGCTGCTGGAATTTATATTGGATCAGAAAGCGCATCCGTTGGAGGAAGAGAAGCCGAAGCCGAAGCAGAAGCCACAAGGGGTGAAGTTCATAAAAGGAAGAGAAAGAAGAAAGCAAAAGAATTAGGAACAAGCGATTCGATGTCAGGATTTTTCGAGTCCTTAGTGAAGAAACTCGTGAACCACCAAGAGGATCTCCATAAGAGGTTGGTGGAAACGATTGAGAGATTGGATGAAGAAAGAATAAAAAGGGAAGAAGCGTGGAGGGAACAGAAACTGGCAAACCTCCAAAAGGAAGAAGCTGCTAGAGCGCATGAAAGAACCTTGGCTAGAGAAGCTACTCTTGTTTCTTACTTGGAAAAACTCACTGGCCAGAAGATCAATTTTCCTCAACCAATCAAGAATGATGATAAAAGTTGTTCTACCTTGGTGAAGTTGAACAACAAGCGATGGCCTCAAGCTGAAGTTGAGGCCTTAGTTCAGATTAGAACTAGCTTGGAGTCTAAGTTTCAAGAGCCTGTAGGTCCAAAACGGGTACTTTGGGAAGAGATAAGTAACTCAATGGCCTCAATGGGATTTCAAAGAAGTGCCAGAAGATGCAAAGAGAAGTGGGAGAATATGCATAAATGTACTGTCAAGAAAACAAAAGAAATCACCAGGGAACAGTTCAATAGTAGTACTGCAACTATTGACTTTGTAAATCAAGGAAATGATACTGTTGATCATTTGGTTACTGTCAATCTACCTGAGGGGAATAATGGTGAAAAAGATAAACATGTAAACGGGGAGTTCAAAAATGGAAGTGGGAAAGAAGATATGGAAGAACTAAAAGAATAATGACGAATGAATTAAGGATTCATTCATCAGAATCCAGACAAATGAGACAGCCAAGCTAAGAACATCACTGGTTCCTTTCAGGTGGAGGCTTTTTTGCTCTTTTCTCATCATTTCTTTTTATCTGTACTGGCACTTTGTTCATCCTGTCATTTCGTTTTCTTCCAATACTGATATGAGTTTCAATGTCGTTTTTGATATCTTCTAGTGTAACTAGTGGTATTAAATCTGAAGCATTGTGTAGGGCATACCAACAGAACTTTGTCCCAAAGGATATGCAAAACATGGTGCCTTGTATGATTAGCACATAGTTGAAGTAGTTCAACCTCATTTCTCTTCCCTGGCGCTTTGCTGTATTTAAGTTAATTCAACAGTTGTGAAAAAAAGAAGCAGTAAGCATCAAATGAAAACCGAGGAAATGATGCTTAGGAAACATGATCAAAATTATAGTAGCAAACAACCTGTTAGAATGGAATATTAAATACAATAGAGCAAATTTTTGTTTCACTACCTTAAATCCTTATGATGATATATTGAGGTCTTCTTTTTCTTTTATTGGCTTCACTTCTTTTCATTTTAACTTGGTACATCAATACAGGTCACCGTATTCCCAATACGCGATTGGGTCATGCATTAAATATAAGACTAGAGAGTAAGGCTGTATGGGACTGGAATACTGGATATCCCATCCCGTCTCGTTAGCTTAGTGGGATGGGATGGGACGGGCTTAAGGATTTGTCCTGTCCCGTTCCACCAACGTTAAGAAATCATCCCATCCGGTATCACTAAAATTGTCACGTTCTACTTCAATTAGAAAAATCATATTTGTATGTTTTGATTTTGCAAAGTTATCAATTTAAGTTTGAAGTTTATTTTAAATTTATATCAATTTACTAAATTTACAATATATCACACTACCATCTTTATATAATTACTTAGTGCTATACAAATTTTAAAAAAATTTAAAAATCCCACTAAGGCCCTCGACTGTCCCGTCCCCTTAGCTTAGTGGGATGGGACAGGCCGATGGGTTCGTCCCCTTGGTCCCGATCTACCCTATCATGTTAAGCGATCATCCCGTCCCGTCTCATCCCCCTAAAATCATTCTGTCCCGCCTCGTCTTGTTAGCTTAATGCATGGGATGAGATGAGACGGGCCTAGGGCTTTGTCCCCCGTCCCACTAAAGTCATGGTCCTCCCTATCATGTTAAGAAATTATCTTGTCTCGTCCCACTAAAATCGTCCCGTTTCACATAAATTAGAAAAATCTCATTTGTATATTTTGATTTTGGAATGTTATCAATTTAAGTTTCAAATTTATTTTAAATTTGTATCCATTTACTAAATTTATGTAGTCTTATATCACATTATCATCTTTTAATAATTTTTAGAGCTTAAATATTTAAATTAATATAATTTTAAAATATTAAAAAATTCCACTAAGGCCCCCGACCGTCTTGTCCCTTCCCCTTACCTTAGTGGGATGGGACGGGCTGAAAGATTCGTCCCGTCGGTCCCGGTCCCCCATACCTCGTTAAGAAATCCTTCTATCCTGTCCCATCCCTCTAAAATCGTCCTGTTTTGTCTTGTCCCGCCCCGTTCGAAATCTTACTATAGAGTACATTTCTTTCACTCAATAAGGTGGTCGAGTGTCAACGACCAAATAAAGTTTTTACTTTTTTGATTTCTTAATTGGATTTTTAGCCGTTGTATCATTTCTTTCCATTTAGGGATGTCAACGGGGTAGGGCAGGGGCGGGGGAAGGGTACCCCCATACCCGTACCCGCCACCTAAAACCCACCCCCATACCCGCCCCACCACCCATCACGGGCAGTAATTCCTCCACCCGTACCCGCATGGCGGGTATAGGATTACACCTGCCCTCGCCCCCACTTACCCGGCGGGTACCCATTACCCGCCTCACCACCCGTTGGGTACCCGCATACCCGTCTACCTGCCTCACCTACCCACCTAAAATATTCAACTAATCAGTGTTCTACACTTCTACACCACCTGTATCAATAAAATTAACAAAGCTCAAATCTTGCATCAGTATGTTAAGTCTTCAATATTTGATTAAAACATTCTACACTGATTGATACACAATATACCAAAGTTCATTTAACAAAGCAACTTAAAAAAAAAACTCCCAGTAGTTTTTTTAAAGCAACTAAAAAAAATAAACATTCTACATTGATTGATACAACTCTTTAGCTGCTGAAGTTCAACATTTGCATCCATGGATTCTTCAATCAATCCTTAGCATACATCAACCTCCTTCACCTAAAATATAGAAATTTAAAAATTTAACACTGTTTGGTGAATATATGGCAAATGATTAATTAAGTTGAACTATTTAAAACACTTAATACATCAACCTCCTTCACCTAATTAAGTTGAACTATTTAAAACATTCAGCCATATTTAATGGGTATTTATGGAGGATAATCATTTCTGCCAAATCTCGTCTCTCATCTGCTTGATGAAACTCATATGGCGCCAATGATAGTGTTTCACCCTTATTGGCGGGATTAGATAGTGACCCAAACAATCTAGTTTGTCGAAGATCTTGGCATACCCTCTTAGGAAAAGACCTAGTGTGATCTCTCAAATGAGATGTGCTAGCTTTTGGCCCTCCTGCCAAAAGCTTAGCACAAAAGTTACATTCGGCTTTCGTTTCACCATTAACCTTCTTCCTTTTATAATTTTTTCAAACTTTTGATGTATGCCTACTAGTAAGAGGTTTAATAGAAGGGTCTAGGTCTAATTCTGTTTCATTTGGACCCTTTAAAGGAATCAGATTTGCACCGGAAGAACCTTCAAAACCACTTTTCGTTCCGGAAGGTCTTGTCCCGGAATTAAAGTTTTCATCTCCCATGGTAGGATTTTGAAAACGAAATAAATACTAGAATAAATACTTTAACTTTAGAAGAGAGACGAGATTTACATGAATAATACAAAGAACTGAAGAAGTAGGATTTGAAAATAATGAAAAATAATTAATAAGAATTGAAAAGTGAAGACCTAACAAAGAATGAAAAAAATAGGAAGAAATAAAGATGGGTTTTACCTTGAATAGAAAGAGATGAAGATGGTATCAAGGATTCATGACAACTGTAGGAAGTTTCTTTTTTTGAGTTTGGCTTTAGGAATTAGGGATTTAGGGTTGGCTTTTGAGTTTCTTCCTGGGAAGCTTTTGGTTTTGAGTTTTGGGATTCCTGGGATTTCGCAAGATGGGTTATAAGTGTACGGTGTATGTGAGAAACTGAGAATGTTTATTTATTTATTTTTTACTTTTTTTTCACTTTTAAACCATATTTGGACTTTGGGCTAAGGAAACAAGTTGCATACCCATTATTTAGGCGGTGCGGGTCTTATATGAAATCCACCCCTGCCCCACTACCCATGGCGGGTAGCACTTTTGATACCCATACCCCACCACCACCCACCAAACCATCCCCATACCCGACCCAACTGAAGCGGGTGTGGGGTGGTACCCGCATTTGACATCCCTATTTCCATTCTTTGAAGGATGGGTTATATTGGCTTGGACAGTGCGTAGCAACCAGTACAGGTTCATTGCTAGACGTGGTCCAAACTTATGAGATCTGGGGTAAGACGATTTGTACTGTGTAACAATTGTTGGGTTTGGTCTTGCTAAAAAAAAAAAAAAAGAATTTGAATTTAAATTTAAATTCAAGCTGTACTTGATGTTTCGTTTATCCAAAAGAATACTGGCTTCTAATATGGTTTTAACCATGGATAAATGTTTTCATATGCTCGTATTATAATTTATTTTCTTTATAAATTCAAAAGTCACAAAATTCACAATTTTGTACTCGCATGGAAAATTTGTGTGCGAAGACTTTATTTCTCATCCCCATTCAAAGCTTCCTTTTCTTTTTTTAGGTTTTTCATTCGTATTCGATATCTGTATTGAGGCCAGATTAAATTCGAATCGCTAAACTTCTTTTTCTTTAGGCAAACAAGTATCAGTTTCTAATATATTTCTTTTGTCAATAAAGTAAAGAGCAGAAGAATTAAATTAAAGAAAAGGACAGGGCGTGTAAGTTTTCTTTAGTGTAGATAAACATGACAAACTGAAATTGAATTTTATATGCAAGTACTTATTTATTTTTTAACCATGAAGGGAAAGGAAAGCTAAAAGAAAAATAGGCATAGGTTCCACAAGGGGGAAGAACTGATGGGATTGAAATGAGAGGGTTGCATGAAGAGTAGTAGTAAGTAAATGGATATCCATCAATTTGGTTATATATCAAAAGGGAAGGGTAGATAGAAGTAAATTGGTATCTCACTCTTTCACCTTAGTGTTTTCAGTATCTACAATCAATCCATCCAAAATTGGATAGAGAACTGAACATCCATTCTTTCCTTTAAGAGGCATACAACAGATTGGAAAACTATTTATCCCTCTCTCCCTATCAGTCTAATGGAAGTTAATCATCACTAAAGGGGGACGAATGCTCCATTAGAATCAAGTTTTGAAAATGAAAATACCTTTGGTTTAAACGATTTCCCTTTTTAATAAACTTGGTGTCAAGTAAATTTGGATTAGTCGGGCTAACGAATTTTGGATACGGTTATTCATACCAAGATATGGAAGTTAATTTCCATCCACTACATGAAGGTCTCTAGCTCTTTCATTATTGTTTCCTTATTAAGGGCTTACCTTATGTGCTCAAACTGATCCACACAGTGCATGCTAGGGGAGGATGGACGTACCTTGATACGTAACGTTCTCCTTGAATTTTTGTAAGGCGGTGCTTATTGGACGGTTCGATTGGATATTTGTATTTAATGATTTAGCTTAACGCTTATCGATTATAAAATATATTAATTCACTAACCTAGCCTAACCAATAAAATATCGACTAGTTCAGTATGTGTTTAGCCATTATTGGTCAATTTATTGGTTAACCAACAAGGTGTACCAAACTACTTATAGCTTAAAATGAAACGTTAATAACTGTAATCAAATTTTGTCTCAAAAGTGCAACAGCTTACTGCCCAAGATTTTGCCACAGACGTATGAATATATGATTGTTAGAAAAAAGTGCAGTGCTTCCACTTCATGGCCAGTAGCATGTTATCGGTACTAGTTATACAAAACGAATACACTCTTATACAATAATAAGCTTATACAGAGTTAACTTTTATACAAAACATACAATATATACTCTTATAAGCTTTTGTTGGAAGAGGTTTACTTAGATTTTTGTAATATAATTCATACTTTAGGAAATTAATTTAAGGTACATGTATTGTTTTGTCCATGAATCAGGGAAGAGATAAAAAAGTTTAATAATAATAATAATAATATATTAAAAGTGGAAAGCTCCCAAGTGCAAAGTTGAATTGCGAAATTATCCTTCAAAAGTTGATCGACCATTGTACCCTTTTGTTACACATTTACTTTTTATTATTATTGTATAAACATGTAAATATACATTATAAATTCTACATGGACTAATATTCAATTGTAAGTTACAATTAGTAAGACAACAAAGAGTTATTATTAAATTATATACATGTACGGTTGCACCTTTACCTTGGCGTTTGGAGTTGCTGCAATTTCTAGCAATAAATACATACTTAAAAGTTAATTAATATTATTCTTAAATTACGATGATTGTTTCACTTGTAACGGATATGAAGAAAATCAACTAATTAGCCATCCATTATCTTTTGAGATTTTTGCATAATCCTTAAATGTACTTCTCGGCTTATAAGTACAATTACCTCACAAGAATTTTCTGTAAATCATGTCATGAGAAAATATTATATTTTCCATTGATCTACAATAACAACATCGCTATTTGCTACAATGACAATATTAAAAGACATTTTGGTATATTTACATATTTTTAATTTAAGACCACAAGATTCAAAAGTCTTCTATCCTTTCTTAAACTTTGTACCAAGTCAAAACAAGATAAATATTTTGAAACAGAGGGAGTAATAAACAGTGTAGTGTCAATATTACCTCTTGAAAATCATGATTGACTAGAAAGGATCATAGTCTTTTATACCATGCTTGTGGTACTTGCTTAAGTCCATAAAATATTTTAATGAATTTGAGAATATGATATGGATATTTTTTACTTTCGAACAAGGAGGTTGTTTTACAAAAACTTCTTCAATTGTGAAATCATTTAGAAAACACTTTTTACATCCATTTGAAATAATTTGAAATCTTTATATGATGCATAAGCAAGCAACATTTGAATGAACTCTAGTCGTGCAACTGGAGCAAAAGTCTCATCATAGTCAATGCGCTTCATTTGAGAGTATCCTTGAGCAACTAGATGGGCGGCTTTGTTTTTGACTACTTGACCGGACTCATTTAACTTCTTTCTGGAAACCCATTTCATAGCAATAATAGAACTGTTTTGGAGTTTGGAACTAAAGTCCATACCTGATTTTTTTCAAATTGATCAAGCTCTTCTTGCATAGCTTGAATCCAATTTTCATCTTTAAGAGCTTCATCAATTTTTGTTGGTTCAATTTGAGAGATGAGTGCAATGTTTAACTGATTTCTAGCAGTCCTTTAAGTTTCCATTCCTTCTCCTGAATTTCCAAAGATGAATTTCTAAGGGTAGTCAGACTCGTTTCTCCATTCATTTGGAACAGATTCTACTTGAAGTTGAGCCAACTTTCCTTGAGGTTCACTAGGAATTTCAAGATTTTCAGTCGACTCTATTTGCTCATTGGTTGATAAGGTGGATCCTTCATTCTTGGAAATACTGGAGATTCCTGCATCTTCATCAGCATGATTACCTTTCTCAGCCAAGTGATTTGTATCATCAAACACAACATGTATAGATTCTTCAATAGTAAGAATGCGTTTATTAAAAGTTATATAGGCTCTACAAGAGTTTGAGTATTTAAGAGAAATACTTTCACCATTGCGGAGATCAAACTTAATGAGGTTATCTTTACCATTATTAGGAACAAAGTACTTACAATTAAATGCATGAAAATAGCTGATGTTGGGTGTTTTCCCACTCGATAGCTCGTGTGAAGTTTTCTTTAAGATAGGCCAGATTAAGCATCTGTTGAGAATGTGACATACAAAGCCCATTTTTCCAAAGCCCCAAAAAAAAAAAAGGGTTTACAAAGCCTATTTTCCCATGAAATCAACTTTGAAATTCAGTTTCCTGTCCAAGTTTTTTAGCTCGTTCTCTTTCAAAACAGTTCGGTTTTTCATTAAATCAGCCCAGTTTCGTGGTGTCAAAACATCCAGATTCATTTGAAAACGTAAAAACCTCTTTTCATTCATAAAACAACCAAGTTCTTATTTCAAGTTCAAAATAAGTTCGGATTATACCTCTTAAAATTAGTTCTTAATAAAATGTATAAATCACACTTGGTCCGCTTTAAAAATAGTTTTTGGGGACTCTAATCTAAATAATGTACATATCATTTTGCCTATCCTATGTCATAACCATATAGATTCCAATAATGTTATAAAGTATTTTTATACATGTTACTTATAATACAATAATAATGAACTGAAAGAGGAAAGGAGGCTGGTGGGCCGAGCCCACCTGTTAGCTATTTTCACCCATAGTAAGGCCTTCAAGCGCAACTACTTGATTGGACTTGATAGGTATGAATGGATTGGGCCTTTGGCCCAACTGTTTTGGAAAGGCGGTGACCCAAGCAGGCAGCCCATCGTGGTGTGTAGAAGGAAAAGAGGAGGGGGAAAAGAAAATAGAAGTTAGAAGGTACACAAATTTATATACTCTAAATGCATGCTATCTTAAATAATGTAAATAAATAAGGAACATGTAAAATAATTTTAAAAAGCCCAAGTTAAAATTAATGGGGACACCAATGGCAATACATATCGTAGTAATGCATGCAAACAAAATGGGCTGAGCCAACTTGAAGAAATAACAGAATACACAAGAGAAAAAGTCAGATAAGGAAATTCAAAGAGGAATGGGCCAAAGCCCAATAAATACATTACATGATCAGACGAAAAAACTTGACATATATGACTATGAGTCAAAGCCCAACGGAGGTATGTTCTTATAGTCTTGAGTGTTATACAAGGCATATATTCAACTTGTATATCTGGTATACCAAATATACTTGGTATACAGTCTAATATATGTACTTGGTATATCATACAAGGAACTCACACATATCAGAGAAAAAGGAAGAAGAAATAGAGGAAATTAGGAATGTCACACATGCAAATTCTTAATCCTTCCCCGTCTTACCATTCATAGACAACTAAATATGACATGATTTCTAGTTATTTAGATTAAAGTCTAATCCCTGTATATAGTAAAAAGAAGCAGCTAGCATATGAACAACGTGACAGCTAGATTCATGCTTTTTCCAGATTTTCAGTTCATGTTACATGGTCCAATTTTAACACACAAGAACATTTGTTCAAAAAGAGGACATGTCCTGTGTGGATATACAGATGTGTGTATACAGTGCCTAGCATGACACTACCACTAGTTTCTTACCATTTCTTAGGTCCTTAGGGACTCATCATCTTAAACCAAATAAATCTAAGTATAAGCAGGCATGACTATGAAATCAAATAGGCAAAGTAGTTTTGACACAGTCAACATACAAGAAAACATCAAGTTGAACATTCTCTGAATATCTTCCTGAATGGATAGGCATGGTTTTACTTAGTTCTACTTTTCAATCAAGGTCCAGCAACATAACATATAGCATGACAATTTAGAGTTTCCAGTTTTCATCTAAATGGCCATTTGAACTAGGTGTTTTCTTCAAACAAATAATTGTAGCTAAACACACAAACATGTGCAAATAGTGGCTTACCATGATATTAGAACAAAATCCCAGTCATTTTTAAGACACTTAAGGACCAAAAATTTCATTCAGAACCAACTAGATGTAGGTATATTGATTATACATAAAATTTTGGACCCAAACAAGGCAAGATGGCTCAAGAACAGATCATGCAGGCAAGGCAAGTCATATCAAGACATGAAACAATTTTTTTTTGTTCAAGATATGGGCAGAATACTAAGACAGTCACACTTGAGCCATGCATCTATCAGACATGCTATTATTTTTAGGTCCAGATTAAACAACTACATGGTATAGCCAAGACAAGGTTCATGGACACAATGCACAAGTTTGCAGGGTATAAGATTTGGGATTTAGGAGTTCTAAAGGTCAATTCAACTTAAACTAGGCTAGATTCAATAGAGAGAATGAGTAGTATCAACACAGAATAAACAAGTGGGAATTTAGGCCACACTACATCAAATACCAAACCCAAATCGCCCATATGCCCATGAGATAGCAAAAGACAAGTTCAAATAGATTCATGAAACATCTAAAACTCTACTGACTTCATAACTTCCTTACTTTGACCATATTGTCCTTGTTAATACATAAGGACTGAAATAGAATAGAGTTACTTAAATTTTAAGTTAAACTGATCTCATATCCAAACATACATAGTTTACAGGTTCAGACTACTTCATCATCTCAAAAATCATTCAAGTTTCAACATTTTAACAGATTCCAACCTATGCTTGTTTAAATAGACCTTAGAGAAACATCTCCGGGTTCAAATAGTTAAACAATTAGACTGGGAGGTTCATTTTAGGCTATCTTACTATCTAGGTTCATTTCAAAGCAAATCTATGCTATACCAACCTAAAACTGTCATTTTTAACTACAAACCAAGTAAACCTACTTCTTTTTCTAGTTCATTAGCACATAACCTTACTAAATGAAGTCAGTTTTACACATCTAAGTTAATATAAACTTTCCTAAACAGTGATGGCAGTGTTTGGGCTAAATCCTTATAGTTATTCAACTAGACAGTTGATACATCACGTAGAATATCATATTCTGAGCCTAGTTCTTGAGCTTAAAATAGTCTAGGTCAAATAATTAACACAATACCAATAATTAGTAAAACAAAATCATTGTAATCTGTTACATTCTTTTCTAAACAATTATCATGCTTCTAGAGTCATTGAATCATTCAAACATGTTTATTAACATACAAACACACCACAAATCACATAATTTAACTGAAACTTAATGACATAACCAAAAATTAGAAAAAGCAGAGGGAAATGCCTTGTGTAGTGGTAGCCTAGTCGAGTTTGGGGTTTGAGTCTTCACTCCTTCAATTCGATCACTCACTCACACTAGAAAAACAAAAGGTTTTAAAGACTGAGGGACTAATTCGAAACTTAGGGTTCCATCAAAGGGCTTGGAGCTCAATTCTATCCAAAGTAATCCCAAATTTAGATCGAAAATCAAGCTTTCAAGTAAATAAAACCTTAGAAATTCAATCGCCAACCCTCAACAGTGAAGGGTTGGGGTTCAATTTACAGAACCCCCAAACCCCTAGAAATTGAGATTACAATCGATGTGTGAGAACAGATTTGGGGGGGGGGGGGGGAATTCCCTCCAAAAGGTTCTCAACCAATCATAATCACTCAATTCGAAAACAATTAAAATCGCACAGACGCATGGAGAGGGTAACCTCACCTTTGTGGGGGGGGGGGGGGGTGCCTCTGCGGAGTAAGGGCAAGGGCCATTAATGCCCTTGCCTTATTTGAACGCAAAAGGACTGTGAAAAGAGAGCGACGTACTGTTGCCTTGCTATTTTTGGCGTCTGAAGGTGAAGACCACAAAGAGAGAAAGGTTAGGGTTCGAAGTCGCAAAAGGGAAAGAGATATTTGGGGTGGGGTCTGAGTATAAGCGAAATGTTGGGCCGGGTCGTGGTTCAATACGGCCAGACCTGACCTTTTTTAAAATGAAGGAAAGTGGCCCAACGCTGGCCTCTTTTAATTTAAATAGTTCTAACCACATTTTGTAAAATTTGAACCATTTTCTAAATTAAGAAATGACAAAATATTTTCAAATTTGACCAAATTAAATCACGAATTTCAAATTGAACCCAAATTTGACGTAATTAGGAGATGGGAATCTTAAAACCAAGCAAACATCCTTTTAATCATACCTAAAGTGATTTGAAATTCAGATGTATTTTAAAAATCTCATTTAATTAAATAATTCCCTGATTTTGACGGAATATATTATTGGTCATTTTTAAAATTGGAAATTTGAGTAAATAATTGCATCTTTATTTTTAATTAAATTTTGCAAAAATTCCATTATTTCCAGAATAATTTTTGTAAAATCATTTCCATCTTGTGAAAAGCGTATTTTACTCCGTCCGTGACTTGGGAATCCTGAATAATTAAATAAAATTATTGGAGGATAAAAATTAGCTGTCAACATTATTCACCGATGAGCTATGGTTGGTTGGGAAGTTATGCAGTTACCACCGAGCTACGGCCGGCCGGGAAGTTACCATTGATCAGTTGGGTAGTTAAAGTTTACAATAATGAAATTAGCTTCGAAGAATGGCTCGATATGAAATGATATAGATTCGTAAAATGGCATTACATATAAGTATAGTCATTATGCATGTTATGGCTCTTAGTGGCAAGTACGAGTTACATGTTGATCCTTCTTGACTCTTTTACATTAATGTCCTACTTATGCGTTTATTGCCTTACATATTCAGTACATTTTACTGACATCCCTTTTATTGGGGGACGCTGCGCTTCATGCCCGCAAGCTTCATGCCCGCAAGTTTAGATAGACAGATTAATGACCTCACCAGTAGGTTCTCATCTCAACTACGGTTGGTGCACTCATTTTATTCCGAAGTTGCTGCTTTTGAGTCGATATGATGATATGTACATGTTACGGGTAGGCCGGGGTCTTATCTCGGCTATGTTACATCAATCAGATGTTCTTAGAGGCTTTTGTAGATGCATGTATGCCTACGGCCAGGTTTAGTATGTTGGTACATTATTTGTACATGTTGGGGCCTCATAGGCCCATGCGGATGATATATATATATATATATATATGTTTGGATTTTCTGCTTACAAGTGTGTAAGTGCAGTATGTTTAATGGTTTTATAAGATGGGTCACTCACGTACGTAAGGAATTAGGTGCATGTTACCCTTCTTTTTGATTCCTGGTTGTGCTATAGAGCTAAGTCATGAGAAGTCGAGTTTAACTTGTGTTTGATGTTCTATAGAGATGTCGATGACCAGAAAAACTATGTCTAGCCAAAAGGGTAAGACAATTGAAGGGGATACATTATGAAGGTATTAGAAAATAAGATACAAGGTTAATATACAAATGACATAGAAGTGAAAAAGGTACGAGATGTCTAAGTACATATGATTATGAATAGTTCACACTTCAGGTAGGGACAAAAACGCCATGATTCAATATCATTTCCATCTTGGAACCAACTCTTACCTTATTTTATCGAACCGTAACACACCCAACTAACCGTGCAATTTTCTCTGTCCTTCGGTCAACTCCAAAGTCATTATACTAGTAACTATAGAACTTCTCAAGTATTAACCTTTACATATCTTTCCCACAAATCTTATCCAAGAACTAATTGCAAAACCCCGATAATCCCTCAATAAAACTTCACCCTTATCCAATGCTAAAGTCCTTCCTATTAGTCAATCACTGGCTCCCATTAGCCTACGACGAGTCTAATATACCAATTCATATACGACTTTTACACTCACTCTATACTACACAATTGTGAAATAACTCAGAAATCAACAATCTATTGGTTTCAACAATTCCCTGTTATCACTAATCTCGAAATTCCAAGTGAACCTACGAGCACACTCTTAGGTAAAGAAAGCGATTGTCTATTCCATTAAGCTTCACTCATCATAAGTAACATTGCCACCTGATCTCGAATAAAAAGTAATTCCCTGAAAGGACTTACAATCACTAAGTCTACTTTGCGATCACAATTCTATCGAATCGAAGCGAATTTATCCTTTTGTGACCTGCACGACATCCACGCTCGTACATCTTGCAATATAACCTATCAATCATGTTAGATATCAATTTTCCCTTCGTATCTCTTTCCTTGCATCTCTGAACTACCATTCCTACTGTTCAAGAATATCATTGAACTAAGAAGTCACAAACATAACCCTAATCAACTGAACCTTCAAATCATAGCTGAATACTAAACTTAGTCATGCGTTTGAATCATGGTAACACATCTCATACCCTACCATGAGATGTCATATCAAACCATTCACATACAAATTTAAGAGCGGGCTATCACCATCGGTGATAAAATGGGAACCTTCATACCACTATAATATTAATATCATTAGAACCATGAGTGTATGAATGCAATTGACAATACAAGGCAAGAAATCAAAATGCATGAGATGCAACCAAGTATAGAAGATGAATAACACATGCTTTCAGAATTCAACAACAAGTAATCTAAGTAAAATCAGGATATCATATCAAACAGTCCAACCACAATAATCCAAGTACAATCAGAATATCATATCAAAGCATGTGTGATGAATAAACACAACAATATCAAATATGGTGACAAACTCACATAATGGCAAAAAGTCCATATAACAACAGTCAGAATCAGCTTAAGGTTGATTCTCCAAATCACCCATCAACACAGTTCAACACCGGTACCCACTCAACCATTCATCACAACCGTCTGAATAGGACTCCCAAATATGCCAAATACCTTTCAATATTTATAACTACTTCGTACTTATATCGGAGTTTCAAAAAACTAAATCGTAGCCAACCTTATTACTTAATAGGAGAGCTACACGATCATGCCTCGTTGACAGCCTTGCCATTCCTTTCCACTTCTTGATAGTCAAAATCTATCCACGTATATACATAATTCGTTAATATAAAGCTTACGCAACATACAAAGATATAGACCTTACAAACAAAGACTTTAAAATACAAGCCGGGCCTATATCACCAAGACTCAAACTTTAATACCCGAAAATCATGAATGCATACTTAGTCCTATCCTTAAGTTAATTGAAAAACTATACACATTTGAACCCTCAATTGAATGATATTCAAGAAGGCCCAAATTGAAACCCTATAAATTTTTCCCAATTGAAAAGAAGTTTCTATTCTTAATTTAAGGCTTACAATATGATAATCTAACATCATCCACTCTAATTCATGATATTAACACAATTTGATCGATAAACCTATATTAAAATCAATAGCATATTTCTCTTATTCTCATAGAAACTTACAATCATCTTTTCCCAATCCGATCTCACTTCCACTCGGGAATGAGCATCCTTTGAGACAAACGACTAGGTCGTTGGTACTCATACTTAGGGTTGGGAATGGATCGGCGGTGGATCGAGTGGAGCTCAATCCACCTCCACCCGCCAACCATTCATCCACCACCTGACCCATCCATCACCCTATTTTTTCTTCATCCATATCCGATCCACTCATCATTCACGGGTGAATAGGGTGGATCGGGTGCTTCGCAGATGAAATTTGTTATAAGTTTAACCATTTGTTCTAATTTAAAATCAGTAATAATGTTAGTAATTAGTGTTCTTAAATCTTTTTTTTTAAATTCACAACAAAAATGTCGTGACCAAAACCAATATAAATACTCTTAGTTCCAAAGTATCAGTGTCTCATCTGATTAGCACCTTAAATATTTTTTATTCATATTCCATTTTTATGTTAGCTCAAACAAATCATACTTTACATTGCAAAATAAATAATAAAATTAATCAGACCTAACAATGAATAATTTTTTATATTTTCATAAATGATCACTAGCTAAGAACATTATAAAACTTTACTATTATGTAGACCTGTCCATAGGGTCGGGGACCCGCCCGGCCCGGCCCGAAAAAACCAGGGCCAGGGTCAGCTTTTAGCTGACCCGAGAGCCACTCGACCCGATCAGGGTCAGGGTCGGGCCAGGGTCAGGAAAAATTACCCGTCTGACCCGGCCCGGCCCGACCCGACCTCGGCCCGACCCCGACCGACCTCGGCCCGACCCCGACCCGTATATTTTTTTAATATAATTTATATTATTTTTCCTTCATTAATATTTATTTTGTACTTATATATATTTTTGTCATTAATAAGTGATATACTGCATGTTTATATATATATATATATATATATATATATATATATATATATATATTGCTCTAATCTACATTTAGCTCGACATAAAATAAGATAAAAACGGTAGCTGATTATTAATTATATATTTATATTATTAGTCATTTTGTTAATATCACGGAAGCATAATGTAGGGAGTAAATTGGTGAAACTTTAAATGGTCATAACTCTGCGCTCGGATGTCCGTAAGGCGGTTTGGCGCAGCCAATTTTTAGAAAAACGTCAGTTTTTCCAATCAATTTGTGTTTTTCCCCAAATCGATTTCCAATTCTCTTTTTCTTTAGTCAAGATTTCACGATATACAATACATTTCAACGTTGAAATTTCGTGGTAATGTAGGGGTGAATACCAATTTCAGTTTTGAAAATTCAATTTTTTTTTAAAAAATATCGACCCGACCCGACCCTGCCCGCCAAAAAAAAATCGTCGGGTCAGGGCCGACCCGTGACCCATAAGGTCCCCGAAGGGTCAGGGCCAGGGTCGAATTTAAAAAAAAATATAGGGTCAGGGTCGGGCAAGGAGGAAAAAAAAAGCCACCCAACCCGACCCGACCTTTGGACAGGTATACTATTATGGAAGTGAACTCTGGGCCAAAATTATGTTATTCTTGATTTGCCAAGTTTCATTATAATTTTTATTTAATAAAATATATACAATTTAATGATAAAAAGTATTATCTATCTATTTATAAACGGGTGGATGGATGGGTCGGGTGATGGGTTGGATGTATGTCCACCCGAATTCGACCCGATCCATCCGTCACCCGATTAAAATCCATGTTTTGTCAGATTTTCATCCATATATTCGGGTCGGGTGGATCGAATATCCATCGGGTCAGGGTGAAATTGTTAGCCCTACTCATACTTGACTTTCTAACACTTCGGAGACCGAGACACAAACTCAACAATATCTCTCTTCATCTTGCCTCACAAATAGTGCTGCTTCAAGTCATGGTACATCTTTGTAGCACCTAGATGAATCAAATATCTAGAGCTGTGAGTCTCTTCCATATTCAATCTCATCAAATCACCAACACGAGGAACACACACTCTCCCATTTATCCTCAAGACCCCTTCACCATCAGTCACAACCTCATTGGCTTCACCACACATCGCTTTATTCCTAATTTTGCACAACTTCACATCATCATACTGGTGGGTCTTGATCTACTCCAACAGAGACGACCTCGCCTCAATACAAGAAACAATCCTACCCGGATTTGAAATAGCAAGCCTCATGAAACTGTTGGCTAAGGACTTAACCTCAAATGCTAAGGGACACTCATCAACTATCAAACGCGCTAAACTTCCAATACTCACCGCATTTCGGCTCAAATAATCCACCACCATTGGCCTTACCTGGATGGTACAAAATAGTCATATCAGTCCTTAAGTAACTCCATCCACTGACACTCTCTACAATTCAAATCTCTCTTATTAAATACATGCTGAGGGCTGCGGTGATTGGTATACACCTTACAATGAACTCCATAAAGGTAATAACTCCAAATATTTATAGGAAATACAACAGTCTCCAACTCTAAGTCATGAACAGGGTAGTTCAACACACAACCCAACAAATCCTAGAAGCATCACAGTAAATGGTAAAGTCCTTCCCTTCCACTGGAAGGGCTAATATCAAGGTTGTGGTCAAAAGTGACTTTAGCTTTTGAAAGCTCTCCTTACACTCGTTGGACCATTGGAAAGGTACCTCTTTATGAGTCAACCACGTCAAATGAAAAGCAATAAAGGAAATTCCCTTGACAAATCGATGATAATAGATAGCGAGATGCACAAAGCTCCGAATCTCTGCCATCGACCTAGGCGAGTCCCAGACTTCTTCGGACCAACCATAATCCTCTCCGTAGACACCACGTGTCCCAAAAATGCTACTGAACTAAGCCAAAACATATACTTCAAGAACTTAGCATATAAATTTTTCTCTTTCAACAAACCAAAAACCAATAGCAGATATTGCTTATGGTCCTTCTTACTATTCGAATAGACAAGAATATCATCAATAAACAAGATCATAAAATAATCTAAGTACGACATTGATATCTCATTCATCAAGTCCATAAACATTGCGGGGGCATTGGTAAGCCCAAAGAACATCAAGAACTCGTAATGACCATACCGAGTCCTAAAAGTCGTCTTGGGGATATCCTCGGCCAAAATCTTCAACTGGTGAACCCGGCCTCAAATCAATCTTCAAAAACACATAAGCCCTCTGAAGGTGGTCGAACAGGTCATCAATACGAGGAATCAAATACTTATTTCTGATGGTGAACTTATTCAAAGGTCTACAGTTAATGCACATACGCATGGTGCCATATTTCATTTTCTCGAACAACACAGGAGCACCTAAATGAGACACACTAGGTTGAATGAAACCCTTACTCAAAAAATCCTGAAGTTGCTCCTTCAACTCTCTGAACTCTATCGGAGCCATACAGTATGGAGGAAAATAAGTAGGTTAAGTATCCGGTCTAGATCAATGCTGAAATCAATATCTCTATTTGGTGACATACCCGACAAATCCATCGGAAAGACCTCGGCAAATCACTTACTAATGGAAATGACTCAAGGGAAGGAGTCTCTACACTCATATCCTGCATATGAGCTAGGTACTCCAGACAACCCTTATCTACTAACTTCCTATCCTAGATGAAAGAAATGATCTTCTTAGGAGCAGGGCTAGGAGTGCCATTCCCCTCTCCTATCTCATTTTGGAACTCGTCACCTAATGATTGGACATTTTGGGTTTGTGGATGGATATTTAGAAGTGTTTGGAGCGGATATTGGTCATTTAGTTGTGGGTGAGGGTCATTTGGTGGGGGTTAAGCTTTATTTGGTAGTGGTGCAATGGGATTTCCATCTCGTAATGCGGTGGGTAGTAGTATGTTGTTTGTTGGAATGGGGTTGTACATTCGCTGAATGACATCGTGTGATAGAGTTGATGATGATTCTTGTCTCAAGGCATTTGTGTGGCCTTGGAAATGGTTTCAAGGAGTTGCAGATGCCTCTCAAGTCCTTTCTTCAACGACTTCCAATTTTACATTAACGGGTGATAGAGTTGATGAGGATTATTGTCTCAAGGTACTTATGTGGCCTTGGAAATGGTTTTAATGAGTTGCGGATGCCTCTCAAGTCCTTTATTCAACGACTTCCAATTTTACATCCATACCACTTATTTTTTGGCTAATAGATGCCAACATACTCATCATTTGACCTAACATTGGTTCGTCGATAGGAACTAGTGATTTCTCTCCCAAATGTGCCATAGTACTTGTTTAATACACTCAACAAAGCAAGCAAATGCATTAGGTTAGTGTAAAATCAACTTACAAAACCCTCAAGTATGTGCACCTTTGATTGCCACACAAATTACTTCAGCTAATGATTGAACTTTAGTTAGTTCGACTAGTCATAAGGGTTCATTTTCTACTCTTGGCCAGAATAGATTCTTATTCGACTCGCTGAAGGAATGATTTGACTTAAGCTAACGTACATGATTCAATAATTTGCAACGAAGTTAAATGAGAAAATCATGAAAGAAGTAGCACGAAAAGAAAATCAATGCTCAAGAACTAGATAACCACGTAGTAAGATCAATTACAAGTGTCAACTAATTTAGATGATCAAAGAAATGGAAAGGAAATCAAGATGAAATGAAATTTCAAGTCAAAACCCGAGTGGGCAAATCTACATTCGCAGAGCAGTTCTGTGCCCCGTAGACTAGTTATTCGGCTCGCACTTTGGGTCGCAGAATGGTCCGTAAAATGTCCTAAATTTTCTCAAGTTACTGGAAAATTCTCTGATCTGCGGACCACACAGTGGGTCGCGAAATGGCCCAACATTGTGACATCAAATCTTTTTGGAGATCCCACTTTTTTTTCTGATTATTCTAACAACTTAGGGCCACTTTTTTTTATGATATTTTACTTCTTTTGGCCCAAAAATACCTTTTCACCTTGAATTAAGGTTTTGAAGGATCACACATCACATTTTTGCTTCTTCGTCCTCTAGAACTGTTTGAAGGTCTTCAAGAACACTTGAAATTAAAAAAAAAAATCAGACCTTTAGTCCTTCTTCAATTCACCCCAAATTTCAGATTACCACTCTTCTTCAATAGGATAACAAAGCACAATAGTTTCTAAGCTTCAATTCCCCTACTTCTCAAGACTCACCTCAAGCTTTTCAAGTTTTTCAATATCCAACAATGATGAATGACTCAAAAGACTTGAAACTTGATATTTAGACTCTCCTAACACTATGAAAGTCGAATATAATACTAGAATCATCAAACAAACAATAATGTTTTGATTTTGGACTCTAGAAAACTTTTTTTGTAGTAATCAAAGCCAAAGACAAGAATTGTAGAAACAACTCTAACCAACCTCTATTACCAATTGATAAAATATTGAAAATGGAATTGAAAGAAAAGCAAAGATAAGAGGTAGACACAATAAAATAGAACCAAAAGCAACTCAAAGTATATTAAACTATGAGATAGACCTCAAGGGAATGGATCCCAAACAACCTATCTTTCCAAAGAAAAGTTCAACCAAAAGCTTCAACAAGCTCTCAAAAATCTCATAGAGTAATAAGTCCAATATTTAAGATAATTTAAGAAATGAAATGGCCTAAGAAAGCTATGTATAGTTTAGCCTAGATTATTACAAAAAAGACCGAAAAGTGACACTTCCCATTTTGCAAATGTAACCCCTCGGTGTCATTTTGCAGTCCGCATTCTCGGTCTGTATATTGTATATTGTAGGTGCCATCATGATCCGTGAAATGGGTTATGACAAGTTGTCATCAGATCTCTAGGTTTACCAATCTCACGAGTACAAGAGCAATGCTTAGTAAAGTTTTGCGGATTGGTACGTAGATGTCTGTACCCATCCTTGAGAGGCTATATGACATTTAGGAAACTTCCCTTATTTCATTCCTTTGGTTCTAGTTTGTTCAAATTGGTAATTGAACTTGTATTTCCTGTTCTCTCACGAATGGTGAGTACACATGAAAATGCGGCTATGGATGAGGCACCAACGCCTGTGACTGTTGCACACTGTAGAAGTAGAGGCAAAGGATATCGTAGGGGTATACCTTGTAGAGCGGCACGGGCTAAGGATAGAGCACCAATTGTTAGCCAGACCCGTGCTAGATCTTTGTCTCCCTAGCCGGAGGTTTAGCATCATCATGAGCCTTTTAAGGAGGTGGAGTTGGTACCAGTCCAGGCTACCCCAGAGATTATTGTCAAGACAGTGCGTCAGGATGCCATAGTATACATCTTGAGTCTTCTTAAGGGTTTGACCCAGGCATGTGTTTTTCCAGTTACTCTAGATGGGTCTCAGACCAAAGTTGAAAGTCAAACTTTGGATTAGTATCGTCCTCCGGGGGCATAGCCTGCAACCGCTGTGGCACCCTGCATTAATGAGATTCTAATACCAGATTTTGGCCCTTGTCCAGTCCATGGTCTAGTTATGACCCGCGAGGAGCGAAAGATGTTTGAGCAATTTTCCAACATGTAACCTCCATATTTCTATGGTACACTCGAGGAGGATGCCTATGTATTAATGGTGAGTTATCTTGAGAGGCTTCAAACATTAGGTATTGTGGAGTTGCACGGGGTTGATTATGTTACTTTTCAGATGATTGGGGATGCTAAGCAATGATGGAGATCCTACATTGAGTATCCGCCAGCTAGGCCACCTCCGTTGATATGGACTCAATTTTATCAAGTGTTCTTGGGGAAGTATGTTCCTCACAGTCTGAGGGAGAAGATGACAGATGAATTATCGAGTTTAGACCAATAAGGTATGTCAATCACGGAGTATTAGTCCCAGTTTCATTCTTTTATCCCATTATGTAACATCATTTCTCCCTACTAAGGCGGAAAGAGTCAGGCGTTTTGTGAAGGGACTGACTATTCCATTTCATTTGGAGACATTGAAGCTAGTAGTTTCTGGGGCATCATTCCAAATAGTGGCAGATTATGACATGATGGTTGAGTCAGTGAGGAGTGGGTCTATGGAGAGTGGTAGCGACAAGAGAGCTCACATGTTTGGTAGTTTCAATGGTTTTTCTTCTAGAGGATGGGGACAGTATGGCAGACCCCACCATCACCAGCCCAGTCACCCTATTTAGTAAGCACTCAAGACTTCAGTTGGTAGACCTTCAAGGCACATTAGTTTTAGTTTGGGGCAAACATCTCGGGGTTCTTATTCCCGATTTCAGATCATAGTGGGCATTATGGTAAATCGATGATAGTTCATCAATCTATGTTAAGCAAACCTTGATATGTGTGTAGTGACCTGGGCATTTCTAGAAAGACTATCCCAAACATAAATAGGGTGGAGCCCAGTATGGTTCTCGAGTTCAGATACCCAGGCCCCTAGCACAGTCAGCTAGGGGAGGTGGATAGTCTAGTAGGGGAGGCTCGCAACCTAGAATAGGTGGTTACTAATATGGTAGGGGTGGTACTCAGTCAGCAAGAAGTGGATGTTATCCCGTTCATTTATTACTAAGATGGCGCGCACACCGTTGCAATGGGGTGGTTATTTTCATGCACATTCAATAGCCTCGAAGAATTTGCTATCATTTTGCCATTTTTCATCAAAACACAACCAAGGCCAATCTACGAAACATCATAATACATGGTGAAACCCTAACCTTCAACTGGTAAAGTCAAAATCAGAGTCGTAGTCAATAGAGTCTTAAGCTTTTGAAAGCTCGTTTCATACTCTTCCGAACATTAGAACGACACATTCTTCTGAGTCAATATAGTCAAAGGGGATGAAATTGATGGAAACCCTTCCACAAAATGCTGATAGTGACTCACAAGTCCAATAAACTCTAAATCTCGGTGACCAAAGAAGGTCTGACCCAATTACGGTCTACCTCAATCTTCTTAGTATCCACTATAATGCCATCATTGGACACCACATGTTCTAGAGAGGCCACAAAGCTAATCCAAAACTCACACTTTGAAAACATAGCATAGAGTTTCTTTTCCTTCAAAATCCTGAGTACAATCCTTAAATGCTACTCGTGCTCCTCTCAACTACGAGAGTATATCAAAATGTCATCGATGGAAATGATGACAAAGGAATCTAAATACAGTCTGAAATTCTCGTTCATCAAATCCATAAAGTTGTTGGGGCTTTGGTAAGCCCGAAAGACATCACTAGAAACTTATTATGACCATATCACCTCCTGAAAGCCGTCTTTGGGATATCTTCCGCCATAATCTTCAACTGATGATACCCGGATCTCAAATCAATCTTAGAGAAAACTGACACACCCTGAAGCTGATCAAACAAGTCATCAATGTGAGAAATGGGGTATTTGTTCTTTATGGTAACCTTGTTCTATTATTGATAGTCAATTCACATCTGTAAAACCCATCATTTTTCTTCACAAATAGTATGGGTGCACCCTGAGGTGAAATGCTACGTCTAATGAACCATTTACTAAACAAATCTTGCAACTGTTCCTTGAACTCCTTCAATTTTATGGGTGTCATCCAATATGGCAGAATAGAAATCAGCTTCGTGCGCGGCTATAAGTCTATACAGAAATTGATGTCCTGATTAGGTGGAATACCAGACAAATCTATCGAAAATACCCCTGAGAACTCACTATTGTCGGTACTGACTCAAGCGAAGGAGTATCAACACTAGTATTCTGAATAATCTCTAAGTATGCCAAACACCTTTTCTCCACCATCCTTCTAGCTCTTAGGGAAGATATCACCTTTTTCGGTGCATGACTAATAGCACCATTCCACTCTAACCTAGGAATTCCCATCATGGCTAGTGTAACTGTCTTGTATGATAGTCCAATATCACATGATAAGGAGACAACCAATTCATGCCCAAAATAATGTCAAAATCTACTATGTCTAGGATCATCAAATCAGCCCAAGTATCATAACATATTAATCTAACCACACAAGATCGATACACTCGATCCACCACTAAAGAATCCCCAACAAGAATAGAAACATTAATAGGGAAATCAAGACACTCAAACAACATAACCAGAACGAAAGCAAAATTAGTAGACACATAAGAGTATGTAGAGCCTGGATCAAATAATGTCATAGCCGACTAGCGAGAAACCAAAACAGTACCTATAATAACTACATTAGAAGCCTCTGCCTTTGTTCTGGATGGAAATGCAAAGTAATGAGCATAGCCATCCTCTACTTGAGATTATCCATGGCCTGACTGAATACCACCCCAACTACAATATGAACCACATCTGCCGTTTTGTGCATCGCCTCTAGCCGATTGTGCTGCTACTCTAAGTATCGAACCTTGAGAATCGAAGTGTTGACCACTCTCCTGGGTCTGGGGAAATCCCTCATGAAATGACCTATATTGCCCCGACATGCCATAGTGTGCTAAAGTAAGCTTGAATAACCCGAATAACCACCCTGACCAGTATCCTGGATGAAGAACCATGGGAACCCCATCCCCAACCATGTGCGCCACAACCCGATGAACCACCGTCGAAGTCTAAATCTCTACCTGAATTAGTATACTAAAGTGAGGATGATACCCTCTCTCATAGTGGCCCCTACCTCCAAAGGAGGTACCGCCATAACTGCGGGGCTTTTTTCCCACTCTCCCCTCAAACTCCTGACGCCTAATAGTCTTAATCTCCCTAGCGGAATCCGAAACTCGCTGAAAGGTAACTCCAGAAGCTGCTAGCTGTGATGTTATAAATCGAAATGGATAAGTCAACCCCCTAACAAACCTTTGAATCATGTTGGTATCATCAGGAAGAATCGACAAGGCGTGGAACCTCATATCATACTCAGTCACAGATATCCCCTCCTGATCCTACTTATCAAACAAATCTCGTATGTCCTTCCTAACACTTCAGGGAACCCACTTCTCTAGAAACACACAAGTAAACTCAGCCCAAGTAAGTGAAAGTGACCCAACTGGCCTAGTCTCAACGAAAACTCTTCATCACTACTTGGCGGGATCAATTATTTGAAAGACTGTGAAATCAACATTGTTGGACTCAATCAACCCCAAATTATTCAGCATCTCATGACAACTAACCAAGAACTCATAATTATCATCATCCGGATGTCCATCATACTATGGTAGATTCATCTTCTCAAATTTATCCCACATCTTCTTCTCATATACGATCATAGTAGGCTGAACAACTGGTCGAAATAACACCTAGAGCCGGCAAACTCAAAAATTGAGTAGCCATAGCAACAGGTGGTTGTTCCACTGGGGTTTGAAAACCTGCGACAACAATCAAATTGGGAGTCTGAGCTCCAACTTTGGTCTAAGAACCCTCTAGACTCACCATTAACATTCCTATATGGGCCATACCATCAAAGTAGCCCAAAAGACAGACCAAAACATCATGAAGGAGTGGAGTCAATGAAGTAAGGTGGTACATGTGCGGGTCCAACATCATCTACCTGGATCGGCTCCTCCGGAATATCCTCCAAGTCTGAAGTCATATCCTTAATAGGGTCCTAAGCTGGTGCTGGTATTCAGCCCCTGGGTAGTGCAGTAGCTCGGCCTCGACGTCTATCACGGCCCCTGCCCCGACCCCTACTTGTCCCTTATGCAACATCGCTGGCAACATGTATGAGTGTGGGTGCCTGGCCTCCATCCGCGGTCGATCGCGTCCTCACCATCTGTGAGAGAATGAAGCAAAGAAACTTAGAACTTCAAATAGAATCAAGTAGGAACGAAAATGAATGAAATATAAGAATATTTCTAAATGTCCTATAACTTCTCAAAGATAGGTAACCAATTTGTCACGACTCAATTTCAAGTCATCAAGGCACCTACCCCCACCCAGTAGAAAAGTCATCCACAACTGATTAGATATTACATACAAGTATAAACGTTCAGAATTAAGTAAATAGAAACCATTTTAACTCATAATAAGTCTTATAACGAAGTCAAAATATGAATAAGTGCTACAAATCCAAAAACCTGGTGTCACTAGTCCAAGAACATCTAGAATGAGCGTACAATTCTGGAATATATCCTAATACACTCTCTAGAAAAGGAAAGCACAAAAATTAATGATAGAGAAAGAATATGGTGCCACGGATCACCCAATTGGTCACCCCAAATCCTTCAAAATCACTCATCAACGGGCAGTGGAGTTTTGAGTGCCGTTCGTGCTAGGATCTGAACCTACACACAAAAAGGTGTAGCAAATGTAGAGTGAGGATGGGAAATCAACGTGTACTCGGCAGCATCGACCGGCCCTAAACTAAAATGGTAACAAGGGTTGGTCTTATTAACTGCGTATTCCACACTTAATCACAATTAGTACATTACAATAATTATAATCCAATTAGTCTAAGTGATGGAATCCTCTAATTTCACAAGTATTCAAATAGCCCTTTAGGCAAGATAAGTACATTTCAATCAACGATCCAAGTAAGTCATCTGACAAGGGATCCATAAAATGAAATGATATGCATATGTAATGTAATGAAATGCAAGGCTTTTCCAACACAGGTATATACACGCTCTATAATATGGAATATGTAACCCATAGAGGACTCGGGAGGTCAGTACACCACCCAGAATCATTTCCCATCGAATTCTAGCCACCTAGGCTCAAATTATCAATCACATAGCCAATTCGGCTCATATTACTTGTCTTTAGCCCATTCGGCGTCTTATAATTCGCATCACTCCGTCCTAAATCATTTTCCATTGGACATCACATATGTATCCTCAAGTATAATATGCATGATATACCATATGAAAGCATGAACTTGACATGTACAATAGAAGCAACAAGGCTAATAAGTAGAAAGATTCAATGTTTATCATCTTTTCCTCTTTTAGAAGAGTATTGTAGAGTGATGAGAACACATAATCATAAATACAACATGCATATAATCATGGACACATAAAGTACGTGCCTCATACCGCAATCACAATCCACATAATCAACTAAGCTAATAGCTAGTGCCCAAAACATGACATTCAGACCCTATTTACAACGACTCAAGTCACAACACATTCCTAAAAGCATGACATTAGTACCCAATACTGGTGCTCGTCGTCTCACACTTATGGGCCCCCAATTAATTCCCTATTACTCCCTTTTCATTAGTTTATTTAGACCAACCACACACTTTAAATAAAGTCAATAAGGTTTCAACTTGTCTGTTTTGGAGTGTGACGCTCACAACAAGCCTTGCCTTTTAGTAGAGCCTCCGATCAATCCTAATCTGTTCAAATATGAATTATATGTTAGAATACAAGTTCGTGGACACTCATATTGTTATATTATTATTTCGGACCCAAAAAGTCGCCCAAAAAGGCAATCCCAACAAAACTAGAAATTCAATCTAGAAATGGTTAATCGATAGCTTAGGGAGTCTACAACCGAACTATGAACCAAATTCGATATCAATTCGATATTTAATTCGAAGAAAACCTTAATTTCATCCTACGACTTTTTAATCCCAACTCTACTACTCAAATCATGATTTAAATGATAAAGTCCCGCAAGAATCTAAGGTAGAAAGGTAAAATGATGGTTAGAATCTTACCTTCACGATAAACCTTAAAAATCCCTTCAAAAATCTCTGAAATTCGAGGTCTATTGCACAATTGGTGGAAATGAATGTCAAACCCGTAATTGGGCCCGTAATTGGGAAATTATAAACTGCCAAGGTGACCCTTATTCTCGGTTAAGGGACCCTGCGCCAACTACTCATCGCGATCGCAACACATCGCCTCGCGGTCACAAAAGAAGAAACTAGAGCAGGACACCATATTTTTCTAGTGTCCTCCAAACTTGGGATCGACACCCAAAACACATCTGAGACCTCCTGGACACAAACCAAATATGCATTTTAGTTATAAAACATGTTTCAGACTTGGTCGCGCACTCGAAACACCTAGATCTGATGTTGACCGTGGTTAATTATGTTCTCAACCAACGACCCAAAATGCATCTGAATGCCTCGGTACCCTAACTAATGACTTGACTAAGTCATAAATCGCATCCTAGAACTACTGGAATCGACGAAACTTCTAGACATGTTTACCCTCGATGTTAACTTTGGTCAACCATATCCATTTCTTAACTTAAGGATTTTCTTATTTTGCTAAAAATGATCTGAAACTCACCCATTACCTCGGAAACTGTGTCACCCATCTTTGCAAGACAAAAACATCATTTTAAAGCTACGGGAAAGGTCGTTTAGACAACAAGGGACCTAGAACTCAAAATGATCTATCGGGTCGTTACAGTTTCTCCTATGATTTTCTCAATAACTGACCGACAGACGTCAATCATGTCCCTCGGTATTTGGCTTGTTTTTAGTAGTGTATTTTCAACTTATGTTTTTTTAGACATTTTTATTATTCCCGAAGAATGCCCAGTAGACTGTATTGGATTACAAATCTTAGAGGCTCATGACTTGTCAATGGATTAATTTTTAGACGTTTTCACATTATGTTCGTAATTCAGTTTTTCAGATTATGATAATTACAAACTTAAATATTATTTATTATTATGCTAAGTCTATTAATAGCCATCAGAGTGCTGGAATATGATCCACTTGATGGATATTATAAGTTGGGTGTCAATCATATTCTACCTTAATTTAGGAGCGTGACAAAGTTGAACATCTTCCATTAATTTATTTAACTATACGTGGGTCCTTCTGCATATGAAATTACTTTTGAAAGGACGAGTCATGTGTTTTGAACTTTAAAAGGGAATGGATATTCTTGTCCCTGACCTATATACAAATATGGTGTATATGCACAACACAATGCAGTCCAAAGTCAATCTTCTTTTGTCAAATAAAATGATTACAAGGTCAATATATAGATCCAATTCTTGATTCTTTTTCACATAAAAGATTTGGCAAATCTTATTTCTTTTTTTTATTATTATTTCCACAAACTCTGCAAGCAACCAGAGCTACATGACTCAGGGGATTTTATGTTGTTTGACATTATAAATTATTTTTTTAATTAAAAGTCAAATCCTCAGTTAAAGTCAACAGCAAATATCGCAACTCCTCTAAGATTAAAGAATAAAAGTCAACCTTCAACTTTCAAGAAATGACTTAGTGCACTGAATTAGGGCTGTTGCAACCACATTGGCTTAAGTTTAAATAATTTTCGCCCTTTCTTAGATATGGTATGTCTCTTCGAGGGTATATTTTCGCTGATTTTAATTTCTTCCAGTTGACTTAGGGTATGTTCTAAAAATAGATTCTCTTTCTTCTTCCTTTTTATTTTTGCCTTTTCCTTTGTTCTTTATTCGTGTTGATCCCCTTCTAATTTTTCCATAATTTATTTATCTCATTATTTTCAATGTTTACTCATGGTTACTTAATTTAATTATAAAATTTAATGATTTTATTGATCAAATCTTAGTCAGACTAATCAACAGCCACGGGCTCATCTACTACTTTATTAAATAACTCCGTACAAGCCTCTTCCAATAAAAGGGAAACATGTATTGAGTAATTGCAATTGCAAGGTTATGATGTTAACGGTTCTTAAAAACAAAAATGATCAACGATATACCTAAAAGAAAAGAAATAAATAAATAAAGAAAGAAAAATGATACTTATTGTTTTAATTTATGTAACATAAATTTGACTCAGGCACATAATTTAAATAAAATAAAGAGTTATGTAATTTGTTGTCTTAAATCGACCATACAAAATTTTCACCTATAAAAAAAAATACTCTTTGAGAGTAAAATAAGAAGTTTATAGTTCAATGTTTTCAAATATATAAAATTGTAGTATTTCTTTTAACGGACTAATAAAGAAATTGTTTGAATCGAAATAACTAAACCTATACTAAAGGACACATAATATTTTAATATGGTTTGGTTGATTGAGCTATATATGAGAAAACTAATATAATAATAATAATAATAATAATAATAATAATAATAATAATAATAATAATAATAATAATAATAATAATAATAATAATAATAATAATGTCCCACAAGCATGATTCTTTTAATGACTACATTATAGTTGATATACTATTTTATATGAAATAACTATTCTTAATTTATAGAAGTCCAAAATCTTTTTTCTCCAAGAGAATAATTAATTTCTTTTAGAAATAAAATACAATTATGATAATAAGGTAAAATAATCAGATCAAACCTTAATAGAAATAGTGTGACAAATGGAAATGGAGGGAGTAGGTAGTTTGAGGTTGCATTCTATCGATATTAAGTCATAAATTGATTTTTTTTAGCATTTCCTATTATTATGATACTTCATATGATTGACTTTAGACTTGTAACTACATATAAAATTTTAATTTGAGCATATTCTACTTGGGACAATTCAAGTCGTATATAGACATTTTAAAGTATTCCAACATCTCATGATAGTGCTCGTTAGGGGTATATATAATTTGAGCATATTCTACTTGGGACAATTCAAGTCGTAAATAGACATCAAATCAAATTAATTATGTTGGATTCTTATATTTATAAAATAAATCAAACGAATACAAACTGAATTTTTTAACTAGGTAAAGTCTTTATAGCTAGCATACAACATATATTGGTGCTTTGTATACTGTGAAAATAGGCATGATACGTGGCAAGGTTTTTGCATGGAGTTCGATGGAGGCGGCAGAGTTTCGTATCGGAAGAAGTTGCATCAAGATGAGTCCAGGTATGAAGACAAGATCGGGTAGTGACAGAACCAATTGGAACTGAACGGAGAACCAGAAGAGCTCAGTACGTACCCGTTCCGGATATAGAGCTAGCCGTTACTCCTTGTTCATTAAGAGACCATTATTGTCATAAAAAATTGCATTAAATTGGAGAATGATTCTCGGGCGTAAATGTCTTTTACTCACAGTGGAGCTCAACCTTCATGTTGGTAGCGCATCTCATTTTCATTATTCGTACTTGCACAATTTACTTACAACAATTACAGCTCATAATTCTCATCGTTGGTTCAGACCCGAAGCAAATCAGCTAACAATCGGACCTAATTCATTGAATAGTTTTCAATCAAGATCACAACATTCTAGGCTAATCTTCCTGCTTGTTATTTTCAATTAATTGCTTATTGTTAATTTTTTATTATTCTTTATTACAAATCAATCCACATATCCCTAAAATCACTTACAAGTTCAATTGTACCTTTTTCGGGTAAATAGTTTGGCGTTTGGCGCCCACCGTGGGGCTAAGGATAATAGTGGTGATTTATTCAAACTAAAATTTCACTTGTTTCTTTCGAGATTTTGTGATTACAGGTTAATACTAAGTGCTATAGGTTGGCTAGTGACATTCAAGAAGAGCTTAGCAACCACGACAACAACAACAACAACAACAACAATGATAATGGTGCAACAAACAACAATGATAATGAATGACAACAACATCAATAACAACAATGGTGGTTAAATTTGGCTCGAATCTTTAACATGTTTGTAACGCCCGTATTTTCTAATCTCTATGAATGACAACAACCGGTGATTTTACCTTGTGTATATTAATAAGAGGATTAGTATATAAAAGGGCGTCCCCGAAATAATTTTAGGATTTAGATCACGTCAAAAAACAGAGAGTATAGACTGGTATTTTATTACGGGAAGTATGATATTGACATTAGATGATGGAGATGGTGAAATAAATTTGGCTCGAATCTTTAACATGTTGCAAGAGACCCGAATCGTTGAAGGAGTTCTGGGGGTCATTTTTGGGGGCCCTGTTTCTCGCGTTTTCTCGCTTGTCGGACGCTATGTCGAGCAAAAGGGTTTCCCAACGATTCTCGTCGATATGTTTAATGAGGTAACCTTCCTTGTTCTTAATAGTTTGTACAATTTTCTGAAGTCATTTCTTGCTATTAGTTCTAAAGACGATTGTCGGAAATGCGAATTTGGGTTGGGTATCGTTAGGACCGTCGTTTCGAGAGTTCTTTGGGCTTGCATGTGAAATTGTGGTACTGTTTTGGAGATTTTAGTAGTATAAGAAGGAGGATTAAGAGAGTTGGATGTTTCACTACTTACATAGATTTCGATATAGAAGGAATATAGGTTCTACGCGTTCAAAGTGTTCGTTAGAATATCCCTAAGAATCTGTTTTTAGTATGTTGAGTCGTTTATGATTTAAATCATCCGTATGATGTAGATAAGCATTCATAGGGGCTTACAAGGACCCGCGGAACTTAGATAAATTCGACAACAAGGTTGAAGTTCTAAAACGAGGCGTACGCTAATATTGAGTCGATTAATTCGTCTAAGAGGTATGTGAAACCCTTACTTCTTTCTTTTGGCATGCTTTAATAAAAGTACGGCGGACGTACTTAATTCTTATATAGTTTAATTCCTAAAGAGGATTGTTATGAGCAGTGCCTATGATTTTTCAGCAAAGAGTTTATTATGACATTATTGTAATGATTTTATTGAGAGTCAAATGATGATTTTTACTTGCATGGCACTCATGATATCTACTCGTGCTAAGTGTTACTACTTCACCTCACCGAGTCCCGGGCCGGGTTACGACTCGTGCACAGCCTTGCATTGTTCACCGAGACCTTCACTAGAGGGCCGGGTTACGTAGGATGGATCCATAGATGAGAGATGATTTACCGAGTCCCAGCATGGGCCGGGTTATGATATGATTCACCGAGTCCCGCATTAGTGGGCCGGGTTACGTTACAGGTATATATATGTATATGGACAGGCATGCATGTTTTTCTTGACTTGCCTCTCATGTTTATAAGGCACAGCTGAATTTTATGGTTTATGGCACAGTTGGATTTGGATCCTGATTTTTATACTGATCTCATGTTTCTGTTGGCTACTTATGATTTATTTTACAGCTTCATGTTTTACATACTCAGTACATTATTTCGTACTGACCCCCCTTTCCTCGGGGGGCTGCGTTTCATGCCCGCAGGTACATGTTCTCAGTTTGGTGAACCTCAAGGCCTAGGTTCCTACTCAGCAGGTTGGAAAGCTCCTTTGATCCAGAGTTTTGTCATGTTGGTACCGAATCTCTTTAGAGCTTCGTTGTATTTAGGGGCACGACGGGGCCCCGTCCCGTCATATGTCGTTCTTCTTCTTATAGAGGTCTGTAGACAGGTGGTGGGTTGTACGTATGTAAGGGTTATGACTCTGTTTGGGTCAGTCATGTTGTTGTATTATGTCTTTGGGGAATGTTGAAGGAGAAACAGGAAGCTATAACCTAGTTGCAAAAGAAAAGCAGCGAAACGAGTGCGGCAGATGAGGCTCGTCCCATTCGGAATGAAGATCCGGGCCAGAGGAAGATCGGGTTGATGAAAATAACAATGGATCGGGGACTAATAAATCTTTTGAGGTTTTGAGGCTGCTCCAAGCTTTGACCAAGAGGGTGGATATTAATGAAAAGAAGGTTGAAACATACAATTCACGGGTAGACCGGATTCTTGGAGCGCCTCCAATCTCGAAGGGACTGGAGTCAAAGAGATACATCCAGATGCCATTTTCACTAAGCGCAACTCCGAAGTTTATTCCAAAAATGTTCAAAATGCCAGATCTTCCGAAGTACGATGGAACTACAGATCATCAGGAGCACATGACCTCATACACTTATGCGGTGAAGGGAAACGACATGCACCCGGATGATATTGAATCGGTGTTGCTGAATAAATTTGGCGAAACATTATCAAATGGAGCAATGACATAATATTTTATATTGCCTAAACATTCAATTAATTCATTTGAAATGATTGCAGATGATTTTATAAGGGAACATACCAGAGCACGGAAGGTCCAATCGAGGAAAGTGGACATATTCAAAATTGCTCAAAAGGAGACGGAGTTGCTAAATGAGTTTGTGACAAGGTTTCAAAAGGAACGGATGCTCCTTCCTCAGGTACTTGATGAATGGGCAGCTGAAGCTTTCACCAAGGGGTTGAATCCTAGGAGCTCCGGTGCCTCGTTTAAGTTAAATGAGAACTTGTTGGAATTTCCTACAGTAACATGGACAGATGTACATAATAGGTACGAGTCTAAAATTCGGGTAGAGGATGATCAGCATGAACTTCCCCCGAGGTCAGTAGAACAAAAATTTTAATAAATCAAAGAGGGTAGTTGAATCGGAATTGAAACCTTCAAAACATAGGTATCAACCCTACAGGTAACCGGAAAGGTCAAAATTTAGATTAGATAGGGTCGCAACAATCGCAACTTCTCATCAGACAGAGAGGATATGTGTGATGATCGAGGGTTTACCAGTAAGGGTTTGCGATTCAAAAATGATACTGGTGGAGCTTCCGCTAACAGTGTGGATATCCCGAGGCTTTCAGAATATAATTTCAACGTTGATGTGGTCGAACTTGTTTCAGCTATTGGACACATTATGGAGACAAGATGGTTGAGACCACTTCAGACAGACCCGATTCAAAGAAATCCAAGCTTGATTCGTGACTATCATGGAACTCATATTCATCGAATGGAGGATTGTCTCCAATTGAGGGTTAAAGTGGCCCGGTTGTTGAAAATGGTCATCTATGCAAATTTTTGAGTGATCGAGCAAAGGGAAACTAAAGAAATAAAGAAGCAAACAAGCAAGTGGATCTGGTTGAACCCCAACATATCATAAATATAATTATCACATGGATAGATGTTCTAAAGGGATCCGTCATGACAAAAAAGAAGACGAAAGTATCAATAACTCGGGAGAAAAGATCTAGAGATTATGTACCTGAGGAAATAATATCTTTCAATGATGAAGACGCAGAGGGCATAATTCAACCTCACAATGATGCACTGGTGATTTCTATTTTTATTAATACATTTTAGAGTAAGTGGATTTTAATTGATCTAGGTAGCTCGACCAACATCATCCGGAAGCCCGAGTTCTAAATAGTTTCAACATGGAAAGCAAGATTGTGAAAGGGAAAGTCACTCTTCCCGTTAATGAAGTCGGGACAATTCGGAAAATAAAGTTCTATGTCATTGGAGGTGAAATGAGATACAACGCGCTATTCGGCAGGCCTTGGATACATGACATGAAGGTCGTACCTTCAACACTACACATGATGTTAAAATTCCCAACTTCTGAGGGAATTAAGACAATTCAAGAAGAGAAACCAACAACAAGGGAGATGTTTGTGGTAGAGGAATCGATACAAATACCAAAAGAGGTGAAGGATGTGAATAAAGGCAAAAAAGTTAAGTTAAATAGCAATCACAGTGTTCAGACCCATCGAGTTGGAAAAAAGATGAGGGAGAAAAATAAATTACTAGGAAGAAGAGCATGAGATGCTGAGTTTTCTTGACGCGAACTCTAGATACAACCAAATCAGGATAAATTTGGAGGATCGAGAGAAACCCTCTTTTATAACTAGGTACGTGACTTAATGTTATAACGTAATGCCATTTGGTTTAAAAAATGCTGGAGTAATATATCAACGCCTAGTTAATCGCATGTTCGACGATCAAATAGGTAACACAATGGAGATTTATATTGATGATATGTTAGTTAAGTCCCTGGAAGCAGAGGACCATTTAAAGAATTTACAGGAAACATTTGACATACTCTGAAAGTACAATATGAAGCTAAATCCTGAGAAATGCGCTTTTGGAGTTGGGTCAGGCAAGTTTTTGGGTTTCTTTGTATCAAACCGAGGGATCAAAATCAATCCGGACAAGTGCAAGGCTATCGAAGAAATTCCATAGGTACTAGAATATGTGAAGGCAGTGCAAAGACTCAATGGAAGGATAACTGCTTTGAGTAGGTTTATCTCTAGGTCTTCGGAGAAAAGTCATCGGTTCTTCTCTTTGTTAAAAAAGAAGAATGATTTTGAGTGGACATCAGAGTGTCATCAAGCTCTTAGGGATTTAAAGAAGTACTTATCTAGTATGTCATTACTGCATAAAATGAAGGCAGACGAGCAGCTATCCATGTATCTAGCAGTCGTAAGTGCTATTTTGGTTTGAGAAGAGAAAGATACACAGTTTCCTATTTATTTGGACACTAGCTAGTGCAGAAACTAGGTATCCTCATTTAGAAAAATTGGCATTAGCATTAATAATAGCTGCTAGAAAATTGAGGACATACTTTTAATATCACCCTAATTGTGTGGTAACAACATATCCACTAAAGAATGTAATTGTCACACCCCAACCTTTGGGGGTGACCGATACCCAGTGCCATAAGGCCTGAGCGTACTGATCCTAATATCTGTGACATGTACACTAACCCCGGGGCTGATAAGGCCTCTGACATATACTCAACTGAATACGAACAAATCACCTGCACTCAGAAAAGGCCCAAACCATATGTATTTATAACAAGGCCGACATGAGCATAATAAATCTACTAGAGAGGCTGACGAGGCCATGCACAACTATCACACATACATAACTGTCTACAAGTTTCTAAGGAATATACTGACAATAATTGGTCGGGACAGGGCCCCGCCATATCAAACTATATATATATATATATATATACATATCAACTTACTATACAACTCCAAAAGAATGGAGTGTGAAAACCCTCAGCTGAGTCGAGTCCTACTATAAAGAAAGCATTTGCACATGCGGCATGAAATGAAGTGTCCCCAAAGGTACATCAGTATGAAATAATGCACTGAGTATGTAAAACATGAATAATAATATGAATCTGTAAACTGTAAGGAAAATCATAAACGCCATATGGAGTGATAAGCTGTGAATAGAAGCATAAGAAACATGGTTGCCATATGAGGCAGATTATGAAACTCTGAAACTCAAACATTACCTGTCTGGAGTATGCCTTTACTGTATAAACTATCCTCGTCTTATTGTGCGAGGTGTATGACATGTCACTACCCTCAGGTATACTATGAGATACATGTATGGGTATACAATACAATGTGCACACTAATTCATGTATATGTTGCGGAACGTGCAACTCGATCTAATATATGTATATATTACGGAATGTGTAACCCGATCCATATATGTATACGTTGTGGAACGTGAAACTCGATTAAATAAATGTATATCAGGATGATATGAATGATATTTGATGCTAATAAAAATATACCAACACCAATGGGACTCTAGGTGTGGACAATAGACTGTGATAACCATGGCTAGTTGGCCTCTTTTGGAACTCATAACTCTTAGACTATGCCTTGACCCAACTCTTAGTCAACTTGATGATTAACTCATTAGAATGTTTCTTTTTGAAGACTTATGATAAGACCAGTAACCAACAACAAGAATCACGAGAATAGGAATAAACAATGAACACTTCTCAATAGGAGACTTTGATAGACACTAGAGTGATGTTCTCAACGTTTCATTTTGGAAATGATAATTCTTTGGATTCATGATTTTGAAAGAAAGGGATAGCCTTACATACCTAGTTCCTATCGCTACAGTCGTTTTATAAGTCCTCGCTCCTCTTACGCATAATCAACTACATCATACAAGTAATTTAATATCAATATAGAATTCAAATTCCATAGAAACATCTCTCAGATAACTTATCGATAACCGTGAACACCTAGGGTTCTTAGATAGAGGAGGATATATTTTACCTTAATACATCTAAGACTTCTCAAATTACCAACTTACCCCAAATTCGAGGGTTTCCAAACTCGATTCGACAAGGAGATGATGGTTCTTATCATAATCACAAGATTAGTAGCGTTAATCTTATGTAAATTTACCTTGGATTTGATCTTGGAAGATTGGGATATCTTAGAGAGAATTTGTGGAGAGTTCTTTGTCTGGTTTTGGGGGGAAATGGCAAAAACATTCGCAAGACCCAACTTCAAACCCGTCAAAAATTTCCACCGCGGCAATTGGACTGTGGGATTGACGGTCCGCCAATCTGTTCATCATCTTTACTTTTTGATGGTTCATCCTGCACTTTGACGGTCCGTCAACTCCGCTGTCAAAACGCACAGTTTGTCAATTTCGTCGAAACATATTTTCTTTGATCTGTAGAGCTTCCAAACACTCCAGAACTTCCATACTCAAGCCGTAAACCTTCATTATCCTTTCATAAGGTCGTACCTATTCTGGGAATATTGGTATCCTATCAACATCACAACGGAACACAAAACTACAGGGTGCAACATCATTCCTCCCTTTGGAACATTCGTCCGCGAATATTGAAAATATTCTAACTCCCAAGTTTTCCAGAAATTTTGGCAGAAAGGACAATACAAAACCTGTCAAGCAACCCAAACATATATACAACGTCACACCGAGCAACATAATATCAAAATAAAATCAATTAGCCTTACATTACCACTTTTGCTCATAAAAGATTAAAGGGAGTTAAGCCATAACTTACATTAATATCCTTTTGCCTACATCCGAGCTGCACTTGATACACTTGCTCCAATATAAAAGATGCATGATCCATCTTTGATAAACTGAATAAGAATAGAGGGGTTATACCCATGAATACTAATGGGAAATTTGAATCATTCTAATATAGCAATCCTTAGGTTCCGTGACCTTTCTTGAGAGAGTTCTTAGGAATTACGGAATATCTCTCTCTATCATTGATCACATTACAAAGATATTCATGGTTGGTATATTCTCAATCTTCACACAGTCGTACATCTCATTCATACCATTATTTGAAGGTTGTACTTTGTCTAAGCCGATGTATTCTGACATTCGGGCTGCATTCTTATTTTTTGTAGTATATTGTTCCTCTTATGATAAAGTTTAGATATTTGAGTTCATAGGAACGAAACACAAGATGATGATGAAAGGTTGTGGCATGATAATCATCAAAGTTGGGGACGTAAAAGTAGTAGAGTTATTCAAATTTACTTTACTTCTACTTTTCTTCTTATCTTCTCGATTGTGTTCTTATACGGTACATAAGTTTTAAATAGCCTACTGGTCCAAGAGCTTCCTTCGTCAAAACATTATCTTTTCCCCTTTTATTTTGGAGTACCTCCTGAGTAAATGTTTATAATTGTGATGAGGTTCTGCTTGTTGGGTACTACCTTTCCTAATTGAGTTCGGTATTATGATCTTGGATACATGTAGATGGAATTTTCCTTGTTAAATTGAACATGTTGATCTAAGTATTTCCTTATACTTATTTCCTCAAATATGGTATCGTTACTTCCGGTCCTTCCTTTTCTTGTTACGTCGAAGAGAGTTCTATTCTTTTGCAGTGTATAATCCTTTATTCGCCAATCTTACAATATATATCTTACTAGTCATCAATCCTTATTTAAAACTTCTCTCAAACTCTATATGTTCACCCTTGGCTTGAGTTCTGTAGTTTGACTTGAAATCTTCATTTAGGACGGGATAATGGAAATTCAGAATACTCAGGGCTTCTTTTAAACTGATCCTCTGATTAGTTGGTAGTCATTTTGAGCAATAGTATAATGGCTTGAGATAGTCTTCAAAATAAACCTTTTGACCAAACTTTGATTGTATAACCAGACTTAATCATTACCGTGCAGACTGACGAGTCACTTTGAAATTAATTTTTCCAATTACATAATGATTCTTAAAGATCCCCAGTTCGCTCAATAATCCACACATAATATTTCCACTTCAAAAGCAATTCTTCTTCAGATATTGCTATTGATACTCTTAATCCTTGGACCTTGATAGGGTTCCCGTTATTATCCTTACTCCACCTCGTGATATTTCTTTAATGGGCTTTATATAGAATGCTTTGTCTTGATGCTTCTCGATTCCCAATATAAGAGAGAATTCATTTACATATAGCTCCAAAGGGTATCACCCGATTTTTATTACAGTTGGCCACCTGTCACTTCTTTGGGGTGGTTTTTCTCTGTGACTCCTGTTGTTTAATAGTACACGATCCTATGGTCCATTATTTTCCTGCTCTTTACATTCAATCTTCTTGCTTCTCACAATATCTCAAGTTCGTATACTTATTTGGTGATGCTAGGTATTCTAAGATAGACTCATTATTCTGTAATTATACTCAATATTTGTTCGATTATCCTTTCTCAACTTGTATCATCACCTGATTAATTTCTTTATCCTCCATGTTCCCTTAAATACTAAAACCAAGATGTTTTTTCCTATCTATTATATTTCTTCTTTTGTCGACTTTATTTCTTGAGGGTCTACCATATTTACTGGCTCTGGGCTTATGATCTTCCATAATTAGCATTCCCTTCATGCTAGGAGCACACACTCACTTTTTATAGCTCCAAGATTCTTATGGTCCTTCATTTGTTAGGTATATTATGCACTTGTTTCCTTGAAGAAAACCTTGATACATTCGTGTTATCTTCTAATATCATTCATGCTAGGAGTCATCCCCTCTCCTTGTTCACTGATGGTCTTACTTTTGCAAGGTGTTGATCTATCAGGTTCTCGTCGTACTTACCATATTTTAGACAACATTGTCATCTTTGTTCCTCGATTTGTCTTATTTTGTATTAATGTCCTTAACTTTATGATCATATTATTATTCTTCTTGGGAGGTCTCCAGTTCATTCGGCCGTCAAAGTGTTGTCATCACCTATTCGTTCACTTCTTGCTTCCTTGTTCTTATACTTTAGCTCTTTTCCTTACTGCTTGTCTTAGACTATTCTTAATTACCTCATCATATACTCACATAAGATTTTCTTACTGTCACTCATATGTCCTTAGATGTCTTATCGATATTAGCGGTGAAAATAATGTTTGACATGTTCAAATTTAAATTGTGAGTGGACTCAATCCTTATTGATGATTCAAATTTCCTCCCTTAAATTGGTATTAGAATCCTTCTCAATTCGACATGCATTAAACTAGCTTAGATATTACCAATTGGAATTTCTTCAAAGATTCCTCGTTTTAGCACACTTTTGGTATCATCATTTGCGGACGTCATAACCTATATCATTAGCTCTAAAAGTTTAAATACCACTCCTTTACTTATACCCTTATTATTTACTGGTATTCTTGTTACCTGGAAATCTCACTCCAACTCCTTTATTGTCGTCCTTACTATTTCCAGTTTTCCCCTAATATATTTGGGTGAGATATATTTTTCGACTTTGTTAAGTTATCATAATGCTTTTACTTGTGTCCACCAGACATCCATTTACCATTGTCACCTCTTCTCTATCAGTCACACTTTCATCACAAATTATTTCGACTTAATGTCGAGAATCCTATTGTCTTTCCTGATGAAGAAAGTATATTGCTTGCCTTTAATTAACAATTCTCCTTCCGTTCGACGGTTCTTTCTACATGGTTTATCCTTGTGGAGAGATTGGTATTACTAACTTATGTATAACTTTCCGCATCCCTTTTCTTCCTTCAACTGCCTTCTGAACAAAGTTGTAGGTAACTTATTCCTGGAAATCCATCTTTCTTTATTACTCTTTTGGAGTTTCCCTAAATTCTTTGGACTCGTGAATTCCTCCTTTTTAAGTCACATGTTCAATTACTCTCTGAGTCTTATTATTGCTCATGCTACATGATCTAAGGGTGTTGGGTACATATATAGTTAATAACTGGTTAATTCCTATATCATTTTGCTTAGAACCTTGAATATAATGACAATTTCACTTACCACCTTCCATTCTATCATCGATTCACAGTCTCTATATGCATGGTATGACATACTTGTTATATTAAAATAACCGATCGATTATAGGTATAGGCGTAGCTATTCTTAGTACAATTATCAACATAACTGATTGATTGTACGATTCTAAGTAATATCGGGACCGGCTAGTCTCCCTGACTCAACCTCGGGCAACTATACACTCTATGGCTCCTATTACCATACCAATAACATCCCTCAAGATCACCTAGGCATCGCCCATAATGCATCCGTCAACTGATGGCACAATGACTGAAATCTCTTGGGGCATTCTCTGGCCCTATGGCCCAAAGCTCAACATCCAGAACATAGCTCGATATCGAATAAGCATGCTCTGTCATTCCTCCTTCCACATTATTGATAGTGGGGTGTAATACTCCCAACACCTTCTTGGTTTTGTCTGATTTTTATCTGGGAGATTCGATCTGACGCCTCCCTCAATATCAATTCTTCAGCTCATGCGTCCACCCTAAACCTTCTGGTCTGTCTACGGTTACTTCTTCCTTGTTTCTACTTGTCAGGGATGAACCTTGATTAACTGACTTCCATAATATTGGGCTTCTCAATCTCTCTAAAATTCTATCATGTGGGGTCATCTGAACATGACCCTGCTATGGAAAGATAATTGGGGGTGATGTGGCATACATAGGACCACTCACAACCCAACCCAAATAGAAACGACTGTTGCACTGATGTCCTATGTATTGTACTAGCCTTCTTATAATCTGGCACTACCATTGGAATCGATGGCACTCAGAAGGGTGATTCCTCTGGGATTTCAGATAGGTCATCTTCCATAGATGAATCCTCAGATGAATCTTCCTCCATAGACAGTTCCTCATCCATTGATGGGTCTTATTCCATTGAATAACTTACATTTTTATCCGCTGACTTTATATACCTAGGATTCATACTGGCGGATGGTTATTGGCTAGTACATTCTCCCGCATTTCTGATCCAATTCTTGCTATCAATACTTCCCATGATTATTGAAAATGAAGATCAAGATGAAAAGATAGGGATTTAATGACTTATGACTTTGCTTCTATCGCATGATCTAGATTTTCAAGAAATGTAACATCCTAAATGCCCTGTAGCTTCCTGTTTGTAAGTGTGGCGCGCAACACACCCATAAGTAAGACTCTTCTAAACACGGCTTGTAGACATCCCTAGGACTGACCTGCTCCAATACCACTTTTTTACACCCTAACATTGGGGTGTGGCTGATACCCAGTTCCCTAAGGCCCGAGCATACCGATCTTGATATCTGTGACATGTACACTTACCAGGGGCCGACGAGGCCTCTGACATCTACTCAATTGAATAAGGACAAATCACCTTCACTCAGAAAAGGCCCAAACCATACATATACATAATAAGGTCGACAAGGCTGACATAAGCATAATAAATCTACTGGAGATGCCGACGAGGCCACACACGATTATTACACATACTCAACTATATACAGGCCTCTAAGGAATATACTGACAATAACTAGTCGGGACAGGTCCTTGCCATACCCAACTATATACATATCCATCATACCTATCAGTTTACTATATAAATCCAGAAGATCGGAGCATGACGACATTCGGCTGAGTCGAGTCCTACTATGAGGAACGCATCTGCATCTCTATCTGGACCTGCGGCATAAAACAAAGTGTCCCCGGAAAGGGGACATCAGTACAAAATAATGTACTGAGTATGTAAAGTATGAATAATAATAAGAATCTGTAAACTGTAAGGAAAATCATAAATGCCATATGAAGCGATAATCTGTAAATAGAAGCATAAGCAACTTGGACGCCATATGAGGTATTTAATGAAACTTTAAAATTCAAACACAACCGGTATGGAGTATGCCTTTACTGTATAAAATATCCTCATTTTATTGTACGAGGTGTATGATATATCACTACCCTCAGGTATATTACGAGATATATGTATGGGTATGCAATGCAATGTGCACACTAATTCATGTATGTGTTGCATAACGTGCAACCCGATCCAATATATATATACATATATTCTGGAACGTGCAACCCAATCCAATATATGTATATGTTACGGAACGTTCAACCCGATTTAATAAATGTATATGTTGTGGAACGTGCAACCAATCCAATATATGTATATGTTGCGGAACGTGCGACCCAATCCAATATATTTATATCAGGATGATATGAATGATATTAGATGCTAACAAAAATATACCAACATTAATGGGACTCGTATCTATAGAAATATCTCGTACTTCCTGTCTGAATATGTAACGAAATTCAGTATAAAGATATTGAGGAAAAAGGGTATAAGTTGTTCCTGTATCCACAATGACCCCACTCATCATGTCATCGTCAAAATTCCACAAAGATGTTCAATGGAATTTCCTTGTCATTAATAAAAACTTTATAAATGTTGACAAAATAATATGAAGGATATTTGAAATTTGGTAATAGCTCAGCTGATGTTGTTTTTTTTAAAGGGTGTTGTGTGGAAGCTAATTGTTGATCCTTTTCCAGAGAATAATCGCGGTAAACACATGGACATTATGTCTGCCTCAAATTGCGTTGGTAAAGAATTTCCACCCCGTGGACAATAGACTGTGATAACCATGGCTAGTTGACCTCTTTTGGAACTCATAACTCTTAGACTTTGCCTTGACACGACTCTTAGTCAACTCGATGATTAACTCTTTAGAATTCTTCTTTTTTAATACATATGATAAGACTAGTAACCAACAACAAGAATTATGAGAATATGAATAAACAATGAACACTTCTAAATAGTAGACTTTGATAGACAATAGAGTGAAGTTCTCAACGTTTCTTTTCGGAAACGATAATTCTTTGGATTCATGCTTTTGAAAGAAAGGGATAGTCATACATACCTGGTTCTTATCGCTATAGTCGTTTTACAAGTCCTCGATCCTCTTACGCATAATCCTCTACATCATACAAGAAATTTAATATCAATATCGATTTCAAATTCCATAGAAACTTTATTTAGGTAACTTATTGACAACCTTGAACACCTAGGGTTATTAGACTCATTTACAAGGAAATACTTATGAAAGTCACTCCCATGGTTCAATAAAAAATACAATTCCCATCGAAACACATTTAGGCGTTCTTCGACAATTTTACCATATATGATTCCCTTAAGCTTTTCTTAGACGAAAAAATATTATGTGATTCAACTTCACAATCCTTCAAACTGAGCTTTCCTTAATCCATAACATACATAATCAATTCCATCATCCAATTCAACTTCTTGTAATCATTAAGGAGCAGAATTGTTGGTCCGAAAATTGATCAAGGTCGGGTACTATTGGTCTCAGATGGAGGAAGACACAAAGAACTTCATCCGAAAATGTGATGAATCCAAAAGGCACGCATCGATGATTCGTCAACCGACAAAATTAATGCATCCAGTTTTGTCACCATGGCCATTTATGAAATGGGGAAAGGATATTATGGGGCCACTCCCATAGGCACCCCGAAAGGTACGCTTTATTATTTTATGACTAACTATTTTTCTAAGTGGGTTGAAGCAAAGGCATTTAAAAAGGTTAGAGAGAAGGAAGTCATTGATTTCATTTGGGATCACATCGTTTGTCGGTTCGGCATAGTAATGGAGATTACTTGTGATAACAGTCGTTAGTTCGTTGGGAAGAAAGTAAATGACTTTCTTGAAGGATTGAAAAATCAAGAAGATAATGTCGACTCCGTACCATCCGAGTGTAAATGGGCTAGCGGAGTCAACAAACAAGACAATTATTCAGAACCTGAAGAAAAGATTACAAAAATCAAAAGGCAAGTGGAGAGAAATTTTACCGAAGTTGTTGTGAGCATATAGAACAATGCCAAAATCAAGCACCGGGGAGACACCGTTCTCTTATGTTTACGATGCAGAAGCATTAATTCCGATGGAAGTAGGTGAACCAAGCTTAAGGTGTAGCCTTGTAGCCAAATAATCGAATAACGAAGCTATGTCCGTCAAGCTTGACTTAACGGATGAACATCGTGAGTTAGAATTACTACGGTTAGTGGCTCAAAACCAGAGGATAGGAAGATACTACAACCGGAGGACTAATCATAGGCACGTTCAAGTAAGGGACTTGGTTCTACGAAAAGAAACCCTCAACACCAAAAATCCCAACGAAGGGAAATTGGGCATAAACTGGAAAGGTCCTTAGAAAGTGTTAGGAATAACCTGTAAACGCTCGTAACAATTGGAAGTCAAAGATGTTTAGAAATTTCCAAACATCTGGAACATTGCACACTTGAATCGACATTATTGCTAAGGTATGTGTTGAAATAATTATTTAAACTTTATTTGTTTTGATATTACTAACTTTTGCAGGGAGAAAGTCAGAGTCGTCATGAAAAGATCGGAGTTAGAATTAGATCTAAAAACACGTGTTGCACTCTTTTCCCTTAGCATGATTTTTATCCCGAAAAGGGTTTTTCCAGAATTTTTTTTAATGAGGCAACAATGTAAAACTTGTTACTAAGTAGTTAAAGATTGGACAAGGACACTGGGCACTGGGGAGTGCCCGGTAGTGAAAACAATTAGTGTTTGAATTCTCATACTTTGAATACAAATACTAGGGGACTGCCACATCCTCGGTAAAGAAGTTCAGAGTGAAGAAATTCACAGCTATGAAAAAATTTGAAACTATGCAGAAATTCAAAGTTTTTTTAAGTTTTTAGGGTTATGAACATTTGTAAGGGTTAAAAGATCGAATGAATCTTTCCCAAGTAGTATTAATGTTACGACAAATCATGTAAAGGAAAAATGATCGAATGAATCTTTCCCAGTCGTTTGACCGAAGCAAAATTGAAATTACACTCTATCCAAAATTTGTCTCGGAAGTTTATCTACATATGCTTGTCCCCGGACAATTGATAAAATCATTAGGCTTACGATCTAACAAATTTGTTAAGTCTTTAATTGAGAATTGTCATCATAAAAGCATCCGGAACAAAAATAAGTAGTGTTCCAAAGGCATGCTTCTAAGGCACTGAATCAACTGAATCTAGCCTATTCTTAAAGGCACTTGAGTTGTCTAAAAGTTGGTAATAGATGAAGCTCCAACACTCATGCTCAAAATGAATAAGAGACGTCTTATTCATGATTATAAAAATAAGTTCCTTATATTTAGTCATTAAATGACCTAAAACCGGAAGGAATTGCCTGGTATGAAGCAAACTAAAGTAAAAGTTTGTATTCAAAAATTGATTTACTATTTAAGATCGGGAGAAATTTCATCCGGATCGACAAAAACTAAGTGATGATTTGTTTAAATAGAACTCCAAAGTTGGAGGAAATTATCCCAAATCGAGTTAAAGCTTTATTTGGTTAAATTATTGAAAACAAGAAAGCAATAACGAATGTTGAAAATTAGAAAACATGGATAGGGCATAAAGGAAATAAGAGGGGAAAATATAAAAAGCCATGTAAGCCTAAAGTTCAGTCGGACTTAGATTCAGAGTCCTTAGGGTCATCTTCGGAGCGGTCTCCATATAGCTTTCGGTAGGTCCTGATCTTAAGGCATTTTTCCTCGGCAAACTTATCATCTATCTCTGAGATCCCATCTTGAGCCTGCTCTAAGGTGAATCTTTGGACATTCCATATTATTTGCTCGGTCTTTAGCACTATCCGGCCACCTCGACCTCCACATCGACCAGAGCTTGGTCTCGTTCGGCCAAGGCTTGAGTGATATGGACCGACATTGTTGCATTTCCTTTGGGTAGAAGCCTCGAGCTCATTTCTCAGCCCTTCGATGGTTTGAGCTTATTTGTTGGCCTGATCATGAACCACCTTCAGTGCAGCCTATTCGGCAACTCTCGCTACATCAATCTCCACAAGCTCGGTATTGAGGCGATCAATTTCAACATTAAGGAAATTTTCCTTCTGCGCAAGGTAATGCTCGGACCTGTTCTTGATCTTCGAGCTCTTGGGTTAAGGCATGTGCATCATTGTATAGTTTATCATTTTCTTTGTCCAAAGACTTGTTTTCTTCATTGGTGAGCTCGAGGTCATTCACAGCTCAGAGGTAATCGCCTTTGACCCAGTTTAATTCTGCCTTAATAGCGGGTAAATCACCGGCCTACAACAGTTGGGCTTCTTTCTATTGAATGACCCCTTTGAGATGTCGAATCTCTTGGTCTTGGGCATCAAGTTGTCCCCTGAGATGGTTCCGCCTACTCAAAACTAAGAGGGCATGCCTCTTTGAGATGACAAAGCTCCCCACTAGACATTTTTGCTCGTTTTAAAGCGTTGAAGAGAATAGCAGGAAACTCCCTTCTCTTTATTGCGATGTCATTTTGGCATTGGGGCCGCCGCTAGCGATTATAAATGATATGATATACACAATTTCATTATCATCCATACTTCAGATGAAGCCTTCGCTGACTAAAAAAGAAGACTGAAAAAATGAGTTCTCTATATAAGGTGTTTCTCAAGAAATAACACAAAATAATGTGAGATGAGTCATGAGATGTATCTTTGTAATATAACATTTAACAATAAATATAATAAAATTGCCTAAAATAAATATTACTAATTAATAAGTCATAATTGAAATAAACATAATCTAAATATACTAAGTCGTGCAAAAATAAGTACAACTAATAAGTACTATTAATTACATGACTAAACACTAAAGAAAAATAATAAAACTGAGTTCTATATTTTAACTGTCTAAACCAATGCAAAATTTAAAAGTAGATATTCAACACTATTGTCGTTTCTAGTGTTGAAATGACTTTCTTTTTGTTGGCATTAGTATTTATTTGATTTGATATGAAGTTTATTTGAGTTAATAATATTTATGAGCTATATAACTTATTAGACCATTCAAAAAATATAAATTCAAACGTGAAATAATATGTTAAAAGACAAACTATGAAAAAGTTTTAAGAAATATTTATAAAGTATATTAAATGTGATGCCGGGTACTTGGTTTGATTTTGATTTGATTTTTTAAAATTATATAAAAGCAACCCAAACCAATTATGATCGGATTGTTTTTTCAATATCAAACTAAACGATAATCAAGTCTTTTTTTTTTATTATTTAACTCGCATTATAGTCGACTTGTGCGATTTATCAATTTTCTTTGCAAACCTTTAGTCCTCGTGCGTATTGATGCTTGCAGGGCTACTTGTATTTATTTTTTGCTATATGTTAGTTGAGTATCACGTATCTTATTTGTACAAAAAGGATGTTTACTTGAGCATTAGACGTTACTGTAAGTTGCAAAACAATGTCAAAGTAATTTGCTTTTAGTAGATTCTAATTCTTCCTCTTAAAGAATTTGTTTTATTTCACCTATTTGTTTTCCCAACGTTAGACTTACAGCTTTCGTGCTGAATTATTGGTTGTGATTGTTAAGAATCCCACATCGAATATGAAATGAGAACATGAACTTTTTATATGGACTTGGACAATCATCACCCTACAAGCTAGCTTTTGGGTGTTGAGTTAGACCTAATATTCATTCTTTACATGGTATCAGAGACAAATTTATTTCAACTCTTTGTTCACCAATGTTGGGCACCCAAATTATATTATCTACGCTCCAGTTAACAAAGTCTGGACGTGCGGAGAGTGTTAAGAGTCACACATCAGATATGGAATGAAAACATAGAGTCCTTATATGAATTTGGACAATCCTCACCCTACAAGCTAGCTTTTGAGTTTGAATTAGTCAAATATTCATTCTTTACCGTGATCATTTATTATAACTTTGCACAATTTTCTATATTGAATATCAGCAAAGTAATGGTATTAAGAAATTATTATGTGAGCTAATCAAAGATGCGAGGCGGTTAGTCGGCCGATTAACCACTTTATGTATAGATTAAGTTTTTCTAGTTAATAAATCAAATAGTAATTTAGAACATTAAAAATATTTAGTTCCTAATTGTCAACCATCAGGACTTGGCCTTGTCCATTGCACTGGAGCCACTTTGCGCCAACTTCCAGTTTATAATAGTCACTACTATAATAAGTTAAGAAATATTAGAGATGAAGGGAGAAAGAAAAGGTCAAAAAAGATTAACAGAACGTTTAGATTAACCGGTTGTAAATAGCTGATAAGCTTTAAGTGTTAAAAAATATATTCAAGTGCTGAAATTAATTTTATAAATAAATAATTACGTATTTGAATAGAAAAGTACTGAAACTATTAATAAACAGTTGATGTATTTGGTAAAAAAATGTTCATAAATTGTTCTTTTGTTAGAATGACTAAAATATTCTTAAAATTTTTGTAAGAAAATTATAAATTTAGAAGTATTTGTGTAAAGAAAAGGAGGAATGAAGATGCATAGAAAAGGGAAGTTAGGAGTTTTGATTACGAAAACTATTTTGAGAATTACAAAAATTTATTAATAATAAAATAGTAATATATTTGGTCAAATCAAAAGTTTCTATAAAATAAATAAAAAAGCCATAAGTTGAAGATGGGTACTTATGACTTGAAACTGATTTTGACATATGGGCACTTTAAATTCTACTAATCGCTTGATTTTCATGATTTTGACCAGCTTATATGAACCTTTACATTTACAAGAATGTAAGTAATTATATTGTGGCCGTCATAAACTTGGATGTGTGATTGTTTCATAGGACTACTTTTGCAATGGCACCCAATTTCAAAATTCAAGTTTTTTGTTATTCGTGTGATCTCCTTGTCGGTCCAAAATAAATTGACATAGACAATTTTTGAATTGATTTTTTTAAAATAGCGTATAAGTTAAAAGTTAAAAGTCAAAAGCTTACTTAATTTTTTATTTTTAGCTTATTTTTGTAGAAGTACTTTTTTTGCTTAAAATTAAATATATAAAAGCACCTTTTATTTTTTTCAAACACCTCAAAAGGTAAAAAAAAAGCATTTATTTACGTAGCAAAACATGAATGGTAGAATCCGATTATAATATTTGCTCGGGAAAAGGTGATCCAAGGTTTTTGTTATTTCTAAATAGACTCTTGTGGTCCGGTTTTTTTACAGATCTCACACATAGCTGGAGCTTAGTGCACTAGACTTCTGTTTTAGTGTCGTAGCAAAACCTCGGACCGTATCCGAGATTTTTGTTTACACACGAACAATTACAGAAAATATAAACAAGGAAATCTAGTGTGAACCAAGCTGACCCCATCAGTGTCCACCGAGAAGAAAATCATCTCTACTGGCATTATGGTCCCACTCCCAACCAACCCAAATAAATCAAGAAAAAACAAATATAATGATTCTGATTATTTGATTAGCTTTTTTTCTTTATTTGGAATGTGGAAAACTAACCACCAAGACAAAAATAAAAAGCAAAATAATAAAATGAACAGCCGAATCCTACTTTCATAAAGAGGTTGTTAAACTTCTATTTTCAATATACAATTGAGCTTAATTTGAAGCATATTCTTTGTTCTTCTTTGATAAGTTGTTTAAACTAAGCCCGTCAAGTGGGTCACACCTGGCTGGTGTACGATTTTGTTGGGTGCAAAACACATAAGTAAGGCACAACGAAAGTTTAAAAGTTTTGTTTCTTACTTACCCCAACAATAATTTATGGTATGGTTATACAACAATGAAACTTGTAACATAAAACATTTACTTACAAGTTATAATAATATGAAATTTTTATCAACTGTGAGGTGCACACGCGATTGCTCTTCCAATTGCAAGCTCCAAGCTTCAATGTATTTCTCTTTCGGAAAGCTAGGAAATCCGGCAGAGGTTCGAGAGAGTATTTGATTCTAAGTCTCTAAGGCTTAGAATGTTTTCAGAAAATGGTGTGTAGAATAATGAGGTGAATGCCTCTATTTATAGTTGAAAAATAGGTCAAAACCGGATTAAGGTTTGACTTTGGGCCTGACCCAAAAATCGAGGCAGAGGCGCCGCTGCCCTAGGGTATGGGCGCCGCGGCGATAGACTTTATTTTTTGTGCATTCTTAATTAAATCCAAAATCCAATTTTGACTTAATTAAGATAATCATTATTCAATTAAATGTCTTGATTCCAAATCGAACATTTTAATTACTCTCTCAATACATCCTTAGATCGAAATGGACAATCGACATAGTGTGACCCTACATGCCTTCTCATATCGACATTAATCAAATTAAGGTCTACACGGAACTCCTAGATGGCGCCGCAAGACGAACTCAATATGTGAAGTACGTTTACACGAATCCAGTAAACATAACCTTTATGTGGTAAGATTAAATACTTTCATTCACGACACACCCAATCAAGCTTAGGATTTGTCAAGTGTCTATCCAAATGGCTTAATCATTGTATCTCATCTATATTAGTTGACAACTAGACCATATTCTAAATATGTCTATTGCGTTGGCCAACGACTTAGTCAACCAAATATCACTGAGAATCTGAGTGTTCTCTCGAATATACATCCGAGGAATGAATCCTAATCTTAGCTCAACTACCACCTTCAATCCACATCGTAATGTACCCAATACAAGCCGTATCTCAACCTATAAGGCATTTGAGCTTAGGACAGGATCAAAGTACATTTCTTTGTAGACAAGGCGTGTATTGACCTCAAGTCTAAGGACTTCTATCTCCCACATGCTGATCATACTTTAGACAAGTATAACAAACAGTATATCAGCAGGGTATACCAATACTTTGAAAGTATTCATTTGTCCATCACGAGTAACCATTACTCGTAGAAGGTGAGACATACTACATCCTCTAAGGATGTGATGCAGACCACATGTCGATTTATCACATAACATCGATATCCCATTCTCGATGATCATTTGTCGAGGGTATTTTAAGAGTTACGCTCTATCATTAATATCTCACTCTATTAATGACAATGTAAGCTCAAGGGATGCACATTAATGAATAATTACAAATAATCAAATAATAATTCAATAATTGCAAATGCCAAAATATTAATCTCCATTAATAATAATATGAATGTGTGTAAAGTACATTTGTCCTAATACAGATTGTCTCTAGGGCATAAATATACTTTCAATCTCCCACTTGGCCTAGAGCCAATCTCCAACATATCTAATGCCTATATTCTCAAAATGACCATTATGCTTGACTAAGCTTAATGGTTTAGTGAATGGGTCAGCTAGATTATCGTCTGTGGGAACATAGTCTAATCTAATCTCTTCAGTCTCCACCATCTCCCTGAGTATGTGGTACTTCCTTGGTATATGCTTGTTTCTGTTGGTTGATCTTGGTTCCTTATCTTGCGCAATCACACCAGTGTTGTCACAATAAACCGTTATTGGACAAGTGGCACTTGGAACAACCCCTAGTTCCTTCAGGAACTCAGATATCGCGAAAGCTTCTTTACCAGCTTCCGATCCAGCAATGTACTCAGCTTCTATTGTCGAATCAGCAGTTGTAGCTTGGTTGGAACTTTTCCAGCTCACTGCTCCACCATTGAAAATGAATGTGTAACCTGATTGAGATTTATAGTCATCAACATCTGTGTGGAAAGCTAGCATCCGTGTACTCAGTACATATTAGATTCTCTTACCCACCATAGACTAAGAAGTAATCTTTAGTTAGTCTAAGATACTTAAGAATACTTTGACTGCCTTCCAGTGTTCTTCCCCAGGATTCTGCTGGAACTTGCAAGTCATACTAAGTGCAAAGGCCACATCTGGCCTAGTATAGGTCATGGCATACATGATCGATCCTATAGCCGAAGCATATGGGATCATTTTCATGCGTTCAAGTTATACAGAATTAGAAGGACTATCCTTCTTAGATAACTTGATGCATTGTCCCAGAGGTAGACCGCCTTTCTTGGAATTTTCCATAGAAAAACGTCTAAGCACTTTGTCTATGTAGACTGACTGTGACAGCCTCAATAATCAGTTAGGTATATCTCTATAGATCCTAATCCCTAGAATCTAGCAGGCTTCACCTAAATCCTTTATCATGAAGGTACTGGACAACCACTCCTTAACTGACAGCATGAGAGTCTTATTGTCTCCTATTATTAATATGTCATCTATATATATCACAATGAAGGAAATACTCCCATCCTTGCGTTTACTATAAACACATGGATCCTCTTTGCTTCTGACGTAATCAAATGACTTGATAGCCTTGTCAAAGCAAATGTTCCAACTCCTCAAGGCTTGATTAAGCCCATAAATGGACTTTTGTAGCTTGCATACAACATTTGGTTTGGACTCGATTGAAAAACCCTCAGGTTGTTTCATATATACTTCCTCAACTAGATTACCATTGAGGAAAGCAGTCTTAATGTCCATCTGCCAAATGTCATAGTCATAATATGTAGCTCCTGCAAGCAAAATCCGAATGGACTTGATCTTAGCAATAGGTGAAAAGGTTTCATCATAATCGACCCCAGGCCGTTGATTATAACCTTTAGCCACCAGTCTTTCTTTATAAGTTTGTACCTTTTCATATGCATCAATCTTCTTCTTGAAGACCCATTTGCATCATATGGGTCTAACCCCTGTTGGAAAATCAACCAAGTTCCAAACTTGATTTATGTACATCGAGTCCATCTCAGATTTCATAGCTTCTTGCCATCTCTGCGAATCAATGTCTAACATAGCTTCGATGTAGGTTGTAGGTTCATTGTCATCAGAAATATCTATCTCATTGTGTGTTTCAATAAGGAGATTAAGTCTTTCAGGCGGACGATGAGTCCTTCTCCTCGAGTTCGTAAATCAACTTCAAGTGCGGTATGAATGCATTTTGAGCGAGTAGACAAGGAACATGTTAAATGTCAACATTGTGGTATGTGTGGCTATGAATCATTGTATAAAGGTAAATGGTTTCCAAATTAAATATTTAAGTTTAAGAATGAAGAAGGATGAAGGGATATTTATAGTTTAAAAATTGGGTCAAATGTAATATATTAAAGTTTGGGGCTAAACAAACAAATTTATTTACAAGGATCATAAATTGTTGCTAATTATTTTAGGTAACAAATAAGGATATAGCTCAATAGTTGAGAGCATGTTTTACATGCGAGGTATGGAGTTTGTGTAGGGATTTGTTGGGTTCAAAACACATAAGTAAGGCACAACGAAAGTTTAAAAATTTGTTCTTACTTACCCCAACAATTACTTCTGCCATGGTTATATGACAATCAAAACCTGTAACATAAAGCATAAACACTTACAGGTTGTATTATCAGGAATCTTTACTAAAGGGTGGACACGCTATAGCCCTTTCGATTGCAAGCTTCAAGCTTCAATGTACTTCTCCTTCAGAAAGCTAGGAAATTCGGCAGAGGTTCGAGAGAGTGTTTAGATTCTAAGTCTCTAAGACTTAGAATGATAATCTGAAAATTAGTGTGTTAAATAATGAAGAGAATGTCTGTATTTATAGGTGAAAATTAGGCCAAATCGGATTAGGGTTTAACCTTGGGCCTGGCCCAAAAATTGAGGCAGATTAGGTCAATAGCATTGCGATCCTAGGGTATGGGCCCCGCAGCTTGACGTGTTCCTGCACCGTCTCGATTTATTTTATGCACATTCTAAATTAAATCCAAAATCTAATTTTGACTTAATTAAAATAATCATTATTCATTTAAATAACTCGATTCTAAATCAAATATTTAATACTCTCTCAATACATCCTTAGATCGAAAAGACAATCGACATAGTGTGACCCTACAGGCCTTCACATATCGACATTAATCAAACTAAGGTCTACGCGGAACTCCTAGACGGCGCCGCATGACGAACTCAATATGTGAAGTACTTTTACACGAATCCAATAAACTTAACCTCTATGTGGTAAGATAAAATCATTTCATTCACGACACACCCGATCAAGCTAAGGATTTGTCAAGTGTCTATCCAAATGGCTTAATCATTGTATCTCATCTATATTAGTTGACAACTAGATCATATTCTAAATATGTCTATTGCGTTGGCCAATGACTTAGTCAACCTAATATCACTGAGAATCTGAGTGTTATCTCGAATATACATTAGAGGAATGAATCCTAATCTTGGCTCAACTACCATGTCACGACCCGACCCAACGGGCCGCGACTAACCGCCCTAATGACGTCATTACACTAACCTGTCACACCTAATCCAACTCACACTGAATAAGTCTGAAATTCGGCAGCATAACGCTGCAATATCAACATATGCCAGGGTAGGCGAGCCGACAAGGCTGCCTTTACCCCTGAATGTACCTGCCTCCTGAGGAGTCACAACTAGCCAACACAATATACAGGCAAGCCGACAAGGCTCCCAACAGATAATATAACATATACATGGGAACACCCCCAACATAGAGTACAATGATATGGCTGACCAAAACAGAGTTATAACCCTTACATAAGTACAACCCACCACTGTCTACAGACCTCTATAAGAAGAACAACGACATATGACGGGACAGGGCCCCGTCGTGCCCCTAAATACAAACATAAGTCTAAAAGAGGTTCAGTACCAAAATGACAAAGCTCTGGATCAAAGGAGCTTCCCAACCTGCTGAGTAGGGACCTAAACCGGAGGATCACCAAACTGAGCACCTGTACCTGCGGGCATGAACGCAGCCCCCCAAGGAAAGGGGGGTCAGTACGAAATAATGTACTGAGTATGTAAACATGAAATACTGCATATGAGATCATAAGTAGCCAACAGAAACATGAGATCAGTATAAAAGTCAGGATCCAAATCCAACTGTGCCATAAATAATAAAAGTCAGTTGCCTTATAAAAATGAGAGTCAAGTCAAGAAAACATGAGTGTATGTCCATATACATATATATACATCTGTAAAGTAACCCGGCCCACTAGTGCGGGACTCGGTGGAATCATATCATAACCCGGCCCATGCTGGGACTCGGTAAAGTCATCTCTCATTTATGGATCCATCCTACGTAACCCGGCCCTCTAGTGAGGGTCTCGGTGAACAATGCAAGGTTGTGCACGAGTCGTAACCCGGCCCGGACTCGGTGAGGTGAAGTAGTAACACTTAGCACGAGTATCGAGTAACCATATATGCAGTAATAATGTCAATGAAATAAATAATGTCATAATAAACTCTTTGCTGAAAAATCATAGGCACTTCTCATAACAATCCTCTTTAGGAATTAAACTGTATAAGAATCAAGTACGTCCGCCGTACCCTCATTAAATAAAAATCATGCCAAAGAAAGAAGGAATAGTTCACATACCTCTTAGACGAACTAATCAACTCTATATTAGAGTACGTCTCAATTTAGAACTTCAACCTATAATAATGGTAATACGTTCATCAATTCTATGATCACTAGCATACTTTATATCGAATAACGACTTCTTATTCTATTAAAATTCGGGCAGCACTTCCCCTGTTTATACATGTTTCCACAACTTCCAAACGAGGCTAATAACATCAATAAACAAGCACCAATTAAGGGTACAACCAAGACAACAATAAAGGGAATTTACACACCCACTTCTCATGTAAATTTAGCCTCTTAATCCACCTTAAAAATAGCCCACAAAATAGCTCATGTTTCAACAACAACGAGGGTACAATGTGAAGCCTTTCCATGCCTTTCCACACCCTTATTCCTTTAGGACTTACCTTAGAAATTACCACACTTAAACATGCATAATGGTGACTAAATTTTCAGAATTATAACACCACAAAACAACCCCTAAAACAGTCCATATACATCACAACATGTCCAACAATTTCATGCAAGTTCTTGGCCATAACATGTCATAATTCCATAACTCTTATCTTAATTCCTATAATCCAATTTCGGATTTTAATACTTCCATATAACTAATTCCAACTTCCAACTAAATCTCCATGTTTCCTTTCAATTTCATCATGCAATTAGTGATAATAATAATAACAACAATAACCAACGAATCCAACAACACCAAAATTTGTCCCAAATTGGCAACTAGCCCAAAATGGTCACATGCAATGCTTAAATTCCAATTATTCCTTAACACAAATTCATTACCTTAATTCTAACAACATGCATTCCAATTATATCATAGAAAGAAGAATTTTTATACCTCAAATTCGTCAAAACAGTCCGCAATTTTCTGCCACTGTTTGTCCGAAGATTCCCCACTGTTTTGTAATTTTCTCCTCCTTTTTGTTCACTTCTTCAACTCCAATTGACATGCAAGTGTTCTACAATGTTAAGCCATCATCCCTACACATTTTTCTTCCAAAATTTCATCCCAAAAATCCCAATTTTCTAGGCGCTGGCCCAAGCAAAGGGGTCGTTTTTTGCCACTTGTTTTCGCCATGTTTTTGGTGTTGTTTTTCTTCTAATTTTTGGTGAAAAATGTAGTCTAGGAAGAGAATATAACAACCTTAATTTTGGTTATGGGTGGAGGGTGATTTTCAGATTAGTGTAGAGGAGAGAATGAGAGGAGAGTTTGGTTTTTTTTTTGTTTTTGTTAAGTGTAGAAGAAGATGAAGATGTAATGTAAGTTTATAACCAAAAATCTGATTTAGTAAATCTCAAACCCACTTCTTTTAATTCCCGTGAATTTCATAAGCCTCGTATCCTCAATGTCATAATTTTTTTTTATACAATACTATTCCGGGATAGCATCCGTTTATACATTAATTTCCCGTATTAACATATGTAAGTGTTCCTTATATTCAATATCCAAATCTTGCTTTCTTAATGACGTTCTTAATTATCGTCTTAATCTTACGAGGTGTAACACACTTCCCTCCTCAGAAACATTCATTTTCGAATGTTCACAACAAGTCTAATGCTAGAAATTTTTTGGCAGAGTCTCCTTAATAACTATGCCTATCCGCCTATATTCAGCCAACCAACAGATGCCACACAGGGCTACAATATATCACACATATGCAATTCACCAATTACAATAATCAAATGGGGAGTTGAATTGAATTACCTGGAGGCATAGGGAATAAATGAGGATACTTCTTCTTCATCTCATCCTCTGCCTCCCAAGTCATTTCCTCCCTATTGTGGTTCCTCCACAATACCTTGACGGAAGCCACATCCTTCGTCCGTAATCTCCTGACCTGGCGATCAAGTATGGCTATGGGGCTTTCCTCGTAGGACAACTCTTCTATCACCTGGATGTCATCTACTGGGAAGACTCTGGAAGGATCACCAATACACTTACGCAGCATAGATACATGGAAGACTGGATGTACTGCTTCCAAATTAGGCGGTAGATCTAACTCATAGGCAACCTTGCCTATCCTACGAATGATCTGGTAAGGCCCAATGTACCTTGGGCTAAGCTTCACTTTCTTTCCAAACCTCATCACACCCTTCATGGGTGACACCTTTAGGAACACCCCAATCATCAACCTGAAACTCTAAGTGTCGACGTCGATTATCAGCATATGACTTCTGTCGACTCTGTGCTGCTAATAACCTCTCCCGAATGAGTTTCACCTTATCAACACTTTTTTTGTGAACCATGTCTGGGCCGATCAACTTAGTCTCACCTACATCAAACCAACCAATAGGTGACCTGCACTTCCTCACATATAAAGCCTCATACGGTGCTATCTGGATGCTAGAGTGGTAGCTGTTGTTATAAGCAAACTCAATGAGTGGTAAATGGTCATCCCAACTACCTCTAAAGCCAATAATACAGGCCCTCTGCATATCCTCTAATGTCTGGATCGTACGCTCTGCATGCCCGTCCGTCTGAGGGTGAAATATTGTGCTGAGACTCACTTGTGTCCCCAATCCCTTCTGGAATGATCTCCAGAAGTTAGCTATAAACTGAGCTCCTCGGTCTGATATAATAGATGTGGGAACCCCGTGCAGTCTCACTATCTCCCTGATGTACAGCCTAGCATAGTCCTCAGCTGAGTAAGTAGTCCTCACTGGAAGAAAATAGGCTGATTTCGTCAGCCTATCCACGATAACCCATATGGAATCACACCTCCGCTGAGTGCGAGGTAAGCCTGCAATGAAGTCCATATTGATCACTTCCCACTTCCATGTCGGGATCTCAATCTCCTGTAATAATCCACCAGGCTTCTGATGTTCAACCTTAACTTGCTGACAATTCGGGCATTGGGCAACAAATTCTGCTATGTCTCTTTTCATGCCATCCCACCAATACAAGCATCTAAGGTCATGGTACATCTTTGTCGATCCTGGATGAATGGAATAACAGACATTGTGTGCCTCTCCCATAACCTGTTGTCGTAGCCTTGCAACATCAGGTACACATAATCTGCCCTCATACCTCAGCACATCATCAGGTTTAACCTAAAATAGAGTCTTTCCCTTTCGGAGAGCTGCATCTCTATACCGGGCCAGAACAGGATCCTCATACTGACGTCTCTTTACCTCTTCCACGATAGATGACTCCGCAACATCTCGAATAAGAATCCCGCTATCTCCCGAATCCGCCACTCGGACTCTAAGACTCGCTAGCCTATGTATCTCACGAACCATCTTCCTTCTGTCTGGCTGCACATCCGTCAAGCTACCCATGGATCTACGGCTAAGAGCATCTGCCACGATGTTGGCTTTTCCCGGGTGGTACAAGATATCAACATCGTAGTCCTTTAGCAACTCTAACCACCGCCTCTGCCGTAGGTTCAACTCCTTCTGCTTAAAGATGTATTGGAGACTCTTGTGATCCGTATAAATATCAACATGAATCCCATACAAATAATGTCTCCAAATCTTCAAGGCATGAATCACCGCTGCTAGCTCCAAATCATGAGTGGGATAATTCTTTTCATGCTTTCTGAGCTGTCGAGAGGCATAAGCTATGACTTTGCCATGCTGCATCAACACACAACCTAGCCCAATGCCTGAAGCATCACAATAAATGACATAACCATCCGGTCCCTCAGGAAAAGTCAGAACTGGAGCCGTAGTCAATTTATCCTTCAACAACTGGAAACTGTGCTCACAAGCATCCGTCTATTGAAACTTAGCTGCCTTCTGGGTTAGCCTAGTCAAAGGCGCTGAGATCGAGGCAAACTTCTCCACAAACCTTCTGTAATACCCTGTTAGCCCTAGAAAATTGCGTACCTCAGTAGGTGTCGTAAGTCTGGGCCAAGTCTTCACCGCCTTAATTTTCTGTGTATCCACCCGAATACCATCAGCCCCGATAATATGCCCCAAGAATGCCACCGAAGTCAACCAGAACTCACACTTGGAAAACTTGGCATACAACTATTGGTGCTGGAGGACCCTAAGTACCGTCCTCAAATGGTCTGCATGCTCCTGCTCTGAACGGGAATAAACCAGGATATCATCAATGAATACAATGACGAACATGTCTAAGAATGGCCTGAATACTCGGTTCATCAAATCCATAAACACTGCTGGAGCATTGGTCAGTCCAAAAGACATCACCCTAAACTCATAATGTCCATATCGGGTTCTGAATGCTGTCTTTGGAATATCTGCCTCCCTTACCCGCACCTGATGATAACCTGACCGCAAGTCTATCTTCGAGAAGCACTTAGCACTAAACAAAAATCTGATTTTCCTTCTTACACTTTGGCCCCCAAGTTCTTCAATTAGTAAATCTCAAACCCACTTCTTTTAATTCCCGAGAATTTCATAAGCCTCGTATCCTCAATGTCATATTTTTTTTTATATAATACTATTCCGGGATAGCATCCATTTATACATTAATTTCCCGTATTAACATATGTAAGCGTTCCTTATATTCAATATCCGAATCTTGCTTTCTTAATGACGTTCTTAATTATCGTCTTAATCTTACGAGGTGTAACATACCACCTTTAATCTACATCGTAATGTATCCAATACAAGCCGTATCTCAACCTATAATGCATTTGATCTTAGGACAGGATCAAAGTACATTACTTTGTAGACAAGGTGATTATTGACCTCAAGTCTAAGGACTTTTATCTCCCACACGTTGATCATACTTTAGACAAGTATAAAAAACATTATTTCAGCAGGGTATACCAATACTTTCAAAGTATCCCTGTGTCCATCACGAGTAGCCATTACTCGTAGTAGGTGAGACATACTACATCCTCTAAGGATGTGATGCAGACCACATGTCGACTTATCACATATCATCGATATCCCATTCTCGATGATCATTAGCCAAGGCTATTTTAAGAGTTACGTTATAATATTAATATCTCACATTATTAATAACAGCGTAACCTCCAGGGATGCATATTATAGAATATTATAAACAATCAATTAATAATTCAATAATTGCAAATACCAAAATATTAATCTCCATTAATAATAATATGAATGTGTGTAAAGTACATTTGTCCTAATATAGATTGTCTCTAGGACATAAATATACTTTCAATCTCCCACTTGGCCTAGAGCCAATCTCCAACATATCGAATGCCCATATTCTCAAAATGACCATTATGCTTGACTAAGCTTAATGGTTTAGTGAATGGGTCAGCTAGATTATCGTCTGTGGGAACATAGTCTAATCTAATCTCTTCAGTCTCCACCATCTCCCTGAGTATGTGGTACTTCATTGGTACATGCTTGTTTCTGTTGGTTGATCTTAGTTCCTTAGCTTGAGCAATCGCACCAGTGTTATCACAATAAATCATTATTGGACAAGTGGCACTTGGAACAACCCCTAGTTCCTTCAGGAACTCAGAAATTGTGATAGCTTCTTTACTAGCTTCCGATCCAGCAATGTACTCGGCTTCTGCTGTCGAATCAGTAGTTGTAGCTTGTTTGGAACTTTTTCAGCTTACTGCCCCACTATTGAAAATGAACTTGTACCCAGACTGAGATTTGAATTCATCAAGATCCGCCTGGAAGCTAGCATCTGTGTTCCCAGTAGCAGCTAGCTTTTCTTCCCCACCATAGACTATAAAGTAATCTTTAGCTCATCTAAGTTACTTAAGAATACATTTGACTGCCTTCCAGTGTTCTTCCCCAGGATTCTGCTGGAATTTGCAAGTCATACTAAGTGCAAAGGCCCCATCTGGCCTAGTACAGGTCATGGCATACATGATCGATCCTATAGCCGAAGCATATGGGATCATTTTCATGCGTTCAAGTTCTATAGTATTATAAGGACTATCCTTCTTAGATAACTTGATGCCTTGTCCCATAGGTAGACTGCCTTTCTTGGAATTTTTCATAGAAAAACGTCTAAGCACTTTGTCTATGTAGACTGACTGTGATAACCCCAACAATCTATTAGGTCTATCTCTATAGATCCTAATTCCCAGAATGTAGTAGGCTTCACCTAAATCCTTCATCATGAAGGTACTGGACAATCACTCTTTGACTGACTGTAGGAGAGTCTTATTATCTCCCATTATCAATATGTCATCTACATATATAAAAATGAAGGCAATACTCCCATCCTTGCGCTTACTATAAACACATGGATCCTCTTTTCTTCTGACGTAATCAAATGACTTGATAGCCATGTCAAAGCAAATGTTCCAACCCCTCGAGGCTTGCTTAAGCCCATAAATGGACTTTTGTAGCTTGCATACAATAATTGGTTTGGACTCAAGTGAAAATCCTCATTTTGTTTCATATACACCTTCTCAACTAGATTACCATTGAGAAAAGCAGTTTTGACATCCATCTGCCAAATGTCATAGTCATAATATGCAGCTATTGCAAGAAAAATCCAAATGGACTTAATCTTAGCAACAGGTGAAAAGGTTTCATCATAATCGACCCCAGGCCGTTGATTATAACCTTTAGCCACCAATCTTTCTTTATAAGTATGTACCTTGCCATATGCATCAATCTTCTTCTTGAAGACCCATTTGCATCCTATGGGTCTAACCCCTGTTGGAAAATCAACCAAGTTCCAAACTTGATTTATGTACATCGAGTCCGTCTTAGATTTCATAGCTTCTTGCCATCTCTGCGAATCAATGTCTAACATAGCTTCGATGTAGGTTGTAGGTTCATCGTCATCAGGAATATCTATCTCATTGTGTGTTTCAACAAGGAGATTAAGTCTTTCAGGCGGACGATGAGTCCTAGTGGTCCTACAGAGTTGATTATTCTACGTTTCAGTGTTTGTTGCATTCTGATTGTGAGAAGGTGTTTGTGTGTTGGACAATCCATCACCTTGAGAGCTTTCAGGAATGTCATTTTCATGTATTTCCTTAATGGAATGATGCATAACTATTGTATCATCTTCCATTAGTTGTGTATGAGAGCCTTGCATTTTTGTACTATCTCTCACATCACTCCCACTGGCTTAAGGGCGTACTCTAAGTACCCAATCTTCACCAGATACTCCCACTGAATCCTTGTTTAGGTCATTCGACAAGGGTTCAACTTCTGTGTTATCTTGTGGTTCTTGAATTTCTTCAAGTTCTATCTCTGTGCAACTATGTTCCTTGTAGACATATTCTTCTTCAAGGAAAGTTGCGTTCCTGGAAACTATGACCTTACGTTCTCCAGGAAGATAGAAGTAGTATCCATTAGTTTCCTTTGGATACCCCACGAAGTAACATTTCTCACTTTTGGATTCCAACTTGTTAGTGAGCATCTTCTTAACATATGCAGGGCACCCCCAGGGTCTCATATGTTTAAGATTTGGCTTCTTGACACACCACATCTCATATGGTGTCTTTTCTACTGACTTGGAAGGAACCATGTTCAGAACATATATTAAGGTTTGTATAGCATATCCACAAAGGTATGTCGGTAGAGCTGAGGAGATCATCCAGGATCGAACCATATCCAATAAAGTTCGGTTTCTCCTTTCGGCAACACCATTCATCGTAGGTGTTCCAGAAGGTGTCCACTCTGATTGGACTCCATGTAGCTTTAAGTAATCTGGAAAATCCTTGCTCAAGTATTCACCTCCTCGATCCGATCGAAGGGTCTTGATACTTGTTGCAAGTTGCTTCTTTACTTCCGACTTATACTCTTTGAACTTATCAAAAGCCTCGAATTTATGTCTCATAAGATACACATATCTATACCTCGTGAAGTCATCAGTAAAAGTGATGAAGTATGGGAAGCCTCCTTTAGCTTGAGTCGAGAATGGCCCACATACATCAGTATGGACCAACTCAAGCACCTCTTTGGCTCGCACACCTTTCCCAGAATGTGGTTTATTGGTCATCTTTCCTCTCAAGCAAGATTCGCAGTTACCATAAGACTCCAAGTCAAATGGTTCAAGGTAGTCTAACTTCCTCAACCTTACTATCCTTGATTCGTTGATATGACCAAGTCTGCAGTGCCATAGGTAGGTAGAGTTTCTATTACTTATCTTGGCTCGTTTATTTTGTACATTGAATATCTCTCGACTACAGTTTAGTGTATATAATCCATCCACAAGAGAGCAGTTCCATATATAACTTTATCAAAAGACTGTACTTGACTGCCATTATAAATAATGAGGAAAAACCCTCCATGTCCAAAATTGGGATAGAAACGATATTCATCGTTAACGAGGGTACATAGTAGCAATCATTCAACAATAAACAATAGCTAGAAGGAAAATTTTATCTTGAAGTTTCTACGCGCTCAACATCCACTCGTGCTCCATTTCCAACGCGTAGGTCTACCTCTCTTGGTCCAACCTTCCTGCTATTAGTTAGCCCCTGCACATTTGTACAAATGTGTGAGCCACAAGCGGTATCCAATATCCAGGAATGAGAGTTATTTATAGACATACTTATTTCTATTACGTACATACCTTGTCCACCAGAGGCAGAAACACCTGGTGTTTTTCCTCCTCCTGGTGTCGTGCAGTCATTTTTCCAATGCCCCTTCTTGTGGAAGTTGAGGCTTCATCCTTTGCTGGATTTACCTTGTACTTCTTCACACCTCCCTTAGGCTTCATAGCTGAGGGCACAACGACTGCTTTGCCCTTCTTCTGTCATTCCTTGCCTTTCGGCTTGGGTCGGCTAGTAGAGCTCACCATGAGCACAACTTTGCCTTTGGAAGTGGAAGACTCAAGGTCTTGAGCATGTTATGCAGCTCTGGCAGACTCGCCTTCATTCCATTCAAATTGAAATTCACTATGAAGTTCTCAAAAGAACGAGGGAGAGAATTCAGGATGAGAGTGGTAGCGATATTCCTTTTAAGCTCCATTCCAATTGAAGCAAGCCTCTCTATTAGACCTATCATCTTCAATACACGATGTGAGACCTGACCCCCTTCATTGAGCTTACACTTAAAGAGTTCTATCAGTAACTCATATTCCATAGTCTGGGATTATGAGTCATAGAGACTTTTCAAGTATTCGAGCATCTCATTGGGACCCATGTTCTCATGTTGTCTCTGAAGTTCCATAGACATGGAAGATAACATCACGCACTATGCTGAAGTTGCATCATCTAGGTGTTTTTGGTAAGCATCCTTATCAAAAGAGGCATATTCAGCAGAGTCTGTCGCAAGGACTGTTGGGAACACCGTGTCCAACACGTATTCTATTTTCTCTTATCTCAGCACTATTCTCAAATTCCTTAGCCAGTCAAGGTAGTTTGGTCCAGTAATTTGTTCATTTCGATCAACATTTTCAATGATAAGCTCGACATCTTTAATAATCTGAAGAATTAGATAGATTGGAAATCAAACTCAAAATTTATTTCCTATTATGCACATTCGTTTAGGCTAATCAACATGACCTTTTGTTTAATTAGCTCCCACTATTTTAGCATACTTCTACGACCCCATGATAGAATACGGACCTATATTAATTGAGGTCATAATGGGCCAAGATCCAAGCCTATGCTATCTCCGCGTTTGCTTTTTGGCTGATAACTTCAATAACACATCTTAGTAGGTTCTAAACCAATTGCAAAACTTATTTGCAACACTTGGTTGATCAAATATTACATTTGGTCTTGCGTCCTTAGATTAGTCCGACACTTTGGCGCCAAGATTTGTTTAAGCAAGTCAACCCCATTACACGAATGCGTTTATGTATCTAAGCAATTTTGGCCTTTGTGAGCAAACACTATGGTGTAAATACCCACAAAAGTTAATTGTTTACCTTTACATTAAAACACATCTATGAAAGAGTCTGGGTGCTCGTAGACTTAGAGCAAATGCTTTGGCATAAATTATCGTATCGCCGAAAAGGATTTTGCACTCCAACAATTATAATGGACGATGCATTTTAATTTAGACTTGTATTTAAAATTTTGGAGAACATTTTAATTCAGGGTTTTTAACCAAGATCAACTCTTTTACGCCATATCCAATATGACATCTTAATATCATGACAACTAATGACACATATAGTTGGCAACCGTCAATCCAATAAGCATGATATAAGATGGTTTAATCAATTACTGGGCGTCGCCTGCCCAGATAGTTATAGCAGACGCTATTCTAGTAATTTAAATTTCAAATGATTTGACATTTAGCACATAAACAGTATACTTATCAAATAATATATTATATTAAAATAATCTTGGGTCAAACATTTTGAACTCTGATTTTTTTTCCTGGACAGGTGGGGCCGCGGCGCTCCACCATGGAGCCGCGACGCTGCAGAGGCAGAAACCTTTCGGTTTCTGCAAATGCATTAGCGTCGCGGCCTTCACCATGGAGTCGCGGTGCCTACTATCCAGTGAGTCCAAATTTTGAAACGAAGCATTAGCGCTGCGGCGCTCCTCCATTGAGCCGTGGTGCCGCCTTGAAACCCTAGCAAGCGTCGCGGCGCCCTACCATAGGGTTGCGGCACCGATGTCCTGACAAACGTTTCTGCGTTGATTTTTCAAAATCGTTCGAGCCCTAAATCCAATATAGGGACAAAATCACAAATCTTTTATCATCACCCACCTTTATCAATAACGCTCATATCGACCATCATCCGTTCTTAGTCGTGCACCATGTAATGAGTCGGACAACGCACTTTTGGCTTAGTTCAAGTTAGAGCGGAATGACTTCCTCGAGTTAGCGTAGGAGATAATTTAGGGTGATATAAAAAAGGTTAACATTCGGTCAAGACATGTAGGATTTCAAGAAGCCTCGTTTTAATCCAAGTTTATGTTTAACCTATATTATTATTTTATTCAATTGTTATATAACCATTGAACTAGCTTGGGCTCTGATACCACTGTAGGAATTTGTTGGGTTCAAAACACATAAGTAAGGCACAACGGAAGTTTAAAAATTTGTTCTTACTTACCCCAACAATTACTTCTGCCATGATTATATGACAATCAAAACCTGTAACATAAAGCATAAACACTTACAGGTTGTATTATCTGGAATCTTTACTAAAGGGTGGACACGTGATAGCCCTTTCTATTGTAAGCTCCAAGCTTCAATGTACTTCTCCTTCGGAAAGCTAGGAAATCTGGCAGAGGTTCGAGAGAGTGTTTAGATTCTATGTCTCTAAGACATGGAATGATAATCTGAAAATTAGTGTGTTGAATAATGAAGAGAATGTCTGTATTTATAGGTGAAAATTAGGTCAAACCGGATTAGGGTTTGACCTTGGGCCTGACCCAAAAATTGAGATAGATTAGGTCATTAGTGCCGCGGCCCTAGGGTATGGCGTCGCGACGCTTGACGTGTTCCTACACCTTCCCGATTTATTTTCTGCACATTCTTAACTAAATCCAAAATCCAAAATCCAAAATCCAATTTTGACTTAATTAAAATTATCATTATTCATTTAACTATCTCGATTCTAAATCGAATATTTAATAATCTCTCAATACATCCTTAGATCGAAAAGGCAATCGACATAGTGTGACCCTACAGGCCTTCACATATCAACATTAATCAAATTAAGGTCTACGCGGAACTCCTAGACGGCGATGCAAGACGAACTCAATATGTGAAGTATGTTTACACGAATCCAATAAACTTAACCTCTATGTGGTAAGATAAAATCCTTTCATTCACGACACACCCGATCAAGCTTAGGATTTGTCAAGTGTCTATCCAAATGGCTTAATAATTGTATCTCATGTATATTAGTTGACAACTAGACCATATTCTAAATATGTCTACTGCGTTGGCCAACAACTTAGTCAACCTAATATCACTGAGAATCTGAGTGTTCTCTCGAATATACATCCGAGGAATGAATCCTAATCTTAGCTCAACTACCACCTTCAATCCACATCGTAATGTACCCAATACAAGCCGTATCTCAACCTATAAGGCATTTGAGCTTAGGACAGGATCAAAGTACATTTCTTTGTAGACAAGGCGCGTATTGACCTCAAGTCTAAGGACTTCTATCTCCCATACGCTGATCATACTTTAGACAAGTATAACAAACAGTATATCAGCAGGGTATACCAATACTTCGAAAGTATTCATTTGTCCATCACGAGTAACCATTACTCGTAGAAGGTGAGACATATCACATATCACTTATCATCGATATCCCATTCTCGATGATCATTTGTCTAGGCTATTTTAAGAGTTACGTTATAATATTGATATCTCACATTATTAATAACAACGTAACCTCCAGGGATGCATATTATAGAATATTATAAACAATCAATTAATAATTTAATAATTGCAAATGGCAAAATATTAATCTTCATTAATAATAATACGAATGTGTGTAAAGTACATTTGTCCTAATATAGATTGTCTCTATAACATAAATATACTTTCAGTTTGAACCCCTGTGTCTCCAAGTGATAATATTTTTTAGAATATCCCGATAATCCGGCCTGGCACGGACCCGGCGAACAAACAAAAACATGAGAAAGAAAAATCTAACTTCTTCTTTTTCTATAAATTATTATTCCTCTAAATTAAGGGCTTAACCATCCGAAAAATCAATTTAGCATACAATATAATTAACAATATAAATTTTAACGTGTGCGACCTACTTCAAGCAGTGATTCAATTTCCAAATTTGGAGAAAATAATAAAAGAATTTTGCATTTTTTTACTATGGATGTGGAATGATAAAGGACCAATAAACCTTGGCATGTTATGAAAACAATATTATATTTGGTTAAAAGCAGATAGGTCGTGCCTCGGATTCTCACATTTTTGGTATTTCATTCGACTCGTGGGGACATTTCCTTGTAACTTACTTAACATAGTAACTAATAAGTCCCCTTCGCAAGGATTACTATTACGATTTCAATATTATATCCTTAAAAGCATCGAGTATGACATATATATTACTATGTGTTAATAATCCAGAAAATGAGGGGAAAGAAAGAAAATAATTGAACTACTTAGTTACTGATATTTAATTTTTATAAAAGAAAAAGACAAGATACGAAAGCTCGTCGACGGGACTTTAAATTTATGAAGTGAGCAGTGTGGTAAATTATTAAGAATCACACATTATACTAGTAACCTTTTAGTTTAATGAAATATTCAATGATTGAGAGTTAAAGAGAAAGGGATGCAACAGTACAAAAACACTTGTTTACAAAAAAACCTATGACGCGTACTTGAAGGCTTTTATGTTTGGGTCAAGTCACAATGATTATACATATTCAACTTCACTATTTTGTTACATTTTCTATGTACCTTTACACAAGTGCTTTAACTTCACTCATAGATTTATTTGAATTCATAGAAACCAATAATCACATGCATGAAGTAATTATGCTTGTTTACCCCAAAAAAAGGTACCGTTAAATTTGTAAGTGATTTTAAGAATATGTGGGTTGATTTATAAGATAAGATGATAATCAGTTAATAATAAGTATGTAAATGAAAGAAACATGTAAGAAAATTAGCCTGAAATGCTGTAAACTTGAATGAATCTTCTCAGGAAGATTGGTCTGGGCCTTAGCTAATGATTATATTCTTTATAAGATTGAGCGTACAAGCGTAAATAATGAGAATTTGATGTCCTTCCAACATGAAGGTTGTGCTCTTTTTATAGCAATGAAAGTAGGGCATTGATTCCCGAGAATCTCTCTACAATTAAGTGTAATTAAAGCTAATAATGTCCTCTTAATGACAAAAGAGTAACGGCTGGCGCCATATCCAGAACATGTATATGTTGGGTGCCTCCAGTACTTCATCCGGTGTCAACTGACTCGGTTGAACCTGAACTCATCTTCAACTTCCGTCTTCCCCTGGAATCACTATTATCCAACTCAGAACTCAACTGTCTACCTGGAACTTCTCATTCAAACCTTTCCACGCGTCATGTTGGATTTCACCATATACAGATAGTCCCCACACTTTCCGAATTAAAGTTCACCGAAGTAACAGGAAGTGGAAATGATTTATCCGTTGTATTCTCTTGGAAGTTTCTTTTCAAACTACTCCGAAATGAGCGGGAAAATGAAATGTTTCCTCTTCTCCAAACTCTGACTCACGTCTCATCTTCCTACAAATTCGAACACGCGTCACCTTCTGATTGCACCACCTCTTCGGTTCGTGTACTAAAGTATTTCACAATGATGACTGAACTCATATAAAACCTTCATCTCCTCCATTTCACACTTCTGCAAAATTTCTTCTCAAAAATCACCTTCTCATTCATCTATTCTGTTAAATCTTCACCATTATTTAATTCTCAACCTCTTTCCGTTCAAGAAAATCACCAAGAATTTTCCTATTTACATCATCATGGCCAAAACTTCCACCCATTCTTCTTCAAGTCAGTCCTCACCGTCGCCTTTATCTCTGCTGGCCACCGCTGAAGCCATCGGCGCCGGCGAATCTCCTGAGCTCAGGCTACCCATGAGCTTAGAGCCTTTGATATGATTCCACCTACTTTCCATTTTAACAACGAGTTCGCCATTTTTTCCGTCACTTCGAAAAGTGATGGAGATTAAATGGCAAAAAACTATCCTACTTTTATTAACCCCTCTATTCTCGACATAGTTTGAAATGACTGTGGCTGGACAGATCTCTCCCGAATTATTATTCCCGGCCCTGATGACGACATCACCACTCATAAGTCAGGATACTCCAACGTTTACACCTACCCCTTCATCTTTAAGCTTGACCCTGCGATAGATGACGTGATTCTAGAAATGTGTAGGACTAAAAACTTGTGTCTTGCAAAAATTATCCTATCCATCTGGAGGGTTGTTGATTACCTCCGGTTTTTTTCCAAGGAGGTTAATGAAAATTTTACCTTGGATTATTTGATCTGTTTATATGTTCTGAAGTTTTTCCGCGGCGGGATCGTCCAAATCTCCAAGCGAGGAAAATATCCCATCCTTTCAAGCCTCAACAAAGATTGAGACTGAGGCTGGATGGAGCATTTCGTACTGCTAAAATTATTTCGGAGAGGTTCATGCCTTTTCTGGAGACATGGAATTTAATCGTAAGTACTAAATTCTTCTTCTTACTTTTCTATAATGTCTTCGATTGGTGTTTTATTTTCTTTTTTCAGTACCTTTTTAGCTACCCCCTAGATTCTAACCACTATCGAGACCCTTCACGCATGGGTCAAAAAAATCATAAGTGTGTGTCCTCACAAAGATTGGACGTGGAAAACAATTTTGAAAAATCTATGGAAAGCTCAAAACCATGGTTAGCATCTACCAAACTTCTCCTTTACTACTATTTCTTCGTGTACGCATGTTTTCACCATCACATTTTTTAATAATCAGGTTTACCAAAAGGCACCTCTCCCCCGAGGACAACTCTGGCCGCTCTAGTTCTCCCCAACCCGGTACTCGATCTGTCTATATAAACTAGTCGTATCACCGAAGTATTAAAGAAAAAGAAATCTACAAAACCCCTGATGTCTCCCTCGGCTCCTCTAAAGATGAAAAGAACCCCGAAGAAGGTGGCTCTTCTGGAGTAAAAACACAACAACTGCGAAAGAAGGCGGTTCTTCTGGAGTCAAAGAAATCGTAACTGCGGAAGCTACTGTAACAACTTCTGCCACAATGCCACCTTCCACCGAGAAAATACCCAGCATCATTTAAGATGACGATGAAGCAGCAGATAAGGAACCATTGTCGAAAAGGCAGAGGACTTAAACTCCTCCTCTTGAATCATCATCGAACCCGGCCCTCTGCTTCAGGCAAGAGGACATCGAGTGACTTTTCAGTGAAGCTGGAACCTCTGCAAATCCATTACCTCCAATGAACACCTCTGGATTTGCACACTTCTCAATTCCTCGGAGGCTTCCCAAATTATATCACCCTCCGAAGAATCATGATACCTCATGGTCCAAGATCGTAAATGTATTCTTGGCCCCGAGTATGGATCCGAAAAGGATGAGGACTTCCTTTCTCAAAGACATGAATTTCTTATCTCGGCCAGTCGGGGTCGTAAGCTACCTAAGGCCTCTGATACCAAATTCCGATAGGGAGAAGATGAAGAACATCTCATGGCAATTCCTCTTCAACGAAGGAATGCACACATCCAATCGGGTACATTCACTAAGCTTTCTTACTTATATTTGTACCATCTCCCTTTCTTTTGATAAATTCTAACTCTAGATCAATGAATTTTCTTACAGTCATCAGTTCTGGTTGAGGAAGGTTTCCTCTGTTGCTTCGAGAAGAATAAAGATCTTAAGGGCCAGCTGGAGTGCCCAGGAAAGAAAAATTCGGCACCTGAAGGAAATCCTTCAGCAGAAAAATGTTGAACTGATCGGTGACTTCCCCGTTGTTAGGGAAAAATTAGATAAAATAAGAGGTGACTACATTCGGGCCATGAATGACCTCGAGCTTATCAATGAGGAAAACAAGATTTGAAAATGATCAACTCACCCAAGATCTTTAAGGACAAGAAGAAGTCTGGCATTACCACGTGCTGAAGGAAGACTTCCTCAATGTCGAGGACTAATGTCTTACTAACGAGCTCGCTGCGATTGATGTGGAGCGAGTTGCTGAGTAGGATGCTTTCAATCAGAGCCACGAACAAGAATTAAAGATGTATCAAGATCTAATCTACAAGTAAGCTCAAAGAATCGAAGAGCTGAGAATCAAGCTTGAGGCCACTGTACGGAGAAATGTCGAGCTTTCCGCACAACGAGATCAATCCTTAGCCGATCGAGACCAATATCTTGCTTATCTAACAGCCGGTGAAGCTCGAACGCTGCTGAAGACCGAACACATTACTTAAAATGTCCGCAGGTTTACCTTAGAGCAAGTTCGTGAGGGGCTCCCTATGTTAGATTCCAAGATTGCTGAGGTTAAAGAGCTAGAGACTGAAGTCTTTCACCGGATGAACGTTGAGAACTCCGAAGAAGACCTAGAGGACTCCGGATCTGAGTCTGAGTGACCTGTTGGCTAAAATGCCTTATTGTACTTTTTTTTTGTTCTGGTCATTTTCTGACCTTGCTTATGGATAAATATATCAAACTTTCTTTTGTATCCGCTATTGCTTTTTTGTTTTCAATAACTTAAAACAAAAAATTTAATCCAATCCAAGCTAATTGCCTCCGACTTCAAATTTTAGCTTAGAACAGACCATCACTTAGTTTGCTTAGAACATGGTAAGAGTTTCTCCAGTTTTGGACTTTAAATAATTATTCAACAAATAATTACTTAGTTTGTTTTAGATCGGGAAAAATCCTTCTGGTGTTGGGTCATTCGATGACTAAATATAAGGGCCTTATTTTATACTTATGAACAAGATGTCTCATATTTATTTCGGGCATAAGTGTTGGAATTTGTATTTATTGAAAACCTTTTAGATAACTCAAGTGTCTGTAAAATAGGCTGGATTCATTTGATCCGGTGCCTTAGAACATTATTCATTTTATCCCGACTTTCTTTATTGACGACAGTCCCCACTTAAGGACTTAACAATTTTTTAGCTCGTAAGCTTAACAATCTTATCAATTGTCCAGAGTAATAAAAACAAAGACTAACACATGAAGATAAACTTTCAAAGCAAATTTGAATAAAGTGTAATTTCATTTAAGCTTTGCTCGACAAGCAACTGAGCAAGATTCAATCGACCTTTTCGCCTTTACATAACTTCTTTGTAAATGTAAACACTAATAATGGGCAAGATTCATTCAATCTTTTTGCCTTACAAAATTTCGACTAGAAAATTGTCTTTCAAAAATTTGCACAACCTCTTAAGCAACTGCGAGCTACCCTTGACAAGCTGTCTTCCATCATCTTCGATTCTCCTATGAGGGTATGGTATTTCCCTAGTATTTGTGTTCGAAGAATGAGAACTCAAACACTATTTATTTTAAATTGTCGGGCAGTCCCCATTCTGTAGTGCTTTTGTCCGACTCTCATTCACCCATTTAGTAACAAGCTTTATGTTGTTGCCTCATTAAAAACCTTGCCGGAAAAATCCTTTTCCGTATAAAAATTGGACTAAGTAAAAAAAAGTGCACCACATGTTTTCAAACCTAATTCTAACTTTATGAACATCACCTTGTAACTTCAGTTTATTCCCTGCAAAGGTTAGTGATCTCAAAAAAATGTAACTTAATTAATTGGCAAACACGTACCTCAGCAATAATGCCGCTTTAAATGGCTTATATTCTAATTGTTCGGCAATTTCTATCCGTCTTCGGCTTCCAATTGGCACGATCCTTTTCAATTTATTCCTGATACTTTGTAGGGTCTCTCCCAATTCGGACCCAACTTCTCTTCATTGGGATTTTTAGTATTGGGGGTTACTTTTCGTAGAACCAAGTCCCCTACTTGAAAGTGCCTCAGATTTGTCCATCGATTGTAATATCTTCCCATCATTTGCTTATGAGCTACCAGCCATAGCAAAGCTAGCTCACGATGTTCCTCAGATAAATCAAGATTGAACGCCATAGCCTTGTTGTTTGTCTCCTCATTGGCGAGGCTAAACCTTAAGCTCGGTTCCCCAACTTCGACCAGAAGCAAAGCCTCTGCACCGTAAACCAAAGAGAATGATGACTCCCTAGTGCTGGCTTTTGGCGTCATCATATATGCCCATAATACCTCCGGAAGAATTTCTCTCCACTTACTTTTTCCCGTCTTCAGTCTTTTTCTCAAGTTCTGAATAATTATTTTATTCGTTGACTCCGCTTACCCATTCACAATTGGGTGGTACAGAGCCGACACTATTCTTTTGATTTTCAATCCAACAAGAAAGTCTGTCACTTTTTTTGCAACGAACTGACGGTCATTGTCACAAGTAATTTTCTTCGATATTCTGAATCGACATATAAACAAAATAAAATGTACCTCTCCGGGTGCCCATGGAAATGGTCCCACGATGTCCATTCCCTATTTCCTAAATGGCTACGGTGACAACACCGGATGCATTAATTCTGACAGTTGGTGAATCATAGGAGCATGCCTTTGACAATCGTCACATTTCTTAACAAAGTTCTTAGCGTCCTTCTCCATCTGCGAGCAGTAATATCCGACTCTAATTAACTTTCGGATGAACAAATCTACTTCTGAGTGATTGCTGCAAGTTCCTTCATGAACTTGACGCATCACATGGTCCGTTTCTCTAGGCCCTAAACATCTCGTTAAGGACCATAGAAGGACATTCGGTACAACTGGCCATCAACCATGCAATACCTTGTCGCCTTCGTTCGAAGGGCCCTTGACTCCTTCAGATCATTAGGTAATTTCCTATCTCATAGATAATCGATGTACTTGTTCTGCCAGTCCCAAGTCAATCTCGTAATGTTCACCTCGCCATGGCCACCATCAATTGTTGAGCTCAAGAGTTGTACCACTGTCCCAGAGTTGAATTCCTTAGCTTCCACGAAGGATCCCAAGTTTTCCAAAGCATCTGCTTCATTATTTTTCTCACGTGATACATGTTTCATGGTCTATTCTTTGAACCGATGCAATAGCACTTGAATTTTTTCCAAGTACTTTTGCATACTTTCCTCTTTTACTTTAAACACGTTGTTTACTTGATTCACAACCAGGAACGAGTCACACTTTACCTTGATGATGTTTGCTCTCAAACTCCTTGCCAATTCTAGACCTTCAATTATAGCCTCATACTCGTCTTCATTGTTAGTTAATTTCACAGTTCTTATTGACTGCCTAATAATATCCCATGCATGTGTTTTAATTGACACCCATAATCCGGACCCTTTTACGTTTGAAGCTTTATCCGTATCTAATGTCCAAATCCCTAAAGTTGTTTCTGAAGTTATTATAAGTTCTCTTTCCACCTCGGGAATCATTCCATGAGTGAAATCTACTACTAAGTCTGCTAAAACCTGAGCCTTTATAGTCGTTCTTGGTTTATACTCCATATTATATAGACTAATTTCTACCGCTCATTTGGCTAACCTACTGGACAGTTCATGTTTATGCATTACATTCCTTAACGGATAGGTTGTTACCACATATATAGGATGACATTGAAAGTACGATCTTAATTTTCTAGTAGTCGTTATTAGAGCTAATGTTGATTTATATAAATAAGGGTATCTAATTTTGGCACTAGCTAAAGTCCTACTTACATAATAAATAGGAAATTGTCTACCTTTCTCTTCTCGAACCAAATCAGCATGTACAACTACCTTGGATACTGCCAGATACAAGAACAGTTATTCATCCGCCTTCTGTTTATGCAATAATAGTTGACTGAATAAGTACTTCTTCAAAACCCTCAACGCTTGTTGACATTTCACAGTCCACTAGAAGTCGTTCTTCTTCTTTGACAATGAAAATAACATGTGGCTTTTCTCTAAAGATCGAGAGATGAATCTACTTAAGGCAGCCAGCCTTCCGGTGATTCTTTGTACTGCCTTCACATTTTCAAGCACCTCTGGAATTTCCTCGATAGCCTTGATTTTGTCCAGATTGATCTATATTCCCAGTTGAAAATCAAGAAACCCAAACACTTGCCCGAGCTAACTCTAAAAGCACACTTCTCCGGATTCAACTTCATATTATATTTCTGGAGTATGCCAAATATTTCCTGCAAATGATTTAAATGGTCCTCTGTCTCTAGGAATTTAACTAACATATCATCAATGTAAACTTCTATCGTATTGCCTATTTGGTTTTCAAACATGCGATTAACTAGACAGTGATACGTTGCTCCGACATGTTTCAGACCAAAAGGCATTACGTTATAGCAGTAAGTCCAGTATCTAGTTATAAAAGAAGTTTTCTCTTAGTCCTTTGGATTCATCCTGATTTGGTTGTATCCAGAGTAAGCGTTAAGAAAACTTAGCATCTCATGCCCTGCCGTAGTATCAATCATTTGATCGATGTGCGGTAAGGAAAAAATCTTTTGGACAAGCTTTATTTAAATATTTAAAATCTATGCACATTCTTAATTTGTTACCCTTTTTAGGCACAACAACTATGTTTGCTAGCCAATTCGGGTATTCTACTTAATAACTTTGTTACCTCTTCCTTGACAAAGATGTGCTTGAGTTCATCCATAGACCTCAATTTCTGTTTCACCTGAGCAAAATCCAGATCCAAACTTAGCTTGTGAGTCGTGATCTCCCATAGGATACCTGTCATGTCTAAATGAGACCATGTAAAATAGTCGGCGTTAGCTTTAAGAAATTCAATTAATTTAAGCCTGAGCTCCGGGGATAACTCGGTGCCCAGGTATACCTTTTTGTCTGGCAGATACGCGAACAATATAACTTGCTCAAATTCTTTTATGGTTTGACTTTATGGTATCTAAGTCATCCGGCAATACAAACGACTTTGGGACACGATAGTAATCTTATTCTTCCTCATAATTTTCCTTCTCCTTCTTCATTCTTCGGGCTCAATGTGCCCAAACCCTGTAATTGCTACTCTATTCCTTTTCCCTTCTTTTCATCCTTCACCTCTTTTTGCTTTCCAACCGACTCTTCTACCACAAATGTTTCCCTTGTAGCCGGTTTTTCTCCTCGAATTATCTTAATTCCCTCCGGAGACGGGAATTTTAACATCGTATGTAATGTCAAATGCACGGACTTCATATCATGTATCCATGGTCTACCGAACAACGCATTGTACCTCATTTCTCCTTCGATAACATAAAACTTCATTCGCCGGATTGTCTCGATTTCATTGACTGGGAGGATGATTTCCCCCTTTGTAGTCTCACTAGCCATATTAAACTCGTTCAGAACTCGAGCTGCCGGAACAATTTTATCCAGCAACTGGATGATGCTGGTCGAGCTAACTGGATCAATTAAAATTCACTTAACATAAAATTATTAAAAGAAACAGAGATTACCAGTGCATCATTGTCAGGTTGAATAATGCCCTCCCCGTCTTCATTGTTGAAAGATATTGCTTCCTCCAACAAGAAATCTTTGGACCTTTTTTTCTCGAGTTATTGATACTTTCATCTTTTTTTCGGTCATGATGGATCCTTTTGGAACATCCATTCCTCCGATAATTATATTTATAACATGTTGGGGTTCAATCGGATCCACCTGTTTGCTTGCCTCTCTATTTTTGAAGTTCCCCTTGACTCGATCGCTCAAAAACTCACGCAGATGGTCGTTCTTTAGCAACCGAGCCACTTCATCCCTCAATTGTTGACAATCTTCAGTCTGGTGGCCATGCATTCCATGATAATCATATAGCAAATTTGGATCTCTCTGAGTTGGATCTGGCCGAAGGACCCTTGGCCATCTTATCTCCTTGATGTGTCCAATAGCTGACATGAGTTCGGATGCATCAATATTAAAGTTGTATTCGGATAGCCTTAGGTTTTCCACACTATTAGAATACACACCACCAACATCATTTTTAAATTACAAGCCCCTACTGATAGACCATCAATGATTGCACCTATCATCATCTCCTCTGTCCGACAAGAAGTTACAATTATTGCGCCCTCGATCTGATCTAAAGTTAGACCTCTCAAGGGGACCGTACGGTTGGTATCTATCCCTCAAAGACTTTAAATCTGACTCAGCTACTCTTTTCAACTTATCAAAACTTTTGTTCCATCCTGCTGATCCTGGTGGAAGTTCAAACTGATCGTATTCCACCATCTTAGACTCGTACCTATTATGTATGTTAGCCCATGTTATTACTGAGAATTCCAACAAGTTCTCCTTGAACTTCAACGACACACTGGAGCACCTAGGATTTAACCCCTTGGTGAAAGCTTTAGTTGCCCATTCATCTGCAATCGAAGGGAGGAGCATCCGTTCCTTTTGAAACCTTGTCATGAACTCTCAAAACAACTCCATATCCTTCTAAGAAATTTTGAAAATGTCTGCTTTTCTTTCTTGGACCTTCCTTGCCCCGGCATGTGCCTTTATAAATGCATCAACAAATATTTCAAAAGAGTTAATAGAGTGTTCAGGTAGTAAAGAATACCAGGTCATTTCCCCTTTGGACAATGTTTCACGATTTTCTTCAACAAGATAAATTTTATCTAGTCTGGATGCATGTCGTTGGCCTTTATCGCACAAGTGTACAATGTCACATACTCTTGTGGATCCGTGGTTCCATCATACTTTGGGAGATCTAGCATTTTAAACCTTTTTGGTATCAGCTTGAGAGTCGCGCTTGGTGGGAATGGCAATTGAATGTATCTCTTTGAGTCCAGTCCCTTCAAGATTGAAGGCGCTCCCGGAATCCAATCTACCCTTGAATTGAAGGTGTCAACCTTCTTTTCATTAGTATCCTTACGCTTGGTCAAATCTTGGAGCAGTTTTAAGACCTCCAAAGATTCATTTTCCCCCATACCATTGCCATTTCCTTCAACTCAATCTTCTTTTCGGACCTGATCTTCATCCCAGACAGGATGGGTTTCGTCCGCTGCTCTTCTTCTGTAACTAAGTAATAGCCTCTTGTTGTTTCTCCAGAATGGTAAATATTTGAGCCAAATCTTACCCAGGTACCTGCACTCTGCCATTTTCTTCTTCATCATCATTTGGTATTTTCTCACGGGATCTCCTAGATGTCTTGGGAAAAACCACGGGGTTGTTTTGATGCTCGCCAGTTATTGGGTCAACAATTGGGACGTTGTTATTTTTATTACTGTTGTCACCTGTGTTTTTTTGTTGTTCTTGTTGCTAGCTTCAACTTGGATTTCACTAACCATCTTGTAAGTGTTTGGTATTGACCTGTTTCACAAATTCTCAAAACAAACAACTGAAATTTGAGTTTGAACAAACCACCACAATTATCCTTAGCTACACGGTAGGCGCAAAATTGTTTACCCCGAAAAAGTTATAGTTGAATTTGTAAGTGGTTTTAATGATATGTTGTTTGATTTATAAGATAAGATGATCATCAGTTAATAATAAGTACACAAATGAAAGAAACGGGTAAGAAAATTAGCCTGAAATGCTGTAAACTTGAATGAATCTTCTAAACAAGATTAGTCAACTGATGATCAATCTTCTAATGGCGCCTATTCCGGATATGGCGCCATCAGTTGACACCGGAGCATATAAGTGTAAGTAATAAAAATTTGATGCCCTTCTAACATGAAGGTTATTTCTTGTTGGAAGTACCCCGATCCCATTAATAACGAGTAGGCCCAAATAATGGATTTGGGCCTAACTCGCACTGCTTTCAAGAGCTAGCTTTCACACTCCTCTATATAAGACCATAGTTGTTTAGCCCTTATCCCGTCCCTGCGAATGAGTTGGCTTTGAAAGCTAGGCTCAGATAAAACGTATAAGTAGGCTTATTGGCTGGTGCATCGCCTTAGCGTAAGAAGCCCGAGAGCAATATATCTTGTGACACGCTCCGCGTGGATTTTTTTTTCAAAAGTCAAAGACCATGTCAGAGACTACTAGATGTCTCACAAAGCAGGTCTATATTTCTTGGTTTTAATAGGACTTTTTACAAGAGTTGTTTCTATCTACTATTATCTAAAAATAATAAAGTTATTAATGATTGGACAAAACCAAGAAATAACCCCTCACTTGCGAAATTATAGAAGATGGTCTGAGGTTTGAAGTCATTTGTTTATCACAGAACAAGTTTCCCTCAGTGCGCCACAGCAGACGAGTTGCTTCCTCTGTCGTCGCCGGGGAGCTCTTGGTGAGGAGCTCCGTATTAAATTCAAAAAATGTGGCATGTCGAGAAAGGTGGAATCGTCGTGTAGAAGTATCATTAACACTTGTAGCCCTTTTGAGAAAGGGGGCAAATGATTGTTGAATATAGTTACTCACCTCACGTCCCAATTTCCTATATGAGAAATTTAAACTAGATTTTGGTTCGTTACCAAATTCATTTTTCAACAGGCGAAAAAAGGGCTCACCAAATACTTCATGCCCAAAGGAAGAAGCAAATGATCAATCGAGCCATGAGGAAATGAATAGTGATGCAAGTCTTCATCAAAGATCACACGCGTTATTTGGAACCCTTACCCTTTCCTGCGAAAACCAAAGCATCAAAGACATCGGCCACCTAGTAAAAAATAGACAGTCGATGAAGAAAAATGCTTCAATTATGGACATCCCAATGGGCCCCCTCACATTAGGTTTTTGAGAAAGTAGAAATAAGAGTAGGGATCATTAAATCCTATAAATGATTGTTCGGGTATGTCGTGGAATTTTTTTGAAAGACACGGGTTTGATAGTTAGAGTTCTATTTCTAGGAAGGAAGATACTATCGGGAAGCTCACTCTCGATCGGGCTCGAAGCTTGAGATACCTCAAGATGGACAAAAAGTCTCCTAGTGATCTTGTCTTGGATTCTGCATGAATTGGGGACTGATAGGGCTCGAACCCGCAGCTTCTGCCTTGACAGGGCGGTCTTTCTTGGTCAGACTAACCCAACCGGTGACCTTTCAACAACATAAGGGAAGGGGGCAAGAATAAGTTTCTATTCAGCATCAATCCAAAGCCCAAAAAGGTTTTTAAAAGTGTCTGTCACGCTTTGGACATCGCCACCAGGATCGTTGAGGGTGGGATAAAGTTGAGCCAAAAGATCTCGATTCAAGCAGGCTCAAATACCTCTGGTTCTGGAAGGCACATGAGTCCGAAGGCTATGTTGAATATGCGACATAATGCCCTCTTAATGACAAATGAGTAACGGCGGCGCCATATCCGGAATAGGTATACGTTGGCCTCCGGTACTTCATCTGATGTCAACTAACTCTATTAAACCTGGACTCATCTTCAACTTCCGTCTTCCACGGTGTCACTAGTATCCAGCTCATAACTCAACTGCCTACCTCGAACTTCTCATTCCAACCTTGTCATGTGTCATGCCGAATTTTACCGTATATAATGATATACATAATTTTCATTTTTAGTAGCCATATTATGTATTCATGTAACAACTCAACCTCTCATTTTGTGATTATGTTTTCCAAATTGTGTTTAAAGTATACCTTCATTTTAGTTTTAATATTTATGGCATGTTGGTATGGGTTGAGAGGAGTCCCAGGGTTTTCAAGTAGGTTCAGATCAGTTTGAAATTCAGAGAAATGTGCATTCGGGGTTGGCTCGGGAAGTTCTTGGGTTTTCATGTCTCTCAAATGGGAATCGAGGTAAACCCAGACAAGATCAAAGTAATCGAGGACATCTCGGATGAATTGGACAATTGAAAGCGGTGCAACATTTGACCGGGCGATTGGCGGCCTTTAGCCGGTTCATATCCTGGTCATCTGAGAAGTGTCACAAGTTCTTTTCGTTATTACAAAAGAAGAACGGCTTTGAGTGGACACCGGAGTACCAACAAACATTACGGGAGTTAAATAAGTACTTGTCTAGTCCACTGTTGATGTCAAAATGAAAGGACGGTGAGCAACTTTTGTTATATTTAGTTGTCTCCGATGTAGAGGTAAATGTTGTCCTGGTCCGGGAGGAGAAAGGTACATAATTTCTGATTTATTATTTAAGTAGAATTTTATCAAGGGCCAAAACGTGGTACTCGCACTTAGAGAAGCTGGACTTTGCTCTCGCAATGGCATCCCGAAAGCTCAGGCCATAGTTCCAATGTCACCCTATTATCATTGTGACAACCTTCCCTTTTCGGAATGTCTTATATAAACTCGAACTCTTGGGACATCTGGCTAAGTGGGCAGTAGAAGTGAGTGTGTTTGACATTGAGTATAGGCCCCGAAATGCGATCAAGTCACAGGTCCTTGCTGACTTTGTGATAGATTTTAGTCTGTGAATGGTTCCCCACGCTGAAAAGAAAGCCACCTTGATCTCGAGGACTATCTCTAGGGTTTGGTTCCTTCACACATATGGAGCGTCCAATATCAAAGGAACCGTCTTAGGCATAGTCCTTCATACATTATCCGAAGAAATATTAGGACATGCAATACATAGTGTATCATTAACTAATAACGAAGCCAAGTATAAGGATATGATTGTAGGTCTTGAATTAGCGAGAGGACAAGGCTCCGAGGTGATAGAGATAAAGTGCGACTTTTTGCTGGTGGTGAACCAAGTTCATGGAATATTTGAAGAAAAGGAGGAACGGATGCTAAAATACTTAGAGAAGGTTTTGAAGTTGCTCTCCCGATTTCAATAGTGGACGATGGTGCATGTGCCAGGGAAGAAAATGTAGAGGCGGATGCCTTGGCAAATTTGGGTTCATCTATTGAGGTAGAGGGGCCGAACTCTGAATCGATGGTACAATTGTTATATTCAGCTTTAGATACTGCAGGTTATAACGAGGTTAATTCAACAAGCTTGGTTTGGTATTGGAGTAATAAGTTCCTAGATTACCTCAAACATGGAATGTTTCCTAAGGACCCGAAGGCTTTCTGAGCACTTCGAACAAAAGTTGCCCGATATAGCATCGTAGATGGCATATTGCACCGGAGATGCGTCTATGGCCCATTGGCATGGTGTTTGGGCCTCAAAGATGCTGATTACGTGATGAGAGAAATACACAAGAGAATATGTGAGAGCCACTCTAAGGCAGATACATTGGTGAAACATTTGATAAGGGTTGGATACTATTTGTCCCGGATGGACGACGACACTAAGACTTTCATAAGTAAGTATGAGAAACGTCAATGTTATGCCCAAATGGTTCATCAACCGAGGGAGCTGTTACACTCGATTATTTTACCTTGGACATTCATGAAGTGGGAAATAGATATAGTTGGATATCTATCCTCATGTCCGAGCCTGGTAAAATATTTGTCAGTTATGACTGATTACTTTTTAAAATAGGTTGAAGCAGGTGCATACAAAGTGGTCCGAGAAAAGGAGATGATAGATTTCATTTGACAACATATTATTTGCCGATTCAGGGTCCCAAAGGAAATCACCTACGACAATGGCCCTCAATACATTGGATCCAAAGTAACCAAGTTCTTGTAAGTGTTGAACATCGAAAGAATTACGCTTTCTCCTTATCATCCATGTGCCAACATACTAGCGAAATCCACCAATAAAACAATCATTCATAATTTGATAAAGAAGTTAGAGGATGCCAGGGCTTCGTGGCCAACAAAGTTGCTCGAAGTCATGTGGGAATATCGTACTACGAGAAAATAAGTACCGAAGAAACACTATTTTCTATCATATATGGTGTCGAAGCCTTGATTTCAATAGAAGTCAGGGAGCCTAGTTTAAGATACTCCCGGGCTGGTGAGCAGGATAATAATAAGGCCATATTAGTTCAGTTGGATCTCTTGGAAGAGCATAGGGATCTCATTTTCGTCTGGATAGTGGCACAAAAGCAACAAATGGAAAGATATTATAATAGGAGGGTGAACCTTCGTCACTTTAAAATTAGGGACTTGGTCCTCCAGAAAGTAAGTAACAACACTCGAGAGGTCAATGCCGAAAAGCTAGGTCCCAATTGGGAAGCTCCATATCAAGTCATCAGTTTGTTGGGAAAGGGTCATACCAGTTGGAAGATCAGAATGGGACTAAACTCTCAAATAACTTGAATGTCAGTCACTTGAAGAAGTATTATTCCTGAGGGCCAACAGGTTCATTAAGCTTTGTTGGTATCGGATGAAAGAGCCCCACATAAAATGTTGTTATGAAAATATGCGTTGCACACTTTTTTTCGTCGCCCGGGTTTTGTACCAATTAGGTTTTTCCGACAAGGTTTTTAATGAGGCAACAATGTAAAGTGTATTACGATAAGTCACGGCCGGTATCAAACTATTTAGTGCTCGGGTCTTCATTCTTCACACCCCAACACTTGGGGGACTATCCTTATCACTGGGGAATGAGAGGTTTTGAAGATCCACGGAAGTGAATAGGTCCATGAGAAGTATTCTTCTTTAACACGAACTTTTGTCATGAAATACAAAGTTTGTTGTGTCATTTTAAATGGATTTTACTTAAATATGCCAAAACTTATGCCAGAATGAATTGGAGACGTCCTCTTCTAAAGCACTAAAAATATAAGGGCCCTCTCTTATAAAAACTTTTGCAAACAAAAGGTTGAAAATCGACAGCAGAAGTGTCCAGTGATAAAGGTAGCTGGATGGATAATTTCCCCGACTTTATAATTTAGAAGGCTAAAAAAGTATTAACATACAAAACCTTTACAGTCAAAAGGTTAAAACTCAGACACTAAAGTTACCAGTAAAAACACTTTAACCATATATAAATTATTCGGTCATGAAGAGGTTGGAATGACCTTAACTTATGAGAACAAATGTTTTCTTAGTCAAAGTTAAGAACCTTATTCAGGCTAAAAGAATTTGGGCAATAAAGAAGGTAAGAAAAAACTTAACTTATGAAATAAAACTTTTCCTGGTCCAAAGTTACTTAAAGGTTGGAAAAACCTTAGTTTCTTTTCAAAAGTGACTCAGGCCGTTATCAATTTGTTTCGATGATATTCTTGCAGGACAAGTCCAAAAGATGAAGACTGCAACAAGAATACCGTGAAGGCATATTGAATAAAAGCTTTAGAAATAATTCTAAGTACAAAGATAATTATAGAGTGTTTGGAAAGTTCTATGGGAAATTATTGAGCAAATAGAGGAAATAAAGTAGGTTATAACAGTTACAGATACATGTGATACACATATTCATAGAAGAAATAAAATGGTTGACTACTTCGCTAACTTAGCTTTCCAGAATGATTAGATGTTGCAGTTTCAAAACTTTCAGGAGCTACCATCAAAAGGCATGAAGATATGGAATATAGAGAAGACACAAATACCTTCTATCAAAATCAGAACAAGAAAGATACATAGATGATGGAAGTGCTAAAGTAGATGAAGATCAAGAAGGTTATAGATTATACGAAGTTTATTTTTGTTAATAGCTTGATATCAAAATGTATAGTTTTTTTGGGATGTATATTTCAAAGGCGGCTAGGGCAAGGCATAGAGTAATTTTTTCTCTTTTTGCTTTATTTTTGAACTCATTCTTTTCATTTGTTTTCTTGAAATTAACTAATAAAAGCTCATAATTTTACCCAAAAAGAAGTACAAAAAGAATTCAAGTCAGAATCATATCTTCATTAAAGTCCTTGGGCACAAATTGGCCCGAGGTATCTTACAAGTCAAGCAAGGGAAAACAAAACTATGCAAATCAAAAATAAAATAACTAAAAGTACAAGCAGTCTTGTTACGCCCCAAATCCAAATGGGATGGACTATGCTCTTTTTAGCAACTACTATGAATCTGTACAAGTGGTGTGACGTAACTTATGAGACAAATGAGCAATACAAATGATTTTTGTTATGTAAATAAGGTCAATGGCCCATTACATGCATCTGAATATAAATGAACCCACATGTACTGTCTATAAAGCCTCTATGAATACTCACTACTAAACAACTGATACAAATGTCAGGATAGGGCCCCGACATACCCATAGTATCTATACCTGACTAAGCTCTAGAGATAAGTGGATCATACATCATCTCGCTGAATAAATAAACCATCTAGAGAACTGCTGCCATCTTGTATACCTAGACTTGCAATGTGAAACATAACAAATATAGTGCCCCCGACTAAGGGACGTCGGTACAGAAAGATTATACTGAGTACATAAGATAGACATGAACAAATAAGATAAGTTGAGGCTGAGAAAAGAAACATCTGGAATATAATCAAACAAATGCAACTGTAAGCTCTGGAACATCCTATGAAAACTCTTATTAAATATTACTGTACTCAAGTCGTTCTGAAAGTTCTTCTGAGTCTTTCTGATAATATCTTTGAGTTTCTATATGGAGAAACATTTTGAGACCATGCATTGTACACTTGGGATCATAGCACATTAAATATGTTCCTTACCTTATTTAGAAAACATGAATCATATGAACACATAATAGATAATCTGTAGAGCTATAACAGAGTCTAACACGTATAAGTACGACAAATATTTACCCTGCAGATGGGCCCCGGTGGGCCATCAAATAAGCCTCTATGGACCATCAAATAAGCCTTTGTAGGTCGCGTACTCTAGATGTCAATTACTCCCATAAACATATATCTAATTCGCATAGCCAACTTTTTTCTGATTACTTATTGATTTTGGGAGTCTTACAAATGTTCAATTATTGAGATGATAACATAACTTACGGATAACACAACTAAGGTGTCTGATTACTCTCGAGGATCACATCAAATGTTATATGATCAAATACGAACCTTAGTGGTCATGAGTGGAATCAACTAGACGAGCTAGACAACTAACAAGTATGTGAATAGAATTCCTATAACACACCTCTTCTTACAAATTCTTGGTTTACAAGGGAGAACAAGTACTAGGGATTCATTCCAAGGAAGACTAAAAACTAGCACTACAACTCTAATGAAACTGCCCTTGTGCAAATTGATTCATATAGGACTCAAATGGCTTATAGATTACTCATGTGACAGAACTGATGTTCATGCTGACCATGGATTTGTATATAGACAAATGAGAACTTGATATGATACAAATGACATCACATAAAGAGAACAATTGAATATGAGTAAAAAACTTGCATTTTTTTATCTTATGGAGCTTATAAAGAGGAGAGAACAAATGACTCGATTTCATGTCGAGGGACATAACAAGAGCGTACACACTCACGCTTCTAAGATTCTTGTTTGGTACATCAAGTTTGTGTTCTAGCCCTTTTAAGGAATCTATTTTCTCGTGAGGGTTCATACATATCTAGATCCACATAACTCATCTTACAAGAACACATTTACAACTTGTAGAAACAACACAAATACCATCTCCCTAATTTGCCTTACCTTGTGTTCTATACCCGTAATGGTCACATAGACATTGGTCGTAGGATATCATTCATCTTAAGTAATGTTCTATAGTCTCATACCTATATTCTATAACCATCAAGTATCGTACCTTAGCCATAAATATTTAAGTGTCACGACCCAAGTTACGGCGTCGTGGTGGCACCTACACTATCTCCCCTGGTAGGCAAACCAATCCCAATAATCAAGTACAATCAATTAGTTTAATCAATGCGGAAGATAAGAAGAAGTACATAATATAACAATGATCCTTTATTCATTTAACATCATTTAACCAATTACAATGTTACTTTCTAGAACCTAGTCTGACTTGTACAAGAACTCTAAGATACAAAGTAAGGAAAAATATATGACTCCGCCCTGAATGAATAGGGCAGTTTGATTAGATGAAGACCAAGGCTACCGAAAATGAGTGGTCCCCCTTAACCTCCCTGTGCTCCTAGCTATAACCTGAATAGACCAAATACATGCACCCACATAAAAGATACGGTAAGCATAGCATGAGTACATAATATACCCCCGTCGGCATCATAGGCCGACAACGACGAAAGCTACGTAACAGATATAAAAATCAATACGTAACAGATATAAAAATCAAGTTGACTCCCAAATGGATTCTATTCTAAGCAGTTCAAATAGTCATATAAGTCACCTTATTCATAAACGAGTTCATGAACCATATAAATCACTTAGTTCACATAAGGGTCAATCACAGTCAAGTACACTTCAATTCATGTAGCACACGGGGATCTTTGTATCAATACCCACTGATCTGACCTTCTGTCTAAGTCATACTCATATTTAGCCCCACTTACCCGATGTAACACGTTCAATAAGCAAGTTGACATTTAGTACACAATATTATCTTAAGAATGCTTTCCAATGATATTATAATTAGATTGACCATAACCACATTAGCTCTTTTAATAACTTTAGCCTTTAGACTAAATTATAACTCTATGCATTTACGGGCATGACACATATTAGTTCATTAAACGTCCTCAACAAGTTCCTTACTATACAATTTACCGAATAACACTATCAATCACCAAATAATACACATAGTTCCCTTGAATTAGATGATAGTTCTGACAAATAGGAATTTTTTACCATAATAGCAGTTTGACATCAAACATTTAGACTCAAAAGTTATAAACCACATAACCAAATCCACAGAGAACAAGCCTAATCATTAAAAATTATCCAATAGGATCAATCCAATCATCCAAGTTTAGTTAAATCATGTAATTCACCCAAGTTCCAAACAATCATTCCAAATCACATTACTAATCAACAACTAATCAATGTATGATATGAATGCAATTGTAAGTGCCATGTACCTTTCACAACCAGTGTTCTTCAACTAAGAGTCACAAGATCATAGTGTCTACCATTCTTCATCACCAAGTACATACAATATCAAATACATATTAACAGATATGAATGGGGTGCAATATAGATGATATGTATGTATGTAATGGCTATATGTACCCAATATACACATGCTCCTACAGTATATTTCATGTGGTCCATGGAGACTCATGAGATCCATATACCCATCCGAAATTTCCCATTGGATTCCAACTCTGTGGATGTAGTATCAACATCAATCATCACTCTCTTACCATGTACTATATCCATTAACCGGCTTTGTAGCCCCTTTTCAATATCGCAACAGTTCAATGCCAATAATAATGGTATGAATGAATAATATGGATATATGTACACCATGCAAAAGCATAATAAATACATCTAGCATTATCAATTCCTTTCCAATTATTTAGACGATATGTAGAGTGATGAATGCATGACAAGTCAAATCATAATAATCTATCAAGTGTAAGAAATAAATAACACATGCTTACAGAAGTTAAACAACACGTAATTTCAAATACAACAGTTTATCATATCGAAAGCAATGTGATGAATACACACATCAATATCAACTATGGCAACAAGCCCTTATAGTGGCGACAAGCCCAAATAACAGCAATCGGAATCAGCTTAAGGTTGATTTCTCAAATCACCAATCATCATAGTTCAATACTGGTACCCACCAAAGCATTCATCACAACCGCTAAGGTGGGACCCCCAAACACACCCAATACCCCTCAACATTTATAACTAATATGCACTTCTATTGAAGTCTACAAAAGAGAAACCGTAGCCCACCTCATTGTCGAGCGGGTTCCACGAACTCCTAATCCATGAAGTCCTTCCGAACGAGTATCGGATGGTCATAACCCAAAAAAGCAAATAGATGTCCTAGGATATCAGGCATAAAATCAACACATAAGGGCTATTTCTATAGGAGTAACTGCTACCCGGTCCCAAAAAGGAACAACCCAAGTAAAAGGGAAGGGAATCCGGACTAAAAGGGTAATATAGGAATTTTACGTTGAAAAGGGTTTATCCAACATCCATGAAGTCCAAAAAGTCCACTAACTACTCAATCTTATGTCAATTTATCACAAAGCCCCGATTTTTATAAGAAAGTCCCCTTTTGGTTGCATTTAGGAAACTAGTTTTAAAATAAAAAAAATCAATTAGTAGTTGTTTCCCATCACTAGTACATTATTAAAATCAGAAAACCATCTCAAAAACCCAAGTTTGAAATTAAAAAATCAAGTTTCCAATATTTAAGGTATTTAACATCAAAAGTCATCTTCCCCACCCAAGTTTCCACCATTAAAACATAACCCAATAGCATATGCATCATAAATAAAATTAATAAATCTTACCCCCAAGCATTTATTACAAAATCTCTTAAAAATCATTCTCTACCGAGCCTTCTAGCTTGTGAAAAGGATTTTGGGAGAGTGAGGCTCGAAGTTGGAAGTTTTAGGTATTAAAAGCTAGGGTATGTACAGCGATTTCCGCTAAAGCGGAATATCACCCGCCTACGCGGTACCGCTTCTATGGAAGACCCTCTGCAGATGTGAACTCACTAAATTTTCGCAATCTCCGCCGAAGCGGACAAAACACCGCTGATGCGGGCTCGCTGCAGCGACTAAACTTTCACAGAAGTGAAACATACTTTCTGGAAACCCCTAGTCGATTAACCTTCTCTCTAAATCGGCTAAAACGTTATCCTTACCTATAAGTCCCACGTGTAACAATTATCGGTGAGTACCCGAATGAGGGATATTTTAGGAAAATAGAAGAAAAGTTCATAACGACCAAATGGGTCATTACAATAACTCCTCAACTAACATTTGGAAGTCATAATACAATTCATCCTAAGCATAATTCACCTTAGACAATGTTCTATAATCTCATTGATCATACTTTGTAGTCTATCAACATGATCCTTCTTAAAGGGTAGCTCCATTATCACCATAATAACTCTCCGACCAGTAGGGTTCTCGTCTCTCTATCGACTAGCAACTGTCGCCAAGTAAGTCCTCTTCACTTATACTATTGATCATTATGACACACAACATCTATCCAACGTGTCTCTTTTCATCACCAAATAATGGACGTCACACTACGGAAATTCTTTTGAGTGTTCCACTATGGCTCGTACTTACTCCCTGGTAGGGAAAAGGGGTTTTCATCACACTTATGAAACTCGACTCATCGGGGAAATACCAAATAGGACATACATGAAGCTATTAAGCACATAAGTAGAGCAATGCATACTAATCATCATTATGCTACCAGAATTCTTACAAGGGAGCCGTTGTGGCTTATATACACTTTCTGGAATGAGTACAGGACTTCTAATAGACATATGTAGCTCAGATTGTTGAGGTGACATCAAATAGGAAGTACTTGAAGCTGTCAAATTTATGAATGGATCACTTCTAGAATTCGGCCTTGGAATCGTACTCTATAGATTTCTTATATAGTCGCACCTAAGGGGAAGCTCTTCCCTTTATGACAACTCATAACTTGACTTCAAGGAGTAATAAGTTTGAGTAAAAACTGATTTTGGGCACACGACATTTCTTAGGAAACTCCTAAGGCTCAAAACAAGGAATTACTACACTTCTGAGCTCTAAACATCATAGTTCACATAAGAAGCAATTAATACATGTCGTGTCATAATGGCAAGACAAGGAATAGCCTTAAGTACCTTTAATTTCAATCTTCAGATGCCAATGAAGAAACCATCCTTCCTACATAATCAAACTACAACAAGAAAACAACACTACTATTAATAAGGATGGGCATAACAACTATCTGGCTAACGACAACCGCTCTATAGATGATTCTACGATGCATATCTTCACATAACCCCTTTCTAATCTTTATAACACCATCAACTACACATAAATACAAGTACATAAACATCTCCAACATCTCCAAAATTGAACTATGTAGCTATGAAAAGATAGAGAATAGAGGAGCATCTATGGTTGTTGGTTGAGGGCAGTTTGTTAAGAGAGCGAGGAGAGTAATTGGGATCCAAAAGTGAGAGACAAATGAAGATAATCATCCCTTTAAGGGGTGACCTTGGTCGACACCCCTTGGCTGATCCTCCTTTGTTTATTTAAAAAGAAATGGTTGTCTTTCCCTTATCAAATAGGTGATGCACCTACTTATCACCTACTTAAGCAAGTAGGTTACTAATTAGCTCTAAACACGTGTGTCTTCCTCGTTTAATAAATAGGACGTGAAACATGTATGACGTGTAAGAAAATAGGACGTGCAAGCAAGTAGGACGTGTGATCAAGTAGGTGAAACACACAGGTGAAACTAGTAGGTCGTCTACCTCTATCTGACGTCTCATTCGTTTATGAATCTCATTTACTTTAGCTAGACTTAATATTTTCATACATTTAGATCCTTAGGCTTAACTATAAACTTACTCTTCCACATTCAAGTAAGTTTGTCGACTTTAACTTAGTCGTACACACGTTGAGAGATATGGGATGTTACAAGTCTCATGTCGTCGGATCAAGGAATCTGGAACAACCAAGGCTTCGGAGGGATGAGGAGTTGTGGTTGTTGGAGTCTCATCAGCAGCAAGAGCACCAGCCTCAAGAGCAGGGACTTCGGTCTGAGTTGTCGGGGGAGGTTCATTATCCTCTACTTTGAAGTCTTCCTCCTTGTCATCCCCGAACGGGGAGGAGTCATCTTCTTCCTCTTTGAAACTCTGAACTTCTTCCGAGCTCTCGATAGACATCTTTTCCAAGTCCAAAGCCTTATCAATCTCTTCATCGATGTCTGTGATGCTGTCGGATTTGACCTCTTCAAGCGTCCTCCATCTCATATTCCACCCGGAATGGATCTTGTCCGTTTCGTGTCGATCCGTCAGGAAAAGGAGTTTGGCCTCATTCATATGGGCCTCAAACTTAAGGTTAGAATTTTCCTTACGGAGAATCATATTGGGCTCTCACATCTTGGTGTTGTGATCAACATGTTCTTTGTTTTTATCCCGATGGTGATAAGCTTCTCTTCCAGTTTCTCATTCTCCTTTCGGACAACAGCAATTTCCTAAACTTTGGCCCAGAGAGCTTCTTCAAGAGGCCCATACATCAACCTCCCGTCCGAGCACCTTCTCTTATAAAATCACTCACTCAAACTTCTCATAAAAAATATGAAATGTCAAAATAAATTAATTGTTTACGCTATATAGACACCATATCTTATACCCGACTCATCCACCCACAAGTCAAAAATTTCTTTAATTTTGATACTCTACATAAAAGAATTTTATATTCTACAATAAAAGAACAAAATAGCTGAAAATTATTATTTTACCTCGTTTTGAAGCATGATTTGGCTTGAATCTACGTGATATTTTCAGGTAAATGTGAAACATAACTTATTCTCTACTTAATTAGGATTACAATCATATCTTTTTGACGTACTTCGTTGCTAGAAGGAGAGCTTACCCGGATTATTCTGTCCAATGAACCACCACTATACAGTTTATCACATGAATGAAGAGGTAAAAAGCATAATTTCTTAGTTAATTTGTTCTTTTATGCTAGAATATGAAATTCTTTTACTGTAGAATATCAAAATTAAAGAACTTTTTGACTTGTGGGTGGATGGGTCGGGTATAAATATGGGTCTTCTTTAATATTATTTTATTTAGTCTGTGTTTATATGGCATAAAAATTAACTTATTTACAATTTAGTTGAGATATTTTATAAGAGAAAAATAAAAAATTAAGTTATTTTATTGATACAAAATAAAAATAAATGACTTTACTACGTATTTCTCACCGTTGAATGACCCTTTGAGATATTATATTCTTAATTAGAAAAATATTACACCCGTGGCTTTCGTACGCAGGCAGGTATACAAACTGGTTGCTATATAAAGGGATCATTTCTCACTTTTGGCTACACCACATTCTTCAAGTTGTAGGATCACACATGACTTACAATGAGGCATCAAATATTCCTGTTTGCTTGCACAGTAGCTCTTCTAGCTTCTTCCTCATTGGTTTCAGCTGAAGTTGTTAAGCATTCTTTTCATGTACGTAATTGATTATCTTATTTATTTTCCATGCAAAATAGCTTGTCAACTCAATTCTATTTGTATTCAGAAAACATTATACGGAAATGCTCATTGCAATTCATTTATTTTCATGTATGGAAAACTTTTGGTTTTGTTTAATCCAGTCTTATCGGTACTTTCATCATTTTTTTTTCTGATTATAAGGGCCTATTATTCATGTCCAAATGCTTGCTATGACAGGATACGTTACAAAATAGAATTTCACCAATTAAGATGTGATTAAACTTGATTGGGTTAATAGCTCCATATATTGAAAAGCAATAGTTACTATTATATATATAAAAAAAAAAAGTTACTACTATAGACGTTTTGATATGATAAAATAATATATTTTTATCATATCCCTTTTACCTACTTTAAAATAATAATTTTGTGAAGTTTTTAAGTCATCAACGACGTAAAACGTAGTTTGCAAACTTCTACATTTAAATATACTCTTACAATTCTATTACGGTCCCAATTACTTTAGATAATAATATGTAGTACTTATTCCGTCACAATTTGTGGCAGACGATTCTGTCACAGTTCCAACTTTGTGACGGATAATTTTGTCACAATTCCTCTCGTCGCAATTTTTTGTGACACAAATCGCAAAATAGTTTCAAATTTTAGTGATGGATTTTTTATCGGACTTTCTAAATTCATATGATATGACTTCAAGCTTTCCATCACAACGGACCGGTCCGACACAAAATTGTGACAGATGTGTTTTTCCGTCACAAAATTGTGACTGGTGAGTTATTCCATCACAAAATATTTTAGGTAAATAAAATTAAAATCGTCACAAATTGTGATGCATTAAAGACAGAAAATTCAGCCAAAAATTATGACGGACTAATTCCGTCACAACATTATATTTTATTCTTAAAATAATTAGTAATTAATTAACATTTTTATTTATTTATCAATATTTAATAAATAATTAATTATTTACTATAAAATGGTGATGAAAATAATAATAACTTAATAAAATCATATTTCTATGGGTTACTATCTTACTCTTTTATACACACCACTTTAACTTCATATTTACTTGTCTTCCGGTGTGGGACAATTATTTCGCCATGATTCTTTTGCCTGCGGACCAAATTTTCGTGTAATCTGCTAAGATTTTCAGTGTTCTTAAATCTTGGTATGGATCATACATCTCGAGCCCTGTGTATGAAAAAGTTCTTGGTAGGGAGCGATTCTTCAAAAATGGACTCTATCCGGCGTAAATTCGGATATAGTCGGACTCTAATGAGAATATGATACACCGAATGAAAAACAAAAAAAAAATGATCATACATTAATGCAAATGTATGGGCACTTTTCTTGGACATTTAAGTTTTATACACCGATACTTCAAAAGGCTTTTTATGACATTCAGTATGGTAATATGTGAACAGTTTAGTTTTAAAATTATTATGTTACCAAATACCAATTAATACTTAGTATAAAATATGTGAACAGTTTAGTTAATTTTTTTATTATGTTTACCCATTAATACTTAGTATAGAAATTATAATGCATAAAAATTAAACTCTAAATTACACAAAATAGTAGCACCTTAATTTAGGAACTATTTATCCAATTTCTCTTTATCTTTGAACAGCTGATCTTTGATCTGTAATGGTCATTATTTTTAATTTGTTGCCATTAATACATATTTTACATAGATGAAAGAAATAATCGCTTAATTATTTTCATTGATTGAAAGAGTTTATATATATTTACATATTTTCATAATAGGAGAATCTTATTCCTATTATATTCCTAAAACCTTATTCTACTTGGATCCTAACTATACAATTATGGTAATACAACTATTATGGTAAGTATACACTACTAATTACATTACAACTTTACCTAAACTAGGATACTAAAATACATTACCTAACTATACCGTGTATAGGGGAATCCGAGAATCCTAGCATCAATATACATAGGATATACACGTGTATATCATGTATATCCTTTGTATATTTAACACACACCCGCAGTCATAGCGGGCGGTCTTCGAACGCTGAGATTGTCCCTAAAATCTTCAAAAAGGACCGAGGAAGACCCTTTGTAAAGATGTCGGCAATTTGATATCTTGACGGGACATGGCAGACGCGTACCTGACCACGAGCAACCTTTTCGCAGACAAAGTGAATGTCCATCTCGATATGTTTAGTGCGTTGGTGCTGAACCGGATTACCAGAAAGGTAGATGGCACTAATATTATCGCAATAAACCAAGGTTGCTTTCTGAATAGGTGAATGAAGCTCCAATAGCAAATTATGTAACCAACATGATTCCGAGACCACATTAGCTACCCCTCGATACTCGGCCTCGGCACTGGATCGAGATAATGTCGACTGACGTTTGGCAGACCATGAGACCAGGTTATTGCCAAGAAACATACAATAGCCAGACGTAGACCGTCTGGTGTCTGGATAGCGACCCCAATCAACATCCGTAAACGAGACAAGTGTAGACGTCGAGCAAGGATATAAATGCAACCCATAGTCAAGTGTACCCCGAATATACCGAATGATGCGTTTGAGTGCATTCATGTGCTCAACTCTGGGATCATGCATGAACAAACACACCTGCTGGACAGCATACGTAATATCTGGCCTCGTAAATGTAAGTTACTGAAGAGCCCCTGTAAGACTGCGATAGCGGGTCGGATCGTCGTATGGTACGCCGGCCGCGACACTAAGCTTGGGCTTAGTATAAACTGGAGTGGAAGTGGACTTACAGGATGACATCCCAGCCCTCTCAATGATCTCGGCTGCATACTTCCTTTGAGATAAGAACAACCCATCTGTATGACGAGTGACAGCAATCCCAAAAAGTAACTCAAGGGCCCTAAGTCTTTCAATAGCAAAATCAGAGCTAAGCATTGTCATGATAGATTGGCGTAAGGCATCGGAAGAGGCAGTCAAAATAATATCATCCACATATAACAGAATATAGGCCAAGGACGAACCACGACGGTAGATGAACAAGAAATTATCCGACCTGCTGTGAGTGAACCAAATAGTCGAAACATAGTCTGCAAACCGCGTATACCATGCCCGTGGAGACTGCTTAAGCCCATATAAGGACTTCTTCAACAAACAGACATGATGAGGATGTTTGGGATCCCTGAATCCCAAAGGCTGATGCATATAGATTGTTTCCTTGAGATCACCATGTAGGAAAACATTCTTCACATCTAATTAAAAAAAAGGTCATGCTTTCGAAAGAGCCAAGCTAAACATAGTGCGAATGGTAGCGGGCTTGACCACTGGACTAAACGTCTAACCACAATCTACACCAACATGCTGAGTCTTACCATCACCCACAAGTCGCGCCTTATTTCGGGCAAATGAACCATCCGAATTTTCCTTATGAGCAAAAATCACATAGACCTGATAATATTAATACCAGATGTACGGGGCACCAACTCCCACGTCTTATTATCAATAAAAGCATTATATTCATCGGTCATAGCAATTTTCCAATTTGGGTCATTTAAAGCAGACACAGGATTACAGGGTAAAGGGGATTTAGGGACATTAGAATGTAAATTAAAATGTTTTTTTGGTTTAAAAACACCCCGTTGACTACGAGTGACCGGTCAATGACACGAGGAAGAATTGGGCAGATTTCGGGAATTTTCTAGGCTTGGGACGGACGGCCAGCAGGCAGTGGGCCTGCTAGCCCAACATGGGAAACAGACGCAGGAACAGGACCAGTTCCAGAATAGGGCTGGACTGGCCCAATAGCTGGAACTAGCCCAGTGACGGTACTGGGATGTGTAGTTTGTGATAGACTAGTGGGACCAGCGGGCAGTGGGCCCGCTGGAGAATTTTGGGTGCGGGATACATCCGAAAAATGGTGAATAATATACGGGGATATACTATCATCCAAAAATTATACGAACTAGGCACGGAGTACGAACCTTAGCAAACGGAAATTGGGATTCATCAAAAATGACATGGCGATTAATGATGATTTTATTAGAGGATAAATCAAAGCATTTGTAACCACGATGATTAGATGGAAAACCCAAAAACACACGGAGTAGATCGGGCATGAAGTTTGTTAATTGTGGTGGACGGGAATAACGGATAACACAAACACCCAAAAACTCGAAGATGTGAATACGAGGGAGTTTTATTATATAAAATTTGTAGGGGGAAGAATATGTCAAACCTTTGGAAGGAATTATGTTAAGGAGATATGTAGTCATTTGTATAGCATGATGCCAAAACAACGAGGGTACGGAAGCATGAATCAATAAAGTTCGGACAATGTTATTTATGGTACGAATTTTGCGTTTGGCTTTCCCATTTTGTGAAGATGTATGAGGACAAGAAAAACCAAAATTGATCTCATTATTAGCACAGAATTCCCGAAACACCCCATTGTCATATTCTTTGTCATTATCACACTGAATATTTTTATTTCCCGTTCGAACTGGGTTCTAATGAATGCTCTAAATTTTACGAAGATGGAAAAACTTGAGATTTTTCGCTATTGGAAAAGTCCATAAAAATTTAGAATAATCATCCAAAAAAAGAACATAATACCGATGACCCAAAGAACTAAGAACAGGAGACGCCCATAAGTCGCTATGAATAATATCAAATGGCATTGAAGTATGAGAATTTGAGTCTACAAATGGCAACCTAACAATTTTTCCTAAAGAACAAGACTGACACTTTGGAGTACTATGCGTACCCTTACATGAAATAAAATTATTTTTATCTAATGACGACAAAATAGATGAGCCCGGATGACCAAGACGAGCATGCCACAAGGAAGGAGAAATGGTTGCAAATGCGGATGGCAAGGCTTGACTCGATGGACCGGAATTGGTGTGATAGGATAAAGATCTCCCCTACTATCACACCTCATGAGAGCACTCCCCGTCTTGAAATCCTTCACAAAGAAACCAAATGGATCAAATTCAATAGAAACAGAATTGTCAGTAGTGAATTTACGGACAAACACTAAGTTTTTAATCAATTTGGGGGCATGTAGGGTGTTTTTCAAGATAAGAGGTGGATGAGGGAGAGACAAAGTTTTATGACCATAACCACGAATTGAATAGAATTACCATTACCAATAATTATGTCCATGAGGGTTGCTCAAATTGGAATAAGACGAGAGCGTACCTGAATCGGATGTCATGTGGGTAGTGGCACCGGTATCCATATACCAATTTGGGTCCGGAGGAATTAAACCAAGCGTGTGCATGGCGGCTTCGATGTCGGTAGACGTGAGTGCGTTGCGTGATGGGCCTGCGGGGGCCGAGGCCCAAGCACCCCTGCTTGCTGCCTCGGCCCATACTGCTGACTAAAACTGGGCCACTAAATGATGGGCCGTGACGGAGGCTGGCCAGCCCACTGCCATTGAGGCGAAAACATTGGGTTGCCACTGTTTGGCCCCGACTGCGGGGCCCACTGCCACTGCATAGGGGCCACTGTGGGGCCCAAAACTGCTGATGACCGCCTCGAGGGCCACCGCTGCCCCCACCATTGTTCCGGTTGCCGCATTGTTGCCGCTGCGATTTTTGCCATTGTTTTTCTTATTTCCTCCCTTTTTGCCGCCACCGTTGTTGTGATTTTGGCCTGAGTTGTTGGAACCGGTAGGATGAAAAGTGGATTCGGTCATCATGACTACGGGACTAGCCCTAGTAGCTGCCTTTTTCACCATGCCTGCTTTTTCGAGTGTAAGCATAGAACGAGCCTGATAAAATTGCGGAAGTGGATTGCTTTGCCGAAGAAGCGTTCCAACACCATTATAGGCCTCGGAGAGGCCGAAACCCATTTGGAGGACCAAACGATCATTCGAAACTGGCGCGCCAACGTTGCGAAGTTGGTCCGCCAATTCCTTCAATCTTTTGCAATAAGCCGAAACGTTAGGAAATCTTCCATATTGACGTGGGAGAAATCCTGCTCAAGAGTAACGGCTCTAGAATTTTGATTATCTTGGAATATATCACGCAATCTATCCCAAGTCGCATGTGCCGTAGCGTCAGGCTCGATAATTGTTTGCAAAAGGTCGGTAGAAATTGTGGAATATATCCACTGGAGGACAGTGGCATCAAGAGTCGTCCACAACTTAGGATCATCCTCTTGTTTTGGCACCTACGTATCCTCAGGAGCCATGCGGGATTATGTGATGGATGACTTGATGCGATCGTGCGTGAATTTTGAACAGTTCGGCCCACGTCGCATATTGGACGTTTTCTATTTCAAGAACAAGAGGGATGTTATTCTTGATGTTAGAAACTATAAGGGCAAGATGAAACGTGTTCCGGGATGTAGACATATTGATAGAACAATATGTGATTGAGGGATTTGGGAGAAAAATTGGGAAGAGGGAGGCTCTCGTCGGCACGAAAACCGAGAGCAAAGGTCTCGGAATTTCAAGGGAGGTCGACGGAAATTGGAGGAAGTTAGAGAGAGGATTTTAAGACCTAGACTTCTGATACCATGAAAGAAATAATCTCTTGATTATTTTCATTGATTGAAAGAGTTTATATACATTTACATATTTCCATAATAGGAGAATCTTATTCCTACTCTATTCCTAAAACCTTATTCTACTTGGATCCTAACTATACAATTATGGTAATACAACTATTATGGTAAGTATACACTACGAATTACATTATAACTTTACCTAAACTAGGATACTAAAATACATTACCTAACTATACCGTGTATAGGGGGAATCCGAGAATCCTAGCATCAATATACATAGGATATACACGTGTATATCGTGTATACCCTTTGTATATTTAACAATAGAGATTACGACAATTTTTCATACAAATCATTGTTTTTAATTTGTTGTCATTAATACATATTTTACATAGATATTAAATGACCATTTTTCATACAAACTCATTGCTATATAAAGGGATCATTTCTCACTTTTCACTCCACCACATTCTTCAAGTTCTAGGATCACAAATGACTTACAATGAGGCATCAAATTTTCCTGTTTGCTTGCACCGTAGCTCGTCTAGCTTCTTCCTCATTGGGTTCAGCTGAAGTTGCTGAGCATTCTTTTCATGTACGTAATTAATTATCTTCTTTATTTTATATGCAAATTAGCTTGTCAACTCAACTCTTTTAGTCTTCAGAAAACATTATACTTTATTAATTTTTTTATACTTAAATAGTTATTGTTTCACAGAAATGCACATTGCAATTCAGTTTTCCGTAGTACCCTATTTAATTAATTTTACAGTTGCACTTTCCTTTGACATTTAAGTTCTATGTGCTGATGCTTCAAAAGTTTTTTACGACTATCAGTATAGTTATAATATGTGAACAGTTTAGTTACAGTTTTTCTTATGTTACCAATTAATACTTACTATAGCAATTTACTTATAATGGAGTACTTTATAAGTGACATGACTATGTATATTTTTTATATTGCTAGTGCATTACTTAAACTCTAAATTACACAATATAGTAGAACCTTAATTAGGGAACTAATTATTCAATTTCACTTTATCTTTGAACAGTTGATGTCTGATCTGTAATGGTCAAAGTAATCAAATATATGTTGATTGTGCGAAATCTAATACTGTACGTACTATAATGATCATTGTTTTTAGTTTGTTGTCATTAATACATGTATTTTACATAGAGATTATATGAGCATTTTTCATTACTAAATACTAATACTCCTTCAGTTTAATTTTACTCGACCCTTATACTAAACATATTTTTTTCTTTTTACTTATTCACTTCAGTAAATCTAGAAAACATTATTATTTTCTTCCAATATGAGCCTTATCATAAATAACTACATAAAGTAATAATAGTCAAATTTTAAATTGTAATTAATAAGGTTAATTTAGTAAAATAATCTCTAATAATCTTTTTTAAAGGAAAGTATTCAATCAATATGGGCAAAGTAAAATAAACAGAAGGAGTATTAAGAAAAGAGTTTAAATTCTATATTACGCCGATGTATTTACAAAATCAGGTTACATTATTTATATTATTAATAAAACTTTCTTAGAGCAACAAAAAAGGGAGAGAGGTAAAACAGAAAACGTGCATAAGATTTTGACTAGGAGAAGAGTCAATTTAACTTTCCTTCAATTGTGAATACTAACAACAATTGAATCATCTAATTTGCGAAAGAGAACTAGCACAATTATTATTTATTATTTCTTGTATTTTGATTATCACATTATTTTACTATAGTTACAATTATTTCTTTTTTTCAGTTAGTTTTATCATGCTTTTTATAGTATTTTGTCATGACTTTTTATATTGTCTTGAATTGTTTTCTTGTGCCGAAGTTCTACCGAAAATAATTTATCTACCTTTTCTTGAAAGGAATAAGGTTTGCGTACACTCTACTCTTCTCATATTTTACTTTGTAAAATTTTACTAGGTATGTTGTTGACGAGAACACTTTTCTTTTCAAAATATATGCAAAAAAAAATAGTGTTTTTTAAACTTTTGATATAAAAAGATATAGAAAAACACAAAAGTTGAAGGAAAAAAAAAAGAGAAGGTAAAGCCAACAATAGGTAAAGATGAAGGTGAGAGAATCCAAATTTCCCAAACCTTCTATAAAGGAAAATAAAGAAATATAAATAGTAATATTTGTGGAAGTGGCAGACAGAGGAGGAAGCCGATAGGATCACAGCGTCAACAGGATATTGAAAGGCTCTCTTGACATCAAACCCTCCCCCCCCTCCTTGTGTTCTCTCTCTCTCCATTTTTTTTTTCATTCTCCATTCTTAAAATCCTCATCCCCCGCTATTTAAAGCCTCCTTAAACCTCCTCCTCTTCCCCACCACCATAACCAAGAATTCTAAATTCTTTACTTTTTTGTATCAAATCAAACATATATAAATTTTCTTGCAGGTACCCAATTCAGCAAGGAAGATGTTAGCGTGTTTAATTGAACGATTCGTGGCTGATAATGACACTGAATCAATAACTCAACCTGAAATAACTGACGACGGCGTTTTGAAAGACTTGGACATTGAAGGAAGCGTTGATTATGGAACCAACGCAACCGTCTTAGCCGCTAAGGATTTCGGCGGTATGTATGCTGTGAAGCCGTTAGCCGTTATACGTCCAGCCGGAGCCGATGACGTTGCACGAGTGATTAGGCAAGCGTTGCACTCACCAACATTAACGGTAGCTGCGAGGGGTAACGGTCATTCTATTAACGGCCAAGCTATGGCCCACAATGGACTCGTTATCGACATGAAATCAATGGGTGATAATAACAGAATCGACGTCAACGTCACCTCCATGTATGCCGACGTGGGTGGTGGAGCATTATGGGCTGACGTCTTGAAACGCTGCGTTTTGGGTTATGGCTTGGCTCCTAAGTCCTGGACGGATTATCTTGATTTAACAGTCGGAGGTACTCTGTCTAACGCTGGCGTTAGTGGCCAAGCTTTCCGTTATGGGCCCCAGACCTCAACCGTAACGGAATTGGAAGTTGTTACCGGTAACGGAGAAAGAACCGTTTGCTCAAACTCTCAAAATTCTGAACTATTTTTCTCCGTTCTTGGTGGACTTGGTCAGTTTGGTATCATCACTAGAGCTCGGGTTTTGCTTCAACCCGCCCCGGATATGGTTAGTATCTCTTTTTTTAAAAACAAAATCCTATATAAAATCGATTTTCAACACGTTGACGAAAGGTAATTATTTATTAAAACTACGGGTTTGTTTTTTGTGTATTAGGTGAGGTGGATAAGAGTGGTATACAGTGAGTTCGACGAGTTCACTCGTGATGCTGAGTTACTGATAATGAGTCAGGAATCTTTCAATTATGTGGAAGGCTTTGTGTTGGCGAACAGTGACGACCCGGTAAATGGGTGGCCGTCGGTGCCATTGGATTCAAATCAGACATTTGACCCGACCCAATTACCCAAACACACTGGCCCGGTTCTCTATTGCCTTGAAGTGGCCCTGCATTATAGCAACCATGACGATCCCTCCACTGTAAATAAGGTAATTCTGTCAATTTCAAAACTTTTTACCACTTATTCTTTTTACCCCTCTTTTTACTTTTGCTTTTTAGCATTGCCCTGTTGTGTGGATGGAAAGGGAAAGTGGGAAATGGGAATGTTTTTATTATGTTACTACATCATTTTAAAGTTTTTAACTTTATAATAATGTAAGTTTTTATTGGGTAGTAAAATTACAATTATTGACCGAGGTGATTTGGGAAGGATTATATGGGCATTTTTTACTTCGTTTTGACCTAGGTGGCTGCTAAGGGAGGGGCCCCCAACAGATGTTGACCATGAATCAGGGAATTGGGTCCCAAAAAGAGGGGAACATAAGATTAAGCTAACACAGTGAAAAGGTAAAAAAGGATCTTCGTTTCCACAAATTACATTCCCTAGAATAAATTCCTCTTTATTTAAATGTGTAGGTAAATTAGTGGAGTAATTCGAGAACCCAAAAAGAAAAAGAAAAAAGATGAAATTTTCATTGATAATTACACGTGTGCAAAAAAGCGGCGGGAGGGTGGTAGGGGGCAAGTTGGTAGTATGCAAGACGACGACGTTTGAAAAGTGACCATACACTGTCAAAGTTTACGTTAATAACTTAATACTAGTTTGTAATCTTCCCATGGATTTTCTGACACCATAGAACAAAGCAGCTTGTTTGAAAGTGCCCACAGAAGCATACTTTTATTACGTAATTGACACCGTACTTTCTACTGTCCTTGTCGTTGATGACAAAAGTCCTAAAGCCTGAGGCTAAAACAGTAAATCTCGTTAGTTGCTTGTCCTCTGCCGATCAGACCCAGATTTTTATGACGTTCTGCGGTCCCCTCAATTTTTCTCTTTAATTAACAATTTACCAAAAAAAAAACGCCATTATTTTGCAGAATCTCCTAATATGATGTCAATAGAATGACCAAAATACCACTGTTTTAAAAAAGCTTTGATCTTAGTATTTTTAAATTTTACTTGCATTGTGATCTTAAGAAATGTTGTATTTTTTTTCCATGGCAGATGGTCGAGAAATTGCTAGGGCGATTGAGATATATAGAGCACTTAAGGTTTGAGATCGACTTGAGTTACATGAATTTTTTATTACGAGTAAAGCACGTAGAACAAGCGGCTAGAGCTAGTGGTATATGGGATACGCCTCATCCATGGCTTAACATGTTTGTTTCCAAGAGAGACATTGCCGCATTCAACCGAATTATGTTCCAAAAAATCTTAAAAAATGGTGTCAATGGCCCTATGTTGACCTATCCTCTCCTGCGTAGCAAGTAAGTATATTTTATAATTTTTTATCTACATTTTTTTGTTGTTATTGGCTACAAAAGATTTATATAAATAGTACGAACTAATTTGAGATTGCGGCATACATTAGTTAGATTGATTGATTCAAATAATGGGTAGTACGGAGCCGCTGTGTTGTATAACAAATTGTTCCATTAGGACTTTATCTACATTTTTATGTTCTTGTGTTTGCAATTTAAAATTGAAACGATTGTTTAATAAAAGTCGACTTTTGATTGACTCCAATTGGATTACTTAATACCTAATGGAAAGGATTTATTGGCCATCATCAGTTACCCATAATTCTTTTGCTATCAATGTGCTAAGAAAACCTAACTTATGGTTTTGAAAAAAATCTCTTTGCGGGGACAAGTTTCATTGGCTCTGTGAGTGCTACGTGGAAGTCTAAGGGGATCATGTTCAGGGACCACAAAGTTAGGCATCACACGTGGCAACCTCATGGACTTGGGGCCCAGTGATGACGTGTCGTTTTTCATTATATATTTTAATAATTTAATATGAAACGGACTACCTGATTCCCATCCAAAATCCGGTGGTTGAGATTTCTGAGGAAGTTAGTTCATGCCCTCTTCTACCCTTAAAGTGGGTCCCATGTTTTCAAAAATCTTCTTGGCCCCTCAAGTTCTTTATTTTTAACCTGCAGTAGCACACCGTTGTACTACCTGCAGTGTTGCTTGTACTTGATTCGTGCGTCTTCATTTACTCTAAATGCTGCGGTGGCATACTCTTTTTGTGAGGTATAAGCAAACTTAATAAGAGAGTACTTTCGGACAAAGATGCGGTGGGCCCCATATTTTGTTACTTTGGTTCTAAATATAGTACTCCTATATTAACGTAGATAAGTATTTAAACCCGCAAGGGTAGCTAAGTTGGTGTAGCAGTAGAGCGCGAGACCGCAAAGTCACGAGTTCGATTCCCTGCATAAACGTTTTTGGTTGAGCCTGTCACATGTGGCTTACCAAGTGTGGTTAATCGGTTAACGTGGTTTGCAGGCTATTGCGTCGATCCGATCCGGATTTACCCCATGTCGCTTGAGAGAAACTCAATGCGATCGCGGATTCCTTCGTCAACAACAAAAAAAAAAAAAAAAAAGTATATTTTTTCCCAATAAAATTTACTGCTTCAAATTAGTGTTCAACCGAAGAGTTGGAAGTAAAAGAAAGTTGATGATTCTAGTTCTAGGTAATGGGAGGATATTTTGGTAATAATGAATTAAACTTTTTGCAGAAAATGAGATATGGAGCACCGCAGCTTTCATGGTCAGTTTTTAGCCAATATAAATGACGACAGGATATTAATTCGCCAACCCGATTAATAGTGACACCATTGCTTGTCTTCTTTCTTCTCCTCAACTACTAATTTAGTTGGACCAAACTATCCTTGTTGTTTCTTTTGTCATTTGAAGTTTTCTCTTTCAAGGCTTCACTTTTTTACGTAGCTAAATCATGTGTATAAAATTGATGCCTAGCTAGTTAATTGATTGAGCTTTACAAAACATAGTCCTTTCTAAACTTAAATACACAGCTAAATTAAGTTTGTGTACATTCTACTCTCCTTAAATTCCACGTGTAGGATTACATTGAATATGTTACTGTTGTTGTTGGATACAAAAGATTTATATAAATAGCACGAACTAATTTGAGATTGTGGCATACATTAGTTAGATTGATTGATTGATTCAAATAATTGGTAGTACGGAGCCGCTGTGTTGTATAACAAATTGTTCCATTAGGAATTTATCGTTTCAATAGTATAATTTGTTTTCTTCCTTTAATGGTTTCTTATTATTATTTTTTCTGAAATTAGGTGGGATAATCGATCGTCAGTGGCGTTACCCCAAGGTGAAATCTTTTATCTAGTGGCTTTGCTAAGGTTTAGCCACTCACATCCAAAAGAGTCTGAAATAAAACAGATGGTTGCACAGAACCAAGAGGTTTTACAAACTTGTATCAACAATGGATTTGATTTCAAGTTGTACCTTCCGCATTACGAGTCTACAGTTGAATGGAAGAAGCACTTTGGGGATCAATGGGGAAGATTTGTCGAGAGAAAGAGTCAGTTTGATCCAAAGGCTGTCCTTGCACCTGGCCAAAAAATATTTACTAGAAACCACAAACTCTAATAACCATTGTGGTATTTTTCCTTTTCATTGGATATTACAATTGTTAAGAAACAACTCTAAAAGAATGTAAATGAAAACGTTGAACGATGTTCCTCATCTCTGTTTTGTTCTTTTGTTTTTCAATCATATACTATATGATCAGCACCGAAAGCTTAGTGGGGCATTTAACAACTTATTAAAATTCAAACTTTTGTCATGATCATTCGAAGTATGTTTTATTGATTAATTTACAATTTACAGTAGTGAATTAATAGGAAATCAAAACGGGCTTAATTAACTGCAAATTCGAAGCGAGATTGGGCAGTCATGGACTTGCTTTATACAATTTGAATTCTACCCACTAGGAATAAAAATGGTCATGTCCCTTTCTGTTGTCGTGCAAATCTGGGTAATTTTGAAACGTTTGATAAAGGGGGGAAAAGACACCCTTTTTAGTGTCATTTTATTCTTCTGGGTTTAGCTCTCCAAAATTGACTTCTCTTGGTCATTTAAGCAAGAGTAAATTTCACTTTACCTCCTTAATATTTAAGAATTGCGAAATAATACCCCCACATGTTGAATAAAAACGATAACCCCTTTGCGATGAGACTTTTTTTTCCGAATAAAGGTCTTTTTTTTTAGAACAAAAATACGGAAATATATTCCAACTCTTATTTATTAGATATAAGTTGCTCATATATTGGCATAAAAATATGATGGCGATTGATTTCATGTAATCAAGTATTTCTTCTATAATCCTCAACTGATACTTTCTAAACGATTCTCATGTTAGACTAGCTATCCGAAGTGTTTCCTGAAAGATATCTCATGTATGTATCTGGCAATTTGGCAAGAAATAACGATGATTTGGTCAGGGGAAGAAGTTGACTTTTAAATTACAAATTTGGTAAAATTTAACCGTTTTAGTTCAAACTTTATATATGTGTTAAAAAGAATCATTAATTAATATGTAAAAAAAAAAAAAAATTAATATTCAATTACTAAATTTTGAGGTCATTCTACAGAATCCATAAATTCAAATTCTGAATTCGCCTCATATGAATTAGGATATCTTTCTGAAGCTTATTAGGAGTACTTTTCCCCCCTCGTCTTTTCCACCTTTTGTTGTTTTCCATAACTTTAATTTCGAAGCTTATAACCTTTTACAAGATTAGCATTTGATGTTGTATTCTCTAATTATTTAGAGAGAATTGTGCATAACATGAGAATCATTTAGAAAGTATCCAATTAAAGGTTACGGAAGAAATGATTGGTTGTATAATGAAATCGATTCGCATCTTATTGGAGTGCTCATGTTTATGCAAAGACCGCAGCTTATATCTAGTAAATAAGAGTTATATATTTTCGTACTTTATTAGTTTTAGAAAAAAAAATCTTTATTAAAAAAAATCAGAGGAAAATACTACACTAGGGGGATACTATTCCGGTTCAACATGTGGAGAGGATATTGTTTCCAAATCCTTAAATGTTAAGGGGAAAAAGTAGAATTTATTCTTTAAACTAATACTACTAGCATTTACTAATTTAAGTATCCACCCGAAAAATAATTAAGTACCGGTAGATAATGAATTTCTTTAATATAATATTTAAATGAAGTTTAAAAATAAACTTATTCCCTATCAATAATATATATCATTACAGTAAATATCTTTGTTATCCAATTCAACTTCTAAACTTTTTATGTTCGTTTATCCATTTCAATAATATATATCATTAAAGTCAACATCTTTGTTATCCAATTCAACTTTTAAGTCGTGTAGGCTATTAAACAAAAAATGTATATGTCGAAAAGATTTTGAACAGTTTCAACGAAACTGTAACAACATAAATTTAAAATTCAGTTACTTAGATGTAAAACCTTTTAACTAAAAAACTAGGTAGTTAAATATTACTAGAAGTTTATTATGAAGAGTGTAAGATGCGTTTACACATTTACTCCAGAACTTTTGGCAGGATATGTGCCCGTTTTCAGCTACAGGAGCAACATCTTTCTTGTTTGAGTTTTTGTGAGGAAAAAAGATGTTTTTGCAAAATCAGTTTTTTTTAAAAAAAATTGGAATAAATTAAGTATCTTTCACGGAAGTCCAATTGGTTGGTTATATCAAATTCCACTTTGCTGGTCTGTGTTTAATTCCCCTTAATAAAAACAAAATCAAACAAGTAAAGTTTGCCAAACGTCAAAAAAGATTATGCAAACCTTGTTTTGAAAATTTTCAAACAAAAGCTACCTTAATGTTAAGAGTCCCCATGTCGGATATATGATGGGTAATTGATCGTTTTCTTATATAATCTTGGACAATCCTCACCCTCCGAGTTAGCTTTTGAAGTTAAGTTAAACCCAAAATTCATTTCTTTACATGATATTAGAGTTAGGTCCATCCCAATTTTTTGTTCACCGATATTGGCCTTCATATTATATTGTTCATGCTCCAATTAACGAGGTCTGGACGTGCGGGGGAGTGCTAAGAGTCACACATCGGATACCTGATGGGTAATTGGTCTCCCTGTATGATTTTGGACAATCTCCACCCTATGAGCTAGCTTTTGGGGTTGTATTAGGCCCAAAATCCATTTCTTTACGGGAAAAGGGTCAAATTTACCCTCCAAGAATGGTTTATAGATTAAATTTGCCCTCTGTTAGAGTTAGGAGTCAAATTTGCCCTTCCCGTTTAGCATACTTGTTATATTTACCCTTATATGGATGGGAGTATGAGTTGGACTCCACAACACAAAATTTTTAGCCACGTCAGATCCATGTCGGATCCACATAGGCTTCCTAAACCCAATTCTTTTAATTCAAAACCCGACTCGTTTTCCCAAAAATTAAATTCTTTCAACCGGTTCCATTTTATTTTAGAGAGAGGGGGAAACTGAAGAGAGAACAAAGGTCCATTTTATGTCGAATTTGGGCATGGTAGATCTCAGATTTACAGCACCGGATAGCTCCATTAAAGTTCTGACTTACACCTACAGACGTTATCGTACACGAGACAAACACATCCAATGCAAAGCCAAGATTAAACTCTCACTTTATCAACTATTTATGAGAGTAAAAACTCATAACAACCAAAGCTTAATTGCAAATAAAACTCTGGATGCATAAGGACATGGGAGCAAGAATCAGTAATCAAAAGGATCAATATTGGATATGGAATGGGAACATGAACTTCTTATATGGACTTGGACAATCATCACCCTACAAGCTAGCTTTTGGGGTTGAGTTAGGCCCAAGATCCATTCTTTATATGGTATCAGAGCCAGACTCATTCCAATTCTTTGTTTACCGATGTTGGGCCCCAAATTATATTATCCATGCTTCAGTTAACAAGGTCTGGGCGTGCATATCGGATATGGAATAAGAACATGGACTCCTTATATAGACTTGGACAATCCTCACCCTACGAGCTAGCTTTTGGGGTTGAGTTAGGCCCAAGATCCATTCTTTAAAAAATATCTATATATATAACCAGTGGTTATATCATTTGAGAAGCAGAAAAAAATTAAGATGTGAAATCCAATAAACAGCAATAGAAATCTCAAGGTACACATACTATTGTTGATGTGATTGTTGGAAATTTACTAAATGTGGAAATAAGTATATCCCATTAATTTATAACTCGAACAATTGGGTCCGCACATCAGAAACGTCGTTTCCACACACGTGCACACGTAGTGCCAAGAATCGCAAATTTCATTAGTGAAAGAGAAATTGGTACGTATGTAATACGTTTGAGACATAGAATTATGGACGGTTATTGGCCAAATGACAGTATTCCACGTTGGTAAAAGAAGGAAGAAGTGTACGAAGTGTAAGATGAAACGAGTCAGAAATTGTCGCGGAGCCGTGAAGGGCCGTGGCGCCACACCATCGGAGTCGCGGCGTCGGAGAGCCGCGGCTCCTCCCAGGAAGCGCGCGCGTCACTAAATGGTTGGGCAGTCACTGGAGCCGCAGCACTTCGGAGGCAGAATGCTGCGACGGAAAGTTGGAAAAACCTTACGTTTGGGCTGGTTTTGGAGCATTGATTCTCCATTACTTGCCACATGAATTCAACCATTATTTGGCTTAATGTAACCCCTCAATCAAGTGCAATTACATGGCTATTGAAGGCCATTAGTTGGCTAATTGAGGGGTCTTCTCCTTACACTATAAATTGAGGCCTTTGGCTCAATTGAAACACACTACACTCAATACTTAGAAAATACTCCAGATTTTCTAATTTCATAATCTTCCTCTCTAGCAAAGTCACTATACTCAAAGTTCTTCAAGAGTAACACTTGAGTTTCCTTTGCTCACTTGTTAAAGTTGTTGTTGTATCTTGGGAGACTATTGCTCAATACCGTAAAAAGAGATATACGGGGCAATCTTGTCTTAAAGACAGAGTATCATCACTCGACTCAGCAAATCACACAAGCAGTTTGTTAAGGTTATGATTTCCAATTTTATTGTAATTATTTGTTTATCATACTATTGTAATAGTTACTTACTTCCCGTTTCCTACAACAATTGTATCCCAATAATTTTAAGACAAGATTCGTTGTAAGTAAGTTAGAAAGATGACTGGCATAAATCAAACTGCTTCTGATTCTGTTGCTGCTGCTCAAGGTAATCTCTCTGCCTTCCCCACTGCTCAAGACACTCCTAATGCCTTTTCGGTTGCTCAAGACTCATCCAACGCCTTTGCTGCCACTCAAGGGAATGTTGTCGCTCCTCCACCAGCTGGATTTCACCATGAACGCCCTGAAAAGTTCATGGGGTCAAACATCAAGAGATGGCAACAAAATATGCTATTCTATCTGACTGTTATGTGAATGACACATTTTCTAACAGAAGATCCTCCACAAGCTGGAGATGAAATGGACCCCTCTCCTTCTAAAACGGGTGAAGGGGGCCTAGGTATCCATGTCATTAATGGCATGAAGATGGTTTTTGATGCATGGAGTCATAGTGATTTCATGTGTAAGAATTACATATTGAACTGCTTGTCAGACCCTCTCTACACGGTGTATTGCACCGTTGGCACCGCCAAAGAGTTGTGGGAGAAGCTGCAAAAGAAGTACAACGCACAAGATGCAGGTAATAAGAAATTCATCGTTGGGAAATTTCTGAAATTTAAAATGGTGGATGGTAAGACAGTGAAGTCCCAAGCCTAGGAATTCCAAATAATTATACATCACCTGGATTTGGAAGGTATGAAGCCAAACGAGTAGTTTTTGATTTTATCATTGGTTGAAAAGTTACCTCCTTCGTGGAATGAGTTTATGAGCTACTTAAAGCTCAAGACAAAGGAGATGACCTTTGAAGAACTTATTATCAAACTCCAAATTCAGGAAGATAATAAGAAGGCCTTGCCTAGGGGTAAACAACCCGCTGAGGCTAAGGAAAATCTGGTTGAGGCCAAAGGGAGCTTAAGCAAGAAGCGCAAGTTCCAGAAAGACGGCAAGACCCAAGCAGCAGAGAAGTTCAAAGGAAACTATCACCACTGTGGGAAGCCGGGTCATGATCAAGGACTGCCGCAAGCTCAAGATCGAGCAACGAGAGAAGGACAAGGCTAAGGGCAAGGCACAGGTTAACGTCGTCAAGGACCAGTTTCTGGATGACATGATTGAGGAGTTCTCAGTGGTGGTGCTAGAAGCAAACCTTGTTAAGAATCCCATGAAGTGGTGGATGGACACATGTGCTACAAGACACATCTGTTCCAATAGAGATGCCTTCTCCACTTATACACCGGTTACAAACAAGAAGTTGTTCATGGACAACAATGTTTCCTCTGACGTGCTGGGGGTAGGAAAGGTAGTCTTGAAGATGACTTCTGGAAAGGAGCTCACTCTGAAGGAAGTGATGTATGTTCCGAGATTAGAAGAAATTTAATTTCAGGTCCTTTATTAGTTGATGTTGGTTTTAGGCTAGTGTTTGAGTCCAATAAATTTGTAGTCACTAAGAATGGAACGTTTGTGGGAAGAGGATTTGTCTGTGAAGGCCTCTTCAAAGTAAACACCATGTATGTATTACGTAAAAGAAATAATATTGAAGCCTCTTCATCTTACTTGTTTGAGTCATCTAATTTATGACATCATAGATTAGGACATGTCAACTACAAATCCATCCAAAGGTTGGTAAAGTTGGAGTTATTGCCGTCTATCGACGTAAACCCTCAGCATAAGTGTGAGGTGTGCGTAGAGGCAAAACTCAGAAAGCTTTATTTTCGATCCGTCAAAGGAATACCGCTCCTCTAGAATTTATTCACACAGATATATGTGATTTGAAGTTTGCACAGACTAGAGGGGGGAACAAGTACTTTGTGACATTCATTAATGATAGCACAAGGTATTGTTACATTTACTTGTTGAAAAGTAAGGATGAAGCCTTTGAAGCATTCCAACGTTACAAAGTAGAAGTTGAGAACTAACTAAGTGTGCGGATTAAATCCATTTGTAGCGATAGAGGGGGAGAATATGTAGCGTCATTTGAGGAATATTGTGCCCAAAAGGCATTGTTCATCAAACGACGGCTCCATACTCACCTCAATCAAACGGTGAGGCGGAACGTAAGAACCGCACATTGAAGGAAATGATGAATGCCTTGCTCATCAATTCCGATCTTCCCCAAAATATGTGGGGAGAAGTTGTCCTTACCGCTAATACGATTCTTAACAGAGTCCCACATAAGGGTAAGGAAAAAACTCCATATGAATCATGGAAGGGAAAGAAACCCATCTATAAATATTTAAAGGTGTGGGGTTGTCTGGCAAAGGTTGAAGTACCCAAGCCAAAGCAGGTCAAGATTGGGCCTAAGACTGTAGATTGCATATTCATCGGATATGCAAATAACAGTAGTGCTTATCACTTCTTAGTGCATAAGTCAGATATTCCAAATATCCACAGGGGTACAATCATGGAATCAAGGAATGCTCAATTCTTTGAAGGTACCTTTCCTAGAAAGGAAAAAGACATAACCTCTCATAAACGAAGTTATGAACAAAGCTCTCAAGAATCGGGAGTCATTGACGACCCGGATCTAGATGGTTTAGATCTAATGGATCTCGAGGTGGCTGAATATCCGGAATCTAGTATTCCAGATTCTCAGAACTTGGAGACTCCAGAGATGGAACTAAGACGAAGTAAAAGGGTCGAGGAAGGATAAATTCTTCGGTCCTGACTTTGTAGCTTATATGGTTAATGATGAACCAAGGACAATTGCTGAAGCATTGTCAACTCCAGAGGCACCGCTCTGGAAAGAAGCTATTGAGAGTGAAATAGGCTTCATTCTGCATAACCATACTTGGGAGTTGGTTGATTTTCCTCCGGGAAATAATCCGTTGGGTTGTAAATGGATACTCAAACGGAAGTATAACATAGATGGGTCTATAGATAAGTACAATGCCAGGTTGGTAATCAAGGGCTATCGGCGGAAAGAAGGTCTTAACTACTTTGACATGTACTCCCCAATGTCTAGGATGACATCCATACAAGTATTCATTGCGATCGCAGCGTTGCGTGACTTTGAGATACATCAAATGGATGTCAAGACAGCCTTCCTAAATGGTGATTTGGAAGAAGAAATTTATATGGACCAACCAGAGGGGTATGTTGTTCAAGGGCAAGAGAAGAAAGTCTGTCGGCTTGTCAAATCTCTGTACAGGCTGAAACAAGCCCCGAAGCAATAACACAAAAAAATTGACGGTACTCTACTATCGAAGGGTTTCACCATTAATGAGTATGAGAAATGTGTCTACATGAAAGGTAACTCTGACTCATTTTTTATGATATGCTGTATGTAGACGACATGTTGATCACAGGGAGCAGTCCTAGCATAAATCTAGAGACTAAGAATATGTTGAAACAATGCTTCAACTTGAAGGATATGGGTATCGCAGATGTCATCTTAGGGATAAAAATATCTAAGATGTCTGACGGACTGGTCTTATCTCAATCTCACTACATCGAGGATGCTCTGAGAAAGTTCGAGATGTATGATAGTTCGCCTATAAAGTCACCAATGGATAGAAATCCAAAGCTTGATAAAAATTGTGGTGCACCCATATGCTAGGAGCAATATGCACAGGTGATCGGTAGTTTGATGTACATAACAAACTGCACCCGAACTGATATTGCTTATGCAGTCAACAAGTTGCCTAGGTTTACCCGTAATCCGAGTGATGATCATTGGAAGGCGTTGAATCGGGTACTTCAATACCTGAAATACACGCTAACTTACGGGTTGCATTATTCGAGATATCCAGTTGTACTAGAGAGGTACAGTGATGCAAACTGGATATCTGATATAGAGAACACCAAGTCCACCAGTGGGTATGTATATACAATTGGTGGTGGGGCTGTGTCTTGGAAATCCTCTAAGAAAACTTGCATCGCCCGATCCACGATGGAATCAAAGTTTATCACTTTAGACAAAGCAGGAGAAGAAGCTGAGTGGCTTCATGACTTCTTAGAGGATGTTCCTTGTTGGAACAAATTCGTACCTTCTATAATGATCCACTGCGACAGTCAGTCGGCTCTAGGAAGGGCACATAATTCTATGTACAACGGCAAGTCTCGTCATATTCAACGGAGACATAAGACCGTTAGGTAGCTGATCACCACGGGTATAATATCCATTGATTACATAAAGTCAAATGATAACATAGCTTACCCACTGACAAAGGGCTTACCCAAGGATCAAATGTTCTGCATGTCTAGGGGAATGGGCTTAAAACCCAAAGTATAAGGATCAATACGGTGGTAACCCAACCTTACTGACTGGAGATCCCAAGAATTAGGTTCAATAGGAAAACTAAGCTGTAAAGGTTCAGTTGATCGCTTCGGTGGAAGCATGAGCACTTCGGATAGTGATTTATGTAGAGAAACACCAAATCTAAAGCTGTTCCCGCGATAGACTATAAGTTCTATCTGCAGTGTGGGTGAAGGTTAAGTTTCCAAAACCTTTAATGATCTTCACCGGTTGAGGTTAGGTTTGGGAAAAATTTTAATGGTTTCTAACACTTGTAAAGTAGGGTATAGTAGGATACGTTGTAGGAGACCACCTATTTAAGTGCGAGGACAGACCACCTCAAATGAACGCACTTAAGAAACCAAGAAGAGTCCACGACCACAACGGATAAAACATTACGAAGAACTGAGTAGAAGAAGTTGTTGTGTTGGTACCGTTGATGTGGCCTACACTAAACACTTACGGTTCAAGACATCACGTTCACCGCGCAATAAGTAAGTCCAATGGTATTCAACTATGGAAGGTTCAAAGCGTATGCTACCTATCCATATGCAACATCGGTCCGCTGAAAGATTGCTAGAAAAGGCACCATGTGTGTGCGCAAAAATCTCTTTCAAGAGGGGATTGTTGGAAATTTACTAAATGTGGAAATAAGTATATCCCATTAATTTATGACTCGAACAATTGGGCTCGCACGTTGGAAACGTCGTTTCCACACACGTGCACCGTAGTGCCAAGTATCGCAAATTTCATTAGTGAAAGAGATATTGGTACGTATATAATACGTTTGAGACATAGAATTATGGACGGTTATTGGCCAAATGACAAAGTATTCCACGTTGGTAAAGGAAGGAAGAAGTGTACGAAGTGTAAGATGAAACGAGTCAGAAATCGTCGCGGAGCCGTGAAGGGGCGCAGCGCCACAACCGTCGGAGCCGCGGCGCTAAATGGTTCGGCAGTCACTGGAGCCGCGACACTGATTCACAGCGCCGCGACGCTAAATGGTTCAGCAGTCACTTTGGAGCCGCGACGCTGATTCATAGCGCCGCAGCGCTTTGGAGGCAGAATGCTGCGACGGGAAGTTGGAAAAATTTAACGTTTGGGCTGGTTTTGGAGCATTGATTCTCCATTACTTGCCACATGAATTCAACCATTATTTGGCTGAATGTAACCCCTCAATCAAGTGCAATTACATGGCTATTGAAGGCCATTAGTTGGATAGTTGAGGGATCTTCTCCTTACACTATAAATTGAGGCCTTTGGCTCAATTGAAACACAGTACACTCAACACTTAGAAAATACTCCAGATTTTCTGATTTCATATTTTTCCTCTCCAACAAAGTCACTATACTCAAAGTTCTTCAAGAGTAACACTTGAGTTTCCTTTGCTCACTTGTTAAAGTTGTTGTTGTATCTTGGGAGACTATTGCTCAATACCGTAAAAGGAGATATGCGGGGCAATCTTGTCTTAAAGACAGAGTGTCATCACTCGACTCAGCAAATCACACAAGCAGTTTGTTAAGGTTTTAATTTCAAGTTTTATTGTAATAATTTGTTTATCCTTTCTACTATTGTAATAGTTACTTACTTTCCGTTCCCTATAACAATTGTATCCCAACCGTGCTTGCAATCATAATTTGGAGTTTAAGCAAGAATTGTTTCCCTCTAGGCAATGAATCAAGAGTTTTGGACTACTAGCTATAGTCAATCATTTATCCAGAGTACATACAGCCATGGATATCCATGAATACGAAACTAAGCAACAAGGAAGATTAACTAATATACTAATACTAAAATTTACAATATACCCTACTACTAGAGCTAAAATGATCAGAAGGAACAAATTCATGGTTAGATTAGCCTTTGTTCTCTCTTCAGTTTCCCCCTCTCTCAAATAAAATGGACCGGGTTAGAAAGAATTTATTTGCTGGGGAAACAGGTCCGTTATGAATTAAAAGAATTGGGTTTAGGGTGCCTACGTAGATAATCTGACGTGGCTAAAAATTTTATGTTGTGGAGTCCAAGTCATACTCTCATCCATATAAGGGTAAATATAACAAGTATGTTAAATGAAAAGCGCAAATTTGACCCCTAACTCTAATATAGGGAAAATTTAATCTATAAACTAAATTTGGAGGTTAAATTTGACCCTTTACACATTTTCTAATCGATATCTTATGATTAGTCATTTTTTCCTTTATTTTACCAAAGCCCATATACTCTCTCCGTTTCAATTTATGTTAATATTTTTAGAGTACGAGGGTCAAACTTTATAACTTTGATCTTAAATTTTGACATAAATTTTTCAAGTTTATAAAAATAAAATTTATATATTTAGAAACTACATTAAAAATACTATAAGTCATGATAATTTATAGTTCAAATAGTTTAGAAAACAATGTAAGAAAAATGTGATCAAAGAATCACCTCGAAGACTCTCTAAGTAAAGAATTCACATAAATTAAAATAAAGCGAGTATAAGATTAGTCAGAGATTACAACACATCAGTCAGCAGTAATCCAAAAGATACACTTATCCAAAAAAGAGATATGAAAGGAAAAAAAGATCACAGAGAGGCAGTTTAAACTTTCAAAATATGGATGGATGGATGGATGGATGGCTATATACTATGGAACAACCTGCTGTTTAGGCTATTGGTATCAGATTCTCTTCATTTCAGACGATTTCCTTTCACCCCTTTTTCTTCCCCTTTCTCTTCTTTTTTTTTTTCCACTTTTCTTTCCTCGGGCTGTGCTTAAACTTTGTTCCATCCCACATGCACATGCACGAACGCCAAAATTTTACTTGGTTTAGTCACAAAATTATCCTCCTTAGTTTCTTTCCACTTGTCATCAAAAGGAGGGAAAGATTAAAAACAATCTAAGGAGAGAGAGGGACCCATAATATGTATTTGGAAAGCAATGATAAGATCATGATAACTTTCTTGTAAGATGAACCCCTCCAATGAGAAAGCCCTGCTTGTTTAAGTCCCATGCACAAAGTATCTGATACGTTCTTCGGTTACTGTGTCATGCATCGACGTTCTTTCTTTGTTCGTTATCAGACATCTGATAAAGCTTTCAAAGTCTTTACTTTAAAAAACGAAAAAAAGAAGAAGTGTAAAGTGTACTTTAGTTAGTTGTCACCTAATTACACGTTAGTACCATTTTTTCTTCTTAGTTTTCTTTCCGGATAAGAACATTCTATTACAAAAAAAATAAGAGTCAAGTACTAGCTCTTTTCTATGTTGAAAGAATGTCATTTAAAAGGGGGAAAATGCATTATCCGTGAATTAAAGGGGAAATTCAAATCAAACAAATTTATAATTCCAATTAAAGTGAAGCTAGGAATGACAAGAAATTAAAGGGGTCAATTATTGAAACTTTCAAATGTCTACAAATTGTAGTGATTCTTAGTTTATATAAAAAAAATCAAGTTATAAGGAGAATACGCACAATCACAATAATGAGTGAGAAAGTGTGCATATATATGGTTAGCTAGATTTGATGGTTTCCAGCTTTGGAATTGTATCAGTCTAGATAATCTAGATTCTTGTGTTTCTTTTCTTTGCTTTTTATATCCTTAAAAGGATATCACTTTCTTTTCTACAACTCAAATATATTATTTACTTTCATTATATATATATATATATATATATTGGGTGTTGTTGGGGTCCTTTTATCTTTTTGTGGGAAATAGAGAGATGCTTTGACTGATCCGTGTGAGTGCTAATATCCCCGAGACCCCAACCTCAAAATCAGAAAGTTCCTCTTTCTAATTGGAGGACGTAGAGGAGGGTAAAGATTTTGAGCTTCTTGATTTTCAAAGTGAAATGATTTTTTAAAAAGAAAAGAAAAAAAGAGTGGAAAAGAAAAGTCTTCACTAACTTTTTTGATGATATTATTCCCCCTTTTTTCTGTGAGTATTGTTCAAGATTCGTACATTATCGTTATCCTCGCAAGCAATGATGTATATAGTCATGAGTCATATCACGAAAATATGCTAACATATTCAAGTTAAGTAATTTTACAACGGATTTTATGATGATATATTACTCATATATTCTTAGAAAAGATATAATCTTAGGCAAATGATGCATTAAAAGCTCCACTTGGTTGTAGTATTTAGAAGAAGGCGAAAAATCAAATTTGGGAAAGCGACTATAATACAACTATTTGTCATTCTTTTTTTGGTCAATTATTTATTTTGACCTGATGATCTGAATATAAATTATGATAGGATAAATTTCACATGAAGTGTACATGACTAGAAACGTATCTATCTTCTTTCCTCAATTTTTGATGCAATCACTTTTTTTATATTCAAAATTTCAAATAAGTAATGAAAAGTTATATAGGCATAGGTGTTACTTGTGACTAGTTTGTGAGCTAATCATTCAGAGAAATTAAAGAACCTGGAAAAATCCAATTGTAATGCAGCATGCAAAACTCATGAATATATCGGCTGGCTTCTTTTCCTCCACTAAACAAATAAGAGTACTAAGACCATTAGTATGTTATATTATGCACATTATCCCTATACACATCATCCTGAATTTAAATTTAATTATTTAAGTATATAAATGCAAATGTGTTAAAGAGATGTAATTACAAGCTCTATGGTTAGCTTAACACTTAGTTAGTTAGGTAGTTATAGTTAACTAACCATGATTAGTGTGTTATTGATGTGTATAAATATAAACTAGTCAATGTATTGTTGACTACAAGTCATTATGATGAAATAACAAACTATGCATTTTTTCTCTCTATAATGGTCTTCTTCCTCTCTCAATGTACAACCTCTCTTTCTCCCCTAACTCACCCTAAACTACACCTACTAGAATCTTCTATCAGCCTCCATTAATGGAGTTATCATGGTATCAGAGCTACGATCGATCATAGGGTAGAATTCGAGTACACTTTAGGTATTCGAAGGTGAAAATATAGTAGAGTGCTTAGGTTCATTCAAGGTTGAGTTGAATCGCGAGTAAGTACCAAAATTCTAGGGTTTGCGATCACAATTGAAGCTCATTTTGAAGAAATTCAACAATGACGAGTGTAGAAACTGTAATCACAAGCAATTTGGGAACTGAAAATGCATCAACAACTGGAAATGGAACAACTGGCACATTATTTTCTTCAATTGATCATAATCATCCTCTATATCTTCAATCGACTGATACTCCAGGTAACTCATTAATTCTCTTCAATTTATAGGATCAGAAAACTATGCACTTTGGAGTAGGTTAATGGAGATTGGATTATTAGGTAAAAGTAAGCTTGATTTTATGGATAGTAAATATCGTAAAAGTAGTTTCTTATCTGAATTGCATGATTTGTGAGAAAAGTATAATATCGTAGTGTTATCATGGAGTATGAGTGATGTGAGACCTGATTTACTTGGTAGCATAGTATACTCGTGTGATATACACAAGGTGTGGTGTGAATTGAAGGAAATATTTGATAAGGTCAATAAATCTCATATGTTTTTACTGCACAAAGAGATACACATTTGCACTCAAGGAACTATGTCAGTTTTAGATTATTATTCAAAAGTGAGAGTTTTATGGAATAAATTTGATGCAATAATGTGTCTTGAATCAAGGAAGTTCTATGAACACTTCGAATATTAGAGACTCCTTCAGTTCATTATGGGACTGAATGAGTCTTATTCCCAAGCCAGAGTCCAGATCTTCATGATGTCCCCTGCTCCAAGTGTAAATAGGACATATTCTCTGATGATTGATCAAGAGATCCAGAGGAACTTAGCTACTACTGCACATGTGAGTGCAAATCCTGGTGTAATTGAAGGAACAACTATTTTTAGTCACAAATGAGGAGGATTTGGTGGAGGTCATCTAGGTGATGGCGGCCCAGGAAGAGGAAATAATGGACCAAGAGGGAGTCATTATGGCAACCAACACAACAAATGACGCAAACAATTCATAATCTGTGAAGTGTGTGGATACAAAAGGTATACAAAATATCAATGTTTCAAAGTGGTTGGTTATCCACCAGGGTGGAAATCAAAGAAGAAAAATAGTTGCAGTTCTTATGCAAATCAGATGAAAACCAGTCACAGTCTGGCTCCAGTTCAGATGGTATCTGCTCTAATATCACAGAGCTATTCCACTCCATTCTTCACTCAAGAATAATACAAACATATAATGCAAATGTTCTCTTAAGAAGGTGATAGTAGAGTTCCCACAACTGAATCCTCTGACAAAGCTGACGTTGCAGGTAGAATTATGTTTGCCTTAGTATCAAAGTATGTGATACAAGAATGAATTATTGATACTGGAGCCACTAATCATATGACATCCAATATTGATATGTTAACCAAGTGCAAATATACTCCAAAGTCTAGTAGAAGCACAATGTCCTTACCTAATGGAAGTGTTGTAGGAGTGTCCCATGTTGGAGAGGCTAGTGTTCTTAAAGATCAAGTTATTACTAATGTGCTCTTTATTCCAGAGTTCAAGTATAACTTGTAATAAGTCTCTAAATTTACTAAAGAACTACAATGCTCAACTCTATTCTTTCATGAATTGTGTTTTCTAGGATCTCTACACTGAACAGGTCAAGGGGATTGGTAAGGAGGAGTGTGATCACTATATACTAAAGGAATGAAGTCAAAGTCAGCATAAGTCTCTCATCAGCCAGTTGCATAATGGTACCACTCACAAAGTCATTCATGCTAAGTCTAGCTCTTTGTTAAGGCATCAAAGTTTAGGTCATGTTCCCATAGATGTAATAAATAAGCATGCGTACTTCAGGAGTTTGGTCATATCTGAACACCCTCACATTCATTGTACAGACTGTCCTTTAGCTAAGCATACCAAGTTACCATTCCTTTTAAGTACTCATAGTTCAAAGTCTATGTTTGAATTGGTTCATTGTGACATTTGATGTCCTTATAGAGTTGCTACTCACAATAATAAAAGGTATTTTGTGACTGTTGTGGATGACTATTCCAAGTATTAGGGGTGAGCGGTTCCGGGTACCTTAACTTTTTTGAACTATCCGGACCCTACCCATTAAACGATCGGTTCCTAAATTCACTACCCGGAACCTACCTGTAGCAATCATTACCCGGAACCTACCCAGACCCTGCGGTTTCGGGTAAGTTCCTGGGTACCCTGTAAATTTTTGTGTTGCTTATTCATTGTTCACCTAAAACAGGTTGATATATTCACAAGGCATAGTAATTTAAGCCTATTCTTAAACTAAACTAAACCAGTTAAGGAATAAACACGTCAACTAAACAGGCTCATAGTTGCACAATTACATATAAGAAACTACTTCATGTTGTTCCAACTATCATATTCAGCTACAATAGGCATAGATTCATCTAAAACAAGTTTATTAACATATAAACATACTGGAAATCATATAATTTAGCTAGAAACTAACTAAATTAATAAGAATAATCAATGGGAATGAGGTTCCATTTATAGAACCCCCATACCCTAGAGATTAAAATTTCTAATAAGTGTGGAATGAGTAAAATAGGAGGGGAAAATCCCTCCAAAATGAACCCAACCAATCAGAATACTCTATTCAAAATTTTAAAGAGACGATAATCATTAGGAGATCGCAGAAAAGGCGATGAAGAGGGGTAACCTCGCCTTGGTGGGGTGGTGGTGGTTATGCGGTGTGTGGGCGAGGGTTATTAATGCCCTTGCCCATTTTAGATGAGCAAGACCTGAAGCAAATCATTGTACACTACAAAATTGCCATTCTCGGCGTTGATGGCGAAGAGAGAGATGAAGGCTAGGGTTTCGGTGTGAAATGAAAAGAAGGAATGATTCTGGGGTGTTTACGCATGATAAGGAGATTTGGGTCGGGTCGCAGTCAAATTGGGCCGGACCGACCGTATTTTAGAAGAAATAAAAAACATATATTTGTTTTTAAATTAAAACAAAAGTAATAGGTTCCGGGTATCGGTTCCATGTCTGGGTACCCTGTCTCTATTTGCCGGAATCGGAACCAGACCCGACATTGATCGGTTCCTAATTTTACTACTCAGAACCTACCCGTTATTATAATATATCTACCCAGAACCTACCCGTTAGTGTCGGTTCCAGTCAGGTATCTGGGTACCTTGTACCCGTGCTCACCTCTACCAAATATGCTTGGATCTTATTAATAACATCTAAGGCAGATACAATTGTGGTAATAAAAAATTTCCTTTCTCAAGTTAAGAATATATTTGGTGCCTCTGTAAAAGTCCTTAGAACTGACAATGGTAGTGAGTTTTTTAGCACTGATTTCAAAGCTATGGTTGAAACTAATGGTGTAATTCATCAGTCTTCCTGTGTGTATACACCTCAACAAAATGTGATAGCTGAGAGAAAATATAGATCCATTCTAGAGATGGCTAGAGCTCTCAAATTTTAGGCTTCTAGTCCCCTAAGGTTCTAGGGTGAATGTGTTATGACTGTTGTATATCTACTCGATAGGTTACCTTCTTATGTTCTTAAGTTCAAGACTCCATTTGAAATGTTGTACCAATACCCTCAATCACTCACTCATTTTAAAATCTTTGGTTGCATGTGCTATGCTGCAACACCTAGATATCTTGACAAATTTTCTTTTAAAGCCATACCAGCAGTATTCTTAGGATACTCCTCTACTCAAAAGGGATATATTTTATATGATTTGCACAATAAAACCATGTTTGTCAATAGACATGCAGTGTTCAAATAAGAACTCTTTCCTTTCAAGCATATGCAAATTTCCTCCAATCATATCTTCTATGTATTAGGCATATTATCTCCTGCAACTCATGTAGATACTACAATCCCTTGTCCAACATCTACTATCATGCTTGTGCCTGGTGTACCTAGTACCACAGACACTCTTATCACCTTCACATCTCCTGTTATGTCTTTAGATCCTTTAGTTCCTCCTCCATCCACCTCTGATATCCCTTCTATTCCTTTAAAAATTATCTTTCCTTCTAGAAATTCCTCTAGATCTACCAAACATCCTTTAGAGATGAAATATTATATTACCACCTCAAATGGTAATACTTGTCTATATCCTATTTCTTCTTCTCTTTCTTACCACCATATATCTCCCTCTTATCAGCATGTCTTAGTAGCATACTCTGCTCAAACTGAGCCATCTTCATTTAAATAAGCTTCTCAGGATCCTAAATGGATTGAGGTTATGAAGTTAGAAGTTGCATATTTGGAAGAAAACAATACATGGAGTATAGTTGATCTACCACGTTGCAAACAACCTATTAGATATAGATGAATTTACAAAATCAAGTATCAATCTAATGGTAAAGTTGAGAGGTATAAAGCTAGACTAGTAGCCAAGGTAGTCAGAGAGAGGGACTAGATTTTAGTGAAACTTTCAGCCCAGTAGCAAAGATGGTAACTATCAGGTTTGTGGTGGCCCTAGTAGCTGCAAACACTGATTTATTTACCAGATGGATGTTCACAATACATTCCTTAATGGTGATCTACTAGAGAAGGTTTATATGGATGTGCCTGATGGGTTTTCTAGACAAGAGGGACTAAGTAGGTCTACAAACTAAATAAATCATTATATGGTCTTAAAAAACACCTAGACAGTGAAACTTGAAGCTCACTGGGTGTCTTGTTGATCTAGGCTTTAAATAGAGCCATCATAACTACTCATTGTTTACAAGGAATGCTAGTTCAGATGTGGTAATTATTCTAGTTTATGTTGATGATTTTCTTGTTACTGACAACAATCCACAACTGCTATCTTCAACTAGAAAGGATCTTCAGAAAAGGTTCAAGATGAAAGATTTGGGCGAGTTGAAATTCTTTCTTGGAATTGAATGTGCAAGGTCAAGCAACGGGATTGTATTATCCCAGAGAATATATTCTTTAGAACTGATAGCTGAGTCTAGGCTAGGAGGAGCTAAGATTGTTGCAACACCTTTAGAGCTAAATAAAAAATTGACCTCTTAGAGTATGATAAGGGCATTCAAGGTCAAGATAACAAGAACAAAAAAAACCAAAGATGATCTAGTGTTACATGATCCTAGCAGGTACCAAAGGCTTGTGGGAAGGTTGTTGTATCTCACCATGACAAGACTTGATATTTCATTTTCAGTTCAGGTACTTGTCCAAAGGTTCACATATGAAAGCATCACTCAGGGTGGTGAGGTATATCAAAGAAGCACCAAGTCTTGGTTTCCTGATACCTGCAGAAAATAGCAATCAACTAATGGCTTATTGTGACTCAGACTGGGGGCATGCTTAGAGATTAAAAGATCTGTCACAAGGTATTTGGCTAAGTTTGGAGGAGCACTGATGTCTTAGAGGTCAAAGAAACAAGAAGATGTGTCTAGAAGCTCAGCTGAAGCAGAATTTAGAAGCATGGCTACATGTGTTGCTGAGATAACCTAGCTAATTGGCTTGTTTAAAAAGCTTATTGTGAAAATTGAATTACCTGTCAAAGATGATATGTGATAGAAAAGTTGTCATTCAAATAGCAGCCAATCCAATTTTCCGTGAGAGGACAAAACATATTGACATTGATTGTCATTTTGTTAGAGAAAGGCTATGCCAAGGTATTTTGAAGACAGAATATGTGCATACTACAGAGCAACTTGCAGATGTGCTAACCAAGGGACTGGGCAGAGTACAACGTCAACATCTTCTAAGCAATCTTGGAGTTATAGATTTGTTTAAACCATGAGCTTGAGGAGGAGTGTTAAGAGATGTAATTACAAGCTCTATCATTAGCTTAACACTTAGTTAGTTAGGTAGTTATAGTTAGCTAACCATGATTAGTGTGTTGTTGATGTGTATAAATATAAACTAGTCAATATATTGCTGACTACAAGTCATTATGATGAAATAACAAACTATGCATTTTTTCTCTCTCTATAACCGTCATCTTCCTCTCTCAATGTACAAGCTCTCTTTCTCCCCTAACTCTTTCTAAAGTACAACTACTAGAAGCTTCTATCAACCTCCATTAATGGAGTTATCAAAATGAACAAAATTTAGTAAATTGAGTACTTTCACATTTAAATATTTTAGTCGATTTTAAGTGATATCTGTTCAAACCCTTTAATGATTGGAAAATGCTAAATCCTCTGTATCTTGCTTTTGACCCCCTCTCGACCCCACACCAAAAAAAGCAAAATACAATAAGGGAAAATCTAGTGAACGAAAACACTTAAAACTTATAAATTGCTGCCTGTCTTCCTTGATTGAGAATTATTGAAAATGAGCTTGTTGTGCTGTTGTACGTAATAACAAAGGAATTTTTTTCTAAGCTAGTGGATTTTAAAGCTAGCTGTGGGCATGATTTATTAATGACTTTCTTGATTTTCAGGCTAGAAATGAAGTATTCTTGAATTATATAGTTGGGAGATTTTAAAAGGTTCATGTGCTATGGTATGGTCCACAAAATCCCCACAAAGGTTCTCTTTACAACTGTACTGAATGAGTGCTACTCAAAATCCTTTTCACTCTGTCTGGAGCTAGCCAAAAATCTTTTAGTATAATTAACTTAATTAATGTACATATTTTCATATCTTCATCTTCATTTATTTCTTTATTTGAAAATGATAGAATAATTATAATTAATATTGTATTTATTATAATTAATTAGTAATTAATATAATTGATAATAGAATCATATGTATATGGTAGGTAGATTATATAGCATGAGATTAGCCGAATCATATCATCATCTTAGCATAAGTCTAGCCTACAATGAGGTTGTATTTGTGGTATATTAACCACACTTTTGGAAGATGATAATTGAGGAAAATATTCTTACATGGTATCAAGGGATTAGGGAAAAAGATCCTACCCTAAAAATTATACACCCCATCGTCGGCCCCCTCCCCTCCTCCCACCAACCGGCTGACCAACCAATTTTTTTTCCATTCTTCTTTTCATTTTCCAGTCAACAATGCCTGACTCTAAATACATTTTTCATCCCGCGCTTGCCGTTTCCAACATTAAAACTCATATGTGCATCACTCTTGAGATGGAAACTGTTCATTACGCAACTTGGGCAGAACTCTTTAAAATTTGTTGTCGTTCTCACCGGGTTATTCATCATATAATTCCATCGGAAAAAGACAAGAAAAATGTGTTAAATACTTATGATGAAAAAGAGTTATGGCTCACACTTGATGTGACGGTTCTTTCGTGGATTTATGCAACCATTTCTAGTGATTTGTTGCACACAATAATGGAACCCGATTCCACGGCGATGGAGGCTTGGAATCGCTTATGAGATATCTTCCAAGATAACAAGAATTCCCGAGCCATCACTTTGGAGCAAGAATTCTCCACCACTGACATGGCAGACTTTCCGAATGCATCCGCTTATTGCCAACGCCTCAAAGTTTTATCGGATCAACTCAAGAACGTTGGTTCGTTAGTTACAAACAATCGATTGGTTTTACAATTGGTTGTCGGCCTTCCTGACGCGTATAGTGGCGTGGGAACGCTCATCCGCCAAAGCAATCATCTACCTCTTTTTTACCAAGCCCACTCTATACTTATTCTTGAAGAGGCGGGTTTCGCCAAAAAGGTCGCGACCGTCTCAAATTGTGCCATGGTTTCCTCAACCAATGACGCTACTACACATTTTGAACCTATACCACAAAATCGAGGTAAAAAGGGATAAAATGGTGGTAAAAATCGGGGTGGCAGTCGCGGTAATGGCAAAGGTGGAGGCCACCAGAATTCCGGTGGCGGCAGAAATAGCGGCAAAGGCGGCGAAAATGGTGGCCAGCAGACAAATTTTGACCATAAGTGGTAACCCCGAGCCTAGTGGGGCGGCGGACCACCACAGTGGGCATGGCAGTGGCCTTGGGATGTGCCACTGTGCCCATTTCCTTCTGGAAATTAGGCCAGGCCCAGTCCAAGGCAAACTGGCCAGCCCACTGCCAGCCAAAACTTGTGTTTGGGCCTAGAAATAATGGAGGTCCAGTGTCATTTGGGCCACTGCCGAACCAGTGGCAGGAGGGCCATTCGGCAGTGGTTAGCCCAACTGACATTGAGTCCGCCATGCACACTCTTGGACTTAATCCGGCCGACGCAAATTGGTACATGTATACTGGAGAGACGTCTCATATGACGTCCTCCCAAGGTAACCTCTCGTCCTATTTTAATTTGAGCAAAAATAATGGTATAATTGTCGGAAATGGTCATTCTATTTCAATTCGTGGTTATGGTTCTACCAATTTGTCTCCACCAAACCCACCTTTAACTTTAAAGAATGTCCTTCATGCTCCACAATTAATTAAAAAGTTGGTTTCGGTTAGAAAGTTTACTACTGATAATTGGGTGTCTGTTGATTTTGACCATTTTGGATTTTTCGTGAAGGTTTTTCAGACGGGGATGCTTCTAATGAGATGTGATAGTCAAGGGAAACTCTATACAATCACCACACCTAATTATCAAGCCAAGTTACCGTCCACTTTTGCAGCTTTCATACCATCATTATGACATGAACGTTTGAGGCATCCGGGGCACCTGTTTTAGCCTCCCTTAAATAAAATAATTTTATTTCATGTACTCAAACATGTGTCGTTCATATCCACTTGGAAAACATGTTCAATTGACATTTGTTTCGTCTAAATCTTGCACACTTATTCCTTTTGATATTATCCATTTTGATATTTGGACATCACCCGTTTTGAGCTCTACGGGCCATATATATTATTTGCTCTTGCTAGATGATTACTCTAATTTTTGTGGACGTTTCCATTGTCTAAAAAATTATAAATGTTCTCTACCTTTCTCACTTTTAGAGCATTCATCCGAAATTAATTTGAACGGGATATTAAAAATATTTAATGTGATAATGGTAGGGAGTTTGATAATGGATCTTTTTGGGATTTTTGCAATGCTAATGGTTTAACCTTTCGCCTTTCATGTCCTCATACCTCATCTCAAAATGGGAAGGTGGAAAGAAAAATCCGAACCATCAATAACATTATTAGAACTTCGTTTTCTCATGCCGCACTACCACCATCTTTTTGGCATCATGCACTTCAAATGGCTACATATATATTGAACATACTTCCCCATAAAAACTTGTCCTATCAAGCTCATCTAAAATTATATACCTAAGGGATCCATCTTACTCTCATTTACGGGTATTCGGGTGCTTATGCTATTCTCTTTTTCCATCCACCACAATAAAAAAACCTCAACCCCGGTCTACTCCTTGTGTTCTTTTTGAGATATTCTTCTAATCATCGCGGTTACAAATGTTACGACCTATCCTCCAATAAAATTATAGTGAGTCATCACGTAATTTTTTATGAAACAAAATTCCCTTTTATCAAAATGCATGAGTCTGGACCTTCTACCTATGATTTTTTAGATGATGGCATACCCCCGTATTTGTCCCAACATTTTTTTTACCCAAACCCACTGTTTCGGCCAGCCTAGAATTTTTGGGTGAATTGGATCCAGAAATAGTGGTATGCCGCAACACGCCACTAACCAGTAGACTGAGCCTTATTCCCTGAGCCCAATTTCGGCCAAAGGTGCTGGACAGCCACAAAGCCCACTGCCAACTGCCAAGAATTTTAGCCCCTCTTGATGGCCCATTTCCAAGTCCGGCCCAACGGCCAGTCACCCGTAGTCAACACGGCATTGTCAAACCTAACATCAAATATAGCCTCCACACCCAGATTTCAAAATCACCATTGCCTCGTAATCATGTGTCTGCTCTTAATGACCCGAATTGGAAAATGGCTATGGATGATGAATTTAATGCTCTTATTAAAAATAGGACGTGGGAGTTGGTCCCCCGTCCTCCTAATGCTAATAAAATTCGGTCTATGTGGATTTTCAATCACAAAGAAAAATCTAATGGTACTTTTGAGCGACATAAAACCCGTCTTGTAGGTGATGGAAAGACACAACAGGTTGGTGTGGATTGCGGTGAGACGTTCAGTCCGGTGGTTAAACCGGCAACTATAAGAACGGTCCTTAGTTTGGCTCTTTCAAAGGCATGGCCACTTCATCAGTTAGATGTAAAAAATTCCTTCCTCCATAGATAATTAAATGAAATAGTATACATGTACCAGCCTTTGGGATATAGGGACTCCACGTATCTAACTCATGTGTGCTTGCTAAAGAAATCATTATATGGGCTGAAACAGGCCCCCTGGGACTGGTACAAGAGGTTTGCGGATTTTGTTTCACATATTGGGTTTTCTAACAATCGTTCTGATCATTCTTTGTTCATCTACTGTCAGGGTAATAATATTGCTTACGTTCTTTTATACGTGGATGATATTATATTGACTGCCTCTTTTGATGCTCTTCGAAAGTCAATCATGTCACTGCTTGGCTCAGAATTTGCTATGAAAGATCTAGGGCCATTGAATTATTTTTTAGGGATAGCGGTGACACATCATGCAGGTGGTTTATTCTTATCCCAAAAGAAGTACGCAATAGAGATTGTTGAACGGGCTGACATGTCATCATGTAAGCCGTCAACAACTCCGATTGATACTAAACCCAAGATAAGCGCCTCCTTCGGCAAGCCATTTGCCAACCCGACACTTTACCGCAGCCTGGCAGGGGTCCTGCAATATCTTACATTCACAAGGCCAGACATTTCTTATGCGGTGTAACATGTATGCATATTCGGGTGCATGCTCTCAAACACATTGTGTTTTATATTCAGGGTACTAGAGTATGGCTTGTATTTATATCCATCATCGGCATCCACCCTTGTCTTAGACACAAATGCCGATTGGGGGATGTCCGGATACCAAACGCTCCATGTCTGGTTATGGTATATTTCTTGGGTCGTCCAAACGGCAAGCAACGTTGTCCAGATCCAGTGCCGAAGCAGAATACCGAGGTGTTGCTAATGTAGTATCTGAATCTTGTTGGCTTCAAAACCTTCTTCTAGAACTCCACTATCCGGTTCCAAAGGCAACATTGGTGTACTGTGATAATGTTAGTTCTATTTATCTTTTAGGAAATTCTGTCAACCATCAACGCACTAAACATATTGAGCTAGATATTCACTTTGTGCGTGAAAAGGTCGCTCGCGGACAAGTGTGTGTCTTACATGTCCCGTCACGCTATCAGATAGCAGATATTTTTACTAAAGGTCTTCCGCTTGTGTTATTTGAAGATTTTCGGGACAGTCTCAGCATACGTCTACTTCTCGCTTCGTCTACGGGAGAGTGATAGAATAATTATAATTAATATTGTATTTATTATAATTATTTAGTAATTAGTGTAATTGATAGTAGAATCATATGTATATAGTAGGTAGATTAGATAGCATGAGATTAGTCTAATCATATCATCATCTTAGCATAAGTCTAGCCTACAATGAAGTTGTATTTATGGTATATTAACCACACTTTTGAAAGATGATAATTGAGAAAAATATTCTTAGAGAAAATCATTTCTTTCAAATACTTTAGTAAAGGCAAATGACAGAAAAGTGGAGGGTTCAAAATTGTTGTTTGCAAAGCGCTTGAAAGGTGTAACACCATTGGGTTGCAGGACTTTGCAAAAAGGGGTGATACCATTAGAGGCTATTAATTTTTTTTGTTTAATTGTGTCATATAATTTTAATGTCTTAATAACAATAGACCAGAACCTAAATCATAACTATAAGTATGTCTAAAAACAGAACTGTTATATTTTTTTTCTTCTTTTTTTTTTAGCTTTTTGGGCTGAGAAGCAAAGACAGATCTATCTTAGGCCGAGGGGTGTCACGTGACACTGCTTCATCGGAAAATTTTACTAAATATGTATAAATAATTAAAAAACAGATGAAAACATGATATATCTTTTTAAGGTGACACCCTTTGACACAAAGGAATGCATAACTCAATTGGTCAAGCGCTTCAATTTTCTAATGAGGCCGCGAGTTCAAAAACCACAACATCATTTTTCTTTTATCGAAGTTTTACTCCTCATCTACAAATGATAGATGCTTAGGTTCGAACCCATTACCTCTTGAAAGTTAAGAAAACTTAAACCTATTGCTCCAAACTCAAGTTTATCTTAACTGTGACATGTTTAGATAATAAAGAAGACTCTTACTGCTTTCCTAATTAATGGTTGTGCGGTTCCTTTTTATGTGTTTTTTTTCTTTCACCTTCTTTTCGCCAATGAATTTACTTAAGATAAATTTACAAAATCATATTGATCAAGTATTTAATATTTTTTCAAATGAGGTTATTTTGAATACATTTCAAAAAAAAGAAAAATCATCGAGTAAAATTATTGTACTTTTTAAAAAAAGAAAGTGTTATAGTAATTTACATGAATTGTGTTTTACTTATATGTATTTCGTTCCTTATTTTTCATATGGTGTTACATTGTTCTATTTACCGTTTCTCATTTTAAAATATGACATTACGAAAAATTCTTTAAGCCAATGATGAGAAGGCATTTTCGTGTACTAAGAGGAAGGTATAGTTTGGTGAGAATCAATATTACACTTTTAGGATGCAACACACAAGACCTATTAATAAATTATCGCTCAACCAATACATACGTGTACAACAACTATTACTATTGCACTTCAATCCCAAAACGGAAGTTGGCGGGGTCGACTATTATTACTGTACTTTAATTTCAAGAAAGTTGGGATCATGTTAATATATATCGTTTCATAAGAAGTTGTCCCAATCAAATACTATAAAAAGTTTGTTTCTCCACCACTAGAAACAAAAATATATAATTGTGCAATGCAGACATGTCAATTACAAGATGTGAAGCAAAGCATGTCAAACGTTAATAGTGAAAAAAGAGGGCACTAGAAACAGAGCAGTGAGCAGAGGTGATCAATTTCTATCTGTGAAATTGAATGGCCTTTTATAAATGTTTATGTTTGTGTTTGTTTGTGTACAATTCATTCATTCAGACACACAATTCTAAGGTCATTCTCATGGACCACCTTCATTCAATAGTGTTTTGTGTACAACTTGAGTGTCACAAATAGGCAACATACAGCATGTCCTAGCATGAGCATCCCAAGACTTTTTTTTTTGGCTTCTTTCTTATTTTTTCCAACACTAGCCCAATTACTAGCACTCTCTGTTGGACCCTGCACCACCTTACCTCCCCCCCCCCCCTCCGCCTCCTCCCCCAACCCAACTCTCCCAATTCAAAGTTAAATTTTTCATCTATCAACTTTTATACATCAATATATATATATATATATATATATATAAATTTGGTTACAATATAGAATCACTTTAAATATTAGTGAATATAACTACACATTAATCAGTTAAATAGTAACCTCAAAATTAGCGCAAGTAACATTTTATAACAAGTTAAATAATTGTATTGATTGTGTAAAATTATTCTACTACACCATGACTATAAGATAGTATATCTTAAAATTATGGAAGATCTACTGAGATATATGTAATAATTAGATCCCTAATTACAAAAAGATACAGTACTATTCCACTTTCAAAACATACCAACAAAATCTTTACATAATATACATATCTCCAATAAAACCCATAAAATTAGAAATATTAAAGATCTTCTCTTTTTGCTTATCTTCTCTATTAATTTTCCACAAAATCTAATAGGGTATATGCAGTTATCTCAGAAAAGGCCGAGAGGCCGAGGTAGGACGAAAAAGTATTGGGAAGAATTGATTAGGCAGGACATGGTGCAGTTGCAATTTACCGATGACATAACCTTTAGATAGAAGGTTTTGGAGGACGCAAATTAGGGTAGAAGGCTAGGTGGTAGAACATGTCTCGTGTATCCTTCCATACTAGTAGGCCTAGTGTTATCTTTGTAGGTTCTTTTCCTTCGATTTTCTATTACTATTTGTTATTTCTTGTACTTCGATTACCGTATGAGTTTGATGCATTTACTGTTACTTTTCTTCATTAATGCTTATCTATAGTATTTTTGTCATGATACTTTTTTCAATCCTTATCTGACTTTTTTTGTCATGCTTTCTTTTGAGCCGATGATCTTTCAAAACAACCTCTCTACCTCCCAAGGTAGGGACACTCTACCCTCCCCAAACCACACTTTGTGGGATTACACTGGTATGTTGTTGTTGTATTTATGCAGTTATCTCATTCCAATACTGGCACACGTTCATCTACACCACCACTTATTGAATGTAATCTTGTAAACATTAAATACTAAAGTAAATGTAGTTCAAGGAATCACAAGGCTTATTAGGTTATTGACAGTATGAAGAAATTAAACAGGCAAATAAACAACTGCCCCATTGAGGAAGCTTTGAGGATTCGAAGTTGAACTTGGGTTCACGAAATCGAAATTATTTCTGATTGGATATTGTTTCAAAAGATTGGGTACATCTTAAGGAGCTTATATCTCAAGTTTGGGACGATTTGATTCAGATTTGATGAGATTTTGAATCGAATTTCATATTAAACTTCACATATATTTCACTTGTATCATATGTATGTCGCATGTATATTGTATGCCATTTGTATATCATATATGACATACATATAATATATACAAGATATACAGATGACACACACCGGAATAAATATAAGATATACATATAATAGACACGATATACATTTGACATGCATAGTATATATGCAAGATATACATAATACATAACATTGGAATATATATAAGATATACATATAGTATACATTGATATACATTTGACATACACAGTCTATACTAAAATCAAAGACATCACCCTTTATGCCACACAATATCCATTACCCTACCACACCACCATTTACCCACTAGTCATTCCACGTAACTGGGACAAACTCATTTTAATACAATAAAAATAATAAGAAGATAGATGTTGTCAAAAGACTACGCAAGTAACGCAACCATTTAGATCCGACCCCCTTCCCTCATATACTATTGAATGCCCAAGTCTGAGCTGTGTTTCTCCCCACCCTCCTCTTTCTTGTTCTAATATATATATATATATATATATATATATATATATATATATATATAAATTCTAGAGAGAGAGAATGGTTTAGAGAGATAAAGAATAAAAGAAGAACACAGTGAAGAGGGAGTTCTTGGTTCTAGCTTTACAATGGGACAAAGTCGTTGCTAAGCAATTGGATAACGGGGGGGGGGGGGGGGGGGGGATAAATTTACCAAAATTAGAATCAACAATCAAGGGATACACTCATTTCTGTTAAGTTGCTACGAAACGAAAAGTCTTGTTCAATTTGATTACGTAGGATTTTTCATAAGCAGTGTCATCATAATTTTACCAATTAATTTGAGATTTAAATTAAAGTTTAAAGTTTGCTTTTAGCATTTAAATCAAAGTGTAGAAAAAAAGAGTGAGGCTGTGGAGGTTCGAACTCACGACCTCACCCACAAAATGGAAGAGAGTTTTGTTTTAACCTTCTAATTTCGTTATATTTATTTTTTATATATGTATATCTAGTAAAAATTCGACGAAGTGGTGATACGTGACACCCCTCGGGCCTACGTAAATTTTTCCCTGGTCATGTTATGTAGGATAATTTTTGAAAGTGTATAAAATATAATTAGAGTTCTTAAATCGTTATTTAGTGTTTTATTTCCTAAATTATGATGTCATGTCACAATAAATCATTCGCATATGTCCAATATCAAAGTGATTATTTCAAAGTCTTACCTCATATGCGGTGGTCCTTTTGAACTGTCACTGACTCCGAGCCTATTATCGCTCAACACACTCAATTTTAAAGAAGAAGTATAGTCCTCCGGGGCATAGTCCAGTGGCAAAGCCTGGGCGCTATAAGGCGCTCTGGCATAGGACAGCGTGGGTTCGATTCCCCGCAAGCACGAAAAAACTCGTGCGTGTTGGGGAATTTGACCTTGTCTCATTGATCGGTTATACGCTCCCGGAAAAAGCGGCCACGCTAATAGTGTTGAAAAATTGGCGTACGGGTACCGGAGCACATCCCGCGATTTACCAATATAATAGTGTTGATAGGATATATGTTTAGCTTTTTTTACATAAAGAACGTCATTCAAAGGTAATAACAGAATTCAACCTTTGAAAAATTACTAATTCAATGTTAGTCTATTTTAGATAATATATTTTTACTCAAGCAAGATTTTTTCATTTCTAGAAAAGTCAAATATTATCAATATATATATATATATATATATATATGTTTAGCGAAATTTTTTTACATAAAGAACCTCATTCAAAGGTTTAATAACATAATTCAACCTTTAAAAATTACTAATTCAATGCCTTATTCATTGCTCTAAATACCCTATTTTAGATAATATATTTTTACTCAAGCAAGATTTTTTCATTTCTAGATTTTGGAAAGTCAAATATTTCTCTCTTTCTTCACACCCCCGCCCCCTTCCTCTCTTTTTCTGAATTTTACATGTTGTATTTATATATAGGAAGTATTTAAGTATACTAACTACACTTTAAATATATTACCATATTTAGCTACAACTAAACATATATTACCGCTCGTAGCTATATTTTTGTATTCCATTTCTCTTATTTCCTGTTTTACTCTCTTCTCTCCCCTCCTAAAAAGATATGGGGCCTCTCTTCTACGCGTCGACCCAAAGGCAAAACAACAAATTTTTCTTCTAGAGAATACACTCATGAGAAGCAACAAAACAGAGAACGGAGGGAGGAAAAGGTGGTCATCAGTGTTACTTCAACGGTGATAACACGGGAGAAATGCCTGAGGATCTAGAGTTTTAGAACGTCAACAACCCTTTTTGGGTAGTTAATGGCGTGGCTTTGACGAAGTTGGAGGGGAAAGGGGAGACGAGCAGCGGCAGTTCACCCGCCGGTCACTAACTCCGGCGGGCAGAGCAACTTTTCTGAAACAAGATCGAAAAGGGTGTTCAATTTAGAAAAAAGATTGATGGGTCTATATGGGGGAAATTCTAAAAAGGGTATTTATTTTTTATGAGAAGAAGTGGCTGGACATTTGAAATTCTTCCTCTTCTCCGTCTTCTTCTTCCAAGTCCTGGCACCCCATTTTCTACTTCTTAGTAAATCAGAATGTATATATGATACTTTTCAATAAATCAGAAGATTTGAGAAAAGTAATTGGATAAAACTTTAAGAAAAGAGAGAATTTGAAACTTAAAGCTATTTTAAAGGAAGACTTTTCAGTTATGAAATAGCCTAAAATGTGGGTATTGGTTATCAGATGCCAATATTTTAAACTTCAAGTTATTTTATGCCATTTAGTAAGCACTATTGTCATACGGTGCCAAATCTCCGAAAATACAATAACAACAACATACCAAGTGAAATTCCACAACGTAGAGGTCTAGAGAGGTTAGAGTGTACACAGACTTTACCTCTACCTTGGTAGGTAGAGCGGCTATTTCCGAGAGATTCTCGGCTCAAGAAAAAGCATAAGCATAAGCAAAGTAAGACAAAGAAAACAACTAAGTCATGATAGCAATTTCTGAAAAATAAGCAATAACTAATGCATGTAAATAAGACAAACAAAATACACATAGCAGCATAAATTAAATGATAGTGGACTATAAAGCAATATTGTTCCTACTAGTATGATAGGCTAAGCGAGCCTACAATAATAACACTACAACTACCAGTTTGTAAGCGTAGGTAGGACTACACTGGACTACCTACTACCCTTCTACCCTAATATGTGTCATTCATACCCCCTATCTAAGGTCATGTCCTCAGTGAGTTGCATTGGCGCCATATCCCGTCTAATCACCTCTCCCCAATACTTCTTCGGCCCACCTCTACTCTTCTCATGTACCCATCCATAGCCAACCTCTCACACCTCTGCACTAGGGCATTTGTCTCTCCTCTACACGTGCCCGAACCATCTCAACCTCGCTTCTCGCATCTTATCCTCCACCGAGGCCACTCCCACTCTGTCCCGGATATCATAATTTCTAATTTTATCCCTCCTTGTATGCCCACACTCCATCTTAACATCCTCATCACCACAACTTTCATCTTTTTGGTGTGCGAAGTCTTGACCGGCCAACACTCTGCCCCATACAACATAGTCAGTCTAACCACCACCCTATAGAACTTGCCTTTTAAGTTTTGGTGGCACTTTTTTATCGCACAAGACTCCATATGTGAGCCTTCATTTCATCCACCCTACCCTAATACGATGTGTGACATCGTCATCAAAATCTCTATTCCCTTGGATAATAGACCGGAGGTACTTGAAGCTTCCTTCTTTGGAATGAACTGTGTACCAAGCCTCATATCCACGCCTGTCTCAATGTCGCTCCCGTTACTAAACTTGCACTCCAAGTATTCTATCTTGGTCCTTCTCAGTTTGAACTCTTTAGACTCCAGAGTATGTCTCCAAACCTCTAGCTTAGCGTTCACTCCGTTGCGAGTCTCATCAATCAGGATTATGTCGTCTTCAAATAACATACACCATGGCACCTCCCATTGGACTTGTCGCGTCAGTTCATCCATCACCAAGGCAAATAGGAATGGGCTAAAGAGCTGATCTCTGGTGCAGCCCCATCATCACTGGGAAGTGCTTCGAGTCTCCTCCTACTATTCGTACCCTAGTCTTGGCTCCATCATACATATCCTTGATTGCCCTAGTGTGCCACATGTACACATTTAACCTCCAAACATCTCCATAGAACCTCCCTAGGGACTTTGTCGTATGTTTTCTCGAGGTCGATGAAATCCATATGTAAGTCTCTTTTCCTCTCCCTATACTGCTCCACCAACCTCCTAATAAGATAAATGTCTTCTATAGTCTAACGCACCGGCATGAATCCAAATTGGTTCTCAGAGATAGACACGTCTCTTCTTACCCTCATCTCCACAAATCCTTCCCAAACTTTCATAGTGTGTCTTAGCAGCTTGATACCCCTATAGTTGTTGCAACTCTGGATATCACATTTGTTCTTTGACAAAGGAATCATTTTACTCCACCTCCATTCTTCGGGCATTTTTGCCTTCTTAAAATGACGTTAAACAACTCCGTTAGCCACTCCAAACCTGCCCTGCCTGCGCTCTTCCAAAATTCAAATGGGATCTCATCAGGCCCGGTCACTCGTCCCCTGCGCATCTTGCGAACAACACCCTGAACCACCTCAACCTTAATGTTTCCACAACACCCAAAATCCCGGTACCTACCAGATTGCTCCAGATCTCCCAGCACAATGTCTCAATCTTCTTTTTCGTTCAAGAGTTTATGGAAGTAAGATTGCTCCAGATCTCACAGCGTCTTCCACCAGTATTTTGCAGTTCTCGTCCTTCATGCACCTCACGTGATCCAAGTCCCGGGCCCTCCTCTCCCTCACCTTGGCTAGTATGCACAACTTATCCCCATCCTTTTCCTCTAATTCCACATACAAACGTTCAAAAGTCATCGTTTTCGCCGCCGTAACCATTAGCTTTACCTCTTCCTCACCATCTTATACAATTCTCTATTCATCCACTTCTCCACCTCATCCTTGCTTTCTACCAATTTCGCATATATGCTTTTTTCATTTTCACTTTCTCTTGAACTTTTACCATTCCACCACCCGTCCTTGAATGAAATAGCCCAGGAGAGTTCTAAAATCCCAATAGTGGATTTAACCCCATCAAAGCTTTAGTTGGGCTTGTATTGTGAATTGAAGCCCAGCAAGCATGCGTAAAGAGTAAAGACCATCATGACAAAAGACATGTCTAGAGTCTAGAGAGACAACTACGACTTTGACGTAATCAAGCTCCCTAAAATATACGACATAATAATAACTCTCGAAAGGCTGCCTAAAACAGCGCTGACAAATGAAAACAAAAATACATTGACAAAAGTGGAATGTCTTTGAGTCAGGTGTGCTGAATTGTTTATTACTAATAATTAGTGAGAAAAGCAAGTTGCAGATTCATGGATAACACGAAAGTTTGTAGTTTTTAACTTTAGATGAATTAATAAGTTCATTTCTTTTCTTTCACATATTGACACTAAGAGTGACTTTGATAGAATGCAAAACATAAGAAAAAATATTGTTTTGAAATCCAGTATCTAAATTATTTTCTGGTTTTGATTGGACATAAGATTAGATTACATTAGGATAGGAACAGATCTGACTTATAAGTTACGGGTTCACATGAATTCATTAGATAAATATTTCATTGTGAATTTAATTATTATAGTATATTAGTTTGTGATCGTCCTAAGAATCATAAATTTCAAATCTCAAATCCGATTTGGTACGAGGATAGTGTTGTAGAATATCTTTTGGGGAATTGATATGTACATACAACTCTTATATATATTTGACATATTTTTAACCCAATATGTTGCTTAGCAACTTAAGTCTAAAAATAATGGCATTTTGTAGCCAAACTTGCATCCAGCCCCTAAAATCATGGTAAGCAAAATATTATTTCCCCTAAAATCATGCTGAGCTAAATCATATTTCTCTAAAATCACGCTATATTAATTCTAAACTTAGAACAAAAAATTAAAAGGTATAAAAACTTGATAATAATGTAAATGTGTCGGTTAAAGTAAATGATTCACAATAAATGTTGTATTTTGCAAAGAAAAACTGATTTTCCCTTAAAAATAAAACAAGTCATTTCCCCCTTTTCAATTTAAAATACTTTCTTGGAGAAAAGAAATAGTTTCAACAATTCAAGGTAACTTATGCACAGAAATTACTTTTCCAAGAAAATATTCTTTGGAGAACATTGTATATCATACCAAACACATCCTATGTGAGTAAATGCACTTATTCCCTTTCTTTCTCTTGTTAATCTGTTGCAGGTTTAATAGAAGCAGTGAAGTGCGAAAAACATGTGTTTAATGGCTAATACCATATTTTCAAAAACTTTTTGAAAGCAAGTGAATTAAGAATTTTTTTCTACTTTTCTCGTGTCAAAATTTTCCTCTCTGTTTTGATTCAATAGTTGGAACATTTTCGGTTATGCCCTAGATAAAACTCTTAGGGAGATAAAGGAAGGTATTGGGGGAAAACAATTTGATAGTAATTTGATGATCCAATATTAACTAGTGATTGTATGATCTTGTCAAGTAAATATCTTTGTCAGGAAACAAAATAGTTTCGAATTTCGTTTAACATATTGTAAACACTCAATGTTTATGCTTCAAATCTATACAAAATATAAGTTGCCCTAAAACTCAAGACATATTAGCTTAAATGAATATCTTGTGTTATTACAAGTGGATTGATCCTTTTAAGTCTAATTACATAGGTTAAAATGAAATGCAACTTCATTTTAGGGGTAGTTGGACTTGAACAAAAATAAGTTCATTTCGTTAGTCCAACTTCCATCTGCATAAAACCAACGAGATCATGAGATGTATGAAGCTATGTGGCATGTCAAGTTAAAAGTAAAGACCAAGGAAAAGTTTTCTAAGTGTTCAATCTTGTTGTGGCCATCAGATATAATAACTGATTCGCATATTCAATTTGATTCGTCCGGTGACTCTAAAGTGAACCAATCAAATCATGTGGAAGAAATCATCTACAATGTACTAGTCTCTTTTGTTGGAAATTTGTCTTTGGTGGGGAGGTGCGTCCACCTGTATTTAATGACTTAAACACTAGGGTTCCACATGTTGGAGGCTTTGTCTCTTCACACATGCATAATCTACTAAGTGAGTAGATGGCCGTAGGGCCAAAGATCGTCAAATTTCATTAAGAAATATTGGTCTACGAAGTAAGGTGTTTGAGACATGGAAATATGGTGTTGGACAAACCTACCACATCGGTGGAATAAGGAAGAATTGTTCTCTTTATAAGTCTCAAAATTGGCTAAGGGTTTCGGACCCCAAGGGGTAACCCATGTGTTTGAAGGAGGGAGGACCTAGATGTGCTTGGGTCTCGGGTCACGGGTCTTCTTGGGATTTGGGCTTCTTCTAATAGACCCCCAAATTGTTTAATATTTACAGTTTGGTCCCTAGAGTTTCTGGAAAGATGAAATTGGGAACAACGGAAGGCAGAAAGTTTCTGCCTACCGTTTGGGTTGATTTTTGGAGCGTTATTGCATTAACCAGCCATTACTTGGCTGATTAACTCCCTCCTTCAATGGCTATAATCAGCCATTACTTGGCTGATTAACTCTCTCCTTCAATGGCCATAAACAACCATTACTTGGCAGTTGAGGAGTCCCTCCCCTTATGCTATATATTGGAGCCTTTTGGCTCAATTGTGGGTGACAGAAAATGAGACAAAATTATACAACACGGAAACAGAAGAAGAGAACAACTGAAATTCTGTCCACAAACAGTGAACTCAAAACTCTTCCTTCCTTTTCCGTTCTTCAGCAAGTCATTTCGTGTTTTGTTTTCTTCGTCAGAATCAACCTATTTGCTTTGTAGTGTTGATTAGTTGTTGTTTTATCTTGGGAGACTATTGCCCGTTAACGTAAAAGAATATATACGGGGCAATCTTGTCTTAAAGATAGAGAGCCATCTCTCGACTCAGCCCACAGTTGTTACAATCCGGATTTAGTATTTCTTGATTTCAGGTTATCAAGATTCAAGACTCAACAAGCTTGCGACAGTTCTAAATATTAGCTTACTTGTTTATCCTTTCGAACACTTGTAATATTTATTTACATCTCGTACTGCTTTACATATCCGTCAATTTTAAATAAGATTTGTATTATTGTTCGAAAGATGTCGGTCAAAAGTTGTGTGACCAAATCTGGATATGGCTGTGATCTTCGGTTGAACAGAGTTTTGATTATGTTGTTGAAGGTCAATGTGTTCATGGTGTCACCACTCCTGAGAGTGATGGGAACAAGCGCCCACGAGAGGCTGAGGATGTCAACTGGGACAAAAGGAGAAGACTGAAGATGTGGTTCTATCTTCTAGCAGAAGGCCTATATCTGTTCCAGGCAAAGAATTCGAATGATGGTAAGGAGGAAATGGACACTCAGTCCAATGAAGTGACTGAAGTGGGCCAGAATCCGAAATTGGGATAAGTAATTTTTCTTCCTTGTCAAAAATAAGATTAAATAATGTCTGATTAAAAAGGGCTTAAAGTAAGGAAGAATATGAAAATATTTTCACAAAATAATTTATATTCCTTACGCTTTAAAATCAGAAGTTTAATCTCATCTTCCTTCCCGTTTAAAGATTGGATTTTGTAATCGACTTAAAAAGATCCGTTCTTTTAAGTGTAATTATTAAAAGTGTGTAAAGTATGTTCGCACATACGAGGGAGAAAGATCCACTGGCGTGCGAAAACCGTTACCACTCTTAAGTAAGCGCCAAGAATTGTCTTGGGCACTAATCATAACGGAAGAAGACTAAAAGCTAAAGACGTTGAGCCTGTCACACTATTTGGCAGAAGATCCTTCATAGGATGATATTTGACACTCAGTCATACAAAGCCTACGGGCGACTGGAGTGGGGCCAAAATTCCTTTGATAGGATGATATTGGACACTCAGTCATACTAAGCCTACGGGCGACTGGAGTGGGCCAGAATTTCCAGAGTCTTAAATGATCTGAAGGCCAAAAGAAAGGCAGAAAAGAAATTGGACACTCAGTCTGCCTAAGCAACTGAAGTGGGCCAGAGTATGCTGATCACATATGATCCAGTTACGCCCTAACCACGGGCAAGAGGTTGTTCATGTGAAGCAACGCCACCTCTAAAGTAGAAGGGGTTGGAGAGGTTGTCCTCAATAGGACTTCAGGGAATGGGATCACTCTAAAATGAGGTGATACATGTCCCAAACTTGGTTAAGGGACGATGTAGGTCAAGCTGGTTTGAGACTAGTCCAATAGGTCTGTAATAACTAAGAATGGTACAATATGTCTATAACCAAATGAATGATATATTTATAATCCGTGCATCTATATCATCATAGATTAAGACACGTTAAATAAAAGTCATTAAAAAACTAACGAAGTTGAGATTGTTTCCTTCTGTCGACATAAACCCTCAAAATAAATGTGAGGTAGGCGAAGAGGCAAAATCACCTTTCTATTCCGTCAAAGGAATAGCGAAAGAAGCACCGCCCCTCTAGAACTTAGTCACACCTACTTGAGTGATTTAAAGTTTATACAAAATAGAAGGGGGAGACAAGTACGTTGTGACCTTCATTGATGATGGTATAACGTATAATATCCTTTGTTTGTTGAAAAACAAAGATGAAGTTGTTGAAGCGTATAAGCGCTACAAAGCAGAAGTTAAAAATCAACTAAGCCTACGGATTGAGGAATTCGTAGAGATAGAGGGGGATAATGTGAAGCATCGTTCATTAAACGACTGCTCATTACTCATCTCAGTCTAACGATGTTAGCCAAGCGCAAAGTCGTACGCCCAAATTATGTGGGGCAAGGCAATCCTTACCGCTAATGCGATTCTCAACAAAAATACGCATAAGGATAAGGATAACCTTCCGTGTGAGATATGAAAAAGATCTCACATACAAATGTTGTGATGTGGGGTGGCTTGGTAGAGGTTCGAATACCGAAACAGGTCAAGTTGGACCAAAGACTATAAATTGCATATCCACTGGATCTGCAAATAACAGTAGTGCTTATCGCCTCTTGGTGTCAAAGAATGCTGAATTATTTGAAGATAACTTTCCTTGAAAAGGAGAAAGGAGTAATTGCTCGAGGTTAACAAGAACCCGCGAGGGGCTGACTGTCCGGAACTAAACATTCCGTATTTGCAGGACTCGGAAGTTGTTGTCTATCCGGAACTTAATATTCCAGATCTACAGAACTCAGGGATTCTAGATGTTGAATCGATACGGAGCAAAGAGGGGACAAAGACTTGTTCCAGGCCTTCTAGCTTGTATAGTTGAGAACGAACCATGGATAATTAACAAAGAATTGTCATCTCCAAAAGCGCTGCTTTGGAAAGAAGCTAAAGAGAGAAATAGATTCCATCATATAGAACCATACTTGTGTGATGGTTGATCTTCCTCTGGGAAAAGAACCTTTGGATTGTGGAAAAGAATACTCAAAAGTGAGTACAAAGTATAAGGCCTCGACTACTTGTACATGTGCTTCCCTGTGAATAGCTTAACATCCAGGGCCATTGCAGTCTTGTTTGGCATGGATGTTGAAACAACCTTCCTAACCGGAGAGTTGGAAGGGGAGAATCAGATTTGGTTTGCTGGACTGTTGGGCTTCTTCCTGAACTTTCATTTTGGTCTTGGAAGTTTCAGATAAAACAAAAACAACGAATCTGACCACAAAAACATTGACTCTGAAGTAGAAAGCCAACAGTTGGAAAACCATCAGTCTGAGAGTGGAAGTGATATTGAAACAAAAGATATGGGTATCACATATGATATGACATCTAACGGACTGGTCTAACTCCAAACTCAGTTGTGAGATATTTGACAGTCTCGTTGAAGCCACTAATGGATATGAATAATAGAACTGATTGGAATTATGGTGCACCCATAGATAATGAGTGATATGTATAGGTCACATGTAGTTCAATGTATTGTACACACTACAACCGACCTAGTATCGACCTACAAAGCAGATCAGTTGAACTAAGGTTCACTGATGATTTTAATAAATGATCAATAGAAGGCGTTGGGTCAGATATGACGATATCTAAAATATTTGCTTATCTACGGATTATGGTATTCTGGATGTCCAGCGGTTCTTGGAGAACACAATGATGCAAACTGGACATCAAATGTGAATAACACCAAAACCACAAGTAAATGTGTATGGTGGTCTTGGAAAATCCTCTAAGCAAACTTGCATCGGCCGATTCATGATGGAATCAGAGTTTATCGCTTTATACAAAGCATGAAAGAAGTTGAGTAACTTCACAACTCCTTAGAGGACGTCTCTTATTGGGAGAAACCCGTGTCTTCAGTAGTTATACACTGTGGATAGCCGGTCGGCTTCTGGAAGGACACGGATGATAGCGTCTAGACATATCTGTCAGGATTTGTCGGAGACATAAGACCGTATGGCAGTTGATCATCACGGGTGTCACTTCCTTGATTACTAATCAAAGGATATAGCAGACCCTTTTAACTAAGGAACTACCCAGAGATCAAGTGTGCTGCCTGTCTAGGGGAATGGGCTTAAAACCCCAACAATACGAACCTTTGCGGTGGTAACCCAACCATACTGACTGGATATCCCAAGAATTTGGTTCAATGGGAAAATTAAGCTGCAAAAGGTTCAGTTGAGCGCTTCGGTGGAAGCAAGAGCACTTCGGATGATGATTTTTGTAGGGAAACATAAATCCAAAGTTGTTCCCGCGATAGACATTAAAGTGCTACATGCATGGTGGGTAAAGGTTAAGCTTCCAAACCTTTAATGATCCTCAAACGGTTGAGGTTAAGGTTGGGGAAACTTTTAATGATTCCTAACACTTGTGAAGTGGGGTATAACAGGATACCTTGTAGGAGATCACCTATTTAAGTGAGAGGAAAAACCGCCTTAAATGAATGCACTTAAGAATCCAAGTGTGTCCACGGCCACAACGAACAAAACAATAAGAAGAAAATGAATAAGGAAAGTTATTGTGTTGGTATCATTGTCTTGGCTTACACTAAACACTGATGGTTCAAGACATCACGTTCACCACGTAGTAAGTAAGTCCAGTGGTATTCAACTAGGGAAGGTTCAAAGCAGAATCTACCTCTCCTGATGCAATAATCTTTCCCTGAAAGATTACTGAAAGTAGACACCTTGTGTGTGCACCAAAATCTCTTTCAAGAGGGGATTGTTGGAAATTTGCCTTTGGTGGGGAGGTGCGTCCACCCGTATTTAATGACTTAAACACTAGGGTTCCGCATGTTGGAGGCTTTGTCTCTTCACACGTGCATAATCTACTAAGTGAGTAGATGACCGTAGGGCCAAAGATCGTCAAATTTCGTTAAGAAATGAAAGAGATATGGGTCCACGAAGTAAGGTGTTTGAGGCATGGAAATATGGTGTTGGACAAATCTACCACATCGGTGGGAAAATGAAGAATTGTTCTCTTTATAAGTTTCAAAATTGGATAAGGGTTTGAGACCCCAAGGGGTAATCCATGTGTTTGAAGGAGAGAGGACCTAGATGTGCTTGGGTCTCGGGTCACGGGTCGTGGGCCTTGGGCTTCTTCTGATAGACCCCAAAATTGTTTAATATTTACAATTTGGTCCATGGAGTTTCTGAAAATATGAAATTGGGAATGACGGAAGGCAGAAATTTTACGCCTACCATTTGGGTTGATTTTTGGAGCGTTATTGCACATTAACCAGCCATTACTTGGCTGATTAACTCCCTCTTTTAATGGCCATAATCATCAATTACTTGGCTGATTAACTTTCTCCTTCAATGGCCATAAACAACCATTACTTGGTAGTTGAGTGGTCCCTCCCCTTATGCTAATATTGGAGCCTTTTGGCTCAATTATGGGTGACAGAAAACGAGACATTAATATACAACACAGAAACAGAAGAAGAGAACAACTGAAATTCTGTCCACAAACAGTGAACTCAAAACTCTTCCTTCCTTTTCCGTTCTTCAGCAAGTCGTTTCGTGTTTTGTCTTCTTCGTCAGAATCAACCTATTTGCTTTGTAGTATTGATTAGTTGTTGTTTTATCTTGGGAGACTATTGCCCGTTAACGTAAAAGCATATATACGGGGCAATCTTGTCTTAAATACAGAGAACCATCTCTCGACTCAACCCACAGTTATAACAATCCATATTTAGTATTTCTTGATTTCATGTTATCAAGATTCAAGACTCAACAAGCTTGCGACAGTTCTAAATATTGGCTTACTTGTTTATCCTTTCAAACACTTGTAATATTTATTTACTTCTCGTCCTGCTTTACATATCCATCATCTTTTTCATAACTGTATGTGAAAGTCCTTCTCACTCATTCCAATTGCATGAACTACAATATTATCTATGTCATAAGTTTGGTAATCAGGATGTAAAGATATGTTAGGTTGTTTTAAGTTTTAGCACTTATTGCCTCTAATTGAGATCTCCCGTAGGTTTATTTGGTGTTTTATGACTTATGAATATGGATGACACGGATCTCAAATGACTCACTTGCGCTTCAGAACACTTGAACAAAAAATACTGGTTTGTAGGTTAAGCGTTGATCCAGCTAGAGGTGGTGCTCAGGCAAGAAGATGTGGTGTCTAAGGTGGTGTGCAGGATGGTAGAGACAGTGGTCTTTGTGGTCCTCAGGTCGAAAGTGGATGGACTCGTTGTTATGCTTTTCCAAGTAGATTAGAGGCAAAGGCTTTAGATGGGGTCATCACATGTATTGTTCCGGTTTGCCACTAGGTTGGTACAATATTATTTGATTTAGGTTCTACTTATTCATATGTGTCTTCCTGCGTTGCTTCAAACCTCAATACGTTATGTGATTCATGCTATACTTGTTCATGTTTCTGCACTTATTGGAGATACTATGGCGCTAGATCAAGTCTATCGATCTTCTATAGTCACTATTCTTTGTTATGACACCTAGGTGGACTTTAGTTCAGAGAATCATACTCTTGAGTTAGTGCCGGTAGCGAGGGAGTTTTCCAAGGTGTTTCCTGAAGATCTATCGGGCATTCCACCCTATCGTGATATTAGTTTTGGTATTAATTTGGTGTTGGCACTCAACCTATTTCTATTCCACCATACAGGATGACACCGGTGTAGTTGAAGGTGCAATTGCAAGATTTATTAAGCGAGGGGAATATTAGACCTAGTATCCCTCTTTAGGGTACTCTTGTCTTATTTGTGAACAAGAAGGATAGTTCTATGAGGATCAACACCATCAAACCACCCCACCACCATCCAACCACCCAACACACCCCTCGTGACACCACCCTTCACCACCCTACCCCAACCCAACACCTACCCAAATTATTTTTACGATTTTTTTTTATTCTCTACACGACCCACCCTCCCCCCGCTGCGACCCCCAACCCTCCAAAAAATTTTACACCACATACACTCCTGCGAAACCTCCATCCCCCCCCCCCCCCCCCCCAAACCCAACACCCCACAACCCCTCTAAAAAACTTTTGTAGGAAAAAAGCTTTTAAAAGTTTTTTTTTGGTTTTCTACACTACTCACCCACCCCATCTCCCTATCCCCCTTGTAAACCCCCACCCCTTACCCCTCCCAAGTCTTCTACTTCATATATTTATTTTACTTTTATAAAAAAAATTATAAAAACTAGGAACTTTTTGTGCTTAAATTTGGTGAGTGGTGGTGGTGTCGGGTTGGGGTAAGTGGTGGTGTGAATAAGTAAGAAATTCACTTATTTTCCAAGAACAATTTTTTGAGGAAAATATTTTCCTCCATACCAAACACATCCACAGTGACCATAAAGAACAAGTGTCCATTATTGTGCATTGATGACTTATTTGATCAGCTTCAGGGTGCTTCTATCTTTTCTAAGATTTATTTGAGGTCTGTCATCAGTTGAAGATTAGGGTGGAGGATATTCCTACGACAGCTTTCAGGATCGGGTATGGACATTATAAGTTTCTAATTATGACATTTCGGCTCACTAATGCCCTAGCAACTCATGGACTTGAGGAATGGGTATTCAGGATGTGTTTGGATTTTTTGTCATTGTTTTTTGTTGACATCCAATTTTTGATCTCCCCATTGTAAGTTTTATTTTTTGGTAGGAAAGATATAACTTATAATAAATTAATCGAATAGTACAAAGGAGACATTAGATGTCCTAACAGAGTACAAGGTGGTAGTACCAGTAGTTATTCTAATGTTAGAGCTATAAGGAGCATTTCTACTTCTATTTGCCATTGGATTTACACTACAATGGTTTGTGTTACAAAAACTTTGAGTAGTAGATGTGAAGAGCATTGTGTCTTCGTTAAGATATTTTGGTGTCGTGATTCCTTCCTACTCTGCTTGTAGGAGCTCTTTAACAAAAGGAGGATGCTCAAAAAGTATGATGCTGCTTCCTGTTAGGCTTAAGTTATATTGTGGTTAAAAATCTACTTACATCAAATAAATATTAATTTTATAATTATTAAATTAACATAGTATGTTAAGTTAAATTTCTAATGTACTTAGTAATTGAGTCTAATGAATGGATATTATTTCTTAAATAAAGCCAATCGAACTTGATCGAGCTTTGATTGAGCCGAATTTGATCGAGCTTTGACTGAGCCAAGACAAAATTTAACTGATATTGAGCTGAGTCGAGCCGAGCTAAATCCAATCGATCCAAGATGAGCCCCAATCCGGCCCAGCTCTACCCATAACATATACATAAAAATGTATTGACTCAAACTAGCACCTCTGGAACGAGTGGAGTGCTCCAACACCACAGCTGAGCTGAGAACTTATTGAGGAGGGGTATCAATACGTCTATCTGCACCTGCAGGCATGAAACGTAGCGTCTCCGAACAAAAAGAATGTCAGTATGAATGATGTACTGAATATGTTATGCGGTAAGAGTGTGAGTAAGACATCAATGTAAAAGTGTCAAAAAATATCAACTTGTAACTCGAGACTTGCCACTATGGGCCATAATATGCATAAATGTAATATAATCGTGTATATAACGCCGTAGGCCTCTGTGAGCAATATCATAATAGCATATATAACGTCGTAGGCCTCTACGGGCAATATCATCATTATCATAACCAACTGATCAGTGGTGTTATACATATATATCATGTATATAACGTCATAGGCCTCTATGGGAAATAGAGATACATAGTACTTATGTATATACATGCATGAGGACCATGAGAAACATTCTGAGCTCGTCGGAGTGACGTAAGGTCGTTGCACCTCTGACTATCCTTATATGGCTAACATATTATCAACTGTCATGAAACCAATAAAGAACACATAATTTCACATAATGAGAAATGAATCTAAGATGCGGAAAGTACTTCCGACAAGGGATAAATAAGATTCAATTAACATCTCAAGGGAATGAAGAAAATGGACATTTCTAACTAACATGAATAGAATCATTTTTGGAGAGACATTCGTTTATATTTCGTTTACATTCAGGTTATGCCAAAAGAAATAAAGAATAGCCTTAAAATACCTTTGTTGATTCCTTATAATCCAATGGATCCACCCTCATAACACCGCAATCTACACAACGAGAATTACACTATTGTTAAGATACGGAAGCTAGAATTTTTCACAAAGAGTGACAAGCTCATCTATAACAAATTGGACAACATTCCCCCTGTTTCTTTTACTTTCTTCAACTCTAAACAACAAGACCAACATGTCCAGCACTCAAAAAAACATATATACATGATTTTCCAGCCTCATATCCATCACAAAACACCAACAAACAGCCCAACATGATAACAATAACAATTTATACGATTTTCGATATTACTTTCATATTTATCACCCAAAAACTTAGCTTTGACTTGGATAAACTTAAATATACCTAAGAGAAGGGAAATATTACCTTAATCCAGCAAGAACAACACTTTCTTCAAGCCAACTTCGACCTAGAAGAACTTCTGTCCCAACAAGACAACACAATCAACATTCAATAACTAGTTTACGACTTCTAACCGACATCTCACATACAATCCAAAACCTCAATTAATCCATATACATGAAGAAGACATAAATTCTTACCTCTAACCAGCAAGGGAAAATTTTATCTCAAGCTACTTCAACTCAAAGGAACATCTGACGTAATCACAACACGATAGAACTATGTTCTAGTAGAACCAAGAGATTCTTGGCACTTGATTTAGGTGATTTACTCTTTGGACATGAGATAACTCTTATATAACTTCTTAGAGAGGTGTATGATCAGTTTGGGTCTAAAGAATGAAGTGAAAAGAGGATTCCACCGCTTAATATAAGGTTAGAACTTTCCACTGCCTAAGTGGGTCCCAATGGTGTCTGCCTGTAAAATCTCGTGAAAATGCGAGTATCTCTCTACTCTGACGTCGTATCGATAAACAATTTAATGCATTGGAAACTATACTCATAGACCTTCAATTTTATGGCGGATCACCCCATAACACCCAATATATTGGGAGAAAAGCTCAGTGAGAAATGACCTAAATTCAGTAGATTTATGAACGTAACTTGCAGTGACTTTTGCCAACTTTTGTTTTTACAACTTGCTTGAATTCAAAACTTAACATACGACTATTGTATGATCAATACCTCACAACATGACCTTCGAGGTGTATTATTCACTCCTAGTCTTACCCCAAAAGTACGGGATATTCCAATTCACTTTCCGTGAACTTCGGAAAAAAGTATTTTCTATGATTTGGTTAGTCTCAACCTCCCACCACACTTAACACTTGTTTAATACCTTTACTATATGTGTATGGGATCTTAAGCTCTCTAGGTTCTTGTTACTTTATTTGTGACGCATACTAGCGTGAAAATAAGGGGTGTAACCTTAGGAACATTCTTCCTCGAATGTAGGGGCGTACAGGGGAGAAACTACGTCTTACAGATCTTATAAATTTTTGAATGAGTCTCATCTATATGCTGGACCATAAACTATTAACAACAACTCTTGGCTCCACACGACCATCAGCGTTAATAAAAACATCCTTCATGATATATATATCTTTATATCTAATTTGTGTTGCAACTTCCTCAACTCGAATATCTTCTAATTATAAAACGGAGGTTAGTGTGACATGCTATAACATGACCAAAAGCGTTTACCTGAATGGTAGTTAATGGAGGATATTTAGACTTTATTTTTTCCCTGGATCCCCATGTCATTCCATTGATGTTCTTGCTCATCCATAACGTTTTTACATAAGCTATATCTTTGATTCTCAACTTTTAAGAAATTGTCGATCTAAGATAGTGTCTAGAACTTCCTTGTAGGACAAATCTTCCATAATTCGAATGTCATTTACTAGGACAACTTGAGAAGGGTCCCCGATATATTTCTGTGACATAGATACATGGAATACTAGATAGACAGACTTTAGCTCTGAATGCAAATTTAGCTCATAGGCCTCTTGGCATATCATTTGAATAATTCTATAAGGCCAAATGTATTTTGGTCTAAGCTCGCTTCCATTAATTCTGTAATATCCAATGTATCTTGGGTTAGGCTTGCCCTTCTTACTGAATCTCATCGCGCCTTTCATAGGTGATATCTTTAGAAAAGCTCAATTATCAATATGAATCTTCCAAATCTCAGCATTTCATTTTCACTTATGATTTTCGGTAATTTGGGTAGTTATCAATCATCTTTTTCTACGGTCTGTTGGACCTGGTTGCAATAACTCTGACTCACCTCTTTCGAATCATGCAAAAGGAGATTTGTGTTTACATCCATACCAGTCCTTGTAATGAGCCATCTTGATACTAGGATAGTAACTGTCATTATGAGCGAACCCTATAAGCATTCTCTTTAAATTCTAGCACACACATTCGTGGCATCATCATGCACGTTACTTGACTTTTTGTCTAAGGGTGTGTAACATTCCATAAATTCGCATTAGGTGTGAATTAATTAAATAAGTGTTGATGTGTAATTTTATTTTGTGAATCCATTCGGGATGAATTCGGGTGATAGATAGTCATTTTGAAGTCTAACTAAACAAGAAAGTTCATAAAAGTTCTTAAATTTGTCTAAGCCTGAGGTAGTCCTCACTTATACTCAGTTTTCATGTATTTACGTTAGGAATCTGAGAAATCTCTAACATGAAACTGGTAGGACTTTGAAATACCTTTCCAAACATATATGGTGGAACTCTAGTGGACATATTTTCTAGGAGTTATGCCCGTTTTACTGGGCACTATGCAGTCTGCGCGATTCAATGCGTGATTAGGCCTCCGGTGCGCGATCGCGCAATCGAGGCAGTGTTACTGCCCTTAGTCTGCGATCACTGCATGTTTGGGCTTTCTAGTTGCACTATTGTACATAGGGTGGAGATGTTTTAAAAGCTTTAGGTCGTACTTCACACCCCAAATACAAAAAATTGCTTTAGAAAAGGGAGCTCTCGAGAATCTAACTTCCTTCAAGGTCCCTCCATCATCTAAGGTGAATTATTACTCAAACTCTATGATTATTACATCATTTTAGCATTAAATTAACATTAGTCTATCTCTCAAAACCCTAGATTCTTTAATACTCAAGAGAGGAGAAGAAGGAACGGGTAGAACTTCGTCTAAAAGGTATGAACTTTGGTTTCCCAGATTTCATTGAGGACTTTGAGTCTAATATAGATTATACTACGCGATTAGAATCTACCAGTGATTCCTATGAGGTTCAAGAACAAGTTTTCAAGACTGGGAAAAAGCCCTAGTTTTCAAAGATTAAGGAAAGCTCGTTGAAATGATTAATGTTCTAATATTTCTCATCTAAATCAATTGTAGAGTGATTGTTGAACCTTGGGAAATCCATTTGGTAGTGTTTTAGCGGGAATTGAGGTATGTCTCTTTTCGAACATACATCTCAACCTTTAAAAATTATTTCTTTGACAAGGTTTCATGTGCGTTAGGAACAAGTCGTCATGGAACCCTAGTTGTATCATACTATATATATGTATTCATGATTTTTCTAATCAAAGGATTGTTGAAACTGATTTATAAAGCCTTGTACTTTGAACATGACTTACCCCTATAAAGGACGTTTTAAACTTGATTTCGGAAACTTGGATATTTCATGTGTTTTTCCCTATGAACGGGTTTTGTTGAAGTTGAAACTTATTTAATGACTTGAACATAGTTTCTAAACCTATTAATCACTTGACGTTCCCCTATTAACGGGATGATGAACATAATCCATGGTTAGTGATTCGGCTTCTATGTTGTGATTGTGATTTGGCTAATTTGCCATGATTTCTACTCCATCCGTCCCATTTTAAGTGTCTTACTTTCCTTTTTGGTCTGTCTTAAAAATGTCTCTTTCTATATTTAGTAAATTTTCCAATCCAAAGGCAAATTTGACACCACAAGATTTAAAGGACCCCACACATCTTTAATTTAAGACCATAGGATCTAAAAAATTTCCTTTATTTCTTAAACTCTGTGCCAAGTCAAATTAAGACACTTAAAATGGGACAAAGGGGGTATTATTTGTGTTTGACCTAGCTACTCGGGAGAAAGGGTAGTCACTTTGGATCCTAGTGTGGTTTGCTTAGCTATTCATGAGAAATGAAAGCCATCGAGGGACACTAGCCTCGGTGTGGTTTGCCTAGCTATTTGGGAGAAAGGATAGTCATCGATGGACAATAGCTCCGGTGGGGTTTGCCTAGCTATTCGGGAGGAAGAATAAAAATCGAGGGACAATAGTTCTGGTAGGGTTTGCCTAGATATTCAGGAGGAAGGATAGTCATCTAGGATCAATAACCCCAATGTGGTTTATCTAGCTATTCGGAATAAAGGATAGCCATTGAGGGTGACAACCCCGATGTGGTGCTTCTATGCGATTTTAAGGAACCTTAATGGTCATCCCTTTGTTTTATTGATTTTACCTGTATTGGCATGATTGTGATTGTTCGTGAGTGACTTGATATGGATCTTGGTTCATAAATAGAAGACTTAATCTTGATAATTGGTATAAAGGATTAAAAGTGATTTAGTTCTCTCTTAATAGATTCTACTAATGGTTTTTCTAAGTTTGGTGAACTATTTTATCTGGATTTCAAACTTCTAACTTACATTATTTTAGTACTTATTATTATAGTATTTTGCTATTAACTATTGTCCCCGAGAAACTCACTAAGTACCCAGTACTCAGACATACCATTGTTGTTTTGATGATATGTTAGGTAATGAAGAAGAGCAAGTTCATGATACGCGTACGAAGTAGGAGAACTTGCTGCTTTCCAGACTCATTCGTGAGCCCACATGCTTGTTCGTGGGATACCCCTCTATCTTCATTTATTTATTTTAGTTTCTGGACTGCGTCCCAAAGTGACACTTTATTTATTTATCTTAGAAGCTCCATAGATAGTTTTTCGATTATGGGTAGTTGTTGAAGTCTCGTATGACTTATTGAGGCATTTGCCACAATTTATCATTGATTATTCATATTAGACTTCCGCTGATTTTTATAAAGTATGAGTATGCTTTCAGTTAGTCATAAATGACTATTTTAAACAAATATTAAAAGACTACAAAGAGAGAATAAATGTTTATTGATTTTATAAGGTGCTTCTGGTGTTGTTCATAGCACCGGATGCTTGTTGCATCCAGGATGAGTTTTGGGACATGACAGGTTGGGAGGTCGTATCAAGATTTACTTATGCCCTTAAGCCCTATCATAAGGTTTCCTAGAAATTCATTGCAGACTATATTTCTCCCTCTGATGTAATAGACAACAAAATGCCATGGACTTGCTTTATCCCTTGATGTGTAGCTTTGCGTGATCAATTGTTGAATAAGTGGTCTTAATCGGCAAGAAATGACTGACTTTATAACTACATCGATCATTAATCATTAAGAATGAAATTTACAATAGGAACAGAGCAATACTATGATGAAATCCAAATTGTTTGAGTTAACCTATCGAGTTTCTGATGCTCTCTCTTTCCCTACTAAACTATGCTATGAATTCAGCAATACTCGTCCATATTATTCCAACCATAAAGATTTCCTGGCAAGTATATATTAGTCGACCTTGGGTGGATACAATAACGCAAATGATGTTCCTCTATCATAATCTGATTTTGGAGTCCTGCTACATTCGGAATACACAATCGTCCTTGATACCTTGAGTTTCCGGTTTTGGTAGTAATGGGGTATACTATCTCGGCAGCCTCCAATCTATTGAAAAGGCTTGCGTTGGATTCGGCAATAGTAGTGAATTTATGTTTAAAGATATCTTGGCCAAGTTTCTCAGCAAGTAATATGTTATAAATAATTTATCTCCCTTATATGAACCCACTCTAATTAGGGGATATAAGGGCGGGGAGGGATTTTTCCTAGCATGTTAGACAATATTTTAGCAATTATCTTACTCAAAGTGTTGCATAAGATTATAGGTCTAATATCAGGAAACGTATGAGGTTTGGGACATTTGGAAAGCATAACTAAGCAGGTATGAGTTACATATCTAGGAATGGGCACCATCAAAAACTTCTAAAATTGTTTTAGGTAAACCAAAGATTATTATATCAATGCAAACCTGACAAAATTTAGCTCTAAATCTATCTGGACTTGGGGCACTGTCTGATCAATACTTTTTATTGCATCTCTTACCTCATGTTGTGTTGGGTGAGTTGTGAGCATGTTATTCATTTCATCTATGACCAAATGAGGAATTTGGTTCAGTATTTTGTAGTTTCCGGTGCATTCCTGATACTTAAACAACTATTCAAAGTGTTGAATTGCTGCATTTGCAATGTTTTGATGTCCTTGAATCCTCTGGCTCTTTTCATCCTGAATGTTATGAATATTCAATTTCCTCCTATCCTTGATGACCTTGTGAAAATAGGCAGCATTTTGTCCCCATCTTGCACACATCTAGATTTTGCCCTTTGTTTGTATATTTCCTTTTGGTTCTTTATTAATCTAATATACTCTGCCTTTTCAATACTTAGAGTACTTCTATTTTCCTCTTTGAAGTCTTCTGTGTGTTTCTTTTCTACCTTACACACTTCTTTTTCATCCTCTTTTGCATCTTTCAAAATATCTCCAAATGTCTTTTTTGACCAGGAGCTTAGTTTCGTGGTGATTGTTTTCATTTTATTATACAGTTGCCACATTGTTGTGCCTTGTGTGGGAGATTTTCAAGATTTCTTAACTAGTTTCTGGAAATCTTTATGTCCACACCATATGTTTAGGAACTTGAAATACTTTCCATCATGGACCTTTTCTTTTTCAGCAATCACTAGTAGAGGAATATGGTCTGAACTAATTTTTGAGAGGTGTGTGACCCTTATATCATTGAAGTTTTTCAGTCATTAGTCATTGAAAACCAATCTGTCTGGTCTCTTCCATATTTTTCTTGGTTTTCCCAGTTGTTGAACCATGTGTGTTGGCCTCCATAAAAGACTGCATCAATTAGACCACATTCATTTAGACATTCTATAAAATCAACATTTTTCTGCATATTATATGGTGCACCACATTGCTTTTCCTCAGGACAAGAGATTACATTGAAATCTCCTATCACCCCATGGGCCACTTAGTTTGGTAGACAAATTTTGGAGTTCCTCCCACGGTGGTTTCTTGAGTTGGATGGTGCACTCAGCACACTAGTAAGATAAATGCTAGAACTGCTATTGGGACAATTGATATGACAAGTGATCTATTGATAGTAATTTTCAACAATGTGTACAGTAAAACTTGACTCACATAAGAGCCATATCTTATTGTTAAGATTATTGTGAGCTTGATTGAAACCTAGTTTCATCATGTACTTGATCATGTGTTTGGCTTTCCTTTTAGATTCTTGAATGTAAACAAAGGGCAGATGGTGTTGGTTTTTTAAGCTATTCAACATTTCCCAGGCAACCATGGTTTTTAAGCTCCTTGCATTCCAAGATAGAAAGCTAAACATTAAATATTGGTATTGGTGGTGGTTCTGAGTCCCCTAGGTAAACCATTTTTATCACTTATGATGAGCTTAGTTCCTCTATGTGATAGGTTGTTTGAGTTTGTTAACTCTGATATCCCATTGGGATGGTTGTCAAAAATAAGCTTCCTTCTCACTGTCATATTGCCCACTTAACTAGAGTCAATTTCATTGTCACTGTGAGTGGTGTTATCTTGATGTTAGCACTAGCTTCAATGCCATTTGATGCGGTTCTGAATTCATTTGATTATGTGCTTTTGTTAATTGAATTGTTGTCTTCTCCCATATGTTCCATAGAGTTGCTCTATCCTGTATCCAAAGGAAAAATGTTAGCTAGAGCATCATATTTATTAGTGATTTCTATTCCTTTCTCCTTAGTCTTTCTCCTTTGGATCACAAAAGTTTCAATCAGTCTGTTGTAATCTCAAATAAGCTGCAATTCCTCCTGTATTTTTTGTCATGCCTCTTACTCTGTCTAAATATTGAAATGCACTTTCTTCTTATTTCTCTTCTTTTTCTTAAGATAAGGAAGCCTCATTCTTGTAGGTGGAGTATGTGGTTTCTTATATAGCCTAGATTCAGTTTGTCATGATCCTCCTTTTCTTTCTCCATTTCTTGACTTTGATCTCTCAGTTGTTGAATATCTTCAGCAGTGAATTTAATTTGACCAATATAATTGTCTTGCTTGTTCTTATTGGTTTCATCAAGATGCATATCAGAGCTTATTTCCTTTTCCTCTATTCCATCCAAGTCCTCTTTATCTTTGATAATGTACATGTTGTATGAATCACTTGGTTCTTGCTCATTTTCTTCCTTTTCTTTGCTATTTTTCCCTTTGTTACCCATTTGTTTGTTGTTATTGTCACTCCCCATTTTTTGGTTTGTCTCGACTGGTTTCTTGAGGTTCTGTCGATTAGGTTGGGGGATGGTTCTTTGGCCTTGACTTGTAGGTGATTTCTCATTCCCAGATATGATTCTCCTACAGTTCCAATCACCATGCGCTTCGTACTCTACAGGTTGAATGATTTCCTCTGATTTTCCATTGGCTTGGTTTATAGTCATGATCTTGATTTCTGTTAATATGGGTTCTGCTAAATCGATTTCAACCCTAACTTTGGCTATACTCGGTCTAGTTTTAGAACTAGTGGCCTTATCTAAAGCTAGAAGATAGCCAATTGGAGCGACTAACCTGCATATTGCTTCCCAATGAAAGTAATGCCACTTGAGACATGGGAAGATCACCCAGACTGGTGCGAGAGTAGTTTCTTCTTAGGGTTTGAAATCTTTTGTCCATCTTTAAAGTCGCATCACTGCATCTTCATTGAAAGGAATTTATTGCCTGTAGTATATGTTTTTGCAATCTTCTTCATCGAGAAATCAAGGAAGACATGTCTTGAATAGTATAAACATATAGTTAGATCGCCTTTCATAGGAAATCTTCTTTTGATTCTTTTTTCTGATGGTTTCAATTTGTGGTTTGTTTCCTGAGAATTTTCCAACTAGTGTCAATCGGCAATTATGTTTTAGTAGGTTTTCCTCTTTAGAGGTAAAAGAGACGATAGTTGTGCCATTGTTAATTTCGAAAGGTCGATATGGTAGTTTGATGGATTTGTTAGGTTGTTCCATTGGTTTTGCGATTTGCTTGCCATGGGCGTAAGTGTATTTTATATGGGTTGTTACAGGTGGTAGTAGTGGTATTGTTGCAGTATTGGGATTGGAGTTAGTTATTGTGGAAGTGGTGGGACAGGGAGGTTGTCCGGTGGAGTCGGCCAGAGCTGTCATCATGATGGTTGTTGGGCGAGAACCCAAACGGAGAAAGGTGATCGGTGATTTACTGTTTCTTAGAGCGGTGTTTAGAGAGAGAAAATGTATAGCGAAATGTAATTACTTCATCTGTTACGGTTCACTTTTACGTGAAACATAAAAGCTACTAAGAGGTTTTTGGTGCTCTAAGTCGAATAATTATTTTTAGAGTCGCCACCTAATTTATAGATAAATTGGAAAGATCAAATTGAGAAGATTTATTCAAATTAATGAAAATCCTTTCTAAACCAGAGTCGAGATAAAAATTCTGGTGATCCTCGGCGAAGGTATTAGACACCCCGTATTAAAGATCCTTAGAATACGGTTGACCTTCGGGTTCTATTGCATGTTTAAACTTAACAAATTACTTAAAGTGTTATAAATTCACGCAAAATTCATGTCATTCATTTTAATTCAGACTCAAAAGGGTTTTGAAAACCAAGGAGTTAAATTCCTCCTGAAAATGATTTCATAGGGGTAATTTGGTCAATTTATTTCCAGACTAGGTACACTCAAAAGTCAATTTGAGAAAACCTCTATTATTTAGTCCAATAGATTGTCCAATATTCCTTAAACACTTTTGAAAATCTTTTAAGTTGACGAGAGTGTAATTCTTTTGAAATGACAAGTTTAGGATTTAAAAAAATAGACAATTTTTTTCCCTTTTCATGCTATATTCCCAAAGGTCATCCCATAGTCTACACTTTACTCAAAACTCAAGTCCAAGAAAAGTATTTTGGCTTTTTGTCCAAAGATTGTTCTTCAATCAGTTAGCCTCAAACCCAAAATGGTGGAATTTGGAAATTCAATTTCATATCCAAATACTTTAATTTTTCTAAATCAGCCCATTAAACCAAAGTTTGGTTTTTTCAAAATGATGGTCCAACTAACCCATTTTTAATCCCAATTCATTTTCTTGAAATCATTTCAAGGTTTCAAAATATGTCCAAATTCCTTTTAATCTTTTGAAATCAATTTTAGCAACTCTAACTAAACGATGTACATATTATTTGCCTATCCTAAGTTATAATCATAATGGGTTCCAATATATATCAAATATTTCGCATTTACAACATTTAATATATAAAATACAATAATAAAAGAGAAGGGTAAGATTAATGGGCCTACTGAACCCACCAGTTAACCATTTTTACCCATGATTGGGTCTTCTATCCGCGGGTGTTGCTAGAGAAGTGATGGGGCTGACTCGATGAAGAATATTATGTGGGGCATGATGCCTAACACGTAATGCGGGGAGGATGAGTTCATCGACTCATCAGATTTCATGCACAAAACGGAAAGAGTAAAGAATCAATCAGTATTCTTAACACAGTTTTTATATTCTGAGATCAAGGATACATTTAACGATTTAGTAATGAAACTTGACACTTAGAGAAAATGTACTACACCGTTTATGAGTAAGAGCACTACATTACTCTTGGATATACAACATCCAGTAAGCTCGAGAGGTTCTAAATTTGACTTCATTCGATGATAGCAACATTTCCTTTGAGCAAAACGACTACACAGGCAATTTAATTTTATTTCAAACGCATGTGTAAAGACATGTCTCTAACCACACAAAATTCTAAATGAACAATTAAAATAGTCCCCATTCTAAAACTCCCAGTAGCCTATATGCTCAAAGAGTGGTGTAATCAAGGAGACCACATGATTGTTTAGTAAAAAAATTGTTGGATATGTAAAGCAGTACGGGAAGTAAATAAATATTACAAGTGTTCGAAAGGATAAACAAACAAGCCAATGTTCAGAACTGCCGCAAGCTTGTTAAGTCTTAAATCTTGATAACCTGAAATCAAGAAACACTAAATCTGGATTGTTACAAATGTGGCTGAGTCGAGAGATGGCTCTCTGTCTTTAAGACAAGATTGCCCCGTATATATACTTTTACGTTAATGGGGCAATAGTCTCCCAAGATAAAACAGCAACTAATCAACACTACAAAGCAAATAGGTTGATTCTAACGAAGAAAACAAACACGAAACGACTTGCTGAAGAATGAAAAAGGAAGAAAGAGTTTTCTGTTATGTTTTTGCGACAGAATTTCAGTTGTTCTCTCTTCTGTTTGTCTCTATGTTGTATATTGTGTTTTCGTAGTCTGCAATTGAGCCAAAAGGTTCTAATATATAATGGCATTTTATGGCCATTAGTGAGGGAGTTAATCAGCCAAGTAATGGTTGATTTAATGTGCAACATAAAGGAGCTGTTAGGAACCAAACTGTAAATATTAAACAATCTTAGGGTCTATCAAAATAAGCCCAAAGCCCAAGGCCCACGACCCGAGCCCGGAAGGGCGGGCGGCGGCGTGCGTGTGGACTTAGCCTTGAACCCAAGCACATCTAGGTCCTCCTCCTTCAAACACATGGGTTACCCCTTGGGGTCCCAAACCCATAGCCAATTTTGAGACTTATAAAGAGAACAATTCTTCCTTTTCTCACCGATGTGATAGATTTGTCCCACACCATATTTTCATACCTCAAACACCTTACTTTGTGGACCAATATCTGTTGGGTATTGATATTGGTGAATGGGAAATGATTGGAAAGAAAAGTGGGAGTTGTCCCACATCGGTAGTGGAAAGAAAAGTGGGAGTTCCCTCTTGCTTTATAAAATAAGCATTTGTCCCACATCGGTAGTGGAAAGAAAAGTTCTTCTACTTATAAGTAGAATTACTCCTTCTTATCAGTAAAAGGGTTGAGGGGGCAAGGACCCCTCGCGCCGTCGTTGTCACTCGCTCGGCTCGGCTCGGCTCGGCTTCGGCTTCGGCTACGGCTACGGCTACGGCTACGGCTTCGGATTCGGATTCGGATTCGGATTCGGATTTGGATTTGGATTTGGATTTGGTCAAATGATCTGATTGATTGATAATCTTTTTGGACCAAATTTTCTTTAATTTTTAATTATTTAATTAATCATTATTTAATTAAATTAATTAACTTATCCAATCCTACCCGTTAGTGACCCTGACCCGCGACCCGACCGGATCCGCATGTCTGACCCGCGACCCGATTTCTTTTCCTTATTTAAATTTCCCACCATTTTCAGTGGCTGTTCAGAAAGGTTGCAAACCTTCGAAACAAGTACTTCCATGGCTATAAATTCGTTTGATTCCTCGAATATTACTTACGAATTTTTCTGAACAACACAAACTTCTTCTTCTTCTGCATAAACAAATCTGTGTGATATACTACCGTTGAGTGGTTCGCCGCTACCGAATTTGGAGTACTACTATTCCGGTAAGATAATCGTTCTATCCCGGGAGGGGATATTCCATCAACCTCGAGTACGTGAGGGGAATAATTTCCTTAAGGACACACTTTGAACTAAGTGGGCTCGATTATATTCTCGAAAAATATTTTTATTTTTCCAACACTAATTCTCGTTCATTATTCAACTATTATTGTTTATCGGTTTTTTGGAATACGTATTAATAACAATCTTAAGGAAATTATATTTTTAGATTAATCTGTATTTTGTTTTGGAGACTAAAACCTCGTGTGGTTTTCTACTCCGTGTGAAATTTCATATTCGACTTGAAGACATAAAAACTTCGTTGGAATATTAAAGTTCATTCTTGTACAACGATTTGAAGAACATAAAAACTTCATCGTTGTCGCATTCTCGTTTGGAGATTAAAACTTGTGCGCTTTTCTACTCCATATGAATATTAGTATTCTCGACTCGAAGATATAAAAACTTCGTTGGAATACTAAAGTTTCATAATTATACCGCAATTTGAAAAAATAAAATCTTCATCGTTTAAGTCCGTGATTGAATTGCTATTCGGTTTTATTAACTAAAACAGCTTTGTCGATTTGACAAAGTGACAAACGAATAATGGCAATTGAGACCGGAACTACCTCTCGCAATTACGCACCAACATGCGGTTACTCCTACAACCCGTACCACCGTGCCACCGCCGAGAAACTGCGAAGTTCACCTGGTGCCAACTTTAAAGGATGGCAAAGAAAGAATGTTCTTTTGGCTTACCACCCTTGGTATGCAAAAGTTCACCAAATGAGGACTCTCCCGTGCTCGCCGCCGACATGCCCGACAACCAAAAGTTCATGGTTACCGAGGCTTGGAAACAGGCTGATTTTTTGTGCAAAGGCTACATTTTGAGTGCCTTAGAAGATGACTTGTACAACGTCTACAAGGCAAAGAGACCTCCAAAGAACTATGGAGTGCACTTGAAAAGAAGTACAAAACTGAAGATGCTTGCTTGAAGAAGTTTGTGGTTGCCAAATTCCTAGACTACAAAATGGTGGATGGAAAAATCGTTGGAACCCAAGTTCAAGAGCTTCAACTTATCTTCCATGACCTTATTGCTGAAGGTATGGTAGTAAATGAAGCATTCCAAGTGGTCGCAATGATTGAGAAGTTGCCGCCCTCATGGAAAGATTTCAAGAATTATCTTAAGCACAAAAGAAAGGAAATGAAGTTGGAAGATCTTGTGATTTGTCTCAAGATCGAGGAAGATAACAAAACCGCTGAGAAGAGGTACCGTAAGACTTCACCAATTGAAGGGGCAAACATCGTTGAAGATGCTGCTCTGAAAAAGAACAAGAAAAGGAAGAGGCCTTCTGGAAAGGAGAAGGATTCCAACAAGAAAAAGTTCAAGGGCAACTGCTTTAATTGTGGGAAAATCAAGCCACAAAGCCCCGTATTGTCGTCTCCCGAAAAGAACAAGGGAAAAGGACAAGCCAATATGGTGGAAAAGAATGATGATATGAATGATCCGTGTGCAATGCTATCGGAGTGCAATTTGGTTGGAAACCCAAAGGAGTGGTGGCTTGATTCGGTGCCACTCGACATGTTTGCGCTACAAAAGAAGCATTTGCAACCTATGCTCCCGCCGGGACCCGAAGAGGTACTGTTTATGGGAAATACTGCAACAGCCAAGGTTGAAGGATATGGGAAGATACTTCGAAGATGACTTCCGCAAGGTCCCGACTCTCAACAATGTTATGCACGTTCCAACAATTCGGAAGAATTTAGTTTCAAATTTGGACTACTCGTCAAAAACGGGTTTAAATGTGTGTTGGTTAGTGAGAAAATTGTAATAAGTAAGAATGATTTGTTCATAGGAAAGGGCTACCTCACCGAGGGCCTTTTCAAACTCAATGTAATGGTTGTTGACGTATTAATAAGAATTCACTTTCGTCTTACTTATTGGAGTCAAATAATTTATGGCATGTTCGTTTAGGACATGTCAACTACAAAACCTTGCGAAAATTGATTAATTTAGAAGTATTGCCTAAATTCGAGTGTAATAAATCTAAATGTGAAATCGTGTCGAATCTAAGTTTGTTAAACATCCATATAAGTCTATTGATAGAATTCAAATCCTTTAGACTTAATTCACACAGATATATGTGATATGAAGTCAATACCATCTCGCGGTGGGAAAAAGTATTTTATAACTTTTATTGACGATTGCACTCGATATTGTTATGTGTATTTGCTTAATAGTAAGGATGAAGCAATTGATGCATTTAAGCAATACAAAAACGAAGTGGAAAATCAATTAAATAAAAAGATAAAAATGATTAGAAGTGATATGGGAGGAGAGTACGAATCTCCTTTTGCAGAGATATGTTTAGAATATGGAATTATTCATCAAACTACTGCCCTTACACACCACAATCAAATGGAATTGCGGAAAGAAAAAATCGAACATTAAAGGAAATGATGAATGCCTTACTAATAAGTTCGGTTTACCGCAAAGCTTGTGGGGGAAGCTATCCTTACAAACTAACCGAATACTCAACAGGTGCCCCACACAAAGAAAACACAATCTATTCCATATGAACTATGGAAAGGAAGAAAACCCGACTTGAAATATTTCAAAGTGTGGGGGTGTTTAGCAAAGGTCCAAGTTCCTTTGCCCAAAAGGGTAAAAATCGGACAAAAAACTGTGGATTGTGTTTTTATTGGCTATGCTACAAACAAGAAAGCTTGTCGGTTTTTGGTTCACAAATCGGACAATCCCGAAATACATGTTAATACGGTAATTGAATCGATAATGCTGAATTCTTTGAAAATATTTATCCGTATAAAACTGAATGTGAGTCGTCAAGTGAAATATCTAAGCGACCGCGGGAAGAACCAAAGGAAAATACACCAAGTAAAAAGGATGCAAGGCGTAGCAAACGTCAAAGGACATCTACTTTCTTTGGACCAGATTTTGTGACATTCTTGCTTGAAAATGAGCCTCAAACATTTAAAGCAACGATGTCTTCTTCGATTCAAATTTTGGAAAGAGGCAAATCAATAGTGAGATTGAATCAATTTTGAACAACCATACATGGGAATTGGTTGATCTTCCTCCCGGAAATAAACCTTTAGGATCAAAATGGATTTTTAAAAGGAAAATGAAAGATGATGGCACTATTGACAAATATAAGGCAAGACTTGTGGTCAAAGGTTATAGACAAAAAGAAGGCCTTGATTACTTTGACACATACTCGCCGGTAACAAGAATAACATCTATTCAGTGTTAGTGGCACTCGGCGGTCGTATATGGTCTTGAGATCCATCAAATGGATGTCAAGACAGCTTTCTTAAATGGAGAATTGGATGAAGAAATTTACATGGAACAACCCGAGGGTTTTGTGGTTCCCGGTAAAGAAAGGAAAGTGTGCAAACTTGTTAAGTCACTTTATGGACTTAAACAAGCACCCAAACAATGGCATGCGAAATTTGACCAAACAATGTTGGCAAATGGATTTAAGATTAATGAGTGTGACAAATGTGTTTACATTAAAAATACTCCAAATCATGAAGTCATTGTTTGTTTATATGTTGATGACATGTTGATAATGAGTAGAGATATTACGATATAAATGCTACGAAGCGTATGTCGGCTAGCAAATTTGATATGAAGGACTTAGGAGTTGCCGATTTGATCTTAGGTATCGAATTCATAAAACTCCACAAGGTCTAGCATTATCGCAGCCTCATTATATTGAAAGAGTACTTGACAAGTTTAAGTATTTAAATTTCAATGTTGCAAAGACTCCAATTGATGTAAGTTTTGCACTTCAAAAGAATAAAGGTGAAAGTGACTCACAATTGGACTATGCACGAGTTTTGGGAAGTTTGATGTATATTATGAATTGTACACGACCGATATAGCATGTGCTATCGCAAGCCGAGTCGATTCACGAGTAATCCCAATCAAACTCATTGGATGGCAATGAAACGAGTCTTGGGGTATTTAAAACACACCCAAGACTATGCTTTACATTATAACAAATATCCCGCCGTGATCGAAGGATATAGTGATGCAAATTGGATCACCGGATCATATGAAGTTAAATCCACGAGTGGTTATGTTTCCACAATTGGGGGTGGGTCGTTGTCTTGGAAATCATCAAAACGGACATGCATCGCCCGCTCTACAATGGAATCTCGAATTTATAGCTTTAGACAAGGCCGGTGAAGAAGTCGAATGGCTCCGGAATTTCTTAGAAGATATTCCATTCGCCCAAACCTTTGGCTCCTATATGTATACATTGTGACAGCTTAAGCGAAATAGGTAGGGCAGAAGCATAATGTACAACGGAAAATCTCGTCACATACGACGAAGACATAATACCGTTAGACAACTCCTCTCTAGTGGCGTTATCACGATTGACTATGTAAAGTCAAGAGATAACGTGGCGGATCCGCTTACAAAAGGCTTATCTAGAGAGGGAGTTAGTAGATCATCAACGGGAATGGGGTTAAGGCCGAGGACAAGTCATCATGGCGGTAACTCTACCTAGCAGACCGGAGATCCCAAGAGCTAGGTTCAAGGAGATCAAACAAAGTTGTGATCGACGGTTCAACATTGTCAAATAACTCAACCCATTCTCGGATGAAGACAATGTTCGTAAATAAGGATAAAACCTTATGGCTTGTTAATGAGTTAATAAAGCATTAAGGTTCTTTAATGATTATCTAAATCCGGGTGCGTGTATGACCAGATAATGTGGCTATAGGACCACATGTTTAGAAATCACCTATGTGAGTGTTAAGTGTAAGCCTCTTTAAAGGGGAATGACAAAAAGAAGGCCCATTCTCTACGCACTCATGAAACCAGGAAGTGTTCATGGCTGAAACAAACACAACCGTGAGAACCATAAATGGTTGAGGGTTGATTGTGTGACTTATGTTGTCTAGGTATACAACAAAGTTCGACGGTTCAAAGATATCAAATCTACCGATTGATCGAGTATATCCGATATAAGTTCACTATGGAAAGTTCAAAGGGAAACCTACTTATCCAGATGCAGTCAATTCTCGCTTGTATATCACACTTGTCCGCACTTTTATATTATAGCCATTCCCCATTCATGTGGGGGATTGTTGGGTATTGATATTGGTGAATGGGAAATGATTGGAAAGAAAAGTGGGAGTTGTCCCACATCGGTTGTGGAAAGAAAAGTGGGAGTTCCCTCTTGCTTTATAAAATAAGCATTTGTCCCACATCGGTAGTGGAAAGAAAAGTTCTTCTACTTATAAGTAGAATTACTCCTTCTTGTCAGTAAAAGGGTTGAGGGGGCAAGGACCCCTCGCGCCGTCGTCGTCGCTCGCTCGGCTCGGCTCGGCTCGGCTACAGCTTCGGATTCGGATTCGGATTCGGATTCGGATTTGGTCAAATGATCTGATTGATTGATAATCTTTTTGGACCAAATTTTCTTTAATTTTTAATTATTTAATTAATCATTATTTAATTAAATTAATTAACTTATCCAATCCTACCCGTTAGTGACCCTGACCCGCGACCCGATTTCTTTTCCTTATTTAAATTTCCCACCATTTTCGGGTCGTTCGTAAAGGTTGCAAACCTTCAGAAACAGTACTTCCATGGCTATAAATTCGTTTGATTCCTCGAATATTACTTACGAATTTTCCGAACAACACAAACTTCTTCTTCTTCTCGCATAAACAAATTCGTGTGATATACTACCGTTGAGTGGTTCGCCGCTACCGAATTTGGAGTACTACTTTCTCGGTAAGATAATCGTTCTATCCCGGGAGGGGATATTCCATCAACCTCGAGTACCGTGAGGGGAATAATTTCCTTAAGGACACACTTTGAACTAAGTGGGCTCGATTATATTCTGAAAAATATTTTTATTTTTCCAACACTAATTCTGTTCATTATTCAACTATTATTGTTTACTGATTTTTTGGAATACAGATTAATAACAATATCTCTTTCACTTCTCAATGAAATTTGACGATTCTTGGTCATGTGGTCATCTACTCATTTAGTAGATTATGCACGTGTGAAGAGACAAAGCCTCCAATATACGGAACCCTAGTGTTAAGTCATTAAATACGGGTGGACGCACCTCCCCACCAAAGGCAAATTTCCAACAAAATTCACATAAAAATTTTCGATCCAGTTTCATCCTCGGACTTGAAACCATTTCTTTCAGCAACAAATAAGTTTTAAGGCATAAATACTTACTAACCAATATTTATACATGGGATACAAGATTCAGAACAACCCTCATGCATTAGCACTTAGACAAAATATGTATTTATCACTTGACCCATATTATTTTCCTTATGGTAGTTCAGTAAGAGACAGATTATACTCAGCCTATGGTCGTTACAACTATCAGAAAACGAAATCTAGAACGTGATTTCTATGTGGAAACGAATCTAAGCTATGACAATATCTTCTGCTAACAGAGACTACTTTTCTATTTAGGCATATTGAACTAAATACATAATTTGTTCCTAGCACCTATGTTTTCCAAGGTTCAGCTTAACTTATGACGAGTTAACATTTTCGGGTCAATGGTGCACTCAAATCAAAACAAAGATAGCATTTCTGGAGTCGGTAACAGCATTAAAAGTCACATTTTTAGCCTCTTCACCTTAAAAAAAAAAAAAATCTTAAATCAAATTTTAATAGAGAACAGATTGAAATGAGTAAAAGAGGCACATAACTTAGTTCATTATTTGGTCGAAAGAAAAACAGAACCATTGATCATTCATTTTTCCCTTTTGTGAATTCAAAACAAGATTATGAAGCTGATTTTTAGCTACTTTCGAGGTTAGCAAATCAACCTCATGAAGGAAAAGCATATTACTACTATATTGGACTAATCAAACAACAAGAGTACACCTAGAGTGGTTTAGATTTCAAAGCTTGAAATGAGAACTTGATAACATGATTTGCTTGGTGCACACATAAAAGATTTCTATTATAGCTAAAAATAACAGCCTTAAGGATGACATACGCTTTTGTAAATGATACACATGTGGTGTTGGTACTCTATTGTACTTTATAAAGCAGTACGGGAAGTAAGTAACTATTACAAGTGTTCGAAAGGATAAATAAATGGTCAATCTTCAAAACTGCCGCAATCTTGTTGTGTCTTGAATCTTGATAACCTTGCAAGGCCAATGTTGAGAACTGCCGCAAGCTTGTTGTGTCTTGAATGTTGATATCCTGAAATCAAGAAACAACTAAATCTGGATGGTTACAACGTTGTGTGTTGAGTCGAGGGATTGCCCTCTGTCCTTAAGACAAGATTGCCCCATATATATGCTTTTACGTTAGCGGGCAATAGTCTCCCAAGATAAAACAACACTTTAATCTCAACGCTACAAAGCCAATAGGTTGAGCCTAGCGAAGAAAACAAATATGAATCGACTTGCTGAAGATATGGAATAGGAAGGAAGAGTTTCTCTTTACTCTTCTCTTTTGTCTCTGTGTATATAGTGTGTCTCTGTAGTGTATATCTTGTGTATATGAGGGTGTTTGGTCAGTGATTTTCGTCACTGGTTTGCAGTGTTTCTGCTCATTGTTTTGTGTGCAATATTGTTGTTTTTCCAATCTATTTTCAGTCACAAATTGAGCCAACAACAGCTCAATATATATAGCATAGAAGAGGGCAGCCCAACAGCCACAAACAAGGCTGTAATGGCCATTAAGTGAGGGATGTTAATGGCATTAGAGAGGCAGATTTATGGTCATGAATGAGGCTGCTCAACTGCCCAAGAATGGGCTGTTAATGGAGGAGTTAATCAGCCAAGTTATGGCTGGTTAATGCTCCATAAAATAGTCCAACGGTAGGCATTCCGTCACCCAAAACTAACTTTCCAAAAACTCTGGGGACCAAACTATAAATATTGAAACTTCAGGGACCAAACTGTATATATGAAACTTCATGGATCAAACTGTACATCTGGCAGAGTTTTCTGGTCCAAAAAGATAATATCAGAAAGTCCCCACAGCCTACATCCCACGACCCGTGACCCGTGACCCAAGCCCGAGACCGGACCGGACGGGCGGGCGGCGGCGGCGCGCGTGTGGGCTTAGCCTTGAACCCAAGCACATCTAGGTCCTCCCTCCTTTAAACACATGGGATACCCCTTGGGGTCCCAAACCCTTTACCAATTAGAGACTTATATAGAGAGCAATTCTTCATATTCCCACCGATGTGATAGATTTGTCCCACTCCACATTTCCATGCCTCAAACACCTTACTTCGTGGACCAATATCTCTTTCATTTCTCAACGAAATTTGACGATTCTTGGCCCTACGGTCATCTACTCACTTCGTAGATCATGCATGTGCGAAGAGACAAGGTCTCCAACATGTGGAACATTAGTGTTTAATTCATCAAAGATGGGTGGACGCATCTCCCCGCCAAAGGAAAATTTCCAACAATCCCCTCTATGAAAGAGAGATTGTGGCGCACACACAAGGTGCCTACATTTCAGCAATCTTTCAGCGAAAAGATATTCCATCAGGAGAGGTAGCTTTCGCTTTGAACCTTACCTAGTTGAATACCATCGAACTTACTTACTGAGCGGTGAACGTGATGTCTTGAACCGTCAATGTTTAGTGTAAGACAAGACAACGATATCAACACAATAACTCTTCTTATTCGTTTTCCTTCTTACGTTTTTGTCCGTTGTGGCCGTGGACACACTTGGATTCTTAAGTGCGTTCATTTCAGGCGGCCATCCTCGCACTTAAATAGGTGATCTCCTACAAGGTATCCTGCTATACCCCACTTCACAAGTGTTAGGAATCATTAAAAGTTTCCCCAACCTTAACCTCAACCATTTGAGGATAGTTAAAGGTTTGGAAGCTTAACCTTTACCCACCATGCAGGTAGCACTTTAATGTCAATCGCGGGAACAACTTTGGATTCATGTTTCCGTATAGAAATCATCACCCGAAGTGCTTCTTGCTTCCACCGAAGCGCTCAACTGAACCTTTTGCCGCTTAGTTTTCCCATTGAACCAAATTCTTTGGATCTCCAATCAGTATGGTTGGGTTTCCACCGCAAAGGTTCGTATTGTTTGGGTTTTAAGCTCATTCCCCTAGACATGCAGAACACTTGATCTCCGGGTAATCCCTTAGTTAGTAAACAAGGACGTGACACCCGTGATGATCAACTGCCATACGGTCTTATGTCTCCTGACAGATATGTTCAGACGCCGTCATCCGTGTCCCTCCTGAAGCCGACCGGCTAGCCACAGTGTAGAACTGCTGAAGGCACGGGTTTCTCCCAATAAGGGACGTCCTCTAAGGAGCCGTAAAGTTACTCAACTTCTTTCATGCTTTGTATAAAGCGATAAACTCCGATTCCATCATGAATCGGCCGATGCAAGTTTGCTTAGAGGACTTTTCAAGACCCACCATACACATTTACTTATGGCTTTGGTGTTCTTCAGATCCGATGTCCAGTTTGCATCACTGTGTTCTCCCAGAACCGCTGGACATCCAAAATACTATAATCCATAGATAAGCGAATAATTCAGGAAACCGTCATATCCGACTTAACGCCTTCTATTGATCATGTATTAAGATCATCGGTGAATCTTAGTTTAACTGATCTGTTTGTAGGACGATACCAGGTCGGTTGTAGTGTGTACAATACATTGAACTACACATGACCTGTGCATATCGCTCCTTGTCTATGGGTGCACCCTGATTCCAATCAATTCTATGATTCATATCCATTAGTGGCTTCAACGAGAGTGTCAACTATCGACCAGTCCGTTAGATGTCTTAGAAATCCAATTCCTAAGATGTCATCTGTGATACCCATATCTTTCATATCGAGACTTTGTTTCAATATGACTTTTGCTTTTAGACTGTTGATTCTCCAACTGTTGGCTTTCTAACTTCAGAGTCAATGTTTCTGTGGTCAGATTCATTGTTTCTGTTTTATCTTAAACTTTCAGGACCAAAATGTAAACATTTCGGGGACCAAAATGAAAGTTCAGGAAGAAGCCCAACAGTTCAGCAAACCAACTCTGATCTTCTTCTTCTAACTCTCCGGTTGGGGAGGCTGTTTCAACAACCATGCCACGCAAGACTGCAATGGCCTTGGAAGTTAAGCTACTCACAGGGGAGCACCTTTTACAACCCAAAGGTTCTTTTCCTGGAGGAAGATCAACCATTACACAAGTATGGTTCTATATGATGGAATTTATTTCTCTCTTTGGCTTCTTTCCAAAGCAGCGCTTTTGGAGATGAAAATTATTTGTTAATTGTCCATGGTTCATTCTTAACCATACAAGCTAGAAGGACTGGAACAAGTCTTTGTCCCCTTCTTTGCTCCGTCTCGGTTCAACATCTAGAATCCCTGAGTTCTGCAGATCTGGAATATTAAGTTTCCTGGATAGATAGCCGGCAACTTTCGAGTCCTGTAGATACGGAACGTCTAGTTCCGGACAGTCAGGCCCTCGCGGGTTCTTGTTAACCTTGAGAAATTACTTCTTTTTCTTTTCCAAGGAAAGCTATCTTCAAAGAATTCAGCATTCTTTGACACCAAGAGGCGATCAGCACTACTGTTATTTGCAGGTCCAGTGGATATGCAATCTATAGTCTTAGGTACAACTTGACCTGTTTCAGTATTCCAACTTTTACCAAGCCACCCCACATAATTCGGGCGTACGACTTTGCACTTGGCTAACACCGTTGGACTGAGGTGAGAAATGAACAGTCATTTAATGAATGATGCTTCACATTCTCCCCCTCTATCACTACGAATTTCGCAATCCATAGGCTTAGTTGATTTCCAACTTCTGCTTTGTAGCGCTTATCCACTTCAAAACTTCATCTTTGCTTTTCAACAAACAAAGGATACAATACGTTATACCATCATCAATGAAGGTCACAACGTACTTGTCTCCCCCCTCTATTTTGTATAAACTTCAAATCACCCAAGTAGGTGTGACTAAGTTCTAGAGGAGCAGTGCTTCTTTCGCTATTCCTTTGACGGAATTTGGAAAGGTGATTTTGCCTCTTCATCTACCTCACATTTATTTTGAGGGTTTATATCGACAGAAGGCAACAATCTCAACATCGTTAGCTTTTGAATGACTTGCAATTTAACGTGTCTTAATCTATGATGGCATAGATGCACGGATTACAAATATATCATTCATTTAGCTACAGACATACTGTACCATTCTTAGTTATTACAGACCTGTTGGACTAGTCTCAAACCAGCTTGACCAACAGCGTCCCTTAAACCAGGTTAGGGACATGTATCACATCATCTTTGAGTGATCCCATTCCCTGAAGTCCTATTGAGGACAACCTCTCCAACCCCTTCTACTTTAGAGGTGGCGTTGCTTCACATGAACAGCCTCTTGCCCGTGGTTAAGGCGTAACCGGATCATATGTGATCTAGATACTCTGGGCCACTCCAGTTGCTTTGGCAGACTGAGTGTCCAATTTCTTTTCTGCCTTTCTTTAGGCCTTCAGATCATTTAAGACCTGGAAACTCTGGCCCACCACACTAGGTGTCCATTACTTTTCCTATGAAATGAATTCTGGCTCCACTCTAGTCGCCCGGAGGCTTTATATGACTGAGTGTCCAGTATCATCATATCAAAGGAATTTTGGCCCACTCCAGTCGCCCGGAGGCTTTGTATGACTAAGTGTCCAACATCATCCTATGAAGGATCTTCTGGCCAAATAGTGTGACATGCTCAACGTCTTTAACTTTTAGACTTCTTCTGTTATGATTGGTGCCCAGATAATTCTTGGCGCTTACTTAAGAGTGGTAATATTTTTCGCACAGTTAGTGGATCTTTCTCCATCGTATGTGCGAACATACTTTACACACTTTTAATAACTACACTTAAAAGAACGGATCTTTTTAAGTCATTTACAAAATCCAATCTTTAAACGGGAAAGAAGAAGAGATTAAACTTCTGATTTTAAAGCGTAAGGAATATAAATTATTTTTATATTCCTCCTTACTTTAATCCATTTTTAATCAGAAATCATTTAATCTTTATTCTTGACAAGTAAGAAAAAATACTTATCCCAATTTTGGATTCTTTGTCTGGGACAAATATAGACCTTCTGCTGCAAGATAGAACCACATCTTCAACCTTCTCCTCTTGTCCCAGTTGGCATCCTCAGGCTCTCGGGAGCGCTTGTTCCCACACTCTCGGGAGCGCTTGTTCCCACACTCTCGGGAGCGGTGACACCATGAACATGTTGAACTTCAACAATATCATCATCATTGTCTTCAAGCAGAAAAACCACAGCCACATCCAGATTTGGTCACACAATTTTTGACCGACATCTTTCGAACACTAATAGTAATACAATACAATCTTGTCTTAAATTGTTGGTACTCTATTGTACTTTATAAAGCAGTGCGGGAAGTAAGTAACTATTACAAGTGTTCGAAATGATAAATAAATGGTCAATCTTCAAAACTGCAGCAAGTTTGTTGTGTCTTGAATCTTGATAACCTTGCAAGGCCAATGTTGAGAACTGCCGCAAGCTTGTTGTGTCTTGAATGTTGATATCCTGAAATCAAGAAACAACTAAATCTGGATGGTTACAACGTTGTGTGTTGAGTCGAGGGATTTCCCTCTGTCCTTAAGACAAGATTGCCCGGTATATATGCTTTTACGTTAGCGGGCAATAGTCTCCCAAGATAAAACAATGTCTCCCAAGATAAAACAACACTTTAATCTCAACGCTACAAAGCCAATAGGTTGAGTATGGCGAAGAAAACAAATATGAATCGACTTGCTGAAGATATGGAATAGGAAGGAAGAGTTTCTATTTACTCTTCTCTTTTGTCTCTGTGTATTTAGTGTGTTTCTGTAGTGTATATCTTGTGTATGTTTGGTCAGTGATTTTCGTCACTGGTTTGCAGTGTTTCTGCTCACTGTTTTGTGTGCAATATTGTTGTTTTTCTAAAAAGATAATATTAGAAAGTCCCCACAGCCCAAGACCCGAGACCGGACCGGACGGGCGGGCGGCGGCGGCGCGCGTGGGCTTAGCCTTGAACCCAAGCACATCTAGGTCCTCCCTCTTTTAAACACATGGGATACCCTTTGGTTTACCAATTAGAGACTTATATAGAGAGCAATTCTTCATATTCCCACCGATGTGGTAGATTTGTCCCACTCCACATTTCCATGCCTCAAACACCTTACTTCGTGGACCAATATCTCTTTCATTTCTCAACGAAATTTGATGATTCTTGGCCCTACGGTCATCTACTCACTTCGTAGATCATGCATGTGCGAAGAGACAAGGTCTCCAACATGAGGAACACTAGTGTTTAATTCATCAAAGATGGGTGGACGCATCTCCCCGCCAAAGACAAATTTCCAACATGTGGTTCTTCAACTACTTTTGAAAGAAAAATACCCTCCCAAAATGTATCTGGTCTATTTAGAAATTCTTCAGAACTGTTAAATTCGATTCTCATTCAAACGCAACCTTCGAATAACTATGTATAATATTCAAAAAGAAAACTTTAAACTATTCTCTCTTTTATTTTCCCAGAAATTCATAGCACTCAAGACAACCATATTGTTGACTGAAAACATAGGCATACTTGAACAAAAAATAAGAACTGACCACATAACTAAAGAACATCTCTATATGAAAAAGAGAGCAGCAAGATCACATCTAAACGAAATTTAACTATGCAAGCAATAACTTAAACTACGCTAATGCTGAAATCTAAACAAGCAGCACATAGTACTAAAAAATTAATTAAAAAAAAAAGAAGAAATGTTACCTTTTGTCGAGCATCACATAGTAATGACTTTAATGCGTACTTAATAAAATACTTGTTTTTTTTTATGTAAATTGATTTCCCAATTAAGATGTGTATAATTTAATATTTAATATTATACGTACAATATACCTAATATACATATATATTATAGTATTTTGCCACATAAAAATGGCAAAATGACACCAAAACTAGTTTAAAAGTATTTTTTGATTTTCTTGATAAATATTTCACTCTGTTTGCGGTTGAAGAAGCTTAACTAGTTAATTTGAACTTTTGGAGGGTAGAAATTGGGTGTCAACAGTCACGAGCCCGAGCAACTGCAAGTGCTCTGCCTCGGGCTGGCAATGTAACTCAAGGTCTGCCTTTACCTATGCTCCGTTTACCACCTCTAACAACGGGTGCAGGTACGGGCTCTTGATCTCGTCGCATTTCAAGTTCATACGCCACTTGGCCAACTCTCCTCAAAATCCTGTAGGGTCCGATATATCTGGTACTGAGCTTTCCTTTCTTCCCAAATCTCATGACACCTTTCATAGGTGATACTTTCAGAAATACCCAATCAACTTAAAACTCCAAGTCTATACGCCTCACATCGGAATAAGATTTCTGGCGACTCTGGGTTGTATTCAAGCGCTCCTAAATTAACTTGACTTTCTACACAGTTTAATAAACCAAGTCTGGTCCTAGCGATTCTGCTTCACCAACCTCGAACCAACTAATTGGTGATCTACACATTCACCCATACAGGGCTACGAATGGTGCCATCTGAATACTGGCATAATAACTGTTATTATAGGCAAATTCAATAAGGAGCAAATGATCATCTCAATTACCTTTAAAATCGAGAACTGATGCTCTCAACATATCCTCAAGAGTCTGAATAGTACGCTCTGCCTAGTCCTTCGTCTGAGAATGAAAAGTTGTGTTGAGATTTATCTTGGTACCCAATCCTTTCTGAAATAACCTCCAAAAATGTGTCGTGAAATGAGCATTATGGTTTGAAATAATGGACAATGGGGTCCCATGAAGCCTGACAATATCTCGGATATACAACTTAGCATAATCCTCTGGTGAATCTGTGGTCTTGACTGGCAAAAAATGGATTGATTTAGTTAGTCGGTCCACAATCACCCAAATTGAATCATGCCTCCGAGCTGAGCGAGGTAGACCTGCTATGAAGTTCATTTTAATCATCTCTCATTTCCAAACAGGAATATCAATGGTCTAAGCCAACCCACCAGACTTTTGGTGTTCGGCTTTCACCTGCTAACAATTCGGACACTTAGCTACAAAATCTGCCACATTCCTCTTTATGTCATTCCACCAATAAATCTCCTTAAGATTATGATACATCTTTGTAGAACCTGTGTGAATGAAATACCTGGAATGATGCACTTCAACCATGATTCACTCTCTGAGTCTGTCTACGTCTGGAACACATAACCTTCCTCGGTACCTCAATGTACCGTAATCTCTTCCTTATTCAAAAGTCATAGTCTTATGCTTGTGAATTCCCTCTTTTAGTTGTAACAAATAGGGATAATTAAACTGTTTCTCCTTCACCTCGGCTACTAAGGAGTATTCGGACATGTTCTGGACAACAATACCACCATCTTCGGAGTCCAAAAGTCAAACTCCTAGACTGGATAGTCGATGGATTTCTTTCGTCATGGTTCTCTTACCTTCTTCAACATAAGCTAAACTTCTCATGGATCGCCGACTAAGAGCATCGGCTACCACATTCGCCTTCCCTAGATGGTAGAAAACATCTACATCATAATTCTTTATCAATTTGAGCCATCTCCTCTACATGATATTCAACTCCCGTTATTTGAAAATATACTAAAGGCTCTTGTGATCGGTGTAAATATTGACTTGAACTCCATACAAATAGTGACACCATATCTTGAGTGCAAAAATCACGGCTTCCAATTCTAAGTCATAAGTTGGATAGTTCTTTTCATGAAGTTTAAGTTGTCGGGATGTATAAGGTATAACATTGCCATGTTGCATTAAAACACACCCAAGACCAATCCCAGAAGCATCACAATAAACAACGAACCCCTCGGTTTCCTTTGGCAATATCAACACTAGAGCAGAAGTCAGTCTCATTTTCAATTCTTCAAAACTATGCTCACATGCATCTAACCACTGAAATTTAACTTTCTTCTGAGTCAACCTGGTCAATAGAGCTGAGATGGAAGAAAAACCCTCTACGAAGCACCTGTAATAGCTGCCAGACCCAAGAAACTCCGTATATTTGAGACAGAAATGGGTCTGGGCCAATTTTTAACGGCATCTATTTTCTGAAAATCCACTTGGGCACCTTCGCCTCAAATCACATGGCCTAAGAATGACACTGACTTAAGGCAAAATTCACACTTGGAAAAATTCACATAAAGCTCGTGATCATTAAGTGTCCGCAACACTATCATGAGATGTTATGCATGATCGCCTCACTACGGAATAGACTAGAATATCATCAATGAAGACAATAACGAAAAGATCGAGATAAGGCTTGAGGATCCTATTCATAAAGTCCATGAAAGCATCCAAGGCATTTGTCAATTTCGAACGACATGACACAAAATTTAAATGATCATAACGAGTTCTGAAAGTTGTATTCGAAATATCAACTTCCTTAACCTTAAGTTTATAGTACCTTGATCTGAGGTCAATTTTGGAATAACATTGAGCACCCTCAAGTTGGTCAAATAAATCATCAATTCTGGAGAGAGGATACTTATTCTTAATTGTGACCTTGTTCAACTGTCGATGGTCAATGCATATACGCAAAGACCCATCTTTCTTCTGAACAAACAAGACTAGTGCACCCCAAGGTTAAATACTTAGTCTGATGAATCTCTTATCAGAGAGATCTTTCAATTGGGCTTTAACTCTCTTAACTCTATTGGATCCATTCTATAAGGCAGAATAGATATCGGCTTAGTATCGGGAAGTAGATCAATTCCAAAGTCAATCTCCCTATCGGGAGGAACTCTGGGAAGATCATCAAGAAAGACTTCTGGAAACTCATTGACAACTGGTACGGAGTGAAGAGTTAGGGTCTGGGTATCTGTATCCCTAACAGAAACTAGATAGTAAATGTACCCCTTGGATATCATATTTCTGTCTTTAAGATAGGAATAAATCTACACATAGGTGTTACTGTATCACCCTTCTATTCTATGACTGGTTCACTAGGAAATTCAAATTTTACAATTTTGGTTCCACATCCTACTGTGGCATAACATGAAGACAACTAATCTATGCCCGTAATTACATTAAAATCTACCATTTCTAACTCTACCAAATCGGCTATGGTAATGCGGTGATAGACTCTAACTAGACAACCCCTATAAACCCGATTGGCTATAATTGACTCACCGATTGGAGTGGATACTTCAAAGGGTTCATGCAACGTTTCGGGTTCTATCTTAAATTTCATAGCAACAAAAGGGGTTACATACGACATAGTGGATCCAAGGTCCATAAGGACATAAACGTCAAAATAAAAATGGTGAGTATACCTATTACCACGTCTACACGAGCCTCTGTGTCGTGACGACCTGCTAGTGCGTATAAGAAGTTTGGACCTCCGCCTGAATTACCAGACTTCGCTGGACTACGCCCTGACTGGGCTTGAGAATTACGAAGGACTGTTGAATTTGTGGACTGAGCCACATTACCTCTTGTACCTTGTCTCACTGATGGACAATCTCGCTGAAAGTTACCTCGATGTTCATACCCAAAATAGACATCCATACCCAAGCGACACTCTCCTGGGTACCTCTTACCATCTTATCGCAGATTGGCTGGCTGAAAGTACCTTGACCCACACTGGATTGTGACTGGGAGCCTGATGCTCTGAAGTTATGTTTCTTATTATCATTCCTGAACCTTAGGGCTGAGGCATAGGCTGATGATGGAGCAGGTCCTGATGACATGTTTTGATGAATTGCCTGCCTCCACCTCCCCCATGACTGAAGTGACCAGAAGACTTTGCTCTTGTGTTGAATTTCTTGTCTTTCTCCATCTGTAATGCTTCATATTCCTTTAACTTGTTCTTATTACCCTGTACGAAAGCAATCATCTTTGTAATAGTCATCTCCCTATTCTAAGCTATGATATTTAATGCATCGTACAAATGGGGATTAAGGCCATATACAAAATGCCTAACTCTAGCCCTCATTTCTTGGACTATATGTGGAGCAAACTTTGCCAAATAGACAAACTTAAGATAATACGCATGCACAGTCCTGTCATTCTGCCTGAGCTTTTCAAATTCCACAGCCTTAGCCTCTCTGACTTCTATTGGCATAAATTATTCAATGAAGGCATCTGCGAACTCATTCCAAGTCGCTGGAGGTACATCTTTCCCACGGGACTACTTCCAAGACTAATACCATATGTTAGCAACATCTTACAACTGATAAGCTCTAAACTTTTATGCCTATACCTCATTAACATGCATCACACGAAAGATTTTTTAAAGCCCATCAATGTAATTCTGTAGATCCTCTATCTTGCTTGACACTGTGAATACCGGAGGGTCCATTCGCAGAAATTCCTAAGTCCTAAAGCTGGATGACTCCCCATTAGTTCTCGTACTTAGAGTCATTCCCTAACATTGGGCTTGAGCAACCATAAGCTGGGTGAGCTGAATAGCTCCCCTAACATCAGAGTTAGTAGTGCTGGGCGGCGAAACTAGGATCTTCACAAGCCTTGTGGTATCGGGTGGTGTTGTACCCAAATTGGCTCCCTAAGCCTGAGCATTCTCCTCGCGAACAGTATCATTTGTAGCTCTCTGGCTGTTAGCTGAAGTCCTCTTAGTGTACTTTCTTTTCGCAAATATTTTCTGAAATATGTAACACGCATGAGTTAGATGGATGTCCTGAAGGTATAACTCTAACTGCACAATCTAGAGTACAAAGAAGTGAGACAATCCTATATGTCTTAGTGGTAAACTATTTACATGTGTGGGGCCCTTACACACATATAAATGACCCCATTGGACACAGTTTTATAGACTCTCTAAGACACTTGAATCTAGTTCTCTGATACCAAGCTTTGTCACGCCCCGAACTATGGCCTGGGCGAAACACAACACTCAGTATCTGGCTGCATGTGACCGAACGAACTACATGGCTTGTTTGTCAACATTGGCATCACAACATACACTAACACGATAATGAAAGCATGTAAATCATAATACTGAATATAATAGTCTGAAAATATAATTGCGAAATCATCTGAGTAAAACATGTTAAGTTTGAAAATATAATGTTGACATAACTGATATTACATAATACTGGACTAGTCTATGAAACCTCTGATATGAGTCTGAAAATTGTCTACCAAGACAAGGCCTTGGCATACTTCTACTAATAATGCATCATCATAAAACACTAGACTGACACCCCGAATGAAATGGGGCTCACCAAACAAGTGAGTCTGAAGCAATCCTACTAAGCAGATGCGTCTCCTTGAAACTCAACACCTGCACTTTAAGTGCAGGCCCCATGCAAAGGGACGTTAGTACATTTGAATTGTATTGTATGTAAATTCACTAAAATAAATAAGCAGGCACAAAAAATAACAAGGACATGAACTGAAACTGAAAACATGAACATGAGTATATTATAACATGTGTAAAATCTGTAAACTATATATATATATATATATATAAACCACTACGCGTAAAAGTAGAGTATGTTCTCTGCTCGATCAACTAAGTTATCTCGTACTTTACCGAAGTACGAGCCATGAACATGAACATGATTGATCCAATAATTAATCTGAAGGTATCGTCCGGCTATCTGAGTCTTCTTGGTAATCTGTGCAACTCCCAAAAATATGTACTTGAAAATAGTGGCTTGAAAGCCCATGAATTTCATGAAATAGCTTGAAATTATGACATGTAATATCATAAATTTAACATGTAAAGAAATACATAATATAACTTGTATAAATCATGAAAATAACTTCATGAAACTGAGTAAATATAATCATAACTTGTATTTAAGAACTCATGAAAAGTAAGGCATGGGTTCATGGATTACGATCATGTTCATGACAATCATAACGACCAATTATGAATACAATTGATGAATAGTAATATAAACATGACATAATATTCATATAGTTAGGGTTATCCTAGTATTAGAACAAAAATCCAAAGTTATGGGATTTTCATGGTTTCATGGAAACGTGGCGTGGGTAAGAACATGGATATTATCACACGTGGATAGAAGCTCTACATACCTTAATCGCTCCAAGACTTGTAATAACTTTGAAGAAGAACCCTGAAGATTGCACCTTGAACCTTGAATTGGGTTTAACTTGAAAACCCTAGGTTAGAAATAATGAATTCTATTTAGGAATTGATTATGCTTGATTAAAATCACGTGGAATGACATGAAAAAGTCTTACCTTGAGTTATGGGGATGATGGGAGAAGAAACCTTCATGCTTGGGCTTGAAAAATAAGAAAAACTGATTTTTAGAATCAAGTGTCGTATTTCTATTGTTTGTTGTCGGGGGATTTTTACAGTCCATTCGATGGCCTATCGAATGTTTGACAGTTTGAGTCTGGGCCATCAATGTTTTGAACATTGACGGCCTAAATTGACCGTACTGTCATTTTCTGAAGATTTCCATAGAGTGGTGAAAATCTGGAATTAAGAGACGGAGAAGATTGATGGGCTGCCAATGGTTCGACGGTCCGTCGAATTCACAGCTTGTCCATCATTATCAAAAGTGAAGATTGATATTTTGTTTGACGGACCGTAAAACGTTTTACGGTCCGTACTTCTTGCAGTCAAATTTCCTCTGTCGAGATGAACCTGGTTTTCCAACGTTAACTCCCCGTTTTGTTTTTTTACACTCGTGGATCATGAACAAGTCTTAGTTTGAAGGTACGAGGTGTTACAATTCCAAACTTCCATCAAACACCTGAAACTCACTCGAGACATCTTGTACACAAGCCAAATATGCTCCCCACGTGTAAACGATTCTTATACGACCAAGCTGAGTCCACTTTTCTACAAATCCACCCAAATATCATAATTTACACAATTTAGCAAATAGGGACCCAAAACACATCTGAATGCCTCGGGAAGCGAACCAAAGACTCGACTAAGTCACAAATGATGCTCCGGAACTATCAAAAGCAACAAAACTAGAAACGAACTCATATACTCAAAAATTAACTTTGCGTCAACTCTATTCATTTTAAAAATATCAAACTTAGATTTTTCTTCTGAAACCTATCTAACTATCTTTGGGAAACGTGTTATCCATCCCCGTGAATCACAAACCCCGAAAGAGTACGGAAAGGATATTTTAGTAACAACAGAGTAATAAGCCTAAAATGATCGATGGGGTCATTACAACAACATATTGTAAGTTTTCAAGCACAATCATATTGTTAATCTTGTGCTTATTCTAGATTATCATTAGACCTGTATAAAGCTCGGGTTGGGTCGGCCGGGTTAGGGCCAGATCGGGTGTTTTTTTTTTTTGCTTGCCCAACCCTGACCCTATTTTTTTGAAATTTCCGACCCTGGCCTTGACTCTACGGGTCACGGGTCGTCCTTGACCCGTTAGAAGGGGGACGGGATTTGGCGGGCCGGGTCGGGTCGAGGAATTTTTTAAAAAAATTGAATTTCCAAAACTGAAATTGACATTCACACCTACACTATTATGAAATTTCGACGTTGAAATCTATTGTGTATCGTGAGATGTTTACTAAAGAAAAAGGAAAATTAGAAATCGATTTGGGGAAAAACACAAATTGATTGGGAAAATGGACGATTTTCTAAAAATTGGTTGTTTGGCCAGCCCCGTCTCGAAAAAATACGCAAAATCAAAAATAAATCGGGTAAAACGGACATCCGAGCGCAAAGTTATGATCATTTAAAGTTTCACCAATTTACAACTACTTTCTCTCCTACATTATGCTTCCGTGATATTAACAGAACGACTAATAATATAAACATATATACATAATAATCAGCTACCATTTTTATCTTATTTTATGTCGAGCTCAATGTAGATTACATATATTATAAAAACATGCATTATATCACTTAAATATTAATGAAAAAAATATATATAAGTACAAAATAAATATTAATAAAGGAAAAATAATATAAATTATATTAAAAAATATGCGGGTCGGTTCGGTGGTCAGGCCGGATCAGACGGGTAAAATATTATGACCCTAGCCCGACCCTACATAAGATCGGGTCCCCGCTTTTTCGGGTCGGGTGGCTCGCGGGTCAGCTATAAGCCGACCTTGGCCCTGGTTTTTTCGGGTCGGGCCGGGCGAGTCCCTGACCCGTTGGACAGGTCTAATTATCATAGGTTCTCCAGACAAGTACGTAAGAGGTTACAATGGAATAGTTTGCAGGAGGTCTTTTTTTGTGGTAGTTAAAGAACTCTGGTGTATGTGGTTTCAGTGGAAGGTTATGGGACTGGTTGGATAACCCCCATCGGAGGTTGTCCGTCGGCCACAATGGCCATCGTAGAAGAAGACTCTTTAGGGTTAGGGTTTATGATAAGGTTTTGATAGGCTAGAGAGTGTTTCTAAATGAAAGTGAAAGTGGAAGTTTCAGTCATTGCTCAATACACAATTTATAGCAATTAACTGAGTGAATACACCAATATTTTCTAATTACTTCTTCTAACACAACATGCTAATTAAATTTCTAAACTTTCTTTAGCTAATTTAACCAATAGTATCCAGGGGATATGAATGACCTGGAATTTACATGATTACGTTTAACCAATAAAGAAATGAATATAAGAGGCAAAAAAAATACTTACCACATATATTGCGACTAATATCCATATATCAATGATGCGAGAATAACCTCCACTCTTGGTCAAATCTAAAAAAATAAAACTAATTGTCATGCAGTATAAACAAATAAACTATTTGCAATATGAAAATAGAGCTCATACACACGAAATATTCTTACCAAGTTCAAATTACTCCAAATAGTCTAAATCTTTCTCAACTCTAACCGAAAGGGATAGAGCACATAAGAGCTTACACCAATTTAGGAGTCAATGAACTCCTAAATCAATCATGAATATGCCCTCCTATATTAAATGCACTCTATGAAGCCTTACTAAAAACAGGAATTGCTAACACATCACGATCCATTTAAGCAAGAATAGGAAATCTAGTTGAGTTCATTTTCCACCAAAGCAAGATATCAAAATCATCACTTTCATTCTCACTTGCTTCACCTAGATATTTGTCTAACTCTATTTTAGCATCCAAACTTCACTGTCAGCTTTATGCTTCTTGAATTGTTATGTAAATGTTGCAACTAATATTTTTAGGTAAGCTTCATGACACTAACATTTGGTAAGTCCAATGCACAACCAGATGAAGAAATAGAACTTTGAGACTATTTTGAATGTTGTTTTGCATACTCATTTAACAAAGAAATCATGCACTTTTTCACTTCACATATTATTTTTACTCCTTTTACTTACCCAAGCATGATCACTAGTGCCTAAGTAACATACTCATCCTTGTGGGGCGGATTCAAAACATGCAATAAAAATTATTTTGTTCATATTTTTCGGTTCATTGGTTGCCATTGAACTCAAATCAGAATCCTTATTTTCTATCAAACTTTTCAAAATATAATGTACGTCACATATTTCAATAAAGTGAACATTTGATTAATATAAAGTAATTTCGAGACCTTAAAGGTAAGTTCATTGAAAGTTTCAAGAACTCTTATCATGTGCCTTATATTTTCCCAATTTGTAGTTAAAAGTGAACCTGCAAATTTTCCATCTTCACAAACACGAATAAGAATATAATGCAACAATCCTCAATCAAGAGCACCATAACTTACAAATACATTCTCGAATTATTATTCCATATTTAACCTCAAATAGGTGAAGTTCCACCTAGTAGGAATATCCCAGCATAATGATTTATTACATGCTATCTTTTCAAGTTCACAACATTCTTTAAACTAATTCAATCTTGTTAGAGATTGTCTAATGTATCTATTTGTCTAACACATTTCACAAAACCGTCCACTTTTCAAACCATCTTAAACAATAAGATTGAGAATGTGAGTCCCTCTCGTATGAAGGTGATTACTATCAATCGTATTAGATACTCATTTACTAAATTGCTTATACAACTCTTTCACTGCGACGTCATTTGAACTAGCATTATCAACTATAACAGTGAAAACTTTTTCAAAGCCCCAATCGAGCAAGCACTTTGTATAACACATGATATATCATCACCTTTATGACTAACAATTGGACAAAAGTTTATTATTCTTTTATGCATAGTCCAATCTTTATTGATAATGTGAATCATAAGATACGTATAATTAATCCTTTACAATGAAGTCCATGTGTCCGCAGTAAGACAAACTATTTGTCGTATTTCTGTACAAAACAAATTCTTCAGTTTGTGGTTCTCTTCACCATAAAAGTCAAAACAATCCCTAGTCATTGTTTTACGTGAGAAAATCTAAAATTGAGGTTACACAACTTTAACAAAGTTCTTAAAATATTTCTTTTCAACAAAATGAAAATGTAGCTCGCCAATAATTATCATCCTAGCTAAAGCAGCCCTACACAGTTCTTGATCAAATTTCCAAGGGACAAGTGTTCCCTCACCCCAACTTTTGAGCACCTTGAATTGGTTGAAAACCTAACCTAGTTTGACTAGTTTCAACATTATGGAGAATTTTTGGGCACGTAGTGTATGACCTTTCAATCCAGAGGTACCATTTTTAATCTTAAAATGTGAATATGAAAAAGCACAATACTTGTATTTTACAATCATTTATAGGATCATCGACCTTTTTGAATCGAAAAAGAAATCTTTATTGGTTCTACCCGTGCTTTTTCAATTTCCAACCATTCTAGCTGAAGGAGAGACTTTACCTTTACTTAGAGAGGGGCAGCAATACTACGCTCTTCCGTGCTCGTAGGTTGACTTCCCTTATGCACCTTAGCAATTACCAATAATGCCCCTATCGACCTCAGTCTTGTTTTTTGCTAGCTTGAGTTCATAACTTTACCATTTATCATTAAACGTAGAATAGTGATCCCAGATAACAGACTTTTCTATTATGTGTTTCCTTCTCTTTGATTAGTTTCACTTATAGTTGTGGTTTCATTTGAACCCCTACTTTCATCTATTTTAGCTTATATCTCTACCATCTATGAGAACAAAAATAAACAATAAAAATATCAACGATTGAGCGAGAGAAAAGAGGAGCATTGGAGAAGAAGATATAGAGTGAGAGAGAGCTTATCTGGAGCAATCTATGGTGAAACAATAGTTGAGAAGTAGGGTCTCTATCTTGAAAGTTCAAGTTTTTGTTATGGAACAAAGAAGATTAAAGAGAAACAAAACAAAGAAAGAGCGATTTAGAAGTTTGATATTTATCTATATAGACTTAGAGGTCGTTTCGTTCATGAGATAAAGTGGGATATTTCAGGATTAATTTTGAAATTAAATTTATACTTTATCTGATTGAAGGTATAATTAATCCCAAGATTAATTTATACCTCAAACATGATATAAGCTGTTTGCGGAGTTGCTTGCTAAATATGTGTTGTTCTGAGCCGTTTTTGAATCAATTTGACCTTATACAAGATGTTGGAAATTTACCTTTGATGGAGGTTGCGTCCACCCATCTTTAATGACTTAAACATCCGGGTTTCGCATGTTGGAGTCTTTAGTTCTTCACACATGCATAATCTACTAAGTGAGTAGATGACCGTAGGGCCGAGGATCGTCAAATTTTCTACATGGGTGATTTGAAGTTTGTACAAAATAGAGGGGAGAGACAAGTACTTTGTGACCTTCATTGACGATGGTATAACGTATTTCATCCTTTATTTGTTGAAAAGCAAAGATGAAGTTGTTGAAGCAGATAAGCGCTACAAAGCAGAAGTTGAAAATCAACTAGGCCTACGGATTGAGAAATTCGTAGTGATAGAGGGGGAGAATGTGAAGCATCATTTATCAAACGATTGCTCCTTACTCACCTCAGTCTAATGGTATTAGTCAAGCGCAAAGCCGTATGCCCAAAATATGTGGGGCAAGGCGATCCTTACCGCTAATGTAATTCTCAATAGAACTCCGCATAAGGATAAGGATAACCATCCATGTGAAACATGAAAATGATACCACCTACAGATGTTATGATGTGGGGTGGCTTGGTAAAGGTTGGAATACCGAAACAGGTCACGTTGAACCTAAGAATGTAGATTGCATATCCACTGGATCTGCAAATAACAGTAGTGCTTATCGCCTCTTGGTGTCAAAGAATGCTGAATTCTTTGAAGATAACTTTCCTTGAGAAGGAAAAAGAAGTAATTTCTCGAGGTTAACAAGAACTCGCGAGTGTCTGATTGTCTGGAACTAGACGTTCCAGATCTACAGAACTCGGGGATTCTAGATGTTGAACCGAGACAGAGCAAAGAGGGGACAAAGACTTGTTCTAGGCCTTCTAGCTTGTATGGTTGAGAATGAACCATAGACAATTAATAAAGAATTGTCATCTCCAGAAGCGCTGCTTTGGAAAGAAGCTACAGAAAGAGACATATATTCCATCAGATAGAACCATACTTATGTAATTGTTGACCTTCCTCTGGGAAAAAACCTTTGGATTGTAAAAATGGATACTCAAATTGAGTACAAAGTAGATGGATCTACTAAGGAGTATAAGGCCTCGATTACTTGGACATGTGCTCCTCTATGAATAGCTTAACATCCAAGGCCATTGCAGTTTTGCGTGACATGGATGTTGAGACAGCCTTCCTAACCGGAGAGTTGGAAGGGGAGGATCAGAGTTGGTTTGTTGAACTATTAGGCTTCTTCCTGAACTTTCATTTTGGTCCCTGAAATGTTTATATTTTGGTCCTGGAATTTTCAGATAAAATAGAAACAATGAATCTGACAACAGAAACATTGACCTTGAAGTTAGAAAGCCAACAGTTGAAAAACCAACAGTCTGAAAGTGAAAGTCATATTGAAACAAAAGTCGATATGAAAGATATGGGTATCACAGATGACATCTTAGGAATTGGAATTTCTAAGACATCTAACGGACTGGTCTAACTCTAAACTCAGTTGTGAGATAGTTGACAGTCTCGTTGAAGCCACCAATGTATATGAATCATAGAAGTGATTGGAATCATGGTGCACCCATATACCATTAGCGATATACGCAGGTCACATGTAGTTCAATGTATTTTACACACTACAACTGACCTGGTATAGGCCTACAAAGTAGATCAGTTGAACTAAGGTTCACTCGTGATTCTAAAAATGATCGATAGAAGGCGTTAAATCGGATATGAAGATATCTAAAATGTTCGTTTATCTACGAATTATGGTATTTTGGATGTCCAGCGGTTTTGGGAGAACACATTGATGTAAACTGGACATCATACTTGAAGAACACCCAAGCCACAAGTAAATGTGTATGGTGGGTCTAGGAAAATCCTCTAAGCAAACTTGCATCGGCCATTCATGATGGAATCGGAGTTTATGGCTTTAAACAAATCATGAAAAGAAGTTGAGTAACTTCACGACTCCTTAGAGGACATCCCTTATTGGGAGAAACCCGTACCTTCGATAGTTATACACTATGGCTAGCCAGTCGGCTTTAGGAAGGCCATGAATAACAATATTTGGACATATCTGTCGGAGACATAAGACCGTATGGATGTTGATCACCACGGGTGTCATTCTCGTTGATTATATCAAAGGATAATATAGCGAACCCTTTAACTAAGGGACTACCCGAAGATCAAGAATTCTGCATGTCTAGGAGAATGAGCTTAAAAACCCTAACAATACGAACCTTTGCGGTGGTAACCCAACCATACTGATTGGTGATCCCAAGAATTTGGTTCAATGAGAAAACTAAGCTGCAAAAGGTTCAGTTAAGCGCTTAGGTGGAAGCAAGAGACTTCGGATGATGATTTCTATAAGGAAACATGAATCCAAAGTCGTTCCCACGATAGACATTAAGGTGTTGCCTGCATGGTGGGTAAAGGTTAAGCTTCCAAACCTTTAACGATCCTCAAACGGTTGAGGTTAAGGTTGGGGAAATTTTTAATGATTTCTAACACTTGTGAAGTGGGGTATAGCAGGATACCTTGTAGGAGATCACCTATTTAAGTGCGAGGACAGGACGCCTCAAATGAACGCACTTAAGAATCCAAGTGTGTCCACGGCCACAACGGACAGAACAATAAGAATAAAAATGAATAAGGGGAGTTATTGTGTTAGTATCATTGTCTTGGCTTACACTAAACATTGACGTTCAAGACATCACGTTCATCGCGCAGTAAGTAAGTCCGGTGGTATTCAACTAGGGAAGGTTCAAAGCGGAAGCTACCTCTCCTGATTCAATATATTTTCGCTGAAAGATTGCTGAAGTTTGGCACCCTGTGTGCATCAATTCTCTTTCAAGAGGGGATTGTTGGAAATTTGCCTTTGATGGGGGTTGCGCCCACCCATCTTTAATGACTTAAACACTCGGGTTCCGCATGTTGGAGTCTTTAGTTCTTTACACATGCATAATTTACTAAGTGAGTAGATGACCGTAGGGCCAATGATCGTCAAATTTCATTAAGAAATGAAGGAGATATTGGTCCACTAAGTAAGATGTTTGAGGCATGAAAATATGGTGTGGGACAAATCTCCCACATCGGTGGGAAAATGAAGAATTGTTCTTTTTATAAGCCTAAAAATGGATAAGGATTTGGGACCCCAAGGGGTAACCCATGTGTTTGAAGGAGGGAGGACCTAGGTGTGATTGGGTTCAAGGCTAGCCCCACACGCGCGCTTCCGCCGCCCGCCCGTCCGGGCTTGTGTCATGGGTCATGGGTCATGGGTCGTGGGCTTCTTCTGATATTATCTTTTTAGACCCCAAACTGCTTAGTATTTACTGTTTGGTCCCTGGAGTTTCAAAAATGCTCCAGCAACAGGAAAGCCAACAGTTTTGATGGCATTAACCATCTGAAACGCTTTGCACTTGTTACAAAACGTACAAAACGTACAAAACGTTTCTGGCCATGAATATAACTCTTAAACAACACCTCTCCTCCTCCTAAACACTATAAAGAGAAAACCTTTCTCTAATTTGAGTAGACAGAGAGAGAAAGAAAAGAAAGAGAAGACACAAGTCTTGAACAAGAGCAGAAACTCTTCATTTTCCTCTAAATTTTTCATTCTTCAGCAAGTCGTTTCATGTTTGTTTTCTTCGTCAGAATCAACCTATTTGCTTTGTAGTGTTGATTAGTTATTTTATCTTGGAAGACTATTGCCCGTAACGTAAAAGCATATATACGGGGCAATCTTGTCTTAAAGACAGAGAGTCATCTCTCGACTTAGTCGGTGGTGTTGTGATTATCTAATTGGTTGCTAAGTGTTTCAGGTGTGAACTTGAAACTCAAAGGACTCTAACCGTTCAGATTCTCAGTGGTTCTACAAGCCACAAGTGTAGCAGTTCATGTTCTTGTATTTCTGAATACAAGATCCAGATTTGAAGTTCTAGTTCAAGATTAAAAGATTGACAACTTCTTGTTGTAATATTTGTTGTTTATCCTTTCGAAGCACTTGTAATATTTATTTACTTCCCGTACTGCTTTATATCCAACACAAGATACTATATATCAATTCTAGACTCAAAGGCTTTCTTTTACCAGGTTCGGATCGACCAACTGAATGATGGTAGTGTTGTGATTTGTTTCTATGGATTTAATGGTGTCCGATGAATTCGATAATGATAGTGAGATTGGTTATAAATAGTGAAAAATAAGAAATTTGGGTAACCTGACAAAATATGTTTTTGAGATTTGATACAATATTAATATGACGGTGATCTAATAAATTGGGGATGATGTGGAGGCGAGTATGAGATTGTCCATCAGACGAGTGGTAAAACTTACCTTTAAGTCTTGGTGACACTCTCCTATCACAATACACTAGAAGCGAACCTCCATCTCAACCACCATGTTCCAACATAATTGTGTAGTCTTGGTGGCACCTTCTTATCACAGTACACCAGAAGCGAGCCTCCATCTCAACCATCCTGCTCCAATACAATGTGTAGTCTTGGTGACACCTTCCTATCATAGTACACCAAAAGCGAGCCTCCATCTCAACCACCCTACTTCAATATAGTGTGTGACATCCTCATCAATCTCCCAATTATCTTAGATTATAGCCCCCAAATACTTGAATATCTCTCTCATCGGAACAACTTGTGAGTCCAGCTTCACTTCCATGTTAACGTCACTCGTTACCGCACTGAACTTGCACTCCATGTACTCGATCTTAGGCCTACTCAACATGAAACCTTTCGATTCTAGGGTCTGTCTCTAGACCTCCAACCTGACGTTACCCCCACGTTGCGTCTCATCGATCATTACATTATCATTTGCAAATAACATACACCATGACACCTCATCTTAAATGTGACTCGTCAATACATTCGACACAAAGAAAAATAAAAATGAAAAGAAAGTGCATAGTAAGTTAAAATAAAATATATAACGAAAAAACTTAAAGTAAAAATAGAGATAGTTTCAGCGGCTCCCTTTAGGTTTGACTCTATAACACTTTTGACTCTCTTATTTTACTTTTTGTGTTACAATTATTTTAATTTACCTATTATTATTCATAACAAGATTAGTTTGCCCCTAATTAAGTGAGTATTTGTACATTTGAGATAAAGTGAAAGAGAGAGACATATATACAAGGGGGAAAAGAAGTAAACCTCCATTGCCTTTTCTTTTTTCCCACAAATGTCCATTCCGCCGATCTTTTCAAAGCTCACCAAAACTAGCGTCACCACTACCTGCCTTCTAAGATCTGATCAGATCTCTCTCTCTCTATACTTGTATATATATATATATGTAATATGTATTCTTTTCTGCTACTCCATTCGAAGATTCTAGAACAATAATTTATTGGATTTTCTCACCTGTGTGTTTTCTTGTAACATAGGAGTCTTTTTGTTGGAAAGTTAGGGTTTTCTTGGTGGAAAAATTGTTAGATCGTGAGCTAGGGTTTCTAAAAGATCAGAAATTAATAAAATTTAGGGTTTTATTTTTTGGGTTTCTTGGTGTGTTGTGAGTGTGTGTATGAGGATTTGGTGTTGTTTATGTTTTGGAGAAGAAGAAGATAATAACAAGGGTTACAAGAGTATGAAGGACCGTATTTTGGGGAATAATGGCGAGGAATTGCCAGATGATAATCCAGCATTTGATTGGAGGAGTGTTTTTGACGGTGTTGATATTGTGGGTAATGTTAGTGTTGGGAGGAATGAGGAGATTGATTTTGATATGAACTGGTTGTCTAGTGAAGTGGAGGCTAGGAATGGGAATTATTGTGGTGGTGAGAGAATGTTGAATGTTAATTTGAATTTGGGGTTGAGTGGAGAGGCTTCGTCGTCCTCAACAGTGCATAAAGAGGAAACTGATTGTGATACGTGTAGTAAAAGGCCCAAAGTTAACTCATTTTCACTGTAAGACTGGCTACTGTGCCTTCATTTGTAGTATTTGTTTTGTCTCAATTAGTCAAATTGTTGAATATTAGAGTGAAATTGGCCCAATGTTAACTTCTTTTGCTGTAAGACAGGCTAATGCACCTTCATTTGTAGTGCTTATTTGTTTCAATTAGTCAAATTATTGAATATTACAGTGAAATTTGCCCAAAGTTAACTCCTTTTCGCTGTAAGGCAGGCTACTGCACCTTCATTTATAGTATTTTTGTCATAATTAGTCAAATTATTGAATATTAGGGTGAAATCGGCCCAAAATTAACTCCTTTTTTCTGTAAGGCAGGCTACTGTCCCTTCATTTGTAGTATTGTTTTTTTTTTCGATTAGTCAAATTATTGAATATTAGAGTGAAATCGACCCAAAGTTAACTCCTTTTCACTGAAAGACAGACTAATGCACCTTCATTTATAGTATTTTTGTTGTTTCAAGTAGTTAAATTATTGAATATTAGATTGAAATCGGCCAAAGTAGTGAATAGCGAATTCATTTAAGCAGCCCAAAGGTGTAGTTGTTGTTCACTAATTAAATACTCTCAAGAGTCCCTTAATAATTTCTCGTGTTGTACAGTTTTAAGGGTCAAGGCTGTTTCAGAGTTCATTGAGTTTTGGAGAAAGTACATTCTCGCATAATTGTTCTAGAAAAAAGAATATAGTACTATAGAAATTTTGTAAAGGCATTTTACATAACTTAGTAGAATTATTTTCTAAAGCTACTTATATTATGGAATTTCGGAAGCTTAACCTAAAATAGAATTTAACTTTTTAATTTGATAATAGATAAATTGTCATTTGAAGTGGGACCTAAATGCAGGCCAACAACTCAAAAATGAAGACTGATTGATTAATATTCTTGTAGGGATTGGGACAATCACTTGTTGCAGGAGACCAGTTACCTTTGTCCAATGAACGAAGGCGGTGGAGATGTGAGTTTATCAAACTTACTTGGTGCAACGGATGATGAGGGGAAAGATAATGACATCTCAAAAATGGAGGATTTAGATGTCCGGATGGATCTTACTGATGACTTGTTGCATATGGTATGTACTAGTTGCCTGGCATCTGTTCCTTCCGAGTTGCTTAATTAATTTATTTATCTCCACCAAGCGTCTGAGTAAGGAAATATCTGCCTTTTTTGCTGCTAGGTATTCTCTTTTTTGGACCATATTGATCTTTGTCGAGCTGCTAGTGTTTGTAGCCAGTGGAGAGCAGCTAGCTCTCACGAAGATTTTTGGCGGTATCTGAATTTTGAGAACAAGCAGATTTCCTCAGATCAATGTGAGTATCTTTTCCTCTGGTAAAAAATGCTGACATGCTGTTGTTTTATCGTTTTTCAACAGTGTGATTCATGTTATCATGAAAACAGTTACAGAACGTTTATCCATCTTCATCATATTTGGGGTTGAGGATTGAAACTTTGGAGATAAAATAGTGTTATGGTGATGGAGAGAAAAAAGGATCATGATATAACCAAGGCCACTAAACTCCCTTGAAGATACCGGGAGACATATCTTTGTTTAACGTTACTCGTAAACCTGAGCATTCATCTGAATATCCGTTGTTGTAGATCAACAAATATTGGGACCGTCATTACGTCATATGCTCTCTGTTACGGAAAGTTTTTGGTAAAACGTCTCAGCACTTAACCAAAAGGCTAGCTGGTTAATATGTGCAACACTAGAATAAAATATTGCCAAATATTCGAAATTAATAGTACAAGTATTTCCTTCCTAGTAGGCTTATGTATGATATTTTCTAACTTAATGTGACAAATGATAGAAGACACCAAGTTGAATGGTTGGCCTCTCATTTTGTTTATGTAATTTAATTCAGTCGGGAAGTTTGAGTTTGAGAAGTTTTCAGTTGAAGTTACTAATTGCACACTGCATAGATAACTTAAATTCATGTTTCGATTACGCACATCTTTTTGCTATCTCTATTTTTTATTGTTTCTTTCACTTGTAAAAAGTAATTGATGTTTGTTTTGATGATAGTTGAGGACATGTGTCGGCGATATCCAAATGCAACAACAATCAATTTATATGGAACTCCTAATATTCACCCACTAGCAATGAAAGCCGTTTCTTCATTAAGGTAATAGGTTTTTTATGTTGTTGGCACTACTTTAGGAATCACTATAAGTGACCTTCATTAAAAAAAGAAACGTTATAAATGACTAATTTGATACAATTTCATTGTTGCCAGAAATCTTGATGCGCTAACGTTGGGCAGAGGTCAATTGGGGGAAACATTTTTCCAAGCCTTAACAGATTGCCATGTGTTGAAGAGCATGACCATTAATGATGCCACTCTTGGAAATGGCATTCAGGAGATACCAATTTATCATGATAGTTTGCGTCTTCTGCAGCTCGTGAAGTGTCGCGTGCTTCGAGTTTCTATCAGGTTGTAAAACGTTAGTCAACAATGTTATATTATCAAATTAGTTGACTCCCAGTTGTGCTTAACTGTTGTTATTCTTACAGATGTCCGCAACTTGAAACATTGTCCCTTAAGCGCAGTAGCATGCCACATGCGGTGCTTAATTGCCCTCTTTTACGTGACCTTGATATAGCTTCATGTCACAAACTCTCTGACGCTGCTATTCGTTCGGCAGCCACAGCATGCCCTGTTTTAGAATCTTTGGACATGTCAAATTGTTCATGCGTCGGTGATGAAACACTGCGAGATATATCTCAAACTTGTGCAAATCTTCGAGTTCTGGATGCTTCATACTGCCCAAATATTTCACTTGAGGTATGTTCTTATATTCATTAAATTTATGTAGTACCTGAAATTGACATGGTTTATGCTAACATTTGTTCATTGTTAAAGTCTGTGAGGCTGGTTATGCTGACTGTTCTCAAGCTTCATAGTTGTGAGGGCATAACATCAGCTTCCATGGCTGCCATATCCCATAGCTATATGTTAGAGGTTTGAGTCTTTCCTCACCCTTTTCATACTGGTAACCATGCTGATCAGGAGTCCTTAAACCTCATATTGGACAGTGAATTTCACTACTTTTCAGGTTCTGGAGCTTGATAATTGCAGTTTATTGACATCAGTGTCCTTGGATCTTCCTCGCCTCCAGAACATTAGACTAGTACATTGTCGCAAGTATGATACAGGCTTTGTAGTTTCCATATCCAGTCTCAGGGAAATTTCTTTCCAACCCTTATCACTCTTTGGGCACTGACTCATTGCTTATATTGAAACAGATTTATCGATCTCAACTTGCATAGTGGAATGTTATCATCAATTACTGTTTCAATTGCCCACTGCTCCAACGAATCAATATAACTTCAAGTGCACTCAAAGTAAGTTTGTTCCTAGATGTTACAGTCAAACCTCTCTATAACATTGTTGGGTCTGAAATTTTTTGGCTGCTATAGTAAATGGCTGTTATACACCTATAACAACATTGACGTTTAAATAATATGTCGTTGTTATAGGAAAAAAAGATGTATAAAACCTAATTTCATTTTTAATTGTCAAATTCTAAAGCTTAATCACACTTTCTATAATGAAGAAAAATATTTTAATGATGGAAATATATATTCATATAATATTATTTGTCATAAATAGTGTTTTAAATTATGAAAGTATTTGGTTAAAATCTCTACACTTATTATTGGTAATCATAGATATTCTATTTTTATAAAGATGGTTCATTATTATATTACCAAAAAAAGAAGATAGCTGTTATAGGTGTAATTTTACAAAGAACGTACTGTTATACAGATGGTTGTTGAGGTTGTTGCTTTTATAGGTAAAATGCTGTTATAGAAAAGTAAAATAAAACATAAAAAATCGGCTCCAAAAAACTTAGCTGTTATAGAGGTGTATAACAGGTGTTGTATGAGGATGCTGTTATAGAGAGGTCTGACTGTATATCTTGTCACTTTATTTTGTTGACTAGAATTATTCTATTCATACGATAACGGTTCTCTCCTTTATCATTCCACAGAAATTAGTTTTGCAGAAGCAAGAAAGCTTGACAACAATTGCATTACAGTGTCCGAATTTGCTAGAAGTAGACCTTACTGAGTGCGAATCCCTCACCGATTCTATCTGTGAAGTTTTCAGCGATGGTGGTGGCTGTCCTGTGCTTAAATCCTTAGTTCTAGATAACTGTGAGGTAGGCAATTTTAGTTCCTCATTGTAAACTTGTGCATTCTTGGTTGTTAACTAGAGGATGTATTGCTGAACATGATTGTCTACATCTAATTACGATATATATATATGTATCTCTACTTAGTTTTGCTTGTCAGTGAAAGGTGGTTTATTCAAAATCGTGGCAGTTGATCTGTGTCGAGTCACATTTATATTTAAATAAGAGTCTACCTTTGTCTTCACCTTTTTCAATGTGGTTCATACTGCCATTTTTGCTGTTCTTGTAACAGAAACTTGGGAAATAATTTTTTCTTCTTATTTTACCAAGTAGATAAATTTAATACTGAAAATTCCGACAATCAATGATCAGGTATTTTAATGAGTAATCATGAAAGATGATATTCTTGTCTCTTAAATGTTTATGCCAATTTGGATCATGTCAGAAAGAACCAAAACATCCAAGTGTGCTGGCTGTTGTGTCATCTGGTTGTGCTTTACAAAATCTGTCTTGTTTGTGATAAGTCATGGAAGCTGCGCAGCTGGGTGCACTAAGGTTGTTTAATGGCTTGAACTCGTGACATCCTAGTAACAAGGCGACAACTCCAAGACTTCCCTTCAATAACTCACAGAAGCTAAAAAATATTAAAATTGTCCAAGAGGTGAAGAGGGAAAGATGAGAAGTTCTAATTCCTTGTTTTGGCCTCAAGATAGTTATTGTGTCTTTCCTAGATTTACTGGTAGTATTAATTTTGTACTCACATTTCCAAATTGACTTGGAAGTCATTTTATCTTAACCTTGTCAACAAAATTTATTAGGGTAGACGTCTGTCTTAGTATAATAAGTTCTAAGTTACTAACATACATTAGATTTGAGAGTTCTTAAGGGGACGGTTTAAGCTGAAGTAGAAACTGAAAACTATTAACCGGGGATAGATCACCTCTTTTCCTGATTCAATGCCAGAGCTGGAGTCGTCCCATTTCAAAAAAATGCCAAAGCTGAAGTTCCCTTTGAAGCTTGAAGAAAATATGTACTCCTCCCAACCAAAATTCCCTTTGACTAATGTAGTGACCAAGAAATTAAGGCTGAACTTGCTTTGACGTTGCAGATTTTTGAGAGATGTTTAAAATAATGGGCGAAATTTGTCAACATTTGTGAGACTATTGAAGAAATGTCACAACAAATCAAGTACTCCCTCCGTTTCAATTTGTTTGTTTGTCTTCATTTTTAGTATGTTTCAAAAAGAATGCCACTTTCAATAATTAGTAACTCTTTACCCCCAACATCCTTGGCACATTTAGGACCACAAGATTCAAAGGTTATTTCTGTACATTGCACACATCTTTAGTTTAAGACGACACGATTCAAAAGTCCTTTTTATTTTTTTAAACTCCGTGACGAGTCAAACTATGACAAAATTGAAATGGAGGTAGTATTATATTTCAGTTACCCCCCTCCCGCTCCCCTCCCGAGAAAAAGGGGATGAGAGGGAGGGAGAGATTTCTACGGTTTTAGAATGGGTTCTCATCACCTTCTGGTGTTTTTTCCTGCCAGATCTGTTTTTGTCTGACACCTATTTGGAAAAGAAAATGTTTTTTTATATTGAAAGAGAATGATTATATATTTCTGCCTATTCAACTTTAAAGTGGATCCTGTATCTGTGTCACATTTGTATGTATTATTATGGTAAAAATCTAATTGTGGTTTTCTCTTTGTTCAGAGCTTGACAGTTGTGGCTTTCTGCAGCACTTCGTTGGTTTCTCTTTCACTTGCTGGTTGCCGTGCTTTAATTTCTCTTGAACTCAGGTGCCCATATCTTGAGCAAGTCTCTTTAGATGGTTGTGATCATCTTGAAAGAGCATCATTTTGCCCAGTAAGTGATGATAGGCTCCTTTTTAGCCTCAACTAACATCACCTCCTCTTTGCTTTACATCCTCTTTGGGTTGAGACTGGAGTTGGAGCTTACCTACTGATTTTATAATTCTTATAGCCTGTTTGGCCAAGCTTCTAAAATTAGCTTATTTTCAAAAGTGTTTTTTTCAAAAATGTCGTTAAAAAAAGTAATTTTGGCGAGAAGCAGTTTGTGTTTGGGCAATTAATTTAAAAAGCACTTTTGAGCAGCAATTAGTGTTTGGCCAAGCTTTTATAAAGTGCTTCTAAGTGTATTTTTCTCAAAAGTGTTTTGGGCAAAGGCTATTTTTCCCCAGAAGCACTTATTTTCTCTCAAAAGCTTGGCCAAACACCTCACTTTTTAAAAATAAACACTTATTGAAAAAAAGCACTTTTGGGGGAAAATAAGCTTGCAAACAGGCTATTACTGTGCGTTTTTCTCTATTTATACCCAGATGTTTGATGAATGTGTTCTCTTATTGCAGGTTGGTCTTAGGTCACTTAATCTCGGTATATGCCCCAAAGTGAATGTGCTCAATATTGAAGCTCCACAAATGGCTTCACTTGAGCTGAAGGGCTGTGGTGTGCTATCTGAAGCATCTATTAATTGCCCCCTCTTAACCTCTTTTGATGCTTCGTTCTGCAGGTTGTTTACTTTGTCTCACCTGTCACACGCGCATATTTGTTTTAGTTCTTTCACGTCTCATTAATTTATTTCTATATATGCAGCCAACTCAAGGATGACTGTTTATCTGCCACAACTTCATCATGCCCCCTCATCGAGTCATTAGTATTAATGTCATGTCCATCTGTTGGCTGTGATGGACTTCTCTCTTTGCATTCCCTCCCAAACTTGACCTACCTTGATCTATCCTATACGTTCTTGGTGAATTTGCAACCTGTTTATGAATCATGCTCGCGGTTAAAGGTAATTTCTATCATCTAAGCATATTAGCACTTTCTCCATTACAGCAGGAAGTAAGATGAATTTGATTTAACATGCTCTATTTTGTGGGAAAAAGTTCAGTGACTTCCACTCTTCTAGATATATGGGCCACTTTTCTATCCCTTTTTTATATGGGTGTCAAACGTATGGGTTAGGACAAGTTTGGGCAAGTTAAAATACCTAACTACAACACAATTTACTAATATTAAGATGGGATGAGCACCGAGTCATAAGCCAATAACTTTAATATCTCCTTTTCCTTTTTCTACTTCTGTTCTTTTTTTTTTTTTTTTGCAGTAAAAGCTAAAACACATGGATGCGAGTAACAATCTGCGAATCAGTTTGGAATGATTAAAAAGTTAACTTCAGCAGAACTGATTCTATTCTGACAATAAAAATTTAATTATCGCAGATTTGGCCATGTTTTTGAGAAACTAGAAGTGCTTGTTTTTACTCCCTCCGTTTCAATTTGTTCGTCTTACTTTCCTTTTTATTCTGTTTCAAAAAGAATGTTACTTTATATATTTAGTAACTCTTTACATCCAACATCTACATAGCATATTTAAGACTACAAGATTCAAAGGGCATTTTAGTACATTACACACATCTTTAGCTTAAGACCGCAAGATTCAAAATTTTTCTTTATTTTCTTAAACTACATGCCAAGTCAAACTAAGATAAACAAATTGACACCGAGGGAGTAGTTTTTTGGCAGTTAAAGGTGTTTGGCCAATCTTCTTGAAAACAAAATGTGATATTCACTACCATAAGCTGTTTTTCTGTTTTGGTGAATAAAGTCAAATTTGAAGCTTCTCATTAAGCAGAAGCAGAAGCAGAGGCTTAACTTTTCAACACAAGATTTTATTATAAATGTTTTTGACCAAATTATCCCCACTTTACCGAGAGCAGGATTTAGTTATTAATCGAAAAAGCATTTGTTTTCAAAGTGAAACATTAGCTGGGTACAAAGAATAGTAAGTAAATTAAGCCAATGCATGAATTCATGCACAAGTGATAACACAGATAAAGTAACTTCAGTAGCCTAGAAAGTTGACAACCATGGATACCAGTAAGCTGCAGTAAAAGAAGAACAGCAGTTCACGGAAGGCAAAAAAGAGTCATTCTGAGAGGAAATGGAGAACTCAAAAATTGGAAAAAAAAAAGAAGAGGAAGAATCACAACTGTGACCAGACATGGAGTATGTTTAAACTCACAGTTTGTACTATCAAAAAAGTTCTAAAGCTGTCTGAACTCTGAATAAACAGTTCTGAGAAAAATCTAGCTTATCCAAGGCATGTTGCAGTCTAAAGAGCTAGGAAACGACTAAAAGGCAAGCTTAGGTTTTAGCTTTTACCTGCAAGAACAACAGAAACTATAAAGAGCAACCAGAAAACTAGGAAGAGGTTGCCATAATGCACTGAGAAGAAGACTAGTTGGAGGTCAAGGGAAAGAGAGTCTAAAAAGTCGAGGGTAAGATTGTAAATTGTAGGGCTTCTAAAATCTACAATTATGTTAGCCGTAGATGGAGTAGGATAAATGATAATGCCATTCAAGGATGATGATGTTGTCTGTCTGTTCTCAAATAGTTCTGTGCTCTAAATCAACACGCAGAGGGGAAGAATTATTACCTAGTTGGTCGGGTTGTTTATTAACATGCTGGTTAAAGATTACAAAATTGTAGACTAGAATTGCCACCTCAACTCTTTTTCATTAATCTCTCCTTTTGGACCCTTTAAAATGGCCGGCCTGGAATTGGGGAAGTTTAATGTGGAGATCCAGTTACTTTAGGCATTCTATCATTCTTTTTTTATTTTGGAGCAGTCACATCTGAATATATCTACTTTCCCACCTCATGCTCTAATTCGTCGATTGGGATCCAATGTTTGGCATTGTCTGATGGCCCAATTTTGTTTCACTGGAAGGCTGGAGTTCTTTGTATGCGGAGTTTCTAGTGCTGTATCAATCTTAATTTTTTCAGTGACGTAGTTTAGAGACATAATTGTGTTTATCTTTTTCTGGTTGCGCTAGGCACTGCCTTATTACAACTACAATATACCCAGTGTAATCCCACAAGTGTGGATCTCAAAGTGGGGTCTGGGGAGGTTAGAGTGTACGCAGACCTTACTCCTACCTCGTGGAGGTAGAGAGGCTATTTTTGAAAGAACCCCGGCTCAAAGGCACTGCCTTATTTCTTTTGGGATTAATTTTTTTGGGTCTGCATGATACATTGATGGGCTTTTTTGCTTTACCCCCCCCCCCGTCCCTTCTCCCCACACCCACCTTTTCTAAGCTTATATATTGATTCTGTTCTAGGTCCTAAAGTTGCAAGCATGCAAGTACCTGACTAATACATCTTTGGAACCTCTCTATAAAGAAAATGCTCTCCCAGCCCTTTGTGAGTTGGATTTGTCGTATGGGACGCTATGCCAATCAGCCATTGAGGAATTGCTTGCTTGCTGCACACATTTGACTCATGTCAGCTTGAATGGATGTATTAATATGCATGATTTAATTTGGGGATTTACTGGTGACCAACTGTCGCATATACCCAGTATTAGTATATCACCTCATGGATCTTCCTTGGGAGAACTGCATTTGCCAAATGAACTACCAAAGCGTTTGCTAGAGAACCTAAACTGTGTAGGTTGCCCGAATATAAAAAAGGTGGTTATTCCAATGGCACAAGGTTTCCTTTTGTCATCATTAAACCTTTCCCTGTCAGCGAATTTGAAGGAGGTTGATATAGCTTGTTACAACTTGTGCATTCTCAGTTTGAGGTATATACTTTAGCAATATGATTTCATAGGTTAATTTTATATCATCAACTTTATTTTCATAATCAAAGTTGTTAATTATCTTCTCTTGTTCAGCAACTGTTGTTCATTGGAATCGTTGCAACTGGAATGTCCAAGATTGAGTAGCCTCTTTCTTCAGGTATTCTTATATCTTCAATTAGACATTTCCTTTGCTGGCTGCTTTAATTGTTGTAGTATGGCAGCTTTGCTGCGAATGTGCTTTTTCTAGTTAGTCTTTATCATTTTGCTTCATGTGCTTGTGCTTTTTTTTTTTTTTCCTTGAGGGTAATAATTCTGTGGCACAAAGGCTGTGTGAACTGCACAAGTATTACATTGCAAAAAACAAATGTCTGTCCCCTTCCTACCCTTGTAGGGACATTATGAGTTGTATCAATGATTCAATTTCATTTACAATTTCCTTTTTACACCAAAAACTCCTCATTTAGGATAGGATCCTCCTTGGTTCTTTATACACAACATTCTTGGCTGCCTCTGTCCAGTAGGTTGGTATGAAAAACATGTATGCACTTAAGCTTGATATTCTTGTGGAGAGCACTTAAGCTCCTAATTAAGTTCCACTAAATGAGATTGTATTATAAGATCTAATAGCTAGCTGTGTATCGTCTAAGGAATACTCAAATTAACACACTGGCCAACTAAATTAACAAGTAATCCTAATACTCTTCATGGTCTTCCTCGGCATTAATGTGGATAGATAATAAACATTTTCAAATTTGGAAGTGTTAAAATTTGAGGTAGTCCTTAGAAGGTGGCATGTAATTTGAGGGCATCTTGTCCCTATTTCTTGGAGCATGATGTACTTTGGTAAAATTACTGAAAGTAAAATTTGAACTCTGACGGTGCTTATTTGCATGATATATTGGAACTGCAATGAACAATCTGCTACTCTACTTGGTTCCGGTACTTGTCATAATTGTTGCAAGTGTCTTGCACCATACTTCGGCATGAAATATGGATAAAGGATTTTTCCCCTGTTGCTTCTATAAATTACACACTTCAGGCTTCCCTTTCCTTTACCTTTACACAACACTTTCTACTGTAGAGCTCATGAAAATGATTGCTATTCTTGCTATCGTGTCAAATAATTCTTGGTTGCCTCTTTAAAACAACTTTGATTAACTCCCTTGAAAAATCATTGGCATACCCATAAGGTGCTTGTGCAATTGAAATACTTGTGACAATTATGTTGTGGAGGTATTCCTTACTCTTGATTTTGTTGTCCTACAGTCTTGCAACATTGACGAGGAAGCTGTTGAAGCTGCCGTATCACGATGTACTATGCTTGAGACGCTTGACGTACGTTTTTGTCCCAAGGTCAGGAATATTTTTGATGCTAATAATATGCCCTGTATTGATTTATTATGTATCATTTATTGATACTAGAGCTCCTTTGAGAATCTTCTCATGGTCCTTTTTGCCACTTAACAGATTTTTCCACTGAGCATGACGAAGTTGCGGGTTGCATGTCCCAGTTTGAAACGCATTTTCAGCAGCCTAGCCCCATTGTGAGGCAATGAAATATTGGATATGTTTGTGTAGGCTGGCTATTAGCAACATGTTTACAGAGGTTCGTATTTTATGTATAGTTAACTATTTATGTTGCAGTGATTGGTGAACGTACAACGAGCTTTATAAATATGACAACATTAATATTTTTGGCGTTGGCTTTCACATTTTATGATTTGGTTAACACTAGATGCAACTTTAATCCGATCTCAAGGATAAAGAAAAAGTCAAAAATAAAATCAAAACGTGTGAAGGGCAAATATTAGTTGGGGCAAAGGGTCATATTTGCTTCTAATATTGAAAAAGGTTTAATATTGCTCCTATTGTTGAAAATGGTTTAATGCTGCCCCCTTTTTTACATTCGGTTCATATATGCTCTTAACGTTATTCCATCGTTTGTATATACCCTTAATTTTATAAAAGTGGCTCAATTTTGCCCTCGTCTCGTTGGCCCCTTTGTAAACTCACCAAACCAACTCATTTTCTTCCGCACTACCCAAAATCACTAACACCATCATATAATCATTACCATCATTATAAATCATGTACATGAGACATTATTAAGATTTTATTTTTGTAAATGACGTGTTCTCCTTTTAAAATAGACAATGGCACTAAACAAGTCAAATTACTTCCAACGAGCGCTAATAGTAATAGTAACAGTTCTTTTCTACTTGATCAGAATGGAAATCAAATTACCACAAGAGCTGTGAAAGAGGCAATGATATCAAACACAAGGATACCGTTAATCGCCCCGATAGTTAGGTGACTAAACAAAAGTAGAAAATGTGTTTCTTCCATAATTGTCTAAAGTCATTTTTTAAAAAGAAAAGGAATTATTCCTCCATGTAGAAGAGAACAACGATAAAATTAACTGTGCAGCATACAATGCCTAGGGCACAAGATATTGATTTGTCAGTATTTAGCGATTTATCAACAGTTGAAAAGAGCATGTCCGTGTAATGATTTCATACTAATGGGTATTTAGTGAAGCAGACGGCATACTACCTTTGACAAGCTGAATATAGTATGATGTGCATTTATTAGCTGAAAAATTATACAAATACAACTTTTTAAAATGAATAATTAAAAAGATTACAACTACTCTCTAAAAATAATAAAAATACAATTTATTCAAAATTTTAACTTTTTAATTACACAAATACAACTTTTTACATTCCTAAAATATCAATATTAAGAAAATAGTATATGATCTAAGTTTAGGTGCACAATCGGGAAACTTGCAGAGGATCTCTCCTTTTTCACCTAAGAATAGCCAAGAACGAAGCACTCCTTTTTCACCCAAATTCTCAAAAATCCCCATGAATGAACCCTCTCCTTTTTCACCTAAGACTAGCTGCACAAAATCCTCAAAATCCCAAAGAAATTCAAGATTGAATCTCTTCTTTTTTCCCCTAAGATTACCACAGTCCAAAATCCCAGGAATCCCCAAGAATATCCAACAATCTTTCCTTTGCAATATTAATTTTCTCAAAAATCCCCAAGAATCTCTCCACCATCACTACCGTATAATTTTCCCATTTATCAAATTCCTCTTTCTTATTATATAAATACTAGCTATATTCTGGTAAAAGAATGAACATATTGTTTGAAAAATCATGGATGGCCTGAAAAGAAAAGCGATAAAAAAAAATTCTGGAAAAAAGGACAGCAGAGATGAGTCTCTGGAAAAAAATTGCAATGGTAAATTTCTCGCCATTGACGACGATTTCTGTGGGGATTCAACACAGAAAAAGATTCTAATAGTTAATGGCGGAGCAGATGCTTCCAAAAGTTCACCGAAGGTATTTTTCTATTACTGTATTCCTAAAACTATATAGTATATCGATGCACATATATGTGGTTAACGTAACTCATATAGTATATCGATGGACATATATGTGGTTAACGTAACTCATATAGTATATCGATGCACATATATGCATGATATAGTATATAGTATATTATGTTCAATATACATTAATATAATGTATATTAATATAATGTATATTGAGAATAGGGAGATGCCAAGAATGAAGCACTCCTTTTTTATTGGGACTTTAACGGGAAAGTCCATAGAACTAGTTAAGATTCTTAAGAAGAGGAGGATTAATATAGCCTGTATCCAGGAGACCAAATGGGTAGGACCTAAGGCTATGGATGTGGACGGGTATAAGTTATGGTTCTCGGGTAGGTCGAGGTATAGGAATAAGGTAGACATTTTAGTAGACAACGAGCTAAGGGATCAGGTGGTAGAGGTGAGGAGGGTCAACGATAGGATGATGGCGATTATGTTGGTAGTTGGAGAAGCTACTATGAACATTATTAGTGCTTACGCGCCGCAGGCGGGCTTGGATGAGAATGAGAAAATGCGCTTTTGGGAGGATTTGGAAGAGGTAGTGGGAGGTATACCACCTACTGAGAAGTTATTTGTAGGAGGAGATTTCAATGGACATATCGGGTCACTTCCGAGGGGCTATGACTACGTGCATGAAGGCTTTGGCCTTGGGGACAGGAACGGGGGAAGCGTATCACTTTTGGAGTTCGCTAAACCTTTTGGGATGGTGATAGCTAATTCGAGGTTCCTGAAGAAGGAGGAGCATTTGGTGACTTTCGGTAGTTCGGTGGCTAAGACTCAGATAAACTTTTTGCTCCTTAGGAAGGTTGATAACGATTTTTGTAAAGACTGCAAGGTTATTCCGAAGGAGTGTCTGACAACCCGACATAAGCTTTTGGTGATGGATTTGGAGATCAAGATAGAGAAGAAGAGGAGGGTTGTGGATGACAGACAAAGTATCAAATGGGAGAGTTTGACCTTGACTAGTGCACATAAGATGATGGAGAGGTTGATGGCCAGGGGGCTTGGGGAATAGTGGGGATGCGACCGGTATGTGGGATAGGACGGCCAGTTGCATTCGGTAGGTAGCTAGAGAAATGCTAGGGGTCTCGCGGGGTAGCCGTGTTGGCGAGCGGGGGACTGGTAGTGGAATGGTAAAGTTCAAGAGAAGGCGGAAGCAAAGAAAATGGCGTATGTGAAATTGGTAGAAAGCAAGAATGAGGTGGAGAAATTGACAAATAGGGAATTATATAAGATAGCGAGGAAGGAGGCAAAGCTAGCGGTTACGGAGGCGAGGACGGCGGCTTTTGAACGCCTGTATGTGGAATTAGAGGGAAAATGTGGGGATAAAAAGTTGTATAGACTAGCCAAGGCGAGGGAGAGAAGGATCTGTGACTTGGATCACGTGAGGTGCATCAAGGATAAGGATGACAAAGTACTGGTGGAGGACGCGCTTATTAGACGGAAGTGACAGTCTTACTTCTATAAACTCTTGAACGAAGAAGGAGATAAATACATTATGCTGGGAGACCTGGAGCAATCCTGAAGGTATCAGGATTTTGGATATTGTAGAAGTATTAAGGTTGAAGAGGTTAAGGGTGTTGTTCGCAGGATGCGCAGGGGACGAGCGATCGGACCTGATGAGATCCTAGTTAAATTTTGGGAGAGCGCAAGCAGAGTATGTTTGGAGTGGCTGACTAAGTTGTTTAATATCATTTTTAAAACGACAAGAATGCCCGAAGAATGGAGGTGGAGTACGATGATTCCTTTGTACAAGAACAAACGTAACATCCAGAGTTGCAACAACTATAGGGGTATCAAGCTGCTAAGCCACACTATGAAATTTTGGGAAAGAGTCGTGGAGATGAGGGTGAGAAGAGACGTGTCTATTTCTGAGAACCAGTTTGGATTCATACAGGGGTGTTCGACTACAGAAGTCATTCATCTTATTAGGAGGTTGGTGGAGCAGTTTAAGGAGAGGAAGATAGACCTACATCAACCTCGAGAAGGCATACGACAAAGTCCCTAGGGAGGTTCTATAGAGATGTTTGGAGGTTAGAGGTGTACCTATGGCGTACACTAGGGTGATCAATGATATGTATGATGGAGCCAAGACCAAGGTACGGACAATAGGAGGAGACTCGGAGCACTTTTCAGTGATGATGGGGTTGCACCAGGGATCAACTCTTAGCCCATTCCTATTTGCTTTGGTGATGGATGGAATAACGTGACAATTCAAGGGGAGGTGCCATGGTGTATGTTATTCGCAGACGACATAGTCCTAATTGATGAGACTGGCAGCGAAGTGAACTCTAAGCTGGAGATTTAGAGACAAAATTTGGAGTCTAAAGGGTTCAGGCTGAGTAGGACCAAGACAGAATACTTGGAGTGCAAGTTCAGTAACAGGAGCGACCTTGAGACAAGCGTGGATGTGAAGCTTGGTACTCAGGTCATTCCAAAGAAAGAAAGTTTCAAGTATCTTGGGTCCATTATCCAAGGGAATGGAGAGATTGATGATGATGTCACACATCGTATTGGTGCAGGGTGGATGAAATGAAGGCTTGCTTCTAGAGTATTGTACGATAAAAAGGTGCCACCAAAACTTAAAGGCAAGTTCTATAGGGTGGTGGTTAGACCGACTATGTTGTATGGGGCGGAGTGTTGGCCAGTCAAGATTTCGTAAATCCAAAAGATGAAAGTTGCGGAGATGAGGGTACTGAGATGAATATGTGGACATACAAGGAGGGATATGACTAGAAATGATGATATCCGAGACAGAGTGAGAGTGGCCTCGGTGGAGGATAAAATGCGAGAAGTGGGGTTGAGATGGTTCGGGCATGTGCAGAGGAGAGACACAAATGCCCTAGTGTGGAGGTGTGAGAGATTGGATATGGACTGGTTCATGAGGGATAGAGGTAGGCCGAAGAAGTAATAGGGAGAGGTGATTAGACGGGATATGGCGCAGGTGCAACTTGAGAACAAAATATATAACATCAGAACAAAAAGTGTAGGAATTACCTCTCATTATTGAAACAGTGTCCCTTTTTTCCCACCTTGAGCAATTTTTACTTTGAAAAACCTGTGAAATAAAAATTCTGCGACTGTTATATTCCAATGAAATAAATCTTAACATTCAGTAATGTCATGTATTGAGAAATTAAAATTTACAAATTATGAATAGTGAAAAGATGTCATCAAATAGACCTAAAATTAGAAAATGACTACAATCACATAACAGGAAATCAGCAACAGCGTACATCCTTGGAAGCCAGAGAAAGAAAAAGAGCTAAGAACCATCGATTTCTTCCAGCAAGAAATCATGGGTAAAAATAAATAAATAAATAAATAAATAAATAAGTATTCCCATTTCCCATTGATGCTTCATATGAGATGAATTCACAAGAAATGAAATGAATTTCCATCGATCAACACCCACACATGACCAATTGCAATATTGAGGCTCATTCTGTGTTTCTAATGGGGCAAAGAGAAGAATACCACGCTATGGCTGTCAAAAAAAAAATCAATTGTTGGAAATTTGAACTACTAGTAAGTGTGACTAAGATATGGGTTTGATTGTCTCTGTGACCAAATAGCCGTTGCTGCATTTTCATTGATTATTTAATACATAATGTTATATAATTATTTATATGGCTACAAATTAGTTAACTAATCTTTCTAATTATAATTGTAATATAAATTAACATAATACAAAAGATATACAATTATACAAGAATATTCTTGTAATATTCTATCACACCCTGCAGTTGAAGCAGGAGGTTCTCGTATGTTGAGACTGACTTGGAAATCATCAAAGAGTATGCGTGGAAGTCCTTGAATAAATATGTCAGCAATCTGATACCGGAAAGTAACATGAAGGACACGAACTTGTCCACGAACCACTTTTTTCACGTACAAAGTGAATATTCATTTCAATGTGTTTAGTGCGCTGATGTTGATTAGAATTACCGGAGAGATATATCGCACTTACATTATACAGTAGACCAATGTAGCTTTGCGGATTGGGCAGTGAAGTTCCAGTAGAAACTCAGAAACAACATTCGTTACTCCTATGTACTCGGCTTCGGCACTGGATCGAGACAGAGTAGATTGTCTTTTAGAAGACTAAGAAAGCAAGTTATCTCCGAGGAAGACATAGTAACCTGTTGTGAAGGAAACAGTATACACGCATCAACCCTTGGATTTCAAGAACCTCGCTCATCCTAATTATGTGTGCTTGCTGAAGAAATCTCTGTATGGGCTAAAACAAGCTCCTCGGGCCTGGTACAAGAGATTTGCAGATTACGTTTCTACTCTTGGGTTTTCTCACAGCATGTCTGATTATTCTCTATACATATACCGTCACAGTACTTCTATTTCCTACATTTTTTTTGTATGTAGATGATATTGTATTAACTGCTTCCTCTGATGCTTTTCGCAAGTCTATCATATCCCTTCTTAGCTCAGAATTTGCTATGAAAGACTAGGGCCATTGAGTTATTTTCTGGATATAGCTGTCACTCGTCATGCATGTGATCTATTTCTATCTCAGAGGACGTATGCAGCTGAAATCATTGAACGGGTTGGTATGTCAGCATGTAAGCCATCTCCTACTCCAGTTGATACGAAACTGAAGTTGAGTGCTACTTCTAACACACCATATGAGGACCCCTCCCACTATCGTAGTATTGCGAGAGATCTTCAATAACTCTCTTTTACGAGGCTCGATATTACTTATGCGGTGCAACATGTGTGTTTATTCATGCATGATCCGATGGAAGAACACATGCACGCTCTCAAGCGCATTGTGCGCTACATTCAGGGTACTCTTGATCCTGGCTTGCATCTATATTCATCATCAGTATCTAATCTCATTTCTTATACGGATGTTGATTGAGGTGGATGTCCAGATACCAGGCGTTCGACATTTGGTTATTGTGTGTTTCTCGATGATATCTTGGTCTTTTGGTCTGCTAAATACCAAACTACTTTGTCGCGCTCTAGCGTGGAGGCCGAATACCGAGTGGTCGCTAATGTGGTATCTGAATCCTGTTGGTTGCGTAACCTATTTTTAGAGTTTCATTGTCTTATTCGGAAAGCTACACTAGTCTAGTGCGATATATCTCTCGGGGAATCCTGTACAACATCAGCGCACTAAACATATCGAGATGGATATTCACTTTGTTCGCGAAAAGGTTGCTCGTGGACAAGTACGTGTCTTACATGTCCCTTCACGTTATCAGATTGTTGATATCTTTACTAAGGGTCTTCCCTTGGTTCTGTTTGAAGATGTTCGGGACAACCTCAACGTACGACAACCTCCCGCTACGACTGCGGAGGTGTGATAGAATATATGTAAATATATTAGTGATTTGGTAAAGATTGTTAGTGATTTTATATTAGTTAGGTGTATGATTAGGTTCCATAATTGTAGTCTAGAATGACTATTGTACCTCATGTATATAAGCTAATTAAGCTAATGAAAATAATTAAGGATTATTCTCTTTTATGATTGGATAGATTTTAGACATGGTATCCCACATATGACAAAAAAGTTTTTTAGGTACCAAAAGTTGTGTGTAACTTCTTATTAGAGGAAAGTTCACATACTCATTCTACTTGATATATAAACATCTAAATGTTAAACTTAGACAACAGACTGATGTATGTCCATGTGTACAAATCAAATGTAAATTCTTTATCCTTTGCCATGTTAGCTTCAGTTATACACAAAGACCACCTAAATATTATTTCTTATTGTCAAAATAACATAACTTGTACCTATAAAGTGAAGCCCAAAGGTGAAAAGACTATGTTTATAGCTAATGTAAAATTATTAGATGCTCTGTCTCTGAGAATTTAAATCCAAGTTAATAAATTGATGTTACTTTAAGCCGCTCTAGATAAACAAAAGAACGGAAAAAGACTTTGACTGTATCCACTTTTCTTTGGACATCCGTTGATGTCATTATGATTTTTCATTGAGATAGTAATAGTACCAGTCATCCCTGAATACACAAGTTGTTTAAATTATTTGGGACATATATTCAGCAATGTGATATTATTTTTTATTCTATTTGTTGGATGATATAATTTCAGTTGCAGAGTTTCAATTTTGGCTTCTTGTTCATAATTCAAATCAGCCCTTGGAGCAAAAGGAGCATTAGAGGTTGTCTTGTACATAATTCGTTGCCTATTCGTGCTGATGAGATCAGACATTGTAAGTGTAGCTACGCCCCACTATATGATGGCGGTCAAAAAGGGGAAAAGTTTTAAAGAATTTATACATTAAGCCAGAAGTATGAAAATTTAATGATCTTTTAATTGATGACGCTGGTAAAAGATTTAGGATCTAGTTGACATAGTGGCGGTAGAATTTCCAGCAAAGTGTCAAAATTCCATTCAAGTTTGTTTTACTAGTATTTGTTTTCCTACATCTCGTCAGTAATTTGATTAACCTGTACAATTTTTTCCATAACATTTAATTGCATCCATCTAGTTTGATGGTAAGTACATGTAAAGAGTTTTTCTAGTCTAACCCGGTTCCTCCTATCTCTATATGTATAACCAGTGAGTATGCAATATGGATTAGCTAAAAATTTAAATTGTTGTAACTGTACCACCTCGTCAGATGAAACCATTTGCCTATCAGTAGTAGTTTCAGTTTTTGTGATTTTTTTGGCAGTTTTATTTTTTATTTTACTTTTTGTTTTGCAGGTTTTTGTGAATTTGCATTTTTTATATTTTAAAATTGGATTTTTATGATGGTGACACTTGTCATCCCAAGTTTTTTTTTTGTCTCTCCTATTTTATATAGATAGATATATGGTGTGAGAGAACTTATTTAATTGATGGAGTTGGTTGATAACTCCGCATGTGTGACCTCGTTCATATTGTTGGTCTTAAGTCCGGATAAAGGAGGAGGGTTGTCGAGGGTCAATAGGAAACAACCTCTTTACAAAGATAGGGGTAAGACTGCGTATCTTACCCTCTCCAAACCTCACTTATGAGATTACACTGAATTTATTGTTGTTGTTGTTGTTGTTGGAGTTAGGTTGATGTATACAGATTTACGTACCATAAACTATAAGAATAGTTTGCATTTCAGTTTTCAAATGAGTAGAATAAATGGAACTTTAGTGTAGTTGTCTACATCTTGCTTAACATATGGAGTACAGTAGTTGAAGTTGATACTTAGGAGCCGTTTGGACATGATTTGAAATCAGTGATTTGAAATTATGATGATTTGAAGTTAAAGTTTTGTTTGAACATGTAATTTGGATTTTTTAAGTTTTCATTGATATAAAAACCCCACAAGTTGTGAAAATCATCAAAACTTTCCTAATTCTTATGCAATCTTACCAAATGAGTAAGTTATAATTCATAACAAAATTAATACGCGGCTAGAAGACCTTTTTAAAAAAACACAACATCAATTGAAAGAACTTTAGTTCAATGAAAAGGAAAAGTGAATATGAATAGCAGTGTAACTACTCTTTAATATAATTCTACCACATGATATGGACAACCTCTTCATGTCGAGCATGCATTTTCCGATCAGATAACCGAAAAGTCGAAGCTACATTGTTACTTTGAGCCCGTTGTTGGTCACTATCATTAGCAATTGTATCGTCATGTTCATATTTCGTGAATATTTATTCACTCCTTTGGTATTCCTCTGTAACACTGCACAAGTTATGACAATGGTCACATGTGTATCAATATCATAATGGTTCATTCCATATTTCAGTATTCTGAATCTACTTTTTCAAGCTCCAAAAGTTCGTTCAATCATATTGTGTAGAGATGAGTGCCTAAAGTTAAACAACTCTTTAGCGTTCTTAGGCTCTCTTTCACTCCATCTGTAATCCTGCAAATGATAGCGCAGTCCTTTGTATGGAGCTAAAAATTCTTTCGTGTTTCGAAGATCAACATCAACAACATAATATTTATCTACCAACAAGAATAACATAGTGAGAAGAATCACAAAAGAAACTTGCAGGAAGAGTTTAACAAAGATGATTCTTGAAAAAATATTTTCTAAAAAATGTGATAAAAGTTATACTTATATACCATGTGGTGGAAATGGAAATTGTGCTGTTGGATCAAGAATTGCATTCTCAAGCACTTTACGGATGAAAAAGCACTTTACCGTTGTTGGTCAAATGTGATAAAATTCTGGTGACATAAGTCATTGCAGGGAAGGAATTGAGTCTCAATGAAAAAAGAATTTCATCTTGGACAATTATGTCCAATACAATATAAGGTAGATCAATTAGTATATATATCTACTAATTTATGGATCATTTTTTACAAAATATAAACTTATGGGTCAAGTTTTATATTTAAAAAAAAAAATTGAAATCATGATTTGAAATTTCAAATCACATATTTTTAAATGATTTGAGATTTTAAATCATGACATGAAGTTAAAGTTGAATTATGTCCAAATTGCATAAACAAACGTGTGAGACTCTCGCTAGTATTGATGTCTTTGTTTAGTTAGGAGTAATTGATTTAAAATTAAATTATGAAACCATGATTTGAAAACGCATAGCGAAATACCTACTTAGTCCGTTAGTAGTACCATAATATACATATATCCTTCTTGTCAATGCATACACTTGTTTGGGTATAATAAATTATGTCTACCTTTTCTAGTTTGATTGTCTTGAAAACTTATGAAAGAGTATTATAAATACAGACTTATAAAAGAATTGCTGATTTTTTTTTTCATTTGTTGAAAATGTACTCACAATTATTGTTTTCCTTTTTGGTAATTGAACCTTTTTTTCCTACATAGTTAGGACCCGTTTGGCCATAAATTTTTTTCATTTTTTTTCATTTTACATTCAAACAACTAAATATTATTTGCAAAGACCCAACACATCTTCAAAATTTCAAATAAAATGAACTACAGGCTCTTCAACTGGTCTAGAAATGGCAGCTACAAATAGATTAACTCCCATCGAAATTGAAACAGATTCAACGGAAGTAATACATCTATTACAATATTCACATACTCTTAACTATCATTCTCTACTCTATAATTGCAGGTGTCTATTGAATAAGTTGTTGAATCCAGCTTCCGTGAAGGAAACAAGTCCTCTCATGTTTTGGCAAAGCTAGGTTCCAAGCTCTTAGTATGTAATCAACTATGTAATACGTTATTCCCTCCTGAAACTGCAAAAAAAAACATTATCAAAGATGAACAGGAAGGGAGAGTAACTAGCAAAGTAGTATATCATCTTGCCCGATAGTGACCAACTATCTACTACTACTCAGTTTGTAATGCCTTAATATAGGAGTATAAAAAAAAAGTTAGCTTCTAGGTAGATATGGTAGTGGATTCTGGATCCGGTGGATCCAGATCCGTTTTATAGGATATGGATCTTCAAAATTTGGACCCGACGGATCCGGATCGGACCCGGATCTGAATCTTGTATTTGAGATTCGTATCCGGTCCAGATCCAACCCGTGGATCCGTTTTTTATTAAATATATTCATAACCTAGAATGTAATTTTATAAGTATTTTCTTAAAATTGTTAAGCACATCCTTGCAAGTTTAATTCTCAAAATAAGTGTAATTTATCTCCGCGTTAACTCAAAAACAAAAAAATAAAGAGGTAACTTCGATAATAAAATCAATGCTATATTAGTGAATGACTAACATCTCCATAGACAAGTAGTTAAAATTATATTCACTTCATTTGCGAAGATTCCAAGCACATGCAAGTTTTGCATTGTGGAAATATTAGTCATCATTTTCCACAACTATTGTCATTGTCCAAACATTTTCAATTAATAGCTCACAATCAAAACGAGACAACGAACAAAATATCTCATATGAACATTTCAAAATTGAAACACAGTAAACTGTTAGCTAAGTAAAAATCGTTTGTCAGTTCAAAAAAAAATTCTTACCAATGTTACATTTTTAGCAAAGCAAATTTTTTTACATGTGGATCCAGATCCGATCCGTAGACCCGGTGGATCCGATGGATACAGATTTGGATCTGATTTTTATGAACCCGATGAATCTGGATCTGTATCTAGTAGGATCCGATCCGGATCCGATCCGTTGTCATCCCTAACTCATCAAGCGTAGTTTGGTCACTTTATATACTTTTTTTTTTCTTATCAGTTGAAAATGAAAATTCGGTTGGTGGCATTACAAGTAATTAAGTTCCAGTATGATGTGGATATTATAAAGCATCAGATCGAAGTAGACATACAAACAGAGAGCTGTTTTTTCCTCTGCTTAACAGCTAGCTTATCTATACACCCACCCCACCGACATCTTCAAAGAAATGGCAATGTCTCAATGCTTTCTTCTTCTCTGCATTTTCTTCATCTCAGCTTCTGCTGCTAAAGTTCAGAGTAAATATTCTTCTTTTTCTTTTCATCTTTGAATAAATGTTTCTAATCTGTGTTCTGCTACTTAACTATCTAGCCAGCACTCATTGTATATATAATTAAAGAAATATTTGCTTGTGATCTGATGTTTCAAGTTGGTTTCTCATTGTTACTTGAATTGTATAGTTTCTTGATTATTTTCTGAGTAGATTTGTGTTGATAATGATCTTGCAGTGTTTGTTTATCCAATGAACTAATGGTCAATGTGTTCCACTATATATTGATATTCATTGGGTCCATCTTACTGTTGGATCCACTTAAGGAAGTTCAATATCTTTATTCTGTAGATCCTTCAGTGAAATATCCTTGTATACCTATTTACTACTCCCTTTGTTCAATTTATGTGCTACACTTTTCTTTTTAGTCTGTCTCAAATAGAATGTCACCTTTCTATAATTAGAAATAATTTAACTTTATGAGATGATTTTCAGTCACCCAGATATCTAAGGATTGTTTTGGACCACAAATTTCAAAAGTCTTTGCTTTCTTTCTTAAACTCCTTGTCAAGTCAAATCGTGCCACATAAATTGGGACGAAAGGAGTACTATATTTTTAGACTTGCCAACTACTTGTTCTGGTGTATGTTTTGTTGAATAAACTATAATGTACTGAGTAATTTCAGCATTGAATTTATTTTGGGTTCATGCAAATAAGACTGTAGCTAAATATATAGTACTACATAGTTTCTGAGGTAGATCTACTTTCGGAGACTTTGTTAAATGATATCATCTGGTTGCTCAGTATTGATCATTTCCCACCTTTGTTAGCAATGGTATGTTGTAACCCCAAAAAAAACATAATTAGTGGTGCACAACGTCGTGCTTTGAGATAGGTTATTCGTACAACAAGGAAATTAGCAGATGACTTGAACCATTTTTTGTAAAGCTACAGCCAACTTTGAGCTTACTCCTTGAGGCTACTTCAGAAGCGGATGCAACCTTCTAGTACCTGGTTCATCTGAACTTAGTAACTTCTACGCAGAGCATTAATCTATGGAAAGAATTCATTAAAACTGTAATAAATAGTACTATATATAAACTCATAATTTTAAGAATACAATGGGTTCAATACTAAAAACTTTAAAGGTTGAACTCATAGAATTTAAATCCTGAATTTGCCTCGTGGCTACTTAGGAAACAGTGTTGAGCTGTTGTAATCATAGGTGGGAACACACTCTTCCAAATAAGCAGCAACCATCAGACTGCACTGACTAATATGGCCATATAGTTGTCACTACGTATCTCTGAACAAAAGATACTTTCAAGGAATTGATCAGTTCCTTGAGGAGCACCATGTAGATTTGGCTAACTTTAAGGTAACTACACTACCGTTGCTACTCGATACACATATTCATGTGCAGCATAGTGCCAAGTCTGCAAGTTGTACTGATGATAACGAGCAATTCACTAATTCTTTTACCTGACAGAAATGTGCAATACATGATCATAGACCTTCATCCAAAGTTCTCCATGAGGTGTCTAACAAAGACATGGATAAAACTTTATCACAAAATCGTGATCCAGATATTAACATGGGAGCCGAAGAGTTTCTGTTATTAACAGTGGTTAGGTTGTGAATGATTTATTCACCGACTATTTTTACTCTTTCAAGTTCTTTCTGAGAGCTTTTACGGTTTATTATTATGGTTTCCGATAGGCATTCTTTTGTTCCTTAATTCCTTGTTGTACAAAACAAGCTCAGGTTCATGAATTCCGTGCATGGCACGAGTTTCCAGGATCTGAGAGTGTGTCTCGGGACGCGGGGCGAAAGGGGGGTTTGTCGCGGGACTATTGGGAAGAGAAGGAAGGGCAGGGGTGACGGTATTGGCTGGCCGAACCTCGATTTGCTGAGAGGTGGCTGCGGAATCACCCTGAGGCGGGCTGTTCCGGGCCACCGTCGGCAGAACCGGGTGGGCAGCTAGTCCCGGACTGGCCAAGGTGGTGGCAGGTGCCGGGGTCTAGGACGGCGGACTATGTAAATGATGAATTAGAAGAGGGTTTAGGCCATCATCTAGGAAGTCGTAAGAATGTCGAGGTGACGAGTGTATAGAGGAAAAGGGAAATTGAGACTCATCAAATAGGACATGACGTGAAATAATAATTTTACGGCTTGACAAGTCATAGCACGAGTAACCACGATGATTGGCAGGGTAACCCAGAAACACACACGAGAAGACCGGGGTTGGAGTTTGTGAGTGGTCGGATGGAGAGGGTAGCAAAGACATCCAAAAATACGCAAGTGTTGGTAGGAGGAGTTCCTACGAAATAGAACTTGGGTGGGCGACCTTTGAGCTAGAAACTTGTTTGGAATTATGTTTAGGAGTTAGGTGACCATGGAGAGTGCGTAATGCCAGCATTGAGGCGTGAGCAAGTAGGGCACAAATGAGGTTGTTTATGGTTCGGATTTTCTGTTCGGTTTTACCATTTTGGAAGGATGTGAGGGCAGGAAAATCGAAAGGTAAGACCGTTTTTGGAGCAGAACTGTTTGAATTGATTATTATCGAATTCCCTGCCATTGAAAACATTTAATGCTCTTTTCAAATTATGTTTTTACGAAAGCACTAAATGAAGAAAATATGGTGTAGACCTGGGATTTATTTCCAGTTGGAGAAGTCCATAGAAAGTTGGAATAATCGTCCAAAAACAACACATAATATCGATGGCCAGCCGTACTCAAAATAGGGGATGTCCACAAATCACTATGTATGATATCGGAAGACATTAAAGTATAATTTGTGGATTCATAAAATGGTAATTTGACTTATTTTCCAAAAACGCAAGATTCACATATAGGAGTCCTAGAAATACGATTGCAATTAATAAAATTATTTTTCCTAAGGGAGCGTAAAATGGAGTCTCCTGGATGTCCTAATCTAGAATGCCATAGGGAAGACGAAAGAGCAGCAAAGGTGATGGAACTGAAGCTGGATTGTTGACGGTGTTTGAAATAGGGTAGGGATCTCCTGTCTTGTCACATCTCATTTTTCATCTCCCTGTCGTAAAATCCTTTACAGTAAAACCAAAAGGATCAAAGTCAAGGAAAACCAATTATCAGTTGTGAAACGTCGCACGGAGATTAGATTTTTAATGAGTTTAGGGGCATGGAGGACATTTTTTATGATTAGTGGTGGATGTGGTGGGATAGGGAGGAATGACCATAACTACAGATGGGAATGCCTTGTTCACTACCAACAATAATATTCTGATTTAAATTACTCAGATTGGAATAAGACGAGAGAGTACCTTGTGATGCCGTCATGTGAGATGTGGCGCCGGTGTCCATATACCAATTTTCGTCTGGAGTGTTGAGTGACATTGTGCTCATAACTGCCTCAATGTCAATCGGTGCATAAGTCGAGGGGGGGTTTGTGTTGTGTAGGCCTGTTGTGGACTAGGGCCAAGTATGCCAAGTTGGGCCTGTCGGTTCTAAGGTGGAGTCCATGAGGATGTCGGATACGGGCAAGAATGGGAGGCCCATGACGGTGGGGCCCACGCGGCCATGGCAGGTAAGCAGCCCACGAAGGAGGTTGCTACCACTATCGCGTTCGCTGCTGGTTGTTTCCGGCCAGCGGGGACTGCCCCTTCCCGCCGCCGTTGTTTCAAGAATTTCTTCCACCGCAGCCCTTGTTGGACTGCCTGCTTCGGCGGTTGTTACGGGAGGAAGCGGACTGTTGCGGGTCTTCTGGCCGACGGTTCTGGTTGCAGGAAAGGGAGGCCCTTCCATCGGCGGAGGGCCCGACGGTAGTGGTGAGGGCGGAATCGGCAATGCTGGCCCGAGTGAATCTGCAAGGATGAACTTCGAACGGGCCTCATAAAACGGAGGTAACAACGTACATTTTTTAAGGATGGTGGCAACACCGTCATAGGATTCGTTCAAACCTGCAATAAGTTGCATGATCAATCACTGATTAGTGACTGATGCGCCGACGTTGGAGAGTTGGTTGGCAAGCATCTTGAGTTCTTGACAATAAGCAGACACATTTGAGAAATCGTCCTGATGAACGTCCTTGAACTGATTTTCAAGGTATAACGCTCGTTGAGTTCTGTTGTTGTGGAAAATACTTTTCAAACGTTCCCACATTTGGCGGGCAGAGGCATCGGTCTCAATGATGATGTGCAACAGATCATTAGATATCGTGTCGTATATCCACGGGAGGACGGCTGCGTCCAAACGAGACCAGAGTGCATCATCATAAGTCGAAGCCGATGGTATGTCTGTGGACTTTGGCGTGGGAGGGATGATGTGGTCGATAACTTCGTAAACACAACAATGGATCTTAAAAAGCTCCGCCCACGAGGAGTATTGACCCTTTTCCATCGTAAGAGTCACTTGGATGAAGTTTTTAATGTTGTTTACGGCAAGTGCACGATGGAATTTGGTTTTGTCAGCCATGGAAGAGGAAATTTAGGAGGAAGAGGGAGGGAGAATGGCCGGAAAAACTAGGGTTCCGTCGTGGTGAAAAGAAGGGGTGGGCGGCTAGGGTTCCGACGTGGGCTAAGTGCCGACGTGGAAAAAAGGTGGCGGCCGAGAAGGTGTATCGGCGGCTAGAGTAGGGTTTGTAGTTTAATGCTACTGATACCATCAATGAATATGTTTCCTTATATTTACTTTGATACAAACTAGGTAATTAATTAACCTAATTACAAAAGGATTATAATTCTACATAAAATAGGAGATATACAATTAATGAAAGAATATTGGAGAATATTCTATTACTTTTACGGTGTATTATTATGGTTTCAGATAGGCATTCTTTTGTTCCTTAATTCCTTGTTGTACAAAACAAGCTCAGGCTCTTTTTGAAAGCTTAGCTTGCATTGTTTGGATCCTTAATTCTTTGTTGTACAAAACAAAGATAGTTTTTTTTTCTGAGGTTAAAGACTAAGTTGGATTAGATTTGGTGGGGTGTGCCAGGCCTTGTGAATGGGATATCCTTTGGGAGAAAGATATAGAAGTTCTGATCTTCTTTGGAAATTTATTCTGCTGAAAACATGAAGGAAGACCAAGTAATTGAAAAGACGTGCTACAAGACATCTGAACTTTGGAATCGTGTCTTATCAGAGGGGCTGCAAGTGAATGTATATGACCACATCTTTTTTCTGCATATTTGGATTGTCATTTGTATCGAGGAGTCGATCAACAAGCTTTATTAAGGTTCATATTATGTGAGATAAAATCAATCCGGTCTAATCCCATATATGGAATGCCTCCCAATTGGATTACTTATACAGTAGGGCCAGGGTTTACCTGGGGATAACTTACAAAATTGGTCACTTCTACCGTTCCTTTCGAAGTGGATCAGCTCTGAAAGGAAAGAAAATAAGATGGAGGTAAAGTTTACTCCACAGTTTCAGACTAAGTTTATACAAGCTTTCACACAAGGATAGCATTACTAGTATTATCATGACGCTATCCATATGTGAAAACCTTCTTTTTCCTTACAATAATTCTCAGTATAATATATCTTAACAATAGAACGTTGGATTCTATGTGATTCTTGACTTATTAACCTAGCCCAAGGGTATAGGAAAAGAGGATGTTGAATCTATGCACTGACAAACAACTATTTAGTCAATTTGCAAACTCAATGCTACAAGTCTTCTTGCCTGGTTTAATAGGGTCATCCTTAATTTTGTAAAATGTTTTGAGTAGTTTAGAGAAGCTGCTCAAATTGGCTTTATTCTCTTTGTAATTTGTGTAACATGAGAAGATATTAAATGGACAGTACTTAAGGTGCTTTAGTTTATGCCTTCGGGAACTATGCTGGATCCTAATTTTGAATATTCACCTTTTCTTCTTATAACTCTGTTGATAATACAGTTGCTGTTGATAATCTTTCCCGAGTGTGCTAGAATTAGAGTCACAGCCTAAATGACGTTTACTCTCCTTCTCTGGCTCTTCTTCCTTTAGTCGTAGATACTTAATTTCTTGTACTTCCAATTGCCAAAAGCATACCGACATGAATCTCAATTCTCAAGCCCTTTGGGTTAGACGTAATTTACCCTTGTCATTCCCTATGTGTATTCTTTCTAGCAGATAGCTTCTCGATCTTACTATTATTGCCCTTAGGATCAACCTCTAACACATCTGTTTTCTTGATAAAAATTACAGCTAAGGTAACTGATAATCCTGCTGATCAGCTGGTAGCTGCCGTCAATAGTAACAGGACTGCAAATAAATTATCCTCCTTATACAGCAACCCTGGCTTGGGATGCTTGGCTTTGCAATATATAAAGGCATACCAAGGTGATTGTAGTGTAGTTGGAGGGTCAGATAGCAAGAAACCAGCTGAATCTAAATTCGCCGAAACTTTTGCCCCTAACTGTGGTGTGCAGGCGTCATCGCTTGCTCAAATAACTGGAAGATTCCTCGCGTGCCAATCCAAGTATGCCGAACCTTCTGAAGCATTCAACGATATCCTTATAAGAAATAGCAAGAGTTTGGATATTCTCTACAGCAAGAATCACACTGAGGTTGGTGCTGCTGTGAGTGGCTCCGATGGTGGTGGCCCCTATTTCTGGTGTGTACTCTTCAGCAATGGCAAACCGAAGAGCAGCTTTACCACGGGGGCAGGAGAGCTTAAAGTAATTAGGCCTGGATGCTTCAGTGGTTCTAATGACCAATGCAATGGGAATGGTGCTAATACTCTGTCTCAAACCATACATCTCTGGCCAATCACTGTAGTAGGAGCTTCCATTGCGCTGCTTTATGCATTAGGAGTATAAAACCATCAAGGGATTTGTTTTTGTCTTGATTGAACTGCCTTTTCTTTTGTGTTGGTAATGACTTCATTAATGTTCATTTATTCAATGTTGAGTGTAAAAAAATACATCTTACATTTGATTTTTCTTATCAAGAATGTATTCTTATAATTGGCTTCTGGTGTACAAAGAGCAGTCTCAATGGATGGACTTTAGCAACTTTTCTGTAAGCTATGCTTGAACATATTGGATAGTCAATACCAATGCTATTTGAAACAAATAGATTGTGGCCAGGTGCCATATTATAATCATATACATGTGATTTGTATTGTATTTGTTTTTTGTTTCTTTGAAATGGTTAAAAGGAAGCACTTCAAGTGGATAACAATATAATGGCTATGCAAGTCATTGAGATTTTAACTCGTGCACTGTAAATTGTGGTTTCTTAACCAAATTAAAAACTTATCACTATCAAATCAAAAGGAATTCACTCTAATACGAGGACACTAGTTATAATCAGGGATTTAAGTAGTAGTCATGATTTTGTATGTCACTGCATTTGTAATACAACTAGTAAATTTGCTCGCACCATCTTATTAAATTCATGATTTTTTTTTTCAATACTTAGATATTAAGAATAACCATAAATAAGTAGCTTATACATACCTTTTTTATCTTTTCGTTCTCTACATAATCGTATAGTTTGATGTTTTCAAATATTTTTGCAAAAAAAACAATTTTGAGATTTTTAATTGTAAATATACCACCGGATTTTTTTATTCCAAGGAAAATTACAAAGATATTTTTTATATCTATTTACATATTTTTTGGAACTCCATCTCTGTTTTTGAATATTGCATTTTTATTTCTTACACAATAAACTCTTTAATTTTTTAGTGTGCAAAAGTAGAAAAATATTTGATGTTTTTCCTTAAAAGATAGGAATTTGTACTTCTATAGCTTTCTCCTATTTTAAAATGTCACAATTAGGAAAAGGAATGAGAAAACTGAAAAAACAAACAAAGACTGCTACAACTTTAATTTCCAGACAGACTTGTTGCATCTCGTAGGATATTGGACCTCCATAAAAGATTAAAGAAATCAACATATGAATAAATAATTAATGTTATAATTTTATAATATAAAATAATTTTTGTTAATCACATAACAATTTAGCTATAATTTCTAGGCTTCTAACCAACCGTAACTATTTTTTTCTTAATTACATTTCATAGCTATGTTATAACTATTTCGCGTGTATTAAAGTGTATTCAAATACACAGTTCTGCGTGTATTTAAGTGTATTCAAATACGCAATTCTGCGTGTATTCAAATACACAATTTGACGTGTATTATGGTGTATTCAAATTCACAGTTTCCAAATATAGTTAGTCAAATACTTATGTATATAGATCATTCAAACAACACATACAATCAAATACATTTAGTTTGTCCAAAAATACAATCACTCAAATACATAATATACCTTATATTTATACTTTAAAAATAACAAGTACACTCAAATACACTCAGATCTGGAGATACAAGAAATAAAATACACTCAGATCTGGATACAAGAAGGAGAAAAAACCACGAATTCCGGCCAGAGATATAAAAGTTACTCCGAAAATTGAGCGAATACACTCAAATATTTACAAACACACCTGTTGTACGGCATACGTAATATCAGGTCTCGTGAATGTAAGATACTGAAGGGCCTCTGCAGGACTACGATAGCGGGTCGGATCCTCGTATGGTACGCCGGTCGCGGCAATAAGCTTGGGCTTAGTATCAACCGGAGTGGAAGTGGACTTACAGGATGACATCCCAGCCCTCTCAATGATCTCATTTGCATACTTTCTTTGGGATAAGAACAACCCACCAGCATGACGAGTGACAACAATCTCCAAAAAATAACTCAAGGGCCCCAAGTCTTTCATAGCAAACTCAGAGCTGAGCATTGTCATGATAGACTGGCGTAAGGCATCGGAAGAGGCAGTGAAAATAATATCATCCACATATAATAGAATATAGGCCAAGGACGAACCACGACGGTAGATGAACAAGGAATTATCCGACCTGCTGTGAGTGAACCCAATAGTAAAAACATAGTCGGCAAACCGCGTATACCAGGCCCGTGGAGACTGCTTAAGCCAATATAAGGACTTCTTCAACAAACCCACATGATGAGGATGTTTGGGATCCCTAAATCCCAAAGGCTGATGCATATAGACTATTTTCTTTAGATCACCATGTAGGAAAGCATTCTTTACATCTAACTGATGAAGAGGCCATGCTTTCGAAAGAGCCAAGCTAAGCACAATGCGAATGGTAGCCGGTTTGACCACCGGACTAAACGTCTCACCACAATCCACACCAATCTGCTGAGTTTTACCATCACCCACAAACCGCGCCTTATGTCGAGCAAATGAACCATCCGAATTGTCCTTATGAGCAAAAATCCACATAGACCTAATAATATTAATACCAGATGGACGGGGTACCAACTCCCACGTCTTATTATCAATAAGAGCATTATATTCATCGGTCATAGAAATTTTCCAATTCGGGTCATTTAATGCAGACACATGATTACGGGGTAATGGTGATTTAAGAACATTAGAATGTAAATTAAAATGTCTTTTTGGTTTAAAAACACCCCGTTGACTACGAGTGATCGGTCTATGACTCGAGGAAGAATTTGGCAGATTTTGGAAATTTTCTAAACTCGGGACGGATTGGCCAGCATGCAGTGGGCCTGCTGGCCCATTACGGTAAACATGTGTATGAACTGGACCAATTTCAGAATTGGGCTGGACTAGCCCTGAAACTGGCCCAGTGACTATACTGGGCACTATATCTTGTGACGGGGCAGTGGGGCCAGCGGGAAGTGGGCCCGCTGGAGAATTTGCGAGAGACGTCTGAAAAATAGTGAATAATATACGGGGATATACCATTATCCAAAAAATTATACGAACTAAGCACGGGAGTACTAACCTTAGCAAACGGGAATTGGGATTCATCAAAAATTACATGGCGACTAATGATGATTTTATCAGAAGATAAATCAAAACATTTGTAACCACGATGATTGGACGGATAACTCAAGAACACACACGGGGTAGAACGGGCCTGAAGTTTGTTAATTGTGGCGGACAGAAAGAGTGGATAACACAAGCACCCAAAGATCCTAAGATGTGAATACGAATGAGTCTTATTATATAGAATTTGAAGGAGGGACGAATATGTCAAACCTTTGGAAGGAATAATGTTAAGAAGATATTTAGCCATTTGTAGAGCATGATGCCAAAAAGACAGAGGGTATGGAAGCATGAATTAGTAAAGTACGGACAATATTATTAATGGTACGAATTTTGCGTTCGGCTTTCCCATTTTGTGAAGATGTATGAGGGCAAGAAAAATGAAAATTGATCCCATTATTTGCACAAAATTTCCAAAACACCCCATTGTCATATTCTTTGTCATTATCACATTGGATATTTTTTATTTCACGTTCGAATTGGATTCTAATGAATGCTCTAAATTTTAAGAAGATGGAAAAAACTTGAGATTTTTTTGCTATTGGAAAAGTCCACAAAAATTTAGAATAATCATCCAAAAAGAGAACATAATACCGATGACCCAAAGAACGAAGAACAGGAGACGTTCATAGATCACTATGAATAATATCAAATGGCATTAAAGTATGCGAATTAGAGTCTACAAATGACAACTTAACTATTTTCCCTAAAGAACAAGATTGACAATTCGGAGTGCTACGCTCACCCTTACAAGAAATAAAATTGTTTTTCTCTAAGGAAGACAAAATAGACGATCCCGGATGACCTAGACGAGCATGCCACAAGGAAGGAGCAAGGGCTACAAACGCTGACGGCAATGCTTGACTCGATGGATCGGAACATGGCGTGATAGGATAAAGATCTCCCCTACTATCACACCTCATGAGAGGACTCCCCGTTTTGAAATCCATCACAGAGAACCCAAATGGATCAAATTCTATGGACACGGAATTATCAGTGGTGAATTTTCGGACAGACACCAAATTTTTAATCAATTTTGGAGCGTGAAGGGTATTTTTCAAAATAAGGGGTGGATGAGGAGGAGACAATGTTTTATGACCATAATCACGAATTGGAATTGAATTACCATAACCAACAATTATACCATGATTGTTGTTCAAATTGGAATAAGACGAGAGAGTACATGAATCGGATGTCATGTGAGTAGTGGCGCCGGTGTCCATGTACCAATTTGGGTCCGACGGATTTATTCCAAGCGTGTGCATCGCGGCTTCGATGTCGGTAGGAGTGGGGGCCACTGCATGATCGGCCTAGTGGGGCCTAGGCCTGCCTCCCTGCTGACCCGGTACCCCACTGGATCGTTGGACCGAGACTGGGCCAAAAAGAAGGCTGAAATTGGGCCCAATTACCGTGGGCTGGAGGCGCTGAAAAGTCGAGATTGTTGGGCCACTGCCTACTGGTCCAGACCCACGGCCAGGGGGCCCAATGCTGGGACCAGTGGGGCTGAGGCCTATTGTTGATGGGGTGGGACCTACTTCCGCCGGTACTGCTGACGTTACCACTGCGGTTTCTTCCATTATTTTTCCTAGTATTCTTGCCGCCACCTGAGCACGGTTTTGGCCTGAATTATCAACACACCCTGGAGAATTTGTGGAGGACGTCATCATGACCATGGGACTTGCCCCGGTAGCTGCCTCCTTAGACAATCTGGCTTCTTCCAAAGTAAGCATGGAGCGGGCTTGATAGAACGTTGGGAGATGGTTACTTTGACGAAGTAGGGTCCCAACGCCACTAAATGCCTCGGAGAGGCCAGCAACCATCTGAAAATTCTTCTCACAACTATCGGACCATTGAAATTTAGCCAACTTGTGCATCAACTTTGTTAATAGAGCGGCAATAGAAGATAAATTCTCTACAAACCTTTGATAGTAACTGGCTAAGCCTAAGAAACTACGCATCTCGGTAGTAGTTATGGGCCTTGGCCAATTCTTAATTGCCTCAATCTTTTGATTATCAACTTTTATTCCTTCATTTGATACCACATGCCCAAGAAAGGCCACCGAGTTCAACTAGAATTCACATTTGGAGAACTTAGCATATAACTTACGATCTTGAAGCGTCTGTAGTACCCCTCGCAAATGATCTGCGTGCTCGGCTTTCGATCGAGAATATACCATAATATTATCAATAAATATAATCACAAATATGTCCAAAATGTCTTGCATACCCAATTCATCATATCCATGAAAGTTGTTGGTGCATTAGTAAGACCAAAGGACATAACGAGGAACTCATAATGACCATATTGCGTTCTGAAGGCAGTCTTGGGAATATTTTTCTCCTTGACCCGTAACTGATGATATCCAGATTTGAGATCAATCTTCGAGAAATACTTAGCACCTTGTAATTGATCAAACAAGTCATTGATTCTGGGGAGCAGATATTTGTTCTTAGTAGTTACTTTATTCAACTGACGGTAATCAATACACATTCTCAACGAACCATCTTTCTTGCGAATGAATAACACTGGCGCACCCCATAGAGAAGTATTGGGCATGATAAAGCTCTTCTCCAGAAGATCCTTCAGCCGTGCTTTCAATTTTTTCAGATCAGCAGGGGCCATTCTGTATGGGGAAATAGATATAGGTTTAGTATTAGATAGCACATCGATGTCGAAGTCAATTTTCCTTTCGTATGCTAGGAAGCTCATCAGGAAATATATTAGGGAATTCATTAACAATCAGGACTGACTGAAGGGTTGGAGGATTTGACTCCACATCCTAGATTCGTACTAAATGGTAAATATATCCTTTCGAAATCATCTTCCAATACATAAGGTAGTAAATAAACCTCCATTTAGGTGTTGCAACGTTGCCATTCCAATCAATAACAGGTTCCCCCTAAAAATGAAAGTGGATGACCTTTATCCAACAATCCTCATTAGCGTAACAAGAAGACAACCAATCCATACCCATGATAACATCGAACTCCACCATTTCTAATTCATTTAAATTGACTAAAGTGTGACGATCATAAATTATCACATCACAACCCCAATACACTCGCCTAGCAATCACAGACTCACCCATGGGCGTAGACACCTCAAACGACTTTCATAATAATTCAGGTCCTCTACTACACTTGTTCGCAATAAAATGGGTGATGTACGACAATGTGGAGCCTGGGTCTATCAAAGCATACACATAAAGGGAAAAGATGAACAATAAATCTGTAAGCACATTTGGAGATGACTTGAGGTACTATCGGCCTGACAATGCATAAATGCGGTTCTAATGACCGCCTGAGCTAGATGTTCCACCTCTGCCTCTACCTCTACCAACCGAAGTCTACGTATGATGCCCAGAAGGGCATACCAATGAAGAAAAAATTACAACTGATCTTGTCGGCTGGGCCATGCCAACTCTGCCTCTCGACGGACAAAACCTCATATTATGACTTAGTTGCCCACACAAATAGCATGCATCAAAACTCTAGAGAAACTACCCAGAATATACTCTGTCGCACTGGTCACAATAGGGCAACGATGGTTTCACCTAATTAGACTCGACCTTATATTGTGGGCCTGATGTACGCGAACTCTGACCTTGACCAAAATAAGTGGTCCGATCACGACGCTGGCCCTGAAATTGCGGTAGTGTACTTGCTGCTGGATAAGATGGGCGCCTAGAGAATTGTGGTCTAAATTCCCCTCTAAAGTCTTTTATTACCCACAAATAGGGCCCTCTTATGCTAACATTTTCCCGCTCTCTATCGACTTACTTCTGCCTCTTACGATCCTTCATATTCTATGTGTAGGCATGAATGCGAACAATATTCATATTCAAATTCAGAGAAGCCATAGTACACTTATTGACTAAGTGTCGTCCCAAACTACCCACAAACTGATATACTCGGTCACTCATCTCCATCACGACTGTAGGAGCATATTCAGCTAAGGAATTAAACTACATGTTATACTCTCGGATGCTCATGTTACCCTACTTCAAACGTAAAAACCTATCCTTCCTAGCCCGACGAAGCTTAACAGGCAGTAACTGTTATAGAAATACCTCAGAAAATTCCCTCTATCCTGCTGATGGGGCATGAGGCCCTCTAGACTTCTCCCAAGTATCATACCATATGGCAACAATATCCTGCAATCTATATGAGGAAAATTCCACTGACTCAATGTCGTTGGCGTGCATAACTCGCAAGGTCCGCTATATCCGATTTATAAAATTCAGCGGATCCATATTTGGATCTGACCCTGTGAATACCGAGGGGTCTAGGTTGATGAAATCCCAAACTCTCACACTAACAACTCTATCGGCAGTACTATGGGTCTGACGTTGGGCCTGAGAGGCCACTAATCGAGTCAACAGTTGTACAACACTCCGCATGTCTAAATCCTTATCAGGAGGAACCATAGAATGAATTAGAGGTACATCAGCTCCTCTATGCCCCTCTGGGGTAGTGGGGGTGCTGCTCCGAAAGCCTGAGAATCAGCCTCGTTCTGAGGCTCATGTTAATCTACATTAGAGGGCGGCGCCTGACTGGTGCCTTCTCCCACCTCCTTATTTAATCTCTGTATAAATTGTATAGCCTTATGTCGTATAGTAGTATTAGGCATCGCTGAGAAGGTAAACAAAATTAAGGTTAGAAATAAACACTTACGACTCAACTTTATTGCACGATCTAGATCAAGAAGAAAGGTAATCATCCTAAATGTCTTGTAGCCTTCTACTTATAAGTATGGTGCACAACACACCCATAAAGAAGACTCTACTAGACATTGCTTGCAAACTCCCTAAGAATGACCTGCTCTAATACCAAGTTTGTCACACCCCAACCTTAAAGGGTGTGGCCGGCACCTGGCACCTAAAGGTCTGAGCGAACCAACTGTAGTACCTGGTAGCTCAAACATGCAACTAGGGCCGACAAGGCCTCCAAATAATCATAACAAGGTAAAAAGGTATCACATGCAAATAGTAAAGGCCCAACAATAGTGTATATACATAAATGAGGCCAACGAGGCTATATTAAGAGTACAAACAACTGACAAGAAAACCGACAAGGCCAAACAAAACGAATACACACTAATACTAGTCTGCAAGCCTCTAAGAGTACTATAATACAACAATTGGTCGGGGCAAGGCTCTGCCATACTCAACATACCAAAACATATATATAAAGATACCTAGCAACTCCGAACAACAACTCCGGAGAAGTGGCGTGCGACTATCAACAGTTGAGAGCGGGAACCCTACTGAGGAGGTATGTCACCATGTCTACCTGCACCTGTGGGCATAAACACAGTGCCTCAGAAAAGGACATCAGTACGAAAAATGTACTAAATATGTAAGGCGGATAACATATGTAAAACATAATGTAATACGATAGGTGAGGGTACATAAATCAACTTAAAACTCATAAACAAGCCTTAAGGGCCCACAACTGGTACAACCATGAATGTATATATGTAAGTAAAAATCGGACCACTATATTCTACCATATCATATAGTATCATATCAAATCTCTCTGTAGGGTGAGCTCATAATAAACTTCCCGGCCATATAGGACGTGGTGGTATCTGCCCAACTGATCAGTGGTGTGCACATATAAGTGTCTGCCCTACCGACTATAGAGCAGCGCGATGTGATAAAATAGATACATATATATATATATGTGTGTGTGTGTGTGTGTGTGTGCAATGCAAGACCAAGCTCAAGAGTTACTACAATCAGAGTCAGAGTGACCTATTATCGTTATCCACCGACTATCGTTATTGCTGCTACGTTCTTCAACCTTAACTAATTCTCAGGGAACATAATGAATATGAAGAATACGATCAACAAGGAATACTCAAGAGATGTGAATAACTTTCTCAAAGAGAAGCATAGAAACTTAAGATTTTTTCGTAAAGAATTATTTCGAGGAACGCACTTATGTTAAATCATGCCAAAGAATGAAATTAGCCTTACATACCTTACCCACGAAGCTACAATCATTTCACAAGTCTTCGCACCTCTTACAAATAATTATCTATATCATACAAAGGGTTGGTATCAATGTAGGCTTTATATTTTATAGGAAAGTTCATTTAGTCATTTTATCGAATAACTTATATGCATAATTTCATAAGGTCGTTTATAGTTCAAATTGAGCATGTCTTGGCACAACAACCATCATCCTTACTCCTACTCCTCTCTACCATGCTATTCATACTCATACAACTCCATTTAGTAGCTTAAATCATATAAAAATAGCCCGCACAATATAACTTAATCTCAAGTTTTATAGTTACTAGTTTCTTCAAGAATCTTCCAACAAAGTTCAATCCAACACTTGTACAACTTAAGATTAGGCTAGGGAAGATGAAACTTACCTCAAATATACGAAGAACCCTTTGTTCTTTAACTTTCTTCAACACCAAGTCACTTCCTAAGTCGTCACAATGAGAAGGAAAGGAAGTTAACGGTAACCATGAAATTCTTTACATCAAACTTATGTGGTTTATCTTTGAATTTAGTTGAATTGATATAGGACCTTTGAGAGAGCTTTGTAATGATCTAGGGTCTTATTTGGGGTAAAAATGAGGACCCAAGGTCGAATAAGATGATATATAGCACTTAAAATGTTTTTCCACCGCCCAGAAAAATGATCCACTTTTACAATCCGTACAATTTGTACGGTCAGTAATTTTCTTTGTATTTCTTAGATTGACGAACCATCAATTATATTAGAAAATAGACTCTCTGAACTTGAATTTAGATAGGTTACGCTCTCAATAATTCCTTATATAATGGGATATATTTCCTCGACAAGATGGGCCAAAATTAGGTTCAGAAATTCTGCCTGTCTTTCCCCGAGTTTTGACAAACTTAATTTCTTTGATTCGTTTAACTCCGAAATATTACAAAACATATGTAACACTTGTTTAAACTTATTTCCATCAAAAATGGTATGTTAGCCTCACCAGGCTTTACATTACTTTACTTACGACGCATACAAGTGCGAAAATACGGAGTGTAACACCTAGGGGACGATCACTTCTATTATCTCCCATTCACATTCTACTTTGATGGTGGGAAAGTAGGTGGCCCGGATTGTAGACGGTAATCACCAGGCGATGTGTCCCGATCACTGGCTTGGTTGGTAAACGCAGCCTTTTCTTGGAGTTTTTTTTGTAAAATTCCACAACCTCGGGATTATAGATTTCACTGTAGGGTTCCTCTCTTCAAAGTGGTCACGCTACCACAATTTTTCTCACCGCCGGCGATTTGAGGTGGCAATATCAAGACAGATGAAGCGTCATCAACAACGGAAAGAGTAGTGATAGTGTTCTTGGTTGTGGGAAGTTGTGATGAAGACATGATGTTGGAAGTAAAGAAATTTTGAAGCAAATAGGTGGTCAAAAATCTCTCCGAAGATCGAAGTAATAAAGATAAGAGAGAGTGAGAAGAAGATTCAGAGAGCTTTAGAGAAATTTGAGTTTGAGAAAAGTAGTAAAATGGAGAGGGTGGAGCGTTATATATAGAGGATTGGGTACCAAGGTCATTATTACCTCAATAATGTGCGGAACTGTTAGTCGAACTGCCAGTCAGCCACATAGTGACACATGTACGGGGCATTTAATGTGAGGAAATGTGCGTCTTCTCGAACAACAAAAAACCGTTCAGTTGTTATCTCGCATGAAATTGAAAAAACTCTTCTACTTCCGGGTCATATTTGGTTGAGTCACCGGCAAGTGAGGTGGGTGGGTGGTGGAGTATATGTATTGGGAATATCCGTAGAGACAAAGTGGTCACATCAGGCGTTGGCACATGGCAATGAGTGACAGATCAAATCTGAGTGGAAGGTTCCTGACAAGCACTTGTGGCCGGCCAAGGGTCAGACTTGTTTCGCTGTCTCCGAAGAAAAAGGCTACACATGACCGGGGGATGCATGCTGGTCCACTGATCAAATGCAGGCAAGACTAGAAGGCAGCCATTACGAGATATACCGGGACTTCCTCTAGTCTTTATTACATTTTGTTACCAACATTAATATTTGTATTTAAGAAAGCTTGATTCCTGAATCATGTACCCCATAACTCAAGTATAAATAGAGGCTTACATTCCATTGTAACACATTTTGAATTTCATTAGCAAACAAGCATACTTAGCAATTTCATTTTGATTCTTTGTTTTTGGTTAAATTTCTAAAGTCTTGCTAGTGGCCTTGCTCGGAGACTCTAGCTCACGGAGCCACCGGGACTCAGGCTGATTACCATTTGATTGTTTCATTTTAATTTTATCTTAATATTTCTTGTTCATTATCTTGTTAATTTGGTCATATTGATCCACATGTGTATAATCACATATATAAATTCAACTATACGAATTTACGGGTAAACAGAAACCAACAACATCCCACCGAGATAAGGAGGAGTTCGCGCAAGGACTACAAGTCATGAATAATTTCACTATCCATATATTTCATTTTATATGCCTTAATTTCTTTTTGGTCTGTTACGAAAAGAATCTCACTTTCTATATTTTAGTTACCATAATCATACTTTTTTAAGGGTGACAACATATTTAGAATAAAAAAATTAGGTGATCGGGACATTGCTAAAACAACATATTTTGAGTCATGATTGTTACTCCACTTATTAATTATTTCCTATGTCTCAAATTAACACACACTTCTAACTTTTTGAGAGTCAAATTGACCAATATTTAAAATTAAATTAAATTAAATTAGATTATTTTAATATTTTAAAATTAAAATTATATAAGTTACTACATTCTCCGGTGAATATGATAAAAAGACTATTTTAAAGTTTAAACTAGTTTTCATTGTAAAAGTTTAAAATAAAATAAAAAGTAATCCATCACACTGAAGGAGCCTAACTTCAATACTATATTGGTTTTGGGTGTTATAAAAGATGTAAATAGAAGATGAAATTAAAAGAAACATTTCTTATCTTGTTTACTACCACTGGAGGAGAAATGGAGAGAGAATCTTCATTAGGAGAAGAGAAGCAAAATAGTGTGGTATTATCATCATCATCAAACTGTTTAATTTCACTACCCTTGTCAATCCCGCCAATTATTGAGCCTCCATTCTTCAAAAAATCAAATCTACAATTGTTAAACATGGCACAAACTTGTTCATTATCAAATGCCTTTCACAACACAACTGAGAAATGTCTCAGTTTTCTGCATTCTTTTGTTTTCAACAAAATCATCTCTTCCTCTTCTCATTTCCAAAATTTCTGTCAGGTACCTACTTATTCCGGAATTTTAATTGATTTACCTTATCAACTATTCAAAAAATTTAATTGGTTTCTCTTCCTATTAATTATACTCCACCTTCTCAATTTATTAATTAGTAACAATTCAAGAATGCTCTAGCTCTGGAGCTGGACTAATTTATGAGTTAGTAATTTTAGTAATTTTAGTTGAATACCAATATAAGTGTACATGAACACTTTCTTATAGAGCAACTTATCAGCTGTGATCTAGAAAGTTAAATTTGTTAGTAAGCTAAGCGGCTCGGTTAGAGCTGTGAGCTGTAAGTCGGCCTTGAGCTGGCTTTGTGAAATAGTTAGCTTTTTCCACTACAAGTCAAGATGGATGTATATTGAACGGCTTGATTTGATTCTAGGAGTTGTTTATATCTTCATTAAGGATAGTTGATAGTGTGATACTTAGTGTAAAGCAATTTAAGTGTTTGTCCCAAAAGATGAAATCTGTTACAGATGTATTGGGTTGTAAGGAATTAACATTGAACAGTATAGATTCACTCCTACTGTGAATGTTTTTTAAAGAGAAAAATTCTCAGTTTGGCTATAGGAATTGGGAGGAAAATTTGTGAAATGTGCATTCTCTCATTGGTTTTGTTGGACATCTTCGTCAGTTTCTCTGTCAAGGAAATTGGCTAGTGTCGATTCTGTATACTGTTGGATATAATTGCAGTACGGGAAGTAAATAAATATTACAAGTACTCGAAAGGATAAACAAACAGTCAATATTATAATTGCCGCAAGCTTGTTGAGTCTTGAATCTTGATAACCTGAAATCAAGAAACACTAAATCTGGATTGTTACAACTGTAGCTGAGTCGAGAGATGGCTCTCTATCTTTAAGACAAGATTGCCCCGTATATATGTTTTTACGTTAGCGGGCAATAGTCTCTCAAGATAAAACAACAACTAATCAACACTACAAAGCAAATAGGTTGATTCTGACGAAGAAAACAAACATAAAGGAAGAGTTTTTGTTTCTGTTCTTTTCGTTTATGGCTTCTGCTGCTCTCTTTTTTATTCTTTCACTGCCCTCAAACAAGAATAAGGTCTCAATATATAGTGTTTAGGAGAAGGAGAGGTGATTAAGAGGTCCTTTAAGAGGTGTATTCATGGTATTCATGGCCAGAAACGTTAACGTACGTTTTAGAAGTTTAATGCCATAAATTGTTGGCTTTCTGGCTGCTCCATTCCTGAAACTCCATGGACCAAACTGTAAATACTAAACAGTTTGGGGTCCAAAAGATAATCTTAGAAGTAGCCCAGCAGCCCACTACCCACGACCCATGGCCCGAACCGGACCGGACGGGCGGCGGTGGCGCGCTTGTAAGGCTAGCCTCGAACCCAAGCACACCTAGGTCCTCCCTCCTTCAAACACATGGGTTACCCCTTGGGGTCCCAAACCCTTATCCATTTTTTAGGCTTATAAAGAGAACAATTCATTCTTTTTCCACCGATGTGGTAGATTTGTCCCACGCCATATTTTCATGCCTCAAATACCTTACTTCGTGGACCAATATCTCTTTCATTTCTTAACGAAATTTGACGATCTTTGGCCCTATGGTCATCTACTCACTTAATAGATTATGCACGTGTGAAGAGACAAAGCCTCCAACATGCGGAACCCTAGTGTTTAAGTCATTAAATATGGGTGAACGCAACCTCCCCACCAAAGGCAAATTTTCAACAATCCCCTCTTGAAAGAGATTTTGGTGCACACACAAGGTGCCTACTTTCGAAATCTTTCAGCAAAAAGATATTGCATCAGGAGAGGTAGCTTCCGCTTTGAACCTTTCCTAGTTGAATACCACCGGACTTACTGCGCGGTGAACGTGATGTCTTGAACCGTCAGTGTTTAGTGTAAGCTAAGACAATGATACAAACACAATAACTCCCCTTATTCGTTTTCTTCTTATTGTTCTGTCCATTGTGGCCGTGGACACACTTGGATTCTTAAGTGCGTTCATTTGAGGCGGCCTGTTGGAAGCTTAACCTTTACCCACCATGCAGGTAGCACTTTAATACTTATTGCGGGAACAGCTTTGGATTCATGTTTCCTTACAGAAATCATCATCCGAAGTGCTCTTGCTTCCACGGAAGCGCTCAACTGAACCTTTTGCCGCTTAGTTTTCCCATTGAACCAAATTCTTGGAATCTCCAATCAGTATGGTTGGGTTACCACCGCAAAGGTTCGTATTGTTTGGGTTTTAAGCCCATTCCCCTAGACAGGCAGAATTCTTGATCTTCGGGTAGTCCCTTAGTTAAAGGGTCCTCTATATCCTTTGATTAGTAATCAAGGAAATGACACCCGTGATGATCAACTGTCATACGATCCTATTTCTTCGACAGATCCGACAGATATGTCCAGACGCCGTCATCCGTGCCTTTCCTGAAGCCGACCGGCTAGCCACAGTGTATAACTGCTGAAGGCACGAGTTTCTCCCAATAAGGAACGTCCTCTAAGGAGTCATGAAGTTACTCAACTTCTTTCATGTTTTGTTTAAAGCGATAAACTCCGATTCCATCATGAATCGGCCGATGCAAGTTTGCTTAGAGGATTTTCCAAGACCCACCTTACACATTTACTTGTGGATTTGGTGTTCTTCATATCTGATGTCCAATTTGCATCATTGTGTTCTCCCAGAACCGCTGGACATCCAGAATATCATAATCCGTAGATAAGCGAATATTTCAGATATCGTCATATCCGACTTAACATCTTCTATTGATCATTTTTTTAGAATCACGAGTGAAACTTAGTTCAACTGATCTACTTTGTAGGCCGATACCAGTTCAGTTGTAGTGTGTACCATACATTGAACTACATGTGACCTGCGCATATCGCTCCTTATATATGGGTGCACCATGATACCAATTAGTTATATGATTCATATCCATTAGTGGCTTTAATGACACTGTCAACTATCTCACAACTGAGTTTGAAATTAGACCAGTCCGTTAGATGTCTTAGAAATTCCAATTCCTAAGATGTCATCTGTGATACCCATATCTTTCATATCGAGACTTTTGTGTCAATATGACTTCCACTTTCAGACTGTTGGTTTTCCAACAGTTGGTTTTCTAGTTTCAGAGTCAATGTTTCTGTTGTCAGATTCATTGCTTTTGTTTCACCTGAAATTTCCAGGACCAAAATGTAAACATTTCAAGGACCAAAATGAAAGTTCAGGAAGAAGCCCAACAATCCAACAAACCAACTCTGATCCTCCCCTTTCAACTCTCCGATTAGGAAGGTTGTCTTAACATCCATGTCACGCATGACTGCAATGGCCTTGGATGTTAATAATCTATTCACAGGGGAGCACATGTACAAGTAGCCGAGGCCTTATACTCGTCAGTAGATCCATCTACTTTGTACTCACTTTTGAGTATCCACTTTCACAACCCAAAGATTCTTTTCCCGAAGGAAGGTCAACCATTACACAATTATGGTTCTATCTGATGGAATCTATTTCTCTTTGCAGCTTCTTCCCAAAGCAGCGCTTCTAGAGATGACAATTCTTTGTTAATTGTCCATGGTTCATTCTTAACCATACAAGCTAGAAGACCTGGAACAAGTCTTTGTCCCCTCTTTGCTCCGTCTCGGTTCAACATTTAGAATCCCTGAGTTCTGTAGATCTGGAACATTAAGTTCCGGATAGTCACCAACTTTCGAGTCCTATAGATCTGGAACGTCTAGTTCCGGACAATCAGGCACTCGCGGGTTCTTGTTAACCTCGAGCAAAATTACTTCTTTTTCCTTCTCAAGGAAAGTTATCCTAAAAGAATTCAGCATTCTTTGACACCAAGAGCGATAAGCACTACTGTTATTTGCAGATCTAGTGGATATGCAATCTACAGTCTTAGATCCAACTTGACCTGTTTTGGTATTCCAACCTCTACCAAGTCACCCCACATCCCAACATTTGTAGGTGGGATCCTTTCCATGTTTCACACGGAGGATTACCCTTATTTTTATGCGTAGTTCTGTTGAGAATCGCACTAGTAGTAAGGATCGCCTTGCCCCACATATTTTGGGCGTACGGCTTTGCGCTTGGCTAACACCGTTAGACTGAGGTGGGTAATGAGCAGTCGTTCTGATCAACGATGCTTCACATTCTCCCCCTCTATCACTACGAATTCCTCAATTCGTAGGCTTAGTTGATTTTCAACTTCTGCTTTGTAGCGCTTATCCGCTTCAACAGCTTCATCTTTGCTTTTCAACAAACAAATGATGCAATACGTTGTACCATCATCAATGAAGATCACAAAGTACTTGTCTCCCCCCTCTATTTTGTATAAACTTCAAATCACCCATGTAGGTGTGACTAAGCTCTAGAGGAGCGGTGCTTCTTTCGCTATTCCTTTGACATAATGGAAAGGTGATTTTGCCTCTTCGCCTACCTCACGTTCATTTTGAGGATTTATGTCGACATAAGGCAACAATCTCAACTTCGTTAGCTTTTGAATGACTTTCTATTTAATGTGTCTTAGTCTATGATGGCATAGATGCACGGATTACAAATATCATTCATTTGGCTACAGACATATTGTACCATTCTTAGTTATTACAGACCTGTTGGACTAGTCTCAAACCAGCTTGACCAAGATCGTCCCTGAAACTAAGTTTGGGACATGTATCACCTCCTTTTAGAGTGATCCTATTTCCTAAAGTCCTTTTTAAGGACAACCTCTCCAACCCCTTCTACTTTAGAGGTGGCGTTGCTTCACATGAACAACCTCTTGCCCGTGGTTAGGGCGTAACCGGATCATATGTGATCTGGATACGCTGGCCCACTCCAGTTGTTTAGGCAGACTGAGTGTCCAATTTCTTTTCTGCCTTTCTTTAGGCCTTCAGATCATTTAAGACATGGAACTCTGGCCCACCTCACTAGGTGTCCATTACCTTTCTGCCTTTCTTCTGGCCTTCAGATCATTTAAGACTGGAAATTCTGGCCCACTCCAGTCGTCCGTAGGTTTTGTACGACTGAGTGTCCAATATCATCTTATCAAATGAAGGATCTTCTGTCAAATAGTGTGATAGGTTCAACGTCTTAAGATAAGCCATTATCTTTTAGTCGTCTTCCCTTGAGATTGGTGCCCAGACAATTCTTGGTGCTTACTTAAGAGTGGTAACAGTTTTCGCACAATCAGTGGATCTCTATACTTCGTATGTGCGAACATACTTTACACACTTTTAATAATTACACTCAAAAGAACGGATCTTTTAAGTTTTCTTTACAATAGTCCAATCTTTAACCTGGAAGGAAGGTGAGATTAAACTCCTGATTTTAAAGCGTAAGGAATATAATTTATTTCGGGAAAATATTTTCATATTCCTCCTTACTTTAAGCCCTTTTTAATCAGACATCATTTAGTCTTTTTTTTTTTTACAAGGAAGAAAAATTACTTATCCCAACTTCGGACTCTGGCCCACTTCAGTCACTTCGTCGGACTGAGTGTCCGTTTTTTCCTTACCATAATTCGGATCCTTTGTCTGGGACAGATATAGGCTCTCTGCTACATGATAGAACATCTTCAACCTTCTCCTCTTGTTCCAGTTGACATCCTCAGCCTCTCGTGGGCGCTTGTTCCCACTACTCTCGGGAGCAGTGACACCATGAACACCTTGACCTTCAACAGCATAATCAAAAATGTCTTCTACCAGAAAACCACAGCCATATCCAGATTTGGTCACACAACTGTCGACCTACATCTTTCGAACACTAATACAATTTTATCTTAACATTGTTGGATATAATTGCAGTACGGAAAGTAAATAAATATTACAAGTGTTCGAAAGGATAAACAAACAACCAATATTATAATTGCCGCAAGCTTGTTGAGTCTTGAATCTTGATAACCTGAAATCAAGAAACACTAAATCTGGATTGTTACAACTGTGGCTGAGTCGAGAGATGACTCTCTGTCTTTAAGACAAGATTGCCCCGCATATATGCTTTTACGTTAGCGGGCAATAGTCTCCCAAGATAAAACAACAACTAATCAACACTACAAAGCAAATAGGTTGATTCTGACGAAGAAAACAAACATGAAACGACTTGCTGAAGAATGGAAAATTTAGAGGAAAATGAAGAGTTTTTGTTTCTGTTCTTTTCGTTTATGGCTTCTGCTGCTCTCTTTTTTATTCTTCCACCGCCCTCAAACAAGAGTAAGGTCTCAATATATAGTGTTTAGGAGGAGGAGAGGTGATTAAGAGATCATTTAAGAGGTGTATTCATGGTATTCATGGCCAGAAACATTTTGTAGTAAGTGCAAAACGTTTCAGAAGTTTAATGCCTTGGCTTTTTGGTTGTTGATCACCATTCCTGAAACTTCATAAACCAAATTGTAAATACTAAACAGTTTGGGGTCCAAAAGATAATTAGCCCGAACGGGCGGGCGGCGGCGGCGGGCGTGTGGGGCTAGCCTCGAACCCAAGCACACTTAGGTCTCTCTCCTTCAAACACATGGGTTACCCCTTGGGGTCCCAAACCCTTATCCATTTTTTTGGCTTATAAAGAGAACAATTCTTCCTTTTCCCACCAATGTGGTAGATTTGTCCCACACCATATTTCCATGCCTCAAACACCTTACTTCGTGGACCAATATCTCTTTCATTTCTTAACGAAATTTGACGATCCTTGGCCCTACAGTCATCTACTCACTTAGTAGATTATGCACGTGTGAAGAGACAAAGCCTCCAACATGCGGAACCCTAGTGTTTAAGTCATTAAATATGGGTGGACGCAACCTCCCCACAAAAGGCAAATTTCCAACATATACATATGAGAAAACTTTTGCTATTCCAATAGTAAGAACTATTGGCCCACTGCCTATATGCAACCACCTGTTTTTATCACAAGTTGATTGCTTTATGAAAAGAAGGTTAGTGTCTTGAGAGCACCTCGCTGAGAAACTAAATTGAGAATTGAAAAGCACCCAAAGGCGTGATCTAGTGGTTAATGTAGTGTGTGCGAACCATGAAGTTCAGGGTTCAAATCCCAACCAAAACAAAACAATACTAGCTGGTTTCTCCAATCTGCATAAACTTTGGTGTACGGTGTTACCCAGTGCCCCTGATGGTGGTATGTAGGTATTTTAGTGGAATAGTTGGAAGTGTGCACAAGCTGGCCCAAACACCACCATCACCATCATCATCAGAAAAAGAAAAATGAGAATTGACGAGAAAAAAATGAAGGCTGTTCAGATTGATTATGTAGTTACGTGACTTTATTTCATTTTTAGTTGCTTGATGGAAGACATTCATTCTCCGAGCATCCTTAGGACACATCCAAAAGTTCTTACCAGTTACCACTAGCCAAAATTTAATGGAGAAACAGTTAAAAATTACTGATACATAAGCTTTTGGCTGATCTGTCAACTTATTATTGTCTAATCCCAATTTTTAGAAAAATGCAATTGAATCTTGAAATACTCGACTCCTTGCAAGTTCTCCTCAATTTGCAAATTCGCAACTCCTGGGCCGATCCCTCATGTGAATACATGTGAGTTGCATGGCAGAGTCTCTAAGTTCTCAGATGAAATGTTATATTCATTGTTCTTGAAGTTTCTAAGTTTTTGTAATGCAAATATTCTAATTTTTGTCTTCTCCATGGCCTTTCTTTTCTTACATAACAATTTGTTCTCTTAACTTTTTGAGAAATGATAAGTTTCTTGGCTTGTTTCATTGCCTTTTATCTGTGTATTAATTTGAGTATTCTCAACTGAATTTACTTCCAGGTACAGTGCAGGACTTACCAGAACTTGGGTAATTTGTCCCATCACAATTTTGCGGCTGTTTTGCCTGGTGATGCAGTTACAGGAATTGTTGTTGCAAATGGAGTTATAAACTTCTTGAACATCTACAATTCATTACTGGTTTGCAGGCTTGTTTTAACCTGGTTCCCAAATGCTCCTCCTGCCATTGTCAGTCCCCTCAGGTATGCTTTATAGTTCAACAATGTCTATGATTTAAATGACTTGCTTTATAATCAATTATAGCAGTGGCAACATTGCGTACTGGAGATATTTATGCTAACGAAAGAAATTGATAAAAGTTTAAATAGTGATTCAAGACAGTCCTCAAATTCAAGCATCTAAGTGGTATCCTCATCCTCTTGCTTCAATGAAACTGATAACTAAAGTATCCATCAAGAAAAGAGGAACTAAATTTCTACCAGAAGCTCGAGTGTGTTTTTCCTCACTTTAATTCGCAAATTCTTTTATTGTTATTTTATTTTACTTTTGACTTTTGAGACATATCAATCTGATTGGTCTTCTGTTTGTGTCTTTATTGATGAATCAGATTGGGGGATTAAAACTTTCGGTATCGGTGTTATATAAATAGTCCTCTAGGACCTTATCAAAAGAAAATAACAATAGTAATCTACTGGAATCCTTGGGCAGATTGTGTGTACTTCTTGCCCAGTGAAAGTGGCAAGAATGTGAACTTTTACAGGCAAATCAACTTCAATTAGCAGAACTCCATTGACCTGCTTCTTTGTTATAATATTATGGGTCAACATCGTGGAAAGTATTTAGAAAAGCTGAGCTGTGTATTCTTCTCATGTGTTATTTCTAAAATTTGAGCATTCATACAGGTAATAAACTGTGGATATTGTAGTTTCCACGACTTGATTACCTTTTTTGTTCATATTTTATCTGAACGAATACCACTTAGAGAACCTAGTGTCAGTCAACTGAGTATGGCTCAATTATGTGTGAAATGCTTAGATGTCTAAAATGTTGTATTCTTTTTCAGCACTCTATGTGACCCATACTTGAACATATTCCGTGGGCTTATTCCACCACTTGTGAAATGCATAGATGTCTAAAATGTTGTATTCTTTTTCAGCACTCTATGTGACCCATACTTGAACATATTCCGTGGGCTTATTCCACCACTTGGAGGGACTCTGGATCTTTCGCCTATATTGGCATTTCTTGTTTTGAATGCCTTCACCAGCACTGCATCTGCACTTCCTGCTGAACTTCCATCCACAACTGTGAGAGCATCATCAGATACTCAACCTCGTGCACTAGTATTTCATCCAACTACGTCGCAGAAGAAATGGATGAGGAGACTTGCTGGGAACAAGTCAAAGACTGATGATGGTGAAAGTTAAGCTGTTTTTTGCAAATGCCCGAGTGCTAAGCCATTCTCTGTTGACACTACACTTTGACATTAAAATGTGCTGTTGTTAAATTGGATTTTTTCCCCATGTCAACCAGAAAGCTTTTCATCACTCTTATCATGTAAAATATTTCGTCAGTTCAGTAGCTTCTATATCTAAAAGAGAGGAGATACTAATGATCTTTACAGCATATTACTGAATACTCAGTGATAAACAGTTGACTATTCTCTTTTCTCCTACTCTTGGATAGAAGGTAATATTAAATTATGTCACTATCATGTGAAAATATTTTTTATAGAGCCTCGGATGACCTAGTAGATGATGTGAATCACTTCGTTTAAAATCGAGAGAAAATTTAATATAAGGTACCATTTAAGTGTTAAAATTAGAAATAGTGACAAGTTTGACTTGGAGGGGTGAAAACCCACTTAAATTTTGATCAAGTTAAACCTAAAAACTTTCTTATTCAGTTCTTCCAGAGAAGGTAGCTAATTTTCTGTAGGTTACAGCACTATTTTATTCGGTAAGTACTGTAGGTTATGGTATCATCCCAATCCCTTTTGGTTACATCCTGCCTAGTGAATGCAATGGGAACCTAGGTCCAGCCTAAATAAGGTAACCAATATGTATTTAGATTCATAAACTGCAACTACTATAGTTTTCCACTTATGTGCACCCAATGATGTAGCAACGATTAATGAAGTGGGTGAAAATCACGGGAGACCAGACTCAAAATAAACTCCAAAAAAAAAAAAAAAAAAAAAGTTATGTCTTCCCACACAAGGTAGAGTTAGTAGGTATGAGGTGAAATAGCGAGCACAAGATAACCCCAAGACCACCTTTTTAAACTATACAATTTTCAGACTAAAGCTTTGTAAGAATAGAAAGCACCATGAGAGATTCCAGTTTCATGCGGCAAGAATCAGATGCCTAACTACACAACACCACTTGCATACATATCTAATTCCTTTTCCCCCTTTTTCATATCCATACACCACACAATACTGATCAACAGAACCCGAAAGGAGCTGCCTTTCATTCCTTATCTTCCAAAAGAATATGAACTTTGGTGACTAGAAAAAAAACTATATTCAATGGAGCAGGAATCTTTAAGCAGGAGAGGCAGGTTTCCTACAAATGATAGGAGGTTTTTGGCCATAGGCATTGGACTTCTGGCAGTCATCTCTCCTCTATACATCGACAGTAGAAAAAACACTATTGAACCCCAACTTGAAGAACAAACCATCAACTTCCTTCCCTATCTTCCACTGCTCTTCTTGATCACTCTCATTATGAGCATAAGTATTTCTCATCAATTGGGCCGGTTCTCATCGTATGATCACAGGCTTCTAGCGATAGGTCTTACACTTGCTGCCATAGTCTCACCTCTCTACATAGACAGGAGAAAGTTAGTTGATCCAGAGCTTGAAGAGCAATCACTTGGCATCTCTTCTTACTTGCCACTGCTCATGTTGTTTCTCATCATCACCATTGCTATGTCATGCTACTTGGACCAGAGCTTTACCAGATTTGATCCTTACTGGATTCACAGGGCTGGTGGTTCTTCCACTGGGATTCTCATTCTTCTCCTTGTTCTTGCATTTGTTTTGAAGTTTAAAGCTCTCTAGCATGATAAATAGAGGGACTAAAGATATGTACCTTGTATGCTTCTGTTGTAGTGTTCATGTGTGGTTTGAAAAGGGGAAAAAGAGCTTTTTGACTAAAGCATTAACAAATATTGAAGTAAAACCAACTCAAGACTTGATTTCACCATTGCCGTTCTTTACTGCAAAGAAACAAGCAATCCTGTATTTGATGGTTGCTACATCCATAGATAATTAAAATGTTACCCACCCCCTAAATACAGAACGGGTTAGTCTAGCTGCAGCCACGAATTCATAAGCTCAATTGGCGATCTACATACATAATGCATTTGGAAATGAGCCCCAAGAAGATCATGATGACTTGAAGAATGATTTCGCAATAAGGAAATACTTGTTATAGTTATCAACTCAATGTAATCTATGATCAGAAAGAAACAATCTATAACGTTGAGGACAAGAAAGGTATTGCTATAAGGCCATATTTTGGCAACCATTTTCATTCTAGTTATCATGTATGACCTGTAAAGTAAAATCTAACTCATAAATAAGGAAGAGGCTGTTCCAAAAGAAAATTTTACAACAAAAAGGCGATTTCTATTTGTTCCAATGGGTGTAATACTGTGCATTGAGGAGTCTTTAGATGCATCGTCATTCATAATGTAAACTGTCCATGAATTAGGAAGACATCGGTGCTGGTGAATACTTCAACAGAACTTCCACGGCATCAAACCTGCTAATCTTATCAAATATTGGAGTCATACTCAATCCAATGATCTGCACTACAGTGTTTGAGTGACCCTTTATGAATACATCTGTTATCTGCAAAAAAGCAAAATTTTGCAAATTATCAAACATTCTTATTCTTAAATATCATCCCAGTTCTACGCTCACTGAAACCTCAGAAAAGAGAGTCAAATATGACAAGGACATTAAATCAGAAAGGATCAGATGGCAGTGAAAATGAAGAATGCACAATAGAGAACTGGATGAGGTAAGAAACAATGCATGACAAGTTCCCCTCATAGAAGTACCACCTTTCTTATCTGTTCAGTATCCCTTTCACTTTGTAGGGATATCAGATGTATCATAATTGTCAAAAGTGGCAATTGGCCAAACTGATACCGACCAACTAGTTGGAACAGAAACCCAGGCAGAAAGAGCTAATAAATTTAGTGAATTCAGAAGGTTGTGCTGCTAATTGAAAAGATACTAGAATACCCCGAGCCATTTCTTGTTATATAGTTATAGCAGACAGTAGTGCTTTGCATGGAAATGAGCCAAGGAAACGATAATGTACATGAAATAGGTGAACATTTAAAATGCCAAAAACGAAATTGAAAAACTCGTTAGCTATTGGGTTGCCCAGGCATACCTGTGTACATCCAAAGAGTTTGAGTAGCTTGAGTGACAAGCAGCTGTCCACAATAAGTCCTAGCTCTTCGTCACTTATTCTGCGACACCATGATAGGTCCAAATGCAGTAACTTTCTTGAAATTTTGGCTAGTGAGAAGGCAGTGCTAGTGCTAACCTGTAAAAGATATCCGCCAGTCACTGACAAAGTTAACTATATGACTTTTCCCTGGTCTTTACCAAAACCAAAATGAATTGCTCTTTCTCTTTCTCTTTCTCTTTCTCTTTCTCTTTCTCTTTCTCTACCGAGATAATGATGTTATTTCAATCTTATTCATCTATTAATTTATTTATTAACCTAAGAGTCCAGGCTAACCTTCTTTTAACAATAAACAAAAACAAAGTCCAGGCTAACCTAACACAATTATATTGTAAAAGAAGACCACACATGGGCAAAATGCTTGACATATTGACAACCTCAATAAAAATAAGATAAAAATCATATCCTAGTTATTATAACTTATAACTAAAAGTAGAGGGGCAGGCAAATTGCAACACAAACGTAAACTATGAGGCGATTATCATCAGACTCTTAAATGTAGGTCAACAGCTAAATCTTGGGTACAACTCAGGAATACAAAAACTACTCCGTAACTCTACACAGAAATGTATTAAGAAACTAGCAATAACATTGGCTTAATAAGCATATTTGAGAGCAGAGTAGATACTCCTGCACGATTATGTATACCTTAGAGCAATTATTCAGTGAAAGTTCCTCTAAACACGCTCCAGACGCTTCCAGAAATGCAGCAATACCTTCATCACTGACATGCAAAGTGTATATTAGATCGGAACTTGCACAACAAGGAAACCACAAAATGATGGTGCCAACAGAATTTAGATTCTCCTTGTTAAATTGCCACAATGCAGAAAAAATTACATAAAAGCTCTCCTATGTCGGAAACAAAACACTGTTGCTGTCTACTGGTACATCATGAAAATATAGGCAGCAACTCTTCAAGTAATCCATTGCAATAACAGATTAGATATAACATTATCATGATGACAAACTTTATTACTTGGAATAGTCATCATTATGCTAATTACTTGAGACAAAAAGAGTCATCTGTCAAGGAGTCAATTCACCAGCTATAACCATGATAACGGAACAAAATTTACTAGTTCACTCATGGTATATGTTACTGAAAAAGGGGGAGCAAATAAACCGCAAAGTGGCATATAGAATTCAAAGTGGGAACAAATAACCGTCAATTACACTTACAATATTAAGTAATTCTTCTACTTTAGTTGGAGGATATGACATTAAATCTGATATGGAGGCATAATATGGTCAACTTAATAACTAAGTCTAGGGACCACTCACTTGCACCTCTCTCATACACTCATTTTCTTGCCCACTGAGAAATGATAAGTGTCTCTCACTTTTCACCATTACATTGATCGCAAGAAAGTCTAAAAGCAATTGCTTAAAACATAGGATAATAATGAGTTGTTCAACCTTAATTGCTTAACGGCTAATCTCATTTCCCAGGGGAGTGTCAGAACAAAGAACTAACTAGGTTGATGCCCGACTCCTGATTCTTCTGGTGTCTTTCCTAAACCTTGTTAGTTGGTCATAAACCGGTATGTTAATTTTAACTCAACTGACTAATACAAGTTTATGATTCTTACCGTACAGAATAACACCCTGCTCAACCCTTCATCCAAAACAAGTTGCTCCCAATTCATTGAAACTTTTCAAGATGTCCTCATTTCAATATCCACGACCACATGCATCAATGGAAAGGATTCCATTTTGTCTTCCTTTTTTTGGTTGTTCTAGCGTCCCTGGCAGCTAAACCTTACCTCTAGCACCTTAATTCACGTGAAATTAAGGTCCAGTTTTTCTGAAGAACCTTTAAAGATGCTTCCAATATTGAAAAAAGAAAAGGACAAAGAACACAATCCACAAACATGTAATTACAGAAGTAAATTGATGGCCACTACATAAAAATACTTCTTTTGTTTTGTTCTGAGCTTATCTGGTATAGAAGTACCATCTCAAAGCTGCTATCATATTTATTTTTATTCCTTTTAGGGGTGTGGGGACAGCGAGGACTTGCTTTGTGCTGACTCAGTATAATGCTCGCCGACAAAATCTTAGTGAAAGAGCCATCAAAATTGTCATAAAATATAGTAGCATAATTGAACATTTCAAGAAGCAAACTGGATATCAGGACCAAACCTGAAACTATTACGGCAAAATTTGAGTTTTCGGATTGATCGACAACCATTTGCTAGAAATTGTAGTCCCACATCTGTCAAATTACTCAAGTTGGAAATATTTAATGAATGCAAGTTAGCACATGTATCTCCAATGAACTTCAGGGATTGATCTGTCAGATTCCTGCATCCAGAACAGATCAGGTTAAAAGACTAAATTAAATGCAAATGCTATGAGCAATTAAAACATTTAATTCTTCACCAACTGTGCTATTGTAAATCAAGAAGTGGAAGTAATATTACTTACTCGCAATCGGAAATATCAAGTTCTTTTAAATTTTGACCACGTGCTGCAAGTAACTCGCTTACAAACTGATCACATACACTATGAATTCCAGCTACTGACAACACTTCCAAATGCTCCAACTTCTCTAGAGCAGGTAATATGAGTATTGCATCTATGCTCTGGCACTCATCTATATAGAACTCCTTGAGAATTGATCCCAATGAGTTGGCTACAATATCAATACCAGTTTGGCTCAAGAGGGAGCACTGACCCAAATCAAAGGATTGTAGAAAAGGTGCTGATGTAACAAGTGTTTCGAGAGCTATATCAGACATCCGACTAGCACCCCTCAGTGACAAGATGGCTAAATTAGGTAAGCTATTTGAAGCCGGAGCAATGGTTGTACCCAACACATGATCAAGTGTGGGTTGTCCGCATAGATCTAGTTGAAGCACCTGCTTCCAAGCCATAAAGGTATAAGAATCATATCAGCTTCCAGAATCATCAAATAAAGTAATAGCAATAGTAGTAGTAACGACAACAGTAACAATAATTGTCTATATAATATCAGCTTCCAGAGAAAAGGAAGAAAAAGAAGGTAGAGAAAATTATGCCGTCTGATAAAACAACATTAGTTTAAAATAAAAAAGGCTTACTTAGAGACGCATGAGTCCACATTTTTAAATTTACCAGCAAGTATGAGGACATCAACTTGAAAACTTATCAAATTATTCATGATATACATGTGTAGAAGTATATACATCATTGGTTTCGGGTTACCAAACGACATAAGACATGTTTTTTTTTATAACTGTGGTGTCTGGGCCATCTTGCGCGCACCTCGACTAATTTCACAGAATACATGTCACCTCCCACCAGCAACAGGTACCAGGAAACTCTGTCCACCAAGGCTAAGACATATGGGAAGAAATCACCTAGTATTTGTTTCTCTACTGGGATTTTAATCTGTGACCTCATGGTTCTCAACCCACTTCATTGACCACTAGGCCACACCCTTGGGTGCCATAAGACATGCTTTTCTTTATTTATCTCCTATTAATAAGTAGTAAGAAATATGTAAAATCTCTCTCTACCCCGATAAAAGAAGAATAATGGAGTATAATAAGGTCATTAGTTCACATGGAAAAAATACACAGCCAACTCTATTAGTGTCCACTAGTTAAGATTAAACTTCATATGGTTCAACCAGCCATTTCACCAATTAAGCTAACTTCTTCGTTGAATTTTTCTTTTCATCTCTTCATTGAAATTTACTACGGCATCCAAGTTGCAATACGAATTCGGCATTACTGGGAGGAGAAAGTATTAAACTTGACTGAGGCAGTAGCCTAGATCAACTCTTTAGCACTCTCAGGAGGAAGTCACAAAAGAGTTTCTTTAATAAAGGACAAGACCAGCTCGTCTTGACCCTAATACAGTTGCTAAAGAAGAGGATGAGGAAAAAATGCAGGACTACCCAATGAATAAAGGTATTATTAAATATGCATTAGATGGGCATCCCATATAGATAATACAAAATAAGCTATTGAAAACACCTTCGCTAAAGATCTTACGCCCTCTTCCCTCTGTCATTCCCATACGTCGGCACAAATAGAAGGATTTTTATGAATCTATACATAACAAAGTATATCCGGAAACAGGAGTACCAAACATCTAAAACAAAAGTATATACCAATTAACCACGTAACTCGGTTTAAAGCAAAAGTAAAAGCTCAGAAAGTTTTTTTTGGTAAACGAAAATCCCCGAGGGTCAGTGGCGCACGGTACAAAACTCCGTGGATAATGGGCCCGCCCCTCCCCCCTTCTCAAAGCTCAGCTAATATTAATCATGCAAATGGAACCAAATGCCTCCTCCTCTAAAGGAGTTCATACCTTGCCGATGAGTTGTCAGCCAACTCTCTCAATTCAAATGATTTCTAGCCAGCCACAAAGACTGCCTTCCTTTCTATTTGGTTGATAATGAAACTAGAAAAGTTAGATAACTTGATTTATATTTCTAGTCGACATACATTAGGCTTAAATGCAAGGTAAGGTTGCGTACAATAGACCCTTGTGGTCCGGCCCTTCCCCGGACCCCGCGCATAGCGGGAGCTTAGTGCATGCCCTTTTTTTATACATTAGGCTTAAGTTACTTTGAGAATCAAATCACTAATCCTGCTTTCAAGTGACTGTAAATGAGAGGGTTTTCTGGTATAGTAAGTGAAATCTGTAATGGAAGGTGGTAATTCAGAGTGATAATAAATGGTTTGGGGTCAGCTGAAATTCAAGAGAGATGTTAGACATTAACTCTCCACTCAACTTGTCCCTACTAATTAAGCTTATCAAACTTTCCCAAAAATATTCCTTAGCAGACAATGTTATGTGCTACATTTTGATCTATCATGTCATTCTCCCGAAAACTGAACCTAGGGTATATCTAAATTGTCTGCATTTAGGCACCAGAATCCCATCCAGTCTCACTAGACATTGTTCTTTTTATGAGAACTAAACTTATCCTGCCATACTTGACTTATCCAAACACCCCTACACTTTAAGGTGCTTATGCATAATTCCAATTTTTGATTAACAAACTGAAAAACAACATTAATGAAATAAGGCTTACTTAGACATTGCATACCAGTTCACACTTCAAAATTTACCAGAAAGAATGAGGACATCAACTTGAAAATTTCTAGCAAAATCATATCAGCAGGAAACTCCAAAAGCCTGGGTTATATGTCATTGATTTTGGGTTACCAAGAGCTACACACATGCTTTTCTCCATTTATCTCCTTTTGGGAAGTACTTTATGTATTAATACCTCTATCTACCCCCAAAAGGAATAATAATGGAGTATAATAAGGTTAACTGTTCAGATGAAAAACCACAGGGCTGACTCTTTTAGTGTCCACCAAAACAGATATAACTTCATAAGGCCCAACAAACCATTTCACCTAGAAGCTAACTATTTCACTGAAATTGTACTACGGTTATCCATGTTGCAAAAGGAATACTGCATTGTTGGGAGAAGAAAGTACAAAAACTTGACTGATGCAGCCCTGTCTAGGAATAACGTTTTAATGCTTTAGCATTCTCAGGAGGAAGTCACAAGTGATTTGCTCTAATAATCTGCGTAAAGAACAAAGGCAAGCTTTCCAGGACGAAAACACTGGCTAAAGAAGAGGATGAGGAAAGAATGTAGAAATAGAGAAAATTCACAGGATGGTGACCAGAAGTCAGGTTGAAGTGGCCCCCTCCTTTCTCAGTGAACAAAGGTATTATAACGTATGCACCAAGAGTAGTACTCCATAAAGAAAGACGAAACAACCTACTGAAAACACATTCCTAAAGGTCTGCTGTCCTCTTCTCTCTGCCATCCCCACACCTTGGAACAAATAGAATACATTTTTTGAATCTTTAGAATAACAAAGTTTTTGAGACAGAGTAGGAACCATCCAAACAAAAGTCTATACTAAGCAGAAAACACAATTAAAAGCAAAGTAAAGCCTGGCAAATGTTTATCATCAGATGGCAGTGTTCTGTTGTCATTCTACTTACATGCTTTGTTATCCCTCTACTAACACTTTGTGCTAAACGTGGGAAGAAAAGTTCATATGTCCACTGATAAGAAACTCTCAACACTAAGAATTATCTCCTGTACTCCAATTATCCAACTGTATAATACTACAAATCACACTTTAGCTCTACCTTCTAGTACCCTAATCATAATTTGGCAGAAACATTTCAGAGAATAATATATACCACAGTAACAAAAAACAAGTAAACTAAATAAAAAAAGAAGCAGCATAGATTACCATCAAATTTCTTCTATTAAAGTCTCTAAATGAGTGGCAAAACTGCTTTTCTGTTAACCATGAACAGTCCTTTATACGAATTTGAGTTGGTGATCCTTGAACAAGAAGGTCCAACATATGAGAACTCATTTTCCTAGAATTGCAGAGCAATTCAATCAATCTTCGCCTCAAGATATCAGGGACACCTTGGAGAGAAACTATTGCTTCAGCATTTTCTGCAAGGGCTTTCAAGGAAAGATCTAGCAGTGAAGGAATCACACGAGGAAACTCTTTTTTCTCAGGATGTTGAGATGCTTCCCATCTAACCAATTTCTCACCCTTTCGTTTAGGTATACGCTCCCTAATCCTCTTCAATGCAGTAGAAAACGGATCGGTGGTGTTCCCTAGATCTTGAACAGTTTCCAGAGTTGGCAATTTCTTTTCCTGAGTAGAAGAGCCTTCAGGGGGAGCATCACAGCGCGCAAAGCGAGGAGCCTTTTCCCTTAATGCAATTGCTTGTCTTGAAGCATTTTCAGCGATCAGCCTTTTTCTAACTTCGACCTCAGACAAGGTAGGGGTAAGGTCTACATACACTCCACCTTCCCCAGACCCCACTTGTGGGATCACGCTGGGTAGGTTGTTCTTGCTGACATTTTCAATTGGTAACACGTCAACATTTTGTCTATGCTGGATGGATCCTAACTGTGGCACTGTTGCAACAGCCTCCTCCTGCTGCTTCCTGTGTTGCAAGTCCAACTCCACTGGCAAGGTTGTAAGTGACAACCAAGAGTTATCAACCTTAGCCTTCCCATTTTCTTCTCTAGTGTATCTCTTCTCACCACCCAATGGATTACTTCCACCAATATCCTGGTCTTTGTTCATCACTCCCAACTCAAGTTTGAAATTTCTAAAGGCATCATAAGGCATTATTTCCTCAAATTGCTTCGCCTTTCCCTTGTTCAATCTTTCCTCTCTGCGGTCACTCTCATCAGCCCTAATTTCATTTAATTCAACAGTCCTCTGTGTATACTCCTGCAAACCAACTAAAATACCCCCATCACCCTCTTCAGGAACCGGAATATTAAGATCAAAACCCAATTCACGGTCCCCATTAACATTCCCTAAGTTCCCGTTTAACACTTGAATAGCATTGTGAGACTCTTCCGGTACACTTAAAAGTCCACCTTCTTGATACCCAAAAATGAATTCTCCAGCACCCAATGCCCCATTCTTGATCCCTCCCCCTTCCAAAATGTCCATTTTACCTATATGCCCAATACTTTCATCAACCACGACTTGGCTTTTACCCTCAAGATGCTCATCAACCTTAACATACTCATCAATGTATTTGTGAAAACCAAAAATTTCATCAACTTCTTCACCAAACCTAACTTTTTTAACCACTGAGTTCCCTTCCACTTCCCCACTAACCCTCTTCATCCCAATCCCATCACTCAAATTCACACCCTCCCCATTACTTTGATTCCTATCCAATGGCTCCATCCAAATCCCACTCAAATTTAAACCTTCCCCAATTCTTTGATTCCTATCCAATGGCTCCATCCCAATCCCATCACTCAGATTCTTACCCTCTCCATTTCTTTGATTCCCACTCAACGGCGCCATCCCAAACCCATAACTCAAAGTCAAACCCTCCCCACTTCTTTGATTCCTACTCAATGGCTCCATCCCAATTCCATAACTCAAATTCAAACCCTCCCCATTTCTTTGATTCCTATCCAACGACTCCATCCTAATCCCACAACTCACATTCAAACCTTGCCCATTTCTTTGATTTGTATCCAATGGCTCCATCTCAATCCCCTCACTAAAATTCATACCCTCCCCATTTCTTTGATTCCTACTCAAAGGCGCCATCCCAATCCCATAACTCAAATTCATACCCTCCCCATTTCTTTGCTTTTCACTCAATGGCTCCATCCCAATGCCCTCACTCAAAATCAAACCCTCCCCATTTCTTTGATTCCTATCCAATGAATCCATTCTAAACCAACCCAAGAAACTCAAAAACCCAAAAACCCAAAAGTCCAATCAAACCCAAAATCCCAGAAAGAATTCAAGGGCTCTGATCAGATAAAAAGTATAGTAACAAAGAAATAAAGTATCGGTAAATAATCAACAATTTAAATGGGGGTGGGGGTGGGGGTGAGGGGTTATCTCAATTCAAACTCACACAAAAAGAAACAAGAAACTATAGAGAATCAAGAAAATCATACAAAAAGGATGATAATCACAGCGTTTAGAGAAAGGGGTATGTCTTTATATAGTGGAGAGAAGTAGTTGAAGTGTGAACAAAATGCATTATTAGTTAGTAATATAATGTGTAGAATCCACATAACAATTGTCATTTGACCAACACTACTGTTGTGTTGCAATGTTGCACATAATTCTTGATTGATGTAAAAGTTTTATACATATATCGATAAACCCAACAAATGTAGAAACCATTTTCCTCAAAAAGGTCGTCTTCCATTGCTAGACCATGCGCGTTGATAAAGCACTTGCTGCCTTGATATATATATATATACGTTTTTGTTGTACGAACCTAATACTCCCCCAAATAACAAACATGTTCAAATTTCTTTAAAATTATTTCCAATTCATTTAAAAGTATTTTCAAGAAAAAATGATCGAGATTTTTATTGGTCCAATTAAAGTGACTAGAGTAATTTGAGGATAGAAAAACTACAATTGTGAGCACTAATCTCATGAGCATGTAACTATGTGTGTTACGATATAATTGTTGAAAATTTACTAATGTATAATTAAGTTTATCCCATTATTTATGACTCAAACAATTGGGGCCCCGCACGTTGGAAGTGTCGTTTCCACACACGTTTAATTTTAGTGTCAAGTATCGTAAATTTCGTTAGTGAAAGAGATATTGGTACGTAAATGAAATGTTTGAGACATAGAATGATGGACGGTTATTGGATAAATAACAAGTGTTACACGTTGGTAAATGAAGGAAGGATTGTGCGAGGTGTAAGATGGAACGGGTCGGAAAGGGCCGCGGAGCCGAGAAGGGACGCAGCGCCTCCCGGACTGGACCGCAGCGCCAGAGCGCCGCGGATCCCCCCTTGCAGTGTCGCGGCGCTAATTCTCTGTTTGGCCACTGGAGCCGCGGCTCTAATGTTGCAGAGCCGCGACGCTTCCCAGGCAGTGAGTGCTCGACGAAAGTTCAAAAGTTTGGCTGATTATGGAGAAGTTTTGGAGCATTAACATGGCAGTTTTTTCTCCATAACTCAGTCATTATTTGGCTGCATTAGTTGGCGGTTTAAAGGGCCATTACATGGCATTTAAATGGTCATTACATGGCATTTAAATGGTCATTACATGGGCACTTGAAGATGCCATCTTGCACACCTATAAATTGAGGTATTTGACTCAATTCTAGAGATGCCCACAATATACATACAAGAATACAACACCACAAAGAGATCAGTTTTACTGATAAGCAATCCTTCTCTTAGCAATTTTTATTGTTCGTGTTCTTCGCTGAGGTCATTTGTGTAGGCTTTGCACATTTGATAGTTTGTTGTTTTATCTTGGGAGACTATTGTCCACACTTCCGTAAAGCCTATATACGGGGGCAATCTTGTCTTAAAGATAGAGAGTCATCTCTCGACTCAGCCGGTGGTGTTGTGTTTATCTAATTGGATGCTAAGTGTTTCAAGTGTGAACTAGAATCTCAAAGGACTATAATCGTTTGGATTCTCATCGGATCTACAAGCCACAAGTGTAGCAGTTCATGTTCTTGTATTTCTGAATACAAGATCCAGATTTGGAATTCCAATTCAAGATCAAGTGATTGACAATTTGTTGTTGTAATCTTTGTTGTTTATCCTTTCGATCACTGTAATAGTTATTTACTATTTCCGTACGTGCTTTACATATCCAACAATAATATCACGAGCGTGTAAAGGACGTATACATCTCGCATCTAGAGATTCTCATTATACAATTGTATCTAACTAAAGAAAAAAATGAAATCAGTTGGAGCCAGATCAAAAAGTTAAAATCACAGATTAGTTGATGAAGCCAGATCAGATAGTCAAAGATCATAAATTATTTAAATCTTTAATCACATAATATTAGATTCGATTTTGGTCTTATATGTAATAACAATATGTATTACGTCAGAAAATGACCTCAATTCTTATGAAGAAGAAATTATTTGCACCTATCACATTTGTTAATTTAGAAAATTTGATTAGTTTCTTGACACGTGTGTTGCACGTGTATGCTAAGTGATCATGTGGTATACGGTTTTATTTAAAATAATAATACTAATTAAAGACTTGAGTAAATAATTATATATGAAATATTAAAGAATATACGTGAATTATCTATGAGGATTGTCTTATGATGATTTAGAATCGGGTAAATTCGTCTAAAAATCATAAAATTAATCTCTTTTATATTTTTCTCATATTTCATTAATTAATAATTATAAAAAATTTAAAAAAAAATTAATGGAAGAAATAATTGTGAGCACTAATGAGCATGTAACTATGTGTGTATAGTGTTACCGAATAATATTACGAGCGTGTAAACCACATATACATATCGCATCTGGAGATTCTCATTATAAAGTTATATCTAACTAAAGAAAAAATTTGAAAGCAACTGGAGCCAGATCAGAAAGTTAAAATCACAAACTAGTTAGTGAAGCCAGATCAAATAGTCAAATATCATAAATTATTTAAATCTTTAATCACATAACACTAGATTCTGTTTTGGTGTTATGTGTAACAATAATATATATTGTGTTAGAAGATGACCTCAGTTCTTATGAAGAAAAAATTATTTACACGTATCACATTTGTTAATTTAGTAAATTTAACTAGTTAATTGGCACGTGTGTTGCACGTGTATGCCAAGTGATCATGTGGTGTACACTTTCTTAAATTTATAATACTAATTACAGACTTGAGTAACTAATTATATATGAAAGATTAAAGAATATATGTAAATAAACTATGAGGTTGTCTTGTGATGATTTAGAATCGGGTAAATTCATCTAAAAATCGTGAAATTAATCATTTTTATATATTTATCATATTTTATTAATTATTTGTTATATTAAATTTTGGTTTTTCCTAATGGAAAAAATAACTATGAGCACTAATCTTAGGATCATGTAACTATGTGTGTGTGTATAGTGTTACAGAATAATATCACGAGCGTGTAAATCGTACACATATCGCGTCTAGAGATTCTCATTATACAATTATATCTAACTAAAGAAATAATTTGAAAGCAATTGGAGGACAAAAGGGGTTGCTCATATGGTAAGGACCCTCCACTTTCAATTCGAAGGTTGTGAGTTTGAGTCACCAAGGGAGCAAAGGGGGAACTCTGGGGGGGAAGAGTTAAAAAAAAAGTTATAGCCAGATCAGAAAGTCAAAATCACAGATTAGTTACGAGCGTGTAAACCACATATACATATCCCATCTAGAGATTCTCAATATACAGTTATATCTAACTAAAGAAAAAAATTGAAAGCAACTGGAGCCAGATCAAAAAGTCAAAATCACAGACTAGTTAGTGAAGCCAGATCAGATAGTCAAAGATCATAAATTATTTAATTTTTAATCATATAACACTAGATTCAGTTTTGGTCTTATGTGTAACAATAATATGTATTACGTCAGAAGATGACCTCAGTTCTTATGCAAAAATATTATTTACACCTATCACATTTGTTAATTTAGTAAACTTAACTAATTTCTTGGCACGTGTGTTGAACGTGTATGCCAAGTGATCATGTTGATGTATATAAGGAGGGGTTTAAGTGGGTCGGTTGGTCGAAGTTGGGTTAGACACGGGTTGACACGAAAATGGACTCAAAATGTGGGGTGTCATGTTCTCGGATTTTCCAAACAATGTGGTGTTGTGGGGCTTGCACGGGTAATATAGGGTGGAAATAGGTGAAGGCATTTTGTAGGGATTTTCTATACACGTTGAGGGTTGTATTGGTGGTCGGGGTTTAGTGGTTGGGGGGTGGTAAGGTGGCGGAAACTGATAGGGTCAGTAGGTCGACGGTATAGGGACTCGACCGGGATGGTGAGGAAAATGGTTGGGGTATTCGGGTGGTTTTGTGATGTTTCGATTTAAGGCCCTTGGGGTGTGAATTGTGGAAGTGTTGTAGGATGTTACAGTGAAAAGAATGAAGCAATTTGGGCGAAGATTGGACACGAGGTTGCTAAGGATAAGCTCGGGTACAAACTAAGTGAGGTAGGCCGAATTGGGACGAGGAATCGACACGAGGTTACTATGGACAAGCTCGGGTGCAAACCAAGTGAGGTAGGCCGAATTTGGACAGGGATTGGACACGAGGTTGCTAAGGACAAGCTATGGTGCAAATCATGTGAGGTAGGCTGAAAGGCCGGATATAACCTTGGCTTGGGCGTAGTTAGATCACAAAAGTTCTAACTAAACCTGCACCAAGGGCTTACCCACAAAATTATTGAGGTTCGGACTATAAAAGGATTGATGGCCCACAAAAGGACCAATTAAATTAACCAACACAAAAGTTGAATAACTTAGAAAAATTAAGTAAAACTCAAATATATTTCATAAATTTTCAATGTCTTTGTACATAAACTTCATGCCCTATTTATACTAGTACTTAGACATTTCTAGAAAACAACTAATAGACAAACTACATGGCACTCGGCCGAATGGGAAAGGGGAAAGGAATTCGGTTCTTTTGGGGGAAGGGAGAAGACCAACTCTTCATGTTTCCTACGCCACCCTTTAGTGTCTTCCATGAAGATAAGTGCATGAACTAATTAGTTCATGAATCTCGTCCAAATGGGAAAAGGGGAGGGGGGATAGGTTCGGCCGAATGGGAATAAAAGAGAACTAATCCTTCTAGGTCATCCTTTTGTGTCTTCCATGTTGTTAAGTGCATGAACTAGTTAGTTCATGAATTATCTCCTTGGAAGCTTCTTCTTCTAGATGATTATTGGCCTTGTTACACTATCCTATTTCACAGCCTAGTCATCTTTATACACGACCTATTAATTATGTCCTAAGGAAAGCTAGTAGTGAAGCTAGGAATTTTAAACAAGCTAAAAGAAAATGGTCTCGGCCAAGACCCACATAAAAGTCAAAAATAAACATGTCCCATTTTGGATCTTCACGTTCAATCTTCAACTCCACTCCATATTCCATTCCAAATTAAGCATATTACCATATGATGGACGACAATATTTGGTACTCCTTGCAAGTCACCTCTTGGATCATGTTGGGAGCTTAAGTTCGTGGCCTTTCTTTCATCAATTTCCCATTCTTTAAAAGAATTTTCCCTGAAATTCTCGCCGTCTAAGTACATTGATAAGTCTCCGACATGAAACGTTGAACTTCTATATCCGTCCGAAAGTTCTTCCTCGTAGAAAGGATCCGCGTACAAGACAAAGGGTTTCGACTCTAAGTAGTGTTCCCATTGGACCAAGGGTCCTACCATATCAAGTTTCTTGCCGTAAGTAGAATAATTGAGTCGTGTACCACCCAATCCTTCACTAGATAAAGCAACGGGTCTCTTGTCTTGAATTAAGATGGTACCAATTTCATCATCACATTCTATTTCAAGTAGTTCTTCAAAGTTCATAATAGGGGCAGCAAGGGTACAACAATCTCGAATGAAGCAATGATAAAAAGAAGTCAAACCATGGAAACTTTTTACCTCACTTACATATAGTTCCCACCTTGGATGGATTCACATGAATGTCCTCGGATGAGGCTATGTATCCCATGAATGTTTGTAGTACCTCATGAATGAACCTCATGGAAGAGCTTGGAGCGTTACACAATCCAAGTGGCACCATAAGCCATTCGTACCATCCACACTTGATCTTGAAAGTCATCTTCCGTTCAACTCCCTCTCGGATCCTCACTAGATGGCAGCCACTCCTCGAATCTATCTTGGATAACAACTTGGCCCCACTCAATTCATCCAAAAGATATTTCAATCCCCGTATAGGAAACTTGCACTCCATGATTATGTTATTGACCGCTCGGCTATTAATACACGTGTGTCAAGTTCCATCTTTATTTGGCGCCAACAAGGCGGGTGCCGCACATGGACTAAGGCTCTCTCGGACAAAGCCTTCGTCTAGTAATTTTTGCAACTCCTTAGTCTCTTCCGGATTGCATCTATAGTCGGGATGATTAGGTAACGAATTCCCGGGGATAACATCGATAGTATGTTCACTACCTTTGGTTGAGGGTAATCCGGGTGCAAGATCATCTAGAAGTATCTCTTCCAAGAGTTCCTTCAAGTCGGCATTTTCAACCGCATCTCCCACAAGATTCTCCTTATTCTTGTACACCAATGCATCTATAGAACTCCCATCATTCGACTCTTCTTCTATCATTCGGGCATCAAGTAAGAGGGCATCGACCTTGCATTTCTTGGTATTTCGGACCTTCATTTACAATGGCATCAATCGAATCTCCTTATCATCTTTTCGAAAAGAATAAGTATTATTCTCTCCATCATGTTGCGTTTTCCTATCAAATTGCCATGGCCGACCCAATAAAATATGACAAGCATCCATAGGTAGGATGTCACACCATATTTCATCTTCGTACTTACCAACCTGAAAGCTAATAAGAGCATGTTTTACTACCTTAAGCTCGTTGTCTTTGTTCACCCATCGGAGAGTATAGGGCTTAGGATGGTTGCGGGTAGGCAATTTCAATTTCTCCGTCATTTCTACGGAGGCCATATTGGCATAACTTTCTCCATCAATGATCACATTACACACTTTATCGCTTACTTTGCACCGAGTGTAAAATATTTGCCCTCTTTGTGTCTCCTCATATTCTTCAAGGTGAACACTCAACACATGTTGGAGTACCAAACTTACACCCTCCTCCACAAGAGCAACATCTTTCTCTTGGGCCTCCTCAATTTTGGGTTCCTCAATAGCAAAGGAATCTGCACACTCTTGATACTCTTCAATGGTCATGACCTGAGGGTTTGGACATTTATTTGCAAAGTGTCCTAGTCCTTGATATTTGAAACACCTCTTCCTACTTCTATCTACCCCCTTCACAACCTCTACTTTCTTCCCTTTATCGTTTTCTAAATTTTCTTGGTTATACAAAGTGTTAAAATAAGAGGTACTGCCATTTTATTTAACACTAGCGGGCCTTACATAGGATTTTGGGGTACCCTTCTTTTGTTTCCTTTCAAACTTGAGTGATAAGTGGCATACGTCTTCAAATGTGTTGTAAGTTTCCACTTCAACCTTCTCTTGAATTGCCACGTTCAAGCCTCCAATGAATCGTGCAATTCTTTGCGTCTCATTTTCTTCCAAGCCACAAAGCATGGTAACCTTCTCGAATTCTCGAACATATTCCTCAACCTTAAGAACTCATTAACGAAGTTTGGTGAGCTTAAGGTATAGGTCTTGTTCATACTCTCTTGGCAAGAACTTCTTCAAATGTTTCTTTAATTTGTCCCAAGAATCAATCTTGATTTTTCCATTCCTCTTCCGGCTTGTTTTGAGGTTTTCATACCACACCGAAGCGAATTCTTTCAACTTCAATGTAGAAACCTTAAAACATTTGTGATCATCATATTTCTTGTATTCGAAAAGCCTCTCAATGGTCCTTAGCCATTCAAGAAACTCTTCTAGATCTATATTGCCTTCAAAGGTTAGAAGTTCAAGCCGTAGGCTTCAGTCATCCTCTCTATCATGCCCCGGGTTGTTTTGGACATCTTCCTCAACATGCATTGGGTTGTTTTGTGCAATATCCTCGAAATCATCATCATTAATCATAACACGTTCCGCAAACTCTATTCTCAAGAGTTGCATTTGTTCCGCAATAAGGTCACTTATGGCCCTCCGAAGATCTTCATTTAGGTTAGCCATAGCGTCAAGGCGTGGGACGGGAAGACCTTGATCTAATACCAAACTGATGTATATAAGGAGGAATTTAAGTGGTTTGGATGGTCAAAGTTGAGTTAGACACGGGTAGACACGAAAATGGATTCAAAAGGTGGGGTGTCGGGTTCTCAGATTTGCCGGAAAGTGTGGTGTTGTTGGGCTTGCATGAGTAGTATAGGGTGGAAATGGGTTACGGCGTTTTGTGGAGATGTTCTAGACACGTTGAAGATTGTATTGGTGGTTGAGGTTTAGTGGTTGGATGGTGGTAAAGTGGCGGAAACTGATCGGGTCAATAGGTCGATGGTATAGGGACTCGATCGGGACAGTGAGGGAAATAGTTGAGGTATTAGGGTAGTTTTGTGATATTTCGGTTTAAGGCCCTTGGGGTGTGAATTGGGGAAGTGTTGTAGGATGTTGCGGTGAAAAGAATGAAGCAATTTGGACAAGTATTGGACACGAGGTTGCTAAGGACAAGCTCGTGTGCAAACCAAGTAAGATAGGCCGAATTGGGACAATGATTGGACACGAGGTTGCTATGGACAAGCTCGGGTGCAAACAATGTGAGGTAGGCCAAAAGGTGGGATAGAACCTTGGCTTGGGCGTAGTTAGATCACAAAAGTTCTAACTAAACTTGCACCAAGGGTTTGACACACAAAAGGATCGAGGTTCGGACCACAAAAGGACCAACTAAATTAACCAACACAAAAGTTCAATAACTTAGCAAAATTGAGTAAAACTCAAATATATTTCATAAATCTTCAATGTCTTTGTACATAAACTTTATGCCCTATTTATACTAGTACTTAGACCTTTCTAGAAGACAACTAAATAGACAAACTACATGGCACTCGGCCGAATGGGAAAGTGGAAAGGGATTCACCCTTTTTGGGGAAGGGAGAAGACCAAGTCTTCATGTTCCCTAGGCCACCCTTTAGTGTCTCCCATGAAGATAAGTGCATGAACTAATTAGTTCATGAATCTAAAAAAAATGGAAGAAAAAAAAAAGGGGGGGGGGGGGGGATAGGTTCGGCCGAATTGGAATGAAAGAGAACCAATCATTCTAGGTCATCATTTTGTGTCTTCCATGTAGTTAACTGCATGAACTAGTTAGTTCATGAATTATCTCCTTAGAAGCTTCTTCTTATAGGTGGTTCTTGGCCTTGTCACCCTATCCTATTTCACGGCCTAGTCATCTTATTACATAGACTATTAATTATGTCCTAAGGAAAGATAGTAGTGAAACTAGGAATTTAAAACAAGCTAAAAGAAAATGGTCTCGGCCAAGACCTACATAAAAGCCGAAAATAAACATGTTCCCTTTTGGATCTTCACGTCCAATCTTCAACTCCACTCCATATTCTATTCCAAATTAAGCATATCACTATATGATGGATGACAATCTTTGGCACTCCTTGCAAGTCACCTCTCGGCTCATGTTGGGAGCTTAAGCTCGTGGCCTTTCTTTCATCACATGTGGTATACAATTTTCTAAAATAATACTACTAATTAGAGACTTGAGTAAATAATTATATATGAAAGATTAAAGAGTATATGTGAATAAACTGTGAGGATTATCTTATGATGATTTAAAATCGGGTAAATTCATCTAAAAATTGTGAAATTAATCATTTTTATATTTTTATCAGATTTTATTAATTATTAGTTATATTAAATTTTGTTTTTTCTTAATGGAAAAAATAACGGTGAGCACTAATCTTAGGAGCATGTAACTATGTGTGTGTATAATGTTACAGAATGATATCACGAGCGTGTAAATCGTACACATATCGCGTCTAGAGATTATCATTATACAATTATATCTAACAAAAGAAAAACTTTGAAAGTAGTTGGAGGACAAGAGAGGGTTGCTCAGATGGTAAGCACCATCCACTTTCAATTCGAAGGTTGTGAGTTTAAGTTACCAATGGAGCAAAGGGGGATCTCCGGGGGGAAGAGTTAAAAAAAAAGCTGTTGGAGCCGATCAGAAAATCAAAATCACAAATTAATTAGTGAAACCAGATCAAATAGTCAAAGATAATAAATTATTTAAATATTTAATCACATAACACTAGATTCAATTTTGGTCTCATGTGTAACAATAATATGTATTATGTCGACGATGACCTCAATTCTTATGAAGAGAAAATTATTTGCACCTAACACATTTGTTAATTTAATAAATTTAACTAATCTATTAACACGTGTGTTGCACATGTATGCCAAGTGATCATGTGCTTTTTTTTTTTTTTTATAAATAATACTACTAATTAAAGACTTGAGTAAATAATTATATATGAAATATTAAAGAATATACATGAATTATCTATTAGGATTGTCTTATGATGATTTAGAATCGTCTAAAATCGTGAAATTAATCCTTTTTATATTTTTCTCATACTTCACTAATTAATAATTATATTAAATTTTAGATTTTTCTAATGGAATAAATAATTGTGAGCACTAAGGAGCATGTAACTAAGTGTGTATAGTGTTACAAAATAATATTACGAGCGTGTAAATCACATATACATATCGCATCTAGAGATTCTCATTATATAATTATATCTAACTAAAGAAAAAAAAAATTGAAAGCAACTGGAGCCAGATCAGAAAGTCAAAATCACAGACTAGTTAGTGAAGCCAAATCAGATAGTTCAAGATTATAAATTATTTAAATCTTTAATCACATAACACTAGATTCAGTTTTGGTCTTATGTGTAACAATAATATATATTACGTCAGAAGATGACCTCAGCTCTTATGAAGAAAAAATTATTTGCACCTATCACATTTGTTAATTTAGTAAATTTAACTAGTTTCTTGGTACATGTGTTGCACGTGTATGCCAAGTGATCATATGGTTTACAATTTTATAAAATAATACTACTAATTAAAGACTTGAGTAAATAATTATATATAAAAGATTAAAGAATATATGTGAATAAACTGTGAGGATTATCTCATGATGATTTAAAATCAGGTAAATTCATCTAAAAATCGTGAAATTAATCATTTTTATATTTTTTTAATCATATTTCATTAATTAATAGTTGTATTAAATTTTGTTTTTTCTTAATGGAAGAAATAATTGTGAGCACTAATCTTATGAGCATGTAACTATGCGTGTGTAAGTGTTACTAAATAATATCACGAGCGTGGAATCACATACACATATCGCGTCTAGAGATTCTCATTATACAATTGTATCTAACTGAAGAAAACTTTTGAAAGCCGTTGGAGCCAGATCAGAAAGTCAAAATCACAGATTAATTAATGATGTCATATAAGATAGTCAAAGATCAATAAGTATTTAAATCTTCAATCACATAACGCTACATTCAGTTTTGGTCTTATGTGTTGTAACTGTTGACACCTAAGTTTTACCCTCAAATACTTTATTTAATTATTCAAAGTTTCTGAGTCATGAACGGAGTGAAATACACACTTTACGAAGCAAAAATAATTTTACGAAAATTATCTCAGTGACATTTTGTCATTTTATTTGGCAATATATCATCGAATATATTGTTGTATATCATTTGCATATTTTAAGAAATATTTATCAAAATTAAAGAAGACAATTATCTAATTAATTGTCTAAATTAACTATTTAAAATAGGTTAATATTTCACTCCGTAATATTAATAAAATTGAGTAAATTAAATAGAATGTCAAAATAGCATCTCATTTTTATTTCAAAATCTTTTTCTTTCTAATACTGAATTGCTCATTTCATGTTAATTTAAAGTCAAATTGGCCACCTTTTAAATTGATTTCATGATCAAATTTACAAGATATAACTCTCAGATCCCAACCCGTTTTAATTTGAGCGTTTTTGGGCCTCTCCCATTTAAAACAAGTCCGAGTCCAGTCCACTTCAGACCTGACCCAACCCAAACTCGTCCTTAACCAACGAAGAGAGCCCAAAAGGGCCAAACCGATGCTTTCTCTCTCTCCTTGCCGGAAACGATAAAAATTCAGACAAGAACACCTTTTCATTAATGGCTCTTACCCCCCCCCCCCCCCACCAACCCCTCTCTAACAAAAGGTGGCATTTTCAAGGTCTAAAATTTGATCTCTCGGTTGTTGGTCTGAGTTTGTCGTGAATTTGGACTAAGGCTGCGCATCAAAGATGTATGCTCTTGTGCAGATTATGTTAAGTATGATAGACTATAATTTAGTCAGTAGTATTCAGAGATGTTATATCTAATTCTTGTTTGTAATTAATTAAGGAAAACCTGCTAGGGACTAGAAAATGGCTTGAGGGTAATGTTTTGATTAATAGAACATGGAAAATTAGTTAGTTTTAAGAGCTTATATGCAAATGTGTGTGGTAATCTGTCTGGGGGAGTTGTCATGTTTTAGGTGAGTATCTTCGTGAAATGCCTAAGCTTTCGAATAAGATGCACTTACACATGTGTAGATTGCCTATTAAAGGTATATGTAGTTTTCTTTGGTTCATGAATTGGCCTATGTGGAGTATAACTACTTTTAAACATATTGAATGAGTATGTGTGAGGGATGACTTTAGTTCTAGGAAGGATGCCACTGTGTAAGTGTGGTGTAGAACCGTTCGGACCATTCTTTGTTTTGATTATGAGGGCAGAATAGAGATTTGATTGCCTAGATCATGTTCACCTAACTGTTTCATAGCTTGTAGTTGTTCACGAAGATGATTATGCATGATTGGTTTAGCTTATAGGAGACTACATATCTGAGATGCCACCTATGCTTGTTACCTGTTAATTTTTGTGTCTGCATGCTTGCCAAACTGACCATATACTTGCTTTTTTGCTTAAGTGTCAAAATTCATCCTCATTAACATGTAAAGTTCTCCACGGTAGATCTTGGTTCACGGCTGTGCATCGAAAAGGTAGGATCAAATTCCTCTCATTTCCTCTTTTTTATGCATTTCGTGTGTTTGTGTGTTTAATCTAAGCACTGCTTCAGTATCTGTCTAATAAGAAAATCATGATTAGTTTTAAGTTTTCAGCATGTTTAGTAGAAGGATTATGCCGTGATTTGTTGGGTATCCTGTGATGCTAGCATGTTTTGGTTGGTTTCTTGTATTCTAATGTCCAGATCTAAGCTTGTGTAATGTTTTATGTTTGTTTAAGTAAGACCTATGGTATGAATAATTAGTCCTGTGTTTACCTTAAGGATTATACTATGCCTAGCCATGTTCTGGATGTGTCTGCATTTTGGTCATAGCCTATCTAAACCTCATGTTGAGTAGTGACCAAGGTCTAGTTTCTCTATAAGTGCATGTGCATGCTTGTATGAATTATATCACATGTCTTTCTGTGATTTGGAGATAATATAGGTTGGGTTTTGCTTTGAACATCTTCTAGTATGACTATAAACATGTATATTGAGTCTTAAGTTTGGTAAAAAAATGTGAACTACGTGTCTTGCTTGTACAAAACTATCACTGTGTATTATGTGCAACCTTAACATGACATGTATGTATGATTTAGCCTAGAACAGTCCATCATATCTGAAAAGGTCATCTATGATTCATCCCATATGCACTCTTGATGTACCCATGTTCATCCTTATTTCTATATGCATTTGCACTCATTTGCTTTGGCACTGGTCTGACCCTTGTGTATTTGTTATTCCTACCTCATGATGTTAATTCTGGGTTGCTTGTTTAGTTGTTGTTTGCTCAGTAGTAGCATGATTAGGACCGAGCTGAAATTTCCCCACCGCCATGAAGTACGGCCAAATGTACAGTCCGTACATTGGACCGTACCTCATCGGCAGAAACCTGAAAAATTCTCCTCAACCTTATACGGCCCGTACATTAAATGTTCGGCTCATTCTTCGCATGTAACCGACGAAAACTTATCCAACTTCGATGAAACTTATTCTCTTGGGTTCGTTTAGCTCCTATACTTCCCGACACTTCTATAAAAAGGTTTTAAACCATCATTATCCTTCCGTAAAGTGTCATACCTTCTCGGGATACTTGAGTTAATCGACGACACGATTTGACGCAAAACTACGAGGTGTAACATGGTGGTCTTCTTGGACCTTGCCCATTCATTATATTTTTCTCCTTTCAATTGCGCTCGTGTTATCGAAGTTTCAGGATTGTCATTAGATGTTATATCGTATGAAGAGATAGTCTTTCTTTTGTTTGTTTCTTCACCACCACCACTCTCACCGACAAAGGTGTTGTCTTTGTCATTATTCCCTTACAATTGACATGTCACTCTGAGTTCCTTATGATTTGACTTGGCTTTAGCTCTGATACATGCTAAAACAAAGAAAAGGTTTTTCTTATTCTATTGATTAACAAGAATATATATACAAGTCAAATAGTACATTCAAGTCTTAACAAATACGGAAAATTCAAGCAGTGTACAAAATATGCACGTTAATTGCTGCTAAGTTGGCGCCTAGCGTCAACTTGTCCATAACCTATTTTCAGACCCTTACACGCCTAATAATTTAAAGACCGAAAGAGGCGGGGAAGATCAAGGGTTAAGGGGGAGTTTCTCAAGTGAATTCCATATGCATAGGTAATTAAACAACCAGTTTGGGAGAGGATTAAAAGTGCGCTAATTTTTTAAACGTAATGGGCTATTAGTGCTCCATGTGAAAAAACAAAGATTATTTTAAGTGTAAGCTCAAATATAAAGGAAGATTTTGAGGTCTTCCCATTAAAAACTCATGGTGTCTCCCCGGAAGCAAGAGCCCGTTTGGATGGACTTTTGGTTTTTGACTTATAAGCCAAAAAGCCTTAAGTTATGAATTCTAGCTTATGATTTTTGACGTATTTTTATTATTTTAATTTAAAAACAAAAGCACTTTTTTATTTTAGCCAAACACCACAAAAATGGTTATAAATTACTACTATTTTGACACGTTGAAGTTTACCAGTTGCAGATGTGGCGTCAAGGTCAGAATCTTGTGCGGCAAGCCTCGCCGAGATTGATTGTTCTCCCTCATTCATCAAACCGTAGCTGCGGAATCATTACTGGTTCATCATCATCATCATCATCATCATCATCGAGCCCAAGCGTATCGATATGGAGGCGCAAGAAAGACATTGGGAAAGAAGGTTTAATGGTCGCTAAGGAGCTTAAGCGCTTGCAGTCGAACGCTGTTAGGTTTGAGCGGTTTATGAAGTCCCATGTTTCTCGTCTACTCAAATCTGACCTCGTTGCTGTTCTTGCTGAGTTCCAAAGACAAGATCTTGTTTACCTCTCCATGAGGGTAACTATTTGATCTTTTTTACCCTTTGTTGCTATCAATATTTTTAAGTTTGCAACTTTTTGGTTAAAAAAATAGTTTAGAATCGAATTAATGGTCAAAAATACAAATAAACTAGCATTTTTTACGAGTTTCATACCTCCCTACCTAAACTATCACTCCCTTTGTATTAAAACACACCTCGATACTAAGTCAAATATTTAAAATCAATCGCGAGTCTCATACCTCCCTCCCTAAACTATCACTCCCTTTGTATTAAAACACACCCTCGATACTGAGTTAGCCAAATATTTAAAACCAATCAGCAACAAGCGCTTGAAGGCCAACTTAGCTTTGAAGTGTGTTTTAATACAAAAGGAGGATAGTTTAGGTAGGTAAATAAAACAAATGGATAGTTGAGGTATGAACTCACGGAAAAGGTGATAGTTAATGTGTATTTTTGACCATTAACTCAATAGTTTATCCTATAAATATAGGAAGGAAATTGAAGAAAAGATGATATTAGTACAACTTAGTTTTCATATGCTTTGAAATTCGGAGAATGGGAGAAGGATATGGTGATTTTTGTTTTCCATTTTGTCTTCTTTATTTTTTCACTTTTTGTGGGTTTTATCTTAGGTTTACTGCATACTGGGAAAAATGTTTATATTATGTTGGTTGCATGCGGAAATTTAAGATTGGGAAATTATTTAGGAAAATTCTTGTTAAAATCTTGTTTTGTTCAGAAGTAACTGTTGTAGTATCTATTTATTGTTGTCCTATCATACTCCTTTGACAAAATGTAACATTTATGTTTGACGATGTTGAACACAAGTGTGATTCGTTCTTGGAACATCATCAATTGTACTTTGATTGTTTATTCGTCTTGATCAATAGAGATGCGATGTTCACCTTCTCATATTTACTTCCAATTGTTCGCTCTAAGTGGTAATTCTAGAGTAGAGCAGACTGCAGAGGAACTTTTGCCTAGCGCTAACCCCTTTCTCTAGCTTATCTGGAGATAAAGTTATCCACTCACATTAATTATTTATATAATGCTTATACTGATGACTTTTACTCATAATTCTTGCAGTTGTACGAGGCTGTGCGCAAAGAAATATGGTATAGGCCAGACATGTTCTTTTACAGGGATATGCTTTTCATGCTTGCAAGAAACAAAAAGGTGGATGAAACAAAGAAGGTATGGGAAGATTTGAAGAAAGAAGGGGTGATGTTCGATCAGCATACATTTGGTGATCTTGTCAGGGCTTTTCTAGATGGTGGATTATCTTCAGAGGCAATGCACATATATGATGAAATGAGGCTCTCTCCTGATCCTCCTATGTCTCTACCTTATCGTGTTATGATGAAGGGGCTACTTTCTTACCCCGAATTGAGAGAAAAGGTGAAAGATGACTTTCTGGAACTGTTCCCTGATATTGTAGTTTATGATCCACCTGTAGATCTATTTGATGAGGAAGAATGGAGAAAGGAGAGCGATGATGATTAGAGTATGCTGTTGACTTGCATTTTTCTCTGTTCAAGAAGATAGTGGAATGGTAAACAGGGAATGCTTGGCAGCAGATCATGAAATCTTTAAGTTACTGAACAGACGGGTGCTTCTGATTTTGAGAATTTGGAATGTGACCCAGGAAAACCGTGGAAAATTGGAAGTTTGTATGCAGTTATGAATCTTACATATAATACCTAAACTGAAGTTTGGTTGAATGCTTCTAATGAAGTGGATATATCATTTTCTGCAATTTGTGCCGTAAGAGAACCTGCCAACTTTCTCGGTTTCTCCTTATTACATTTCACTCTGATCAAAGTTAATGAAATCCTCCAGTCATTGACACTAGCCATTATCACCATCTCAGTTAGTTATTCTTATGAGATGGTGAAAGTTATGTTGGCATAAATGCTCCACAATAAATTAAACATATGGATCAATAATCCAAATGATTGGTTTTGATATCCTGGTTCTTCAGGGCACTCCGGTTTCTGCAGTTCCATTCTTGAACTCTAGCAATATTTCATATAGTCGCACCGTGAAATTGACTTGAGATCTTGACATGTTTGAAGTATCAGACTATGTGGTCATTAGGTAGCTATTTTCAAGGCATGTCTGTCTATGTTTCCAGTGCATTTTGCTATATCCTCTGTCGAAGTGTTCTTACCAAATAATTGCCGCTTCAGGTCCATCAATCTTGAAATAACCCTTGGCCAAATTTAGGGAATATCCACAGTTCTTTGAGAAAGAGTTCCGCTCAGGAATCCTTTTGAGGGAGGTTTAGCCTAAGCTTGTAATATAGCTAGACCAAATTCAATAAATGGAGTCCGGTAATAACATTATGAAATTGAACCCATATGGCAGAAAGCGTGCAAGCGAGATCTTTGAAATTCAATCAAAATAACACTAGGTGGGTAAGATATAGGAGTCTTGTGACTCTTGTCTGAGTCGCATGGCTCACAAAATGGATATGAGCAAGAAGGTGTAGTCTTCAGTTAGAGGAAGCTACTCTATTCTAGAATCTCCAACTGCTAGTTTCTGTGAGATTTTTCCTTTGGGTTTCCAATATGCCAATGTTATAAATTGCTAAATGATTAACTTACAACTTACCTTATGACCATCCTAATCATGTCACACCTAAATCAGTCCCTAATATATGTTTGCATCTAGTTATAAACTGTCTAAAAATGCATGTCAAGTATGGACCGGGGTCATGAAGGCTATGGAGATTTGAACACGTGTTTAGTGATTTGTTTATATCCTCACTTAGAGTTGAATACCAACAGTGAATTGTGTGAGCTTAGATCAGGTTCTGAATCTAGGAACAACATGTGTTGGAATATGATTTGAGTTGTGAAGTACTTAAATAGCTATTGAACCTGAATATGAAAGTTGATTGTGTTTATTATGTGTCAGTTATGTCAACTAATTGTCCTACTTCTGGATGTGTCTCCAGTGTAGATGGTCTTAAGAGATTTTAGTTTATGTTTAAAGATTTTGTTAGGTTTGACCTGATATTTGTCAAATTAAATCATGATAATATGTTGATTAAAGTGTGTGATCTGTGTATAATTGTATAAGAACCATGATAAGAATAGTCTTTTATATGTTGAAGTACTACTTTGTCTAGGTTATGTGTTTCAGCTCTTTCTTTAAGACATGCTATCCATGCTATGCATAAATGCACTTGTGTAGTCCTCAAAATACTGCACTTTGAGAAATGATCTTATACACTTTGAGTTATGGCTGTTGTTTTACTACTATTTGTTGTTATATATTGTTATGCTTCCCTGAGCTGCTGTAACTTGAGTAAGGTTGTTGTTGTAACTTGAGATAAATTATTGCTATTTACTATTGTTGTTTTGCTGCACATAATGCACTTGTTAAACGGCCCTGTTGTGTTAAATAGGCTGTTGATCTACTGTGCTTTAGTGTAAATAATTGCTGCATTTCTGGCTCATTTGTGGTTACTTTTAAGGCTGTTTAGTTATGTCTTAAGGCTATGTGGTTATTGTTTCAAAAGGGGAGTTGCTATTGCTTTTGAGTGGGCTGATTGTTGCTTTCTATGTTCCATCTTCTGATAAATTAGCTACTGCCCATTCTCAAACCTTACCATGAGTTATTGGCTGAAATGTTATCACACTTTGTTGCCAGCTAGATTCTTACTGTTTGCATCATGTTTAACTTTGAATTTTCATTTTCATTTAGATTAAGTGTTAAACTGTATAAGACATGACTCTTTCTTATGAATATATTACTTTGTGAAGTTAATTCTGATTGTCTAGACATGAACCTGAAAACTTGAAAAAATGGCATGAGTTATATCTACCATCTTGTATACATATGTTAACTATTATTTTTGTTGAATACATAACTTGAATTTGGATTAAATAACTGGTACCTATGTTTCGTTTTAGCTATATGGAAATGTTAAGCTTAAGTTCAATTCTTAGGGCCAGCTAAATATGCATATATAATGGATCAGTGGTGTTGTGCCATTATTATGCTTGTTTGTTCTGTCTAAATCTCTATATTGCATGAATCTTATCCCCTATTTCAGTCATCCAGCAGTTGATATGTCCTGATTATCTCTATTGTGTGGATCTGAGGCAAAGTGTTGAAATTGTCCCCATTAGCTGTTGCCTTTTATTTTGGACACTGTTACATTGGACTGGTTGCTGCATATACTTGTTATTTTTTGAGGTATTTTACTACCATACTTGCTGCTATGATGGCTGTTGTTTGATGACACTGGTTACCATTATTTGGCTACTGTTTTTGCTATCACCTGCTGGTAATGCCCTTTGCCCACAGTGGCTAAACCTAAGCCCAAAAACAAATAACACATTGTGATGTAACCAGTTGGGATTTTTGGCAGAGAAACATATACTATTTTTTTGGGCTGAATTTGGTCACAACTTGATGTTACATATTAGTATTAACGGATAGTGTCCTTGAGGATTTTGGCCATTCTATTTTTTCTTACAAGCTGCTCCATTCTTATCCGATGCTGCAGTATATGCTCTGCAGTATATGTTCTTGATGAGCTGCTGCTCGTTCTTTAAGAATAAAATAGATACTACACTATAAGAGAACATTGTGATGTGTTGTGTAATGTATGACTGAGTGAGGGTGCTATCCTGTTTGTGTTGGTCTCAATATGGATAAGATTGACCCATAAATGAGTTTGTGACAACCTGAAAATTTGTTCTGATTGTCTAATGCTTTAAAACTGTTTGTATACCCATGTTAAATACCTGGACTGTGATTTAATCCTGTCTGCCTATCTATTTGCACAAAGGACATTTTACGGTAATCTAAATTTGTCCCAACTTGCTCATCTGTGGACAATAGAGTATGCAATAGGGATAGCGATTTAGATATTGGATTGAGCTTATGTATGGTTAACTGGCATGAGCACATAGACATGTATCTCATTTAGTTTCCATGAGTCATATTGTGACAAGCTTGAATTTCTTGATTTAAATAATGAATAAGCATGATAAGGGTAGACATAGTTTGGTACCTACTGAAAAGTTCTAAATGGGAAATTCTGACCTGCTTTTTTATTTCAATGTGGAAATCTGGGAAACATATCTTTGGTAGAAATACAGTATGATCATTGGTATTTATTCCTTCCTACTGTTATGTGGTTTGTTGTATGTCTCCTATTGTTGTTTAACTTTGAAAAGTATTTACCATTACCAATATGTTAATTATTTGAGTCCTTGCTAACATGAGATTTTGTTACTGCCCGTACCATCTCAAATGCCTTGTTTCTGAACCTGTTATGCCCCTTTACTATTCTTCTGCATCTCTAGAAAAGGCCTAAATCCTGGTTAAGACATGTGCATACTAATATGGCAAATGGATTCTGTGAGATCATATGTGCGTATCTCTCATTTGTATGAATAGTCTTAAGATTGATGTTTGATGGTTTTGGGGTAAGATAAAGGGAAATGAATAGTTAAAAGTGCATATATATATATATATATATATATATATATATATATATATATATATATATATATATATAAGTCCATGAGAGTCTTATCCCCTGTTTGGATAAATGGAAGTGACAATAATATTGTAGAAAATCACCTAGTACTACAAATATTTCAGATGTTAGGTTCTGTAAGTATGTCATCATTTTAATTGCCTAGAGATGATTCAAGTCATGTTTATTGTGACAAGAATTAGATATGTTACTCCATTCGAGGACAAATGTTTCTAAGAGGGAGAGGATGTAACACCCCGTACTTTCGGGTAACGGTTGAACACATAAACGTAGGCAAGTAGACCCGGACCCGGGAAGTTTATGTTGTACTTGCATATATAAATAAAAAAATTAGTATATAAAAGGACGTGATCCCGAAATAATTTTGGATTTAATAAGTGCGATGACGGGGAGTGACAATAATAATTTTATATCCCCAAAGAGGTTACAGACTAGTGTCATATTACAGGAATTATGACATTAGGTATAAGAGGATTTTATAAGTCGTCGGGATTTAAGTGAATCATGATCGAGAATTTAGTTGCGTGTATAATTAATTGTGGGATTAATTAATTATAGGCGGAGGACCAAATTCAATGGAATATTACGTGTTATCTTATAAAATAATGGTGCAGTGACTCAATTTAAGAAAATGATCGCTGGCAGCATTAAAGCTTCACCAGACTCCACACATGCCATCTTTTCTTCTACAAAACCTTCTATCTCCTTCAATTTTTGTAGAACTCTTTCTCTAAGAAGAGATTATACACCTCAAAATCAGAAGGAGTAATCTCAGTTGATGACCCTCTGGAATCCTCAACCAAAATTGGGGGATTGTCTACAGGTTCTCATTCAATCAAGAAGGGAGAATTCAAGGTGTTTTGGACTTTAATTCCAATAGAACCGAAGCCTTAAACAAGCCTAGAAACTCAGAAGCTAAACAAGAACCTTGAATTCGAAAAGATTCTGGCACGAATCGATTTTGGGTCCTACTTTCTGATTGTCGAAATCTGGTTTGGGGTAAGGGATTGTCCGACGATGTTCGTCGCTGCTCCTAAAGAAATAATCATTCCTAGAGCTTACAAGGACCCCGTGAGAACTTAGATAAATTCGACAACGAGGTATGTGAAGGCAATTCATTCCTTTCTTTTGGCATAATTCTATATATGGAATATAATCATCATGTTGCTCCATAAGTCACTTCACTCTTAGTAGTTAGGAACGATCATGTTATTGATTCCTACGCTAAAAACATGTCTAAGTATGTTTCTAAGACCTTATTGAGGATACGGGAAAAGATGATGTTCCCAATGTTAACCAAAGGTGTACATGATATTATGTCATTCAGGGTATTTTACTGTCATTCATGCATTTTCATTTGCATTGCATTCCTATATTATCATGGACTACTTGTGCTATGCACATTACTATATGATAAATATTATATATATATATATATATATATATATAGGATATGGGGAAAGAGAAAGGCGTTATATACCCACACCACCTGCACTAGGTACAGACTATCATAAAAGAGCCCTAAGAGGCCAATATGATGTGATGCATGTGTGGCTTATTGAGACGGGTTGCATGATCCGCAACACTAACATATATTGGGATGGGTTGCACGATCCGCAACACTAACACACACACACACACTCACACACACACACACATATATATATATATATATATACGCATTCACATCATGCATATATTCGTTTACCAATATATAGTATGATGCCCACAGAGGCTGTTATGGTAAGAGAGATGCCCGAAGAGGTTGATGTATATGTATACTGCATTGTGCCTAACATTTAGGCATGTGTATTATGGCCCTCAGAGGAATTTACTGAGTTTCAGTTTCAGACTATGATATATCTATGCTATATTATTTATTATGCTTGACATACTCAGTACATCGGTCGTACTGATGTCCTTGTTGTCGGGGTACGCTGTATTTTATGCCCGCAGGTTTATATTGAGAGGGTGACAGTTCATACTAGTAGGTTGTTGGTATTCAGAGCACTCTATTTGTTTCGGAGTCGCGATTTGGTCGTGGCATGTTTTACTCTTTAGAGGCTTGTAGATAGGTATCCTGTGGTTAATTGTCATGTAAGGCCTTGTCAGACTTGGTACATAAATGGATAAGTTGGGGCTTTTGGGTTGAAACTTTATATAATCTATCATGTCCTAGTCCGTGTTTGAATATAATTAAGGGTGGAGTGTATTTGTGGTGCCCGACGGGTAGGGTCTTGGTGCCCGTCGCGGCCTCCGATTTGGGTCGTGACATGGACGTCAAAACCGTTTTCCTCAATGGTAATCTAGTTGAGGAAGTGTATATGAAACAACCTGAGGGTTTTTCGTCTAAGTCCAAACCAAATGCTGTATGCAAGCTACAGAAGTCCATTTATGGGCTTAAGCAAGCCTCGATGAGTTTGAACATTTGCTTTGACAAGGCTATCAAGTCATTTGATTTCGTCAGAAGCAAAAAGGATCTCTGTGTTTATAGTAAACGCAAGGATGGGAGTATTGCCTTCATTATTATATATGTAGATGACATATTTATAATGGGAGACACTAAGACTCTCTTGCAGTCAGTCAAGGAGTGGTTGTCCAGTACCTTCATGGTGAAGGATTTAGGTGAAACCTGCTACATTATGGGAATTAGAATCTATAGAGATAGACCTAATAGATTGTTGGGGCTGTCACAATCAATCTACATAGACAAAGTGCTTAGACGTTTTTCTATGGAAAATTCCAAGAAAGGCGGTCTACCTATGGGTCAAAGCATCAAGTTATCTAAGAAGGGCAGTCCTTCAAATGCTATAGAACTTGAGCGCATGAAGAGGATCCCATATGCTTCGGCTATAGGATCGATCATGTATCCCATGACCTGTACTAGGCCAGATGTGGTCTTTGCACTTAGTATGACTTGCAAATTCCAACAGAATCCTGGAGAAGAACACTAGAAAGCAATCAAGAGTATTCTTAAGTATCTTAGACGAACTAAAAATTACTTCTTAGTCTATGGTGGGGAAGAAAAGCTAGCTGGTACTGGGTACACTGATGCTAGCTTCCGGACGGATCTTGATGACTTCAAATCTCAGTCTGGGTACATGTTCATTTTCAATGGTGGGGCAATGAGCTGGAAAAGTTCTAAACAAGCTACAAGTGCTGATTCGACAACAGAAGCTGAGTACATTGTTGGATCGAAAGCTGGTAAAGAAGTTGTCGCGATTTCTGAGTTCCTGAAGGAACTAAAGGTAGTTCCGAGTGCCAGTTGTCCAATAACTATTTATTGTGACAACACTAGTGCGATTGCACAGGCTAAGGAACCAAGATCAACAAACATAAATAAGCATGTACCAAGGAAGTACCACATACTCAGGGAGATGGTGGAGACTGAAGAGATTAGATTAGACTATGTTTCCACAGACGATAATCTAGCTGACCCATTCACTAAACAATTAAACTTAGTTAAGCATAATGATCATTTTGAGACTATGGGCATTAGATATGTTAAAGATTGGCTCTAGGACAAGTGGGAGATTGAACGTATATGTATGTCCTAGAGACAATCTATATTAGGACAAATGTACTTTATACACGTTCATATTATTATTAATGGAGATTAATATTTTGGCATTTGCAATTATTGAATTATTAATTGATTGTTTGTAATATTCTATAATATGCATCCCTAGAGGTTACATTGTTATTAATAGTGTGAGATGTTAATATTATAACGTAACTCTTAAAATATCATCGACTAATGATCATCGAGAATGAGTTATCGATGATATGTGATAAGTCGACATGTGGTTTGCATCACATCCTTAGAGGATGTAGCTCACATGCTACGAGTAATGGCTACTCGTGATGGACACATGGATACTTTGGAAGTATTGATATACCCTGTTGATATACTGTTTGGTATACATGTCTAAAGTATGATCAGCGTATTGGAGATAGAAGTCCTTAGACTTGAGGTCAATACACACATTGTCTAGAGAGTAATATACTTTGATCCTGTCCTAAGCTCAAATGCCTTATAGGTTGAGATACGACTTGTATTGGGTACATTACGATGTGGATTAAAGGTGGTAGTTGAGCCAAGATTAGGATTCATTCCTCGAGTGTATATTCTAGAGAACACTCAGCTTTTCAGTGATATTGGGTTGACTAAGTCGTTGGCCAACGCAATAGACATATCTAGAATATGGTTTTGTTGTCAACCAATATAGATGAGATATAATGATCAAGCCATTTGGATAGACACTTGGCAAATCTCAAGCTTGATTGAGTGCGTCGAGAATGAAAGGATTTTATCTTCCCACATAGAGGTTCAGCTTACTAGATTCGTGTAAATATACTTCACATATTGAGTTCGTCTTACGACGCTGTCTAGAAATTTCGTGTAGACCCTACTATGATTAGTATCGATATGTGAAGACATGTAGGGTAACATTATGTCAATTATTTCTTCGATCTAAGGGTGTATTGAGAAAATGTTAAATATTCGATTTAAATCGAGATATTTAAATTAATAATAATTATGAGATAATTTCTATTTGATGAAAATTATTTAATTAAGTCAAGATTAGATTTTGGATTTAATTAAAATGTGTTGAAAATATTTTGTGAAAAGGGCGAGGCGCCGCGACGCCCAATGGGTAGAGCTGCGACGCTAATTGGGCAGCAGGCCAAATCAGATTGGCCTGATGCAATTTGTTTTGGGTCAGGCTTTGAGCCCAACCTAAATCTGAATTTTGCCATAATTTCACCTATATATAGAGCACTTCCTCATTCATTATAAGACATATTATTCATATATTATTCTAAGTCTTAGAGACCTAGAATAAAACTCTCTCTTGAAGCTCTGCCGAATTTCCTAGCTGTTCAAAGGAGGTATACATCGGAGTTCTTGGAACTTGCTGTCAAGGATCAATTGCGTGCGCACCCTCGAAAATTACTAAAAGACTCTAGAGTTTCCAAACCGTAAGTATTCTATCAAAGTATTACAGTTATATACATGTTATGTATTGACGTGTTATATATTACTACATAATCATCCTACAGTTCGTCGTTTGTTGGGTTTGGAACACAAAATTTTCAAATTTCGCTGCGTACACGACCCAACTAAAACCTTTCACATAATCTATGATATTCCTGCTTGTACTTGAAATCGCATTTTGATACCGGCAATCAACTCTTTCATTAAATAGGAAAGAGAAGGGCAGCGCATAAAAGACTACATAACAATCATTTCTGTTGAATCCTACACTCTTAGGTATGAAATGATATAGAAATTTGCTATGATGCTACTATTTAAATGTTCCTGATGTACTACACATAATGGGAGACAATCATGCACCTTTTCTGTATGAGCCAGATTGCAAAACATGTTTGGTCCTTTCGTCAAAGTTGTGGCGTTGTAATTAGCAATAAGGTAACATGAGACAATTACTCATGTCTTGGTGGCTATCTAAAGCTAATAAATAGTATCCACGCAGTGCTATTACAATGCCTCCCAACAGTTATATGCTGGGGAGGTATTTAAAAATGGATGTGCTGCTAGTTATGACAATGTTCACATGTCTGCCAGAGTTATTATTATTCAGCAGGGCTGTAAAAACATGACCGTTCTTTTAAATAGCAAATATCCCAAAGTTCGATTGCCTCTATCCTGGAATTTGATGTGTAATACAGTGAGAAGGCAAAACAAATAATCAGTAGTCAACTGGTTAAATGGAATAAGCCTGAGTTTAGTTCTCTAAAACTAAACATTGATGGCTGTTGTAAAGGGAAACGGGGAAGCTCTGGAGGAGGTTGTACTATTAGGGAAAACCTTGGGTACTTTGTCATGGCCAATGTAGTAACAATATGGCTGTGGCAAACGCTCTTTTAAGGTATGAAACTGTGTATTAGCATGAGTTTCTTTTATGTGATAGTGAAATTTGATTCCCAACTGATTATTAATGATTAACAACAAAATGAAAGCACCTTGGCTGATCCAATATGTCATTGATCAGATTGTTAAACTCTCAAGTAGTGTAATTTTGTTTTTGTCCACACAGAGAGAAATATGGCTGCTGATAACTAGCCAATCTGGGGGAAAGATTGAGAGATCAGGTTATATTTGATGAAAGCTATCTGTCTACCAGAAATAGTGAAAACATCAAAACTTGATCGAGATGGCTTCAGAATAAAACCAAGAAAGAATCATTTTGTTATTATTGATGCTAACACTAGATAGTAGACAGTCCTGAATCTTGCAGTTTTGTTAACTCTGTGTATATCATCCTTTTGTGAAGCTTATAGTAGTCAAAATGTGTTGGAGGTAACCTCTCAAGTTAGGCAAACATTTTGTAATCAGATGTATATAAAAATGATTTCTATCATTTGTCTTTATGTTTTGGAGGCTAAAGGCTAAGGTTTATTTCTTCCTCTATCTACTAGTTCTTTTTACTATATATAGGTTGCGGCCCTGCCTGACCCCCATCCTCCACCATGGAGGACTTTCGACTAAAAAAAGTCTTTGAAGAATCAATTCTTCTTTACTACTCCGCAAGTTGGATAGTAGTGCAATTATCATTTGAAATGATTTTACCGTAGTACCACACTTCTAAAGAACAAAATATAAGTTGTACTCAAATACTTAAAAGATAAATCACGACAAAAAGATCTGATACGAGTCCAAACTTTTGTTCTCTAAGATATGGGATAAAGGATGATAATTTTGCTCTACCCGGTAAAGTTGATGCCATGTGATCAGGAGGTCACGGATTAGAGCTGTGCTGCCATGTGATCAGGAGGTAACAAGTTAGAGCTGTGAAAACAACCGCTTGCAGGAATATAGGGTAAGGTTGCGTACAACAGACCCGTCCGACTCTTTCCTGGATCTCTCGTATAGCGGAAGCTTAGTGCACTGGACTGCCCTTTAATCTTGGGATATCTTACAAGACTATATTAATTATCCTGCATCTGGTTATAAATATTAATTAGTTTCAAAAACCATTTTTACTAAAATGGTGGAATTAGCTAATCCAACTAACCAAAAGATGTTCCTCCATGGGTCCAAACTAAGAGGTAAATTACTATATGTGTTGGTGGAGGACGCGCATATTAGGCGGAGGTGGCAGTCTTACTTCCATAAACTGTTGAATGAAAAAGAAGATAGAGACATTGTGCTGGGAGATCTGGAGCACTCTGTTAGGTACCAAGATTTTGGGTATTGTGAAAACATTAAGGTTGAAGAGGTTCAGGTTGCTGTGCGCGGGATGCGCAGGGGACGATCGACCGGGCCTGATGAGATCCCAGTTGAATTTTGGAAAAGCGCAGGCAGTGCAGGTTTGGAGTGGCTGACGGGGTTGTTTAATGTCATTTTTAAGACGGCGAGGATACCCGAAGAATAGAGGTGGAGTACAATGATTCCTTTGTACAAGAACAAAGGTGATGTCCAGAGTTGCAATAACTATAGGGGTATCAAGCTTCTAAGACACACTATGAAAGTTTGGGAAGAGTCGTGGAGATGAGGGTGAGAATATGAGTGTCTATCTCCGAGAACTAGTTTGGATTCATGCCGAGGCGGTCGATTACAGAAGCCATACATCTTATTAGGAGGTTGGTGGAGCAGTATAGGGAGAGGAAGAGAGACTTACATATGGTTTTCATCGACCTCGAGAAGGCAGACGACAAAGTCCCTAAGGAGGTTCTATGGAGATGTTTGAAGGTTAGAGGTGTACATGTGGCATACACTAGGGCAATCAATGATATGTATGATGGAGACAAGACCAGGGTACGGACAGTAGGAGGAGACTCGGAGCACTTCCCAGTGATGATGTGGCTGCACCAGGGATCAACTCTTATCCCATTCCTATTTGCCTTGGTGATGGATGGACTGAAGCGACAAATCCAAGGGGAGGTGCCATGGTGTATGTTATTCGCAGACGACATAGTCCTGATTGACGAGACTCGCAGCGGAGTGAACGCTAAGCTGGAGGTTTGGAGACAGACTCTGGAGTCTAAAGGGTCCAGGCTGAGTAGGACCAAGACAAAATACTTGGAGTGCATGTTCAGTGACGGGAGCGACTCTGAGACAGGTGTGGAGGTGAGGCTTAGTACCCAGGTCATTTCAAAGAAAGGGAGTTTCAAGTACCTTGTGTCTATTATCCAAGAAAATTGAGGGATTGATGACGATGTCACACATCGTATTGGGTCAGGGTGGATGAAATGGAGGCTCGCATATGGAGTATTGTGCGATAAAAATGTGACACAAAAACTTAAAGGCAAGTTCTATAGGGTGGTGGTTAGACCGACCAAGTTGTATGGGGCAGAGTGTTGGCCGGTCAAGACTCTGCACACCCAAAAGATGAAAGTTGCGGAGATGAGGATGCTAAGATGGATGTGTGGGCATATAAGGAGGGATATAATTAGAAATGATGATATCAGGGACAGAGTGGGAGTGGCCTCGGTGGAGGATAAAATGTGATAAGCTAGGTTGAGATGGTTCGGACACGTGCAAAGGAGAGACATAAATGCCCCAGTGCGGAGGTGTGAAAGGTTGGCTATGGACAAGTACATGAGGGGTAGAGGTAGGCCTAGGAAGTATTAGGGAGAGGTGATTAGACGGGATATGGCGCAGGTGCAACTCACTGAGGACATGACCTTAGATAGGGGGTTATGGAGGACACGTATTATGGTAGAAGGATAGTAGGTAGTCCAGCGTAGTCCTACCTACGCTTACAAACTGGTAGTTGTAATATTATTATTGTAGGTTCGCTTAGCCTATCATATTGTCTTATAGTCCTTGTCGTTTGATTTATGCAACTATGTGTATTTTGTTTGTCTTATCTACTTGCATTAGCTATTGCCTCTTTTTGCTTCTTTCTTTATCAGAATACGCTGTCATGACTTACACACTTTGTGTGTGTCTTACTTTGTTTGGGCTTGTGATTTGTCTTGAGCCAAGTGTCTCTCGGAAACAAGCGCTCTACCAAGTTAGAGATAAGGTCTGTGTACACTCTACCCTCTCCTAACTCCACATTTTGAGATTTCACTGGGTATGTTGTTGTTATTCTAATCTTAGGAGCAACCGGAAGTGAGAAATGACTAAACTAACCAGAAATGAAAAGACTAAATAACATATAGTCATATGAAACGTATTGTCGTTTAGCTGAAAAAATGTAAAACAATGAGTTCATCTTTCCTTCACCGGCACCCCCGGTTTCTGAACTTGTCATAGTATTAGAATTGGAGGTAACTTGGTAACTAGGACTATTGTTGTAGGGGTTGAATTGAAGGGATTTTAGATGTACCAAAAAAATGAAGGAATTTTAGGATATTTTCCTGATTAAACAAATTACTCTTTCACACGAATACCATCTGGGTTTTGGGAATGACCCACAGTCCAACCACCCCAATCTGGATGTCATTAAAAGTACTAAATAAAATATAAAAAAAAGGAAGAAAGAATGAGAGAGAAAAAAAATGGTAGATAGACATTGATTTGAATAAAGAAATGCATATGGTACACATGGGTATTAATGACCCATGTGCGATCAATTATTATTATTATTATTATTGTTGGTTTTAAAGAGAAGGGATTAACATCATTCCAATCCTACCTACCATCTGGAGAAAGAAATAAGAAATTCTACCTACCCATGCATGCTTTTGAAATGAAAAGCGTTTAAAGAAAAAATAACTCTCCTATATCTTGCTTTCGTATTATTATTATTATTATTATTATTATTATTATTATTATTATTATTATTATTATTATTATTATTATTATTATTATTATTATTATTACTATTTGAAAATCATGTCTTTTATCTCCTTTTCTCTTCTAAATCAAGTCTACGTTAGAAAACAATCATTAAGTTATTTATGAAATCTCATAAGTAGTATCTATCGACATCGAGAATCATGTCCGCAGATCAATTAGAGGTTTATATTAGAAAATAAAACAAATATGTATAGTGTTATACTTCAGATGCAAATTTAATTGTTAAAAAATTAAAGAATTGATGACCAATTCATCTATAATATAAAGCTTGATATAGACAATGTGATGTGACACTTCTTTATAACCGGCTTTACTATCTTTTTTTTGTGGTTTTGTTTGACTTTTTATCTTATTTTTATAATAAAAATATTAATATATTCATGGGATTACAATAGAATTTAATGCTTACCAATAACTTTTAAAATAAATACCAATAAGGACAATGAAGTGAAGGCAATAAAGAATGGCAGTAAATGAGGATTGGATTGCAAATGCCTTTGATCTTGCTGTTAACGCAAGGATTATCAGATTTTTTTTTGCCATTCCTTTCTTTTTTTATTCGTTCTTCTATTTAATTACCTCTCCTTTAAATGCCTTACATAACGTTCTCCTCTTTTAGAGTAAAATTTCAATTATAACTTTATAGATGCATCACTTATAATAGCAGAACTTGAAAGGATTTTTCACCACTAAATTCAAACACATCTATATAAACAGAAGATCCATTTGCATTCATCATCTCACTTTTTCACATATCAAATCCAAACCTTGTGGCAATATGCATTAGCAAAAATAGGTCAGATACAAGGATGAATGAAGTTAATGAAGCCATTTTGAAATTTCAAGAAATCAACACCATACCATATTAGCTCTTCCTTCATTCTTCAAGTCACCAGACATCGATCACATGGACTTAGGCTTTTGGTGACGGAATTTAGCAAAAAAAAAGATAGGAAGTTTTGTAGAAGTTTTGGTTAGAAGCTACATCCAATTTGATATATTTTTGAAATATGAAATCTTGTATGAATGTAATTTAAAATACATAAAGATGTATCTGTATAAGCAACCACATTTATAAAAGTGAAAGTACTTTTCATTTGAAGTGAATATGACAAATACTTCTATAATAAAACCAAAATAATTTCAAAAGGATTATCATTATATTTCATCAAAATCCAATGAAACAGAAAAATATTTAGGAACAGAAATTAAAGTAAAACAAACTACAAAATGACAATTAAAATGCAGAGGTGAAAAGGGCTGGACAAACAAGAGAATAAAACATTATTTTACATGTATTATTTTTTGTAGTAAAATTGGTAATTGAAAGTAACTTTTAAAGAGCAGTCCCTGTTTACATGTCAAGAATTACTGTTAATAGGTTCACTTTATGAAAACTAATAGTTATGATATGGGTTTTAAAGATCTAAATAGAATGGTCCATATTTGAAGGTTTTTATTCTTTAGTTTACTGTAGTATTTATTCATATTTTATATAATAATTTGTCTGAAAACTGACATGATAGTACAGATAGTTTTTGGACAAAGGCATGATTTTAAAAACATTGGAATAGCAAAACGCTTAGTACTCTAAGGTGCCATGTAGGCATTGAAATATTATTTGCGAGGATCTTATCGAATTTAATTATTATAAATTATTTAAAGAACACTCTACCCTCTCAAACTTTATTTGCGGAAGTATATTGAATATGTTGTTGATTAATATTCAGAGCACCTAATTGACAATAGCACTACTGGTAGGTAGTGTCACCAAGCTAGGAGCAAGTTTCTCCAACAAAAATTCAAGGCTTAGTAATTAAACATACATTTTTCTTTTCGTATTCATTTTTGTTAGTATTTCAGGATCATTTCATATGCTTAGCATGTCTGATTAATAAAATAGAAAATTCCATTAATTTTAAAAAATTAAAATATCAACCTCAAACATAAAAGTAGTGTTTTAGAATTTCAAAAATACTTTGGACAGATTCTTTCAAAATTGCCCTTATTTAAATAATTAACATTCATTAACTATCTTTTTTTCTCTCTAGGCATTTAGTTATGTAAGCGTAATATTAATTAGAGATAAATTAGTAAAAATATTTTTAATTTTTTAGGAGTGAGTACTTTTTTGAGGTTGTACCCAAACTAAAAGAACTACTTGTTATGAAATGAAGGAAGTGTCTAAATTAGTGATTTGATTGACTACCCAACTTTCACTTTTTCGACGAGGATTAAATTCCCACTTAGTAATTCCCTCACCTTTTACTTCCCCTACCCTATGTAACAATTTTTTTTAAAAAAAAATTTAGATCGAGCACAAAATCTTAATCTAAAGAACAAAATTCGAGCAGTAATCTTGAAAGTTGAAGTTAGCCATGCCCATAATGTGAAATCAGCAGCACACGTTTTATTCATTTCAACTGGCAAGAATCCAAATCTGACGTGTCATTGTATGCGTTAAATATTCAACCTGTGCCACTACTTTCCTTTTCATTTTTGTTTACATTTCCTCTCATATCCATTTTCCCATTCCTATTCCATCGGAGATACAATGCTCCGATTCACCATCTCACACGATCACAACCTCACATCCACCTTCATCCACGAACGACGTCGTATCAACGGCTTTCACATCAATCCTCAACGACGTCAGTTATTGCTGAAGCGCAATGCCGTATTCGCGAAGGCTGTTGAGTTCAAATCTCCGGCGATAGGAACTGAACTTCAGCAGCAGCAGCAGCAGTTGAAGAAAGATGAGACGACGGCGCTACTAGATGTGAGCGGGATGATGTGCGGCGCGTGTGTCTCGCGCGTCAAGTCGATCTTATCAGCTGACGATCGAGTTGACTCGGCTGTGGTCAATATGTTGACCGAGACAGCTGCGGTTAAGTTGAAACCGGAGAGTGGTTTGTCGGCGGAAGAGTTGGCTAAGAGGTTGACGGAATGTGGTTTTCCGACGAAGAAGAGGTCGTCGGGGTTAGGTGTGGATGCGAAGGTTAAGAAGTGGAAGGAAACGGTGAAGAGAAAGGAGGCATTGCTTGTTGAGAGCCGAAACCGAGTTGCTTTCGCTTGGACTCTCGTTGCTTTATGCTGTGGAACTCACGCTACTCATATATTGCACTCTCTTGGCATTCATATTCACGGTAAATTAACTAGCATATCATGCACATTTGCTATGTACTCTTTAATTCTGTATTTTCTTTTTCTAATTGCTTTGATATGCGTTACTTACCCGAGAGTCTGAGGTCTGTGTACACTCTACCCTCCCCACCGGTTATGTTGTTGTTGCTGTTAAAAACTGAAGGCTCTGCAAAAGTTTGGAGCCTCTTGTTGAGTGAGTGGACATGCTTGCTAGTTCAGAACAACGAGGATTTGAACATTTGATTTAACCGTTTGTAAGAAATGTTGAAAAGGAAAAGGCAAATACATTAACTCATAGAAGTACAACCGATTCAATAATGATTAATATTACACAGCTTTTCTTTGAAATTATGTGGGCGTTTGTACATAAAAAATGCGAAATTTGAAAAAAAATTGAAATTTGGAGTTGTGTTTGGATATGAATACAACTTGGAAAAATGTTGAGTTTTTATGAGTGATCTGGAGTGAAAAATGTTGAGTTTTTATGAGTGATCTGGAGTGAAAAATGTGAAAACAAGTATTTGGAGTTTTTCGAAAAGCTGAATTCCGGAAAATTGTAACAATTCTATGTCCAAACATTTTATTCCGGAAAAAAGTAAAAATTATCCATGGCCAAACGGGATATCTAATTCAGCTTGGAAATATCTGTACCAAAAGCTAAATAGCTTGTGTTTGATGAAATTTTCTATTCTGGATAACTCAGAGTTGACCTACATTGGTACAGGTCCAATGTTGGATGTACTGCATAATTCTTATGTCAAAGCTGGATTGGCAATAGGGGCTTTACTTGGACCTGGACGCGGTCAGTCGCTACTTGTTTATTCTATTCTTTTTCTTTCTTGATTGGCAGTTACTTTCTACTCTGTTTATCTTTTTTTTTTGTTTTGTTTTCTTATTTTGTTTAAGTTCTGTGTTACTTTATCTAGTTAACTGTGGAAGTTGACTAGATCAAATGGGTATGATGTGTGATTGAATTTGATGTCCAATTTTGACTGTCATCTCTGCGATTAAGTCTTCGAAGAGAGTCGATAGCTTAAAGTTGTTATGAGTAGTATACATAATCCTTTTTAAGTTCGCAGGTTAATAGTGTCATATCAAGAATTCAAATGAGAATGTGGGCAGGCCCTTCCCCGGAACCTCATGCATTAGTTGGAGCTTAGTGCACCGTGCTGTCTTTTCCCCCAATACTAGTGTCATTTATAGGCAGTTCTGTAGATAGGAATTATGTAATTTATCATCCTCGTTCATTAATGACCGAATAAATTATGTTACAGACCTGCTCTTTGATGGTCTTCGGGCGTTCACAAATGGATCACCAAATATGAACTCTCTTGTTGGCTTTGGATCGATTGCTGCTTTTGCAATTAGTTCTGTAAGAATCAATTAAAGTTGTGCAATTATCTTGCTAGCAGCACTTAATTTATGATTTCAATGTCTGTTTTCATAATATAGTAGTAACTCATTGCTTTCTTGAGTTAAGACTGATATGCTGACAACTTCTTCTCTTTCTTAGGTCTCACTACTTAACCCCGAGCTTCAATGGGAAGCATCATTTTTTGATGAGCCGGTTTGTCTTTTCTTACTTTCCTCTCTACTACTCTGGAAGTTCTTCGATTTCCTTCCATTTTTGTCCATGTAGTTTTCATTTGCTTGCTCATATGTACTCCTGCTTTCTGGTGTAAAGGACATTCAGCAGATTGTAGTTCTTAATAACTAGTTTCTCTTTTTATATTTGTTTATGAATTTTACATTCAGTTCTTAGCTGAGAGGGTCTTTCGTTCCACAAAGTTCAATGTAATAGGTTGTCGAGGTGGTGCTACAGATAATTGAGCGTTATTGGGCTCAGGTCTCTTCTCTAACATTAAAGAACCTCAAGCTTCAAAAAATTTCTATCTGAAGTCCTAGCAAAATTCAAATAATGTCATCAAGGATTCACATGGTCCTCTATTCTAAATCGTTAATCGTTTTCTTTTTGACCTGTTTGAACTCTGAAGTTATTTTGAAATGTATTGCTAACCACTGAGTCCATTCTCCTTGCAATGGTTGAATTTTTTGAAATTCCATAAATCTATAATCAATCTCTATCTAGCAATCATTAACTTTCATTATGTAGTACTAATTTATAGCTATTTTCCAATTTATTAAGATATCATTTATGCTCCGTAATACCTTCTAAATGTGCTTCTATGAATGTCTGTCTCGACCAAAATCTATTCAGTATTATTAAACTGCTGTTTGTTCTTTTTAGCGATGAATTTTCTCATTTAGAAATATTGATTTTAGTATGCAGGTCATGCTTCTTGGGTTTGTATTACTAGGGCGTTCCTTGGAGGAAAGGGCAAGGCTGAAAGCATCTAGTGACATGAATGAGCTATTAGTAAGTTGTTTCCATTGCATCTGCATTAAGAAAATGAACCAAATATAGGCTATAACTGTTCAGTGTTTGACTATCTCCAAATGTTGGAGAATCCATTAACCACTGGAATACTGGTTATTTTAGATATTGGAGTTCTCTGATACAGTTGCATCAACGAATACGTTATAACCATTCATAAGACTTCTATGCTAAACAACCCTTTTAATCTTGTTATTGACCAATATGTTGTCCTTGATAGCATGAAACCCAACTATTATAAATGTTTTATTTTTCCAATAAGTCCTCAGACTTTGAATTCTATGCACACACTAGTTAACATATTTGAGATGGAAATGAACCACATCCGCTATCAAATTTTCTCTTGTTTTATTGATGCATTAAAGAGTTCCCCTTTCCAGAATGCTACTATTGGTTATTAGCAGTTATACTTTTGGAGTTTGATCTTTTAATTGAGGAAAAAAGCAGTTCTATTTTTAGAGCGTGTAAAAGGTGTTATGAACTGGGTTACGGATGATCTAGTTTTAGGAGTTGCATAAAAGCTCTGGTCTCGTATTTCTGGTGGCAGCATTTATTTTTACACATCTATGGAGGAAAACCATAGTGTAGTATTCTGAACATTTAAAATTATGCTACCTAAATATTTGCACTTAGCAAAGAATAATCTAAGGTTAATTTTGGGCTACATTTTCCTTACTTTATTGGACACAATAAATAAAGGCTTCACAAGGCTACTTTTTATTTTTGATCTATATGAAATAGAATATATTACTTTCAGACAAGATCCCTGGAGTTCGCTAATGAAGTGCTGAGAATGAAATAAACTGAAGTTTGTATTGTACCTTACTTTATCCCTTTGTATTCATGATTGGAGAAGCTTCTATACTTGTTACTCCTTTTTCTTACGAAATATTGGTGTGGCTCTCTTGGCAGTCGCTTATATCCACTCAGTCTAGACTTGTAATTACTTCCTCCGGCAGTGGTTCCTCGACTGACGTTGTCGATTCTGATGCAATATGTATTGAAGTTCCAACCGATGATATTCGAGTTGGTGATTCTTTGCTCGTTTTGCCTGGAGAAATTATACCTGTAGATGTAAGTCAAATTTTACACTTACTTTTCTTTTAGGATTCAGCCCAAGGACGAATATATGGAGATCTTCATTAAAGCAAAATAGAATACATATACTAATTTCCTTGGTCCAAACATTTAGGATGCTGATGTAAACTAGAGTCATCAACTACTACGAACAGAATATGGAATCATTAGACAAGGAAAAAGTTATTACCACAGTACATCTTAACGGTGATTTCTAGCACATTTTTTTGCTTTGGCGCTTTTTGGTCCTTATCTTAAAAACAAATGGAATATGTGTTCCGCAGGAATGAACTTTTTTTTTAAAGTTTTCCCTAGGATTGAATAGGTAAGTTTGGAAAAATGAGAAATTTGTCCTGTTTAAAAGAAACTAATTAATTATTAGTTTAAAAGAATCTATGGCACCTATATCAGTCTTCAGAAGGAATACAAATGTCTGTTCAAGGATGTCGAGTTCTGTTTGAAATAATTGTTTTCTCCTGTTTATTGAGTAGACATACAACATCTTACATTCTCAAATGATAAATCAAGTTGCCTCTGCAGGGAAGAGTCGTTGCAGGTCGAAGTGTTGTGGATGAATCTATGCTTACTGGAGAGTCTCTTCCGGTGTTCAAAGAGAAGGGTGTTTCTGTCTCGGCTGGTACAATAAATTGGGTATGGTGGTGTCAAGATTCAATAAATCAATCAAATATGATAATCCAAAAACTAGTTGGGTTCAGCTATATGAATCCTCTCCGTCCATTCTGCTCTGTTCGGACACGGTGCCAAAATATTACGTGTATAGATATTCTATTTGCATCTTTCTGACAAAACTAGTTTACTTTTCCCGTGTCGTTTGTAACAAAATGAGGTTTGATGGCCTTTTAGAATGAATAGTTTTTATAGTTATTAACATAGGAAAAGGCTATATACCAACTTATATCCATTCTAATACTGGTGAGACATTAGATTCAAATGTTAACTGATCCTTGTTAAGGTTATATGAATGATGGTGCATTAGATTTGCGCCATTTGTTTTAGATTGACTTAGATTTGTGCTACTTATGCTGATTGCAATGTTAGTTGATGAACACCTTATGATGGTAGAACTGGAATATTTTTTTCTGAAAGACTATGCTTACATTTCTGTTTATATTATTTTATTTTGAAGTCCCTGTTGTTATGTTTCAGGAAAGTCCTTTGAGGATTGAGGCCTCTTCCACTGGTTCCAATTCAACAATTTCCAAGATTGTTAACATGGTCAGTACACTGTTTCTTAGTGATGTTTTCTCCTTCCAAGTAATATTTATTGCTTGAAGCACTTTCTAGCATTTAGATATTTAGAAACTTGAAGAGGGAAAACAGGTACCGTAGGGATGTTTCTTTATTAGGCTATTAAAGCTACTATCCATTGGAGGCAAAAGTACTGCTCTGTAGGTGATTTCTTCACATCTATTCAAGCCTTGAGGACAAAGTTACCCGGTATCTGGTGGTGGGAAATAGCAGGTACCCTGTGGAATTAGTCGAGGTGTATTCAAGTTGGCCCGGACACCAAAGTTATAAAAAAAATTAAAGCTACTATTTTGTTGATGTAATGACATAAAACTTGAGAGTACAAAATTGATGACAACAACATACCCAGTGAAATCCCACAACGTGGGGTCTGGGGAGGGTAGAATGTACGCAGACCTTACCCTGGATATTATTAGGAGGACCGTGCACGTCCAGTCTAGTCTACCTTTCGATCCACAAGGATCAGGATCAAATGAATGCGCATTCTTTCTGGCAAGCAAAGATATACTTCTAACTTCTCAGTAACCAATGATTAGGCGAGGCAGAAATTATTTAGTTCGGGTTTTTCTGGTAAAAAAGAAGATAGGATTCTTGATTATTCATACCTTAATCAAATCATATGTACAAAGAAAATAGGAATAGCAATCATAGATATCTTACCAATCCAATTGGGGTAGGGAGGCTGTTTCCGAAAGACCCTCGGCTCAAGAGAAAGCTTAAATCATAAAAAGATGTCAAATAAGGACAATAAATTCAAAACAATTCAAAGCAGTATGGAAATGAAAATAACGAAAGTGACTAAGCCCCGATAAAGCATTTTGAAAAAGGGACATTAGCTACCACATATAAAATAGGATAATCGAAGTACAAGAAATACCAGGTAGTAGCAGAAAACAAAGCACAAGAAACTATAAAACAATACTGCGACTACTAATATGAAAGAATAAACGAGATTACCTACTAGCCTTCTACCTTAATCTGAGTCCTCCATAACCTCCTATCTAAGGTCATGTCCTCGGTAAGCTGTAAGTGCGCCATGTCCTATCTAATCACCTCTTCCCAATACTTCTTCGGCCTACTCCTACCACTTCTGAAACTGTCCATAGCCAACCTCTCACACCTCCGCACTGGGGCATTTTCGTCTTTCCTTTTCACATGCCCAAACCATCTCACTTTCGCTTCCCGCATCATGCCTCCCACCGAGGCCACTCCCACCTTGTCTCGGATAGCCTCATTCCTAAGCCTATCTCTCCTAGTGTCTCCACACATCCATCATTGTCCTATCTTTCCTAGTGTCCCCACACATCCATCGCAACATTCTCATCTCCGCAACTTTCATCTTTTGAACGTGAGAGATCTTAACTGGGCAACACTCCGCCCCATACAACATAGTCGGTCTAACCACCACTTTGTAGAACTTTCCTTAAGTTGAGGTGGCACCTTCTTATCACATAGCACTCCGGAAGCGAGCCTCAATTTCATCCACCCTGCACCAATACGATGTATGACATCCTCATTAATATCCCCATTGTCTTGTATAATAGACCCAAGACTTTTCTTCTGGATACCAAGCCTCACTTCCACGTCAGCCCAGGGGTGGCCAGTGGGCCGGGCTCGGGACCAGCGGGCCGGATTTGGCGGGATCGGGTCGGGGCGGGACGGGGGAAAGGTCGGGTCAGGCGTGATCGGGATAGGCGGGATTTGCCGAAGTCCCGCCCCGATCCGATCCGATCCCGTCGGAATCGGGTCGGGATTGGGTCGGGACCGTGATCCCGGGCGTTTTTTTTTTTTTTTTTACACTTAATTTAAAAAATAACATATATATAAAAAACTCAATAATTAAACAAGACAAGATAGTGTAATAAAATCATGTATTGGTATAAGGTCAGACATATAAGAAGTTGAACCATGCTGCCTTATAATCAAACCAGTTAAAAGTCTGAGGTCGATGCTTTCTGGATAATGGAATCGGCGTATGCAGATGGTCTACATACCGATTTTAAGTGCTTATATCCTTTTTATAGTAAATTTGATTATTCAATGGCTTCTCAGTTATTTTTAAAATAATGATGCTCAATTTCAATTGAGTCCGTGTCTGTTAAAATAAACTCGTAGTATCTCCGAAGTTTGAAGGGATCTTCAATATCGATGTACTGGAAATTGGTATAGCAAGGTTTTAGGAGTTCTTCAATCTTGAAGTTTTCATACTGTTTATCTAACGCCGTGATGGGCAGTATTTGTGATTCTAAAAATTCCTATTTTGGAATTGGGCTGCTGCTGACTTGGGTGGTCTCCTACTTTTGAGGAGTTGCTGGTTTTACTGCTTCTGAATAAGATTCTAGGGATTGCATTTTATAACTATCCTTGGTTTGGATTTCCGCACTCTGAGATGGGGAGGCTTTAAACGGTTGAACTGTTCTATTGGTAATAGGCTCCTTTAGAGGAGAAGGAATAGTACCTTTGGGTAACATGGGAAATTCCTCTAGAACTGAAAATTTGTTTTCAAAACTGGGGTTATTGCATTTGGAATTTTAGATTTATTGGTTGACTGAAAAGGTTGTTTCAACCTTTCTTCTGGTTTAATTTAAAGAGGCGGTTGTACCGGCCTACTGCTTGGAAAGTTTGGACGCATAGTTCTCCTGCAAAAAATTCCTTATCAAAAAATCTGACAAAGAATTTTGTTAACAAAGAATTTTTACTAAGAGTTGACTGCAAAGCAGCCAAAGACATTTTACAGAAATATGTGAAAAAACTTGTTTCAAAACAGATTTTGACAAGGAAATTTTCGCGGGGGAACTATGCTTTCAAACTTTTCAGGCACTAGGCCAGTACCACTCCTTCAAATTAAACCAGAAGAATAATTGAAGCAACCTTTTCAAATCAGCAAATCCAAATCCCAAATGCAATAATCCCTAGTTTTGAAAACAAATTTTTAGTTCTAGCTGAATTCCCCATGTTACCCAATGGTATCATTCCTTCACCTCTAAAGGAGCCTATTACCAATAGAACATCGGTTCAATCGTTTAAAGCCTCCCCATCTCAGAGTGCGGAAATCCAAATTAGGGATAGTTATAAAATGCAATCCCCGGAATCTTATTCAGAAGCAGTAAAACCATCAACTCCTCAAAAGCAGAAGGAGACCACCCAATTCCGAAATGGGAATTATTAGAATCACAAATATTGCTCATCATGGCGTTAGATAAACAGTATGAAAGTTTCTGTTGCTAACTAAATGATGACGCACCCCTTCCTCGCTTTAGCGCAGGCGCCAACAATACTACGATATTCAGTTGCATCAAAGACATCTTAGTAGCTAAAGGAAGTGAAATCAACCGAGACCCCGTTAGTAGCGGCGAGCGAGAGCGGATTGTGTGAAGAACTCCTAAAACCTTGCTATACCAATTTTTAGTACATCGATACTGAAGATTTTGACAAGAAAATTTTTGCGGGGGAACTATGCGCCCAAACGTTTCAGGCACTAGGCCGGTATGGCCACCCCTTCAAATTAAACCAGAAGAAAGGTTGAAACAACCTTTTCAGTCAGCCAATCAATGCAATAACCTCAGTTTTGAAAACAAATTTTCAGTTCTAGTGGAATTTCCCATGTTACCCAAAGGTACTAATCCTTCTCCTCTAAAGAAGCCAATTACCAATAGAACAACGGTTCAACCGTTTAAAGCCTTCCCATCTCAGAGTACGAAAATCCAAACCAAGGATAGTTATAAAATGCAATCCCTGGAATCTTATTCAGAAGTAGTAAAACCAGCAACTCCTCAAAAGCAGGAGACCACCCAAGTCAGCAGCAACCCAGTTCCAAAATAGGAATTTTTAGAATCACAAATACTGCCCATCACGGCGTTAGATAAACAATATGAAAACTTCAAGATTGAAGAACTCCTAAAACCTTGCTATTCTAGTACATCGATATTGAAGATCCCTTCAAAATTTGAAGATACTACGAGTTTATTTTAACAGACAGACTCAATTGAAATTGAGCATCATTATGTTAAAAATAACTCAGAAGCCATTGAATAATCAAATTTACTATAAAAAAGATATAAGCCCTTAAAATCGGTATGTAGACCATCTGCATACGCCGATTCCATTATCCAGAGAGCATCGACCTCAGACTTTTAACTGGTTTGATTATAAGGCGGCATGGTTCAACTTCTTATATGTCCGACCTTATACCCATACATGGTTTGTCAAATATTCAGATAAGTTAAAGGACAAAATCATTCTCAGATGGTTCTACAAATGATAGAACATATTTGGAGGAAATTTACATGTGATAGCCCTGAGCTTTCAAAATCAATACAGAATTTTCCAAGAGGAACAACAAATTTCTACTTTACCAGAGCATATTAAATTATGCAAGTTTTTACATAAGAAGATATTGTGTATCATAAATTGGTCATTCGACATTCATGAAATAGAACGCATCAGATATTTAAGTAAAACCGTAAGGATTAAAGGTTGGACTCCGAAGCCCAAAGATCTAGATAAGAAGGCTTCAACTTCTTCATCCGTCAGAGGAGAAAGTCAAGTCTCCAAAGAAGAAGGCTCCTAGAAGCCCTGTCAAAATTGGAAGATAATTCTAATCAAAATCAAATAATGGAATTGACTAAAACAACATATTCCCACACCAGCGACCCCGACAACGGAGACATGCTGGATCCCAAAGGATTGGCCCAGTCTTATCTTATGTAAAAGACATAAAGCAAATGACTCTTCAAAGAAAGTGGATCCCTGTTAATAAGAAGAGGCAACCTGACCCTTCAGAAAAGCAAATAATGACTTCTCAATCAGCGAAAGGACAAATGTCCTTTCAAAAAGCAAATAAATTTGTATCGTCCACATGTAAAGATATTTGAATGGGAGCCTTGGAGTAATTGATAAAGTTGTTGTCATGTGACCAGGAGGTCATGGGTTCAATCCGTGGAGACAACCTCTTGCAGAAATGTGAGGTAAGGCTGCGTACAATAGACCCTTGTGGTCCGGCCCTTCCCCGGACCTCGTGCATAACGGGAGCTTAGTGCACCGGGCTGCCTTTCTTTCCATATGTGAAGATAGAATCTCATTTTGAGGCTTATAAAAGCTCTCAAGTTGTAATAGATTAGGCATCAGAAAAATTCCCCGTTCTAAGAATTTTCCTACCTATTCTCTTGAATGTTTGTATAAAGTTTTGAAATGAAATAAATTGTAAGTCTTTTGAACTGATTCTCTGTTATCTTTACTTTAATTGTTTAAATAATTTATAATTGTGTAAATATTTTACTTAAGATCCGTTTTAGTATCAACATATCGTCACCAGAAAGAGGTGCAATGCTACCATAATGAACAAACTCAAACTAGCAGTGTGCTACAGGTACCATTACCGTAAATAAGATTGGTACCTCTAGAACAATCACCATAAAGAGAAAGATAGTAATTCGACAAAGATAGAAAACTTGGCTAGATATAAGGCAGCCTGTCAGTAGGCAGAAGTTACTAAGTCTCCACCAAGATCGTGGAGGTCTTGAACCATGTGAGAAAATAATGGAGAGAAGAAATATACTTACAACTTTATGAGATGGAATATAAGACACCTATGATAAGTGTGATACAATTAATATTTTGTATTTAATTGATGAGGGATTATCTTGATACTCACACTTGACACTAACTCTAGTATTCTAATAAATTCACTTTACTTCTAAGTCTAACATCCTCCAAAGGTGCCAAATAGGAAAAAATTTAACTAATGGGAATATAGTCCATTACAACAACAACATTCCCAATGAAATCCCACAATGTGGGGTCTGGAGAGGGGAGAGGGTACGCAGAACTTACCTCTACCTTGGTAGGTAGAGCGATTGTATCCGAAAGATACTCGGCTCAAAACAAATCATAAGCACAAGCAAAGCAAAGCAAAGCAAGAGAAACGGTCAGACCCGGACACAAAATTTAAAGTAGTATGAAAATGATGGTAACAAAAGTGAATAAACCATGAGCGCATTTCGAAAAAAAAAAAACCCAGATAAACAAAGTACACTACAAGCAACATAGCAACAAAAATCAAACGACAGGGGCCTATAAAACAATACTGCGCCTACTAGTATGATAGGCTAAGCAAGCCTACAATAGTAACACTACAACTACCAGTTTGTAAGCGAAAGTAGGACTACACTCAACTACCTACTACCCTAATCCGTGTTATCCACAATCTCCTATCTAAGGTCATGTCCTTAGTAAGTTGCACCTGCGCCATATCCCGTCTAATCACCTCTCCCCAATACTTCTTCGGCCTACCTATACCCTTTATGAACCCGTCCATAGCCAACCTTTCACACCTCCGCACTGGGGCATATGTGTCTCTCCTCTGCACATGCCCGAACCATCTCAACCTCGCTTCCCACATCTTATCCTCCACCGAGGCCACTCCCACTCTGTCCTGGATATCATTATTTCTAATCCTATCTCTCCTTGTATGCCCACACATCCATCTCAGCATCCTTATCTCCGCAACTTTCATCTTTTGGATGTGTGAAGTCTTGATTGACCAACACGCCGCCCCATACAACATAATCTGTATAACCACCACCCTATAGAACTTGTCTTTAAGTTTTGGTGACACCTTTTTATCGCACAAGACTCCAGATGCGAGCCTCCACCTCCGCCCCATTAGTTTTAACTTTTTCTTTGAGCAATTTAGTAGTACTAGACTGCTCGACCTAAAACTAGAGGATTTGCAGCAAAAACACTAGGTGATTTCTTTCCATTTGTCCAAGCCTTAGTGTATAGAGTTGCCGATATCTGTGCTGGTGAGAGGTAGCAGGTAACCCATGGAATTAGTGGAGGTGCGCGCAAGCTAGCCGAGATACCACGGTTAATTAAAAAAGAAAAAAAATGAAGCTGCTATGTTTACTTTACTCCTAGCTGGCAACCAAAAACTGAGACTCGCTGTTTTCTCAAATCTCAACTGCACTTAGTTTCTTGAAACGCTCAACATTTTCTAAAGCTTGTAGTGGGGCCTTCTTTGAATTGCAGTTTTCAAATTAATGTGCATTATAATTTTCTGTACCGTGTAGGAATTTTGGAACTTCTAATGAGATTGTGATTACTGTTTGTGGAGTTATGTTACGTGACTCCCTTTGATGTAAATGCATTTTATGTTGTTTACAAGCTTTATTTCCTGGATAGAGAACATTATTTCCTCTTTTCTGAAATTTTTACTTTCAATTACTCTTTCTAATATGAGCAGTTAGACAAAAGCGTGTACTCAACTTTTGACACAAAAGTGGATGCTGATCCTAAACTAGAATTAGCAGATATGTGCGGAGCCACTGCCATCTAATGTTGATGCGTAAAAACTTAGGAATTTATGAGCTTCTACGTAAATTTTCTAATTTTCCAGGTTGAGGATGCTCAAGGCCGTGAAGCACCAATTCAGCGACTAGCAGATACAATTGCTGGGCCATTTGTTTACAGTGTGATGACATTATCAGCTGCCACATTTGGGTTCTGGTAACAAGTTTACTCTTTCCCTTTCTATCACAAATATGTTTGAGAAACAGTTGACTTCTCTGGTAGCTTATTAGGTATAAATAGACAAAGGATAGGTACGCATGAACAAACTGGAAGAAGAGTTACAAGATCTAAACAGATACTTGTTAGTCTCTGAAATGAGGGAATAATGGTGCTCAGTGACTTCTCATGGATGATGTTAATGGTGTGTTGGGTGACTCATAAGTCACAGTTGACATGTTGTTCCTAAAGCTATATCTTGAAGCCGTGTTTTTCCTCCTAACAGTTCACAAGCTGCTGTATTGAAAATCTATGTTCGATCATTCCTATGAGCTATAGTTGCATCTGATTGCATGTAATTCTATTACAAGGTGCACTTGGAGCACTGACAAAAGTAATGTAGCCTTAGCATGTCACTTGGAATACAAGGCATCGGTTCACTTAAAACTACCTCCTGGAATTGTGTCAAATCAGGATCAAGTCCAATCAGACAAAATTCAGGCACCAAGTTCGCTCAAGTATTCCTGAGCACAGTTATCCTCTGGGATCTCCAATTTTTTGTTTGAAGACAAGGGAGGAGGAGAGTCTAGTGGTGAGGGCCCTCCACCTCAACAATGAGGTTGGAAGTTCGAGTAACCAAGGAGCAAAGTAGGAAAAAACACTATTATGCTCCTAGGTAGGAGGGGCTTGAGGATGGTGTTTACCATATCCCTAAAAAGAAAAACATTCGTGTTTGGAATAGTATACTAGTGAGTAAAATGCTACCTTCTTTGAGCTATGCAATTCTTGATATTCCTATATTTTTCCGCAAGTAACAAATTATTTCGTTGAGACTGAGCTCTACAGCATTTACAGGAATCCCTAACTCAGGTTCCCCTTAAAACAGTTTCAGGAAAACCAAGGCTCAAACTAAGTTCTTAACTACAATGAAATATTTTCAGCTCCAAAACTTGAAGCTCTAGACTTAATCTCAGTAACAATGTTCATGGACTCGGCATTCAGTGGTCTGGTTCCTGTTTTTGAAAATACATGCATTCCATCCCTGTGGTAAACATGTGGCACATAGAGCAATCTTCATCAATCATTTCCTCCAGCTCCTTTTCATATGCAACAAGATCGCTGATTCTCAAGACCTCTAGGGCAGTGGCGTGCAAGGGATTCTCGTAAGCGGTGTCGACATTTAAAGAAATAAACAAAAAAAAACATATTTTTTTGGTACGTTGGAAAGGACTAGAAAAGTTTGAACTCGTTCATAAGCTACATGGCTTAAATCTGCCAGGAGGAGAAACTCCATATCCTTGAGCGCCTCTTCCCATATTAGTAAATCTTCTTCGTGCTTGTGCCCTTCGTTTGCCAGAAAGTTGGCACATTGATTGACCTCCCCCCATGTATGTTTAATGATGGCCTTTGTAGCTTCCAAAAAATATTTGCAATCTTCAACAATAGCCCTTTGTTGGGGGAGGGGGCGGTATTGTATGTCTTCTTCATTGACAAGCCTGGTGGCAACTGGCAAGTAGGCAGTCTGTTTCCACTTCTAAGTCTTTGTAGAATTTCTTGTGTAAGTTTGATCCTTTTTTGATGCTCCATAGTTCTGTAACGAGTCTTGAAGTAGCCTTTACCTTACTTGAGTATCCTAACATCCACTTTCCTTGGTCATTTCTAAAAACTATTCCTCCAAAAGTAGCATCTCCTGCTTGCGTTTTGGCACTACCATCAGTGTTCAGTTTTATCTTTCCTGCACAAGGTGGAGACCAAGCTATTAGTTTAACTTGTTTGAGAATAGGAGTTTGACTAGGAGATACTCCAACAATTTCCTTAGCATACTCTGTAATTTGTCTGCTTCAGGAAAGTTCATGTGTCGATCCCAACAAAAAAAAAGAAAAAATACAGTAAAGCCATCATTTAAAAAAAACACAAGTACAAAACTACAGCTTTCCTTGACATGTTCTCATATTTTGATTTATAATAGTCTCACTAGAAATAGTACTAAATACATCTTTGTTGACATTGCTTCGACTCGTCGGCCCTTTCCTCAAAGTTAATGAACTTGGTTTTGAAGGGTCGGAGGTGCTTTAGGAAAAGATCTCTTCATTGAAATTTAAACTGAAGTAAAAATTAAAATATCAATTGGGTAACCACTAAATGATTTCATAAAGTTAAACTCAAAAAGAAAAATAATGTATGTCTTCAACAGTGAATGTAGTTTAGTTTCCCCTTACAAGGAAGGTCATTGGATCAATGCTACCTGGCATATTAACTTTTAATCAGTAAGAACTAGCATTGCTCAAAAATTTTGAAACAAAAAACAAGCTGTCGAGGTTCGAACTACTGACCGCCTAACCAGAGAACCAAGATGCAACTTGTGACAAACGGTGTGATTTCTCTCTTTATTTACACATTTTTTTTATATTTGCATGTTATTGATATATACATATAATAAAGTGGTGTCGGATGACACCGCTTCCATCAAGGTAAATCTGTCCCTGCTCTAGGGCATCATCTGATAGAGAAACCCTAGAACAGCACATTATATGAGCTTTAGTATAAGCATTCAAAATATAGATGATCAATGATTCTGCAACAATTTGGCGAATCCTCGATACTCTTATTTGGTTAACTTAAGTCTTTCTAGCAATGATATAATAAATTTATTACTTTTATCAAAATCAATTTGGTAGCAGCAGAAATGAATCCTTGAAACTCTTATTTGGTTATTTTAAGTCTGTCCAACAATGATAGCTAGGTCTGGTACTGCATATATTTTCATGTTAATGAGTAATTAATTATAATTTTCTGTTGTTTGATATTTATTGCTCATTATATAGGTATTATGTTGGGTCACACATCTTCCCAGATGTTTTATTGAATGATATTGCCGGACCAGAAGGAGATCGTTTGCTTCTGAGCCTGAAACTTGCTGTAGATGTATTGGTGCGTCATGTTGAACTGATGAGCCATTTTATATCAATGTCTTTCTAACTAACTTAAATTGCTTCTCCATTTCCCTTCTATCTTTGTCTAGAAAAAATGTAGTCATTCTCTATTCTATCAGTTCTTGTTAGAGGCTGCCCTTGTGCTTTGTTTTCTGGTGACCTTTGTGCTTCTCCATTTGCTCTTACGATGTACCTGGTGAAGGAAGATTTGGCCTATTACTTTAGGGAGATGAAATTGTTGGAGTAATTCACTTTAGCAGAATCTTTATTAGATGACACAAAGTAGAAACCAAGTTGTAAAGTTTACCGATCAGAAAGAAAAATAGATAACAAATTGAAAAGTTTAAAAGAGAAGAATTACTGCAGAAGGCAGCTTTTCGATGCTATTGCTTCATAAATACGGTATCATTATAGGTGAAAGCACAGGAACTGCTTGTCTACAGGCAAAAGTTTGTTCTCTTTGTCTATTGAGAGTAAATAATTTGTAGTAATTGTGATATGACTTGATAACTTACCTTATAAGAAAAAAACAATTGTGATACCAGTCGACCAAGCTTATTGTGGTCAACTCACCTAGTTTATTCTAATTTTGATGCATAGCTTGTTCTGGGACTTGAAAGTTCAAGCATATGATCCTCCACTTATAAATGTCCTAAAATGGTGTGTTTTCTTTTGGATTAACCATATTATTGTCTTTGATATTTTGACAGGTTGTCTCCTGCCCTTGTGCTTTAGGCCTTGCCACACCAACTGCAATTCTGGTTGGAACCTCACTAGGTACATACTAAGATTTAAATGCTTTTGCTGTAGTTCAAGGTGTTTCCTCCATTCTCCCTGCTATGCAGCAATTGAGGACATACCCGTTACATTCCTTATCCTCTTTTGATAATCTTTCCTCACAAGAGTACTCTCCTTGATGTATCTCTTGCTTCATAAACTAAACTGCTAGGAGATTTAGATGTTCCAACAAACAAGCAGAAACGTGGGCTCCTTGGATATCAAAAATGCCAATAATACAAGCAATTCCAGAAAAGTTTCAAGCTTTCGTCCTAGATATATACTCCTTCTGCTCAAGTTTATGTGACCCTATTTCCCTTTTAGTCCGTTCAAGAAAGAATCACTCCTTCCTAAATTTGGAAACAATTTAATTTAAACTTCCCATTTAACCCTTAATGAAAAGCTTTTATAGCCACACAAATGTATGGCATGTGTAAAACCACAAGTTTCAAAAGTCTTGCAGCCACACAAATGTTATTGGCATGTTTAAGACCACAAGTTTCAAAAGTCTTATTTTTTCTTAAACTCTGTGGCAAGTCATAGTTTCACATAAATTGAAACTGAGGGAGTATCATGTAACAACCGAAAACAAGAATTTTCGAGAATTGTTTGTAAACTAGGAGTCTACCTTGAGAATGTTATGCAAAGAGGATTCTTGATGGTAAGTTTTTTTTCTTTGAAATAGTACATCTCGAACACTAAAAGGAAAGTTGGTCTAAAGAGCAGGTTGGTCGAGTCAAGGTACTGACTGTGAATGGCAGTTCACCAATGAGAAGAGAGAGTAACTGCTGAAAATTAGTGTATCCGTTAATAGTTGCACTTGTTGCTGCGAGTGTGGTGGTGTTGGGTCTGTGTTTTGAAAGCTGCCACTGGGGTGTGCCCCAGGCGCTATGAAAATGAACTGATGGCCATGGAGGTGCATGCCACCAGCCTTACCCAATGTGCACTATTGCTTTGTGGCTTAGTTTATCCGCAATCAATCAACTATGCCTGAAAAATCAATTCCATTTTGTTGGTTTCATAGAGGAAGAGGAGCAATTGAGATTTGTGATGGGAAATTGTACTGCTATTTGCATGAGAGAAAGCCTACAACATGCAAGTGTCTTTATTTTTCAAAATACTTTTTATCCTTTTTTTTTCCTTTTTTTTTTTCTTCAAAATACTTTTGCTGTCACTTGATGAAATTCCCTTCAAAAGCAACTAATGGAGAAGAGAATGTTTAAACTCTCACCTTCAAAGATCGGTTTGAACTTGAATAACTAAAATTTAAGACACAAAAAGACTTGCCACGTGGTACATGAATGCATTACGAGAACTGTTGACTCATGAGCAGGAGGGCTTGGGGGTGAGGTTTACCATATTAAATCATACATTATACACAAATTTTATGGGGCTTACATTTAAGGTCCTTCACTTTAGTAAAATTGGCCAGAGTTGGGGAGACACCTCCACTGAGGATCTTTAGAGAAGGTTGGGAATGGAGAGCGCTATCTATGTTTACATTCAACTGTATGATAATTGGCAGCTTGGGGAAATGTGAGACTCCTCAACACCCTCCCTTCCTTAGTCATCTCTATCTCTCTTTCCTGATTAGCTCTTCCTCTTCCTTTCTTTCCAATTTATTTCAGTGTTAATCTTCCTTTCATAAGCTAATCCTCCTTTCTTAGTCTAATTTCTTCTAGTTACTGCTTCATTTCTGGTCCTTTTTTTAGAGATTCAGTTCAATCTCTCTGTTTTGCTTTAAGAGGATGGTCGACTTCATATTCTATCCCCTATCCTACCAAGCTCTTACCTGGGTTATTTTTCAGCGACCACTGAGTAAATTAAGCCTAGTATACAGCAATGAGAAAGGTGATTGTTGTAAGATTTATCAGATATAATAGTGGGGAACATGATCTTTTTGGCTTGAAATAAGACTTTTGAAGTTGTGGTGGTTGGAGATAACTGTTATGAAATCATTGAAGGGAAAAGGAACTTTGTCAGCAGGATGTCTATCGATAGAATCAGCATTTGGAAATCTGTTAACTGTTTGATAGTGGCATCAAAAGGCAAGGGGAAGGCTGGAGAGAAACAAGATATGCTTTGAAGGCAAAAAGAGTCACATTTCACTGGTAAAAAACAATTGTATTCATAATATGTACTATTGGTGTAAGGAGGGTTTGTTAGAGGATATGGATCAATATCTTGATTTCCTAGATATGTTAGGGAGAAATTTGTAATGGTTGGTTGGACTGAGCTTTTTCTTTCTGTTGTAATTTCTGTACCATTTTGGTACTTCATTGATAAATTTTACTCTACCTTATGAAAAAAAAGACACCTCCAATGAGGATCTTTGCCACTTATTTGGACCTATTCATGCAGAGTTTCAGCTTACATGTGCAAGTTTAGTCGAATGTCATATCATGCTGCTTATTTTGATTTTGGATTCGGAAAGACTTGACACAACCATATTCAGAAAAACACTAACATACTTGCCTTTTTGTTTTCCCCTTTAGTTTAACCGGCAGTTGTTCATGTTTCATGACATAACCTTATATATTGTCAAATTTACTAAAGCTTGTAATTATCTTTTGAAACCAAACAGGAGCAAGACAAGGACTTCTTATCAGAGGAGGAGATGTACTGGAACGCTTGGCAAGTGTGGATCATGTCATGCTGGACAAGGTGTTTATTAGTTCTTCAATTGAGTACTTAGTTGCAACTTTTACTTCCACAGCTAAAATAAAAAAATCTATAGTGATTTATTTGGATTACAAACATGATCTCTGCTTGCAACTCTCAGACAGGAACTCTGACCGAAGGAAAACCTGCTGTCTCTGCTATCACGTCATTGGGTCATGAGGAATTAGAGATTCTTCAAATAGCTGCCGCAGTGGAGAAAACAGCATCACACCCCATTGCTCATGCTATTATAACCAAAGCAGAATCATTAAATTTGAGTATCCCTATCACATGTGGACAATTGGCTGAACCTGGCTCTGGAACCATGGCAGAAGTAAATGGCCTCTTGGTTGCAATTGGAAAGCTGAAATGGGTTCAAGAACGTTTCCAGCAAAAAACAGACCTTTCTGATTTGATGACTCTTGAGCAATCTGTGATGCATAAATCATTACAGGACAGTCAATCATCTAATCATTCAACAACAGTTGTATACATTGGTCGGGAGGGAGAGGGTGTGATTGGGCCATTGCAGTATCTGATAAATTACGTGAGGATGCTGAGTCTACATTAAGAAGGTAAGCTTGAAGATAATTTCAAGTGCAAATTTTAGATGAATCTTAGAAGTTACAATCATCATCAGTCTCCCTCATGACCCCACTCCTCAATTTGCTCCTTGCTGCATAGATCTGTTACCCCTCACGCAGTTTTACAGACTCCAGATTTCTATGAACATGTTATAGATTGAAACTTAGATCATAAAGATTTTACAGATGTTTCCATCAGATTTCAATATGAATGGATTCAATATGTAGAGCATCACAAGAATGTGTTCCACCACCTGCCCGTTGCTCATCCCTTTTCTTTTCTTCTAACTTCCTCTTGTAAAATTCTTAATTTGATTCTTGTTTAGTTTTCTCATATTTTTCTTTTTAATTCTTACCAATTGAAGGCTTCAGCACAAGGGAATTGAAACAGTACTGTTATCGGGAGACAGGGAAGAGGCAGTTGCAACTGTAGCAAAGACAGTTGGCATAAAAGACAAATTTGTCAATGCATCTTTAACACCCCAGCAGAAATCTGCTGCCATCTCAGGTCTTCAAGCTTCAGGCCACCGCGTCGCCATGGTAATTCCATTTATCTGGCGAAAACCTAATATATTTTACTTGTCCCTCAAACATATAGAAATATCTTGTCCATAATACCATGTGCAATTGCGTCGCCGTGGTAAATGCATTTATCTGGTGAGAACCTAATATATTCTACTTGTCAGTTGTCACTCAAACATATAGAAGTTATCTTGTCTACAATACCATGTGCAATTGGCTGCTACCTCTCTCCCAGAACACTAACTTATATAACAATTGACTTCTACAATTACACGACCCTTCTAAGGAAACTGCTTCTCCATGGCACACAACATCCGGTAATCAACTGTCATATTTTGCCCTCTAGCAAGTGTTGTCATATTTCCCTTTTCTCTTTGGGGCTCTTCATTACTCTATTTATCTCTCAACGAGTATTAGTTTTGTACTCTATGAGCATGTGATTTGCTAAGTGGCCGTTTGGCCATGAATATTTTTGATTTTTTTCGGAGTTGAATTCCGGAAATCATGATTGGCCATAAAATTACGGAAAACTCCGGAATTTGAAAAACACCAAAAAGTTATCCAAAAAGTTGTTTTCACCTTTCTCTCTAAATCACTCACAAAAATTCAAAAACAACTGCAATTTGTATTCATGGCCAAACACAACTCCAATTTCCAAATACAATTTTTCACTTTAAAACAAACACTACTTTTTTCAAATACTCACAATTTTCATGGCCAAACGGGCCCTAAATGTCAGATACTATGCACGGCTGTCTAACTGGAACTTCATATTTGAAGGTTGGTGATGGCATTAATGATGCACCTTCTCTTGCTCTTGCTGATGTGGGGATTGCTTTGCAAGTTGAAGGACAGGAAACTGCTGCTTCAAATGCAGCATCCATTATACTCCTTGGAAATAGACTCTCACAGGTACATGTTCCATGTCATCAAAGTGAGGCTTTTGTTTACTTTTATTTTTACTCAAACAAATATTTAATCATTTCCACATATTAGCGTCGACCATAAAATGGTGTAGCGTGTACCAAGTCATTTTTTCTTTAATGTTGTAACATGTATTGGGCCATATAAAGAGGATACACCTATTTAGTCATTAACCCCTCGTGTCTTGTTTGTGCTTATCTTTTCATTGAATGGTCATGAGAAGATGGATTCAAAATTTCCCTTATCAAGAAAAAAGGTGGATTATTGTTTATTTGTAAAATGTTGCTGAATATCATAGCACAAAGAACTACATATAGCACATTAACTTATTTCACACTAAAGTTTTGAGGATTGTCGAGAAGCTATGATTAGGTTCAGGTAACTGAAAGCAGACTGTACCTCCTCCTGTGTGTATATCAGCAATTTCTATGGGATGATTATACAAATGTTCAATACAAGTTGCCTGTGAATTTATTCTGTTGAAACAAATGATGATGTGCCTTATCTTGTAATTGGCAATGCTTCCTAACTCTTTGGCAGGTGCTGGAAGCTCTTGATCTTGCACAGGCAACAATGGCAAAAGTTCATCAAAATTTGTCTTGGGCAGTTGCATATAATTTGGTTGCGATACCAATTGCAGCTGGAGTATTACTTCCAAAGTTTGATTTTGCAATGACACCATCTCTTTCAGGTAAATAACATCCATATTGCTTGTTCTGTCTCTCGGTCCAAAGGATTTAAGATACCTTGATGTTGCCTTATGTGGCATCTTGTTGACAATCTCTTGGAGAATATAGCCAATATACTTCTTAGAGGGTTTTTCACCATGGTTTCTTTATTAATCTATGTTGGTGGTTTTGGAGAAAATTCGACCTTGATCAAGCTTTAACTGCGGCTGCAAATTGTGAAAGATAATTAACAGTTGTCACTTTCTTTTTTCCCTGACAGGAGGTTTAATGGCTATGAGTTCAATATTTGTCGTCACCAACTCACTGTTACTACAATTCCACGGGTCTGAAAGGCAAAGAAAAGAGAACCTTACCTATAAACACGCTCAAAAGGAACAATAACTCCTTCCTCATCCAAATCATGGAGTTGGCATGTAAGAATCTGAATCTGTGGTATCTTTTGTGCTACTCACTCTTGGACTTTGCTGTTATGTGAGCTTCAAGGGGGAGAGAGCTGAGAGGAGCTGTAGTGTCATAATATAGTAGTTAATAGAGTATTGTCAGAAAGCTTCCATCTGAAAACCGAGACAATGGTGTCGTTAATACAAAATAAATAGGTAAATAATAAATATTTGTCATTATGAGCTCAAATCCGAAAAAGAACAAAAGAAAGTAAAAGAGAACACCGGCACACGCACAAGGGATCATTGAATATATGTTAGATCACATCAATTACTTTTCCTTTCGTTGCGAACAAGTAGGAATGGCATCTGGTATTGAAGTTCAAAATTTGACATACGGATTTGAATTTAGGTTTTGGAAAGCTCAATTTCATACTCGTATATTTGGAGTTTGAAATTTCAAATTCGTATTTATTAAGTTTGAAATTTTATACTCGTAATTTTAAACTTTAGTCTCGTAAGTGTGAATTAAATTTTAAGGCGGAAAACTTAAAAACTGTTATAGACCAAACAAGAGAACCCAACCCAAAAGACTAGTCTTATAGGTGGGAGAGATCCATTTAACAATTCTTTCTTTCACTGAAGGGACAATTGGCACATAACATTTGTCCCCGTTTGAGAACCAACGACCCAGTTGGTCACTGGCTGGCACCTTTCTTGGGTCCAAGCCACCACTTTGAGTCGCGGCCTCATGTGTGGATCGTCCGACTTTGATAGTAATGTTATAGACCAAACACGAGAACCCAACCCAAAAGACTCATTTGATATGTGGGAGAGCCCATTTAGCCTATGAACCCATTAACATTTCTTTCTTTCATTGATGAGGGACAATTGACACATAACAAAAACTTTAGCTTTTCTTTAAACTGAAAAGAACCAAAAATACCCCGTATGGAAAATAGTTTACAAATATCCTTCTTTTACCTTTTGGTCTAACAATATCCTCAACTTATTGTTTAGCTCAAGAATACCCCTCAGACTAATAGCTTAAACCTGATGGCTTTTGCAATTTAAAATTGTTACCTGACCTATTATGATTTGCTACATATATTACTTAATTCAAAAATTAAATCCACCTATTTCTTAAACCCAAACCCGTCCTTAATAATTTGGCCTGTTTCTTTCAACCTAAACCAATGATCCCATTCTCATTTAGATGCAACATTCAGCCCCTGTGCTTAACCTTCAAGCTACGCAGTTTGTATTTCTCTTGAAATGGAGGTGATTGGGCTCAACAATATTTGGTAATGTCCACCAGAAAAATTCCAATTTATATGATGTAGTTTGATTGGGTACGAAGTTTAAGAAACAAAGAAAGACTTTTGAATCTTGTGGTATAAAACAAGTCAAAGATACTTGTGTGGTTATAGATCATCTCGTTAAGCGTAAAAGGTAAAGTTAAATTGTTGCTAAATAAGGAAGTGTGTCATTCTTTTTGAACTTACTAAAAAGAAAAGTGTGTTATATAAATAAAGTCAGAACGACTAGTCCAATTGGTACTAGAAAAATAAGAGCCGGTAGAAATTAGCTTGAGTTCAGGCTTTATAATCCATTTGCAGTGTAGAAACTAGGGTTGGCCAACACGACGGGTTCGGGGTTGGAAGGGACCCGGCGGGATGGTGGGGGGGGGGGGGGACTCGAGCGAGACTGGCGGGTTCTGCTAGTGTCCCGTCTTGCTCCCGGTCCCGTCGGAAAAGGGCCCGGTATTTGTCGGGATCTGGTTTTCCATTTTATTTTTTTTGCACTTAATTTTAAAAAATAATATATATAAAGTATAAACACATCAATAATTGAACAAGATAGTGTAACACATCTCGGGCCATTTTTGACAGTGTCGGAAATGTCTTCTCATTCTCCCTCCAATATTTCAGCAAGTCTTCACGTCCTTCATTGAGAACTGCTTCGTACGGTACAACACCCTGCAAAACAAAAACATCGAACTCGCTAACTTGGTTAGTAGTGTTACCACTATACATTCTACTTCTAAGGCTTTCAATACTAGTCGCAGAAACATCATGTCTTTTTTTAGGTTGTGTTGAACAAGAAGAAGATGGTATGGAAACGGGTTGGTTACTAGCACTTTCTTGTTGGTAATACCTATATATTTTTTGCATTCATCTTGTATGCTAGACAACACTTTTTCTTTGGTTTGTTCAATAGGTGATGGGTCATTTGGATTTTTGAAAGTTGGAGGAGGTTACCTGCTATACAATCATAAATAGTTTCAATAAGTGTTTTAAATCCATCTATTTTAATAGTCGGATTTAATACAGCACCAATAATATAAATAGTGGGAATAGGAATAAAATATCTTTTTATTTTGATAAATATTTTTAATAGGTGCCTTATAAGCTGGTTTTTCCATATATTCACTAAGTAGTAAAAATATTAGAGCTATATAAAATAACATAGTTAAAATAGTAGGATAATATATACCGAAAAATTCTTTTATTGCTTGAAAAATTTTCTCTACTCTGAAATATTTTCCCAATCGCTATCTACAACCATATCAGTTGGAGTTCGATTATGGGCGTTAAAAAATAAAGTTATAGGTCTTCTACAGTCATAAGCAACAAGTAGTTGCTCGTATAAAGAATTACACCTAGTGGCTACTTTTTCGGAAATTTTTCAATAAGGTAGTCCGCAATCGTGACAAGTTTTTTTATAATCTTTTTTTCGTTGTATTCTATTACTTTTAAAAATAAAGTTTATAGCAAATTGTATTTTATTAAGACTGTCTGCAAAAAGTGTTAGACAATCATTTACAACTAAGTTATATATATGACACATACATTTTATATGAAAATGTTTGGAAAAGATGGAGTTAAAAGATCTTTTAAAATTCTAATAGTATAATTATTAGAAGAAGCGTTATCTAATGTAATAGTCATAATTTTATCAGTTATTCCGTAATAATCGCAAACTTGATTAATATTTTCTGAAATAAAAGTACAAGTGTGCCTATCATTTATATATCTATACACTAAAATACGTTTTTGCATAGACCATTTATAATCTATCCAATGACAGGTTACCGTTAAATAATCATGGTCGTTAGTACTACGGCCTATATCAGACGTGATAGTACTTTACCAGGAAAATGATATAAGGAATAACGTAATTACTGTTGATATTCATGTGCAAATTTAAAAATACATCTCTCTTAACATTTAATCTAGGAAAATCGTTAAAAGCAGAATTATACATATCTCTAATATAATGAATAAAGCCAGGAGATGATGGAAATGAAAAAGGTAAACCCTCCACAACAAGTAATTTTGCTATTACTTCCCTATCTCTATGTTTATCGTATTTAGGGCCTACAATTCCCTCCGTCATATCTTTAATTTGACCATGTACTTGGTCCGGGACAGTATGTGAACTTTGTCCAAACTGAGAAGGCATTGGCGCACCCGATTTTTCAGCCAAGTGTTGGTTCCACCTCTCTTTGTGAAAGTTTTGTACGTGTCTCAATAAAAACCCCTGTCCCACCCCGGCCTTTTCACATTTTAAATTTAAAAATATTTTTACAAATTTGACATCTAACTACTTGATTCTCTTCGTCCCTATCAAAAAAAATTCATGCATATGATTTTAATGGTCGTTTTATTGGGCCTTGTCTCATACTATGGGGAATAGGAGGCGTTCCAGTTGGAGGTGCGCTAGTTGGTGTTTCATCTATATTAGTGGGTGTGTTATCTAGATCATCTTCTAAATTAAAGTTTTGTTGAGTTTCAGAAAATATCTCCTCATCTAAATCTAATGGTATTTCAGAAAAAAATTCAGTATCAACCAAATTATCCTGTCTATGAATAGGATGACTAGAAGAAGTACTCTTGCTCTTGCTACCCCTACTAGAAGAAGCCTTACCCTTACCCTTAAACATACCTCTATTTCCTTCCATTTTAATTATATGAATATATGCTAACAAATAATTAAAGATAATGAAATTAAGTGCGCTAATTAAAATAAAGAAATAATAATATTTTAATGAAGAAACGAATGTACCAAACGCCGACGTAACGTCGACGTGTAATCGAGAGGTTGAAAATTGAAACTTTGCTCGATGGATGATCCTCAAACTAGTTGTCAACTTCACTCTCAAATGAATAAATAAAATTGAATATTTAGTAGACAATGTAGACTTGTAGAGAGATAGATTGAGCTATTAGAGAGATTGTAGGAAGATTTGTGAGAAATGTGAAGAGAAAATGAGGTACTTATAATTGAGAATTTGGGTTAAAGTGTAAATATAATAATTTAGGGGTTAAAATAATAATTCTAACAATCCCCCACATATCTCAAAAGAAATATTAAAGAATAGACTGAAAGGAGAAGTTTTGTTGGGTTTTCACATATCTCAAAAGAAAAAGAATGAGAAAGAATATTTTGTTGGGTTTTTACACATGAGTATAATGTATCAAATCTGGTGTCGCGTAGATTATGAATCAGACCTAGATAAAATAAGGTTAAACTTACAGAATAACTGGTGAAGTTTAAAATTTCTATGAACCAAGAACTCTTTTGTAAGCCTAGGGTCTTACCTATCACATTATACTCGCACAATCTTTGTCGTTATCGCGATTTTGAACTAAGAGATCATGTGCGTGTCCTGATATTCATGAGTGCTCTAGAAATCCATCACAATTTCATATGCGGCACCACTCCACACTCATATAGGTCCGTCCATCAAGTTTATTCTGTAAAGCAATACACCACCTATAAATGATATGTTAATGGATTAAGAATTTATAACACAGCCTCACTTTTCTTGAAGATTTGCACTATATACACACTAATAGATCACAAAAGGGACACATTTTATAATGCACAAGATCAAACAATAACTTGTTATTACCCATATGAACTTACCTCATGAGATCTCCAATCACATAGGTTGGATTACCATAATATTCGATATACAACTTGACAAAAGTCTCATTCCCGTCAAAGATTTGTTTATTAATTTTCTTCCAAAAAGTTTAGTCTGAGGATTGACCAAACTCACTTCTGACTTCACATAATTTAGGAATATAATTCCATCTCTTAACGGTTATTTTACCACATTATGTCTCAACATCAATACTCACTAAGAACTATCTTAGCATCATTCCTAGCCAACTCCAAATCACAAATTCAATTTCATTGTGGTGTACTTGACTGATTTTCATATTATTACACCCCACAAAGAGTAAACACATAACCACCAATAAATTTTGTCTCATCTAAATAAGAGATACATCAAAATCACAATTGTAACACCTCTCAAATATGAATTTTCAAAATATAATTAGTTTCATCCCCAATGGCTTCTCTTGAATCTTCTCAAATCTTTATTTCCAAAAGTATTTTGAATAAGAGGACCACGTGAAATATTATTATTTTAAAAAAATTCTCTCGACATAACTTTATTAAGATATCATAACCTCCACACTTTCAAAAAGTTTAAGATAGGAAATATTATTTTCACAAATCATAAGAAATATTACAAATCTCTCATAAGACATTTCATCTTATAAATAAGAGACTAATAATATAACTTCACCCAAATAATTATACTCACACAATGTCATCATCTGCAAATATTTTAAGAAAGCAATATGAAAAAAATAAGTAACAATACTAATATTTTCATCATTTATTTAAAAGTAGTAAGCACAAATACACTATGATTATAATATCCATTGCTCACAAAATATTAATTATTTTGACTGACACAATCTTATCGTATTCAAATAACCTTCGCTCCAGTTTTTTTCAAACAATAATTCCATATAAATCAAATTGACCCGAATATTAACTCCATATATCACCCCCACTAAAGCCAACATTTCCCTTAAGTGGTTTTAAAAAGATTTTTTTTCATTCTAAGAACTTAAATAGCTTTTGATCACCAACATAAATAAATTATTATTTTTCTTCTTCAACTAATTAGGTGTAAGAAATAAAATTAATTTAGTTAACACAAATATGCTTACTAGCACCAGAGTGTAACACTCGATCTCTTAACATTAGCCATAAGATTCGATTGAGAAATGACCACAAAAATTATATCATCCGTTTACTCAAATATATTTTTAATTAGTGAGATTATCATTTCTCTGAATCTTCTTCTATATTTAGAGGCATTGATAGCTTATTTTGCCACACATAAAATAATATTATTTCTATGAAAGATCATGGAAATGACATCATCAATTCACAATCTCAAATTATTATTTCTTCTTTTTTGAGCTAAAACATTTCACTCACCAAGTATACATCATGAAGAATTTATATTTTGTAAAAATTTAAATAAATTATGTCTAAATATTTCAAATATAACGAAAGGAGATCTTCAAATATTTATAATACTCCAATATCAATAAATTAATTATAATCCATAACAACTTAATCATTCTTCCACCTCAAAGGGTCAACAATCACATACAGTGATACACATATCCATACACAAGTTTATTTAAAATTGAAGACAACTTAAATTCATTAACCAAAAAAGTAACATAGTTTAGAGACTTTACCTCCAAATAAAAGTCTTGAATTTGTAAGAAAAGTAACCAATTAGAATTCAAGTATTCTAACATTTTCTTGACCCAAATAATCAAGAAAGAAAGCAATTATTATTTTCAGTGCCTAAAGTAATGAAATACATTATCCGATATAAAAATTGTCACCACAAAATCTCAAACTGGTAAAACATCATTATTATAATAAACCCACTTATAAAATTTTCCTAAATTACTATCCAAGCACAAGTTAAAAGTCTCGAATAAAGCGACCTATTTTAAGATTGTTAAGGGTGTAATAGGTCGCATTAATAGTTTGAGTGTGATATTGAGATTTCGGGTATAGTTTAAGAGTCAATTTATGTCTTTTCCCATATATTTCTCATCATAATATAATTCAGAAAAATACCTGAAACTTAGATAGATTGCATTTAGTTATTCTCTTTTTATTTTCTGTAAGAATAAAACACGACATATCCTTAAGATGGTTGGAAATCTTACGGAAAATAATTGATCACGAACATTGTAAATTGTAATGAAGTCTTGAAAGCTTGAGGCGTGTCAAAAGACATTGTCCTTAAGGATATTTCACCTGATATAGGTGTATCCCCATAATTTAACAAGCTCTTCTAGTATAAAACTATAAGTGATAATCTAACAAAGATTTAAGAAGAAAACCCAACACACTATAATATGGTGGAAAGATTTTGTATTAATCTTTCTCACAAAACCAGAAGAATTTGTGTTAATTTATACATGAGAGAATGGTATGGTTGAATACTCCAACGTTAACATGAAATGAATGACAATAAAGAGAAATAAATCAAGGCAATTTAAAGAGAGTAAATGATATGTTGATTTGATCAAAATAAACGTTTGAGAAGATGATAATATCATCTCATTACTATCATTCGAGGCTAATAAATTGAAGTCATTTATGTGATGTTTGAATTTATTTTCACATAAAGTATTGAATGGTTGCCAAACAACCTTTTGAGATATCACAAAATATTTTTTAACAAAAAGAAACGGGTCAGATTATTAAGGGCGGATTTGGATTTAAAAATTGAGTGGGTTTTATTTTCAAATGTAATAAGCCACGTGATAATTTTAAATTGCATAAATCTATCAAGTTTAAGCCGCTAGTTTAAGGGGTATTCTTAAATTTAAAAAAATGTTGAAAATATTTTTAGATCAAAAGGTGAAAGAAAGATATTTATGAGTCATTTTTCATACTATGGAGATATTTTTTACCCTTTTCCGTACTTTAAATATTGGTCCTAAATATGGCTGTTTGTGCACTTATAAACACTTCTTCCGGCAAACAGCTCGAGCAAATTAAGTGATACGTACAAGAAAGGTTTTGGAAGCTGCCCAGGCTGTGTAATGAAACTAAACTGAATGAATTTTGGGAAAAAGGACAAATAGCTAATTAATAACAACTAATCAGTTACTAATCATTGTAAATTATTCAATATTTAATTATATTTTAATGCGAAAATAAAATTCGAATCAAAATTATTCCTAACTAAAATACGGAAGAATATCAGTACATTATTTTGAAGTTTGAAATTTTACAAGAGAAATTTTATTACACTATCTTAGTACACAACACTCCACATGTGAAATTTCAACACAATAAGTTGGAGTTTCATAATCTTTATAAGTGAAACTCCAACACACTATGCTAGAATTCTGCAATTAAATTCCTTACATGTGAAATTGAAGGAAATTCTTTTGGAGCTCAGACTTTTATAAGTGAAATTTTGCTTGGAGAGTGAAAAGTTTTTGCTTCTCCAACTTTCGTTAATTTAGGGTCGGTTAGGAAACCACGATATGATTATTAGTTTGTGCAGTTACACAATATAGTAATTGTAATGACCTATTTATTATCATAATATAATTATAGTGTGATTAGTATAACATAATTAATTTTAAAAAAAGATTAATTATAATAAATAAATAAATTGTTTTCAAATGAACACGTACGGAAAAATGTGACAAATATTTATATATAAGGAAAAAATTAATTAATTTTTTTTTTGAAAAGTCGACTATTAATTACACCATATAATTATCACCAATTCGTTCCAGTTAAGAATTGAAGAATGTAATTATTTTCTCTTAATTACACTCAATTTCATACTGACAAATAATTACATAACCATATAAATATGCTCAATTATATAATTACATTCAATTATTCTCAAATCAATTACAATGTGACTTCTCAAACCTGCCCTTATTATTCTCGTCATATATTTGGTTCCCGTAATTGGGAGGAGAGCAAATCCCCAGTCTTGTAATTACAACTCCAAAGCAATTAAATGTAAATAAGAAAAAGAAAATAGCATTTAAAGTAGTACATTACAATCATATATCCCAACAACTTATAAACTTTCTGCTACCAGCCAAGCATACAATTTTCATTCATAGAGAGAGCCCAAACTAGAGCTGGCCAGTGGGCCGGGACGGCCCGGTCCCGCCCCGACATCACCCCGAACCCTAGTAAAAAAAAATTGGTATCGGGACTCGAACCAGGACGTGACAATGTCTCGTCCCGGCCCGCCCCAGTCCCGCCCCGATCCCGCCCGTAACCCCCCATTTGCAAAAATAACTGTTGCACCAATAACCATTTTACATTTTGGCGGTTGTGCAATGGCCATTTTTAGCCTCCCCTCCCCCTACCCCTTAATATTTATTTTTAACCCATAAGTTTTGTATATTTACATTTTAACCCAATTTTCCAACTATAAATAACTCATTTTCTCTTCATCTTTTCTCACAAATCTTCCTACAGTCTCTCTAATCTCTCAATCTATCTCTCTACATGTCTACATTGTTTATTAAATATTCAATTTTATTTATTCATTTGAGAATTGGGAGTGAAGTTGACAACTAGCTTGAGGATCTTCAATCGAGCAAAGTTTCAATTTTCAACCTCTCGATTACACGTTGACGTTACGTTGGCGTTTGGTACATTCGTTTCTTCATTAAATTATTATTGTCTGTTTATTTTATTTAGCGCACTTAATTTTATTATCTTTAATTATTTATTATCATAATTAAAATGGAAGGATTAAGAGGTATGTTTAAGGATAAGGGTGCTTCTTCTAGTAGAGGCAACAAGGGCAAGGATACTTTTTCTAGTCATCTTATTCCTACACAGGATGATTTTGTTGATACTGAACATTTTCTACAATACCATTAGATTTAGACGATGAGCTATTTTCTGAAATTCAAGAAGACTTTAATTTAGACGATAATCTAGATGATACACCCACTAATATTGATGACAACACACCCACTAGTGCACCTTCAACTGAAATGTCTCATATTCACCCTAGTATGAGACGAGGTCCAGCAAAACGACCATTAAAATCAGATGCATGGATATTTTTTGATAAGGACGTAGAAAATCAAGTAGCTAGATGTAAAATTTGTAAAGATGTTTTAAAATTTAAAACTGGAAAAGGTCACGGTGGGACGGGGGTTTAATGAGACACGTAGTAAGGGCTCATCCAACTAGGTATGCCCAATATCAGGCTTCAAAACCGGGTGCGCAAACGCCCGCTCCATCGGGACAAGGTTCACATACTGATACTGTCCCGGACCAAGTACATGATCAAATTAACCCTATGACGGTGGGGAATTGTAGGCCCTAAATACAATAAACATAGAGATAAGGAAGCAATATCAAAATTAGTTGTTGTGGATGGTTTGCCTTTTTCATTTCCTTCATCTCCCAATTTTATTCATTACATTAAAAATATATATAATCCTGCTTTTAACGGTTTTTCTAGATCAACTGTTAAGAGAGACGTATTTAAATTCGCACATGAATATCAACAATATTTACTTTATTCATTATATCATTTTAATGGCAAAGTATCTATCACGTATGATATATGTCGTAGTACTAACAACCATGATTATTTAACGGTAACTTGTCATTGGATAGATTATAAATGATCTATGCAAAAACGTATCTTAGCGTATAGATATATAGATGATAGGCACACTGATACTTTTATTGCAGAAAATATTTATCAAGTATGCCATTATTACGGAATAACTGATAAAATTATGACTATTACATTAGATAACGCTTCTTCTAACAATTACGATGTTACAATTTTAAAAAATAGTTTAACTCCATCTTTTCCAGATCATTTTCATATAAAATGCGTGTGCCATATATATAACTTAATTGTAAAGGATGGTCTATCACTTTTTGAAGACATTCTTAGTAAAATACAATTTGCTATAAACTTTATTTTTAAAAGTAATAGAGTACAACGAAGAAAAGAAAATAAAAAAACTTGTCACGATTGTGGACTATCTTATAGAAAAATTCCACAAGAAGTATCCACTAGGTGGAATTCTTTATACGAGCAACTACTTGTTGCTTATGACTATAGAAAACCTATAGTTTATTTTTTAACTCTCATAATCAAAATTCAGCTGATATGGTTGTAGATAGCGATTGGGTAAAAATTTCCGAACTTATTGTATTTTTAGAGAAATTTTTTCAAGCAACAAAAGAATTTTCCGGTATATATTATCTTACTATTTCAACTATGTTATTTTATATAACTCTAAAAATTTATTACTTAGTGAATATATGGAAAAACCAGATAATATTGCAGCTATTAAAAAAATATTTTATTCCTATTCCCATTATTTATATTATAGGTGATGTATTAAATTCGACTATTAAAATAGACGGTACTAAATCACTTATTGAAACTATTTACGATTGTATAGAAGTACTACCACCTCCAAGTCCAAAAAATCCAAATCACCCACAACCTATTGAACAAACTAAAGAAGAAGCGTTGTCTAGCGTAGAAGACCAATGCAAAAAAATATATAGGTTTTACCAACAAGAAAGTGCTAGTAACCTACCGGCTTCCATACCATCTTCTTCATCTTCAACACAACCTCACAAAAGACATGTTGTTTCTGCGGCTAGTATTGAAAGCCTCAGAAATAGAATGTGCGGCCGTACCGCTACTAACCAAATTAGCGAGTTTGATATTTTTGTTTTACAGGGTTCTGTACCGTACCAAGAAGCTCTCAATGAAGATGGACGTGAAGACTTGCTGAAATACTGGAGGGGGAATGAGAAGACCTTTCCGACACTTTCAATGATGGCCGAGATGTTTTGAACATTCAAGCATTATCAACTGCGTCTGAAAGCGCTTTTTCTGCCGGCAGATATCAAATAGGAGACCACATACACTCATTATATTGTGAGTTGTTTCAACTTGGAAAACACACCCACATTACTTTTCACATAATGATGAGAGTTGTGGAGAATATGCTTTTTCATTAATTTATTTTGATATTTAGGGTCTTAGACCGTCCAACATCAGGCTCAAAAAATTCATGTCATGAAACCGGACCCTGCACTATTGTTGACTTATCTCTTCCTACTCAATCGGTTTTACTTCAAAATAATATACGATCGACTCGTAATGCTAACCTCCGTATACTTTTACAAGTTATCATCATCTATCGTAACCCCATTATCGAGATACCTGTTTTACATGAAAGAGGTACTTGAGAGCATGTTTAGTGTAAATCTATTGTTGATTACCGTTGGACCTATGCAGTCAAAGTTGGCATAAACGGTCAAGTTAATCAGCTTAAGGCCCATCTTGTTTCCAAAGGGTATACTTAGATATTTAGGCTTTATTATAGTGATATGTTTTCTCTCATAGCTAAAATAGCAGTTGTCCGCCTTTTCCTATCCATGATTATTTTTCGTTATTGGCCTCTGCACTAGTTGGATATTAAGAATGATTTTCTACATGGTGACTTTGAGAAAGAAGTCTATGGAGCAACCACATGATTTTGTTGCTCAAGGGAGTCTAGTATCATTGTATGTCGATTGTGACAGTTATTTTATGGTCTAAAATAGTCTTCTTGAGCATGATTTGAGAAGTTCAGCACAATAATTCAGGAGTTTGGCATGACTTGTAATGAAGTTGATCACTCCGTATTTTATTAAAATTCTGCTCCAAATCTATGTATTTATTTAGGAGTTTATGTTGATAATATCGTTATCACCGATAATGATTAGGATGTTATCATTAATTTAAAGAAACACCTCTTTCAACATTAATTGACTAAAGACCTCGACAGACTGAAATATTTTGGATTATTGATGTTACTCAGTCCAGATAAGGTATTTATTATTTCACAATACAAGTATGCCTTAGATATGCTTTGAAGGCAAACTGGTAACCTTCTTGACTCAGATAATTAGGTGGAATCGAGGTATGTTAAGGCAAATTATTTCTTCCTTTTGGCATGTTACATGTAAAAAATATAATTGTGATATTGCTCCATAATTTATTCTACTCCTAGTAGTTAAAAATATTCATGTTATTGATTCCTATGCTAAAAGCATGTCTAAATATGTTCCTAAGTCCTTATTGAGGCATACGGAAAAAGGTGTTGACATTCACCGTATTAGCCAAAGGGGCAAGGATATTATTGTCATCCGATAAATTAAGGAAATGTTTTACTGTTACTCATGCATTTTTATTTGCATTGCATTTATATATTACCCTGGACCCGCTGATGCTATGCACACTACTATATGGTAAATATTATATATAGGGGATATGAGAAAAGGAAAGGCATTATATACGCACACCACCTGCAACTGATACAGACTATCACAAAAGAGCTTGAAGAGGCCAATATGATGTGATGATGTGCCTGCATGGCTTATTGGGACGTGTTGCATGATCTGCAACACTAACATATATTGGGACGGGTTTGCACGATCCACAACACTGACATATATATATATATATATATATATATATATATATACCACACTTGAATCATGCATAGGTTAATTAACCATTACATGGTATGATGCCCACATAGGCTGTCATGGTAAGGAAATTGCCCGATGAGGCCAATAAATATGGACACTGCATTGTACATATCATGTAGGCAAGTGTATTAGGGCCTCAGAGGCAGTTCCTGTTGGTCAGTTGTTTATGTTTCAGTTATTGGTATATTCTTGTTATGTTGTTATTTATGCCTAACATACTCAGTACATCAGTCGTACAGACGTCCCTTTTGTCGGGGGACGCTGCGTTTCATGCTCTCAGGTTCGCATAGGTAAGGCGACGGCCCACGTGAATAGGTTGCAGATTTCAGCGGATTTTGAAAGCACTCCTCTCTTTCCGGAGTGTTGGTTTGATTTTGGTATGATACAGTTTTGCGTGTCTATATGGGTATGGTGGGGCCTTATCTCGACCTTTGATATTGCTACTCTTAGAGGCTTGTAGACAGGTGTCCTGTGTGTAGTAGTCTTGTATGACCTTGTCGGCTTTGGTACATGTATATATATAAGTTGGTTACCTGGTTGTTCATAATTTTCTTTCGGCTTACTCCGTAATTAATTATGGTTAGATGTTCATGGTAAGAATGACGGTACCCGGCGGGTGGGATCCGGGTGCCCGTCGCGGCCCTACGGTTTGGGTCGTGACAGAAATATATAAAGAATTTTTTTATCCTAAATCAGAAATTTTAAATTTTAAATTAAGAAAGTAAAACGATCCAAATAGAAAGAGCAATTTATGTTTTAATAAAATCTTAAACAGCGAAAATCAGAATTAGTCGAAATTAACATCAGATGACAAAAACAAATAAGGCCAAGTGGCAAAAGCACTGTTTGACAGGAGCTATATTTCAATGAGTCCAGAACTTAAATGACCTAAAAATGAGAGAATGAACCAAAATATCTCAAAAAAAAGAAAAAAGTTATCAAAGTATTTTTGTGCAATAAATTATTGCGCAATAGGGGTGGATAGTTTTTTTTGTTAACTTTTTTATTTTGCAATACTTATTACTATTTGAAAAGTTTGAAATTCATGTTTTTTTCATACTTTGATCAAAGATTAATCATGTGTCAAGACTCCGAAACGTCATTATTTTATATGAAATCTGATATTTTTTTCTCCGAACAATAATGTAGGTTTAATACATCAAGGATACTTAAACATTCGGATCGTCGTTTTAAGGGTTGTAAAGTGCCTGGAATAAGTTTTGTTTGGAAACTTGTTATCATTAGGTTTAAGTGTTTTAATATAGGATTGAGATTTGTTTTAATTAGGATAATGTAGGTTCAATACATCAATGATACAATTAACAGTTGATATATTGATTAGGAAAAATAAATCTCGATATATTCGAAATAAAATTATGCCTTGACTAAAAAATAACACGCGTAAATCAAAATCCTTAAAAATAAAACACTTAAACCTAATGATAACAAGTTTCTAAACAAGACTTACTTTGGGCACTTTACAACCCTTAAAACGACGATCCGGACGTTTAAGGTATCCTTGATGTATTGAGCCTACATTATTGTTCGTAGAACAAAATATCAAGTTATAAAATATTGACGTTCCAGAGTCTTGACACATGACTAATCTTTGGTCAAAGTATAAAAAAAACAGGAATTTCAAACATTTGAAATAGTATTGTGTTGGAAAATAAAAAAGTTAACCAAAAAACTACCCACTCCTATTGCGCAATAATTTTTTTATGTATTATTTTCTTAATGATAATTAGTTATCTTAGTTTTTATTATCGTTTATTACTAACCCGCGTGACATTCTAAATTAATTAGGAAAATAAATCTCAATATATTTGAAATAAACCTATGCCTTGACTAAAAAATAACACGTTTAAATCAAAACCCTAAAAAATAAAACACTTAAATCTAATGATAACAAGTTTTCAAACGAGACTTACTTCGGACACTTTACAATCCTTAAAACGACGATCCGAACGTTTATGTATCATTGATGTATTGAGCCTACATTATTATTCGCAGAAAAAAAAATTAAGTTTTATATAAAATATTGACGTTTTGGAGTCTTGACACATAACTAATCTTTTATCAAAGTATGGAAAAAAAAATATGAATTTCAAACCTTTGAAATAATATAAGTGTTAGAAAAATTTAAAAGTTAACAAAAAAAACTAATCACCCCTATTGCATAATAATTCATTACACAAAACGTACTTTAATAATTTTTTCCTTTTCGTGACTCATGTTTCAATGCAAGGAGCATTCTCTTAACAAAGGGGACACTTTAGGGATCAAAATATGTTTAGAAAATTAGTCCTCAACTCCTAAACTAATATGCTATCAAAAATACTAAAAACAAAAAGCACAATTGAAATGATGGAATTGATACGAATTGGACAGTTTTAAAAGCAAGCCTAATCTATATGAACTTTTTAAAATTAAAAAAAAAACATTCTTTAATACTTATCTGTACTTTATTATTCTGAATTTCTGTTTACTCATGAAATACAGCCAGGAAAGAGTGTTCCCAGTTAGAGGGACGTTTGAAAAGGACTTGCTGATAAGACATGGACGTTAACGGTGTTAACTTCCGTTAAATAGAGTGGCTAAATGACAGGCTCTTTTAAATAGTGGGTCCTAACTGTATAATTATCTTTTCTTCACTTTTTTTTGTCAGAAAGACGAGACAGATGACCTTCCCGAGGTGAGAAAAGTGCCCGGTAAATTTTTCTGACGGCAGGTAAAAGTGTGAATTTTTCACTTTTTACAGCGATAGGGAGAACTACAGCTAGTGGGCCTTACTTTCCGATTTTTCTGGGCTCATAAATCCGGCTTTACATTTTACACTTTCTATCTCTCTCTCTTTTCTTTTTCATCTTTGCCAAAAAGAAAGAAATGTAGTAGTACAATAACATGTCCACTATAATTCCACAAATGAAACAGGAGGAGAGTTAGATGTATCCAGATTTAGCTTTTATCTTTCTGAAGTATAGTGTGTTCTTTATAGACTTTTGGTTCAAAAAAATTGTCCAAGCGGTAATGAAAGAAAAATAACGACAACAAAAATACATATAAAGCAAATAAAGTAATAGTAGTAGTACAAACTGAAAAATATGTGCGACGCTACGTGAATACTAAAGATAAACTACTAAATACAAAGAAGATAAGTATGGGGACTAAAAAAATATTACTAAGATTACGACACTACTCGGCTACCTACTAATCTTCTACTCTAATAACCTTCATACTTTCCGATCTAGGGTCATGTCTGTAGGATTTTGTTGGGTACAAAGCACATAAGTAAGGCACAACGGAAGTTTAAAAGTTTTGTTTCTTACTTATCCAAGTTTAGATTATCTGGAATCTTTTTCTACTGTGAGGTGCACACCTGATTGCCCTTCCAATTGCAAGCTTCAAGCTTCAATGTACTTCTCTTTCGGAAAGCTAGGAAATCCGGCAGAGGTTCGAGAGTATATGATTCTAAGTCTCTAAGGCTTAGAATGTTTTTTTCAGAATTAGTGTGCAGAATAATGAGGCGAATGCCTCTATTTATAGTTGAAAAATAGGTCAAAACTGAATTAGGGTTTGACCTTGGTCTGGCCCAAAAATAGAGGCAGAGGCGCCGCGGCGCTCGACTTTATTTTTTCGTGCATTCTTAGTTAAATCCAAAATCCAATTTTGACTTAATTAAAATAATCATTATTCATTTAAATGTCTCGATTCCAAATCGAACATTTTAATTACTCTCTCAATACATCCTTAGATCGAAACAGACAATCAACATAGTGTGACCCTACAAGCCTTCTCATATCGACATTAATCAAATTAAGGTCTACACGGAACTCCTAGACGGCGCCGGAAGACTAACTCAATATGTGAAGTACGTTTACACGAATCCAGTAAACTTAACCTTTATGTGGTAAGATAAAATCATTTCATTCACGACACACCCGATCAAGCTTAGGATTTGTCAAGTGTCTATCCAAATGGCTTAATCATTGTATCTCATTTATATTAGTTGACAATTACACCATATTCTAAATATGTCAATTGTGTTGGCCAACGACTTAGTCAACCTAATATCATTAAGAATCAGAGTGTTCTCTCGAATATACATCTGATGAATGAATCATATTCTTGGCTCAACTACCATCTTCAATCCACATCGTAATGTACCCAATACAAGTTGTATCTCAACCTATAAGGCATTTGAGCTTAGGACGGGATCAAAGTACATTACTTTGTAGACAAGGAGCATATTGATCTCAAGTCTAAGGACTTCTATCTCCCACACGCTGATCATACTTTAGACAAGTATAACAAACAATATATCAGCAGGGTATATCAATACTTTCAAAGTATACATGTGTCCATCACGAGCAATCATTACTCGTAGCAGGTGAGACATACTACATCCTCTAAGGATGTGATGCAGACCACATGTCGACTTATCACATATCATCGATATCTCATTCTCGATGATCTTTAGTCGAGGCTATTTTAAGAGTTACACTCTATAATTAATATCTCACTCTACTAATGACAATGTAAGCTCAAGGGATGCACATTAAGGAATAATTACAAATAATCAAATAATAATTCAATAATTGCAAATGCTAAAATATTAATCTCCATTAATAATAATATGAATGTGTATAAAGTACATTTTTCCTAATACAGATTGTCTCTAGGACATAAATATACTTTCAATCTCTCACTTGGCCTAGAGCCAATCTCTAACATATCTAATGCCCATATTCTCAAAATGACCATTATGCTTGACTAAGCTTAATGGTTTAGTAAATGGGTCAGCTAGATTATCATATGTGGGAACATAGTCTAATCTAATCTCTTCAGTCTCCACCATCTCCCTGAGTATGTGGTACTTCCTTGGTACATGTTGTTTCTGTTGGTTGATCTTGGTTCCTTAGCTTTCGCAATCGCACCAGTGTTGTCACAATAAACTGTTATTGGACAAGTGGCACTTAGAACAACCCCTAGTTTCTTCAGGAACTCAGTTATTGCGACAGCTTCTTTACCAGCTTCTGATCCAGCAATGTACTCAGCTTCTGTTGTCGAATCAGCAGTTGTACCTTGTTTGGAACTTTTCCAACTTACTGCTCCACCATTGAAAATGAATGTGTAACCTGATTGAGATTTATAGTCATCAACATCTGTCTGGAAGCTAGCATCAGTGTACCCAGTACATATTAGCTTCTCTTCCCCACCATAGACTAAGAAGTAATCTTTAGTTCGTCTAAGATACTTAAGAATACTCTTGACTGCCTTCCAGTGTTCTTCCCAGGATTCTGCTGGAACTTGCAAGTCATACTAAGTGCAAAGGCCACATATGGCCTAGTACATGTCATGGCATACATGATCTATCCTATAGCCGAAGCATATGAGATCGTTTTCATGCGTTCAAGTTCTATAGAATTAGAAGGACTATCCTTCTTAGATAATTTGATGCTTTGTCCCATAGGTAGACCGCCTTTCTTGGAATTTTCCATAGACAAACGTCTAAGCACTTTGTCTATGTGTTAGGTCTATCTCTATAGATCCTAATCCCCAGAATGTAGCAGGCTTTACCTAAATCTTTCATCATGAAGGTACTGGACAACCACTCCTTGACTGACTACATGAGAGTCTTATTGTCTTCCATTATTAATATGTCATCTACATATATGATAATGAAGACAATACTCCCATCCTTGCATTTACTATAAACACATGGATCATTTTTGCTTCTGACGAAATCAAATGTCTTGATAGCCTTGTCAAAGCAAATGTTCCAACTCCTCGAGGCTTGCTTAAGCCCATAAATGGACTTTTGTAGCTTGCATACAACATTTGGTTTGGACTCGATTGAAAAACCCTCAGGTTGTTTCATATACACTTCCTCAACTAGATTACCATTGAGGAAAGCAGTCTTGACGTCCATCTGCCAAATGTCATAGACATAATATGCTACTGCAAGCAAAATCTGAATGGACTTGATCTTAGCAATAGGTGAAAAGGTTTCATCATAATCGACCTCAGGACGTTGATTATAACCTTTAGCCACCTGTCTTGCTTTATAAGTTTGTACCTTGCCATATGCATTAATCTTCTTCTTGAAGACCCATTTGCATCCTATGGATCTAACCCCTGTTGGCAAATCAACCAAGTTTCAAACTTGATTTACGTACATCAAGTCCATCTCAGATTTCATGGCTTCTTGCCATCTCTGCGAATTAATGTCTAACATAGCTTCGCTGTAGGTTGTAGGTTCAGCGTCATCAGTAATATCTATCTCATTATGTGTTTCAACAAGGAGATTAAGTCTTTCAGGTGGACGATGAGTCCTAGTGGTCTTACGGAGTTAAGTACTCTGCGTTTCAGTGTTTGTTGCATTCTGATTGTGAGAAGGTCTTTGTGTGTTGGACAAATCACCTTGAAAGCTCTCAGGAATGTCATTTTCATATATTTCCTGAATTGAATGAGGTACAACCATTGTATCATCTTCCATTGGTTGTGTATGAGAGCCTTGCATTTCTGCACTATCTTTCACAGCACTCCCACTGGCTGAAGGGCGTACTCTAAGTACCCAATATTCACCAGATACTCCCACTGAATCCTTGTTTAGGTCATTCGACAAGGGTTCATTTTCTGTGTTATCTTGTGGTTCTTGAAGTTCTATCTCTATGCAGCTATGTTCATTGTAGACATATTCTTCTTCAAGGAAAGTTGTGTTCCTGGAAACTATGACCTTATGTTCTCCAGTAAGATAGAAGTAGTATCCCTTAGTTTCCTTTGGATACCCCACGAAGTAACATTTCTCACTTTTAGATTCCAACTTGTCAGTGAGCATCTTCTTAACATATGCAGGGCACCACCAGGGTCTCATATGTTTAAGAGATGGCTTCTTACCACACCATATCTGATAGGGTGTCTTTTCTACTGATTTTGAAGGAACTCTGTTCAGAATATATATAGAGGTTTGTATAGTATGTCCCCAAAGGTATGTCGGTAGAGCTGAGGAGCTCATCATAGATCGAACCATATCCAATAAGGTTTGGTTTCTCCTTTCGGTGACACTGTTCATCTGTGGCATTCCTGGAGGTTTCCATTCAGATTGGACTCCATGTAGCTTTAAGTAATCTAGAAAATCCTTACTTAAGTAATCACCTCCTCGATCCGATCAAAGGGTCTTGATACTTGTTGCAAGTTGCTTCTCTACTTCCGACTTATACTCCTTGAACTTCTCAAAAGCCTCGGATTTGTGTTTCATAAGATACGCATACCCATACCTTGTGAGGTCGTTAGTAAAAGTGATGAAGTATGGGAAGCCTCCTTTAGCTTGAGTCGAGAATGGCCCACATACATCAGTATGGACCAACTCAAGCACCTCCTTGGCTCGCACACTTTTCCCAGAAAGTGGTTTATTGGTCATCTTTCCTCTCAAGCAAGATTCGCAGTTACCATAAGACTCCAAGTCAAATGGTTCGAGGTAGTCTAACTTTCTCAATCTTGCTATCCTTGATTCATTGATATGACCAAGTCTACAGTGCTATAGGTAGGTAGAGTTTATATTACTTGTATTGGTTCGTTTATTTTGTACATTGAAAATCTCTCGACTACAGTTCAGTGTATATAATCCATCCACAAGAGGAGAAGTTCCATATATAACATTATTAAAAGACAGTACGTGACTGCCATTATAAATATATGAGAAAAATCCCTACATGTCCAACACTGGGAAAGAAATAATATTCATCATTAACGAGGGAACATAAAAACAATCATTCAATACTAAACAATAGCCGGAAGGTAAATTTAATTTATAAGTCCCTACGCGTTTAGCATCGACTTGTGCTCCATTTCCAACGTGTAGGTCTACCTCTCTCGGTCCAACCTTCCTGCTATCAGTTAGCCCCTGCACATTTGTACAAATGTGTGAGCCACAAGCGGTATCCAATACCCAGGAATGAGAGTTATTTATAGACATATTTATTTCAATGACGTACATACCTTGTCCACCAAAGGCAGGAGCACCTGGTGCTTTCCCTCCTCCTGGTGTCGTGCAGTCTTTTTTTCTAATGCCCCTTCCTATGGAAGTTGAGGCATTCATCCTTATCCGCGCTCACCTTCTTTTTCTTCACGCCTCCATTGGGCCTCATAGCTGAGGGCGCAACGATTGCCTTGCTCTTTTTCTTCTGCCATTCCTTGCCTTTCGACTTGGGTCGGCTAGAAGAGCTCACTATGAGCACAGCTTTGCCTTTGAAAGTGGAGGACTAAAAGGTCTTGAGCATGTTGTGCAGCTCTGGCAAAGTCGCCTTCGTTCCATTCATGTTGAAGTTCACTATGAAGTTCTCAAAGGAACGAGGGAGAGAGTTCAGGATGAGTGTGGTAGCCACATTCTTTTCAAGCTTCGTTCCAATTGAAGTAAGCCTCTCTATCAGCCCTATCATTTTCAGCACATGCTTCGAGACTGGGCCTCCTTCATTGTGCTTACACTTGAAGAGTTCTATTAACAACTCATATTCCATTGTCTGGGATTGAGAGTCATAGAGACTCTTCAAGTGTTCGAGCATCTCATTGGGGCCCATGTTCTCATGCTGTCTCTGAAGTTCCATCGACATGGAAGACAACACTACGCATTGCGCTTAAGTGGCATCATCTAGATGTTTCTGTTAAACAACTTTATCAAATGAGGCATATTCATCAGAATCTGTCGTAGGGACTGTTGGGAACACCGTGTCCAACACATATTCTATTTTCTCTTGTCTGAGTACTATTCGCAAATTCCTTAGCCAGTCAAGGTAGTTTGATCCAGTAAGTTTATTCATCTCAATCAACATTTTCAACGACATGCTCGACATCTTTTATAATCTGAAGAATTAGATAGACCGAAAATCAAATTCAAAATATATTTTCTATTATACACATTCATTTAGGCTAATCAACAATGCCTTTTGTTTAATTAGCTCCCACTATTTTAACATACTTCTACGGCCCCATGGTAGAATACAAACCTATATTAATTGAGGTCATAATGGGCCAAGATCCAAGCCCATGCTATCTCCGCGTTTGCTTTGGCTGATAACTTCAATAACATATCTTGGTAGGTTTTAAACCAATTGCAAAACTTATTTGCAACTCTTGGTTGATCAAACTATTACATTTAATCTTGCGTCCTTATATTATCCGACACTTTGGCGCCAAGATTTGTCTAAGCAAGTCAACCTCATTACACGACTGGGTTTATGTATCTAAGAAAATTTGGCCTTTGTGAGCAAACACTTTGGTGTAAATACCCACAAAAGTTTATCATTTACCTTTACATTAAAACACATCTATGAAAGAGTTTGGGTCCTCGTAGACTTAGAGCAAATGCTTTGGCATAAATACTTGTATCGCCGAAAAGGATTTTGCACTCTAACAATTATAATGGACGACACATTTTAATTTAGACTTGTATTTAATGTTTTGGGGAACATTTTAATTTTAGGGTTCTAACCAAGATCAACACTTTTACGCCATATCCAATATGACATCTTAACATCATGCAAACTAAAGACACATATAGTTTGGGAACCGTCAACCCAATATGCATGATATAAGGTGGTTTAATCAAACACTGGGCGCCGCCTGCCCAGACAGTTATAGCGGACACTATTCTAGAAATGTAAATGACAAACATTTTGACATTTAGCACATAAACAATATACTTATCAAATAATATACTGTATAATAATAATGTTGGGTTAAACATTCTGAACTCAGATTTTTTTTTAATTTCTGGACAGGTGGGGGCGCGGCGCCACTGAGGCAGTAACGCCAATTTTTGAAAAAATGCACTAGCGCCGCGGCGCCTGTTGTCTAGTGAGTTCATATTTTAAAAACGAAGCACTAGCGCCGCGACGCTCCCCCATGGAGTATCGTAGCATCAATAGTTACCATAACTTGAGTACCGTAGCATCAATAGTTACCATAACTCAGTGTCATCATCGGTGGTAGACACCTTCTCATTGCATGTTTCCTATGGGATGATGTGATGAAGGACTCGATGAGAGCGTGCGTGAACTTTAAATAATTCTGCCTACGTCGCGTATTAGACGTTTTCCATCTTAAGAACGATGGGGATGTGGTTCTTGATGTTTGTGATTGCAAGGGCAGGATGAAACGTGTTCTTTGAGGAAGAGATGATGAAATAACAAGAGGAGAATTAGGGATTAGAAAGAAATTTTGGGAGAAATTAGTCGTCGGCCAGTGGCCGAAATCTCGGATTCCGAGAAGGGAAGTGGGCGGCGGAAGGTGTTTTGGGAGAAGGAAAATTTGCCCTAGACTTCAGATACCATGAAAGAATATAATCCCTGATTATTTTTATTAATGAAGAGGTCTATATATACATGATATACAATAAATAAAGCTACCTTTTCCAAATACAACTTTAATACATATTCCTAATACAAGACAAATACCATAATTACACTTGTACAGTAATTCTACAAATAAGGTAGATTATACAAGGTAGGAATAGGTGATATACACGGTTTGCATCCGTGTATACACGTTGTCTTTCAGTTAGCAAAGTATTCAAAAATACCCTTTTTGAAAGAAAAAAATCCGGAAAATTAGATTTTTTAATTAAAAAATCTATAAAGTGTTTTTTTAAAAAAAAATTCAAGTGTCCTAAAATATTTTTTTTTAAATCTGGATTAATTTTAAAAAGAGGTCTGAAAAAACTGATTTAAAATATATATATTTTCCAGATTTTTTTATTATTTTTCAGTTTTTTTTTAAAAATGAGTTTTATAAAATTTAAAAAAAAACATATTTTTAATAAAAACCATTTTTTCCAGATTGTTTTAAAAAAAATTGTCGCTTAGGCACCATGTAGAGTAAGTTAAATTCATCCAAATTCTACACATATTATATATGGAAATACACACTAGTACGCCTCATTTTTAACATATTATATTAGGTATTTAACTTATTTTATATAACATTTAACTTATTTTATATGGTGTCTGCGTGACAATTTAAAAAAAAAACAATATGGAAAATTGAGTTTTCTAATTAAAACAAATCTGAGAAAAATGGATTTTAGTAAAAATATGAAATTTTCTTTATTTTATAAAACTTGTTTTTTTTAAAAAATATGGAAAGTTGGATTTTTAATTAAAAATCTGGAATTTTTTCTTTAATATCAGTTTTTTCAAATTTATTTTTAAAATTAATACAGATTTTTTAAAAAAATAGGACTCTTTATTTTTTCTAAAAATAATTTACAGTTTTCTAGATTAAAAAAATATTTTCTAGATTTTTAATTAAAAAATCCAATTTTCTAGATTTTTTTTAAGAAGAGTATTTTTGTATACTTTGCTACGGTAGGGGTATATTTGGCATCAACTTGTAACATGAGGGGTATATTTTGCTATTTTCGCTAACGGAAGACAAAATTGACTAATAAACTAAAGTAGAAGGGTATATTTAACCATTTTCCCTTTAATAATTGTAGTTAACTACTCCTTAAAATGAAGCATTTTGTCTAAAATTATCATTTTCCCTACCATAATCATAATTTGCACTTGATAACATGTGGTTTCGGGTGCATGTAATTTTTATCTTGTACCTTTGTTTCTTATACTAGTATCCCTTAATTAATTTTTCTTTTTAAAGTGACAATTTCATAATTTTACAAAAAACCAGGAAGATATTTGTTAATGTTTGGATTTTAATGATGATAAACTTGTTGTGCATGTATAACGAGGTTCAGCTGACTAACAAAGTCTAAGCTCATCTCCTTGAGAGAACCACAAGTCCAGCTGACTATTAAAGCCCAAAGTGTAGAAGTCAGGAGAAGCCGTCACAAGTCTAAACAAATAAATAAGTAATAACTTATTTATGGAGATAACGACTAGCAAATTCATATGGCTATGGAAAGAATTAATCAAGTACCACAGAGGATCTTGGCGTATCAATTAGCAGCACATCAACAAAGGAAACTAGTACCAAGTATCTTGGCGCATAAATCAAGCGAGTTTCAACAAGAAACAAGTACCAGACAGTCAAGGAAGCCATCCAATCACGAAGCACATAAGGAAGGAAGATCAAGCGCATTAAAATGCTCTATCCTTATTCTTGAAAACAAAATTCGTAATTCTTTTTTTCTAAGGATCAAATCTCTTGGGTTGTCATCTCTGCAAGAACCTACATCTCATCTCTACAAACTATAAAGAATGATTCTAAAGACGAAGAACACATACTTTCGTCTCAACTTTACTTTTCATAAGCATTGTAATTCTGAGTGATTTATAGTGTATACAAAAAGTGAGAAGAGATATAATATAATTGGTGAAGTATTGTATCAAAAGATTACGAGTGTTTGAATGTAGACGTAGGAACTCCACTCAAACTATCATTGTACCAAATCAAACCTTAAAAGATCAGCAGAGAACACCCTTGCAACCCATGGGGAGTGGATTAGGATCCACATTGAATCTGAACCAGTATAAAATATCTGATATCATTTACTTTCAGCTTTTAATTTTTGCACTATATCTATTAACAGTCGACTAACACTTAGAAGTAGTCGATTAAGAAAAAGAAAAATTATAATTCACCCCCTTCCACTTTCCATATTATCATTCTTTCATATGATTTATACATGAAATCATATTCTTCTTGAAAGAAATGGTTTTTGGGTCACCCATGTGAGTTCAATTCATAACATATATAACTATAGGTAAAAATCAGTTTCTCCTTTAATTTGCTTTAAAAATTAAATGGCGGAATGACTTGAGAAGTTCATTTACTTGTTCGGGTTTGTCATCCCGGTGTCTCTACTAACAACTTTGTTAATTGAACCCTCCTATCCTTTAAGACAGTATTTTAAAATCTTTTTTCAGCCCGGTCATGATGCATGTAATACATCTTCTTACACGTCGATTTCCACGTCATTTCAAAATGCCACATAGAATATTAGAGTCTAAATATCAATTAACCCCCATTTTCACTTACATTTTCTCTTTCTTCCAACACTCCCTCTCCCACCCCACATACCCCCGCCCCTCCGGATTTTAGCTATCTCTATTCTCCACATTGCCTTCACTGAACCTCGCTCTTTCTTCCCCATCTTCAAGTGAGATCTAAAAGAATTGATTTTTGTGGTTCTATTTTATTTTTTTCTCTGATTTAGCTTCTAGGTATATTGAAGCACAGATTCAAAGAAATGATCTCCAAGAATTTTGAAATTAATCAATCTATTAAAAAATAGAGAAAAACCCCTATATATAAAAACCCCAAAAATTTATGAAGCTTAAATAATAAGGCAATGCAGCAAAAGTAAAGAACGAAAAAGAAAAGAAACCCCCACTATGAGGAGAGTCCGGAACTTAAATGACTCAAAAAGTGAGAAAGCAACACAAACCTAAAAAGATACAATAGTGCCTTTTGCGCAACAAATTGTTGCGCAATAACGACACATTATTTTTTTCAACACTTGGTATTATTTCAAAGGCTTGAAATTCACATTTTTCATACTTTGATCAAAACTTAGTCATGTCTCAAGACTCTAAAATATCAATATTTTATATATAACATGATATATTTTATGCAAACAATAATGTAAGCTCAATACATCAAGAATACCTAAACGTTCGGATCGTCGTTTTAGGGGTTGTAAACTGTCAGAAGTAAGTTTTGTTTGGAAACTTGTTATCATTAGGTTTAATTATCTTACTTTTTAGGGCTTTGATTTAAGTATTTTATTGTTTAGTCAATGCATTACTTTATTTCGAATATGTCGAAATGTTTTTTCTAATTAATTTAGGATGTCGCACGAGATAGTAATAAATTATAGTAAAGACTAAGATAACTAATTATCATTAAAAATGATACACAAAAAATATAAATTAACTTAAACTGTATAACTTAATTACATATATAAAACTGTTAATGGGTCCCACAAATAGTAGACTTTAGAGTAACCCTAGGCCTAAGGCTAATGTCATCCCCACCACCCTCATCATCGTCTCCGTCCCCCTTCCTCTTAATAGCAGGACGCTTTAAGCCATGATCATCCGCCACCCTTTTCTCCTTGCCGCCCTTCTTAAGAGTCAGACGAATGGCGTGCATATGACCGTCTTTAACTGGCATGATCGAAATCAATCCATTGGGATCAATAGGGTCATAATCATCAACATCGTCCTCTTGTTGAGATGAGACCACAAGCACAGAAGGATGAACCTGAAATAATATATAAACAATTAGTATTAATTTTAATTTTAATTTAATTTAATACATTAACTTTTGGTAGAAAATCAAACATGTGTGTCGACGGAGGGGGGGGGGGGTCTGGTGTAGGATCCAAAGTAGTATCATAAATGGGATACTGAATGGTTGATGTTGGAGCTGGAGTTATAGACGAATCCTAAGATATGAAAAATTATGAAATAATCAATATAAGTATTTTAATTTTTTAAAATAAGTATTTTACACACTAACCCCTGGGCTAAGAAAATCCTCGAAGTCCTATGAATGATAAGTCATAGTGCAGCTCTCTGCCACCACGTACATCACGAACTGGCCTCTCCGCATGCACTTCTGCTTCATATGAAGCCCAATTTATATCATTACATACACCGACGTACGCATTATGGCTTTGTTGGGATGAAAACCCAGGTACATCTAAAAATAATTGAATTGGTGTATATGTAGGTGTCGATGGTCGGTAAGAAGTCAATGGACGGTCTGAAGTCGACGAGACGATTGAAGTCGACGGTGGCTGCTGGGCTGGAGCGGGATACGGGGCATGTTCATCATGCTCATCTACTATACGGAGTCCTCTCCTGCCACCTACTCTGGCACCACCTCGGCCACGATCCCCTTGTCCACGATCCCCTCTGCCACAACCCCCTCTGGCCCCAACCCCTCTGCCACCCCCTTATGCCACCACCTCCTCTATCACCACCACATCTAAGAGGTGCGCGACCACGATGGGCCCGTCCATCTACTGCCTAATATGGGTCCTCTGGAACACGTTCATGCATACGTCCGACCTCTTGTGCTCGTTGGATATCCAACTCGGCTACCTGAATGATCTGGTCAATAAATTTCATTGTCTTGGATTATCAATATGTTGTAATCCCAACTAGAACATTGTCTGTACGGTCCGTAGCTCTATTTTTTTGCAAATATTAATATTTGAATAAATTTTTAACCTAATAATTAAGATAATTAATTAAGTTTACGTGCGATAAACTTACCAACACCTCATACTGCATTGCGAGTGCTACGTATTCTTGGCCATCTGGAACACGTATATTGGGGTTGCTAATCAAGCTGTGTATTATCTAACAGTACCACTCCATATAAACCCCGATCGAAGTTGTATGATCGACCTCCGCTATGCTCTGCATCCTTTGAGCCCAACTATCGATTTGGGTGTGCATAAAGGCTTGGTATGCAGGAGTGTTGGTTAAACGCTCGTCCCAATGATAGTGGCGGTGCTTTTAATCAACTGGGTCAAAAATATTGTGTGCATGTTTTAACTGTCGTAAGACGCAGTGGCGCACGTGATCCTCAACGATCTTCATGTGTATTGATGGACACCACTACATCCACACGACATCACCAGTCCTGCAAAACGTCAGTAATTGATCCAAAATTTTATCATACAACGTCCATATAAAAGTCTGTAAAAAGATAACCACAAATTAGTAAACAATAAAGACAAAAATATTAATAAAATAAGGTAATAATATAAAATTAAACAATTTTACCATGTCATCCATCATACGATCAAGTTTATCCCTGAACAGAAGAATATTATGGTACGTATTCATATCTCGGGATATACCTCTCGTCCATCTCCGCGTGTAGGGCATGTCATTATCAATGATGTCAGGATGAGGGTGCACAAGTACGGGATAAAAAGGAAGCATCATATACCACACCAAAAACTGAAAGGGTTATTTAAAAATGATTTACTAGTCGTCATTTCAAAAAACTATATTTAGAATAAAATTACACACACTTAAATATATTACATGGAGGAGAGCGAAAAATGCACCGACATCACTCATAGCGCCAATAGACCTCGACATATACATCGATATAGGTAAGCCAGAACAACACCGTCCCAGCTGTAATCTCCCAATCGATCTAAATCGGCCAGAAATAGCAAATACTTTAAGCTTATATGGGAGCCCGATGTGTTTGGAAACATGATTCCCCGAATATGATGAGTAAAAATAGACGAACACGATGATCGATAATCTCCTGATCTATGTTGTCTGCAATAGAATCTGCCTCGTCCGTGGCGCGCAAGTAAGTACAGAGGGCATACATCGCCACTCGACTCCGTCCATGGATATCACCGGGCTGAGGCGCGTATCCAGTGAGCTTAATCAATTCCTGCCCTAATGTCGACTTTTGAGGATGAGCATCATTGTATAATGGTAGCCCAAGTAAATAGCAATCATACTAACCTAAGGCAAATAACCAATATAGACAGAAGACATATCATAAGAGATAAAGGTACATAAGTCAACCTAAAACTCAAAATAAGCCTCTGAGGGCCTACTTGTCACAATCATGAAAATGTATGCATGTCTGTAAAAATAAAGCCACTTAGTGGGGCTAAATAATATAATATCCAGCCTCTATGTGGGGTATCATAATATATATCATACCTGACCTCAATGAGGACTCAATTGTACCCGGCCCAATATAGAACTCGGTAATATCAAAACCAACTGCAGCTAGGTGCACATCTATGTGTCGTACCTGGTTGACTATAGCATGGATCGATAAGAAAATAGCTACATATATATAAGTGCAATGCAAGACATACTCTAAAAGGCCTTATGAAACCAATCAGAGTAACCCGAGGTCGTTATCCTCCAGTTATCGTTATGTAACAGTGTCTGTATCACTAATTGAGAGTCATCAATGATCATGAGAAAACATAAAGTTCAAGAGACTATCAAGTCAGAAAGATGATTTCGAAACCGAACAACAAAAGTTATAAATTATAACAATATGATATGAAAGTAGTCGTAAGCTTTAAATTTAAGAGTAGAGTCCCTTTTGAAAGGACGTCATTATGGTTATACTTATTCGTCGATCATGCCAAAAGAATAAAAGAGTATGCCTTAACATACCTGGTCCTCATCACCACAATTGTTCTACAAGTCCTCACTCCCCTTATGGACAATCATCTATATCACGTAAAAGCTGATATTACTATTGAATTCAAATTCCATAGAAAAATTCATGTAGGTATCTTATCGACAACTTCAAACACCTTGGGTTCTTAGATTATTTTACAAGGGATGCTTATATAATTTGATCCCGTGATTCTCCAAACATAATTTCCCATAGAAAGCTCATTTAGGTGTTCTTCGACAATTTTAAGCATGAACGACTCTTTAAGCTTTTCTTATACGGAAAGTCTTATGTGATTCCATTTCACAATCCTTCAAACCATGTTCTTCTTAATCATACGAACATAATCAATTCAATTATCCAATTCCATTCATACTTAGAGTAAAACATCCCAACAACTCTTATCACAAAGATTTCATAGGTTTGTGAAGTTTTGATTATGAAAACTCTTTCTTAACTTTCTCTAAATCATCAATTAATCATAATCACAAGTAAATATGGGCAAAACTTACCTTTACGTATCGAAATCTCCCCAAAACAGTAGAGTATCTTGCTCCAAGAGTTTTCAAAGATCAATTCCTCAAGAAGACAAAAATTTCTACGATAATCACTGGGTTTGTCGCAAACTTCTTATGGATTATGGCCTTGATTTCGTATTAGGGTGATGGGGTATGATGGAGAGAGCTTATGAAAGGTTTTTGGGACTGCTTTAGGGGGGAAATGAGGGTTCTAAGTCGAAGACCCAATTTAACCCTATAGCCAGATATGCACCATCATAAAAAGACAGTTCATTTGATGAACCGTCAAACTTTTAATGGTCCGTCAAACTGCTAGAAAAATTGACATCTCAGGGTGGGAAATTTGACGGTTCGTCAACCTTCCCGTCAAGTTGTCCAATTTCCTATTTTCGTTGAAACGTACTTTCTTCAATCCGTTTAACTCCCAAACACTCCGGTGCCTTTATAAATAAGTTGTAAGCTCTCATTATCCTTGGGGACTAATGTGTACCCAGTATACACACGCTGCTATAGTAGCTGCTTTACGTGACCCATTGGGACTCATTAGATCCATATACCCATCCGATCCCATCAGATACCAGCTCGAGGTCTAAAGTGTCATAATCAGTCATCACTCTCGTATCATACACCATATCCCATAACCGACTTCCTAAGCCGTTCTCAGCAATATATCAATAATCCAATGCCAATTATAGAATGTATGAATGATATGGATATGTGTAAACCATGCAATCAACATAATCAATTTAATCAACATTTATCAGCTTTATTCAAGTATTCTGACGAGATGTGGGGTGATGAATGCATGACAAGTCAAATAAAAATATCATATCAATTGGTTACAAGCCCAAGTAAACAACAATTATACCAACCTAAGAGAATTTATGCATCGCGTTCGTGGCCCAAACGCTAAACACATAAACTCCTTTACATGCATCATACTAGTTCATTAATTACCCAATTAAGTTCATTGATACCCGTATTAGCACTCGTCACCTCACTAATATGGGACCCCCAAGTTTCCATTACTCCCCTTAGTTCAGTACATATCATACCAACACATAAATGCTACACCAGAGTCTAGAAAGTCTCAACTTGCCTTATTGTGAAGTCCCATAGCTCACAAACAATTCCAAGATCCGTCCGCATGAAGATTAAGCCTCTCAGAATCTCCATCGTGTCCAAACTCACCGAACGAGTTCAATCTAGTCAAAATATAAATCTACATGGTTAGACTAGTCCAACGATACCCATATTGCTATACTTTATTTTGGATTTCAAAAATGGACCCAAAAAGCCAACCCCAAGCCCAAAAGGATTTAACGAAATTTTATTGTGAAATCGATTTACCCATTTAATTAGTAAGTATATCGAAAATCTTTGAAATCCATTCATAAATCGACCTTCAATTTAATAATTTACTTGAAAATCTATTTTTATGATAAACCCCAAATTTCCAAGCTCAAATCATGAATTCTATGATTCAATTCCGTAATAATAGAAGGTAGAACGATAAATGGGATGTTAGAAACTTACCCCGCAAAGAAACAAGAATAATGCCATTGAAACCACCCAATTCCGAGCTTCCAAAATCAAAATAATAACAAAGAACCACGAAATGGGGTTTTTATTCTGCCTAGCAATCTCCTTTATCGCGATCGCGGATCCCATCACGCAATCGCGAGACCTTGAAAAATGGACCTTTGCGATCGCAGCCCAATGATGCATGACCATGCTGACCCAAGATAAAGAAGCTCGCGATCGCGGTCTGTGCCACGCGATCGCGAAGATCAAAACCAGCAGGTGCACACCAGATTTTTTTGGTGTGTTCCAATCTCATAAACGACCCTCGGAACTCATCCAGAACCTCCCGGATACAAACTAAAAGTTCATTTTGATCATAAAAAATGTTTTGGACCTGGTCGTGCACTCGAAACACCCAAAAAGGTCATCTTGACTCGATGTTGACCAACGTCAACTCCAATTCCTACTTTAACTAATTTCTCCGCCAACGACCCGAAACTCGCTCGGAAACCCATGAACACCAACCAAGAGTGCAACTTGACTGTAAACCACGCTACAAAGATTCTCAAATCGATGAAACACCCATACAAGGTTGTTAAGACATGCTTATCCATAAAAATATCATAACTTTCTCAAAATGACTTAAATCTCAACCAAGTACTCAAATCTCACCCGAACCATTTCGTACCCGAACCAATGACGTGACTAAGTCATAAATCACATTTCAGACCTAACGGAATCGATGAAACTTTGAAAATGATGCATCTACCCCAAAGTCAACTATGAGTCAAACCTCTTCTTCTCTTTTACTTAAACTTCAAAACTTACTAAAATCAATCAAAAAATCACCCGATTGTCTCGGGATTCGCTTCACCTGTCCCCGCAAGTCATAAATACCGAGATAAAGCTACGGAAAGGGTGTTATTGGTAAAACAAATCCAAAAATTTAAAATTACCAAACAAGTCGTTACATCCAAAAGAGAGGAAGTTTCATGTATCTTGGGTTTATCATCCAAGGTAATGGGGAGATTGACGAAGATGTCACACATCGTATTGGTGTAGGGTGGATGAAATAGATGATCGCATTTGGAGTCTTGTGTGATAAGAAGGTGCCACCGAAGCTTAAAGGAAAGTTCTATAGAGTAGTGGTTAGACCAACTTTGTTGTATGAGGCATAGTGTTGGCCAGTCAAGAACTCTCATGTTCAGAAGATGAAGGTGACAGAGAGAGGATGTTGCGGTGGATGTGTGGACATACAAGAAGAGATAGGATTAAGAATGAAATATTCGGGATAAGGTAAGGGTGGCCAAGGTGGAGGACAAGATGATGGAAGTGGGTCTAAGATGGATCGGGCATATGAAGAGGAGATGCATGGATGCCCCAGTGCGGAGGTGTGAGAGGTTGGCTATGGATGGTTTCAGGAGAAGTAGAGGTAGACTGAAGAAGTATTGATAAGAGGTGATTAGACATGACATGACGCAGCTACAATTTGAGGATATGACCACAGATAGGAGGTTATGAAGGACACAAATTAGGGTAGAAGGCAAGTAAGTAATTGAATGTTGTCATGTATCTTTTCATACCTATAGTCGTAGTATTACTATGATAGTTTCTTGTCCTTGGAGTTATGTTATTATCTTGGTGTTTCTTGTACTTCAATTAGTGTACGATTTTTGTGACATTTATGTTATTGTTCCTTTTTTCAGACTGATTTCTCTTATTATATGTAGTTTCTTTACTTATGTTGTTTCATTTTCCGTATTGCTTTTGTTTTTTTTTATGTTTGAGCCGAGAGTCTATTGGAAACAATCTCTCTACCTCCAAGGTAGAAGTAAGGTATGTATACATTCCACCCTTCCAGACCTCACTTATGAGATTACATCGTGTGTTGTTGTTGTTGTTGTAATATCATAATATCAATAATAAAAAATAAAAAATAAAAGGATAAAGGTCGTTATTAGAGGGTGAAAAAAGTATATAAAAATATTCAATTGAGATAAAAAAAAGTGGGGGAGGTGTTTTATCTTTAAAGCAAAATTGGAGGGAAAAATATTTTTTTTAGTAAAAGTGAACTTTCACTCTTCTGTATTGTTTGTCGGAGCAAATTTTATTTTTTAATTATAATACAATTCAATTATGAACTTTTTAGTATATTCCGTATTTATGATATGTGATTATGTTTATAATTAGTGAAATAATGAATTAAATATAGAGAATTTTTGGATGAACTATATGTTCTTATTTTTAGTTCACTCATTGACACGATCATTTTACAAAATTTTGATTAAAGATAAACGAGAACATTTTATAACCTGTTTGGTCAATTTTTTCCTTTTAAAAGTATTTATTTTTCTTAAAAAATAATTATTTGTAAAAGTTAAAGTGTTTGACCAAATTTTTGAGAAAAAATAACTGATAAATTCAAAGGGTTGACGATGAATTCAACCTGATAAGACTAGTCTTAAACTATTTTTCTGAAAACCATTTTGGAAATAATAACAGGCAGAAAGCCTAAAATAAAAAATGTCCAATTAAACACCAACAGGTCGTGTTTTGATCATTCCATAAGTGGAAAATAACATACTCATCATTTCTCCACTTCTTTTTCCTATATTTCTGTTCCTTTCCCGAGGTTAATCATTTCATCATAAACAAAGAGTTCAAGTCAAAACCATAGTTTTTTTTCTCTCTTAAGCAGCAACATTATCCAAGCCACTCGAACTTTATATTGTATGGACAGTACTAGAAATACAAAAGAAATAAAATGCAATCGTAGGTCCACTGCTAAATTCATGCAACTAACATACCTTTGATTTGATTTATAGTATATTCTTTTCTACCTTCAAAAAGAAGTTAGAACAGTGCTTTGTTACATTAACATAACCTTTGATTTGATTTTTTAATTTTTTTTATATACTAATACTATATCGAATTTTATAATATAAATTCACCTTGTAGTATTAATCCTTCAAAAGCAAAACTGAAACAAACTATGGGAAGGTCCCTCTAATTAAACTTTTTGGTTAAAGTTCGTAGTGACACTTTTAATTTGGCACTTGCACTATGCTCCATTTTAGTTCAATTTTGGATTTGATCCTTCTTTGCCATAATCTTCTTGGTAAAGAATCAAATAATTACGGAATGGTGTAAAGTAGAAAATCGATAATTTGAATCAAAACGAGAAAAAAAAACCTATTAGTAGTTTGGTTTGACTTGGTTTGATATTGAAAAGAAAATCAATCATAAGTGGTTTAGTTTGGTTTTAATAAAAAAAAAATCAAACTGAACCAAACTAACCCCAAAGTACACGTACTCCCTATGTCTCAAAAAGATTGTCCTACTTTCTTTATTAATTTATTAAAAAAAGATTGACACATTTCTATATTTGGAAATAAATTAAATTTATGAGATTATTTATAGTCACACAAAAATCTAAGACATGTTTTGAACAACACATTTCAAACGTCTTTCTTTATTTCTTAAACTCTGTATCAAGTCAAACTAGAATAATATTTTTGGGATGGAGGGAGTATATAATTTTTAAAATATAATACATAAAAATATTTATTTATAATGTAATTTATAAATATTTCTTAAGTTTTTTCATAGTTTTTATCTTTTAACATATATTTTAAACTTGAACTTAGAGTTTTTAATGATCCTATAAGTTTTATAGACCATTGATGTTAGTAACTCAAATAAAGCCCAAATTAATACTGATGCTAACAAAAGAAATTCAATTTTAACACTAGGAATAACAATAATGTTGGATATCTATTACTACGTACTATTAGTTTTGAATTGGTTACACAATTTAAAAACATAACTTAATTTAGTTTTTCTTTAATATATAATCATGTAATTAATAAATAGCCATACTTTTTCCTTTTAGTATTTTTAGATTATTATCATTATCATTATTGCTTAGCGATTTCATTATTTTTGTTGTTGAATATTTTAGTACAATGTCATCACTTATCTCACATTTTGTGTCATTTTCATAGAAAAACCTTAATTAGATAGTTGTATCTAACTAAGACTAAAAAAATATTCGAATGACAAGTTATATGTTTTGTATGAAGAGATTACCGGAAAAAACCTCAACATCCGAGAAAATCACAAAACTCGAGAAAATTCAAAATTAAAAAATCCAACTTTTATTAGTTTAAATTGGTTTATAAATTTAAAAATTCTAACACAATTAATTTGATTTTGTATGTGAGAAACCAAATCAACGGATCCATATACACCCCTAGTGTAGTGTGATAACAACCTTTTTACCTTAAACAGATGATATGACAGTTATTTCTCTTTCCCCTAGCTAAAATCCTCCATCCTCCATCATTACTTCTCATAACATCCATGGCTTCATAAATCACATTATGGCGAATGGCGAGATTTTTTTTTAGTTGAAGTGTGCAAAATTAACATACTCTTATTTTCTACCGTGAGTGTTTGACTAAGTCGCGAAGTTTAAGAAATAAATGAATGATTTTTGAATTTTTATAATCTAAAATAAATTTAAAAATTTTGTGTCATCTTGTTAAGAATAAAAATTTAAGTTTAAAATTAAATTATTGTAAAATAAAAATATATAATTCTTTTTTAGATTGATTAAAAAAAAAATGTGTTGTATAAATTGAAAAAAAAATAAATACCATCTAACATGTAATCTATTCATATCGAGTGATGTTTAGGCGAAGAGTGTAGACAACCTTCGGCTGCACCCATGGCTCTACCCCATCCCAACCCCTACGGCACACAAAAACAACAACCCCTTACCCCACTCAAAATTTATCGCCTGTACATAACTGCACATGTTGGGGTCATAGGGTAGTGGGGGTGGGGTTTGGGGTAAGGGGAAGAGGTTAAATAAAAGAGAGGAATATTCATTTTTTTTTTATATCCAGCTTCCCGATTTACGTCAGACTATTTCTGAAGATAATAATCTCGATCCCTCAGCACTACTATCAGTAAATCGCGGGATGTCATTGAATCATCAGGACTTGAAAACAGAGCAATTGATATCACCTGCAAATCTTACCCCACAAAAGAGCAAATTACTATCATCAAATTTCGAACGCACGCTTCAGACCTCCAACTGAATTTTAAGTTCCTTCTTTTATCATCTTATGCCCGGGACGTCTTTGGTAGACAGCTACTTATGATGAAGTGAAGCCCTTGAGAACTCTGCTTCCCACCATCTCACACTAAAAAATGAAAAATAGAAGAAAAAGGAAAAACTACAGTACTTGTTACTCCTATTTATTATTGACATATGCATATAAATGTAGTAGCAATAAAAAGGAACTACTAGTCCCCGAGCATAATTGGATGACAAAGAAGGATAACTTAAAATACAGCTGGAGAACTATAACGTATTTTTGACCTTTGGTGAAAGCAATTTTCTCTCTTGCTCGTTCAGACACATCTCGTGTAAGACGGGAAGATGGATATAAAAAAAAACTACAAATTGAAAAGCAAGTGTATAGAGAGAGAAAGAGACTATAGTACACACTATTACTACTACTACTAGTATCCATAGCTGTAATGTTGCAGGGCTGATTTTTGCAGAGGCCCTTCTTGGGCACAAGCTCTTTTAACTTTTACCTTCTCAAATAATTCTCAGTTTCTTTTTTACTCACATTTTATTCTCTCTCTCTCCCTGTGCCATTGGGAGGAAACTGAATACTCGTTGTATTAGTGTGAGGCCTATCTGCCACAACGATGTGATTGAACACTATGCCACCTCTGCTCTAAGTTCAGCTCAACCCCCACCCCCAAGAAGAACCCCACAAGGCCATAGCACTTCTTTTGTTACTTCACATATTTTTTTCACAATTCTGACTAATTATTCTCCATTCTCTTTTCTCTCTCAAATATCAATGTCGGTAAGCCCAAGAAGGTGGCTTTCATACTTCCCATTTCAAAGCTACCTGAGTTAGTCAAGCCTTCAGTCATCATAAACACTTTAAGTTTTGACAGTGACTTTATAGTAGTCTTGCCTTCTTTTATGGTGCTCTCTTGTTGTTAAGTTAACAACAACTCTCAGAGAAAAACAACTATGGCAGCATATTCATTTCTTATGCTTCTTCTTGTGGGGTTCTTGCTGTTCTTGAGCTTTGGTTCTGTGAAGTCTGATGATGGTGAGTTGAGTGGAGCATTTTGCTTCTTATTATTATGTGCTCCTTCACTATGGGGTCTCTATTATTTTAATGTTAAAAACCTTTTAGAAGAGTGGTGTCCTTTCTTTAGTTTAATCATTTTTTAAAATGGTGTTTTGACCATATTATGATTTGATTAATCCCACGTTTGTAGTAGTTGTCGTTTTTAAGGTTTATTATTTTTGTCTCGTTATTGGAAAAGGTTCTGCATTGTTGGAGATTAAGAAGTCATTTAGGGACGTGGAGAATGTGTTATATGACTGGACAGACTCTCCTTCATCTGATTACTGTGCCTGGAGAGGTGTTACTTGTGACAATGTCACTTTCAACATTGTTGCACTGTAAGTTTAACAATACATTTGTGATTGTGTAGTTTAAAGTTGTAATCTTTTTTGTTGATTTATTGTCTTTTATGTGCTTTGTAGTAATCTTTCGAGTTTAAATCTTGATGGGGAGTTATCTCCTGCAATAGGACAGCTCAAAGGCCTAATATCTATGTAACATCTTCAACCCTTTGCCCACATTTTTCCTTTTTGTTTGATATGGACATAGTGCATTATAGATTATGCTGATTATTTTTTTTGTTCTATTAATAGTGATTTAAGGGGAAATCGCCTTTCCGGGCAGATACCAGATGAGATTGGTGACTGTTCAGCACTGAAAAACTTGTAAGTCTGAAATGCTTCTCTTACTAATAAGTAAATGATGGACCATTCATATGTTAAAAGGGCAGCCCGGTGCACTAAGCCACCCCGCTGAGCGCGGACCGGGAAGTGCCGGACCACAAGCGTCTATTGTACTCCGCCTTACTCGCATTTCTGCAAGAGACTGTTTCCACATGGATCATTCATACGTTATAGTTTTGGAAATAACCATTTTTTTTTCTTATTATTAGGGACCTATCATTCAATGAGCTTTATGGTGATATTCCCTTTTCCATATCAAAACTTAAGCAACTGGAATATCTGTAAGCTCTGATACTCTGCTTGTTTTCTAGGTGTTGTATTATGTTAAATATACTAAATATACATAAGACATACACGATATGCCCGTGTATATCGTATGTATATTTAGTCTCGGTTTTGTCACATTGTACACGGTTTTGTATAGTTGTAGTGTGTACCGAATTGGTACAAAGTGTAACATAATTAGAATTGTATATTTACCACAATTATAGGATTCTTGTACAAGTAGAATAGAGTTTTGAGATTAGAATAGGAATAAGTTTTCTATTATGAAAAATTGTATATTGTATATATTCTCTTTCATTAATGAAAATAATCAAGAGATTATTTCTTTCATGGTATTAGAAGTTGTTAAAATCCTCTCTTCAAATTCTCCAAATTTCCATCGACCTCTCTTGAATATCCGAGCCCTTTGTTCTCGGATTTCGTGCCGATGGTACCTCCACTATTCCCAAATTTTCTTCCCAATCCCAACATCACGTCTTGCGCTGCTACTATGGCTAATAACACATTTCACCTCGCCCTCATTGTTTCTAACATCAGGAATCACATCCCTATCATTCTTAAAATAGAAAACGTCCCATACGCGACGTAGGGCCGAACTGTTCAAAGTTCACGCACGCTCGCATCAAGTCCTCCATATTATCCCCGCGGCTCCTACGGATACAGAGGTGCCCAAACTCGAGCATGATCCTAAGTTATGGATGACTATTGATGCTACTGTTCTTTTTAGTGAATTTACTCCACTATTTCTACTGACCTCTTGCAAACGATTATTGAACCAGACGCTACAGCGATGGTAGCATGGAATAGAGTACGTGATATATTCCAAGATAATCAGAATTCTCGTATTATTACCCTTGAGCAGGAATTCTCCCACGTCAATATAGAATATTTCCCTAACATTTTAGCATATTGCAAAAGGATGAAAGAATTGGCAGACCAACTTCTCAATGTTGGTGCGCCAGTTACCAACGATCGTCTTGTCCTTCAGATGGTTGCAGGCCTATCTGAGGCCTATATTGGTGTTGGCACACTTCTTCGTCAGAGCAGCCCTCTCTCGCAATTTTATCAGGCTCGTTCTAGGCCTACGCTCGAAGAAGCTGGCTTGACCAAAAAGACGGCTACCGGTGCTAGTCCCGTAGTCATGATGACGTCCTCACAAATTCTTTCGGGTTTTGTTGATAATTTCGGCCAAAAACCGAACACACGATGACAGGAAAAACAGTCTAAAAATAATGCCAAATATCGTGAGGGCAAATGTGGTGGTTCCGGAGGTGGTAACGGTGGCAGTGGGTCTCGGATTAACAGCAGTGGGCCACAGCCCAACTGGCCCCAGCCTTGGGCCTGGACTAGTGGGCAGTGGCCCAACAGCCCCTACGGCCCAACAGTTTCATTGCCTAGCCATTGGATTGCCCAACAGCAGTTTTCTCGCCCAATCCAGTTTGGTCCAGTGTTTTTCGCCCCCAATTCTGGGTCGGGGCAGCAAACAAGTGTACTTGGGCCTCGGCCTCCTCAGGCCCATTATGCAGCGGGCCCCACCCCGAACGACATTGAGGCTGAAATGCACACCTTTGAATTAAATCTGCAAGACATAAATTGGTACATCAACACCGGTGCAACCTCTTACATGACATTCGATCAAGGTACCCTCTCGTCTTATTCCAATTTAAGCAACAATCATAGCATAATTGTTGATAATGGTAATTCAATTTCGATTTGTGGTTATTGTCCTAAAATTGTCTCCCTCATCCAACTCTTATCTTGAAAAATACCTTTCATGCCCCTAAATTGATTAAAAATTTGGTCTGTCCGTAAATTCACCACTGATAATTCTGTTTCTATTGAATTTTATCTGTGAAGGATTTCAATATGGGGAGTCCTCTCATGATGTGTGATAGTACGGAGGATCTTTATCCTATCACGCCATGATCCGATCTCTCGTGTCAAGCCTTGCTATCAACTTTTGTAGCCGTTGCTCCCTCCTTGTGGCATGCTCGTCTAAGTCATCCGGGGTCGTCTATTTTATCTTCCTTAGATAAACACAATTTTATTTCTTGTATGGGTACGCGTAGTACTTCGAATTGTCAATCTTGTTCTTTAGGAAAAATTGTTAGGTCGCCTTTTGTAGATTCTAATTCTCATACTTTAATGTCATTTGGTATTATTCATAGCGACTTACTGATATCTCTTGTTCTCGGTTCTTTGGGTCATCGTTATTATGTTACATTTTTGGATGATTATTCTAATTTTTTTATGGACTTTTCCGATAGTGAAAAAATCTCAATTTTCCCACTTTCTTAAAATTTAGAGCGTTTATTCGAACTTAATTCGAACGGAAAATAAATAATATTCAATGTGATAATGGCAAAGAATATGATAATGAGATCAATTTTCATTTTTCTTGTCCTCATATGTCTTCACAAAATGAGAAAGCCGAACGAAAAATTCGTGTCATTAATAACATCGTCCGCACTTTATTGATTCATGCTTTTGTACCCCCCTTCTTTTTGGCATCATGTTCTATAAATGGCTACATATCTCCGTGCCTAGTTCGTAGAATTTTTTGGACGACAGTGTCTCCCCATTTATTATCCACCAATTATCAAAACTGTCCCATACCCAAAATCCGCCAGCGGGCCCACTGCCTGCTGGTCCTCCTGTCACCGCGTCACCTATAGTTCGGGTCCAAAGAATCGGGTAATCTATCCCGCCCGGGCCCGCCGCCATTTCCGAGTTAACGGATCCGCAGTATTGGCCCAATTCTTGCTTCCAGTTCTGGCCCAGTTCGTGATACTGTTCCCGGATCTAGTACTGGCTCAGTCCCTGTTTCCATTCTCGGACCCGATTCATGAGTTGGGCCATCGTGCCCATTGTCCGCCGACCGATCTCCGTCGCAAGTCCCGATAATTCTCAAAATTTGCCTAATTCTCTCCTGAGTCATAGACCAGTCACTCGTAGTCAACGAGGTATTTTTAAACCAAAGAGACATTTTAATTTTAATTATAATATTTTTAAATTTACTTTACCCCGTAACCCTGTGTCTGCTTTAAATTATCCGAATTGAAAAATTGTTACAACCGACGAACATAATGCTCTTATTGATTATAAGACGTGAGAGTTGATGTCCCATCCATCTGGTGTTAATATTATTCAGTCTATGTGGATTTTTTGCTCATAAGCACAATTCTGACGGTTCTTTTGCGAGACATAAGACTCGTTTGGCCAATGATGGTAAGACTCAACAGATTTGTGTGGATTGTGGTGAGACATTTAGTCCGGTGGTCAAGTCGGCTACCATTCGCACTGTGCTTAGCTTTACTCTTTCGAAAGCATGGCACATTCAGCAGTTAGATGTGAAGAATGCTTTCTTACATGGTGATCTCAAGGAGACGGTCTATATGCATCAACCTTTGGGATTTAGGGATCCCAAATGTCCTCGTCATATCTGTTTTTTGAAGAATTTCTTGTATGAGCTTAAGCAGTCCCCACGGGCTAGGTATAAGAGGTTTGCAGACAATGTTTCGACTGTTGGGTTCTCTCACAATAGGTCTGATAATTCATTGTTCATATATCATCGTGGTTCTTCCCTGGCTTATATACTGTTATATGTGCATGATATTATCTTGACTACCTCTTCTGATGTATTACGTCGGTCTATCATGACAATGCTCAGTTCTTTGTTTGCTATGAAAGCCTTGGTGCCCTTGAGTTACTTTTTGGGGATTGCTGTCACTCGTCATGCATGTGGGTGGTTCTTATCCCAGAGGAAGTATGCAATTGAGATCATTGAGGGCTGGGCTGGGATGTCATGTAAGTCCACTTCCACTCCAGTTGATACTAAACCCAAGTTGGGTGCTGCGACTGGCTCCCCTTATGAGGATCTGATCCGCTATCGCAGTCTTGCAGGGGCCCTTCAGTATCTTATGTTCACGAGACTGAATATTACGTATGTCGTACAACATGTGTGTTTGTTTATGCATGATCCCATGATTGAGCACATGAATGCACTCAAACACATTATTCGATACATCCAGGGACACATGACTATGGCTTACATTTATATCCGTTGTCGACGTCTACACTTGTCTCTTATACAGATGCTGATTGGGGTGGCTGTCCAGACACCAGACGGTCTACGTCCGGCTATTGTATGTTTCTTGGTGATAACTTGGTCTCATGGTCTGCGAAACGTCAGTCGACTTTGTCCCGCTCCAGTGCGGTGGCCGAGTATCGAGGGAGCCAATGTGGTCTCCGAGTTATGTTAGTTACGTAATCTTCTTCTAGAGCTTCATTGTCCTATTCAGAAAGCTACCTTGGTTTATTGTGATAATGTTAGTGCCATCTACCTTTCCGGTAATCTTGTTCAGCACCAACGCACTAAACATATCGAGATGGACATTCACTTTGTTCGCGAAAAGGTAGCTCGTGGACAAGTACGTGTCTGCCATCTCCCTTCCAGGTATCAAATTGCAGACATCTTCACAAAGGGTATTCCCTCTATCCTTTTTGAAGATTTTAGGGACAATCTCAACGTACGAAGACACCCCGCTATGACTACAGGGGTGTGTTATATATACTAAATATACATAAGATATACACGATATGCACGTGTATATCCTATGTATATTTAGTCTCGGTTTTGTCACATTGTACACGGTTTTGTATAGTTGTAGTGTGTACCGAATTGGTACAAAGTGTAGCATAATTAGAATTGTATATTTACCATAATTATAAGATTCTTGTACAAGTAGAATATGGTTTTGAGATTAGAATAGGAATAGGTTTTCTATTATGGAAAATTGTATATTGTATATATTCTCTTTCATTAATGAAAATAATCAATGGATTATTTCTTTCATATTATTTGCTTTCCAAGATTGTCAATTAATCATGCTTGTCTTGATTGAGCTTAGGATTTTGAAAAATAATCAGTTGATTGGCCCAATTCCATCAACATTGTCACAGATCCCAAATTTGAAAATCTTGTAAGTATCTTATGCTTTGTCATGATATTGTTAGGTTTTGGATTATTTTAATTTAATCCAAGAAATTTCTACAGGGACCTGGCTCAAAATAAGTTGAGTGGAGAAATTCCTAGGCTCGTATACTGGAATGAAGTCCTGCAGTATTTGTGAGTGTTCTAATCCAGGACTCCACTACTCCTAAGTTTCTAGAATACCTTAAGATTTGTATATTCATGAAATAGGGGACTGCGTGGTAACAACTTGGGTGGATCACTTTCTCCTGATATGTGTCAGCTCACCGGCCTGTGGTACTTGTAAGTTCCTAATCTTTTTGTTCTTAAGATCATACTTTAGCTCCTTTTGGTGATAAAATTAACCATCATTCATTGTTTTGTGCAGTGATGTTCGTAACAATAGTTTGACTGGTTCCGTTCCTCAAAACATTGGCAATTGTACTGCCTTCCAGGTTCTGTAAGTATCTAAAACAAAGAAATGAAGTTCACTATTTTTATTTATATTTGGTTGGTGGCATAACGCCTTGTTGTGCTTTCAGAGATTTGTCTTTTAATAAGTTAACTGGAGAGATTCCTTTCAACATTGGTTTCCTTCAAGTAGCAACCTTGTAAGTTTATGCTGCTTCTCTTTATAACAAATCCATTATATGGTTATGAATTTTGAAGTGAAACTTCCATCTCTCCAGGTCTTTGCAAGGTAATCGTCTTTCAGGGCAGATCCCATCCGTCATTGGATTGATGCAGGCTCTTGCAGTTCTGTGAGTGCTTTGTGTCCAGTTATCTCAATCCATTGCTACTGAATAATGAACGATATTTCTGGAAACCAAATAATGCATCTGTCTAAGCTTTTCTGACCCTTTTATATCCAGGGACTTGAGCTGCAATATGTTGAGTGGAACAATTCCTTCAATTCTTGGGAATTTGACCTACACAGAGAAATTGTTAGTACTAAAACCTTTAAATTTAAAAGTTTGGGATTTGTTCTACCATATCTGTGATATATTTGTTACTCAAAACCTGATATGGTTTTGCTTTCTGCAAAGACACTATTGTTGTCTTTAAAAGCAATTTGGATCATTTTATGCTTCAAAAATTGTGTAGTGGATTGATGTATTTGTATTGCAGGTATCTGCACGGGAACAAGCTAACTGGTTCCATTCCTCCAGAGCTTGGAAATATGACGAAGCTCCACTACCTGTATGAATGCTTTCTATCAATAATTTATTCTTTGGCTTTGTTTAGTTCATTCTGTTCAGACCCTTTTAAATGAATGCTTTACATTTACAAGCATTTGTTTGGAAGACACTAGGTTTTAGTTAGTGAGCCTTTTGGGCAACCACAGATTTGATTGATACAAGCTGTTTTGAAAAAAAATCATTAGAGAAACTTTCCTCATACTTGAAGGCGGTAATTTGCAGAGAATTGAATGATAACCAACTGACTGGACGCATACCAGCAGCACTTGGAAAGCTAACAGAGTTGTTTGACTTGTAAATCTCGTTTCTCTTCATCTTCTACTTTGGATTTGTTAACAGCTTTTTTGATCTACTTATGTGGTATGTTTTAGGAACGTTGCAAACAACCACCTTGATGGGTCCATACCTGCCAATCTTAGTTCGTGTACCAATTTGAATAGTCTGTAAGTGTTTTTTCATGTCCTGCATGTCTCTATTATGCACGACCATGCTTGTTTGAGAAGTTATTGACACCTGATTTGGTTGCAGCAATGTTCATGGAAACAAATTGAATGGAACAATTCCACCAGCCTTTCAGAAGCTGGAAAGTATGACCTATCTGTAAGTTCTTACTTTCTGATTTTGTCTTCTAAAAATACTTTAAAGGATGTTTAAGTGATCATGCTACCCATTAGTGCTGTTAAGGAAGATTGTAAACTTACCTTAGCAATTGTATATTTAAATTTTACTGGCGTTGTATGATTGCACAAAATCATTTTATTAATCTTGCTCTCAATTCATTACTGGCTTATCCTTCATGAAGAATCATTTCTATTGTCGAGAGCTTTGAGCTAAGTGTGTCATATAAATATCATAGTTATTAACTTGTTTAGTTAGAGCCTCTGCATCATCTAGTTATGTGAATGCCAAGCTCTTATTCTGCATACTGTGAGCATTAACCGTCTTTCTTTTTTGTTACTTTCTTCAGGAATCTCTCCTCCAACTACCTCAAAGGCCCAATTCCAATTGAGCTTTCCCGTGTTGGGAATGTAGATACACTGTAAGCGCAAGTTTTTTCATCTATTATTTCGCTACTTGCAATTATGGTCACTTTTTCTCAGTTTAAGAACTCTTCTACATTTGGGTGGCTTAGGGACTTATCAAACAACATGATCAGTGGTTCTATACCTTCGTCTCTCGGTGATTTGGAACATCTTCTTAAACTGTGAGTATAGCTGTTAGGTTGTTAGTTATCCATTACATATCTGTTGTACTTACTTTCCTTTTGTGAATGCTGTAGGAACTTAAGCAAGAACGAAATAAATGGATACTTGCCAGCAGAATTTGGCAATTTAAGGAGCATCATGGAGATGTATGGAACCTTGCTAAACTCAGTTACTTAGAATTTATTGTTTGCTTGCTTTTCAGCTTTTTGACCGCACTCTTAATTGTAGTGATCTGTCAAGTAATCACCTCTCTGGTCCCATACCTCAGGAACTTGGCCAGCTTCAAAATCTGTACTTGCTGTAAGTACTTAAGTTAATTTCAGACTCAACCTTTTTAGTCGCTGTTGGCTATTTTTTATTAGTACTAAGATGGAGGTTTAGTTGGTAATAATAATCTGTATAGTAAAAAGTGAGGAACTTTTAAACTTGGAAAGTTGATTAGAAGTTAATTTTTTTGGTGTTGTATCAGTGTTACTTGTTATTGCATTATTGCGCGAGACTCATAAGCAGCATTTCTCTCTTTCTTTTTTCTTTCTCTAGTCCTGACTGGTTCTACCAAATAATGAACAGGAAGGTGGAGAACAACAATTTATCAGGCGATGTGATGTCATTAGCCAGTTGCCTCAGTCTAAACGTCCTGTGAGTTTTCAAGCTAGTGACTACACCCGTACGAACAAATGTTGTGTAAATCTAATCAACTGTATCTTGGCAGAAATGTCTCATACAATAATCTGGGAGGGAATATTCCAACAGGCTATAATTTCTCTAGATTTTCACCAGAAAGGTAAATGGTTCAATTCATTAATCTTCCTCTTGCCATGAGTTAAGTTTATACGAGTCACAAGCATTTGTTAGTTTTTACTTCTTAGCTTCTAATTTTTTTCTTTCATTATGTTTCCAAAAAGCTTCATAGGAAATCCAAATCTGTGTGGGTATTGGCTCACTTCTCCTTGTCATGCATCTCATCCAGCAGAGCGAGGTACTATCAAAACTGAAACCATCCTTTCTGAAACTCATTGTGCTGCATTCTTCAAGTTTACTTCATTTTTTACACTTGCAAATTATATCAACTACCTAATGGAAAAATGATCTTCTGGACAATTGCAGTTTCAATTTCTAAAGCAGCAATACTTGGTATTGCTTTGGGTGCGTTAGTGATTCTTCTGATGATACTGGTAGCAGCATGCCGGCAACAGAATCCTGCGCCTTTCATGGAAGGAACTATTGATAAACCAGGTATAGTTTTATTTTGGAGGGTTGGATAGGTTGGAGACGTGCATGTCATATGGACAGTCACCAGAATATTATTGAAATTGCCACGTGTTGACCGTTTAACGATTTTGATGAACAGTTAATTACTCATCTCCGAAGCTTGTGATCCTTCATATGAACATGGCACTTCATGTTTACGAGGACATTATGAGGATGACGGAGAACATGAGTGAGAAGTATATAATTGGCTGTGGAGCATCAAGCACTGTATATAAATGTGTTCTGAAAAATTGCAAGCCTGTAGCTGTCAAGAAATTGTACTCTCACAACCCACAATACTTGAAGGAATTTGAGACTGAACTTGAGACAGTTGGGAGTATTAAGCATCGTAATCTTGTCAGCCTCCAAGGATATTCTCTTTCTCCATCTGGACATCTTCTCTTCTATGACTACATGGAAAATGGTAGCCTTTGGGATTTGCTTCATGGTTAGTAATCCAAAATGGTTAAGGTAAATTGGTGCATTGAACTTATTTTAAATGTTTAGTAATCATTCCTCTTATATCCTTTTCCAGGTCCTACCAAGAAGAAAAAGCTTGATTGGGGTACTCGCCTTCGAATTGCATTGGGATCAGCTCAAGGACTTGCATATCTTCACCATGATTGTAGCCCTCGAATAATCCACCGTGATGTTAAATCATCAAATATCTTGTTGGACAAGGACTTTGAGGCTCACCTGACTGATTTTGGCATTGCTAAAAGCTTATGCACATCCAAGACCTATACGTCCACGTACATTATGGGAACCATTGGTTATATTGATCCAGAGTATGCTCGCACTTCTCGCCTGACAGAGAAGTCTGATGTCTACAGCTATGGAATTGTTCTATTGGAATTGCTCACTGGAAGGAAAGCTGTAGATAATGAATCTAATCTACACCATATGGTAAGCTCTTGAAGTCTTTGACATATCCCTTTTTCAATTTTAGAAAAACCTTTTGTTGTTTTATCCGGATGTTTTCTCCTTAATCCAATTAACTTTTTAGTTGCCTAACGGTGCGCAAGAGAATTAGTTTATATATAATATGAACTTGTTCTATGATATTCATATTATTTAAAGATTCAGATGGTCTTAACAGTTTTGCATTTCTTACAGATTCTAACAAAGGCAGCAAATAATGCTGTCATGGAAACAGTGGATCCAGAGATCACAGCCACATGCAAAGATCTTGGAGATGTCAAGAAGGTTTTCCAGCTTGCTCTTCTATGTTCCAAAAGACAGCCTGCCGAGAGACCAACCATGCATGAAGTGGCCCGAGTCCTTGAAAGCCTAGTACCCGTAGCTGAAACGAAACAGCCAAATCCAACCCTACCTGCATTACTCCCATCTGCTAAGGTACCTTGCTACATGGATGAATATGTCAACCTCAAGACACCTCACCTAGTGAATTGTTCATCCATTAGCACTTCAGATGCCCAACTTTTCCTTAAGTTTGGAGAGGTCATATCCCAGAATAGTGGCTGAAAATATATTAAGAATATGTTCCAAGTCTGTCTTTGTTTGGAAGGGAAAAGTGTATCTTGAAGAATCAAGATTTCTGGAGATTTTGTATAAAAATGTAGTGCCAATTAAAATATATTATTGTAGGTTTTAGTTGTAGTAAGATGCATAGTGGTCCAGACTGCTTTTTCCACTACATAGGTCTAGTGTGCATCTCCAAATTCATGTATAAATATTTCACTTTTTTTGCCCTCATCAAATTGGAAGAGAGCTACCTACTAGTATTAATATTGGGTTTTGGGACCACTGATGCTGAGTATGGACTGTACTGCCTAAGATTTTTGGCTCACACTTTGAGGTGGTCTTAGTACTGCATTTGTGTATAGCAATAATGCATTGCACTGTGGACCTAAGTTTGACAGTCTGCTGCTGTTTCATACAGCTGCTGTTAGTGCATTAATTTGGACTGTTACTCAGAAACATTGACACTGCAAATAATTATAACATCTTAATCATTATTTCTATCAGGTTATTAATTATACCTTATTATTGATATTTATTTGAAAAAATAATGTAATTGTGTAAATATCTTTTATACTGTCACGTGATAGAGCTTATATTTGGTTCCCTAGTATTCAGTTATCCCATATATTTTGGTCAGAGTTTGCAGTTGGTGTCCTCTGGTCTAAATTTTATAACAAATATATCCAACCAGATTGTTGGTGAATTGTTATCTTGGCCATATCTTGACTTCTTGAAATGAATACATTTGTCAATAAACTTTTGTGCTCCTTGTCTCATGTCGACGTTTAGGATTTTGATTTATTTTTATTGAACTGTGTAGTTCAAAGTTTGTATATCAAAGTTTAGGTTTGTATATTTATATTCTGTAGAATAATTGAAGTCAACTATCTCCAAGCTTTCCTTGTGACTGTAGGAGTAGTTTAGATAAGTTGTGTCTTCGCGATAAGAGAGAAAATTATCATCGATAAAAGTATATATGGATGAAGTTGTGTTATTTGTGAATTACGAAAGAAAATAAGCTTTTTAGCAGTGTTTTGGGCAGTGAAAAGAATTAAGGCATGTAGAAGAGCGGACAAAAGAAGAGAAGCAGGCTGCTTTTTCTAAGTGGCTGACTAAACTTTAAGGACCTGTTTGGAAACTTACCCATGTAATTAAAATTGAGTGTAGTTATATAATATGACATATTTGTCAGGCCAATTAATTATATGGTTAGCATGTAATTGAGTGTAATTGGGAGGGGGTAATTACACTCTCCAATTCTCCAGTGAGGAGGTGTGAGGCTGACGATTGAGGGTTGGAAGAGGTAGAGGTTGGTGAGGTGATCAAACAGGATATGACAAGTCTTCAGCTTACGGAGGACATCACCCTAGATAGGAAGGTGTGGAGGTCGAGGATTAGGGTAGAAGACTAGTAGTACAGTAGTATTATCTTACTTTCTTGTTGGATCAGTGTTATTTCCGTCATTCTCTTGTTTTTATTTTAGTATTCGCATATTTCTTATTCTTAGTTTTCTATGACTACTTGTTGTCTCTTATGTTTTAATTATCTTGCTATCGGATTTTGTTTATGTTTTACTTGAGCCGAGGGTCTATCAGAAACATCTCTACCTGCCAAGGTAGATGTAAGGTCTGCGTACACTCTACCCTCCCCAAATCTACTTGTGGAATTACACTGGGTATGTTATTGTTGTTGTTGTAATTTTTTTATATTATTTATTTTTCATTTTCTTTCTTCTCATTTCCCAACCTTTACATGGATCGTATATTTTTTAATTCTTTTCTTATTTTCTTCATTTAGCGTAACTACATTATTATTTTAGTTTTTGAAATTACACTTTCTAATATTAGAAATAACGAGTGATGTTATATACGTAGAATTCCATTGTTGAATGAGATTATAGACTTACAAATGTTTTCAATTTATTTTGAATTATATTTCTTAAGTTATGTTTGAACTTATTTTATGTTATGTTAGAATTTGACATAAAAGTATCACGTTAAATTATTATTTTTTGAATTTTGAATTTAGGTTATATTTTCTTTAGTACTATTCACTTGTTTTACATTGCATATTGTTAATTTTTCACTTACAATTGATAGATTATTATTTTTTTCAAATATTTGAATAGTATTATGACAATATATGTATAAATATTAATTTTTTTGTCAAATATACAGCTCATGATGTTCTTACAAAATGTGTGCTTTTAATTTTTATAATTAATTAAATTAAAATATTATTAATTTAAAAATATACTATTACTTTTACAATGTTATTTATACATATGTGATTATTAATTAATATATTTTCAAGAAAAAAATGTATCATAAATATCTAATTTCATATATCATTTATAAAGGCACATATTTGCCAAGTATTTAATTTTATTTTTAAACTAATCTAACTGTATATGCTTGTAATTATACCATAATAACGTTATGACAAACAAACAGGTCCTTATAATTAGTAGGATAATAATTACACTTTCCAAACAGACCGTAGATAGTTTTCAAACTCTAGTTGAAATATAAATAGCAGCCCAAAATCGGTTGTCCAAGCACTTCGTCCTTTGAGAAACGGAAAAGGGTCATATTTACCCTTGTTTTCTTAGCAAAAAGCTATATTTGTATTTCATTATAGTACTTTTTGATATATTTATCTTTTTCATCCTATTTTGGGTTCATATTTATCGCTGAACTGTTAGTTTCCTTGTTCGCACCTTTATTATCCTATGTGACTCCTACGTGAAATAATCCGGTCAAATAAAGCCCGATTCATTCATAGACCCATCCAGATTCCAGCATAATCCCACCATAAAAGAATCCCAAACCCATTTATATAAACTTTACCATCTTCGAGAAGATGCATGGATCATATTTGATGTTCTGGACTTACTTTGAGGAAACTATGGTCTGAGTCGTTAATTTCGTATAAACAGACAAACCAACTTCAGTAAACAAAAACTAGTCCGTGGGTATTAATCAAAAGATGTACTTAATAGACTTTTAGGGTGTGTTCGGTTTGGATGTTTTCTTGGAAAATGAGTTTTTGAAAAACAAGTGAATTTTTTACTTATTTTCTCATATTCGGTTGGTTAGTAAAAAATATTTTCTGAAAAATATTCATCCAAGCCCACCACCCAAACCCAAACCCACCTCATACCCACCACCCACTCTACCCACCACTTAACCAAATCCCATCCCCATCACCCACGAACACATTTCATTTTCACTCATCCCCTACCCTACACCACCACACCCAACTCAACCTGATGTAAGTACGGAGGGGTAAGTGGGGCTGAGTTCGGCAGGGAACAAGTTGGCGTAAAAATGGATGGGAAAAGTGGTTCTCGGTTTCTAGCTGGACAGTGAGGATTTGGGGGCTGTTTCGGCTAGTTGTATAGGGAATTGGGTCAAGACATTTTATGGAGCTGTTGTGGGCATGTTAAGGGTTGTTTTGATTGTCGGGCTTTGGTGGTTTGATGATGGAAAGGCGTCGGAACAGAACTGATACAGTGAGGTCGTCGGCAAGGTGTGTTATGCGGACTGTTTGGTGTTGTCGGGATTGGACGGGACTTTGTGGAAGGTTTCGGTTGAGAACCTTTGGTGGGGATGTTTATGGAGTCTTGTGGGATGTGGTGATAGAAATAGTGAAGTGTTTTGGACAAGTAATGACCACGGAAAGCGAGTTGCAATCCGGACACACACCAAGTGTTGGTTGGTACGATTTTGGGTTAAGTGTTGGTTGGTACGATTTTGGGTTAAGTGTTTGGTTGTTGTGGTTGTACTGAAGTGCGGTCGATGAGCCCAAGGATAGAGACACGGGGGTTTTACTGCCCGAGTCGACACCAAGGATATGTTGACCAATTTAACAAAGACTAGACCGGGGTTGCTAAGTACAAGTCTGAATACTAACCAAGTAAGGTTGGCCGAAAATCTTAAGATAGACTCTAGGTTTGGGTTTGGTTGGGTCACATAGTCCCAACGTCCACTCGCACCAAAAGAGGTTCCTTAAGCTTGGACTTAGTTAAGTCACACAGTTTTAACCAAGCTTACACCGAAGGAAAACCTTAGTTTGGGTTCTACTAAGTCACATAGTCTTAGCTAAACTTGCACCAATGGTTTGGTTCACACAAGAACCGAAGGTACTCCCGAAGCACCAACTAAGAATATCAATCCCAGAGTGAAAGACTTAACAATGAGTAAAAACTCAAGTATGTTTATTCATCAAACTATAACTGAAATTTACAATATCATAAGGCCTCTATTTATAGTACAAAAGAGACTATTCTAGAAAGCAAAATGAAAAAAACGCAAACTAACACATAGTGTGAACGCATTTGGATTGACTTGCTGACCAAGGGAGTTCGACCACCTCTTCCTCTTCTCTAGGCGAAATTGTTGTCTCTTATTAACAATATTCATGAACTTGATTCTTCCAACAACTTCATCTTCTTGGAATGTGTTGGAAGCTTCCATTCCTTGCATTTGTGTGCCTTGGTCGAATGGATAATGGACTATTTCGACCAACACTTCATCTTCTTTGTGTCCTCAAGTTGGTTCATGAATTGTCTTTTTGAAAGCCTCATCTTCTAGACCATTCTTGTCTTTCCCAACTTGGCTTAATTCCTTTCACACTATCTAGACATCCTTTTGTCCTTTCGGCCTAGTCATCTGTTTCCCTTACATCCTTGTCCTTGATTACCTTGTCCTATTACGTGGTACATTAAATATGTCCTAAAAGAACTAAAAGCTAAGCTAAGAAACTAAGACAAGATAAAAGAAAAACAAACATGGTCTTTGGCCAAGACCTACATACAAAAGCCGAAAATAAACATGTTTCTTAAATCTTCACGTGACGCCATTCATTCAACTCCACATTTCATCCTATTTTAGGCATTTATCCGTAGGTAGATGATGAATTGTTGGCATCCTCAACAAGCTACTTAATGGCTCAAGTTGGGAGCTTAAGTTCGCGGGCTGATTTACATCACAACCCCAACCCAACCACTGTTCCACCTACCCACCCCCTTCCCCACACAACCACACTCAACCCCCCACCCCACCCCATCGTTCCACCTACCCACCAACCCCCTCCCAATTTTCTATTTTATATATTTTAATTTATTTTTATAAAATATAAAAAAAATTCTTACCCCCACCCCGCCCTTTGCCCCTCCCTCCCAACAACAACTAACTCACATCAAATTTAAATACGCAATTTTTTTATTTTTTATAAAAATAAAATAAAATATATGAATTAAAAAATTCGCGAGGGGATAGGGGTGAGGGATAGGGGGAGGGATAGGGGGAGATTTGTGAGTGGTTAGAAATAAAAAAATCAAAACTTTTTTTTAAAAAAAAATATTATAGTTTTGGGAGCGGTGGTGGGGGAGGGGGAGGGGGAGAGTGTAATAAACCAAAAAAAAAAACTTTTAAGAACATTTTTTTCGGAGTGTGGTGGAGAGTGTTGGTGTAGAAAACAAAAAAAATTAAAAAAAAATTTAAATTATTTTTTTTTTTTGGAGGGGGGTGGGGGGGAGTTCACAACGGTGGATGGGGTGGTGTAGAAAATAAAATAATAATAATTGAAACTTTTAAAAAAAATGTGTGTGGGGGGTCGGGTGTTTGCAACGGGGTGGGGGGAATGATATAGAAAATAAAAATATTTTTTCCAAATTTTTTACCGAAAATGAGAAAATTTAAAAATATTTTTCCCCCGTACCAAACGTACCCTTAATTCAACTTGAAGTCAATAATATTAATCTAGAAATGTTTCGTGGTTTCTTTAACCCTGGTAGTTGAAAAATTTGTCAATCTCTTTAAGCAAAATTGTGACCCATATGTGGAAGATTTAGTGTGTGGTAATTATTTGTCAAAAAAGGGTAAAAATTAGGACTTGCCGCAGCTTGACTAACCATCTTCGACCCTCTAATAGTTATTTCTTTACGATTACACTCCCTTCTCGCCCCTCTATACACATAAAGGGTCTGAGATGCCGTAAACTTTTATGTTCTGGCAGCGGTCGAATAACAGGAGGTTCTTCAATTCTTGGGCAAGATGATTTTTTTGACAAATAAATATTCACATAAATATCGAGCTTCTCGGATTTCCTTGACTAGCCTCTTTTGTGTTATATTTGAGCGTGCCCAAAATTGGTAAGTTCCACTTTACAAATCAATAATGTAGAGTGGGCTTATAGTGACTGAGCATATTGATGATTGAAGGCCACTCTGATGGATATCTCACTCTGATAAATAGAGTTATTATAAGCTGAACCGGATAGAGCATCTTGTTGTATGTTGTATTTCCTTCATGCTTTATTGAGTTTCGCTTACATATCTCCCAAAGAATGATAGTTGGAACTATTGTGTTATGAACTTAAGCTTAGGAGGTGCAGTTGTTGTCCACCATTTGATTAATACCTATTGTAGTTGCAGACCTTCTATATTCATACCTACACAAGAAGCACACTGGCTCCAATGCTTAAAAGCAATTGGAGATTTTAGAAAAAGATGAGACATTATTTCCATTTATGATACACATAGCACTAACATCTTGACACCACTAAGATCCTCATTCTTTTCAAGTTGTCATCTATTGATAAGTTGTTAGCACTCTCAAGTTTAAGGAGACTTGTTCTAGAGTTCTTCTTACTGTATCAGGTATGTAATCTCTCTTTCATCATGTGTTTGAGCTTATTGGAGTCTTATATAATTTGTGGAAGTAAGAACTTATGAAGAAATGGCTTGAAACGAGTCGGTTGATGTAACTTGTTAGATTATTACGAGGTTATTTTATAGTGTATTGTGGTTGTAGGATAACATGAGTATGTTGTGGTTGTCGTTATTGAAGTGTATTCAAGTTATCGCTAAGTTATATGGATGGAAAAGTACAAGTTAGCACTTGGTTGTTGTGTGAGATGGTGTGGATTGTTTTGATAATGTATTGTGATGGATATAAGGTTGGATATTGATGTATATATGGTTTTTGATATTTTGGACATGTTGGTCTTGTTTTTTTATGCGAGGAAAGTGAAAAGAATAAGGGGAGGTGTTGTCTGAATTTTCATAGATGAGCTAGACATTCATTTATGTTGAATTCTAGCTTCCGTAAGCTTTACAGTGGTCCCTTATCATTTGTTGTAGATTGAAGTAATAACGGGCTGAACTGATGTCGTGTGGTTAAGTAAACGACAAAGTTATGTAAGGCTATCTCTTTTCTTTCAAATGCATGAATTCCAATGTATAACAATTTCTAAATGAAATGTCAAAAAAAAAAGAGTTTTATTCACATGTTGTTGGTCTTTGTCATGAGCGTTTTTTTGTATGGTCATCATGTTCTATATCACATGGTTATTGGGTGTATGTGCAAGTTTCATAGACCTCTAAAAGGGGCATTTGAAAGAGTTAATCATCGAGTCCACCAAGAGTCGTTTCAAAGTAAAGTCAAAAGAGTTCATAAGTTATAAAAGGGACAAATGTGCCAATACTACTATTACAATATGTTATTACACCACCGAGCTAATAGCAGGTTGGCAGTTGTACATGTACATATACACCCCGGATATAATTGGAAGGCATGCATTTATATATGCATTCATACACACACCTCAGACTATTACCTGAGGGCAGTACCTTATTTAAACACCTCGGACTTTAAGCCAAGGGTAGATTACAAAATAAAACACATGTATAATAATTTCAGAGTTTCATTATTCGCCCTGAGTGGCACACAAGTTATTAGAGTATCAAATTGCTTCTTTTGCCCTATTTTAGAGCTTATGCTATCATAATTGTATTCATGCTTTACATACTAGTACATTTCATTCTTATTGATGTCCCTTTTGTCGGAGGCGCTACATTTCATGCTGTAGATTCAGGTAGAGGTGCAGATAGACCTCCCTAGTAGGATATTGTTGTGTTCAACTGTTGATTGGTAAGCTTCGCTTCATCCGGAGCTACTGATTCATAGGTCATAAGCTGAGTCATATGTTTATATACAGTTATGGGTAGGTCGGGGCCCTATCTCTATCGTATGATAGTTACACTTCTTAGAGGCTTGTAGGTTTGGTTAGTTGTTTTGTATGGCCTTGTTGGCTTGAATGTTGATCAATCAATTTGTACAATGACCTTACTGTTCCTATACATTTATGTATATAGATGTTTTGGGTTTTTTTTACCCATCTTGTTGAGATTTCCAGATGACGTCATATATTCATAATTGATGGTCTTGTTGGCCCTATTGGTGTGTTGGTTATACCCCCATACCTTCCACAATTGTTGTAGCCTTGTCAACCGAAAATTCTATTAAGGTTATGTTCCAGAATGGTACGCTCGGTCTAGGGCGGCACCAGGTGTCGGCTACACCACCCAGCTTGAGGTGTGACAAACTTGGTATCAGAGTAGGTCATTCCTAGGGAGTCTACAAGTCCTGTCTAGTAGAGTCTTGCTTATGAGTGTGTTGTCCACCACACTTATAAGCAAGAGGTTGTCGGGCATTTAAGATGGTTATTGTTCTTTCATATCATTGATTGTGCTATAGAGCGGAGTTATATGATTTTAAATCTAATTTGTGATCTATCCATTTTTCAATCATGATAGTTACTACACGGGTTACCGCTAGTCATCGAGCCAGTGCAGATAGGGGTGAAGGTACTATTAATGCCCCGCCTGGCCAGACCGAGAGAGTTAAGGCACAAGGTGAGTCCCACTCTCATGTATCACCTACTTCACCTCCACTTAAGGAGATCAGAGGAGATACGGTACCCCAAGCTCCTCATGACACAGTACCTCCAGCACCCCAGAATCAAGTTCCTCCACCCAAGTATACAAAGTAGGGTGTTGTGAGTGTCGTACAATTGTTGACATAGATAGTAGCTTCACAGCAACGACAGATAAGGGCTTCTACATGTGTCGAGTCTTTCTAATGGCACATGGAGCTCCAGGACTCAAGAGTTCCTCGGATTGAGTTTGTCAATATATACAAGAACATGTCTAAATGTTGATCCTCAGGACTTTATTGATTAGATGATGCGAGTATTGAGGGTTATGCATACTTTAGAGACTGAGGCAGTAGAGTTGGCTTCTTTCAGACTATGAGATGTGGTTATTTTATGGTACGAGGCTTGGGAGCGGTCCTGAGGACCAGAGGCACCTCCCGCTATGTGGGAGGAATTCTTAGAGGCATTTTTTATCATTATTTTCCCTTGGATGTACGCTAGGCCATGGTAGAGCATTTCTTAAACCTCAAGTAGAGGGGCTAGAGTTTCGAGAATATAGTTTGCAATTTAATTCTTTGTCTAGTTGTGCTCCGAATACTGTGGATACGATGAGGGCTTGAGTTTACCAATTTATAGCAGATTTGGATCCACATCTAATCGGAGAGTGTATGGTATCTTCCCTAAATAGGGATATGGACATCTCCAAGATACAAGCATATGCTCAGAATATTGAGGACCGTAAGCATCAGCTCTAAGATGATAGAGATGTAGAAAGGGAGTTGACTAAGAGAGCCAGATCAACTAGGTTTTTTAGAGAGGCATCAAGTAGCTTTAGACAGCGATTCCCTAGACGTCCACCTCGGTTTGCTAGTAGTGCTCCATCTCAATTTAAGGGGCCTAGATATAACGGATATACTTAGTCTGAATCGGGTCAAAGTTTGAGAGCTCATGGTTCTCAGAGGTAAGGGAGTTCGGGCCAGATGAGGCCTTCATTACCGACAGGTGACCAATGTGGTAGGACACACTCTGAACATTACCTTCAGGGTTCCGTATGTGTTATTAGTGTGGAAGTCCTAGTCACTATATACGCCAGTGGCCGAGTAGAGGTAGAGGTGGTATGACTCAGCCTACGGGGTCGACAACAACATCTTCGCCGAGTGTACGTTCACCAAGTGGTGGGCAACAGACCATAACAGGTAGAGGCAGGGGTAGATGGGGAACGTCCAGTTTATGCAGTTCCTAGAACCGCATTTATGCTTTATCAGGCCAACGGGATTTGAAGTCATCTTTGAGTATTATTATAGGCATATTATCTGTCTTTAACTATAATATATAAACATTGATAGACCATGGTTCCAATTTATCCTATGTTACGCCCTTCATTGCTAGTAAGTTTGAAATTGAACCGTAGTTGATATCTAAGCGATATGAAGTGGCTACACCGGTTAATGAAATGATAGTATCAAGACGAGTCGACAAAAAATGTACAGTGATAGTTTGTGACTGTCCTACCTTGGGTGAGCTACCGATGGTTGAATTTGATGTCATTATGGACATGGATTGGTTGGCCTCTTGTTATGCGAATATTGATTTCCGATCAAAGATCGTTAGATTCAATTTTCCAGGCAAGTCGACCCTAAAATGGAAGGGTAATTTAGCTACGCCTAAATGCAGCTTTATTTCCTACCTAAAGGCAAGGAAGATGATTACTAAAGGTTATATTTACCATCTGGTGCGGGTCAGAGATGCAGATGTAAAGCCTCCAACCCTTCAGTTTGTTCCTGTTGTGAATGAATTTTCAGATGTGTTCTTAGATGAGCTTCCAGGTCTCTCTCCTAAAAGGGAGATTGATTTTGCTATAGATGTGCTTCCAAATACTCAGCTAATATATATTCATCCGTGTAGAATGCCTCCTACTGAGTTGAATGAATTGAAAGAACAGTTGAAAGATTTATTGGATAAGGGCTTCATTAGACCTAGTACATCACCGTGGGGTGCGCCGGTATTGTTTGTTCGCAAGAAAGATGGTACTTTGAGAATATGCATTGATTATCGGCAACTAAACAAAGTCACTATCAAGAATAAGTACTTTCTTCCAAAAATCGATGATTTATTTGATAAACTTCAGGGCGCCAAATATTTTTCAAAGATTGATTTGAGATTCGAGTATCACCAACTGAGAGTAAATGAGAAAGATATTCCCAAGACAGCCTTCAGGACCAGGTATGGTCACTTTGAGTTTCTTGTGATGTCTTTTGGACTCACTAATACACTAGCAACTTTTATGGGCTTAATTAATCGGGTCTTTAGGATGTTTTTGGATGTCTTTGTTATTGTGTTCATGGATGTATACTCACGTACTGAGGCAGATCATACGAATCATTTGCGATCGGTATTACAGACGTTCCAGAATCGGAAGTTGTATGCCAATTTCTCCAAGTGCGAGTTTTGGCTGAATTCAATTGCTTTTCTAGGCCATATAGTCTCTTCGTAGGGTATCAAAGTGGATAGTCAGAAGATTGAGGCTGTCAAGAATTGGTCGAGGCCCACGACTCCTACTGAGGTACATAGTTTCTTCGGCTTGACAGGTTATTATCAAAGATTTGTGGAGGGAATTTCTTCTATCTCAGCATCCAAGACAAAGCTTACGCACAAGGTGAATTCATTTTGTTTGTGAGAAGGTTGTCATGGGTCATGTTAGGGTGTTACATGTTCCTTCTTCATATAAGTATGCATATATATTTACTAAGGGATTTCCTTGGCAGTTGTTCCTTGACTTCAGATCCAGTCTCAGTGTCCGGTCTCCTCCCGCTCCAATTGATGGTTTGTGATAGAGAATATATTAATATTCTCCATATATTCTGTAATTAAGATTTTGATGTAATTATGGAAACTAGATATCCTCATACAATTAGGATTTGTACTTGTAAACAACTATATATATTGTATCAATGAGAATACTCCGATCAAGGGAAATTTCAATTCTACATTAACGTTTCTTTAAATTTGACAGGGGCTAATTAGCTAAAGAACACAAACAAATAAATTATCATCTTGGACCACACTACATTTATTGAGTAAATGAATGAATACAATCTTTTACAATTTAAGTAAAAGAAAATTATGCTTCAAAAATTTCTTGTGTGTTATTATTATGCCTCTTATCTGTAAGTATATATTTTTTTTAAAAAGATATATAATTTTTTTTAAAAAAAGATATAAAACTAAAATAAATTTATAAGGGATAGAAAATAGTTTCTGTAAACAATCACTATATTTAATACAAAGGTTGTTTTCCATAAACAATCAATTCAGCACACAAAATACCAATCATATTTGAAAATACACGATTTCAAATGAACTAAAATCAAATCAAAGCAAACCAAAACAAATAACAACCCGATATTAATCCAAAGGCTGGTCCTTCGATTTTTCTCCTTCGATATAATATTTTCTTTGTTTTATTTTTGATATATGTTGCAAAATAAGATAGACAAAATCCTTTAGCACATAAATATGAACGTAAAAATATGACTTTTAAATAATGTGATTTTTAACAGGCTTAATCATTAAGGACCAAAAGAAAATATTTGAATCGGTCCGACTATATGAAATAGAAGCGGCACTTGCTTCACGAAAGAGTTGAAATACTTTAGTTTTCTAAAACGAACATAGTAATTGATATCCCCCTCTGTTTCAATTTGTTTTACTTTACTTTGACACAAATTTAAATAAAAAATATTTTTTTAAATTTTAAATAAACACGTATGTAATGTATCAAAATATTTTTAAAATTTTGTGATCTTAAATATGTCATGTAGAATATTAGACAAGAGTTACTAAATATAAAAATAACATTATTTTTAAAATAGATTAAAAAAGAAATAAAATAAATAAATTATAATAGAAGGAGATATACTTTTTATAGTCTTATAGAAACAAAAATAAAATTGAACAAGGAAAATAATTATCTTCAACTTCAAATGCAAGATAAGACGTCATATTATAAACTCTTATAATCCGACTCTTCTTCAGATACACGTAATGCGGCAGCCACCCGACGTTTTTTTTTTATTTGAAGCAACCGTCATTGAACTAGTTCTAGTGTTCTATTGCTCAACCGACAAGGCGCTCTCGTCAAAGTCACAGCTGGCTTTGCAGAGCATCTTTCGGCCCAAATCCAGCCCACCTCGATCCAAGAGCCGCGCCTCGCATCACGGCCCACGATGGCAGCCTCCGTAAATTTGACCAATATTACGTCCCTTTTCTTTGCCATGCCGCTACAATTTTCAAAACTGTCCAAATTTTGAAACTTCGCTATCTATCTCTGAGTACCATTTTGCAGTGAAGTGAAAAGTTTTGCTAAATTACAAAAGAAAGACAAAAATAGGTAACGTCTACTCCTAGTTATTTGCCACGTCATCAGTTTCTTAACAAGTACTTAAGGTATTTATTACACTTCTCTTGGTCGTTGACGTGCACACACGAAAATTTTACTCCTAAATATTCTATTATTCTAAATAATTGATTTTGGAGTTTGGACAGATTGTTTTTTATTATTATAAATTAGGAGACTAAAAGATGATAAAACGAAAAAGGGAGACTCATCTTCTCAAGAATTTCTAAATGGACAGCCAAGAGGTTTGGGAATATCTACAAAATGTCGTTTTCCTTCGTAGCAACTATTAAGTGTGCACTTTATGAATCATATTTGATTTTAGTGATCCACACAAATCAAATGCAAAGACACGAGTGCAACTTGGGAGATTGAATGAGTCCGTAACTTAAATGACCCACAAAGTGAGCTTTTTGAACAAAAATAATCTATTAAAAAATGACAATTATCTTTTGCGCAGGAAATTTCTAATTCCTGCGCAAAATGACATAAACGTAAAGACACGATTAAGTCATTTTGTGCAGAAAATCCCTTAAAATAAAGGTTATTATAAACTCTAGGCAATCCTTCTCATTTCATCTTTCACTCTTAACATTCTTCCATTTTCATTCTTTTATCATACTTTAATCCTCCGAAAATCATATCTCAAAGCTCTGAAACATCAAACTTTGCTATAGAACTCGATGTTTGTGGTTGCGGTTATTATTGTAAGCTCATAACATCAAGGACCCAAAATAATCCGGGTCGTCGTTTTTGGCGTTGTAAAGTGCCCGATGTAAGTGTATATACAAGTTTTTAGGGTTTAGAGTTTTTTTCACATTATCTACATATTTTACTTTCAAAAACTGATTTTCTTGTAATGTTTATAGGATATGAATTGTTGCAAATATTTTTGATGGGAGATGAAATTTTCGTGGATAAAACGGTGGTGGTGAAGTTTAAAAAGCCTCTTGTTGATATAGAGACCGCGATTTCACATATCACTAGAGATACCGTGAAGTTTGACTTGAAGTTTAAACTTATGGAAGCTCAAGAAAAAAATTGACATTTTGGGGGGGCTTGCTAAAAGAATCCGAAGAAAAACAAAGTTTTTTCAATGATAACCTTAGAGACACTCAACACGAGAAAATTGCTTTGAAATAAAAATTAAAATTTTGGAAGATTATTTGTGCTATCTTGTTGTTGTTTATTTTATTTATTAATTTTATTATTTCTAAGTATTTTTTTTTATGTATTTTCGGTTGAGTTTATTATTTTTATATATTTTACTTTTACTAGTTGCGCGTTTTCATGTATTGTGTATTTTCTATTTTTTTGTTAAATATTTTATGTAATGGTACCTTTTATGTACTAATTTTTTTGTGTTTTCATTAAAATTGTGAATTGTTGAACTTTTTATGTATTATTAACTCTAAGACGCTTATATAAATTAATAATAGACTATAACAATCAAAGCAAGATTAAACATACTAGTTTTCTTTAAATTGATGACTTCATCATAAATTAAAAATATAAATTAAATCATGAGTCCGGAACTTAAATGACCCAAAAACTAGCAAGTGAACCAAAATAACTCATAATCATCATCAGAATAGAAGTCCTCAATATCGTTCTCAGAACAATATTTTGGGTTTCTTAAGACATCTTCTTTCTGTAGATGTTAGTTCTCTACCCGTTGATGATGCTTATTCTTCGACCAACATTAACATGTAAAATCTACAACGTCTTGCTAGCATTTTATTATTTTCTTTTCTAATCCTATGTACGGCAACCTCGTAAGAATGTTGATCAGTTCGAGGCATGATCATTGAGAATCTTGTTGGGATTTGAGCGTTGAGATTTTCCAAGTCACTAATAAGACGTTCTAATTCGGCATGTCTATATGCTCATTCTCGACGTAACCCACAATAATATTCTCGTGGATCTAAATATTTCACATGCAAAAATCATCATTACGCTCTATAAAAAAGTGGGTTTCAAATCATCTATCTTGAATTCATTGTTATCAAGATAACTCGAATCACCTGAATAGCTGCTATTGAGTTATCATCACCGTTGCTATTCGGATCATTTGGAAGGAATACTGACCAATCTATATTTCTACTACTCGACATTGAATATGTTGTTGTTTAATAACAAATAAAAGACTACTTATATAGTTGCAAACCCCAAGTATCCTTAGGGTCATCATTATGACCCTACCTATCTACTTTATTATAAAAATATATTAATAGGATCATGAGAATCATCTTCATCGAACATCTCACAGTCTGAATCCCACTTGGATCGAAATCTGACGTAACCATGTTGACCATATTCTGTCCTGAGGGAACGTATTTTCATTCGACTGTTCAAAAACGGTTAAGAGCATAATTTAGATTTTGTGGTGTACCACGAGGTATTGACGTAGCATGACTTTTTGGACGTTTGAGTTCGAGTGCCTTCAAGTTTTGTTTTAGCATTTTAGCCTCCCTAACACGCCAATTCCACTCAACTGTCATTGTATTATTGTATTGTTGATGGTATTTGTGGTTCGGATTATTTGAAATCATCATTTAGTTTCCATGTCCTACCCATTGCTTCGAATATGTCTGCTGGGTAAAACATGCAATAGAATCAATATCAGAAAATTGATTCCAAATTGACATAATAACTCGTTTTAATGTGAATGCTAGTTGTTCGTCATTCATATTATATATTACTCCTTGATTTGACAACAATATGCTTGCTTTTGACCGCTTTATATGACACACTTGTATTGTACAACTTTTACGTACGCAAAATATGATGTTTCAGAATGACATCCTTGATTTGACAACACTTACTCATTTTTATCGCTTTATATGACACACTTATATTGCACAATTTTTTCATGCGCAAAATATGATGTTTCGGAACGACATCCTTGATTTGACAACACTGTGCTCGCTTTTGACCGCTTTATATGACACACTTATATTGTGCAACTTTTACATGCGTAAAATATGATATTTCAGAATGACATCCTTGATTTGATAACACTATGCTCGCTTTTGACCGTTTTATATCACACACTTATATTGCGCAACTTTTACATGCGCAAAATATGATGTTTCAGAATGACATCCTTAATTTGACAACACTATGCTCATTTTTGACCGCTTTATATGACACACTTATATTGCACAACTTTTACATGCGCAAAATATGATGTTTCAGAATGACATCCTTGATTTGACAACACTATACTCACTTTTGACCGCTTTATATGACACACTTATATTGTGCAACTTTTACATAACGGAACTTTTATATAATTTATTCGGTTAAAAAAATCACATTTTAAAAATACTTAGAAATATTACATTAAATAGATGGTTCAGAAATAAACAAAAAGGCGAGGGTAGCTCAAGAAGGCATCATGGTGGATATAAACAAACACAAACACAATTGAATCATATTTTGAAAAGGAGATATTAGGATGCTACAAGAATTTATCTGATGAAAAATGGTATGGTGTTCTTCGTCCCTTTGAAAATCAACCAATTTGTATCAAATGTTGATTTAAAAATTGGTGGACACATAATTGAGGGTGACACACACTCCTTAAAACTCGAAGGACATATAATTTGGGGTGAAAAGCTTCAATGGGTTCAATTATATTTGAAAATGTGTGATTGTAAGGTATTATGTCGGTGGCATAGTTTAGTTGTGCCACAAGTTGTTTTGCTTAATTTCAGACCTCCAAATTCAAGGATGAACCACTGGTTATTCAACACTTGATGAAAGAAATTTTAGAAATACAGAAAACACTAGACGTGTATCATGCTTTGGATGATCTTAATTTTCGAGGAACAGATGAAGAAGATCATTGGAAACCGTTAGAAAATAAAAATCTTCATCAAAACTCTTCTTATCCAGTTTATCCAAAAATTTAAGAATGGATAGGTCTTTCAAAATATTTACCACAAACATTAGATTGTGGAGTGTCATATTGTTGTGTCAATCAAGCAAGTGCTCCTAATGATGATAGTTGGGATCTAGACTACAATGAGGATAAAAGAGAAAGAAATGAAGGGGAAGAAGATGAAAAAGAGAAGCAAGTAAGGATGATGATGAAAATGATGACGACGACGAGGTGGTTCCAGAAAGCGACAAATATTAAATTACTTTTCTAATTTTTTTATGTTATGAAAAATTTTAATAGGTTTTTCTTGATGATAAAATGGTTAATTCAAGATGCTTCATTAAAAATAATAATGCATCATTCAGTACAAGAAGAAAAATACTTAAGATTCATAATTTAAGACAATTGAATACATCAAGAAGAATTAAAATACATTCATAAAATCATGAGGTTCTTCATCCACGAGAGGTTCTTCCACCACGAGAGGTACTTGCACCACCACGGTCCCGTAGGTGACACAAACGCTTATCATGGCCAAACTCCTTACACATCGAGCACTTTCGAGAGTATGTCCTATTTGAAACATCCATTTCATTGGGAATCCAAATTCGTGCGTTAACACACAATTTATGGATATACTATTTGTTAGTAATCATAAAAAATGGATCATTTGTGTCACACCCGAACCTTGGGAGGCTGGCACCCGGCGCCTGAACAACTCGAGCGTACTAACTGTAATACCTGAACCACATGACACAAAATCTGGACCGACAAGGCCTCCAAATGACAATAATAAGATAGAAGCAACAATAATCTGCACGCAGAAAAGGCCCAACTAAACATATGTATAACAATCTCTAGTCTACAAGCCTCTAGGAGTACTATCATGTGTCATCAATTTGGGACAAGGCCCCCACATGCCCAAAATAATCATATATATATAAACATAGCCCAAAACTCGATCAACAACTCCGAAAGAAGATGAGCGCACCAACTAAAGCTAAACAGTGAACCTATTAAGGAGGCTCATTAAATCGTCTACATGCACATGCGGGCATAAACATATTATCCCTCGATAAAATGGATATCGGTACGAAAGATGTACCGAATATGTAAGGCATGTAAAATATGTACATAAGAATGTAATACAAGTGAAGAGTACAAATGTCAACCTGGAACTCAAAACTACCACTGAGGGCGCACAACTGACATAACCATGACCATATTCATGAAAGTAAAATCAAGTCACTCTATGGGGCAATATAATATAGTATAAAGTCCCTCTGTGGGGTGAGCTCATCATAAACTGCCCGGACATATAGGACGCAGTAATATCTGCCCAACTGATTTGAGGACGAGGTGCAGTCGGCATTTCTGGGACTTCCTGAGGAGTCCTGGCCAAGACTTCACTATGACTGATAAGTATCGTTTCAACATATATTTCAAGAACATTCAGGGTGATTAAGCCTCTATATTCTTCCGGTGCCCTCAAATATTCACTCAAAGACTCATCATCAATGATATTCCATTCATCATAATGCACTAAACCTTGTGGTGCAATGAATATTGGATATCTGCCTATTACAGATAATGCAAATTCATGCTTACTAACTTCCATTCTTCTGACATTGAGAAATGTTGAGTAATTCAAGTTAATTGAAAACTTAATATGATATTTTGGTGGAATATTATAACGAACAATATTATTATCATGAAGAATCTCTCCTTCCCCAAATAAAGAAACCTTAACAGCTGAAGGAGGAGAAACTATTTTTTTATGAACTTTGGTGATGGATGATTTTTTCAAGAACTTGAAATTTTGATGACTTAAACTTTAGAAATTGATGAGTTTTTACCTCATCCAAAATTCATGTTAAGGGTTCTTGCAATAATTGTCATAGTGTCATGTCAAATAAATTACAAACGGGTAGATGAATAATTGATTGTAAAACACAATAATTTATTGCGTAATTGGACTAAAGTGATCATTTAAAACGTGGGCTGTCTAGGATTAAAATAACTCCTTTTGCGCAAGAATTTCCTGCGCAAATGGTAGTTTTGTCATCTTTCATTCCCTTAGATGTAATTTTTTTATTCATTTGTGCGAAAATATTCAAGTAAAATTGTTTTTTTTTGAGATTTTATTTATCACATTTTAAGTTGGTACACTATTTTCTTAAGCCTAGGGTCTGTCAGAAACAATCGCTCTACCTATCAAGATAGAGGTAAGGTCTGCGTACACTCTACTTTTCACAAATTCACGTTGTGGGATTTCACTGGATATGTTGTTGTAAGTTGGTATACTATTGTTCAATTATTTGAATTTTTTTCTTGAAAAAAGTAAATAAGCAGAAAGGTAATAATATTGTTATAGATATTTATTATATCAGAACATGTGAAAATCATGGTTAAGTAGGAGATATTTACTTGTAAGAATATCAAATGTAATTTTTTTGAATGTACATGAATATAATTAGAGGCGAATTTAGAATTTTAATTTAAGGGATTCAAGATTTAATTTTTTAGCACATGCCTCTACTATTTTTAGTAAAGACATACTAGTTGAAACTTGAAACACAACATATAAAGATAGATTTGACGAAGGACTCTACGAGTATAAAATATTTTTAATTTCTAAGTGTTAAAAGACAAAATTTCTAGTAAACGAATCTCGTCTATTTCAATTATTTGTAAATACATACTCATATCGGGAGTTTATACCAAAGTAATGCAATTTATAATGATCGAGTGATTTAATGAAGTGAACATATATATTAATTAATTATAATTAGTAATAGTTTATATATTCAAACATATATTATACATCTATTAATTTAGTGTAAACATCCGGATAAGTTGCCATCACACTATTAACAAGACCCCAAATACGGTTGAATGGGCTTATACGTCAAAAGTGTTAGAATTGACTTATTTTTATTATTTTAGTTTAAAAATAAATATTTAAAGTCACTTTTTAATCTAATTCAAGCATTATAAAAATGCTTAAAAGCTATTTTAGCTTAAAATCAACTAAAATAAGCCAATCCAAAAAGGCTCTAAATCAACTTGCAATTTTATCCCAATTAAGAAAGCTTTCAAAAATTACGGAGTACCTCAAAGTGTCATTCACGAGCTCTAAGTTCCCCATTTCGTAAATATTCTTTAAGTTAACTCTGGGCAACACAGAAGGCCAAAAGTTTGGACTCCATTTTTTGGTTTAGAGCGGGAAGGTGAAAAGATCAATCTCTCTAGGGTTTTGCTGATGCAAATTCAATCCCCAATTTTTCACACAAAGGGCCAGCAGTACATATTTCATGCCACTTTAGCTTAATCCAAAACCCCCCAAAAAAAATGACACTACGAAAGGGCTCTAATGTATGGGTCGAAGACAAAAGTTCCGCTTGGGTAGCAGCTCAAGTGACTGATTTTATCGGTAAACAAGTCCAAGTTGTTACACAACATGGAAAGAAAGTGAGACACAACACTTTAATTTTTGAATTAATTTTGACTAATTTGGTCAAAATGTGAATAATTTTTTGTTTGTTTGTTTAGGTATTGGCTTTTCCAGAGAAGCTGTACCCAAGGGATGAAGAGGCAGACCATGGAGGAGTTGATGATATGACCAAATTGACTTATTTGAATGAGCCTGGTGTTTTAGACAATCTTGAGAGAAGATATGCTCTTAATGAAATTTATGTGAGTTGTGAATATTTACACTTAATAGTATTTCTGTTTATACATAGTATCTTGACTTGTAGTATAAATGAAGAAAAAATCTAGGATCTTTTTATTGATAGAGCTCATTCATGTACGCACGTAGTGTTAAAGATGCCTTTTCTAGCATTACCTTCCGGTTAAAGAAAGATGCTTTGGGCGTGGAGCCTCCTGGTAGAGGCAGAAGGGGGGGGGGGGATGCAGCTGATTGTATAGTGTTTGGTTTGAAGGAGGAAGGAAAACAGAATGCATCATAATTAAATTAAAGGTTATTTATCTTGTTTCTTGAAGTAGTGTGATTCTGTGTCTGTACATAAGAAAGTAAATAAAGCTTGCTAATACCGTTCCTTTTATGAGCCATTTAGAGTTTTAGGAATAAGTTAATTAGATGCGTCAACCAGTGCCAATTCTGGTCGAATTCCTGGTTCTACTTTGGCTCGGGTAGATGAATAGTAAATCTACCTTGTTCTGAATGTCACTTTGTTATTTGACTCAAATGGATATTGAGACACTTTATTGAGTTTTATTCACTGTAGCAGTTGATTTTTGCCCCTAGACTGCTGCATCGTGTTTGCAATATTTGCTAAAAGTACATCCTTGAAAATATTTCGGCAAGGAAAAAATTGAAGTTATTTCTCGTGACTGCTTCTAGAATGTTTTGATCTTGGATTTTGACATATGTTGTGCTAACCTAAATTTTGAACCAAAAGCTACTGAGATCTAATTATGTGCTTTAAAGCTGTAGCTTTAGTTAAGAATCATTGTTAGGCTGATGTGGTTTCACTAGGTGCAGTTTTCGTCTACATTAGCTTAAATAGCCAATTTGTCATATGCTCTAACACCGTCGTCCGACATGAGTGTGTTGCGATATAATTGATTTCCCTCCTTTTTTCCTTTAATAGACATACACAGGAAGCATCTTAATAGCTGTCAATCCATTCACTAAACTTCCACATCTGTACAATGTGCACATGATGGAGCAATATAAAGGAGCTCCGTTTGGTGAGCTTAGCCCTCATGTTTTTGCTGTGGCTGATGCATCATACAGGTTTGTTGACTAGTCATTTGGGGATCTGGTGACGTTTGCCTAAAGTGAATCAATTAGTGATTTATTTTTGCTCAAATTTTCTTTGTCAGGGCTATGATGTCTGAGAACCAAAGCCAATCTATATTGGTTAGTGGAGAAAGTGGAGCAGGGAAAACAGAGACCACAAAGTTGATAATGCAGTACCTTACCTATGTTGGTGGTCGCGCTGCTGATGATGACAGAACGGTTGAACAGCAAGTTCTCGAGGTAACATGCTGGCTGCTGCTTAATGGTTTTAGAGGCAAAATATTACGTGGTGATTCTGTTTGCAACTTAACGAATTTCGATTATTAGGGTCTAGACCTGTTATTTGGTGTCAAAACATAGAAAGAGCTTCTTCACATGCTATGAAATTCAAAACATCATGACACTTCTTCCTATCCCACCACTGTCTGAATCTCACTATATTGGTTTCAACTAATGCAACAGTTCTTACCTTTCTTCTTCTTCTTCCGCTACAATTGTGACATCAATCTTGCTCTCAATCTGATCGTCTCATTTCTCTCATCAATATCTCAATCTGATTTCTCTCTTGCAGAAGTTTTTTGTTGTGAAACATCGCTCATTGTTTGGTTTTGTCTTCCAGTTAAACAAATTGTTGCTTATAGAAAGATGATTGAAGATAAAATATTTGAAAATCAAGCAAAATCATTTTCTCCTCAATTTCTACACCCACCATTACTAATGCGAAGTTGCAAGCAGTAACAGTTACGTCTCTTTGGAAGCTTTAACGGAACCATGATTTGTGGGTCAAGGATATGATATTCACCTAAAAAATTATTCAGATAATCAAGCTTCGGATCGAACCGCGTGGCTTGAAATAGACACACAATTGTAAAGTCTATTTTGGAATTTCTTGATCCCAATTTCTCAATCTCTTTCAGCCTTGCATGACCTATCTCAGTCTGGACTAAAGTTGGCATGGTCCGTATGCAGCAAGATCATCTAGACATTACCAGTTATTTGGGTCTGGTAAAAACCTCTAAAGGATGAGTTTAATTCTCTCATGCCAATTATTGATGATGTGACTGATAAGGAGAAACAGATAGAAATATCCTCTATGGTTCTTGTTCTCATCAGACTGAGATTGGATCATAGCTCAGTTTGAGATGAAATTCTCAATAGTCCATCTATTGTTACTTTGGAGGATGTTTTCGTCCAGACTTCTATGCATCTCAACTGCACCCGAGGTGACATCTCCAGAAACTTATGGGATGGCTGTTCTGTCTAACAGTTTGCAGAATGCACCTAGGAAAGAAAAAGAAAAGAGGTCAAAACATTTCGCATATGGTGATGGGAAATGTCATACGAGAGAGACCTGTTAGTCCCTTCATGGTAAATATGCACACAACAATGAGTATTCCTGTCAGGAAGTTAATGTGGCTTAGACTGAGAGGGATGACATCCTTTCCTTTCCATATGTAAAGTTCCAATCATCTTATTTATTACCATACCAAGCATCAACAGTCTTTTTACACGCGAATTGACTGCATTCTTTCTCCATCCAATATGCATAACACACTAAAACTCATTGAATAAATTGTAGTGTCCTTACTGTCAATAAATTGTGTCCTTACTGTCAATAAATTGTAGTGTCCTTACTGTCATTCTCATATCATTGCAACAATTAATTTCTAGCCTAGCGTTCTATCATCACCAAAAGCAAGATGTAATGTTAATTAGGTTATGGTTGTTAACTCAATTCTTATTGCCAGCAGATCATCCTCATGGTTCTTTATTTTTCAGTGTGTTCCTCTATTGTAGTGAGATTCATTTTTTTTTCCTTTCCTTTTTCTGTTTTTTGTTAGTGATATTTCTTTCATTGATGATTGAATTTGGTTGATTAGTTTGCTGTTCAAAAAGTTTATGTTACTAATTCTTAGCCTTTTCTCATTTTTGGTCTAGTCTAACCCGTTGCTGGAGGCCTTTGGCAATGCACGTACTATTAGGAATGACAATTCAAGGTGTGTTTTCGACTACTAATGTTGGCATTTCTAACATGTAACATGTGATGCAATCAGTGATGTTCAGTATGTTAGCAGCGAATGTGGTTTTGTTGTCTTTTTTAAGAGCATTGTTTTGTCCTTTATACGGAATCTCTGCTTGTCTTGTCCTTCATCTTCTTACAATAAAACTGGTTATTTCTAGTTTGTTGGAATTTTTAAACTCGTACTTGTTCAGTAAATTAATAGCTGAACATGGGGCAATCATTTTGAAGTCTATTGAATTATGATTAATGCCTCTAATCCTTGTTTCTTGCAGTCGTTTTGGCAAAATTTGTCGAGATCCAATTTGATGCAAGTGGTAGAATATCTGGTGCTGCAATTAGGACTTATCTTCTGGAGAGATCTCGTGTTGTTCAGATAACAGATCCAGAGAGGAATTATCACTGCTTTTACCAATTATGTGCATCTGGAATGGTATTGTCTTCCCTCCATGTGCTTGGTTGTGACGTTTAATTCATGAAATTCTTCATGTCCTAAGTGAAATGTGTGTGCTATCAGTCTTTTCCTTGCGAGTGTATTAGCTTTTATGTGGTGACATTGATGCGTGCATTTAAATTGTTCTAAGTGGCCAATTTGTGCTATTTGACTATCAGAGTAAAAGTATTAACATTATTTCCTTTTTATGTTCTTGCTTCTTCAGGATGCTGAGAAATACAAGCTGGGTCATCCTAGTGACTTTCACTACTTGAACCAGAGCAAAACCTATGAGCTAGATGGCGTTAGCAACGCTGAGGAGTATACCAAGACAAGGAGAGCTATGGATATCGTTGGAATTAGTCAGGAGGAACAGGTTCTGCAACTGTAGTTTGTTTCCTAATCAATATTTCTGTTTTAGTAGCTCCTATTCTACTTCACTAATTACTACATTGCATTGTTCTTTTAATAACAGGAAGCAATATTTCGTACCTTGGCAGCCATTCTACATCTAGGAAACATAGAATTCTCTCCGGGCAAAGAACATGACTCATCAGTTATAAAAGATGAAAAGTCTAGGTCTCATCTACAGATGGCTGCTAAGCTTTTTAAGTAAGTAAATCTCCTCCTCCAGGCAACACATTTAAGCCTTTTGTTTCTCTGATTTGCTAATGTTATTACTGGTTGATGAATGATTATCATGTCCTTTGCTAGTTTTTCTCCCTTGATAGAGAATTATTTTTGGAACTTCTTTCTGGTAATTGCTCTGCATAAATCAAGAAGAAAATTGAATTTCGATTTTATCTACTTGGTATTGTTTCTCTATCAACCCCCCCCCCCCTAAAAAAAAGATAAAAGAATATTATTGTGTTTGCTTTCTTAAGCTTTTCGGGCTCTCAGCCAACAATGCTTTCTTTCTCGTAGAATAATGTTCATTACTCAATTTTGGTTTATACAGTTTGTATTGGTGAAGTGGTTGCCATACACTTGACTCATCCTTAAAAGTTATTGCAATAGTTCTTCATTTTTCTTGCTTTCATGTTCTGTCTTAGCAGTGTTCCTGATTTTGGGGCATTGAGAAAAAAACACTATTCAGGAAAGGATAGCACTGGTCACGTCATCATATAGGATAGGACTAATTCACAGGGTGTTTTTATAACTTTTGAATAATAAAAAATGGTAGTCAATTTTTGTTAAAAAATGTAGCATAGGGGACATGTAGGTTGAAACTCAAACTCTCCAAAAGAGGGGAGGAAAGTAGAGTTTTGTTAAACTGTAGGACTGGTCTCCCTTGTTCACCATGCTTGGATTTATTGCTACTTGTATTGCCTTGAGGGATTGCTGACTTCTGTTTATCTTTGCCTTCTTTACATTTCTTGTCTCGGGAGGCTCTTCAATATCATTATTATTTGAAACCAAAAATTTAAGCTCCGTCCTAGTGCTTTATAAGGGTGGTAATTTTCCTGTTTTACTTAACATTTTGACAGTCCAACTCTCCTCAATTACTCTGTTTTTTAAAGGTGTGAGGTACAGCTGTTGGTGAACTCTCTTTGTACAAGATCAATTCAAACTCATGAAGGAATCATCATTAAGGCTCTTGATTGTGGTGCTGCTGTTGCAGGACGTGATACTTTAGCAAAGACAGTTTATGCCCAGTTATTTGATTGGTTTGTAACTTAGAAATCCTTTACGGTTTCCACTAGTCAATGTTCTACTTACATAAGTTGATTATATAAAAGTATTTTCATCGTTTGTTTGTTTCAGGTTAGTTGAAAAGATTAATAGATCTGTTGGGCAAGATCCTGATTCCCAGATACAAATTGGAGTTTTGGATATATATGGATTTGAATGCTTTAAGCAGAACAGGTTAGATACATGTTATCTTTTTTGCCTATTGTTTTTATTTTGGAAAATAATGTAATATAGGGAAAATAACAGATTGCTGCGTTTACTGAAAGGTGGAAATAAAGGTTATTGGAAGTCCTTCTAGAATCAGATTTGTAAATAGGCACCCAGAAGCTGTGGATCAATTTTTTGGCTCAAGCCTCAAGCCTCAATTTTCAACTTTTCATCCTCTTTACTGCAGTTGTAATGAAATTTGAGCCTTCTGTATTTGTGCACTGTCAACTTAAATTACTCATTAGGTAAAAGAAAAAAAACTCAAGATTGCAGGCATCTGCTCCTAATTCTTCACAGCTGGTAGTTACCTTTATCTAAAAAAGAAAAACTAATTCTTCACAGCTGGTAAAAGATCATGCTCATATTTTTTGGAAAAGCATACAACAACAACATACCCAGTGTAATCCCACAAGTGGGGTCTGGGGAGGGTAGAGTGTACGCAAACCTTACCTCTACCTTGGGAGGTAGAGAGGTTGTTTCCGATAGACCCTCGGCTCAAAAGAAAGCATATCAAAAAGGAAATAACGAAAGCATACTATAGAAAGCAAGACAAAAGATTTCGAAAAAGGACAGGGAATATCAAATAATATCAAAAATCAAAGGACAAGAACTACAACAGAAATACTACGAATACTAGTAAGGAAGGATACACGAGACAACGCCCACTACCTACTAACCTTCTATCCTAATTTGTGTCCTCCACACCCTCCTATCTAAGGTCATGTCCTCGGTGAGCTGTAAATGTGTCATGTCCTATCTAATCACCTCACCCCAATACTTCTTCGGCCTAACTCTGCCTCTCCTGAAGTCATCCATAGACAACCTCTCACATCTCCGCACATCTCCTCTTCACATGCCTAAACCATCTTAACCTCATTTCCCGCATCTTGTCCTCTATCGAGGCCACTCCCACCTTGTCCCGGATCTCTTCATTCCTAATCCTATCTCTCCTAGTATGCCAACACATCCACTTGATGCAATCCCATCACAACTGAAAATTGCTCTGAATCTTTTCCCACTGTCCTTACCCGGGTCTTGGCTCCCTCGTACATGTCCTTGATCGCCCTAATGTACGCCACAAGTACACCTTTAGCCTCCAAACATCTCCATAGAACCTCTATAGGGACTTTTTCGTAGGCCTTTTCTAGATCGATGAACACCATGTGAAGGTCCTTCCTCTCCCTATATTGCTCCACCAACCTCCTCATAAGATGAATGGTTTCTGTTGTTGAGCGTTCCGACATGAATCCGAACTGGTTCTCCGAAATAGACACGTCCGTCATCTCCACCACCCTTTCCCAAGCTTTCATCGTATGACTTAGCAGCTTAATACCCCTATAGTTCTTGTTTTCGGGAAAAACATGTAATGAAATATATAGGAGGCAATCCATTGTTGAGCTTGGGCAATGTTTAGCACCTAAAAGTAATGATCTATATTTTAGATGTGAGCTCTCACAAGCCTTTATTTGAAAGCTATTCATGCTTTACTGAAAGCTTAATTGAAATTTGATAAGTATATGAGCTTGCTGACTGATTGAAATTGTTCGACAAATAATGTTTTAGAATTGCATAACAGTTGGCTATGAAAATCGTTTTATTAATCTAGTTATACTTGAGCAGTTTTCAGCGTAGATTGAAGATGAAAGGTTGAGAAGTTATTGGATGTTCATAAACAGGAACATCTTGGAGTTATTGTGGAAATATCTCATCACTTTAGCTGTGAGATATTGTCTTCCCATTTGAACCACAATATAGTGGCTTGTTTGTTAAGTTGTTTCTGTCCACCAGCTGTGAGTTTGAAACCAATATTAGCCTATCATGTGCAGTCATTATGTGCTTAAAGTAGGGACATTTTTTGTATTTTGCCTCAAAACCCAGATGTGTTATGTCTTTCCCTTCATTTTAGACTCTATGTATTAAGTGTTTAAGTGACCCCCAAAAAGAGGAGAATAACAGTTTTCTGGTGTCTTGCTAACTTGAAAGATTGTTGTGACAAATCAATGCTTTCTGATTTGGCTAAATGTAGTTGCAAATTATAGAAGCCGGGAGCTGGGAAGCTTACAAATAATGGAAATCCAAAAAAAAAACTATGCTTGGTGTGGCACAAAGTGATTTTAAGCAATTATGGTTTTCAACGTATAGGAAGATGTGAGATTGTAAAAAACATGTTACGTTTAGGCCCATGGAACTCATTTTCCAGGTTTACCCCTTTTTTCATCTCTCAATTCTCATATAGACACCAGTTTCTTCTTGCAAGTCAGGTGTATTTGGAATTTTGTTGTAAACTTATTCATGGCTTTTCACCTTTTCTTTTAGGGCGTTGTTCATTTGTGTGGAATTGCGTTCTCTTGGAATTTCCATTTCTTTTGGACTTTGAATGGCGAGAGGTGAAAAATCATACCACTTCTGCCCACCTTTGTAATTACTATGGGCCTTTTGTGCTATCAGGAGACTTAAGATAGGCACTAAACCTTCAACCCTTCTTTAAAATCCATTGGAAGCATTGCCTTGCAGAAGATCTATCACCGAAAGCTGACAATAGTTAGTTTGGTGTTCTAAGAAGCTATCTTTCTTCCATCTGAGAGAGTTTATGAAAACCAGGCTGACTCCAACTAGATTTATTAAACTAGGCAAATGTGAATAGCTTCCTAGATTTTCGATTTTCTTCCGTTGTATAAAAATCAACCTAGCAGCAAGTAGTTGACAGTCTTGTGCATTATCTATTGAATGTGACCACTACTATAATAAATAATAAATTAAGAAGGCGGGCCATTGCTTTTGAGTTTGAGACATGCTTGACATGAATCACTTGATACAGTTGAAAAAGACCATCCCATCCCCAGTGTTATCAAAAGCGAAAAGCGCAAAAAGCTCTAAGGTCCGTTAAGGCTTTAAGCGCAAATAAAACGTGGGCTTTTAATGAAAAAAGACGCAAATGGAGAAAAAATACAAATATATATGTTTATTCCAAGGCTAATAATTATAAGCAACAACAACAACAACATACAGTGAAATCCCACAACGTGGGGTCTGGGGACCTTACCCCTACCTTGGGAGGTAGGGAGGTTGTTTCCGAAAGACCCTCGGCTCAAGGCTAATAATTATAAGCATGAATAACAAATATATGGACAAAGAGATTGAGAAATAAATAACAATAAAGTGAGATATTAATTTAGTGTCCCCTCTTCAAAAAACGCTCATTGGCAAGGAAAAGTGTGTCTTAGAGCCTTGATGACGACGCTGAAGCGCACATTAAGCGAGGCGAAGTGGTCAACATGTTGAGCCTCGCTTCAGGGCTTAAGCACACTTTATGCGCGCCTTTGACAACACTGCCCATTCCTAAGGCTTTGGTGCATCATTTGTGAGAATGTAAGGAGCCACAGTTCCATCTATCCTTTTTGCAAGAGGTTTCTGGCTGGAGCAATGTGGATAATCCAGGGGATCTTACTGGCTCTATCTTCACTTGATTAGGTTCTAGTTGTTGAACATATGGGCTTAAGCAGTAGTGTTATAGCGGTAGGGATGACAATGTTTTCCAGACATGTGCTTCATTTGCCTTGGTATTGTGTACCTGGGTGCATATTTAGGACATTCTAAAATCAGTTTACTTTTTGGTGCACCATGTGTGAATGAGTCATTTTCGATCTCGTGTGTGGTGCAAGGCCTTAGCTCTTTTAGTGATTCAATCCTTATTTGTCTCGAAGGAAATTTGAAATTCTATACTTTCAGTTATGCAGTTTTGATCATTTAGTTTTAATAGATTGTTCTCTACCTTCTCATTAATAGAGCCTTCTTTCTTACGGAAGAAGATTGTTTGGGCAATGTTCCACAGCAGTTGTTCCAATTTCAGACACTGTTTTCACTGTTGTAAGATTTGTTTTGATAAAGTAAGTTAATTGATTAAGAATGGGAAAATCTCCCATATATAAGCAGTATGAGTAGACGTTGAGAATCTACGACATAATATGATTCTCTAGAAATGACACCCAATCACCAATCTTCACTGTTGTAAGATTACCAAGCAGCAACACCTATTTTGTTTTTAACACTGTCATCAAATATCATATGAACACTTTGTGCACTTCCTGACCCTGGTTTGCTATATGAACGTTGAAACCATTGAAATCGGTAAAAGGTCAAGTTGACTTCATAAACTTGGACTTGGTGATGATATTCAGTTATCATGCGGCTATGCTGCCGCAAATTTCTATTCCGTCATCTTGCCAACTCAATTAGAAATCATATTCCAAGTCCGTTGATGTTATCAAATGCATCTTGTGGGCAATTCATGTTTGTGTTTAAACTCAATGTTTTAGATTCCTGTGGTTTGTTAATATCTTTTGCTTGGGATATCTGGGATGCTTCTCTTTGCTCCATTTTCGAGAAGGATCTTGATGTTCAAACATTGCGATTACTGGAAATTGGTCCCTGAACATTCCAATAGTTGATTTCCGCACTATGCATTGTACAGCTTTGAGCAATTCTGCATCAATTTTGCAAATGAAAAGCTTCAGCAACATTTTAATGAGGTAAGTTGTACTGCTCTAGGATAAATTACCCTTCTAAGAAAAGAACTAGAGATCTTATGAATCTTAGTACAAGCTTGCTATTATGCCCTTTCGATTTCAGTGTTTTTTCTTTCACCCTTTACTTATATATTTCAACCCTATTAAATTTCTAGCATGTATTCAAGATGGAGCAAGAAGAATATCAGAAAGAGGAAATCAATTGGAGTTACATTGAATTTATAGACAACCAAGATGTTTTGGATCTAATAGAAAAGGTTCCACACTATTCTCCTTATGATCTGTTTTACAGAGTTTCTTGCATGTGATTTCTTACTTATACAATAGACTCTACTATCAATTAGGATGCGACAAATGAAACAAAGTATGCAACTCTATCAGAATATTTTGTTATACCAGTAGATGAATGAACTTGTCACGTGGTTCAGATCTTCAAATTGATTTGCGTAAGCTTAAGGTGCAATCTTACTGAAAGGACGGACAAAAAGAATTTCTGTATAAAGTTGTCAGCTGATATTGTACGTTAAATGATTTATACCACATATTTCATGTAAGAAAGCTTGCAAACTTCGATATGCTAAATTTCTTTGTTTTTTTTTACGAATTTGTGCTTACTTGATTATCATGGTGTACATTTGTTTTATCATTTGTAAATTTGAGCTAAGTATGATTTTGTTGGAGAGGATATACAATCATGATACTCTGTGTTAGTATCTCCTATAATATGTCATTTACCATTTGGAGTGCTGCTTAATTTGGATGGTGAACTTTTGACTATTTATTAATTGGGATTTTAGCTTGGCAGAACCACCTGTGTTTATTAACCTGAAAGTTCACTCAGATCAATTTCTACCAGATGTATGCGCATAATTTACTTCTGAAAATGTGTCTTTTGCTACCAGATGATGGGGATAATTTACTTATAAAAACGTGTCTTCTACCTCTACTGCAACTTTCTTAATGACCACATATAAAGGTACCGCCATGCTTTTGTTGTTGGACAGAGTAGTTGGTTCTTAACTATTAGTGAATCCAGATGCAGCAAGGTTGTTTCTGGAGATGTAAATTGATTCACCGTTGGAAGCTTTTATGGTTTATTTCGTTTTGTTTTTTCTTCTATCCAGTGTTATTAAAAGCCATCACTCCATCACTTAAAGTGATGAAAGAATGCAAAACGAGGGGTTATTGCTTCATGCTTTAGAGAAGTGTGCGCTTCAAATAATGATGTTTTAAGTGATCTCAACGTGAAGCGGTTGGTTCATTGAGTCTCAACTTTGAGAAGTTGGATTACTAATGACATAATTTACATTGATATGCTGTATATTACTAAATTCACATGTGTTTGCTAGTTACTAATTTTGGGCTTCACTACACATTGAGCTTCAAGTCCCATGGACCTACTCGCGTTTCTCGCTTTTCGTGTTTCATTTCGCTTTAAAAACTGCTTCTATTTCTACTTTGATGCTGAACTTTTCTTTTTTACTTACTCAATGTTAAATGTGTTTTGCAGAAGCCTATTGGGATAATTGCTCTTCTGGATGAAGCGTGGTATAAACTATATCCATGTGATTTGTTAAATCTATTTTCTTTTAGAAACTTTGGGTGTAACATCTCCTTATCTTGATATATTCACCATTGCAGCATGTTTCCGAAGTCTACGCATCAAACTTTCTCAAATAAGTTGTTCCAGAATTTTCGGGGGCATCCACGATTAGAGAAGGCAAAATTTTATGAAACAGATTTTACCATGTCCCATTATGCTGGCAAGGCATGTCAAACTAAGAGACATTTGAAAGCTTGTTTATGTTCATGAAGAGAATGATTGCTATTGTTACTCATGCTTTAGTGCTTATTTTGTAGGTCACATACAAGACTGAAACATTCTTAGATAAAAATCGTGATTATGTTGTGGTGGAACACCGTAATTTGTTATCTTCTTCGGAGTGTCCTTTTATTGCTAGTCTTTTTCCTTCCCTTGGAGAAGAATCTTCTAGGTCATCATACAAGTTCTCTTCAGTAGCCTCACGGTTTAAGGTATGGAGCTTATTCTAATGTGGAATTGTTTACTTCCACAACAATTAACGTCACAAGCTAAGAGTTTACAAGTTTTCTTGTCATCATTTGGTGGAACTAATACGAATCAATTGCTCGCGTAAATGCAGGCGCAGAACATGTATTTAGCCTAAATATTTCATAATTTCTCCCTAACATGGTTGATACTATCTGGTGTAAAGTATCACTCTTTATTTAAATTCAGTGTAAAATGTAAAATGATTGTGATAGGTCGGATGGTGTTTATATAAATTTCTGGCAAGTCAAATCTTTCAGGGAAGTGGATTTTAAGACTTTAGGATTAAGGAGAGCTGAAACAAATTGAGCATGTGTTGCTAAAGTAGGGTAATATGAACATCGTGTTGATTCCTTGTAAATTGATAGAGTGCCTATGTAAGTGTACGTGTGTGGGGGCATACATCTTGTATATGGTGTATTTTAGTATACATATAGAAAGTGGTAGTTGTTATATATGAAGGCACATGCATTTACTTGTAATGTATCATTGACATACTTTGCTTTGTATAAAACGTGTTAGGGTTTGAACTTTGTTATTCAGTATTCTTTCGATTTTGGCATTGCGATGTGTAAATTTTTTAATTTCTTGTGCATTGATATGTATTCATCTCCTACTTAAAGTCACGACTAAATGATTATATGAAGGTTGGTGCTAGGTTGTGCATGAGTACCACCTTAAACAACTGTTGTTGTAAAAAGTTATTACATTAGATATATATAATATATTTTTTCAATTACTTGATAAAAAAATATATATTTATTTTTTCGATTATGTTGTCCCTTACATCATCTACTCTGTAGCAACAACTTCAAGCTCTCATGGAGACGCTCAGCTCAACAGAACCACACTATATTCGTTGTGTGAAGCCAAATTCTATGAATCGGCCTCAAAAATTTGAGAATCTCAGCATCTTGCACCAACTGCGTTGTGGGGTCAGTTGATATAGAATTTGTTTATTGCCATATGTCAACTGTTCTTGCTCTTCACTCATTTTATTGATAAGATATGATTTTGTGTTTTTTCAATGGGGTTGCTTTATGCTATTTAATCTTCGTTTCTTGCATATGATATTATAGTGGAATATGTGGAAGCAAAGCCAGGCTTGTTTCATACCTGCTTCTATATTTACTTCGCATGCTTAATTTCTTTCGTTGTTCTTCAAGATTTGCCTATTGTTCTCTGATTCTATTTTGGAATGATGTCATGGGTTCAAGTCGTGGAAACAACCTCTTGCAGAAATGCAAGGTAATGCTGCGTACAATAGACCTTTGTGGTCCGGCCCTTCCCCGGACACCACATATAGTGTGAGCGGGCTGCCCTTTTTTTTGGAATGATGTTTGATAGGTGGGGTTTATTTTTTGTCAGTTACCTGTCTGTTTCTTTTTATTAGGGTTTCTTGTTTTCATATTTTTCTTTCCCTTTTTCTTGTTTGGTTATCTTTTCTCATTTGACTCATTTCAATACTTAAATTGCTGATTAGTAGTGCAATTTGCATTTGTTCTCTTCCGATACTTTTGTTTCTTTGGCACTTCAAATTAATCTCCCCAGCATCTTTACTTTCTGTGTTTCAAATAAGAAGCTAAGTTCACTTTACGAGTTTCAAAAAATAAAATAAAACTAGGAAGCTAAGTTCCTTCAAAGAAGCTTCAATTAATGTATATATGTTTTTTTCTTTTTTGATAACCGTGGTGTTCGAGCTAGCTTGCGCACACCTCGACTAATTCCATGGGATACCTGCCACCACCTGCAACAGGTACCAGGTAACTCTGTCCACCAAGGCTAGAACAGATAAGAAGAAATCACCTAGTGTTTTTGTCTCTACTAGGGTTTGAACTTGAGACCTCATGTTTCTCACCCCACTTTTTTGACCACTAGGCCACACCCTTGGGTGCGAACATATGTATGTTTTTTATCTTCTAATTACACATTTATTCACTTTGACTAGAGTGTAATAGAGTGAATCATGGGTCTATTTACAACAACAACAACAACAACAACAACACCATGCCCAGTGAAATCCCACATCGTGGGGGTCTTGGGAGGGTACATTGTACGCAGACCTTATCTCTACCTTGTTAGGTAGAGCGACTGTTTTCGAGAGACCCTCTGCTCAAGATAGGCATATGCACAAGCAAAAACAAGAGAAAACAATCAAACACAATCAAGAAATTTAAAGCAGTATGAAAATGCTGGTATCATAAGTGAATACGTAATGATAACGCATTTTGAAAAAAAAAAGTAACTAACACATAACAACAGAAATCAAACTACAGGGTACTATAAACTAATACTACGCCTATTTGTGTGATATGCTAAGCGGACCTACAATAATAACATTACAACTACCTATCTGTAAGCATACATAGGACTATGCTCGACTACCTACTACCCTTCTACCCTAATTCGTGTCCTCCACAATCCCTTATTTAAGGTCATGTCCTCAGTCAGTTGCACCTGTGCCATATTTCGTTTAATCACCTCTCCCCAATATGTTTTCGGCCTACCACTACCCCTTTTGAACTTGTCCATTGTCAATCTCTCACACTTCCGTACTGGGGCATTTGTGTCTCTCCTCTGCACATGCCCAAACCATCTCAACCTCGCTTCACGCATCCTATCCTCTACCTAGACCACTCCAACTTTGTTCCGGATATCATTTCTAATACTATCTCTCCTTGTATGCCCATACATCCATCTCAGCATCCTCATCTCCGCCACTCTCATCTTTTGGGTGTGCGACATCTTGACTGACCAACACTCCGCCCATACAACATTGTCGGTCTAACCACCATCCTATAAAACTTGCCTTTAAGTTTTGGTGCTACCTTTTTGTCGCACAAGACTCCAGATGCGAGCCTCCGTTTCATCCACCTTGCCCCAATGCGATGTGTTACATCATCATCAATCTCTCCATTCTCTTGGATAATATACCCGAGGTACTTGAAGCTTCCTTTCTTCGGAATGACTTGAGTACCAAGCCTCACCTTCACGCATGTCTCAGGCTCGCTCCCGTTGCTGAACTTGGACTCCAAGTATTTTGTCTTGGTCCTACTCAGCCTAAAGCCTTTAGACTTTAGAGTCTGTTTTCAAGCCTCCAACTTAGCGTTCACTCCGCTGTGAGTCTCATCAATCAGGACTATGTCATCTACGAATAATATACACCATGACACCTCCCATTTGATTTGTCGCTTAAGTACATCTATCACCAAAGCAAATAAGAATGGACTAAGAGCTGATCTCTGGTGTAGCCCCATTATCACTGGAAAGTGTTCCGAGTCTCCTCCTACTGTCTGTATCCTGATCTTGACTCCATCATACATATCTTTGATCGCCCTAGTGTACGCCACAAATACACCTCTAGCCTTCAAACATCTCCGTAGAACCTCCCTAGGTACTTTGTCGTATACCTTCTCGAGGTCGATGAAAACCATATGTAAGTCTCTTCCTCTCTCTATACTGCTACACCAACCTCCTAATAAGATGAATGACTTCTGTGGTCGAACGCCCCGACATGAATCCAAAATTGTTCTCAGAAATGGACACGCCTCTTCTCACCCTCATCTCAACAACCCTTTCCCAAACTTTCATAGTGTGGTTTAGCAGCTTGATACCCCTATAGTTGTTGCAACTCTAGATATCACCTTTGTTCTTGTACAAAAGAATCATTGTACTCCACCTCTATTCTTTGGGCATTCTCGCCGTCCTAAAAATGACGTTAAACAATTTCGTCAGCCACTCCAAATGCCCTGCCTGGGCTCTTCCAAAATTCAACTGGAATCTCATCAGGCCCGGCCGCTCGTCCCCTATGCATCCTGAGAACATCACCCTTCACCTCCTCAACCTTAATGCTTCTACAATAACCCCAAATCTCGGTACCTACTAGATTGCTCCAGACGTTTAAGAGTTTATGGAAGTAAGACTGCCACCTCCGCCTAATATGCGCGTCCTTCATCAGTACTTTGCCATCATCGTCCTTGATGCACCTCACGTTATTCAAGTCACGAGCCTTCCTCTCCCTCACCTTGGCTAGTCTGTACAACTTCCTATCCCCGCCCTTCTCCTCAAATTCCACATATAGACGTTCAAAAGCAGCCATTTTCGTCGCCGTAACCGCAAGTTTTGCCTCCTTCCTCGCTATCTTACACATTTCCCTATTTGTCAACTTCTCCACCTCATCCTTGCTTTCTACCAATTTCGCATACGCCACTTTCTTCGCTTCCACCTTATCTTGAACTTTACCATTCCACCACCAGTCCCCTTGATGCCCACCACGGCTACCCCTCGAGACCCTAAGCACTTCTCTAGCTACCTCTCGAATGCAATTGACCGTCCTGTCCCACATACCAGTCGCATCCCCACTGCTCCCCCAGGCCCTCTTGGCCATCAACCTCTCCCCAATCTCATTTGCATAGTCATGGTCAAACTCCCCCATTTGATTCTTAACATGTCATCCACAACCCTCTTCTTCTCCATGTTGATCTCTAAATCCATCACCAAAAGCTTATGTCGGGTTGTAAGATCCTCCCTCGGAATAACCTTCCAATTCTTAACTTGTCATCCACAACCCTTTTTATGGTATTGATATCTTAAGTCGGTTTTACTTCTTCCATTGGCGTCGCACAGTGATGTGTGGAACTTTTGGAAACTGATTTTATATATTGCTTTTTTTTTCTGCAGCCTTCATGCTACAAAGTCCTTTTCTTAACCATTTGAAAATAAAAAGGCTGTGCATGTGCATTCTCTTGAATGCAATGTTCTCATTTAGCAGTAATTTGATACATTGCAGGGTGTCCTCGAGGCTGTGCGCATAAGTTTGGCTGGTTATCCCACACGCAGAACTTACCATGAATTTATAGATCGATTTGGACTAATTGTTTTAGACATGTTGGATGGCAGGTGGGTTTGCTTTAGTCCTTACTATTATAACTCTTTTGGTGAAATTATTTGACCCCCTCTTTTATTTTATTTTATGTTTTCTTGCATTGGATTTGTAATGGGATGCTCGGAAACATCAAATATGACCGACAAACATCTCCATGCATATTAATTCATTGGTTAGTTTAGCAGAGGCACCAACTTAATGTTTTTTACTAGTTGGTTCTGTAACAATGTTAAAATTAAGATTAAAATGGCAGTTGTTCATCCAAACAGTGATTTGCTATGCCCGGCTTATGTAAAGGAACTTTTGTGCTGCTTGGTCTTTTTTACTTGGCATAGTTATCAAAGTTATGCAGTTAACCTGACAGAGGGATATGGTATACAAGTTGTCTCCAATGAGCTTAAAGTTCAGATTCAAATGGGAGCTTATTTGTTAAACGTAGGATTTCTGATGTGAGAAGGATATCATTTTACAGCTTGCCCTGTTTGCTAGGCATAGGTATCATGCACGTTGCAGTTACCCTGGCAAAGGGACATGACCCAGGGTCAATTATTTTGAATATTGGAGGAAATGATTAACTAGATGCGGGGAAAAAGGAAAAAAAGCAACCCGCAAGTGTGGCTTAGTTGGTTGAGCATGGGGCTTCCATAATGGAGGTCTCAGGTTCTAACCCCACTGCCTACGACAACAGGGGATTTGCCTTCTGGGTCGAGCTCGTCGCACCGGGCTTGCCTAGTGCGGGTTATCTCTCCTGTGTGGTTTGTGGGCTACTGCACAGGAGCGGGGTTTACCCTGTGCGTGGTTCCCTTGTCATAATAAAAATGGAAAAAAAGCAGAAAAAAGAACTTAATAAATGCAAGTGAAGTATTATTTCATCTAGAAGTTGAACACCATCATACATAGATCAATGTATGAAAAGTTTAGGATAAGAAGTTTCATGTGTTGCAATCATTGAAAAGACCTGAAAGTGCTAAATATCAAAATTCTCTTACATTGCTATTTTAAAAGCTGTATAGTAAACATTATGTAATATAGTTTTCACATTGGTAATGTTGCTGTTATGAATCATATGAAAGATGAGACGGAAGCTGAACTTTTTTGAGTTTGGTTTATCTTGCGTATCTCAACCAAAATGAAGAAAAAAAAGCATACTTGCCCAGGTACAAGGTGGAAGTAGGTAGCTGATACAGTGAATCACTCTGCATTTCGTGTAGAGCTTCTATCCTTTTCTACTGCCGTGTAAGAAGATATGTAGGTATTGAATTTATTTATCTAGGTCGAGGCCTTTAAGTTACTGGCTCGATCCCCTGCTCTACAGAACACTACTAGCTGCTTCTGTTATGAACTCGTGTTCCGCAATCCTTGTCCGGTCAAACAATTGAAATTCTCTGTTTTGGCAGGTTAACCACTTTGACTAGTTTGGACCAATTTTTATGATTAGTACTCCCTTTGTCTAAACTCTTTTTAATTTTTATGTCCTAAAGTATGTGATACCATTTCACTAATAATGTTATTGTTTATGAGTTTCATATGTCTGAAGGATTCAAATTCATTTAACTAGTAAAATAAACTTTGATGTAATGTTTTACCTATTAAATTATCTTCTCAAGTTTCGTTAAACAACAAAAAGGTATTTAAATCGTCTCTCTGAGTCGCTTGTAGTTATTTATCATTCTATGAATTGACTGATAAAGGATATCTTGATGTAACACTTGCTGTTTATTTTCTCTGCTACGACTTATATAATATGCACATCAAATTAATATCTAAAACTCTAAGCTGAGTCAAATGGCAATGAGATGGATAAACTAATTTGTTATTGACTAAAAGAACCTGTATATGTGTCATTGGAATCTTAATAACCAAACAACGACTTTCCACAAAATGCAACCAATCATCTATGCACCTTAGAATTTCACGTATGCTCCTAAACGGGCAACAAAAATATATTGGAGTTTGGTGTTTTAGTAATTCAGTTATCTGGTTTTCTATTCGAAAATAAAGAGCGCTGTCACCTTCAACCTGGGACAGAACGGACCCTGCTTGGATTCTTTTGAAGACTGGTATAAGGCATGAAAGTAGATTTGATTAATAATAGCTTGGGCAACATAGAGTTTTTAAGAATGAAGTTGGATGATGAGATTAATCTTATCAACATCTGTTGGTGCAGCATACTCAAAACTTTGTTCAGTTGTACGTCCATGTATGATCAATATATAACTGATTCTGTAATCTGGAGTATATCAATATCTTGAAATTTCCATTTTGGTAATGAGATGTGGCTGTCGTGGTTTATATAGTGAAGTACCCTTTTTTTCCATATTCAGTCCTTTCTGGCAGATGTTTTGGTGTGATAGCCTCCATTTTCGAAGATCTATACAGGCGGCATTATATATTTGTCTTAATCAGTGCCGTTAAAAGAAGGAAGTATTTGATTGTTGTCTGTACCAAAAAAAGAAGGAAATATTTGATTGTCGTGATTACACTGGACTACATTGTTTTTTTAAGTACCATGTTTCCATATTCAGTCCTTTCTGGCAGATGTTTTGGTGTGATAGCCTCCATTTTTGAAGATCTATACAGGTGGCATTATATATTGTCCTAATCAGTGCCGTTAAAAGAAGGAAATATTTGATTGTTGTGATACGCTGGACTACATTGTTTTTTTTTTAAGTAAAACAAAAGTTAAAGATGAAGGAGAACGTCAGCTGAGTGTTTTAGTAACAATATCCTTCATTTTAAACAACAATGTTGTTTTGGTCCCTTCCTGCACTGTATATTGATTTTGTATCTTATTACACTTTGTTTGATCTTTAATTTTTTTTCTGTGTCCAGTAATGATGAAAAAACCATCACAGAGAACATACTGCAGAAACTCAAGCTTGGGAATTATCAGGTCGCTGTAATAAGCTTTTGCACGAACTTTTCAAAGTTTGATGCTCTAGCAGTTGCAAATTTAAGTTTGATATTTTCTGCTGTGAGTTGCTTGAAGTAATGTCATGGTTTCATTTCTGCAGTTGGGAAAGACAAAAGTATTCCTTAGGGCTGGCCAGATTGGCATTTTAGATTCACGACGTGCTGAGATTTTGGACTCTTCTGCAAAGAAAATACAAAATCGGCTACGGACATTTCTTGCACACATGGACTTCATCTCAAACCGAATGGCTGCAATTCATCTACAGTCTTGCTGCAGAGGTCCTTTCTCTCAGTAAAAATGTCTTACTGCAAAATTACACTTTCTCCAGAATAGTGCATAGCTGTCTGATTTCCACAAAAGCAATTAACGTGCCTGTCACTGCTGCAATAGTTTGCTTTTCTTATGCACTTCTGCACAAATCTATAGATCAGAAGGGAATGATGTTACTCTCTACCTATTCCGCAGTTTATACTTATTATTTTTGATTGAAATAGATGACATCTCTTTATACGAAAACCTTATGTAATACTCCCTTGGTCCTAATTTATGTGGAACTTTTTGCTTCCCGAGAGTCTAGTTTCGTCGAAATTGTTCGTTTGGACATTTCCTGAAAATATAATAGGTTCTTCTCTCCATCGGAACAATAGGGCCGTTATGCTCATTATTACTAAGCTTGTTGAAAAGATGTTGTAGTTGTCTACAAGCTAAAGTTTTTTTGAAAAACAAATATCTTTGGTCACTTCCATTTTCAATTTGGCTTTTCCTATACCTTACCTCGACCTAGCGAAGCACAACAAGTCAATATTTAAAAATTAAAATTTTGATATTCAAAAAATATACACAGTACTATAAGTTGCAAATTTTCTTGTGTCAATATGATGAAAAAATATGTTTTAAAATGTTGGTCAAAGTTTACATAGTTTGAATCTTGAAAAGCGAAAAGTGGCTCATATATTGGGACGGAGGGAGTATACTATTAGTTTCTAGTCTAGTAGAAACAAGCTGTGGTTTTTGTTATCCCCTTATCCACTACTTTTTGGTTCTTGTTTCTTTTTCCGGGGAGCAGAACTTTGTTTAGAAGGAATCTTTGATGTACTTTTGTTTTTATATGACGGGTGTTGATATTCATCTAGTTTGATTTGTACCTTAGGCTTTGCCACCTCTTAGGATTCTCCTAACTTTTCTAGATTAACTCTTTTTCATTAGCGGGACCAGTAAATAAAAAACTGCGGTGTAAGTCATAAACATTTTGCTTGATGTAGATATCTGGAATTCTAGAAGTAGGAAATTCAAATATCTGTTTTGTTCTCGCAGAATTTAATTAGGCTGCAAGACCTTCTCTTGTTCTCTTGATTTCCTACATTTGTTGTACGTACTTTTTTGCAAAACCATGCCCAAAAATACAAATATAATTGGATTCGGCAAACAAGAGTCAATTTTCTAGGTGATATAATTAGACTGTAAAGGTCCTTTCTCTCAGTTCAAAAAAAATTATATCTCTCAGGAAGATTCCTAGGATTAACATATCTTCCATCTCCCAATATTCTACAGTTTGTTATGTTGGAAACTGAAGGTGTCCTTATGATCATACTGTAAACCGAAGCCACATGCAGCCAAAGGGCTGAGTCATTTTCTAGTCAACCTGATTTGTTTTTCCGCTTTCCCCCTAAAGTAAAATTCAGTTGTATAGTAGCTTGAGTAGGGGCATCATTCACTAGTCACAACCTGATTTGTTTCTCCACTCTTGTTCGTTGTCCTATTTATTGAGAAGCAACAATTAATACTTGATATCATATTTCCTCCTGGATTAAGATGAATGAATGTGCTCTGATATTTAAATTGAAGGAGATTTATTTAAAAAATAATAATTGTCATGTTTTCTCTTCGAATCGTGATTTTTTGTAATCGTTGGTCTAATATACAACTCTTGCTAGTAATTGGCTCTGAGAAAACAATAAATCCTACTTATCATATCTGAAAAAAGATGAAGTCTCCAGTCTCGTTTTAACAGTGTGTGATCTGACTTGTGTATTATTTATTTGCTTATATTTGTATGTTTTATGTGTTTTAATGCTAATTTCAGGTGGCTTTTCCTGCATCTTTACTTGGTTTGAGCATAAATGAGGCTTGAAAACATTACCGACTTTTTGCAGGTTATCTTGCTCGTAATATATATGCTGCACTGCGGGAAGCATCGGCTGCAATCATAATCCAAAAAAACGTGCGACAGTTGATCGTGAGGAATGCTTATGTGCAACTTTATGCTTCTTCACTGCTGATACAGTCTTGCATTCGTGGTTTTGCTGCTCGACGGAAGTTCTTACATAGGAAGGAGAATAAAGCTGCTACTATCATTCAGGTGAGTATGCCTTTGCCACCTGTTACAGCTGGTACATTTATAAATTTGTTGACAGTTGTGTGCCCCCCCCCCCCACACACACACAAAAAAATAAATTGTTCTAAGCTAATGTTTGATATTCTTTCTGCTACTGCATAGGCACATTGGAGAATGTGCAAGTTTCGCTCAGCTTTTCGTCATCGTCAATCCAATATTATTGCAATTCAATGTCTTTGGAGGCGAAAAATGGCAAGAAGGGAGTTCAGAAGGCTCAAACAGGTGAGACCGATGGTACTTCTGTTTTTAATATCTAGGTTGGTGTTTACCGACGAATCTCTGCTTGAAATTTCTCCATTTGATGGAGATATCCTCATTGTTATGAGGGACAAAAACATGATAAAATTGGTGAGGAAGCATGGCTAATGTCGTAGCTGGATAGTCAATATTCTCATGGAATTAATTATTGTTCTAGCTGACCGTGTGCTGCATTTAGTCAAAAGAAGCATATGGTTGCATCTGCTGAAAATGCAATGCTGTAATATGAAGACTTGACTATTTAGCCTGCCATTGTTGGTGACCATGTCAATTAGTCTGTCTGCTTTTACTCAAAAGAAGATTACGATTGCATCTGCTGAAAATGCAATGCTGTAATACGAAGACTTGACAACAATTAGCCTGCCATTATTAGTGATCATGCCCATTAGTCTGTTGTTCATGAAATTTTAGTCCAGAGTAATTTTCCCCAACTTTGTGCTTGCGTAAGGCACAAGAAAAATGCCAGAATATGTTTAGCCATAGCCTTTTAGGACACATTTTCAGTGCTTTAGATGTTAGTTACAAAGTTCTGAAGGTAAAGGTAAGTGATAAACAGTGGGCTTTAGCAGCCAAGTGAGAAATGCTGTCATCTGTGTGCCTTTTATGTATGAGTCGTGTCATACAACTGTTCACACTTAAAAGGACTACCATATCAGTGTTGTAGTTTTCTTTTGTCAGATCTTTATTTTGTTGCATAATTTTCTGTTTATATCATAAATATCTATGCTAAATCTATGCTCCCCATGAAAACACATGTACATCTTTGCGTAGGGATATCTCAATTTGCATCTTATTTTTGTTTAAAGTAAATTTAAGAAATTCATGCTCTTGCTTTTGCTGATTGTGCTTGAGATTCTATATATTTCTCTTGCCCCATCAAAAAAGAGATGACAAGAACTAATGTTACAAAGTGGAAGTTGTTAGTGAGAGACGCAAGCAAATTCTTTTTTATATGCTTTAGATGAATATTGGCACTGTAGAATCTTTTCAATATTGGATGTAGACGGGTATAAGCTATGGTTTTCGGGTAGGTTGAAGTATAGGAATGAGGTAGGCATTTTGGTAGACAGCGAGCTAAGGGATCATGTGGTAGAGGTTAGGAGGGTCAATGACTGGATGATGACGATTAAGTTGGTAGTTGGAGGGTGTACTATGAGCATTATTAGTGTGTATGTGCTACAGGCGGGCTTGAAAGAGGAGAAGAGGCGTTTTTGGGAAGATTTGGACGAAGTGGTAGAAGGTATAGGTATACCAACCACTGAGAAGTTATTTGTAGGAGGGAATTTCAATGGACATATCGGGACACTTTCGGAGGGTTATGATGACGTGTATTGAGGTTTTGGTTTCGGGGACAGGAACGGGGGAGGCGTCTCACTTTTGGAGTTTGCTAGAGCTTTTGGGATGGTGATAGCCAATTCAAGGTTCCTGAAGAAGGAGGAGCATTTGATGACTTTCCGTAGTTTGGTGGCTAAGACTCAGATATACTTTTTGCTCCTTAGGAAGGTTGATAAAGGTCTTTGTAATGACTGCAAGGTTATTTCGAAGGAGGATCTTACAACCCGACATATGCTTTTGGTGATGTATTTGGAGATCAAGATGGAGAAGAAGAAGAGGGTTGTGGGTGACAGATTAAGAATCAAATGGGGGAGTTTGACCATGACTAGTGCAAAGGAGATGGGGGAGAGGTTGATGGCCAAGGGGGCTTGGGGGAGCAGTGGGGATGCAACCGGTATGTGGGATAGGACGACCAGTTGCATTCGGGAGGTTGCTAGAGAAGTGCTTGGGGTCTCGTGGGGTAGCTGTGGTGGGCATCGAGGGGACTGGTGGTGGAATGGTAAAGTTCAAGAGAAGGTGGAAGCGAAAAAAGCGACGTATGCGAAATTGGTAGAAAGCAAAGATGAGGTGGAGAAGTGGACGAATAGGAACTGTATAAGATGGCGAGGAAGGAGGCAAAACTTGCGGTTACGGCGGCGAAAACGACGGCTTTTGAATGTCTATATGTGGAATTAGAGAAGAAAGGCGGGGATAGGAAGTTGTACAGACTAGCCAAGACGAGGGAGAGGAAGGCTCGTGACTTGAATAACGTGAGGTGCATCAAGGACGAGGACGACAAAGTGCTAGTGGAGGACGCACATATTAGGCGGAGGTGACAATTTTACTTTCATACACTCTTGAACGAAAAAGAAGATAGAGACATTGTGCTGGAAGATCTGGAGCACTCTGGTAGGTACCAGGATTTTGGGTATTGTGAAAACATTAAGGTCGAAGAGGTTTTGGGTGTTGTGCGCATGATGCGCAGGGGACGAGCGATCGGGCCTGATGATATACCAGTTGAATTTTGGAAAAACGCATGCAGGACAGGTTTGGAGTGACTAACGGAGTTGTTTAAGGTCATTTTTAAGATGACGAGGATGCCCGAAGAATAGAGGTGGAGTACAATGATTCCTTGTACAAGAACAAATGTGATATCCATAGTTGTTGGGTATCAAGCTGCTAAGCCACACTATGAAAGTTTGGGAAAGAGTCGTGTAGATGAGAGTAGGGGTGGCCAGTGGGCCGGGTTTGGTGGGATCGGGGCGGGACGGGGAAAAGGGTGGGGTCGGGGCGAATTGGGTCGGGTCAGGCAGGATCGGGATAGACGGGATTTGCCGAACTCCCGCCCCGATAACATATATATAAAAAAATTCAATAATTAAACAAGATAGTGTAATAAAAACATCTCAAGGCTGTTTTTGTCTCTTATATTATTTAATAGACATGTAATTTTTTTGTAACACAAATACAATTTTCAAAATCGTAACTTTGTGGTGTTGTTCAAAAGTTGCAAATTACATAGTAAAATTGCAATTAAAAAAATTACATTTTGAAAAAAAATCTGTTCTAGTTTCTTGATAATTTCTTGTGGTTCTTCGGTTGGAATTGGTATTTGTTGGTCAAATGGATCCACGTCGCTTCCACCACCTTCGGATAAGATTTCGTTGTAGTTTTCGTCTTCTTCTTCGTTGATCTCCGGTTGATCGCACCTTCTCCGCTCCACCCGTATCCAATCTTTGAATAATACTACAATCTCCAAGCTGTCTCCGGCTAATGAGTGTATGTGGTCTCCTATTTGATGTCTGCCGCCAGAAAAAATGTTTTCAGACGCAGTTGATGACGCTTGAATGTTCAAAACATCTCGGGCCATCATTGATAGTGTCGGAAAGGTCTTTTCATTCCCCTCCAGTATTTCAGCAAGTCTTCAAGTCCTTCTTCATTGAGAACTGCTTGGTACGATACAGAACCCTGCAAAAAATATCAAACTCGCTAATTTGGTTAGTAGCGGTATGGCCGCACATTACTATTTCGAGGGCTTTCAATACTAGCCGCAGAAATAACATGTCTTTTGTGAGGTTGTGTTGAAGAAGAAGAAGATGGTATGGAAGCCAGTAGGTTACTAGCACTTTCTTGTTGGTAAAATCTATATACTTTTTTGCATTGGTCTTCTACGCTAGACAACACTTCTTCTTTAGTTTGTTCAATAGGTGGTGGGTGATTTGAATTTTTGGGACTTGAAGGTGGTAGTACTTCTATATAATCGTAAATAGTTTCAATAAGTGATTTAGTACCGTCTATTTTAATAGTCAGACTTAATACATCACCAATAATATAAATAGTGGAAATAAGAATAAAATATTTTTTTATTTTGATAAACATTTTTTAATAGCTGTCATATAATCTGGTTTTTTCATATATTCACCAAGTAATAAAAATATTAGAGCTATATAAAAAAACATAGTTGAAATAGTAGGATAATATATACCGAAAAATTCTTTTGTTGCTTGAAATTTCTCTAAAAATACAAAAGTTCGAAATTTTTTACCCAATCGCTATCTACAACCATATCAGCTGAATTTTGATTATGAGAGTTAAAAAATAAAGTTATAGGTTTTCTATAGTCATAAGCAACAAGTAGTTGCTCGTATAAAGAGTTCCACCTAGTGGGTAATTCTTCTGGTGTTTTTCTATAAGGTAGCTGGCAATCGTGAAAATTCTTTCGTTATATTCTATTATTTTTAAAAATAAAGTTTATAGCAAATTGTATTTTACTAAGAATGTCTTCAAAAAGTGATGAACCATCCTTTACAATTAAGTTATATATATGGCACGCGCATTTTATATGAAAATGATCTGAAAAAGATGGAGTTAAACTATTTTTTAAAATTGTAATAGCGTAATTGTTAGAAGAAGCGTTATCTAATGTAATAGTCATAATTTTATCAGTTATTTCGTAATAATCGCACACTTGATAAACAATTTCTGCAATAAAAGTACCACTGTGCCTATCATTTATATATTTATACGCTAAGATACGTTTTTGCATAGACCATTTATAATCTATCCAATGACGTTACCGTTAAATAATCATGGCCGTTAGTACTACGGCCTATATCAGAAGTGATAGCCGCTTTGCCATTAAAATGATATAATGAATAACGTAAATACTGTTGATATTCATGTGCAAATTTAAATACATCTCTCTTAACAGTTGATTTAGGAAAACCGTTAAAAGCAGGATTATACAAATTTCTAATGTAATGAATAAAATCGGGAGATGAAGGAAATGAAAAAGGCAAACCCTCCACAACAACTAATTTTGCTATTGCTTCCGTATCTCTATGTTTATTGTATTTAGGGCCTACAATTCCCCCCGTCATAGGGTTAATTTGACCCTGTACTTGATCCGGGACAGTATCAGTATGTGAACCTTGTCTCGATGGAGCGGGCGTTTGCGCACCCGGTTTTGAAGCCTCGTATTGAGCATACCTAGCTGGATGAGCCCTTACTATGTGTCTCATTAAACCCCCGTCCCACCGTGACTTTTTTCAGTTTTAAATTTTAAAACATCTTTACAAATTTTACATCTAGCTACTTGATTCTCTACGTCCCTATCAAAAAATATCCATATATCTGATTTTAATGGTCGTTTTGCTGGACCACGTCTCATACTAGGGGGAATATGAGACATTTCAGTTGAAGGTGCACTAGTGGGTGTGTTGTTATCAACAATATGAGACATTTTAGTTGAAGGTGCACTAGTGGGTGTGTTGTTATCAACATTAGTGGGTGTATCATCTAGATCATCGTCTAAATTAAAGTCTTCTTGGTATTGTAGGAAAATGTTCAGTATCAACAAAATCATCCTGTGTTGGAATATGATTCTGTCTAAAAATAGGACCCTTGCCCTTGTTGCCCCTACTAGAAGAAGCATGACCTCTACCCGTAATCATACGTTTAAATCCTTCCATTATAAATTTATAATTATACTAATAAATAATTAAAGTAAATGAAATTAAGTGCGCTAAATAAAATAAACAGACAATAATAATTTAATGAAGGAACGAATGTACCAAACGCCGACGTAACGTCGACGTGTAATCGAGAGTTTGAAAATTGAAACTTTGCTCGATGGAAGATCCTCAAGCTAGTTGCCAACTTCACTCCCAATTTCCAAATGAATAAATAAAATTGAATATTTAGTAGACAATGTAGACTTGTAGAGAGATAGATTGAGAGATTAGAGAGTTGTAGGAAGATGAAGAGAAAATGAGGTATTTATAGTTGGAAAATTGGATTTAAAGTGTAAATATAATAACTTATGTGTTAAAAATAAATATTAAGGGGGTAGGGGGGTTGGGGGAGAGGCCAAAAATGGCCGTTGGACAACGACCAAAATGTAAATTGGCCGTTGGTGCAACGGTTATTTTTGCAAAAGGGGGGTTTGGGGCGTGACCGGGACTGGATCAGGTCGGGGCTGGCAGGCCTGGGGCGGGACGAGACCTTGTCCCGCCCCTGTTCGAGTCTCGATACCGCTATTTTTTTTTAAAATACTCGGGTTCGGTGCAGGACCGAGCCGACCCGGCCCACTAGCCAACCTTAGATGAGGGTGAGAAGAGGAGTGTATCTCCGAGAACCAGTTTGGATTCATGCCGGGGTGTTCGACTACAGAAGCCATCCATCTTATTAGGAGGTTGGTGGAGCAGTATAGGGAGAGGAAGAGAGACTTACATATGGTTTTCATCGACCTCGAGAAGGCATACGACAAAGTTCCTAGGGAGTTTCTATGGAGATGTTTGGAGGTTAGAGGTGTACCTGTGACATACACTAGGGCAATCAATGATATGTATGATGGAGCCAAGTCCAGGGTACATACAGTAGGAGGAGACTCGGAACACTTTTCAGTGATGATGTGGCTGCACTCGGGATCAACTCTTAGCCCATTCCTATTTGCCTTGGTGATGGATGGACTTATGCGACAAATCCAAGGGGAGGTGCCATGGTGTATGTTATTCGCAGACGACATATTCCTGATTGATGAGACCCGCAGCGGAGTGAGCGCTAAGTTAGAGGTTTGGAGACAGACTCTGGAGTCTAAAGGGTTCTGGCTGAGTAGGACCAAGACAGAATACTTGGAGTGCAAGTTCAGTAACGGAAGCGACCTTGAGACAGACGTGGAGGTGAGGCTTGGTACCCAGGTTATTCCAAAGAAAAGGAGCTTCAAGTACCTCGGGTCTATTGTTCAAAGGAACTGGAGAGATTGATGACGATGTCACATATCGTATTGGATCAGGCTGGATGAAATGGAGGCTCGCATCTGGAGTATTGTGCGATAAAAAGGTGCCACCAAAACTTAAAGGCAAGTTCTATAGGGTGGTGGTTAGACCGACCATGTTGTATGGGGCAAAGTGTTAGCCGGTTAAGACTTCGCCCACCCAAAAGATGAAAGTTGCGGAGATGAGGATGATAAGATAGATGTGTGGGCATACAAGGATGTATATAATTAGAAATGATGATATCAGGGACAAAGTGGCGTGGCCTCGGTGGAGGATAAGATGCGAGAAGCTAGGTTGAGATGGTTCTGACACGTGCAGAGGAGAGACATAAATGCCCCAGTGCGGAGGTGTGAAAGGTTGGTTATGAACGAGTACATGAGGGGTAGAGGTAGGCCGAGGAAGTATTGAGAAGAGGTGATTAGATGAGATATGTCGCAGGTGCAACTCACTGAAGACATGACCCTAGATATGAGGTTATGGAGGACACGTATTAGGGTAGAAGGATAGTATGTAGTCCAGCGTAGTCCTACCTACGCTTACAAAATAGTAGTTGTAGTATTATTATTGTAGGCTCGCTTAGCCTATCATATTGCCGTATGGTCCCTTGTCGTTTGATTTATGCTACTATGTGTATTTTGTTTGTCTTATTTACTTGCATTAGCTATTGCTTCTTTTTTTCCAGAATGCGATGTCATGACTTACGCACTTTGTGTGTCTTACTTTGCTTGGGCTTGTGCTTTGTCTTGAGCCGAGGGTCTCTCGTAAACAGCCGCTCTACCTACCAAGGTGGAGGTAAGGTCTGTGTACACTCTACCCTCCCCAGACTGGGTATGTTGTTGTTGTTGTATTCAATCCCGTGGATTGCTGTCTTACAGATATTAAGAAAATTGATGGTCCAGGTTTCTGTGGATGAATTTCTATTCCCCTAATTTTCCTATAGTTCAGCTGTTATTTCTTTATGAAGAGTTGACTTCATTTTTTCCCTTATACAGGAAGCTAATGAAGCTGGTGCCCTCCGTTTAGCAAAAACCAAGCTTGAAAGGCAGTTGGAGGATCTCACTTGGAGGTTGCAATTAGAAAAAAAATTACGGGTACTGGTCCAATGGTTACTTATATGTAAATGATTTATTGGTTCGGTAGTGATTTGTTCTCAAATTCAACATATTTTGCTTGCTAACTGAACAAAATATCGTTTGAAAATTGTGATGCAGCTATCAAATGAGGAGGCTAAATTAGTGGAAATTTCAAAACTTCACAAGACTGTAGAATCCTTAAGCCTCGAGTTAGATGCAGCGAAGCTGGCTGCAGTCAATGAGGTCAATAAGAATGCCGTGCTCCAGAGACAACTGGAATTATACATGAAGGAAAAAGCTGCTTTGGAAAGAGAAATATTTTCAGTGACTGAGCTGAGAAATGAAAATACATTTCTGAAGGTCATCTCACTGCGATTTTCTGTATTTGTTTGCTTTCAACTCTGATTACACTCATATTGATTCCCTTGGGGAAATTTAGTTCTAGAGGTTATGAGCATCTTTTAAGCATTTCTCTTCCTTGAATTTCATAATGCATCTTGACCTAGTAGTCTCACTCTCTAGAATGGGAAGGCTTTTGTTATACCTTATGGATCTTGATTAGCCAGAAAGTGTATGGGCGTAGGACTGTACAGCAGCAACAACAACTGCCTCAATCTCAAGCCGGTTGCGGTCGGCTACATATATCCTCACGATCCATGTCGCTCCATTTGGACATATCTCAATTTAACATTTAAATATTTAGACTTAGCACTAGAAGTTCTCAACATACTCTACTAGCATACAATCCCTCAGGGCTATGGCCTAGTGGTAAGAGCACATCTTATGATGTGTGGGTTAGGTGCACATCACGAGTTTGAATTTTGTCGCAGACGAAAGCCTGATATTTAAGTAAAGAAGGGTAAATGGGTGGGCCAATTATCCACCGAGTTCCAAATCGTGCGTCACTGGCCCTCGAATATTTCTTGGTTATAAAGAAAAGAATATACTAATATGATTGAACCTATTCTCAACTTATTGTTATCACCTAGTGTCTTTTTAATTCATGTATGTTTCAATAAGTCTGCATAGGTTTTAAGAGATTATAAGCTTAGAACTATATGATGTACAATTTATCTAGTGATGGTAAGAGTATTGGTTTGCTAACATGTTGCTTAGAAGAGCTTTGAAGGGTTTCAATTTTTTAAGTGTCCATGAAGGGCTTACACTTGCCTTTCTTCTTGCCCCTATGGCCCTATCTAGGGCTTTGGTCTAGTGGTAAGAGTGCAATGCATGATATGTGGATTAGGCGCATGCCATAGGTTAAAAACCTCGCCGTAGATAAAAGCTTAGCATTTTAGTGGAGAAGGTTAGAGGAACGGGCCCATTATCTGGCGAGTTTCGAACCGTGTGGCATTGGGATTTCTTGGTTATAAGAAAAAATATTTGCCTTCTTTCTTTACAGTTATTTTCTTTGAGGCAGGGGTAGCTGGATTTCAGTGGCTGGATGTTTTAAGGTTCTATAACCATGAGAAATTTTTCTGTAACTACTACAAGATCAGATAATCATAATTTCCATTATTAGCTGATATTTGGCATTATTTGTATTTAATGACCGATTAAGTAAGTTGACAAAATACTGCTTCTAGACGACTTGCTTGTTTTTGTAGAGTGACTTTAAAGGTTGACAGTCCTAATTGTTTGGCTTTAAAGCAGAAATGGCCTGATCTGCTTGCTTTGACTGCAACCCCGATAGCCATGTTCTTTAACAATTTTAAGCTTATAAGAAGGCCCAAAGACTTGACACTGTGGATACTTATCTTTGGTGTCTTTTGCAGAGTTCTGTGAGCGCCTTGGAGGAGAAGAACTCCACATTGGAGCATGAGCTACTAAAGGGTAAAGACGAGTCTACTGACACAATTGCCAAGTTGAGAGCAGTTGAAGAAACATGTTCAAAACTCCAACAGAACTTAAAAAGGTAAATTTTAATAAATCAAAGAGGGTTGCTTGGAGCAATCTCATCACATAGTTGGCCTTCTGCTTCTTGTTAGTGGTAAAACTTATACATGTTTTAGGATATGAGCGATATCTGTTTAAGTTTGTTAAAAATGTAGATTTTCTGTCTCTATCTACATGCATTTCTGCTGCTGCTACCATATACTTTTTCATAACTGGTTGATTTCCAGATGTTTTAAACTCATGTATCTTCTCTATATTAGTATGGAGGTGAAGCTCTCAAATTTAGAGGATGAAAATCATATCCTCCGTCAGAAAGCATTGAGTGCAACTCCGAGGAGCAATCGTGCAGGTTTTGCGAAGCCTTTTATCGATGTAAGCTGTAATTTGTTAAGTTGTAATGTATAATCCATGGTGGAGAATTGCTCCTCGCATGCTGTACCTCTAGATCTAATAAACTTTTGTCCCCTTTGTGCAGAAATTCTCTGGTGCACTCGCTCTGGCCTCTGCTGATCGTAAACATTCATTTGTAAGTATCCTTTTTTGCCATCTTAGTTTAAAAGTACATCTATTTTTCTATATATTGATCTCTAACGGTCATGTTTTGTTTGTTTAGGAATCTCCCACCCCAACAAAAATCATACCACCTCTTTCTCAAGGATTTTCTGATTCACGTAGAGCTAAGTTGACCAGTGAAAGGCAGCAGGTTGGTTTCTGTTTCCAACTAGTGATGAATTATGTTCTTATTTGCTATGATTGCTTGGTTATCACTGTTGGGGAGGGTGGGTACGAAGTGTCAGAAAATAGGGGACATTAGTGATGAAGGGTAATAAGCATTCAATTAGTAGACGAGGATTATAGAGGTTTAAATCTCATTTACTTTCCTTCCAGTTGTAAAACAACACAAATGAAAGAATTAATTTCCCTTGTGAGGAAACGTGATGAGTCTCCTTGCTTTAGTCACCATCCGCCTGCTCCAACTGGAATTTTGGTGGATAACTAGTGTAATAGGGCTAAGTAATGGTGGCTCTGGTGGACGCTGCTTTAAAATGAAGTCTCTGTTGCAGGAGAACTGTGAAATTCTTTCACGGTGTATTAAAGAGAATTTGGGATTTAAAGATGGAAAGCCAGTTGCTGCTTGTGTCATCTACAGGTGCCTCATTCATTGGCATGCCTTTGAGTCAGAGAGGACTGCCATTTTTGACTTTATTATTGCCGAAATCAATGATGTTTTGAAGGTAATCTATTTAATGTCTTTGGTTGTAAAGGATGTCTGACCTTTAAATTCTACCTCGTCTTTGTCGAACTACTTGAAGCTTCATTATGTAGTTCTTGAACAGGTTTCGCGGAAGTGCATTTTTCCAGATTATGGAAGATTCAAGATTACATTTGTATTTTAATTGTTTGTTTTTGTTCTTGTAGTTACCATCTTATGAGTAAATTTCTAGACCAACTTCAATTTCTGTGGACATTATCTTTAATTTACCCAAGTTTGATACGTCATGGTGCAATCTTTGAGCAATTGAGTGCCAAAATTCTAATGTCTGCTTAATCAGTGAATTGACGTCTACTGTGAGGTTAAGCAACACATATGGAACTTATTGAAGACTTGCGAAGAAGTTGGAGACTTGGAGTTGCCGTCATAGTCCTAAATCCATTGTGTTGCAGACCTAAAATAAATAAAATTTGTTCCTTAGAAATGTAAGCTTTTAGAAGAGGTGGTTCATACACTTTAAAAGGTCCTGGATTCGACTCTTGGCTGCTTACCAACAAAATATTTTCATCACTTGGCCCATGAAACAAATTGGGCCCCGCTACTAAATGTGTTTCATCTCTTAATATTTTAAACTTTTAGAAGAAATGGTCTCCACAATCTTTTTCGATATGGTAAACCCGCCCCTGTGCCCAGCCCATGAGCCCAACAGTGGCTCTTTCCCTGCTTCACTACCCATGTGGCTCAAAACTCTTATCCTTGAGTTTGGAGGTGGAGGGTCCTTGCTGCTAGGCTATACCTCCCTTGTCAGAGGAGGTCAACCGGTTACACAATTCAGTACAAAGTTATCAAAACTTTTTGCTCATGTGCCTATAACTGCTTGCTTACCATGATATGTAGCTGCGTATCTGGGTTGGCTTGCTAACCTAGTTTTGAACCACCTTGCCAATTATTGAACTGAATTTGCTCATCGGGTACCTCGAATAACTTGCATACCATGATATGTAGCTGCACATCCAGGTAGCTGCCTAACCTAGTGTCTAATCACCTTGCTAGCTATCACACTAAATGTGCTCATTGAACAATGACAGTTTTATTCTAATTAAAAGGATAGTTTTTTCCTTTGGGGAAAAATGCAATTCTTAAAAAGCTGGTAACTATCTGGTAGTTCTAGACTAGCTAATGTCTTTGGTATCATTCACATCTTTAACCAGGTTTTCTTCTTTCTAATATTTTCTTGGGGTGTCAGGTCGGAGATGAGGATGTCACCTTGCCATATTGGTTATCTAATGCATCTGCACTTCTCTGTCTCCTGCAAAGAAATTTGAGGGCGAATGGCTTCTTCAATATATCTTCTCAGCGTTCTGGAGGTGGTTCTGCACTAAATGGGAGGGTCGCACAAGTAAGTTGTGTAGCTATAGGTGTAATAGTTTAACAATGTCCCATTGTTATTACTAATATCCATTAATATTTGATCATGATAGTAGTGGGAAATCTTCTGATAAAGTAGTAAGTGGAAATGAACATACACCCCTCTATTTTTAACTATTATGGTTGTATTCCTAATGCCTATGTAGTTTCTTTATTAACTTGCATTCTAAGAAAAGAACGAGATTGCGTCTGGATACTCATGAAATTTGGAGCCCCATGGATTAACTTAGTTGCAAAGGTTTAGGTACTTGTGTCTTAGCTCACAAGTTCGAGCCCCGTGCCAAGCGAACTAAGTACATTATTTCAGTGGAGAAGAGTAGAAGGGCGAGCACATCCTCCGAGTTTCGAAGGCTGATTGGCCGAAGGTTGGCTCCAGATGGATTTCTCGGTCATAGAAATAGCTTACAATTGGATGAGTTGACAATATTGCGAGCCAGACAGCAGTTGGAGTATTCTTTTTGGATAACCGATAAATCCTCGAGGGCCGGTGGTGCACAGTTTGAAACTCGATGGATAATGGGCCCATCTCTTTACCCTCTCCCACTTTAAATACCAAGCTTGTCTCTGCGGCAGGGTTCGAACCCGTGACGTGAACCTGAAGCACACATCACGCGATGCGCTCCTACCACTAGAGCAAAGCCCAGGGGGCGCGGTTAGAGTACCTTTTTATCAGCCTAGTGTTATTCTAGCTTGTATAGATATCATCCGTTTCACGTCTTCTTTCCAACAACTCTATGCTAGAACTTCTTTGATGGTTTTTTCTTCTCTTGTTGGAAAAAGCTATATCGATGTGGTCAACGAGTCATGTTGCTGTTGTCTATGGCCTCAGTACCTGATTTCTGTTCCTCTTTAACAAGTCTTCCTTCAAGTCCACCTTGATCTATCTCCTTTCTTTTCCCTTTTACTTTTGGGGGGTGTCTGAGGAAGGAGGCAGGCTATCTGTGCATTCATTTGAAATATTTCTATATGTTGTTGCTGGTGTTACCACGTTTGATGTAATTACATCTTATAGTTAGGGGGTGCCAGAAAAGTTTAAACAGCCCGAACTGAGTAACAAGCCAAGGATGTGTACATATAGTGTGCGCTTGTGTATATATTTGTTTTGGGTTGTTCTTTATCCTTGTCAAACCTGCTATGATTGTGGTTGTCTCTTTTGCAAATATAGTCATTCAAATTGCTGGAAAACGATAAGATGACGTAAACAGGTTTTTTGTATTTTCACCTTCTTCAGAGTTTAAAGTCGCCCTTGAAATTTATTGGATTGGAGGATGGAATGTCACATATGGAAGCAAGATATCCAGCTTTACTGTTTAAACAACAATTAACTGCATGTGTAGAGAAGATATTTGGTCTGATTCGTGATAATTTGAAGAAGGAAATATCCCCATTGCTGGGTCTGTGCATTCAGGTGCGTCCTCTACCTCGCAAATAGTTTTCTATGCATTTGCATGTCATCAAATTCAGCTGTTGAACACTGTCTTTCAGTAACTAATGCCTTTTATAGAACTGATTTCCCAAGTCAACATTGCTTTCTTGTTGAAATCTATTCTGCAAACACTAGTTAGTAGTTAGTTAGGTCTTCTCACGACCTAAGTGCTGCTTTAAACCCTTTTTTGGGGTTAATTAAGAGGTAAGTAGTGAGTGAGAGGTTGGAAAAAGAGTTTTGATGAGCGCTTTTGCTTTTGGCCTCATATGCTCCAGGGACTTTCTTTTCTGATTCGGGCACTTTGATTGTAATTTGGTGGCTGAACTTTACTCAAAAGCAATATGTCAAAATAAGGAATGCTTATGATTACCAAGTACAATAAAATCAGTTCGTTATAGACGCAGTCGAGCGTATATATTATTAATATTGGTCTCAGATGAGTTTAAATGGTGACATGATTAGTGAGGATTCATATAGCTGACTCAACTTGCTTTTGACTGAAGCGTGTGTGGCAGTAGAACACAGTACTTCGTTTGTACTTAATTAATAGCATCGCCCTCTTACCCTCGAACTGGTTGATGGGATTTTGGACATTCGATATGAGCGACTCCAGAAGTATCAGACCGTCTTTAATGACTCTTCCATAGTGCCTTTGAACAAACTAAAAGCGTTGTCTTCAACTCCCTCTAAGATTTGAACTGCGAACCAGCTCTCCGATTGGGAATCATCAAAAGAATGGTTAACTATTAAAGGAGGAAAGCTATTTAAATTGGTTCCCTACGATGTTTTCTATCATCTTGCTTTTTGGAAACTAGTACCCCCGAGAATCTTTTTAAACCATAGTCAAGGCTACTTGAAAATCCTTTTCTCTTCTTTCTTTGTGTTTATTAATTTTATGGAGTCAAGATGTAAAAGTTCAATGCATCATACGTTAATTGAGGATAGCTTTAGTAAAATTTATTTCTAGAGTTATATTTCTCTAAAAATAAACCCTTGTGGTCCGGTCCATCCCCGGACCCCGCGCATAGCGGGAGTTTAGTGCACCAGGCTGCCCTTCTTTTTATATTTCTCTAAAAAAGTTATTTCTCCATCCATTTTCAATTTGCTTGATCCCATCTGACCAACACAAGTAGGCACTAACACTAATGGCATACTCTTATGGTCATAGAAATGTCATGTCGTGTTTAAGAACACAAGTTCTAGGGTACTTATGATATGTGGCAAAAGTCTTTCCTTCTTTTTGGATTTTGTTAGCTCCTTGAACATAGCACAGGCACCGTTGAACTTAGCACAGACACCCTTGTACCGGAGCTGACCTTTTAAACTCTTTTGTAACTATGCATCTTCTTGATGCCTTATTAATGATGTGAATTGTGAACTTCATAAAAAATAATAGGAATATAGTATGATTAAGTAAATGATAAAGTAAAAAGATATTAATTGGGATAATTGAAATGGAAAGTAGCTGAAGTGAAAGGTTAGACATACAAGTTGGTTTTCCTTTTTGTATATCACTCTTTCCTTTTTGGTCTATTCCAGAAAGAATTACACCTTTCTATAATTGAAAACTCTTTAATTTTGAACTTCTCATTTTATTCTTGATGACATACTTTTATAGTTATAGAATTGTCATGTCGTGATCAAGAACACAAGGTCTAATGGTACTTATGGTATGTGCCAGATTTTTTTCCTTCTTTTTCTTAAAATCCGTGTCTAGACAAATGTTGCCATATAAAATGAAATGGAAGGAGTAAAAGGATTTCTCAGTGGAGGCTGATTTAGGTTGCTTGGTGTTATTGAATAAGGTAAACATCTCATTTTAGTGGAAAAAGATCAATACCTGTAGGACGTGATACAAAGGGAGTGGGTAAATGCCGATGGAGGGAGATTGAATCCTTTATAGGATTAAGTTATTGGTTTTTTTGTCGTTTCCCCCCTTTTGGATTATCATTCTGATTGAAGGCACTACAAGGGGATAAGTAGACCTAAAATGATATGAAGGGATATTGTCTCAAAAACTAAATCTCGTAGGGTCAGCACACATTCCATTAGAGCATAAGACAATAAAAGCAAAGCGTCCATATAGGTGAAACCAACTACCTCTTGTTACATTGCATGTGGCTTCACGCCTTTGATGGTTTGTTCCAGATTGGTTCAGGGTGAGTGGGTGATACTGAGTTCAATGAACAATGCGTTGCATAGCTTTTTCTTCTAGAAGAAGGAAGAGAAGATGCAGGGCACGAGACTATGCCCCACTAGCCATCTCGTGGGTCTTTTGGAAAGAGAAATATAAGATCTTTTAAGGGATTAAAAAATGATTGTGTATATTTGAGAATAACCTCTTATTTTTAGTTAGTCTTTGGTGCACCCGTGAAGATCCTGTCTGTATTGGAGATTGGGTGACATTTGTTTTTTCCATATTATTGTGTAGATTTTCTATTTTTTGGGATGCGGCTTGTATATGAGAGCTTTTTCCCACAATAATAAAATTATTTACCTTGTTAAAAAAGGGTGATACCAACTAGTTGGGGTTAAGGCTTAGTTGTAATTACCCTTGTATTATGTCCGAGGTTTATTAGCAATGTCTTTGGTTTATCCAGATCCTTGTATTAGTGTCATCTAGTTATAAAACCCCTCTAATATGTTTTCAAAAGACATATTCCCACCCTCTCATTATATGTGACGGTGATTGATTGGGCACAAAGTTTAAGAAATTAAAGAAGATTTTTGACATGTAAGTCAAATGTATGCGGAGTAGCAAAATTATCTTTTTAAATGAGTGCTGGTGAAAGTTTTACATGTCTTTTCATTTAAATGAGTGGTGGGTGAGGGTCCCTACAACTGATGTCATTAGGGTGTAAAACGGGAATGCTAAAATTAAGCAGTTCCCAGACAGAGCAAGATGCCATTATTTCTGGGATAAACTAAAAAGAAAAGTGTCCCATAAATTGGGACAAGGAGTATATATTATTGGCATGTAAATGGACCTGAAAAGAATGAAATTCATATGGAGTCATGTTGTCAATCTCAACAAAACTTGTTGAGGATTAAGATGATTTTCACTGATACTTGATTGCCATTGGGTAACTCTGTTCAATTTATAAATAAGCATTTGCCACTAAATTGAGAATTTTCTCTATGTTGATGGTTTCATGTTCTTACAGTAGTTAAGCATGATACTTGCATCCTGATAGGCTACCTTTTTTTTCCCGAGACTGCAGTCTAATTTTTCATATTTGTGGTCATGTGTGAAGGCACCAAAAATCCAGCGGGTGCATGGAGGCAAATCAACTAGATCACCTGGTGGTATTCCTCAACAGGCACCAAGCAGTCAGTGGGATAGCATCATCAAATTCCTGGATTCTTTCTTGAGTCGATTACGCGGAAATCATGTATGCATATCATTCTAATTGTCTCTTAGCTGTATCTTTTTGTCACTCTTCATTTGAGGTTGCAATATTGCATTGACGAAAAATTTCTTTTATGCAATTTTCATATGCGGGGTTTGTAGTTGCATTTGGATATTGCAAACTCTTTTCTATTGTTATTCGATTACGCGGAAATCATGTATGCATATCATTCTAATTGTCTCTTAGCTGTATCTTTTTGTCACTCTTCATTTGAGGTTGCAATATTGCATTGACGAAGAATTTCTTTTATGCAACTTTCATATGCGGGGTTTGTAGTTGTATTTGGATGTTACAAACTCTTTTCTATTGCAATTTTCATATGCGGGGTTGGTATAAGCTGCTTATACTTGTTTCTATTGCAACACCTGTTTTTATTCTCTCTATTCAACTTGAATGTTTTGTTTAACTCTTATTTTTTTTAAGACAACAATTTTGGTTATGAATAGTGACAAAGGAGAGATAGCCTAGTGGAAGGGGTTCTCAACTTCAACCATGAAGTTGATGATTCGGGTCACCAAGGAAGCAAAGTGGGTATAGCCACTTTTTGTGGCTTTTGGGGTTTATCGTATCTCGGGAAAATAATCTGGTCCTTAATAGTTTGGTTAGTTGGAGTTTAAAGTTTGTGATTTACATTATTGTGGTGGTCCTAAGTGTAGGGTAGTGGTTAGTTTTTGGCTTTTAAGATTACGGATGTGTACAATGGAGCCCATTAAACTTTTTATGTGTACTCTTCATTTGCAATGTGCGAGTTCACTATTGTGTGTCCATGGTAGTTATGATGAAAGTTACGTCTCATTATTTTTAGATAGAAGTAGTTCCAGAACTAAGGATTTTTTTTTTTTTTTGGAAAATTAGAACGTTCAAGCACAGCTTGGTCTTTCAGAATGATAGTTAAAATAGAAGAGTGTAAGAGAAAGTTTCCCTGTAAATAATTTAAAGTATAACAGTCTGGTTGTGGGTCAAAAATATTCCATTTTGGGAAATGCCATTTTGGTACAGCCAGAGGAATAACATGCCATTCAATTTAAAAATGAGTAAGTGGGAATTATGCAGCACAGTACGATATATATATATATATATTATGCTTCACAAAGGACGTGCTACACGACTGGGCTTCCGTAAAAAGGAGCAGATGATGCAGGGCATGAAATATAGCCTCATTAGCTCTCAAGTAGGTTCTTTAGGAGAGGAATAAGAGATTTTGAAGTGGTGGAAAATGACTTTGTATATATGTGGAACAACCTCCAGTTTTTTATTAATGTTGGTGCACCACGGGGTTCCTGTTTTTACAGATGATTGGGTTCTTTCATAGTAAAGGAAACCACATTTTTGTGTAGCTTCTCTACTTGTTTTACACTGCTTGTATACGAGACACTTGTCCCATATCAATAAATTATTAGTTTATCCCAAATCAATTATTCTGCACTAAAATGTAAATGGTGACATTTCAGAGTCGCTGAAAAGCTGTTGACAACTCAGCGATGAGGATATTCATAAGTTCCTTTTTGTTTTTTCCCCTGGATATCTTAAACCCGACTCCCAAACCCTCTACCCAAAAGAGGCCATTTCACTGTGCTTCCCTGGTGTTGCAGGAGGAGGGTCTTTTTCACTTATAATATTCCTCATGCGGATATGCATAGAGTTCTCCACAGGATTACTAAATTGTTGGCTAGTTGCCAGTTGGCTTATCAAATAGGCCACTGTAAAGAAATGATTCTTGGGCCTAACTCAACCCCAAAAGCTAGCTCATGAGGGGAGGATTGTCCAAGTCCATATAGGAGACCACCCATCCCTTAAAGGGCCGATGTTGGACTCTTAACACCCTCTCTCACGCTCGGGACTGGACATCTGGTGCGTGGACAATTTTTAATATGGGGCCCCAACATCGGAAATGAAAATTGGGATGTGTCCTCTAATACCATGTCAAATTAGGCCTTGGGCCTAACTCACACCCCAAAAACTAGCTCATGAGGGGAGGATTGTCCAAGTCCATATAAGGAGACCAACCATCCCTTAAAGGGCCAATGTGGGACTCTTAACAGTAACGTATAAAATCCCTTTCTACGAAAACCATGTTCACAAGTATGTATTGGATATCTGTGGTCAGGTTATTTAGTTTGCAATGTGTGCATACTGCCTCTAATTGTTATCTCAGTGTTTCATGCGGATGCATATTTGATCAGCTTGCCCCTTGGTCTATATCAGTGCTCCCTGAGGATTCCTGATCACCTTAATGATGAATCAGTTACTCCTTTTAGGATTCCTGATCACCTTAATGATGAATCAGTTACTAGGTGATATTTTTTTTCTTGGAAAATGGTAAATTTGTATTCTTCAGCATTATGGAGATGCTGGGGACCTTTAAAAGAAGAAAGACAAAAAGAAATACTTACAGAGATCCTAATAATTCTACCAACTGTTTTGTTTCCTGTACATCTTTTTCTTTACACCAAAAATAAAAAGATACTATAAAATTCCACTTAACTTTCTGAATGGAATTGGACCTAGCTTCAAAATTTCTACTATTCCTTTCTTTTCACACTGTCCACCATATGCAGTGTGGGATTATCCTCCACCATGCCTTCTGGCTCTTGCTTCCCCCTCTTATAATCCAACAACTCAGCAAATATGCAGTATGTTCAGGCATAGTCCACTTTGTTTCTGTGAGACTAAGAAAGATGACCCAAATCTGTGTTGTGTAGCTGCAATGCAAAAATATATGGTTGTTGGTCTCTTTTGTTTTCCCACATAATGAACACCAAGATACTATAGTCTTTCCCTTTTTCTTCAGAACTTCATGTGTCAAGCAAGCCTTTCTAGCAATCAACCATGTAAATCATTTTACCTTGGTTGGTGCTTAGTTTCTCCAAACCTTTCTTCACAAGCTTTTTTGTCTGTTGTTTTGCTGGTTGCTTTTCAATTTGTAAGCCCGGCTAACAGTGAAAGCCCCATCTTCACTATGTTTCCATTTCAATGAGTCAGGTGCGTTGTTGGTGCCAGGGAACAACCCTATTTTTTCTAGCAATTTGGCCTCTCTCCACTTCCCAATCATTTAGTAACCTCCTAAAAGATAAATTCCAACCCTGTGGTGTCCAACAATCATTGCCATTTTCCTCTGGATTGTTGCAAAAAATAAACATATCTGAAAAGGAATCTAAGGGGTCTGATTATTCCAGGAATCTCCCCAAATTTTGTTCTCCTAACATCTCCCACTTTTATATATAAATTGGTCTCAAGCTTTGGCCATAAGTTTCTCATAGTTCTCCAGACCCCAACCCCACAAGTGTCAACGCTGACATTACTGCTCCAAGAATTGTATATACCATATTTGCATTTGATAACATCCTTCCATAGAGCTTGCCCCTCTTCATTTATTTTGTTGGTATTGCTTAAAGAAAGCCTGTATTCTGATAACCGAGAAATCCCCAAGAACTTGTGAGCATGGTTCAAAACTCGGTGGATAATGGGACCGCCTCTATCATTCTTCACTTAAATACTGGGCTTTTATCTGCCGTAGGGGTTGAACATGTGACATGCGCCTAACCCACACATGCAAGGTGCACTCTTACCACTAGACCAACGACCTGGTGGCAAGCTTGTATTATGTTTTTGTGACACTTGCACCTACATCGTTGATGGTACACTGCAAAAGATTAGTGTGGGGGTGATAGGAGCATGTCTGCTTTTTCTAGTTTCTTTCTTGTTACTTCAAAACTTGCAATTTCATTCTCTTGTCAATTTACTGTCTATGAATGATGTGTTTCCAGGTGCCTTCATTTTTCATCCGCAAGCTGACAACCCAGGTTTTCTCCTTCATCAATATATCACTTTTTAACAGGTATGATGATATTACAAGTATCTTTTTTCTTAACTCTTGTCCTTTTTCTTTTGTGAAAATAAAGCTTGTGATTGTCTTTGGTCTCTAAAATATGCAAGTCTTTTACTCCGACGAGAGTGTTGCACATTTTCCAATGGAGAATATGTGAAGTCCGGTTTGGCAGAGCTAGAAAAATGGATAGTCAATGCAAAAGAAGAGGTATTAAGAAAGACTTTTTTTTCCCTGTGCATTCTCCAATGTAGATGTTGAACTGAGAAAGAACTACGTGGGTGCTGAATATAGTTTGCAGGTACATCTTGGCATGAACTAAGTTATATCAGACAAGCTGTTGGATTTCTGGTAGAAGCCATATCCTTGCTAATAGCTCTTTAATATCTGAAAGTTTTACTGTGCTATAAGCTCTATTCGCTGTGATTATCTAGGTAATACATCAAAAGAGGAAGAAATCATTGGAAGAGATAAGACAGGACCTTTGCCCGGTAAGAAATAATATCCCAAAATGTCATTTTGATGTCAAATCTTCGTTGCAGACTGAATATCCTAAATACATCATCTTGGACAGGCATTGACAACCAGACAGATTTATCGAATTAGTACCATGTATTGGGATGACAAGTATGGAACTCAAAGTGTGTCAAATGAGGTAAGTGCTTCAATGCATTTCTCCTAAGTCTGTTTTCCGGGTATGTTTTTGTTCATAGGCGTATGACTGTATAATTTGTAGGTTGTCGCACAGATGAGGGAGATTTTAAACAAGGATTCTCAGAATCTAACATCTAACTCATTTTTGTTGGATGATGATCTGAGGTAAAAGCTCGTTGTACTGCTATTCCATCATTTTTTCCGTTTGAGATATGCCTATCCTAAAATATCTAGTTAATTGTTTGTCAAAGTTAAATATTGAATCATCATATTGTTTAGTGCTGATGGTATCCTTGAGATAGAGCGATATTTTAATCATTAGAGGTTATCTTTTTCTAGTAGCAGCTTGTCCTGGTTTCATAAATGCTCGATAACATTTAGTTTAGCATACTAAATATTCAAGTATAGCACATCAATTTTGCAAACGCCATTCTGTTGACATTGATCAAGAATTTTGCTTATTAAATGAGTACATAAGGTGCAAGCTTCATATCAGTTTCTTGGTCTATGGAGAATTCATTTCATCATTTCGCGGTTGCCTTTGTTAATTATTTATTGCTGCTTGCAGTATTCCGTTCTTAACAGAAGACATTTATATGGCACTTCCGGAGTTAGATCCTTCACTTATGGAGCTGCCAAAGTTCCTATCTGAATATCCATCGGCGTTGCTTATGATACAGCACACAAAGTAAATTTTCTTTGTACATGTTTGGAGTATTGTTTTCTTGTACAACTCCAGCATTGTCCGCTCGCAATCTGTAACATTTACCGACTCTTGCCTGTGGAATAGTGCATCTGAAGTTGGGAACTAATTCCTGGAGATGCTGGACAAGTTGTCTGCCAAAAAGAAAATCCCTTCAGATTGTTTACACGGCAGTCTAGGTGTAGAGTAGAATCTGTACAGCACTAGGCGTAGTTAAGTCAAAAAGCTTCCTATTTTTTTGGAATGCCGCCCTTTTTGAGTTCTGTATATTTGTCATGTTGGTTACTTCATTATTGGCACCCGTCCTAGAAGTTTTCGAGGCACTTGCCATGTTAGAAATGTAGCCATATCTCCTTAAGCCTCACTTCAACCATACTCTGTTCCATGTACTAATAGTAGGTTTGTATTTGTTGATGTACATTTACTGTGAATACCCTTTTTTTTTTTTTGGAAAATTATAAAAAATCTTTCATGTTGTAACAAATGCTACCATTCAAGTCTTCGTACATTTGTTCCATTCTTGAAGTGTAAAACCGAGCTGAAGTTGCATAGTTCGTCAAGTGAGTTCTCTCTTGCTTCCGGTTCTATGGAAATAATGATTGAATTTGATTTGCTTCCTCGTTTACTTGAGTATTTTTCCCAGAACAGTAATTTATTAGTTATTAACATACTTCATTGGAATGATAATAATTATAGGGTCTGTTTAGCTACATGATTCCGTTGTTCTTTGTACACGTCTACTTATCTAGAAATTAGTTTGGCAATTTTTCATGTAAAATGTTGTTTGAAAGATGAGGTCTTAAGTTTTGGTTCTCTTATTATTTTTCCTTTCCCCCCCTTCTCTTTCATGTGTTGGATTGGATCAAAGTTGCTTTGATGAAAGCATCTGTGCCAGTATTCACTTTATTGCAAAATCCTATATCCCGGGCATGCGTTTCCCAACACTTGAAATAAATTGTAGTAATTAAACACCTCTACAAGAGGGCTAGTCAAGTTTGAAAGAATTTGTTGTCAGCATCTTGGTCAGACTGATCTAAAATAATTATTTTCCCATTTTATCTGACGGTATAACTTGGTGAGTGAGTGAAACAATATTCTCAGGTCGTGATTTTCTTCAGTATGTTATTAATCGTAAAATGTGTGATTTTTACATTCTTTTAGTCTAACTATGTAGATGTCTATTAAACTTGTCAACAAATTTCTGGCCATTCTTTCTTTGAAGCGAAGCAAAGCGCATTGCAAAGAAGCAGCCAGCTGACTGCCCCTTCCACTCAACCTTTCTTCGTTGTGTGAATAAGGTCGTAGTCTGTATGGACATTCTGGGCAGGCCGCAATAAGTTGCTAGTAGAAGGTTTAGACCAATCGCAATTCATCACCATCTTGCCCGCCTCCAATTAATGACTGACTATTATATAAGTGTTGACCTAAGCCCTTGCGCAGGGGCTCGGCTCCTGAACCGTACGTGAGCTGTCTCATATTGATTTATGTGCTATATGCTTAACACAGGGAAGTCGGACTCTATCAATTCCTTTTCACTGGGAACAACTCCTATCTCTAAAGAATCAGACTCTTAACAAACCTGGTTTATTAGTTCAAGTTGAATCCAATACCTATAGTGCCTTACTTGACTGAAAGCGGGAATGACCGCATTCTTCTTATCATACGAATACAAGCTGCTTGCTTAAAAACTATTTTAAATTTGAAAGACCTTTCTTTATTTTTCAGACCAAGAACATGGAAGAGTGAATTCAGAAGTAACTACTAGAACCAAATAGGCTTTCTACATATGCATCGTCTCAAACAACGATTTTTATCAGCTGTAGCAAAGAAAGAAACTTGATAGAAGTCAAAATAGGAAAAAATAAAAATGCCTAGCAACTTTTTTCTATGGATATAAGGCTTTAATTTATAGAGATAGAGGAAGCATCGTAAAGATCAATTTGCGAGGTTTTGGGCTGATACAATAATAACCAATACATAATGACTGAAGCCAATTTTGATTGGTTAATCCGATCAGTTCATCGATGGTCAGCAAGTATGATGGTCCTAATGATGATCCTGCATGTATTTCGTGTGTATCTCACCGACGGATTTAAAAACCTCGTGAAATGACTTGAGTTACAGGTGTGGTTCTGGCTATATTAACCGCATCTTTTGGCGTAACTGGTTATTCCTTACCTCGGGATCAAATTGGTTATTGGGGAGTCTCTTGTTCATAGATCTTGAAACCAGATCAATATCCATTTCACAATAGATCTATTTATCGATAGAAAGATATATAGATCTCTATATGGATCTATCTCCATATCTAAATATGGAAGAACCGACACTTAAAAGGGCGTAACTAACGGAAGGTTCTCACCCTGTCCCCGACATTGTTCTCCGACGATGTCTCCTGAGCAAAAGGAGCCACAATTTTTTTTTCTTCCGATCAGGACAAGTGGGTTGGTTCGTTTCGTCCTCCTATCTACGCAATTCTCTGTCTTCGATCGTGATCATGTTGGGCGAAAGGTAGTTGTAGAGGAGCTCTAAGCTACTCGACTGTAAGGAGAGGCGCGGAAAGCCACTTGTACTTGCTTGACTATAAGGAATCATCATTTTCCGACTATTAGAGTTGACAATAAGTTGTGGCCTCAGTTGGGGTGTTTATGAAAATATATAACAAGCTTAATGGGGCGGGTGCTTATATGTTATGCCATTTTCTATTTAATTTCTTATTATATATGTTAATGTTGGGTTTGGTGTTGTGACATTTTGCCCAACATATCGTTTTCAGTACTAAGTTGAAGTTCAGAAATGTTGAAACAAATGTCACGACATTCGGACCAACATTCTGTTAAACAATTTTGACTTACTTCACGAACTGAAGCAAATCTTGTGGGATTTTTACCACGATGGTAAAGTGACCTGGCAAGGTGATTAGGAGCTGATGAAACACGTGGGAAGAACAAGTCAAAGCTGTTGCTAAGCTTGGGGATCAAGTCCAAGAAGTTGAGGATTTTGCTCCATGATCTTCTCCAACAATTTCTATCGGTTGTCCACCTTTTCCTCAATCTCCACAACCAATCGATGAGCTTTTCAAGGAAGACTCTCTACTATAAATAGAGAGGGAAGAAGAGTGAATCGATATCCAGAAAAAGATTGCAAAAATATCAAAAGAGCTCTCGAGAATTTATCTCAGAAAACTGATCGCTAGTGTTGCCTGAGCGTGTTGACGACATTCTGTCAACATTATAATTGCTACGTAGATTCTAGATTTGTTCTTTATTGAAGCTATTATAATGAGATGTTGTCTATGTCTATTTAGATAGATTTTTCAGGCAGAAGTCATCTGCGACTTCAAACTTTTAATTCCTTTGTATTATTTTGTAAATTGTAAAAGAAGGAATTTATTCAATTATATATATATATATATACACACACACACACACACAATACTTTCGATCACTGACCGTCATATGTTATATAACCAATATAACCTATGTAAATATTAAATTTTTGTGTTCTTTATTATTTTCGCTGCTATTTACTCTTCAAATATTTTTCTATTTTATCGAAGTGTTGTTACTTGTGTCAGACAACATTATTGCCGACATTTACAAACTGCATTGACATTGAATTTGTTTTTACTTTCAGTTTGTGTTTTATTGTTCCATAGCATACTCCGGGACCCAACAATATAAATTTGATAATGAATCGTTTGGAATCACATGAATTAGAAATATACAAACCTTATCGTACTCCTAATCCCCATGGAGATTGGAGTATCCTTAGTTTGGTTGGAAGGATAAAATAAAATAATGTTGTATACTGTATTGTAGTCTTCTGCTTCAAGCGAATAAAATCGGTTTGTCTGTCAGCACATCATCATTACTCGCAGGGAAAATAGTGGCGTATAAGTAATTTGTTGGCTTTGGAATGGTCACCTTTAAATACGGGGTCCTTTCTCCATTAAGAAACAATAAAGCCATATGGGCTCTACCATAAGATTAAAAAGTTTCTTAAAGCTGGAATTGGAGAAGATAAAAAGAAATAAAGTTATATCACCTAATATCCATTAAGGCTTTAGATACGAATATTTAATAATCTACCAGTAATTTCATCTCATATTTAATAATCTTAAAGAACATTCATAGCCTTATTTCTCACGTTTCATCCTTTGCAGCGATGACTTCGTATAGCTAGATGGTTAACTAATTGACAAGGTTGGCCATACCTTAGGGGCGACAAAATGAGTAAAAACATGGATATCCGCCCTATCCATTTAAAATGGATCGGATATCTAATTCATTTAAAATGAATTCGTCAATTCATATTATCCATTTAAAATATGAATAACTTAATGAGTAAAATGAATAAAATTAATAACTTTAGTAAAACAAAATCTTTAAAAATAAAAAAAATGATTTTCTTAATAACATTAAAGAAAACAAGTCCCGACATTTCACCAACAACCCACCACCCTGCATCCACCCCACACCCCACCACCACCCAACTCAACCCATCCCCTCCATTTTTATTTTTTTTTAATTTTTAATTTTTTTTTATTTTCTACACCACTCATCCGTTTTTTTGCCTTGCAGTGATTCCCGCTTAATAGGTTGGAGGACCCCATCCCCACTCCACCATCCTCCAAAAAATTAATTTTTCTTTAAAAAAATTTTATTTGATTTTTACACCCCCCCTCCCATCACTACTCCATATTAAGTCAACATCTTTAAAGTAACTTTAGATAATATGAATAAATATGAATATCCATAATCCGTCGGGTTAATCGATTTTTTATCGGTGTTAAATATGAGCGGGTCAGATAATTAATTCGTTTCTGTTTAATCCATTGTAACCCACCCATATCTGACCCGACCCGCTCGTTTGACACCCCAAGCCATACCTAGTAAAAAAGGATGTTATCCCAACTAGGGATGGCAACGGATAGAATCTGAACCGGATCCTACTGGATCCAGATCCAGATCCATTTCTCATACCTGTATCCAGATCCATCGGGTCCATAAAAATCATATCAAAATTCAGATCCATCGGATCCACGGATCGGATCTGGATCCACATGTAAAATTTTTTGAAGGCTGCAGTTTACTTCATGTTCAAAAACTCAAATTGCGGAGACAAATAGGAAGGCTGCAGTTTACTTCAACACACAAACAAAGTAAAAACATCAACAGTTTGTCCAAAGCCACCATTACAAACAACCTAGTGTTTCCTCTAACACCTGAAAACTCCAATAATTTATTGTCAAATGAAATTTTATAAACCAAAATACGAAAAGAACACCAAATAACCAAAAGCGAACATTATATTCTGCAGCCTTCACGCTTCCCTTGACCTCCCGAATCATTTTCTTCTACTTATATTCTGCAGCTTCACGCTTCCCTTGACCTCCTAGAATCATTTTCTTCTACTATTACTATTACATGATTTCGAAGCCAAAAGCTTAAGATTTTTTAGTTTACAACCTCCCAAGAAACAAGGGTAAAAGATCTTGTCCAAAGAGTTGGCATTTCCGGTTTGGGATTTTCGGTTTGGCATTTCCAGTTTGAGATTTCCGGTTGCCAAACTTCATAAACTAGTCTTCGAAATCACTAGTTTCAACGTCATCAACATCCTAAAATAACAAAGAAACAATCATATTAAAAAGAGATTACTAAAAAAAAATCATCTCAATAAATATTTATGATTAAATATATCATTTACCATATCAATATAGTCAACTACTTCTCCTTCTTCTTCAGAATCTTCAGTAACTATCGAACAAGCATGTGTGCCCTCCAAAATACCTTTATTTGAAAGAAATTGAAAAATAAATAGAAGGTTCATGTTAGGGGAAAAATTGATATTAACATATATGAGAATAATCAATACATAAATAATAGATACCTTTAATGTCTTCGATCATCCAATTTTGCAAGCACATTAATGCCTCCACGCTTTTAGAGTGAAGCCTAGAACGATGAGAACTAATCACCCTTCCACCCATGCTAAAGGCACTTTCCGAAGCCACGAAGAGACAGGAATTGCAAGGATGTCCTTGGCAATTTTCTGTAAAGTAGGATACATTTGATCCATTTTCCACCAATTAAGTATATCAAAATCATCATTCTCGGGTATAGGATCATCCTCCAAGTAATGCTCCACCTCACCCCTCACATTCATCTTTCTTTTCTTTGTTCTTTTAGCTTGAGCATATTCATCCTCATCATTATCACAAGACTCTGAAATTCCTCGTTTGCCACTTGGAAAAGGTTCTTGACTTTTATTTCCCTCACTTCTCATTTGATATTCAACCACAGGTTTATCAACTACATTACTTAACCACATATGACATAACAGAGAAGTATCATGCACATTTTAGTCCAATTAACATATTTAAATCTCAATACCGTAAAAAACCCAGTGCATTGTATATATACTCTTGACCAGTGCATTGTATTTAATATAACAGAGAAGTATCAATATCATGCACATAATAGAGAACAATAATACACACACACATTATCTTTCCTTCACCAGAAAACCAGTGCCACTGCCAGTCTGCCATCATTACCTTCGATTCCCATACTCTCCATCATTTTTCCTAAAGAACAATAATACACACACACACTAAACCAGTGCCACTGCCACCATTACCTTCGATTCACATACTCTCCATCATTTTTCCTAAAGAACAATAATACACACACACATTATCTTTCCTTCACCAGAAATTCACACACCCTATATATAAATGACTGTTAATAAATCTTTTAAAATCTCAAAACATCAAATATTATATAAATGACTGTTAATATATCTTTCAAAATTCCAAAACATCAAATATTATATAAGTAAAAAAATAAAACTAACAAAAAGAAGAACTAAAAAAAAGAAGAACTAACGGAGGTTAAAAGGCCAAAAAAAATCGAACTCACCATTTAATATAGCAGAAAGTATTGAATCTGATTTGTCTTACTACCTTGGAATCGAAAGGGGGTGGACATGGACTGTTGGCAAGTAAAGAAGATGGCTAGGGACTAGGGTTTTCGTCTTTGGTATATGAACTGTCTATGAAGAACAGAAGAGAGATGGAGTGAACTGAGGACTGAGGAGACTTGCGGCTTCTTTTGATCTTTTCCCTTAGGTTAGGCTTAGCCGCTTAGGCATTTACATTTACCCTATTGTTGGCTAACAATTATAAGACGCATGGGCTGGGCCTTCGGTCCTTTATGGACTTGGGCCTGGCCGAGAAGATTAATTTGTTGGCTAACAGTTAAAACGCATGGGCTGGGCCTTCGATCCTTTATGGACTTGGGCCTGGCCGAGAAGATTAAAGAGATAATGTATAAATGTTTAATCTATTTAATAAAATAACGGATCCACGGGTCGGATCTGGACCGGATCCGGATCTCAAATATAAGATCCATATCCAGATCCGATCCGTCAGAAACGGATCCGGGTCCGATCCGGATCCGTCGGGTCCAAATTTTGAAGATCCATATCCTATAAAACGGATCTGGATCCATCGGATCCGGACCGGGTCCAGGATCCGCTGCCATCTCTAATCCCAACACATTTCAATCTTGATGCTTCTATTCACGATGTCCCTTAAAGACTTGCCAGCTAAAAAGATAAGAATTCCCTGGAAATTCTTGCACAACTCATCCAAATCCTGAAAGTTAAGTGGCTCCTTTTCTACTTTGGTAATAACAACAGGACTTCTTGTAACAGAAACAAATTCACACTGCTGTAAATCAGCCAAGGAGAATGATCTCCAACCCAAGAAACTCTCACGAGATAAAGGAGGAGAATTATTGGATACATTACGATAGTTGTGGACGTTGTACTCTTTGAAATGAGGATTAAGAGGTGACACAAACGGAGCAGGTGATCTTGAGAATGAATTTGTGGAGTTTTCACAAATGTTGCTAAGACCTGAAGAACAATTCACAGCAGCTGCTGCTGCTAATGCCAGTGTGGTTCTACTAGAATTAGTCACTCTTTTTGAGATGCCACCTCTGTTCTTGTTACTCTCCCAAGCTAAACCACATGCCAATATGTTTCTTCTTTTCTTAATATAGGCATTTTCTGGCTTTGCTAATTCTTTCATGGAGGATGAAGTTGAAGCTTCTCTTAAACTTGTGAATGATTTTGACTTTCCATTATAGAACCTTGAGATACCCTTTCTGCAAATATCATACATACATATGCTCATTAAAAATATGCAAATAATAACCTACCTACTAAAAGAGATGAAAAAACAACATGGTAAGGAATAGATGCCCAGAATAAGTCATAGGAATCCAGATCTATATGAAAACATTGAAGCAAACAAATTAAAATTTGATTTTCTAGGCACAGATTCCTACAAGAATGGGACATATCATGAGAATCATTTTCAGTAAGTAAAGCCTTGATAACATGTTATTAAAAAAAAAGGCTGATTCTTGATTTCTTGTACTGAAGTGTTAGAAGTTCTCAAGAAGCAGTATTGAAAATTCTAAAGGACACAAAATAAAAGGAAACATAAAAATTAACATAGAAAGTTTCTCCTTCTTTTTCTTTTTTTTGTGGTAAGTAGGAGAGTATAATATTGGGAATATGCTAAAGACTCTCGAAATCCCAAATAGAAGTTGAATTCAAGCTAATTAGAAACCCCTCAATCTAAGGTAATCTAGAAGAGATCACTAAAAAGGAAAAACATCAAACAATTGAAAAAACAAAAACAAAAGTAAAAAGGGGGAAAACCTCAGCAGTGTCCAGATGAGTTTATCTAAGATCAAGAACGACAACAATATATCTCGTATAATCCCATGAGTGGATCTGAGTAGAATAAAATATACGCAGACCTTATCTACCTGACAAGTCTTACCTACATTGGCAAATATAGACCCTCAGCTCAAAGTAAAGTAGAAACAAAATAGCAAAAAAATTAAAGCACAAGAAACATACAAGGCTAAAGAAAACATTGCATGATTTATTTTTCTTTTGCAATTTCATAATATGGGAAAACAGGAAAAAACAAAGAAAAAAGAAAAATAAAAAGCTGAAAAAATGTACCTGATTGGTAGAACTTCCTGTAGAGCTTCCATGGAACTCAAAGGACCTTTATAACAACTCTGAACTTCCTCAGAATCATCAATTTTCTCCATTGATCCTTCTGAAACATCACTATTTTTCCCAATTGATGATGATGAAGAACTGCATGATGAATTCAATACCTTGTCTTCATTAATTTTCATCTTTTTATTACCACCAAAGTATCTCTCATCTCCTTTATGTGAATTCAATGCATGCATAAATCCAGATGAACCTTCAACTTCCCTTTTCTCCATCATCATACTTACAGACATTTTTCTTTTCTTTTCTTTATTTTTTTCCCTAGATCACACAAAATAAATAAATATTAAATTAAAGAAATGGGGTTTCAGAGAAAAGGCTGGTGATAGTATTTGTAAAGAAAGACAGACAAATTTCCAACATAGCAAAAGCTTAGATCTTTGAAACAAGAAGAAGGAGAAGGGGAGAAAAGAGGAGACATATCTTGTTATATAATAATAATAGTACTAATAAGATAATGACTTATCATTAAATAAAAGTAATCAAGAAACCTTAACAGTAAGTAATAGAAGTTTGAATAGAATAATGGGACACCATCAGAGAATGCGGTAGATCAATTCTTTCTTAATTAGAGGTCTTGAGTTTTGATTTTTGCGTATAAAAAAATTCTTTGATAGAAAACATTTTCTCTAAAAAAATAAATTATATCTAACACTAATACAGATATAATCGAATTCTAATGTGAATCGCGAACATTAGATGAGAAATAAAAAAAAATTAGAATAATAGGGTTAGTACGGAAATGTATATATAAAAAAAATAATAGTAAATGAAGAGAAAAGAAATGGTAGGTCTTACTGGTTGTCCTTGTTAGAAAATAAGGAAATTTAATTTAAATTTTTTAAAAACTTAAGAAGGTACAAATTGAATAAGTATTCAAATCAAGAATTAATGGTACCCACTAAGCAATATCATTATGAGATGTAAATCCATTGGTTTACGTTAAATAGTATAACAATCCAAAGCAGGGATATGAATCTAGTCAGCTTTACAGCTATTTTTGTTAAGGATAAACCTAATCCCTATCATTCTTTGCTCCAAAAGGTGGAATCTCCCATCCCAGGAGTCTCCACACCCCGGTCCGACAGGTCTGTGAAGGAGGTAAATCATGGTGACTCAATTGATTTCAAAGGTTAGACCACTACCACGCTCGCGCACAAGGGGGCCCTCCTTTATTTCAAGAAGAAACTCCCACACTGCCGCTGACGGGATTCGATCCTTGGTCTTTGCTCCAAATATCCCCCTTGAAACCAATTGAGCTGCCCAAACGGACTAATCCCTATCATTCTTGTTGAAGATGCTATAGTATATTAACCAATTATTTCTTTACTATTTTAATTAGTTTGACTTCATGTGCAATTTTTTAAAAAAATTATCTGTAATTACTTAATACGAGATTTGATTGTGTAAATATTTTTATATTATCAGTGAACAAACAATAAGCTTGTTGTTATAACAATTTAAATACTGTAATGGTGTAAAATTCCTTTGCGCTTAATTGCACTATCAATATAGATAACTTCAATCTTTTTAAATTATTGATCCTTTTTTTTTCTAATTTAAATACTAATAGGCATTTAAGAAAATATGAAACCATGTCATTAATAACTTTATATACATGCCTATTGGCTTGTTAGTCATCATAATAATAATTCAAACTATTATAATATAGCTATAAATTTCTTAAATCTTTATTTCGATATAAATTATGCTAGTTCAAGTGAGGATTTGAAGGTTGGTGGTTGAATATGACTGTTTCTCTCTTGACTTGTAGTTGCCTAAACCATTTTAAAATTTAGAGGAGGAAAATAGAGTGAAGAAATTTATACTATTAATTTTTTAAGTAAAAAAAACTACTACTGTATATAAAATTTTCTCAATGCGGAACAAACTGAATCCCACTTTACAAAATTTTATTGCTCCTTGATCTATCTTTAAAGGATTTTAGGAATTAATTTTTTGATTATTTTTTCAATAAGTGAGAGGATTCTTTTTAAAAGAAAAATAACTACTAGGGATGACAACGGATCGGATCTGGACCGGATCCTACCATATCCAGATCCATTTTTCATACCTACATCCAGATCCGGATCCGGATCCATCGGATCCATAAAAATCATATCCAAATTCGGATTCACGGATCCACAGATCGGATCTGGATCCACATTTTTAGAATGCATTTTCGACGCAATAATTTGCATGCTGCACATGGAGAATTGGACGATGACATCTTTGGCCTCCCTATATTGTTGTAGACAAATGAATGTCTCCTTGATTCTATAACGGAAAAAAAAAATCAGAAAGCTTCATAAAATGATAAAGACCTAATTAAATCTGAGAAACATGTAATAAGTATGATAGATAGAGCCTCATATACTTGTAACAAAATGCATTTCAGTATGATAGATAAAAAATTAAATAAGTAAACAAGAGATAATTTGAGTATGTTAAAGAATGCATGATATTTAAAGAAGCTATTTCATTTAATCATTTTGGAGTAGAAAGACATTAAATTCATATTGAAGCAAACATGGAAAGTAAATATATTACAGCACTAATTTATATCTATAGAATAAATTAAGAGGTCTATTAATTTATTTATTCAAAGAAACTAAGAGGTGTGAGAATGGAAGCTGAGTGTGATTAGTGGAGTAATAAAATTGTTGTTCCAACCAATTCTTCATAAAATTTCCAATATCCATTACTCTAAACCTGAATGTAAAATACAGAAATTATGAAATTTTTAAAGAAAATACTTATAAAATTACATTCTAGGTTATGCATATATTTAATAAAGAACGGATCCACGGGTCAAATTTGGATCGGATACGAATCTCAAACACAAGATTCAGATCCAGATCCGATCGGTAAAAAACGGATCCGGGTCCGATTCGAATCCTTCGGGTCCAAATTTTAAAATCTATATCCTATAAAACAGATCTAGATCCACCGAATCCTGACCGAATTCAAAAATCCACTGCCATCTCTAATATCTACACAGTTTCCATTGTAAGAAAATTGAAATCATGCAGGCAGAATGCCGACTGGTTATTGCATAGGAAACATAAGATTGGTTGAATAATATATGTAATGGGGCCTTGAGAAATGATGTTGATAAAAATTGCATTATGAGATATGAAGAAAATTTGTGCCCAAAAGGAGACAACCAAATAAAATGTGGCTCCTTTTGGTTGGTTCTTATCCAACCAATTCTTTATCCTCCTATTTCCTTTTCATTGAACCTCTCTAATTTACACTGATAAGGCCAATTATTTTTTAAAAGAAAAAAGAAAAAAACTATCAATTTTTTCTTTAATATTGGTATTAGAAAATGATTTTTTTTTTAAAATTTAAGTCATTTTTTCATACAACAGGTATGTGAATAATTTTCTTGCTTACAGTTTAATTTAATTTCAGAACAATTTAAATCCTTAACTCAGTCACAGTTACAAATGTTGATGTGTTGCTAGCCATAATATCCAAATCCTAACAATCTAAAAAGTATAAAGCTTCAATTTTGGTCGTTATGGGCCCCACACTAATTATCTTAAGATAAGATTTTATTAGATTTGCGTCCTTATAGCTTTCTCTCTCCTCCATGATTTACTTCAACTAATGTCACCTCAACTTATGGAGGACTCATTATCTAGAAACTGGTGAATATCACTTTCTTGTAAATTAAGAAAAAAAATAAAAAATTAAAGGAAGATTTCTTTGTATTTTTTTTTGTTTCAAAATCAATATTTGGTACTCGATTTTGTGTTCGAAATCTTACTTTAAAATAAAATACTCTCTATTAAAGACGATTATATTTTTAGAGCTCAAATTCAAATATTTAATTAATATGAAGAGAGTACCAACGGAATAAACAAATCAAGGTTTAGGTAAAATATTTTATTGTGGGGAAGAAGAAACAAGTGTTGAGTCTGATAGAACGACTTTACAAAGCAATGTGAAGTTCGAATTACAATTTAGACTCATAGAAGCTGAAGAAGACTTGTTAGAACATTGAAAAGAAAGAAAAAAGGGATCATATGAAAAATAGGCAAAGGTAAAACTCAACATGAGATGGATTATCTGAAATAACAACTAACAAAATTAAACCGACAATTTATTGTACAGAAATGACCTATGACATCATAAATTAAAAATAACATACGATCATAGCAATCTTAATCAGCATAAGAAAATTTAAAAATAATAATAAAATAAAAAAACCTTAATAAGCAGGATAGAGAACTTGAAATCGTTATAAGATAATAAGCTTCGTTATTAAAACATTTCTTCTTTCTACAAATGTTAATTTTTTACCGGTCTATGACGCTTGTTCATCAGTCAACTTGAGCTTGTTGAATCTATCGTGTCTTAATAACATTCAATTGTTCCCTTTACTAATCCTCTTTACCGCAATCTCGTAATATCCTCGATTAGTTCGAAATATGATTATTAAAAGCCTTGTTGGGATGGGATAAACGAGCTTTTTCAAGTCACAAACAAGACATTGTGTTTCAGCATACAAATATGTCCATTCTCATCGTAGACCACAATAATGATCACACGGGTCTGAATTTTTCAGTTCATAAAAATCATCATCACGCTTTATTAGAAGATGCAACTTATATTTGTTGAACTCAATTTGAGTGATATCAAACGAGGAATCACCCGAATAGTTGCTATAATTTGAGCTGACATCATCACTGACACTCGGATCCTTCGAAAAGAATACTAATCAATTAAAATTTTCATCATTCGACATGCTTAGTAATCTTGTTTTTATGTACCGAATTTTCTAAGAAATGAAGTTCTACTTATACAAAGGAAAAATTGAATACACATAGTATAGTGGTGACATCACTCTGACGTACACATACCCTGCTTACTTTATTTGTAATACATCTAATAAGGTCACGAGAACTCATCATCATTGGATATCTCATAGTTAGAATTCCCATGAGACGTGACAGTGTATCCATCTTGATTAGATTGAGCCCCGATGCAACACATTTCTGTCCGGTGTTCTCTTCGCGAAAATGATTCAGGACCAAATTATATAGTTGTGATATTCTATCTGCATTTATGTAGCACGACTTTTTGATTGTTTAAGTTCAAATACTCGCAAGTCTTGTTCTAGCCCTGCAACCTCCTTAACAAACCAGTGTCACTTATGTATTATTTCATCATTATAACGTTGATTGTATTGCCCATTTGGTTTATTCGAGTATTCAGATTATTCATTTAGTGCCATGTTCTACCCATTGCTCTAAATATGTCGCACCCCAACCTTGGGGGTGTGGCGGGCACCCGGTGCCTTAATGGCCCATGCATACCACCTATGAAATGTAATCCGCATCTGCAAGTATTTGGACCGACAAGGTCTCAGGATAATCCTTGCAAGACAATTAGAACATAGCAACATGTATAAGCAGAACAACCCAAACATAAATGCATAGAGTAAGCCGACAAGGCCACAATATATATCATTTAACTAACAGAAAGGTCGACGAGGCCATACATGAGATCTATACACATTACATATGTCTACAAACCTCTAAGAGTAACATAACATCATAAGGTCAGGACAAGGCCCCGCTGATACGATATCGGGGGGCTCAATTGCTCAAACATCTCCAATGAATTGTACTAGAAGTCGAGCCAGGAACTTCTAAGCTTTAGGAGCCATGTTCATAGAGAATGAAGCCATGGAAGCACTTGAAGAGAGCCATTTAAGGGCCTTCAAGCTATGAGAGATAGCATAGAGGAAGATTACAAGAATCCAAGAGCACAAGGCCCAAGGCTTGCCTTTTAAAGAAGCTCAAGTGTTAATGTATGGCTACAATTACAAGCTTGGATAGTCAAAGACCGAAAGGTGGTTATTTATGCAAAGAGGCTATTCTTTAAGGACAAATCCATCATTCCTTGAGAAGACATCCAAACAAGGCCCTTACTTCATTAAGAGTATTTTTGTAATAGACAACCTTGTCTTCTTTAGCCTAGTAGTATAAATACTACATTTATTGTTTTCATTTCTTAATTTTGATGATGTTGAGATGAATACTCTTAAAGAGTGATAGTTTATGTTGGGTCCGGGGCTACGGATAAGCAAGAATATGTAAGAATAAAATAGTAACAACTAAAACAATTAAAACAGTTTCTGGATGTTGCCTTCAATGTTGTGTCAACATCTAAGGCAACATTGTGATAAAACGGTTATAAACCTTTATAGAGTAAATGCAGTGGAAAAGTAAAGAGACACAATGTTTATATTTTTAAGGGTATATATTAATATATCACTTGATGGTCAATGACCAAAGAATTGTATAAATTATATACAATTACAAATGAATTTCTTTTTACAAGATTGAACAATAAATGCGAAAAAGAAATTACAAACAAAAATGAAGTCGCAGATGACTTCAACCTAAAGTTAAAAGATCTAAAAAGATAAATACAACATCTTCATTACTATTGCTTGAAATATAAGCTTGATCTAGAATCTGAGCAGTAGTAGTAATGTGGGACTAGATGTTGTTAAACTACTTTAGGCTAAGTGTGTTGATCCAGTTTCTAAGGTGAATATCCGAGAGCTCTCTTGGTAATTCTTCTCGTTCAATTCTGGATATCGATACTCTGAAGTTCCCATCTATTTATAGTGTGGAACTTCCCTTGAAATCCTCACTGGTTGGTTGCGGAGGCTGAGTAAAAGAAGGCTTCAGCTTGGACCGGTTCTTGCTCCTTCAAAAGCTCAACGTTCTGGACTTGGTCTTCACGCTGCTTCCTCTCCAAGCTTTGACTGTTTCTTTTACCACGTTTTAAACACAACATCATTGTTAGTTTGCCTAGGTCATTTTTTACTCACAGTAACACAACCTGTTTTGGCCGGAAGAATATGCAAAATCGTTACAGGGATGTTGTCAGGAATGTTGTCACAACATCGTAGGCAACATTCTTATTTTCATAAATGTTGTCCGAGCATTTACGGATGTTGTCACAACATCCATCCAACATCAACAATCTCCCCCTTTTTGCCTTTCTTCACAAAACTCCATACGAAGCGAAAATGACTAGGATACGATTCCCGATGTAGTCCCTACATTCCAAGAATCAGTAGGATCGGTGTTATGCTCCCCCTTAACATGCAGTAGCAAATTTCAAGCAGTGTTGTATCGATGATTTGATCGGATAGGAGTTATGTTCGTTAGTCGTGACTTACTTACGGCAAGCTGCGTAATCGGTCTACGATAACCATTCATAACAATCCACATCGAGCAAACATATATAAACGACTTTTGAAAGCGATCACAATGTCTGCAAGAAACGGACCAAATGTCTCAAAGTAAAAAAAATACAAACACAAATAATATTCCAAATGTCAGTAATGTCAGTATAGTCCACTATTCAAATAAATATTCATCATTGAATCAACACTCCATCAGCATAATCATCATTGACTAGAGTAATCAAGTCACAATAGCTTCCAGCCGCTTTTTGTGATCAATCACTCTGTGCAGCACCATCTTCATCTCCATGGCTTCAAAAGTAGTTAGCAATCAATCATCTCACCTCCTCTCTCCTGCATCATTACCTGCACCCTTATAAGTAGTAGCTCCCCCTGTCTGTCTGCTTCCAGCAGCAACATCAGCATCATCTCCCCTTTTTGTGAAGAAAGTAAGCCCATGTAATAGTTCATGGCTCGCACTAGTTCTTGAATTTGTCTGTCAAGTTCAACAATGTGTTGTCGTAGCCAGTCTTTGGACATTGGGACCTGTCCTTGAGCAATGTTGCCAGGAATGTCGGCAACATCCTTTGATGTGTTAGTGTCCCATTCATCTTTCTTCCAGGACAGGTCAATAACCCTGTCCCTGCTGTTAACAACTGCTCGTTGTACTGAGTAAACCTCTAAGGCTGGACTCAGCTTTTCTCCTTTTGGAGTCTTAAAACCTTGGTTGAGCAGGATTTGAAAAATCAAGGAGGGGTATGGAAGGGCGAGTTGCTTTGTTTTTCTTGCCAAGTTGACAGCATGGTTGAATATAAGTGTTCCTAAGTCAACTTTGTGATTCCTTCCAATCTTAAAAAGCAGTGATGCTTGATCAAGGGTCACTACTGTCTCGTTGAGAGAGGGTAGCCAGTTGTATATAGCAAGTTTATGCAAAGTGGCAAACAAGGCAGTGAGTTTCGACACAGGGCTGCGAGGAGCCCAAACAGTGATCAAATTCCCTGTAAGGTACTTGATCATTGAATTGAGTTCCTCCACAATGGGGTTTGGTTGAGGTTCTCTTTTACTAATAATTATCCCAAGGGTGGAGTTGATGATATTAGGTGTAAAATTGTATACCTTGTTGTATAGGTACACTTTCCCAAATTTCTTTGAGGTTGTGTCCTTAACAGCAAGCATCAGATTAGCATAGAACACCCTAATCACCTTCTCACAATAAGGATTCTTACTAGATACAGAGCTTAAGATGTTTCGACTAAATCAACTAAACCATTTTTGGAGAATGAAATTAGGTCAATCACCTTCTCCCCTCTAACTCCTCTATTCTTAAACCAATTCCAATTGTTGGAGCATGATTTAGTTTGAAACATGAAAGAGTAGGGAATTACCTCAGAATCTGTTTCAGATTCTGTGTATACTTGTTTGGATGAGGTGGCTGCAGGTGTTGCCTCGGATGTTGGGGCAACATAGTCTGGGTCCATTTTCTCGTCTGTTGCCTTTGATGTTGAGGCAACATATTTATCAAAATTCCAGTATGTTCTATGGACCCCTTTAGGAATGAAGTTTCGTAGAGGTGTGTCATCAGACATCTCTTTTTCTTCTTTTTCCTTCTCAGATTCTGCTTGTGGAGTGGAAGTCAATGGAGTTCTGGAGGAACTGGGCACACTGAAATTGGTGTCAGTGCTGCTGCTTGTGGTAGTATCAACAGGGAAAGTCGACTCTTCCCTGGATCTTTTAACAGACTGGTATTCACCGAATTGGTTTTCGAAAACCCTCTTTGACCTTTGCGTCGGAAATGTCGATTTTGAGGCAAGGTTCGAGAAATCAGATGTTGCATCAACATCGATTGGGTTTTCATTATCGCCTGGGTAGCTCACATGTGATGGCTTGGCTGAACCAAGCAGGATCATAGCCTTTATGCAGTCATCCTCGACAGGTCTCAAGTCATTGATGGAAGTATAATGCTTGTAAACCTTGTCGTTATTTGCTGGACTAGTCGACATTGGAGAATAATCTTTGGTGTTTGTTGATTTTGGGGACACGGACATGGGAGAGGCTTTTGAAGGATTGGGCGTGTTGGAGAAGCTTTGGGTTTTGAGAAATGACGGTGTTGTTTGGGCTGCCATGGTTTAATGGGTTGGTAGTCGGCTGATGTGACAATTCCAAGACAAAAAATGGAGGTTTTATTATGACAAAGTATACTTACACTTAAACTCCTTTTCCTTAAATTTAGATTGTATAGAAGAATAAAAACTCTTTACACACCTAAAATAGGATTGTCATAGCACATATCATCATTTAAAAAAAACGATCATCCAGAATTTTTGGACTTCCAATTAAAAACAGAGACGTTTTAAATACCAAAAACATGAATAAAATAAGATAAATCAGTTTGATCACTGTACTGGAACACGATGTTGTTTATGATGTTCGCAACATTTCAAAGTTAAACAAACATAATGAGACTCCAAGGATTTTCTGATTTGGCAGATAATATTTCCGTACATGTTCCCTATGAGACTGATCGCTAGACTAATGTAACATTTTACCATTGTCCTTAATCAACTTAGTTGAACACATACATATTAAAAAAAATTGAGGAATTTTCAACCTTTTTGAACACGTGGTACTCCTATAGAATATGAACGATACAAATCTTAGAGCTTTGCTCTTTTTGTATACATTCAAATCTTTTAGTAGAGGCTTCGCCTTCATATCTTGTCCTTTTAGAGTCATGCTTGAATCTTTTTTAAAAAAATGTAACATCACTACAACACTTATCCTGTATATTGACTCAACAGTAAATGTTACCCAGAATGTTAGGACAACATTTTGGACAACATCTACCTAGTCTGTCTTATTTTCAAAAAAAAACAGAGACCAAGAGATTTTTTCAAGCTAGAAAATCTCTCATGATTTAAAGGTTTGGTAAAAATGTCAGCCAGTTGAAAAAGAGTATCAACATGTTCGATTTGAACTAGCTGTTTTTCCACTAAGTCTCTTAAAAAATGATGTCTTATGTCTATGTGCTTTGTACGTGAATGTTGAACTGGATTTTTGGAAATATTAATAGCACTCAGATTATCACAGTACAAAATCATGGAGTTATTAGATATGTCATAGTCATCTAGCATATGTCGTAACCAAATCAGTTGAACACAACTTTCGGCTGCCACATATTCAGATTCGGCAGTCGAGAGTGATACACAATTTTGTTTACGACTGTACCATGAGACTAGATTATTGCCAAGATAGACACACCCACCACTAGTGCTTTTTCTATCGTCTACATCACCGGCCCAATCCGAGTCACTATATCCTATTAGATTAGGATTAGTGTGTTTGGAATACCAAATTCCCAAGTCACTTGTACCGGCAACGTATCGAATGATACGTTTCACAACATTAAAATGAGATACCTTGGGACTGGCTTGGAACCTGGGGCAAACACATACGCTAAACATGATATCGGGGCGACTGGCAGTAAGGTATAGAAGGCTACCTATCATAGATCGGTATAATATTGGGTCAACATCTTGTCCAACATCGTCTTTACATACCTATTGCGCAGAGCCCATTGGAGTCTTCATGTGTTTAGCATTTTCCAGACCAAATCTCCTAACAAGATTCTTGGCGTATTTGCTTTGAGATACAAAGATCCCATCTTCATTCTGTTTAATCTGCAAGCCTAAGAAAAATATTAGTTCTCCAATCATGCTCATCTCAAATGTTGTCGACATTGCTTCGACAAAAGACTTTACTAGTGATTTTGTAGTCGAACCAAAAACAATATCATCAACATAGATTTGAGCTATTATTACATCTACACCGTGTCTTTTAATGAATAATGTTCTGTCAGCTTCTCCACGAGTAAAACCAAACTCAACAAGGAAGTTAGTTAGACGACCATACCATGCACATGGTGCTTGTTTTAGTCCATATAAGGCTTTCTTGAGCTTGTACACATGATGTGGATGGTGAGGATCCTCAAATCCCTTTGGTTGTTCAACATAAACTTCTTTGTCCAAGTATCCATTGAGAAAGGCACCTTTAACGTCCATTTGGTGCAAGGTAATCTTTAGATAGCAAGCAATAGCAAGAAGTAACCTTATTGACTCAATTCTAGCCACATGAGCGAAGGTCTCGTCATAGTCGATACCTTCTACTTGTGTATATCCTTGAGCAATAAGTCGAGCTTTGTTCCTGATAATCTTCCCTAACTCATATGATTTGTTTTTGAATATCCACTTGGTCCCAATAACATTTGTGTTGTTGGGTCGTGGTACCAAGTCCCAAACCTCATTTCGGGCAAATTATTCAAGCTCTTCTTGAATGGCTTGAATCCAAAAAATATCTTTTAATGCTTCCCCAATATTTTTAGGTTCCAAAGTAGATGTAAGACAAGAGAGACTTACCTGTTGATATATGGTGGACATGCACACATACCTTACCATTTCTCGGTAATTTACTGGCTCTTTCCATCTTGTACGCCTCTCCTAAAAAACTCCCCCTATCACCTGGTCGGGTGGATGGTTCCTTCTAATCCTCGATGGAGGGTCTCTTCTCACTTGATCATTCAGTTCGGTAGCAGATTCCTCCTCGATTTCATCCCCTGTGTTCTCTTTTTGAGGTTCAGATGTTTCTTCTGATGTTGGGACAACATCTGTTTCTTCTGTGGGTTGCTCCTTTTCAACTGTAACCACAATGTTGTTTTCTGAAGATCTACCAGATATATCCAGCAGGTCATCGAAAATAACATTGACTGATTCTTGTATGGTCTTTGTCCGAAGATTGTATATTCGATAAGCATGGCTATTCTGAGAGTAGCCAACGAATATTCTCTTGTCACTCTTAGAGTCAAATTTGGCCAGTTTATCCATGTCATTAAGAATATAGCACACATACCCAAAGACATGAAAGTACCACATTGTAGGTTTCTTTCCATTTAACAATTCATAGGGTGTCATCTTGGTCTCTGGCCTTAAATAAATTCTATTAGTTATGTGACATGTCGTGTTCAAGGCTTCTACCCAAAACCTTTTTGACACTTGCTTAGAACTTAACATAACTCTAGCCATTTCTTATAGAGTTCTGTTCTTTCTCTCAGCAACCCCATCTTGTTGTGGTGTTTTTGGTGCCGAAAATTCATGGAATATGCCTTTCTTTTCGCAGAATTTTGCAAAGATTTGATTTTCAAACTCCTTTCCATGATCAGATCTAATTCTGAAAATCGAAGAACAAAATAGATTTTTAATCCTAGAGTAAAGTGTTCTAAACATCTCAAAAGTTTGTGATTTTTCTTTTAAAAAATAGATCCAAGTGAATCTGGAAAAATCATCTACTATCACATAAGAATATCTCATTCCTCCTAGGCTATCTACCTCGATTGGACCCATATGTAATAATTGAAAACAATGAGACGTACCTGAATGTTGTCCGTCACGTTGGACAACATTATGAGAGACTCGGGTCTGCTTTCCTTTCAAACAATCTTCACACAGTGTTTTATCTTTTGGATCCAGTCTGGGAATGCCTCTGACAGCTTCAAATGAGATCAGCTTCTCCAAGTTGCCGTAGTTGACATGTCCCAACTTTTGATGCCAAAGTGTCAGGTCACCTACCTTTGCGGAGTTGCAAAACTCTTGTCTACCGACTAGATAGCAATTATCTCCCGTTCGGGTTCCTGACATGACCCATTTATCTGCAGAATCTGTAACCTTGCATCTAAATTTTTTTTTTGAATTTCACCTCGAGATCATCATCACAAAGTTGGCTTATGCTAAGAAGATTAGCAACCAAACCTTCTACACGAAGAACATTTTTCAAGGCTGGTACATCCGGAACATTAAGAGTTCCTTTACCAATTATCTTACTCTTACTTCCTCCTCCAAAGGTTACATATCCTCCATTGAATGCTCCATACTCCTTCAATAGGCTTTTGGTACCTGTCATATGACGTGAGCAACCACAATCGAAATACCAAGACCATGTAATGTTAGTACGCAAAGCAGTTATGCACACATTACATTTTAGATTCAATTTGGGTACCCATTCCTTTTTCTTCATTCTGCTTTCAGGCAGGTTGCTTTGAATGTTGTCAGTGATGTTGGGCAACATTGCTGACGACATTTTAGGCAATATCTTGAGTGCAGAGTTTTGAAGTTTGTAGCTACATACAAACTTCGATCCAGGCTTTCGTATTTTCTTTGACAAATTTTATCCTCTCGTATGGATTCTGGAAGTATTTGTTTTGCTAGGAGATTGGTACCCAAGCCCATCCCTTGTAGGATTATTGAAGTTTAATATTTCATCCAGTTTGGAGGTTCTCATGTTGAGCCTTTGAAAGGTGGTTTCAGCTACGTTTAATCGTGCACGAATCTGACCAAGCTCTAGGTCCTTCTTGGTAAGTACTACCTCTAATCGGTTGATTGTGCCTTTCAGATTGCTATTCTCAAGAGCCAATAATTTTGCTTTTGAGTCTAGTTGCTCAGATTCAGTGATTAAGGCTTTACACAGATTTTGTAATTCCTTTATTACGTCGTCTTTGGAGTCAACTAGATCCAAATCTATAGCCTCAGATGAAGAAATAAATCCACTAAAACAATTTACATCAAAATGGTCAAAGTATACATACCTCTCTGATGTTGAAGACATTCCATATGTTGAGTCTGATTTTGTCGCAACATTGTCAATAACATCTTCATCGTCGGACAGTGAATGTTCGAACATGGCTGCCAGCATTGCCTGTGGTTCTTCTTCTTGATCTCCTTCCTCCTCTTCGTTCTCATCATCACTGAGAGTTACCCACATAACCTTACCAATTTTTCTAAGGGTGTTTGCACACTCATTAGCATAGTGTCCCCAACCCGAGCATGCATGACACTGCACTCCCTCGAGTTGCTTGGGATTGAAATTGGTACTATTGGAGTTAGATTTCCTTAGTGGATTGTGATTTCTTTGCTCAGAAGGTGATCTATTCGGCTGTTTATTAAAGAGTGGGTTTTGATGTTGTTTGTATTTGGCTTTATTGCAATCAATGTTGATCCTTCTCACCATCGAATTGAATCGACGAGTAAGTAAGGCAACAGTTGCACCATTTCCCAGTTCCTCCAAGTTTTCTTCCTCGTTTTCCAATTCAGTTTCCGAGTTTGTCCTTGGAGTGCCAAAGTCTTGTCTTTATACAGATCTCTTTGGCTCTTCATGTTCATCTCATATGTTTGAAAGATGCTCATCAAGGCATGTAGATCCATAGTAGCAAGATTATGGGCCTCTTCAATAGCACAAATCTTAGTATTAAACCTTTCAGGAAGAGATCTGAGAGCTTTATCCACAAGTTGTGTGTTGGTTAAAGGAGAACCAAGCACTTGATACTGATTAGCAATGTCAATTAACTTTTCAAAATAGGATTTTATGTCTTCAGATTCTTCCCTCCTTAAGCGTTCGTATTGGCTCAAAATCATACGAAGCTTTGTACGTCGTACACTTGAGGTACCTTCACAATGAGTTTGTAAGGTCTCCCAAGCGTCCTTGGCCGTAGTACAATTCTGGATTAGTTTGAACATATAGAGATCTACCCATCCAAATATCGCATTTAGGGCCTTTTCATTGAAGCTCGCACTGTTGATCTCTTCCGCGATCCATTCAGATTCGGGTTTGGTAAGTACATCACCATCCTCGTCTGCTGGGTACTTGGGAATCACATAGCCTTCGGAAACTGATCTCTAAGCTCGAACATCAATGGATTTGATGTGCGAACGTAGTCGGATTTTCCAATAGGCATAGTTAGTTCCGTCAAGAATTGAAAGTCTACCAACGTTTTGTATAGCTAAGTCTATAGTCGTAATATTCAGAATCAAACACTTATTGTATCAAGTGTTGGCTCTGATACCACTTGTTGGGTCCGGGGCTACGGATAAGCAAGAATATATAAGAATAAAACAATAACAGCTAAAGCAATTAAAACAGTTTCTGGATGTTGCCTTCAATGTTGTGTCAACATCTGAGACAACATTGTGATAAAACAGTTATAAACTTTTATAGAGTAAATGCAGCGGAAAAGTAAAGAGACACAAGGTTTATATTTTCAAGGGTATATATTAATATATCCCTTGATGGTCAATGACCAAAGAATTGTATAAATTATATACAATTACAAATGAATTTCTTTTTACAAGATTGAACAATAAATGCGAAAAAGAAATTACAAACAAAAATGAAGTCGCAGATGACTTCAGCCTAAAGTTAAAAGATCTAAAAAGATAAATACAACATCTTCATTACTATTGCTTGAAATATAAACTTGATCTAGAATCTTAGCAGCAGTAGTAATGTGGGACTAGATGTTGTTAAACTATTTTAGGCTAAGTGTGTTGATCCAGTTTCTAAGGTGAATATCCGAGAGCTCTCTTGGTAATTCTTCTCGTTCAATTCTGGATATCGATACTCTGAAGTTCCTTCTATTTATAGTGTGGAACTTCCCTTGAAATCTTCACTAGTTGGTTGCGGAGGCTGAGTAAAAGAAGGCTTCAGCTTGGACCGGTTCTTGCTCCTTCAAAAGCTCAACGTTCTGGACTTGGTCTTCACGCTGCTTCCTCTCCAAGCTTTGACTGTTTCTTTTACCACGTTTTAAACACAACATCATTGTTAGTTTGCCTAGGTCAATTTTTACTCACAATAACACAACATGTTTTGGCCGGAAGAATAGGCAAAATCGTTACAGGGATGTTGTCAGGAATGTTGTCACAACATCGCAGGCAACATTCTTATTTTCATAAGATGTTGTCCTGAGCATTTACAGATGTTGTCACAACATCCATCCAACATCAACAGTTTATTTGGTAGCTTAGTGCAGTGCTAGTCTAGTGATTAGTGTTATTGATAATTAATTATGGTGGATTCCATTGTTGGCTATTGAAACCCTTTTCCATTGATTTTCATATGGAGTTGTTCATTTGTGGATTCAATTAATTAACTCTTATTGAAATTAAAATAATATTGGTTCTCTTAGGTTGAGTCAATTGAGAAGATTCGGATTTCATATGTCTAAGTTTGCCCATAAATCCAATCCTAATTGGGTTTTGCTTCTATCCTCTATTCTCATCTCAAATTTTTAATTCTCATCTCCAATTTCTTATTTTTTTTAGTTTCCGCGTATTTATTGTTGGAATCTGTCATCCACAAGCCGGATCGTATCATTTGGTATCAGAGCTTAGGCTAAAGGATTATTTCTACAATTTTAATCCTAGGTTTCTTACTTTAAAAATCTCAAAACAAAATCTGAAAATTTGAAAAATCCCCCAAAAATTGTTTTTTTTGTTTGGTTTGAGAGTTTTGTTGGTAGATTTGAACTCATAGAGGTTGAATCTATCACATATCCGATTTTCAAATGATTTGGAGGAGTTTTGGGTTCAATCACCATTGAAAACCTTCAAAGCTTGAAGAACAACAATTGAGTTTGGTTGAATTCGAGTTCCTTTGATCTTCAAGGTTATTGGAGTTTCTTCTCTATCATCTAAGGAGTTGAGATCCAAAATTTGGAGGAATTCGGAGTTGATTTGAACAATCTACCATTAAAGGACCTTCAAACTTAAAGAACACCAAATGAGTCTTGGTGAATTAGTGTTCAATTGATTCCAAAAACTATTGAAATTTGTTCTTCTTATTGAGAGGAAGCAAGATTGTCATGACCCCTTTTTAGGAATCGTGGAGGCACCTACAAAATCCCATCACGTAGGCGAACCAATCCCAACTCAACAACCATGATAATATATAAATAAAAGTAGAAGAAACATAATACTACAAAAGCTATCTGATATTATAAAATGCGGAAGAAAAGATAAGTCTGTCACATCCAAACACCCCCAAGTAATCTAGTCTGTGGGTATGAGAGCACTAACAAACGTTAGATTGAGCATGTAAACGTTTTTAAGATTTTCAACGATCTGAAACAGCTTCTATATAATCGGGGAAATATAAGAAGTTGACAACTAAGAACCCTAATAAAAGGATTCTACATATATAAACCTAACATTCATTTATCCTCCATTTCCTCGTGAAACCTCTATGTTCATTTTGACATTTATGAAGTCAACTGCCTCAAGAACCCTGAGCACAGAAAGATAAAACCGCGTGCTTTTAACACCCCCTAATGATACTTGCAACATTTTTCCCGATCTCTTCTTTTGTTTCCTCACATGTAGGAACATCGCCAATGTACATATCAAAAATTGCCCCTGGAAAAAGCAAGAATAACAACAAAAAAGAAGCAAGAATAACAAGTGTAAATCTCTCTCTGTCGTTTACCATAGTTCCCCAAGAATCAATATCTTGCCACTTTATGCAGTATATCCACAAGCGCCTAGAAATAAATAAAAGGACAATTCACTTACTACACAATTCTCTACTCTGAACTGTTCCAATATGGTTGCCTCCGACTGCAGCGAATAGTAGTCGAAAAGTGAGACTCTAGATGTTTTGCGTAATCCCCTTGTTAAAAGAATAAGCAAGTAGAAGAGTATATCTTATTAGATATCAGTGAACTTACTCTCGGTAATTAGATGTCCATCAGTTGTTCGTCGAAAACTGATTGTTGTACCCTGAAAATTTCAGTCATGTATAATAGATGAGGTGGCATCCCTAAAATAAATGGGTGGTGGGAAGGTTATAGCTTGCTTACTGCATGTATAGGAATATCTTGAGAGAACATAGAGCCAAATGTTTCTAGACAGCGATAATCAGTGTCAGGTTTTGTCTGTAAGAGAAACAAAGAATGTCAGTATTGATGGTCTTTTTCTTATCTGGCAGTAGTAAATACCTAGGAAAAATAGCTGTTGGACTGACCTTCAACAACCGAGCTCGAAGAGATTTCTCAAAGACACTGCAGAAAGTGACAATTGAAAACAGAGTTCAGAATATGAGTCTATGAATGGCGAAATGAAGGCTTCCATGTTTATGGAAATTTCAGTCAAGAGACTTGTAATTAAGCTGGATGCTTCATATCTTATTAAATAGAGAAACACTCATATTACAACAACAACATACCCAGTGAAATCCCACAAGTGGGGTCTGGCGAGGATAGAGTGTACGCAGACCTTACCCCTATTAGTCGTAGTATTTCTCCCGAAGTTTCTTCTTCTTTGATTTCTATTATTATTACTGTCTCTTGTTCTTCACTCCTCTTTCCAATTTAACCTGCTCTGTTATTGCTTTATTCTGAGCCAACGGTCTATAGGAAACAACCTCTCTGCCCCACAAAGATTGGGGTAAGCCCCGCATACATCTACCCTCCCGAGACCCCACTTGTGGGACTACACTGGGTATGTTGTTGTTGTTGTAGTTACTTTTGAAATTTGTGGACTTAAACATATCATAACATTTCTGTGGCAATAAAACTTTTGAAAATTGTGGTCTTAAATATTTCTATAGCATTTGTGTGGCCATAAAAGCTTTTCATTACGAAAATCTATGAATGTGTCATTCATATTGGAATGGATTAATAATGAAAGTATCAAACAAAGTGGAACGGAGGTAGTTTTTTTTCTTTAACCTTATTGTGAAGCTTCTCAATTTAAAATTCTATATCATTAATTGCCTCTATACAATTATTAAGAAGAACAATGGCAGCTTTTAGAAATTGATTCAACAGTATGAGGTCACAAGTAACAACTTACAGGTTGACATTTTTTCTTTTTTGATTGGTTTAAAGGTTGTCAATTTTTCAATATAAGGAAGAGGGAAGAGTCATATTTAGCTAATTAGTCGTATAATTTTGAAAACAATACAAGAAATTGTGAACTATTTGACTTTGTAAAACATGATTTTACTTGAAGGAAACACAATGTCCAACATGGCAACATAGAAGGGTGAGGGCAAAGCTTTTCAAGATCTGGAGAGAAAACGTACTCTCGGACTGTGTTGATTTTGATTCCATTGCAGCTAACAACAAGCCTTACTGTCATGCTAATGTCTTCCCTGCAGAACATCCAACAGTGGTGTGAGGAAACAAATAGCAACACAGCACAAGCTCTAATCACTTCATAAACAGAGAAATATGCTTCTTAAGCTCGAACCCTGAACTCAACATTTCTAAATCTAACCCATTAATTAATCCCCCAGGCTAAACCACCCATTTCACTTGTGCGACTATATAATTAGGCTGCTTAAAAGATCCAAGATTAGCTGTAAAGACAGCAATAAACAAATCAACAATACAATACGATTTGTGGGAAAAAGATCCTACACCACTCAACTTGATGCACTTTAAGTGTTTCCTCCTTTATTGTGGGGTTGGGGGGAGGGTGGGGGTTGGGGGGGCAGTCATCATATAGGATAACTAATATTTTGCTGAATTATAAGCGACTTGCAGTCACACAATTGGAAGTAATATTAAAAAAAAATTAAGTAAAACACCCAACAGAAAATGAATATTCAGGATCATGTTAGATCACGTGATAAGGCTACTGTTCTTGAATTGGTGGGAATAGCAACACAAGAACGACACTTACAATCTAAATCATTGATGTGCATAAGAGATATGATCATTACCCATGATACGGGTGATAGTAAAAGGCTTCTGGTAAAGCAAAGGGGAGAAAAGTGACAGGAAAAGCTTAGATGAAAAGGAGGAACAGATTAACAAAGATGAGAAGAAAAGCTACATAGATGGCGTAGGATGAAAATAGGTTTAGGAAAGGAGTGAGAACATGGACTATAAAAGCAGCAAATGAAATGAAGAAAGCAGTTTGGTTAGTTCACTAATGAGCATAATTGAGGTCCTACTGTACACTTGTTTTTTTTTTTTTAATAAGATAAGGTAAAATTCATTAACAGAGTATCAAGGAGATACTGCAAAGTACATAGATACAGAGAGTACTCCTACTGTATAATGCACTTTATAACCATGCCGAAAAGATGTGCACAAGAGCAAGTATTTAACTCCAGAGACATTGGGTTGCTTGTAATAAAAGCATACCTGAGAAGATCCTGATAAAAATCTTGTCGTTTGTTCAGTTTACAAAAAGGAACTGAGGCATATTTCCAACCCAACTTCCGGCAGACATCAAAAGGATGCACATCTATACTTAACAAAATATAGTTAAGCTTTGAAGACGGAACTTTTGGACTTGCTCAGAGCTTAGGGAAGTCTAGAGAAGAGCTGGAACTTACAGAAGCCAAATGCATAAACCTTTAGAGATTTAATTCTGATAATTTTCATTATTCTGGATCCAGTCCCAACAAGGACCTAAAATTCAAGCAGAAGTCATTTTTAACTTTTATGAACAATAAAAAAAGTCATTTTGAACTTTTATTGGCTACAGGATACTTGCAATTTGAAAATATTAGGCCAAATTCATAGCTGCAGCATAACAATGTCAGAAAAAAATTACACTCAGATTAAGATTTCAGTTAGATTGTATGGGAAATGGAAATCTGGAGAGAGAATTTAAGCTTACATTTTCTCAGACCACTGTCAGGATCTTACAAATCAAATAATATCATAGCATTGAATATTGGAAATGTCATGCAGGATCCTAGTCAATGTCTACTTATTTTTCTCTTTTTTTCGAGAAAGGTAACAGTTACACACTCTCTACTTTCACCGCTCTAAGTTTTCACTAATATCTTGTCTATGACTCTATGTAAATAGTGAATTAGCCAAAAGGACATTGATCGTCCAGAAAATGAAACAAGGCAGTGGAACTAAGATAATGGTGAAATTAACTTTTTCCTCATAAAATTATGATAAACAACAACAGCAACAACTATGCGTCATTCACTATTACCAAGCGTTGGAAGGAAAGAGGGGAAGAAGTAACTGTTTGCATCCAGGCATAGCTGTAGAAGACACCCAAAGTACCATTTTTGCTTAATTGCTTTGGTCATTTTTTTACTCTAAAGGTGTTTCTTTTCTTCTTTTCCATGGTTAGATTTTGGTATAGTGGTGGCTCTTTCTAATATTTCTCTACTAAACAGACTAACATTAACTGAAACAAGTTATTAAAGAATTGTTAACGGGTATAATGACCAATTTAGTTTTTCCAAGGTTAGAGGTAATCTTCTTCCATAGGTATAGTAGTTTCTCCCATATTATAGCAGGGAGAAGATCCACATGTCTAACTCAGTATTTCCTTTTCTTCTTTCTCCAGTAAGCATTCAGAATTTACGAGGCTTCTTTTTCCCTCCTCCTTGTTTCATACTTGAACTTCACAGTTATATTCACTCTCCTCTCATAAATCACCTATACACTATCGACCTCAATGATCTCTCTCCCTCTCTTACTTATATGGTATATGCATATCTTCTCAGGATGTCTACTCTTTCCTATGTCTTCTCTTACTTAAATGGCTAGAAGAGTGAAGCCTAAAATCAAATAGTCATAACAAAATGGACATATCTTCTTCAGTTTAGTAGGAAACCAAACTTCAGTGTCATCATCTTGGCCATTAATTAACGAGATTCAGGAACCACACAACTCAGTTCAGTATAGCAAGTCAGAAATCAAACAATCTAATTGGACAGTCCATTTAAGCTGGGATTGCAATATAGAGGACTCATTTACCTCTGATGTGAAACTGGAATTTCGCTCCCCAGCTATTAGGTTGTCCAAGATAGTAGGAAACTCAATACCCGTTCTGGGCTCAACTGCATGTTTAGACCAATTTAAATTCTCGAAAAATGAATTATCACATCCCCGGTGTTCAACCTCACATGGCCGTTGATCCTCACCGCTCTGTGATTCCATAGCACTGCTATCCAGTTGGACAGATAGAACATCACCAGAGCTGATTATCATTCATTCGACCAAAAGCAATTATAAGAACTTCAGCACAAAAGTATTAGTCAAAACCTAAATGCGATTTTTTTTTCTTTTTCTTTCTGTGAAGGTAATGTATATGGCTTTTAATAAATCCATCTCATGGAGTTCCCCATGAAATTATTGAGAAGAAAAGTTTACAAATTGTCAAATGGAGGGGCTAAAGCAGCAGCTAGTGAGAGCACCGGAATTGATTGAAGATGTTTTGCTTCTTTGTACATTTGCTTCATGGTGAACTTTGAAAATTTACTAAATATCACAGGGATGGTAATTTTCCCTTTGCATCTTGATAGCCAGAAGAGTTCCATGAAATTATGTCTACTAGAAGCTGTTTGTTGTGCTTGAATTGACATTCTAGACCTGGAACCTTGATGACCGCCTGATATTTGGTTATGAACTCTAGAGTTTGATCCACTGGCAAACCAGACTAGCAGCGCGCCAGCACATTTTGAAGAGCACTTAAAAGCTTCTTGAAGTGCCTGACTCCCAGGCACATATAAATTTCTAAAACCGTCAACAATCAATGAAATATGGGATAGAATATTTGAATATGGCATGAGAGGATCAACGGGGAACATTTCTGATGAACCCCAATCACCATTCATGAAATTTGGCGAATTGTTCCGCATTTTTAGCAATCAGTTCCTACAAGGGCCTTGTAGCCCCCTATCACTACCAAATGTAGACAGAAATCACCTGCTCAAGTAACGAGTCAAGTTAGAAAACATTGATCCATACACAATGAATTAAAAGAACAATGGAAACAGGAAAATGCACCAGACAAACAGCATTAGCTGCCATCAACACCATATTACTAAAATGAACTCCGTTTTCCACAAAGCATTCACTTGAAAGAAAAATAACTAGGACACCAAATTTTAATCAAGTCGAAAAGATCCACAGTTGAAAGATACGTGAACACAGAACCTTAAGCAATTATAACATACATAAAGGTTTTTTCATGAGAAAGGCAAAATCTTGGAGCGTTATATGCAATGAAGAAGGAAATGAAGAGGCATTACAAGTGGAAATAACATAAAGATTTCAACTTTCACCACCAAGAATCCCAACAAAATTATCAACACATTACAGCAATCAATTTAACCCCAGATTAAATAATACTATAACATTGGTTATTAAATTCCATCTCTTGCAATCAATGAACAAAAAGAAGATAGAAGAACCATTAAAGGAAAGAATATGCTTTATGGTTCTTTCTGATAAAGAAATGAAAAAAGGTGTCTTTTCCATTTTTCCTATTTCTGTTTCTTTGTAATAATGTAAATTAAATACGTATCCCATTTATGTTTTGTTTTTCTGTTTGTTCCACCTGGGTTTTCTTTTTAATTTATTTGATTTGAATTTTAGTACTTAGTAGTAGTAAAGTAATTGCGAGGGAGGGAAAAGAAACAGGTGAAAGTGAACTGACCCTTGTTCAACGCTCAAGTCTTTCTTTGGTTGCCCATACAGTTGCCAAGTTGATGTTCAACATTCGAGTTTTGTTCATATTCATTCACTATTGGAATTTAGTTTAAAAGTGTTTTTTTTCTTTCAATATATTTTAAAAGGTAAATTTGAGGCCCATGCAATGTCCGGACATAATTTGGACGCAGATCATAAATTTATAGAGTATATAAAAATTTATCAAAATCACAACAAATACTAGTAAGTTTTGACTCATAATTTTAAAAATAAAATGTACTTCCTCCGTTTCAATTTAACTGTCTTAGTTTCATTTGTCATGGAGTCTAAAAAATAAAATGAGACTTTTGAATCTTGTTATCTTAAATTAAAGATGTGTGACATCTTTTAAATCTTGTGATCTTAAATATGCGTTGGAATTTGAAAACCTACTAAATATAGAAAGAGACATTCTTTTTGGAACAGATCAAAAAGAAAAATAAGACACCTAAATTATGACGGATCTTAAAAATTAAACTCATATACTTCAAACTGTGGGCCTGCCTAAGTTTGAGACCTCTTTCGTACTGATCAATGATCATACTGGAAAGCCGCTAGAGGGTACCATGGCTGATAGGTTAAAGTTTCATGTTCCTAATGTCTCTAAAACCGAAATATTATTAGGGAGGGCAGGTGGGTATAATTTTGCGGATTTTGCATCGCATCCGCTTTAGTTGGAACAGGTATGGGTATAACTTTGGTGGGTAATAGGCGGGTATGAGTATAACTTTGGCGGGTAGTAGGCGGGTATGGTATAACTTTGGCGGGTAGTAGGCGGATATGGATAGGTAGTGGATTTGCAGTTATACCCGTCTGCCCCGCCCCGCCCCGCATCCAACTGCCTGCCCCAAATCCACTCGCCCGCCTTATACCCGCCAACTATAATTTTATTTGTACAACTTTATATTTATCTAAAGCCCAAATAATATGACACACATAATTTTAGCAGCCATAAGACAAATAATAATGAATTGACAGGTTGACAAAATGCAAATGAATTGATTATAAAATATGGCTGGCGATATTGACGGGTGGTGGATATCCACTTGGGTGGTGGAGCGGGTGTGAATTTAGGAATATACCCGCCTAGGCGGATATAGATGTTGAAAATGTACCCGCCACTCATGACGGGTAGATAACGGGTATAAAATTTTCTGACAGGTACGAAGTGCGGGGGAAGGGATACCCGCATCCGCCCCGCCCAGTTGTCATCCCTAGATATTATTCTTTCTGAATATCTTTTTCGTTGTCTACCTTATTTGCATGGAATATTTATGCTAAATTACATAATTTAATATTGAAAATTATAATTAAAATATTTATCACTTACTCACGAGTCATGAATATGAGAGATTTTTTATTTTATACGAGTAATTCTTTTTCATTACGTCCTTCCTATTCACCTTATAATTGCTACTTACTAGTAGATTTGAAAGGTCAAAATCATAGGACGTGGATATTTCGCTTTCCAGCTCCGCCATTTCCCAAAATGTACAAAATACACATGTTGGCCTCAACCGACGCCTATTTTTTCAATAACGCCATCGCCGTCCACGACTCATTGTCCCGCGTAAAATAAAACTAACTTGTGTTGCTTCTTCTTTGGACCAATTTTAAAAACAAATTACTTGTGAGTATTGTTTTTTCCTCGGGTCTTTATCCGGACCCGATGAAAAAATGGGATAATCTCCATAGTAATAATAATAAATTTCATGTTTCTCATGTTTAATCTACCGATGCACATACAATCTAAATATATTGAAAAAAAACTGTCAGTTCTCTTCATCACCAATTTCAGACACAGATTGATCATGATTTTTAACAGAGTGAATAAGAGCAATTACTTGAATCACTAATTTTTATTTTTATTTTAAGTGTGAACATAGTATCAGTTTATATTTTTTTTAAATAATTGCACGATTACCTGCAAGGGTGGCTCAGTTGGTTGAGCATGACCCTTCTGTAACGAAGGTTTCAGGTTCAAAACCCTCTACCTAAGACGGAAGGATTTGCCTTCTAGGTTGAGCTCGTCGCACGGGACTTACCTAGTGCGGGTTATCTCTCTTGTAATTTGCAGGCTATTATACAGGAACGGAATTTACCATGTGCGCACCAAAGAATAGTGACTACTTTCGACACATTATAAAGAAGGAATTGAAGGATGAACTTCGTTTATTTAGTCAATTAACAACGCGCATTTCAAGTCCTTTGACGTAATAAAATTGGGCTCTTCTTTTCTAATTAAAACGTGACACAAATTTGAGCCGATAGTTCGCCCTGTCATATGCTACTTCAGTCACAACCAAAAGAACAAACGGAAAGTACTATATTTAGTATTTGGAACTATGGGAATGAGTGGATCACATAAACCCAAATGCTCCCAAGAATTGCACCTTCTAGGACAAGCATTAAACCTACAGAGACGGATAGCCTACCTAATATAACAAGCTGTATGCTTTATTTCTAAATAACTAATTCCACTTAATATGAGCAGCTACGTATAGTTATCTTTTAGATTACCTACGACAAATACTACTATACTTCAATTCCAAACAAGTTAGGGTCATTGTAATCAACACTATCAATGTCACTCCATTATGTCTTATTTTCTAGGTGACCTAATTGTGTTTACACGATCGATGTATATAAGTTAAACTCCATAAGGCATGCAGTAAGAACAAAAGAAACGACTTAGATCACCAAACGGCCTAATACACAGTCAAAAAAGTTTACCTTTCACATTAGTTCATGATCAAATGTGTATTTTCCTGGCCTAAATAGACGAAATACAAGTGTTATACAACTGCAGTTCATCCTATATATTGGGTCATGGGCAGCCCTATTTCTACTTCCCTATCTTAGTCTTAACAAAAGATAAAACCACACCACTGAAAGACCTAAAAGTTGAAGGAAAAGTTCACCATAGGCAGTACCATCCATAGTGGAATCTAGGGTTGTAAAACAAAACTGACGCGGAAATATCATGGGAATTAGTCGAAAGGCTTTTGAAATAACAACACAGTAATAGCTTAAGCTGACTAAGAGCTATACGATAAACTAAATAAAGCACGAGATAGCAAAAGGTTGACCAACAATGCATGTACAACTTCGCTGTGAGATTGTTACAATATTCAACAAAATGAACATCAAATAGAATATACTTGGATATCAATTTTTGTTTTGAACCATCTGCTTTGTAAGTAGAACATAAAGCCACCGGGATATAGAACGAAATATGTGCTTAGAGACCTAACATGGACAAAACTTAAATTGTGGAATGAGATATGATACGCCCGTAGCCTGTTTTTTCTGTGTTTGAACCTCCCTGTTCAAAACTTGTATGCATCTTTCAAAGTATGAACATTTCTGTTTTTGAAAATTTAAAGAATTTCATAATAAACCTGCTTCAAAGAGGTTTCTCCTTCTAAGGGTCTCATCTACCAGTTTGAAAGTCTTCTTTACAAGCTTCTGATCAAGGGCTGTGGTTCTATAGATCTTAAATACCCGGTCCACACGATCTGGTGCAGTGCATTGGAAATATGACTCCTCAAATTTTTTCTTTACAAACCTAAAGAGTAGATTATCAAAATACAGAATGGATTATTTAGCACGTGAATTAAACAAGAATTTCAAAGGAAAGACTAAGGGCTCTGGCTCCACGTCCCCAAGACCCAAAATAGCGGGTTCATAATGATAAACCCAAATAGCAGAAAATAGACCAAATGTAATAAAATAGGAGTAATAGATAAACTAACAACTATGCTCCCATCTAAAGCGATAGCTATAGACTGCTAGAAGTCCTACACAGAAGTCATGTAAATTAATTGTGCATACAAGCTACTCAAGATATTTATTTCTCCCTAGTTATGTGATGAAAAGCAAAGCAGGAAAATTCTTTGAGAAAATGAACGTGTGCGCTATGCATGTGTGTGTGTGTTTTTATATATTGAGGTTACAAATGCACTTGGGTGCAAAAAACTAAAAGAATTATTTCTTGAAGAGCCCAATAGATGCATCTGTAGGATCAATAGAATGTTCTCATTTATAAAATAGTGCACATGAAAAAGCTTACTCATAAGCATGCTCAATCTCTTGTTTTCCTGTTGAAACTGGTTGGTAATCTTTAAACCACTCACAGGCGTTAAGAGGCACCTAAAACCACGGAATATCATTCTTAGATGAGAAAGAACAGTTGCACAGACAGACACCACCACTAGATAAAATGTACTTACTTTCAGAACCTTCTGCTCAAATATATCAAATTTGTTGAGAAATAGCATGAAGGAAGTTTTCTGCACAAAGAATCAAGTGTCAGCTTCAAGATCCTCAACCAAGCATGGTCTTCTAGCAGACACAAAACTGACCTCAAAACATGGTTGCTTTAAGACCCACTCAAAGAGCTCCTTGGTCTCCATCATTCGGTTCTTTCTTTCATCCTCAAATAGAGTTTGATCATACCTGAAGTGAATAATAGAACAATAATAAGTACGCAGTTGCCTCATTTCCTACTCACAAATTTAAAATCCTTTTGACCTAGATTAAATAACGATTTATTTCCTTCCTCATTCTGGAAAGCTACATGATCCACATACTGCTACTTATGATCAAGTCTGGATTTGGGTTAACTTAATGTAAATGATGTTAGAAATTTCAGAAAGCTAGGAACAGAAATCTTACTCACTAATAGCGGCTGTAAATGATGTTAGAAATTTCAGAAAGCTAGGAACAGAAATCTTACTCACTAATAGCGGCACAAAATATAACTGCTGTTACGCCTTCAAATAGATGAATCCACTTTCTTCTCTCATTTCTCTGACCCCCAACATCAAAAAGCCTATATACTTCTCCACTTTTTTTGTTCTCTCCAACTGGACTGCGGATATTTTGGTAGTTATTAAGCTTTCCATCGTAAGTAGAAAGAATGCAATGTATCTTATAAGAAAACAAAGACAAGGTCATAAGCAATTGCATCGTTGGAAGACCACAAGAACTGGTGCATTAGAAGTACTAAATGACTGAAATCAAGAAATGCAAGGACATATAAATGTACCTACTTGACAGGCACAAGTTAGGCACTTAGGCAACAGATGAGGGGTAAAGAAAACCCAAGTAACTGCACATCAACTAGTTTAATAACATTTAAACAGCATGACTATTACTTTACACAGAAAAACATATTACCCTAGTTCTTTGAATGCTACTAGAAGAAAGATGCATAAATAAGCCTACTATTCAATGTGGATTGGGCCTGCGTACAGAAAAGATAGCAGGGAAGGATTTCTAACAACATATGTCTTGTTCCGACTGGAAAAAGAAAACTAAGGAGTGGTTCAGACAGTTCTTTCACTTTGCTTGCACATCCAGTAAAACGTAGTAAATTTCTAGGCTCTAGAAACCAACTGCTTTAAGAGATCAAATGTATAAAACCACTAAAAGTGAGGTTTTAGAAAATGGATAAGAGGACAGTTCATAGATGCGTGAAAAATCACCTGAACTGTATTTCAACGACACCCGATGTTCGAATCCGGGCAAAAAGAACATCCTCCTACAAGATAACAAGAAAAATGACTATTCAATTAAGATCTCCAATAAAACCTCCAATAAAGTAAATAAAACCAACCATATTGCATATATGGTAACTATGTTAAAGACATGATTAAATAAACGTTTTTTCTCTCTAACATCTTAAAATTTTAAATGAGGTAGTCTAGACAACTCAACACGAATGGGACAGACAAAATTCCTTAAAAGTATCACAATCATCGTCATCAAAGAATTGTGTTGTGCTTGGCTGGGAAAAGTATCCAGCCACCACTTAAACAATTGTATAAAGATATAATAAATAGATATAAGTGTCCCATCTTTAGATAAGATAGTATCAATCCACCAGAAGCAATCCAAGATGCTCTGCATGAAGAAAGAAATTATAGCAATTGAGAGTAATTAAACAGCAACTATAAGAACTTGATATATGAACCACACTTCCCTTTACCAGAGAATATACAGGCAACACTTGCACTTCCTACACTTACACTTCCTATCAAAAGAACGCCACTAATGTAATAGAAAATAAAATAGATACAGGCAGATATGGTAAGCAAGGACAAGTATCTTGGGTGGTAGACAGCATATTTAACTATAGCAAGCTGCAGTGTGAATTTAGAAATATTTTACCAACACTAGGGTTGTCAAACGGGTGGGTTAAAATGAGATAAGAGAGACAACTGGTTCGGCCCAGCCAGTCAAAGTTATAAATGTCAAGACTACCATTCTTGTCAGTTTACATTGACACCCTAGGACCAAAAACCTAAAGTGACATAGTTCTAATAATGCATCTGAGCCGAAACTGATATCGACAATTGTGAATTCAACATCATGTGGAGGATAGTTTTATGATTAGTTGAAGAACAGATGGTTATGAATTCTTTGCAAATTCAATATGAAAAGTAGAATAGATTGTATTATTGCAATGAAAGCACAACCCTAGTTGGGATACGACCAATGAACTTGTTGCTAATCTTCTGTCCAACTGGTAGAATTGTAAAACATACTAAGTCTGACTCTCAAGACTTCCTATTTATTTCAACAACATTCTAATTCCATATATTCAATTGGTATAATCAGTCTACAGAAACGAAAAGCATAATGATCCAGTCTCTATTTCTTACCTTTATTGGAACATAATGTATATCAGAAAATCTCTGCAAGTTCTCCATGAAATAATGGGCACAATCTGGAACCTGAAGCTCATTACCACGTAAAAGAGTTTCCTACAAGAAAGAAAGAACTCAATCAGAGTAAAGAAAAGTTAATCTTTATTCAATGAAAGGTTAAAGGTTCACATAGTTTGGATTCAAATTCTAAAGTGATTTGCTTCAATGAAATAAGAAACTAGAACTACGGAAAAGCAAACTAAAGAATGAGGACTTTGGGACAAGTAAAAGTAAGACAGACTATATGCATTACAAGTTTAGCCCGCACAAGAAAAATGAAGGTAAAGTGATGGATTGTGGTGCTATATACGAATAGTTCAAATATCTAGGCTCAATCTTCGAGGAGAATGAATGGTAGGATAGATAAAGATGACTGATGTGGAGTACTACAAGAACACTACGCAATGGGAAGATATCGAACAAAGTGAAAGGTAAAGACAGGCAGCATGGGAGTGAATGATTGGACTTTAAGGCCCAACACTCAAGATGAGTGTCATAGAAATGCGAAAGTTAAGATAAATTTGCAGTCATACAAGTCTTCTAGACAAAATTAGAATAATCACCTCTGACAAAAGGTGCAAGTACCGTAAATTTTTTCATGACGGTGGTAACCAACCTTCTTGCACACACCTTGACAATTCCACCAGGTACCTGTTGCCTCACACTAGCACAGGTGCCAGGTAACTCGGTCCACTAAGGCTTATGGAAAAAGGTGCAAGTAACATACATACACAATAAAATGAGAGAAGGTTGAGATTATCAAGCCATGTCCATCTAAATACACAAATTTGTAAGTAAGACACTTTAGAGAATGAAGTTGCTAAAAAGGGACAAGGTAATCCTAAATCACATGGAGAGAAGTTTTCTAAGAAGATCCATGATATCTAGGAATAAATGTGAATTTAGACAAGACTTGAGACTATAACACAATGAAAAAATGATCCATATAGACGATCCCAACTAGTTAGAAATACGGTTTAGTTGTTGGTTCTTTACATTAGGTCGTGTAAAGAATGGATCTTGGGCCTAACTCAACCCCAAAAGCTAGCCTATGAGGGGAGGATTGTCCAAGTCCTCCCCTTTGAGGGCCCAACATCGGAAATAATAAATTGTGCGGTTCTGGCTCTGATACCATGTAAAGAATGGACCTTGGGCCTAACTCAACCCCAAAAGCTTGCTCAAGATCCATTCTTTACATGTCGATTAGGAATAAAAGTAAGATTGAGAAAATCGCTAGTTTTGTAGAACTCCTAATTTGGCCTTAAAGACAAACCAACAATGGCATTAGGAGATGTGAAATGGCCCCAAGAGAGCGGAATATATGGCAGACCATGTTGCGAAACCGCAACTACTTTGGGGTTTTAAAATACTAGTAATGTATTGAGGCGTAGTTGATTGATTTCACTGAATTGATTATTTCAATTATCATTTATTTAGATAAGTAAAAACAATTTTTTGTGAAGTTTATATAAGTAAAAACAATTTTCATGATCCAAATCAACGAGCCCAAAGAAAGTACTTGAAACTAAAATAAATCATCAAAGTGCTTAATCCAAAGCAAAATTACTTGAATAGCAGGATCTTTCCAAAGAGCTTCAATATCTTGCACCAGATCCTTAGTCAGGTGAGGATAATCCAACCTGCCTCCAATTTCTGAAAGCTTCTCGCCGATTTCCTGGAGCCAAAGAAATACGTGTTTACGTTTGTGCAACTAAGCAAGACAAGCAACCGCATGTCCTCACTTTCATGGGTTTCCCTTGGCTAAATGACTTCAAGATGACAACCCAAATATCTGGTAATTTCACAATGAACGAATAAGACAAACCTTATTGTCAGCTGATAGAAGATACTTCGAGGCCTCTAATTCATTTTGAGCTAATTCCTTCGACCCATCATGTAATATCTGTTATGGCACCAAGCACCCACTGTGTAAGAATGTCAGTTTCCACGATACATGGTAATCAACACTCGTCAATCATGTGAACGATATTTATATATATGCATGTCTCTAACAAGCAGCAACTATTTTGCAAAAAGGGAAATAACCAACACACCCTTTCAAGTATTCCATACTTTTATTGTCTGATAGACATTGGCATGAATGACAGGGATGTAGTTCTTTAGCTCTGCTTCATCAAAGCCAGTTTGGAACAAAAGTTTTATCTGCATGGAAAAAATAAATAGAGGACACTGGAGTTAAAAGAAATACATATGTAGAAGACATAATTAGATGAAATGTGTTCTTTTTAATAGCTTAAGCCTTTAGACAAGATGGTCACACACTTCAACATGGTATCAGTGCAAGCAAAAGTCCCGGGTTCGAATCTCACCAACACACATTATCAAAAAGAATTTTCACATAATCGGCTCATAAAAAAAGAATCTAGCCTGCACGTGAGGGGGCGTGTTGAAGACATAATTAAGTTAATAAAAGTATGCTTTCTCTAACAGCTTACGCTTTTAGATGAGAAGGCCAACACACTTCAACACATTAACATGAACATTTAGGGAATAATGAAATCTTAATAGATCAATTATAAGATCTCTTGCCTGCTTAAAAATAGTGGACTTCCCCGAATCTCCAGCACCTTGAAACAACAGAAAAATAAACATTCAGCAAACACACTCAAACAGGACATGACCAGCAGAAACACACAACAGTAAGTTTAAAATACGGCAAAAAAATACTACTCCACAAGACATGGCAGAATAAAGAATTACACAAATAAGTCCATCCAGAGTTGGAAGTTCCTCTATGCTAGAGAAATATTCCGAAGAAGAATTTTTCACTACCAGCATCTTAAGAAGCAGAAGTTTCGAGGAAAAGCAAAGTTCAAAACCATTGCCATCCACAAATTTAACAAGTCTAAAGATAGAACATGCCTATAACCTGTAGGCATCATAAATCACTACATGGGTATGGTGAACATAAAAAGGAAAAGAAAAGACAAGAGTAAGAAATAGCTAGATCTTACTATAATTGAAGACTGTTTTTTTCTTATTTACCAAGTAGAAGAAGTTTCTGAATATGCTTGTCTGCCTTTGTTTCTTGCTCAATCTGTCTTTCTATCTCTGCAGTCTGAAGACGCATGATCTAGTCAGGACACTGGTGGTTATGCACTTAGCAAGACGAACACACTGACAATAGATGTTTTTTCTCTTCTAGCTTATAGATGGACGATTACCAAAATTCCTAATCTATTTCGTATAACTCATACCTGAGCATTTTCCTCATCATCGGCTTGACTGTAGTGTTTGTTTCTGCTGCACAACAAGCCCATGATTTCTAAAACGACAGCATAGGCCTGCGTGATAGTCAAGGTAGAGATTTCAAATCTATTGTTGCAACTCCTTTATGATGTCCATGTATACCTAATTTTCAAAGAAACAAACAATTAACAGAATAAAAATAAAGCAAATGAGGTACTTATGCTCAAAAGACTCTACTGCAACTGCAGTTCAATTGAATTTACACAATAATTGTAGTATGTCTCCATGGTCCCATGTTTGTATCTCAATCTAATAAAAGTTCAAGATTCCCTTCCCCACCGCCCCAGAGTCAACTAAGGCAATTATACACAAACATATGTACAAAAATGTTACACGATCAATTCGGAACTAAGTTCAAAATTTCATTGTTGCAAGAAAACTCAGGAAGGAAAGAAACAAAAGGCAGTTGAACCTGCTATAGAAAAATTCTAGTGAACAAACAGAGAATAAAGGTAATACTTAATAGGTGCCAGTTAGTATCACTCCCTATGGCCCCAAAACCAACCTAGTCTCGTTTATTAACAAATGACAACCCATCTTTAATCTACCAATCAATTAAGCTTCAATCCTAAATTAGTTTGGGTCAGCTACACAAATGCTCTATTTTCCTTTATAAAACTGGTCCGCATACATCTCGACTTCATCTATACCCCTTCCACTCTATTCAAACCCATTGCACTCAAATACTCGTAAATAAATTTCATGATCTTATGACTATTAACCACAAAATTATACCATAATCCGGGGAAGGGCCGGACCACAAGAGTCTATTATACGCAGTCTTGCCCTGTATTTTTGCAAGAGACTGTTTACACGGCTCGAACCCGTGACCCCTTGGTCACATGGAGGCAACTTTACCTGTTACGCCAAGGCTCCTCTTCCATGAAATTATACCACACACTACAATAAATCAAAGAAGTGACTATAAGTCTACAACCCCTTTTAATTTATCCAAGATTACACGGCATGTTCACAACTTACCCACCCCTCCACCCCACTTCAAAAATAAAAAATTATAATAAATAAGTGAAATGTTTACATAAATAAAACTACCCATTTCCTATTTTCCTCTTCTTTTACAGTTAACACAGTCAATTCAACATCCTACTCACTAACATTCTTGATTCTGAAACACTCTAAGCATTCAAAAAAGCAGCAACTTTACATTTAAACATAAAGATGTATGTATAAAAGTGTAAATACAACTACCAACTTTCTGTTTCCTCTTCTTTTACATTTAATTCAGTCAACTCAACACCCCATTTACTAACATTCAAGATTCTAAACCAGTAATAGCCCTAAAACAATTGGAAATTAAAAGATTTATAAATAAAAAAAAAGCAGCAACTTTCACATTTTTTATATAAAGATGTGTACTAAGTTAAAGATTGTACTGACCGGAGGATCTGGGAGATGAAGCAGTGATCTGATGAGAGAGAGAGATAAAGGAGAGAAGAGTTGCGATGTTCAGAAACAATGTTTTGAAAGACAAAGACAGACACAGAGACAGAGACAGAGACAGACACAGAGACAGAGAAAGAGACAGACAGAAAATACTCAAAATAGTATCTAATAACCATGGTCAAGGTTCACACTTTTGACTAACCAAAAAAGAAATGGGATTTTAACTTTTTATCCTTTTCCCCTTTTGTTTTTTTCAAGATACCACATTATTATTAGTGCTTCTTTTTCCTTTTCTTCGCTAATTCTTTTCTTTAAACAAAACTATTTATTTTCGCTGCAAAAGGTGCATTTAACTAAAGACGAAAATTAGGAGTCATTACATGATAGTGGGATAGATCTGTGATCCCTAAAGAATCTTTGCGTAAATAAAAGAAAATGAAAGAGGGTGGTTCATTTCAAAAATAGTATGTGTCAGCACACATTCCATGTAGAGCATTCTGGCTTTCATATTTTTGCTAGATGATGCATCACGGCATTGGCTTCACGAGTATATGTGCGCTAGAGGTGGGTGGTCCATTGTTGCGAGGAGGAACCTACAACAGCAAGCAAATTGGAGTGAGTCGCATTATCAGTAGTGGATAATAATAGGTTGATTAGTACATGTGCATCTGTCTCTATCATCTTAGTGAATATAAGGAGAACATAAGTAACCATCAAACTATAGAACCTAACTCGAGTCCTCTCAGTAATGACATGATCTCGGTGTATAAGGGGAATGTATGTTTTTATGCTGCTTGCAAAGCCCCTTTTCAGTTACTATTAGAATTATGAATGACTCCAGCTCCACCAATGTTATTACTATGGTTAAAAGCACCATTAATATCAAACTTCTACATAACATTATCAGTTTAAAAAAATATATTAAACTTCTACATATTGGTAGGCCACTTAACAACAATTATGGTGCAATGTTCAGTTATAGGTGCAGAGAAGTCTGTTAGCTGATAATATTCCATTGCAAAAGCAAGTGACTTTATGAATGCTGATAGAGGCTGCAGAATTATTAAAGAGGTTGTAGTTTCGATTTACCTAAGTCCTGATTGGCTGAGCTTGATAGGAGTCCATATGCCAATATCCACTTGATAGTTAATACACCTAGTAAGCACCTGCATACATATAATATATAGGTATTGGATGGGGGGGGGGGGGGGGAGTCCCCTTGTCTAATTTCCCTTATTGGTGTAAATATTTAGAGAACTAGGATTTTGTTCACATTTTAGAGGACAATTAATGAGCTCCGTTAGATAGATCTTATGAAAGGTGAAGAATAATACTATTAATTGAGGAGATGCACGGTTCCATTTACCTATAGAGTAATTTAGATCAAGGATTATATTTTTCCTATGTCTCTGTATGGCTAAGAGATGGTAAAATTTAGTGTTAGCATCTCCTTCATTAAACCATTGAACTATAAATTTAAGCTTTCAAAAGTCTTCTTCCAATTTTAATACAGTCGAAGATGAGTTCTTCTTATAAATCAAGATGGAATTGGCGTTTGTGGGTCATAAGCATGTTCTGGATGCCTTGGATTTTGTAAAAAAAATCTTCTTAGTAAAAATGTTTTTAAAAGTGTCTATTTCAATTAATAACATGTTTAGTGAAGTCACCAGGACATCATGATAACAATGGTTATTTTCCCATTGGTATTTCACGTTGTAGTTAAAATTGTGGGTTACAACAATGACAGGAAACGAGAAGTAAGTAACTGCTAACTATTACAACAAACTGAAATTACAACCACTTTGATATTTTGCTGGGTCGAGTGATGACACTCTGTCTTTAAGACAAGATTGCCCGTATATATCCTTTTACGTTATGGACAATAGTCCCCCAAGATAAAACAACAACTTAACAAATGAGCAAATGAAACTCAAATGTTACTTTTGAAGATCTTAGAGTAACGAAATGATGTTGGAGAGGAAGAAGAAGATTTCTTAATTTTGTGACTTCTCAACTAGCCAACTAATGAGTTTTAATAGCCATGTAATGACAATTAGTGAGGAGACTGAGTTTATGTGCAAAGTAATGGAGATTCAATGCTCAAAAACCAATTTTATCTTTCCTGAAATTTCAGAGACCAAACTGTAAATATTAAGCAATTTGGGGTCCAAAAAGATAATATCAGAAGAAGCCCAAGGCCCACGACCTGAGACCCGAGACCGGACCGGACAGGCGGGCGGCGGCGGCGCGCGCGAGCTTAGCCTGGAACCCAAGCACACCTAGGTTCTCCCTCCTTCAAACACATGGGTTACCCTTGGGGTCCCAAACCCTTATCCATTTTTTAGATTTATAAAATGAGCAAATTTTCCTTTCCCTATCGATGAGGGAGATTTGTTCCACACTATATTTTCATGCTTCAAACACCTCACTTTATGGACCAATATCTCTTTCATTTCTTAATGAAATTTGACAATCCTTAGCCCTACGGTCATCTATTCACTTAGTAGATTATGCACGTGTGAAGAATCAAAGTCTCCAACATGCGGAACCCTCGTGTTTAAGTCATTAAATATGGGTGGACGCAACTCCCACCAAAGGCAAATTTCCAACAATCCCCTCTTGAAAGAGATTTTGGCGCACTCACAAGGTGCCTATTTCCAAAGAATATTTCAAATGGACCGATGTTGCATCAGGAGAGGTAGCTTCAGCTTTGAACCTTCCATAGTTAAATACTATCGGACTTACTGCGCGGTGAACGTGATGTCTTGAACCGTCATGTGTTTAGTGTAAGCCAAGTCAATAGTACCAACACAACAACTTCCCTTACTCTGTTCTTCGTAATGTTTTGTCCGTTGTGGCCGTGGACACTTCTTGGATTCTTAAGTGCGTTCATTTGAGGCGGCCTGTCCTCGTACTTAAATAGGTGGTCTCCTACAAGGTAGTCTGTTATACCCCATTTTACAAGTGTTAGGAACCATTAAAAATTTTCCCAAACCTAACCTCAACCGTTGAGGATCATTAGAAGATTTTGAAACTTAACCTTTACCCACACTGCAGATAGCACTTAACGTCTATCGCTGGAATGGCTTTGGGTTTATGTTCCTTACAGAAATCATAACCCGAAGTGCTCTTGCTTCCACCGAAGCGCTCAACTAAACCTTTACAACTTAGTTTTCTCATTGAACCAAATTCCTGAGATCTCCAGTAAGTAAGGTTGGGTTACCACCGTATTAGTCCTTAAAGCTTGAGTTTTAAGCCCATTCCTCTAAACAAGCAAAATATCTGATCTCTAGGTATACCCTTTGTCAGTGGGTCTGCTATGTTATCCTTTGATTTTATATAATCAATGGATATTATACCTGTGGTGATCAGCTGCCTAACGGTCCTATGTCTCCGTCGAATATGACGAGATTTGCCATTGTACATAGAACTTCGTGCCCTTCTTAAAGCCGACTGGCTGTCGCAGTGAATCATCACTGAAGGTACGGGTCTATCCCAACAAGGGACATCCTCTAAGAAGTAGTGAAGCCACTCAGCTTCTTCTCCTGCTTTATCTAAAGCGATAAACTCTGATTCCATCATGGATCGGGGGATGCAAGTTTGCTTAGAGGATTTCCAAGACACAACCCCACCACCGATTGTAAATATATACCCACTGGTGGACTTGGTGTTCTCTATATCAGATATCCAGTTTGCATCACTGTACCCCTCTAGTACAGATGGATATCTCGAATAATGTAATCCGTAATTTAGCGTGTACTTCAGGTAACGTAGCACCCGATTCAACGCTTTCCAATGATCATTACTTGGATTACGGGTAAACCTAGATAACTTGTTGACTGCATAAGCAATATTAGGTCGGGTGCAGTTTGTTATGTACATCAAACTCCCAATCACCCGTGCATATTGCTCCTGGCATACGGGTGCACCACGATTTTTATCAAGCTTTTGATTTCTATCCAGTGGTGACTTCATAGGCGAACTGTCAAACACCTCAAACTTTCTCAAAACATCCTTGATGTAGTGAGACTGAGATAAGACTAGTCCGTCAGACGTCTGAGAGATTTTTATCCCTAAGATGACATCTGCGATACCCATATCCTTCATGTCGAAGCATTGTTTCAACATATTCTTAGTCTCTAGGAATAAGCTAGGACTGATTCCTGTGATCAACATGTCATCTACGTACAGGCATATTATGACGAACGAGTCAGAGTTACCTTTCGTGTAGACATATTTGTCACACTCATTAATGGACAAACCCTTTCATAGTAGAGTACTATCAAACTTTTCGTGCCATTGCTTCGAGGCTTATTTCAACCCGTACAGAGATTTGACAAGTCGACAACCCATGACCCACGACCCACGATCCGAGCTCAGACGGGACGGGCGGGCGGCGGCGGCGCGCGTGTAGGCTTAACCTAGAACCCAATCACACCTAGGTCCTCCCTCCTTCAAACACATAGGTTACCCCTTGGGGTTCCAAACCCTTATCCATTTTTAGACTTATAAAATGAACAAATATTCCTTTCCCCATTGATGAGGGAGATTTGTTCCACACCATATTTTTATGCTTCAAACACCTCACTTCGTGGATCAATATCTCTTTCATTTTTAACAAAATTTGACGATCCTTGGCCCTACGGTCATCTACTCACTTAGTAGATTATGCACGTGTGAAGAACCAAAGTCTCCAACATGCGAAACCCTAATGTTTAAGTCATTAAAGATGGGTGGACGCAACTCCCACCAAAGACAAATTTCCAATAAAAAATTGAATTTTTAACCACATAGTCTCCAATCTAATAGTGGGGTTATGTTTACAAACTAGTATACTAAGATTAAAGAGTAGTGATCTAAAGTGTTTGGCCCAGTGGCCAATACATTAGGGTATTGATGTCTGAGGTTCCGTGTTCGAGTCCTTTGATCAGCGAGAGTGGAATTGTGTTCCCCCAAAAAAATCCCTCCATACGTGTAGGGCCAAGCGGTGTATACTAATCCATAGGGCCAGGCCGGAGGTGGGGTTTTCTGGGGTATGGGGCCGTAATGCGGTGGGACCAGTCACTTTAAAAAGTTTACCTTACCACAGTTAATCCAAAGTGTTTGGCCCAGTGGCCAATACATTAGGGTATTGTCGTTTGAGGTTCCGTGTTCGAGTCCTCGATCGGCGAGAGTGGAACCGTGTTCCCAAAAAAATCCTTCATACGCGTAGGACCAAGCGGTGTATACTAATCTGTAGGGCCAGGCCGGAAGTGGGGTTTTCTACGGTATGGGGCCGTAATGCGGTGGGACCAGTCACTTTAAAAAGTTTACCCTACCACGCTTTATCCAAAGTGTTTGGCCCGAAGGCCAATACATTAGGGTATTGCATCGAGGTTCCGTGTTCGAGTCCTCTCGATCGGCGAGAGTGAAACCGTGTTCCCCCAAAAAAATACCTCCATACGTGTAGGGCCAAGCGGTGTATACTAATCCGTAGGGTCAGGCCGGAGGTGGGGTTTTCTAGGGTATGGGGCCGTAATGCGATGGGACCAGTCACTTTAAAAAGTTTACCCTACCATAGTTTAATCCAAAGTGTTTGGCCTAGTGGCCAATACATTAGGGTATTCTTTGTACGAGGTTCCGTGTTCGAGTCCTCTCGATCGGCGAGAGTGGAACTGTGTTCCCCCAAAAAAATTCCTCCATACGCGTAGGGCCAAGCGGTGTATACTAATCCGTAGGGTCAAGGCGGAGGTGGGGTTTTATGGGGTATGAGGCCGTAATGCGGCGGTACCAGTCACTTTAAAAAGTTTACCCTACCACAAAAATTTCCGCTTGGGCATCTCAATTGGTTTCAAGGGGGATATTTGGAGTAAGGACCAATGATCGAATTCCGTCAACGGCAGTGTGGGGGTTTCTTCTTGAAATAAAGGAGGGCCCCTTGTGCGCAGCATGTTACTGGTCTAACCTTTAAAATCAATTAAGTCACTATGATTTACCTCCTTCACATACCTGTTGGATCGGGGTGTGGATGCTCATGTGGTAGGAGATTCCACCTTTTGGAGTAAGATCAAGGAGTAGTGAAAATTGGTCAAAATGTGTACGCGGTTAGTATTTGACAGAGGCATCAGGGTATAATTGTAGCCAATTGAAGTTAGCAAAAAATCTGTCCAACCACTCCATATTTAAGTTTATTCTACCCTTTATTTTATTGATCCAGGTGTATTTTCTATCCGTGAAACCTAGATTTATCATATTTATATTATTTAGGAATTGAAGGAAATTCACAACTCCGATTATTTAAAAGATTTTCCCCATATTTCTCAGAGACAGCAATAACCTCGTTGAAATCAGCATAGAAACTAAGGTTCATTATGATTTGGAGCGACAATTTCTAAGTTTCTCCACAGTAGTTAACTGTTGGTGGAGACAATATTAACATAAACAAGTGAGCAAATCTATGATGAGAAGGAGAGGCTAACATGGATGTTGACATGTATTTCCTAGACCTGTAGTGCTTGAAAGGATGTTTGGATTTACATTTGGGAATAGATCCCCTGACTTATTAGGTGGGTTAAGAGGTGTGGATTTTCCATTATCATCATTGCATGTTATCACAAAAATTCTACGTTCCACACAGGGATGGATGAGGGAGGGGTACCTAGTTGTCGGTAGAGGTGACAGATGGGCCTTTTGGACTGAAGTTGGGCGGATCAAGATGGACTGAATTAATAGATGAGTTAATGTCCAACCCGCCCAAAGCTTATATGGGCTAAGATGGGCAGGTCAAAATGAGTTAAATGATGGATCATAACCCAACTTGACCCATTACTTTTACAAATTTTAAACTTAACTTTTATGATTTTTTTTATTTTGTATGATATTTGATTTTTTCATATCTTTATTTTTCAAAAAATATCCATGCATCTAATTTTAATTGTCGTTTTGCTGGACCTCGTTTCATACTAGGGGGAATAAGAGGCATTTAAGTCGAATGGTGCACTAGTGGGTGTGTTGTCATCAACATTAATGGGTGTATCATCTAGATCATCGTCTAAATTAAAGGTTTCTTGAGTTCCAGAAAATAGCTCCTCGTCTAAATCTAGTGTTATTGTAGGAAAATGTTGAGTATCAACAAAATCATCCTGTGTAGGAATAAGATGACTAGAAGAAGTATCATTGCCCTGGTTGCCCCTACTAGAAGAAGCACACTTACCCTTACCATTACCCTTAAACATACATCTTAATCCTTCCATTTTAATTATGATAATAAATAGTTAAAAATAATAAAATTAAGTGTGCTAAATAAAATAAACAAACAATAATAATTTAATGAAGGAACGAATGTACCAAACGCCGACGTAACGTCGACGTGTAATCGAGAGGTTGAAAATTGAAACTTTGCTCGATGGAATATCCTCAAGCTAATTGCCAACTTCACTCCCAATTCCCAAATGAATAAATAAAATTGAATATTTAGTAAACAATGTAGACTTGTAGAGAGATATATTGAGAGATTAGAGAGATTGTATGAAGATTTGTGAGAAAGATGAAGAGAAAATGAGTTATTTATAGTTGAAAAATTGGGTTAAAGTGTAAATATAATAACTTATGTGTTAAAAATAAATATTAAGGGGTAGGGGGGTTGGGGGAGGGGGCCAAAAATGGTCGTTGCCCAACGGCCAAATTCTAAAATGGTCGTTGGTGCAATGGTTATATTTGCAAAGGGGGACTACGGGCGGAATCGGGACGGGCTAGGGTCTGGTGGGCCTAGGGCGGGTTCAGGACGGGATCGGGGCGGGCTCGGGACAGGTCGGGACGAGACATTGTCCCGTCCCGATTCGAGTCCCGCTACCGAATTTTTTTTTTTTTTAATACTAATCGGGGTCGGGGCGGGCTCGGGCCGTCCCGGCCCACTGGCCAGCTTTAAACAAAACTGCTTCCCCAGGCAACAACAATACACGCGTCAGTTTCCTATATGGGCCCACCAACCTGGCGCACGTTAGCCGCAACCAACACCCTTCTCTGCTTATCTTTTGCCCATCGTCCTTGATGCGCACTACACACCCTCCGCCTCTACAGCCGCCACTGAGCGACTCATTTCTCAATTCTCAACCGACACTCAAACTCTCAAATTCCACCGGCAAAGGTACTTCTTCGCCGCCATTTCACTGGAATGTTGAACAATCTCACTAATCTGACACGTGGAATCTCTGAAACATAGATTTCATTCATTTTGCTACCAAATCAGGCATATATTAATTCGGAAAATAGGTTATATTCGTATTTCTAGGGTTTCAGTGTAATCAGTTGTGCTTCTAGAAGTTTCGCTTCAAACTGAATCATCTGAGCTGGTATGATCTTATAAACTGTTTGCTCTACATTAGGATCATGGGAATTACGTATCTGTTGATATAAATATGAGTATTTTTATTGTGATCTCGCGATTTAATTAATGGCGTCTATACGAAGAACTTTGTCACCGAATACCGAACGGCATTTTTCGAATGGAAATCAATATTCAGTACAATCGCCATCACATAAGCTCATTATTAATGGAAAAAGCTCATCGGTGCTATATTCGCGAAAAAATTACGTATCTAGGAAGAAGTTGTTCTATAGGTGTTTGATATTTTTTGTGCTAGGGTTTCTATTAGGTATGGCGCCATTTGGTGGTTTTGATGATGCGAGGAGACGTGATTTTTCGTTTGAGATTAAGCAACCGGTAGTTAATGTTAAGGAGGAGATGAAAGATGTGGTAATCGCGAGGCCTGATAATGTTGTGGTAAATTCGGTTAAATTACCTGAAGTGAAGGTGAAGTTTGATTATGTACCGAGGAAACTGTTGATTGTGGTGACTCCGACTTATGATAGGGCACTTCAAGGTTATTATCTTAATAGATTGAGCGAGGTGTTGAAGCTCGTGAAATCACCTCTGTTGTGGATTGTGGTTGAGATGAATGTGGCGTCTGCAGAGACTGCGGATATTTTGAGGAAGACGGGAGTTATGTATCGGCATTTGGTGTGTTCCAAGAACATGACGGATATAAAAGATCGCGGGGTGCACCAGAGGAATGTTGCGTTGGAGCATATTGAACGTCATAGGCTCGATGGAATTGTTTACTTCGCAGATGATGATAATATCTACTCGCTTGAGTTGTTTGAGAGCATTAGCTCGATCAAGTAAGTTGAGATTCATCATTCTTGTTTATATGACTTAATCTTTGTTTTATCCTGCTGTGAACATGTTCAGGATGATATCACGTGCTTTATGTAGATATTCAAGTTGATAATAGGTGCATAGTCTGGAGCTATTTCCCATTTCATTACGACTTCATTAACAAATTTTCTTCCTGATATCCTTCTCGGTTTATCATCTTCATAGCTTCTAAAAAGGACAGTTGTAGATTCGACCATTGGTTGTGTGATTTTTGGACTTAATTATTATCTCAATTCTTCTTCAAAATAGTAGTCCTTAGATTTGAAGCTGAGAAAATGACCACCTTATTAGTGTATAATGTAATCCCCTTCTTACCAATAAAAAAAATGGAATCCCCTTCTTCTGGTAAAATATAGCTGTGGACTTGATTAGTGGACAAAAAGAGTTGTGCTTTGGATGATTGACTTTTAGAAGGGCTTCAACTCTGACATGCCCACCAGATGCAGCATCTTCATCATTAGTGGGTTTATGTGCTTGTTCATTCTTAATTTATGTCAAAGAAAAAGCTTGGCTTTGACAGAGATGTACTTCAACCACTTGGTTGGACAGATGTGATTCAACCTTTTTTAGCATAGTTCTTTCAATTCAACTAAGAGAACAGAGAAACCACTTAAAAATGGAAGTTAGATAAAGAAGTATTAGTAATAACTAGCACTAGACTTCTTCCACCCATTCTTTTGTATATTCTAAGGGCACTGATTTACCTTTGCAAAAACACCCTTCCAACTTAAGATTGCTTGCTCAATCCCTAACGTTGATACCTAAATAAGGTGCAGGGTATTTTTGTAAATAAACAACTTTTTCTAATAAAACAAACCAAACAATCAATAAGAAATAATCTCAGGATAACTAATCCCATCATAACTTGTCTTCAAACCAAACGACCCCTAAGAGTCCTCGTTTATACCGTAGGTGAAATTAACTTTTTTGTCTCTCACCTTTGGAAAAAAAAACTTATTCATCTCTCTGCTTAGTCAAAGCTGTCTGCTGTAGGAAAAGTAATTTTAACGTAGTTTCTAGAACACTTTTACATAACGTGACTTTACTGCCATCTTGTTTCATCTCCATAAGTTGGTAGATTGACCCTTGCAATAGTGATTATGAGTGTCCTATGGGTTGCTCCGTGAAGGGCAGCAGCTACTCATCTTCCTTGACGTCTACCTCCAACAATCTAGCTTAAAAAAATTACCACTACAAAACTTTTCCGTTGGTCAATATGTCTTGACACTTGTCACCAAGGAAGTTAGTGTATAATATTCCTTCATAATTTTTCTTATTGTTTAATATGTTGCAAATAAGTCTCACTGAGGATCAGAAGCAGTGAACTCCGAAAGTGTTGCGACTTTTTTTATGCAACAAAACAAGCCTCTATGGACTGCTTTTACTAGAAGCTATGGGAAAGAAATCTTTATTTTTTTTTGATGAAGTAATTGTTATATGGAATGACATCAAGAAGATTTCTTTCCCATAGCTTCCAGTAAAAGCAGTTTGCAAAGGAGGATTAAGGAAGCTAAATCACAACCAAGAGAGGTGCAAATAATATGCCAGAGACAGGAGCTTCCCTCCTATAACTGAATGAGTAATATTTTAAATAACAGATGGTTTCTACAATGTAAGACTATCTATATATAGCTACTCTAAGCCCGACCCATATCTAGAAAACTAGAACTCATATTCTAAGTAGTTATTGGAAAAGAAATGACTAAATTCTGAAATCCTGAACCAACTATAGGTATAGGAATTAAATCCATAATACAATTTAGGGAAAAGGGTCAAAAATACCCCTCTACTTTGGGAAATGAGCTAAAAATACCCTCCGTTACGAATTTGGGTCAAAAATACCCCTCCCGTCTCCCTTAACGGAAATTCGTAAATCCCCCAAAATAACCCGATTTCAATTTTCAGACCCGCTCCATTATTTAACCCGACCCAACTAAGTAATAACTCATGCAATCCCCTTATCCCCCTCCCTTAATGATCCTTACAAGAAACTATGGTTTGAATTGCACTTAACGGCTACAGAGCACAAGAAGCAATCGACGTCCCCATTCAATCTCGCGAAACACTATGGTTGTTGCAAAAGCGGTTACATGGCTTAACCTGAAGCAAAACAAAAGGATCCAACCCAATCCAGGTCGGCATCTACCTCTATTGGTGATCCACTACCAACTAACAAAGGCTAAACCTTCCAAATGATATCTAGAGCAAAGTTAGTGTTGCTCATTTGGTATACTACTTTCGAGCATAAATATCACTTACTAGTTTTCTTGGGTTGTACATTTTCTTGGGTTGTACATGAAAGTTGAACTTTTTTATTTATCGGTAATGTACAAGCATGATGACTGCCTTAGTTATGTCCTACTGATAAAGTGTGTAAATAGTGAACTGTTGACTAGAAAATGGTAACCTAGCTCTGATGAACCAAGGAAAGTAGCCAAATAAGGCACTTATTCAAAAAAGAAAGTAGCCAAATGAGGCAATCTAAAGTAAACACTTAACGTACTAGACAGCTCAAGTTTGCATAACATGAGAGAGACATTAGGGTATTACCGCAAATTTTGATGGGTGCTTCAAGTAGGCAACACATAGTTGCTTGATTTCAGACTCGGACAGCTGCACCAACCCGCCCGGATATGAAGGGTATATTCAGTCTAATTGTGTGTGTGGGGGGGGGGGGGGGGATTGCATGAGTTATTACTTAGTTGGGTCGGGTTAAATAATGGAGCGGGTTTGAAAATTGAAATCGGGTTATTTTGGGGGATTTCCATTAAGGGAGGGGTATATTTGAAAACTTTAATGACGGGAGGGGTATTTTTTATCCAAATTTGTAACAGAAGGTATTTTTAGCCCATTTCCCAAAGTAGAGGGGTATTTTTGACCCTTTTCCCTACAATTTAAGCTCAAATAACAACATAGACTAGACAAGTCAGTACTGATTAAAAGACACACTAGACAAATCAGTAACTACTCCTGTTGCTCCTGTGAAATAGTATATTCATGTCGAACATGGGTCAGGAATGTCAACGCTAGGCTGTTGTCTTCTTCACTAAAAGAGGCACTGTATTTTTATTTTGGAATGATACTTGATTCATGAAGAACGCTCAGTACGTGACTGTGTGCCCCCAAAAACAGAAGTTGCATGTTCATGATTGTGCTTATTTAAACTCTTCATACATGTTCAGATCCAATTTCTTGAGTTCTACCTCTGAGATCCAAGTATTTTCTGGTTGCTGTGTTTGCATAATGAGGAAAAGATGATAGAAATTTCTGCTTCAAGAACTTACTTCTTTCATATCCAATACTCTTGAGCCTCGTCCCAAAGGTTCTAGGTTATGCTCATCCCATGCTGATTTTGCAGCTGTTCTCAGATATCATTGGATTAAATTCATTCAATTGGTAATTTAAAGATTGGACCATTTTTCAGACCTTTAGGCAAATTCCAGGGCATTAGCATTTGATATGATCTTCTTTAATGCTTTAACATGGACCAATTTTCTTCGACCTAAAAGTTGCGATAAGATTCCTTAGGAAATCTAACCTTCTATTAGTAAGTCGGAAACTTGGTTTGCAAGAGCAATTTACTTAGAGCAACATTATCACTCTGTCGCATCCTCGCTTTACGTGTTTCAGCGTTGAGCAAAATTAAAGTCCAGTCTTTGTGTGATCACCTACCATGTAATAAAGTAGGTTACAAATACTTCTGCACAACAACTTCCTTTTGGCCATCACGAACTGTGTTAGAAATAGATCAGTTTAGTTCCCAACTTTTCCCGCAAAGTAATCCAAGAATGACTCTTAAATGGTAAACATGTCCTATATTGAATATATCTCATAGGTGGATGTTTTAAAAAAGAACTCACAGGTGGCTGTAATTCTTTCCGAAAAGCTCATGAAATTCTTTCAACGACATAATTTCTGGAGGATAAGATGGTTGGTTCTTTGCGACAATTGACAAGTCTAACTAGTAGCAAATTGAGGTTTCCAAATTTTATTGCTTCCTCATATCCTTGTTTGAAGACAATTCAATTAATCTTCTTCGACTTTTGAATATTTGTGTATTCCTCTTCCATAGAATGTGAAGTTAATGATCATTACTGTGTTTCCCCCAGAATGCCACCTCCAAATTCCTTGGCTCCGTCTAACTTGAGTGCTATCATTCTTTGAAGAAAATATAAGCTTTCTGCTTGCACTGACATCTGTTTATGATAAGACTTCATAACTACTTGCGAATTAAAGAAAATAAAATCTGATATACTGTAGCATGAGAAGTAACAGGTTGAACAGTAATTCTTCTGCCCCTGTTCTTTCATTACTTTTGCTGAAATATGTTCGATAAATCTTGGAGAATTTCCTCAGCAATGGCCAACAGATCCTTTTTGTCCATGCTTTAGTCATATTCATTTGATTCCTTCTTCGTGAGGACCAGTGAGTGCTGCTGGAAAGGTAAGAAACTGCGGGGCCGCCCCGGATGTAGTCTGCCGGAAAGGTATAATAAAAGCCAATACATGTAAGATATCTTTATCATTATATTTTGAATCGACAGTTTTAGCATTTACTTGAATAGAATCATTTAACAGACTTGCTGCAGGGGTTGAGCTTTTGCAATTACAGATTACCATGCTTAGAGTTCTGCATGAATTCAGGAATATATAACCTGACTTAAGATTCTTCCTGAGTGCTGAAGTAACTAATCTATTGTTTCTTCCCAGATCCTGGAAACTTTCCTTAAAAAAAGTAGATTCATCCTAGACTCTTCCATGCTATTTAAACTGGTTCTGGAAAGACGCTACAGGACTTTTTTTTATACTAAAGTAAGCACAACTATTCAATAAAATAAACTTATATCCACTTCTGGACACACTTCTGGTGAAGTTCGCTCTTATCTAGGAAGCATGGTGAAGTAAAATGGTTGAACTAGGACATGAGTAACTTTTATGTCATTGTTGGTATGAGAGTTAATAAGTATGTCGTTTCCTGTGATTATGACTGTTTTTAGATGCTATAAGTTGAAGGAGAGCATAATTGTTTTTGCAGATTTTGATGTCATTGTTGTAATATTTTCTTTTTTGTCTTTTCTTTTCTAATATGCTTCTATTTTTCTTGTGATCTCCTCTTTATAGTCGTTTTGGCACTTGGCCTGTTGCTATGCTGGCACAAAGCAAAAGCAAAGCAGTACTGGAGGGTCCTGTGTGCAATGGAAGTCAAGTTATTGGGTGGCACACTAATGAGAAGAGTAAGCAACTTAGAAGATTTCACGTCGATTTGTCTGGCTTTGCCTTCAATAGCACTATATTATGGGATCCAAAGAAATGGCATCGACCAACTTCGGATCCCATACGACAGTTGGACAATGTGAAGGAGGGTTTCCAAGTATGCATCATATTCCTCCTTTTAAATCCTTGATGTCTTACTTTGGGGATAGAGGCTTGTGCGAACAGCTTGAAGTTGGAAATTTACTCAGTGATTACTTGCAGGAGACCACTTTCATAGAACAAATTGTTGAAGACGAAAGCCAAATGGAGGCTATCCCTCCTGGTTGCTCAAGGGTATTGAATTGGCACCTTCATCTGGAAGCTCGTGGACTTGTCTATCCGAGAGGCTGGATGCTTCAAAAGAACCTTGCTGCTGTTTTCTCTACCACATGAGAACACAAGCAAGGTGCAAAGACTCTAAATGGTGTCCATGAAGGAGGTCAGTGCCTCTTCTCATCTCTAAACCTACAACTTCCATTGTCTTGTAAAGAAAAGGTCACACGTGAAATGAGTGAACTAGGGATTGGTGGGGTGAGGAATAGCTTCCCTTAATTAACATCACCAAATTTTAGTGTGTTCATGGTTTGGTGCAAAACCAGACCAAACCGCAAACCGATTAAAAAAACGACATTTGGTTTGGTTTTGGTTCTATTAAAAAACACAGAAAAAATAAGTGAACCAAACCAATAAATTATATACACAAATTTTACAATTATTTATATATATGATATTAGTTTTCATAAATAGTTACAAAAATTTCACATGCTATGTTAGAGCCCTTTTCTTATATTGTTTTGGCACTCAACTATTTTTATATATACTTAACCGCATCTTATGTGTACACAAGCAACAACAGATGATTATGATCTAATTATTTTCAACGATACATTAATTCTCTTAATACTATATTAAATCTTCTTATCTCAAATGTTAGATTAGCTATAATTATCATTACTTACGCTGTATAAATTATTGATATGTTATCCACCTTCAATTGTTTAAGATATTATCTCCAACACTCCTTCAAACATGAGGCTGGCAAATAGCTCTTAGTTTGCAAACCAGAGTCGAGTATCAAGAAAGAAAGTTATTGTTAAAGGAGTAATCACTAGAAAATGAACAGTCAGAATAGTTCTTCGCAGTGGTATTATCGAATAGGGTAGTCGGAACAATATTGCTAAAGTAGTGTCATTGTAAATAAAAATGACTTGTACTGTCGTGAAGCTGATTTGCTATAATGTTTATTTGGAGTAGTTGTCTCATGGATGTGTTGTTTTACTATTACCAATTTATCATTAGCTAGTCATAAACCGAAAAACCAAACCAAACGGCAAGAACCAAACTGATGGTTTTTATTATTTGGTTTGGTTTTAGAAATTTTAAAACCGACTAAATTGGTTTGGTTTTGGTTTTAATCAAAAACCAAAACCAAAACCGATCCAAACCACACCATGAACACCCTACGGCCAGGATGAAGATCCATTCTCCCCTCCCTCTTTGGAACAGATATGTTTATGTTTAATCACTTGTGTATTTCCTAAGGACACCGAACAATATCCCCTGTAGCATTTCATATTTAATCACTTGTGTATTTCCCAAGGACACCGAACAATATCCACTGTAGCATTTCATATCGTGTTTGCTAATATTCAGAGACCTTTTGGAATTATTGTTTCTGCGATTGTGTGTCTATATTTAGTTTGACGCAAAGAAAAAAGAAAGCATTCAGCTCCAGTTCTTTCTGACAGGCCAGTGCTAATCCCAATGAAAGCTATCATTTTCAAGCTGATCAGAGAATTACTTGACTGCCGAAGTTGAAAGCAGCAATACATGGCTTCAATTACAGGATAGCTATAAAGAAAAGAGTGATTGATTTTCTTTTTGACTTTCTCAAAAATATTCTTTGACCACATCAGAACTCGTTTTGTTGTGGAGTTTTGCTGCTTTTTCCGAGGTGAGGGGTGTGGTGTCTTCAATTTCCATTGCAAGATTGAATGCTACTGCTATCGCGAAAGGCAGAATGTGTGCGTGCTGTAGAGTGGAATGGTTGTGAATCTTTTACAACTCTGGTTTTGATAGAACAGTTGTCATACAGGACCTGCATTTTTTCCCCTTGATGAGCAAAAGTTCTTATTGCATAGAGTTTTTGCAAATTAAATTTGGGCCATTGAATTTTACATATACAGGTTTATACTTTGTACGTGAGATTCACTTTACCTACTTCAACGAGTTCACTGTGGAAACACATGCCTTTGTTTGTCTACCAACTAAGATGCACCATCCTTCTGTAGTCACTTCCTTTCTATGCATACAATGAATGAGAAGTAACGACGTAGTAGATGTACGCTATATCTAGGGGTGGGTGTATATCGATTCATATCGGTTTTGTATCCGAAAAATATGAACCGAATAAAAATCACTTTTTTAAAAAAATTGATATGTTCGGTTTCTATTGCCGAACGTATCGGATTATATCGATTTTTTTTTTAGTAGGCCGGGCCGGGGCGGGTCAGGAATTTTATTTTTTTTTTTTAAAATAATTGAATTTCCAACATTGAAATTGGCATTCACACCTACATTACCATGAAATTTCGACGTTGGAATGTATTGTGTATCGTGAGATGTTTACTAAAGAAAATTAGAAACCGATTTGAGAGAAAACATAAATTGATTGGAAAAACCGACATTTTCGTAAAAATTGGCGGCGCCAAACCGCCTTGCGGCAATTTGACCGGTCGCGCTCGAAAAATACGCAAAATAAAATAAAAAAATGGGTAAAACAGACATCCGAGCGTAGAGTTATGACCATTTAAAATTTTACCAATTTACAACTACTTCTTCTCCCAAAATTTTATGTCAATGCTTTCGTGATTTGTTAATCAATTTCATGCCGCATTCGACTTCCATAAAAACTTCATAGATTGATTTCAATGACTATGATTCAAGAGATAGTAGTAGCCTAAAATAAAAAATAAAATTAATTACATATTTAATTCGATTTTTTCCAGTTCAGTTTGTATCCAAAATTTAAAAAACCGACCTCAATCACTAAATCCTGATTTGATTTTTCAAAAATTTGATTTTTCTTAAAAAAAACGTATAAAAACTTATTCGGTTCAATTTTTTCAGTTCTCCGAATTTTTTGCCCACTCCTAGCTATATCCTAGGTTAAGCCCACTCCTAGCTATCCTAGGTTAAGTTGTAAAATAGAAGAGACCTGGCCCATGCCTGATGTTTGAAATGTTCAACGATACACAAGTTGTCGCTCTCACTAATTTAACAAGTTCGCTTGAACACACTGAAAATTTAAACTAATCTCCTTTTTGAACTAGAGACTATTTTGGGGATTCACTTCGGTAATTCGAACTCAAAACACTATACTGAAGCTCAGCATGTTGGACAACACTTGATGATAGGAGTGTCAGAAACCCAAGACCGTCGAAAGAGTCTTATCAACACAAGCACGAGAGTTATAGTCGTATTTCCAACAGAAAATAGACGTGAGTTCTGAAGTTAGTGAAATTGTTGGAGTCTCTTTACCAAGGACCGGATATTGATTGATGATGCTAAATTTTTTATCCTATCTCACTATATTAGTACTCTACATCTCCAAATTAAGCATGTTTGAAGTAAATAAAAATTCTATATGCTAGAATCTATTTGTAAAGGCATCAATGTAATAATTCAACAATGTATACGTTCAAATTCCATTAACATAATCAAATCAAGAAACTTATAAGCTAAAACTCGTAACTTCTAAATAAAAAATCAAATAGCAATAACTGAACTCCAAGACGCCGTGAAGTTCCAATTTCTAGAAGTGAAAGTCTAGAATATTGTTTGATTAAAGAAAAACAAAGAAGATGAAGCAAATAAGGGCAGGAAGGTTTCTGTGACTGAAAACTTACTATTTTCCAGTTACATTTCTAACACTGGTTTAATCACAGATCCTAGAACTGGCTACTGGATGTAGTTTTTACAGCTTTAACTACTTAATCATCGGCTAATTTACCTTTAAAAAGGTTCAAATCACCAATAAACTCTTTTTAGCTTTTAGTTATTTTTCCTCAGAGAGCTTCTCGGAAGAAACTCAAAAAGTGTCATCCGTTAATCTTTCTTTATCCTTTTTCCTAAATCGAACGCATTTACCTGGACCAAAACCGAGGCAAGTGGGGGAGAGGGGGACTATAGTATAATTACAGACTTCCGGCTCGCCTCCCTCTCATACAAAAGGATAAAAAAAACCTGATCTACCAGCTATGCTACGACATAAAGCACAAATTGGTTGCCCAGACACCTCAAAATGGTGTCTGCAGGCAGAGACCTATTAAGCAACAAATTAATGAATTGACAAATGGATAGCCGATAAGAAACCGCGAGGGAAATTGACATCTTATGATACATTTTCCAAAGGGAGATTTATCCTCGTAAAATTTTGGGCGCTGCCATCCCATGAGCCATCTTGTTGCCAGCAGATTGTGCCCGACTTCTAAGGGGCGCAGACTAGCCACAATTTATGCAGACCCTGGAGAATCATAGCACATTGTTGCAATAAGGGACTGCAGTAGTCATGGTGCCTCTGTCATGTATTACTTCACTGATTCTTTCCTCAGCTTTAAGAAGTTGCACTATCACGTTAAAGTTGTTCCATGCACAGGAGCACCCGTCTCTGAGGCACGCACAGTAGATGAGATATGTGACTGCTGCAAACTCGGTTCATTAAAAAGACCAAGTTGTACCAAGGTTGATCTGCATCAATGCCAAACCACTCAAGTGACTACAAAGACTAGTTGATTAACAAAAATCATGAGTATTTTATTTTTGGACAAGTAAATCATGGGGAAACTTTTGGAGCATAATAAACAGTGTATGTGACATAGATTGGTGACAACTTATGCAATTAGCTCTTCTTTTAGGTTCACATACAGACGCAATCTGAATTCCTACCTTGGTGTATTTAATAACTAAAACATAGAATAATGTCTCAAAAAAATACACGCAGAGCATGTGCCAAGAAGAACTTCAACCAATTGAGGCGGGTCACATAATGCAGAAAAAGATGTTAACAAGGTAGGACATAAACATAACAGTTGATCAGATACAAAATATACCTAGGAAGTGAAGTTTTAACATTTGGCTGATTTGCGAAGGCAACCAATGGACTTCGAAGACTAGCATATTTGTTTAGAGCACTCTCAAGCTGCGGTGGTGGCAACTGCAAGCAAGATCCAAGCATTTTAAGACAAAAGACGGCAATAAAGTTAATGTGCCTCCATGCACAATATATAAAATAAAATTATAAATTTCCAAATAATACCTGTAGTAGTACAGGAAAGGAATGTGGTTTAGTTTGTGAGACACATTTTAGGAATCCCACCCACAACTTTGGCATCCTCCATACCTGCATCCAACATGTGATAGGGTGACCATTCATTCATAGAGCAATAACGACAGTTCATGATTAGGGGGGAATCTATGCGTAAATACCTGTCTAATCACGAGTTTAGAGAGTATCTCCATCACAAAATCAACCTAGACATCATAAAAAGATAATGTCACACCAATGATTGCATTCCTTCCACATCAAACAAAATATATGCTCAGTTGCTAAGCACAACTTATACTGTTGTCGACTTTAAAATTCTAATTCTACCCAGATTCCGCAAATAAACTATGCAAATGCAATCTCATATATCCATCTATTAAGAGATATTCTATATCCCTCAAGAATGTTTTTCTTCATGTTGATCTTGAGGATGAGGTGTATAAAGAGAAATTGTCGGGTTCCGTTGCTCGAGGGAGTCTAGGGAAATTTGTGACAGTTGCACAGATCTCTAACTGATTTAAAACATTCTCCCTAAGCATGGTTTAGTAAAAGCGTAGTAATAGAATAGTTTGGCATCATTCGTAGCTAATCTGACCCCTCTGATTTCTTTGTATTTATTTGGTAGTATACGTGATATTAGCAAAAGCGTAGTAATAGACTGTTGATTTACCAGCGTAGGAAAGGCGTCAATGGCCTGAATCACTGTCCTCATGAAGAGCAGCGGGAGAGGAGTCTGATCAACCTGATTAAATGAATATTGCAGAGATTAGAAAATTATCCATAGTCTCTATCTATGTATTTGCATATTTTCCATACCATCTGTCTCAAGGCTTTTGCCAGGACCTGCTGCGTAAAAACAGTCCGCTGCTCAAAACAAGCTGAGCAAGCATCCATTATCTGAAAGATAATAGCATCAAAGTATCACAAAATCGGTATGTAATTCTGCGAAGGCATTTCACTATATCCTGAATCTGTAGTAAGGAACAGGGAGAAGAAACAGAATTTAACACGAAACAAGGGAATCACGCAACTGAGGAAATACACGGCAAAGCACCTAAGGACAAGATATCAATGGATTTTCTAGTTCTACATGCTGCAATAAGTTTAAATGCAACAACCATCAAGCCAAAGACAAACTTTTAGAAGTGGAAGATCGCATACCTTTTTTAGTGGAAGGCCATCTCTCTCGGGGTTTATATCATGTATTGCAACCAGTACTTCTGCTGGGGTCAGTGCTGGACCAGTGTGGGCAGAACCCTGCCATGAATCGAGTAAAGGACCTTTTATCTTTTGTCTATCTCCGGAACAAATGAACAACGCATTCCAGATTACAATAAGTAATATGGAATTCTTTACTAGCAGTGGCATCGGGTGATGAATTTTTGTCATCTAATTATTAAACAATAATGGTGTTGTGGACTTTGATTAAAGAACCACAAAATAATTTACCTAAGAAAAATAAATAAAAGCTCAAACATAATGTAGTTTGAATGAGCACGGATATTCAGAAGAAAGAGCTGAACACGGCAATGAAGATAAGAAGAGTATCATGGTTAAATAGAATGAGCATAAAAGTCATTCACCCAGAAATCAGAAGGTACCTAAAAACTACAGAGAAGTAAAACATCTATTGAAAATAAAATTCAATCAAACCTGTAATATCCGAGCCAGGGCTATCTGAAACTTATCCAGTGGGAGAGCAACAAGCCTTGGGAAAATAGGTAGAACCTAACACAAAAACAAAAAGAATCATCAAAAGCTAGTCTTCCCGAATTAAGTGCAGTAGTCGATCGGGAAGGGTAGCAAGTATTTAAATATCTCATCAGGAGGAATCCAAACATTAAATTTAAAATATTTATTTAAGAAAGGAAAAGTATAGCTTTGCTCACAAAAATAAGAATACTTATTTAAGAAATGAGAACTTACTACCTAGACATGAACAAAGCCCTAAAGCTTGTCAAGTTAACCAGACAACGATCTTTATCAGGAAAACCCTAGACACAGACAGGAACTCCCTTTGAGCCAGTAAAGTTAAAATGGAGATAGTGTAATATATTATACACACGTTAAAACTTGAAAGGATAACAAACAGAGAACCAAAGGAAGAGAGCTGGCGTGCAGGGTTAGTAAGATGGAGATATATCACATACCATTATTTGGTCACAGAAAAAAAAAATAGGACTGAAAATGTGTGTAGAAATAAAAATGCAAAATGCACAAAAATCTGAAGAATACCTCACTCTTAGAATATGAGGAAAGCACTGGAATAAGAACAGTTGCATCCTGCAAAACAATTTAGGGTATCACTGGTGGAACTGCAGAGTTTCTGATTGAGAGCTGTCAAGGAAAAACAAAACACAAAAAGGAAAAAGCTATACCTTCAGTTTAGTTTCATATAACCGCTTGACAACTGCAACTAGGTCAGGCGGAGGAGTTGTCCCTTCAGAGAGTATTTGAAGCACCTTGCAGTGAATAAAAGAATGTCACAATGATAAAGAAGAGAGTTCAAGATGAAAAGTCATATTCAAAACGTGAGGTTTAGGATCCTACCTGTGTCAAAAGATTTTCACAGCCTTGAGGTGGATCAGATATTATCTGAAGCAGTTCAGAACATGAAGAGCCTATAGCCCTAATAAGAACAGGCAGATGACGGTGAACAGCCTGTACCAGATCAAAAATTTATGAAAGGAATGTCAACCAAACTGAAATGCGTAGAACAAGAAGAGCAATACAAGCAGTTCAGTATAAGTTAATGAGAAATTGTTAACAGTGCTCCTGAAGAGCAATGTGGATTCTCCTTAAAGCTTATCTTGGAAAACAAAAATGAGAGTAGATCATCAAAATGCTACATATTCTTTCAAGAAAGTTGTGATTCTACCTCAAAACAAATTGTCTTATTTATTTTTGGTTTCCCATCCGGTATCTGGTACCTACTTTGGGGCCCGACTAATCCAGATTCGCGCTGGAAAGTCCCACTTTGGAGGGTAAAGCATTGCCTAACAAAGGTGAAACTCCCAGAACCTCTGGATCCCACAGAGGTAGTTATGTGGTGCTAATTTTTTAACTTATTACCTTGACGTTTAAGATAGTTTTCAAGCAATCCCTAGCTCTATTAACGGCCAGATTAAAGGAATTTTCTGGTCTCATAGCGAGTAGGGACGAAGGCTAGCAAGGTTTTGGGAGGACAAAAAGATGGGGGTAGGTGGAAGAGGAAATTCACCAAGAGCGTGGAAAGTGGGTAAGGATACAGGATTAAAAGACACGGGGAAACTGTTCACCAGGAAATACGCGAAAACTAGAAGAAAAAAAGAGGGAGAACATTTGAGACTGAAATTATTGCTGGCCTATTTATAGTGCTATTGCCTATTGGGCTGAATGATCAATTCACCTAACAAAAATCACTATTAAGTCTGCTATTAGGATTGTAAAAGATGAGCACAATAAGAAACAGACCTGCTTAACTGCCTTAGGAGCACGTGCATAGGTATCAAAAACAAGGTGGAGAAGACCGAATTTCTGCAAGAAAAGTTACCCAGTAAGCATCATCATAAGTGCACGTTCAACAGAAATGCTTGCACTTATCAATTATCCAAACCTTGGTGCATAGAGCAAAAAATAATGAGATAAGCCGCTGCGCTTGAGCTAAAGACAACTCTGAATCACTTTTAGAATCAGATGCTGCACACTTAACAGAATCATTTTCAGAGAATCCTGGCTCTGAAATCTGAGAACCACTAACTGAGGCTTCCTGATTTCCTGTCTGATAATCATGCTTTTCTTAGATTAATATTCAAATAAAAAAAAGAAGATATTTTTCTTAGGTTAAGAAGAATTTATCAACATAGAGAGGAGAAACGGTACAGAAAGAACAGTTTAAGCAAAAAAAAAATCAGAAGGTAAGTGCTCCTCAACTTATTGAAGTCCAGAAATAGAAAATTCTTTTTCTTCAATCCATATATTGAACTTCACTGACCAAGTTACTAAGACTTACAGCAACATAAAAGCTAATTTATCATTTCAGGTATTCGATTCACATCTAAAACATCCAAGGTTTTAAAATTCTCCCTGGATAGAGTCAAGGCGAACAAGTTCCAATCTAAAAAATAGTAGTTCTTAACAAACAAAAAAAAAAACTTTTTAAGCACGTCGCATTTTTTGTCCTATCAATGAATAATATTATTAACTCACGTGTCCACGGATATATTTGGGGCTCTTAACCCAAACAAGACAAACAGGATTGCCTTCCCAACACCATTTTGAGCAATTGTTAATGTTTAACTACAGAACAACACGCATTTAAACAGAACAAAATTTAGAATATATATTTCTCCTCATAGGGATACAGTTATAAAAAGTTCTAATGTTTTTAAGTCCCTAGCAGCTACTGCTGCTTCTGAATGAATAGCTAATCTAAATACTTTAATTCTTTGACATAGAATCACAGAATTTAGTAGACTTCCAAAACTAAGTTATCTCAAAAGTCAGGGATTCTCAGTTAAATTATATAATAGGTATTTTAGCTATAAAAGAAAATACCTTAGTTGTACAAGGATAAAGGTGAAACGTGTAAAAACAATATTCACACCTTTTTAAAATTGCATGTCTTGTTTGACTTTTCGCTAGTCAAACTTCATTTATTTTCCACCACAACGTAGAAGACCAGCTTTAAATATTCTTGCAATGTAAAAGGTCTCATCTTCTAGTACATTTGTTCAGTTATCAAATTTGTTTACAGAAATCACATCCCAACTCATATTTAAATATTATTAACCAAGAAAAAAAGTTCCAAGTCACAGCAATCTGGTCAAGCTGACGTGAAACTAAACCAAACAAGAGATTCAAACATGAACATGAGCTCCAACCAAAAACAATTTCCAAATAAGGAATGACCAAAACCCTCCAAACCAATCAGTCCTCAAGCAACAACTTCGAAATCAAATACTAAAGGAACAAATGCAGCCAGAACAGAAAGAAAAGAGGAATCCAGATCAGAAAACCTATTTTGTTAAAAATATTCTCACGAAGACATTAAACAACACAAAAATCAGCCAGAATTTAAAGGCGAAACACAAAAAAGAAACACACCTCTCCTGTTCTCTGAACAGAGGTTCCAGACTGGGAATATTCTGCATCTGTGACATGCTGGTCTACAGCTGACAAAAACATATTCTTAGCAAACTGCTCGATATTATCTGAAATGTCACCAACCACGTAAAGTTTGTTTGCCACCTATCAAGAGTGACAACATTTTAGAGATTAAATACAATAACCCATAGATTAGAAACGTAATGAATGGTCATCAGCAGGTGAAAACCCACAGCAGGTAACACAAAACAGTCACAAGTTTGCATACCAGGCGAATAGCCTTTGCTCTGACATCGTCCTGAGGGTGAATAGCACACTGCGTGAAAGCATGAACTCTAATGAGAACATTATAATGTCATTCTGCCAAAGGCAAGCATTACTTTTGATTTTTACTATGCAAAATTGTAGGACAGTCCATCAAGAGTTGTGTATATTTGGTATCATGGAACTCAACAGATAACAATTCTGAACACGTGACTTACCACACAATAAGATGTCACTCGATTACTAAACATCAAAATAGATACAAAAACCCGAGATTAGAGTTAAGTTACCCTTTTAAAAAAAAAACGAGATTAGAGTTGCAACTTCCTGATTGCAACTCCACCCTGCACCATTTAGGTACAGGGTCAAATCTCACGAGGGCCTTCGCTCTTCATCCGCCGTGTACCCTCCCTACATAGCCCCCCACCCCACCCCCCAAAAAAATCAAAAGATAGATACTAAAAACTAAATGTTACAGTGTTTATTATTTGCCTTGAAGAAGATTATTCCATTTACATGAAAAGTAGCCACACCATCAAACTAACTCAATGCAAGAAAAAGTTTGATAAATAAACCTTTCAAAATAAAAACCGAGCCACATTTTACAAAATGATATATGACACACACACACACACACACATTAATATTAATAAAACCAAATACAATATAAGGCACAACATTATAAGAAAATGTAAATAGCATCTATCTCGTGATACTAATAAACCTCCATTAGCAACCCAACCTACTGGCTAGGGATGGGGTATCAAAGCCACCCTTTCTCCACCTAAATCTATATTTGTGCCCCAATCATCTCCTTGAATCACATTTAGGAGTCAAACCCTTGATATTGTTCTCTCTATAGCTAGTGATTACTTATTTTCGTGCTGCTCCACCATCATGCTCAAAAACACCTTGGTGTCAAAAATCAATATTACTGGGACCCTACTGATTAAAAGAAATCAATGTTACTCGAATCTATGCTTTGCCTTGGTAAGCCTGTCTCCAACTGGTTAAACACGGAAATGAAATGTTGTTTGAATCCTTCAAATACACAGAACCTTATGAAAGAATTAGGACATCCATTAGATACTTGAATTCAATACTCATACCGGAGTCCATGTAACATAATTAAGAATGAGACCAGCACTTCTCCAATTACGAAAGTTTACATAAGGCCATAAACACGTAAAACAAGTAACTTCAAAGCAGTCATTTTGCTTCGGTTAACTGCCGCTTATTAAATCTTTCTTTCAAAACTCTATCAACTCCTAAAAATGCTGCTTTAGCATGCGCTTTCTGATATTCCTTAGGCAACTAATACCTGCAATTGCGGAAATGAATATAAAACATCATCACGGAATATTTGATGGTCATATACCTTCAAAGCTATATCCAGGCACGCTTGACGATTAGGGGGACGCCCCAAAATTAAACTCCAAATTGCACCAAGGCCCTGAGTTACACGGTCACCATCACGACCATCTTTCCCAACATAATTTTCAGAGCATAAATCAACTAGCAGTCTCATCACAGATTCAGGTAGATATGGAACTTCACCAAGGAGCCTACTAAATGACTTGTCGTTTGCTGGTAGACAGTCCAGCAATGATTTTGCCTACAAACAAAGAACTTACCAAAGGAACTTTGGGAATGATGTAGATAAGGATAATAAATGAATGTATTTACCGCACTGAGGAGGAATTTCTCATATAGAGCAGCAGCAGGTGAAATGTTTTCATCTGAATCTGATAGCACGAGATAGTGCAAATGATAAAGTACATGCATTGCAAGCTCATGTACCTGAGGGTCAAATCAACATACAGTTAGCTTGCAACTGCATTTTCCACTAGAAGTTCATTTGCGAAAAAGATATACAGCAGAACAAAAGCTGTAAAATGGAATTTGTGGTTAACAAACTAGATCAGTCTACGCCCCTATGCTGAATATGGAGTCAAATCCAACAAAACATTAAGAAGATTGCCCAAACTGAGAAACAGAACAATAAAGAGGATTGTGACAAGAAGAGGCAGAGGAAGATCAAAGCTTCTGAAGAAAGACAGCACGCATGAAGCGCCAGAACTGTTTACAAATTATGCATACTACATAAAAGCTGTTTCTGTTTTTGTGATGTGTAGATACTGCTAATAATGTGGTTGTTGGAAGTAGTTGAGCCACAGAGGTTTGAACCACCACAGGTACTACAATGAACTGACTTTCCTCGAAAGACGAATATCTTTGTTTTAATTCTATATGCAACAACTACATGACGCTTTGGAAAGACTATACTCCGAGAAGATTTTTGGATGCAAGTAAAGGCATTTAAGCCGTATAAAACAGGCAGAATATACCCTTCACTTAACTGAAATCATGATTCTAAAACACTTCACCTAATTAAAACCAATCTTACAAACACAAAAGGAGAAAGTAATCATAGTTGATTGACTGCACAACTTGAGCAATGACACTAGCATAAGATACTCTGAGAGTAAGAGCGAAAGTACATACCTTCTGATGCTGGTTGTCTGAGAAAATATGCCTTTGCATCATCGCAACTACATCAGCATCAGCACCAATCTGCAGGGTTAAACAAAGCAAAAGGTAAATAACTACTGAACTATCACATTCACATGCTCAGACTAATGGTTGCCAAACTATGAGATCAATTAAAGTAAAACAAATTCGCAGAGGCACTTAAATAATTTGACCTATTCATTGTAAATCAGCTTATAAACAGAATTAAGCACATAAAATCATAACATAAGATTAACAAAGGAGACACAGTATTTACACTTCTATCAACACAAATATGGTTAGCCATACCAGATTGCCTGATCAACATGATGAGTTCACCTTAGATCTTTCTGGCTTATGTCCTAAGGGCTCATTATTTCATTAGTACCTCAATCAGCATCGCTCCTTTTCACCATAAATAACATCTTAACATTCTTTGATATATTTCCTCACTCACTGTATCCCAAAATGAATAACATCTTTCTCTTTTGGGATAATCTGTAATCATTGATGTCAAGATGTTACTCCAGAAAACCAATGATTGCAGATAATCCCAGAAGAAAATTTTGCATGACGGCAGAACCTATTAGCAGCTCTATGAAGCAACTCTGGCAATTGTTGTCAATTTCAAACTTGGATTTAGGGAGGTTAGCCAGAGAATTATGTAAGAGACTTATTCCATCAAGAGGCAGAGGAAGTATTCCTCAAATATCTCCATTGTTCAAGTTAATATCCCAACAGCACTCAAACCATGCATCAGCTTAATTCCTATATGAACCAAAATAACTTTTGACTTCGTAAATAGATCTAAGTAGCATACAACAACAACAACATACCCAGTAAAGTCCCACAACGTGGGGTCTGGGGAGGGTAGAGTGTACGCGTAGAGTGTACGCAGACCTTACCTCTACCTTGGTAAATAGAGAGTTGTTTCCGAAAGACCCTCGGCTCAAGACAAAGCATAAGCACAAAGCAAAGCAAGAGAAACGGTCAGACCCGGACAAGAAATTTAAAGCAGTATAAAAATGATGGTAACAAAAGCGAATAAGCCATGATAAAGCATTCTGAAAAAAGAAGCAGTAACGCAGGTAAATAAGATAAACAAAGTACACGAAAGAACATAAAGCAACAGAAATCAAATGACATGGGACTATAAAATAATATTGCGCCTACTAGTATGATAGGCTAAGCAGGGTTACAATAATAACACGAAAACTACCAGTATGTAAGCGTAAGTATGACTACGCTCAACTACCTACTACCCTAATCCGTGTCCTCCACAACCCCCTATCTAAGGTCATGTCCTCAGTAAGTTGCACATGCGTCATATCCCGTCTAATCACCTATCTCCGATACTTCTTCGGCCTACCTCTAACCCTCTTGAACCCGTCCATAGTCAAGCTCTAACACCTCCGGACTGGGGCACATGTCTGAACCATCTCAACCTCGCTTCCCGCATCTTAACATCCACCGAGGCCACTCCCACTCTGTTCCGGATATCATCATTTCTAATTTTATCCCTCCTTGTATGCCCACACATCCATCGCAGCATCCTCATCTCCGCAACTTTCATCTTTTGGATGTGCGAAGTCTAGATAGACAACACTCCGCCCCATACAACATAGTCGGTCTAACCACCAACCTATAGAACTTGTCTTTAAGTTTTGGTGACACTTTTTTATCGCACAAGACTCCAGATGCGAGCCTCCATTTCATCCACCCTGCACCAATATGATGTGTGACATTGTCATCAATCTCTTCATTCCCTTGGATAATAGACCCGAGATACTTCAAGTTTCCTTTATTTGGAATGACCTGAGTACCATCCCTCACCTCCACGCATGTCTCATGGTCGCTCCCGTTACTGAACTTGCACTCCAATTATTCTGTCTTGGTCCTACTCAGCCTGAATCCTTTAGACTCCATAGTCCGTCTCCAAACCTCCAGCTTAGCGTTCACTCCGCTCCGCTGTGAGTCTCATCAATCAGGACTATGTCATCCGCGAATAACATACACCATGGCACCTCCACTTGAATTTGTCGCGTCAGTCCATTCATCCCAAGGCAAATAAAAATGGGCTAAGAGTTGATCTCTGGTGTAGCCCCATCATCACGGGAAAGTGCTCCGAGTCTCCTCCTACTGTCTATACCCTGGTCTTGGCTTCATCATACATATCATTGATCGCCCTAGTGTACACCACAGGTGCATCTCTAACCTCTAAACATCTCCATAGAACCACCCTAAGGACTTTGTCGTATGCCTTCTCGAGGTCGATGAAAACCATATGTAAGTCTCTCTTCCTCTCTATATACTGCTCCACCAACCTCCTAATAAGATGAATGACTTTTGTAGTTGAATACCCCGACATGAATCCAAACTGGTTCTTGAAAATAGACACGCCTCTTCTCACCCTCATCTCCACGATCCTTTTCCAAACTTTCATAGTGTGGCTTAGCAGCTTGATACCCCTATAGTTGTTGCAACTCTGAATGTCACATTTGTTCTTGTACAAAGGAATCATTGTACTCCACCTCCATTCTTCGGGCATTCTTGCCGTCTTAAAAATAATATTAAACAACTCAGTCAGCCACTCCAAACATGTCCTGCCTGCGCTCTTCCAAAATTCAACTGGGATCTCATCAGACCCGGTCGTTTGTCCCCTACGCATCCTGCGAACAACTCTTAACCTTCTCAACCTTAATACTTCTACAATATCCAAAATCCCGGCACCTTCCGGATTGCTCCAAATCTCCTAGAACAATGTCTTTATCTCCTTCGTTCAAGAGTTTATGGAAGTAAGATTGTCACCTCTGTCTAATACGCGCGTCGTCTACCAATACTTTGCCGTCCTCACCCTTGATGCACCTCGCGTGATCCAAGTCACGGGTTCTCCTCTCACTCACATTGGCTAGTCTGTACAACCTCTTATCCTCGCCTTTTTTTCTAATTCCACATACTGGCGTTCAAAAGCCGCCATTTTTATCGCTGTAACCGCTAGATTTACCTCCTTCCTCGCCATCTTACATAATTTCCTATTCGTCTACTTCTCCACATCATCCTTGCTTTCTATCAATTTCACATACGCTTTCTTTGTTCCCACCTTCGTTTGAATTTTATCATTCCACCACCAGTCCCATTGATGCCCACCACGGCTACCCCGTGAGACCCCTAGCACTTCTCTAGCTACCTCTCAAATGCAACAGGTCGTCCTGTCCCACATACCGGTCGCATCCCCACTACTCCCCCAAGCCCCCCGGCCATCAACCTCTCCCCCATTTGATTCTTAGTCTGTCATCCACAACCCTCCTTTTCTTCTCCATCTTGATCTCCAAACCCATCACCAAAAGCTTATGTCGGGTTGTAAGATACTCACTAGGAATAACCTTGCAGGATTTACAAAGACCATTGTCAACCTTCCTAATTCAATGATAGATATTTTTGGTGGGTCAAGTCTAACCGTGTTTGTTATCTATGTCAATATAATAATCATAATTCAACAAGCACAATACTAAAAACAGTATATCCAGGGGTAACTCATCAACGATGCATCAACTTATTTACTAATTCACCTTGAATTTACAGTACTGTAGTTGTACTTAGCACACCCAACTGCATGTTGAATTCAGAACAATACAGGACTACAAACAGACAAGTGCACAAACTGCTCTAAACACACAAGATCCTGAATTGGATACCAATTTCAGCTACTTATCATTGTACTATCAACCATAATCCCAACCATCCCCAGTTCCAAAATGGGTTAAGTAATTTAGAAAAGCAATTATTTGGCCAACAGATGTTCTTCCTAGATCTTACTAAGCTTCTCCTGCTTAATTTGTTTGCCATGGCTGACTTGGCATGCAAGAGAAGCCATTAGGAGATATATCTGAAAGATGAGTTGGTCCAACAGGTAGAAGGTGTCTTTCGCAAGTGACCTTCAACACCAAACTAGAAAGGGAAGAATTAATTATCCTGTGTTATATAGATTGCTCAAAAACAACTCAAGTGTCTTCCAAGGCATGATTAGCATATGACACTGGGAGGAATCAAATAATGTTTCAAGGAGAGAACGCTAGAATGATGAAGTGGTATACCAACAGAGGTATGACTCAAATGAGAGTCTCAGAGGAAATCTACAAGGGTGATGAAGTTGCAAATTGCACTTTATTCAACTGAATAGCATAGCTTGTTGCCCCTCAAAAGAATATTATATTACACCAGTCGAGACAGAATGGATAGATTATCACCACGATGTTCTAAATTATTCATCAACCATTATCTTGTAACTTAATGAAACAAAAGTAGCCCCATGATAAAACCAAAAACAAATAGTCAAAATCTAAAAGTTTGACCCACCTGGGCAACCAACCGAGAAAGTAATACCATTCCTGTATGCTTATTGTCTGTCTCTTCCAATTTTTTGTACGAATCAATAATCTGTTCAACAGCCAGTTTTCCCATATTTCTTTGCTGCTCATGAGTCAGCTCAATGAATGGTGGAAGTGCAGGCAAGTCCTCACATACATCTTCAGGGGTTGCAGCAGTTGAAATAAGGGAAGAAAGTTGATCTGTTTCTGACGAAGGAGAGTAAATTTCATTTGTCACTCCAACTTCAGATGGAATTTCTGGCTCCGATTCCTGTTCTACTTTGCCAGGAGATGATAGTGGAACATATGTTGCAGCATCCAACTTGTAATCAGGAATAGCTTCATTCAGGTCTTCATCATGAACTTCCTCCTTGGGGGCTGACAGACTGGCTCCTGGTCCTAGTGAACTTTCAGCAGCGATAGAGTCAGTTTCCATCTTGGGATATGCCGTTGGTATACATTCGGAACTTGCCATCAAGGGTACTGTAATGTCAATATTAGATGAACTGGCAGGATTGATTTCAGATTGCAGCATTGCAGACTGCATAGCACCTTGTATTATGTTCTGCAACGATTGTCGGCAATACTTCAACAGCCACAGCTGTACGCCTTGGGTCAAGGCGCCGTGGATCCTGTGAAGCATTATGATGTGGAAAACAGTTTATTACTAGAGTGTAGCTAGTGAGAGAATATAAAGTATAAACAGCAAAGAAAAAACTTAAAATAATTTAGTCTTTCTCACCCTTCTGGGATCGCGTTTTGAATCTAAAGGGAGACTTGCAGAAGTAGGCATTTCTGATAATGAACTGCTTGTGGCAGTTGATAAAGGGATGGGTGTCTGGGATCCAGGAACCCAAGTCTGTTGGCCTAATGAGGAATCAATTGGTGCCATAATTTGGGATAGATTAGTAGAATCACTTTCCCGAGCTAATGAAAAGCTTCCAAATCGTGCTAAAGGAGGGGGATTTTTAGGCAAGTGCCTCATATTAGTTATGACTATGTCAGCCAACAAATCAGGAGGAATCTTGGATATTAGAATTTCAAGAGACTTGGCACCCGTTTCTCCTTCTGCTAGCAAAGCACCAATCATGGCAATCATTTGTGCAACCGCTGGGTCCACCCCATTGACACATTCCTTCCCAGATTCATTTCTCTCAACTAGCGGAACTGTGTGATTGTGATTGTGATTGTGATTGTTAGGGACATAGTGAACCCTTTTTGAAGTTAAATCATAGTTATTAGATGGATCTTCATTATCAAATGGAGTTGACCTCTTCTTTGTTGGATCACCTGAAACAGTCAAGTGGTTTGATGACTGCTCATCCTGAAAAAGAAAGTAAGTTCTGAGAACGGTTTCTGAAAAATATATTTCACAATGTGAATTACTGATACTTTGGTCTTCAATTACCTTGTTCAATCTAGAATCACGTGAAGCTCGCTCATTATTTCTCATCATTTTATCGAGCTGCCTAAGAACTTGATCAGCAGCATCACCAGCATTCATTGCTCGCAACAATTTCAACAATCTTTCTCTTGACTAAATTCAAAAACATAAACACACTTATGTAGTTGTTCAATTTAATTTAAAGATTATCAGTAATAAATATCTAGAGTCCTAAATTTAAAAGAAATTAATAGCACTTCTCATACAGTATAGAACACAAAGATCTTTTGAAGCTATACAACTTTGTCTTGCATTACTCATCACAGCAAATCAAACTGTGTTTTAATGTAGTACTGTTATTGCGTCTTTGAACTTCAAGTATATATGGCTCTTTCGAAGTATAAGAAAGTCAAATACCCCCCTTAGCGGAAGTTTAAGGAAAAGAATATACCTTTTGATTTATAGTTCACTATTACAAGAATTAGGAATGAGTATATGCAAGAGTACTCAACAACTATGCCTTAGTCCCAAACAAGTTGGGGTCGACTATATGAATCGTCGTTTCTTCATTTAAGCCCATATCATATCATCATCATCATCATACTAAATAAAATAGAAGTGACAGATTAAGTTAAAAATATATATAAATAATAATAATAATAATAATAATATTAGAAGTTCTCTAACAAGTCTAAAACCTACTCTTCAATAGTAGTTTTAACCTATATGAATCTTTTTTCCCTTGTGCCCTATCCTTAGCTAAGTCTGCATTGATACCCAGCATTTGTAGGTCTTTCGAGACAACTTCCTTCCATGTGATTTAGGTCTACACCGTCCCCTTTTAATCCCTTCACTAAGCATAGTTTCACACCTATAGACCAGTGCATTTGTAGGTCGATGCAGAACATGCCCAAACCATCTTAGCCTTCTCGCATTTCATCCTCAATGTGTGCTACTTGCACCTTCTAGCATGGCCGCACATGCATTTTAGTACCCGCATCTTTGCAACACTCATCTTGTGGATATATTGGAATTTAGCAGCCAACATTCACTACCATATAACATTGTTGGTCTTATAGTTGTTCTATAGAACTTAGCTTTCACTTTGGTAGGCATCCTTCACATGACACCCCGTAGCACTCTCCATTTCAACCATCCAATCTTAGTAATATCATGAGCCTAGATGTCTAAATTGTTTGCATTCTGGCATCGCAATCCCATCTAGTCTCACCTCAACTCCTCTCTTCTATTTTTTTGATGAAGTAATGAGTTTCATTAACAAAAATCATCTAGAAGATGCGATCTACAGAAGAGTTACAAGTAAAGTAAAGTTGCAAGACCCTATACAAAGTGCTAGGCTAAGTCTAGGGAGCTTACAAACTGCAAAAAAAGGTCAGTGCTAATTACAAGTGCCAACTTAGTCCAGCTAAAAAGACTAAGAGGACACTTTGCTCTGAGGGAAGAGTTTGGAGTTGAAATACCATCAAAACATCTACTGCTCCTTTCATTCCATAAACACCAAAACATTGCTCCAGGAATCATTACCCAGATCTTCTTGATGACCTTGGCAACTCTCCATGGCACCAGCTTGAGTAAGCTTCCCTCACATGCACAGGCATTACCCAATTCAGCCCGAGGAGGCAAAAAACATATTCCAAAGATCAGTGGCTACTGGGCAATGCAGAAGCAAATGGTTAATATTTTCTAAGGTTTCCTTGCACATGTAGCATCTGTTAAGTCTTCTTCTATTAAGATTATCTACTGTTAAGCAAGCTCCCTTCAAAACAGTCCAGTTGAAGCACATCACCTTGGTTGAGAGCTTAGTCTTCCAGATCAACTTCCATGACCAGATATCAGAATCAAGATTCTGCATACTAAGCTGCTTGTAGCACTCTTTAGGTAGATTCCCCACAATGGTACAGTCCTCGATCCTAGCTAGTAGGTCCAGTAGACTTCCCAATTCCCAATCTTGTACAGCTCTTCTGAGGTGAATGTCTCAACTCCTCTCTTCTCATACTCACTAAACCTGTAATAAATGTATTCAGTCTTACTTCTACTTATCCTGAAACCCTTACTCTCTGAAGTGCGTCTCCATCGTTCAAGCTTTTGGTTGGCACCCTTGTTAGTTCGTCAATTAACCCGATATCATCAGCAAATAACATATACCATGAGACCTCATCTTATATTGCGTTAGTTAGCCCATCCATAACTAGGATAAACAAGTAGGGGCTCATTGCCAATCCCTGGGGTAAACCCACTGTTACAGGAAGCTCCTCTGTATCACCCACGCTAGTGACAGCTCCTTCAAACATGTCCTTTATGTTTATATATTAATATATATTTAATATGAATTCCTTTCTTCCTCACCCACCAAAAGACCTTGCTTGGTACTCTATCATATGCTTTCTCTAGATCAATAAACATCATGTGTAAATCATTCTTCTTTTCGAGATAGATTTCCATCAATCTTCTTGGCAAGAATATAGCTCAGTTGTAGATCCACAAGGCATATGCAAGAGTACTCAATATCAGTAAATTGTCATACATTCTCTAGTTTCAAACTGAACATTCTGATCGCAGTTGACACGTTATTAGGAGCTCGGCAGGTGTATATACCCAATCTTACAGAAGGTAGAACATAGAAATATGGTCACAGCCGTGGAGACAGCCTCTTCCAGAAATGCAAGGTAAGACTGCGTACAATAGACCCTTGTGGTCCGGCCCTTCCCCGGACCCCGCGCATAGCGGGAGCTTAGTGCACCGGGCTGCCCTTTATACATCGCGAAGTTTAAATCCAGTAAAAAAGCGTAACATACTAAAGATACACACACACACACACATATATATATATATATGTTATATGCAGAAAGGCATAGAATTCCCATTCAGCAAACACATGCTTTGCAGCATAGCAAAATAGAAATGACATTCAATCTAAACCAGGGAGCGCGCCAACACGAATAGAGGTCGAGATAGCAAGAATGTGGAACATAATGAAGTCCACAACTTGAATTGGTTCAGAGCAATGGTAGAATTGAGAATCTTTCTTTTCATAGGTTGAACATAAAGTAAAGTTTAGAAGAATTTCTTTGCAACAAGAACCAAACGATAAACAGCACCCTAAAGAATGAACTTCCTGAATTGTTAGATTGTAAGATCCTCTCACCAAAAATAACAGTACCATATATTGAAGGCAACTCACGGAACATTATATTTAGGAGAAATTGATTTTCTTCATTCCTTGAATTATATTAGAGGAGCTAATTTACTTTTTGTACTTTATAGTTTATGCATCCTCTTGATGCCTATCAATGAAATATGACTTCATCCCCTAAAAACTAAAGCGAAAAAACAAACAAAAAGGATTTTTGTTACGAAAATGCAGTTTGACCATAATTCAACCCTAAAAGCTAGCTCACGAAGTAAGTATTGCACAAGAACACATAAGAAAACTAAAACACATTCCCCCAACCAATGTGGGATATTATAACACTCTCTGCATATCCAAGTTTGGACAATTGGAGAGTGGATAACATAAAGGGGGGCCCGACACCGGATAACCAAAGAATAGGGATAGGTCTGCCACTAATACCATGTTAAGAAAATGGACCTTGATCCTAACTAAACCCCAAAAGCTAGTTCATGAAGTGAGCGCATTTTACAACACCCTATAACAAAACTACAGCTCATTCTCTCAATCCAATGTGGAATTCTTAATAACAATATAAATAGAAGCACCTTTGTTTAATAACCAAAAAAATAGTTGGAAAGAAGGTTGCAGTGGTGGATGCCCTGAAAAGAGACAGGAATTGGAAGACGGGGAAATGCATAGATAAAGAACTATGAGGAGCTAATATGACATGTCAAGTATACCTCCAAAATGGCAGGATGTGTACACCTCAGGAATCCTAGAAAGGCAGTTCTCAGAGAGTACTGAATGCTGGAAGCATGTCCACCCTTTGTCATCTCAAAGTTTGGATCAAAATCAAGCAATGCTGGAAAAATGTGGTTATAATGGATAGGTCGCCTCCTAGCTATAACTGCCAAACTGGAAACATTAAAGAGTTGTCAGATCAAGTATAATCAAGTCAAATAAATTATACAAGTTGAAGATGAAATAAATGATATGATAATTACAAACACGAATTCAAGGAGGAAAAGGAAATAGAAAAGAAAACAAATCAACAAACTGACATTATGAAACAAGGTAACAGTCACCTCAATAATCTACCACAGATGAACTAGTATTAAGACAGAGACCTACCAAATCTACTTCAGTTGTCCACCTTTTATCACAAAACTAACCAATGCACCACTGTGGTCTATCATAAGCAGTCAACAGGCAGAGTAACCCATAAACTACACAACAAAATTTACCAGGTTACCAACCAAAAGACACTTTTAAGTGTTCCCAATAAGCGCTTCTACTAGTCTAGTCCCAACAAAGTGTCGTTTTCTTAGGATAAAGTATCCTCAGATCAGCATGCATGTTCATTATTCAACTCTTTACCATCTTCAGTTTTACATATGATAAATGTTTTATCATAGAGAAAACAGATTCCTTCTCTACCTAATGCAAGCTGTTGCTCTATACTAGATTAGGAGAAAATTGCAGAAATTACCAATCAAAAGAAACCGCAGAAGATTCCAATCAGAATAGAAGTAATACTCCCTCTATTTCAATTTGTTTGCTTTACTTTCCTTCTTAGTCCGTTTTAAAAGTAAACCTCAGAAAATTCCAATCAGTATGGGAATATGGAAGTATAGGCAAAAGAGAAATTGAGACATATCTATAGCTTGCAAGTTCAGACAACAGACTTTTTAATGAATAGAAAGAATACTTTTTAGCTTGGGATGCACTTGTGTAGGCTGTACTCTCTTATTTTCTATCCTTCTACTAGCACACACACTTTCCTCAACCAAAAATTACCTCTGAGCAATATCCATGTCCATATCTTCTTGATACAAGTAACACTCCGTCAAAGAGAAGCTTTTACACAAATTGAAGCATGAATTACTGCTGCCGACCAATTTGAAAGGCTAACAACACGATTTTGCTATTTCGCGTAATTTACTGTTTTCCACACATTTCAGAACTTAAGCATCAAAAGAAACAGCAAGTAAAAGCATGAATACATGTTTGATATTATGAGGAAAATTTTACTGGATAATTTTTTATATTATATCATAAATGCTTTAGAAACCAACCACTCAATAAGAGTGTCGAGTTGGGGGAGAAGATGTTAAACACAACAATAAGATCTTTATATTGCGGATATCAGTGCACTAAGCTCGGACACATTGCATACTTATTATACCATTACACGTTAAGGAACCTTAATATGCATACCTCTACTGTGAGGTCACATTATTCACTAGGAACATAAACCCCATTGGCTTTTTAACAGATCTATACCCAATAACAACCACTACATTTATCTATGACATATTACTGTATGCCCGCAGAAGACTTTAAAAACAAAACCATATAGGTAATTCCACATCTTCAGATGTTATACAGCGAGCTGGTTCCTCTACAAGAACATTAGAGTTGCGAGGTTCACTGGAAAAACTAGATCTGCTACAACAATGGGTCAGTAACATCCAATGACCACGAACAATCCCAATTAAGTTTAACTGCAAACCAGGCGTACCAGAACCAAACTTAGGCTCACTACTGGCAACAACAATTGGCAACTCGACTAAATCATGTCACCAGTTTCGCTAGCCTATTTTCTGGTGGATCATTCAGTTATTGCATTGATACGCAAGATCCATCCACTACAATCAGTTTTAAGGAAACCAAACAACTCTATTATTGCAATCGATATTGAAGTATCAAACAATAATTTGAAATATGAAGCTGACGCACTTCATACTTGAAAATGTACATCAATCTTTAGCTTGAACAAATTTCGCATGTTATGCTTTTGATTATACAAATTTCTTGATGTAAGATATTTTCAATATGTCTATATATACACACGTAGACGCACACGCGCACACACAAACATATATATATATATATATATATATATATATTACACTCTTAATCAGTTGTTACATCCATGGAAATACAATGTCCTCAGCGAAAGAAGATTATCAGCAGAAATCCTAAATCTTCAAGAACATCCAAAGCAGGGCACTCTAAAACACATTCTGTGTAGTGAATTAGCTATGTCAACCAACCACAAAGTTCTTTTTCTTCATCCCCTGAACTGATGTCATCCTTTAAAACAAAGGAAGCATGAATTTTAAAGCTTGCTATGAACTTGAGTTCTAGAAATATTCTGACTGTGAGTCCCATCATTAGTAATTTGAACAGACCATCACCCAAAATAAATCAAAACATGAATCAAGGAGTACACCATATCAACCACGTTATCTAGAAAAAGAGAAGCCACAAAAAGCAATCCCAAAAGGTCAACAAGGGGAAAGCTGGGTGGTAGCGGCATAGGAGTAAAAACACGAGATCACAGGATCCTAATCCAACTACAACACTCAGTGTAAGCCCATCTGCTCCAATCTAGGTGGGCACGATTACCTAGCAAACAGCTCTGAGGATCTATTTCAACCCCACTAGATTCGGATTCAACTCAACCTATCTTATCCTATCTGGATTACTACAACTAGGCTCAAATTGGTTGGACACCACCATCATAATTAAGAAAATATGCATTCAAGTAAACACAGTGGTCAAGTGTTAAAACTACATGTTTATGCAATTTTTAGAATACCTGACACTTCCAAATGGCAAGTATCAAGCAAAGCCATTACAAAAGACGAAAAACACAGAAAATAATCTATGTACAACCATACAACATTTTTTTCAAATGCCTTCAGCATACTGCTAAATGTCAAGATCCACAATTATCTGGAACATTTTCCTGGCACAACTTAACAAGATCTTGTTCCATTTTTCATACACCAAGTTTCACATGCTCGATCAACTAGCTCAAACTTCAATAAATTAAGGGCATGAACTTGACTATCTCTTTTCATCTGAAACTATAATCAGGACAACTTTCTTAGAATTAGTAGTTATTGCCGCATCAAATAACCACAATAAGCTCGAGTTGATAATCCTCAATTTATTTTCTAATCTAATGTGTTGCCGCAATGTAAGCCATTAAATTCATCATTTAAGTTTGTTACATCAAAGCTACATGGTGTCAAGGAGATGCTAAGACAATATTGTGCTACCCTACTATCCAAACTAAATGGAATTTCGGTGTTTCATCTTCGAAAACAGCTAAAACATTCTGATTGGTATGAAGAAAAGCTTTAAATATGGTTAACATCACATGTCAGAACTTGTCATTCCAAGGAAAAAGAAGAAGGAGAGAACAGAACAGAATGTCCTGTTGTTGATGAAGTGTTCATCCTGAAGGAAAGACATGCCCTGCAAAACTTGGTTGACATTCCTTTACAGTTGATATCAAACCAAGACACTGATGCAAGGTGCTCATAAAAGCAGGGGAATTTCCAACAGAACACGACAAAGCCTTTCCCAGAGTATTGGATTTCTCATTCAAAAACCAGATTAGCTTTTTATCTGTTTCTGATTTCAAAATGCCATTAAATAGAAAAGTTTTAATGTAAGCTTGGCTTATTTACCAATGATAATGATGTAGTTTTGTTTGAAACAATGCAAAGAGCCAATTCATATTTTCTGGATTTGCTCATGCTACAGCAGCTCCGCTATGTACATAAAAAAAAGGGCAGCCCGGTGCACAAAGCATCCCGCATTAGCAGGGTCCAGGGAAGGGCCGCTGTATACATAACACTTGGTAAAATACTGTCAACTCTTGGGAGGAATTTAAATATTTGACAAGATGAAAAAATACTCATACCACAGAAATTTTACTGGCACCATACAGACATGATAAATTATTCCTTGAGGGATTTTTTATGCAGGAAAACTTTACAGATTCACAATTGCCTATAGAAAAGGTTGCTAAGTACAGTATCACCAGTTTCTAAGTTCAAAATCAATGTGAAACACAGCATATCATAAATGTAACAGCAGCAAAAAGAAAAACAGAAGTAAGAACAGAAGGTTTATCCAGGGGGGGAAACCCTGTCGAAAATTAGATTATCTGGGTAATAAGAAGTGTGTCAATGTTACAAAAAAAAGCAATACATTATCAACATACTTGAAGTCTCAGACACTGCAAGGTAATGTTGTCGTATGTACAATTTAAGAGATTAAGAATTTGCTAAACTTTAATGTTGTCTCCGAAAATGTACAATGCTTGGTTAATAGCTTGTCCAAACAGTTCTTATCGCAAATGACGTGACCAATTTATCCACCGCTTAATCTGCCTACCATCTGTCAATCTTGTGGAAATCAGCTAACTTTTACATCTGTAATATGAACCATCAGTTCAGCATTCCAAGCAAAATGCCAGTTTAACTCCACGTTAAAAGGCTGAGCTCATGCTGCAATAACAGCAAAAATAAGCAGTTGAACTTGAACTACGGCTATTCCAAGCATCTGTCAACTCTCCATAAATTCAAAATAATAAACAAAACAGTAATCACCACCAAAAATTTGGAGTCCAAAGTCAGAAGTTTTATCTAGCTGGGGCAACATGGGATTTACTGAGAGGTTATAACAAAAACTTCTGGCAAATTTCACTGGCATAGTTGCCAGTTACTGTCGGAAAAAAAGAACCAAGACTTTATCAGCTACATAATAATCCCAAAAACACATATAAACTTATTGTGTATCTTTGTTTCATTTCTTCTGGAACAAGTAGTTCCTCCCATACGCAAGTAAATGTCGTCTCAAGTCATTTTAAAATAGACATAAGAAACAAGTTCTATGCCTTGTTGATGAAGGCAACCAGTAACACCTCTCAATCAATTATAGTTGGAAAATATCAACACCGCAATTACTCCTGTAGTCATGTACAAGGCTGATGTTAGTCTAAAATAAACAATGACTAGAGCCCCCATAACATGCTCCTCCTATACCATATTTATACTCTTAGTTTGACTTGATGCGGATAATAATAGTAGAATGATCTGACATTAATTTCAAATCTGCCTCCTACTAATAATACCGGAAACAGCCTCTCTGCCCCCACAAAGGTAGGGTAAAGTCTGCATACATCCTACCCTCCCCCGACTCCACTTGTGGGATCACACTGGGTTTGTTGTTGTTGTTTTGCCTCCTACTAATAATAAGCACTTGCTTCCATAAAAAAAAATTGTTCTCTTTTGATTTGCTTCGACATTTGAAGTTCTTTTACCCTGTGTTGCTCGGACTCGGGTGCGGGTGTCGGATAGGGGTACGGATCTAGAGGTTGGATTCGTCATGATCTAAATTTTAAGATTCGTGCGTACAAATCCAGGTACGGATACGGGTGCGGGGATTCGGCAAAAAATAATTCAATTTATAAAATAGAGTTATAAAACCTAAATTATGAGATATTACACTGGGTATGTTGTTGTAGTTATAGAACCTAAATTATAAGATATTATGTGGAAACTTGATGATAAAATATTGATCAAGAGGAGAACGATAAAAAGAAAAGGAGTGATATAGAAATTTATATATACAAGTTATTCCATTTTCTTCAATTTCATCATAGCTTTTGTTTTTATTACATAAATCGTTGAATTTGTTTGGAATATCTCCCTCGATTTTGGTCGAAGTACCCAAAATTGGTTGACCATATCGGGTACGGATCCCACCCCCACACCCATACCAATGTCGTGTCGACACGTGTGCGGCAAAGAAAGTGAAGAGTATGAGTAACATAGCTTTTACCGTAACAACTTTAAAGTTTGGATGATAATGAGGAATACAATAAAAGTTAGAATGCAGTTACACAATCACATATAGAACACATATGTGTTTGTACCGAGCTCGAAACATGACATTTGCCTATCATCCTGAAGTACAACATATTTACACATTTCGACACCCAAAAATAAGGAGGCCAGAGAAGCTGAGGAAAGACCCTTATTTGCTAATAATGATGTTAATAAATAGCATGAAGATTGTCTTTCCCTAAGAAGAAAGATAATAACTTCAATTATCTTCATAACATAACACATGCCTTGTTCTTAAGCAGTTGATTCTTTCAAAGCATTTTTCCATGATAAATCAAATATCATTTTGATGTCACGCCAACTTGGTGTCAGAATCTATCTACTCGAGGAATGTTACACCAAAAAGAGAAAAAAAACATACAGGACAGATCTTTAACAATTAATACTAGTAAGATTGCAATTTTCACTGAAAAGTCGTATTCTGCCAAACAATTTATTAATATATCCTAGAAGAGCATATCATATTGCAGGAATATCCTTGATCAAAAAAATATTGTAGAAATATCACAATTTGGCAGAAATTACTATTCTAAGTAACCGTGCCCCAAACTCCTTTGGGGCATTGTAGCAGAAAATCTACATAGAGATCAAAAACCTCAACATAGATAACTTCAACATGAGAAGCACGCTCACAAAACAGATCTTATTCAAATATGCTCCCGATAATTCTACAGAAGAATAACTTGGCTTATGTATGATGTAAAGGAATTAAAAGCCACAACACAACACACACACACACACCTGGATGGTTTCAAGGTGATCAGCATAATCACAAATAATAGGCACCAACCCGCCCTAACTAGAAACTTATAAGTCGATCTTTCCATAGACAGCCCTCAATCTGACAATGCAACTCATGCAATTACCTAATCTTTTACTAACTAATTTCTTTAAGTCTATTTTCTCAACCTCTATATTCATTCACAAGTAAGACTCCTCACCTACAGAAAAGGACGAATCATGCGCAAAAAGCTTTCGACTAGCTAGAGCCTAGATGAATTTAGAATCTTCCTGGAGATCAAACATAGCACTTAGCCCATACGAATAATACAGGTTTTTGTGTAAAACGGATAAATGCTCACCTATTGATGACAGATATGGTTAATATACCAGGGAGAGAACAAGCTGAGCGCAATAGATCCAACAGAGTGCCAACGGTATTTTTTGCATCTGATGTAAGTGAAGCTGGATCAAGAACAGGGTGATGACCAACTACCCATGAAATATTAAAAGTCCATCCATGCTTAGCTGCAGGTATAAAGAAAAGATACATCCAAAGCACAAACAAAAATCAGACTCAGCCAACAGGAAAAAAGGAAAGCAAATTGCTGAATATATAATTCTCATAGTGTTTCTTTTCTGATAAGTTACTATATATAATAGTGAATCATGAAAAATCTCTGTACTCAGAATCTTCCCATCCTTGAAGTCCTGCAAAAAATTACCTTGTGCTCCAGATTTCTCAGAGTCACTTGATGTGAAAAGTAAAATATATGTTTCAAGGAACTTCAACGCCAGCAATTTCGTACCAATAGGTCCTGCCTGTAAAAACACATACAAGAAAAGCATGTGATTTGTATATGCCAAACAATTAGCAGAGGAATGTCCCTAAAACATATCAGCAAAGCCTGAAAATGGATTTATTTTTTCTTCTATTTCCTTTGATATGCCCTCCTGCGGCCCAGATATTAACGGAGCAGAAGACAAAAAATAGAAGTCTAGATTAGGAGAACATTTGGACGCAGATCTCACTAAGACAACAAACACGAAACACTACACTTCAAGGTTCAAGACTGCACAATATATATAAGTAAACCACGTGCTCATAGATATCCATTCATCTCCTTATTACCAAAATGCAGTACTTCCAAAACTGGCTACTAAATGAGGATTAAGATATTCTTTGTTCTTCGAGAGAGGGAGAGTGTGACTAGTCATTTCAAACATATTAACAAGTCACAGCTTTGTCCCCAAGCTTCATAAGGATGAAATAAAACCAGACAGTTAAGCTAAGCAAGTAACAGGACATTGTCTTGCTGACACTTCCTTCTTTAAATAGATGGCTCCTCGTGTAGTAGCCTAGTAAGTAGTCACATACGGTAAAGAAAATATTATCTCCAACACCACCAAAACCAACATACATAAATAGATAGAAATCAAAGCATCTATAAAAGGAAGTATCCTCTCACCAGAATAGACATATCCGACGACCGAAATTTCTTGCATAGTGTTTGAAAAACATTCACAAGATATTATTGTACTTTTTTACAAGTTCACTCTTTTATAACATACAAAATATTGTGATCTATTTATTTCCAATATGAAGTTACTGGAACCACTAACAAGGAAAAACTGAAAACCGTTTATCAAGATAGAAGAAAAGGGCAAGTTTCAGAACAAACATTTAGCACATTGTTGTGAGGACGGGTTCAAAAGAATGATGTGTTCCCAAGACCAAGCACCAGCTGAATTGATTACCATAGTTAAGTTCACTACCAAACAAGTACCCACTACACGAGCAGAACAAGATACCTCAAAAAGAAAGCCAAAGACAGCATCCTTGAACTTGACCATCCATGTCCAGAGCTCTTCAAGCCACCTTTCAACCATACCATGCCGGTGAAACTATAATTTATAAAAGAAGGATTTAAGACTTCAAAAATGTACTAGAGAAGAAGATGAATACTGTGAAAGGAGGATAAATTAAGCATGTTACAGATGGTATGCCAGAAAGTGCACAGGGACAGGAAGGATAAAACTTATCAAAGCTAGTGATTCAATGCATCTTGACACATACTGAGCAATTACGAGAACTGGTTTGCTCAGATTGAACTTCAAATGCCAAATTTCCAGCTTTTGTATCAATTTAAAAAACATTCTTGGTCAGTCATCCACACCATACAATATCACAAGCATATGCATAGTATATGTCAACCACCAAAACCCATCTTGCCAAGACCTGTGCATAGCAGTGCATCGGCTTTATGCAGTCCCTGTCAGGCTCAACCCTATGCTACCACATTATGCTCGCAAGTTGAGCTTCTATGGGATATTAATGCCAAATTTAGAACTACTCCTCCTGATCCAAAAAAAAAGAAATCTCAACTACTCAAAGTGAACATGTTTGTAGTCTCCTCTAACAACCACCAATAGGCCACATGAACGTCAGAATTCAGACCATTCATCTGCCCCTTGGAGCTCCAGCCACAAAGAAATGACAGCAGAGAAATAGTCGTCTCATCCCATGGGTATCTTCTCCGTCTTAGAGTGGCATTAAACAGTAAATACAGCTGGTAACCCCCATAAACATCCAAAATATTTCTATCTTACCCTTCTTTTCAGAGTAGGTAATAATACAAATATAGTTCGAGCACATAGCCAAATACCAACAATGACAGATCTATGGAAGAAAATCTTAAAGTACCAACAAACAGAACCTTCCTCTACATTAAGATTTGATGGAACTTGTCGTACAAGGTTATTGAAATAATAACCTGGTAGAGACACTCAAAATGAAAGATAGAGCTACCATCAACTGAGGCTCCGGCAAATCCAGAGCCATTAAGTTAACTGAACTTTTTTCACACGGAACTGTACAAACTCAAGTTCATAGAACACTGAAAATTTGCATTTCTATAGAAAATTGGCATCAGAGATACTCTCTCGATCATCTAACTACGTGGATAAAATAATAATGTAATTTAATATCTTTGTCATATCTACAATGCCATTATCCAACACAAAAGATTAGTCTATGAAAACAAAGGTAGGATACATAGTTTACCCCCTGACTTTGAGGCCAAATTCATGTGACACGCCTCTCCACCTCGGCAACCCTTTACACACTTGACCTTTCCAAAGTGTGTCTAAGACACACCACTTTACCACATGATCCTTGCGTGTCTTTTACCAACAAATAAGCGTGTGAACAGGAGAATTTTTGTATCAAATATCTTATTTGAGGGACAAGTGTCCAAAAATAATTTTGTTTTAAAAAAAATTGGGTCATCTTCTTCTTTGTTTTAAGAAATCACCTAATCTGCCATGGCTGCTCCTTGACATTTAGACCCACATCTCTCCACCACCCGATCTCCTCCTTCTCAAATAGACCCACCAAAATTTCTCATGTCTCTTCTTGTTGATTAGTTTTTAGCTTTTTGTAAGATCTTTTGTCAAAAAATGGTGACTAGAATTCAACAAGTAAAGCTTCATGTAGCTCCCCCAACCATTAAAGCTTAGCTCATGCTTTTGCAAATAAGCACATTTTTTAATTTTGTTAAAGAGTGAACTTCCACATAACTAAATTGTAAAATTCTTAAACTTCTACACAGATAAGTATACTTTCCTCATTATTACAACCTTGCTGCTTTAGTTGCAGGAATCAAAATTGCATAAATAGAAATGGAAGCATGGTAATGGCAGTTCATGGTGGGGAAGATGAAGAAGATGGGGACAATTTTTGTAATTCTAAAGTGTTATCTTTTTATTTTTAGTTAGTGACATGTGTCACTGCCTTATTTGTGTGTAACATTACACATTTTCGGAAACTGGTCAGGAAAAATGGTGTATATTAGACACACTCTGGAAAAGGTTGAGTGTGTAAAGGGTTGCTTTTAGAGGGGTGTGTCACAGGTATTTGGGCTCATGGTCAGGGGGTAAACTATGTATTCTGCCTAAAACAAATCTAGCATAGTTTCAAGTACTTGGCAAGATAGGCATGAATCATTAAGGTACTAGAGGCACATTTTACAGCTTCAACCTCCCTGTCTACATGCTCTTTATACCACACAACCCTCTATATTGAAGAAATCACTTATGGCACAAGTTCCAAAAATCACTTTGTCCGCCTCCAACTGACCAAATTTCACCTGCCTTACAGAAATGTGAGGTAAGGCTGCGTACAGTAGACCCTTGTGGTCCGGCCCTTCCCCGGACCCCGCGCATAGCGGGAGCTTAGTGCACCGGGATGCCCCTTTTTTCTTCTAAAGAGAATGAATAATTACTAAATGAACAAAGGGGAATATTACTGAAGGATTAAATAGAAATGTTTAGTTATGTCAACAAGTACGTGTCGGACACATTTTTTGTTTTAGAAGATTTCGGAGTAAACTAGCACCAAAAGTAGATTTCAGAACCAAACATTGTGCCTCCAAACTTGAAAGAGAGCCTATAAGATTAGCTTTCGACCTTCTTTAAGTATTATCATCAGTAACCAAAAGGTATCACCCAAGTTTCTCGTTGAGCAACTTATGCAATTACGGCCTTAAAATACTAACAAGCCTAGAATAAACATAACATCCGAAATCAAATGAGGTGACCCAGTGCACAAGACTAGCACCGAAGAGACGAACTTTTTTGGGATAAGAGCTGAAAGATCTCCTCAAAAGATTCACAGACATGATCATAGCGAAATAAGCCTATGTTGCACGAGGGCTCAGTCAACAAGATACAGAAAATGAAGCAAATGCAAAATCAAGAACAAGTGTGTGACCTGAGATGATAATTCCTCCAATACGCCACAAAAAAATTTCATGCCAGATATAATCGATTGCTTTACCACCATAGAACTCATATCTTTTAAGCATGTGAATAACACGGGCATTAACACCAACAAATGTTCCTTTGCTTTCATTCCAACCGCCTCAATTACCCTGGCATTCGTACAGAAAAAAGTCAGAATGATGAAAATGGTATGGAAAAGAAACAAGTGCACATAAAATCAAAACACCAAAAGCATGCAAGCATGTCTTCTACAAGTCTCTTCTGGTATCAGCTGATGCCAACTTATCAACTACTAATTGCAACAACAACAACAACAACAAACCCAGTGTAATCCCACAAGTGGGGTCTAGGGAGGGTAAAATGTACGCAGCCTTACCCCTACATTTGCAGAGAGGTTGTTTCCTATTGACCCTCGGCAACCCTCCTCCTTTATCCGGGCTTGGGACCGGCAGGTAATCAATTTTTTATTTATTTTTTGTTCCGTACCCCGCCCACCCAAGAAAAATCCCCTTCAAGAGATCAATAGTGGTATTCCCACTTCCCCCATTGTTGACTCGAACTCCCAACCTCTTGGTTAGGAGTAGATGGCTCTAACCGCTATGGCAACCCTCTCATATCGAGGGAGTAACCAAATTTTAGCCTTTTATGTGTGGAAAAGAAGGTGTCAGGCTGTAATTTTCAATCCTTGTCTATCACAAAAGAGAATCACAAAATGCAACACCTTCCACACACCTTGAAACAGATTAGTCCTATATGCCAATAAGCTTCTGATACAAATCTAAAGAACCAATGCAATCACAAAAAAGGTACAATATTTGATTTCCTTATCTGTTAATTAACTGAATTAGAAGGGGAGCCTTGGAGTAACTGGTAAAGTTGCTGCCATGTGACCAGGAGGTCACGGGTTCAAGCCGTGAAAACAGCCTTTTGCGGCAATGTGAGGTAAGACTACGTACAATAGACCCTTGTGGTCCGACCCTTCCCCGGACCCCGCACATAGCAGGAACTTAGTGCACTGGGCTGCCCTTTTTTTTTAATTAACCCAATTGTGATTCAGGCACCCACTATTCCAACAATTACAACTCCACATCACCAAAAATGGCACTAATATTTCGATAAGAAGGTTCAATCGAACTTATATACCAATAAGCTTCTTATACAAATCTAAAGAACCAATTTAATCACAAAAAAATGCAACTTTTGATTTCAATAGCTGGAAATTAACCCAATTGTGATACAGGCACCCACAGTTCCAACAATTACAACTCCATATCACCAAGAATGACACTCATATTTCGATAAAAAGGTTCAATTGAACTTATATACCAATAAGCTTCTAATACAAATCTAAAGAACCAATTCAATCACAAAGAAAGGTGCAACTTTTGATATCCTTGGCTGGTCCTTAACCCAATTGTGCTTCAGGAACCCACTTTCCAACAATTACAACTCCACATCACCAAAAATGACACTAATATTTCGATAAGAAGGTTCAATTGAACTTATATACCAATAAGCTTCTGATACAAATCTAAAGAACCAATTCAATCACAAAAAGGTGCAATATTTGATTTCCTTATCTGTAAATTAACCTAATTGTGATTCAAACACCCACTGATCCAACAATTAAACTCCATATCACCAATAATAACACTCATATTTCGATAAAAAGGTTCAATTGACCTTACTCAATGAGGCATTTGAGTCATCATATATATCCTCCTTGATATTGTAATGCATAGTTATCTATGTTTTTCCAGCATATTTCGGCAATACAATCAAAGTTAGGTATTCACAAGTCAAAGGTCCATCGATGATAAATGTGCTACATGATACTTCTGCTAACAAATGTACAATTTACTGTATTATGCTAACAAATGTACAATTTATTGTATTATGCTAACAAATGTACAATTTAATGTATTATGCTAACAAATGTACAATTTACTGTATTATGCTAACAAACGTACAATTTTTATATTATGCCAACAAATGTACAATTTACTGTATTATGCCAACAAATGTACAATTTACTGTATTATGCTAACAAATGTACAATTTAATATATTATGCTAACAAATGTACAATTTACTATATCAAAAGATTCAAATTGAACTTACTCAATGAGGCATTTGCGTACGAGACTTTCGGGCGAAGACTGAAGGTCAATTAAATAAGGAAGAAGCTCAGCAACTTGTGATGACTCAACCGATAACAATATATCTTTCAGTTGCTTCAATGAAGATAGCTTTACTGCCACGTCACCGTGGTTGTTCGCCGCCGCAAGTAGCAGTAGGGCTTGCTCCCTAATTGTTCCGGCCATATAGCTAGGGTTTACTTATATCTAGGGTTTTGAACCGGAGAAAAAACCGTTACTTTACCGTTCGCCGGCGCCGAACCGGATAGGAAATATTGTGTTGGCCTTAACGATAGTGGTAGATATCATAAATGGAGATTTGTAACCATTTTCGTATGTGGAGAGAGAGGGATATTATCAGTTGGGGATTTTGAATTTATTGAGGGAAATTTGGGGCTTGGAGCGGATATTGGGCCGCGTTCATATTAACTGGCGGCCACGCGGCCCATAAAATATTGACGATTTGTGGGCATAACCACTTTCAGAGCCAATGTTTAAAATGTATTTTGAAACAACGAAAAAGCTTCAAAAGTAACCATCAACATATTGAAAATAGCTTACACATGTCCTCCATTAACTTATTGGTCTAAAACTATCCTAATACTCCTATTTCTTTTGGGCTCAAGTGTACCCTGGGTAAAACTTTGAGTCCGAAACTTAAATGACCCAATAATTAAGAAAATGAACCAAAATACTTTTTTTTTAAATCATGACATTAATACCTTTTGCGCATGAAATTACTACGCAAAAGGACTTAACCGTAACGACAGTGTTAAGTCCTTTTGCGCAGGAATTTCCTGCTCAATAGGAGCAAACATAACGGGCCATCGTGTTCTTCCCCGATGGGCCCCCACTTCACTTTTAAAATTCGAAACCACCATTAAAGAACAAAATACAAGGTCCCATATTCGAAAAAGGTCGGTTTTGGTTCATATTTCAACCCAAAAGTTAAGATTCTCGGTATATTCAAGTCAATGAACAAGATTCGAAACTTGGCTTCTGGAATAAAGCGACGTAAAAGTCGATTCCAAAACTCAAAGACCAACCTTCAATCTTGATATTTTACTATGAACTTTCTAATTATATTGTTAAATACATTATAATCCTAAGCATGATTATTGTTTCATAGTCTCGAATTTTGAAAAAATATATTGTTTTTCACAATTTGTTTTTGCGTAATAGGGGTAGTCCGTGCTGCCAGCAACCCCTTTTTAAATTTAATTTTTAATTTTTTTAATTTGTGTATTATTTCTTAATTATTTGATTAGAAAAAAAGATAATAATTTTCTAATTGTTAATTAGTTGTTAAATGCTTAATTATTTTATCAGAAAAAAATATAGTAATTTCTTTTAAAAAAATATTTTTTAATTATCTAATTTTTAATTTATTTATTTGTAAAATTATTTATTCCATGTTAATTATTAATGTGCTAATTAGATTTCTAATTTTATGTGTTAATTTTTAATTAATTATTAATTAGTTACTTAATATAATGTTCTGTTAAATGAATTAGTTCGTCATTACTTTAATTCTTAGTTTAGGATTGAACATCATTAGTTTAGGATTAAAAACATCATTAATATAATGTTTCGTTAACTGTAGTTAGTATAATAATTAATTATCAATTATTAATTAAAAATAGTTAATCCTTAGTTTAGGATTGAACATCATTAGTTTAGAATTAAAAACATCATTAATATAATGTTTCGTTAACTGTAGTTAGTATAATAATTAATTATCAATTATTAATTAAAAATAGTTAATCCTTAGTTTATGATTGAACATCATTAGTTTAGAATTAAAAACATCATTAATATAATGTTTCGTTAATCGTTGTTAGTATAATAATTAATTATCAATTATTAATTAAAAATAGTCAATCCTTAGTTTAGGATTGAACATCATTAGTTTAATACAGAACCAATAATATAAATAGAGTGAATAGGAATAAAATATTTTTTTATTTTGACAAACATTTTTTAATAGCTGCCTTATAAGCTGGTTTTTCCATATATTCACTAAGTAATAAAAATATTAGAGTTATATAAAACAACATAGTTGAAATAGTAGGATAATATATACCGAAAAATTCTTTTGTTGCTTGAAAAAATTTCTCTAAAAATACAATAAGTTCGGAAATTTTTACCCAATCACTATCTAAAATCATATCAGCTGAATTTTTATTATGAGAGTTAAAAAATAAAGTTATAGGTATTCTATAGTCATAAGCAACAAGTAGTTGCTCGTATAAAGAATTCCACCTAGTGGATACTTCTTGTAGAAATTTTCTATAAGGTAGTCCACAATCGTGACAAGCTTTTTTATATTCTTTTCTACGTTGTACTTTATTACTTTTTTAAAAAAAAATTATAGCAAATTGTATTTTACTAAGAATGTCTTCAAAAAGTGATAGACCATCCTTTACAATTAAGTTATATATATGGCACGCGCATTTTATATGAAAATGATCTGGAAAAGATGGAGTTAAACTATTTTTTAAAATTGTAATTGCGTAATTGTTAGAAGAAGCGTTATCTAATGTAATAGTCATAATTTTATCGGTTATTACGTAATAATGGCACACTTGATAAATATTATCTCGCAATAAAAGTACCAAAGTGTGCCTATCATCTATATATCTATACGCTAAAATACGTTTTTGCATAGACCATTTATAATCTATCCAATGACAAGTTACGATTAAATAATCATGGTCGTTAGTACTACGACCTATATCGTACGTGATAGATACTTTGCCATTAAAATGATATAATGAAAAACGTAAATATTGTTGATATTCACGCGTGAATTTAAATACATCTCTCTTAACAGCTGATCTAGGAAAACCGTTAAAAGCGAAATTATATAAATCTCTAATGTAATGAATAAAATCGGGAGATGAAGGAAATGAAAAAGGCAAACCCTCCACATCAACTAATTTTGATATTGCTTCCCTATCTCTATGTTTATTGTATTTAGAGCCTACAATTCCCCCCGTCATAGGGTTAATTTGACCATGTACTTGGTCCGGGACAATGATCGGTATGTGAACTTTGTCCCGATGGAGCGGCGTTTGCGCACCCGGTTTTGAAGCCCGGTATTGGGCGTGTCTAGTGGATGAGCACTTACTACGTGTCTAATTAAACCCCCCGTCCCACCGTGACCTTTTCCGCTTTTAAATTTTAAAACATTTTTACAAATTTTACATATAGCTACTTGATTCTCTACGTCCCTATCAAAAAATGTTCATGCATCTGATTTTAATGGTCGTTTTGCTGGACCTCATCTCATACTAGGGGGAATATGAGGTATTCAGTTGAAGGTGCACTGGTGGGTGTGTTGTCATCAACATTAGTGGGTGTATCATCTAGATCATCATCTAAATTAAAGTCTTCTTGAGTTCCAGAAAATAGCTCCTCGTCTAAATCTAATGGTATTGTAGGAAAATGTTGAGTATCAACAAAATCATCCTGTGTAGGAATAAGATGACTAGAAGAAGTACTCTTGCTCTGGTTGCACCTACTAGAAGAAGCACCCTTACCCTTACCCTTAAACATACTTTTTAATACTTCCATTTTAATTATGATAATAAATAATTAAAGATAATAAAATTAAGTGCGCTAAATAAAATAAACAAACAATAATAATTTAATGAAGGAACGAATGTACCAAACGCCGACGTAATGTCGACGTGTAATCGAGAGGTTGAAAATTGAAACTTTGCTCGATGGAAGATCCTCAAGTTAGTTGCCAACTTCACTCCAATTCCTAAATGAATAAATAAAACTGAATATTTAGCAAACAATGTAGACTTGTAGAGAGATATATTGAGAAATTAGAGAGATTGTAGGAAGATTTATGAGAAAGATGAAGAAAAAATGAGTTATTTATAATTGAAAATTGGGTTAAAGTGTAAATATAATAACTTATGGATTAAAAATAAATATTAAGGGGTAGGGGGGTTGGGGGAGGGGGGAGGCCTAAAATGGTCGTTGCCCAACAGCCAAAATCTAAAATGGTCGTTGGTGCAACGGCTATATTTGCAAATAGGGGGAGAAATCGGGCGGGCTCGGGGTCGGGGTCGGGACGGGCTCGGGGCGGCTCGGGTCTGGCGGGACGAGACATTGTCCCATCCCGTCCCGAGTTCGAGTCCTGCCACCGTTATTATTATTATTATTTTTACGCGGGGTCGGGGCGGGCTCGGGACGGGACGGGGTCGGGTCGGGCTATCCCGGCCCACTGCCCACCCCTATCCCCAACTACTCCAGAAAGCATTAGGACGGTGATATGAGTAAACTAAGAGGTAAGAAACATGAATACAATTGAGTACAGTAAAAGTAAAGGATAAAATGATAGAAAGATAGATAAATTTTGAGTTGTTTGATTGATTGTGTGTGTTATATACAAAGAATGATCCTATTTATAGTACAAAAAATGAAAAAAATTGTACAACGTGATTCCCCCCCCCCCCATGTCAGCCATTAAGTAACCCACTAAGTTCAACAATCGACTATGGGGGAGGTGGTGCCAATTTTCTTGCCCTCTACTCCTCTTGCTCGGATAATGGCCCTTTATTTTAGCTGTTGTTGGCCGTTATCACTTTTAGGGATCCAGAAACCCTTTTGACTTGATCGTCGAGGCGTCTGCATTTGAGTGGATCACAATCGTACCTCTAACTAACAACTCGGCTAAGCTGCCTTAGTAGCCGATGAAGTTTTTATAGTCGAGGACTAAGAGTAAATTCAGCTCTAGAACAGTTCGGTTGTCACTGAATTCGGCTAAACACTTGAATTACTTTTGAGTGTTAACAATTGCCCCCTACATTAACTCGAGTGTGACTGTTGAGTTGATCTATCCGAAAGTAGCCGTCGTTTCAGTCTGACAGTTGCGCGCATGTCACTTCAATCGTCTCGTCTCCAGTGCATGCAATGATGATCACTTTTTGACCTGTGTTTCCCTTTTAACCGAGGCGTCTCCATTACCATGAATTGGCTCTAATGATTTTCGGTCGTGCTTTCGGAAATGATAAATTAATCTTAGTCGCGCCTCTGAAGGTTATTTAAAGAAAGGTATCCTCCTCATAGGTTTCTCACCTAATCTTTTCGACCATTTACAAAATTTTTGCCTTCTTTAGAAACCTCTATTTTTCATAAAAAAAACATGTCTTCATCTTCTTCTCTATCTCTGGGATCGGATAGCACCGGTTTGTCTGTTAGTGACCTAACCCCTACTTTTGCCTTCATAGATGGACAACTGGTTCTTCTTCTTTTGTTACATCTGAACAAGGTGACCTTCTTCTTTCTCAGCATCTAAGCCCGACGAACTACGACCTTCCGATTACCTGTGATTGGTTCACCGGCGACCGTTGTTCGGCTAGTCTGCGCACCTGACCGACTAAGATTGCCAACTATTCTTCTTAGTTGGACCGAGTAAAATCGGCCAAAGAAGTCGAATGAAAGCGCACTGGTCTCTATGACGCCATTGTGATGTCTGAGTTTGACTCCCCCTGTAACATCGGTCTTATATATGCCTTCCTTGGTTACTGGTTGACCGCCGCAAATGCCTTTGTTTTCCCTTGGGGCATGATAACCCCCACACTACTTGATGTGACGGCGATACTTGGCCTTCCAATTCCGGGAGCCGAAGCGCTTGTCCTAAGCGATTTACATGTTACCGATTTAGGCGTCAAATTCTCAAAGACTTCTTCAGGCTATGACAAGTTTTTAACCAACAACTGCCGAATATCGCCTCTTCTAGTCAATGATGTCGAGCATCATGCTTTTTTGATTTTTCTGTGCATGCTCTTGTGCAATTGTCAAGGAGTTGGAGATTTATGTGGCCTTGTCCGTTTTAAGGGAAGATGTCAGTTGGGCGTCCCTATTCCTGGCTTATTTGTACATGCCTTTGGGTGATGCTCAAGCTAGGTTAAAGGACTATCGAAATCTGGATACTTTGGCCGGTCCTCTATGTTCCTTCAGTTGTGAATCACTTTGTATTTTTCAGAGTTTATCCCTGATGATTTTGATGGCAACCGTTCTCCATTAGATCCACCGGTGTTAGCCGACACTCTTCGGGGAATACCTCTTATGCCCCAAGATGTTTTCACTGCAGTCTCCACCTGCGCATGGTCTGTCTCGAAACCATTACGCAGATTGGCAATCGGTCCTTAAAAAATGGGCCACTCCCGATTGGGTTCATCAAATAGCTGATGACAACCTTCATTCACTCAGCGGAAGGTCATAAATCGAGTGTGGGGGCGTATCCTTACATCTAGGGATCTTCTAGGGGCTTGAAGCATAACTCTAGGCATAACAAGTTGACCACAGAGCCCTATCGACCAAACTTTATGGTGCGGCAATTTGGCCTGACTCAACACATACCATGGCCTCACCATAGTGTTGCTCATTCGACCCGCCGCTGCTCTCTAAATGCTAAGCAGACAGAGGAGGTAGTCGCCCATAAGCTTGATAAGCTTGTCCTTTTCATTCGGCAGTCGTTCTCCCCAAGGGCCAACACCACAGTTGCTTTTGTTGACTGGTGGAAGGTAGCCAAAGAAAAATTCTTCCAATCCTCCCTAGAAGTCTACTGCGATCGGCTGATTCAGGCAAAACAGATTGATCGGTTGGTCCAGCCGAAGAAGAAAAACCCATCAGACGCTAAGCCAAGGACGAAAGAGGGCCCTTCAAATGTGGTTTCCATCGATTCGGCTAGGCCTACTGCCTCTTGGTCTTCCGTCAGGCTGCGGCAGCCGAAGTAAAAATGTGGATTATTTTTCTACATATATGTTGGACAGAATTTCTTATACATTCTAGGCTAACACTTTTTATGTATCTTTCAGTAACTTCATCCCCCTTAGGGTTTGTTGATTGGGAGACCACTCCTACCAAGGGATCTCCGTCGCATAGACAATCCATTTAAAAGCAACCTAGGCTAGGTGAAGGGGTTGTTATTTGTGAGCGTAGGGAAGAAAGATCTCGCGGAGCGGGGTCCCTATTTCTGAAGAGGAGGATGATGAGGTATACCCCTTATCTATCTCGACTACCTTTGTATCGACTATTTTTATTGCTCATGTTTCTTGGTCTTGTCATTCAGGAGCCACTATTGATAATGCGCAATAGGCGTCGAAAAGTACATGATGACTCTCTCCACGTCGGAGGGACGACCTTTTTGGCTCATACTTCCGAACACCCGCATGATTCTCCATCAGCTAGCCTCGATATCAGAGTTTCTCATGTTGAGGCAGCCGAAGAGGTTGACATAACCATAGAGGTATCTCTTTTTCCTTCTAGTCTTGTTATCTAGACTCTTGGCTCTCTTCTGAAACTATCATTTTCTGTACATGAGACGGCTATGGAAGATCTCTCGATTGAAGCCAGCCCAATTGATGACTCATAGGCTTCAGTCGAGGTCATACCTGAGGACCTACTTTTGCAGTATTTTGGTTCAGCCAATATCGTACCTTCACTCTCTTCAACGGTTGGTGTTCATGAAGAGCGAATTGAGGAGTTTCTAGCCAAGAGAATCCCCACTAGTAAGGAAAAACCTCATGCATTGAGGACCTCTTTATTCCGGTTGTCGAAGAAGGCGAGGGACTCTCCAGCTCTGTCGGCCGCCTATAATGACCTAGCCTTGGCTTTGAATGACATATTCTCCTCACATAAGGCGGCCAAAGATAGCCATGATGAATCAACCGCAGCTCTGCAACACTTGGAATCTTTTCGACAACAAAAAAATCGTGTTCAGGCTGCTTTTGCCCAGGTAAATGAGGAGAGGCAGCAAAGTGTCACTCGAAGACGTGATTTGCAGGCGCGACGGTCCCAATTGCAAGCAGAATTAGAGAAGATCCAGGCAGAGATAAGGACTATAACCCCTGAAATAAGTGCCATGTACTCAACTATTAAAACCCACGATTCCTCTCATTCCTCTTTGTTTTGGCAAGGCCGCCATCTAGATAATGAGATAGGGAGCTTGGTACTCAACAAGTTGTGTGGGAATTGGATCTGAAGATGGGTAATGAACGGCTGGCCCAACTGGAAAATGAGTGTGCTGAATGGAGGGGCAAACTTGCTTATGTAAAGCCGTTATTACATACTAATCCTTCTAAAGTGGTGTCCAAAGCACATTATTCTTCGGCTACGACTACTTCTTTGCTAGTTAATCATGCGGTCCAAGTGCCAGGTGACCTTCATACAACTTTACAAGATGCATCGGCCCGATCCGAACAATAACCAGAAGATACTCTAGCAGTCGATACGCATGTTCTTACCGAGACCCAGTCAATTGGTGTGTAAGGATAATGTTGGTTTGGAGAACGCTAAGAAAATGAAGATGCCAATGGGTTCGTCGCAGAAGGTATGTAAGGATAATGTTGGTGAAAATGTCGACCCAACATTATATCGATCTATGATGGGTAGTCTTCTTTATCTTACTATTAGTCGCCTAGATATTATGTTTAGTGTTTGTGTTTGTGCCCGTTTTCAAGCCTGTCCCAAAATATCCCACTTAAATGCCGTGAAACGTATTATCCGATATGTTGCTGGCACATGTGAGTTGGGAATTTGGTATTCCAAAGACACTAATCCTAACTTAATAGGATTCAGTGACTCAAATTGGGCTGGAGATGTGTATGATAGAAAAAGTACAAGTAGAAGATGTTTTTATCTTAGCAATAATCTTATTTCATGGTATAGTCATAAACAAAATTGTGTCTCACTTTCAACTGCTGAATCTGAATATTTAGCAACTGTAAGTTGTTGCTCTCAATTAATATGGCTAAGACACATGTTAGATGACTATGGATTTTCGAGCAACATTTTGATTTTGTACTGTGATAATTTGAGTGCTATAAATATTTCCAAAAATCCAGTTCAGCACTCACGTATAAAACATATTGATATTAGACATCACTTTTTAAGAGATTTAGTAGAAAACCAGCTAGTTCAAATAGAACATGTTGACACTCTTCATCAACTAGCTGATATTTTTACAAAAGCTTTGGACCATGAGAGATTTTCTAGTTTGAAGAAATCTCTGGTCTTTGTAATCTCTAAAAAGACATTTTTGGGGAATGTCAGCTGAATGGCCTGGCCAGTGGGCCGGGTTCGGGTCTGGCGGGGTCGGGGCGGGACGGGTGAAGGGGTCGGGGTCGGGTCTGGCGGGGTCGGGTCTAGCGGGACTTGCTCCAGTCCCGTCCCGATCCCGATCCCATCGGGTATCGGGGCGGGGTCGGGTCGGGGTCGGGGCGTGATCCGGCGGGGTTTTTTTTTTTTAAAATAACATATGTATAAAAAAAACTCAATAAACAAGATAAGATAATGTAATAAAAATATCCCAAGGCTGTTTTTGTGCCTCTTATATTAATAGACATGATTTTTTTGTAATACAAATACAATTGTCTAAAATCTAAATTGCAACTTTGTGGTGTTGTCCAAAAGTTGCAAATTACATAATAAAATTTCAATTAAAAAAATTACATTCTCAAAAAAACCTGTTCTAATTGCTTGATGATTTCCTGTGGTTCTTCGGTTGGAATTGGTATTTGTTGGTCAAATTGATCCACGTCGCTTCCACTACCTTCGGTTAACATTTCGTTGTAGTTTTCATCTTCTTCTTCGTTGATCTCCGGTTGACCGCACCTTCTCTCGCTCCGCTCGTATCCAATCTCTCGAATAATACGCAATTTCCAAGTCGTCTCCGCTAATGAGTGTCTGTGGTCTCCTATTTGATATCCGCTCGCGAGAAAAAGCGCTTTCGTACACATTGATGACGCTTGAATGTTCAAAATATCTCGAGCCATCAATGAAAGTGTCGGAAAGGTCTTCTCATTCCCTCTCCAAAGATTTCAAAGTCTCCATGTCCATCTTCATTGATAACTTCTTGATACGGTACAAAACCCTGTAAAACAAAAATATCCAACTCGCTAATTTGGTTAGTAGTAGAGGTACGGCCGCACATTCTATTTCTGAGGCTTTATACTAGCCGCAGAAACAACATGTCTTTGTGAGGTTGTGTTGAAGATGAAGAAGATGGTATGGAAGCCGGTAAGTTACTAGTATTTTCTTGTTGATAAAATCTATATATATTTTTGCATTGGTGTTCTACGCTAGACAACACTTCTTCTTTAGTTTGTTCAATAGGTGGTGGGTGATTTAGATTTTTGGACTTGGAGGTGGTAGTACTTCTATACAATCATAAATAGTTTCAATTAGTGATTTAGTACCGTCTATTTTAATAGTAGGATTTAATACAGAACCAATAATATAAATAGAGAGAATAGGAATAAAATATTTTTTTATTTTGACAAACATTTTTTAATAGCTGCCTTATAAGCTGGTTTTTTCATATATTCACTAAGTAATAAAAATATTAGAGTTATATAAAACAACATAGTTGAAATAGTAGGATAATATATACCGGAAAATTCTTTTGTTGCTTGAAAAATTTCTCTAAAAATACAATAAGTTTTGAAATTTTTACCCAATCACTATCTAAAATCATATTAGCTGGATTTTTATTATGAGAGTTAAAAAATAAAGTTATAGGTATTCTATAGTCATAAGCAACAAGTAGTTGCTCGTATAAAGAATTCCACCTAGTGGATACTTCTTGTAGAATTTTTCTATAAGGTAGTCCACAATCGTGACAAGATTTTTTATATTCTTTTCTACGTTGTACTTTATTACTTTTAAAAAAAAAGTTTATAGCAAATTGTATTTTACTAAGAATGTCTTCAAAAAGTGATAGACCATCCTTTACAATTAAGTTATATATATGGCACGCGCATTTTATATGAAAATGATCTGGAAAAGATGGAGTTAAACTATTTTTTAAAATTGTAATTGCGTAATTGTTAGAAGAAGCGTTATCTAATGTAATAGTCATAATTTTATCGGTTATTCTGTAATAATGGCACACTTGATAAATATTATCTGCAATAAAAGTACCAGTGTGCCTATCATCTATATATCTATACGCTAAAATACGTTTTTGCATAGACCATTTATAATCTATCCAATGACAAGTTACAGTTAAATAATCATGGCCGTTAGTACTACGACCTATATCAGACGTGATAGATACTTTGCCATTAAAATGATATAATGAAAAACGTAAATATTGTTGATATTCACGCGTGAATTTAAATACATCTCTCTTAACAGTTGATCTAGGAAAACCGTTAAAAGCGAGATTATATATATCTCTAATGTAATGAATAAAATCGGGAGATGAAGGAAATGAAAAAGGCAAACCCTCCACAACAACTAATTTTGATATTGCTTCCTTATCTCTATGTTTATTGTATTTAGAGCCTACAATTCCCCCCGTCATAGGGTTAATTTGACCATGTGTGAACTTTGTCCCGATGGAGCGAGCGTTTGCGCACCCGGTTTGTGAACTTTGGGCGTGTCTAGATGAGCACTTACTACGTGTTAATTAAACCTCCCGCACCCGTGACCTTTTCCGAAGAAGAGGAAAATAAAATGGAGCACCTAACAACGCATCTTCACAGACCAAGAACTACGAGAGTTTTAAATTTTAAAACATTTTTACAAATTTTACATATAGCTACTTGATTCTCTACGTCCCTATCAAAAAATGTTCATGCATCTGATTTTAATTGTCGTTTTGCTGGACATCGTCTCATACTAGGGGGAATAGGAGGTATTTCGGTTGAAGGTGCACTAGTGGGTGTGTTGTCATCAACATTAGTGGGTGTATCATCTAGATCATCATCTAAATTAAAGTCTTCTTGAGTTCCAGAAAACAGCTCCTCGTCTAAATCTAATGGTATTGTAGGAAAATGTTGAGTATCAACAAAATCATCCCGTGTAGGAATAAGATGACTAGAAGAAGTTAAAGATAATAAAATTAAGTGCGCTAAATAAAATAAACAAACAATAATAATTTAATGAAGGAACGAATGTACCAAACGCCGACGTAATGTCGACGTGTAATCGAGAGGTTGAAAATTGAAACTTTGCTCGATGGAAGATCCTCAAGCTAGTTGCCAACTTCACTCCAATTCCCAAATGAATAAATAAAACTGAATATTTAGCAAACAATGTAGACTTGTAGAGAGATATATTGAGAAATTAGAGAGATTGTAGGAAGATTTATGAGAAAGATGAAGAGAAAATAAGTTATTTGTAGTATGAAAATTGGGTTAAAGTGTAAATATAATAACTTATGCGTTAAAAATAAATATTAAGGGGTTGGGGGAGGGGGGAGGCCTAAAATGGCTGTTGCCCAACGGCCAAAATCTAAAATGGTCGTTGGTGCAACGGCTATATTTGCAAATGGGCAGAAATCGGGCGGGCTCGGGTCAGGCGAGCCTGGGGCGGGCTCGGGTCCCGAAACATGTGATATCATAAACCTATTATATCATAAACTGATTATAGTGCATTAATTTTGGTCATACAAGCATGATCCTTCAAAAAGAATGTGATTCCAACATGATTCCGTTCTCTGTAATGATATATAAAATTATATATATCATAAAAATGGAGTATCAAAATAAGACAAAGCCTTAACAAATGATTGGCAACTGTGCAAAATGGGCAAAGCCCTTTGAAAAGATATGGTTTCTATTCAATTGGAGTATCAAATGCTTCAACAGAAATTTTAAAAATACAAAATTAAGTATTCTCACTTTTGACACGAGAAACCTTTTTTGTATGTGTTTTATGATTAGACCAAGGACACGATGGGAAAATGTTACATTGGTCCAGTGATCAAACTCATAAAATATGTATAAAACATGTCTTAATTTGTTGCCAATACGAAAAATTCTTGAAGGATCAAAATACTTGTGTTGTCCAAAATGTTGCCGACATTGTTGTTGACATTTTTCAAATTATGATATTTGTTGGGATGTTGTTCTTAACTGATTCCAGAAAAATCAGTTTTTTCTTCCTATTTTTATGCCTTGTTTTAATAGGAATTTCAAAACTTTAAAATGATAAGATTAAATCCTACAGTGATGCTTATCAATTTATCCCAAAGTTTTAGGTGTTAGTTATTAGATAAATCTCTAATTCCTAAAACTAAGGATTTTGTTTTGCTTTGAAATTTTTTGTCATGTATATAAATACTCCTCTTATTTGCTATTTTCTTTTCATCTCATATTTTCCTGAAAAATCACATCACAACCTCGGTAAAAACCCTACCTAACCGATGGAACCTTCATCATTTCAAACCACTATGTCTTGCAAAAACCCTAAACCCTCAAAATCCTCTCAAAACTCAGTGATGGAAACCTCCCCAATGTCAACACCTATGTCGATCAACACACCCAACAACTCTCCCATGAGCACCAGTCCACCTCAATAACTAGGCACATCTTCTTCTCCATACCTGCCTGAAAACAGGTGTACAGATATTGTTCTTAGAGGTGATGAGGAACTACTAGACATCAGTTACCCCGGGGATGACAATAATCCCATAGATTTAGATGCTACATCAGATTATTCGACCCTAGGTAAAAGACTCAGTTCCTCATCCTTCCTTACTCGTAGATCGAGTAGAGTGTTCAAGAGAACAATCCAACAGGAGCCTAGCACCAAGAAGTCCAGATTTGAAACTATTGTACCTACTTGCTCAAGTAGTGACACTGAAGATATGGACTTTGATTTTTCCTCTGAATAAACTGAAGAAGAACCTCCTGCCTCTGTTCCTCAAAGTGGATCTTAAGATGAGGAAATTCCTGACGATACCCCAATGACGAGATTTTGTCCCAGAGGAATTCCAGTCGTGCTAAAACAGATACTGCCCAAAATGTTGCCGATGAAGCCACAACATTTCAGCAGACTTCAGAAGAGACACCAACACCATCCTCCTCTAACAAAATCGAATCTGACTCGGATTTTGAAGTAAATGCTTTTTCAGAAAAGTTCTATTCCAAATCTTAATTTGATAAATGGGATTGGTATAAGAATAGAGTTATCAAGGATGAAAAAGTGTTAGATATAGCCTCATGTTCAGAATATGGTTTGGTTGAGTTTCTCAATAATAGAAAGCTACTTAAAATTGTAACTGAGAAAGAACCATTCATTGATGAAGTAATTAGGTTGTTTTATGTGAACTTGAATTCTGATATAGAAGATGCTTCTTCAAAGAAATTTGGGAAGGTATACCTCTATAACAAAATTTATCTGTTTACACCCTTACTTATTAATCAATGTTTGGGAATTGAGCCTGAAGAAAGAAGTAGCACTACAGAAAGAGCAACAAAGAATAGGGATGAGATAATTGAATACCTCATTGGAGGTATAATGAAGAAATGGATCCCTCGATGTCCTGCTTCAAAGTTAACTGCCTTATTCTCCACCCTCCATAAGATTGTCATTCACAATTGGGCCCCTTCACTAAATGAGTCAATTGTAACAACTGATCAAACCTCATTGATGTTCAAAATTGGAAAAAGATTAAAAGTTGACTTAGGAAGTATGATTTTCTATCAAGTAGCCAATTTGGCAGAGAAAGAGTCAACTTTAATCCTTCTTTTTCCCTCTCTGATCTACCAAATCCTAACTACCCAAGGCTTTGAGTCTAGAAGATAAGATATTTTAGGGAAAGCTCCTGAGGTATGTCGCGCCCGTTTTTGACCTGCGGCTTCGCGACAAGATGGCGTCGATTCCCTCCGGATGGAATAAAAAATGCTTGCTTTGAGGAGTCGCCACCTAATTATTCTAAGGTGAATTAAGGCACCTGATTGCTAACTAAATGCTGCAAAATAACTCCGATTTTATGGTCTACAAAACTAATGAGATTCTGGGTAAGAGTTCTTTATTATCCTAAAGGGAAGGGGTTAGGCATCTTTTAAGATCCGCTAACTTGCGGTTATTCGATCAAATTCAGGTTAATTGTTATGCTAAGAAAATACATGTTTTTACAAATATAAAAATAATGTTGCAAGATGTTAATAAAATGATGCATTTTGTACAAGTATGCATTTGTATGGCATTAATATACATGTAAAGCTAAAAAAACATAAGTATGCATTTGTATGAAAATTGATAAGAATGTATGCAAAGTGATTATTATGGGCGACGGGCCTAAAATTAGATAAACTAGCGATGGGTTTCCAGGTTTAGACTACCCTATTAATTAATTCTATGTCTACCTATTCTAAATATTTCAATAATTTCACGAGTACAATAATATTACAATGCAAGAATGAAAATAAAGTGAATTAAAGAAAGTAAAAGACAACAACAAAAATAAGAAATCTCCGAGGGGTATTTGCCTTCTTTGACTTTATCTTTGCAAGTTGTCAAGAATAAACGGTTAGAAATAATTGAATATACATAACTTCGGATTCGTATCCAAAACAATAAATGTTTTGATTACGGAGGGCTCAGACTTAAATTTTGAAAAGATCATTCCAATCACGTCGTGGCTGCGAACATATGACTCGTTGGTCATTTTAGTTGCCTTGCCTACCGAACATGTTGGTCTCTTGGGTGAAAAAGATTTAAGTTTCATCCTTGCACAGAAGTTTTATTTTCCGTCTTTACAACTGTGGAGGCCTCAAAAATCGACGGATATTTTTTCATCGGCCAGTGTTGTATAAGATTCAAATCAGTAAAATGGTGTCGAAAATAGTAAAAGAAAAAAACAAAAATTGAGAAATGATATCCGAAGGGACGCGGCCTCAAATTCAATTTCATTGGCCTAAATGCAGTATTTATATAAATCAGTAAATCCGTAAGACAATCCGTGCACGGATGTTTAAATGCCAAAAAAGTGAACTGAAACAGAAACGAAAGAAGAAAAAAAAGCGCGGCCTCGAATTTAATTTCATCGGCCTAAATGCGATATTTAGTTCAAAACAAAGAAACAAACGAAAAACAAGACATATCGTGGCACGGATGTTTAAAACAGTAAATTAAAAAAAACATAGAAACGAAAAAAAAAGCGCGGCCTCGAATTTAATTTGATCGGCCTAAATGCAATATTTATTCAAAGCGGTAAAGCAGTAAAGCATTAAAGCGGTAAAGTAAAAATCGAGAAATGATGTCCAAAGGGAGGCGGCCTCGAATTCAATTTCATTGGCCTAAAACAGTATTAGTTAAAATGATAAAACAACAAAATACAAGATATCCGTGTATGAATATTTAAATGTCAAAATAAACCAACAGTTTGCAATTAAAACGTCCGACTTGAATTCTGAAATTTTTGGACTGAAGCAGGATTCGGAAAAATCAGACCCGGGTTCTGAACAATGACCCGACTCGGACACTGAACAGTGGTCCGGCCTGGATTTCGGGTTGACCCGACCCGGAATCAAGCATTTTTTATTTATTTTTCAGATAATAAACAACAAAATATAGAACATGAAATCTGGAAATTCATTCGAACCGGTCGACCCGACCCGGCCGATGACTCGACCGAACAAAGGACTGACCCGACGGAGTAGATTTTTCCCAAATTTCGGTAACGAACAACACAATATAAACATACAAAAATCTGAAATTAACCGAACCGTGTCGACCCGACTCGGGTCAGTGATCCGACCCGAATCGGATGTTTTTCAACCCGAATCAATTTTCTCCAAATTTCAGATAATCAACAGCACAATATAAACATACAAAAATCTGGAAATTCATTCAAACCGGGTCGACCCGACCCGGGTCAGTGACCCGACCCGGAACAAATTTTTCTTTCCAATTTTTTCAGATAACCAACAAGAAGATATAAAAGCATAAAAAAATATGGAAAAACTTGCCTAAATCGGTTGACCCGACCCGACCCAACCCGACAGTGAGCAAAAAAGGCAAAATAATACCCGATTTCCGACGTAAGCTCCGACCAAAACTCCCTTTTTTTCGGACAAAAATCCACAAGAAATCGACCCCCAAACAGTGAACAAAAAAGGGGTATTTTATGGATGGGTTTTCGGATTTTAGGGGTGTAGATATGGGTTGGTTGGTGGTGTCGGCGACGGGGGTTAGGGGTATGGGTGTGTGTGGCGGCAGGGGTGAGGTGGCCGGCGACGTGGGGTTGCCGGTATGGGGGCGTGGGGTGTGTGCGGCTGATGGGGGGTTTGGTTGAGAGAGGTTTTTTTTTTAGTGTAGGGTTTTGTCTTTTTGATTAAAGGAAAGGGAATTGGGTATAAGAAAATGGGTGTTTGGTTAATGGGCCGATCCGGATGGGCTTGGGGGAGTGGCCGGTTGGGCCAAGGGATTTTATGTTGGGCTGGCCGAAAATGGGTTTGTTTTGTTTTTTGAGAGGTGTTTGGTTTTTGGGGCAAATAAAGGGAAATGGGTTGGGATTTTTGTTTTGATGTGTTGGGTATGGGAAATAAATGGGAAAAGGGTTGTTGGGCTTGGGGGATTGGCCGATTGGGCCTGGGTATGGGGGTCCGAAAATGGGGTTTTGTTTTGCGGGAAATGTTTTGGGTTATGTAGAAATTGTTTTGGGGGGAAATGAATGGGTTATGGGTTTAAAATATAAAATAGTTTTATTATATATAAACAAATAAAAAAGCTTTGCAAAAATTATAAATTGTAAAGATGATAATATGATAAAATATAATATTTGTGAAATGTTTGATGCTTAAATAAAAAAAATAAAATGCAATGCCGTTTTGCGAAAAAATAAAATAACATATAATATTAGGATAAAAGTATGATTATGATATAAAATGCAAAATGACAATAAAAAATGCAAATAATAATAATAATAATAATAATAATGATATATATACATATATATGCCTATATTTTAAAATTATTTTGAAGTGTCAAAAATATTAAAAATTGCAAATAAAATCATAAAAGATGGGACAAAATTGGGTGTCAACAGGTATATTCAGTTAACAAGGCAATCTTGAACAACAAAGAAAGAATTATTGACCTTCCATGGAAAAAGGAAGCTGACAGTGAAAATGTTGTCAGAAATGTTACACACATTCAAGGCAACACTGATTCTGGATAGTCACCTCTGACAACTGAATGGTTAGTTGGTCAAATTGTCAAGATCAACCAACAAATTTCAGAGGTTGATACTGCCAGGGATGCATTAGTTCAGGCTAGGGACTAGTTCTTATTGTTGCTTTCTTCCCAAAAAGGGGGAGATGATTCTTCTGTGTAGGGGAGCAAAAGGCTGAAAGTTCTAAAGGAAATGCTGCTGCTTCTGCTGTGCAGAGAGAAGAAGATGTTGGGAGGAAAGTGTTGCTGAAGAGGTTAATACATAGAGCTGAAGCAGAAGCTGTCATGCAAAATTAGAAAGTGGCTGGAAGCTACTACTGATGCATGATAAGCTAGGGGGAGCAGGCTGATTTGCTGCTGATCTGCTATCTGATTGATTTGCTATCTGACTGAGTTGCTTTTTTGAACAATGTTCTTATTTGGCTGAAGTGTTAATTGGATGATTGATTGTTGAGATATTGGTTTAAAATTGACATTTGGGTATTTTCTTTTGTATATTAGATGATTTGTATATTAATGTATGTGCTAATATTGTGTTTAATCTTATGTCTTGGTATACACTGGTATACATATGTTGTGATTGTATGCCATCACAGGTTAAGGGGGAGCATAACTATAATCATAGATGTTGGGACAACATCTATGACATTGACTTAAGTCATTTGCACAGGTCATAATGGGTTTTGTGAAGAAAGGCAAAAAGGGGGAGAATGTTAATGTTGGGTTTTGGTGTTGTGACATTATACCCAACATATCGTTTTAAGTACTAATTTGAATTTAAGAAATGTTGGAACAAATGTCACAACATTCGGACCAACATTTTATGAAAAATAGTTTTGCCTTACTTCACGGAATGAAGCAATATTCGTGAAAATATTACTACGAAGTAAAAGTGACTTGGCAAGGTAAATAGGATCTGATAAAAAACGTGGGAAGAACAAGTCAAAGTCGTTGATATGCTTGAGGAACAAATTCAAGAAGATAGAGGATTTTGCTCCATGATCTTCTCCAACAAACACACCGGCTGCCCACCTTTCCCTCAACCCTCACAACAAATTGATGAACTTTTCAAGGAAGACTCTATACTATAAATAGAGAGGATGCTGAAGTGAATCAATATCCAGAAATAGATTGTAAAAATATCAAGAGAGCTCTCTAGAATTCATTTCAGAAAACTGGATCACAAGTGTTGCTTGAGCATGTTGACAACATTCTGTCCAACATTACAATTGCAGTTTAGATTCTAGATTAGCTTTGTATTGAGCAATTGCAATGAATAGTTGTCTATGTCTATTTAGGTAGATTTTTCAGGTAGAAGTCATCTGCGACTTCAACGTTTAATTCCTTTCCGTTTCATCTTGTAAATTTGTAAAGAAAGGAATTTGTAATTTTTGTATATAATAAATATATACAGTACTTTCGGTCATTGACCGTCATAGGTTATATATAACCTATGTAAATTTTAAACCTTTGTATTCTTTATTTTTCCGCTGCATTTACTCTTTAAAGTTTCTGTTTTATCAAAGTGTTGTCACTGGTGCCGGATGACATTGTTGCCGACATTCGGAAACTGAATTGACATTCGAGTTAGTTTATTTCCAGTTTGTTTTTATTGTTCCATAGCATACCCGGACCTAACACTATTTAATCATTTCATCAAAAAAATTAAGCTATTAAAAAAAGTACATATTATTGATTTAATTATGTTTTTTAACAGAAACAAAATCTAGATTGAGATCCTGCATATCAAAACAATATCTTTCAAAATAGGCGATTACATGGAGAGATCATAATAAATTTTGAACACCAACCAACCATTGACTCAAAGGATTAATTACGTATTAAATATATTCCATAAATTAAATAATCGCTTTTTACTGTCCATTTCAGAAGATGGGCCTTAAAAACAATTCCATAAAAAAAAAAAAGGAAAAAACTATATTGTAAATAAAAAATTTCCTTTTTTTTAACAACGCTAGATTCTCTTTGAAGCACATCAGTCTACAAATTTAAATTATGCCACAACTTTGATTTAAATAATATTAATTGGCTCGATATTTTTCCAGTAGATAAAGAAGAATTCAATTTTTCTCATCACTAGCTAGCTGACTAAACATTGACTAACTAAATTAATTTTTAGTTACAAATTACATCATCTTTCATAATCAATCTCAAATTACATGTGCATCTTAAGTTTGTCCTGGGAATTTAAAAACCAAAATCGCAATAAAGTATGAATGAAAAAGGAAAGTTGAACTCTGTAGATCGATTCACATATAAACAATGATAGATGAGGTATACTCCTTAGCTAGATAGTAAATCTGGAGGTATGGAGGCATGAATTAAGAGAGTTCTGTCCGAAAGTTCACAAATGACAATTCTGTTTTTGTTGAATTTGATCCTTTCGGTTTCTCTGTGAAGGATTTCAAGACGGAGAGTCATCTCATGAGGTGTGATAGTAGGGGGGATCTGTATCCTATCATGCCCGGTTTCAGTCCATCGAGTCCAGCCTTGCCGTCAGCTTTTGCAGCCATCTCTCCTTCCATGTGGCATGCTCGTCTGGGTCATCCGGGATCTTCTATTTTGTCAGCTTTAGATAAAAATAGCTTTATTTCTTGTAAGGGTACGAGTCGTACTCCAATTTGTCAGTCTTGTTCATTAGGAAAAATTGTTAAGTTGCCATTTGTAGACTCCAATTCTCATACTTCTATGCCATTTGACATTTTCATAGGACGTATGGACGTCTCTGTTCTAAGTTCAGTGGGTCATCGATATTATGTTCTCTTTTTAGATGATTATACTAGATTTTTGTGGACGTTTCCAATTGCAAATAAATCACAAGTATTTTCCATCTTCATCAAATTTAGAGCGTTCATCCGTACTCAATTCGAAAGAGACATAAAAATATTCAATGTGATAATGGGAAAGAATATGACAATAGGGAGTTTCGGGATTTCTGTGCTAATAATGAGATCAATTTTAGGTTTTCGTGTCCTCATACATCTCCACAAAATGGTAAGGCCGAACGCAAAATTCGTTCCATCAATAACATTGTCCGAACTCTCTTAATTCATGCCTCCATACCTCCATATTGCCTACAATATACATTCCTAATATACCATATATACTTCTGCCCGTGATAGGCTGTTGCACACTGCCGAGATGGGCTTCTGCCCGTGATGGGAGGTGATGGGTTGTTTAACACACCCCTGCAGTCATAGCGGGCGGTCTTCGAACGCTGAGACTGTCCCTAAAATCTTTAAAAAGTACCGCGGGTAGACCCTTGGTAAAAATGTCTGCAATTTGATAACGAGACGGGACATGGCATACGCGAACTTGACCTTTAGCAACCTTTTCACGGACAAAGTGAATGTCCATTTCGATATGCTTGGTGCGTTGGTGTTGAATCGGGTTACCTGAAAGGTAGATGTCACTAATGTTATCGCAATATACCAAGGTTGCCTTCTGAATGGGACAATGAAGCTCCAAAAGCAAATTATGTAGCCAACATGATTTAGAGACCACATTCGCCACCCCTCGATATTCTGCCTCTGCACTTGAGCGTGATAGAGTTGCCTGACGCTTTGCCGACCAGGAGACCAAGTTGTTGCCAAGGAACATACAGTAGCCAGAAGTCGACCTTCTAGTGTCGGGACAACCACCCCTGGATTATGGTTTGCACTTGTATCCCTCATCTACATCCACACTTGTCTCCTACACGGATGCTGATTGGGGTGGTTGTCCCGACACTAGAAGGTCGACTTCTGGCTACTGTATGTTCCTTGGCAACAACTTGGTCTCCTGGTCGGCAAAGCGTCAGGCAACTCTATCACGCTCAAGTGCAGAGGCAAAATATCGAGGGTGGCGAATGTGGTCTCTGAATCATGTTGGCTACGTAATTTGCTTTTGGAGCTTCATTGTCCCATTCAGAAGGCAAACTTGGTATATTGCGATAACATTAGTGCCATCTACCTTTCAGGTAACCCGGTTCAACACCAACGCACCAAGCATATCGAAATGGACATTCACTTTGTCCGTGAAAAGGTTGCTAAAGGTCAAGTTCGCGTATGCCATGTCCCGTCTCGTTATCAAATTGCGTACATTTTTACCAAGGGTCTACCCGCGGTACTTTTTGAAGATTTTAGGGACAATCTCGGCGTTCGAAGACCGCCCGCTATGATGCGGGGGTGTGTTAAACAACCCATCACAACATCATCACGCGTAAGCCCATCTCGGTAGTGTGCAACAGCCCATCACGGCGAAGTATATATGGTATATTAGGAATGTATATTGTAGTATATTGTAATGAAAATGATACCTTAATTAGTGTTATACACTTACCATAATTGTATAGTTAGAATTATGGTAGAATAAGGATTTAGAAGTAGAATAGGAAAATGATTTTTCTATTATGGAAATATGTAACTTGTATATATATCTATTCAATCAATGAAAATAATCAAGGGGATTATTTCTTTCAAATTCCTATTTATAACACATATATATACCATTATGGATATAGGAAAAGTCTAGTTTTTCCCCATCATAATATGACGGTTTGCACAGCCCGACCACCGATAACTCAAGTTGTGGTTGCTGCAAATTCAATTCTTAAAGGAAAACACCCCTACTTGAAATCATTATCCTTGAATTCCTTGTAATATCTCCTTGTTAACTTATTGGTCCATAATATTGTGAAATTTTTGTCGGTTATCCTTTTTTAAGGATAATTGTTCAGTAAATGATCCTCTTTTTAATTTTCTTACTTATTTATAGACCTTCTAACTTATGGTCTAAAGACCATTTGTGAGCAAATTGAAAATTTTATGAAAAAAAGTTATCAAATTGATCTAATATTTTCTCATAAGATTTTGTCAAGAAAATACCAAAACGATAGTTAGTAGGTTCAAAATAGTCCCTAAAGTATGTCTTAAACAATTTTGGTCCTTTAAGTTTGCCAAAAGTTAACATTTTTGATCTCCGTTAAATATTTAAAGAACTTTGTCCGATAGAATTGACGGAAACAGTAGGAAAAATAAAGATTTAGCGGGAGCTTACATTTGGTCGTACAATTTCAGCTATTGGGGTGTCTTTCTAAAGGTTGATGTAGTTTTTTCGGTGTAATTTTTGCTATATTTGGTGTCTAGTACCCTTTTTTTATGTTGCCGTTTATGAGATTTGATGAAACTTTTTTAGTATTTTTTATTAGATCCTTTTTTTCACACTTTCCCTCAAATCTAACAGTACAGTTCGTTAAATATTTGAACGTACTCCCAAATATAAGGGATCATTTTCACAGATTTTGTCATCCCCAGAAATTGAATTTATATAACTTTTGAAAATAATTACAAAATTTAAATGATTAGCCTAAAAGAAGACATTTGAGTAATATGAATATATGGGCCGATATTGATCTTGAGCCTTAAAGCCTTTTCTGTTTTCGTGTCCAATTTTTTCAGCCCAATATATATGTCTTTGCTGTTGGATTATGAAATATCAGTTGGAAACCAAATTCACATGAAAACAGTAGCACTAGATAAACCATTGAATACCAAAGTGTGCTTAGGTGTCCTAATTAATTTGTTGATGGTATTTTGGTCATTTTAATTGTTGCTAATCTACTCTCTTCTTCGGCTTATTCCACGTGTTAATTTTGTGCTTTGCAGCTCATGGGGGACCCACAAAATTATTCATGTAGAGTAATTAATTCTTTTTATTAACCACTCATTAATAAATGATGAATTTATTTTTTTGAGAAAAGGACATTGCGTGACCATCATAAATTTTAGTGGCTCACATTTAATCTAAGTGCCCTGAAATAAACCTCAATCCAAACTATTGACATAAGTGATCCATCAATTATAAATATATAATCAACGTATAACATCCCGCAATAGCCCCATTTTATTAGAACACACACTTTCTCTCTATCTCAAGGGCTCACCACCCACTCCCTCTACCTCCCTTATCTTAGTTTTTTATTTATTTATTTTGGCTATGGATCGACAAGGAAACAGAAAAGACTGAAATATTCAACATGAGAATATATCAATTCTTCGGTATTTCACTTCTCTGAGACGGAACCTATCATTTCTTTCTTTCTTTCTTTTTTTTTGCTTTTTTTGTGAAGTTTTTTTTTTTTTTTTGGAAATTAGATGGTGTATTTGGATCTATGATGGGGATCAAGAAATATCCCCCAAACATGTGTAATATGTGTATAATAATTATATAATATGTGTATAATTAGTAAGTATGTTGATTATATATTTGTTATACACAAATTATACAATAATGATACATTTTTTATACACATACTGTAACGATACATATTCTATACAATAATACATTTTCTACACATATACATAGTGATACATATTTTATACAATAATGATACAATTTCAATATTGATACATATTTTATATAACAATGATACAATTTCTATACATATTATATACATATAATATGTGTAGAATTAGTAAGTAGGCGTGATTATACATTTATTATACACAAATTATACAACAATGTTACACTTTCTATATATTTTCTATACATATACAATAGTGATGCATATTTTAAACAACAATGATACAGTTTCTATATTGATACACTTTTTATACCACTTCTATAGTATGCTTTGTGATGTAAATAGTGTGAATTTACAACTTTTGTAGTTTTTTTAGTCAAATTAGTTTAATTTGACTAAACTAATAACAATAGTTTTATAAGATAATTCTCATAGGCCAATCATAATAAGATATTTAAGAATTCTAAGTCAGGATTTCTTCCTTCGCTACTTATATGTAATTAACATTCATCATTTTAAAAAATTCATGTATTTATCTTTGATTTTTTTATATAACTCAAACTCATTAATTAAATAACTTTTTACATTTATGTACTCATTGACATGGAGTACATGCGCAAAGCCTGTAGCTAAAAACTAGTTTGTATAAAAAGAACAGAGAATCAGAAAAAGGAGCTAAATGCTTAATTTTTTATTTTCATTTAACAATTAATTTATAATAATATAAAATTATAATTTCATATTTAGAAACAAATAAAAGGTACTAAAATGATGTTTCTAAACTTGAAAATAGGTAATAGTGGAATGTGAACACTCATACTTGTGACTATAATTTCTCGTAAAGTAAATAAGTCATTATAATTTACATCTGCAGAGGTATTCTAATCTTATGTGTGGATATTATTTCTACCTTTGCGCCGCTATTTTTAGTCCATTTTTTTTATTCCCTCTATTAAGAAATCTTTTCATATAAAAAAAGCAACAAAAATTAAGAATTGTTAAATTTGCAACTTTCGTAGTTTGTTTAGTCAATTTGTTTTTTTGAGTGGGAGTTAACTATTGGTTAGGAAGAAGGAAAAAAAGGATAAATTTAAGTTTAAAAGATGCATTTAATATTTTTGACTAGACATTGAAATTACTTTAAAGCTAGCATATGAGTTTTAAACATGTTGGGCCATCCGACTGTCATTAGTTTGGACGGATGACTTCTATCCTTGCCCCTATTTTTTATTCTTCCCGCTATGTTAGGCACAACTAGGCTCTACATTTTTTAAGATCTGTTTCAATATTGGAGTATAGAATGAATGAAACATTTTTGGAATTTGAGAGTAAAACGAGTTTTTTATTTAATTTATATTTTAAAATCAATTATTGTGACTTATAATGCGTTTTATACAGTTTTCAAATATATAAATTTTATTTCAATTTTTTAAAGGTTTTATTTATGAATTTATGATCAAAATTTAAAAATCTAACTCTCAAAATTCAAGTTATGCCAATAAATTGTTGAGATAGAAAAAAAATATAATTGTTGGAAATTTACTAATGTGGAATTAAGTTTATCCCGTTATTTTTTACTCGAACGATTGGGCCCCACACGTCGGAAATATCGTTTCCACACACGTGCAATCTTAGTGCCAAATATCGTAAATTTCGTTAATGAAAGAGATATTGGTACGTAAGTGAAATGGTTTGAGACATAGAATGATGGATGATTATTTGCTAAATGACAAGCGGTCCACGTTGGTAAACGAAGGAAGGATTGTGCGAAGTGTAAGATGGAATGGGTTGGAAAAGGGTCGCGGAGCCGAGAAGGGCCGCGACGCCTTCCGGACTGGGCCGCGCGCCGTAGCGCCGCGGCGCCCCCTTGCAGCGCCGGAGTGGCAGTAGCTCAGTGATGAATTAGCGCTAAGGTAGTAGAGCCGCGACGCTTTATGGGCAGTGACTGCTCGACGGAATCCTAAAAGGTTTGGCTGTTTAGGGGGTTTCAATGGCATTGAATCCACCCAATAATGGCCATTACTTGGACCATTATTTGACTGCATTTGTTGGGGGTAAATGTCATCTATTACATGGCAATTGATAGCCATTGTGGGGCTTTTGAAGAGGCCATCTTGCACACCTATAAATTGAGGCTTTGGCTCAATTCTATAGAAGAAGATATATGAACATATGAACTGAAAAATAAGTTCACAACACCACAAAGAGATCAGATTTTTCTGATAAACAATCCTTCTCTTAGCAATCTTCATTATTCGTGTTCTTCGTAGAGATCATTTGTGTAGGCTTTGCACACTTGATAGTTCGTTGTTTCATCTTGGGAGACTATTGTCCACACTTCCGTAAAGCCTATATACGAGGACAATCTTGTCTTAAAGACAGAGAGTCATCTCTCGACTCAGCCGGTGGTGTTGTGTTTATTTAATTGGTTGCTGAGTGTTTCAGGTGTTAACTTAACAGACGAAGGACTCTAACTGTTCGTCTTCTCAGCGGATCTACAAGCCACAAGTGTAGCGGTTCATGTTCTTGTGTTTTCAGAATACAAGTTCCATATTTGAAGGTTCATTCAAGATCAATATATGGACAACGTGTTGTTGTCCTAATTGTTGTTTATCCTTTCAATTACTGTAATAGTTATTTACTATTCCCGTTGTTGCTTTACGTATAATCCAACGATAATTATATATACTATAATACTATTTTTTTTTGTTGCATAATGCTTTACATGTTAAATATCTGAACCACTATTATTACCATAGAAGTTTATTGATCAATCTCGGAATGCTTAGCAAAAATTCACGCCACCGTAAACATGACATGCTTAGCAAACAACTACAGTCAATTACAGGGCAATTTGTTCGCAGTAATGCTCTTATTTTAGGGTGGTTTTTAATTTTTACCCATCAAATTAATTTTTTGTCATTCGCCGGAAAAATCCTAGGTTATGGATTCAAACTCCAACTCATAAAATATTTTTTAAAAATTCTCAAGGCATAGTTTGAATTTCGCAAGGCATAATTTGCATGTATTGAGATTGTTTCCTAGTTTAACTCTAATTAGTTTTATGGTAAAATTCTAGTCTAACTATATTTGGTAAATTGTAATTATAGTAGTTTAATATTGAAAGAAATAATCCCTTGATTATTCTTACTGGATGAATAGGTATATATACAATTTACAATCTCAAAATATGAAAAATCATATTCCTACTATACTTCTAATATTCTAATTCTACTTGTACAAGAATTCTACAATTATGGTAATTATACAACATTACTTTAATACTCTAATTTTGGTAAAGAAATCGTGATACACGATATTCTATCACACCCCCGCAGTCATAGTGGGCAGTTGTCGTTCGCTCAGACTGTCCCTAAAATCTTCAAATAGAACGGAAGGAAGACCCTTCGTAAAGATGTCAGCAATTTGGTATCTGGAGGGCACATGTAAAACACGTACTTGTCCACGAGCTACCTTTTTGCGAACAAAGTGAATATCTATCTCGATATGTTTAGTGCGTTGATATTGGACCGGATTGCCAGAATGATAGACTGCACTAACATTATCACAATAGACCAAGGTAGCTTTCTGAATAGGAAAGTGTAATTCTAATAGAAGATTACGCAGCCAACATGATTCAGATACCACATTAGCCACGCCTCAATACTCAGCCTCTACACTGGATCGCAATAATGTAGCATGTCATTTCGCAGACCACGAAACCAAATTATCCCCAAAAAGCATACAATAACAAGATGTCGAGCGTCTGGTATCAGGACAGCCACCCCAATCAGCATCTGTATATGACACAAGAGTAGAGGCGGAAGAAGGATATAAATGCAATTCATAATCAAGTGTGCCCTAGATGTTCCGTATAATGCGTTTGAGCACATGCATGTGCTTAATCCGTGGGTCATGCATGAATAAACACACCTGCTGAACTGCATAAGTAATATCATATCTCGTGAAAGTAAGATACTGAAGTGCCCCTGCAAGACTGCGATAGTGGGTAGGATCCTCGTATGGTGTGCCTGACGTAGTACTCAGCTTCGGTTTGGTATCAATCAGAGTAGAAGTAGACTTACAAGATGACATACCAGCTATCTCAATAATCTTCGCAGCATACTTCCTTTGAGATAAAAATAGACCTCCTGAATGACGCATGACAACAATGCCCAAGAAATAACTCAAGGTCCCAAGTCTTTCATTGCAAATTCAGAACCGAGAAGTGACATGATAGACTTACGCAGATTATCAGATAAAGCAGTCAATATAATATCATCTACGTACAATAAAATATATGCCAGAGAAGTACCACGATGATATATAAATAGAGAATGATCAGACCAGCTGTAAGAAAATTCAATAGTAGATACATAATCTGCAAACCTCTTATACCAAGCCCGCGGGGCCTACTTAAGCCCATACAAGGACTTCTTCAGCAAACAGACATGATGAGGATGATTGGGATCTCGAAAACCCAAGGGCGGATGCACATAGATCGTCTCCTTAAGATCACCGTGTAAGAAATCATTCTTTACATCCAACTGATGAATAGGTCATGTTTTTTAGAGAGACAAACTAAGAACAATGCGAATGGTAACCGGTTTGACCACCATACTAAACGTCTCACCACAATCCACGCAAACCTGTTGAGTTTTACCATCACCTACAAGACGAGCCTTATGCCTCTTAAAAGAACTGTCAGAATTTTCTTTAAAAGTAAAAATCCACATAGACCGAACAAATTAACACTAGATGGACGGGTACTAACTCCCATGTCTTATTTTTAATAAGAGCATTATATTCGTCTGTCATAGCCAATTTCCAATTCGGGTCATGTAGTGCAGACATATGGTTATGCGGTAGTGGGGATTTAGAGACATTAGAATTGAGATTAAAATGTCATTTTGGTTTAAAAATACCCATTTTACTACGAGTAACGAGCCCTTGACTCGAGGTAGAATTGGGTGAATTTTGAGCAGTGGGTGGGCTGATAAAGGACTGGCCAGCAGGCAATGAGCCTGCTAGCCCAACACGTGTAACGGGAACTGATATTGTACTGCGAGTGGGCTGGATCGACGGAACAATACCGAGATCAGTCCTGGGCCGCGATACTGGCCCACTAGGCAGTCCTGTAGGACCAGCGGGTACGAGAATTTGAGGGCCAACAGGCAGTGGGCATGCTGGCCGTCATCCAAAAAATTATACGAACTAGTCACAGAACTACATAGTTTAGCAAACGGAAATTGAGTTTCATCAAAAATCACATGGAGACTAATTATGATTTTATTCGAGGATAAATCAAAACACTAGTAACCACGATAATTAGATGGATAACCCAAAAACACAAAAGTGGTAGAACGGGCTTGAAGTTTGTTAATTGTAGTGGATGGAAAAAGAGGATAGCATAAATACTCAAACACCCTAAGATGAGAATACGAATGATCTTTATTGCAAAGAAGTTTAAGTGGGGAATTATATGCTAGGTTCTTGTTAGAAAGTACGTTAAGGAGGTAAGTAGCCATTTGTAGGGCATAATGCCAAAAAGAAGGAGGTATGGAAGCATGGACTAATAAAGTTCGAAAAATATTATTAATGGTGCGAATCTTTCATTTGGTTTTCCCATTTTGTGAGGACGTATGAGGACAACAAAAATGAAAGACTATGCCATTAGCATCACAAAATTCCCGAAATAACCCATTATCATATTCTTTGCCATTATCACATTGAATATTTTTAATTTCCCGTTCGAATTTTGTACGGATGAATGCTCTAAATTTTAAGAATGTGGAAAAAACTTGAGATTTTTTCGCTAAAGGAAAGGTCCACAAAAAATTAGAATAATCATCCAAAAATAGAACATAATAATGATGGCCCAAAGAACTTAGAACGGGAGATGTCCATAAATCACTATGAATAATGTTAAAAGGCATCAAAGTACGAGATGTAGAGGCAACAAATGGTAATCTAACATGTTTCCCTAATGGACACGAAGGACAAAGTGGAGTACTACGCGTACCCTTACAAGAAATTAAATTATTTTTATGTAAAGAAGAAATAATAGACGACCCCAGATGACCCAAATGTGCATGCCACAAAGAAGTAGCAAGGGCGGAAAAGGTAGACGGTATGGCGTGACTTGTGAAAGTGGTGATGGTTGTGAGTGGATAAAGCTCTCCCCTACTATTGCATCACATTAGAGGTATCCCCGTCTTGAAATCCTTCACAGAAAACCCAAAAGGATCAAAATTAACAGAAACTCAATTATCAGTGATGAGTTTTCGGGCTGACACTAAATCTTTAATTAGATTAGGGGCATGAAGAGTATTTTTTAAAACAAGAGGTGGATATGGGGGAGACAAAGTAGTATGTCCATAACCTCGAATTGGAATTGTATTGCCATTACAAAAAACAATACCACGATTGTTGCTCAAATTGAAGTAAGACGAGAGAGTACCTTGATCGGACGTCATATGAGAAGTGACGCCGGTGTCCATGTACCAATTCATGTCCGGAGGAGTTAATCCAACTGTATGCATTGTTGCCTCAATATATGTAGGTATTGGGATTTGATTTGGGCCCACAGTATGAATAGCCTGCGGAGGTCGAGGACTAAGCAGGCCTGCCTGTGTCACCGGGCCAGAAGAGAACTTGTCGCCACTGTTTGGACCCAAGAAGATGGGCCTGAACTGTTTCTGAAACTGGGCCTAGTTACCCGGATATGAACTAGGCGAGAAATAGGGGCTGTTGGGCCACTAGCCCACGGCTGGGACCAGTTGGCCTGCGGCTCACTGCTGCTGGTACCACTGTTCCGTCCACCGCCTTTACCACCGCGATTGCCACCGCGGTTTTTGCCATTATTTTTATGAGTTTGACCCTTTGACTGCCACCGTTGATGTGGGTTTGGCTTGAATTAATAGAGAATGGGTGAGGGTCGTCAGACATTGTCATCATCACGATGGAATTTGCTCCGGTAGCCGCCTTTTTAGCCAAGCCGGTCTCTTCTAACGTAAGCATGGAATATGCCTGATAAAATGGTGGTAGAGGATTACTTTGACGAAGCAGTGTGCCAACGCCATTATAGGTTTCAGATAGGCCGGCAACCATCTGGAGAACAAGACGATCATTGGTAATAGGCGCACCAACGTTGCGGAGTTGGTCTGCCAATTCCTTGAATCGTTTACAATAGGCTGAAACGTGAGGAAAATCTTTCATGTTGACATGTGAAAACTCATGCTCAAGAGTGACAACTCGAGATTTTTTGTTATCCTGGAATATATCACGCACCCTATTCCTGGTATCCATTGTTGTAGCGCCAGGTTCAATGATCGTCTATAAGAGGTCTGTAGAGATAGTGGAGTAAATCTACTGGAGAACGGTAGCATCAAGGGTTGTCCATAACATAGGATTTTCCTCGGGAGTAGGCACCTTCTCCACGCCAGGGACCGAAGGGATTATGTGATGAAGGACTTGATGCGAGCATGCGTAAACTTTGAATAATTCCACCCACGTCACGTATTTGATGTTTTCCATTTCAAGAACAATAGAGATGTGGTTCATGATGTTGAAAACTGTAAGAGCTGGATGAAACATGTTCTTTGACGCAGACATAACGAAAGAACAATAGGAGAAATATGAAGAAACTTTGGGAAGGGAGGAGGAAAAGTGCATGGAAACCGGGAAGGGATCACGGAAACTGAGACAAGTCGAGAGGAGCGGAAGTGTTGGTGGGATAAGGTATTTTAGACCTAGACTTCTGATACCATGAAAAAAATAAACGTTTGATTATTCTTATTGAATGAATAGGTATATATACAATTTACAATCTCCAAATATGGAAAATCATATTCCTACTATACTTCTAATATTCTAATTTTACTTGTACGAGAATTCTACAATTATGATAATTAAATAGCTTTCACTGCCGGTAGGCGGCACTAGTCGATATGTGTCACCCGTCTGTCCAATAATTATATAATGGCAAACGTCGAGCCAATGGTATATGCATGAAGAATAATCATGGCTGAGAAGGACTGATAAAAATCATAGGTTTTAAGAGGTGCAATCAAATATATTGTTTATACACCCTTAAACATTATAATACAATTTTATATATCTATAAAGTAATGTATCAATATTATATAAAAGTGTATTACAGTGAATAAAAATATATTTACCTTTTATATATCTATAAAGTAATGTATCAATATTATATAAAAGTGTATTACAGTGAATAAAAATATATTTACCTTGTATACAAATATATAACAGTTATAACACGCCGCTTGCTATAGTACACACAAATTTATTCAAACGATTTTCAATCGCATATCTTGTTCAATACCAATTATCAGAATCTTCACCAAATGACTTCAAGTTTCGTAGAACCTCTTAAGAATATCTCTCCAACAAATCTAAATAACACTCACTCTAGATTTTCGACAAAAAATATATTTGAAATTCAAACTCACTTCTTCAAGCTTTGAGTCAACTTTCTGATATAATTTTACTATCCAAATCTTACAAAATTAGTATTCTAACCACGATTTAAATTCAAACACACTAACAAATCAAGTTTGTCGTCTGAAATTAAGAGATGTATGGATTGAAGAAACGAAATAGAAAAAAGTGACCTAACTTCAAATTATATACTACAATATAAGTAAATTCAGGAAATACATGAGCTCATTTTGATTATAAAATCTTGAGCCAAGTGATTAAGAAGTTTTTTTAAATCACCCTTTTTTTTTAAAGAAAGAAATGTAGGGATCAATCTTTGTCATAGGAGAACTTTTTTTTCTTCAGTATTCAATAATTATTTAGAGATCCGATTAAATTTGGAATATTCATGGCGAAAATTCTCACATAATGTGGGGAAGAGGGGGAGTTTGTTAAAGAGCTTCCTAACAAACTAACGACAACTCCATCTATTTAAGTCTCGAATCCCAGATTTTTAATTAAAAATGAACGAATTATTTATTACTCAATCACAATTCTTATTGATTTGTAGGCAGCTCGATCTTTTTTAGATTTCATTTCACTTTACATATTTTAATTTTCTCATTTTTCTGGCACCTAATTGTCAAATACATTTGGCATTTTTTTTCTTTTCTCCTTTTTTAATTAGGATACGTGTATGTAGCAAAAATTGGACGCGTGGAGGCTTTGGTGGACAATGACCCCCACGCCACAGTATACAACATTGTTCTTGAAAAACTAGTTTTGTTTTGACAGATAATTTTTTTTACATAGTAATGTTAGCTGTACTACCTTTGAACTTTATCCTAAAGTGCTTGCTTAACACAAATTTCTTTTGTTTTCACCTAATGTTTATTATTCATTTTAGACCCTGATTAATTTAATTTTGTATCACATAAAATTCATTTATAAAAAAAGCATTGTTTATCAGAGTCCTTTCCGCTACTCAAATCGAAACTAAGATCTCCGATTAAAAATGTAAAAATTCTATACCTCCTTTGGGATCGTTTGGTTGTTGGTTAGATTGTTAATATATATATATATAGAGAGAGGGGGGAGGGGTTAAGGCTCTCACCTTCTTTTCAAATCAAAGAAAGAAGAGTTATTCAAACCTGAAATAACTTTTATGAACTGTCTCAGTAGTGACCGACTTGATTTTCTTAGTTGTATGATTAGTGGCTTAGCTGTTAGCTGTCTAAAAGCTACGGTAAAAAAATTTCTTTTGAAAATAAACCACTAATCCGTCTTAGGTACTCTTTGTTGTCCGTGTAAGGCGAGGGAATGAAGGAACCTGCAGGAGGCTGAAAAGTCGTAGTGCGCTAGCAACAACTTAGTGTCTTGTTTTCTTCTCTGTTTTTTTACATAAGGTCGGCAGGAAAGTATATATATATATATATATATATATATATATTGATAATGCATGTGTTAGTAATGTAGAGTTAATTAGTTATTCATTTACTCTCTTTGTCTCAATTTATATGACACACTTTCCTTTTTAGTCATTTTTTAAAAGAATGACACATTACCTTATTTGACAATAATTTAACTTTAAACTTGATCTTTTACATTTAACGAGATGATCTATAACCACATAAATATCTTTGATTTGTTTTAGACCACAAGATTCAAAAGTCTTCCTTTATTTCTTAAACTTCATGCCCAGTCAAACTTAGGGGTGCTTATCGGTCGGCTCGGTTCGGTTTTGTGTATTATCGATTTGTAAATACACCAAATCAATAACCAAATTCATAAGATATTCATTATCGATTTTCGGTTTATTAATTTTTATTCCTTAACGGTTCGGTTTTTGGTTTAACCAATAAGAAAATGCTTTCCTATTTTATTTTTCTTTCTCCGTCACTGTTAGAATTGCTATTATAAATCTACACTTATATTATCATAGATCTTTATTTTTAGAAAGTGAGCAAGAACCACAAGATAGATTACAAGAACCACACTAGCATTGCATAAAATAATTCATAAACTTCCTCATAATTTATACATGTATTAATTATGCGGAAAGAAAAACATGAACCAAATATTGTATTATCAATGTTATGTTTTATGTGGAAAATAAATCAACCAAAAATATATACTTTACGCTAGGTTTTATGTAGAGATTATTTTTCTTATTTTTGGTAATCAAACAATATAGTATAAAGTTATGTTTTTGTTTTCTCGTCTTCAATAATATAAGCACGTGCAATGTAAAGTTTGAAAGGGCTTTTATTTGGTCAACATAAAAGGGTCGGTATTTAACATGGTCTTACTGATACACGTGAACATGCTTCTTACGTTATTCTTGGGACTTACTCTTATTACCCTACTTCAAGAATTTTGTTTTTCTTTACTTATTTATTTGTTTTACATTGGGACATAAATATTTTGAGAGAATCGTCACCTTAACCTCAAATAATGAAGGTACGAGATGGCAAATATGCGAGTTGGATCAAAGCCCAGCGGATTTTACTGAATCAAATTAATAAATGAATCATATTTTCATTCGTTCAAAATTTACTTAGGTCAAATTAGTTTGGTCATATAATATGTGTCATAACCAAGTTGTTCAATATAACATAAATCTCTTCCTTCTGTTTTTTTTTTTGCTCTTTAAATGTATATTTATTTTATAAATATTAGATTAAGTTCTTATAATTTTACATAATTCACAATCTCTAAACTTGATTTGTATGTTTAGTTTTTTCTTTAAAAGTCATCACCGAATTTCCCATACAATAATAGCTTGGAATCTTTAAAGTTGGATGATCATAATTAGCATGATAGATTAATACATCGCTCTTCACTTTAATTTTTGATTTCCCACTTGGTGTTCAGTACCCGTATTGGAGCCCGACTATATCTGGATTCGTGCCGCGTAGGGCCCCATTCGGGGTGAAGCGCTCCTACCTGTTGAGTTGTGGATCTTAATTCAACGCCGACATTATGAAGACTCTACGCAGAGTGTGGAACGCTGATCGAATTTTAGGGTATTTTGAGAATTTTAGGCTTGTATTATGTTCGCCTAGTTTTCGCTATATATAGACTAGGGTGTCATTTTTCTTTCTTTGAGGTCGAGCAAGCGAGAAAGAGAAAATTGTAAACTCAAACTCCTTATTTGATTATAGTAAAATCAGCAGCGGCAAAGTGGACGTAGCTCTCGCATTGAGGGTGAACCATTATAAATTTGTGTGTGTTATTTGTTCTTCACTTATTTATCGATTTCTGATTAGGTAGGATTTGTGACTCAAATCCTAACAACTGGTATCAGAGCGACATGTTGTGTTTTGATTCAAACAATGATGGGAGGCAAAATGGTTCGGCGCACAACATCGAAAAATTCGATGGTACAGATTATGCGTTTTGGAGAATGCAGATTGAAGATTATTTTACGGCAGGAAGCTTCATCAACCGCTGAGTGCGAAGCCAGAAGAGATGAATGATGCAGAGTGGAATCTCCTTGACAGACAGGTTCTGAGAGTCATTCGATTGACGTTGTCGAAGAACGTTGCTCACAACGTGGCGAAGGAGAAGACCATCACTGGGATGATGAATGTTCTGTCTGACATGTATGAGAAACCTTCGGCAAACAATAAGGTATTTCTCATGAAGAAACTCTTTCATCTAAAGACGGAGGAAGGTGCTCCTGTTGCAACGCACGTGAATGAATTCAACACAATTGTCAATCAATTGTCATCTGTTGCAATCGAGTTTGACGATGAAGTGCAAACCCTAATTTTGTTGGCATCTCTATCGAACAGCTGGGAGCCGATGAGAGCAGCGGTTAGTAATTCTGTTGGCAGTGATAAACTGAAATTCAATGATGTTAGAGATCGTATCCTTGCTGAGGAGGTTCATAGGATAGATTCTGGTGAGGCATCGACGAGTTCTGCTTTGAATATTGAGAACAGAGGCATAAATTATGACATAAACTACAATCGAAATAAGGGCAAGTCGAAGTCAAAGAATGGCAGGGGTCAATCCAGATCCGGGCGAACACTTAAGTGTTGGAACTGTGGGAAAACAGGTCACATCAAGAGGAATTGCAGGGCACCGAATAAGGAGGACAACAAGGGGGGGTGTAATCAATGCTGTCATTGAAGACATTGGTGATGCGTTATTGTATGTTGACAGCCTGATCGACTCTTGGGTGCTTGACTCAGGAGCGTCTTTACACACCACCCTACATTGTGAAATAATGTGAAATAATGATGAATTACATTGTTAGGTATCTCGGGAAAGTCTATTTGGCATATGGTAAGCCTTTAGACGTTGTTGGTATTGGAGACATTAATTTGAAGATGTCAAATGAAAACGTATGGAATATCACAAAGGTTAGATATGTGTCAGATTTGAAATGTAATATGATCTCAGCGAGTCAACTTGATGATGAGGGACATGATCTTAACTTTGGTAATGAGTCCTAGAAGGTGACGAAGAGTGCTATGGTGGTTGGTCGAGGTAAGAAAACTGGTACTCTTTATATGACGATGAGCTGTCGTGATACATTTGTTGTTCTTGACAACATCAAGAAGACAGAGTTGTGGCATTACACGCTGGGGTATATGAGTGAGAAAGGAATGAAGCTTCTGGTGACTAACGACATTATTCCAGAGCTGAAGTCGGTGGATCATCATATGTGTAAGAGCTGCATTCTCAGAAAATAGAAGCGAGTAATTTTTTCAAGTGCAGGTAGAGAACTAAAAGTTGAGAAGCTTGAATTGGTGCACACTGACGTGTGGGGACCTACTACTGTCCCCTCACTCGGAGGATCACATTACTACGTGACCTTCATTGATGATTCAACCAGAAAGCTATGGGTCTATTTTATGAAAAATAAATCCGACATATTCACTGTCTTCAAATGTGGAAAGCCATGGTAGAGAATGAGACAAACCTCAAGTTGAGGAGCCTAAGGTCTGACAATGGTGGAGAATACATTGATGGTGAATTCAAACGGTATTATGCTGATAATGGGATCAAGATGGTGAAGATTATTCCTGGAATGCCCCAATAAAATAAAATAGCGAAAATGATGAATCGAACATTGAACGAGCGTGCAAGGAGCATGAGAATACACGCTGGACTGCCCAAGACATTCTGGGCAGATGCAATCAATACTACAACATTCTTGATTAACAGAGGACTGTTTGTTCCTTTGGGTTTCAGAATTCCAGAAGAGGCTTGGAGTGGAAAGAAGGTAAATCTTTCTTTTCTGAAAGTGTTTGGTTGCTTATCCTATATTCACATTGTTGCTACTACTAGAAGTAAACTTGATCCAACACCGAGTTTGGTTATCGATTCTGGGATGACCAAAATTGGAAGATCATCCGAAGCAGGGACGCTGTCTTCAATGAACATGTGTTGTACAAGGATAATTTGTGGGAGAGTTCAGAATCTAAGAACAAGAAATCAGAAATAGTTGATTTGAGAGACTTCTCGGCACCCGAGCTACAAAAAGGTACTACTGCGGTAGATAAACAAGCAGCACTAGAAGAAGGCCGACAAGCCAGTGATGGCGAGGTTGATAAAAATATTGAATCTGAAACAAATTAGCGAACGCCGATCACAGAATTACGCAAATCATCCAAGATCAGTAAGCCGGTTCATAGGTTCTCTCCGTCCCTCAACTACATTCTGTTCACTGACAGAGGGGAGCCAGGATGTTATGAAGAAGCGACGCCAGTTGATGAATCGATCAAGTGGGAGCTAGCAATAAAAGATAAGATAGACTCACTGTTGTCAAATCATACATGAGAGTTAGCTAAGTTACCAGAAGAGAAGAACGCATTGCAGAACAAATGGGTCTACCGGATAAAGGAAGAACATGATGGAAGTAAGCGCTATAAAGCAAGGCTGATCGTGAAGGGATTTCAACAGAAAGAAGGAACTGCCTACACAGAGATCTTCTCTCCTGTAGTCAAGTTGGTGACAATCATAATTGTTCATGGGCTGGTAATAAAGGAAGATCTGGATCTTCAACAGATGGACGTGAAAACTGCTTTTCTTCACGGTGACTTAGAAGAGGAAATCTACATAAAATAACCTGAGGGATTTAAGGTCAAAGGGAAAGAGAAGGCTGGTGTGAAATCTTCAAAAGAGCATGTACGGACTGAAACAAGCTCCAAGACAGTGGTATAAGAAATTTGACAACTTTATGAAGAAAGCCAAATTCTTAAGGTGCGAAGCAGATCACCGTTGATACTTTAAGAGATTTGAAGACTCCTACATGATACTGCTCATTTATGTTGACGACATGCTGATCGTAAGAGCAGACATACATGAGATTGATAAGCTGAAGAAGAAGTTGTCAGAAGTATTTGCAATGAAGGATCTGGGAGCCGCAAAACAAATCGTTGGAATGAGAATCATCAAAAGTAAGGAGGGCCTCAATCTCTCACAAGAAGAATACGTGAAGAAGGTTCTCAAGAGGTTCAACATGGATTTTGTTTGTCAAATGATCAATCGCCTTTGACCGAGGACGAGATGAAGCATATGGAGAAGGTACCTTATGCCTATGCTATTGGCAGTCTTATGTACGTGATGGTATGTATGAGGCCATACGTTGCACATGCAGTGGGAGTTGTTAGCATGTTTATGAGCAATCCGGGAAAGCAACACTATGAGGTTGTGAAGTGGATTTTTAGGTATATGAAGAGCAACTCAAGTTCAGCTTTGTGTTTCTGAAAGTCAGAGACAATATTGCAGGGATATGTTGATGCTGACAATGGTGGTGATGTTGGTAGCAGAAATAGCACATCCGGGTATGTTTACACCTTCGGAGGTACTGCAATTTGCTGGATTTCAAAGTTGCAGAAGATAGTAGCTTTCTCTAGCTGTAAGACTGAGTACGTAGCCGTGACAGAGGCCACGAAGGAGATGATGTGGCTACAATCTTTTCTGCGGAAATTGGATCAGGACCACGAGAGTAGTGTGCTATACTGTGATAGCAGAGTGTCATTCATTTGGCAAAGAACCCGGTCTACCATGCTCGCATAAAACACATACAACTCCGGTACTATTTCATCAGATCAGCTTTGGAAGATGGAGTATTAGTGCTTGAGAAGATCTCAGGAAGTCAGAATCCAACAGACATGCTGACGAAGGCTGTGCTGAATGATAAACTGAAGTTATGTGCAACTTCAGATGGACTTCTTGGATGAGGATCGGAGTCGCCGCTGCAGATGGAGACAGATGATTGAAATTAGTCTCTAAGTGGGAGATTGTTGAGTTGTGGAGCCTACACTATGAATACCCTACGCAATGAATACCCTACGCAAAGTGTGGAACGCTGATCGAATTTTAGGAATTGCAATGAATACCCTACGCGATGAATACCCTAATTCACCGCCGACACTATGAATACCTTACGCAAAGTGTGGAACGCTGATCGAATTTTAGGGTATTTTAGGCTTGTATTATGTTCGCCCTAGTTTTCGCTATATATAGACTAGGGCGCCGTTTTTCTTTCTGTGAGGTCAAGCAAGAGAGAATTGTAAACTCAAACTCCCTATTTGATTATAGTAAAATCTACAGTGGCAAAGTGGACGTAGCTCTCGCATTGACGGTGAACCACTATAAATCTGTGTGTGTTATTTATTTTTCGCTTATTTACCATTTTCTGATTAGGTAGGATTTGAGACTCAAATCCTAACACTACCAAGAATTTTTCCATATCCAAGGCTCGAATCTGAAATATCTAGTTAAGGGAGGAGCAACCTCATCCGTTGCACCACATCCGTTGGTGTTCTATTCACTCTAATTTTCAAATTTTCTTTGTTGTTGAAGAACATATTCAACTTACAACAACCTCAAAGGAAAATTATCATATATACAACATCGTCATAATAGCTTCATAATCAGTAGTAGTTCTATAGAGTACTCAAGAGTCTAGATATTACAAAACAATTAACATAATGTTTTCAAGAGTTTTACTTCCTTTTTTTTTCTTTTTCGTGGTAATTTCTTGAATTCCTTCACTTAATTTTCTTTCACCAACTACTATTTAATAAAATTACCACACTTATTATTTCATTTAAGTACAACTTTTAGTTGTTGTTTTTTATTTAGTCATATGGTATTCGAAAACAATGGTTAACCATGATTCAATATATAAAGCTCTATTTACTTTAAGAAATAACTTTGACATTGTATACACAGTTTAATTTATCAATGTCTCCTAGCTCCGCCCCTGTTCGAAACCCATTGACCGGCTAATTTAGATTTTTGTAGCATAGGACCCATTAGAAAAAAAAAACGCTCTCTATCAATAATTTCTCTATTCAAATTTAGACTCAAATCCGAAAACTCTCATTAAAAATGGATAGATCTTCCATCCATCCCAATCATATTCCTTTATGATCGGTCAACTGTCTTTCTTATTTAAATGTAATCTAAATATATTGTCAAATACATAAATGGAAAGAAAGACTCCGAGCCATTGCAGATGAAGGTAAGTAGCTTACCACTAAAATCAATTACTGCAACATCTCACTCGTGGGTCTCCCTACTAGAAATTTCTCCATTTTCTGAATTCAAATGCTAGAAAATTAATTAAGCTCGAATGAATCTTATTCAATATCCCACTACATCCTTGGTGGTCGGTCAGCTATCTTTCTTAAAATGTGATCGAAACATATTTCCAAAAACAAAAAAAGCAATAACGTTGGCAAATCTTGCAACACACATATATACGCGTTAACACTTGCAGACCATGAAAAAATAGTAGTAGTGAACAAAACGCTTTGCAAGTTGCAGCTTTGGCACCAATTTCCACATCAATGGGAAAAACCATAGTAACATTCAGTCAAAATGGTGTACTCCTAGTACTGTTTACAAATGTTGTCTGCTTCTCAATCCAATGGTGCTAACCCTGAAATAACATAGTCCTATTTACCTAACCTCCCCTTTCTTGCTATATCAAAGGACAATAACCATTCCATATCACATGTGAAAATGTATAAATGTAGATTTCAAGAAACTTGACCAGAAAAGATACCAAATTTTAAAGCCGTGCGGACCTTGACCTAAAGCAGACAACATCACTAGTGGGTTGAGGTTTATTCAATATGGAATTTTTTTTTATTATTAGGTTACATAAATAATATTTATAGATAAATATTTTTAAATGCGGATAATTTATAATCTCGAAAATAATATAGATTATTTGCAACAATAGATAAATGTAACCTAATAGTATAAAATTCTTACATTAACGGTGTATATAACTTAAACTCAATTTAAAAATAATACTCTCTATGTACCATTTATGTGGTACACTTTTTTTTAGTCAATCACAAAAAAAAACCCTTATCATTTTTTCCTTTATGGATCTTTGATTCAAAACAAGGCTATCCCAAGCTGAGATTATAATCCTGGATAGCCAACTACCTATATGGGAGATTATATCAAGATTGTATAATATTTTTACCGGTATTTATTAGCACGTGTGTATCACTATTGTATTTATCATATTTAGAGTTATGTAATTATGGTAGAACTAGGATCCCTGTTGTATATGAATTCCACATTGTACACCTATATATATTTTGTATTAATGAGCAAGGCTCCTCAAAGGAGATTAATACAATTCTACATGGTATCAGAGCCATGGGTAGGAACTGGCCTATTCATCAATGTGATCCGATGTATGTAGCTTTTTCGTCACAAGTATAGAGACAATGGTGATCTAGAGAGGTATAAGGCGAGACTTGTGGTTAATGGCATAAATCAGCAAGAAGGTATTGATTGTGGTGAGAGATTCAGTCCGATTGTTAAACCGGCTACTATTCGCACAGTTCTGAGTATAGCCATGGGCAGGAACTGGCCTATTCATCAGCTTGATGTGAAAAATGTGTTTCTACATGATTTCAGAAGTCAAAATTCCTTCCCAACCTAAAACCTAGTTTTGGCCGCCCACATTTGTCCGCTTCCGGCCCTGAATCGATCGTATACCTCCGATATACGTCGATATATAGCTACCCAACCCTTAAATTTTGCTAAAAGCACTGTATACCGCGGGAATACTGTTGCTATACAACCTCATTTCTTTCCCTATCTCTCAACCAAGCTGTATACCCCTCGTATATAGCCTATACACGCCGATATACACTTTGTATACGGCTGATATACCCTCACTGCCACTATATACCACCTGTATACAACCTCCCTATTATACACCCCGTATACAACTGTTTCTGCCCATATACACCGCGTCTACGTCCTGAACCCTCCTTTAATTTTTTCCCACTCTCTGGCAGCCTTCATGGCCGGAAACAACACTGGAAGCAAGAGTAACCAGCCGCGAAAGAATGGCAGATGGGACTTGCCTGCGAACTGGGCCTCCAGCTTAAGCCCAACAGCCGCCAAAAACAACCCAGCAGTTGCGACCTCTAGCCATAGCCCAGTAGCTGCCTCTAGCCATAGCCCAGCAGCTGCGACCCATTTTTATATGCAGACAGGGCACCTCTATCCGGCCCAATATTCTGGGGGCCAACAGTCCACTCCAAGAATTTTCCAATCCAATTTGGACCAGGCTTTCAGCACATTGACTCCTCAAAAACCCGATAATGCATGGTATATGGATACGGGTGTCACGTCTCATCTCACCAACAATTATGGTAATCTTACTCAATTGCAAAATTTAAATACTCCGCAGTCTATTATGGTCGGTAATGGTCATCGCATTCCAATTCAAGGATTTGGGGACACCCTTACCCCACGACCGCATCCCCACTTCTCTCTTAAAAACGTCTTTTATGCCCATACATCATCAAAAATCTAATTTCCGTTAGAAAATTTGTCACCTATAATTCTGTCTCAATTAACTTTGATCCGTTTGAATTTTTTATAACGGACCTCCGTACCGTAAAACTCATTACAAGATGCAATAGTGAAGGGGACCTATATCCTTTCCTACCCACATCCGCTGCTAGTGTCACTCCTCCCACTGTTCTAACAACCATATCTCCCTCAATGTGGCATAGTAGACTTGGTCATTCAGATTCTCATATTTTTTATTCTCTTAGAAACCGAAATTTGATCCAATGTAACAAAGGAAATCTTTCTCATAGTTGCTCCTCTTGTCAGTTAGGGAAACACGTTAGACTACCGTTTACAACTTCTATGAGTACTACTTTCTCTTCCTTTGATATTATCCACGCTGATTTATGGACATCTCCCATAACTAGCAACTCAGGCCACAAATATTATTTGGTATTTTTGGATGATTTCTCTCACTTTCTTTGGGTATACCCACTCAAACTCAAATCTCAAGTGTTTTCAAAATTTATTGAGTTTCGTACACTAGTCAAAATGCAATTTGAAAAAGACATAAAATCATTTCAATGTGATATTGGATGAGTTTAATAATTCCTTATTTCATAAATTATGTGTGGCTAACGGCATGGTTCTTCGTTTCTCGTGCCTATATACCTCCCCTCAAAATGGTAAAGCCAAAAGAATTCTCCGAACCATTAATAATATGATTCGTACCCTCCTTTTTTACGTCTCTCCCTCCTACTTTTTGGGTATATGCACTAAAATCAGTAGAACACATTCTCAATATTTTACCGACCCGTGCGATTCAAAATAGGACACCCATCGAAATTCTCTACAGTCGGATCCCTACCTATGACCATCTTAAATTTTTCGGTTGTCTGTGTTACCCTAATTTGATATCCACGACCCCCCACAAATTGGCACCTAGATCTATTTCATGCGCCTTCCTCGATTTTCCGTCAAACCATAAGGGATACCTTGCTATGAGCTCTCCACCGACAAAATCATAATTTATCGCCACATCACTTTTGATTAGTATGTTTTCCCATTTGACAACACTAAAAAATTATGAGTCATTGGTTACTAATTCCTCGAAGATTCGGACCCATCACCACTTGTCTAACAAGCATTCCGTCGACTGCCACTGTTCTATCGGCGGCAGGCGCACAAACTGCCACCACCACTGCTTTGTCAAACTCCGTCACCACTCTGCGTCACAACCCTCTTTGGTTGCCACCACCGTAAACCCATCTCTGCCACCTACTGTCGATGCCACCGACGACAACTCTGTGTCTTTGTCACCCTCCAGATCTCCATCCCAACAAACGCTGATTGCCACCACCACCGACAATCAGCCTAACTTCTCGATATCACCACCGATCACGTCCCCACCAGTGTGTCGCCACCACAACCCCAACACAACCCTGCAACCACACCAGCCACCAGTAACCCACATCGTCCCCCAATACGCACACCACCAAATCAACCTTCTAGTGCCAATCCACCTCCGATACCATACCCCACATTATCGACCTCAACTCGTCTCGGTCTACCTAGATCGGTGACACCACCCAACACATCGTCGAACTCAGATATGAACCACACAACCACTGTACCTAGTCAACATACCGATCCGACCCCATACCAGAACCAGAATCAAATACCATACCAGAACTCAGATCTAACCACACACAGTGACCCAAACTCGACAACTAACAAACATACCCAGCCTGCATCCTCGCACCATATGGAAACCCGTGTTCACCACGGGATTTTCAAACCCAAAGTCCAATTTAACCTATATACACAAACCATATCCCCCATTCCTAAAAACCCCAAATTAGAAAAATTAGACCCTAATTGGAATGCGGCCATGTGTGAGGAGTTTAATGCTTTAACAAAATAACACACTTGAGATTTGGTTCCTCGACCGGAGGGGGTGAATGTGATCCGATGCATGTAGCTTTTTCGTTACAAGTACAGAGACAATGGTGATCTAGAGAGGTATAAGGCGAGACTTGTGGCTAATGTCACAAATCAGCAGAAAGGTATTGATTGTGGTGAGACATTCAATCCGGTTGTTAAACCGACTACTATTCACACAATTCTGAGTATAGCCATGGGCAAGAACTGGCCTATTTATCAGCTTGATGTTAAAAATGTGTTTCTACATGGGGATTTGAAAGAAACGATTTATATGCATCAACATTCTGATTTTGTCCATCCAACAGCCCCTCAATATGTAGGTTGTCTCTGTAAGTCACACTATGGCTTGAAACAGACTCCTAGAGCGTGGTATGATCACTTTGCATAGTATATCATGTAGATTGGGTTTGTGTGTAGCAATTGTGATAATTCTCTATTTATTTTTCATAGAGGTAGTAGCATTGGGTATTTATTATTGTATGTTGATGATATTGTGCTCATTGCCTCCTCTGATTTATTGAAAAATGAGATCATTACACTGCTCAAAACAGAATTTGCTATGATTGACTTGGGGAAGTTGAGCTATTTTTTGGGGATTTATGTGACTAGATCTGCAGATACTATGTTTCTTTGTCAGCGTAAATATGCAAAGAAGATTGTATACTGAGCTAAAATGGTGAATTGTAAGATCATGGCTACTCCAGTTGACTCTAGATCAAAGCTTAGTGCTTTGGATGGTGATCCAGTGTCAGATCCCACTCTTTACAAGAGTCTTGCAGGTGCACTGCAATACCTCACTTTCACCAGGCTTGATATTACTTATGATGTTCAGCATGTATGCTTATTTATGCATGCCCCTAGGGAGCCTCACTTTACTACCCTCAAACGTATCATTCGATATGTTAAGGGTATACTTGATTATGGTTTGCATCTATACCCCTCCGCACCGAACATGTTGTTGTCATATACGGATGCTGATTGGGCAGGTTGTTCGGACACGCGACGCTCCACCTCAGGCTACTGTGTGTTCTTAGGAGATAATATTATTTCTTGGTCCGCCAAGAGGCAACCCATATTATCTCGTTCGAGTGCAGAAGCAGAATACAGAGGCATTGCTAATGTTGTTGCTGAGATCTGTTGGCTCCGAAACCTTCTTTTGGAGCTTCAATGTCCATTACGTAAGGCTTCTTTGGTTTATTGTGATAATATATCTGTCTCATAATCCGGTTCAACATCAGCGAACCAAGCATATTGAGATAGACATCCACTTTGTTCGTGAGAAGGTTCCTCTCGGTCATGTCAGGGTATTACATGTGTCTTCTTCATATCAGTATGTAGATATATTCGCCAAAGGCCTTCCTAGACATCTATTCATCGACTTCAGATCTAGTATTAGCATTCGGCCTCCTCCCGCTCTGACTGAGGGGGTGTATTAGCACGTGTGTACCACTATTGTATTTACCATATTTAGGATTATGTAATTATGGTATAACTAGGATACCTGTTGTATAGAGATTCCACATTGTACACCTATATATATTTATAAATATATATATTAATGGTCATTATAGAATTTTTATATATTATTAGGTTACACAAATGATATTTATAGGTAAATCTTCTTAAAATGTGGGTAATTTATAATCTTGAAAATAAGATAGATTACTTGCCACAATAGGTAAATGTAACCTTGTAGTATAAAAATTTCTTATATTGATTGTGTATATAACTTAAACTCAATTTAAAAATAATGCTCTCTATGTACCATTTATGTGGTACACTATTTTTTTAGTCGGTCACAAAAAAATACCTTTATATATTATTTTCACCCTTAAGGATCTTTGGTTCAAAATATCACGTCGATATAGGTCGTAGTACTAACGGCCATGATTATTTAAACGTAACTTGTCATTGGATAGATTATAAATGGTCTATGCAAAAACGTATTTTAGCGTATAGATATATAGATGATAGGCACACTTTGGTACTTTTATTGCAGAAAATATTTATCAAGTGTGCGATTATTACGGAATTACCGATAAAATTATGACTATTACATTAGATAACGCTTCTAATAACAATTACGCAATTACAATGTTAAAAAATAGTTTAGCTCCATCTTTTCCAGACCATTTTCATATAAAATGCGCGTGCCATATATATAACTTAATTGTAAAGGATGGTCTATCACTTTTTGAAGACATTCTTAGTAAAATACAATTTGCTATAAACTTTATTTTTAAAAGTAATAAAGTACAACGTAGAAAAGAATATAAAAAAATTTGTCATGATTGTGGACTACCTTTTAGAAGAATTCCACAAGAAGTATCCACTAGGTGGAATTCTTTATACGAGCAACTACTTGTTGCTTATGACTATAAATTACCTATAACTTTATTTTTTAACTCTCATAATAAAAAGCCAGGTGATATGATTTTAGATAGTGATTGGGAAAAAATTTCCGAACTTATTGTATTTTTAGAGAAATTTTTCAAGCAACAAAAGAATTTTCCGGTATATATTATCCTACTATTTCAACTATGTTATTTTATATAACTCTAATATTTTTATTACTTAGTGAATATATGGAAAAACCAAATTATAAGGCAAACTATTAAAAAAATGTTTGTCAAAATAAAAAAATATTTTATTCCTATTCCTTCTATTTATATTATTGGTTCATATTAAATCCTACTATTAAAATAGACGGTACTAAATCACTAATTGAAACTATTTACGATTGTATAGAAGTACTACCACCTCCAAGTCCCAAAAATCTAAATCACCCACCACCTATTGAACAAACTAAAGAAGAAGTGTTGAATAGCGTAGAACACCACTTCGCAAAAATATATATAGATTTTATCAACAAGAAAATGCTAGTAACGTCTGCGGCTACCATACCATCTTCTTCATCTTCAACACAACCTCACAAAAGACATGCTTTGTTTCGCGGCTAGTATTGAAAGCCTCGTAAATAGAATGTGCGGCCGTACCTCTACTAACCAAATTAGCGAGTTGGATATTTTTGTTTTGCGGGGTTAAATACATACCGTATCAAGAAGTTATCAATGAAGATGGACAAGAAGACTTGTTTGAAATACTTTGGAGGGGAATGAGAAGACCTTTCCGACACTTTCAATGATGGCTCGAGATGTTTTGAACATTCAAGCGTCGTCAAGCTGCGTCGGAAAGCGCTTTTTGCGAGCGGCGAGATATCAAATAGGAGACCACGACACTCATTGGCCGGAGACGGCTTGGAAATTGCGGTATTATTCGAGAGATTGGATACGAGCGGAGCGGAGAAGGTGCGGTCAACCGGAGATCAACGAAGAAGATGATGAAAACTACAACGAAATCTTAACCGAAGGTAGTGGAAGCGACGTGGATCAATTTGACCAACAAATACCTATTCCAACCGAAGAACCACATGAAATCATCAAGCAATTAGAACAGATTTTTTTGAAAATGTAATTTTTTTAATTGCAATTTTATTATGTAATTTGCAACTTTTGGACAACACCATAAAGTTGCAATTTAGATTTTAGACAATTGTATTTGTATTACAAAAAAATCATATGTCTATTAAATAATATAAGAGGCACAAAAACTTGGGATGTTTTTATTACACTATCTTGTTTTATTTATTGAGTTTTTTTTTATACATATGTTATTTAAAAAAAAAAAAAAAAAAGGAAAACCCGAGCTCGCCCGCCCGACCCGAGCCCGAGCCCGACCCCGCCCCGCCCGGATGCCGACGGATCGGGATCGGGACGGGACCGGAGCAGTCCCGCCCGGACCCGACCCCGCTAGGCCCGATCCCGACCCCCCCGGATCGTCCCGCCCCGACCCCGACCCCGCCGGACCCGGCCCGCCGGACCCGAGCCCGGCCCACCGGCCACCCTTAGTTCAAAATAGGGCTGGCCGGTGGGCGGGACGACCCGACCCCGGCCCGACCCCGTCCCGACCCCGCCCCCCCCGGTCCCGACCCGACCCCGCTCTAAAAAAAAAAAAAAAAAAAAAAAATTAACGGGGGCGGGACTCGAACTCGGGACGGGACGATGTCTCGTCCCGCCAGACCCGAGCCCGCCGGACCCGAGCCCGCCCCGAGCCCGTCCCGACCCCGACCCCGACCCCGACCTTACCTTTGCAAAAATAGCCGTTGCACCAACGACCATTTTAGATTATGGCCGTTGTTGAACGCATTTTAGGACCCCCTCCCCCCAACCCCCCCTACCCCTTAATATTTATTTTTAACCCATAAGTTATTATATTTACACTTTAACCCAATTTTTCAACTATAAATAACTCATTTTCTCTTCATCTTTCTCACAAATCTTCCTACAATCTCTCTAATTTCTCAATATATCTCTCTACATTGTTTGCTAAATATTCAATTTTATTAATTCATTTGGGAATTGGGAGTGAAGTTGGCAACTAGCTTGAGGATCTTCCATCGAGCAAAGTTTCAATTTTCAACCTCTCGATTACACGTCGACGTTACGTCGGCGTTTGGTACATTCGTTCCTTCATTAAATTATTATTGTCTGTTTATTTTATTTAGCGCACTTAATTTCATTTACTTTAATTATTTGTTAGCATATAATTAAAATGGAAGGAATTAGAGGTATGTTTAAGGGTAAGGGTAAGACTTCTTCTAGTAGGGGCAATCAGGGCAAGGGTACTTCTTCTAGTCATCTTATTCCTACACAGGATGATTTTGTTGATACTCAACATTTTCCTACAATACCATTAGATTTAGACGAGGAGTTATTTTCTGGAACTCAAGAAGACTTTAATTTAGACGATGATCTAGACGATACACCCACTAATATTGATGACAACACGCCCACTAGTGCACCTTCAACTGAAATACCTCCTATTCCCCCTAGTATGAGACGAGGTCCAAAAAACGACCATTAAAATCAGATGCATGGACATTTTTTGATAGGGACGTAGAGAATCAAGTAGCCATATGTAAAATTTGTAAAAATGTTTTAAAATTTAAAACTGGAAAAGGTCACGGTGGGACGGGGGGTTTAATTAGACATGTAGTAAGTGCTCATCCAGCTAGGTATGCCCAATACCAGGCTTCAAAACCGGGTGCGCAAACGGCCGCTCCATCGGGACAAGGTTCACATACTGATACTGTCCCGGACCAAGCTGAGGTCAAATTAACCCTATGACGGGGGAAATTGTAGGCTCTAAATACAACAAACATAGAGATAGGGAAGCAATATCAAAATTAGTTGCTGTGGAGGGTTTGCCTTTTTCATTTCCTTCATCTCCCGGTTTATTCATTACATTAGAGATATATATAATCCTGCTTTTAACGGTTTTCCTAGGTCAACTGTTAAGAGAGATGTATTTAAATTTGCGCATGAATATCAACAATATTTACGTTTTTCATTATATCATTTTAATGGCAAAGTATCTATCACGTCTGATATAGGTCGTAGTACTAACGGCCATGATTATTTAACTGTAACTTGTCATTGGATAGATTATAAATGGTCTATGCAAAAACGTATTTTAGCGTATAGATATATAGATGATAGGCACACTGGTACTTTTATTGCAGAAAATATTTATCAAGTGTGCGATTATTACGGAATTACCGATAAAATTATGACTATTACATTAGATAACGCTTCTAATAACAATTACGCAATTACAATGTTAAAAAATAGTTTAGCTCCATCTTTTCCAGACCATTTTCATATAAAATGCGCGTGCCATATATATAACTTAATTGTAAAGGATGGTCTATCACTTTTTGAAGACATTCTTAGTAAAATACAATTTGCTATAAACTTTATTTTTAAAAGTAATAAAGTACAACGTAGAAAAGAATATAAAAAAATAAACAAGGTTATCTCAATTATACCTGGAAATCCCACTATCTATATTGATGATAACATCAAGATTATATAATATTTATGCTGGTACTATTAGTTAATACAGTCAAAGTCTCTATAACAATTATTCACTTTAATAACATTTCACTATAATAGTAAAGTTAACTTTTGAATCGTCTTATAATCGACGTTGTTGTGGAGTCTAGAGAAGTTTCACTTACTAATAACCAAATAACCAATAAATGCAACTCCAAATTAATTTAATACCTAGATTAGCATCATAATCCTGATAAACAAACGACCCCTTAATGACATGATTTTATGAAAAACTTTTTAATTTTTTTTCTTAATACACCGGGCTGCCCTTTTTTTAAAACTTTGTGTCCAGTCAAATGTCATCACATAAAATGGACCGAGTGGATAATAGAAAAACAAAGGAACCATTTTATCTAACATTGCAATGGTAAAATTCGTACACATTGTGGATCAACCAAATGTAGATGAAAAGACTAAAACAAGGTAACTCAGACCAAGTAGTCTAAAATAAAGTAACCTTAAGCATTAACCATATATATACAATATATCCACTGCCAGAAGCTGCAAATTGCAGTTTGCAGAAGTAGTAGTACTACTACTATATATAAATAGTTTTCTTCTTGTTTTCATATATTCATATGGAACCAATTAGAGAAAGTGAAGAGCACAACAACAATAATTCCTCAGATTGTTGTGGTGGTGATGAGAATAACTCAAAGAACTCATCAAAATCATTTGGAAAGAAGTGTAGCCATATAGCAAAAAAGCAAAGGGCTAAGTTTTATATTGTAAGAAGATGCATAGCTATGCTTGTGTGTTGGCATGAGAGGAAGGATCATTGAAGATTCAAGATTGAAGATTCGTAGACTCGTACTTAGAGATTATTTGAGAGTAAAAAAGACAGTCCGGTCCACTAAGCTCCCGCTATGCGCGGGGGCCGGGAAAGAGCCGGACAATCAGTATGTTGATATTTTTATCCTCAAAAAGTTGAACTATAGCTCATTCTTTTTTATTTGTATTTCTTGCTTAATTGATGAAGCCATTTTGATTTTACCTTGGTCTTCTTTATTTAAATCTTGATTTGGTTTCCTTTCTTAATTTCTTTCTTTTTTGTTGGTTTTGGCATATGTTCATCATCATTAATATTGCTTCACGGTAAGTCGAGCAACCTGCTGAAATCGTTGAAACAATCATTAATATTTACGACAAATTAGGTTTTCTCACACCCTTATAACATGAGATGCTTCGTACATTAAAGTGTTTATTTTCACGTTTACTTAAGCATTTGATAAACCCGTCCTTCTTGTTTCTTTTTTTTAATAATCAATTGATATATATATATATATATATATATATATATATATATATATATATATGATGGTTTTAATTTTAACCATACCCTGAAGAGACATATGTAAATGGATTTTGAAGACTTGTACGAAAATTAGTTTTGATGCTTCACTATTTTCTCTTTTTCTCTTTTGCCACAAGAAAATTTATGAAGGGTATAGAGTACTTAATTAACCATTGATTTCATTATAGGAGAATCAACTTAATAGTATTCTATAAAACGAAATCTTAGCTTGTGTAAAACAATTAATATGAGGAATCTTGAAGCTTTAAAAATGTTGCTTCCCAAACACCAACTATAAATGTTTTTTGCAATTCAAACATTCTAATTATCAATCTTGAATCAATGTTAACATAAAACAAGACAGGACCAAGAATCATTCAAACTATTTTGTTTGGATTGTCTGTCCCACAACTTTTTGATTACTTTTCTCATCTTTAATTTGTAACAATAAAAGCAAATAAATAATGCCTCGTGTCTTTTCAATTACGATTATTATCTATGAGGACCAAAATCTTTTAAAAATAAAATATGGAGGTTATTGTTTATTTTGAAATTCTCCAAGGAGGAATATGTGCAACTGTGATCCTCATCATATTCTCCTTTTTGGGAATATAAAAGTTTATTTTATGTCACAATATTCACTTTTACAGTCTCGAAGTTACACACACGACTACACAGAGTATGATGTGGAAATAATTGTAATTATTTGGTATCTAATCAATTGGAAAGTATCATTCTCCTTCTCTCTCTTTCCCATACCTTTTGAAAAACAAAGGCTTTCTCATCACAAAAAGAAATTATGGCGGTATTGATAGGCCAACCTCATGCGTGCTTCAATTACTTTCATTGGAATTTGGTATTTCTCACCAATACATATATTAAATAATTATGCTCACGAACTATTAACTAAATGAAAGACAATCATATAGTAGTATTTTTTATCTCGAATCTGAGACAGTAAGACCTCACGATTCTCCCTCATTTCGTTGACCACTAGGACAAAAAAAAAAAACATTTATCATCCTTACACTCTAAATTAATTGTACAATCAAATTAATATTCTCAAGTTTCATTTTGTAAGACAACATTTGTCAAAAATATAAATTGTTCTAACATAATGACATCTTATATATTTGAATTTTTCTAACTAACTTAAACTTTTTATTTATACTTAATTACATGTTTTAAAAATTATATAAATATTATAGCATATTTAAGATCACAAATTCAAATTAATATATTCTTTGATATGTATTAAAAAAAAATCCTTTCTTAAACTCCACTATCAATTAAATACTGCCCATATAATGTAATAGAGGAAGTAGCTAGTAGACTTCTATATATGAATATATAAGTAGTGTTCCATTTTCTGGAAGTCAAAGTTCTATTGATTAGAGAAGCAAAACTTTTCAACAAATAAAGAATATGAAATTGTTTATATTATTATAAAATTGGCTGACGAGGTTGTTCTAAAGTCTAAACTGGAAAAATAATGAAACAATCCATGGATGCGTGTGTATATATACCTTTTGAATTGTCTTTTCAAGAATTTTTACTTTTAATATAGACTTCTAACTCAAAGTGGACACTAAAGATATCAGATGGAATAATCTAATAATAATACATTTAAAAAATAACGTAGTGGAGAGTTGCATAGTTAACTAGCACTTGTATAAGTAGTATCGAGAAGAAAGGACAATTACTAATATCGTTTAAGGTGATTCTGTTAAGAGTTCACATATATAGAATGTGAATATGAATTCCTTATATGAATTTGAACAATTCTCACCTTAATTTTTAGGGTTGAGTTAGGTCCAAGATCCATTCTTTACGTGATATCAGAACCACACTCATTCTAATTCGTTGTCCACCGATGTTGAGCCCCCAAATTATATTATCCAGGCTCCAGTTAACAAGGTCTGGGTGTACGTGGTTGTGTTAAGAGTCACATATCGAATATAGAATGAGAACATAAACTCCTTATATGAACTTGGACAATCCTCACCCTACAAATTACCTTTTGGAATTGAATTAGGCTCAAGATTCGTTCTTTACCTATTTCTAGTACTTATTCTCTACTATCAGACTTCACTTATTTATTTATTTATTATTTTCTGACCATACCACTATTCCAATGTAATACTTCCTCGATTTCTGGTATACTTTTCTTATAAATTTATTTCCAAAAAATATTTAAATAAGTAATAATTATGCGAAATCATGGAAGTGCTACATGAAAATATATTGTAGTATTGTTTTTGGTAATTGTAGAATAGTATGAATATGTCTATGGGAATAGAAGATGTGAAAAGAGGTACGACTTAAGAGTAAGCCGACAGCAAGAATCCTTAGAGGAACGTGCCTATGGGGGGATAGATAGAGTAGTTCATTTTTTTTTTATATCCAGCTCCCGGTCCCTCAACAAGAATCCTTACAAGTAAATCGCAGGATGTGTCTGAATGATCAGAGTTTGAGAACATAGCAATTGATATCACCTACAAGATCCTACCCAGAAGAGAGCAAATTGCTCCCACCAGGGTTCGAACCCACGCTGCAAGCCTCCAGCTGGATTTTAAGTTCCCCTCATTTGCCATCCAGCTATGCCCCGGGAGTGATAAAGTAGTTCATTGAGTGGGTAAAAACTTGTTCATACTCGATATTTATATTAAATTAATAAATATAAAATAATTATTCCTATTTTTTAGATATATTTAAATTAATACATTTTAATTAATAAAATAAAATAAATAATCAAATTTAATGTTAAGATCACACGCCCGACATATTTTTAGCAATAATAGCGGAGGCGTAGCTGAAAGTCGGAATACTGAATTGGTCGAACCCAATAGCTCTTATTCAAACAGTGTATCTATGTTAAATAGTTTATTAAATATATATAAACAATATATTTGAAGGGAAGCTTTGAAACAATGGTAAAGTTGTCTCTGTGTGACCTATATGTCACTAAGTTTGACTTATGGAAGCAACCACTAATGTTTGTATTAGGGCAGACTGTTTACATCACACTCTTTAAAGTGCGAGTATTTTCGATATCCAGTTAACACGAGATACTTTGTACTCTGAGTTGCCCATACATAAATAATAAATTTAGAACTTAGTTATTATATATTATCATTTGAAGTCCTCATATTAAATGCTAGAACTCATAAAATTAAATTAAGAGGAGGTTCTCCCCCGGGCATAGCTGGATAGCAAAGGATGAGAACTTAAAATCCATCTGGAGGGCTGCAGCGTGGGTTCGAACCTTGGTGGAAGCAATTTGTTCTCTTCTGTGGTAGGACCTTGTAGGTGATATCAATTGCTCTGTTCTCAAACCCTGGTCATTCAGACACATCCCGCGATTTACTGATAGTAGTACTGAGTGACCGGGACTACTATCTTCAAAAATAATTTGGCGTAAGCCGGGGAGCTGGATATAAAAAATAAATTAGGAGGAGGCTTGGTGGGTGGGAGGGACAGTCCTGAGCACTATGCAGCACAGCAAGAAAAGATAGAGCACAAGTAAGTCTCCCCACCCGTGCGGCCCCCTCCTTTTATGTCCATTTTTTGTTCATTTTTCAGTCCAAACGTCTATCTTTTTTGTTTTTTTCTTTAACCTTCATATTCATATAAATTGAAATGAGAATTTCTTATAATTTTGACTGGTTATCCACTCCAACAGTGACTCCATTTTCACCACAAAATTTTACTACTACCAATTAATTGCCTTTACATGGTTCAATTTGGTGGATTAGTGTAACGATTAGAGATACGAGCTAACTTTTATTATTATAGTTTGACCCCTTAGTTCTACTATTACAATTTAGTCCCAGTTTATGGTCTATTTTCATTAATATCCCGTTAGGTTTGCTATATATATTTTGTAAACAGATGTTCTAGAGGCATGTTGAATGTAATCCTAAACTTTTATCTGCATTTTCTTTCTTCTTCTCTTTAGCTTCTCTTGGTTATTTTTAATGGCTATTTCCACTTAGGAATCGCTACAATTAGTATCAATGATTCTAGTTGCATTAGATGAACAACGTCATGTATACTAATAAGGATTGTGGTGGGATAAATAGAATCACTTCATCCTTAATTAAAGGTTTTGAGTTCGAATTCTGAGTATAAAAAAAATCTTATTAGTGATCGCTTTCCGATTAAATGAATCATACGCGGTGCGAATTCGGATTAATCTGGGACTCAATATCGGACAACAAATTCCTGTATAGAGATTGATTATTATCACAAACACATTTGCTAGTGTTGTCCGACAATAAATGGAGCAATTAACTGTTTAACTGTTGTGGTGGATAGAAATGGTACATTTATTTCTAATCTACGTTTTGATTCCGAGCCTTAAGTATGAATGAAGTTCTGATTAAAAACACTTCCCTCCTTAATGAATCTTATGCAGCATAATTCCTTATTAATCAAGGCCCAATACAAAAAAACCAGATATTGAGCGAAAAACCTAAAAATGAAGTGATTGTACACATCTCATTTCATCCCCCACACAACCACTACTATATATTGGTAGCTGTTGGAAGGTCAAAGTCCAAAGGGAGAATTGGTAAATGTATATCATATGGTAAAAAATGCTTTTGCACGTGAAATCTCTGACAAGTTTGAAATTCACTTTGGTTGATTTGCTAGGCTTTTATTTAATGACTTCTACGTGGAAATGCACGTATGCACAAAGTAAGAAAAAAGTACTCGTACCTTTTTAACCTGGTCAGTTGAAATTAGCATACATCGCTTACGAATTTCTATCTATCAAACACTGTTAGAAAATCACTATTTTTCATAGAATATCCCACTAAAAAATGTTCAGTGACTTTTCTCACTAAATATCGATGGAAAAAACTTAAATAATAATATAACCATACGAAAAAATAAGAAAATTTCTCAGTATTTCAATAAAAATTTATTTTCCATCATGCATTTGCGTTTTTTCAATGAGCTGGTTCGATGAAAATGAGGTCGAAAAATCATGTTTTATAGAATTAATTTTTCACAGAATATCGATGGAAAAAACCTTTATTTCTAGTAATGGAATTACTCAAATTTAATTAAAAAAGAATCTTGTTGAGTCTAGTAAAATTAAAGTTAATGACTAAAAGTCAGCAAAATTTTCATGGTATTCTATCTTTTGCATAGTCACAGTGAAAGGCCTTGCACTCGAGCTTAGTTAGATTTAGACATTTAGCTGAAGTATAATGTGTAAGTGAAGAAAATATAAAAAATAAAGTTCGTAGTTCCCTATTGCTTAATCTATATACACAATCGATACGATTCCATATTCGACACCTAACTTCTACTTTAATTTCCTTTTATTTTGAAATTAATTAACGACTAAATAATTTCATAGACTGCGCCCTTTTACCCCAAGAAATTGCTCTCCTCAAAGGCTTGGTTTTTATCTATGTAAAGGAAACATAAGAAGGAAAAAAGAGCGGGAAAATGATAAAGTTGAATAAACTAGACCATGATTAAAGTAGTATAGACTCACAATGTAAATATGGCAGGTTAATTATTTATCATTTATTTTAGGTTAGTAGTCGATTACGGATATGAAAATAATGGTCAAAATCAGATTCAATTGTCAACTGCCCCTATCGAAAATAGGATTGACTACCGATTTCGAAGGAACTGGAGTTACATCTCTTTTCCATTCAAGAGTTCTTATGCGTTTCCACGCCCCTTTGACACCCCGAAAAATGGACAAATTCCTATTAAATAGAGTTACTTGCAATTACCTTTTAAATGACCCAACACCGTAATAACATAAAATGTAAACTCTTTAGTTATATCCATGAAAAATTCAATTTTGCCACATGTTATTACCTTCAAACTTGTCAGGCGTCAGCTTCATGTCCCATACAAATCTGTATTTTCTTGGTGAATTGATATCTCTGGTTGTAGAAATTATTGCACTTCCTCTGACTCTACGCACGAAGGCCTCTTTATATCCAGTCAGAACAAATTAACATGCATGGTGAAACCGAACCATTCCATTCTTTGTTGAATTCACTCATTGCTTCCTTTTTTTTTGTTCTCATTTTCTTTTTGACTTGGTAATTTATGAATAATTAATTGATTGTATACGTAAAAAGTGTATTTCACGGTTGGGACATAATCTGCAATGATTCTCAATCTCTCTCCCGGCCCCTTTCCCCCTTATTTATTTTGGAGATTACAAAACTTGTGTTTACATGTTATGACTAAGCGGTCGTTTGGTAGGTATATAAGAAAAATAATCATGGTATATAATTTTATCCAATGTTTGTGATTAATTGAAAGGTATATATACAAGTTACATATTTCCATAATAGGAGAATCTTATTCCTATTCTACTCCTAAAACCTTATTCTATCATAATTCTAACTATACAATTATGGTAAGTGTACAAGACTAATTAAGGTAACCTTTACACTACAATATACCACAAATATACATACCAAATATACAACCTGCCCGTGATGGGCCATTCTGTCTGATATGGGCATTCTGTCCGAGATTACCCGTGATACACACTTAAGTATATCAAGTGTATATCACGGGTATATTACCTTGTTTAACATACCCCCGCAGTCATAGCGGGCGGTCTTCGAACGCTGAGACTGTCCCTAAAATCTTCAAAAAGGACCGAGGGAAGCCCCTTTGTAAAGATGTCTGCAATTTGATATCGTGACGGGACATGACAGACGCGTACGACCCCTTCACAACCTTTTCGCGGACAAAGTGTATGTCCATCTCGATATGTCCATCTCGATATGCTTAGTGCGTTGGTGCTGAACCGGATTACCCGAAAGGTAAATGACACTAATATTATTGCAATACACCAAGGTTGCCTTCGGAATGGGACAATGAAGCTCTAATAGTCAATTATGTAACCAACATGATTCCGAGACCACATTAGCTACCCCTCGATATTCATCCTCGGCACTTGAGCGGGATAGAGTCGCCTGACGCTTCGCAGACCAGGAGACCAAATTGTTGCTAAGGAACACACAATAGCCAGACGTAAACCGTATGGTGTCGGGACAACCACCCCAATAAGCATCTGTATACGAGACAAGTGTTGGCCGTCGAGGAAGGATATAAATGTAAACCATAGTCAAGTGTTCCCTGAATATACCGAATGATGCGTTTGAGCTCATTCATGTGCTCAATTCTGGGATCATGCATGAACAATTACACCTGCTGGACAACATATGTAATATCTGATCTCGTAAAGGTAAGATACTGAAGGGCCCCTGCAAGACTGCGATAGCAGGTCGGATCCTCGTAGGGCATGTCAGCCGCGGCACCAAGCTTGGGTTTTGTATCAACTGGAGTGGAAGTGGACTTACATGATGACATCCCAACCCTCTCGATGATCTCAGTTGCATACTTCCGTTGAGACAAGAACAATCCATCGGAATGACGAGTGACGGCAATCCCCAAAAAGTAACTCAAGGGCCCTAAGTCTTTCATAGCAAACTCAGAGCTGAGCATGGTTATGTTAGACTGGCGTAAGGCATCTGTAGAGGCAGTCAAAATGATATCATCCACATACAACATAATGTAGGCCAAAGACGAACCACGACGGTAGATGAACAAGGAATTATCCGACTTGCTGTGAGTGAACCCAATAGTTGAAACATAGTCAGCAAACCTTGTATACCAGGTCCGTGGAGACTGCTTAAGCCCATATAAGGACTTTTTTAACAAACAGACATGATGAGGATGCTTGGGATCCCTGAATCCCAACGGTTGATGCATATAAACTGTTTCCTTGAGATCACCATGTAGGAAAACATTCTTTACATCTAACTCATGAATAGGCCATACTTTTGAAAGAGCCAAGCTGAGTACAATGCGAATGGTAGCCGGCTTGACCACCGGACTAAACGTCTCACCACAATCCACACCAACTTGTTGAGTCTTACCATCGCCCACAAGCCGCGCCTTATGTCGGGCAAATGACCCATCTGAATTTTCCTTATGAGCAAAAATCCACATAGACCTAATAATATTAATACCAGATGGACGGGGCACCAACTACCATGTCTTATTATCAATAAAAGCATTATATTCATCGGTCATAACAATTTTCCAATTCTGGTCATTTAACGCAGACACATGAGTACGGGGTAAGGGTGATTTAAGAACATTAGAATTTAAATTAAAATGTCTCTTTGGTTTAAAAATACCCCGCTGACTCCGAGTGACCGGTCTATGACTTGAGGAGGAAGATGGCGGATTTTGAAAATTTTCTGGGCTCGGGATGGACTGGCCATCAAGCAGTGGGCCTGCTGGCCCAAGACGGTAAGCAGGCGCTGGAAGTGGACAAATTCCAGAATTGGGCTGGACTGGCCCAATCGCTGGAGCTGATCCAGTGACGGTAGGGTGTGACTGACTCGTGGGGCCAGCGGGCAGTGGGGCCTCTAGTGAATTTTGGGTGCGGGGTATGTCCAAAAAATGGTGAGTAATACACGGGGATATACCATCATCCAAAAATTTATACGAACTAGGCTCGGGAGTATGAACTTTAGTAAATGGAAATTGAGTTTCATAAAAAATTACATGGCGATTAATGATGATTTTCTTGGAGGATAAATCAAAGCATTTGTAACCACGATGATTGGATGGAAACCCCAAAAGCACACACGGTGTAGACCGGGCCTGAAATTTGTTAATTGTGGTGGATGGAAATAACGGATAACACAAGCACCCGAAAACCCGAAAATGAGAATAAGAAGGAGTCTTATGATATAAAATTTGAAGGGGGGAAGAATATGTCAGACATTTGGACGGAATTATGTTAAGGAGATATGTAGCCATTTGAAGAGCATGATGCCAAAAATATGGGGGTACGAAAGCATGAATTAAGAGAGTGCGGACAATGTTATTTATGGAATGAATTTTACGTTCGGCTTTCCCATTTGGTGAAGACGTATGAGGACAAGAAAAATGAAAATTGATCTCATTATTAGCACAGAACTCCCGAAATACCCCATTGTCATATTATTTGCCATTATCACACTGAATATTTTTTATTTCTCGTTCGAATTGAGTTCTAATGAATGCTCTAAATTTTAAGAAGACGGAAAACACTTGAGATTTATTTGCAATCGAAAATGTCCATAAAAACTTAGAATAATCATCCAAAACAAGAACATAATACCGGTGACCCAGAGAACTCAGAACAGGAGATGTCCATAGGTCGCTATGAATAATATCAAATGGCATTAAAGTATGTGAATTCAAGTCAACAAATGGTAAGCTGACAATTTTTTCTAAAGAGCAAGACTGACAATTTGGAGTACTATTCGTACCCTTACATAAAATAAAATTATTTTTATGTAAAGACGACAAAATAGAAGATCCCGGATGACCAAGCCGAGCATGCCACAAGGAAGGAGCAAGGGCTGCGAACGCTGACGGCAAAGCTGGAATCGATGGACTGAAACCGAGTGTGATAGGATAAAGATCTTCCCTACTATCACACCTCATGAGAGGACTCCCCGTCTTGAAATCCTTCACAGAGAAACCAAAAGGATCAAATTCAACAGAAACAGAATTGTTAGTAGTGAATTTTCGTACAACCACTAAGTTTTTAATCAATTTTGGAGCATGTAAAGTATTTTTCAAGATAAAAGGAGGATTGGGGGGAGATAGAGTTTTATGACCATAACCCTGAATTGGAATAGAGTTACCATTACCGACAATTATACCACGAGAGTTGCTCAAATTAGAATAAGACGAGAGAGTACCTTGATCGGAAGTCACGTATGTCGTTGCGCCGGTGTCCATATACCAATTTGGATCCAGTTACGTCAACCCAAGTGTGTGCATTGCGGCCTCAATGTCGGTGTGAGTAGATGTGGGGCCCACTGCCGATAATGCTTGTATGGGCCAAGGCCCAAGCAGTCCACCCTGCTGCCCCGGCCCAGTGCTAAACCGAGAAGCTCATTGCTGAGTATTGGGCCTAAATTGAGGTTGTCCAGCCCACTGCCCGTTAGAAGGGCCTAGAAAATAGGGGATGTTGGCCCACGGCCCATTGCCCCAACCCACTGCCATGGGCCCCACTGCTGGGACCAGTAGGGAGGAGGCCCATTGTTGACTGACGGGGCCCGCTGCCGGACTGGTGACCACCGGAACCACCACTGGAACCGCCGCGTTTGCCCCCGCGGTTTTTGTTATTATTCCTACGATTATTTTTGCCGCCACCATGAGTATGATTTTGGCCCGAATTATCAACAAAACCTGAAGAATTTGTGGAGGACGTCATTAGGACGACGGAGCTTGCTCCGGTAGCCGCCTTCTTCCAAAGTAAGCATGAAGTGGACTTGATAAAAGAGAGAAGTGGGTTGCTTTGACAAAGGAGAGTCCCAACGTCATTATAGGCCTCAGAATGGCCGACAACCAGTTGTAGAACCAGACGATTATTTGTCACAGGTGCGCCAACGTTACGGAGTTGGTTCGCCAACTCCTTGAGTTTCTTGCAATATGCAGATACGTTTGAAAATTCTTCCATGCGAACTTGAGAGAATTCCTGCTCGAGTGTGACAACACGTGAATGTTGGTTATCTTGGAATATGTCACGCAATCTATTCCAGGTAGCCATAGTGGTATCCGGCTCAATGATCGTCTGTAAGAGGTCAACCGAAATAGTGGAATAAATCCACTGGAGAACGGTAGCATCAAAAGTAATCCATAACTGAGGATCCTTCGAGGGAATAGGTGCAGTGGGAAGAATTATGTGATGGATGACTTGATGGGAGATAGCGTGAATTTTAAACAATTCTGCCCACGTCGCATATTGGACGTTTTCCATCTCAAGAACAATAGAGATGTTGTTCTTGATGTTAGAAACCATGAGACCAGGATGAAAATTATTCTTAGACATATTGAAAGAACAAATGGAGAGGAGGGGAAATTTGGAAATAGTGGAGGTAAATAATATCACGAATTTCGGTAAAGGACGACAGAATTCGGCGACGGTTGTGGCCGAGAAAGGGCACAAAAACCGAGAGCAAAGGCGGAAGCAAGACCTAGTCTCTTGATACCATAAAAGAAATAATCCCCTTGATTATTTTCATTAATTGAAAGGTATATATACAAGTTATATATTTCCATAATAGTAGAATCTGATTCCTATTCTACTCCTAAAACCTTATTCTACCATAATTCTAACTATACAATTATGGTAAGTGTACAAGACTAATTAAGGTAACATTTACACTGCAATATACCACAAATATACATACCAAATATACAACCTGCCCGTGATGGGCCATTCTGTCTGATATGGGCATTCTGTCCGAGATTACCCGTGATATACACTTATGTATATCAAGTGTATATCACGAGTTTATTACCTTGTTTAACAGTTTGGTTGCAATTTAAACCATGTATAACTTAATCCTTGTATAACTTAGTACATCAATTGATGTATTATTTTATACCACCAACAACATGGAATAACTAATACATATACGTATAACTTATACATGGTTAAAGTAGCAAAATAACAAAACTACCTTTATCTTTTTCCTAGAAGCAAATGAGGGTCAAGCATCCATAAATAAAATTGTAAATTAATTACTTTTTAGTTTAAAAATAAATTAATATTATAAATAATATCTTGCATATCCAATTTTAATGCAAGGAATCAAGCACCCAACAAGAAATGATCTATGTAATCATGGTATAACTAATTCATATATAACTAATCTCTACATTATAATCCTTATATAACTATACATCATACCAAACGATTCCTTAAATTGGAGAAAATTGTAGTCAAAGAAAGAGTCGTTTGACTCCCTAAACTGGTCAACCCTCATATAAATTGGGACGGAGGGAGTAATCAAAGTAGACGTATTAGATTATGTATATATGTCGCATTTGAGTATATACTAATTAATATAATTTCTTTTTGTTATAATATGGAATAGTCCTTGAAAGGATTATTTCCATAATCCAATAAAATAATTTATATTTAGGTTGTAAATATTCTTAAGGATATTCTTAGTAATATTCTACCATAATTGTAGCCTAAATTAGGCCTTGTATTGACGTATATAATATGTATTCAAGGAATGAAATGATCATAGAAAATATTTCCTTCATGGTATCAAGAGCCAAAAATTAACACCCCCCAAATCCTAGCCCTATGCCGCCGGCAACACCCTACTTCACCCCCCGGCCGAAACCCTACCTTTATTTTTTGGTTTTCCCTTCCCAAAATCCTAGGGTTCTCTCTTTGCCAAAAACCCTAATTAGGGTTCTTCCCTTTGCCAAGAAAAACCTACCTTTCTTCCTTTTTGTTTTTCGCATTACACTCCAACAATGGACGACCAACAAAAATTTCATCCCGCTCTTGCCGTTAACAACGTCAAGAACTTCATTCTTGTGATTCTCGAGATGGAAAAAGGGCAATATTCATCTTGGACGGAGTTATTCAAAATCCATTGCCGCGCATACCAAGTCATCGACCATATTCTACCTCCCAAACCTCACCCCGGTGTCACGGAGAAAAATACTGATACGACACTATGTTCTCACTTAGATGCTATAGTCCTTCAATGGATTTATAACACCATATCAAACGATCTTTTGCACACTATATTGGAACCGGATTCGACGACGCAACAAGCATGTGAGCGTTTGCAAAATATTTTCCAAGATAACAAAATATCTCGGGTGGTTTATCTAGAAAATCAATTCACCAATGTCAAATTGGATGATTTTACAAACGTCTCCGCATATTGTCAAGAGTTGAAAATGCTTGCCAATCAACTATCAAATGTTCGTGCACCGGTGACGAATCAAAGGTTAGTTCTTCAATTAATTGGGGGTTTGAATGAACAATATGACGGTGTTGCTATGTTCATTCAACAAAGTAATCCGTTACCACCATTCTATGAGGCTCGTTCGAGATTGCTTCTTAAAGAAACCCAGAAATAAAAATAGGCGGCGACGGCGGCAAACAATGTCGGCACCACCCTCCTTTCCACCAACACGTATACCGATGATTTTGGCCCTCAAAATTCTGGTTCAGGTAGTGGTATAAATTGAACCAATAATGGACCAAAATGGAGTCAAAATCGCAATAATAACAAAGGAAAAATAATGGTGGGAATGGACGAGATCATGGTGGCGGAAAACATTCCGGTGGTGGAAATAACTGCAGCCAGCAGGGGCAGAATCGATCCCACTGACAGCAGCAAAACCACCTAGGCGGCGGGCAGTGGGGGCAGTACCCGCTGTGAGGCTGGCAGCCGCAACAATAGGCTGCCCTTCCTACCCGTACCCTACCGCACCGTGGGCCAGGCCATCTCCATCCGCTCGGCAGCCTGAGATTCTTGGTAGTCATCCGCAACAAGTATTTGCAGCCCATGGACCATCTTCCTCAAGTTATGTTCCGACAGATATCAAAAAGTCATGCAGACCATGACACTCAATTTTCCCGACGACAACTGGTACATGAACACGGGGGAAACCTCTCACATGACGAAATCTTAAGGTACTTTCTCATCTTATTTTAATATGAGCGGTAATAAAAAAAATTGTGGTTGGCAATGGACAAGAAATTCCAATTCGTGGTATTGGGCAATCAAAAATCTCATCCCCTTACCCACCTTTACAGTTAAACAATGTCTTACATGCACCCAAACTTATTAAAAACTCGGTATATGTGCATCGTTTTACAACTGACAATAATGTTTCTGTTAACTTTTATCTGTTTGGGTTTTCTGTGAAAGATTTTCGGACGGGGATGCCACTAATGAGATGTGATAGCACTGGAGATTTGTATCCCATCACCAGCACCAACAACAACCAAGCCACCTCTCCATCAACTTTTGCTGCTCTTTCTTCTAATTTATGGCACAATCGGTTGGAACACCCGAGAGCGCCTATGTTAAACTCCCTTAGGAAAAATAAGTTTATTGATTGTAAACATTTTTTGGGTTCTCATGTTAGTCAGTCTTGAGTTTTTGGAAAACATGTTAAATTACCTTTTTTTCTGTCTACTTCAAACACTATTATGCCATTTAATATCATGCATAGTGACTTATGGACATCCCCGATTTTAAGTTCAACAGGTCATAAGTATTACATGCTTATTTTGGATGATTACTCTAATTTTCTTTGGACATTTCCCATTGGGAAGAAATCATAGGTTCACAATATTTTCTTGCAATTTAGTGTGTTCATTGAAAAATCTATTAAGTGCTTCCAATGTGGCAATGAGAGGGAGTTCATAAATGACCAATTTAAGGAGTTTTGTCACAAAAAATGGTATGGTATTTCATATCTCTTGTCCGCACACTTCTCCTCAAAATGGGAAAGTTGAACGAAAAGTATGAGCGATAAATAATCTAATTCGCACACTTCTTGCTCACGCGTTCATACCACCATCATTTTGACATCATGCTCTTCAAATGGCCACATACCTCTTAAATATTTTTCCTAGCAAGCTACTTTCAAACTACTCACCCATACAAATTCTCTATCATTGTGTCCCCTCCTACACACATTTGAGGGTTTTCAGGTGTTTGTGTTATCCCCTATTTCCTTCCACAATGATAAACAAACTTCAAGTCCGTTCCACTTCATGTGTATTTTTGGGATATCCACAAAATAATAGGGGTTATAAGTGTTATGATATGTCTAGTGGAAAAATTATCATCTCTTGTCACATTATTTTTTATGAATCCGAATTCCTGTTTGCCAAAACACACGCCTCTTCCCCACCCTCGTATGATTTTTGACACTAGGCTACATCCCCTTGTGCAAAACCATTTAAACAACCCAAATGAGGGAGCCTATTGCTCCATCTCTCGCACCCTCGACCTAGTCGAATGCCCAATTTGGGCCAGCCCAAATAAGGGAGACCACTGCTCCTTCTGCCCCCTCCATCGGTCCAAACTAATGCCTGAAATGGGCTGACCTAAATGAGGAAGCCCACTGCTCCCGCTCCCTCGGTCCCAGTCCTTGGCCATGTTGCGCCATTCCACATAAGGGAGCCCATTCTATTTTCCCCTTCCTCGGACCAATCAAATGCCAAACTGGGCTAGCCCTAATGAGGGAGCCTATTGCTCCATCTCCCGATTCTCATCCAGCCCACAACACCCCGATGGCCCCACTGCCCCAGCAGCTCACTTCGGCCCTAACTCGATCCATCGAGACCCGTGCCATTCATGGGATTTTTTGGCCTAAGCGTCATTTAATCTGACATCATCTGTCCAACCATCCCCGATTCTCCAAAACCCAAAAGCTGCCCTATCGAACTCGAATTGGAAGGCTGTCATGTTAGATGAAATTGATGCTCTTATTAAAAATAAGACGTATGAGTTGGTGCCCCGTCCGTCGAATGTAAACATAATTCGTTCTATGTGGATTTTTGTCATAAAAAATCTAATGGTTCTTTTGAGAGGCACAAAGCCCGTCTTATTAGTGATGGCAAGTCTCAGCAGGTTGGAGTGGACTGTGATAAAACTTTTAGCCTAGTTGTCAAACCAACAACTATCCGGACACTTCTCAATTTAGCTATGTCAAAATCATGGTCCATATATCAGTTGGATGTAAAGAATGCATTCCTCCATAGTCATCTACAGTAAACAGTTTACATGCACCAACCTTTGGGATCCCGAGACCCTATTCATCCTGATTATGTATGCTTGTTAAAGAAACCTTTATATGGGCTCAAATAGCCCCCCTGGACATGGTATAACAGGTTTGCTGGGTTTGTTTCCACAATGGGGTTCACACATAGTAAATTTGATCAGCCTTTGTTCATTAATACGAAAGGGAATGACATGACATACATTCTTCTCTATGTTTATGACATCATCCTCACAACATCATCTAATTCTTTTTGCTAGTCTATTATGTCCCTTCTTACTTCGAAATTTTCTATGAAAGATTTGGGTCCTTTGAACTATTTTTTGGGCATTGATGTTACTCAACATGCAGGTAGTCTATTTCTTTGTCAAAGAAAATATGCAGAGGAGATAATTGACAAAGTCGGCGTGTTTTCATGCAAGCCATCACCTACGCCGGTAGACACCAAGGCTAAATTGAGTAACTCTTCTGGGTCTCCATACGGCGATCCGACACATTACCACAGTTTAGCAGGGGCATTACAATATCTCACGATTACGAGACCTGATATCTCATATGTTGTTCAACAGGTTTGTCTACATATGCATGACCCGAAGGAGGAACATATGTGTGCTCTCACACGGATTCTGTGGTATATTCAAGGTACTCTTAATTTTGGATTACATCTGTATAAGTCAACCATTTCTGGTCTCAAGGCTTATACTGATGATGATTGGGATGGATGTCCGGACGGCATGCGCTCCACCTCTAGCTATTGTGTATTTCTCGGAGACAAATTAATCTCGTGGTCATCCAAGCGCCAACCCACGCTATCTCGGTCCAGTGCTCAAGCTGATTATAGAGGGGTTGCTAATGTTGTCTCTGAATCATGTTGGCTTCGTAACCTTCTATTGGATATCCATTGCCCAATAAAAAAGGCAACCGTAGTTTATTGTGATAATGTGAGTGCGATATATCTGTCAGGGAACCCGGTACAACATCAACGCACAAAACACATAGAGATAGATATTTTATTTGTCCGTCAAAAGGTTGCACGTGGACAAGTCCGTGTTCTCCATGTACCGTCCCACTATGAGCTTGCAGATATATTCACAAAAGGTCTTCCGCGGATACTATTTGATGATTTCAGGGACAGTCTTAGCGTACGAGAACCTCCCACTAAGACTGCGGGGGACTGTTAAATTATGGAAATAATCCTTGATTATTTATATTTAAGTTGTAAATATTCTTAAGGATATTCTTAGTATATTCTACCATAATTATAGCCTAAATTAGGTCTTGTATTGATGTATATAATATGTATTCAAGGAATGAAATGATGATGGAAAATATTTCCTCCCTATACTTTAACCAGATTTAGGTATATATATGTAGATGGAAATTGAATGGCTTATTATTCAACATGCATGAGAGGCAAAGTGGTACAAGGGATGGTGTGGTAGGGCAGAAGGTGCACCCTTTAGACATGATGGATGTTTATGTCAAGGCCCAGGCTGTGTCTCTTCCTTTTTCCTTGCACATAGTATATAAACACTATATAGCTAGCTAGTGCAGCATCATTTTGATTTGATGTTTTTTGTAACTGTAATATATGTTTATTGGTTCTTCCATTCATGTGCTTGCAAGCCAATAAAAGACATTTTCTTTTGTTGAACGCATATACTATTTGACAAAGAGATCGTCGTGTGTATCAATATTATTGTGAGTTTCGACAAAATAGGCAATGTGCTGTCTTAGATTGCTCTTTCCCTCAAATTGTTGTAATTTTGATAATTGATAGGCAGTTAGCAGCGGTAGACAATCAATTCGCTTGGAATACGACTTTTATGAGTAACCTAAGGAGCTTTATAATAGATCATCACATTCATTTCTGATTCACAATCGAAGGGTACATGCAAAGCCCAAAGGCGACTTTAGAATTTAGATTATGTGGATCCAGAGTAAGTGTGATCTTGTTGTACAAACACATTTTAATTTAAATGCGTTTGCACATGTATATGCAAAGATTGAGTCAAAAGTATTGAGTTCAATTGAATTTGATGATCATAAACCCGCCGTCTTAGATGCGCATATGACTATGTATGTTGAAAGTTGGTCAATCAAACACCCACACCAAAAAATTATATGGTGTATATAAGTTAAATATAACTATTTCTTGAACACTCTTATAAATATTCCTAGCTTTGCCATGTCTGACAGGGTTGTGCTAAGTTTCTCCTATTTATGGTCCTAAATTAATTTATTGAATGTGCTTGAAGGGACTCTTTCGTTTATGCACTACACCCATTACTGCATCACATCATGTCTAGACCAAGTGTAACATGGTTGGTGCTAGCTATATAGTACAACATTAATTTCTTTTTCTCACTGGAAAAATGATAAAGTTTCTTGATTAGATTTGACACCATTATATATCATGAAAGTGGGAGAAAATCCCACGACAGGTAGTCAGAAAAATAGGTCAATATATGAACAGGAAAAAAGCTAAGAATAATTTCATTGAACTAGGACATTATAATCTCTAGCATTCATGTGGACTTGCCTACTCTGAGTGACGGTCAATTTCTATCGCTAAACAATAAAAGTGTGTCATTAATTCTTTTTAATGATGTATCAAAAATGAATTATCAGAAAATCATATTAGTTACAGGCTACTTTGCAACAAATTTCATAATTTTTGTTTTTTCTTTTGGGTCATCAACACATTTCAAAGACATCCGTGTTCTGCCTTAGTTTTAAGGAACATGACTCATGTTCCTCCTGCATTTCTACTTTTAACTTTTCTAGTACTGGAATTATTAGGGTCCAAACCTAATAGTAATCGAAGTCTTGTAAGTCAAAGATACCACATTAATATTGGTTAGTGGATGACCAAATAGTATAGTACGTACCTGAGTAATGATATTTTTAGTAGCTGGTTTGGAGGTGAGTTATGCAAATATTAAATATTGCATAAGTATCATGTTTAATAGTTGGTTAGGAGGTACGGTATTCATGTATAAATTAATATGGTGTTTGAGTTGTAATTTAGTATCCGCATAAGTTATGAGGAATCTATGTATTATATTATGCAGGACATAAAGTGGAATAGCTAATACACGAATAACTAAATTCTGCATAACTAATACCTACATAAATAATACATAAATTTTCTCATAACTAATTCATTTATTACTAATACATGCGTGAGTCTAATAGCTACCAAACGACTCCTAATTAATTAGGGGTCAAGTACCATTACAAGTAGAAGCAGGATATACAAGTACCCTAAATAGTGGAGTATAAAAATAATGAAAAAAAGTAACATTTCAAATAACGTAATTTTACAATAAGTTTAAGTAAGGTAGCACTTAGATGTCAAAGAGTTATGTTTAAGTTAGCCTCCTCCATTTCAAAAGGATGGGACATCAGTGTGTTGGTAAAATTTACCTGTACCTGAAGCTTACGCCACAATAATAGATGTATGATATGGGTTTGTTAATTGCTAATAGACGATTATCACTTAATTATATTTAATTAATACATACTTTCAACCTATTAAATCACTTAATCATGATAAGTTGATACATTTTAGTGTAAACACCGAATACGCATAAATATTTACCCTAGTGTGATAAACTTAATTTGTATGTGCCGTCATCATAATCATTATTATTCTTCGTCTAATTAGACAAATTACGTTTTAGGATTAATTCATCCCATATTTTTGGATTTCTAATAACTGTTTGTTTTACTATATATCTAGTCCACTATTTCAACTTCAAATATAGATTTTAAAATTTGAAAAAACAGGTTAAAGGAGTATTTCAAGTTCGGAGTTAAGGGAACTAGAACCAATAAGGTTTTCTTTTTCACTTAATCATGATTGATTGAGTTTGTGCGGTATAAACACCAAATGCATATAAGTATCTAGAATGTGACGTTTATGTATTCCTATATCAATTAAGTTAATATATTAATAATAACTAATCCATACTCAAATATTTATAGATATATGTTACATTTCTTAATACATGCTATATAAGATCTTGACAAAGTGATTGAATTCACATACTACACTATAATTGCACCCCTGCTTTGGTTCACCTCAAGGGCCCCCATAAATGAAAAAGGGAAACTCTCCTTTCCAATAAAATCTAGTGCTTTTTAGGTAAATAAAATAATAGCCACAGAATATTTTATGTAAAGCTCAAAATAATATTACAAACTCAGGGCAATGATGGAAATACTGAATTTGTTAACTTCCAAAGATTCTTCAGAATTATAATCAGCCCCATTTTAGCAAAAGTTGTAAAATAGTAAACATAAGATATGAATATAAGTTTTTGAAAATCTAGCTATACAGGTCATCTTCATCTGCAGCACCAGCAGAAGTTGCAAAGGGATCAGCAGTTCCGGCGGTGGCACCCGTGCTGGCCTCCGCAAAACGGAACTCAGAACCAAAACCTCGGGATTGCTGCAACGTCTGAGCAAAAGCCTGGTACTTGCGGATATCAGCATCGCTGACACTCCTCCTAGCATACTTCATTGATTCCTCGAAGTGAGCAGGCTTGATCTCGGATACCTCATCTTCAATGTCTTCCTCCATGGCTTCCGGATTATCCCTTCTCCTTCTCTCCCTCTCGATATCCTACAAACACAGAATTCAACATTAGTGTTCTACTCCTGGTGTAGCAACTATGGTAAGACCTCTCTATAACAACATTTCACTATAACAACCATGTTTTCAGTGAACCTATCTTTTGTGTTATGTTATGTTACATTATATGTTCTCTCTAACAACATTTCCTTATAGCAGCCAAAGACGTCGTTATAGAGAGATTTGACTGTAATATCTATTCCCTCAAATATTATCAACCGACAAGAAATGGAGATGGAAAACTTACTTTCTCAATGTTCTCACGGATAGCATATTTGCAAGCACGTTGACAGATCTCTGTAATGTCAGCTCCGCTGAACCCTTGTGTATATTTTGCAAGAGCTCTTAGATCTATATCCTTAGAAAGGGGTGATTTCCGCAGGCATGCCTTGAAAATTTGATGGCGAGAATCCTCATCAGGGAGAGGAATGTAAATCAGTTGGTCAAGACGACCGGGACGCAGAAGCGCAGGATCGATAATGTCAGGCCTGTTGGTGGCACCGATGATGAAGACAGTCTTCTTGGCATTCATACCGTCCATTTCAGTGAGGAGTTGATTCAAAACTCTATCAGCAGCTCCTCCGGCATCTCCGCTGCTACCTCCTCTCTGCAAAAAACAAGTCATGTTCAGCAACAGAAGCAAATAATCTGAAAAGAAGACAGGGAACCCATGTAGTAAGGGATCGTTTGGTTGTTGGTTAGAGTTATGCAGGTATTAGTAATGCAAGGATTAGTTGTTCATGTGTTAGTTATTTCATCTTTTACCCTGCATAAAATAATACATAAATTGACTCATAACTTGTATATATTTTAGTTATGCGGGATTGTAAACTAGTAACTAAACACCGTTCTTCGTGTGCTAAATTTTATCCGTTGCAAAATGTTTGCCTTACTTCCCCTTTTGGTCCGTTTCAAAATGTTTGTCTCCTTTGGCAACTATTTAATTCCAACTTTCCACATGACATGTTTAAGACCACAATATTAAAAGGCATTTTGGTATATTCTTCATATCATTAATTTAAGACCACAAGATTCAAAAAGCTTCTTTACTTTCTTAAATTCTGTGTCAAGTTAAAATAAGACAAACATTTTGAAACAAGGGTGTACATAACAAACTAAAATGCTACCGAACATGGATAATACACTTCCTAACCAGCAATAATAGGACCACAGTTCGATGGAAACACGAGAACAAGGAACAGTACCTGAGTCGCGATTGAGTCCAACTCATCAAAAAATAGGACACAAGGGGCAGACCCTCGAGCCTTGTCGAATATTTCTCTAACATTGGCTTCACTCTCTCCGAACCACATAGTAAGCAATTCTGGACCCTTGACACTAATGAAGTTGGCCTGGCATTCATTTGCAATAGCCTTGGCCAGCAAAGTTTTCCCACACCCAGGCGGCCCGTAGAAGAGAACACCCTTTGAGGGAGACATACCAAACTTCTCGAACTTCTCGGGATGTTCCACTGGATATTGAACAGTCTACAAAACAAATAACAGATTAATAAGCCAAGTAAATCAATAAGGTTTATAGAACAGACCCTAATATGCATCATTATATGTTTAATATCCATATGTATACCTCTTGGAGCTCACGCTTGACATTCTCAAGGCCTCCAATGTCCTCCCAAGACACATTAGGAACTTCAACAACCTATTCAACCAAACATCATCGTTAGGAATCAAACGGAAAAATGTGTTATGTGTAACAACAAAAGCTGAGAATGTAAAGAAATCTAGACTTACAGTTTCACGCAAGGCAGATGGATTGCTCGTTCCAAGGGCAGTTGAGAAGTGCTCATTAGTCACAGCCATGGAGTTCAATATCTCTGCATCGATAGATTCGTCTTCCAAATCAATCACATCCATCTTCTCTCTGATGCACTGAAGTGCAGCCTCAGTACACAAAGCTGCCAAGTCCGCACCAACATAACCGTGTGTGTCTCTGCCAATTCTTTCCAAATCAACCTACAAACAAAGATCAAAATCTTACCAAACTGCAAACCTTTTAGAGGTTAAAATACTAAAGATTTTGAAGATATGAAATTACATCTTCGGCGAGCTTCATGTTCTTTGTATGGATACGAAGCACCTCAAGGCGCCCAACTTCATCTGGGACACCAATATCTATTTCTCTGTCAAATCTACCGAACCTTCTTAGGGCGGGGTCAATACTATTAGGGCGATTAGTGGCACCCATGACAATCACATGGGCACGCGATTTGAGACCGTCCATGAGAGTCAAGAGCTGAGAAACAATCCTCCTCTCGACCTCTCCATGTGTCTTCTCACGTTTAGGAGCTATCGAATCAATTTCATCAATAAAAATGATCGAAGGTGCGTTCTTCTCAGCTTCCTCAAATGCTTTCCTAAGATTGCTTTCACTTTCTCCCGCCATTTTGGACATGATCTCTGGCCCATTAATACAGAAGAAGAACGCGCCAGTCTCATTAGCAACTGCTCGAGCTATCAATGTCTTCCCTGATCCAGGAGGTCCGTACAGGAGAATTCCTTTGGGAGGTTTCACACCAATAGATTTGAAGAGTTGTGGATGCCTCAATGGAAGCTCAACAAGCTCGCGGATCTGAGCCATTTGTTTACGCACGCCACCAACATCATCATAACCAACCTCATCTAGCCGATTCTCATCTTCTCTGTTCACAGGTTCACCCTCACAGAAAATCTCCGTATCCGGGGCGACGACACAGTATTCAGCTGGATCAGTCTCGATAACCTTGAATTCTACACTTCTCATTCCTCCTCTTACAAGAAATAGATCACCTTTCCTCACAGGTCGATATGCTTCAAGAAAATAGGCTGCAGACATATAATACAAGGGAGACAAGAAGGATCAGCATTTGCATAAACAATTAGGTTCAATACATCACATCTTGGCCAATAAGTGTGACAACCGCTATGCAAAGCTTAAATAGATTGATATCACTTATCCAAAATTATAACAAGCAATAAGCAAATTGATAAAAAAAAAAGGGCAGCCTGGTGCACTAAGCTCCCGCTATGCCCGGGTTCCAAAGAAGGGCCGGACCACAAGGGTCTGCGTACAACAGCAAATTGATAGTAGAAATCTAAAAGACTTACGTTTCAAGTAAGCATCAAATAGATTTCCGGTAACCCCTTCAATGGTGTCATCAATGGGAAGAATGTGCACACGTTTCCCATATTTGACATCAGGACATTGATGCACAGAGACAACATCACCAAGACGAACCCTGAGGTTATTTCTGACAACCTTGTTCATCCTAATCTTTGGCTCATCACAGGTGTCATCAGCAAGGACAATGCAGATTGTATCTTTTCTTTTCTTTCCCTATACAACAAAATACAAAGTTAGGAACTGAAAATCTTACCAACAAAACATCACCAACATACACTATGTGTGTGTGGGGGGGGGGGGGGGGGGGGGGGGGGGTCACTGTGTGTGCGCGCGCGCCCACTTGCACTAGCATATCATCAAACAAGGTACAATCATTAGAACTAACTACATAAACTCATTATTTACAAATTACAAACAGAATAACATAAAAAGGGTTAATAAAGTAGACCAACCAAGGACACCAAACACTTTTCACCATTCTTCATGGTTTCATTAGACAATACAATATCTTCGGGTGTGAAATAGAAACAGAACAAGCACAAAGCTGAATTCTTTAAGAAGAAAGAACCGGCCTTTTCAGCTTATATCACAAAAACTCATTGTCCTTAAGCTTACTTCATTTGCACAATTGATTTCCAGCAAACAAGGAGAAAGGGCACCCAACTTTCCATATAGCTAAAATATCTAAAATACTCCACTACCCATATATCATGTAAAGTTCAAGAACATTCAAATCCTGGCTCCGCTAAACACTAGTGACAACCCCATTACAAACCTTGTCCTATAGGTGATATTCAACCCCCTTATAAGCTACCAAAATTACAAATTACACCTACCAAACACATGAAATTTCATGAAAACTTGAACAAATTATGGGTAAGAATCTGACCTTTAAATTACTTACGGGTTCGGACGAACCCAAAACCTGTATTTGTATTAGGAAATTCATTAAATATGTACGAAAACTTAATTGCAAACCCAAGAACTAAAACGAGTTATGGGTTCGGTTGCACCATAAACTTCAAATCTTGACTCCTAATCACAACCCCATTACAACTCTTGTCCCATAGGTGAGATTTAACCCCTCATAAGCTACCCAAATTACAAATTACACCTACCAAAAACACAGCAAATTTCAAGAAAAAATTGAACAAATGGATAAAAAACTGACCTTTATCAAAATTACAAACTACACCTACTAAAAACACATCAAATTTCAAGAAAACATGAACAAAAACAAGGGTAAAAATAAAAATCTAACCTTTATCAAGATTCTGTCACCACAGAAAAGCTGAAGCTTTTCCATAGTATTAGGAAATCAATTAAATATGTATAAATACTTAATTGCAAACCCGGTAATTAAAACGAGCTATGGGTTAGTCACAGCCCCATTACAACCCTTGTCCCATAGGTGACATTAAACCCCTCATAAGCTACAAAAAATTACAAACTACACCTACCAAAAACACATGAAATTTCAAGAAAACTAGAACAAAAACAAAGGTAAAAATCAAACCTTTATCAGGATTGTATCACCACGAAAAAGCTGAAGCTTTTCCATAGTATCAGGGTGAAGAGAAACAACAGAGTTATCATCATTAATTGCTTCATCAACAACAAGTCTATTTGGTGACTTTTTTCTTTCAAGAATTGATGTACTATAATCCCTCTTAGTCCCTTTCCTACAAAACATCACACACACAAAAAATTAAAACTTTAATAATCAAGAATCAATAATACAAGTACACCAACATTTATTATACTAAGATATTCCAAGAAAAAAACAAAAATTTAAAAACTTTACAAATCAAGAATCAAAAATACAAGTACTCCAACATATTATAATACAAAGATATCACAAATAAAACAAAAAAAATAAAACTTTAATAATCAAGAATCAACAATACAAGTACACCAACATTTATTTATACCAAGATATCGCAAGAAAAAACAACAAAAATTGAAAAACATTAGAAATCAAGAACCAAAATACAAGTACACCAGCATAGTATTATACTAAGATATCACAAACAAAACAAAACAAAACAAAAATGGAAAACATTAATAATCAAGAATAAAAATACAAGTATACCAACATGTTTTTTAACAAAAGATTTGATAATGGGTACTTACGAATCAGATGATTCAGCTTTGTTAGTCATGATTTTTTTTTTCAGAGGTTTTCTTTTGGTTTTGGCTAATGTTTTATAAGATTAATTGCAAGGGGTTCTATATATATATATATATATATATATTAGAAATCAAGAACCAAAATATCCGTTTCTTGATAGGAAAGAAATGCTCTTTTTTAAATTACTTTTTGTTGTTTTTAATGTTTCCTTTTCTTTCTCCTTTACCTATTATTGGGTTTGATGTTTATTTTTAGATGGGAGGTTTGGACGACACAAATTAAGATATTAGGTAGTAAAATGTTTCAAACTGATAGTATATTTTTTCTATAATTTCTTGTCTTTCAATATCTTAATTCATGGTGTAACATATTATTTTATTGTAGTTACTGTTTTTTTATTTATTTGATCTGTTTTGTTATTATTTCTTTTTCTATTTGACCTGTTGCTTTATTATTATTTTACTACTTTATTATTATTGTTATATTATTTTATTTTTAGCCGAGAATCTATGAAAAACAATTTATCTACCTTCTCTCTAAAGGTAGGCTACAACATACCATCCCAGATCTCACTTATCGGAAGATTACACAGTATATGTTTGTTAGATGTTTTTTTTTCCTTGTTTTGGTTTTATTTGGATTACTATAATACGTTTCGAGGGAATAATCGATCAATTATAGTGTGCCATGTCAACATTTTGATATAGAGACATTCCTTTATTTGTTCACCGAACAAGTCACCAATAGTTTTGACTTGGAAGAGAAATATAGTCAAACTTTTAAAACTCATAATATATAGTTTATCATGTAGTGTTAAATTAATGAAGTGAATACCTTTTAAATTTTCTTTTTAGGATGTAATTCTTTATGCCAAAATAAACCTGTTTGTTTGAACTGTTTTTGCAATAAAATAAAAATTTTAAAAAGAGTTTTAAAACTCAATTTTTCAAAATTCTAAAACCTAGCTAGTCACTGTTGAAATATTCTGAAAAAAATGAATTTAGAAACTTTTAAAAATTACTTAACTTTTTGTGCAAAAACAGTTCAAACAAACACTTTAATGTTAAAAATAATAATAAACTAATTAATAAAAAGAAATCCTAGTTGAATGACTCTTCATTAATTTGTCTTATCTAAATTAAGCTAATTCAGAACCTCCTTCAAATGTAAAATTCCAGAACATTCTAGCCAATTCTAGAGTCCCAATTATCATAAATGGACAACCACCTTTAGCACTTTTAATAGCAAAATAGAAATTCAAGTGAGAACTTAACCATAATAAAGTGACAAATGTGTGTGTCTTTGACTCATACTTGTACATATTTGTCTTTTTTTTATTGTTTTGTAATCTTAGCCTAAGAATTTAAGCACCTTTGCTTGTTATGCATAGTTTGGTAGATATTCCTCAATTGCTTTCAAGAGTTAGTATTATCTTCTTGGAATCATCATATTATAAAGCCCACAACCACCAACTTTAACTTTTACCCAAATTAGACAGCTGAAACTCACCTCCACTTGTTAGTAGGTTCACAAGAAACTTACTTCATGGGAAAAAGAAAAAATAAAAATATAAAGGCTTGAAACTTACATAACAAAAGGATCCATACAAATAGATAAACACCTTTATAACCATTTGTCTATACCACCATGCGCACCTCAAGTAAACCTGTAACTTCCACCAGACATATATATATCGGGTAATTATGTCTGTTCCCGAGCGTACCTTAAAAAAATGAATCTTTCCTCTCCCCAGCCATTTTAGATTAAGAAAATGTAAAATCGCTTTTATCTCTATAAGAAGGGTGTTTTCCGAGGTGTGAAGTGTGAGAGAAGGAATGTCACAATTGGAGTTTTGAATAAAATGACCTTTTGACCGCCAAGGCTTGGACATATGCAACGAAATCACCTACTAGTATTTTTGTGTCAGCTAAGATTTGAACCTTATATCTCATGGATCTCAATACACTGATGGAAACAACAATTCAGAATCACATATAAATCATTAAACAATGATGAAGAACAGTAAGGGCACTTACCTTGATCCGAGGTAAGAATCGATTGAAGTAAGTTATGATCTTTTAAGTCTTGTTACTCACTTTATGTACACTTCTCTTAATGGACAGAGAGGAAAAGAATCGGTAACAGATTTAGGGACTACAACCAATATATATAATAGTAAGGCAGCTCTTCGGAAACGACATAACTCTTCAAATATAACCTTTCAGTAGAGGTGTAACTCTTCAGTTATGAACTCATAAATTATAATTGAAGAGTTAACTGAGTTTCTATACATATAAAATTCATACCTTATAACATAAGATTTATATATAACTCATAAAAATAACACTTTATTATATCAGAAAATATGCGTCTTTAATTGATAGCATATCTATGTACAATTATATTAAATATGTGAGTCCACTAAGTAGACAATTTCTAACAATCTCCTACTTGGACCACATATATATTTATGACAAATTGTACATAACCAAAAACTTTATAGTGCGCACAATTTGCTATCTCTGAGTAATCTGGTCCACTAATCATATTAATATGAGATCAAAGCGGTTTTCGTAACATATATTCGTCACTAAACCCATCAATGATCACGACATTAGCAAAATCAATGACACAGATCAAGTATGGATGCATAGCATGAAAATTACATGTAGAATTGATCTTAGTCATGCCTATTTTCAACTGGTCCTACTTTATGACTTAAAATAGTCTGATATTACCTTCTTACACTTCATGCAAAATCGCAGTAGAAAGTCAATAAACTTTATTTTCAGAATTTTCAATAATCACTCAAAATTCATAAATTTCATAAAACTTTAATATGTACATAAAATATTCTTAAACATGTCAAAAGCATAAATAAAATAACAAACTCCCACTGAAGTGGCTCATCATAGAGTCCAACGATATCCATATAAGATACATGCTCATAAACAAAAAAAACTTTTGGTTTCAACTTTTCATGAGCGGATCCGCAATAATGAAGTTTATAATAATATGCTATATTGACACAAGAAGACTCTGAACTCTATCCTTCGCACAATTAGAAATTTAATGTGTATATGTTTTAATTTGATGAACTTCGGATGTACATATTTCAAACAGATATATATCCAAAAAATGAGCTCATCTCAAGATATCTAGCACAACATTATCATTTAGTCTTTGGACATAAATAATAATTTATAAGTGGTACTCTTGTACATAATTCATGAACATTGATTACTCAATCGGCTTAGCAATATGCATTTCTTTGGGCCGACAAATTACTAGCATGACATTACTAAATGTATCACATATTCATGACTATCCATAATCTAGCCAAAATAATCTTTCTTTGGGATAATTATTTCGCATAGACAAAATATGCTTAATGTTCAAAATAAACAAATTTTATCTAATAAAGGTTACTTTGGCAACATATTAAACTAATCTATTCCATTTGAAACAAGAAGCACACATGATATAATTTCATTCTCAGTACAAGAAACTATGTCTTTTATGCGGAGCGAAAAATAGCGAAAAGAAACATCCCCAAAATGCAATGGGAAAACGTAGATGATAGCTTTATGCAAAATTGCTTCAGAAAAGTTAAAAGCACAACAAAAATCTACATAAAGTTCTGCAGAATAATATAGAAAAAACTATCAAAAATTACCGAAAATATGCAACAAAAAAAAAATGCACAAAATTTTAATGTCATACACCATATGAAATCTTCCAAACATAGTACTTTATGGTCTTAGAGTACTTTGACTATTTCTGAAACCTCATTAGATCTGAAAAATTTATATAACACTAAATTATCCTCCAATTTATTTTGATTAGCCCTTTAAAATATCAATCTAAAAAAAACGTCAAATAAAAATTAATTACTTAAACCAAAATAATACTTTAAAATTGCATAAACTTAATACAAATATGTAGAATTGAATATGCACAAATGAGAACCAAACGACATCTATTGCATAATATAGGAATCAAATTACAAAAATTGTAATTTATTTCAAATCAGACAAGCATATCAATACTTTAAGAATGATATAATTCTTTAATATCCTGACTAAAACTTTCGGAAGACTCAATTTTTTTTAAAGATTAAATTTATATAAAATTCTGAATTCTTTAATACCATTCTGACAACGACATGAAATTGAGATTAAAATCTCCTAAAACTTTAGGACCATATACCAATGCCGCTATCATAGCCACCAAGCAGCCAAACCATTTCCTTATACCTTTTCATTTTTATTTTATAGTTGTTGCTTGAAAAGAAAAATATAAGGCAACCCACAATAAAAAAAAAAAAACTGTAAAAGGCATTTAAGGGTGATGGCCAACAACATCAAATCTCATTCGCATATACAGTGCCATAAAACCATTCTTTGTTTATTTGTTTATTTCTTGGTTCAAAATCATCCAAACAAAAATAAAGAAAACAATCACAAGACTAAGGTCAGAAGATTTTAAACTCCAAAATAGGAGTAGAATTCAGTAGAATTTAGTCTCCCACATGCAAAATATAAGATGAAACGTAAAAAAATAATCACTTGATTATTTTTATTAATTGAAAGACTATATATACAATTTACATATTTTTATAATAGGAGAATTTTATTTATATTCTACTCCTAAAACCTTATTCTACATGGAGATTAACTATACAATTATGGTAAGAGTACAAGACTAATTAAGGTACACTACAACTATACAAACTTGTGTACAATAAGGACAAAACCCGAGGGAAGCCGAGACCAAATATACATAGGATATACACGTGCATAACGTGTATATCGTATGTATATTTGGTATATTTAACACACACCCGCAGTCATAGCGGGCGATTTCCGAACGTTGAGATTGTCCCTAAAATCTTCAAAAAGGACCGAGGGAAGACCCTTTGTAAAGATGTCGGCAATTTGATACCTCGACGGGACATGGCAGACGCGGACCTGACCACGAGCAACCTTTTCGTGGACAAAGTGAATGTCCATCTCGATATGTTTAGTGCATTGGTGCTGAACCGGATTACCAGAAAGGTAGATGGCACTAACATTATCGCAATACACCAAGGTTGCTTTTTGAATAGGGCAATGAAGCTCCAATAGCAAATTACATAACCAACATGATTCCGAGACCACATTTAGCTACCCCTCGATACTCGGCCTCGGCACTGGATCAGGACAATGTCGACTGACGTTTCGCAGAACCATGAGATCGGTTATTTCCAAGAAACATACAATAGCCAGATGTAGACCGTCTGGTGTCTGGACAACCACCCCAATCAACATCCGCATACGAGACTAGTGTGGACGTCGAGGAAGGATATAAATGCAATCCATAGTCAAGTGTACCCTGAATATACCGAATGATGCGTTTGAGTGCATTCATGTGCTCAACTCTTGGATCATGCATAAACAAACACACTTGCTGGATAACATACGTAATATCTGATCTCGTGAATGTAAGATACTGAAGGGCCCCTGCAAGACTGCGATAGCGGGTCGGATCCTCGTATGGTACGTCGGCCGTGGTACTAAGCTTGGGCTTACTATTAACTGGAGTGGAAGTGGACTTACAAGATGACATCACAACCTCTTAATGATCTCAATTGCATACTTCCTTTGAGATAAGAACAACCCACATGCATGACGAGTGACAGCAATCCCCAAAAATTAACTCAAGGGCCCTAAGTCTTTCATAGCAAACTCAGAGCTAAACATTGTCATGATAGACTAGCGTAAGGCATCGGAAGAGGTAGTCAAAATAATATCATCCACATATAATAGGATATAGGCCAAGGACGAACCACGATGATAGATGAACAATGAATTATCCGACCTGTTGTGAGTGAACCCAATAGTCGAAACATAGTCGGCAAACTGCGTATACCAGGCCCGTGGAGACTGCTTAAGCCCATATAAGGACTTCTTCAACAAACAGACATGATGAGGATGTTTGGGATCCCTAAATCTCAAAGGCTGATGCATATAGACTGTTTCCTTAAGATCACCATGTAGGAAAACATTCTTTACATCTAACTGATGAATAGGCCATGCTTTCGAAAAAGCCAAGCTAATCACAATGCGAATAGTAGCCGGCTTGACCACCAGACTAAATGTCTCACCACAATCCATACCAACTTGCTGAGTCTTACCATCACCCACAAGCCGCGCCTTATATCGGGCAAATGAACCATCTGAATTTTCCTTATGAGCAAAAATCCACATAGACCTAATATTATTAATACCGGATGGATGGCGCACCAACTACCACGTCTTATTATTAATAAGAGCATTATATTCATCGGTCATATCAATTTTCCAATTCGGGTCATTTAATGCAGACACATGATTACGGGGTAAGGGTGATTTAAGAACATTAGAATGTAAATTAAAATGTCTTTTTGGTTTAAAAATCCCCCGTTGACTATGGGTGACTAGTTTATGACTCGGGGCAGAGGCGGGTGGATTTTAGGAATTTTCGAGACTCGGGACGGACTGGCCAGCAGGCAGTGGGCTTGCTTGCATAAATCGGGAACTGAAGCCGGGAACTGGGCCAACACTGGACCCAGAAATAGCACCCGGAATTGGGCCAGAACTGGGTAGAATAGATGGCCCAGTTGCTGGACCCATATTTGAAGATGACGCCGTTTGGGGAGGACCAGCGGGCAATGGGCCCGCTGGCGGAGTTGGGGTGCGGGACATGTCCAAAAAATAGTGAATAAGTTTCGAGGAAAGACCATCATCCAAAAAATTAAATGAACTAGGCCCGGGATTACTAACCTTAGCAAACGGAAACTGAGATTCATCAAAAATGACATGGCGATTAATGATGATTTTATTAGAGGATAAATCAAAACATTTATAACCACGATGATTAGATGGAAAACCCAAAAACACACACATAGTAGACCGGGCCTGAAGTTTGTTAATTGTGGTGGATGAAAATAATTGATAACACAAGCACCCAAAGACCCTAAGATAGAAATACGAAGGTGTTTTATTATATAAAACTTGTAGGGGGAAGAATACGTCAAACCTTTGGAAGAAGAATGTTAAAGAGATATGTATCCATTTGTAGAGCATGATGCCAAAAAGACGGGGGTACGAAGCATGAATCAATAAAGTTCAGACAATGTTATTTATGGTACGAATTTTGCGTTCGGCTTTCCCATTTTGTGAAGACGTATGAGGATAAGAAAAATGAAAATTGATCACATTATTAGCATAGAATTCCCGAAACACCTCATTGTCATATTCTTTGCCAATATTACACTAAATATTTTTGATTTTCCGTTCGAATTGGGTTCTAATGAATGCTCTAAATTTCAAGAAGATGGAAAAAACTTGAGATTTTTTTCGCTATTGAAAAAGTCCATAAAAATTTAGAATAATCATCCAAAAAAAGAACATAATACCGATGACCCAAAGAACTAAGAACTAGAGACGTCCATAAGTCGCTATGAATAATATCAAATGGCATTAAAGTATGAGCTTTTGAGTCTACAAATGGCAACCTAACAATTTTTCCTAAAGAACAAGACTGACAATTTGGAGTACTACACGTACCCTTACATGAAATAAAATTAGTTTTATCTAATGACGACAAAATAGACGACTCCGGATGACCAAGACGAGCATGCCACAAAGGAAGGAGAAAGGGTTGCAAATGCTGATGGCAAGGCTTGACTTCAAAGATAAGCATGGATCGGGCTTGATAGAACCTCGAAAGAGGATTACTTTGACGAAGGAGAGTTCCAACGCCACTATAGGCCTCGGATAGGTCATCAACCATCTGTAAAACAAGACGATCTTCACTAACTGGCGCACCAACTTTGCGGAGTTGGTCCGCCAATTCTTTCAACCTTTTGTAAAATGCTAAAACATTCGAGAAATTTTCCATGTTGACGTGGGAAAAATCCTGTTCAAGGGTAACAACTCTGGAATTTTGATTATCCTGGATTATGTCACGCAGTGTATCCCATGCAACCATCACCGTAGCTTCTGGCTCAATAATAGTTTGCAATAGGTCGGTAGAGATAGTAGAATAAATCTACTGAAGGACGGTGGCATCAAGTGTTGTCCATAACTTAGGATCATCCTCGCGTGTAGGCACCTCCGTATCATCAGGAGCCGCGGGGATTATGTGATGGATGACTTGATGCGAACGAGTGTGAAGTTTGAACAACTCGGCCCACGTCGCGTATTGGACGTTTTCTATTTCAAGAATTAGAGGAATATGATTCTTGATGTTAGAAACAACAAGGGCAGGGTGAAACGTGTTCTTTGACGTAGACATAACGAAAGAACAATTGGTGATAGAGGGATTTGGAAGAGAGATTTTGAGAGCGGAAAACAATGGCAAACCCGAGGAGGAGGGCTCGGTAGAGGCTTGTCCGAAGAACAAGAATTTGTGGGAGAGAAATTGTTGTTTGACCTAGACTTCTGATACCATGAAAGAAATAATCCCTTGATTATTTTCATTAATTGAAAGACTATATATACAATTTACATATTTTCATAATAAGAGAATCATATTCCTATTCTACTCCTAAAACCTTATTCTACATGAAGATTAACTATACAATTATGGTAAGAGTACAAGACTAATTAAGGTACACTACAACTATACAAACTTGTGTACAATAAGGACAAAACCCGAGGGAAGCCGAGACCAAATATACATAGGATATACACGTACATATCGTATGTATATTTGGTATATTTAACAAACACAACAATAAAAAGATGTATATTTTTCATCTGCTTCTTCCTATGCCTCCTTTTGTAGTATATTACCACGTTCTATTATCTATTATCTATTATCTTCTCGTTTTCATTTTTCAAACAAAAACAGACACACCCGTAATTCGTTGTCCAAAACATACAGTGGGGGTTGCTTGATCCAGATTAAGAAGAAATCGTGTAGGGAAAAAGTTAAAAGAGATAATCTTGAAAAAGACACAAAACTTGATCCAAAGTAAATAAATAAATATATCGAAAATGACGTCTACTGATCTAACAAGACCTTGCTCTAATATCATTTGTTGAAAAACTTTATACAATACACATTAAGAAATATTTTGGGATGAATTTCATTTTTGAAGTGCTTCGATTTTCTCTTCAATTTATGCAACTTTTCAAAACTTTGGGATTGTATCAAGTTGTTCCTTCAAGTTCCGCCCGCTGCACAAGAACATAACCACCTGCAGAAAATATAAGTGAATTCAGTAACCGAGCAAATCTCATAGACATCCAAATCAAGAACTTTTAAACCTCCATATGTATTTCTTCGTATTTTAGCCATTTAAAATTTCAAATGCATTTCAATTAAGTTAGGTAATGCTGCGTACAATAGACTCTTGTGGTCCGGCCTTTCGTCGGACCCCACGCATAGCGGGAGCTTAGTGCACCGGACTGCCCTTTATTTCAATTAAGCTAGGTGAAGTCGGCTAGGTTGAATTCCTAGAATTATTATTTCTTTAAAGCCAACTAAGTTATGTTGCTCAGACTCTTCAAAAATGTTGGGGCGCGTGTAGGATCCTCCAAAAAATGGTGCAGTTTTTGAGGATCCAACACGGGTGTGACAACGTTTTGGAAATTCCGATCAGCATAGCAACTAAGCAAGTGAAATGATTTGGAAGAAATGGTTCAAAGTCGCCAGCATCATAAAGACTCAGCAAACATCTTCATCTATATCAAGAGCTTTATAGCTCAGTCAATCAATCAATCAACTATTCCTCAATTCCAAACTAGTCGGGGCGGTCACAAGATCCTCTATATCCATGCTACCCTATTGTGATCCATGTCTTTTCAATACAAACTAATTTGTAAGCTCTCACAACCCCAAATAAAGATGGATCGTTGCATCTAACATGGAAATAATCATAACATGAAGAATCCTTTCTAATAGCTCATTAATTGAAAGAAATAATCCCCTTTATTATTTTCATTAGTTGAAAGGTATATATACAAGTTACAAAATAGGAGAATCATATTCCTAAAACCTTATTCTACCATAATTCTAACTATACAATTATGGTAAGTGTATAACACTAATTAAGGTAACCTTTACACTACAATATACTACAAATATATATACCATATATACAAGATTGCAATGCCTACAATCTGCCCGTGATGGGCTCGACAGATTGCTGATTATTGGGCCTTGTGATCTGCCGAGCTGGGCCACTGTCCACTGTATTCCTGTGATATACACTTCTGTATATCACGGGTATATTGTCTTGTTTAACACCCCACCCCCCCGCAGTCATAGCGGGCAGTCTTCGAACGCTGAGACTGTCCCTAAAATCTTCAAAAAGAACCGCGGGTAGACCCTTTGTAAAGATGTCTGCAACTTGATAACGAGACAGGACATGGCATACGCGAACGTGACCCCTAGCTACCTTTTCACGAACAAAGTGAATGTCTATTTCGATATGCTTAGTACGTTGGTGCTGAACCGGGTTATCTGAAAGGTAGATGATACTAATGTTATTGCAATATACCAAGGTTGCCTTCTGAATTTTACAATGAAGCTCCAAAAGCAAATTACGTAGCCAACATGATTCGGAGACCACATTTGCTACCCCTCGATATTCGGCCTCTACACTTGAGCGTGAAAGAGTTGCCTGACACTTCGCCGACCAGGAGACCAAGTTGTTGCCAAGGAACATACAGTAGCCGGACGTCGACCGTCTGGTGTCGGGACAACCACCCCAATCAACATCTGGTGTATGCGACAAGTGTGGATGTAAATGAAGATACAAATGCAAACCATAGTCCAGTGTCCCCTGAATATACCGAATGATGCGTTTGATTGCATTCATGTGCTCAACTTTGGGATCATGCATGAATAAACACACCTGCTGAACAACATACGTAATATCCAGTCTGGTAAAGGTAAGATACTGGAGGGCCCCTGCAAGACTGCGATAGCGAGTAGGATCCTCGTAAGGGACGCCGGCCGCGGCCCCAAGCTTGGGCTTAGCATCAACTGGAGTGGAAGTGAACTTACAGGAGGACATCCCGGCTCTCTCGATGATCTCAGCTGCATATTTTCGTTGAGACAAAAACAACCCATATGAGTGACGCTTGACGGCAATCCCCAAAAAGTAACTCAAGGGCCCTAAGTCTTTCATAGCAAACTCAGAGCTGAGCATGGCGAAGATAGACTGGTGTAATGCATCGAAAGAGGCAGCCAAAATGATATCATCCACATACAATAGAATATAGGCCAAGGATGAACCACGACGGTAGATGAACAAGGAATTATCTGACCTACTGTGAGTGAATTCAATAGTCAAACAAAGTCAGCAAACCTCGTATACCAGGCCCGTAGAGATTGCTTAAGCCCATATAAGGACTTTTTCAATAAACAAACATGATAAGGACGTTTGGGATCCCTGAATCCCAACGGCTGATGCATATAGATTGTTTCCTTGAGATCACCATGTAGGAAAGCATTCTTGACATCCAACTGATGAATATGCCATGTCTTTGAAAGAGCCAAGCTAAGCACAGTGCGAATAGTAGCCGGCTTGACCATCGGACTAAACGTCTCCCCACAATCTATCCCAACTTGCTGAGTCTTACCATCACCCACAAGCCGCGCTTTATGTCGAGCAAATGACCCATAAGAATTTTCCTTATGAGCAAAAATCACATAGACCTAATAACATTAATACCAGATGGATGAGGCACCAACTCCCACGTCTTATTATCAATAAAAATATTATATTCATCAGTCATAGCAATTTTCCAATTTAGGTCATTTAATGCGGACACAGGATTACGGGACAAGAGGGATTTAGAGACATCAGAATGTAAATTAAAATGTCTTTTAGGTGTAAAAATACCCCAATGACTACGAGTGACCGATCTATGACTCGAGGAAGAATTGAGTGAATTTGGGAATTTGCTGGGCTCGGGACGGATTGGCCAACAGGCAATGGGCCTGCTGGCCCAAATCGGCAATCTGGGGCTGAAACTGGAACAGTTCCAGAATTGGGTTGGGTTGGCCCAATCGCTGGAATAGTTCCAGCTACTGGAAACTGCGACGAAACAGTGGGTCCAGCGGGCAGTGGGCCCGCTGGAGGATTTTAGGTGTGGGACATGTCCGAAAAATAATGAGTAATATACGGAGATATACCATCATCCAAAAAATTATACGAACTAGGCTCGGGAGTATGAACTTTAGTAAATGAAAATTGAGTTTCATAAAAAATGACATGACGATTAATGATGATTTTCTTAGAGGATAAATCAAAGCATTTGTAACCACGATGATTAGACGGATAACCCAAAAATACACACGGAGTAGACCGAGCCTGAAGTTTGTTAATTGTGGTGGATGGGAATAACGGATAACACAAGCATCCAAAAATCCGAAGATGAGAATAAGAAGAGTTCTTATTATATAGGATTCGGAGCGGGGAAGAATTTGTCAGACCTTTGGACGAAATTATGTTAATGAGATATGTTGTCATTTGCAGAGCATGATGCCAAAAATATGGGGGTACAGAAGCAAGAAGCAAGAGAGTGCGGACAATGTTATTTATGGAACGAATTTTGCGTTCGGCTTTCCCATTTTGAGACGATGTATGAGGGTACGAAAAGCGAAAATTGATCCCATTATTATCACAGAACTCCCGAAACACCCTATTGTCATACTCTTTCCCATTATCACACTGAATATTTTTTATTTCTCTTTCGAATTGTGTTCTAATGAATGCTCTAAATTTTATGAAGACAGAAAACACTTGTGATTTATTGGCAATTGGAAACGTCCACAAAAAATTAGAATAATCATTCAAAAAAAGAACATAATATCGATGACCTAACGAACTTAGCACATGAGACGTCCATAGGTCGCTATGAATAATATCAAATGACATTAAAGTATGAGAATTTGAGTTCACAAATGGCAACTTAACAATTTTCCCTAACGAACAAGATTGACAAATTTGAGTACGACTTGTGCCCTTACAAGAAATAAAGCTATTTTTTTAATCTAAAACTGATTAAATAGAAGATCCTGGATGACCAAGGCGAGCATGCCACAAGGAATGAGAAATGGCTGCAAAAGTTGATGGCAAGGCTTGACTCGATGGACTGAAACCGGGTGTGATAGGATACAGATCTCCCCTACTATCACACCTCATGAGAGGACTCCCATCTTGAAATCCTTCATAGAGAAACCAAGAGGATCAAATTCAACAGAAATAGAATTGTCAGTGGTGAACTTGCGGACATACACTAAGTTTTTAATCAATTTGGGGTATGTAAAGTATTTTTCAAGATAAGGGGTGGATTGGGGGGAGACAACGTTTTATGACCATAACCCTGAATTGGAATAGAGTTACCATTTCGACAATTATACCACGAGGGTTGCTCAAATTGGAATAAGACGAGAGAGTACTTTGATCGGAGGTCACGTGTGTCGTTGCGCCGATGTCCATTTACCAATTTGGATCCGGTTGCGTCAACCCAAGTGTGTGCATTGCAGCCTTAATGTCGGTGGGAGTGGGGCCTGCTGCGTGGTGAGCTTGCGGAGGTCGGGGCCCAAGAATCCCGAATTGGGCTGTGGGCCGTTATCGCCGGAATTTCCAAACTGGGCTGGAATTGTGGGCGGTGGGCGGTGGGTCGTGATCGCCGGCCGTTGGGCTCGAATGGACGGCGCCCACCACCGGCCGCCGGGAAAATAGGGGTTGTTAGCATATGGCCCATTGCCCCATCCCCACTGTTGGGACCAGTAGGGTGTAGGGCCACTGTTCACTGGACGGGGCCCAATACCGATCTGCTGACCGCCGGAACCACCACCGGAGTCGCAGCGTTTGCCCCCGCAGTTTTTGTTATTATTCTTACGATTATTTTTGTCACCACCATGAGTACGGTTTTGTCTCGAATTATCAACAAAACCTGAAGAATTTGTGGAGGATGCCATCATGACGACGAGGCTTGCTCCGGTAGCCGCCTTTTTAGCCAAATCAACTTCTTCTAAAGTAAGCATGTAGCGGGCTTGATAAAAAGCGGGAAGTGGGTTGCTTTGGCGAAGGAGAGTCTCAACGCCATTATAGGCCTCAGAAAGACCGGCAACCAGTTGTAGAATCATACGATTATTTTTTACAGGTGCGCACCAACATTACGGAGTTGATCCGCCAACTCCTTGAGTTTCTTGCAATATGCAGATACGTTTGGAAATTCTTCCATGCGAACTAGAGAGAATTCCTGCTCGAGTGTGAAGGCACGTGAATGTTGGTTATCTTGGAATATGTCACGCAATCTATTCCATGTATCCATAACCGTGGTATCCGACTCAATAATCATCTGTAAAAGGTCAACCGAAATAGTGGAATAGATCCACTGGAGAACGGTAGCATCGAGAGTAATCCATAACTGAGGATCCTCCGCGGTAAGAGGTGTAGCGGAGGAATTATGTGATGGATAACTTGATGGGAGATAGCGTGAATTTTAAACAATTATGCCACGTCACATATTGGACGTTTTCCATTTCAAGCACAATATGGATACTGTTCTTGACGTTAGAAACCATAAGGGCAGGATGATAATTGTTCTTAGACATATTGAAAGAACAAAGAAGGAGGGAAAATTTGGGAATAGTAAGAGAGATTTTGAGAGCGGAAGACAAATTTTGGAAGAGAAATCCGAGGGGGGGGGGTCGACCAAGAATGGTACAAAGTTTGGGAGAGAAATTTTTTGTTAGACCTAGTCTCTTGATACCATGAAAGAAATAATCCCCTTGATTATTTTCATTAATGGAAAGGTATATATACAAGTTACAAAATAAGAGAATCTTATTCCTATTCTATTCCTAAAACCTTATTCTACCATAATTCTAACTATACAATTATGATAAGTGTATAACACTAATTAAGGTAACCTTTACACTACAATATACTACAAATATATATACCATATATACAAGATTGCAATGCCTACAATCTGCCCATGATGGGCTCATCAGATTGCTGATTATTGGGCCTTGTGATCTGCCGAGCTGAGCCACTGTCCACTGTATTCCTGTGATATACACTTCTGTATATTTAGTGTATATCACGGGTATATTGCCTTGTTTAAAAAATCATCAGCCATATAGTGAGAAAATGATCAAAATGGTCCTTACTGTACGGGCTTTGGTTTCAGTTTCCTTAATATATATCAACAACATACTCAGTGCAATCACACAAGTGGGGTCTGGGGAGAGTGGTGTGTACGCAGACCTTACCCTACCTTGTGAAGGTAGAGGGTTGTTTTCGATAGACCCTCAAATCAAGTGAAGCATATTAAATTAGGTATTAAAAGGAAATACAATAGTACGAAGCCATGTTGAAAATAATGGAGAAAAGAAGAGCAACAACAACAAATAATACGATAACTGAAGCAAAGGAAACAACATGTAATAAAAATATCAAGAATGAGATAGTAGGAGAGTAATAATAATAACATTGATAAGGAAAACTAGACAACGATCGACTACCTACTAATTTTATGTTCTAATCCTCGACCTCCATATCCTCATATCTAGGGTCATGTCCTCGGCAAGCTGCATGAAAGTGGTCCTTAATGTACTCCAAAAAGTGATCAATTTGGTCCTAAGTCATATAAATAAAGACAATCACTAATCGCGTTGACAAAGTAAATTGTGGCCCTCGACATCCTCCTCCGTAGACAACCTACTTAGCACAATCGAAGATATTCTAGGCATCCTTCCATACTCCCTTGAATATATTCACCATAAAATTGTAAGTTTCCTCAAGCCCTACCCGGCAAGTTTTCCTGGATTCTAAAATCAGAAACAATACAAGAGGGTACCTTTGTTTTATAGTTTGATAGATCATGTGCAGTGCACATACCGAGGGCCTCCTTTATTTTGACAATAAAAGTAGCAATTATCTTTAATTATATGGTTTAGGACCAAAATGATACCTTTTTGGAATACATTAAGGACCATTTTCATCATGTTTATACATAAAGGACTAAATAGAACCAAAGCTCATACATTAAGGACTATTTGATCATTTTCTCTCCCTATAGCTCCCCAAAATCAATACAAAGGATAAAAGGGTTCTAAATCCAATAAAAAAAAGACTCACATTTCTAAGCACAATTTCATTAAACTCAAAAGTGCTAATCTCAAACACTGAAAATATACTATAAAACCCATAAAGGGTGTCAAAAAGAATACCTTTACAAGTATGGAAACCAGTGGATTTGCAATTTTTTCCTTTGTAGTAATTTATTGGACTTCTTTTGGCAGTAAGAATGTCAAGAGAGGCTCTTCTTGTAGTAGTTTCTTGGACCCATTAACAATCCCAGTGAAAGTATACAATAATATACACGGTATATACGGCATATCTAATGCCTTGTGTATACCGTGTATATCACGGAATCCCATGATAAGTTGGAGACCGTGATATACACGGTATACACAACCTTGTATATTGATTTTTGGTAACATGTTATTTGTATTTAATTAGCATTGTACACTTACCATAATTGTAGAATTCTTATACAAACAGAATAGGATTTTTGGGAGTAGAATATGAATATGATTTTCCATATTATGGAAATTGTAAATTGTATATATACTCATTCATTAATAAAAATAATCAAGGGATTATTTCTTTCATGGTATCAGAAGTCTAGGTCTAACTTGCTTCTATCAAATTTTCCTCTCTTCTGTTGCCTCGATTTCCGTGTCCATTCTCGGAATTCGTGCCCCTTACCTCCTCTCTTCCCAAATTTTCTTCTAAATCCCTCATTCACCTATTGTTCTTTCGTTATGTCTACGTCAAAGAACATGTTTCATCCTGCCCTTACTGTTTCCAACATCAAGAACCACATCCCTATTGTTCTTGAGATGGAAAACGTCCAATATGCGACGTGGGCAGAGTTGTTCAAACTTCCCGCAATCTCACATCAAATCCTCCATCACATAATTCCTCCCGCTATCCCTACACCCGCGAGGATCCTCGGTTATGGATCACTCTTGATACTACCGTCCTTTAGTGGATTTACTCCATTATTTCTATCGACATTTTACAAACGATCATTGAATCAGACACTATAGACTATGGCTACCTGGAATCGATTGAGTGATATATTCCACGATAACCAACATTCTCGAGTTGTCACTCTTAAGCAAGAATTTTCACAAGTCAGCATGGAAAATTTTTTGAATGTTTCAGCTTATTGTAAACGGCTCAAGGAATTGGCGGACCAACTCCGTAATGTTGGAGCGCCTGTTACCAATAATCGTCTTGTTCTACAAATGGTTGCAGGCCTATCGAGGCCTATAATGGAGTTGGGACTCTACTCCGAAAAAGTAATATGTTTCCCTCTTTTTATCAAGCTACGTTCGATGCTCACGTTAGAAGAAGCTGGTTTGGCAAAAAAGGCGGCTATCGGTGCAAGTTCCGTGGCGATGATGACTTCATCCGATAATTCTCACAGTTTTGTTGACAATTTGGGCCAAAATCGCAACAATGGTGGCGGCAAAAAGGTCAAAACCGTAAAAATAATGGCAAAAATCGTGGAGGCAACAACAATGGCGAATGGAACAGAAGCAACGACAGTGGGCCTCGGGGTACTGGGCCCTAACCTGGTCTCATCCCTAGGCCCCTTAGTAGTGGGCCTAGACCAGCGGCCAGTAGCCTAGTAATACCTACTGCCCACCCAGTTATTTCTCGGGAAATTGGGCTCCAGTCCAGCCCAATCACAGACCTAGTTTCTCAAGTCCTTATGGCACCAATCATCATCATTTCAAGTCGGGTCAGCAGGCCCGTCTGCTTGGGCTTCGACCCTCGCATGCTTTCACTACTGCGGGCCCAAATTCGATCCCGACACCCACCGATATTGAGGCCGCCATGCATACACTTGGATTAACTCCTCCAAACCCAAATTGGTACATGGTCAGCGACGCCACTTCTCACATGACGTCCGACCAAGGTACTCTCCCGTCTTATTTCAATTTGAGCAAAATCGTGGCATTATTGTTGGTAATGACAACTCAATTCCAATTCATGGTTACGGTCATACAACTTTGTCTCCCCATCCTCCTCTTATCTTGAAAAATACCCTTCATGCCCCTAACTTAATTAAAAATTTAGTGTCTGTCCAAAAATTCACCACTGATAATTAGATTTCTGTTAATTTTGATCAATTTGGGTTTTCTATGAAGGATTTCAAAACGGGGATACATCTCATGAGATGCAATAGTGGGGGAGATCTTTATCCAATCACGCCCGCCACCAGTTTCTCGAGTCAAGCCATGCCATCGACATTTGCAGCTTTAGCTCATTCCTTGTGGCATGCACGTTTGGGTTTACCCTGGGTCGTCAATTGTTTCTTCCTTGCATAAAAATAATTTTATTTCTTGTAAGAGTATGCGTAGTACTCCAATTTGTCATTCATGTCCGTTAGGAAAAAATATTAGATTACCATTTATAGCCTCTACTTCTCGTACTTTGATGCCTTGATGCCTTTTGTCATTATTCATAGCGATTTATGGACTTCTCCCATTCTAAGTTATGTGGGACATCGTTATTATGTTCTATTTTTGAATGATTATTCTAATTTTTATGGACCTTTCCGTTAGCGAAAAATCTCAAGTTTTTTTCACATTCTTAAAATTTAGAGCATTCATATGTATCCAATTCGAACGAGAAATAAAAAATATTCAATGTGATAATGACAAAGAATATGATAATGGTTGTTTAAGAATTTTGTGATGCTAATGGCATAGTTTTTCATTTTTCTTGTCCTCATACGTCCTTATAAAATGGAAAAGCCGAATAAAAAATTGGTACCATTAATAATATTGTTCGAACTTTATTAGTTCATGCTTCCGTACCCCCTTCCTTTTGGCATCATTCTCTACAAATGACTACTTATCTCCTTAGCATACTTCCTACCAAAGGGTTGTCATATGTATCTCCTCTTAAAATCCTCTATAATAAGAATCCTTCATATTTCTATCTTAGGGTCTTTGGGTGTTTATGATATCCACTATTTTCGTCAACTACAATTAACAAACTTCAAGCCCGTTGTACCGCTTGTGTGTTTTTGGGTTATCCATCTAATCATCGTGGTTACAAATATTTTGATTTATCATCTAATAAAATCATAATTAGTCGCCATGTTATTTTTGATGAAACCCAATTTCCATTTGCTAAAGTGAGTAGTCCCGTGCCTAGATCGTATAATTTTTTAGATGACGAAGTCTCACCGTACATTATGCACCACTTAATGGGCCGATCCCGTAACCACGAAACGCCAGCAGGCCCACTGTCTGTTGGCCCGCAAATACCCATTGCCCATCCCTTCCCCGTCCCAGGTCCAGCTAGTGGGCCAATCGACCAGCCCACTACCAAGAGTGCTTCTGCCCTAGTTTTTGATCCAGTCCCGCCTCCGATTTCTAGTTTTGGGCCAGCAGTCCCACTGCCTGCTGGCCAGTCCATCACCCATCCGACTTTCCCAAAAATCACCCAATTCTTCCCCGTCTCACAAACCTGTTACTCATAGTCAACGGATATTTTTAAACCAAAAAGATATTTTAATCTTAATTCTAATGTTCTTAAATTCCCACTACCCCGTAACCCACTATCTGCATTAAATGACCCGAATTGAAAATTGGCTATGAACGACGAATATGATGCACTTAATGAAAATAAGACGTGGGAGTTGGTACCCCGTTCTTCTAGTGTTAATATTATTCGGTCTATGTGGATTTTTACTCATAAAGATAACCCTTATGGTTCTTTTGCGAGACATAAGGCTCGTCTTGTAGGTGATGGTAAAACTCAACAGGTTGGCGTGGATTGTGGAGAGACACTTAGTTCGGTGGTCAAACCTACTACCATTCGCACTGTTCTCAGTTTGGCTATTTCAAAGGCATGTCCCATTCATCAACTAGATGTGAAGAATGCTTTCTTACATGGTGATCTTAAGGAGACAATTTACATGCATCATCCTTGGGTTTTCGAGACCCATATATCCTAATCATGTATGTTTATTGAAGAAGTCCTTGTATGGGCTCAAACAAGTCCCACGGGCTTGGTATAAGTGATTTGCAGACTATGTGTCTACTATTGGATTTTCTCACAGCCGGATATGATAATTCACTATTCATATATCGTCGTGGTACTTCCCTGGCATATATTCTCTTATATGTGGATGATATTATCTTGACCGCTTCTTCTGATGATTTACGCAAGTCTATCATGACACTACTCAGTTATGAGTTTGCTATGAAAGACTTGGGGCCCTTGAGTTATTTCTTGAGGAATGCTGTCACTCGTCATGCATGTGAGTTATTCTTATCACAACGAAAATATGCCGCCGAGATAATTGAGTTCCTGAAAATAGCTCTTCGTCTAAATCTAATGGTATTGTAGGAAAATGTTCAGTATCAACAAAATCATCATATGTAGGAATAAGATTCTGTCTAGAAATAAGATGACTAGAAGAAGTACCCTTGCCCTTGTTGCCCCTACTAGAAGAAGCCTGACCCCTACCCGTAAGCATAGTTTAAATCCTTCATTATAAATTTATAATTATATTAATAAATAATTAAAGTAAATGAAATTAAGTGCGCTAAATAAAATAAACAGACAATAATAATTTGATGAAGGAACGAATGTACCAAACGCCGACGTAACATCGACGTGTAGTCGAGAGGTTGAAAATTGAAACTTTGCTCGATGGAAGATCCTCAAGCTAGTTGACAACTTCACTCCCAAATGAATAAATAAAATTTAATATTTAGTAGACAATGTAGACTTGTAAAGAGATAGATAGATTAGAGAGATTGTAGGAAGATTTGTGAGAAAGATAAAGAGAAAATGAGGTATTTATAGTTCAAAAATTGTGTTAAAGTGTAAATATAATAACTTATGAGTTAAAAATAAATATTAAGGGGTTGGGGGGAGGCCAAAAATGGCAGTTGCACAACGACTAAAATGTAAAATGGTCGTTGGTGCAATGGTTATTTGTGCAAAGGGGGATTTCGGGCCGGATCGGGGGCGGGACAGGGACAGGACCGGGACCGGATCGGGCCTGGCGGGATTGGGGCGGGCCGGGACGGGTCGGGACGAGACTATGTCCCGTTCCGGTTCGAGTCCCGATATCGCAATTTCTTTTTAAAAAAAAAAGTTGGGTTCGGACCGGGACCGGACCGACCCGGCCCACTGGCCAGCCATACTTAGAACTTACAAGTGGGTTTGGGGAGATGCTTCTACCTTTGTGGGATATAAATGTTGTTCCGATAGGCTCTCGGCTCATAATATTGACTACCCATGATTGAAAAACTCTGCTGAACAATATAAAATAAAGCTAAAATACGAACAAGTTGAAGGATGTAAATCTTTTTTTTTAAAACCTTTCCCTATGGGCTTCAGAGATTCAGAATGTTGAGACTGTGTGACCAATGATAGTAACAAGTTGAAGAAAATCTTTTCCATATGCAGATTTTAAGGTCCCCCATGTTTCTGTATTTACAGACCATGTATATATATTTTCTTTTTTAGTTCCAAGACACATTATGGAACCAGCTGCCTCTGTGGCAGAATATCCATCTTTATATGATCAATTTCACGAGCATATTCCATGAATACAAGCATTATTAAATGCAGATTTAAAGCCGATTTTGTTTGTTTAACAAAACTCATAACCTTTGATTTCGAATGAAGCATTTATTCGCCGAATTTATTCCCAAACGATAATATTATCGAACACAACCTTTAACGAACCGACTCAACCTTTAACGAATAGGCATTTCCGCACCTGTTCAGATCCAAACGCATGGCTATAAATTTTGATGCATCGCCTCAGTTTTATACACTGAAATCACTTTTTAGTCTCCTATCTCTTCTGCATTTTGCATCATTTTCAAAAGCAAAACGTAAGTGTCCAGTGTGATTTGTTGCTGTGCCATTTGAGTCGCTGAAGTTCTGCAATTTGTCTTACCGTTATTGTAAAATAGTTTTTCATTCTATCATAAGAGGAATTAATCCAATACCTTGATAACTATGAGAGATTAAATTTCTTAAGGACACACAAGAAACTTGTGGTCTCAGAAATTTCTATTTCATCTATTTTCTGATCTTAACGTTTTTGGTTTTTTTGGGTTTTAAAACAGAAATAGTTTTATTACATTACTGCTTTGAACACTTAAAGATAATATTTCTTACGATTAATATAGGGCTTGAATCAAAGCTAGTGAATTCAATAAAACCCATAACCTTTAAACTGTAGCCCGCCCTATACAAGTTGGAAAAGGTTGACAACTAATAGCCCAAGAACAAACAAACAAACATAAGCATTATATATCAGCCAACACTGACTCAAAACTCAGCAATATGCTTTACATTTGATCGAGTATAAATTGTAAAGAATGTATTCTGGGTCTAACTCAACTCCAAAAGCTAGCTTGTAGGGTGAGGATTGTCCAAGTCCATATAAGGAGTCTATGTTCTCATTCCATATCCGATGTATGACTCTTAACACTCCACCGCACGCCCAGACCTTGTTAACTGGAGCGTGAATAATATAATTTGAGGGCCGAACATCGATGCACAAAGAATTGGAATGAGTCTGGCTCTGATACCATGTAAAGAATGGATATTGGGTCTAACTCAACCCCAAAAGCTAGTTTGTAGGATGAGGATTGTCCAAGTCAATATAAGGAATCCATATTCACATTCCATATCCGATGTGAAACTCTTAATATAAATTTTATATCTCAATAGAAAAAATGAAAAAGGGTATTTAGTATTGTTATACAAAAATCAGTACATACAACTGTCTCCGATGAAAATGGGATAGTAACTTGGAAAAGAAAAGACTTAAATAAAGTCGAACCTTTTTATAATAGTTTTTTTGAGCCATTTTTGTATGATTTCAGTCATAGAGTCATTTTTGCCTGAGTTTAACCATTTTTGTTCGAAATTCATGCACATATGACTGAAGTTCATCTATTTTTGCCGAACTTCAAGCAGAAATTCATAATCTTCACTCATATGTAACTTCAACCACTGTATTTGTACAAAAAATATATTAAAAAGTGGCTACAGATTAAATGGTTGTATCAAAACAGGTTGCCTCGCGAATTGTTTACTATTTTGAATCAGGCCTCCCCTCTACACCATCCTGGATCATCGCCTTAGCTAGGAAACAACCCTGCCCAACTCAGAAGCCTAAAAGCTTAAGGTGCTAATTATTAGTCCTCGATTTTCAATACATTTATCCGCGTTAGTTACGACTTCTTTTTTCAGAATATTTTATCATGTCTTATTCGCTTTTGTTACCATCTACTGCTTTAAATTTCTTGTCCGGATCTGACCGTTTCTCTTGCTTTGCATGTGCTCATGCTTTGTCTTGAGCAGAGGGTCTTTCGGAAACAACATTTCTACCTACCAAGGTAGAGGTAAGGTCTGCGTACACTCTACCCTCCTCAGACCACACGTTGTGGAATTTCACTAGGTATGTTGTTGCTGATTTCCAATACATTGTTAGAGATGAATACAAAATTTAAAGTTTATACCAATAGTTATAAAAATGGAGTGGATTTATTAATATAAATACACCATTTAAGTAAAAGCTATTGAATTCACATGAACTCAATGCTTTAAGATTAGATTCACCTCTAAATATACCCCTTCGACAAGGATAATGTTAACTTGAATTAGTGAAAGAAAAAAAAGAAAGAAAAAGCCGCACCTCAAGCTAAACTACTCTTCATCTTCAATTCTTCAACAAACTTGTTAAAATTAACATTTGATGATCCATTCGTAGCCAATGCGTCATGAAATATCTCTTTCACCTGCGCAACATTCTTTCTTAAACGGCTCGAAGTCTCCTTGTTCATCAAATATTTAATCTTGTCACATACTTCCTCTCTCGTAATCAATTCCCCATCACGAAAATTAATTCCAACTTTCCAATGATAAACCACTAATTTTCGATTAGCCAATTGATCAGTGACTAGTGGAAAACAAATCAATGGCACCCCACACCAAATGCTTTCCACTACGGCAATGACTCAAGAAACCTCCGATTGCTGAATGTGAAATCACCCTCGATCCTTCACCGCTTCTTCATATCCAAGGGGCAAAATATCTTTTTCATCCTGACCTAAACCATTAAACCTAAGTATCCAAATGAAATTAACTTCACTAAGCATAAGGCCATGAGCTAGTTCAAGAATATCTTCTTTGTTAACAAGAGCCACACTCCCAAATGAGACGTACAAGACCGAACCACAGGGCTTAGTGTCGAGCCATTGGGTGCAATCAAACTCGAACCATAGGCTACTCGAAATAGTCAGTTCAGTGAAATTCGCGGACACAATTGGACCAATGGCGTAGAAATTGTGCTTTTCTTGAATTGATGTGATAGTTTCGAGTTCGAGTTCTTGAACTGTGTTGGCTATTATTATATCGGCTTGTCGAACATCTTGAAATGCCTTGTAGATTAGTTGGTGCACCACTGAGTTCTGAAACAAGGATGGCAAGTCACTTGCTTCGATAGATTTAACTCCAGGAATGTAATCAACAGAGTCTTTGCGATTTTCTGTTCAACAATGATGAAAATGTCTGTTTAATAGTTCTACATATATAGATTCTATATGGTTAAAAAGTAAGAAAATATCAGCTTAATAGAGCTATATAGATACTATATTGTTAAAACGTTTGATCTATTACCATTTACTTTGAGATTTAAATTTCAAAATTGTCCAGCATCAGTTCCTACAACTTTAAAGAGTTACAATCTTCTGTGGCATTTTAATTTTTCCCCAAAACTGAAGAGTAATTCATATTTAGATGGCCTCACCACCCATATTTCTAGTCTAATTGTAATCAAATTTTTGAGTTTATTGAATTCTAAAAAATATAGACTATTTTGATTCCGAATAAATTATTTATACATATTCAATGAATTCCTTAACATAAATACATTTGGCCGAAGTTATACTCTATAAGCAACTAACTTTAAGGCCCCGTTTGAACATGATATAAAATCAGGATGATTTGAAGTTGAAATTTTGTTTGAACATGCAATTTGAATTTCTTTAGTTGTATTTTTTTCCATAAATATAAAAAGCCCACAAGTAGTGAAAACCGTCAAAACTTCTCCAATTCTTATATAATCTTACCAAATGAGCAAATCATAGTTTATAACAAAGTGAATATGCTACTAAAAGACCTTTCTAAAAAATACAACCTCTATTTATCAAACTTTAGTTCAATAAAAAGAAAAATTGAACATGAGTTGTAAAAGTAAATTTGGTTGGTAAATGGTTGGTAAGAGTAAATTTTGTTATAAATAAACTAGCACCTTGCAAATATTTTTTTATATTCGATATAAATAGTTGCTATATATATCTACCAATTTATGAATCTTTTTGTACAAATTATAAACTTATGAGTCAAATTTTTTATATATTTTTTTTAAATCATGATTTATAATCCCAAATCATGTCTTTTAGGAGAATTTGAGATTTGAAATCATGATATGAAGTTGAAGTTAAATTTTTATACAAATTTATAAACAATCAGTGATTTGAAATCCAAATATGAAGTCATAATTTACATCGCATGGTCAAACGTCTACTTAGTGAAAATCCTAGATAATTTGTTTTAGTTCACTAATTGTGTTATATTGTTAGTGAGATTTTCTTTTTACAACCTGGATTTTCAACTTAGCAAAAGAAATATTAGTTTATGTTAATTAGTAGAGAGGAGCATATCTGCTCCACTTAATTAACGGAAAGGGCACTTTTGTGCCAAAAAGTAAGCAGATGACATAGTTGTTCCATCAATAATTCAGTACATATCTGCTCCACTTAGATAATGGGAAGCGTATTTTTGTCAGAAAATTAAATGAATAGCATAATTGCTATATTTTCAATAAATAGAGCACATAATATAAGGGACGAAGGTACGGTAAACTCAGCCAAAATATGAGACCCGAAGGATCCGACGCTCACAATCCTATAAAAAATGGACCTAATAACCGATCTCAACTCCCCCCCCCTCCTTTTTCCCCCTATATGCATAAAAGATAAACTTCAAAAAGATATAGAATTTGGCCATAAAAATCTATGAAAATAATCTTTTTATCCCATAAAAATAGAGGTAAAATTTACGTACATTTCACCCTTCCCGTGAAACTACACTGGTTTGTTGGTGTTGTTGACTTGTTCACATCCTCTGCATAGCTTCCATCTCTCTTATTTAATATTCTTTTCTTTCCGGCTTATAGTGGTATCCAACTGATCACAAAATTAAAAGTAGGCAAAGACTTCTACCAATTTGAAGAGTATTCCGAGAATTTATGGTCTTAATTTCTATGCGATAAAGATATGTTACTTAAATTGGAAAAACATTAACATTAAAGAATTTCAAATAAAAATAGGTGCCATTCTTTTGACGTGAACAAACTAAAAAAATAGTATTTATAAAATGAAACAAAGTAAGGGTTAATTTTACGAATGATCATTCAATTTTAATTTTATTATACTAAAATAATTAAATTATTTTTTGTAACGAAAAAATCTACGCAAATATTATAAGTCACAAAACCACTTCTGTAAAACGAAAATCACAGAATTTCGCCTAAATGTGATATGAAGTATCTCTTTTATTTCTTTCTAATAGTTTAGTAACTTTCTGCTATAGTAGCTTTTTAGTTACAAAAAATAACTTTCCGATTTTGAAGCAATAAAATAAAAATTGAGTATCATATGTGAAATTAATTGGAGTAAGCAGTATTTAAAGATTTATATAAGTTTATAAATAAAATATTTTTCTTTTAATTGTATCAAAATCTCTACGATCTTGTTAGAGAATCAAATAGTTTTTGTTGCCTGCGAACGGCAATGATATATGCCTGAAAATTATAATTGAGAGAAATATTATGGATTTAAAAATAATCAAAATAACTCTTAATTTTAATTTCCTATTAACTTAAAATTATTTTTCCAACAGTTTTGACTAGGGAGAAGATAAAGAGAAGGGAAAACTCACCTTCAGAACCAAAATGGCCATTTTCCTCGAGCAAATCCAAGTGATAATACAAGGCAAAAACCAAAGCTGGTTCAGTGAAGAATGAAACATTAACAATCTCATATTTCTTTGCAATAATTGATGGCCAAACAAAGAAAGTATCAGCAACCAAACAAGTAATTGGATCAACATAATTATCCTTCACTAATTTCCCAACAAGTTCATCAACATGACCTGAAAATTGATTTATAAGGCCTTCCAAAAATGGCAAAGAATTCATATTTCGATCAAAGTCTAATGGAAAGCCATCAAAAATAGTTACATAACGTATGTCAAGCCCAGATTCACAGGCTTTAGAGAAAATACTATGATCGTTGTTGGGTTTTGATGATGATGTTAATTGGGCTTTTGTTATTTGGGAATGAATGAATTGAGTGTTGACAAAAGTGATGATGAAGCCTTTTGAAGCAAGTTTTAAGGATAGATGAATTGCTGGGTTTATATGGCCTTGAAATGGACATGGAATTACTAAGGCATGTGGATGCTTTTGGTCTCTAATTTCTGCCATTTTTGGTGAACTTTGACTATTTATCTTGAAGAGTTAGACAGCACAGTCCTGTTCATAGGGTATTTACGAAATATAATTTCAGTAGGTTAGAGTTATATCCGTGCATAGAGTTGTATTAGTGCATACAATTATGTTAATTAGTTTAAGTAGCGCAATTTCAATTATATCAATATATACTGTATCAATTGAAATAGCGCGAAAGAGCTGAATTAACACATACTGTATTAAGTAACAACGCATATAATTATGCACCCTGTATTGTATATTTGCTATATTTCATAATTTTTTGAAATTATAAATATAGATATGTTTCATAATGTTTTTAAAATTATAACTATATTTCGTAAATAAAATTTAAATATTTAACATGTCGGATAATTTTTCCTTTTTAGTTTATGAACTTTGAAAGTTAATTTTTTGCTTATAGGCTTTTATACAAATTATTTATAAATATAAATGAATTTTTTTAATATAAACACAAAACTTAAGTTAAAAATATTAAATTTTGTTGAACTCATAAATATGCCAATTAAATGACATATGTGTAATATTAAGTAAGCTATTGAATTTTATGGAACCAATAACAAAATGGAATCCCAGCTGGTTGTTTGTAATGGTCTGCTACAAGTTGTCCGCATAGGCGCATACCTTCTGTGAACGTATTTTATTCTGAATATTTTATTCAATGGATACAATTTGTGTTAGTATTATTAAGCTGTCGTATTTTTTTTTTTTTATGAATTATTACAATAACAATATATTCAGTGAAATCTATATTGGTACTCTATTGTACTTTATAAAGCAGTGGAGAAGTAAATAACTATTATAAGTGTTCGAAAGGATAAATAAATGGTCAATCTTCAAAACTGCCGCAAGTTTGTTGTGTCTTGAATCTTGATAACCTGAAATCAAGAAACAACTAAATCTAGATGGTTACAACGTTGTGTGTTGAGTCGAGTGATTGCACTCTGTCCTTAAGACAAGATTGCCCCGTATATATACTTTTACGTTAGCGGGCAATAGTCTCCCAAGATAAAACAACACTTTAATCTCAACGCTACAAAGCTAATAGGCTGAGCCTGACGAAGAAAATAAATATGAATCGACTTGCTGAAGATATGGAAAAGGAATGAAATAATAGTACTCAGTAATATCATACCCAACTCAGTGGTGTGCACATATAAGTGTTGTACCCGACCGACTATAGCGCGGCTCGATAGAAAATAGATACATATATATACAATGAATGCAAGACCTCAAAATACCATCATGAACAAGGCGGAGTGATCTATTGTCGCTAACCAAACAACATTCCCCAAAGCCCAGAAGCCCAGTCTATTATACTATAAATTCTGTCATTAACATCTCGCTTGTTGCTCCAAGAATAGGTACTGTCACTTCTATTCAAAATTCCCAGCCCCAAATCATCCATACAATCTTGAAAATCTGTTAACCCAGACTGATGCGCTGGCACCCCATAGATTCTATGTTCTACTGAAAGAACACGGTTAAAATCCCATAGAATTGAGTCATATTTTAGATATATATAACTTTTTTTTAATTTGAAAAGAGAAAAGTTATAAAAATATATTTTATATTAATTTAAATTTTAATAAATAAGCTAATGACTTTAGTATGTTTTTTATATTATTTCTTGTGGTAATCTAATTATATAATTATTTTTTTATATTTTATTTATCTAAAATATTTATTTAATATTTTTATTTTTATCTTTACAAAAAGAAGAGAAAAGACAAAAAAAATAAGAAAGAACAAAATGAAGAAGATAAACTAAACAAAAAAGAAAATTAAAATTAATAGGAAACAAACAAAAGAACAAAAAATAGAGACAACTAAAATACCGATGGAAAATAAGAAACAAACAGTTATCAAAACTTAAAAAAGAGCTTAACAAATGGGTTGAGATTAGTTTAGGGCTATAAAATGTATTTTGGAGAAACTTGGGCCATTCGATGTCAATAGTTTGGGCCGGATAACTAGTTTTGTCTTTCATATTTCACAATAAAAAGTTGAAGGACATTCTCATGGAGTTTTATATGTGAAATTTAAAATTCATAATAGTAGCTATTTAAAAGACATGAATCGAAAAGTGGCCAGTGAAGCAGTGGACCACCACAGTGGGACTGATAGTGGCCTTGGGCTATCCGTCCCTGCCATTTTCCTTCGGGAACTTGGGCCATGCTCAGTCCGAGGTACACTAGCCAGTAGCAGCCCAGTGGTCATCAGCCTAGTGTACTTGGGCCACACCCTCAACCGAACCAGTGGTAGCAGGCTCATTCGGCAATGGCCACACCAACCGACATTGAGGCTGTGATGCACACCCTTGGGGTCAATCCGCCCGACGCAAAATGGTACATGGACACTGGAGAAACGTCTCATATGACGTCCTCACAAGGTAATCTCTCATCCTATTTTAATTTGAGCAATAATCGTGGTATAATTGTCGGAAATGGTCATTCAATTCCAATTTATGGTTATGGTAATACAAACTTGTCCACCCCGAACCCACCGTTAGCCTTAAAGAATGTCCTTCATGCTCCTCAATTGATTAAAACTTAGTTTTAGTTCGAAAATTTACCACTGACAATTAAGTTTCTGTTGAATTTGATCTTTTGGGTTTTCCGTGAAGGATTTTCAGACGGGGATGCGCCTAATGAGATGTGATAGTCGGGGCGATCTATATCCAATCACCACTACCATACATCGAGCCACGTTACCATCCACTTTTGCAGCTTTAGCACCTTCTTTATGGCATGAACGTTTGGGTCATCCGGGAGCACATGTTTTTGCCTCCCTTAAATAAAATAAATTTTCTGAGTGTACTAGAACTCGTAATTCTCATGTTTGTCGCTCATGTCCTCTTGAAAAACATGTTAAATTGCCTTTTGTTACTTCTAATTCATGCACTATTATGTCTTTTGATATTATCGATAGTGATATTTTAACATCTCCCGTTTTAAGCTCTTCGGGCCATAGATATTATCTTCTTTTGTTGGATGATTACTCTAATTTTTTGTGGACATTTCCTTTGTCTAAAAGGCACAAGTTTTTCCACGTTTCTCTCTTTTAGAGCATTCATCAGCACTCAATTTGAACGAGACATTTAAAATATTCAATGTGATAATGGTAAAGAATTTGTTAATGGGTCATTTTGGGATTTTTGCAAAGGTAATGGTTTATCTTTTCGTCTCTCTTGTCCACATACCTCATCTCAAAATGGAAAAGCGGAAAGAAAAATCCGAACTATTAATAACATTGTTAGAACCTTAATTGCCCATGCCTATCTACCACCATCATTTTGGCATCACGCATTACACATGGCAACTTATCTCCTCAACATACTTCCAAGCAAACAATTAGCCTATCAATCCCTTCTCTAAATTTTATACCTAAGAGACCCATCCTACTCTCATCTACGGGTATTCGGGTGCTTATGCTATCCTTTTTTTCCTTCGACTACCATCAATAAACTTTAACCCCGTTCTACTCTGTGTATCTTTTTGGGATATCCATCAAACCATTATGGTTACAAATGTTATGACTCATCCTCTAATAAAATCACCATGAGTCGCTACGTAGTCTTTGATGAATCAAATTTTTCCTTTTCCAAAATGCATTGTTTTGTGCCTCACACTTACGAATTTCTTGATGATAGTCTTTAATCCACTACTTGATTTTGCAAACCGGCCTAACTTTTCATCCCGACTTGCCTAAAATTTCGGCCAACCCAAATAATTCTAGTGACTTGGGCCAACCAACGCGGTCTGCCAACCCGAGCCCAGTGGCTGCCAGCCCAGCGGCACCTCTCGCTGGCAGTCCACTGTTGAGAGGCCCAACGCCAGGCAGCCCACTGGCTGGTGGCCCATTCTCGGGTAGTGATAGCCCACCGACTGGAAGTCCACTCCCGGGCAATCCACTCCCCTCTCACTCGGCCTCCGGACCCATCACAAGTCAGCCCAATACCACTTCTCCTATCCAACCAACTCCAATTCCGTCCCAACGTTCAGTCACTCGTAGTCAACATGGGATTTTCAAACCAAACAAAAAATACTTCACAACCATGTTACCAAATTACCTTTACCTCGTATTCCCATGTATGCCCTTAATAACCCGAATTGGAAAATGGCTATGGATGATGAATATAATGCTCTTATTAATAATAAGACTTGGGATTTAGTGCCTCGTCCTCATGATGTTAATGTGATTCGGTCTATGTGGATTTTTAGTCATAAAGAAAAATTTCATGATACATTTGAGAGGCATAAAACACGTCTTGTAGATGATGAAAAGACTCAATAGGTTGGTGTAGATTGCGGTGAGATTTTCAATTCGGTGGTCAAACCAGCAACTATCCGCACGATACTAAGTCTGGCACTTTCTAAGGCATAGCCTCTACACCAGCTTGATGTGAAAAATACATTATTGCATTGAGAACTCAACGAAATGGTGTACATATATCAGCCCATGGGTTACAGAGACCCCACTTATCCTAATCATGTATGCTTACTGAAGAAATCCTTGTATGGGCTCAAACAAGCTCCTCGAGCCTAGTACAAGAGGTTTGCAGATTATATTTCTACTATTGGGTTTTCTAACAACATGTCTGATCATTCTCTCTTCATATACCGTCATGGTATTGATATAGCTTACATCCTTCTGTATGTGGATGATATTATCTTAACTGCTTCATATGATGCTCTTCGCAAGTCTATCATGTCTCTTCTTAGCTCAGATATTGCTATGAAAGATCTAGGGCCATTGACTTATTTCCTGGGAATAGTTGTAACACGTCATGCATGTGGTTTATTTTTGTCTCAAAAGAAGTATGCAGAAGAGATAATTGAACGAGCTGACATGTCCTCTTGTAAGCCGTCCTCCACTCTGGTTGATACTAAACCAAAGTTGAGTGCTACTTCCAGCACGCCATATGCTGATCCATCACATTACCGCAGCCTTGCAGGAGCCCTGCAATATCTTACTTTCACGAGGCCCGGCATATCTTATGTTGTGCAACAAATTTATCTATTCATGCATAACCCGATGGAGGATCACATGCATGCTCTTAAGCGCATTGTGTGCTATATTCAGGGCACTCTCGATCATGACTTACATAGATATCCATCTTCGACAACCACTCTCATTTCTTACACAGGTGCGGATTGGGGTGGATATTCGGATACCAGACACTCCACGTCTGGTTATTGTGTCTTTCTTGGTGATAATTTGATCTCTTAGTCCTCCAAACGACAAGCTACCTTGTCTAGGTCCAGTGCCGAATACCGGGGAGTTGCCAATGTGGTTTCTGAATCTTGTTGGCTATGAAACCTTCTTCTGGAGCTTCACTGTCCTGTTCCGAAGGCAACATTGGTTTATTGTGATAATGTTATTGCGATTTATCTCTCAGGGAATCCGGTTCAACATAAACGCACTAAATATATTGAGATGGATATTCACTTTGTTCGCGAAAAGGTTGCTCGTGGACAAGTACATGTCCCGTCACGCTATTAGATGACCGATATTTTTACAAAAGCTCTTCCGTTGGTTTTATTTGAAACTTTTCGGTACAGTCTCAGCATACGATGATCTCCCGCTTCGAATACGGGGGTGTGATATAATATTTGTGATTTGTGAATATTACATAATCTTTCAATATATTTTGTATATGGTAGGTGTATATTTAGTTATTTACTACCTTAATTTTAACCTAAGATGATACTTGTATCATGAGTATATTTACTACTTTTTTTAAATGAAATAATGAAGGAAGATAATTCTTACCATTATTAAGTCAGTGTCCTTTTGATTTTTGTTTTGAGGAATAGATCGGAAGGCTTATCACTTAGTTTATATTTATAATGATCGGTCCGTGAAAAGTGTCATTTAACATAAAGTATGATATCGTACGTCACCCTAGGTCAATTTTTAGCAAGTAAAAAATATTCAATAGCCCTAGAGAGAGCAAAGTAGCTACCAAGACATGGACCTTGGTGTTCAGGGTCGGAGCTACCAGTCTGGATACGGATTCAGCTGAATTTAATAGCTTTGGCTCAAATATGATATTTATGTTAAGAAATTAATTAAATGTATATAAATATTAAATAGAACTCAATTATTACCACTTAAAATTGTCATTCTAAAAGGAATTCATAAAATTCAAATTCCGCCTCCGCCTCTATTGGTGTTACTATGAATATTATGATAACCAGTAAGTAAGTCGTATATACCACAAATGTCTGGATAAAATGTATTGTTATAGTTAAAGTTGTCAAAGCTCTCTAGCCAATAATGCGTTGAAAGAGTATTAATATTATCATTAACTCCCAAGTTGGACCAGAAAATAGCAGCATTAGGGTAGTTTATAAATATATGTTCATAAAGTTCTTTTGGAACTATTATTAAAAAAAAGTGAAGACAGTCGTCTTTGTTTTTTTTTCGAAGCTTGATTTCCAAAATATCAAGTCAAGATATTTTAAACAGAATAATGTCCCTACTAGATTTTCTCAAAGAACTACCACAAATAATCTTCAAATACATTTTTCTCTTAAAATCAAATCCAAATACAGATTCTCTCTTAAAATACCTTCCAAAAAACTTCTTAAAATCCAACTTCTCATAATTGAACCAAAGTCGCATCAAACACCACCATTGTCTACTCTTCTCAGTCGAGCAAAGTAATTAAATTGAAGAAGTAATTAATTTGAATGACTAATTGGGAAGTTGTTCATTTCTAAAACATTATAACCCCTTGATTATTTTCATTAATGAAGAAGTCTATATATATAATATATAATATCTAAATATGAAAAATCATATTCCTACTATAATACTAATATCCTAATTACACTTGTACAAAAATTCTACAAAATAAGGTAAAAAACCTAAATACACTTTTACGCTTGTTACGGTTTATATCACACCCCCGCAGTCATAGCGGGCGGTTGTCGTACGCTGAGACTGCCCCTAAAATCTTCAAACAAAACCAAGCGAAGACCCTTAGTAAAGATGTCAGTAATTTGGTACCTTGAAGGGACATGCAAGACACATACTTGTCCTCGAGCTACTTTTTCTCGAACAAAATGAATATCCATCTCGATATGTTTAGTGCGCTGATGTTGGACCGGATTCCCAGAGAGATAGACTGCACTAACATTATCACGGTAGACCAATGTAGCTTTTTGAATAGGAAGCTCTAACAGAAGATTACTCAGTCAATATGACTCAGACACCATATTGGCTACCCCTCGATACTCGGCCTCCGCACTGGATCGCGATAAAGTAGTCTGGCGTTTTGCGGACTAAGAAACCAAGTTATCACGAAGAAACATGCAATAACCAGATGTCGAACGTCTGGTATCTGGACATCCACCCCAATCAGCATCTGTACAAGACACCAGAGTAGAGACGGAGGATGGATATAAATGCAATCCATAATCAAGTGTGCCTTGTATGTATCGTATGATGCGTTTGAGTGCATGCATGTGCTCAATCCGTGGATCATGCATAAATAAACACACATGATGTACTGCATAAGTAATATCAGGTCTTATGAAAGTAAGATATTGAAGAGCCCCTGCAAGACTACGATAGTGGGTGAGATCCTCATATCAACCGGAGTAGAAGAAGACTTACACGATGACATGCCAACTCTCTCAATAATCTAAGTTGCATACTTCTTCTGTGATAAAAATAGACCACATGCATGACGAGTGACAGTTATACTAAAAAAATAACTCAAGAGCCCCAAGTCTTTCATAGCAAATTCTGAACTTAGAAGGGACATGATAGACTTGCGTAGATTATCAGACGAGGCAATCAAAATTATATCATCCACATATAACAAAATGTATGCCAGAGAAGTACCACGGCGAAAGATGAACAGAGAATGATTAAACCTGCTGTGAGAAAACTCAATAGTATACACATAATCTGCAAACCTCTTATACCAAGCCAGTGGGGCTTGCTTAAGCCCATATAAGGAATTCTTCAGCAAACAGACATGGTGAGGATAATTGGGGTCCTTAAATCTCAAGGGCTGATGCATGTATATTGTCTCTTTAAGATCACCGTGTAAGAAAATATTTCTCACATCCAGCTAATGGATGGGCCATGCTTTCGAGAGAGTCAGACTAAGCATAATGCGAATGGTTGCCGATTTGACCACCAGACTAAATGTATCTCTACAATCCACACAAACGTGTTGTGTTTGATCATCACCTATAAGACGGGCCTTATGCCTCTCAAAAGAGCCGTTAGAATTTTCTTTATGAGTAAAAATCCACATAGAACGAATAATATTGACAACAGACGGACGGGACACTAACTCCCACGTCTTATTTTCAATAAGAGCATTATATTCATCATCCATTACCATTTTCCAATTTGGGTCATGAAGGGCAGAAACTGGGTTACGTGGTAGGGTGATTTATTGACATTAAAATTAAGATTAAAATGTCATTTTGGTTTAAAAATACCCCGTTGACTACGAGTAACGGGCCCTTGACTCGAGATAGAATTTGACGGGATGTGGGTAGGTGACGGTTCAGCAGAGGACTGGCCAGTAGGCAGTGAGATTGCTAGCCCAATAACGTTGGCTAAAACGGGGGGGAGGGGGGAACATTATTTGGGCCAACACGCAGTGGGTCTGCTGGCCAAGACACTATTTCGGTAATCTGGGATATCGGGCCAGCATGTAGTGGGCTTGGTGGTCGTAAACTTGAAGCTAAACCGGGAATTGGGACGGACCCGAGAGAATGTGGGCCAGCAGGCAGTGGTCCTGCTGGCAGAATTGGATCACGGGTAGGTTGGGCCCACTGCTGGAGAACATATGGTGAGAACCCATCATCCAAAAAATTATAATTCCTAGGCACGAAATTAGACAAATTAGCAAACGGAAATTGAGTTTCATAAAAAATGACATGGCGATTAATTATAATTTTATTAGCAGGTAAATCAAAACATTTATAACCACGATGATCAGATGGATAATCCAAAAACACACAAAAAGTAGAATGGGCTTGTAGTTTGTTAATTATAGTAGACGGGAAAAACGGATAACACAAACACCCAAATACCCTAAGATGATAATACGAGGGATCCTTATTATAAAGAATTTTTAGGGGTGATTGATATGCTAAACCTTTTCTAAGGAGTATGTGAAGGAGGTAGGTAGCCATTTGTAACGCATGATGTCAAAACGACGGAGGTAATGAATCATGGGCTAGTAAGGTTCGGATAATATTATTAGTGATACGAATTTTTCTTTCGGTCTTCCCATTTTGTTAGGACGTATGAGGACAAAAAAACCGAAAAGATATGCCATGAGCATCACAAAATTCCTGAAATGTCCCATTAACATATTTTCTACCATTATCACATTGAATGTTTTTAATTTTCCTTTCAAATTAGGTACGGATGAAAGCTCTAAATTTTAAGAATGTGGAAAAAACTTAAGACTGTTTAGACAAAGGAAAAGTCCACAAAAAATTAGAATAATCATCCAAAAATAAAACATAATAACGATGGCCCAAAGAACTCAAAACGGGAGATGTCCATAAATCACTATGAATAATGCCAAAAGACATCGACGTACTAGAAGTAGATGCTACAAATGGTAATCTAACATGTTTTTCTAGAGGACAAGAGGGACAAATATGAGTACTACGAATACTCTTACAATCAATAAAATTATTATTTGTAAGAGAAGAAATAATAGATGACCCTGAATGAACCAAACGTGCATGCCACAAAGAAGGAGCAAGAGCGACAAAGATTAATGGAGTGGCTTGACCCGTGGAAATGGTGGTGGTGGTGATTGGATAAAGTTCTCCCTGACTATTACATCTCATTAGAGGTATCCTCGTCGTGAAATCCTTTACAGAAAAACCAAAAAGGTCAAAGTTAACAGAGACCTAATTATCAGTTGTGAATTTTGAAACAGACACCAAATTTTTAATTAAGTGAGGGGCATGAAGGATATTTTTTAGGATTAGAGGTGGATGTGGGGAGGGGGGGGGGGGGATTTGTGTGACCATAACCACAAATTGGAATTAAATTGCCATTACCAACAATGATGCCACGATTATTGCTCAAATTGAAATAAGATGAGAGATTACCTTGCGCGGACGTCATATGAGAAGTGGCTCCGATGTCCATATACTAATTTGTGTCTGGGGGATTTAATCCAAGGGTATGTATCGCGACCTCAATTTCCGTAGTGTCGGACCGGAAACTGGGCTTGCAGCAGCGAAGGCCTGCTGAGGCCGAGGCCCAAACAGGGCATCATGCTGCTAGGGCCCGTTCGATTCTACTGGGCAGCTGGCTGTTGCTGTGCATGGGCCACTGGCTTAGCCCCACGGCCACTGTGCATTGGGCCAAGGCTACGGCCCAGCTGGTCCACTGCTGCCACCGTCACTGCCGCTGCCATGGCTCTTGCCACCATTTTTTCAATTTTAACCCTTTTTACCGCTACCATTGTTACGAGTTTGGCTAGAATTATCCGAGAACGGGTGAGGGTCATCGGACGTGGACATCATGATGAAATTTGCTCTGATAGCCGCCTTTTTAGCCAAGTCGGCCTCTTCTAATGTAAGCATGGAACGGGCCTGGTAGAACGGTGGGAGCGGAGTACTTTGTTGAAAGAGTGTCTCAACGCCATTATAGGCCTCAGATAGGCCTGCAACCATCTGAAGAACAAGACGATCATTGGTGACGGGCGCACCAACGTTCTTGAGTTGATCCACCAATTCCTTTAGCCTTTTACAATAGGCTGAGACATTCGGAAAATCCTCCATATTGACATGAAAAAATTCCTGCTCAAGAGTGACAGCATGAGAATTTTTGTTATCTTGGAATATATCATGCACCATATTCCAAGATTCCATCACCGTGGATTCGGGTTCAGTAATCGTCTGTAACAGGTCCGTAGAGATAGTGAAATAAATTCACTGGAGGACTGTAGCATCAAGAGTCGTCCATAAATAGGGTCATCATCGGCGCTAGACACTTTCTCCTTGCCTGTTTACGCGGGGATGGTGTGATGAAGGACTTGATGCTAGCGTGCGTGAACTTTAACTAATTCCGCTCATGTCGCGTATTGAACGTTTTCCATCTCAAGAATGATAGAGATGTGGTTCTTGATGCTGGAGACTGTAAGGGCAGGATAAAACGTGTTCTTTGAGGTAGACATAATGAAAGAACAAGAGGAGAATGAAGGATTTGGATGAAAATTTGGGAAGAAAAATGAGAGGTGGTCCTCGGCCACGACTAGACTTCTGATACCATAAAAGAATATAATCCTTGATTGTTTTCGTTAATGAAAATGTCTATATATATAATATAGAATTTATAAATATAAAAAATCATATTCCTACTATAATACTAATATCCTAATTACACTTGTACAAGAATTCTACAAAATAAAATAAGAAACCTAAATACACTTTTACACTTGTTAGGGTTTCTATCAATTTCATTATTTCATTCAGACAGGTAAGTAGCTTTTGCCAAGTCAAGTTCATAATTTATCAAGAAGAACAAACATTGTTACCAAAATAATTGTTTCGGTCTCTCTTAATCCAACCAGGGGTTTAGTTAATCCACTTTCTCTAGATAATACTGCTAATTTCTTTTACCCAATCCTTTGCCCGTAAAAAAATGAATTACATTATCCTTATTTATTTTTTCTATCTCAACTTATTACCCCCTGAAGTAGGAGCTATTTTAAAAAAAAAAACTTAACTTTGAGGTGGTCCAATTACTCACCTAAACAATTTTAAACGGATATACTTACCACATTTTCCGTCCAATCCCAAATTTTAAAAAGTAGGTGTTACACACTCACCAATTCTTATTTGACACGTGTTAATTAAATTAAAATTACATTTTCATTTTTGTTTATATATTTCTTTTACTCTTTCTCTTTCTAATTTTTTGACTTCACCATTCCTCCCCACCCCCAATCCCCACTCCTTCTTCTTCTTCTTCAGCTAACCCCTTCAACATATTCGTTCTTTCTTTCTTTATTCTAAACCTCCCCTGCTGATACTTCGAACAAGAAAAATCGAGGAAAGAAAGAAGAGAAACAAGATAAATTTCTTCACAAAATTTTCATTATCTAATATCTCTGTAATTAGAGTTATCTTCACAAATTTACTGTAGGGTTTTGTTGGATTCAAAACACTTAAGTAAGGCATAACGGAAGTTTAAAAGTTTTATTTCTTATTTACCCAACAACATTTCTGGTATGGTTATACAACAATTAAACTTGTAACATAAAGCATAAACTTACAAGTTTGAATATCTGGAGTCTTTTTCTACTATAAGGTGCACACGCAGTTGCCTTTCCGATTGCAAGCTCCAAGCTTCAATGTATTTCTCTTTCGGAAAGCTAGAAAATCCGGCAGAGGTTTGAGATATTATTTGATTCTAAGTCTTTAAGGCTTAAAATGATTTTCAGAAATTGGTGTTTGAATAATGAGGTGAATGCCTCTATTTATAGTTGAAAAATAAGTCAAAACCGGATTATGATTTGACCTTGGGCCTGACCCAAAATTCGAGGCAGAGGCACCGCGACCCTAGGGTATGGGCGCCGCGATGCTCGACGTGCTCCTGCATTGTCTCGATTTATTTTCCGTGCATTCTTAATTAAATCCAAAATCAATTTTGACTTAATTAAAATAATCATTATCCATTTAAATATCTCGATTCCAAATCGAACATTTAATTACTCTCTCAATACATCCTTAGATCGAAACGGACAATCGACATAGTGTGACCCTATATGCCTTCTCATATCGACATTAATCAAATTAAATTCTACGCGGAGCTCCTAGACGGCGCCGGAAGACGAACTCAATATGTGAAGTACGTTTACGCGAATCCAGTAAACTTAACCTTTATGTGGTAAGATAAAATTCTTTCATTCACGACACACCCGATCAAGCTTAGGATTTGTCAAGTGTCTATCCAAATGGCTTAATCATTGTATCTCATCTATATTAGTTGACAACTAGACCATATTATAAATATGTCTATTGCGTTGATCAACGACTTAGTCAACTTAATATCACTGAGAATCCGAGTGTTCTCCCGAATATACATTCGAGGAATGAATCCTAATCTTGGCTCAACTACCACCTTTAATCCACATCGTAATGTACCCAATACAAGCCGTATCTCAACCTATAAGGCATTTGAGCTTAGGACGGGATCAAAGTACATTACTTTGTAGATAAGACGCGTATTGACCTCAAGTCTAAGAACTTCTATCTCCCACACACTGATCATACTTTAGACAAGTATAATAAATAGTATATTAGCAGGGTATACCAATACTTTCAAAGTATCCATGTGTCCATCACGAGTAGTCATTACTCGTAGCAGGTAAAACATACTACATCTTCTAAGGATGTGATACAGACCACATGTCGACTTATCATATATCATCGATATCTAATTCTCGATGATCATTAATCGAGGCTATTTAAGAGTTACGCTCTATCATCAATATCTCACTCTATTAATGATAACGTAAGTTCAAGAGATGCACATTAAAGAATAATTACAAACAATCAAATAATAATCTAATAATTGCAAATGTCAAAATATTAATCTCCATTAATAATAATACGAATGTGTATAAAGTACATTTGTCCTAATACAGATTGTCTCTAGGACATAAATATACTTTCATTTACTACCCAAATTTATTCTCTCAAAATCACCGCAAGGAAGAAACTTGAAATTGTTGTTAATGATGTTCGTGTACTGAAGCATAGATCCGATTATAAAGGCTGAGAATTAGAAAATTGAGCAGAATTCTTCGAAATGTAATGCAAATTGTCTAATAAGATTTTGGATTGAAGAAAGAGTTGAAACAATAGTAGTAAAAGAAGGTGGGTTGAATTATGGAATGATGACATTGAAAGCGATGGGTCATAGCAATGGATTTGTGAAGAAGAAGAAAGAAAAGAAAAATGAATAAGGAAAAAAAAATTAAATTAACAAGAAATAGAAAAATACATTTTATAAAAAAATAATTGTAAAATACAATTTGCAGTCGTTTTTCGGGTTACTCACTCTCTTTTAAGAGAGTGTATGCACTCTCTATGTCAGATCGCCCTAAAAGGAAGTAATTATATTAATTCAAAGTTGTTTAGGGGTAATAACAATTCCTTAAAATTCAAGTGTCTTTTTGAAAAAAAGTACAAGATAAGAAAGGTAATGATGTATTTTCTCATTTGTTTTCACCAACTTAATATCTTTCCACATCTATTACAGTGAGATAAAATTGAAAAATAGTTAATTCTCTTCTTCTTTAAAATGAAAAGTATATCGAACAATTGTATTTAGTAAATGTGATTAGCAAAACGTAATAAAGGGTGCATGTTGTTTAATCATCTTCATCATAACTAATAGTAACTAATACATTCGAAAGGCCTTAAACAAGCACCAAATATATACAAAAGGTTATAGCCCCAACTCTCACATCACCACAACTATAAAAACTCCAATAACTCTCTACCCTTTTCTGCATGGGGTCATCAAAATCATCTCTAATGACAGAAATGCCCTTAACTTAGTACCAAAGAAGAACACATTATCCGTTAGTACCTCTAATGGTAGAGGGACGGCGCGTGAGGATGCCATCAATATGCGCGGCGCGTGAGGATGCTGTGTTTCAGTTAACAAAGGAATTAGGTCATAAAACCGACGGCGAAACTATCGAGTGGCTGTTACGTTACGCGGATCCAGCAATCATCGCTGCTACCGGTAACGGTACTGTTCCGGCGAGCCACATCACCAAGACGGCGACGAGCATGCTGTCGGTTTGGCGCCGTTAAGCTGTGCTATGCCGGTTTCTGGTTTTCCGGTAGGAGGTGGGATTTTCGCGATGACGGCGCAACCGCAGCCGTGTTGCGGATTGATTTGTGTCAACCGGCGATAGAATTTCCCGGTAGTAGTTATCGGAATATGCCGTTTAGGGCGTTGTTTTTGCAGCCGATGAACGTCGATGAAGGCGGCGGCGGCGGAGAGGAGAAAGTTACCGGAGTAGATGGGAAACAGTAGTAGTTATGGATAAGTTTGGACTAAATGTGTCGGTTTTAGAATTTTCTAGGTCCTTTTTTGCTATGTCAAAAAGATCGGGAAGGATTAAAGAGGGTCCAACTTTTTGGAGTTTTGGGGGATTTTAGTAAAATAGGTTAATTCGAATCCATTCAAACTAGTGTTGCTTTACTCAAAAAAAAATGTGATGTTCTTTGAATCTTTGTTCTATTTCACTCCCGCTTCATTTTATATTATGTTAGTTTGAATGGATTCGAATTTCAAAGTATAAAATTATAAAGAAAAGGGCAGGGTGGTGCAAAGCTCCTGCCATGCTCGAGATTAGGAGAAAGACTGAATCATAAAATTTATTATATTTATGATCGTTTAAACTCATAACATTAACTTTATTCCTTACTACAAAATTTCCCTTCCTAAATAGCAAATTGGTCGGCTCTTGGGATTGAACCCAGAATCTCTGATTTCGTAGATCAACACTAAAATTATGAAGAAAGTTTGTGAGTTTTTGTAGTTTAAACCAAGTCTAGAATACATTCCTTTTTAAATTTGAAAGTAAATTTCATTTCTCGATAAAATTGCATGGGAAAAAGTAGTAGATATGGATAAGTTATGTAACTTTAACCCATCTCTTTCTGTTATAGACAAATGGCAGCTTTTTGGACTAAATGTGTCAGTTTCTAGAATTTTGTAGGTGCTTTTTTGCTACATCGAAAATATTGGAAAAGGATCAAAAGAGGGTCCAACTTTTTGGGGTTTTGGGGATTTTAGTAACATAGATCAAGGGGTAAAATGTTAATTTTTGATATATATTCGATTTAAGTAATGGTTTTTGTAAATTATTGTCAGTGGATAAGTAAAGATGTTACATTACTCAAAATAATGTACTGTTCTTTGAATATTTGTTCCATTTCCCTCCCATTTCATTTTATTACTATGAGTGTTTTGGTAGGAAGGAAAATATCTTATGAAAACTATTTTTTTAATTTTTTCATGTTTGATTGGTCAAATTTTCTTGAAAAATAATTTTCTTAAAATGAAAAAAATGACTTCCATTAGTAGGGAAAACAACATAAATGATATTTCAAGTTTATTATCTCCTTCCCACCCACCCAAAGCTCCAAACCCCACCTCCCTCACCATCTCACCCCACCACCCCCGAACACCCATTCCCCACCTCCCACCTATAATATTTTAATAGATTACATATAAATACTTTTAGGATAATATTTTTTTGCTTACATACTAAACACTAGAAAATAAGTAAGAAACCACTTGTTTTTCAAGAAAACATTTTCCTTAAACACACCCTATATGTTACTCTAGTTTGAATGGACATGAAATATAAAATAAAATATGAAGAAAATTTGTGAATTTTGTATTTTTAATTAAAGAGCATATAATATATCAAAAATACTTTCTGAATTTTGTAATTTTGTACGTGTCGTTCTTATATGTAATTATCACATATGTTATTAAGCGTATATGAAAATACTGAAATTTAAAAATTATAAATATATAAAGGTAATATTTTTTTCATTTCATTTTATAAGTTAAGTCTTAGTAACTCTTTAGTTTTAATATTTCAAAAACTCATTTACTAAATATGAAGGGAAACCTTGGAGTAACTGATAAAAATGTTGTCATGTGACCTAGAGGTCACGGGTTCAAGCCGTGGAAACAACCTCTTGCAGAAATGCAAGGTAAAACGCGTACAATAGATCCTTGTGGTTCGATCCTTCCCCGAACCCCGACACATAGTGAAAGCTTAGTGCACCGGACTGCCTTTTTTATTTACTACATGAATGAGTGATTAGTTAGTTGTACTAGTATCTACTAACAATTTATATTGATGACAAAGTGAGGAGTTGGAAATGAATGAACAATGAAGGCTTCTCAATTTATGAGATAAAGTGCTTTTAGATTTTACATTTTAGAATATATCGTGTATTTTAAATGCTTTTGATTTTTTTTTTTTTTGTCTAAAGTAGCATTTGGGGTGACACTCTTTTCATGGGTTTTAAAGGATGTTATTTGCGTTTGAATTTGGAAGAATTAAATTGGAGAACAGTTGGAATAATTTAATGAAAAATTTAGATCAAGATCAACAAGAAAAATTTATTAGCTTCAAATGTATTTTTGAAGAGACCAATCACAACAACAAACTCCAATGGAGAGGATAATGTGTACGCAAACTTTATCCCTATTTTGTGAAGGTAGGAAGATTGTTTTCGAAAGATCCCGGCTCAGTAACAAGAAGATAGTAAAAGCAAGATAGCTTATAAACAAAGCGAAGAAGCAATCCGACTATTGGAGATATAAGAATAAGCAAAATCAAGAATAGACCAATAGAATTTTAACGAAGTGGATTTAAAATAATTAAACAAACAAAGGATTGGTCTCTTTTTTTTTTGGAGAACGCCCACTTTAAACTGTATTTTTTCTCCATTTGATTAATGAAAAAACAAATACGTTGGTGTCATTATTCATAATTGACAACTGAACAAACTATAAATCCATTAAACAAGAATTAAGAGATATTTATATCTTTGTATAGACGGTAGACAATTACACTAACTGGAGAAATGTGCACGTGGAGCACAATGTTTGAAGAGAAACAAGATATCTTTATAACAATATGATATTTTACTATGCAACTAATAAGAGACTAGTATTGACTATGCTATACTTTAGTAATTATGTGAACAATTATAAGAATGTAAAGTATTATTTATCATATTAAAAAAAGAATGCAAAGCTTAGCTGACCCCAACTTGCTCAGGATTGAGGCATAGCTGTTGTTGTAACGTAATGTAAGTACTGCACCTGTGTACCAGAGCCAGGATGACGCCGTTGCAGGTAGTGTTTGCCTTGAATATATAGGTCAAGAACTCTTAATGCTTGTTCCAGAAACTCCACTTCTTTTTCTTCTTCTTAAAATCATCACATGGCAGGAAGTCTGGAATGCAGCATTAAACTACAGTATTAGGATCATATAAAGAAATATAAATGAAGGTAGGATTAGCAAACTTCCACTCAACAGTCCAATCTCAATGTTCATTGCATTGCCCATTAAAAAATGTGATAAACAATACTCCCTCCGTCCCAATTTTTATGTAACATAGTTTGAATCGACACGAAGTTTTAAGAAAGAAATGAAACTTTTGGAACTTGTGGTCTTAAACATGTCATACTTTGTGTCGCTATAAACTTTTGAAATATGTGGCTTTAAACATACCATAACGTTTGTGTAGCTATAAAAGCTTCTCATTAAGAGTAAATTGAAGTATACAGTTAATCGTTTCCAAATATAGAATTGTGTCCATCTTTTTAGAACAAACTAATAAGGAAAGTGTCACGTAAACTGAGACGAAGGGAGTATGTGTTAATCAGGAAATGGCCATGCCCCTCCCGCTTTTCAAGATCTTCATTTTCTTCCTTCCTATAGGCTATCAATGCTAAGACATCATATGGAAAGATGACATGAATGTACAAAAGTGATTACCTCCTTGAGGGTAGATTGAGTTGTAGTGCACCTCCGCCCAGAAACTCAAGTATATGACTGCACAAAGAGAAAAACAAGATGAACAGTTAAATTTCTGTGCGGGAATCAAATATCAAGACTTCAAACACCGCCCGCTCTTTCATCTAGTTTACAGCCACACATGTACAAAAATACCGTTTTCATACTTTAATTCCTCTTCCGAGCAATCTCCAGATTTACATATTATCCATTGCTTTGAAATGTCTAAACTTGTTTTCACAGTAGAGAGGTATGATTATAAAATGGCATAGAACAAATGACATGGCATGCATAACCAATATAAAGTTTGCCCCTATTCATTAAACTTTCAACCTTCTCAATATCATCCAATATGTTCAAGTATAAAATTTAGGTCTCTAAGAAGAGAAAGGAATGCTTATGCGTCCATCTTAAGAGATCGAATTTAGATTTCAAAACAGCTAACACGGGCAACCCTTGGGAATCTCTTTTTCATGAAACCAAAGATCAAATTTCAATAAGACTATCCTTAAAGGTTCATAGTCATCAAAATAATAACAATAATATTGTTTCGCTTCATTCCTCCCTACCCTTACAATTTCGTGTTGTCAAGGCACACCGAGGTTCTAACTCTACAGTCCAAATATCAAAAACATTTCTTTGCATTTTCTACATGACTTGTGAATAGTCAACGAATAACGGGGGAGTATTAATTCGGTGTTAAGAGGGATTATATTATCTTCATTGTTTGAATTGTTGAATTTGGGCCTGAAAATATTGTGGATGTATTATCTAAAATTTTAAAACTGCATTATTGAAATAACCAATAAAAGAATATCTGTAGAACTTTATAATGGTTTCTCCTCTAGTGGAATTACAGTTGGCAAAACGAAATAATAATAATCACTGTTGGGGAAAGCATCCTTAACTGCAAATTAGAAGTGCAGCAATATGAATTTGTACTTGAGATACATGGAAACTGAGAATTAGCAGGCAGCCACCTTACCCAGACTTCCAATATTTCTTTTTAAAGTCAAAACTTGTTCAAACACATTTTTCAAAATAGAGGATATTACAGAAGGTAAAAGCAATTCAAAGTTTGAGAACTAGTTACCTCTGTTTGACTTTTGATTAGTTGGAAGAATCTCAACGTAACATGTGTCTTTGAATGATGTTATAACAAGAATTTTCACGCCATACTGCCCACAAGGCAAAAAGACAAAATCAATGTGCAACACAAATAGGTTAATTCACAAACATATGCATTCTCATCTAATATCATAACAAGCAAAATCTTCAACATGGAGTTGAACATATACAAAGAAAATGCATCAAGACCACACAAAATGGAGTGAAAGAAAGAAATAACAAGACGGAAGAAGCAAAGTAAGGGCAATAATCAATACCGAGTCAGCAGCAGCCTGCAACGTAACATGATCACCCCATTCCCCATTCCTGGTTCAACCAATATAAAAGCAGATGTAGATTAAAGGTGAAAAGGAGAATGCGGAGTTTCAAAAGAAACAAAAGTATGTTAGTTACTTGGACATCCTCTTCAAGTATTCATCATATGCCATTGGGACATATCCCTCATACATCTCTGGATGATCTTTAAGCTGATAAAACCAAATGATTTACAAAACCTACTTAGCTAAATGCATTCGGAATAATTCAACTATCAAACCAGAGTATCATAAAGAAGATACTGTTATTCGCTTAGACAAGCACCTGACTGACTACTTGCTGTCTGACAAATTTGTGGTGCTCCGGGGTACGATAGAATTGATCTGATAAAGCATGGAACTGGAACAAAAGAGAACAGGTAAGTAGATGTGCATTAGAAACAGATAGGATGGAACCTTATCTCAACAAACTTAGATTCCCAGGAGCCTTATCCCGCACAAGACAAATATAAACAATTGTGGTGCCTTCTTTTGTTTATAATTAATAAAATATGCTACTCGTAGTTCGAGGAAAGGAAATAGAATTATTTATCTTCCACTAGAAATCAAATTATTCAAGCCCATATAGACAGTTTGAAATCATTATTATAAAGATAAATCAACCAAGTGATAAGGTAACCTGACAGTTGCCATCTCCTTGCACTTTGTGCTCCACCAAGTCAAATAATTGCAATCTGAAGCAAGAAAACCATAGCATGGGATGCTTCGCATAAAATAATTTACAGCAATAACATTACCATTCAATTGAACTAGCAAAAATACCAACTTGATGATAAACTTAGGTGGAGTAAAACCTAAAACAAACAAAAAAATGCAATGGTGCCCTGTGACTTTAAGCAAAAAAAAACTAAAAAAGTTCAATAGTATCTACTGGAATGTGCTTTACAAGTGTGTATTCACAAAGCAACAGAATACTACTTAGCTCATTCCACACCAGTTACTTTCTGTTGTCTCAAGTCCCATTTCTCCTATTTGATTCTCTTTTTTCAAAATGCTTGAGGGCTTAGGTGTTACTTTTCAACTAGCAGACAGTAAGAACCACCAGGAAAAAAATCACTAATATAGAAAGAGAAAACCTAAGAAAAGAAAATACAGAAATGCTTCTGCAGACACTAATCATTACTCCTATTTACTGGAATGTGCTTTACAAGTGTGTATTCACAAAGCAACAGAATACTAGTTAGCTCATTCCACACCAGTTATTTTCTGTTGTCTCAAGTCCCATTTCTCCTATTTGATTCTCTTTTTTCAAAATGCTTGAGGGCTTAGGTGTTACTTTTCAACTAGCAGACAGTAAGAACCACCAGGAAAAAAATCACTAATATAGAAAGAGAAAACCTAAGAAAAGAAAATATAGAAATGCTTCTGCAGACACTAATCATTACCTTGAAAAAAGCTCAGGACTTTTGACGGAAAGAATTAAGCTAAGTGCTACCATAAGACAATATGTCTTTTTTTCTTTAAAGAATATGAAGTAAAATGACAATATGTCATTAAGTTGTTCAAACACAAACATTTGTCTTCTTAAAAACCTAAGTCGTAAGGATCAGGATATACCTATCTAGTAGCCTTTGGTGATCAGAAGTTGCTTCATCGACTGAAGGTATGTCTCCATTTATTCTAGGAACATGCTGCAAGGTTAATAAAACAAATTGTTTTAAGAAACTAAAAGCGACAGTCAAGAAGGTATATCCACACAAAAAAGCCTACATGCTCAAGCTGAAGGCTTCAAATTGCAGTTCATTCAAACATACCAAGTGTATATATATATGTATGATACATCTCTGTATATGACTGTAAAGGGAATTTCACTTAACGTCTCTATCTTTATCAGGCACAACTCTTTTCTCATTATTCTTAAAAAGACGAACATGGTTTATCATATTCTTTAATATTGTATATGCGGTATCCAGATGAATAGAAATAATCAGGTAGCTGCTGATTTAAGAGGTTAATGTTCTGATGATACTAATTCAAGAAAGCTAGTCCTATAAGTAATCAGAAAGCCAAGTAAATGGTCCTCATACACAAAGTAAATTAGTGGTCTCGATACTCACACAAAACAGCCACTCAAAAAGTTACCATGAAAGTCCCAAAGAAGAGGAGAATTCCAAGCTCATTAAAGCTTCTACAATTTACTAACAGACACAACACTTACAGGAACAGCACTCAGCTGGTTTATTCTCTTCCCTACTTCTCCATCAATCTCGAATTCATCTTGTATGTCTAATGTGTATGTATACTCTTCTCCATCGTAGGATCTGTTGCCAGGACTAGAGCAAGAACTTGAGGGCCCTACATCATCAGCTTCTAGGCCAGTATCATGCCCTGTGAATCATAGATATATACATATATATTAGCAAATGTTTAAATTCAAGAAACAATCACAAAACTGAAAACAAGAAAGAAGCGTACCAGCATAGTACTCCCTTGGAGGACCATGCCAATGTTGTACACTGGTGGAGGCTTGCAAGTACTGCTGATCTGCATGTGAAGATTCAGCATCTTCTGCAATAGACAACTCTGACAGTTCTACTTGTAGAGCTTGAGCAATAAGCTCATCACTGTCAATGTTGCAATATGATGGTTGATAGTGGTTTTCTCTGGCATATTGTTCATGACAGATTTCAATGTCATGCTGCCTACTGTCACCGTAATAGTTGGAACTAAAAAGTTGGTCCACGTCAAGAAAACTAAGAACCCCACGAGCAGCATCAGATTCCGGTTCACACATGATTATATCTTTCAGAAAAAATTGCCAAAGTCAAAAACCTTTTCTCACCTCTAAATTGGATGTATCACTTGTACTTGAATAGAGCATGTTATTGAAGGGCTCAGATAAGAAGGATAAGATAATTCTGACCTATTGGTTAGATCATATAAAATCACTGGATAAATAATGATATTATGTTAGTACAGAGCAGTCGATTGCTTCGATTGGGACACCTTAACACTGAGTATTGTTTCCTTTTCTATATGTGCCAAGCATTTAACAAACCAGATGTGGTACAATTCATACATGATAGTGTGGATATGATCAAAGGATTACATTATTTTCATGGAAATATTTTCCTTTCTTGGAAAAAACAATTCAGATTCCAAGAGAAAGCATACACATTGTTTAAAGAGTTAGGTTTTCGACTTTCCGCACTATACTAAATGTTAGTTTCATTTTAAGTGATTGTTTCACTGCAGATGCATATTAAATAGCTATTTTGACTTGCTTTTATATTGATCAATATAGCCATCACCACTGATAATACTAACAGAGAATTTTTGGACTCACTTTTAACAACCAAAACATTGTTTATCAGTTTTGAGTTACTCTCCGTAATTTGGCATCTCAGTGTCTGAAATTCAGTTAACTGTTTGTGGTGAGCATATTATTTCCTGTAGTTAATTGGAGACAGATAAATTCCCCACATATTATCATCCAGAGTTTAACAAGGACTACTAAGTACAACATGAACAAAATCTTGTCAATGTTCTTGAAATAAAGATTCTACTTAAGATTGCCTTCTCCCCACGCTGTTTGGAATCAACAAAATATTGTTTTTGTTTTTAACAGTTTGAGAATGGAAGTTCACGCATGTACTTCTTTATCCCCAAAAGCCTGGTAATGGTACCAGAATAATGTTTCAATAGAACTTTAGCTACATATAGCCGCCAGCTCAATTGCTGAAAATCATTCTATTCTTCTCCATACCCAGGGCCGTCTCAAACATTTTGGGGGCTCTGTTCTAATTCGTAAAAGTGGGCCCTTAATATAAGTAAATATACAATTTCAATAATTAGAAATTATTTTAAATTGTAAATAACAACCCAAAATCTAAGCTTTTCAATTATTTTAGAAAGTGTCTAGGCCTAATAGGTTTGATTTGAAATTTGAATTTGGGTCTCCACTTGCGCGCGCCACTGGAACTGAATCACTTTACTTAGATTGAGCTAAGACCTGCTAATTATGGGCCTTTACTGTAAATTCTGGCTAATATTACTTAATAAAAAAAGAAAAAAAGGCCCCTAAAATTTTTCTTTTTTTGGGGGCACTATGCGGTAGCACAGCTCGCACGGGCCCAAAGACAACCCTGTCCATACCCCCAAGTTCCTACAAATATATCAGACATTATTTTCATCTCGAATTACTAGTTATCATCACGAAGCACCACTGCAACCTTCCTGTACTACTATAATACAACTGTTATAACCAACTAAAAAGTTGATCTTGGAAGCATTTTACTTCTGTAAAACATTTTGGGGAAATACCAACTACAACTTACCTTGATAAAAGAACTAAATCGTGAAAAAGAGAAACGAGAGGATGAATTTAACCTTTAAAGTCATTGGCTCACCAGCCTAATTACCTAAAAGTTATTGTTCAGTATTGCAAAAAATAAATATTTTCTCAGAAAATGTTTTCCTTGATGATATCATTTTCCATTATTTCGACATCTTCTACCAAAATGGGAGAAAAGACTTCTATCACTTCCGGACAGAAGTCATTTTTCTTCGCAAATATCCAAACTCTTTACTCCATATTACTTGTTTCATCAATATTTCGACATTGGTTCAACCATTATTAATAAAAAATATCACCAAAATACTATCTGCATACCCTATATAGAATTACCAAATATACCAACTTCATATCCAACAAAACACCAGAAAAAAAAAGATTCTATTTTTTACGAAAAATAGTCTCCTTTAAAAAAATCAAGTAAAACAAACAAAAAAATTAATTTCTTCATTTATCACCATCCATAGTTTTAATTTCTCCATTGACTTTCAAAATTTTAAAATTCAGTCTAATTCTTCATTTATCACCCAACTAATAGAAACAAAATATTAAAAACCTAATCTCTAAATCTTAAATACAAAAAAAAAAAAAAAAAAAAAAACTCATCATCCCCAACCCCCGCCCCCGCCAAAATCCAAATATACTGTTATACCATTTCCCTATTAACACTTCTCTTATTGACGAAGTGATTCGAAAGTTTATCATACATCAATTCCGAAACATCAAAAAGCTCGGAAAACAAAATATAATCATGAATTTGAATTAATCACAAATCAATTAGAAAAGTATAATAAAAAACTGACCGATTGCACTCCAACTCTGTTCATGTGCTATACGAATAATATCTCTGTGCTGAAAAAGATGATAATTATTATTATGGAGGAATTTATTTATATAGAATTTAAGAGAAAAGGCAAATTAAAAAGTTGAACAAAGTTTTTGTAATTTCAAACGTAAAAAGAGAAATGAATTTAAAGAGTGTTGATTGAGTTGAGTGTGTGTACGGAAAGCTATTTATGATGGGGATGGGGTTTGCCTTTTGAGTACGATCAAAGATACCGTTGCTTTATACCGCCCTTTCTAAAAACTCCACATTTTTATTTATATTTATACTATCAGATCACTTATAAATAAAATAGACGGTAAAAAAGAAAGAAGCACTTGGTAGGAATTAGTACCCACTTAGTATGTCTACCTCTAAATTAGTTGAGCGGTTAAACTTACTCGTACTCGATATTTATTTCAAATTATATTCACTAATTAAAATTACTCTGTTTGTTTCAAAATAATATCGTGTTTTTCATTTACATGTTTCTTAAAAAAATATTAATAAGAGTAGCATTTTGATTATTTTATTCTATTAGAATGTTTCACCGTATTATCTCTCCTCAATAAACATTTATTACTGTACAATATATCTATGCCAACTATATCAATGATAAATGTTGTAATTAATACAAAGAGTAAATTAAGAAAAAACTACTTAACTTTATCATGATAATGACAAGTGTATGGGACAATATTCGTATGAGACAACTGTACGAATTATGGTGTGATGTGTGACAGCTAATACTGAGTCAAGTCCAGGGCAGCCTGAGGCAAAACCGATAGCATTCAAGTGAGGCCGGTTGCATCATGCGCATATGTGGTGCCGGTAACTTAGAAGGTCAAAGGAACCGTTTTGAGTTGCAACAGGCGGTCGTTACTGGATCGGTCCTACGTCTTCTAGTATGGTCATAAAGGCATTTATGGCTATAATAATTGCCTAATTGTTACAACATTCATTCTCCTATATTAATGAGAGTATATTTCATGGGGCGTGTATCCATGTAGCTCATGTATAAATAGAATACATTGTTCCATTGTAAGACAGGACATTCAAGTTATTACAATACACTTACTCATATTCTCTTGATTATTATGCTTGCATACGAGTTGTCGTAACTTTTCCCAGAAGCTATTACAAAGCTCGGGCTAATTACTACTTTCTTAATCTTATTATTGTCAATTTACGGTATATTCTTTCTATAATTGTTATCAAATCTGTCACTTGAGATCCACGTGTCCTTGACCATGTATACAAATTCAATTGTACCATTTTATGGGTAAATAGTTTGGCGCCCACCGTAGGGCTTGGATAATTGTGGTGTCACAAGTGACCCCTCTACTAACGTAATTTTCTATTTAAGTCTTGTTTTTTGTTCAGAACAAACAAGTGACAGGAGTAGGAGAACACGGAAGCAGTCGCAACATAGGGGACAACACAAACAACGTCCCACTCGGACTGGATGGTTTTCTAGTAGGGACCACGATACTAGAGGACCCGATGTTTGCAAATGGAGCCACTTCCAGAGACGGACAGACTCGGCATGAGGATGTTCCCAACGATGAAACACCTGAAGAAGCCATACAAAATTTGAGGGTGTAGAATGCTGCTATGAGTGAGCAGTTAGAGCGTCTGATGAGGTTTCAAGTGAAGTATATGTCCAAAAATGCTGGCAGTATTCTAACAGACGAACCAATACCTCCACCAAATGGTAATGGTGAAACCGTTAATGACCACGGTAGATCAAGAAATGATGGTTCGGAAAGCGAAGTCGTCCTTGAAAATTCATTTCAGGAACACGTCTTGAAATTTATGATAGATATGACAAACAAAGTCAACACCAATGCAGAGAAGGCAGAAAAAACTGCCAAGGAGTTCCAACACCAGTTCAGTTAAATACCGGGGGGCCTTTCTGTGGTTGACGGTCCAGATGTCAAGGAGATATATTTAGTTGGCGTAAAATCCAGAGATTGCGCCTGAAATGATCCCCAAAAGGTTCAAAATGCCTTTTGTAGCCAAATATGATGGAACTACTGATCCACATGAGCACATAATGGCCTATACTATGGACACAAAAGGAAATGATATAAGGGAACACGAAATAGAATTCTGATCAAGAAGTTTATTGAAACACTTGCTAAGGGAGATTTAACATGGTATGCACTCCTCTTTGAGCACTCAATCGGATCATTCGCCCAGCTTGCTGACATGTTCAGAAAAGCTCATGCGGGGGCTCGCAAGGTGAAGACGCGCAAAACAGATATCTTTTGCATTGCGCAAGGAGAAACAAAACTCCTTAAAGACTTTTTTTCACGGTTCTAAAAGGAGCGGATACTGCTACCCACAGTTTCGGACGAATGGGCTGCAGAGGCTTTCACAAAATGGTTTGAATCCTTCAACTTCAGACGCCTTTCGGAAGCTAAAGAAAAATCTCTTGGAATTTCAAGCTACAACTTAGGAAGATGTGCACAACTGGTATAAGTTCAAGATCCGGATTGAAAATGATCTGCATGGATCTACGATTAGAAGTATCTTTGGGAAGTCTGACAAAGGAGTCGGAGCTGACCAAAATTCCTCAAAGAATCTCTTCTAACCTTATTCTACCCCCAGAAAGCAGGGAGGTGGACATGGTTTTCACTCATTTGAAAAGTCGAATAACAAAGGAGGTCCAAGAAAAAATAATCAAGGATTGATGAATTCCGATAAAGGTAATTCGTTTAACTCTATTAAGAGTATCAGTTACCCAAAATTATCCGAGTATAACTTCAATATCGACGAAGAACAAATAGTGGTGGTACTAAGAACTCATATAACGTCTCGACCACCGAAACCAATGCAATCTGATCCTAGCAAAAGAGATCAGTCTGTTTAGTGTGATTTCCATCGAGCGCACGGACATAAAACTGCGGATTGCAGACATCTATGAGAAGAGGTGGCAGTAATGCTAAGCAGGGGTTACCTCTGAGAATATTTGAGCGATATAGCTCGTAACAATTATAAGTGGAGACCACCCATCGAAGGTAAATCAAATCTGGTTGTACCACCTCATATTATAAACATGATCTATGGTAGGTCAATGATTACCGCTACATTGTTTACCGCAGCCAAAAAAACAAAAATCTTGGTAACCCAGGAGAAGAGATTTCAGGAGATACCTGACAAACATATTATCATGTTCACCAAAAAAGATGATGCCGACGTAATCTTTCCTCATAATGATGCACTGATGGTCACGATACCTATCGACTGCTTCCAGGTGAAGAGAGTTTTGATCGATCTTGGAAGCTCGCTAACATAATCCGACTGAAGGTGGCAGAGGAAATGAATTTGGCAGACAAGATAGTTTCGGCTCCCAGAACCTTCTCAAGGTTTAATATGTCAAGCGAGACCACGAAGGTGGAAGTGGATGTACCAGTGGACGCGATGAGAGTTATTAATATAACAAAATTATATATTATCGATAGTGATATGAGGTATAATGTAATATTCGGAAGATCGTGGATACATGATATGAAGGTGATTCCGTCGACACTACATATATTGGTAAAGTTCCCTACACCAGAAGGGATTCAGCAAATCCAGGGCGAACAACCCGCTACCATGGAAATGTTTACCATAGAGGAACCAGATGTGGTAATAGATGCTAAATAGCAATTACAGGAAGTGGATCAGGCACCAATGGATGTCCACCAGGTTCAGCTGGCAGAATCAAAATTGACATATCCGGATGAGGAGTTTTTGGACTGGTATCAGGTGCCTAGATATTTCAGGTACTGGACGAGTCAGATGTCACCAAGTCCACCATAGAGGAGCTTGAGCAGATTGCGCTATATCCGAAAATTCCCAATAGTAAGGTATACCTGGGCACTGAGTTAACTCCGGGGCTCAGGAATTTAAATCTTGAATATCTTATATCTAACGCTGATTGTTTTGCATGGTCTTATGAATATATCACATGCATCCCTCCAAAAGTCACAACTCATAAGTTGAGCCTAGATCTCAGTTTTCCTCCCGTGCAACAAAAAAAATGGCCAATCGGCGAACTTTGCAACAGGTTTGTTAAAGAAGAGGTAGCTAGATTACTAATATAGGATCAATCCTGAAAGTGAAGTACCCGGATTGGCTAGAAAATGTAGTCGTATTACCAAAAAAGGTAAACAAGTTTAGAATGTGTATTGATTATAAAGATTTGAACAAAGCATGTACGAAAGACTCATTTCTGTTGCCAAATATAGATCAGATGAACGATGCTACTGCCGGGCACGAGATAATAAGTTTCCTCGATGCTTATTCCGGGTATAACCAAACAAGGATGCACCCGGAATACCAATAGAAAATATCTTTTTAACTACTTTGGTACTTACTGTTATAATGTTATGCCTTTTGGACTGAAAAATATCAAAGCAACATATCAAAGGTTAGTAAATAAAATGTTTGAAAAACAAATAGAAAAAATAATGGAAGTATATATAGATGATATGTTTGTTAAGAGTCTTCGCGCAGAGGACCATTTAAGTCATTTGCAGGAAACCTTTTAGGTGCTGAGGAAGTATAATATGAAGCTAAACCCCGAGAAATGTGTTTTCAGGGTTGGCTCCGGAAAATTTCTGGGTTTCTTGGTTTCCCATAGAGAAATCAAGATAAACCCTGATAAAATAAAGGTTATCGAAGACCTACCAGACATACTTGAAGATGTGAAAGAATTGCAGTAGAGGACCGGGCGAGTGACAACCCTAAGCATGTTTATCTCTCGGTCATCAGAAAAATGTCACAGGTTCTTTTCACTTCTAAAGAAGAAGAACGATTTTTTGGACGCTTGAATGCCAGCAGGTCTTACGGGACCTGAAAGCCTACCTATCTAGTCCTCCACTCATGTCAAAGCCAAAGGATGGAGAACAACTACTTATATATTTGGCGGTCTTGGAGGTAGCGGTAAGTGCAGTCCTAGTATGGAAGGAAAAAGATACACAATTTCCTATCTATTATGTAAGTAGAGTGATGTCAGGGGCCGAGACCCGGTACCTATTACTTGAAAGATTGGATTTTGCCTTAGTAATGTCATCATGAAAGCTTCGACCATACTTTTAATGCCACCCAATTGCCGTAGTAACCACATTCTCACTTAAGAATGTGCTACATAAGCCTGAGCTTTTCGGGCACTTGGCTAAATGGGTGGTTGAATTGAGCGAATTTGATATTGAATATAGACCCCGAACTACGATAAAGTCACAAGTCCTTCTGGATTTTGTGGCAATTTCAGTCTAAGAGTAACCCCACAAGTGAAAAAATAGGCTATCGTGGTCTTGGGGACTGCCCCCGGGGTTTGGGTGCTCTACACAGATGGTGCCTTCAACGTCAAGGGGACCGGTCTAGGAGTAGTATTACGAACTCCCAGCGGTGAAATTTTAAGGCGATCAATACATAGTATAAGGCTTTAATTGCAAGTTTGAAACTAGCCCGAGGTTTAGGTTCTCAAATTATTGAATTCAAGTGTGACTCGATGCTGTTAGTGAACCAAATTCATGGGGTGTTTGAAGCCAAAAAAGAGTGCATGTCAAGATACCTCGAGAAGGCTCTGAAGCTTTTGTCTCGTTTTCAAGAATGGACCCTGGTGCATATACCCCGGGAAGAAAACATAGAGGCAGATGCACTCACAAACTTAGGCTCCAGCATGGAAGCCAAAGGTTCTAAAACCGAGTCGGTTGTTCAGTTGTTGCATTCAGCACTAGACCCCATCGGGTACGAGGAGGTGAATTCAACCAGCCTAACTTGGGACTGGAGGAATGAATTCTTGGACTATCTTGTGAATGAAAATCTCCCGGAGGACCCAAAAACATCCAGATCTTTGAGAACCAAAGCTACCCGGTACTATGTCATAGACGGAAAGCTTTATTGAAGGTGTTTTTATAGTTCCATAGCTCGGTGCATAGGCCTCGATGAAGCTGATTACGTAATGAGGGAAGTCCATGAATGCATCTGTGGAAATCATTCAAGAGCAGAATCCTTAATGAGGAAGCTCATGAGGGCCGATTATTATTGGCCCGGATCAAAGAAGATACAAAAATATTTGTACAGAAATGTGATAAATATTAGCGACATGCGCAACTGTTACACCGACCGAGAGAAGAACTGCATCTGGTAGTGTCCCCGTGGCCGTTCATGAAGTGAGGGATGGACATAGGCGGACCCTTGCCAGCGGCACCAAGACAGGTATGTCAAAATATATTTATGACTGACTATTTTTCTAAATGGGTTGAAGTTGCAACTTATACAAAGATCTAGGAGAAAGAGGTAAAGGACTTCATTTGGCAACAAATCATTTGTCATTTCGACATCCCGAAGGAGATAGCTTGTGACAATAATTGAAATTTTATTGGGGCCAAATTCACGAAGTTCCTAGATGACTTGAACATCAAGCGAATCACCTTCACTCCCTATCATCCCAGTATGAATGGTCAGGCAGAATCAACAAACAAGATTGTAATCCAGAACTTGAAGAAGAAACTGGAAGCTGCAAAAAGAAGCTGGTCGTCTATGATGCCATAAATATTATGGTCATATAGAACCGCGGTGAAGATTAGTACCGGGGAAACTCCTTTTTCCTTGGTCTACAGTGTGGAGGCTTTGATCCTGTTTGAAGTGGGAACTCCAGTTTGGGATATCTTCAGGGTGAGGATAAATCAAATGCAGAATCAATGTATGTGCACCTAGATTTGCTCAAATAACATCGAGACCTAGCATATCCGGATGGTAACCCAAAAACAAAGAATGAAACGTTACTATAATCGATGCACAAATCTCTAACACTTCAAAATCGGGGACTTGGTGCTCCGGAGGGTAACCCAAAGTACCCAAGAGCCTAATGCAGGGAAATTAGGCGCAAATTGGGAAGGGCCATATAAAGCCATTTAAAGAAGTACTATGTGTAGTAAGACAAAACATGTGTTGCACGCTTTTTTTCCTGCGTCCGGTTTTTTCCCAATTGGATTGTTCTAGTAAGATTTTTAATGAGGCAACACCTCAAAATAAGCATGTTAACTGTCTTACTACCGTGAAAAGTTATCCAGTGCCTGAGTCTTCATAGTATGAACTAACAGAAACTGGGGCTATATACACTCGGAGCGGAGTGAATAAAATTTTACAAAAATTTTAGCGCTTCAAGGGAAAGCACATAATATTGGGGACTCCCCAAATGCTGGGGACTTCTCAGGTGTTTAAATTATATGTAACCGGACTGACTACACTATATAACAAACGGATTATTCTTGCACTTGTCTTCACATTTGTAAGTCAAATGAATCAAATAAAAATTTCCTTTTTATGATTGATAAATCTTTTCCATCATGAGAATAAAAACATATGTTATCTTAAAACATATCAAAAATTCCGTGCTAAAATGAACAAGAGACGTCCTCTTCTACAACACCATTAAAATAAGGGCCCTCTCTTATTAAAAATCTTAACAAAAATAAAAAGTTAAGGCTCCGGATATAAAAAGTGCCGGAGTTGCAAGTTGACCGGAACCAAGACAAGTCCGGAACTAACTATAAAGGCCATGAGAAGCCCCGATATAAGATAAAAAATACATCTTTTGGATTAAATTAAGTTTGACAAAAAGTTTTCGAGCTCCCGAGGCTTAGCATTTAGTAGTAGTAAAGTAAGCCTCGAGGTAAGATTCCAATTCATGAGGTAATGAAATTATAGCCTACAAATAAAAATATTTGCTTTTAAGAATAAATAAAGGAAGAAAACCTTAAGCAGAATTGCAGAAAGGAAAAGTTCTACATTCATATTTTCCGGACCAAAATCGGTCCGGTTATAAAAATATCAATCGGCCCTGAAAGTGACCCGGTAACTGATAAAAAACAAGATTGAAATTAAAATCCGTGCGAAAGGTTACGTCCTGCCCGCTCCATGATCCACCGGGGGTGATTTAAATGTTACTAACAAAGTAAAATGATCAAAAGATCAAGTAGGGGGGGGGGGGGTCATCAGCTTCCACGTCAGAATCCTCTTTATCTCTACATAAATCTTCCAACGATAGCTCAGCATCGTGGAGGTCAATTTCTACGTCCAGGATCTCAGAAGCAATGTCAAAACCTGGTTGTTGGCTTCCTCAAGAGTATCCATGCGACTGTTCAGAATGGCCAGATCCCTATGAAGCTTCCATCTTTGGCATTTGGTTTGAAGCTCAATGATGGTATGCTCGGAGGTGTGAAGTTGTCCCTGGCCCCAGCGAACTCAGCCGCCAGTTCGGATGTTCTTCTTTGAAGAGTCACATATGAAGTGGTTAAGACTTAAAGAGAATTCTCCTGGTCCCTCAGAGAGTCAACAACATTTTGTAGGTGTAGCCGGATGGAGGCTTGAAGAGAGCCTGAATCCATGAGATCAATTTTGAGGCCCTCAACTTCGGCCCGGAGGTGTTGGATTTCCTCGACCAATTTCTGCTCTTCTTGAGAAGGACCCACTGCCTAGCTAAATCCGTAGTGGAAATGGAAGTGGCATGTCCTTGAGTAAAGAGAAAGGTACCGATGAGGAAATTGAGAGATCAAAAAAGATAACGGGGGAAATATTATACATGCAAGAGTAAGTATGCAGGATGTGGAAGGGAAGTCTCTAACGTAGCATTATGGGATTTCCTGGGAGAAAAAACGGATGTCCCAACCTCAGTGTCGGAGGTAGGAATTGAGCTGGCCTTAGAAAGATTAGTCAGAGAAACGGGAGGTTCAGCCTCCAAAATATCTCAGAGGGGACTTATGAGGGCAGTGCCTCCGCCGTTCACATTTTCCTCATCTTCAATTTGGATGAAGCCTGCATGTGCTTCTACCTGAACCTCCTTCCAATATTTGATAAGCCGGTGGCAGTTCCCGATCTTGGAACTAATTCCAACCGGGGTCGTTGGAAATTCCTCTTGAGTTTTCCACTTCCGATTACTGGAAGCAGATTGTAGTATATTGGACAATGAAGCTGTAAGGGAAGGTACCTTTTAGGCTGTAGATTTTATTGCTGGGAGCCCTGCGGTTAGAATGAAAAAGAATCTCGGGAAATCTGGGGTTGAGTCTATATAAAAGGGGGAGTTAGGGTTGAGGCTTACCGTGGTATTTTCCTTTCATCACTTGGAGGTCATACTCTTCCATGATCGGGTGATGTCGAGGGAAGCACAGAGAATACTAACGATTCACTCAAAAATCCATTCTATCAGTTGTGCCTCAATTAAAGCGGTAGTGAAAAATGCAGTATTTGCATGAGAAATTTTTAATTGAAAAAGAAAAATAAGTAAGGTCATGGTTAAAATATACTCACAAGAAGAGTTCCACTCCTCTGGGAAAGGGTTTGCAGAAGGACGATGGATTTGGTCAGTTTTAATCAAAATAAACCGGATTGGCCAACCTCGGTCAGAATAATCTTCGGCATTAACAAGACTTCGGATTTCACGGTAGTATAAGTGGATAATACCTCCCTGGTAAACTAGGGGGTAGTAGAGAAGAAGAAGGTAGTCAATGGTGAACGGGGCATTGACATTATCTACCAGCATCTGTATACAATAAACTAAACTCCAAATTTGTGAAGCGACTTGCCCCAAGCAAATTCTATATCGTCGACAAATATCTTCGATAATTTGTGGGATATGAAGCTTAGAGCCAATAGTAAAGGGTATGTATAGGTCATGGAAAACACTTAAACGTGGTGATGTACTCGATCAACTGGATCGACTATTCTAATTACTATATCGGTAGAAAAGTTACAATATTTCACTATATCAGGGAGAATTTTGGCAGTAATCGCAGATTCAATTTCTTCAATGTGTTCGAAATTTCCCTGAATACGAAGGTCTCCAGAAAAATCAAAACCAGAGGGAAGAATGTCTGCAGCAACAGAGTGTAAATTAATCTCTTGATATTTTGGGAAAATATGTTCTTTTCTAGGACGACGGGTTGGAGGATTGTCATTATTTCCTGTAAATGAGAAGGAGAAGATTTAGTATACGTCATTATGGAAGAAACTTTTAAAGAAGAAGGAAAGTTTATGAAGATTGAAGATTCGAAGAATATTGTAGTTGCCTTCTGTGTGGGATTTGGCCTCCTATTTATTATAAAAAGAATATAACATATGGTTATGAAAAGACGTGTATCATCATTGCTATACTTCACGTCGATCAGTGCAAGTTGTTCAGTCATTTGGTTCGGGGTTCAAATCCACTTCCTAGGTGCACAAGAGTTACGCCTGGAAAATGCAGGGGCTATCTAATGTTATACACTTATATGCAAAAGATAGGTACATTATGTATATATATATATATATATATATATATGAAAATGTATAATTTGTAGGTATATACTCTAAAAATATAATTATACAATAGTATACATGAAAATACGCACTTATACATAATTATACAATATTGTATAAGTAAGTATAAAACATAGATCTGGATTGATTACATTATGTATATAGGTTTATAAACATGTATAATTGTGTATAACAGGTGTGTATACACCCATATTCACTATTATACACCCACTACCTTTCACCTATCAGTTTCTCCACCGCTGACTCAACCACCTTCGGCGACATCCCCACCGCCGGCGCGACCCTAGATTTCTTGTTGGAACTCATTATCGGAGCTTCATCGTGGAATAACCATATTGCCACCGTCTTTGCTCCATCTCCGACCAAACAACCTGTACCAAACCCAACGCCACCAGCGGTTCTCGTTCGCCGTCAATGGTTGTTTGCTAGTAAGGTAGTGGTGGTCAGAGGTCGCTCATTTCGCTGAAGTAGTGGAGAAGACAAAGAAAGGCTAAAAATAATGTCTAGCTACTGCCGACATAATAGATCTAGGGTTTCGATAGCAGTAGAGGCGGAGGATAAAGAGGAGGCGAACTAGATCTAGGGTTTCACCGACATTTTTTGCCACCGCCGGCAAATTTAAAAAAGGTGGTTTATGGTAGCATTGTTACCCTAAGTAACATACAATGTAATTAAGTCCTTTTATATTTGAAATGAGTTAAATTTAATTTTTTTATGTCATCCTTACTTCATAATTAGCATATTTAATTTTACGGGGACAGAAATTTCATTGCCAATTTAGAATTATAAGTTTCAAATTAAAAGTCTTTTTGTCTTTTTAAATTTTAATTTTTATGTCGTATAATATATCCCCATAATTTATATAGAGGGAGTATAAGTTAATTACACATAAACTTCAATGATAACTATTAATTTCTTCTTTGGTTTCTCATTCGGGGTTTGGCACTCACATTGCGGCCCCGACTAATCCGGATCGCGCCGCGTAAGACCTATTTAAGGAGGAAGCGCTTTCTAGTAGGAGATTTTCCACACACAGAGCTTGAACTCGAGACTTTTGGTTAAGGGTTGACAAATATTATTTGTATTGGGTAAAAATGCCCTTAGGATAGTTGATGCATCCGGAGTTCTAATGGCCCCGAGTATCTATACAAATGCCTCCCACTTCCAACAACTCCCATCACATCAGCTCTTCTAGATCAGAGCGTTGCGATGCGCGTGGGTACAATGACATCAGCATGATCACGTCGTCAGAATTTTAGGGGGCATAATAGTCTAGTTTTGTCTTATAAATACAAGACTTAGAAAAGAAGGAAGGACACATTGTATTATCTAAGCTTACACTTGTAATAAATATGCTCTCTCTCAGATTAATATACCAAAGCACTTGTTCATTATTCATTTCGGATCTAGCATATTTACTTATTTTATTTGCTAATTATTTTACTTACTAAATTTTGTATTCTTTGCTCGTATAACCAAGCTCGTGATACAAGACTCATTAAGGAGTTCTCCGGATCGGATACAACCTACTTGTCTTTAAACCCTATAATACAAATCTCTAACTGTGTTTTTGGTTAGAATCAATTTCATTGGAAAGCAGTTTGGCGCTGTCTGTGGGGATAGATAGTTATGGTGTTGTCTCGATCTATACCTGATCTCCTTGAAAAAACTACACAAAATCATGACACTCAAAAAGAAAGAAACATGTTAGGACAGAACAACATTACTCACGAATCACAAGGACTTTGAAATGAGCAGGTACCCATCGAGCACTAGGACCCGGTGGACCATTCAAAAATACTACGAACGGAGTCAGATCAGTCAAAAACACTACGAACAGAGTCGGAGGAAATGATATCCCCCACAAAAGCAAACCTTAAAAACATATGATGAGGAAGACGTTCGAACCACTCGGCGGAGAGCCATAAAGCACGACCCAAAGAGAGGTATCCCAAGAAAAGAAAAAGACACCCGCTCTCCAAAGTGGAGGTGATGTTCAAAAGATAGGGTACCCCCTCGGAAGCTGCCCTGGCCACAGTCTTAGCAACAAGCAGTTCCATAATGGAGCGCATGTAAAAGTTTTTGAATTCTTTATCCGAGGTAACGCTGGATAGTCAATCGGTGGACGATGAAGAAGTCACAGGAGCACCCGGTGCATTCACAAAAAACATGGAAAGAACGAAATTTGCAGCACCGGAAGTAGACCTGGAAAGACTTGTTGTGCCAGAGAAGGAGCTCCACGAATGAATGAGTCAGATACCTAGGGCCCTTCCTGTGTTGAAATGGGTCGGAGAGAGGAAATACGAAAAGATTCCTTATAGGGAAGAAACGACTCTAGAGCCCATCCTGAAGAATTCAAAATGCCTGACATACCTAAGTATGATGGAACCACATACCCGGATGAGCATATCATGACCTTTGAGGCCACAATCACCGGGCATGACTTGAAGTAGCACCAAATCGAATCTGTCATGCTGAAATTTTGTAGCCAAACGCTCACAAAGGGAGCACTCTCTTGGTATACTCTCTTACTTGAAAACTCTATTGATTGCTTTGCTTCTCTTTCAGATGCATTCGTAAAAGCCCCTGCTGGGGCTCGGAAGGTCGTAACTCACAAGGAAGATATCTTCACCATAAAGCAAAGGAAGGACGAGTTGTTCTGCATCTTTGTAGAATGTTTCTAACAGGAGAGAATGTTGTTGCCAGCAATTTCAAAGAATTGGGCTATCGCAGCGTTCACCAATGACTTGAACATCAATAGTTTGAACGCATCAAGAAAGCTGAAGGAAAGTTTAAGGGAGTTCCCGGCTAAGTCCTGAAATGAAGTGAATAACAAATATACTGCCAAAATGAGGATAGAGAATGATCATGGGGTCGGCACCCGGACATAAATCAAAAGGGGACAACATGTTAAATCTCGAAATGCTCTTCCTTATAGATAAAGGGACCCAAGAGGTTGGTACGAACCTTATTCAACCCGACAATCATGAGAAAGACGGCTGAATAATACAAGGTATGATCAGGGTCATACTAGGAGAGAAAGAGAGGTGTCAGAGAGAAATCCCGCAAATGACACGGGACCACAGAACATGGCATCTTACAACTTTAATATAGAGGTCGTGGACCTGGTCACGACAATGAAAAAATATGAAGGAATCCCGATTCCCGGTGGCGATTCAGTCCAATCCAAATAAATGAGGTGCAAACATGGAGCACTGGTGTGAGTTCCATAGGATTCCAGGCCACTCAATAGAGGACTGCAAACACTTGAGGTATGAGTAGGCAGACCTACTAAGGAGGGGGCACTTGAAAGAATTTTTTAGCTGTCGATCCAAATGTGCCAGAGAAAAAAGGAATGGGACTTCATGGGAACACCCAACACAGCAGGGAATGGTCAACATGATCACTGAAGGCAAAATAGTAGGGGCGGTGTCTCAAATACAGCGACACGAGGGGATACCTCCATCCATAAAAAAGAGAGGGATGAGCCTGAGGATCCCATACATCGATGCTCTGGTAATTTATATCTAAATATTTTAATTTAACATTAAGCGTGCACTTATTGACCCAGGTAGCGCTGTGAACGTTGTGCAACTCCGCATAATCTAGGAGATGCAGTTAACTGAGAAAATGGTCTCGGTAATATAGGTTCTTACTGGTTTCAACATGTCTAGTGAAATGACTTGGGGGGCAGATAAAGCTGGTCACCCACATGAAGAGAGTTTTAATGAAAGCTTTGTTTGACGTCCTTGAGGGGGGAATGCCTTATAATCTGGTGATTGGGAGACCCTGACTACATGACATAAGGGCTGTCTCGTCTACCTTTCATCAAGTGATAAAATTTCCAATGCCTTGGGGAGTAGATGCAGTACAAGGAGATGTTGAAACTGATCAAGCAGAGATCACTTTGATTGATAAGAAAGATGAGCTTGTAAAAAATGATAGATAGCAATTATAGATGTCCGCTTCCGAGGTCAACTCTGAAGTTGATCAATGGAAGGAACCAGTGGAGGGCCTCTATCCGAAGGACCCGATGGATTGAGTACCACGGGGATTCGTGGCACTGGAAGAATCAGATCTGGGAAGATCCACAACAGAGGATCTTGAGTTAACCCTCTGTCGTCCGAACAACCTCAATGAACAAGTATACTTGGGCTCGGGCTTATATCCTGGGTTTCGTGAAAATTTAGTTACATTTTTGTATAACAACATTGGTAGTTTCACTTGGTTGAAGTTAGGTATCACGGGTGTACCCCCAGAACTGGACCTTCACAAGCTGAACATCAACTCGAATTGTCAATCTGTTAAGCAAAAAAGGCATTTGGTGTCAGCATAGCAAAGCCAATTCATCAAACAAGAAGTGGCCTGACTCGTCCAGTTAGGAGCGGTTCGAGAGGTAAAATACCCGAACTGGCTGGCACATTGTGGTACTTCCTAAGAAACTTGAAACTTTCAAATATTTTTAGATTTAAAAGATTTAAACAAAGTATGTCTGAGGAGATCATACCCTATGCTTCACTCAGATTATGTTGTCGATGTAGTGGCCGGACATGAGTTGCTCAGTTTCCTGGATGTATCCACAGGGTTTGACCAGATACGGTTGGACCCGTTGGACCAGGAAAAGACTTTATTCATAACGAAGCACAAAACATATTGTTATATTGTCATGTTGTTCGGCTTAAAATGCAGGGACCACTTTCCACCAGCTGACCCATCGGATGTTCCAACATCAGTTAGGTCGGAGTGTGGAGATTTACTTAGATGACATAATCGTTAAGTCCCTGGAAATAGAGAAACATATTAGAATTTGCAGGAAGTATTTGAGATTCTCCGCCACTATAACCTCAAGCTGAATCTGGAAAAGTGCATTTTCAGAGTAGGCTTTGGAAAACTCCTAGGATTTGTGGTGTCAAACAGGGGCATTAGGGCCAACCCGGATCATATTCGAGCAATTGAGCAAATACCAGAAGTACTTAACAATGCTCAAGTGGTGCAACATCTGACCGGGAGGATAACGGCATAGGGGAGATTCATATCAAGCTCGTCTAAGCGATGTCAGAAATTCATCAGCCTGCTAAAGAAAAAAAAGACTTCTAATGGACCCCGTAATGCCAACAAACGCTGAAGGATCTGAAGAGATACTTGACAAACCCACCCTGCTTGTAAAACCGGATGAACGAGAACTTCTATTGATTTATCTCGCTGTATCTAAAATCGTCGTAAGTGATGTGCTCGTTCGGGAAGAGAAAGGTACGCAATATCCTGTTTATTATACTAGCAAGGCTTTAACCGAGGCCGAAGCCTGCTACCCTCACCTCGAGAAGTTGGCTTTGGCCTTGGTAGTTGTGTCTCGTAAGCTGAGGTCCTATTTTTTATGTCACCCCATATGTGTTGTCACCACTTTCCCTTTGAGGAATAAATTACACAAACTCGAACTTTCGGGCAGGACCGCTATCAAGTCTTAGGCTTTAGCCGACTTTGTGGCTGATTACAATTCGAGCATGATGCATCGGGCTCATATGGAGGCAGTTTGGGAAACTAAAATAGCATCCGGAGAATGAGTCTTGTATACAGACGGGGCCACAAGTATGAGTGTACTGGGCTAGGGATTGTCCTGATTGCTCCATCAGAGGCTATCATCAAACAAGCCATTAAGTGTATTTATTTAACTACAATGAGGCCGCAATTGTAGAATTGAAATTAGCTCGAGGACTCAAGGCTGAAAATATCGAGCTCAAAAGTGATTTGCAACTGATTGTCAATCAGATACTGGGCAAATACAAGGCCAAATACAATTGGATGCAGGAATACTTAAGCAAAGCCACATGCTTGCTGACCCGATTCAGAAAGTGGAAGGTGGTACATATCCCTCGAGAAATGAATTTTGAAGCTGACGGCTTGGCTAACTTAAGCTCTTCGTCCAGGGAAGCTAAGGGAAATATCAGAATCCATAGTCCATATCATATACTATGTCCTAGATGTTGGCCTACATGAAGTAAATTCTACCAGCTTAACGTGGGACTGGCGGAATGACATCATCAATTATCTACAGACAGGGACTCTACCGAAAGATTGAAAGAAGGCTCGGGTGTTGAGAACCCAGGCAGCTAGATATTGCATGCACGAGGGAGAATTGTACAAAAGATCCTACCTCGGGCCCTTGGCTAAATTCTTAGGACCCACGGAAGCCGAGTATGTGATGAATGAGGTACACAAGGGAAATTACAAAAATCATTCCGACTATGACTCGTTGGTAAATAAGCTAATGAGGGCTGGTTACTACTGGTCTCTGATGGAAGAACATGCCAAAGCCTATGTTCGGAAATATGAGAAGTGTCAACAACACTCCCCTATGATACATCAACCTGCCGAACCACTCCACTCGGTGGTGGTCTCGTGGCCATTCATGAAATGTGGAATAGATATCGTGGGCCCATTAACGGGAGTTGTGGAAGAGGTAAGGTTCTTACTGATCTTGACAGATGATTTCTTGAAGTGCGTGGAGGCCAAAGCGTATAAAAAAGGTTCATGAAAGGCAGGTCATAGACTTCATTTGGGATTACATCATTTGCCGGTTCGGAATACCAAAAGAGATCGCTTGTGACAATGGTCGGCAGTTCATGGGAAAGAAAGTTACCGAATTCTTGGAGGGGTTGAACATTAAAAGAGTCACATCATCTCTTTATCATCCATGCGCAAATGGACAAGATGAGTCGACTAACAAAACCATCATTCAAAGCATCAAGAAGAGGCTAGAAAGATCGAAAGGAAAGTGGCCAGAAGAGTTACCAAGGGTACTGTGGGCCTATAGGACGATGGCCAAAACAAGCACCGGGGAAACCCCTTTTTCTCTGATCTATGGAGCCAAAGCCTTGATACTCGTGGAGGTTGGAGAACCCAATTTCCGATACACCTAGACCACTGAAGAATCTAACAAAGAAGCCATGTTGATAGGACTAGAGTTATTGGAAGAACGCAGAGAGATGTCTTTCATGCGTTTGGCTGCACAAAAGCAAAGAGTAGAAAAGTACTTTAACATGAAGATGAATTTGAGGCATTTTAAAATCGGAAACTACGTTCTCCGAAAAGTCACCCTTGCAACAAGGGATCCGAACACGCGTATGCTGCAAGCAAACTGGGAAAGACCATATCAAATAACATGAATCGTGGGAAAATGATCCTACTGGATCTAATACGAGTCTGGAAAAGAACTAAAGAACAACTGAAACGTCAGTCACCTGAAGAGATTCTACCTTTGAAAAGAGACAGGTATGTTTTGTCTTCATAAAGTATTTATTTTTGGTTAATTATCTCTTTCCTTGACATGGACAACTCATGAAACCGGAATCCCCCCTAGAAGGGGCGGACACGCGTTGCACTCTTTTAATTGGTCGAGGTTTTGTCCTAATCAAGTTTTCCCGAAAAGGTTTTTAATGAGGCAACAATTCAAAAAGCACGTCAAGCTTAGCGTGTCACATCCCGAAACCTGACTCCTCGGGACCTCACACTCGAGCTCCAGGGGAGGGGCAGATATACACACTCGTAAGGAGATCTCTTCAAAGACGAACTCGCCACACTCGTAAGGAGGTCTCTTCAAGGAAGAACTTGATCAAACTGGGACTGCTGACAGTCACTACACTCGCCCGATTTCTTTTTGTAAATCTTTTAAAAGCCCCAAAAAGGGATCATGTACTTACAGGATGAGTCGTCCCTCATAATCTTAAAAGAACGAAATAAAAAGCCTTCGCTCATTATCTGTTTGAGTTGTACGGTGAAAAAATGTTCAAGGCAAAACCGAACTCGAAAGCCATACGGCCCCGTAAAACCCGCTTCAAATAACACGTCACGGGCATAGAGCCTCTGCACGTGCAGGTCCTTTGAACCTTTGTGCCTTTACATGAGGTTGAGACGTCTTCCCTATCGGCACCGAAAATAAAGTGTCTTTCGTTATTTCAAAATTGGATGTCTTAAATCCCAATTTCCCGCTAGCATTCCCAGATGTGACATTCCCGTATTGGGTCAAGGCAAGATGACCTCACACACAAAATGCAAAAATTACATAAGCGTGCATCGGTCGTGAAAGCTTGGCTTAAATAACAAATGCTCAAATATTAACATAGTTCCGGTAGACGGGCGCAGCGATCATGCCTCGAAGGTAAGTGTAAATTAAAAAGTCAACAAATCATTATATGATCACAGTTGTTGTAAAAAATAAAGCGCATGTCAAAGCATAAAAAAGCAAAATAGAAGGAAACTAGCAATTGTCATTTACACTAAGGAAGCGTGAAACGGCCTTTAAAAGCAGTACACTAAAATAGTATTTAATTAGAGGAGCGTGAAACTTTTTACCTAACTTTTTTAATTAGTGGCAAACTACAGGCCTAACCTTATCAAAATGAAGCCAATCACTGTTAATTTTCCATTTTTGGGAATTCTCTCTTCTTTTTGTTGCTCGTAAGCTTTCATTCTTTCCCCAAAATAGAAAGAACGAAATAAACGCTCTCACTTTTCTCAAGAGAGAAAAATATTGTTGCTTTGAAACATGGGTCATTGGCAAGTATATAGCACCAATCACTTTAATGGTGCCATATATTTAAAGTTTTAAACTATAGTCACAATTTATAATATATTTAATTTTAGCAATTTTATTTCCGTAAAAATTTAGTCACATTCATTATTTATATCAAACCAATGAATGATACATCTCTTAACTCGCTATGCTATTGCTAAACAACGGATATAAGTAAGTTTTTAACTTTCGTTGCCTCTTCCTCTTCTGCTCCTCGTCTTCCTTATTCTTCCTTTTACTAAAAATTATTATATACACATGACTGACTTTAACGAAAAGCATATATAATTGTGCAAAATTTTCACAAATCTTGCAATACAAAAAAAAAGTAGCGACAAAACGATTTTTATTGCTAAACAATAAAATTTTATCGTTAATCATATTTAACGAGGAATTAGCCACGTGTATAAAAAATCAACTAAGCTACGGATATTTAGCGACATATTAACGACGAATTCATTAACTAATTCCTCTTTTGTTGTAATGAGCTCATACATTCATATCGTGAATTACTTGACTTATCAAGTCAAAACACTATAAAAAGTTGAATCACCATGAGAAAGAAAAATTATTGCATTATTTTCATGGTTTATCACAAAATTGCAACTCAGACATCGAGATAGTGGCCTGTTGAACTGTCAAAAATTGAACTTTAGGGCATTATCCTAAAGTTTGAACCATAAGAACTCAACTTCATAATACTCCTGAAGCTCTTATTTCCAAAATACATTAAAAATAGGCATTAATTCATTATGTTTTAAATAGTAGCTAGCTCTAAAAATAGCATGGTGCACGTTAGAACTAGACCTTTAATGGACTAAATTAGAATATTACTTGGAGTCCGGAACTTAAATGACCCATAAAGCGGGGCTTTAATAAAAATAACCCGCAAAAAAAAAGATGACAAAATTACCTTTTGCGTAGGAAATTTCTACTCAAAAGGAGTTAACTGTAACGACGCAGTTAACTCCTTTTATGTAGGAATTTACTGCGCAATAGGGGTTATTATAAACCCTAACAGACTTGCCCATTTTCAAGTCACTCTTCACCTTCTTCATTTACACTCTTTTACCATACTTTAGCCCCAGAAAATCACGTCTCAAAGCTCCGAAACGTCAAACTTTGCTATAAAACCCGCTATTTGTGGTTGCGGTTATTATTGTAAGCTTAGAACATCAAGGACCCAAGATAATCAGGGTCATAATTTTTGGCGTTGTAAATGCCCGATGTAAGTGTTTTTACAAGTTTTTAGGGTTTATAGTTTTTTCATATTATCTACATATTTTACTTTCAAAAACAGATTTTCTTGTAATGTTTTATAGGATATGAGTGGTTGCAAATATTTTCGATGGGAAAATGATATTTCCGTGGATAAAACGGTGGCGGCGAAGTTTAAAAAGTCTCATGTTGATTCGGATACCGCGACTTCACGTATCATTAGAGACACCTTGAAGTTTGACTTGCATTTAAACTTATGGAAGTTCAAGAATTTGACCTTTTGGAGGTCTTGTTAAAAGAATTCGAAGAAAAATAAAGTTTCTTCAAATATAACCTCAGAGACACTCAACACGAAAAAAATGTTTTGAAAGAATGATTTGTGCTATCTTGTTGTTGTTTATTATTTCTATGTATTTTATTTTTATGTATTTTCGGTTAAGTTTATTATTTTTATATATTTTATTTTTACTAGTTGCACGTTTTCATGTATTATAAATCAGCACCTTTTATGTACTAATTTATTTGTGTTTTCATTAGAAATTGTGAATTGTTGAACTTTTTATGTATTATTAACTCTAAGACGCTTAATAAACTAATAATAGACTATAAAAATCAAAACAAAATTAAACATACTAATTTCTTTAAATTGATGACTTCATCATAAATTTAAAAATATAAATTAAATTATGATTCCGGAACTTATATGACTCAAAAACTAAGCAAGTGAACCAAAATACCCCCTAATCATCATCAAAATAGAAGTCCTCAATATCAGAACAATATTTTGGGTTTCTTAAGACATATCTTCTTTCTGTAGATGTTAGTTCTCTACCCGTTGATGATGCTTGTTCTTCGGCCAACTTTAGCATGTAAAAACTACAACATCTTGCTAGCATTCTGTTATTTTCTTTTCTAATCCTTCGTACGGCCACCTCGCAGGAATGTTGATCAGTTTGAGGCATGGTCATTGAGAGTCTTGTTGAGCTTTGAGCATTGAGATTTTCCAAGTCATGAACAAGACGTTCTAATTCGGGATGCCTATATGTTCATTCTCGGCGTAACCTGCAATAATATTCTCATGGATCTGAATATTTCACATTGCAAAAATCATCATTACGCTCTAAAAGAAGGTGGGAATTTCAAATCGTCTATCTTGAATTCATTGTTATCAAGATAACTCGAATCACCGGAATAGTTGCTATGATTTGAGCTATCATCATCACTGCTATTCGGATCATTTGGAAGGAATACCGACCAATCTACATTTCTACTACTCGACATTGAATATGTTGTAGTTTAATAACAAATGAAAGGCTACTTATATAGTTGCAAACCCCAAGTACCTTTGGCGGCGTCATTATGACCCTACCTACCTACTTTATTATAAAAAATATTAATAAGATCATGGAGAATCATCTTCATAGGACATCTCACAGTACGAATCTCACTTGAATCTAAATCTGATGTAACCATGTTGACCATATTCGGCCCTAAGGAAACATATTTTCATCTGACTGTTCTCTTCGCGAAAATGGTTAAGAGAACAATAGAACTCTTGTGGTGTACCATGAGGCATTGCCGTAGCATGGCTTTTTGGACGTTTGAGTCTGAGTGCCATCAAGTTTTGTTCTAGCATTTCAGCCTCCCTAACATGCCAATTCAACTCAGTTCTCATTGTATTATTATATTCTTGATTGTATTTGTGATTCAGGTAATTTGAGTATTTAAAATCATCATCTAGTTCTCATGTCCTACCCATTGCTTTGAATATGTCTACTGCGGTAAAACATGTAATAGAACAAATATCAGAAAATTTGTTCCAAATTAACATAATAACTCATTTTAATGTGAATGCTAGTAGTTCGTCATTCATGTTATATACTACTTCTTGATTTGACAACACTATACTCGCTTTTGACCGATTTATATAACACTAATATTGCGCAATTTTTACATGCACAAAATATGATGTTTTGGAATGACATCCTTGATTTGACAATACTATGCTCGCTTTTGACCCTTTATATGACACACCTATATTGCGCAACTTTTACATGCGCAAAATATGATGTTTCATAATATAATCCTTAATTTGACAACAATATGCTTGCTTTTGACCGCTTTATATGACACACTTATATTGCACAATTTTTACATAACGAAACTTTTATATAATTCATTCAGTTAAAAAAATCATATTTTAAAAATGCCTAAAAACTTACATTCAATAGTTGATTCAAAAATAAATAAAAAGGCTAGGGTATCTCAAGAAGGCCTCATGGTGGGATAGAAACAAACACAAACACAATTGAATCATATTTTGAAAAAAGAGACATTAAGATGTTACATGGATTTATCTTATGCAAAATGGTATGGTTCTTCGTCCCTTTGAAAATCAATCAATTTATATCAATGTTGATTTAAAAGTTGTTGGACATATAATTAAGGGTGACACACACTCCTCACAACCCGAAAGAGCTATAGTTTGGGGTGAAAAACTTCAATGGGTTCAATTATATATTTAAAAAAGTGTGATTATGAGGTATTATGTCGCTGGCATAGTTTAGTTGTGCCATACTCTTTGTCTACTACATATCAAACCTCCAAATTCAAGGATGAACCACTGGTTATCCAACACTTGATGAAATTTTAGAAATGCAAAAAGCACTAGACATGTGTCATGCATTGGACGATCTTAATTTTTGAGGAGCGGATGAAGAAGATCATTGGAAACTGTTAGAAAATAAAAATCTTCATCGAGACTCTTCTTATCCAGTTTATCCAATAATTCAAGAATGGATAGGTCTTTCAAAATATTTACCACAAACATTAGATTGTGGAATGTCATACTATTGTGTCAACCAAGAAAGTGCTCCCAATGATGATTGTTGGGATCTAGACTACAACGAGGATGATGGATAAAGAAATGAAGGGGAAAAAGATGAAGAAGAGAATGCAAGTAAGGATGATGATGAAAATGATGACGACGATGAGGTGGTTCCAGAAAGCGACGAAGATTAAATTACTTTTCTAATTTTTATATGTTATGAAAATTGTCAATAGAATTTTCTTGTAAATAAAATGCCTAATTCAAGATGCTTCATTAAAAAAATAATACATCATTCAGTACAAGAAGAAAAATACTTAAGATTCATAATGCAAGACAATTCGAAAATATCAAGAATAATTAAAATACATTCATAAAATCATGAGGCTCTTCAACCACGAGAGGTTCTTCCACCACCAGAGGTACTTGCACCAACACGATCCCGTAGGTGAGACAAACGCTTATCATGGCCAAACTCCTTACACATCTAGCACTTTCGATAGTATGTCCAATCTGGAACATCCATTTGATTGGGAATCTGAGTTCATGCGTTAACATGCAATTTACAGATATACTCATTGTTAGCAATCATTGAAAATGGCTTGTTTGGACAATAAGCCTGATCATCAAGTGGGTAGAAATGACCAGCATACACTTTAGATAACTTTTGACGATGTATTTCGATGCCACATAATTTGATACCATTTTTCTAATTGCCTCGAAATACTTGATGGCATGAGAACACGACATGTGGTATAATTGTCACTTACCACAACTGCACATTTTCGTAATCTCATAAACGGTATGAACGTTGCCTCCCCTACCTTGGTAAGAACCTATCTTGATTTCAAACACACGTTCATCATGTTTATACTCTACCATCGTGTGTTACTCACATTTTTTCCTATGATGCCCAAACATTTTTAAGGATTTGGCATCTATATTTCACCATCTGTTAATTTGGCTTTGGCCTATTTTGTTCTAGCCACAAACTGCTTCACAACTTGCTTATAAGTCATTCTCACCATTGCAGTAACGGGCAAGCCCCATGCAGATTTTAGCAAACCATTGAATGACTCCAAGCTATTTGTTGTTAGCATCCCCCATTTCCTGCCTTCATCCGCATGTAATGTCCATTTGTCAACATCGATTGCCTTCAACCAATCATATAATTTTGGCTTCACTGCCTTTATCATCTCCATCCGTAAATGAATTTTTTTTATGCTCTGTTGCAACCATCCACATCCATTTATTTAGTGTGCTGTTTTTAAAGGCATTTTAAAAATTTGCATTTATATGCCTTAAACAATAGCGATGGTAAGCAAATGGAGGTTGCCACCCCTCCAAACGAAACTTATTGTTCAATATGCCATAATTTCGATCAGATAGCATGCATATGATGATACGATCCTTAATAATGTATCACCTCAAATATGTCAAAAATATCCCTCGTGTCTCGTTGCTCTCGTTAGAGGCAATGGTGAAAGCAAGAGAAAATATCGACCTATTGACATCCATTCCTACTGCAATCAATAACTTGATGTTGTATATCCCGTACACATGTGTGACATCTATGGATATGACTGGACAACAATGAGCAAAACCATCAATGCTTGCTTTAAATGTCCAAAACACAAAATTAAAAATATTATCGGCCACACCAGGTTGGGTGTTGAGATTTTACTCTACAACAGTACCAGGGTTGAATTTTTATAGAGCTTCCATATACCTCGGCAACTGCTGGAAAGAGCCCTCTCAGGTACCATAAATCATCTCAAAAGCACGTCTACGTCTGAGATATCCCTTTCTCTTGCTTATCGTTTTACGATAAACTCTCAAAATTGTTCTAATGCATTCTTTGATGGGGAACCTGGACAAGTTTAAATAAATAATATTTAGCAATGATAATTTAATTAATGTCAAAATTTAATGAACTTGGTCGAATAGGGTGCCTTGGGATTTCGGCAATGTCATCAAGTAACACTTGAGCAATCATATTTGTATCTAAATTAAAATGTTCTACTCGATTGTCATCCTTATCACAAGTGTGACGTTAGCGGAGTTTTGAGATAGTCCACATACTATCATGAGTCTCAATACCCCCGAAGAATCCATTGCCAACCTCGATACTCACGTCTGCAAACCAATCTCCACAGCTTTCAGGCTAAATCATAAACTCTAAATTCCCTCATTTCTTTGATGCTATAAATTTTGACGGCCCTTTGCATTGCCTTTTTGGAAGAGAAAATCATGCATTTTGCAAGGTGAACATTACCTTTTACAAGATCGTTCGGTTCTTTCCACATTATTTGGCGAATTTAATCATCTTCTCTAGTGAAGACAAAGGCATCAGGATGACCTTGAAGATTGTCAAGATATGGAATCACATCAGAATGCCACTGAATTAGGCTTTCTGTCATCAGTTCGTGCTGGTGAATTGGGATTTCTGCCAGCGGTTCTTACTGGTGTGGCCGACTTTACATCATTTCTACTACCTGTTGTTCCTACCTATGAGGATGAATATCAACCTCACTATCTGATATATTTACGTCATCATCATCGGATACCTATGCATTCGGTATATCATCGCTATCACTCGATGATGTTTCTATATGATTTAGATAATCTTCACTATCTAGTAAAGGCCTCTTCATACACGAAAAATAGGTAACATATTTTAAATACCAATATCAAAATATATATGGATTATTTAATATTAAGGTGATGAACCTACCGATAATGATCAATATTGTTTGGGTTTGAAAAAAGATCAACTGCACCGAAATCAACGTTTGATACCACTAGCGAGTTTTGTGAATAATTTTTACTATAGAGGCAGTTCCAGTATTGTAAATACTAAACATCAAAATACTTATATTATTTAATTATTAAAAAGTATACCTACTGATAATAATCAACAATACCGAACTAAGAGGATTGCCCAATATTACTCATATCAGGTGTATAACCCCTAAAAAGATACAAAAATATTACTATTATCATACGTATAATAAACATGTGCTACTACACAAAATAATAATGAAAAATAGATATTTACCAATTTTCTCCGTAATTTTGATTAAATTATTGGCTTAGAGTTTACAGCGGCACTTGACCACTCAAAATGTCTCCATAAGATCTCATGTGTTGTATAAGTGTTACCATGAGTAGGCTGGACTTGAGGACGAGGAACAGTTGACATTTCTGGGACTTTCTGACGAGTCCTGACCAAGACTTCACTACGACTGATATGTATCTTTTCAACATACATTTCAAGAATATTGAGGGTGATTAAGCCCCTATATTCTTCCGGCGCCCTCAAATATTCACTCAAAGACTCATCATCAGGGATATTTCACTCACCATAAAGCAGTAAACTTTGCGGTGCAATGAATATTGGATATCTGCCTATTACAGATAATGCAAACTCACGCTTACTAACTTTCATTCTTTTGTGTATGTCATTGAGTAATGTTGAGTAATTCAAGGTAATTAAAAACTTAACATGGTATTGTCGTGGAATACAATAACGAACAATATTATTATCATGAAGAATCTCTCCATCCCAAAATAAAGAAACATTAACAGTTGAAGGAGGAGAGACCATTTTTTATGAACTTTGGAGTTGGATAGTTTTTTCAAGAACTTGAAATTTTGATGACTTAACCTTATGAAATGGATGAGTCTTTACCTCATCTAAAATTCATGTTAAATAGAAAAAAGGATGAGTTGTCGTAGTGTCATGTCAAATCAAGTACAAATGGGTAGATAAATAATTGATTGTAAAACGCAACAATTTATTGCGTAATTAGACTATAAGTGAACATTTAAAAAACGTGAGCTGCCTAGGATTTTAATAACCACATTTGCGCAGAATTTACTGCACAAAAGATACTTATGTCATCTTTTTTATGGGTTATTTTTATTTAAAAGCCTACTTTATGGGTTATTTAAGTTCTGGACTCTGTTACTTGTGGTGCTTAATATATAAAAGGGCTGAGGTGGGATTTTTTTAGCCTCGTCCACATTACTAGATTTGTTCTTTCTATTATTTTTTTCTTTTATATATATAGTAATTTATCTCTCACTCCACTTTGTGAAAGTTGAATGCATGGATAATGCGGAATGACATTAGATAAAACACATACATTGAACAATGTCATGGAGGATTTTGGATTATACCCCAATTCTTTTTATTTGAATTGGTAGACATTGTTCGACTAGAATAAAAGTTTAAAATATTATATAATATATTAGTGATGATGGCAAAAAATATAGAGGTTATAGTTAAAAATATATAGAGCCAAACATCACATCGAATTAAGTTAAAGGATGAATAATTTAATTAATAAATTAAAATTCTTAATATCCCCCGCTTTCTGGGGCCCTTGAGCTTCATGAGATCGGAAAGTGGAAGAGCATGTCAACCGTCAATTCTCGCTTGTAGCACGGCGTCTCTTGGAAATAGTGTACTGATTCGACCATTTATCTTCTTTTCACATGCTATCCTTTAGCATTCAATGCTCTGCTACCCCTGTATCGTCCACTTTACACGTGTCATGCATTCGATGATATTTTTCATAGGGAAGAGATGTCGCAATGATGACTTGATTTTCTTTCCTTTAAACCAAACATTATCTCTTCTCTATGCACCGCCTTCCTTATAAATATTCCATTTCGCTCTTTTTGCTCTTCTGACACTTCACCCTAACAAATTTTCAAATGAACAATTGTTATTCCTTTATCTTCCTTAACCAAATTTTGCTACCATATCTTCGGATTCCACTACATGGGCTCGGAGTCAAGCTCATGGTGACTCGGACATCCCTATTCAAAGGGTTCCCATAGTAGATTCCCGCCGACTAGCAGGACGTCGAGGAAGAAAAAGTCAACGACTTCTTTTTCTAATCGGCAGGCCAACACTTACCTTCATAGCATCTGGTCTTCTCTAAAGGACCTCACTAAGTTCCCTGTATCACTGGTTGTAGAGCGGTCCTGGCCGGCCAGAACTTACAAATCTTCTATCAGCGCCAGTTACTTGAGTCGGGTGCAGGTGGACTAATATAGAAGTGCTCCTTCCCGTAGAAGGAGAGGATATTACCTCCTACCGACAAAGATATTCCTTCGTGTATACGTACCCCTTTTCTTTGCAATTGGGAAAACTTATCAATCCCGTGATTTTGGAATTCTGCAGAAAGTATAAAGTGTGTCTGGCCCTGATCGGCCTAGATTTTTAGATGATGGTAACGTACCTCCGGTATCTTTCTTCTCATGTGAGGGAGGATTTTACCCTTGCTTACTTAATTCACCTCTATTCCCCCAAAATTTTTAGACCGGGGGTCATTCAGCTATCCCGTCGTGCTCAGAACACGTTGATTGCTAATATTGATGATGACTTTGACTGAGGATGGACGGAGAGATATATTGTCATTGCGATAGAGGACCTAGTTAAGACACCAAAGGCGCCTATCCCGGAGCGATTGAATTTTGATCGTAAGTATTCCGCCTAGACCTGCCCTGTTTAATTTGTTTTCCTCGATCTTTAACGACGTATCTGATTTTCATTCTTCTCCTTTTGTTAGCCATAGTTTGGACACCTGAACCAGTATTGGGTCTGGCTCTATGGGTCCAAAAAATTATGGACTATGCTCCCTTTTTCTCCCGGACGTGGTAGGAGATCTCGTCGAAACATAACTGGAAGGGGAAGAATCATAGTATCCCAAATGGAGCATCGGTCTGGGAGTATGCGGAGGCTACCGAAGCTTCAGATGCGTCCTTTCATCAAATTGAGCAAGTTGTATCTCAATTGGGTCGGAACTCGGAGGCCACGAACTCTGCCGGGTCCAAAAGGCTGTTATCTCCATCTTCTCCTCCTCTGACCAAAACAACGAGACTGAGTGCTGGGGAGAGGGATAATCAGGGGCCTACCTAGGCTACTCAAGTCATCTCTCTCGTGGCTATCAACTTGGCGTCTGATGCCATCGAAAAAGAGGAGGATCCTGCCCCGTAGCTTACCCGTCGAAGAACTGATAAGTCAGATACTGCTGCTACCGGTCTCTTTAGGGAAATGGATTTGTCTGGTAAAATAAACTTTTAAGCTTCTTTTTCCCTTACTTTTGTCTAGGTTGGGGGTATAACTCTACCCCCGCTCCTGTTCCTTGTGCCCCATCATCATCACGAGTAACCCCCATTCTGGTTTCTCAAATGTTGGCCCCCACTTCTCAAGGCACCATGCCTAGGGGTTGAGCCAGGGGTCCTGATATAGGAGCGCATAGCGAGGGACCACAAAGCTCTCGAGATCGTGGCTAGTAGATACTTATCCTGCCCCAGTCCATAATCCCACCATTCACCGGCAGGTCATTTTATCCGTCTCTCAGGAATGTCACCTTCTTTCAAGGCCAGTAGGGGTGGCCAGCTACCTGCGACCCTTGGCGAGTAAGAAAGATAAGGAGAAGATGAAGAGGGTCTCTAGCGACTGTTTGCTCAACGTTGGCGCTTATGCGGCCGCACAAGTATGCTTTCTTTTCTTTTTGGTCTGTTATTATTATCTTTGTTCTATGACATTCAGTGTTATGGACTACTATTTCTCCCAAGAGAACTTTCTCACCATAGAGGGTCTTTAACGAAAGCTTGCTGAAGAGAGGGAGAAGATGTTGGAGTACCAGACATTACAAGAGCGAATCCCAATTCTGGAGAGACAACTGATTTCGATGGAAGATTTGGAGGCCAAGTTAGCCCAGTTAGAACAGGACATGAAAATTTACCGCAAGGAGGCTGCTATATTTCACAAGGAGCTTCTAGATCTTAAGAAGAAATGGGCCGAGCATCAGGAACATTTTTCCAATGTAGTTTAGAGGGAAACAAACACGATTGAACGACTTCAGATTGTGAGGGTCAAACTCTAGACTTGTCAGAGGGATAAGGCTTCTGCAGAAAGAGCTCTGAGAGTACCAGAAGGGAGATATTAGGGTCTGTCAACTCTCTATGACTGACAGGTTAAGCACAATCAGGATCTGATCAAGTGCAATACTTCCATTCCTGCGGCTATGAAGAAAGTTGATATGTCTGACACGGATGCAAAAATACAACAATTGAAGTTGAATTTTATTCTTGAAAAAATCCATGCGGTATGTCAGGCTCGCCGACAGGTCGTTTAGGAGGTCTGAGAGGGCTCGATAAATGTGGAAGCGGCATTAGCTGATGCTTTGAGGGTATAAGATAGGGTCCATAAAGATTTTCCTGCGTGTTCATAGTCTGTGAATCTTGCTCAATCTTCTGATGATGGAAGTTGGGCCCACGAGGGCGAAGGGGAGTCCCCGACTGGCTATGAGGACCATTCTCCTAAGGTTTCTATGGCTGAGAGTGGGAAAGGTAATGACGAGGAGGCCCTTCTTGAAAACCCCGCTATAGCTCCGGAGGTGAGGGGAGACGACGTGGAAGCGGCCCTCCCGAAGGACCCACTAGATGACATGACCCCAGAAACGCACAACTCTATTGGAAACCCTGATGTCGCAGTTATTGATGCTTGACTTTTGTCACCCTGTGTGGTTTTTTTATGTTGCTAGATATGTTTGTTGGCCTTTTTTGGAAGACAAATTGTTTTGCAATACTGGTTTGTCCCTATTTTTGGGCTTTTTTATTGAATGAATGCCTTCTTGTGACAGTGTTTTCGCTTATCTTTTAAATAGCAGAGTTTTTTATAAAAAAAATTGCCCAAGTCCCATGCGGGAGGCGTTTGATCATTATTTTTCACTCTGGTTATGTTGGTTTGCTTTGTGGTCAGGTGCGTTAATTACCCGGTCCTTTGAAGTGGAGCAGTTCAACCATAGGGATCCTTCCATCCAAGGACCCCCTCATCGGGACTATGCTCTATGGCGAATTCGAACGCTTGTGTTTAAGTTTCACGATTTGTATTTCTATTTCTTTGCAATGTGTGCGGGATTTCGAGCAATCACTTCCCCCAATCTGGGAATGTTACTTCCGGCCACGTATTTTATGATTGGGAATTTAAATCATCTGTTCCATAATAAAAAGGAGGCCTCCCTTTGTTTGGCGCCAATGAAGAGGACGTTTCGACCTTATCTTATATTGGCATAAGGTTATGTTTCCTTCACGCTTTGAGGCCAATAGGTCATGTCGCGTGTTCGAGATGGATATTATTGGGTTCGGGAGGATGCATTCGTACCAACAACGTTAGAGTGTAGGAAGCTTTTAAAGCAATTCCATTCTTATATATTGCATTCAAACTCGTGTACATGCATGTTTTTCAGTAACACTAGTAAATACAGAAAAGGCGAAGGCCTTTGGCGCTTGTAGCCAGGAGCGGATCGCTTCCCCTTGAACTTGTATTTTTGTGGAGAGTTCTTCTAAGTAATATACTTTTCAATTGTTGCCTCAGTAAAAACCTTACCGACAAAAACCTTTTTGAAAAAAAAAACGGTCAAGGAAAAGAGTGCAACACGTATTTTTCGATCTTCACTTCGACATCCATTGGCTTGTAATTTGCAAAACCAGTCCCAGTACTGATGCTAGTCCTAGTCCTAAGAATAAAAAATGTTATGGAAAACAAAAAGGAAAAAAAGATGAATTCATACCTTGCGATTTTCAGGGTCGTATTGCGGGGGAGAAATCGATCGCGAACTCTGGCAAGTTCGATGTTCGTATTACTGTTCGAGGTTGATAGGTTAGATCATATTCACTTATTTCAACTGACCACTTCGATATCCAACCTATGAGATTTTCTCCTTGTAACAAGGCCTTCAGTGGGGTGTCCATCACGACTGTCATCGGATGGCACTGGAAGTATGGTCGCAGCTTTCGGGTGGCCGTAATGAGGGTCAGGGACAAATTATTTTGCATCCGAAGATCATGACTCGGCCTCGGTTAGTGTCTTACTTGCATAGTAAATGGGGAGTTGTTCTTTTCTTTCTTCCCGTGCAAGAGCGACGCTAACTGATATAGTTGAGACAGTTACGTAAGTGAGCAATCTCTCTTCTTTTGTAGGTTTGGCCATTACATGAGGGTTGGCTAAGTAAGCCTTGAAAATGATGGTCTTTTTTCATGAGTTTAAAAAATTGATGACACCGATTGGTCGATCGTGATATGAATCTTCCCAATGTTGCGACTTTCACTGTTAATCTTTTGCAGCATCATGACATTATTTAGTATGTCTGGCATCTCCTGGATAGCCTTAAATTTATAGGGTTCATCTCGATGTCGTGACCGAAGACAAGGAAACCCTAGAACATTTCGGACATGACCCCGAAGGTCCATTTTTTCTGGTTTAACTTCATGTCATAGCGACGTTAGGTTTCGACCATGGAGGCCAGGTGGGACTCAACTTCTTGAGATTTGACTAACATGTCATCGATGTAAACCTCCATAGTAGGGCTGATTTTCTTCTTGAATATTGTATTCACCAATCTCTGGTAAGTGGCCCCTACATTCTTAAGACCAAAAGACATTACATTGTAGCAAAATTTATCTTAAAAGACATTTTTTCCTGATCATTCGGATGCAGACTGGTCTGATTATATCCAGAGTATGCGTCCAAGAAGCTGAGCAGCACATGTCCTGTTGTGGCGTCAATTGTTTGATCAATATGCGGCAGAGGAAATGAGTCTTTTGGGCACGCCTCATTCACGTCCTTGAAGTCCATGCACATTCTAAATTTGTTGAGATTTTTAGGGACTATTACTAGGTTAGCCAGCCACGCGGGGTCCTCAACCCTCCGAACTAACCCTATATTAAGTAGGCGCGTCACCTCTTTCTTTACAAATTAGTCCCTGACCGCGGATAACGGCCCCTTTCTTTGATTCACTAGGTATGGTTAGGATTAGTGCTCAACCGGTGAATAGCTATCTCGGGAGAGGGGGAGGGGGGGAGATCCCTGTAATTTCAAGGTGAGACCAAGCAAAGCAATCTGAGTTAGTTGTTAAATAATATAAAAATGGATTCTTGAGCCTAGGCGGGAGCTCTAAGCCTAGGTATACCTTCTTTTCGGGATGTTCTTCGAAATGCGTCACACTTTCCAATTCTTCGATGGTCGAATCTGTGGGATCCTTGTCTAACGGTAAAACAAAACCTTTTGGGATGACAAGGTCCGAATGCTCTTCTTCTGTAAGTTGTTCCTTCTCTCCTCCAAGCGTCTTGCTTAAGACCGATGACTGTAACTGCTATTGTTCCGTTTTTTGTTCCTGTGGGATCTTTAATGCTAACGTATCCTCTGATCGGGGACAACTGTTACTTCCTCTAATTTTTTCGATTCCCCAAGGTGTAAGGAAGTTGACCTTCTAATGATAGGCTGAATAAACTACATGCATTGCGTGCAACTATAGCCTCCCAAGTATTGCATTATATGTCATATCTCTGAACACGATGTCAAACGTGGTGACATGCTTCATGTCATCAGCGTGAACCGTTAATTTGACTTTCCCCTTTGTCATCTCACTGGACATGTTAAATCCCACCAACACATTTGTTACGGTAGTGATCAATTCATCCATTTGCATCTCTTTTAGGGGCCGCAGTTGGATGATATTAGCTGAGCTTCCTGGGTCAACCAAAACACGCTTAGTGAAAAATTTATTAATTTTTAAAGATACTACCAGGGCCTTATTATGTGGTGAGGCGAAGTCTCCGCAGTCATTGCTAGAAAATTTGATATCCTGATCCTTCATGGGTTGTTGTCTGTGGCGCGTGGTCACGACTGAGATCTTGGACTTCCTTATTGATGTGTACGCGATCTTGTTGTCCACCTCTATGTTGAATATCATATTGATTGTGTGGGTAGGCAGAGCACTTGGCTCGCCCTTTGCCCCATATTCCTATTTAGGTTGAGCTTTGCTCGGTCATTGATGTACTCCTTAAGTGCCACTTGCGCAGCGGTAATGTGCCACTTCGATTCTTAAGTTGGCACAATCTTTCATGGTGTGACCGTGCGTGTTATGAAAATGGCACCACAATTATGTATTCTTTTTCTCAGAATTGGTGCGCACATCATCCAGGAACTTTGCTTCTTTCATGGTCTTCATTACTGCTACTAACTCCACCGTATTTATACTGAAATTGTGATCAGACAACTCTGGGGGGCCAGTTCCCCTGAATGTTGATTCATCTGACCGCCCGGAGGCTTGTTCCATGAGGCTTTAATGATTCCGAGTGCTTCCCGGGTTGGCCCCTGCATCTGAGAATCTCCTGGAAGTACGACTCGTACCGTCCCCCATTTGCAATATTATTATTATACCCGGGACCCGATCTTCTTGGGGGACGGCCGATACTATATGCCAGTGTTGCCACCTGCTGATCTTCCTCGATCCGTATCTTGGCTGTGTACTTGAGATTTATTGCGCTTTATATTTTTGTCGGGAACTCTTTGAGGCTTTCCTTTAACTTTTTGGAGGCGTTTGAACTGTTAGGATTCAACCCATCTACAAATGCGGCTGCTGCCCAGTGTTTCGAGATGGCCGACAACAATATTCTCTCCCTCTGGACTCTGTCTATAAATTATCGAAACAATTCATATGTCCGTTGCTTTATTGTAAATATGTGGTTCTTGTGTGTTTCTACCCTTCGGGCCCCTGCGTGAGCCTTGACGAAAGTATCTGCAAGAGTAGTAAAGGAATCAATAGAGTTTGTGGGTAAATGAGTATACCAAGAGAGTGCTCCCTTTCTGAGTGTCTGGCTTATTATTTTCAGTATGACAGATTCGATCTCGTGTTGTTTGAGATCGTGCCCGGTGACGGCTACTTTGAAGGTCACGAGTGCTCTTCTAGATCCATAGTGCTATCGTATTTTGGTATGTCATGCATTTTAAACTTATTTGGTATAGGGACGGGGGCCGCGCTTTCCGAGTACACCAAGATACCATATCTGTGTTCCAGGTATCTGGCTCATTCGCTGGTTCATTTCTTTTTTCACCCGACGCAGACCCTCCATTAACTCCTCCGTCTGGTCCTTCGTGTCCTCTTCCCACTTCTTGCTGGATTCTGGTGCGGCCCGAGGTTTTTGCGGCATTTTGTTTGATATCGGAGTCCCTATCCTGGAATGCACAACTATAGCGGCCACCTCTGCTTCCATGCGCACTATCATTTCATTTTGCGCTTCTAGGACAACTGCGATCATTTCCTTGGTGACAGATCTTCCCTTATCAGCGGATCTGGGTTTTCCGATTTGAGATTTAGCCGAGCTCCTTTCTTCAGACGTTTTTAAAGGCCTTTTCAGCCTTTTCATTATTCAGGGTTTCCTTGCTCCGCTCTTGTCCGGACCGCTCCTCTAACTCCGTGCGTAGTGTCTCCGATTGATTTGTCACGCCCTGACATTCGATGGGTACCTGTTATTCTCTAAGTGCCTGTGATTTGTGAGCGCTGATGTTTTTCCATGACATGCATCCTTTTTTCTTTTTGAGTGTAGTATTTTCGTTTTAGGTTTTTCAAGAAACTCAGCTACAGATTGAGACAACACCACAATTGTCTATCCCCACAAACGGTGCCAAACTGTTTTACGGTGAAAATGATTCTAACCAAAAATACAGTTAGAGATTTGTGTTCTAGGGTTTAAAGACAAGTAGGTTGTATCTGATCCGGAGACCCTCTTAAACACCGAAATTACTGGCTAAGTTACGGGTTTACGAGATATAAAAGTGAGTATGCTATAAGAACAAGCAAGTAAGACAAATAAATAAGCTACATCTAAGATGAATAATGAATAATATTAGAACAAGAGCTGAGAGTAGTATATTTTCTTGTGAGAGATCTTTTGTTTCAACTATTGGCTTAGAGAGAATACAATGTGTCTTCCTTCTCTTCTAAGTCTTGCATATATATAACAGAATTTTAACTACTATGCCCACGTAAATTTATGATGACGTGAGCATTCTGACGTCACTGTACCCACACGCACTGTGGCACTCTGATCTAGGGGGGCTAATGGATCAGGAGTTGTTGAGAGTGGGAACAACTGTAGAAATCCTTTGAGACCGTTAAGGTTTCCGAAACTATCAGATTTCTTTTGTACGCCAATACTTCCGGAAGCATTTCTCCCTAATACATTATTATTGTTCATTTTAATTTGGTGAAATGCATGGCTTTTGCTGGCTTAAATATTTAATAATGTTGTCATCACGAAGATATTGATTGCTCTAAATACATACATGCTGTCAGCTTTATTGTACGTGAGTCTAATGAAGTTATATAAAATTAGTTGTTTCCTTTTCATCACTGAAATTAAAAGCTTAAAATATATTCCATTATTAAAAAAAAATATAGATCGTAACAATAATTGATCGATACAAGTTACACCACTTTCAAGAGCCAAAATTCCACAACTCCTCATGCATTGATAGCATTAAAAATGTTGGTTTAAAAAAAAAGAGCCAAAAGAAAACCCAAAATTTAATCGTTTCGTGTGATATTATTGAGATTTGTTGTTCACGTTGTTAACATAACTGTAATTTTTTTTTTATTAAGATAGCAATAGTCAAAAGATCACTCAAGTTCGAAGTATCAGTCAATTAGTTACACTTCAATTCCAAATCAATCCTCGAAGATGCATAGAAGGATTTCGAAATGAAACAAAAGGACTTTTATTATGAAATATAGTGGAAATACAGCATATTTTGCGAGATTTGTCGAGAAAATTTATTTTTTCCTTTTTTCGATAAGATAAAAATACACGTTAATTATTCATAATTGAGTATTAAATATTTATGTACAAATACATATCATACATCTATTATCATCTTATATAAATATTGATTTTGAATAAACTTTTACCCAAAGGAACCCCATATAGCGGGGGCAAATTGTTAGGATATGTACTTATTTTCTAGCATAATTAAAATTACATTTTTTAGTGGAAAATATTTTTTTTTGATGGAAAGAGTCTTTTTCATATTTGACTAATTTTTTTAGACTTTTATAGATTGAAAATCCTCCCTTCTAACACAATAACATAATAGTATTCATAATATAATCGTTAGAAAACCTTGCTTAGGAGGAGATTGTGAAGAAATATGTTCCCTGCTTTTCATTGATCATTATGTACAATATATATAGTGTTACATAATTATCTATTCATTTACAAACTAGGTAACTAATCTTCCTAATTGCAATGGACTACACTTTCTAATTACAATTGGACTACAATTTTGCCTAATATAGGAGATGTACAATATTCTATCAGATTGTTCTTTTTATAATATTATATTTTCTTCTATATTTATTTTATCATTTTAGGTTAATTCACAAATCATATTAAATTTTTTTATGTTGCTTTATCATGCTTTTTATAATATTTTGTCTTGACTTCTTCACTTTCGTTACGTTATTTTTTTTTTGAACTGCTTTAAACTGTTTTCATAAGCCGAGAATTATAAGAAATAATGTATTTACTTTTAAGATAGAGATTAAGTTTGCATACATTCTATTCTCTCCAGCCCCTTGCTTTATGAGATTAAACGATATATATTATTATTTTATTATATTAAAATTTACAAATTAGAAAGTAGAGATTCTTTTCTTTGAGGGGAAGGCACTGCAGTATTGTATACCGGAGAAAGTACCTAGGAAAAAAGAAGAGGATTCTTTTTGTCTCATCCACGTACTTCCCCATCCGTGTGCCGCGTTAAAGTCCATGCATGTCGGCCACCACGTTTCAATATTTTTTTTTTATATTCCGCTTCGCAGCTTACGCCATACTATTTTTAGATATAGTAATTTCGATCCCTCAGCTCGTGCGTGGCACTCCTTGCTCGCGGAGCGGCATACCAAAAAAAAAGAAAATTCTTATGGCGTAGTAAATCGCGGGATATGCCTGAATGACCAGAGTTTGATAACACAGCAACTGATATCACCAACAAGGTCCTACCCCAGAAGAGGGCAAATTGCTCCCACCAGGGTTTGAACCAACACTGCAGGCCTCCGGCTGAATTTTAAGTTCTCGTCCTTTGCCATCCAGCTATACCCCGGGGATTTCTATATTCTTTCTTACTATTATACACTACTATGATCAAGCCATCACATCTATGGGTGGCCAGTGGGCCGGGCTCGGGTCGGCGGGGTCGGGGTTGGGGCGGGACGATCCGGGGGTCGGGATCGGGACTAGCGGGCCTAGCGGGGTCGGGTCGGGCGGGACACTGCTCCGGTCCGTCCCGATCCCGATCCCGTCGGTATCGGGGCGGGCGGGCTCGGGTCGGGGCGGGCGGGCTCGGGTTTTCCTTTTTTTTTTTTTTAAAATAACATATGTATAAAAAAAAACTCAATAAACAAAACAAGATAGTGTAATAAAAACATCCCAAGGCATTTTTTTTGTGCCTCTTATATTATTTAATAGACATATGATTTTTTTGTAATACAAATACAATTGTCTAAAATCTAAATTGCAACTTTATGGTGTTGTCCAAAAGTTGCAAATTACATAATAAAATTGCAATTAAAAAAATTACATTTTCAAAAAAATCTGTTCTAATTGCTTGATGATTTCATGTGGTTCTTCGGTTGGAATAGGTATTTGTTGGTCAAATTGATCCACGTCGCTTCCACTACCTTCGGTTAAGATTTCGTTGTAGTTTTCATCATCTTCTTCGTTGATCTCCGGTTGACCGCACCTTCTCGCTCCGCTCGTATCCAATCTCTCGAATAATACGCAATTTCCAAGTCATCTCCGGCCAATGAGTGTCTGTGGTCTCCTATTTGATATCTGCACTGCGAGAAAAAGCGCTTTCCGACGCGATTGATGACGCTTGAATGTTCAAAACATCTCGAGCCATCAATGAAAGTGTCGGAAAGGTCTTCTCATTCCCCTCCGATATTTCGGCAAGTCTTCTTGTCCATCTTCATTGATAACTTCTTGATACGGTACGAGAACCCCGCAAAACAAAAATATCCAACTCGTTAATTTGGTTAGTAGAGGTACGGCCGCACATTCTATTTACGAGGCTTTCAATACTAGCCGCGAAACAAGATGTCTTTTGTGAGGTTGTGTTGAAGATGAAGAAGATGGTATGGTAGCCGGTATGTTACTAGCATTTTCTTGTTGATAAAATCTATATATATTTTTGCGGTGGTGTTCTACGCTATTCAACACTTCTTCTTTAGTTTGTTCAATAGGTGGTGGGTGATTTAGATTTTTGGGACTTGGAGGTGGTAGTACTTCTATACAATCGTAAATAGTTTCAATTAGTGATTTAGTACCGTCTATTTTAATAGTAGGATTTAATACAGAACCAATAATATAAATAGAAGGAATAGGAATAAAATATTTTTTTATTTTGACAAACATTTTTTTAATAGCGCCTTATAATAAGGGTTTTTCCATATATTCACTAAGTAATAAAAATATTAGAGTTATATAAAATAACATAGTTGAAATAGTAGGATAATATATACCGGAAAATTCTTTTGTTGCTTGAAAAAATTTCTCTAAAAATACAATAAGTTCGGAAATTTTTTCCCAATCACTATCTAAAATCATATCACCGGGCTTTTTATTATGAGAGTTAAAAAATAAAGTTATAGGTAATTTATAGTCATAAGCAACAAGTAGTTGCTCGTATAAAGAATTCCACCTAGTGGATACTTCTTGTGGAATTTTTCTAAAAGGTAGTCCACAATCATGACAAATTTTTTTATATTCTTTTCTACGTTGTACTTTATTACTTTTAAAAATAAAGTTTATAGCAAATTGTATTTTACTAAGAATGTCTTCAAAAAGTGATAGACCATCCTTTACAATTAAGTTATATATATGGCACGCGCATTTTATATGAAAATGGTCCGGAAAAGATGGAGCTAAACTATTTTTTAACATTGTAATTGCGTAATTGTTATTAGAAGCGTTATCTAATGTAATAGTCATAATTTTATCGGTAATTCCGTAATAATCGCACACTTGATAAATATTTTCTGCAATAAAAGTACCGGTGTGCCTATCATCTATATATCTATACGCTAAAATACGTTTTTGCATAGACCATTTATAATCTATCCAATGACAAGTTACGAGTTAAATAATCATGGCCGTTAGTACTACGACCTATATCGGACGTGATAGATACTTTGCCATTAAAATGATATAATGAAAAACGTAAATATTGTTGATATTCATGCGCAAATTTAAATACATCTCTCTTAACAGTTGACCTAGGAAAACCGTTAAAAGCGAGGATTATATATATCTCTAATGTAATGAATAAAACCGGGAGATGAAGGAAATGAAAAAGGCAAACCCTCCACAAGCAACTAATTTTGATATTGCTTCCCTATCTCTATGTTTGTTGTATTTAGAGCCTACAATTCCCCCCGTCATAGGGTTAATTTGACCCTGTACTTGGTCCGGGACAAGATATCGGTATGTGAACCTTGTCCCGATGGAGCGGCCGTTTGCGCACCCGGTTTTGAAGCCTGGTATTGGGCATACCTAGCGGATGAGCACTTACTACGTGTCTAATTAAACCCCCGTCCCACCGTGACCTTTTCCGCTTTTAAATTTTAAAACATTTTTACAAATTTTACATATGGCTACTTGATTCTCTACGTCCCTATCAAAAAATGTCCATGCATCTGATTTTAATGGTCGTTTTGCTTGGACCTCGTCTCATACTAGGGGGAATAGGAGGTATTTCGATTGAAGGTGCACTAGTGGGCGTGTTGTCATCAATATTAGTGGGTGTATCGTCTAGATCATCGTCTAAATTAAAGTCTTCTTGAGTTCCGTAAAAATAACTCCTCGTCTAAATCTAATGGTATTGTAGGAAAATGTTGAGTATCAACAAAATCATCCCGTGTAGGAATAAGATGACTAGAAGAAGTACCCTTGCCCTGGTTGCCTCTACTAGAAGAAGCACCCTTACCCTTACCCTTAAACATACCTTTTAATCCTTCCATTTTAATTATGATAATAAATAATTAAAGACAATAAAATTAAGTGCGCTAAATAAAATAAACAGACAATAATAATTTAATGAAGGAACGAATGTACCAAACGCCGACGTAACGTCGACGTGTAATCGAGAGGTTGAAAATTGAAACTTTGCTCGATGGAAGATCCTCAACCTAGTTGCCAACTTCACTCCCAATTCCCAAATGAATTAATAAAATTGAATATTTAGCAAACAATGTAGAGAGATATATTGAGAAATTAGAGAGATTGTAGGAAGATTTGTGAGAAAGATGAAGAGAAAATGAGTTATTTATAGTTGAAAAATTGGGTTAAAGTGTAAATATAATAACTTATGGGTTAAACATAAATATTAAGGGGTAGGGGGGTTGGGGGAGGGGGGGCCTAAAATGGCCGTTGGCCAACGGCCATAATCTAAAATGGTCGTTGGTGCAACGGCCATTTTTGCAAAGGGGGTTTAAGGGTCGGGGTCGGGGTCGGGACGGGCTCGGGTCCGGCGGGCACGGGGCGGGCTCGGGTCCGGCGGGACGAGACATCGTCCCGTCCCGAGTTCGAGTCCCGCCCCCGTTAAATTTTTTTTTTTTTTTTTTTTTAGAGCGGGGTCGGGGCGGGACCGGGGCGGGGTCGGGATGGGGTCGGGTCGTCCCGGCCCACTGGCCAGCCTTTAATCACATCTTTGCATCCTGAGTCTAATTTGTGTACATTGATAATATAAAATATATATACTTTTTTTATTCGAATTTATATGATATAATTCGAATTTCGCTAATTTAAATTTTTTATTTTGATCATAAATTTAGATATTCAATCGTTAAATTTATTTTAAAAAAATAATTTACATGTTTAGAGACTATATAAAAATTTTATAAATTATAATAATTAATAATTTAAAATATCTAAAGGGTATATGAAAAAATTGCAGTTAAATTTTTTATTGTTTTGACTGTTGAAATTTAAAGTGTATCACATAAATTGAGATAAAAAGAATATATATAATTAGGTTGTTCAAAAAGTATTTATAGAAGAATTGAATATTTTTGTATGGAGAAGAAAATTTTGCCCACCAAATCTTATCAATTTCCAGATTCCTTCTCAGGTAAATAAAAGAATAAAATTGAATGATATTGTGACAATACAAGATAGTATAGATATCTTCATCGGGGAAGTTGATGCGTTGGAATGATAATTAATACTACAAAAATATAGAGAGACTATATCTCTTTTTAGAAAAAAATAGAATTCTTAAATGAAGTTTGTGGTTTGTAAGATCCTATTGATGTTTATCCTTATTTTGACTCTAATATTAGGAGTTACAATAGGTATATTAGTAATTGTTTGGATCTATAGAACTACAATAACGTATCAAATTTGAGTATGCCAACTCTTTAGGAATTCTTTAAGCTCTAGCAAATGAGGTAAAATTACTTTTGAAATAAAACCCTCCATAAAATGCGTCACACTTTCCAATTCTGAGCCTGGGCGGGAGCTCTGATCCTAAGTATACCTTCTTTTTGGGGTATTCTTCGAAATGTGTCACACTCTCCAATTCTTTGATGGTCGAATCTGCGGGATCCTTGTCTAACGGTAAAACAAAACCTTTCGGGATGACCAGGTCTGAATGATCTTCCTATGTAAGTTGTTCCCTCCCTCCTCCATGCGTCTTGCTTATGCCCGACGACTGTAACTGCTATTGATCCGCTTTTTGTTCCTGTGGGATTATTACTGCTAATGTATCCTCTGATCAGGGACAACTGTTACTTTCTCTAATTTTTCCGATTCCCCAAGGTGTAAGGAAGTTGACCTTCTTATGATAGGCTGAAGAAAATACATGCATTGCGTGCAACTATAGCCTCCCAAGTATTGCATTATACGTCATATCTCCGGACACGATGTCAAACGTGGTGACCTGCTTCATGTCATCAACGTGAACCGTTAATTTGACTTTCCCCTTTGTCAGCTCACTGGACATGTTAAATCCCACCAGCACATTTGTTACGGTAGTGATCAATTCATCCATTTGCATCTCTTTTAGGGGCCGCAGTTGGATGATATTAGCTGAGCTTCCTGGGTCAACCAAAACACGCTTAGTGAAAAATTTGTTAATTTTTAAAGATACTACCAGGGCCTTATTATGTGGTGAGGCGAAGTCTCCGCAGTCATTGCTAGAAAATTTGATATCCTGATCCTTCATGGGTTGATGTCTGTGGCGCGTGGTCACGACTGAGATCTTGGACTTCCTTATTGATGTGTACGCGATCTTGTTGTCCACCTCTATGTTGAATATCATATTGATTGTGTGGGTAGGCAGAGCACTTGGCTCGCCCTTTGCCCCATATTCCTATTTAGGTTGAGCTTTGCTCGGTCATTGATGTACTCCCTTAAGTGCCCTGCACGCAGCAGCTGTGCCACTTCGATTCTTAAGTTGGCACAATCTTTCATGGTGTGACCGTGCGTGTTATGAAAATGGCACCACAATTATGTATTCTTTTTCTCAGAATTGGTGCGCACATCATCCAGGAACTTTGCTTCTTTCATGGTCTTCATTACTGCTACTAACTCCACCGTATTTATACTGAAATTGTGATCAGACAACTTTGGGGGTCCAGTTCCCCTTGATGTTGATTCCTCTGACCGCCGGGAGGCTCGTTCCATGAGGTTTTAATAGTTCTAAGTGCTTCCCTGGTTGGCCCCTGCACCTGAGAATCTCCTGGCATCGTACGGATCAACCGTCCCCCATTTGCAATATTACTGTTATACCCGTGACCCGGTCTTCTTGGGGAGCGGCCGACACTGTATGCTGGTATTGCCACCTGTTGATCTTCCTCTTTCTGCATCTTAGCTGTGTACTTGAGATTTATTGCGCCTTATATTTTCGCTGGGAACTATTTGAGGCTTTCCTTTAATTTTTTGGAGGCGTTTGAACTGTTAGGGTTCAACCCATCTGCAAACGCAACTGCTTCCCAGTCTTTCGATATGGCCGGCAATAATATTCTCTCCCTCTTGAATCTATCTATAAATCCTCGAAACAATTCATTTGTCCGTTGCTTTATTGTAAATATGTGGTTCTTGTGTGTTTCTACCCTTTGGGCCCTGCGTGAGCCTTGACGAAAGTATCTGCAAGAGTAGCAAAGGAATCAATAGAGTTTTGGGTAAATGAGTATACCAAGAGAGTGCTCCCTTTCTGAGCATCTGACTGAATTTTTTTCAGTATGACAGATTCGATCTCGTGTTGTTTGAGATCGTGCCTGGTGACGACTACTTTGAAGGTCACGAGTGCTCTTCTGGATCCGTGGTGCTATCGTATTTTGGTATGTCATGCATTTTAAACTTATTTGGGATAGGGACGGGGGCCACGCTTTCTGGGTACAACAAGACACCATATCTCCTGGCTCATGCGCCCTTTATGATAAGCGGTGCTCCAGGTATCTGGCTCATTCGCTGGTTAATTTATTTTTTCACCCGACGTAGATCCTCCATGAACTCGTCCATCTGGTCATTCACGTCCTCTTCCCGCTTCTTGCTGTATTCTGGTGCGGCCGAGGTTTTTGCGGCATTTTGGTTTGATGTCGAAGTCCCTATCCTGGAATGCACATCTATAGCGGCCACCTCTTCTTCCATACGCAGCATCATTTCATTTTGCAATTCTAGGACAGTTGCGTTCATTTCCTTAGTGGCAGATCTTCCCTTATCAACGGATCTGGGTTTTCCGATTTAAGATTGGCTGAGCTCATGTCTTCAAACGTTTTTTATGGGCCTTTTCAGCCTTTTCATTATTCGGGGTTTCCTTGCTCCGCTCTTGTCCGAACCGCTCCTCTAACTCCGTGCGTAGTGTCTCCGATTGATTTGTCAGGCCCTGGCGTTCGATGGGTACCTGTTATTATCTAAGTGCCTGTGATTTGTGAGTGTTGATGTTTTGCCATGACATGTTTCCTTTTTTTTCTTTTTGAGTGTAGTATTTTCGTTTTAGTTTTTTCAAGAAAATCAGCTACATATCGAGACAACACCACAATTGTCTATACCCACAAACGGTGCCAAACTGTTTTCCGGTAAAAATGATTCTAACCAAAAATACAGTTAGAGATTTGTGTTCTAGGGTTTAAAGACAAGTAGGTTGTATTTGATCCGGAGACCATCTTGAAGAGTCCGAAATTACTGGCTAAGTTACGGGTTTACGAGATATAAAAGTGAGTAAGCTATAAGAGCAAGCAAGTAAGACAAATAAGTAAGCTAGATCTAAGATGAACAATGAATAATATTAGAACAAGAGCTGAGAGTAGTATATTTGCTTGAGAGAGATCTTTTGTTACAAATGTTGGCTTAGAGAGAATACAATGTGTCTTCCTTCTCTTCTAAGTCTTGCATATATATGACAGAATTTAGACTACTATGCCCACTTAAATTTATGATGACGTGAGCATTCTGACGTCACTGCATCCACGCGCACCGTGGCATTCTGATCTAGAGGGGCTGATGGGACAGGAGTTGTTGAGAGTGGGGAACAACTGTAGAAATCCTTTGAGTACCGTTGAGGTTTCCGGAACTATCAGACTTCTTTTGTACGACAATACTTCCGGAAGCATTTCTCCCTAATACATTATTATTGGTCATTTTAATTTGGTGATATGCATGGCTTTTGCTGGCTTAAATATTTAATAATATTGTCATCACGACGATATTGATTGCTCTAAATACATGCATGCCGTCTGCTTTATTGTACGTGGGTCTAATGAAGTTATATAAAATTAGTTGTTTCCTTTTGATCACTGAAATTAAAAGCTTAAAATATATTCCATTATTAGAAAAAAATATAGATCGTAACCAATAATTGATCGATACAAGTTACACCACTTTCAAGAGCCAAAAGGCCAGAACTCCTCATGCATTATTAGCATTAAAAATGTTGGTTTAAAAAAAAAGAGCCAAAAGAAAACACAAAATTTAATCGTTTCGTGTGATATTATTGAGATTTGTTGTTCACGTTGTTGACATAACTGTAAAAAAAAAAAAAAAAATTAGATAGCAATAGTCAAAAGATCACTCAAGTTCGAAGTATCAGTCAATTAGTTACACTTCAATTCCAAATCAATCCTCGAAGATGCATAGAAGGATTTCGAAATGAAAACAAAAGGACTTTTTATTATGAAATATAGTGGAAATACAGTATATTTTGCGAGATTTGTCAAGCCAATTTTACTTTTTCCTTTTTCCGATAAGATAAGTAAGTAATTTAATAAGATAAAAATACACGTTAATTATTCATAATTAAGTATTAAATATTTATGTACAAATACATATCATACATCTGTTATCATCTTATATAAATATTGATTTTGAATAAACTTTTACCCAAAGGAACCCCATATAGCGGGGGCAAATTGTTAGGATTTGTCCTTATTTTCTAGCATAACTAAAATTACATTTTATTGTGGAAAATATTTTTTTTGTGGAAAGAGTCTTTTTCATATTTGTCTAATTTTTTGGAATTGTTTTTAGACTTCTATAGATTAAAAATCCTCCCTTCTAACACAATAACATAACAATATTCACAATATAATCGTTAAAAAACTTGCTTAGGAGGAGATTGTGAAGGAATATGTTCCCTGTTTTTCATTGATCATTATGTACAATATATATAGTGTTACATAATTATCAACTATTTTACAAACTAGGTAACTAATCTTCCTGATTATAATTAGACTACACTTCCTAATTTCAATTGGACTGCAAGTTTACCTAATATAGGAGATATACAATATTCTATCATACCCCCGCAGTCGAAGCGAGAGGTTCTCGTACACTGAAACTGGCTCGGAAATCATCAAAGAGTAAGCGCGGAAGCCCTTTAGTAAATATGTCCGCAATCTGATATCGGGAAGGAATATGAAGAATACGAACTTGTCCACGAACAACTTTCTCACGTACAAAGTGAATATCTATTTCAATGTGTTTAGTGCACTGATGTTGAACGGGATTGCCGGAAAGATGTGTCGCACTTACATTATCACAATAGACCAATGTAGCCTTATGGATGGGGTAGTGAAGGTCCAGGAGAAGGTTGTGTATCCAACAAGACTCAGAGACAACAATCGCTAAACATCGGTACTCGGCTTCGACACTGGATCGAGATAGAGTAGGTTGTCTTTTAGAAGACCAAGAAAGCAAGTTATCTCCGAGGAACACACAGTAACCCGACGTGGATCGACGAGTGTCTGGATATCCACCCCAGTCAGTATCAGAATAAGAGGTGAGGTTTGAGAGTGAGGACTTGTACAAGTGTAAGCCGAAATGAAGAGTACCTTGTACATATCACAAAATTCGTTTGAGGACATTCATATATTCATCTGTCGGGTTGTGCATGTGTAAGAATATTTGCTGCATGGCATAGGATATATCGGGTCGGCGTACAGAGAACCTGAAGAGGCACGAAATTTGGAATTAGTGTCCACCGGTGTGTGGACCGGTTTACAGGACGTCGCTCGATCAAGAATCTCTTCGGCGTACTTCTTTTGACAAAGAAATAAGCCACATGCATGTCTCGTAACAGCAATGCCCAAAAAATGGTTTAGGGGGCCCAAATCCTTCATAGCAAACTCAGAGGCAAGAAGTGACATAATGGATCGGCGAAGTGCATCAGAAGATGTAGTTATGATGATTTCATCAACATTTAACAGAATGTATGCCATGTCGTTACCCTTGATATAGATGAAAAGTGAGTGATCCGATTTGCTATGTGAAAAACTGATAGAGGATACAAAGTTAGCAAACAGTTGGTACCACGCACGAGGAGCCTGTTTCAGTCCATAGAGCGATTTCTTCAAATGACACACATAATTTGGATGGACTAGATTCCTGATTCCAAAACGCTGATTCATATACACAGTCTCATGAAGGTCTCCATGCAAGAAGACATTTTTGACATCCAGCTGATGAATGGGCCATGATTTGGACAAAGTAATACTGCGAACGGTCAAAATAGTTGCCGGTTTCACCACCAAGCTGAAGGTTTTATCACAATACACGCCTACCTGTTGAGACCTGCCATTACCTACAAAAAGGGTCTTGTGCCTCTCAAAAGAACCAACAGATTTTTTTTTATGTATAAAAATCCTCATAGAACGAATAACATTAGCATCAGGAGGACGGAGCACTAGCTCTCACGTCTTATTTTCAATAAGAGCATTTTATTCGTCAATCATGACAGATTTCCAATTGGGATCGGACAAGGCATGTTTCGAGCTGCGAGGAAGAGGTGAAGGGGCAATCGAATTTGACAAATTAAATTGTCCTTTGGGTTTGGAAATGTCGTGCATAGCACGGGTTTCCATTGTTCGTATGGGTGTTGTGGGAGGGTGGACGGGATTAGGAAGCTGTTTAGGCAGATTGGTAGGCCGAAAGGGGGCGGCGGAATCGGGGAGAAGGGGCGAGGGCAGCTGCCTAGGGTTGGACGGCCGAGATGGAGGGCTTTAGAGAATTTTAGAGTTTAGTTGTTGATACCATGAAGGAATATGTTCTCTGCTTTTCATTGATCATTATGTACAATATATATAGTGTTACATAATTATCTACTCCTACTATGCAACTAATCTTCCTAATTACAATTGGACTACACTTCCTAATTACAATTGAACTACAATTTTACCTAATATAGGAGATGTACAATATTCTATCGGATTGTTCTTTTCATAATATTATATTTTCTTTTATATTAATTTTATCATTTTAGGTTAATTCACAAATCATATTAAATTTTTTTATATTGCTTTGTCGTGCTTTTTATGATATTTTGTCTTGACTTCTTCACTTTCGTTATATTATTTCTTTTTTTGAATTGCTTTGAACTGTTTTCATGAGCCGAAGATTATTAGAAATAATCTCTTTACTTTTAAGGTAGGAATTAAGCCGGCATACATTCTATTCTCTCCGATCCCTGAGTTATGAGATTACACCATTAAAATTTTGTTGGAAATTTGCCTTTGGCGGGAGTTGCGACCGACCAACTTTAACGGCTTAAACACTAGTGTTACGTATGTTGGAGAATTCGGTTCTTCACACATGCATGATCTACTAAGTACGTAGATAACCGTAGGGCCAAGAATCGTCAAATTTCATTAAGAAATGAAAGAGATATTGGTCCACGAAGTGAGGTGTTTGAAGCATGAAAAGTGTGGTATTGGGTTCAATTCTCCCACATCGGTAGAGGAAGAAAGAATTGTTGTGTATATATTACTCGAAATTGGTTTGGGGTTTGGGACCCCAAGGGTATCCCATGTGTTTAAAGGAGGGAGGACCTAGATGTGCTTCGGTTCGAGGAAAGACCACACGCGCGCCGCCGCCGCCCGCCCGTCCGGTCCGGTTCGGTTCCGAGTTCGGGTTCGGGTTCACGGGTTCACGGGGGGCACGTGGGGCGCGTGGGGCGTGGGCGTGGGCCTTCGATATTATCTTTTTGGGCCGAGAACTTTGCCGAAGTGCGGTTTGATCCCGAAAGTTTCGGATGTACGGTTTGGACCGAGAATTCTTTCGGATGTACGGTTTGGTCCCGAAGTTTCAAGATGTACGGTTTAGTCCCCGAAGTTTCAAGATGTACGGTTTGGGTCCACGAAGTTTTTCGAGAAAATCAAAATTTCGACGGTCAAAACGAAACGCCAAAGCACTCAATTCGACCATTTATTTTGGCTGAATTACTCCTCCCATAATGGCCAATTCCGTTGGTCTTTTCATCATTTAATTTGTCAACTCCAGAAGCACCGCTCTGGAAAGAAGCTATTGAGAGTGAAATATGCTCAATTCTGCATAACCATACGTGGGAGTTGGTTGATCTTCCTCCGGGAAATAAACCGTTGGGGTGTAAGTGGATACTCAAACGGAAATACAAGGCGGATGGGTCTATAGACAAGTACAAGGCCGGGTTGGTAGTCAAGGGCTATCGACGGACGAAGGCTTTGACTACTTTGACACATACTTTCCGGTATCCGGATGACATCCATACGGGTATTTATTGCGATCGCGACTTTGCGTGACCTTGAGATACACCGGATGGATGTTAAGACGACCTTCCTAAACGGTGATTTGGAAGAAGAAATTTATATGGACCAACCCGAGGGGTACGTGGTTCAAGGGCAAGAGAAGAAAGTCTGTCGACTTATCAAATCTCTGTACGGGCTGAAACAAGCCCCGAAACAATGGCACGAAAAATTTGATAGTACTCTACTATCGAAGGGGTTCGCCATTAATGAGTGTGATAAATGTGTTTACACGAAAGGTAACTCTGACTCATTTGTTATGATATGCACGTATGTAGACGACATGTTAATCACGAGGAAGCGATCTAGGGTCATCCTAGAGACTAAGAACATGTTGAAACAATGCTTCGACATGAAGGATATGGGTATCGCAGATGTCATCTTAGGGATTAAAATCTCTAAGACGTCTGACGGGCTGGTCTTATCTCAGTCTCACTACATCGAGGATGTTTTGAGAAAATTCGAGATGTTAGACAGTTCACCGATAAAGTCACCAATGGATTCAAATCAAAAGCTTGATAAAAATCTTGGTGCACTGTATACGTATACCAGGAGCGATATGCACGGGTGATCGGTAGTTTGATGTATATAACAAACGCACCCGACACGATATTGCTTACGCGATCAATAAGTTGGCTAGGTTCACCGTAATCCAAGTGATAATCACGGAAGGCGTTGAATCGGGTATTACAATACACGAAATACACGTTAAATTATGGGTTACACTATTCGAGATATCCAGTTTGTACTAGAGGGGTACGGTGATGCAAACGGATATCGATATAGAGAACACCAAGTCCACCGGTGGGTATGTATTTACAATCGGTGGTGGAGCTGTGTCTTGGAAATCCTCTAAGCAAACTTGCATCGCCCGATCCACAATGGAATCGGAGTTTATCGCTTTAGACAAAGCGGGAGAAGAAGGCTGAGTGGCTTCATGACTTCTTAGAGGATGTTCCGTGTTGGAACAAACCCGTACCTTCGGTAATGATCCTTGCGACGGTCGGTCGGCTCTAGGAAGGGCACGGAATGCTATGTACAACGGCAAGTCTCGTCATATTCGACGGAGGCATAAGACCGTTAGGCAACGATCACCACGGGTCTAATATCCATTGATTACATTAAATCAAAGGATAATATAGCAGACCCATTGACAAAGGGCTTACCCAAAGATCGGATGACTTGCTGTCTGGGGAATGGGCTTAAAACCCAAAATATAAGGACCGATACATGGCGGTAACCCAACCTTACTAACTGGAGATCCCGATGTAATTTGGTTCAATGGGAAAACTAAGTTGTAAAGGTTCGGTTGATCGCTTCGGTGGAAGTATGAGCACTTCGGATAGTGATTTACGAAAAGAAACACCAAATCCAAAGCCGTTCCCGCGATAGACTTTAAGTGCTATCTGCGGTGTGTGGGTAAAGGTTAAGTTTTCAAAACCTGTAATGCTCCTCAACAACTGAGGTTAGGTTTGGGAAACTTTTAATGGTTCCTAACACTTGTGAAGTGGGGTATAGCGGGATACCTTGTAGGAGACCACCTATTTAAGTGCGAGGACGGGCCGCCTCAAAATGAACGCACTTAAGAATCCAAGACGTTGTCCATGGCCAAAACGGACAAAACATTACGAAGAAGAGAGTAAGGGAATTTGTTGTGTTGGTACCATTGACTTGGCTTACACTAAACAACGACGGTTCAAGACATCACGTTCACCGCGCATAAGTAAGTCCGATGGTATTCGGCTATGGAAGGTTCAAAGCTGAAGCTACCTCTCCTTATGCAACATCGGTCCGCTGAAATATTGCTGGAAATGGAAAAGGCACCATGTGAGTGCGCCAAAATCTCTTTCAAGAGGGGATTGTTGGAAATTTGCCTTTGGCGGGAGTTGCGACCGACCAACTTTAACGGCTTAAACACTAGTGTTACGTATGTTGGAGAATTCGGTTCTTCACACATGCATGATCTACTAAGTACGTAGATAACCGTAGGGCCAAGAATCGTCAAATTTCATTAAGAAATGAAAGAGATATTGGTCCACGAAGTGAAGTGTTTGAAGCATGGAAAGTGTGGTATTGGGTTCAATTCTCCCACATCGGTAGAGGAAGAAAGAATTGTTGTGTATATATTACTCGAAATTGGTTTGGGGTTTGGGACCCCAAGGGGTATCCCATGTGTTTAAAGGAGGGAGGACCTAGATGTGCTTCGGTTCGAGGAAAGACCACACGCGCGCCGCCGCCGCCCGCCCGTCCGGTCCGGTTCCGGTTCCGGGTTCCGGGTTCACGGGTTCACGGGTTCACGGGTTCACGGGTTCACGGGTTCACGGGTTCACGGGTCGTGGGCTGTGGGCTGTGGGCCTTCTGATATTATCTTTTTGGGCCAGAGAACTTTGCCAGAAGTGCAGTTTGATCCCGAAGTTTCGGATGTACGAGTTTGGACCGAGAATTCTTTCGGATGTACAGTTTGGTCCCGAAGTTTCAAGATGTACGGTTTAGTCCCTGAAGTTTCAAGATGTACGAGTTTGGTCCCGAAGTTTTTCGAGAAAATCAAAATTTCGACGGTCAAAACAAAACGAAACGCCAAAGCACTCAATTCAGCCATTTATTTTGGGTGAATTACTCCTCCCATAATGGCCAATTCCGTTGGTCTTTTCACCATTTAATTTGGTGGCTTTACTACCTCCATAATGGCCATTATTTGGCCAATAATGGTATTTGTTATGGAGCGACTAAACAGCCCTCCCTCACCTATATAAACACCCCTATACCATTGTTGAGAGACACGAAAATATACTAGCTATATACACGAAAATACACAAGCAAAACAGTTTCTTCCTACACCTTCCTTGCATCATTTCTTGCTCAATATTCTTCAAGGTAGCATTTGAGTTTCCTTTGCTCAAGTGTTCCATTCTTTGTTTTATCTTGGGAGACAAATTGTCCAGGACGTATAAAGGATACATACGGGGAAATATTGTCTTAAGGACAGAGTGCCACACTCGACTCAGCAAAAACAGAAAAGCAGTTTTTCATTTTCATCTTTGTAATTTCCAGTTTTCTAGTTGAATTGTAATTTCAATTCTTACATTAGCAGTTGTTTGTAATTTCCGTTTCCTGCAACTTTTGTAACAACCAACAAATTTACAAATTAGAAAGTAGAGAATCTTTCTTTGAGGTGAAGGCACTGCAGTATTGTATACTGGAGAAACTAATCAACCTAGGAAAATAGAAGAGGATTCTTTTTGTCTCATCCACATATTTCCCCATCCGTGTGCCGCGTTAAAGTCCATGCATGTCGGCCACCACGTTTCTATATTCTTTCTTTGCTCCAAGAAAGAATATAGAAACGTGGTGGCCGTTCTTACTCAATACTCCAGAAGGTGGAATGGGAAGCCGTTCTTACTCAATACTCCAGAAGGTGGAATCTCCCATCCCAGGAGCCCCACATCCCGGTCCGACAGATTTGTGAAGGAAGTAAATCATGATGACTCAATTAATTTTAAAGGTTAGACCAGTACCACGCTGCGCACAATATATTCTTACTCTTATACACTACTATGATCAATCCATCACATTTTTGCATCCTGAATCTAATTTGTGTAGATCGATAATATAAAATATATATACTTTTTTTGTTTAAATTTATATGATATAGTTTGAATTTCACTAATTAATTTTTTATTATTTTAATCATAAATTTAGATATTCAATCGTTAAATTTATTTTTAAAAAATAATTTACATGTTTAGAGACTATATAAATTTTTTATAAATTACAATAATTAATAATTTAAAATATCTAAAGGGTATATGAAAAATCGCAGTTAAATTTTTTATTGTTTTGACTGTTGAAATTCAAAGTGTATCACATAAATTGAGATAAAAAGAATATATATAATTAGGTTGTTCAAAAAGTATTTATAGAAGAATTGAATATTTTTGTATGGAGAAGAAAATTTTGCCCACCAAATCTTATCAATTTCCAGATTCCTTCTCAGGTAAATAAAAGAATAAAATTGAATGATATTATGACAATACAAGATAGTATAGATATCTTCATCGGGGAAGTTGATGCATTGGAATGATAATTAATACTACAAAAAGATAGAGAGACTAGATCTCTTTTAAAAAAAAATAGAATTCTTAAATGAAGTTTGTGGTTTGTGAGATCCTATTGATGTTTATCCTTATTTTGACTCTAATATTAGGAGTTACAATAGGTATATTAGTAATTGTTTGGATCTATAGAACTACAATAACGTATCAAATTTGAGTATGCCAACTCTTTAGGAATTCTTCAAGCTCTAGCAAATGAGGTAAAATTACTTTTGAAATAAAACCCTCCATAAAAAATAAAATATGTGATTTTGAAATAAAGCAAACTACCTGCTATCATCGGTAGATATAGCATACGAATATTGAGTTCATCTGAATGCAATACTTTCGAGCAGAGTATAAATTTATACGTAAAAACTACAACAAATAATATATGTGAATCCATAACTTTAATAATATAATAGATCAAATACTAAATATCTTAAATGTTGAAGCCATAATGCATAAATGTTAGATCTGCCTCTACTTGTTACAACATGTAAATGTGACAATAGTGCAACATCTTTTTACACCGCGTTTAACTATAGTAGCAGGTAACACGCTTATTGCAAAATTACAGATCTCTCTTTTTATGTAAGGTTACCCAAGTTATCTTTTAGAGGACATGATATTTTTACACTATCGATATATATAAATTAAACTCGAATTAAATTAAATTTATATGTATTGCTAATATAAAAAGAATTCACACATAAATGTATTTTAACCTGTTGTCTGTTATAGTAAGTAACCTACCTATAAATTATTGAGATTACTAATCCCACTTTTAATGGAAAGCTACTTGCAATTTAAAAAAAAAAAAACCTCCTACACAGATCCCAGAATAATTCCTTTTATTTTCTTATATAAAAACCGAAAAAAATAATTCTTGAATTATTTTCATTGATTGAAAGGGTATATATACAATTTACATATTTTCATAATAGGAGAATCTTATTCTTATTCTACTCCTAAAACCTTATTTTACTTGGACACTAACTATACAATTATGGTAATACAAATATTATGGTAAGTGTACAATACTAATTACACCACAACATTACCTAAACTAGGAGACTGGAATATTACCTAAATTATATACATAATACACGGTCAACCGAGAGCCACTATACATAATATACACATATATATTGTGTGTATATTAAAAACCATTTTCTCACCGCCCAACTAGTAAGGGACGGCCCGATGCACTAAGTCACCTAGTAAAGAAAAACATTAATACAAGTTTGAAAACTCAAAGTAGGACAGAGTGTCCACACAAATTTCCTAGTGTTTTTTTTTGGCATCATTGACAACCATTTATGTAACATCCCGTACTTTCGGGTTACGGTTTAAATCGCTAAGCGTATATAAAATCATTAGGCATGTGTAAATAGACCCAAGCATTGGGAAAATTTTGTTATATTTACATATGCTAATAAGAGATTAGTATTTGGCAAAACGAAACCCCTAAATAATTTTGGACGTAACAAGTGTGACGACGGAAGCCGAAAATAATTTTGTTACGTGCATAAAGAGGTTATGGACTAATGTCATATTACAAATTATGACATTGAATATATGAAGATCTTATGAGTTATTAAAATTTAAGTGAATTAGGATCACAAAATTAAGTATGTGTGTAATTGATTAATTATACGAAGGCATGTCACTTATTAATAGTTATTGGGGGACGTGTAGGCTTCAGAAGTTATTTTTAAAAATGACTAAGCAATTGGGACATATGTGGCAAGTGATAAGGCAATGCAGGAGTAAAATGTTTTGCCAAAACCAAAGGAATTGCTTTTTCATTTCAATTCAGCAATTAGTACTATTGCCCTGTTTCGAACTTCTGCTCCATTAGCACATATGCCCTCCTTTCTACCAATTTTAATTAGAAGAAAAAGATTCTGTAGTCATTAGCACTTATAACTACTTCGTTCCAGTAAAGTGGTCCTTTTTAATTGGTTGAGATTAGCAATTTTACACCAACGTGATTTGTTATTAAGTGAAATCGAGGTATGTTAAGGCAAATTATTTCTTTCTTTTGACATGTTCCGTATAACAAAATATAACTGTGATATTGCTCCATAATTTATTCTACTCCTAGTAGTTAAGAATATTCATGTTATTGATTCCTATGCTAAAAGCATGTCTAAATATATTTCTAAGTCTTTATTGAGGCATACGGAAAATGTGTTGATATTCACAGTGTTAGCCAAAGGTGCAAGGATATTATATCACTCGGGGTATTTTATTGGCATTCATGCATTTTCACTTGTATTGCATTCATATATTACTCTGGACCACTGGTGCTATGCACACTACTATATGGTAAATATTATATATGTATGGGATATGGGAAAGGGAAAGACGTTATATACGCACACCACCTGCAGCTGGTACAGACTATCACAAAAGAGCCCGAAGAGGCCAATATGATGTGATGATGTGATGATGTGATGTGATGCTTGTATGGCTTATTGGGACGGGTTGTACGATCCGCAACACTAACATATATTGGGACGGGTTGCACGATCCGCAACACTAACATATATTGGGACGGGTTGCACGATCCGCAACACTAACATATATAAACCGCACTTGCATCATGCATATATTCGTTAACCATTACATGGTATGATGCCCACATAGGCTGTCATGGTACGGAAATTTCCCGATGAGGCCAATAAATATGGACAATGCATTGTACATAACATGTAGGCAAGTGTATTAGAGCCCTCATAGGCAGTTCCTGTTGGTCAGTTGTTTATGTTTCAGTTATTGGTATATTCCTGTTATGCTGTTATATATGCCTGACGTACTCAGTACATCAGTCGTACGGACGTCCCTTTTGTCATGGGACGTTGCGTTTCATGCCCGCAGGTTCCCATAGGCAAGGCGACGGCCCACGCGAATAGATTGCAGATTTCAACGGATTTTGGAAGCACTCCTCTCTTTTCGGGGTGTCGGTCTGATTTTGGTATGATACAGTTTTGCGTGTCTATATGGGTATGGCGGGGCCTTGTCCCGACCTTTGATGTTGCTACTCTTAGAGGCTTATAGACAGGTGTCCTGTGTGTAGTAGTCTTGTATGGCCTTGTCGGCCTTGGTATATGTATATATATAAGTTGGTTACCTGGTTGTTCATAATTTTCTTTCGGCTTAATCCGTAATTAATTATGAATATGTGTTGATAGTGTGCTTAGCGATACTCGATGGGTGGGGTCCGGGTATCCGTCGTGGCCTCCGATTTAGGTCGTGACAAACTTGGTATCAAAGTATGTCTGTCTTAGGGAGTCTACAAGTCGTGTCTAGTAGAGTCTTGTTTATGGGTAAGTTGTGCACCATACTTATAAACAGGAGGCTATCTGATATTTTAGGGATGGTTTCTATTCTTTCATCTCATAAATCGGGCTATAGAACTGAATTATAAGTATTTCACTCCTAATCCACTTCGTACTTATGATTCCAGCGATGCCTACCGCAAGGAAGAAGTCCAAGAGTATGAGGGAGTTGAATACGAGTGCAGGTGAAGGTACCAGCCGATTGCCACCCGTTAGCGAGGGCCAAAGTGAGACCCTCGGTACGACTCCTTCGTATGGTTCTCCCGGTACATCACCATCAGAGGAGATTAGTGGAACTGCAGTACCTCTAGTTCCTCCACATGATACTCCATACGTGGATCTTGATATGCGGAGTGCGGTTCAGTTATTGACACGACTGGTGGCCGCTCAAGCCCAGCGTCACGTTCCCAGTCCTTCTGACAGAGCTGCTAGCGCAAGGGCTCGGGATTTCATTAATCTAGACCCTCAAGTATTCACAGGAACAGACTTGAACGCGGACTCGCAGAATTTTTTGGATCAGGTACATCACACTTTGCGGGTAATGGATGTTACCGATACCGAATCGGTAAAATTTGCTTAATATAGACTGCGGGATGTCGCAGTAACATGGTTTGATACATGGGAGCAATCTAGGGGACCTCGTGCTGCGTCAGCAGGATGGGTGGAGTTTTCAGAGGCTTTCTTACAGCATTTTCTACCGGTCGAGCTTCGACGGGACAAACAGGACAGGTTATACGTCTTGAACAGGGCAGTATAAGCGTTCGAGAATATAGTTTGTAGTTTAATTCCTTGGCTCGATATGCTCCTACAATTATAGCTGAAATGAGTAACCGGGTACACAGGTTCGTTACTGGCTCGGGGCCACACTTGGTCAACGAGTGTACTACGGCTTCTTTGAATCCGGATATGGATATTGTTCGCATCCAGGCTTATTCACAAAACCTGGAGGATCGCAAGAGGCAACAGCAGATCGATCGAGAGTGTGATAGGGGCCAACAAAAAAGGGCTCGGTCTGTAAGTGGCGTGAGGGACTTCGGAGGTGGGCCCAGGCCATAGCCTTATAGACGACCATCTTACCCAGCAGCCGGCGCATCATTACCATCTTCGGGATCGAGGCTGATCGTTATACTCAAACGGAACCAGGCCAGAGTTCACAAGCACCATGATCTTATTATAGAGGGAATTCTATACAGATGAGGTCGTCATTGGCTCGATGTAGACAGTGTGGTGGGACCCATACAAGGCCGTGCCAACAAGAGGGAAGAGTATGTTATTCTTGCGGGGAGCATGGTCATATAGCGCGAGATTGTCTGACAAAAAGTGAAGGTGGTAGAGCCCAGCCGGTCGGATCTGCAGCAGCTTCATCCCAATTAGTATACCCGTTAGGGCAGAGTCAGCAGACGTTATCTGGGCAAGGCATAGGAAAGGGCCATAACCGAACTTATGCACTGATGGGACGACAGGATCAGGAATCCTCACCTAATGTCATTACAGGTACGTTATCGGTCCTTTCACATAATATGTACGTGTTGTTAGATCCAGGCTCAAATTCATCATATATTACTCCTTTCGTTGCCTGTAAATTTGGTATGGATCCTGAGTTGATAAGGGATCCATTTATGGTATCTACACCGGTTGGTGAATCGGTAATCGCTAGATGGGTCCATCGAAATTGTGCAGTATTAACTTGTAGTCATCAGACCCTAGCCGATTTAGTGGAATTACAAATGGTTGACTTCGATGTTATTATGGGCATGGATTGGTTAGCGTCATGCTACGCTAATGTTGACTGCCGAACAAAGATTGTGAGATTCCAATTTCCAGGCAAGCCAGTCCTTGAATGGAAAGGTAATACGGCAACGCCAAAAGGTAGATTTATTTCATACCTTAAGGCAAGAAAGATGTTCCCCAAAGGGTGTATATACCATCTTGTTCGGGCAAGAGATGTCGATGTTGAACCTCTAGTTCTCAATCAATTCGGTGGTTAGTGAATTTTTGATGTATTCCCAGAAGAACTTTCCGGGCCTTCCTCCTAAAAGGAAAATTGAGTTCGGTATAGATGTGTTGACAGATACTCAACCGATATCTATTCCCCCTTATAGGATGGCTCATTATGGATGTGTATTGATTATCGGCAGCTAAATAAAGTTACTATTAAGAACAAGTACCCTCTTCCCCGAATCGATGATTTGTTTTACCAGTTACAAGGTACAAGATGTTTCTAAAAAATTGACCTAAGGTTGGGGTACCATCAGCTAAAGGTTAAGGAGAAGGATATTCTGAAGACGGCTTTCAGGACAAGGTATGGGCACTTCGAGTTCCTGGTAATGTCATTTGGACTTACAAATGCACCTGCAACATTTATGGATCTAATGAACAACGTGTTCTGCCCATTCCTGGACGTATTTGTGATAGTCTTTATAGATGATATTCTAGTTTACTCTCACTCGGAAACAGAGCATGTGGATCACTTGCGGATAATACTACAAACGCTCCGGAACCATAAGTTTTATGCAAAACTATCCAAATGTGATTTTTGCTGAAGTCAGTGACTTTTCTTGGTCATATAGTGTCAGACGAGGGTATAAGAGTTGACACTCAGAAGATTGAAGCGGTGAAGAATTGGCCGAGGCCTACGACTCCAACAGAGGTTCGCAGCTTTTTGGGCTTAGCCGGCTATTATAGAAGGTTTGTAGAAGGATTTTCTACTAGATCAGCACCACTAACGAAGTTAACACAAAAGGCTATAAAATTCCAATAGTCTGATGTTTGTGAACGGAGTTTCCAGGAGTTAAAAGATAGATTAACATCGGCACCAGTCCTTACTCTCCCAGAGGTCCAGAAGGTTATGTTGTGTATTGTGATTCCTCGGGAGCAGGTTTAGGATGTGTGCTAATGCATCATGGTAACGTGATTGCTTATGCTTCAAGGCAATTGAGGAAACATGAGAAGAACTATCCGACACATGATTTGGAATTGCCCGCGGTAGTCATTGCACTGAAGATTTGGCGGCACTATTTATATGGTGTTCATGTAGACATTATTACGGATCACAAGAGTCTGCAATACATATTCAAACAAAAGGAGCTGAATTTGAGATAAAAAATATGGCTTGAATTATTGAAGGATTATGATGTGGACATCTTATATCACCCTGGCAAAGCTAATGTTGTAGAAGACGCGCTCAGCCGTAAGTCAATGGTCAGTTAGATTCCAGTGCAAGTCAAAAAGAATGAATTGGAAAGAGAACTCCATCAGTTAGCTAGCTTGGGAGTCCGACTAATGGATTCGGAGGATAGTGGGTTTGTGGTCCAGAATGTGTCAACATCATCCCTTATATCAGAAATTAAGGAACGTTAATGGGAAGATCCTAATTTGAAGAAGATAAGAGAGAGCATTCAATAGAAGAAGACCACGACATTTGAGGTTGACAAACAGGGAACTCTCAGGCACCAGGGCCGTCTATATGTTCCACATGTAGCAGGATTGTGGGGTAGAATTATGACGGAGATTCATTGTTCACGGTATTTTATTCATACAAGATCAACTAAAATGTATCATGATCTCAAGAGTATGTATTGGTGGAATGACATGAAGAAGAGCGTGGCAGAGTTTGTAGCTCAGTGCCCCAATTGTCAGCAGGTAAAAATAGAACACCAAAAGCCTGGTGGCTTGACTCAGAACATCGAGATTCCGATATGAAAATGGGAAATGATTAATATGGACTTCATTACGGGATTACCTCCTTCCTATCGGAAATTTGATTCTATTTGGGTAATTGTTAATAGACTAACCAAATCAGCTCATTTCTTGCCAGTGAAAACTACTTACACCGCCGAAGATTACACGAAGTTATATATTAAGGAGATTGTTCAACTTCATGGTGTGCCTATTTCTATTATATCTGACCGAGGTGCTCAGTTTATAGCTAACTTCTGGAAATCATTTCAGAAAGGGTTAGGCACCCGAGTTAATTTGAGTACGGCTTTCCATCCTCAGACAGATGGTCAAGCTGAGCGAACAATTCAGACGCTCGAGGACATGTTACGAGCTTGTGTGTTGGACTTTAAGGGAAGTTGGGATGATCACTTACCCCCTTATTGAGTTCACGACAATAACAACTATCACTCCAGTATTAAAATGGCTCCATATGAGGCCTTGTACGGATGAAAATGTAGATCTTCTATTGGATGGTTCGAGGTAGGCGAATCAGAGTTATTTGGACTTGACTTGGTACACCAAGCCATCGAAAAGGTAAAGCTTATCAAAGAACGGTTGTTAACAGCTCAGAGTCGTCAAAAGTCATACGCAGATGTGCGACGGCATAACTTAGAGTTTCAGGTGGACGACTGGGTATTTTTAAAGATTTCACCGATGAAGGGTGTAATGAGATTCGGGAAGAAAGGAAAGCTTAGTCCAAGGTATATTGGGCCATATCGCATAATTCGACGAATTGGCCAGGTAGCATACTAATTGGACTTACCTTCGGAGTTGGAGTGTGTTCATCCAGTCTTCCATATTTCCATGTTGAGAGCCTATATTGGAGATCCTTCTCGGATTGTACCAATTGCGGATGTGCAGATTACAGAGGATCTGTCATATGAAGAAATTCATGTTGTTATCATAGATCGACAAATCCGTAAGCTGAGGACTAAGGAAGTAGTTTCTGTAAAAGTTCTGTGGCAAAATAGGAACATGGAAGAGATGACATGGGAAGCGGAAGAGGAAATGACGCGCACATATCCACACCTACTCCAGACTAATGTCGAGATTTCAAGAGAAGCCTAAGGTAAATTCCAATTCCTGTCATGATGTTAAATGATTGTGTAGTCGGGTTACGTAACGGGGATTAGATATGTTACCCAAACATTCGAGAACGAATGTTTCTAAGAGGGGAAAGATGTAACATCCCGTACTTTCGGGTTACGGTTTAAATCGCTAAGCGCATATAAAATCGCTAGGCATGTGTAAATAGACCCAAGTGTTGGGAAAATTTTGTTATATTTACATATGCTAATAAGAGATTAGTATTTGGCAAAACGAAACCCCAAAATAATTTTGGACGTAACAAGTGTGACGACGGAAGCCGAAAATAAATTTGGTACGTGCATAAAGTGGTTATGGGCTAGCGTCATAATACAAATTATGACATTGAATATATGAAGGTCTTATGAGTTATTAAGATTTAAGTGAATTGGAATCACAAAATTAAGTATATGTGTGATTGATTAATTATACGGAGGCAGGTCACTTGTTAATAACTATTAGGGGACGTGTAGGCTTCAGAAGTTATTTTTAAAAATGACTAAGCAATTGGGACATATGTGGCAAGTGATAAGGCAATACAAGAGTAAAATGTTTTGCCAAAACCAAAGGAATTGCTTTTTCATTTCAATTCAGCAACTAGTACTATTGCCCTGTTTCGAACTTCTGCTCCATTAGCACATATGCCCTCCTTTCTACCAATTTTAATTAGAAGAAAAAAATTATGTAGTCATTAGCACTTATAACTACTTCGTTTCAGTAAAGAGGTCCTTTTTAATCGGTTGAGATTAGCAATTTTACACCAACGTGATTTGCTATTAAGTGAAATCGAGGTATGTTAAAGCAAATTATTTCTTTCTTTTGGCATGTTTCATGTAACAAAATATAACTGTGATATTGCTCCATAATTTATTCTACTTCTAGTAGTTAAGAATATTCATGTTATTGATTCCTATGCTAAAAGCATGTCTAAATATATTTCTAGGTCCTTATTGAGGTATACGGAAAATGTGTTGATATTCACAGTGTTAGCCAAAGGTGCAAGGATATTATGTCACTCGGGGTATTTTATTGTCATTCATGCATTTTCACTTGCATTGCATTCATAAATTACTCTGGACCACTGGTGCTATGCACACTACTATATGGTAAATATTATATATGTAGGGGATATGGGGAAAGGGAAAGGCGTTATATACGCACACCACCTGCAGCTGGTACAGACTATCACAAAAGAGCCCGAAGAGGCCAATATGATGTGATGATGTGATGCATGTATGACTTACTGGGACGGGTTGTACGATCCGCAACACTAACATATATTGGGACGGGTTGCACGATCCGCAACACTAACATATATAAACCGCACTTGCATCATGCATATATTCGTTAACCATTACATGGTATGATGCCCACATAGGCTGTCACGGTACGGAAATTGCCCGATGAGGCCAATAAATATGGACACTGCATTGTACATAACATGTAAGCAAGTGTATTAGAGCCCTCAGAGGCAGTTCCTGTTGGTCAGTTGTTTATGTTTCAGTTATTGGTATATTCCTGTTATGCTGTTATATATGCCTGACATACTCAGTACATCAGTCGTACTGACGTCCCTTTTGTCATGGGACGTTGCGTTTCATGCCCGCAGGTTCCCATAGGCAAGGCGACGGCCCACGCGAATAGGTTGCAGATTTCAACGGATTTTGGAAGCACTCCTCTCTTTCCGGGGTGTCGGTCTGATTTTGGTATGATACAGTTTTGCGTGTCTATATGGGTATGGCGGGGCGTTGTCCCGACCTTTGATGTTGCTACTCTTAGAGGCTTATAGACAGGTGTCCTGTGTGTATTAGTCTTGTATGGCCTTGTCGGCCTTGGTATATGTATTTATATAAGTTGGTTACCTGGCTGTTCATAATTTTCTTTCAGCTTAGTCCGTAATTAATTATGAATAGGTGTTGATAGTGTGATTAGCGGTACCCGGCGGGTGGGATTCGGGTATCCGTCGTGGCCCTCCGGTTTGGTTCGTGACAATTTAGGTGGAAATATGACCATGAAATCATTTCAACAAGGAACAATATTTTAAAAAGGCTAATCAACATTTTGATGGAAAACACAATGTAAATGGCTGCTTGACAAGAATAGTCTAGTCAAAAGGTCACCAGTAGTTGTGCTAATGTAATATTTTGGGATAGTAAAGTCATGAATACATACATTTTGCACTAGTCATCTGATATTTGAATGATGACAACTAACAAGAAGGCAGCTGCATGAAAGGAGAAGTGGTGAAGGAATTTAATTGAACAAACATGGTCAGTGCGGGCATCCTTAGAGCAACTGTTCCTTTGTATGACTTATAGGTCATGGATTTGAGCCATGAATCAGTCATTAATATTTGCTAAATCACACCCCTTCCCGGACCCTACGTGAACGGAGATACCCATGTTTAAGTGAGAATTTATATAGCTGACCCAACTTATTTGGGACTGTGACATAGTAGTAGTTGTTGTTCACCCAAGAAAAGTAAACAAGTCTCCCCCTTTCCCTTGTCAACCAAACATTGTGTAAATAGTACACAAGAAGATCAAACAAACAAGTTCACTATAAATCAAAATGAGGTTTGAAATCTTTATAGACTAAAATAAATAATTGGCAAACTAATATTGGCTTGAACCCTTCTCTTTCAGTATGACATTGTCAATACAAGGCATCTATTATATTCCTAAAACTCTCTTTAAAACACAGCCTTCCAGAAAACTGCTCATCTAATACCACAAAAAAACTCATTTCCATCTTCGATATTGAAATAACCTAGTTACAAGATTCAATATTTCACTTAAATGTTTGTTTCAGATTACATTCCTAAACAAACATGACTCAGAATAGAAAAGACTTCAATAACACTAGACTCCATTTCTCTATATCAACGAGTCTCCCTAACTGTCATGTATAACAAAACAAACTTTCTCATCTTGTTCATTTTCTTGGATATTGTGGAAACTATAAATGCCATTTTCAATCAAAACTGAAAATATCAATATCAGTATTACCATGAGAGCTTCAGATTCCTTATATCAAATGCCAAACCCCTTCATTCATCATTAAGGATCTCCAGAAGATTCTGCAGCAAGTCACATATAATGTCCAAAGTCACCACATATATTGGGAGTAATATAATGTGCAGTTCTGTGTTACCTTTCTCGCTGAAGGATATAATGTTTTGTTAACTTTTGCTTTCTCTTTTTCTTGTGTGCATATGGAAATTAATATTAACAGGTGTTTATCAGCTTTGTTGACCACATCCGTACTAATCGGCCACCATCTTTTATATCAATTAACCTCCTTTTACCTTTTCTTTCAGATTCTGGTGAAGTTGGTTCCGCAATTCTCACAGGTGGTTCAGGATTTCCTATCCTGGCTGATGCTTAGACAACTTTGTTCACCATTTCCAGGACTTCACTCATTTTCGGCCGTGACTTTGGATGGCTGACCAAGCAGCGGTTGGCAACAATGGAGAGTTTCTGGGCTGACCTTGAGATTTTACTGTCAAGCCTCGAGTCTAATATCTGCTGAAACTTCTTAGAATCTGATATGTAGGGTTTTACCCACTCTAAGAGCTTCTGCTCACTCCTAGGTCGATTTCGATCTAATGGGCGTCGACCAGTAATCAGCTCATAAAGAAAGACCCCGTAGCTCCACACATCACTCTTGGAAGTGAGACGGCCAGTTTGAACATATTCAGGAGCAGCATATATCATAGTTCCAACAACCTGAGACAATAGAGAGGTAATATGCAACCAGATTAGGAGTAGCAAACTGGCACATCCAATCGGATAGGGCGGGTTGAAAACGGGTTAAAGAAAAACGGATAAAATATCAGACCCGCCCATATTTGACACGGATAAAAAATGGATTAGCCGACGGATAATATGGATATTCATGGTTTCAGGAATAGTCAGATTAGAACACAGTCTAAAATCTAAAATAAGCTTAGACTCCCAAAAAGAAAAAACTCGTGAAAAATAACAATAATATGAATATCCATTTTTAGTGGATAATATTCATATTTGATCCATTTTTAAATGGTCCGTTAGCCCTCCCATATTTAATGGGCAGGATTGGATGGTTACTTGTTTTTTTTAACCATTTTTCCAGCCCTAAACCAGACTACAAGCCAGTAACATGCTTAGATTCACCATATCGAAGCCATATGTATGGCATCAGAGGACGAAACAATATCAAAAAAAAATTGGCAAATATAAAGGAGTGTTAGCAACTGTGCTTTGACATTCTAGCGAAATCATAAGAAATCTTTTGATGTGGCAATGTGGGGGAGAAAGACGTAAAGCTTCCGTAACAGTGAATTAAGATGTTGTCTGATTCTACCGCTCCCTCTGTCCTAATTTATGTGACACTTTTCGCTTCTAGGGATTCAAACTATGTGAACTTTGACCAACATTTTAAAATGTATTTTTTCATATTGATGCGAGACGAATTGCAACTTATAATACTTTTTCGTAGAGTGTTTGAATATTTTAATTTTAATTTTAAAATATTGAGTTGATTTAATTTAATTTAACTTTGAAGATTAAATTAAATTAGAGCGGAGAGCAAGATAAAGCATGTGCTGATAACGCTGGAAGAATTTGGGACCATCTGGGTGCATCGTGGATTTCTACATATAAATTTATGTTCTACGTCGAAAGTACTGGTTCAGATGAACCCGATGTCGGTATGCTACATCCGCCTCTGAAGAGAGATAGTTATAAAAGCAGGAATGACCAGTAGCAATAGTAGGCATTTGGTTGTCAAGAAACTTCTGAGGTTCTCATCCCCATTCTCTATCTTGTAAATCAGTATTAAAGTACTTCCATTTTTCAATGTTTATCATTTGTTGCACTTTTTCCGTGAAGTCTTTATCTATAATTGTTCATTATCAGTTGAAGTAATAGAAAGGCATTTATCAGTCTTACTGTTACACATACCGCAGTTGAGACATGGCTTTGACCCTCAGGAGGTCCTAACCGAGCCAATCCAAAATCGAACAACTTAGCATTCCATTGCTCATCCAAGAGAATGTTTGAAGATTTGAAATCTCTGAAGGTGATCTACAATATAAAGAGAGAGAGAGAGAGACATCAGGCTTCTGAACGATAAAAATAGCTGACTCAAAACATTAAAAACTTGCGCTAACAAAACAAAAGACACTGTTAGGAACCTAGAAACTATCCTAACTTTAATCTGTAAACTTCCAAACACAACACAGAAATAATAACAATACTTTAACTATTAATTACTGGCACAAGTAGAATAAGTTTTACAAATAGAGAAAGAACACCACTACATCTAACAACCAAGGTATTTTGAGGAACCTTAACCTCCAAATATGCCAGAGAAAATCCTACAGAAAAAACTGACCATCTTTCCTTCTTCTTAGTACAATATAACACATAATAACTGTCTAAACTGCTAGGTAACTACTGGAAATACATACACATAATAATTAATTAATAAAATAATTACATTTAAGCCTTATTTTCACCCTTTTTCCTGCGGTTATAGACCTTAGTGACAGCAGGCTTAACAATACCCGCCCAAACGAGTTTCACCTTGTCCTCAAGGTGAAAATGAGGAAACTGTGCATCATTGACTTCATAGGATTCCCAAGTGTTCTCAAAGTCTGGTAAGTCCTTCCACTTAATCAGAACCTCTTGGGAGCCATTCAAAAGTGTCCGACAGTCTACTACACTTTCAGATTGCACTTGCATTTCAAGTTCTTCAGATAAGAAAGGAGGGAGCTGCTGAACTGGAGTAGAATCCTTCACAACACGCTTTAGCCAAGAAACATGAAATACGGAATGCACCCGTGAATGAGGGGGTAAATCGAGGCAATAAGAAACTTCACCAATTTTATGCAAGACAGTATATGACCCATAGTAACGAGGACTTAACTTCTGTTAACCTTTTCAGTAAGTGAGCGAAGCTTGAAAGGTTGAACACGAAGATAAACCAAATCACCAGGTTGAAACACAACTTCACGGCGCTTAGCATCAGCATAAACTTTCATTTGAGCTTGAGCATGGGTCAAATTAGCTTTGAGTTCATCTAAAGTAGTGTTGCGTGCGGCAAGCTGCTGGTTGACCTCTTCAACAGCAGAAATTTCATCAGTGAACCGCAACAAAGGAGGAGGATCTTGCCCATATAAAGCTTTAAAAGGGGTCATCTTGGTGGAACTATGGTAAGTGGTATTGAACCAAAATTCAGCCCAAGGAATCCATCTTGGCCATTGTGTTGGATGTGCCCCTGCAAAACAACGTAAAGAAGTCTCTAAAGAGTGGTTGACAACCTCAATTTGACCATCTGTTTGAGGGTGATAACCTAAGCTCAATTTGAGGCTAGTACCCAACAATTTGAATAATTCTTGCCAAAATTGGCTGATAAAAACCCGATCCCGATCAGAAACAGTAGATTTGGGAAAACCATGATGTACAATCTCACGAACAAATAGCTCAGCAACACTCTTTGTTGTATATGGATGAGATAAGAGGATAAAATGACTATATTTAGTGAAACGGTCCACCACAACAAGTATAGTATCATGTCCCGTTGCTTTTGGTAACCCGCTGATGAAATCTATAGCAATATCATCCCAAACTTGAGATGAAATAGGGAGTTGCTGCAGCAAACCAACGGGACTAAGGGCTTCATACTTGTTCTGCTTGTAAACTTCACAACTAGCCACAAAATTCTGTACATCCCTTTTGATTCCATTCCAATACAACACTTGTGAAATGCGCTTGTATATCCGGAAAAAGCCTGAATGTCCACCTGAAGGTGAGGAATGAAATTCCCTAAGAAGCATGGGAATGTGTAATAACGAATGGGGAATCGCCAGCCGACTTTTGAAAAATAGGCAGCCATTTTTTAGAGCATAACTCGGCTGTGAAGCCGGATCTTAAAACAAATCTTGTGTCAATTGACGGAGTTGATCGTCCTGTTGAATTTCTGTGGAAAGATCATCTAGGGTACTACTGCGTAAAACAGAAAAAGCCATGAAATGAAATTGGTGGGATAAGGTATCAGCTGCCTTATTTTCACAACCTGGACGATATTGAATCTCAAAATCAAATCCCATAAACTTGGTGACCCATTTTTGTTGCTCCTCTGCCGTAGCATGCTGGTCCATGAGAAATTGGAGACTTCGAAGATCTGTTCGTATAATATTGAAATGTCGACCCATCAGGTAATGATGCCACTGTTGTATAGAAAACAATAACCATTAATTCCCTCTCATATACAGATTTAGATTGAGCTAGAATAGAAAGTCCTTGACTAAGAAAAGCAATGGGACGTCCTTGCATTAGGACAGCTCCAATCCCTGATCCCGAAGCATTTGTCTCAACCACGAACACCTTGTTAATCTAGTAGTGCCAAAAACAGGCAAAATGACCATAGCCTCCTTAAGAGAATCAAAAGCTAACTTAGCTTCTTTATTCCAGCGAAAAGCATCTTTCTTGAGCAATTGTGTGAGCGGCCTGACTATTTTCCCATAGTCACGAACAAACTTCCTATAGTAACCGGTGAGTCCCAAAATCCCCGCAAACCTTTAATATCTTTGGGACTTGGCCAATTAACCATGCTTGTTATTTTGGCAGGATCCGCCGAGACTCCACTTCTAGAAATTATATGTCCCAAATACTCCAGTTGTTGCTGTCCAAAGTAACATTTTTTCCGATTGACAACCAAGTTACGAAGTTTTAAAATTTGTAGCACCTCCCGCAAATGATCCAAGTGAGTAGGAAAATTGGCACTATAAACTAATATGTCATCAAAAAAGACCAATACAAACTTACGTAAGTAAGGCCGAAATATCTCATTCATCAAAGATTGAAAAGTAGATGGAGCGTTAGACAACCCAAATGGCATGCCCCAAAAACTCATAATGGCCTTCATGTGTACGAAAAGCTGTCTTTGCTACATCTTTCTTGCAAATCCAACTTCGAAAATATAGTGGCACCAAGCTCATCCAGTAATTCATCGATTGCTGGAATTGGAAATTTATTAGAATTGTAATTTTATTAAGGGCCCAATAATCCACACAAAATCTCCAACTACCATCTTTTTTGCGAACTAGCAACACTGGACTGGAAAAAGGACTTGTACTTGGTTGAATGATACCAGCAACAAGCATTGCCTGTACAATTCGCTCAATCTCATTTTTCTAATAATGAGGGTGTTAAACAACCCATCACAGCCCATCACGGGCAGAAGCCCATCAGGGCAGTGTGCAACAGCCCATCACGGGCAGAAGTATATATGGTATATTAGGAATGTATATTGTAGTATATTGTAATGAAAAGGATATCTTAATTAGTGTTATACACTTACTATAATTGTATAGTTAGAATTATGGTAGAATAAGGATTTAGAAGTAGAATAGGAAAATGATTTTCCTATTATGGAAATATGTAACTTGTATATATATCTATTCAATCAATGAAAATAATCAAGGGGATTATTTCTTTCATGGTATCAAGAGACTAGGTCTACACAAGTTTTCTCTCAACTATTGCCTTGTGGCCGAGAACCCCCCCCCCCCCCTCGGGTTTTCTCTCCAAAATTTTGTCTTCCGCTCTCAAAAACCTCTCTTAAATTTCCCCTCCTTCTTTGTTCTTTCAATATGTCTAAGAACAATTTTCACCCTGCGCCCTCACTCACGGTTTCCAATATCAAGCTAAGTGTCCCTATTGTCCTTGAGATGGAAAACGTTCAATATGCAACGTGGGCGGAGTTGTTTAAAATTCACGCTATATCTTATCAAGTTCTTCATCACATCATTCCTCCCGCTAGACCCCTTCCTGCGGAGGATCCTGAGTTATGGATTACACTTGATGCTACCGTTCTTCGGTGGATATACGCCACTATTTCGGTGGACCTTCTACAGACGATTATGGAGCCAGATACCACGGCTATGGCTGCATGGAATAGATTGCGTGACATATTCCAAGACAACCAACATTCTCATATCGTCACACTCGAGCAGGAATTCTCTCTCGTTCGAATGGATGAATTTTCGAACGTTTCTGCATATTGCAAGAAACTAAAGGAGTTGGCGGATCAACTCCGTAATGTTGGCGCACCAAGAACAAATAATCGTCTAGTTCTACCAGTTGGTTGCCGGTCTTTCGGAGGCCTATAATGGTGTTGGAACTCTCCTTCGCCAAAGCAACCCTCTTCCCGACTTCCATCAAGCCCGCTCCATGCGTGCGACGTTGGAAGAAGCCGGCTTGGCTAAAAAGGTGGCTACCGGAGCAAGCCCAGTTATCATGGTGGCGTCCTCCCCTAGTCCTTCGGGTTTTTGTAATAATTCGGGCCAAAACCATAATAATGGTGGCGGCAAGAATAATCGCAAGAATAATAATAAAAATCGCGGGGGCAAACGCGGCGGTTCTGGTGGCGGTTCCGGTGGTCAACAAACAGGCGGTGGGTCCCAGCCAGGGTACAGTGGCCCACCACCGCCATGGGCCCGGCAGTGGGGCCAATGGCAGTGGAACCCGTACCCTCCAAAGAATAGCGGTTTCCGGCGGCCGGTGGGGGCGGCCAACGGTCCGAGCCCAATACCCGGCATTGGCGGCCCACGGCCGGTGGCCCGGAACGGCAACAACAACAAAGCAGCGATTACGGCCCGGTTCCCAAAGCATGGCCGGGGAGTTCTTGGGCCCCGACCTCCGCAAGCCCATCATGCAGCAGGCCCCACTCAAACCGATATCGAGGTCGCGATGCACACGTTGGGATTGACTCAACCGGACCCAAATTGGTACATGGACACCGGAGCCACTACTCACATGACTTCCGAATCAGGTACTCTCTCCTCTTATTCCAATTTGAGCACCCCTCGGGGATAATTGTTGGTAATGGCGCTTCTATTCCAATTCTAGGGTATGGTCGAAAAAATGTTGTCTCCCCCCAATCCACCACTCCTCTTGAAAAATACTTTACATGCTCCTAAATTGATTAAAAATTTAGTGTCGTCCGAAAGTTCACAAATGACAATTACTCGTTTCTCGTTGAATTTGATCCTTTCGGTTTCTCGTGAAGGATTTCAAGACGGGGAGTCATCTCATGAGGTGTGATAGTAGGGGAGATCTGTATCCTATCATACCCGGTTACAGTCCATCGAGTCCAGCATTGCCGTCAGCTTTGGTAGCCATCTCTCCTTCCATGTGGCATGCTCGTCTGGGTCATCCGGGATCTTCTATTTTATCAGCTTTAGATAAAAATAGCTTTATTTCTTGTAAGGGTATGAGTCGTACTCCAATTTGTCAGTCTTGTTCATTAGGAAAAATTGTTAAGTTGCCATTTGTAGACTCCAATTCTCATACTTCTATGCCATTTGACATTATTCATAGTGACTTATGGACGTCTCCTGTTCTAAGTTCAGTGGGTCATCGATATTATGTTCTCTTTTTAGATGATTATACCAGATTTTTGTGGACGTTTCCAATTGCAAATAAATCACAAGTATTTTCCATCTTCATCAAATTTAGAGCGTTCATCCGTACTCAATTCGAAAGAGACATAAAAAATATTCAATGTGATAATGGGAAAGAATATGACAATAGGGAGTTTCGGGATTTCTGTGCTAATAATGGGATCAATTTTAGGTTTTCGTGTCCTCATACATCTCCACAAAATGGTAAGGCCGAACGCAAAATTCGTTCCATCAATAACATTGTCCGAACTCTCTTAATTCATGCCTCCATACCTCCATTTTTTTGGCACCATGCTCTACAAATGGCCACATATCTTCTTAACATACTTCCTTCTAAAGGACTGACATATTCCTCCCCCCTCAAAATCCTATATAATAAGGACCCTTCGTATTCTCATCTTCGGATTTTTGGGTGCTTGTGTTATCCGTTATTCCCATCCACCACAATTAACAAACTTCAGGCTCGGTCTACCCCGTGTGTGTTTTTGGGATATCTGTCAAATCATCGTGGTTATAAGTGTTTTGATTTATCCTCCAAGAATATCATAATCAATCGCCATGTCATTTTTGATGAAACTCAATTCCCGTTTACGAAAGTTCATATTCCCGAACCTAAGTCATATAATTTTTTGGATGACCAAATATCCTCATATATTATTCGGAATTTTTCAGACAACTCTCGTACCCAAAATCCCCCAGCGGGCCCACTGCCCGCTGGCCCCACAAGCATCGTCACGCCCCATCGGGTCCGGCCCACGGAAGCAGTTCTAGCTATTGGGCCGGTCCGGCCCAATTCGGAACTGGTCCGGAAACCGAGCCCGTTTTTACCGATTTGGGCCAGCAGGCCCATTGCCTGCTGGCCAGTCCGCCCCGAGCCCAGAAAATTCCCAAAATTCCCTCAATTCTTCCTCGAGTCATAGACCGGTCACTTGTAGTCAACGGGGTATTTTTACACCTAAAAGACATTTTAATTTACATTCGGATGTCTCTAGATCCCCCTTGCCCCGCAATCCTGTGTCCGCATTAAATGACCCTAATTGGAAACTTGCTATGACTGATGAATATAATGCTCTTATTGCTAATAAGACGTGGGAGTTGGTGCCCCGTCCATATGGTATTAATGTTATCAGGTCTATGTGGATTTTTGCTCACAAGGAGAATTCCGATGGGTCCTTTGCTCGACATAAGGCGCGACTTGTTGGTGATGGTAAGACTCAGCAGGTTGGAATTGATTGTGGTGAGACGTTTAGTCCGGTGGTCAAACCGGCTACCATTCGCACTGTGCTTAGCTTGGCTCTTTCAAAGACTTGGCCAATTCATCAGTTGGATGTCAAGAATGCTTTTCTACATGGTGACCTCAAGGAAACGGTCTATATGCATCACCGTTGGGTTTCAGGGATCCCAACCGCCCTCATCATGTCTGTTTGTTGAAGAAATCATTATATGGGCTTAAGCAGTCTCCACGGGCCTGGTATACACGATTTGCTGACTTTGTTTCAACTATTGGGTTCACTCATAGCAGGTCAGATAATTCCTTGTTCATCTACCGCCGTGGTTCGTCCTTGGCCTACATTCTGTTGTATGTAGATGATATCATCTTGACTGCCTCTTCTGATGCCTTACGCCAGTCTATCATGACCATGCTCAGTTCTGAGTTTGCTATGAAAGACTTAGGGCCTTTGAGTTATTTTTTGGGGATTGCCGTTAAACGTCATTCAGGTGGGTTATTTCTGTCTCAACGGAAGTATGCTACTGAGATTATCGAGAGGGCTGGGATGTCATCCTGTAAGTCCACTTCCACGCCAGTTGATGCAAACCCAAAGCTAAGTGCCACAGCAGGTGCACTATACGAGGACCCGACCCGCTATCGCAGTCTTGCAGGGGCCCTTCAGTATCTTACCTTTACCAGACCGGATATTACATATGCGGTTCAGCAGGTGTGTTTATTCATGCATGATCCCAGAGTTGAGCACATGAATGCAATCAAACGCATCATTCGGTATATTCAGGGGACACTGGATTATGGTCTGCACTTGTATCCCTCATCCACATCCACACTTGTCTCCTACACGGATGCTGATTGGGGTGGTTGTCCCGACACCAGAAGGTCGACTTCTGGCTACTGTATGTTCCTTGGCAACAACTTGGTCTCCTGGTCGGCAAAGCGTCAGGCAACTCTATCACGCTCAAGTGCAGAGGCAGAATATCGAGTGGTGGCGAATGTGGTCTCTGAATCATGTTGGCTACGTAATTTGCTTTTGGAGCTTCATTGTCCCATTCAGAAGGCAACCTTGGTATATTGCGATAACATTAGTGCCATCTACCTTTCAGGTAACCCGGTTCAACACCAACGCACCAAGCATATCGAAATGGACATTCACTTTGTCCGTGAAAAGGTTGCTAAAGGTCAAGTTCGCGTATGTCATGTCCCGTCTCGTTATCAAATTGCAGACATTTTTACCAAGGGTCTACCCGCGGTACTTTTTGAAGATTTTAGGGACAGTCTCAGCGTTCGAAGACCGCCCGCTATGATTGCGGGGGTGTGTTAAACAACCATCACAGCCCATCAGGGCAGTGTGCAACAGCCCATCACGGGCAGAAGTATATATGGTATATTAGGAATGTATATTGTAGTATATTGTAATGAAAAGGATACCTTAATTAGTGTTATACACTTACCATAATTGTATAGTTAGAATTATGGTAGAATAAGGATTTAGAAGTAGAATAGGAAAAGGATTTTCCTATTATGGAAATATGTAACTTGTATATATATCTATTCAATCAATGAAAATAATCAAGGGGATTATTTCTTTCAGAGGGTAACAATATGGACGAATATTATGTGGATTAGATCCCTCTATAAGTCGGATAGCATGATCATGACTTCTACTAGGTGGCAGCCCTTTCAGTTCCTCAAATAAAGTTCTGAATTCTTCCAGTAGTTGCTGCAATTCCAAATTCTCCTGTTCTTCCCTTGCTGTTAACTCATTCAGATCAACATAATACCCTTCTCCAACTTTTTGCAAGTCTTTAAACAGAGTTTTGAGTGAAGACACTAATTTAGACAATGAGAGGTCTCCTCGAACAACTCGTGTTTTCCCTCCTATTTCAAATTTTTGCGTCAACGTTTTGAAATTAGCTTGAATATCCCCCATAGTCTCCAGCCACTCTAATTATAACACTACGTCGGCCCTGCCCAAATTAAAAAGGAAATAATCTTGTGTTATGCGCAAATTATCAATCCACAATTCCACTTCTTTGCAGCTTCCCCGACTCTTTACTTGTTGTCCATTCCTACTTCCACCACAAACGACTTAGTTTCTGTTTGCTTTAACCCCAATTTTTCAGCCACTGTGCGAAAGATAAAATTTGTTTATGCTCCGCTATCAATCAACACAATAACCTTCTTCCCTAATAATGTTTCCCATACCTTCAAGGACTTCTTTGTGGTAAATCCTGCAACAGAGTACAAAGACAACTCCATTAACTTTTGCGATTTCGGTTGTCCTTGAACATTTTATTGGTCCATCCCTACATTTATTATTTCCTCTGAATGCTCTTGTATGCCTACATCTTCGTCGTCCTCTGCTGCTACAATAAGTAGATTTAAGTCTAAGGGTGGCAAGTGGGCCGGGACGGCCCGACCCCGACCCCGTCCCGAGCCCATCCCGACCCCGAGTAAAAAAAAAATGGTAGCGGGACTCGAACTCGGGACGGGACAATGTCTCGTCCCGCCAAACCCGACCCCGCCCCAGGCCTGCCAAACCCGACCCCGCCCCGAGCCCGTCCTGAGCCCGCCCCCGATCCCCCTTTGCAAATATAACCGTTGCACCAACGGCCATTTTAGGCCTCCTCCTCCCCCAACCCCCTACCCCTTAATATTTATTTTAAACCCATAAGTTATTATATTTACAGTTTTACCCAATTTTTCAACTATAAATAACTCATTTTCTCTTCATCTTTCTCACAAATCTTCCAACAATCTCTCTAATCTCTCAATATATCTCTCTACAAGTCTACATTGTTTACTAAATATTCATTTTTATTTATTCATTTGAGAATTGGGAGTGAAGTTGGCAACTAGCTTGAGGATCTTCCATCGAGCAAAGTTTCAATTTTCAACCTCTCGATTACACGTCGACGTTACGTCGGCGTTTGGTACATTCGTTCCTTCATTAAATTATTATTGTCTATTTATTTTATTTAGCGCACTTAATTTTATTGTCTTTAATTATTTATTATCATAATTAAAATGAAAGTATTAAGAGGTATGTTTAAGGGTAAGGGTGTTTCTTCTAGTAGGGGCGGCAACCAGGGCAATGTTACTTCTTCTAGTCATCTTATTCCTACACAGGATGATTTTGCTGATACTCAACATTTTCCTACAATACCATTAGATTTAGACGAGGAGCTATTTTCTGAAACTCAAGAAGACTTTAATTTAGACGATGATCTAGATGATACACCCACTAATGTTGATGACAACACACCCACTAGTGCACCTTCAACTGAAATAACTCCTATTCCCCCTAGTATGAGACGAGGTCCGGCAAAACGACCATTAAAATCAGATGCATAGACATTTTTTGATAGGGACGTAGAGAATCAAGTAGCTATATGTAAAATTTGTAAAAATGTTTTGAAATTTAAAACTAGAAAAGGTCACGGTAGGACGGGGGGTTTAATTAGACACGTAGTAAGTGCTCATCCAGCTAGGTATGCCCAATACCAGACTTCAAAACCGGGTGCGCAAACGCCCGCTCCATCGGGACAAGGTTCACATACTGATACAGTCCCAGACCAAGTACAAGGTCAAATTAACCCTATGACGGGGGGAATTGTAGGCCCTAAATACAATAAACATAGAGATAGGGAAGCAATATCAAAACTAGTTGTTGCGGAGGGTTTGCCTTTTTCATTTCCTTCATCTCCCGGTTTTATTCATTACATTAGAGATATATATAATCCTGCTTTTAACGGTTTTCCTAGATCAACTGTTAAGAGATATGTATTTAAATTAGCGCATGAATATCAACAATATTTACGTTATTCATTATATCATTTTAATGGCAAAGTATCTATCACGTCTGATATAGGTCGTAGTACTAACGGCTATGATTATTTAACTGTAACTTGTCATTGGATAGATTATAAATGGTCTATGCAAAAACGTATTTTAGCGTATAGATATATAGATGATAGGCACACTGGTACTTTTATTGCAGATAATATTTATCAAGTGTGTCATTATTACGGAATAACCGATAAAATTATGACTATTATATTAGATAACGCTTCTTCTAACAATTATGCAATTACAATTTTAAAAAATAGTTTAACTCCATCTTTTCCAGATCATTTTCATAGTAAATGCGCGTGTCATATATATAACTTAATTGTAAAGGATGGTCTATCACTTTTTGAAGACATTCTTAGTAAAATACAATTTTCTATAAACTTTATTTTTAAAAGTAATAAAGTACAACGTAGAAAAGAATATAAAAAAAACTTGTCACAATTGTGGACTATCTTATAGAAAAATTCCACAAGAAGTATTCACTATGTGGAATTCTTTATACGAGCAACTACTTGTTGCTTATGACTATAGAAAACCTATAACTTTATTTTTTAACTCTCATAATAAAAATCCAACTGATATGATTTTAGATAGTGATTGGGTAAAAATTTCCGAACTTATTGTATTTTTAGAGAATTTTTTTCAAGCAACAAAAGAATTTTCCGGTATATATTATCCTACTATTTCAACTATGTTGTTTTATATAACTCTAATATTTTTATTACTTAGTGAATATATGAAAAAACCAGCTTATAAGGCAGCTATTAAAAAAATGTTTTTCAAAATAAAAATATATTTTATTCATATTCCCACTATTTATATTATTGGTTCTGTATTAAATCCTACTATTAAAATAGACTGTACTAAATCACTAATTGAAACTATTTACAATTGTATAGAAGTACTACCACCTCCAAGTCCCGAAACTCTAAATCACCCACTACCTATTGAACAAACTAAAGAAGAAGTGTTGTCTAGCGTAGAACACCAATGCAAAAAAATATATAGATTTTATCAACAAGAAAATGCCAGTAACTTACTGGCTTCCATACCATCTTCTTCATCTTCAACACAACCTCACAAAAGTCATGTTGTTTCTGCGGCTAGTATTGAAAGCCTTAGAAATAGAATGTGCGGCCGTACCTCTACTACTAACCAAATTAGCGAGTTGGATATTTTTGTTTTGCAGGGTTCTGTACCGTACCAAGAAGTTATCAATGAAGATGGACATGAAGACTTGCTTTGAAATACTTTGGAGGGGGAATGAGAAGACCTTTCCGACACTTTCATTGATGGCCCGAGATGTTTTGAACATTCAAGCGTCATCATCAATCGCGTCGAAAGCGCTTTTTCTCGGCGATATCAAATAGGAGACCACAGACACTCATTAGCCGGAGACAGCTTGGAAATTGCAGTATTATTCAGAGATTGGATACGAGTGGAGCGGAGAAGGCGCGGTCAACCGGAGATCAATGAAGAAGAAGACGAAAACTACAACGAAATCTTATCTGAAGGTGGTGGAAGCGACGTAAATCAATTTGACCAACAAATACCAATTCCAACCGAAGAACCACATGAAATCATCAAGCAATTAGAACATGTTTTTTTGAGAATGCAATTTTTTTAATTGCAATTTTATTATGTAATTTGCAACTTTTGGACAACACCACAAAGTTGCAATTTAGATTTTACTTTTTAGACAATTGTATTTGTATTACAAAAAAATCATATGTCTATTAAATAATATAAGAGGCACAAAAACAGCCTTGAGATATTTTTATTACACTATCTTGTCTTGTTTATTGAGTTTTTTTTATACATATGTTATTTAAAAAAAAAAAAAAAGGAAACCCGCCGGACCCCGCCCCGATCCTGCCCCAACCTGATTCCGACGGGATCAGGATCGGGACGGGACTGGAGCAAGTCCCACCAGACCCGACCCCGCCAGACCCGACCCCGACCCGCCAGACCCGGCCCGCCAGACCCGAGCCCGGCCCACTGGCCACTTTTAGATTTAACTGCTTTGAATTGCACCGGTGATGGGGACCATATTTTTCATCGCATTGAAAACAAAGTCCTTTTCTTAATTTATCCTGATACTCTGCATCAGATAGCTTTTTGTATTCTCCTCCACGCCTTGCAGAAGTTTCAGGTCTTGGCTGTTTGATTTCTCTTCACTTTTGCTCTTGAAAATGTCATGGTACTGCTGTAACTGTTGTACGGGAAAAATGAAAAGGAGTTGTGGCTACACGCACATGGGGACTTGTAACACTTCCTGTCCGGCTATTGTCAGTAGCTGGAAAATGCGTTGAACTCCTAGGAAGCGCCATACGCATGTGTCTAGGAAAGTGGGCTCAATTCCTTTCTTCAATACGCTGGCTTTGGTCCATAATCTGGGTTAGAGTTCCCAACTTGCTAAGACGCAATTCTGCCTTGATCTCGTCTTTCAAGCCATTTATAAAAATCCCCATCAAAACTGCATCATCGGCATCTTTCAAAGGTGCTGAAAGTAATTCGAAATCTTCTCTGTATTGGGCAACACTTCCAGTCTGTTGCAATCCTATCAAGACCTCATATAAGTTCCCTAATTGTGATGGAGTAAATCGTTGGAGTATGGCTACTCAAAACACATCCCATGTGACAATCGGCGTTCTAGTCTCCCACCATTAGAACCAATTTAGGGCTCTACCTTCAAGGCAAACAACAGCAGCCTCCAATTTATCCTTATCATCAATGCCATTGAAATGAAAATAACGCTCTGCTCGGTTAAGCCACCCATATGGATTGTCACCAGAGAATACGGGCAGTTCCAGTCTTCGAGGACGCGTTTCATCACGAAATTGTGGCTGAACTTCTCGGAATCCATCACCTCTGTGATTATTATTGTTCTCGGCCATCACATCTGCGTCTTTAATTGGATCTTCCTGAACCACTGGTTTTCCTTTCATATGTTGAAGAATTTCAGCGTCATGTTCATCTTTTTTTTTGCATCCAGTCTCGTAACTGCCCCAAGTAACTATGTACTGAACCAATCTCCTTTTGTACTTCGTCCATTGTCTTCTCTAACTCTTCAATCCTTCCCTCCATTCTGGTTGAAACCATGAAGGCTCTGATACCAAAAATGTTAGAAACCCAAAAACTCTCCTAACTTTAATCTGTAAACTTTCAAACACAACACAAAAATAAGAAAAACACTTTAACTATTAATTACTGCCACAAATAGAATAAGTTTTACAAATAGAGAAAGAACACCACTACATCTAACAACCAAGGTATTTTGAGGAACCTTAACCTCCAAATCTGCCAGAGAAAATCCTACAGAAAAAACTGACCATCTTTCCTTCTTCTTAGTACAATATAACACATAATAACTGTCTAAACTGCTAGGTAACTACTGAAAATACATACACATAATAATTAAATAATAAAACAATTACACTTGAGCCTTATTTTCACCATTTTTCCTACGGTTATAAACCCTAGTGACAGCAAGTCTAACAGACACAAAGGGGCTGAAGTGCATTGCTAGTTACATATTACTTCCTTCGTCCCAATTTATGTGATTCTTTCCTTTTTAATCAGTCCCAAAAAAGAATGACACTTTTCTTATTTAATAACAATTTAACTTTAAATTTTCCGTTTTACCGTTAATGAGATGATTTATAGCCACACAAATATCTATGACCTATTTTTTACCACAAGTTTTAAAAGTCTTTTTTTCATTCTTAAACTTTGTGCTCAATCAAACACCTTCACATAAATTGGGATAAAGGGAGTACACCTTTAAGTAGATAGGTATAAATAGCTAAGTGGTACCTGAACATCCATTTCCTCATGTAGGTATGTTAAGCCACGAGCAGCATATTGGGCTATCTTTAACCTCATTGCCAGGAGAGAGGCGTTTGTGACCTAGCTGACAAATGGCTTTCGACACTTCTGTTAGGCATGTATTCATACACCAAAAGACGCTGGATTCCTCTCTCATCATCTTCCGCGTAGTAGCCAACTAATTTTACGAGGTTTCTGTGTTCAGCCACCCCGAGAACATTAACTTCTGTCACCTACTCTTTGTGGCCCTGTTGAATATAAGCAAGAAGAGTACGTTATTCTACAAATTGGAACAAGAACATGCTTATCATGTTTTTTGTATTAACATGGTTCATTCCACAGAACTATTGTGAACAGACTGGTTATTAATCGTGTTCACCAAATTTACGCCTAAAAAGATTAACTAAGCAGTAGCTAAAAAACTGAAAATTGGTGCATAAGTAACAAGAAAACACGTGAAATAAGTTAGTTATTCTGCAGAAGCTTCACCATAACCATCAAGAATTGGTCCTAGTGACGTCAAAAGCTGATGTGTAAGAAGCTTCCCAAGTACCTTATTCACGAGCTGGCAATGTACAATTATATACAGAGCAGAAGATTTTCTAGTTTACGACCTCTTTCCACAATTATATGACCTATTAATTTTATCAGAAATTAACTTGATTAAATTTTTGGTGTAGTATTGGATGTTGAATAGCTTCTTTATAAATGAAAATTGATAGATTTAGAAACAAGATGAAAAGCATCTTCATTCTCCAATATATAAGCTAAAAAATAAGAAAAATAAATTAATAAAGCATGAAAGAATTTATCGACTCACCAAATAGTAACTAGGTCAAACAACATGGAATAAAGGGAGCATTATCATAAAAAACAAAGGGGCAGCCCGGTGCACTAAGCTCCCGCATGCGCGGAGTCCAGGGAAGGGCCGGACCGCAAGGGTCTATTGTACGCAGTCTTACCTTGCATTTCTGCCAGAGGTTGTTTCCACGGCTTGAACACGTGACCTCCTGGTCACACGACAGCAACTTTACCAGTTACTCCAAGGTTCCCTTCAAAGGGAACATTATCATACTTGAAGATAAATAAAACCTTTAAATTTCATGATTAAAACAGGCTCAATCAATCAACAATATCAACTCAATCTCAAACTAGTAGGTTCAGATTTATGAATTCTCTGTACCCATTCCACTCTTCTCACGGTATATAACAACAAACATACGGGGGTTCAACAAAACTTCAGTGAAGAAAAACATGTTGATATTGGAATAAAAGAAATAGAAGTTCAGCATCACTGTGCTTCAGTCACATATAAGATGAATGCAAGCACAAGAAAATGCTAGATATTAGGCATCTCGAATCAAAAAACTATTGGAGATAATGATGATTGAACTTTCGTCATGCTTAGCTATCTATGAACTTGGAAAAAATAAACCCTTTTCCATTCTCTATTCTCATTTTTAGATATGTGAAAGGTCATATTGGACAAAAAAAATATTATGGAAAATGTTCTGTACGAACTACTAAACAATCCAAAACAAATACCAGCACCATGGTCGAATTGCTTCACAACAAAAAACTACTACGGAATAGTCATGATGCATGGCCATTTGTGTGTGTAGGTGTGGGGGAGTGGGGAATGACACCCTTTCAATTAAGTCCTATTAAAGAAGCTTTTGATTAGGGAGGAGTTTGCTTTTCCACATATATCGGTATTGATTCCTTGAGTACCGCAAAAGGTGTGTGTTTCCACTTGGCCAGCTACGAGGGAGGTCATCCTGACACCGGGGAATTTGAGGAAGAGAAAATTATTTTTGTTAGTTGGTGTTTCATGCAAAAACTCCGGAGAAGATGTGAATCCCCTCTTTTACATTGTCAGTCTTATTTATGGTGGATAATTCTGAGATTGTTTGGACTTCAGTGGATGATATCGGACATTTGGAAAGAAACATTGTTTAGTTGGGCCTTTAGAAGTAGGAAGAGAAGATGCCAGGCATAGAATATTGCTCATCTGGCACTTACGTGGATCATATGGAGAGGGAGGAATAAGAGAGCTTTTGAGGGATTTACAATTTGTAAAGACTAAATGATGTAGCCTTTACATATAAGTAAGTGTTTTAATACTTATAACCATAAATTAGCTAAGTTAATTTTATCACTACTCCATAAAGTGGCGTGAAAACTTTCCAGTTTGAGTTGTAATTGAAGCTTCATACTGCTTTGTACAACTGACTAGTGTTTGATTTAATACAATATCAGTTCTATTAAAAAGAAAAACATAGATACCCTAATTTTGCTCATTGAATTCCATGACATTTGAACCAAGAAGTTTCCAATTATATATGACATGTATTCATAGTAGGCACCTCACACCAAACTTTCTTTTGGTATTCCTCTTTAGAAAAAGTTACCTTCACCATTTGTCAACCATGAGGGCAAGGCAGTCCGGTGGATTAAGCTCCCGCTATGCGCGGGGTTTGATCTATTGTACGTAGTCTTATCTCACATTTCTGCACGAGGTTGTTTTCACGGCTTGAACCCATAAAGTTAGAGTTACAAACTTACAATAATCATTAATCTCAAGAAAGAAACCCGTAGAGCACCAAACCTATTTCTTATTATCATAGGTTTACTTTCACTTCTTCCACAACAAATATAAGCATAAAAATTAATTACCTTCATTACAAGAAGCATACCAAAATATACCGTGAAACATCTTCATCCACATAATTACATTGAGAAAAAGAGGAATCAATTAACAACAAAGAGAAAATGATCTTACAAAATCACCCCATTATGGATATTATTAAAAATATAGCACGCAACACTCGTGTACATGTTCTAAATCAAGACTTTTAAACCTTACTCTAATAATCTTACCGATTCTTGCCTTTTACCTCTATAGAAGTTTTTTTTTTTAATCTCTTCAACAACCAACTACCTGAATATTCCAAGTTAATTTCCAAGTATCAGTTCTAATAGAGTTTATGGCTTAAATATGAAGGACAAGTAAGCTAACTGACAAGAAATAAAACAATTTTCAAAATAATAAAAAATTAAAGCACAAAAAAATTGACATGAAATGGACTAGATTATACTTAATATGAACTAATACTAACTTTACCTAATCTAGAATTATCAAAAAGGTGAAATGATTGAATAAACAACAATTCGACAATCAAAATAATACTACTTATTCATGATGTTGCAGGAATTTACTGTCACAACTATGGTTTTCTGAAACTGCTACAAGACTTGGCTATTACATTTAGAACCGCCGTAAAGCGCAAAATAATACGGCAATTAATTTTTGTTAACCTAAATATCAGTGTAAATTGTAGGATCAAAAATTACTGGGATCGACAGTAAACCGATTAATAAGTATCAAATTTCAGTTTTGGAAGCTGAATTGAGGAACTTCTTCATTTTTGTTTTTGTTAATTGTCTGACTATTTCACATCTTTTTCGTATTTGAGATTACACAAAATGCTCGATTAACTAAAAAATTGCTTTAAAACTACTGTGGCTGAAGCTCTATTGTGGTTAACTTCAGAATTATCCCCTAGATTAAACATTATCTAGGGTTCATGCATGAAGGAATTTTATTTACTAAAAATCGTTTTTGGAAAAGTAATGCTATATGATTTTGTGATGTCCATGTTCGTATAAAGTTCGATTTGTCTGATTTTTTGCTATAGAGATTGTTAAACTTAATTTTTGTATCCTCGTTGTCGTAAAGTTTATCTCTTCTTCATTTAATGATAGTTTATGAAGTTGTGCTTGATGTACTGCAATTTATTTTTGAAATGAATCGAGATGTTAAGAATAAAGGCATTAACTTGTTTCATTAGTACATTATTGTTTCATCAATTGAAATGTTGAACACTATTAACCTATGCATTGCAACACAAAGAAATCAAGTTTCTATCATTCTCAACATATGTTAAGTATTTGTTCTCTTTTGTAATTTTTTTTTTAAAGTGTACCATTCTCTGTAGAAAAACAGCCAGCAACTATAGAAAGAAAATCAATTTTGCTTCACTCAACAGGTAGTTTATCCAAGAAATCCACTAGCCTCTGAATTTCTAAAACGTGATGTGTACTAATTAGCTTGTGCTTAGGTTTGCATTTCTCAACAGATAAGTAAATTTTTTTATGAATAGTAGTACTACAGAAACAAGGGAGCACATGAAAGTTTTCCAGTGATTTCTTTCTTTTATTGTTCTTTAAGCTGTAGCTTTTACTTTCTTTATTATGTTGCATAACTAGTGATATTGTGATGTTATTTTAACTTCAAGTTGAATATAATGTCTTTCTTTCTAGCCATGGGAAAAGAAGGAGAAAATGAAATTCCAGTACAAGACTTAGATCAATTCTTTGGTGGTGTTAATGATTTAATTTTGTGTAGGGAGGATGAAGGTGATGAACATATTTGAAAAGCCATTGTCAACCCTTTTTATCATTTAGAAGGAAGCATCTTGATATATTTTCTAACCCAAATTGGTTTATGATTAGAACTATGTTATATGTACATATAAATTAATGGTGATTAACTATTATTTTTATTTTCCTCAATTAAGGAAAAGCAAAAAAAAAAGAGAGTTGGAAGAGAAAGGTAGGTGAACAAAAAAAAGTTGACTAAAGAAAAAAAAATGGTGGCTGCAATTGTAGGCATAAGACAGCTTGCAGCAAATTGTAAATTGACAGGCATTTTGATTGATTGAAGAAACAATGTATTTGCCTATATAAATAGAGCTTCGGCTCTCATTTTAGACACCAAAATCCGAGAGCAAGAGAGATAATAGAGAGCAATCCACATACTATTTTCTATAGTTCCGTGAGATAATAGAGTGAAATAATAATTTAGTGAGTTGTGTAAAATAAAGATTGTTGTTACTTATGAAGGTGTAGTAGTCTCTTGACACTACCAAGTAGTAATAAGTAATATTATATTACTCCGTTTGAATATTATATTTTATCCACCTTAAAAATTTGATGGTGTTGTTACTCTCTTATTCTTGCTATTTATTGTAGATATTATTCCTGAGTGGGATTATTATTTTTCCCAACAGTGTGGTATCAGAGCCATGACAAATAATGATCAATTATCTTTTCGGTACCCTCATCTTACAAAAGAAAATTATGAGAAATGATGTCTACAAATGAAAGTCATTCTTTGCTCTCAAGATTTTCGGGAAATTGTATGCTAAGGATATACAAAACCCGCTAATGGAAAAACGGTGTCTCAAATTGAAAAAGATGTCTTGACAAAGACAATAAAGAAAGATCAACAAGCTCTCACTCTCATCCACCAATGTTTGAATGATGGCATGTTCAAGAAGGTGGCCGATGCAACCACCTCGAAAGAAGCTTGGGAGATTTTACAAAATTCTCTCCAAGGAGTAGATAAAGTAAAGAAGATAAAACTTTACACTCTAAGGGTTGATTTTGAAGTTTTAAAAATGAAAGAATCTGAATCCATCTCGGATTTCTTTTCAAGAGTGATGGATGTTGAATCAACTAAGAAGATACGAGGAGGAAGTAAATGATGTGTGTGTGGTAGAAAAGATTCTCCGTTTTTTAACGCCTAAATTTAATTATGTGGTGTGTGTTATTGAGGAGTCTAATGATTTAAACTCAATGAGGGTAGAGAAACTGGAGGATTCATTACAAGCCCACGGAGAAAAGATAAAAATGAGACAAAAAGAGCCACTGGAACAATTTTTGAAAACTCAGGCATCCTTAAAAGATTTTGGAGGTGAAAAGAGTTATAGATAAAGAGGAAGGAGCATTGGCAACAACTTCAACAATGAAGGGAGAAGCCAACAACCATTTAGAGGTTGTGATCGTAGACAAAAAGGAAGAAGAGGACGTGGCTATTATCAAGGTACCAATGAAGCGAGGTATGATAAATCTAAAATTGAGTGCTACAACTGTCATAAATTTGGACATTACTCTTCGGAATGTCAATGTCATAGTAATGTTGAAGAGAAAGCTAACTTTGTTGACGACAAGAAAGAAGAAGATTAGTCAACATTGTTAATGACACTCAAAGAAGAAGATAATGATGGTTGTAGTTCATGGTACATTGATAATGGAGCAAGCAACCATATGTGTGGATGCAAAGATAAGTTTGTGGAGCTCGCTAAGAAGGTCACAGAAAACATGTCCTTTGGAGATACTTCAAAGGTACAAATTGAAGGAAAATGTACAATTCTAATCTCCTATAAAGATGGTGGCCACAAGTCAATTCAAGATGTGCCAAAATTAAAAAGTAATATTTTGAGTTTGGGCCAACTTCTTGAAAAAGAATATGATATTCATATGAAAAATATGCATCTTTGGCTTAGAGATTCAAGTGGAAAAATAATTGCAAAAGTGTGTATGACAAAGAATAGATTGTTTTCTTTGAATCTTAAGACAATTGATGCAAAGTGCTTGAAGGCTAATGTGCAAGATGAATCATGGTGTTGGCAGATGCGATTTGGACATTTGAATTTTGAAGCACTCAAATCAATGGGAGAACAGAACATATTGCATGAGATTTCCTCAATCAATTGTGTGAAGCTTATCTTCTTGGAAAATATGCAAGGAGTTTTCCGAAGGAGGCCACGTCAGAGCAACCAAGTCACTCCAGCTTGTTCACACCGATGTGTGTGGTCCAATCAATCTACCTTATTATGATAAAAGTAAATATTTCTTCTCTTTATCGATGATTTCAGTAGAAAGACTTTGGTGTATTTCTTGAAGCAAAAATCTTGCATTTAAAAATTTCAAAGCACTTGTTGAAAAAGAGATAGACTGTGAAATAAAAGCTTTAAGATCCAATAGAGGAGGCGAGTTCACTTCAAAAGAATTCAATGACTTTTGTCAGTCTCATGAAATTCGTCGCCCTCTAACGGTATCTTACTAACCCTACCAAAATGGAGTTGCAGAGAGAAAGAATAGAACAGTTCTTAATATGGCTTGATGTATGCTAAAAATATACCAAAAGAATTTTGGGGCGATGCTATTTTTTGTGCAGTTTATTTGAGCAAAGATCTCTAACAAAAAATATTAGAGATCAAACCCCTCAAGAAGCATGGAGGGAAAGAAAGCCAAGTGTCAAGCACTTGAGAATATTTGGGAGCATAGCATATGCTCATGTTCCATATCAAAAGAGAGCAAAACTTGACGATCAGAGTGTCAAGAAAGTATTTGTTGGCTATGATGCAAGTTCAAAAGGGTACAAGTTATACAACCCAATCACCAACAAAATAATGGTGAGTCGTGATGTTGAATTTGATGAAGAGGCGACATGAAATAAGGAGGCTCGGGAAGAAAGGAGATATGACTTTCTTCCATACTTTGGAGATGACGAAGAACAGGAGAGCATGGCACCTGCACAAGATGCAATCCCTCCTACTTCTCCAATAAATGTTGCATCTCTTTCTTCTCAAGAAGGTTTAAGTGAAAGACCACAGAGGATGAGAAGCATCCAAGAGCTTTATGATGATACATAAGAAGTTACTAATTTTGATTTTTTGTATTGTCTCTTTGATGATAGTGAACCAATAATTTTTTATGAAGTTGTTACAGATAAAAGGTGGAGACAAGCCATAGAGGAGGAGATCAAGGCAATAGAAAAGAACAACACTTGAAAATTAACAACTTTTCCCAAGGGTCATCAAGTAATTGGAGTCAAATAGGTATACAAAATAAAGAAGAATGTTCATGAAAAGGTGGAGAGATACAAGTCAATACTTGGCTAAAGGCTATAAGCAAAGGAAAGACATTGACTATGAAGAAGTCTATTCACCTATTGCTCGCATGGAGACGATTGATTTGCTGATCTCTTTGGCGGCACAAATAAAGTGGAAAATCTATCAACTAGATGTCAAGTCGACATTCTTGAATGGATATCTTGGAGATGAAGTCAATGTTAAGCAACTATTGGGATTTGTGGTAAAAAATCATGAAGATAAAATGTTGAAGCCGAAGAAAGCTTTATATGGATTAAAGCAAGCTCTACGAGCGTGGAATAGTCGCATCGACAAGTATTTTTAAGAAAATGGATTTACTCATTGTCTCCACGAATATGCTCTTTATATTAAAGTTCATACTAATGGAGATATTCTACTTGTTTGTTTTTATGTTGATGATATTATTCTGACGGGTAATAACCCAAGTTTGTTTGAAGCTTTCAAAAAAGCTATGTCCCTTGAGTTCGAGATGACAGACATATGGCTCATGTCATATTATTTGGGCCTAGAAGTGAAGCAAATGGAGGAAGGCATCTTCATATCTCAATAAGCTATACAAAGGAGATTTTGAAGAAGTTCAACATGTTCGATTGCAACCCCGTGAACACCTCAATGAAAAGTGAAATAAAATTGTCAAAGTTTGATGATAGAGAAAAGGTGAATCTCCCTCTTTTCAAAAGTCTTGTGGGAAGTCTAAGGTACTTGACCTATACAAGGCCAGATATACTATTTGAAATAGGAGTAGTAAATCGCTTCATGGAAGTTCCTACCTCCACTCACTTGAAGGCCGCTAGAAGAATTCTTCATTACCAAAAAGGTACGATAGATCTCAGGCGGTTTTATTCTTCTTCTAATGACTTTAACCTTGTGGGATTTTGTGATAGTGATTATGCGATAGATATTGATGATAGAAAAAGTACAACTGGTTTTGTATTTTTCTTGGGTGATTGTGTTATTTCTTGTAGTTCAAAGAAATAGTCGATTGTTACTCTCTCAACTTGTGAAGTCGAATATGTGGCAGAAATATCATGTACATGTCATGCTTTTTGGCTAAGAAGATTGTTGAAGGAGCTCAACTTTCCACAAACTGAAGCCACGATGATTTGTGTTGACAACAAATCCGCACAAGCACTTGCTAAGAATCTGGTGTATCATGATCGAAGCAAGCATATTGACACAAGGTATCACTTCATCAGAGAATGCATTGTCAAAAGGAGGTAGAACTCAAGTATGTGAAATCTCACTATGAAGTTGCGGATATCTTTACAAAGCCTCTTAAATTTGAAGACTTTCCGTGATTGAGATCAAATTTTGGAATGAAGAAGAAAAAAATCAAAATTAAAGGGGAGATTTGTCGGCAAACTAAATCAATAAAATAAGAAAAGCAAAAAAGGAAAGTTGAAAGAGAAAGGTTGGTGAACAAAAAAAAAGTAAATGAAAAAAAATGGTGGCTGCAACTGTAGGCGTAAGACAGCTTGCAGCAAATTGTAAATTGGCAAGCATTTTGATTGGTTGAAGAAACAACGTATTTTCCTATATAAACATATCTCCAGCTCTCATTTTAGACACACCAAAATCAGAGAGCAAGTGAGCTAATAGAGAGTAATCCACATTCTATTTTCTAGTTTATGAGATAATAGAGTGAGAACAATATTTTAGTGAGTTGTGTAAAGTAAATAATGTTGTTACTTTTGATGGTGTGGTAGTCTCTTGACGCTATCAAGTTGTAATAAGTGATATTATATTATCCGTTTGAATATTATATTTTATTCACCTTAAAAGATTTGGTGTCGTTACTCTCTTATTCCTGCTATTTATGGATATTATTTCTGGATGAAATTATTATTTTTCCCAACATGAAATTTGTAGAGAATCATATTTTATTGATTCTTTACATTTTAGTATACCCCTTGTATACGACCATTTTTTTACTATATTTATGAATAAAAATACTTTTATTTGATAAATAAATATTTAGATTTAGTTTCAGGCAGCAAAAAAGCTTAGAGATGATAAGTGTGACCCTGCTAAGTGCCAACACCTAATAAATAGAGATGTCAAAGTGCAAGATCCTAATATTTATAATACAAACATAATTATTCGAGCTTAAAAAAGAAAGTAGTTACCCGTGATCTTTTACTACCAAGTCGTTTTACAGCCACATCAATCTTTTTAACTGAACCCTCACCACTCTTTACAGTGGCCTTATATACATATCCAAATCCACCCTTCCCAATCCTGGTAGTACTGTTGAAATTCTTCGTTGCTGCTTTCAGTTCTGAGAATATAAATATACCCTGAGATCAGAAGGCCTATCGGACAGGCTTGAGAATTGGCTCCTTCCTCTGAACTCTGTGCTTGTATCCGATCCATTCTGAGAGCCTGACTCAAGAAGAGAATGACGTAAATGTTGGGAGTTTTTGCTCTATGGTACTTTATAAAGCAGTACGGGAAGTATATAACTATTACAAGTATTCGAAAGGATAAACAAAGATTCAATAGTTCAACTAGTAATCTGAAAATTACAAGATAACCACAAAACTGAAATTACAATTTTGTTGAAAACGAAAAAATGGAAACTGGTTTATTCTGAGTCGAGTGTGGCACTCTGTCCTTAAGACAATATTGCCCCGTATGTATCCTTTATACGTCCTGGACAATTTGTCTCCCAAGATAAAACAGCAATGGAACCCTTGAGCAAAGGAAACTCAAGAGCTACCGTGAAGAATATTGAGTAACGAAATGATGCTTGGAAGTTGTAGGAAGAAAACTATTTTTGTTGTGTATTTTCGTGAGCTTTATGAACTGTTATTTTTCTGTTCTTTGTGGTGCTCAACAATGAAATAATTGCCATTATGGAGGTAGTAAAGTCACCAACATAAATGGTGAAAGACCAACTGTTTTGGCCATTATAGGAGGAGTAATTCAGCCAAAATAAATGGCTGAATTGAGAGCTTGGCTTGGACGTTTCTGCTTTGACTGTCGAAATTCCAACTTTCTGAAAACTTCGGGGACCAAACTGTACATCTTGAAACTTTAGGGACCAAACTGTACATCCGAAAGAATTCTCGTCCAAATCGCACATCCGAAACTTCGGGATCAAACTCGTACTTCGGTAAAGTTTTCTCGCCCAAAAAGATAATATCGAAGGCCCACAGCCCACGGCCCACCCACACCCACGACCCGTGACCGTGACCGTGACCCGTGAACCGGAACCGGAACCGGAACCGGAACCGGACCGGACGGGCGGGCGGCGGCGCGCGCGTGTGGTCTTTACTTGAACCGAAGCACATCTAGGTCCTCCCTCCTTTAAACACATGGGATACCCCTTGGGGTCCCAAACCCCAAACCAATTTCAAGTATTATATACACAACAATTCTTTCTTCCTCTACCGATGAGGGAGAATTACACACAATACCACACTTTCCATGCTTCAAACACCTTACTTCGTGAACCAATATCTCTTTCATTTCTCAATGAAATTTGACGATTCTTGGCCCTACGGTTATCTACGTACTTAGTAGATCATGCATGTGTGAAGAACCGGATTCTCCAACATACGTTACACTAGTGTTTAAGCCGTTAAAGTTGGTCGGTCGCAACTCCCGCCAAAGGCAAATTTCCAACAATCCCCTCTTGAAAGAGATTTTGGCGCACTCACATGGTGTCTTTTCATTTCCAAAGACAATATTTCGGCGGACCGATGTTGCATAAGGAGAGGTAGCCTCGGCTTTGAACCTTCCATAGTTGAATACCATCGGACTTACTTACTTTGCGCGGTGAACGTGATGTCTTGAACCGTCGGTGTTTAGTGTAAGCCAAGACAACGGTACCAACACAACAAATTCCCTTACTCTCTTCTTCGTAATGTTTTGTCCGTTTTGGCCATGGACAACGTCTTGGATTCTTAAGTGCGTTCAATTTTGAGGCGGCCCGTCCTCGCACTTAAATAGGTGGTCTCCTACAAGGTATCCTGCTATACCCCACTTCACAAGTGTTAGGAACCATTAAAAGTTTCCCAAAGACCTAACCTCAACTGTTGAGGATCATTACGAGTTTTGAAAACTTAACCTTTACCCATACTGAGATAGCACTTAACGTCTATCGCGGGAACGGCTTTGGATTTGGTGTTTCTTTTCGAAATCACTATCCGAAGTGCTCATGCTTCGACCGAAGCGATCAACCGAACCTTTACAACTTAGTTTTCCCATTGAACCAAATTACGGGATCTCCGGTTCGTAAGGTTGGGTTTCCACCGTATTGGTTCGTATATTTTGGGTTTTAAGCCCATTCCCCTAGACAGCGAGAACACTTGATCTCCGGGTAGTCCCTTAGTTAGTAAATAAGGAAGTGATACCCGTGATGATCAACTCGCCATACGGTCTTATGTCTCCGACGGATCGTGACGAGATATGTCCGACGCCGTCATCCGTGTCCTTCCTAAAGCCGACCGGCTAGCCACGATGTATAACTGCTGAAGGCACGGGTTTCTCCCAATAAGGGACGTCCTCTAAAGAGTCGTGAAGTTACTCAACTTCTTTCATGCTTTGTATAAAGCGATAAACCCCGATTCCATCATGAATCGGCCGATGCAAGTTTGCTTAGAGGATTTTCCAAGAACCACCATACACATTTACTTGTGGCTTTGGTGTTCTTCATATCGATGTCCGGTTGCATCACGGTGTTCTCTCGGAACATGGACATCCGAATACTATAATCCATAGATAAGTGAATAATTCGAGATATCGTCATATCCGACTTAACGCCTTTCTATTGATCATGTATTGAAATCATCAGTGAACCTTAGTTCAACTAATATGTTTGTAGGACGATACCAGGTCGGTTGTAGTGTGTACAATACATTGAACTACACGTGACCTGTGCATATCACTCCTTGTCTATGGGTGCACCATGATTCCAATCGGTTCTATGATTCATATCCATTGGTAGCTTCAACGAGACTGTCAACTATTGACCAGTCCGTTAGATGTCTTAGAAATTCAATTCCTAAGAAGTCATCTCGTGATACACATATCTTTCATATCGAGACTTTGTTTCAATATGATTTTCACTCTCGGACCGTTGGTTTTCCAACTGTTGGCTTTCTAACTTCGAGCCAATGTTTCGTGGTCGATTCATTGTTCTGTTTTATCTGAAACTTTCGGGACCAAAATGTACACATTTCAGGGACCAAAATGAAAGTTCAGGAAGAAGCCCAACAGTCCGGCAAACCAAGTCTGATTCTCTTCTTCCAACTCTACGGTTGGGAAGGCTAATTCAACATTCATGCCACGCAAGACGCAATGGCCCTGGATGTGAAGCTACTCACAGGGGGAGCACAACTTACAACCCAAAGGTTCTTCTCCCGGAGGAAGATCAACCATTACGCAAGTATGGTTCTATATGATAGAGTCTATTTCTCTCTTTGTAGCTTCTTTCCAAAGCAGCGCTTTTGGAGACGACAATTATTTATTAATTGTCCATGGTTCGTTCTCAACCATACAAGCTAGAAGGTATGGAACAAGTCTTTATCCCCTCTTTGCTCCTTCTCGGTTCAACATCTAGAATCCCGAGTTACGCGATCCGGAATATTAAGTTCCGGATAGACGACAACTTTCGAGTCCCGTAGATACGGAACGTCCGGTTCCGGACGGTCGAGCCCTCGCGGGTTCTTGTTAACCTTGAGCAATTACTCCTTTTCCTTTTTCAAGGAAAGCTATCTTAAAAGAATTCAACGTTCTTTGATGCCAAGAGGCGATCGGCACTCGTTATTTACGGATCCGGTGGATATGCAATCTACGATCTTAGGTCGAACTTGACTGTCTCGGTAGTCCAACTTCTACCAAGCCATCCCACATCACAACTTTTGTATGTGAGATCATTTCCATGTCTCACACGGAGAGTTATCCTTATCCTTATGCGGAGTTCGTTGAGAATCGCATTAGCGATAAGGATCGCCTTGCCCTACATAATTTAGGCGTACGGGTTTGCACTTGGCTAACACCGTTAGGCGAGGTGAGTAATGAGCGATCGTTTAACGAACGATGCTTCACATTCTCCCCCTCTATCACTACGACTTTCTCAATCCGTAGGCTTAGTTGATATTCAACTTCTGCTTTGTAGCGCTTATCCGCTTCAACAACTTCATCTTTGCTTTTTAACAAACAAAGGATTCCATACATTGTACCATCATCAATGAAGATCACAACGTACTTGTCTCCCCCTCTATTTTGTATAAACTTCAAATCACCCAAGTAGGTGTGACTAAGTTCTAGAGGAGCAGTGCTTCTTTCGCTATTCCCTTGACGGAATTTGGAAAGGTGATTTTGCCTCTTCATCTACCTCACATTTATTTTGAGGGTTTATGTCGAAGAAGGCAACAATCTCAACATCGTTAGCTTTTGAATGACTTGCTATTTAACGTGTCTTAATCTATGATGGCATAGACGCACGGATTACAAATATATCATTCATTTGGCTACGGACATACTTGTACCATTCTTAGTTATCACGGACACTGTTGGACTAATCTCAAACCAAACTTTGACCAACGGCGTCCCTTAAACCAAGTTAGGAATATGTATCACCTCATCTTTGAGTGATCCCAATCCATGAAGTCCTATTGAGGACAACCTCTCCAACCCCTTCTACTTTAGAGGTGGTGTTGCTTCACATGAACAACCTCTTACCCGTGGTTAGGGCGTAACCGGATCATATGTGATCCGGATATTCGCCCACTCCGGTTGCTTTGGCGGCGGCGAGTGTCCAATTTCTTTTCTGCCTTTTCTTTAGGCCTTCGGATCATTTAAGACACAGAAGCTGTGGCCCACCTTACTAGGTGTCCATTATTTTTCCTATGAAATGAATTTTGGCCCTACTCCAATGGTCTTGGAGGCTTTGTATGACCGAGTGTCCAATATAATCATATCAAAGGAATTTTTTTTTGGCCCACTCCAGTCACCCGGAGGCTTTGTATGACTGAGTGTCCAATATCATCCTATGAAGGATCTTCTGCCAAATAATATGACAGGCTCAACGTCATTATCTTTTAGACTTCTTCCGTTATGATTGGTGCCCGAGATAATTCTTGGCGCTTACTTAAGAGTGGTAACGGTTTCGCACAGTCAGTGGATCTTACTCCCTCGTATGTGCGAACATACTTTACACACTTTAGTAATTACACTTAAAAGAACGGATCTTCTTAAGTCGTTTACAAAATCCAATCTTTAAACGGAAAAGAAGATGAGATTAAACTTCTGATTTGTTAAAGCATAAGGAATATAAATTATTTTCATATTCCTCCTTACTTTAATCCATTTTTTTAATCAGACATAATTTAATCTTTATTCTTGACAAGTAAGAAAAACTACTTATCATTTAATCCTTATTCTTGACAAGTGAGAAAAATACTTATCCCAATTTCGGATTCTGGCTCACTTCAGTCACTTCATCAGACTGAGTGTCCATTTCCTTCTCACCATTATTCGGATCCTTTGTCCGGGACAGAGATATAGGCCTTCTGCTACAAGATAGAATAACATCTTCACTCTTCACCTCTTGTCCCGATTGACATCCTCGGGCTCTCGAGAGCGTTTGTTTCCACCGGTCTTGGTGGCGGTGACACCATGAACACGTTCATCATCATCACTCTCTTCTACCAGAAAACCATTTCCATATCCAGATTTGGTCACACAATTTTTGACCGACATCTTTCGAATACTAATAGTAATACAATACAAATATTGTCTTAAGTTGTTGGGAGTTTTTGCTCTATGGTACTTTATAAAGCACGACGGAAGTATATAACTATTACAAGTATTCGAAAGGATAAACACTTCTTGTCTTTCGATAAACTACTAACATACCCTCCATGCATGTTCAAATACAGAATGGACTATTAATTTTCGAGTAATATCTCATGATGGTAACACTTGGCACATATTAAAGTGTATCATATTTGAATATCTAATCACACTTGCAAAATTTATCCAAGAATTTAAGGAACAGAAAATTGTCATAGGCGTTTGCAACAACAACAACATACCTAGTGTATACCACATGCGTTGATTAAGTAAAAATAAGTAACATGATGAAGAAATAGACAAAATGAAAATGATGAATAGGCACAAGACTCTAAATACTGCAGTAGAGTTGTTTATGAATGTTTTCGTGATGGACTTGATTTTATGATAGATGATGAGAACATGAACTCACAATCATTTTTGCGTTGAAGAGATCGTTTTAGTAATAAATCAATGCTCTCCTACCAAAACCAATGGCAAATGCTCCATGGATCTCAAAAAATAAAAATATTTCTCTAAATCCCTTAAAACAGAAACAACCACTCAAACTCAAACTAATTGGCTTGGTTATATGAATTCTCAGTATCCATTATGTTCTATTTAGACCACAAAAGTCACACAACTACTTGAAAACAATACTTAATCATCAAGACAAAAGCTAAACCATACAACATTAAGCTTATATCTAATTCAATATGTATTGTTGCCATCAAAATCAAGCAAAACACAAACAATCCAAAAGGTAAAATAACCAGAAATGTAGAAACCCCAACATCTACAAGGCAAAAGATTAAATCTTTTTCAGTTCTTGGATAGCCAAAAAGCACAAAATTACATTTCCTTAATATAGAGGTGTGAAAACTTAAAAAACTCTAACACCCACATTCAACTTTTTTACTTTGACCGCCAATAAACACACAAAAATGGTATCCCTCCATTCCCTTTTATTTGTCGCGTTTCGCTTCACGAGAGTCAATTTGACTGATCTTCAGAGCTAACTTGAATTAGGTTAATTCCATATTTTAAATTTTAAATTTAGATGTTCAAAAACTATTCGAAAAATACTACAAGTTGGACGAACTTTTCATATTAATATGATGAAAACATACATCTTAAAATGTTGGTCAAAATTCATGTAGTTTGACTCTCGAAAAGCGAAACGTGACAAATAAAAGTAAACGGAGAGAGTACTTAAAGATCTTTAAAAACTCACCTTTAGGATGCTAATTTTGAACCAACAGTATAATTTTTATCTCAATCTGTTCCTAAATAGCAGTATTAGTATTTAGAGTTATGAGAAATTTCGCAAGAAACACACAGCTCCAATAAGACCAATTATATTCACACTGTGTTTTCAAGAAGATTTGAAGCAAATATTTAATTTATTCACCAAAATGGCAAAATCTAATGTCAGTAATGAGATGAAATTACACAATGTGAAAGGTGGAGGATCACATAATTGTCTTCTTTTGGACCAAGTGAAAGAAATAATCCCCTTGATTATTTTCATTACTTGAAAGGCTATATATACAAGTTACATAATAGGAGAGAATCATATTCCTATTCTATTCCTAAAATCTTATTCTATAAATTTATGGTAATACACTAATTATGGTAATACACTACTAGTTATATTACAACATTACCTAAACTAGGATACTAAATATTTATCATAAATTACTTTACATAAAACAACCAAATCCGAGAGCTATTTTTGGGACCAAATCCGAGACTTTAATATACACAATATACACATGTATATTGTGTGTATATTGTGTATATTTAACACACCCTCGCAGTCATAAAGGGCGGTCTTCGAACGCTGAGACTGTCCCTAAAATCTTCAAAAAGGACCGAGGGAAGACCCTTTGTAAAGATGTCTGCAATCTGATATCTTGACGGGACATGACAGACGCGTACTTGACCCCGAGCAACCTTTTTGCGTACAAAATGTATGTCCATCTCGATATGCTTAGTGCGTTGGTGCTGAACCGGATTACTTGAAAGGTAAATGGCACTAATATTATCGCAATACACCAAGGTTGCCTTCGGAATGGGGCAATGAAGCTCTAATAGTAAATTACGTAACCAACATGATTCTGAGACCACATTAGCTACCCCTCGATATTCAGCCTCGGCACTTGAGCGGGATAGAGTCGCCTGACGCTTTGCAGACCAGGAGACCAAGTTGTTGCCAAGGAATACACAATAGCCAGACGTAGACCGTCTGGTGTCGGGACAACCACCCCAATCAGCATCTGTATACGAGACAAGTGTGGCCGTCGAAGAAGGATATAAATGTAAACCATAGTCAAGTGTTTCCTGAATATATCGAATGATGCGTTTGAGCGCATTCATGTGCTCAATTCGGGGATCATGCATGAACAAACACACCTGCTGGACAGCATATGTAATATCTGGTCTCGTAAAGGTAAGATACTGAAGGGCCCCTGCAAGATTGCGATAGCGGGTTGGATCCTCGTAGGGTACGCCAGCCGCGGCACCAAGCTTGGGTTTTGTATCAACTGGAGTGGACGTGGAATTACATGATGACATCCCAGCCCTCTCGATGATCTCAGCTGCATACTTCCGTTGAGACAAGAACAATCCATCGGAATGACGAGTGACGGCAATCCCTAAAAAGTAACTCAAGGGCCCTAAGTCTTTCATAGCAAACTCCGAGCTGAGCATGGTCATGATAGACTGGCGTAAGGCATCTGTAGAGGCAGTCAAAATGATATCATCCACATACAACAGAATGTAGGCCAAAGACGAACCATGACGGTAGATGAACAAGGAATTATCCGACTTGCTGTGAGTGAACCCAATAGTGGAAACATAGTCAGCAAACCTTGTATACCAGGCCCGTGGAGACTTCTTAAGACCATATAAGGATTTCTTCAACAAACATACATGATGAGGATGATTGGGATCCCTGAATCCAAACGGCTGATGCATATAAACTGTTTCCTTGAGATCACCATGTAGGAAAGCATTTTTTACATCTAACTGATGAATAGGCCATGCTTTTGAAAGAACCAAGCTGAGTACAGTGCGAATGGTACCGTCTTGACCACCGAGGCTAAATGTCTCACCACAATCCACCCCAACCTGCTGAGTCTTACCATCACCCACAAGCCGAGCCTTATGTCGTGTAAATGAACCATCTGAATTTTCCTTGTGAGCAAAAATCCACATAGACCTAATAATATTAATACCAGAAGGACGGGGCACCAACTCCCACGTCTTATTATCAATAAGAGCATTATATTCATCAGTCATAGCACTTTTCTAATTCAGGTCGTTTAAGGCACAGAATTACGAGACAAGGGAGATTTAGAGACATTTGAATGTAAATTAAAATGTCTTTTAGGTGTAAAAATACCCCGCTGACTACGAGTGACCGGTCTATGACTCGAAGAAGAATTGAGTGGATTTTGGGAATTTGCGGGGCTCGGGACGGACTGGCCAGCAGGCAGTGGGCCTGCTGGCCCAAAACTGGAAGCAGAAACTGGGTCGAGAACGGTAACTGGACCAATTCCAGTGTTAGGGTGGACTGGCCCAATCGCTGAAACTGGCCCAATGAGAATACTGGGCAGTGATGACCGAGACGGGCCAGTGGGCCCGCTGGAGAATGTCGGGTGCGGGAGATGTCAAAAAAATGCTGAATAAGATACGGGGATATTTGTTCATCCAAAAAATTATACGAACTAGGCTCGGGAGTATGAACTTTAGTAAATGGAAATTGGGTTTCATAAAAAATTACATGGCGATTAATGATGATTTTCTTGGAGGATAAATCAAAGCATTTGTAACCACGATGATTAGACGAATAACCCAAAAACACACACAGAGTCGACCGGGCCTGAAGTTTGTTAATTATGGTGGATGGGAATAACGGATAGCATAAGCACCCAAAAATTCAAAGATGAGAATAAGACGGATTCTTACTATATAAAATTTGGAGGGGGGAAGAATATGTCAGACCTTTGGAATGAATTATGTTAAGGAGATATGTCGCCATTTGAAGAGTATGATGCCAAAAATATGGGGGTACAAAAGCATGAATTAAGAGAGTGCGAATAATGTTATTTATGGAACGAATTTTGCGTTCGGCTTTCCCATTTTGTGACGATGTATGAGGACATGAAAAATGAAAATTGATCCCATTATTAGCACAGAACTCCCGAAACACCCTATTGTTATACTCTTTGCCATTATCACACTGAATATTTTTTATTTCTCTTTCGAATTGTGTCCTAATGAATGCTCTAAATTTTATGAAGGCGGAAAATACTTGAGATTTATTTGCAATTGGAAATGTCCACAAAAATTTAGAATAATCATCCAAAAAAAGAACATAATACCGATGACCCAACGAACTTAGAACAGGAGACGTCCATAGGTCGCTATGAATAATATCAAATGGCTTTGAAGTATGAGAATTTGAGTCTACAAATGTCAACTTAACAATTTTTTCCAACGAACAAGATTGATAAAGTGGAGTACGACTCGTACCCTTACAAGAAATAAAACTATTTTTTTATTTAAAACAAATAAAATAGAGGATCCCGGATGACCAAGGCGAGCATGCCACAAGGAAGGAGAAATGGTTGCAAAAGCTGATGGCAAGGCTTAACTCGATGGACTGAAACCGGGTGTGATAGGATAAAAATCTCTCCTACTATCACACCTCATGAGAGGACTCCCCATCTTGAAATCCTTCACAGAGAAACCAAAAGAATCAAATTCAACAGAAATGGAATTGTCAGTGGTGAATTTTTGGACAGACACTAAATTTTTAATCAATTTGGGGGCATGTAAAGTGTTTTTCAAGATAAGGGGATGATTGGGGGGAGATAGGGTTTTATGACCATAACCCTGAATTGGAATAGAGTTACCATTACTGACAGTTATACCATGAGGGTTGCTCAAATTGGCATAAGTCGAGATCGTACCTTGATCGGAAGTCATGTGTGTCATTGCGCCGGTGTCCATGTACCAATTTAGATCCGGTTGCATCAACCCAAGTGTGTGCATTGCGGCCTCAATGTCGGTGTGGGTAGATGTGGGGCCCACTGCCGAGAATGCTTGTGTGGGTCGAGGCCCAATTAGTCCACCCTGCTACCCCGGCCCAGTGCTGTAACGAGAAGCAGGCTGCTGACTGTTGGGCCTGAAATTCGGTTGTCCTGCCCACTGGCTTTCTGAAGCTGCTGGAAAATAGGGGTTGCTGGCCCACGGCCCATTACCCCAGCCCCATTGCCATGGGCCCCACTGTTTGGTCCAGTAGGGAAGAGGCCCACTATTGACTGGACGGGGCCCACTGGTGGACTGCTGACCACCGGAACCGCCGTGTTTGCCCCCACGGTTTTTGTTATTATTCTTGCGATTATTTTTGCCGCCACCATGAGTACGGTTTTGGCCTGAATTCTCAACAAAACCCGAAGAACTTGGGGGGACGCCATCATGACGACGAGGCTTGCTCCGGTAGCCGCCTTTTAGCCAAACTAGCTTCTTCCAAAGTAAGCATGGACGGGTTTGATAAAAGGAGGGAAGAGAGTTGCTTTGATGAAGGAGAGTTCCAACGCCATTATAGGCCTCCGAAAGGCCGGCAACCAATTGTAGAACCAGACGATTATTTGTCACAGGTGCGCCAACGTTGCGGAGTTGGTCCACCAACTCTTTGAGCTTTTTGCAATATGCAAACACGTTTGGAAATTCTTCCATGCGAACTTGAGAGAATTCCTGCTCGAGTGTAACAACACGTGAATGTTGGTTATCTTGGAATATGTCACGCAATCTATTCCAGGTAGCCATAGCCGTAGTGTCCGGCTCAATGATCGTTTGTAATAGGTCAACCGAAATAGTGGAATAAATCCACTGGAGAACGGTAGCATCAAGAGTAATCCATAACTGAGGATCCTCCGTGGGAATAGGTGCAGCGGGGGAATTATGTGATGGATAACTTGATGGGAGATAGCGTGAATTTTAAATAATTCTGCCCACGTCGCATAGTGGACGTTTTCCATCTCAAGCACAATAGGGATATTGTTCTTGATGTTAGAAACCATGAGGGCATGATGAAAATTGTTCTTAGACATATTGAAAGAACAAACGTAGAGAAGGGGAAATTTGAGAATAGTAAGAGAGATTTTGAGAGCGGAAGAACGATTTTTTTTTGTAAACCCGAGGGGGGGAGAGTTCGGCCGAGAGAAACAAAAATTTGGGAGAGAAAGATTTTGTTTAGACCTAGTCTCTTGATACCATGAAAGAAATAATCCCCTTGATTATTTTCATTACTTGAAAGGCTATATATACAAGTTACATAATAGGAGAGAATCTTATTCCTATTCTATTCCTAAAACCTTATTCTATACATTTATGGTAATACACTACTAATTATATTACAACATTACCTAAACTAGGATACTAAATATTTACCATAAATTACTTTACATAAAACAACCAAATCCGAGACTTTAATATATATATATTGTGTGTATATTGTGTATATTTAACACCAAGAATGGATCGAGTATAGTTGGAAAAAATGAAAGTTGAGTGTACCTTTAAACGGATAATTAAGGGGTCGGTTGATGATTAGAATTATATTGGTATTAATAATGTATGACTTGATTTTATTTCATCTTTTACACTGCATAAAATAATAAATGAATTGTATGCTGAATTTTATACGTATAGCAACCAAAATGATACCGAACATGGTATTAGTTTTGGTGATTTTAATAAATAAATAATTCACTTCTTAACCAGCAACCAAACGACACCTAAGAGATACCAATTTGAGGACAAAATAAAGGATTATTTTATTTGTGTTTGGTTGAAATATTTATTTCAAAATTAGTAGTTTTGAAATTAGTTATATCATAGTTGCAGCAGTAATATTTTCATACAACACTTAATGTGGAATAATAATTATGAGAATAGTTATTTTTACACCACACTCAATGTTATGGATAAAAATCTGAGGTTACGAATTTCAAAATAAAATATCAAAATGATAACGATGTCCTTCTTCAAAGTTGTTCTCCCTAATCCTTTAATAAGTCAAGATTAAAAATTAAAATAAAAGTTTATATCAACTTATCTCATATAAAAACAAATACACATTTTATTTTATACCACATATATCTCATTTTTAGTTCAATAAATAAAATATTTACTGATAAACTATTTACTTTCAACAGATAACAGTGATCTCCTCATATAAACACAAAAATTACTCTTATTTAAAATCGAAAGTACACTGAGAAAAATAAACATGAATACCTTTATTATCATCATCATTATCATGTTCATAATCACTATCTTCATTATTAGAAGCATAACAAGAAGAGTGTGTAAAAGCATTATACCTTGAAACATCTTCCTCCTCATAATTTTCCAAATATCCCCCTTGATAACCAATTGAGCTGCCCAAGTGGAATCTCCATACTTACATTCTTCTCTATAGGATTTGCGGTCTTCATTTGCTTCATATCTTCATTATAGTAGCCTTCATTTTCATCATAGCCATAATCTTCAGAATCGTCATCACAAGGTCCAGTCAAAGCGATGTAAGACATTCTTTAAACAATCAATTAGCAATAAATAGGAAACGACTTCATTTTAGACCTCACTCTAATGATCTTACTAATTCTTGCGAATACCTCTAAGAGAATTTCCTTTAATCTCTTCGACAACCAACAATTTGAATATCCCAAGTAAAATTTCAAGTATCATTTATGATAGAGTTTATGGCTTAAAAATAAAGAACAAGTAAGCTAATAGACAAGAAGTAAAGAATTCACAAGAGAATTGTTTTTAAAAAAAAGTTAAGTACAAAAGAATAGACACAAAAAGAAGTAAAAGCACACAAATAGATTAGACTATACTTAATTGAACTAATATTAAGTTAACATTGTCGCGCCCGTTTTTAACCCGCGGTCGTTGCGGAGCACAACGTATCGGTGATTCCTGGGTCGGATTAAGGAGTCGCCACCTAATTTTTTAGGGTGAATTAGGACACCTAAATATTAAATAAATGTTGCAATATAACTCCAATTTTATGGTCTGCGAAACTAATGAGATTCTAGGTAAGAGTTCTTTATTATCCTAAAGGGAAGGGGTTAGGCATCCTTTAAGATCCGCTAACTTGCGATTATCCGATTAAACTCATGTTAACTATTGTACTAAGAAAAATGCATGTTTAAAAATAGAAAGTTGAAATGATGTTGCAAGTATTTAGTAAAAGGATGCATTTTGTACAAGTATGCATTTGTATGGTATTAAAGAAAATACATGTAAAATTGAAAAAAGTATGCATTTGGGACAATTAATAGCAAGGAGAAAAACGAGTTACTTATAATGCCAAAGAAGTAATTTTTGGAAATCATTTTGAGTTGTACAATTAATAAAGTGAACAGAAGATGATCAAAGTTTGTTTTGAAAATTTTAAATATGCATGACGAGCCTAAAAATAAATAAACTAGCGAAGGGTTTCTAAGTTTGAATTAACCGAGCCTACAAGTAAATAAGCTAGCGACGGATTTCAAGTCTTAGACTACCCTATGAATTAATTCTAAGTCTACCTATTATAAGCATTTTAATAATTACATAAGTGCAATAAATAATATTACAATACAGAGCGAGATAAAGCTGAATTAAAAAGTAAAAAAATAGCAAAATAAATAATCTCCGAGGAGTATCTGCCTTCGTTGACTTTGTTCCTTGCAAGCTGTCAAGAACAAACGGTTAGAAACAGTTAAATATAAATAACTTCGATCCGTATCCAAAACAGTGAATGTTTTGATCAAGGAGGGCTCAGACTTAAATTTTGAAAAGACCATTCCAATCGCGTCATGGCTGCAAACATATGACTCGGTGATCATTTTAATTGCCTCGCCTACTAAACATGTTGGTGTCTCGGATAAAAATAGAAAGATCATTCCAATCACGTCGTGGCTGCGACCATATAACTCGTCGGTCATTTTAGTTGCCTCGCCTACTTAACATGTTGATCTCTCAGATGAAATAAGAAAAAGATTTAAGTTTCATCCTTGCCCAGAAGTTTTATTTCCGTCTTTCCAACTGTGGAGGCCTCAAAATCGATGGATATTTCAGCGGCCAAGTGTAGTATTCTGTTCAAGTCAGTAGACTTTTCAGAAATATTGCGGCTGTCCGAAGCAGTCTTAAAGCAACTGTTTTCTTCAAGAACGCTGCATCTGCTTGCCTAAAAAATGCAGCAGCAATTTGACTCAAAATGCAGCAGAACTTGGCCAAAATTGTAGCAGTAGCACAGCAGTAGTTTGCCTCGACATACGGCAACAAATTGGCTCAAAATAGCATCGAAACGCAGCAGCAAAATGGCCACCACTTTTGCCTCAAAATTGGCCCGAAATAGCTTCGAAACGCAGCAGTGGTTTGGCTCAAATTTGGCCAAGAATACACAGCAATAATTTGGCGTTAAATCTGCCTAAAGTGCAGCAGAAATTCGACCAAAACACAACAGCAGTTTGGCTAAAAAAAAGCAGCAGCAAATGGCCTCAAAATTGCCCAAAAATACCGTAGTCATTTCGATCCCAAATCTGCTCAAGAGATGACATTTTTCAGCCAAAGAAATGTAGCAACCATTATCAAATGCAACAATGGTTAAGCTCAAAATGTAGCAACAACACAGCAGCTCAAAATGCAGCACATTTATTTCAAATGTAACATCTATTTTCCCCTCGAAATGCAGCCACCATTTGACTTCAAAACAACCCAAAATTTGGGTCAAAATCACAACAGCGGCTAGCGAAATATAGTAGCCAAAGTGCAGCACTTTCGAGAGCCTCAAAAGTCCAAAATACAATAAATATTTGGCCTCAAGACGCAGCAGTAGTAGGGCAACCAAAATGCAGTAGCTCGAGAACATTGGCGATTGGAGAATTCTCCCCAAGTTATGCAAAGAAAGAGAAGAGTGAAGGATGAGTATCAAATAGCCAAACTTTGTCAAGAGCAATAAAACATGAAGCATTCCATTTATTTGGATAACTTAGTCATGTTTTAACAAACGAGGACTAGAATTCAGATTCTTTAAGAGTGGATTGAGAAATACAAAGACTCAACAAATCTGCTACAAATAGTCAAGGGGAATTAAATCAAGTTTTACACAGGGTCTACATGTTGATCTAATATTTTTACGCAAACACAAAAGTATTAACAGATAATCCATCATTTGTAACAGACTTGTGTAGATTTAGAAATTAACTGACTGCATTTTGTCATTCAGACTATACCCTATACATGCTTACTATATGAAGACATGGTCACAAAGCCAAATATAGAATGCATTAGAGACTATGATTTATCATGGCATAAACTGGTTCAAATAGTGCAAAGGACTAATGCAAATGACATTCAAGCAATCTGACGGATAGACATGATATATGATAACTTAAGAGATGATAATATGGATGCATTTTAACACTTAGTTAGGCAAAACAAATGTGTAGTTAGCTTGGGCAGTCATATAGATTTAGAAAAGGTAAATAAGTAACCACTAAAAGGAAACATTTCCAAGGGTGTATAGTATTTTCAACTTGACTAAGCATACATGATCCTATTCATGACACATTATCCAGCATGATGACACTCAAACAAACAAAGCAGTCACATAATTACTGATAGGCATACAGACTCACAAAAGAGGACAAATACATAGCCAACTCAAGTAGACATATCATACAAAGGGATGACCAGACAACCATTAAAGTCAGCATTTCAGATAGGCAGGGGAAATTTAGTCTAAACTAAACACATGAATATATCATTTGTCAGGAATGATAAGAAATGACACTGCATACAAGGTAGTATATAGTCAAAGATGGTTCTCAAACATGTTAACAAGTTGGCTAGCATATCATAATTAACAAACAGACCAAACCTATTTGGAGGATGAACTAGTTAAAAGAACTCAACAAGGTAAGCAAGTTTCAGCATTCTTTAAATCCAACATGATCAAACAGCATCCAGAGACCAACATATACACACACAAAGCTTTTCATCACATATTTGCTATCTTAAATTCATTAACAGGCTGATAGTCTTTCTATTAAGGACCCAAAGCTTATGTTTATCCTACACTACTTTTAAATCATAGAAATGGACATGTCAATAGGTTACCAACATATCAGGCCAAACCCTTAGCCAATCTACGCCATGCTTCCACTAAACTAATACAAGATATATTTTATTATACTAAATGAAATACTAATCATGAACTTAATACAACATATCTGAGCATGAATAGTCAATTAAATAGCTTAATAATCATCATAAAACATTTAACCAAACAAATCATAATCCCTCTAAATATGTACTGAAGCAATATATACATCATATAATACTACATATGGGTTTAAACATGTACATAGCAAGCAGAACATACCTAAATTAACTAAAGATAGTTTAACGAACATTATTTAGGCACAACAATACGAAATAGCAACATTATCAGATAATCTACAATAGAACACATAAATATGCAAAACTAAAACTGAGAGGAATTAAGTTTACCTTCTCCGGGCCACGAACCGAGGCCGATTTCAAATCGTCGAACCGCTCGGAGAATTTATTTTGGGAATTCTGATTTTTTGCGATTTTTGGAATGCTGATTTTGCAATTAAGAATGCATGAGTTTTGGACCCGGATTCAACCCGACCCGAAAACAGAAACAGACCCGACACAACCAAAATGCAAAAAGAGAGATTTTCTAAGGATTTAACCTAATATTCAAAAGGATTTTGGATTGAAAATTAAGAAACAAAGGATATTCTAATCGAGATTTTTGGGGCACAAAAACAACATTCTTTTTCTGATTTTCAAACTCAAGTACAGACCTTCATTTTTTTTATTTGTTCCCAGATTTTGGACCAAAAACCTTGAAAACTGAGATGATAATGAAAGGGTACGGGTTTATGCTATTACCCACCAAATCCTTGAATGTTCTTCCTAAAGACCCAACGACTCATGCATGCTTTGCGATTTCAGGACGATTTGATTGGACGAGCTATTCAAGGCTCTGGGGTTTGCAGAAAAAGGGAAAAAGGGGACTGGGCGATATGAGGGCTCGATGGTGGCAGTGGTGTTGGTGTTTATCCGGCGGTTTGAAGGGGCGACGGTATGAAAGGCTGCTGGTTTTGGATTGTCTAGTTTTGGTTTTGATTTGGGGGTTTTTGGTTTTATTTTTGGACGATTTGGATTTAGGGAACGGGATTTTAGTTGAGAGTTGGGCTCGGGTCAGTTGATTGGGCTGGTTTAGTTTGGGCTGGTTAAAATGGGTGGTCGGTTGGGCTGGTTTAGTTTGGGCTGGTTTAGTGGATATGGGCGAAAATAAATGAGAGTTGTAGTTTGGGCCGGGCGAATTAGTTTTGCGCCACGGTTTGGGGTGTGCGTTTTAGGCTGTAATTTGTGGGTTGGGTAGAATGTTTTGGTGAGGGGGAATAAAATGGGGAGTTGGTTAAAATAAAAAGGAGTTTATTATAAAAAGATGTAAATTATTTAAAATAACATAATGATGTGATAATAATAAAAATATAATATTTGCGAAATGTTTAATGCTTAATAAAAAATGGAAATGCGATGCAATTTTGCGAAAATGAAATAACATAGAATATTAGGGTAGAATTATGATTTAGACTTTTAAAAAGGCAAATGATAGTAAAACATGTGAATAATAATAATAATAATAAATATATATATATATATATATATATATATCCCTCTATTAAAATTGTTTTTGAGTTGTCCGAAAATATTTAAAATTGCGAATAAATCGGAAGAGACGGGACAAAATTGGGTGTCAACAAACATAATCTAGAGTTATCAAAAAATGTGAATAGGATTGAATAAAACAATAGGTAAACAATCAAAAAAATGTTCAGCACTTTGCTATTGAAAGTATATTTATGTCCTAGAGACAATCTGTATTAGGAAAAATGTACTTTATACACATTCATATTATTATTAATGGAGATTAATATTTTGGCATTTGCAATTATTGAATTATTATTTGATTGTTTGTGATTATTCATTAATGTGCATCCCTTGAGCTTACGTTGTCATTAATAGAGTGAGATATTTTATGATAGAGCGTAACTCTTAAAATAGCCTCGACTAATGATCATCGAGAATGAGATATCGATGATATATGATAAGTTGACATGTGGTCTGCATCACATCCTTAGAGGATGTAGTATGTCTCACCTTCTATGAGTAATAGTTACTCGTGATGGACACATGGATACTTTGGAAGTATTGGTATACCCTGCTGATATATTGTTTGTTATACTTGTCTAACATATGATCAGCGTGTGGAGATAGAAGTCCTTAGACTTGAGGTCAATACGCGTCTTATCTACAAAGTAATGTACTTTGATCCCGTCCTAAGCTCAAATGTCTTGTAGGTTGAGATACGGCTTGTATTGGGTATATTACGATGTGGATTGAAGGTGGTAGTTGAGCCAAGATTAGGATTCATTCCTCGGATATATATTCGAGAGAACACTCAGATTCTCAGTGATATTAGGTTGACTAAGTCGTTGGCCAACACAATAGACATATTTAGAATATGGTCTAGTCGTCAACTAATATAGATAAGATACAACGATTAAGCCATTTGGATAGACACTTGACAAATCCTAAGCTTGATCGGGTGTGTCGTGAATGAAAGGATTTTATCTTACCACATAAAGGTTAAGTTTATTGGATTCGCGTAAACGTTCGCGTAAACGTACTTCACATATTGAATTCATCTTCCGGCACCATCTAGGAGTTCCGTGTAGACCTTAATTAGATTAATGTCGATATGAGAAGGCCTGTAGGGTCACACTATGTCGGTTGTCCGTTTCGATCTAAGGATGTATTGAGAGAGTAATTAAATGTTCGATTTGGAATCGAGATATTTAAATGAATAATGATTGTTTTAATTAAGTCAAAATTAGATTTTGGATTTAATTAAGAATGCACAAAAAATAAAGTCGTGCGCCGCGGCGCCCATACCCTAGGATCGTGGTGCCTATGCCTCAATTTTTGGGTCAGGCCCAAGGTCAAACCCTAATCCGGTTTTGACCTATTTTTCAACTATAAATAGAGGCATTCACCTCATTATTCAATACTAATTTTCAGAATAACATTCTAAGCCTTAGAGAGTTAGAATAAAATACTCTCTCGAACCTCTGCCGGATATCCTAGCTTTCCGAAGGAGGAGTACATTGAAGCTTGGAACTTGCAAATTGGAAGGGCAATCGTGTGTGCACCTAACAGTAGAAAGGACTCCAGATTATTATACTTGTAAGTAAATGTTTTATGTTACAAGTTCCAATTGTTGTATAACCATACCAGAATTATTGTTGGGGTAAGTAAGAATCAAAATTTTAAACTTTCACTGTGTCTTACTTATGTAATTTGTACCCAACAAATCCCTACCGCTATTGCAGTCAACTATGCACTAGTGCAGTCAACACTACTAGATTTTTGCTACAACAATTCTCTGTCAAATTTGGCTTTTGAAAATTACTCCAAATGAAAAGCCATGAAAATTTACCCTTATTAAAACTTGCTTAAGACGATAATTTAATAGCCTTGGAGTTTGTGCGGACTCAAATCACCCTAGTACAAGTAGGAATGGCCTAAGCCAAATGGCTAAGTGCATAACTTAAGAGAATTGGACGAAGTATGATGCCAATACGAGTTATGTGGCTTCAACTGTTGGCACAATTGAAGTATGACATATTTCAGTAAGAAAGAAATCTAAAAGTTTCAAGGACACATGAAAAACAATAGATATGATTGCCTAACTGTAGTTATTTGTGATTGAGACTTTGGATTGAATCCACAAGAACACAGAAACAGTCGACTACAAAGGAAGAAGATACAGTCGTGAGAGAAAGAAGATGAACATTGTGAATTCTTATTAAAACGAATTGAATTACAATGTGATGATTCTCATCTCTTATATACACATGAGATCAGATTATGAAAATCAATTAACTAACTAATCTCTTTGCTAACTGTCTTAACAGTTTTGTTAACCAACTAACTGATCTTAATTACTTTAACTAACTTCTGGAAAAGACTCTCTTGCCCTTGTAGCTTAGCTCGCTAATCTTCATTCTACACTCCCCTTAAGCTAGGAGTGGTAAAGATGTTGATCATCTGATAAGGGTTATGTTCTAGTCTGTAGTAACTATGCACTTTGTTCGACTTTCAATACCATCTCAAGTCTCATATGTTACCAACATGTACATCACAATTTATACCACAATGGGTAATCGGTCACGACCCAATCCGGAGGACCGCGACGGGCACCCGGACTCCCACCCGTCGGGTACCGCTAATCGTACATCTAACACTTAATCATAATTAAATACGGACTAAGCCAAAAAACATTATAGAAAATCTTTATTAGAAATCCAATTTTCATATATACATACCCATACCAAGGCCGACAAGGCCACACAGGACACCTATCTACAAGCCTCTAAAGAATACATGACATCACAAGGACGGGACATGACCCCGCCATACCCATATGCGTATGCAAAAATACTGTACCACGACCCGACTGCAACTCTGAAACAAATAGAATGCTCCAATATCAGCTGAACCATCAACCTACTAACGTGAACCGTCACTCTCTTTAACTGAACCTGCCGGCATGAAACGCAGCATCCCCCGAAAAAAGGGACGTCAGTACGACTGATGTACTGAGTGTGTCAGGCATGAACAATAGTATAACAAGGATATAACAACAACTGAAACAGAAACAACTGACCAGCAGTAAATATCTCTGAAGGTCCTAATACATATGCCTAAATGTCATGCACAATGCGGTATACATATACATCGGCCCCATTGAGCATCTTCCTTACCATAACAGCCTCTGTGGGCACAATATGTCTAAATGTCATGCATAATGCGGTAAATACATATATACTGGCCACACAAGGGCATCTTCCTCCCAATCATATATATATATATATATATTGGCCCTTAATCAGGCATCTTCCTTCATTAATCCACACAGGTTTTATCATTATCATATCCCAGCTGATCTGGTAGTCTGCGTTTCTCGTTTCCCGTCCCCAATATACGGTCTTGGGTAAAACATGAATGCAATGCAAATGAAAATGCATGAATCATAATAAAATAACCTGAATGACATAATTTTCTTGTACCTTTGGTTAACGCCGTAAATATTAACATTTTTTTCCGTATGCCGTAATAAGGACTTAGGAACATATTTAGACATATTTTTAACATAGGAAACAATAACATGAATATTCTTAACTTCTAAGAGTAGAACAATTTATGGAACAATATCACGATTACGTTTCGTTACATGGAACATGCCAAAAGAAGAAATAATTTGCCTTAACATACTTTGGTCGATTGTTGATAACCCAATCATATTGCAGTGTACATCTAACCCCCATAAACTCCAGAATTCAACTGATATTGCAAGATCCCATAATAAACATGGGTAGTAAATAATTAAAAAAATGAAATGATTGAAGGAAATTATTTCAATCCGTGGAAAATTGGGTTGCTGCATACGTTTTGGGTGGAAAGTCCCAAAGTAAAAACCAACTTGTTGCATCCCTATTAATTTCGTCCTACACTAGTTCCTAATTCTAATCTCCAAATGGTAAGTTATTGCTATGATACAATCTCTTATGAATTTTGCAACTAAGAGAACTCCTAAGGTGCTGGTAACATTTAGAGAATATCTATAGCAAAATGAAATTCCTAATTAGTAATTACTAAAGGAGAAAGATAGAAACAGTATATATTATAGCTACTTAGTTCTCATGGGCCACATGTCTCCTTATCTCCTTAAGTAGCTAATTGAAAGAATGACACCACATACAGGAAATATTAGTCACTAATTGCTTTCCTCTATGTCTGCCACGTAGAAATGTTAAATGGACACTTATCTCATGCTAATTAATTTTATCCTTCTTGTCTTCCACTTAATAATTAATCGATCCCACAATTAATCAATTACACACATAATTAATTTCTAGATCTTACTTCATTTAAATTCTAATAACTCATAAGACCTTCATATACTCAATGTCATAATTTTCTAATATGCCACTAGTCCCTAACCTCTTTGTGCACACACCAAATTTATTTCTGCCTTCCGTCGTCACACTTGTTACGTCCAAAATTATCTCGGGGTTTTATCCTTTTATATGCTAAACTCTTTATTAGCATACGTAAATATGATCCAAAAATTTTCCAACGCTCGGGTCTATTTACACACGCCTAGCGATTTTACATACGCCTAGCGATTCAAACCGTAACCCAAAAGTACGGAATGTTACATAATCATTCTCACTTGGATCTTGAATTTTCTGCTCGTCGTTTGTGCATTCGATACGTTCGGAATTTGATGGAAAGATAATGTTACTTACTACTCTAGGCTTCATGGCACGAGTTAGAAGAATTCATGAAAGTACTGCTCTAACTGCACGATCTAGAGTATGAAAGAAGTGAGACTCTCATAAATGTCTTGATGGTCAGCCGTTTATATGTGTGGCGCATACATATATAAAAGTGATCCCACTGAACATGATTTCATAGACTCCCTAAGACACTTGAACTTAGGCTCTAATACCAAGTTTTGTCACGCCCTGAACCATGAACTGGGCAAAATACGACACTCGGTGCCTGATTGTATATGATCGAGTGAACCACATGGCTTGTTGAATCAATATGGGCATCAAAACATACAATAATAATGATCTAAACATGTAAAACTGAATACTGAAAAGATAGTATGAAATATCATAGCGGAAATAGTTTGAAAACATAATAAGTCTGAAATACTAATTATCTGATGTGACATGCTAAACTAGTCTATGAAACCTCTGAACATGAGTCTGACTACTAAAAATTGTTTACCAGGACAAGACACTAACATACCTCTACTATAAAACATAACATGAACAACTAAACTGACACCCAAATGAAATGAGGCTCACCAATAGCTGATCCTGATGGAATCCTAGCGAGCATATCCGTCATCTTGAAACTCAGTACTTGCACAGTGAAGTGCGGGCACCGGGAAAAAGGAACGTAAGTACATTTGAATTGTACTATATGTAAAGCAACTACAAGAATAAACAGGCACATGAAATAATAGAAACCGAAATCAAAACTGTAACCTGAGCATGACCGTGTATAATATCTGACATGAATATAATATAAAATATGGTAAATTATTTTAAGTGGGAGAGATTTAGTATAATCGACATGAAATCACCACACTGGAATGTGACATCTGATCTCTGTCCGATTAGCTAAGCCATCTCGTACCTTGCTGAGGTACGAGACATGAACATGACATGAATGGATCTAATAACCCGCAATGGGTAACATGAAGGAATCGTCCTAACTGGGCGGAGCGAACCTTATCCTATGTTGGCATACATAGTTTCATGTATTAAACCTTCTCGGTAATTTGTGCAACGCCCAAAACATGAACATAAATACATTTGACTTGTAAGCCCATGACTTTCATAAATATAACTTGTAAACATGATTTGTAAGAATAAGTTAGCATGTAAGTAGATACATAATATAACTTGTATGAAACTTAAACACGTGTATAATTTCATGAATTGAGTAATAATGATTCCTAACTTGTATTTAAGAACTCTGGAATACAAAACATGTGTTCATGGATTACAGACAGGTTCATGACAATCATAATGACATATCATGAATACAATTAAAGAAAACATGATATAAGCATGGTATATAGTTGTACATGTATATAGAGTCATCATGAATTAGAGCAAAACCCTAGGTCTGAGGAAATTCGTATTTCATGGATTAAAAGCGATGTGAGAAAGAACAATGATGCTCCCATACGTGGATAGAAAATCTGCATACCTTATTCGCTCCTAATCATGTAATAAAAATCTGAACTTGATGAAGAATTTCCAAAATCTGAACTTTAATCCCTTAAGATGGATTTTCTTGAAAACCATAGGTTAAGAATCAATGATCTCGCTTAGAATTCATGAGAATGATGTTAGAATCACTTGGAATTGCATGAAATAGGCTTACCTTGATGTAGGAGAATGTTGGAAAGAGAGGAATTTCATGTTAGGGCTTGGAAGAAGTGAAGAACTGAATTTTAAAATTGATTTCGCATATTTATATGTTTAGTCGTCAGGCCCTTTTTACATCCAAATTATATGATCCGTACAATTATTTACGGTGAGAGGTACGGGCCATATAACTTGTACGGTCCGTATAAAAGTGTCGTAATCTAGTAGTAACTTTTCAGTGAGCCTCAAAACTTGAGGGTCATCCTACGGTGCAAAAGGACGATCCGTATAACTTCTATACAGTCCGTATAATCCGGGTGTACAATACTGATCACTGAACTGAAACAAATTTTAACTTCACACTCTCTGTCTTGGTTCCCTAATTTTCTGGATCATGACAAGACTTAGTTTATAGGTACGAGGTGTTACAATATCTCCCATTTGGGATCATTTATCCTCGAAAGATGGTTCATGGTTAGGAGTACGACTAACTCTGAAATTTTTACAAAAAAATCAGCAGGATTTCCTCCGTAAATAGGACTATCCCAATATTTTTCAAACATCTGCCACCTAACTAGAGAACTACACAAGCCTCACAAAGCATCTTAATACGCATGACATGACATAACATTATAACTTAAACATGAATGTGATTAACATAAATACTGAGCTGGAATGAATATGTGAATACTATCTGTCATGTATACCGGTCTGACATGAACACATGGATATTAAACTGAATGAATACATGAATACTATACATTGGATTTGAAAAAGAATTTGTTGGCACAAATGACATGAGTACCAGAACATAAGCATGAAATGACATGATTACATGGACGTGAGGAGCATGACATGGGACGTGAATACATGAATACTGGATGACATGGATACATGAGTGATAAACTAACATGAGATATGAATACGTGTATACATAGATATCATATCATAATATTTGATTGCCGAAAAGATGAATGTTATAATAAGATATTTGAATGTTGAGTGGAGATGGGACTTGAACACTGAACTAACATGAGGTCTGAATACTTGAGGTAGTTACCCTAGACATTTTATGCTTGTCCATCAATAAGTGCGGATATTTAGGCTTCATGTCCTCTTTGTCTTCCCATGCAGCCTCCTTCACATTTTGGTTTCTTTACAACACTTTCACTTGAGCGACTTTCTTAGTCCTCAACTTGTGAATGGACGATCTTTCGTAGGATCATGTATGTTGATTAGCAAGCCATGTGGTTTACTCGGTCATATGCAGTCAGGCACCAAGTGTCGTATTTTGCCCAAGCCATGGTTTGGGGTGTTACACTTATAAGTTCCCCAAAGGTCTACATGTATTAGATCAAGACTGCCATTACTTTTGATAGTACTAGACATGAAAGGTAATCTGGTATGCTTAGCACATGGACAAACACTACAATTTGTGATTCTATCTTTTATAGTTTGAATGTTAACATGAAATAATTTTTTAAGAATTACAGAAGATGTGTGACCAAGTCTTCTATGCCATAAACCAATATCTAGACTTGTAGAGACATCAGATCTTTGAATTACTAAACTCAGATTCTTCCCAGAGTGACTTATCAACCATTATAGTCCATCAATCACTTTACCAATCTCCCTCACCTTCCCAGTGATGAGATCCTGAAAATAAAAAAATCAAGAAAAATAATGCAGAACATTGTAGTTCTTTGGTTATTTGTGAGACAGATAACAAGTTATATTCAAATTTAGGAACATGAAATACATTACTCATTGTGCTTCTATCAGAAATAGTGCAAGTTCCTGTATGTTTTACCAAAGATACATCACCATTAGGTAAATGTACATTTTTGGGATTAACAGTCTCAGTGATAATGGATTCATTTAACAATTTAAGATCAGAAGCCATGTGATTTGTGGCTCATGTATCCACTATCCGTTTAGGACTGTTAGGTATTGTCATAGCCATTGTCTTACCTTCTATCTTACCTGATGATTCTTATCTCTCATATACACATAAGATCAGATTATGAAAATCAATTATTAACCAACTAACTGCCTTAATAGTTTTATTAACCAACAAATTGACCTTAACTACTGATAGAATACTGTGTATATCCCTATGATATACACGGTTTTGACTAGTCTTGTATCATAAATAAAAGTTGTAAATTATGTTGTATAATTATCATAATTGTAGAATTATTGTACAAGTATAACTAAGATATTAGAAGTTTAGTAGGAATAAGATTTTCCATATTTGGAGATTGTAACTTGTATATATACCTATTCATTCAATAAGAATAATCAATGAATTAATTCTTTCATAGTATCAGAACCATATGTTTGCATTAAATGACCCGAATTGGAAATTGGCTATGACTGACGAATATAATGCTCTTATTGAAAATAAGATATGGGAGTTGGTGCCCCGTCCTTCTGGTGTTAATATTATTCGATCTATGTGGATTTTTACTCATAAAGAAAATTCTGACGGTTCTTTTGAGAGACATAAGGCTCATCTTGGAGGTGATGGTAAAACTCAACAGGTTGGCGTGAATTGTGGTGAAACGTTTAGTCTAGGTGGTCAAACCAGCTACTATTCGTAATGTTCTCAGTTTGGCTCTCTCAAAAGCATGGCCCATTCATCAGTTGGATGTGAAAAATATTTTTTTACACAGTGATCTTAAGGAGACAGTTTATATGCATCAGCCCTTGGGTTTTTGAGATCCCAATCATCCTCATCATGTTCGTTTGCTGAAGAAGTACTTGTATGGACTTAAGCAGGCTCCACGGACTTGGTATAAAAGGTTTGCAGATTATGTATTTTCTATTGGTTTTTCTCATAGCCTGTCGGATCATTCTCTCTTTATATATCATCGTGGTACTTCTCTGGCATACATTTTGTTGTATGTCGATGATATTATATTGACTGCTTAATCTTATAATATGCGCAAGTCTATCATGGCACTTCTCAGTTCCGAATTTGCTATGAAAAACTTGGGGTCCTTGAGTTATTTCTTGGGGATTGTTGTCACTCGTCATTCAGGTGGTCTATTGTTATCATAAGGGAAGTATGCCGATGAGATCGTTGAAAGAACTGGTATGTCATCGTGTAAATCTACTTCTACTCCGGTTGATACTAACCCGAAGCTGAGTGCTACATCTGGCACTAAGTTCGAGGATCCCACCCACTATCGCAGCCTTGCAGGGCACTTCAATATCTTACCTTCACAAGACATGATACTACTTATGCAGTTCAACATGTGTGTTTGTTTATGCATGATCCACGGATTGAGCATATGAATGTGCTCCAATGCATTATACGATACATCCAGGGTACACTTGATTATGGCTTGTATTTGTATCCTACGTTCGTTTCTACACTTGTGTCTTATACAGATGCTGATTGGGGTGACTGTCTTGATACCAGACACTCAATTTCTGGTTATTGTATGTTTCTTAGGGATAACTTGGTCTCACGGTCTGCAAAACGACAAGATACATTATCAAGATCTAGTGCAGAGGCCGAGTATCGAAGTGTGGCAAATGTGGTGTCAGAATTATGTTGGCTACGTAATCTTTTGTTAGAACTACACTTTCCTATTCAGAAAGCTACATTGGTCTACTGTGATAATGTTAGTGCAGTTTATCTTTCTGGCAATCCGGTCCAACATCAACGCACTAAACATATCGAGATGGATATTCACTTTGTTCGTGAAAAGGTAGCTCGTGGACAAGTACGTGTCTTACATGTGCCCTCGCGATACCAAATTGCTGACATCTTTACGAAGGGCCTTTCCTCGGTTTTATTTGAAGATTTTAGGGACAATCTCAGCGTACGACAACCGTCCGCTATGACTGCGGGGGTGTGATAGAATACCGTGTATATCCCTATGATATACACGGTTTTGACTAGTTTGTACCATAAATAAAAGTTGTAAATTATGTTGTATAATTACTATAATTGTAGAATTCTTATACAAGTATAATTAGGATATTAGAAGTTTAGTAGGAATATGATTTTTCATATTTGAAGATTGTAACTTGCATATATATCTATTCAATCAATAAAAATAATCAAGAGATTAATTCTTTCAACTACTTTAACTAACTTCTGAAAAAGCTCTCTTGCCCTTGTAGCTTAGCTCACTAATCTTCATTCTACACTAGCTATGGCCACGTTTGCACACAGTAGAAGAGAAGCCATGAGAGAAAGAAATTGTGAAACTGGAAAAGTTTAGAGCCTAGAGAGAGTAGGTCTCGACCAAGCATTAAATGATACCCCAAGATGAATAATATGATGGGGTGCAGCTAATGAGGCTGGATATGACATTCTTTTTTGGGTAGAAAACACTTCTCCGGATTGTATTTTTAAAGGTCCCTTCATTTTTATTCGAGACTTAAGAGGTCCCTTTTGCCTCTTTCTTCTCGACATACTTGTCGGGAATAAAAAGACAGCATTGCACAAAACTATATTAGAAAAAAATTTGCATGCACTAAAGCAGTACAATATAAAAACATTTTAATATTACTTTAATTTATTGTTTGAGTTGCTTATGCTTTGCTTCCTACCTACCGAGGTGGAGTTAAAGATTTGTGTACACGCTGCTTACCGTAGATGTTGTTATACATACAAACATTAATTCCTATCCTCCAATTCAGGCATTAATCTCTCAATGCCATTTCTCTTCCCAAAACAGTGAACTCCTCCCAGAATCTACACTTCTCCCTCCCAATCCTGTCTCCCAAAATTTTTTGACCAAAAAAACCCTTTTCTTGTTTTTTTGGCTCCTGAAACTCCTTTGGTTCTGGAGCTTCTTCTTGTCTCCATGGCCATTTGAACCTCCCACAAAAAAAAGTCCTTCACCCCTTTAGAAATTTCATCTTTTTGCTTCTTGGGTTGTTTAGTTTTGTATTTTCTTGAAAAAATGTCCTTCATTTCTTGAAAAATTGACCTTTTTGCTTCTTGGGTTGTTTTTATTTACTATTTTCTTGAAAAAATTAATCTTTTTGGTTCTTGGGTAGCTTTTATTTTCTTGAAAATTTAATCTTTTTGGTTCTTGGATAGTTTTTATTTCCTTGAAAAATTTAATCTCTTTGGTTCTTGGGTAGTTTTTATTTTCTTGAAAATGTTAATCTTTTTGGTTCTTGGGTAGTTTTTATTTTCTTGAAAATGTTAATCTTTTTGGTTCTTGGGTAGTTTTTGTTTTCTTGAAAATTTTAATCTTTTTGGTTATTGGGTAGTTTCAGTTTTCTATTTTCTTGAAAAATGCACTTCACCCCTTGAAAAATTTCAAATTTTTGGTTCTTGGGTTGTTTTTATTTTCTATTTTCTTGAGTTTTATGTTTCATTAGTGGTGGCATTTTTCTAGGAAATCTTCCTCAGGCATTACTAATTTGGAATATTAGATGAAATGGGTAAAACTAGGATATGGTTACCCTGTTATTATTTGTTTATTATGATTCTTGTTTTGGTTTTTTCCCCATGTGTTTGGTGTGCAAACAGTAAACAATCTTCTGCTAGTCCTACTGCTGTGCCTATTCTTGCATCTTTCATTTATAACCAACTTGCAAATCTTACAAAGGTGTTCCATAATGATATTACCAAGGCTTTGGGATTTTGCATTGATGATGTGTAAGTGTTAAGTTTGCATTATAGTTTAAACATCTCCTAATTATTAATTTATGTATATATACTTCTATGTTGCTAATTAAAACCTTAATCTTTTCTTGTTTTAGGGATGCTGAGTTGTTTGAGGCATTTAATTTTGCCAAAAACTTGGAATTCTTAAACAATTGCTTTAAAGAGACCAACGGTATTGATTCTTTTTTTTTGTTGTTGTAATCAATTATGTGGTCGCGTACACGTTAAGGTGGAGAGCTCCGAGAGATTATTAGCTTCATATCATCAAAAACCTTAATCATGCTTAGTTGTAAACAAAATTTAGAATTTGTCATTATTTCTTGCATTAGTTTTGTTTATCATATGTAATTTGCTTATGCTTTTTAATCACAAGATGCTTTTTGCATGGGTCGATCTTAATGAACTTGCTGGCAAATATTTTGGTCACCACTTTGTCTTCTCAAATGAATTCAAGATTCGGAATATACTATGATCAACCGTTGACACTTAAAATGACCGGTTTTTATCAATTCATGGGGCATATTAAAGAAAGGGTTTATGTTCTTTTCTTTGACACATAACTCTCCATGTTATACTTGACATGCTTTACATTGATGATGTGTATAACTTAAGCTTTAAAAGAAACAAGCTACAAAAATCAAGTGGAAGTTCTTGTCATTTTGTTTCCTATTTGTGCATCCATATTTTGCTTGCTTGTTCAAATTCTGATACCCTTAATCTCTAACAATATGTTGGTCATCTTAACAGATGTGACACAGAGACTATGTAATGCTGCAGAGATGAAGTTCTACTTCTCAAGTTTTTTGGATACAAAATCAGTCAAAAAAACTCAAGTCTTAAGACCCAATAGGAATTGTAACTTGACATCATGGGTTCCTGGATGTGAGCCGGGCTGGTCTTGCAGTGTTGGTACAAATCAGAAAGTTGACCTTAAGAATGCAAAAGATATGCCTGATCGGACTCGTGACAACCAACCTTGTTGTGAGGGTTTTTTCTGCCCTCGAGGCTTGACTTGCATGATACGTAAGCATATCTATGGACTCCCTTCTCGATTATCAATTGTCTGAGACATTATATGCACCAGTAGTATAAAGCTTTTTGTGTTATCAATGTAGTTTAACCTATGATAGCAGGTCAATTACCATTTTTATCAGCGTACTAATTAATATAATAGAGATTTACCCGTAATTACCATACAAGTGACTTAATTATGTAAAGATTCATTTACATAATCAGTGTAGTCTAACCGGCGATGGAAGGTTATACAAACCATGCATGCATAGAACTAAAACCCATTCCTCAATAGTTGGCTTGAAAATGTGTTTTGAAGACTTTGTACGTAATATATGTAAGGATTAAGTTATAAGTAAAAAACAACCATTTGGAGTTGCACTTTCCTTTAGACTTACTTGGTTCGTCTTTGCATCAATAGTCAGTGGCACATGATTGGCGCACAACTTGTCCCAATCTGTGCAAACGGATTAATAGCACGACCTGGAAATGCTGCAGAGATCAGTTATAGAGCAAGTTAGACGAGTTCTTTCAACTTCATTGGCCTATGGTGGAACTGAGAAAAGATGACATGCTTATTAGGACTTATAACCTGTATTTGGAATTTCTGATTCATTCTTCATCTTAGATGATTACGAATGAATGATGAGGATATAAGGCAATAATAGGCATACAACTTTTGGTAGCCTAGCTGTTGCAAAGGATTTAATTCCTCTGTTTGCAGATACTGTTTAATGCTCAATTCTATTCATTTGTGATTAAAGTCACTATTTCGCTTAGTTATTATGGACATACATAATGAAGTGGGTTGAACCATGAGGTCTCAAATTCTAATCCCAGCTGAGACAAAAACAATAGGTGATATCTTCCCATCTATCCTAGCCTTGGTTACTAAGTTATCTGGTTCTGGTTGCTGGTGGGAGGTGACATGTATTCCATGGAAGAGTCCATGTGCTTTCAAGCTGGCCCGAACACCACGATTAGCAAAAACAATTATGGACATACGTTACTTCTTGCACTGGAAATGAAGGCATGTTTAGAGTTTTTGTAATGAGTCTAGTATTGTCCTCAATGAAGGTGTGTTTAGTGTTTGTTATAGTGAGTCTATTGTTGTCCTGAAACACTCAATCTACAACACTAGCAACCTCTGCATTAACAATGATGTAAATTATATGAATGCTACCAAAATCTTGCCAAATACAATTTTAGTTATCTCTCTTTCCAAAAGCTTTGTGAGTAACTTACATTCCATATTGAACACTAGCTTACCTTCGAAATTGATGAATAAACTGTTTAAACCTTGAGGTTTTTGTATTTAATCTGAAGGATCCCTATTTTATGTTATGCAGCTTGCCCATTAGGTGCATACTGTCCTCGTGCTACACTCAACAAAACAACTGGTGTATGTGATCCGTAAGTTTTTCTAGCTCCACTTTTGCTTATCCTGTTTCAGCATGCCTTCTATAGTCATATGATCAGCTAACACGTGTTTGGTAAAGAAAATTTCCAGATATTCATACCAATTGCCTCCAGGAATGGTAAACCATACTTGTGGTGCAGCTGATCTTTGGGGTAGTGAAACAAGCGGTGGAGAGTTATTCTGCTCACCAGGATCTTACTGTCCGACTACCACCAAAAAGGTTACTTGCTCAGAAGGGTATTGAATTTTATCTCGGAACTCACAGCATTCATGTTTGCAAAATTTGTACAATCTGACTTTTTAACTTGAATAAAATTCCCAATGCATTAATTACCATCACTTTGTAATACTCTATTACAATCTTAATTTACTATATCTCTATTTGTGTACTTCCAGAAATTACTGCAGGAAGGGCTCTACAGCACCGAAAGGTAAATCCTCTTGATTCTAGGAAGCTTTGATAGCTTAGCTCGGTAAACTGGAGATTAAAGTTACAGCCATTATATATTACCCTCTCTGTCCCAATTTGTGTGACACTCTTTTCTTAGTCAGTCCCAAAAGAAATGATACCTTTCTATATTTACTAAAAAATTAGCTTTAAAATGTCCATTTTACCCTTAATGAGATGATTTACAGCCACACAAATATCTATGGCTTATTTTAGACCACAAGTTTCAAAAGTCTTCCTTAATTTCTTAAACTCCGTGGTTAGTCAAATACCTTCACATAAATTGAGACGGAGGGAGTAATATGTTTCAGCACACGCTGGACTATATCTAATGTCCATTGTTTAGGATCTCATCTAGTCCACTTTCTCTTGTTAAGTCGGTCTTGACCTTTAGTTTCCACCTCTCAGTACCTTTGAGATACTTTTAGAGTTCCATATTAGTTGAGATTATGGGCTGTTGTCTCGACTGTATTGTATAGGCTTACAGAGAACTTATTTCTTTGGCAAACAGTACTCTGATTTCTGTTTTAAAAAGTCTTATTTAAATATCCAGATAGTTCTTGCATGACAATATACAAATCAACACTAATAGCAATTGTATTACTTGGGGATCTGTTAAGTTAATTTTTTGCTTCAATTTTACGTTTACTATGACAGCAAACAAAGATTTTCATTTTCGGCATTTTGACCATTGCAGCATGCATCAAGTTGAGTAAATGCCACGCAAAATCAGATAAACAAAAGCTGCATGTATATGGTTTTATCCTTATTGTAAGTGGGCTCTTACTTAGTTTAGTTAATTGCATTTTCTTTTTCTCATGAAAATATACTATATTCTTTAAATTGGTTCTGTGATTTACATTGACTGAAGATTTACCAAAAGCTATTACAGTTTTAAGTCTATGTTTGAGAGGGCTTAGTAATTTTCCCTTGTCAATCTTGTACTCCCTCCGTCCCAATTTACATGACACTCTTTCCTTTTAAGTCCGTCCAAAAAGAATGACATCTTTCTGTATTATGTATTCCCTCTATCCTCATTTATGTGATACTTTTCATTTTTCGAGAGTCAAATAAGAAAATCTTTGACCCTGATTTATTTGTATGCCCTTTAATTATTTTAAAGTGTTAATTATTGTGATTTGTAGTACTTTTTTTGCAGTATCTATTTCTAAAATTTTTCAAAAAACTTAAAAGATTATATGTTCGAATTCACGGTCAAAATAAAGAAGTTTGACTGTCTAAATCCGAAATGTATCACTTAAATTGGAATAGAGGGAGTAACAATTTAACTTTAAACTTCCAATTTTACCCTACTGAGATTATTTATAGCCACAAATATCTTTGACTTAATGCTTAGATTCTTTCAGAGTCTCAACCTATCTTTTTCACCTCAGTATGAGAGACCAACTCTTTTATTCTGAATTTAATGATCGATTTTTCTTAAATGAAGTTTGCAGAATCTGACCGATTTTACAAAATATGACCAGTTTTACATGTCTGGTGACTTTTGCAAGACTGATCACATTTTGATATGTGTCGAGTTTCTTTTGAAGTGTACAACCATTGTTCTTTCTAGATTCATTTCATCTTTTCTTTGTAACTCTTAACTAGTGTAAACTTGATATTAGTTCATATTGAGTTCTATTCTAGTTTGCTCGAGTGTTTTATCTTATTTTGTGCTATTTCGTTCGTGTTTTTTTTTGCATAGCATCTGACCTCTCTTCACCTTTACATGTAGGGTGCTTTGAGTTTTATACTGATCATCTTTTATAATTGCTCTGATCAAGTCATTAATACTAAGTATCGAAGAGTCGCCAAGTCGAGGGAAGCTGCGGCAAGACATGCGCGAGAAACTGCACAAGCAAGAGAAAGGTGGGGATTAGTAAAAGATGTTGCTAAGAAACGTGCTTTTGGGTTGCAACAACAGTTATCTCGCACATTCTCCAATAAAATGAGTGTGAAGCAAGGACCAAGAGGAGGTTTTAATTTACCTAAAACTAATGATGAAGCATCATCCATACCGCCTAAAGGGCCAAGCAGCTCGTCTGGATCTTCAAAAGGAAAGAAAAAAGGACAAAGTGATCTAACAAAAATGATGCATTCAATTGAAAATGAAACGGATAATATTGAGGGGTTCCATATGCAGATTGGAGATAAGAATATAAAGAAGCAAGCACTCAATGCTAAACAACTGCATACGAGGAGCCAAATTTTTAAATATGCATACGGTCAGCTTGAGAAAGAGAAAGCTATGGAGCAAAAAACTAAGAATATGACATTCTCAGGAGTTATATCAATGGCAACTGACGATAATACTGAGATCAAAACCAGGCCTCCTATTGTAATTGCTTTCAAAGACCTGACCATTACTCTTGAAAAAAAGCACAAACATTTGATGAGGTCCGTTAGTGGAAAACTCATGCCTGGTCACATTTCTGCTGTCATGGGCCCTTCTGGAGCAGGGAAGACTACTTTTCTTTCTGCAGTGGCTGGTAAGATAACGCAGTGCACGTTATCTGGGATGGTTCTCATAAATGGAAGGGTGGAATCTATGGACTCGTACAGGAAAATTATAGGTTTTGTTGCCCAAGATGATATAGTCCATGGAAACCTCACTGTCGAAGAGAACCTTCGGTTTAATGCAAGATGCAGGTATCACTTAAAATACACTCTGCATGTTATCTTCCAGAGACGGACACTATTGGAAACATGAGATCCAAATTTTCTTTTTAAGGGTGTGTTTGGTATGATGGAAAATGTTTTCTTGAAAACCAAGTGGGTTTCTAACTTATTTTCTAGTGTTTGGCAAGTATAAGTAAGCAAGAAAATATTATCCCAAGAGCAATTATATGTAATCTAGCAAAACAAGTGGGATGGGGTGGGGATTGGGGGTTCGGTGGTGGCGGGGGGTAGGATGGTCAAGGGGTGGAGGTGTTGGGTGGGTGGGGAGGAGACAATGAACTTGAAATGTCACTTATGGAACTTGTTTTCCCTACTTCCATTATGGAAGTCATTTTCCTCATTTTTAAGGAACTTTTTTTCCAAGAGAAAATGTTTTCCAAAACATTTTAGCCAACCAAACATGAGTAAATTGGAAAACATTTTCCTCCATACCAAACACACCCTAAGGCTCTATTAATTTCATTGTTCAACTGTCTCCAGGCTCTACTACATGCCTATTCTTCAGTAGTTGAAAATTTTGTACTCCATGCATTTTAGTCTTTGCTTATGCATGAGATGTTATTCCAAGTTTACATTCATATAAAAGTTTGATTAACTTGACATCTAAATGTTCATTCTCATTTTCTTATTGCCATTTTATGTCTTCTGTTGAACCCTCAACATCGTAAAGACTAGCTGCAGACTTGCCAAAGGCTGATAAGGTTCTTGTAGTTGAGAGAGTTATTGAATCTCTGGGTCTTCAGGCCGTTAGAGATTCGTTGGTCGGAACTGTTGAGAAGCGTGGAATTTCTGGTGGACAGAGGAAAAGAGTAAACGTGGGGATGGAAATGGTGATGGAACCTTCACTGCTAATTTTGGATGAACCTACATCTGGTTTAGACAGCTCATCTTCAAACTTACTTCTTAAAGCTCTTAGACGTGAAGCTCTTGAAGGTGTAAATATTTGCATGGTTGTTCACCAGCCAAGGTATGTCATGTTTTTTATCCCTCATCAACTTCTAGTATTGTGCATAGAAACTAGATATGCAATCTAGTAGTTTTATCTGAAAATTGTGACTTTTATAGATCTTCCTTAATTTATAAATAGTGGGGAAAGGGGCATTTGAACCTTGTTTACAACTATATAGAGACGTATATGTTAGAGATATAATAAATTACATAAAGTGTGCTTTCTCTAACAGCTTAAGCTTTTAGATAAGTTTGGTCACACACTTCAACTTGGTATCAGAGCAAGCAGATGTTCTGGATTCGAGTTTAGAATTTCGACGTGCTTGGCTCATGAAAAAGAATCAAGCCCGCATGTTGGAGATATAATATATTAAATAAAAGTGTGCTCTCTAAAAAATTAAGCTTTTAGATGAGTTTGTCACACATTTCAACAGTATAAAAACAAAAGAATCACCCCAAAAATATAATTTCCCTCTATGCCTAGATAAGTTGTTCTAACAAAACAGATTATTATAAGTTGAGTAATTTAGATAGTCCAAGATGCTTTTGACTATATTGTATTATATGTATGGTAGAATGACTTATCCTTATGTTCTTCAGCTATACCTTGTACAAGATGTTCGATGACTTGATACTTCTAGCCAAAGGTGGTCTTGTTGCATATCATGGCCCTGTGAAGAAAGTAGAACAATACTTTGCAAATCTTGGAATCACAGTACCGGATCGTGTAAATCCTCCTGACCATTTCATCGACATCCTTGAGGGTATGGTCAAACCAGGTGGAGGTGTAACCGTGGAACAACTTCCTGTCCGATGGATGCTTCATAATGGTTACCCTGTACCCCCAGATATGATGCAATTGTGTGATCAGATTGCAATGTCCTCCAAGGGTATTGCAGCAGCTCCTGATCAATCTTTTTCTGTTGATGCATGGCATGAGAAGCGAGATTCTCTGTCTCATGGCTTGTTGAAATCCCATGACTTGTCTAATAGAAACACTCCAGGTGTAAACCGGCAGTATAGATATTATCTTGGAAGGTATTGTATCCTATGCTCTCCAGATTCATATCATATTTCCCCTACTACAATCTCTTCATTTTCTAAAATTGTCAGTGACTTGTAAGAGTTAATGACATGGAAATATATGCAGCTAAAATTCTACCACTCTCTGGTCCAACAATTGGCGAGAGAAGTAACGGAGAGATTAATTGGTTTGGCTAAACTTCATAGAATGAAAAAAGGCTTAATATATTGACAACCCGTTAAATTTGCCAGCAAATTTCATTTAGACACTTGAACTACGACTTGTTCCAATTGAGCACATGAACACATCATAAAGTCTTCCTATTAGACACTTCCGATTTAAATTTCTGATTTTTTACGCATGTTCTCAAGTATCCATTACGTAGATAAGTTAATCACTTAAAATATGACACCTACTTTAATTATACTCCTTCGCCTCAATAAGTCGTAAAACTCCCAGGCGTTTTCTGATTAAGGTTGATGTGTATAATAAAAGGAGATGACATATTTTATGTGCTTAACTTGACTATCTAATAGACGTTTGAGAACACGCGCAAGTTTTCCAAAATTTGAACCAAAATACTTGGATCAATTGGAACAAGCCGTAGTTCGAGTGTCTAAGTGAAATTTGGTGGCAAGTTTAAGGGGTTGTCAATGTATTAAGCCTAAAAAAAATTACACAAATAATCAAGGGAGAATGAGACATTGGTTTAATGCAATGATGAAGCTTATCACAGTTTTCTGACACAAGTTATTATATGATAATGGTTAACGCGATTACCATCTTTCAGGGTAGGCAAACAGCGATTGCGAGAAGCTCAAATACAAGCAGCAGATTATTTAATCCTTTTGGTTGCTGGAGCATGCTTAGGAATCCTATCCAACCAGAAGGGTGACACTTTTGGATACTATGGCTATATGTATAGTGTCATTGCTGTGTGTAAGTGGAATACTTACTAAATCCGAAACCAAGACATCTTCTAGCTGAATATATTTTCCTTATATTGGTGGATTGAACTTGCTTTACTTTCTCTTGGAGATATGATTCAAGTTGACTGATTGCCTCAAATCTAGAGCACACTTGTATATTCAACATATAGTCAAACCTCTCTATAACAACGGATATTTTTTGGCTGCTATAGTGAAATGCCGTTATAGAGAACATATAATGTAACATGACATGAAAAATCGGTTCCAAAGAGAACTTGGCCATTATAGCTTTGGTGATAGCTTTTGATTAAAAATAAATAAATAGTGAAATGTTATAGAGGATGACTATTATAGAGAGGTCTGATTGTATACATGTATCACAACTTATTAACTGTGCTGTGCTTTTCTGTTCAAAATACTAGGCAATTTTACCTGCTTTATGTCACTCTTGCAGCACTCCTCTGTAAGATTGCAGCACTGAGATCCTTTTCGTTGGACAAGTTAGAGTACTGGAGAGAGAGAGAAAGCGGGATGAGCAGTCTAGCTTATTTTCTTTCCAAGGATACAATAGACCATTTCAATACTCTTATAAAGCCTTTGGTTTTCCTGTCTATGTTCTATTTCTTAAATAGTCCAAGATCATCCTTTGGGGACAACTACCTCGTTTTCCTCTGCCTTGTATATTGTGTGACTGGCATAGCTTATGTGTTTGCCATCTGCTTTGCACCTGGACATGCACAATTGGTATGTACTACAGTCATGTTCTCCATTGACATGATGTTATTTCATTTTCCTGATTCTTTATGCTGACAACAGCTTCTTCTTGCCCCCTTCGAACAGTGGTGTGTTCTTGTTCCTGTTGTTTTGACTCTCATTGCAAACCAGGAACCAGACGGTACTGTTGGAAAATATGTAGCTAAGTTTTGTTATCCAAGGTGGGCTATGGAAGCATTTGTCGTTGCAAGTGCGCAGAGGTTGGTAGTTCATATTCAACATTTAGGAAACTATAGATTGATGCTCTGATAGCACCAGTTCTCAGAACTTTTAACATGGTTTTTGATTTTCACCATTCACATTATGTATGCATTTCCTCATATGTTTGGCTATGTTGCTTGAACTCTCCAAAAATATTGTCATACCCATGTTGGATCCTTGAAACTGCACTATTTTTGGAGGATCTGGCACACTCCTTGGCATTTTAGAAGAGTCCGAGCAACATTTATTTTTGGTTGTTGTTGATCACATTTTGTTAGCATTTTCTGAACTGGTTGATATGTTGCTCAGACTCTCCAAAATTGTTGTCATACCCGTGTCGGATCCTTGAATAAATGCACTACTTTTGAAGGATCCGGTACGCACCCATTGGCATTTTTGAAGAGTCCGAGCAACATATGTTTTTGGTTGTTGATCACATTTTGTTAGCATCTATTCATCTGTTTGACTATGTTGCTCGGACTCTTCAAAAAATTTGTCATACTTATATCAGATCCTTCAAAAATGCACTAACTACTTATGGAGGATCCAACACATGCTGTTGGAATTTTTGACGAGTCCGAGCAAAATAGGTTTTTTGGTTGTTGATCAAATTTGTGTTAGCATTTTCTCATCCGCTTGGCTATCTTGCTCGGACTCACACACCCATCAGCATTTTTGGGAGTCCGAGCAACATATATATATTTGGTTGTTGATAACATTTTGTTTGCATTCTCATCTGGTTAAACTAGTTCAGCTAATTTTATTTTCATTTCTCTTCAGATATTCAGGAGTATGGCTGATAACTCGATGTGGCAAATTATTGGAGCTAGGCTTTGATGTGCATAACTGGACTTATTCTCTAACTTTACTGGTTCTCACTGGTGTAGTTACTCGTTTAATAGCTTACCTTTGTTTAGTGTGTATTAAAAAGAAATAAACAATTCTTTTTTTTTCCTTCACATCTGTTGTGTTGACAACAAGATAAAAAGGCATAGGTTAGGGGCATTTGGCATCTAATGTATATCATAGCATGTTTTTTTGACACTGAATAGGGTGTGCTAAAGTAGCTTCCTCATTGATGGAATGGGAGAAGGGGTGACTTTTTTGACAAATAAAGTAAAAGTCTGATGTCTTAAGTTCTCGCTATGCACAAAGTTCTTAGAAGGGCCGAACCATATCGGGAGTATTGTATGCATTTGTTGCATTTTCGCAAGAGGTTGTTCTAGTAACTTTATGCTCTCGCTATGCATGAGGTCATGGGAAGGGTCGGACCATGTCGTGTCTATTGTATGCCGTTATTGATGCAATAAAATGATAGTCTCGATGTACTAAGCTCCCGCTATGCGTGGATTTAGAGAAGGATGGACCATGTCGGGTTTAGGGAAGGGTCGGATCATATCAATTTACTTTACACAACTTAAGTGCAACATTCAATTACACATCTCTTTCTTGTTTTACACGCCACCATCTCACTTTAAGAAAACAAAAAAGTCAAAGAAAAAAAAAGTCGACTAAATGCCTCAAAATTTCTTTAAGAAGTCAAAAAAAAATTGAAGTACTTAATAAAGTTTGTAACCAAACATATCCAAGGCAAATCTTGAGTAATCTATGCACTGATCTTTTGCTTCTGTGTATATCATAATTTCTTAATTTTCGTTTACTCTCTGTTTGAAGAAATTAGCCAATCTAAGAGGACCATCTAGATATTGAAGGCTAATGTGAAGGTAATCCTTGAATTTTGGGTAATAGTTATGATATACACAAGCTGATTTAGATATCATCGTTATATAGAAAAAAAAATCATGCTTAATGTGAAACATGTTTAATGAATATGTTTGCCAAGAGGCACAATTTATCTTTAGATTGTTCCTAAGTTCATTTATTGTACTAGTATTAATACTCTTTTTAACCTATGTAGAAGACAGAGTAGTTACTGCTGTGGTACTAAAGAGGGAGAAAGGGACTTATGGTACAATTTTAAAGGCTGACCATGGAAGCTTTTTTGGTGCACAAATGATAGTCCAGAGAATATAAGATTGTGTTTTGGTACTTCATTTGTGTGCGTTGGGTGGAATGGTTGGACCTCTCCATCCTTGTGCCGCCCTCGAAATAGGCCCTGCGGTGCGCGTCTTGTTGATAACCTTGAGACCGGCGAAGACTGTGCTCCACCTGGTAGTGAAGGAAAGGGGGAAGCGACTCGTTCCTTCCTTGCGGAGGAGTATCCAAATTTAGTGGTACTCCAATATAGATAACGGAGAAATAAAAAAAAAGTCTTAATATATATTAATACATGTACTCTTTTCTTTTTATTTTATGTGCCTTGAATAATTATGAAGTCTAGAAAAATAAAAAAAAATTGAAACTTGTGATCTTAAATCAAAGATATGCTCAATAATCTACCAAAATATTCTATGAATATTATGTCACAATCTCAAATATATTATGTGAGTTGATGAAATTAAGAGAGAACTAAATATAGAAAGTGAGTAATATTCAATGATAGATGCAACTTCTTAGCTACAGTTGCATATGAATCTAATATTTACGATGCGAAATATAAATTTATATATATAAATTCATTAAAAATGTGAATAGGTATGAACATATAAATTTAATATATATAAAATTAAATTCTAAAAATCTTAAATGTTGAACTCATATAACTTATATTCTAAATCCATTTTTGGACTATGGTGACATTCATTTTGAAAATACTAAAAAATAAAACAAAACATATTAATTAAAGGGACCTAAATTAAAATACTATATGGAACATAAGTTTCAAGTTTTGTACCCATATCCTTGAAGTGTAACGGCTCATTATTTTTTCCAAGCCGTGGCAGAGGTTGAAGCCTGGCTGTACGTTCCGCTGAATCTTAATACTAATATTTTTTCAAACATTATATTTGTACTTTAAAATTTATTATATATGTATATGTATGAAATTTTAAACTCAATTATAACGAAGTTATGATTTTAAAATTCAAAATTCATAAAACTAAAATTATGTCCGCCTATATTTCCAAGTCGTTCAATCAAACATTATAGTATTTCCTCGTCTCAAATTATTTATCATTTTTTTTAATATTACACGTCTTTTAAGAAATATTAATTAGGAGAGATATTTAACGTACTTTGTCCTTATTTATATCTTATTAATTATGCTTTAAACTTTTAAAATGATAAATAACTTAAGATAACTATTTTTAATAACGATAAATAATTCGAGACGGAGGAATAACAACAACAACAACATACCCAATGAAATCCCACAACGTGGGGTCTGAGAAGGGTAGAGTGTACACAGACCTTACCTCTACCTTGGTAGGTAGAGCGGCTATTTCCGAAAGACCCTCGGCTCAAGATAAAGCATAATCACAAGCAAATCATGCAAAGCAAAGCAAGAGAAACGGTCAGACTCAGGCAAGAAATTAAAGTATTATGAACATGCTGATAACAAAATCGAATACGCCATGGTCGCACATTCTAACAAAAGGAAGCAGTAGCTAACACAACTAAATAAGATAAACAAAGTACACTAAATAACACATAGCACCAGTGAAAGAAATAATCCCTTGATTATTTTCATTAATGAAAGAGTATATATACAATTTATAATTTTTCATAATAGGAAAATCATATTCCTATTCTACTCCAAAACCTTATTCTAGTAGTACAAGAATTATATAATTATGGTAAGTGTACAATATTAATTAATATAATTATTTACACTACAAATCAGCCACAAAACTGTGATATACACTAATTATGGTAAGTGTATATCACGGGTACAACATAGCTACAAACCGTGATATACACTACTTATGGTAAGTGTATATCAACACACACCCGCAGTCATAGCGGACGGTCTTCGTACCCTGAGAGTCCCAAAAATCTTCAAAATGGATTGAGGGGAGATCTTTGGTAAAGATGTCTGCAATTTGATACCTGAAAGGAACATGACAAACGCGTACTTGTCCACGAGCTACCTTTTCGCGAACAAAGTGGATATCCATCTTGATGTGTTTAGTGTGCTGGTGTTGAACATGATTACCAGAAAGGTAGATGTCACTAACATTATCACAATAAATCAGGTAGATTTCTGAATAGGACAATGAAGCTCTAACAGAAGATTACGTACCCAACATGATTCAGAGACCACATTGGCCACCCCTCGATACTCGGCCTCTGCACTAGAGCGTGACAATGTAGACTGACATTTCGCAGACCATGCGACCAAGTTATTACCAAGAAACATACAATAACCGGACGTGGAACATCTGGTATCTGGACAACCACCCCAATCAGCATCTGTATACGAGACAAGTGTAGATGTCGATGACGGATATAAATGTAAGTCATAATCAAGTGTTCCATGGATGTATCAAATAATGCGTTTGAGCGCATTCATGTGTTCAACCCTGGGATCATGCATAAACAAACACACATGTTGTACGACATACATAATATCTGATCTCGTGAATGTAAGATACTGAAGAGCCCTTGCAAGACTGCGATAACGGGTCGGATCCTCGTAAGGTGAGCCACCGCAGCACCCAGCTTGGGCTTAGTATCGACGGGAGTGGAAGTAGACTTGCACGAGGACATGCGAGCACTCTCAATAATCTCAGCTTCATACTTTCATTGGAATAAGAACAACTCACCTGCATGACGAGAAACAGTAATCCCCAAAAAGTAACTCAAGGGCCCCAAGTCTTTCATGCAAACTCAGAACCGAGCATGGTCATGATATACTTACGCAAAGCATCAGTGGAGGCAGTCAAGATAATATCATCCACATATAATAAAATATAAGAGGGAAGAACCACGACGATATATGAACAATGAATTATCATACTTGTTGTGCAAAAACCCAATAGACAAAACATAGTCTTCAAATCTCTTATACCAAGCCCGTGGGCCTGCTTAAGCCCATACAAGGACTCCTTCAACAAACAGACATGACGAGGATATTTGGGGTCTCGAAAACCCAAGGGTTGATGCACATAAATGGTCTCTTTAAGATCACTATGTAAGAAAGCATTCTTCACATCTAACTGATGAATGAATCAAGCTTTGGAAAGAGCCAGTTTGAGAACAGTATGCAATGGTAGCCGGTTTGACAACCGGACTAAACGTCTCACCACAATCCACGCCAACCTGCTGATTCTTATCATCACCTACAAGACGAGCCTTATGCCTCGCAAACGAACTGTCAGAATTATCCTTATGAATAAAAATCCACATAGACCGAATAATATTAACACCAAAAAGGGGTACCAACTCCCACGTCTTATTTGCAATAAGAGCATCATATTCGTCGGTCATAGCCAATTTTCAATTCGGGTCATTTAATGCGGACACTGGGTTACGGAGTAGAGGGGATTTAAGAACATTATAATTTAAATTAAAATGTTATTTCGGTTTAAAAATACCCCGTTGACTACAAGTGACCGGTCTGAGACTCGGGGGAGAAGTGAGTGGATTTTAGGAAATATCATGACATGTGACGGATTGGAGGGCAGGCACGGGCTTGGCCCAACATGGTAACTGGAACTAGAATTAGGTTAGAATCGGGGGAGACGTGGCCCAATTGCTTGACCCACGACGGCAGATGGTGATGTTACTAGAGAACCAACGGGCAATGGGCCCGCTGACGGATTTTGGGTGCGGGACATGTCCGATAAATGATGGATAATATACATGGAGATATCGTCATCTAAAAAATTATACGAACTAGGCGCGAGACTATTTACCTTTGCAAACGAAATTGGGTTTCATCAAAAATAACATGGCGACTAATGATGATTTTATTGGATGATAAATCAAAACACTTGTAATCACGATGAGTAGAGGGATAACCCAAAAACACACAAGGAGTAGAACGGGCTTGAAGTTTGTTAATTGTAGTTGACGGAAAGAGCAGATAACATAAGCATTCAAAGACTCTAAGATGTGAATACGAAAGAGTTTTATTATATAAGATTTGAAGAGGGGAGAAATATGCCAAACCTTTGGTAGGAAGTATGTTAAGAAGATAAGTAGCCATTTGTAAAGCGTGATGCCAAAAAGTAGGGGGTACGAAAGCATGGACCAACAAAGTTCGGACAATATTATTCATGATACGAATTTTTCGTTCGGCTTTCCATTTTGTGAAGACGTATGAGGACAAAAAAATGAAAAATAATGCCATTAATTGCATAAATTCCGAAACATCCCATTATCATAATCCTTGTCATTATCACATTGAATGTTTTTATTTCACGTTCGAATTGGGTACGGACGAATGCTCTAAATTTTAAGGTGGAAAAAACTTGAGATTTTTTCGTTAACGGAAAAGTTCATAAAAAATTAGAATAATCATCCAAAAAAGGAACATAATAACGATGACCTACAAAACTTAAAACGGAGAGGTCCATAAATCGCTATGAATAATATCAAATGGCATTAAAGTACGAGAAGTAGAGGCTACAAATGGTAATCTAACATGTTTTTCTAAATGACATGATTGACAAAGTGGAGTACGACTCGTACCCTTACAAGAAATAAAATTATTTTTATGCAAGGAAGAAACAATGGATGACCCAAGGGTGACCCAAACATGCATGCCACAAGAAAGGACTAGAGTTGCAAAAGTAGACGGCAAGACTTGACTCGAGAGAGCGGATGTGGGCGTGATAGGATAAAGAGCTCCCCTACTATCACATCTCATGAGAGGAATCCCCGTCTTGAAATCCTTCACAGAAAACCCAAAAAGATAAAAAACAACAGAAACAGAATTATCAGTGGTGAATTTACAGAAAGACACCAAATTTTTAAATAATTTAGGAGCATGAATGGTATTTTTCAAGACAAGAGGTGGATGTGGAGGAGGCAACGTTTTATGACCATAACCACGAATTTGAATTGATTTGCCATTACCAACAATTATGCCATGATTGTTGCTCAAATTGGAATAAGACGAGAAAGTACCTTGGTTAGACGTCATATATGATGTGGTGCTGGTGTCTATATACCAATTCGGGTATGGGGGATTTAATCAAAGTGTATACATTGCGGCCTCAATATCTGTCGGAATTGGTGTGGGGCCCACTGCCTGAAATGCCTGCGGAGGCCGAGTCCCAAGCACACCGACATGCTGCCCCGACCCAGAAAATTGCATGTTTGTCGAGACTGGACCCGAGAAACTGGGCCTGGGTTGTTGTGAAAATTGGGCCCGGTTCCGGGTAAGGGCTCGGAAAATAGCCACTGTATGGCCAAGACGGACTAGCCCCAGTTCCACTACATAGGGGTCTACTGTTAGGCCCAAATTTGCTACTGCTGTCCACTGCCCCGAGAGCTATCGTCGCCGCCACCATTGTTGCCGCCACCATTGTTGCCGCCTCGATTCTTGCCATTATTTTTATGGTTTTGATCTTTCTTGCCGCCACCGTTGTTGAAGGTTTTGGCCCGAAATGTTAACAAAACCATGGGAATTATCGGACGAAGTCATCATTACCACGGAACTGGTGCTGGTAGCTGCTTTTTTGTCAAGACGGCTTCTTCTAAGTGAGCATCGAGCGGACCTGATAAAAAAGGGGAAGCGAATTACTTTGACGGAGGAGAGTTCCCCACGCCATTATAGGCCTCAGATAGGCCTGCAACCATTTGAAGAACAAGACGATTATTAGTAACGGGCGCTCCAACGTTACGAAGTTGGTCTGCCAACTCCTTGAGCCGTTTACAATAAGCTAAAACGGTCGGGAAATCCTCCATGCGAACTTGGGAAAAAATTCATGCTCAAGGGTGACAACGCGGGAATGTTGGTTATCACGCAATCTATTCCATGTAGCCATAGCCGTAGTGTCCGGATCAATAATCGTCTGTAGAAGGTCGGTGAAAATAGTAGAATAAATCTACTGAAGGACGGTAGCATCAAGAGTAATCCATAATTGAGGATCCTCCGCGGGAGTAGGAGTAGCGGGATGAATTATGTGATAGAGAACTTGATGTGAGATGACGTGAATTTTGAACAACTCCGCCCATGTTGTATATTGGACGTTTTCCATCTCAAGAACAATAGGGATGTTGTTCTTGATGTTGGAAACAGTAAGGGCATGATGAAACACGTTCTTAGACATAACGAAAGAACGAATGGATTGGGAAGGAAAATTTGGGAAGAGAGGAGGTAAATTTTGTCACGAAATCCGAGAAGGAGGGCACGAATTCCGATGTATTTTCGGCGAGTAAGGGCACGGAAACCGAGAGCAAAGTTGGAGAAGAGCGAAAGTAATTTAGACCTAAAATTTTGATACCATGAAAAAAATAAGCCATTGATTATTTTAAGAGTATATATACAATTTATAATTTTTCATAATAGAAAAATTATATTCCTATTCTACTCCCAAAATTCTATTCTAGTAGTACAATAATCCTAAAATTATGGTAAGTGTACAATACTAATTAATATAATTATTTACACTACAAATCATCCACAAAACCATGTTACACACTAATTATGGTAAGTGTATATCACCGGTACAATATAGCTATAAAACCGTGATATATACTTCTTATAGTAAGTATATATCACATGTATATTTAACAACCAGAAATCAAACTAAGGAGGGAATAACACTTTCAAGAAAAAATTACAACTTTTATATTTAAAGAATAGAAATAAATTTTTACCTTCTACCAAATAAAATATAAAATGAAGTCTAAACTTAGTGTTTGAATATCCACCTAATCCTATCAAGTTTGAGATTATTTTATCCCATCTCTATGATATAAATTAATTTCAGAACAAAAATTTAAAATTATAATCCCGAAATAATTTTATCTACCAAATGTCCACTAATTTAACCGGTGGGGTTAGCATAAAAGTGCAGAAAAGAAAGGGCACGTGTCAAAAGACAAAGAGATGTAACAACTCAAGAGTGCACTCAACTCAACACATCCTAGCGGACTCCAAACGCAATATTACATCAAAAAACACAAAACTGACAACAACCTATAGCACCTTTCGATTCCGTCCCATAAATGGTTGTATTGTCCCCTTTTCCTTTTCATTATTTTTCTCTCTCTAACACACTCACACGCTAAAAAATTTCACACTCTACAGTTGCTCTACAATTTACACTCTTTACTGATGAATCAGGTTAGTACTTTTTATGTTATTTCTTGTACTATGATTGTGCCTATGTACTAGACATATTGAAATTTGTTTTGAATTTGGAAGATATTGATGTATAGTGAAAAGGGGTTGTGGAATTTGTGTGTGTTGCCAGAAACATGTTTTTTTGGCATTGCAAGTTAATGCATGTTGAATTTCTGCTCAATTTTTTTTTTTTTGCTAGTAGTACTTTAGATTAGAAGTGGTGAAGAAAGAAACCATCTTCTTATTAATTGAATTGACCCTAATCAGGTTAATATTCTGGCTTTCCTTGTCATTTTTATATTCTTGCTTGTACTATGATTGTGCCTATGTGGAATTTGTGTATGACATTGATGTATGGTTAAAAGGGGTTGTGGGATTTGTGTGTGTTGATAGAAAAATGTAGTTTTTTTTGGTACTGTGAGTTAATGGACTCAAAAAGGCACTTGCATGTTGAAATTTCTGCTAAATTTTGTTTTTTTGTTAGCCCTTTTGAGTACTTTAGAGTTTAGAGTAATAGAGGTGAAGAAAGAAACCATCTTTTTATTTCTTAGTAGACATGTTCAGTTCTAGAATTGTCTCTCTTTACTGATGAATCAGGTTAGTGTTTTGGTGTTCTTTCTGGTAGTATGATTGTGCCTAATGTACACCACGTTTCTGAAATTTGTGTCCATTTCGGTAGACAATAATGGATGGTGAAAAGGGGTTGTGGAATATGTGTTTGTTGATAGAAAAATGTAGTTTTTTTCTTGTATTGCAAGTTAATGGACTAAAAAAGGCAGTTGCATGTTAAATTTCTGCTCAACTTTTGTTTTCTTGCTACTAGCCTTTTTTGTAATTAGAGTAAGTAGAGGTGAAGAAAGAAATCATCTTTTTATTGCTTAGAAGATATCTTCAGTTCGAGAATTGACTCTCTTTACTGATGAATCAGGTTAGTGTTTTGGTTTTTCTGTGTCATTTTGGTGATTTCTTGTACATTGATTGTGCCTATGTGGAATTTGTGTATGACATTGATGTATGGTTAAAAGGGGTTGAGGGAATTTGTGTGTGTTGATAGAAAAATGTAGTTTTTTTTGGTAATGGACTCAAAAAGGCACTTGCATGTTGAAATTTCAGCTCATTTTTTTGGTAGCCCTTTTCAAACTTTATTAGAGTAAATAGAGGTGAAGGAAGAAATTAGTTTTTTGTTACTTAGTAGACATAATAAGTTCTAGATTGACCCTCTTTACTAATGAATCAGGTTAGTTTTGTTTTTCTTTGTCTTTTTTGTGTTCTTTGTTGTACTATGATTGTGTTTAGTTACATTCTGAAATTCGTTTTGATTTTGGAAGACATTAATTTATGGTTAAAAGGGGTGTGGAATTTGTGTGTGTTGACAGAAAAATGTAGTCCTTTTTCGTGTTGCAAGTAATTGGACTGAAAGGGCTCATGCATGTTGAAATTTCTGCTCAATTTTTGTTTTTTTTCGCTAGCCCTTTTTTGAAATAAAGAGTAAATAGAGGTGAAGGAAGAAACCATCTTTTATTACTTAGTAGACATCTTCAGTTCTAGAATTGGCCTTCTTTACTGATGAATTAGTTTAGTAATTTGGTTTTTGTTTGTCATTTTTATCTTCCTTCTTGTAATATGATTGTGCCTATGTACTAGACATTCTGAAATTTGCTTTGATTTTGGAAGACATTAATGGATAGTTAAAAGGGATTGTGGGAATTAGTGTGTGTTGGCAGGAAAAAGTAGTTTTTTTCCATTTTGCGAGTTACTGGACTTGAAAGGGTTCATGCATGTTAAATTTCTGCTTAATTTCCTTCTTTTGGTAGCCCCTTTTTTGAATTAGATAGTAAATAGAGGTGAAGGAAGAAAGGATCTTTTTTTTCACTTAGTATATATCTTTAGTTCTGTATGTGCTTGAAAAAGCATTTGAATCTTCCGCTGTCAACAATTGAATCACACATAGTTATTTAAGCCTTCACCCCGTGAATAACAGTGTGATTCAATTGGGACAGAGGGAGTATGTGATTAATGTTCGCATAGAGAAGGACCTACAAAATTGAATTGTAGATATTGTAGATAAATAAAATAGCACAGAGAATATCCTTTAAAGTGCATTCTTTTAAGAAGACATTAATGAATGTGAAAAGGGATTGTGGAATTTGTGCATGCTGACTATTGCAAGTTACTGCACTCAAAAGGGCTCATGCATGTCAAAATTTCTGCTCAATTTTCGTTTTCTTCTTTATTACCCCTTTGCAAGTTTTAGAGTAAATAAAGGTGAAGAAAGAAACTATCTTTTTATTAATTAGTAGATATCTTCAGTTCTGTAATAGAAGCTTCCGCTGTCATTGAATGACACTTGGCGGGATAAGTTACTTTTACATTTTTGAGTTATTTAAGCCTTCACCCAATGAGTAAATTACTTGATTAATGCTCAATGATAGCATAGAGTAGAACCTATCAGAAATAAGTTATAGATAGTATATAAACTGGCACATGGAAAATTCCTTCTTAAAGTGCATTCCTTCCTTGGCATTATGGAGAGCTTGTACCTATAAGGAAGTCTTGGGTTCCCTCCAAGTACATGATATTAGGTATGTGTCGGAAGCGTTTCCTTTTCTGGGGCGTGTTCAATATGTGTTTCCCTATTTCCTTTTCCAAGACTGTCCTTTTAAGTTTCCTTTTTTCGTGAATGAAAAAGATTAAGGTTGAAATCTCTCTTCCAGACTGTTTTCCCTTTCTGAAGATGCACTGTTCAACTCTTGTTTCCCTATTTTCCCTACATCCACTATAACTTCTCTATCACCCAAGGCAAAGAAAATTAAGGCTAGAAGAAGCTCTCTTTTGGTAGCCTCTTGTTGAGATGAGAAATGGGAACATGTAAGCTTGAAAATGTTGAATATCATTTTACCCAATAAGTTGATTGTTTTGGTCCGTGAAAAAGAACGACCTTGCAATTCGCGAGGGGTTAATGTTTTCCATAACTTCAAGAAGCATGAAGTGCTTAAAATTGAAAATAGAAGGATAATTTACTTTGCCAATTACCCTGCAACATTTCTATCTTTTCATCTTGAAAATGACATAACAGAGTTTGCGATTGGTAGGGTTATTAGTGAATCATGGTAACTCTAGATGAATTCTCTAAATGATTTGGAATTTTGAAGTTTTAATGGATTTGACGGTTATTTGGTGTAAAGGCTACTTATTCCTTAAGGCTAATTTATTAAATTTGTTGCACCTCTGCCTAGGATGTTCAGGCTAGCTCAAAGATTTTTGGACCATTGTTCTCATTAAGACTTACAAGTTTGTTGAGTATGTATCTTTTTATGTCCATTTTTAATTTTCTTAAGACTCTTGTGGAAGCATTTGTTTTGATAAGTTATTCCATAATACCCCCCACTTCCCTAAATATTGCCACTTGATGGTACAACCTACCTTCACGGTGTCCCCGACACAAATGCTTTTACCGGTGAATACTATGTATGCTGTGAGAATGAAACAGGAGAGGGGATTGAAATAAATTTAGGCTAGTTTACACCTAAATGCTTTTACAGGCACATATTAGGCATTTATCTAATGTGGGACATAAGTTTGTTATAATATCCCACATTGGTTGAGGGGATGGGTTGTTGCAGTGGCGGAGGCAGTATTTTCACCAAAGGGATTCGAAATATGAAGAAGTAAACATGCAAAAATTAAAGGATGATCAACCGGGCGGGCGGCAAAGGGCAATATCAGCCTTAACCCGCTAAATAACTCGCCCTGTCATGCCCTGTTTAACATTTCTTCCTACCTACTTTTGCCCTGCTCCATCGAGTCTTCTTAAAATTTCTTGTGCGTCTTTTCCTTTCACTTTGCAATGTTCTTCTTTATTTTAAACTTGTTTTTTTTTCCTTTACACTTAATCTATTAGATCTTTGCATATTTAACCAAGTCTGAGTAAGTCTCTTAACATTTGTACATCTGTGTTTGCAGAATTCAGCATATCGAAGTGGTTTTGCTTCTCTAGGGGTCTGGTTTGATGAATCAGGTACTAACTAACTTTGGTATATTTCCAATCTGCATTGTGAATGCTTTGTGCTGGTGCGAAATGTTAATTGTCTCATTGTTTAAGAGTTTCAAACTACTTGTTACTTCATATGAACTAGTATATTCCCTCTTAATTTGCTTTGTTTTTCCTTTTATCTTGCTTATGTGATTCAGATTCTTTTTCACGTTTATGATTGATGTGGATATACTTTATAGGTTTTTCTCATTATCTTGAATTACTAATGAGAAAAGAATCTGAATCACATAAGAAAAGAATGAACTGCCCTCCCCAGACCCCACCTAGTGAGATTATACGGGGTATGTTGTTGTTGTTGTTGAAGTCATTACCGTGTTCTTTTTGTTAAATCCAGATGAATATGAAATCTGGGTACATTGATTATTCTGTTTCCGGATTTATTGGCATCCGGAGTTATGTTTATTTTGACGGTTACTTAGATTGACCAAGGCGGTAAGTTTGACACCCAAACCTGCATTGGTGTTCTAGTAGGTTTTTCAGGTGCCACAATATGTGGTTCCAAGCTAATTGTATATGCAGAGAGTAATTATTCAGTTGTATAGCATACCTAGTCAAACATTTCATGTATAGCCTTTTTATGTCTGATGATAGTATCAGCTTTCGGGTTCTTTTATGTGGACTTACTTTTATTCATGCAACAAAAAGAACAAATCTAACTGAAATTAATTCCTGCAGCATGATTCATATTCTCTTCCACCATAAAAAAGGAAAAATAGTCCAATTCTTACGCAGAGTGAATGTCGTGTATTGAGACCATCATATCTCATAAAAAGAATTGTTCACAATATGTCTTACTTGATGATTTTCTTTTTACATATTTGTGGCTTGTAATTACTGATTCTTGGCTTGTAGAAGATAATTTTGTTGTTGTTGCATTAGAAGATGATACAATTTATGCTGTATGTTGCTTTTAGAAACCCGTGATGATCATGCTTCTATCTCTGGTGTCTTGTGTTTTGATGAGAAGAGGGTATTAAAGGGCATGGAAAGGAAAGGTGTTTTGTACAATATAGGTATGTCATCTCATGTTTTTCTTTAATTCTTGGGAAGATATTTTCTTTTGCATATCGTATAATGTAGCCCTTTATCTTTGACTGTTATACATGTTCTTTATCTGTAGTTATTCTATGATCACTTCTAATAGTTCCTTTTTGTGGATCTCAGATTCCAGTATTGCGCCTAAAAGGGAACATGAAATTAACCAAGAAGTATGTGACCTTTCCTTTGGGTAAATTGCTTTTTTAGATTTTGGAGTATGTCTAATCTAGTTATTAATTTTTTTATGCTTTTAGAAATTCGCACCATCTGTTAATTCTTTTAGCCCATGTATTTCTTTCTTTTCCTAGTTTTGTTTGGCCCAATCAGGAATTTGATACTTTGTTCCCAAGTTTATGTCTTGTTGTCCCCCATTTTTACATGTTAGAAGATAAAGCTGTTGTCCATTACTATTTTTCTTTTGGAAGAGCCTGTGTCTTTTTATACCTCTCTAATACCTTATGAAGTTATTCTCACTGTTTTGTTCCTTTTTATGTATATGAAGAAGTCTATCTTGGTGTCTTGTTTAGTATTTTACCTACCCTCTCTTCTACATGTAGTTCTCTGAAGATGATCATCTTCCGTTGTACCTTATAAAAAACACATCTTTGTGTAATTGAACGAAGTCTAGTAAAATGAATGAAGGGGGAGGGGGTAGAGGGAGGTACAATATATGCATTTTTTTCCTTCTCCATTTCTTACCCATCTAGAAAACAGAGACATCCATCGTTCTTTTAATCATTATTATCTTGAGATCTTTGTCGTTACTGAATTACCTGGTAACAGTGCAGGTGCTTGATCTAAAGCGAAGTCACTTTGAAGCTGGAAAAATTCAAGCACAAAATGATCTTTCCACTCCATGTGAAGATTATCTTTTAGGTAAACCGTTTTCGTAAGTTCTGATGTTCTTATTATTTTGGCAAAATATTGTATATGAAGAAGAATTAACTGTGTTTCTGGTCTTCTTGGAAACAGATATTGAATTTGCTGAAAGCATCACAAATCTGGATTATGGTTCAAGTAGGGGATTGCTGGACCCTATTTTAGAAAGTCATATTCCACTATCTAGTTGTGATGATGGAACCGATACCTGTGGAATGCCATACTCTTCAGGATTAGTTGTGCAAGAAGCGCAAAGCCATAATGCTATGTTTGGCCTTACCAATTCAGAGTTGCATGACCTTTCTCATGACAAATGTGAAAGTCAGTTGCTAGTCGAGTACAATCCCGTCAAATTCCCAACTGCATTCAATCCAGAAGATATCAGCAATGTGGATGATGTGGCAGGCTTCTTTGCTGAAGCTGCATCTTCCGAGAAGATGATTGAGCATTCTGCACTGACATCTAACGGAGTTTCTTTTATGTCTAATACTACGAAAAATGAGGGGAAAGATATGAACTGTGAAAGATTTGATAAATCCGCAATAAGTCGTCCAGTCGCTTCTCAAGTAATGAACATTGACGCTCCTCCGACTCAAAAGCGTCTGCGCAAGCCTACGCGAAGGTATATTGATGAATCCTCAGATCTTAATGCTACACGTTCTAGGAAAAGAACAGAGGTTTCTACTTCTGCATCAGAATCAAAGAATAAGCTTCTTAGAGTCAAATGTCAGAAGAAATCTCGTTTGGAATCTATGGAAATGGAACTGTTTCCCAAAGAGTCTTCTTGTAAAGCTATTCAAGTGCCTTTTGCTTCTCTTGTGAATGAAGAATGTGACAAGAGGCATGCGTCCAATGCAATACAGGTACACTCAAAAAAAATTGAAACAACATACCCAGTGTTGGGAGGGTAGAGTGTATGCAGACCTTACCCTACCTTGGGAGGTAGAGAGTCTCTTTACGAAAGACCCTCGGCCCAAAAAAAATTGAAACAAAATGCTTATCATTTATCTGATTCTTGCACATTGTTCATGTATGAGCACATTAAAGGTGCCCCTTATTTAGGCTAGTATTATAATTTCGGTCGTGCAAGTCAGTTCACAAATAATTGCACCCAAGGGTGTGATAAATGAAGTCGAGAAGAACCCTGAGGTCTCAGGTTCAAAATCTATCCAGCAGAGACAAAACACTAGTTGATTTCTTCCCATCTGTTCTAGCTTTGGTGGACAGAGATACAAAACACTAGTTGGTTTCTGAGATGATGGGAGGTGGCAGGTATTCCGTGGAATTAGTTGAGGTGCGCGTAAGCTGGTCCGGACACCATAGTTATCCAAAAAAAAAGTCAGTTCACAAATAATTAAGCAACCTCTTTGCTGACAACTTGTTCAAAACCCAAAATGAACGAGAGTCGGTGTAACACCGTGCTTGCTTGAAATTTTTGGGTGGTGGGTGCTAGTAGGTTCACATACTTTTTGAAAACAAAGGGTGATCTTCCATAGCATTGTGTTGTTGAGCATATCGTGATACCCTCCGTACTTTTCCTGGATCTTTCAGCTTTTTAATATCTGAATTTTCGGTTATCATTTTCCTTAACATAAGCACGTTGATCTCTTTGAAGGTTACGAAACCTCATAAGGAGGCTACAGTTGTGAAGCCTAAAGATGTTGCTATTGCACCAAAGAATTTGGATCAAGATGGTGCGCGGAGAAAACATCACAGGCTCTGGACTGTTTCAGAAGTCAGAAAGTTGATTGATGGAGTTGCCCAATATGGAGTTGGAAGATGGAGTCATATAAAGAAGCTTTATTTCTCATCATCTGTTCATAGAACACCTGTGGATCTCAAGGTAAGCATAACGGTCACCCACTATCAGGCATTTCTCGACCAGACAGTCTAGAAAAACCATGCATCATCTAGCGTTTGCATGTTGATGTACCTAAAGTTGACACTCTGTTGCTTAAACTTCTTGCAGGATAAATGGAGAAATCTTCTTAAAGCAAGTTATCTTCAGAAACAAAGCAAAACAACGGTTAGTTTGCTTTTCGAAATTTGATTAATGATGCTCGATGCTTGTTGTGAATCATGAGTCTTTATTTAACTTAATGCTACAGTTTCTAGCTTTTCTGTTATATATTTTTCTTTTTATATGTATAGTCATTGTACTTATTTGTTTTGAAGATTTTTATTTGTGCTTGTGTACTGGAGTCATAGTATACTACTAATACTAGATAATGAGAATACCTTGCTACACTTATTTATTCATGTTTAATTGCATTTCTGGGTTTCAAGTAGCATGAGTTGTACTCATCAAGTTAGTATGAAGCTCAACTGTCAAGATTGTATGTCTATATATGAGTTTGGTATATTGTTTAGCCGAGCCACTTTGTATGATGATCAATAAAGAGACAACATGTTTGACGTTGTCCTTTAGACTTTCCCCTTGTTCAGAGCACTTTTTTTTCTCATGATTCTGATCGGAATGTCATTGATGTAGGAAAAGGGTAAACATAACCTGTCTTGGCGACCTTTACCGAATTCTGTCCTGCATCGAGTCAGTGAACTGGCCAACATGCATCCTTATCCAAGAAACCGGAGGTGCAAGAGTTCCCGTTCCCCATGTGCTTCATCTTCTCCCGAGCATACTAACAGGACTAACATCCAGTGACAACCCCAGCTGTCCATTCGGAGATTCGTTGAGCTTTCTTTCACCAAACTCCTATGAATAGTTACAGGAGTAACATTCAGTGAAAACCCCCAGTTTACGTGCATTGGTTGAGCTCTCTTATACCAACTCGCTGCATAGTTCGTGTATAGAGCAGCTTCATTTCAAGTAAAAAGGTTTTCTGTATCCTCATTACCTCTAGAAATGCAATTTGTTACATCTGTAAACCTTTTTGAATTTTCAATTGATACAAGGGACTTGATGTTTCAGAATTTTGTGCATATACGGTAGTATATGGATGAGTTTGTGCTGCCCCGCTACTAATTCAAAATTTTGTGCAAGAATTGAAATACAAGGAAATTGACATGTCACATTCTTTGCCTTGTATTTCACACATTAAAGTAGCAACTTGGAAAAGGAAGCCTAGTAAAGAGCTAAACCTGATTGATTTAGTGCAGAGGAAAAGAAAAATAATTGGTAGAGATATTACATTACAATGTATTTCTTACCATTTTTCGTGTTCATTAGGGAATATGAATGAATATACATAAGAATGCTTTGCAAATGGCAAACACAACTTGTAAGCCCTTTAATTTTTGTTGTTCTAGTTATTGATTAACTAGCTAGCAGGACTTTCAATTGTTATACAACAGAGGAACTTTCAATTGTTGTACAACAGAAAAGGTATGACAAAATAATCTTATATGTTTACTTACAATTTGAATAGAAGTAAATGAATCTATGAAGGTTTTTTGTATTTTATTTATGAATTTCATGTGTCATCTTTTACAACCAAATTACTTCGTTGTCAGGAGTATCAGTCATATCCATTTAGTTTCTTACAACTTACATGCAATGCCATTACAACAAATGCTTGCACTCAACTATTCATCATCTGGAGTATGCCAATGGTGAGAAATATTCGGTATCTGAAACTCATTGGTTGTAATTTGCATTTGAGAATGTGCATGAGGGCAAGTAAACTAAAAGTAAAGCACTTCTCATAAGGAGTAGCAAATTTACATTGAGCAAGTACATTAAGGGATAAAGAGCTTCATATGAAAAGGTTCTTCGTTTTTGTTTCATATACCATAGACAAAAGTTAATGACACTCCAAAAGATGGAAAGACGAAAACACACATAGTTTCTCAAACATATTACATCAAGCAGAGTTGCAAGGCATACAAAGTTCAACCTCTTCATTTATCACCATTGTCACCACTGCCACCACCACCACCAGCTCCATTAGAATCGCTTCCCCTTTGATTATAGTATTCTCTGGGTATGTTATGATGGTTGTCTACATCGCGATCGGGGTACATATACTTTTTCCCTATACCAATTCCCACTCCATTGTCCATTATATGTTCTGCATGTCCTCCCATCAAGGTTTTTCTAGGATATGCCACTCCCAAGCAAGAACCAACCATGAAGCTAATCAACACAAACACTACGAATATTTTCAATCGTTTAAATTCTGAATTCGCTTCTGGTTTAAGAAAAAAGATACAACACCCAAACAAAGAAAAGAAGAAAATATGGCTTAATCAGAGTCTGTATTTTTTGCTATTTGTACTCACAAGAGAAGTTAGCTATAGAAATTTAATTAGGTTTCTAAGTTGTGTAGGGTTGTAAATCAGGTGAGATTTATAATATGGGTTTTATGGAGTCTCCACCATAAAAGAAATCATAAGTGGATTTTAAGATAGAACTTACATTTTTTTCAATAACATTCTTCCAACAAAATGAAAAGCAGCCTAAACAGGGAAATCCCACATAATGCAGTGGAAGTGGCTAGACTTCAATAAAGTCAACAGAAGCATCATTAATTTCCATTATTAGTTGCCTTACACTATTGTTATAATTAATCTAATCTTAAGTATAAGGTGCAAATAATAACTATATATGACTCAATTTCAAACAAGATGAGATCGGCTATATAAATTTTTACTGGCCATGTTTCTCCATTTCAAACTCATTTTTGAGAATCTATCATGAATTGACACGTTCTATGTTGGCTATCAGTCTACCTCAACACTTCTTCTTTCTCTAAATTTGAGACGGCAATGTACTCAAGCTTAAAATCGTTACTATTAAGCCCACTTCCTACAATACTGTACACAGATTGAAATTGACAAAAGACAAATTGCTTTATTTTGGCCTAACCCAAATTTTAAAAAATACCTTTTCTTATAGTTGAAGAAATGTGATCTCGGACAAGGATTACATTATCAACAGTTTTGGCACACACAAACACACATTTTAAAAAAAAATCCAATTTATGATACGAGTAAAAGTTAGTGAGTGTGTCATAGCGTAAAAGAACTTGTGTGTGCAACTCAAAATCTTAAGGTAATAGATGGAGCAGTTCAAGTCATGTTCTTTGTAAACTCATACCCTTCTGCACGTGTAACTCGATTCGACATGAGTTAGGAGCGTTAACTAAAAGGAGACAAATTAAACATGCTTATGAGTTGTGTGAGCTCAAAACGGGAGATGTCCGAATATCACTATGAATAATATCAAAGACCATAGTTTAACTAAAAGGAGACAAATTAAACATGCTTATGAGTTGTGCCACTGTGGATATGTCATTAACCTATGTACCTCCTAGTGTTAAAGATAGAGTCACAATTGAGGAGGATGATATTAAGAACCAAAAGGAACAATGGCAATCTGCTCTTATAGGATACGCCTTATGCAAAGCAAATAGATGGGTATGTTACTCGAGTTTGGAACTTTGTCACGAAAACGATGGTACTAATGCATGATGAAGGGTATTGTATCTTCAAATTTCAATCGATTCAGGACAAGAATAAGGTGTTGAGAGCCGGTCCATACTATTTCAACAACAAACCCCTTATACTCAAACCTTGGGAACTTGATTTCAACTTTGATCAAGATGTGTTGAGTGTGATTCCTATATGGGTGAAGTTTCCAGGCTTGCCGGTAGGGTATTGGTCACAATAAGCTTTGAGTAAGGTTGCTAGTGCAGCGGGTAAACCACTGTACACTGTGTAAATGCTGAGAGGATCTCATATGCTCGAGTTCTTGTGGAAGCTGATGTATCACAACCCTTGCCAGACTTTGTTAATGTGAAAACCCCATCATGACCATGGCACAAGCCTATTGCTTATAATTGGAAGCCCAAGTTTTGTAGGTTTGGGAAAGATGCTTTTGACTGCTGGAACTATAGAGAAGATGAGGAGCAAGTGGTACACCCTGAGGAGGATGTGCAGGGTCCTAAAAAGAGGATGACTGTTAGTCAGGAGTGGCACTCTAAAGGTGTACAACACCTTTCTACTCATGCTATTGGTGCAAGGGTTGGTTCATTTCAACCTAAGGAGAATAGCGAGGTTGAGGCAAGGAGTAGAGCACCACAGTCACAGATGTCTGTGCATTCTAAGGGTGCTGAGAGCACAAATCATGGATCAATGCTAATAAGGGTACAGGATCAGGAGCAGCCAGACCAGAGAAATGATAAGCAAATTCAAGATGAGGCCTCTATTGTTCATACTAATAGCAAAATTAATACTTTTGGACATGAAAGAGGATCCAGGGGTGCTGGCATTTCAACACCAACATCCCCCCCCCCCCCCCCCCCATGATTATCTCCACCAGGAACATAAGAGGCCTAAACAAGGACCATAAGCAGAAGAAGGTGAAACTCTTTCTAGCTAAAAATAAAATAGAAGTATTTAGGTGTGTTGAAACAAGAGTAAGGGAGCAAAGATCAAAGAAGATATTGAAAAAAATGACTCAGGGTTGGAACTCCTGCTGTAACTATGCTAGTGCACCTAATGGAAGGATATGGATAATTTGGAGAAGTCATATGAATGCTACTATTTTAGAGAACACAGAGCAATTTATTCACTACTTGGAGGAGGATCCTGGGACTCAATATACAATTTATTTTACTGTGGTGTATGCCAGGAATGGAGCTCAACAAAGAGAGGTGTTGTGGAATGAGCCAAGTCAGTTAACATTGCAAATGCAGCTGCCTTGGATTCTACGTGGTTTATTTTAACAATATGTTAAGCTAAGAAGACAGAATTGGATCACCTGTAACACTTGCAGAAACTCAAGGTTTTCAGGGTCTGCTGGATAATAAGCAACTAACTCCTCTTAGATCTCAGGGCTGGCATTTTACCTGGTGTAATAAACAGAGTGGTGATAATAGAGTTATAGTAAGATTGATTGGGCCCTTGGTGATTTTCAGTGGCTACAGCAGTATGGACATGTGGAGGCAGAGTTCGTCAATCCTTCAGTGTCTGATCACTCTCCAGTGCTTGTGAAGTGTTGCCAGCAGGTGAATTTGCATCCTAGACCATTCAAATTCTATCTTAATGTGATGGATCATCCTGCCTTTCAAGATATCTTGTTGCAAGTCTGGCAACAGGGTAATAGGCAACCTACTATGGTGGGTATTTGGGGAAAGCTAAAGGTTCTGAAAACTCAATTGAAGGATGTGAATGCCTACATGGCTTCTTATAAATAAAAACAGTGTCTAGCTACAGAAAAGCTTGATATTATTCAGGGCCAGATGCAGGGAAACTTACTATGTCTAGACTTGATGGATGAAGAGAAGCAACTGTTGAGGGAAATTGAGAAGTGGAGTATGATTGAGGAGCAGGTGCTCAGACAAAAAGCTAGAGTTAACTGGATAGATTGTGGTGATGCTAATTCTAAATAGTTTCATGCACAATGGAAGATCAGAACAATCCATAATGCTATTATCTCCATTTACACAGATGCTGGAGTTAAACTCATTGACCCTGTACATATTGAACAAGAGTTTATCTCTGCTTTTTCCAGTTTGATGGGTGATTGTGCAACTGAGTTGCCTTGTGTTAATGTTGAGGTGGTAAGGGCTAGCACTTGTCTTACTGTACAGCAGCAGAGAGCACTAATCCAACAGGTGACTGATGAGGAGATCCTTGAAGCTATAAAGGATATGCCTAAGGACAAAGCACTAGGTGTGGATTGGTTCCCAATGGAGTTTTTTCACAAGAAATTGGGACATAGTGAAGGATGATATACTATTTGCAGTGAAGCAATTCTTTGAAACAGGTGTGTTATCTCCCAATATCAATACCACTGCCATTACACTAATTCCTAAAGTTTCTTCCCCTACCAAAGTGAAAGACTATAGACCTATTGCTTGTTGTACCACTTTATATAAGATCATCTCAAAGGTCTTAACAAGGAGACTCAAAACTATAATTGCTAGATTAATAGGCTATTCTCAATCAGCATTTGTAGAGGGTAGAAGTATTATTGACAATATATTATTTAGCCATGAAATCCTGAAATGTTATACTAGGAAATGGATATCTCCCAGGTATGTTCTCAAGGTTGATTTAAGGAAATCTTATGATACCTTGGAGTGGGGTTTCTTAAGGCAGCTTATGAGTGCTATTGGGTTTCTTACTAAGTTTGTTCAATGGATTATGACTTGTATCTCTACTGTGTCCTACTCATTGATGCTAAATGATGGACTAACTGCTCCTTTTCAAGATAAAAGGGGTATTAGGCAGGGAGATCCCATGTCTCTCTACCTGTTTGTGCTTGCTATGGAATATCTGGGAAGAGAACTGAGCCAGTTGGAATTTGATGGTGACTTTAACTACCACCCAAGATGCAGGAAGTTGAGAAGTATCCACATCAGTTTTGCAGATAACCTTCTCATGTTCTGCAAGGCTGACATGCCATCCATTAAGCTAGTGAATGCAGCTTTTCAAAGATTTTCTAGAGCCTCTGGACTGTAGGCTAATGCTGAGAAGAGCTCAATATATATTGCTGAGGTTGCTGATCATACAAGACAAGATATATTGGATGAATTTGGGTTCAATGCTGGTACTCTCCCCTTTAGGTACTTGGGAGTGCCACTGGCTTCCAAGAAGTTAGGTGTCAGTCACTAGATGCCATTGATAGAGAAGATTACTGCTAGGATCACATGTTGGAAGCAAGGAAACTTCTTATTCAAGGTCCAGTATTTACTGGTGATTTGATCACAACACTGAATGCAGCACAACAATGTAATGTGTTTTCTATCAGAAGAATGTACTTAACACTACTTCCACAACATCCCAAGGTTGAATGCAAGTGTATGTCCTTGCAAACTAGTTTAAGATAACTGTAGCATTCTCTCACACGTATCCCATATGCTTCAAAACCTTGTACATTGTCATTGAATATGAAGGAGAGTTTATTCGCAATTTTCACTTCTAATCACCTAAGCTAAATAATATTATTTGATACTTAATATGACAACCAACTAGTTGTATCGTAACATTTATTTTCTAAATCTTTTTTTTCTTTATCTTTTTAATTGATCACATGACAGTGAATAGGCAATGATGTACTAAGTTTTCAGCTTTACTGTAATGTATAAGTAACAACACATCAACGGGATGATTTAAACTTTATAGAAGGATTTTGCGATAGTGATTTTAAGTATTAATAATTGGGTTCGAGTTTTATATTTCTATAATCACAGTGTTAGGGTCAGAAGAATTAGTAGCAAGTGTTAGGAATTAAATCAAGATTAATAATTATTAATTAAAATTTTATATTTGGTAGTTTATTTAATTCAAGTCTAGTTAGGATTTATTTATCAAAGTCTAATAGGAATAGATTTTCTAGTCCTAGTCTATGTTGATTTTCTAGTATTATAAATAGGGATTCTTTATTACATATTTTCTTAGATGGAGAGGTAGCTAAGATTGTAGCGAGATACAAGAGTTTTGAGTTATTAAATAAAGTCTCCTACCTCCTCTCTCTAGTTTGATAAATTTCTTCTATATAGCCATTGGTGGTCTTTCACTTGAACATATATTATATGTTTAAATATTTTTATTTCTTTCAAATTGGTATAAGAGCCTGTGAGATCTGATCAAAGCCTCTTGTGAGATCCAACACATAAAAAAATATAAATATTTCATATTTATCAAATTGTCCCCTTTTTATGTTTGATGGCAAAAATAATTTTGAAAGTTGATATCAACAGATGAATAATTTTTTAAAGTTGTTGGACTATGGTCCATCATTGATAAAGGATTCGTGGAAACTCCATAAGGCACAATATTGACTGGTGAAGCCGCTACACAATTGGAGAAAAATAGACAATTGAATTATAAGGTATTCTACTACCTCAATAGCAAGTCCAATCGCATGTATACAATAAATATTTGCATGCAAAATCAGCAAAGGAGGTTTGGACAATTTTGGTGAAATCATATTGACGTGTTGCAGACGTGAAGAGAGAGAAACTTCAAGAGCTTTGGAGACAATATGAGTTGACCCAAATGAAACCAACAGAATCAGTCAAAGAATTTCTTATAAGAATTACATAAATGGTTAATGATATGAAGGTCAATGGAGAAGTTTTGGAAGAAGTTAAAGTTGTTGAAAATATATTGCAATATCTAAGATTAGAGTTTCACACTGAGAAGACAATTCTTGAGGCTACCTAGGATTTTAATACTTTGAGACTTGATGATGTAGAAGATGAATTGGTGACATATGAGATGTCGTTGAATCAAAAGACAATTGAGATGTCGTTGAATCAAAAGACAATTGAGATAGTGGAGGAGACATTGCAAACAAAGGATTACCAACCGAAAGAAAAAGAAGAGTCACCAAATCTGAAAGAACTAAATGAAGAAGGCCAAAATTCAGACAATTCCTATCTTTGTATTTAGCAATGGATCCAAATGATAGGAAATTTAGTTCAATTCAATTTTTTCTAAATTTGAGATTTTAAATGGAGAAAAGAAGAGAAGATAGAGGTATTTTTTGTTGTGGGGTAGATGTATTTGATTGCAAAGAAGACTCCAATAATGTCCAAATTGATTTACCAATAATTTCTGAGATGGCTAAAAAGGATAATTTGATTGAAACTGTTGCTCTTTTGATAGAGCCTACTAGTGTCTTAAGTAATAAGGCATGTAATAGACCTGATTGGTCTATACAAGGTGGGGCTATTGAAAAAGGAATAGAAATATCAGTCATTGTCGCACAAGAAAAATTGGTTGAAGGTATTGAAGATGAAGCTAGTAATGAAAGAAGCAAAAGAGTTCACCAAAAGCAAGTTCTTGACGATCTACCAAAATTGAAGCAGAAACAATTAAGAGTCCAGATCCGCAATTGATGTACATGATTATGGATATTAAAGATACAATAAACTTTGAGCCATTATTTCAAAATTCTAGGTTTTGAAGAGCATGAAAAATTATTAGTTGACGATACTATTCTGCCACATACCAAAAGCTGAATTGAAGTTGAATGGGCATGTAAGATTAAGTACAAATCAATTGGAGAAATTGTTGGGTACTCTATTGTAAAGCAGTACGGAAAGTAAATAAATATTACAAGTGTTCGAAAGAATAAATAAATAGTCAATCTTCAAAACTGCCGCAAAGTTGTTGAATTTTGAATCTCGATAACCTGAAATCAAGAAACAACTAAATCTGGATGGTTACAACGTTGTGTGTTGAGTTTAGTGATTGCACTCTGTCCTTAAGACAAGATTGCCCCGTATATATGCTTTTACGTTAGCGGGCAATAGTCTCCCAAGATAAAACAACACTTTAATCTCAACACTACAAAGCCAATAGGTTGAGTCTGACGAATAAAACAAATATGAATCGACTTGCTGAAGAAATGGAAAAGGAAGGAAGAGTTTTTGTTTTCTCTTCTGTTTTGTCTCTGTGTATATATTGTGTCTCTGTTGTGTATATCTTGTGTATATGAGTGTTTTTCGTCACTGTTTTTGCTGTGTTTTTTGTGACTGTTTCGTGCTGTATATGCTATTTTTTGTCACGTTATTGAGCCAAAAGAGGCATCAATATATAACATGGAGGAAGGCTGTTCAACTGCCCAAACACATGGCTGTTAATGGCCATTAGAGAGGGCTGTTAATGGCATGTCTAACGCCATTAGTGAGGCTGTTCATGGCCTTGAAGGAGGGCTGATTATGATCATTGAAGGAGGATGTTTATGGAGTAGTTAACATCCAAGTAATGGCTGGTTAATGCTCCAGAAAATAGCCCATACGGTAGGCAGAAAGTTTCTGCCTTCCGTCACTCCCAAAATCAACTTTCCAGAAACTCTAGGGACCAAACTGTAAATATTAAGCAATTTGGGGTCCAAAAAGATAATATCAGAAAGTCCCCACAGCCCACGACCCGTGACCGAGACCGGACGGGCGGGCGACGGCGGCCCGCGTGTGGGCTTAGCCTTGAACCCAAGCACATCTAGGTCCTCCCTCCTATAAACACATGGGATACCCCTTGGGGTCCCAAACCCTTTACCACTTTAGAGACTTATAAAGAGAGCAATTCTTCATTTTTCCACCGATGTGGTAGATTTGTCCCACACCATATTTCCATGCCTCAAACACCTTACTTCGTGGACCAATATCTCTTTCATTTCTCAACAAAATTTGACGATTCTTGGCCCTACGGTCATCTACTCACTTAGTAGATTATGCATGTGAGAAGAGACAAAGCCTCTAACATGCGGAACACTAGTTTTAATTCATTAAATATGGGTGGACGCACCTCCCCGCCAAAGGCAAATTTCCAACAGAAATATATGATTTTAAGGCAAGACGAGTTATTCAAGGATACAAGAAGAAAAACGAATATGATGATATTTTGAAGATGTTTAACATAGAGAAAACCGAATATTCAGGTATCAAATTTGATTTATTTTACATTGCTTCATATTCGAATCTACTAAGCATACGCGCATCTCAATTAATTTAATTTCATGAGGTACCTGCTACCCCTCACTAGCTCAAATACCGAGTAACTCTGTCCATCAAAATTTAAAACTTCGAATAGATAAGAAGAAATCACCTAATAATTTTATCTTTACTGAATTTGGTGAAGTTCTTTAACACATACATAATTTAGGTCAAAAACTATTAATTCGGCTGAATTCATAGCCTACAATGTGAGTTCACCCATAAACACATAAAAATATTAAAACCCAAAACTTATGCTGTGGATCCGCCGCTGATCACATAAAAATGTTTACACAATAGATTGAACCAAAAACTGAACGTAAGCAAACTTGGTTGGAATTAAGTGGAAACATCTCCCACCAGCTACAGAACTTTCCTAACACACCATCTTATACAATAAATTTTATAGATTCATCAATGTTATTTAAAATATAAGAAATGATTAACGTAAGCAAATCATCTCAAACTAATTAAGCTTGATATAGGTTAGTGTTAAATATACACAATTATGTGTAATTTATGGTAAATATTTAGTATCCTAGTTTAGGTAAGGTTGTAATATAATTAGTATTGTATTACCATAATTAGGGTATTACCATAAATGTATAGAATAAGGTTTTAGGAATAGAATAGGAATAGGATTCTCCTATTATGTAACTTGTATATATAGCCTTTCAATTAATGAAAATAATCAAGGGATTATTTCTTTCATGTTATCAAGAGTCTAGGTCTTAAAATCCTCTCTCTACTCTCCTAAATTTTCCGTCGACTTCCCTCCACTTCCGAGACGTTTTGCTCTCGGTTTGTGTGCCGACGGGCCTTTTTTCTTCCCAAAATTTTCTCCCTAATCCCTCAATCACATATTGTTCTATCAATATGTCTACATCCTGGAACATGTTTCATCCGGCCCTTACAGTTTCTAACATCAAGAATAACATCCATCTCGTTCTTGAAATAGAAAACGTCCAATATGCGACGTGGGCCGAACTGTTCAAAATTCACGCACGATCGCATCAAGTCATCCATCACATAATCCCCGTGGCTCCTGAGGATACGGAGGTGCCAAAACGCAAGGATGATCCTAAGTTGTGGACGACTATTGATGCTACCGTCCTTCAGTGGATATATTCCACAATATCTACCGACCTTTTGCAAACAATTATTAAGCCTGACGCTACAACACAGGTGACTTGGGATAGACTGCGTGATATATTCCAAGATAATCAAAATTCTAGAGCCATTACCCTTGAGCAGGATTTCTCCCACGTCAATATGGAAGATTTCCCTAATGTTTCGGCTTATTGCAAAAGATTAAAGGAATTGGCGGATCAATTTCGCAACGTTGGCGCGCCGGTTTCGAACGATCATTTGGTCCTCCAAATGGTTTCCGGCCTCTCCAAGGCCTATAGTGGTGTGAGAACTCTTCTTCGGCAAAGCAATTCGCTTTCGCAATTTTATCAGGCGCGTTCTATGCTTACACTAGAAGAAGCAGGCATAGCGAAACGAGCGGCTACCGGTACTAGTCCCGTAGTCATGATGACCGAGTCCACGGTATATCCTATCGGTTCCAACAACTCGAGCCAAAACCGCAACAACGGTGGTGGCAAAAAGGGTGGAAATAAGAAAAATGGCAAAAACTGCGGCGGCAACAACGACGGAATGGTAGTGGTAGTGGGGGTCCTCGCGGTGGTCAGCAACAACAACAACAGTTCTGGGGCCCACATTGGGCCCCTATGCAGTGGCAGTGGGCCCCACTACAGCAGTTTAGGCTCCGGCCAGTTTACCTCCCAGCGGCAGTGGCCAGCCCAGCAGCAGTGGCAAGCCCAGCAGCAGTGGCAAGCCCAGCAGCAGTCTAGGCCCAATTCGGCTTGGTCCAGTTACGGCCAATAGTAGTCTGGGCCGAGACCGCAAGCAGAGGTGCTTGGACCTCGGCCCCCGCAAGCCCATCACGCAGCAGGCCCCACTCGAACAGATATCGAGGCCGCGATGCACACACTGCGTTTGACTCAACCGGACCCCAATTAGTATATGGACACCGGTGCCACTACTCACATAACATCCGATTCAGGTACTCTCTCATCTTATTCCAATTTGAGCAACCTTCGCGGTATAATAGTTGGTAATGGCAATTCTGTTCCAATTCATGGTTATGCTCATAAAACGTTGTCTCCCCCTCATCCCCCTCTTATCTTGAAAAATACCCTACACGCCCCCAAATTGATTAAAAACTTAGTCTCTGTCCGTAAATTCACTACTGACAATTCCATTTCTATTGAATTTGATCCATTTGGTTTCTCTGTAAAGAATTTCAAGACTGGGAGTCCTCTCATGAGGTGTGATAGTAGGGGAGATCTTTATCCTATCACACCCAGTCCCGGTCCATTGAGTCAAACCCTGCCATCAGTTTTTGCAGCCATCTCTCTTTCCTTGTGGCATGCTCGTCTTGGTCATCCGGGGTCCTCTATTTTGTCAGCTTTAGATAAAAATAGTTTTATTTCATGTAAGGGTACAAGTCGTATTCCAATTTGTCAATCTTGTTCTTTAGGAAAAAATGTTAAGTTGCCATTTGTAGACTCAAAATCCCATACTTTAATGCCATTTGATATTATTCATAGCGACTTATGGACGTCTCATGTTCCTAGTTCTATGGGTCATCGGTATTATGTTCTTTTTTTGGATGATTATTCTAATTTTTATGGACATTTCCAATAGCGAAGAAATCTCAAGTTTTTTTCCATCTTCCTAAAATTTAGAGCATTCATCAGAACTCAATTCAACCGTGAAATAAAAAATATTCAGTGTGATAATGAAAAAGAGTATAACAATGGGGTATTTCGGGAATTCTGTGCTACTAATGGGATAAATTTTCATTTTTCTTGTCCCCATACATCTTCACAAAATGGGAAAGCCGAACGTAAAATTTGTTCCATAAATAACATTATCCGCACTCTATTAATTCATGCTTCTGTACCCCAATATTTTTGGCATCACGCTCTTCAAATGGCTACATATCTACTTAACATAACTCCTTCCAAAGGTTTGACATATTCTTCCCCTCTTCAGATTTTATTTAATAAATCTCCTTCTTATTCTCATCATCGGGTTTTTGGGTGTTTATGTTATCCGTTATTTCCATCCACCACAATTAACAAACTTCAGGCCCGATCTACTCCATGTGTGTTTTTGGGTTTTCCTTCTAATCATCGTGGCTACAAATGCTTTGATTTATCCTCCAATAAAATCATCATTAATCGTCATGTAATTTTTGATGAATCCCAATTTCCATTTGCTAAAAGTCATTCTCCCGTGCCTAGTTCGTATAATTTTTTGGATGAACAAATATCCTCGTATATTATTCAGCATTTTTCGGACATCTCCCGCACCCAAAATTCTCCAGTAGGCCCACTGCCCGCTGGTCCCACTATCCCGCCACAGTCCTCTCTGCCCAGTTTTGTCACTAGGCCAGTTTCAACAATTGGGCCTGTCCAGCCCAATACTGGAACTGGTCCAGTTTCTGTTTCCGCCACTGGTACTACTTCCCGAGTTGGGCTAGCAGGCCCACTTCCTGCTGGCTAGTCCGTCCCGAGCCCAGCAAATTCCCGACATCCACTCAATTCTTCCTCGAGTCATAGACCGGTCACTCGTAGTCAGCGGGGGTATTGTTACACCTAAAAGACATTTTAATTTACATTCTAATGTCTCTAAATCCTCCTTGCCCCGTAATCCTATGTCTCCCTTAAACGACCCGAATTGGAAAATTGCTATGACTGATTAATATAATGCTCTTATTGATAATAAGACGTGGAAGTTGGTTCCCCGTCCATATGGTATTAATGTTATCAGGTCTATGTGGATTTTTGCTCATAAGGAGAATTCAGATGGTTCATTTGTTCGACATAAGGCGTGGCTTGTGGGTGATGGTAAGACTCAACATGTTGGTATAGATTGTGGGGAGACGTTTAGTCCGGTGGTCAAGACGACTACCATTCGCACTGTGCTTAGCTTGGCTCTTTCGAAGACATGGCCTATTCATCAGTTGGATGCCAAAAATGCTTTCCTACATGGTGATCTCAAGGAAACTGTCTATATGCATCAGCCGATGGGATTCAGGGGTCCCAACCATCCTCATCATGTATGTCTGTTGAAGAAGTCCTTATATGGGCTTAAGCAGTCTCCACGGGACTAGTATACAAGGTTTGCTGACTATGTTTCAACTATTGGGTTCACTCACAGCAGGTTGGATAATTCCTTGTTCATCTACCGTCGTGGTTCGTCCGCAGCCTACATTCTGTTATATATGGACGATATTATCTTGACTTCCTCTTCCGATGCCTTGCGCCAGTCCATCATGACTATGCTCAGCTCCGAGTTTGCTATGAAAGACTTGGGGCCCTTGAGTTATTTTTTGGGGATTGTTGTCACTCGTCATTCCGATGGGTTGTTCTTGTCACAACGGAAGTATGCCGACGAGATCATCGAGAGGGTTGGAATGTCATCCTGTAAGTTCACTTCAACTCCAGTTGATACCAAGCCCAAGCTTGGTGCCGCGGCCGAAGTCCCTTACGAGGATCCGACCAGTTATCGCAGTCTTGCAGGGGCCCTTCAGTATCTTACCTTTACCAGACCGGATATTACGTATGTTGTCCAGCAGGTGTGTTTATTCATGCATGATCTCCGAATTGAGCACATGAATGCACTCAAACGCATCATCCGGTATATTCAGGGTACACTAGACTATGGGTTGCATTTGTATCCTTCATCGACATCCACACTTGTCTAATACACATATGCTGATTGGGGTGGGTGTCCAGACACCAGACGGTCTACTTCTGGCTACTGTATGTTCCTTGGCAACAACTTGGTCTCCTGGTCTGCGAAGCGTCAGGCGACTCTATCTCGCTCAAGTGCCGAGGCTGAATATAGAGGGGTAGCCAATGTGGTCTCAGAATCATGTTGGTTACGTAATTTGCTTTTGGAGCTTCATTGTCCCATTCAGAAGGCAACCTTGGCATATTGCAATAATATTAGTGCCATCTACCTTTCTGGTAATCCGGTTCAGCACCAACGTACTAAACATATCGAGATGGACATTCACTTTGTCAGTGAAAAGGTTGCCCGTGGTCAAGTTCGCGTATGCCATGTCCCGTCGAGATATCAAATTGTCGACATATTTACAAATGGTCTTCCCTCGGTCCTTTTTGAAGATTTTAGGGATTGTCTCAGCGTTCGAAGACAGCCCGCTATGACTGCGGGGGTATGTTAAATATACACAATTATGTGTAATTTATGGTAAATATTTAGTATCCTAGTTTAGGTAAGGTTGTAATATAATTAGTATTGTATTACCATAATTAGTGTATTACCATAAATGTATAGAATAAGGTTTTAGGAATAGAATAGGAATATGATTCTCCTATTATGTAACTTGTATATAGCCTTTCAATTAATGAAAATAATGAGATTATTTCTTTCAGTTAGTTATAACTAAAAACTTATGTTACATGGACTTCACTACTATGTGCACTTAACGAAGTAGAAATAACATTCATTGGTCACTTTTCGATGTTATTATTAAAGAATAACCATGGTTTTGGAGTTTTAAATTCCGTAAGTGAAATTCCAAGACATTATCCACAAGTGAAAAGTGACTATTTTTTAATTTGTGATTTTTCCCCATAATCGCTAGATCCACAACAAATAGACATTTAATTACTTTTTTTTTGGAAATTTATTTCAATCTCGATATTGATCCGTACGCCTAAGTGCTAGAGATCTATATGCTTACATATCATGTATTTATTAATTTGGTGCAAATATCGGTACCGATAATTTTTTACCTAACACACTGTGCAATCGAAAAAGTTTTGCACTCATGTATGTCATGTATCTAGACAAACTTTTCTGTAAATAAACACGTTGTATGCAAAAGTGTGATTTCCTCCTAGCTACTTATAATAAGAATTGTAATTTTATAATTGTGACCATAAAACCACCATAAATAGTATGGAGGATGAGAGACTTAATTGGTTGAGAATATGGAATGATTTTCATTTATTATTAGACCATGCACACGAATGTATTGTCATGGCAAGGAGTTTGGTGAGGAAAAAGATTGAATAAAATGCAACAAAATTCTTTGAATCCTACAAATTTTCTTGAGAACATGGATTGTCTATGGATCACATTGAGTAGGGCGGCCCAGGATTTAAGAGTCGTGGTGTCTCATAAAATTAATGAAAATAAAATCTTGAGCATAAGTTCGAACCTAGGCCTCGAAACTAAAGTACCCAACTATGTTTTTGGTTATGTGGGTGCTTTTCAAGTTTTTATACTAAATTTTCATATATTTTCTATATAACTATACCTAATCTGCGTCGGATTTAATGGGTGTTGGAGTACCACTAAATTGAATGTAGGTCCGCCCCTGACATTGAAGACATGTTGAAAAGGAAGAATGGGTACCTTTAACTTTATTGATAATTAGTTATTATCTTTGTGGTATCATGTGTACAAGTTCGCGAAGAGGATTGGGCGAGTTGAATGTGGAAAAAACAAATAGAAAATGTAGTCTATAGACTCAAACGATCAACTTTATGAAGAAACCACATTATTAGAAATTAGTCAGTCCTTCGAAAACGTAGTCGGAGATTTTTCGATGGACTTTCCAGATTTTCAATGGATATGTCTGTTGGAAATTGACTGATTTCTAATATCGACGAGTAAAACTTGAAATAAAACAAAAGCCTTTCGATTCACTTGTAATTCTTTCTTAAATAAATAAAGTACATGCGGTCGAGTCTGTCTCTGTTTAAATGAAGGATTTAATTGATAGAGCAAGTACAATAAAAAATTAAAAAGAAAAAATCACAAAAGATAAAAAGAAAGTAACTTCAAAAATAGACATCAATCCTAATTAAACAAATAGTATTAAAAGTTCGAATTGCCAGAAAACATTTTACAAATATGAAAAAAAGAAAGAAATACTCGATGTTTCTGTTGGTTGCTATTGTAGTAAAGCAGTACGGGAAGTAAAAAAATATTACAAGTGTTCGAAAGGATAAATAAATGGTCAATCTTCAAAACTGCCGCAAGCTTGTTGTGTCTTGAATCTTGATAACCTGAAATCAAGAAACAACTAAATCTGGATGGTTACAACGTTGTGTGTTGAGTCGAGTGATTGCACTCTGTCCTTAAGACAAGATTGCCCCGTATATATGCTTTTACGTTAGCGGGCTATAGTCTCCCAAGATAAAACAACACTTTAATCTCAACGCTACATAGGCAATAGGTTGAGTCTGCCGAAGAAAACAAATATGAATCGACTTGCTGAAGATATGGAAAAAGAAGGAAGAGTTTTTGTTGTCTCTTCTGTTTTGTCTCTGTGTATATAGTGTGTCTCTCCTCACTGTTTGACAGTGTTTTTCGTGATTGTTTTGCAATTTTGTTCACTGTTTTGTGCAGTTTTCTGTCCCATTATTGAGCCAAAGAGGCATTAATATATAGGAAGGAGGAGGCTGTCCAACAGCCACAAACAAGGCTGTTAATAGCCATTAGTGAGGGTTGTTAATGGCAGATTTAAGGCCATTAGTGTGGCAGGTTTAAGGCCATTGAAGAGGCTGATTTATGGTCATGAAGGAGGGCTGTTTATGGAGTAGTTAACAGCCAAGTAATGACTGGTTAATGCTCCAAAAAATAGTCCAAACGGTAGGCAGAAAATTTCTGCCTTCCGTCTTTCCCAAAACTCTAGGGACCAAACTGTAAATATTAAGCAATTTGGGGTCCAAACAGATAATATGGGGTCGGGGCCGAGACCGGACGGGCGGCGGCGCGCGTGTGGGCTTAGCCTTGAACCCAAGCACATCTAGGTCCTCCCTCCTTTAAACACATGGGATACCCCTTGGGGTCCCAAACCCTTTACCACTTTAGAGACTTATATAGAGAGCAATTCTTCTTTTTCCCACCGATGTGGTAGATTTGTCCCACACCATATTTTCATGCCTCAAACACCTTACTTTGTGGACCAATATCTCTTTCATTTCTCAACTAAATTTGACGATTCTTGGCCCTACGGTCATCTACTCACTTAGTAGATTATGCATGTGATAAGAGACAAAGCCTCCAACATGCGGAACACTAGTGTTTAATTCATTAAATATGGGTGGACGCACCTCCCCGCCAAAGGCAAATTTCAACAATCCCCTCTATGAGAAAGAGGCACCAAAGAGGTATTCCCAACATACGGATCTAGATAATGGTAATCACTTATTTAATTTCTCAAACTGATAATTTATCAATTCATTGTTGTTATTAAGGAACTTAATTAGTTCGTGTATTAGAATAATTCGTTGATGTAATTTTTAAGTTATACATCTGTGAAGCAACTGTTGATAATTAATAATTAAGTCTCATGTTACCAGTAGTACGTTATAAATTTGCACCTCGAACGTGTCTTAATGCTCATTGACAGAGACGAATATACAATACAACATAAGCTATCAGTTAAATCGAACTCTATAACTTTGACTCAAACTCTTTATATGAGTATAATAATTATACTAAAAAGTATAAATATTAAATTTTGAATTCAGTATCTTAAAGTTCATAACTCGTTCGACATGAGTATGTAAAAGCAAATAAAGGATCCGCAGGTAAAGTTGGGGCTCAAACACATGTTATGTATCAATTAATTTGGTATAAATATCAGTAAAGTTTTACTTAATTACACCGTTCAGTCGATTAAGTTTTGCACTGTGTGCCATGTATCAAGATAACCTTCTCTAAACACCTTGTATACAAAAGTGAAATTTCCTCCTCCTTATAAGTTATAACTAGAGACTTGGTTGAGAATATGTAAAGATTTTCATCTATTATTATATCATGCACACGCATGGATTGTCATGATAGAAAGAGTTTGGTGAGGATGATTATAGAATAAAATGCAAAAAAAAAGTAATAATCTCTGAAGTCTGAACCTCTACTGATTTTCTTGAGAACATGGATCGTCTCTAGATTGATAGAATATACTTAGTATATTCCTAATATATTACGTATATTCCCTAATATTATTAAAGATCTTGTATTAGTAAACTGTAATTATGGTAGTAGTATTGTATTAGAAAAATATATATTTGATTTCCGTAATTATAGTCTAGGTTTACTATTGTATATCATGTATATAAACTCTTTACATTAATGAAAATAATCAAGAGATTATTCTCTTTCATGGTATTAGCAGTCTAGGGCAAACTTTTCTTCTCCAAAAATACCCACCTTCCGCCGCCCTACTCCTACCAGTGGTTGTCGGCCGCCCTACTCCCTCCCTTCAATTTTTTTCCACACCCTAATTCTCCTCTTGTTCTGTCATCATGTCTACCACAAATAACACCTTTCATCATGCTCTTGCAGTCTCCAATATCAAGAACAACATCCTTCTCGTTATTAAAATGGAAAACGTCCAATACACGACATGGGCAAAACTATTTAAAATTCACGCAAGGTCTAATAGAGTCCTCCATCACATTGTCAAACCGGAAAAAGGCAAGGAGAAGGTTCCTACCACCGATGATGAAATAGAGTTGTGGGCAACTCTTGATGCTACAGTAGTCCAATGGATTTATTCCACCATCTCTACGGACCTCTTACAGACTATTATCGAACCCGACGCCACGACAATGGAAGCTTGGAATAGGTTGCATGATATATTCCAAGATAAAAAAATTCGCGTGCCATGACTTTTGAGCACGAATTCTCCCACATAAATATGGAGGATTTTCCGAATGCCTCCGCCTATTGTCAACGGCTCAAGGAGTTGTCGGATCAACTTAAGAACGTTGGCACACCCATCACTAATGATCATCTCATTCTTCAAATGGTTGCAGGCCTCTCCGAGGCGCATAATGGAGTTAGAGCTCTTCTTCGTTAAAGCAATCCTCTCCCACCGTTCTACCATGCACGTTTCATGCTCACCTTAGAAGAAGTAGGATTGGCTAAAAAAGCGACTACCGGAGCCAATTCCGCCATGATGGTGGCTACGTCCTGTGAAACTGATGACTCTCAATCATTCTCCGAAAAATATGGTCAAAACCGTAATAACGGGGTGGCAAAAAGGGTCAAAACCGTGGGAAACATTACGATGGCAAACGTGTCAAGGGTGGTGGCCACGGTAGCAACGACAGAGGAAATGGCGGACGATCAACTGGTGGCAGTGGCAGGGAACCGAGCCACTGAACCCTTGGAATCAGACTTGGGTCGTTGGGTAGTGGCCCTGGGCCATGCCTTGGGCCAACGGGTAGTGGCCCATGTCGCCTTGCCCCTTTCCCTCTTCTAACTGGGCTAGGCCTACCGGAAAAAATAGGCAGCAGCAGCCTGGGCCGAGAAAGAATTTGGCCTGGCAGCAGGCTGGCCTGCTTAGGCCTTGGCCTCAGCAGGCCTTCGTTGTTGCAGGGCCCAGCAGCATTCCCGACTCACACGGACATCGAGGCAGCGATGCATATAATTGTATTAAATCCGTCAGATGCAAATTGGTACATGGACACCGGTGCTACTTCTCACATGACGTCCGTACTAGGTAATCTCTCGTCTTATTCTAATTTGAGCAAAAACTGTGGCATAATTGTTGGTAATGGTACTACAATTCCAATTCGTGGTTATGGTCACACTAATTTGTCTCCCCCGAACCCACATTTATCCTTGAAAAATGTCCTTCATGCTCCTCACTTAATTAAAAATTTGGTGTATGTTCAGAAATTTATAACTGATAATTGAGTTTCTGTTGACTTTGACCCTTTTGGATTTTCTTTGAAGGATTTATCGACGAGGATACCTCTAATGAGATGTGATAGTCGGGGCGAGCTCTATCACACGTCAACGTTTTCGCTTTAGCACATTCCTTATGGCATGCGCGTTTGTGTCATCCGGGAGCGTCTGTTCTTTCCTTCCTTAAAAACAATAAATTTATTAAGTGTAATAGTACACATAGTACTAATGTTTGTCCTTCTTGTCCGCTTGGAAAATATGTTAAATTACCATTTGTTGCCTCCAGTTCTAGTAATTTGTTGTCATTTGATATTATTCACAGTGATTTGTGGACATATCCCATTTTGAGCTCTTTGGGCCACCGTTATTATGTGTTATTTTTGAATGATTATTCTAGTTTTTTGTGGACATTTCCTTTATCTAAAAAATCTCAAGTTTATTCCACATTCCTATCATTTAGAGCATTCATCCGTACCAAATTTGAACGAAAAATTAAAAACATTCCATGCGATAATGGAAGCGAATTTGATAATGGGTCATTTAGAGATTTTTGTAACGTTAATGGTATATCTTTCCGGTTTCTTGTCCACATACATCCTAACAAAATGGAAAAGCTGAGAGAAAAATACGCACCACTAATAATATTGTTCGAACATTACTAGCCCATGTTTCCTTACCACCTTCATTTTGGCATCATGCATTACAAACGGCTACTTACCTTCTTAACATACTCCCTAACAAAGGATTAGCATTCCAATCTCCACTCCAAATTCTTTATCATAAAGACCCTTCGTATTCTCGCCTTAGGGTGTTTTGGGTGTTTATGTTATCCTCTCTTCCCATCCACTACAATAAACAAACTTCAAGCCCGTTCTACCGCTTGTGTGTTTTTGGGATATCCATCGAATCATCGTGGTTACAAATGTTATGATTTATCCTCTAATAAAATCATAATTAGTCGCCATGTCATTTTTTATGAAACCCAATTTCTGTTTGCTAAGTTTCATAATGCCGTGTCAATTTTTTATAATTTTCTGGATTATGGGCTTTCACCGTATGTGGTCCACCATTTGGTCCGACCAACCTCTCAAGATTTGGACCAAGGACACCGCAGCGAAGCTCGATGCCCGATGCCCTACGGCCCGACCCTTCCCGTGACCAAATTCAGCCAGCAGGTCCTCTGCCTGCTGGCCCAATCTCCTTCCATCACCCAATTCTGCCAGCAGGCCCAGTGCCTGTTGGACCATCTTCTTTCGGTGCATCCCTATCAGTAGGCCCACTGCCTGTTGGCCCAATTTTCATCCCACAGTCCTCTCGGCCAGTAGACCCATTGCCTGCTAGCCCAACCCGTGACTACCCTCTCGCCCGGTCGCCCGACGTCCCTACAACTACCCAGGTCTGACCCACTTCTATTCTGAGTCAAGGGCCCATTACTCATAGCCAACGGGGTATATTTAGACCAAAATGATATTTAAATCTCAACTCTAATATCACTAAATCACCCCTACCACGTAACTTAGTGTCTGCCCTTAGTGACCCGAATTGGAAAATGGACATCGATGATTAATATAATGCTCTTATTGAAAATAAGATGTGGGAGTTGGTGCTTCGTCTGCATGGTGTCAATGTGATTCGTTCTATGTGGATTTTTACTCATAAGAAAAAAAATTATGGTTGTTTTGAGAGGCATAAGGTCCGTCTTGTAGGTAATGTCAAAACTTAATAGGTTGGCATGGATTGTGGAGAGACATTTAGTCCAGTGGTCAAATCGAGAACTATTCGCACTGTTCTCAGTCTGGCTCTCTCGAAAGCATGGCTCATTCATCAGTTGGATGTGAAAAATACTTTCTTACACAATGATCTCAAGAAAACTGTATACATGTATGATCCCTTGGGTTTCAGGGACCTGATCATCCAAACCATGTGTGCTTGCTGAAGAAGTTCTTATATGGTCTCAAACAGGCTCCCCGGACTTGGTACAAAAGGTTTGCAGATTATGTGTCTACTATTGAGTTTTCTCACAGCAGGTCAGATCACTCTCTATTCATCTACCGTCATGGTACTTCTCTGGAATACATTCTGTTATATGTGGATGATATTATATTGACTGCCTCATCTGATAAACTGTGCAAGTCTATCATTTCTCTTCTTAGCTCCGAATTTGCTATGAAAGACTTGGGGCCTTTGAGTTAATTTTTTGGTATAGTTGTAACTCGTTATGCAGGTGGTCTATTTTTGTCCCAGAGAAAGTATGTAGCTGAGATTATTGACCGGGCTGTCATGTCCTCCTGTAAGTCACCTCCTACTCCGATTGACACCAAACCGAAGTTGAGTGCTCATTCCAGCACACCCTACGAGGATCCATCCCACTATCGCAGTCTTACATGGACTCTTCCGTATCTTACATTCACGAGGCCCGATATTACTTATGCAGTACAACATGTGTGTTTATTTATTCATGATCCGAGGGAAGAACACATGCACGCTCTCAAACGCATTGTGTGTTACATTCAGGGCACTCTTGATTATAGTTTACACTTACATCCATCCTCCGTATCTACTCTCATGTCTTATACATATGTTGATTGGGGTGGATGTCCAGATACCAGACGCTCGACATCTGGTTATTGTATGTTTCTTGGTGATAACTTGGTCTCTTGGTCAGCTAAACGCCAAGCTACTTTATCGCATTCCAGCGCAGAGACCGAGTATCGAGGGATAGCCAATATGGTGTCTGAGTCATGTTGGTTGCGTAACCTCCTCTTAGAGCTTCATTTTCTTATTCAGAATGCTACCTTGGTATACTGCGATAATGTTAGTGCGATTCTCTGGAAATCCGGTCCAACATCAGCGCACTAAACATATCGAGATGGATATTCACTTTGTTCGCGAAAAGGTAGCTCGTGGACAAGTATGTGTATTGCATGTCCCTTCACGGTACCAAATTGCTGACATCTTTACTAATGACCTTCCCTTAGTTCTGTTTGAAGATTTTAGGAACAGTCTCAGCGTATGACAACCGCACGCTATGACTGCGAGGGTGTGATAGAATATACTACGTATATTCCCTAATATTATTAGAGATCTTGTATTAGTAAACTGTAATTATGATAGTAGTTTTGTATTAGGAAAATGTATATTTGATTTCCGTAATTATATACTAGGTTTACTACTGTATATCATGTATATAAACCCTTTACATTAATAAAAATAATTAAGAGATTATTCTCTTTGACACGTTAGGGACAGTTGAAAATGAAGAATGGGCACTTTCCAACTTATTTTTATTATAATAGAGTTTGTTATTTTTGTGGTATCAATTGTATAAGTTCATGAAGAAGAATATTGTACGAGTAAAGTATGAAAAAACAAATAGGAAATGTAGCTTATAGACTCAAGTTATCGGCTTGGTGAACACACAACTAGAAAATCGATCAGTCCATCAGAAATTTATCAGAAAAGCACTCATCAGAGATTTTTCATCAAAAATCCTAATTTCTAGATAAAAATTAATTGATTTCTATTAATGAAGAGTAAAACTTGAAATGAAAAAAAAAGAAAGTAAACTAGTCTTTCTATTCACTTTTCATTCTTTCTTAAATAAATATTAAAGCTCATGCTTGGCCGAGTCTTTTGCTGATGTTTAAATGAAGGATTTGACTAATAGAGCAAATATAATTTAAAAAATCAAATAAAAAGAATTTAAAAAATCCAAAAATAGATATTAGTCCGAATAGAAAAAATACTCTATGTTTCCTCCACGAGAAAGAGGCATCAAAAAGGTATTTCCCAACGCACTGATCTAAATAGTGGAAATCACTTATTTAATTTCTCAAATTGATAATTACCAATTCATTGGTTATATTATTAGTGTGAGAGTTTATATATTTAGATATATCATTTAGAAAGTAAAGTTCGTGTATTCCAATAATTCGTTAATGTAATTTTTAAGCTATACATTCGTGAAGTGATATATTGCAAACTTGCACCTTGAATGAGCTAATATTTTTGTTCATAATGTAGAGATTTATCATACTAACTAATGAAATTTAAGATCATGCTTCAGTTAATTGAGATACTTAGCAAAGTGCAAGTTCGATAACAGAATTTTGTATTCAGAAATTCAAGATAAACCTGGTCTGATTTTTATATCCCGATCAGATTTTTGCTCTTTCACGATATAAAATTATCTTTAATGATAAGAAAATATTTATTTGAAGTGATGAATTCCATGTCTAACGCATTAAGACACTAATGCAGGAACTCTATCTAAAGAATGTGATCATAGGTTCAAATCATGTCACCTTTTTTGGTGAATTTTCTTGTAAATTAAAATATATACCATTTGGTGTTAGATGAAAAATGCAACAAATTTAACAATAATAATAAAAAGTTAGTCCCCCGAGGCATAGCTGGATGGTAAATGATGGAAACTTAAAATCCAGCTGGAGGCCTGCAGTATGGGTTCAAACACTGGTGGGAGTAATTTGCTCTCTTCTGAGGTAGGACCGATATTACTATCTTCAGAAATAGTATGACGTAAGTCGGGAAGCTTGATATAAAAAAAGAAAAGAAGTTACACGTTTAATTGAAGTGCACGAGTCCAATCAAATCATTGTTCCAAATTAAATGCTGTGATCTCTGTCTGAGTTGGCTGGTGGGCTTTTGTTTTGCATTTTATATTGAAATGATGAAGTGCCCAACATGCATGTTTGCTCCCTATTCCCCGTGGGCTTTTGGTGGTAGGCCCAATTCTTCACGTGCTCTTCATTACTCTTCCATCAATGCTTCCACCCCCCTCCCTCCATCTAAAATTACTTTTTTTTTAATAATCATTTGGTAATTAAAATTTTACTAGCCCAATTAATTTAAATTTGTATTAATTTGTGCCGTGTACGAGGGGACATAAAGGGGAAAGTGCTCCTTATGAGAAATTTTTCTATTTTTCGATTCAAATTCAATACCTCTTATTAAAGATGAAATAACATTCATCTGACTACATCCTTTGATTTAGTGCATAATAAGAAAGAAATTACCCAATTGAAAGTAGTGGGTTAACTAAAATTAAAATATTTATATTAAATTTAGATCACTTTACATAGGTGTCTTTGTTTAATCACGTGTACGTTAATTTTTCTCTCGAAATTGAAGCAAATAATTAAACCTAGATTTTGACTTTTGCTTCCAAGTGGACATTGCTGAGAAACTTGGTTTGGTCAGTGTAACCACCAAGGTTTCCTTGATTAAGACACCACATTCTTGTGGTATGTTCCAAAAAATCCATGCATGTAGGTAGCAAGGCACATAAAATGCTATTATAATCTATATTCTGTATGAAAAGCATATGATTATTTTTCTAATATGTGACAAATAATTCTTTTCTTTTTGATAAATGTTCTGAGAGCAAAGATCCCTCTCCCCCCTTGTCCTTTATTTATTTTGGGAAATTTCATGGTCATTGTGGACAGTTTTATTAGTTAAGAAAAGGGTCTACTTTGAGAATTAAATACAGTAACATGTTATGAATAAAGTAGTAAAAACACTAATTAAATTAAATGTATTTATAAATCAATTTGATATTGACTTATAAACTTACCTAAACATTCTCACAAGAGCAGTCAATTAAAATACTCATGCCACTTGGAAGTTGAAAAATACCAAAATCCATATTTGCATAAAGCATATTTCAGCAAATAGGTAAAGTTTGTGAGTGGAGGCTTCTAGCCTTCAAAGAACAAGTTACTCCCAAAAGAACAGTCACCCACTTATTTTCTTTGATGACGTTGGTGTTTAGGCCAATTTAACGCACCTTACTATTAGTATACTTCTAAATAATTAAAAATTGAATATTCAAATTCAACTAGGTGTAATGTGCCTATTACAACATGTGTAAGACGTCCATTTCATGATTGGATAATGCTGACAAGGTGGTTACAGTTAGAGATTATAACAATAAAACATATCCAAGTGAAATCTCACATCGTGAGGTGTGGGAAGATAGAGTATACACAAACTTTACCTCCATCTTGGTAGGTAGAACGACTGTTTTCGGGAGACGCTCGGCTCAAGACAAAGCATAATCACAAGCAAGACAATCAAAATAAAGTAATAATAAAACAAGAAAAAAGAGTAAAGCAAGAGAAACGGTACTCATATTACAATTATAAAATCCATTTTACAAATGATTTAATTGTGCAACTGAATATTGTTGGAAATTTACTAATGTGGAATTAAGTATATTCCATTATTTATGACTCAAACAATTGGGGCCCCGCACGTCGGAAACGTCGTTTCCACACACGTGCACACGTAGTGCCAAGTATCACAAATTTCATTAGTGAAAGAGATATTAGTACGTATGTAATACGTTTGAGACATAGAATGATGGACGGTTATTGTCCAAATGACAAAGTATTCCACGTTGGTAAACGAAGGTAGAATTGTAAGATGAAACGAGTCGGAAATCGCTGCGGAGCCGCGGCGCTAATTGTGTCTTCAACCACTGGAGCCGCGGCGCGCGAATTGTGTCTTCGCGGAGTCGCGACGCTTCGGGTGCGTAATCTTTGCGAACGAAAGATGGAAAGTTCTGACTTTTGGGCTGGTTTTGGAGCATTGAATCTCCATTATTTAGCACATGAATTCATCCATTATTTGGCTGAATGTAACCCCTCAATCAAGTGTCATTACATGGTTATTGAAGGCCATTAGTTGGCTAGTTGAGGGGTCATCTCCTTACACTATAAATTGAGGCATTTGACTCAATTGTTCTACATACTTAGAAAATACTACAGATTTTCTGAATTCATCTTCTTCCTCTCTAGCAAGTTTACTATACTCAAAGTTCTTCAAGAGTAACACTTGAGTTTCTTTTGCTCAATTGTTAAGTCCCCGTTGTATCTTGGGAGACTATTGCCCGACAACGTAAAATGAGATATACGGGGCAATATTGTCTTAAAGACAGAGTGTCATCACTCGACTCATCAAATCACCCAAGAGTTTGTTTCGTTCTTGATTTCCAATTTTTAGTTGTAATATTTAGTTTATCCTTTCTAACAATTGTAATATTTACTTACTTTTTGTTTCTTGCAATTGTTATATCGCACAAATATCTCTTCTTCTGTGATGTCTGGTTACGTATTCTTCTTCTCCAGTAGGGATGACAACGGATCGGATCTGGATCGGATCCTACTAGATTCATATCCACATCCATTTTCATACCTGATTCCAGATCCATCGGGTCCATAAAAATCATATTCAAATCGGATCCATCGGGTCCATGGATCGGATCGGATCTGGATCTACATGTAAAAAATTTTGGCTTGAATAATATTTCCACATGTTGAAACTTTTATGACAAAATGAAACGCAATCTGATTGAAAAAATGATTGAGTTCATTCAATCAACCTACACAAACATGACACAATTCTTCCAAAATACTAAACAAAGTTTTAGCATCACAAGAAAATAAAGATGATTGATTTCATTAGTGATGCAAACAGGTTGCAACTTTGAGCTAATTTTTTGGAGGCTTTAGTGATGCTCCACTTGTAGTTCTATTGATTGACTTCATTAAACAATATAAAATAATGTCAGTCATATATCAAAAGTCCCAGTTTTTTTTGCTGATCAAACAAATGAGAGACATATACTTAAAGCTTACCGCTAGCAGATTCAAGAAAGGAAAATTTAAAGAAGAGTGATAATTTTTTCTTTTTATAGAAATGAAAATATGAAAAACTGCAGAGAGCATATACGAAAAAGAAATGAAACTTCAAAGACAAATTACATAGATGTGTGACTTGTGCCTTATCCTAGTTCAACCATTTACCCAATACATAAATTCTGGAAAAAAATTAAAAAAATACTTATAAAATTACATTCTAGGTTATGGATATATTTAATAAAATCGGATACACGATCGGATCTGGACCGGATACGGATCTCAAATACAAGATCCATATTCCGGATCCGAATCCGTCGGGTTCAAATTTTGAAGATCCATATACTATAAAACGGATCTGAATCCATCAAATTCAAAATCCTATAAAACGGATCTGGATCCACCAGATTCCAAAATCCATGCCATTCTATTCTCCAGTGACCAAGTGTCCATCACTTCACACTTCATATGAACAGTGTACCTGTCTTCAAAGTATGAATCCATGTGCTGGCCTCTGCAAATATGTCACATCAATTTATGAACAAAAACCAAAATCAGAATGTAAAATCATTGAGTTGGCTTATATTTGACTCTCCACAGCTCAAATTTGGTAATTTCTTCTTTTTCCGGACTACAATTTGCATTTGTCCCTTTATCTTTTTCCTGACCGATAGATAAATTATAGTACATATTTAAAAAAAAAAATTTTCAATACATATAGTTTTAATTTGAGGCAGTAAACCTGCTATCATTTGGACTAGAGGTCCCAAGTTCGAATTATATAAATGCAAAAAAATAAATTATAGGGAGCTATTTACCCTTTTAGTAGGCATACACATACAAATCTGTGTTAGCCGAATTAGTAGATTTCAAATATCTAGGATTAAACCCAAAACAAAGATGGTCCGTTTGAAGAGAGATTATAAGAAGGTTACACAACAGTATTCGTTGGTTAAGATATTGCCCTAATTTCTTCTTCGCGCATGAACCATCTTAACACTTTGAATAATACAAGAATTTGTTTCTTTATAACCTATTTTACCTTGTATACAGTTTTTATAGTACTTTGTCTATCGACCAAACATAACAGAACAAGTTAAAGCGGATCCTGAATCCCCCACCCCCCCCTTTTCCCAACTGGGACCAGCCGCAGAAGAAATGTAAGGATGAGATAGTACAATAATACAAATGTTACAATGAGCTAATATTGTAAGAATTATGTATACTGTCAGTATACAAAACATATACTCATGTAAGGAGGCATTATATTCTATTAACGTTGAAATGTTTGATTGGCAACAAAATGAAGTAAGCAGATACATCCGATGTGAGCTGCACTTTGCCTCGAAATCACTGCAAAAATATGCAACCTGCAAATGCCAGAATATTATTTTTCTCCACTTAAAGTTTGTTCCATGCTATCATCAGATACAAAAGTTGCTCAAATACTATATATGCAATGCATTAAAATTTGGAATCTCTCTAATGTCAGAAAGTTATGTACCTACGTAAGGATTACCTCTGTACGGCAGTACGCACTAGAAGTGCTCTCTGTTCAAGACGATAACTTGTTCTACCTTTACACTAAGCAAACAGAGCCAAAGTAGCATTAAAAAAGAAAAAGGTGCATGTTCATAAAGTGTAGGAAAAATAAATGAAACTTTGGTTCATTCTTACTTCTTTAACACAAATTAATGAGCGGTTTTTATTTTTTATTTTTTATTTTTTGGTACAATGGAAAATACTAAAAGATTATAAGATCTTTCATAAGCACTACTTAAATCTGCCAGGAGCAAAAACTCATTTCCTTGATCGTCTTCTCCCATACAAGCAAATCTTCTGCGTGTCTGTGACCATTTGCCAAAAAGGCTGCACACTTGTTTGCCTCTCTCTAAATGTGGATAATAGTCGCCGCTTGTCTTCTTGTTTAATAAGCTTGACAACAAACAGACAATCCGTCTCCACTTATATAACACACAAATTAAAGCAATTTAGTACTAATTGAATGATGTAAACCACAAAAACAAGTTCACAATTGTTATAGGCCACTACTAACCCCGTTTTTGATAACAATCAACCTCTCCCACCCTTCTTTTCTTAATCATTCAAAGTTTACAGAAACATGATTAAAATTAAATATTTGCGAAGCTCACGCTTCCGTCTTCTCCCTATCAAATCCTCTCTCTCTATACATCCTTTACTTATTATATCTAATAAGATGACAAGTGGGAAATGGGCATAGCACTGTGCCCAAGAAGCTTATCCCATTTCTACCTTATCTACTCATTCACCATTGTGGGGTCTAAATACCACTGTACTTTCTCCTCTCCCTCCAGTATTATTGTAGTGGTACATTTCCTGTATAGTCCATGCAAACTGATATGAAAATGATGGACAATAAGCTTCTGAGGGCATGCCAAAATAAATGGACTTTCCTAAAAGAAGAGAAGGCGATCCCGAGGGATGTTCCGAAAGGTCACGTGGTAGTTTATGTAGGGAAGTATCAAAAGAGGTTTGTAATAAAAATTACCTTGCTGAAGCACCCTCTCTTCAAGGCATTGCTGGATCAAGCTCAAGAAGTTTATGATTTCACTGCTAATTCGAAATTATGGATACCCTGCGAAGAAAACATCTTCATTAGTGTCATCAGATGTGCAACGTCACCAGAAAGTCGACGCATCTCAATCTGCTTTTGACAGTCCAATCAGAAAGCACGTGATAGTAATTTCATCCATGATGCTTAACTCATTGTTTAGAATGTTGACATAAAATATCATAACCTGTTGTATAGTATTGAATGTAAATTCAGTGCTTACGAAGTTGAAAAGCACTACTTCTTTATGCAAGAAATAACTGATTTCTGATTGAAGCAAGCAACTATGTCAACCAAAAAGAATCTAGACTGGCTGTCACCTTAAGTGCATCATTCTTCTCTGCTACAATACAAGGGAGCATTTCTTGAAATGTTATGCAAATCCCATACTAGGTACATTCAGCTATGAGTATAATGGGAATTCTAGTTCCAACAGCTTAGACAGCAAGCACTAAAAGGCACATTGTATCAGATGCTATTAATTTTATTTTATCATTTATTAGATTGCAACAACTACAAGCATTTAATCACAACCTAAATTGAAGTCACATAGCCTTCATACGCCATGGCCTAATCAGTACGAGCACTGAGAAAACAATTTGACACTGGAATAAACAGCACTAAAATTGGTAGACCAAAATGTGTGTCCAACTGTCACACTTTCTGAACACAGATTTGTAAAGCAGCTCAAAATGTATTACTTGATCAGTTCCAAGAAGAGAGAACAGACATAAAAATTAAGCACATCATGGCATCCATTTCAAATGAAAATGAATAATTTTTTAAAAGACAACTAATCAATCCTCTTATCTGGTCCACATCTAACTCAAGATTTTAGCTTTACTCTTAGCTATCAATAACACACTACAAGTACACTAGAAAGAACTGCATGGAATAAAAGTTTTCCCAAATTCCTAAGGTGTGGCAGAATCTTACTTTATCACTCATCCAATTCCCCCTTTATTGCTTTTCCAGGAAAAGTTTTAATTAGAAGAGTTCTAATGTTCTATAGGACCAAATCAGAAACTATTCCGAAAATTAAGAATGGTTTTACATTCACTATTATATTTTCCACACCATTTAGTTACACCTACTTCCTATTAGGTGCCAAGAAAAGTTTGATCTATTTACGTAAATGGAAATATATTTTCTCCCTCAAACAGTGCAAACTATCATTACTTTATATTATTTCCAACTTGATGTAACATCTTTTCAACAAATTCAACTATTTCATAATCCAAATCATTATAACTACTCAATTCAATATACTCCCCGTCCCAATTTATGTGGCGCCGTTTGACTAGGCACAAATTAAGAGAAAAAGACAACTAAATTTGTGGTCTAAAATATACCTTAGACATTTGTTTGGCTATAAATTATTTCATCAAGGGTAAATGAGAAATTTTTAAGTTAAGTTGTTTCAATTTTTTTTTTTTTTTTGAAAAGGCAACATTTAAGTTGTTTCTAATTATAGAAAGGTGACATTCTTTTTGGGGACAAACTAAAAAAGAAAGTGTGTCACATAAATTGGGAAGGATGGAGTAATAATCTAGTGAAGAATTAACCTAAATAACCGTCTGGCGTCCACCCAATGCTTAAACTAAAATTAGCCTGCAGATGTATAATATATGTAAAAAATTTATAATATGTATGTAACCGGATATAATCGATGTACAATCTATGTACCTAAGAAAAATAAACAATGAATTTGTCACGACCCAAACTGGAGGGTAATGACGGGCACTCGGATCTTACTTTCCGAGTACCACTAATCATATATTTAACATCTAACCATAATTAATCATGGGCCACGAGGGCCGTCACCAAAATACCCTGCCGACACATAGAAATGATAAACTGGAAAGGAGCTACGTAAAATCTTACAAACAGAAGAACTCAACCTATGCATATATACATACTAAGGCCGACAAGGCCATACACAACTACTACACACAGGACATCTATCTACAAGCCTCTAAGAGTACATGACATCGTAAGGTCGGGACAAGGCCCCGCCATACCCCTATGCATATCCAAAATATCGTACCACGACCAGACTGCAACATTGGAACAAGTAGAGTGCTCCAATATCAGCTGAACCGGTAATCTACTAGTGTGGACCGTCACCCTGTCTATCTGAGCCTGCGGGCATGAAACGCAGCGTCCCCCGACAAAAGGGACGTCAGTACGACTGATGTGCCGAGTATGTCAAGCATGAAGAATAGCATAACAGAGACATGAAAGTAAACTGAGACAAGAAACAACCAACCAGTAGTGAATGCCTCTGAGGGCCCTAATATGCCTAAGTGTCATACACAATGCGGTCATATATATATATATATATATATATATGCGCATATATCGACATATCCCATCATATTATTTCGGCCTCTGTGGGCATAATCATCATCATATCCCAGCTGATCATGTGGTGTGCGTATATAACGTCGTATCCCTTTTCTCATCCCCTATATATAAATATATAATGCATACTATATAGTAGTGTATATAACACATGTGGGTCAAGGGTAATACATGAATATAACACATGAATGATAATAAAACATTCTAAGTTTATCGGAGTGACGTAATGCCGCTTCACCTCCGATTAACATTATGAATACTAACATCTTTTCCATATACCTTAGGAACATATTTAGACATGCTTTGAACATAGGAATGAATAACATGAACATCCTTAACTACAAAGAGTAGAATCATTTATGGAACATTATTACGTTTACGTTTCGTTACATGAAACATGCCTAAAGAATGAAAGAGTAGCCTTAACATACCTTTGAACCAACCCTTCACGATGGTGATGGAATCAACCTTCTTTACAAGTTAACCTTAAATAATAACGGAACCAGCCCCTTTTTAATAATCACTTGCTGAAACGTTGCTTTGAAATCTTAAATTTGCGGAACGTTTTGCTCTCAAACAATATTTGCTGGACGTTTTCTCTTCTTCAAGTGAAACCAAAAATTAAAGAATGTAATTGCTTATCCTAAAGTGAACTAGCTGGTCACACTATTACTACTATAAAGCACAATGATTACCTCCCAAAATGAGACAAATAAGTTAATCACAATTACCTTGCTGTCATCTTCTAAATCCTAATTGCTAGGCATGAGACACATAGTCTCTTAGTGTGTGTACATGATACGTACACGTAATTGATTATTGACCCCATACTTGGTCCTTATCCAATTGTTACTAATAGTAACCACCTCTTATTGGTGGGACCCACTCAAATACCAAACGAGTCATCGTTATTACACTATTAAAATCTTAAATTATTTCGAAACCACATCCTTTTATATACTAAGTTCTTTATTTGCGTACGTGAATATGACATAAACCCTCCAAGGCTCGGGTCTATTTACATACACCTAGATGTTCAAACCATCGCCCGAAAGTACGAGATGTTACAGAATCCGACTGGTTATTTATGTAAAGATCATCTATTTAAACATTTTAGCTCTGTGCAAGTCAAAATGGTTCTAACTTGTATTGGGAAGGAAGAAGTACTTATACATCTAGGTTAGGGTGTTACGCAGCCTACACACTAGTGAAGCTTCAAAGAATCAGACAGCTTGCAAAATGCAACAGGAGATGGATGAGATTAACAAAAAAATGTATTGCAAGATGACATTTTTTTTTTTAATCTAAAAGAGTTCTAAAGTCAACCAAGTCCAAATGCAACATGATGAGCTAACTTCATTAATCAATACTGAACAAAAAATAAAGAACTATCAAACATAATCATCCATTTCTCAAATCCCTTTAATGAATTAAATAATTCCACAGAAACAAATGAAAAAAGATACAAGCCTAAGGGTGAAAACATAAAAAATACCAAAAGGGTGAAACAAGTATTGCAGTCGCAAATACTCGAGAAAAATTGCGGAAGATCAGTTTTGCAGGACCTTTCCGCATTTAAATGTTAAAGACATAACTAAATAAATAAAAGTATGCTCGCTCTAACCGTTTAAGCTTTAAGATGAAATGGTCACACAACTTTAACAAATATCTTCTGGAAAAGGAGCTTAAATGAATTCTGGTATTACCTACAGGCTACGCGTTTACACATTCATAATGTACAAGCAGCTGTTAACAAATGAAAGAAACATGCCCCAAGTTCATGCCATCGACGCTATAATGGAAATTACTGAAATGGTGGATGCAAAACTTTTGTTATATGCATGAATCAAAGGAAGATCACTGCCAAAACTATCCACAACCATATGAAGGAAGGGGGGAAACTCAGATCACAAATGGGACCAAACCATCGGATAACACAGGCAGTGACCACCAGAAGGCAATCCGCGAAATAACATCCATTCAGAACTGAAGGTGGAGGCACAAGTAGTCTAAATAGAAAACTCTATAACTCCAAAGTACATTACCACCTTCTGAATTGTTCATATAAAGATAAATACCAAGAGCAAGGAACATTGTCAAGTTGACGAATATGGTCGGATAATCCTGAAAGGTGAGTAGGAGGTTAACACTGGAGATACAGAACAAGTTCTGGAACCTATGAACCTTAAGCATGAAGATATTTTGCAGCAGTAGATCAGATATACAAGCCATAACAGATATAATCTTGCAAAGAAACCATGCAGGATATCACAAACATAGAAGATAAAAAAGATGTTGTATCTTGATGAAATAACAATTGGTAAGAGAGTGATAATGTTGGTTTGGGAAGGGGTAGGGGGGGGGGGGGGGGGTCACCAAGATTTAGATATGTTTCATAAACTGGTATTGAATTCTAATCTATCTCACTGGTCTTTTGTAACCAACACCATGGTATTTTAGGAAGCACACCATCTTCAAGACTACCAGAAGTTCATAGAGTGAAGTTGATCAGATTGGCTAACTGTAGCTTCTTCTTCTACAACAACATACCCAGTGTAATCCCACAAGTGGTTGGTCTGGGGAGGGTAGTGTGTACACAGACCTTACCCCTACCTCGTGGAGGTAGAGAGGCTGTTTCCGAATCTTTTATTTTTCTTCTAACACATTAATTTTTTCATTCTTAACTTGCTGCTGTGTTGGGTGTTTGCTCACCAAACATTTCACTTAGTTAGCTAAGTCGTACCTTAAAGATCTCGTAAAATGTTGCCATTCTAAGATCAAATCCTTTCTACTGCGACCAATTTGATGATGCAACTATCAAGAAAGGAACGGATGAGAAAAGGAAGACGCATCTATGAAGAAGAGATGGGATGAAAAAAGAACATGTTGGAGAAAGTTGAAAAAAATCCCACTCTGTTGCACTGACCAAAGTGAGAAAGAACAATGAACTTATTGGTGTTGTGAAAAAGATTGCTAGATGTAGACAGTAACCTATCTCGCCAACCACCAACACCACAGAATAGTCAAGTTCAAAAAGCAAGGAATTAGCACTAAAGTCAGAAATCACATCAGGTGAACACAACATAACAGTATTCAAGCAACCGAAGAACTAGAATTTCCTACAGAGTGCAATTTTTGTTATATGTTAATCTACACAGACTTTTTTGATCGCAAGAAATATCTCAACCCAATCTCTATTGTCAGATCAAGGCTTCCAGCTATAAAGTATCAGCTAATCCCAATTTGTATAGTCTGTCCCAAGCAAGGAATTCGGCAAAGCACATCAAGCCATCTAACAGCATAGAGATAATGTAACATGCCAACAACTACCAAGAAAAATAAAACCTGTGAACCCGAACCTCTCCCTGGAAAAGGGGACAATCTGTTAAATACCTTATAAACTTGAATTGTCAAAATTTGCTCAAGGAAACAATTTTCAGGGCAAGTTGGTGAGACTGAAACATAGAAGGACAAAGACACTTTTCCATGGTAAAGGAAATCAGTCAATTTTATGTACTACTCCAAAACTTATAGTTATTGTTGCGGACCACTTTCAGTAATCGAGTAAAATCTTTCAAACAAAGACCTAGGTAACTATGCCACTTGCAAATGCAAATCAGAAAATGAGTTTCTGGATCCAAAAAAAGCTGTCTTGAATTATCAAAGTAGAACCCAATATTCCTTCAATTTATCAACATTAAAAAATATTATGGAAATGTGCATGTGATTGTTAAAACATGTTCGGTAGCAATTCAAGATGAGTAATATTGAGCATTCCGCTTAAGTAAAATGGAGCTAAAACAGCAAAAGATAGTATTGATTCGATGAACTTTTGAGCATGTCTGTTTCACAAGTAGGGGGCTATATGAGTCATTCCAAACATTTTTGGATCCAAATATAAGCAACATTTTTTTTTGAGAAGGTAAAGAATTTTATAAATTAGAACAGCACAAAGGATGTGCTATTGGGACTGTATACTGGAGAAAAAGAACAAACAACAAAAGTGTGCCCGCCTAATATTGTAGGGACTCTAATGTTTGCAGAACTGTTTCGGCCTCATTTACGTGTTCTGTCTTACACCTTAAGCAAAACCAAAATATACAATTAAGACTTTATCTTGTTGGTGGAGCTAGCAGAACCTTCAAAACATCTTCTGTTTCTTTCGTTCCAGACAGTCCAAAATTAGGCATTAGCCCGACTATTGAAGCTGTTCATCAACAGTTTTTTCAAGACAAATTTTGAGCTACATTGACTATAATCAACACTAAAGGCTGAATTACTAAACAGCTCAACGAATGATTAGTGATTCCTTTACTGTCTGGAGATCCAACTGCCCAAAAGATAATTGAGCAAAGAAAACTGTTTATATTCTTTTATCCTGAGGACTTAAAACCAACGTATGACCCCTGAAAAAGAGAATACACTCAAGATGACCAACTAAAAAATAAAAACTCAACCCGAAGCTCTAAAGATCAAATCAGATTACATTTTTGTCCAAATCATCTAAGAACTGCACGGAAGAGCGACGTTCCACAACTCCATTTGCCTAGCACCTAGCCATATTGAACTTAGAGTGCCTCCATTGCTCATGAAGAAGCTGCAACGAAACCAGTATATGGTCCGTGTTCTGATCATTACCTTGGGTAATAACTCTAGCTAACTACTATAGGTATTCTACTTCCCAAGTTGTTCGTCATTATAATCGCACTCCAAGTTGCACACTGCGTGGAGAAAAAACCCCCCGGCTATATTAGGTGCCTCCGTCTTCCACATGGACCTCCATGTGGCCTAAAGTCACTGTCCATGATCAACTAATCATTATATGACTTCATCGAGAACATCTTCATAGATAATCCTCTCTACAACACTTCTATTTTCTATGTCAAAGATATACTTAAGTAAATAAAAGGTCTGTAATCTCTTACAACTTAAAATTTAGATAAGATGGTCATACAATTGTTAGGTGAACCATGCTTACCAAAAAAGCTATAGGATCTTTGAAAAGCCATGATGACTACCAAAACAATTTCACTCTCTAAGGCTTTCAGCAAGCTCCTAGAGCTCACCACTCAGCCAGGAAGATTCGAAAAATCTTCAAGAGACAAACCCTTTCTGAGAATCCCACCCTTGGCTGCCATGCAAGCTTGTCGGAGTACAATTTTACCAAAAGCAAAAATCAAGTAAGAACACTAAGATCTACTGGGGCTTTAACCGCAAAGCCCTAATAAATATTTGATGAAGAAAGGCTCAAATGAAAAAGAAAAGAAAAGTGTGTACGTAACTTAAGAAAATTAACTATAAACACGAACAACAATTATGAATAAATAAAAAGGGCAGCCCGGTGCACTAAGCTCCCGCTATGTGTGGGGTCCGGGAAAGGGCCGGACCACAAGGGTCTATTGTACGCAGTCTTACCTTGCATTTCTACAAGAGTTTCCTCCAAGGTCACATGGAGGCAACTTTACCAGTAATTCTTCAATTATTAAATTCTTCCAAAATTACAAGGTAAAGAATCACTTGAATCCTTAAATACTTTAAGCAACAAACTTTCCAACGCCCAAACATTAATCAAAAGGAAGTTCAAACCGACCAATTGGAAATTTTAGTTTGATCTTTCCGTGTAGGGGAGTAGAAAGGTTTAGTTCAATGATAACCATGTACCATTATACAAATCAAACTTACTTAGAAACAATGGAATCTACAACAGATCATTGATCAAAAGAAAAAGAGGAGGGCTCACTTAAATCTCTTACCCTTAGTGGTAAAAAGAAAAATACAACAATTACAACTAGTTTTCAGGTTTCATCACCATGAAAGACTTGTATGGTAAAGCATATACTCTGAAATGGACATGGAATAGTCAACAAGAATTCCCATGAAATATACAAGTCATATATTGCCTCAGAACAGAGTACATACAAAGCGTAGCTGGTGATTTCTTAAACAGTGCCGTGCTGACTCACAATTTCGAAGTATTGAAGCACAAAAAAATTACCCCACCAGCGCGACAGTTCATCCAGTTAAAGCTTCTTTCAACATATCACCAAGGCAAAGGGAATGAATCTTTAGCAAATTCCCACCAAGTATCATCTAACGCCTTCAAGAAAGCCTTCCAATTCTCTTCGTCCAAATGTCCTCCCAACCGAGGAAGCATCATTATACCTTGCAGCCAAGTAAAATGTTAACCAAGCTACCATGAAATAAACTTCCATAGCAGACTGAAATGCCAGTGCAAACACTTCTCCAAATAATCGACCCAATATCCATCTCGTACACCACCCACAAATCACAACTTCCCAACATTTGATTCCTATAGCAGGATACACCATAATACCCAACAAATGACACCCTTCTTTAACAACCTCCCTACCACTTTTCCTCGAGTCAACAATCGAAACCCAAGAATCAACAGCAAAAATAAACCCCACTACCAACTCAACCAACAACCACGACGCGATAAAGCACACGCTTTCCTTCTCATACCCTTTAACCCACGGCGCCACATCCGAAAAGGGCATCAATTTCATCCTAACAAAAACATTAAAAAACGCATATTGATCCTCAATTTCTCCAAAGACCCAAATACCCAATAACTGAGCTAATACATCCCTTACTGCCCACCTCATCAAAACAAACCCCGATAACCTCCTCAACCCCAAATTCGACCCTTCCCAAGCAGTCCTAAAAATCGATCGATAATTCCCTAAAACATTATCCAACACTTGCAAGAAAACAATCCCATGTACCCAAGTATAAGTAACCAAAAAAGCCAACACTACATAAGCATAAGCACATGACAACAAACTAACAAGAAACAACAATGACGTGGCATCTCGACGACCTAATTCAAGACCCTTTATCAGGAATTGCAAATCAACAACACCACCACCATTTTCATTTTCATTATCATAATATTCAGTATTATTTTTTTCATTATTATGGGTAGTCGTTTTAAATGAAATAAACCCATTTCTAACTACTTTAGTAAACAAAACCCCATTATCAATGGTTTTTTGACCCGAAAACCCTAAATTCGGGTCAAGAATTAGGTAAGTGGAATTAGGGATTTGTTTATTAGAAGGGTAAAATAGGGATTTCTCAAGGTCTGAATCACTAGAGAAGAAATCATCATCTAGGGTTCCGACACAAGAAAGATGAAGAAAAGGGCGGCGGTGAAGGTGACGGCGATTTTGACCCGAATTTAAGGTGTTCGGGTCAGGGGAATTAAGGTTAATATGAGATAAGAGGGATTTGAGATTAGGGTTATGATCAATGATTAGGGTTAAGTAGTGGGTCCCATTTTGAAGATTGGAATGGAAAGTGAGGATTAAGGTGGAAAGGAAAAGGTACAGGAAGAGATTAGAGAGGAGTATTGTGGTGGTTTGTTTGAGGATTGAGGTGGTTGTTTGGTGGTGGTTCATGGTTATTTGACAAGATTTCGGTGTCCCGGTAATTTTTGGATTTTATATTTGCAACTGCAGCTCATGCTCATGTACCCACCCATATAACTAAATTATTTCGCCTTTTGAAATTAAAATTCTTCAATTAATTTATCTCATTTCGAGTTGAGATAAAATAATTTCAAATTTAATGAGATAAGATGAGATCTTCAGAATTAAATTAATATTGTATTTAGTTGACGATATAAGTAAATTATTAATTTGAGGCTTATTGCATATATAACTTATCCGTTTTTTTATTTTGGCATCTCAACTAAGCTTTGTTCATATTGAATCTCTGAACTCATCATCAACTGTGTCTACCAAGCACAATTCGACTGATTTGGTATAAATTAAGAGTTTCATTTTTTTAGACTTGTGCGTGAATTCAACTGCATCCGACATGTAAAATTTCATTAATAAAAGCAGCTCGCTCATTTTAATTAAAATATCCCGCATTTGACTGACTTGCTCATGTTCATACCATTTTTTAATGTAAGAATTAAGAACTCTATCTGCTATTGACAATAAGAGTAGGTTAAGAACTTCAATAATTAAAAGCAATTTGATTAAGAAGGCATTATCATTCCTTTTACCAATATTGATCTATTGAAAGCAAATTTCATTATCAGCACAAATGAATATTGGTCTGATGCATTTTCTTGACTTGCGCGTGAACTGATGTGTATAATTAAAATGAGTTAATTGTTTTAATTGGTGGAATTTTCCACGTCGGATGCTGTTGAATTCACACGCAAATCTTAATAACATGAAACTCTTGATTTATACCAAGTCAGTCGAATTGTGTTTGATAGACACAGTTGAGAATGAGTTCAGGAGTTCAATAGGAACAAAACTTAATTGAAGGTGTCAAAATGGAAAAAGCGAGCAAGTTTAAGAGGGCGTATGCATTAAGTCTTAATTTAATTTTAAACTTAATCCCGAGATATTCCATCTTATCTGCTTACCAAACAATCTTTTAAAGTCGTTTGGTTACTGGTTAGAGTTATGCAGATATTTTTTGCGGGGTTAAAACTAGGGTTGTCCAGTGGGTCGGGACGTTCCGATCCCGCCCTGGGCTAATGCCGGAGGCCCAGTTCGTAGGCCAGTCCCCATCTGCCATTCTTGCGCGGTTGGTTACTGTTACTTCCGGTGTTGTTTTCGGCCATGAAGGCTGCCGGAGAGTGGGAAAAAAATTAGGGAAGGGGTTCAGGATGTAGGCGCAGTGTATATGGGCAGAAATAGCCGTATACGTGGTGTATAACGGCTTAGGGAGGTTGTATACAAGTGGTATACAGTGGCAGTGAGGGTATATAATCTGTATACAGAGTGTATAGGCTATATACGAGGGGTATACATCCTGGTTGAGAGATATGGAAAGAAAGGAGGATGTATATCATCAGTATTCCAGCGGTATACAGTGCTTGAAGTAGAGTTTGAGGGTTGGGCAGCTGTATATCGGCATATATCATAGGTATACCGGTGGGATACGGTCGATTCGGCACCGAAAACGGACAGAGGTGGGCGGCCAAAACTAGGTTTTAGGTTGGGAAATATTTTTGGCTTCTGATACCATGTAGAATTGTATTAATCTCCATTGGGGAGTCTTTCTCATTAATACAATTATATATAGTGTGTACAATGGGAAATCCTATTACAATAAGGATCATATATTTACCATAATTATACAATACTAACAATGACTAAATAATACACATTATACACGTTAACAATATTATCTTTTATGCAATGAATGAATTATTGTCTTGCAATTGTGTATGAACTACTTTTGTCTTCAGACTATCAGCATGAAGGTTAGTATGCAATATATTATTTTAAATTATTTAATTCATGCTTTCATGTGATAAGGATAGCCCACAGGAGTATATATGGCTATCATGATGTTATTAATAGTACAACTCATTGGGTTCGTTTGATTTATGGGAACCTAATTGATTTCGGATCATTTATGCCTCAAATTTGTTTATGAACAACAATATTGTTAAGAGGGATTGTGATGTTAATTTCATTTTCCTTAATGGATAAATGAGCTTTTGAAAGAAATAGATGACCACCAGAAGTGATAATATTTTCTATTCATTGTTGTGGCTACAATTGAAGATATTAGAAAAAAAATGATCTACATCATATGTATGCCTCGATTTTGCTCTTGAAGTAACAATGTCTTCAAAGAGATTCTAGGCTATCACAACTTGATATGCTTAAGGTGTTGACACCCAATTTTGTCCCATCTTTTCTGAATTTATTTGCAATTTTAAATATTTTTGACACCTTAAAATAATTTTAAAATATAAGCATATATATGTATATATATCATCATTATTATTATTATTTGCATTTTTTTGTCATTTACATTTTTATATCAAAATCATACTTTTTATCATAATATTATATGTTATTTTTTTATTTTCACAAAACGGCATCGCATTATTATTTTTTATTTTTTTTAGCACCAAGTATTTCGCAAATATTATATTTTTTATCATATTGTCATCTTTACAATTTATAAATTTTGCAAAGCTTTCTTTTTATAAATAAAACCCTTTTTATATTTTAAACTCATAACCCATTTATTTACCAACCCAAAACAAATACCCATTTTAAAAGGGGCAGCCCATTTGGCCACCCCCATTTTCGACCAAGCCCAACCGAAACCACCCAAGCCCAAACTCCAGGCCCAACCGGCCAGCCCAATAGCCTCAACCCTTTATTCCCCTTTTACACCCAAACCCAACCCTTATACCAAACACCAAAACCCTAACACCCTTTCTCTCTCAACCTCCCATCCGCCGCACCCGACCCCACACCTCCATACCCGCGACCCCACACAACGTCGGTCACCTCACCCGACACCACCACCAACCCCCTCTGCCCCTGGCACCACCAACCCATCATCCCATACCCTTATCCCCCAAAACCCGCTACCCATACCCCCAAAACCCGTTCCAAAATCGTTGATTTCGTCCCATTTATTTTAAATTCAAGCTCGGTTTTTGGGACGAATCCATCTATAAATACCCTCCTTTGTTCTTCATTTTGGAGGGGATTTTCGGAGGTCGGATTTCGGGTTTAAAGAGGAATTTTTCTGATTTTCGGGTTCTAAAAAAGGGGTCAAGAAACCCGAGAAAAGGAAATCGAAAATAAGTTCGAAAAAAAACAAGTTCAAAATCCGAAAGAAAAGGGTGAGTTTTGTTCTTAAATTTTGGGGTTGAAATAATCTTATTTGCTTTGAGAATCCCAATTCGAAAATCTGCTTTGTTTTATTGTTGTTCTTCACTGTTTTTGGATTTTCTGATTCGGGTCGGGTTAACCCGATTTGGTCAAAATTTCCAGAATATTGGCTTTGATATATTGTTGTTCTTCACTGTTTTTGAGTTTTCCGATCCGGGTCGGGTAAGAACTATGTTTTTTTGTTGTTGGTTATCTGAATTTGGAAAGAAATCGATTCGGATTGGGTCAAACATCTGATCCGGGTCGGGTCAACCCGTTTTGATTAAAGTTCCAAATTTTGTGTTTATATTTTTGTTGTTGGTTATCTGAAATTTGGAAAGAAATCGATTCGGGTTGAAACATTCGATTCGGATCGGGTCGACCCGATTTGAATAAATTTCCAGATTTTGTGTTTATATTTTTTGTTGTTGGTTATCTGAAATTTGGAAAGAAATCGATTCTGGTTTAAACATCCGATTCGGGTCGGGTCAACGATCCGGGTCGGATCGGGTCGATTAAATTTCCAGATTTTGTGTTTATAATTTTGTTGTTGGTTATCTGAAATTTGGATAGAAATCGATTCGGGTTGAAACATCCGATTCGGGTCGGATCACTGATCCGTGTCGGGTCGACTCGGGTTGGTTAAATATCCAGATTATGTGTTTATATTTTTGTTGTTGGTTATCTAAAATTGGATAGAAATCGATTCGGGTTGAAACATCCGATTCAGGTCGGGTCACTGATCCGGGTCGGGTCGACCCGATTTGAATAAATTTCCAGATTTTATTTTTATGTCTTGTTGTTGGTTATCTGAAAAATAAAAAAAATAAAAATTGATTCCGGGTCACCACTGTTCTGAGTTGCATTTCTCGGGTCGGGTCGACCCGAAATCCGGTCATGTTTTGTTGTCTTTCCGGTCGGGTCGACCCGAAATCCTGTCGTGTCACTGTTCAGTCTCAAGTGAGATTTTTTCAAAAACACTTCCGAATCGTGCTTCTGTCTGAAAATTTCAGAATTCGGGTCGTACGTTTTAATTGCAAACCTCTGGTTTATTTTGGCATTTAAACATCGTACACGGATATCTTACTGTTTTACTGCTTTGAATAAATACCGCATTTAGACCAATGAAATTGAATTTGAGGCCGCGCCCCTTCGAAAATTGCTTCTCCATTTCAGTTTGATGTTTAGGTATTTTACTGATTTGAATAAATACTGTATTCAGGCCAATGAAATTGAATTCGAGGCCGTGTCCCTTCGGACATCATTTCTCGATTTTTGATTTTACTGCTTTACTGCGTTCAGGCCTATGTAATTGAATTCGAGGCCGCGTCTTTTCGGGAATTGCTTCTCGGTTTCAGTTTACTGTTTTTGGCATTTAAACATCCATATACGAATATCTGACTGTTTTATTGATTTGGATAAATACTACGTTTAGGGCTGTGAAATTGAATTCGAGGCCGCGTCTTTTTGGGAATTGCTTCTCGGTTTCAGTTTGTTGTTTTTGGTTTGTTTTACATATTTGAACAAATACTACACTTTTGCCCATGAAATTAAATTTGAGGTTGTGTCCCTTCGGAAATTGTTTTCTCGGTTTCTGTTTCTGTTTTGTTTTTCTTACTGTTTTCTTTGTGTTATTTTCTGATTTGAACAGAATACTACACTTGGCCGATGAAAAAATATCCGTCGATTTTTAAGGCCTCCACAGTTGTAAAGACGGAAAATAAAATTTCTGAGCAATGATGAAACTTAAATCTTTTTCACCCGAGAGACCAACATGTTCGGTAGGCGAGGCAACTAAAATGACCAATGAGTCATATGTTCGCAGCCACGACGTGATTGGAATGATCTTTTCAAAATTTAAGTCTGAGCCCTCCGTAATCAAAATATTTATTGTTTTGGATACGGATCCGAAATTATGTATATTCAATTGTTTCTAACCTTGTTCTTGATAGCTTGCAAGGGATAAGGTCAAAGAAGGCAAATACCCCTTGGAGATTATTTATTTTTTGTTGTTTTTTTTTACCTTCTTTAATTCATCTTTATTTCATTCTGTATTGTCATAGTGTTGTACTCTGAAATTATTGAAATGTTTATAATAGGTATATTTATAATTAATTAATAGGGTAGTCTAAAACAGGAAGCCCATCGCTAGTTCATTTATTTTAGGCTCGGTTAAAATCAGAAATTGCTAATTTATCTATTTTGAGGCTCGTCGTCCATAAAAATCATCTTGCATACATTTTTATCAATTTTCATAAAATGCATACCTTTTTTAGCTTTACATGTATATTAATGCCATACAAATGCATACTATACTTTTTTTCCAGCTTACATGTATATTAATGCCGTACAAGTCCATACTTGTACAAATGCCTCATTTCATTAAATACTTGAAACATCATTTTAACTTTATATTTTTAAATATGCATTTTCTTAGTGCAATAATTAACCTGAGTTTGATCGGATAACCGTAAGTTAGCGGATATTAAAGGATGCCTAATCCCTTCCCTTTAGGATAATAGAGAACCTTTACCTAGAATCTCATTAGTTTCGCAGATCACAAAATTGGAGTTATTTTGCATTTTTAGTTAGCATTTTGGTGACCTAATTTACCTTAGAAAATTAGGTGGCGACTCCTCAAGCAAGCTTTTTAATCCAATTCGGAGGGAATTGAGCCATCACGTCGCGAAGCCCGCAGGTCAAAATCGGATGCGACATAAGGCACATTTAGATAATTATGTTTCATTCCCGACGAATGAGAACTTTTGATAAATATTACAAATACAGATTCATTCCCTGAAGTAAATGTGACAGTATATAGTAAAACCTATAGATATGAACATACATTTAGTTGTGAAGATATCATGACTCATCTCCAGAAGAGGTAGAATAATTGAGAAAAATAATTTTGAATATGATATGCTTTACTCCCGAATTAGTAAAGTCAGAAATTTGCTCACGAAATAGCACACTTAGAACTCTACTCCCGAAGTAGTAGAACTCTACTCCGGAAGTAGTAGAACTCTACTCCGGAAGTAGTAGAACTTAGAGCTCTATCCCCGAAGTAGTAAGACTCTGCATTCTAATCCCGAAGTAGTAGAACTCTAAAATTTACTACCGAAGTAGTAAAACTTTAAACTTTACTCCTGAAGTGGTAAAACTTAAACTTTACTCCGGAAGTGGTAAATCTTTAAACTTTACTCCTGAAGTAGTAAAACTCTGAAACTTTACTCCTGAAGCAGAAAGAAATAGTGAAATATTTGAGAAATATTCCGAAGTAATGTCTTCTTGTGCTTGAGCAAAATAACGAGCTATTGATGAACGTCATATTTCAAGCACATTTAAATAATAAGATTTTATTCCCCGAAGAAATGAAGTATATCACAACCTACCTCCAGGAGAGATAAAATAATAAATAAAGCACATGTGGTATAAAAGTCATTAACACATACATGTCGTACGTGGAACATCTCGAATAATTTTATTAAGTATCATTTAAGGAAAAAGGAAGCAGAATAGAATGCTTTCTACTATAACAACTTTGATATATTATGGTTAGTTGTTATTGATTTCCTCAAAGAAAATAAACTTTAATGTATCTCTTCATGAAGGGTGTGATTACTATGTGGTTACCGTCTTGATACAAAATATTCAGATGTTAATGGCTAATATCCATGAAGGAGACATTGAAATACTGATAGAACTTAGTGTTTACTTTTTTGTAGTTTAGAATTTAGAAATATCCATTCGATTATTGTTTTTTTTCATGACACCAGTAGTGTTAGCCAAATTATCGTTCATGATACCAACAATATCTAAGCGATATTTGACAGTACAAAATAATGATCAGCAACTCCAGAAGAGCTAGTTGTTTGTTTACAAGAATCATGGCACAATCAGTGTTCAAATAATACCTCATTATAAAAAATAAATTAAAATCTCTCAAAGAGGTTATATATGATAGCACCATTTATACTAGATCGTAATTGTTACAATCGGAAAATAAATTAGAGTAAATCTGAAGTTTACTAGCAATAAAAATGATTATCAAATTGAGACTACAAATGATTGGAAGTTTGAATATCTCCAACTTACCGGGTAAGAAATACTTATGTGAAATGTTACCCAAGCATGATGAGATCACATGCCACAATAAATCAGAAGTTTATTGATATTGAAAAAAATAACTCCTTAATTATTTTCATTAATGAATGAAGATATATACAATTTACGATATCCGTAATATGGAAAATCATATTCCTATTCTACTCTCAAAACCCTATTCTATTTGTACAAGAATTCTACAATTATGGTAAGTGTATAATGCTAATTAAATACAAATAACATATTACCAAAAATAGATATACATGGCTGTGTATAACGTGTATATCATGGTCTCCAACTTGTCTTGGGTTTCCGTGATAGACACGGTATACACAAGACATTGGATATGCTGTGTATACCGTATATATCATGGTATACTTTCATATATAAAATCTCATGCAATAGTAAACCAGACATTTACTAAAACAAATAACACTCGTCGGGGTAAACTTGAAGTTTACTAGTACATATAATTTTATCAATTGACATGACCATTTTGGTCGTCCTGATTTACATATGATGTGATAATTGAGTATTTGAATATATTGAAGAATTAGAAGATTCTTCAAGAATTTATTTGTGTTGCTTGTTCTCATGATAAGTTGATTATATCAGCTAATGTTGGGACTGAATCCCCTAGATTCTGGAAAATATAAAAGATGAATGTGGGTCCGTTCATCTGTGGTGTGATGTCTTAAATAGGTGCATCTATGAGATGGTCATATGTGCGTTTATTGTCAACATGCAGTTTGACATTTATGAAGTTGCTTGCTCAAAATAATTGAGTTGGGAGCACAATTTTTAGAATATGTAATGAATACAATTATCTTGATAATGCTGACTTAAATCTAAACGATTTAGCGTTGAATGCCTCCAATAAATAGCTAAATCATTGAATATGAGAACAAAGCTTCATGTGTTGGTCTGATATATTATACATTGTATACACCGATACTTGTATTCTTTAGACCAATAAATTATGAAAGATTCTCCCCTCACAATTGGTTCAGGGTCAGGAACTAGATATTTCCATCTTATAATTTTTTATGTGCGGTATATAATTAATGAATCTACCACGATGCACACAAATGAATTTTTTTTTTAAAATATGTTAGTTTTTCTAACATAAGAGGGAGAGAATAAGCGGCTAAGAAATATATTTTGAATTATCATTAGTATAATCCTCGTTTAAAATATAATTCAAGTCAAATGCTAGAAGCATTTGCTGATCCAACTATTTCATATTTCAGCTGCAAGATGCTTCTAAATGTCCCCGAGGGACAGAGTCTGTTTTGAATTATCATCGGTATGATCTTCGTTTAAAAGATAATTCAAGTCAAATGCTAGAAGCATTTGTTGATCCAACTATTTCATATTTCAGCTGCAAGATGCTCCTAAATGTCCTTAGGACAGAGTCTACAGCATATGCATGGAGCATGGTAGACCAATTGATTCCAAATGTAATACTCCTTGAAAAAAAGAAGGAGAAAATGATCATAATAAAGAGGCAATGTGCTCATGAAGATCCTACGACATAACACTTCATAAAACCTCATAGGAGGTTCAGGTACCTGAAAAATAATCAAGTGATAAGATCTCAGTAAGTTATGTCAAATTGCGAACCGATACAAAATGATATCTCGTCGACAATATCGTTGATACAATATGGCGTGCAATATTATATAAGATTATGAGGATCTGAATTCTACTTCTCTTAAAGCATGTTGACGTAGAAATAATTATTAAGTGAAATGATGCATCTTAGTAAGCGTAAAGTTCATTGGACCTGCAATCCAAACATCAGAACGGGTCATGATTTATATTGATCGATGTTGTCACAACCTATATGGCTTACTTGACAAAATTTATATGAAAATTTTCTGAAGGTCCAAATGCCTGAAGCATATATACGTTATTGAAAAACTTGTTTATAATCCTCAAACGGATTAAATGAACCAAGGATGATGTACTGAAATTACCTTAATAAATATTTATTGATGAATGGTACAAAGATGACTTTGCTTACCCTTATACCTTTATGATATTCAGAATCTTTCATAGTGTTGTGCAAGTTACTGACTTGAATATTATTGAGTATCTTGACGAGTTTTCGAAAAGCAGACTACATGCTAAAAGAAGTTGAAATAAGAAAATTAGATTGGTCCTGAAGTACCATATATTTGTGCAATTGATGTATTTATTTATTTTTCTATAACTATGAGCATGGTATAATTTCTCTCTTACATGGAGATACTGAAATAAGATCAATTGCATATTTCAAACAAAAGCCCTGTCATAAATATATTTATCCTAATAAATATTGTTAATTTTTTTGGATAACAGAGCATTCATCTGATCAACCTAAGAGTTCGATCTAGACATTTATCTATTTCCATGAAGGATTACTGTCATACCATGTTGTTGTTGGCATTGCCTTAGTTTATATAGCCTTGAAGGTGCCTCTTCGGAATAGGTTGGTGATTGTTCGGAAAGGTTGCCTTCCATTTCTCATTCACACCAACTTGGCTAGTTTTATTCATTAACTAGCTTTAACAATCCCCCACATGAATGGGGAATGGCTATATGATGAAAAACATGCATGACAAAAAACTCGTGTGATTCGTAAGCAAGGATTAATCGCATCCGGATAAGTAGATTTCTCTTTGAACTTTCCGTAGTGAACATATGTCGGATATACTCGGTCAATCGGTAGATGTGATATCCTTGAACCGTCGAGCTTTGGTGTATACCTAGACAACCACATGTCACACAATTAACCCTTTAACCGTCTTTGGTTCTCATTGTTTTGTTCGTTTCACCATGAACACTTGCTCGGTTCATAAGTGCGTAGAGAATTGGCCTTACATAATTCTCCTTGAAGCGGCTTACACTTCACACTTACATAGGTGATTCCTAAATGTGTCATCCCGTAGATACACTATTTGATATACCCCGTACCAAACTTAGGAACCATTAAAAAGCCGCAATGATTTATCCTGCATACTGAACATTGTCTCATCACGAGAATGGACCAAAGAGTTATTGTGACAATGTTGAACCGTCATTAATGACTCTGTTTGATCTCTTTGAACCTAGATCTTGGGATCTCCGGTCTTCTAGGTAGAGTTACCGTCACGATGACTTGTCCTCGGCCATAGTCCCATTCCCCTTGATGATCTTTCAACTACCTCTCTAGTTAGGCCTTTAGTTAGTGGATCCGACACATTATCTCTTGACTTAACATAGTCAATTGTGATAATTCCACTAGAGAGTAGTTGTCTAACGGTATTATGTCTTCGTCGTATGTGACGAGACTTTCCGTTGTACATAAGGCTCCCGCTCTTCCTATTGCCGCTTGGCTATCGCAATGTATGCATATAGGAGCCAACGGTTTGGGCCAAAATGGAATATCTTCTAAGAAATTCCGGAGCCATTCAGACTTCTTCACCGGCTTTGTCTAAAGCTATGAACTCGATTCCATTGTAGAGCGGGCGATACATGTCCGTTTGGATGACTTCCAAGACAACGCTCCTCCACCTATGGTAAAAACATATCCACTTGTGGATTTAGTTTCGATTGAACCGGTGATCCAATTTGCATCACCGTATCCTTCAATAACTCGCAGGGATACCCGTAATAATGCAAAGCAAAGTTTTGAGTATGTTTTAAATACCCCAAAACTCGTTTCATCGCTGACCAATGTTTTTGGTCGGGATTACTAGTGTAGCGACTTAGTTTACTTATAGCACATGCAATATCGAGTCGCGTACAGCTTCATGATATACATCAAACTTCCCAACACTCGGCATAATCCAATTGAGAATGACTTTCACCTTTATTCTTTGCAAGAGCAAGGTTCATATCAATTGGCGTCTTTGCAACTTTAAAGTCCAAATACTTGAACTTTTCAAGTACCGTTTCAATATAATGAGATTGAGACAATGCTAGACCTTGAGGAGTCTTATGGATTTTAATTCCCACTAATTAAATCGGCAACTCCTAAGTCTTTCATATCAAACTTACTAGCAAGCATGCGCTTAGTAGCATTTATGTTAGCAATGTCGTTACTCATTATCAACATATCATCCACGTACAAACAAACAATGACTACGTGGTTTGGAGTGTTCTTAATATAGACACATTTATCACACTCATTTATCTTGAATCCATTTGACAAGATTGTATGGTCAAATTTTGCATGCCACTGTTTGGGTGCTTGTTTTAGTCCGTAAAGAGACTTAACAAGTCGACACACCTTCTTCTCTTTCCCCGGAACTACAAACCCCTCAGGTTGTTCCATGTAAATTTCTTCCTCTCGACTCTCCATTTAAGAAGGCTGTTTTCACATCCATTTGATGGATTTCAAGACCGTACACGGCGGCTAACGCTACTAACACCCGAATAGATGTAATCCTCGTTACCGCGAGTATGTATCAAAGTAATCAAGACCTTCTCGTTGTCTAAACCCTTTAACAACTAGTCTTGCCTTATATTTATCAATAGTACCATCAGCTTTCATTTTCTGCTTGAAAATCCATTTGGAACCTAAAGGTTTATTCCCTGGAGGAAGGTCAACCAATTCCCAAGTATGGTTGTTTAAGATGGATTCTATCTCACTATTGATTGCCTCTTTCCAAAATTGAGCTTCCGATGAAGACATAGCTTCGTTGAAGGTTCGAGGCTCATTCTCCAACAAAAATGTTAGAAATTCTGGTCCAAATGAAGTAGACGTCCTTTGACGTTTGCTGCGTCTCGCTTTTCCTCATCGAATATTTTCCTTTGTTTCTTCCCGAGGTCGTTTAGATTCTTTGCTAGACGACTCACATTCCTTTTTATACGGATATATGGTTTCAAAGAAGTCAGCATTATCTGATTCAATTACCGTATTTACCTGAATGTCGGGATTTTCTGATTTGTGAACCAGAAATCGATATGCTAAGCTATTTGTGGCATGTCCTATGAAAACACAATCAATGGTTTTAGGTCCTATTTTTACCCTTTTGGGTTTAGGAATTTACACCTTGGCCAAACACCCCCACACTTTGAAGTATCCCAAATTGGGCTTCCTTCCTTTCCACTTTTCGTATGGAATAGATTTTGTTTTGCTATGGGGCACTCGATTGAGTATTCGGCTAGCTGTTAGAATGGCTTCCCCCCACAAGTTCAAAAACGTAACTTATTAACGTGGCATTCATCATTTCTTTCATGGTTCTATTTTTCCTTTCCGCAATTCCGTTTGATTGTGGCGAGTAAGGGCGATTGTTTGATGAATAATGCCATATTCCAAACATATTTGTTCAAAAGGAGATTCATATTCACCGCCCCTATCACTCCTTATCATTTTAATCTTTTTGTTAAGTTGAGTCTCAACTTCACTTTTGTATTGCCCGAATGCTTCAATTGCTTCATCTTTACTATTAAGTAAACAAACGTAGCAATACCGCGTACTATCGTCAATAAAAGTTATGAAATACTTCTTCCCACCACGAGATGGGATTGACTTCATGTCACAAATATCTCGTATGGATTAAGTCTAAAGGACTTGAATTCCTTTCAACCGACTTATAAGGATGTTTAACATACTTAGACTCAACACATATTTGACATTTTGATTGATTGCATTCAAACTTAGGCAATACTTCCAAACTAATCATTTTTCGCAAGGTTCTATAATTGACATGTCCTAAACGTGAATGCCATAAATTATCGAATCGAATCGGTTTTGACAAAGAACAATTATAATACACAACGGTGAAGATTTTATTTCTTCAAACCGAATCAAGGTTACACAAACAGATTTAAAATACTTGAAACGAAATGCGATAAATTGTATGTTGTATACTTGATGAAGTTTTTATATCTTCAAATCAAGTACCCAAATGAGTAGAAAGTTATGAAAACTTTAATCTCAATCGGAGTAGAAAATCCGAAGATTTTAGTCTCCAAACAACATATAAGTTCGTTACACCGAAACAACAAACACCTTTTTTTTTCCAGTAAATTGTATGTTGTATACTTGATGAAGTTTTTATATCTTCAAATCAAGTACCCAACGGAGTAGAAAGTTATGGAAACTTTAATCTCAACCTAGGAGTAGAAAATCCGAAGATTTTAGTCTCCAAACAACATACAAGTTCGTTACATCGAAACAACAAACATACACCTTTTTTTTCCCCAAGAAATTGTATGTTGTATACTTGATGAAGTTTTTATATCTTCAAATCAAGTACCCAACGGAGTAGAAAGTTATGAAAACTTTAACCTCAACCGGAGTAGAAAATCCGAAGATTTTAGTCTCCAAACAACATACACTTTTTTTCTTTTCGACAACGTTCGTAATTGTTAAACAAGAACAAATGAACACAGAAATAATGATTAAATTCCTTAAGCTTGTTGTTGTGCCCGTGTTAAAAAATCAGTTTCTCATTCACACCAACTTGGCTAGTTCAATAGCTTTACAGCTTGTTTCAATGACAGTCAAATCATAGAAAGATAACAACGATTTTTAAAGCAAGTCAAAAATGTACTTGGCGTGATTCCAACAATATGACATGGCAGTGATGCAATATATCTAAGATGATCATTTGACAGATTCGATCACAAATGCACTCTTTTTTCCTTAGCCAAGATTTGAATAGATGGTATCCAAGATTGGAATGAGAAGATTCAGACATCTGAATCGTGGTCTTCATCCGGGAGAGTAGAATACGCATTGTACTCTTTTATCCTTAGCCAAAGTTTTGTCCCATTGAGTTTTCTTGGTAAGGTTTTTAATGAAGCAGCTCTCAAAGCGTAGTGTACTCTTTTTCCTTCACTAAGACTTTTTCTCACATGATTTTTTCTAATAAGATTTTAACGAGGCACGTCATCTAATTAATGGATATCCAAGAAGGAGTGTTGTAAATAGTAATTATTTGTGTGTCCATTAAGTTTACTTGGAGAAAAATTAGTAGTTAGCTTGGTCACCAAGATTACTTGGCTACCAAGCTTAACTTGGCCATCAAGCATATTCCTCCTATAAATAGGAGTTCATTTGTGGAATATGACATATACAATCAGTTTTTCCTACGTACTTGTCTTTGGTGTATTTACTTTATAGTCTTTGTTTTATAACATTTGCAAATTTCTTTTGATAAAAGTTAAACAAAAAATTCTGTTTACAGTATAGTATGTTCAACACAAAAGAATAGCTTATAACTCAGTTAATGGGGGTATGATTTTATCATGATCCGAAGAGGAAACATATTGAATACCACTTAATCAAGATTGGTTGATCCTAATAATTTCAGTAAAAGAGCCGAGTATTCTAACTCTATTAAAACAAAAACATGTATAACAAACACAGACCACATACCAGCATCATTAATGTCAACAAGTTTCTCTTTTGGCACGGTAATCCTCTTATGTGTTGAGATTTTCAAAGCTATTTCTTCAACATTATAAGTCCAGTAACCAAAGCAACATGTTAGCCATGTACCACAAAAAATCTAACATCAATGTGAGAGACCTTAAGCTAAGCATCCATTACCTCCTAGCCATGTCCTTGGGTTATGTTGCTTATAGGACTCGTGTTAAATTCTTTCTTGTTGAACAATCAGAGGTATTAACGAAGGACATATCTAAACCTTTTTGCATTGTTTGTGGGCAAAAGTGAACCTTTTCCCCTTTTATATATGCCACGCAAGTTACCAAATTGTCCATAAACTGTAAATATTGCTCTATTCTTCCATACCCAATTCAGTTTTATGGTTACCATATCACGTTATTCCAAAATCTATGATCATAAAAGTAAGAAATGAGCTAATTGGCCAGGAAACAGTTTAGTTTTCCTAAATGTTATTCTCAAATGATATTAAAAGGCAATCAAAATTCCTTACAACAAGCCAGATTTGGGAACAATAAGCCCAAATTTGGAATTACTCAATCGAATTGAAAATAGAACTCGAATTTTGTTCTCTCAATTAGGCATAACACTTGAATCCAAGAAATACAACTATCTTATGCAAAATCTGGCTTCTCGGGGTATGTGCAACCCGACCTCTGGATGATAACATTTGATGCGTAACAACCTGCTCTTACACAATCAGCAATTGGTTTTCCTTGCACCAATTGTGACAAGAATCCTCCAACAAATGCATCCCCTATTAAAGTAAGAATAAACATGTTAAATGATAGCCTCATGCACGTTAAAAAGACTAAATACATTTCGTGGATTAGAATTAGAAGAGTTATGCTAACACCATGGTAGTTGACTACTAGGTTTTGGTAAAAGAGTTTTGTCCCACTGTGTGATACTGATAGTAGTCGTAAAGAAAATGGAACTTGGTCTTACTCAATCCATAAAACTAGCTCTAGCTCATAAACGGAGAATAGCCAAGAGCATAACAAAACCTTATTTCTTCGACTAATGTGAGACACTTAAAAGCTATTACCAACATTTGGGACAAACTTTATGCAGCTGAAGGAGAGAAAAACTCGGGAGGATCACAAATGTCTGGTAGGGTATAAAATTGGATTTCAACATTTTGATTTTTTTGTGAACATCTTTAAGATTTTGTGAGATTCTCACATCATATGTGATTTCCCATGAACTTCTTAAAAAAATAACATACTTCAAAACATGATGTTGGAAAAAGTTTGAACCAAAGGAGAAAGTTGTTCGCAAAAAAAGTTTGTGCAAAAGAAAATGTCTTTGGTTAGTTATAGTATTTGAAGATCTGCAAGTGTGTTGTGAGTAGAACTTTTCTTTGAAAATCACCCTCAAACCCACTTCTAAGAAAAATAGCTTTAGAAAAATGATCTTGCAAAAACTTTTTGATAAAAGTTAAACAAACACATTTTTGGCAAAACTATTTGAAGAATTTAAAGAAGAATTCAATGGATAAAAGCCGCTGAAAGTTTCAGATAAATGTTAAAACAAAACATCATAATGTTACATTAACTACTCTCAGAGTCAGAATATTGGATCTTACACACTTCTGTTTGTACTATGCTCTACACAAAAGAATGGCTTATCAGCTCAGTCAATAGGGTGTGATTTTATCATGATCCAAAGAGGAAACATACTGAATACCACTTAATCAAGATTGGTTGTTCCTAATAATTTCAGTAAAAGAGAGGGTATTTTAACTCTATTGAAACAAAAACAGGTAAAACAACCATAGAGCACATACCAGCACCATTGGTGTCAACAAGTTTCTCTTTTGGCAACGGTATAACAGGGAACAACTTCACCTTTCCATCCTCAGCAACAACAACAGGATCAGCACCCTGTGTAATAACGGTAATCCTCTTGTGTGTTCCAGATGCCTTTGGCCATTGGGAGATTTTCAAAGCTATTTCTTCAACATTATCAGTCTAGTTATCAAAGCAGCATGTTAGCCATGTACCACAAAGTCAACATCAAGGTGAGAAAACATTAAGCTAAGGTAAGCATCCATTACCTCCCAGCCATGTACTTTTGAGAAGGTTCTTGCTTCTGTCTCGTTTCCAAATACAAAGTCCATATACCTGAAAAACAAAAAAGCCAATCCCAAGATCAGTATATCTTCTACCTTCATTTACCTTGACAAAGGTAGGAAACATTGGCCTTACGGCAAGGCTTTCTCTTGAGGATCCCTGAAAAACTCGCAGATGAATGGTGCTGAAAGGTTCATCAAGAAGATCTGCAGCAGGGTGGAATATTATGTGATTATTTCGATGCACAAATTACCAAAAGGACCGGTCACACATAAACAATTGAAACTGCATACCTTGTTATTGGCAGCTGCATGCTCAGCAACAAGCTGAATAGATTCTGGTGAAACGGTGAGAAAGAATCCAGCAATATAGTAAAATTTGGCCTTCTCAACTGTCCACAAACAGATGTGTTAGTTTTAAAATAGACTGAATATCTGAGGTCTAATCTGCGTAGAAACAGGAATGTGATTCCTACCCAAGGCCCAGTTCTCTGGTTTTTTCAAATGGTCAACCTTGTAGCAGTTTGCAGCTGATAAGTTGGCTACCAATGACCTGCATAATCAATACCAGATCATCAATTTAACAAGAAAGCATGTGGAAATTCATGGATGAAAACAAAGATATTATCATGTATCTAAACCTTTTTCCTTTAATCATTTATTGAACCTAATGTAGACAAAGTAGAATGTTTCTTTTTCTCTTCCCAATGAAAAACTAAACACGACACTAGAACCATAGTACACATAACACAAAATTGCATTAAACTAACCTCTCGCCATCCAGCACACAAACAGCACAAGTCCCTGTTGGAGCAGTCTCATCCTCATAGTAATGAACCTATTTTAATCCAAACATAAAGACAAGTTGGGGTTAAGTATTTCTTTATCATGTTATATGTTCAAAGCGTAGAAGATAAAGGCAAACAACGAGCAATAATTGTACTAATAAATCCACAATGCACTGAAATACAAAAAAGATTGTCAAACTAAGACGAGAAACTTAAGGACTAAGAATATACATTGACGCCAGCATCCTTTGCATTTTTCTTCATTTCCTCCCCATACTTGTCCTTCCCAACCGAGCCCATGTAACTTGTTGCTCCTGGAAATGGTAGCATCCACTGCACATGCCAAAGGAAAATTATTCTTCTACACTATATATGTTCATGTCAGGTTGCCAAGAATCACTAAAAACTTATGACGACAAGATACCTGAGCCACTCTGATTGAGTTTTGTGTTGCACCTGCATTGCAGAATTAAGACCACGAGATCAATGATCCTAGTATCTTCCAATGCAGAATATTAATTAATACAATACAATGTGTCAAGGGAAGGGAAAATTACCTCCAGCAATGTATTCAACAGTGGGCTTGGCTGACATTTCATCATACCTGGTACATAAAAGTTCTATCAATATTTTTGAAGAATCGAACAGCTTTCTGACTAAAGGCATAAATCTAACTCTTTTCTTCAGTAGAACGTGGTCTGGTAGCTCTCTTACTTAATGTTTGTGTCCCAACTCTCCAAGCGTACAGCTAGTCTTTCAGAGTTCAAATCAGCAATGATAATAATAGGTCCATTGCTAATTTTGTAGAGTTGGAAATGTTGTACAAATTAGTACCTATTTAAGTATTCCTTTAAAGAGGAGGTATTCTCACCAGCCTACACTTAGAGCGGGAAAAAAGAAACGCCTAAACACCAAAACTTAAAAGATTTATACAAAATTTTATTTCTCCAACCAAATTCTACTAGAAAAGGATAACTATGCAACTATAAAGTCTGTGGAAGTTTTAGTTCAATAAATTTACTCGGCACATGTATAAGCTAACCTCAATCTCAAAATAAAAAGACATGTATAAGCTACCCTCAATCTCAATTACAAGAAACTCCTTGAGCCGAGGGTCTATCAACCTCTCTACCTTCACAAAGGTAGGGGTAAGGTCTGCGTACATCCTACCCTCCCCAGATCCCACTTCAGGGATTAAACTGGATATGTTGTTGTACAATTACAAAAAACTAAGACAAAAAAGAAACCACTTACATAGGCAAGTGCTTGTCCTCCGCAAGAATTGCATTGTTCGGCTTGATATCATACCTATGAGTTAAAAATCAAGTCATTCAAATGATACAATGAAAAGGAAAGAAAAAAAAAGAACTCAAAGCTACAAGTAAAACCAATGCACTTTTAGAGCTAAAACCAACATTGTAAGTCAGAGGATGTGGAGTATCATTGAATCCACTTGCTAATTTACTATAAATGTGCATTTGTAAGAAATTGCTCAGTCATACACATAACAAACAGAGGGGTGTGGGTTGAAAAATACCCGCTCCCCTTATACTACAGCCACCCTTGTAGCAGGTGCTGATGCAACTTTACTTTATCGGGTTCATTTGAAACCATTACTTTCGACGCGGAGTATAAATTTATATGTAAGAATCCACTAAAATTGTAACAAATAGTATATATGAACCCATATTTTTTAAAAATATAATGGGTCTAATGCTAAAATCTTAAAGGTTGAACCCATAGAGCTTAAATACTCGATGCACTAAGGCCCTATATGCAACATTAGCATAGTACAAATACACAGATATTATAAGCACTAAGATCCAATTTAAGACACTAGTAAAAAGAGATCACGTTGAAAATAAGAAATAGTATCGAACATAGGCAGATTTTTTTCATCTTGTAGTTTTTAGTTTGCCATTTCTTTTTCTTTTGCCTTCTTATAAGAAATAGTATTGAACATAGACAGATTTTTTTCATTTTGTAGTTCTTGTTTCGCCGTTTCTTTTTCTTTTGCCTTCTTATAAAAAATAATCCAATATGAACAAATCTAAGATCAATATACAAATACCACCATATCAAGCATATGCATAGGTAGCCACTATGTAGATAAAGCTTCAGGAACTAACAAGATCTATAAAACTGAACCACAATGGTACACTACAAATCGGCTTAAAAACAAAACTAGCTAAAATGGTGAATTTACTCATCTGTGGGGTGCCATGAAATATAACAAAACATTATTTATTCAAGAAATATCTATCTACAACAGCTGCAATGTCGAGTAATGGATCGCAAACCAGAAGGGTACACTACGATTTCGGGTGTATAGTAGTGAAACCGGGGCATAAATTTATTTGTAAAAATCTAGGAAAATTGCAACAAATAGAAGATATGAATTCATAACGTTAGAAATGCAAGGGATTTAATACTAAGAAACTTAAGGATTGAACTCATAAAGCTTAAATATTGAATCCGTCTCTAAAACTAGCTAAAATAGGGGAATGTAAACATATGGGGTGTCATGAAATGTAACAAATCATTACTTTTTCAAGAAATCTCTATCTACAACAGCTGAAATTTCTAGTAATTGATTGCAAACCAGAAGGGTACAAATAGCAGATATGAATTCATAATTTTAAAAATGCAAAAGGATTTATTACTAAGAACCTTAAAGGGAACTTATAAAGCTTAAATCTTGGATCCGTCTCTCGCGACAAATACAAAAATTGCTAAAATGGGGGAATTTAAACATATGGGGTGTCATGAAATGTAACAAAACATTACTTGTTCAAGAAATCTTGATCTACAACAGCTGAGATATCAAGTAATGGATTTCCCATGCCCAAAAGAATGCCATCATACTCCATTCTTTGATATACTTTTTTTTTCAAATCTAGATCTTGAAGTAAGTAAGTAAGGGTGTGCAATTTAAGCTAATGTAAGAAAGTGATTATATATAGGACTAGTACAAACAAGATGTCGGCTGAGTGACAAGGGTTGTTGATGAAGTGTGTGCCTACTAGTGGGTGTAAAATGTCTATTGAGGGGTCCACTTACCAAACCCTATGATTTATTTATGTGTTTTTTTGGTCTCCTTGAACTAACCTACTTTAAGAAAATAAATTTGTAACTGAGATAGGAAATGGAATGGATTGTGATAGGGTGGATGAAATATCTTCATATGTAATTAGAGCGTTGGTATGCGAATAAAATCACATAGTAATAGTTGTGAAAATACCGGAAAGCTATATATAAAGTGTAAAGATATTTTTAAGTGCGTGAGGTCTTTTGAGGAAAATTGGGCTTGATCCAAAGTAAATAATATCATTAATGGTTCGACGGAATGAGTATGGAGATGCGAAATCATGGTCTAGGACTCAATTCACTATCTTTATCATGTTAAAGATAGCTCAGAGAGGCACGCGCACGAGAAGAAACTAGTTGTGCTTTGATGGTCCTAAACGCTTGGTCATATGTGTGGCAGAATGAATCTCGAAAATTGACTCGTAATTCTACAAAAAATGTTTAAAGTGCTCTCGAATCATCTGTATAGATTTTTAATGCAATTGAATTCTAGAAAAAATGGTTTAAACTGCGCTCTCGAAAAGATACCTGACTAGAATTTCACTTGAGTTGCTAGTTAAGAATTGGAGTGATTTAGCAAATGCCATAACCAAATATCCATTTATCTTCCTAACAACCCCTCATGCCGTTGCTTTGGTTAAAGCGAGAGAACAACTACCATCAGTATTCAAAATAAATGAGTATTGTTTTGAGCATTCACATTGAGCTAGGTTGAGCCGAGGAAAAATTATATTGTATATACAATGTTAAAATTATTTTTTATGTATATATAGTAGATGTTGAACCCGTGACTTGTTCGTGTGTTTATTTTTTTATATTTTTTAACTCCTTACTAAAAAATTTAGTTTCGCCACCGCTCATGATACATATTATATAGAAAGAAAAAAAGAAGATGATAGTGAAAGAGGGGTTGATGATTTATTCGACGTCGGTTTTTTTTTTGACAAAAGTTGGAAATGAAATTAGAAGTTGAATATTAATTAGCGATTAATGACCACAAATCCTTAACATTTATTTTTTATTAGAAATATTTCTCTTTCACCTATTGGATCCTAATTATCTTTTACAGTGAAAAATGCTCAACTTTTTAATAATATTATGAGATAATATATGTGGAACTTTAGTTATATACTCCCTCCGTCTCATTTTAAGTGTATTATTTTCCTTTTTGTATGTTCCAAAAAGATTGTTTCTTTCTATATTTGGTAAGTACAATTCAAATATCCTACATGATAAGTTTATAACCACAAGATCAGAGAAATTTTAGTACATTACACATTTTTAAATTAGGAATACAAGATTCAAAAATTTCTCTTTATTCCTTAAATTTTGTATCTAATCAAACTAAGACACTTAAATTGGGAAGGAGAGAGTATGAAGTTATGATTTACTACTTTTAAAATCTCCAAGTTGTACCTGGAAGGCCTATATAAGTGATCACTTTGACATATCATCACTTGTGATCACTTATAGGCTCCTTCCATCAATAGGTATTTCTCTATCTTTAAGGTCACAGTTGATAATATTTTATTTTTAAAGTTATAAATTCACATTATCATGAGATTTATCTATAAATATTCTTTGAGTGGTCTAATAATATTTTTAAAAAATTAACGGTATGTAGATCTTAAATTTTAATCTTGCCCTCTCTCAATTTATGTGATACAATTCGGATTTCAAGAGTCATACCTCTTTATTTTGACCGTGAATTTGGACATACAATCTTTAAGTTTTTTAAAATAATTTACATATTTAAAAACTAAATAAAAATATTGTAAGTCATAATAATTAATAATTTATAATATTTAAAGGATACTAACAAATTACGGTCAAATATTTTTTATTTGACTCTCGAAATCTGAATTGTATCACATAAATTGAGACATAGTAAATAATAGATAATTCATGAACTCAATAGGCATACACAATATCAGCTTACGTTCAAAATACTTTTTTGCAAATCAGTGCAAAATCAGCAAAGATTGTTGAGTGTTCTGTCATACCTCTCATTGCTGCCCATATTTATTGAAACAAATAATCCCTTCATTATTTTCATTAATGAGTGAGTATATATATAATTTACAATTTCCATAATATGAAAAATCTTATTTCCATTCTACTCCCAAAACCCTATTCTATTTGTACAAGAATTCTATAATTATGGTAAGTGTACAATGCTAATTAAATACAATAATATACTACCAAAATTACTGTGATATACATGGTCTCCCTATTTCCTTATATGTCTCGTGTTTCCTTGATATACACGGTATATACAGGGCAGTGTATATATTGTGTATATCACGTGTATATCAGGTATATTTAACACACACACACAGTCATAGCGGACGGTCTTTGTATGCTGAGACTGTCCCTAAAATTTTCAAAAAGGACCGAGGGAAGACCTTTGGTAAAGATGTCTGCAATTCGATACCTGGAAGGAACATGACAAACACGTACTTGTCCACGAACTACCTTTTCGCGAACAAAGTGGATATCCATCTCGATGTGTTTAATGTGCTGGTGTTGAACAGGATTACCAGAAAGGTAGATGGCACTAATATTATCACAATAAACCAAGTAGCTTTCTGAATATGACAATGAAGCTATAATAGAAGATTACGTAACCAACATGATTCAGAGACCACATTGGCCACCCCTCTATACCCGACCTCTGCACTAGAGCATGACAATGTAGACTGACGCTTCGCAGACCATGAGACCAAGTTATTCCCAAGAAACATACAATAGTCGGACGTGGAACGTCTGGTATCTGGACAACCACCCCAATCAGCATCTGTATACGAGACAAGTGTAGATATCGATGACGGATATAAATGTAAGCCATAGTCAAGTGTTCCCTGGATGTATCAAATAATGCGTTTGAGTGCATTCATGTGTTCAACCCTAGGATCATGCATAAATAAACACACCTGTTGTACGACATACGTAATATTTGATCTCGTGAATGTAAGATACTGAAGAGCCCTTGCAAGACTGCGATAGCGGGTCGGATCCTCGTAAGGTGAGCCAGCCGTAGCACCCAGCTTGGGCTTAGTATCGACGAGAGTGGGAGTAGACTTGCATGAGCACATGCCATCACGCTCAATAATCTCAGCTGCATACTTTCGTTGGGATAAGAACAACCCACCTGCATGACGAAAAATAGTAATCCCCAAAAAGTAACTCAAGGGCCCGAAGTCTTTCATAGCAAACTCATAACCGAGCATGGTCATGATAGACTTGAACAAAGCATCAGTGGAGACAGTCAAGATAATATCATCCACATATAATAAAATATAAGACAGGGAAGAACCACGACAATAAATGAACAATGAATTATCAGACGTGTTGTGCGAAAACCTAATAGACGAAACATAGTCTGCAAATCTCTTATACCAAGTCCGTGGGGCCTGCTTAAGCCCATACAAGGACTTCTTCAACAAACAAATATGATGAGGATATTTGGGGTTTCGAAAATCCAACTGTTGATGCACATAGACGGTTTCCTTAAGATTACCATGTAAGAAAGCATTCTTCACATCTAACTGATGAATTGGCCAAGCTTTGGAAAGAGCCAGACTGAGAACAGTGTGAATGGTAGCCGGTTTGACAACTGGACTAAATGTCTCACCACAATCCACACGAACTTGCTGAGTCTTACCATTACCTACAAGACGAGTCTTATGCCTCGCAAATGAACTGTCAAAATTATCCTTATGAGTAAAAATCACATAGACCGAATAATATTAACACCAAAAGGATGGGGTACCAACTTCCATGTCTTATTTTCAATAAAAGCATCATATTCGTCGTTCATAGCCAATTTCCAATTTTGGTCATTTAATGCAGACACAGGGTTACGGGGTAGTGGGAATTTAAGAACATTAGAATTAAGATTAAAATGTCTTTTTGGTTTAAAAATACTTCATTGACTACGAGTAACAGGCCTGTGTGTCGAGGGAGAATTGAGTGGATTTTGGGAAAAAGTCGGAGGGGTGATGGACTGTCCAACAGGCAGTGGGCCTGCTAGCCAAAAATTGAAACCGGAGGCTTGGCTGAAGCAGAAACTAGGCCAGAAGCTATCTCGGTAGTGGGCTGGGCAAGCGGCCCACTAGCAAAAACTGGGTAGAAACAGTGGGTGTTGACGGGCCAGCAGGCCCACGTCAGCAGACAGTGGGCCTGCTGGCGTTCCGGGGGTACTTTGGATTGGCCCATTAATCGGTGCATAATGTAAGGTGAGACTTCGTCATCTAAAAAATTATACGAACCAGGCACGGGACTACACACTTAAGCAAATGGAAATTGGGTCTCACAAAAAATAACATGGCGACAAATTATAATTTTATTAGACGATAAATCAAAACACTTGTAACCACGATTACTAGATGGATAACCCAAGAACACACAAGCGGTAATACGGGCTTGAAGTTTGTTAATTGTAGTTGACGGAAATAATGGATAACATAAACACCCAAAGACCCTAAGATGTGAATACGTAGGATTCTTATGATAGATGATTTTAAGAGGGGATGAATATGCCAACCCTTTTGTAGGAAGTATGTTAAGGAGATAAGTAGTCATTTGTAAAGCATGATGCCAAAAAGAAGGGGGTACGAAAGCATGGATCAAAGTTCAGACAATATTATTAATGGTACGAATTTTTCGTTCGGCTTCCCATTTTGTGAAGATGTGTGAGGACAAGAGAAACGAAAAACTATGACATTAGCATTACAAAATTCCCGAAACAACCCATTATCATATTCTTTGCCATTATCACATTGAATATTTTTTATTTTCCGTTCGAATTGGGTATGGATGAATGCTCTAAATTTTAAAAATGTGGAAAAAACTTGAGATTTTTTCGCTAACGGAAAGGTCCATAAAAAATTAGAATAATCATCCAAAATTAGAACATAATAACGATGGCCCACAAGTCCATAAATCGCTATGAATAATATCAAAAGGCATCAAAGTACGAGAAGTAAAGGCATCAAAGTACGAGAAGTAAAGGCTACAAATGGTAATCTAACATGTTTTCCTAAAAGACAAGAATGACAAATTAGAGTACTACGCGTACCCTTACAAGAAATAAAATTATTTTTATGCAAGGAAGAAACAATGGACGCCTCAGGGTGATCCAAACGTGCATGCCACAAGGAAGGAGCTAGAGCGGCAAATGTCAATGGCATGGCTTGACTCGAGAAACTGGTGGCGGGCGTGATTGGTTAAAGATCTCCCCTACCATTACATCTCATGAGAGGTATCCCCGTTTTTAAATCCTTCACAGAAAACCCAAATGGATCAAAATTAACAGAGACCCAATTTTCAGTGGTGACTTTACGGACATACACCAAATTTTTAATTAAGTTAGGGGCATGAAGGGTATTATTAAAGACAAGAGGTGTATGGGGGGAGATTTTAGTATTATTTTAGAGTGTGTTTTAGGGAGTCTTTTGTTTGTCTTGTGTAGTATTATGCGTGTTGTTTGTGTTTTCAGGCTTTAAGCGATTCAGAAAGGAATAAGGCGAATCCAAAGGAAATATGCAGTTATTAAGGACAAAAATGCATAGCTGGTCACAAGAAATGAGTCAAAGAAGCCTTGGGAAGCAGTATAAACAAATTCCGAATGAAGAACGCTGAAGAGTCGCGGCGCTGAAGGGCCGCGACGTCCAACATTAGTGTCGTGGCACCCACTGGCATAAAGTGAGCGACTTTCAGAAGCGAATTAGCGCCGCGACGCTCTAATAGCTGAGTCGCGCCAACGACGACGTCAGGGCAACGAAAAACCTAAATTTAACAAGGGCAAAAAGGTCCATTCTGGGGTTTTTTTTCGTGATATATGCTGGGGGAGGCGCATTTGGAAAAGAAAAACACTTTGGAGGCAAGAAATAAGAGAATAGAAGCCATTAGAGACATCTATTGTTCAAGTTCTTTTTCTTTGCTTTACTTTAATTCAGTTCATGTTGGATATTAAGTTGATTAGTTTTCTTAGCATGACTATGAGCTAATTACTTTTATTAGGGTTTTCTGCCGAATCACTTGAAACTCTATTATGATTTAATGCATTGTTAATGTTCCTCTTCATCTATTAAAATCTATTCAACTTGCGTTTATTGAATGAGAATTAATTGACCTTTAGTTTTCATTATCTATATGATTTCAAATCGAGATCTGAAAAGGGAGATTTGAATATGCTATAGTTGATTAGACGTAGGTTTAATCTTGAACGAGAGTATCACGATTGTCTGTGTAGCGTTTTAGGTTATTGATCTTAATCCTCCTATGTGGTCGAACTTATCATATAAATATAGAAATTTCTCACTTAGGTTGAGTTTTTATATGTCCTAATCGGAATATAGAACATCTCAGTTAACCTGCTATCTTAATAAGAAGAAGAATCATTACTGTTGCATTAATGAATGATAGAGTGGAAAGTTGAGGAGATTGGAAACCCTAATTCCTTCATTACTAAATTAAACCTCGTGTGTTTTCATTGTATTTTATTCTAGAAATTCATGTTAGTTTGTTAATTCTTTAGTTAGAAATCATCACTTATATTCGTTAGCCAAATAGAAACTAAAGATTAGTTAATTGGTACTTGATAAATCAGTCTCTGTGGACGATACTCAGTCTTACCGAAATTTATTACAAATTGCGATACGTACACTTGCGTAGCATTTAGAAATAACGCAACACATATCCTCACAGATGCAAAACAGTTTGGTGATTTCTTCCTATTTGCTTAAGCCTCGGTATGCAGAGTTAACTGTTATTTATAATGGTGGAAGAATGCAAGTATTCAGTAGAATAGTCGAGGAGTGCACAAAGTGGCCTGGAGACTACTATTATGACCACAAAATTTCTTTAAAAAGAATCATTAACCAACAATTATTATGATGAAAGAAACATACCAATGAAACAAAATGATGAGACTTGATTGTTCGTGTTAGCAGTTAGAATCGTGCACTAGGCAAAAACTTAATAATGCCAATGGTTGGTGTTGAGTTGTGGAGTCTAATTCACCGCTGATACTATGAAGACCCTACGCAGAGTGTGGAGGGTATTTTGGAAATTTTAGGCTTGTATTATGTTCACCCTAGTCTTTGCTATATATAGACTAGGGCGCCATTTTTCTTTCTTCGAGGTTGAGCAAGAGAGAAAGAGAGAATTGTAAACTTAAACTCCCTATTTGATTATAGTAAAATTTGCAGCGGCAAAATAGACATAGCTCTCGCATTGAGGGTGAACCACTATAAATTTGTGTGTTATTTGTTCTTCGCTTATGTACTGTTTTCTGATTAGGTAGGATTTGAGTCTCAAATCCTAACAACTGGTATCAGAGCGACAAGTTGTGTTGCGATTCAGAAAATGATAGGAAGCGAAGATGGTTTGACGCACGGCATCGGGAAATTCGATGGTACAGATTATGCATTTTGGAGAATGTAGATTGAAGATTATTTGTACGGCAGAAAACTTCATCAACCGCTGAGTCCGAAACCATAAGAGATGAATGATGCAGAGTGGAATCTCCTTGACAGACAGGTTCTGGGAGTCATTCGATTGACGATGTCGAAGAACGTTGCTCACAACGTGGTGAAGGAGAAGATCACCGCCGACATGATGAAGGTTCTGTCCGAATGTATGAGAAACCTTCGACAAACAATAAGGTATTTCTTATGAAGAAACTCTTTCATCTAAAGATAGAGGAATGTGCTCATGTTGCAACACACGTGAATGAATTCAACACGATTGTCATCTATTTCAATCTAGTTTGACGATGAAGTGCAAGCCCTAATTTTGTTGGCGTCTTTACCGAACAGTTGGGAGCCATTAGAGCATCGGTTAGTAATTCTGTTGGCAGTGATAAACTGAAATTCAACGATGTTAGAGATCGTATCCTTGCTGAGGAGGTTCGCAAGATAGATTCTGGAGAGGCATCGACGAGTTCTGCTTTGAATGTTGAGAACAGAGGCAGAAATTATGACAGAAACTACAACCGAAATAAGGGCAAGTCAAAGTCAAGGAATGGCAGGAGTCAATCCAAATTCGGGCAAACACTTGAGTGTTGGAACTGTGAGAAAATATGTCACATCAAGAGAAATTACAGGGCACCGAAGAAGTAGGACAACAAGGGGATTGGAATCAATGCTGCCACTGAAGACATTGGTGATGCGATGTTGATGTCTGTTGACAGCCCGATCGACTCTTGGGTGTTTGACTCAGGAGCGTCTTTTTACACCACCCTACATCGTGATATAATGATGAATTACATTGATGGGTATCTCGGGAAAGTATATTTGGAAGATGGTAAGCCTTTAGACGTTGGTATTGGAGACATTAATTTGAAGATGTCAAATGGAAACGTGTGGAAGATCACAAAGGTCAGACATGTTCCGAATTTGAAGCGTAATCTGATCTCGGTGAGTCAGCTTGATGATGAGGGACATGATCTTAACTTTGGTAATGGGTCCTGGAAGGTGACGAAGGGTGCTATGGTGGTTTATCGAGGTAAGAAAAATGGTACTTTTATATGACGATGAGTTGTCGTGATACAATTGTTGTTGTTGACAACACCAAGAAGACAGATCTGTGGCATTGCTGGCTGGGACATATGAGCGAGAAAGGGATGAAGCTTCTAGTGACTAACGGCATGATTTCAGAGCTGAAGTCGGTGGATCATCATATGTGTGAGAGATGCATTCTCAGAAAACAAAGCGAGTAAGTTTTTCAAGTGAAGGTAGAGAATTGAAAGCTGAGAAGCTTGAAATGGTGCACACTGACGTGTGGGGACCTACTACTGCCCCCTCACTCGAAGGATCATATTACTACGTGACCTTCATTTATGATTCAACTAGGAAGCTATGGGTCTATTTTATGAAAAATAAATCCGACGTATTCACTGTCTTCAAAAGGTGAAAAGTCATGGCCGAGAATGAGACAAACCTCAAGATGAGGAGTCTAAGGTCTGACAACAGTGGAGAATACATTGATAGTGACTTCAAATGGTATTTTGCTGATAATGGGATCAAGATGATGAAGACTATTCCTGGAACGCCCTAACAAAATGGAATAGCGGAAAGAATGAATCGAACATTGAACGAGCGTACACGGAGCATGAGAATACACGTTGGACTGCCCAAGACATTCTGGGCAGATGCAATCAATACCGCAACCTTCTTGATTAACATAGGACCGTTTGTTCCTTTGGGTTTCAGAATTCCAGAACAGGCTTGGAGTGGAAAAAAGGTAAATCTTTCTTTTCTGAAAGTGTTTGGTTACTTATCCTATGTTCATATTGATGCTACTACTAGAAGTAAACTTGATCCGAAATCTAAGAAGTGTTATTTTATTGGCTATGGTGACACCGAGTTTGGTAATCGATTCTGGGATGACCAAAATCGGAAGATCATCCGAAGTAGGGACGTCGTCTTTAATGAACAGGTGTTGTACAAGGACAAGTTGCGGGAGAGTTCAGAATCTAAGAACAAGGAATTGAAAATAGTTAATTTGAGAGACTTCTCGGCACCCGAGCTATAATAAGGTACTACTGCGGCAAAGGAACAAGTAGCACTAGAAGAAGGCCGACAAGCCAGTGATGGCGAGGTTGATGAAAATGCTGATTCTGAAACAAATTAGCGGACGCCGATCACAAAATTACGTAGATCATCCAGGATCAGTAAGACGATTCACATGTTCTCTCTGTCCCTCAACTACATTCTGATCACTGACAAAGGGGAGCCAGAATATTACAAAGAAGCGACACAAGTTGATAAATCGATCAAGTGGGAGCTGGAAATGAAATATGAAATAGAATCACTATTGTCAAATCATACATGGGAGGTAGCTAAGTTACCCGAGGATAAACGACATTGTAGAACAAATGGGTCTACCGGATAAAGAAAGAACACGATGGAAGTAAGCGCTATAAAGCAAGGCTGGTTGTGAAGGGATTTCAACAGAAATAAGACATTGACTACATGGAGATCTTCTCTCCCGTAGTCAAGTTGGTGAAAATCAAAACTGTTCTTGGGCTAGTAGTGAAGGAAGATTTGCATTTTCAACAGATGGACGTGAAAATTGCTTTTCTTCACGGTGACTTAGAATAGGAAATCTACATGAAGCAACCTGAGAGATTTGAGGTCAAAAGGAAAGAGAATCTGGTGTGCAAGCTTCAAAAGAGCATGTACGGACTGAAACAGGCTCCAAGACAGTGGTATAAGAAGTTTGACAGCTTTATGAAGAAAGCCAAATTCTTAAGGTACGAAGCAAATCACTGTTTCTACTTCAAGAGATTTGAAAACTCCTACATGATACTGCTCCTTTATGTTGACGTTATGCTGATCATAGGAGAAGACCTACATGAGATTGATAGGATGAAGAAGAAACTGTCAGAAGAATTTGCAATGAAGGATCTGGGAGCCACAAACCAAATCATTGGGATGAGAATCATCAGAAGTAAGGAGGGCCTCAAGCTCTCAAAAGAAGAATACGTGAAGACGGTTCTCAAGAGGTTCAACATGGATGATGCCAAGCTAGTCAGTACTCCCTTGGCTGGACTCTTTCGTTTGTCAAAGGATCAGTCACCTGTGACCGAGGACGAGATGAAGCATATGGACAAGGTACCTTATGCCTCTGCTATTGGCAAGTTTATGTACGCGATGGTATGTACGAGGCCAGACATTGCACATGCAGTGGGAGTTGTTAGCAGGTTTATGAGCAATCCGGGAAAGCAACACTGGAGATTGTGAAGTGGATTTTCAGGTATCTGAAGGGCAGCTCATGTTCAACTTTGTATTTCCGATAGTCAGAGACAAGATTGCAGGGATATGTTGATGCTGACAATGGTGGTGATGTTAATAGCAGAAAGAGCACATCTGGGTATGTTGGGTATGTTTACACCTTCGGAGGTACTGCGATTTGCTGGATTTCAAAGGTGCAGAAGATAGTAGCTTTCTCTAGCTGTGAGGCTGAGTACGTTGCCGTGACGGAGGCCACGATTGAGATGATATAACTGAAAGTATATTTATGTCCTAGAGACAATCTGTATTAGGACAAATGTACTTTACACACATTCATATTATTATTAATGGAGATTAATAATTTGACATTTGCAATTATTGAATTATTAATTGATTGTTTGTAATTATTCATTAATGTGCATCCTTGAGCTTACATTATCATTAATAGAGTGAGATATTCATGATAGAGCGTAACTCTTAAAATAGCCTCGACTAATGATCATCGAGAATGGGATATCAATGATATGTGACAAGTCGACATGTGGTCTGCATCACATCCTTAGAGGATGTAGTATGTCTCACATGCTACGAGTAATGACTACTCGTGATGGACACATGGATACTTTGGAAGTATTTGTATACCCTGTTGATATACTATTTGTTATACTTGTCTAATGTATAATCAACGTGTGGGAGATAGAAGTCCTTAGACTTAAGGTCAATATGCGCCTTGTTTACAAAATAATGTACTTTGATCCCGTCCTAAGCTCAAATGCCTTATAGGTTGGGATACGACTTGTATTGGGTACATTACGATTTGGATTGAAGGTGGTAGTTGAGCCAAGATTAGGATTCATTCCTCGAATGTATATTCGAGAGAACACTCGGATTCTCAGTGATATTAGGTTGACTAAGTCGTTGGCCAACGCAATAGACATATTTAGAATATGGTCTAGTCGTCAACTAATATAGATGAGATACAATGATTAAGCCATTTGGATAGACACTTGACAAATCCTAAGCTTGATCGGGTGTGTTGTGAATGAAATGATTTTATCTTTCCACATAAAGGTTAAGTTTACTGGATTCGCGTAAACGTACTTCACATATTGAGTTCGTCTTCCGACGCCGTCTAGGAGTTCCGTGTAAACCTTAATTTGATTAATGTTGATATGAGAAGGCATGTAGGGTCACACTATGTCGATTGTCCGTTTCGATCTAGGGATGTATTGAGAGAGTAATTAAATGTTCGATTTTGAATCGAGATATTTAAATGAATAATGATTATTTTAATTAAGTCAAAATTGGATTTTGGATTTAATTAAGAATGCACGAAAAATAAATTGAGACAGTGCAGGAGCACGTCGAGCACTGCAGCGCCCATACCCTAGGGCTGCGGCGCAGTGCAGGAGCATGTCGAGCGCCGCGACGCCCATACCCTAGGGCCGCGGCACCTCTGCCTCGAATTTTAGGCCAAACCCAAGGACAAACCCTAATCCGGTTTTGATCTATTTTTTAACTATAAATAGAGGCATTCACCTCATCATTCATACACCAATTTTCTGAAACTCATTCTAAGCCTTAGAGACTTAGAATCAAATACTTTCTCGAACCTCTGCCGGATTTCCTAGCTTTCCGAAGGAGAAATACATTGAAGCTTAGAGCTTGCAATCGGAAGGGCAATCGCGTGTGCACCTTACGGTTGATTAATATTCCAGATAATTCTAAGTTGTAAGTGTATGCCTTATGTTTACAAGTTTAATTGTTGTATAACCATACCAGAAATGTTGTTGGGGTAAGTCAGAAACAAAACTTTTAAACCATAGATGTGCCTTACTCATGTGCTTTGTACCCACCAAAATCCTTCAGTGGTATCAGAGCTCAGGTTGGTTCAATGGTTATATAACAATTGAATAGAATAATAATATGGGTTAAACCTAAAAGGGGATTAAAACGAGGTTTCTTGAAATCCTAAATGTCTTGAACGAATGTTGACCTTTCGATTTCACCCTAAATTATCTCCTACGCTAACTCGAGGAAGTCATTCCGCTCTAACTCGAACTAAGACAAAGTGCGTTGTTCGGCTCATTGCACGGTGCACGACTAAGAACGAGTAAGAACGAATGATGGTCGATATGGGCGTTATTGATAATGATGGGTGATGATAAAGGACCTGTGATTTGATCCCTAAATTGTATTTAGGGGTCGAACTATTCTGAGAATCAACACAGAAACGTTTGTCAGAACATGAGCGACGCGACCCTATGGTAGGGCGCCGCGACGCTTGCTAGGGTTTCAAGGTGGCACCTTGGCTCCATAGTGGAGCGCCGCGACGCTAATGCTTCGTTTCAAAACATGAACTCACTGGACAACAGGTGCCGCAACGCTAATGCATTTTTCCATAAGCCGAAAGGCTACTGCCTCAGTGGCGCCATGTGGTGCTAATGACTAGCGTCGCGGCCCCACCTATCCAGAAACAAAAAAATAAATAATTAAAGTTCAGAATGTTTAACCCAAGATTATTATTATATAGTATATTATTTGATAAGTATATTGTTTATGTGCTAAATGTCAATATGTTTGTCATTTACATTTCTAGAATAGTGTCCGCTATAACTGTCTGGGCAGGCGACGTCCAGTGTTTGATTAAACCATCTTATATCATGCATATTGGGTTGACGGTTCCCAAACTATATGTGTCATTAGTTTGCATGATGTTAAGATGTCATATTGGATATGGCGTAAAAGAGTTGATCTTGGTTAAACCCTGAATTAAAATGTTCCCTAAAATTTTAATGCAAGACTCATTTAAAATGAACATGTCGTCCGTTATAATTGATTGTAGTGCAAAATCCTTTTCGGCAAGATGAGTATTTATGCCACATAATTTGCTCTAAGTCTACGATGACTCATACTCTTTCATAGATGCATGTTAAATGTAGAAGTGAATGATAAACCTTCATGAGTATTTACACCACAATGTTTTCTCTATAAGGCAAAACTCACTTAGATACATAATTGCAGTCGCATAACGGGGTTGACTTGCTAGGCTGTCTTGGTGCCACAGTGTCGGAAAAGCCGAGGGACGCAGATTGATTGTTTAGAACATTCGGTCAAACATGAGTTACAAATTGTTTGTAATTGGTTTAGAGACCTACCAGGTTGTGTTGTTGAAGTTATCAGCCACAACAAACGCGGAGATAGCATGAATCTGGATTATGGCCCATTATGACCATATTTGATATGAGTCCGTATTCTTCCATAGGGTCGAATAGTATGTTAAAATAGTGGGAGCTAATTAAATAAAATGCCTTGTTGATTAGCCTAAATGAATGTGTATAATAGGAAATAGATTTTGAGTTTGATTTCCGGTCTATCTAATTCTTTAGATTATAAAATGTCGAATCTATCACTGAAAATGTTGGTCGAGACAAATAAGTTGACTGGATCAAATTACCTTGACTGGTTAAGAAATCTGCGATTGGTGTTAAGACTAGAAAGAATTGAGTATGTCTTAGACACAATATTCCCCACAGTCTCTGCTGAAAACTCTGATGAGTATGCCCTGTTTGACAAGGTGGATTATCATAAATGTTTGAACGATGCTACCTTGGCAAAATGTATAATGTTGTCTTCCATGACCATGGAGTTACAGAGGCAACATGAAAACATGGCCCCAACGAAATGCTAGAACACTTGAAGAGTCTCTATGAAAAATAGTCTCAAACAATAGAGTATGAACTGTTGAGAGAACCTTTCAAATGTAAGATGAACGAAAGGGGACACGTGCCAGCGCATGTTCTAAAGAAGGACTACACAACTCCAAGAGGAGGCAAAACACTAGGTGCTTCTACCTCTACTGGACAAGGTATGTTTGTAATTGAAATAAATATGTCTACAAGTAACTCCCACTACTGGGTATTGGATACCGCTTGTGGCTCGCACATTTGTAGTAATGTGCAGGGCCTAATTAACAACAGAAATGTTGGACCTTGGGAGGTAGACCTGTGCGTTGGAAACGGAGCACGAGTAGATGCTGAACGCGTGTGAACTTATAGACTAGATTTACCTTCAGGCTTTTGTTTAGAGCTAAATAATTGTTATTTTGTTCCCTCATTAACGAGGAATGTCATTTCTATCACAATGTTAGACATTGAGGGGTTTTCCTCATTCATTGCCAATGGTAGTTATGTACTGTCTTTTAATGGTTTTGTTTGTGGAAATGCTTCGCTTGTGGATGGATTGTATATTTTAAACTGTAGTCGTGAAATTTTCAATGTGCAAAATAAACGAGCTAAGATAAGTAATCAAGAAACCCCACCTACTTACGGCACTGCAGACTTAGTCATATCAACGAATCAAAGATAGCAAGATTGAGGAAGTTAGACTACCTCGAACCATTTGACTTGGAGTCTTATGGTAACTGTGAATCTTGCTTGAGATGAAAGATGACCAACAAACCACTTTTTGAGAAAGGGGTACGAGCTAAAGAGGTACTTGAGTTGGTCCATACTGATGTATGTGGGCCATTTTCAACTCAAGCTAAGGGATTATTCCCTTACTTCATCACTTTTACAGACGATTTCACAAGGTTTGGGCATGTGTATCTTATGAAACATGAGTCCAAAGCCTTTGAGAAATTCAAGGAGTATAAGTCAGAAGTAGAGAAGCAACTTGAAAAAAGTATCAAGACACTTCGATCAGATTGAGAAGGTGAATACTTAAGTAAAGAATTTCTGGATTATTTGAAGCTTCATGGAGTCCAATCACAATGGACACCTCCTGGAACGCCACAGTTGAATGGTGTTGCTGAAAGGAGAAATCGAACCCTATTAGATATGGTTAGATCTATGATGAGTTTCTCAGTTCTACCAACATACCTTTGGGGCTATGTATTGCAAAACTCAATTTATATTCTGAACAGAGTTCCTTCAAAGTAAGTAGAGAAAACTCCATATGAGATATGGAACGGCAAGAAGCCAACACTAACACATGCGACCCTGGGGGTGCCTTGCATATGTAAAGAAAATGCTTACTGACAAGTTGGAATCTTAAAGTGAGAAATATTATTTTGTGGGGTATCCAAAGGAAACTAAGGGATACTACTTCTATCTTCCTGGAGAATATAAGGTCATTGTTTCCAGGAACGCAACTTTCCTTTAAGAAGAATATGTCTACAAGGAACATAGCTGCACAGAGATAGAACTTGAAGAAATTCAATAACCACAAGATAACACAGAAAATGAACCCTTGTTGAATGACCTAAACAAGGATTCAGTGGGAGTATCTAGTGAAGATTGGGTACTTAGAGTACGCCCTTCAGCCAGTGGGAGTGTTGTGAGAGATAGTGCAGAAATGCAAGACTTTCATACACAACCAATGGAAGATGATACAATGGTTGTATATCATTCCAATCAAGAAATACATGCAAATGACATTCCTGAAAGCTCTCAAGGTGATGGATTGTCCAACACACAAAGACATTCTCACAATCAGAATGCAACAAACACTGAAATGCAGAATAATCAACTCCGTAGGACCACTAGGACTCATCGTCCACCTGAAAGACTTAATGTCCTTGTTGAAACACATAATGAGATAAATATTCCTGATGACGATGAACCTACAACCTACATCGAAGCTATATTGGACATTGATTCGCAGAGATAGCAATAAGCCATAAAATCTGAGATGGACTCGATGTACATAAATCAAGTTTGGAACTTGGTTGATTTGCCAACAGGGGTTAGACCCATATGATGCAAATGGGTTTTCAAGAAGAAGATTGATGCATATGGCAAGGTACAGACTTATAAAGCAAGATTGGTCGCTAAAGGTTATAATCAACGACCTGGGGTCGATTATGATGAAACCTTTTCACCTGTTGCTAAAATTAAGTCCATTTGGATTTTGCTTGCAATAGCTGCATATTATGACTATGACATTTGGCAGATGGACGTCAAAACTGCTTTCCTCAATGGTAATCTAGTTGAGAAGGTGTATATGAAACAACCTGAGGGTTTTTCACTTGAGTCCAAACCAAATGTTGTATGCATTCTACAAAAGTCCATTTATGGGCTTAAGAAAGCTTCAATGAGTTGGAATATTTGCTTTGACAAAGTAGTCAAATCGTTTGACTTTGTTAGAAGCAAAGAAGATCCCTGCTTTTATAATAAGCGCAAGGAAGGGAGTATTGTCTTCATTGTTATATATGTAGATGACATATTGATAATGAGAGATAATAAGACTCTCATGCAATCAGTCAAGGAATGATTATCCAGCACCTTCATAATGAAGGACTTGGGTGAAGCCTGCTACATTCTTGGAATTAGGATCTATAGAGATAGACCTAATAGATTGTTAGGGCTGTCATAGTCCACGTACATAGACAAAGTGCTAAGACGATTCTCTATGGAAAACTCCAAGAAGGGAAATCTTCCTATGGGTCAAGGGATCAAGTTATCAAAGAAGGATAGTCCTTCTACTATTGCAGAACTTGAACGCATGAAAAAAATCCCATATGCTTCAGCTATTGGATCTATCATGTATGTCATGACCTATACGAGGTCAGATGTGGCCCATGCACTTAGTATGACTTGCAAATTCCAGCAGAATCCTGAGGAAGAACACTGGAAAGCAGTCAAGAGTATTCTTAAGTATCTTAGATGAACTAAAGAATATTTCTTAGTCTATGGTGGACAAGAGAAGTTGGTATGTACTAAGTACAATGATGCTAGCTTCCAGACAGATCTTGATGACTTCAAATCTCAGTCTGGATATGCCTTTATTTTCAATGGAGGAATAGTGAGTTGAAAAGTTTCAAGTAAGCTACAACTGCTGATTCGACAACAGAAGATGAGTACATTAATGGATCGGAAGCTGGGAAGGAAGCTGTCGTGATATCTGAGTTCCTGAAGGAACTAGGGGTTGTTCCAAGTGCCACTTGTCCAATAACGGTTTATTGTGAGAACACTGGTGCGATTGTGCAAGCTAAGGAACCAAGATCAACCAACAGAAACAAGCATGTACCAAGGAAGTACCACATACTCAGGGAGATGGTGGAGAATGAAGAGATTAGATTAGACTATGTTCCCACAGACAATAATCTAGCTGACCCATTCACTAAACCATTAAGCTTAGTCAAACACAATGGTCATTTTGAGAATACGGGCATTAGATATATTGGAGATTGGCTCTAGGCCAAGTGGGAGATTGAAAGTATATTTATGTCCTAGAGACAATCTGTATTAGGACAAATGTACTTTACACATACATATTATTATTAATGGAGATTAATATTTTGGCATTTGCAATTATTGAATTATTATTTGATTGTTTGTAATTATTCATTAATGTGCATCCCTTGAGCTTATGTTGTCATTAATAAAGTGAGATATTCATGATAGAGCGTAACTCTTAAAATAGCCTCGACTAATGATCATCGAGAATGGAATATCGATGATATGTGATAAGTCGACATGTGGTCTGCATCACATCCTTAGAGGATGTAGTATGTCTCACCTGCTACGAGTAATGTCTACTCGTGATGGACACACGGATACTTTGGAAGTATTTGTATACCCTGCTGATGTACTGTTTGTTATACTTGTCTAAAGTATGATCAACATGTGGGAAATAGAAGTCCTTAGACTTAAGGTCAATACACGCCTTGTCTACAAAGTAATGTACTTTGATCCCGTCCTAAGCTCAAATGCCTTATAAGTTGAGATACGGCTTGTATTAGGTACATTACAATGTGGATTGAAGGTGGTAGTTGAGCCAAGATTAGGATTCATTCCTCGAATGTATATTCAAGAGAGCACTCGGATTCTCAGTGATATTAGGTTGACTAAATCGTTGGCCAACGCAATAGACATATTTAGAATATGGTCTAGTCGTCAACTAATATAGATGAGATACAATAATTAAGCCATTTGGATAGACACTTGACAAATCCTAAGCTTGATCGGGTATGTCGTGAATGAATGGATTTTATCTTACCACATAAAGGTTAAGTTTACTGGATTCGCGTAAACGTACTTCACATATTGAATTCGTCTTCCGGTGCCGTCTAGGAGTTTCGTGTAGACCTTAATTTGATTAATGTCGATATGAGAAGGCTTGTAGGGTCACACTATGTCGATTGTCCATTTGGATCTAAGGATGTATTGAGAGAGTAATTAAATGTTCGATTTTGAATCGAGATATTTAAATGAATAATAATTATTTTAATTAAGTCAAAATTGGATTGGATTTAATTAAGAATGCATGAAAAATAAATCGAGAAAGTGCAGGAGCACGTCGAGCGCCGTAGCGCCCATACCCTAGGGCCGCGGCGCAGTGCAGGCGCATGTCGAGCGCCGCGACGCCCATACGCTAGGGCCGCGGCGCCTCTGCCTCAAATTTTGGACCAGGCCCAAGGACAAACCCTAATCCGATTTTGACCTATTTTTCAACTATAAATAGAGGCATTCACCTCATCATTCATACACCAAATTTCTGAAAATCATTCTAAGCCTTAGAGACTTAGAATCAAATACTTTCTCGAACCTCTGCCGGATTTCCTAGCTTTCCGAAGGAGAAATACATTGAAGCTTAGAGCTTGTAATCGGAAGGGCAATCGCGTGTGTACCTCACAGTTGATAAATATTCCAGATAATTCTAAGTTGTAAGTGTATGCCTTATGTTTACAAGTTTAATTGTTGTATAACCATACCAGAAATGTTGTTGGGGTAAGTAAGAAACAAAATTTTTAAACTTCCGCTGTGCGTTACTTATGTGCTTTGTACCCAACAAAATCCTTCAGTGGCTACAATCTTTTCTGCGGGAATTGGATCAGGACTACGAGGGGAGTGTGCTATACTATGATATCCAGAGTGTTATTCATTTGGCAAAGAACTCGGTCTACCATGCTCGCACGAAGCACATAAAACTCCTGTACCATTTCATCAGATCAGCTTTGGAAGATGGAGTATTAGTGCTTGAGAAGATCCTAGGATCTCAGAATCCAGCCGACAAGTTGACGAAGGTCGTGCCGAATGATAAACTGAAGTTGTGTGCAACTTCAGTTGGACTTCTTGGATGAGGATCGGAGTCGCCGCTGCAGATGTAGACAGATGATTGAAATTAGTCTCCAAGTGGGAGATTGTTTAGTTGTGGAGCCTAATTCACCGCCGACATTATGAAAACCCTACGCAGAGTGTGGAGGGTATTTTGGAAATTTTAGGCTTGTATTATGTTCGCCCTAGTTTTCGCTATATATAGACTAGGGCGCCGTTTTTATTTCTTCGAGGTCGAGCAAAAGAGAAAGAGAGAATTATAAACTCAAATTCCTATTTGATTATAGTAAAATCTGCAGCGGTAAAGTAGACGTAGCTCTCGCATTGAGGGTGAATCACTATAAATCTGTGTGTGCTATTTGTTCTTTGCTTATTTACTGTTTTCTGATTAGGTAGGATTTGAGACTCAAATCCTAACAGTTGGTTATTTTGGTAGTTTGAAATTTTGGTGCAACTCCATTGTGTTTATGGACATACTTACATGCCATATACTCTGGTAGATATCCTTGCAGTCTGTGCCGAGCTACAGCCTGCATAAGATAACTCCTTGTGTCCAATCACCAATGAGGAGGTGAAATTTATCAATTATCTTTGATCTCATGATGGCGGTCTTTACACTTTAAATCTTCAATTTCCCACACAAAAATGGTTTAAGCTTCTCTATTATCTATATTTCGTTGCAGTGCATACAACCGGGCTTCTGATAACGTTTAACTCTTGTTTGCAGCTTTTCAAATCCTTGTTATTATTCCCATTTCTATCCCTGCAAGTGAAATGTTTGATGTAGTTGTTTCTGTTGTATATTTTTTTGTTTGATTGCTTGCTTTGCCCAAAAATACATTCCCCTTCAAGTATTATGTTTTTCATTTAGCAAAAATTGGTATAGTGAGAGAAGTTTCTAAACTCCTTTTAGGCTTCACTTTAGCCACTGAATTGTCTTTCATCTTCAAATAACTCCTTCTATTACTTTATATTAATAAAGAGTTTTTCGGGCCAAAGAGGTTCGATACATCAGGGTTACATAAAGAGAATATAATGCTCCTGTTAACAAGTCTGATGGAAGGCACCATGTAATGTTGGAATAAAAATTTTATGGTTCTAAGTGAGACTAATAACTTGTACAACAGTCCTTTTGATTTTTTTTTGCTGCTACTGATATGTTGGTCTTTAACCTTTCCTTCTAGAAGTGATGAAGAACAAAGTGTTTTTTAGGGAGGCTGATTGTCATTGGTTTTATCTTGGACAATTTGAACTAACTGCTACTTTGTCTGCTATTATGTAGGATAAAAAGGATACTGAACATTTTAAAGAGCTTAAAGTTGACAGGACTCATGATGCGAATTGCATGATCTCCAAACAGGATGATAAGATTGAAGGTGAATCTAAGGACTGTTCAATCTGCAAGCAGGAAGGAAATCTATTGTGAGTTAATCAAAAACCATTTAGTTACTTCAAGACCATTTTATTTTAGCTGCCTTGGTTTTGAAAGACTTGGAATGTTTGCTTAAAGGAGATTATAATTAATTCTGATACTATTGGTCATTATGATGTGAAAGAGCATCCACACTTTTAACAATGACTTTTCGGCAATGTTCAGTTAATTTGTCTTTGGTTCTTTGAAGTTGGATTTCGCCTAATTAATTGGATCTCTCTGTCTGAACCTTATAATGCTGAAGGATTCTCACAATGAAGAAGCTACAGGTTCTGGGGAAGTGCTGTTTGTTTCTGGAAGAATGCGAGAAGTTAAACCTAATATAATAGCCTCCAACTAATTCTTGGTTTTGTACCTTAGAGAATCACATCTCCTTTGTTTTTTGTTTCAAGAGGCTGTGCTGGACTAGGATGCAAAAGGAGCTTCCATATTTCTTGTCTTGTCCCCCCTCTGACCTATTTTCCATCTGGACCATGGCACTGTCATTGGTGTGTTAGACGGAAGATGAAACTAGGTGTTCATGCTGTGTCTGAAGGAGTAGAGTCCGTCTTTGATGCCAGAGAGTGTAGTTCGGATAATGAAGGTACAAGCTATCTGCAATTTTTCTTATATCTTGTTTTGATTATGTTCCACCAATCTAATTGTACTATGTTAATATGGCACCAGTTGGGAAAAAGAGGGAATATCTAGTAAAGTACAAAGATCTTGCTCATGTTCATAATCGCTGGATTACAGAGAAGCAGCTGCATCTTGAGGCTCCTGTAGCCCTTGGGAGATTTAAGAAAAATTGGAAGGTACTACGATTATCATAATCTCTCCATTCTTTCCTTCTTTCTTCAGCAAGTCACCTTTGAAAGCTCTATGATGAATTCTACAGAGTGTAAGTTGGAAAACTGAGTGGAGTCTTCCCCATCGTTTGCTAGACAAGAGGATATTAGCAGAGGTGCATGGGATTGATGAGAATCATGCAGATTGCCATTATGAGTGGCTTGTTAAATGGACAGGTCTTGGATACAGTCATGTCACATGGGAATTGGAGAATGCTTCATTTCTAAAGTCGCTTGAGGCAGTCAAACTCATGACTGATTATGAAATCCGACATCAGCAGGCTAAGAAAGAGTTTCATCCTTTGACAAAAGATGAGGTAGTTCTTAATATTGAAGTGTGTGACCATCTAATCTAAAAGCTTAAGCTGTTAGATAGAACACACTTTTAATATTTGATTATATTCAACACGCCCCCTCACGTGTTGGCCTGATTTTTTTCATGGTCCAAGCACGTGGCAATTCTTTTTTGAGAATGGGTGGCGGTGAGGTTCGATCCCAGGACCTTTGGCCTGCTTTGATACCATGTAAAGAATGGATAGTACTCCATGAATTTGGTGTATACAAAGGAGCTTAGCTTCGCATAGTCGGTATTTACTATTAAGTGTTGAGAATATAATCAAATATTGAAGTGTGTGATGTGTTCTATCTAACAGCTTAAGCTTTTAGATCAGATGGTCACACACTTCAATATTTGATTATATTCTCAACACTTAATATTAAATACCGACTATGCGAAGCTAAGCTCCTTTGTATACACCAAATTCATGGAGTACTAGGAGCAGTATAAAACTTAAAAATTCTTTTGACTGATACCTGTCAAGAAATTAATCTTTTGACTGTTTCAGTCTCAAACATGAGACTGTTGATTTCACATCCCTTTTCCTTTTAATAACAAAATATAGTTACTCAGTTTCAGTGGATAGAGAAAAAACTCACATTTTGCCTTTTCTCCTTAACCTGTCCTCACAATAACATCTTCCGTCACTCCCTGCTGACAGAAGGCTTTTAGAGATCTAACTTTATGCTTCTTTCATGTTTAAGAATCTCGGACACTTCTCAGTTCATTTGCATAGATTTATGAGCAAAGCAGGACTTGACTTCCCCGCAACGGAATTGATGCAATCTTGCCAGTTTTCATGCTAATCCTAGTCTCAGTTGTAGCATGTATTGGTATGGAATTCATCAAGTATTCATTATCAAAAATAATTCATCAAGTATTGAGCTGACGCTTGCTGTTGCTCTAGGGCCTAAAAGATTGTTGCTAGAACAATTTTAGAAATTCCATGGACGCACTTACATTTGATTGAGGATAAACCTATACACCGAAGAGCTTGCATGCTGTCATAATTCTAAAAGCTGCATTGACCTCGATCCATTCTGCATAATTCTTTAAGCAGTTACACTGAACCTAGCGCATGTGTGTGAGAGAGAGAAGCTACTGTACCTGTCCTTGTAAATATAGGAATTGCATCGACCTTGATCCATTCTGAAGCTAAATATATTTTGAGACGGTAAGCGGACTGGAGTAAGATGAACTTTATTTCCCTCTTTTTCAGAAACTTGTTCCCCTTTTAGATGGCTGATACAAATCACCCTGGAGTCTAACTTTCCTTCTAATCCCTCGTGATGGACTAGGCAAGTGTTTCCACCTAGGAACCCTTCCACGTAGCAGATTTGACCAGAAAACCTGGGGAGATTCATTCTCCAACAATCCTCTCACAAGAGAATCATCATCATCCATTCGTTGCATTTCCAGTTCACCAGGTAGAGATATTTTACTTGGATAAGTCCCTCCATTCTGCTGTACTTTCAATATCTTTGAACAGCTGTTATAATCACTGTTCTCACTGTTACTAGACATATCGCTACATAGACACAATACAATGTCTCACTCTCAGAAGTGGCCCTTGAGTTCAGTTGCTTTTGGTTTAATATGGTATCGATAGCAATAGCCGTTTTTCCTGTTTGTCTGTCCCCGATTATAAGTTCTCGTTGACCACGATAGGTCTAAACATTCAGCAAAGACATCATCTAAAGCAGCATCTTGAGATGACTCTTTGAGATTGAAGATTGTTCATGGAAAGAATCAAACATATCGAAAAGATAAAAGGCACCCCAAGTTAGCAGCTTATGGCAAGCTGCCTGTTTTATATTCTCGATATTACTGTCAATTGTCAGACCTTGCTTTGCAAGAATTAGTGCTCTCTCTTCAACAGTAAAACATGAATATAGACGGAGGACCTTTATACGCTCCAACTGTGAATAAACTGAATCTTCTGCAGGGATCTTAAATCATTCTTTGGGTCCCAGTCACTGTTAAACAAAATAACTATATCTATCTCCGAAAGCTTGACACTGGGAACACAAGCACGGCTTTCCATCAAAATAGCAAATTTCCCACTTCCCTTATTGTTGAACTTGTTCAAGGTAGCTTTCTTCATTCCAGGAGTGACATTCCCACTAATGCGTGTGTAAGAATCCTCACCAAATATCCGATAAATAGTATCATCCAAGATATCCCCCATGGAAATAACACCCGGGCCACCAAGAGACTGTAACATAAACAACATACGACAAGATCACATGTATATTAGAGCAAATCCAACAAATTACAATCAGTTCAATCTTTTCTAAGAGCTCCTAGGGGCACCTATAATCAAATATATGATCGCATCCAGTCACTTGAGATATCAAAGTCACATATGAAAATTGGAAAGGAACTAGAATGAAAGAAAATTCTGAAGTAAAAGCAGATACCCGGAAGAGAACGAGGACTCTTTGTCCTTGCTGTTTGATCTCCTGAAGAATCTTATCGAGGAGTTCCAGTTTGCCACTTAGTTTAATTTCAGCATCAAAGTACTGATCTACAGATTTGCCTTTCATAACTGTCTCGCAGAGATTGATCTTCGAGGTACGGGTGATCACATCACTGAGAACAAAGTGAAAGTCCATATCAGAGATATAGTGATATCTCACGCACAATAACTAAAGGTTTTACTATTAAAGACTGAATTACTGGAAGCTGAAAAAAGTCAAACCAAGCCTAACCTTCCTGGTAGATACAAGTATATCATAGAGGGAGTTTGGTGAGTCATTCTTCAGACATGAGCAAAGCAATGCTGAATTTGAAAAAAGGCAAGCGCAGTATTGCTCAATTTGTTCATTGGAGAGTTTGACAGGAATACTCAATTTGTTCATTGGAGAGTTTGACAGGAACCCAGTATTCGATGAACTTGGATGCGGAGGACTTGCACTCATATGCAACGAAGTGTTTAAACCTTTCCTTGAATTCAGTTCATTGTTGGCCTTGTCATACTTCGGATCAAGTAAAGAGAGCATGTTGCAGCGATTGAACCTTCTATCACATCTATCCTGATACATCTAGGAGACATAAGTTACTGGAGATACTTGAGAATCTATACAGAATAGAAAAATGCAAACCTCTAGTTGACGAAAAACAAGTATTCTCATTTCAGCAATCAGCACTTTAATTTGTGAGTGATGCTTTGACATGGAAGAACCCTGACACTGATCTATAATTACTGCTCCCCAACTTATTGGTTTAAGCATTTCAAGATCCTGCATAAGGATAAATGTTCAAAGAAATCCATACTTGACAACTAAGATATGAATACTTCAATCTCTCATTCTATGTCATATGACAAACAAATGAAAACGAAAAAAAAAAAAAGTTTACCTCAACAATAGCATCATAATGTGATAGAAGAATCTGAAACATAAGGGCACCTTGTTTGTTGTAAAACTCGAACGTCCTAATAGTGGCCCGTACATCTTTATTACCTTTGTACACAACAATGTCAGCATAATCCCAACGTGAGAACTCAGCTTCCCAAAGAGGAAGATCAGAAGAAGTTGTGATTATGAGAAAAGGAAGACCAACATCCTTGGGCAAGGATAATAGAAATAAGACCACCTTCAAAATCCGTTCCTGTGAATTCCAAATATTGAACAGAGCAGCTCCAGTTAATATTTTCGACTCAAAAGGAGCAGCAGGCATTTATAATAGGTAAAAATCTTGAAGGATCAGATTACAACAAAAGCAAAATTGGAGAATCATCAGTAAGCTTGAAACTCAATGTATCAGAACGTATGAATGACTTGGAAAGAAGTGGAGGTCCAGCAAAATTCCGAAGGCTGAAACCTCTGTAGTGCAAAGGAACTAATTAAGACAGCAGGTCACAAGCTTGCTACTGTGTTTATTGGAACTTACGATAAAATTTGGCTGCACAGTTCTAATTGCGTAGAGGATGTGTGCATTAGAAAGAGAATTATGAAATGAAAGTATAACACAAGCTTTTTTCTTCTCTAAATCAGTATGCGTGTATTGGGTGTGTGTGTGTGTGTGGGGGGTATAAAGTATGTACATGCATGCTGCGTGCACACACACACACACACATACATACATGGAGTTCGAAAAGAAATCATCCACCTGGCCATCAATGATGACAGCACTCCGACCCTTTTGCCAATATTTACGAAGAGTGTTGATACAAGAAGGATGATCGATATAGACTTGAGGTGCACTTCCAAATAGAGGTGTTGGCAGTTCTGGAAAGTCAGCTTTCCTTTTCTGCGGGAATATTGGAAAAACATGACCTCATTTAGACTACAGAATTACAAACACAATAAAAACACATAGGCCAGTGAACATTTTCCCCCTTCGTTGGTTACCGTAATGAGGAAGAAACTTCAGAAGCAAATATACTTTTGGTAACAATAACATATTTGTAAATACTTTTAAAGAGAACAAAATACTACTTTGATCTCAAATGGAGTGTCAGCTTCAATTGTGTTTCTGAGAAACTGGAGGCAGGAAGATGACCCTCCACATTAAACTCCACAAGTAATCTGAAGTTCAAGCTACACACTCGTTAAAGTGCCAACGGCCAAGCGAGTTACAGAACTAGTGAGCAGCAAAGTTGTCTGTAAAGAGACACACACTTGGTAACGTAGTGCCTATCGTATGTCTTTGTTTACGTCAATTCTCCTTTATCATCCGATACTGACATATTTGGTTTTTGATGCCAAAAAACATTTTCTAGGGACGTCTCATCTTTCTGATGGTAATAAGCATAAATTCAGGTGTCTTGCTACTGACAAGGTTCAGTCCCAAGTTGGCTCAACCATGGTTGATCAGCATCCAAGCGAAATTAGTTCAATGCAATCGTATCAGGTGGGGGAAATCTTCCTGAATTCCTTTTTACTTTCAGAATTATTTTCCAAAAATGCATCTGGAATAATATTTAAGTTCCAAGAAATCATGAGAATTCAGTTCTCAGAATCCTATTCTACCCGTCCAAACAAATATGAAGCAATGCCCTCTAGCATGAACATCTAACCTGGCATTAAATGATAAAAGGTTAAATTACTGGATGACTCTGCGAAACTTACACCAGGGAAGGTACCATGATAAATATTAACATAGGAAAGTTAATATTCTCAATAAAAGAAGTATTAACATAAAGAGATTGTGCAAGTTATAAAAGTTGTCGAAAAGAAGTTCTAGAAAATGTTGAAATCTCATAGTTTCTTACTCCAAACTGGGCAATATGACATCTTTACATACTCTGGAAAAGTCTTTATCACGAAAGATATGACATTTATGATCCTACCATGCTCTCATAGCATCTTACTGAATTACTTTCTCAAACAATTTTGCATAATTTCCAATTAGATTCTCTGAACATGAGAATTTAGAATGTGGCTAAATGCTGGCTGTGGTCCCTTATACTGCACTGGGCAAGTTGTTTAAACAATCATCTCATGTTGGTGGTTTATTTTCTTCGCCTCTAGTATCAACGGGAAGATCTTTTATCTTTGTTCTTGGTAACATGAAGTTTCTTGCATAAGTGGAAGGAGTTTCTGATTTACTAGACTTTTTAGATTCTCTGGGATAATCTGAATGTAATGGATTTTAAGTACTTTGTAATGTTGTTTTCTGGTGTTTCTGAATTACCTCCTTGGTACTAGCATTAATAGGATTTACTTACCTTATTTTTTTGAAACTGGTAACTTAAAAGAAATATGGTAAGTAAATCTTATTAATGCTAGAGTTACATACCTTATCAAAAAAGAAAAAGGAAGAAGTTTCTTGCATCAGTGTGGGCATCTGATTGTTTTCTCGAACTTTCTTCTACCTATCTCAGCCGCCGGGTGCCAATATGTCCGCCTCTACTCACCATGATCAAGCTCATAGATTTGTTCCCACTGACAATCATCAGAGCCATACGAATTGTATTAATTCTTCTAGTCACCAGGTTCTAGATTCCATGGACCTTCTTCAGTTGGAGGATTCGAATTGGCCAATAGACTCTTCTATTCAGCGGTCTACAGGAAATTTACCACTGCAACAAAATATGAGTATTGGTGCAGTAAACGGTTCAAGTATGAGAAGCAGAAACAACCACGAAGATCAATGCTGTCCTGACGCCTCTCCAAATACACCTAATGTGCCTCAATCCCCTTACCTACTTCCATTTCAAACAGAGATGGAGAGGATACAAAAGGAGAGAGGACAAATTACGAAATTGCATGATGATCTGGTTTGTCCTTCCGACCTCTTTCCTTTTCTTGTTCATTTCAGTATCTTTTAATTTTCTTTTACTATCACGATGCTTCACATTGCAAAGATTACTAAAGGTTTCAGTTATAAAATGTCATGCAGAAATTGCTCCTGAAATCTGAATGTGAAAAAGAGTTGGATTCAATTACGAAGAAGTATGATTTGCCGCTTCAGATTGCTGAAATGGAATTTGCTGAAAAGCAAAAAGATCTTGATACGATCTACAACAAAGTGCATGCGCATAAGTTACTAGCTGAAGCCATGACACAAGTACAAGATACTGATTATATATTTGGTACGCATTTTAATGACTCATTTCTTGATTTTAACTATGGTACCTGCAGTTGCATGTGCTTGACAAGAAAAAATACTTCAATCAGTCTGTTAGTGGAAGCAAGCTTTTTAAAACTTTTATTGTTGCAGTGAACAGCATTTTCAAATATAAAGCTCTAGTCTCATATTTCTCCTTCTTCTCTGTTCTTATTCTGTATATCCAGACAGCCTGAATTTGTCTAGTCTTGATATAACTTTGGGATAGAAATGTGAAATATAAGGATAAATAACATCTCAAACTCTTTTCCTTTCGGACTCTATTAACTTTTGACAGTTTACTATCTATCAGTTACTGTGTCTAGTTTCATCAATGATATCTATAATGTGTGCTTTTCTTCAGATGATGTTTTGAGGACTATTATCGGAACTGGACAATCATCACCAAACAGACTAAGTAGTGTCCAGGAGTGACTGCATCTATCTCAGAACCTGTCAGCTCAGAGCAACGAACAGCTGATCCTCAAATATCCTCTGAGAATTTTTCAATGGCTGCCATTCTATCTCCGAATTCTGAATTACCTAGAGTCGAAGAGTCAGCTGTAGTTCTGTGTACAAGTGCCACCTTTGCTAATCTGTCAACAAGTGATTCACGTGTGACCCCAACACCAAACTATCAGTCCGTCATCCTTATACCAAGTCAACCCTCGATCCAAACTTTGAGTTATGCAGCGAACGCTGGAGCAGGCTGTGAACAACGGAGACCAGCTCCGCACCTGAGACCTTTTAGACACACTGCCAACGACGAATTCTTTGAATTCCAGCCCATTGCAGCAGTGACGCTGCACTTTTACTCACCTGGTGGAAATACCTAATAACTTGGAGCAGAATGAAGGTGATGAAACTTCTCATTGGTATGACAAAATAGGATTTTGATTATTCAATGAGTGGTGGACTGCCAGCAGGAATTTGATCATTTTGCTCTATGTAGAGTGCTAGTATTAGGTTTCTGACTGATCTCTAGAATAGTGAATTACAGATCAGGTTTGTCAAATTTCTAGGAACTATAGGCACTGGATAACACTCTTTTAGGTGCCTTAAACTTAGTCGCCTCAGACCATCCGTTGCATATAGTAGTATTATACAGGTAACTGTTTTTGGCCTTTCACCCATTTGTTTCTAAACTTTGGCTTCATGCCTATTGAATATTTGGTCTAACATTTTGTACAAATTTCTGAACATATGCTGTCAGAAATAGCATTAGCTTTGATAAATCAATGTCTTATTTCTTGTATGTTAAGATGAGAGGCAGCTTCATGGTCTGGTATGCTACTGACTGTGTTACGACCAGTTGAGGAAAAAGAAAGACTTACCCACACTCGGTGTTTACCGTCAGTTGAAAGTGTCTTAATTGCATATATCTTACAGGTCTCAGATATCGACCAATACACATTCTGGTTTTAGTACCCATTGCCATTTCTTTTTTCTTTACTTTGTCTAAGTTGTCATAATTTCCTCAGTTCAACAATAAGCAATAATACTACTAGTGAAGAAGTGTATCTAAAAACAAGAAATGCTTATACTATTGCTTTCTTTTCTCTTCCACTTTTCTAGAAATCATTTAATATTGACCTAACTTGTGAGGTCTTTTCATAAGGTCAACTAAAGTCTGGAGTAGGCACATCAATGGGGCTTTCCTAAAGTGACTGCACATGGCCTCTTTGCATTTCTTGTGATAAAATGAAACCCTGCCTGTCAGAGCTTGCCCACATTGCCGCTACCAATCCCGGATAAAGGAAGGTCGCGGTAGGTTGGTAAGTATCGTAAAACTTGTCAATTTATGATGAATCTTCCTAATACAGAAAAACAATGACATGAATTGAATTTAACCAGAAAAATGAGAATTCATATAGCCAACCCCAAGTTTGGAACTGAGCACTACTACAAAACAGCGCTTTAGCGGCAATAAAAAATGACTTTAGCGGCAATAACAATCGTCGTTAGACCTTTTACCAGCCAGTGGTCTTTAGCCGGCAATGCCGGGGTCGATAAAGGCTTTCTCGGCCATTTTCCGAATCGCTGGTAAAGGTTGTTATCAATAGCCGCTAATAACCATTGTTATTAATGGCAATTATATTGGCCACTAAATTCAATTCACAACGGCTAATTATGCTCTTTTAGCGTCTATTTTTTATAGCCGGTAAATTCAATTAAATTACCGCTAAGAATGGCTACTATATCCTTTCCGAAAACGTTTTAGTCTGCCCTTGATTTAATTGCCGCTAATAGTCGATATCTTTAATGGCAATTGTTTGGTGGAAATCGTAAAGGCTATGATATACCTTATAAAAACGTCTTAATGTCCCCTTTAGCGTCCATTTTTTTGTCTAGTAAATTCAATTAACTTGACGCTAAAAGTCACATGCTTTAACAACAATTGTTTAGCCGGCATTAATATTGGCTACTACAGTCGTCTAGAATATGATTTTATAACTAGAAATCCAACAAAATTATTAGTAATGGAGAACCTCTTAGTGTCAACAAAGTTTGGCAAATGCTTAAAATGGATTACTATTAATTCATACAATAAAAAATATCTCGTTAAATCTAGACAAACAAAAGGAAATACTAAAAAGTAAACTTATATTGTTTGTACTAATATAACCAATCCTATCGAATAATTTCTTCGAATAATTTTTCGCAAATCTTCATCATACTAAAATCTTATGCATGTGAAATTTTCGAACATCAAACTGTATGACCTGAAATAATAAAATAAATGTGTCATAACATGAAATTTCTGATATAAAAACATTTGAAAGTAGAGTGAATAGTATGACAATTACAAGAAAGAACCATCCAGAAACAAGAAATCTTATTCTTTCATATAGTCCCACAATTACGTTATCTTAATCCCAAGCAAAAGGCTGAGACTGTAAACGGACGTGGAGGTGAGAGACAACAAAGAAGTTATCGAGACAATCAAAGAAATAACAAAAAGGGCAACCGGTGCACTAAGCTCCCGCTATGCGTGGGGTCCGGAAAAAGTCGGACCACAAGGATCTGTTGTACGTAGCCTTACCTTGCATATCTGCGAGACTATTTCTACGGCTTAAACCCATGACCTCCTGGTCACATGACAACAACTTTATCGGTTACTCCAAAATTCTCAGAGTATCCTATGGAGTGTCATGAAGGGGTTGTATCACCCTTATATTTCGTCCAAAAACCCTGCTATAGACAACTTGGAATCGTAAGACAAGTAAATACCAATGACAATTACATATTAATTGCAACAGTTGAGGGAAAGCTTAAAAGAATGATGATGAAGAAGGGAACCTTATTAGTCAGAACCATATAACCATTTTATGGGTCAAATGTGTGGCCTCTCGGGGGTTCTACTCACTTATCTGAGGAATACACAATGACCTTACCAAACATCATTACTTTGTGAAGAACTTAAAAGGTTTAGTTGCTTAGTATTCTTAAAGGGTGAAAACAAAGATTTCTAGGACGGTTTTACTACACAAAATAGGCCAAGTGAATCACAAACCAAAGCATTGTCTAATCTTCTAGATATTACTCTTCCAAGAATATCTATTCATCAAAGCAAAGTACAGCATTCACCAGATTAAGGAAGTAAGAATTACAGCCGAAACATTTGATTCATCAACCCAAAAAAATTTACCAAGGAGAAAAACTCAAACAGTAGCGCCAAAGCATAAAGATGAGTAGTACCGTGAGGTGGAGTATTTTCAGCAATACTAGGTACAATTGGTGTTTGAGGTACTTGTTCATGGCCACAGTGGTCTACCATCCTTACTTTAGCTATACTTTTGGATCTGCCTGTGTGAGGCATCTTTTGCTTGGCCCTATCGTTTCTATTTGCTTGGGTACGCCTCTGTCATTGAAACATTAAAACTGTTAAGAATATTTTACTCAATTGTAATCTTCCAACAATGTAGTAATTATACCACCAATACTACCTCATCTTAGGCTACAATTAGGCTAATATTATGATATGATTAGGCTAAGATAATGCTATCTAATCTATATACCTACCATATACACATGATTCTAATATCAATTACAATATTAATTAACAATTATTCGATCAAAAACGATATCTTATATATTATCAATAAACACTGGGTTCATAGATATTATGGGAAAAATGAATCATTGTGGGGGTTGTCCCCCATACGAGCTTGCTGGATAATCCAGAAAGTTCTCAAAGCCAAGAAGTACATTGAGGAAGCACTAAGCAGGTATGACAGAAGCTGAACTGATAGCACTGCCTAAGTTCTAATAAAGAAAGTGTATAACAAGCTGATAGGTGACTGCCCAAAAGTTAACTGGAGGAGACTCATATGTTACACTACTGGAGCTCCAAAATGGTTGTTCATTCTACAATTAATAGCTCATGGGAGGTTGTACACCAGGGACGGGTTGGCTAAATGGGGGATGCAGGTGGATCCACTCTGCACATTGTGTGAGAAAGTGCAGGAGACAGTTGAGCATTTATTTTTTGAATGTGATATATCTGCTAGCATATGGTCTAAGTTACTACAATGCTTGGAATTAATAGAGTACCTGCACAGTGGGTTGATGAGATGCAATGGTGTGTCAATAGATACAATGGCAAGAATAGTGAAGCCACTATGTATAGAACAGTTCTAGCAGCAGCTGCTTCTCATATATGGCTGCAGAGAAATCAGGTTGTGTTTCAAGGAAGTAGGAGTTCTTGTAATAGTCTTGTGAAAATGAAAAAGAAGCATAATCATACTAACATCATTAACGAAACATATAAAGACCGTGGAGATGAAACTATCGTAGTTACTGGTATAAAAAGAATGTTATCCTGCTCATATTAGAGATAAAAACGTAACTTAGATGCTTTTCTTACCAGCATGTAAAGAGTGCAACATTCTAAGTTGTGTGTTCGTGAAAGCTTTTAGAAGAGGGAAGAAAATATAAAAGATTCACAATCATCTGATTCCTGTAAAGGATGCCCCTATATTCACCCTGATAAGGAAATTATTTTTTGAATATCTCCCATCACTGGTTTATTAGAAGTGGTTCTTCATTAAGTAGATGCATTAGTCACAAGGTATCACAATCAGATGGAAAAATTATCAGGCCATATAACAATAGCTTCTATATCTAAAATCAAACCACTATGAAAATAAGCAACTAGGAGTGTTTTCAAGATTTGTTGATACCTTAGCTTTATCAGAAAACCAATAAGAGACGAGACAATTCCATTGATCCCTCGGTATACGATGGTATTTGGAAAACACAATTGTCCAAAAGCTGGTGTTGATAATATGATTAAAGTTAAGTGAGCAGCTTCATAAGTGTAATGAGCTACTCAAATTGTATTTGAAATTCTTAAAGAGGAAAGGGATTCATTAATCCAAATTATGAGCATACTGGGAAAGAGTTAATGTTAGCTGATCCTAATGACATCTATATCAGAGAATGATTTTGGTAAGCAACAGATGGAAGGAACTGGGGCTAGTAATATGCAAATTGAAGCTGCAGGTCATGGACAGCTTGGTGGTGAGACTGACACTCCATGTCCTAGCATACTAAGGGTGCAAAATATGGACAACAAGCTAATGAAATGCATGAGTCGGAGAACATGATAGAGAGCAACAAGTGGAAAGTACTAGTGAAAATTATTTTCCAGAATGTGGAGAAGATATCCAACACATGGTTTTGAATTTCTTCTCCCTTTTTGGATTCTTTTCCATTTTCTCCTATTCAATTATTTATTTCTGTTTTACTGACAGATTGTATTCATCTTACAGTTTCATCTGAAAAAATAATGTGGAGGAGATAACCAGTTGGTTTTAGCTTCTGTGAATGCTACTAGGATCATAGACAGTTCAGAAGTTAAGGTTAGGGAGTGGAGACCAGGAATGGGAATGATTGGACTGTAGTGGTATACAAAATTTCTAGAATCAATATAACTGTTCAACGGTTAAATTTTGGTGAAGGCTGTGTTGAAGGTAACAACAGTGTATACAAAAGAAATGCACATGACTCTTTGTTTATGCTTTGCATAATTAGTCTACAAAAGAACTCTTTAGAATTTTGTATTATTTCTTTATGAGCAGCTCCAATACTCTTTTCAATGTTATTCCCCAGAAGGAGATTAACAATCTAAGTGAGACGACTGTGTCTAATTTGTGATAGAGGATAACTGATACATTTTAAGTTTTAGAGCATCACATCAGATCACTGCACTGCGTGTACTGATGTAACCGCGGTATTTGACGATGTGCCTAAAAAAGCAGAGTCATTCGTTTCTTTTCTTTCTTCACAAGTGTCCTGCAACATGCACATCCAGCAGCAACCCAAAAGTTTCATTATATCAATAAATTCATTGTTTTACTTCTACTAGATGTTAGTAATTAAACTATGTGTATGCTTTATTTTGCTGTTTTAAAAATATGTGGTTGAATTGTATTCAATTTGTTCCAACGTATATTCCATTTTCAGGTATATTTACTGTTTGAACTATTTTACAGGCAAAGATATACTGCGGATTAATCTCCAGATGATAATATATATGGGGGATATTTTGGCAAGAAAATAGGTAAAGTTTTATCCTGATAAGTTTTTAGAGGAGGGTTGTGTATGACAGACTAAGAATCAAATGGGGGAGGTTGACCATGGCTAGTGCAAAGTAGATGGGGGAGAGGTTGATGGCCAAGGGGGCTTGGGCGAGTAGTGGGGATGCGACCGGTATGTGGGACAGGACGGCCAGTTGCATTTGGGAGGTAGTTAGAGAAGTGCTAGGGGTCTCGCGGGGTAGCCGTGGTGGCATCGAGGGTACTGGTGGTGGAATGGTAAGGTTCAAGAGAAGGTGGAAGCAAAGAGAGAGACGTATGCGAAATTGGTAGAAAGCAAGGATGAGGTGGAGAAGTGGATGAATATGGAATTGTATAAGATGGCGACGAAGGAGGCAAAGCTAGCGGTTATGGCGGCGAAAACGGCGGCTTTTGGACGCCTGTATGTGAAATTAGAGGAAAAAGGCGGGGACAAGAAGTTATACAAACTAGCCAAGGCGATGGAAAGGAGCACCCGTGAGTTGGATCAGGTGAGGTGCATCAAGGACGAGGACGACAAAGTACTGGCGGAGGACGCGCATATTAGACGGAGGTAGCAGTCTTACTTCCACAAACTCTTGAACGAAGAAGGAGATAAAGACATTGTGTTGGGAGATCTAGAGCAATCCGGAAGGTACCGGGATTTTGGATATTGTAGAAGCATTAAGGTTGAGGAGATTAAGGGTGATGTTCGCAGAATGCGCAGGGGACAAGCGACCAGGCCTGATGAGATCCCAGTTGAATTTTTGAAGAGCGCAGGCAGGGCAGGGCACGTTTGGAGTGGCTGACTGAGTTGTTTAATGTCATTTTTAAGACGGCGAGAATGCCCGAAGAATGGAGGTGGAGTACAATGATTCCTTTGTACAAGAATAAAGGTGACATCCAGAGTTGTAACAACTATAGGGGTATCAAGCTGCTAAGCTACACTATGAAAGTTTGGGAAAGGGTCGTGGAGATGAGGGTGAGAAGAGGCATGTCTATTTCCGAGAACCAGTTTAGATTCATGCCTGGGCGTTCTACAGAAGTCATTCATCTTATTAGGAGGTTGGTGGAGCAGTATAGGAAGAGGAAGAGAGACTTACATATGGTTTTCATCGACCTCGAGAAGGCATATGACAAAGTCCCTAGGGAGGTTCTATGGAGATGCTTGGAGGTTAGAAGTGTACCTGTGGCGTACACTATGGCGATCAAGGATATGTATGATGGAGCCAAGACTAGGGTACGGACAGTGGGAGGAGACTTAGAGCACTTTTCAGTGATGATCAGGTGAACCAGGGATCAGCTCTTAGCCCATTCTTATTTGCCTTGGTGATGGATAGGCTGGCGCGACAAATACAAGGGGAGGTGCTATGGTGTATGTTATTCGCAGACGACATAGTCCTAATCGATGAGACTCGCAGCGGAGTGAACACTAAGCTAGAGGTTTGGAGACAGACGCTGGAATCTAAAGGGTTCAGGCTGAGTAGGACCAAGATAGAATACTTGGAGTTCAAGTTCAGTAACGGGAGCGAGCATGAGACAGGCGTGGAGGTGAGGCTTGGTACTCAGGTCATTCCAAAGAAAGGAAGCTTCAAGTACCTTGGGTCTATCATCCAAGGGAATTGAGAGATTGATGACGATGTCACACATCGTATTAGGGCAGGGTGGATGAAATGGAGACTCGCATCTGGAGTCTTGTGCGATAAAAAAGTTCCAATAAAACTTAAAGGCAAGTTCTATAGGGTGGTGGTTAGACCGACTATGTTGTATGGGGTGGAGTGTTGGTCAGTCAAGACTTCGCACATCCAAAAGGTGAAAGTTGCGGAGATGAGGATGCTGAGATGGATGTGTGGGCATACAAGGAGAGATAGAATTAGAAATGATGATATCCGGGACAGAGTGGAGTGGCCTCGGTGGAGGATAAGATGCGGGAAGCGAGGTTGAGATAGTTCGGGCATGTGCAGAGGAGAGACACAAATTCCCCAGTGTGGAGGTGTGAGAGGTTGGCTACGGACGGGTTCAGGAGAGGTAGAGGTACGGCGAAGAAGTATTGGGGAGAGGTGATTAGACGGGATATGGCTCAGGTGCAACTTACTGAGGACATGACCTTAGATAGGGGGTTGTGGAGGACACGAATTAGGATAGAAGGGTAGTAGATAGTTGAGCATAGTCCTACTTATGCTTACAGATTGTTAACTGGTAGTTGTAGTGTTATTACTGTAGGCCTGCTTAGCCTATCATACTAGTAGGCGCATTATTGCTTAATAAACAGTGAAAATATTATTCACATATTATAGGAGTAAGCCATACAGAGTAGGAGGGTGTGAATTTAATCTTCAAAACATTGGCAACTACAAACTAGAATATAGTCTCACGAAAAGCATTTTATGTCATAGCAAAATACCAAGAAAAATTATTTCACCAGTGGAGTGAAAATCTTTATAAAGTCATACTTACAGTAAGTCATTGTGTAAGTCTTTCTCTAGCTGTTTTGCCAAGAATATTGAGTTTCTGTCATGACTTTGTAGCTGTTCTAATTCTTCCTTTTGTTATGGTATATATTTGTTTTGATCTTTGGTTTTGGTGCTAATTCAGGTAATGCAGAATAGATGTGAAAAAGGATATAGAAAACAAGCCGTTTATCTAAGGCATTTCATATAGAAAATGTTGAGTCCATATATCGTAAGGATTATATGCAAAGGCCATTTATGGAGATAAATCACACTGTTATCACGGTATTGGCACCTGATGAAACTTCTAATTGTCTGATTATTGCCTCTATTGCAATAAAAACACTTAATGTTCTATAAAGCTTTTGGTTTTAGGGAACTCTTCGATTAAGCCATTTTCCTAGAAAAGCAAAAGATCCATGTTTAGGGTACCCGATGGAGTAGTCGAGGTGCTTGCGAGCTGGCAAATAAAAAGACATCACCTAGCATTTTTTACCTCCACTTTGAACCGGAGACCTCATAGTTCTACTTCATTGACCACTAGGTCACATCCTTGGGTCCATATGTATTATAAAATATTTGTATACCATAATGTGATAAAATTTAAGAAACTTTGTGTTGATTTCAATTGATTTGGTTCATGTTCTCCTTGATGAAATGCATCAGAATTTGACATTATCTCAAATAATTTCTGGGCTGAGGAATTCTTGAGAGATTTTAGTGGATATGAAGAAAAAACTACTAACAAAATAGAAACCAGAAACATGAAATCCTTTTTAACTAATAAAGGAGATCACTTCTTAGTCCTTATGTTTCCATTAACTGATTGGCTTTGGTTGAATTCTTTTACTCTTTTAGTAATAATCTACAGTAACAAAAAACCAAGTTCAGTTCCTTATCCTTATTTCTATAGTAAAGAAAAAGACTACTGAAGGGTTCACAAGACTTTGTCCAGTTCCCTGCATGCTATTCCTAACTGTTGCTTGAGTTTACTGTCTCAACACTGTTTTAAGACTCCCAATGTTTCTATGCATTTGTTCAAAGCTTTTTCCTCCCTTCTGTTGCATTTCAGCTTTCTCCAATGCCAACAGTCGCAACGTCCAGCATTTTGGGATTTGGCTTTCTTAACAGCTATGCTGTAAACTTTATTGTAAAGAATGCGCGTTAGCCCAGTCCCGAACCGAAAAGGGCTTTCGTCACGAACTAGCAATTCCCCAAGAAAGAGAAAAGGGGGCTGATTCTTAGCCTGCAGCCTTCGCTAACAGAAGTGCCAGGGAATAGGATTTCGATTCGTGTAACCTATTTTCCACTCTCCATGCTTGGCTTACGGCCAGGTTTAGAGCAGCAGATGACGAAACGAGGTCTTCCCCCTTACCTTAGTCAGACTGGCATGAAGCTTACCTGAGGAATTAGAAAGATGAAAGAAAGAAAAGCGGAAAAGGGGATACCCCATAGACCAAAAGGGTATAGATCGATAAGATCCAAGAAAAGAAAATACCCGGAGCAGGATCGGAAGACCTTTAGTAGATTGTTTTTAGATCCAAGCGGTGAATCAGAAATCTTCCTTACGCCTACAAGCAAGAGTCTCCTAGGATTTCGCAAGGGAAAGGTAGCCAACCTGGGATACGTTGCGGCAAGGAATAGGAAGGTGCCTCTAGCAGATTGCCCTTTCTTTTCCTTTTCTGGGCTAGGTAACCGTTAATGGAATATCCGAGGCATTTTCTGCTTTGTGGAGAACTCAACCCCAAAAGCTAGTTTGTAGGGTGAGAATTGTACATGTCCATATAAGGAGTTCATGTTCCCATTCCATATCCGATGTGGGACTCTTAACACTCCCCCGCGCGCCCAGACCTTGTTAACTGGAGCGTGAATAATATAATTTGGGCACCCCAACATCGGTGAACAAAGAATTGGAATGAGACTGACTCTGATACCATGTAAATAATGGATTTTGGGCCTAACTCAACCCCAAAAGCTAGCTTGTAGGATGAGGATTGTCCATGTCCATATAAGGAGTTCATGTTCCCATTCCATATCCGATGTGAGATTCTTAACATTTAACGTGAAGAAGAGCTTGATGACCACAAAGATAACTTCTTGGGGTGCTAATTATGGAAGTTGGACTCATAGCTTTTTCATTGTTGGGCCCGTGCTATGCACGGGCTTGCCCTTCTAGTTCATCAATAACAATGAGAAAACTTTGGACGATCGTGAGAAGTTGAATATATTAATAACAGCCTTAGCAAACAGAGGAATCAATTCATAAAACAGTAGGGGAAATAGAGGAATCAATTGCTCATCCAATTAATCGCAGCCGGAAATCATAATTATCAATTGGCAAACATGATCGCAAATACAGATTACTTGATAAAAAGACGAAGGAATTAAGAAAGGGAAATTAAGGAGGGGGTGGTTTTCTGGTGGACATTATAACAATTAATATATAGAAGAGGAACGAGCCCCTAAAGTTCTGATCATAGAAAAAGAAGAGGAGCAACTTGCTTGAATAGAAGAATTGAGCAGATATAAGCACACTGTCACTTTTCATTAAATTTATACTGAAAAGAGACATACATCTACAATCAAACATAGTTAAGAGAGTTTTAACACTCTCTAAGTCAACCAAAAAAGATATATAAGTTCACAACATATTATGATACTAGTAATTCACCATAAATTAAAAAAGAATCTGAAAAATAGCACTTGGACAAGCATTAACAGAAGGTCCTTGTTTATGAAAACACCTAACAGATTGGTAGAGGAGCACCATTCCAGCTCTTGAGACACTCCAACAATGGATCAATTAGTTGTCCATTGCACATTGCTGTGAACACCTTGTCAACTTCCTCGCCGGGTGATCGAACTCTTTCTCCTGTCAACAATTCTGTTCCAAGTTCTTTCCTCACAAACCTGTATAATGGATATGATCTGCATTCTGTGATTCTGTTAGGAATTGAAGGATTTCCACTTTCAAGAACAGTTCTTGCACTCTCAACTTCTTTAGGTAACACAGCCTTCAATTCGTCCTCGAAAGCACCAATCTTTTGGAAGATTGAGCTGTTGACATTCTTCTCACTTTCACCATTCTTCATTGCATGATCAACAAGGACTTGTCTCAGCTTCTGCATCAAAGGGTAAGTGGAGCTGCAGCAATCATCAGCATAGGCAAACAAGTATTCCCTGTCCACGACTCGAAGCAATTCCTTTTCGCAGAATCTTGCTGGATGAAGTTCACCATTTGCGCCCATTGTCAAAGTTCTTTTGGCTACTTGGCTAACTGTGTTCTTGACTGCATTCTTCAAGTTTTCCTCTATATGCCTCAAGTCTATCGCTTGGCAAAGCGCCACGAGATAGGTTGATGACATTAGCTTCAAGATATCGACAGCCTCAGATGTTTTCCTAGCTGAGATTAAGCCCAAAGAGTTCACATCTTGGTTGTGTTGTTCAGCACTTTGGACATGGTTAGTCACTGGATTTGCCAAGAATTGAAGCTCCGAGCAGTACGAAGCCATCGCGATTTCAGCTCCCTTGAAACCATAGTCCAAACTTGGATTCCTTCCTGCTGTGAGATTAGATGGCAACCCGTTGTTGTAATAGTCGTTGACAAGCTCCGAGAATTGAGCAAACATCAATTTCCCAATTGATGCAAGAGCCAATCTTGTGTTATCCATGGAGACCCCGATTGGGGTGCCTTGGAAGTTGCCACCATGTAAGGCCTTGTTTCTTGAAACATCGATCAATGGATTGTCGTTCACTGAGTTAATCTCCCTCTCGATCATCTTAGTTGCTGCACGGATGACTTCAATTTGAGGGCCAAGCCATTGTGGAGATGTTCGGAGAGCATAACGATCTTGCTTTGGTTTTTGTAAAGGATCCATTTCATGGAGCTTTTGAGCTGCCTTAACATAAGAGCTGCCATCCAAAATATGTTCCATAATAGCAGCAGCCTCGATTTGACCGGGGTGATGCTTCAACTTGTGTGTCAAATGATCAGTGAATTCAGGCTTTCCGTTCATCACTTCAGCGAAAATCGCTGACAAAACTTCAGACATAACAGCTAGAACATTGGACTCAAACAGGACCATTGATGCCATACCAGAACCAACTGCTGTACCATTCACAAGTGCAAGTCCTTCCTTAGGCTGCAACTCGAAAAATCCACCACTAACACCAGCAACACGGAATGCTTCTTCAGCGTTAAGGGTCTCGCCATTGGGTCCCACAGCCTTGGAATTAGGCCTTCCAGTGAGCAAACCAGCAATGTAGGACAACGGCACAAGATCACCCGAGGCAGTGATCGTGCCACGGAGGGGCAAACACGGGGTGATGTTGGTGTTGATCAACTTTGTAATTGCTTCCAATATTTCAAATCTAATGCCAGAGTAGCCTTGAAGCAGAGTGTTGATCCTAACAAGCATTGCTGCCCTTGTTGCTGAATGTGGCAATGTGTGTGAAGTTTCTGTTCCATTGCCAAAAACTCCAGCATTCAAGAACCTGTAGAAAATCAATGTCATCAAGATTAGATATTGAACTGAATCTACCAACTATATACAAAGTATAACATGTGTTGTTTATAATCTTAAGTGGTTACAATTAAACTTGTTATTTATATGACAAAATAACTAAATCTATTTCAGTAGAGCATATGATATCGATGGTCCAAGGTGGACATTCAATCGACTAGGGTGGCAACGTGTCGCTGATGTCTGTACAGACAGATTTACAAATAGAAATGTCTCATCATCTTGACATAGTTGAGCACACATTTGATATTGTTGTAGCCTTGTGGTTAGGTAGAGGGGAAAATGGACAAAAGAAAGGGAAATTGAAACTTTTGGAGTTTCATAACAATTTTATCAATTCTCTTTTTAAAATTACTTATTTATCATGTATTTTATGTAATATTTATTTGAAAATTATATGTCAAAGAAAATAGATATCTGACAAGAGAAGGCACATGGGAGCTGACATTAGTCCCAAAAAAGTTGGAAAGCTAAACTGTCTATTTTGTGGATATAATTTTATAGAGTACTATTTAAGGTTATTATTTTTATATTTATTCTAAATTTAGAAAAATAGTTAAAAATTAAGTACTCGTTAACTTTTCATACCTACCTAAAAGTGGAAAGAAGTAAAAAGAAAAATTGAAGGAAGTGAAATGACTAAAATCTCCCTCACCTACCACACTCACTTTTTCCAACCCCACATGCACAAATCAATTTTGTGACTCAACTTGTAAAATTATATTGCATTTTTTTTATATCCAACTTCCTGATTTACGCTAGACTATTCCTGGAGATAGTAGTCCCGGTCCTTCAGCACTATTACCAGTAAATCGCGGGATATGCCTGAATGACCACAGTTTGAGAACAGAGCAACTGACATCACCTACAAGGTCCTACCCCAGAAGAGAGCAAATTGCTCCCACCAGGATTCAAACACACGCTGCAGGCCAACAAGATTTTTAAGTCCTCCTCCTTTGTCATCCAGCTATGCCTGCCCGGGGGACATATTGCATTTATTTATTGGATATGTAGATGTAGAAACAATTCCTATTATAATAACTTGACCAATAACAATAAATATTTATTTCGTACTAACTCTAATATGATAATCTGAAAGTCTGCTATAACAAATAATTTTTACTGACACTATAATTGTTTTACGATAGTAAATAACTTAAACTGATCACCGGAAGACGCAAAACAGTATATCATTAAATTATAGATGCTAATCATTTTTCGTTGTCGGATAATAAAAAATAAGAGTTCTAACTTTTTATACTGTCACGATAAAAGAATTTTTACATTATCAAATAGTAAGTAACAACAGTAGCAATAACATGAAAAAAAATAAGATAGTCAGCCTACTATATCGAGTGTATAAAAAATGAATCTTACGTTATCAATGTGTAAAAAATATTAGATGGAGTTATAGATGCAAGTCATAATTGCTTCTCTCATATTGGATATAAGAATATAACTCCTACATTGATCGTATAAAAGAATTTTTACACACGAAAAAACAAGATAATCGACCGGCTATATCAAGAGAGTAAAAAAATTTGTACGCTGTCAGTATATATATCTATATCTATATCTATATATATATATATATATATATATATATAAATGCTACCAAAGGACAAAAAGAAAGTTAGATGAATAGTTGTTTACCTAATAAGTTCTTTTTGAAGAGCACCACCATTCTTGGTTCTCCTATGAGATGTAGCACCAAAACCAGTTGTAACACCATAACTATCTGTCCCTTTACCCATACTATCCATAACCCAATCACTACTAGCTTTCACACCAGCCCTTGCACTTTCAGAAAGTTCCACTTTGACCCCACTGGTATTGCTTTGTGCACTTGCAATGGATGCAACTTGTGCCACTGTCAAAGTTTCACCCCCAAGTTTCACAATTGGCTTCCTAAATTCATCCACCATCTTTTTCACTTCATCCAAATGACTCCCTCTTAAAGATTCAGCAGCCATTTCCCAATTCAATGGATCATGAACATGACTTGATGATTTCTTGCACAAGTCCATTTCTCCATTAACATGTCCATTTTGTGCAATCGATGCCATTGGATCAAGAAAGTGGTTAAAATTGTAATGGAAATGAAAATGGAGAATATTTAGTGAGGAGAATTTGGAGAAGAGAAAAAATGGAATTTAATTATAAAATAAAAATGTTGTGAACTTTAAATGTAGTTTTTTGTTGTTGTTGTTATGGTAGATGGGAGATGTGGTGAGTATAAATAGAGAGGAGCAAATGATGGTAGGTAAACAAAATAGGGAGAGGGGGTTGTAAGGGAAGACTTAAAATGGTGGTTGTTAGAAGATTAATTTTGGCCATTGGATTGTAATTGTAATTAAGGGTTGAGATTTGAGAATGACGTGGAACTTCATGCAACATGGAGTTTAGTTTTTAATTGAAAAAAAGAAGAAGAAGAAACATTTTTGGGGTTGGTGGATTTAGGATAGTGTTTGGAGTTGTTTTGGGTTGTTGGGAGAAAATGAGGGGTTAAATTGTAATTTCAGACTTTTCCTCTTGATATTGATGAAATAAATAAAGGATTATCCAAGAAATTTAATTAGACTCAATCTCATTGATTAATGTAGCAACAAAAACATAGATAAAATTCATAAATGTTAGTGGTATAAGTTTTTGCTAATACTTGTAATTTTTTTTGTCGCGATACAAGAACGTGTCCACAAAAGTCCAGCATGCATTTATCAAACGTGGATTATTTCTTCTTATGTCTCATATTAGGTGGAATCTCACTCTAAGAGTTACAAATTTTTTAAAAGTTTGAAAGAATTTAGTAAGTTAATTGTGAAAAAAATGATAACATACCACCAAAAAGGTACGGTACCCTTAATTAAAAATCTTGCGTTTACGCTCTAAAAATAAAAATTTCTTAATAAGAAGCGATTTATCCTCGTAATTATATAATCTTGATATTTTCATATGATGAAGTTATTGATCATGAACTCTATTTGAACACATTCTATTTTAATCGATGTAACGTGTGCCTAGGCGAGCAACGTTTCAACGTATTCCGTGAGAATTTATTGTAAAGTTGTTAGTTTTATGTTAATTGTCAATCTAACACATTCTATTTTAATCAGTGTAATGTGTGCTTAAGTGAGCATGTTCCAATGTATATCATGATTCGTGAGGATTTATTATAAAGTTATTAGTTTTATGTGTGAGATATTGTAAAGCAGTACGGAAAGTATATAAATATTATAAGTGTTCGAAAAGATAAACAAATAAGCCAATGTTCAGAACTGCCGCAAGCTTGTTGAGTTTTGAATCTTGATAACCTGAAATCAAGAAATACTAAATCTGGATGGTTACAACTGTGTGCAGAGTCGAGTGATTGCACTCTGTCCTTAAGACAAGATTGCCCCATATATATGTTTTTACGTTAACGGGCAATAGTCTCCCAAGATAAAACAACACTTTAATCTCAACACTACAAAGCAAATAGGTTGAGTCTGATGAAGAAAACAAACACGAAACGCTTGCCGAAGAAATGAAAAAGGAAGGAAAAGTTTCTGTTTTTCGTCCCAACGTTACTGCTCACGTTGAGGACTCTGTGTTTTACTCTTCTGTTTGTCTTTGTGTATATATTTCTGTCTCTCTTTTGTTGTGTATATGTTCTGTGTTTTTCGTCACTGTATGTGCAACATAATTGAGCCAAAAGGCATCAATATATAGCATGAAGGAGGGACTCCTCAACAGCCAAAACATGGCTGTTAATAGTCATTAGGGAGGCTGATTATGGCATTGAAGGAGGGCTGATTATGGAGGAGTTAATCAGCCAAGTAATGGCTGGTTAATACCCACTAACGCCCCAAAAATCAACTCCAACGGTAGGCAGAAACTTTCTGCCTACCGTCGTTCCCAAATTCAACTTTTCAGAAACTCTAGTGACCCGCGCGCGTGTGGGCTTAGCCTTGAACCCAAGCACATCTAGGTCCTCCCTCCTTTAAACGCATGGGATACCCCTTGGGGTCCCAAATCCTTAGCCAATTAAGAGACTTATAAAGAGAGCAATTCTTCTTTTTCCCACCGATGTGGTAGATTTGTCCCACACCATATTTCCATGCCTCAAACACCTTACTTTGTGAACCAATATCTCTTTCATTTCTCAACAAAATTTGACGATTCTTGGCCCTACGGTCATCTACTCACTTAGTAGATTATGCATGTGTGAAGAGACAAAGCCTCCAACATGCGGAATACTAGTGTTTAATTCATTAAATATTGGTGGACGCACCTCCCCGCCAAAGGCAAATATCCAACATTATGTAATTATCAATCTAATGTATTTTTAAAAAAACTTAAAACTGAAAATGTGAACAAACTCGCATCAAAGTAATTTGTGGCCTTTTCACATTATTTAATTGTATCACGTGAATCTGTAATCAATTTATTATAAGTTACAAATAGATATGTTTTCATTAAATTCTGAGTTTGTCCAATAGGAAAGAACCAATTTTTATTTATAAATCATATTTCACAGGCCGAATTAGTTATTGTCAATAGAAAAATCCAATTTGTTCAATTCATATCAAGTCAAAACCTAATATTAGTCAAATTTAACAACTACTAGTATATAGTACAAACCCACTCATTTCCATGTTACTGCTGTTTCTCTTCTTGGCTTTTAAAAAAAAATTAATTTGACCTTTTAAAATAGGAAGGTTGATAGAAAATTGATGGCTTTGACTAGGAAAGACACTCGAAGTAAATAAGGTGAGAAAGATTCAAAAACGTTTCTTTGTGAACCAAGTGGATTCACTTTTGTTAGGTTTGTTCCATATATCCATTAATTTGATTAAATTATGCTTCAAATTGCGTTCATACTTGAGTGTTCACCTATGAGTTAGTTTCCACGTTATGAGATTAGTGAAATAATTTTTCTAATAATCATTTGGTATTCAGAATTCATTTTTCCGATTATTGGACAATTCAAAATCAGTTTACACAAATTTTCCTTTCTGGGTGACCATATTTTCTCTTTATCTCAAAAAATTGTGCAAATATAGCTTTGAGAAATTATCCTTCTGAATATCATTAGACTCGGAGATCTAATATTTACTTATATATTGTTCAACTTCACAGACAAAATATTAGAGTGACATCTAATATTTGTAATAACTTACACAGTTTTAGATTTTGAAGTAATGTTTTCTTATAAGATTTTCAAGTTTGCTCAAAAGAAATTTTTAGATCGTGTTATAAAAGGTTCATAAATTGTAAGAGAAATAAAAAGAGCGTCCCTCAATAAAAGTTGATCCATAAAGGAACAACTAGTAAAAATTTCAAGATGATTAGCATTGTGAAGGGTCTATTTAAGAGGAAAATGCTCCTTATTAAGATTTTTTTTCAATCCAAAGCTCAAATTCAAGATCTTTAAGTAAAGGATAAAGGATTTCATTCCTTCTAGTACGTCGGTATGTTGGTTAATTAGTCCAATATATGATTTAAGAATTGCATCTTTATTGCTGCTTCATTTAAATTTCTCCTTCCTTTCAACGTGCTTAATTAATATATATTTATTTACTTGTAGCCCTTTAATCCAACAACAACAATAATAATAATAATCCAGTAAAATTCAGGGGCATCTCAACAATATTAGTGACTTAAAGTAAAATATTAATGCTAGGCCTTAACTTCACTAAAGCGTATATATATATATGCTTTATCTAAAACCTATCTTTCTAACTTTTTGAGATGCAAAGTTATTAATAACTTTCTTATAATTTATATCCAATAAACGTTTTCAATTGATAGTATCACTAACCCCTTAATCTCTCTTGAGACATTTTGATCTTAAGTAAGATTTTATCAATTTTAATTTTGATAAACTTCTTTCCACTGAGGCAACATAACCTATTGAGTATATTAGCCATCTTCTATTATGCTTTTTTCCATTTGTTAATTTTGAATATAATGTGTATTAGAAAAATATCTAGAAAAGGCATCCTTCGAAAATTCTATATCAGTAATTCTAATAGATCCTTTTTCTACTAATAGATCTCTCAACTTTGTATCCATGATCCACCTCCTCCTTCTTCATAAGATTAAATTGCACTAATGATAAGAATAATATATTTATATTAGTATTTATTGCCTTTAATAAAACAAATTCTATGTCAAAATCTAAATACAATAACGGATTAAATCATTAATGAAAGACATAATTCCTTTTTGGTGACAACAGATTTTTGAAAACATAGTAAAAAGTGGACCCAAAAAGTTGTACTTTTTAAAAAAAAAAAAATTCAAAATAGAAAATAATTAATAACATAATAAATATAGACATAAAAAATATGGACCCCCCCAAATTAAGGGCCTAAGGCAATGGCCTTAGTGGCCTAATGCACAAGACGCTCATGGTGAAATTCCACGGAGTAGGGTCTAGGAAGGGTAGAGTGTACGTAGATTTTACCCCTATCTTGAGAGGTAGGGGGCTATTTTCGATAGATCATCGGCATAAGGACAAACAATTCAAAATAATAAAATAACGAAATTGAATAAGTCAAGATAAAATAATTTGAAAAAAGAGCAATAGTGTAAAGTCCCAAAATATTTTTTTTAAAAAAACCAACCCACTCACTCACGGACATACACCTATATTAATACAATATTCCCCCATCCCCTACACACATGACACACAACACAAACATTTGTCCATGCACTGCACACTTTGAAATTGAATAAGTGATGATAAAATAATTTGAAAAAAGTTGGAGTTGAGGTTTTTGTTCAATTACGAAGCAACAAAGGTGAGTTTTCTCACTCAAAGTTCTTAGACTTTACGGGGATAAATCCGACTTACGGTTTGAGAGTTAGCACTTTGTTTAAAGTTTTTGCCTCGGATTAACCGAAATCTGAAAGGGCAGAATGTATAATGTAAAAAAAAAAAAAAAAAAACTGTACAAATCAGTTAGGAATTTGAAAGTGTGTGATGAATAAAAGTTCTAGACTACTATGTCCTCGACAACTTGAGACTTTACGGGCATAAATCCAACTTACGGTTTGAGAGTTGTAACCCTTACAAGTGAAAAGGGCGAAATATTGAAGGAATGAAATATTATTTGAGCCTTTTGAATATATGACATATTTAAACAAATAAATAAGTGCATTGGATCGGGTTGCACGGACCGCAACAAATAAGTGCATTGGATCGGGTTGCACGGACCGCAACAAATAAGTGCATTGGATCGGGTTGTACGGACCGCAACAAATACATAAATGCATTGGATCGGGTTGCACGGACCACAACAAATATATATATGAATGCATTGGATCGGGTTGCACGTACCGCAACAAATATATAAATGCACTGGATCGGGTTGCACGTACCGCAATAAATATATAAATGCACTGGATCGGATTGCACGTACCGCAACAAATATATAAATGCACAGGGCCAGGTTGCACATACCGCAACAAATGTATAATATGTTATATGTGAAAAAGCAGGAGTACTGATTAAACTAAATTGTTTTTTTTAAGACGAGTGGGGAGAAAATTTTGCTCGTGAATATTTATTTATTTATTTATTTAATAAAAGGGTTGTAATCTGTTTATTTCAACATGTTTATGATTTTCTTATAATGTGATTGTAATTAAAAATATTGTGAGGTTACTTTGGACTGTAAGGTGAGATTCCCACTCAGCCCGGATGGTAGGGGTGACTCTTTTATTTAACATATTTCGGGAAGGCACGATAGAGGAAAAGCTCCGCAAGAGGGCTAGCGATCGTCCCGCACCTCATCGTACCACCAATCCATTATTTCGGATGACAATTAGCTACCACAAAAAAATAAGATAGTCGAAGTACAAGATAAAAAAAATAAGAAACAACATATAATAACATAAATTAAAGGACAAGAAACTACAAGAACAATACCACAACTACTAGTGAGAAAGGATAAACGGGGCACGCTCAGCTACCTACTAAACTTTTACCTAATTTGTGTCTTCTATAACCTCCTACCTAAGGTCATGTCCTCGGTAAACCCTTTTAAATTTTCATAAAGAAAAAATGTATCAAAAAGTGAAGACAAATAGAAAAGGCTATTAACTTTATCTTAATATCATCTTCTCCAAATTATGGATTTAGTATAAAAATATCCTTTGTTTATCTTTTTGCTCTAAAATGCCCCTATCGTCAATCTATTTGGCCTAAATTGTCCTTATTTTTAACGGCCCTTCGATGGCACGGGCATTTAAAGCGCAAACATAAACGGAGGCATTTTTGTATCAAATCTCATAGTTCGAGAACTTTTTAGACCCTTTTCTATTTTTTTTTAAAAAAACACTCTTTGTCTCTCTACACTCACCAGCCCACCAAACCCCCGTTGACCCATTCTCTTCTCTCTTCCATTTTAGTTTTCTTCCTCCCATCAAACCCTCCCTCCTCCAATATTTTCTCCAATTATTTATTTGTTTGCTCATTTTTTAAAAGTAAACCATTTAATTATGCAAAATTATTTTGATTATGACTAAAATAATTAAATTGAGTTTGAATCTGATCCTAAATTTTTATCATTTACTTAATTATCCAAGCTTCTTGATTTAACGGAATAAAATATTATTTGTTAATTATAATTAGCTTATACAATTAATTAAATAATTATTTTTACTATTTAATATTAAAAAACTCCAATAAATGCCTTTAAAATCATAATAATTATGATTTAACTCTTGGGTGTAGAACTTAGTATCTCACACTTATGTTGATTTCTATATTATGATAATGATTTAAGCTTTAATTGACTTATACTTCCATATGTTCTTTAAATGTTTCAGTTTAAGGGAAGGGTTCGCCCACCAGAAGGTAGCGTGGGTGCCCTCACAACTCGTAATTGGACCGTGACATTAACACAATGTTGTTTATAATATGTGAATTATATAACTCAAAGGTATATACCATGTGAACCTGTATATACATGACAATATACAATATATATATTGCTAATTATTATAATTTTAAAGGCATTTATTAGAATTTTTAAAGATTAAATAGTGAAAACAATTATTTAATTAATTGTATAAGCTAACTTATAATTAATAAATAATATTTTACTCCATTAAATCAAGAAGCTTGGATAAATAAGTAAATGATAAAAACTTAGGATCATATTCAAACTAGTTTAATTATTTTGATCGTAATTAAAGTAATTTTGCGTAATAAATGGTTTACTTTAAAAAAATGAGCAAACAAATAAGTAATTGGAGAAAATATTGGAGGAGGGAGGGGTTGATGGGAGGAAGAAGACTAAAATGGAAGATAGAAGAGAATGGGTCAAAGGGTGGTTGGGTGGGTCGGTGAGTGTAGTGAGAGAGAGCGCGGTTTTTTTAAAACGGAAAAGGGCCTAAAATGTCCTCAAACCATGAGATTTGGTATAAAAATGCCCTCCGTTTACCTTTGCGCTCTAAAATGCCCCTGCCGTCAAGGGACCATTAAGAATAAAGGCAACTTGGCCAATAGGTTGACGGCAAATACATTTTAGAATGAAAAGGTAAACAAAGAACTTTTTTGTACCAAATCTCATAATTTAAAGGCATTTTAGGCCATTTTCCGTTAACTTCATCTTAATATCATCTTCTCCAACTTATGGTGTTGTTTCTCGATTAGATAAATGAAGAGAATAAAAAATAAGGAACGGTGAAATTTACTAGGGATCGGATAATGAAGTTCTTGACATTATTTTAAAAGGCGGGGCATAAGGCAGAGCATTTTACATATGTCTCAGCGAGGCGTAAGTCCCAAGGCATCGGGAGTAAGCTCTATGAGTATTTGATTTTTAGTATTTTATAAAATAATATAATTACAAAAAATATTTTTAAATAGGTAAAATTACATAAAAAAAAAAAAAACTGTAAATACATGATATATGTGTGTGTGCGCGCTTGATCCTCACAAAAAAACTAGTTAGAGCAATCCATTATACGCCACTTACAACTTGTAATTATGTATAACATAATTTTACAAGTATAAACAATACACATGAAATAAAAGCTATTATGAAATGCAAATCAACTCTAACATATTAACTTTCAAACAATAAAAAAATCATAATTTCTGAAAGTAATATTACTATCATACTATTCATTTTATCTCCCTATAAGTAAATAAATAATAAACTTTATTAGTATTATAATTAAAACACAACTCCTTCATAAATAAAAATAAAATTACTTTCAGATAGCGAAATAATAAAATATGATAATTTTGATACATAGGACAAAAGACCAATGACAATGAGTCACCTCACTCCCTGGACTGCTACTGGACAAAAGATCAATGACAAATTTGACTCGCATTTCCACCATTTTCAGCCCCGAGCAACCGTTATTGGGGAAACTGCTACTGTAATTCGTACTACATATTTCACTATGCTAGTTATTTAGAACTTAGGAGTTTCTTTTACACTCTACGCTATCCTCCACTCTTCCGATCGTTTGTGCCCCATACCCATGAGTCACTTCACTCCCTGGACTTCTCTTATCGAATCATTGATGGTTTTGGGTGATTTTCCTAATGTTTAGCTCGATAGAGCTTGGCTATGTTATTTACAAGTCAAATTTGCCTATCGATTTGAATTTCACCCCTCTGTCGGAGGCGGAACCGAATTTGAATTGTTTTTAAAAATTCAAGAGAAGGTCACAGTGAGACGAGCCGTTTATCATTACTATGTAAAAGATGCTAAAAATATTTCTTTCATTACTCCAGTCAATAAAGAAATTGTAGATTAGTTGATCCCGATACTTGCCGGTAAAGAAACTTCTTTAAGATATTGAGTTGCGTCAGGAAGAGTAGAGTCAGAAGAAGAGCTTAGATATTTGTAAAAGAAATATTAAGTGATATTCGCCCTCACGATGTTCTCAAATAGTAAATATGCAATACTACTGACTTGTTATTTGAGTTATACGCATCTTCGTATTTCTATAGATGAAAAACTCTTAATGATCGTTCATTTGTTAAAGAATTATGAGGGTCAACGATTTTAATTAAGGAATTTAACATATAATTTGTGTAAGAACTATGAGGCGAGCCCCGAGCATTAGACGTTAGGCGTGTTTAGGGCGTACAATCGGACGCTTAGGGCATAAACCTCACAGGAACTAAACCCCACACGTGAGCCCCGAAGCGTTTTGCCAGTGCCCCGCCCCAAGGCGCGTCCTGAAACTGCCTTTTAAAACACTGATTCTTGATACTTACAAGTGAAAAAGTGTAATAAAAAGAAAAATGGTGAAATTTATTCACATACTATTCGAAATTAACTTTGCCTTTCGTTATACTTTGAATCTTTAAATCTTACCTAGCCAGGAAAAAAACTTTATTTTTATCCTAACTTCTAATGGAATTCAACTTGAGTGGAATAGTGTAATTCTAAATCATAGTCAAAAGTATATAAAGATTTCGTTAATGGTAAGAACAAATACAAAATGATTTGCTAATGATAATAAGGGTATGATCAAACTCATAAAGTACTACTTCCTCGGTTCTAATTTATATGATATAGTTTGACTCAATACAAAATTTAAGAAATAAAGGAAGACTTTTAAATTTTGTGGTCTAAAACAAGCTAAAAATATTTGTGTGGTTATATATTATCTCGTTAAGCATAAAAGATAAAGTTTAAAGTTAAATTATTATCAAAAAGGAAATGTATTTTTTTTTGGACTGACTAAAAAGAAAAATATGTCATATATGTCATATAAATTGGGACAAAGAGAATATATCATGAGGCAAAATCGAGCAATTTTAAATAATATATGTCGAATTTGGACCTTTTCATTTAATAAAAATATATGTTTATTTTGGTCATTAAAGAGGATTGAATTTTGCAAACTATGTAATCTATCTTTCCTATTAATTCAATTAAAGAGTTAGATTCTCCCTAGCTATCCTATCACCTCCTATTGTATGACTTTTGTATAAGTTGTTTTCTTGTAAGCGTGTTATAATTAGTTAATTGAATTATCTGTTCAAATATAAAAATTGATTACCTCACTGTTCACTAAAGGAAAAAATGTGTACTCTAATTGCATATGCAATTAAAGAAAGAAATGCTTTCTGTAAGAAAAGAATTTAAATGAAAGTATTACTACTTATTGTTCGCTGTTACTTAAAAAGCTTAATTTATCATGTCCACATAATAAATTCGTTCAAAATAAATTAAAACATACCCATTACGATCAATTCGTTCAAAATAAAAACAAAAATTGTATGTAAATACGTTTTCGTATACATAACATACCGCAAGTTTTTGAACTTGATGGCATAGTTATCAAAGCTATTTTTCTAGTGAACTGGATGTCCAAACGTGTCATCCACCAGACCATAAAGCCTACCAATAAATTTCTTTCTAGAGCAATAAATACATAGTAACATACTACATACAATCATGGCAGGGTGGTCGAGATTATGTTTTACGTAATTATGATGTGGGTCGAGGTATGAAATTCATTCATTGATTTATTTCATTCTCATTATTAAATATATATACGAGTATATAATGCTAACATTAAGAAAGACTAATCTAATCATCCTAAATTAAGTTATATCAATTTACAATCAAATTCTAATCATAATAAATTATGATATTACACAATATATGATTTGAGATAATTATGGGATATCCCCATAATTATCCTAACAGTCATCCGCAGTCTTAGCGGGAGGTTCTCGTATGCTAAGAGACTGTCCCTGAAATCATCACAAAGTACGCGCGGAAGACCTTTTGTAAAGATGTCGGCAATCTGATAACGGGACGGTACATGGAGAACAAGACTTGTCCACGTGCAACCTTTTCTCGGACAAATAGTATATCCATTTCTATGTGTTTTGTGTGTTGATGCTGGATAGGATTACGGGATAAGTATATCGCACTCACATTATCACAATAAATCACAGTTGCCTTTTCAATCGGACAATGTAGCTCTAACAAAAGATTACGAAGCCAGCATGATTCAACAACCACATTGGCTACCCCTCGGTATTTACCTCAGCGCTCGGCCGAGACAGCGTGGGTTGTCGTTTAGAAGACCATGAAATGAGATTGTCCCCTAAGAATACGCAATAACCAGAGGTGGAACGTCGTGTGTCCGTGCAGCTACCCCAATCCGCATATGTATATGATGAGAGAGTCGAAAGGGAAGACTTATACAGATGCAAACCAAAATGAAGAGTACCCTTAACATACCGCACAATTCTCTTGTGTAAACAGGGTCCCTATATGCTCTTTATTTGGATCATGCATGTGTAAACAGACTTGCTGAACCATATAGAAAATATCGGACCTTGTGAAAGTTAGATACTACAAGGCCCCTGCTAGGCTGCGGTAATGTGTTGGATCGCTTTATGGAGTACCTGTAGAGTTACTTACTTTGTCTTTAGTATCAACCGGCGTATGTGATGGTTTGCAGGAGGACATCTCGGCTTTTTCAATTATTTCCACGGCATATTTCTTTTGACTGAGAAACAAACCACCCGCATATTGAGTCACAACAATGCCTAAAAAATAATTTAATGGACCTAAGTTCTTCATTGCAAACTCTGCCGCAAGAAGGGACATAATAGACTGGCGAAGTGATGTAGATGATGCTGTGAGAATAATGTCATCTACATATAGAAGTATATATGCCATGTCATTTCCCTTCCTATAAATGAACAAGGACTAATCCGACTTGCTGTGAAAGAAACCCAGTTTGGAGACAAACCCTGCAAACCTGTTATACCATGTCCTGGGAGCCTGTTTCAAACCATATAAATATTTTTTCAAAAGGCAAACATAGTCCGGATGAGTAGAATCTCGGAAACCCAAAGGCTGGTGCATGTACACCGTTTCCTATAAGTGGCCATGTAAGAATGCATTTTTGACATCCAACTGATGAATCGATCAGGATTTTGAAAGTTCCAGGCTAAGAAAAGTCCTGATAGTTGCTGGCTTAACCACCGAACTGAATGTTTCACCACAATCCACGCCAACCTGCCATCACCAACAAGATGAGTTTTGTATCTTGAAAATGAGCCATCGGAATTCTTTTTATGACAAAATACCCACATAGACCGAATTATGTTTGCATTAAATAGATGTGACACTAATTCCCACGTCTTATTTTTAATAAGAGCATCAAATTAGTCTAACATGTCAGTTTTTCAATTCAGTTCTGATAAGGCTGCTTTGGGATTTTTTGGAAGTGGTTACGGTTGAACTGAAGTTGTTATGTTAAAATGACACTTAGGTCGAAAAATTATGTGCATTGCACACGGGTTTCAATGGTCCGAGGTTGGGGAGTTGGGCTGTCGAGTATGCTAGTGGGCTGAGTAGCTGACCGAGGTTTGGCCAAAACAGTGGGCTGGGTGAGTGTCACAGGCAGGGGGTAGAGGTCTCCCTTCGTTGGGCCTACCCGCCACTAAATGTGGGCTGGGCCGACACTGAAGAAGAGAGGCAGTGACCTCTGCTCCTCGAACTGGTCCAGTGACATTTTGTGGTTGGGCTGGGATGTTAGGCAGTGGTGTTTGGGCTGGTCCAACACATTTTTAGGTGTTTAAATGGTTATTCAAAATCGAATGTATTCCTTCATCCAAAAATCATATGAAGGTGAGGATGACACGTGCGATTTAGCAAATGGGAATGTAGACTCATAAAAAATGACGAGACGAGAAATAATGATTTTCCCATTTGTCATATCATAACACTTATATTCCTTATGATTTTGTGGGTATCCCAAAAATACACAAGGAATGGAATAGGCCTGAAGTTTGTTAATGGTTGTGGACGGAAATAAAGGATAACACAAACATCCGAAAACTCTTAAATGTGTAAAAGACGGGAGTCGGTGGTACAACATTTGTGTAGGTGACACATTGGAGAGTAGTTTGCTAGGAAAACTATTTAAAAGATATGTGGCCATTTGAAGTGCATGGTGCCAAAACTTTGGTGGTGTGGACGAATGCACAAGAAGAGTGCGAACCATATTGTTTATTGTTCAAATTTTTCTTTCGGCTTTCCCATTTTGTGGTGATGTATATGGACACGAAAGACGCAAAGACATCCCATTTTGGTGAAAAAATCATTAAATTGAGCATTTATGAATTCCCTCCAATTGTCACATTGAAAATATTTAATATATTTATCAAATTAAGTTTTGATAAAAACACTAAATTATTTTAAAATTGTGTAGGTTTGCGATTTATGTCCTAAGGGAAATGTCCACAGAAAAATCGAATAATCATCTAAAATGAGCATATAATATTTATGACATGCAGAACTCAAAACTGATGATGTCCACAAATTACAATGCAAAAGATCAAATAGCATAAACGTATGTAAGTAGATGATGAAAACGAAAGTTTAACATGTTTTACAAACACACAAGTTTGGCAAATAGAAGAGTCCAAAAGTTTGTTACAAGCCACAAAATTATTCTTCCTAAGATTATTGAAAATTGGTGCTCCCGAGTGTCCCAAACGATTATGTCATACGATAGGGGAAATAACTGCAAAGGTTGATGGTCTGGTCATATAATTTTTGGAAATGGTAGTGATGGATACAAGTCCCCCGTGCTATTACATCTCATTAGTGACATCCCCGTTTGAAAATCCTTCACAGAAAAGCCAAACAAATCAAAATTCACAGAAACATTATTGTCAATTGTAAATCGTTGTACATATATCAAGTTTTTAATCAGTTTTGATGCATGTGAGACGTTTTTCAAATATAATGATGGGTGAGGGGGGTAGTTTTACCTGAACAATACCACGAATTGGAACCTGCCCACTGCCGACAATAATATTTTTATTACTGCTCATATTAAAATAAGATGAGAGATTACCTTGAGATGTCGTCATGTGAGACGTAGCCCATGTGTCCATGTACCACGACTCATCTGGAACATGCAAATTAATGTTATTCATGGCTTGTTCGATATCGGTGGGAGCATAACCTAGAGAAGACAGTGCTTGGGTTGCAAATGCGTGTTGCGGACGAGACCCTAGAATTACGAGTTGTCGATTTTAAGAGGAGGGCCTAACCCACGATGCGGTGGGGTACGGGCATGGAGGGGAAGCCCACTATGGGGCCCAGGCCCACGGCGGGTACTGCCCCCATTGGTTACTGATGGACTGGCCAGGCGGCTGCCACTAGTTGGGTCGCCACTGCCCCTGATGGTTGGTGTTTCCGCCGGCTGGTTGACCGCCGCCCCTCCCCCGTACCTTTCCATCATTATTTTTCCCTTTATTGTTACGGTTTGACCCCCGTTTTTTACCATTATTGCTGCGGTTTCTAGTGCCAATCGAACCCGAATTTTGTGGCTGGAAATCAGTGGAAAATGAGTTGGTGGAGACAAGGGCAGTCCCGGCGGTGGCTGCCTGCTTTGCCTTGCGTGTTTCCTCGAGAATCAACCTCGAATGAGTCTCGTAAAATGGAGGCAATGTATTACTCTGCTGAATGAACATAAAGACTCCATCATATTTTTCATTCAATCCTGCAATTAATTAAAGGACCAACATTTAACTTGTTACCGGTGAACCAACGTTGGATAGTTGGTCTGCAAGTACCTTCAATTCTTGACAATAGGCGGACACGTTTGAGAAGTCATCCAATTTAATGTTGGTAAATTTATGTTCAAGATATACAGCCCTAGAAAGTTTGTTATCTTGAAAAATATTGTGTAAACGTTCCCACGCCTGTTGAGTCGTAGAGTTTGGCTCTAATATGGTATGCAAAAGGTTGTTGGAGATAGTGCCATAAATTCATTGAAGGACTATAGCATCTAAACATGACCATAAATTTTTGTCTACCTCAGTGGTGTCCGATGATGACTCGAAAGATATGATATGGTCTATTACCTCATATGCGCGACAATAAAAGCAGTTATCGGAATCATAATAACATTCTAGCTAGTCCCATGTTTCATGTTGAGTCAAGTCAATATTTATAGTGGATGTCCTATTGTATAATTAGTCATTCAATGAAGATTGTTGTTAACCAAAACAATAATTTTTTTAAAAACATACCTTATCTACTAATAAATAAACCTGTTGTTGCTCCCAAACGCATGCGCAAGCGTACGTAGTCGTACAAGTAATATAGTGATTTTAGAAATCGGATGTCGAACCCACGGGACTTATGAATAATCGTCAGCTAAATTAAACGATCCGATTTATCTATACAGGAGAAGAAATTCATAGATTGTAATTATAAACTAACTAAAAATTAAAGAAAATAAATAATAAACTTCGACCAAGAAAGAGCGAATTTCTATATTATCGTTGAGATGAAATCGTTTCAGGGCTATGGGCTATCTAAAAATCATGTTGTACTCTTCAATTGGTTCAACTTCTTAATTTATCTAGTTTACTGATTGATATACTTGATATTACGACTACGAATCTCTCGAGTCCTCTAGCCGCCTATTCGTATTACTTTCACGCCTATATGTCTATGGTCATGAACCTTAACACGAATGCATTTATGTTTCATGTATATTAACCAAACAAGGGAAACTAGTATATCCCTATCCTAGATGCAATCCGCTTTCTGATGTCAATGGTTGAGATCCTGCTTTATTTAACCATATTGCTATCCTAGTAATCCTCTCTCGAGTTCCATCTAAGATTCAAAGATAGTATTCGTTGTTGATCAAGTAACCAAATAATTGAGCTCAGAATTAAATAAATAAATCAATACGATAAACTAATTAATTGAAATCAATATTCGAATAACAATATTTCGAAAGAATCAGAACCCTAGAACGAGAAGCTTAACTCCACAAAGGCATGGAGAAAATACAACAAATCATCCAAAGAAAATAAAAAATTGAGTGTATGGAGAAGAAAAGGTAAAACCCAATAATCTCCGGTCTCCATGCACGACTCCAAGCTCACTCTAGGTCTTCCATTCTGAACCCCCTTCTCAAAAATGAGTTTATAATGTATTTATCTCGTGTACAAACACGCCTAGACTCCTAGATCATACCCTTGAAAATATGAAATAGAATAATTGGTCAAAAATTAAGCATGACGTGAGACGCCCATGCTGGGCGGTGACGCTAGACCAAAATTCCAGAACCTCAATTTCTTGGGCCTCCAACGTCCGATCTTGATTTCGAATGAATTTCTTGGATTTCTACTCAGACTTCAAAGTACCAAAGTATCTATTTTAGATTCAAATTTATTCATTAGTTCGGGACACGTCACTTGAACTCTTTTTGATCTCTTCTCCTCCGAAATGAAGCATTTTCAATATAAAGTACCTAGATTCAATAATAACGCACATATTAGCTCGACATTGCAAAGTCAATATATGTTAGATGTATTAAATGCATTTAGCTCTAAAAACAAGATAGAAATAGAGATAAAATACGACAAAAAGACGTATAAATACACCTAACGTCACCTATCACAATTATACATCTTCAATCATTTCTCAACATCATTTTCTAATGGCTTTTGACTGAGGATGTTTTACTCTTATGAATTGGTTTTGTCCCATTAAAAATAATTAGGTAAAGTGTTGAGTCATTTTTCATTTTCTCTAGAAACTTATATTAAAACATAAATTCAAGTAACATTCAAGTTTATTAAAATATTTACTAAATAATAAATATATTAAAGTACTTCATCTATCCCAAGAGTATATGTGACTTTTTCTTTTTCTTTGTTTGTTTTTAAAAAGATTAACATGTTTTTTAAAGTAATTTTTAATCTTAGTGTTCCTATTTAATTACCGGCCTACCGACATGATTTATTCGGATCACACCCTGATTAATATTTTAATTATTGGCAGTAATCACATTTTTGTAATCGACTCATAGAATATGACAGATATACACCTAACACCTTAGCAAGCCTAACCTATATCCATTTCAATCACGTTAGAACATATATTGTCCATTGATAACTAACTAATTTATCATCCATAAATAAAATGTTGATTACAATGGTTGCAGGAAACAGGAAATAAGTAACTGCTAAGTATTACAACAAAATGAAATTACAATAACTTAAATTTCAATAAACTGAAAATAAGAAACTGAGGTTACAAGCACTTTGATTTGCTGGGTCGAGTGATGACACTCTGTTGTTAAGACAAGATTGCCCCGTATATATCCTTTCTACGTTCTGGACAATAATCTCCCAAGATAAAACAACAACTCAACAAATGAACAAAGGAAACTGAAGTGTTACTTTGAAGAACTTAGTGTAATGAAATGATGCTGGAAAGTAGTAGGAAGAATTCTGTTTTTTCGTTTGTGTGTAGTCTCAACAATTGAGCCAAAGGCTTCAATATATAGTGCATGGAGGGGACTTGTCAACTGCCCAACTAATTGTTGTTAATGGTCATGTAATGACAATTAGTGAGGAGTAATTCAGCCAAATAAATGACTGAATTAATGTGCAACGTATTGGAGCTTTAGTGATGAGTTATTCATCCAAGTAATGACTGAATTGATGTGCAGATTAATGGAGGTTAACGTTTCAAAACCAACAGCAAAAGCACAAGTTCTCTGTCCAATTTTATCTTACCTGAAACTTCAGGGACCAAACTATAAATATGAAGCAATTTGGGTCCAAAAAGATAATATCAGAAGAAGCCCAAGGCCCAAGACCCGAGCCCGGATGGGCGACACGTGTGTGGGCTTAGCCTCGAACCAAAACACATCTAAGTCCCCCCTCCTTCAAACACATGGGTTACCCCTTGGGGTCCCAAACCCTTAGCCAATTTTGAGACTTATAAACTAAATAAATCTTCCTTCCCCCACCGATGAGGGAGAATTGGTCTACCACATTTTCATGCTTCAAACACCTCACTTCGTGGACTAATATCTCTTTCATTTCTCAACGAAATTTGACGATCCTTGGCCCTACGGCCATCTATTCACTTAGTAGATTATGCACGTGTGAAGAATCAAAGTCTCCAGCATGCGGAACCCTAGTGTTTAAGTCATTAAAGATGGGTGGACGCAATAAATTTCCAACATAAACATTAAGCAATAACAGAGCCATATCTTGATAATAGTCCAAATCTATTGTCAATTTCTTGTACAATATTCCTAAATTCTATATGTGATATTAAAAAAAGTTGCTAGAGTATGATATGAAATAGTTCCAAAAAAAACGAATAAACAAATTAACAAAATTTCATTCCTCTATCTAATTGTCCAGATCGTGCTCAATATTTGTATCTATAAATCTAATCTCAAATTTCCTACTGATTTCCAATTGGAAATTCTCTATCGAAAATATTTCTACGAAATTCATGAGAGATTTCTCATGAATATATTTGGAAATTTCCCACGAATTCCCGACAGTAATTTAATTAAAATACTTCAGAATTTTCCGTTGACTTGTGAGGAACCACAGTCAATTTTTCCACGGAATCCACAAGAAATTTAAATTTTGAGAAAAAGATATGAACACATTTCAATGATTATTGGGCCATTAAACCGGTAAAACACACTAGATAATTAACGTAAAGATTGTTTAATCCACTGTGCATATCAGAACCAAATTCAACTAGCATAAAAGAATCAAATCAGGAATATACTCAAATAATTATGTTAAATATACACAATATACACATATATACATGTGTATATTGGGGCTCTCGGTGCTCTCGGCCCATCCCTTGTACCGTGTAATATTCTAGTATTAGTTTAGGTAATGTTGTAGTGTAATTAGTATTGTACACTTACCATAATATTTTTATTACCATAATTGTATAGTTAGTATCCAAGTAGAATAAGGTTTTAGGAGTAGAATAGGAATAAGATTCTCCTATTATGGAAATATGTAACTTGTATATATAACCTTTCAATCAATGAAAATAATCAAGGAATTATTTCTTTCATGGTATTAGAAGTCTAGGTCTTAAAATCCTCTCCCAATTTTCTTCCTCTTGGCCGTCGACCAAACAATGAACAAAACCGAGACCAAGTTTTTTCCGCAACTTGTTCTCGGATTGGTTTATTCCGACGGTACCTCCTCTTCCCATTTTTTTCTCCCAAATCCCTCAATCACATATTGTTCTATCAATATATCTACATCCTGAAACACGTTTCATCATGCTTTTACAATTTCTAACATCAAAAATAACATACCTCTTGTTCTTGAAATAGAAAACGTCCAATATGCGACGTGGGACGAACTGTTCAAAATTCACACACGATCGCATCAAGTCATCCATCACATAATCCCCGCGGCTCCTGAGGATATGGAGGTGCCAAAAGGCGAGGATGATCCTAAATTGTGGACGACTCTTGATGCCACTGTCCTCCAGTGGATATATTCCACAATTTCTACCGACCTTTTGCAAACAATTATTGAGCCTGACGCTACGGCACAGGCGACTTGGGATAGACTGCATGATATATTCCAAGATAATCAAAATTCTAGAACCGTTACTCTTGAGCAGGATTTCTCCCACGTCAACATGGAAGATTTCCCTAACGTTTCGGCTTATTGCAAAAGATTGAAGGAATTGGCGGACCAACTTCGCAACGTTGGCGCGCCAGTTTTGAATGATCGTTTGGTCCTCCAAATGGTTTCCGGCCTCTCCGAGGCCTATAATGGTGTTGGAATGCTTCTTCGGCAAAGCAATTCACTTCCGTAATTTTATCAGGCTCGTTCTATGCTTCACTCGAAGAAGCAGACATGGCGAAAAAGGCAACTACCGGGGCTAGTCCCGTAGTCATAATGACCGAATCCACTTTTCATCCTACCGGTTCCAACTAGGGATGAGCGGGTCCGGGTATCCTAACTTTTTTGAACTACCCGGATCCTACCCAGTAAAAGATCGGTTCCTAAATTTACTATCCGGAACCGTAGGGTCCGGGTAGGTTCCTGGGTACCCGGAATTGGTGTTTCTTTGTGCAAAATAATGCCTTCGAATAACAACTTTGGTTTAGGAATAAACTCGTATGTTTATCCTCCGAAAGTCAGCGCCACAAAACCCATAAAGAATCCTTTCGGAACAAATATTCCAAGAATGTTTTAAAAATTTGCTTTGGTTTTCATTTCAACTTTCTTTTTCAATAACTTAAAGGAGTAAATAGTTTAAAAATTCAGCTTTTCAGTTTTCTACCGCTTTTGGCTTTTTCTCTGCTTATGATTGTCACTTTGTATTATTTGATTTATTTTTTGATGGTGAAAGTGATTGTTCTGCATTTGGTTTTTTCCCCCTTAAATGGTGTACTTTAGTATGACCTTTTTTTCTTTTTTTTATTAACTAAAAATTAATGGAATTAAAAAAGTAAAAACATTTAATATTTCATAGGTTTCGGGTATTGGTTTTGGGTTCGGGTACCCTGTCTCTATTTGCCGAAACCGGACCCGACATTGATCGGTTCCTAATTTTATTACCCAGAACCTACCCGTTAGTGTCGGTTCCGGTCGGGTATCTGGGTACCCTATACCCGTGCTCACCCCTAGTTCCAACAACTCCGACCAAAATCACAACGGTGGCGGCAAAAAAGGAGGAAATAAGAAAAATAATGGCAAAAACTGCGACGCAACAACGGCAACAACGGCGGCAGCCGGTAGAATGGTGGTGGCGGTGGGGGTCCTCGCGATGGTCAGCAACAGCAGCAGCAGTTCTGGACCCCACAGTGGGCCCCTATGCAGTGGAAATGGGCCCTATAGCCGTAGTTTGGGCCCAGTTAGTTTTCGCCCAATTGGCAGTGGGCTAGCCAGCAGCAGTCCAGGCCCAATTTGACCTGGTCCATGTACGGTCGATGCGCTAGCCTCCGGCCGAGGCACAGCGAGGGTGCTTGGGCCTCGGCCCCCGCAGGCCCATCACGCAGCGGCACCCATGTCTACCGACATCGAAGTCGCAATGCACATACTTGGTTTAATTCATCCGGACCCAAATTGGTATATGAATACCGGTGCCACTACCCACATGACATCCGATTCAGGTACGCTCTCGTCTTATTCCAATTTGAGCAACCCTCGTGACATAATTATTGGTAATGGTAATTCTATTCCAATTCGTGGTTATGGTCATAAAACTTTGTCTCCCCCTCATCCACCTCTTATCTTGAAAAACACCCTACACGCCTCCAAATTGATTAAAAACTTAGTCTATGTCCATAAATTCACTACTGAAAATTCCGTTTCTATTGAATTTGATCCATTTGGTTTATCTGTGAAGGATTTCAAGACGGGGAGTCATCTCATGAGGTGTGATAGTATGGGAGATCTTTATCCTATCACACCCAGTTCCGGTCCATCGAGTCAAGCCCTGCCATCCGCCTTTGCATCCATTTTTCTTTCCTTGTGGCATACTCGTCTTGGTCATCCGGGATCCTCTATTTTATCGTCATTAGATAAAAATAGTTTTATTTCATGTAAGGGTACGAGTAGTACTCCAAATTGTCAGTCTTGTTCTTTAAGAAAATTTGTTAAGTTACTATTTGTAGACTCAAATTCTCATACTTTAATGCTATTTGATATTATTCATAGCGACTTATGAACGTCTCATGTTCTTAATTCTGTGGGTCATCGGTATTATGTTCTCTTTTGGATGATTATTCTAAGTTTTTATGGACGTTTCCGATAGCGAAAAAATCTCACATTTTTTCCGTCTTCTTAAAATTTAGAGCATTCATTAGAACTCAATTCGATCGAGAAATAAAAAAATATTCAGTGTGATAATGGCAAAGAATATGACAATGGGGTGTTTCGGAAATTCTGTGCTAATAATGGGATCAATTTTCATTTTTCTTGTCCTTATACGTCTTCACAAAATGGGAAAGCCGAACACAAAATTCGTTCCATAAATAACATTGTCCGAACTTTATTAATTCATGCTTCCGTACCCCTATTTTTTTGGCATCATGCTCTACAAATGGCTACCTATCTCCTTAACATAATTCCTACCAAAGGTTTGACATATTCTTCCCCCCTTCAAATTTTATTTAATAAAATCCCTTCATATTCACATCTTCGGGTTTTTGGGTGTTTGTGTTATCCGTTATTCCCGTCCACCACAATTAACAAACTTCAGGCCCGGTCTACTCCGTGTGTGTTTTTGGATTTTCCGTCTAATCATCGTGGCTACAAATGCTTTGATTTATCCTCTAATAAAATCATCATTAATCGCTATGTAATTTTTAATGAATCCCAATTTTCATTTGCTAAAGTTAATACTTCCGTGCCTAGTTTGTATAATTTTTTGGATGATAGTATATCCTCGTATATTATTCAGCATTTTTCGGACGTCTCCCGCGCCCAAAATTTTCCAGCGGGCCCACTACCCCGTCACAGCCGACAGTACCCAGTATAATCACTGGGCCTGTTTCAGGTCCGGGCCATCCCACTCCCGCAGCTAGTCCAGTCCCTATTCACCATGTTAGGCCAGCAGGCCCACTGCTTGCTGGCCAGTCCGTCCCGAGCCCAGAAAATTCTCGAAATCTGCCCAATTCTTCCTCGAGTCATAGACCGGTAACTCGTAGTCAACGGGGTGTGTTTAAACCAAAAAGACATTTTAATTTACATTATAATGTCCCTAAATCACCCTTACCCCGTAATCCTCTGTCTGCCTTAAATGACCCGAATTGGAAAATTGCTATGACCGATGAATATAATGTTCTTATTAATAATAAGATGTGGGAGCTGGTGCCCCTTCCATCTGGTATTAATATTATCATGTATATGTCGATTTTTGCTCATAAGGAAAATTCATATGGTTAATTTGCCCGACATAAGACGTGACTTGTGGGTGATGGTAAGACTCAGCAGGTTGGGGTAGATTGTGGTGAGACGTTTAGTCCAGTGGTCAAGCCAGCTACCATTCGCACTGTACTTAGCTTGGCTCTTTCAAAAGCATGACCTATTCATCAGTTAGATGTAAAGAATATTTTCCTACATGGTGATCTCAAGGAAACAGTCTATATGCATCAGCCTTTGGGATTCAGGGATCCCACACATCCTCATCATGTCTGTTTGTTGAAGAAGTCCTTATATGGGCTTAATCAGTCTCTACGGGCCTGGTATACGCGGTTTGCAGACTATGTTTCGACTATTGGGTTCACTCACAGCAGGTCGGATAATTCCTTGTTCATCTACCGTCGTGTTCGTCCTTGGCCTATATTCTGTTATATGTGGATGATATTATTTTGACTGCCTCTTCCGATGCCTTACTCCAGTCGGTCATGACAATGCTCAGCTCTGAGTTTGCTATAAAATACTTGGGCCCTTGAGGTATTTTTTGGGGATTGTTGCCACTCGTCATGCAGGTAGGTTGTTCTTATCTCAAAGGAAGTATGCAGCTGAGATCATTGAGATGGCTGGGATGTCATCCTGTAAGTCCACTTCCACTCTAGTTGATACTAAGCCCAAGCTTAGTGGCGCGGCCGACATACCATACGAGGATCCGACCCGCTATCGCAGATTGCAGGGGCCCTTCAATATCTTACATTCACAAGGCCACATATTATGTATGCTATCCAGCAGGTGTATTTGTTTATGCATGATCCCCGAGTTGAGCACATGAATGCACTCAAACGCATCATTCGATATATTCAAGGGACGCTGGACTATGGTTTGCATTTATATCCCTCATCGACATCCACACTTGTCTCGTATACAAATGCTAATTGGGGTGGCTGTCCGGACACCAGACGGTCTACGTCTGGCTATTGTATATTTCTTGGAAATAACCTGGTCTCATGGTCCACAAAACGTCAGTCGACATTGTCCCGAACCAATGCCGATGCCGAGTATCGAGGGGCAGCTAATGTGGTCTCAGAATTATGTTGGTTACATAATTTGCTTTTGGAGCTTCATTGTCCCATTCAGAAAGCAACCTTGGTTTATTGCGATAATGTTAGTGCCATCTACCTTTTTGATAATCCAGTTCAGCACCAGCGCACTAAGCATATCGAGATGGACATTCACTTTGTCCGCAAAAAAGTTGCTCGTAGTCAGGTACACGTCTGCCATGTCCCAAGATATCAAATTGCCGACATCTTTACAAATGGTCTTCCTTCGGTACTTTTTGAAGATTTTAGGGACAGACTCAGCGTTCGAAGACCGCCCGCTATGACTGCGTGTGTGTGTTAAATATACACACAATATACATGTGTATATTGTGTATATTGGAGCTCTCAGCCCAGCCTTTGTACCGTGTAATAGTCTAGTATTAGTTTAGGTAATGTTGTAGTGTAATTAGTATTGTACACTTACCATAATATTTGTATTACCATAATTGTATAGTTAGTATCCAAGTAGAATAAGGTTTTAGGAATAGAATTCTCCTATTATGGAAATATGTAACTTGTATAAATAGCCTAAGAGATTATTTATTTCAAATTAAATGCCTAAAGCTTACATGCGAAGGGGAATCTAGTGGAACACAAAGGGTTCGGATGAACCCTTTCACGGGAATCTTTCAAATTTTCATAGTGAAATATCCTACCTCCGCTACTACACCTAAATGAGCACATAAAACATTTACTAGTTATCCAAAAAGATAATATTAGGTCCTCCGGGTGGTGGCGGCGCTCCTTCAAACACATGGGTCCTCCCTCCCCCTTGGGGTCCCAAACCCTTAGCCAATTTTAAGACTTATAAACTAAACAAATCTTCCTTCCCCCACTGATGAGGGAGAATTGGTCTATACCACATTTTCATGCTTCAAACACCTCACTTCGTGGACCAATATCTCTTTCATTTCTCAACAAAATTTGACGATCCTTGGCCCTGCGGTCATCTACTCACTTAGTAGATTATGCACGTGTGAAGAATCAAAGTCTCCAACATGCGGAACCCTAGTGTTTAAGTCATCAAATATGGGTGGACGTAACTCCCACTAAAGGCAAATTTCCAACAATCCCCTCTTGAAAGAGATTTTGGCGCACTCACTAGGTGCCTATTTCCAACAATATTTCAGCGGACCGATGTTGCATAAGGAGAGGTAGCTTCAGCTTTGAACCTTTCATAGTTAAATACAATCGGACTTACTTACTGCGCGGTGAACGTGATGTCTTGAACCGTCAGTGTTTAGTGCAAGCCAAGTCAATATTACCAACACAACAAATTCCCTTACTCTTTTCTTCGTAATGTTTTGTCCGTTGTGGTCGTGGACACTTCTTGGATTCTTAAGTGCGTTCATTTGAGGCGGTCTGTCCTTGCAGTTAAATAAGTGGTCTCCTACAAGGTATCCTGCTATACTCCACTTTACAAGTGTTAGAAACCATTAAAAGTTTCCCCAAACCTAACCCCAACCATTGAGGATCATTAAAGGTTTTGGAAACTTAACATTTACCCACATTGCAGATAGCACTTAACGTCTATCTTGGGAACGGCTTTGGGTTTATGTTCCTTATAGAAATCATAACCCGAAGTGCTCTTGCTTCCACCGAAGCGCTCAACTGAACCTTTATAACTTAGTTTTCCCATTGAACCAAATTCCTGGGATCTCCAGTAAGTAAGGTTGGGTTACCACCGTATTGGTCCTTAAATCTTGGGTTTTTAGCCCATTCCCCTAGACAAGCAGAATATCTGATCTCTAGGTATGCCCTTTATCAGTGGGTCTGCTATGTTATCTTTTGATTTTATGTAATCAATGGATATTATACCCGTGGTGATCAACTGCCTAACGGACTTATGTCTCCGTCGAATATGACGAGATTTACCGTTGTACATAGAACTTTGTGCCCTTCCTAAAGCCGACTGGCTGTCGCAGTGAATCATCACTGAATGTACGGGTTTGTCCCAATAAGAGACATCCTCTAAGAAGTTGTGAAGCCACTCAGCTTCTTCTCCTGCTTTGTCTAAAGCGATAAACTCTGATTCTATCGTGGATCGGGCGATGCAAGTTTGCTTAGAGGATTTCCAAGATACAGCCCCACCACTAATTGTAAATATATACCCACTGGTGGACTTGGTGTTCTCTATATTAGATATCCAGTTTGCATCACTGCACCCCTCTAGTACAGCTGGATATCTCGAATAATGTAACTCGTAATTTAGCGTGTACTTTAGGTAACGTAGCACCCTATTCAACGCTTTCCAATGATCCTTTGTTGGATTACGGGTAAACCTAGCCAACTTATTAACTACATAAGCAATATCAGGTCGGATGAAGTTTGTTACGTACATCAAACTCCCAATCACCTGTGCATATTACTCCTAGCATACGGGTGCACCACGATTTTTATCAAGTTTTTGATTTCTATCTAGCGGTGACTTCATAGGTGAACTGTCAAATAACTCAAACTTTCTCAAAACATCCTCGATGTAGTGAGACTGAGATAAGACCAGTCTGTCAGACGTCTTAGAGATTTTTATACCTAAGATGACGTATGCGATACCCATATCCTTGATGTCGAAGCATTGTTTCAACATGTTCTTAGTCTCTAGGATTACCCTAGGATTGCTTCCTGTGATCAACATGTCATCTACATACAGGCATATCATGACGAACGAGTCAGAGTTACCTTTCATGTAGACACATTTGTCACATTCGTTAATGGAGAAACCCTTTGATAGTATAGTACTATCAAACTTTTTGTGCCATTGTTTTGAGGCTTGTTTCAGCCCGTACAGAGATTTGACAAGTCGACAGACTTTCTTCTCTTGCCTTGGAACCACATACCCCTCGGGTTGTTCCATATAAATTTCTTCTTTCAAATCACCATTTAGGAAGGCTGTTTTAACATCCATATAATGTATCTCAAGGTCATGCAACGCTGCAATCGCAATGAATACTTGTATGGACGTCATTCTAGACACCGAGGAGTACGTGTCAAAATAGTCAAGGCCTTCTTTCTGTCGATAGCCCTTAACTACCAACCTGGCCTTGTACTTATCTATAGACCCATCTGCTTTATACTTCTATTTGAGTATCCATTTACAACCCAACGGTTTATTTTTCGGAGAAAGATCAACCAACTCCTAAGTATAGTTATGCAGGATAAAGTCTATTTCACTCTAAATAGCTTCTTTCCAGAGCGGTGCCTCTGGAGTTGATAATGCTTCAGTAATTGTCTTTGGTTCGTCATCAACCATATAAGCTACAAAGTCAAGACCGAAGGTTTTATCCTTCCTAGCCCTTTTACTTCGCCTTGGTTCCATCTCTGGAGTTTCCAAGTTCTAAGAATCTGGAACACTAGATTCCGGATATTCATCCACTTCGGAGTCCACTAAATTTGAACCATCTAGATCCGGGCAGTCAACGACTCCCGGTTCCTGAGAGCTTTGTTCATAACTTCGTTTGCGAGAGGTTATGTCTTTTTCCTCTCTAGGAAAAGTATCCTCAAAGAATTGAGCATTCCTTGAGTCTATGATTTAATCCCGTGGATATCTGGAATATCTGACTTATACACTAAGAAGCGATAAGCACTACTGTTATTTGCATATCCGATGAAAATGCAATCTACAGTCTTAGGCCCAATCTTGACCTGTTTTGGCTTAGGTACTTCGACCTTTGCCAAATAACCCCACACCTTTAAATATATATAGGTGGGTTTCTTTTCCTTCATGATTCATATGGAGTTTATTTCTTACCCTTATGTGGGACTCTGTTAAGAATCGTATTAGCGGTAAGGACGTCTTCTCCCCACATATTTTGGGGAAGATCAGAATTGATGAGCAAGGCATTCATTATTTCCTTCAATGTGCGGCTTTTACGTTCTGCCACACCGTTCGACTGAGGTGAGTATGGAGCCATCGTTTGATGAACAATGCCTGATTGGGCATAATATTCCTCAAACAGCGCTACATATTCTCCCCCTCTATCGCTACAAATGGATTTAATCTGCATGCTTAGTTGGTTCTCAACTTCTGCTTTGTAACGTCAGAACGCTTCAAAGGCTTCATCTTTACTTTTCAACAAGTAAAGGTAACAATACCCTGTTCTATCATCAATGAATGTCACAAAGTACTTGTTCCCCCCTTTTGTTTGTGCAAACTTCAAATCACATATATCTGTGTGAATAAGTTCTAGAGGAGCGGTATTCCTTTCGACTGATCGAAAAATAAGCTTTGTGAGTTTTGCCTCTACGTACACCTCACACTTATGTTGAGGGTTTACGTCGATAGACAGCAACAACTCCAACTTGACCAACCTTTGGATGGACTTATAGTTAACATGTCCTAATTTATGATGTCATAAATTAGAAGACTCAAGCAAATAAGAAAAAGCTTCAACTTTATTACTTGGACACATTACAGACATGGCGTTAACTTTGAAGAGCCCTTCACAGACGAATCCTCTCCCCACAAAAGTGTCATTCTTAGTTATTACAAATTTATTGGACTCAAACACTAGCCTAAAACCAGCACTAACCAATAAAGGACCTGAAATTAAATTCCTCCTAATCTCAGGGACATGCATCACTTCCTTCAGAGTGAGCTCCTTTCCAGAAGTCATCTTCAGGACCACCTTTCCTACCCCCAGCACATCAGAGGAAGCGTTGTTACCCATGAACAGCTTCTTGTCGGTGACCGGCGTATACGTGGAGAAGACATCTCTATTGGAACAGATTCTGGTAGCACATGTGTCCATCCACCACTGCATGGGATTCTCAACCAGGTTTGCTTCAAGCACCACCGCTGAGAACTCCTCAATCATGTCGTCCAGAAGTGTATCTTTGACGACGTTAGCATGTTCCTTGCCTTTAGCCTTGGCTTTCTCTTGTTGCTCAGTCTTGAGCTTGCGACATTCCTTGATCATATGACCAGTTTCCCCAGTGGTGACAGTTTCCTTTGAACTTCTCCGCTGCTTGGGTCTTGCCGTCTTTCTGGAACTTGCGCTTCTTGCTTGGGTTCCCTTTGGCCTCAGCCAGATTTGCCTTTGCCTCAGCGGGTTGTTTACCCCTAGGCAATACCTTCTTATTATCTTCCTGAATTTGGAGTTTGATAATAAGTTCTTCAAAGGTCATCTCATTTGTCTTGAGTTTCAAGTAACTCATAAATTCATTCCATGAAAGGAGGTAACTTTTCAATCAGTGATGCAACCAAAAACTGCTCATTTGGTTTCATACCTTTCAAATCCAAGTGATGTAGAATCATTTGGAATTCCTGGACTTTGGACATCACTGTTTTACTATCCACCATTTGAAATTTCCGAAATTTTCCAACGATGAATTTCTTAGTACCTGCATCTTGTGCGTTGTACTTCTTTTGCAGTTTTTTTCCACAACTCTTTGGCAGTGCCTACGGTGTAATACACCGTGTAGAGAGGGTCTGACAAGCAGTTCAAAATATAGTTCTTACACATGAAATCACTATGATTCCATGCATCAAGAACCATCTTCATGTCATTAATGACATGGATACCTTGGCCCCTTCAACCATTTCAGTAGGAGAAGGGTCCATTTTATCTCCAAAATGTGAAGGATCTTCTGTTAGGAACCGAGCCATTCCCATAACCGTCAAGTAGAACAGCATCTTATGTTATCATCTTTTAAAGTTGGAGCCCATGAATTTTTATGAGCGTTCATGGTGGAATGCAGAGGGTGGAGGAACTGTCACGTTCCCTTGAGGAGCAGTAAAGGCATTGGACGTGCCTTGGGCAGTAGTGGGGAAGGCAGAGGAGTTGCCTTGAACAGTAGCAACAACAGGAGGGAAGGTAGAAGGATTGCCTTGAGTGGCAGCAGCAAGCAGCAGAATCATAAGTGTTTCCAGTCATGTTTCTAAGCAGTTACATAAAGCTGATCTTGTCTTAATATTGTTGATTACAATGGTTGCAGGAAACAGAAATAAGTAACTGCTAAGTATTACAACAAAATAAAATTACAACAACTGAAATTTCAATAAACTGAAAACAAGAAATTGAGGTTACAAGCACTTTGATTTGCTGGGTCCAGTGATGATACTCTGTCTTTAAGACAAGATTGCCCCGTATATATCCTTTCTACGTTCTGGACAATAGTCTCCCAAGATAAAACAACAACTCAACAAATGAACAAAGGAAACTGAAGTGTTACTTTGAAGAACTTAGTATAATGAAATGATGTTAGAAAGTAGTAGGAAGAATTCTGTTTTTTCGTTTGTGTGTAGTCTCAACAATTGAGCCAAAGGCTTTAATATATAGTGCATGGATGTGACTTGTCAACTACCCAACTAATTGTTGTTAATGGCCATGTAATGACAATTAGTGAGGAGTAATTCAGCCAAATAAATGACTGAATTAATGTGCAACGTATTTGAGCTTTAGTGAGGAGTTATTCAGCCAAGTAATGACTGAGTTGATGTGCAGATTAATGGAGGTTAACGTTCCAAAATCAACAACAAAAGCATAAGTTATCTGTCCAATTTTATCTTACCTGAAACTTCACGGACCAAACTGTAAATATGAAGAAATTTTGGGTCCAAAAAGATAATATCAGAAGAAGCCCAAGGTCCAAGACCCGAGCCCAGACGGACGGCGCGCATGTGGGCTTAGCCTCGAACCAAAACACATCTAGGTCCTCCCTCCTTCAAACACATGGTTACCCCTTGGGGTCCCAAACCCTTAACCAATTTTGAGACTTATAAACTAAACAAATTTTCCTTCCCCCACCGATGAGGGAGAATTGGTCTATACCACATTTTCATGCTTCAAACACCTCACTTCGTGGACCAATATCTCTTTCATTTCTCAACGAAATTTGACGATCCTTGGCCCTACGGTCATCTACTCACTTAGTAGATTATGCACGTGTGAAGAATCAAAGTCTCCAACATGCGGAACCCTAGTATTTAAGTCATTAAAGATGGGTGGACGCAACAAATTTCCAACATAAACATTAAGCAATAACAGAGTCATATCTTGATAATATTCCAAATCTATTGTCAATATCTTGTACAATATTCCTAAATTCTACATGTGATATTAAAAAAAGTTACAAGAGTATGATATGAAATAGTTCCAAAAAAAACGAATAAACAAATTAAAAAATAAGTTAGGATCACAACAACAAATTTTCAGTCCTCTATCTAATTGTCCAGATCGTGCTCAATATTTGTATCTATAAATCTAATCTCAAATTTCCAATTGGAAATTCTCTATCGAAAATAATTCTACGAAATTCATGAGAGATTTCTCATGAATATCTTTGGAAATTTCCCACGAATTCCCGACAGTAATTTAATTAAAATACTTCAGAATTTTCCGTTGACTTGTGGGGAACCACAGTCAATTTTTCCACGGAATCCACAAGAAATTTAAATTTTGAGAAAAAGATATGGAACACATTTCAATGATTATTGGGGCATTAAACAACACTAGATAATTAACGTAATGATTGTTTAATCCACTGTGCATATCAGAACCAAATTCAACTAGCACAAAAGAATCAAATCAGGAATATACTCAAATAATTAAATGCCTAAAGCTTACATGCCAGGGGGAATCTAGTGGAACACAAAGTGTTCGGATGAACCCTTTCACGGAAAGATTACATTGTAGATAATTTAAATTTTCATAGTGAAATATCCTAGCTCCGCTATTACCTACCTACATATGAGCACATAAAAAATTTACTAGTACATAAACAAAAAATAAAGTACTTTTAAAGAACTAAACGATTCAAAATTGCAAGATTGAAATTCGTTCTATAAGATTTCACGTGTTTAGTCTTACTTATTTTAGTGAATCAGGCTTATTGCAAATATATAATAGTAACATGAAAATGACTTCAATATGTTCAACTTGTCAAGTTGTTATTATTAAAAAGAAGAGATTTGTATGAAAATGGTCAATATATATTTGTTTTGAATGGTAGGTGTAGGACATGACGGTCAATCCTCCATGTTTGAGAGTCAAACCTAAAATTATAATATTTGTTTTTTCTTAGATTATCGTTTCTTAATATTAGACTAGTAAAGGAATGCCTGTGCGTTACACGAGCTCAATATAATATTTTTCTTAATGAAATAATATACTGCTCCTAACATTTTCAACATAAATAAATTTGTATGTCTAAATTGCAATTTAATTTTCTGAAATTTGATACACAGAAAAACTTTTTTCTTCAAAAAATCATTAATCTGCTAGTACAAACAAAATTGTCATAAAAGGTTGATAAGAAAAACACATTAGCAAATGCTTTGTATTTAGCATATAATTGCCAACAAATCATATTATATTTTTATTTTTTATATCTTATTGAATTTCAAGTGGAATTTTAGTTTTACCCTATTTGATTCTTGAGCTATCTGAATTTTTTGGTCTTAGGTGTTTGATCAATCCCGACTAGTTGTCTTTTTGGATCAAGTTTAAGTTCTCATTTTTTATAATTCTTGATTTTTTTCTTAATGTGTATTTGAATCGGTGCATGTTTGAGTAATTGCTTTGTTAGAACTGAATTATTTTTAATTCTTACAAATGTTACTCCATTTTATTAGAGCTCATAAAGAATTACTCCCTCATGTCTAAAATAATTGAGGTTTTAGCCTCTAAAAATTGATCCAAAATAATTGGTGTTTCACAAAACTAAGAAAATATTTAGTTTTATTTTCTAAATTTGTCCTTGACACATTCTCATATCTCCATAATAATTATGTCAACCTGGAAAGATAAGAAAATCATAATTAACAAGTATATAAGTTAAAACCCCTTTTAATTTTTAAGAGTTAGTGAATTTTTTAATTCACATGCCCAATTTAAAACCTCAATTATTTTGAATCACAGGGAGTATTAGAGAACTAATTACATGAAAGTCAAAACTTTAATAAGAATCATCAGAAACACTTCACAAATGAACAGCTCGGAGATTGTTATAGAATTAACGAAAAAGGGTCAAAATGCCCTTAACGTTGGAATTGGTTCATAATTGCCCTCAAAGTTATCTTTTGGCTTAAAAATGACCCTCCTTTTTGTAGGGTCCCATTCCCATATCATTGTGTTTTTTTACTTTGTTTGAAAAAAGATGAGAAGACACGTTAATTTTCTTTTTCAAGTGATGTAAGCCATACATTAACAAGTCTAATTCATCTCTTTAAATGGGGAATCTCTCTATCAATTGAAACACACCAACAAAGAGAGAAAACATAGAGAGTAGTGAGGTATTCCATAAATTATGTAAGAAAAAATAGTATGTGAAGAAAAATAGAGTGTGAGCGATATTATAGTAAGGTGAGAAAATCAAAAGAGAGTTATTTCTTTTGAGTGTGTAGCGGTTTTTAAAGTATTTATACTCGTGACTACACAATCTAAAATTCCTTGTTATAGTGATATCAATTGCTCCTCTTGACCCGTGATTTTTCCTTATTCATAAGGGTTTTCACGTAAAAAAAAATTGTGTCATTACTTTCCTTTTTCTCATTGATTAATCATAACTTAGTGTTCCACGTTTATCACTAATATCATGAATATTATTTTTGCGGGTCTATTTTTTTCCAACAAGTGGTATCAGAGTCAAGGTTCTATCTGAGTATGCTCTGTGGTTGCAGCACAGTTTGAACTTTCACATCAGAAGATAATTACTTTGGTCTCCTACTAATAAATATTATATGTATTTGTGATAAACGATGGAAGCCAACACTAGTAGAATGGTTACTTTGAGTGGTGTCAATTATGTCATTTGGAAGGGCACGATGGCAGATTGGCTCTATGTCAAGAATTTTTATCAACCAGTCTTTGTCACTAAAAAGTCTGATAGTAAATCAGATGAAAAGTGGAATTTATTACACAAGCAAGTATGTGACTTTATTAAACAGTGGGTTGACGATAATGTGTTGAATCATATTTCTGGGAGACACATGCTCGGACCCTATGGGAGCAGCTTGAAAGTTTGTATGCTCGGAAGACTGGAAATAACAAGATGTTCTTGATTAAGCAGATGTTGGGTTTAAAATACCTTGATGGTTCTTCGATGACAGATCATCTGAATAACTTTCAGGGGATCATGAACCAGTTATCTGCTATGGGCATTAAATTTAATGAAGAGATTCAAGATTTGTTTCAACTTAGTTTCCTACCAAATTCTTGGGAAACTTTTAGAACTTCATTGTCAAATTTTGCTCTGGATGGTGTGATCTCTATGGATCTTGCCAAAAGTAGTGTTTTAAATGACGAAATTCTCAAGGTTACTCCTCATCAGATGTCTTGGTGACTGACTCTAGGGGGAGAAGCAAGAATCGTGGTTTTCAATAAAAGTAAATCTAGAGACAAATTTTAAGATATTGAGTGCTATCATTGTAGGAAGAAAGGGCACACAAAGAAATTTTGCCAGATATTGAAAAAGTAAAAAAGAAACAAGGAGGAAAAGAAAGAGATAGCAATTATGTGGTCACCGTCGCTACATAAGATCTTGTTACTGTCCTTGATGCAAATATGATGAATATAGCTTATGATGAGTCAAGTTGCGTTGTGGATAGTGGTGTCGCATGTCATGTGACATCAAGAAAGGATTTTTTTTCTCATCCTATACTCCAGGTGATTTTAGAACCTTGAGTATGGATAATGAGATTGTCTCTTAAGATACTAATTTATTTGGAAATTAGTATTGGAACTAAATTAGTTTTGAATAATGTAAATCATGCACCTGATATACGTTTGCACTTTATATATGTTAGCATTCTGGATTATGAAGGTTATGTTAGTACCAATGGTGCTGGAAAGTGAAAACTCACTAAGGGTTCTTTAATTGTGGCTAGTGGCACAAAGCGTTGTGGTCTATACTAGACTACAACTTTTATTTGTGCTAATATGGTGAATGCAATTGAGAGCGATAGCTTTTCAATGTTATGAAACAATAGGCTTAGTCACATCAGTGAGAAAAGACTCAATATCCTGGCCAAGAAGAAATTGCTATCAAACTTTAAAAGTGCTAAATTAGAAAAGTGTGAGCACAGCTTGATTGGAAAATAAAATATAGTCTCTTTCAAGTCTCATCCTCCTTCAAGAAAGACAGAGTTGCTTGAGTTGGTGCATTCACATTTATGTGGTCCTATGAAGACAAGGACTTTGGGTTACTTTGCTACATTTACTGATGATTGCTTAAAAAAACTTTGGGTCCATGTCTTGAAGACTAAACACCAAGTGTTGGGTATCTTTAAGCAGTTTCATGCTTCAGTGGAAAGAGAAACTGGAATGAAGTTGAAGTGCATTCGTACTGATAACGGTGGTGAATATTGAAATGCATTTGACAAATAATTAAATCAATAGGTTATCAGACACCGGAAAATGCATCCTAAGACTCCTCAGCTTAATGACTTGGCAAAGAGAATGAATATGACCTTGATGAAAAGAGTTAGATGTTTGCTTTCTGAAACAAAGTTGTCGAATTCCGTTTGGGGTGAGTCTTTATTGACCATTGCACATGTTATAAACCTATCTCCTATTATTGCTTTGCAAAGTGATGTTCCAAACAGGATTTGGTATGGCGAGGATGTTTTCTATGACCATTTGAAAGTATTTAGTTGCAAAGTTTTTGTACATGTGCCTAGAGATGAGTGGTCAAAATTAGCTGCCAAGACAAGTCAGTGCATCTTCATTGGTTATGGCCTTGATGATTTTGGTTACAAGCTATATGATCCAGTTGATAAGAAGGATGTGAGAAGTCATGATGTTATCTTCCTGAAGGATCAAATCATTGAAGATATTGATAAAACGAAGACTCTAAAATCTTCAAGTTCTGATGGTTCAGTTAATCTTTATCAAGTTTCTCATACAAACATTGATGATATTGGCAGGTAAGGCTCTGGGTAGTATTCCCACTTAATAGAACATAAAGAGACCTTTTTGGTTATTATATATAAGATGGATTAAGCTAAGTCCACTCTTATTTTTCCACCTCCCTTTCCCTTCCCATGATAAGGTTCTCTCCCATCCCACAAGCCCAGCCATTGAGCTCCGCTTCTCCTACTCACCTCATCCTTGATTTCGTCCTTCTATGAAAAACTCCCCTCTTAAAAGATGTGTTAGAAGCTGCCACCAACTAATCCCCTAGATTTAGTCATTAGGAGACTTAATACCAAGCTTACACGTACCAAAATCCACTTTCACTTGTCCCCCTATTAAAATTATTAATCCCACAATTAATCAATCTCATACATAATTAATTATGTGATCTCAATTCACTTAAATCCTAAAACTCATAAGACATTCGTATACTCAATGTCATAATTTGTAATATGACCCTAGTCCATAACCTCTTTGTGCGCATACCAAATTTATTTCCGAGCCCCGTTGTCACACTTTGTTGTGTCCAGAATTATTTTGGGGTCTAATTCTTTTATATTCTAGTCTCTTTATTAGTATACGTGATATCACATAAAATCCCCGAGGCCTTATTACGCTTAAGTGCTCAAATCATTGTCCAAAATTCTGGGATGTTACATGGACTGAAGGTCTCACCATAATCAACTCCCTCATGTTGCCCCATGCCATTTGCCATATGTCTCGCCTTATGGCATTCAAGCTCACCACTATCTCTGAATTTGTGACGATATAGCCACATGCAATGAATCAAATTCACCCCCTCTTGTCTCAGAACAAGATCCCAAGTGCGCTATGTAGCGCATTAAATTCCTCACGCATGGCCGCATTCCAATTCGGGTCAAGCTTGGATAATTTTGGGTTTTTAAGTATAGGTGAGATAGTATGGGTGGATAGGTTAAAGTGGACTTTTGATTTGAAAATCCAGTGCTGGGCACGGATTTCCATACGGTGGGTCAGAAGCGGGACTGTTTGGGTCACGAACAGTGGGGTGGTTTAGGACACGATATTGTCATAGGCAGTGGGCTCGATGACATGAGCAGTGGGGTGGGGCAGTGGGCTCAGTGACACGGGAAGTGGGGTGGGGTTGGGCAGTGGGCTCGGTGACACTGGATTTCCCATCTCGGGAACAATAGTAGGGAGTGGGACAGTGAGCATGGTGACAGGATGGTATGAGTGCCACGATGTATTGTGTTTCTAATGAGGGGGGAAGTGCATGGATCATCAAGGAAGCCATAATAAATTACTTGAAATTTTTGGACGTTTGCAAATGGAAAAACGTTCTCCTCGAATGTGACATGACGAAAGACTATGATTTTATTTGTGGACAAATCATAGCATAAGTACCCCTATGGTTTTACGGGAAACCTAAGAAAATGGAAGGGGTAGTTCTAGGTGCTAATTTGTGAGGGGCCGTAGAGGCGAGATTCGGGTAGCATAGACAACCAAAAATCCGAAGGTGATCATAAGAGTGTGTCCGACGGAAGAGAATTTTAGTTGAAGTTTTATTTTGAGGAGTTTGTGTTGGTAATATATTAAGGATGTATGCTGCCATGTGTAAGGAGTATACCCAAAAAGAAGGGAGATGGAAGCATATAAGAGCATAGTGCGGATCTTATTGTTGATGGTGCGTAGGATTATTTAGGCTTTACCATTTTAAGGTGAGGTATGGGGGTAAGAAAATCGAAACACCATGTCGTGGTCCACATAAAATTTATGAAAGGGAAGGTTGTCAAACTCACGGTCATTATCACATTGAAACGTTTTGATGGTCTTTTCAAATTGAGTTTTAACATATGCTTGAAATTCAAGAAAAATTGTGTAGACTTGGTATTTATATTTTAGAGGATACACCCAAAAAAGTGAGAAATCATCCAAAAATACCAAATAATATTTGTGACCTAGTGTGCTAGTAATGGAAGATGTCCATAAATCCGCGTGAATAATATCAAAGGAAGAAAATGTTACACCTAATGAAGATTGAAAAGGAAGTCTAACATGTTTTCCTAAAGTACAAGAGTAGCAAGCAGGGGTAAATTTCCCGTTATTACATTGTATGAATTTCTGACTTCTAAGAAAATTTAAAACTGGTGCTCCCAGGTACTCGACTGTAACATCCCGTATTTTCAGGTTACGGTTTAAATTGCTAGGCGTGTGCAAAAAGACCCGAACTTTGGAATTTATGTTATTTATGTATGCTAATAATGAAATTAGTATATAAAAGAATTAGACCCCGAAATAATTTTGGACACAACAAGTGTGACGACGGGGGTCGGGAATAAATTTGGTATGTGCATGAAGAGGTTATGGACTAGTGTCATATTAGGAAATTATGACATTAATTATACGAAGGTCTTGTGAGTTTTTAGGATTTAAATAAAGTGGGATCTATAATTAATTATGTGTGTGATTGATAAATTTTGCGGAGGCAAATCACTTAGTTAATTAACTAAATTGCATGAAGGGGTATGTGTCGTTGGTTAAAGCTCCCCACCGTGGAGAATATTTTGGGTGGGGGACCAAAATGATGATTAATCATTAGGTGGCATCCCTTAAGGGGAGGAGTTTATATTTTAGGGATTTACTTGTGCAGATACAGGATTGATTCAGCAGCGTGTAAACTCATTTTGGAAAACATTTCATTTAGGTAGCAGTTGGTTATGATAAAGAAATGACACTTCAGCAATTATTTCATTAAGCAGCAATTCACGTTGGTATTAGGAATTTGAGTGAGAAAAATCGGGCAAGTGTAGCAATAGTATATTTCTTCCTGTTTAGCGAAACGAGGTATGTTAAGACAAATTATTTCTTCCTTTTGGCATATTCCATGTAACGAAATATAAGTGTGATATTGCTCCATAATTTATTCTGCTCCTAGTAGTTAAGAATAATCATGTTATTGATTCCTATGTTAAAAGCATGTCTAAATATGTTCCTAAGTCCTTATTAAGGCATACAAAAAAGATGTTAATATTTACGGCGTTAACCGAAGGTACAAGGAAATTATGTCATTCAGGATATTTTATTGTGATTCATGCATTTTCATTTGCATTGCATTCATGTTTTACCCAAGACCGTATATTGGGAACGGGAAACGGGAAACGCAGACCA